>CM061540.1:158749012-168749012 GCA_030864215.1 Capsicum pubescens | reverse complement strand
TAGATTAATAATGAAGTTATGAGCTCTGGTATAATTAGGGGTTAAAATGACTGGAAAAGATCCAAATACGCTTTTAAAAATATCTTAAAATCGTTGATCGAATGTGGCAATGGTTTGGGCGATGGTCCATTGCTAGATCAACGGTCTGTCAATCCTGACCATCGCACATGGCCAGAACCTGAACTTTCTGCCTCGTCTAAGATGGTTTGGGCAACGGTCCATTGCTAGGTCGACGGTACATCGATCCTGGCTGTCGCACTTCACCAGATATCGGGTTCATTGCCTTAGTCATGGTGGCTTAGGCGACGGTGCATTGCTAGCTCGACGGTCCGTCATCCTGACTGTCGCTTCTGGGCAGTTCTGAAAGTTCACTGTAAAACATCCATAACTTCTTACTCCGATACCCTATTTGGAAAAAAATGGTATCATTGAAAAACTAATTCAATTTTTCACATTTAGGAAGTCATTTATGAAGTCATCACAAAATCTTCTGGAGAATAGATTTGACTTAAAGAACATTTGAGGTATAACATATTCCTTCTCGTTCTTTAGGGGGAAGAGGGATTTGAGAGACTTCAGATAATTTTGGTTCTTCTAAGGAAAGAAGAACTTCAAATTGAGAGGCTTCTTATTTAATTGGTTAACCAAAATACTGATTTAGGTCTACCACCATGGCTGACCTAGAAGGGGTTTTCGTAAAAGCTTGGGTTTTATTATAAATATGTACCTCCAGAGTCTCAGGAGGTTCTAGAAAGGATGCAGTAGGTGGTAGTGACTCAAATTCTTATTGAGGTTTTGAGATGGGATCTTCTACAGTTTTGAGGTATTAAAGAATTAGAATGTTTAATTTGAGGCTCTTTAGACTGAAATTCAATAGATGGACTAATTTCTAGGTGTTCAGTAGGGTTCAAGTTGGTAGGAATATCAGTCAATTATAGCTTTTATGAGAAAGAGAATAAGAACACTTTTTTTAAGAGTGCGAATGAGTGAGGAAGATGATTTGTGATTTTACTTTTGAAGAGAACAAAAAGGAATGAATTTGTTTTTTATTTAAGTGAGATGACCATTTTCATTAAGAGGTGCTTTTTGAACGACATGACATGTACGGTTCTAATAGGTGCAACCCTTCACCTTGCTAAAGAATTGACAAATTTTACTAAGAGAAGGAAAGACACATGGCTTTTTAGATAGAATTTTATGATTTTTAAAGCACACTATATTGGTTTTAACATGATATATGGGACAACATCCCTATTTCTTGAGTGAATCGACAAATTTGTGTCTTTTTCACCAGTTTTCTACATAATTTATTCCTATCCATGTATACTTGCAAATGTATGGTACTGAGTTAGACCAGAAACTACATATTTAATCAAAGATACATGTTTCCTTATTATAACCAATTTTTAGGGAGAAAAACGGATTCATCTAGTAGGTTAGGTTATTTTGATCAGCTCCAGACTAAATTTTTTCTTCATATTTTTGTCTCAATTTAGAATAAGAATTGCTAAGAATGCCATAAAATTTCTCGCTTGATCTCTTGTTTGTGTTAGTCTTCTATATTTAGGTTTTAATAATGACAAAACTAATTTGTGGACTTTTGCAAGACATTTTAAGATCACTACTGATGAAAGGATATCTCACACAATGATATGAAGGATCAAAGAAGGGTAATTCAGAATGTAAGAAAGCAAGAGAGCCGGCTCCAAATATAGAAGAGAATCAAATCATGTACATCTATGGCATTAAAAGATTATTTAAAGAAAATCAATCAAATACTAGAGTAAAAGGTCGAAGGATCACAGTCCCAGAATCATGACATATCAAATCAATTAAGAGTAAAAGAAAAAGGAAGGAAGACAACAACCTCTACATGGACATAGCTGATATGGACATGTATAGCTGTGGAAGTTGCACCACGTATGGACATATCTGATAAGAATGTACTTTATAGTGCCATTGCTCAATCAATGAATAAATTCAAAATCCTTGATTGAGAAGAAATCTCTTGGGTTTCCATACAAAGAGCATCGACAAAAGAAGCTGGAGACTAGAAAAGAAAGGATGAAAGGCTAAGGAACTAATGCAACTTCAAGGAGAAATATCAAAGTGTCTTAATTTTAGTCTCACAAAGCATTGTAATCCTTAGTTTACAATAGTTATATGATGAATAGGATAGAGTCTACTTTGTAATACAAATTAAAGTTGTTACAAGATTAGCAGAAGAAAATAAGTCTTTGAAACTTGTTTCTCATCATTATACTCGAGTACAACATTGAAAGATCTAAGGAAACATTAAAACCAAAGTGGACTGGATGATAGCACCACCATATGTGTGTTCTGAACTAGGATAAATCTTCGTGACTTTACTTTAAATTCAATTATTTACTTGATTTTTTATTTCAAATCTAATTTGTTTTGTAAAGCATATGGATCTGCAGGCAAGTCGACAATGAGGGGTCAATAGTAGACTTACAAAAAATTTCAATATACCTCCCTTTTTGAATTTCAATAGGTATCAGGGCAGGTCTCAACAATAGTGTTGCTTAACAGTAACCGAGCAAAGATAAAATGGTAAAATATCAATTTCCCATTATCTTCTTCAAGATGGTCACTCCTCCATAAGACCACCATACTTTAATGGACAACACTACACCTACTGGAAGAATAGATTAAGAATCTTTGTCTAATCAAATGACTTCTAAGCCTGGGTTGTCATTTAAAAAAGATCAAAGCCGATTCCACGACTCAAGCAAAAGGACAAAGATAAAGAATCAAGCAGTATTGAAGTAGAAGACCTCAAAAGCTTGGAGGTCACCAAAGAACAACAAGAGGTAATCCAAAATAAAGAACGAACTATACGTTTACTTCTTTGTGAAGTTAGTGGAGAAGAATATGACAAAATATCCACCTTCGAGACTGCAAAAGAAATGTCAGATAAATTAGAGGTAACTTATGAAGGAACCAACAAAATAAAGAAGTCAAAGATCATGTCCCTGGTCAATGAATCAAAGTTGTTCAAAATGGTAGAAAATGAGAGGATTGAAACATTGTTTGTCAGATTCAGCAAGATTGTATGCGAACTAAAATCACTGGAATGATCTATCCACATTGCCTGAAAGTCTAGAAGCTGGTCCAAAGTCTCCCAAAAATTTGGGAAACCAAGGTTGCATTCTTGGAAGACGGAGATCTTCATAACATGACATATGATGAGCTACAAGGTACTATCATTCGAAATTAAAGGAATTATATCAACATGTAATACAAAGAAGAAAAGAAGAAACTAGTAGCCTTCAATGTCGTACCAACTGAATAAGAGGATATTCAAGATGAAGCCAATAGCGAAGGAATGACTCTCATAAATCGTGGAGTAAGCAAAATTATCAGACAAAGACAACAAAGATCTCAAGGAGCAAAAAACAATGATTCAACTAGAAACGATAATCATTGTTATCACTGTGTAAGACCTTAACAGTTCAAATAAAACTATTTAGAATTAAGAAAAAGATTGTCTAGAAAGAACTAAAATTTAGGAAATTGAAGCGATGAAGATGAAACTAAATAAGAAATTAAAGCTGAAAACACATACTTCATGGCAACAAGTGAATTCAGTAAGGTAAAACTATACGGGTGTCATAATTTTAATATTCTTGAATCTAATTTAGATATGATGACCGATGAGATTCAAAATGTCAAAATGAATATAATAAACTTGCTCAAGAGAAGAAAAGTTTTGAAGCTTGATTTAAACAAAAAATCTAAGAGGAACAAGAAACTATCAAATAGAGATCAAAGCATGTCAAATTGAAATTGACATACTTCATAAAGAGCTTGATGATGTAAGAATACAATTGAGTAGCATTAATAAATCACCAAGTCATAGTTTTATGATATTAAACTCATTCAAAAATAACCCAAGTCCCTCATCAGAATTGTTTAAATAAGCCTAGATCTCTTTATCCTGTCAAGGACCTGTCTGTTTTATTTGTAGATAAAAGGGACAAAAATCCTATAGCTATAGGCATAAGCCTAAAGGTGTGTTGGGTTGGAATCCTAAAGTAAGAATATCTAACCCATAAGTACCTAAACAAAGATAAATTTCTTATTTTGCAATAACATTCCCACAAGAGATAGAAAAAGGGAATGTGGGTCATTGATAGTGATTCTTCTAGACACATGACTAGAAAGAAAGAAAATTTTTCTGTCTTAAAGAAAATAGATGGGGATCAGTCTTATTCGGTGACAATGTTAGAGAAAACTTCATAAGAATCATCTCAGTAAAGCTTGAGTCTTCATCTAAATTTACTGAAGTATATCTTGTAGAAGGCAACAAACATAACTTGCTCAGCATCAGTCAGTTATGTGATGCTGGATTTAGAGTTTCCTTCAAAGCTATAAATTGCTCTATAAAACATGACAAAAGAGATATCTCTCTCATCAATGAATGCATTGATATTATTTATATTTTCAATAGAACTGCCTTTGCTACCTTAACCTGCATCACTTTACACACCATTAATACTTTGTTGTGGAATAGAATACTTGGGCATTCTAATATGCTTAACATCGAGAAACTGTCCAGTATGGAATTGGTGAAAGATTTACCTAAACTCAAGTTTTAAAAAGATCATAATTGTGATGCCTGAAAATTGGGTAAGTAGACCCGGACATCATTCAATATAAAAAATATTGTCTTTACTACTAAATTACTTCAAATAATCCACGTGGATCTTTTTGGCCTCACTAAGACCGTAAGTAATGGTGGATAGAGATATGTTTTAATTATAGTTGATGATTACTCATGTTTTAAATGGGTAATGATTATTTCTAATAAGCATGAGGCTTTCACAAACATTGTGATGTTTTGTTGAAATGTACAAAGAAAAGTTGGAGACTTTATTACTTATGTTTACAGTGATCCTGGAGGAGAATTTAAAAATAAGGCATTTAAGGAGTACTGTGCTGAGAATTGTTGACTCCGAAAATCAATTGGAAGATATTCCTACAAAACCGTTGTTGGTAGATAGATTTTGTTACCTTATAAAATGACTTGGTATTCTCAGTATTAACGAATTATGAGCTTTATTTTTGGGAAAAAAAAATTCTTTTACTTTTTTAAATTTTCTCATCTGAATTTTACAAAAAATTGGTTTTCAAAAATAAGTCATCATTAATTGACAAATTTTCATGTCTCCTCTGCCGCTTCTGCATCCTCCTACCCACCCAACACCCCTCATTTGCTGCACTTTCACTTCTATTAGTCACCTTTTCCATTTACGCCTTTTCATTTTCCCCTTCTTTATCTTTTCAAATAGTCACCCACATCCCCCTCTCTTCTTCAACTTTATTAACCATCCTTACATCGTTCTTTCTACCCTTTTAAGATTTATACTCTATCTTCTTCTATGACAAAAATTCATTCAATGGAAAACATGTACAAATATCTTCGCAAAGACCTCTCCGACAATCATGTTCTCCTCTTCAAGTCCTCTGATGAAATCTGACGGACTCTCAGTCAACTCTTATCAAAACATGTCGTCCTACTTCTAGCCCAACCCCATCTTAAAAGAATCCTTATCCAAACTCTCTCAAGTGTCTTCCTCTAGAAGACATGATAAAATTCTTCACACGTTCTCACAAAGATAAATTCCCTTCCCTTCAAAGTCGATTCGTCATACCCAAATGTATTATCAATCAACATTAATTGAAAGATTCCTTTTGCAATGTCACACACTTCTTTAAGTTTCCAGATTCGTCCCTAATTTTTTTATCTATATGGACTTTTGATTTATGAGGATACATTTCACATATTTTATGCAAATCTCAATCTTTTTCCTGAAAGTGGTGAACTCAAGACTCTTGTGCTAGGCACAAGAATTATTTTTTGTTCAAAAATTCCTTTGCGAAAAAGTTCTTTGGTAAAATTGGTTTGGTTAATATAGAGGTCAGGTTTTAACAATCCAAAAGAGTCCTATTTGACCCTGACTCTAATTTGACTAATTTTGGTCCCCTATCTCTATGCTTCAAGTTTCGCATCACGTCCCACATAATTGTTACTACATTGATCCCAAAAAATAGATCCCTCAGCAACATTATTGGTCATGATGTTTTTGGGTTGTATTGTCTTTTTAAGAATATCAAAATCAATTGACAAACCTAGATTTGTGAGTACATGCTTGAGAGTGCAGCGGATGTTCATGCCTCAGCCAGTTTGCCGTATGGTATGCTTATTACTTGGATTCTTCTGTAATAATCAATTGATTCTCTGCTTACTCCCCAGTGTAAGATGTTGCTATATATGACTCTAAAACCATTACAATTATGGGTTGTGTTTTTATTGAAGATTAGTGGTGAAAGAAGGAATCCGCCCAGGCAAAGTACGAACTCCTAAAGGTAAGTAAAACTATTTCTAACCCCATGAATACTGTCTTAAAGGAACTGGAGGAAATTAATGATCACTTCAAAGCCATCTAGAAGGGTTTTATGCTGCTGCAGGAGTCAACTTCAAAAAATTTGGTCCTCAAAAAACACCGACACAAACATAGACATGGTCAGGTTGTTTCTTAATGGGTTCAAATATGAGGGTATCAATTTATTTACTTGAGTTTTCACCCATATGGATTCCCTTAAGACTAAAGTCCACTTCTCTAATGATGACATATCTATTTCCATTTAGAATTCCTACTCCTCTTTCTTTATGAACGTTAAAAAATTGTATGATACTTTCTACCATAATATGTATAATTCCCTGACCTACTTTCTAAAGAAACGGTGAATGGTGAATTTTTTTTATTCAAATGAGGGTTTTGTCCCTTGTTTTTCTTGGTTGTATGATGATATTTTTTTACACTATTTGCCACACTTTTTATTTTGCCTAGTACTTGTTAGTTAAAATATTGTATATATGCTATTTGTCTACTGCCTTTGTTTTTCTACTCTGTGGTTCTTTTTTGATTATGCAAAAAGGGGGATAAACACAGGAGCATCAGAAGTGCCTTCAAGTCAGGGGGAACAAGTCGACTATCAATAAGTAAAAATCGACTAATGTTCCTACAATAGAGGGGGAGCAAGTGGACTATAAATAAGTAACAGATGATTGATACTCATGAAATATGGAATAACAGAAGCATATATAAGTCTAGGGAATCACACCAACTACTATGACAGATAGGTAAGACAACTGATGTTTATACTTATTCCTCTTTAACAAAAAGGAGGATATTTTTAGTCTCATATATTTAAGTTTTAATAATGACAGATAATAAGTGGAATTTTGTATGACATTTGAAGATCGCTATTGATGAAAGAATATCTCACACAAAGATATGAAGGGTGAAAAAGCATAATTAAGAATGGAAGCAAGCAAGAGAGCCGACTCTAAAAATTGAAAAACATCAAATCATGGAGGTTTACCACATCTAAATATTATGTCAAGCAAATGAATCAAATATAAGAATAAAAGGACGAAGGATCACAGTCCCAAAATCGAGGAATATCAAATAAATCAAGACTAAAAGAAAAAATAAGGAAAACCACAAAATCTACATAGACATATCTGATATGGACATGCATCGCTGTGGATGTTGCACTACGGATGGACATATCTGATATAGACGTAATTTTCGGTGCCATCTTTAAATCAAGGAATCATTTCAAAATCCTTGATTGAAAAGTAATCTCTTGAGTTTCCTTACAAAGTAAAGGATCAAAGAAGCTAGAGACTATTCAGGGAAAGACAAAAGGCTAAAAAACTCATGCAACTTTAAGGAGAAATATCAAAGTGTCTCTTAGTCTCATAAAGATTTGTAACCTTTAATTTGCAATAGTTATATAAATAATAGGATCGAGTCTACTTTGTAATATAAAATGATGTTGTGTCAAATGATCTGAATAATAAAATAGTTCTTTAGAACTTCTTTATCATCATTGTACTTGAGCCCAACATTAAAAGATCTAAGGAAATATTGAAACCCAAGGGGACTTGAAGTAGGTACCACATTGGTTTTCTGAACCAGGATAAATCTTCATGTCTTTACTTTAAATTCAATTATTTACTTACTTTGTTATTTCAAATCTAATATTATTTTGAAGCATACTGGTCGGCTGGTAATTCAACTATGAGGGATCAATAGTCGACTCATAGAAATTTTCAATTCACACCCCTCTTGAATTATAATTTGTACTCTAGATTCCAATGGTGTAGTCAGATTCTCTAGTGAGTGAGAAGATTTTTTTCCCTCTATTTAACCTTAAGAGATAAGTTCCACTGGGATAAGGTCCTCTGAAATCAACTTGTTCAGCAAAGAGGAACTTATATATCCCAACCCTATAAATCATAGATCAACATTATCACTTTGAATACTTGAGCAAGTTAATTCCCCATCAGCTACAGACTCTAAATCACTCACATACATATGTTTAACCTTTTGGATTTTAGAATAACTCTTCCATACTTCAAGTTTTAAACATTACATCTATCTGATTAGAACTTCACCTCATTACTTTTGTGACAAAATTGAGAAATACTTAGAATACTGTACTTGTGTCCATTAACATAATACACATATTTTATTACTTGATTAGGTGATTTTCCAATCTTTCCCACACCATGAATATAGCCCCTTTTATTATTTCCTAAAGAGACACCTCTACTTTGAACTATCTTGAGATAGAGAGAAAGTTGTAAATCCTCCAAGTTATATGCTTTGAATATCAACTATCCATGAACCAGTTCTGATAGCATTCCATTTCTCCTACTGTAAACATAGTCATTTGTTAGATTTGGGAACCCACTTGAGATTAAGTTCCCAAAAGAAAGACAAAGGTGTTATCAAATCATTCTTGGCTCATCTAAATAGAGAATTCTTCTTCACATTTTTCAAGGTCATGGAACCCTTTGGATAATAATTCTCCTATTGGATTCATTTAGTACTACTCATTCAGCTCTAAGCCAATATTTATAGTTTTTCTTCAGGTGTCCATCTATTCCACAATGAGTACATAGAAGTTTGTGGACGCTATTTCTAATACCATAAAAAACTTTCCCATGAGACCCAAATGATTAGGTCTAATATTGATATCCAATGGCCTTACCTTTATTGACACCCTAGCCAGTAAAATTTAAAAGGATTTAGAGGATGTGGTACATTTTAGTGATTTTTTAAGTTCTTATTTTATACGGACCAGGTCCCTTTCTAATTCTTCATTCTTATGGAGTGCATTCATAAGATTCTTTTAAGAATTCCTTAAATTTTATTCAAGCTCAATTGAAGCCTTGAGGCTTTTTTCTTCCCTTTACCATCAAAGTCTTCTTCTTTCTTTAATTAATTATTAAACTCATACTTTCAGATTTCAATGTAGTAAATTGTTCCTCAGTTTCATGTATCTCAAGAGTTATGGGAATTAATTCAAGGTCTTGATGTTATACATTCACTTCTAAAAAAAATTTCTCAGTAGCCAGTTCACACACAGAATCAATCAACACATTTGCAAGTTTCTTTATCTTCCTAGAAAAGTAGTTATCTAAGTTTTCCTTAATTTCATAGAGAGTTCCCTCATTTTCTTCTTCATCTTATGTTTTTTTCATAAGAGAAAATAAGGAATAATAGATAACTTTACTATCTTCCAAATATAACATAGACACATTTTCAGACTTCTCATCTTTATCAGATTCACTGGAGGAGTCTTCCTAGACAGTTAGGGCATGCTTCTGTGCATAATCAGCTGCAACCTTTCCCTTTGCTTTTATAGGGACCTAATCCCTATTATTTCATTTGTCACATTAAGTCTAGATATATTTTTGATAATTTATTTTGTGCATTGGATAGTTCTTAATGAAATGCTTAGGACTTCAAAAATTGTGACAAACATTAACAGTGCCTCCCTTTTTTATGTTACTTCTTCTTCTTTGAAACTAGCCTTTTTTTTAATATCTTTAATAATAAATTTTTCCAAATAGGAAACATCATTCTCATCCTCAATTGAATAAGACTTTGAAGGCTTAAATGCCAGAGATTTTTGTCTTTTTGCTTCCTTCTTTTCTTACCTTTTTTGCTTCTTGAGTTCATGAGTCTTCATATTACTAATAAGTTCATCCGTTCTATGAGTTTTCAAGTATCCCTCCTCAGTGATATAATCTACTTTGCTTTTCCAAGATTAATGAAGAACTCCCAGAATATTTCTCACTTATTTATACAACAGAATACCTTCTCCTAAGTAGTGCAACTCATTGATGATTGAATTGAATCTAGTGTGCCTCTCTTGGATAGTTTTTCTTTCTTTCATATTGAAGGTTTCATACTGGGTAGTTAACATATCAATTTTTTAATCATTCACATCAGTGGTTCATTCATAAGCGGTCCTCAAGCAATCCCAGATTTTCTTAGCATCTTCTCAACTAGAAATCCTGTTATATTCATTAGGTCCTATAACACAGATAAGAAATTTTTTGCCTTGTAATTATTCTCAACTTTATTTTGATCTTCATCATTAAATTCTCTCCTTTTTTTGACAACCATCATCATTATGTCTCCTTATTTTACCTCTCTAACAAGCACAAAAAGACCACTAAGTATTGAATCTATCAGCTCATTGTCCTCAACGATAATGAAGTCATATATCCTGGTTTTCCACCACCTATAGTACTTCCTATTAAGGTAGGGTGTTATAGTGGTAGATTGACATTTTTCCTAATTTGGTGAAGCAACTATGATTAATAGATCACTCTAGGTATGAACCTTTTAGAGTGTCCTAGATCTTATACTGAAATATGGGGGATGCACCACCTTATAAGGGACGAGGTCCCTTAATGTAAGAAATGAAAAATAAAATAGCATAACAATAAGGAAATAACTCTTAGCAGGAAATTAAAGAACATAAAGATTTAACGTAGAAACCTTTTTACTCAAGGGAGGAAAAACTGCGGCTTTAGCTCACAGCCACTCAAGAATCCACTATAATAAAACTCAATATTACAGACTCTATTTCGAACCTAACTGTAAGCTCCACTAGTTTGTTACAACTCTATTACAAACTCTTCTTGACAACTCTGTCCAAATGTCTCTTCAATATTGATTAACTCTAACCAATATGAACTCAGGTAACTCTACCTAAGCACTCAAGAAACACAAGAAAAACATTACTCTTACAAGATGAGTAATTAGATTCCATACCAATACTTGACGAAAGAACAAACACTCTCTAAGCATACAGAAGCTTGAAACTTGATAAATATTTGTGTTTTTACTTATTTTCCTTTAGAATAATTAGATTACAAAACTATGAATTAAGAAGAATTCTTTTCTATTTGTAGATGGATAAAGATTAGGGTAGAATTTCTATTAGGACAGGTGTCCTTACTGGTACATAGCTTACCTGCACAGTTTTTAACAGTAACAAACAAAACTAAGCAGGTTATGTGACAGCTATATGTTTTCATGAAAACAGGTGGACCTAGTCCCTTTTTGTCAAATGATCATCATTAAAATAAGATATAGCAGAGATAATTTAGCATCTTGGTGCCACTTTAGTGGTACTTAGCTTCCTTGTAGAGTTCCACTTTAATGGTACTTTCCCATTTTAACAGATGTCACTTAAGCGAATAGGGTGCCACTATAGTGGCATCTCACCCCTACTACACATATTTTTTAGTGCCTCAGTGGCCGCTTAAGTAGTTACTACTGGATGTATATATATTTTTAGACTAGGTCACTCTCACTTATTTTAGCTTATTTCTCCTTCATCATTGTGATCTTGAGCTTTTAAATTAATAGGATATCACCTCATTGAACTCAGTTTTGATACTTGAATGATCCTTTGTCTTTTTCTACTATTTTTGGTGTCTCTTTACCTCCCTAAAATTCAATAAATTCTAAATTTTGGGTATTTTCATTCGAGGACTTGACAAATTTATTTGAACACATTAGTACTCAATTTGTACTTAATTTTTTGAGCACACATTCTTTGTCCCTCAAAGGACACAATTTATACCACCCTTATTATTGGTTTATGGTTTTTTAAACTACACATACTACTTTGAAAACCTAGTCTGAGGGATTATCTAGTCCATTCTCAATCAACTCATTTATAACTATTCACTTATTTTGATAGAGGATTATTTCAACCCTTTCTACACTATTCTACCATTTTAAGTCCCTATTCAATCTTAGGAATTGGATTTTACTAATTACTACTTGTTTAGTCTCAGATTAATTTTTAGCACTTATTATACTCGTACTTATCTCTAGTAATGGAGCATATTAATTATGGATGATTATTAGAAGTCCTGGTTTGGAACCTGGTAGTATATAGGGATATCCTGACTTCTATATATGCCTCTCTTGCAAACTATGTGTCAAAAGAAAAGATACCCCATATGTCCTACCTTATGAGCTGGTAAATAGTAGGAGGAGTATATACTTTGTACATTATGGCATTCATTGGGTATGAAATTGTTCGATTTACCTTTTATTTGTATTCATATACATGACATATCACCAATATAAATGTTTAGTGCTTGTACCTATTGCTCTTATATGGCGGGATAGGTATAAGTTATGCTTGTTATTTATTGAGTTGTTTTTTAGATTTTGGGCTTATGGGAGTCTGATTAGGCTATTGTTAATCTAGGATTATCCAATTCTATTAATGTTTAGGTATTAATAAAAATTTTCTAGTGGGATGGTTATGGATTTGCACTCTAGGCTATAGGTACACTTTTAGGATCTTTTCCCCTTTGATATTTTGTGCCTTGTTATTTGACTAGCTTATTATTATTTATATTTTAGGTTAGATGTTCTGATTGTATTAAATCTAACTTCCTTGTAGTTTATGACCTTTAATATATTTAAGTTGTTTGGATAGCTCCCTCAATATCGCACGTTCTTGTTTAACTACCTAAACAGTACTGTCATAGATCCCTTTCTTTCAAACTACTCTTATCATATAGCACTCTCTTCCTTAACTACCACTTTTGTATATTACCTTCATTCATAACTTTTTATATTGTATAACACTTCTACATGTGTACCATCTGGAGCTTTATGAAGTAGGGATCTCCGCTGAGATCCTGTCAGCCAATATTTTTCTTAGTCCCTCTCTCTCTTGCTAGATTGATATTTATTTTGTATTTTGGAGGCAGTTCTCTCTCTCTCTCTCTATATATATATATATATCTACCTTGTATCATTTTTATGTCAGTGGCTCTTGTTTCAACTAACGCTAAGTCTTGGGGGATATATTTTTCTTCTGATTCTCTTCCTCCTATTAGTTAGTTTTTGTTATCTTTTCTCTTATTATCTTATTTCTCATTCTCTCAGGCTGTCAGCCATCTTACCTATGCTTGGATATTGTAGGTACCATCATAACCTGAGAATTGGGTCATGATAAACAATAATAATTATTTAGTTTACAACAATTTCTTTTCTTATCATCATTAGAGTTATTTATAAACTGATTTAGCAATAACAAATAATACACACCAACTATATGTCAGGCCCCAGAAAAAAGTGCGGACAAGGGATCGTGTGAACACCTACTGTACAAATGATTTGTAAAACATGTATTGGCATTTATAATAGATAGAATAATATGTAAACAAGTGTGGATGCTCATTTGAATTAGATATCAAGATGAAGGATTTATGTGTGTACGAATAAAAGATATTCACTATGAAATGGTGACTAATACACTAGTTTAATAGGCAACTCATTATTTAAGTATTTAAGGATGAGCAATTACAGATTAAAATTATGAGAAACTATCGTATGAGTTATGTAAACAACCATATTGGCTTATATATGTGTCCTAGCAATTATTCTTTTTTATAAGACACTTAGAAATTTGCCAAGGTGATATCCTATGCCTATTTAAGATAAAAATGATCATAAGATCCCTAACCAAAGGTAGTCTGTGTAAAATGTACGACAATGCATCCTCATAACTACGATTGCTTTTTTTAAGGAAATGCAGAAAAATGTACGGTACGTCCTTCCATGAAGGCTCACTATGAGGGTCTACCTTTAGGACATATGTGACATTAATTGGATCGAGTCAGAGGAACCAATATATGACATTCCAGTTGACTCCAAATGCAAATGATGAGAAAAGGGTAGGTACGCCACCATGTTTGGGTTCATTTTAATGGTCTGGTCTTAATCTTGTTCACAGAATTACTTCACACATTTGTGCCAAGTATAACCTAATACCCTCCCATTATTAGAATTTATCAACGAGTATGTTGGAACCCTTAGGGGATCTCACCACACAGTGAGGGACCAGGTCTCTCAAAATCATTCACATGCAATAGAACAATGAAGAAACTATGAAGTGCTGGAAAAACTAAAGGCTTTGCATGAAATTAACAACACAAAGATTTAACGTGGAAAACCCCTTGCTAAAAGGAGGAAAAACCATGTCTTACCCTTATAAGATCCTTAGAAATCTACTTTAATAAACCTCTTGATTATATACTAAATTTCATCCTAACTCTCATCTTTCTTGTAGTAACTCTATTACAAGCTTACCTTGACAACTCATCCAAAACTCCCTCAATACCGTCTAACTCTAACAAGTTTTGTACTTATGCAACTCTACCTAAGATCTCTCAAAGCAACAATAACAACACATTAATCTTAAAGAATGAGTAATTCAATTACAATAAAATATAAAACCCAAGAATGTTTTCACTATCAGCACACTAAGAACTTAAGCTAAAATTGAGTTTTTGCCTTTTTCTCTTTTCACTCTTTTAAATTTACAAAAACTTCTTAATGAAGAAGGATACTTTTCCTTTTATAGATTAGTGATTAATAGTGTTGAAACATAGTTGGACCAGGTATCCTTAATAGTAGAAGCAGCACCTGTACAGTTTGTTACACTAGAGGACAAAATTGTACAGACGTATGCCATCTGTACTGTACCCTTGGACATCCAGCGACCTAGTCCTTTGTAGTCATCTGCTCATCATTGAAACAAGATATAGTAATTTCCCTAATTTTGATGATGACAAACCAACCATAGAGTTTTAAGCATCAATGCTCATACTTCATTCATCATATTTAATGAGTTTGATTACCACTACTGAAGATGAATGTTCACCCTATCATGCAATGCAATACCATGTTTCCATAACTTAAGGACCTCGTCCCTTATTGCTAATTTCTCCGAAACTTTAATTACTTCCCCTATCATCATGCACCATTATTCATTTAGTACATTTGTATAACTTCTCCTGTCACTATGCCTTGATACAATCTATCACATACTTCTCTCTGTCAATATGCCATTAATATTTGAATTTCAACTCACATCTACAGTTCAACATTATACTTTATCCCTACCACATAAAATCAGTATTCCCCCATTTTGCATTATTAAAAAGTGTAAATAGTATACCAAAAGAAGCATAGGTTAGTTAACTCATGGCCACTGGGAAAACACTAACATGAAAACCAGCGTTTAAAATGAAGCAGATGCAGATTAAGAGCATATAAAAATAGCTAATTCATATTTAACAGCTTAAGTATCATTGCAGTGCAAGATTTATATTTTGAGTTCCACAAAAAGAGCCACATAAGTTAGAGGAATTAATAAGAATAGAGGATTTGGGGAGAAGGTTTGGAGAAATAAGTCCATTAGTGCAACAATTCTTTGGTTAGCATCTTGAAATTTGTATTCAAGTTTAGAGGCCTCATTTCTTAGAATTGTGATATTTTTCTTGAGTTTTTCATCATTCTCACTCCTAAGCTTTGAAAAGACCCTTGGACCCTCTCTTTTTAAAAATATTGTTGAATCGGAACCTGCAATCTTCCAATTTCTATATTTTTTTGCAATTTACTTTTGTTTTTCCTTTATATGTAGTCCCTACTAGGTTCTCATTAGTCATTCTTTTCTTCTTATGGTCTGGTCCTTCAGAAGTCTTTTACTTTTCAGTAGGATTTGTAGAATTCACTTTAGAAACTTTTTTTTTAGGTTGTCATTTTGGTTCTTGGGACCATCCAAACTTCCTTTAGGATTATGTGACAGCAAAATAAAATTTTTAGCAACCCAAGGATCACCAGACATCACCATATCAGAAAGGTAATGTGTTTTCTAGGATAAATCCTTATCAGGATGGTAAATGAAGTAATGGTTTAGATTTAAATAGTTAGGATAGCTGAGTTGGGAAGGGTCCATAGATTTATTGCAAAGATGAATTTGATTTCAATTTCGCATAAGACAATTTTCTTGATAAGGAGAGAAAGGATGTGGCCTTTCTAAAACAACAAGAAGAAAAACATGCAAATTCATGATACTAACCTGAGAAATGGGACCAGATACCTCTCTTTCTCTGGGTGAAACCTCAAGATTGTTCATACTTCATCTGTTTTCTTCCAAATCTATTCTGATGGGTGTATACCTAAAAAGGTAAGAGACTGAGTTAGACTAACAAATGCATACTTTACTAAGAATACCTATCTCCTGATCATAGATAATTTTTGTGGAGAAACACTAATTCATATAGTAGGTTAGGTCATTTTGATTAGACCTAGCTTCAACCTGTTCTTCACAAATTATTCCTTGTGTAGTGCATTAGTAAAGACATCTACTATTTGATCCTCAGTCCTGTAAAACTTCATACGGATAGCCCTTTTCTTAATATTTTTCTTAGGAACTGATGTTTTACATCAATATGCTTATCCTCTTGTGTTGCACTGGATTCTTGGCCATGTTTAGAGCACTTGTATTATAACAAATCAAAAGAATAATATTTGTGACAATATAAAGATATTTTAATTGCTTCTTGATCCATAGTAATTGAGCACAACAAGAATCCACAACCATATATTCACCTTCAATGGTAGATAGGGAAATTAGGTTTTTGTTCTTTGATCCCCAGGAAATTAAGGATGAGATAAGAAAATATTCCATTCCTGAATTTCTTTATCTATCTACCAAATATCCATCATAGTCAATATCAGCATATCTCACCAAGTCAAACTATCTCCTGATGGATAGTAAAAAGACCAGGTCCCCTGGCCCGTTAAGATATCTAAGAATTATTTTTTTGGCATTCAAATGAGACTATTTTGGGAAGGATTGAAATCTATCATACATCTCTACACTAAATACAATGTTTGTCCTTCTTGCAGTGAGCTTAGAAAGGATCCAATAACCCTTCATTACATTATCTCACTTACTGAAGGACCTAGTTCATCAATATCCATTTTTGAGCTGGTTCCAATTGGAGTATCTATTGGGTTGGCATCTCCCACATTATATTTCTTCGGTAACTACTTGATGTACTTCTCTTGACAAATCCTTGTCCCTTGAGAGGTTTGTTTAATCTACAGGACTAGGAAAAAGCTTAATTCACCTATCATATCACCTCAAATTCTCTCCCCATTAGCTTAGAAAATTATTCACATAGGGATTCAAAAGTATCTCCAAAGATTATGTCATCAATATATATCTGGACAATCAATAGAATGCTACCTCTTGTCTTTAAGAATAGAGTATTATCTATTTTTCCTTTTTGAAGCCATTTTCCAGAACAAACTTTGAGAGTCTCTCATACCAGTCACTTGGTGCTTGCTTCAAACCATAAAGAGCTTTATCAAATTTAAGTACAAGATGAGGAAAATCTATATCTTTAAAACCTAGAAGTTGTTTGACATAGACTTCTTCCTTTAGGTTTCCATATAGGAAGACACTTTTGAAATATGTTTGAAACAGTTTGAATCCCATATATGCAGCAAATGCAACAAGAATTCTTATTACCTCTATTGTTACTACATGGTAAAAACTCTCATCATCGGCAATCCCTTTTCCTTGTTATAACCTTGATCAATCAGCCTTGCCTTATTTTTTTTGATAGTTCCATTCTTATCTTTCTTATTTCTGTACACACATTTGGCCCTAAAAAATTTCCCCTCAACAGGCCTGGGGACTAGATGCCAGACCTTGTTTATTTCAAATTGCTGGAGTTCTTCCTGAATTGCATTGATCCAATCAACATCTTTAAGAGCATTTTTCACCTTTTATGCTCAATTTGAGACAAAAAGGCTGAAAATGCCATAAATTTTTTTTCTTGAGATCTTATTTGGACTCATGTTTCCAACGATGTAGTTAAGTTCTAAAGGAGATAACAAGATTTATGCCTCTAGATTTTCCTTTTGAGCTTGATACCACTAGGACCAAGTCCTTTTGAATTTAGACTATCTTGGTCTAGTTGTTCTTCTACAGGAGATGGAATATATGACTGAGATCCTGGATCACTATCACTAGCATCACTCTCATCTGCATCAATTATCCCTTGATCATCATCTTCATCAATATCTTTCCTTTGAACTGAAATAAGTTCTTTAACTTTTAAATCTTCACCATCTCCAAAGTTTATTTAATTTCCTGACTCATTAAAGCTAACATGAACAGTTTCTTCAACATACAAAGTTCTTTTATTGAACAATTTGTAACACTTGCATGTTGAGGAATATCCTACATCACTTTTGGAGACAAATTTTTTGAATACTTTCTTGACACTGTTTAGCACAATGTATTTGAATTCAAATGGTCTGAAGTAGTCTAGCTTAGGCTTTCTATTGAAAACCAGCTCATATGAAGTCTAATTAAGAACCTATTAGTCACATAACAAGAAATATTTATTGCTTCAACTAAGAACCTCTTTTGAAGACCGTATAAATTAGCATAGTCTTAGCAATCTCTATGAGTGTTCTATGTTTCCTTTTAAAAACTCTAATTTGTTATAGAGTTCTAGGAGAAGAAAATTTATGCTTATTACATGCTCAACACAAAATTTATCAAATTGAGAATTCTCGAATTCAGTTCCATGAACAAACCTAAATTCAGCGATTTTTAATTTAGATTCACTTGCATTTACTTGGAAAAAGCCACAAGAACCTCATATGTTTCATCCTTAGTTATTATAAACATTGTCCACGTGAACCTAGAGTTTGCATCTATAATAACCAATGCATTTTCTTCCCTCCTCTACTTTGGATATTAAAAGGTCGATAAAAATTCATGTGATGTATTTCAAGAGGTCTGGAAGTACTAAACTTCTTCAATTTAAAGGAGGAACTGGTCTTTTAACCTTTAACACAAACATCAAAAACTTTTTTGTTTTGAAATTTCAACCTTGGCAAGCCACAAACCTGGTCCCTTGAAATCAACCTATTTAATAAAGAGGAACTTACATGTACAAGTATTTTGTTCCACAAATTAGCAATTTCACCTTGAACACTTAAATAGGTTAATTCTGTATCAGCCATAAACTCTAGATCAGCTACATACATTTGTTTTATCCTTTTGGCTTTGGGAATAATTCTTCTAAATTTAATCCTTGAAACTAAACACCCATCAGATGAGAATTTTACCCCATTTCCTTTGTCATTGATTTGAGATACACTTAAATGATTGTACTTAAGGCCATCAACATAATACACATCTTCTATTGCATGATGAGGTAATTTTTCAATCCTTCCAACAACTTAGATATACCCTTTTTAACCATTTCCAAAAGACATACCTCCCCTTTGAAGTGTCCTGAGGGAGATAAAACAATCAACTCTTCCAATCATCTGTCTTGAACAGCCACTTTCCATAAACCGGTTATCGGTGAAATCCTTTTCTATTGAACTTTCTTCTTTATCGCTATTAGTTTCCATAAAAGAAAACTAGGAACCTGAAATGATATTATTAACATCCTTTTTCAATATTAAACCAACTCCATACTCTTTATCTTTCTCAAATTTATTCGAGGTGTCTTCCCATGCATCCAATGATTTCTTGACTATACAGCTAGTTGCATCCTTTTTTCTTGATTTTTTGGGATTTTTATCCTTCTTTTGCAATGGAGATACCTAATGAAATCTTTAAAACTACCATCTTTGTGACAGACTTAAATTTTTCCATTCTTATTTCTAAGATGGCCAATTTTCTTCATTGCTCTAACAATCCTTATTTTCCAGAAGTGCAACATCAGTGTCTTTCTCACTTGAGACATACTCTAAAGCCTTCAAAGTCAGGAATCTCTCCCTTTTTGCTTCCTTTAACATTTCCCCAAGCTCAATTATAAAATTTTCTTTACTTTTCCAGGATTTTGGAGTAACTCCTAAGATTGAACCTTTTCTCCTATTTTTAGATTCAGTAAAGTAGTCACGATGACAAACACACTCTAGGTATGGACCTTTTATCATTAACCATCTCTGATACAAATTATTGGAACTCTTGGAGGTTATACAACATAGTAAAGGACCTGGTCCCTCAAAATCACTCGCAAACAATAGAACAATAAAACAACTATGAAGTTCTGGAAAAACTAAAGTATTTATAGAAAATTAACAACACAAAGATTTAACGTGGAAACTCCCTTAATCAAGGGAGGAAAAACCAAGTCTTGCTCTCACAAGATTCTTACAAATCCATTATAATAAACTTCTTGATTACAAACTCGATTTCATCCTAACTCTAGGCTTCTCCTACTTGTAATAACTCTACCACAGCCTTACCTTGAAAACTCAATCAAGACTCCTCAACATTGGTTGACTATAACTTGTTTTGGACTTAGGCAACTCTATATAGGCACTCTCAAAGAAACAATAACAATGCATTACTCTTATAGAATGAGTAATTCAATTACAAGAAAATATCTAACTCATGAATATTTTTACTATCAGCACACTAAGAATTAGAGATAAAATTAAGTTTTTGCTCTTTTCTATTTTCATTCTTTTGAATTTGCAAAAACTGCTTGATGAAGAATCATCATTTTAATTTTATAGATGAGTGATGAATAGGGTTGAAATATAATTGGACCAGTTGTCCTCAATAATACATGAATCACCTTCAAAGTGTATTACACAAGAGGAAAAAACTATGCAGATGCGTGCCAACTGTATTGTACCCTTTGACATCCAGGGGCTTGATCCCTTGTTGTCATCTGCTCATCATCAAAACTAGATACAACAGAGTGCCTTATAGTTCTATGTATGTATTTTAGGATGATTACTATTTACCCATTTAAGTAGTGTTTTCTATATACAACTGATTCTTCTAATAGTATCAAACTATTTAAATGCTAGTTAATTATATCATCATATATTTATATTGCTATGTGAGCCAATATACAAGTGCGACTATACTATGGCCATTTATTCTTAATATATACCCATGTGATAGATATACCATAAGAGACCTAGGAATTTCTAATGAACATAAATACAATCATATATTACTCTGTAGATATTTGACTGTAGATATTTGACTTAGCAAGAGTAATTTGACTAGTAGGACTCTAATGGAAAAACACATGAAGGGTGGAGAAAAATAATTTCAAATGAAAATGGCAGGGGAATAGTGTGCCTACATTAGGCATATAGTCATATGTTAGACGTTTAGATGAGAAAACTTTGTTCACATATATTAGGTAGACTATACTAGATCTCTTAGGAGAAACAAAGATTACTTAATTTTTCCCTCCCACTTAAAGTAAACACACTAATTGTAGACACTACTGTTGTATACATTCCCTAGAATACACCTTAAAATATGTGCACCGCCCATTTAAAATATTAAAAACAAATTTAGATTTTTTTGAGGTGTTACAATCTTTTTTATTTAGAATTGTTCATCCAAAAATGATACTTGTACTTTACTTTGAGATCCATCAGTATCTCAGAACTTCATGAGATCGCCTAATTTACTCACATTTTACAAAAGTCCATCACAAGACCTTAAAATTTGGCTAACTCTTAATTTTTTTGGAAATTTTGACTGATTTTTCTCTGTATATAGGTCTATCAGAAATCTGTCAGCTAACGAGAATAAATATAAGTAAGCTTCCTTGAATGTTATACCAAATATAATACTAAATTGATAATACACAAGGCTCAAATTGGCCTAACAGTTAAATAATAGTTCTACTCTGTACTTTAACATACCTTATACTCTGCATCTGTAAGTTACATCCATGCTAGTCTCTAGAATTATAGACTCACGCTATTTATCCAATTGAAAAGATCACCTTACTTTTCTCTATCTTGGCATAAACTTAACTCTTACCTCTCTAGTTAGCAGGTATACATGGAGACATACAACACCTAAAAAACTCAAATCAACACATATGATAACATACAAGAAAATTAGCACGAATGACATGTAATAATGTAAACATATGAAATAATGGATTTAGCCTATGAAAACGTAAATTTTATTGGCGTATCACTTATGAGCAAGAGAGGAATATATAACATAAAATCTATATGCAATTACACTATTAAAAACCTCTGACAAATGAGCTTGAAAAATATAAAATAATGTGTGAATGGATAGATAATAAAATAGGTAGTATGTAAATAGATAAGTTATGACACAATTATCATATAATCATATAAGCAAGTGGGCTATAATATCACTTAATACTTTGGATTTTATACCATAGTGACAAATAGCATATAAATAAAGTATTTGCAATATAATAGCAAATAGATACAACACACCTAATACATAAGTTCTAAAACTATAAAAGTACATAACATGTAGGTGAGAAAATTTAGATACATACCTGAATGTATAATTTTCATTAGCTCTAATATCAAACACCTTGGCAGATACCATATGGAGATGGAAGAGGCTAAGCAGAGAAATACCATCATTTTCTTAAAAAAGAGAGTAAAGTAATGAAACAAATAGAATAAATAAATAAATATAGGTTTAGACCAACATAAAATTTACTTTAGAGCAGTACCATACTTTAACGACATGTATCAAATAGATTCATGTATTGATTTTAACTTTTAAATTTCACACCAGTGACGTTCTAACAAGTAGAAAATTAATTCAATATATTTTTTTAGTTTACTAATGAATCTAAGAGATCTAATATTTGAGTCTTAATTTATGGTTCTGATACAATGAAAGAAGGTAGCTACAACTTACCAATTACATTATAAGGTTTCCAAAGTGGAGAGCAAAATCATACACCATCTTTCAGATTTTGCTCATTAATGTCACCCTCTAATACTTAGTATAAACATCTGTCAAGCTTATTATCTATAAATTAACTACATCAAAACTTACTCAAATCAGATAAAACTTATAAGCAAGAAAATATATATTATATGAGTAAATGGACCATTAATATCTCTAAATAGGCGAATTGTGAGATGAATCAAATTTAAGAAACTACACCATCAATGAGGTAATGTATAATCATATATTTCATAAAGCCTACAATCTATACTTTATAAATTTTGATGCATATAACATGTAGAAATTGAAGTAGAGCCTTGGAGTAACTGGTAAATTTGTTGTCATGAGACCTGGAGGTCACAGGTTCAAGCCCAGGTAAAAGCCTCTAGAAGAAATGCAAGATAAGGCTACATACAATACACCCTTGTGGTGGGGCCCTTCCCCGAACACTGCACATAGCGGTAGCTTTAGTGCACCGGACTGCCCTTTTATAACATGTAGACTTGTCGACTATGATCTGACATTTATTATGTAATAAACAAGGCAAGTAAATTGTGGAAATGCTTTAATCTTAGATTTTAACATTGTGGAAATATATAGCAAGTAAAAAACTTGGTTATAAATGTATGAACATATAAAATATAAGATTTTAATCAACATTCGTACAACATATAAACTATTGAGCAAATGTTATATGACTAGTTTATTTTTTTTTAACATTGTAGTCGTATGAGAATTCAAAACATATAACATTTAAATAGTTAAATTATAGGACATGTTATGTCTGTAACATATATATAATAAACCCATGAGGTATAAAGAAAAAATTATTTTTATTCACATGTATATAATCTTCTGATCATATATATTGACATATAACACTTACAAATACCTGTACAAAACATGTAGTGTACAACTAGGATTCATACAACATATAGTGTATAAGAAAATGGCCTAGGATAAAAGTAATATATAAGCAAATAGCCCAAGAAACATCTAACATATGAATAAATGTTTTATGAAACGTATAGCATGAAAGTACACTCTGTATAAAATGTGTAACATATAAAAAAGTAATTTACTAAAAGTTTAGCACACGAACAAGTGGTTTAGAATTATTTTTTTTCAAAAGGAGTCTAGAATATACAATAGCATAAACAATGATTCAGTTAAGATGTAACCTACACATTAAGGACCTATGGTATGAATAACGTATAACTAAAATAATCCTTAGATGACACATAATCATATAAACTTGTAATATTATGTAAACGATTAATATATAAACAAGTAATATGTACACAAGTTGTATAAATGTAATAAGTATAATCTTTTAACAAAGTCTGCTTTAACACACACATACATATATATATATATATATATATACTTCTGTACGTTTTCATGATGACTTATGTTGTGGACACTCCATGCCTCCTTAAACTATGGGATATCCTATAGAGTCATCCAGTCGTGGTTTATGTGTAAGCATCCTACTATAAGTTATAGGTTATATAAGAGATATTTTCTACTCTGAATTCTATCTAAAACCATTTCTATCTACTTTTTTATAAAGAGGTACATTACTAAAAATAATGTTTGGTAGCTCCTATAAATCCTAATAGATAGATGAACAAATGGCGTGTTAAAGACATTATGACACATAAATCTTATATATTATGTACATATGGAGTCACATCATAACCACCCTATGACATTGATTATCATCCTCCTCTAGCTTCTTTCCTAATGTCCATACATATTTGGAAGAATTGCCATGGTCACTTGACCAATAAGGATAATCCAACTCTTTTCCCCTTGATCGAGCTATTGACAATCTATGCATCTTAAGACATACTCTAATTTGGGGGTCCTATTCTATGTACATACTTAGTCTAAGATATCTAGATAACACTCTGTTATATCTCAAACATAAATATTATTCTCATATAACTAATTAAGAGATATTAGGTCTACTGTATAATCCCTTAATAACATTCAACTCTAACCTTTGGTCTAATAGAAATATCCTTTATCTCTACCACCCATAAATAATGGGGCACATCTCTAAATATATATTCATATATAAAACACCCATTCCCGATCTCATTAGCAAAAAAAGGACTCACATAGGTCATTGTCTAGTCGGGGTAATCTAATACATGATTTTTATATAAATCATCTATGTACAGAGTTGGAATGATATTTGACAAATCATAGAGGCCTTGTTGGCTAATTAAGGGTATTTTTGCTTAACAATGGTAACAATACATGCAACTAACACTACATTAACTTTTAAAAAGTAAGTCTAGCTACTTTCATTCTAACATATACAAAACCCTAAAGGTTTAGAGTACACTATCAAATGGGTAATAACGGTCCTTCTTAGGACTTGATTCTATAAGGGAGGAATTGATGGAAAGGCCATCATACTTAAAAGTTGGTGGTACTTTTTTATAAAGATAAATCAAAAAATACCTTTTTGTGTCTCTATAAATGAACAACCCTTAATTGTTTGATAATATAGTTGATCTGACCTTGGTTCCTACTTAGGAATGGAAGGGAGTAATACAACACACCATTAACTATTAAAGGTAAGTGAATCTCTATGTGTCTTTTTTTCTATAAGCAACGACCGATTTAAAAGATCATACCTATCGAACTATCTTAAGATTAATTTCGAGTTTCTATATAGTTTGTGGCTATTAATTAAAAACCTCCTTGATAGCAATACAAGTAATTTACCTTTCTATTAGATTTTAGGTTGCCTTAGATAGATTGAATATATATGACCATAAAGTAGAGTGCGGATCAGAAGTAACTTCTTATGATATAGATCTTTTATTTGATCTTGATTATAAACATGGACATAGTTCCTAATGCTCAAACAATCACTCAATTATAAATATGGTGCACAAAATATTTATAAGTGTGTCCCTGCTAAGAATAACTTCATCGACTCCCTGAGAAATATTAACCTAGTGCTCTGATAACAATTTTTCAGGCCCATAAAAGAAGGGCAAATAAGGGACAATATGAATAACTACTATATATATTACTTGTGCTAAAAGGATGAGTCATATATATAAGATAATTATTAATATATAGAATAATTGAACTTATATGTATATGTAAAAAATTTACATTATCAACAAAGCCTCTAATAAAATCTGTAGTCGTACAATTAAGATTGTCTGCACAAGACCCCCAACATACCCAACAATAAATATAAACATAACTAAAGAGTACTAAATATATATTGGATCTATATGAGAGAGAATATTACTAATTTCCTTGTAGATCATGGCGATAAGTGCCTAGTATGCAAGAATGCTTAACGACGTAACTAGTCCTATATTTACAGAAATGCAACACCCTAGAACATACAAATGTCATTCTATATAAAACATGTACGAGTATGTAAGGAAGATAGAATAGCAAGTAAAAAATTATGAATGCTCATATAAATCATATATTAAGATGAAATAATTATGAGTACATAAAGAACAAATATACAATATGAAGTGGTGGCCAATAAACTAGTTTAATTGGCAAGTCATAATTAAAGTATTTAAGGATGAGGAACAATGGATAAAAATTAGAAACTATCATATAAATTAAGAAAACAAACTTATTAGCTTAGATATGCATCCTTAAAGTTATTCATCCTTAGAAGACACCTAGTGATTTTCCTAGGTTATATCCTATTCCTATATCAAATACAAATAATTATAAGATAGATTGTTGTAGGTGGTCTGTGTCAAATGTATGGCAATATTGCCTCGTATCTATGTATGGTTTTCTTACTAAATTACAGTCTGTTGTAGGGTATGCCCCTTCTTGGGAGCTCACTATGAGGGTGTGCCGACATGATATATGTGTCATGTATTGGATCGATTTAGGGGAACCAGTACATGACTTTCCAACTGATTCAAAATGCAAACGATGTAATAAAAGTGGTTATGCCATAATGTTTGAGCTCACAATAATAGTCTGGTCGCAATCCTGTGCTCAGAATTATGTCACACATATATGACAAGTGAAACCTAATACCATCTCAGCGTTAGCATTTAACAAGTAGTCACTTATAGACCTATTCAAATATTATATTATACATATTGTTTAGCTATTCATGTAGTTTTTTCTATGCACAAATAATTCCAATAATAGTATCAAACTATTTAAATGCTAATAATTTATATCATTATATGCCTATATTGCTATTCGATCAAATACACAAATGTAACTATACTATGGCCATTTATTCTTAATATATACCCATATGATAGACATATCATATGAATCATAAGAATTTCTAATGAACACGAATACAATCCCATATAACTATTGATACTTGACTCGGCAAGAGTAATATGAATAGCAAAACTCCAATAAAAAATGCATGAATGGTGGAGACAAATTATTTCAAATGAAAAAGGCATGTGAATACTGTGGATACATTAGGCATGTGGTCATATGTTAAATATATAGATGAGAATGTTTTGTTCACATATATTAAGTAGACTATATCATTCCTTTAGGAGAAATAAGTGACTATGGGTTGTGCCATAACGATGACAGCTGGTTTAGCTTTATATACCTTTGGTAGTTTCCTAGCTAACGGTAGTGTCACAAGTCTTGGATAATAACCTAATAAATGGTGATGCATTCTTTATGTGACTAACTATAATATTCCACCCTCCAATTGGTAAGAAAACAATTCAATACCATTAACTCCATGCACACTATACATACATATCATTAATAACCCGTAAGTTCATACACCAAGCTATTTCAATACTCTTCACTTATGCCAAAAATTAATCAAATTCCTTTACAAATATTTCGAGAGAATTCTTTATTCTTTTTCAACTTACAAAGCTTAATATTAAGTCTAGCCCTGCCCACATAAATTCCAAAATCTCTATTTTTGAAGAATAATAATTAACATGACACATTTCATGTGCTAGTATGAAATTCAAATTAAATAATGACTCTCACTTTACCCTACATCTCATATACGCATTTCATAATTATATTTGAGTGTTTGATAGAGAAATTACCTTATTGAAATAAACCCCCAATTTGAGTTCTTGAGGACTCTTCCACAATTCTTGAATATAGACTTCTAGTTGTATAAAACTTTTAAATTTATGGTAATTCTCATTACAAATAACCATTGATTTATGACTCCAAGAACTAGGTGATGTCACAAAAATAGAAGAAGAAAATGTATTACTTATGTTTCTTGTTGCTGGAAACAATTCCAAACCAAAGTATGGTTTTAACCTTTTTTCCTTTCTTGCATCACTTAGTAGAAAAGTACACGTATGTTTTTTTCAAAATATTTAGTATGGAACATTGGTTTCTTATCCACTAAACTTAATACATTAAATAAAAAGTCAAGGTTTGATCCACGGATAGTTTCAATTAAAGGATCACTTAATTATTTTTCCTCCCAGTTATAGTAAACTCACTAATTGTAAACACTAATATTAATTAAATTCCCTAGAATACTCCTTAAAATATGTAAAACATATAACTCTTTATAGATGAGAGTTATGCCCATTTAGAATATGCAATACAAATTTTGATTGTTTTAAGGTGTTATACTCTAAAAACACTTCAACAATGCATATAACCTATTCTTATTTCCACATCCCGAATTACTATTTTTATACAACCAAAAATTGTGCTTGTATTCCTAAGCATGGAATCTCCCATCAATAAATGTTATAAATATATTTTATAATCCTTGTATCTGTTGCTCAATTAAACATAGTATACATAGATGCCAAGCAGCTGCCATGAAGGCAGGAACTTAAACTTTTGTCTCCTTTCTAGTGATCCAATCGTAGAATCTATGACAAAATGTTACATTTTACCTCTTCATTAAGCATTCTCCTTTCTCCCGATTTCTTCGTAGTCTTGTTGTCACTAGCCAACCCACCTGATCATAATGGTGTAAGACCCCATAAGATTCTGGTTGGATTTAGTTCAGTATCTCATATTAAAGGGGACAAAGACTTAGAAATTTCACCAAGTGTTAGGACTTCATCATGTATAAATCCCCTTTAACTTTGAGGACTTTATTTCTGACCTTAGAATGTAAAATTTTAAGTTTATTCATGATCGGAGTTATCTATAGTATATGTCGGGTGAGTTTCAGAATTTTAGACGAGCGTAAGGGTATGTTTGAATCACCAAATAAGTAGAAGCACTGGGATAACCCAGCGGTGTTCCCTATAGTGCACTTCTAGGGGTACCCGCGACAGATTCTGTAATACATGCCCGATTATAGCAGACCAGAGCTTGCGGCGTGTGCTCCATTGCCCGCCTCTTATTTTCCAGCTTTTTGTCTAGTTTTTCCTATGGAATTTGGGTATTTTCTCTTCACCCAAATGGTCCATAACACACGATTAAGTATCACGAAAGGCATAATTGATCATTCTATTCATAAATTCTCTCAAAACAAAACATTCTTTTTCAAGAACAAACCCTAGCCCCTTTCAAAATAAACAAGTAATTCAAGATCAATTATCAAGAAAATCATCAAGAACCGTCATAAATTCATTAATTTAGGTATGTGTGATGTTAATCCATGATCCCCATTCACCCATGCAGACTAAAAATCTATCTTATGCATTGAAATCATGAATTTACATATTTACAATGGATGATCTCCATAAAGTTTTGTGAAATTAGATTATATATCATGTTTACCATGTATTATCATTAAAGTTATCCTTTGACACATTTTAACAATAATTTTTCATATGTAAAAACTTAGCCCAAGATTTTAGTATTGCAACTATGCTATTATTATATTTTTGAACCATTCTCATGCTTATGTCTATGAATTTCAAGTGTTTGATGAAATTGTTAAATGATTTGGTCTTGAACCATGACTACTTGTTATGTTTTTGAAGATCTAGTATGTTTTACTTTTTATTGTTATCGAGACCTAGAGGTTTATGAACACCCATAGCTTAGCTTCTTACAAAATGTCAGTAGTTCCATAATAGTTTCAGATGAACTATGAGCATTTTCATTTAGTCAGTTATCATGATCAGTGTTAGAAAAGTTAAACTAAGTTCATACTAGTAATTAGTTTCTTTCAGTTGGGAGTAGGATTGAGTACCGAGTAAACACAGGGATGGGGGTTCACCAATCATTTTAGGATATGATCCTTCATAGCAATCCCTGCATTCCAAAACTACGTAGCTAGTGTAGGTTGACATGTCCACCTGTCGGTTGAGGGTTGACACATATCTCATTAGAGCACCTTCCAGTTGAGGGTGACTCGTTAGTCCTTCAGGATATTAGTTTAGTGGATCCAAAGAGCCATTGTTAGTATCCATAGCACTGTACTGACACCCTTCCAATTGGGGTCATAGTTTGGATCCTAATTAGCTCATATTGGGGCATATCGGTTAGATGATAGGTCCCACAGTATCAGTCTAATATTCAGTATAGAATTTAGTTTCAGGTTTATTTGACTATAGTATACAGTTATTAGTTATTCAGTTATCAACATTTTTGTATTTTAGTTTACAGACTAACCTAGAATCACGATATATGCTTGCTCATTCATTCTAAGATTTTAAAACTCTAATGTATTTAAAATTAGTCATCTCATTCTATTAATTTAGTCATTATCTCATTAACATAAGCCTATGAATTTCAGTCTAATCACATCTCGCATTCCAATACAGTCAAAGTAGTGATCACATGTGTTTTCTTTGCGCTATAATGTCTTATATCATAGGTTCGGACTCTCAGTGTTTTTATTTGACTTTTAGTATGTACTTAGACTTATGATTCAGTAATGATCTCCATATTTATACCTTTGGCATTATTTAGTTATTTTCGTACATATGTATTTTGATACTATATTATTTAGTGCTCGCAATAGGTACAAGTTCATGAGTTAGGTTGTGGTCCTTCGGGATCGTAAGCACCGTTGACGAGACTGGGGGTAGCCTCAGGGCGTTAAAAAATATAGTATAAGATCCTAAGGTGTTACAGTGTCCTAGGGAGTCTAGCATTTATTCAAACCTTGTGCATGATAGTAATGTACACAACACTTATGGACAAGAGGCTACATGATGTTTTAGGAAACGTTTCCCTTACTTTAGTATTCATGTCATGTGAATGAGCATAAGCTCAATTTAAACTCTCTTTATAATTCAATATTCCTTCTGTCTACAGAAAATGCTTCCCAAAAAGAATAATAGAAGAAGAAACGAGAATTATCCCGCACCTCTGCCCATTCAGGAAGATCCCCTGAATGAGCATATTTCTCATGCCAAGTTTAGAGATGCCTTCACTAATTTAGACCACTTAGTTGTAGATTATAATAATTGTTGTCTATTATTCCAGCTAATCCAGTGGCTAATACCACCACAACCAGGATTCGGGACTTCAACCGAATGAATCCTTCATTATTTTTGGGATCCAAGTTTGATAAGGATCTTCAAGAGTTTCTTGACCTATTTTAGAAGGTGACTAACATAATGGGTGTCACATCTAGTGAGTGTGAAAATTTGGCTACTTACCAGTTGCAGGATGTTACTTACATTTGGTATAAGCAGTGGTAGGGAGATAGATGCACTGAGGCCACCTGTAGAGTCGAATGAGTTTGCCATAATTTTTTTAGATAGTTTATTCCCTTTGGAGTTGAGGGAAGACAAGGTGTTGGAGTTTATTAATTTTAAGCAGGATGGTATGAGTGTGAAAGAGTATTCACTTAAGTTGATACAATTGGCAAGGTATGGTCCTCACGTGGTTGCTGATAATAGGTCTAGAATGAGTAAGTTTTTGTCTTATGTATCTGATAGTATGGTCAAGGAGTTTAGGAATGCTATGTTGATTAAAGAGATAGACTTCTCTAGAATTATAGTACATGCTTAGCAGATCGAGGAGGAGGAGGTTAAGGATAAAGAAAGAGAGAATAAGAGGGCTAGGAAAGGTATTTTCAACTTTGCTCAGCCAAGGTTAGAGGATGGTAACCATCCTTAATTCTTTCAGAAATCTTCAACTCATGCTCCATCATAATCTGGTGCACTAGTGCCAAAGTGCAAAAATGATAATCGGTAAAGGGTGTTGGGCTCTAAGTCCTAGGGCAGTGTAAATAGTTGTCGCATTAATCCTTTTTGTAAGAAATATGGTTAAAATCATTAGGGTATGTGTACATCCGGTAGTGATGTGTTCTTTGGGTATGGTAGGCCATGCCATAGGATCAGGGATTACCCAAAGAGTGGTCAGCAGGGCCATTCCAACCATCCCCTAATTCCATCCGTTCATCAGAATCATCACAGTGTTGCTTACAACATAACCAGTGGTTAGTTTCCAAACTGATTGTATGCACTCCGGTACTGAGTGGATTAGGAGAGTTCTCCTAATATTGTTATGGGTACTTTAAAAAACTTTCACTTATATGTTTATTCTTTGTTAGATATAGGGGCATCTCTTTCTTTTGTAACCCCCTAAATAGCTTTTAATTTTGGTGTCAGTTCCAAAACATTAGTAGAACCCTGCTCAGTGTCTATTCCTGTAGTTGCTTCTATTGTAGCCTAGAAGGTATACAGGAATCGTCCGGTCATAATATACCAGAAAGTCTCTTCAGTAGACCTTGTGAAGTGAGAGATGACTAATTTTAATGTCATTCTCAGCACAGATTGGCTCTACTCATTCTATGTTTTAGTTGACTATAGAAACTGATTCATTAAAATTCCGTTTCCAAATGAACCAGTTATCAAATGAAAAGGTAAGCTCTTAGGGGTTAACTTGTTTTATAACTTATAGAGAGAAAAATGATATCCAAGGGATGTGTTTACCTTCTTATTTGGGTCGAAGACTTTAATTCTGAAACTCCAGTCTCAATTCCATTTTAGGAGTAAGCGAATTTGCTGATGTTTTCCCTAAAGATCTTCTCGGAGTTCCTCCCAAAAATAAAATTAACTTCGGAATAGACCATCTTCCAGATACCTAGCCTATCTCTATTCTTCCCTACAGAATGGCTCCAACTGATCTTAGGGATTTGAAAGAATAGGTGAACAAACTCTTAGACATGGGATTCATTAGACCTAGTGTTTACCCATGAGGCACTCCAGTCCTCTTCATGCGTAAGAAAGATTGTTCTCTTAGAATCTGGATCGATTGTTGTCAGTTGAAAATAGTCAAAATCAAGAATAAGTACCTACGTACTAGAATTGATGACTTGTTTGACCTACTTCAGGGAGATAATTATTTCTCTAAGATACACCTCAGCTCTAGCTATCATCAGCTCAAAGTTAGAGAATGTGACATTCCCAAAATAGCTTTCAGAGCTCTATAAGGTCACTTTGAGTTTCTAGTTATGTCCTTTGGTCTAACAAATGTCCCAATATCTTTCATAGTCTTGATGAATAGAGTGTTCAAGAAGTACTTGAACATGTTTTTCATAGTCTTTATTGATGACATTCTTGTTTATTCCCGTAGTGAAAATGATCATACAGACCATCTCAAAATTGTGCTACAGACTCATAGAGCCTATAAGTTTTTTGGTAAATTTAGTAAGTCCAAATTTTGTCTAAGATTTGTAGCTTATCTTGGTAATAGTAGTTTTGGTGATGGCATTAAAGTTGCTTCTCAAAAGATCAAAGCAGTGAGAAATTGGCCCAGACATATCACTCCTTCTGATATTAGTAGTTTCTTATGTTTGGCTGGCTATTACCGATGGTTTGTTGAAGGTTTTCCATCTATTTCATCCCCCATGTGTATATTGACTAAGAATAAAGCCAAATTTCAGTAGTCAGATTCTAGTAAGATTGTTTTCAGGAGTTGAAGACTGAACTCACCTCAGCTCATGTTTTAACCATACTAGATGGTTCAAATAGGTTTGTTCTATGTTGTGATGCTTCCAGAGTTGGTTTTTGTTATGTTTTGATAAGAGAGGTATGGTCATAGCTTACTCCTCTAGACAACTTAAACTCCATGAAAAAAATTATCCTACCCATGATCTTGAGTTAGCAGCTGTTGTGTTTGCCTTAAAGATTTTGAGGCATTATCTTTATGGGGTTCATGTTGATGTGTTCACAAAACACAAAAGCTTACAGTATGTATTATTGTAGAAAGATTTAAATCTACGTCAGAGAAGGTGGTTAGAATTGTTGAAAGATTATGACATAAGTGTGTCATATAATCCGAGCAAGGACAATGTAGTGGTAGATGCCCTTAGTAGGTTGTCCATGGGTAGTGTTGCTCAAGTTGAGAATGATAAGAAGAAATTAGTTCAGGAGGTTCATCAGTTGTCAAGGTTAGGTGTTCGTATGATTGATTCAACTGAGGGTAGTGTATGGGTTTAGAATAGTTCAGAATTTTCTTTGGTTTCCAAAGTGAAAGAAAAGCAAGGTGGGGATTCCAGTGTGGTTAAGTTTAAGAAAGTAGTCAGAGATTAAAAGTAGAGGTTTTCTCCCAAGGGGGAGATGGTGTGCTTCTTTGTAAGGGTAGGCTATGTGAACTGTGTATAGACATGTTGAGACAATGAGTCCTTCTAGAAGTGCATGGTGCACGATACTGTATTCTCCCAGGATCCACTAAGATATACCGTGATTTATGGGGAATCTATTGGTGGAGTTGTATGATAAGAGATATAGTTTGTAGCTAAGTGCTCGAACTATTAGCAGGTTAAGGTTGAGCACCAGAGGCCTAGTGGTATAATGCAAGAGTTCAGCATTCCCACTTGGAAGTGGAAAAAGGTGAACATGGATTTTGTGATAGAGTCGCCCCATTCGCGTTGCCATCATGACTCAATTTGGGTTATTGTAGACATAATGACAAAATTAGCCCATTTCTTTTGAGTCCATACTTCTTATACAACCGAGGATTATGCCAAGCTTTATATTAGAGTGTTGGTTAGGCTGCATAGAGTACCATTGTCTATTATTTCATATAGAGGTACTCAGTTTTCCTCTCACTTTTGGAAGGCCTTTTAGAAGGGTCTTGGTACCTAAGTTTGTCTAAGTATTGCTTTTCATCCTCAGATAGATTGTAAGGTAGAAAGGACCATTCATACCCTAGAGGACATGTTGAGAGCTTGTGTTATCGACTTTAAGGGTAGTTAGGATGATCACTTTCCTTTGATTGAGTTTACCTACAATACCAGTTATCACTCCAATATTCAGATATCTCTATTTTAGGCTCTCTATGGAAGGAGATGTATATCTCCTATCGATTGGTTTGAAGAAGGTGAGACTTCTTTGGTAGGGCCAGAATTGATATTTTATGCGATAGAGCAGTTTTAGTTTATCAGGGAGAGGATTCAGACAACCTGAAGCCATAAGAAATCTGATGCAGATGTGCGTAGGAGAGATCTTAAATTTACATTTCAGGATTTGGTTTATTTAAAATATCTCCCATAAAGGGAGTGAAGAGATTTTGCAAGAAGTGGAAGATTAGTCCCGGATATGTTATCCGTTATAGGATCTTGAGTCGTTATGGGAAGGTAGCATATGATCTTGAGTTGCTTGCAGATTTGGCATCATTACATCTAATGTTCCATGTTTCCCTATTGAAGAAGTGTATTGGTGACCCAGTTGTAGTTGTTCCTTTATAAAGTATAGATGTACAGGATAGCCTTTCTTATGAAGAAATCCTATTTGAGATCCTTGATCATTATATTTGTAGGCTAAAGAACAAAGAAGTTCCCTTGGTCAAAGTTCTTTGGCAGAATCATTCCGTTGAGAGAGCCACTTGGGAAGTATAAGTCGATATGCGATTGATGTGTGAGATAATACTAAAACATTTGAGGCTTTTAACTAAGAATAATTGCGAAGTCTTAAGCAACTTTTGTCATTTTTTATTGGCTTATGTTTGATTTTGCAGTTTAAGCTGATATGATTGAGAACTAACAAGAATGGAAGCAAAGAAGTTAAAATATGAAGAAATCTTAAGACAAGTGTAGTTGACGACATTTGTGATAAGTCGTCAGCCCTGTGATATGCTATCAAGTTGGTCGTCAGTAGTAGACAGAGAATTGTCCTAAAGTGGAAGATGTGATGACATTTTGTGATATGTCGTCAAACTTCTGATAAGCTGTCAGGAATGTCATCAACCTAAGGAAACCAAGGAAAACTGAAGCAAATTTTTGACGATATTTTTTGATAAGCAGTCACAAAGCTGATAAGTTGTCAAGTTTGTCATCAGCCTTAAGAAGAAAGAGCCAAAATTGAAGAAGGAGCTGACGACATTTGTGATAACTCGTTAGTCTCCTGATAGGCTATCATAAATGTTGTCACCTAATCTGAGGGATTTCTGATTTTTATTAATTGGTTTCCTTATTTAGAGTTAACTATTTAAAGCTTTGTTTTAGGGTTTTTCTGAGGAGAGATTCGTTACATAGAGTTTGACACATTGAGTTTTGAGGATACTTTGTTATTTTCTCTCTCTCTAATTTCTTGGTTTGAAAAACCAATTACTTTGAAGAAATTATAATCATTATTTTGTGATTTTCCTATCTGATCTAATCTGTGATTCAATAGTTATTCTTCTTCTTGTGGTATGTTTAACTTTCAAAGCAGGAAAACAACTTGTTGTTTCGATTTTAGCATTATGAGTGGCTAAATTCCATTAACCTGAATTATGTGATCTAGGGTTAATTCTTGACAAGGTGCTTAGTGTTCAAGATTCAAAAAGTGGTAGGATTTCTTGATAATTCTGAGGTTATAATTAAAGTCTATTGGTTGCAAACGCTAGACAACACCTGCTTTGGTTTGCCTGAGAAAGAAATCAAATATAGTGGGAAATGAATTATAAACAGGGACTTAGAAATAATACATTTAATAATCAGTGTTGTAACAAGGTTGGTTATTCTAAGGTAAAATTTATGCAGTGAATATAAATTCCCTAAGTCCAAGTGGATTAGGTATTTAAATGCTTAAGTAGGTCGAGAGACATTTAAACATAACATCGATAAAGATAACTTGTTGTCCTACCTACCGTGAGAATCTTGAACCACTAGTAGCTTCTGTCAAGTACCAAAATCCCTAGTGAACATAATTCTGGTTTTTTCATAAACTCTTGATTACGAACACTTAAATTAAAATGACCAACAATTGTTTGACTGATACCAAACACCCATTTTACTTTTTTTTATATCCTTTGTTTGAATTTAACTTGTAGCTATAGTTTCAAATTAGTTTAATAGCCACTCACATTGTTCCCTATGGATTCGACCCCGACTCTAAAGTTCGGTAAATATATTAACGACGACCGCCTTGCACTAAATTAAAGTGTAAGTAGAGCGTTATAAAAAATGGTGCCATTATCGGGGAACAATTAGGCGTATTCAGCTGGTTTGGAATTTTAGACTACTTGCTTGAATTCAAACTTGTAAATATTTGTTTTTAGTTTTCTTTTATTTCTTGTGTTAGGTAGATTTTTAGTTTAGTTTACTTATTACTATGGCATCGTGGAATGAATATGATCTTGGTTGTTAAAAATCTTATCGTGATAATCCATGTCCATATTATGATGGACCTCACTTTTGGCAAGATTATAGATATGCTCCCCAAAGAGAGATGTATGGACCATCTCTATCCTATTGGGAGTATGATTGTTCTTTATGTGGTGGTCAAGATGGACATTGGAGTGATTTCCCAAATTCCCTTTCCCCCTATGGCACTAACCAAAATTCTAGTTCTTCTTATGAGTTTGATAGGACTTAAGGTCAAGAAAAGGAAGAACAAAGCACTGGAAAGTGTGATATTTAATCTATGTTTCAAAGAATGTTGGATCTCCAGAAAGAAACGTATGATATCGTATGTGATATATGTCAAGATATGAAGCCAATCATTCATGAGGAAATGGATATAGAGGTCAATCATTCAAAGCATTCTTCTATATTATGTTTAGATGATATTTTATTTGTGGAATCATTTAACATAATAGAAGAGTGTGAAGATGAGGAGAAAGAACCCTATATTAATGTTGAGCAACCCTCAGTGATTTCCCAACCAACTGAACCAACCATGAGAGATGATGCCAAGATTAGGGACATGGTGTTAGACGCAAAAGAATAAGCCAAGAAAATCTCTAATAAAGACTCTAGCCCAATTCGAAGTGAATATGACGAGAAAGTGAATAAAAGTTAGTGTATAGTAGATAGTGTAAATTTTGAAGTAGGATTAATTGGTCCTCATTCAAAGAACTTTTCTACATTACGTTTAGATGATATCTTGTTTGTAGAATCACATAAAATAGTAGAAGAGTGTGAAGATAGGGAACAAGAATCCTATATTCTTGATGTTACATTAGACAAGCAACATAAAAATATACCTCAATTTAAGGCCGAGTGGTTTACCACGCTCAATCCATTACTCAACTTCTTAATTTTTGTGCCACCCCCTATGATCGAGGTAAAAAAATAGACTCTAAGTTGGGGGTTAAAGTCATATCCTCAAGGTGGAGGAAAAAGTTGAGTTGGGTCGTGCCGTGACACTAAATTAGGTGCTTCTTGGGAGGCAACCTAAGGTATTTTGTTGTTTGTATTCATATTATGTGACTGACATCAGATCTTTGCACCCATGGTGCCACAGGTATGTTTCTAACTTTCTTGTTTTAGTTAGATGCATTGGGGACATTGCATGATTTTAAGTTGAGGGTGGTGCTACTTGTGGGTGTTGATGTCCTCTTGGGGTTTTTGTTGTCGTGCCTATTTTTCTTGGAGTCTTGTTCCTAGTAGAGCCAGCATGTTTAGGCATATTGCATTTTTTTTGTGATGTGTTGTGGTTAACTGGGGGAAGACTAAGTATCTAAGACAGTTGACATATTTTTGTTGATTTTTCTTGGAATGATAAATACCTCTCCAATTGTCTATCTGGTAATTGTGTGTTGTGCATCTATATGTGACAATTGTGAATCCTTTTATGGCATTAGTACTAGGGACATAATAATCATTGCAAAACAACTGCATGATCTAAATGACTAGTAGCTTCTGATATACTTGTGTTCTATGTTTGTGTGAGATCTTACTTAGTGTCTATTGTATGTCGAATCCAGAACTTGCCCGGTTAGTCTTACCTAGGTTGAAAGATAGGGGTTAGGAAAGGATCATAGGCCATTTTTTATTTTAGCTCACTTTATCCTAAATGACCTTCCCTACGTGCATAATATAGCTTGATCCCTGCTTTGAGCCTAATTAGCCTAATTCTTTGTATGACACCTGTCACCTTCCTATTTAGATCACAATGAACCTGTTTTAGACCTGGTTCTTCTTGGACACTGTGCACCTTGACTTAGGTAAATGGACTAAGTTGAGGGTGGCTATCATAAGGGTGCATGATACAGAATGAGTATGAAGAAAGGTAGAATAAAAGTAAATAATAAAATACAGGGTGTAGTGGAAAAGAGCAAGAAAAAAAAGTTGTGAAAAAAAATAAGTTATCATGGAAAAGACCGTACCCATCCTGAATAAGTGTGATCAAGAAAAGAGAAGAGTGAAAAAGGCTAATTAGTGAAACCCCGAAAATAAAGTGTAGTGTCAAGGAGGCTTAGTCATTTTAGAGACCATTGAGTATCCTAGCAGCCCCTAACCTACATTACAATCCTAAGAAAAGTCCTATAGTGATACTAACCGACCTATCTGAAGATCTGGGTAATGAAAATAAGGTCAAGCCTATGGTACTTGGCGTACACTAATTGGAACCTCATTCTAAGACTGAGTGTTTTGATTGTCCCCATGGTTACATATATGATTCTTGATATGAGAGGAGGGGGATTTATTTACAGTGAGGGCACACTGGTTACTTTGCTAGTTACTTACTTGTTTGGGTAGTGTAATAATGGTCTATTCATGGTTGTAATAACTGAGTTGTTGTCGTATCTTGATTCATGTGTTCTGCATTGGTGTTCTTTATTATTCTTGAATTGAGTGACCTTGGAGATAGTAAAAGTGTTTTGAAATGATATGGGTGATTGATTGCCAAGTGTACTTTGCATTCTCTTAGTTGTGTTGAGTTACTTGAGGACAATCAATTATTTTAAGTTGAGGGTGTTGATGTGTGAGCTAATGCTAAAACATTTGAGGCTTTTAACTAAGAATAATTGTGAAGTCTTAAGCAACTTTTGTCATTTTGGATTGATTTATGTTTGATTTTGCAATTTAAGCTGATGTGATAAAGAAACAACAAGAATGGAAGAAAAGAAGTTGAAATCTAAAGAAATCTGAAGACAAGTGTAGATGACGACATTTGTGATAAGTCGTCAGCCCTGTGATAAGCTATTAAGTTGGTCGTCAGCAGTAGACAGAGAATTGGCCTAAAGTAGAAGCTGTGATGACTTTTTGTGATACGTCGTCAATCTTCTGATAAACTGTCAGGAATTTCGTCAGTCTAAGGCAGCAAAGGAAAACTGCATCAAAGCCTTGACGACATTTTGTGATAAGCCATCACGGAGCTGATAAATTGTCAAGTTTGTCATTAGCCTTAAGCAGGAAGATCCAAAATTGAAGAAGGAGATGACGACATTTGTGATAAGTCGTCAGTCTCCTGATAGGCTATCACAAATGTCTCCACCTAATCCGAGGGATTTCTGATTTTTATTAATTTATTTCCTTATTTAGAGTTAACTATTTAAATCATTGTTTTAGGTTTTTTCTGAGGAGAGATTCGACACACAGAGTTTGACACATTGAGTTTTGAGGATACTTTGACATTTTCTCTCTCTAATTTCTTGGCTTGAAAAAGCAATTACTTTGAAGAGATTATAATCATTATTTTGGGATTTTCCTATGTGATCTAATCTGCTATTCAATAGTTATTATTCTTTTTGTGGTAAGTTTAACTTTCAAAGAAGGAATACAACTTGTTGTTTCGATTTTAGCATTATGAGTGGCTAAATTCAATTAACCTGAATTATGGGATCTAGTGTTAAGTCTTGACAAGGTGCTTACTGTTCAAGATTCAAAAGGTGGTACGATTTCTTGATAATTCTAAGGTTTTAATTAAAGTCTGTTGGTTGCAAACGATAGACAACACCTGCTTTGGTTTTCTTGAGAAGGAAATAAAATATAGTGGGAAGTGAATTATCAACAGGGACTTGGAAATAATCTGTTTAATAATCAATGTTATAACAAGGTTGGTTAACCTGAGGCAAAATCTGGGCAGTGAATATAAATTCCCTAAGTCCGAGAGGATTAGGTAGTTAAATTCTTAAGTAGGTCGAGAGACATTTAAGCATAACATAGATAAAGATAACTTGTTGCCCTACCTACTGTAAGAATGTTGAACCACTAGTAGCATCTGTCAAGTACCAAAATCCCTAGTGAATATAATTCTAGTTTTTTCATAAACTCTTGATTATGAAAACTTAAATTAAAGTGACCAACAACTTTTTAATTGATATCAAAACCCCATTTTACTTTCATTTTATATTCTTTGTTTGAATTTAACATGTAGCTATAGTTTCAAATCAGTTTAATCGCCACTCACATTATTTCCTGTGGATTCGATCCCAACTCTAAAGCTGGGTATATATATTAATGACAACCGCCTTGCACAAAATTGATGTGTAAGTTGAGCGTTATCAGCGATCCAAGCACCCTCATCTATTCTGCATAAACATAGACTCTATTTAAGATAACATGTTTTCTTTAGATTTTCTCTTTTCAATTCTCAGTTCCATCCATGTAATCATCTATATATCATCGCATGCATTCACGAATCGGATGAGTCATTCACCATGTTTCAGCTTCAGTTATGTAATCATGTTTTCGGTTATGCATATTTAGTATGTAACCTCAGTTCCTCAGTATTTTTAGTTTAATCAGTCTCATTCGAGGATTAATGTCCTGAAGGAAGAGATATTTTAAGACCCAGTAAGATCCTAGCTCAATTTAGCTCACTATCTTATGTTAAATGGGTCAGACTTAGAAATTTCACTAAGTGTTTGGACTTAGTAATTTCTAAAGACCCTTAAACTTCGGTGATTTTATTTCCAACCTTCATGACATCAAAATTTAAATTTTTAGTTGATTCGTGATCTAAGTTATTGATATTATATCTCGGGTGAGTTTTGAAATTTTTTAACGAGGGTAAGGGTGTGTTTGGATCACCAAAATAGTAGAAACACATGGATAAGCCTATGGCGCGCCCTCTCGTGCACTTCTAGGGGTGCCCGCGGTGTGTGCTCTATTCTGGTGGACCAGAACCAGCGGCGCGTGCACCAGTGCCCACCCCTTGTTTTCTAGCTTTTTATATTATTTTTCCAAGGGCATTTGGGTCTTTTTCTTTCATCGAAATGGTCCATAACATATGATTAAGGGTCCTAAAAGGCATAATTGGTCATTCTATTCACAAATTATCTCAAAAGAAAATATTCTCTCTCAAGAACAAACCCTAGCCCCTTTCAAAACAAACAAAGAATTCAAGATCAATTATCAACAAAAATACCAAGAACTGTCACAAATTCATCAATTTAGGTATGTGTGATGTTAATCCATAGGCCCCATTCACCCATGGAGTCCAATAATCTATCTTATGCTTTAACATCATGAATTTACATGTTTATAATAAATGATCTCCATGAAGTTTTGTTAAATTAGATTATAGATAATGTTTACCATGTATTTTGATAGGAATTAGCCCTTGACACTTTTCAATGGTGATTATTCGCATGTTAAACCTTAACCCATGATTTTATTATTGCAATTATTCTATTATTACATGTTTTGAACCAGTCCCATGCTTAAGTTTATGAATTTCAAGTATTTGATGAAATGCCTAAATGATTGGGTTTTGAACCATGACTACTTGTTATGTTTTCGAAGTTCTAGTATATTCCACTTGTTATAGTTTTCGAGGTCTGGAGGTTTATGAACATTCGTTGCTTTTCTTTTTACATATTGTCAGCAGTTCCATAATAGTTATAGATAAACTATGAGAATTGTCATACAGTTAGTTATCATGATTAGTGTTAGCTCTTTTAAACTTTGTTCAGTCTGGTAATTAGTGTCTTTCAGTTGGGAGTAGGATTTAGCCATCGTAGGTTGAGATATCCATCTTTCAGTTGAGGGTTGACACATATCTTATTAGAGTACCTGCCAGTTGAAGATGACTCATTAGTCCTTTTCGACATTAGTTTACTTAATTCACACAACCATTGTTAGTACCCGTGGCACGGTAGTGACACCTTTCCAACTGGGGTCACAGGTTGGACCCCAATTATCTTATATAGAGGAAGGCCAATTAGATTATAGCTCCCACAGTATCCGTCAAGTCTTCAGTATTGAATTCAATTTCAGTTTTTTTTACCATAGCATATAGTTATCAATTATTCAATTATCGATCTTTCAGTATTTTAGTTTACAGACTAATTCAGAATCTGGTCATATGCTTTGTCATGCATTCTGATATTTAATAGCTCCCATCCATTTAAAATCAGTTTCCTCTCTCTATTCATTTAGTTACTATCTCATGCACATAAGCTGATTCATTTTAGTTGAACCCCATCTCGCATACCAGTACATTCAAAGTATTGATCGTATATGTTTTCTTTGTTCTATGATGTCTTATATCATAGGTTCGGACGCTCAGTTTTCTTAACCACACTTAGACAGATCTACCTATCAGCGGTTGTAGTCGTGGTGAGTCCTCATCTATCAAGGACATATTTATTTATTTCAGTAATTTAAATAGTTCAGCTTCTTCATTTTAGTTAGATAATATGAGTTAGTTGAGGCCTGTCCTATTAACTCATTTTAGTCAGTTAGTGGTCTTCAGATAAAAGACAGTTAGTCAGTTTATCAGTGTTTTTATTTAACTTTCATATGTCCTCAGACTCATGATTCAGTAATGATATCCTTATTTAAACCTTTGGCATTATTCCGTTATAACCACAAATGTGTCTTTTGTTACTGTATTATTCAGTGCCGCAGTAGGTACCATTTCATGAGTTAGCTTGTGGTCTTTCGGAATCGTAAGCACCGTATTCGTTACTAGGGGGTAGCCTCAGGTTATGACTGTCGAACACCTATTTATGACTACCCCAGATAGGAGAACCCTGAATAATCCACTATTCAATAAATACAAAAGTTACTACAATACTTACTTAACAAATTCAGATCTATCATTTAAAATGCTAATACAAATTTTCACCACAACAATCAATATTTAGCTCAGTTCAACAATTAGTTTAATAATCAGATACATGAAATAAATACAAGACATCTACAAAAAACTCCCCGAAACCAACCCTAGACCAGTATAAAAGTACTAGACAAGTAGTAGGGACATCCCAGACACAATATTCATACTAGATCGAGAGGGTAGTATTTGTTGGAAAATGATCCCCATCACAGTTATAGAAACTGCAACTTACCTACAACATGACTATATCCCTGGAACGTGATATAGTAAGTTTAATATCAGTACACATCATATGTACTGGTAGATATCATCAGCTAACCAGGGTTAGAAATAACTAATAATTATAAGAATTACAAAAGAAACATCACTTAACTTTGATTTTGGTCACTAAAGCACATTTGAACAAGTATTACTACTTACAGTTAGTCTCTCTATGAGTCACCTAACAGTTATCACTTTTATTTATCCTTATTCTTATATATTCAGTCTATCTTACAATGTTCTTTAAACCTAAGTAACCTTGTCTCTGTCCTAGTAGTGATAACTTTACAAATTTCACTCCATCATTAACAATTGGGATTGAAAAATCCAAGACAACTGATAGTATCAACAACATTAAATGAACGACATCACAATATACATCACATTGACAACTACATATACAAGAAAACATGAGTTGTACATATTCCAGGATGTACCTTATATTTACTCCTGGCTATAATGCCCAATCACAGACATCAACATAACTGATCTACTTAAGTTACCACAATATCCCATCAAAATTACTCGATCTATGCTAGGAACCACCAAGAACATATAAATACAAGTGCATATTAAATGTATATGAATGAATGCATGTATGAAATTATGCACAATTTATCTTTTTTTCTGAATTCATCTACAATATTATATCTGTACCAACATGATACTCAATCCATTATAACCAACAAATCATATCCATAGCGGTGCAGTACCTTATCCTTTATCGAAAAATATCATCAATAAAATGCATCAAAAATCAAATGCAGTCAATGATTATAAGAACAAATGATTGAAATTAGATGCAAGCAACAATGATCGAAACATAACTTACAATTAATAACAACCAAGTAATTGAAGTCAATTAATCACAAGTATGTGTAAAGGCCCATTCACCACTTGATTAATTAAGCATTATCAAATCAAAAAATCAGTAAAACTATGTTCGAAGACTAACTTTTCATATCTATCAAAGAGTGCACTTTCTATAAGGATTGATATCAATACTATAATTCATCATCCTATTTTATTAACCAATATGTATCCCTTTTATTTACATTAATGGTAGTTCAATTACTATTAGTAACCCTTTTGCTCAAGTCACAACTAAGTTTAAATATGCTAATCATTTTTAGCCGATTATCTAACTAGTCGACTCTGTTCAACTCGCAATTCTAACTAAGGTTATTCATATTTATGCATCTTACTTTATAGAACTTGAAAAACTTAACCTTATTATGTTATATCATCATGTCCTTTTATCACAATCAATTCTCCTACTATCTTCTTGCAAGCATATCTCTTACTTCAAATATATACAATATTGGTTTCACCCTCTTTTTAGATAGTACAGACTAGTTTATAAATTAGAAAGGCATGTAATTCTTATATTATTTATCATTCAGATAATAGCTCTATACCTTATCAATCAAGTCATACAAATACATGTAACCATCAAGGTATCCACACAAAAAAACAAAAACACAAAATTATCATATTATTTTATTATTTTCTACTAACTATCATTCTCAACATATTCTACCAATTTTAATGCCACAAGTATCACATTATCTGAGTGTAATAATATTCTTTGATAATATTCAATACTAATAAATTTTTTACGTTTTAATCCATCTAAACTCCATGCCTGAAGGTATATGAAGTGAAATCTTTCGATGTTACTATAAAAATTAAGTGATCTAGCCTAAGTTTAATACATGTTAACCATAACCTACCTTGATAGAATAGTTCAAACAAGCAAGCCACATCAAAATTGCTCTTTCTTTTCCCTCATGCTTTCATTAGCCGAAATGTCTAAAAATTACACAATTATATGAGTAATTAAGAAATTACTGTTTGAATAACAAATATGAAAATTGAGCTAACTAATTCTACCCTTATTCATGATCTTAAACATTACCCAAAGGTTAATTATCTATTAAAAATCTCTATCATATTCCACCCATCTACATTAATGGATTATCAAAGCTAAAAGTTTAATTTTTATAGAATTCAAGATCCCCAGCAACCAATTTCTTATTTTAGAATCACTAATCATGCTAGAAATTGTTAATGAGCAATTTAGTATTTATTCTAGGTGATATTAACCAAATCCATAATTTTGTCCCAAAATCTTATGAAATTAGGGTTCAAATCCCCAAGAATTTTACCATTAATGATTTTTATAAGGATTCTAGGATGTTAAAAGAGTGTAATAAAAAGAGATTATAGAAACATCTTTCCTCAAGGAAGAATTTTCACTATAAATATGAACCATTTTCCCCTCTAGGTCTTAGGAACAAAATATTTGAGTTTTGGGGCCGAAATTCATCAAAATCAGTATTAAATAGTATTTCATACTACTACAATAGTTGGATTAACGTAGCAATGGTAAATTTCACAACTCAAGTAGTGTTTAGTATAATAGTCTTAAGTTTTTACTATGATGAAGGATTAACAAATAGTCGGATGTGTTGGATTAAAGACTCAAAGATCTTTCATTTTGTTGGTATTTTACCGTGAAATCTTTTGATTCTATGAGATGTGCACATTAAAGTTGACCCTAGTCTATACTTTAGCTCAAAATTCAATAAGTAATAACATTTTCAACTTAACCTTGTACTAGGATTATTCTAAAACCTTGATACATGTACAATACATTCTCATTCTAAAAAAATTATCCTATAACATGAGATGAATGGTATTATTATTCCTTTACCATAATTATTTTTAGTGACGACAAAATAGGCCATACTTTTGATACTAACTTACCTACCATTCATTCCTAAACAATCATTGGTACATAATAATCTGATTTTATAAACCAACTAGAATCTCTTTTATTCATTTTAAATTGATAATTCAGTTACTATCTAGGTACCTTTTTTTCATGTCATAAATAAGTTTCAAGATGCTATGACTTTTTAGACAATTATCCAACTACTCGACTCTATTGAACTCACAATTCTAACTAAGGTTATCCTCATTTACATATTTTACTTTCTAGAACTTGAGATGCTCAAGTTATATCCTCACATCCTCTTATCATAATTAATTCTTCGTCTATCTTCTAATAAGCATGTGTCTTTATTCAAATGCACACAGTATCAATTTCACTACTTTTAAGACATTAGAGAATATTTATTGAGTTGAAGGTCACCTAATTCTTATATTATTATTTACATTCACATATTAACTCTATACTTTATCAATCAAGTCATGCAAACACAAATACCCAACAAGGGATCCACACAAAAGACAATAACACATAATTATTTTATTATTGTATTACTTTCAACTCTTATTCTCACTATATTCCACCAACTTTATGCCACAAGTATCGTATCAACTGAGTATAATAATAATCCATGATAAAATTCATCCCTAACAGAATTATTAACAATTTAATTCATTCAAATAACGTGCCTAAAGGTCTATTAAGAAATAAAATCACCCGATAGTACTAGAAAAACACAGTGCATCTAGCCTAAGTCTACTATAAGATGACCATAACCAACCTTAGCCGAAGAGCTCGTAACAAGCAAGCCATACAAAAATTGCTCTTTCTTTTCCTTCATGTTTTTATTATCCCAAATATCTAGAAATCACATAATTATAAGAGTAATTAAGTGATTAACTTTGAATAACAAATTTGGAAATCAACCCTCTAATTCTACACTTATTCAGGCTCTAAAATATTACTGAAAGGTTAATTACCCATTTAAAAGCTCTATCAAATTAAACTCATCTCCATTAATGGAGTTTACAAGGTAAACGTTTCATGTTTATAGAATTCAAGATCCCCAACTACTAATTTCATATTTTAGAATCACCTATTCATGCTAAGAATGGGTAAGAAACAATTAAAAAGTGATTCTAGATAATATTAACCCAACCCATAAGTTTTCCCCAAAATCTTATGAACAAAAGGTTCAATTCCCTAAGAATCTCACCATTAAACATTTTTCTAAGGATTCTAGGATAGTTAAGGATTGAAATATGAAAAAGATCATGGAAGGAACTTACCTTAGAGAAGAACTTTAACCTAAACCATGAGCAAATTGCTCCTCTAGGGCTTAGGAAAAGAATATTTGATTTTTGAGGATAAAACTCATCAAAATTTGTAGTAAATAGTGTTTTTTACTAATGCAACAGTTACCTTACCGTTGTGATGGTAAATTTATTTATCGAGGTTGTTTTTAGTAAAATGATCAAAAGTTATTACTTCAAAGAAGGATTAACTAACAGTAAGATTTGTTGGATTGAAGACCCAAAAATCTATTATTTAGTAGGTATTTGGCCCTATAATTCCTGATATTTTATTGGATAAGCAAATTTGAAGTTGACCCTAGTTTATACATAGTTTCAAACTCAATCGATAAGAACACTTTCAACTTAACTTTTTGCTAGGGTTATTGTAAGAGCTTAGTACATATCCAACACACTCTCATAATAAAGAATTGATGATATAACATATGACAAATGAGGTTCTTCTTCCTTTATCATAATTATTTTTAGTAACGACAAAATAGGTCGTTACATTAAATATTAACTTACCCTCCTTCATCCCTGAAAAGCCATGGTGAAGAGTAAAGTTTTAGCATAATCTTTGAAATTCAGCATACACAACTAGCCTGCACCAAAAGCCACTAAGCTCTAAGAAAATAGTAAGATCACTATAACCCAAATAATATGATTGATCTTGGGTGTATTTATACACCTAAGCACCATAACATACCCATATTGTATCTAAGTTTTGAGAACAAAGTGCCTAGTTTCTCATGTTTTTATTCTACTTTGATGTATTTAAGCTAACCTATGTGATTAGCACGATATCAAGTGTTAAAGAGGTAGATCAAGACATGATGGGACTATGGATTGTTGATGAAAAATCACACAAGAGAAAAGTAGTTTGTTGGACCAAATGTGGCGCATAGAAACTATGTCCATGACTAATTTGTCATTTATAATTAGTTTAGGGACTTAGAAGGCTATTATGAGAGAAAAGATTACTAAAAAGACTTGATGGTGAAAATTTAGAGTATTATTCTATTCTATATTATTTTTTAAAGGGATATTGGTGACTTAGAGGGGGGAAGAACGTTTTTCCCTTTGTTCACTGTTTACACACCAAGATCGTCTTTTATCTTTTGGTATGGAGAATATGACTATGGTGATTTTTGTTTTTTCCATGAGTAGCTAAGATTATTGGTATGGGTTATGGAAACCTTATAGCATAATATTTATTTTTGTGGGTTTTGAATTCATTATGCATTAATTTACTTATATCATACTCTCTTCATTATGCTTGAATTCTCGTGGTTGCAAACATAGGGAATGTTCCATTGAAACATAACTTGTTCGATAGAAAGGTTAATGTTCTGAAAAGAAAGCAGTGAAAAGAAAATGGGGTTTCCAACCTCTATTTCACACGTTAATGCCTTAACAGGATTAACAACTTGGAGATTTCGTATAATTGTAGTAAACACTTTTGATTTGAGAGAACTAAAGGGAATTAACCCTTGATGGTTGAGAAATGCTTGGATTAAGAATTTTAAAATGTTTCTCTATAAGTGCATGCATGTATGAATTGTTAACACCCATAGTTAGAAAATATTAAAAACTACAAGGTGGACATAACTCTATCTTTTTATTCTCTGTATTCAAATATTATTACAGTATTGCTTCACTGTTGCACTGAAACTATTACTTCATACTCATATCAAAACCCTTTTTATTCTGGAACCTTCAATCAAAAGTCTAATAACAACCACATTACTTAGTGAACACAGTATTCCTTATGGGATTTAACACCCAACCCAGTTGGGTTTTATATTTGACAACGACCGTTTACACTTTATAACGAGAGTTGTAATTTGGGTGTATCAAATTTTGCCGCCATTGCCGAAGAATACAGTTGTCAATTAAGTTTATGTATGTTAATTGAATGTTAGTCTAGTTTCTTAATTTTATGTTTATTTGTTGTTTTTGTTTGTTATAGATGCATTGTTGTTTATGCCACGAACCAGAAGTTCAGGAGAACCATTATTACACTTCAATGCTAAACCTCATCTCATTTGAATAAATGGCTAACCAACAGGAAGTTAAAAGATTAGCCATTTTGGATAATAATCAATTAAATCAACAGAATTCTGAAAACCCAGGTCGGGTACCTAATCCAGATGAAGAGGACTTGGGAGACGATGATTTGTTGGGGCTAGTAATTGAAGGTGTATAGAGTATATAGCTACACGAGTGAACAAAAATATGAACAAAAATCATCCTTTCAGAGTGAGACCTGATCGCCAAGTTGTGCAATTTGATCTTAATGATGATAAGGATAGAATGGACGGAGCTGGTGCAACTGGAGCTATTATTCCTCTACCATTGGCACCTGGAGCTAAGTTTAATATTATAAGCATGATGATTCAAATCCTCCACCTAAAAGGGTTATTTGATGGACTCCCGGGGGTTGATCCCAATATGCATTTAGTGAAATATGTCACTATTTGCAAGTCCTTTGATAACCCGGGAGTGGGACAAAATGTCATCCGCCTGTGATTATTTCTGTTGTCTCTATCTGGAGAGGCAACATTGTGGCGTAATGAGTTGACGCTTGATTCTATAACCAACTGGAGACAGTTGAAAGAGGCTTTCCTAAAAAGGTTCTTTCCCCCTTCTAGGAGGGTATAGTTGTAGGATTAGATCAACAACTTTAGGCATCTCCCAACTGAAGCTCTTCACTAGGTATAAGAGAGGTTTAAGAAGAAATTGATGCAGTGCCCAAACTATAACTTGACGTATATTCATTTTATGGACACTCTTTATCGGGCTTTGAACTCTATTATGAAGGTCGTTGAGAATAATGCTACAGGAGGGTTATTTTTTGACTTTACATTTCTAGAGGCTTTAGAGATGCTTGATCGGATGACCAAACAAAGTACATCTTGGAATACTAGGGATTCTATGGTACCTTACTATGTCTGGTAGTATGACTGTAAAGCAGCGCAATAATGAGGAAGAACGTGAACAGGATATGGCACACCTTTAGTCACAGATGGATTTGATGACTAAGCACCTATTATCTGAAAAACATAGAAGGTAAAAGATATTGCATCTCAGGGAAGAGATCACTTTGATTTGGAAGAAGAGGCGAACTATCTAAATAATCAGAGGAGTTTTTGAGGCAATAGCCAAGAAAATTAAGGTCAAAACTATTATGACAAAGATGGTTACAAGGATAGAGATTAAGGGAACAAGAAGATCAAAAATGATAGGAGTGGATTATATGCACCTCCTGGAAGCAGAAACAATGCTGAAAATAGCTCCGACAAGATGTCCATGGAGGAAATAATGGAGAAATTATTAAAGGAAGTTGAGACTACCAACTCTGGGGTGACTACTATGAAGAGTGATTTGTCTTCCATGAGTCAGTCGGTAAACTCACACTTTACTTCTATCAAACAATTAGAGAAGTAAATGAGCCAACTCTCAGTAGCATTGAATAAGAGAAAGAGCAGAACTTTGCCAAGTGATATAGTTCAGAACCCTTACAATAATAGATCCTGTATGGAAATTACCACATAGAGTGGTAACGTATTACCTGGCCCATCTGTGGGCATAGCTGTGATTGAAGAAGATGTTGAGCATGAAGAAAGTTTTCCTGTGGAGTCTAAGAAACTGGAAGATGTTATTGATAACACACCATTCAACCATCAGTAGGGTGATAAGTTGGAGAAGAGTAATGAAAAAAAGATTGAAGTGGTGGTATTGGGATCCCAAAACCACGTCCTCCATTTCCCCATCGATTGAAAAAGAAGGCCGATAAAACAATGTTCTGCAAGTTTATGGCCATGCTTAAGAGGTTGCCAATTAATTTGCTATTTGTGGAGGCATTGGAACAAATGACCGGGTACGCAAAGTTCATGAAAGACCATTTTACAAAGAAGCGGATGGTTAGTTATGAGACGATGAACAATCTCCATCATTGTGGTGTTATTTCCAAAAGGTCGTTGGATCAGAAGAAGGCAGACCTTGGAGCATTTAATATTGTGATCACTATTGGGCCTCTTGATTTTCCAAAATCTCTATGTGATTTGGGGGCCAGTACAAACTTGATGTCACTTGCTGTGTATAAGTAACTGGGTTTGGGGGATCCTACTCCCACGAACATGAGATTAGTTATGGCGGATAGGTCTGTGAAGCGGACCATGGGGATTTTATATGATGTATTAGTAAAGGTGGCTAGTTTTATATTTCCAGTTGATTTTCTTATTCTCAATTGTGAGGTGGACTTCGAGGTACCCATAATCTTGGGTAGACCTTTCTTTGCAATCGAGAGTGTACTTATTGATCTTAAGGTAAATGAGCTACTATTCAGGCTGAATAATGAAGTAGTTTGATTTAATGTATGACAGTCCATGAAACAACATAAATATATAAGAATATTTTCTATTGTGTATGTTTATTATGAGGAGGATCAGGAAGTACCTATAGAGGAAAAATTTGTTGTGGAGACTTTAGTTGTCGTATTAATGAATTTTGATCAAGACGGTATTGCAGATTATGAGGAGACTATATGTTCCTTGACATGCATGGGGTATTATTCTTATGCACCCAATAAGCTAGATTTAGAGTTAAAAAATCATCCCAGTATACCACCTAAGTCGTCTATTGATGAGCCACCTACTTTGGAGATGAAAGAGATGCCTGGTTATTTGAGGTATATGTTCCTGGGTAGTGGGAATACACTACCTATTATTATTGTTGTTTACTTAGGTGAGAAATAGGTGGAATCCCTTATCTATGTTCTTAAGAGATATAAGATGGATATTGGTTAGCTGATTAGTGACATTATCGGTATTCCTATTAGATATGGACATATAAAATCCAACTAGAGGAGGACTGTATCCCGACTATTGAGCATCAATATTATCTAAACCCATCTATGCAAGAGGTGGTAAAAAAAGAAATCATCAGTTTCTAGATGCAGGAGTGGTATACCCCATCTCAAATAGTAAGTGGGTAAGTCCTGTTCAGTGTATGCCTAAGAAATAGGGTATGGCTGTGGTGTCTTACGAGAAGAATGAGTTGATTCCACTCAGGCCTGTTACTGGATGGAGGATGTGAATGTATTATAGAAAACTCAACTCATGGATAATGAATGACCACTTCCTAATGTCTTTCATGGATCAGATGCTTGATCGATTGGCAGAAAGAGGGTGGTATGGTTTCTTTGATTATTATTCTAGTTACAATCAAATTTCTATAGCCCTGGAGGATCAGGATAAAATTACATTCACCTGCCCATATAGTACTTTTGCATTTAAGCGGATGAGGTTTGGATTGCTTAATGCACCTGCTACCTTTCAATGGTTCATGATGTCTATTTTCTTAGATATGATTGAAAACACCTTGGAGGTGTTTATGGATGAATTTTCTATGGTAGGAGATTCATTTGATCTGTGCTTGGTAAATATGAGTAGGGCCTTGCAGCGGTGTGATGAATTCAATCTTGTGCTTAATTGGGAGAAATACCACTTTATAGTGAAGGAGGACATTATTCTTGGACACAAAATTTCAGTAAAGGGGGTTGAAGTTGATCGAGCTAATGTTAAGGTTATAGAGTATCTTCCGCCTCTTATTTTAGTGAAGGGGGTTCATAGTTTCTTGGAGCATGATGGTTTCTATTAGAGGTTTATAAAGGACTTCTCAAAGATTGCAAACCCCCTTGGCAAACTTTTGGAGAAAGAAGTCAAGTTCTTCTTTGATAATGATTGCTTGAAGGCATTTGAATGCCTTAAAGGAAAGTTGGTTGATGTTCCTATCATTGTTGCATTGGATTCGTTAAAACCGTTTGAGATCATATGTAATGCAAACGGTGTTGCCCTTGGAGCTGTACTGGCATAAAAGAAAAAAAAATTGTTTCATCCAATCTATTATTCCATCAAAGCACTTAATGAAGCTTGAAAGAACTACACCATCACAGAATAGGAACTTCTTGCATTAATCTATGCTTTTTAGAAGTTCCGAGATTATTTGCTAAGAACCAAGGTTGTGGTCCACAACGACCATATCGCCTTGAGATATTTGATGGCAAAAAAGGATGCAAAATGAAGGTTGATTAGAAAGGTTCTGCTACTTTAAAAATTTAACTTCGAAGTTAAATATAGGTAGGTTTGCGAAAAACAAGTGGCTAATCATCTATCTAGGATGGAAGGAGAGCAAACAGCTAGAGATAAATTTGAGATCAATGATGCATTTCCGGATTAGGAAATATTTGTTGTTGTTATGGAGAAAATATCTTGGTATTCTGATTTCACAAATTATGTGGTGAGCGAGGTGATACCAAAAAATCGTTCCTTTTATCAATGGAAAAAGTTTCTCCATGATGTGACCCATTACTTCTAGGATGAGTCGTATCTTTTTCGGTGATGTGCGGATGGTATTATTAGATGGTTCATCCCAGAAGTAGATATGTTTAAGATACTGGAAGTGAGTAATGCTTACCCAGTTTGAGGTCACCATGCAGGTGATCGGACTACAAGAAAAGTGCTTCAGAGTGGTTACTATTGTCCCTCTTTGTTCAAAAGTGCCTACGAGTTCGTGAAGAGGTATGACCAATGTCAAAGGGAAGGGTCTATCTCAAAGCACCATGAGATGCCAATGTCTAAAATGCTGGAGGTAGAATTATTTGATATTTGGGGCATTAATTTCATGGGGACCTTCATGAGCTCATTTGGGATGAAGTACAATTAAGGGTCATTGACTACGTGTAAAAATGGGTTGGGGCAGTGGCTCTGGCTGATAATAAAGGGAAGAGAGTTGTTGAATTCTTGAGGAAAAATATCTTCTCTAGCTTCGGGGTACCACGTACCATTATTAGCGATGGAGGATCACACTTTTGCAACATGATGTTCAGAGCTTTCTTGGTATATCATGGAGTTAAGCAACATAAAATGGAAACTCCATATCACCCACAAACCAGTGGGAAGGTAGAAATCTCTAATCGAAAAATCAAAACTATCCTTGTCATGACTGTAAATGCTAGAAGAAAGGATTGGTCTAGGAAGTTGGATAATGCCTTATGGGCATATCGATCGACTTTCAAGACACCTATTGGTATGTCGCCATACAAATTGGTTTATGGAAACGCGTGTCATTTGTCGATTGAGATAGAGCATAAAGAATTGTGGGCACTAAAGCGGATTAACTTCAATTGGAATGAGGTAGCGAATATAAGACTGGGGCAGCTGAATGAGATGGATGATTTCCATCTTGGAGATTATGATTGGGCTGATCTATATAAGGAAAGAATAAAGAAGTACCACGACCGCAGGATTGAAAAGAGGGATTTCTAGAAAGGTGACTTAATGCTTCTGTTCAACTCCAGACTCAAATTGTTTCTATGTAAGATCAAATCCAAATGGTCCGTCCCATTTCAAGTGAGTCAAGTCTACTCATCTGGAGTAGTGTAACTCGAAAAATGGAGACGGAAATATATCAAGGTAAATGGGCAACGAGTCAAACTTTATATCAATCCAATGGAATCGATAAGGAGTATTAATACTATCTATCTCGATGAAGTTTGAGCAATCAAGATAACTGAGTCGTGCTGCGATGTTAAATCAGGCGCTACATGGGAGGCTACCCATGATTTTACTTTGATTTTTATATGTAAAATAAAAATATAAAAAATAAGATTCAAGCAATGACCAGAACTACGCCGCTTGGTGGGAGTCAACACAACCTTCTAATCATTTTTAATTGTTTTTTATTAAGTGTAGGTATTCGAAGCACTAAACAGGAAGTAGGTTCTAAACTCGGTTTAAAAGTGAGCCATATTAAAGGTGAAAATTTTAAGAGTAATGGGAATATTACAGGTAAGTTGGAGTGGTCAAATATTAAGACTAAATTCATGATTCGTGTTAGAGTTGTGACTCTAATTATGCCTCATATGGAGAATGAGGTGCATTTTGTCCAAGTTTAAGTGTACTATAGGGAGTGTGATGCCTAAATTCACATAGGCCAAGGAAAAGGCATTGCCTAACACTTAGCCCAAGCCCACTGCCCTAATTAGGCATGGAATTAGGTGGTGCGTAATACTATTTATGTGACAAGTTGTGTGGTGCTCACATTTTCTTAGGTGTTTAACTGTGCAGCGCATAAGTCACCGCATAGCCTCCATTTTTTCATTAGGAGTTTGGTTGGTCAACGCACACACTGGGTTGGGCGATAACTTATACGACGCCTCATTCAATTTTGGCTACAAATTGTGTGATGCCTACTTATGTTAGTGCGATGGAAAAATCGGTGCACACCCTAACGCACATACTAACTGTCTTAATTAGGAGAAATCCTTTGCGGCGCCTACTTGCACTTAGGTGATAAATAATGCGCCGCACAACTAACTAATTTCAACATAATATCCAACATTAGATTTGGTCGAACCGACCCGGACTTCATTCTTTAAATAGAACCTACACCCTAAATGCCCAAAATTCACCCTTAGTTTAAGCCATGAAAAATTATTCTCTCAACATTCTCTGTGACCTTTAAGCTTCTTCTTTGCTTCACAATCTCAAGAATTTTCCATTTATTTCTTCAATCTTCCATCTTTAAGGTAAGTGTTACTTTCTTAATCCTTAGTTATTGTAACCTTATGTTATAGTTTTTAATTGATTTCTTTCGATTGAATTCTTGCCATATCTTTATAAAAGTAAGGTCTTGAAAATCTTGGGGAAGATGAACACCGTTATTATGGAAACCATTATTGTACTGGAACTTAATTTTACCTCTGAATATGTTGCTGGTTGTTTTATGAAAGTCATGGTGTCTTCTGGGTATTGTGGTGTTGAAGCTTTAATAAATTATTTTGTGGTACTTTGAGCTTGTACGTGTGAGTGAATCATTCACAACTAACATACTAGTTGTGTGACCATTATTTCACACCTTATTTTATTGAACATGATGTTGCTAAAAAGTGTGGGAAAGTGATGATATTTGTGTATTGTGATATGTTGAAGCTGTAAGGCATAATTTTTTTCAAGAATAGTTTAATTGAGATAAGATTAGTGGAATGGGTGGAGCTAATAGGTTTATTTTGTGCAATAATTATGTGTTATGCCATGTGCAAATTTGAATTGCAATTTGTTGTGGACTGTTAGGGGTTTTTAGAGTGAAATTATGAATTTAAAAAGCAAAATAAAATCCACCATGTGAGTTGTTAATGTGTGAATAATGTTGGCACCCGAGATTAAAGTGTATGTCGGCGAAGTCTGAGTAACCGACAACACCACTTAATTGGTTTATGCTAACAAACTAAGTGAGGGGTAGTGATTTCACTACCCTTGTCTTAATTGTAGTTAGTTTTGTTATGTGTGGCTAACATGAATATATGATGAACTTAGGTGATATGGCTCCCAAAGGAAGCACGGGTAAAGACAAAGCATCCACATCTCAGAAGGGACAAAAAAAAAGCACGAATGGAGAAATCTGTCTTATCCTCTCTTCAAGGGCCTCGATGCACTACTGGCATTAAATGGGTCTTATAGGATGGTCAGGAGTGGTACAAGGATAACAAAGTAACTAGATACTTTCCACTAGAGCCTATTCAAAGGGAGAGTTTGGAAAGGCACTGCCCTCGTATTTTGGCTAGGATTACTGAACTAAAACTTGACTTCATTTTCCAAGACATGGGTGAGTGAAATCTATATTGGACTCAGAAATTTTATGGTAATTGGTCCCAAAACACTTGCGAGAGTGAAGTGAAAATTTGAGGGTAAATCCTACATCTGACGACTGAGTTTTTTAACTATTACTTGGGTACTCTGAATGTGGACCACTCCAGGTTGAAAGAACTATACAGCAAGCCTCCCTATAGATCCATCAGGCAGACCTTGTGCGGTTCAAGGTCTATGGATCGGTGGTTCTATCACAAAGACAAAGGACACCATAACACCTTTCCATATGCTTTTTTGAATAGGAAAGCACATTTCTGGCTAAGAATAGTCAACGCTTGCCTGATTCTGGGAAAGAAGTTCACCAAAGTCTCTCGCGATTGGGTATGTCTAAAATATTCTTTGATGACTGATGTTCCTATAAATATTGGTACAGTTATACACACTTCTATGTACAAAGCAAGGTTGAAAAAAATGACACCATTCAGTTTTGGAAGCTTGTTGACCGCCATCTTAAAAAAAGAAAACATTAACGATGATCCAGCGGATCACAAGTTTCCTCATAACCCAAAGAGAGTAGATTTCATAAAGGTGATGGATCCAGATGCCAACCAAGGCATAATTCTTAGCACTGCAGAATGACATACACGAGATGAGAGCTTCTTTCGCCATCTTTATGGAATGACAAAGCTCACTATGATGAGTGAAGGTTGTGTACCTACTACTGTAGAACTACGCCAGTTGGATTATTACTATTCCCTTAATGAGTATGCGTGAGCTATATATAGAGTGGGTGATGGTTTTGAGGAGCCATTGGATGATGATGCACCAATGGATAAGTATCGCCGACTATTAGATTCTGATATGAAGGATGAATCAAGTGAGGAAGACTGTGATGATAATTTTGATGTAGGTGGCATGACTCCAGATATGGAAGAAGAGTCCTACTAGCCAGGTTTTTATTTATGTATTTACACTGGGGATAGTGTTTTACTTTAAGTGTGGGGTGGCTAGAAGTGCTTCTAGATTGCTTACTGTTTTATCTTCTTTTTAGTGCATTTATTTTGCCTCTTTTTATATGTTATACTAGTGCATTAGTTTTTCTTCTGTGTATATGTTAGTTTGCTTTTTAGTCATACTTAGGTGTTTTTCTTGATGATGCATGGATGAAGACCATTTTAAGAGAAAATCAGTCATGTGTAGGACCTAACAAGTGAATGTAATTTGTTCTAGTGGGCCACACGACAATATAAACCTATGATAAGTCTTTACTGTTGAGACACCTAAGTTCTAGTTGATGACTTGTATGTGATTGTTGGCTTAAAGTAAATTCATATAACTGTTTGGTTAAGAGTCTATAATGATCCTATTGGAGTTAAGCATGTTCCATGTGTGTGTGAGGGTATTTACATATTCCTTGTTGTAATTGATGCTAGAACTTGCCTGGTGTGTTTGCAAAATGAAATAGAGAATGTTAGTTTAGGAGATGATTTAGGCACTTCTTTGATAGCCATTTTTATACCCTCGTTTGAACCACCTTTGAGCACAATCTTTGCTAAACCCATTGAGCCTTTAGATTGTTCTTTGGTAACCTCATATGTAGCCTAATCCTTCCTTGATTTACCTCTACTCGATCCAAATCTCCTGAGCACTTTAGTAAAAAAAAATTTTAGTAAGGAGTTTTTATATAAAAGAAGAGAAAGTTAAAAATAAAACACCAAAGGAATAATTTTTGGTGTGATAATCTGATATGTTTGGGTGGGAGTGAGATATATAGAGATAAAAAAAGGCATAAAAAATTGTTCAAAATGATATGATGTGAGCATGAAAATACTCCCACCATAAGTTATGTAAGTGAGATTTATGAAATGGGGTGAAAGAAAAAGATGTGTGAAGTTAGTAGAGGTGAAAATTGGTTGTTAAAGATTGGTCTTCATTGTCTAATGTAGTGTAGTAAAGTGCTTGGGGAAGATAGTCACTATTGATAGCCTATATAGTTCATACCCATCCCTTAGCCTACATTATAACCCATAAAAACCTATTAGATCCTAATCTTAACATTATGATATTAGTGAATCACTACACTAAGGGCAAGCATATGGTCATCATTTGTAATTTGAGAATTCTTTGTGAGAGTGAGTGTAACTTGATTCTTATACCCATTGTGCTAGAAATTCAAATATAATGAGTGATTATGGGTAACTTTTTTGTTGTGAGGGCACATGTTTGATGAAAAGTTGGGTAATTTATATGATTCTTTGATTCAAAGGTATGTATGAATTTTCCAACTGGATGAGTCTTTTCTTGAGGGTAGGTCATCCTCAGTAATGGTTCATGAATCTACTTTTTGTTCTATATTCATTGTGTGAGCCTATTCGAGCATCTTGTGTTTCCTTAGTGGGTTTTAAATCTTGTGTATGCGTAAATGGATAAGTTGTTTGAGGACGAACAAAGTATTACGTGTGGGGTGGTGATCGTTGGTGTTTTTATATGCCTAAGCACCATAACTTACCCATATTGTAGGTAAGTTTTGAGAACAAAGTGCCTAGTTTCTCATGTTTTTACTCTACTTTGATGTCATTGAGCTAACCTATGTGACTAGCATGATTGTAGGTGTTAACGAGGTAGATCAATACATGATGGGACTATGGATTGAGGATGAAAAATTACACAAGAGAAAATTAGCTTGATGGACCAAATGTGGCGTCTAGAAACTATGTCCAAAACTAATATGTCATTTATAATTAGTTTAGGGACTTAGAAGGCAATTATGAGAGAAAAGATTACTAAAAAGACTTGATGCTAAAACTTTAGAGGATTATTCTATTCTTTATTATTTTTAAAAGGGAGATTGGTGACTTAGAGGGGGGGAGAAGAATGTTTTTCCCTTTGTTCACTATTTACACACCAAGATTGTTTTTTATCTTTTCGTATGATGAATATGACTATGGTGATTTTTGTTTATTCCATGAGTAGCTAAGCTTATTGGTTAGGGTTATCGAAACCTTGTAGAATACTATTTATTTCTATGGGTTTTAAATTCATTATGCACTGATTTACTTATATCATACTCTCTTCATTATGCTTGAATTCTCGTGGTTGCAAACATAGGGAATGTGCTATTGAAACATAACTTGTTCGATAGAAAGGTTAATGTTTTGAAAAGAGAGTAGTGACAAGAAAATAGGGTTTCCAACCTCTATTTTACAAGTTAATGCCTTAATAGGATTAATAACTTGGAGATTTTGTATAATTATAGCAAACACTTTTGATTCGAGAGAACTAAAGTGAGTTAATCATTGATGGTTGAGAAATGCTTGGATTAAGAATTTGAACACATTTCTCTTTATGTGCATGAATGTATGAATTCTTAACACCCATAGTCAGAAAATATTAAAAACTACAAGGTGGACATAACCCTAGCTTGTTATTTTTTGTATTAAAATATTATTACAAGTATTGCTTCACTGTTGCACTGAAACTATTACTTCATACTTAAATCAAAACCCCATTTATTCTGGAACCTTCGATCAACAGTCTAATAATAACCACAATACTTAGTGAACACAGTATTCCCTGTGGGATTCGACACCTAACCTAGTTGGGTTTTATATTTGACAGCGACCCCTTACACATTCTAACGAGGTTTGTAATGTGGGCGTATCAATGATTAATAAAGAAATTTATGTAAAAGGTGCTCATACCACATGATATTACAATGCATGAATATTTAGGGCAACAACAGAATAATGGGTGATGAAACTATTTACCGTTGCAACGTAAATTTTTCATTGCAACCGACTGAGGAAGTAACTTGGGACTTAGTCCTAGTTTTGGCCATTTCACAACAAACTTTTAGAAATTTGACATTACAAACTAACTCTTTCACACATGAAAAATTTCTATCACTTCTGAAATATGTCTTCTAACATGTTAACCACTAAAAGTTACCAAATCACACATGATGATATGTTATTAAATACTAATGAACCTAATATCAAATTTTAACCCAAATCATACTACTCCAAGGTTGTCATTTCTATACTATAAATAATTTTAGTGGGGTATTTACACCTTATTTAATGTTTTAACATCACAATGCCACTAACACACCACTATGGATTTTCACTATATCACATATTTCCCACTGCACCTCCTCCTAGCTAGCTTATTTTACCAACCTCATCAATACAACTACACTACATTCAAAGTATATTATCCACCATTAGTTATTCTAATATACAAAACATATACGCAATATCAATTCTTAATCAATAATCTAGAAGGTCAATTTAGTAGTACTACCTCCTAAATAGGGAAACGAAGATTATTTCACTATCACTTCATTTGCATCATTAAAACTTAACCCATTATGTTCATTGATAGTAACCATAGGTCTATACAATCTGTCAATCTACCTTTAGGACATCAACATCCTTACCCTAAAAGGTCATTCAAGTCGCTTAACGAAATAAGCTACATACTCATTAATTGCCCGATTAAGGTTCTACTTGTTAAAATTAAGTAAAACTATTATTATTATGTCACTCTTTATATTATGTAAAATAATCAATTTTATATACCTAGTCAATTTACCTTGCACTATGATATCAACTATGCAACCTACCTCACATTCTATTCACCAAGGTTGTGCAAAGAAACTAAGTTCAACTCAGTTAAAATAGCTACTTATAAAGGAGCCACTAGTAAGTTAACTCATTAATTAGGTTATTCATACAAAAACTGTAATGCCCCGGGTTTTTGTTCCTTGAAATTTTCTAAAATTTCATATTTACAGTCTTTATTATATCTCACCCTATGAGTTGTAGGGTGTCTTGATGGGTCAAATAACCCCAGTCATATGGTTTCCAGTGAATGGTGCTTGAGTTACTGTCCTAAGTATGACTAGGGACACGAGTCGTAGGGAATCTTTGCGGGTCCTAGGGACCCAATCGTAACCAAATCATTTATTAAGTGGATTAGTTCTACTATAAGTACGAGTGACTTACTATGAGTTATAAGGACTCATTATGAGTCATTGGGTGTAAATTGTAGGGTATCTAATGTTTACCCAATTGGGTTTTATGTTGACTACGACTGGACCTTATGAGTGATAGGGTCTCGATATGAGTGGTACTATTTGGGTCGTAGGGTAAATAGTGTATAAGTGTCTTGGGAACTTTCTTGGCTATGACTTAAGGTGCCGAGATGTATGTTGACCTGTAGTCACTAATGACTAAATACCAGTTTTTAATTGAGGGAACTTTGGATAATTCCCTTCTCACCTAATTAAAACCCCAATTCCATAAATCACTTGAGGGGGTTATGTTTTATCCTTAACGTACTAAATCACTTCAAAAGATCTCTCAATTCTCTCAAGCAACCATACTTAAGGTTTCCAAGAAGTACGTTATTCAAGGGCTCAAGTGTTGAAATCTTTTCGTGAAACTTTGTATTTTAGGCATGTTACTCTTCCCTAATTATTAATTTGCTAAAAGCATAATATTTAAAATGTTGCTCATATGTTATTGAGGTTAGTTTTTAAAATATGGGTTGAGTGTTTTGTATAACTATTGTTTATGTTATATTTCATATTTGTCCCTACATGGGTTAGCTTTAATTTGATACATGAGAATGGTGAATGGACCAGGGATTATGATTTCCCAAACTTGTGACTTTTGAAGTGGCTATGATCCTAACCCGATATTATCAAATTGGATTTAATTATGATAAATATGGTAATTGAACTATTCTTGAACTATTACATTATGATTTTGAATTGAACCTTATGGGGCTGTGTAATTCCCCAACGTAATGTAAAATTAAACCAAAGGGGTTGTGAATTTCCCCAAGTGAAGCTAATTGGTGTGACATATTCATGTTACCTTTCAAGTGTATTTTGTATGATGTTACCAATAATGTATGCCAAAAACTATGTTGTAGTTTAACAAATGGGATTGTGTGATAATTATTTTAATTGGGATGTAATGACGGTTGTGTAGATGTGTTGTGAAAGTGGAGGTTCGAGGGACTAATACTGGAAATCGAAGTTGCCGACATAGAGGTGTATATGAATGGGTGGTTTGAGTCCCCCTTATTAGTATTACCATATGATTGGGAGGTTTGAGTTTTCCATATTATATTACATAATTTTGTTCTTGTGGCACCTTGAAATGCCGAGAGGTTCGAATTCCCCATATTGCATATGAATACCCCCTGATTCGTGCACCTACACCCATTGAGGAACTACCTGTTGGGGGATACCTGGGCCCTTATAGCACATGGGTGCCTTATTATATTATGGAAGTTGAGCTAGACAATCCAAGTTAAGGTTTTAAAGAACATGCTAAGCATTGTTCCCTATCCCGACATATGACACACATATATATGTATATACATTTAATTATGTGCATTGGTTTTGAATGATTTTGAACTATTGATCATGGGATAATGTTATCCTTAACCCCGAGTTACATTCTAGTCTTCACCCTACTCAACATCTCCAAATATTGTATCTCTAGCGATGTAGGGACCAGAGCTACTTCTTCTTTTCCTGCGCAGAGTTAGGTCAGTCAGCTCTATTCGTCAATTCATTGAGTTGCGGTGAAGTTGTGAGCTTCCATTCTACAGAAGGCTTAGACATTTCAACAACTTTCATTCTTAGATTTGAGTTGATTGTTACTTTGATTATCATTAACATTATAATTTTCTTTATCATTGTCATCTGTTAGAGTTGGGAACTTATCCCGACCAAGAATGGTTTTGGTTCTTTTTTTAGAAGGCTTTGTTTTGATTATTCTTGATTTTAGGTGATGTTAGTTAGTTGTTTCATCGATCATCAGACATCGATGATTGACTTGTTTTGAATTTTCTTAAGTTTGTTGCATGCAATATTATTATATGTTTGGAATTCATCTGACCTTAGTGGATGTTATGTTTGGTTTGGTTAGGTATAGCGGGTGATCACTGGTCCACGTATGACTTGAGACACCCGTCATGGCTAGGCCCTGGTTCAGGTTATGACAAATATGGTATCAGAGCCTATGTTTGGTGTTATTAGGTGTCTAACAAATCCATGTCAGGTAGCTTCTCATTTATAGGTGTGTAGCACCCAATACTTATAAGGGAGAGCCAACAAGGAATTTAGGAATATTTTCTTTTCTTAGTGTTCTATTTTTAAGCCGTATAATCTAAGGTCTTAAATCTCTTCTAATTCCCATATGTTTACTTTTTTTATCATGCCTTCCAGAAGATCTAATGCTTATGGAAACCCTTTTTTCCTGTCTAAGGAAAATGTGTATGGACCTAGTCCAACTCTAGGAGTTTAGACCTAGTCTAGGGTCGTTGCTTCCGATTACCCTAACGGAACTCCAACGGTTCCTCCTATCTTTTCTCAGGAACCACAGGATGGTATGTCTAACGCTGAGTTTTGCCGGTCGATTCATTTTCTCACCTAGTTGGTGGCCTCCAAAACTAAGTATGTTGCTTCTGTTGCTCTGTCATTTGAGGCCACTAGAGTTTGCCAATTTATGAGATTGAGTCCTCTTACTTTCACTAGTCCTAAAGATGATGAGGATCCTTAAAATTATATTATTGAAATGGAAAAGATCTTTCGTATGATGCATGCTACAGATGTGGAGGGTGTAGAGTTTGCTGGTTATTAGTTGAAGGATGTAGCGTACCAGTGGTATGAAGAGTGGGAGAAGCTTAGGGGCAATGATGCTGAGTTGACTTTATGGGATTACTTCTCTTCTGATTTTCTTGATCGCTTCTTTTCTCAGGAATTGAGCATGGCAGAAGGTTTGGAATACAGGAATTTTAAATAAGGCAGGATGCCAGTAAATGTGTATGACTTGAAGTTTTATCAACTATCACGCTATGCTCCAGAATTTGTGTATAGAATAAGGGCTAGAATGAGGAATTTTTCATCTGGGTTGTCTTATGAATTGATCTTGGAGAGAAACACAACCTTGTTGAGCAAGGATATGGTCATCTCTAGACTTATGATGTATATATAATAAGTGGAAGAAGAAAATAAGAGGTAAGCGGAGAAAAGTATTGAATACTGCCAATTGAATAATAAGTATTCATTTATGAGGATTGATGATCTATTAGATCATCTTTAAGGTGATAAGTTCTTTTCTAAGATTAATTTTCAGTTGCTTTAGCGTCAATTTAGTATTAAGGAGGTGTAATCCCTAAGACTATCTTCCAAACTCAGTATGGTCATTTTGAGTTTTTGGTGATGTCCTTTGGTTTGACCAATGCGTCGACAGTATTTTTGTACCTTATGAATTGGTTGTTTTGTTAGTTCTTTGATTTCTCATGATTGTATTTGTCGATGATATTTTTGTTTTCTCTAAGAGCGAAGAAGATCATGCCTCTTACCTTTTCCTTGTGTTGGAAACCTTGAAACAACAGTGGTTGTATGAAAAATTTTCTAAGCATGAGTTATGGTTAAATGTTGTAACTTATCTAGGACATGTTGTTTCTAGTGAAATAATCCACATAAAGTTGCATTGGTTAAGAACTGGCCTTGACCCATGACTCCAATTGCCATTCAGAGCTTCTTGAGATTATCTAATTATTATAGAAGGTTTGTGGAGATTTTCTCTTATATGTTTTCCTCATTAACTAAGTTGACTCAGAAAAAGGTGAAATACTTGTAGTCTGATGCTTATGAGGGTAGTTTTGAGATGTTGAAGGATAAGTTAACTTTAACTCCGGTCTTGACTCTGCTTGAGGGTACTAATGTTTTTGTTTTCTACTGTAATGGGTCTCCGATTTGGGTGGATTCTGTGTTGATGTATCATGGAAAGGTGGTTGCATATTCTTCTAGACAATTGAAAGTTTATGAGAAGAATTATCCAACCCATTATTTGGAATTATTGGCTATGGTATTTTCATTAATGATCTTGCAACTTTAATTATTTGGGGTGAATGTTGATTATTATTCTTATCATAAGATCCTACAGTACGTTTTCACTCAGAAGGAGATAAATCTCAGGAAAAGGAGATGGCTTGAGTTGCTCAAGGACTAAGACATGAGTCTTCACTATCATCTAGGTAAAGCTAACGTGTTTGATAATGATCTTAGCAGGTTGTCCATGGGAAGCTTATCTCATGTGGATGAAGAGAAATGGGATTTGGTGAATGACATTCACTATTTGGCTAACTAAAAGTTCATCTCTTAGATTCCAAGGATGGTGGTGTTATTTTTAAAGAGGTGGCAAAGTTATCTCTTAGTGTTGAGGTAAAGGAGAAACAAATGTTAGATCCTATTTTGATGAAAATTAAGAAATATGTAGGTATGCAAAAGGTAATGATTTTTAGATTGATGGTGATGGTAGCTTGATGTAGATATTGTGTTCCCGATGTTTATGGGTTGCGAAGAAGAATTTTTGTCGTAGCTCATGAGTCGCGTTATACTATTCATCCAAGTTTGATGAAATTGTATCATACCATAAGAAGATTTATTGGTGGAATAACATGAAGTGGGAGCACTTGAGGCTTGGCGGGTTGATTCAAGAGATTGAGCAATCGGTGTGGAAGAAGGAGATAATTAATATGGATTTTGTTACAAATCTTCCACAGTCTTGCCAATAATTTAATTTGATTTGCGTCATCATATATAGGATGATTTAGTCTTCTCATTCTTTTCCAGTGAGGACAAATTTCACTTCAAAGGATTATGCAAAGTTGTTAATTAAGGAGACCGTGAAGTTGCATGGTACTCCTGACTACATCATATTTGATCAGGGTACCTAGTTCTCATCTTACTTTTGGAGATCGTTCCAATAATGTTTTTGGACTAAGATAGCCCTTAGTACCAGTTTCCAGCCACATAGTATACTCAGCAGATCAAATCATATTCCATGAATTTATGAACTCCAATCTTAATTCATATAGATCACAAATAATGTATTCATGCTTTCCAATATGTTCAGTTGCAGGTACTCATGCTACACTCATAATGACCAGCGAAATTCAGATTATATCATGTCCTCAGTTTTGATCTCTTTAATGAATTCATACTTTTGATACTATATTTCTCAGGCCTCAGTTACATGTCAAAGTTATGTGTAGTATTCTTTCATGATTCAGGTCCTCATATTTTAACCTTTCAAGTGACCTCTCCTTATTAAGTGATAGTGGTGCTGAACAATTGTTTAGCTAGGAGTAAGTAAATGCTTCTTGTTGGAGAAAGATTGTTGTATGCTTGTTTTATCTGAGGCCATAAGTTTTAAGAAATATTAAGATAAAACTTTATATATATGTCATGGTAAGTTGAAATTTCGTGTGTGTTTTCTTTGGAATAGTTAATGAACATTGTTATTAATAGAGGTTTAGAGGATATGGGAAAAATGCTTTGGTGTGTTGTTTTTCCTAGAAGTTCATATGTGGTTATAACAATAGGATTGAATGTCATGTTTGTGTATAAGTGGTTGAATGACTTATGCATTAGTGAATTCCTAGTAAGAGGTTGAATTTAGTGGTTAAAGTGTAAATAAGAATTATTCTTGAGATGAGAGCTGTGAAACATGCATGGGGTATCTAATTCATGGTTAGACTAGTAATATGGTGTTATGTATTGCACTTTGTATTTTTGAGTTAGGCTTGAACATAGAGATAGTATGTAGTTCAACTCAGACTCTGGCTAGAGTAGTTATATGTACCCATTTAAGAATTATAAGTTTAATCAAATGAGCATTGTATTTAAAAGGAGATGTTTAGTTGAGGGAGTACTTGCGAAGCGGGTCTAACCTTGAAAGTTAGAAGTTTCCTTGCCTAAGGCATAGTAATTCTATCCTAGTTTATGTTTCATAGGCCAATATTCTATGTTGTAAAGTTGTAACCATGTTGTGATTCCTTATTCAGATATCTTACTCAGATCACCCCCAAGATTATTTTCTCCTAAATGTTATTAACACTTCTTAGAAGGAGTGTTGAAGAAATACTTTATTTGAGTATAAACTTTCAGTATGAGTTAGTCCATAGAACCAACAATTCTATTTTGCAATCAGAAAGATAAGCTCCTATGGTTTTCCAACTTTCCATCTAGTCTAACTATCCAAAGTTTCATGAATATGGCTAGTCCATGAGGTAATTCATTCACGTCTATGCAAATTGAAAATTGAGTTCAGTCTATGCATCATGACCAGGATTCAGATATTTAGTCATGACTCAGTACGTAAGTGTTCGGTGCATGATCTCAGTTTTCCAAGTATTCCAGTTCATACATTGTAATACCCCCTTGTACGAATTTAGTCTCATTGTCTTATGATTCGTGCTTACATAATGTACTTGGCGATGCCATGAAACCCTTTTCTTTTGATTCCTAGATGTGTTTTGTTAAGGAACAATTCCTAATGATAAGTTAAATACTTTATTCCCTCCTTAGTAAATTTTTGAATTTTATTGCATCAGTTATCACTTTGTGTTTCTATATATAAGATCATATCATGAACATTCCAAGTGAGTTTAAAACTCTCAGCATGAATTAGCTCCGTACAGTCAATAGAATCACGTCAACTCAGAAATTAGTTTAATGATGAATGTTTCAACATTTCATCTCATCTATATCATTTGTTAGTATACATTTTATATCTACATTATTCCATACTTCTAAGACTTCATCAAGTTCCTATCCATTATTTGAGAACGAATGATTCCAAGTGGGAGATAATGTAACACCCTGCATTTTTGTGCTAGGTATTGAACCATCATTCCTACACTTATAAACTCTAATCCCATTATTTGTATATGAATATTTTTTTCATGATCATTATCCTGGTTCTAAGAATGCTTATTAGGTTAAAAATATTCATAGGAATCTCTTAGAGAAAAGTTAAGCTATGGGCCTTTGATTCAGCCAAATTTTTGTATTTGATTCTACAAGGTTCAATTTTGAACGTTTATAAATTTTTACCTATATGGAATTTTGCATCTAAATAACCACAAAACTATATATATAATATAATTAGCTTTCCAATGATAGAAATTTTGCCTTAATCTAATGCTCGAGGGAAATGTTATGACCATTTTCATGCGAAAAAGTAAGGATCTGTGATAGCTCAGCAATGCGTACCTTATACCCCATTTTAGCCTCTGTGACGCGGAGGATATGTTTCTTGCATTCATAAGTAATATCCTAAGGGGAGTTTTAGTCTCTTCCCCTTTCCCCCAAGCACCCACGTGATGGATTAAATCCACCAAAGGGCATTATTTTCCCACTTTTTATGAGATTAACTCACGTAAATCCTTCCCCTCATCCCAAGAACAAGAAATCCAAACTTTCTCTCCAAGAATTAAAGTATCCAAGCACCAATTTAGATCTTTTATTCAAGGAATTCAAACAATTAAGGTATGTGGGGTATTCATCAATGGGTTCCTTTCACCCGTTAAGCCCCAAAACCTTCTTTTTGGTGCAACTATGGTTTTACTCTATTTCATGAACATCTTCTATGTAAATTATCAAATTCACCCATGTTTCCTCCTTGTTTAGTATTCATGTTATTTTAATAGTTTTATCCCATGCTAATCATGTTCCTACATGCTTGAAGATCCAAAACTCTAAGTCATGTTCAGTTATCAATATGTCAAATTCTCAAATTATGCTTTAAACTATATAAATATGATATTTTCCTAAGGTTAACTTATTCCCATGTTTATATTCATAAAATTTATCAGACTATTGAAATATCTCATGTTTTGGGTCTTTGAATTATGATTTTACTACACTGTTTTAAGTGTTGTTATCGATGTTTTATAATTATTTAGTGCTGACGGGTTATGAATAGCCGATAACTACATGTTTACTTATGTTTTAGGCATTTAAAGTAATGAGTCAGTCACCTCATGATTTTATTGTTAAACATAGTTTGTTATGATCATGTCAAGTACAATTAGTTTATATGTTTATAATTACTTCAGAATCTGTATGCATTATTTTTTCCAAAACTCCATGATATGGTTTTATCAGTTACCAGTGTATGCACCCATTCATATTTTAGTGTATTTCAGATTGGAGTAGGATTTAGCATTGAGTCAGAAGTTTGGATTCAGTGCATCCTACTTTCCCAGAAACTATGTTCCACCATAGGTTTAGGGGCGCGTCGCCAGAGTATGTTTCCCCTTGCCCAATATGGGCTCAGTTTAGTGATCATTGCAGGTCATGTTCTATTTTTATGGCAAGGATAAAATAGCCCTCCTCAACGTGGGTCAGATGTTGAACTCCATGATTACTCACATAGTTTATATCGGTTACATGATACCTCCCACAGTTTCAGTCAGTATTCAGTTTATCTCAGTTCAGGTTTGCTTGACCAAGTAGACAGATCTCAATTTAATTCAGTCAGTTTTATAGATTATTTCAGTTTTTTAAATATCAGTTATTCAATTAATAAGATAAGTTTTGCACATGCATTAGTTTGTTTTGCATTCTTAGTTTTACATGTTCAAGTTTTCATGCTTAGTAATCAGACATGATCCTCAGTATGGTATTACTGTCTATTAAGATCTACATGAGATTTACATACAATATTTATGTTTCTATTGCGTCCCAGCTTGCAAAATTGTATTTGGATCATGATTTATAAATCTCACTTTGACTTACAGTTTTCACGTATAGCCATGTTTCTAATGTATGTTTTCGCAAATAACTTATGCCCTCAGTTTTAAAGCATGTTTTAATTATTTTCATGATTTAGAGCATGTCTCCATATAATCAATACATTCCAAAGTACTGACCACATATATGTGTTTGGGGCTACATTCCTTCATGATGTAGGTACCAGGTGTAGTCCATACACCAGGGTCAAACAGTTCTCAACATTCAGCCGGTAGGTGATGAGTTCTATTATTTCAAGAACTCTAGTTAGTTGTAGTTTATGTACTATATTGTTATAATTCTTATGTATTGATTAGTGGTAGTTGGAGGAATGTCCCAGTTACCTATAGTTAGTATACTAAAGGCTTCATAGATAGTCAATCAGAGTCATGATATGTAATTCATGCTCTTTCTTCAGTTTAATCATGTTGTAAACATTATCAGTATTATATTTGTTCAGATTAAGTCACGATTAGGTTTATGCTCAACAAATTTAGTTTTCATTCAATTTAAATTAGTTTCTCAAGCAGTATGCCTAATTATGGGTTAGCTTAGGACCACTTATGGCTTAAAGAATCGTGTTACCACTAGGGGGTAGTCTCAGGTCGTTACACCCAGCCATGGAGAAGGTGAAGGTGATTCGGGATAGACTTAAGACTAGGAAAAGTTGGCAAAAGTCCTACGCAGATGTCAGGCGAAGGGAGTTAGAGTTAAGTGTTGGTGATTGTGTGTTTTTGAAGGTGGCTCCATTCAAGGAAGTGATGCAGTTTTGTTAGAAGGAAAAGCTCATTCCCCATTTTTTCTGTCCATACTTGGTTTTGTAGGTGGTTGGTAATGTTGCATATGAATCAGAATTTCCTTTAAACTTGAGCTTCATTCATCTTGGGTTTCGTGTTTCGATGTTGTGAGAGTGTGTGGGTGATCCTTCGACAATTGTTCCTTTTGAAAAGGTTTGTATTTTAGATTCCTTATCTTATGAGGAAGTCTCATTTGAGATTTTGGATCTGCAAGTCCATTGGTTAGAATAATGATGTGGTTTCAAAAAAGGTTCTTTGGAGGAACCAAAAGGTTGAGGAAGCCACGTAGAAAGCCGAGGAGGACATGAAGTCCAAATATCCATTCTTGTTCTCTATTTCGGATAATCGTGCTTGAGGTATGCATATTCCTTAACCTCATTATTTTCATCCTTTATTAAAGGTAAGTGTGATTGTGTGTGAAGTCAAATCATATTAATAAATGCCTTGTCCTATTATTTGTGGAAAATAATCTTGGGGGGAGTATGTAATGACCTGGGTTATTAGATCTTGAAAATTTCTAAAATTTTATCCTTTTTTTCTTGACTATGACTCACCCTACGAGTCATAGGGTGTCTTGATGGGTCAGGTAACTCTAGTCGTAAGGTGTCTAGTGAATGATACTTATGTTACTGTCCAAAGTACGACTTGGAGACATGAGTTGTAGGGAGTCTTAATGGGTCCTAGGGACCCAATCGTAACAAAATCACTAATTAAGTGGCTAAGTTTTTCCTTGAGTATGAATAGTTCACTATGAGTCATAAAGATATGTTACAAGTCTTTAGGTGTAAGTCATAGTGTGTATAGTTTTTACCCAATTAGGTTCAATATTGACTATGACTAGACCTTATGAGTAGTATTGTCCCATTATAAGTTGTACCAGTTGATTCATAGGGTCAACACTATGTGGGTATCCTGGGAAGTATTTTGGCTATGACTGGGGGTAACGAGTGGTGATAAGTCTATATGAGTCGTATAGGGACCCATAGTCACTAATGACTAAATTTAATCTTTTTATAAAGGTCACTTTAGACAATTTCCTTCTCACCTAATTAAAACCCCACATTCATAAATCACTTAAAGGGTTATATTATATCCTTAACATAATAACACACTTCAAATTTCCCTCAAATTTTCATAAGCATCCATACTTAGGGTTTCCAAGAACTATGTATGTAAGGCCTCAAGGGTTGAAATCCTTATGTGAAACTTGGTATTTCAGGCATGTTACTCCTCCCTAATTATTAATTTACTAAAATCATAAGTTTTAAAGTGTTGTTCATATGGTATTGAGGTTGATTTTGAAAACATGGGTTGAGGGTTTTATATAAGTATTATTTATGTGATGTTTGATGTTTGTCCCTGCATGAGTTAGGTTTAAATGGTGGTTTTAAAGTCAATTTGATGCATGGGAATGGTGAATGAACTATGGATTTTGATTTCCCAAACTTGTGACTTTTGAAGTGTTTATGACCCCAACCCCATATTGTGAAATTTGTTTTAATTATGAGAAATGTGGGAATTGAACTATTCTTGAGCTATTGCATTATCATTTTGAATTGAACCTTATGGGTTTATGTAGTTCCCCAAAAAAATATAATTGAAGCAAGGGAGTTGTGAATTTCTCCAAGTGACGATAATTGGTGTGGCATATTGATGTTACCTTTCAAGTGTAGTTGGTATGATGATACCATAAATGTATGCCTAAATATGTAAAATTCTAAAATCAATGGTATTGTGTGATAATCATTTTAATTGGGCTTTAATGAGGGTTGTGTAGCGGAGTTATGAAAGTAGAGGTCCGAGGGACCAATACTGAAAATCGCAGCTGCCGATCCGAGGGTTTATATGAACGGGTTGTTTGAGTTCCCATTATTATTGTTATAATATTATTTGAAGGTTTGAGTCCCCCATATTATATCATATGATTTAGTGCTTGTGTCACTTTCATATGCCGGGAGGTATGAGTCATCTATAGTGCATATGTACTCCCTCTGGTTCGTGCAGCCATAAGTACTGGGGTCGTAACTGCTGGGGGAAATCTAGGCTCATATAGCCATAGGTATCTTCTTATGTTATGGTGGTTGAGTTAAAAAATCAAGGCTAAAGTTTTAAAGAGCATGTTAACCCTTGTTCCTTATCCCCGAATGTGATATATATATTTATATATGTATATGTATTTGATTATGTGCATTGGTTTTGAATTATTTTGAATGATTGATAATGGAATTATGTTACCCTTATCCTTGAATTACATGTTAGTGTTCACTCTACTAACCATCTTCGAACATTGTATCCCCACATGATGCAGAAACCAGAGCTACTTTTACTTTTTTGGCATGGAGTTAGGTTGATCACCTCAGTTCGATGGTTCGTTGAGTTGAGGTGAAGTTGTGAGCTTCCATTCCCTTAAAAGCTTAGGAATTTTAATAGATTTCATTATTAGATTTGAGTTGATTGTTACTTTTATTATCATTAACATTACCATTTTCATTGTCATTGGCATCTGTTAGAGTCGAGGACTTATCCCAACCAAGATTATTTTTGTTCTTTTTTTAGAAGGATTTGTTTGGATTACTGTAGATACTGGGTGATGTTGGTCAGTTGTTTGGCTGGTCACCGAGCGTTGGTTAAAGACATATTTGGAATTTCCTTAATCTTGTTGCATGCTATCTTGTTATATGTTCAGAATTCATTTCACTATGGGGGATGTTGTGTTTGGTTTTGTTAGGTGCAGGGGGTGATCTCCGGTTCATGTTTGACTTGGGATACTCATCATGGCTAGGACCTGGTTCGGGTCATGACAAGAACAATAAAATAACACTTTAGGCCCAGGTATAATCATCAAAGTTTGGAACACACAAGGATCCTAATTTATTGTCAAAGACCAAATTAAATTAATGTTCCAAAGGCCCTGGTTTGGAACACTTTAGTCCCAGGTATATTTCTTATTAACCTCTATTGGTTAAACATCTTGTTCCAAACATTCCATGTTAAAAGATACCAATTGAGAACAACTAGTACTAATTGAGATGATTGAGATACCATTTGGATTAGACTAAATACCAATTGGATTCAACCAAGGTATACAACATTGATATGGTATGATACTAAAGAAAAAAGTGAGATAGATTCCTAGATGCCTTACAGCTTCCTATACATATGATATGGGCATCAACACATAAATCTGTAGGACTCTACTCGACATTTTATTTTATACTAGACTGATAACCTAGGCTCTAATACAATTTTATCATGACCCAAACCACTGGTTTGTACCTAACACCTATCGATGCCCGCCCCGGATTTGAGAACCTGAATACCCTACCATTAAATCAATACGAAAGTTACTACAATATTAACTTAGGCAATTTGTATCTATCAGATAAAATTATAATCTCGAGTTCCACTATAGTTATTAATATTTAAGTTAGTTCAACAACTAGTTTAATAAATATGATACATGAAATTAATGTTGAAGATAACTACAAGTGACTCCCCAGAACCTAGTCTAAACCGATACAAGAACATAAAAAAAAGTAGGGACATCTATGAAATAACAAAACGGAAAAAACTATTGGAGAATGATTTTCGTCGGTGCTATAGAAACTACAACTGACTTGCAACATGGATATATCCCTGAAGGGATAAAGTCGGTGTTATTTGAACAAACTACACCTACTGTTAGGTATCATCATCCAGCCAGGGTTAGAAAATATAATAATGATAACAAATTAGAAACTATAATACCCTTAAAGATTTTGATTATTTTATTTTTGACCTTCTCATCTTCATAATAGTGATTTTTAACTTTAATTGTGTTTAGGAATGTTAAAAGGGTAATTTGAAAAAGTTTTTGAATTTTTGGAAGGGATTCAGTGCTATTTTGGAACTCCGAGAAAGTTTGCCTCTGTCTTATCGCCGTGCCATGGAGGTTACCTGTAAGACCACAAAACATTTCCTAGCTTAATTCAGTCCTGTAAGCTTGTTAAGTGGTCCCAGACTTGGAAAATTCTATCCAAGTATTCAGAATTAGTTTATTTTTAGCCTTTGAAAGTTGCAAATTCATCTTGCGACCTTAATGTCGTTTAAATGCCTATATCTTAGTTAATTCATGATCAGGAAGGTCAATAGGTGTTCCCAAATAAGTTTTGGACTTTTGAAAGCTCGTCTAAACTATGTTTGGAATCCTAAAATAGTGGACCAATGCGATCTTGGTGCGCCACATCGTCCATTGTGTTGGTTAATATTTTCCCCAGCTATCCGCGTGCAATTCCAAAGAACCAACACGATCTTGGCGTAATGCGTTGGATATCACAACGATGCCATCGACGAGCCACATCGACCTGCGTGTCACTGGGTCAATTTTTAGTCATTAAAAGACCGCATCTTCAGGGTTATTTAGGTTTTTTTCCCTTGCCTCTAATCCCTAAAACATGAATTTATCCCTTTTAGAGGCATAATACAATCATTTTTCATAAAATCCTCAAGAACAAAACCCAAGGTCTATCAATTCAATGATAAAATTAAAGAGATTTCACCATCAATTTTTCCAAATTCAAGGAACAAGGTATGTAAAGTGTTCATCCGAGGGTCCCTTCAACCCTTGGAGTTCAAGAAACTTCTTTAAAAAATATGAATTGTGATTTCCATGTTGTGGGTTTGAAGGTAATCATGTTGATGTTGTGGTATGTGTTTCGAGTTGACATCTTTATATATTTCTTGATATTATTATAGAATGTAAATTGAATTTTAATTCTCTTATATTAAAACCCTTGAACTAGGAAGTCATAATGTATTAGGATTGTTGTTCATGCCCAAGTATGAAGCTATGCCTATCATGTGTTTGATATAATGTAAAATTTAGATTATAGTGCTTTTATGATCCTTTGGTGGTCAAAATGATGTACTTATGCTATACCCACATGTTTACAATGTCTTCTATGCTAAAGCTATACCTAGTATGTGTTTCATGGAATGCTCATGAGATTAGTTTAATAAAATTACGATTTGTTAGTGTGCATGCCTATTCATGACCTTCAAATGGTTGTATTATGAGTTATTGACTATTGTCAAGTATTAAAGAATTGTCATGTCTTATTATTTTTATCCTAATGAGTCCTGGGGGTATTTAATACCCGACAATTTAGCTGTGTGCCTAGAGACAGTGTCAGTTACAGAATAGTCTCAATCAGGTCATGATCAGTAGTACTCTAGTTCAGTTACAGAACTCAGGAAAACTCAGTAAACTCAATATCAATCCAGTCCTATTTAGTAATCAGTTCAGTCCTTAGTAAACTCAGTCAGATAACAGAACTCAATAATATTCCATCAGTCAACGAAACTCAGTAAACTAAGTTCAGTTCAGTTAATCAATATAATTAATAACAGATCAGTCCAGCCTAGTATGAACTAGGAAATCATTACAGTGTCTATTTAGTTGGGAGTAGGATTCAGAACCGAGTAAACCCAAGGATGGGGGCTCACCCACCAGCAGAGGGTGTGATCCTTATAAGCAATCCTTGCTTTCTAGAACTATGTAGCCAGCATTTCTTGAGATATAACCCTACAAGTTTAGGGCTAATACATCTTATTCGATTTATCCTACCAGTAAGGGGTTGATGGAAGAGCTCCCTGTTAGAGAGGGTTAACTCACAACTTTTCTTTATCTATGGCATGGTACTGACACCCTTCCAACTAGGTTATCTATTGGACCCCAAACAGTTCAGAAAGGGGCATATCGTTTAGATGGTTATATCCTACAGTCTCAGTCTCAGTCTTTAGTAAAAAACTCAAATAGTTCTACAGATTTCAAGATTGTCAGGTAAAATTAATTAGCTCAGTACGGAACTCATCTTGTTCCTTAAGAAATGGGAATGTCGGACATAGTCACTCAGCAAATAGTTTATCAGTTATTAGTTATACCAGTTATCCATAATCCATGTTATCAGTAAACTCAACATTCATAATCCTTATGACTTCAGTTACAGTTATGTATTCATGCATGTATTTTCACGTAGTCACGTTTATGTTATTTAGTCAGTTATAGTTCATGAATATGAACCCTTGCGTTCATCCTTACTTCAGTTTGTGTACCAGTATATTAACATGTACTAACACATACTTTTCTTTTGCGCTATGGAATTTTATACCATAGGTTCAGATGTACGGGCCCAGAGCATTCTTAGTGGTTCAGACATTTAGCCAGCAGCAGTATACTAGTAGTAAGTCCTCATCATTTATGGATATTCTTTTATTTCATTGTCTCATTACATTAAGCATTCCAGTAAATAGAGTTAGTTGGAAGATTATCCCATCAACTCCTTATTCAGACAGTTAAGTTGTTCAGAGAGTATTCAGTATTTCATATTTTGATGTTTTATCAAACTTCACTATTTTCTTTTCATCAGTATTACATATTTGAACCTTATGGCATTTCAACCCATTATTCTTTATAATACAGTGTTATTACTCAGTTATTGTAGTAAGTACCAGTCAAGGGTTAGCTTGTGATACTTTAGGATAATGAGCATTGTGTAGTGTTTGAGGTACCAGACTCGGGGCATTACAAACTTGGTATAAGAGCCTAAGGTTAAACAGTATCCTAGGAAGTCTGAACAACCACATCTAGTAGAGTCTTGTGCATGGGTGTGTAGCATACCATATTTATGTACAGGAGGCTATGAGATGTTTTAGGAACAGTTTCCATTCTTTTAGTATTCATGTTGTGTGAGTGAACATGAGCTCAAGTCAAACTCTCATTCTAATATGCTTATTCCTTTCCTTTACAGAACTTTCCTCCCAAAGGGACTAATAAAAGAAGAACCGGAAACCAGTCAACACCTCAACCCGTTTAGGAAGATCCCCTGGACAAGCATGTCTCTCATGCAGAATTCAGAACAATATTCACTACTCTAGCCAATTTAGTAGTAGCCTAGAATAAATGTCCAGCTGCTATTCTGGCCAACCCAGTGGTCAATATTGTTGCATCCAGGATTTGGGACTTCACCCAAATGAATCCTCCCTTATTCTAAAGATCTAAGTTAGAAGAGGATCCAGAAGAGTTCCTCGATTAGGTTTAAAAAGTCACAGATATCATGGGAGTGACTTCCAATGAGTGTGCTGAGTTAGCTACCTATCATCTACAAGATGTAACCTATACGTGGTTTAAGCAGGGGAAGGTAGACAGGGTACAGATGCAGAGCCCATAGAATGGAAAGAGTTTGCTACGACCTTTTTAGATAGATTCTTTCCCTTAGAGCCGAAAAAAGACAAGGTGTTAGAGTTCATGAATCTCAGGCAAGGCAGTATGAGTGTAAAAGAGTATTCCCTCAAGTTTACTCAGTTATCCAGGTTTGATCCCCATGTAGTAGCGGATAATAGATCCAGAATGAGCAAGTTCATGTCTGGGGTATCGGGTAGAGTGGTTAAGGAGTGCAAGACTGCGATATTGATTAAGAAGATGGATATATCTAGTCTTATGGTATATGCTCAATAGATTGAGGTGTAGAATCTTAAGAAGAAGGAGAGAGAAAATAAGAGAGATAGAATAAGTAGTTTAAGCTTTGCTCAGCCTAAGTTAGAGGGTGGGAATCATTCTTTGTTCCACTCAAAATCTACAGCCCCAGTTCCATCTTTATCTATTACAGCAGTACCAAAGTTCAGGTATGATAGTCATGATGGGGCGCAGGCTCCAAGACCCAGAGTAGTGCAAGAGGTGTTCGTACAAACCCATTTTGAGAAGAATGTGGTAAGAATCATAAGGGGGTGTGTAGAGTCGGAAGTGATGTATGATTTGGATATGGTGAGTCAGGTCACTGAATTTGAGATTGTTCTAAGCCTACCGCATGAAGTCAGCACAATTGTCTTTCATCTCTGTCCGATCGCCTGAATTAGCAGGGTGCTACTTCCTGTGTTGCCAGTAGGTAGCGCCCAAATAGGCTTTATGCACTCCAGTCTAGTCAAGGTTGGGAAAGTTCTACTGATGCGGTCACCGGTAAGTTACAGACCTCACATTTACATGTTTATGTCTCATTAGATCTAGGAGATTCTCTGTCTTTTGTAACTCTTTGCATAGCAGTTAACTTTAAAGTTAGACCAATTATTAACAAAAACTTTCTCAGTCTCCAACCCAGTGGGTCAGTCTATCGTAGCCCAATGGGTATAAAGGAACTATTCTATTATTATATCTCAGGAAGTCAGGCTTCTAGATTTCAGTATAAATATTACTACATGTAGAAAAGTAAATGGCGTGAATGATGCCCAACTCGTCTTTACCTCTGTGCAATGTTTTGTACTTCATCTATCACGATACTCACTCAGGACTTACATGTCAACTCTATGGTCACGAACTATGTTCATGCATTTTCCATAGAACCATGTGCGCTTCCAGTTCCCAGCATAAGGAGTTCTAATTAACTCAGTAGTACAAATCATGTTCCATGAGTACACAAAACTCCAAACTTAGGTCATGCAGCTCATGACTACAAATCTCATACCTTACAGTATGTTCAGCCCCTATTACCATCTCGATTACAGTCATCATTACAATGTCAGATTTAGTGTCAGCCTCAGTCTCAGTCCAGTTATCAGATCCATAGCTCAGTTCATTTTTAGGAGTACTTTATTATAGCATACAGTTCTCCATTACTCAGATTTTTAGTATTTCAGTACCTCAGTTTAAAGACTATTTTAGAATCATATTTTAGGCTTGGTCTTGCATTCTCAAATAATACAGTTTTTACAAATTCGTGCTCAGCTATTTCATTCTATCCAGTCAGTCCATACCTCGTAGACATGACACTCTACGGTTTTAGTTCAGTTATTCAGGCTAAGTACATTTCAGTCTTCCATACCCGATATTTAGATCTCTATCATTCAGTTAATTCGATAAGTTAGTATGATTATACATTTTTTCTCATTACCCATACAAATATTTTTACTAGTCTGAGGTGATGGGTTGTACTAAGGTGGATATTATAGTTGAAAGGTTATTCAAGGGACATCTCTAATCTCAAAAATTTTAGTTGCAGTGTATAAGGCTTAGCCCCTTTATCTTAGATGATGTTTTGAAGGCTATGACTCATATTGCAGCACTTATTCAGACCATGCCAAGATTTCCTTACCCCCCTAAAGCCACTATAACTCTATAGAAAAAGTGTCAGAAAAAAGCTCCAGTCGAGTATAAGTTTTCAGCACAAGTTAGTCCGCAGAACTAGTAATTCAGTTTAGTAGTCAGACGGACAAGTTCTTAAGGTTTCCCATCTTTACATTTAATCGTTCTATCCTAAGTATCATAAATGTAACCATTATAAGGTACTTGTATGTTCAGTTCAGTTCATATATCATGTCTCAGTTTCAGATCCCAGATATTCAGTCACGATTCAATTGTAGCTGCCTTGTGCATCGCCCTAGTTTTCCTCAATATTTCAGCAAGGTCAGCATTCTCCATGGGACATAGTGTCCTAATGGAGAGATGCACTATAATCCCCCGAGCATCCATTTCCACGACCTTTTATTTTTTTCCTCTCACCTAAAAAATCCATTTTTGAATAGTAGGTACTCATAGGTTGACCCTAAAGTTATAATCTCAACCATGAGCCATGTATTTAGAAGCTCAGTTTAGTGCCTGATAATGAGTTCAAGTATCACATTTCAGGCTCGATTGCCTTCTTATATTCCTAGTTCAAGTATGTTCAGTAAACGATCTCGAGTCTGAGATCGGTGATTTAGTATTCTTGGAAATCTCTCCCATGAAGGGAGTGAAGAGATTCATCAAGAAGGGGAAGCTCAGTCCATGGTATGTTGGTCCCTTAAAAAATTCTCAGTTGCTTTGGCAAAGTATCTTATGAGCTTGAATTGCCTTCAGATCTATCTTCAGTCCATCCAGTGTTCCATGTATCCTTGCTTAAGAAGTGCATTGGTGACCCAACAGTCATAGTCCCTATAGAGGGCCTAAATATTTAGAACAACTGCTCTTTTGAAGAGATTCTAATTGAAATCCTCAACTACCAGATTCGCAGACAGAGGAACAAAGAAGCCTCTCTGGTCAAAGTTATTTGGAAGAATTAGTTCTTTGAGGGAGATACTAGGTAAGCAAAAGCAGACATGTGGACCAAGTATCCTTACCTCTTCTCCGTTAATCTAGAATCAACCCAATGTAATGGCTTTTCTTAAGCTTATTCAATTTCATGCTCAGATTTCCATTACAAACTTGGCATCATTTACCATTGCATATTTAGTCATATATTCATGAGTCAGTTCAGTCATGCATTCGTACACCAGATATGTATTATCATTATGAGAAACTCTGCTTATCAGTACTCCCAGTCATGTATTCATGAATTAGCTCAGTCATGTACTCATGCATCCGATATGTATATTCAGTATGAAATTCAGCATATTAGTAATATTTTGTCCTACAGTCCAAGATGTTCATGTCCAGTAAGTAGATTCAACCTACTAGTACTCTAAGTTCAGTCAATCTCATTCGAGGATGAATATTCCAGAGGGGGGATATTGTAAGACATAGAAAATTCTAGCTAAGTATTTAGACTTAGTTTATTTTTAGCATTCGAAAGTTCGCTAGACAAGTATTCAAACCTTTTCTAAACCATGTTTGAAATCCCAAAATAGTGGACCAACGCGATATTGGTGTGCCGCGTCACCCATTGCATTGGTTAATATTTTCCCTAGCTATCAACGTGCAATTCCAGTTAACTGGTGCGATCTTGGCACGATGTGTGGATATCACGTCGATGCCATTGATGCGCCGCGTTGACCTGCATGTCACTGGTTTAATTTTGTCATTAAAAGACCGCATCCTCAGGGTTTTTAGGTCTTTTTACCCCACCTCTCATCCATAAAACATGAATTTAGACCCTTTAGAGGCATAATATAATCATTATTCATAAAATTCTCAAGAAAAAAACCCTAGGGATAGCAATTCAAGAATCAAATTCAAGAAATTTCACCATCAATTTTTCCAAATTAAAGCAACAAGGTAGGTAAAGTGTTCATCCAAGGGTCCCTTTCACCCTTGGAGTTCAAGAAACTTCTTTCAAAAACATGAATTATGATTTCCATGTTGTGTTTTTGAAGGTAATCATGTTGATGTTGTGGTATGTGTTTCAAGTTGAAATCTTTATGTATTTCTTAATATTATGATAGCATATAAGTTGAATATTGATTCTCTTATATTGAAACCCTTGAATTAGGAAGTGATGATGTATTAGCATTGTTGTTCATGACCAAGTATGAAGCTACGCCTATCATGTGTTTGATAAAATGCTCAAATGAGATTACGGTGCTTTTATGATTCTTTGGTGATCTAAATGATGAATTTATGCTATACCCATATGTTCACAATGTCTTCCATGCTAAATCTATACCTTGTATGTATTTGATGGAATTCTCATATGAATCGTTTAGTGAAATTATGATGTGTTAGCATGTATGGCTATTCATGTGCATGTTCACAACCTTCATGTGGTTGTATTGTGAGTTGTTGACTATTGTCAAGTATTAAATAATTGTCATGTCTTATTATTTTAATGCTATCGAGTCTTGGGGGTATTTAATACCTGGTAATTTAGTTGTGTGCCTAGAGCCAGTGTTAGTTACAGAACAGTCTCAATCATGTCACGATCAGTAGCACTCTAGTTCAGTTACAGAACTTAGGAAAACTCAATAAACTCAGTATCAATCCAGTCCAATTTAGTATTCAGTTCAGTCCTCAGTAAACTCAGTCAGATAACAGAACATAGTAGTATTCTATCAGTCAATAGAACTCAATAAAATTAGTTCAATGCAGTTAATCAGTATAATTAGTAATAGATCAGTCCAACCTAGTATGAACTAGGTAATTGGTCCTGTGTCTATTCAGTTGGGAGTAGGATTCAGCACCGATTGAACCGAAGGATAGGGGATCACCCACCAACAGACGGTGTGATCCTCATAAGCAATCTTTGTATTCCAGAACTACATAACCAGTGTTTCTTTAGATATAACTCTAGGAGTGTAGGGATAATACATATCATTTAAGTTATCATACTAGTGAGGGGTTGATGGAAGATCTCCCTGTCAGAGATGGTTAACTCATAACTTATCTTTACCCATGGAATGGTATTGACACCCTTCCAAATGGGTTAGATATTGGACCCCAAACAGTTTAGAAAGGGGCATGTCGGTTAGATGATTACTTCCCACAGTCTCATTCTTAGTCTTTTGTAAAGAACTCAGATAAGTCTACAGATTTTAGGACTGTTAGATACAATAACTCATCTTAGTACGGAATTTAGCTAGTTCTATCAGAAATAGGACAATCAGACATAGTTACTCAATAAATAGTATATCAGTTATCAGTAATCCATGTAATCAGTAAACTAAGTATTCATAATCCTTATGACTTCAATTACAATTATGTATGCTTGGATGTATTTTCACACAGTCATGTTTATGTTATTCAGTCAGTTATAGTTCATGCATATGAACCCTTTCATTCAGCCATACCTCACTTTGCATAATGGTATATTCACACGTACTTATGCATACTTTTCTTTTGAACTATGGTGTTTTATACCATAGGTTTAGATGTATGTCACCCAAAGTATTCTTAGAGGTTTAAATATTCACCCAGCAGCAACAGATTAGCAGTAGATTTGTAGTGAGTCCTCATCATTTGAGGATAATCTTTTATTTCATTGTCTTATTAGATTAAGAATTTCAGTAAAAGGATTTAGTTGGGGGATTTTCCTATCAACTCCTTCTTCATACAGTTCAGTTTAAAGGCTTTTCAAAGTAGATGTTTAGACAGTATTAAGTATTTAAGATTCTGATGTTTTATCGGACTTTATTATTTTCTTTTCATCGGTATAACAGATTTGAACCTTATGACATTTTAGCCTATTATTCTACATTATACAGTGTTATTACTTAGTTATTGTAGCAGGTACCATTCATGGGTTAGCTTGTGGTCCTTCGGGATTTTGAGCACCGTGTAGCATCTGGGGTACCAGACTCAGGGCGTTACATTGCCCTCTGCAATATTGTCGAGTTATAGAGTATAAAATCTATGATAATGTCATGCCTCACCAAGATGTAAATCTTGAATAGGTTTTTTTTCACTTAGGGATGAGGGACTTTTGATCTTTTCACCCATCCCACAACTTTTAAACATAAAATTTACCTTTTTTCCTTTAGTTTAAAAGATCAAACACTCTTCTTCTCTTCTCTAACAACTTAACCAAGAAAACATAAGGGTTTAATTATGTATTCATCATCCAAGCTCCAAAGTTAAGATTAATTTCAAACTCTTGTATGTTTCAAGCATGTTTTTTTTCCCAAACATTAATTTTACATGGTGGCATTGTTTATGTTTTTTCATGTGAAATAAATTATGTGTTTTGAAATTAGGTTGAGGGGTTTTATTTGTTTTTTATTAAATTACTTTTCGCTTGATTCAGATTGATTATTCATGTTTTACATTGGTAGTTTTGGACTGAATTGGTACTTTCATTAAATGGTTGGAATGGGGAACATGGGTTCCCTAAAATAGGATAAATTTTGACTTGGAATTTCATGAACCTCAACCCACTTTGTTAATTTGATTTAATAATGAAAAATAGCATGGTTTAGCTTGATTATGCACTCAATGCATTGTGTTGGTGGATAAATTATTATTTAAATAGATTTGAATGAACTTGGTGGCCATAGTTTGGATTTCAATGGAACTTGTGAGTTAATATAGTTATGTAAATTGGTTTGACATGTTTACTTAAGATTGAAAACGTATTAGTATGACGATGCGAGTGGTAAATTCCTTAATGAATTACTCTTGGGTTAATGGTTGAAATTATATGCTAAATAGTTTTAATTTTTTCTTAAAACAGATTGTGTAGCTCTTCGTGAAGGTGCAGGTCCCAGGTTATCCGATATTGGAATCCATATTTGCTTGCATGGGGTTCTTTATGAATATTTACATAGTTCACACAATATATATATACATATATCTTTTAATTATGGGAGCCTCAGTGTCTTTTACCCTTCATCGAATTTTCCTTGTTCGTGTGAATGACATATGTATGGACCCTTTTAGTATGGAGAGTTGAACCAATACAACCCATGGGTGCACTTAGTATGAATAGAACTATATATTCCAAATTAATTTTTATTAAAACTTTTTTTCTCATGATCAGTACCCTATTTCGATATCATATATATATGTATATATGAATGTGTGCATATGGTATTTGAATGATTTTGGACATTGTATTATGTTATAAATTTTTTTGAGTTACATGGCAGTGGTTATCCCACTGACTTTCCTTGGATGCTATATCATTTCATGATATGGGGTTTGAAGTCACATATGTTGCTCTTGTGCAGTGTTAGGTGGATTAGTATATTTGTTGAGTTGTTGTGTAGTGGTGAGCCTCCATCCTTCGAAAGTCCTTATTATTTTATCATTTCCTTTTTATTACTTTAGTAATTTTAGATTATTTTTGTAATACCCTACAAAGTTCTCTTCTAGTCAGAGCCTTAGAGCATATCCAACAAAGCAAAAAATCTGAGTCTAAAAGTTTTGAAGTATCTTCCCAAGTATGAAACGCTTTGAATAGTGTGTAATTTACCTAATTTCTACTTTTAGTCATGTAGAACATTGAACAAGCTTTCCATCGATACCAATTTCATCAAAATCCGACATTGGATGAAAAAGTTATGGCTGTTTTATTGAGCGTTGTCGGAATCGCAGGTTTGACGGTCGATCTGACGGACCGCCAAGTCCTTGATGGACCATCAAGTATCCCGTCAAACCAAGGTAGTGGCTTCTTTTTTCGATCATCATGTGACAGCCAAAGTGGTGGACCATCAGAAAGTTGATGGACCTTCAAAGGGCCCGTCAGACTGAGGCAGAATGTCCCATTCCTTGACCCCGAGTGATGGACGACTTGGTGGACCATCAGTCCCTTTGACGGACCGTCAGGTCGACCATCACAGACCCCGATCGGTATTTTCTAGACAAATTTTAGAGGGGCATTTTGGTCTTTTCCACATCCTCCTCCAGCTTTATAAATACCAGGCCAAGGGCCTTCAACTTTATTTTTCTCTCTTCCACCCAAAAATTAGGGTTTCCAAAATCAAAATACTCTCTTCTCCTTTCATAAAATTCAAGAGAGATCAACAAGGATCTAGAGAAATCAAGAACTCCTTTCTAGAGCTTTTAAGAAAATAAATTCCTAGGTATGTAGATGTTGATTCTTTGGTCCCTTTCATTCCATAAGCTTAAGTACCCTTTTTTTAAACTTAAGGATCTTATATTTTGTGATATTCCATGATTTGTATGAGTTGAAGTTGATGTTACTTGTGTTGTTGAGTTTGGATTCATGATTGTTTGCAAGATTTATGGTTTTTGACCCTAGTATGTGGAATTTATGTGATGTTGTGATGAGACCTTATGAAGTTGGTGTCTATGTGAGGTGTTCATGACATTAGAGTGTAGATATGGTTGAATAAGTGGAGTATGCACCCCATAGGTTGGATGAAAGGTTGAGGTGAAGCACAAAGGGGCATTGTACTATGTTAAAGGGGAAACCCAAAGTTGTGGGCTAGTTCATGCACACCTAGTGTTTGATAAAATGCCTTATTGAGCGGAATGAGCCATAAAAATAATATGGAATCCCCGAGTAGGTGTAGAACCGGACATGTGTAGTGGTTGTCGAAAGACCATAGTGAGTAAGCTGAGATAAAATAGCGGTAAATCTCCCAAGTGAGTACTCTTTCATTTATTTTAAGTTTTGATACATACTAAGTGGTTAGCAAGAGAATAATGACATGATAGTGTAAAGTTTTCCCAAAATCTCGTGATATCTAGATATACATCGAGACCGATATGGGTGTGAAGTACTTGATGCAAGACTTCGTTGAATGGGGTATAATTTAATAGAATATCTTCCTTAAGGTAGTTTCTGATGATGAATCGATATTGATGACACCCTAAATGTTGGGAGAGATTCTTTGGTAATCATGATGGTGAATAGAGGTTTATATTTTCTAAATGATAGATACGATACCGTAAGGTTTGCAAGTGGGAAGGTATGTTATGATTCTGAAATGCTTAGAGTGATCCCTTGGTAGTTGTGATAATGAGTAGACGTTTGTGAATCCTTAGAGGCTTGAGGTGATGTTCTAATGATTGTGAAATTGAATATATGGCATGATTTCTGAGTTTCTTGTGAATATGCCTGAATGATGGTAATGATGCATGAACTCTTGTGATGCTTGAATGAATAATAATGCTTTACTTCTATGTTATTGAGTCCTGGGGGTATTTATACCCAAAAATAGAGTTGTTGTCTAGAGCCCGTGTCAGTTTCTCAATAATTCCAATCGAGCCATGTATTTTAGAACTCAGTGAACTATAGAACTCTATATCCTTAGACAAGTGCAAAGCTTAAAAAAGTTCAGTATTCTCTGTTATCTATGTAATCTCTGTATCACTAGTAGCCTAGCCTCAGACCTGTACTCATCCCAGTCCTTATGGAACTCAAGTGATTAAATTCTAACCTCAAAAATGAGTTGAATAATCTAATCAAGCTATGTATCATTAGTTAGATATCGTGATTCGATATTGTTTCTGTCAGACACAGAACCAAGTAATCTCAGCGTATTTCAGCCAAATCATTTGAGAAACATGATCATGTAAACAGATTCAACTTTATTGTGTTCATTCTAAGGATTCAGTGAGAGTCTTTCAGTTGGGAGTAGAAACTAGCACCGAGTGAGGGAAGGGATGGAAATTCCTCCCATCAGAGAGAGAGGCCGAAGTCATTAGTAGCAATCCCTAACAATAGAGGCTATCACCGTCAGAGAGGTTGACTATTATATAGCCTCAGGTCGACTTCCTGCAAGGGTCATCCCATCAGAGAGGCTTGACCCGAGAGTGAGTCTTTAGCCGTGGCACGGTATTGAAGCCCTTCCAGCTGGGGTTACTGGTTGGACCCCACCTATGTTAGGTAGGGGCATGTCGGTTAAGTGACTACTTCCCACAGTTGCATTTTCAGTATCAATCATCAGAAATCAAGATCATGTGGTACAGTTGTCTATCTTAGTAAGGAACTCAGATAGTTCCATTGATTCATAGACCATCCCGTCAGATAGGCTTGGCCTCATATAAAGTGCTTGCTATCATATTTAAAGATCTCCCATCAGAGAGGCTTCATCTCAGTCTCATATCATGTTGAATATTCTTATTATCATAATTAAAGATCTCCCATCAGATAGGCTTGGTCTTCTTCTCAGAATTTTGTTAAGTATTCTTGTTGTTTGATTCGGATATAATCCTATTTTCTTATCATTGATAAAGCTTCCGAAGTTATATGTTAGAAAAGTTGAATCTCTAATTCTGTCGATTGAAAGCGGTAAACTCCAAACTCAGTCTTTGGTATAAGTATACTCAGATCTTCAGTTATCAGTATCATATGAGTCAGTGGTTTAGTATCTCAGTGATGGTAGTGAGTTTAGCTCGCAGTAAAGCGGTATCCAAGGTCAAGTGTCCAGAGTTGTGATGATTATAAGTATGATTTATTCATTCTTGTATGTGTCCTTGTTTTTGTACGGTATTCTCATGATCATTTAGGTTATACATATTTTGCATGCATGAGCCCTTGCATTTATCCTTACCCCATCTACATACTCAGTACATTTTGTGCTGATGCATTTGCGCTATGGTGTCTCATTTGACACCATAGGTTTACAGGCACAGGACCCAGAGTATCATCAGCAGATCAGTCCCAGTCAGCAATAGTAGTAGTGAGTCCTCTTTTTTTATGGATGAGTTTCAATTTTCTATTATTGTAATCCAAATCTTATTTACTTTCAGTTGACGGAGTTGGTTAGGGACTTGTCCCATCAACTCCACATTTTAATCAGATTAGAGGCTTTTCAAATGGATGTATTGTATAGTATTCAGTTTTATATTTTGAGTATTTACATATGTGTTGAACCTAATGGCCAGTTTTTGCATTTATTCCAGATATTATGCAGTGTACTGGTACAAATATCAGTAAAGGGTTAGCTTGTGGTCCTTTGGGGTCACAAGCACCGTGTGACAACTCGGGGTATTACAATTTTGGTCATGGTCGGTGTAATGTCTCGACTTATATTTTATTATGGTTTAGACACTTTTGTAGGTAAATGTGGGTTGGTTGGTTATTATTTTTACTCATACTTTTCAGTTAGTTATGCATCCATTTTCTTATAATTATTTGATTGGCTTTTGCATTGTTATTATTCTTATTTTTGTACACTTTAGGTGAGGTTAAATAGGTGGTCTCTAGTCCATAGTGGGATGGAGTTACCCGTCATGGCCAGGTCATAGTTCGAGTCAAGATAAGCTTGGTATCTGAGCAAGGTTTAGAGTTATTGGGTGTCCACAAAGTTGTGCCTAATAAAGTCCTTTTTATGGGTATGTTTTATGACACTTATAAAGAGCAGGCTTCAAGGCATTTAGGAATGTTTCCCTTTATTGTGTTCTATTTTTGGCAATAAAGTCTAGTTTTTTGATATATCTCTAACTCCTGGCTTTCTAACATTTCTGATAATTCTTTCACGAAGATCTTATATTCATATAAACTCTATTGGTAACTCTGTCCTATCTGAGGATAATATGGAGGGGACTTCCCTTTTTATGGAGCACATACCCAATTTAGGGTCCCTATTTTTGATTGTTCTACTTCACGTTGAGTTCCACCTATCTCCACTAGTAATTCTTGGACTCCTATGGGTTATGATGCTTATTATTTACTTCCTTAGGGGACATCTCTAATGTGTAGTTCCACCGGTCTATTAATTTACTTACTCAGTTGGTGACATCTCTGAATCTTCAATTGGATTCTATTAGTTCTATTACTCATTCATCTAAGGTCACTCAGGTTGGTCATAGCATAAGTTTGAATCTCCAAACCTTTATCGGCTCTAAGGTTGAGGAGTATCCTCAAGGGTTTATGGATGAGACATAAAATATTCTTTGAGTGATGCATGCTACTAATTTTGAAGGTGTAGAGTTTTTTGCATATCAGCTAAGAAAAGTAGCTTATCAATGGTATGAGGAAAGGGAGAAGTTGAGGGGTGATGATGTGAAGCCTACACTATGGGATGAGTTTTTAGGTGACTTTCTTGATCATTTTTTTCTCTGGAGTTGAGGGAAGATAAGGCTGAGTAGTTTGTGAATCTAAAGTAGAGTAAGATGAATGTGAAAGAGTATGCCTTAAAATTTCTATAGCTATCTCATTCTACTCTAGATTTAGTGTATATCTAGAGATCTAAGATGAGAAAGTTTACTTTTAGGTTGTCTTATGACTTGGTATTAGACTATAAGGTTGTAATGTTGAGCAATGATATGGACATCTCAGACTTATGGTTTATATACAACAGGTCGAGGGTGAAAAGAAAGAATATATAGAAATTAAAGAGAGGTATAAAATAAAGTTAAGATATTCAAAGTAGGGAAATGGTTATAGTATAGGCGAAAGATTATTGGCAGTGGACCAAGAAGAAGAACTAGGGCAATTTTTACTCTTCTACTAGTCCACCCTATCTTAAGCTTTGGATTGACAGTGGACTAAGAAGAAGAACTAGTGCAATTTTTACTCTTCTACTAGTCCACCCTATCTTAAACTTTGGGTGATCATCATTTTTAGGCTAGCAGTGGTCCTAAGGCATAGGGTAAACAGTCTTAGGCTAGTGGAGCTCATCGGCCCCATATTATCCTTTTTGTAGATTTTGTGGGTAGCTTCATCATGGTTATTATAAGAACGGGAGGAATTGGTGTTATAATTATGGTCAGCTTGGTCGTATGCAGCGAGATTATCTTTCAGCCACATTACCACTGGAGTTATTAAAGTTTCAATTTCCACAGCTTTAGCTCCTGCACCAAAGGGCGCTACTTTTTTTATTATCGACACTAGCTGAATGTGTCTATGAACTTGATATTCACCAAGAATCTAAGGAATCTTTATATATGTTTTTAGGTATGTTACAACTCTTTTCCCGTGTGTTTATTATTTGCTTGATCTGGGTTTTACCCTTCTTTATGTGGTTGTGTATTTTGGTTTTGGTCCTGTAACTATTTTGACCCTTTTTTTGTGTCTACCCCAGTGGGTGATTCTATAATTGCTAGAAAAATCTATAGGGGTTATGTGGTATCTATCTTCCATAGAGAGACATTTGTGGATTTGAAAGAGTTTGATATGGTGGATTTTGATGATATCTTAAGGATAGATTGGCTTCATTCATGCTATGCATCTCTGATTGTAGTACCCAAAAGGTCAGTTTCAACTTTTTGAATAAATTGGTGTTAAAATGGAAGGGGAGTTCCTTGGTGCACAAAAAGAGGTTCATCTCTTATCTTAAAGCACATAAATTGAGTTCTTACTCTGAAAGTTCCTCGTTTCAATTGCCCATGTGGATAATGATTTTTTTGAAGTGTTTCTCGATGATCTTCCTAGGGTTCCTCTCAATAGAGAAATAGATTTGAAGATTAATTTTCTACCGAACACTTATCTTATTGTCATTCCTCTTTATAGAATGGCTCCTATCGGGATAAAGTTTCTTAAGAAGAAGTTAAAGAATCTTCTTTAAACAGGGTTCATTGGTCATAGTATTTGTCCATGGGGTTCTCATGCACTTTTGATCAAAAGAAAGATGGGTCTCTTCAAATATGTATAGTAAATCGTCAGCTATATAAGGTGACAGTGAAGAATAAGTACCCTTTCCTAGGATTGATGACCTATTTGATTAGCTTCAGGGTTCTATATGCTTCTTTAAGATTAATATTCGCCTGGGATATCACCAGTTGAAGATTAGGGAGGTTGATATTCCCAAGACTATTTTCCAAACATGATATAGTCTCTATTAGTTTTTGGTGATGTCTTTTGGGTTGACTAATGCTATGGTTACTTTGATGGATCTTATGAATCAGGTTCTTAAGAAGTTTTGGACTTGTTTGTTATATTCTTCATTGATGATATCTTATTTTATTCTAAGAGTGAGGAGGATCATATCAATCACCTCTGAATTTTTTACAAAGTCTCAAGGATCGAAAAATGTATGCTAAATTTTCTATGTGTGAGTTTTGGTTGAATATGGTGAATTTTTTTATGGAACGTTGTTCCTAGTGAGGGGATCAAGGTAGATCTACAAAAGCTTATGGCAGTTTAAAGAAGGCCTAGACCCACAACTAATCGACATTAGGAGCTTCTTGTGTTTAAATGGGTATTATAGTAGTTTTGTAGATAGTTTCTCTTTTATTACTACTCCATTTAAAATATTAACTCAGAATAAGGTTACATTGTTGTGGTCTAGGGCTTGTGAGGGTAGTTTTGAGATGTTGAAGCATAGGTTGACTTATTTGCCAGATTTGACCCTACCCAAGGGTACAAATTATTTTGTTGTGTTTTGTTATATATCCCATATAGATTGAGTTGTGTATTAATGTTGCATAGTAAAGTTATGGGTTATTCTTCTAGGCAACTTAATGTTCATGAGAGGATCTATCTGACTCATGAAATTGAGTTAGAGACTGTGGTGTTTTCTTTGAAGATCTAGCACTATTATCGAAATGGGGTATATGTAGAAATCAGTTCAGACCATCAGAGCTTGCAGTATGTGTATACGTACAAGGAATTGAACCTAAGATAAGAGGTGGCTTGAATTTCTTAATGATTATGACACTCATCATCTCTACCATCTAGGTAAAGCTAATGTTGTTGATGATGTATTTAGCAGGTTGTCTATGGGAAGCTTATCCCATATGGATTAGGAGAAAAGAGAATTAGTGCAGGACATTCACAGATTGTCTAACTTGGTGGTTCATCTTTTGGACTCCGAGGATAAGAGAGTCATTAATAAAGATGTGTTTAAATAATGTATTGGTGCTAAGGTGAAGGAGAAGAAGGTGTTGGATCCCATACTTATGCAAATTAAGGATTATATTGGTCGACAAAAAGTTTTGGCTTTCTAGATTAGGGAAGATGGAATCTTGAGATATCAAGGTAGGTTGTGTGTTCCTTATGTTGATGGGCTGCTGGAAAGGATTTTGACTGAGGCACATGAGTCCATATATACAATTTATCCGGGTTTAACTAAGATAAATTATGATACTAAGGAAATCTACTGGTGGAACAATACGAAGAGAGATGTGGCATATTATGTTGTAAGATGTACAATTTTTCAGGAATTTAAGGTTTAGTATTTGAGGCCTTGTGGCATATCTAAAGATATAGAGTTTCCCATGTAGAAATGGGAGATGATCAATATGGATTTCACGATGGGTCTTATGTAGTCTTGCAATAATTATGATTCTTTTTGGATCATTGTGGATAAAATGACTAAGTGTTCTCCCTTCTTGCCTTTGAGAACTAACTACTCAGGAGAGAATTTTGAAGTTACATGGTAGCTAGTGTTTACTAATTCAGACCGAGGTACATAATTTTCTTCTTACTTTTGACATTTATTTAAGAAAGATTGGAGGAGATGGTACGTTGAGGTATCAAGGTAGTTTATGTATTCCTAATGTTGATGGGCCCCAGGAAAGGATCTTGACTAAGGTTGATGTGTCTAGATATATAGTTCTTTTAGGAACTATAAAGATGTACCATAACTTGAAAGAAATTTACTAGTGGAATAATATGTAGAGGGAAGTGTAAAATTTTCCAAATAAATGGTTTGTCAGCAAGTTAAAGTTGAGCATTTCCAGCCAGGTAGCATGTCTCAAGAGATAGAGTTACCCATATGGAAGTTTGAGATGATCAATATGGATTTTAGTATGGGTCTTCCGTGGTTTGGCAATACAAAATATTTGACTTGGGTCATTGTGGATAGGATGACTAAGTCCGCTCACTTGTTATCGGTGAGGACTAACTACTCGAGAGAGGATTATGCTAAATTATTCATTCAGGAGATTGTGAAGTTACATGGTGCACCAGTGTCCATTATTTTAGATCAAGGTATTAAATTTTCATCTAACTTTTTGCAATTATTTTTGAAAGGTTTTCATACACAGGTGAACCTTAGAACCGCTTTCCAACCCCAACTAGATAAACAAACAGAGCACATACTATTCAGACTTTAGAGGATATGTGAAGGGACTGTGTGATGGACTTTTATGTATTCCTAATGTTGATGGGCCCCAGGAAAGGATCTTGACTAAGGTTGATGAGTCTAGATATACAGTTCTTTTGGGAACTATAAAGATGTACCATAACTTGAAAGAAATTTACTAGTGGAATAATATGTAGAGGGAAGTGCAAAATTTTCCAAATGCATGGTTTGTCAGCAAGTTAAAGTTGAGCATTTCCAGCCAGGTAGCATGTCTCAAGAGATAGAGTTACCCATATGGAAGTTTGAGATGATCAATATGAATTTTAGTATGGGTCATCCGTGGTTTGGCAATACAAATTATTTGACTTGGGTCATTGTGGATAGGATGACTAAGTCCGCTCACTTCTTATCGGTGAGGACTAACTACTCGGGAGAGGATTATGCTAAATTATTTATTCAGGAGATTGTGAAGTTACATGGTGCACCAGTGTCCATTATTTTAGATCAAGGTATTAAATTTTCATCTAACTTTTGGCAATTATTTTTGAAAGGTTTGCATACACAGGTGAACCTTAGAACCGTTTTCCAACCCCAAATAGATAAACAAACAGAGCACATACTATTCAGACTTTGGCGGATATGTGAAGGGACTGTGTGATGGACTTTTATGTATTCCTAATGTTGATGGGCCCCAGTAAAGTATCTTGACTAAGGTTGATGAGTCTAGATATACAGTTCTTTTGGGCACTATAAAGATGTACCATAACTTGAAAGAAATTTACTAGTGGAATAATATGTAGAGGGAAATGCAAAATTTTCCAAATGCATGGTTTGTCAGCAAGTTAAAGTTGAGCATTTCCATCCAGGTAGCATGTTTCAAGAGATAGAGTTACCCATATGGAAGTTTGAGATGATCAATATGGATTTTAGTATGGGTCTTCCGTGGTTTCGCAATACCAATTATTTGACTTGGGTCATTATGGATAGGATGACTAAGTCTGCTCACTTCTTATCGGTGAGGACTAACTACTCGGGAGAGGATTTTGCTAAATTATTCATTCAGAAGATTGTGAAGTTGCATGGTGCACCAGTTTCCATTATTTTAGATCAAGGTATTAAATTTTTATCTCACTTTTGGCAATTATTTTTGAAAGGTTTGCATACACAGGTGAACCTTAGAACCGCTCTCCAACCCCAAATAGATAAAAAAATAGAGCATACTATTCAGAATTTGGCGTATATGTGAAGGGAATGTGTGATGGACTTCAAGGGTAGTTAGGTTGATCAAGTACCTCTTGTTGAGTTTGGATACAATAATAGTTATAATTCAAGTATTCAGATGTCTGCTTTTGTGGTTCTCTAGGGTAGGAGATGTAGGTTGCCTATTAGATGGTTTAAGGTTTTTGAGACTTTTTTGTTTGGTCTGGACTTTATTTGATAAGCCATGACGAAGGTAAAGGTGATTAGAGAAAGACTTAAGACTCCTTAAAGTCACCAAAAGTCTTATGCGGATATGAGGCAAAGAGAATTAGAGTTTGAAGTGAATGATTAGGTATTCTTAAAGGCGTTTTCTATGAAAGGAGTCATGATATTAGGAAATAAGGGGAAGACTAGTCCTCATTATGTTGGTTTGTATTAGATTTTGAGAAGAATTAGGAATGTTGCTTATAAGTTGGATTTGCCTATGAGTTTGGGTTCTATTCATCCCCTGTTTCATGTGTCAATGCTGAAAAATTATGTGGGTGATCCTTTATTGATAGTGCTTGTTGAGGATGTTGGTGTCATAGATTTCTTATATTACAAGGATGTACCGATGGAAATATTGAATAACAAAGTTCATAGATTCAGGACCAAAGATATAGCTTTAGTGAAGGTCCTTTGGAGAAATCAAAACGTAGAAGAAGCTATATGGGAGGCTGAGGAAGATATGAAGGCCAAGTACTTATTCTTGCTCCCCAGGCTGGATGAAAGTTCTTAAGGTATGGATTTTGTTTTCCTTTTGTTAGTTTCTGAGTTTGTCATTTAATTCTAGTGTATTCATGTTATTCTCATGCTAAAAGTGTCCTATCTCATCATTCAGGAACGAATGATCCTAAATAGGGATAAAGTAATTCCATTAAAATTTCGATCATTTTATTTTTATTCTTCTCATGTTCATAATATTAATTTTTAAGTTGAATTGTTTTTAGAGATGTTGAAAGGGTAATTTTGGGAACTTTCAGAATTTTCTAAAGGGGTTAGAGACTATTTTGAAACTATGAGGTAGTGTCCCCTTGCATTATCTCTATTTCATAGAGGTTACCCTCCACGAAATTGGTAGGTAACAAAGGATAACTTCTATGAAAATAGCATGCCACACCAAGGTATAAATTTTATCCAATTTTTCATTCACTTAGAGGTGAGGGGATCTTGGTCTTTTCACCCTTCTCAAAACTTATAAACATCAAATTGACTTTTTCTCCCTTAGTTAAAAATATCAAACACTCTTATTTTCTTCTGTAAGACCTAAACCAAAAAAATTTAATGGTTTTACTATGCATGCATCATATGAGCTCTAAATTTCAATTTGATTTCAAATTCTTGTTTGTCTCAGGTATGTTTCTCTTCCCCAAACTTTAATTTTACATGGTGCCTTTGATTTGATGTATTTTCAACTGATTTAAATTATGGGTTTTGAAATTGGGTTGAGGGGTTTTGGTTGTTTTTTGTTGAATTGCTTGTCCCATGATTCGAATAAATTATTCATGCTTTAAATTGGTGTTTTATGTATTAAATTGGCAGTTTAATTAATTGGTTGGAATGGGGAACATGGGCTTCCCTAAATTTGATGAATATTAACTTCGAATTGCATAAACCTCAACCCACATTGTCAATTTGATTATAAAAATGGAAACATGCATGGTTTAGCTTGCTTTTGAACTCAGTGCATTGCATTAATAAATAAATGGTTATTTAAATGGATTTGGATGGACTTGGTGGCCACAGTTGGGATTTTAATTGATCTTGGGAGTCAATGTGGTCATGTTAATTGGTTTAGCATGTTTAATTTATCTTGAAAGTGTATTGGTATAATGGTATGACAAAACCAAGTGGTAAATGCCTTAATGAACGGCTTTTGGGTTAATGATTAGAATTATGTTGCAAATCTTTTTAATTTGGGTTTAAAGGGGTTGTGTAGCTCACCATGGAGGTGGAGGTCCCGGGGGGACTAATACTATAAAAAACATTTACCGGGATGGGGTTCTTTATGACCGTGTGCATAGTTCATATAATATATATATTTAGCAATGTTTGGAGCCTCGATATCTTTGGCCCTTCCTCGGTTTTTCCTTGTTTGTGTAGCAAACACGCCTTGGGACCCTTTCAGCAGGAAGACCTGAACCCATATAGCTCATGGGTTCCGTTAGGATGATTAGGGCTACATTGTCCAGCCTAATGGTTTTTAAAACTCTTATGCTCATGACCCTTACCCTATCCCGGTATCTTATATACATATATATTTATATATATATGTATATATGATTGTGTTCATGTGGTTTTTAACTAATCTTTGATATTGCAATGTATTATCACTTTCCCTGAGTAACATGCTACTGCTTATCCCATTGACCATCCTAGCACGCTATACCATTTCATGATGTAGGGTTTGAAGAAACTTCCATTTTTCTTGTGTATCATTAGGTGGATTAGTAAGTTCATTGAGTTGATGTGAAGTGGTGAGCCTCCATCCTTTGGAAGGCCTTATCATTTCATCATTTCTTCTTTGTTGGTCCTGTACTTTTGGATTCTTTTTGATCATGGTCAAGGACATATCCCGACTTAGATTAAATTATGGTTTAGAGGCTTTTGTGGACAGATGTGGGTTAATTGGTTATTATTTTGACTTATAGTTTTCATTGAGTTATTCATCCATCTTCTTATTATAGTTTAATTTGCATCCATATTATAATTATTATTATTGTTATTGTGATCTTGAGGTTAGGCTAAGGGGTGGTCTCCCCTCTATGGTGGGCTTGAGATACTCGTCACGGCCAGGCCCTAGTTTGGGTCATGATAGAAACAAACATGACTTAACTTTAATTGTAGTTACTAATCATATTCGTGTAAGTATTACTTTTTACACTTAGTCTCTCTATGAACCAACTAACATTTATCACTTTTTCATATCCTTATTCTTGGATAATTTGGTCTATCTTACAATGTTTTTCAACCTATGTAACCTTGTGTCTATCCTAATATTTATTGCTTTACAAATTTTACGCCTTTATTGACTATTGGGATTGCAATAACAAAGACAAATAATAGTATCAACAACTTTACAAGAACGACATCATAATACATATCATGTATATAACTATATACACAACGATACATAGTCCAAGATGTACCTTATATTCAAAGTTAGCTACAATGCCCAATCATAACCACCAACATAACCGATCCAATTAAGGGACAACAATATCACATCAAATACCTAGTTCATACAAGGAACCACCAAATTTTATCAACTTAACTGTCACGACCCAAGGAAACCTACTGGTCGCGACAACGGTTCTTATGGACACAAGTGACCACAGGCTAACCCATGATCTAGTACCTGTTGTGAACTCTGAATAAATACAATACTAGAAACACATATGCGGAAGATAAGTAGATAAGATGTCATCAAAACACTAAAATATAATACAATTTATCTAAAACAACCAAATCGACTGAAGCTAAATAAATATCATTTGTCTTAAACAATTGGACAAACCTGGAAAATAACTGATAGTCTAACTATCTAAAAGCCTTTTGAAATCATGAGGATTTATTGAGACAAACCACCAACTAACTCTGATTGACTTATAGAGGCTTTCAGACAGCTAGACAGTCAGTTAGTTTTCAATTTTCAGCAATATCTTCATACAGATAGAAATTAATTCAACATCAGTCTATTTAGTTGTTTATGATATGTTGGATTATATTTTAGTGTTTTGATTACATCATCTTATCCGCTTATCTTCCACACATGTGGTTCTAGTATTATATTTATTATGAGTTCACAGCAGGTACTAGATCATGTTTAAGCTTGTGGTCACTTGTGGCTGTAAGTACCATTTTGACGACTACGGGCCCGAATGACTTATAGAGAGGCTTTCATACAGTTAGACAGTAAGTTAGTTTTCAATTTTTACCAATTAATTCAGAAAGATAGACATTTATTAAGTTTCAGTCTATTCAGTTGTTTATGATATGTTGGATTATATTTTAGTGTTTTGATTACAACATCTTATCTACTTATCTTCCACACGTGTGGTTCTAGAATTATATGTATTACAAGTTCACAGAAGGTACCATGTCATGGTTTAGCTTGTGGTCACCTGTATCCGTAAGTACCATTGTTATGAAAAGGGGTTAGCCTTGTGTCATGACAAAATATAGAATCATAGCCAAAGTCTTTAAAGTGTCCGAGGAAGTCTTAAAGTTGCGTTAAGTAGAGTTTTGTGCATAGGTGTGAAGCACACCACACCTATGGACAAAAGGCTATGAGGAGTTTTTTTGAAAGTTTTCCTTTTTTTAGTATTCATGTCATGCGAATGAGAACTAGCTTTATTGAATTCCTATTTATAACTCATCGTTCATTCAATTTATAGACAATGCCTACTTGAAGCAACAATAGAAAGAGGATAGGGATCAACCCACACTACCACATGTTCAGGAAGATCCCTTGAACAATCATGTCTCTTATGCCAAGTTAAGGGTTACTTTCACCACCTTATCTTATTTTCTAGCTGCTTAGAACAACAAACATATTAATGCCTAAGCTAATATAGTGTCAAATACAGTTGTATCTAGGATTCAAGATTTCACTCAAATGAATCCCACTTTAATTTCTAGGTCTAAGTTTGAGGAGGATCCATAGAAGTTTTTAGGTATGGTGAACAATGTGACAGACATCATGGGTGTCACTTTGAGTAAGAGTGCAGAATTATCAACAAATCAGTTACATGGTGTAACTCACACCTATTTTAAGTAGTTGAAGGAAGACAATGGTGTTGAAATAGAGCCTGTTGAGTGGGAAGAGTTCGCCATGACTTTATTACATAGGTTCTTCCTGCTAGAGTTGATTGAAGCTATGGTTTAGGAGTTCATAATATTGAAATAGGGTATTATGAGTGTGAAGGAGTACTTGATGAAGTTCACTCAGTTGGCAAAGTATGCTCCTACTATGGTGGCAGACAATAGTTCCAGGATGAGTAAGTTTGTATCTAGCGTACCTGATATTGTGGTAAAGGAGTGTGGGGATACCATATTGATTAAAGAGATAGAACTTTCTACCCTTATGGTTCATGCTCAGTAGATTGAGAAGGAGAAAATCAAAGAGAAAGAGAGAGAATATGAGGGCCAAAACATGTAGTTTTAATTTTTCTCTGATAAGGTCGAAAGGCGGTAACCGATCCCAGTTCTGCTATAAATTTTCAGCCGCATCTCCATCTTCATAAAGGATGCTAGAACCTAAGTTCAGGCAGTACAGTCAGGATAGAGCACTAGGATCTAAGCCTAGGGTAGGGTGAACAATGGTCGTACCAATTTTCTATGCAAAAAGAGTGGTTAGAATCATCAGGGCGAGTGTAGATGTTGAAATTATATGTGTTTGGGTGTGGAAACCCAGGACAGAGGATCAGGGATTGTCCTATAAGTGTGTGGAAGGGAAAGAATAATCGTTAGCAGGGTCAGATTAACTTTTTAGCAGAACCAACAGGTCACCAGACTCAGTAAGGTTCCACTTCCATTACAACCATTGGGCAGTTCTACAATAGATAATATGCCCTCTAGACTAGCCGGGATCAGGAAAGTTCTCCTAATATAGTTACAAGTATGTTGAAAATTTCCATATGCATGTTTATGTCTTGTTAGACCTTAGAGAATCACTTTATTTTTTGACACCTTATATAACCGTCGACTTTGGTGTCAGTCCCATAATGTTAGTAGAGCCATTCTCAGTGTCTACCCCAATGGATAAGTCTACTGTAGCTAGGAGAGTTTACAAAAACTACCTGATAACAATGTCTCAGAAAGTTACTTCAGTTGATCTTGTAGAGTTAGAGATGACTGATTTTGATACCATCCATGGCATGGATTAGCTCCACTCATGTTGTGCCTCAGTTGACCGTAGAAATAGAATTGTTCAATTCTAATTTCCTGATGAACCAGTTATTAAATGGAGGGATAGTACTTCATGCTTAAAGGTCAGTTCATTTCAGATCTAAAGGTAAGAAAGATGATATCCAAGGGGTGTGTTTACTATCTCATCCAAGCCAAGGACTCATATTATGAAACTCCAAGTCTAGACTCAGTTCCCATAGTAATATAATTTTCAGATGTATTCCTATAGGATCTACCCTGAGTTCTTCTCGAAAGGGAGATAGACTTTGGAATAGACCTCCTTCCAGATACCCATCCTATTTTAATTCCAACTTATAAAATTTCTCTATTTGAGCTTAATAAATTAAAGGAATAGTTGAAATATATTTTAGATAAGGGTTTCATCAGTCCAAGCATTTCCCTATAGGCTCTCCAGTCTTTTTCTTGTGTAAGAATGACGGTTCTCTCTCAATGTTCAATGACTATGGTTAGTTGAACAAAGTTACAATCAAGAATAAGTATCCTCTCCCTAAATTAATTACTTGTTTGACCAACTTTAAGGTGCAACTTATTTCTCTAAGATAGACCTCAGATTCGGCTATCATCATCCTAGAGTAAAAGAATGTGAGATTCCAAAGATAACCTTTAGGACTCGGTATGGTCAATTCAAATTCCTGGTTGTGTCTATTGGACTAACATATTCCCCTGCAGTTTTCATGTACTTGATAAATAGAGTGTTTAAATAGTACTTTGATATTTCATAGTTATTACTGATGATATCTTTGTCTTTTCCCATAGTTAGAATGAACATGCAGAACTTCTGATAGTTGTTTTGCAGACCCTTAAATATCATCAGTTATTCTCTCTGTTTAGTAAGTGTGAATTTTGGTTGAGATTAATAGTTTTCTTGGACATATATTTTTTGGAGATGGCATCCAAGTTGACCCTGAAAAGATTAAAGTAGCGAGAAACTAGCCTAGAACCATCTCTCCGTTAGATATATAGAGTTTCTTAGATTTATCTTGTTCCTACAAATGGTTTATTAAAGGGTTTTCATGTATTTTTTCCACCATGTCGAGTTTAATACAGAAAAGGGTTAAATTTCAATGGTCAGATTACTGCAAAAAGACTTTTTGGGAATTTAAGACTCAACTCACTTCCGCCCCAGTATAGTCTTGGCCAAATAGTTCTGATGGATTTATAGTGTACTTTGATGCTTCTAGAGTTGGTCTTGTCTATGTGTTAATGCATAAAAGTAATATAATAGACTATTCCTCTATACATCTTAACCCTATGAAAAGAATTATCCAACCCATGTCGTTAAGTTAGCAGTTGTAGTTTTTGCCTTACAAATTTAGAGGCATAAACATTATGGGTTCATGTTGATGTGTTCACAAATCACAAGAGTTTATAGTATGTTTTCACGTAGAAATATTTGAATCTTTGTTAGATAAGGTGTCTTGAATTATTTAAAGATTATGACATGAGTGTTTTGCATCATCCGAGCAATGCCAACGCAGTGAAAGATGCCCTTAGTATATTGTCTATAGGTAGTGTTGGTCATGTCTAGGAAGATAAGAAAAGTTAGTATGTGAGGTTCATCATCTTGATAAAGTAGGCGTTTGGTTGGTTGACCCATCTGAAGATATCATATAGGATTAGAATGGTTAGAAATCATCATTGGTTGCAAAAATAAAAGACAAGCAAAATGGGGATCCTAGTTTGGTTAGATTGAATGAATAAGTTAGAGATCATAAGGTAGAAGTTTTCTCCTAAGAGAGAATGGTATGCTTTGTTGTTAGGGAAGATTATATGTTCCATGTGTTGATGGTTTGAGATAATGAATTTTAGCAGAAACACATGGTATGAGGTATTATATTTACCCATGACCCACTCATATGTACCGTGATTTGCGGGATATCTGTTGCTGGAGTGGTATGAAGAAATATATTGCAGACTTTTTGGCTAAGTGTTCGAATTTTTAGTAGTTTAAGGTTGAGCATTGAAGGCCTAGAAATACACTTCAGGAGTTTAGTATCCCCACTTAGATGTGGGAGTTGGTGAACATGGATATTGTGATAGGGTTACCTCGCACGCGTCGTCAGCATGATTTGATTGTATATAGGATGACCAAGTTAGCTTATTTCTTGACAGTTCATACTTTGTATTCGATTGAGGATTATGCTAGACTCTATCTCAAGGAGTTTTTTAAGTTTCATGGGATTTTGTTGTCTATAATTTTAGATAGTATTACTTAGTTTAGCTCTCATTTTTGGAATGCTTTTCAGAAGGGACTTGGTACCTAAGTTCATATAAGTACAACATTTCATCCTCAGATAAATGGTCAGGTAGAGTGGACCATTGAGACCTTAGATGACATGTTTAGATCCTGTGTTAATAACTTTAAGGGTTGTTGGTATAACCTCTTAACATTGATTGAGTTTGCCTATAACAAATTATATCACTCCAGTATTCAGATGGCTCCATTTGAGGCTCTGTATGGGAGTATATGTAGATCTCTTATTAGTTAGTTTGAAGTAGCCGAGGCTTCTTTTATAGGGATAGATTTAGTATTTGAGGCAGTGGTGAAAGTTCAGTTAATTCGAGAAAGGCTAAAAATGACTCAGAGTCGTTAGAAATCCTATGTTGATTTGAGGATGAGAAATCTGGAGTTTGATTTCGGTGACTGTGTGTATTTAAAATTTTTACCCATGAAAGGAGTGAAGAGGTTTGTCAACAAGGGGATGCTCGGTCCCTACTATGTTATCCCATATAAAATTATGAACAGCTTTGGGAACGTATCTTATGAGCTAGAGTTGCCTGGAAACTTGACGTCAGTGCATCCACTATTTCATGTCTCATTGCTAAAGAAGTGTGTTGGTGAGAGTGTGGATGTGATATATCATCTCTCTTATGAGGAGATTTCAATTGAGATCCTTGACCATCAGATTCATAGGTTTAGAAACAAAGAGGTTCCCTTGGTGAAAGTTCTATGGCGAAATCAGTCTGTTGATGGAGCTACTTGGAAAGCAGAAGAAGATATTCTAGCAAAGTTCCATTATTTTTTTTCCATGAATTTAGACTCATCTTGAGGTAACGATTTTCCTTATATAAATTTTTTCTCGATCTCTGTTTCAGCTATATATCCCTTATCATGTCATTACATGCATTCGCGAAATCAGTTTAGTCCATATATCATGCCTTAGACTCAATTGTTTAATCATATTTCAATTCATGAACATAAAGTATACAACCCCAATTTTCTTAGTATCTCAACTTAACAGATCTTATTCGAGGGGAAATGTTCCCAAGGGGTAGATATTGTAATACTTCGTGTCTAGGAGTTTTTGAAATCATACGACTTCTTCCTTGTGTCATATGTACAACCTATGAGTGTTATCTTATTGTATTATCCAAGCAATTATGGCATAGTGGACATTCTATTAAAGGTATGAATCAACACTTAGGAGTCGTAAGAAAATCATACGATTAGTTTGAAGGAAGTTATAGGTTCATTAGTGAGGTCGTCCTAAGATTCTGTCTAAGATACTAGTAGGGGACTAAGAGTCATATAGAGATGATACTAGTCATAAGTGTAACACCTATGTTGACAAGTGCATACCCTTCTTGAGTATGTTAAGCTTATGAGCTGAGGAGTTAAGACGTACCCTACCATATGAGTCGTATGGTTAACTCGTATAAACTAACGATTACTTTTTAAGAAGTTAAGTTAAAGGGCCTTTTTATCTTTTCCCCTTATAACTCCTAACCCATGACCTATAACTATCAAACAGGCTTATATTCCCCCAAATTTAAAACACTTAACACATTAATCTCCTCTCTCATACTCAAGAACAAAAACTAAGGTTTCTTTTTCAAATTCATCTATCAAGTCCGAAGTTCAAGTATACTTCATCTAGTCAAGTAATTCAAGGTATGTCGTGTATTTATCAATAGGTTTCTTCCACCCATCGAATCCCAAAATCCACTTTTCTTTTAAGAATGGATTTTAAAATCTTCTTTTGTGAAATTATCCATTTAAATCATGAATTTAAACCATGTCATATTAGGAATTTAAAATAAAGCTATGTCAACATGTTTTCCTATGTAAATTAGGTTATTTCATGTTTTAAATTTCAATTAGCCATGTCGTATTCAAATTGTTTCATGTTAAATTATCAAGTTATATATTAAACCATGTAAATATGTTGTCTTATGAAGTTTAACACATTCCTATGTTAAAATTCATATTTTTCACTTATTTTTTGAAATATCTTATGTTTGGGGTCTTTGAACTATGATTTCATACCACTACTTTAAACATTGTAATCATATTTTGTGATCATCCAGTGTTAGACTTTTATGAACGCCTGATACCCATGTTTTTTATATGATTTCATTTTCAAGTAACAAGACAATCAGACTATGATTTTATTATCACATTTAGATTACCATGTTCAAGCTGAGCAGTTATCAGTACAGTATCATATCATGTTAAATGAATATTAATACAAGTTTAATTGAATTAGGAGTAACACTTAGCCGAGTGAACGAAGGGCAGGCGGCTCCCCCGTCAGTTAGGCATAAGTCATTAGTATCGATCCCTAAGTTCCAAACCTATGGTGCCACTGTAAGTCATGTGTTGGTACCCCTGTCAAGGTACCATCACCCTTACAACTAGGGTTAGAAGTTGGATCTCAATAGCTCAAATTAGTGTATGTTAGTTATAGTCAGCTCCCACAGTATCATTGTTGTTTTTAGAATAGACCAGTTCAGGTTTGCATGACCAAGTGAACATATTTTAGATGTTTAGTTATGCAGATTTTAGTTACTAAGATTTTAGATTATGTCAGAATATGATTATGCTTTGTCTTTCATTCTCAGTTTCACATGTTCATGCATCCATGTTCAGTTATCTTATGCATTTTCATTATTCCTTATCTCACGTACTAGTAAATTCAAAGTACTGATTTCATACTATTATTTTTCTCTATATTGTATTATAACATAGGTCTTGACACTCAGTTTCCCGACCGCACTTAGGCAGTCCAACATTATCCAGTAGCATTTGTGGTGATTCCTTTTCTATCGAGGACATTAAATATTTTAAAATTATTTTAGTGTGTATTTATGTTAAGTAATTCATAGTTAGTTAGGGGTTTATCCCATCAACACCTCATGACTTTTATAATCTTTTAGATAGTTAGTTTTTAGTTTTTACCAATTGCTTCAGATAGATAGACATTCATTCAGCTTCAGTGTAATATGTTGTATTATATTTTAGTATATTGATTACATAATCTTATCTTCTTATCTTCTGCACATGTGGTTCAGGTATTATATTTTTTCAGAGTTCATAATAGGTACAAGATCATGGTTTAGCTTGTGGTCATTTATGGTCGTAAGCATCAGTGTCGCAAACGAGGGTAGGGGGTAGCCTTGGGTCGTGAAAAAACATAGTATCAGAGCCACCTTTTGATCCTAGGACCTTTGGGTGTTTTGTCATGACCCAAGGCTTCCCATTAGTTATGATAATGGTGCTTACAGCCACAAGTGACCACAAGAAAACCCATGATCTGGTACCTTCTTTGAAATCTGAATAAATATTAAACTAGAACCACATGTGCAGAAGATAAGAGGATAAGATATTTTAATAAAAAATTGAAATATAATCTAACATATATGAAAAAACCGAATAGACTGAAGGTGAATGAATGAATATCTATCTATCTGAAGATATTGGTAAAAAATCTGTACACTAGCTTTCTAAATGTTTGAAAGCCTCTAAAAATCATGAGGTGTTGTTGGACCAAAATCCCAACTAGCTTCGACTGACTAAACATAAATAGACACAAAAATAACTATAAAATATGTCATGTCCTCAATAAAAGAGGACTAGCCACCACTACTGCTGGGTAATGCTGGACCGCCTAAGTACGACTGGAAAATTGAGTGTCCAGACTTGTGTTATAAGACAACATAGCATAAAACAAGGGTATGCAATCAGTACATTGAATGTACTGGTATGTGAGATAATGTAACACCCCGAATCTGGTACCCAAAATGTTACATGATGCTCATGACCCCGAAGGACCACAAGCTAACCCATGACTGATATTTGTATCTGTATACTGCATAAAAGAATGTATAATACGGAAACATGAACTGAAAGGCCATAAGGTTCAATACTAGTACATAACTGAAAATATGGTATATCAATACCAAAGTAACTGAAATAACTGTCTAACATGCTATAGTCTGAAAGCCTCTAAACTGTTTGAAAAAGTAGTTGATGGGACATGTCCCCAACTAACTCCAAATACCGAAATAAACTGAAAATTGAAATAGCAATATAATCATCATGCCCTCAAAGGATGAGGAATAACAGCTGACTCTGACTACTGAACTTGGATGCTACTGATGCTTTGAGGCTCGTGCTTCTAAACCTGTGGTATAAGACACCATAGAGCAAATGCGTCAGTACTTTGAATGTATTGTTATGCAAGTGAGGTAGGATGAATGAAAATGGTTCATATGCATGAACAATACTAACTGACTGACTAACTTGAACATGAGAATACATGCATGACTAAATAATTGTAACTGAGATCATGATAGGAACGAATACTGAGTTTTTACTACTTAGTTTACTGATATTGACATCTGAGTCAATGATGAGTGAGAAAGACTGAAAATATATTACTGAATACTGAGGGACTGATATTATGTTACTAATACATGAATAACTGTATTTAATAGTTCTGATTATGAAGAACTGGTCTAGTTGACTTTATCTAACAGTCCTGAAGTTGAATACTGATAACATGAGTTTTGATAGCTGACATAACTGATAACATGAAGGACTATATCAGACGGTCTTGAATATGATAGAACTAGCTGAGTTTCATACTATATCTGAGTAACTAAATCTAAGATTAGTCCTATCTAGCGGGTAATCTCTAAATCTGAAGATACTGATACTGACTGACCATAATTGAGATTGGCCCGGTCTAGTGGGTGATCCCGGAGTCTATTTATAATGATAAGAATTGATTGTATTTGAAAATCCTAAATCAATAATACTGAGATGAAGTGACTGTATCTGACATGCTATAGTCTGAAAGCCTCTAAACTGTCTAAAAAAGGAGTTGATGGGACATGTCCCCAACTAACTCCAAATACTGAAATAAACTAAAAACATAAATAGTAATATAATCATCATGTCCTCGAAGGATAAGGACTCACAACTGACTCTGACTACTGAACCTGGATTCTACTGATGCTCTGGAGCTCGTGCTTCTAAACCTATGGTATTAGATATCATAGAGAAAATACGTCAGTACTTTGAATATACTGTTATGCAAGTCAGGTAGGCTGAATGCAAATGGTTCATATGCATGAACAATACTAACTGACTGACCAACATAAACATGAGAATACATGCATGACTACGTAACTGTAACTGAATCATGATAGGACTGAATACTGAGTTTTGACAACTGACTTTATTGATATTGACATATGAGTCACTGATGAGTGAGAAAGACTGAAAATATATTACTGAATACTGAGGGACTGATACTATGTTATTGATATATGAATAACTTATCTAATAGTTTTGATTATGAAGAACTAGTCTGGTTGACTGTATCTGACAGTCCTGAAGCTGAATACTGATAATATGAGTTCTGATAACTGACATAACTGATAACATGAGGGACTATATTAGATGGTCTTCAATCTGATGAAACTAGCTGAGTTTCGTACTATATCTGAGTAACTGAATCTAAGATTAGTCCTATCTAGCGGGTGATCTCTAAATCTGAAGATACTGATACTGACTGACCATAGTTGAGATTAACCTTTTCTAGTGGGTGATCCCGGAGTCTACTTATAATGATAAGGATTGACTGTATTTGAAAATCCTAAATTAATACTATTGAGCTGAATTGACTGTAACTGACAGTCCTGATTCTGTAACTGAAATTGTGGTATGTATTCATCTAACCGACATGACCCATACTATGCTAACTTGGTTCCAACCTATAAGCCCAGTTGGAAAGGTGTCAGTACTGCTCTACTGGTAAATACAACTATTGTGGATTCAGTCCTAATCTCTCGGGTGACCCCTGGGATCAGTCCTATACATTTAAATGTGCTAACTGGTGATCCCTGAGTATGTCAGTCCTATCTAATAAGAGACATCTCGTACCTATGTTGTCTACATAGTTATAGAACTTAGGGATTGCTTCTAGGGATATCAGTTCTATATAGAAGGTGAGTCCCCGTCCCTAGGCTCGCTCGGTGCTAAATCCTACACCCATCTAAAAGAATCTGAACTAATTAACTGAACTGTACTGGTTAACTGAACTGAATTGATACTATTGGTATTGTCTAGTAGAGCGAAACTGAATTTACTGAGTTCCGTTAATTGATGGAATGTACTCAGTTCTGAGCATTAACTGAGAGTACTGTAGTTACTAAGATTAAATGGGAGTACTGAGGTTACTGAGATTACTGAGTACTGAGATCACTGATACTATGATTACTAAGATATATAGGTTTTCCTGAGTCACATGACTCACTGAGTTCTATGGATCATGGCTTGACTGAGTGCATTGTGAAAACATAACATGGATTTAGGCACATAACATATATTTCGGGTACAAGTACCCCCAGGACTCGATGGAAAAAACCTGACATAGCATGACTTACTTGAACACATGACTAACATCATAATCCATAATTCATATACTGAAGCACTTCATCAAACATATGATATGCATAAACTTGTACATAATTGGAGATTTCATGATATCATACTAGTTGGGCATTTTTCCTTCATATAGGCATTTAATCAAACACATGGTAGGCACGGTTCATATAAACATCATTATACAATAATTAAACATCATAATTCAACTCTAATTTCACTATCCTAGGGTTTAATCATAGGATCACAAAAATATCAATTCCACATAACATTTATCACCCAACGTGGATTTGAATTTAATTGATCATTCTCAACATAAACAAAACAAACCCAACATGAAATTATAAAGAGATCCATAAACTTGAACTTAGAAAAGAGATTCTTGGGCTTGATGGATGAAAGGAGTGCATGAACGAACACTATTCATACCTCAAATCTAGAATCTTGAAGGAGGTTAACTTTTCTTGAAGGTTCTTGAATGGTGACGCTATGATTTTTGAGTTTTATTGGAGAAGGGTTTGAATTTTGTTCTTGGGTTTTGATCTTGAAAGAAACCCTAATTTTGATATTATGGATGAATAAAAAGTTATGTTCTTTGATTTGACATGATTGGGTGTTAAATAGGGTGGAAAAAGAGCCAAAAATCACTTTAAAACGGCGTTTCAGCGCTGTTTCAGACAAAACTGATGGTCTGAGTGACGGACCATCACTCTGGTGAATAACCATCACTCCAACCATAATTTTTGGGGTATAAAATGGCCTTAATACTTTATTTATGACGTCCAAATCTACGGTTCTTTGCTGACTTGATGGACGGTCAGCTTGCCAGTTGCTCCTGGACAGCTCGGACAACTCTCAGTAAAACGGCCATAACTCTTCACTCCAATATCGAATTTTGAAAAATTGGTATTATTGGAAAGATAATTCAATTATATATCTTTTTATGGGTACTATGGTAAAAAATTATTTGTATAATGGGAGTTATGCTCGATTAAAGCTGACTATGGAAATGTCCTTCTCAAGAATTCAATCAATAAGGGATGTTTTGATTCGTCTAATAGCTAGGACGTATTTGAGGACTTAATATACATCTAACTTGATCATAAAAATACCAAATTACTATAATTTATTTCTCATGAGCTTGAAGGATGGTTCTACTATCGGTTGGGATTCTCGAGGTATTACAATATCTCCCCTTGAGAACATTCGTCCTTGAATGAGACTGAGTGAGAGAGAGGAAGAACATAAACTAACATACATATTTAACAAGAAAAACTGGAACATGATCTCCTAGATACATGAGTGATAACTGAATATAACATACTGAACATACATGTCTGATGCATGACTGATAAATCTAATTCATGCATATACGATGCATGGATAATTGACTCATGAATACATGATTGAATGTCCTAATGAACTGAATTTCTTGTTGTGAGAGTGCATGTTTGATGCATAATTACGTGACTGAACTACTATATGAATGCATGACGGAATATGCAAGAGTACTTAGTACTAAGTTTGTCATGGGGATCTGAGCTTGAACTGAATACCAAGTTTGTAATGGTAATTTGAACAGGGAACTGAGTAAGTTCAAGAAAAATACTACGTAACTGAAAAGAACTGATGACCCTATGATTATGCTAGAAGTATGTATGAACGGGAATCTGAGAACATGACTGAAGCTGAAACATGATATATAAACTGAATTTCGTGAACTGAACTGAGCCCCTAAATACATGGATAATGACTTATATCTTAACTTGAAGGCTAACTTATGAGTACCCTCTACTCTCACTAGATTCTTTATGCAAAGAGAAACTGAATTTAAGACATGAGAGCGCTGAGAAATAATGGGGTATCTTCCCCTTGGGACACTATGTCCTTCTAAGAACGCTCACCTTACTAAGATACTGGGGTGATGCACAGGGCATCAACAGACTGATTGATGACTGAACTACTCATCCTGCAAATCTTAAGCTAAAATAAGAGTAAGAGATCTAACAATGCACATCATGAGTATGAAGGGCCTATAACGTACCCGATTTTATGCTGGGGGAATTTCCTTGATAATGGCAAGTCTGAAGAGCATAAAACTTGTTCTGACGCTGACCACTAGTGGTACTGGAAGTAACGCCCTGCTGGCGCAAATCTTTTCCCTTTTGAGACCTTACTCTATATCCCCACAACATTTTTCCTAGCATACCACATCCATAACATACCTTGCTGCCTGCTCTGAACATACCTAGGTGATTCCCAGCACACTTTTCACAAATCGGATAGGTAAGACTCTTGTTTTCACTACCCTGGGCCTCAGATCCTAGCGACCCATCACGACGGTTATTCCTGAACTTGGGTACTTGTGCACTAGCTGAAGATAGAGCTGGGACTGAAAGCTTATGACTATACTGAGAATGGCTACCACCCCTTGACTTAGGCTGAGAAAAGATGAAACTACCTGTCCTCGCCCTCTTATTCTACTTTTACATTAACTTAATCTTTTTCTCTTCTATCTGTTGAGCATGGGTCATAAGTCGGGCTAAAGTCATGTCACTATTCAGCATGACAAATCTACACTCATTAACCACGCTATCATTCTGCTATGACATAAACTTACTCATCTTGTCCCTATAGTTTACAACCACATGAGGGGCATATCTAGCTAATTGAGTAAACTTAGGAGAATACTCTTTCACTATCATATTTCCCTACCTGAGGTTAATGAAATCTAGCACCTTACGTTCTCTAAGCTCTAGGGGAAAGAACTTCTCTAAGAATGCAGTGAAAAATTCATCCCATTCTATATGCCTTGCCTCATCTTCCCTTGCTGACTTTCATTACTTGAACTAAGTATGAGCCACATCCTGCAAGTGATATGCAGCTAGCTCAACACTCTCAACAGTAGTCACCCCACAATATCTGTCACCTTCTAAACCTGATCTAGGAATTCTCGATAGTCCTCATCTGACTTAGACCCAAGAAAGGATGAATGGTTCATTCGGGTGAAGTCCCGAATCCTCACAGCAGCTGAGTTGGCCACTGGGTTGGCTGAAATAACTGCTGGCCATTCACTTTGGGCAGTGACCAACTGAGCAAGGGTAGTGAATACGGCCTTGAACTCCGTATGAGAAACATGATCGCCCAAATGTTCCTCGGGCTGAGGGGATGACTAATTTCTGCTTCTTCTTTTAGGAGGCATGTTCTGTAGAAGAAAGGGAGAAACGAATTAGACTGAGAGTTTAAATTTAAGCCTATTCTCACTGTCACGACAGGAATACTAAAAGAAGGAATATTGTTCCTAAAACATCTCATAGCCTCTTGCACATAAGTATGGTGCACAACACATGCATGTATAAGACTCTACAAGATATGAATTTTCAGACATCCTAGGACACTATTAAACATGGATCTGATACCAAGTTTGTAACTTCTCGAATCTGGTACCCGAAATGTTACACGGTGCTCATGACATCGAGAGACCACAAGCTAACCCACGACTGATATTTGTACCTATATACTACATAAAAGACTGTATAATATGGAAACATAAATTGAAAGGACATCAGATTAAATACTAGTACATAAATGAAAATATGGTATATCAATACCAAAATAACAAAAATAACTATCTCACATGCTATAGTCTAAAAGCCTCTAAACTGTCTGGAAAAAGAGTTGATGGGACATGTCCCCAACTAACTCCAACTACTGAAATAAATTGAAAACTAAAATAGTAATATAATCCTCATGTCCTCAAAGGATGAGGACTCAAATATGACTCTGGCTGTTGAACTTGGATACTACTGATGCGCTGGAGCTCGTGCTTCTAAACCTATGGTAAAAGACACCATAGTGCAAATGTGTTAGTACTTTGAATTTACTGGTATGCAAGTAAGGGAGGCTGAATGCAAATAGTTCATATGCATGAACAATACTAACTGACTGACTAACATGAACGTGAGAATACATGCATGACTACGTAACTATAACTGATATCATGATAGGACTTAATACTAAGTTCTGACTATTGAGTTTACTGATATTAAAATTTGAGTCACTGATGAGTGAGAAATATTGATACTATATTACTAAATACTGAGGGACTGATACTATGATATTGATACATGAATAACTGTGTCTAACAGTTCAGATTATGAAGAGCTGATCTGATTGACTGATTTGGTAGGCTTGAAGCTGAATACTGATAACATGAGTTCTGATAATTGAAATAACTGATAATATGAGTAACTATATCTGACAGTCTTTAATCTGATGGAACTAGCTGAGTTCCATACTATATCTGAATAATTGAATATGAGATCAGTCCTATCTAGCAGGTGATCTCTAAATCTGATGATACTGATACTGACTGACCATAGTTGAGATCTATCATATCTAGTGGGTGATTTCGGAGTCTATTTAAAATGATAAGGATTGATTGTATCTGATAGTCCTAAATATATACTACTGAGCTGAATTGACTATATCTGACAGTCCTGATTCTGTAACTGAAACTGTGGGATGTATTCATCTAATCGACATGCCCCATACTATGATAACTGGGGTCCAACCTTTAACCCCAGTTTGAAAGGTGATAGTACCGCACCACTGGCAAAGACAACTGTTGTGGAGTCAGTCCTAATCTTGCGGGTTACCCCTGGGATCAGTCCTATACATTTAAATTTGCTAACGGGTAATCCCTGAATATGTCAGTCCTAGCTAACGGGTGACATCTTAAACCTATGTGGGCTATGTAGTTCTAGAAATTAGGGATTGTTTCTAAGGATCTCAGTCCAATCTAGCAGGTGAGTCTTCGTCCCTAGGCTCGCTCAGTGCTGAATCCTACTGCCATCTGAAATACTCTGAACTGATTAACTAAGATGACCTGATTAACTGAACTAAACTAATACTGGTGGTATTATATAGTGGAGCTTAATAGAATTTAATGAGTTCTATTGACTGATGGAATGCACTAAGTTCTGAGGTTACTGAGTACTGAGTTCACTAAGATTACTTAACTACTGAGATTTCTGGGTTTTCCTGAGTCACATGACTGACTGAGTTCTATGGATCGTGTCTTGACTTAGAGTATCATGAAAACATTACATGGCTCTAGGCATATAACTAATATTTCGGGTACAAGTACCCCCAGGACTCGATGGAAAGAAACTGACATAACATGATTTACTTGAACACATGACTAACATCATAATCCATAATTCATATACTGAAGCACTTCATCAAACATATGATATGCATAAACTTTTACTTAATTGGGGATTTCATGATATCATATTATTTGGTCAATTTTCCTTTATATAGGCATTTAATCAAACACATGGCAGACACGATACATATAAACATCATTATACAATAATTAAACATCATAATCCAACCCTAATTTTGGCATCCTAGGGTTTAATCATAGGTTTACATGAATATACATCTATACAAATCAATTCCATATAACATTGATCACCCAACATGGATTTGAATTCAATTGATCATTCTCAACATAAACAAAACAAACCCAATGTGAAATTCATAAACAAATCCATACACTTGAACTTAGAAAAGAGATTCTTGGTATTCATGGATGAAAGGAGTCCATAAATAAACATTATGAATACCTCAAAAGCTTGAATCTTGAATGAGGTTAACTTTTCTTGAAGGTTCTTCAACGGTGACACTTTGATTCTTGAGTTTTCTTGGAGAAGGGTTAGAATCTTGTTCTTAGGGTTTGATCTTGAAAGAAACCCTTATTTTAATGTTATGGATGAATGAGGAGTTATATGCTTTGATTTTACATGATTGGGTGTTAAATAGGGTGGAAAAAGACCCAAAATTCCTTTTATAACAGCATTTTAGCGTTGTTTCGGACAAAATTGACGGTCTGAGTGACGGACCGTCACTTTGGTGACTAAGCATCACTCCAACCGTCATTTTTGGGCCATAAAATGGCCTTACAACTTCATTTATGATGGACAATGCGACGGACCATCACAGACTTGACGGTCCGTCAGCTTGCCCGTCGCTCCTGGACAGCTCGGACAACTCTCAGTAAAACGGCCATAACTCTTTACTCCGATGCCAGATTTTTGCAAAATTGGTATAGTTTAAAAAATAATTCAATTATATATATTTTTGTTGGTCAGGAACTCAAAAATTATTTGTATAATGGGAGATATGCTCGTTTGAATCTGACTTTGGCAATGTCCTTCTCAAGAATTCAATCGGTAAGGGATGTTTTGATTCGTCTAATAGCTAGGACGTATTTGAGGAATTAATATAAATCTAACTTGGTCATAAAACTACCAAATCACTATAATTTATTTCTTATGATCTTGAATAATGGTTCTACTATTGGTTGTGATTCTAAGGGTATTACAGATAAGGACTAACTGAAATGCATAAGACAACTGAACATGCATACATGAACATATAAAACTTAGAATGCATGACCAAGAATAAACATATACTAACATAATATAATATCTAACTAACTAAAATTTTCATAACTAAACATCTAAAATTTGTACAGTTGATCATGTAAACCTAAACTGATCTATTATGAAAACTATACTGAGACTGTAGGAACTAACTAAACTTTACCTACCCCAATTTAAGTTATTGAGGTCCAACTTTCAACCCCAGTTGGAAGGGTGTTGGTAAATTTCTAGAGGTACCAACACATAATTGACAATATGGATCCACAAGGTTGTTATCCCAAATAATAAGGGTATCATGCCTCTGCTGATGGGGGGACCCCTCATAATCTACAATGGAATCGTAGGTCTAGAGCTTAGGGACTGGTACTAATGACTCATACCTAACTAATTAGGGGGCTTCCATACATGAGTTTAATTTGTACTAAGTATTACTCCCAACTAAATGACACAAGTATTATTAGTCATTTAACATGATATGATACTGTATTGATAAGTGATCAACATGAACTTGGTAATATAAATGTGATAATAAAATCATGGTCTGACTGTCTTGTTACTTGATAACGAAATCATGTAAAACACATAGGTGTCAGGTATTCATAACCCCCCAGTACTGGATGATCACAAAAATATGATAACAGTGTGATACGACCCAAACTAGGGCCTTGTCATAATGGGCATTTCAAATCCAACCAAGACTAGAGAAAACCCCCATTACCCAACCCAACCAACCTACGCATTTCCTGAGTCGGATGAATTTTGAACATACAACAAGATAGCATTATTGTATAATCTAAGAATCAGGTATAGGTCTATAACCATGACCACCCAAATGACCCCAACCATCCAATACTAACAAATAACCAATACCAAACCAAAACATAATCCAAAACCCTAACCAAATGAGTTGCAAAAAATTATATATAATCCCAAAATAAATGATGATCGAATAGCAAAAAATTTATTCCAAAGATATCAGTCCGAATTCCATTGACAATACTAAGGTTGACACTAATACCGATCTTGCCCATACAAACCCATAGTAGTTCCACAAAATACACTAACAAAAAGAAAAACAATATCTAGTTAGGACATGCCCCCAACCATAGCCTAAAATAATATCCATAAAATAACTAAAGTATATGAAAATGTTCTTAACATGACATGGATCCTTCAAAAAATATGGAAGCTCACCACTTCAATCTAAATGTTGATCCCAAAATTCGATTACTGTATAGGAGGAGTAAAATGGTTGATTCCTGCATTACATGGGGATACAGACGCCCGAAGATGGTTTAACGAGTGAACGCTATCAGGAACTCAGGATAAGAATAAAATAATTCCATCAAATGAAACCAAGTAAACCAACCATATGCATACAAAACATACATATATATATATAATCATACCGGGAAATGGAATCGGGTTTAGCATGCATTTAAAATCATTAACCTGGGTATGTGTAGATTAACCATCGTAAAACCACCCACGGGCTATATGGATCTAGTGTAACCCCCTAAATATGCCCTAATATATTCAACTGTATGAATCGTAGATACCATAAGAGTAGGGATTTCTGAAGTACCCTTTGCTCTCTATAATACATATGTATAGTGTACTTAGAGATTTCCTATGTACCTCATAAGTATAATATATGGTCACCATGACCAACCACGCATGTCGGAAAAAAATAGTTTCCATTATTTGTCCATATGACTCTTATCTTAATGATTATCTATCATACCCCGCCATTATCGCCCAATTAAAATAATTTCCAACAAATCCATTATTCCATTTATTTTAAACCAAGGATATTAATAGTGGTATCGTAATACCGATAATAACTTACAAGTATTGTCTTTAGATGACCTTTTAAGGTAATGGGATTCTCGTGTATACTATTTATCAAGTTATCTTAGGGGGAATCCCCTATACACCATAATTGTTCCATGATGTTTTCTTGAGAGAGTCATATGTACCCCAAAGTTGTCCATTAACATGTTTACTTGGAGGATTCCATTGTACTCCAAAAGGATATTCCATTAACCATACCTATGACCACCAATCTATTCCATTTAACAATTAAAAACCATTTAAACCATTTAAAGTTCCATTACCAAGTTCAAACCAATAATTTCAAGAAAATCCCTTCTCTAGACCCGATACAACTCATGGGTACGAGCCATATACTGGGGTACGAGCCATATACTGGGGTACAAGTGGTATGGTCCTATCGTATGCTGACTAGAGTTAGTTGGTGGTATGATTTTGATCAATGGAATGTGTATGACTTAGGGGTACGAGTCATAGGTCTTTGTATGAGTCATATAATGGACTCGTATGTTGGATTGTATTTTACCCTCCTTCTATTTCATTCTACCAGGGATACGGGTTATGGAGATGGATAGTATACTATAGTTACGACTTGGTTTGATTAGTCATATACTAGAAATTATTTGATCCAATGGTTGAGTCTTGGATAAGAGTGGTAGATCCGACTGTATAGCATGGTACAAATCGTATGGGACAGTCGTATCCCTATGATGGGTTTTTAAGGGCTTTAAGTGGGGGTATTTAGGAGATTTACCTACTTACCTTAATTAGAACCCCCGACTTCTAATATACTTAGGGGATTATTTACCCTATTAATTTATTATTATCACTTACAAACTATTTGTAAACATCCAATAATTGTCTCAAGAGATTTTAGGGAAAGATGGCTAGAGTTTCATCCTACGAATAGGTTTGGGGCTAGTCTTGGTGATTTATTTCCATAAATTCTTTGGTATAAGGATTATTCTCTAACCACATTGTAATTTCAACTAAAGGGATGGTTTATATGATAGATTTCATGGTTTTACTATTTCATGATTATGGTTTTTAACTACTATTGGGGGTTTTGATATTGAATACTTTGTTATGGTTTCCTATGGTTTTAATTATTCTTTTATATACATTAATGGTGGTATTGGACAATTGGATTGCATGGTAATGGTTTAATCATCTTTTGAATTGGTTATGGTTATATTATGTCCCCAAGGTGTTTGATAAAATGCTTACAAAGATATGTTCATTGCATTGACTTCTTTTAATGGAACTCTCACATATTTTAAACTGGAAAAATGATTTATACTTGGTTTAAATGGTTTGGAAAGGCTAAAGGATAAATGGTTATGCTTGTGGAGAACACAGAAGTCTCCCAATTTGATTTAATATGGTTTTTGGAAGGGCACCTAAAGTCCCCTCAACCTAAATAGTTTGGATATGGGTATTTCTTATAAGTAGGGGGTGGTAAGACAACTCTACTTATATAGGCCTTGGTTAATAAATTGTAAATGGATTGATTGGACATGGTTCTAATTGGGAATTAATGGTGGGGTATGTAGCTATGCAGTGGAAGGTGGCGGTCCCGGGGGGACCAAAACTGGAAACTAATATTTACCGATATGAGGGGTCCTTTAATACCACGTAGGAGTGTCACATTTTTATATTGGAGGGATGTACTAGTCACCATATAGGATATTCCCTGGTTTTGTGGCTACACACACTAGGCCTTTTATCAGGTGGAGCTGAAACCATATGGCCCATGGGTGGTTAGTATGGTAAAGCTTCACAGCCGAGGTAAAGGTTGTAAGTACATGCTAAACCCGGTCCTTTTTCTCGGCACTTATCCATGTATGGTTGTAAGCATTATGTATGGTTTTAATTTGTTTTATGATTGGCATTATTTTATCCTTATCCTGAGATTTATGCTAGTGGTCGTTCGCTAACCCTGTCTACTAGAAGTTGTATACCCATGCTATATAGGAACTGGCCATTCTACGACTCATATTTATCACACGGATTCGGTATCAGCATTTGGACTAAAGTGGTGAGCTTATATCCTTTTGGAAGGCATTATTTCATGTTATGGATTTCTTTAGACATTTTTTTTTATCTTAGCTATTGGTTTTGGAAATTGTTTGGGGCGTATCCCAACTAGATATATTTACTCTTTTGGATAGAGGCTTTGTGGTACTTCTATGGGTTGGTAAGAGAAGGATCGATATTGGTGTCTTCCTTGGCATTGAATTAAGCCAGAGGGCTGACATCATTGAACAATATTATTTTTAGTTCTATCCTATTAAATTTTGGGATTGATTTTCATATTATGTTTAGGTATTCCCTTTGGTTTATGGTCTATTATTTAGTTTGGTATGGTTGGGCGGTTGGTGCGGTACGGTTGGACTCGATTGGGTCGGTCATGGTTGTGACCCTATCACAGAGTCTTAATGAGAATAATAACTCTATATTTTTATATGTTCAAAATTCATCCCATCTAAGACTAGATATAGGTGGTCGGGTTGGGTAATAGGGGGCGATACTCGGTCCTTATTAGACTTTGGATTCCCTTTACGACAGAGCCTGGGGTCGGGTCACATCAATTTTGGAGTCACTTCCAAGTGAAAAACTAGTGAGCTCCTATTGAAGATTTGTTAGATCTCATCATTTGAAGTAAAATTCACTTAGATTTTCTCAAATCAAATTAATGGAGATTTTGGGTTAAACCTTACTTATTATCTTATGAATAACTAATTTTTCCTCTTGGCATTATGTTAGAATAAGGTGTAGATATGTGTGAGATGTGATTTGATTTTGCATATAATAGATTGTGATGTTGGATTCTACTATTGCTTAAATAACATGGTTGGGATTTGTTGGTTAAAGCCTCAAATACCCAAATGGATTTGATGGATGAAAATTCAAAGCTCATGAAAGCTCAAACCATACTTGAAAGAGGGGTTTGGGTAACCTTTAGGAACCCACATCATCCTTGATAGAGGGATGTGGGAACCAAGGCAATAATAGACAATTTATGTGCATGGTTGACTAATTTTAACTATATTATACATAAGGGTGATTGTGAAGTCGACTATACTTAGGGCACCATGCTAGAAATAGGGGTTTCTAATTGAGATATTAGGTGTTTTTGATTGAATCACTCCTTAGGTGCTCGAAAGGGTCAATGAATGACAACCTTGGGGTTTTGATGATGAACTAGTCTCAAGGATTTCCAACCTATCCTACCACATCACCAACACTTAGAATTTTCTTTAAATTATCACACACTTATGCATATGTTACCCCTAGGAAAGCATAGTCCCAAGATTCGTGCCTAATTTCCTAGAGTGTAATTATTTATAGCCCAAAACTTATACTAGAAAATGCCTAAATTAAATACTAAGTGTGATAACCTTCAAACCCCACATTTTTATCTTTTAGTACTATTGGTTTGAATTTAGCTATTATCTATAGTTCCAGACTAATTTAGTTGTCACTCACATTGTTCCTCATCGATTCGACCCCGACACCTATGATTGATAAATATATTGACGACGACCGTTTTGCACTTAAATTGACGTGTAAGTTGAGTGTTATAAAACTAGCATCGTTGTTGGGGTAAAATTTGGCATTTTGAGTTAGTTTGGAATTCTAGCTTACTTCCTTGAATTCGAACTTGTAAATAATTGTCTGTGATCTTCTTTTGTTTCTTGTGTTTCTTCTGTTAGGTAGATATATTATTTTATTTTACTTTTCTTGATGTCATCTTTTGAAAAATATGATTTTAGTAGTTGGAAGTCCTATCTTGACAATCCATGTTCATATTGTGAAGGACCCCACTTTGGAAGAGATTGTAGATATACTCCCCGGAGAGACATGGACCCACTATCTCAAAACTATTAGGAGTATGGTTTTTCTTTTTGTGGTCGTCGTGATGGACATTGGAGTGATTGTCCAAATTCCCCTTCCCTTATTATGCTAATGCAGTTTCTAGTTCTTGTAATGAGTTTGATAGGTCTTATGATAAGAATAAGGAAAAGCAACACACTGGGTCCAATAGTTTAGAAGTATTGCTTAAAAATATCTTGGGTCGGGTAATTACAATGGTGGAGAATATGCAAGACATACACCAATCCAATGAGGCATTTGGAAGGGAAATTGTAAAGATTGAGGAAATAGGCAAGGAAGAAATTCTTGATATCACCACTACCTTGCCCAATTCCCATGAGGAGGTCAATAAAAAAGATAAACAAAGCTATGATGATGATCTTGGAAGCAAATAATCCTTGGTTATTTCCTAATATACCGAATCACATGATGTTGATGATGCCAAAATAAAGGAAATGGTTTTAGAGTCAAAAGAAGAAGCAAATCAAATCACTTATGATGACTCTAGACTATTTTGAGGTGACGGTGGTAAGGTGGAGGAAATTTGGAAATTATGGGTTAGACCTCATTCAAACCTCTTTTCAAGATTGTTCTTAGAGAATGTGATGAGAATCTGTCTACCTAGGCAAATTGTGGGTTGTAAGGACTAGTACAATCCCTATATTTTTTATTTGAAAATCCAAGTGAGCACATGGAATCCCCACTATCCATTACAAAGGACTTCAACTTTTGATGTACAACTAGTGGCCTATTGATGTTTTCAACTTGCCCAAGGAGCCAAACCAAAAGTTCAAGGTGAAATTGGGTAAAAGGATTAAGCTTTCAAAATGGAGAGATTGAATCTCCCTCTTCATTTCCTAACATCTTAAACCTTTTATCTTTTAAGATCTAATTCTTTTGTCCCCCTGCCACTTATTAAATAGTGAATGAAAGTTTGGACGGAAATTAAAAACTTCTAATTGGAAGCAAAAAAGAATGTTGGGGAGACGTCGTGCCTCAATGTTAAACTAAGCGCTCGTAGAGAGTCACCCCATCATGTCACAAAAAGTGGCTTGTATCCTTTTATTTATGCATGATAGAGTAGATTTGTTTTATGTGTTTGTGCATGCATAATCCATTACAATGTAGTGCCAGGAGAAATTTTGATTGTTATTTAAAGAGGAAGTTGTGAAATTTCCATGTTGGGAATGAATATAGGAGTGTAAGAGACCTGATTTAGGTATCAATTATCGTAACCGCGGTCTGTGCCATCGTGATTGCGGTGGCCACATGACCGCAATCGCAGAACTAGGAATGTGATCATGGTTGAATCAGTTAAAATGACCATCCGAATTCTATTTCTTCACATGCAACTCTTTAAAAACTCTCTCAAATTCTCTATAAATTTTAGCTTAGTGTTGAGTATACTAGTGTCATTTCAATCCATTTGTATCTACGAACTTGTTATGTTGTCTCAACCCCCTTTATTTTGCTTTAAATTGTATGCTTAGAACTTGTAATTTACGAAAAGGACTAAAATAGCATTTTCAATTCTAAATGCATGCTTGATTGTGAATTTTGTGGTTGTTAGCTGTTGTAGTTGATGTACACATCAATGGGGAAGTTTTGAGTATCCAGATTTATGCTTTAAACTGTTGAAATTGACGTGTACACCAAATCTTTTATTCAATGCCTCTACGAGTACCTTGCTAAATTCTTTAAGTGTAGGGGTATAATCTTGAGATCTAGGATCAAGTTCCTTTGTCGTAATGTTTATGTTCCTAGTATAACACTAATTTGGGGATAAAATTATTTGTTTTGACTGATGTGCAAGACTATTGACTATGATAGTCTTAAGTACCGCGATTGCGGCCCCAATAACCATGATCATGGCACAAAAATCACGGTCACTTCTCCACGATTTCCATACCTGAGGGTGGTTGTCTGCAGAAATCAAAGTTTCTGCCCACCCATTTCTCACCCCAACACCTTCTATAACACGACCACATAAGTTATTTGATTAATCTAGCATGTGTTTGGTGTGATAATGCTACTGATGGTATGAATTGCTTTGCTTACAGGTACTAAGCCATAGAAATGGGAGATTTTAACAACATCATGTTCATGACAGCCCAATTCCAAAACCTCCACTATGCAAACATTCTTAGGACTAAGCTACTCTCTAAAATGGGTATTAGCCTAGACAAAGTGGAAGCAAAGCTCCAAGGTTTCCATGCCAGACTCATCGAGACCAAGATGATGTGTTTTTTGCTAAACCCCTACTTTAAAAATAAGCATTGGGTGCGTGAGTTATACGCCAACCTCAGCGTAGTTTCTCTCACAAATCCATAAATGATGATTCGAGGAAAATAGGTGAACTTTAGGGTAGAGCGAATCAATGAGGTGTATGGGTTCCCATATGCTGACATGGAGCAGTTCTATGAAAAATCATGAAATCCAAGGATCTGTATGGTGAACATTCTATGCTCTAACAAAGAGGTTCCCTCGGAAACCACCAAGAGAGATAGTTTGATGAATGATTTCATAGCTTAGGCCAGGCTTTAGCTGAATATAATCTATAGCAGAGTATGGTCATGAAATCACATAACTATTATCATAGATTTACGAGCTCAGATAGTGGCTTATATCCTATCTGGTATTGCAATTAATATGGGAGAGATTGTGCTCTTAGAGTGGAGGTACTTCAAGAATCATGGAGGTACATATTTTTTCTTCCCTTCCATTATCACAGAGCTATGCATAAGGGCACAGTGAAGGAATATCTATAGATACCTAGGTGCTCCAAAGCCCCCACATCTTTCCACTCAAATTCAAGGGTGGGGGTGCCCTATGTTTGAGAAAGAAAATAAAGGTGGAATCAAGCAAGTCAATCCAGGAGGACACAGACTCTTGTAGACCTTTGTCAGCCAACCAATTCGATGACATCCCAAGTCAGATGTAGGTGGTTAGGGAGCTATTTTCCAGATTGCCTCAGGGACTGGGAGAGCCCTCCACTACTTTCCACTCATATGTTTCCTAGTCAGATTATGAGCTATACAAGCAAGAGTAGAAAAAGAAAGGTGTCATAGTTGCCAGCCTAGAGAGAGTATATTCAGCGTTATCTACATAATATAGGGACATCAAGGAGTCACCCGAGAAGATGGTGAAGACAGAAAAAAAGAGAGATAAATTCTTTTTAAATCTATGGAAAGTAGTAAAGGGCATCTTTAAGGTGCTCAAACCCAATGAAAGACTGCCTTCACCTAGGTTGTAGATTGACGATGAGGCCCCAATAGATTGGTCAGCTGATGATGCCGATGGTGATAGTGCAGAGTCAGCAGAAGAGGAAAGCTCCTGATGTAGATTCAGGGAACCCCTTTTAGCCTTTCTTTATTACACATGAAGTGAGGACACTGTTGTACTTTTAGTTATGGGTTCCCCAATATTTATATTTTTCTGATTGTTGCTAGATGTTGTTGTGATTGTTTTATATGAATTCTTGATACTATTTTGTTTTGTTTTGAGATACTATATTTGGGCACTTTGATGGTGCTCATATTTTTCATGGATTATCATGTGGTTTTGTTTTAGTTTTTATTTTTTACTTTAGCTTTATTTTGATTATGATGATGTATGATGAGCCTTCAACTATGATAGATTGAGTGACAAAATTCTAAAGGGTAAAGTGTAATGTTTAGGTTTTGAGCCATAGATGCAGGGGAATTCTGAGTACCCATGGAATCTATGTCATTAATGAAAGGGAAGTCTGAGTACTTGTGGCATTATAAATTTGGGGTCCCATTGTGCACCAATGGTGAAGTCTAAGTAGCCAGATCATTGGTTTGCTCATATTAAGCCAAAATTTTAGACTAAGGCTTTGGTTGTTTCCATGATTAGAAAATTGTGTGTGGTGCTAATGTAAAATAAACAGCCTCCTCCGTCCAAAAAATTTCAAAAATCAAGGTCATGAATGTGAGAAACTTTGTAACAAAACTTTTTCTCTCTTTGTTTTTCCACAAATTTTTAACTTGTGATTAGTGATAGATACTCCTATGTTGTCTCTAACAGGAGGGACAATTGAGCCTCTTTGGTGAAATTTGGCATGCCATGTGTGGTGAGACATTTGCATTCATCTCTTGTATATTTGTGTTGTCTACAACTTGCCCCGCTAGTCTCTTAAGGCTAATTTTTATTGTATTTTCGTTAAGAAATGATCTTAGGCAATCCTTGTGATTTTGGAAACCTCTTTATCATAAAAAAGCCTACCCAAGCATAAAAGAAATCTCTAGTTACAAACTTTGAGCCTTTGGACCTTTCTTGGGCAAACACATTAAAGCCATTAACTATTCTTATTATCCCGCTTTTGAACCATACCCTCCTTGAACTTAAAAATGTAACTTGTGGCTAAAAGCCTAAGTTGGGGGATTATGATGATTGATGAAAGTAAGCATGGGTCTATGAAGTTGTAAGTGAAATGCCAAAATGTCTAGCCATTGAAAACAAATGAATAGAAAAGAAATAGGGGATCAAACAAAGTAATAACTTGCACGAAATTTGCAAGAAAAAAGAATGAAAGAAATTGAGTAAACAAAGGAAGCAAAATGTAGGCATATGAAAAGACATAAAAACAAAGAGGAGTGGCCCAAAGTAAAAAAACAAGATTAAATTAGTGTGATGTAGATGTTCAATGAAGGGTGTGGCCATGTTGTTCCAAAATGATATCCTACCCTAACCCGAACCTACGTTACAATCTCAAAAAGTTCTTTAAGATCTTCAACCATTTACTTTCTTTATATTTGCAATTGAAAAGAGGGGAAAGCCTATGGTATTACACTTGTTAACAAAGAAAGTTCTTTTATGAGGGAGTGAGTTTTTGCACTAAAATTTCTTGTTGCATATTTGGTAGCTTGGTGGGTGGAATTTTCTTTCTTGTGAGGAGGCATATTATTGAGTTGAGGTGGGTGATTTTGTCACCTTCCGAGCAATAAGGAAAATGTAGTAAGCTTTGTTTTGGTCAAAAGTGAGTCACTTCTAGGGTAATGGTTATTATTGCTTGGTTGATCTTGGACGTCTTGTGCATCCTAAGATGTGGCATTTTATGTTTAGGGGAGTAATAAAAAATGCTTAGCCCATGTGTGATAAGCTACTTATGGTACTGACTATGCTTGAAATCTTTATGATCTTTGAGGCATGATGTTTGGTCATAGATAATTGTTGTCTCGTGGTAGAAGGTAGTGTTTCTTGAGGACAAGCAAAATCTTTAAGTTGGGAGTATTGATGACTAGTGATTTTACCACTCATTTTCACTAAACATGCAAGTGCATTACCTTGTTTTGAATGAATTAATGATACATCATTGTGATTGAATGCACTAATATCCATATTTAGCAGCCACATATAGTTGATGAGATAGAAAGATGTGGATTGGAGCTAAAAATGATCAAAAGTAAGAAAGAAAGTACAAATGAAGACTTGGAGTAGAACATAGCCTTAGCTACTGCGGTAACGGTCTGAGGACCGCAATCACGATAGTCAAGCCAGTCAAAAAGGCACATTTGCGTGAGTCTAGAGCATTCATAGTACCGCGGTTGCTGCCAAGTCATTACCATCGCAGAATGGCAGAAAAATGCAACCTAAGGACAGAACTGTAAATGCATGTGGCTTATATCAAATTTGACAAAAAGATGACTCAAACCCTACTATTAAAAATATTCCATCTTCCCAATTTTGAGCATTGTTCTAGGATTTGTAGCCTCCATTTTTGGAGAAGAAAATATTGTATAAATTTTGGGTAAAGAATATTTTAGAGTAACTTCCAAGTGAAGAATTAGTGAGCTTCCATTTATGATTTGTTGGATCTCATAGTTTGAAGTAAAATTCACTTTGATTTTCTCAAATCAAATCAATGGAGATTTTGGGTAAAACCTTACTTATTTATCTTATGAGTAGCTAGTTTTTCCTTTTGGGATTATGCTAGAATAGGGTGTAAATATGTGTGAGATGTGATTTTTTTGTGCATTTAATAGCTTGTGATGTTGTATTATACTATTTCTTGAATGACTTAGTTTGGAATTGAGGTTGAAAGTCCTCAAATACCCAAATGGGTTTGATGGATGAAGATCCCAAGCTCTTGAGAGGTCAAACCATCCTTGAAAGAGGGGTTTGGGCATACTTTAGGAACCCACATCATCCTTGAATAAGGAATGTGGAAACCAAGACAATAATAGATAATTTATGTGCATGGTTGACTAATATTCACTATCTTAGACGTAAGTGTAATTGTGAAGTTGACTATTCTAAGGGTACCATCCTAGAAATAGGGGTTTCTAATTGAGGTATTAGGTTATTTTGACGGAAGCACTCATTAGGTGCTCAAAAGGGTCAATGAGTGACACCCTTGTGGTTTTATTAATGAACTAGGCTCAAGGATATCTAACCTAGCCTACCACATCACCATCACTTAGAATTTACATCAAATTATCACACACTCATGCATATGTTACCCCTGGGAAAGCATAATCCCAAGATCCATTTCTAATTGCCTAGATTCTAATTATTCATAGCCCCAAACTTAAACTAGAAAATCCCAACAAGAAATATTAAGTGTGATATCCTTCAAACCCCCCATTTTTATATTTTTGTACTATTGTTTTGAATTTAGCTAGTATATAAAGTTCCAAATTAATTTAGTCATCTCTCACATTGTTCTTCGTGGATTCGACCCCAACTCCAAAGTTGGGTAAATATATTAACTATGACTGCCTTGCACTTAAATTGACATATAAGTTGAGAGTTATCAGTAGCCAGCATAGGTATAAGAGGTTTTTCTTCCAGTAAAGGGTTAACACTCTTTTAGGAGTACCTGCCAATAGAAAGTGACTCCCTAGTCCTTTCATATACTAGTTTAGTTCAAACACAAACCCATATGTTAGTACACGTGGAATGGTACTGACACCCTTCTAACTGGTGTTACAGGTTGGACCCTGATTATCTCAGATTGGGGTATATCGATTAAATGATAGCTTCGACAACTTCATTTAGTACTCAGTCTATACAATTTCAGGTTTGCTTGACCAAGTAATTAGATTTTAAGTTATTCAGTTATTCAGATCATTTCAATACATTCATTATTTGGTTTTGAATTAATAATTTTACATGCTTATGTTTTCATGCTCAGTATCCATACTTGATCATCAGTTCAGGTTTACAACATGATTAGCTTTATATGAGATTCACACAAAGTATTCATGTTTGATCATTTCCTACTTATAGAAATATTTTTAGCTCATGATTTATAAATCTCACTATTAGTTATAGTTTTCATGTATAGCCATGTTTTAAATATATGGTTGAGAAAATAACTTATGTCCTTAGTTTTAAAGCATGTCGTAAATATTTCCTTGGTTTAGTGCAGGTCTTCTTATACTCAGTGCATTCCAAAGTACTAACCGCATCTATGAGTTTGTAGCTACATCCTTCATAATATAGGTATAAGATTTAGCTCATACACCAGGGTCAGACAGTTCTCATCTTTCACCCAGCAGGCGATGACATCTCCTATTTTGAGAACTCAAGTCAGATGTAGTTTATGTTATAGATTGTTATCATTGTTATGTATTGATTTATAGTAGTTGGAGGCATGTTCCATCCGCCTACGATCATGTAGTAGAGTATTCATAGATAGTCAGTAAGAGTCATGATATGTAATTCCAATTCTTTCTTTAGTTTTATCATGATATAAACTTTATATATATGACATTTATTCAAACTTTCTCATGATCACATTTTCTCAGTAAATTTAGTTGTATATATAATTTAAATTATTTTCTCAAGTATTATGTCAGTACATAGGTTAGCTTGGGATCACTTGTGGTTCAAAGAATCGTGTTATGACAAGGAGTATCCTTTAGTTGTAACAAACTTGGCTTTAGAGCCTAGGGTTCAAGTTTCCTATGGTGTCTATGAATACATGAATAATAGAGTCATGTGGAATGGTATGGAGACATTTGTACTTCTTTTCAAGATGCTACAGGGCATTTAAGAAATGTTTCCCATTTTTCATGTCTTAGATCATGCAATAGAAGTGTTCTTTAAGGAACTTATGCCTATTATTATGTTAATCCATTAATTCCAACTATTCTTTATTCTTAAGGCAATAAAAATAGCCAAGATTTAATCCTTGCAGATATATTTCTTTTAGATACTCCCCAAAGACAGTTATGGGATTGCACGCAGGCTCGAAAGTATTCCATCAATGCCTTTACATTTCAAAGTTTTAAATATTTCATTCATGTTCATGAAAATCATGCACTAAGACAAAGTAAGATGTTCCCTCAAATCCCTTCTTGAAATTCTATGACAACATATGATCTAAAGTTAGAAGCATGAACCCAGAAGTTTTAAAACAAGTAAAGTGGGGATAGTGTTTATCTAGATTTATTAGATTATGTATCCATAAAGCTATAAATGTGTTGTGTATTTTTTTAATAGGAAATTGAGAGAGATTATTATTTATGGGAGACTTAGAGTATGTTAATGCTTTAGTCGGGAAAGAGATTAGGCAATGACCACAAATGCGGAGGAGCTTTTTTAAGATTGACATGTTTATAAAATTTGGTGTGGATTAATATTTCATGATTCGTATCCAATAGTAGTTAGTGGGTATGAGTGTATGAGAAGTTCTGTGGATATCCATGTGAAGTGTTAAAATCTAAGTTTTAACTTTAGATGATTGAGCTAATAGAAAAAAAAGTTGAAATTCTTGATAGTGTGAACTCAGGGTATGGTAATACTCCTGAAGATTCTAAGTTAGTTAGTGTTTAAGTTATTATATGATGATTATTGGGGCTATAAAAGTTAAGAGTTCTATCTCAAAGTAAAGTATTAGAAGTGGGTTTTACATTTTCAGGTGGTCTTTCAAGGTGATTTTATTATAGATGTGTATTATTATATCCCAGACTCTTGGGTAAATTGGTTGCAGTTGAGTTTAGAGTTTATTAAAAGAGCCTACAGACTTAGAATGATATCATTAATCTGAGGGGCAGATGATAGAACATGAAACCAAGTCAGGCTCTTAGATCCAAGTAGTGATGCAATGTGTTGTAGAACAATACTAGGGGAGGAAGATGACCGATCCATTCATATCTCAGCACAAATTTTTTTACTTCAATCATCATGACATCTACTCATGTCTTACACATCATCTCTATGATCATAGTTCAAGTTTATGCAAATCATACAGAATCATGTGCACTACTAGTTCCTAGTATTAGACCTCTAATTCACATATTAGTATGAATCATATTCCATGAAATTATGATCTCCAAACTAAATTCATGCAACTCATGACTCATGTACTAATGCTTTACAGTATGTTCAGTTCCCATCACTCATGGTGCATCCTTAATGACCAGTGAAAAATTTAGATTTATGACATGTATGTCCTAAGTTTTGATATTTTTAAAGAGATTATGTCATTGATACTCTATTCTTCAGGGCTCAATTAAGTATCCAAGTTATGCCTAGTATTCTTTCATGCTTCAGGTTCTCATGTTCTTACCTTTCAAGTGACCTCTCTTATGAAATAATAGTAGTGATGAACTTTTGTTAAGATGGAGTAAGTAAAAGTTTCTTATTGTGGAAAGATTTTTGTATTCTTGTTTTATCTAAAGCCATAAGTTTGAAGGAATATTAAGGTAAAGCTTCTAATATATGTCATAGTTGGTTGAAATTTTGTCTGTGTTTTCTTGGGAATAGTGCATGGAAGTTGTTATTGATAGTGGTTTAGAGAATATAGGAAAAATTCTTTGGTGGGTTGATTTTCTAGAAGTTCATATATGGTTATAATGTGACACGAACCTACCACGGGCCTTGTCGTAATGGGCCTCCCAAATCCATCTGGGACAGGGGACCGGCGCTACTACTATCCAACCCCACTCGGTTTACACAACCTTTGATGGGATTAATTTCAAACACAAAACAACATAGCATAAATGTTCTTTTTAAGACATTAGGATACTGTCACAACCGTTACCGACCCAATTCCTTTAACATGTTTATAACATGCAAGAGTTCCATTAAAAGAAGTCAATATAATGAACATATCTTTATAAGCATTTTATCAAACACATTGAGGGCATAATATAACCAAAACCAATTACAAAGACCATTAACCCATTATCACGAAATCCAATTGTCCAAAACCACCATTAATGCATATAAAAGCATAATAAAAATCGTATAAAACCATAACCAAGCATTTAATATCAAAACCCACAAATAATAATTAAAATCAACAGTCATGAAATAGTAAAATAATGAAATCAATCATATAAACCATGCCTTTAGTTTAAATTACAATGAGAAAAGAGAAACATTCCTTAAACAAAGAATATAATGGATGGAAATCACCAAGATACGCCCCAAAGCAATCCTTTAGTTGAAACCCTAGCTCTCTTTCCCCAAAAGATCTTGAGAGAATTATAGAGTGTTTTGGAATAGTTTCTAAGTTTTAATGAATAGAATAATAGGGTAAATAACCTCCTAAGTGTATTAGAAGTAGTGGGTCCAAATTAGGGTATGTAGGAAAATATCCAGAATACCCCTACTTAAGTTACACAAAATCCCATCAAAGGAATACGGTTGGCCCATATGAGTTGTATCCTTCTATATGATTGGTTTCCACCACTCTTATATAAGCCTCAACCTTGGGTCAGACACTGTCTAGTGTATGAATCATCCAACCAAATCATAACCATATTATACGATCCATATCCATGACTTATATCTATGGTAGAATGAAATACGAGAAAGATCAACACTGCTTGCTATACGAGTCCCTGATACGAATCATACCAAGCCTTCCAACTCATACCCCTAAGTCGAACCCATTTTAGTGTCGAAAAATATCCCACCAACCAATACTGGTTAGCATATGACAGGACCATACCCCTCGTACCCCAACATACAGCTCGTACCTATGAGTCATATTGGGTCCGGAAAATGGAATTCCAAGAATTTTTCTAAGGGTCAAAACATAAGATGCTTCATAATGATAAGCTTTAATGCTATGTTGGTATCTAAGTGGATGAATGCATTGTGTGCTAGTGAATTACTAGTAAGAGGTTGAACTTAGTTGTTGAGGTGGTAAGAGGAATTATTTTTTAGGTGAAAGATGTGAAACATGCATGGGGTATTGAATTTGCGGTTTATACTAATATTATGGTGTTATGTATTATACCTTGTAATTTCAAGTAAGGATTGATCATGGTGAGAGCAGGTAGCTAAACTCAGACTTTGGTTGGAATGGTTATATGTGCCCATGAGAGAATTATAAGTTGAATCAAATGATCACAATTTTAAAGGGAACAATATAGTTGAGAGAGTATTTGAGAATTGTGGTGAATCTTAAAAGTTACCAGTTCTATTTCCTAATACAAAGTGATTGTTTCCTAGCTTATGTTTCATAGGACTATGTTCCATATTATAGAGTTATTGCCATATTAAGATTCCTTATTCAAGTATTTTACTCAAATCATACTGTAGATTCTTTTATCCCTAATATTATTAGGACTTATTGCAAAGAGTGTTAAAGAAATACTCCAGTTAAGCATGAACTTTCAGTATGATTTAGTCCGTATAGCCAAAAATTTAAATTAGCAGTCAGATAGATAAGCTCTTATGATTTTCCATATTTCCATCTAATATTACAATCGGATGTTTCATGATTATGGCTATTCCATGAGGTAATTTGTTTGCATACATGTAAGTTGCGAATTTAGTTTTGTCCAAGCATCATATTTCAGATTCAACTATTTAGTCATGACTCAGTATATAATTGTTTAGTGCATGATCTAAGTTTTCAAAATATTCCAGCTCAGAAATTATGATATCCATTATACGACCTTGGTATTTTTATCTCATGATTCGTGCTTACATAATGTACTTGGCAATGCAATCAAGCCCTATTGTTTCGATTCATATACGTGTTTTGTTTAGGAACACTTCCTAATGAGAATTTACGTACTATATTCCTTCCATAGTAATTTTTTGAATTTTATTACATTAGTTATAAATTCACAGTTCTATAAGTATGATTGTATCATGAACATTTCAAGTAATTTCAAAACTCTCAGCATGAATCAGCTCCTTACAGGCAATAAATCAAGTCTGCTAAGAAATAAGTTTTATGATGGATATTTTAACATTTTAGCTCATATATACCCTTTATTAACGCACATGTCATGTATATATTATTTCATATCTCTAAGACTTCAACAAGTTCCTATCCATTATTCGAGGCCGAATGATTCCAAGGGGGAGATAATGTAATACTCCACATTTTTAGGCTAGACATTGAACCATCGTTCCTATGTGTGTAAACTCTAATCCCATTATTTGAATTTGAATACATGTGTCATAATCATTATCGTATTTTTAAGAGTTTTTATTAGGTGAAAAATGATGATAGGAAACACTTAGAGCAAAGTTAAGCTAAGAGCTTTTGATTCGGCCAAATTTTCGTATTTGATTCTACAAGGGGAAACTTTGAACATGTATAACATTTTTAATATATAAAATATTGTTATGTCAAGGCTCACCAAATTATAGATAATTGTATTAGATTTCCAACGATACCAATTTTTCCTTAATCTGATATCCGAGAAAAAAGTTATGACCATTTTTATGAGAAACAGTAAGGGTCCGCGATATGTCCGCGCCGCATAGGCTATTCACCCAAAATATGGTCTGAGCTACAAGGGATATTCCACCATAATAGGCTCCTTTCCATGAGGGATATTTCCCTATAATATGGTCGACACCATGAGGGATATTCCCTCGGAATAGGGTCCACGCCAAGAGGGTTATTCCCTCAAAATAGGGTCCGCGGTACAGAGGCATTGTATTTCTAGGTTCATGATTAAAGGGGAAAAGAGTTAATTTGGTAATTTCCCCTCAACCCTTGTCATCCAAAACATGACTTATAACACTTAAAAGGGCATTATTTTTTGACCTCCCAAGCTTATATTTTAATAATGACAAACTGAAAAGTGTATCTCTACATCTTGTAATAATAGAAAGATAAAGGAAGTCGGCTTCAGAATTAGAAGGACACCAAGAATGGAAAGACATCACCATATCCAAGTAGCATCCAAGTAAAATCAATCATGAGAAGTCAAATGGAAGGAGCATCATAGTCCAAAATATTACAAAAAATCATGACACAATGATATAGAGGACCTCAGCATAGAAAGAAGGTCATTCAAGCACCACAGAAATAGAAGAAGGATCAACCCTACAATAATCATAGTTGCAATACCCAGATTTATGGCAAAATGAATAAATCAAGAACAAAGAATATTACAAATACATTGGCAAGGAATAAAATTCAAAAAGAAAATATAGATCATAGACATATCTGATATGGACATAATTTAAAGCAGTATATGGACATATCTTCTATGGACATTATACACGGATACATCCCTCAATCAAGGAATCAATTCATATCCTTGATTGAGAAGAAATCCCTTGGTTTTCCATATGAAGGGTACCATCCGAAGAATATAAAAGGAGAAGACCAAAGACAGACATTCTTTATGCAACTTCACAGAAAAATTCAAGGTATCTCATTCTTAATCTCACAAAGCTCTGTAACGTTAGTTTACAATTGTAATATTAAAAGTAGAATAAATTCATCTTTATAACATCAACTGAAGTTGTGTCACAAGATGTAAAGAGAAAAATAAGTCTTCAGAACTTGTTTCCTATCATTTTACTCGAACCAAACCTTCAATGATCTAAAGAAAACTTGGGTTAAAAAATCTTGAAACCCAAGGGGACTGGACGTAGTCACTGGATTTTTGTGCCGAACCAGGATAAATTGTTGTGTTGTTTACTTTATGCTTTATTATTTGCATGCTTAAATAATTAGGTTTAATTTGTTTGTGAAGTATTTTGATTTGCAGGCGAGTCGACTGTGAGGAGTCAGTAGTCAACTCCCGAAAGAAAATTTCAATTCACTCCCCCCTCTTAATTTTCTATTGGTATCAGAGCAGGTCTCACAGATAGAATTGCCTAATCGCAAGTGAGTAAAGATAAAATGGCCAATTATAAAATTCCCAACGCTCTTTTCTAGGATGGTCACTCCTCCACAAGACCACTATACATCAATAGACAACACTACGAATACTGGAAAAACGGAATCACCTTCTTTGTCAAATCAAATGACTACTAAGCCTAGGTTGTCATAAAAAATAGTCCTAAGCCAATTCCATGGCTGAAGGAGAAACAAAAGGACAACGATAAAGAATCCAGTAGCATTGATATGGAAGATCTTAAAAAATTTTATATTACCAAAGAACAACAGGAGGCAATAAAAACTAACATACGTGGTATAAGCTTACTTTTGTGCACAGTTAGTGAAGATGAACAAGACAAGATCTCAATGTGTGAGATAGAAAATGAAATGTGGGACAAACTAGAGGTAACCTATAAAGGAACCACTAAATAAAGAAGTCAAAAATTATTGCTCTTGTGAATAAATATGAATTATTCAAAATGGAGGGAAATAAGGATATTAAAAAAAAATTCCAGATTCAGCAAAATTGTGTGCGAACTGAAGTCACTAGGGATGATCTATCCTCATAAGTTGTAAGTCTAGAAGCTAGTCTGAAGTCTCCCAAAGACTTGGGAAACCACGACTGCCATTTTGAAAAATGGAGACCTTCACAACATGACATATGATGAACTGCGAGGTAACCATATGGCATATGAGAAAAATTAGATCAACAGGTTTCACAAAGATGGAAGAAAGAATACAGTATTCTTCAATTCTACTCCAACACAAGAGGAGGACATTCTAGAAAATATTGATAGCAAAGGAATGGCCCTCATCAACCGTGGGGTAAGGCAGATTATGAGACAGAGATAGCAAAGATCCCAGGGAGGCAAAAATAATGACTCCACCATAAAATGATAATCTCTATTACTACTGTGGAAGATCTAGACACTTCAAAGAAAACTATCAAGAATTGACATAGGTTGTCTAGAAAGAATCAAAGGAGAGATAAAGATGAAAACAAAGAAGAAATAAAGACAGCAAACATGTGTTTTATGGCAATAGGTGGACCTAGTAACGTAAGGCCACATAACTGTCATAGCTCTAATACTCTTGAATATAATCTGGATATGCTAATCGATGAACTTCAAAAAATCATAGATGAATATAATAAACTTTCTCAAGAAAATAAAAGTTTTGATATTCGTTTTAAATAAAAAATCCTAGAAGAACGACGAAACTGGAAAATAGAAATTGAGGCCTGTTAAGTTGAAATTGACTTGCTTCATGAAGAGATTGGTGACGCAAAACCCAAATTAATTAATCTTAAAAGGTCCCCAAGACACAGGTTCATCAGAATAAACTCCTTAAAAGGAATCTGAGTTTCTTCTCAAGGTCTCTTAAATTAGATAAGACCTCATTTTCTTATCAAGGACCCTTCTACTTGACTTATGGATGGAGAGGGCACAAATACTTAGTTGCAGGCATAAGCCTAAAAGTTTGTAGGTTTGGAATCCCAAGGAAAACACATTTAACCCGGTAGGACCCAAGACCACTTGGGTACCTAAATAAAATTCTTCTTCTTTTTTTATAGGAACATATCTGCAAGACCTACAAAAAGGGAATGTGATTCATTGACAGTGGATGTTTCAGGCATATGACTTGAAAGAATGAGAATTTTTGTTCCCTAATGAAAGTGGATAGGAAGTCAGTCAGATTATGTGACAATGCTAGAGACAACGTCATTGGAGTCGGCTCAGTAAGACTCAACTCATCATGTGAATTCACCAAAGTATACCTAGTAGACAGTATCAAACACAACCTGCTCAGTATCAGTCAACTATGTGACACCGGGTTTGGAGTGTTCTTCAACAATGAAAGTTTCTCAATTAAACGTGATAAAAGATATATCTCCCTTATCGGTAAGTGCATTAATAATATTTATGTTTTAAATAATCCTTACTTTGCTACCCTAACCTGCCTCACTGTGCAAGCCAATGACACTTGGTTGTGGCACAGGAAGCTCGGGCATGCCAGCATGAACATTATTGAGAAACTGTCTAGGCTTAATTTGGTGAAAGGTTTACCAAAACTCATATTTGAAAAGGATCACATCTGTGAAGCCTTCCAACTGGGTAAACAGAGCAGAACATCTTTAAAAAGGAAGGACATTGCTTCTACAACCAGGCCTCACCAAACATTCCACATGGATCTATTTGGTCCCACAAAAACCACAAGTATTAGTTAAAAAAAATATGTTTTTGTCATAGTTGATGATTACTCATGATTTACCTAGGTTATTTTTCTTGAACATAAACATGAAGCTTTCATAAATTTTAAGATTTTTTGTAGGAAAATACAAAGAGAAGACGGGAACCTCATCACCTACATTCATAGTGATTATGAAGGAGAATTTGAAAATAAGGCATTTGAAGAATATTGTGCTCAAAATGGATACTCTCGGAACTTCTCTTTACCACGATATCCCCACCAAAATGGTTTAGTGGAATAAAAGAACTAATCCATATAGGAAACAACCATAATAATATTGTTAGAACACAATCTCCTGGATCACTTTGGGTAGAAGCAGTTAGTATAGCATATCATATCATCAACAGGTGTCTGATCAGACCTATTTTAAATAAAACTTCATATGAACTTTAGAGAGGAAAGAAGCCCAACATCGGCTACTTCTATTCTTTCGGCTGCAAATATTTTATTCATAATAATGGTAAGAATACACTAGGAAAGTTCATTCTACGAAGTGACAAAGATCTTTTCCTTAGGTACTCTCCCACTAGTCGTGCTTACAGTGCTTTTATTAAAAGAACATTGGTTGTTGAGGAATCTATGCTTATTTTCTTTGATGAATCTAACCACCGGACTATTAGTATAACTACTGATGAAGAATAGGCAAGTAATATACAAACTGGAAAGGATTCCAGCATAACTCTAGAGACCTCTCAAGACAAGTTGACTACACCCTTAACAGAGTCGACTCCTACAGAAGAAATAGGGAGGTCAAACATTCCAAAAGAGTTAAAGCAGCAGCCATCGAAATAATCTCATCATCAGAAATCAAAAAGACAAAGTTCAAACTAGAGCATCATTAAGGAGACAAGCATCTATTTTCCTCGTGTATCAATATGAACTGAAGATAACTAATGAAGATCCCAATGATGAATCATGGGTTGAAACTATGGAGGAAGAAGTAGAATAATTTGAATACAAATAAAGTTTGGACACTAGTTGAAAAAACAAGAAACTTCTCAGTAATCAGAATCAATTGGGTCTATATAAAATAAGGTAAATGAAGAAGGTATAATTATAATAAATAAAGTTAGGCTCGTAGCTCAAGGCTACTCTTAGCAGGAAGGTATTGATTATGATGAAACCTTATCCTCAATGGCTAGGTTAGAGTCAATATGAATTTTACTAGCTTTTGTTGCATTAAAATGTTTTAAATTATATCAAATGGATGTAAAAAGTGCTTTCTTGAATGGATTTATTCATGAGGAAGTTTTCATAAAACAACCCCTTGGATTTGAAGATCCTTCATTTCCAAATCATATTTTCAAGTTATCAAAAGCACTTTACGACCTCAACAAGCCCCAACAGTTTGGTATGAACGACTGAGTACTTTTTAACTAAATAACAATTTCCAAAGGGGTAAAATTGTCACAACTTTGTTCATTCAAAATCTCGATTCAAATCTCCTCATTGTGGAAGTTTATGTCGACAATATAATTTTTTATAGTTTTAACCTCTCTATGTGCGAGAATTTCACAAATTTGATGAAAGGAGAATTTGAAATAAGTCTTATGGACGAGCTCATATTCATTCTGGGACTACAAATCAAGCAAACTCCCAAGGACACCTTCATTAGTCAAGCCAAATACATAAAATAACTAGTCAAAAAGTTTGGCACGGAGAAGGGAAAGGACTATGGAACACCAATGAGTCCATCCACAAGAATTGATTAAGATTTGGATGGAAAGTATATTGACAAGAAAATATACTATTGGATGATTGGATCACTACTCTACTTAACTGCAAGTCGGCTAGATACTATGTTAACAATGTGCAAATGCACCAGATTGTAGTAGACTCCAAAGGAATCTTATTTGACCACTATCAAATGAGTCATCTGATATTTAATAGGAACACAAGACCTCGGTCTATGATATCCATGCTCTTTTCATTTTTATTTAATTGTATATTCAGATTCTAATTTTACAGAAGATAAAAGTGATAGGAAGAGAAGCAGCAGAACATATCAAATTATTGGCGATTCTCTTATCTCTTGGTACAAAAAGAAATAGACTCACGTTGTTCTCTCAACCAAAGAAGCCAAATACATATCTGTCAAAATTTGTGGTACTCAAATCCTTTGGATTATACATCAGCTTCTTGACTTCAACTTAGCTTTTGAATTTGTTCCTATTATGTGTGATAACACTAGTGCCATCAGCCTATCTATGTACACTGTGCAACACTCTAGGGCTAAACATATTGTTATCGTGCATTATTTCATTCAAGATCAAGTTGAAAATGGTGACTTCGGCCGAAACCTTTTTTACTCTGAAAGTCAATGAGCATATATCTTTACAAAACCTCTGCTACAAAAAAGATTCTGATTTCTATGAAAAAGGCTTAGTATCATTGGCATTCATGACATGCAAGAACATTTTATCTATGTATTTCACTATCTACTTATTTCCTGTATTTTTATTATGTCAAAGGTGGAGAAGGATAGAAACATCAAGTAAAATCAATCATGAGAATACAAATTAAAGGATCATCATGGTCCCAAATATTATGGAAAATCATAAAATAATGATATGGAGGACCTCGGTATGGAAAACAGATCAATCAAGCATCATAAAAATAGAAGAAGGATCAACCATCCCATTAACATGGTTGTAATCCTCAGATTCATGGTATAATTAATGTCTCAAAAAGAGAAGATATCACAAGTACATCAACATGGCATCAAAATCAAAAAAGAAATATAGATCACAGACATTTTGATATGGACGTGATTTAAAGTCATATATGGACATATCTGATATAGACATTATACACGGCTACATCTTTCAATCAAGGAATCAATTCATATCCTTGATTGAGAAGAAATACCTTGAGTTTCCTTATGAAGGCTAGCTGTTAAATACTATAAAGAAGAAGACCAAAGACAAATATTTTTTACACAACTTTTGGGAGAAAATTCAAATATTCTAATTATTAGTCTCCCAAATCTTTGTAAAATTAGTTTAAAATTGTTATATTAAGAGTATAATCGAGTCATCTTAGTAACATCAACTAAAGTTGTGTCACAAGATCTGAAGAGAAAAATAAGTCTTCAGAATGTATTTCTTATCATTGTACTCAAACCAATTAAACGATCTAAAGGGAACTTGAAACCCAATGGAACTGGACATAGGCACTGGATTGGTATGCCGAACCAGGATAAATGTTTGTGTTGTTTACTTTATGCTTTATTATTTGTGTGCTTAACTATTTAGGTTTTATTTGTTTGTGAAGTGTTTTGGTCTGCAGGAGAGTCGACTTTGAGAAGTCAGAAGTTGACTTACAGAAGAAAATTCAACTCACCCCCTTTTGAATTTCATTATTTTCCCATTTTACTAAAAGCTACACATGTAGTCACCCTCCTCCTTCCCAGGAATGAGCAATTCAAGCCTTTCTTCCCAAGAACATGAAATTCAGATTTCTCTCAAAGAATTCAAGTGTCCAAGCTATAAGTTCAAGTTTTTCTTAAAGTATTCAAGTAATTGAGTTATGTTGGGTATTCATCAATGGGTTCCTTCGACCCATTGAGTTTCAAAAATCCCCTTTTTGATTAAATTATGAAATTTTCCTTCTTTTATGAGATTATCCATTTTAATAATGAATTTAATCCATGTATTTTCTTAGTAATTTGAGTTCAAGCAATGTAAACATGTGTCTCCACGTGAATTAAGTTATTTTATGTTTTGAATTTCAATTTCCCATGTCATATTCCATTATTTTCATATTAAATTGCCAAGTTCTGAGTTAAACCATGTGAAATTTTTATCCTCCCAAGTTTATCTTATTACCATATTCAAATTAATGTGTCTCCTTTATGCATTAAAATGTAATATGTTTTTGAACTCTGAATTAATACTTTATACTAGTGTTCCAAGTATTGTTATCATGTTTAGTAATCATTTAGTGTTGGTGGGTTATGAATCCCCGAAACCTATGTATTTTTACATGTTTCCATTTCTAAGTTATGGGTCAGTCAGAACATGTTTTTATTCTTTTATTCAGACTACCATGTTCATGTTGAGTACTTATCAGTACAATACCACATCATGTTACATCCATAATAATACCAGTGTCATTCAGTTGGGAGTAGGATTTAACACCAAGCGAACACATGGATGGGGTCTCACTTTCCAGTAGAGGGTGTGAACTTTAGTATTAGTCATTATGTTTCAGAACTATGTAGCTAGTGTAGGTATAAGAGTTCTTCATGCCAGTTGAGGGTTAATAATCTTTTTGGGTACCTTCCAGTATAGAGTGACTCCCTAGTCCTTCAGGACACCGATATAGCGGATCCATATAGCCATGTGTTAGGGCCCGTGGCAAGGTACTGATACCATTCAAACTAATTTACATGTTGGACCCCGATTATCTCAGATTGAGGCATGTCAGTTACATGATAACTACCACAGTTTCAGTCAGTACTCAATCTATGAAAGTTCAGGTTAGCGTGACTAAGTAATCATATTTTTAATTATTCAGTTATTAAGAATATTTTAGTACATTCCTTACTTGGTCTTACATTCTCAATTTTACATGCTCATGTTTTCATGTTTAGTATCTATACCTAATCCTCAGTTTAGTTTTATATCATGTTTACCTTTATATAAGATTCATATACAGTATTCATGTTTTACCATTTCCCACATACATAATTTCTTTTAGCTCGTGGTTTATAAATCTCACTATGACTTATAGTTTTCAAGTATAGCCATATTTTAAATATATGGTTTAGTAAATTACTTATGTCGTTTGTTTTAAAGTATGTTTTAAATATTTCCATGATTCAGTGCATGTCTCAATATACTCAGTACATTCCAAAGTACTGAACACATATATGCGTTTGTGGCTACATCCTTCATAATGTAGGTACAAGATGTAGCTCATATACCAGGGTCAGACAGTTCTCAGTTTTCAGCCAGCAAGTGATGAGTTCTCTTATTTTGGGAACTCTAGTCAGATGTAGTTCATGTACTGTATTTTTATCATTCTTACATATTGATTTGTGGTAGTTGGAGGAATGTCCCAGCTGTTTACGATTAGTGTAGTAGAGTCTTCATAGATAGTCAGTCAGATTCATGATATGTAATTCCAATTCTTTCTTCAGTTTTACAATTATATAAACTTTATCAATATTACATTTATTAAATATTTCTCATGATCATGTTTATGCTCTGTAAATTTAGTTTTTTTATATAATTTAAATCAGTTTCTCAAGTATCATGCCAGTACATGGGTTAGCTTGGGATCATTTGTGGTTCTAAGAACAATGTTACGACTAGGGGGTAGCCTCGGGTCGTGACACAAAGTCCTATTATTTTTTATGCTTCTAGATAGCTTAAGATGTATGAGCACAACTACCCCACTCATGAGTTAGAGTTGGTGGAAATAGTTTTCACCCTTAAGATTTGAAGGCATTATCTTTATGGTTTGCATTATGAGTTTTTCACCGATCAACGCAGTCTTCATTCACCGATCAACGCAGTCTTCAGCATCTTATGACTCAGAGGGAGCTTAATGCTAAGCAACATAGATGCATTGAGTTTCTTATGGATTATGATATTTCCATCCTGTATCATCTAGGCAAGGAAAATGTGGTAGCTGATACCTTGAGCCATAAGGAAGTGAGTATGGGTAGCTTGTCTAGTATTTAGATTTCTCAGAGGCCATTGGAATAGTAGATTCATCCCTTAGCCAATATAATAGTTTGCCTTGATATTTAAAATCATAGGAGGATTAGTGCTAGTGTTGAGGCAAGGTACTCATTATTTGCGAAGATTTGAGATCGTTGGTTTAAGGATAGTAAGCTTCGCTTCCTCCATGATCAAGTGTTGAGTGGTGTGTCAGAGAGAGTCACAATAGATTTTGAGGGTGTTTTGAGATTTGATAGATCCATTTGTCTTTTGAGGATTTATGATTTGATTTAGTTGCTTTTGCATGAGGCTTATAGCTCTAGATATTGTCTTCACCCCAGTATGGCCACGATGTATAGAGATTTGAGGCAGCATTATATAACACCTCAAAAATTGGTCCCGAGATGTCACATGGTGCTCAAGACTACAATAGCCTCAAGCTAACCCTGTAAGCCTTATACTAAATCTTACGCTTATAATAAAGAAATATACATATATAATCAAATAAAAAATATGGAATTCTATCTGAGTTAAGCTAAAAATATCTGAACATGATATCTGAAAATACTAGATGTAAAAATTTGGACATTGAACACTGGAAATCTGAATCATAACTAGTAGTTTGACAAGCCTCTACTACTAATAACTGGAGATACACAGGGACAAGTCTCTAGCTGACTCAAACTGACTGAAAATACTGAATAAACTACTATAATAAGCTGAAAAATTGAATAACTATGTTTCCGATCTATGAGGATCACCAACTGTCGAGGCGTAGATGGAGATGCTCCAAATCACTCACACTATTAAAACTAAGCACCTGAACCTTCATTATGAGAAAATTTAGCACATAGACGTATATGTGGATCAGTACTTCTTGAATATACAGAGTATATGGGGGTGTATTCATAAGTAAAACAATATCTCAACATTAGTGTAGATTTGAAAAAGAATGCACGCTAAGTGTAGATGACTCACAATATCTTGATTAACTGAAAACTGAGAACCATGATCATGAATAATAAAGCATGTTGTATAAATCTAGTAAGTCACAATACTTAGTTCTAAAAGTTGTACTTGTATTCTATCTTGAAATCAAACAATCTAAGTATAAAAAGGACTCACTTTTATATTTGTAAACTAAAAGATGAAATCTTATAGCCAATGTCTTATACAAAGTAATATCTGATTAAAATTGTAAGCCTTTACACTTAGTTTCTAAAAGTTGTTCTGTTATTCTTTTCTATAGTCTTATCTATTAGGGAGGTTCTACTAACCAACATATACTATGTGAGCTATCATAGTGTCCAATGTCTAGTTCTCTTATGTAAAAAACTCATACTGGGGATAGGTGTCATACTCTTTCTAAGGAGTATAACCTAGTCTAAAAGTGATCACATCTGTATCTGTCATCCATATAGAAATGGGCATAATCTGATAATCTAAAACTGCATTGGCTCATAGTTTTAGGACATGAGAACATACCCACTCAGTTCTAAATACTACTCTTTTTCATCTGTATGATCATTCTGTTGGAAATCCACTTATATAACTAGCATAAGGGTTCATAATGAAAACCCATTTATGCATCTATTTCAAACTGTAAGCAAAGCTAAATTTATTTTATGTACACTATAATAAATCTTTAAAGTGGATTCCATATCTTAACTGAGGATCGAAAGATCAAATCTTTATAAAAAATTGAAAATAACTAATTATAGGAGGCTTAAAGCATTGTCATTATTTAAATATCATTGTTCAACTAGGGCTTAACAACCCATGCATAAAATTCATGTCAAATTATCATAAAGTTCATGCTTGATAATGAAAATATTGATAATTCAATTCTAAATCTTGAAATAACTATAATACGCATAAAAATACGAAAGTAGACATGCAAATCAACAACTAAATCTCCCAAAATCTCATAATCTTCAAATAGTAATAACTAGTTATAAATCCTAAGCTGAAATTCATATAATTTCATATAAAAATCAACTTTAAAACTAATTTTGGGCACAAGGATGAAAGAATTATCCATGTTAAAAACCCCACATACCTTAATATGAATAGATATAGAAGCTTGAACTTTGAGTTCCTATTTGTTCTCTTGAAGATTGTTTCTTGAATATCTTGAATTGAAAATCTTGAATTTTGGTTTATCTTGGAAAAAGAATGGTGGAATTTGGATTTCTTGAGTTTTAAGTTCTGAGTATCTAGGGTTTCTTGGAGAGTAATTTGATGAAAAGTTAGCATATAATGCTTATAATAGGTTAAATCTTGTGTTTTACAAGATTTGGGGGCATGGAAAATGACTAGGTTGCCCATTGGAAAAATTAACTCGGTACTGGAATCCCAATTTTGTACCTCAGCGTGATTTGCCACAATCGTGGTGGCTTACTAGAAAAAATACAATTGCCATTTTGGGATTTAGCTCGATGCGGCATAATCTCTTTGCGTCACTGGAAAAGGATGAGTGCCATTTTGCACTCCACCGCGATGCGGTGTCTTTCATATCAAGAATTTCGATGCAATACTAACTAATTATGGTGAAGTACTGGAAAGGGACAAACGGGAATTTGGACTTCACCGCGATGCGGGCTAATCACTGTGCCTCACTGGAAATTGAACAATTGTGATTATGCACCTTACCACGATGCGGTGCTATCACGGTGTTCTTCTGTGTTTCACTAAAATTTCCATAACTTCTCATCCGAGTATCGGATTAAGGAGAAACTAGTATCGTTGGAAAGTTGGTTCAATTATCTACAATTTTATAGGTCTATAGCTAGAAAATTTTACATATATCAAGAGTTATACATTTTTAAATTTTACCCTTGCTGTTATAGGAGTTAAACTGAGCTTAGAAAAGTAAGGGGTATTACAATATCTCCCTCTTGGGAACATTCATCCTCGAATGAGACTAGTTAAACTGAAGATACTGAGGTACTGAGTCTAAATGCTGACATGCACAGTTGAAACAAACTGCTTGAGTGAATCTAATCTAACTCATACTGAGTGACTGAATGAATATATGAATGCTTGAATTTACATGAATATAACTATATGGCCTAATCTGAAATTGGAAAAGAATTGAATTAAGGAAGATTATTACCTCAAGCTGAATTTGAGTTTGTGGAGAAGAGATGAGGATACTTGGTTCGCATGTCTGCTTCTGCTTCCCAAGTAGCACCCACAGTGGACTGATTTCACCACAGAACTTTGACTAAGGGAACTTCTTTGTTTTTTAGTCTACGAATTTGATTATCAAGAATCTCTTCTGAAAGATCTTCGTATGAAATGCTATTTTGAATATCTGTGCTTTCTAGAGGGACTACAATAGCTGAATCATCCATGCACTTCAACAATAAGGATACAAGGAACACTAGGTGAACTGATGACATGAAATGGGCTTATTTGGTCAATCTGTCTACAACAACCAATATAGCATCTTCATGAAGACGCGAATGGGGTAACCCTGTCACAAAGTCCATGTTCACCTCTTCCTACTTCCAAGTAAGAATACCAAATTCCTATAATGTTCTACTAGGTTTCTGGTGCTCTACTTAACCTGTTGATAAGTTGCACACTTGGGTACAAATTTTGCGATATCTTTCTTCATACCATTCCACCAATAAACTTCTCGCATATCGTGGTACATCTTGGTGGCTCCTTAATGAAGGGAGTAAAGCGCATTATATGCTTCTGCCATAATCCGCTACCTCAAATCATCAACATATGTCACACACAATATACTTTGGTATCTCAACACACTATCTCCCTCTTAGGAGAAAACCTCTATCTTTTGGTTTTTAACTGACCCCTTCAGTTTGACCAATCTACGATCCTTATCCTGCTTCTCTTTTACTTCAGAAACTAGGGAATATTCTGAACTACTCTAAATCCAAACATTCCTTCAACAGAGTCAACAAACCTTACACCCAATCTAGCTAACTGGTGAACTTCCCAAACTAACTCTCTCTTATCATTCTCCATATGATCAACATTGCGCATAGACAATCTACCAAGGGCATCTACCACTACATTGTCCTTTCCCGGATGGTACAACACACTTATATCATAATCCTTCAACAATTCCAACCACCTTCTCTGAAGAAGATTCAACTCCCTCTAAGTAATAGTATATTGCAAACTTTTGTTATCTGTGAATACATCAACATGCACCCCATAAAGATAGTGCCTTCATATTTTCAATGCAAATACCACAACAGCTAGCTCAAGGTCATGGGTAGGGTAGTTTATTTTGTGAGGCTTAAGTTGTCTTGAGGCATAGGCCATAACCTTACCTCTTTGTATCAAAACTCAACTCAGACGAATTCTAGAGACATCACAATATACAACGAATCCATATGTACCATCAGGTAGCGCTAAAACTGGGGATGAAGTGAGTCGAGTCTTTAACTCCTGAAAACTCTTCTCACAGGAATATGACCACTGAAACATAACTTTTTTCTAAGCTAATCTAGACATAGGGGATGCAATAGAAGAAAAATCTTCAACAAAATATCTATAAAAGCCATCTAAACCCAAGAAACTTTTTATGTCTGATGGAGAGATAGGTCTAGTCTAGTTTCTTACTGTTTTTTTCTTTTGGGGATCTCTCTATGCCATAATTGGAAGCAATATGACCGAGGAAAGCTATTGATCTTAGCCATAATTTGCATTTACGGAATTTGGTGAACAATTGGTGATCCCAAACAGTTTGCAACACAGTTCTATGGTGGTTTGCATGATCATCCTCACTGCAAGAATAGACAAGACTATCATCGATAAAGACTATGACAAACATGTCCAAGTACTCTTTCAATACTCTGTTCATCAAGTCTATAAAGGTTGCTGGGGCATTTGTCAACCCAAAGGACATGACTAAAAACTCAAAATGACCATAACTGGTTCTGAAAGGTATCTATTGAAAATCACATTCCATTACTCAATGTTGATGATAGCCAAATCTAAGTTCTATCTTGGAGAAATAACTTTCACCTTAGAGATGATCAAATAAGTCATTAATCCTAGGAAGAGGATATTTGTTTTTGACTGTGACTTTATTCAGCTGACGATAGTCAATGCACATTCGCAAAGAACCATCTTTCTTTCGCATGAATAGGACGGAAGCGCCCCATAGAGAGACACTGGGTCTTATGAATCCTTTATATAATTGGTCTTTAAGATGCTTTTTTAACTCTTTAATCTTGACTAGAGCTATTCGATATGGAGGATTAGAGATAGGCTGAGTATCTAGGAGAAGGTCAACACCGAATTCTATTCCCTATCGGGAGGTACCCCTGGCAAATCTTTAGGAACGATATCAGGAAACTCATTGACTACACAGACTGACGGAACTGTTGGAACCTTAAACTTAGTGTCTTTGAATCGAACTAAATGATAGATAAACCCTTTTGAGATCAACTTTCTGGCTTTAATATAGGATATGAAATGACTCTTGGTATACAACTAATTACCTTCCCACTCAAAGACTGGCTCATCTGGAAACTGAAACTCCACTACTCAGGTGCGATAATCTATGGAAAAATAACAGGAATGGAGCTAATCTATAACAAGAATAAGGTCTAAGTCGACTATAAGTAACTAGATTAAGTCTGCTAATATGATTTTATGATGAACAGTAATAGCACACTTTCTATAGATCTTTTTGGAAATAACTGACTCTCCTATTAGGGTAGAAACTAAGAAGGGCTTAGGTATATTTTTGGGACATACTTCAAAATTTACTACAACTAGTGGGGTCACATAAGATAAATTTTACCCTGGGTCTAACAACATATAAATATCGAGATGAAAGACATGAAGCATACCAGTATAAACATCTAGTGAACTCTCCTTCTCCTGATGGGATGGTAAAGTATAAAACCAATTATTGCGCTGACTTCCACCGGTACTAGATAATGCTCCTTGAGGAGGTACTAGGCGACCTAGAGGAGCAGGTGTGATAGTAGCCTGAGTCTGTCGATGAATATCCTGTTTCCCTGCTTAGTATGTGGACACTCGTTGATTCTATCATCCAACTTATCACAACCATAACATCCTTTTTTTCCCAATAAATATTCACCAAGATGATTCTTACCATACTTAGCAAATGGAAGATAACTAGGTTTTCCACTAACACTATTCTGAGATCTGGACATAGAAGTCTTACCCCACAAATTTTGTGTAGCTCTGGGGGCGGGAGAAATGGCTGAAGATGGAACTGCATAGATGAACGATTTTGATACTACAAACGATTTACCCCTCCAAACTTTGTCTGTCCATACTCAAACAACCCGATTCTAGCATTCTTATTTCCCCTCTCTTTTTCCTTCAACTTTTTTGTCTCAATCTGTTGGGCATGAATCATCAACCTAGAAAGATCCATGTCCTTAATAAGCATGGAAGTCCTACACTAATTGACTATCGAACAAGATACTCCCATAACAAACATAGTCATACACGTCCTAAGATCAACCATCGTATCAGGGGCATACTTAGACAACTGATAGAACTTAAGGCAGTACTCTTTGACTATCATCAAGCCCTGTCTTAGGTTCATAAACTCATCTACCTTAGATTCTCACATTTCATGCAAAAAGAACCTGCCTAGAAATGCATCTTGAAACACCTGCCAACTCATAAAGCTGCATTCTCACTTTTACCATTCTTCTATATAACCACCCAATTATGCGCCACATCTTTCAGCTTATAGGATGAATACTCTACACTATCTTCCTCAATAACATGCATAATCTGGGTGATATTTTTTATCTCATTTAAGAAAAGTTATGGGTCCTCACCTTCTTTTAACGCAAAGAACTCAGGTGGATTCATTCTCATGAAGTAACGAATTCTGGTTGCTGCTAAATCCCCATTCTACTGAATTGGGACTATTGTCGGATGGTTTCCCTGAACATTTGCACTCACATCTTGGGCTAATGACTAAACGGCAGCCAAAAATCTAGCATGGGATACATTCTCATTCAGAGGGTCAACAGGTTGGGTGGCTAGTTATTATTTCTGCATGCATTAGCTCATCGAGGAGGCATATTCAACTGTCACTTAAGTGCACGAGTTAAAAGAAGATAGAGACACTGAAAGCATGATAGATCATGAAATAAAGAGATGATTTTCTAAAAATATCCCATACCCTCATGTTCATAAATATGACACGCTTCACACCCATGATTAAAACTCTACATAACGTGGTTTGTCTGACTTTTTCGGACTCTTATAACCTTAGGCTTTGATACCAAGTTTGTAATGCCCTAAAAATAGGTCCCAAGATATCATATGGTGCTTAAGACTACGAGTAGCCTCAAGCTAACATTGTAAGCCTTCTAGTAAATTTGAAGATTATAATAAAGAAATATAGATATATAATCAAAGCTAAAAGGTAAAATTCTATCTGAGCTAAGCTAAAATTATCTGAACATAATATCTGAAAATACTTGACATAAAAGTCTAGACATTCATTGCTAGAAATCTAAATCATAACTACCAGTCTGATAACCCTCTACTACTAATAACTAGAGAGCTGCTGGGACAAGTCCCCAGCTGACTCAAGATGACTAAAAATATTAAACCAACTACTATAATAAGTTGAAAAACTGAATAACTAGGTCCTCTGTAACGCCCCAAAATATGATTCTCGAGATGCCACACGGTGCCCCGAACTACAAGTAGTTCTGAGCTAACCTTGGCTACCTTTTTCAAAATCTGAATCTCAAATTCGTGAAGGTATAAATGTAAAAATCATAATAAATGCAAAAAATGACTGAATTATCTAGGTATATCTGAATAATACTAATCTCAAAAGTCTAATAAAGAAAATACTAAAAATCTGAATAATGTAACTGATATCTAAAACTAAATCTAGTAGTCCGACAAGCCTCCACTAATTGAATCTAGAGAGTCATCGATACAGGCCCCCAACTGACTCAAACTGTCTGAAATGAATATGGAAACATCTATTAATAAACTAAAAATATGAATAGCTAAGTCCTAAAACTATGAGGACTCACCAACTGCAGAGATGTGATGAGATGCTCGAAAATCACTCGCGCTGCTGAGGCTGAGCACCTGAACCTATATTATGAGACAATGTAGCACTTAGACATATATGTGGATCAGTATTTTGATGATGTACTAAGTATATGGAGGTGGATACAATAAGTGAGCAATATCATCACAAGTTATAAAATCATGAATGCTAAATGTAAATAACTCAAGTAGGCTTGAGTAAAATATGAAATATGAAGATCATAAATCATAAATAGTAAAGAATATATTGTAAATCTTGTGAACCATTACACTTAGTTCTGAAATCTGCATTCTGTTCATAATCTTAAATCATATAGGCTAAGTGAAATCTGAAAACTTATTCTGAAAATCTTTACTATTAGGGAGGTTCTCTTAACTTTCATAAACCATGTGAGCTACATGGAGTCCAATGTCTTGACCTCCTAAGGAAGAAACCTCTTGTTGGGGAGAGGTGTCATACTTTTGCCAGGGAGTATAACCTAATCCAGGTGATCGACCATAAGCTAAAACTATCATCTAGAAATGGGAAAATCTGATAACCTATACCTATGTTGTCTATGTAGTTCTATGAAATATAGGACACGCTAATCCTACACTTCCCGCTCGGTGCTAAATACTATTCCCTTTTAAATTTGTCTTCTCAAACCATTGGAATCCACTTTTAAAACTAACATAAGGGTTCATATGGAAAACCAATCATGCATTTATATGAGTAAATCTATAAATAAAGATAATCTTAGTTTTGTAAATTGTAATAATTTGTAAAGTGGATTCCAAAGCTCAACCAATAGTCGAAATATCAATGTTTTTCTGAAAACTATAAATAACATGCTCATAAGATGCTTAAAGTATCATCTGTCTTAAAATTATAAAATCAATCTTGGGAAAATAATCCATGCTTAAATCTCATGTTAAAACATCATAATATTCATGCTTGGTAATGTAAACATTCATGACTCAACTTAAAATCTAGAAATTTCAGCAATATGCATGAAAATATGAACATAATCAGTAATTCAACTTCTAAATCATTGGAAATCTCATAATATTGTAAACAACATTAATAGGTATAAACCCTAACTTCAATTTAATGGAAACTTATATAAAATTTTGTAAATTCATAATTAAAATAAGTTTTGGGCACAAGGATGAAAGGAGTATCCTTGTTCATAACCCCACATATCTTAATTGATGATCTTTGATGAAAAGCTTGAATATTGGATTCTTATAAATGCTTTGAAGATTAATTCCTTGAGTTTTTGTGTTAGGGATCGTTAATCTTGAATTTATTTGAAGAATTAATGGAGGAATTTGGATTTGTTGGGGAAAAAGTTTGATGAGCTAGGGTTTTTCTTGAGAGATATTTGATGAAAATGGATGGAAAGTTATTGGAAGGGGTTTAATTCACTATTTAAGACGAATTAGGGGATGGGAGAATGACCAAAATACCCCCTTTTTTAATAATTAAATAGATTGAAAAATGCACATTTTTCCAAACTGGGTAACCACCGCAATATGCCAGTATTGCGGTGGCTCACTGGAAATTGACAAATGGAAACTGGGTATACTCCGCGATGATGAGCCATTACGGTGCCCCTTAGGAATGCCATTTTAGAACATGGCATAACGTGCTATTATCGCACTGGACCTCTGGAAATTGACGAATGGGAAATTAGCTCTCTCTGCAATGCGCCAATATCACGGAGGGCTACTAGAAATTGACAATCATCATTTAAACCCTCTACGCAATGTTCTAGTGATCGAAATGATGGAGTTTTACGACTGGGGATTAAAATAGCCATAACTTCACCGAGTGTCGGATTTAGCCAAATTTTGTATCGATGGAAAGCTTATTCAATTTCCCACTCAATGGAAAGTCTAAATTTGAAGAATTCCACACGAAATAGATAGTATTCATTATAGAAGCTATCCTTTAACATTCTAGGGACAAATTTAAGCTAAGAATGGATGGAGTATTACAATATCTCTCCCTTGAAAACATTCATCCTTGAATATTGCTAGTTAGACTAAGAATACTGAGGAAATATGAGACTTTAAGCCATCATGCACGACAAAAATAAACTGGGAAACTAAATCTAAATCATTATAAGCTTCTGAGTAATTCTGTGAGTGCATGAACTTGCATGAGGACAACTATATAGCTGAATATATGAATAGAAAAGGACTATATCAAGGGAGAGTATTACCTTTAGCTAAATCTGAGTTTGTGGAGAAGAGGTGAGGGTTCTTGGCTCGCATATCTACTTCTTCTTCCCAAGTGGCACCCTCAACAAACTGATTCCACCAAAGAACTTTGACCAAGGGAACTTCTTTGCTCCTCAGTCTACAGACCCGATGATCTAAAATCTCAACTAGAATCTCCTCGTAAGAAAGGTTGTTCTGAATATCTGAGCTTTCTAAAGGAACTAAAATGGTGGAGTCACCGATGCACTTCTTAAGCATAGAGACGTGAAATACAGGATGAACGACTGACAAGTCTGCCGGTAAATCAAGATCATAATCTACTTTCCCAACACGACTCACAATTCTATAAGGGCCAATATACCGGGGACTAAGTTTCCCCTTCTTGCCAAATCTCTTTACCCCTTTCATGGGTGAAATCATCAGGTACACTGAATCACCAACCTCAAACTCAAGGTCCCTTCATCTTATTGTTTAGTGATACGTCCCTATGTATGCTCACCAAGTGCTTGATGAATTGTTCATGTGAACTAATAAAGAAAAGAAATCATGTCATTCTAGCTTATTTGCAAGTTGTTCCATGCAAGAGTTTGGTAAGATGTCTCTATAGATGCATTATGAATTCAATGTGTATGCTTATGCTAAGCAAAATCATGTGATGCTTTATTTTCATGCTATTGAGTCCTGGGGGTATTTAATACCCAATAATTTAGCTGCTTTCTTAGAGCTAGTGTCAGTTACAAAGTAATCTCAGTAGTGACTCGATCAGTTGAACTCAACCAGTTATAAAAAACATGGAAATATTAGTAGTATTCATAATTCAGTCGCAGTACTCAGATCAAACCTCAGTAGACTCATCCAGATAACATAATCTAGCAGTATTTCATCAGTCAATAAACACAGTTTAATTCAATCAAATAGTAATATCAGTAACAATTCATTCCAGTCTAGTACATACTAGAAATCAGTTCAGTGTCCATTCAGTTGTCAGTAGGATTTAGCACCGAGCGAACCTAGTGATGGTGGCATTCCTGCCAGCAGAGGGTTTGACCCTTAGTAGAAATCCCTGCATTAAAGAAATACGTAGCCAGTATAGGTTGAGATATCTTCTTGTAAGACATTATGAGGGTTGATATATCTTATTCGAGTTTTCCTGCCAATGTGGGTTGACAAAAGAGCTTCCTGTCAGAGAGAATTAACTTAGAGCTTATCTCTACTCATGGCACGGTATTGACACCCTTCCAATTGGGTTTACAGGTTAGACCCCAATCTATTTAAAAAGGGACTTGTTGTTTAGATAATTACTTCCCACAGTCTCAGTTTCAGATTCAGTCTCAGTATAGAACTCCATTTAGTTTTATAGATTCAGGACTATCAGATATAGTCAGCCAGTTCAGTACAGAACTCAGTACAATTCCACAGAATCAGGACTGTCAAATACAATTATTCAGATATCACTAATATAGTATTAGTAAACTCAGTTAATTAGTAAGACTCATTATACTGTGTTATCACGATCTCAGTTACAGTGTACATATTTATGCATGTGCTCCATTCAGTTGTATTCATGTCATTCAGTCAGTATTGTTCATGCATATGAACCCATGCATTTCTGGCTACCTCACATAGCATACCAGTACATTCAAAGTACTGAAGCATGCTTTTCTTTTATGCTATGATGTCTTATATTATAAGTTCAGATGCACGGGCTCTAGAGCACCCTTAGTAGTTTAGATTTTTAGCAGTCAGCATAGTGTGAGTCCTCATAGTTTGAGGACATGGTTATTTTCATTATTATTTTTAGTAGTCAAAGTTAGTTGGAGACTTGTTCGATCAAATCCACAGTTCAAATAGTTTAGAGGCTTTCCAGACTAGAGTATTTTCAGACAGTTTTCCAGTTTTCATTATTCATGTTCAATTTTGGTATTGTGATTCCATATCTAGTATTATTTATAGTATTGAACCTTATGGATAGATTTTCACCTACTTTCCATATTTATAACATATTATTATTCAGTTATTGTAGTAGGCACCAATCATGGGTTAGCTTGTTGTCCTTCGAGATTATGAGCACCATATAGCATCCGGGGTATAGACTCGGGGCATTACAAATATGGTATCATAGACTAAGGTTCAATACAATCCTAGTAACTTTAAAAGTCGCATCTAGTAGAGTCTTGTGCATGGGTGTATAGCGCACCACATTTATGGACCGGAGGCTACGAGATGTTTTAGGAACAGTTTCCCTTCTTTCAGTATTCGTATCATGCAACCGAGCATGAGGTTAAGTTAAATCCTCATTATAATTTATCTCTTCCTGATACTTCCAGTACATGACTTCCAAAGAAGCTAATAAAAGGAGTAATGAAAACCAGTCATCCCCTCCGCCCGTTCAGGCAAATCCCCCGAATGAACATATTTCTCTTGCTGAATTTAGAGTTACTTTCATCGTCTTAGATCATTCAGTAGTTGCTCAAAACAATCAGCTGGTTGTTATTCTATCTAGGCTTATGGCTCATACAATGCAGAGTGAGGAGGAAGGGTTTAGCAAAAAAGGGACAAAGAATAAGAGGGCCAGAATGTCAAGGCCAAAGAGTGCCCGAACAAATCCTCTTTGACAGAAATGTGACAGAAACCACTAGGTTATCTGCAAGGCTGACAGTGATGTATGTTTTGGATGTGGCAAGCCAGGCTGCATGGTCAGATATTATCCTCAGTCAGGTTCTCAGGGTCAGTTTAACCATCCCTCAGCTCAGTTCGGTCGCCCAAATCAGCAGGGTGCCTCTTCCAGTGCCACCAGTGGGAAATGCCCAAATAGAATCTATGCACTTTACTCCCAACAGGATCAGTAAAGTTCACCTGATGTGGTCACTGGTACATTACAAGTTTACTATTTTTGTGTTTATGCTTTCCTAGATATAAGAGCTTCTTTGTCCTTTGTTACTCTATGTATAGTAGTTGATTTCAGAGTCAGTCCCAAAATTCTAGAACAGACTTTTAAGTTTCTACCCCAGTGGGTAAATCTATCATAGCTCGGTAGGTATACATGAACTATCCAATTATAGTATATAAGAAAGTCACTTCAGCAGACTTAGTCGAATTAGAGATGACTGATTTTGATGTAAATCTCGGCATGGATTGGCTTCATTTCTACTATGCCTCAGTTGACTGTAGAAATAGAATGTCCAGTTTTTGTTTTCAAATAAACCCATCCTTGAGTGGAAGGGTAGTACTTCAACACTTAGGGGTCAACTTGTTTCTTACCTAAGGGCAAAAAAAATGATATCTAAGGGATATGTCTACCATCTCGTTCAAGTCAAGGACTCTAGTTCAAAAACCCCTACTCGTAAATCAGTGTTAGTAGCATGCAAATTTCCAGATATATTTTTAAATGATCTTCCCAGAATTCCTCCCGAAAGGGAAATTGACTTCAGAATAGACCTTTTTCCAGACACTCGCCCCATATCTATTCCACCATACCAAATGGAACCTGCAGAACTTAGATAATTAAAAGAATAGTTAAAGGATCTCCTAGATATGGGATTCATCAGACCCATTGGGTTCCCGTGGGGTGCCCTAATTTTATTCGTGCGTAAGAAAGACAATTCTCTCAAAATGTGTATTGATTACCATCAACTAATTAAAGTCATGGTCAAGAACAAGTATCCACTTCCCAAAATCGATGACTTGTTTGACCAACTCCAAGGTGCCAGTTACTTCTCCAAGATAGACCATAGATTGGGCTATCATCATCTCAAAGTCAGAGGATGAGACATCCCAAAAATAGCTTTCAAAACTCGATATAGTAACTTTAAATTCTTAGTCATGTCATTTGGTCTTACTAATGCCCCAGCAGATTTCATGGACTTGATAAACCCTGTGTTCAAGTAGTACTTGGACATGTTCATCATTGTCTATATAGATGACACTCTTGTATATTCTCGTAATGAGGATGAACCTACTAATCAAATCAGACACATACTTCAGACTCTAAAAAACCAACAGTTATCTTGATATCCATTCACTCAATGTTACGAATCATGTCCCATGAATACAAAATCTCTAGACTCAGGTCATGCAACTCATGACTCAGGTATCCATATCATGCTATACAATATACTCAGCACCCATAACACATGCTAAACTACTAGCGATTAACTAAATTTATATTTTTTCATGCATATTTGATAAATCCATGGTGTTGACATTCTGTTCCTCAGACCTCAGTTAAGTGTTGAGTTTGGCATAGTATTCATGCATACCTCAGGTCCTCATGTTTTAACCTTTTAGTGGACTCTCCTTACAAATGAGGAAATGATGAGCAGTTTCTTAAAAGGGAGATAGTAAAAATTTTATGTTAAAAAATGATTATTGCATGCTAGTTTTACACGAGGTTGTAGTTATGAAGATAGACTTGAATGCCATGTGGATGTGTAAGTGGCTAAATGCATTTCAGATATTTGAGTAGGCTTGAACATAGTAGGAAAATTCAGTCCAGATCAGACCTCAGTAGGTAGATGTATAAAAACACAATATTCAGTTCCAGTACAGTCTTAGTTGCAGTCTTAGTTGCAGTCTCATTCACAGTCCCAGTCTCGTAATTAGATCAGTAACACAGTTTAATTTTGATTTGCTCAACCATAGCATACAATTATCAGTTATTCAGTTATTAGTATTTTAGTAGCTTAGTTTACAGACTATTTTAGAGTCATGTTATATGCTTGGTCTTTCCTTCTTAAATAGTAAAGTTTTTGAGAATTCATTCTTAGTTATCTTATGTTACTCAGTCATTCCCTACCGCATATGCATATTACAATGTAGTTTCAGTCTAGGATAAGTATAGTTTAATCCTACATGACCAGTATTTAGTTATCATCTACTCAATTAATCAGATACATTAGTACGTTTATGCGTTCGTGCTCAGTGCCCATATGAATATTTTTAGTAGCCTCAAGTGAAATGCATGCAGTGTTGAAGTAGAAATTCTAGTTGAGGGAATAGTCGAAAAATGTGGCTAAGATTGCAAGCTAGTAGTTACAGTGCATAAGTCTTAGTAACTGTATCTTAGATAGCATTTTGTAGGCCTTGCTTCATATTACAGAATTGTAGCCATGTGGTGATTCCTTGTTCAGATGTATTATTCAGACCACGCAAATATTTCCTTTCTTCCTAAACATACTAGAACTCTATAGAAAGAGTTTCAAAGAAAGGCTCCAGTTGAATATAAGTTGTCAGCATAAGTTAGTCCACAAAACCAACAATTCATTTTAGCAGTTAGGCATACAATGTTCGTATGGTTGGGTTTCCTATCTTTCCATCTAGTCACACTATTCGAAGTCTCATGAGTGTAACTATTCCAAGATCGAGCGACCATGTGGTTACGAGTTCAGCTTAGATCAAGTGTCATGTCTCAATTTTTGATCCCCAATATGCAGTCACGATTTAGTTCATAGGTTCCCTATGCAACATCTCAATTTTTCTGCAGTATCTCAGCCAAGTCAGCATTCTTCAGGGTACATAATGTCCCAAGGGGGAGAGGCACTATAATCCCCGAGCTTTCATGACCTAAACCTTCCATCTTCTCTTCATTTAATGAATCTAGTTTGGAGTAGTGGGTACTCATAGGTGGACCCATGAGTGACAATCTCAGCCATAAGCCATGTATTCAAGGGCTTAGTCCGTTAATGATATTCAGTTCCTATATCACATTTCAGGATCAATTATGTTCTCATGTTCCTGTTCATGCATATTCAATAAATGATCTCGAGTTAAAGAGTTGTGATTTTGTATTCTTAAATATCTCTCCTATGAAAGGAGTGAAGAGGTTTGGCAAGAAGGGGAAGCTCAGACCCCGATATGTCGATCCTTATCAAGTTCTCAACTATTTCGGAAAGGTAGCTAATGAGCCTGAGTTGCCTTCAAACTTAGCATCAACCCATCCAGTATTACAAGTCTACTTTATTAAGAAATGCATAGGTGAACCAGCAGTTGTATTCCTGGTAGGGAGTATAGACGTTCAGAACAGCCTTTATTATGAATAGATTCCAGTCAAAATCCTTGACTATCAGATTCACAGACTGAGGAACAAATAAGTCCCTCTAGTCAAAGTTCTTTGGCTGAATCCATCCGTTGAGGGAGCTACTTGGGAAGCAGAAGAAGATATGCAAACCAAGTATCCTCACCTCTTCTCCGCAAACTCAGACTCAGTCCAAGGTAGTAGTTTTCCTTAATCTTAATCAGTTTTATGTTTATATTTTCATTACAAACTCGGTATCAGTTACCATTGCATGATCAGTCATATGTTTATGAGTTAGTTAAGTCATGTATTCATGCATCAGATATGCATGTTCAGTATGAGAAACTCATCTCATCAGTAAATCCCAGTCACGCATTCATGAATCAACTCAGTCAGGTACTCATGAATTAGATATGCATGTTCAGTATAATAATTCAGTATATCAGTAATGCCAGTCATGTAATCATGTTCCAGATGTTCATGTCCAGTAAGTAAGTTCAGTCTACAAGTATTCTCAGCTTAGCCAATCTTATTCAAGAAAGAACTTTCCTAAGGGGGAGATATTGTAAGACCCCGCAAAAATTTCTAGCATAAATAAGTCCTTTAAGCTTGTTAGGGGTCCTAGACTTGGAATATATTAACTAAGTATTCAGAATTAGTGCCATTTTGGCCTTTTAAAGTTGGAAATCTTATTTCATAACCTTTATATTCTTTAAATATTGATATTTGATTTAATTCATGATCAAGAATGTCAGTAGAGTTTTACGGACAAGTTTTGGATTTTTCGGACATCGTTTAGACCATGTTTGAGTTCCCAAAATAGTGGGTCGATGCGATCTTGATGTTTCATATCGAACATCATGTTGATAAGATATTTTTTCCCTAGATTTAGTTTAAATTCTAGTGAACCAATGCGAACTCGACGCAGGGCTTTGGATATCATGTCGATGCCAATGACGCGATGTGTTGGCCTGCTGATTGGTAACACAGTTTACGGGCATTAAAAGGCCGCGTACTCAGGGTTAATTAGGTCTTTTTCCCATGTCTTTCATCCCCCAAAACACGAAATTAAACCCTTTGGAGAGAAATTATATTCATTCTTTCACAAAATTCTCAAGAACAAGAACCCTAGGTATTCAAATTTCAATTTAAGAACTCAAGAACTCACCATTAAATTTAAGAAATTCATCAACTAAGGTATGTGAACTGTTCATCCAAGGGTACCTTCCATCCTTGGAGTCCAAGAAACTATTTTTAAACTTCAAGTTTATGGATTTCATGAATTCCATGTTTGGTTTGATTATGTTCATGTTTATAATGATTAAATGGGATTCTAAAACATGTTTTAAGATATCTTTCAAGTCAGGTTAATTTATATGTATGTAATAGCATGAGGATACATGTAAAACCCTTGAAATTGTCAATGGGGATTTAAATTATGATGTTTACTTGTTGTTTAGTGTTATATGCATATTTATGCTCACCAAGTGCTTCATCAATTATTCATATGAACTAATAAGGGAAACAAATCATGTCATGCTAGCTTATTTGAAAGTGGTACCATGCAGAAGTTTGTTAAGATATCTCAATAGATGCATTATGAATTTAATGTGTATGCTTATGCTAAGAAAAATCATGTGATGCTTTATTTTCATGCTATCGAGTTATGGGGGCATTTAATACCCGATAATTTAGATTTTTACTTAGAGCCAGTGTCAGTTACCAAGTAATTTCAGTAGTGACTCGATCAGTAGAACTCAACTAGTTACAAAAACCTAGGAAATCTCAGTAGTGTTCGTAATTCAGTCGCAGTGCTTAGATCAAACCTTAGTAGACTCAGTAAATTAACAGAATCTAGTAGTATTCTGTAAGTCCACGTTACTTAGTGAACTCAGTTCAATTCTTTCAAACAATAATATCAGTAACAATTCAGTCCAGTATAGTACAGAATATAAATTAGTTTAGTGTCCATTCGGTTAGGAGTAGGATTCAGCACCGAGCGAACCTAGGGATGGGTGCATTCTTGCAAGCAGAGGGTTTGACCCTTAGTAGCAATCCCTGTGTTACAAAACTACGTAGACAATTTATATTAAGATATCATTCTGTCAGACATTATGAGGGTTGATATATCTTATTCAAGTTTTCCTGCCAGTGAGGGTTAATGAAATGGCTTCCTTTAACAGAGGGTTAACTCACATCTTGTCTCTACCCATGGCACGGTATTGATACCCTTCTAACTGGGGTTATAGGTTGGGCCCCAGTCTATTTAGAAAGGGGTATGTAGGTTAGATGATTACCTCCCACAGTCTCAGTTTCATATTTTGTCTTAGTATAGAACTCAGTTCAGTTCTACAGATTTAAGACTATCAGATATAGTCACTCAATTTAGTACGGAACTCAGTACAGTTCCATAAAATCAGGACTGTCAAATACATTCATTCAGATATCAGTAATACAGTATCAGTAAAATTATTTAATTAGTTAATCAGTTCTCAGACTCAGTATTCAGTGTTATCACGATCTGAGTTACAGTCTACATATTCATGCATGTGCTCCAATCAGTTGTATTCATTTCATTCAATCAGTATTATTCCTGCATATGAACCCATGCATTTCAGCCTACCTCACTTATCATACTAGTACTGACGCATGCTTTTCTTTTGCACTATGATGTCTTATATCATAGGTTCAGACGCACGGGATCTAGAGCACCCTTAGCAGTTTAGATTTTCAGTAGTCAGTACAGTGGTGAGTCCTCATAGTTCGAGGACATGGTTGTTTTTAGTATTTCAATTTTATTTTCAATAGACGGAGTTAGTTGGTTACTTGTCTCATCAACTCCACAGTTTGGATAGTTTAGAGATTTTCCATACTAGAGTATTTTCAGACAGTTGTTCAATTTTCAATATTGAAGTTCAGTTTTGGTATCGTGATACCATATCCAGTATTATTTATAGTATTGAATGTTATGGCCAGATTTCCACCTACTTTCCTCAATTATATCATATTATTATTTAGTTATTGCAGCAGGTACCAGTCATGGGTTAGCTTGTGGTCCTTCAGGATTATGAGCACCGTGTAGCGTTCAGGGTACAAAGTAGGGGCGTTACAATCCATACCAAGGATAAGATCAAAATCAACCATATCTAACTCTATCAAGTCTTCTAATATGACTTTATGAAAGACAGTGATAGGAAACTTCTTATAGATTTTCTTAGCAACAACTGATTGACTTACTGGAGTAGAAACCAAGAATGGCTCAGGGGTGTTTTTAGGATTTATCTCAAAATTCATAGCAACTTGCGGAGTCACATAAGAGAAACTCAACCCAGGGTCTAACAACACATAAAAATCAAAATGGAAGATATAAAGCATACAAATATCAACGTCTGGTGAATCCTCCCACTCCTGGTGGAATAGTAAGGCATAAAACCAATTTTGGAGCTGACTGCAACCTGTAATGGATTATGCGCCCTGAGGAGGAGTTGGGCGACCTAAAGGATCTAGTGCACTAGTAGCCTGAGTCTAAGGAGGAACATCCTTGTTTCCCTGCCTAGTATGCAGGCACTCTTTGACTCATGACCCTGCTGGCCACAACCATAACAACCCCTCCGTCCAGCTAAACACTCACCAGGATGATTCTTACTGCACCTTGCATACTGAAGACAGCTGGGCCTGCCACTGACACTATTTTGATATATGGACATAGAGGACTTACCCCAATGTTCTTGTCCTTTTCTAGGTGTCGGAGAACTGGCTGAATAAGGTGAAGGCATAGATGACCAATTCTAAAACTGTGAACAATTTCCTCTTCCATACCTATTCTGACCATAATCAAATTACCTTGTTCTAGCCTTCTTATTTACTCTCTCTCTCTTTCCCTCATCTTCTATGCCTCAATCTGTTGGGCATCCATCATTAATCTAGGGAGATACATGTCTCTAATGAACATAGTAGTCCTACACTCCTTATCTACCAACCCATACATACCGGTCATAAACTTACTCATGCTTGACCTAGGTTCAGCCCTCTGATCAGGGGCATACTTTGACAACTAGTTGAACTTAAGGCAATACTCCTTCACTGTCATTAAGCCTTGACTCAGGTTCATGAACTCTTCTATATTAGCTTCCCTTATCTCACGTGGGAAGAACTTGTCTAGGAATGTATCCTAAAAAATCTGCCAAGTCATGGGAGCTGGATTCTCCCCTGTACTCTTCTTCCACATCACTACCCAAACATAAGAAACATCCTTCAGCCTATAGGATGCCAATTCTACACTCTCCTCTTCAAAATCATGCATAATTTGGGTGATCTTCTTTACCTCATCTTGATAGATCTGTGGGTCCTCACCTACCTTCAACACAAAGAACTCTGGCGGATTTATCCTCAGAAAATCTCAAATTCTGGCCGTGGCTAAGTTTCCATCTTGCTTAGGTGGGGATATAAACTAACAATTTCCCTGAATGTTAGATGTCACAGCTTAGTCTAGTGCCCAAAAGGTAGCCTAAAATTCTACATGTGACACATTCTCATTCCAAGGATCTAAGTCTACGTAGCTGGTAATCATTTCTTCGTGCGTTAGCTCGATGAGGAGGCATTTTTTGTCATATGAAAGCATGAGTTAACAGCAGATAGATATACTAAATGCATAATAAATCATAAAAGAAGCGATGTTTTCCTAAAATGCTCGATAGCCTCTTGCTCATAGATATGGTACACTCACACTGATGATCAAGACTCTATGTAGCGTGGCTTTTCTGACTCCCTAGGACTCTCTAAACCTTAGGCTCTGATCCTAAGTTTGTAACGCCCTAAAATCTGATTCCCGATATGCCACATGGTGCTCTGAACTACAAGTAGTTCTGAGCTAACCTTGGTTGCCTTTTTCTAAATCTGAATCTTAAATTTTGGAAGGTATGAATAAAAATCATAATAAATGCAGAAATTGTCTGAATTATCTGGGCATATCTGAATCATACTAATCTCAAAAGTCTAATAAAACAAATACTGAAAATCTGAATATTGTAACTAAGATCTAAAACAGAATATAGAGAGTCACTGGGACAGGCCTCTAGCTGACTCGAACTGTCTGAAATGAATACAGAAACATCTATTAATACACTGAAAATATGAATAGTTAAGTCCCCAAACTATGAGGACTCACCAACTGTAGAGATGTAGATGAGATTCTAAGAAATCACTCGCGTTGTTGAGGCTGAGCACCTGAACCTACATTATGAGATAATGTAGCACATAGACATATATGTGGATCAGTACTTTGAATATATGGGGGTGAATGAAATAAGTGACCAATATCATCACAAGTTACAAAATTATGCATGCTAAATGTAAATGACTCACGTAGGATTGAATAAAATCTAAAATCTAAAGATCATAAATCATAAATAATAAAGCATATATTGTAAATCTTGTGAGCCATTACACTTAGTTCGAAAATATGCATTTTGTTCTTAATCTCAAATTACATAGGCTAAGTAAAATATGAAAATCTTTACTGTTAGGGAGGTTCTCTTAAACGACATAAACCATGTGAGCTATATGGAGTACAATGTCTTGACCTCCAAAGAAAGAAACCTCATGTTGGGGAGAGGTGTCATACTCATGCCAGGGAGTATAACCTAATCCAGGTGATCGATCAACTGCTAAAACTATCACCCATATAGAAATGAGAAAATCTTATAATCTGTACCTACGTTGGCTACGTAGTTCTGTGAAAGATAGGGCATGCTAATCCCACACTTTTCGCTCGGTGCTAAATACTACTCCCTTTTAAATATGTATGCTCAAACAATTTGAAATTCACTTTTAAAACTAACATAGTGGTTCATATAGAAAACCAATCATGTATTTTTATGAGTATATCTGTATATAAAGCTAATCGGAGTTTTGTAAACTGTAATAATCTGTAAAGTGGATTCTAAAGCTCAACCAATGATTCAAAGAATAAAGTTTTTCTAAAAAACTATAAATAACCTGCTCATAAGATGCTTAAAGCATAAACTTTTTAAAAATCATAAAATCAATCTTGGAAAAATAATCCATGCTTCAATCTTATGTTAAAACATCATAATATTCATGCTTGGTAATGTAAACATTCACAACTCAACTTAAAATCTGGAAATTTCAGAAAAATGCATGAAAATATGAACATAATCATCTAATTCAACTTCTAAATCATTGAAAATCTCATAAGCTTGTAAACAACATTAATGGGTATAAACCCTAACTTCAATTTTATTGAAACTCATATAATATTCAGTAAATTCATAATTAAAATAATTTTTGGTCACGAGGATGAAAGGAGTATCCGTGTTCATAACCCCATATACCTTAATTGATTATCATTGATGAAAATATTGAATCTTGGATTCCTATAAATGCTTTGAAGATGAATTTCTAGAGTTCTTGTGTTGGGGATCTTCAATATTAAATTTCTTTGAAGAATTAATGGAGGAAATTAGAGTTCTTGGGGGAAAGTTTGATAAGCTAGGGTTTTACTTGAGAGAGATTTGATGAAAAGTGGATGTAAAGTGCTTTGAAGGGGTCTAATTCACTGTTTAAGATGGATTAGAGGATGGGAGAATGACCAAAGTACCCCTTTTTTTAATAATTAAACAGATTGAAAAATGCATAGTTTTTCAAATTGGGTGGCCACTACGGCGTTCCACTATTGCGGTGGCTCAGTGGAAATTGACAAATGGAAACTAGGCAAACTCCGTGATGTGGAGCCATCGCAGTGCCCCTTTGGAATGCCATTTTAGATCATGGCGCGATGCGTCATTATGGCGCTGGACTTCTGGAAATTGATGAATGGCAAATTGGCCCTCTCCTGATGCGCTAATATTGTGGAGGGCCACAGGAAGTTGACAATCATCATGTAAACCCTCTACGCGATGTGCTAGTGATCGGAATAACGGTGTTTTATGACTGGAACTTAAAATAGCAATAACTTCTTCACCGAGTGTTGGAATTAGGTGAACTTGGTATTGATGGAAAGAATATTCAATTTCCCACGCAATGGGAAGTCTAAATCTGAAGAATTCTGTACGAAATAAATGGTATTCATTTTGAAATCTATCCCTTAACATTCTAGGGGTGAATTTAAGGTAAGAAGGTATGGGGTATTACATCCCCAGTCTATTAAGACTCACCAACTGTCAGGATGTAGATGTAGATACTCCAAATCACTCACCCTACTGAAACTAAGCACCTGAACCTGCATTATGAGATAATTTATCACATAGTCGTATATGTAGATTAGTACTTCTAGAATATATAGAGTATATGGGGGTGTATTCATAAGTAAAATAATATCCCAATATTAGTATAGATTTGCAGAAGAATGAACGCTAAGTGTAGATGACTCACAATATCTTGAATAACTAAAAACTGAGAATCATGATCATGAATAATAAATCATGGTGTATAAATCTAGTGAGTCCCAACACTTAGTTCTAAAAGTTGTACTTGTATTATATCTTGATATCATACTGTATAAGTGTAGAAAAGACTTATTTTTATATCTGTAAAATGAAAGCTGAAATCTTATAGCCATTGTCTTTTATAAAGAAATATCAGATTAAAACTGTGAGACTTTACACTTAGTTTCTAAAAGTTGTTCGGTTATTCTTACTATAGTCTTTTCTTTTAAGAAAGTTTTTCTAACTGACATACACTATGTGAGGTATCATTGTGTCCAATGTCTAGTTCCCTTATGAGAAAATCTCACATTTGGGAGAGGTTTCATACTCTTGCCAAGGAGTATAACCTAATCTAAGTGATTACATTTGTATTTGTCATCCATAAAGAAAAGGAAATAATATGATAATCTGAACCTACATTGGCTCGTAGTTCTGGGCATGAGAACTTACCAAAAGTTCTAAATACTACTCCCTTTAATTTGAATGCTTATTCTATTGGAAATCCTCTTTTAAAACTAGCACAAGGGTTCATAATGAAAACCCATTTAAGCTCCATTTAAAACTAAAAGCAAAGCTTAATCTATTTTCTATAAACTACAATAAAATTGTAAAGTGGATTGCATATCTTAACTGAGGATCAAAAGATCAAATCTTTATAAAAATCTAAAAATAACCAATTATAGGATGCTTACAGAATAGGCATTCTTGAAATACCAATGTTCAACTAAGGATTAACAACCCATAAATTAAATTCATGTCAAATCATCATAAAGTTCATGCTTGATAATGAAAATATTGATATTCAATTCTAAATTTTGAAATTACTGCAATACGCATAAAAATACGAAAGTAGACATGCAATTCAACATCTAAATCTCTCAAAATCTCATAATCTTCAAATAGTAATAAGTGGGTACAAACCCTAAACGGAAATTAATATAATTTCAAATAAAATTCAACTTTAAAAATAATTTTGGGCACAAGGATAAAAGAATTATCCTTGTTGAAAACCCCACACACCTTTATAGGTGAATAGATGAAGAAGCTTGAACTTTGAGTTCCTATTTGTGCTCCTGAAGATTGTTTCTTGAATATCTTGAATTGGAAATCTTGAATTTTTTATTTTCTTGGAAAAGAAATGGTGGAATTTGGATTTCTAGAGGTTTATGTTTTAAGGTCTAAGGTTTCTTGGAGAGTAATTTGATGAAAAGTAAGCATATAATGCTTAGAATAGGTTAAATCTTATGTTTTACACGATTTGGGGGCATTGGAAATGACTAGGTTGCCCTTTGGAAAAATTAACTCGAAACTAAAATTCTGATTTGGGGCCTCAGTGCGATGCGCCACAATTGTGGTGGTTTACTGGAAAAAGTACAATTGTCATTTTGGGCTCTAGCATGACACGACATAATCACGATGAGTCACTGGAACAGGACGAGTCCCATTTTGCACTCCCAGATGACGTGGTGTCTGTCCCATTGAGAATTTTAATGCGATACTGGCTAATCACTGTGAGATACTGTAAAGGGACGAATGGGAATTTGGAATTCACCATGATGTGGGCTAATCGCGGGGCCTCATTGGAAATTAAATTATTGCAATTCTGCACCTTACCGTGATACGATGCTCTACAATTTTTCACAAAAATCGCCATAACTTCTCAACCAAATATCTGATTAAGGAAAAATTAGTATCATTAGAAAGCTTGTTCAATTATCTATCATTTGGTGGGTCTGAAGATGAAAAATCTTACACTTATCAAGATTTATACATTTTTAAAGTTGACCCTTAATGTTCTGAGAGCTAAACTAAGCTAGAAAAAGTATGGGTTATTACACATTATTGATGGAGTGGAATAAAGAGAGATGTGGCAGACTTTTTATTCGTTGCCTATGTTGTCGATAGGTAAAGGCTGAGCATCAATGACCAAGTGGTTTGACTCAAAAGTTACCTATTCCTTAGTAAAAATTGGAACAGAGTAGAATGGGCTTTGTTAGTGGTTTTCCATATAATTTCCATGGTTTCAATGGTTTTTGGGTAATTGTAGATCAACTGACTAAGTCAGCGCATTTTATCATTATTCATATGTCATTCATTGCTGAGAGATTAGCCAATAGCTACATTTAGGAGATAGTCCATTTGCACGGTGTGCCTATTTCTATTATGTTAGATTATTATTCTGTGTTCACTTCAAGATTTTAGAGAGCCTTTTGGGGGATTAGGGCACTCAGGTGGATCTTAGTACAACCTTTCATCCACAGACCTATGGCCAGTTCGAGAATACTATTTAGGTCCTTGAGATATGCACCAAGCCTATGTTATAGATTTTGAGGGCTAATGGGAAGAGCACTTAGCCTTGGCATAGTTTTCTTGTAATAACAACTATCATTCGAGTATTGAGATTATGCCTTTTAAGGCAGTGTATGGTAGGAGATGTCATTCTCAAGTTCAATAGTTTGAGACTTTTGAGTTTAGGACCAGTGGTACCAATCTACTTCATGAGTTGTTGGATAGAGTCAGGGTGATTCAGGATCGGTTGAGAGTAGCTTAGAGTAGGCAGAAGGACTATGTAAGTCATAGGCTTCATCCTTTGAAATTTGTAGTTGGTGACTATGTATTCCTCCATGTATCACCCATGAAGTGAATGATGAGGTTTGGGAGGAAGTGCAAGCTCAATCTAAGATATATTGGCCCTTTTGAGATTCTTTACTCAGTTGGTGAGATGGCTTATGAGTTAGCTCTACCTCCAAATTTTGTTGTTGTTCATCAAGTTTTTCATTTCTCTGTGTTATGGTGATACACTCCTGATCATAGAGGAAGACCAGTTATGGTCATTATTAATTCTTAGCGATGTCATTTGGGTTGACTAATGCCCAAGCCGCATTCAAAGAATTGATGAACAGAGTACTCAGGCCTCTTTTGGATACCTTTGTGATTGTATCATCGACGACATCCTTTTTTATTCAAATAGTAAAGAGAAGAATGCATAATATTTAAGGATCGTGATCTAGTATTTGAGGGATCTTATGCTTTTTTCAAAGTTCTCTAATTGTGAGTTTTGGCGTGAGTCAGTGACATTCATTTAGCATGTGGTGGCTGAACATGGGATTATGGTAGACCCAAAAAAAAGAGATGATTTGTGATTAGGCTAGACCTACATCTTCGACAGAGGTTTGTAGCTTTACTAGTTTGGATCGTTATTGTAGATGTTTCAATGAGGATTTTTCTAATATTTCCTCCCCTATAACCAGATTGATTTAGAAGGAGGTTCCTTTCTGATGTTCTGATGAGTGTGAGTCAAGATTTGAAAATCTTAAGGACTTTCTTACTTCAGCTCTTATTTTAGCTCTTTCTGTCGAAGGTGAGAGATTCACAATGATTCATGATGTTTCTGGTCTTGGTTTGGGATGTGTATTAATGCAACAGAGTCATATTATTTATTATGCTTCTAGAAAGCTTAAGGTGCACAGGTGTAACTACCCCACTCATGATTCCGTGTTGGAAACAATAGTGTCCTCGCTTACAATTTTGAGGCATTATCTTTATGGTCTGCACAATGAGATTTTTACTGATCACCATAGTCTTCAGCATCTTATAACTCAAAGGGAGATTAATTCTAGATAACGTAGATGGATAAAGTTTCTTAAGGATTATGATATTTCCATCCTGCATCATTCAGGCAAGATAAACCTGGTAGTGTATGCCTTGAGCCATAAGGCAGTTAGTATGGGTTGCTTGGCTTGTATTTCAGTTTCTCAGAGGTCGTGGGCACAAGACATTCAGTCCTTTGAATTCAGTGGTTTGCATTGATATATTTGGCCCTTTGTTGATTCCTTCTTGTGTTGAGGTGAGGTCCTCATTATTTAAGCAGATTTGAGATTGTCAGTTTGAGGATAGTAAGCTTCACTTCCATCCTGATCAGGTGTTGAATGGTGATCCCTAAAGGGTCACAACAAAATCTGAGAGATTTTTAAGATTTGATGGTTGCATTTGTGTTTTGAGGATCGATAAATTGATTCACTTGATTTATCATGATACTTACAACTATAGATATATCATTCACCCAAGCACGAAAAAGATGTACAGAGATTTGAGGCAGCATTATTGGTGCAGTGGTACGAAGAATGATATGGTAGACTTTATAGCTCATTCTGTATGTTGTCAATAGGTACAGGCTGACCATCTATTACCCGGTAGTTTTACTCAAAGGTTATCCATTCGTAAGTGGAAATGGGAAAATATACCATGGACTTTGTTAGTGGTTTGCCTAATACTTTATATGGTTCTTATTGTATTGGGATCATTGTAGATGATTTGACCAAGTCAACATATTTCATTCCTATTTAGATGTCCTTCAGTCATGAGAGATTAGCCAATTTTAATGTTTGGGAGATAGTCTGTTTGCATGGTGTTCCCATTTCTATTATTTCATTTATGTTCACTTCAAAATTTTAGAGAGCCTTTTATGAAGAGTTTGGCACTCAGGTTGATCTCAGTACATCCTTTAATCTACAGACCGATTGCCTCATGTTTTCCTCCTTGTATCACTCACGAAGGGTGTGATGAGGTGCGGGGTAAAGGGCAAGATAAGTCTTAGATATATTGGCCCTTTTGAGATTGTTTGCACAGTTACTGAGGTGGCTTATCAGTTATCTCTACCTTTAGATTTTATTGTTGTTCATACAGTTTTCCACGTATCTATGTGGGGGCAATATATTCTTGATCCATAATATGTTCTTAAAAGAGACAGTCCAGTTGGATGAGCGTTTGACCTTTGTGGAGGAGTCGGTGCTCATTCTAGTAGTGATGTGAGGCAATTGTGCCCTAGACAGATTCCTATCATTAAAGTTCAGTGGATACATCACCTAGTAGAGGAGACAACTTTGGATATCAGGAGCAAGATGCGGTCCCAGTATCCTCGCCTATTCAAAACTTTAGGAATATCCTAGTCTTTTACTTTCGAGGATGAAAGTTCCTTTAGTAGTGGATATTGCAATGACCCTTAAGGTCATTTTCCATACTTCTGCATATTTTAACTGTTAGATCTTTTCCATAGCTTCCCCAAGTATTTTATGACTTATTGGGACTGACATTTCATATACCTCATAGTTTATTTGATTTCTAGAGCCAATTTCCTCTTTAGAAGTCTCTGTTGGTTCCAATTGGCCACTGGGGAAAAACATTAGTCAAATGATCTTGTATGCAAATTTTGACTGCACCAGCAACTTCGAAATATCAATTTTAGGCTGGGTGGACCTTTGGTTAGGGTCCCGATGCACCCTAGCTCATTTCAACCCATTGGTAGAATGTTGGACAAATTAGAAATTTTTGTGTGGGACCCACATTTAGTTGAAACAACTTTAGATGTAAAATCCGAGTGTGCCATTGCTTTTGGAACATCAAATTTTGTTTTGTTACATAGTTTTTTTGCGTATAGGGGATTCTGAATAAATCCCAAAAGTACGATGAAATTTCTAAGTTTTCAGCTGCTATCTGGAGTATCAGCAATTGCCATCTATTTCCTCGATCATGACTTCTCATGCAGAGGAGGTAGTGCGACCGGCAAAGGCCTCTCATGATTGCAAAAACCCAGATAGTCGGGAGGTAGTGCGATCATAACTTGCTGGTTGGGATAGCGATATCTGATTACCTTGATGGGGTATAAATGGACCCTTTATGTCACGAATTAGCCTATTCTTCATCCACACCTTGAGAGTAAAAACCTTAATGAGTGAGAACTATTAAAATTGACACTTGTGGATAACTTGGGATCTTGATTAACATCTATTTTCATGATTTTCAATGGATTCAAGGTAAGAATTCAACCTTTTCTTTGTAAAATTTCTTAATTTAATTCTTAAAACCCCCAATCTTTAGGATTTGATTTTATCCCTAAATTAGCTTGATTTTCACCTATTCTTATATGATTCCTTGATCATTTATGAATGTTGGGTTGTTCTCAGTAACATGATTTCCATAAATAGGACCCACATAGGGTTTTGATGTCATTTTTGGATGCAAACACAATGGTGCAATATTTGTATCGATGTTCTTGTATTGATGAGTAGAATGTGTTTGATATCTTGTCATTTCAAGAGGCTTCTTAGAAGGGAAATTAAAGTTTAAGAAGTTTGGCATCGAGGTAGTCTTGATTTAAACCCTTGTTAGATTGACCTACTTCATAATATATTTGTGATATTGTGTTAGATTTGGGAGGGGTTTTAGGTATTGGTTGATGGAATGCAAGACTTGGGGTTAGTTGAGACATTTAGGCTAGTGAGATACCGTATGCTTGAAACACTTGGCTTGTTCCCTTGTGCTCTAGGTGAATTACACTTCATTCTTCATGTTTAGCATGAGGACATCTTAGATTACTCTAATTAGGCATAATTTACCTAGTTGTTCATGTTTTAGGTGAATTCCCTATATTATGGCTAATTAGGGCTTGTTGACATCTAAATGTCAATTTAGATACCTTAGGCCTAGTTTGGGTATAAATTTGCCTACAAATGGAACTCAATGATTAGAAGTGGACTCTTCACCCACTTTAGGTTATGACACATGTTAGCTTTGGTGACCAATCACACTATTTGGGCTAGTGGGAATTTGTGTTGAGGTAACAGTGATGAATCTTGATACTTGATGGTTATGTTTGTAATTGTGAGGATTGAAACCTATTGATCATTAAATTGGTTATGCTATTGATGTTATGACTTATGATGATGATTATGTAAATATTATTATAGGTTTAATTTTGGGTATTGATTATATTAAGATCGATTCAATTCTGGGTATTGATTATATTATGACAGGTTCAATTTTTTGTATTTATAATATTATGGCCGGTTTAATTTTTGGGATTGCTTATATTATGATTGGTCCAATTTCGAGTATTACTAATATTATGAGCGATTCAATTACGAGTATTGTCTATAAATATATTACTGGTTCGAATCCGAATATTTTCTATGACATGATGAAATAATAAAGTGATGTATAATTGTCAATGAATGACATGTAAATAAATGTTTCTTATTGGACAATTGGTGGTTAATTGGTAATTTGTGAATTATGGAGTAATGTTTGTGAATTTCTAGGTGATGGCATAATGCAGAATGACAGCGCACACGTAAGTGTACTTGGTCTTATCAAGTAGTAAAGTGACTTCAAGGAATCCCAAGTATCGATCTCTTAGGGACTTGCATTCGCCGCCTATCCAATAGTTTAACCAATTGAGGAGAGGAGTAAATAGAGTTATAAATTTGTTAATTAAAACTAAACTAAACTAGGGTAAAAAAGTAATGACTTAGGATAATCTATGGATAGTATCCAGGGTTAAGGCTTACGAACAATCATACTATGTTATTGAACTTCATTCATAAATTTCTTATTTTGGTTGTTGATTTGTAGGGTTAATTGCATGATTACGGTTTCCCAACCTCTAATCGCTTACCTAAGTTGAACCTTACAACTACATCATTGAGCTGGGATGTAATAGTTCACTTAAGTTCCTTACAAATATCATCCTACATGTTATTCAAGTAAGGCTTCAAGGTACATCCCTGTCCTAGATGCTAATTTGAAATCCTTATTTTATAAAAGACTACGAACCTTACCTTGCTTATTCCCATGTTCTATCGCCCTATTCTCTCTCCCTAGTTCACAAGGTTGACAAGTAATGTATTCTAAAGGTAGCTAATCCTTAAAATAGTTAAAACAAGAATAAACAAACAACCAATAATGATAAGCAAAATTAATGAACTTAATTCAAAACGAAAGTAGTCATGATCTTGGCCTTAACCCCAGAAAGGGAGTTTTATCCTTGAATGGACATATTCATCATCCGATCCGTTGGAATGATGATACAAACCTTAAAATAAACTAAATTAAAGATAATAAAACCATAAAGATAAGTTTTGGTAGTGTCCAATGCTCCAAGATGTCCAAAAGTATATAAAAACGTGATATAACATGTATTTATACTATAGGAGAAAGCCCAATCCGTGTTCGTGTTGAAAACCTTTAGTTATTGAGCCCAGGAGTGGGTGGGTGCCACCTTAGTTAAACCCCTACTTCAGGTAGTTCTCCTCCTCCAAATATCCCTAAGCTACTAGAAATTGTTCTTCAGAATTTTTCTAAGGCAAATAGGGCACCGAAATAAGCCTACGTCGCTGGCTATTCACCTTTAGGTCTACCACGCACCATAAGGTTCCATTTTTTGGCCAGTTATGAATCCATTTTTGTTTTTCACAAGTAAATTGTCACCTACTAAAATCCACATGCATCCTATACATTCTAGGGGTCCAAAAGTGCTTCAATCCGCATATTGTCCAGGGGTCCAAAAGTGCGTCAATCTGTATATTGTGCCTTCGTTGAGCCATTCCGAGCCTTTCTGAGTTGTTACCACTTGATTTGAATCTTTTATATCCTTAAAATATCATCATAATCCATTACTGAAGAATCATATATCATTAAACATAATAATTTAGATCTCAAAACAACACAACATCCAACATGACAAAATAGAAACAAGACCTAAGCATAGGCAAATTTCACTTTGATCTTTAACTCAAGTTTCAACTCTTCCCTTGACTCAAGTGCACTATGTACACTCATAAAACTTATTTACACATATAATAACGCATTTAAGACCATAAGAAAAACATATAATACAATAGGATCCAACTAGAGAGTCTAGAAAAGCAACTAGTTTATGCTTGAAAGACTAGTTTTCTCTATTGAACTCCAATTGTTTCTTTTAAGTACAAACTTGCTTGAAATTCAACTTGAACCATATAAACACATTTTTTAACACATTTATCTCATTATTAACCATTATAGCTCAGAATCAACATAAAAACAAGACTAAAAAGGCTAGAATAGTGATGCTAGAAGGCAGAAATACACCCAACATCACTGAATGACTGGAATTATAGAATGATGGTTAAATAATGATGATGGATAGTTGTAAATGATGCATACTTAGACTATTATTCTCTTGAATGTGATCTCCATTCATGTGGGAGGCTGGAATGAGTTCGTTACTTTTCTGCACGAATTGGCATAAGGGAAAAAATCTAGTAGTTATGTTTGTTTGTGCTTGATTCTTTACGTAATGCTATCTTTATTATCTCGATATATGTTTTATTTATGTACAATGCTGATGGATATAATTCAGGTTTTATTCTATACCTTGACTTAGTTATGTTATCTTGTACTTTATCATCTTATATCATGATTTACCTCAGTCGGCTAATGATGCCTACTAACTACCCGTTGTTTTGGTACTCATACTATATTTTTGTACCCTTTTGGTGCAGATTCGAGTAATAGTTACCACCATTGATCATTGTTCGTTCAGTGATTGATTTTTTGGAAATTGGGTGAGCTATTGGAGTTTGAGTCTCCTATTTCCCTCTATCTTTGTTTTGAGCCTTTTATTTCTAGACAGGTGTATTTACTTTTCTAGACTTTGAGTTGTATTGATACTATTAGTTGCTCTTGTACTGGCTCTACAAGGTCATGGTATTTGTATATTGTATTGAATATCTTTATTTATCTAGTTCCCCTTTGCTAATTTATATATTGTTTTCTAGAATTTCACCTATGATGGGCATTTCCTACCGAATTAACCCATTGCATTGGCTTCAGGTTATGATTTGGCTTACCTACTGGAGGGATTTAGTAGGTGCCATAATGACTCATAAACCAGGTCATGGCAACAACACTTAAAATTTAAAATTGCACATCGTTAAATCACAATCCCAAGATCAAAGACAACAAATGAAAAGGATTTTAAATCAACCAAAACATCCCTTTTGATACCACAATTATAAATCAGAAACTAGAATTATTTTTTCTCAATAAATTCCACTAATGTTAAACATTTGACTTCTTTATAGCTCTCCACATATCAACCATTTGAAGCAAGAAATTTCACAACCATTAACAATTTCCCCTTCCAATTTTACATGTATAACCACCGTGTTAATAACTTAGCACCCAGGTTTCCACTTAAACAACACAACATACAATTTAACCAATAATAATAAACTATGTCTGGTTATTTCACTCATCAAAGATTCACATGCATCCAAGTAGTTACAATTCACACAATTATAAACTCAAAGGATTTCAATCAATAAATAAGCCATTTTTTTTTATTTTACTAAACAAATCCTTTACTCACGTCCTTGACGACAATTAATTGATCATCCTAGAGTTACACATATCCCTTACAACCATATACCAATTAGAACATTTTAGGTTCCTTTATTGTTTCTTGTGTCATTCCAAATGGGGTCAATTGACCTATATTTGTTTCTCTTAAGATACCAATTGAATTTAAGAGATACCGATTAGACTCAACCCATTCAAAAATTACACACACCACATTATAGGAAAGAAATAAGTGGAATAATTTCCTAGAATGCCTCATAGCTTCCCAAAGATTTGATGTGTACGTCAACCTACCAATCCGCAGGACTCTATTAGACATTTGCGCTTATACTTATAAGAGCAGTTACTTGAGATGTTATACCAACAATCATAATGAAATTAATAAGACCACTAGGGTAACTACTCTAATCCACCTTAATAAGAGATGCATTACAACCCATTTAAAAACATTCAGATGTCATAAAGGAAAACTTAAACCTTTATTTGTCATAGTAAAACTAGTTTTAAATCTTTTATACAGAAAGGATAAACTCTATCATGAAGATATAGTCTAGACAGCTACAGGAACTACAACAAAAATTTTCAAAATAGAATAACTCAGCTTCTACCATGACAGGCAAGAGATAGAAGCTATTTGACATCTCTACCGCATCAAACAAGAAACACTAATTGATCCTACAACTAGACTATACCCTAAAAAAGGGTATAACAAGAGTAATTTCAATATAACCACACATTCTAGTAGGCATCATCTGCCGACCTAAATTAAATCATATAGACAAAACACAAATATCTGAAATAAAACATTCACTTAATAATTCGTTAGCCAGGATAACTACCATATATCTCTTGTTCACCCACCCTAATTTTACATTTCCTTCATTGGAAACTCACTTGTCACTTAATAATTACACTAATCCATAAGTCAACCACTATTCAAAATTCAACTTTAAGAGTCACCTCTTAGAACCTCCATCACCTCTAGTCATTCCATTTAGACTCATTTAATTATAACTCAACAACAATAACACAACGGATTCTAACCCCTTAGTACCCTTTCAATTATCTCAACAAATATCATACTTTTAAAATACCTACAAATTAAGGACAACACATGCTTCATAAGTATACACAACCTACTATTTATAAACAAATATGTTAAGTTAATACTTAGGGTGTACACATTGACATACTCTTTCTAGACAATACTTAAAAAATTGGACAAGAGTCATTCAAAAAAGAAATCCACCAAGATAATACCATGTCTAACAACAATAACCAAGTCAATATGGGGATTATCAGCCATAAATAAGTCAAAACCATACACAACAATAATTAGCTCAACCTTAACACCATTACTCTTTCTGAACAAACTTAAATAATTAATCATACAACACAATTATTTTAATAACTTAGACTACTCATGGGTCCAAATAACAACAATAGTATAAATTGGTTCACTCAAGGAACCTAATACAACAATGACAGAATAATCAAGTCCACTCAAGGAATCGTCAAACTCATCAATATTGTGTACACATATGCTATGGGTCTTATAGTTGCTCATTAGTCATAACCTATAGGAGATGAGATTTATCCATGCACCATATCATAGATGGTACCTAAGTACCATAGAATAATATCGAACGTTAAATTCACCATTCTTATCCTAAAACAGTGTTATCCCCCTGTATCCTCCATGATATTATGCCACCATTATTCACTTTCCCTTTATCCTACCTTAACCACTGCTATAGTAATGATTAATCTACCAGTCAATCACATAATAGCAATTCATCTCATAGAAGGTATAATCATAAATGTAAACAACACAATTATACTTGTACATAAACATGCCTTTTATACAACTCATTAAATATATATATATACACACACGCACACTCAACACTCGTAATATTATTTAGTAGTTAACATATTTACCATTCATTGAACAAGTGCATAAAGAGACATTTAGTATGCATACATAGGCTAATTGAGTTTTTAACGATATTCAAGAATCATCTACCTCTTCCCATATCAAATAACATCCTACTATATTATAGGTAAGGAAATTATATGTGTATCATTTTAGAATTTATCTGACTTCAATATCTTAATACATGTCCAACCATTCTAATTCACTCTTTAACGCATTCAACCTACCATCTTCACTCTAGGTTGTCACCATGATTACTTTACTATTTTCTTACTTAACTTACACCATGATACCAGATCAACTCTAAATCAATAATAATTATTTAGTTAATAACAATTTCCAAGAATATCATCATTATGGTTAATCATAAACTAATTTAGTAATAACTTATAATACACACCAACTCTAATAACACTTTAACAGTAAACAATTACAATTCTTATTCGTACATCCTATATTACTATTTTATCCAAACAAACATCATTCCCAAAGGCCTAAACATGGAATCGCCCTTTAATATAGATCACACATATGTTTTCTAGTTCAGATCTATTATGCACACTTTAAACTTAGCCTAACCGGATGCTAAGAAGAAGCTTTAAAGGAAAGAACTCAAACATTTGGCTCCGTGTTAGTGATTCTTGTTGTGTAATCATCCATGAGAAAATATTAGGTTTTACCTTATCAAGACCTAATTTCTCAAGACATTGTGGAACCTACTATAACCCACCAATAGGTAAGTTGACCCATATTTTAGAGCTATTAGTAATGAACTAGACAAAGGAATGGATGAAAAATGAGGAATAAATATAGTACAAGGATACATATATATACATACATATATATCAATCCAAAAACTTGATGAAGTTAGTACAAGAGCTAATAATATAATAAGAATACAAAATAAAGTACTAAATCAATATACATGTTCAACCCATCTCTGAATAAAACATAAAGATCTGTCTAGTCCATAAGAGGGAGAGTAGTAATACTATGAATGCCAGGAGCTCACCCCCAATCTCTGATCCATAGCTTCTCCGCACAATGCACTCTATAACTTTGAGAACTCATACTATGATCTGTAGGGTGCAAACGTGTAATATGATTACCAAACATGTAGTACTTAGTAAGAAATTATCAGCTGAGCTTCAAAGATAATAGAAATATAAATAGTATGTAAAGTAGTAATATATACTATAGGAAGCTAAACACCATTAGGATAAAGAGGAAATTATGGTAAAGTATCCTATCTAGCCATATTAATGAATAAAGCACTATACCGTATATCCCTAGAAAATATAAAAATAAGTGTGGAGGAATAATGTATAATAGAATACAAGGATAAGGAATACATATACAATATGAATAAAAAAAGGAATAGAAGATATACGGTAATACCATAGCTACATAGATATATACATACAGGTATACAAGACTACCCAAAAGGTACAACCTAAGGTAGTCACCCTAACCTCTCTAGGAAACCCTAACAAAGTAGAAAAAGCTAATGCTAGCTTTGATACACCTAAATTATACCTCTCTTATGAGAGATTAAGAGATCGCTGTCAAATATAGAGCTCAACTAGGTTGGGTGTCGAATCCCACAGAGAATACTGTATTCACTAAGTATTGTGATTGTTATCAGACTATTGATCAAAGGTTCTCGAATAAAAGAGGTTTTAGTTTATGAATTGTATTCTAAATAATTGTAACAGAGTTGTTCTAACTAATGATTCATTCTACAAGTCGTAATTCAATGATATTAAATAAAATAGAGTCATGGTTACCAAGATGATTAAACATTTAGGGTAGTAAATCACTCTTGAGTTCCAATCAATAACTTCAATTGCAAGAGTAGCTGAATTCTATTGTTTATCCATTAGTTCTCAACCTTAATGGATAGTTTATTCTTTAATTATTTCAAACTTAAAGAATGTATTGATTATTCAACCATTTTGTCATATAGGTCAATCCTGTTAATGCATTTTCCATTAATCTAAAGGTTAGGCCTCTAGATTCCATGTAAACCTTTTCTTTTCCCAACAAACACTTTTCTATTCGAACATGTGATGCTCTTGGGCTCACCTTTCAAGAAAAGACATTAAAGGGAAAAAGGGTTTATGCAATATCAATTACCTATAGAAACTCAATTGGAATCATAACCCATATCAGTAGTTCACATCAAGGCTCCTATAACCCTAGTTATGAGAGCTTAGCCACTCATCTCCATAGAAGAATGAGAAATGATCGTTTATTATTCATAAATAAATTCAAAATTCACTTACAAAAGTTACAAGAATTAGTCCCTGAATCTTCAATAGAAATGGAATTATTAGATCCACAAGTTTAGATTGATTCACAAATTTCTACGTTACAGAGAGTTTCAAAGATGGAAAACTAAGGTAGAAATATCCAATATTCAAAATATTTCTCAATAAAACCCTAACTGGGTATTTATATGCTCTCGGGTTTAGAAGATTTAAAATTTAAACTCAGAAAACATGGCGACCAAGTTGACGGTCCAACTGATGGCCCGTCCGAAGTCTGACGGTCTATCATATTGACCGTCGCTAAGTGCCCCAGTATGTCAAGTTCTATTTAATCCAGACTGCTACCTTGGCGGACCGTCGATAGTCCAATGGTCCATCGCATAGTCCATCGCTAAGACTTCTGAAATCCTATATTTTGTTTAAGCCTGACGGCCAGGTTGGCAATTCGTCTCAAGCTTGATGGTCTGCCACTTGAACCTCCACTTAGATCTTCAACTTGGAACCTTCTGCTTAGCTTTGATGGTGTTCCCAGAGTTCTGTTGCATGACTGACGGTCTGGCATTTTGATCGTCAGTGACTCTTTTCTATTATTTTCCTGAGTTTTCTCCTTCAGCTAACTCCTTAACCTGAAATCGATCAAATCCACTATTAAATACAACTTTAGTTGCTTGAAACACACACAATTTTCCTGAGAAAAAGATGCAATATGTGCCATAAAAAGCCGGAACATTAACACACTCAACTTAAGATAATTGCTTGTCCTCAAGCAACATAACACCAAATTACAAATACGAACAATACAATGGCAAGCATTCAACATAGTGAACCATTTTTCACACAACCACTCACTTGTCATCCTAATTATATGGCTTTACATATCATGATCCATAATTGGCATTATTTCAAAATCAGTGCATATATACAACATGGATGCAAGAATATATAGAGATCAACAAACTTAAGTGTAACTCAGGTTGCACTCACAGTCAAGGAAATCAACCACTCATTATATTTTGTGGATACAAATTAGAACTCTTACGTTCGTCAAAGAAGTTACAAACATAGTGCATATACCAATAGGCTTGCCCTTATCATCTAACGCTCATTTATAGTTGATTCGCCAAGATCAAGCAGGTCTTTCTTTGTCAGGTAATGAGGCTTTAGGGCTAGGTGAGGAAGAACTTTTGGGAAAAAGTGACTTAACACTAGGATTTAACTCTCTTTGCCCTCAATTTCTACCTACCAAGGCCATTTCTGAACTAGTTCACTCACCCATTTCTCATTCATTTACACTTAACCATAGGAATGCCCCTTCTCTCTCTTTTTTTATATATACACAAGCATCATCCACCCTTAACTTATGCTGATGCAATCAGTCAAAGTGCACAGTATCTTGAGTAGACCAGGGTCGAATGCTCTAGACCACGCTCTAAACTAACTTTCCCTTAGACAGCTAAAAGCTTGACAATAGCCACCCTCAACTTAATTGTTTTTCCTAAGTTTAGGTTCATAATGACCACTATTGGGCCAAGCCTAGAGCTAGGTGTTAACAACTTAATGAGAGTTAACTAGAGTGATTGGTGATGAAGAAAAATTAACATAGGTACAAAGAAGGGTTCAAAAATGGAAAATTCTTTTTGGTAGGGTTAATTATTTTGGCTAAGTGGACTAAAAGTATAAGGCGTCCTGCTATCATTTCTTATTTCATAAACTACAACACATCATCAATTGAACAGGCAAGTTGTAGGTACTACACTATGTAAGAACTAATACAAATACTTGCACACGCAGGCAACTAAGTCAAACTCATTCTACTATTCTTATGATTTACATCACATGTCATGCATATGTTATAAGTTACTGCCAACTACAGATTCATTAATAGTTGATCACATATACTAGTAGACGAAAGGAAACAAACATAAAGACATAGTCATATCTTGATTCCAACATCATTCATCGTCCATATTCACAAAAAAGTTCTAACATAAATGATACTTTTATTTAATAGACCAATATTACCAACAAAACAGGACTTAAAAAAGGAAAGATGCAAACCGAAAGTTAATCCTAGAAAAGAAAAAATGTGAATTAAAGTTAATCCTAGAAAAGAAAAAATTATGAACTTAAACATAATCCTAGACATGTCGTTTCTCCTAGATAGAACATGGGAGAAAAAGAGTATCGGCAACACAACACCCCCCCTCAAAAAAATATATGCATTATCCTCAAAGCATCAAATAAAAGTACAAAGGAGTAGGTATACTTGTATTGCCTCTTATTCATCTAAGGCATCTTTGAAGTGTAGTAAGGAACCTGCATCCTCACCTGCTGCAACATTGACCCCCATGGTTGTGGGGGTACTCAAAAACTCTCCCTCCAGAATCGAAGGTACCACAGCTTGGACTGGGTCTGTAGTTTGCCCCCTAACTAGGGCAGAACTGGTAGATACTCTATTCGCTTCATCTTCTACTCTCTTTTTTCTTGTCTCTTTATTTTTTCTTGACCTTTTCTTATCTTTTTTCATATCATGATACTCTCACTCCTCCAGCGTCATAGCCTCTCTCCTTATTCTCTTTTCAGATCTTTATTTGACACATTTATCTACTTGTTCCTTTCCCTTGTCTTTCACTGGTCTTCTTATCAGGTCAACAATTCCTTGTCTTCATTACTCATTACCAGGGTTAGATCAAAAGTGAGTTGTTATGGCTTCCTTCTCTTCAACTCTTCGATGTCATCTTATGCTTTCCTAAACTATGCCATGAACATTGCCAAGTTTGGAATGAACAGTGAATCCAGCCTTTTGTTGATTCTCTCCTCCATGTGATCCATCCTCATCTAAATGTCATAGAATGGACAGATTGCCTTAGCTATAATTTTGTCAACAAAATGCTTGAATTTTGATGCGCAAGTGTCAAGCTACTTCTTGAATATCTTCTGTAATTTCACAGACTTGGCAAAGTTTTCATGCATCAACCTATATTCTGTAAATTCTGCCTCACACATTGGTGGTGCAGATTCTGGACCTGCAGATGCACTTGATGGCATATAATTAGGTGGTATGTAAGTGGTAATCGGCAACAGCATACCTATTGGAATCTCTGAAGTATCTAGGGCTGGTGTTGACTGAGTTTGATAGGCTAGAGGTTTGGTGACCCTCATTTCAAACTTTGAGTCATCTTTGGACTTCTTAATGTCCTTCTTATGTGTTGTACGAACCTTATTATCCACTCCACAAATCAGAGTCACACCTGCCTGCCTGCATAATTCCATGATTAAGCAAGGAAATGGTAGAGAACTGGCCACCTTATGTGCTCTGAAAAATAGCTTATCGGTAATGATTTGACCAAAATCAATCTTCAATCCTAAAAGAAAACTACCAACAAGTACAGCCCGGTGAATATCTAAGTTAGCATCACCTCCAGTTGGTATAAGTCTTAATCGAACCAGAGCCCACCAAAATTTGGCTCTGAAGCTAAGGAAAGACTTTACTATGGGCTCACGTGGGTTTGTTGCCCAGGAAAGATTACCCTCATCAGTCAACACTCCACACAACTAGGATATTTGGATAGATGCATTAAACAGTCGGTACTCGAGTTCTGGAATAGCAGGTAGGGCTTTATAGTCTGGTCTAAACAGCATCCTGTTGATTGTTCGAGATGATATGTCAATAGTAACTCCTCGGACTGGAACGGACTCCCTATTTGGTAGATTTGAAATCTTCGAGCCCTTTGGAACATCCTTTTCTGCCAATACCAAATAGTTAGCAAAGAACTCCTATACCAGATTCAGCTGATATGATCCGGGGGCTTGGACATCCATGCCAATTCGTACTCATTAAAACAACGCTCTAACTCAGGATATTCATGCAACTTCATTGTTACAATCTAATACTCCTCAGCAAAGGGCCTTTTGATTGGCCTACTTGCTGTTGGTGACAACCCATCATAAAAATTTTCCCTTTCTCCATTATTTTCCATCCGATAGCCTCTATAATTTGAGGATCCTTACGCCTGATCAAGTTGGCATCCTCAGTCTCAGTCTCCACATCAGCTGCTTTAATTTGTTCCTATACATTGGTAGCCTTAATTTTAGCTTCAACTGGGTTGGGACGAGATGTGACTACCTGTAACAATCCGAAATTGCCTCCCAGGACGTCCCATGGTGCTTAATGATACAAGTAGCCCCAAACTAACCCTTTGAGCCTGTTTCTACTAATAAAACTCATTTCAAGATTAAATAATTCAAACACTGCCATAGTCATATCATAAGAAGGGAGATAAGGAGAGAATACTCGGTCCAAACAACCACAATACTAGAATTCTCAAAATAATCACAATCTGATAACTAGTCTGACAAAGCCTCTACTAATCCATGAACTAGAGAGTCATTGGGACAGGTCCCCAACTGACTCGAAATGAACTGAAAGTAATAACATAGTCTCTCAAATGCGGAAATGTCTAAAGAAAAGTCCTCGAACCATGAAGACTCACCACTGTAGGAATGTAGACAGAGGTACTCCAAAGTAACTGACGAGGCTGGGACTGAGCACGTGAACCTACATTATAAGACAATGTAGCACATAGACATATATGTGGATCAGCAATTGGGAATGTACTGAGTATGTAGGGGTGCATGCATTTATATAAAACAACATCAATACTCTTTAATCAAATCATGCATGCAATAAGTAATGACTCACATGGCTTGAATAAGTATAAAATGTAAAGCTCATGAATCATGTAGAATGGAGCATGTAACACAAATCTCATGAGTCATAATAGTTTAACTTTGAAATCGGTAATCTTTCATTATTCTCATTATCCATAGGCTAAAGGAAACTTTAAACAATACTTTTAACTCATTCATATGTCTCATGAGGAGTAAAACTTCTTTAATGCTCAAGAACTCATAACTCTTTTGAACTCAAGTACTTGGAATTCGGAATCATATAACTTTGAAACATACTTGAAGGCATTTCATTCACTTTAGGAAAATATCTCATTTCAAACTTTAGGGAAATCATTCTATCTCAATAGAAGAATACTCTAGTTTAGGAAAATAACTTATCTCATAGCTTTAGCTAAAATACATATATCAAGGGAAAATACTTTAGTCTTAAGGAGAAAATATACAACTTTACTACTAGGAAAATAACATGTATCAAGGGAGGTTCTCTTAAAAAACATAAACCATGCGAGATACATGGAGTACAACATTTTATCCTCCTAAGGAAGAGACCCCACGTTGGGGAGGAGAATAATACTCCTGCCAGGGAGTATAACCTCAATTCAGTGATCACTTATCTCGGCCTCAGGCCTAATATCTCGACCTTAGGCCAAAAATCTCAAACCTATGATGGATCATAGTTCTGGGGTAAGAAACCATAGTAACTTTCCCAACTCGGTACTAAATACTACTCCCTTTAGTTTATCTCACTCATCTTATGAAAATAAACTTTAAAATGATCTCATTGTTCATTAAGAACCCAATAATCAAATCTGTAATCTCATGTAATGAAGTAGATTTCAAAACTCCATGACAATTAGGTCAAAATATTTCTCAATAATCTTAGAATACTCAAATCCTGGGTTCTTATTGAACAAGAGTTCATAAAATTGTAAATCTCAAGTAGGGCTCAATAACCCATAATTCAATCTCAAGTTAAAACTCAACAAAAGCAAAATAGATAGCATATAGATTCATAACTCATATAGGAATCTGGAAATTTCAGCAATTTGTCTCAAAATCTCAACATACTCGTATACTTCAATATCTTAAACACTTCAACTATTAATTTCTCAAGGATTAAAATCATGGGGTATAGACCTAGCTGTAATTTCTCAAGAAAATGGGTGAAAATCATGCCATTAGACTCTCAATTCATGGGAAAGTGTGAAAACACCAAAAAGCCCCTTGTTAAAATGAGTTTAAAACACAGAACGGGGGCTGCGACGGTCGAAGCGATGGTCCATCATAAGTCTAATGGTACGTCAGATCTTCCGTCGCATGTTGGCAAGAAAATAAACACACTGCCTCGATGCGACGGTCTCAGGGATGGTCCGTTGCATACCCGAAAGTCCATCGGATCATTTATCGCACGTTGTCCAGGATAAGGCCACACTTCCTGAGCACGATGGTCCATCGCATCCTTGACGGTCCTTTATTTTGGCCAATGCACTTGGGCCAGAAAAGGGAGTTACTACCTTGGTTACGATAGGCCGAGCGACGATCCGGCGCAAACTCGACGGTTTTTTGGATCATCTATCGCACCTGGGTGGTTCCGACAACTCTTAGCAAAACGGCTATAACTTCTTACCCCAATACTGGATTTGGATGAAATTGGTACCGTTGGAAAGATAATTCAATTCTCTACATGAAAAAAAGTCAAATTTAACAAAATTCTATATGGTTTAAACACCAATAACTTGGGGAGTCACTTCTCAATCTTTTAGGGCTGGAATTGCACTTCACCTGACACGCTCTAAGGCTCATATGCGAGGGAACTTTGCGTGGTCTTACAATATCTCCCCCTTAGAATCATTCATCCTCGAATGTCACTAGTCAAACTAGGAACACAGGAGAAACATAGTACACATAGCAGAAGAAATTTTTGCTAAACAGCTCAAAATCTCTCTAAACTCTTAAATACCTCAGAAATTGCAAGAACTTATGCAAGAATAGATACATCGATGAACTTTAGATTAGAAGGTATGAATTAAGGAAGAATAATACCTTCAGATTGATCTGAACTTGCGGAAAAGAGGTGTGGGTACTTGACTCACATGTCTTCTTCTGCCTCCTAAGTAGCGCCCTCAACTGAATGGTTCTTCCACAAAACTTTGACTAAGATAACTTCTTTGTTCCCCAGCCAACAAATCTGAAAATCTAGGATCTCAACAGGAATCTCATCGAATGAAAGATTGTTCTGAATATTAGCACTCTCTGAGGGATCTAATACAACAGAATCACTAATATGCTTTTTAAGCATGGAGACATGAAAAATAGGATGAACAGCTGACAACTCTGCAGGCAACTCAACTACATAGTCTACTTTATCAACACGGCTTAAGACTCTATACGGGCCAACATAACGTGGACTAAGCTTTCTCCTTTTACCAAACCTCTTTACCCTTTTCATGGGTGAAATATTCAAGTATACCAAATCACCCAGTTAAAACTCAATATCTCTTTTCCTTACATCGACATAAAACTTTTGACGACTCTAATCTTTCTTCAACCATTTTCTAATCAACTTAACTTTCTCCATAGCTTTAAACACTGCATCAGGCCCAATCACCATAACTTTACCCAATTCAAACCATCCTATGGGTGATCTATATCTTTTACCATACAATGCCTCAAATGGTGCCATCTCGATGCGAGCATGGTAACTATTGTTATAGGCGAACTCTATCAATTGCAAATGCTCATCCCAACTTTCTTTGAAATCAAGAGCACACACCCTCAACATATCCTCTTGAGTCTGAATAGTCCTCTCAGCCTGACCATTTACTTATGGATGAAAAGTGGAACTCAAAAGAATTTGGGTACAAAGACCCTTCTGAAATACCCTCCAAAAATAAGAAGTAAATTGAGTACCCTTATCAAAAATGATAGACAAAGGAACTCCGTGCAACCTTATTAACTCCTGGATATACAATCTAACATAACCCTCAGTTGTATAAGATGTGTGCACAGGCAAGAAATGCGTAAACTTAGTCAGCCTATCCACAACAACACAAATAGAATCATGATGACGACACGAAAGGGGTAACCCGATCACGAAGTCCATATTCGCCACCTCCCACTTCCAAGTGGGTATACAAAACTCTTGCATCACACCACTAGGTTTTTGTGCTCTACCTTAACCTATTTGCACGTTGCAAACTTTTCAACGAACCAAGCTATATCCTTCTTCATACCATTCCACCAATAGATTTCCCGTAAGTCACGACAAATCTTGGTAGTGCGGGGATAAATAGAATACTGCACGCCATGCACTTCATCCATAATCCTCTACATTAGATCATCAACACACGAAACATACAATCAATCCTGCAATCTCAACATGCCATCTCCCCCTTTGGAGAAAACCTCTACCTTTTTTTCCTTAACTGACTACTTCAGTCTGACTAAACTAGAATCTCTGTCTTGCTTCTCCTTCACTTCCGAAACTAAAGAGGATTCGTAACTACTCTGTACCAAAGTACTTCCCTCAGCTGAATTAAGCAACCTAACACCTAATATATCCAAATGATGAATATCACGAGCTAACTCTTTCTTACCCTTCTCTACATGGGCAACACTCCTCATAGACTATCTGCTAAGGGCATCTGCCACTACATTGGCCTTGCTCGGGTGATACAACACACTCATATCATAGTCTTTTAACAACTCTAACCACCTCATCTGCCTAAGATTTAACTCTCTCTGAGTAAACTCACATTGCAGGCTCTTATGATCAGTAAACACATCAACATGAACACCATAAAGATAGTATCTCCAGATTTTCAACGCAAAGACTACAGAAGCTAACTCAATATCATGGGTTAGGTCATTCTTTTCATGCGACATTAACTGTCTAGAGGCATAAGCTATAACCTTACCTTTTTGCATCAACAAACAACCCAAGCCAACTATAGAGGCATCATAATACACCACAAAGCCATCTGTACCATTAGGCAAAGTCAACACTGGGGCTGACGTAAGTTGAGTCTTCAACTCTTGAAAACTCTTCTCACAGGAATCTGAACACTGGAACTTAACTTTGTTTTGAGTCAACTGGATCATAGGAGATGTAATAAAAGAGAAACCTTCAACAAAACGCTGGTAGTAGACCACTAGACTCTAGACCTATTTCCTGTAGCTTCTGTCATTTGGGGATCAACTCTAATACCTTCGGCTGAAATAATATGACCCAGAAGGCTCCAGACCTTAGCCAAAATTCACACTTACTAAATTTGGTAAACAACTGGTGACCTCTAAGAGTTTGCAAGACAATTCTAAAGTGATCTGCATGGTCATTCTCAATAGGTCAGTACACAAGGATATTATCTATGAACACTATGACAAACATATCAAGATATTGCTTGAACACTCTATTCATGAGGTCCATAAAAGTTGTTGGGGCATTGGTTAGCCCAAAAGACATGACTAGAAACCCAAAGTGACCATAGCGGGTTCAGAAGGTTGACTTTGGAATATCATATTCCCTTACTTTAAGTTGATGATAGCCGGATCAAAGGTCTATCATGGAGAAATAACTTGCAACTTGCAACTGATCAAACAAGTCATCAATTCTCAGAAGAGGGTACTTATTTTTTACTGTGATCTTGGTAGCTGAAGATAGTTAATGCACATACGCAAAGAACCATCTTTCTTTCGTACGAATAAGACAGGTACGTCCCAAGGAGAAATACTGGGCTTAGTGAAACCTTTGTCTTAAAGATCTTTGAGTTTCTTTTTCAACAACTTAAGCTTAGTAGGTGCCATACAATATGGATGAATATAAATGGGATGAGTGTCGGGAAAAAGGTCAATCCCGAATTCTATCTCTCTATCTGGAGGTACCCCTGGGAGATCTTCCAAAAAAACATCTGGAAACTCATTAAAAATATTGACTGACTGTATAGTTGGAGCCTCGGACTTAGTGTCTTTGACTCTAACTAGGTGATATATACAACCCTTGGATATTAGCTTTTTGGCTTTGAGATAGGAGATAAAATGACTCTTGGGAGATACCGAACTCCCGAACCACTCAAAAACTAGCTCATCAGGGAACTTAAACTTGGCCACATGAGTACAATAGTTTATAGAGGCATAACAAGAAAGAAGTTGATCCATACCCAGAATAAGGTCAAAATCCACCATGTCTAACTCTATCAAATCAGTAAGTATGACTCTATGAAGAACAGTAATAGGACAATCTCTATACCCTTGTTTAGCAATAATTGACTCCCCTATTGGTGTAGAAACTAGGAAGGGCTTAGAAATCTTTTTTGGATTCATTTTGAAATTCACAGCTACAAGTGGGGTCACATAAGAGAGACTTGACCCGGGGTCCAACAACACATAGACATCAAATAAAAGGCCATGTAGCATATCAGTAACAACATCAGGAGAGTACTCCTTCTCCTGATGGGATGGTAAGGCATAGAATCTATTCTGGCACTGACCGCCTGCAGTGCTAGATAAAGTGCCCTGAGCAGGGGAGGGATGCGGTACAGGAGCTGGTGTACTAGTAGCTCGTGCTTGAGGTCGGGCATCTTTGTTCCCCTGTCTAGAATGCGAACAATCTCTAAGTCTGTGGCCCTACTTTCCATAACCAAAAAAACCCCTCAAATCTATGAAACACTCACTGGGATAATCCCTACTGCACTTAGCACAAAGTGGATAATGGGGCCTGTTACCAACACTGTTCTGTGACCTAGACATAAAAGACCTACCCCCTTGCTCCTACCTGCCTCTAGGCGTGGGAGCACTAGATGATAAAGGTGCTGCCATAGATGGGCATCTCTAAAACTAAGGGCAGTTCTCTCCATGGAACCTAGGCTGGCTAAACTCATCCTGCTCAGATCTAGGCCCCTTGTTACACCTTACTCTATATCTCTCTCTAATGTTATATGCCTCTATCTACTAGGCATACATCATCAACTTCGTTAGATCCATATCCCTATGAAGCATCACAGTCCTACACTCCTTCAGTACCAACCCAGAAACACCGGTCATGATCTTGCTCATACAAGCTCGGGTGTGAGAAATCAAATAAGAAGCATACTTGGCTAACTAATTGAACTTAGAGAAGTACTCCTTAACATTCATAGAGCCCTAGATCAAGTTTATAAACTCCTTAATCTTTTCCTCCCTAATCTCAAGAGGAAAGAACTTATCCAAGTATGCCTCTTGGAACACCTGCCAAGTCATAGGAGCAGCATCCTTACTTCTACCCTTTCTCCATTATACAACCCAATCATAAACAATGTCCTTCAGTCTGTAGGATGGCAACTCAACACCTTCTTCCTCAGAAACATGCATCACTTGTATGGTCTTTTTCACCTCTTCAAGGTACAACTATGGGTCCTCACCTGCCTTAGAACCATAAAACTCTAGCGGATTTATCCGCATAGAATCATGAATCCTAGACGCAGCTATATCCCCTCCCTTCTGATTAGAAACTGTGGCATAGTTATTGGCCCGAACATTGGCGGTGAATTCTTTGGATAATACCTGAAAGGACGCCCGAAACTCAGTATGAGACACAGTCTCATTCATAGGATCAACAGGTGAGGGTTGCTCATCATTATTCCTTCGGGCATTCACTCTTCGGAGAGGAATTTTTTGAAATAAAAGAGCACGAATTATTAAATGAGAGGGAAAACTGTTGGCATAATAGAATCCAAAAAAAAGAAACAACTTTTCCTAAAATATTTTGTAGCCTCTTGCTCATAGATGTGGCGTGCTACACACCGATGGTCAAAACTCTACTTAACGCGGCTTGTCAGACTCCCTAGGACTCCTTTAAAACCTTAGGCTCTGATACCAATTTTGTAACAACCCGAAATCGCCTCCCGGGATGTCACATGGTGCTTAAGGCTACAAGTATCCCCAAGCTAACCCTTTGAACCTGTTTCTACTAATAACACTCATTTCAAGATGAAATAATTCAAACACTAGCATAGTCATATCATGAGAAGGGAGACACAGAGAGAATACTCGGTCCAAACAACTACAATACTAGAATACTCAACACAATCACAATCTAATAACTAGTTTGACAAAGCCTCTACTAATCTATGAACTAGAGAGCCATTGGGACAGTTCCCCAACTGACTCAAAATGAACTAAAAGTAACAATATAGTATCGCAAATACGCAAATGTCTGAAGATAGGTCCTCAAACCATACGGACTCACCACTATAGGAATGCAGACATAGGTACTCGAAAATCACTGCAGAGGCTGGGACTGAGCACCTAAACCTACGTTATAAGACAATGTAGCACATAGATGTATATGTGGATCAGCACTTGGGAATGTACTGAGTATGTGGGGGTGCATGCATTTATATAAAATAACTTCAATACTCTTTAGTCAAATAATGCATACCATAAGTAATGACTCACATGGCTTGAATAACAATAAAATTTAAAGCTCATGAATCATGTAGAATAAAGTGTGTAACACAAATCTCGCGAGTCATCATAGTTTAACTTTGAAATTGGTAATCTTCTCTTATTCTCATTACCCATAGGCAAAAGGAAACTTTAAACAATACTTTCAAGGCATTCATATGTCTCATGGAGAGTTAAACTTATTTAATGCTCAAGAACTCATAACGCTTTTGAACTCAAGTTCTTGGAATTCGGAATCATATAACTTTGAAACATACTTGAAGGCATTTCTTTCACTTTAGGAAAATATCCCGTTTCAAGCTTTACGGAAATCATTCTATCTCAATGGAAAGATACGCTAGTTTAGGGAAATAACTTATCTCATAGCTTTAGAGAAAATACTTATATTAAAGGAAAATTCTTTAGTCTTAGGGAGCAAATCTGCAACTTTACTACTAGGAAAATAACTTGTACTAAGGGAGATTCTTTTAACCGATATAAACTATGCGAGCTATATGGAGTCTAATATTTTGTCCTTCTAAAGAAGAGAACCCATGTTGGGGAGGAGAATCATACTCTTGCTAGGGAGCATAACCTCAATTTAGTGATTACTTTTCTCGGACTCAGGCCCAATATCTTGGCCTTAGGCCCAAAATCTAAAACCAATGTTGGCACGTAGTTTTGAGGTATGAAACCGTAGTAACTTACCCAACTCGGTGCTAAATACCACTTCTTTTAGTTTATCTCGCTCATCTCATGGAAATCTACTTTAAAATAATCTCATGGTTCATTAAGAACCCAATAATCAAATCTGTAATCTTATGTAATGAAATGGATTTCAAAAGTCCATGACCATTAGGTCAAAACATTTCTCAATATTCTTAAAATACTCAAATCATGGATGCTTATAGCATAAGAGTTCATAATATTATAAATCTTAAGTAGGGCTCAATAACCCATAATTCAATCTCAAGTTAAAACTCATCAAAAGCATAATAGATAGCATATAGATTCATAACTCATGTACAAATCTGGAAATTTCAGCAATTTGTCTCAAAATCTCAACATACTCGTATATTTCAATATCTCAAACACTTCAACTATTAGTTTCTCAAGGATTAAAATCATGGGGTATAGACCCCGCTGTAATTTCTCAAGAAAACATATGAAAATCATGCCACTAGACTCCCAATTCAGGGGAAACATCAAAATATTACAATCAATAATAATTGCTGGAAAACCATAATTCAAATTCATGTAAAATCTCATAAATTGCAGAAAATCATAGTTTAAATAAGCCTTTAGGCACTAGGGTGAAAGTAATACCCTTGTTCGAAACCCCACATACCTTAGATTATGAAATTTGATGAACGAACTTGCTCTAAACTCTTCTTCTTACTCTTGAGAGAGAGTTCTTGCAACCTTTTAACTTGCGGAACTCAAATTTCAACTCAATTTGTAGAATCCAGGGTGAGTTTTAGGATTTCTTGGAAAAGGGTTTTTGATTTGATCTTGAGGGAAAACCCTTAGCTCTCTTGTGTTTTGGATAATGAATGAAGCTATTTGCTTCACTTAGAATACATTTGGTTTATGAAAGAGTGGAAAATCTGCAAATCCCCTTGTTAAAATGAGTTAAAAATACTGAACGGGGGCTACGACGGTCGAAGCGACGGTCCATCGCAAGTCTGACGGTCTGTCGCATCATCCATCAGACGTTGGCTAGAAAATGAAACACTGCCTCTATGTGACGGTCTCAGTGATGGTTCGTTGGATCGTCCATCATACGTTGGATAGGATAAGACCACACATCCTGAGTGTGACGGTCCCAGCGACGGTCCCAGCGACGGTCGATCGCATCCTTGACGGTCCATCATTTTGGTCGTCGCACTTGGGCTAGAAAAGGGAAATATTGCCTTGGTTGTCACAGGTCGAGCGATCGTCCGTTGCTGACTCGACAGTCCATCGGATCATCCATCGCACCTGGGATATTCCGACAACACTCAGTAAAATGGCCATAACTTCTCACCCGATACCAGATTTGGACCAAATTGGTATCATTGGAAAGCTAATTCAATTCTCTACATGACCAAAAGTCAAATTTAAGAAAATTATATATGGTTTAAACACCAATCACTTGGGAATTCACTTCTTAATCTTTTACCGATGGAATTGAACTTTACTTGACACGCTCTAAGGCTCAGACTACGAGGAAATTTAGCAGGGTCTTACACTACCCTTGCCTCATTGGGGCTTGAGATAGTACTGTTGGTGTGACTGTAACTCTCATTTTTATACTGGGAGAGTGTAGGAAGTATCTAGTCTCTTTAGTGAGTATTGAAGGTTGATGCCTCCTAGATCCTAGAGAGTTCGTCTCGACCTCTTACCCAACCACTACCTCTAGGCAATGGGATTTCAATAAAAATAGTGAAATTTCTAGATTGACGGTCACTCTGACAGTCCATCATCATAGGATTGACAATCCATCAGTCTGACAGATGGGCCTTATCCAGTAAGTATCAATTCCCAATGCATTGCGATGATTGAACAGGCGGGCTGTCAGGTTATCGATGGTCCGCCAAGTTGTCCGTCGCTACTATCCAATGTATGACATCTGTCAGTTCTTTGCAATGATCCAGCTGGCGGTCCATCGCATGTTTGACGGCCCTCCAAGTTTACCATCGGCAGCCCTTTTCAGTTCAACATTTCACTTAGGCATTTTTTTGAACACCTAGCATATTTCACACGATTTTTAGCATAGTGATGACAACACATTCCTATTTAAGCACAAATTTTTCAACTTTAAACATGTGGGTTACTCAGACTTCACTCAAACAACATATACTAAAATTCATAACTCATAACATCAATAATTCAAAACACAAAAAGAAAGAAAGATGAAATTTTATCAACTAAACACTTATTCACTTTATGTTTTTGTCATTCAAAGAACGAATAAATGGTTATAATCATACCTTGATGGTGTAGTACTTCACTCCTCTCTCTTGTAAATACAGGAATGAAAGAAATTTTAAACTCTTGTTAATGATTGGTAAACTTTATTTTGATGGGAAGAAGAGAAGGGTGATGTTGTTTAAATAACAGAAGAAGAAAGAAGATGGAGAGTGCTAAAGGGAGTAACTGCCTTCAGATACTTTGAATCCAGAGGGAGTTGGACAATTTTATAATTTAAAGAGGTTACAACGTATGTAACCGCCCTATTTTATCTCTTTAAAAGCCTTTGGGTCAAGTACGATTCATTTAAATAGGCAGCAGACTTAACTCGACACAACCCATAACTAAGGTTACACTGACAGTTAATCCAACAATCCATCATCTTTGTGATAGTCCGCCAGGTTGACCATCACGTTTTATCAGAGACATACCTTCTAGGCCTTTCTATGATAGTTACTCCGACGGTCCATCAGTTGGTTTATGGTCCACCAAATCAACCATCAAGGCTTATCCGGAATGTTTAACTTTTTACCATGGCTTTGAAGGTGAAAATGGAGGACCATCGAGACCTTGACGGTCCATCGATTAGCCTGTCAACCATTTTTTCCACTGTAAAACGCTTATGTTTCATCAATCTTAGTCCTGTACACTTCACAAACACATCAGATTTATCAAAAATAGCAAATAAGATATTACAACAATTACAACAACACTTGGTGGGATGCCTCCTACTAGTGCCTGATTTAATGTCATGGCATGATGCAGTTATCTCGATTACTCAGACTTTATCAAGATAGATAGTAGCTATGCATTTAATTGATTCCATTAGACCAGTAAACAACTTTAGTCATTGACCATTTACTTTGTAATCACTTTCATCTTCATTTACAAGTTCAACTACTCCAGACGAGTAGACTTGATTAACTCGGAATGGACCCGACCATTTTGATTTACGCTTACCTGGAATAGCTTCAGTCTGGAGTTGAAGAGAAGCACCCAATCACCCTTCTGGAAATCTCTTTTTGCAATTCTCCTATCTTGGTACTTCTTCATTTTCTTTTTGTAAAGATTAGCTCTTTCATATGCCTGAAACGGAACTCATCCATCTCATTTAGCTGTCCCAATCTCAACTGCATTGCCTCATTCCAATTCAAATTCAGCCTTCTAAGTGCCCACAGCGCCATATGCTCCAATTCAATTAGTAAATGACATGCCTTATCTTAAACCAACTGGTATGGCGACATGCCGATTAGTGTCTTGTAAGATGTTCTGTATGCCCATAAGGCATCATTAAGCTTCCTCGACCAGTCTTGTTTGTTAGCATTCACTGTTTTAGCAAGTATGCATTTGATCTCTCTTTTCAAAATCTTTATTTTCCCACTAGTTTGTGGGTGGTATGGAGTTGCTACCTTGTGTTTCTTAACACCATACTTTGCTAAGGCAGCTCAAAACACACGATTGCAAAAACGAGATCCACTATCGTTTATAATGGTGAGTGGCACCCCAAATCAAGAGAAAATATTTATTTTAAGGAATGCAACTACTCTCTTCCCTTCGTTGTCGGGCAAAGCAATAGATTCAACCCATTTTGATACATAATAAACAGCAACTAGAATGTATTTCATCCTATATGAGATCACAAAAGGCCACATGAAGTCGATGCCCTAGAAATCGAATAATTCTACCTCTATCATTTTTGTCAAAGACATTTCATGGTGCTTAGAGATTGACTCCTGCCTCTGACATTGGTCAAATATTCTCACAAACTCATAAGCATATTTTAATAAAGTCAGCCAATAGTAGCTTTTTTGTAGCACCTTTCTAGCAGTACGATCACTAGCATGGTGACCTGCAACCGGGGAAGCATGATATGCTTCCATGATACTCAACATATCTACTTCTTGAATACATCTCCTCATGATATTGTTAGCACAAAATCAAAATAAATACGGCTCATCCCAGAAGTAATGTGACACATCATGGTGAAACTTCTTTCTTTAATGAAAAGAAAGATACTCCAAAATCATCTCGCTCACCACATAATTAGCGAAATCAGCGTACTTCTAAGAGATTCATATAGTCCACTTCTATCATTCTTGTTCTTCTAGTTTCCTTGATCCCTATCCTTGTAACCATCTTTGTCGTAATTGTTTCGACCTTGATTTCCTTGGCTATTGCCTCAGAAACCCCTGATTATTTAGATAGTTTGCCTCTTCTTCTGAATTAGAGTCAGCTCTACCTTGAGATGAAATAGCTTTCACCTTCTCTATTCTTCCAGACAATAGATCCTTAGTCAACAAATCTATCTGTGTCTTCAAGTGTGACATGTCCTGGTCATGTTCTTCCTCCTTCTTACACTGTTCTGCAGTCATACCACCGGACACAGTAGGGTTTTCTACCATAGAATCCCTGATATGCTAAGATCTACTTTTTTTGGTCATCCGATCAAGCATCTCTGAAGCCTCTGGAAAAGTGAGATCAACAAACGACCCTCCTACAGCGTTATCCACAATTGGCTTCGTAATAGAGTTTAGATCCCTATAAAGAGTCTCCATCAAATTAATATCCATCGTATTTTGATCGGAAAATGCATCATCTTCTTTTTAAACCTATCCCAGGTCTCATGAAGAGATTCAGTGGGAAGCTGTCGGAAGTTACTGATCTCATCCCTCAACTGTACCCTCTTTGAAGGTGGGAAGAACCTTTCTAGAAAAGCCTCTTTCAACTGCCTCCAGTTGGTTATAGAGTCAGGAGTCAGTCTATTGAGCCATAGTGTCATCTCCCCAGATAGAGACAATAAAAATAAGCGTAGTTGAATAGATTTTTTTCCCACTCCCGAGTTATCAAAAAAATTGCAAATGGTGACAAAGTTCACCAAATGCATGTTAGGGTCATCTCATGGAAGACAACCAAACAACTCCTTAAGATGAAGGAGTTGAATCAGCGTAATGGTAATATTAAATTTAGCTCCAGGTTCTAGAGGTGGAGGAATAATAGCTCCAGTTTCAGATGCTCCATCCAGTCCATCTTCGTCATCATTCAGATCAAACTGTACCAGTTGTTGATCTTACGTAGCCCTAAAGGGATGATTCCTGTTTATAGTGCAGCCACATTCACTGCGTAATTCAATGATTTTAAAAAAACTAGAGTCTTGGTTACAAGATGCTTAAATAGTTTGGGTTGTAAATCACTCTTGAGTTCCAATAAATAACTTCAATTGCAAGAGTAGCTGAATCTATTGTTTACCCATTAGTTTCTCAACTTTAATGGATAGTTTATTCCTTAATTCTTTCAAACATAAAGAATATATTGATTATTCAACAATTTTCTTATGTAGGTCAATCCTGTCAAGGCATTTTCCATTAATCTAAAGGTTAGGCCTCTAGATTCCATGTAAACCCTTTCTTTTCCCAACAAAAAATTTTCTATTCAAACAAGTGATGCTCTTGGACTCACCTTTCAAGTTTGCAACCAAGAAAAGTCATTAAAGTGAAGAAGGGTTTATGCAATATCAATTACCTATAGAAACTAAATTGGAATCATAACCTATATCAGTTGTTCACATCAAGGCTTCCATAACCCTAGTTATGGGAGCTTAGCCACTCATATCCATAGAAGAAAGAGAAAGAATCCTTGTATTATTCATAAACAAATTCAAAATTCACTAAAAAGAGTTACAAGAATTAGTCCTTGAATCTTCAATAGCAATGGAATTATTAGATCCACAAGTTTAGCTTGATTCACAAATTTCTACGTTATAGAGAGTTACAAAGATGGAAAACTAAGGTAAAAATTTCCAAGATTCAGAATATTCCTCAATAAAACCCTAACTAGGTATTTATATGCTCCCAGGTTTAGAAGATTTAAAATTTAAACTCAGAAAATGCCACTTCCAGGTTGACGGTCAACTGAAGGCCCGCCGAAAGACTGATGATCCATCAATTGGACCATCTCTGAGTGCCCCAAGATGTCAGGTTCTGTTTAATCCTAAAGGATACCTTGGCGGACCGTCGATAGTCCAATGGTCCGTTACACAGTTCATTGCTAAGACTTTTGAAATCCTGCATTATGTTTAAGCCTGACGCCAGGTGGCGGTCCGCCGCAAGCTTGACGGTTTGACACTTGGACCGTCGCATGGATCTTCCACTTGGAACCTTCTATTTAGATCTGACAGTGTTCCAGGCGGTCCATCGCATGACTGACGGTCTGCCATTTTTACCGTGAGTGACTTTTTTCTACTATTTTCCTAAGTTTTCTCTTTCAGCTAACTCCTTAACCTGAAATCACTCAAATCCACTATTAAATACAACTTTAGTTGCTTGAAAACACACAATTTTCCAGAAAAGAATATGCAAAATGTTCCATCAAAAGTCAGAACATCACCAGCATGATAAGGGTCATATAGTCGAGTGTCTAATTCTAAATAGGCTACCCATAATTAAAAATACCATTAAAAGGAAAGGAATCAAAATCATATCACAAATCTCAGTACCAGTCCATAATCAGCATACCATGAAATAACCATAATAACAATAATATAGTAATCGACTAGTTCAGATAAAACAATACCTAATCGATCCCCATAAATTGGAAGGATCAATCAACACTAAGAAACCAACATCATAACCTATACTTATGCAACCCCCCATAAGGCTTATAGAGATAGGAAAAACACAATATAATGGTGATAGGCAATGCACATTCATGAATGAATCAAAGTGAATCAATAATACCATAACTGATCCAAGTGTCATAATGTACCCAGTGTGTACACCTTCTCTAGCTCGACGGCTTGCAAATGTTGGACCAACGACTACCTCTCTTATCTAATATAACAGCTCACAAATGAAGGGGCCCTTAGGAGGTTTAGGAGTACCTATATACACTGACCTGGTCCCGATCCAGGATTTCCTATCATCATCATCAGTCTACTCCATTCAGTACCATATATATATATATATATGATAAATACATAGGCTCTAAGTATGGCTAAAAGAGTATAAGTATGTAAATCGGTTGTCTGGGGTCAACTTCAGGACTAAATCATCATTATATAGTAGAAAGGGTCAGAATCTCTCATGGCTGAAGTAAATAATAATGGTAAACCATGGACCGAAATCTATCTCGATAAAATTTCTAAAACATAATTTTTAGTCCCAAAAACTCATACATCATCAATTAAGATAGTATGATTCTCGTTATGAAATAATGCATTTTAAAAGTGAAATGTGAGAATAAATCCCTTTTTGGAAAACAGTAATAAAACCATGGTTTTAGTTGAAATTGTATCATAAGTGAATATGAATGTATCATAATATATGCAATCCTTCACTAGTATCCCAATAATACAATCATAGGCACCTAAGCATCCATAGACTAAACCACGTCCTTTATAAAGATAGCATATTCATAGGGAGTCTTACTGGTATCGTAACCGTGACCTCGGGGTTACTACTATATAAATAGCATAACAATAATACAATAATCCAAGAAATAATGATAATCCACCGAGTCTAGTATTAAATGTTATACTAAAGGTTCCTTAGCCTTCACAATGTCTAACAAGCTAGTAACCAAGGGTAATAGGATCCTAAAGGTACAACAAGTATTTCTTCTTAAGGGCCCATTCACCTTTCTATCCCTAAACTCCTTAATTAGGTTAGGTCATGGTATAGTACCCAAAATCCATCCTCACATCCTTAAGTAAAACTAAATATATATCATAGACTACCTTGTAGAGAAGAGTTGGATGAAGCCTACCTTGTTGCCAAAATGTAAACCCTTCAATCATCCATAAATTGGTTGGCTTTGCTCCATGATCCCAAAACACCGCTATGCTATCAAAACAATAACCTACACATCATTAGGAGTAAAACGATACCCATATTTCTATATAACAAGTTGGTTCAAAATTTGGGTGAAGAACTGGCCTACACGGCCCATAGATAGAATTTGAAATTTAGTCTGTCACGAGGTCCCATGAAGGAAAAGGAATGTGTACTCACAAGTTGAACATAAATGGTACATAAATAGGGGCCCAAATAAGCCCCTAAGGTCTAAAGATTACAAACCTAATTTCTAAGAATTTGAAATGAAATAGGATTGGAATTGACGAAACAAATAATGTGAAATGACCAAGGAAAGTTAGGCTAACTTATCTTAGCTTTAGTGGATGAGTTTCCACTCTTTTCCTATCTTCATGTTCTCAAATGGTGGAAAATATTGGAGAAAATATTGGCAAAATCGAACTAAAAAGGAGATTTAACATTTCCAAGGTATCGTTAAAGTGACTACATGTCCTCTTAAGCGTCACAAGCCGCTAAAACGGTTAGGGCATAGGAAATGGGCACCGCTAAAGTGGTCTACTTGTAGATAAAGTGATGTCCGTTTAAGAGGTCCATGAATGCTAAAGAAGACTTCAGCCAAATGGTAAGGTCAGTAAAGTGTCTGCTGCTAAAGCGCCTCCCCGGCTGCTAAAGCAGTTATACCATATATCAGGCACCTGATTTTGGTGCTCAGGATTTGTTAGGAACCCTATGAAAGCACACGAACTATGCCACCATACAAAATTTAACATTTTGAACTCAATGGAACCATCAAAACTTTCATCTGAGATCATTTTGACTAAATGTGTGGCCAATACGTATTGTTCCATTTTTCATATAATCCACCCAATGACCCAAAACAAGTTTGGAGGCCTCAGGACATAAACAAGGGCCCCGTAGCCTAAAATCAATATTTCAAAGCTGATGGCACTATCAGAACTCCCATCTGAGGTTGTTTACTTGGAGTTTTGGTCCAAGACAAATTCCTTAACAACTAAAGCTCAAACATAGGAAAATAAAACTACAACCCAAATGATTGTCTGATAATCCAACCAACAGTTTCAATTGGTCATAAATAACCTGTAGTGGCTATGGGGAGGCTCATACTAGGAATACACATAAATTGAGAAAATGACCTAGAAGGATTATAATAATGTCCATTACTAAAAGGACTTTCATCCACAAAATTCAATGGATAGGAAGAGTGCAAAAGCTCAAAGGGACGAGATACTAGGTTCACATACACCTAGCATGGCTCCCGGATAACCTCTAAGATGAAACAGTGCTTCCAAGAGATTTTGCCATAGTTATCTCTTTTTGAACCACTTTGTTACTTCACTTCTCAAACTATAAAAACTCAATTGCAACAACTAACTAACCTCTTACAGAATCGGGAATGGTTGATGTATGCAAATCAAAATGATAACATATTGATACCACAATAATACCAATACAACCAAGCAAGAGAACATCCAAGCCAAAGGCAATCCAAGGAATAAATTATGCGACATACTCCAATATCCAAATATAACCTTCTTTTACTTTTCTAAACCTGCTATCCACTCCAAACCAAGAAGAAGGTCATTCTAGTCTTGTTCGCACAACACCGTCACAATAACCTCAAAGAACAAAAGTTGATCAACAAAAATAAAAATGGCCAGCATAAGTAAGCCCATAAGGTACTACCTGTGCATAAATGGTGATGACCAATATCTGTAACCCAGTGAAAATGCTACAACTAGTCCGTTTGACCCTAAAAACTCATAATTGGGAGTTCAAAGCACAAACACTCACTAATGAAAGATCCGCTCCAGGATGTCCCACAAATTATGGATGAAACCATGTTGAATCTAACTCAAGTACATTTCTTCTGATAAGAAGACAATCAAAAATTCCAATAAAAACAAAAAAAAAATCAAGGACAAGAATGGAAGCATCCATCATTAAGTGCAAACGGGCGACCATCTGAACATCTATCAACCACCATCCATCTGAATGGAAGGAGATTGAATAGGTAGCTAAAGTGTATGATTATCCAACCATGAATAAAACCCCAACTGATTCTAAACACAAAACTCTACAACTCCAAATAAAATTTCAACACCAATGTTGAACCACTTGTTCTCAACTATCCAAACTAATACTGTGGATGGGTAAGAATTCATATTCCAAATCTATCATAATATTCAAGCCGCCTTCCAAAACAATTAAGATTCCAACCTTGATCCAAAAATTCTAAACTAAGGGTTGATAACCGACTCACCCCCTCTATCTAAGATCAGGCATATCCAATTGGATCCTTCTAGAGCCAAAATTAAAATATAACTGAAGAACATAATCATAACGAATGATAAACCACAGACTGAAAGCATAAGAAATCAAATCCATATTTGCTGGAGGGGATGAATAACCAAATTATACCTAAGATCTCACCAAGGGTGCAAACCATACTAGTAATATCCAAAAACTCAAGCAACTTAGAGAAATGTACTATTAGCCAGATACTGGTCAATTCAATACTCTATTTCAGCAACGAATGCCCATTTTTCCAACTTAATAAGTGGTTTCAGAAAAACATCACCTTTATTTGCCTCCCTTAACTCTACTGGAACAAGAAGCATATCACGACAAGACTAGAGTAGGATACCAATACAAAGATCAAATCTATCACCAAGAGATAAACAAAAGAACCTGGAAGTCAAGTCTAATTCCTCTCATCATCAATACCAAGACCATTATTGAGTGATTAAATATTTAAATAAGATGAACAAATCCCAAACTAGTCAATCTCAGAAATATGCTATATAATCAGATTATTAACCTTAGAACTATAAGAGAACAATTAAAAAACACCCTACCTTCACTTCCATAGAACACTTTAATACCAATCTATAATCGCCAATACAAAAGGAAAATAACCAGCCTCACCTCACTACATGAGAGAAATCATCCAACCAATCTAGCCGCCTAGGCCTTGAAAAAGAATCTAGAGAAAGGGAATTCTAACAAGACAATGTTAGCCTAGAAGCCAATCAAGAAAGGATCGATCAATATCAAACAATGGAAATAATAACAACAACAATAGTTGAAATAGCAATATAAATAGTGGGTGGTACCAAAAATGAAAATCAATAGCAAGAACCACTCTAGGGTCAAAAAATGACTAATATGCTATGGTAAATGGAAATATCAACGCTGATTCACTCTGTCTACTACTAAAAGAAATTATCTACGAGCATAGTCATATAATCATGAAATCTATACCAAGGCACACAACAATCAATGTAAGCCTACTACGACACATAATTATTACTAGGTACGAAAACACCAATTCACTTAAATGAAAAGGTAAAGGTAGGAAATAAAAGGCATACCTATCATGTGGAATTTAAATTCTCATCCATGACATGCCTGGGGGAGTACAAATCTGAGTGGATCCAAACTCAGAATGAGTGCCTGAATCACAAACAGAGATACTAAGTTCACTATATCTCATATCAGTGACACTTTATATACCTATTACAAATATATCTATAATCGTAGAAAACTCCTATATCCCTAACCTAGCAAGAAACATAAGATGATCTTAACAGGATGAACAACTGACACTGAGGATAGTCCCTACTAGAATAACTATTCTCTCAATAGTTATAACATAATTCAAGATCTTTAGGATGGTGGGTAACATATGATAACTCCATCTAAACAAACAACTCATATCTTTGGTGCTCTCTAGACCAATAACCAATATAACTACAACCATGGCAAGCTTTTGAAATACACTAGGGTACTACACCCACTGATTCATAATGGCCTCTCTCGCTTAAAGAACCATGTCAAATACTCCACAAGGTTCAATAAGAACTCTACCTATCATTGTAACTATGACTAATCTAAGGGCAACCTATAGCTTGAGATGCTACCTGCATAGACCTAACACGCTATAAGTGAAGCTGATCTTCACTGGATGGATCCTCACTCTTAGATGGAATATTAAGAGAACTATACAGATAACATAATTTCTTACCACTACCTCTATAAATCTCAATACTTGATCTCTCTATATCCCTTGCATGATCAATAACTTAAGGGAAAGAAAACCCAACTATTACGAAATACCTCTTAGCAAAATGAATTAGCAGGGCTAATCCTTTATTAAATCCATTCACTATCTCATGCTCTAAAGGATATAACATAGAAGTATGTACGGCCCACTTAAGGAACCAAACCTCGTGCTTAAAAACTGACAAGGAATCCTTCTGAACACCAATAAACCCAACTCTATCCTGGAAACTACTCGATGACCTTGACCTTATCTCTGGCCAAGAGGTATCCATAAAAAGGCTCATAATCTCCAATGATAAATATTTGAAGGATGAAGTGATCACACACCATACCAAAGCCAGGTTTTGTCCCAAATCCTCTAGCTGGTGTATAAGATCCTCGATGGCAATCTTTAACTCCCTAATTTGATGTTGTGCTAAAACTTTAGAAATGCATGTAAAGATCCTATCTGCATATATTGATAGCCTCGTATCCTCTGTTTGGATTGGAATAATGTCAAAAAATGTACTAGAGGTTCATAGAAATATGGAAACACAATAAGGAGTCAAGAATAGAATTTCCTAAGAATGTCCTACAGCCTCCTGAAATAGGATACAAATATCTCTCTATCGATCTGCAAGACAGTACTAGACACTTAGCTCTAGTACTAACATACCTGTAAACCTAGGCTCTAATACAAATTTATCGAGACCTAATTTCTTAAGTTACTATAGAACCTACAATAACCCACCAGTAGATAAGCCAGCCCATTCTCCAGAACTGTTAGTAAAGGACTCTCCAAAGAAATAGTAGGAAAATACAAAATAAATATAGTACAAGGGTTAAAATACATATATACACACACACATATATATATATATCATAGTCCTAAACATATGATGAATTTAGTGCAAGAGCTTCTAATATAATAAAAATACAAAATAATGTACTAAATAAATATACATGTACAACCCATCTTGAAATAAAACATAAACATCAGTATACTCCATAATATGGAGAGTCATAATACTTTGAATGCCAGGATTTCACCGCAAAACTATAATCAATAGCCGCTCTACATGATGCACACAACAATAACAAGAACTCGCATTATTATCTACAGACTGCATAAGTGTAGTATGAGTACAAAACACATGGTACTTAGTAGGAAATTATTGATACACCCTAGGTTTTAGCACATGGAAATTTCTAGAGCTTTGAGCTCACCGTCTTAGTAACGACTCATTATATAAGTCATATGGTATGGGCATGGGTCAGGTGGCCCTAGTCGTAAAGTATCCAGTGGATGGTGGTTGGGGTTCTATTAAGGTAACAACTTGATGAAATGAGTCATTAGGGGTGGTGATGGGTTTTTAGGTCAAATGTTAATCAAATTATTAACTTAGTGACTTAACTTTGCTCTAAGTATGAATGCCTCACTAAAATCTGTGAGGATAGGTTATGAGTTGTAGGGTTTAGTCGTATGTTGGATAGTGCCCAATCCCTTTAGGTTTTGTCTTGGATATAACTAGACCATATGAGTTGTATGGTCAGATAACAATTGAGATCATGGAGTTATATTTTGGACAGTATATGGGTGTCCAACTCAATTTCTTGGTGACAACTTAAGGGTATGAGTCATATGTTGTGGTCACTAGTCATGGGGGTTGACTCGTAACCACCTACGACCTTCTTACAATTTTATGTTGAGGAATTTTGGATTATTCTAGCTTTAACTCTCTTTGATTCTATCATTACCCAAATAAGGGCCTGGCCGTGATGGACATCCCGAACCATGATGGTGTGGAATGCCCTTCTCTATCTGGTAATCATGCACTACTTTCATATAATAAAACAAGCTGCAGAAACATAATCTGCTAAGGAAACATGGTCAATTCTGAAATCAACATAAGTATGGAAACTATAAATGAACTACATCTTAATAACATATGACTCAGTCTGCAAAATCTCTATTACATGAAAATATGACAACTGTCTGAAACTGGGACAAAGCCCCAAGTAGACCAAAACTTAAATAAGTGGCATAATTTGAAAAGATAGGCCTTCTGTAATAGAGAAAGCTCACCACTATATAATCTGATTAGCTGTCTGAATTATCTACTGCTTATCTAGACCCCTACACTAAGTCTCAGAACCTGAGAGGTAGGGAGAAGGGGGGTTAATATAGATGTACTGGTACGAAGTGCATATCCAAAATAATCATTTATTTTTCAACATATATGAGAGAAACTTAAAACAATTCATAAGTATATCATAGAGTAAGAATTCACATGGACATTTTAAAGAATCTGTAAAAATCATCTCAACTCTGAAAAATCTATGTTACTTCTGCGCAAGATGGTATACCCTACAACTCTGAAAATTCAATGGGCTATATAAACTGCCATTAACTCGACAGCAAATCCCCCAACCTAAGTGTGACGCAAGGGTCAGAGTCTCTGAATCTACTACGCCACACGGCCGTCGCCAGCGTAAAATAATAATCTACCTATATCGGGAAATATGGTTTCAGGCGAAGAGTTTCTTGAACTCGCACCTTCTTCGGGTAACCACCTAATCCTGTTTAATCTCCTTTTTAAAACTCTATCAAAATATACAGTCACTAAAAATATGCTCTAAAAACTTAATCTGATATGGCATAAATACATCTGGTATCATCATACCATTGACTTGCAAGTCACATATATGAGACATTATTAGTCTATCGTAAATCTCTATTTTCAAAAAACAAGTTTTGGGACCACCATTTCAATAATTCAATTCAAAGAAACTCATTCTCAAACCTCATGAAAACACATACAAAGAACTCATCTTTGTCAAGCATTTCAGTAGTACAGTACTAGGTGGTCATGTTAAAGTTCTCAATTCACATGCAATTATATATCTTAAACACAAGAACACATTTATATCAAGAAACATTCTCTCAACAATTTCAAACCATGCGCAAATGCTATAGTATTGTGAAAACATCTTTCAAATCACAAAACCATAATTTTTAATTCAATACATGAGAGGGAGTTCATAATTTATTCTCTCAATGATCCTGAATCTCAAATTCCCTACATATATGTATACATGTAAATTAATTTAGGGGATAGGACCAGAAGGTTAAAACAGTAGTAACATTAAAACATTTGGAGTACGTAATTTAGAACATAGATTCCAAAACCCCTTTGAAATTCATGCATAAAAATATAAAATTCATGTTCTAATAGTTTCAAGCCCATGTAGTTTTCTTAGAATTAACCCCACGTACCTCTATCTAGAAATTTAAAGGATTCTTCTTGACGCCCACGACTTGAGGATACCAAATCTTAAATTTGTTTTAAAAACCCACAGTTGAATCTTGATTTATTTGGATTATTAATATGGAACCGTAGAGAGTGTTCTTGAATATTTTTGGTGAATGTATGAGTAATATGCTCCATTGGGTTTGAAATCTTGTGTTTGGTCTAATAAGGGTGTGGAAAAATACCCAGTATACCCTTATGAGACCGGTAATAAAATATAACTGGGAGCCCGATTTCATGGGCCACCGTGACGCGCCACTTTCCGGTGACTCACTGGAAATTGACGAATGGGAATTTGTCCCACTCCACAATGATCCACCATCGTGGAGTCCCACTAGAAATTGAACATCGTTATTTACACCCTCTCCGCAATGTGCCAAGGATAGGAATGACAGTATTTTACGACTAGGACTTAAATTACCCATAACTCCTTCACTTAGTGTCCGTTTTAGATGAATCTTATGCCGACGGAAAACTTATTCAATCATCTACAAAATGAAAAGTTGAAATCTAAGGGTTTCCACCAGGAAAAAGTATAAATCATTATAGAAGCCAATGCTTTATATTATAGGGATAAAATTTAGCTAAGAAAAACTTTGGGGCATTACAATATCCCCCTTAGGAATATTCATCCCCAAATGTTGACACGGGATACAGACAACTATAATTTCAAGCATACTAAGGCATCGAAAGAAAAAGGCAATGATTGTACCTTCCATTTCATCATCCATTGGTTCAAAAGGGTTAGGGTATCTAGCTCTCATGTCAACTTCTGATTCCCAAGTCGTTTCTTCAATTTTCTGGTTTATCCACAACACTTTAACTGAGGCTATTTCTTTGTTCCTCAATATTCAAACTTGGCGATCCAAAATCTCTACAGGCTCTTCTTCATAGGATAAGGAGTCTGTCACTTTGATTTCTTTGACAGGCAATACTAAAGAATGGTCTCCAATACACTTATTCAACATAGATATATGAAATACCGGATGAACCGAACCCAAACTAGCTGGCAATTCTAACTCATACGCAACTCCACCTATCCTTTTCACAATCTGATATGGTCCTATATAGTGAGGACTCATCTTACCATTCTTCCCGAATTGCATGACTTCCTTCATGGGAGAAACCTTGAGAAACACCCAATCTCCAACCTCAAACTCTAGATCTCTTCTCCTAACATCGTCGTAGGACTTCTGATGACTCTGAGTTATCTTAAGTTATTCTCTAATGACTTTCACATCCCTTATTGTCTGATGAAAAAGATTAGGCCCAAATATTTGTGTCTCACCTACTTCATACCATTCTATCAGGGACCTACATCTTCTCCCATATAATGCCTCAAAAGGTGCCATCTTAATATTCAAATGAAAACTATTATTATATGCGAACTTTATCAATGGCAAGTGCTCTACCCAAATATCTTTAAAATCAATCACGCAGGACCTCAACATATCCTCAAGGGTCTGGATGGTGTGCTCAGCTTGCCCATCTGTTTGAGGGTGAAAAGTCGTGCTCAAATTCACTTGGGTATCTAAACCTTTTTTAAATGATCTCCAAAACTATGAAGAAAACTATGTACCTCTATCTGATTTGATGGACACAGGTACCCCATGCAAACAAACTATTTTAGTAATGAACAGCTTGACACAATCCTCTCCCGAATAATTTGTCCTGATAGGTAGAAAGTGAGATGACTTGGTCATCCTATCAACAATCACCCAAATGGAATCATACTGGTTTTGGGACCTCAGAAGTCCTGTAATGAAGTCCATATTAATCATATCCCACTTCCACAAAGGCAAAGCTATCTGTTGAGAAGAACTACCTAGCCTCAAATGTTTACCTTAAACATGTAGACAATTCAAACACCTGTAAACATAGTTAGCCACATCACGCTTCATATTATTACACCAATAAATATTTTTCAAATCCTGATACATCTTAGTAGAGCCAGGGTGAACAACATACCACGACATGTGAGCTTTATCAAGGATTCTCTTCCTCAGACCATCTACATCTGGCACATACAATATACCCTGGTATCTCAAAACACCATCACCACCAAATTCAAAAGACAATACCTTTTGTTGACCCACATCTTTCTTGATCTGCATCAAGATGGGATCTTCAACATGCTTCTCTTTGACATCTGCACAAAGGGAAAATTTAGCTATCTCATGAACAACCACTCCTCCATTCTCGTAATCCAAAAGTCGCATTCCTATATTTGCAAGTCGGTGAATATCCTTCACCATCTCTTTTTTTTTCCCAACATGAGAAAGACTCCCCATAGATAACCTGTTGTGGGCGTCGGCTACCACATTCGTCTTACTCGAATGATAGTGCAGGCTCATGTCATAGTATTTTAAAAGTTCCAACCACCACCTCTACCTGAGATTCAATTTTTTCTGTGAGAAAACATACTGTAAACTCTTATGGTCAGTAAATATATCAACAAGTACCCCATACAAATAGTACCGCCAGACCTTAAGTACAAAAACCACAACCTCTAACTCCAATTCATGAGTAGGGTAGTTCTACTCATGCACATTCAACTTCCTATATGCATAAGCCACTACCTTACTGTGTTGCATAAGAACACTCCCAAGTCCCACTCGGGATGCATCTCATTATAGAACAAAACCTTTTGTACCCTCCGAAAGAGTCAGAATAGGAGCAATAGTCAACTTGTATTTCAACTTCTCAAAACTATTCTCACAAGAGTCAGACCACAAAAACTTCACCTTTTCTGAGTCAACTTAGTAAATGGTGCAGCTATGGAAGAAAAACTCTCAACGAATCTTCTGTAATAAGCCGTCAAACCCAAGAAGCTCTGAATGTCGGTTGGAGTTGTGGGTCTGGGCCATTTTCTCACTGCCTCAATCTTTTGGGGATCAATCTTAATCCCCTTACTAGACACAATATGCCTCAAGAACACAATAGCATTCAACCAGAATTCACACTTGGAAAATTTTGCATACAACTTATGATATTTAAGGGTCTGAAGGATGATTCGGAGGTGATTGGCATGGTCTTCCTCACTCTTAGAATATATCAAAATGTCATCAATGAATACAATGACAAAATAATCCAGAAACTGATAGAAAACCCTATTCATTAGATCCATGAAAGTTGCAGGGGCGTTAGTCAACCCGAAGGACATGACTAAGAATTCATAATGGTTGTATCTGGTTTGAAAAGCTATTTCGGGAATATCTGACTCTCTAACTTTCAACTGGTGATATCCCAAATGAAGGTCTATCTTTGAAAAATATTTAGCACCCTGAATTTGATCAAAAAGATCAATAATCCTAAGAAGGGGATATTTATTTTTAATCATGACCTTATTCAACTTGCGATAATCTATGCACCTATGAATGGAACCGTCTTTTTTTTCACATAAAAAGTACAGGTGCACCCCAGGGAGACACACTAGGGTGGATAAAACCTTTATCTAGAAGATCTTCTAGATGTTCTTTCAAATCTTTTAGCTCTACAGGAGCCATCCTATATGGAGGAATAGAAATAGGACGGGTATCTGATAATAAATCAATACCAAAATCTAGCTCCCTATCAGGTGGTATTCCTATGAGATCATCTAGAAAGACTTTTGGTAATTTATTCATTTTGGGGATAGATTGAAGAGGGAGACTTTCGGCACTAGAATATTTAACCTGAATAAGATGATACAAGCAATCTTTGAAAATAAGTTTACGGGCCCTGAGATAAGATATGAAGTGCCCTCTAGATTCTAGAGAATGTCCCACCCATTCTATCATAGAATCATTCTGAAAAGAAAAGGTGACTCTTCGGGTCCTACAATTCAAGGTGGCATAGCACGAATGGAGCCAGTCCATCTCAAAGATGGCATCAAAATCAACCATATCAAGTTCTATGATATCTGCCTCAGTATCCCGGATAAATATAGACACAACCCAATTTCTATACACCCTCCTAGCCATACCAAAATCTCCCACCTAGGTGGAAACCAAAAAAGGTTCAACAATCACATCAGCCTCAAACCCAAAACCAACAGCCACGTATAGGGTCACATAAGATAAGGTAAACCTTGGATCAAGAAATACATACACAACATGAGAAAATATTTGCAACGTATCGATGACTACATCTGGTGAGGCCTCTGCCTCCTGGCGGTTGGTCAAAGCATACAATCGGTTTCGACCATTTCCGGTGGCTGAAGTGGCACCCTTCTAAGGTGGTGGTGTATATGAATTCGCCTGCGACTTGGCTTCTCCAACATTACTCTTTGCTGCTGGACAGTCTCTCTGGATATGGCCTAGCTGGCCGGATGAATAACACACTAAAGCGCCAAACTGATATCTCCCTAGATGATTCCTCTCGCATCTCCCACAGTGCGGATAGGATCTAGAGGTCTGACATACACTTCCCTACGACTACGTACCCTGTATCCTCGACCCCTGACTAGACTAAAAATTTTGGGTGCGCTGCTCAGTTGTGGGTCTGGACACTAGAGCTCTAGCTGCCGATGGTGCATTACCCCAATTCTTTTTATTTTGCTATTTTCCACTATAATTACCGCTCTGCTGCTGACTATGACTCTGGTCTATCACTCTGGCTATCTTTGCCTGTGTGTCCTTTTCCCTAGATTCGGCTATCTTCTTCTTCTTCTCCTCAACTTGCTGAATGTGGACTGACAATCTAGCAAAGTATATATCCCTGTTCAGCATAGCTCCCTGACACTCAAGCACTAGATCATCTGAAAGGCCAAAAACAAACTTCCTCATTCGGTCCCTCATACTACTCGTCATCTCAGTAGCATAACAATCTAGATGGTTAAACTTTAAAGTATACTCCTGAACACTCATCTTACCCTGCTTAAGGCTTATGAACTCCTCTAATTTAGCTTCCCTCAGCTCCAGAGGAAAGAATTGGTCAAGAAAAGCTTCCACTAACTCGTCCAAAACTATAGGCTCAACATTGTCACCCTTCGCATCTTCCCACTCATTGTACCATTGGTTCACTATATCCTTTAGCTAGTATACTGCTAGTTCAACACCCTTCACCTGATCAATATGCATAACTTTAAAAATCTTTTCCATTTTATTTATGAACTCCTGCGGGTCCTCTTCTACCTTAGCACCACAGAACTTGGGTGGGTTCATTATCATGAACTGGCCCACTCTAGTAACTTAAGAAGTAATAAATGCAGACCCAATATCCTACGATCTCTGAGTCTATTCGGCTACCAGTTGTGCCAGCATGTGAATAGACTGTCTGAATTCAGCATTTGAAATCTCTCCTTCATGAGGCTGAGTACGATTGGCCCCCTTCCAGGGAGCTCTGGGAAGACTGGTCGGTACAGGAGGTACTCCCGAAGTAGGAATAGGTTCTAGGATATGAGATCTTTTATGGGTTCGCATCCCATGGGTGGGACATATTTCATCGTCCTGAGCATTAATATTGGTGCGATGGGGAGGCATCGCTGGTTTTTTTAAAAGTAAGAGGTCATTAATTAAGGGATATATTAGACTCTGAAGCACTAACTAAATCACAAAGAAGATAAATATTCTTAAACGCCTAGTATCCTTCTTCTTATAAGTGTGGAACGCTACACACCCATAAATAAGACTATTCCCGATGTAATTTCACAGACACCCTGGGACCATGAACCATGCTCTAATACCAAGTTTGTCATAACCCAAACGAGGGTCTGTCCATGATGGACATCCTGAACCATGAAGGTATGAAATGCCTTTCTCGCCCTTCTCTATTTGGTAATCATGCACAACATTCATATAATAAAAGAAGATGCAAAAACATAATCTACTACAGAAACATGGTCAATTCTGGATTCAACATAAGTATGGAAACTGTAAATCAACTACATATAAATAACATCTGACTCAGTCTGTGAAATCTCTACTACATGAAAATCTGACAACTATCTAAAACTGGGACAAAGCCCCCAGTAGACCAAATCTGAAATATGTGATATAATAAAAAAGTATAGGCCTTCTGGAATAGAGAAGGCTCACCACTGCACAATCTGATCAGCTGTCTGACTTATTTACTACTTATCTGGACCCCTAGACTGAGTCTCAAAATTTGAGAGGTAGGGGGGAGGGGGGGACAATATAGATGTTCTGGTACGTAGAGCATATCCAAAATAATCATTTATTATTCAACATATATGAGAGCAATTTAAAAGAGTTCATAAGTATATCATATAGTAAGAATTCACATGGGAGTTTTAAAGACTCTGTAAAAATCATCTCAACTCTGAGAAATTTGTGTTACTTCTGCGCTAGGTGGTGTACCCGAAAACTCTGAAAAACTCCATGAGCTATATGCTAACTTCCATTAACTCGGCAGCGAAGCCCCCAACCCAAGTGTGCCGCAAAGGTCGGAGTCTCTAAATCTACTACTCCACATGGTTGTCGCCAGCATACAATAATAATATACCCGTATCGGCAAATACGATTTCAGGCTAAGAGTAGCTTCAACTCGCCTCTTCTTCGGGTAACCACCTAATCCTCTTTAATCCCCTTTTTAAAACTCTATCAAAACATACAGTATCTGGAAACATACTTTGAAAACATGCTCTAAAAATATAATCTATTATGGCATAAATAAATATGGTATCATCATACCATTGACTAGCAAGTCACATCTCTGAGCCATTATTAGTCTATTGTAAATCTATGTTTTCAAAACATAAGTTTTGGGACCACCATTTCAATAATTAGATTCAAAGAAACTCTTTCTCAAAGCTCATGTAAACACATGCAATGAACTTATCTTTGTCAAGCATTTCAGTAGTATAGTACAAGGTGGTCATGTCAAAGTTCTCAATTCACATGCAATTCTTTCTCTTAAACACAGGAACTCATTTATATCAAGAAACACCCTCTCAATAATTTCAAATCATGCTCAAATGCTATAATATTTTTAAAATGTCTTTCAAATCACAAAACCATAATCTTTAATTCAATACACGAGAGAGAGTTCATAATTTATGCTCTCAATGATCTCAAATCTCAAATTCCATACATATACGTATACATGTAAATCAATTTAGGGAATAGGACCACAAGGTCAAAACAATAGTAACATTAAAACATTTAGAGTACGTAATTTAGAACATAGATTCCAAAACTCTTTTAAAATTCATGCATAAAAATCTAAAAATCATGATCTAATGGTTTTAAGATCATGTAGTTTTTTTAGGATAAAACCCACGTACCTCTATCTAGAAATTTAAAGGATGCATCTTGATGCTCACGGCTTAGGGATTCCAAATCTTCAATTTGTTTTGAAAACCCACGGTTGATTCTTGATTTATTTGGATTATCAATATGAAACCCTAGATAGTGTTCTTGAATATTTTTTATGAAAGTATGAGTAATAGGCTCAATTGGGGTTGAAATCTTGTGTTTGGACTGATAAGGGTGTGGGAAAATACCCAATATACCCTTAATGAGACTGGTATTAAAATATAACTGGGAGCCCGATTTCATGGGCCATCGCGATGAGCCACTATCAAGGTGGCTCACTGGAAATTAATGAATGGGAATTTAGCCCAGTCCACGATGTTCCACCATCGTGGTGTCCCACTGGAAATTGACCATCGTTATTTACACCCTCTCCACGATGCGCCAAGGACAGGAATGATGGTGTTTTACGACTAGTACTTAAATTACCCATAAATCCTTCACCGTGTGTCCGTTTTTGATGCATCTTATGTCGAAAGAAAACTTATTCAATCATCTACTAAATGAAAAGTTGAAATCTAAGGGATTCTATCGAAAAAAGTATAAATCATTCTAGAAGCCAATGCTTGATATTTTAGGGACAAAATTTAGCTATGAAAAACTTTGAGGCGTTACAGATTCCATTACTTAAAACACCCTTTAAGACTTTATTAACATACTATTCTTAATAAAACACTCTCAAATACTTTGTTCAAGTAAAAGTTAAGGTTTTATTAAGGTAATCAATTGAGACTTTCAAGGGTGGTTTTTATTCGTACTTCTTGTAATCTAAGGCATGTCACTCTTCCCTTATTGTTATTTCACTAAGGTAATATGTTTTAATGTATGTTTTTATGGTATTATTATGGTTTATAAATAAAGTTTGGGGGGTTTGGATGTTCATGGTCGATTAATGTGTCTTGTGATTCGATTATTGTTATTCATATTTTAATTATGATTTTCGACATATGGGTGCATGGGAATGGTGATTTAATTAAGGGGTCATGGTTGAGCCCCAAATAGGATAATTTTGTCTTTGCTAATGGAATGCCCTCAATCTTTTTGTTAATTGTCAATGAGAATGATTTAGTCACATAGTTTGAATATTCTTGGAATCTTTGCATTGCATAAATGGTTAAATAAACATAAATTTGTTTGGATTAATTTCATATGGTTTTGGAAAGGCCTTGGTGGTCATGGTTTTATTATAAATGGTTTTGGTTTAATTAGAAATGGTGGTATCTAATTTGGATAAATGGTTTATATGGAATAAGGCAATAGACTTGCAAGCTCTAATTTTGGTATGACAATACCAACGGTTAATGCCTATTAAAAAAACTTCTTGGGAAATGGTTGGGAATGCATAAATGATTATATATAGTCTTAAAAGGGGTTTAGTAGAAAATTCAGGGAAAATGAAGGTCCCAGGGGGACCGACACTGGAAACTCATGTTTGTGAATATAAGGGTGGTATTAGTGACCGTGTGCATGATGTCACACTTTATATTTTTGGGATGTACTAGTTATACCAAGTTCTTTTCTCTTGTCGTACAACTAAAACACACTAGGGCCTTTTTAATTAGAGGAAATATACCCATATAGCCCGTGGGTGGTTTTAGGAAAGCCAAGGTATACAACCTAGGTTAGAATTTTAAATGCATGCTAAACCTTATTCCCACTTTGGCATGGTATATATGTCTATATATAATTCCATATGGTTATTTGATTTGGTTTGAATGATGGTATTATTTTATATTTACCCCTAAGTTACATGTTATTATTCACTCTACTAACTGTCTTCGGGTGTTGTATCTCCACGTGATGCCAAAACTAGCCATACTATCATTCCTCCTACTCAGTGACTTGGATTAAGGGATAGTTTTTTAGTCAGATTGAAGTGGTGAACTTCTATACTCCGAACGACTCCATTTCATGCTATGGACTTATTTTCATTAGTATTCTTTCCTTAGTTATGGTTTAGGCTATGGTCTGGGGCATGTCCCGATCAGATATTCATTGATTCTAGTTAGAGCCATTGTCAGACTACTATAGGTATGGGCGGTATCAATTTTAATGTTAGTTTTGTATTTGTATTGGCTTTGGTATTGTTATTGGTTGGACATTTAGTTGTGGTTGTTTTGTTATGGCTATAGACTTACATTATTTTCTTCAAATAATTTTTATATTATCTTGTTATATATTCAAAATTCATCCAACATAGGGTGCCAGGTGGTTAACAATGGGGTATTGGGGTTGGTCTCCGTTCTTGGTTAGACTTGATATACCCAAAATAACTAGGCCATAGTTCAAGTTGTATCAAATTAGGATTAGAGCATTAGGTTCATGGTCAATTGGGAGTCCATAAAGTCATATTGAGTAGAGTGTCATTTAAGGGTGTTTAGAATTCCACACTCATAAGTGAGAGGCTGTGAGTTATTTAGGAATGTTTCTCTTTCTTGTGATCTATTTTTGAGTTGTAGATTCTAAGGTCATAAATTCTACTCTAATTTTTGCTTGTTCACTTCTCAGATCATGCGTCCTTGATGATCTTAAGCTCACAAAAATTCCTTTATCCCACCCAAGGATAATGTTAATGGAACATGTCCTACTTATAAGGTCCAAACTCATTCTAGAGGTCGAATTCCTTGTTTCCCTTCTAGAGTTCCACCTGTCTTCTCTAGTCCTTATTGATCTTCTCAGACTGATGTGATGAATTCTAAGTTTCGTCAGTTTATCCATATATTGGATCAGTTTGTAGCTTCTTTGTCTAAGTGTGGTTCTTTTGTTACTCCATTTTCCGAGGCCACCAGTGTTGGTCAGTTTATGAGGTTGATCCCTCATGTGTTCATTATTTTATAGGTGGACGAGGATCCTCAAGGTCTTATTAATGATATGGAGAATATATTTTGCATTATGCATTCTACTAATATGGAGGATTTGGAATTCACTGCCTACCAACTGAAGGATATAGCATACCAATAGAATGCGGAATGGGAATAGTCGAGGGGTGACAATACTGAGCCAGCCCTGTGGGATGATTTCTCTAGTGCTTTTCTAGACTGCTTCTTTTCTTAGTAATTGAAGGAGGCGAACGTAGAATAGTTTTTTAACTTAAAACAAGACAAGATGTCAGTCAAGGAGTATGACTTGAATTCTACCAGTTGTCGCGGTATACTTCAGAGTTAGTTTCTCGCATGAGTGCTAGAATAAGAAAGTTTGCTTTTGGATTATCCTGAGACTTAATTTCAGAGAGTAGTGTTGACTCGTTGAACAAAGATATGGATATTTCCATATTAGTTATGCAGATGCAGCAGGTAGAGGAAGAGAAGAAGAAGCAGGCTAAAATTAGGGAAAGGGCCGAATAAGAAGTTTTGATTTTCTTATCATGGTGGTGGTCAATAGAAGAGTCATAATGATGGTGGATGTGGTCCAAAAGAAATTGGGGTAATTTTGGTTCTTAGTCGATGGCTAGTTCTCCCCACCCAAAGTCATCTAGTGACAGGTGTTTTCAGAGTGGTGATTATTATAGGGAACAGGGTGCCCAATCTCAGGCTAGTAGAGCTAAGTCAGCTCTATCATATCCTCTTTGCAGATTTTATGTTCGATTGCATTGGGGATAATATGATAAGGGAAAGGACAAGTTCTTCAATTGTATTTAGCCAGGGCATATTCTTAAAAGTTGTCCTATTTGTAAGGTTACTTTTGGGGAAAATAAGGTTTTAATTGCCTCTTTATTAGCTCCAACACCAAAGGGTACACCATCTAATTTCAACACTAGTTAGAACCGACTCTATGGTCTCACCGTGTAGAATGGATCTAGCTTAGTTAAAAGAGCATAAAGAGCAACTAAAGTATCTTTTAGACAAAGGTTTCATTCATCCTACTATGTCTTCGTGGAGTGCACCGGTGTTGTTATAAGAAAAATAGTTCCCTTCAGATGTGCATTGATTACCAGCAATTGAATAAGGTAATGGTAAAGAATAAGTACCCTCTTCCAAGGATAGATGATTTGTTTGATCAACTTCAGAGTGCTAACATTTTCTCCAAGATTGATCTTTAATCCGGGTAATATTAGTTAAAAATTAGGAAGGTGGCTATCCCTAAGACTTCTTTTTATTCCAGGTATGGGAATTTTAAGTTCTTTGTTATGTCTTTTGGGTTGACCAATGTCGCGATGACATTCATAGACTTTATGAATTGAATCTTTCATCAGTTTCTGTATTTTTTTGTCATTGTGTTCATAGATGTTATTTTTGTGTACTCTATGAGTGAGGTGGATCATGCCAATAACCTCCATATTGTATTACAAACCCTGAAAGATCAACAACTGTATGCAAGATTTTCTAATTGTAAATTCTGGTTTAACTTTTTCACTTTTCTGGTCATGTCATTTCTAGTAAAGGGATCATGGTGGATTTATAGAAGGTTGTAGTGGTTAAGAAGTGGCCTTGACCCGTAACTCCAACTAATATTTTGAGCTTCTTCAGTTTAGCATGTTACTATAGGTGGTTTGTGGTAAGTTTTTTTACTATAGCTTCCCCATTGACTATGTTGACTCAGAACAAGGTAAAGCTCCTGTGGTGTGATGCTTGTTAGGGTAATTTTGAGAAGTTGAAGGATAAGTTGACTTTTGCACCGGTCTTGAATTTGCTTAAAGGCACTGATGATTTGTGGTCTATTATGATGCATCCCATGTGGGGGTTGGTTACATCTTGATGCAGTATAGCAAAGTGATAGCTTATTCCTCTAGATAGTTAAAGGTGCTTGCGAGGAATTACCTGACTCTTGACTTGGAATTGTTGGTTTTGTATTCCCATTAAAAATATGGCGTCATTATCCGAATGGCATGCATGTGGATATATTTTTCTATCATAAGAGCCTCCAATATATTTTTACTTGTGTTGAACCCTAGGCAAAAGCGATGGTTTGAGCTACTTAATGATTACAACATGAGTCTTCACTACCATCCAGGTAAAGATAATGTAGTTGTTAATGCTCTTCAAAAGTTATCCATGGGGAGTCCAACTCATATGGATGAAGAGAAATGGGAGTTGGTGAAAGATATTCACCATTTGGATAATCTTGGAGTTCGTCTCTTAGACTCTGAGGATGATGGTGTGTTCATGCAAAAGGTGGCGCAGTTATTTCTTGGTGTTGAAATAAAGGAGAAGCTAGTGTTGGATCCTATCTTGATAAGGATCAAGAGTGATGTAGGTAGGAAGAAGGTGGTGGCATTTGATATTAGTAGTGATGGTACCTTGTAGTACCAAGGGAGGTTATGTGTTCCCGATATAGATTGTTTGCGAGAAAGGATCTTGGTTGAGGCGCAAGAGTTGTGTTATACCATCTATCCTGGTTCGATGAAAATATTTCATAATGTTAAGGAGATGTATTAGTGGAACAATATGATGTGTAATGTGGCTAGTTTTATAGCTAAGTGCATGTTGTGCCAACAACTAAAATTTGAGCACATAAGGGCCAAAGGATTGTAACAATAAATTAAATTACCAGTTTGGAAATGGGGGGTGATAATTATGGATTTCATTATTGGTCATCCTCTATCTCGGAGTTAGTTTGATTTGGTTTGGGTCATTGCGGATAGCATGACGAAGTCTTTTCATTTCATGCCAATGAGGACAATTTTTTTGCCTGCGGATTATGCGTGATTATACCTCCAAGAGATGTGAAGTTGCATGGGGTTCCTATTTCTATCATCTCAGATCATGGTATGCAGTTTTAATCTCACTTTTGGAGGTCATTTTAAAAGGGTTCAGGGACTAAGGTGAGTCTTAGTATGTCTTTTTACCTATAGTAAGATGGGCAAGCGGAAAGGACTATTCAGAAATTAGAAGACATTCTTCTATCTTGCATGATTGACTATGGTGGTAGTTAAGTTGAGCATTTCCTTTTATTAAGTTTAGATATAATAAAATCTACAATTCTAGTATTAGGATGGCTCTGTTTGAGGCATTGTATAGTTAGAGGTGTAGGTTTCCCATTGGGTGGTTCAAGGCTGGTGAGGTAGAGTTATTTAGCCCAAATTTGATTCACCAAGCCATAGATAAGGTGAATGATATTTAGGATAGGCTTACAGCCACCCAAAGTCACCAAAAGTTCTATGCAGATGTGAGACATATAAAGTTAGAGTTTAAGGTTAGGGATAGGGTGTTCTTGAAGATGTATCTTATGAAGGGTGTGATGTGGTTTGGGAAGAAGAGTAAGCTCAGTCCCTGATATGTTGGTCCGTATGTGGTTTGATAAGGATTGGCAATATTGCATATGAATTTGAATTACCATCTAGTCTGAGCTCTATTTATCCGGTGTTCCACGTATTTATGTTGAGGAAGTGTGTGGGTGATCCGTCACAAATTTTACCTATTATGCATATTGGTATTTTTTATTCCTTGTCTTATGAGGAGGTCCCATTTGAAATTTTTGATAGGAAAATTCATCGGTTACAAACGAAGGACGTAGCTTCAGTAAAGGTCCTATAGAGGAACCACAAGGTTGAAGTGGTTACTTGGGAAGATGAATAGGACATGAGGTCCAAGTACATATTTTTGTTTTTTTCTCCGAGAAATCATGTGTAAGGTATGTGTTATTCATTACATCCTTATTTTCTAACTTAGTTAAATGTAAGAGTAGAGGCGTTTTAGTTTGATCATGTTACTCAATGCCATATCACATTAATTGGGTATGAATAATACTAGTGGGGGACAATTGAAATGCCCTGGGTTTTTACCCTTGGAAATTACCATATCTTTGAGCTCATTGTCCTAGTAGCGACTCATCATATGAGTTATATGGTATGGGTACGGGTTAGGTGGGCCTAGTCTTGAGGTATCCAATGGATGGTGGTTGGGATTCTGTTATGGTAATGAGTTAATGGTATGAGTCGTTAGGGATGGTGATGGGTCATTAGGTCAAACCTTAATCAAATCAGTAACTGAGTGACTTGACTTGGCTCTAAGTATGAATGTCTCACTAAGAGACGCGAGGATAGGTATGAGTGGTAGGGTTGAAGGATAAACTACCGATTATCCATTTATGTGTACTAATAAGAATGCATTTGCAATGGTGCCCAATCCCTTTGTGTTCTGTCTTGAACATGACTAAACAATATGATTCGTATGGTCTGATAATGAGTGGGATCATGGAGTCCTATGGTTGACATTGTATGGGTTTCCAACTCACTATATTGGTGATGACTCAAAGGTACGAGTTTTATGTTGTTGTCACGAGTCACGGGGGTCAACTCATAACCACCTGTGACCTTCTTACAGTTTTAAGTTGGGGGCATTCTGGATATTTCCCCCTTTATCTCTCTTTAATTCCATGACTTAAAACACCCTTAAGGGCTTCATTAACACATTATTCCCCTTGAAACACTCGCTAATTCTCTCTCAAACTCTCTGTTCAAGCAAAAGCTAGATTTTCATTAAGGTAATCAATCAATTGAGGCTTTCAAGAGTGATTTCTATCCGTACTTCTTAGTGTCTAAGGCATGTGACTCTTCCCTTATTGTTATTCTAATGGCATATGTTTTAATGAATGTTATTCATAGTATTGTTATGGTTTTGAAATAGAGGTTGGAGTTTTGGATATTCTTGGTTGATGAATGTTTCTCATGATTCGATTATGGTTTTTCATGTTTTAATTATGGTTTTCCATATGTGGGTGCATGGGAATGGTGATTTAATTGACGGGTCATGGTTGAGTCCCAAATCGGATGATTTTGGCTTTGATAATGGCATGTCGTCAATCTGTTTGTGAAACTGTCAATGAGAATGATTTTGTCACATAGTTTGACTATTCTTGGAATCTTTGCATTGCCTAAATGGTTAAAGAAACATGAATTTGTTTGGATTGGTTACATATGGTTTTGGAAAGGCCTGGGTAGTCATGGTTTGATTATAAATTATTTTGGTCAAATTGGAAACAGTGAAGTTTAATTAGGTTAAATGGTTAATATGGCATAAGGTAATAGACTTGCATGCTCTAATTTTAGTATGATGATACCAACAGTTAATTCCTAATTAAAAGACTCTTTGGAAAATTGTTGGGAATGTGTAAATGATTTAATATGGGCTTAATAAGGGTTGAGTAGAAAAGTCATGGAAGGTGGAGGTTCGGGGAAGGGGTGTGGATGGGATGGACACTAGAAAGTCATGGGATTTTGGGATGTATAGTCATCCTAGTTTTTTTCTCTTATTGGTCTGCTAACACGCACTGGAGCCCTTTTAGCAGGGGGAGCTGAACCCATACAACCCGTGGGTGGTTTTTGGATGGCCAAGCTACACAACCCAGGTTTAGATTTTAAATGCATGCTAAACCTTGTTCCTTATCCCTACACGTTATATATGTGTATATGCGATGGCATGTGGTTATTTGATTTTGTTTGAATAAAGGCATTGTTTTATCTTTATCCCTGAGTTACATGCTAGCGTATACTATGCTAGCCGTCTTCAGGTGATGTATCCCTATAGGAACAAGCCATTCTATCATTCCTCCTGCTTAGTGAGTTGGATTCGGGACAACTTTTGAGTCAGATTGAAGTGGTGAGCTTACATACTCCGAAAGACTCCATTTCACTTTATGGAATTCTTTTCATTATTGAATTTTTTTTTCTATGGTTTTGGATATGGTCGGGGGCGTGTCTCGATCGGATATTCGTTGATTCTAGTTAGAGGCTTTGTCGGACTACTATGGGCATGGGTAGTGCCGGTATTAGTGTTAGCATTGGTGTTGGTATTGGAATTAGGATTGGTATTAGTTGAACATTTGGTTGTGGTTATTTTGTTATGGTAATAGACTTACTTTGTTGTTTTAGGTCATTTTTGTATTATGTTATTATATTTTTTGAATTTATCCAATATGGTGTGTTGGGTGGTTAACGGTGGGGCATTGGGGGGTGGTCTCTGGTCCTGGTTGGACTTGAGATACCCGACACGACTAGGACCTTGTTCGGGTTGTGTTAACTATCAATTGAGCTTGAAATATAATTGAAATATAAATAACATGTAGATTAGGAATATAAACTACCGGCAACTATCTAAGAAGCTAACTACTGTAAGGCTAAGGAGTCAATAAGGTTAAACTACCTATTCTAGCCATATTTAGGAACTATATCACTATACCATATACCACTAGCCAATATACAAATAAGGATGAAAGAATGATATATAGTAATGTACAAGGTCAAGGAGTACATATAAAATATGAATAAATGAAAGAAAAGAGTGATACACGGTAATACCATAGATAGATAGATATATACATATAGGTATGCAAGACTACCCTAAAGGTCATTCTAAGGTAGTCACCCTAACCTCTCCAGGAACCCTAACTAAGAAAAAAAGCTAATTCTAGCATGGTTAATGCCTACAGTCTATGTCTAACCCCAAATACGCTACCCATATGAAATATACCATAAAAAGGAAAGGAATAAGAATCATACCTCATATCTCAATACCATTACAAAATTAGCCTGCCACAAAATAAGCATAACAACAACAATATAGTAAATAACTGGACAAAAAAATACCTAATTGGTCCCCATAAACTTGAAGGTTAAATCAACACTCAACAAACAGTTCTTATAACCTATACCTCTACAACCCTCCATAAGGCTGATTGATATAGGAATCAAACAACATACTAGTGATAGGCAATGCACATGCATGAATGGATGCAAAGTAAATCAATAATATCATAATAGATCCAAGTGACATAATGTAACCTTATCTGGTTTTGCAACTGAGGAGGAAAAAGAGGACTTAAAAATATGGATGAACTATTTTCGGAATCCTATTATAGCTGCTGGCAGAAAACTACCACAACACTGCTATAGTGGGATGATATCATCTCTCTCAAAAATTCAAATTCAAATTTTTTTCAATGAAGTCTTTTATACAACTAATTTGAGGATAATTACAAAAATTCTTATACCCCATGTCCTTTGAATGAGGTGGTTTTAGTAATGTTGGAATAGATTATTACAGTATGTAAGGTTCCATTTTTAAGGTAAAATTTTTGGAAAAAATACTAAAACACCAAGGATCCCTAAACTAACAAATAAAAATATAGCAAACAAGCCAACCCAAACCCAATAACCTATCTCTCGAAGAAACCAAATAAATATTTATTGTCTTAAGATGTGTTATCCTAAAATAACAAGTCCTGAAAAGAGAAACAAATCTAACTATATATCTTGAGAACCTGACCAAAGTTAAGAAACTAACCAAACCTAGATAGGGAATATAAATTAAATCCCAAGTCCCTAGGTATGCTATGTTAAGTTCAAGAAAAGAAGCGACTACCAACTTTAGGGAATTCCAGGTTGAGGCCTATCATAGAACACCTTCATCGGCAAAAAATAACCAAAAATTTCCTAAAAGACTCACCACGCCATAATAACTATGAATAATTAGAAAAATATTATACTAATACCATAAAAGAGCAAAGTTTAGAGAAAGGTTAGCCTAGACTACATAGGCGCCGTCGAAAGCACTCAAGATCCTTTATATTGTTGATTTTCCCTTCTGTGAAGCCTCTAAACATTGTCATAGGGAGATGATAGCAAAATAATCACTTTAATGGCCTCAAGCTAGTCCCAACTTCAATTTATGATTTTTCTAAATTTTCAGAGCTCCAACAATAAACTATGATGTAATAACATAGAATTTCTTTACTGAAAATAGTTAAAGAGACATAAATGTACCACCAGTATTTGTTGCTAATGCGACACTTTTACTCTTTTACTGCTAAAACGAAAGGGTTGTTGTTTAATTAGCCATTTGGTGATGTTAGATCTATCCACTAAATTGGGTTGTTGATTGCTAAAATGGTTCTACTAAAGCAAACAAAGTTCCACCTAAGGGACTGGTGTTGATGTTAATAGGAAACACTAAAGTTGCACCCTAGCCACTAAATCGACTCTGCTGAAGAAGAAAAAGGGTTGCTTAAGAGGTTGAACCAGATAATATACAACAAAAATTTCAGTTAACGCCAATTATCCTGATCGGGTGTTTGGGATTTATTTGAAATCCTGAGCACGTGAGCTAACTATGCAACTATAACATCCAAAAATTTGATCAAAGATTAGAACCACACTTCAAGGACACAAGTAACTACTAGAACATGGCCAACTCAAAACCTCTCTTACCAATTGATTTCTAGAAAAAGAATCTCGCTATAATCAATACCAAATGAGCATAACTCGTAGACTTTTGAAGTACTTTTGAGCTTATGATCCAGAAAATTATAGGTATCAGAATAATCTTTGCAACTCAACTAGTTTCGCCTAAATTAGATATCAGAGTAAAATGTTCTGTCCATTTTATTTAAGCACTGTAAAATTTTCAGATATTTCACGATCCAATATACGACCAAGAATCCACGATCATGGAATGGTGTCATATGATCAACTACAAAGACTTGAAAAGGACCCATATAACCCTTGACTTAATACCAGTGGTTGAGTCCCACGATTGAGGGAGGGTCCGTTTGGCGTCCGAAATTAGATTATTCTACAATATATTTAGATGGCTATTTTGGTTTTTTTCCACCTTTTAACCACCTAAACTTCATTATTTAAGATATATTAGGTCTAAATATAAATCCTAAGATACTCATAATCCCTCATTTACATCTCAAAGAATGAAATTACTTAAAGAAACATAAAAACATGCGACCTTTCTTGACCAAAGCAAGAAATTATGGTTCTTAATCTTCAAACTCAAATCCCCTAAACTTTAGTTCAAGAATTGTAATGACCCGAGACTACCCCCTAGTCGTTACACGGTGCTCATGACCCCGAAGGACCACAATCCAACCCTCTACTGATATCTGTACCTGAACACTACATAATATAGATAATAAATGCGGAAACTGGCCATAAGGTTCAATATATCTAAAATTACTCAACTATTGAAAACTGAATACTGATACATCTGTCCGAAAAGCCTCTAACTGTCTGAACTGTGGAGTTGATGGGACATGCCCCCAACTAACTTAGTCTACTGAAAATAAACAAAGTCTGAGGAAATGATAATACAGGGATGGTCCTCGAACGAAGAGGACTCACTGCTACGTCTACTGCTGCTGACTGGGACTGAAATGCTAAGGGTACTTTGGATTTCGTGCCTCTGAACCTATGGTGTCAAATAAAACACCATAGCGTAAATGCGTCACTACGGGAATGTACCGAGTATTCATATGAGGTAAGGATAAATCCAAGGGCTCATGCATGAATAGTTACATAACTGAATAATCATGAGAGTACCGAACAAGAACACATACAGGAATGCACAAACCATAATCATAATCATCACAACCCAAGATACTGAAATTCGGATACCGCTTTACTATTATATAAACTCACTACTAACACTGAGATACGGAATCACTCAATCATCTGATACTGATTAACTAAATATACTCACATCAAAGACTGAATTCCGATCTCACTGCTCTCAATTGACTGGATCGGAGATAAACCTCTCTAACGGATGATTTCGGAATTATCAATGATAAGAAAATAATCATGTCCGGATCTGACAACAAGAATACTCAATAGAATCTGGGACTGAGATAAAGACTATCTGACGGGAGATCTCTAAATCGGATAACAAGAATACTCAATATAATCTGGGATGGAGATCAAGCCTGTCTGACGAGAGATCTCTAAATCAAATAACAAGAATACTCAACATAATCTGGGATGGAGATCAAGCCTATCTTATGGGAGATCTCTAGATATGATAACAACTAACTGTACACGAGACCAAGCCTATCTGATGGGATGGTCCATAAATCAGTAGAACTATCTGAGTTCCTCACTAAGATAGATGATTGTACCTCACAGTCCTGAATTCTAAAGATTGATACTGAAACTGCAACTGTGGGAAGTAGATACTTAATAGACATGCCCTAACCACCCATAGGTGAAGTCTAACCTGTAACCTCAGCTGGAAGGGTGTCAATACCGTGCCATGGGTAAAGACCTCTCTGGTCAAGCCTCTCTAACAGATGACCCTCACAGGAAGTCAAACTAAGGAAATATAATAGTTAAACCTCTCTAACGGTAACAACCTCTACTGAAGAAGACTCCTGCATCCTGTATTGGCTACGCAGTTCTAGAGTTCATGGATTGCTCCTAACGACTCGGACTCTCTCTGATGGGGAGCCTCCATCCCTTCCCTCGCTCGATGCTAGCTCCTACTCCCAACTAAAAGACTTTGAACTAAATTCATAACTGAACAAAAACTGATCTAAATCAGATATTGATCACGTTTGTCAAATGATCTGACTGAGTTAAGCTGATTTCACAAGGTTCTGTATCTAATGGAATACTACTGAATCACGGTATCTAACTGATGATACAGAGTTTTAATAGGTTACTGGGTCAATACCGAGGTCGGAACTGAACATTTGAATACAACTTGATCTGAGATGAGTACAGCACTGAGGCTAGATTACTAGCAATACGGGGATTACAAAGATTACAGAGATTTCTTAAGTTCTGTATCTGTCTGAGGATACAGAGTTCTATAATTCACGGAGTTTTGAGAATCATGGCCCGACTGGGATTATCATGAAAACTAACACAGTCTCTAGATAGCAGCTAAATTATCGGGTATAAATACCCCCAAGACTCGATAACACAAAAGTAAGACATAACCATTCTTGACTAGTCATAACCACGGTCATTCATTCATCATCACAATCACCAAAGAATCACTTCAAGCATTTAGGAATCACAACAATATATTCACTATCATAATTACTAAGGCATCACTTCAAATATTTAGGAATCACAACAATATATTCACTATCACAATCACTAAGGCATCACTTCAAATATTTAGGAATTACAACCATATACTTACTATAACAATCACTAAGGCATCACTTCAAACATTTAGAAATCACAACCATATATTCACTATCACCATCACTAAGGCATCACTTCAAGAAGTTAGGAATCATAGACATATAATAGCGTAAGGGAAACATGCTATTAGATCATGCTCTATTCAACAAGGTCTTGCATCAAGTACTTCACACGTATATCAGTCTTGGCATGTATTGGATAGCACATGATTGGGGAAACTTCATACTATCATGTCACAATTTACTCATCAAGCATTTGGCATGTATTAAAGGATTAGCATGTATCAAAGAGCACGTAACTGGGGAATTTCCTACTATCATGCCTCAACTTATTCATTATGGCCTTTCAACAAACACGAGGCATGCATGGGTCTACCCCTAATTGGGGATTCCATGCTACCATGGCATAATTCATTCACTAAGGCATTCATCAAACACTAGGCATGCATGGGTTGTGCCTAATTGGGGATTTCATGCTATCATACCACAATTCATTCATTAAGGCGTTTCAACAAACACTATGCATGCATGGGTTTACACCTAATTGGGGATTTCATGCTATGATATCACAATTCATTCACTAAGTCATTTCATCAATCACTAGGCATGCATGGGCTTGCTTACAATTTGGAGTTTCCTAATCAACATTCCATAATGGCCTTAATTCTTCAATTAAGCATTTTATCGAACATATGGGGAGCATTCTTTGTTTATTCAACCATTTCCATACTTAATTGACATAAACACATCACATAGAAAGGAACTTGAAGAGGGCTTATAATAACCATCACATAAATTCCACATACTAGGGTCAAAGCTTCAAAGCCTTGTAAACAAACATGAATCACAACTCATTGATATAAGGAACTTCAATTTCAACTCACATGAATCATGAAAACCTATAAACACCATATCTTTCAATTTTAGAAAAGGGTTTTTGAGCTTTTTGGATGAAAGGGACCCACGAATCAACATCTACATACCTTGGGGAAACTCTTTTCTTGAAAGTTCTTAGAGAGATTCTTAATTCTTCTTGATTTCTCTTGATCTCTACTGATTTAGATTGAAGAAGAAATAAGGGTTTTGATTTTTTTTAAAACCCTAGTTTTGTTGTTGAAGATGGGAAATGAGGCTGAGAGCCTTTTATCCGGTATATATAGGGGCTGAAGAATAGTGGGAAAAGACAAAAAAGCCTTTAGAATTAAACTGAAAAATCTTGATTTCACATGCTAGCATGATGCGCCATAATTGCGCCAGTTCAATGGAAATTTAACAATTGTGAAACTGCATGACGGTGCGACGCGGTGGAAATCGCGTTGCCACCTTGGTTGCGAATTGGAAAGGCACCACGACGCGGTGGAATCGCGTTGGTGCACTGAAAATTGACAATTCTAAAATTAAGCCTTGGCGCGATGCACCATAATCACGGAGGCTTACTAGATTTCTACGATTGCCATTTTGGCTGGCTCCGCGATGCGCTAAAGTTCTAGGTGGCATAATGTCTCACTAAAATAGCTCTAACTCTTTGCCTGAGTATTGGATTTGGTCAAATTTGGTATAGATGAAAAGCTTATTCAATGATATACATGAAAAAAGTGATATTAGGGAAATTATACACGGTTCAAAGTAGGTCACACTTGGGAATACACCTCTCAAACTTTGGGACCGGATTTTTGCTTCATAGAACACGCTTTAAGGCTCAGACTAGGAGAGAATTTTGCGGGGTTTTACATTATATACCCCTTGGAAACATTCGTCCTCGAATGTTGATTGATAGACTAAGAATACTGGTCAATTTAACTTACTAAGGGAACAAGAACATCTCAAGACATGACTACACAAATGGAACAACCGTCATACTGAGTTTTCATATTGGACATGCATATCTGATGTATGGGATACTCGACTGAAGCTACTCATAGGTGAATTCTCATAGCACACATGCATATCTAATGTATGGACTAATAACTTGGTTGATCTTATGAATTCATAACCGAACACACTGAAAAGCAGAACTCTACCCACTAAACGTGCATATCTAATGCATGAATGCCTGACTGAACTGACTCTCGAAAGCATGACTAGTAATGCAGAGATAACTGATGTTAACCCTGTAAGTAGAATCAGAATATGCAACTGAATGAGTCTAAGGACATGCAAACATTGTAGTACCACAAGGTATCTCTCCCTCGGGACTCTATGTCCCTCTAAACACAATTTATTGAAATACTAGGCGGTACACGGGCCACCTACGAACTGGGTCATAATTGACCAACTGAGATTTGAAACTCATGCATGACTCATGCTAACATACAAGTCCAAAATGGAATCAAAGGATCAATCAATGCATCTCACAAAGACAAAGGACTCATAACATACCCGAGTCTATTTCAGGGAATTCTTCTTGATCAAGGAAAGCCTGAAGCGCACGGATTCTACACCTCTGAGATAGCACTCTGCATCCTTCCATTCTATGGCCCGGCTTACCACACCCAAAGCGCACATCACTACTGGCTCTACAAACACCTTGGTGGCTCTTGCCACACTCTCTACCAAGCAGATACGTACGAACACCCCTAGCGCTACTCTAGGCTTGGACCTTGGTGCTTCATCAGAACTGACACCCCCGAACCCTGGTATAGGTACACTAGCTGAGGATGGATCTAGGACAGGAAATATCTGACTATGCTGGGAACGGCTACCACCCTGTGACCCTGCCTAAGAGAAACCACGACTACCTATCCTGGCCCTTTTTCTCACTCTCTCTCTTTCTTTCATCTTATTTATCTTAATCCACTGAGAGTGCATCATTAACCTTGCAAGATACATATCTCAATGAATCATAGAAGCCCTACACTCTTTCAACACTAACCCGAATACACCAGTCACAAAGTTACTCATACTCGCTCTAGGGTCAGCTATCAAGTCGGGAGCATACTTAGCTAATTGGTTGAACTTAAGACAATACTCTTTCATGGTCATAGAACCTTGCCTTAGATTCATGAACTCCTCTACCTTAGCCTCTCTTATCTCTAGCGGGAAAAACTTATCTAGAAATGCATCCTGAAATTCTGGCCAAGTCATGGAAACAACATCCTCCCCTCTACCCTCCTTCCAAATCACTACCCAATCATGAGCAATATCCTTCAACCTATAGGATGCTAACTCAATACTCTACTCCTCAGAAACATGCATAATATGGGTAATCTTCCATACCTCCTCTAAATAAAGTTGCGGGTCCTCACCTACTACTGACCCAAAGAATTTTGGCTGGTTAATTTTCATAAAACTTTTGATCCTGGTTGCGGCTAAATCCTCATCTTGATGAGGTGGGGCTACAGCCTAGAGGTTTCCTTGAACATTATTCACATCTTAGGCTAGAGCATGAAAAGCTACCCAAAACTCAGTATGTAACGCACTCTCATTCTCAGGATCTACTGGCTGAGGGGGCTGGTCATCAACCCTACGGACATAATCTCTGTAAGGAGGCATACTCTGTAAATGGAAGAAAGAAGTGGATTAGAATGAGGATCAATTCAAGATCATGATCACTCACACGAAATGAACACTAAAAGAAAGGAAACTTCTCCTAAAACATCTTGTAGCCTCTTGCACATAAATGTGGCACGCAACACACCCATGCACAAGACTCTACTAGATATGGATTTTCAGACTCCCTAGGAAACTGTTGAACTTTAGGCTCTGATACAAAGTTTGTAATGACCCCAAACTACCCCCTAGTCGTTATATGGTGCTCATGACCCCGAAGGACCACAAGCCAACCCTGTACTGATATCTGTACCTGAACACTGCATAATATAGATAATAAATATGGAAACTGGCCATAAGGTTCAAAACATCTAAAAATACTCAAAAATTGAAAATTGAATACTGATATATATGTTCAAATAGCCTCTGTCTTAACTGTGGAGTTGATGGGACATGTCCCCAACTAACTCCGTCTACTTAAAATAAACAAAGTCTGAGGAAATAATAAAACAAGAATCATCCTTGAATAAAGCGAACTCACTGCTACGTCTACTGCTGCTGACTGGGACTGAACTACTAAGAGTACTCTGGATCTCGTTCCTCTAAACCTATGGTGTCAAATAAAACATCATAGCGCAAATGTGTCAGTATGGAAATATACCGAGTATGCAGATGAGGTAAGGTTAAATGCAAGGGTTCATGCATGAACAGTTACATAACTGAATAATCAAGAGAGTACCGAACGAGAACACATATAGGAATGCACAAACCATAATCACAATCATCAGAACCCTAGATATTGAAAATCGGATACTGCTTTACTTTCATCTGAACTCACTACTAACACTGAGATACTGAATCACTGAATCATCTGATACTGATAACTGATCAACTGAATATACTCGCATCAATGACCGAATTCCAAGCTCAGTACTCTCGACTGACTGAATCAGAGATCAACCTCTCTAATGGATTATTCTGGAATCTATTATCAATGATAAGAAAATGATCATGTCTAAATCTGACAACAAGAATACACAACAGAATCTGGCACTGAGATCAAGCTTGTCTAACGGGAGATCTCTAAATTGAATAATAAGAATACTCAACATAATCTGGGACTGAGATCAAGCCTGTCTGATGGAGATCTCTAAATTGGATAACAAGAATACTCAACATAATCTGGGATGGAGATCAAGCCTATCTAATGGGAGATCTCTAGATATGATAACAAATAACTGAACACGAGACCAAGTCTATTTGATGGGATGATCCATGAATCAATAAAACTATCTGAGTTTCTCACTGAGATAGACGTTTGTACCTCACAGTCCTAATTTCTGAAGATTAATACTGAAACTGCAACTGTGGGAAGTAGTTACTTAACTAATATAGCCCAACCTCCCATAGGTAGGGTCCAACCAGTAACTCCAGCTAAAATAGTGTCAATATCGTGCCACGTTTAAAGACCTTTATGGTCAAGCCTCTCTAACAGATGACCCTCACAGGAAGTCAACCTAAGGCAATATAATAAACAAACCTCTCTAACGGTGATAGCCTCTACTGATAGGGACTCCTGCGCTGGCTATGCAGTTTTGGAGTTCAGGGATTGTTCCTAAAGACTCGGCCTTTCACTGATGGGGGGCCTCCATCCCTTCTCTCGCTCGGTGCTAGATCCTACTCCCAACTATAAGACTCTGAATAGAATTCACAACTTAACGTAAACTGATCTAAATCTAATATTGATCACGTTTCTCAAATGATCTGACTAAGTTAATCTGAGTTCACAAGGTTCCGTATCTGATGAAATACTATTGAATCACGGTATCTAACTGATGATACAATGTTTGAATATATTACTCGGTCACTACCGAGGTCGAAATTGAACATTTGAATACAACTAAATTTGAGCTAAGTACAGCGCTGAGGCTAGATTACTAGCGATACGGGGATTATGAAGATTACTAAGATTTCTTAAGTTCTGTATCTGTCTAAGGATACATAGTTCTATAATTCACTGAGTTTTCAGAATCATAGCCCGACTGGGATTATCATGAAAACTGACACAGGCTCTAGACAGCAGCTAAATTGTCAGATATAAATACCCCCAGGACTCGATAACACAAAAGTAAGACATAACCATTCTTGAATAGTCATAACCATGGTCATTCATTAATTATCACAATCACCAAAGCATCACTTAAAGCATTTAGGAATCACAACAATATATTCACTATAACAATCACTAAGGCATCACTTCAAACGTTTAGAAATCACAACTATATATTCACTATCACAATCACTAAGGCTTCACTTCAAACATTTAGGAATCACAATAATATATTCACTATCACCATCACTAAGGCATCACTTCAAGCAGTTAGGAATCATAGACATATAATAGCATAGAGGAAACATTCTATTAGATCATGCTCCATTCAACAAGGTCTTGCATCAAGTACTTTGCACGTAATAAGTTTTTCAGGTCAATGAGGATCTCCTTTCATCCTCATGCTCAGGTTATGATTTTGTTCATAAATTTTATGATTATCATAAACTATTGGTTTTACCTAATTATGGTTCTAAGCTTAAATTTATTTCTCCATGATATATTTTTCATTCATGAGTATGTGATAACGCTCAACTTACGCGTCAATTTAGTTAAAGGCGGTCGTCGTCAATATATTTACCGAACTTTGGAGTCGGGGTTGAATCCAAAGGGAAAAATATGAGTGGCGATTAAACTAGTTTTAAACTAAAGATACAAGTTAAATTCAAACAAATGATACGAAAAGATAAAATGGGGATTTTTTATGATCAACAAATAATTGTTGGTAACTTTAGTTTCAGTGTTTGTAATCAAGAGTTTATGGAAAACTAGAATTATGTTCACTATGGTTTTTGGTACTTGACAGATTCTAATAGTGATTCAAGATTCTCATGATAGATAGGAACAACACATTGCCTTTATCCAAGTTATGCCTAAATGTCTCTTGACCTACTTAATCATTTAATTACATAATCCTCTCGAACTTAGGGAATTTATATTCACTGATCAGACTTCACCTCAGATTAATTAACCTTGTTACAATGTCAATTATTAAATGGAATGTTGGTAGTTTCCAAGTCCATGTCAATAATTCACTTCCTACTATAGTTGATTTCTTCTCTCAAGCAAATCAAAGCAGGTGATATCTATCATTTGCAACCAAAAGACAATAATTAAAACCTCGGAATTATCAAGGAGTCCTATTACCTTTAGAATCTTGAACACTTATCAACTTACAAAGACCTAACCCATAGATCCCATAATTCAGGTTGAAGGGATTTAGCCACGCATAATGTAATAATCTATACAACAAGTTGAATTCATAATTTGAAAGATGAACTTACAGCAAGATGAATAGCAACGAGTGTTTCTCATATTATATCAAAGTAGAAATCCCAAAGTAATGATTAAAATCTCTTCAAAGTAATTTCTTTTTTCAAGCCAAGAAACTAGATAGAGAAAATAACGAAAATATGTGTCTCAAAACTCAGGTTCGGTACTTATAAGAAAACCCTAAAAAATTCTTTAAATAGTTCACCCTAATTATGGAAAAAATAATAATAAAGTTCAGCATTCCTCGGATAGGTGACCCCATCCGTGACGCCCTATCAGGAGGCTAGCGACTTATCACAAATGTCGTCAGCTCCTCTTTGCTTTTGGAATTCGCTTCCTTAGGCTGACGATGGTTTTGATGACCTATCTGCTCCTTGAAAACTTATCATGAATGTCGTCATGTCTCAACCTCAGCTCTCATGTTCTGCCTTAGGATGATGCCAATTTTGAAAACCTATCAGCTCCTTGATGGATTATCGCAAAATGTCGTCAAAACTCTCAACTCAGGTTCATTCTCTATCTAAGGCTGACGATAAAGCTGATAACTTATCATAGGGCTGATGACTAATCAGGAATGTCATCATCTACACTTCTCTTCTTTTCTCTTTAGATCTCAACTCTTTTGCTTCCATCCTTGTTGCTTCTCTAGCATCTTAGCTTCTACTGCAAAATCAAGGATAAAACAATCAAAAACGACAAAAATTTTGCAATTATTCTCAATTAAAAGCCTCAAATGTGTTAGCATCAGCTCACACATCAACACCATCACCTTAAAACAATTGTTTGTCCTCAAGCAACTCAAACACAACTAAGAGAATACAAAGTACATTTGGCAGTCAATCTTCTATATTATCTCAAACATCTTCACCATCTCCAAGGTCAGTCAATTCAAGAACAACTATGTATATTATTGAAGAACAATAATGCAACACACAGGAATCAAGATATGGCACCAACTCAGCAACACAACTATGCAAACATCAAGTTTACACTATCCAAACAAGTCAGTAACTAGCGATATAACCAGTGTTCCCTCACTATAAAGAAATCCCCTTTTTCACATATCAGACAACACATATATAACCATGTAGACAGTCACAAGACCCTCACTCTGAGAATGAATTTCCAATCAATGTATGCCAAATACCATAGTCTTGCCCTTATTTTCATTACCCAGATCGTCAGACAGGTCAGCTAGGATCACTATAGGTCTTCTCTTTGGCTTGTAATGTAGGCTAGGGGCTGGTATGATACTCGATGATATTTAAAATGACTAAGCCTCCTTGACACCACACAAGATTTTTGGGGTTTCACTCATTAACCTTTTTCTATTCTTCTTTTTTCTTGATGAAACTTATTCAGGATGGGTGTTGTCTTTTCTACAATCACTTTTTTTCACAACTTTTCTTTTTCTTGCTCTTTTCCAACGCACTCAACTTTTTATTATTTTTTTTACTCTACCTTTCTTCCTACTCATTTTACATCGTGCTCCTCTATGATAGCTATCCTCAACTTAGGCCATTTTCCTAAGTCAAGGTGCATAGTGTCCAAGGAGGACCAGGGCCAAAACAGGTTCATTATGATATAAACTGGAAAAGTGATAGGTGTCATAAAAAGAAATAGGCTAATCAGGATCTAAGTAGGGATCAAAGGATATTATACATACAGGGAAGGTTATTTAGGCTAAAAGTGATCTAATATCAAAACGACATATCATAAGCTACTACTCATTCAGTTTATACAGCTGTTAAGCAATGATTACTGCATCACTAAAACTAATGCCATACACAGATACACAGTGGTCACAATCAGATGCAATTAACATAGTTAAATACTCAGTACATTGGAGAGGTGCTCAAAAATCACAAAAACATGTTAACTGCCTAAGGTACTTAAATTTCTCCCAGTTAACTACAATATTTTACAATAAATCATAATACGCCTAAACATGCCGGCTCTACTAGGAACAAGACTCTAGGGAAAAGAGGCACGACAACAAAATCCCAAGAGGATATCAGCACCCACAAGTAGTCCCACCGTCAACTTATAATCATACATTGTCCCCAATGCGTCAAACCAAAACAAGAGAGTCAAAAACATACTTGTTACAGCATGGGTGCAAAGATCTGATTTCAATCACATAATACGAATACAAATAATAAAATACCTTGAGTTGCCACCCAAGAAGCACATAATTTAGTGTCGCGGCACGACTAGGTTATCTTGACTACTCAGAATTTATCAAGATACCTTAAAAGTGCTTCATACTTTATCCCTCCACTTAGATGAATTGAATTTCTCCCCTAACTTAGAGTCCATCTTATTGCCTCGATCATAGGGGTAGTACAAAAATTAAGAAGTCGAGTAACGGATTGAGTGTGGTAAACCACTCATCCATAAAGTGAGCTGTGTTTTTATGTTGCTTATCAAGTGTAAAATAAAAAATATAGGATTTTTGTTCCTCATCTTCACACTCTTCCACTATTTTAGATGATTCCACAGACAAGATATCATCTAAACATAATGTGGAAAAATACTTCGAGTGAGGCCCAACTAATTCTACTTCAAAATTTACACTATCTACTACACACTAACTTTTATTCACCTTCTCAATGTCAGTCTCAAGATCAAGATGACAATTGAGTGGTTGTGATTCTTGAGTTTTCTCCTCAAATTGGATAATGTCCCTCTCATATTTTTCTTTGTTTATCCACTGTAATCATCGTGGGAGTGGTAACTCTTTTAGATTTACCCATAATTGTTCTTGATTCTCTAAGATTCATTTCATCAATTTGTTTGCTTGAATTGTGATAGCACACATATCTTTAGTATGACCACTTTGACCACAAGCCAAACACCAAGTTACTATAAGTAGGACAGTATCCACATCATATTGTGAAGGTCCCATCCATTCATTTCTAGATAAATCTGGATAGCAAGCCTCAAAATATAGTCCCCCACAATAATAACAAGAATTGTCATAAGAATCGTCATCACTCAAAAAACTATCTATCCAGGCCGACATCTCAAGAAAGGTGTGAGAAAAATAAAAATAAAAGAAAATAAAATAAAAAAATAATAAACTAAACAAATATTTACAAATTTAAGCAAGTAAACTAAACTTCCAAACCATCTCAATACGCCAAATTATACCCTGGCAATGACACCATTTTTTATAACGCTCAACTTACACGTCAATTTAGTGCAAGACGGTCGTCATCAATATATTTACCCAACTTTGGAGTCGGGGTCGAATCCATAAGGAATAACGTGAGTGGCGATTAAACTAGTTTGAAACTAAAGCTACAAGTTAAATTCAAAAAAATGATAAGAAAAGATAAAATGAGGGTTTTTGATGATCAACAAATAATTGTTGGTCACTTTAGTTTCAGTGTTTGTAATCAAGAGTTTATGGAAAACCAGAATTATGTTCTCTATGGGTTTTGGTACTTGACAGATGCTAATAGTGATTCAATATTCTCATGATAGGTTGGAACAACAGATTGTCTTTATTGATGTTATGCCTAAATGTCTTTCGACCTACTTAAGCATTTAATTACCTAATCCTCTCGAACTTAGGGAATTTATATTCACTGACCAGACTTGACATCAGGTAAATTAACCTTGTTAAAGTGTCAATTATTAAACGGAAGGTTGGTAGCTTCCAAGTCCCTATCAATAATTCACTTCCAACTATAGTTGATTTCTTATCTCAAGCAAATCAAAGCAGGTGCTATCTATCATTTGCAACCAATAGATAATAATTATAACCTCAGAATTATCAAGGAGTACTATTACCTTTAGAATCTTGAACACTTAGAAATTTACCAAGACATAACCCATAGATCCCATAATTTGGGTAAAAGAAATTTACCACGATAATGTAATAATCAATACAACAAGTTGAATTAATAATTTGAAAGATGAACTTATAGAATGATGAATAGCAACAAGTGTTTCTCAGATTATATTAAAGTATAAATCCCAAAGAAATGATTAAAATCTCTTCAAAGTAATTGCTTTTTTCAAGCCAAGAAACTAGAGAGAGAAAATAACAAAAATATGTGTCCCAAAACTCAAGTTCGGTAATCCTAAGAAAACCCTAAAGAATGTTTTAAATAGTTCACCCTAATTATAAAAAAATAAATAAAGTTCAGCAATTCCTCAGATAGGTGACACCATCTGTGATGCCCTATCAGGAGACTGACGACTTATCACAAATGTCGTCAGCTTCTCTTTGCTTTTGGCATTCACTGCATTAGGCTGACGACAGTTTTAATGACCTATCAGCTCCTTGATGACTTATGACGAATGTCATCATGTATCTACCTCAGCTCTCATGTTCTGTAATATGTGAGTAGATGCTAATACATTTGAGGCTTTTAACTCTAAATAATTGTGAAGTCTTAAGCAACGTTTGGTTGTTTTTGATCGTTTTCTTATGATATTGCAGTTGTAGAAAGGATAGGACTAAAATATAGGAAAGATGAACAAAATAAGTAAAATCTGGTACAAGTAAGATGATATGAGTATGGCGGCATTTCTTGCAAGCCGTCAGAGATGTGGTAAACTACTTGAAAAAGGCGTCAGGAAGAACAGTGGAGAAGAGTTGCTAGATGAGAGTGACAACATTCTAAATATGTCATCACAGGTGTGGTAAGCCATCAAAATATGCCGTCAGAGTGAGGCAGAACATGGTGAAATAAGTTGAAGGTCTGACGACATATTTTCTACACGTTGTCACTAGTACGGTAAGCCGTCATAGGACATCGTCAGAGTGAGGAAGAATAGGTCAAGATGGCATGAATTCTGATGACATATCTGAGACGCCGTCAGAAGCCTGACGACCAACACCAATATGGTGTCACCTAAATTCGAGCCCAGCTGTGATTTTGTTATTTTATTTCCTTAATTAGGCTTAGTATAAATAACAGTTTTTAGGATTTTTAAGAGAGGAACTTTTCATTATTCAGAACAAACTTTGGAGGGAGAAACACGTACATTGTTCTCTTTTGCCAATTATTTTTAGTTTCTTTCATACCAACTATTCTTGGGTTTCTAGTTAGGATTTAATTGAAGAATTTTCTCATTATTTTCCATCTATACGTAAGTTTATCATTATCATCATGAATTCAACTTGTGATTTCTTTATTAGCCGGGGCTATGGGATCCAAGAATAAGGGTTTGATATGATGCTAGGTGTTTAACGGATTCAAAGAGTAGTAGAACAGCTTGAAATTCTGTGGTTTTAACTGAAATCTAGTGGTTGCAAACATTAGATTATGCCTTAGGTTTTGTTTGCTTCTAACGGAGAAATAGACTAGATGACGGGAATTATCAACAGAGACTCGGAACCTACCAACCTTCTATTTAATTATTAATGTCGTAACTGGATTAATCTACCTGAGATAACATCCGATTAGACATAGATAAATTATCTAAGTTCGAGAGAATTAGATAATAAATTATCTGGTGAGGTCGAGAGATAAGTCAGATAGTGTCATAGTCAGGGATATTCTGTTGTTCTACTCATTTTGAGGATCTCTAGCATTACCTGGTATCTGTCAATACCTGAAACCTTTGGTGATCATAACACTGGTTTCCCATTTATATTGATAACAACTCAAAGAATTCAGAAAGTGAAGATTGATACATTGTGAACTTTAAACCCCCAACTTTCAGAAATGATAAACTACCAGTAAAGTATTTCTTAAACAAATTGACGTTCACACCCTATTCCCTGTGGGATTCGACCCCAACCTAGTTGGGTTTTATATTGACAACGATCGCTTACACCCATTTAAGAATGTAATTTGAGCATTATCAAAAATGGCACCGTTGTCGGGGAGTATGGTTGTAGACTAAACATTTTGTGCACAAAAATTTGTTGATAGTTAAGTTTCCTTGATTTATGCTTGGTTGTTGTTTTTGTTTATTTATAGGATATTTACTTTAGGATTCACTAAGCAATACCCAATCCGGAAATCCATCACATAAGCAGAATGGCAGAACAACCACTATGGTATGAGGCTGAAGAGGATGGCGATGTGGATGGAGAAGGTGCAACGGGCGTGATCATTCCGCCACCGTTGGCACCAGGAGAAAAGTTCAATATTACAAGCACAATGATCCAGCTTTTAAATATGAAAGGGTTATTTGGAGGACTTCCTGAAGATGACCCCAATCTGCATCTGGTGAATTTTGTCACCATTTGCAAATCCTTTAATAACCCGGGGGGTGAGCCAGAGCGCTATCCAATCATGGTTGTTCCCATTGTCTCTGTCCGACGAGGAAACATTATGGCTAAATGAGTTGACGCCTGATTCTATAACCAACTAGAGGCAGTTGAGATGAGCTTTCCTAGAAAGGTTATTTCCGCCGTCCAGGAGGATACAATTGAGGGATGAGATCAACAACTTTAGGCAACTCCCAAATGAGGCTTTGCATGAAACTTGGGAGAGGTTCAAGAAGAAGATGGCACAATGTCCAAATCATAACATAACGGACATACATCTAATGGAGACTCTGTACAGAGCTTTTAATTTTGTGACAAGACCATTGGTAGACAACACTGCTTGAGGATCATTTGTTACTCTTGCATTTCAAGATGTTGCTAATATGCTGAATAGGATGACCAAATTAAGTAGGGCTTGGTACACCAGTGATTCTTTGGTGACAAGTCCAACTGTACCTATTGGAATGATGAAGGAACAACAAAAAAAGAATGAGGAAAATGATCAAGACATAGCCCATCTAAAGACTCAAATGGACCTTCTCACCAAGAACTTAATGTCAGGAAGGACGAAATAGGTGAAAGCTATAATGACTTGGGACCGTGATGATATGGAGACTGAAGAAGAAGTCAACTATTTTACTAATCAGGTGGGTTTCTGAGGCAATATCCAAGGAAATCAAGGTCGAAATAGGAATGACAATCCTAATCATAAAGATAGGGAGCAAGAAAAAGAGAGAAGCATCAATGGAAGAAATGGGTTGTATGTTCATACAGGACATCAAGAAGCTATTGCAACTATTTTGGGAAAGTGTTCGATGAAATATATAATGAAAGAACTATTGAAGGGAGTAGAGGCTACTAATGCAAGCGTAGCCATAATGAGGAGTGAATTTTCCACTATGAGTCAGTTGGTTAGTTTACATTCAACTTCTATCCAACAGTTAGAGCAACTGATGAGTCAACTATCCTCAGCACTAAACCAGGGAATAAGTGGTACTTCACTTTCTTAAGTAAATAAGAATCAGAAGACTGACAATTTATGTCAAACAATCACCACTAGGAGTGGTAAGATTTTATCTAGCCCTATTGTTGACAAATTTGGGAATATTGAGGAAATTCAAGATGAACTAGCAAAACAACATCTAGGGGAGTTGGAGAAACCGAATAGTTCTATTGACTTGTCAGGCAAGGAGAAAGAGAAGTAAGTGGTGTTGAAACCCATGCCATGACCACCACCTCTTTTTCCTCAACGGCTAAGAAAGAAGGCAGATGATGCAAAGTTCAGCACGTTTCTGGCAATGCTGAAGCAATTGACTATAAATATGCCTTTGATCGAGGCCCTTGAGCAAATTCCAGGGTATGCAAAATTTATAAAAGATCTTGTGACCAAGAAATGAGCAGTGATTTTCAAACTGGAAGTAGACCTCCACCACTATAGTGCTATTTTCACAGGGACCTTGACGCTAAAGAAGTCGGATCCAGGTGCAGTCACTATTCCCTTCACAATTGGAACTATGGAATTAACCAAAGTACTGTGTGATCTAGGAGCAAGTGTTAACTTAATGCCATTCACTATCTATAAAAAGTTGGGTTTGGGAAATCCCACACCAACCAACATGAGGCTGGTAATAGCCGACAGATCAGTAAAGCAACATGTTGGCATTTTTTATGATGTTCTGGTCAAAGTCTCCAATTTTATATTCCCTGCAGACTTTGTCATTCTGGACTGTAAGGTGGACTTCGAGGTGCCCATAATCTTAGGTCGACCTTTCCTCGCAACCGTAAGTGTATTGATCGATTTGAGAATGAATGAGCTCTTATTCAGGGTGAACGATGAAGAGGTATGATTTAACGTGGGCAAATCAATGAAACAACATGAGGAAATGAGTGTGTTCTCAGTAATTGATGTGTACTTTGAGGAAGACCAGGATGTGCTCAGAACTGAATAGCTTATTATGAGCCCTTAGCAGCGGTTATGATAAACTATGAAAGTGAAGGCATTAAGGAGTATGAAGAGACAGTTTGTTCCCTGACGGTCCTGGTCTCGTATTATTATGCTCTTAGAAAGATCGACCTTGATCTGGCTAATCGACCAACACCACCAGCCAAGCCATCCATTTAAGAACCTCCGGTGTTGGAATCGAAAGAGCTGTCTGGTCACTTAAGATATGTATTTCTTTGAAAAGGGAACACGCTAACTGTTATTATTGCAGCCGATTTCGAAGAACGATAGGTAACTGCACTTATTTCAGTACTTCAGAAGAACAAGAGAGTAATCAGATGGACCATCGCAGATATTATTGGCATTCCTCCTGGCATCTGTATGCAAAAAATCCAACTAAAAGAAGATTGTACTCCTACCATTGAGCATCAGCGTCGTCTTAACCCACCAATGCAAGAAGTGGTTAAAAAGGAGATTATTAAGTGGTTGGATGCAGGAGTAGTTTACCCTATTTCTGACAGTAAGTAGGTGAGCCCAGTTCAATGTATGCCTAAGAAAGGTGGTATCACAGTGGTTTCTATTGAGAAGAATGATCTGATTCCATTCAGACTAGTGACCGGGTGGAGAGTCTGCATAGACTACCGTAAGTTGAACTCTTGGACGCTGAAGGACCATTTCCCAATGCCTTTCATGGACTAAATGCTTGATCGATTGGCTGGCAGGGGGTGGTATTGCTTTCTAGATGGTTATTCTGGTATAACCAAATCTGCATTGCTCAGTAAGATCAAGAGAAGACGACGTTCATATGCCCATATGGCATATTCGCATTTAAGAGGATGCCATTTGGGATATGGAATGCACCCGCCACTTTTCAATGGTACATGATGTCTATATTCTCTGACATGGTAGAAGACACCATAGAGGTATTCATGGATGATTTCTCAGTGGTAGGTGATTCATTAGAAATGTGTCTGGAGAATCTGAATGTGACCTTGCAAAGATGTGTTGAATTTAATCTAGTGCTTAACTAGGCAAAATGCCATTTTATGGTAAAGGAGGGTGTTGTGCTGGGCCAGATAATTTCTGAAAAAGGGATTGAAGTTGATTGAGCAAAAGTTGAAGTTATCGAGAAATTACCACCCCCCATTTCAGTAAAGGGAGTGCGTAGTTTTCTTTGTCATCCAGGATTCTATCGAATATTCATAAAAGACTTCTTAATAGTTGCAAGTCCACTATGCAAGATCTTGGAGAAGGAAGTTAAATTTCTCTTCGATGATAAGTTCTTGAAGGCATTTGAATGCCTTAAAAAGAAGCTGGTGGAAGCCCCCATTGTTATTGCACCCGACTAGGCCAAACCATTTGAAGTAATGTGTGATGCAAGTGGTGTTGCGCTAGGAGATATATTAGGAAAAAAAAGGGATAAATTGTTTCACCCGATATATTATGCCAGCAAAGCACTGAATGGAGCACAAAAAAATTACACAGTAACCAAACAGAAATTGCTAGCCGTGGTGTATGCTTTCAAGAAATTCAGGTCTTATCTGCTTGGAACTAAAGTGGTAGTCCATACAGACTATGCTGCCTTGCGGTACTTGATGTCCAAGAAGGATTCTAAACCAAAGCTTATTAGATGGGTGTTGCTACTGCAAGAGTTTGATTTCGAAGTCAAAAATAGAAAAAGTTGTGAAAACCAGGTTACAGATCATAATCTAGAATAGAAGGTGGACAGGAAGTTAGTGATGAAACAAAGATAAATGATGTGTTTCCAGATGAGGAGATCCTGGAAAATGTTGTGGAAACATTGCCTTGGTACGCTGATTATGCAAATTACGTTGTGAGTGAGCTCCTCCCAGAACACCTTTCATTCCACCAAAGGAAGAAGTTTTTGCATGATGTAACACATTATTTCTGGGATGAGCCTTATCTTTTCAGGCAATGTGCAGCCAATATTATACGGAGATGCATGCCTGAAGTAGATATACGATGTATACTGGAGGCATGTCACGCTTCCCCAGTTGGGGGTCACCATGCAGGTGACCGAACAGCCAGGAAGGTGTTGCAGAGTGGCTATTATTAGCCAACATTATTTAAATATGCCCATAAGTTTGTGCTAGAATATGATCAGTGTCAAAGATAGGGATCGATATCTAAACGGCACAAAATACCCTTGACCAAGATGCTTGAAGTGGAGTTATTTGATGTATGGGGTATTGACTTCATGGGTCCATTTGTAAGTTCTTATGGGATGAAGTACATTCTGATTTCTGTTGATTATATGTCCAAGTAGGTTAAAGATGTCGCATTGGCTGACAATGAGGGAAAGAGAGTCATTGCATTTCTCAAGAAGAACATTTTCTCTCGCTTTAGAGTACCACATACTATCATAAGTGATGGAGGATCTCACTTTTGAAACAAACTATTTCGAGCAGCTCTGGCGAAGTATGGTGTAAAATACCACAGAGTGGCTACTCCATATCACCCATAAACCAGTGGGTAAGTGGAGGTGTCGAATCATGAAGTGAAGGCCATCCTATCCAAGACAGTGAATGCTAGTCGAAAAGACTGGTCACGAAAACATGATGATGCCTTGTGGGCATACCGAACTTCTTTCAAGACACCTATTAGAATGTCACCATTTTAACTGGTCTATCAAAAAGCTTGCCATTTTCCAATAGAGCTGGAGCACAAGGCCTTATGGGCACTTAAGAAGTTGAATCTGAACTGGAAGGAGGCGGGAAAAATGAGATTAGGGCAACTGAATGAGATGGATGAATTCTATCTTAGGGCATACGAGCGAGTAGATTTGTATAAAGAAAAAAATGAAAAAGTACCATGATTGGAAGATAGAGAAATGAGAGTTCAAAAGAGGGGAGTTGGTACTTCTATTTAATTTCAGGATTAAATTATTTCCAGGAAAGCTGAAATCTAAGTGGAGTAGTGGATCTTGAACACGAAGATGGCAGTACCTTCAAGGTAAATGGGCAATGGGTAATTGAGCCACCTGCGCCGTGCTGCGACGTTAAATCAAGCGCTGCATGGGAGGAAACCCATGAGTCCTGAGAATAACCCACTCCAGGTATAACCTAACCCTTAGTTTTATTTTTTTTTATTTTTAGTTGAGGGTGTGGGGGTGTATTGTCATTGTACCAATTGTGTTATTAACTAGGAGAAGTACTTATACTTGAAGCAGTCTGCATGCTTGATGAATTTTTTAGCACCTCTCTATTGGTTTGATTGCATGACTGTGTGAACTACATTAAATTGTGACCATATGTGAGTCTTGTCATGGCATTATTTCTAGTAACTTGACAATAACTACCAAACATTTGCATGAACTGGATTAGTAGTAGCTGGTAATATGCTTATATGCCAAGTGTGTGTGAGGCTTTACTGCATACCCTTTTTATTGCCTAATCTAGAACTTACCCGATTCGTCTTACCGTAGTTGAAGGATAGGAGTTAGGAAAGGATCATAGGCCGTTTTTGAATTTCAGTCACTTTTAGCCTAAATGACCTTCCCTGTAATACATTATACCCCTTGGTCCCCGTTTGTTCCTAAATTGAACATTTTCTATCTATGAAACCCATCACCTTTCTTTTTTAAATAATAATGAACCTGTTTTGGCCCTGGTCCTCCTTGGACACTGTGCACCTTGACTTAGGCAAACAGCCTAAGTTGAGGGTGGCTATTATAGGGGTGCGTGAGATAAACTAGGTATGAAGAAGGGTAAAAAAGAGTTCTGAAAAAGAAATTGATAGTTGGGTGTTGGGTGTTGGTGAAAAAGAGCAATAAAATGAAAATTGTTTGAATAAAAAAAAGACCACACCCTATTTTGCAATCAAGAGAAAAGAAAAAAAGAAAACGATGTTAATAAGTAGACCTCACAAGATAAGGTAGTGCGATGGAGGTTAGTCACTCTAAATGTTGTTTAATAGCATACCATCCCCTAGCCTACGTTATAAACCTGAGAAAGTCCTATAGTGATCCTAGCTTACCTGTCTAGACACCTCAGTAATGACGATAAGGGCAAGCATATGGTATTTGGCATACACTGGTTGAACTTCATTCTGAGTGCGAGAGCCTTTGTGATTATCCCCATGATTATTGCTTGATTGCTGATAATGAGACAAAAGGGAAATTTCTTTGTTGGGAGGGCACAATAGGTATACTACCAGTTGTTGACTTTTTTTGGTAAATGTGATGTAGATGCATGTAGGAGTGTTGTTGCCGAATGGATGCCATACCTTGATTCCTATGAGTTGCATGGTTATTTTCAAAAATTTGGCACAGATGATTTTTAAGTTGATTGACCTTGGAGAGGATGCATGTGTTTTTTAGCAAAGTCGAGTGACTGGCTACTGATTGTATTTTGTATTCTCTTAGTTATGTTTTGGTTGCTTGAGGACAAGCAATTGTTTTAAGTTGAGGGTGTTGATGTGTGAGCAGATGCTAACATATTTGAGGCTTTTAACTCTAAATAACTGCGAAGTCTTAAGCAACTTTTAGTTTTTTTTTATCATCTTCTTGTGATATTGTAGTTGTAGCAAAGATGGGAGGAAAATATAGGAAAGATGAACAAAATAAGTAAAATCTGGTACAAGTAAGCTGATATGAGTCTAACGACATTTCTTGTGAGCCGTCATAGATATGGTAAGCTACCAGAAAAATCCATCAGGAAGAATAGAGGAAAAAAGTTGCTGGATGAGAGTGACGACATTCTTAATATGTCATCACAAGTGTGGTAAGACATCAGAATATGTTGTCAGAGTGAGGCAGACCATGGTGAAATAAGCTGAAGGTATGATGATATATGCATCATAGGACATCGTCAGAGTGAGGCAGAACAGGTCAAGATGGCATGACTTCTGACGACATATCTGAGACACCATAAGAAGTCTGACGACCAACACCAATATGGCGTCACCTAAATCCGAGCCCAACTGTGATTTTGTTATTTTATTTCCTTAATTAGGATTTAGTATAAATAGTAGTTTTTAGGGTTTTTAAGAGAGAAAGTTTTCATTATTCAAAACAAAAATTTTGGAGGAAGAAACACGTACATTCTTCTCTTTTGCAAATTATTTTAAGTTTCTTTCTTATCAACTATTCTTGGGTTTCTAACTTGGGATTTAATTGAAGAAATTATTCGTTATTTTCTATCTATATGCTAGTTTATCATTATCATCATGAATTCAACTTGTGATTTCCTTTGTCAAATCATGAGCGGCTAATTTCATTATCCAAGAATAAGGGTTTGATATGATGCTAGGTGTTTAACGGATTCAAAGAGTAGTAGAACATCTTGAAATTCTGTGGTTTTAACTGAAATCTAGTGGTTGCAAACATTAGATTATGCCTTAGGTTTTGTTTGCTTCTAACGGAGAAATAGACTAGAGGACGGGAATTATCAACAGAGACTCGGAACCTACCAACCTTCTATTTAATTATTAATGCCGTAACTGGATTAATCTACCTGAGATAACATCCGATTGGACATAGATAAATTATCTAAGTTTGAGAGAATTAGATAATAAATTATCTGGTGAGGTCGAGAGATAAGTCAGATAGTATCATAGTCAGGGATATTCTGTTGTTCTACTCATTTTGAGGATCTCTAGCATTACCTGGTATCTGTCAATACCTGAAACCTTTGGTGATCATAACACTGGTTTCCCATTTATATTGATAACAACTCAAGGAATTCAGAAAGTGAAGATTGATACATTGTGAACTTTAAACCCCCAACTTTCGGAAATGATAAACTACTAGTAAAGTATTTCGTAAACAAATTGACATTCACACCCTATTCCCTGTGGGATTTGTCCCCAACCTAGTCAACGATCGCTTACACCCATTCAAGAGTGTAATTTGAGCGTTATCATTCTGCCATAGGATGACGTCAATTTTGATGACCTATCATCTCCTTGATGGCTTATCACAAAATGTTGTCACAACTCTCAACTCAGGTCCATTCTCTGTGTAAGGCTGACGATGAAGCTGATAACTTATCATAATGCTGACGACTTATCAGGAATGTCGTCATCCATACTTCTCTTCTTTTCACTTTATATTTCGACTTTTTTTCTTCCATACTTGTTGGTTCTCTAGCATCTTAGCTTCTACTGTAAAATCAAAGATAAAACAATCAAAAACGACAAAAATTGCTTAAGACTTTGCAATTATTCTCATTTAAAAGCCTCAAATGTGTTAGCATCAACTCACACATCAGTATGTTTTAATAAATACTTATAATTTCTTGTGGATATATTATAGAATTAAAGTTATACATAAGTCCATGTGTGATTTACATTATATTACCTATGATTTGAAGAATATTGATAAAACTACATATTACATATCAGTTTTCAAGATTATTAACCATTATTTATCATGATTTTTATGTATTTTAGTACATATTAGTTATGCATAAATTCCCATTGAATTTAGTATCTTAACATACTTAGAATTATGAACCCTCTGTATGTTTATAAATTCATGATTTTTGACTTGTGTTATGAAATTTTACATTCTCATCGAAATATAGAATTTGTCATGGTAGTTGAATTTTTCAGAGATGGTAGGTTATGAATATCCAATGAATTAGGATATCATGCATTGTCAGTCAAACACTCAGTCCTTCAAATTTAACTAATTTTTAATAATTTTAGATAAAGAACTTATCTTTAGACTTATAACTTCAGTATTATTGAGCTATTCAATATTTAGTTTATATTAAGTTAGGAGTAGTACTTAGCACCAAGCCGACACAGGGTTGAAATCTCACATATTAGTTAGGCTAAGCCCTTTAGTTGGAGTCCCTAATTCCAGAACTAAGGTTCTACTATAGATTTTAAAGGGTCACCCGTCGGACTAGGCAATCCACCTTAGGCTTTAGACATCAGTTTAGTGGAGCCATGTCATATTAGCCTTTATTCCCTAGATAGGTATATTGGGCACTCTTCGATGGGGATTATACATTAAACTCCATATATAGCGCACATGGTTATATGTAGGTTTATAGTATCTCCCATAATTCAAACTCAGTTATTCTATAACCTTTTAATCAGTTTATTCGTTAAGTCCTGTCCAGTTACATGTGTATTTACTTACTCATTACATCAATTCACATCCCATAGTTTTATACTAAGCATTTATACATAACCCTCAATTTTGTTTTATTTAATTTTATACTATGAATTTTTAGACTATCACTGCGTATCAATATATATGTATATTATATAGAGTCATTGTACTATATTCTAGTTCCATGCATTTGATTTGTCCTCAAGTTTATCTCTTTATTTTTAGTTAGGATTCTGTACGGTTTTACACCATATTCAACATTAACTTTAGATTAAATATAATAGCTATACTCTTACCGCTTCCCAGTTTACAAAAATATTTTAGCTCATGATTTAAATATTTCACTACACCTCATAGATTTTGCATTCAAACATGTTTTAAATGCATATTTTAGCAAATGGATTATATCCTCAGTTTCAAAGTACATTTTAAGTGATTTTATGACTAGTGCATATCTCACATACTTAATACATTCGAATGTACTGATCGCATACCTGTTCTTCCTATATTTTTCATGGGATATAGATCCAGGTGCTTACTATAAGGATCATAGTCAGGTAGGTCATAACATCCAACTAGCAGGTGATGAGTTCTCGTACTTTGAGGACTCAGGCCAATTATAGTTCTAGTATTTCATTTTCTTATTCATATGTATTTATTAGAGATAGTTGGGGTCATTTTTTGGCTGACTATAGTCGGTATTAGTAAAAGATTCATAGATAGTAAGTTAGAAATGTCATAATCAAGTTCTCTTTCTTTTCATATTAAATATATTATAAATAAATTTTCTCATATTAAAAGTATTGGACCAGTTTATTCCATGATTTTGTTTTAGCTCTGTTAGTTTAGCTTTTATATATATTTTAATTAGTTGATCATGCATTATGCCAGTACTATGAGTTAGCTTGGGATTACTTGTGGTTCTAAGAACAGTGTTTCGACTATGGGGTAGCCTCGGATCATGAAAATATTATTAGAGCACAATGTTCAAGTGTCCTAGGATGTCTATGAAGTCTTGTCTAGTAGAATCTTATAGAACTGTAAAAAAATGTTTGGTAGAATTTAGGAAATGTTTTCTTTTTTTTTTTATATTCTTGATCGTTTAGTAGAGTTTTATGTAAGAAATTTATCTAGGTTTTGGCATTGGTCCATTTCCACTAACTATGCCTCATCTTTAGGTAATAGAAATAGTAAATCTCAAATTTCTACTGATAAAGTTTTCTCAAATAATTCCTTCAGATAACTATGAGATTGTATGCTGGATTAAGAGGACACAATAAGTGGTTTTTTTATGTTTCGGATTTTAAATGAACTCACTCTTGTTTTATTAGATCCATTCTCAGAATCCTAGGGTAGGACGACCTAGATTAGGAAGTTTGAGCTTAAAAGTGTAATAGCAGTAGAGTGGGGATAGTGTTTATTTAAATTTAGTCGATGGAGTTACGTATCTATTGAGCCAGTAGAGTTTTTTTAGACTTTATTATAGCACTTTCAGACAGAGTTACTGGTTAAGAGGACTTAGCATATATCAATGCTTTAGCAATGATTAATCCTAGGTTATGACCCGAAAGATAGCAAAGCTTGTTAAGATTAATGTTTTTAATTAAATATTTAGTGGACTAGTGTTTCATGATTCCTATCAAGTAGAAGTAAGTTAGTATAGTTCATGAAAAGGTATATAGATATCAATATTAAGTGTTATGATTTAAGTTTTGATTGTTGAGAGTACTGAATTCTAAAGTAAATAAAGGTGTGCCCAACGTATTGTAACACTCCAGAAGATTCTAAGTTAGTAAGTGTTTAATATATAGTAGGATGACTATTGAGTCTAGAGAAAGTTAAGAGATGTATGTCAAAAGGAAGTACTAGCAATGGGTTTTACACTTTTAGAAATAGTCTTCCAAAGAGGTTTAGTACCTAATAGCCCAACCACCGGAGTGATGAAATTGTAGATAAATTTAGGGTTTATTGAAGAGGTACACAGACTTACAATAATGACTTAAGTCTAAGAGGGAGGTGATAGAAAAAAGAACTAAGTCATGTGCTTGCGATTATTGTAGTGATGAGAATGAGTTCTAGAACAACACTAGGGGAGGTAGATACCCGACCCATTCTAATCTTAGTATATTTCTTATATTTTAGTCATTACAAGACTCTATTAATGTCTTTCTCATAAGCACCACAATCATAACTAATATTCATATAGCTCATACAAAATCATGTTCATCCACAATGCCTAATATAAAGCATCACTTCAAGTATTTAGGAATCACAACCATATATTCATTATCACAATCGCTAAGCCATCACTTCAAATATTTAGGAATCACAACCATATATTCACTATCACAACCACTAAGGCATCACTTCAAACATTTAGGAATCACAACCATAGATTGAATATCACAATCTCTAAGGCATCACTTCAAACATTTAGGAATCAAAACCATATATTCACTATCAACATCACTAAGGCATCACTTCAAGTAGTTTGGAATCATATACATATAATAGTGTAGGGGAAACATGCTATTAGATCATGCTCCATTAAATAAGGTTTTGCATCAAGTACTTCGCACGTATATCAGTCTTGGCATCTATTAAATAGCACATGATTGGGGAAACTTCATACTATCATGTCACAATTTACTCATCAAGCATTTGGCATGTATTAAAGGCTTAGCATGTATCAAAGAGCACGTAATTGGGGAATTTCCTACTATAAAGTCTCAACTTGTTCACTAAGGTCTTTCAACAAACACTAGGAATGCATGGGTCTACACCTAATTGGGGATTCCATGCTATCATGGCACAATTCATTCACTAAGGCATTCATCAAACACTAGGCATGCATGGGTTGCACCTAATTGGGGATTTCATGCTATCATACCATAATTCATTCATTAAGGAATTTTAACAAACACTAGGCATGCATAGGTTTACACCTAATTAGGGATTTCATGCTATGATATCACAATTCATTCACTAAGGCATTTCATCAAACACTAGGTATGCATGGTCTTGCTCACAATTTGTGGTTTCGTAATCAACATTCCATAATTTCCCTAAGTCTTCACATAAGTATTTTATTAAACATATGGAGAGAATGCTTTGCTTATTCAACCATTTCTACACTTAATTGACATAAAAAAATCACATAAAAAGCAACTTGAAGAGGGTTTATGATAACCATCACTTGAATTCCACATATTAGGGTCAAAGCTTGAAAGCCTTGTAAACAAACATGTATCACAACTCAATGATAGAAAGAACCTCAATTTCAACTCACATGAAGCATGAAAACCCATAAATACAATATCTTTGAATTTTAGAAAAGGGTTCTTGAGCTTCTTAGATGAAAGGGACCCAAGAATCAACATCTACAGACCTTGGGGAAACTCTTTTCTTGAAAGTTCTTGGAAAGATTCTTGATTCCTCTTGATTTCTCTTGATCTCTATTGATTTTTCTTGAAGAAGAAATAAGGGTTTTGATTTTTTTAAAACCCTAGTTTTGATATTGAAGATGGGAATTGAGGCTGAGTGCCTTTTATCGGGTATATATAGGGGTCGAAGAAAAGTGAGAAAAGACAAAAAAGCCCTTGAAATTAAACTGAAAAATCCTGATTTTACATGCTGGCGCAACGCGCCATAATCGCGCCAGTTCACTGGAAATTGGACAATTGGGAAACTGCATGACGGCACAACGCGGTGAAAATCGCGTTTACACCTTGGTTGTGAACTGTAAAGGCACCGCGACGTGGTGGAATCGCGTTGGTGCACTGGAAATTGACAATTCTAAAATTAAGACTCGGCACAATGGGCCATAATCACGGAGGCTCACTGGATTTTGACGATCGCCATTTTTGCTAGCTCCGCGATGCGCTAAAGTGTCAGGTGTCACACTGTCTCACTAAAATAGCTCTAACTCCTTGCCCGAGTATCGGATTTGAGAAAATTTGGTATCGATGGAAAGATTATTCAATGCCATACATGACAAAAATTCAATATTAGGGAAATTATACATGGTTCAAAGTATGACACCTCTCAAACTTTTGTGACTGGATTTTCACTTCACAGAAAATGCTCTAAGGCTCAGACTAGGAGAGAATTTTGCGGGGTTTTAAAGAATAAAAAGTAATAAGTTTTTCAATTCAATGAGGATCTGTTTTCATCCTCATGCTCAGGTTATAATTTTGTTCATAAATTTAATGATTCTCATAAACTATTGGTTTTACCCATTTATGGTTCTAAGCTTAAATTTAGTTCACCATGATATATTTTTCATTCATGAGTATGTGATAACGCTCAACTTACACGTCAATTTAGTGCAAGGTGGTCATCGTCAATATATTTACCCAATTTTAGATTCGGGGTTGAATCCAGAGGGAACAATGTGAATGGCGATTAAACTAGTTTCAAACTAAAGCTACAAGTTAAATTCAAACAAATGATACGAAAAGATAAAATGGGGTTTTTTGATGATCAACAAATAATTGTTGGTCACTTTAGTTTCATTGTTTGTAATTAGAGTTTATGGAAAACCAGAATTATGTTCACTATGGGTTTTGGTACTTGACAGAAGCTAATAGTTATTCAAGATTCTCATGATAGATAGGAACAACACATTGTCTTTGTCGAAGTTATGCCTAAATGTCTCTCAACCTACTTAAGCATTTAATTACCTAATCCTCTCGGACTTAGGGAATTTATATTCACTGACCAGACTTCACCTCTGATTAATTAACCTTGTTAGAATGTCAATTATTAAATGGATGGTTGGTATCTTCCAAGTCCCTATCAATAATTTATTTCCTACTATAGTTGATTTCTTATCTCAAGCAAATCAATGCAGGTGCTATCTATCCTTTGCAACCAATAGACAATAATTAAAACCTCGGAATTATCAAAGAGTCCTATTACCTTTAGAATCTTGAACACTTAGCAACTTACCAAGACCTAACCCATAGATTCCCTAATTCAGGTTAAAGGTATTTAGCCACGCATAATGTAATAATCTATACAACAAGTTGAATTCAAAATTTGAAAGATGAACTTAGAGCAAGATGAATAGCAATGAGTGTTTCTCAAATTAGATCAAAGTAGAAATCCCAAAGTAATGATTAAAATCTCTTCAAAGTAATTGCTTTTTTCAAGCCAAGAAACTAGATAGAGAAAATAAAAAAAATATGTGTCTCAAAACTCACGTTCGGTACTCGTAAGAAAACCATAAACAATGCTTTAAATAGTTCACCCTAATTATGTAAACAAAATAATAAATTTCAGCATTCCTCGGACAGGTGATGCCATTGGTGATGCTCTATCAGGAGGGTGACGACTTAGCACAAATGGCGTCAGCTCCTCTTTGCTTTTGGTATTAGCTGCCTTAGGCTAACGACCATTTTGACTACCTATCATCTCCTTGACGACTTACCACAAATGTCATCATGTCTCTACCTCATCTCTCATGTTTTGCCTTTGGCTGACGCCAATTTTGACGACCTATCATCTCCATGATGGATTATCACAAAATGTCATCACAACTCTCAACTCAGGTCCATTCTCTGTCTAAGGATGACGATAAATTTGATAACTTATCATAGGGTTGACGACTTATCAGGAATGTCGTTAGCCATACTTCTCTTCTTTTCACTTTAAAATTCAACTTTTTTGCTTCCGTCCTTGTTGGTTCTCTAGTATATTAGCTTCTACTGCAAAATCAAAGATAAAATAATAAAAACGACAAAGGCTGCTTAAGACTTTGCAATTATTCTCAGTTAAAAGCCTCAAATGTGTTAGAATCAGCTCACACATCAACACCCTCAATTTAAAACAATTGCTTGTCCTCAAGTAACTCAAACACAACTAAGAGAATACAAAGTACATTTGGCAGTCAATCATCTATATCTTCTCAAACATCTTCACCATCTCCAAAGTTAGTCAATTCAAGAAAAACTATGTATATAATTGAAGAACAATAATGCAACATACAGGAATCAAGATATGGCACCAACTCAGCAACACAACTATGCATGCATCAAGTTTACACTATCAAAATAAGTCAGTAACTAGCAATGTAACCAGTGTGCCCTCACTACAAAGAAATCCCCCTTTTCTCATATCAAATATCACATATATAACCATGGGGACAGTCACAAGACACTCACTCTCAGAATGAAGTTCCAATCAATATATGTTGAATACCATAGGCTAGCCCTTATTTTTATTACCCAGATCGTCAGATAGGTCAGCTAAGATCATTATAGGTCTTCTCTTTAACTTGTAATGTAGGATAGGGGATGGTATGATACTCTATGATATTTAAAGTGACTAAGCCTCCTTGACACTACACTAGCTTTTTGGGGTTTCACTCATTACCCTCTTTCTATTCTTCTCTTTTCTTGATCACACTTATTCAGGATGGGTGCGGTCTTTTCTACAATCACTTTTTTTCCAGAACTTTTCTTTTTCTTGCTCTTTTCTACCACACTCAACTTTTTATTCTTTTTTACTCTACCTTTCTTCCTACTCATTTACATCATGCACCCCTATGATAACACCCTCAACTTAGGCCATTTGCCTAAGTCAAGGTGCATAGTGTCCAAGAAGGACCAGGGCCAAAATAGGTTCATTATGATATAAACTGGAAAAGTTACAGGTGTCATAAAAAGAAATAGGCTAATCAGGCTCAAAGTAGGGATCAAGGGATATTTTACATACAGGGAAGGTTATTTAGGTTAAATGTGAGATAATATCAAAACGGCCTATGATACTTTCCTAACCCCTATCCTTTAACCAAGGTAACACTAACCAAGCAAGTTCTAGATTTCAACATACAACGAGAACTGAGTAAGATCTCACACCCACTTGGTACACAAGTATATCACAAGCTACTACTCATTCAGTTTATGTAGTTGTTTAGCAATGATTACTGTGTCACTAAGACTAATGCGATACAAAGATGCACAGTGGTCACAATCAAATGCAATTCAGACAGTTCAATACTTAGTCCATTGGAGAGGTGCTAAAAAATCATAAAAATATGTTAACTGCTTAAGGTACTTGTATTTCTCCTAGTCAACTACAATATTTTACAACAAATCATAATACATCTAAACATGTTGGCTCTACTAAGAACAAGACTACGGGGAAAAGAGGCACGACAACAAAAAACCCAAGAGGACATCAGCACCCATAAGTAGTCCCACCGTCAACTTATAATCATACATTGTCTCCAATGCGTCAAACCAAAACAAGAGAGTCAAAAACATACCGGTGGAACCATGGGTGCAAAGATCTGATGTCAATCACATAATACGAATACAAACAACAAAATACCTTGAGTTGTCTCTTAAGAAGTGCCTAATTTAGTGTCGCGGCACGACTAGATTATCTTGACTACTCAAAATTCATCAAGATACCTTAAAAGTGCTTCATACTTTATCCCTTCACTTAGATGATTTAAATTTCTCCCCCAACTTAGAGTTCATCTTCTTGCCTCGATCATAGGGGGTGGTACAAAAATTAAGAAGTCGAGTAATGGATTGAGCGTGGTAAACCACTTGGCCTTAGAGTGAGGTGTGTTTTATATTGCTTATCAAGTGTAAAATAAAGAATATAGGATTTTTGTTCCTCATCTTCACACTCTTTCACTATTTTAGATGATTCCACAAACAAGAAATCATCTAAACATAATGTGGAAAAATGCTTCGAGTGAGGCCCAACTAATTCTACTTTAAAATTTACACTATCTGCTACACACTCACTTTTATTCACCTTCTTAATGTCAGTTTCAAGATCAAGATGGCAATCGAGTGGTTGTGATTCTTGAGTTTTCTCCTCAAATTGGCTAATACCCCCCTCATATTCTTCTTTGTTTAGCCACTATAAACATGGTGGGAGTGGTAAATCTTTTATCTTTTCCCACAGCTGTTCTTGATTCTTAAGATTCGTTTTATCAATTTATTTGCTTGAATCATGAAAACACACATATCTTCAGTATGACCACTTTGACCACAAGCCAAACACCAAGTTACAGTAAGTAGGACAGTATCCACATCATATTGTGTAGGTCCCATCCATGCAATTATAGGTAAATCTAGAGAGCAAGCCTCAAAATATGGTCCCCCATAATAATAACAAGAATCGTCACAAGATTCGTCATCACTCAAAAAACCATCTATCCAGGATGACATCTCAAGAAAGGTGTAAGAAAAATAAAAATAAAAGAAAATAAAATAAATAAAAAATAAACTAAACAAATATTTACAAATTCAAGTAACTAAACTAAAATTCCAAATGAACTCAATACGCCAAATTATTCCCCGGCAACGGTGCCATTTTTTATAACGCTCAACTTACACGTCAATTTAGTGCAAGGCGGTCGTCATCAATATATTTACCAAACTTTGGAGTCGGGGTCGGAACCACAGGAAATAATGTGAGTGGCGATTAAACTAGTTTGAAACTAAAGCTACAAGTTAAATTCAAAAAAAATGATACAAAAAGATAAAATAGGGATTTTTGATGATCAACAAATAATTGTTGGTCACTTTAGTTTCACTGTTTGTAATCAAGAGTTTATGGAAAACCAGAATTATGTTCACTATGGGTTTTGGTACTTGACAGATGATAATAGTGATTCAATATACTCATGATAGGTTGGAACAACAGATTGTCTTTATTGAAGTTATGCCTAAATGTCTTTCGACCTACTTAAGCATTTAATTACCTAATCCTCTCGAACTTAGGGAATTTATATTCACTAACCAGACTTCAGATCAGATTAATTAACCTTGTTACAGTGTCAATTATTAAATGGAAGGTTGGTAGCTACCAAGGCCCTGTCAATAATTCACTTCCTACTATAGTTGATTTCTTATCTCAAGCAAATCAATGCAGGTTCTATCTATCATTTGCAACCAATAGACAATAACTAAAACCTCAGAATTATCAAGGAGTCCTATTACCTTTAAAATCTTGAACACTTAGAAACTTACCAAGACCTAACCCATAAATCCCATAATTCGGGTTAAAGGGATTTAGCCACGCATAATGTAATAATCGATACAAAAAGTTGAATTCATAATTTGAAAGATGAACTTATAGCAAGATAAATAGCAATGAGTGTTTCTCAAATTATAAATCCCAAATTAATGATTAAAATCTCTTCAAAGTAATTGTTTTTTTCAAGCCAAGAAACAAGAGAGAGAAAATAACAAAAATATGAGTCCCAAAACTCAAGTTTGGTAATCCTAAGAAAACCCTAAACAATACTTTAAATAGTTCACCTTAATTATGGAAACAAAAAAATGAAGTTCAGCAATTCCTCGGACAGGTGAAGTCATCCGTGATGCCCTATCAGGAGGCTAACGACTTATCACAAATATCGTCATCTCCTCTTTACTTTTGGTATTCACTGCCTTAGGATGACGACGGTTTTAACGGCCTATTATCTCCTTGAATACTTATCATAAATATCATCACGTCACTACCTGAGATCTCATGTTCTGCCTTAGGCTGACGCCAATTTTGATGACCTATCATCTCCTTGACGGCTTATCACAAAATATTATCACAACTCTCAACTCAGGTCCATTCTCTATCTAAGGATGACGATGAAGCTGATAACTTATCACAAGGATGACGACTTATCAGGAATGTCATCAGCCACACTTCTCTTTTTTTTACTTCAGATTTTAACTCTTTCGCTTCCATCCTTGTTGGTTCTCTAGCATCTTAGCTTCTATTACAAAATCAAAGGTAAAACAATCAAAAATGACAAAAATTGCTTAAGACTTTGCAATTATTCTCAGTTGAAAGCCTCAAATGTCTTAGCATCAACTCACAGATCAGTATGTTTTAATAAATACTTATAATTTCTTGTGGATATATTATAGAATTAAAGTTATAAATAAGTCCATGTGTGATTTACATTATATTACCTATGATTTGAAGCATATTGATAAAACTACATATTACATATCAGTTTTAAAGATTATTAACCATTATTTATCATGAATTTTATGGATTTTAGTACATATTAGTTATGCATGAATTCCCATGGAATTTAGTATCTTAACATACTTAGAATTATGAACCCTTTGTATGTTTATAAATTCATGATTTTTGACTTGTGTTATGAAACTTCACATTCTCATCGAATTATAAAATTTGTCATGGTAGTTGCATTTTGCAGAGACGGTAGGTTATGAACATCCAATGACTTAGGATATCATGCATTGTCAGTCAAATACTCAGTCCTTCAAATTTAAATAATTTTTAATAATTTTAGATAAAGCACGTATCTTTAGACTTATAACTTCAGTATTATTGAGCAATTCAATATTTAGTTTATATTAAGTTGGGAGTAGTACTTAGCACCGAGCCGACATAGGGATGAAATCTCACATATTATTTAGGCTGACCCCTTTAGTCGGAGTACCTAATTCCAGAACTACGGTGCCATCATAGATTTTAAAGGGTCACCCATCTGACTAGGCGTGACACCTTAGTGCTTTAGACATCAGTTTAGTGGTACTACGTCAGATTAGCCTTTATTCCCTAGATAGGTATATTGGTCACTCTTCGATGGGAATTATACATTAAACTCCATATATAGCGCACAAGGTTATATGTAGGTTAATAGTATCTCCCACAATTCAAACTCAGTTATTCTATAATCTTTTAATCAGTTTATTCGGTAAGTACTGATTAGTTACATATTTATTTACTTTCTCATTACATTAATTCACATCCCATAGTTTTAGACTAAGCATTTATACATAACCCTCAATTTTTTTTTATTTAATTTTATACTATAAATTTTTAGACTATCACTGCGTATTAGTATATATGTATATTATATAGAGTCATTGTACTATATTCCAGCTCCGTGAATTCGATTTGTCCTCAAGATTATCTCTTTATTTTTAGTTAGGATTCTGTACAGTTTTACACCATATTCAACATTAACTTTAGATTAAATATAATAGTTATGCTTTTACCGCTTCCCAGTTTACAAAAATATTTTAGCTCATGATTTAAATAGTTCACTAAACCTCATAGACTTTGCATAAAAACATGTTTTAAGTGCATATTTTAGCAAATGGATTATATCCTCAGTTTCAAAGTACATTTTAAGTGATTTAATGACTAGTGCATATCTCACATACTTAATACATTCTAAAGTACTGATCGCATACCTGTTCTTCCTATATTTTTCATGGGATATAGATTCACGTGCTTACTATAAGGATCATAGTCAGGTAGGTCATAACATCCAACTAGCAAGTGATGAGTTCTCTCACTTTGAGGACTCAATCCAACTATAGTTCTAGTATTTCATTTTCTTAATCATATGTATTTATTAGAGATAGTTGGGGTTATGTTTAGACTGACTATAGTCAGTATTAGTAAAAGATTCATAGATAGTAAGTTAGAAATGTCATAATCAGTTTCTCTTTCTTTTCAGATTATATATTTTATAAATAAATTTTCTCATATTAAAAGTATTGGACCAGTTTATTCCATGATTATTTTTTACCTCTGTTACTTTAGATTTTATATATATTTTAATTAGTTGCTCATGCATTATGACAGTACTATGAGTTAGCTTGGGATTACTTGTGGTTCTAATAATCGTGTTTCGACTATGGGGTAGCCTCGGATCATGAAAATGTTATTAGAGCACGATGGTCAAGTGTCCTAGGATGTCTACGAAGTCGTGTCTAGTAGAATCTTATAGAACGGCAAAAAATTGTCTGGTAGAATTTAGGAACTGTTTCCTTTTTTTCATATTCTAGATCGTTCAGTATAGTGTTTTTGTAAGAAATTTATATAGGTTTTGGTATTGGTCCATTTCCACTAACTATGCCTCATCTTTAGGTAATATAAATAGTAAATCTCAACTTTCTACTAATAAAGTTTTCTCAAAAGATCCCTTCAGATAACTATGAGATTGTATGCTGGATTAAGAGGATACAATCAGTGGTTTTTTATGTTTCAAATTTTGAAAGAACTCACTCTTGTTTTATTAGATCCATTCTTAGAATCCTATGGTAGGATGACCCAAATTAGGAAGTTTGAGCTTAAAATTATAATAGCAGTAGAGTGGGGATAGTGTTTATTTGAATTTAGTCGATGGAGTTACGTATTTATTGAGCCAGTAGAGTTTTCTTAGACTTTACTACAGAACTTTGATACGGAGTTACTGGTTAAGAGGAGTTAGCATATATCAATGCTTTAGCAATGATTAATCCTAGGTTTTGACCAGAAAGATAGCAACGCTTGTTAAGATTAATGTTTTTAATTAAATATTTAGTGGACTAGTGTTTCATGATTCCTATCAAGTAGCAGTAAGTTAGTTTAGTGCATGAAAAGGTATAGGGATATCAATTTTCAGTGTTACGATTTAAGTTTGGATTGTTGAGAGTATTGAATTCTAAAGTAAATAAAGGTGTGCCCAACGTATTGTAACACTCCAGAAGATTCTAAGTTAGTAAGTGTTTAAGATATAGTAGGATGACTATTAAGTCTAGAGAAAGTTAAGAGATGTATGTCAAAAGGAAGTACTAGCAGTGGGTTTTACACTTTTTGAAATAGTCTTTCAAATGGGTTTAGTACCTAATAGCCCAACCACCAGAGTGAAATAATTGTAGATCAATTTAGGGTTTATTGAAGAGGTACACACACTTAGAATAATGGCTTATATCTAAGAGAGAGGTGATAGAAAAAAGAACTAAGTCATGTTCTTACGATTCTTGTAGTGAGGAGAATGAGTTCTAAAACAACACTAGGGGAGGTAGATACCCGACCCATTTTTGATCTCAGTATATTTCTTATACTTTAGTCATTACAACACACTATTAATGTCTTTCACATCAGTACCACAATCATAACTAATATTCATACAGCTCGTACAAAAGTATGTCCATCCTCAATGCCTAGTATAAAGGGTAATAGTCCAGTCAATAGTACAAATCATTGTTCGGGACTTTATGAATCTCAATCTTATTCCATACAGATCATGACTCATTCACTCATATTTATAGTATGCTATGTTCCACGTACTCATGATACATCTTAATGACTAGTGAGATCACATTACATCATGTACGCTCTCTAATTAGATCTCTTGAATAGGTTCGTTCATATTAAACTTTACCCCTCAATCTATAGTTAAGCATCAAAGTTATGAAAATCTGTGATTCAATATTTCATAGTATTCCTCTTATTCTAGGTACTCATGTTCTAGTTCTTCAATGACATTTCTCATACTTTGATGGTGATGGTGATGATAGTTGAGTAATTGGCTTGAATGATTTATTGATACACATGTGCATAATAACTTATGGTTATTAGTAACTCTTTGATTAAAACTTAAGGTTGATTTGTTTAAGGTGTCAAGAAGAAGTGTACCTTTGAGGGTAATAGCTCCAAGTTGATTAAGAAAATAGATTTCTATAGTTAAGACTAGTGTAGTCATTTTAGTTGAACAAGTTTGGATCTCTAGATTAAGATTTCATGGGTGAGATCATTCAACCAGAATATAGTTAGCCTTTAGAAGCCTTTAACAATGTGCTTTTATGAAAATATATAGTGAAATACTTTCTGGAAGCGAGATACCATGAACCAAGGTACGATCTTTGGTAAATAGTACGACCGTAGTATGTTTTTGTCAATATGAAATAGCCTTAAAATCTCGAAATTTGATAAATTATACCTCCTAGTCACAAAAGGGACCCACGATCGCGAGAATAAACCACGATCGTAAGAAGTGTCATGGTTAAAAAGTTTGTCTTAACTTGGACTGTCATACTATGAACCAAGGTACGACCATTAAAGGATCAAATAGGTTATATCATTGCTCGTTTGGAGGTCCATAGAAGCCTCAATTCCAACCTCCAACCTATGAGCATCACCTATAATCATAGGTAGATTCCATAACCATGGGATAGTTCATCAATCACATTTTGTAGAATTTCAGAGTAAGAGTATCTCAATGGTAAAATCTATATCATTTTCTTTTTTTATGAACTCAGACCAGCAGGAAAAAAATGCTTAGACCATGTTGGAATATTAATTTAGATATCACACTTAAATTAGGCTCGAAATTTCTCCCCCCTAATTTTATTAGAACCTCTAATAAGGTTCATCGAAGGTATCATATGTTGTTTTGACAGTGACCCTAAGAAAATTACATATCCTTATTGATCACTTTATAATTTTACATATGTATTTATTCAATGAATACTTCAGTTGAATTATTAACTCTACGTATGAGTTAGTCTGTATAGCAAACAATTTAGTTCAGTGATCAGATAAACTAGCTTATGTAATTTCGTATCTTTTCATCTAGTCTTACTATCGTAAGTTTAATGTATATGCCTATTCTCTGAGGATCCTTATTTTAATTCATGTTATGTGTAAATTTAGTTGAATCCTCACTCGTAGTCTAACTCAGTACCAACCGTAATAGATATCCAGATTCAAAAATCAGTATTATGTTAGTTATCCAGCTTCAGAAGTCAGCCAGAGAGTATTAGTAAGTTCTCTAATTTTTAGACTAGTCTAAGTTTTAGTTAGAAATTCAATCATCATGTCCACATTCTGCTCTTAGAATTATATGTTAGGTATTATAGCCCTTTTCCTATCCTTTCATCTTAGTTAGTCTTCATTCAAGGAAGAATGATCACAAAAGGGAGATATTGTAACACCCCATAGATTTGATCTTAGATTAGAACCCTAATTCATGTAAATTTAGAATCAAACATGACATTTTAGTAGTGTGATACGTTATTTATACATGTATTAAGGCTAATCATAACTAAATCAAGGTATAAAATCGAACCTGAATCATCTCCATCATCACTATATATATAAAGAATAAGAAAATTGAGATAACAACATAACATAAGGAAACAACACATGCCAATATTGTTATACATCAGATATAGACAATTTAGAATCATAACACAAGTAAATCCTAGCACATGGCCAAGTCAAAACCTCTCTTACTAATTTATTTCTTGGGAAAAATCTTTTTATAGTACACTTCAAATGAGAATAAATCCTCTATTCAGAAGTATTTTTGAGAAGATGATACACAAAATGATATCTTTAAATTATTTTTCCAATGCATCTAGTTTTGCTTTAATCTAAAATAGGAGTAAAATGTTATAGCCATTTTACTGAAGCGTTGTTAAGCTATAAGATTTGATGACACAAACCACGACTAAGAACCCACGATCATCGTTAGATTCCACGATCAACTTCAAAGACCTGAAAATTCCCCATAGAACCCATGATTCAATATCACCATCGTGGTTGGGTCCCACGCCGTGAGAGGATCCATTTGGTATCAAAAAATAGAATTTTCTACGATATTTTTAAAGGGCTATTTTAGTCTATTTCCACCTTATAACCTCCTAAACTACGTCATTTAGGATATATTAAAGCTGAATATATAGCTTAAACTATCCCTCGTTCACTTCAAAACACAGAAAATTACCAGAAGAAACATGAAAAACGTGCGACTTTTCTCCTTTAAAGAAAGAAAAAATTAGGGTTCTTCATCTTCAATCTCAAATCCTCAAAACTTTAGTTCAAGAATAAAAAGTAACCAGGTATGCAGGTATTAAATGAGGATATTCTTTCATCTTCATGCTCAAATTATGATTTTGTTCATTAATTTAATGATTTTCATAAACTAGAGTTTTTTACCCACTTATGATCCCAAGCTTAGATTCTATTCTTCATTATATATTTTTCATTCATGAGTTTGTTTTAATGAGTATTTATAATTTATTATGGCTATATTGTAGCATTCACGTTATCCTTAAGTCCATGAATAATTTACATGATATTATCTAAGATTTCAACATATGATTAAGCAATATATTACACATCAGGTTTTAAGATTATTAACCATTACTAGCATAGTGTACGTGCATTGCACGTGCGTCTCACTTGATCAATGAAAATATATCTATAGGAAGAACACATTATTAAAAGATAATAATTGATGTTAAAATCCATGGCATATCTATTTAAATTATATAAATAAATATTGTATCAAATGATTTATTGTCTATTGTATCTCAACTAATTTTTTCACAACCAAAAAGACTGAAGTTAATTTAAAACTCAAAATTTTAATTATTCTACGTAAATTAAGATAAAGGAATCATTTGAAAAATTTTAAACCTCTATACATTAGCTTCAATTTATAAAAGTATTCATTAGGAAAAATTAAAAAATAAATTATGATTGTTTATTTTCTTAATTGCTCGCGTTAAATTATTCTTATTTTTTCAAGGTAGTTATTTTTTAATCTTATTTTTCCATATATGTAAGTCAGGTATGATAAAAATTAAGTCATAAGATAAAACATCTTATATCAATTCTAATTATACTTCAAATTTAAAAATTCTTACTTTTTTTAACAATAAATATAATTTAAGGAACTAAAAATAAACTCCTACTCAAAAAAAAAAATTCTCCCAAAAGAATAAGCTACAACAGAAAAATAACTTTCGTGTTGTAACCTGAACATAAGCTACAACAATACAATACAATAATCGAAATATTAGTAACACTATGATTAAACCCATATTTGGATAAAAATTTCTTTAAACATGACTAAATAGTCATCTACCATAGAAAAAATAACAGATAACAACAAAACAAAATTACAACAAACCATATGATAATTGAGATATCATAATGATATGATTAAATACCGCCTTCACATAAAAATTTCAAAAGTCCAACTGAAGATTCATCTACCATTTATATTAAGCAGAAAAAAATAGCGTACATTAACATAAAAAAAACTACAGTATAACCATTACACATAAATTTCTTATATTTCGATCAAACATTCATCTATATGATTAAAGTTAGAAAATTTATGATAAAACTATTGATGAAGAAACTCCAAAATAAAATTTAGATAATAAAAAGAAACGTTGTCACAAAAATTGAAAGATTTTATAGTAGTCTTCTACAGTTATTTAATTACTTCCTCCTATTGAAAATTACTTATTTAAAATATATAAAATCAGTAAAATAACACATAGTTTGACCCTTATATCTAAAAAAAAACTCTGATCTATAACATCACCCTCACTTGGTATATTCCCCACCCACCCACACCCCGCCCCCCCCAAACTCTATTCTTATGGAAACCGAAAAGCTTTGACTAATAATTTTTTTTTCTTTTTTATCAGTAAGGCAAAAATAAGAGCCTCGAAGAAAATTTGAAACATGAATGGAATCCGGGATTCAAGTAGATTAGGTTAAGGCAAGTATGAGTTCAACCCTTTTCTCATCGGGCCAGGGTCGATAGACGTTCGACTTGAGGCCGAGCACAATCTCTCCAATACACATGTTGATGTTGTTGACCCGTTTTTCTTTTCTTTGTTGATTCCTTTTAATGAAATTTTTCGTGTTGGACTAAGTTACTTACGGATGTATGCATGCGGTCTGGGAACACTTTGGGATGAACACCCATTCGAACAAATAGGGTCAATAGGCATGATGTCTGAAATATTTCATCGGATATTTATATATTTTTAGACTTTCATTCAAATTATCTCACGATATTTAAAAGATCGGGGCAAAACGTTGTTAAAAAAATTCAAAAAATAATGAAATTAATTACAGCAAAATAATGCACAACGATCTCTTACGCGGTAAGAAGCATTTGTCTTACACTTTAAATAATAATATTTAGCTTTTGGACAGGTGAGCCAATAATAGAAAACTCAATTATTCGTCCAAATTATTGCCAAATTAAGTCCAGTGTTTATTTTATAGGTAAAAAAACAAGACACTTGTGATTATTATAATAGTCAAAATTTTAACATCCATCTTTATACATTTTGATTGCACCAAATAGTAGTCTTTCTCTCAAAATTTCATTGATTTATGCTTAAAGTCCTTCCTCATACTCCTTACAACTTTCATAATTTTTAAATTTTGATGAAAACATTTGGAAGACGATCTGTGTGCCAAATCCATATCCCAGTTATAGTAAATACGTAATTATAATGAAAAGCCAAAATTATATAAATCTTTTTATCAAAAGCCTGAATAAAGCAGCTTCAATCAAAAAAAAATTATTGAAAAATAGTCCTGATTCTAATGTTAAAGATAAAAAGTAATACTAAGAGAAAATGCGATAGTATTAAAAATGCATCACCACATTTATCGAATAGTGTGGGAAAGATGTATACTCGATTTACAACTACTAACTATTTGATCCATCTTCAAACTTAATTAGTAACCCTCAAATTGAAAGAGTCACGTATAATTCCAAATTTATATAAAATTAAGGTTTTCCTCCCCCAACAAAATTGACAACAATTGCACCTAGTTGAACAAATGGTTATTTTCCATAGAACAACTTATTGTTAGTGATAGATAATACATAACAATTCTACATAAATTATGTAATTCATGGTAAAGTTAGAGGGCAAGAGAAATGCGAATATGCAAACCAAATACACTATATACGATCATTGAATGATACAGGACAAACAAGGGAACACCAAAATCAGTCCAAAAAACAGTCCACAAAATGGAAGAAATCTGTGAACCCTTTTGGAGACCAAGTCCCGGCTTCCCAAGAACACAATAACAAGAAGATAACAAGGTGTTTATTACACCAAATCAGCGGACAACAAACTAGATTAACAACATAAGATGATGAACAAGAAGAAACAAGATTCGGATTTAACAATAACAACAAGAACACAAGATTACAACACAAACACTAAACAAGATTACAGGAAGGTAAAAGGATAGATAGATAGACCACATGAAGGTATAATCTTAAGAACCCAAGAATGGACACTCTTGGACCCTTAACACTACACACAACAATAAACCTATCTCTTACGTGACACAACATCGGATTCCACCTCTCTAGCATCAACGCTTCCAAGTAAACAACAACAAAAGAGAATCCACCCTATTGTTGTATCCTAGTTTCGGTGGTCACTCCTCTCACTAGAGAGAGAGATTTTTACAAGTCTTACAAGACTCACAAATATCATCCAAAAACTAAACTAAAAACCCTACAATGTTCCTTTTATATCTATTACAAAATATAAGTTAAAATGAAAAAAAGGCCCTTCAAAGAGTGGGCACCCATCTAATGTAATTAATGGGCTGATTTGGGTGCATTTTGGGCCTCTTTTACACTTTATTTGCACGTTCCAAGTCTCGTGTCCAACACGCACTCTCCTAAGTTCATATCCGTGATTATTCCCGTACCTCTCCATCTTGAGAGGAATTTGTCCACAAATTCACGGCTTCACCTCGTTCAATTGGTCACTTCAAAGGAAACCTACTCAAAAATAGTCCGCAAAACATGAAGAGACCAAGAGATCAATAATAACAAGGGACTTATCAAAATACGAGCTAAAAGCAGCCCACAAGAAATGCACAAAAACAGTCCACAAGCTAGCCAAACCCGATAGCATAATAACAATAAGTCTCGGATCCAACATCTTCATTTTGACCCTTGGCTTCCTCTCCCTCTTGAGATTGTCCTTCAATATCATCCGACTCAAGTCTCCTTCTATCATATAAGCATCGTCGTAGACTCCATATCCTTCATATCTCTCTCTACCATGTTCCTTTTCTTGGATGTGTCGGTTTTTGGAAAGGGAAGTTTCAATTGAGAGGCTCGATTTAGTAACGTGGAGCTTCAATTGTGGAGCTAGGATGGGAGGAAATTGTATTCGAAGTCCTCCTTGTTGGATTTGATAAACTTGCGGGGGAAGTGGTCTATCTTGTTCTCAATTTTGAGGGCTATTTGGAGCTTGGATTCTTGCATTATGTGGTCATCTTGGAGGATTGGTCATTGGAAGTAAAGTTTCGGGAGTAAAAAAATGAGAGTTCCTTCGACTCTCCATTCGATCCAACTTCTCACACATAGTTACCACATACGAGTTAATTTTTTGAAAACCCGCATTTGCCCTAGCAAGGTCTCGGGACAAAGCATCAAGGAGGGTCAAAATGGTTTCCATTATGGCCAAGAAGTTACCTACAATACAACAAACAAGTTAGTTATACATGAATAGTCCTCACACTCCCTCTCTATTATTTTGTCTCTCAATTTTTTTTTCTCTCACTTTGATCTCACAAGTTTCGTAACCTTGCTTGTACTCTGTGAGGCAGTGAGAGGTGGACTAAGTATTACAACGACTCAAAGGGATAGGACACACAAATAAACGCATACATGAAGGACGGTTTCAAAACTAACTTATAATCGAAAACTAGCTTGTAAGTTAGTAATGGAATCAACAAACGAAACTAAAAAAACAACACAATGAAACTAGAAGAACAAATTTTGAGCTTAAAATTTTTGTGTGAACAGTAACTTGGGTGATGTGGAAGCATACCATTGGTCACAGACCCACAATTATTCACTAGTTGAAGTTTACAAACTTTAGTTACTATGTAATGGAAACAATTGGTTTTGGAGGGAAATTATATGTCTTAAATCTCCTTTAAGTCTAATCTTCAAAAGGCAAGACTTGACTTTGTACAATTCCCACAAAACAAGGTCCCTTGAAACAAGAAAAGTGGTTGAAAATTAGATGTTAGGTCAAGAAAGTGATGGCTCAAGTCTTCTCACAAACAACTTTACAACTTGTAGGTTCACCTTTTTGAATCTATGTTACACTTTGGTTGTCTTAAGTTGTAAGGTGAGATGAATAACAAGATGAAAACCACAACAAATTTCAAGAACACATCAACAACACAACAACAATTTCCACCCCACAGCAAACATCAACACACATCATGGCCAATTTTAGTGTCAACACACGGCCAAGGTTCTTTTTCATGTTGTATTTCGGTTTTAGCAAGGGTGAAGGTTGTGATGAATGTCAAGAAATCAACAACAAATTTATCAATAGAAACAAAAACACCAACAACATCCAACCAAGACTATAACAAAAAGTCCACACGTCCCACAACAACAACTTCAACACACGGCCATGGTCTTGTGAACAACAACACCATCAATTTTTTTAAAGCTCAAATCTAGATCGACTCAAAGTGTTAATGTACAATACTACTAACACTTGAAACAACAACACAAGAAAAATAAATACTAGACCTAGACACACAACATTCGGCCAAGATACAACAACAACAAGTTCAACTTCTCGGCCAACATCTCAAGCTCAAGAACACGTCTTTCTTTCCTTTTTTGATTTTTTTATTTTCTTAGCAAGAAAGCCCAAGATTGGTATTGTAAGAACAAAACCAAAGATGGCTCCGATACCAAATGATATAGGAAAAACAAGGGAACACCAAAATCAGTCCAAAAAATAGTCCACAAAATGGAAGAAATTTGTGAACCCTTTGAGACCAAGTCCCAGCTTCCCAAGAACACAATAACAAGAGATAACAAGGTATTTATTACACCAAATAAGCAGACAACAAACTAGATTAAAAACATAAGATGATGAAAATGAAGACACTAGATTCGGATTTAACAATAACAACAAGAACACAAGATTACAACACAAACACTAAACAAGATTACAAGAAGGTAAAAGGATAGATAGATAGACCACATGAAGGTATAATCTTAAGAACCCAAGAATGGACACTCTTGGACCCTTAACACTAAACACAATAATAAACCTATATCTTACGTGACACAATATTGGATTCCACCTCTCTAGCATCAATGCTTCCAAGCAAGCAACAACAAAAGAGAATCCACCCTATTGTTGTATACAAGTTTTGGTGGTCACTCTTCTCACTAGAGAGAGAGCTTGTTACAAGTCTTACAAAACTCACAAATATCATCCAAAAACTAAACTAAAAACCCTACAATGTTCCTTTTATAGCTATTACAAAATATAAGTTAAAATGACAAAAAGACCCTTCAAAGAGTGGGCACCCATCTAGTATAATTTATGGTCTGATTTAGGTACATTTTAGGCCTCTTTTACACTTTATTTGCACGTACCAAGGCTCGGGTCCAATACACACTCTCCTAAGTTCATATCCGTGATTATTTCCGTGTCATTGAACTTCATGAAAACCATTGGATGTAGAAAGAACACACCAAAATGGTAGTGGTCACAAGATATGAAACTGTTTCTTTGGAGCTGAAATAATAAATATACATAAACACCGATGCCTATCAAAATTATTAAACACAATCAATATGTAAAACCTTTTGCAACTCATTAAAATAATACAATAAGATATAACTGTAATACCCCAGAAAATTTTTTCGTTGAAATTTTGTGCGTAAACATGTCGGGATCCTATCTTCGAGAATGATTTATAATTTTTTTGTGTGTCATTTCATGGATTTTGACCCACCATTTCGTATATAATCGAATAAGATTTCCAACGATATGTGGATCACCCAAAACGGACACCCAAGCGATGAGTTATGAACATTCCAATCGAACGGTGAATAGTGATGAACAGTAAAATGTGCAGGAAAAAGTACTGAGGCCAGGCGTATTTTTCTCCAACTTTAAACGATCATAACTCCTTGTACATAATGATCTGAGTGATCTACTATATATCAACGGAAAGATCTGTGAGTCCTCTTTCCAATGAACTTGGTTTCATCCAATTTGTCTATCGGAACAAAAATTTATAGTCAATCTAGTTCAGCCTATCAAAAGCAAATTTTTGGGTCAACTTCAAACAACCATAAATACTTGTACATAATGATCTGGGTGAGCCAATATATATCAATGGAAATCTCTGAGAGTCCTCTTTCTAATGTAATTGGTTTCATTCAATTTAGATATTGGAGTAAAACGTTATGGTCGATCTACTTCACCCTATCAAAACAGTCCCCCAGGGACAGATTCGGGTTTTATTTATTTCTTAAGGACATTTTGGTCTTTCACCACTCTTTTAAACCACTATAAATACCCCATTCAGCTGAGAACTTGTATTATTTTCTCCTCATTTCTCTTATATGTGTATATATATATATATCTAGTTAGGGTTAGGGTTTTGAATTGGGGGAAATTAATTGGAGGCTTTGATTCAAGAATTGCTTCCGTCAATCTCTTTCGGCTACGGAGTCTAAGGTATGCAAGTGTTTATTTATGGATCCCTTCCGTCCATAAAGCCCAAGAATCCTATTTTTTTCAAAATAAGAACTTGTGGTTTCTATGTGTTTATTGAGTTTAATTGGTGATAATATTGTATTGTAACTTCTAAATTAATAGCATGAATATTATTGTGGTGTGTGTGATTAGAATTTATGTTCTTATTGTGGATGAGATATTGGGATATAATTGTTATGAAATGGGAAAGTTGATGCATATGATGTGAATGAAATGTTGAGTATGTTGTTTATGAAATGGAGAGATTGTGTTGAGTGATTCAAAAATATATATAAGTTTGTGATTTTCATGCTTTGTGTAGAATTAAGTTGATGTTAATATTATGGCATGGTTGAATAGAAATTATGTTCATGATGTGAATATGTGTTGTGACCTTCAAGTTAAGGTCTTGAATATTGTTAGCACGTGTTGTGGATTTAATTCGATGTGCCTGATGTAAAAGGATGATTGGAGCATGTTTGTTTATGGATTGGAGGAATTGTGTTGAATTTATGAGATCATGCTAATTAGAGTAGCGAATTGTTGTGACGCCAAGATGAGTGATATTGAGGTAATTATGTTTTCCATGTTATTGTCTAAAATTGGGGATGTTGTGTGGAAGGCTTATGATATGGTTGTAAGTACGGACGAGGGATTTAGTTGGTGGAATTAATATGAATAATGGTGTTGTAGCACATGTAATTGTTCATACTGACCTATGCCATAAATGATGAATGCAAGGTAATTGTAGAAATGCCTAGTTGAAGAAGAATGGATCGTATGACCCCTTGTGATCGAAGTGATAAGTTCAAACCATACTTGCATGCTACGTGTTTACTATGATGCTTAAGGAAAATGATAAGGCCATTAGGCCACGCTAAGTGTGAAAACTCTAACTATAGGTCGAATTGCACATATCAAGATCTTAAAGGAAAGAACCTTGAGAGGTGAACCATGATGTGTTGAATGTATGTTATTTGAGTGTATCCCGATTGGATGAACTATGTTATGTTGTATTCTTCCTTAACCATATGCATCCTTTTTGAATGATCTACGATGTAATGGAATGAGATCCCAATACTTGTATATGAATATGATCTTCAAATGATTGGTGTGAGGTATTAATGAATGCATGGTGCATGATGCCCTGTGGGCATGTGAGTATGCGTTGTTGTATACTACGTATTACTTATGTTATTGATTGTTGGGGGTACGTATGCCCGAAATAGTCTGTTGGTCTAGAGCTTAGTCAGTTCCGCGATAATCTTAGTCGTTCTACGATCGATGAATTTCTGATCATTTGAGAACTTAAAATGAATACCGTGAGAACTTAGTATGTGGGGTTTTGAACAAGAATATCTTTTCATTCTTGTGCCCAAAGAATTGATTTTATCATTGGAATTTTATGATTTTGTAAAGTGGGTAAATACCCAAGATGTTTTAATGACGAATTATGAGGTTATGAAAATATAAATTCTTTAATCTTTGATGTACATGATTACTTTATTATTCCCAAGTTATGATTTGAATATTGAAATGAAAGAATGATCATTTGAGAATATTGATTTGCATCCGCAGAGTCGGGATGATTTATATTGATTTTAAGCTCGCAGAGACGAAATGCTTTTGTTATTGATACCATATTGATGTTGAGGAAAATTAAAATGTTTTGAGCTAAAATGTGTTGAGTTAGGAATCCAAAAATTGATATGATTTGATAAATGAGAAAGAGATTTGATTTGGTCTTTATGATAGACCCTTGTGATGTTGTGGTGGATTTCCTAACGCGTTCTGAGCTAGTCGGGGAGTATTACTTAGCACCGAGAGGGAAATTTGGTATTTTCCCAAACCTATGTGCCACCGTAGGGTTGTTGATGATGATATTGTTGGCCAGAGATCCGAATTGTGATTATGAAAGCTTTAAGGTTGTACTCCCTGGAAAGAGTACAACACTCCTGCCAATGGGAGTGCTCTCCCTAGGAAGGAAAACATTGGTATTCAACGTGGCTCACGTGGGGTTGTCGGTTATAGGAAACTCCCCTGTCCATAAGAGTATGTTTCTTGAACTATCGAGTCGCTCCGAGTCTTGAGTTGATGAGTTTGGTTGTCTATGATGAGTCATGAGAATTAATGATGAATATTGATGATTTTATGATGATTTATGGGATTTTACTTATGTTTTCCTCTCTATAATATTATGAGAAGTATGGATAATGAAATTCAACCCATGTGAGTCTTTATTTTCTGTACGCATGTTTTACGAAATCAAAGATATTATTCAAATTATTGCGTGCACCCCCACATATTCAGTTTTTTATGAGGAGTCATAGTGAGTTATGCAACTACTTCCCACGGTTTCTGTGTCAGTATAAATCTTCAGGAGTCAGGGGTGTGAGTGTATTCGATTGATCAGTGTTGGTATCCTGTGATTCAGTAATTCAGTACCCCAGTACAGTAGTGAGTTCTGAGGACAGTATAGTGGTATCCGAGCTGTGGTATCTGGAGTCATTATAATTTTTATATTGGTTGTGAACTGTGCATTCATATATATGTACTCGTTCATTATTCTCATGATTATTCTGTTGATTAAATATTCATGCATAAGCCCTTGTATTTAGCCTTCCCTGCTTGCATACTCAGTAGAACTTAGTACTGACGCATTCACGCTATGGTGTTCTTTTATTTTGGGGCACCATAGGTTCAGAGGAGTGAAACTTGGAGCATCTTAGAAGTCACTTGTATAACAGCAGTGGGTGCAGCAGTGATTCCTCATCATCCGAGGATGTTGTTATTACAGTATTTGATTTTAGTAGACGGAGTTAGTTAGGGAATTGTCCCTTCAACTCCATAGTTCAGGCAGTGTAGAGGCTTTTCAGATAGATGTATTAGTGTGTGGTTTAAGGTATTGTATATTTCTAGATTTTTGAACCTTATGGCAAGTGTTAGCCAGTTTTCGCATGTATTTTATTATATTATGCAGTGAACAGGTACAAATATCAGAAAAAGAGTTAGCTTGTGGTCCTTCGGGATCATAAGCACCGTGTGGCGTTCCGGTTCTCGGAAATCGGGGTGTTACAATAACACAATACAACATAATACATCATGAAACAATACATAACAACTATTTAAATAGAGTGAAGACTTTGGACTTTTGAGACTCCTGACCTGTTTTATATCGTTTACTCGCTGCTGGTTTTTGATGATTGAGCAATGTCTGTTGCTTCTAACCTTAAGAAAATTTTTCTAATTTCTCTCTGTCTCAGTTAAATCTTCTTGGTTCTATTTTTGAATTTGAATCTTTTGCCGCCGTGGGATAAAAGACGTTGAAGGGAAAACGTTTGACGAAAAATATAAAATTAGACTTGTTTTTATAAAAGTTGAAAAAAGTCACCTAAACCAATTTTCTTAGGGGTATTTTTCTTTTATATTTTTACCAAACCTATTTTAATGAAAAAAGACTTGACTATTTTTGCGTAATTTTGTAATTTAACTATAATAAGAAAAACTTCTCCATTTATTTTTAGTATATTTATAATATTTAATATTTAATATCATAAAATTTTCAAAAATAATATACATTATTAGTATTAAATTAGGATATATTTTTTTTCTTAAAATAAGAATTTTTTTTTGGCAAAAACAAGAACACGACAGTTTGGACCAAAAGTAAGGAAACAACGAAAACATTAATTACAGTATCTTCCTATATTAATTTATTTATTTTCTTTATATTTTAAGAATCTAGTTAATATTATAAATATAATAATATAATAATTGAATAAAATAAATGAAAAGATGATTTTTTCTATCGCAAAATTTTTTAATGGAGGATAAAAAGTTCAAATCACTTTTTTAAGGGTTTTCACACTTTTAATATATTATAAATTATAGATTTATTATAATTTTTCTGGATTTTAGTTCATATTAGTTTGACATGCCATATTTTCCCATGGAATTTAGTATATTTACATACTTAGTATGATGAATCCTCAGCGTGTTTATAAATTCATGCTTTTAGACTTGTGCTATAAAGTGTCACATTCTCTTCATGTTATAGAATTTTTCATGATAGTTGTATTCTTCAAAGATGGTAGGTTATGAACATATGATTACTTAGGATATAATGAATTATCAGTCGAACACTCAGTCCTTCATATTTATATGATTTAGTATGAATTTAGATAAAACTCTTATCTTTTTGTCTTAGCACGTCAGTATTATAAAGCTATTCAGTATTTCAAATTACATTCAGTTAGGAGTAGTACTAGGCACCGAGAGAACACAGAAATGAAGTCTCACCCATTAGTTAGGCAGAGAACTTTACTAGAAATTGCTAATTCCAAAACTACGGTGCCACCGTAGGTTCTAAAAGGTCACTCGACAGACCAGGCTTGACATCTTAGTCCTTTGGACATCAGTTTAGTTGTATCACATCAAATCATTATTTATACCCTACAAAAGTATATTGGGATCTTATCCATGGAAATTATACATCAAACACGATGTTTATCTCACAAGTTATATGTTAGTTAATACTATCTCCCACAGTTCAAATTCAGTTATTGGATGTCCTTAAAATTAGTTTATTTGGTATAGTATTGATCACTAATAAGTCTATTTACTTGGTCATTATATCATTTCACATTCCACAGTTTTAGATCCAGTATTTATACATGACACTTAGTTTATTTTTACTTGCTCTTAAACAGTGACTTTTCAGACTATCACTATACGTCAGTATATATTTATTTTACATAGGGTCAGTGCACTACAGTTCATCTCTATGCATTTAATTTGCTCTCAAGTTCATCTTTTTATTTTTAATTAACATACAGTACAGTTTTACAACATATTCAATATTAACTTTAGATTAAATATAATAATTATGCTTCCACTGCTTCCCAGTTTGAAAAAATGTTTTAGCTCATACTTTAGAGATTTTACTATGCCCCACAACTTTTGCATGCAGACATGCTTTAAAGACATATTTCACTAAATTTCTGATGTACTCACTTTCAAAGTATGTTTTAAGTGTATTCATGATTAGTACATCTCACATACTCAGAACATTCCAAAGTACTGATCACATACCTCTTCTTTCTATATATTTTATGTGACGTAGGTTTAAGTTCTTACTATCAGGATCAAAGACAGAAAGGTTAGAAAATCCATCTAGCAAGTTATGAGTTCTCTTACTTCGAGGACTTGAGTAAGTTGTAGTTTTAGTATTTCATTTTCTTATTCATATGTATTGATTAGGGATAGTTGGGGTTATGTCCTGACTATCTATACTCATTATTAGTATAGGCTTCATAGATAGTCAGTTAGAGTTATCGTAATTAATTTTTCTTTCTGTTTAAAATACATATATTTTAACTAAACTTTTGAATATTAAAAGTATTGAACCATTTTATTCCATGATTATGTTTGTGCTCAGTCAGTTTATCTCTTATATATATTTTAATTAGTTGATCATGCATTATGTCAGTTATATGGGTTAGCTTGCGATCACTTGTAGTTCTAAGCATCATGTTACGAGTAGGTGGTATAATCGGATCATGATAACTTTCCTATGAAATTTGGCATTCCAGTATTAATAAAACCATCAAAATTTCACACAGAGGTTTTTTCAACAAATAGTGGATCCCATACCCAATTTTCTATTTTTAGAAATTTTCAACTAATATTCCAAAGTGAGCCCGAAAGCCTCTGGACCCAAACCAAAGATTTTCCTAGCCTATAGTCCACATTCTAGAGCTAATAGAACTGTTGAAATTGTCATCTGAGACCGTTTCTCTGATATTTTGGTTCGAGACCATCTTTTAAACTTAAAAAGCTCCAAAATAGTAAAATTGCTATAAATACTTAACGAACCCTTGGGAATCAAATAGTCAGTCCCAACATGTCATAAATGTCTTGAGGAAGCTATGGAAAGGCTCAAAACGTAGGAAATGCATGAAAAAGCAACAAATGACTTACAAGATCATTACAATTTACTTAATATAATTTTAATTTTAGGGTGTGTTCGGTATGAAGGAAAATATTTTTCAAAAAAATGTATACTTACTTTTCATGTTTGTTTGGCTAAATATTTTGGAAAATATTTTTCATAGGAAAATAAGTTCCTTCAAACTAAGAAAAATGACTTCCTTAATTAAAGTAGGGGAAAAAGTTGCAATATTCATACCACTTTCAGAATCACTCACCCCTCCTCCAAAAAAAATAAATTATTATCCACCCCTTAGAAATTTTTATTTTTATTTTCTTAATTAATTTTTTAAAACAAATCAAATTTTTTTCCTATCCCACCCATACCCCCCCCCCCAAATCAAAACATTTTTTTTTAAAATTTGTTTCTTAAGGTTTCATGTAACACCCTTCATTTTTGGGCTAGAATTTGAACCATTATTCTTACGTGTATAAACTCGAATCCAATGATTTTGGTGCAAATATAAGTTTCATGATCATTTACCTAGTGTGTAAAGTATTTTCAAAGTGTAGAATGGTCATACAAAACACTTAGAGTGAAGTGGAGTTAAGAACTTTTGATTTGACCAAATTTTGGTATTCAATCCTACAATGGTAAAATTTTAACTTGTGTAACTTCTTGAATATATTGAATTTCTGGGATCAATACCCACCAAATTAAATATAATTGAGTCCTCTTTTCAACGCATCTGATTTTTCTTTAATCTAATACCCGAACGAAAAGATATGAGCATTTTCGCGAGGAAGAAGTGAGGGTCCGCAATTTTAGCATGTAACGGAGGATAATACTTGTGATAAGCATGTAGCATGGAGGTTAGCCTCCGCGATAAGGTCCATGCCATGCTTCCATGTAAAAGTCATTTTGTTTAGTTTTATTTCCTTTAGAATAAGGGGTAATGAGTTCTTTTCACCTATAAACAACCTTTAAACACTATATGAACCTATTTCATCAATTTTCTTGACATAAAAGCTATTATTTCACTCTCAAACTCAAAACATCATGATAGAATAAGAGTTTCATCATACGTTCATCTTTCGGGTTCCAAGTTCTCAATTACTCACAAATTCTTGTGTGTCTAAGAAATGTACCTCTTTGCCTATACTTGCATTTTATTAATGGAATAAGTTTTTTTTTACTATTCATGGTTTGATAATGGGTTTTGAACTATGGGTTGAGGGTTTTAAGTATAATTGTTTCAAGATTTTCTCATGATTACCATTGAACAACTATGTTTTACATTGTTGATTTATATACTTACTAGGGCTGCATGGGAATGGTGAACGAATTAGGGGTACAATGGATTCCCCAAATAATTTATTTTTCTATGGATATTGGTAATAACCTTAACCTACTTTCAAAATTGATTTTTGATTCCCCCAAGTTAATTTTTATAATGGAGTCAGGGTAAGAAGGAATTCCAAAAGGTCTGGCTAATCACATTGCTTGGAAGCTATAATCGTTATGATGATACCACTTAATGATAAATTTATGGTTGAATCCTTAATGTAATTGTCGGTTTATATGTTAAAGGTTTTAATCGCGCTTAAAGGTTGTTGTGTAGCTCACCATAGAAGGTGGAGGTCCCGGGGGCTTGATACTAGAAACTCATATTTGCAAACATGAGGGTTGGTCTTGATGATCGTTTTATTATGACACACTATATATATATATATATATATTTATCATTGATGGAGAATGGTAAGGATTCCTCGATCTTCTATGGTACCTTCAGTTCATGCGGCTAATACACATTGGGTCGTTTCAGCAAAGGGGAGCTGAACCCATATATCTCGTGGTGGCAGGTTTAGGATGGTCAAGATGCACAGTCCAGGTTAAGTTTTTTAAGGATCATTCTAATCCATATTTCCTTTCCCAGCATGTGGTATATATATGTATATCATATGATATTGTGCACTAGTTTTAATGGTTTCTGTATTACTGTTAATGGAATTGCTTTATCTTTTATCCATGAGTTATATGTTAAAACTCCAATTGCTAATCGTATTTAGATGATGTATCCCCACATAATGCATAAACTGGACATACTTCTATTCTTTCTGCACAGTGACTAGGTAATCGTGGGATAGCTCGTGAGTTAGACTGAAGTGGTGAGCTTTCATCCTTCGGAAGATCCCATTTCATCCTTTTGGTTTCCTTATATATTATCTCCTTTTTGGATTTATTTTTACCTATGGTCAGGGGTATTCCCAACCCGTCTATCTTTGGTTTTGTTAGAGGCTTTGTTGGACATTACTGTGGACATCGGTTTTATGGATGATTATCGGTGTTGGTTATTTATTGGTGGATGTTGGATATTGATCTATCATAGATTTTTTGAGTTTCCTTATCATATCTTGCTTTATGTTAAATTCATCTGCTACTAGGTGTTCTTGGTCCTGTTGGATTAGGCCAAAGGGGTAGTCTTTGATCCTCGGTAGACTTGAGATGCCCATCATGGCCAGGCCCTAGTTTGGGTCGTGAAAAAGTGTGTATTAGAGCCTAGGTTCTTGTTCATTGGATCTCTACAAAGCCATGTCAAGTAGAGTCTCATTTAAGAGTGTATAACGCGCCTCACTTATATGGGAGAGGCTATGAGGCATTTAGGAAATGTTTCACACGCTTTCATAATCAAGATCATGCAATTATGTTGTCCATATGAAAGTTATCCAACTTCCTTCCTTGGTCTAACTCCTGGGCTATGTCTCGTTGTCAAGGAGATACAAGTAAAAAGGGTTAGCTTCCTCACAGTCTGGTCCTTTTCGAATGAGTTATCAAATGATGTAACATAATACACGGACTTGAAAGGAGTCCATTAGTGCATCAAGGTGTATTGATTCAAGTGTGTAACTCTAACTTCATAAACTGTTCTTTTCAGCTCGAGGTATGATATATAAATTGTCCCTTTCAAGAACTTTATGGAAAATGTCTCATCCTTATTATACCATTTCTCTATAACCCTTACATAATAAAAGTTGACTAAGAATATGGTAGTTAATCTGATAGTTAGCAAAAGTTCTCCTTATTCTATTAGGATTCAATTCCAACCTTGTTGGGTGGTGACATCAAAGCTATACCTCCTCTAAGAAAATGATACAATCGTTGCCAAATATTGTAACCCAACAAATCTTGGGGTCGAATCCTAAGGGAATACGTTTAATTGTGGATCTCAATTATTATAATCAACTAGTGGAACTGGAAAAGTAAATAGGGGGATTTGAGTATCAATATCGAACTAGTAGAAAATATCAACTTCAGTTGTAATCAGTCGTAATTGAACACTAGGATTGTCTTCCCTCGGGCTTCTGAACTTCATAAATTTATCATTCTATAGTGAACCAACTTGATACCTTGCATTCATACTCGATAAGTTATGTACCTTCTACAGTCTTTTGAACGAGCAGACAGATTTCACCCTTTATCTTTTGAGTCTTAGGATATCGCCTTACTAACTGTTATCTTTATCCCAGTTAACTATTACCTTTTGTGTCTCTAGTTATTATATTAAAGATAATCATCTTACTTAGATAATACATAGTAGCATGGATTGATAGTTGAACCTCAAATTACTGTTGTCATTATCTTTTCCTAGTCACTACTCCTCTATCGGTGTAAGTATCAATAATCTAGGCGGTATCCTAACATTTGAAATTACTAGAATAACAATTAAAGTGAAGATAATACAATGCATTCATGGGTATCGATTCCAAAAAACAATAGCATTTCCCCTACTTCATCAATCCGCTAGGGTTTCCACAGCCCTAGCTATGGCTTTTAGACGCTCATGTTTGTGAAGTAATAAAAAACATTCATGATTGAAAGAATAATATGAAATCACAATAATAAGAAGTAAAAACCCAAAATTGTAACTAAATTAAACAACCAAAGTCCATACTAGAGAATTCCAAGACTAAAATCGAATCTTTGAATCAAAATATGTTTGTGCGTATCAACTGTAACTTCTACTAAAAACACATAAATTGTATTTATAGTACATGAAGAAATCCTAAAATAAAAGACCAAATGAAATAGGATAAAAAAGAGTCGATGGCCACTTATGATCCCTACTTGTATCATATCCTTGGGCGCAGGTAGTACTTGCAGCCGACAGGGAGGGCGCAAGTGGCTACAACAAGTGCGAGACCAAAATTTCTAACAAGTCAGCTCTCAGGAGTTTGGACTTCTGGCACTTGCTTTGCCAACATGAGGTTCACATGTACTATAGACGGTCCACATGTTAACTTAACAAGTGCCGAGAGTAATCTTTTCAGCTCTTCTTAAATTCTTGCACATGTTTTGATCACGAACAAGCCCAAAAGTGTCTCGAACATCCATAATTGCTGCAATAAGTATCCAAAAACACCTTTTTCATCTTTTTAATGAACTTAGCATCCAAAACATGATTTCTTAAAAAACATACACAAAATGCATCATGTCTAACAAATCAAACTTAAAAATGTTCATACTTTCCTCATTTTTAGTGTTGAAAGTTCTATATTTCTATAGCACATCATTAGGTGCTATATTTTTATATGGATGCTTCACAACATTGATGATGTATCTTGAGCGTATCAGAGTTTCTAGGATTGGGTCCGTCCAGATATACATTTCCTTAGTATACTTCATAAATTCTTCCATGAATGGATACATTTATCCTTGCATGATTCCATCCCGGAGACTTCATCTCCAGTATTTCCCAACCAATCTTCAACATAGAAATTGGTTTTAATAATTTCCTAGAGTTCACTGATCAGTATCGGTCATATTAGGTGGAACCTAGTTCACTATATTCATGTTGTTGCTGATGTTTCTCAAACATATTGTTATGGTGGGATGATAGGATTTTCACCACCATTTTGAGGTTTGAGTTTCCCTTCAATCGCTATGGAGATCCAGAGCAACATATTTGTCCTTGTCTTCCCCTCTAGGCATCATATTACTTGTCACTACTATCAGCATTTTAGTAATATTATCCATTGTCAAGGGTAAAGTAATCATATCAATTATTAAGGGTATAGTAATGTCTTTAGTCATCAACGGTATGATCCTTTTTTTGTTGACAATCCTTACCTCATTTGTGAATGACGGTCTTAGAAGGTCGAGTCATTTGTCTGGGTCTGTTCCACTGTTAAAGTTTTCTTTGTGAAACTAGGGAGTGCTGTCAAATTGTCCATATTCAAGGGTATTTCTTCGATGACTTAGTTGTCATTCTATTGAGTGTTTTATTCAATGCGAGACGTGACAATATTTTTTTCATTAAAAATATGTTAGAGAAAGTTAGAAAAGAATAAGAATATATCAAAACAAAGCTACACTTGTCATGATCCCGCAGTGGATGCAAAATTATTTATTCCTTAAATCAATGAATAATTTAATTAGTATGATTCAAGGAAATACAGATAGAGATGACAAAATAATAGGATAATTAATGCCAAATTGAAGCTTGGTTGAATGATTAAAAAATAAATAAATGTAACGAGTAATAAGATAATCAACAAGAAAAAAGTAACAGATATTATTAGCACGTTCTCTGGTGTAGCTGTCCAACAACATCACTGGGAAAGAAAGTATTGAGTGTGTTGAAACCCTGAGGGTTTCACCACACAGTGAGGGACCAGGTCCCACAAATTTAATCACAGGAAAAATACAGTGGAGTACCAAGGAACCAAAAGACAGTATAGGAAGAGTAAAAATGCACGATTTTAACATGGAAACCCCCATGCGCAAGGAAGGAAAAAATTACAGCTGGCCCTTACAAGCACCTCAACATCTACTATAATCAAACTCTTGATTACAACCTTCATTGAACCTAACTCTATGTTCCTTTCATTTGTAGTAACTCTACTATAAGCTTATCTTGACAACTCTACCAAGGACCCTCTAAACTGATTAGTGCTAATCAGTATCAAACTTAGGTAACTCTACCTAAGATCTCTCTACTAAAAGAGAAAAGTTCATTACTCTTATAACTTGAGTAATTTTCTTACTAATAAGAACTCACTCTATGTTCCTTTCATTTGAATTAACTCTACTATAAGCTCATTTTGACAACTCTGCCAAGGACCCTCTACACTGATTAGCTCTAATCAGTATCAAACACAGGAAACTCTACCTATGAGTTCTCTACTCAAAGAGAAAAGTTCATTACTCTTATAACACGAGTCATTTGTTTACAAATCATAACTCACTCAAGAACAATTTTTATTTAAGCATACATAAACAACTAAGACTTGAGCAGTATTGAAATAGGGTTTTTGTTACCTCTCTTCACTTTTTGTATTTGTAAAAATCCATTTAATGAAGAAGCATCTTTTTTCTTTTATAAATAAGTGATGATTAAGGCTTAAATATTATTGGACTAGGTGTCCTATTCAGTATAAGTAGCACCTGCAAGTTTGTTACACTAGAGGACAATACTATGCAGACATGCATTCCAGTTGTACTGTACCATGAACATACATGGACCTGGTCCCTTGCAGTGAGCTACTCATCATCAAAACTATATATAGCAATTTTCCCCCTTTATGATAATACCAAACCAACATTTTATCTTTGAGTACATCCATCACATTTAATTAGTGTGATTACCACATTAAAGATGAATGTTTCCCCTATCAACATTCTTCTACCATTTGCGACATAGAGACCTGGTCCCTTGTTGTCAATTGCAACAAAAGCTCTTGTTTTCTTTCCCCATGTAACTGTGCCTTATCATTCACTTTCTTCCCCTGCCTTTAAGCACCATAATTCATCTAGTGTATTTTCATACTTACCTCTGTCAATATTCCACACACCTTCTTCTTAGCACATTACATGATACCTAGTCCCTGCATATCCACCCATCACACCTGGTCCTTACCCATGAAGTCAGTATTCCCCATTTTGGAACCATTTAAAAGGATTAATAATAAATCAAGAGTAAAGTTAAGTGCAAGCTTATTAATTCATAGCCATTGGGGAAACACTAAAATGAAGAACAACTTAAAATAAAGGAAACAGATAAGGCCCTCAAACAAAAATTTATGATTAAATAGGATAAGTACCAGTAAAATGTACCTAAAAAATTATAAAAGTATTGTTTACAAAGGCCATAATAGAAACTGACACACTAGGACTAAGGTAAATGGGGGCTAAGGGGAGAGTGATTTTAGCAACATGTCCATTCTAGCAGCCTCAGCAACATGAGCATCCAATAACTATTTGGTAAGGTTTTTACTTCTGTGTTTAGGTCTTGAACCTGACTAGTAAGTTATGCAACCTTGACCTTAAGCTTGAAATTTTTTGTTGCAAGTTCTTCAGAGGCACCTGGTCTATCTGAGGAAAGCCTTTGATTCTGTAGTTTAAGATGCATTATTATGGTGTCCTTTGCTGCTAGCCCAATCCTCAAATTCTTTTTCTCTGGTTAAGTTTTCTTGAGAAACCAACATTTCTGAAACTTAGGATACAGTTCTAAATTTCCCTTCTATACATTTATCTTATGCCAATGTTGTCAAACTAAAGCTTCGTTTGATATTTCACGGGGTCTTTTAGTTCCAACAACTCAAAAATATTGAAATAATTTATTTAGTAAATATCCATAGGGTATCCCAAGTTTTCCTTCCATCTCACGAGTCACCTTGTATATATGCTCTATCATTAAGAAAGGTAGGTTTATAATCTCAAACTTACTCAATATTCAATCAGAAATAGATCAACTGCAAAAGCTATAATCTTTTTCTCTAAACTTGAGCAAGATGACCTTGTTTATGAATTCAGAAACCAACTTGAACTCACTTGTAAGAAACATCTTTCTCAGCCCTTCTAGAGAATTCCCTCCTACCTTGGAAGCATTAACTATGAATTCAGTTGAGGATTGTTGGTTCACAATAGTTTTCACCCCAACACCAGGCACATCCAAAATCTTTCCTAGTATTTCTTCTTCTAGCTTAAAAAGCATTCCTTGCACTTATGAAGCCAATCTCAAACTAGCATATGAGAATTCCATGGAGTATTAGAATTCTCACTTTACCTTCAAAGACAATGGTAGTTGGTTCTTCTAATAGATGCAACCAACCCTGATGCCTCACATATTCTACCAGTAGAACCATTCTTAGAATTCACATAAATCTTTGGATAAAAAACTCTTCCTGATAACACCTTCTGTGTTTTAGATTCTCATTTATTTGTTCCATAGACATAACCTTCTTTTCTTTTTCTTTATTTAAGATTTTTATATCACTAATAAGTTCTTTTTCAATAGTTTTTCTTTTCTTGGGACCAGGTCCCTTAGAAACCTTCTTTCTTTTGATAGCAATACATTTCTTTGTGCTTACACCATGACTCTCAAACTTTGGATCAGTGGACATGGTCCTTTTATTGCCATACACTTTCTATTTTTACTTATTAGGTGCAATGACATTATCAAAATCATTTCCCACATCTTTCCTCACCTCCACAACTTCAAGATTTTCTTTTTCCTGTACTATAGAATTCTTTAGTCTTCTTCTTTTAGTGCTAAAGGACTTACTCTTCTTCATTGAATCTGCTAGCAATTTTATCTCATACCCTATAGTGGTGTAAGATCTTGTAACTTCTATACCAGAGTCAATCAATTTCTCCTTCCCTTTACGGTCCTTCAGTTATTCACTTTCCAAATTAGAGGTTGTTTATCCTCATCCTTTTATTTTCCTCAATTAGAGGTACTATGAATTCCCCATCCTTTTTTAAGTTATCCTTTTCCTTTGCTATTTGTTCCTCTGCACAAGCTGAACTTTCTATGGGATCATGAGCAAGTAAAAGTAAATTCTCATCTACCCAATTATGCTACTGATAGATTAGACTTCTTTATAGAAATCTATTTGTAAAAAAGATTAACAAATATAGATTTTGACTTATAAAGGGTAGGAGAACTAGGTTCTTGTAAATTATCAAAAATTTTAGTAACTTTCCAATCCTCAGAGATAACCTAGATTTGAGGGGCATTAGAGGACTTTGGTTTTCTGAGGAAAGAGCTCCTTCAGTTTGAAGAATATCTGGTTCAATTGGACACTCAAAAACTTTGTTTAGGTATTCTATTAGGATGGAACATTCAATAGGTCTCATCTATTAGGAAAGAACATTCACTAGGGCTTAGAGTTTTAAGTGGAGCAGTGTCACATAGGGTATCAAGAATCTCATGGGAAGGACTGATGGGTAACACACTTTGAAGATCTTGAGAATAATCGTAAGACAACTCTTTTATGGGGGGGGGGGGTTTGAAGATGAGCGAATTTCAGACAGTTTGAATTCTTGAGAAAGGAAGAATAAGGACCAATTTTTATTGAGAAGGTAAATAATGTTCTTAGTTAATTTTAAAGATATTGATATAGGAGGGTTTGAATCTATAATTAAAGTTTTGACCGTTGACATTTAAGAGATACGTTTTGAATGGATGCGTCCAATAACAATGTGTGTGACTCTTCATATTTGAACTAAGTTGACAACTTTTGTTCTTTTTGGATTATACATGTGACCTTTTTAGATAGAAATTTTATAAAAAATTAAGGAACATTATTTTAGTAAATACCTGAGAGATGGGACTAGGTCCCTCTCTTTTTGAGTGAATTTTCAACTTGTTTTTGCTTCAATTGTTTCTTTCAGAAGTTTTCCCCTTGGGTGTATTCCTGCAAAGGTATGATACTGAGTTAGATTAACTTGCACCTACTTTATCATGGATCCCTATCTCTTTAACATAGAAAATTTTTGGAAGAGACACTAATCCACATGTTATTTATTCTGCTCAATCTTCTTCTTCTTAGATAGATTTTCTATAGACCAGGTCCCTTGAAATCAAATCATTCAAAATATGATATCTCCACCTTGGAGTGCACTTGAGAGAAAGAAAACACAATAAGATCTACTAAAACTAAGCAATGAACACCCACTTTTAATGAACATTCTTGACTGTAACCTCTTTTATCCAACCTAGAATCATGATCACTTGTTGTATTTAGGAACCTACTTGAGTTTAAGTTCCCAGTAAGAATACAATGGTGTGAAAAAAAATTTCATAGTTTATCGAGGTAGAGTATTCTTTCTCACCTTTTTCAGACACTTATACCCATTATGTTGTGTGCTCCTGCTAATCATAGCTAAAATTATTCATTTTAGCTTTTATCAAGCTCTGACAACTTTTCTTAGAGTTACAATCCTTTCCATAATGAGTACACCTATGATTGAAAGACTTTTTTCTATCACCATTGATAGTCTTTCCTTACGATCTAGCAGGTTGGAATTCTCCTTGATAACACAGTCCTTTGCCATCACTAGCACCCTGACTAATCAGATTAGAGAGGATCTGTGATGAAGTAGTCCATTTCAGAGATTTGTTCAACTCTTCTTTCAAGAGGAATAGGTCCTCCCACTCTAACTCTTCATTCCTGTGTAGTCTAGACATAAGGTGTTTTTAAGAATTCTTCAGCCTTTCTTCATGATCAATTTGAAGCTTCTTTCTTTCCTTTTCATCTATCTCATTTTTCTTCTTCAGATTACTAATGAAACAAAGATTTTTTGATTTTATTTTTGTAAACATCTATTCATTTTTAGAATTTTGTATAGCTAAAGCAATCAAATCATACTCTGGATTCTTTACTTTTTACTCTAAGAAATTCTTCTCAATAGTTAGTTCACATACTCAGTCTATCAACACACTTGCAAGACTTTTCATCTTCCTATCATTGTAATTATCTAGATTCTCCTTAATATTATAAATAGTTACCTCTTTTTTCTATTTCATCTTTGATATCTGTCATGACGTCAAACAAGAAAACATAGATAACTGGATTGTCATCCACTACAAGCATAAAAACATCTCCAATCATCTCATCATCACCTAAGGAGTCTCCCCATGATGCCATAGCTTGCTTTACAACATACTTAGATATTTCCTTCCTTCTTAAATTTTTAGGGACCTGGTTCCTATTTTTTTCTATGTCACCCCCAGTCTTGAGATACCCCTGGTAATCAATTTTTTTCCATGGATAGTACTTAATGAAATGCTAAGGGATTTTACATTTATGACATACTTCAACATTGCTTCCTCCTTTGATGTTGCTTCATGTTCTTTGGAATATATCACCCTTCTTCATTTCTTTAACAATTCTATTTGTAGAATAGGTAATACCAGTGTCTTCTCCAACTGAATCAAGTTTGGAAGCTATTAATCCCAGGGATTTTTCCTATTTTGCTTCAGTCTTCTCCATCTTTTATTTCTTTTTGAGTTGATGGGTTTATAGATTTCCAATTAGTTCATAAATGGTGAAGGTCTTCAGATTCTTTGCTTTAGTTATGGAATCTATTTTTCTTTCCTATGACATAAGAAGAACCCCAGGAATCTCCTCACTTTCTTATATACGGGGATCACTTCTCCCAAGCAATAAAGCTCATTAGAGATAAAAGTGAATCTTGTATGCCTTTCTTGGATGGTTTCTCCTTATTTCGTGGTGAAGGTTTTATATTGAGTTGTCATTATGTCTACCTTAGAATCCTTCACATTAGTAATTCCTTCATGAGCACTCCTCAAGCAATCCCAAATCACTTTGGCATTTTTACATGCTAAGATATAGTTATATTCATCAGGCCCTATGCTACAGACTAATAATTTCATAGTCTTGCAGTTTTTCTCAATCTTCCTTCTATCATCACCATAATATTCTCTCCAACTTTTTACTACCATTCTTGTAATTTTTCCTTCTTTGACTTCTTTAACTGGAACATAAGGACCATCAAGAATTATATCCATTAGTTCACTATCCTTAGCCATAATGAAATCAAACATCGTGGTTTTCCACCACCTATAATACTACCCATTGAATTTCGGTTGTCTATTGGTATATTTCCCTTATTCTAGATTAGGTGGAGTAGCCATGCTAGCCGAGATACTCTAGGTGTGAACCTTTTAGAGTGACCTTTTTCTCTGATGCCAATTGTTGAAACCCTGAGGGTTGCACCACACAATGAGGGACCACGTCCCAAAATCAATCATAAGCAAAATATAGTAAAGTATCCAGGAAACAAATGATAGTGCAAAAAGAGTAAAAACACAATATTTTAACGTGGAAACCCCTTGCTCAAGGAAGGGAAAAACCACAACTTTCCCTCACAAGCACCTCAACATCTACTATAATTAAACTTATGATTACAACCTTCACTAAACCCAACTCTAGCTTCCTTTTGCTTGTAATAACTCTACTACCAGCTTATCTTGATAACTATGCTAAGGACCCTCTACACTAATTAACTCTAATTAGTATCAAACTTAGGAAACACTACCTACGAACTCTATACTCAAAGAGAATAGTCCATTACTCTTATAACATGAGTAGTTCAATTACAAACTAAACCTCACACAAAGAACAATTTATATTTAAGAACATATAAACAACTATGACTTGAGTTGTGTTGAAATGGGGTTTTTGATTCCTTTCTTCACTCTTCATATTTTCAAAAAAAAAATTGATAAAGAAGCCTCTTTTTCCTTATATAGCTGAGTGATGATTAGGGATGAAATATCATTGGACCAGGTGTCCTATTTTGTGCAAGCAACACATGTAAGTTTGTTACATAAGAGGACAAAACTATGCAGACACGTGTGCTAGCTATACTGTACCATGAACATCCAGGGACCTAGTCCCTTGCAGTGATCTCCTCATCATCAAAACTACATATAAAAGAGTGAACTTGAGAGCTAGAGAAATTTTTGTTACATAACTTTAGGGTAATAGCTAGTGATTCGTGAAAATTATGATGAGATGCAAGTGATGGATAGAGATATATTTACAGCTAGTCCGCGAGAAAATTTATGAATGAATTTTTCCCCTATGGTCATCAACCATATGTAAATATGTTAAAAATTACTAAATTTGATCTCATTGTGGTGATATACTTCACATTCACAGACATAGTGTCAGTCACTGTTCCATTGGTTACTGTTACTCTAAAAGGTTAACTTCATGTCATTGTTCGTATGTTAATATAGTTTGTTGGTTAATCGTCTTAGTTAAGTGGTATGTTTAAGTAAGATGTACATGAATTGTTGCTTAGCTATCAATTGGTGTCAGTTAGAAGATATTTTCGTAGTCTCTTTCCTCAGCTATACAAGCTGGTATGAGGAATTTATTAAGAAGTTCTATAATAATGATCATTTGGTAAAAAATTTCCTTTTCTTTTCTCTTCATGCTCTCCAATAGACTTTGAGCTGAAAATGCTCAATTTTCACATGGTATCAAAGCCTTCAATCGAAATTTTCTACAAGAGTTTTCTCGATAGAGTTTAGATATCTATTGTTGACTACATCCTTATATTCTTCTTTTATGCTGTTTTTTCATTTCAAATTAGTTGTTCGATCATGGTCTTAGTTAGTGTATTGAGTTCAAATCACTTGCATATTGAAATTTTTGAGTTTTTGTTGATAAAAAATCATCTATAATTCCACCAAAAATTGATTAGAGTGATCCACTATATATCAATCCATCAGACTCTTTAGGTTTATTGTTAATTCCTATCAACCCCATAGGTTCAGAAAATTATGGGATTTGGAGTAAATTGATGCAGATTGCATTGTTAGGGAATAGAAAATTTGGTTTTGTTTCTGGAGCTTGCACCAAGGATCTATATTGAGATAAATTACATAAACAATGGGAAACTTGTAATGCAATTATACTTTCATGGTTGATGAATGTAGTGAGTGAAGATCTTCTAAGTAGGATTGTATATGATACAAATATATATTTGATTTGGAACAATTGGAAGGACATGTATGATAAGGTCAATCATATGCACATATATCATCTGCACTAGAAGATATCTACTCTTTAATAAGGTATAGATCTATTTCTTACTATTTCACTAAGTTCAAAACATTATGGAATGGATATGTTGTTGTTGTTCCACTACCTGCTTGTATATGTTCCCATTCAAAAGACTATGTAAAGCACTTGGCTAAAATATGGTTAATTCAATTCCTAAGTGGCTTAAATAAGTCATATGATCAGGCTTGGAGAGAAATCTTGTTAAACGTAGTTACTCTTTTTTAAATCAGGATAATGCCATGATATATTGAAGATGAATTACAACATTCAACATATATGGAAAGTGTTATTAGAAAACCAGAACCGGTGGTGATTCATGTTAATACAATTTTTGAAAAGACTATATTAAAGAAATGAAATTTGAGGAATGACACTTTATAGGCCACACCAAGGAGAATTCTTATAATTTGATTGGTTATCTTACAAATTGAACGAATAAGAAGAAGCTTGGTTATGGTGAGCAAAATATCTTTAGGGGTCAATCAACACGTTAAGGTCACTCTTATGGCGGTCAACATCATACTTCAACTAGTCACATCATACTGGAGAAATCTCCCCATGCTGCCAGAGCTTTCTTTACAACATAAGTAGTTGCTGCCTTCCATCTTGAATTTTTAGGTACCTGGTCCCTATTGTTTTCTTTGTCACCTCCAATCTTGAGATACCCTTAGTAATCCAATTTGTTCCATGGATAGGTATTAATGAAATGCTCAGGGCTTCAACATTTATGACATACTTCAACATTGTTTGATCCCTTGATATTGCTTCCTCTTCAATTCAATTAACCACCCTTCCTCATTGCATTGACAATTCTCTTTTCCAAATAGGTAACATCAATGTATTTTATTACTGAATAAAGTTTTGAAGTTATTAATGCTAGGGATTTTCTTGTTTTTCTTCACTTTTCTCGATCTTTTGCTACTTTTTGAGCTAATGGATTTTTAGATTTCCAATCAGTTCAACTATGGTGATGGTCTTCAAATTCTTTGCTTTAGTTATGAAATTTATTTTTCATTCCAAGGATATAGGATGAACCCTAAGAATCTTCCTCGCTTTCTTGTACATAGGGGTCACTTCTCCCCTGAAATAAAGCTTATTAGTGATAGAAGTGAATCTTCTATGCCTTTCTTAGATGGTTTCTCCTTATTCCGTGGTGAAGGTTTCATAATAAGTAGTCATTATGTCTAACTTAGAATCATTCACATCAGTAGTGCCTTCATAAGTAGTCCTCAAGCAATCCCAAATCTCTTTGGCATTATCACAATCTGAGATTCGGTTATATTCATCAGGACCTACGTCATAGACTAATAATTTCATGGTCTAGTAGTTTTTTTCAATAATTATTCTATCTTCATGTAACTCCCCAAGATCCCATCCCAAGATGTCACACGGTGCTTAAGGACACACGCGGCCTCAAGCTAACCCTTTGAGCGTGTCATCACTTCTATAACTCACTATGACAATAATCAAGTTGTAATAAGGAAGAATAGTCATGTCATAAACATACTGGAATATGAAGAGATACTATCCTGTACATTCAAAATACTGAAGTTCTGTACACAATGGTACTCTAGTCTGACAAAGCCTTTACTACATAAGACTAAGGAGCCATTGGGACAGATTCCCAACTTACTCGTACTGAACAGGGAATAAACAAACCTCTACTATCAAGACAAAAATTAGGGACATAGATCCTCGAACCATGAGTACTCACCAACTGTATGAATGTAGATGGAGGTACTCGAAAATCACTGTTGCTATTGAGACTGAGCACCTAAACCTACATCACGAGAAAATTTAGAACACAGAAGAGTATGGGAATCAGTACTTGGGAATGTACTGAGTATGTGGGGGTGGATGCAACATTTTAAATAATATCATAAATGTATAAAAAAATCATGCATGCTGACAATAATACCTACCTTCACTTGAATTATCTGAAACATTATTTTCTTAAGTCATCAGTAATAACACATGCTTCATAAAACTCATAAATCATTTAACTCAACTCAAACTCTTTGACTCATGACTTAGAGTGACTCGTTAACTCAAGGTACTCAGATCACTATGGACGTGGGAGTTTCTTATAACCGACATAACTACACCATGTGAGCCGTATGGTGTCCAACGTTTTTCCCTCCTAAGGAAAGAAACCCACATTGGTGGGGGTGTCGTACTCTTGCCAAGAAGTACAACCTCAATTTCTCAATCACAATCCCATACTCGGCCTCTGAACCACAATCATCAATATCAATCCTACGGTGGCACGTAGTTTGGGAAAATACCATATTTCCCGCTCGGTGCTAAATACCCTTCCCAGACTCAGCTCAGAACGCGTTAGGAAATCCACCTTAATCAATATCAACTCATGGGTCTATTATAAAGACCATAATCATAAATATATATCTCATCTGTAAATCATAAACATCTTGTGGATTCCTAACTCGACTCAACTCAACACAATCTTTCTCAACATCAGGTACATTTCCTTATCAAATCATTTCAAATATCAAAAGTTTCAAGGAAACATCATAGGATTCATTCTTGACTCTCAAGTTCAATATCAATATGTATTCAATAATCAATTTCTCATGGAAGGCTTAAATCATGACACTTATCTCAACTCATTCGGAAATCATCAATTCATAATAAGAATATTCAACTCATAGCATAAATCCTCAATTCAAGAAATATGATGGTAAATATATCATAATATAAAACTTAATCAACTCAAATCTCATAAATCATTAATAGAGAATTTTGGGTGTAATCCCACTTTGCAAATTCATGTAAATCAATAATAAAAATTAAATTTTTAGGCACAAGAACGAAAGGAGTGTTCTTGTTCAAACCCCACATACCTTGATTATGGATTGGAATGAAGAAACTTGTTATAGACTTCTTTTCCACTTCTTGAGTTAGGATTCTTGATATTTTTGACTTGGGTACCTTGGATCTTGAACCAATTTGTGAAATTTATGGTTGGATTCTTGATGTGCTTGGAAGATTTGGATTGGATTTTGAGAGAGAAACCCTAATATTCTTGATGAAATGGAAGAAAAATGAAGTTTTATTTTTTACTTGGATATATTTAGAGGGTCAAAATGGGTGGAAAAGACCAAAATACTCTTTTAAAAATGTCCCTTATTTGCTGAAATAAATGACTGACGACATCCATGACAGGCCGTCAGACCCGTGATAGGACTTCAGGAAATGTTGTCACAAAAGGGTCGAATTTTTGATTTTCTGCCTAAGGCTGACGACGTCGTTAGAAATGGCATAAAAAATGTGACAGCCCATCAGAAACATCGTCAGCCTTTTTCAGATTGAAATGCTGGAGTAAAATGGGTATAACTCTTTTCTCCGATATAGGATTTTGGAGAAATCGGTATATTTGGAAAGATAATTCAATTATATATCTGTTGATAGGTCATGAGATTAAAAATTCCAAGTATAATGAGAGATATTCTTGTTTGAAGTTAACTATACCAATATCCTTCCCAAGAATTTAATCAGTAAGGAATATTTTGATTCACCCAATTGTTAGTTCATCTTTAAGGCCTTAATACACACCATCCTTGATCAAAAAACAACCCAAAAAATTATAATTTATTTCTCATGAGCTTGATTCATGGTTGTACTATTGGTTAGAGTCTCAGGGTATTACACTTCATCATCATATTCTCTTCTACTTTTTACTACCATTCTTTTCATTTCTCCTTCTTTGACTTCTTTAACTGGAACATGAGGACCATCAAGAATTATATCTATAAGTTCACTATACTCAGCCATAATAAAATCAAACATCCTATTTTTCCACCACCCATAGTACTTCTCATTGAATCTTGGTGGTATAGTGGTAGATTACCCTTATTTTAGACTAGGTAGAGTAGCCATGATATCCAAGACACTCTAGGTGTGAACCTTTTAGAGTGATCTGGTGCTCTGATACCAATTGTTTAAACCTTGAAGGTTGTACCGCACAGTGATGGACCAGGTCCCCCAAAGTCAATCACTGACAAAATACAGTAAAGTACCAAAGAACTAAAAGACAGTGCAGGAAGAGAAGAAACACCAGATTTTAACATGGAAACCTCTTGATCAAGGAATGAAACAACCATGGTTTACCATCACAAGCACCTCAACATCTACTATAATAAAACTTATCATTACAACCTTTACTGAACCTAATGCTAGCTTTTTTTTGCTTGTAATAACTTTACTACAAGCTTGTTGTAATGACCCTTCAGGTCATTGTCTATATTATTGCTTATTTCACCGAAATAGGTTCTCCATATCCACACCAATTCATTAGTGACTTGCAGGAATCGATAGATTGGTTGCCTGACGGTCGTTTGGTTTTTAGAACCACTTTCTTAATATGAAGTCTTCATCGGTCCTAATTTACCACAAAGATAAAACTCTAGTAAAATGACCTTAAATGTAAAATTTGACTTCACCAATGCTTTGGAACGTCTAAATCTATGTGATTACATATTTTATTTGCTTGAAACAGACTCCAGATGTATCTCGTGGCATTGGCCGAAGCCCGAAACCAAGTTCTAAGCTTCAACCATTCCTGGAATAGAAACATATCCAGTGACTATAGAGGTCTAAGCGCTAATATGGTGCCACGACTGCGGCCAATAAAGGGGCACGACCATGCTACCCGAAGCCTTTGCAAAACCTATTTAAAGGTTGTCTTGCCTAAAATTTTACCCATTTTGTTCCTCTCTCTTAAACTCTAAACCCTGATAGAGTGTAAATCTTCAAAGTGAGTCTTGTGTGTTGATTAGGAGCTTGGATACTTGTGTAATAGAATTTTTTCTATGAATCTAAGTTATGATTCTTTCTATTTTGGTATTTATTTCTTGAATGCTAAACCCAAGAACCTTAATGTATTAAGACTTAAATTGAGAACCAAATATGATTGATTTACTCAAAATTAATTGAGGTTTATAGGTCCCTAACGATATGTGAGTAATGGGTTGGTCTTGGAAACTCATTTTCCAAAGGTGGAACCCACTTGGAGGTTTCGATGTCATTTTAGACCCATGGCATAATGGTGCCATAATGGGTGTTGTTATTTTTATTTTGATACTTAGATTGTGTTGTTGATAGCTTGGCTCGTGGAAGAAGAAACTTCAAGAAACGGAAAGGCAAAGCTTGTTGGTTCGTGAGTTGCTTGGACTTAAGGTAGGTTAGGCTTACTTGTAATTAGATTGAGCTTGATTATAGAATAATTATTGATATCTTGTGAGATTGGGTGGGGGTTTAGATGATAAATTATTAAATGGTGATATTTAGGATTAGTTGAATCTTATAGGTTGTTGAAATTGCAAAGGGTGATGCTTGAACCTTAGCCTAGAACCTTGGATATCTACTAGTAGTCTCATAAATAGTAGGAGAACACTATAGTTGCTCTAATAGATGCAAATGATTTTTCTCCTTAACCCTAATGATATGTTGGCCAAGGTATTGCTTAATTAGGAAATGACCTTGGTGTTGGGTTGACTTAGTAAGAATGCTTGAAAAATACTTCCCCTGTAGGCTTAGTAAGGATTGATAACCCCTTATGGTGTGATTTAGATAATTAGCCCAATTTTGGATAGAATTTAGTCTTGTGATAGTAAACTTTGGCATTTTTTTTTAGGGTAGAAGTTAGTCTTGTGATTTAGATAACTTAGCCTCATTCTCCTACTCGTATTATGTGGTTATGATTAGTAGTAAAGTATGATGGTATATATTACCTTGCATCCCTATTACTCGGTTATTTTCTACTTGTATATTCTTATTGATTTGGCCATATATGTGTGTATATTGTTATCTTAGAAGAGGTAATGATGTTATGATGATTGCTAGTGAATCGGGATAATATGTTTACATTATGGAGATACCTGGTGAATCCAAAGGATATGTTGATATTATGATAATGCCCAACGAATTTGGAAGAGGTAATAATGTTATGATGATACTCCATGAATCTGAAAGAGGTAATGATGTTATGACGATGCTCAGTAAATCCAGAGGATATGTTGATATTATGATGATACCTGGTGAATCCAAAGGATATGTTGATATTATGACGATACTCGGTGAATTGGGAGCATATGTTGATATTGTGATGATGCCTGGTGAATTTGGAAGAAGTAATAATGTTATGATGTTTCCCGATGAATCCAAAAGAGGTAATGATGTTATGATGATGCTTGGTGAATCCGGAGAATATGTTGATATTATTATGATGCCCTATGAATCCAGAGGATATATTGATATTATGATGATGCTCGGTGAGTCCAGAGGATATGTTGATGTAATGATGATACCTGGTGAATTCAGAGGATATGTTGATATTATGATGATACCCGATGAATCCAAAAGAGGTAATGATGTTATGATGATACCCAGTGAATTTGGATAATATGTTGATGTTATGATGATACTCGGTGAATCCGAAAGAGGTAATAATGGCATGTTGTCATGTGGGGCAACTTTATATAAGTTCATGTATATATATGAGGTTACGTCGTGTGTGGATAAACCAATGGTGTACTCGAGACATGATGTCTTCCTTGGTAATTGATACTCATTCTTTGTCTTAACCACTAAATAAGAGGTGTGACCCTCGTAGACTCTAATGGGTATCTAGAGGAAATTTATGTCTATTATTGGGTTAAGGCTAATTGGTGTGTGTAATGTTTTGTAGAACCAAAGGCTTACCTAGTAAATCTATTTGACTTGAATTGATGATTATGTTATGGAATTTCGCCTAGTAAAGTGGCTTATGTTACAACTAGTTATTTCTAATTAATTGCTATGACTTGTAGGTTAGATACCTAGCGAACTAGTTGATGGACCTTACTTGGTTAAAATATGGAAACTAGTCTTTAAGGTTGTAACATGCCTATAGTAATAGACTTAGTATGGTATGATTAATGGTTAAGTTGTCATCTAGTATGAGATGCCGTGATGGCATAATTGATGACTTATATAATAAGAATCCTAACTAGAGAATGGACTTGTGATGGGTAAATAATTAATAGCATTAGTAACTTATAGCTTTTTCTTATTTGATGACTAGTAAACTATAAGACTTTTAAACTAGTGTTTCATGGATATGTAGATTAGCTAATATAGACTAAACATGTAGTTCACAATGAAATAGAGATTAAGTAACTATATAACTATGCTATGGTGATATCTATTTTGTTATGATGAGTTATGGTATTGATAATAACTGTATACCTCGGTAAGAGGCCATTGAGGAAATGTGAGTCCGTGGCTTTTGGGTATGTAGTTGTGTAATAATGCCTTGATACATTAATGGTTTGATCTTTTGTTGTACTCTCCAGTGGTATAGGACATCATGATGAGTTCTTTTATTGCATTCTTTTGGTGTACTCTCTAGCGGTATGAGGCTGTGTAATGAGTTTTTTGTTGTGTTCTTTTGTGTGTACTTCCCTGCGGTATGGGATGTCGTGGTAAGTTCTTGTGCTTTATTTTCTAATGATGGCTGGTGTTGATCATGGTAAATACATGGTAGTTATTGTATATATGTGGCTTTATGCTTCCAAAATGGTTACTCATTTGTATGACGATAATGGTATATATTGACATGATACGGGATGCCATTGCTCTAGTTGATTAGTTATCCTATACAGTGATATTGAAGAAGATTCAGGTCTTGATCCTATACCTTGAATTTAAGTTATTGTCTTGCTTTATATAGTCCTTATATTATAATTTAGCTCAGTCGGCCAATGATGCCTACTCAGTACCCGTGTTTTTGTACCCATACTATACTTTTGTACCTTTTTCCACTCTATCTTTACTCGTGAGCTCTTGGAGTTCATTTCCCTATTTCCACTCTATCTTTATTTGTCTTTTGTTTTCAAGACAAATGTATGAGATTATTTAAGATATTTTAGACTTTGAGTTGTAAAGTCCTATTATCAAATCTAGATGCTCTTGTACTAATACTATCAGGTCCTGGGATTAGTATTTAACTATTAATTATCTTAGGTTGTGGAATATTATTGTTTATATTGTGTTCTTATATAGGGTCCATGTTGGACATTCCTACCAAGGTAACCCATTGCATTAGCTCCGAGTTACGGTATTGGCTTACCTACCGGTGGGACTTGGTAGGTGTCATCATGACTCAAAAATCTGGTCATGACAAATTAGTATCAGATCCTAGGTTTTACCAATATTATTGTTACAAGAGAGAGTGTCTAATAGAGTTTGGCGTATTAGAATATTGACGTACATTTCCTATCTTTGGGATGCTATTAGACATTCTTAGGAGTCATTCACTTACTTCACTCATATCATGCTATGAGTCTGAGTTGGTTTGTAGGATATTCAGTTGACTTTACTCTTTAGTAGATGCCCAGGACACGTGCTTCAGTGATATATGAGGTGGGTCCCGAGGCCCAGACTCATGATGTGTCCCTACTTAGGGATTGGAGTGTACCTCTCCAGGATCATTTCCTACACTTGAGCCAGAGACTCCTCCACCTCAGTTAGTGGTGGGCCAGGGACCAGCCCAAGATCCACCTAGATTTATCCCCTCTTCTTTGCTTAGAGATGCTTTGGTTTATCTATTAGGTATTGTTCATAGTTTGCTGACTACTAGAGCAGGAGTACAACCTGCAGCTGCAACTCCTAGAGTTGAGGTTCCTCCCTTTTTGGCAGTTGTTCAGCCGATAGTCATTCATCCAATTGTGTCCCAACTTTCTATGTATGCATAGGAGCAAAAGATATTAGGTAGGTTTTTGAAGTTGGCTCCATCTATATTTTCTGGTGCTCTTGGAGAGGATGCTTTTGAGTTTCCAGTTGCTTGTAAGGATAGGCTTCGTGGGTTAGGCCTTGTTGAGAATCGTGGTATGGACTACACCATGATTTAGTTGGACTTGTCTGCTAGACACTAGTGGAAAGGATTTGTGTGTTCTAAACCAGTTGGATCATTCTCTCTCTCTTGGGCTTAGTTCTTTGAGATGTTCTTAGAGAAGTTTATGCCGCGTAGAGTTAGAGACTGTTTGAGAGATCAGGTCTCTAGATTGGAGCAGGGTTCTATAATAGTCGCTGAGTATGATGCTCATTTCTATGTATTGGCTATACATGTGACTTTTTTCTTAGATATTGAGTATAAGAGAGTTCGCTTCTTTGTGAGAGATTGAGACTTCCTATTTGGAGGGCTACCCAAAGTTTAGTTATTGCGGGTAGGACCTTTGCTAAGTTTATTGATCATGCTAGAGTGATGGAAGACATGCAGTGTTAGGGCTGTGATAAGAGGACCAAGTATCAGGGTAGATTTGGTAGGAGACTTAGTAGTTCTGGATTCACAGGTGGTGTTCCTTATGCTAGACATCCTCTGCGTCCATAATTTCAGCCTTAGAGTTCAGGAAACTCTTCAGTCAACTAATAAAGATCAATTTATTTCTAGTGGATGCCCTAGCAAGGGAAGTGATCAGTCTTAGAGAGGTTTACCTATGGGCTATGCTAGGCGTGGTAGCTATGCTGGGTCAGCCAGATTTGTGAGTTCTGGTTCTTATCATGAGTCTTTTTTTACTTGTGGGCTTCCTGGTTATTTCTCTAGATAGTGCCCTAGTCGTGGGGCAGTGGTTTTATCAACCTAGGGAGATACTGATATTAAGGAAGTTCATCTCTCAGGTAGAGGTGGTTTGCGATGTCATTGAGATGGTTATTAGGGTGCTCGAGGTGGTACTCAAGCAGGCAGGGTTGGAGGTCAGTCAGGTGCCTAGCCAGGTGGCAGGGATGGTTAGTTGTATACTGTACCGGCTAGGCCTAAGGATGAGACTTTTGATGCTATAGTGATAGGTACGATATTAGTGTGCCGCAAGTCAGTTCTTGCTTTATTTGATCCCGAATCCACTTATTCTTTATATCTGCATATTATGGACTACAGTTGGACTTTTCCAATGATTTATTATCTATGACATTATGCGTATCCACTCTTGTAGGTGATTTCTTAGTAGTGAATTGGGTATTCAGATCTTGTGTTATGACAGTTAGTGATATTGATACTTATGCTGATCTTATTATTCTTGATATGTTGGATTTTGATGTGATTCTGGGCATGAACTAGTTATCTCACTATCATACGTTCATGGATTGTTTTGCCAAGATCGTTACCTTAGCCATGCCCGATGTACCCCCAGTCATGTGGTAGGGAGTAATTAATCGTGAGATGATGGGGATTATTTCTTATATTTGTGCTAGACATCTTATATCGAGGAGTTGTGGGTCTTATCTCGCTTATGTATATGATACCCATGTATAGAGTTCGATACCTGACTCTCTTCCTGTTGTGTTTAAGTTTCCTGATGTGTTTTCTGACGATCTTCCTAGTATCCCTCCTGACCATGAGATTGAGTTTCCTATTGACCTTAAGCAAAGAACTTGACCTATATCTATGGCTTCTGCAGAGCTTAAGGAGCTGAACACTCATCTATAGGATCTTCTTGGCAAGTGGTTCATTAGACCAAGTGCGTCCCCGTGGGGAGCCCCTACTTTGTTTGTAAAGAAGATAGATGGTTCGATGGGGATGTGCACTAATTATAGAAAACTTAACACGGTGACAGTGAAAAACCATTATCCTATGAGTCACAATGATGAGTTGTTCGACCAGCTTCAGGGCGCAGCTGTATTGCTAAGATAGATTTGAGGTCCGATTATCATTAGTTGAGGATTCGGGCTGAGGATGTCCCAAAGACAGCCTTTAGGACCCGCTATGGTCACTATAAGTTTTGAGTGATGTATTTTAGGCTAACTAATGCCCCATCCGCGTTTATAGAGTTGATGAACCATGTGTTCAGACTTTATCTAGACTCATTTGTTATTGAGTTATTAATGATATTCTTGTGTACCGAGGAGTAGTGAGGAGTATGCACAATATTTGAGGGTTGTGCTCTAGATTTTGTGATAGCATATGCTTTTAACTAAGTTTTCCAAGTGCGAGTTTTGGCTTGAGTCAGTATTTTTTTTTGGACATGTGGTGTTAGAGGCAGGTATTATGGTAGACCCGGCTAAGTTTCAATGATTCGTGATTGGGCTAGAACTATGTCTCCTATTGAGTTTCGTAGCTTTATTGGTTTGGCTTGTTATTATAGGTATTTTGTTATGATCTTTGTTACCATTTCAGGCCCTATGACTAGATTGACCCAGAAGGAAGTTCCCTTTCGATGGTCCGATGAGTGTGAGTTGAGCTTCGAAAATCTCAAGGATTGTCGCATTTTAGACCTGGTGTTAGCTCTTCCTATTAAGGGCGAGGGATTCATAGTGTTTTGTGATGCTTCTGGTGTTGGTCTTAGTTGTGTTTTGATGCAGTAGGGGTGTGTCATTGACTATGCTTCTAGGCAACTTAAGGTGTATAAGCGCAACTACCCCACTCATGATTTAAAGCTGACGACGGTAGTTTTCACGCACAAGATTTGGAGGCATTACTTGTGTGGTGTACGTTGTGAGATTTTCACCGATCATCATAGTCTTCATCATCTTATGACCCAACGACAGCTTAATGCCCTCTAGCGTAGGTGGATGGAGTTGCTAAAGGACTACAATATTTCTATTTTGTATCATTCGGGTAAGGCAAATGTGGTGGTAGATGCCTTGAGTTGCAAGGCATCGAGTATGGGTAGTTTGGCATTTATATTAGTTTCTCAGAGGCCCTTTGTATGGGACATCCAGTTCTTAGCCAATTTGATGGTTCGCCTCGATATTTTAGATCCCGCGAGGTTTTTGGATTATGTTGAGGCAAGGTCCTCCCTAGTTTAGTATATTCGGGACCGTCAGTTCAAGGATAGTAAGTTGTTCCTTCTTTGTGATCAGGTAGTAAGTGGTGAATCTAGGAGACACACCGTAGATTCAGAGGGTATCTTAAGATTTTGGGGTCTATTTGTATTCCCTGACTTGATGACACTATTCAGTCAATTTTGAATGAGGCTCATAGCTCTAGATATTTTATTCATCTAAATACGGCCATGATGTATAAAGACTTGAGGCAACTTTATTGGTGGGACGGTATGAAGAAAGTTGTGGAAGAATTTATGGCTTGTTGCATGTATTGTCAGGGATTAAAGTTGAGCATCAGCGTTCAGGTGGATTGACTCAAAGATTCCCCATTCTCTATTGGAAATGGGAAAAGATTACCATGGACTTCATTAGATGTTTGCCTCGTACTTCCCGTGGTACCGATGGTATTTATGTTATTAATGATCGTTTGACAAAGTCGGCACAATTCATTCCTATTCAAATGACCTTCAGTGCTGACAGATTAGCCAAGATTTATATCTGAGAGATAGTTCATTTGCATGGGGTCCCTGTGTCTATCATATCAGATCATGGTTCTGTGTTTACTTCATAGTTTTGGAGAGCATTTTAGGAGGAGTTGGGTACTCGAGTGGATTTGAGTATAACCTTTCATTTGCAGATGGACGGTCAGTCTGAGGTACTATTCAGGTGCTTGAAAATATGCTCCGAACCTGTGTTATGGACTTTGGATGTCAGTGGGATCAACACTTAGCATTGACAGAGTTCACCTACAACAGTAGTTATCAATCCATTATTGAGATGGCACCTTATGATGCTTTTATGTTAGGAGATGCATTTCTCCTGTAGGATGGTTTGGAACTTTCGAGATTACAACCTATGATATAGATTTGTTTCAAGACTCCTTGGATAGAGTTAGGGTGATTCGGGAAAGGCTGAGAGCAGCCTAGAGTAGGCAGAAGGCCTATGCCGATCGTAGACCCTGTGCCTTGATATTTGGAAGGCTAAGCTTAGCCCTAGCTATATTGGCCCTTTGAGATTCTTTGTGTAGTTGGTGAGTTAGCCTATGAGTTTTCTTTACCTCCAGGTTTTGCTGCTATTCATCCGGTTTTACATGTCTCTATGTTGTGGATGTATATTCCTGATCCTTCTCATGTACTTAGATGGGACTCGATCCGGTTTGACGATAAGTTGACCTTTGTGGAGGAGCCCGTGTTGATTTTGTGTAGTGATGTGAGGCGACTGCATACTAGGGAGATTCCAGTAGTCAAGGTTTAGTGGAGGCATCACCTAGTAGAGGAGGCTACTTAGGAGATTGAGTGTGACATGCGGACCTAGTAACCTCATTTATTCAAGACTTCAGATACTTTCTCGTCTTAAACTTTCAGGGATAAAAGTTCCTTAGTAGTGGATGTTGTAATGACCACTCTTTAGGTCATTGTTCGCATTCTTTCTTATTTCGCTGATAGAGCTTCTCCATAGCTTCCCTAAGTCATTGGTGACTTGCCGGAATCGATAGATTGGTTACCTAGAAGTTCGTTTGTTTTTTAGAACAACTTTGTCAATTCACAGTCTTCGTTGGTCCTAATTGACCAACAAGATAAAATTCTAGTAAAATGACCTTACATGCAGATTTTGAATTCACCAGCGCATTCGAAATATCTAAATCTATGTGGTTACATATTTTATTTGCTTGAAACGGACTATAAATGCATCCCGAGGCATTGGCCAAAGCATGAAACAAAGTTCCAGGCTTCTGCTATGCCTGACATAGATAGAGATTCTACGACCGAGGAGGTCTAGGCACGAACGCCGTGCAGTGACCACGGCCAAGCAGGGGGCATGACCGTGCTACCCGAGGCCTAAGCAAATACTATATAAAGGATGTATTTCCCAAAATTTTGGCCATTTTATGCCTCCCTCTTGAACTCTAAACTGTAATAGAGTGCAAATCTTCAAAGTGAGTCTTGTGGGTTGATTAGGAGCTTGGATAACTTGTGTAATCAAATTTTTTCTATGAATCTAAGGTAAGACTCCTTCTAGTTTCGTATTGATTTCTTGAATTCTAGACCCAAAACCCTTAAGGGATTAAGACTTAAATTGAGCCCCAAGTATGATTGATTTACTCAAAATTAATTGAGGGTAATAGATCCCTAATGATATCTGAGTAATGGGTTGGTCTCGAAAACTCATTTTCTGAAAGTGGAACCCACTTGGGGGTTTTGATTTCATTTTTGTACCATGACGTAATGGTGCCATAATGGGTGTTGTTATTATTGTTTTGATGCTTAGATTGTGTTGTTTATAGCTTGGCTCGTGGAAGAAGAAGCTTCAAGAAAAGGAAAGGCAAAGCTTGTTAGTTCGTGAGTTGCTTGGACTCAAGGTAGGTTAGGCTTACTTGTAGTTAGATTGATCTTAATTGTGGTATAATTGTTGATATTTTTATGATTAGGCATAGTTTAGATGATAAATGGTTGAATAGTGATATTTTGGATTAGTTGACTCTTATAGGTCGTTAAACTTGCAAAGAGTGATGCTTGACCCTTAGCCAAGAACCTTGGATAGTTCTACTAGTAGTCTCAAAAATAGTAGGAGAACACATTAGTTTCTCTAATAGATGAGAATAATGTTACTCATTAACCCTAAGGGTATATTGACCTAGGTATTGCTTAGTTAGGAAATGATCTTGGTGTTGGGTTGATGTAATACCCTACATTTTCTTAGCGTAATATACGAACCAATACATGAGTATTCGTATATAAAATTTTTGAAACACTCATTATTTATCAGTTTTGAGCCTGCCATTGCGTAGGAAATTCAATTGGCTTTCCAGCAACATAAAATTTGCCCAAATTCGATAACAGGGTAGGAAGTTATGGAGATTTTAAGTTTCAGTCATTAAACACCATCATTTTAACCCTTAGCGCATCGCGGAGCTAGTCTAAATGACGATTGGCAATATCAAGTGAAGGTGTGTGATCTTGGCGCATCGCGCCAAAGGGCAAATTGGTATTTGGCAGTTTCCAGTGTCTCTCCGCAATTCCGCCTCATTTCGGTGAGCTTTTAGGTCATAAACAAAGTGGAAACGCGATTACGCCACATCGCACCACCATGCATTTTTTCAATTATCCCTTTTCCAGTGGCTTGGCATAATAGTGTCGCGTTGCGCTAAGGGTTAAAATCAGGAATTTTTCCAGTTTTGCGATTTTAAATTACAGGGGTCGTTTGGTCTTTTTCGAAGGCCCCAAATCTGCCTAAACACGGTATTTAACACTAAGAGAGCATTATTTGATCACTTTTGCATTATTCTCTCAAATTATAATCAACTCTCTTCAAGAACAAGAACCCTAACTCTCAAATTCAGGGCCAAATCTCAAGAACACTCCATCAATCCTCCTAAATTCATTATCCCAGGTATGTTAGATGTTCACCCATGGATTTCTTTCATCCATGGATTCCAAGTATCCTATTTATATTATACAATTTTGATATTTGAAAGTTTAATTGATTTTAAATTGTGATTTCACGCATGAATCTCCATGTACTATTGATTTTATACCATGATTCAATGAAGTTATTGTTGTTATTCAATCCTCCATGTTTTAATATTATTATTTATTGAATTAAACCATGATTTAATACTATTATGTTGAATTCAGGCCATTTCTATAAGTTCCATGACATTCCTATGATTGTAACTACAAGTGTTTGATAAAATGCTTACAAGAGTGATTGATTTAATAAAATCTTTCATGCTTTGTCCCCCCATGCTTTAGTGTCATTTTTCCATTGTTGTTTCTGAGTCCTTGGGGTATTGAATACCCAAAAACCATAGTTGTTTATGTAGTCTAGTCTGAGTATATTACAGAATAGTCTTCAGAACATACTATGAGCATTATCGAAATAGTCAAATATCAGTCACTTAAACTCAAAAAAGACTAGTATTTCAGTGTCTTTCAGTTGGGAGTCGGATTTAGCACCGAGCGAGGGTAGGGATGACAGATTCCCCATCATATAGGCAGAGTCGTTAGTAGCAGTCCCCATACTCAAGAACTATGTCGCCAGCATAGGATTTGAGAAGTCACCCGTCAGGTTAGGCTTGACTATCTCGCAGGGGTCACCCGTCAGTTCAAGCTTGACACCCTTAGTCCTTTCAGATAATACATCAGTATAGTGGATCTACACAATGACCGTTAGTACCCGTGGCACGGTATTGACACCCTTTCAACTAGGGTTACAAGTTGGACCCCAATTAGCTCAAATTAGGGAATGTCATTCACATGATACCTCTCACAGTCTCAGATACAGTCTCAGTTATAGTCCAGTTCAGCAATTCAGTCTTAGTGTTGTTTGACCAAAGCATACAGATTTCAGTTATTTCACTATTTCAATAATTTCAGTATTTCAGTTTACAAATTTTACTCACTTCATGTTATATGCTTGGTTATGCATCCTCGGTACTTACAGATTTCCACATATTCCTAGTACCTACAGATTTTATGCTCTCTATTGAGTACTTGATGCTTTATATGCATATTTAGTTGATTTTTAGTTCTGTTCTTGAAACCATGCGTATCAGCCTACCTCATTTAGCATACCAGTACATTCAAAGTACAAATCACATACCTTTTCTTTTGTTCTATGATGTATTATATCATAGGTTCTAACTCACCCTTTCCGGCTTACGATTAGACTTATCAAATACTCAGCAGTAGCCATGGTGAGTCCTGATACTTTAAGGATAGTCTTACTTTATTTCATGCCTCAATTTAGTAGTTAGTTGGAGTTAGTTGGGGCCTGTCCCATCAACTCACAGTTATTCGGTTATAGAGGCTTATCAAACATTAGAGTCAGTTATTCAGTATTCAGACATTACAGTTTGTTATCCAGTTTATCAGTATTTTACCAGATTCAGTCAGTTATTTCTATAGACTCATATTTAAGTATTGAATTAAGTTATTAAAACCTTATGACATGTCAGTATTCTTCCGCATTTATGATTATGTTATCCAATGCTCACATTAGGTACCAACTCATGGTTTAGCTTGTGGTACCTCAGGACTGTAAGCACCGTGTGATGCCCAGGGTGTTCTCTTAGGGAGTTACAAACTTGGTATCAAAGCCTAAGATTTTAAGGTTTCCTAGGAAGTCTGAAAGCCATATCAAGTAGAGTCTTGTGCATGGGTGTGTTGTGTGCCACACTTATGGACGAGAGGATACAAGGCGTTTAGGAAAAAGTTACCCTTCTTTTAGTAATTATGTTGTGTGAGTGAGCATAAGCTCAATTTAAACTCCCCGTCTAATCTATTTCTTCCTTCCATTTATAGAATATGCCTCCTAAGAAGAATGGATGAAGAATAGAAAATCAACCAGCCCCTCAGCCCGTCTAGGCAGATCCTCAGGATGAGCATGTCTCTCACATAGAATTCAAAGCTTTGTTCACTACTCTAGCGAGATCCATAGCAGCATAGAATGAACAGATATCTGTTGTTCCAGCCAACTCAGTGGCCAATACTACTACAACTAGAATTTGGGATTTCACTTGGATGAATCCTCCTTGTTTCACGGGATTCAAGTCTGAATAGGATCCATAGGAATTCTTAAATATGGTTCAGAAGGTCACAGATGCTATGGGGGTAACATCTAGTCAGAGTGTTGAGTTAGCTGCATACCAGTTGCAGGATGTAGCCCATACTTAGTTTAAGAAGGGGAAGGTTGATAAAGGTGTAGATACAGGGCTTGTAGAATGGGAAGAGTTTTCCACAGCTTTCTTAGACAAATTCTTCCCATTGGATTTGAGGGAGGCCAAGGTGTTACAGATTATTAACTTAAGGCAAGAAAGCATGAGCGTGAGGGAGTATTCTCTTAAGTTTACTCAGTTAGCTAGATATGCTCCTCATGCGGTAGCTGATAATAGGTCCAAGATGAGTAAGTTTATATCTGGCATATATGATAGTGTGGTAAAAGAGTGCAGTACTGCAATGCTGATTAGTGATATAGACTTTTCTAGGCTGATAGTCCATGCTCAACAGATAGAGGAGCAGAAGATTAGGGAGAGGGAGAGAGGAAACAAAAGGTCTAGGATAGGTTATTTTAACCTCAGTAAGTCAAAGTCAGAGGCTGGTAAGTGTCCTCAGTTTCATCAGAGGTCTTGAGCCCCAACACCCTCTTCAGCTAGTGCTCCCGTACCCAAATTCAGAAATGATAATAGGGATAGAGCAAAAGTCTCTAAGTTCCAGGTCAGTGTTAGTAGTGCTCGTACAAATCCTCTATGACAAAAATATGGAAGACACCATTAGGGTGTGTGTAGAGCGGGTAGTGATGTGTGCTTCGAGCATGGAAAGCCAGGCCATAGAATTCGGGAGTGTCAGGTAGTATATCAGAAAGGTAGGGATGTGAGCCAACAAAGACAGTCCCATCAGTCGTTAGTTTCATCTGGTCGCCCAACTCAACAGGGTGTCGCTTCCAGTGCTACCAGTGGTTAGCGTCCAAACAGACTATATGCTTTCCAGTCTCGCCAAGATCAGAAAAATTCTCCTGACGTAGTTATTGGTACGTTGTAAGTCTTTCACATATATGTTTATTATTCTCTAGACCCTGGTGCTTCTCTTTCTTTTGTGACTACATATATAGTCATTAATTTCAGAGTCAGTCCCAAAACTCTAGCAGAGCCCTTTTCAGTGTCCACCCCAGTAGGTGTTTCCATTATAGCCAGACAGGTATACAAGAACTGTTCGGTCACAATATCTCAGAAAGTTACTTCTATTGATCTTATGGAGAGAAGATTTTGACGTCATTCTCAGGATGGATTGGCTCTAATTATGCTTTGCCTTAGTTAATTGTAGAAATGGAATAATTAATTTTCAGTTCCCAAATGAACCAATCCTTGAATGGAGGGGTTGTACTATAGCACTTAAGGGTCAGTTGATTTCATACCTTAGAGCAAGAAAGATGATATCCAAGGGGTGTATTTATCATCTCGTTCCAGTCAAAGACTCAAATTCAAAAACTCTAACCCTTGAGTCAATTTCAGTAGTCAGGGAATTTCCAGATGTGTTCCCTAAAAATCTTCCCAGAGTTCCTCCCGAAAGGGAAATCGACTTTAGAATAGACCTTCTTCTAGACACTCAACCCATATCTATTCTTCTATACTGAATGGCTCCAGCTGAACTCAAATAACTAAAAGAACAGTTGAAGGATCTCATAGATAAGGGATTCATCAGACCCAACATCTCCCCTTGGGGTACACCAGTTCTATTCGTGCGTAAGAAAGATGGTTCTCTCAAAATGTGTATTGATTACCGTCAGTTGAATAAAGTCACCATCAAGAATAAATTTTCACTACCTAGAATCAATGATTTGTTTGACCAACTTCAGGGAGCCAGTTATTTTTCTAAGATAGACCTCAGATCAGGCTATTATCAGCTCAGAGTAAGAGAATGTGACATTTCAAAAATAGCTTTCTGAACCCGTTATGGTTGCTTCAAGTTTCTATTTATGTCCTTTGGTATCACGAATGCCCTGGAAGCCTTCATGGACTTGATGAATTGAGTGTTCAAGCAATACTTGGACATATTCATCATAGTCTTCATTGATGACATTCTTATTTACTCCCGTAGTAAAACTTATCTTGTAGACCATCTCAGAATAGTATTACAAACTCTTAGAGCTCACTAGTTATTCGCTAAATTCAATAAGTGTGAATTCTGGCTAAGATTAATACCTTTCCTTGGCCATATTATTTTCGGTTATGACATTTTAGTTGATCCTCTAAAGACTGAAGCAGTGAGAAATTGGTCTAGACCTATCTCTCTATCATACATCAGGAGTTTCTTGGGTTTATCTAGCTATTATCATCAGTTTGAAGAAAGTTTTTCTTATATTTCATCCCCTATGTCCAGATTGACTCAGAAGAAAGTTAAGTTTCAGTGGTCAGATTCCTGCGAGAAGAGTTTTCAGGAGTTGAAGACTCGTCTAACCTCAGCCCTAGTTCTTACCTTGCCAGATGGTTCATATGGGTTTGTTGTGTACTGTGATGCATCCAGAGTAGATTTAGGTTGTGTCCTTATGCAGAGAGGTAAGGTTATAGACTATGCCTCCAGAAAACTTAAACCCCATGAGAAGAATTATCCGACTCATGATCTTGAGTTAGAACTAGTAGTATTTGCCTTAAAGATTTGGAGACATTACTTATATGAGGTGCCCGTTGATGTGTTCATTGACCATAATAGCCTGCAATATGTGTTCTCTCCGAAAGATTTAAATCTACATTAGAGAAGGTGGTTAGAGTTGTTAAAAGATGATGAAATGAGTGTTCTGTATCATTTGGGAAAGGCCAATGTAGTGGCTGATGCTCTTAGTAGAATGTCTATCGGCAGTGTTGCTAATGTTGAGGATGGTACGAAGAAGTTAGCTCAAAAAGTTCATCAGCTAGCTACACTAGGTATCTGCCTAGTCGATTCAGCAGAAGGTAGTGTATGGGTGCAGAGTAGCTCAGAATCATCTCTAGTTTCCTAGGTGAAGGAAAAGCACGATAGAGATCCCAATCTAGTTATGTTGAAAGAATCAGTCAGAGATTAAAAAGTGGAGGTTTTCTCCCAAGGGGGAGATGGCGTTTTGCATTGTTAGGGTAGATTGTGTGTGCCTGGTATAGATTACTTGAGTCAACGAATTCTTGTAGAATCGCATGGTGATCATTACTCTATTTGTCTAGGGCCACTAAGATATACCATGATTTGTGAGTGATCTATTGGTTGAGTGGGATGAAGAAAGATATTGCAGAGTTTGTAGCTAAATGCTCTAAGTGCCAGCAAGTTAAGATCAAGCACCAAATGCCTAGTGGGTCCATGCAGGAGTTCAATATTCCCACTTGGAAATGGGAGAAAGTTAACATGGACTTTATGATAGGTTTGCCTCGTACTCATTAGTAGCATGATTCTATTTGGGTTATCATAGATAGGACGACTAAATCAACTCATTTCTTGCTAGTCCATACCTCCTATTCAGCCGAAGACTATGCCAAACTCTATATTAGAGAGTTGGTTAGGTTGCACGGTGTTTCCTTATCTATTATCTTAGATAGAGGTACCCAGTTTACCCCTCAATTATGGAAAGTATTCCAAAAGGGTCTTGCTACCCAAGTCCATCTCAGTACAACTTTCCACCCTCAGACGATGGTCAAGTAGAACATACCATTCAGACTCTAGAAGATATGCTGAGATCATGCGTAGTTGATTTTAAAGGTAGTTGGGATGACCACTTTCCTTTGATCAAATTCACATATAATAACAGTTATCATTCTAGTATCCGTATGGCTCTATTTAAGACTCTCTATGGTAGGATATGTAGATCTCCAATTAGTTGGTTTGAAGTAGGTGAGGCTGCGGTAGTAGGGCCTGAATTGGTTTTTGATGCGTTAGAGAAGGTTCAGTTGATCGGAGAAAGTCTTAGGGCTTCCCAGAGCCGAAAAAAATCATATGTTGATGTGAGGGGAAAGGATCTCAAGTTTGATGTTGGTAATTTTTTGTACTTGAAAATCTCTCCCATGAAGTGAGTGAAGAGATTCAGCAAGAAAGGAAAACTCGATCCCAGATATATCGGTCCCTACAGAATTCTCAGTCATTTAAGAAAGCTAGCTTATGAGCATGAGTTGCCTTCAGATTTAGCCTCAGTACACCCAGTATTCCACGTCTCATTGTTGAAAAAGTTTATTAGTGATCCAACTGTAGTTGTTTCCTTAGAAAGTGTAGATATTCAGAACAGTCTTTCCTTTGAGTAAGTTCCAGTCGAAATTCTTGATCATCAAGTTCGTAGACTAAGGAACAAAGAAGTTCCATTGGTCAAAGTTCTTTGGGCGAATCAGTCCGTTGAAGGAGCAACTTGGGAAGCAAAGGCAAATATGCAGACCAAGTACCCTCATCTTTTCTCCGCGAATCTAGATACAGTATAAGGTACTAATCTTCTTAATATTTCTCTCTATCATGCTCTGTTTCAGTTTCACATCATTTTTATGTTAGTCGTGCATTCATGAGTCAGTTCAGTCATGCATTCCATGCATTAGATATGAATGTTCAGTGTGTAAGCTCAGTAAATTAGTTTTCCCTCAACTTAACCAGTCTCATTCTAGGATGAATGATCCTAAGGGGGAGATATTGTAATACCCCGCAATTACTTAGCATAGTCTAAGTCCCAATACATGAGTATTCGTATATAAAATTTTCAAAACACTTATTATTTGCCAGTTTATAGCCTACCATTGCATAGAAAATTCAATTAGTTTTCCAATGATATAAAATTTTCCCAAATCTGATAATCGGGTAAGAAGTTATAGAAATTTTAAGTTTTAGTCATTAAACACAGTTATTTTAACCATTAACGCATCACAGAGCTAGTCTAAATGATGATTAGCAATTTTCAGTGAAGGTGCGCGATCTTGGCGAGTCACGCCAAATGCTAAATTGGCATTTGGCAATTTCTAGTATCTCTCCACAATTTCATTGTATAGCGGTGAGATTCCAGGTCACAAATAAGGTGGTAATGCGATTATGCCGCGTAGAGACACCAGGCATTTTCCCAATTGTCCCTATTTCAGTAGCTTAGCGCGATAGTGGCGCATCTTGCCAAGGGTGAAAATCAAGAATTTTTCCAGTTTTGCGATTATAAATTACAGGGGTCATTTGGTCTTTTCCCATGGCCCCAAATCCACCTAAACACGAGATTTAACCCTAAGAGAGCATTATTTTCTCACTTTTGCATTATTCTCTCAAATTAAAATCAACTATCTTTAAGAATAAGAACCATAACTCTCAATTTCAGGGCCAAATCTCAAGAACTCTCCATCAATCCTCCTAAGTTCATTATCTCATGTATGTTAGATGTTCATTCATGGATTTCTTTCATCAATAGAGTCCAAGTATCCTATTTAAATTATAAAATTTTGATCTTTGCAAGTTTAATTGATTTTAAATTATGATTTCACCGATGAATCTCCATGTACTATTGATTTTATACCATGATTCAATGAAATTATTGTTGTTATTCAATCCTTCATGTTTTAATATTATTATTTATTTAATTAAACCATGATTTAATACTATTATGTCGAATTCATGCTATTTATATAAGTTCCATGACATTCCTATGATTGTTTTAAATCATGAACTACAAGTGTTTGATAAAATGCCTACAAGAGTGATTGATTTAATAAAAGTCTTCATGCTTTGTCACCCTAAGCTTTAGTGTCATTTTTCCATTGTTTTTTTTTAGTCTTGGGGTTATTGAATACCCAAAAACCATAGTTGTTTATGTAGTCTAGTCTCAGTACATTATAAAATAGTCTTCAGAACATACTATGAGCATTATCAAAATTGTCAAATATCAGTCAGTTAAACTCAGAATAGTCTAGTATTTCAGTGTCATTTAGTTGGGAGTAGGATTTAGCAACGAGAGATTGTAGGGATGGAGGCTTCCCCATCAGATAGGAAGAGTCATTAGTAGCAGTCCCTATACTCCAGAACTACATAGCAAGCATAGGATATGAGAAGTCACCCATCATATTAGGCTTGACTATCTCGCAGGGGTCACCCATTAGTTCAAGATTGATACCCTTAGTCCTTCAGGACAATACATCAGTATAGTGGATCCACACAACCAGTATTAGTACCGTAGCACGATATTGACACCCTTCCAACGGGGGTTACAGGTTGGACCCCGATTAGCTCAAATTAGAAAATGTCAGTTAGATGATACATCCTATTATCTCAGATACAGTCTCAGTTACAGTACTATTTTAGTTATTTAGTCTTAGTGTTGTTTGACGAAACATATAGATTTTAGTTATTTCAGTATTTCAGTTTACAAATTTTACTTAGTTCATGTTATATGCTTGGTCATGCATCCTCAGTATTTACAAATTTCCACATATTCCAAGTACATATAGATTTCATGATCTCTATTCAATACTCCATGATTTATATGAATATTCAGTTAATAATTTGTTCTATTCATGAAACAATGTATATCATCCTACCACATTTATCATACCAATACATTCAAGGTACTGATTGCATACCTTTTCTTTTGTGATATGATGTATTATATCATAGGTTCTGATGCTCAGTTCCTAGCTTGCGATTAGACTTATCAGATCCTCAGCAGTAAAAGTGGTGAGTCCTCATTTTTCGAGGATAGACTTACTTTATTTCATGTCTCAGTTTAGTAGTTATTTGGAGTTAGTTAGGGCCTATCCCATCACCTCACAGTTATTCAGTTATAGAGTCTTATCAAACATTAGAGTCAGTTATTTAGTATTAAGACATTAATGTTAATTATCTAGTTTATTAGTATTTTATCAAATTCAGTCAGCTATTTCTATAGACTCATATTTCAGTTTTGAATTATGTTATTAAAACCTTATGGTATGTCAGTATTCTTCCATATTTATGATCATGTTATCTAGTTCTCACAGCAAGTACCAGTGCATGGGTTATCTTATTGTCCCTCGGGACTATAAGCACTATGTGACGCCTAGGGTGTGCTCTCGGGGCGTTACAGTTGACTTAGGAAGAATGCTTGAAGAAGACTTCCTATATAGGCTTAGTAAGGATTTATAAGATTTAGATTGTTTAGCATAATTTTTGGTAGAAGTTAGTCTTGTGATAGCAAACTTTGGCATTCTTGGGATTTAGGAATGGGATTTCACCAGCCTTAAGCTTGAACTATGAAATCCCTTAGAGACCTCTATACTTGATGAACGTTTAAATTACTTTATTGAGGTTATAATGGTTAAACCTAATTGTTGATTTATTTATGTAGACGATGATTAGATATTTTGTTTACTTGATTGATTACCTTGTTGTCATGATATGGATAGACTTGGAAAAGTTTTGATTATGTATATCATTTAGATACTCATACTCATGCTTCTCCTCGTATTATATGGTGATGATAAGTAGTAAAGTATGATGATATATGTTACCTTAAATCCCTATTACTCTATTATTGTCGGCTTGTATATGCTTATTGATTTGGCTATGTATGTGTGTATGTCATTGTCTTGGAAAATTTAATGATGTTATGATGATGCCTAGTGAATCCGGATAATACGTTTATATTATGATGATGCCAGGTGAATCCAGAGGATATGTTAATTTATGATAATTCCCGCTGAATCCAAAATAGGTAATGATGTTAAGATGACGCCCGGTGAATCCATTAGAGGTAATGATATTATGATAATGCCCGGTGAATCTAAAAGAGGTAATGATGTTATGATGATGCCCGGTGAATCTGGAGTATATGTTGATATTATGATAATGCCCAGTGAATTCAGAGGATATGTTGATATTATGATGATACCCGATGAATCCGGAGGATATGTTGATATTATGATGATGCCCGATGAATCTAGAGGATATGCTGATATTATGATGATACACAGTGAATTTAGAAGAGGTAATAATGTTATGAAGATACCTGATGAATCCGGAAGAGGTAATGATGTTAGGATGATGCCCAGTGAATTCGAATAATATGTTGATATTATGATGATGCCCGGTGAATCAGGAGGATATGTTGTTATTATCATGATTCCCAAAGAGTTTGGAGAATATGTTGATGTTATGATGATACCCGGTGAATTCGGAGGATATGTTGATGTTATGATGATTCCCGGTGAATTCAAAATAGTTAATGATGTTATGATGATCCCCGATGAATACGAAGGGTATGCTGATGTTATGATGATACCGGTGAATCCAGAGAAGGTAATGATGTTATGATGCCATTTGGGGAAACTTTATATAAGTGTGTGTATATATGTGAGGTTATGTTATGTGTGGCTAAACAGTTGGTGTACTGGGGACATGATATCTTCCTTGGTAATTGATAATCATTCTTTGTCATCAACCACTAAATAAGAGATGTGACCCTCGTCGATTATAATTTGTAACTAGAGAAAATTTATGCCTATTATTGGGTTAAGGCTAGTTGGTATGTCTAATCTTTTGTAGAACCAAAGTCTCACCTAATAAATCTACTTGACATGAAATAATGGTTATGTTATGGAATTTTGCCTAGTAAAGTGGCTTATGAGACAACTAGTTATTTCTAATGAATGACTATGACTTGTAGGTTAGAAACCTAGCGAACTAGCTGATGAACCTTTCTTGGTTAAAATAGGGGCACTATTCCTTAAGGTTGTAACATGCCTATAGTAATAGACTTAGTATGGTATGATGAATGGTTAAGTTGTCATCTAGTATGCGATGCTGTGAGGGCCTAATTGATGACTTATATAATGATAATCCTAACTAGAGAATGGCCTAGTTATGGGTAAATAATTAATAGCATTATTAACTTGTATCTTTTCCTTATTTAATGACTAGTAAACTATAAGACTTGTAAACTAGTGTTTTATGGATATGGAGATTAGCTTATTTAGACTAGACTTGGAGTTCATCGGTGAAATATAGATTAAGTAACTATATATGTATGCTATGGTGATATCATTTTTGTTGCAATTAAATTGCAGTATTGATAGTGATTGTAGACCTCGGTAAGAGGCCACGGTGAAAATGTGAACCCGCGACTTTTGGGTTAGTAGTTGTGTAATAGTTCCTTGATATATTGATGTTCTAATATTTTTGTGACTCTCTGGTGGTATGGGATGCTGTGATGAGTTCTTGTATTGCATTCATTTGGTGTACTCTCTGGTGGTATGGAACGCTGTGACGAGTTCTTTGTTGTGTTCTTTTGCGTGTACTTTTTGGTGGTAAGTTCTTGTGCTTTATATTCTAATGATGGCTAGTGTTGATCATGGTAGATACATAGTAGTTATTGTATATATGTGGCATTACACTTCAGTTACAATTACTCATTTGTATAACAATTATGGTAAATGTTGACATGATATGTGATGCTATTGTCGTTGTAGATTAGTTATTCTATATAGTGATATCGAAGAACATTCAGGTTCTATCTTATACCTTGACTTTAAGTTATTGTCTTGATTTATATAGTCTTTATATTATAATTTGGCTCAGTCGGCCGATGATGCCTACTAAGTACCCATGTTTTGGTACTTATGCTACACTTCTGTACCTTTTTGGTGCACACCTAGGTTCTAGTTGCCGTTGTTGAGTCGAGATCATACCGCATTTACCATTCGAAGATAGGGTGAGCTCTTGGAGTTTGAGTTGCCCACTTTTCACTATATCTTTATTTGTATTTTGTTTTTGATACAAATGAATGAGATTATTTAAGACATTTTAAACTTTGAGTTGTAAATTCCTATTGTAAAATCTAGATGCTCTTGTACTAATATTGTCAAGTCATGGGATTGGTATGTGAATATCGGTTGTCTTAGGTTGTGGAATGTTATTTTTTATATTGTGTTCTTATATAGGGTCCATGTTAGACATTCCTACCACGGTAACTCATTGCATTAGCTCTGGGTTACAGTATCGGCTTACTTACCAGTGGAACGTGGTTAGTGCCATCATGACTCAAAAAATGGGTCGTGACGCTTATCTTGACCACTATGCCAAGGCCCCTCCACAATAAACAACTCTAATCAATATCAAACTTAGGAAACTCTACCTAAGCACTCTCTACTCTAAGAAAAAAGTTCCTTACTCTTATAACACAAGTATTTTTTTTACAAATCCGAACTCACTCAAGAACTATTTCTATTTTAGCACACATAAACAACTAAGACTTGAGCAGTGTTGAAATGGGGTTCTTGCTACCTCTCTTCACTTTTTTTATTTGCAAAAAACCATTTGATGAAGAAGTCTCTCTTTCTTTTTATATCTGTGTGATGATTAGGGCTAAAATATCAATGGACCAAGCGTCCTATTCAGTACAAGCTGCACCAGCAAGTTTGTTACAAAAGAGGACAAAACTATGCAGACACGCTTGCCAGTTGTACTGTACCATTAATATCCAGGGACATGGTCTCTTGAAGTGAGATGCTCATCATTAAAAATACTTATATAAGAGTGAACTTGAGAGCTAGAGAGATTTTGGTTACATAACATTAGGATAAAAGCTAGTGATTTATGAAAATTATGATGGGATACAAGTGATGGATAGAGATATATTTAAAGATTATCTACAAGAAAATTTATGCATGAATTTTTCCCCAGGGTCATTAACCATTTATAAATATATTAAAAATTACTAAATTGGTGCTCATTGTAGTGATACATTTCACAGTCACAGACATAGCGACAGTCACTGTTCTACTGGTTACTGTTACTCTAGTCACTGATAGTATGTTAATATAGTTAGTTGGTTAATCGTCTTGGTTAAGTGGTCAGTTGTAGTGAGTTGTAAATGAATTGTTACTTAGATATCAATTGGAGTTAGTTAGAAGATATTTTCTTAGTCTCTCTTCCTCAGCTATACAAGCTGGCATGAGGAAGTTTTTGAGTAGCTCTGTAATAATGATCATTTAATAAAATATTTCTTTCTCTTTTCTCCTCATGCTCTCCAATGAACTTTGAGATGAAAATGCTCAATTTTCACATGGTATTAGAGACTTTGATCGCGACTTTATAGAAGCATTTTCTTTATAAATTTTAGATATCTGTTGTTTACTATATCTTTATATTCTTATTTTACTCGATTCCTTCATCATTATATTAGTTGTTCTATCATGGTCTTTGTGTGTTTATTGAGTTTAAATCACTTGCATATTGAAATTTTTGAGTTTTTTGTTGATCAAAAGTCATCAATAATGCATCCTAAAATTGATCAGAGTGATCTACTGTATATCAATCAATCAGACTCTTCAGGTGCATTGTTAATTCCTGTCAAACCTATAGGTTCTAAAAATTATGTGATTTGGAGTAGAGTGATGAAGATAGCATTATTAGGGAATATAAATTTGGATTTGTTTCTTGATATTCCACCAAAGATGTATATTGAGATGAATTATATGAGCAATCGAAAACATGTAATGCAATTATACTTCAATAGTTGATGAACAAAGTGAGTGAAGAGCTTCTAAGTAGGATTGTATATGATACAAATGTATTTTTGAGTTGGACCAATTTGAAGGATAGATTTGACAAGGTTAATCACATGCACATCTATCATATGCACAAACATATATCTACCCTTTAACAAGGTACAAAGCTTTTTCTCACTATTTCACTAAGTTGATACATTGTGGAATGCATATGATATTGTTGTTCCAATACCTACTTGTACATGTCCCCAGTCAAAAGACTATGTAAAACACATGTCTGAAATATGGTTAATTCAATTCCTAAGTTGCTTAAATAACTCATATAATTAGGCTAGGAGACAAATCTTGTTAAAGAAAGTTACTTCTTTTCAAATCAGGATTATCCTATGATAATTGAAGATGAAAGACAACATTCAACATATATGGCATGTGATATTAGAAAACCAGAACTAGTGATGATGCATGCTAACAAAATTTTGGGAAAAGACTACTTTAAAGGAATTAAATTTTAGTATTGTCACTTTATAGGCCACAACAAGGAGAATTCTAATAATTTGATTGGTTATCCTACAAATTGGAAGAATAGGAAGAAGCTTGGTTATGGTGAGAAAAATAGATTTAGGTGTCAATGAACACGTTAAGGTCACTCTTATGGCATTCAACATCATTCTTCAACTAGTCACATCGTACTGGAGGAGTCTCTCCATGATACCAGGGATTTCTTTACAGCATAGTTATCAGCTTTCTTCCATCTTGCATTTTTAGGGACTTGGTCCCTATTCTATTCTTTTCCACCTCCAATCTTGAGATACCCCAGGTAATCTAATTTTTTCCATGGACAGTCTTTAATGATATACTCCGGACATACACCTTTATGACATATTTCAACATTGGTTCCTCCTTTGATAATGCTTCCTCTTCTTTGGAATTTACCACCACTCCCCATTGCTTTGACAATTTTCTTTGCCTAATAAGCAACATCAATGCCTTTTTCTGCTGAATCAAGTTTTGAAGGTGTTAATGCCAGGGATTTTTCCTGTTTTACTTTAGTCTTCTCCATCTCTTAATGCTTTTTGAGCTAATGTGTTTTTAGATTTCTAATCAGTTCATACATGCTGAGGGTTTTCAGATTCTTTGCTACATTTATGGCATTGATTTTTCTTTCTTGGGACTTAGGAAGAACCCAAATAATCTTCCTCAATTGCTTGTAAATTGGGATCACTTCTCCAAAGTAATGAAGCTCATTAGTGATAAAAGTGAATCTTGTATGACTTTCTTAGATGGTTTCTCCTTATTTCATGGTGAAGGTTTCATAATGAGTAGTCCTTATTTCTACCTTAGAATCCTTTACAATAGTACTGAAAGACTCAGAACTGAATTCTTAACTGAACACTTGCTGAAATGAGTCTAATACTAATCATATTACTCAAAAGGTCTGACTGAGTTACGCTGAGATCACTTGGTTCCGTATCTGATGAAAAATATATCGAATCATGGTATCTGATTGACGATACAAGGATTGAATAGATTACTTTAATCGCTTCTGAGATTAGGATTGAATCACTGGAATACTATTAGAACTGAGATGATTACAGGTCTGAGGCTAAATTACTAGCGATACAGAGATTACAAAGATAACTGAGATTACTGAGCTTTATTAAGCTTCGCACTTGTCTGAGGATACAGAGTTCTATAGTTCACTGAGTTCTGAGAATCATGGCTCTATTGGAATTATCGAGAAACTGACACGGGCTCTAGAAAACAACTCTATTTTTGGGTATAAATACCCCTAGGACTCGATAACATAAAAGTAAGACATAATCATTCTTCATCACAAATTATTCATGCATCTTCACGGTCATCCATTTATCACTACAATCATCCATTAATCATTACAAGCATTCATTCATCATTATAATCATTCATGTATTATCTCAATCATTAAAGCATCACTTCAAGTAGTTAGGCATCATAACATACTTTCCCTCTCAAGATTCTTAGGACATAGCATTAAGCATTTAGGAAACATAGACCTCTATTCATCATCACAACCACCAAAGGGTCACTCCAAACCTTTAAGGATCATCAACATCGGTTCACCATCATATACTAACCTAGGGAAGACATGCTATTAGATTATACCCATTCAACGAGATCTTACATCAAATACTTCATACCTATATCGGTCTTGTCATGTATTTGGATATTACTTGATTTGAGGGAAACTTCATACTAACACGTCACTATTTACTTTAACCACTTGACATGTATTAAAAGCTTAGCATATATCAAAGAGCACAAAATCGAGGAATTTACAACCATCATATCTCGACTTGTTCACTAGGGTCTTTCAACAACCACTAGACACGACCGATTTTACACCTACTTGGGGATTTCATGCTATCTTGGCACATTTCACTCTCTAAGGCATTTTATCAAATACTAGGCATGCATGGACTAGATAACAATTTGGGGTTTCCTATTCAACATACTATAGTGGACCTTATGCTTCACCTAAGCTCTTTATCAAACCTATGGGGAACGTTCTTCACTTATTCAACAATTTCTACACCCAAAAGTCATGAACACATCACATGAAAATAAAATAACTTTAAAAGGGTCTATCACAATATCACATGAATTCGACATACTAGGGTCAAAGCTCATAAATTTTGTAGGCAAACATAAATCAAAACTCAACAACACATGAAACATCCATTTCAACTCATACAAATCATTAACAACTCCTAAACATAAAAATCTTTTAGTTTTAAAAAGGGTTCTTGAGCTTCTTGGATGAAAGAGACCCAAGAATCAACATTTACATACCTTAACCTTTGAAATTGGATGAGCTTTAGTGCTTGAAACTTTATCCACACTTGAAATAAATAAATTCTTGAAGCTCACACTATGAGGAACTTGATTCTTGAAGAAACCTTGAAGAATTTATGGATGATTTTTGGAGGATGAAAGTTCTTGATGAAACCCTAGTTATACTCTCTTGAGAGAATTGGAAGAGAAAAATGATGAAATTAGGGTTTTGAAAGTGGGTTCTCATATTTATAGAGGCTCAAAAAGGGTGGGAAATGACCAAAATACCCTTGCAAAAATGCCCTTGAATTGCTGGAAAAATGTTCTTGACGCCATCCGTGACAGGCCGTCCGGTCCGTGATAGGCCGTCACGAATGGTCGTCACAAAAGGGGTCCAAATTCTTGATTTTCTGCCCAGGTCTGACGACGTCATCAGAAATGTCATTAAAATGTGACGACGTCGTCAAAAAGGTCGTCAGAAACGTGATAGCTTGTCAGAAACGTCGTCACCGTTTTCCAGCTTTACAGGCTGGAGTAAAATTGGCATAACTCTTTGCTCCGGTATCGGATTTAGGAGAAATTGGTATCGTTGGAAAGATAATTCAAATATATTTCATTTGATATATATAAATCCACCCAGTTATTCATATACAACTAGTTATGGTCAATTGAATTTGACCCAAATTTTGACGGCACTAAAACTTGAACGATAGGAAAGTTTTCAACTCGTCCATGAGTTAGGGGACCTCTATGATCTTAATTCATGCTCAAATAGATTCTCACACGATTTCAAATTATTTCATACTTGGGAGGATATTTCTGAAATATTTTGACTCGGATTTTTGCTTTACCAAATACGCTCTAAGGCTCAGACTGGAAGAGGATTTTGCGGGGCGTTACATTATCTCCCCCTTGAGAACATTCTTATTCGAATGTCGCTTTATAGACTGAGAATACGGATCAACATAACTTACCTCAACAAATAGAAGTATCTCAGATCAAGACTACGCAACTGGAACGACTGACATATAGAGGTCTCACACTGGGCATGCAGAAATGATGCATAGAATACTCGAATTATGATACTCATAGTTGAATACTTACAATACACATGCATATCTGATGCATGGACTCATAATTGGGATGATCTCATGAATACACGACTGAACACACGCTGACAAGCTGAACTCTTTCTACTGAATGTGCATATCTAATGCATGAATGTCCGGCTAAGCTGACTTTTGAAAGCACGACTGACAATGCAATAATGATTGACAATGCAGTGACAACCGATTCTAATTTCATAAAGAAGATTTGAACATCCATCTGGATGAATCTAATTGCATGCAACATCATAATACTATGGGGTATCTCCCCCTTGGGACTCTATGTCCCACTAAACACACTTTGCTGAAATACTGGGGCGGTGCGCGGGGCACCTACAACTGGGTCATGATTGACCGATCAATATCTGAAACTTATGCATGACTCATGATAACATATAAGCTCAAAATGGAAGAAAAGGACCTAACAATGCATATCACAAAGAAGAAGGGCTCATAAATTACCCGAGTTTATTTCAGGGAATCCTTCTCGATCAAGGCGAATCTAAAGCACCTAAAGTCTACCCCTTTAAGTCAGCACTCTATATTCTCGCATTCTATGTCCTGATTCACCGCACCCTAAACACACATATCTACTGGCTCTACACACACCTTGGTGGCTCCTTCCACACTCTCCACAATGCGGATGGGTATGAACACCACTAGTAGTACTGGAAGTGGCTTCCTGCTGGCACGAATCTCTACCCCTCCGAGATAGTATTCTACACTCTCGCAACTTGTGTCCTAGCCTACCATATCCAAAACACCCCCTACTGTTGGATATACATACACCCCTGTGCTGCCTACCACACTTTTTGCAACACGAGTAGGTAAGAGCACTCTTCCCACAACCTAGTGACTTAGAGCTTGATTCTCCCTCTCGACTAGCATTCTTAAGTTTAGGTACCGGTGCCTCGACTGATAGCAAAATTGGTGCTGAGGATCTCATATGGAATTGGGAGCGGTTACTTCCCCTTAATCTTAGCGTAAAGTTATTGTTTCTAGTCCTCTGATCCATCCTACACTCTCTCCCCTCATTCTGCTGAGTGTCAGCTAAAAGCCTAGATAGGAAAACGTTTTGCAAACTGTTCTGAGCAGTTATTTCCTAGGCTAAGGTAATGAATGCAGCTCTGAACTCTGCATGCGACACACCCTCATTCTCAGGATCTATTGGTTGTGGGAGCTGGTCATCTACCCCAAGGACAAAATCTCTACGAGGAGGCATACTCTGTAATTGGAAAAAAAAAGTGGATTAGACTGAGGATCAACTTGAGCTCATGCTCACTCGCATGATCTGAATACTGAAAGAAGGAAAACTACTCCTAAGTACATCCTGTAGCCTCTTGTACATAAATGTGGCGCGCTACACACCCATGCACAAAACTCTACTAGATATGGCTTTTCAGACTCCCTAGGACACTATTGAACCTTAGGCTCTGATACCAAGTTTGTAACACCCCAATATCTCATCCCGAGACATCAAACGGTACTTATGGACCTGAAGGACCACAAGTTAATCCTTTACTGATATCTGTACCTGTACACTGTATAATATCTGGAAAAAAATGCGTAAACTTGCCATAAGGTTCAACACATCTATACATACTCAAAGCTTAAATCTGAATACTAATACATCCGTCTGAAAAGTCTCTAACTTTCTGAACTGTGGAGTTGATGGGACATGTCCCCAACTAACTCCGTTAATAGAAAATAAACAAAGTTTAAAACAATAGTTGTAAAATGAGACTCATAATCGAAAGAAGAGGACTCACTGCTACTGCTGCTGACTGGGACAAAACTTTTTAGGATAAAATGGATCATGTGCCTCTGAACCTATGGTGTCGAATAAAACACCATAGCGCAAATGCGTCAGTACAAAAATGTACCGAGTATGTAGATGGGGTAGGCTAATGCAAGGGTTCATGCATGTGCTATATCTAAACTAAATAATCATGAAAATGCCGCATGAGAACACATACATGAATGCACAAAACATGAACACAATTATCGCAACTCTACATACTAAAACTAAGATATCACTTTACTGCAGACTGAACTCACTACTGACATTGAGACACTGAGTCACTGACTCATCTGATACTGATAACTGAGGATCTGGATGTGCTTACATCAATGACTAAATTCTTGGACTTACTTCCTTTGACTGACATGATAAGAGATCAACCTTTCTAACAGATGATTTTGGAAGCTTTATCAATGATAAGAAACATGATTATATCTGAATCTGACAACAAGAATGCTCAATAAAAATCTGATACTATAATCAAGCCTGTCTGATGGTATATCTCTTAATATGATATCAAATAACTGTATGTGAGACCAAGTATATCTGATGGTATGGCCCATAAATCAATGGAACTATCTGAGTTCCTCACAATGATAGATGACTGTATCTGACAGTCCTGATTTCTGAAGACTGATTCTGAAACTGTGACAGAATCTAAAACTGAAATAGTAGGAAGTAGTCACTTAACCGACATCCCCCGACCTACCACAGGTGGTGTCCAACCTGTGCCCCAGTTGGAATGGTGTCATTACTGTGCCACTGGTAAAGATGACTCTATGGGACCCTCATCTAGCAGGTCCTCAAACGAGAATGGTGGAGCCCTTATCTTGCAGGTCAAGCCACCTCATCTACCCTCATCTAGCAGTTATGATGTCTCTCATCCACCCTCAACTAACAGGTGTGATGTCTCAACCTATGCTAGCTACAAAGTTCTGGAGCACAAGGATTGCTTCTAAGAAACACACCCTCTATTAGTAGGTGAGTTCCCATGCTTGAGCTCGCTCGGTGCTAGTTTCTACTCCCAACTAAAAGACGCAGAACTAAATTCTCAAATGAACACTAGCGGAACTAAATGTAACACTGATCATATTACTCAAAAGGTCTGACTAAGTTACGCTGAGATCACTTGGTTCCATTTCTAACTGAAAAGATATCGAATCATGGTATCTGACTGACGATACAGAGCTTGAATAGATTACTCGAATCTCTTCTGAGATTAGGATTGAATCACTTGAATACTATTAGAACTGATCTAATTATAGTTTTGAGGCTAGATTACTAGCGATACAGGGATTAAAGAGATAATTGAGATTAGTGAGCTTTATTAAGATTTGGACTTGTATGAGGATACAGATTTCTATAGTTCACTGAGTTCTGAGAATCATGGCTCGATTGGAATTATCGAAAAACTAACACGGTCTCTAGACAACCCCTCTATTTTCGGGTATAAATACCTCCAGGACTCGATAACATAAAAGTAATACATAATCATTCTTCATCACAAATCATTCATGCATTATCACAGTCATCCATTAATCACTAAAATCATTCATTCATCATTACAAGCATTCATTCATCATTACAATCATTGATGTATTATCTCAATCGTTAAAGCATCATTTCAAGTATTTGGACATCATAACATACTTTCCCTCTCAAGATCCTTAGGACATCACATTAAGCATTTAGGAAACATAGACCTCTATTCATCATCACAACCACCAAAGGCTCACTCCAAACCATTAAGGATCTTCAACATCGGTTCACCATCATATACTAGCCTAGGGAAGACATGCTATTAGATTATACCCCATTCAACGAGATTTTACATCAAGTACTTCATACCTATATCGGTCTTGTCATGTATTTGGATATCACTTGATTTGAGGGAAACATCATACTAACACGTCACTGTTTACTTGCTAACCACTTGACATGTATTAAAAGCTTAGTATATATCAAAGAGCACAAAATTGGGGAATTTACAATCATCATATCTCGACTTGTTCACTAGGCTCTTTCAACAACCACTAGACACGACCGATTTTACACCTACTTGGAGATTTCATGCTATCTTGGCACATTTCACTCACTAAGGCGTTTTATCAAACACTAGGCATGCATGGATTAGCTCACAATTTGGGGTTTCCTATTCAACATACTATAGTAGACCTTATTCTTCACCTAAGCTCTTTATCAAACCTATGGGGAACGTTCTTCACTTATTCAACCATTTCTACACCCAAAAGTCATGAACACATCACATGAAAAAACAACAACTTCAAGAGGGTCTATCACAACATCACATGAATTCCTCATACTAGGGTCAAAGCTCATAAATTTTGTAGGAAAACATAAATCAAAACTCAACAACACGTTAAACATCCATTTCAACTCATAAAAATCATTAACGACTCCTAAACATAAAAATCTTTTAGTTTTAAAAAGCGTTCTTGAGCTTCTTGGATGAGAAAAACCCAAGAATCAATATCTACATACCTTAACCATTGAAATTGGATGAACTTTAATGCTTGAAACTTTATCCACACTTGAAATAAATAAATTCTTGAAGCCCACACTATGAGGAACTTGATTCTTGAAGAAACCTTGAAGAATTTATGGATAATTTTTGGATGATTAAAGTTCTTGATGAAACCCTAGTTATACTCTCTGGAGATAATTGGAAGAGAAAAATAATGAAATTAGGGTTTTGGAAGTGGGTTCTCATATTTACAGTGGCTCAAAAGGGGTCAAAAATGACCAAAATACCCTTGCAAAAATGCCCTTGAATTGCTAGAAAAATGTTCTTGACGCCATCCGTGACAGGCCGTCAGGTCCGTGATAGGACGTCACGAATGATCGTCACAAAAGGGGTCCAAATTCTGGATTTTCTACCCAGGTCTGATGATGTTATCAAAAATGTCATCAGAATGTGACGACGTCGTCAAAAAGGTCGTCAGAAATGTGATAGCCCGTTAGAAACGTCGTCAACATTTTCCAGCTTGACAGGCTGGATTAAAATGGGCAGAACTCTTATCTCCGATATCTTATTTAGGAAAAATTGATATCGTTGGAAAGATAATTCAATGATATTTCATTTGATATATAGAAATCCACCCAGTTCTTTATATACAACTATTTATGGTCGGTTGAAGTTGACCCAAATTTTGATGGGCACTAAACCTTGAATGATAGAAAAGTTTTCAACTCGTCCATGAGTTAGGGGACCTCTATGATATTAATTCATGCTCAAATAGATTCCCAAACGATTTCAAAATAGTTCATACTTCGGAGGATATTTCTAAAATATTTTGACTCGGATTTTTGCTTTACCAAATACGCTCTAAGGCTCGGACTGGAAGAGGATTTTGCAGGGCATTACATATATCCATAAGTTCACTATCCGCATCCCTAATTAAATCAAACATACTGGTTTTCCAACACCCAAAATACTACCTATTGAATCTTGGTAGTTTGGTGGTAGATTGACCTTCTTTTAGATTAGGTGGGGTAACCATGTAAGCCAATACACTCTAGGTGTGGACATTTTAGAGTTACTTGGTGCTTTTAATCCAGTTGATGAAACCATGAGGGTTGCACCACATAGTGCGGGACTAGTTCCTTCAAGGTCAATCATAGGAAAAATACAGTAGAGTATCCAGGAACCAAAAGATAGTCCAGGAAGAGTAAAAATACAAGATTTTAACGTGCAAACCACCTTGCTCATGTAAGGAAAAAACCATGGCTTTCCCTCACAAGTATCTCAACATCCACTATAATCAAAGTTTTTATTTCAACCTTCACTGAACCTAACTCTAGGTTCTTTTTTCTTGTAATAACTCTACTACAAGCTCAAATTGATAACTCTGACAAGGATCCTATACACTAATTAGTTCTAATCACTATAAAACGTAGGAAACTTTACCTAAGCACTCTCTTCTGAAAGAGAAAATTTCATTACTCTTATAACACAAGTATTTTGTTTACAAATCAGAACTCACTTAAGAACAATTTCTATTTAAGAACACATAAACAATTAAGACTTGAGCAGTGTTGAAATGGTGTTTTTGTTGCCTCCTTTTAGTCATTGTATTAGAAAAAAATTATTTGATGAAGAAGCCTTATTTTTATTTTAAAGTTGAGCGATGATTAGAGATGAAATATCATTGTACCAGTGTCCTATTCAGAACAAGGAACACTAGCAAGTTTGGGACACAAGAGGACAAAACTATCCAGACACTGCCAGCTTACCGTACCATGAAAATCAAGGGACCTGGTCCCTTGCAGTAAGTTGATAATCATCAAAACTACATATAGAAGAGTGATATTGAGATCTAGAGAGATTTTGGTTACATAACTTCAAGGTAAAAGCTAGTAAGTCATGAAAATTATATGGAATACATGTAAAGAATAGTGATATATTTAAAGCTAATCAATGAGAAAATTTATGCATGAATTTTTCCTCCATGATCATTGACCATATCTAAATATGTTAAAAATAACTAAATTGGTGCTCATTGTGGTGATACACCTCAAAGTCACAAATACAGTGTCAGCCATTATTCCATTGGTTACTGTTACACTACTATGTTAGCTTATAGAAACTATTAGTTTATTAATATAATTAGTTGGTTAATCGGCTTAGTTAAGTGGTAAGTTGTGGTGAGCTATAAATTAATTGTTGCTTAGAAACTTATTGGAGTTATTTAGAAATTATTTTCTTAGTCTCTCTTCCTCAGCTATACAAGCTAAAATGAGGAAGTTATTGAGTAGTTCATTAATAATGATCAATTAGTAAAAAAATTCTTCTCTTTTATCTTCATGCTTTCCGGTGAAATTTAAGCATAAAAGGCTAAATTTTCACATGGTATCAGAGCCTTCAATCGAGACTTTCTAGAAGAGTTTTCTTGATAAAGTTTAGATATCTATAGTTGCCTACATCTTTATATTCTTCTTTTACTCTATTGTTTCATTTTCACATTAGTTGTTCAATCATGTTCTTAGTGTTTGTTGTGCTTAAATCACTTGTATATAGAAATTTTTGAGTTTTTGTTGATCAAAATCCATTAGTAATGCCTCCAAAAATTGGCTAGAGTGATCCTCTATATATCAACCCATCAGACTCTTCAGGTGCATTATTGATTCCTATCAAACCCATAGGTTCAGAAATCTATGGTATTTGGAGTAGATTGATGAAGATCGCATTATTAGGGAACAAGAAATTTGGTTTTCTCTCATGAGCTTTCACCAAGTATCTATACTGATATGAATTACATGAGCAATGGGAAATGTGTAACGCAATTGTACTTTCATTGTTGATGAACATAGTGTGTGAAGAGCGTATAAGTAGGATTGTATATGCTACAAATGTATTTTTTATTTGGACCGATTTGAAGGAAAGATTTGAAAAGGTTAATCACATGTACATCTATCATCTGTACAAGAAGATATCTACTCTTTTATAAGGTACAGATCTATTTATCACTATTTCACTAAGTTGAGAACATTGTGGAATAAATATGATGTTTTTGTTGCAATACCTACTTATACATGTTCCTAGTCAAAAGACTAATTAAAGCACATGGCTCAAATATGGTTAATTCAATTCCTATGTGCCTTAAATAACTCATATAATTAGGCTAGGAGACGAATCTTGTTAAAGAAAGTTACTTCTTTTCAAATCAGGATTATCCTATGATAATTGAAGATGAATTACAACATTCAACATATATGGCATGTGTTATTAGAAAACAAGAACTAGTGGTGATTCATGCTAACTAAATTTTGGGAAAATACTACTTTAAAGGAATTAAATTTTAGTATTGTCACTTTACATGCCACACGAAGAAGAATTCTAATAATTTGATTGGTTATCCTACAAATTGGAAGAACAGGAAGAATCTTGGTTATGGTGAGAAAAATAGCTTTAGGGGTCAATGAACACGTTAAAGTCATTCTTATGGCATTCAACATCATTCTTTAGCTAGTCACATCATACTGGAGGAGTCTCTCTATGATACCAGGGATTGCTTTACAACAAAGTTAGCAGCTTCCTTCCATCTTGAATTTTTAGGGACCTTGTCCCTATTCTTTTCTTTGCCACCTCCAAACTTAAGATACCCCAGGTAATCTAATTTGTTCCATGGACAGTCTTTAATGATATGCTCAGGACTTCCATCTTTATGACATATTTCAACATTGGTTCCTCCTTTGATAATGCTTCCTCTTCTTTAGAATTTACCACCATTCCCCATTGCTTTGACAATTTTCTTTGCTTAATAGGCAACATCAATGCCTTTTTCTACAGAATCAAGTTTTGAAGGTGTTAATGCCAGGTATTTTTCCTATTTTACTTTAGTCTTCTCCATCTCTTACTGCTTTTTGAGCTAATATGTTTTTAGATTTCTAATCAGTTCATACATGTTGAGGGTGTTCTGATTCTTTGCTACATTTATGGCATAATTTTTTCTTTCCTGGGACTTAGGAAGAACCAGAATAATCTTCCTCAATTGCTTGTAAACTAGGATCACTTCTCCAAAGCAATAAAGCTCATCAGTGATAGAAGTGAATCTTATGTGACTTTCTTAGATGGTTTCTCCTTCTTTCATGGTGAAGGTTTCATAATGAGTAGTCCTTATGTCTACCTTAGAATCCTTTACAATAGTAGAGCTTTCATGAGCATTCCTAGAGAAATATCAAATCTCATTGACATTTTCACAAGATGAAATTAGGTTATATTCGGCCTTATGCCACAGACTAATAATTTCATGGTCTTGCAGTTTTAGTCATTCTTCATTCTATCTTCATCATTATACTCTCTCATGCTTTTTACTACCATTATTGGCATTTATCCTTCTTTGACTTCTTTAATTGGAACATGAGGACCATCAAGAATTATATCCATAAGTTCACTATCCTCAGCCATAATTAAATCAAACATACTGGTTTTCCACCACCCATAATACTACTTATTGAATCTTGGTAGTCCGGTGGCAGATTTCCCTTCTTTTAGATTAGGTGGAGTAACCATGTAAGCCAATACACTCTAGGTGTGAACATTTTAGAGTTACTTGGTTCTTTTAATCCAGTTGATGAAACCCTAAGGGTTGCACCACACAGTGAGGGACTAGTTCCCTCAAGGTCGTTCATAGGAAAAATACAGTAGAGTATCCAGGAACCAAAAGATAGTCCAGGAAGACTAAAAACACAAGATTTTAACGTGCAAACCACCTTTCTCATGGAAGGAAAAAACATGTCTTTCCCTCACAAGCATCTAAACATCCACTATAATAAAACTTTTGATTTCAACCTTCACTGAACCTAACTCTAGGTTTTTTTTTTCTTGTAATAACTCTACTACAAGCTCATATTGCTAACTCTGACAAGGATCCTCTACACTTATTAGCTCTAATCAGTATAAAATGTAGGAAACTTTACCTATGAACTATCTTCTGAAAGAGAAAATTTCATTACTTTTATAACACGAGTAATTAGTTTACAAATCAGAACTAACTTAAGAACAATTTCTATTTAAGAACACATAAACAACTAAGACTTGAGTAATGTTGAAATAGTGTTTTTGTTGCCTCTTTTTAGTCATTGTATTAGAAAAAAACTATTTGATGAAGAAGCCTTATTTTACTTTTAAAGTTGAGTGATGATTAGAGATGAAATATCATTGTACTAGTGTCCTATTCAGTATAAGGAACACTATCAAGTTTGGGACAGAAGAGGACAAAACTATCCAGACACTGCCAGCTGTATTGTACCATGAAAATCCAGGGACCTGGTCACTTGCAGTAACTTGATGATCATCAAAAATACATATAGAAGAGTGATCTTGAGATCTAGAGAGATTTTGGTTACATAACTTCAAGGTAATAGCTAGTGAGTCATGAAAATTATATGGAATACATGTGAAGGATAGTGATATATTTAAAGCTAATCCATGAGAAAATTTATGGATGAATTTTTCCTCCATGATCATTGACCATATCTAAATATGTTAAAAATAACTAAATTGGTGCTCATTGTGGTGATACACCTCAAAGTTACAAACACAGTGTCAGCCATTATTCCATTGGTTACTGATACACAAGTATGTTAGCTTAAAAAGACTATTAGTTTATTAATATAGTTAGTTGGTTAATTGGCTTAGTTAAGTGGTAAGTTGTGGTGATCTATAAATTAATTATTGCTTAGAAACTTATTGGAGTTAGTTAGAAATATTTTTTTAGTCTCTCTTCCTCATCTATACAAGCTAGAATAAGAAAGTTATTGAGTAGTTCTGTAATAATGATCAATTAGTAAAAAATTTCCTTCTCTTTTATCTTCATGCTTTCCGGTGAACTTCGAGCATAAAAGGCTAAATTTTCACATGGTATCAGAGACTTCGATCAAGACTTTCTAGAAGATTTTTCATGATAGAGTTTAGATATCTATAGTTGACTACATCTTTATATTCTTCTTTTACTCTATTGTTTCATTTTCACATTAGTTGTTCAATCATGGTCTTAGTGTGTGTTGTGCTTAAATCACTTGTATATAGAAATTTTTGAGTTTTTGTTGATCAAAAGTCATTAGTAATGCCTCCAAAAATTGGCTAGAGTGATCCTCTATATATCAACCCATCAGACTCTTCAGGTGCATTATGATTCCTATCAAACCCATAGGTTCAGAAATCTATGGGATTTGGAGTAGATTGATGAAGACCGCATTATTAGGGAACGAGAAATTTGGTTTTGTCTCAGGAGCTTTCACCAAGTAGCAATGGTAAATGTTTAACGCAATTGTACTTTCATGGTTGATGAACATAGTGTGTGAAGAGCGTATAAGTAGGATTGTATATGCTACAAATGTATTTTTGATTTGGACCGATTTGAAGGAAATATTTGATAAGGTTAATCACATGTACATCCATCATCTGTACAAGCAGATATCTACTCTTTAATAATGTACAGATCTATTTCTCACTATTTCACTAAGTTGAAAACATTGTGGAATAAATATGATGTTTTTGTTGCAATACCTACTTAAACATGTCCCTAGTCAAACTACTATTTAAACCACATGGCTCAAATATGGTTAATTCAATTCCTATGTGCCTTAAATAACTCATATAATTAGGTTAGGAGATAAATCTTGTTAAACGGAGTTACTCTTATTTAAATCAAGATTATTCCATGACAATTGAAGAAGAATTACATTATTCAAAATGTCTAGGAAGTGTTATTAGAAAACCAGAACTAGTGGTAATGCATGCTAACAAAATTTTGGGAATAGACTACTTTAAAGGAATTAAATTTTAGTATTGTCACTTTGCAGGCCACACCAAGGAGAATTCTAATAATTTGATTGGTTATCCTACAAATTGGAAGAACAGGAAGAAGCTTGGTTATGGTGAGAAAAATATCTTTAGGGGTTAATAAACATTTTAAGGTCACTCCTATGGCAATCAATATCATACTTCAACTAGTCACATCATACAGGAGGTGTCTCCCCATGATGCCAGAGCTTGCTTTACAACATCCTTATTTGTTGCCTTCCATCTTGAATTTTCAGGGACCCTATCCCTATTCTTTTCTTTGTCACCTCCAGTCTTGAGATACACCTGGTAATCCAATTTTTTTCGTGTACAGTCCTTAATGAAATTCTATAGACTTCAATATTTATGACATACTTCAACATTTTTTCCTCCTTTGATGCTGCTTCCTCTTCTTTGGAATTGATCACCCTTCCTCATCGCCTTGCCAATTCTTTTTGCTAAATAGAAAACATAAGTGTCTTCTTCTTCTTTATCAAGATTTGAAGTGGATAATGCTAGGGACTTTTCCTATTTTTCTTTAGTCTACTCCATTTCTTGCTGCTTTTTAAGCTGATGGGTTTTAGATTTCTAATCAGTTCATCTATGGCAAGGGTCTACAAATTCTTTGCTTCATTTATGGTATCTAGTTTTATTTCGCAGGAATTAGGAAGAAACCCAAGAATCTTCCTCACTTTCTTGTATACAAGGATCACTTCTCCCATGAAATGAATCTCATTACTAATAGAAGTGAATCTTATATGCCTTTCTTGGATGGTTTCTCCTTATTTCATAGTGAAGATTTCATAATGGGTAGTTATTATTTCTACCTTAGAATAATTCACGTCAGTAGTGCCTTCATGAGTAGTCCTCAAGCAATCCAAAATAACTCGGGGATTTTCACAAGTTGTGATCTAGTTATATTTATCATGCCTTATGCCACAGACTACCAATTCCTTGGTTTTTTATTTCTTTTCAATATGCCTTTTATCTTCATCATCATATTCTCTCCTGTTTTATACTATTATTCTTGTCATTTCTCCTTCTTTGACTTTTTTAACAAGAACATGAGGAGCATCAAGAATTATATCCATAAGTTCACTGTCCTCAACCATAATGAAATCAAATATCCTGGTTCCACCATCCATAATAATGCCCATAGAATCTTGGTGGTCTAGTGGTAGATTGTGTTTCTTCTTGATTAGGTGGAGCAGCCATGATAGAAAAACCACTCTAGGTGTGAACCTTTTAGAGTGATCTGGTGCTATGATACCAATTATTGAAACCTTGAGGTTGGCACCACACAGTGATGGACTAGGTCCCTCAAAGTTAATCACAGGAAAAAAAATTGTAAAGTACCCAGGAACCAAAAGACAGTGCAGGAAGAGTAAAAACACAAGATTTTAAAATAGAAACCCCCTTTCTCAAGGAAGGTAAAAACCATGGTTTTCCATTAAAATCACCTCAACATCTTCTATAATAAAGCTTATGATTACAACCTTTACTGAACCTAACTCTAGTTTTCTTGTGCTTGTAATAACTCTACTTCAAGCTCATCTAGACAACTCTGCGAAGGACCCTCTATGCTAACTAGCTCTAATCAATGTTAAACTAATCAGCTCTACCTAACCACTCTCTACTCAAAGGGAAAAGTTTATTACTCTTATAACACAAGTAATTCATTTTATCACTCAAGAACTATTTATATTTAAGCACACAAAAAAAACTAAGACTTGAGTAGTGTTAAAATGGGGGTTTTGCGCCCTCTCTTCACTCTTTGTATTTGCAAAAAAAAAATTGATGAAGAAGCCACTTTTTTCTTTAATAGTTGAGTAATGATTAGGGCTGAAATATCATTGGACTAGGTGTCCTATTTAGTACATGCAACACCAGTAAGTTTGTTACACAAAAGGATAAAACAATGCAGACATTCACGCCAGTTATACTGTACCATGAACATCTAGGGACCTGGTCCCTTGCAGTGATATACTCATCTTCAAAACTATATATAGAAGAGTGAACTTGAGAGCTTGAATGATAGTGGTTACATAACTTCAGGGTAATAACTAGTGAGTCATAAAAATTATGATGGGATACAAGTGATCGATTGAGATATATTTAAAGCTAATCTGCGAGAAAATTTATGCATACATTTTCCCCTCTCAATCATCGACCATATAAAAATATGTTAAAAATTATTAAATGGGTTCTCAATGTGGTTATAAACATCACAGTCATAGATACAGTGCCAGTTACTGTTCAATGGTTACTGTTACTCTAGTATTTTAGCTTAATTTCACTTTTAGTTTGTTAATATAGTTAGTTGGTTAATCAGCTTAGTTAATTGGTAAGTTGTAGTGAGTTGTAAATGAATTGTTGCGTAGATATCAATTGGAAGTAGATAGAAGATATTTTCTTAGTCTCTCTTCCTCAGTTATACAAGATGGCATGAGCAAGTTATTGAGTAGTTCTATAATAAAGATCATTTAATAAAAAATTTCCTTCCCTTTTATGTTCATGCTCTCCAATGGACATTGAGATGTAAATGCTCAATTTTCACATGGTATCAGAGCCTTCAATCGAGACTTTCTAGATGAGTTTTCTCGATAGAGTTTAGATATTTTTTGTTGACTGCATTTTTATATTCTTCTTTTACTCTGTTTTATCATCTTTACAATAGTTGTTCGATCATGTTCTTAGTGTGTGTATTGAGCTTAAATCACTTGCATATAGAAATTTTTGAATTTTTGTTGATCAAAACTCATCTGTAATACCTCCAAAAATTTATCTGTATGATCCAATGTATATCAATCCATCAAACTCTTTAGGTGCATCATTAATTCTGAGAAAACCCATAAGTTCATAAAATAGGGGCTCACTATCTCTGCTGGGCAGAATAAGGGATCACTATCTCTGTTGTGATAGTGAGCCCCTATTTTACGAACTTATGAAATCCATAATATGTCAAGTATTTAATTCTGAGAAAACCCATAATATGAAATCCCCATTCATGTACAACTTTATGCATGTCAAGAATTTAATGAAATATCTTAGTCAATGAATTATGAATATATGTGTAGCCATTGTGGTTCTTTAGAACTTGTACTTCATAAAATATCCAACTTATTGTATTTTGGATTGTGATGTTGGTCATGTATTCAAGAAAGTCATGCTTTTTCGGTTTCTTCCCATTGAGTCCTAGGGGTACTTGTACCCAAAAAGTATAGTTGTGTGCCTAAAGCCAGTGCCATGTTTTCAAGATACTCTCAGTCAAGCCATGATCCATAGAATTCAGTCAGTCTCATGACTAAGGAAAACTTAGTAATCTCAGTAGTATTCCGTCAGTCAACGGAACTAAGTTAATTAATTTTAATCTAGTTCAATTAATCATGTATAGTATCTATTTAGATGGGAGTAGGAATTAGCACCGAGTGAACCCAAGGATGGGAACACACACTGTCATATGAGGGTGTGATTCTTAGAAGTAATCCTTTCATTCTAGAACTATGTGGCCAGCATAGGTTAAGACATCAACACTGTCAGATGAGAGTTGATGAGGTGGATAAGCACTAACAGATGAGGGCCCCACCATTCTCATTTAGGGACACTGTGAGATGAGGGTTTCCCATAGCTTATCCTTACCAGCGGTGCGGTAGTGACACCCTTCCAATTGGGATTATAGATTGGATCCCACCTCAGCTATATTGCTTTATTTGGGGCATGTCGATTAGATGAATACTTCCCACAGTTTCAGTACAGAATCAGGATTTTCAGATACAGTCATACAGTCTCATAATAGAACTTAGATAGTTCTACAGGATTTAGGACTGTCAGATGTAGTCAACTTAGAACAGTACAGAACTCAGCTAGCTCCATCAGAAACTAAACTGTCAGATACAGTTGCTCAGTATTAGTTATTTTAGTTACACAGTTATCAGTATCTCATGTTATCAGTACCCAGATTCAGTAATCATGTTATCACGAACTCAATTGCAGTTATTATGTATTCATGCATGTATTCTAACGCTCATGTTATTTAGTCAATTAGTATAGTTCATACATGTGAACCTTTTACATTCAGCCTACCTCACATGCATACCAGTACATTCAAACGTACTGACGCATTTACGCTATGGTGTATTATACCATAGGTTCAGAAGCACGAGCTCCAGAGCATCAATAGTATTCTAGTCTCAGCAGTCAGAGTTAGTAGTGAGTCCTCATCCTTCAAGGACATGACCATTACTTTATTATCTCATTAATTAATTTATTTTAGTAGTGGGAGTTAGTTGGGGGCATGTCCCATCAACTCCTTACTCAGAAAGTTCAGTCAGTTAGAGGCTTTTTAGACTATCTTGTTTAGACAATTTATTTTAGGTTTTGTTTTGGTATTGTGATACCATATCAGTCAGAGATTATTTTATCAGTTTCGAACCTTAAGGCCTTTCAGCCTTTAATTCCGCATTTATACAGTATATTATGCAGTGTTCAGGTACAGATATCAGTCATCGGTTAGCTTGTGATCCTTCGAGGTCATGAGCATCGTGTAGTATTCTGGGTACCAGATTTGGGGTATTACAAACTTAGTATCAGAGTATAAGGTTCAATAGAGTCCTAGGAAGTCTGAAAGCCGCATCTGGTAGAGTCTTGTCATGGGTGTGTTGCGTGCCACGTTTATGTGCAGGAGGCTTTAAGATATTTTAGGAATAGTTTCCCTTCTTTCAGTATTCATGTTGTACCAGTGAATATAATCTCAAGTCAATCTCTCAGTCTAATCCGTTTCTCCCTTTCTTCTACAGAAAATGCCTCCTAAAAGAAGAAACGGGAATCAGTCAGCCCCTCAGCCCGAAGAACCTTTGGGAGAATATGTCTCTCATGTAGAGTTAGGAGTTGTATTCATAAATCTTGCTCAGTCAGTCGCTGCTCAGAATGAAGGACCAACTGTCATTCCGTCCAACTCATTGGCCAATTCAGCTGTAGCCAGGATTCGGGACTTCACCCGAATTAATACTTCATCCTTTCTCAAGTCTAAGTCAGATGAGGACCCTCAGGAATTCCTTGACCAGGTTTAGAAGGTTACAGATATCATGGGGGTTAATTCTAGTGAGAGTGTGGAGCTAGATGCATATCATTTGCATGATGTTGCTCATACTTGGTTTAAACAGTGGAAGTTAGAAAGGCCAGATGATGCAGGGCCTATTGAGTGGGAGGAGTTTGTCACCGCATTCTTAGATAGATTATTTCTCCTAGATCTAAGAGAAGATAAGGTGTTGAATTTTATCAACCTCAGGCAGGGAAACATGACGGTAAAAGATTATTCTCTTAAGTTTACTCAATTAGCCAGATATGCTTCTCATGTGGTTGTAGGTAGCAGGTCCAAGATGAGTAAGTTTGTCTCTGGGGAGAATGATAGTATGGTCAATGAGTATAGGTTTGTGATGTTAAATAGTGACATGAACGTAGCTAGGCTTATGACTCATGCTCAGCAGATAGAGGAGCAAAATATTAAGATGAGGGAGAAGCATAATAAGAGAGCAAGGACAGGTAGTTTCAACTTTTCTCAGCCCAAATTAGAAAAAGGAAATTGTTCTCAATTTCATCCTAAGTCAATAGTTCCAGCTCTTTCTTCATCTAGTACTCTAGCTCCTAAGTTCAGGGATAGTAATGGAGATAGAGTACCAGTATCTAAGTCTCAAGGCAGTGTCAGCAATGCCCGAACTAATCCTCTTTGTCAAACTTGTGGTAAGAACCACAAAGGTACTTGCAAAACTGGGAGCAATTTTTATTTCAGATATGACAAGCTAATCTATAGAGTCAGAGATTGTCCCTAGTCAAGTTATCAGGATCAGCAGAACCATTCCCTTGCTCAGTTTAGTTTCCCAAATTAGCAGGGTGCCATCTCCAGTTCTACTAGTGGGTAATTCCCAAATTGACTTTATGCTCTCCAGTCCCTACAAGATCAAGTAATTCTCCTGATGTGGTTACTGGTACGTTACATATCTTTCATGTGCATGTTTACACTTTTCTAGATCCAGGATCTTCTCTATCTTTTATTACTCTCTATATAGTAGGTAATTTCGAAACCAGTCCCTAAATTCTAGCAGAGCCCTTTTTAGTCTCTACCCAGTGGGTAAAACCATCATAGCCCGGCAGGTTTACAAGAACTGTTTGGTTATGATATTTCAGAAAGTCACCTCAGCAGATTTAGTCGAATTAGAGATGATTGATTTTTATGTCATTCTTAGTATGTATTATCTTCATTCCTTCTATGGCATAGTCAAATGCAGAAATAGATTAGTCCAATTTCAATTTCCAAATAAACCTATCCTAGAGTGGAGGGCTAGCACTTCATCTTTCAGAGGTCAGCTTGTTTCCTACCTTCGGGAAAGGAAAATAATATCTAAAGGATGTGTCTCTAATCTTGTTCGATTTAAGAGCACTAGTTCTGAAACTCCTAGTCTTGATTCAATCCTAGTCGTGAATGAATATTTAGATGTATTTCCCAAAAATCTTCCAGGAATTCCTCCCGAAAGGGAAATAGACTTAGACATCGATCTTTTTCCAGATACTCATCCTATATCTATTCCTCCATACAGAATGGAACCAACAGAACTCAGAGAATTGAAAGAGTAGTTGAAGGATCTCTTAGATAAAGGATTCATCATACCCAGCATGTCCCTGTGGGTCACACCAGTCTTATTCGTGCGCAAGAAAGATGGTTCTCTCAGAATGTACATTGATTACCGTTAGCTCAATAAAGTCATGGTCAAGAACAAGTATCCACTTCCTAGAATTGATGACTTGTTTGACCAACTTCAGGGAGTAAGCTATTTCTCTATGATAGACCTCAGATCAGGCTATCATCAGCTCAGAGTTAGAGAATGTGACATTCCCAAAATAGCCTTTCGTACTCGGTATGGTCACTTCGAATTCTTAGTTATGTCCTTTGGTCTTACCAATGCCCCAGTATCTTTCATGGACTTGATGATCAGATGTTCAAGCAGTACTTGGACATGTTTATCATAGTCTTCATAGATGATATTCTGGTCTATTCCCGCAGTGAGCGTGATCATGTAGACCATTTCAAAATCGTACTTCAGAATCTCGGAGATCATAAGATATTCATCAAATTTAGAAAGTGCAAATTTTGTCTATGGTCAGTAGCATTCCTTGGTCATATCATTTTCACTGATGGCATTGGAGTTGATCCTCAAAAGACTAGAGCAGTAAGAAACTGGCCTCGCTTTGTATCTCTATCAGATATCAGGAGTTTCTTGGGTTTGGTTGGCTATTACAGACAGTTTGTTAAGGGATTTTCTTCTATTTCATCCCCTATGTCCTGATTGACTCAGAAGAAAGTCATGTTTCAGTGGTCAGATCCTTTCGAAAAAAGTTTTCAGGAGTTGAAGACTCGACTCACCTCAGCTCTAGTCTTAGCTCTTCCAGATGGGTTCGTAGTGTATTATGATGCATCCAGAGTAGGTTTGGGTTGTGTCCTTATACAGTATGGTAAGGTCATAGCCTACGCCTCCAGGAAACGTAAACCCCATGATAAGAACTATCCTACTCATGATCTTGAGTTAGCAGCCGTAGTCTATGCCTTGAAGATTTAGAGGTATTATCTATACGGATTTTATGTGGATGTGTATATATCATAAGATCCTTCAGTATGTCTTTTCTCAGAAATATCTCAATCTTTATCAGAGAAGGTGGTTAGAGATCTTGAAAGATTATGACATGAGTGTCCTTTATCATCCAGGCAAGGCCAATGTTGTGGCCGACGCTCTCAGTAAACCGTCTATGGGTAGTGTTGCTCATGTTGAGGATAGTAAGAAAAAACTAGCTCACGAAATCCATCAACTTACCATACTAGGCATTCGCTTAGTCGATACAGAGGATAGTGATATATAGGTTCAGAGTAGTTCTGAATCATCTCTAGTTTTCGAGGTGAAATAAAAGTAAGATAGAGATCCTAGTCTAGTCAAGTTGAAAGAGTCAGTCAAGGATAAAAAAATTAAGATTTTCTCCCAAGGGAGAGTTGGTGTTTTGCATTGTCAGGGTCATCTGTGTGTTCCAAGTGTAGACGGCTTAAGGAAGTAAATTCTTGCAGAAATGCATGGTGCGCTCTACTCTATTCATCCAGGGGCCACGAAGATGTACCGCAACTTGTGGGAAATCTATTAGTGGAATGGGATGAAGAGGGATGCTGTAGAGTTTATGGCTAAATGCTCTACATGTCAGCAGTTTAAGATAGAGCATCAGAAACCTAGTGGATCTATGCAGGAGTTCAATATTCCTACTTGGAAGTGGGAAGAAATAAACATAGACTTTGTGATAGATTTGCCTCGTACTCATCGCCAGCATAATTTAGTTTGGGCCATTATAGATAGGATGACCAAATAAGCTCATTGTCTTTCAGTCCATACCTCTTATACAACCTAGGATTATGCCAAACTCTACATCAGAGAGTTGGTCAGATTGTACGGTGTTTCATTATCTATTATTTCATACAGAGGTATCCAGTTCACCTCTTACTTCTGCAAAACATTCTAAATGGGTCTTGGTACCCAAGTTCATCTCAGTACAACCTTTCATCCTCAGACAGATGGTCAAGCAGAAAGGACCATTCAAACTTTAGAAGATATGCTAAGGGTGTTTGCAATCGATTTCAAGGGTAATTGGGATGACCATTTGCCTTTGATTGAGTTTTCATACAACAACAACTATCATTCCAGTATTCGGATGGCTCTATTTGAAACTCTTTATGGTAGGAGATACAGATCTCCAATCAGTTGGTTCAAAGTTAGTGAGGCCTCAGTTATAGGGCCTAACTTAGTATTTGACACTTTAGAGAAAGTCCAGTTGATCAGAGAAAGACGTCGGGCTGCTCAGAGCCGACAGAAGTCTTATCCAAATATGTGCAAAAAGGATCTCAAGTTCGAGATTGGTGATTATGTATATCTAAATATCTCTCCCATGAAGAGAGTGAAGAGATTCGGCAATAAGGGAAAACTCATCCCCCGATATGTCGGTCCTTTTAAAATTCTCAATCTCTTCGACAAGGTAGCTTATGAGCTCGAATTGCCTTTAGATCTAGCCTCAGTTCATCCAGTATTCCATGTATCTTTGCTCAAGAAGTTCATAGGTGACCCAGCAGTCGTAGTTCCTATTCAGAGCATAGATGCTCAGAACAGCCTATCTTATGAAGAGATTTCAGTCAAAATTCTAGACTATCAAACTCGTAGACTGAGAACAAAGAAGTCCCTCTAGTCAAAGTTCTATGGCAAAATCAGTTAGTTGAGGGAGCTACTTGGGAAGCATAAGTAGATATGAGAACCAAGTATCCTCACCTCTTCTCCTCTAACTCAGATCTAGCTCAAGGTAACAGTTCTCTTTAGGCTTTTTAGTTTCATGTTTAGATTTCAGTTATGAGCTTGATATCCATTTCATGTTCAGAATTCCATTATAAACTTGGTATTAAATACCATTGCATATTCACCCATGCATTCATGCACCAGTTGAGTCATATAATCACGCATCATATATGCATTCTCATTGCGAGAAACTTAGTTTCTCAGAACACTCAGTCATGCATCCATGAATCAGTTACACATGCATCAGATATGTGTGTTCATTAGGATATATTCATTTATCATTCATGCAATCATGAAATCATGTTACAGTCATTCATGTTCAGTATGTATGTCAGTTTATCTTCTTCCCTCTTGCTCAGTCTCATTCGAGGATGAATGTTCTCAAGGGGGAGATATTGTAATACCCCATAATTCTACCTAGCTTGAAATCATCGTGATTATGTTAGAAACTTACTTTGAAAGATGAATCCACTTTTATATAAGTGGAATTTTTAATGATACCAATTTCGTCAAAATCCGGTATCGAGGTAGAAAGTTATTGCCATTTTACAAAAAGCAGACAAAACTGCCCAGGTGAAATGATGAGGGCCGACAGACCATCGAGCTACTGATGTACCATCACCCAAACCATCACAGCATAGGCAGTGAGACCACCTTCTACCTAAGGGCGATGGCTCAGGCTAACGAAATGTTGAGCTAGCGATGGACTGTCGCCCAAGCTGTCGCAGTAGAGACAGTGAACCCCTATTCTTCCCAGGTGCAACGGTCAGGACCGATGGACCATGACCCAGCGATGGACCATCCACCCATCGTTGCATAGTTCATTCAGTTATTTTAAAATTATTTTTAAAAGGGTATTTGGGTCTTTTCCACCCATTTTAACCCCTAATTATATCAGACCAAGGCTCATAACTTCATTATCCGTCTACAATATCAAATTAGGGTTTTTTCTCAAAGATAATCCCCATGATCAAGATCCAAATCCTCCTTCAAGAAACTAAGAAATTCAAGTTCTTCAAGTCCAAGAACTTCAAGAAACTCACAACCCAGGTATATCTTGTGTTGATTCGTAGGCCCCTTTTCCCCATGAAGCTCAAAAATCTCTTTCCAAAATACAAAATTTGTTTATTTATGAATTTTCATGATTTAAATAGAATTAAAATTTCATGTTCATAATGTTGTGGGGTTTTGATTCATGTTTTATATTACATTCTTTCAATGATTGACCTTAGTATATGAAGATTTGCATAATAAACCTGATAAACCCCTTCAATTTATAAGTTGATTGATGTATCCATGATTATTAGATGTGTTGATAATTGTATAACCAAATCATGCTCCCCATGTGTTTGATTAAATACCTATGTGAAGTAAAAGTTCTATACTAGTATAATAATATGAAATCCCCATTCATGTATAAGTTTATGCATGTCAAGTGTTTGATGAAATGTCTTAGTCAATGAATTATGGATATATGTGTAGCCATTGTGGAGCTTTAGAACTTGTACTTCATGAAATCTACAACTTATTGTATTATGGATTGTGATGTTGGTCATGTATTTAAGAAAGTCATGCTTTGTCAGTTTCTTCCCATCGAGTCTTGGGGGTACTTGTACCCGAAAAGTATAGCTGTGTGCCTAGAGCCTGTGTCATGTTTTCAAGATACTCTCAGTCAAGCCATGATCCATAGAATTCAGTCAGTCTCATAACTCAGGAAAACTCACCAATCTCAGTAGTATTCCATTAGTCAACGAAACTCAGTTAATTCAGTTTAGTCCAGTTTAGTTAATCATGTTTTATGTCTATTCAGATGGCAGTAGGAATTAGCATCGAGTGAACCCAAGGAAGGGAAAAAACACTGTCAGATGAGGGTGTGATTCTTAGAAGTCATCCTTGCATTCTAGAACTATGTGTCCAGCATAGGTTGAGACATCAACACTATCATATTAGGGTTGATGAGGTTGATGATCACTATCAGATGAGGGGCCTATCATTTTGTTTTGGGGACACTGTCAGAAGAGGGTTTCCCATAGTTTTTCCTTACCAGTGGTGCGGTATTGACACCCTTCAAAATGGGGTTACAGATTGGACCCCACCTCAGCTATATTGCTTTATTTGGGGCATATCGGTTAGATGACTACTTCCCACCATTTCAGTATAGAATCAGGACTTTCAGATACAGTCATTCAGTCTCAGTAATAGAACTCAGATAGTTCTATAGGATTCAGGACTGTCAAATACAGTCAACTCAGAACTGTACGAAACTCAGCTAGTTCCATCAGAAACTAGACATTTAGATATAGTCGTTCAGTATTAGTTATTTTAGTTACACAGTTATCAGTATCTCATGTTATCAGTACTTAGTTTCAGTAATCATGTTATCATGAACTCAGTTACAGTTATTATGTATTCATACATGTATTCTCACGCTTATGTTATTCAGTCAGTTATTATAGTTAACGCTTGTGAACTATTTGCATTCATCCTACCTCGCATACATACCAGTACATTCAAACATACTGACGTATTTATACTATGGTGTTTTATACCATAGGTTCAGAAGCATGAGCTCTAGAGCATCAGTAGCATTCCATTCTCAACTATTAGAGTTAGTAGTGAGTCCTCATCCTTCGAGGGCATGGCCATTACTTTATTATCTTATTAATTAATCTATTTCAGTAGTTGGAGTTAGTTGGGGTCATGTCCTATCAACTCCTTATTCAGACAGTTTAGTCAGTTATAGGTTTTTCAGACTATTATGTTCAGACAGTTTATTTTAGGTTTTGTTTTGGTATTGTGATACCATATCATTCAAATATTATTTTATCAGTTTTGAAACTTATGACATTTTTGCCTTTACTTCCACATTTGTACAGTATATTATGCAGTGTTCAGGTATAGATATAAGTCATGAGTTAGCTTGTGGTACTTCTGGTTCATGATCACCTGTAGCATTCCAGGTACCATATTCGGGACGTTACATTATCCTACAAATTGGAAGAATAAGAAGAAGCTTTTTTATGGTGAGCAAAATAGCTTTAGGAGTCAATCAACACGTTGAGGTAAATCTTATGGTAGTCAACATCATATTTCATCTAGTCACATTATTGAGAAAGGACATATAAGTGTGGAAAGACAAGGAGCATATTCTTCTGCAAATAATGTACGTAATAATGTACCTGGTCCTATACAAGTGCCTTCAACTATTTATGGAGCTAACAATATTGCCTTAGCAAAGGGACTAATATTTACTTAAGATGTATATAAGCAGAACATGAGCATGTTAAGTAAAGACGTGTAGGTTACGAAAAAAGGAGGATATGAAAGGTATTACAACTTATTTGTTAACAAATGTATTCACACAAGATTGGATAGTAGATTTAGGTTCCTCACACTACATAACAACAAATAAAAATTTGTTGTACAAGAGTTATGAATTAACAAAGTAATTAAAGGATAAGTTGCATTTTCCTATAGGTAATAAAGTAGAGATTGAACACACTGGTGACATAGTTTTCTTATAATGAATTTCTGAAGAACATCCTATATAAAGTAGACTTCAAATTCAACTTGTTATCAGTCTCTAATCTCATAAGAGATTTTTCTTCTTTTGTATCCTTTATCCTGAATTTTATATTTTTCAAGACCTCTTTAGTGGTAGGGTGTAGGGGATTGGTAAATCGGATGGTGGTTTGTATATATTCAAGAATAAAGCTAGAATAAAAGGGTTGATAAGTGTAGGTGATAAAAAAAAAGAAATTTGTAGGAGAAACAAGTCATGAAGTCATATGTGGCACTAGCGTCTTGGTCATTCATATTTTCAAACCATGAAGCATCTAAGTCTTAATCATCACAGCAGAAATCATGCATTTCTTAGTGATTGTTCTATCTATCCTTCAGTCGAGCATACTAGAAGTCCATTTCTTGTAAGTAATTTAAGAGCTTAGATGCAATTTGAAGTTGTTCATATGGACTTATGAGGTCCTTTAAGAAAACATATAATATTATTTATTTACTATGGTAGATGACTTTAGATTTTTTGGAACATATCTTGTAATTAAAGCTAGAAACTATTTAAGATCTTTTTTCAATTATTCAAACTCGGTTTGGTGCTCATGAGAAGATTTTAAAATTAGAAAGTGGTACTGAATTTCTTAATTTATAATTCATTCCATATTTGATAAGTTGGGAATTTTACATCAAAGTAGTTTCCCTCACACACTACAGAAAAATGTTGTGGTTGAGAGAAAACATAAGCATATCCTTAATGTTTGTAGAAGCATAAAGTTCCAATCTTATTTGCTCATCAAATTTAGGGGTTGTTCAACCAAGGCAATTATTTATCTAATAAACAAATTGCATTCTGCAACTTTGAACAACAAAAGTCTGTATGAACTGCTATATCTTAAGAGGCCAATGTTGTCTCATATTAGGGTTATTGGTTGTCTATGTTGTGCCTCAATTTTACCAAGAAGTGAAAAATTCTCAGAAAGATCAATTCCTTCCATCTTAATGGGATATTCAGAAGTGCATAAAGGTTACATACTCGTAAATATTTCTTCCATGAATTTTTTTGTGAATAGAGATGTACTTTTCAAGGAAAATATATTTTTCTTTGGTCAACCATCTACATGTCATACCATAAATACTGATCATTCTTTTAATCTATTTAGGTCTTCTTTTGGAGAATGGGAAAATTGATACCTTTCCTAAAGATGTTTCATATATTTCAATTGACTTAGCACTGGATGTACCTATGACAACAGATGAAAATGTTGTTCCCTTAGTCCCTGCTAAACCTAGTCCACCTATTGTTCCACCAGATAAATGTTGTACCACCTCCAAAGACGACTTTTAAAATAACAAAATAGCCTACTTGGATGAAATATTACACCACTACTAGTGCAAGGCAGAGCAACACCAACTATCACATGGCTAACTATCTTTACTATGATCATACTAGCCCTGCTTATCAGAGTTATCTCACTAAAATCTCAAGGATCCTAAGAACTGTAGAGAAGCTGCCAAAGATGAGATGTGGATACAAGCCATAATCTTGAGATCAAGCTCTTAAAAGCAACAAGACTTGGAAGATAGTTGATTTACAAGCAGGTACGTATGTAGTTGGCTCAAAATGTGTGTATAAGATCATGTATCATATAAATGATGTGGTACAATGGTTAAATGCTAAAATAGTATCCAAAGGATATAGCCAGTATGAAGGTCTTGGTTATTATGATACTTCTTCTCCTATGGCCAAGATAGTGAGTGTTGGGTATGCCATCTCTTTAGCAGTCTCTAAAGGATGAAGTCTATTTCAAATAGATATTTATAATGCTTTCCTTTAGGGTGATCTCGATGAGGATGTTTATATGAAAATTCCTGAAGGTTTTAAAAAACCTGGTGAGACTAAGGTATGCAAACTACTTAAGTACTTATATGGTTTGAAGAAGACATCAAGATAATGAAATATCTAGCTTACTAGTGCCTTATTTGTTGTTTGCTTCGTACAAAGAAATATGACTATTCTTTGTTCATATTTAAAAAGGATGAAAACTTAGTACTTGTGGTGGTCTATGTTGATGATTTTCTCATTATTGTGTAGTGCGAAACTATTTAATTTCACCATATTTGCGCTCCATTAACAGCTTAAGCTGGAAAACCTATGAAAGCTCAACTACTTCCTAGGGATTGAGATCTTGAGGTCTTCTACAGGTGAAATTTTGAATAAAAGAAAGATCATTTTGGAATTTATCTCTGATGTTGAATTGAGTGATGTTAACCCTGTTGTTACTCCTATTGAATCAAATGTATGGTTGACATCAGTAGATTATGATTGAACTAATAGTAGCATAGGTGATACTATGTGACATGACATTACCTCATATCAGAATTTGGCAAGAAAACTTCTTTATGCTACTATTACATGACATGATATATGTTATGTTGTTCAAACACTTAGTCAGTTCAAGCAATGTCCCAAGAGATCTCAATGAGATACTGCAATAAGGATGGTCAGATAATTAAAGGGACAGTTGGCCAATGGGTATGGTTATAGGCTAAACTAGCTTCCATATCGACATATTGGTATAACACTAATTGGGATAATTGTCATAACATAAGAAGATCTATTACTGGCTACATGGTCAAATTTGGTGACTCTCTTATATCATGGAAATCCAAGAAGCAGCAGATTATGTACGAAAATTTTGGTGAATTTGAATATAGGAATATGACATCTATTGTAGCTGAGATTACTTGATTGGCAGGTCTTTTTACTAAAGTTGGAGTCTCTATTCAGAATTATTTTGCAATTATAAGTAACAATAATCGGCTATCCAACTAGCTGTTAATCCTAATTTCTATGAGAAAATAAAGCACATTGAAATTGACTATCACTTTATTAGTAACAAGATCAAAGAAAGTCTCATTCAAACATTTTATATTGAAACTCAACACCAAGTTATTGACATTCTTACTGAAGGGTTGAGTTATGCTTAAAACTCACAGCTGCTAAGCAATTTTGGTGTGCTCAATGTTTTGCACCCTGCATCTTGAGGAGGTGTTATAAAATGAACTAAATCACAGTTAGTTGGTTAATATAGTTAGTTGGTTAATTGATTTAGTTAAGTTGTTAGATTTAGTGAGTTGTGAATGAATTATTTCTTAACTGTCAATTGTAGTAAGTTAGAAGATGTTTTCTTAATCTCTCTTTCTCAGCTATATAAGCTAGTATAAGGATGTTATTGAGTAGTTTTGTAATAATGACTATTCAATAAAATTCTTCCTTCCCTTTTCTCTTCATGCTCTCCAATGAAGTTTGAGCAGAAAATGATCAATTTTCATAAATGTTATTTACGTTAAGTGTAGGAATGTATAATTTTTGAAAAGGATACAGAATTCTGTGGCAATAATTGCACTTTTGAGCTTATCTTGACAAGTCATTGATATATTTCCGATTCCAAACATTTGGAGAAATATAGATTTGTCACATGATCCTAGATCTTCATGACATAGTATCGAGTCTTTAATGAATAAGGTCAACCTTATCGGTCAAGTCTAGACATTAGGTCTGGTATTACCCTTTGCTGAGTAATGTATGTTCTGTTTCATTGGACCATGTGTCACATTTTAATATGCCTAAATGATAAATCCTGATTTATATCCATACAAATACCATAATGTTCAATAAAAAATCTATAACTTAATGTACACCAAAAATCATAAATGGAGAAGAAAAAAATGGTAATTTCTAATATTTCTAATTTTTTAGAAAGATTCCTAATGACCAACAAAATGAGAAAAAAGTACGCAATAAAAATTAATTACATATTAGAGTAGAAAAAAAAGAATAAAATGTGAAGCCAAACATTGAAGTCTCTCTACCGTATAAGGTCATAACCGCTCAATATAACATTTAGTGCCTCCTTGTTATTTATGTACATCCCTTGAGACATTAATTGATTACATCATTGCCTCTTTCCTCTTTCCAATATAATCGTTTGTCTCACTCAACAAGGCCTAGATATTAACCCAAAGGATATTTATTAATTTTGTCAATCATCAGTATCAATGGGAGCATGTGCAACTAAACCTACGGTCTTGGAGGGTACCGCTCCATACGTGGCGGGAGAAGACATCGTGAAGAACGATGAGCAAGAAGGAATTGTGGGCGATGATGTTCCCAATAAGCCCCATTCTCTTAGTAATTTATTCAAGGAGGTATTCCTATACAATTATCACCACTTTATTCAATTTCTCTTTCTTTATGTATATGCACATATAATAATCCTTCTAGTACATGTATATATTGATCTTATATCTGTTGTTTATATTCTACATCTTTATTTATTTGAAAAAGGCTTTATAAATATGGAATATACAGGTAAGAGTCGAGATAAAACTCTTTCAACTTTTGATGTATTTTTCATGCAATTAATTTTATATTACCATAGTTTTTCAATTTTAAAAGAAATATTTTCGCATAAGAGCATTGGTCTTGTTGGAAACTTCAGTTATTTACTGCTCTGGGTTGTTATGAGGTCATTCACACAAGTTCTTCATTTTTAGGATTGTTTTAAAAAAATCTCAAATTTGATGGCTCTTAATTTCTATCTTTCAGCATTTTAGGTAATAAATAAGTCATCAAAAATACGCCAAATATCGTGATGGCAAATAAATTTTCATAGGCATAATTTTATACGCTCATTGATATAATATCCCACACAAGTTATGTCATATGCTAGAAGGGCATGTACAATGTATTTCTAGAAAAACAAAACAAAAAAAAACAGACTCACACAAATACTCTACCATAACTATTGATTCTTTGTCTCTAAAAATTAACGAACATATTTTTAAAATGTAAGGGGTGTACCACCTTATAAGGGACCAGGTTTGTCAGAGTCAGATACAAGCAATAAAGTAGTAATGAAATAAAATATTTTAGGAATGTAAAGAACACAATTTTTAACGTGAAAATCTCCTTTCTTAAAGGAGGAAGAATCACGACTTACCCTCACAAGCACTCAAGAATCCACTACAATCAAACTCATGATTATAGACTCCATTGGAACTTAACTCTAAACTTCACTAATTTGTAACAACTATATTACAAACTCTCTTTGACAACTCTGTCAAGATCTCATCTCAATATTGATTAAGTCTAACCAATATCAACTTAGGTAACTCTATCTAAGCACACTACAGACACAAGAAAATCATTACTCTTATAAGACGAGTAATTTGATTACAGACCAAGATTTGACTCAAGAACAATTACTCTCTCAGCACATAGAAACTTGGGACTTGAGCAATATTAAGTTTTCCCCATTTTTCTTCTTGAATAATCAAATTCAAAAATTTATTGAATTGAGAAGCATTCTTTTCTATTATGAAGGATAATGATTAGGGTAGAATTTTGATTAGGCCAGGTATCCTGATTGGCACACAACTCACCTGCGCAGTTTATTACACTAATAGACAAAACTGCACAGACATGTGACAGCTGTATGTTTTCATTATGACACTGGGATATAGTCCCTTGTTATTACCTAATCATAATTAAAATAAGATACAATAATTTCTCTCTTTTGATGGCGACAAACCACCGATTTTGTAGCATCAATGAATGTTCCCCAAAGCACTATGCACTATGATTCCCTCTGTCAATATACCAACATACTTCCCTGCTTCCCTCTATCACTATACAAACATGCTTCCCCTTGTCAATAACATATGCCTACACCTGGTACCTGGTCCTACCATATGAATATAGCATTCCTCCTTTTGGCATCATTGAAAAGTAAGAATAGTAAACCAAGAATAAAATAAGCACAAGTTAGTTAACTCATGGCCACTTGAGTAACAATGAAGAACAATTTTTAAAGTAAAGAAGAGACAGAAGAAATACACATACAAGGATTCATTAATATGTAAAAGTTAAGTATCATTGCAATGCAAGAATTAAATTTTCTGTTTCACAGAAAAAGCCACAGGAATCAAGAAATTTAAGTTGGTGAAGGACTTGGGAAAAGATTTTGGAGAAGTAGTGTCATCTTCTTATTTTCTACAGCATGACAGTGTAACAATGCCTTGGTTAGCAACTTCATCTATGAATTCAAGCTATGAACCTCATCAATTAGAGTTAAAACTTTCTTATTGATGTAAAACGGGTTACAAGATATATAAATTCAAAGAGTAATAAAGAAATTCAGGGGAGAGATGAAAGAAAGAAAGAATAATCCCACAATTAAAGTAAAGTAGAGATAACAAAAATAGATTTGTCAGTCTGTAATTTAAATAAATAATTACTTGATTAATTCAAAGGAGAAGAGAATTGAACTCATACATGAATAATTTTACCAAAGATATTCAGGAGAATTCAATGTAGGTACAAAGGGATAAACCCACAAACTCATCAAAGAGTGTTCAATCTAAGAATATTGTGTCTAACTAAAATATGATCATCATATTCTATTTATACTTCTAGGGTAAGCTAAGATATGAAAATAAATAAATGCCCTCGATTAAATTTGCATCATATTATGAATAAAAAGGACCCTGAAACATTATGTTAATCTTCTATTGTGTTGATTCTTGACTTCCATACTCTCTTGAAACACTCCACATTTTTTATGTCAAATTGAAATCGATCCATGCAGTTAGCACTTTTCAAAATTGAATTATTCTCCCTTTTTTGAAAAGAATTTGACCTCAAATTCAATCCTTGAAAATCATAGAGGGGAGTTAGTACCCAAGATAAAAAAATAATCTTTCAAGTATGTTACATACCACTCCCAAAAATACATATTTTTGTGATAGAACCAAGAATCGTGAAGTTCCCTAAAAATTAACTTTTCAAACATAATATCAAGAAATTTACTCAAAAACATATCACAATCATAAAAAAAGTTAAAGAAACTAATAATTTTACACATTAGAACTTTCAAGTTAAAACTAGTTTCTTCAACAACTTGGACCAAATAGTTCCTTAATTCTCAATTAAATATTACTCTTCTCACCACATGATTAAGAGAACTAATAATATCATCCACAAACCTTAAATACAAGTATTTATTTCCGGAATCAAACACAAACATCAATTTAAAAACTTTCTTGTATTTCTCACTTAGTAACTCACAACATGAATCAAATAGCAACATTAAAGAATTCTCACTAATCACAACAAAGTTGCTTCTTTGAAGGTCAAGGCATAGTAATTTACCTTCATGGATTTAGAAAATCAAAAAATGAGCACTAGCCATTCAAACAAATCATTCTTGGATTTAGAAGGCAAATATACCTCAAATCTTTTTGTAGACCAAGATGATGCTTCAAAGTATCTTACCTCATCGTAGATCATATCTTGATTGTATTTCACAAATAGATTAACAAGGTTAGAAAACTCTTCAAAATAAGAAGTGTCACATATATGCCCATAGATATTTGGCAATGCTTCAAGTAGATCATATTTACATTTCCTTCTAGAAACATTTAAAAATACATCTCAAATTATATCCTCAAAAGAAAAATTAGAGTGAGTAAATAAATTAACACCAAAACAAGCATCTATCATTTTACTACTCTAATCACTTGTGTCTCCACCATTCTTTAAGAGTTTTTCTTTAATTTTAGAGGAATTTTCAACACAAGAAGTACTTTAGACAAATAATTTGGGTGTTGAATTTCTAACATCCAAAAAATTAGCAACCTCAACTAAGACACAAGAATCATTTTCACAATTCATGCACTTTTTAAATTTTAAATCGTCATTTTCATCAAGTGCATATAAGACAAAAATGAATGAATAATCAACTGAATTTCATCAATATTATTCACACTTCAAAACTCAATTTTTAAATTATGGTCATTGTTAATTACACAATTAAGATTAGGACAACTCAAAGAATGACTCGTATTATCAACACAAAAATCACTTTTTAAATTTTCTTACATATTTTCACCAAATAAAGGATTGTCAAATATTTTGAAAATTTGATATTCTTTAGGCTCAAAAAAGATATTATGACACATTGTATGCTCCATTACAAGTATACTATCATAAAGCATTTTCATGTCCTTACAAGATAAAGAATTTCTTCGATCAAACTCACTTGCAAAGAGACATTCATCATCAATCACATTTTTAGTGTTCCTAGTAGCTAAAGAAGAAATATATTCAACTTCAATTCAAGAATTCAATGAAACACCACTTTTTTCATATTTGAAATAACACTAGCTTGAAACAATTTAAGCTGACAATCAATAACAATTTTAGATCCATAATCATATTCAACAAGTGTATCACCATCACCCATTTGTCTATTGACATAATGTAAAGAATCATCAATCTCATCAAAAGATGGTCTAACATTAACACTTAAGCCATTATCATGTGCATTCAAACTAACTAAAGAGGTATGATTAGCCCTTTTAACTTTATGAACACTTAAATCACCTTCTTTACCTTGATTTTCTAAAATTAAGCTCACTAGCTCACTTAAAGTAGTCCCCACTTGAATTGCTTCTTTCAATTCTTGAATTTTTTCTATGTTGAGTCATTATTTTTGTTTTCTTATTTAGGAAGACCTAAAAAAGAAGTGAAAACACTAGAACAACAAGAATTCAATGGATTAGAGTTAGAATAAGAAAAGTCTAACTCACACTCTCTTGTTTTTCCATTATCTCATTTTCATTTCTCTCACTTGCTTCACTCTTCTTTTTTTCTTCTTGTGATAATTCATTCTCATTTTTTAACTCTCTTTTCTTTTGTGATTTTAGCCACTCACTCACTTCATTTCAAATATCCTTTCTTTTTTCCTCTTTCAAATTGCCACTATTCATTCCCGCACTCTTCTTTTTCTTCTCGTTCTCACTCATTTTATTAGAAGTGCAATAGGCTTCAAGGATTTCTTTTGAGTCATTGGGATAACTCTTCACATCAATTTTCAACATAGAATCACTTGAATCTCCAAAGACTCTACTTGAATTATTAGAATGATTTTGTACCTAAGATTTAAAGTTAGTAGTCTTCACTTTCACTTTCTTGACTTCCTTATTTGTTATTGAAGATTTCTTAATGGCCATAGGACTTAAAACATGCTTTCATTCCTTCGAATCTACAACAACAAACTTTTACTGATCTCTATCAAGTAAATATTTATTATGATTGAACCAAGGAGATCCTAGACATACCAAACAAATAGACAAATGATAGACATCACACCGCATACCCCTTGATAGCTTTCATGGTACAGAATGATCTTCACCTCTTTGTCAACAAAACATCCACCAAATTTATATGGTGAACTTTTCATATGACAAGGTTTATCCAACCACTCAACCAAAGAAGGATCAATGAAGTTAGTATAACACAATTTGTTTACACCTAAGGTGCAATCAAATGTGCAACCACTCTCATATCTCTCCATAATGAATTCAAATTTAGTCAAACTTTCATTAAGATCATGCTCTTTTTTTCATCTAGAAGCATCACTATAATCATGAAAAACTTCATAATAACTCTTACTAGAAGTAGAATTATAATATGAAATTTTCCTTTCTCCATTGACATTCAAACCTCCATTGTAACTCCTTGAACTTATATAAGACATAATTAGGACAAAAAAAGTGGTTAGTAAGATAATGGACCTCACAAGTCACTCCCTCACGTGTATAACTCTAATGATGACACTCAATTTTTTTTATCATGTATACACTTAAATGTTGTAGGCTTTTAGGACCACATTTAAATGATCTCACCACTCAAGCCTTTTACCACTCAAGGGTATCTCTTAGTCTCTTCACGGTTCTTCAATCTTAAATAATCTCAAAGTAATCTTTCAAGTATTGGTTAGGCGTAGAGTTTATGTCAATAACAAATAAGGACAAAACACACTAATGGACAAGGAATGAATTAAACACATAATGAAACTAAAAAGATAAAAGTAAAAAAGAAATTGACACAAAATGAAATACGAATAGAAAAGTAACTAGATAACACAACTAGAACTAATACTCTATGTAATCTAGATAAAGAAATTGACATACAATATGATTTACCCATAAATCAAACAACTCAAATTTTAGAGTTTGGAAAAAAGATCACCCAAAACAAACTCAAAACACCATATTCATCAAATCTATCAACACCCAACTCAAATCAAGTTTACCCTATAAATATGGGACATTATTAAGAATCACCCAATAGTTTTTGAAGTAAGGAATCAACTCAAACTTCAAAATTTTACAAGAAATTGTACAAGAAAAAATGCTCAATTTTTTAACACAAAATGACCTCAAATTCTTTCTTAGATTCAAAAATTGGAACGTAATATAGTTTACCCATGATGAAAATAACTTAGATCCAAAAGATGAGGCAAAAATACACACAAAATAGCTCCAAAACTCAATTTTTTGCACTAAAATGGTGCAAATTTTTCAATCCAAAAATGGGAGAAAAAATGGCAAAATAACTCCAAATCACCTTCAAATACGATCAAATTTGGTATTTTTGGACTATTTCCAACAAATCCCAACAATGCCCACTTGAAAATCACTTTTCAGATCCAATTTTTTTTCTTTTTTTTCTACTTTTTTTTTTGAGATTTTCAATGGATGCAAGCCAAGGATTAAGAATTATTGGAATAATTCTTTAGCCTTTCTTGGATATCAATTGGTGTAAATGGGTTACAAGATATATAAAATAAAAAAAATAATAAAGACATTGAGGGAATATACAAAAGAAAGAAAGAAAGAATAATCCCACAATTGAAGTAAACTAGAGATAACAAATATAGATTTATGAGTCTCTAATTTAAAAATATAATTACATGATTAATTCAAGGGAGAAGAGAATTAAACTCATACTTGAATAATCTTACCAAAAGATATTCAACAGATATTTAATGTAGAGACAAAGGGATAAACCTATAAACTCACCAAAGAGTGTTTAATATAAAAATATTGTGTCTACCTAAAATATGCTAATCATATTTATCCTTCTAGGGTAAGCTAAGATATGAAAAAACATAAATTCCCTTGATTAAATGTGCATAATATTATGACAAAATGACCCTAAAATATCATGTTAATCTTATATTGTGTTGCTTCTTAGCTTTCATACTATCTTGAAACACTCTATGCTTTTGATGTCAAGTTGAAATCCATCCATGCAATTAGAACTTTCTGAAACTGCATCACTTATTTAGTTCAGTATCCTCTATTCTAAGATCTTTAGAGACACTTGGGTCCTCATTGGAAAGATGTTGAATTGTCATTTGCAATTTGCTAATCTCTATATCCTTAGAACTAGTGTTGAGCTTCAATTACTCTATTTTTTTTGTGATCTTCTTGAGAGATGGTTCCTGATTTTCTCTTCGCACACTCAATTTTGATCAGAGCTTTCAGACCAAATAGTTGTATCATAGTTCCAGGAGTTCCATTTTCATAAACAATTCTAAAATAATAAAATACTTCGTTCGATTAATATCCATAAGGCATGCCTTGTCTTCTATTTTTCCCATGAACAACTTTATGTATGTGCTCCATCATTAGAGTTGGAAAATTAATCCACTCAAAATTACCAAGGCACTCCATCACATACAAATCAGTAGCTGAAGCAATGCTCCCCTTTTGTGATCTAGGAAGAATCACTTTGTTAACAAATTCAAAAACTAATTGTAGCTCACTTTTAAGTGATCTCCTATTTACTGCAACTACAAATTTTCCTTTAACCTTTGATGCATTCTCCATAAACTCTATTGAAGGATATTATTTTAAGACAGTCCTCACACCACTGATAGGAATATCCAGAATTCTCCCAAGTAGTACAACATCAAGATTCAGCTTCTTTCCTTAAACTACAGTATTCAACTTCAGTTTGTCTTCAGAAAATTCCAATGTGGAGTATAATTCCCTAACTACCTTATTAAAGACGGTGGGAATAGGTCCTTCCATAAAATGGAGCCATCGTTGATGTTTAATAAGATAAACTAATTCCATCATGCCTAGTTTTCTTAATTCACTTGAGTTAAAAATCCTACCAGTTAGTACTTTTTGATTTCTCAAGAACCTATTTCTAAGTTCCTTAGGCACAAGCTTTCTTTCTTCCTTCTATTTTCTTTTATTAGAATCATTGATAGATTCCCTTTTAGTCATTTTTCTCTTTTAAGGACCAGGTCCCTCTGAAGTCTATTGCTTCACAGTAGGACTTCTAGATTTCACAGTAAAACTTTTTGTCATCTTGTGTCTTAGGACCAAATAGACTCCTTTTTTAGATTCTTTGATAGCAAAATAAGATTTTTATCAACCCAATCATCAATTGTCGTTACACTGCCAGAAGGATTATGTTTTTTCAGGAATAAATCTTCATCAAAGAGATTTAAAGATATAGGATGACTTAACTTGGTTGACTATTTAGAGGAAAAAGATTCTTAGAAAAACCGATATCAGGAAGGAGATCAATCTTTTTACTAACCTCTAATTTAGAAGCAGGCTCATAAAAAAAGCTCTATTTTTTTAGGAATTTCATTCACTTGATGTCCATCCAGGGAGGTTTTCTGAAGACTGGTTTAGTCATATATTGTTCTAAAATGGATATGAAGGATGAAGTAGGCTTGGATCTTTGAAGAAGTTTTTAGAGATGATTTTATCTACACTAAATTCTGAGGACATGATAATTTCAGTAAAGGAATTTTTTGAAGGGGTTGGAGAATTTTTAGGGGAATTCTAAGTCCTTTATAGTGTTTTAGAATGAGGTATTATTAGATGTTTGAAGACGCATCACCCTTTTTAAAAAAAATTATCACACATAAGCTATTTGAGATTAGGTGCTCCTTTAAAAGAAAATAAACCAAAAATCATGAAAAGAAATTAGGGGAACTAATATGCACAAGGATGAACTTTTGAAACAATGATATGAGATTGATTTTATTTTTGTGATGACCCATTTTTATTTTTAGGATAAGAATTTTTTTTGAAACAAAGAGAGAAGATGGAACTTTTTCTAATAGAACAAACAAAATGCACATTCGCGATACTAACTTGAGAGATGTTACCAGGTCCGTCTCTTTCCTGAGTGAATCCTTAAATTTGTGGCTATCTCAACTTGTTCTCTTTTGAAGTTATTCCCATGTGTGTTTACCTGCAAAGGTATGGTACTGAGTTACACCAACAGGTACATATTTTATCAATGACACATATGTCTTAATCATAGCCAATTTTATGGAGAAAAACAAATTTATCTAGTAGGTAAGGTTATTTTGATCAATCCTAGCCTCAACCTGTTCTTCACAAAGTATTCCTTGTGTAGAGACTTAGTAAATATATTTGCTATTTGATCCTCAGTCTTTCAAAACTTCATTCAAATAGCTATCTTCTCAACATTATCACTTAGAAAATGATGCCTTACATCAATATGATTGATCCTCTTATGTTGCACTTATCCTTAGCCATATTAAGAGCACTTGTATTGTTATACATTAGACGGATAGTGTTTGAGACAATCCCAAAATCCTTTAGCTTTTTTTCATCCATAACAATTGAGCACAACAAAAAGCTATAGCCACATACTTAGCTTTAGCAGTAGATAAAGAAACTAAATTCTGTTTCTTATAACCCTAGGATATTAAGGAAGAACCCAAAAAATAAAGTCATTCCTGAGGTGTTTTTTATATCTGCCAAATATCTAGCATAATCAACATCAGCATATCCTATCAAATCAAAACTGTCTCCAGATGGATAGTATAGGCCCAGATCCCTTGTCCCTTTCAAATACCTGAGAATTCTTTTTGTATCTTTCAAATAATACACCTTTGTGCAAGTCTAAAATCTGGCACAAATTCCCACACTGAATACAATACATTTGTGGGCTAGCAACATTAGGAATCAAACTTTCCTAGTTCATTCTTCCCATTATTTACCACAAAGCACTTACACCCAAAAGGTCTGATGTAGTCAAGCTTAAGCTTTCTATTGAACTCAAGATCATATGGGGTCTTGTTTAGGAGAGATCTAACCAAACACCTGTTTGTCACATAATAGGTAGAATTAAAAACTTTAGCCCATAAGCTCTTCGGAAGCCCACTATCAATCAACGTGGTCCTGGAAATCTCTATGAGGGTTCTGTTCTTTTTCAACAACTCCATTTTGCTAAGGAGTCCTAGAAGTAGAGAAGTTGTGACTGGTTTCATATTCATCACAAAATACTACAACTTGTGAGTTCTCAAATTTAGTTCCATGATTAGATATGGATTCATCAATTTTACAATTCATCTTCATTTAAATTTACTTGGCAAAAGTTACCAGAACCTCATAGGTTTCATCCTTGGTTCTCAAGAAAATTTTCCAGGTGAACCTGGAGAAGTCATCCATAATGACAAACATATACTTCATTTCTCCTCTACTTTGTACTTTAACGGGTCCACATATATCCATGTGCAACAACTCAAAAGGTTTAGAAGTACTCACCTTCTTCTTCAACTTAAATGAAGACCTAGTTTATTTACTCTTAAAAGCATCATAAATCTTGTTGGCTGGAAATTTCATCTTTGGCATACCACGAAACAGATCCTTTCAAACCATCTTGTTTAGCAAATAGGAACTAATATTTCCCAGCCTTCTATGTTATAGATCAACATCTTCAGTTTGAAAACTCAAGCAAGTTAATTCCCTATCAGCTACAGACTCTAAATAAGCCATATACATATTTTTGAACCTTGTACCTTTGAGAATAACCCTCCAAGACTTCAAGATTGACACAGTACATCCATAAGATGAGAACTTCACCTCATCACCTTTGTCACAGATTTGAGAAACACTTAGAAGACTGTACTTGAGGCCATTCACATAGTGCACATCTTCTAGTACTTGATCATGTGATTTTCAAATCTTTTCCACACAATGGATATAGATATTTTTATCATTTCCAAAAGAGACACATACACCTTGAAGTTCCTTAAGAGAGAGAAAGCAATCAGTCTTCCTAGTCATATGCTTTGACTATCCACTATCCATAAACTAGTTCTAACCGTATTCCTTTTTGCCTACCTGCAATCAAAATTATTTATTAGATTTAGGAACCCACTTGAGTTTGAGTTCCTAAAAGTTAGATAAAGATGTGATCAATCATTCTTGGCCCATATAGGTTAAGAGTTATTCTTCACATTTTTCAAGGGTATGAAACCCTTCGGTTAATAATTTTCCTACTGGATGTATCTAGCACTTCTCATTATATCTCCACACTTCCCAAATTGTGGTGGGACAAGTAAATGGGAAGTGCTTTCAAGTGTAATTTTAGAGGGTATGGTACCCCAATTTCTACTTGAACAAGATGGTATAAGAAAGAATTATAATATTATCATAATATATTTTTACCTCCACATTTCACAAAATCTATTTTTAATTTTCTGTAAGGCTGAGAAAAATATGTTCTATTTGAGTTCACCATCATCAAGCTACAATGGATATAGCAAAGTGCATAAGAGGGTGAATTGTAGTTTATTCCACTTTAATCATTTTTTGATACATTCCTAACTATTAAAAGTCATCATTTTATTTTTAAAATTCTTATGAACTTTTTAATTTTATTCTTTACCAAAGTTCATTTCAACTTTCAATAACTTTCAATCCTGCATTTTTTCCTAATTATTTTCGTGAAATATTGATTTGACTGCAATTAGGGATGAATATAAAAAAAAACTAAATATAATTGCAATAAAAGTAAGGGAATACAACAATTTTCTTATCAAATATTAGTAACTGAATGTATTAGAAAAAAAAATTGGATGCATTTAATTGAATTATAATAATAACAAAAATAATGCAATATAATTGTTACTTAAGTATTCTTTTTAATAATACTAGATAGATATTTCCGTGATTTGCACGGGCCCAATGCGTTTGAAATAGGAAAGCATTGATCAAAGAGGCAAAAATTTATCTTTTTTTCAACGGCTCATCCAATCATGCACATTTTATGTTTATTTCAGGTATTAGATGTCAATTTTGAAATTGAAGAATTGTACACTTAAACAGCAATGGTAACTTAGTGTTATCAAAGCTCCAGTTTCCATGAAAAACATGGACATCTTTTCAAAATTTATCGGCAGAAAACTCAAATGGGAATGCAAACCCATATATTATAATAACATAGTATATAATAGATGTAACAGTAAGGGACTATCCTATTTGATTTTATCAGTTCATGGAATTAAGATCATCAAAGTTTTAATGTCTTCACTCTCTTAAGAACACTTCTTGTCTTTACTTCTAGCAAACTATTGCTTACCATCATCATGTACATACCATCAGATCCCAAATGTATATTTTATACAATTATTGGAATATCATACTACTGAATCTTAGATGACATTCACATATCATAGTGATTGTTGTCTATTTACATTGGTACAAATTATATTTATAAATTCTATAATAGGATATGTATTTTTCTTGTTGTGATCAATCTCTTAAGCATTCACGATCAAATACTTGTTAAATTAGATTTAATGATTAAATTATTTTAGAAATTCAAAATGTGTGTATAAAATAGATCCTTATTCAAAGAAAATAGACACAATGACTCTTTGGATAAAAATTTCAATAACCTAAGTTGATGTGGTATTAGAATGAAAATTCATTTGTAAATTAAATTTTTTTAATTATGATAAAAAAAAACTAAAGAGTAAAGAAAACTAATAGATTATAGCCAATTGAATCAACACGAAGATATCACTCTAGTTCTGTGTATATTTTTCTTGCTAATCCATTTATCTCACACTAAGATCTAAGCCAAGGTTTTATAAGAGTGTACACAACTGCTCAGTTGCCTAGAGGCACATCATTCTTTTAGTGTCTCAATGTTACCTTTAGTTTTTTTAGTAATCTACAATGCGGAGTATGTAATGAAATGTGTTTCCTTATTCTTCCCCATCATGTAAGGGTAAAGCTTTTAATTCAATTTCATTTATGTAAGTTAGATTTATTTCTTTTAGTCTGGACAAAGCAATAACTTCTTTGTCTCCTTGGGATACTCCAACATATTGAGGATAAGATCCATAACAAATTGATAGCAAACAAACACATATTTTTTATTTTTTATTTTATTGGTTGATAGTATCAAAGATATACATAGATCACCAGAGAAAGTAGTATGGGTGCATCAGGGTATAAAACTACTCTGGTTGCTGTAGTTTATTTTCATTGGTAGGAAAGAAATGAAATGTTATTTCAGAACAAAAGTATAACAGAGATGGTAGTAATGCGGCAGATCATTCAGGAGGTTTATCGCAGGGTCAGTCTTGTCCCAAAATTTTCAATAACTAAACTTTTGTGTAAGTAATCTAGAGAAAATATTTTTTTTCTTTTAAGAAATAGAATCTGCAGAAACTACACAAACAAAGATTTTGAAAAAGAAATCCTTCAATATTAACATAAGAGTTGCAAAAGAATGTAGCAAATACGATGTTCCTACATATAAATCAGCACTAATATAACAATTATATAACTTAGGGAAGAGGTTGGCTGCTGACTTCTATTATATCTTAGCAGCATTTTACTTATGATCATTTGAAATTTTAATGAAGCCCAAAAAGAAAAAAATTAAACATCTATCATTTAACAAGTGTAATTGTAAGTTCGCAAGCAGGTCGATAAAGTCCGTTTTCAAAATAGATGTCAACTTTCTTACTAGTAATTAATTATTAAACAAGCAACAAACTGAAATAGTGCAGGTATTAAGATTTTTCTCTTTGTCCTTGCTTTGTTTATGAACATGGAGAATAAAAAGTTGTAAAGTTCATATGACCAAGGAAGCAGGTATCTAACCTTTTCACTTAATTGTCTGTATGCAGAATAATTATACCTAAACAAGAAACCATATAAGAAAGTCAGTATGGTCTGAGAAATCAAATGACAATCTTACAGTTAAATTTGACATTCAAAAATTTCTAGATACGAAGCAAAAGAATTCTTTACTTAAGTAATTAGAGAGACAGAAAAATCAAAGGGGTTATATCAGTAATACTATTATATTCGTCGGAGGTCTTTCAGATGCAACTCACAATATGTCAAAGTTCACATAAAATAAGAATTAGGATCTGACCTCTAGCTTGACTTTCTTCTAATGTCTACTTGATTATCAAATTATTATGCACTTGTAATCATGTGTGAAGAATAGCATCAATAATTTGGTAAAATCTTGAAAAAATTTCTTAAAGCTAGGAAAATCACAAAGCTAGGAAAGTCACGACACAAAATAATAACATCATGTCATTATCATCTTACAGGAGAATCAAAATATACAACATAAAGCAAGCCCATATTTTAGAAAGTTGTTTTAAACAAGATAGATTAAACCATACAACTTCCTCAAACTTTCTCTAATTTTGTTAAATCGCAATAAAATAATCTTGATATAAATTTCATGTAACCTATACAATGTTTGGTTTTGGATTTATATTAGTTCATGTGAAAGTGGTGAGAGTAAAATTTTTATTTGGGCACCATAATAAATTATTAGATTAATGAATTTAAAATTTGATGTTCTATCAGTGTTCTCAACAGACACATTTTTGGATTTCATCTTTCTTGAAGGGTTGATGAGTTGAAATTGAAAATGCATGTCTTATACATCTCTTTTGGTCATTTTTTTAAGAAAATATATGCTCATTTTTATAGCTGAGGTGTGTTTGGAGAGCATTTAGAACGAACAAAAGTTGTTTTTCAGTGATAGTAGAAGCTCAAAAATATTCCTTTCCCCGAAGCACTTTTGGCACCTTTACCTTAACCAAACACATATTATTGATGTAGGTCTTGTCGTCAGCGAGTTGAAGTTTTGTTAAATTCAACTCATGCCTAATCACTTAACCCCAATACTTCTTCTACCTACCTTTACCCCTCCTCAAGCTCACTACTGCCAACCTCTCACACCACCTAATTGCGATATATGCACATCTCTCTTTCACCTGTCCGTATAATCATAGCCTCACTTCCCTCATATTGACTATCTCCTTCATGAAGAATGGTGTGTCTAGCCATATTTCTCCATTGTCCATGTTCACACCATTCCTCTACCAAAATTAAAGGTGTTCAAATTAGATATTTGTTGCACTTACCTTGGATGAAAATTTCACAAGCTCACGACGCGTAATTTTTATGTGAACTTTTGGCCATTTTTATTTTAGCCTTATCAATCAAAATCTCAAACAAAAACCTCACTTACTTAATTTCCTAAAATCACCAACAAATACTAAAATCGCAAAAACTGTGAACAAAATAGATTCTTTCAAATAGTTATTTTAGTTGTATGTGGAGAAGGCACTAAATAGTGATTCTTACGATGCTGTGTATTACTAGATATATGGGCATTCTAGCTTTCCTTATTCAACCCTGTTTTTCCAATTTCTAGAAAAAATTAAGAAACTTATTTGTGCATCTCAACTCAATCCATGGTACACCTATATCATGTAACAATTAATAAAATTCTAGGAAAAAACACCTCAATTATGAAAGAAGTAATTGAACGAACCTTTGGGCAATTAAGCAACAATTCTGTCTTTAAGCATAACAACAGTCGAAGATGGTGAAAATTGAGAGGAACAAAAATTCGATCCATCAAACAAACAGAACTTTACTTCAAAAAATCATCCTCCAGCATTTCCATCAATCAATCAATCAATTGCTCACCACACCACAACACCTTTTTTCCTCTTCTTTAACTCCGAAACCTAAACTCAAAGAGACACACTCATAAAATTTTAAAAATAAAATAGGTTAGAGAGATAAAAAATTAAAATAAATAAAATGTACCTCTCAGTGGTCTAAAGAGCAAAGATTATTGTGATTGGTGGTATTGAATTTGCAGAGATAAAATGGGGAACCCTAGACATAAATGAAATCCACTCTATCACGAAGAAGACGATGAAGGAAAATTAAAATAAAATCCTAAAGATGGAGAGTCGGTGTGTGAAGAAAAGAAGAAGATTGTGCAAGCATAAAGCTGCAATACAAAGCTAAGTGAGTCTTATTTGTGCAAATAATAATTCTAAAAAGTGTATGTATCAAACAATAAATTATGAGGGGACATTGTCCCGTAGGAGATATTATTGAGGGTCAAAAGACAAAAATGCCCCTGATCATCCTCAACTCTTCTTTCTATAGAGTAGAAATAACGAAAATATCCTGTTCTTTTTCTTCTTCTTTTTAAAAAAAAAACTCACCAAAATAATCATATTCTACACAAAAATTTATTTAAATACGAGTCAAATTTTTGTCATGTCGTGTCGGTTATCAACAACTTAAATAGTTTTAACATAATTATATTAAAAAAAAAATTTGTTAAGTACGATTTTTAATTTTTTGAAATATTAAGTAGTTATTACATCAGACTTTATGATACTAAGATTTCGAAATATTGGTAAACTATTAAAAACCAAGAGATGTATTTTTTTATTACTCTAGCAGTCATCTTTCTATTATTTTATACTTCATACTATCGATATTGGGGCCTCCAGTAAAACACAAGTTGATTTAAATGATATTTCTTGATACCTTTAGTTACTAAATTGTACCACCTGGTTTCCCTCCCACAAGCTATGTTGAATTTGTGAGTTCTGAAATTTCTTCATGAAGTACCTATATTCAGAGATTATGTTAGTATAAAGTGGATTAGTATGTTAGACGAGTTGAATATCCTTAGTGGTATCCTTTTCTATTTTTGAAACTAGGAGAGAACATCCATTAGTTCCATGTGAGTATAGTTGATTATAGTAGTATGATTGTAAGAACCTTATATTCATATTTTGATTATGTCTCTAAAGACTATCAATTTCACTAACACGGGTAGAATTGTATGTTGTCACAATCCAAAATTGAAGGCAGTGATGAAACTAATCTACCCCACTGGTAGGTAGCTAACCATAATTCAAAATATGAAATAAATGAGGAAACTTAATGAATAACACCAATGAATCAATAGAAGGAACCTTTTGAAGGAATCTCAAAGATGAAAGTGAAAATAACATCTTTCCCAAAACCCAGAAGTCAACTAGTACGAGCCTCTAATGATATGCGGTACATCACATTTAATGTTGACAAACTCAAAGAAAGGAAGTAAAGCAGGAGGTAAGAGATCAAAGGGATCCATTAGTCCAAAGATCACAAAAAGAACTATCTTTGGATCTAAAGAATGATAACCTCTAATGAAAGTACTAGAACAACATTCGGTGACAACCGGCTCGTTACTACACACAAGATGCAAAGAAAAAACAAGTGTGAGTACTAATTTACATGCACTCAGAAGCATCGTCAGCCTACCCTAATTCAAATAGATGAGAAGGGTTTGTCTTATACTGTAAACCTATACTTTAAGTTAGACAAATATATAGAACCAAATAGATATAAACTAGTAGAGATTACAAAAACTAGCATAGAGGCACCAATAATAGTTAAGATATATATAGACATCAACTATCAAATAAAGTTAGATAATTATCATCATGTTTCACAATATTTAAGTATATCTCTATCTAATTGAATCATAAATAGTCTATGTAAAGAGGGTGTGAATGGATGAATGTATATGATGTGTTTACACACACTTCCCTATTTTCATGATTCGATTTATCAAGTTTTGATGGTACCGACGATAACCTTCCAGTATGTGAGTCAACCCATAGTCCAGAACAACTAGTAATAAACTATCAAGGGAAAAGAAGAAGACAACAGAAAAGAATTTAATAAAGAGATCAATATAGGAAGATAATCTCAAAAACTAGTGAAGTTACTATAAGAGATTGTAATACAATTGGAGTACAAAGTATGATACAAACTAAATTTATACACAAGTCATTTATGAAATGCAAAATATACATCAGTCCAATAGTAAAAGGGAGAATAGGAATATTTCAAACATCAGGAGCTTACCCTAAATCTTCTATCCATGGATGCTCCTCATGATTCACACATCAACAATAAGAACTTGTACTATGATCTGTAGGTTGTAGAAGTGTAGTATGAGTACCAAACATGAGGTACTTAGAAAATTGACTGATAGAGCTCCAAAAATAATGCAAGTATAATTAACATATAAAGCAGGAATATAAACTATAGGCAACTACTCAGTTAAAGAAATATAATAAAGCTAATGGAACAATAAGGACTACTTTCCTAATCTACCAATCATTTGGGACAGAAATGCGATATTGTAAGCACTTCGCCAATATACAATGCCATATTGAAGGAAGAAATATACAATGTAAAGATATATATAATAATGATACAAAGAAAGAATATTTATATAATAATAATAATTACATTGGGAACTGGTCATATATTATAAAATTTAGATAAGATTGAAAGCGCTAGGGCAAGCTGGTCTAACAACCTAAATCTTAGAAGGATCATAATCATAAAACTTGAAACTAACTCTAGAATAAATAGAGTCTCTACCAAAAATGAATAATCATAAAATAAACAAACCATACTAAATCTTACCATGATGAACAGAAAAGTGATCCAAACATACTTGCAATCTCAAATACTAATCCATAACCAGCCTTTCATGAACTATTCCATAAAAATAATAATAACAAAACAATAAAGTAACAGGCTAGTTCGAAAAACTAATAACCTAAACAAGCCCTCATAATCCCAAAGTAAATACAAGCACTCAATAAACAATAATCATAACCTTTACCTATACACCCCTTACAAGATTGGTAGATACATGCACTAAATAATTATATTAGTGATAGGTAACGTGTATGAATGGATGGAAGTCATGAAAATATCTAGGTGATGCATGATGATCCAAGTACCATAACAAACATAAGTTCCATAACGTACCAAGTTTATACACTTCCTCCATCTCAGTTGCTCGTAAAGACATAACCTAAAATGAAAATCCTTCTTTGATATTGTAGCTCATAGGATGAAGGGGCCCATATGAAATTTGAGATATCCATATACACTACCTGATCCTAAAGTAAGAATTCTATAATCCATATCCATAAGTGCCATAATAATAAGAATCAAATTTAAATCAGAATTGGTGTATAATAATAAGAGGCTAGATATCCATAATTGTAACCATACTTAAATGTTGGACTCGTACTAGAACTGAGAAGAGTGACATGATGAGTACCAGGAATCATACCAAAACTAAATAAGTATGAATTCTAAATCCATTGCCCGAGATCAAATTCAAGATTAAATTGGTATAACAATATAGAAAGGGTCGGGATCTCCCTTAACTTAAGTGAATAGGTAGTAGTAAAAAAGAGTGGATTAATAATGGACCAAAGTCAACCTCGATATTCTAAATAACCAAAATATGTCAAGTCAGGATATTACTAGGTATAAACCTATACAATCCCTACCTAGAATACTATATATAAAATGCACTATGTCAATGAGAAAATTAGATCAGAGCCTACCTCAAAGCCAAACTGAAACCTCAAACTATTTGCAAATTGCACGTCTTTACCTTGCATCAAATAATGGAATCACACTATGAAAATCATAATCTATACTTTAATACGAGTAATATAATACTCATATTGCAATATAAAACTCCAAGCCTAAAATTAGGTCAAAAATATGCTCATGGACCTTCAACTGAATTTAAAAATTAAATTCATCATGAGGTCCCTCAAAGGACAAAAAATGTATGCTTAAAATTTAAGCACAAGTTGAGGATCAAATTTGCCCACAAAGTTATGGGATTTCAAAACTAATTTCTAGATATTTAGAAGGAATAGAACGGAATTTAATGGGGAAAATGAGGTTGATAATCTTGAAAAATGAATAAAATAAAGGTAGAATAATGTACCCAATGATTTAACGAGAAAAAATCATGAAAAATCACCTCAAGTGGAGTTTTCAGCTCCTAAAATGGTGAAAATAAGGTTTTGGACCATACTGATACATATGTTGTTCAGGTGAAAATTTGTTCGTTATCAGTGACCAAGGTGTCATGATTGCGATGAAAAAAATCAAAATTGTTCATCTCTATCAGCGACCTTTATAGCGATTAAGGAATCTGAGTTTTTTCATCCCTATTAGCGGCCTTGATAGCAATGAAGGAATAAGATTTTGTTCATTGCTATAAGTGACCAACGTGTCGCGGTACCAATTAGCACCTTTTGCACCAGTAAAATAGCTGAAATTCTTCAAGTTTCTAACTCTCTAACAAATTCACAAAATGATTTGAAATCTCATTCATGCAAATAAACTATTCTACCATATCATAGTTGATATTCTAGACTCAACGAATCCATTAAAATATCGATACGAGGTCGTTTAAACAAAATATGAGACTCACACCCATAGTTTTATTTTTATCATAGTCTACCCAATAGTCCAAAAGGAGTCCGAAAACCTCCAAACTCAAACCAAGGGTCTCCCTAGCCTAAAATCCATCTTTTGGAGATAACGTCGTTATCAAAATTCTTATCCAAAGTTATTTTCTTAAAGTTTTAGTCCTAGACCAATTTCTCAACTTCAAAAGCTCCAAATAGAAATATGGGTACAAAATCAAAACAAGTTGTCTGTAAAATTAAATCAGCAATTCTGGTAAGTCATAAATGACCTATAGCTACTGTGGAAAGGGACATAATTTTTAAAATACATGAAAATTGCAAAATGGACCTTGAGGGTCATTACAATATCCACTACTATGAGGACTTTCATCCACAAAAGTCAATGGATAGAACGATCCTGAAAGCTCAAAAGAAAAAGGTACTAGGCCGGTATTCCTTGAGTAAGACTTCCCAAATAACCTTCAATAATAAACAATGATTCCAAGGGATTTCGCTAAAGGTATCCCATTTTAATTCACAACCTTACTTCACTTTCCAATTAACCACAAACTCCATATCAACAACCAACTAACCTCCAACTGAACTAAACACGAATGAAGCATGCAAACCCAACCCACACCATACTTACATCACAGTGATATAAGCACAACCGAGAAAAAATTCAACTAGGCTAAGGACAACCCGAGGCATGAACAACACAATGAATTCCAAACTCAAATCTAGCATTCTTTTGTCTTTCAAACCCTAATATCTACTCTAAGCAACACAAAATCTTTTCAACATCATTTGAGTCTTGTTCGCATAATCACATCACATTAACCTCAAAAGATTTGGGTTAATCTACCTATAATCCAAGTAGACTAGAATATGAACAAAGCCCATAAGATTCTACATGGATACACAAATAATGGTGACTGAAGTCTGTAACCTCTACCAAAGCCTATAACTGGTCTGGATGACCTTTAAAACTAATAGTCACGAGTCCAAAGCACAACGTCTCAAAATTGAACAATTTGCTCGAGAATGCCCTATCAACTGTAGGCGAAACCATGTTAAGCCCAAATAGAATATATTTTTCCTACTGAGTAGATGTACAAATATTTTGAAAAATGAGAACCAAGGCCAAAAGTAGTATAACCCAATACCATAAGACAATAGACCATCTTTTGAGCATCTATATAACATAATCTGCCCAAATTGAATAAAATTGAATTGGTGGGTAATGAGTAAGACTAGTTAGCCCATCATTCTTAACTGAATCAAAATCTCAAAATAGGGCTACAAATAAGTTTCGTAATCCATAGACATAATCTAAACACCAGAGCTGAACTACTTGTCCTCAACTATTCAAACTGATCTTGTTGGTGAGTAAGCATTCACATATTGAAAACTATCACAACCCCCATGTTGTTATTCAAAAGAGTCGAACACCACAACCGTAGCCAAGAAATCTTCACTAAGGTCCAATAGACAAGCCAATATCACTGTTAAAAATCAAACACATATCCCAAACCAATCTCACATTTAGAAACTAAGTATATACCCAATGGCTATTGTAAAGGCTAAATATAGATATTGCCACAATCATAATCGCAATTGAGGAATACCATAGACTAAGGATACGAGCAATAAAATTGTCATGACCCAAAAATCCAAGGGTTGTGATGGCAATTGTCATGCCAAACCTTGAAAAGTAAGCCCATCCATAAACCAATACAAAAGAGAAATTAACATTCAAAACTCAAGGTAAGGCTCCTAGAATGACCGAACCATAATCAATATAATGAGAGTGGAAAGAAGCATAAATAATAATGCCATAACTCCCCAAAACCTGGTATCATTGTGTAAGAACTACTAGTATAACTTAAGAAAATGCAATACATAGGAATAAATCTTTCTACAAATAGTAATTAAGATATAGTCTATTAAGAAACGGTAGTAGTAGAATACGAACACATGAAATCTGTTACTACCTTGTAAAGCTCCAAATATCTCCCGAATCAACAAACATAAGTTGTACTCAAACTAGGATCTGCATCGAAAGGGCATAGTAGGACTTAGTATGGTCCACTTGTACTCAGTAAGTATCATAGGTCAACTGAGTAAAGTAGATAATAAAGCATACTAAATACACACTAAGGGTACGTCACTTGCAATCAGAAAATATCCTACAATGGTATCCCACACCGCTTGTACTAATAGTTCTATAAATAGTCACATATATTAAAGAAATCACTAGAAAGGAACACAAGTATACATTATACCATATACAAGTAAAGCATAAAAGAACAGTATATATAATAACATCAAGTACAAGTAAAGGAATATATAAAAAATAGATAGGTAACAAGTCAAGCCAAAAATACATTAACATCACAATCATAATAAAGGAAATACAGTGAAAATAATGATGATGATGTAATAAATGAGGTCTTCACACAACCTTCGAGACTGTCGCACAACCTCCATATATACCTACGGATCTAAAGCTTCCTTACATAGGACCCATAGAGGGTTCGCTAATCCATATAAAATCCATATCCATATCTCCTCCCTAGAACATCCTTTGGGGAGGGTTTTATAAGATGTCACATTTTTTATCAGATAAATCCAGTCTTTCTTAGTGTTTCCAGTATTTCATGGTTGTACTAATATTTTATAAATGTACATAATATGAGGATATAATACTCACAACCAACCACAATGCATATTTCCATATCTAATCAATATACCAACCAAGTAAGCCAAATATCTATTCAATATTCCTAACCATCCATGAAAACCAACATGATTCATATGCTAATAAAACATGAACACATCACAATATACAATCAGTACCATAATAGGCTTTTCATCAAATAAGATACAATTATTTTCATGTTTATAGGCTATTAAAATCACATAGGACCCCTCACACATAATATTTAATATCCTAGAACTACCAAATACATCACATATAGCCCTCACGCGGGCACCACACAATAATATAACCATTTTCCATGATTAGTTCACATATCATTTACATGTTTTTGTACAAAAATTACCTATCCAAACCAGTCTGAAAGAAGTTAAGCCATAACCTACCTCAAAAGCCAAAAGTCGGTCCACAACCCATTAATCCACAATATCACTCATCATGAATGTATCAAAATCAACTAAAATATAAAAATATAGAGTCTACGTATCAAAATAAAGTAAATGATACCAATATTGCCAAGTTTCAAGTTGGGGTCAAAATGGACCCTCGAAATGGGTTTTTTAAAAAAAGGGAAAAATCATAACTTTATTTAAAAAATGTGTTCCCCAAACTTTTAGGAGTCTACACCTAAAAACCCAAGAAAAAATAAGTTAAAAATTAGATTCAGATTGGAGAAAAACCATTTTCAAGCTTTACCAGATAAAATCCCCGAAATCTATTTAAAAATTGAGAATTTAAGTTGTTCTGAAGATCAAATTGAGGGAAAGCTGATTATTATAGGATTAGAAACTCACTCAAGTAAAAATGGGTAGAAATTGGGGCTTAAATTTGAGAAATACAATTTTTAGGCCTGAGGGCTAAAATCCCCAAATTTTGTACTTTAATCCAAGTTTAAAATAATAAATAGATGATGAGGTTTGAAGAAAATAATTAAAATAGGTGTTATGTAGCTTACCCAAGCTTAGAAGTGGAGAACGTTGCTCAAAATCATGAAACCCTAAGCTCCAATCCTTAAAAATGGTAAAAAATGGCAAAACATGAGTATTTATATACCTAGACATCGCGATCACGGACTAGGTTTCACGATTGCGGTTTCTTGATGAAGTGGCTATTGCAATCATGAACCAAATATCATGATTGCAACACTTGACCTGTATACTTTATCACCTGTAATATGGGAAATTCAATGAGTTTTCCATCAATATAAGATTTTCCCAAATCCGATAACTGGGTAAGAAGTTATGACTATTTCAAGTTCCTATCGTAAAACAGTGCCAAATGGGTTAGTGGCACGCCGCACCACAAGCTAAAATGACAATTGTACTTTTTCCCATGTCTCGGTGCGATTTCTCTGCGTCACGCCAAATATCCAAATTGCAAATTAAGTGGGAACATGATGGCTCCGCGTCACGCCATCCCTCAATTTCCCAGTTGTCAAATTCCAGTGACACGGCGCGATAGCGCCGCGTCGCGCTAGGTGTCCAATTCAGGAAAATTTCACTGAAGTTAAAAGATGCGTCCAGGGTTAAAAGGGTCAATTTACTACCCCTATTTAAACCTAATAACAAGTGATTTAGCCATTCTTCACCCAAAATATACTAGTTTCTCTCAATTTTCTCTCAAGAACAAGATAGGGTTTCAATTGGGGATTCAATTTCAAGAAAGTCTCTTCGTCAATCTCTGCTAAACCAAGAAATAAGGTATGCTTTGTGTTGATTTATGGATTCCTTTCATCCATGAAGCTCAAGAACCCTATTTTAAATTATGAATCATGATTAATTTGTTGTGGGTTGCTCAAGTATGTGATGGTTGTTGTTTGATTCCCATGTTGGGATTCTTATGTGAAATTATGAAAACTACGTTAGCATATAAATTGAAATCCATGAATTTGGTGTTTTATGATTTATGAAATTTGATGATTTCACCTATGCCTTAAGTTTTGCATGTAAGATGTTTGATAAAATTCCTAGGAGGATAGAAATTATGCACTATAGCTAAATTGTGATCCAAAATGACTTCCTTGTTATTCTTATGTATTGAAATTGTTGTTGAAATGATCATGAGTTAGACTTATGAAATTATTCTATGTATACATGCTATCTTATTCACGTATCAAGCTATGATAATCAAATGCCCATGAAATATCTCCAATTATTGTATTATGGATTATTGATGTTGGTCATGTATTCAAGAATGTCATGCCTTGTCAGTTTCTTTCCATCGAGTCCTGGGGGTACTTGTACCCAAAAAATATAGTTGTGTGCCTTGATTTAGTATTATATTTTCATGATATCCTCAGTCAAACCATGGTCCATAGAACCCAGTCAGTCATGTGACTCAGGAAAGCTCAATAATTAAGTAATCTTACAAGTATTCCGTCAGCTAACAAAACTCCATGAATTAAGTCTAGTCCAGTTCAGTTAATCATGTTCAATATCTATTCATATGGGAGTAGGAATTAGCACTGAGTGAACACAAGGATGGGAACTCACCATTTATATGAGGATGTGATTCTTAGAAACAATCCTTACATTCCAGAACTATGTAGCCAGCGTAGGTTGAGACATTATAGACTGTTATATGAGGGTAGATGAGGTGTATTAACCTGTTATATGAGGGTTCCCACCGTTCTCACTAGAGTTACCTGTTATATGAGGGTTACTCATAGATTGTCCTTACCAGTGGTGCGGTATTGACACCCTTCCAATAAGGGTTACAGATTGGACCCCAATTCATCCATAATGGTGTATTAGAGGCATGTCGGTTAGATGAATACTTCCCAAAGTTTTAGTTATAGTATTCAGGACTGTCAAATACAGTCAACTCAGAATAGTACGGAACTCAGCTAGTTCCATCAAATTCAGGACTGTCAAATACAATCAACTCAGAATAGTACGGAACTCAGCTAGTTCCATCAAATTCAGGACTGTCAGATATAGTCACTCATGTTATCAGTTATATCAGTCATTAGAACTCAGTTATCAGTCATGCTAGTTACTAATAAATTCATGTTATCATGATCTCATATTTAGTTACTATGTATTCATGTATGTATTCTTATGTTCATATTAGTTAGATAGTCAGTATTGTTCATGCATATGGCATTCAACATACCTCACATGCATTCCAATATATTCAAAGTACTGACGCATTTGCGCTATGGTGTCTTATACAATAGGTTCAGAGAAACGAGCTCCAGAGCATCAGTAGATTCCAGATATCAGCAGTCAGTCAGCAATGAGTCCTCATCCTTTGAGGATGATATGAATAGTTATTTCATTATTTCAGTACTTGGTTATTTCAGCAGTCGGAGTTAGTTGGGCACATGTCCCATCAACTCCCTATTCAGACAGTCATGTTTTAGAGACTTTTCAGACTACAGTATGTTTTGATAGTTTTGTTTTGGGTATTTATACCCCATCCATGTGTTATTATTTATAATTTATGTTACATATTTGAACCTTATGTCCTTTCAGTTCTTGTTTCTACATTTATATAGTATATCATGCAGTAAAAAGGTACAAATATTAGTCATGGGATAGCTTGTGGTCCTTTGTGGTCATGAGCACTGTGTAGCATTTCGGGTACTAGATTCGGGGTGTTACAAACTTGGTATCAGAGCCTAAGATTCAATAGTGTCCTAGGAAGTCTAAAATCCACATGTAGTAGAGCCTTGTGCATGGGTGAGTTGCGTGCGACATTTATGTACAAGAGGCTATAAGATGTTTTAGGAACAGTTTCCCTTCTTTCAGTATTCATGTCATGCCAGTGAGCATAATCTCAATTCAATCTCTCAGTCTATTCCATTTCTCCCTTTCTTATACAAAACATTCCTCCTAAAAGAAGAAACGGAAATCAGTTAGCCCCTCAGTCCGAAGAACCTTTGGGCAAACATATTTCTCATGCAGAGTTTAGAGCTATATTTATTACTCTTGTTCAGTCAGTTACTGTTCAGAATAAGATACCTGCTATTGTTCCGGCCAACCCAGTGGCTAATTCAGTTGCAACCAGGATTTAGGACTTAACCCAAATGAATCCTCCTTCCTTTCTCAGGTCTAAGTTAGATGAGGACCCTCAGGAATTCATCGATCGGGTTCAGATGGTTAATGAAATTATGGGGGTTACTCCTAGTGAGAGTGCTGAGCTAGCTGTATACCAGTTGCAGGATGTTTCTTACACTTGGTACAAGAAGTGGAAGTCAGAAGGCTAGATGATGCAGGGCCTATTGAGTGGGAGGGGTTTGTTACCACATTCTCAGATAGATTCTTTCCCCAAGAGATCAGAGAAGCCAAGGTGTTAGAATTTATCAACCTCAGTTAGGGAAACATTACGGTGAAAAAGTATTGACTTAAGTTTACTTAATTAGCTAGATATTCCCCTCATGAGGTTTCAGACAGTAGGGACAAGATGAGTAAGTTTTTTTCTAGGGTAAATGATAGTGTGATCAATGAGTGTAGGTCTGCGATATTGAATAGTGACATAAATTTAGACAAGCTTATGACTCATGATCAGCAGATAGAAGATCAAAAGATTAAGATGAGGGAGAAGAAGAATAAGAGAGCAAAGACAGGTAGTTTCAACTTTTCTCAGCCCAAATCAGAAGGAGGAAATCATTCTTAGTTTTGTCTTAAGTCATCAGTTCCAGCTCCTTCTTCAGCTAACGCTCCAGTTACTAGGTTCAAGGATGGTAACAAAAATAGAGCGCCAGTCTCTAAGTCTCAGGGCAGTGTTATCAGTGCCCGTACCTATCCTCTTTGCTAGACTTATGGCAAACACCATCATGGTATTTGCAGAGATGACAAAGGTATTTGTTTTGGATATGGCAAGCCAGGCCACAGAGTCAGAGACTTTTCTCAGCCAAGTCCTCAGGGTCAGCAGAACCATTCCTCAACTCAGTACAGTCACCTAAATCAACAGAGTACCACTTCCTGCACTACTATTGGGCAACACCCAAATCGACTTTATGCTCTCCAGTCTCAGTAAGATCAGCAAAATTCTACTGATGTGGTTACTGGTACATTACATATCTTTCATGTGTATGTTTATGCTTTACTAGATCCAGGAGCTTCTTTGTATTTTGTTACTCCCTATATCACAGTTGATTTTGGAGTCTATCCCAAAATTATAGCAGATCCCTTTTCAGTCTCTATCCCAGTGGGTAAAACCATCATAGCCCGGTGGGTATACAGGAACTGCCCGGTTATGATATTTCTGAAAGTCACTTCAGCAGACTTAGTCGAATTAGAGAAAACAGATTTTAATGTCATTCTCGGCATAGATTGGCTTCATTCCTGCTATGCCACAGTTGACTACAAACATAAAATATTCCAGTTCTAGTTTCCAAATAAACCCATCCTAGAGTGGAAGAATAGTGTATCCGCTTTTAGAGACCAGCTTATTTCGTACCTTCGGGCATGAAAAATGATATCTAACGGATGTGTCTATCATCTTGTTCGAGTTAAGGACATTAGTTTTGAAACTCATAGCCTTGATTCAGTCCCAATCATGAATGAATAACTAGATGTCTTTCCCGAAGATCTTCCAAGAATTCCTCCCGAAAGGGAAATAGACTTCGGTATCGATCTTCTTCTTTGGGCACAAAAAATAATATCTAAGGGATGTGTCTATCATCTTGTTCGAGTTAAGGACACTAGTTCTAAAACTCCCATCCTTCATTCAGTCCCAGTCATGAATGAATATTCAGATATCTTTCTCGAAGATCTTCTAAGAATTTCTCCCGAAAGGGAAATAGACTTCGGCATCGATCTTCTTTTAGATACTCAGCCTATATCTATTCTGCCATACAGAATGGCACCAACAAAACTCCGAGAACTAAGAGAACAGTAGAAGGATCTCTTAGATAAGGGATTCATCATACCCAGTGTGTCTCCATGGGGTGCACCAGTCTTATTCGTGCAAAAGAAAGATGGTTCTCTCAGAATGTGCATAGACTACCGTCAACTCAATAAAGTCACGATTAAGAACAAGTATCCACTTCCCAGAATCGATGAATTTTTTGAACAACTTCAGGGTGCCTGTTATTTATCTAATATAGACCTCAGATCAGGCTACCATCAGCTCGAAGTTAGAGAATGTGACATTCCAAAAATAGCCTTTCATACTCGGTAAGGTCACTTTGAATTCCTAGTCATGTCCTTTGGTCTTACCAATGCCCCAGCAGCTTTCATGGGCTTGATGAATCATGTGTTCAAGAAGTACTTGGACATGTTCATCATAGTCTTCATAGATAATATTCTGGTCTATTCCCACAGTGAGCATGATCATGCAGACCATCTCAGAATTGTACTTTAGACTCTCATAAATCATCAGTTGTTCACCAAATTCAGTAAGTGTGAATTTTGGTTAAGGTTAGTAGGATTCCTTGTCCATATCATTTTCGCTTATGGCATTAGGGTTGATCCTCAAAAGACTGAAGCGGTAAGAAACTGGCCCAAACTTGTCTCTCCATCAGATATCAGGAGTTTCTTGGATGTGGTTGGCTATTACAGGCGGTTTGTTGAGGGATTTTTTTCTATTGCATCCCCTATATCCAGATTGACTCAGAAGAAAGTCAAGTTTCTGTGGTCAGATCTTTTCGAGAAGAGTTTTCAGAAGTTAAAGGCTCGACTCACCTCAGCTCCATTCCTAGCTCTTCCAGATGGTTCAGATGGTTTCGTAGTGTATTGTGATACATCCAGAGTAGGTTTAGGTTGTATCCTCATGCATCATATTAAGGTCATAGACTACGCCTCCAGAAAGCTTAAACCCAATGAGAAGAATTATCTGACTCATGATCTTGAGTTAGCAGCCATAGTATTTACCTTAAAGATTTGGAGGCATTAACTATATGGTGTGCATGTAGATGTGTTCACAGATCATTAGAGTCTTCAGTATGTCTTTTCTCATAACGATCTCAATCTTCATCAGAGAAGGTGGTTAGAGCTCTTGAAAGATTATGACATGAGTGTCCTTTATCCTCCGGGCAAGGCCAACGTAGTGGCCGACGTTTTTAGTAGACTGTCTACGGGTAGTGTTGCTGATTTTGAGGACAGTAAGAAGAAGTTAGCTCAGGAAGTCCATCAGCTTGCCAGACTAGGTGTTTTCTTAGTCGATACAAAAGAGGGTGATATATGGGTTTAGAGTAGTTCAAATTCATCTCTAGTTTCTGAGGTGAAAGAAAAGTAAGATAGAGATTTCAGTCTAGTCAAGTTGAAAGAGTCAGTCAAGGATCAGAAAGTAGAGGTTTTTTCCCAAGGGGGAGATGGTGTATTGCGTTGTCAGGTTCGTCTCTAATAATGCTCAAATTACACCTCCCTTACGAGGGAGTAAGCGGTCGTTGTCAAATATATAACCCAACTAGGTTGAGGTTGAATCCCACAGTGAATATGGTGCTAATTAAGTTTTATGCAGATTAGTTGAGTTTTAATCCTTCGTTTCCGTAAAATAAATAGAGGGGATTTGATTGAATTCACAAATTAATGGTTTCAGTTTAACCAGATGAAATATGTGTAGTAGTATTCAAATTCAAAGAAATAGCAAGCTAGGGTTATGTCCACCTTGTAGTTTTCAATACTTTCTAACTATGGTCTTTACGAATTCATACATGCATCGTGCTTACAGAGAAACGTATTGTATTTAATAACATAATCCTAGTGTTTCTCAACCATCAAGGACTAATTCACTTTAGTTCTCTCGAATCAAAATCGTTTACCAAAAAAACAATACAAAATCTCCAAGTAGTCAATCCTGCTAAGGCACTAACATATAAAATAGGGGTTGGTAATCCTATTTTTTTGTAACTATTCTCTTTCCCGAACAATAACCTTTCTTTTGAACAAGTTGCATTTTGAGGCACATCCTCTATGTTTTCAACCACGAGAATTCAAGATAAGCGAAGAGAGTATGATATAAACAAGTCAGTGCATAATGAATTCACAACCCAAAGTAATAGATTGTATGCTACAAGGCTTCCATAAACTTAACTAATAAACTTAGCTACTCATGAATAAAACAAAAATCATCATAAATATATTCATCATACCAAAAACTAGACGACGATTTTGGTGTGCGAATAGTGAAAGTAAGAGAGAAGAAACGTTTTTCTCTCTCCACCCTAAGCGGCTATTCTTCTCTCTCTGAATAATACAGAATAATCAATAATAAATAAAAATTCACCAATTAAGTCTTTTAATAATCTCTTCTCTCATAATTGCCTTCTAAGTCCCTGAACTAATTATAAATGACAAACTAGTCTTGGACATAGTTTCTAAGCGCCACATTTGGTCCAGATTGCTACTCTCTCTTGTGTCATATGCCATCCATATTCCATAGTCCCATAATGTCTTCATCTACCTCATCAATACCTGAAATCATGCTAATCACATCGGTTAGCTCAATTACATAGAAGTAGAGTAAAAACATAAGAAACTAGGCACTTTGTTCTCTAAACTTAGCTAAAATATGGATAAGTTATGGTGATTAGGCGTATAAATACACCAAAGATCACCACCCCACACTTAAATCTTTGTTCATCCTTGAACAACATATCTATTTATGGATACTACACAAGACTTATCATCAACAAAGGAAAACAAGATGCTCAAATAGGCTCACACAACAATTACGAACAAGAAATAGATTCAGGAATCATTCCTAGATACAACCTACCCTCAAGAATAGTCTCATTAAGTTGGCAATTTCATGCATATATTCAAGAAAAAAAATAATATAAATTACCCAAACTTCATCAACCATGTGCCCTCAAAACAAGAGAGTTACCCATAATCACTCACAATTATGCAATTGCTAACAAAATGGGTACAAGAATCAAGTTTCTCTCACTCTCACAAAGAATTCTCCAATTACAACTGATGACCATATGCTTTCCCTTAGTGTAATACTCCACTAATATCAAAATGCTAAGATTAGGATCAAATAGGTCTTTTACGAGTTATAATGTAGGCTAAAGGATGGGTAGGAACTATTTTGGCCAGAAATAGTGACTATCTTCCCTAAGCAATTTAATACACTACATTATGCAATTAAGATCAATCTCTAACAACCAATTTCCACTTCTACTATCTTCACAGATTTTCTTTTCACTCCAACTCGTTAAGCTTAATTAATAACACTATGGTGGGAGTATGCAACCTTTTCAAATATTTTTTTGGCACCTTTTTCACGTTACGCACCCCTATAATAGCCACCCTTAACTTAAGAAATTTGCCTTAGTTTAGGTGCACAATGTCCAAGAAAGACCAGGGCCAAAACAAGTTCATTGTAACTTGTCCAAGATAAAATTTTGAACTTTTTCAACAATTTTAGCTACTCCCAACCACATCAATTGCTCACGCCAATAACTAGACTTTGGGGAATCAATTTTACTTTTTTCCTCTTATTGTCAAACTCCTAACTCACCTTGATTTTACGTTAAAGCGCTTAGGAACTTTTGGATTAAATTACGGTCTATTAAAGAATGGATTAGGCTACATATGAGGCTAACAAAAGAACAAGCTAAAGGCTCAATGGGTCTAGCTAAGATAATGTACAAAGGTAGGTCAAAAGAAGGTATGAACAATGGCTATCAAAGAAATGCCTAAATCATCTCCTAAACTTACAATCTTTATTTCGCTTTGCATACACACCAGACAAGTTCTAGCATCAGTTGCAATAAGGAATATAAAAAAGTCCTACACACTTATGGAACATGGTCAACTCAATTAGGAGCATTATAGATTCTCGACCGAACAATTACATGAATTCAATTAAAACCATCAATCACAACAAGAGTCACAACTAGAGCCTAGGTGTTTCAAAGTAATGATCCATCACATACTTATATTATAGTGTCATGTGATCCACAAGAGCAGTTACATGTAATTGAAAGACTACTTTTCTCTTAAGACGGTCATCATCCATCCATCATCGAGAAAAATACCTAATTATGACTAAATAACTAACAAAATGAATAAAATAACTAATCCTATCTAGAAGTATACTAAGGAGAAGGTCCTATTTTCTTACAAAACAAGTAGCAAAGTAACCAGCCATCCCAACTTAAGCTCAGCACTGTCCCCAGTGCAAATAACAAGATAAAGAACCTGGATAGTAGTACTTCTCATCCACATTAGGACTCATGCCACCTGTATGGAGATCATCATTGGAGCCATTTTTCCTTTACTATTAACATCACCCATATTATCCATGACAGTCACATATAATCAAATTAACTTCAATTAAGATGGAGATGGTGAAGTCACCACCCCACACTTAATTTGTTAGTATCAACCAATTAAGTGTTTTTATCGGGTACTCAGACTTCACCGACATACACTTTGACATGGTGCATAAACATTAGTCACAATACAATTCATTCACTTTAATTCCCCCAATTCTATTTCAATGAAGAACTTTGTTTTAATAGAATCATGCTCTACACTTTCAACCATATCCAGATATACAAAACGCCATCACTTTCACAACATCACCATGGAAAGAATTTAATAACAAAGAGTCACAATAACTAATGATTAAGAATGTAAAACTTAACTTGAAGATGAAAGTTTGGTGAAGGAAAAGGAAAATTCTTGAGATAGTTAATGTTAAAAGACAAAGAGAATGGTGAGAGTAATCTTATGCAGGTTAGAGGTAAAATAAGGATGGCTTTGGGCATTCATGGTGTGGATTCTATTAAAGGGTGAGATTTGGGTCGAGTTGATCCATTCAATAAACGAATTATTAGGCAAAACTTACACTGATAGGCGGCGCCCATGAAATCGCTTAAGCATAAGTAGGCGGCGCCTAACCTATCGCCTAAGTGAGGCAGTGAGCATAGGCAATGGTATAAGCGGCACCTAACCTATCTCCTATGTTGATATAGGTGACACCTAAGCCATCACCTATGTTGACATAGGCGGCGCCTAACTTATCTCCTAAGTGAGGCAGTGAGCATAGGCGATTTACAATGCAACACATATCTAATCGCACACCTAAGATGTGCGGTGCACTCTTGGTCGGAAAGGTCCATACCATGGGGGCGATCCCTACGCTACCACCATAGACCTCATTGAAAGTCATAAAATAAAGTCACTCCTCAAAACTTTTTGGGTCGGATTAACATAATTCAAGGCACTAATCTAATGCAAATTATACTTGAGCCTTACACATTTGACCACTCCAACTTACCTATAATGTTCCCATCACTCCTAAACTTACCACCATTGACATAACTCAATTCCAAATCAAATTTGGTACAAATATCCTCCTTAGTACTTCATGCACCTACACTTACTCAAAAACAACAAAAATGATTAGAAGGATGGGTTGACTCCCACCAAGCGTCGTAGTTTCATTCGTGACTCAACTGTTCTTTTTGCATTTTTGTTTAACATGATAAAGTGAAAATAAAATCATGGGTTGCCTCCCATATAGCGCCTGATTTAACGTCACGGCACGACTTGATTATCTTAACTACTCAGACTTCGTCAAGATACATCGATTATACCATTTGTACATCATTTGTTGGATCAAGATAATGCCTTATTCCTAGTCAAACCACTTTGAAGTCACTCACATCCTTGCTTGCAAGTTTAACCAAACCAGCTATGGTCTCCATAAAAGACATATCCTTAACTGGTACATCTCACTCATCTTCGTAGAATACATCAATAATCTAAAAGACACATATCTTCTTTTGTTGTTTCATAGACCGGCATACTTCAAAACTAATTTCTTTCTTATTGAGCCTAAATTTTAGCTCATTCAGCTCCATGTCAACTAACACTCTCCCAGTTGATAAGAACGACCTACCAAAAATTATGGGTACTTCAAAATTCCACTTCGCAATTAAGAATTACAAAGTCGACAGGAAATATAAAATCAACAACTTTTACAAGTACATCATATAGAATCCTAATCGGCCTTTTTACCGATCTATCCACCATTAGAATCTGCATATTGGTGGGTGTAGGATCTCCCAAACCTAGTTTCTTGAAAACCATCAATGGCATAAGATTTATACTTGCCCCAAGATCACAAAGGGCCTTTTCAAACTTTAGCAATCTAATCATACATGGAATAGTAAATGCTCTCGGATCAGCTTTCTTATGGACAATAGATCTTATAGCAATAACACTACAATGATGAAGATTGTCTACCATTTCATAGTTCACAGTCCTTTTCTTCGTCAATAGGTCTTTCATAAACTTAGCATATCCGGGCATCTGTTCCAGTGCTTCAACTAAGGGCACATTCAATGTCAACTGCTTCAACATAGCCACGAATTTGCTAAACTTTCCATCATCTTATTTCTTCTTTAATCATTGTGGAAATGGGGGTGGTGGCCTTGGAATTTCAGTTGGAACAACTTTTAACTCTTTTCTTATGCCTTGCTCCATATCACTAACATGTTTCTGCTTGGGTGGTTGTTCCATTTCTGCTCTCTTCTTTTTTGAACCTCCAAACTTCACAGGCACCACTGGAGATTCATCAATCATCTCCTAATCCATTTCAACTACATTAGTATGAGAGGATGCTCCCAATGGTGGACTGGACAACATCTTACTGCTCCTAGTGGTAATGGCCATACACGATCCATCATTCCTTGGATTTTGAACTGTATCACTTGGTAGAGTCCCATTCTGTTTTTGATTGAAAGTTGTGGATAATTGGATCATCCGCTACTCCAGTTGTTTAATAGCAATTGAGTGCGAATTTACTAGTTGACTCATGGAAGATATGTCACTCTTTATGGTAGTCACCCCAAAATTAGTCGTCTCAACCCCCTTTAATAGTTTCTCCATCATGTCCTCCATGAACATTTTGCCTGAACTTGTGGCAGCATTATCACGACTTCCAGGAGGTACATACAGTCCACTCCTGTCATTTTATTCTTTCAATCTCCTTGATGGTTCCAACCTTAGTTTCCTTGACCATCAGTCTGGAAACCCCCCTGATTATGCAAGTAGTTAGCCTCTTCCTCTGTGTTTGATTCAGTTCCCTTAAAGTGGGACCCCACAGCTTTTACCTTTTCTACATTCCCTGATAGAAAATATTTCATGAGTAGATCCATCTGGGTTTTCATATGAGCCATATCCTGATCATTCTCCTATTCTCCCCTACGCTGCTCTGCTGATATTACACTAGACCCAGTATTGCTTGCTACCACAGAATCTCTGGTGTGCCAAGCTCTACTTGTCTTAGTCATCCTTTCTAACATGTTCGCAGCCTTAGTAAAAGTGAGCTCCATAAAAGATCCTCCTGCAGCATTATCCACTATTGGCTTTGTAAATAAGTTCAAAGCTCTGTAGAAGATTTCCATCAAGTGTTCTTCAGTCATCTTATGGTTTGGGCATTGAGTCAACTTCTTTTTAAACCTCGCCCAAGTCTCATGCAAAGCTTCATTGGCCAATTTCCTAAAGTTGTTGATCTCATCCCTCAACTGTAACATTCTGGAGGGTGAAAAGAACCTTTCTAGGAAAGCTCCTTTCAATTGCCTCCACTTTGTTATAGAATTAGGAGTCGACTCATTAAACCATATCGTTGCCTCTCCAGACAGAGACTGTGAGAAAAATCTTAAATTAATAGCATTTTGTCCCACTCTAGGATTATCAAATGACTTACAAATACTGATGAAATTCACCAAATGTAGATTTGGATCATCACCAGGTAATCCACAAAAGAGTCCTTTCAGATTCAATAGTTGGATCATAGTACCAGTGATGTTGAATTTCACCCCAGGAGCTAGTGGTGGTAGAATGATTGCCACTGTAGATACAGTTCCATCTAAATCATCCTCATCATTGTCAGTATCAAACTGTGCAGCTTGATGGTCTGATCTTCCTTTGAATGGACGATTTTGATTTACAGGTGCAACTACCCCTGTTGTACGCCTCCTATTAGTTGGGTCAATTAAAGCATCATCTCCCAGTTCCTCCTCATCTATATTAGGTACCTGACCTGGGTTATCTGCATTCTGTAGATTTAATTAAGCATTAGCCAAAGTGGCTAATCTTCCAGCTTTCTGTTGGTTAACCATTCTTTCAATGAGATGAGGTTCAGGATTGAAGGGTAATAATGGTTCTCCTAAACTTCTAGTTTGTGGAATAAACAACAATGATCCTGTAACAAACAAAAACAACAAATAAACGTAAAATCAGGAAACTTGACTAATAGTCAATTAACACACATAAACTCAATCGACAATCGTATTCCCCGGCAGTAGTGCCAAAATTTGATAACGCTCAAATTTATAGTGGTGAGTATTCCAACCTATCACGCGGGTGACCCAAGTTCGATCCCCGACAGCGGTACCATTTTTGATAATGCTCAAATTACACCTCTCTTACGAGGGTGTAAGCGGTCGTTGCCAAATGTATAACCCAACTAGGTTGGGGTTGAATCCCACAGGGAATATGGTGCTAATTAAGTTTTATGCAGATTAGATGACTTTTAATAGTTCGTTTACGTAAAATAAATAGAGGGGATTTGATTGAATTCACAAATTAATGGTTTCAGTTTAACCAGATGAAATATGTGTAGTAGTATTCAAATTCAGAGAAATAGCAAGCTAGGGTTATGTCCACCTTGTAGTTTTCAATACTTTCTAACAATGGGCTTTAAAAATTCATACATGCATCGTTCTTATAGAGAAACGTATTGTATTTAATAACATAATCCTAGTGTATCTCAACCATCAAGGACTAATTCACTTTAGTTCTCTCGAATCAAAATCGTTTACCAAAAAAACAATACAAAATCTCTAAGTAGTTAATCCTGCTAAGGCATTATCTTATGAAATAGGGGTTGGTAATCCTATTTTCTTGTCACTACTCTCTTTCCCGAACAACAACCTTTCTTTCGAACAAGTTGCATTTTGAGACACATTCTCTATGTTTTCAACCACAAGAATTTAAGATAAGCAAAGAGAGTATGATATAAACAAGTCAATGCATAATGAATTCACAACCCAAAGTAATAGATTGTATGCTACAAGGCTTCCATAAACCTAACTAATAAACTTAGCTACTCATGAATAAAACGAAAATCATCATAAATATATTCATCATACCAAAAACTAGAAGACGATTTTGGTGTGCAAATTGTGAAAGTAAGAGAGAAGAAACATTTTTCTCTCTCTCCACCCTAAGCCACTATTCTCCTCTCTCTGAATAATATAGAATAATCAATAATGAATAAAAATTCAGAAATTAAGTCTTTTAATAATCTCTTCTCTCATAATTGTCTTCTAAGTCCCTGAACTTATTATAAATGACAAACTAGTCTTGGACATAGTTTCTAGGTGCCACATTTGGTCTAGATTGCTACTCTCTCTTGTGTCATATGCCATCCGCATTCCATAGTCCCATAATGTCTTCATCTACCTCATTAATACCTAAAATCATGCTAATCACATCGGTTAGCTCAATTACATAGAAGTAGAGTAAAAACATAAGAAACTAGGAACTTTGTTCTCTAAACTTATCTAAAATATGGATAAGTTATGGTGATTAGGCGTATAAATACACCCAAGATCAGTCTCCGTGTTCCATATATAGATGACTTAAGGAAGTAAATTCTTTCAGAAGTGCATAGTGCCCACTGCTCTATTCATCCAGGGGCCACAATGATGTACCGTGACTTATGGGAGATCTATTGGTGGAGTGGGATGAAGAGATATGTTGCAGAGTTTGTGGCTAAGTTCTCTACATATCAGCAGGTTATGATAAAGCATTAGAATCCTAGTGGACCTATGTAGGAGTTCATTATTCCTACTTGGAAGTTGGAATAAGTGAACATGGACTTCGTGATGGGTTTTCCATGAACTCATCGTCAGCATGATTCAGTCTTGGATGTTTTAGATAGGATGTCCAAGTTAGCTCATTTCCTCCCAGTTCATACCTCTTATTCAGCCGAGGATTACATCAAACTCTACATCAGAGAGTTATTCAAGTTGCACAGTGTTTTATTATCTATTATCTCAGACCGAGGAACCCAGTTCACCTCTCATTTCTAGAAAGCATTCCAAAAGGGTCTTGGTACCCAAATTCATCTCAGTACAACCTTTCATCCTCAGACAGATGGTCAAGCAGAAAGGACCATTCAGACCCTATAAGATATGCTAAGGGCGTGTGCAATTGATTTCAAGGGTAGTTGGGATGACCACTTGCCTTTGATTGAGTTTGCATAAAATAATAGCTATCATTCAAGTATTCGGATGGCTCCATTTGAAGCTCTCTATGGTAGGAGGTGCAGATCTCCAATCGGTTGGTTCGAAGTTAGTGAAACCTCAGTTATAGGGCCTGACTTAAAATCCGATGCCTTAGAGAAAGTCCAGTTAATTAGAGAAAAACTTTGGGCTGTTCAGAGATGGTAGAATTCTTATACAGATGTGCATAGAAAAGATCTTGAGTTCGAGATTGGTGACTATATCTATCTAAAGATCTCTCCCATAAAAGGAGTGAAGAGATTCTGTAAGAAGGGAAAGCTTAGTACTTGATATGTCGGTCCCTTCAAAATTCTTAGTCGCTTCGGAAAGGAAGCTTATGAGATCAAGTTGCTTTTAGATCTAGCCTCAGTTTATCCATTTTTCCATATCTACTTTCTCAATAAATGCATAGGTGACCCATCAGTGGAACTATCTCATATATATTTGTCTTTTATTAATATATTTATTTTGTATTCATCATTCATTTGTCTTTGTAGTTCGTTACTAGTAGTTTTAGGCTACAGATCATTTTTATCGATTGGTGGGTTATAGTAGGTGCCATCAGGACCTGAGAAATTATTTTATGAAAAATTGATAGAAGTTCCTAGGTAATCGGCGTGTTGATATAAGATCTAAGTGTCTAGTAAATTTATGTGGATCGGTGCTGAGATGTCTATAACATACTTTTAGGGGCTATATGACCTTCTTATGAAGTTTTTTCTTGACTATTTGTCTTGTGTCCATATTTCTATGCGCCTAAAGTATGTTTTATGTCTCTAACCTATCCCAAATAAACTATGCCATGTTTTTGATTGATATAAATAATATTTTAGCATTCATTTAAAAAGACTTAATGCAATATCAAACAAAGGATTTAAGAATGGACATCAAAGATCTTCAGCGTGCGTTGGAGGATTTAGGGCCGAACCAGGCTGTAATACCTCGTACTTTTCCTAGCTTAATTATGTCACTAGAATGTCAAGGATTAGATTTTAAAATGAATACCTTTTATTTCATATGTAATTTTCCAGATTTAGACCTTTCATTGTATGAGAAATTGAATAATCTTACCATCGATACCAACTTCACCCAAATCCAACACTTGGTGAAGAAGTTAGGGCATTTTTAGTAAGTAGTGTGACAACTAGGCAGTCACCGCATTGTGGTAAAGGAAAATTTCATAATTGTCATTTTCCAGTGGACCTCCGCGATATTGGGGTATCGAAGAAAGGTCTAATTTTCCATTTTTCAATTTTCAGTAAGCCTACGCGATTTCACCACTTCGTGATGATAGTCAAAATGGCATTCCAAAGGGGCACCGCAATAGCACCGCATCACGGATAGTTTCCAGTTCCCAATTTTTCCTTATCCAGTAAGCCACCATGATAGTGGTGCATCACGATGGCCTATAGAATCGATATTTTTGGTTCTCCTTTCCAGTTGCGTTTAGAAATTTAAAGGGGGTATTTTGGTAAATTCCCAAGCCCCAATCCATCCAAAACATGAAATTAAACCCATTCTAAGACTATTATGCTCATTATTCATCAATTTTCTCTTAAACAAAAACCCTAGAACTCAAAAGCTTCTTCCCCAAAAAATAAATTCTACCATTGTTTCTCAAGAAAAGCTCCAAATTGAAAATTCCCAAGACAAGATAATCAAGAAATCATCTTCAAGAACTCAAATAGAAATCAATAATTGTTGTTTCTTCATCTAATCATCAATCAAGGTATGCTGGGTTTATGAACAGGGATTTTCTCCCAACCTTGTTCCCAAAACCAAGTTTTATTTATAAATTCATATGATTTTGAATGATTATGCATGAGTTTTAAATTAGGGTTCATACCCATTATTGCTAATTACAAGATTTTGAGATTTCAAGTGTTTATGAAGTTGAATTGCATGTGAATTTCAATATTTTCATGCCTATTACGGTAAATTTTAGATTTTGAATTGAAATATCATTATTCTCAATATCAAGCTTGAATTCTATGATGTTTTTACATGAACTTGATGCATGGGTTATCAAGCCCAAGCTTATATGTTGATATTTCAAGAAAGATGATGCTTTAAGCATTCTATGATCAGACTATTTACAGACTTTTAGAAATGCTTTGATCTTTTGATCCTTAGATAAGTTTTAGAATCCACTTTAAAAATTTAGTACAGATTACAGAATTCAGATCAGATTTATTTACAGATTTAATTAGATAAATTCTTAATTGGTTTGAAATAAACCCTTACACTAGTTCTTAAAGTGGATTTCCAACAGAATGAGTATACAGATTTAAAGGGAGTAGTATTTTGCATCGAGTGGGAAGTATGGGATTAGTGTGCCCTACCTTCTACAGAACTACGTATCCAACGTAGGTATAGATTATCAAATTATTCCTATTCTAATATGGATGACAGATTTAGTTTGTGATCGATCACATGGACAATAGGTTATACTCCCTGGAAAGAGTATGACACCTCTCCCCATCATGAGGTTTTCCCCATAGGAGAATGAGATGTTGGACTTCATTTTAGCTCACATGGTTTATGTCGGTTAAGAGAACCTCCCTGCTAGTTAAAGTAAAAGATTAATAGAAAATCTTTTAGAAAACTAAGTGTAAAGGCTCACAATTTTATTCAGATTATACTTTACAGAAAGATAATAGTTACAAATTTTAACTCTTAGATTTCCGACATAGAAGTGAGTCCTTTCTACACTTAGACAATATGATTTAAAGATAGAGTATTATCATAGCTTTTAGAACTAAATGGTATGACTCACTAGATTTACATAGTATGATTTGCTTTTTATGATTTTAGATTTTAGTATTTCAGATATTCCAGGTTATGTGAGTCATTTACATTTTGCATGCATTGTTTTACAAATTATGATGATGAGATGATTTTTTACTTATGTATTTCACCCACATATACTTAGTACATCCTCAAAGTACTGATCCATATATATTTCTATGTTCTATATAGTCTCATAATGTAAGTTCAGGTGCTCAGTATCAGCAGCGTGAGTAGTTCGAGCATCTCCATCTACATCCCACAGTTGGTGAGTCCTCATAGTTTGGGGACTTGTTCCTTCAGATTCTGCAGCTTATTAGTTTTACATGATTCAGTATTTTCTTTCAGATAGTTCAAGTTAGCTAGGGGTTTGTCCTAGCGACTCTCTAGTTATTAGTAGTAGAGGTTTGTCAGACTACTAGATATTATTAAGACTTACAATGTTGATGTTCAGATATTATATTCAGATTATTCTTGGATATCTCAGACAATTTTCCAAATTTAGTATGACTTTTATGTCAATATTTTCTTTATTATGAGATTTAGATTTAGTAGAAGGCAGACAAGGTTAGCTTAAGGCTACTCATGGTATTGAGCACCGTTTGACATCTTGGGATCAGATTTGGTGGTGTTACAAACTTGGTATCAGAGCCTAAGGTTTACAAGAGTCTTAGGGAGTCAAACAAGCCGCGTTATGTAGAGTGTTGATCATGGGTGTGAAACACGCCACATTTATGGGAAAAAGGCTGCAAGATGTTCTTAGGAATTCATCTCTTTCCTTTATGATCTATCGTGCATATAGTATCTCTATTTTCTTTTAACTCGTGCTCTTATGTTACAGTTGAATATGCCTCATCGTCAAGCTAACGCCCACAGAAATGATAACCAGCCACCCCAACCCACTTATCCTCTGAATGGAAACGTATCCCATGCTGAGTTTAGGGCTTTCTTTTAGGCGTTGGCCCAGGCAGTGACTGCCAATGTTCAAGGAAACCATTAGGATGTAGTCCCAATTCAGAAAAATAGTGATATAGCAATATCCAAAATTAGAGATTTCATGAGGATGAATCTGCCAGAGTTCTTTAGATCGAAAGCAAGTGAGGACCCAAAACTTAATTTAGATAAGGTGAAGAAGATCACCCAAATTATGCATATTTTTAAAGAGGGGAGTATAGATTTAGCATCCTATAGATTAAAGGATATAGCGTATGATTGGTTAGTAATGTGGAAGAATGTTAGAGGTGAGAATGTTGCTCCTATTAGTTGGCAGGTATTTTGAGATGCTTTTCTAGATAGGTTCTTTCCACGTGAAATGAGAGAAGCTAAGATAGAGAAGTTTGTGATTTTGAGGCAGGGCTCAATGACAGTGAAAGACTACTACCTTAAGTTCAACCAGTTGTCTAAGTATGCTCCAGATACAATGGTTGATCCTTGAGCAAGTATGAGTAAGTTTGTTATTGGAGTATCTGGTTTGGTAGTTAAGGAGTGTAGGACTGCCATACTGATTGGGGACATGGATCTTGCTAGAATGATGATTCATGCTCATTAAATTGAAGCAGAGAAGTTGAAGGGAAGAAATAAAAATAATAAGATGGATATAATAGGGCAATTTGAATATGGCCAGGCTAGGTCTAGAGGGGGAAATCATTCACAGTTTTAGAATAAATCATGTATGCTAGAACCATCTTCAACTTGTTCTCCCTCTCCCAGAGATAGGCAGGAGAAGTGGGGTAAGTCTTCTATGTCCAGATCCCAGAATAGTATGGGTGGTAGATGCAGTTATTCTCTATGTGATAGGTATGGTAAAAGTCATCGTAGTGAGTGTTTAGCTGGAAAGAAGGGTTGTTTTGGTATTGGTAAGTTGGGTCATGGGATTAGAGATTGTCCACATTCTAAGCAAGGAAACAGAGATGGTAGTCCCTAGACTCAGGCTACTAGTGCACCAGCTTCTTTTGGTCGTCCAGTCCCTCTTCAAGGAGCGCCATCCAGTATCGGTGGCGGTCAGTGCCAGAATCAGTTTTATGCTTTACCATCTCATCAGGAGAAGGAAGATTTACCAGATGTTATTACTGGTATACTTCGTGTCTTTCATCTTGATGTTTATGTGTTGTTAGAACCTGGGTCAAGTTTCTCGTATGTGACCCCATTAGCTGCAGTAAATTTTGAGGTATGTTTTAAAAACATCCCTGAGCCTTTCTTAGTTTCTACCCCAGTGGGTGAGTCAGTTGCTGCCAAACAAATTTATAGAAAGTGTCCTATCACTGTACTTCATAAATTCATGTTAGCAGACTTAATAGAGTTATATATGGTTGATTTTGATCTTATTCTTTGTATGGATTGGCTCAGCTCTTGTTATGCCTCCATAGATTATTGCACTCGAGTGGCGAAGTTCCAATTCCTTGATGAGATAGTCTTTGTGTGGAAAGGTAATTCCTTATCTCCCAAGAGTCATTTTATATCCTACCTTAACGACAGAAATTTAATCTCCAAAGGGTGTATCTATCATCTGTTCGAGTCAAAGACACTAAGTCTGAGACTCCAATAGTCTAGTCAGTCAATGTAGTTAATGAGTTCCCTGATGTCTTTCCTAAAGATTTTTCTGGGGTACCTCCTGATAGGGAAATAGAATTTGGTATTGACCTTCTTCCAGATACTGAGCCCATTTCAATACCTCCATAACGTATGGCTCCCATCGAGCTTAAAGTGTTGAAAGACAAACTCAAAAATTTTTTAGACAAAGGCTTTATAATGCCTAGTGTTTCTCCATGGGGCTCTCCCATCCTATTCGTGTGAAAGAAAGATGGTTCTTTGCGTATGTGCATTGACTATCGTCAGTTAAATAAAGTTACAGTAAAAAACTAATATCCTTTTTCTAGAATTGATGACTTATTTGATCAACTCCAAGGTGCAAGTTATTTCTCCAAGATAGACCATAGATCCAACTATTATCATCTTAGAGTAAGGGAGTGTGATATTCCAAAGATAGCTTTCAGAACCCGTTATGGTCATTTTGAGTTTCTAGTTATGTCCTTCGGGCTAACTAATGCCCCAGCAACCTTCATGGACTTGATGAACAGGGTGTTCAAACAATATCTGAACATATTTGTCATAGTATTTATCGACAATATCCTTGTCTACTCTCGTAGTGAGGATGATCATGCAGACCATCTTAGAATTGTGTTACAGACTCTTAGAGATCACCAGTTGTTCGCCAAATTCAGCAAGTATGAATTTTGGCTAAGTTTATTAGCTTTCCTTGGTAATATTATTTCCAGTGAAGGTATTAGAGTTGATCCCCAAAAGACAAAAACCATAAGGAATTGACCTAGACCTATCAGTCCATCAGACATTAGGAGTTTCTTGGGTCTAGCTAGTTATTATAGACATTTTGTTAAGGTTTTCTCATCTATTACATCTCCTATGTCTAGATTAACCCAGAAGAAAGTTAAGTTTTAGTTGTCAGATTCCTACGAGAAGAGTTTTCGGGAGTAAAAGACTCAACTCACTTCAGTCCTAATGTTAGCGTTACTTGATGGAACAGATGGTTTTGTGGTGTATTGTGATGCCTCTAGAGTTGGTTTGGGTTATGTTTTAATGTAGAGAGGTAAGGTCATAGCCTATTCCTCTAGGATGCTTAAGCCTTACGAAAAGAATTACTCCACGATCTTGAGTTAGCTACTGTAGTATTTGCTTTGAAAATCTAGAGACATTATGTTTATGGGGTGCACGTTGATATGTTCACTGGTCAAAAAAGTTTGAAGTATGTGTTTACCCAAAGGGAGTTAAATCTTTGGCAGAGAAGGTGGTTAGAATTGTTGAAGGATTATGACATGCGTATGTTGTATCATCCGAGAAGACCAACACAGTGGAAGACGCCCTTACTTGATTTTTCATGGGAAGTGTTGCTCATGTTGAGAATGATAAGAAGGAGTTAGTTCGAGAATTTCATTGGTTAGATAGATTGGGTGTGACATTGGTTTGGTTTTAGAGTAGTTCCGAATCTTCCCTAGTTTTGAAAGTAAAAGAGAAGCAAGATGAGGATTCTAGTTTGGTCAAACTGAAAGAGTAAGTTAAAGACCAAAAAATAGAGGTTTTCTCCCAAGGGGGAGATGGTGTATTGAGGTACCAGAGTAGATTGTGTGTTCCATGTGTTGATGAAGTAGCAGATTATGGCGGAAGCACATGTGAACATTATTCCATTCATAGAAGAGCCATCAAGATGCACTGCAACTTGTGGGAAATCTATTGGTGGAGTGGTATGAAAAGATATATAGAAGAGTTTGTAGTTAAGTGTGCAACTTGTCAGTAGGTTAAGGTTGAATACCAAATACCTGGTGGTACATTTCAAGAGATTGATATCCCCACTTGGAAGTGAGAAGTGGTGAATATGGATATTGTGACTAGTTTACCCCATTCGCATCGTCAGGATGATTCGATTTGGGTGATAGTATAAAGATTGACTAAGTCATTAAATTTATTGCCAATTCACACGTCTTATAAATCTGAAGATTATGGTAAGTTGTATGTCAGATTGCATAGAGTTCTTTTGTCCAACATCTCAGATAGGGGTACTCAGTTTACCTATCAATATTGGAGAGATTTTCTGAAGGGTCTTGGTACCCAAGTTCATCTTAGTTGAGGGCATGTGTTCTTGATTTCAAAGGTAGTTGGGATGACCATTTTCCACTGATTGAGTTCGCCAATAATAACAATTATCATGATAGTATTCACATTGCTCTTGTATTACCTCGGATTTCCTTTAAGTCGAGTTTCATCTTTAAGAAGAGTAAGGGTTGACTTCCCAAGTTAAAAATACTTTAAACGTGTAGAATTTCCCTAATATTGATTTTTTCCAAATCTGGTATTGGGGTGAGAAGTTACCAATTTCGTCCAAATCTGATATCGGGGTGAGAAGTTATAGCCGTTTTACTGAGAGTTGTGGGAATCTCCCTAGAGAGATGGACAGGTTGACGTACTGTCGAGTTTGCGATGGGCCATCGCCCGGACCATCGCAACCAAGATAGTGACTCTCTCTTCTGGCCTAAGTTTGATGGACAAGATGTTGGACCTTCAAGCTAGCAAAGGACCATCGCAACTAAGGCAGTGTGGCCTTTTTCTGACCAAAGTGCGGCAGACGATCCGACGGACCGTCAGACTAGCGATGAACCACTGCTCCGACCGTCGAAAATCCCGTTCAGTATTTTTACGTCATTTTTAAAAGTATCTTTTGTGTCTTTTTACTTTTAATACCCTGATATATTCAAAACAAAGCAGATAGCCTCATTATCTCCCAAAACATCCAAGAGCTAAGGTTTCTCCCTCAAGATCAAATCCAAAACCCTTCTCCAAGAAATTCAAGAACTCACCATAGATTCTTCAAATTGAGTTGAGATTTCAGTTCCCCAAGTCCAAGTCTTCAAGAATCCTCTCTCAAAGAGTAAGAGGAAGAGTTTCAAACAAGTTTGTACATCCAATTACACAATATAAGGTATGTGGAATTTTGAACAAGGTTAATCCTTTCACCCTTGTGCCCAAAGACTTATTTTAAACTATAAGTTTTCTGCAATTTATGAGATTTTACATGAAATTGAATTAGGTTTTTTCACCCATTGTTATTGGTTGCAAGCTTTTGATGTTTTCCATGAATTGAAAGTCAAATAGGAAGATTTTACATGTTTTCTTAAGAAATTGAAGCTGGGTTTATACCCTATATTGTTATTCCTTGAGAATTTAATGGTTGCAATGCTCTAGAAATTGAAGTATATAAGTACGTTTACATTTTGAGACAAATTGCTGTAAATTCCAGATTTCTATATGATTTATGAGGCCATATGATATCTAGTATGCATTTTGATGAGTCTTAACTTGAGATTTGATTATCGGTCATTAATCCCTATTTGAGATTTTCAATTTCATGAACTTTTGTGCTATAAGAACCCATGATTTAAGTACTTTGAGATTATTGAGAAAGTTTTAACCTTAATGGTCATAGTAGCTTTGAAATCCACTTTATTACATGAGATTATAGATTTTATAGTTGGGTTCTTTATGAACCACGAGATTATTTTTAAAGTGAACTTCCATGAGATGAGCGTAGCTAACTAAAGGGAGTAGTATTTAGCACCGAGTTGGGTAAGTTACTACTATTTCATACCCTAGAACTATGTGCCATAATAGGATTGACATTTATGTACCCGAGGCCGAGATAAGTGATCACTGAGTTGAGGTTATTCTCCCTGGCAAGAGTATGGCGCCTCTTCCCAACGTGAGGTTTCTTCCATAGGAGGACAGGACGTTGGACTCCATGTAGCTCGCATGGTTTATGTCGGTTAAGAGAACCTCCTTAAAGTATTTTCCCTTGAGATAGAATATTTTCCCTAAAGCTTTGAGATAAGTGATTTTCCTTAATAGTAAGATTTTCAAAATAGTTTCTTGAAGTAAAATTTTCCCAAGAAGAAAGTAGTTTTATCTACTAGCAAGAGTTATAGAATTCTGAGTTCCAAGTGTCTTGAGTTTAAAAGAGTTCTAAGTTCTTGAGCATTAAAGAAGTTTTACTCTCCATGAGATATATGCATGAGTTTGAAAGTATTATTTAAAGCTTTCTTTAGTCTTGGAGTAATGAGAATAAGAGAAGAGTTTAGATTTTAAATCTAAAGTATAATGACTCATGAGATTTATGTTACATACTTCATTATACATGATTTATAAGCTTTACATTTCATACTTATTCAAGCTATGTGAGTCATTCCTAAATGCATGCATGATTTGATTAAAGAGTATGGATATTGTTTTCTATAAATGCATACACCCCCATATACTTAGTACATTCTGAAGTGTTGATCCACATATATGTCTATGTGCTACATTGTCTTATAATGTAGGTTCAAGTGCTCAGTCCCATCCTTGTTAGTGATTTCTGAGTACCTTTGTCTACGTATCCACAGTGGTGAGTCCTCATGGTTTGAGGACATATTTTCAGATATTTCAGAGTTTTAGTAGATATATTATTACTTGCAGTTCAGTTTGAGTCAGTTGGGGACCTGTCCCAATGGATCTCTAGTTCATAGAGTAGTAGAGGCTTTGTCAGACTAGTTATCAGATTGTTAGTATATTGATATTTCTAAATTTGTGGTCGTTTGGATCGAGTATTTTCTTCGTATTTCCTATCATTTGATATGACAGTACAAGTATTTTGTTTATTTCATCTCAAATTGAGTTATTATATGTAGTAATAGGCTAAAAGGGTTAGATTGGGGCTATTGGTAGACTTAAGCACCGTGTGACGTCTTGGGAGGTAATTTTGGATCGTTACAAACTTGGTATAAAAGCCTAAGGTTTAAGAAGTCCTTGGGAGTCTAACAAGCCACGTTGAGTCGAGTCTTGATCATTGTTGTGAACTACTCCACATCTATGAGCAAGAGGCTACAAAACATTTTAGGAAAAAGTTATTTCTTTCTTTCAGATTCTATCACGCCTATAGTTGTCCCTCTCATCTAATAATTCGTACTCTCCTATTTCAGAAAATACCTCCCGGAAGAATGAATGCCCACAAAAACGATAATGAGGAACCCCATCCTGTTGATCCCTTGAATGAGACAGTGTCTCATGCTTAGTTTAGGGAGGCCTTTCAGGCGTTAGCCCAAGAAGTCACCGCCAATGTTCAGGACAATAACCAGGCCGCAGTTGTAAATCAGCAAGGAAGTGATTTAGCTGCTGCTAGGATTAATGATTTTATGCGGATAAATTCGCCAGATTTTTATGGGTCTAAGGCAGCTGAGGACCCATAGTTATACCTTGAATAAGTGCGAAAGATCACACAGGTGATGCATGTTTCTGAGAAAGAAAGTGTTGAGCTGGCATCTTACAGTTTGAAAGACATTGCTTATGACTGGGTTGTAGCATAGAAGAAGGGTAGAGGTGAGGGTGTTGCTCATATGAATTGGCAGGTGTTCTAAGATGCATTCTTGGACAAGTTTTTTCTACTTGAGATGAGTGAAGCAAAGATTAAGGTGTTTATGAACTTAAGGCAGGGCTCCATTACTGTTAAGGAGTACTGCTTGAAGTTCAACCAGGCGTCCAAGTATGCTCCTGATTTGATTTCTGACACCCGAGATTGATGAGCAAGTTTGTGACAGGTGTTTTTGGTTTGGTACTGAAAGAGTGTAGAACGGTGATGTTGAATAGGGATATGGATCTAGATAGGTTGATGATGCATGTAAAATAGATAAAGGCAGATAAAATAAGGGAGAGAAATAGAGTGAAGGTTAATAAGAGGAATAGATTCGAGCAGCATAAGTATAGTCAGGATAGGTCCTATGAAGGGAACCACCCACAGTTCCAGAGTCTTTCATCTATGACAGTGCCTTCATCAGCTAGTTCTCCTGCCCCTAGAGACAGGAAGGAGCAGGGGAATAGGTCTTTTATGTCTAGATTGCAAAATAGTGTAAGTAACATACCCCTCTATCCTCCTTGTGCTAAGTGTGGTAGAGATCATCTCGGTAAGTATTTAACAGATCTAAGGGGTTGTTTTAGTTGTGTTAAGTTGGGCCACAGACTTAGAGATTGTACGCATGCTAGGAAGGGGAACAGAGATTCTCGACCTCAGGCACAGACTACTAGTACACCAGCTACTGTACTTCATCCCTTCCCTATTCAGGGAGCTTCATCTAGCACTACTGGAGATCAGCGCTAGAACAGATTATATGCCTTACCATACCGTCAAGAGCAGGAGAACTCTCTCAATGTTGTTACTGGTATGCTTCGTTTCTTTTTCTTTGATGTTTATGTGTTATTGGACCCCGGGTCAAGTTTCTCTTATGTGACCCCATTAGTCGTTGTGAATTTTGAAATGAGTCCTAAAAAAGATTCCATAGCCTTTCCAAGTTTCCACACCAGTAGGGGAGTCAATTGTTGCTAAACAAGTATGTAAACATTGTCCTATTACTGTTCTTCATAGAGTCATATTTGTTGACTTGATAGAGTTAGACATGGTGGATTTTGACCTTATTCAGTGTATGAATTGGCTTCATTCTTCTTATGTATCTATAGATTGTCGTACCCATGCGGTCAAGTTTCAGTTTCCTGATGAACCAGTTTTGAGTGGTCCAGGAGTTCGGTATCTCCCAAGAGACATTTTATTTTCTATCTCAAAGCTAAAAGCTAATATCCAAAGGTTGAATCTATAACCTAGTTAGAGTTAAAGACACTAAGTCTGAGGCTCCAACTATTCAGGCAGACAACATTGTTAATGAGTTTCCTAATATTTTTCTAGAAGATCTCCCAAGGGTACCTCCCGATAGAGAGATAGAATTCGGGATTGACCTTCTTCCCGACACTCATCCTATTTCTATCCTACCTTATTGTTTGGCACATGTAGAGCTTAAGGAGTTGAAAGAGCAACTCAAAGATCTTTTAGACAAAGGTTTCATAAGGCCAGTGTTTCTCCTTGGGGAGCACCTATTTTATTTGTGTGAAATAAAGATGGTTATTTGCATATGTGCATTGACTATCATCATCTTAATAAGGTCACAGTCAAAAATAAGTATCCTCTTCTGAGAATTGATGACCTACTTGATCAGTTGCAAGGTGCAAGTTATTTATCCAAGATAGACCTTAGATCCGGCTATCACTAGCTTAAAGTGAGGTAATGTGATATCCCAAAGATAGCTTACCCAAACCGCAATGGTCACTTTGAGTTTCTAGTCATGTTTTTCGGGCTAACCAATGCCCCAGCAGCCTTTATGGACCTCATGAATTGAGTCTTTAAGCAATATCTTGATATGCTTGTCATTGTTTTCATAGATGACATCTTTGTGTACTCTCTTACTGAGAACGACCATGCAGATCACCTTAGAATTATCTTGCAAACTCATAAAGATCACTAGTTTTTTTGCTAAATTCAGTAAATGTGAGTTTTGGCTAAGATCAGTAACCTTTCTGGGTTATATCATTTCAGTCGAAGGCATTAGAATTGATCCCTAAGAGATAGAAGCTTTAAGAAATCATGGGTCATATCACCCGCACCTCTTTTCCGTGAGTTCAGATAAAGCTGAAGGTATTATTCTTCCTTGCTTCAGCCCTTCTTAATCTAAAGTTCAGCTATATATCTATTTGTGATTGAGTTCTTGTAATTTCCAAAGCATTCAAGAGTTTAGAAAGATTTTGAGCTAGTTAGCAAATTGCTTCAGTTATATGTACTCAGTTTTTCCTACGTTCTTAGTCTAATAAGAGACATTCGAGGATGAATGTTCCCAATGGGGAGATATTGTAATACCCCAGATTTTCTTTAAGTTGAGTTTTATCTTTAAGAAGAGTAAGGGCTGACTTCCCATGTGAAAAATATTTTAAATCGTGTAGAATTTCGCTAATATTAACTTTTTGTCATGTAGAGAATTGAATTAGCTTTCCAATGATACCTATTTCGTCCAAATCTGGTATCAGGGTGAGAAGTTATGGCCATTTTACTGAGAGTTGTCAGAACTGCCCTAGTGCACGGTCAGGTTGACAGACCATCGAGTTTGCGACGGACTTTCGTCTGGACCATCGCAACCAAGGTAGTGACTATCTCTTCTGTCCCAAATGCGAAGACAAATACGATGGACCGTCAAGCTAGCGACGGACCATTACTAGGACCATCGCAACTAAGGCAGTGTGGCCTTTTTCTAACCAACGTGCAATGGACGATCTGACGGACCATCAGACATGCTTCGACCGTCGCTCCGACCATCGCAAATCCAGTTTAGTATTTTTAAGTTATTTTTAAAAGGATCTTTTGGTTCATTTCCCTTTTAATACCCTGATATATTCAAAACGAAGAAGATAGCCTCATTATCTCACAAAATATCCTAGAGCTAGGGTTTCTCCGTCAAGAGAAAATCTAAAACCCTTCTCCAAGAAATTCAAGAACTCACCATAGATTCTTCAAATTGAGTTGAGATTTGAGTTCTCCATGTCCAAGGCTTCAAGAACCCTCTCTTATAGAGAAAGAGAAAGAGTTTCAAACAAGCTTGTTCATCCAATTACACAATCTAAGGTATATGGGGTTTTGAACGAGGATAATCCTTTCACCCTTGTGCCCAAAGACTTATTTTAAACAATAAGTTTTCTGCAATTTATGAGGTTTTACATGAAATTGAATTAGGGTTTTTCAACCATTGTTATTGGTTGCAAGCTTTTGATATTTCCCATGAATTGAAAGTTCAATAGGATGAAGTATATGAGTACGTTGAGATTTATACCCTATACTATTATTCCTTGAGAATTTAATGGTTGCAATGCTCTAGAAATTGAAGTATATGAGTACGTTGAGATTTTGAGACAAATTGCTGTAAATTCCAGATTTCTATATGATTTATGATCCATATGATATCTAGTATGCATTTTGATGAGTCTTAACTTAAGATTTGATTATGTTTCATTAAGCCCTACTTGAGATTTGCAATTTCATGAACTTTTTTTCTATAAGCACCCATGATTTGAGTACTTTGAGATTATTGAGAAAGTTTTGACCTTAATGGTCATAATAGCTTTGAAATCCACTTTATTACATGAGATTACAGATTTTATAGTTGGGTTCTTTATGAACCACGAGATTATTTTTAAAGTGGATTTCCATGAGATGAGCATATCTAACTAAAGGTAGTAGTATTTAGCACCTAGTTGGGTAAGTTACTACGGTTTCATACACCAGAACTACGTGCCACCGTAGGATTCAGATTTATGGACCCGACGCTGAGATAAGTGATCAATGAGTTGAGGTTATACTCCCTGGGAAGAGTATGAAGCCTCTCCCCAACATGAGGTTTCTTCCTTGGGAGGACAAGATGTTGAACTCCATGAAGCTCGCATGATTTATGCCAGTTAAGAGAACCTCCCTAAAGTATTTTCCCTTGAGATAGAATATTTTCCCTAAAGCTTTGAGATAAGTGATTTTCCCTGATAGTAAGATTTTCAAAATAGTTTCTTGAAGTAAAATTTTCCCAAGAATAAAGTAGTTTTATCTTCTAGTAAGAGTTATAGAATTCTGAGTTCCAAGTGTCTTAAGTTTAAAAAAGTTCTAAGTTCTTGAGATTTAAAGAATTTTTACTCTCCGTGAGATATATGCATGAGTTTTAAAGTATTATTTAAAGCTTTGTTTAGTCTTTGAGTAATTAAAATAAGAGAAGAGTTTAGATTTTAAAGCTAAAGTGTACTGACTCACGAGATTTGTGTTACATGCTTCATTATATATGCTTTATGAGATTTATATTTCATACTTATTCAAGCAATGTGATTCATTCCTAATTGCATGTATGATTTGATTAAAGAGTATGGATATTGTTTTTTGTAAATTCATACACCCCCATATACTCAGTATATTCCCAAATGTTGATCTACATATACGTCTATGTGCTACATTATCTTATAATGTAGGTTCAGGTGCTCAGTCCCAGCCTCGTCAGTGATTTTCGAGTACCTTTGTCTACATCTCCACAGTGGTGAGTCCTCATTGTTCGAGGACCTATTTTAAGATATTTCAAAGTTTTAGTAGATATATTATTGCTTTCAGTTCAGTTTGAGTCAGTTGGGGACCTGTCCCAATGGATCTCTTGTTCGTGGAGTAGTAGAGGCTTTGTCAGACTAGTTATCAGATTGTTAGTATGTTGATATTTCTAGTTTTGTGGTCATTTTGTTCAATTATTTTCTTTGTATTTCCTATTATTTGATATGACAATACCATTGTTTTTTTTACTTCATCTCGAATTGAGTTATTATATGAAGTAATAGGCTCAAAGGGTTAGCTTGGGGCTACTGGTAGCCTTAAGCACCGTGTGACATCCCGGGATGTGATTTTGGGTCTTTACATCTTCATTTGAGGCTCTTTATAGGTGAAGATATAGATCACTAGTTGGTTCGTTCGAAGTGGGTGAAGCTGCTTTGATTGGGCCAGACATAGTGTTTGAGGCCATGGAGAAAATTCAATTTATTTGAGAGAGACTGAAAATGGCTCAGAGTCATTAGAAATATTATGTAGATGCAAGAAGAAGAGATCTTGAGTTTGAGGTTGATGACCTTGTGTATTTGAAAGTTTCACCCATGAAGGGGGTGAAGAGATTTGGCAAGAAGGGGAAGCTTAGTCCCCGATATGTAGGTCCCTTCTGGATCTTGAGCAGTGTTGGGAAGGTAGCGTATGAGCTTGAGATACCTGCAGATTTATCCTCAGTTCATCCAGTATTTCATGTCTCCTTGTTGAAAAAGTGCATGGATGATTCATCCATTATAGTTCCTCTACAAAGTACGGATATTCAGAATAGTCTTTCTTACTAAGAGCTTCTAGTAGAGATTCTTGATCAACAGATCCGTAGACTAAGGAAAAAAGAAGTTCCCTTGGTCAAAGTTCTATGGATAAATCAGTCCGTTGAGGGTGCTACTTGAGAAATAGAAGTAGACATTCGTACCAAGTATCCTGATCTCTTCACCACAAACTCAGATTCAGCCGAAGGTAATAGTCTTTCTTTATTTAGTTCTTTTCCAGTCTTAGGTTCAGCTATATAGTTATTTTTATGTCACCTAATGCACTCACAGATCTATTCAGAAGCTCGGTATGCTTTAGATTCAGTCATTCAGTTTATGTCAGTTATGCATAAAATCTTATAGCCTTAGATTCCTTAGTATTTTCAGCTTAACAAGCCATATTTGAGGAAGAATGTTCCCAAGGGGAGATATTGTAATACCCCATACTTTTTCTAGATTAATTTCATCCCTATAATGTCAAAGATTAGCTTCTAAAATGAATACCTTCTTATTTCATATGGAATTTTCTAGATTAAGACCTTCCATGATGTGGGAAATTGAATAAGCTATCCATCGATACCAAATTCGCCCAAGTCAGACCCTAAGTGAAGAACTTAGGGCGTTTCTAGTAAGCAGTGTGCCAACCAGGCAGTCACCGCATCGCGGTGAAGGACAATTACATAATTGTAATTTTTCAGTGGATCTCGGTGATATTGGCGCATTCTCAAGAGGTATAATTTTCCATTTATCAATTTCCAGTAAGCCTATGCGATTTCACCGCATCGCGATGATGGTCAAAATGGCATTCCAAAGGGGCACCGCGATAGTACCGCATCGCGGAGAGTTTCCAGTTCCCAATTGTCCCTTATCTAGTGAGCCACCGCGATAGTGGCGCATCGCTGAGGCCTATTAAATCAAGATTTTTGGTTCTCCTTTCTAGTTCTATTTAGAAGTTTAAAGGGGGTATTTTGGTAAATTTCCAAGCCCCAATCCATCCAAAACATGAGATTAAACCCATTCTAAGCCTATTATGCTCATTATTCATCAATTTCCTCTAAAACAAAAACCTTAGAACTCAAAATCTTCTTCTCTAAGAAATAAATTCCACCATTGTTTGTCAAGGTAAGCTCAAAATTGAGGATTACAAAGACATGATAATCAAGAACTCAAATAGGAATAAATAATTCAAGTTTCTTCATCTAATCATCAATCAAGGTATGTGGGGGTTTTGAACAGGGATTTTCTTCCAACCTTGTGCCCAAAACCAAGTTTTACTTACAAATTCATATGATTTTGAATGATTATACATGAGTTTTAAATTAGGGATCATACCAATTATTGCTAATTGCAAGATTTCAAGTGCTTATGAAGTTGAATTGTATGTCTATTTCTATATTTTCATGCCTATTGCAGTAAATTTCAGATTTTGAATTGAATTATGATTATTCTCCATATCAAGCATGAATTCTATGATGTTTTGACATGCACTTGATGCATGAGTTATTAAGACCAAGTTTATATGTTGATATTTCAAGAAAGATGATGTTTTAAGCATCCTATGATCAGATTATTTACAGACTTTCAGCAAAGCTTTGATCTTTTGATCCTTAGATAAGTTTTGGAATCCACTTTATAGATTTAGTACAGATTACAGAATTTAGAACATATTTATTTACAGATTTAATCAGTTAATTGCATAATTGGTTTTAAATAAACCCTTATGCTAGTTTATAAAGTGGATTTCTAATAGAATGAGCATACAGATTTAAAGGTAGTAGTATTTAGCATCAAGTGGGAAGTATGGGATTAGCGTGCCCTATCTTCCATAGAACTACATAGCCAATGTAGGTACAGATTATCAGATTATTCCCATTCTAATATGGATGACATATTTAGCTTGTGATCGATCACATGGACAGTAGGTTATACTCCCTAGAAATAGTATGACACCTCTCCCCATTGTGAGGTTTTCCATATTGGGGATCGAGACATTGGACTACATATAATCTCATATGGTTTATGTTTGTTAAGAGAACTTCCCTGCTAGTTAAATTAAAAGATTAATAGAAAAACTTTTAGAAAACTAAGTGTAAAGGCTAACAATTTTATTCCGATTATACTTTATAGAAAGATAACAGTTACAGATTTCATCTTTAAAATTTCAGACATAGAAGTGAGTCATTTCTACACTTAGACAGTATGATTTAAAGACAGAGTAGTAGCATAACTTTTAGAACTAAATATTATGACTCACTAGATTTAGAAAGTATGATTTGCTATTCATGATTTTAGATTTCAGATGTTCCAGCTTATGTGAGTTATTTATATTTAGCATGTATTGTTTTACAAAGTATGATGATGAGATGATGTTTTACTTATGCATTTCACCCCTATATACTCAGTATATCCTCAAAGTTCTGATCCATATATATGTCTATGTGCTACATTATCTCATAATGTAGGTTCAGGTGCTCAGTATCATCAGCATGAGTAGTTTGAGCATCTCCATCTACATTACACAGTTGGTGTGTCCTTATAGTTCAGGGACTTATTCCTTCGCATTCTGCAGCTTCTTAGTGTTACATGATTCAGTATTTCCTTTCAGACAGTTCGAGTTTGCTGGGGATTTATCCCAGTGACTCTCTAGTTATTAGTAGTAGAGGCTTGTCAAACTTCTAGATATTATTCAGACTTTTGATTTTGATGTTTAGACGCTATATTCAGATTATTATCAGTTATCTCAGATAGTTTTTTCACATTTAGTATGACTTTTATGTTGATATTTCCTTTATTATGAGATTCAGATTTAGTAGAAGGAAGACAGGGTTAGGTTAAGGCTACTCGTAGTCTTGAGCACCGTGTGATATCTCGGGATCAGATTTTGGGGCGTTACACAGGCCATGATGAAGCTCTTTATTTATTTATCCTTTTTATATTCAACATTAGGAATCTCGAGTCTTTTTGCAGATACCTAATAGCCAGGGATGACATTTAGTTCATCTAGAATTTCTCAGGCTAAAGTTGGTTTTGTTGGTGTTCAGCCAGGTTCCTTGTAAGTTTTGCTATATGAGATTGGATTTGTTATGTGGTTTAAGAAAACTCCCTTTTTATATCCTTCAGAACATGATATAGTGTATAGATTTATTTGAGTATGAGCATTACCACCAGTTTGGTGTTAGAGCATTTGATAGAAGTTGGTTCTTCCTTCTTTGAGGTTGTTATCATGCGAGAGCCATAGAGAGAGCATGTATTGACATTTATAGATGTAGCTGTAGAAGGCTATTTCATTATTAAAGTGCTATAATATTCCATCTAAGAATAAGGATCATCCCAATAGAGGTCAACTTTGCTTGAAACCTATTAATTCTACGTGGTAGTGTATTAGACTATGGGGTTTTCTTAGATTAGTTGCGATGGTTGCAGTATAAGAAGTTCTCATTGGACCTTGTTGAGTATTCAATATAGGTATTAAGGCCATGGCAGCCATTCTGGATTAGTAGGAGCAGTAGCTCAAAGTATTTTAGGAGACTTCTGTGGTTGTAGTGAGATTTGTAATTGGTCCAGAGAGTTCCCCAAACATGATTTAGTTGCTTAGGTAGAGTTAGCATATGTCCCTCACCATCCTGGGATCTTATGGTGCATTATGATTATGGGGAGGATAGTTATTTTAGTTGGGATGCCCTTGGCATCAGTTGGTTAGTCAGTTGGGGTCAACTTTTATTTCTCGCTAGGTTAAGGTTTTAGAGGTTTGATATGACTACAGAGAGATCAATCATTGGCCTAATAAGTGTCTCAATTGCGGGATTATTAGTCATTCAGATTGTCTTGATCAGTCTCACGGTGTTGTAGCACCTTCAGTTAGGGGTAGTAGACTTAGTGCCTCAGTTGGTGATTTTTATGCTCAGTCCGAGTTTGGAACTGCTAAAATTCATTCTCTCTTAGGTACTTTAGGCATATGACTTTAGATTCCATCATGATAGGTGCATTTTTTATTTTCTTGCTTTACATTTTTGTTTGTGTATTAGGATTCTCAAAAACATTAATGGTTGTATGCCTTGGTAGGTTATATTAGTTGTTGGGTGCCTTGATATTGTGTTTATGATTTTATGACTATCTCCGTAGATTATTTTTTTAGTAGGGGATGGAGTGGATCAGTATTGATATTTTCCCCGGGGGTGTAGAATTTGGGTTCGAGTCCTATTTACCTTAGCATATTGGCCTTCTTATGGAGCTAGAGTGGTACTTGCTATTGATTTTTATTTTGGTACCACCTACTCTTTATACTGGTATTTCTATTTCAGTTTTATTGTTGTCATTGTTTAATGTTTATCAATCCTTGCTTTGTAGATGACTATACTAGCCTTATCTAGATAGACATCCATTTCTCTCTATTTTTGTTCATTGGCTTAAGCGGATAGATTGATTGGATGATGTTTATCTTGTAGTAAGGTGGGCTTTGTTATTTTTCTCTTTCATTAGCTATACTAGATCAATTGTTGAATGATTTATAATAGTGGAGGAATGTTGACCTTCTGTGGTTCTATTATAGTTCTAGAGTTGGCAATTCACTTCATTTTCTATTTCTGAGTTTGAGATTCTAGGGTTTGTTCTAGTATTAGTTTCCCTTCTTTATGTATGTAGCATATTTTGGGATTGACCAGTTTAGGATCCGTTCTTTTGATTTGGTTAGTTCATCACCTGATAATAGCCTTAATGTTGATGTTGAAAGGTCTTGGATTTGTCTTTCAGGTTTGTTGGGTTTATTTCCAGATAATAGCTTTGATCTTAGGATTAGTTTAGAGTCAGGTACTTTGTTCTTACCGTGATGTGGTACTTGTTCTTGTGAAGTTTAGAAAATTGAAGATATGTGATATTTCCTGTGACCACTTCTGAAGTTTATAAATTTGGTATTTGTTGCTAATATAGAGTATTGGATTGACCAATTCTCATCTAAGGATGCAGTTCTCTGAGTTGCTAGAAGTTTGGTAATCTCTAATGCAGTTTTCAGTCTTTGTGAGTTCATGGGTATGCTTTGGTGTTTCATGACCTCTAACAAATATGGAGTTGATTGCTTGTACTTTCAGTTGGTGATTTATACTCTTGTGGTTTTGTTCTTTAGCTAGGTTTCAGTTTCAGATCTGACATGATGCAGAACAGATATGTCTTATTTGGATACTAAGGTTAATTTGGGTATTTGGATTTAGATCAGACTAATTTAGCTCAGTTTTGGATGTCATGCCTTGAAATGTAGATTTGGAAGTTGTTATGGATTGGGAGTATAGATTCTTACCCATCTATATATTTAGGTTTGATAGTAGAGATTGAGTGGTTCAACCTTGGTGTTGAGATTTCAGCTAGAAGTTGTATAGCTAAGGTGTAACATTTGTTTATAGATTTGTCTTAGTTGGGGTTTCATGTACAAGCTGGCTAATCCCACTCCGTGTTTACCTATTCAATCTTCTTCAGTTTTTAGTAGTTGGGTTTGTTAGATTTCAGATAATAGTCCGTTGGCACAGTGTTGGTTTCTTCATGCCTAACCTTAATTTCTAGTTATCGATGGGATTTCTTATGATCTACTCAACGGGAGTAGAACGCTCAAGTTGTATTCATCATGGTTTCATCCTCAGTTGTTATGACATCCCAGAGTGGATTTCTTGGCTTTGAAAGTCTGTGCTTAAAATATTTAAGTATCAGTGTTGAAGGTCATCTGGACTAGTTCTAGCATTAGCATCAATTGTAGACCTTGGTTATCTACATTTGTGTGCCTAGGTAGAACCTTATGGGCTTATTCTTATGCTTGATATTATGTATTTTTAGTTGATCAATTTTTATTTTTTGAGGTTAGGGTGGTGAAGCTGCACGGACATGACATAGATTAATTTCTTCCTGGCTTGGAGTCGATAGCCGATTTGGGAAGGCACAAGAAGGTTATATTTGGATATTGGAGTTTATTTCATGGTTCATGCCTTGGATTTCCTTTGTCTTTGATAAGTCTTTGCTTGTTTGTGCTATTGTATATATGGTATTAGTGTGTCGTGGTTTGGATTTGCATGCATTATACTTCCTTGGTTCAGTTGGAGGCCAGTGTGTGGTTGAGGTTTAGTTTTGGTTGTTTGAGAAGTGAAGTGCAAAATTTGGTTGAAAAAGGGATACTTGTAGAAAAATCCCTTGGAAGTATTATCTATTCTTGGTGGTTATCTGGAAAGTCATGCTCAGAGCATGCGGGCCTAGTACCTCATCCCTTCAATCTTTTCTGATCTTTCTATCCATTTGACTTTTGTGGATGAAAGTCCTTTTAGTAATGGATATTGCAATGACCCTCAAGGTCATTTCCTCAATTTGTAGCATTTCTGGCTTATTGAGCCTTCCCACAATGGCTACAAGTTACTTATGACTTGTGAGAACTGTCAATTCAGTTATCAGATAGTTTGTTTAGGTTGTAGGCTCATTTCTTTGCTTTAAATCTTTCTCTTTTATGATTTGGACTCGAAACACAAACTTGTAGTAGATGACTTCAGATGAGGATTTTAACAGTGCCATCAACTCCTAACATTGATTTGTGGCTAGGGAGACCCTTGGATCATGTCCTGAGTCATCTATACTTCTTTTGAGCTATTGGACGAATTATTGAGAAATGGAATTATCGGTGTGGGCCTCATATTTAGTCGAATCAATCTTGGATGAAAGTTTTGATGGTTCCATTAAGTCCAAAATATCAAAATTTTTGTGGTATTATAGTTCATTTATGTGCACAGGCTTCCAAAAAAATACTGAGAACCCGATTGGAGTCCATTTTAGACAGCATAAATCAAGCATGTTGTACTTGGTGCAACCGCTAAAGCGCTCAAGGAGATACTTTAGCAGCCTGTGCTTTAGCTCCACTTGAGACACTTAAGTGGCCATGAGCGTTGGGTAGGATGCTTTAGGAGACCCCCGCTTTAGCTCCTAGGGGATGCTTTAGCAGTACCCATGCCAATGCTTTCAGACTGCTAAAGCAGTCGAGATGCCACTTTAGAGGTAAGTGCTTTAGGGCTTGGGTGTCTGCTTTAACAGCACCTGGTATATTTTAATCCCTTTTTTCCCACTTGAATTCCACCATTTTCACAATAAATTGAGAGCTCAAAGAGAGGAAAAAGTGGGGAATCATCCATTGAAGCTAAATTAAGTAGCCTAACACTCCTTGGAAATTTCCCATTAATTTAACATTCAATTTCGATCCTAATTGATAGTATATTCTTAAAAAATAGGATTTTTATTCCTAAACATTAAGGTTGATTTGAGACCCAATTTATGCTTCATTTGTGCTTAACTTTTGAGAACACATTTCTTGTACTTTGAGGGACCTCGTGACAAATTCAATTTAGGATTTCATTTGTGGGCTCTGCAGGTTTGTTTATTACCCGGATTTCAACCTGACTAATTGTATAGCAATATGGGTCTTGTTTTACTCAGAATGAAGTGTAGATTACATTTTTAATAGGATGGAGGTATTTCAAGAACATAGACCAAAGGTAGATGATTTGTGGGTGATTCAAAGATTTGCAGTTCGACATCAAGTTAGGCTTCTATCTACTCTTTTTTATTAGATAATGTATTATATATGTTGCATGTGAGATAAGGATGTTAGGATGTGATTTTATGTAGAACACTGTGACTTAGCCTTATTTATGAGTTCGGAGCTAGGAAGGTGCATCAACCCTTAAGATGAAATACTTATTATGTTTCAAGAATCCTATTACACTAAGTTACTAGAGAGTTTTATATAGGTGAGCTTAATAACCCTTTAGTATAAGGTTCACTTCTTCAATCGGTGGATTGTGATGGTTTCCCGAATTATGATATGATTATGTCAGATATGTATTATTGGGCCAAAGGCCGTGATTATAATATTAGTTGGATGTCGGGTGAGTGAGTTATCAGTGTTGAGGTTGTAGTTTAGTTTATTGACATTTATATGCTTATAATGGTATTGTTTGGATCTTAGTGATGGCATGCATCGATTTGATAAATTCATGCTCATTTAATGGTATGATTTTGACTAAAAATATGATTTTACAACTATTTTCCTTAAAAGAGATTTATTCCCACTTTTCACTTTAAATTGGATTCTTTCATAATGGAAATCATACCACTTTAATCAATGATTTATGAGCTTTTAAGACAAAAAAATGATGTTTTAGAGATTCGACCGACATAGATTCTGGTCCACGGTTTTACTACTACTATTATAATTCGGTCAAGAGAAACTCTGACTCTTTCTATACTTTTATGATTATTAAGTCCTGGAGTTTACCTCGGGCAATGGATTTATGGACTTACACTCTCTTATCCACAGTTCATGTCCGTGGATTTATATATATATCTAGTACTGGATGGATTAGAACAAGGGTGATGATGATTGGAAATCCTGTATTAGAACTAGGTTTTTGTAGATTGTACTCCCGAACTCCATAGGGACCCTTTCGTCCAAGAGCCATCATGCAAGAGAAGAGAGGTCACTGTAGGTCCTACCTTTGAAGGTTGCACGAGCTAGAAAGTATGTATACACTAGGTTATATTATGGTACTTGGATCAGTTACAGTAGTATGGATTATAATTTGCATTTATCTTTGCATGCGCATTGTCTATCACTAGTATGTGCCTATATCTATCAGCCTTATGAGGGTTGCATAGGTATAGGTGATGAGCGCTACTTGTTATGTGTTGTGTGCTGATTAAACTTTCCAACTTATGGGTCTTAGTGTAGGTATTGTTTGTCTAGGATAGCTGGTTACCTCTTTATTTATTATTATTAGCGTAAGTTAATGACAGGATAATTATTGGATTGGTACTAAGATTCGAGGTATGATTGTGATTCCTTTCTCCTACGGTTATTTTATGATGGATAATTATCCCATATTTAGACGTATGGATAGGATCTTGATTATGCTAGCACTAGTTTTCCCACAATGATTAGGAGGCCTTAAGAAGCTAGTGTGACTACTTTAGGTTGGACCTTTAAGTTTGTTAGTTTGTGTATACATACATATTTATATACACATATATGTATATATATATATATTTATACGAACACACACATATACATATGTAGCTCTGGTACTATCATATATCCTTCCCTTCCTTTATTTATTCATGTTGTCTATCCATTCCCCAGCCTTGTACTACAATATATCCTTTTTCTGTTCATCATTTGTATATTAGTCAATGATATACGATACAGTCCTTAGGTTCTGGAGCAAGTCTAGAATATGCTAGTGTATCCTTATTGTCTCCTTAGCTTTACTATGTTAGTTTTTTGGATATTTGGGTGTAGTTTACCTTCCTGCTTACAATAATGTTAGAGCTCAGGCGACAGTTGCCTATTTAGAACCTCATGTTTGGTGCTTATAATACACTTCTGCAACCTACAGATCATAGTATGGTTTATCTCCATTGTTGTATGCTTCATGCGGAGCAGCTATGGTTTTGTCACTTAGGGTGAGCTTCTGGAATTTGGAGTATTACTATTCTCCCTCTTATGTACTTGACTAACCTCTATGTTATCTTTAGAGATTATTTGTATCCGTATATTTATTTCATACTTTTTGTTCTCTTATTATATTAGAAGCTCTTGTACTTATTCCTCCCGGTTTCATAACATCCCATATATATTAGTCTTTTATTGTTATATTTATTCCATATTCTTCTTTCATTTCTCTAGGTAGTCCATTACTAGAAGTTCTGGACTACGGGTCGACTTACCTGCTGATTGGTTATAGTAGGTGCCATCATGTCCAGAGATATCGGATCGTGACACAAACTCTCAAAAAAGTATTTAGTATTCAATATTTATCAAAAAAACTCTCCTCTTAAATGAGTTATTCTCCCTTATTTATAGCCTACACTAATAATTGAAAATATACACTTAATGAAATAAGGGTTTTTATTAGCATGAGGCTTGAATATAAAGAATAGACATATTGCATTCACATTCTCTTTCTCCCTTTTCTCCTTTCTTCTTTGTAGTTCCACTTTAGCATATTCTCGAATGTCAACTTTTCATTTTATGATATTGATAAATCTTGGTTTGCATCAAATAGGTAACTACTCCATCAATGAAATATAATAAAGCTAATGGAACAATAAGGATAACTGTCCTAATATACAAATAATCTGGGGAAGAAATATGATACCATAAATGGTTAGTCAATATAAGATGGTATGGTGAAGGAGGGGATATACAATGTACACTACGAGTATGAAGGAAGAAATATACAAGTGATATATAATAATGAAATGAAGATATAATATATATATATATATAAATAAATATAGTAATTACGAAGGGAACCAGTCATAGATCACTCAATTTAGTTAAGTTTGAAACCGCTAACTGTGGGTAGCTGATCTAACTACCTATTGTTTTGCGAAGAAATTTTGACTTTTGAGAGAGAGCCATCACTTAATTTTGAAAAGGAATTAATAAACCTTTATAAAGTACTTCAAATGATTCAAAATAGGAAAATCGTTTTAAGTTAAAGATTCTAGATAAGCGATTCCTATTAACGTTTTAGGAAGGTGTTAGGCACCTAAAACGTCCGCTAACTTGCGGTTATCCGAACTGTTTGAAAACATCTTTTGATTAACTTTGGAGAATCAGTTTGTTGAAAAAGTAATTGATTAAGGAAAAGGTTTTTGCGAAATCAGTTTTTAGCAACTTAGTTAGGGATTTAACTAGGTTCGCAAGAAGCATGTAAAACAAATAATCAAAAGAAAATGGGAGAAGTAGTGATTTAGGCTTTAAAGTCTAAACCGTCGAATCTGTCCTAACCTAGTTGGGTTTTCGACCCATAACCTGTCCTAATCTAGGTTCCGAACCTTTGGCTCGAGTCTTGCCTTCACCTGTATTAGGTACAACTTTTCCTTCGAGGCCCAAATGAATACATAAGAAAATAAATAAATACATAAATAAAGACGATAATAAGTAAATGGACAAAACAACAAACGAGACATTGAATCTCTTAGCTGCTTCAAAATGGGTTATTAACCCATTTTCCCTTTTTGACTTCTCGTATCCATACGTCGTGAGTTTGACCTTTTAATTTCTTTAAGAGTCTTTTAAAAGGGAGTGGTCCTCAATGGCCCATTACGTAATGTAAAGAGGAAAGAGTCCATTTGGACTCCCAAACGGGTTCATGCAAAAGAAAAAAAACAAATGAAGGAATTAATATGGGTTTACAAAACAGTATATAAAATGCACAAGTGTAAAGGAAAATGAGCATTTTGACTTCAAAAGAGAAAGAAACAACTTTTGTATTCTACAGCCAAATAAAAAAATCGAAACGAACATCTTAACATAATGAAACTACGAAGTAAACAGGAAGCAGTTTAAAACCACTCTTGTAAACCCGAATAAATAGAAGTAAGGATGGTTTAACAGGGTTAACTCATAACTAAACAGTTAGGAAAATAACAAAAAAACTAGACAGATTGTCTTTCCCTCGAAAGTTTCAACAACCCTTTCTTGATGCGACTGAGGGAAATCATAAACAAGACAGATGTATGAACTCATAAAACGAACGAGATATCGAGGAAAAAAATACATCATATTGTAAAAAATAAAATTAAGTCGAAGTCCTACATCTATAGAATTATGACATGCCCAAACAACTCAACCCAATTATGAAGTGATCAAAGACTCAGTAAACTCCTTATTCACAAGAGCTTTTCATTCTTCCTTTAACAAGCTACGGAGATTCTCATGTCACAATATGATAAAAGAAACTTAAAGATACCTTAATATCAATATAACATTCCTTACAAATAATGGCGATTTCGAAGAGTATTTTGATTCAACACATAGGAGAAATGGACAATGAGTTTATTCCAAGGCTAAGGGGTTGCGTAATACTTTTTAAGAGGCAGTTTTGGTATGAGGGACTTATTTCATTCTCTTTCTCTCAAGCGCGGGTCAAAAAGAACCCCACACCTCAAGAAGGTCATAGAGGGATCTTTGAATGAAATATTCCTCTTCTATAAACCTACCCCACCACTTTCATATGCGTTACAAGTAGAGAAAAATCAAGAAAGGCTTTAACACATTTGGAGAGAATGAAATAATCCAAGCAACAACCAAGAGAAAAACCAAAGAGTCTGAAAGGTTTCTAGGATAGAACCATAAACCAAAAAAGCTATCTGATAAGAAGGACACATATGTAAAAAAAACATAGCACATCAACCAGAAGAAAAGAAAAAAAATGATAGGATACAGAGGTAACTTCATTTTTAAGTCCAGCCCTTATATAAAGTAAGTTCCAAAATCGCAGCAACAGACTATCTTCACATACATCATAACTTTTCCGTCTTACACTTTTAACAACAAACAACTCTGCCTGAATGAAATAAAGAAATAGACGTAGAGAAAAGTTTTCTTGACAAATAAAACATCTAACCAAATCACCATACATATTCCAACAAACTGAAGCTTGTAACATACAACAAATGCTTTAGGGAGATTCTATATACTATAAATAAATCATGTCAATGAGTTTTTCAATTATTAACCGCCCCCATATGAGCCTAAAAAAATAGAGCCAATATACGAGTATAGATTTCTAAACTCCGTAATGAAAACCACTTCATTAACAGTGCAGAACAAAGATAGTGCACATAAATTCGAGTAACAAACATCATAAATGAAATCTACGGTCGCCAAATCCATCTACCAGCAAACATCCCAGCATACAATCATATTGAAGACTTATTCACGACTATACAAGATCAAGATGAAGCAGAAACACTCAAAAGCTCAAAGGGATAGGATATTACCTTTCAGGGAGTAGCAAAACGGGACTCGAGCTATCAAAAAAATTGTCCTCGCTAGGAGCTTATGTTGTCGACTCGAAATTCCCAATCAATCGACTAGCTTCCCAGAAAAATAGACGAGAAAACTTTTAGCAAAACAAAACTTTTTACTTTTAAAATTTCCCGAAAAGAAGTGGACAAGAAATTTTTTGCCAAAGAAACTTTTTCTTTCCGAATTCTCTACCAAAAATTCAAATCTAGCTTTGGAAGAAGTAACCCCAATAGAAGAATCCCCAATTTTCTGAGCTCCCAGATTTTCGAACTAATATTTCAACTTAAATATAAAAACTCCAGAAAAAAAATTTCCTTTCTCTATTTTCGAATCAAAAATTCGCTTAGAAGATTTCCCTTTTTCAAAACCCTAATTTTTGGTATCCTCACTCTCCAACCCTCCAATCTCTCTCTCTTTTACGAAAACCCAGGCCCTTCTATTTATAGAAGGTGGAAGAAAGGGTCCTCTGGGATTTCCAATTCGAAATCCCTTTTTCCAGCTTGCGTTTTCCTTAGCTGTACCAATTTGGAAAATGATGGACCAATTAGAATCGAGCCAAACGGATTCCCATACGAAACCAATAGAAAACATCCAAATACGTACTAAATTTGTACCATCATCCCGAATTTTGCGGAATATAAATGTTAGGGGATGACACCTGGCTTATTTTCTAGAAGATTCAAGGGTCGTCTTTGTCCTACTATTGATTGAGATGCGTGAAAGAGAGAAGAGAATGATTTAGGATTGGTTTCGGGTTCGGTTGACAGTGGATTCATGGGATCGGGCTCATCGCGGCTCTGGGTTCACAAAACACGGGTAGGCTCGCGTTTTGGCTGGTTGTTTTCCTATGGTCACTGTTATTGCTGATTCGGGTATGGACATAATAAGAGGGATTGATGATGGACCGGGTAGGTTTTAGGGGTGTTTGGGCTAATGCTGAGAATAATGGGTCTGGTCAGTGTGAATTGTTGAGCTGGTTGTTGTTTTGTTCCTGAAGAGAATTAGACTCGGGGCGGTTTGGTTTTGGAAATGGGTTTAAAATTGGAATTGGGGTTAATTAGGTTATGGGAATTGGGGATTTGACCAATTCATTTAAGTTTTGGCCAAATTGAAAATCAATTTGGCCAATTGCATTGCAATTGGAGCCAATTTGATTTCAATTATAGTCAAATATAATAGATGGACTAAATCAAATCAAAATTCGATACGAATTAACACATTGTTTAATCCTGAGCTTCTTAATTCGATAAAATTAAACAAGTATTTCTCCAAATAGATTATTTGTAAGAATAAATTATATTTGAATCAAGATTTAATTATTTATATTTATTTTCCAAATAATCCTTAATTTAAAGTCCAATTTTGATGGAAATGTTCATTTAAATGACATCATTTATACAATCCTGTATATTCAAATTCAAAAATATAATTATCACTTAAATGATAAATTTAACCCAAATACATATTTTAAAATGCGTTTATTTGGAAAAAATAATTGTTGTGATTTTATTTGAAAATTGAAGAAACCCGAGATTAAACATAGTTGTGGAGAGAAAAAATTAGGTGTCAACAACTTCTTCCTCCCTTTGGGTAGGATGGATGCAAGTAATCCAGGGCAAAGGGAGGTTGACGTTCCTAATTTTTTTCCGACCATAAATTCGTACCTAAGAGAGGTTGGTTTTCTGCACGAGTTTCATGGAGTTATGGTTGAACCTCCGTATCAGGTTTCCTACATATCTCTGGTTTCATCAGAATTTAGGCCACTTGTAGTTCGTAAAGCTTGATTTTGAGCATGATTTTCAAAAAATTCACAAGTTATCTCAATTTTAGAGTTTTTGATAAAATCAAGAAACTGGGGGATAAAGGGATTAGGGGGGAAGTTGGTATGCAGTCGAGTTTTCTACATAGATCCCAGGACTCATGGAATCATACTTCTTGTAGTTCGACTCAACCGATAGAAAAGATAGTCTTTTATTTCAGACAATCTTTGGCTCAAGATGGGTGACCAGTCGATCAAGTTGCAGAAAAGAGGCTTGTAACCTCTTAAACATGAACGTGGATCTCTTCACATCCATAGGTAAGAACTTACCCGGATATAATTTCCAAAACTCTAAGTGTGTTGCCACCCGAATTTGAAAGAAAGAGAAAGTTCCCATCGATATGAGTTAAGAAAACATCCCAGAGGTAAAAATGAGACCATAATATCCAAAAATACCTACATACCTTCTAATAGATGTGTGGTTCGATGGTGGTGGTGATCATCATTTAGATTGCATCTAGAGAGTTTGACATCCCTCTCCAGACTATGTCCTATTTTGCTGCTGAGAAAGAGTTCCACGTTGTGCTGTGTCCTTTTTGGAATCGTCCGCACCTGTGGTTTTGGTTTGAGATTTTCATCCTTTCGGATGCCCTCGACAATTTCTCAAACAAAAATCATTAGTGATAAGCTCAATTCACGAAGGAAGTATATAGTATTTTACCATATCTCCACGTGAGTTGTTGTCTAGTCATCCTTTCTTGTACCTTCAGAGTGGGGTGACCCTTTTGGACACCGGCGATACTTTTGAAGAACGGTCCCTACAACCATGTAATCTTATGTTGGTGTGGCAACCCTTTTGGTTACCTATATCACCTGTTGTATGTGGAATGATGAACTCTCCGGCTATAGACGATGATCGATTTATAATAAATGGTCAATCTTTGGATAATCTTTCGCATTATTTGATATTGGATAAGAGGCGACTTACATATATCCTTTGAATTTCTAGCTTTTAGGTAATCCTACACATTATCCGACTTTGGATAAAAGATGGCTTACAGATATCCCTCCAATCGCTAGCTTTCAGGGGTTCCTGCATATCATCCGACCTTGGATACAATATGACTGATAGATAATATCTCAAATTGTTAGTCTTTGGGTAATCCTATGCATAATTGATCTTGGATATGACGCGGCTTATAGAGAACCCTTGGACGTATCAATTTAATAATCTTGCATATTCTCCGGTAAGGATTTAGTTACGACTTATGGTTAACCTTTGAACTATTGACTTTTGGGAGATCTTGAAAACTATACGTTTAGGATGTTTTTGTGGCTTATGGATGACCTACAGGCTATCAACTCAAAAGTGATCTTGCACACTATCCTATTTCAAATAATATGACTTATAGATGACCTTCAAATTGACAATTTCTAGGAAACCTTATACATCATTCATCCTTAGATAACGACTTAAAGGCGTCCCTTCAAATCGTGTACTCTTAATGCATTCAGATGCTAATTCATAAAATGATGAGATATCCTCGACGCCAATATTTCTGTCTAGCGTGTCAACAGATATTAAATGATGATATCCTCAACGCCAGCATTTCTGTCTAGTGCGTCATCAAATATTGAATGCCTCTGGGGAGATGGAATGAGATGTCCTTTACGGCAATAATATGTGATGGACCTTGAGGAAACGCCTTACGGCAATGATATGTAATGGCTCTTGACGCAACGTTTTGCGGCAATGATATGCAATATCCCTTGGGGAAATGCTTTGAAGAAATGATATGCAATGGCCCTTGGGGAAACGCCTTGCGGCAATGATATGTAATGGCCCTTGGTCTAGCGCCTTGCGGCAATGATATGTAATGGACCTTGGGGCTATGATATGTAATGTCCCTTGGGACAACGCCTTGCAGAAATGATATGTAATGGCCCTTGGGGAAACGCCTTGCGGCAATGATATGTAATGACCCTTGGGGCAACACTTTGCGGCAATAATATTTAATATCCCTTGGGGAAACGCCTTGTGTCAATGATATGTAATGTCCCTTGGGGAAACGCCTTGCGGAAATAATATGTAATAGACCTTGGGGCAACGCCTTGCGGTAATGATATGTAATGGCCCTTGGGGAAACGCCTTGCGATAATGGTATGTAATGGACCTTGGGGCAACGCCTTGCGGCAATGATATGTAATGGACCTTGGGGAAACTCCTTTCTTCAATGATATGTAATGGCCCTTGGATCAACGCCTTGCGGCAATGATATGTAATGGCCCTTGGGGCAACGCCTTGTGGCAATGATATGTAATTGTCCTTGGGGAAATGCCTTCCGGCAATGATATGTAATGGCCCTTGGGGAAATGCCTTGTGGCAATAATATGTAATCCCTTGGGGCAACGCATTGCGGTAATGATATGTAATGGCCCTTGGGGAAATGCCTTGCGGCAATGATATGTAATAGCCCTCGGGGCAATGCCTTGCGCCAATGATATGTAATGGACCTTGGGGTAATGCCTTGTGGCAATGATATGTAATGGCCCTTGGGGTAACACCTTGTGGCAACGATATATAATGGCCCTTAAGGCAATGATAAAAATAATTTTACCTGAATTCATCTGTTATCTCTTGCTTTCTGCATGTACCTGTGCTCAAGGTTGGCGATTAATAGACACAACGTCATTTTTGCTAGAGATGATTTTTAGGAAACTTCTAAATACAATATTTGTAAAGAAGACTAGGTGCTTTTGTTTGTCGCCTATGATCTCAAGAAATGAGATGGACAAATTAAAAGGTCCTCAATAAATAGTTGTTAACCCATTTTTAGGGCTACCCTAAAATACCGTTCTTGGGCATTAATGATCTATTGTGGCTCCCAATTTGCTCAGGGATTTTTGAAAAAGACTCTTCTTTTTGTGTATTGATCCCTGGAACCACAGAAAAATGATTAGTTTGAATGAAATTACTCCATGTTGACCTTCTTTGATCCTCGATTTGCTTCTTTCCATCTCTTGGGCAATCCGTCATATTGGGATTTTCACCCTGACACTCCATCTCAAATGATGTCTAGGCAAGTACTAAATAAGTGAGTCATAAGATTTTTGAAAATAGTCTTAAGTTTTTGAAAATAATTTTGAAAACTTCTGTAAAACTTTAGAAAATCTCTTCCAGTCATGTCATGTACTAGCTCAACAAACGTCTTCCTCATGGTTTTGACTATATCCGATGGATGGTTTCCAAAACTCATGATCATTGTTGGAGGGTTTCCTCAAATAGTTATATCATAGCCAAAAATTGAGTCTCCCCAGACTTTGTTACAGTCGATGGCTTCCACAGCTTGACTTTAGCCTCTGGTGCTGGGGAATTTTGAATATGTTCTAGCATTTGGTGGAAATTTTGAGGTCTTCCTCAAAATTTCTGCCCCAGTTTTAAAGTTGTTTGAGATGATACCAATCCGGATGGGTCTGAAGTCTCTGTTGATCTTCATTCTCTTTGTTGGATGTCGATCTTCTCTTGTGAATTTTGAGATTCCTTCTCAAAAATTCTTCCCCAGTTTCCATTTCCTGGGGTTATATGACTGAGTTGTTGGGGCGCCTAAGTATCCCGTTGAAGCAGGAATCAGGTTAAATGTAGTTCAGGACTACGCTAGGGATATATAAAAGAAATTAATGGGTTGACCGAAGCCGACATAGGCCACCTACGTATCCCTTGAATTGGGAATTCAGGTCAAATGTAGTTCGTACATAAAGTGAAATGATAAATTATCCTAAGGGGTTGAACGAAGCTGACATAGGCCGCCTACGTATCCCTTTCTTGGGAATTCAGGTCAAACGTAGTTCGTACATAAAGGGAAAGGATAAGTTGTCCTAAGGGGTTGACCGAAGCCGACATAGGCTGCCTACGTATCCCTTTCTTGGGAATTAAGGTCAAACGTAGTTCGTACATAAAGGGAAAGGGTTCTAGGCAATTACTCATCATGAAATTGATACTATTATAAAGGCGATTACAAATAAACCACGAAACAAAAACTGTAACATCTTTCAAGCACAATATCTTTACCGCATCAAAATTGATTGGTTTGGTCTATTCTTGACCATCCATCTCAGGTAGGATTAGGGCTCCTCCAGTTTGGGCTTCTTTTGATTTTCACATTCCGCTATATCTACCACTAACCACTTCTCATCATTTTTTTTTGTTCATCATTATTTTCATCGCCTTGTTCGTCTAACCCTTGACATGTCATGACATTGGTAGGTTTTTAAATTATTGCTACCAAAATAAACCATGCTAGATAAGCATATTTAAAAAAATAACTTCTTAAATAAAGGGAGGCCTTTTGGAAAATAAATAAATAAAAACTATGGCTTATGACCCACACAAATGTGGGCCCATGCCTTTTTGAAAGTTATAAAACACAAAACGAAAATTTGAGACATAAAAGGGTGGATCACGGTGCCTCCTCCGGATCATCACCAATTTTAAAAACTATTAGTAATTACCCTTCCATCTACCACGACGGGCGATGAATTAGGAGCGGAGTGGAAGTCCAATTTTATAAAGCCTCTCCAGGTGCAACCTTCTTTACCCGACTGTGTTTTGAAAATTCTTCTGGTATAACATTGCATCCCTTGAAAATATTTCCTATCCCATCCCCAAGACCATCATCATCTAACATCTCATGTACGGGAAATGATTGGTGCAGGAGTGGCGATGGTTTAGACGGACTCTCCTTTTAATTATCTTCGGTCTCATCTTCTTTTCTTGGCTGGTACTCTATTCCATGCTTAAATGCTTTTTCTGGGACCATAATAGGCTCAATAATTCCTTCTAAATCCTTACTTAAGGTGGCCACAACTTTCTCTATCTTCTCCATCTCTTCTGTTCTTTTGAGTCTTTCTGAATTTACCTTAGTAATGACCTTGCTAGATGTCCATTCACCCTCTATTTCAATCATGTTAATTGTAGGTCCCCCATGGATAGGCAATGGATTACTGTTAATATTTGATGTCGGCGACTGAAGTTTAATGACCTTCTGATCGATCAAATCTTGGATCTTATGTTTCAAGTTAATAAAATCCTTGGTACTGTGTCCCGCTGCTCCTGAATGATAGGCACAATTTTGATCGGGATAATAAAACCGGGAGTTAGGATGGATAGGCTTTGGCTGGATCAGTTGCAAATAACCAGCTTTCATCAATCTTTCAAAGAGCTAGGTATGACTTTCAGCTAGCGGCGTGAAGTTTTTGGGGAGGTTTCTTTTCGAAGTTCGGATGTGGAGGGTTATAATGGTTCTGATTTACAGGAGGAGGTACTTGATGATAATTTGGAGATGTTTGGATGTTTATTTGGTTATTTGGAAAAGTAGCTTGAGTATGAGGCTGATAATTTGGCTGTGGAACTTGGTACTAGGGTAGAATATTTAGAATTGGAGCTTGACATTGGGGTTGAACGTAGAATACAGGCTGAAAACTTGATGACGATGATGAGGAAAGAATATTCCTAGGCTTGAATTTCCTCTTTAGCTTATCAATAGAATTAGTAGAGACTGCAGTCGCATCCTCTTTTTTCTTCTTTGGGAATGCAGAAGATTAAGATGATGTTGGGGTTTTGGCAATTTTTCCTGTTCAGATGCCTTCCTCTAATAATTCCCCAATCTTTACTAAATCTGGGAAAGTTGCTCTGACCACGGATACCATCTTGGTATAAAATTCTCCTTCCTGTGCACGAGAGAAAATTGATACCATTTCTTCCTCAGACATGGGAGGTTGTACTTTAGCAGCCTCTTTTCTACAACGAAAGGTGTAGTCTCAAAAACACTCATTATTCTTCTGTTTGATCCGATCTAGTGAGTATCGGTCAGGGATCTATTCCAGGGTGAACACATAAATCATTATACCCTAAACCGTCGTGGTCCGTCACTCCATAAGATTCTTTGATCCTCATGATCGCTTCATTCATAGATAACAACTTCATTTCATGCTCGGTCCTCTACTCTTTCTCCTTCTCCTCATAATGGTATATCTCGAGATTAGGAAGAGGATTATCAGGGGATATAATGGTATGGAGAGGATTTGGAAGAGAGGCTTGATTTTGCGGATGAAATGAAGTGGGTTGGTAGGTGGGGCGGACGTTATGAAAATTTCAAAGGTTTTGTGGAATTTGAGAGTGGTTTGGTGGGATTTGAGAAGGATTTTGCAGATTTGGAAAGGAATTTACTGGATTCGGGGATAGATTTGCTGGATTTTATGGGTTTGGGAGTGAATCTTGTGGATTTGGGAATGAATTTTCTTGATTTGAAAATGTGTTTTGGGGATTTGAGAATGGATTCAGAGATGGGTTATGTGGCGTTAGAGATGGATTTTGTGGATGGTAGGCATCTGGGTTATTTTCGTGATTAGTGTTTTGGATAAATGGAGGAGCGGAGACGGACGATATGATATTTGACTAATTCTCGAGAATCGGTGTACTGAGGGGAGAAGTTTGGAGTGGAGTCCCGTGTCCTCCTGGAGCGGGGGTATTGACGGTGATGGCCAGGTTAGCCAAATCTCGAGTTTAATTTATTTCCTCCTGAAGCATTTCTAATTTTCTTGCGAGTTCCGCAATCATCTGACTCTGTTCCACTTTTACATTGTCCCTGATGGTCAATGTATTTTCTTCATCATTTCCAATCATTATTGAATGATGGTCAGAGGATGGGATTTTATGCTCTTTTGACCGGGTGAAGTAGGGATGTTCTGCCAGTTTATCAACACGGAGTAATTTCTATTATCTGTAAAGTAAAACAACTCAAAGGCAGATGTGTTAGTTTCCGTATATGATAAGTAATGCAAAATATTTGACATGAAATAACCACATAGAGTTGTTCGAGTCATAGCCAAGTTCATCCATAGGACATAGTGGATAAACTTGCCTTTGATCCAAAAAAACGCACATAAGCACATAAATCAGTCATATCACACAAAAACATTATAATAACGTGTATCCTAGCTGGGGTGACCCTTTTTGAGCCAAGGGTTCAGGCCTAACGACTTTTGAAGAAAATATATGCTTCCTCGAAGTCAATCCATTAACCCCCAACTCATATAGACATAAAAAAGGGCGTAAATGCCTACAAAATACAAATAAAATGGATACAATCTTTAGGAAAAAAGGGAAATAACATAAAAGAAGATAAGTTCCCGCGCAGGGGAAATAGAAAAACTAGCTACTGGAGGCTCCTTCGTCTGCTTTTGCCTTTTTTGCCTTGTTTACCTCCTATGCCATTTGATACCTATTGATGATAAGATGACTCCTGCATAATTTTTCCTTGCAGTCGTAAGTCATTTTCTCTATACTATCGAGTTGGGAGGCCATGCTATCATCCAAATCGATTAGACATTGCCTGGCATCATCAGCGTCTTGCCTAGCTCTTTTCAACTCTTCCCTCAACATACGTATGGTTAAAGCGTCCTCCATGTGTATCTGCCGGTGTGCGATTTTGCTTTTCTGGAACTCATCTTGTAGCCTGTGGAGACGAATTTGATGATCGGATTCCACATCCACAACCCGAGTGGGCACATTTGGTCCCGAAATTAGTGTTCCGGCGAGACTCTTTTTCAACCACTCCTTGTAAGTATCTCTGACTTCAGGGTCATGCTCTATACAAAAAGTCACTTTCGTCCACCTTCTTCTTCTCCATCCATTTATCATGTCGTCTTTGAGTGGGGACTCACTTTCATCGTATTCGGTGAAAAACCTAAGCATGGAATCTATTTATGGTGCCTCTTGCTTGATCTCGAATTGCATAAGAACTCTGCCAGGATTGTAGGGCCGGGTCCCCCTGATACCGGGAAGCACTAGGAAAGGGCACTTACCCCTTCGAATGGTGTATTTCCCTGAACGAAGAGAGTTAATGGACCATTGCACATCGTCATCTCTTAATTCCCCGAAAGTCTTAAACAAAAATTTGTGAGATGCTTCCCTTTTGAACCTGTGTAGAAACAACCACATGTCGTGTGAAGCCAGCATATCCACCCTTGTTTTATGATCAGGTTGTATAGTTCTCGAATCCTTTACCAAATGCTTCATCATCCACCATTGTAATATGAGGTTGCAATCTTGAAAGAAATGATTTTTGACTTGACACCTTCCCAAGGCTTGATATATGTCGGCGACAATCATGGGAGCTAAATTGTGGAAAACCTTGGTAGAATCGTAATCTACTCCAAAGAAAAGTGCATGGGCCACCGTAACAACCCTTGGAAGAATTTTGCCATTTTCCCCCTGTGGGAACACCATGGTTCCGAGTAGACCTATCGCAAACGCAAAGGCTCTCACTCCTTCCATTTTACTTCGGACTCAAATTTTTGTCCAAATTTGTGGAAGGCATTGAATCTTCCAAACCAATGATACAACTCCCAAAAAGTAATATTTTGTCCATCACATTCCCCTAACCAGGTGTCGTCGTCAGTTAAAAATGCCTCTTTGATTGTTTGACGGTCCCACACGGCAGGAACTAAAATGTTCTTATCAGGTTTTTTCTTTCTCTTGAAACACATTTCAATACTCTCATAGCAAATTAAAACTTCTTCGATGGTAGGATTCAATTGCACATTTCCAAAGCGAAACACCATATTCTGATCATCCCAAAAAGTCATAAGTACGTGGATCATTCCAGACCAAGCGTCCATTTCGATCAACGAAGGCTAGTGCCCGATGTGTGTTCTAACAATTTTTCTCTCTTCTGTACCCATGTAACCCCACCACAGTTTCAGGTAATCGTCGGGTTTGGTGACCATCTTGAACTTTTCACGAGAATGCAATTGATCCATATCTACATAAAAAATGACAAAAATAAGCCTTTCCCCGACCCCAAAGGATAATGGATTGAATTTAGACAAATATATATTTCTTCAACACATAGGTATGATTCGCCTATGATTGACTCGGGGTCAATAGACGTAGGGAAGGTTTCCTAATGGTCCCAATACCCCGCTCGGGTATTGAGTCATCCTAGGTTCATACCTAAAAGATAGGGTTTTGGTTTTGCTCTATCCTAGGTGTCTAGAGTGGGTTTGAACACTGGTTCTCAAGCGAACAACTTAAGTTTGAAAATACAAACAGCCATCAGATGACTCATGTGCTAATAAACTGTTTGTATTTCCAACACATTTGTGGAATTGATCAATAGGGGCCGGGATACCCACGAAACCCCAAAATACTTTAAATAATGTCAGAATATGCCATGAGATACGATAGTTAAAATTTACAAAATCGAAACATATAATCACATAAATAGTTAATCAAAAGAAGAAATCAAAAATTTGATTAGAACCTAGTTAGAAATCCTCAGCAGATTTGCCATTTCTGTTTTGCGGAGAAATTTTGACTTTTAAGAGCGAGCCGCCACTTAATTTTGAAAAGGAATTAAGAAACCTTAATAAAGTACTTCAAATGATTCAAAATAGGAAAATCATTTTAAGTTAGAGATTCTAGATAAGCGGTTCCTATTAACGTTTTAGGAAGGTGTTAGGCACCTAAAACGTCCGCTAACTTGCGGTTATCCGGACTGTTTGAAAACATCTTTTGATTAACTTTGGAGAATCGGTTTGTTGAAAAAGTAATTGATTAAGGAAAAGGTTTTTGCGAAATTAGTTTATAGCGACTTAGTTAGGGATTTAACTAGGTTCAGAAGAAGTATGTAAAACAAATAATAAAAAAGAAAAGGGAGAAGTAGTGATTTAGGCTTTAAAGCCTAAACCGTCGAACCTATCCTAACCTAGTTGGGTTTTCGACCCATAACCTGTCCTAATCTAGTTTCCGGACCTTTGGCTCGAGTGTTGCCTTCACCTGTATTAGGTACAACTTTGGCTTCGAGGCCCAAATGAATACATAAGAATATAAATAAATACATAAATAAAGACGACAATAAGTAAATGGACAAAACAACAAACGAGACATTGAATCTCTTAGCCACTGCAAAATGGGTTATTAACCCGTTTTCGTTTTTTGACTTCTCATATCCATACGCCGTGAGGTTGCCCTTTCAATTCCTTCAAGAGACTTTTAAAAGGGAGTGGGCCTTAATGGCCCATTACGTAATGCAAAGAGGATAGAGTCCATTTGGACTCCCAAACGGGTTCATGCAAAAGAAAAATAAAAAAATAAAGGAATTAATTTGGGTCTACAAAACAGTATATAAAATGCATAAGTGTAAAGAAAAATGAGCATTTTGACTTCAAAAGAGAAAGAAACAACTTTTGTATTCTACACACAGATAACAAAATCGAAACGAGCATCTTAACATAATGAAACTACGAAGTAAACAAGAAGCAGTTTAAAACCACTCTGGTAAACTCGAATAAGTAGAAGTAAGGATGGTTTAAGCGGGTTAAGTCATAACCAAACAGTTAGGAAAATAACAAAAAATGAGACAGATTGTCTTTCCCTCGAAAGTTTCAACAACCCTTTCTTGATGCGACTGAGAGAAATCATAAAAAAGACAGATGTATAAACTCAGAAAATGATTGAGATATCGAGGAAACAAAATAGAACATATTGTAAAAAATAAAATTGAGGTGAAGTCCTACATCTATAGAATTATGACATGCCCAAACAACTCAACCCAATGATGAAGCGATCAAAGACTCAGTAAACTCCTTATTCACAAGAGCTTTTCATTCTTCCTTTAACAAGCTACGGAGATTCGCTTGTCACAATATGATAAAAGAAGCTTAAAGATCCCTTAATATAAATATAACATTCATTACAAATAATGGCGATTCCGAAGAGTATTCTGATTCAACACATAGGAGAAATGGACAATGACTTTATTCCAAGGCTAAGGGGTTGCGTAATACTTTTTAGGAGAAAGCTTTGGTATAGTGGCCTCCAAGAAAGTCTAATATCGATCCCACAGGGACTTGTGTTCAGCAACTATCCAATTATAGTATAACGATTGAGAAAAAGTAAACAAGAAGGTTTTAGAATTGTAAAATAAAAAGAAATTAAACTAATGCAGAAAAGTAATGACTTAGGACAATCAAGGGGTAGAAGCCCAGGGTTAAGTCTTTCGAACAATCATACTACATAATTGAACTTCATTCGTTAGATTTATTATCTTGGTAGGTTTAATCACATGATTATGGTCTCCCGACCTCTAACCATTTACCTAACTTGGACATTACAACTACATCATTGAGCGGGGATGCAATAATCCAATATAGTGTATTAAGCTATCATCCTATAGGTGAATCAAGTAAGGCTTCTAAGTACATGCCTGTACTAGACTCTAATAAAAATTCCTTATTTCATAAAGGAATAAGAACCATACTTTGTTCATCCCCATGTTCTATCTCCCAATTACCTCTCCTAAGTTCACAAGGTCGGTAATTTATATATTTTTTGGGTGATCAATCCAGCAAATAGTTAAATCAAAGATAAACACACAACCAATAATGATAAGAAAAATTAAATTAATTTAACTCAAAATAAAAGTATTAATGATCTTGGCCTTAACCTAGGAAAGGGATTTTATCCTTTAATGAAAAGGTTCATCATTCAGTTTCTAGGATTGATGATACAAACCATGAAAGAAACTAAAGTTAAGATAATAAAACCTTAAAGAACTTATAGAGCAGCCTCCAATTGTCCAATGACATCCAAAATTCATCCAAAATTATGTACTAGGTGTGTATATATATTTATCCAAGCCTTAGCCGTGTAGGAGTTGGATTTGAAGTTTAAATTAAGCCCGAGAGTAGAGGGGGCGCCGCTCTACAGAGGGAGTCGTAGACTCTATAGCCCTGCTCTTACTAGGTCGACACGGGCTTATAACCTTGGATAACTATTTTGGGTACCTTCTAAATCTAATGGTGTGCCGCACGCGCCAAGAGGACATCTCATGCGTCTCCACTTGCCAAAGAAATTTCAGGTGTCCAATTTGTATCAAGTTGTGTATTGTGCTTTTGTTGATCCATTCCAAGCCTTTTTGGGTTGTTTACACTTAATTTGACTCTTTTTTATCCTTCATATATCATTATAATCCACTCACCAAGCATATTATAACATTAAGCTCAATAATTTAGAGATAAAATCAACATAACATCCAAGATGGTGAACTAGAACTATGAGCTAAGCATAGACTTAATTCACTTTGATCTCTAACTTATTGTTTTAGCCCTTGGATTGACCAATTGACCCTTGAACATTATCAAAAATTTGTTTCACAATAAATACACAATAACAACCTTAGTAACTCATTAAACAAATTAGAACCAAACACGATAGATTAGATAAACACCTAACTCAAGCTAGTAATACTAGTTTCCTTAATTGAATCCAAAATAATCCATTTAAAGACAAACTTATTTGAAAACACCTTTAAACAATGTAATTACACACTTGAACACCTAGATGTTTATTTATATCATTATCATACATAAAATACATGAATTTCTCTCAAAACAAGGTTAAATAAGCTAGTATAGTAACACTAGAATCCATAAATACACCCAGTATCAATTACGCAAGGTTTTATCTTCATGATATTTTGAAGACACATGGGGTACCTATTTTGATCCTCTATGATCTTGGTACATAGTTTTTATCTGACTTTTGGTGGTCATTTCAGAAAGGGTTAGGGACTAGGGTTAGACTGAGTACTACTTTTCATTTATCGATGGATATGCAATAAAAGAGAACTATTCAAATATTGGAGTATATACTTCATGCATGTGTGATTGATTATGGTGGTAATTGGGTAAAGCATCTACCTCTTGAATAGTTTGCTTACAATGATAGCTATTATTTTAGCTTTGGGGTGGCCCTTTTTGAGGCATTATATGGTGGAAGATATAGATCTCATATCGGGTGGTTTAAGCTTGGTGAGGTGGATATGTTTGTCTTAGATTTTGTTTATCAGGCTATGGTAAAGGTAAAGGTGATTCGAGATAGGTTTAAGGCTGCCCAAAGTCGCTAAAAGTCCTATATGGATGTAAGGCATAGGGACTTGAATTTTGAGGTTGGGGATATAGTGTTCCTAAAGGTGTATCCTATGAAGGGAGTGATGCGGTTTGGAAAAAAGAAGAAGATCAGTTCCCGGTATGTTGGTCCTTATGTGGTTTTGAGAAAGGTTGGTAATGTTGCATATGAATTGGAGTTGCCTTCTAGTTGGAGATCCATTCATCTGGTATTCCATGTCTCTATATTAAGAAAGTATGTAGGTGATCCTTCATCGGTTGTTCTTTTAGAAGGATTAGGATCCTCGAACTAACTCCAACTACTGAAATAAACTAAGTACTAAAAGGATGAAATAATCAAATATTAACATCCTCGAATGATGAGAACTCACTTCTAGTCTTACTGCTGAAATTGGAATGCTACTGATACTCTAGAGCTCGTTCTTCTAAACCTATGCTATAAAAATACCATAGCGCAAATGAGTCAGTACGATTGAATGTACTGGTATGCAAGTGAGGTAGGCTGAATGCAAGGGGTTTTATATGCATGAACAATACTAAATGACTGAATAACATGAACGTGAGAACACATACATGAATATGTGAACTGTAACTGAGATCATGACATCACTGAATCTGAATACTGATAAGTTTTGTATTACTAATTTACTATTATCTGAATGACTGTGTCTGACAGTCCTATTTCTGATGGAACTAGCTGAGTTTCGTACTGAACTGGGTGACTTTGTCTGACAGTCCTGAAATTCTATAGAACTATCTAAGTTCTATTACTGAGACTGAGACTGAGACTGTAACTGTGGGAAGTAGTCATCTAACCGACATGTCCCAAATGAGATAATATAATTGAGTTGGGGTCCAATCTGTAACCACAATTAGAAGAGTGTCAATACTGTTCCACTGGTAAGGACAAGCTATAAGTAATCCCTCATCTAACAGGTACTCTAGGGAGAATGGTAGGACCCTAATATAACAGATTAAGCCACCTCATCTACCCTTAACTAGTAGGTTTGATGTCTCAACCTGCGTTAGCTACGTAGTTCTGGAGAGCAAGGATTGATTCTAAGAATCACACCCTCTAATAATAGGTGATTTCCCATCCTTGGGATCATTCCGTGCTGAATCTTACTACCATCTGAATAGACATTGAACATGATTAACTGACCATCGTACTTGGCCAGAACCTGAACTTTCTGCCTCGTCTGCAACAGTTTGGGCGACAGTCCATCGCTAGCTTGATGATCTGTCGGTCCTGACCAGAAGTTGGGTTCACTAGCTTAGTAATGATGACTTAGGCGACGGTTCGTCGGTAGCTCAATGGTCCGTCGGCCTGACCGTCACTTCTGGACAGTTCCGACAGTTCTCTGTAAAACGTCCATAACTTTTTACTCCGATTTTGGATTTGGATAAAATTGGTATCGTTGGAAAGATAATTCATTTTCCCACATGATATAAAGTTGAAATTGGGGAAATTTTATCTTATTTAAATATTAATCATTTAGGAAATCATCACTAACTCTTCTGGTGACTAGATTTAACTTAAAGAAAGTTTGGGGCATTGCACTAACTCTCACCCCTTGGGACCATTCGTCCTCGAATGGGACTGACTAGACTGGGAAAGATGATAGAATGATCTTAATTAAGGGACGTGAACATTTGAACATGCCTATATGACTGGAACTTCTGATATACTGAAATCTCATACTAAATATACATGTCTGATGCATGGATATGGAATGGATAGTCTTTATTAATGCATGACTAAAATTACTGAGAAGCTGAGTTTCTAGAGATGAGAATGCATATCTGATGCATGAATATATGACCGACATGATACATGAACATGTGACTGGATATGCAAGCGTATTTAATACAGAGTTTATAACTGAAATCTGAACATGAAACTGAATAAGCCTAAGAAAAGCTATTACATTGGGCTGAGTTTGAGTTTGAAGAGAAGAGGTGAGGATACTTGGTCTGCATGTATACTTTTGCTTCCCAAGTAGCTCCCTCAACGGACTGATTCCACTAAGAACTTTTACTAGAGGGACTTCTTTGTTCCTCAGTCTACGAGTCTGGTAGTCAAGAATTTCAAATGGAATCTCTTCGAAAGAAAGGTTATTCTAAATGTCTAAGCCCTCTACCGGGACTACAACTGCTGGGTCACCTGTGCACTTCTTTAGCAAGGAGACATGGAACACTGGATGACCTGAGTCTATATATAAAGAAACTTTAGGCTAAAAAGCTACCTTGCCTAAATGACTTAGAATTTTGAAGGTACCAACCTATCGGGGACTGAGCTTTCCCTTCTTGCCGAATTGCTTCACTCCCTTCATGGGAGAGATTTTAAAGTACATATAATCACCAATCTCAAACTAGAGATCCTTTCTGCATACATCTGCATAGGATTTCTGTCGTCTTAGAGTTGTCTTGAGTCGTTCTCTGATCAACTGAACTTTCTCTAAGGTGTAGAATACCAAGTCAGGCCCTACTACTGCGGCCTCACCCACTTCGAACCAACCGATTGGAGATCTACACCTCCTACCGTAGAGAGATTCAAATGGAGCCATCTGAATACTGGAATGATAGTTATTATTGTATGGAAACTCAATCAAAGGAAAGTAGTCATCCCAACTCCCCTTGAAATCAATTGCACACGCCCTTAGCATATCTTCCAAGGTCTGAATGGTCCTTTCTACTTGACCATCTATCTAAGGATGAAAGGTTGTACAGAGGTGAACTTGGGTACCAAGACCCTTTTGGAATGCTTTCCAGAAGTAAGAGGTGAACTGGGTACCTCTATTTGAAATAATAGACAATGGAACACCGTGCAATATGACAAACTCCCTAATATTAAGTTTCGCATAATCCTCGGCGGAATAGGAGGTATGGACTGGAAGGAAATGAGCTGATTTGGTCATCCTGTCTACAATGACCCAAACTCAATCATGCTGATGACGAGTATGAGAAAAACCCATCACAAAGTCCATGTTCACTTCTTCCCACTTCCAAGTAAGAATACTGAATTTCTGCATACACCCACTAGGTTTCTGATGCTCTATCTGAACTTACTAAAATATAGAGCACTTAGCCACAAACTCTTCAATATCTCTCTTCATCTCACTCCACCAATATATCTCCTGCAAGTCACGGTACATCTTAGTGTCCCCTGGATGAATAGAGTAGCGCGTACCATACGTTTCTGCAAGAATTCGTTGCCTCAAGTCATCTACACCTAGAACACACAAACGACCATGACAACGGAGAACACCATCTCCCCCTTGGGATAAAACCTCTACCTTCTGATCTCTGACCGACTCTTTTAACTTAACAAGACAAGGATCTCTATCTTGCTTTTCTTTTGCCTCAGATACTAGAGATGATTTTGAACTGTTCTGAACCCATATAATACCTTATGTTGACTCGACTAAGTGGACACCTAGTCGGGCAAGCTTATGGAGTTCCTGAGCTAAATTTTTCTTACTGTCCACAACATGAGCAACACTAACCATAGATAGTCTACTGGGAGCATCGACCACTACATTGGCCTTGCCTGGATGATAAAAAACACTCATGTTATAATCTTTCTAGAGCTCTAACCACCTTATCTGACGGAGGTTAAGATTTTTCTGAGAGAATACATACTAAAGGCTCTTGTGATATATGAACACATCTACATGAGCACCGCACAAGTAATGCCTCCAAATCTTTAAGGGAAAAACTACGACTTCTAACTCAAGATAATAAGTCGGATAATTCTTTTCATGGGGTTTAATCTATCTGGACATGTAGGCTATGAATATACTATGCTGCATGAGGAAACAACCCAAACCTACTCTAGATGCATCACAGTACACTACAAATCCATCTGAACCACCTAGAAGAGTCAAAACTGGAGTTAAGGTGAGTTGAGTCTTCAACTCCTGAAAACTCTTTTCACATGTATCTGACCACTGAAACTGAACTTTCTTCTGAGTCAATCTGGACATAGAGGATGCAATAGATGAAAATAATTCAACAAACCGACTATAATAGCTAGCAAAACCCAAGAAACTCCTGATATCTAATGGAGAGATAGGTCTGGGATAGTTTCTCACTGCTTTGGTCTTTTGAGGATCAACTCTAACGCCATCCCCGGAGACGATATGACCAAGGAATGCTACTGACCTTAGCCAAAATTCACACTTACTGAATTTGGAAAATAGCTGATGATTTTTGAGAGTCTACAATACTATTTTGAGATGGTCTGCATGATCATGATCACTGCAGAAATAGAAAAAAATGTCATCTATAAAGACTACGATGAACGTGTCCAAGTACTGCTTGAACATACGATACATAAAGTCTATCAAGGCTACTGGGGAATTAGTAAGACCAAAGGACATGACTAACAATTCGAAGTGACCATACCGAGTACGGAAAGCTATTTTCAAAATATCACATTCTTTGACCCTGAGCTGATGATAGCCTGATATGAGGTCTATCTTAGAAAAATAGTTGGCACCCTGAAGTTGATAAAGCAAGTCATCGATTCTGGGAAGTGGATACTTGTTCTTGACGATGACTTTATTGAGATGACGATAGTCTATACACATTCTGAGAGAACCATATTTCTTGCGCATGAATAAGACTGGTGCGCCCCACGGAGGTACACTGGGTCTGATGAAACCCTTATCTAGGAGATCGTTCAACTGATCTTTCAATTCTCTGAGTTCTGCTGGTACCATTCTATTTGGTGGAATAGATATGGGTTGAGTATCTAGAAGGAGATCAATGCCGAAGTCTATTTCCCTTTCGGGTGGAATTCCTGAAAGATCTTTGGTAAAGACATCTGAATATTCATTCACTACTGGGACTGATTCAAGACTAGGAGTTTCAGAACTAGTGTCCTTAACTCAAACAAGATGATAGACACATCCCTTATATATTATTTTTCGTGCCCGAAGGTAGGAAACACGCTGACCTCTGAATGCTGAAGTACTACCCGTCCACTCTAGGACGGACTCATTTAGAAACTGAAACTGGACCACTCTATTTCTGCAGTCGACTGTGGCATAGATGGAATGAAACCAATCTATGCCAAGAATGATATCAAAATTAGTCATCTCTAATTTGACTAAGTCTGCTGAAGTGACTTTCTGAGATACCATAATCGAACAGTTCCTATATACCTATTGGGATACGATAGTTTTACCCACTGGGGTAGAGACTGAGAAGGGCTCAGCTAGAATTTCAAGACTTACTCCAAAATCAACTACTATATAGGAAGTAACAAAAGACAAAAAAGATCTTAGATCTAGTAAGACGTAAAAATGTACATAAAAGATCTATAACATACCATTAACCACATCAGGAGAATTTTCCTGATCCTGTCAGGACTGAAGAACATAGAGTCAATTTGGGCATTGCCCACTAGCAACACTGGAAGAGGCACCCTACTGATTTGAACGACTGGCTGAGCTGGAGGGGGATTATGTTGACCCTGACCCTGAGGACCTGGCTGGGAACAATCTCTGACTCTGTGTCCTGGCTTGCCACATCCAAAGAAAACATCACTGCCAGCTCTGCAAGTACGCTGATGGTGCTTGCCACATGTCTGACAAAAAGGATAGGTTCGGGCACTGCTAATACTTCCCTAAGACTTAGAGCCTAGCTCCCTATCTCTATTGTCATCTTTGAATTTTGTAACTGGAGTAATGGCTTAAGAAGGAGCTGGAACGGATGACTCTGGGAAGAACTGAGAACGGTTACCACCCTCTGACTTAAGCTGAGCAAAGGTGAAACTACCTGTCCTTGCTCTCTTATTCTACTTCTCCCTTATCTTAATCTTCTGATCTTCTATCTATTGAGCATGGATCATAAGCCTTGCTATGTCCATCTCACTAATCAACATTTTAGATCTGCACTTATTTACCACACTATCATTCACCCCAGAAACAAACTTACTCATCTTACCCCTGCTATTTTTCACCACATGAGGAGCATATCTAGCTAGTTGAGTAAACTTAAGAGAATACTCTTTCACTATCATGCTGCCCTATCTAAGGTTGATAAATTCTAACACCTTAGCTTCCCTCAGCTCTAGGAAAAATAATCTATCTAGAAAAGCAGTGGAAAACTCCTCCCACTCTATGGGTCCTACATTTATACCCCTATCGGCTTTCCACTATTTGAACCATATGTAAGCCACATCCTGCAACTGATATCCAGATATCTCAGCACTCTCACAAGAAGTAACTCCCATGATATTTGTAACCTTTTGAACCTAATCGAGGAATTCTTGAGGGTCCTCATCTGATTTAGACCCAAAAAAGGATGGAGGATTCACTAGGGCAAAGTCTTGAATCCTGGCTGTAGCTGAATTGGACACTAGGTTAGCCGGAACAACAGTTGGCCATTCATTCTGAGCAGCAACTGAGTTAGCAAGAGTAGTGAATGCATCTCTAAACTCTGCATGAGAAACATATTTGTCCAAGGGATCTTTTTGGACAGACTGAGGGGCTGACTGATTTCTGTTTCTTCTCTTGGAAGGCATATTCTGTAGAAGAAAGTGAGAAATGAAATTAGACTGAGAGTTAAATTTGAGCTTATGCTCACTGGCACGACATGAATAATGAAAGAAGGGAAACTGTTCCTAAAAATCATATAGCCTCCTGTACTTAAATGTGGCGCACAACACACCCATACACAAGACTCTACTAGATGCGATTTTCAGAATTCCTAGGAAACTATTGAACCTTAGGCTCTGATACCAAGTTTCTAACATCCCGAATCTGGTACCCGAAATACTACACGGTGCTCATGACCCCGAAGGACCACAGGCTAACCCATGACTGATAAATGTAACTGGAGATTGCATAATATACTGTATAAATGTGGAAAAAGAGCTAAAAGGCCATAAGGTTCAAATATCTGATAAAACATAACATCTGGAAATATGGTATATCAATACCAAAACAAAACTGAAATAACTATCTAACTATGCTATAGTCTAGAAGCCTCTAAAACCGACTGAATGAACAGTTGATGGGACATATCCCCAACTACTGAAATAAACTAAGTACTGAAAGGATGAAATAATCAAATAATTATATCCTCGAATGATGAGGACTCACTTCTAGTATACTGCTGACACTGGAATGCTAATGATGCTCTGAAGCTCGTGTTTCTGAACCTATGGTATAAAAATACCATAGCGCAAATGAGTCAGTACGATTGAATGTACTGGTATGTAAGTGAGGTTGGCTGAATGTAAGGGGTTTTATATGCATGAACAATATGAACTGACTGAATAACATGAACATGAGAACACATACTTGAGTATGTGAACTGTAACTGAGATCATGACATCACTGAATCTGAATATTGATAACATAAGTTTTGTATAACTGATATACTATTATCTAAATGATTATGTCTGACAATCCTATTTCTGAAGGAACTAGCTGAGTTTCGTACTGAACTGGGTGACTGTGTCTGATAGTCCTGAATTTTATAGAACTATCTGAGTTCTACTACTGAAACTAAAACTGTAACTGTGAGAAGTAGTCATCTAACCGACATGCCCCAAATGAGATAATATAATTGAGTTGGGGTCCAATTTGTAACCCCAATTGGAGGGTGTCAATACCGCGTCACTGGTAAGGACAAACTGTCAGTAATACCTCATCTAAAAGATACGCTAAGGAAAATGATGGGACCCTCATATAATAGGTTAATCCACCTCATCTACCCTCAACTAGCAGGTTTGATGTCTAAACCTACGCTGGCTACGTAGTTCTGGAGAGCAAGGATTGCATCTAAGAATAACACCCTCTAATAACAGGTGAGTTCCCATCCTTGGTCTCACTCTGTGATGAATTCTACTCCTATCTGAATACACACTAAGCATGATTAACTGAACTGAACTGTATTGCGTTCATTGTGTTTCATTTACTGACATAATACTATTGAGATTACTGAATTTCTGAGATTTCTTAGATTACTTAGTTTACTGAGTTTTCCTGAGTCACATGACTGACTGAATTCTACTGAGCATGGCTTGACTGAGAGTATCTTGAAAACTAACACCGGTTCTAGGAACACATCTAAATGTCGGGTACAATTATCCCCAGGAATCGATATCATGAAACAGAAAAGATATGATGTTTCTTGATACATGACCATAGTCAACAATTCATAGTACAATCATTGGGGACTTTCATGAAGTATTCGTATGCTATAAGCTTACACATGAATAGGAATGAATGTAAACATATCATAATTTCATAAGCCTAATCTCATGAGCATTACGTCAATCTATTACAAAGCATAACAATAATGTGGGAGTCATATCGAACATAAGGGAGAAACATGGATTCATCAATTTTTGTCACAAATGAGTCATAAAGCATAATTCCTATTCTCTTAGGCATTTTATCAATCACCTTGCATGCATATCTTTAGTCTTAGGCATGAATATTGAAATAATACATCATGGTAACAATTTACACTTCCAATGTAAGAACTTCAACCATATGCTAACATATTTTCATGATAGTCATTAAAGACTTCAACTTGGAAATCAAACAACAACATAAACATGGATACAATTTAATTCATACCATGGAATCCAAAGTTTATATTTCAAATAGGGTTTCTTGAGCTTTATGGGTGAAAGGAACCCATGAATCAACTCTTGACATACCTAGGTGGATGATTTCTTAAAGATTGGTGGAGGAAAACTTGAATTCTTGAATTGGAATTAAACATCTAGTGTTTTTTGTTCTTGGGGATTGATCTTTGAGAGAAACCCTAATTTAGTGTTATAGATGAATAATGAAGTTATAAGCTCTGGTCTGGTATAATTAGGGGTTAAAACGGGTGGAAAAAGACCCAAATACCCTTTTAAAAATAGCTTAAAATTGTTGATCTGAAGTGGCAATGGTTTGGTCGACAGTCCGTCGCTGGCTTAACGGTCCTCGGTCCTGACCATCGTACTTGGACAGAACCTGAACTTTCTGCCTCGTCTGCAACGGTTTGGGCGATGGTCCACCGTTAGCTTGACGGATCATCGGTCCTGGCCATCATACTTGACTAGAAGTTGGGTTCACTACCAGAGTCACGACGGCTTAGGCGACGGTACGTCGCTAGCTCGATGGTCCGTCGGCCTGACCCTCACTTCTTGGTAGTTCTGACAGTTCTTTGTAAAACGTCCATAACATTTTACTCCAATATCAGATTTGGACAAAATTGTTATCGTTGAAAAGCTAATTTAATTTCCCACATGATAAAAAGTCAAAATTAGGGAAATTCTATCTGATTTAAACATTAATCATTTAGAAAGTCATCACTAACTCTTCTGGAGACTAGATTTAACTTAAAGAAAGTTTGGGGTATTACACCAACACTCACCCTACTGAAAGGGTCCCAGTGTATGTTAGCCATACAAACTAAGGTATCATGGAAGGCTGGGGAATCCATGAATCTTCTTCAATCTAGGATACAAATATAATAAGTGTGACAAAAACACACAATCATAAAGAACAACCCTCACACGGTCTCTTCGACCAAGAAGGCATTTTGGTAGAAAGGTCGACCACTACATAACTCGGCTTCTACCCAGGTGAGTAGCATACTACCCTTAAATATTGGTCCCAAATATTAGTCCCTCAGGACCTCCACTCTGACATCTCAGCTACACAACCCCTTTAAGCTTAATTAAAACATTTACACATCCCATTCATTGAACCAATAATCATCTATTAAGGCATAACCAGTCGGTATAGTCATACCAACAACGGTTACAAGCTATTATCAACATGTAATTCTAATTATCATAAAGTTGTGGGAATCCACAACCCCTGTAAGTTTATCAAATAAATTTAGGAGAATCAACAAACCCCTAGCCCATTCACCATTCCCATGCACCCAATGTCTTTCAGAAATCCATTAACAAGCATAAACAATTGCATTAAAACTATGAAAATCCAATTCAAGTAACAATCATCCCAAAATCCTTAACCCAAATCAAAACCAACAATTAAATTTATATAGGGAACAATTAAACATGTTCTTTTAACAAAACAAACTTTAAGGAAGAGATACATGCCTGAAAGAATTGAGAAGTATGGAGAAAAATCACCAATTGGAGCTCTAGAAGCCAAATCCTTAGAAACCCTAGTTATTTTTTCCATAGGGATTGGAGAGAGTATGGAGTTGTTTATGATTGAGTAATGAGAGGTTTTTGAGTCCCTCTAAGAATTTTAGTTCGTGGATTTTAATTGGGGAAAGACGGAAATAACCAAAGTGCCCTTCGTTAAAATGTTGAAAAATTGCCCCTTAGTCATTATGGGTCATGTGAAGACTCGTAGTATAGGCGGAGACAAAGGGCTCCCTCACTATTAAACCTACAAGTTATACCATACGACTTGTAATGAGACATTATGACTCATAGGGTCCTAGTCGTACTCAGGACAGAAACAATGGGCAATCACACTAGTGGGAACATGAGTGTCACCTTACGACTCGTAATGTCTCCCTATGACTCGTGAGGTCCAAGTCATACTTAGGAAAGAAACTTGGGCATTCCTCACTAGTCATCCTATGAATCGATCCCCATAACTCGTTATGAGTACTTGTGGCTCATGAGGTCAGTCATAGCCTAGGAAGTGAGCTCAAAACTTAGAAACTTCAATGGAAAAAATTTTGGGGTGTTACATTACCCCCTCCCCTAGGATCATTCTTCCCCGATTAAGAAGTCAAGGCATCCGCTAGAATGATTGTAAGATAAGAATACAATCACAAAACCTTTAACAAATTCAAAAAACAAAAAGACTAGCAGAATCCATACCTTAAGCACGATTATCCAACTCAAGGAACAAGAACGGATATCTAGACTTCATGTCCTCTTCAGCCTCCCAAGTAGCTTCTTCCACCATATGCTTCCTCTAAAGGACTTTCACCAAAGCCACATCCTTTGTCCTCAAATGATGGACTTGCCTATCAAAAATCTCAACTAGGACTTCCTCGTAAGACAAGGAATCCAAAATACCAACACTCACAATAGCCCCTACCAAAGAAGGATCGCCCCCATACTTTTTCAACATTGATATATGGAAAATCAGACGAATAGAACCCAAAATCAAAGGAAAATCCAATTCATACGCAATATTTCCCACTCTCCTAAAAATCAAGTATGGACCAACATAATAGGGATTGATCTTTAGCTTCTTCCTGAACCTCATCAGTCCCTTCATGGGAGATACCCTAAAGAATACCCAATTACCAACACCAAACTGCAACTCCTTTTGACTCACATCTGCATAGAACTTTTGGACACTCTGAGCAGTATTAAGTCTATCTCAAATCATCTTCACCTTCTCTATGGCTTGGTAAACCAAGTTCGGACCAAATATTCTAGTCTCACCAACCTCAAACCATCTAATAGGAGAGCTACACCTCCTACTATAAGAAGCCTTAAAAGCAGACATCCCAATACTAGAGTGATAACTATTATTGTAAGAGAACTCGATGAGAGGCAAATGATAAACCAAACTATAACCAAAATCAATCACGCAAGCCCTTAGCATATCCGCAAAAGTTTAAATAGTCCTTTCCTCTAGTCCATCCATCTGCGGGTGGAAACCAGTTCTAAGGTTCACCTTAGCCCCCAAACCTCTCTAAAATGAACGCTAAAAGTGAGATAAAAACTGTGTACCTCTGTCCGACATGATGGAAAGTAGAGAACCATGCCACTTAATAATCTTCTAAATGAAAATCTTAGAATAATACTCTCCATAATAGATTGTCCACACTGGAAAGAAGTGAGCAGACTTTGTCATCCTATACACAATGACCCAACTGGAATCAAACTTATTACAAGACCATGGATGACCTATAACAAAATCTATGTTGATCACCTCCCACTTCCACATGGGTAACTCTATCTCATGAGACATGCCAATAGTCCTCAAGCATTCAACCTTGACTTGCTGACAAACCATGAACTTTGCCATAAAATAAGCCATATTTCTCTTTATGTTGCTCCACCAATAAATCTCCTTCAAATAATGATACATATTTGTCTAGCCCAAAAAACCACATATCAAGACTCACGAGCCTCTGCCAAAACTTTTCTCACATCCCATCAACATCAGGAACATACAATCTACCTTGGTACCTCAAGATACTATCACCACTAATCATAAAAACCATTACCTTCTACTAACCCAAATCAACCTTAATCTGTATAAGAGTGGAATAAAAAACTTTCTTGTCTTTTACCTCAGCACCAAAATATGACTTAAACACCTCTTGAACAGTCATACCTCTATCCTCATAATCCAAAAGACAAACTCCAATACTAGCCAACCAGTGAATATCCTTCATCAGTTTTCCTCATCCATATAAGACAAGCTACCTATAGACAACCTACAAATAGCATCAGTAATCATATTAGCCTTACCTGGATAATAGTGAATACTCATATCAAAGTCCTTGAGAAACTCAAGTGATCTCCTTTACCTGAGATTGAACTCCTTCTGTGTGAACACATATTGCAGGCTTTATTGATCTTAATAAATATAAACATGAACCCCATACAAATAATGGCACCAAATCTTCAACGCAAACACCATGACTGCCAACTCTAGATCATAAGTCAGATAATTTTTTTCATGAACCTTCAGCTTCTTAGAATAATAAGCCACAACCTTACCATGCTACATCAATACACAACGTAATCCCATATAGGACACATCACCATACACAACACAATAGTTAGTACACTCGGGTAGAGTAAAAACCAGAGCAGAAGTCAACTTATCCTTTAGGTTCTCAAAACTACTCTCACAAGAATCGAACTATAGAAACTTCACCTTTTTCTGAGTCAACTTAGTCAATAGAGCAGCAATAGAAGAGAAGCTCTCCACAAACCTTCTATACTACCCGACCAAACCCAAGAAGCTCTAAATGTCGATTAGAGTCATGGGCATATGATACTTCTTTACCGCCTTAACTTTCTGTAGATATATCATGATCCTCTCCCTAGAATCAACATGACCCATAAAGATCATAACATTCAACCAAAACTAACACTTTAAAAACTTGTCATACAATCATTGATCCTTAAGAGTCTACAACAGTACTTGGGTATGACTAGTATGATCCTCATCACTTTTAGAGTATACCAAGATATAATCAATAAATATGATTACGAAAAAATCTAAGAACAATCTTAATACTCAGTTCATCAAGTCCATAAAAATAGCCAGAGCATTAGTCTAACCAAAGAATATGACCAAAAACTCACAGTAACTATACCGAGTACGGAAAATAGTCTTAGGGATATCCTCATCCCTAATCTTCAAATGATGATAACTCGACCAAAGGTCAATCTTAGAGAAAGACCTAGCACCCTGAAGATGGTCAAAAAGGTCATCAATCCTCGAGAGAGGGTACTTATTCTTCACAGCTGCCAATGATCTATACACATTTGAAGAGAACCATCCTTCTTACGAACAAACATCATAGGAACACCTCATAGAGAGACACTATGATGGATAAAACCCTTATCAAGAAGATCTTTTAATTACTAATTAAGTTCTTTCAACTCAGTCGAAGCTATCCTATATTGTGGGATAGAGATAGGATAGGTATCTAGTAGAAGATTAATCCCAGTCTATTTCACTATCAGGAGGAATACCTAGAAGATCATCACCTTGGGAAACTCATTAACATTAGTGAGAGATTTTAAGGAAGGACCTTCAGAATAAGAATCCTTAAACCAAACTAGATGCTATAGGCACCCTTTGGAAATCAACTGTTGGGCTCTAAGATAAGAAATAAACCTTCCCTTAGGTACTAGGAAACTTCTTTCCCACTCAATCATAGGCTCATTCGGGAATTGGAAACTGACATTTTGTGTCCTACAATCAAGAAAAGCATAGCACAAATGGACCCAATCCATCCCCAAGATTACATCAAATCTACCATATACAACTCAATTAGATCCACCAATGTCTCCCTACCACAGATAGACACAACACAACCTCTATAGACTTTTCTTTCCATAAAAGAATCACCTACCGAGGTAGACATAAAGAAAGTATTAGAAATGCACTCAGGACTAAACTAAAATAAAACAGTCACATAAGGGGTCACATAAGAAAGGGTAGAACCAATATCAAGCAAACAATATACATACAAAAGAAAAGTAGTAACATACCAGTAACAACATCAAGAGAAGCCTTAAATTTCTAATGGGTGGCAAGAGAATAAGGACGATTTCATCTAGTGCTGGTACCAGAAGTAGAACCTTTTAGCGCAAGAGATGATGTAGTAGCAATCAAAACCTTATTAGCTTCACAAGCAACCTTAGCTGGATAGTGCCACTATAAATACCTAGGTTAACCATAATTATACCATTGATTCCTACCATCATCATACTAACCATGATGTAACTATCCATAAAATCTACAAAAAGGATATGATAGAGCTGACTGGGCTCTACTTGCCTAAGTCTGATCACCCTAGGTCTTACACCTACTGTCAGCCAGAAAAAGACAATTACCAGATAGTTTAAGATAAGGAGCACTAGCCATCGAATAGGAATTAGAATTCCCCAAGTCCTTTTATTGCCCCACTACCTACCATCTATACCACTATTCTACTGGACTCTACCTTCTCTGAATATCTATACTTTTTATTCTACCTCTTTCCTATTTTTGGTTGTTTCTTCTTTTCCTCCTCCACCTACAGTATATACACCATAAGTCTAGTGATATCCATATCATTGTTCAGCATTATAGCCTTATATTTTAATACAAAGTCATGAGACAAACTAGAAGCAAACCTTTTTATTCTACCCTTGAATCTAGACACCAACTCTAAAGAATAACGAGGAAATTGATGGATCTTTGAAGTATACACCTTCAAAGTCATCCTTCCCAACTTCAAATTCACAAACTCCTCATCTTTAGCCTTCCTCAACTCATGAGGAAAGAAATGATCAAGGAACACTCTAGAAAACTCATCCCATAATCCTTCTTAGTATTATCACCCACCGACTGCTCCCACTCATCATACCACTGACATGAAACATCCTTTAATTGATATGCAACAAACTCCATACTCTCAATATCAGTAGCATATATCACCCTGAATATCTTCTCCATTTCATTAATAAACCCTTGAGAATCTTTCTCAACCTTAGATCCTGTAAAAATTATGGGATTTAACATCATGAACTGGCCAACCCTAGTGGCCTCAGAAGATGGAGAAACAGAATAAACATGGTCAAGCTGACGAGACCAAAAAGTCACCAACTGAGTTTGTAGATGAATAGATTGATAAAACTCAGGATTAGAGATATCTCCTTTGGGTGTTGGGCATGAGCATCATTAGATTGAGAATCCTAAGGAGGACTACTAGGGATTGGTGGAACTCCACGTGGGCAATCAAGAGTAGGAACCTAAGACCGGGTCTATACTCTTTAAGTAGAACTATAATACTTGAGTTTTCTTCTTCTAAACCTCATAAGAAATATCCCATGAGGTTAAATTTCCAATGTATCAAGCCTCATCTCAGTCTGAGGCCATAGTAAAAAAGCAGTGGAAATTCTTACTTGAGAGCTGGGAAAGACTATCATGGTTATGACTTAGGGTAACAAATCATTACCACTCATGATGAGTCGTTACTACTCTAGTGAATCCTTTTTCCTTGATCCCAGTGACTACGATACCTCAATATGACTCTTAATTAGAGCCTATAAGTCGTATGGAGGGATTTACAGTCACATTAGTGTGTGTGGCCAAGAACGCTATCTAGTGGTTATAAGTCTAGCATATGGCTTGTAACTAGACCTACGAGTCTATTCATGGACCAGTAACCTAACCAGTGTGTGACCCAAGGCCTCAGCTTCTAACTAAAACTCCATCCTACAACTCATAATCAGTCAAGATGAGTCATTAGGTGGAAAGTCATACTCAAACTAGAATACATTCAGAATCCCAAGATAAGACTCAGACCGCAAGTCGTAACGAGTAGTTATAAGTTGCAAGTTGAGTCATAACGACTGAGGACATGTTTTCCTGCATATTTTTGAAGGTCCTTTATGTATTTTCCCACTCCCTTAAAATCCAAACCCATGTTATTTTGACTTTACAAGGGACAGTATAAAAACCCCTAAAAGCCCTAAATCATGATATAATCCTTAATTTTACTAAAGAGAGTCAAGATGGATGATTTTCTCTTCTTTCTCAAGGAATTAGGGTTTCAAAAGAACAAGATAAATTTTAAAAATTTCCCCAAAGCTTTTACTTTAGGTATGTGGGGTATTGATCAATGGATTTCTTTCACCCATTGAGCCTAAAACCCTCTTTTTTGGCTCAAGTATGAATTATACTCTAATTTATGATCCAGTTCAATCTAAAACATGAAATTCATCCATGTTTCCTCATTAGTTTTACATTCAAACCATGCTAATAGTTTTGTCCTATGTAAATCATGCTCATATATTCTTGAAGTTCCAAAACCCTATGTCATGTTTAGTCAATATCATGTCAAATTCTCAAATTATGCTTTGAAATGTAAAAACATGATAGTTTCCTAAGGTTGACTCATTCCCATGATTAAGATCATGCAATTTATGAGGCTATTGAAATGTCTTATGTTTTGGGTCTTTGAATTATGACCCATATCACTGTTTTAAGTGTGGTTATCAAATATTATAATCATTTAGTGCTGGAAGATTATGAACACCCGATACTACATGTTTACTTACATTTCAGACTTTTCAAGTAATGAGTAAGTCAACTCATGATTTTATTGTTATACCATGTATTATTTTATGTTAAAATTATTAGTTTTGTATGTTCGTGATTTTTTCATACTAGGCATGCAGTATAAATTTTAAAATACCTTATTGAGCAAATCAGTTACCAGTGTATACATCAATTAATATTTTAGTGTCTTTCTATTTAGAGTAGGATTTAGCATCGAGATGGAAGTGTAGGTTTAACTCATTCTACTTCCCAAAAATTATGTGCCACCATAGGTTTAGGAGCATCACCAGAGGAGTTTCCCTTTGAGTAATATAGACTCAGTAAATAATCACTCCAGTTCAAGTTCTACTCTGATGGAAAGGATAGAACAACCCTCCTTAATATGGGTCAGATGTTGGACTCCATGGTAGCTCACATGGTTTATGTCGATTACACGATAGCCCACAGTTTCTGTCAGTACTCAGTTTATCTCAGTTCATGTTTACTTGACCAATTAAGCATATTTCAGTAGTTATTTAGTTAATTTTATAGATTATTTCAGTTATTCAGATAACAGTTATTTAGATCATGAAAGTATAAGCTATACTTGGTCTTGGATTCTTAGTTTACATGTTGATGAACACATGTTATAATTTCACATGTATTTCAGTAGTCCTTTCCTCATGTACCAGTACTTTCAAAGTAATGATCGCATACTTTTCTCTACGTTATGTTATCTTATAACATAGGTTAGGACGCATAGTTCACTAAGAATCCTAAGACAGATTACCATCCTCCCAGCAGCAGTAGTAGTGAGTCCTCATCAATTGAGGATGGTCTTTTTATTTTAGTCATTTTCAATAGTTACTTTTATGTTAGTCAGTTGGAATTAATTGGGGGACTATCCCATCAACTCTTCATGTTAGAGGCTTTAAGATGCTTAGACTTGATGTGCAGATAGTTAGTTTATCTTTCAAAAATGTTATTTATATTCAAATGAGTATTCTATTTTTGGATCATGTTTCATTACTTTATCTTCAAAGTGTGCTATTTAAATATCTATTTTAATCAGTGCTCCCTATAGGTATCAACACATAGGTTATCTTGGGGTCAGTTGTGGCCTTAAGCACCGTATCGCAATTAAGGGGTAGCTTTGAGTCATGATAAACTTAGTATCAGAGATAGGTTTTAAAGTGTCTTAGGGAGTTTGAAATCTACAATGAGTAGAGTCTTGTGCATGGGTACGAAGCACGCCACACTTATAAGAAAGAGGCTACGAGATATTTTAGGAAAATTTCCTTTCTTTTCATATTCATGTCATATGAAAGAGCATGAGCTCTATTGAATTCCTATTTTCTAACTCATCCTTCATTCCAATTGTAAATAATGCCTCCTAGAAGGAATCATGGAAGAAGGAATGGGAATCATCTATCACTACCTATTCAGGAAGATCCCCTCAATGACCATGTTTCTCATGCTGAGTTTAAGGCCGCTTTCATAGCCTTGGCCAACTCTGTAGCTTTATAGAACAACCAGCAGGCTATTTCTCTAACCAATATGGTGTTAAATTTAGTTATGACTAGAATCTAAGATTTCACTCAGATGAATCCCCCTTCATTTTTTAGATCCAAGCCTGAAGAGGATCCACTATAGTTTTTGGATGTTGTGCAGAAAGTGACAAGTTTCATGGGTGTCACTTCTCGTCAGAGTGCAGACTTAGCTTCATATAAATTGCAGGGAGTAGCTCACATCTAGTTCAAGTAGTGCAAGGAAGACAGGGGTGTTGATGCAGTTCTTATTTAGTATAGAAAGTTTGCTACATCTTTCTTGGATCGATTCTTCCCACTAGAGTTGAGGAAAGCTAAGCTTTATGATTTTATTAACTTAAATTAGGGTAGCATGAGTGTGAAGGAGTACTCACTCAAGTTCACTCATTTGGTGAGGTATGCTCCTACTATGGTGGCTGACTCTAGGTCTAGGATGAGTAAGTTTGTATATAGAATAACTAATAGTGTTGTCAAGGAGTGTAGGACCGCAAAGTGGATTAAGAAAATGGACCATTCTAGGCTTATATTTTATGCTCAACAAATTGAGGAGGAAAAGCTTAAGTAGAAAAAAAGAGAAAATAAGAGGGAAAGAATATGTAGCTTCAACTTCTCATAGCCGAAGTCAAAAGGCGGTAACCATTCTCAGTTATGCCAGAATTTTTTAGCTCCAGCCCCATATTCAGCTAGTGCACCAATGCATAAGTTCAGGCAGAAAAGTAGGGATAAAGTGCCAGGCTTTAAGGCCTAATGTAGTGCAAACAGTGGTCGTACCAATCTGCTTTGTAGAAAGTGTCAGAGGAATCATCACGGTAAATATAGAGTAGGCAATGATGTCTTCTTTAGGTGTGGAAAGATAGGGTACAAGATCAAGGAGTGTCCAATAATTTCTTAGAAGGGAAAGGATTAGTGTCAATAGGGCTAGTCTAATCTTTTATCAGCTCCAGTAGGTCGCCCTACTCAGTAGGGTTCCACCTCTTATTCCACCAATGGGAAGCTCCAGAATAGACTGTATGATCTCCATACTTGGCATGATCAGGAAATTTATCTTGATATGGTTATGGGTGCGTTGCATATTTTTTCCATCTTTACGTATATGCATTGTTACACCCCGGAGCTTCAGTTTCTTTGTTGACTCCTTATATAGTCATAGACTTTGGTATCAGTCCAAAAACAATAGTAGAGCCTTTCTTAGTATCTACCCCAGTGGGTAAGTCTATTATAGCAAGATGGGTATACAAAAATTGCCCAGTCACAGTGTCTCAAAAAGTTACTTCAGTTGATCTTATAGAGTTAGAGATAACTGATTTTGATGTCATTCTCAGCATGAATTGTCTCCACTCATGCTATACCTTAGTTGACAGTAGAAATAGAATTTTTCAGTTCCAGTTTCCTAATGAACTAGTTATCAAATTGAGTTAGTACTTCAGTGCTTAAGGGCCAGTTTGTTTCCGGTCTCGAAGCGAGAAAATCATATCCAAGGGGTGTATTTACAATACTGTCGGAGTCAAGGACTCAAATTCTGAGTTTTGAGTAAGTTCGAGTAGTAAAAAAATTTTGAGATGTATTCCCAGAAGATCTTCCTGGAGTTCCTCCCTAAAGGGAATAGTGTTCGTAATAGATCTACATCCAGATACCCAGCCTATCTCTATTTCACCTTACAGAATGGCTCTAAATGAGCTTAAGAAATTAAAAGAGCAGTTGAAGGATCTCTTTAATAAGGGTTTCATCAGTCCTAGTGTTTCCCCATGGGTTTCACAAGTTCTATTTCTGCACAATAAAGATGGTTCACTCCGAATGTGCATAGACTATCATTAGTTAAACAAAGTCACAATCAAGAATAAGTATCCTCTCCCCAGGATTGATGACTTATTTGACCAACTTTAGGGTGCAAGTTATTTCTCTAAGATAGACCTCAGACCTGGTTATCATCAGCTTAGAGTCAGACAATGTGATATTCGAAAGACAACTTTCAGAACTTGATTTGGTCACTTTGAATTCCTAGTCATGTATTTTGGACTAACGAATGCCTATGAAACTTTCATAGACTTGATGAATAGGTGTTAAAGCAGTACTTGGACATGTTTGTCATAGTCTTCGTTGATGAAATCTTTGACTATTCTCGTAGTGATAATGTTCATACAGTTTATCTAAGGATTGTGTTGCAGACCCTTAGAGATCATCAATTATTCTCTAAGTTCAGTAAGTGCAAATTTCGGTTGAGGCTAGTATCTTTATTTAGTCACATTATTTCCGATAATAGCGTTTGAGTTGAGACTCAAAAGACTGAAGAAGTAAGAAATTAGCCTAGACCCATCTCTTCATTAAATATCAAAAGTTTCTTAGGTTTAGCTGGCTATTACGGACAGTTTGTTGAAGGGTTTTCTTCTATTGCTTCTCCTATGTCCTGACTAACCTAGAAGAAATTCAAAATTTCAATGGTCGAATTCCCGTGAGAAGATTTTTCAGGAGTTAAAGACTCGACTTACTTCTGCTCAAGTCTTGAATTTGCAATATAGAACAGATGGGTTTGTAGTGTATTGTGATGGTTCTAGAGTTGGTCTCGATTATATATTAATGTAGAGGGGTAAGGTCATAGCTTTTGCCGCTACACAGCTTAAACCCCATGAAAAGAATTATCCAACCCATGATCTTGATATGGAAACTATTGTCTTTGCCTTAAAGATTTGGAGGCATTACCTTTATTGAATCCATGTTGATATGTTCATGGATCACAAAAGTCAATAGTATGTGTACACGCAGAAAGACCTGAATCTTAGTCAGAGCAGATGGCTTGAGTTGTTAAAAGACTATGATATGAGTGTGTTAAATCATCCGAACAAGGCAAATGTAGTAGAAGATGCCCTTAGTAGGCTGTCTATGGGTAGTGTTTCTCATGTTGAGGATAATAAGAAGAAGTTAGTCCATAAGGTTCATTGGCTTGCTAGATTAGGACTTTGGTTGGTTGATTTGGCTAAATGTAGTATATGGGTTTAGAATGGTTCAAAATTGTTGTTGGTTTCCAAAGCAGAATAAAAGCAAGACAGGGATCCTAGTTTTGCCAAGCTGAAGGAGGCATCAAGGCTTATAAGGTAGAGATTTTCTCCCAAGGGGAAGGTGGTGTGCTTTATTGTTAGGGAAGATTTTGTGTTCGGTGTATTAACGTTTTAAGGTAGTGTATATTAGTGGAAATGCATAGTGTACGATAATCTATCCACCCAGAAGCCACCAAGATGTACCAGGATTTGTAGGAAATCTATTGGTGGAATGGTATAAAGAAATATATTGCAGATTTAGTGGCTAAGCGTTCAAATTATTAGCAGGTTAATGTTGAGCACCAAAAGTCTAGTGGTGCACTTCAGGAGTTTAGAATCTCCACATGTAAGTAGGTGGTGAACATGGATTTTATAATAGGATAGCCTCGTAGGTGTTGCCGGCATAGGGTTTCATTGTCTATCATTTTAGATAGAGGTACTCAGTTTACCTCTTATTTTTAAAAGGCTTTTCAGATTGGCCTTGGTACCTAAGTTCATCTCAGTATAGATTTTCATCTTTAGATAGATGATCAAGTAGAGAGGACCATTCAGACCTTCGAGGACATATTGAGGGCTTGTGTTATTGACTTTTAGGGTATCTGAGATGACCACTTACCTTTGATTGAGTTTTCCTACAACAATAGTTATCATTCTGGTATTCAGATGGCTCTGTTTGAATCTCTCTATGGGAGTAGATGTAGGTATCCTATTGGTTGGTTTGATGAAGGCAAGGCTACGGTAATAGGACCAGATTCAGTCTTTGAGGCTATGGAGAAAGTTTAGTTCACTACATGAAGAAGAAGACATATATAAGAAAGAAGAAGAAAGCGCATCAATAAAAAGAGAAAGGTGCATCTTATATTAGATGTGGATTCACCAAGATATTTATGTTATTTTATCAATCATATAGTGTATGTGATTATATGATAGACTTTCTTTGATAATTGTTGTTGATTAATTTTTTGTGATTATAGGTTTGGGTCTATGAATTTTTTCCAATGTTGAGAGAAATGCTAGAAAATCAAAAAATATTTCATTGCCCATTCCTAGAATCCTTAGATGACACACCATAAAAAATGACGTCTTTTTCCAGGTGATCCATTTAGCCATTGATGACAATCTTTGAAGGCAAAAATTAATTTTTTTTATTAATTACTTTGCAAAATCAAAATTAGTAGCTAACAATTAATATTTTTTCTTATTTTAAAGATTGTGTGTCCTTTCCTCGTCTCTACTATGCATGAGTTAGAGAAGGATTACATTCAGACACTCATGTCATACAATGATGAGGTGAAAGATATCATATGCCTTGAAGGTTGATGTAGAAGTTGTTATTGTTTATTAGTCACCATCAAGGAGTCTATGGAAGAAGGCAGATGTTGATAATGTTGATGACATGGATATAAAGGAAACTAAATTTGTTGAATTATTAGATTTGTTTTTAAGGGTAGAGGAAAAAATAAAGTTTTTTGTAGATTATGTGAAAGAAGAGGAAGAAAAAAGAAGCGCGAAGAAGAAGAAGAAGAAAGAAGATGAAGGTGAACAAATTTAATTCATATTGATGTAATGTAATTTTTTAATGGCGTATTTTCATTAATCATGTCTAAAAATGTAGATAAAGCATATGTGGATAGTCTCCATCATCATCCAGAGCAAGATTTTAAAGCTAACGAGACCCTCAAAGTATCTACTCAAAATAAGGATTTGAATGAGCAAGAGCAGATGATGAAGTTACTGGTGTATATGAGGAGATGAATGAGTCCTCGAAGGTGAATGATGTCCCAGTTGATGAAGCTACTAAAAATATTAATGTCCTAGTTGAACAAGTTGCCGGTGTAGATAAGGAGCTGAATGAGCCTGGGACAGTTAATGACTTCTCTAAAAAGCTGCTCAACATATAATTGACATCAAGAATGTGCTTATGTATCTATCACTGCCGATTTGTCGCTAGTTAAATATGACAATGAGAATTCATGATTTAGACATAATTTTCTACTTTGCATGTTTTTATATATTTGAATATGTTTTTAAAATCTTTTGGTCTACAATTTGGCACAAATTTGATTATGACAATATTTTTTAATATATTTTTAAAATTATTTTGGAATGATTTTTGAATGTTTTGAAATGATTTCTGGATATGATTTTTCACTTGGAATGTTTTTAAATAATCTTGGTTATGATAATTGATCAATATTTTGGAATGATTATTTAAAATGATTTCTTACTTGAAATGTTTCAAAATATTTTAAAGATTAGACATACTATAATTAATCGATAGGCAGTTGATGGTCAATGATATAGACTATGAAGAAAAGACTAAGAGGAAGAAAATAAAAACAATAAGTGATACGATCGGCTATTATTTACTATGTAAGTTATTTTAGAGGACTTAAGCCAAAATAAATGGAAAAACAATCTCACTATTTCCCTAGTACATATATTCAAACAAAAGCTACTAATAATAGACCATGCATCACCAGCCTCCTTTTCTTCCGTTTTTTTCTTTATTATCGTAAATATTGATAATATACTATCATAGAAAACTGTTTTAGACAACTTTGGTAGATTATATATGATAAGCGTCAATACTTACTAAATTTACACAAAAGACATATACTAAATTAGATCAATCAATGACTATATCATTGATTGTATAGTTGATTTATGATAGACCATGAGAATGTATAGAGAATCAGGAAAAAATAATTTAAAATGATAATAAATAAATAAATAACATTAAATAAAGGGGTAATACTGATTAACTAATATTTGAGTTTACTAATACCATATTACTAATAACTTAATATTGAGTCTTAATACTGATTAACTAATATTTGAGTTTACTAATACCATATTACTAATAACTGAATGACTGTATCTGACAGTCCTGAATCTGTGGAACTATACTGAGTTCTGTACTGAGCTGAGTGACTGTATCTGACAGTCCAAAATTTGTAGAATTGAACTGAGTTCTATATTGAGACTGAATCTAACACTAACACTGAATCTATGGGAGGTATTCATCTAACTGACATGCCCCTATTAAGATAAATAAGTTGGGGTCCAATCTGTAACCCCAATTGGAAGGGTATCAGTACCGTGACATGGGTAAAGACAACTGCTATGGAGTCCTAACTAACGGGTGACCCCTGAGATCAGTCCTAATCTAGTGGGTGATCCATTAGTATGTCAGTCATATCTAATGATTAACATCTCAAAACCTACGTTGTCTACGTAGTTCTGGAACTTAGGGATTGCTTCTAGGGACCCAGTCCTATCTAACGGGTGCACCCTCATCCCTAGGTTCACTTGGTGCTGAATCCTACTCCCAACTGAATAGACCCTAAACTAATTTCCTAGTTCATACTAGGCTTGACTAAACTATTACTTAGTTTACTGAGTTCTGTGGAATAACAAAATACTACTAGATTCTGTTAACTAAATGAGTCTATTGAGGTCTGATCTGAGTACTGCGACTGAATTACGAACACTAATGAGATTTCCTGGGTTTTTGTAACTTGTTGAGTTCTACTAATCGAGTCACTACTGAGATTACTTTGTAACTGATACTGGATCTAAGTAAATAGCTAAATTGTCCGGTATTAAATACCCCCAGGACTCGATAGCATGAAAATAAAGCATCACATGATCTTGCTTAGCATGAGCATGCACATTGAATTCATAATGCATCTATAGAGACATCTTACCAAACTCTTGCATGGTACAACTTGTGAATAAGCTAGAAAGACATGATTTTTTTCCCTTATTAGGTCACATGAACAATTCATCAAGCACTTGGTGAGCATACATATGCACATAACACTAAACAGCAAGTAGACATCATAATTCAAACATGGTCCAAACAAGGTCCAAAAAATCCAAAACTTGTCCGGGAACCTCTACTGACATTTCTATTCATGAATTAACTTAAATACCAACATTTAACGAACGTAAAGGTTACGAAATAATATTTCTAAATTTTGAAGGTTAAAATAACACTAAGTTTGAATACTTAGCTAAAATTTTCTAAGTCTGGGACCCCTTAACTAGCTTAAAGGACTGAATTAAGCTAAAAAATTTGTGGGGTCTTATAATATCTCCCCCTTGGGAACATTCATCTTCGAATAAGACTGACTATGATGAGAGAACTAACAAACTGAACTTGCGTATTGGACACACATAACTGCAACATAATTTTATAACTGACACTACTGATATACTTAATTATCATACTGAATGTGCATATCTGATGCATAACATCGTAACTGATATTACTGATAAGCTAAGTTTGTATTACTAAACATGCATAGCTGATGTTTGAGTACATGACCTAACTAATCCGTGAATGCATGAATGAATATGCAACGGTAATGGATACCAAGTTCATAACTGTAACTAGACATGAAACAACGCCAATCTAAGGAAGACTATTACCTTAAATTGAGAATACTGATGAACCTGACATCATTTACTAAACATGTATGAACGGGCACATGAGAACATAACTGAGCCTGAAAGGTGATACATGAATTGAGCTGAGCCCCTTAGTACATAGCTTACGGCTGATATTGGAACTTGATGGTCCACCTATGAGCAACCCCTACTCTAAACTAGATTCGTTACATAAAGAGAAGATGAAAGGTTTAGGTAATAAAAGCTAAGGTAATTACAGTGTATCTCCCCCTTGGGATATTATCTCCCCTGAAAAATACAGACTTGGCTGAGATATTGATGAAAAACTAAGACGATACACAGAGCACCTACGAACTAAATTGTGACTGCCTATCGAGAATCTTAAACTGAGGCATGACACCTGAACTGAGCTGAACTTGCAACCACACGGTTGCTCGACCTTGGAATAGTTTCATTCATAATACTTTAGACAGGACGACTAGGTGAAAAAATGGGATACCACACAAACCTATACGCCTAACTGCTAAACTGAATTACGAACCCTACTGACTAGCTCATACTGAAAACTTATGCTAGACCGAAGCATTTCTATTACACTCTCTCTATAGAGTTTTAGTGACTTTAGGGAGCAATAAAATCTTGACATGGGCTGAATAAAACATCTGAATAAGAAATCGCACCTTGGCTAAAATTCTATAATATGGGGTGAGGCCTATGGAACACTATTTAAGATAGAGTGACTAAGACTCCTGCACCAGAACTACTGACTTGTAACCTTAACCATATATTCCAATTATTTCCTTTAATTATAGTTTCTACTTCAGCACAACATTTCGCTTGAGGCTACTGAAAATATCTATATGGGCGCTGAGTATAAATGCTAAAACATACTAGTTTATCTGATTAACTGAATGGCTGCTAGCTGACTACTGGTTATGTAAGACTGAACTGTACTAGGTCTAAATAACTGGAATGAAACTATTGAGTATTATACATATGAGGTAAGGACTAACTCAGTAACATGAGTTAACTAAGCATGAATTTGTGAAAACTGTAGTATTTGAGAATGCATGACCAAGCGTATAACATGATTCTAAAATAGCCTGTAAATTGAGGTACTGAAATACTGATAACTGAATAACTGATTATTGTACGCTATGGTCAAGCAAGTCTAAAATTGAACTAAGCTACTGATATGATTAGGACCGAGACTGTGACTAAGACTGTAATTAAGACGATAACTAAGACTGTAACTAAGACTGTAACTAAGATTTTACTAAAGCTGAATAATGAGTTTTGATAATTAAGTAACTGATATCTGAGACTACTAATAGCTGAATTACTAATAACTGAGTGACTTATATCTGAGATTGTAACTGAGCTTATACTGGAACTAAATACTAAGTGAATTGGAACTCCTTATACTAGGAACTGTAAGCATGCATGATTTTTTGCTAATGTGCACGAATACGATCTATGATCATAGTGATGGCGTACAAGGCATGAGTAAATGTCATGATAATTGAAGTACAAATATTTGCACTGAGGTAATGACGGGTTAGGTCTTATCCCTTCCCACTGCTTTTCTACACGTACTAAGAAGAAGAAGAAGAAGAAGAAGAAGAAGATAGATGTGTAGTGAAATAAATGAAGGGCATGTTCTTATATACTAAGCTGGGTGATGTAAACGATCGTTAAATGAAGAGTCATTTGTTGATTGAGTTTCAAGGCCTATAAGATCTTCAATAAACTAAACTATTACAAGTTTTAGTAAACTAACATCGGTGCACTCAATAGTTGGTCAATATAAGAGTTTTAAAAATTGGAATAATTAAAACATTACATAATTTTCCTTAGAAAATCATCGATTGATTATCTATTATGCATAAAGTTGAATACATATTCCTCACCGATGAATATCAATCTATTTTAAATGTATTGACTAGCATATTATATATAAAATTCCTAGTGTTAGCATTAACACATTTCAAATTCAAATAAAAATTCAAAAAATTTCAAATTTTACCAACTCAATCTCCATGAATATTCACTTTCACTATAAACTAAAAGACCGACTATAGAATCTAATTAAATATAAAATTGAAATCTATAATTGAAAACTATAATTGAAAACTATAATCTAATAAACTATTTTCAGATTTTATCAACTCAATTTTAACATTGCTGTAATTGAAAATGGTAAAATGTATGTTTAGAATAAATTGTAAAACTCTTAATCTTATTAAAATTGAAATACCTTTTCATGGAAGCATAATTCAATAACAACTTAAAATGTTGCTTGTTATCAAATGTCTTAACAACATAAAAATCAGTTTCATAAAGGTTGTATGATTGGGCTGAGATTGAAGACCCCCCCAGGCATCTCAATAACATTGATCTTTAAAATAGGCATCTACCATCAACGACAACATCAAACATGTAGAATATAACATGTCTATCACTCTTTATGAAGGATTGATATATTTCCCCCTATCCATTCATCATATAACTAATGACGACGTTGCTAGGATGACACGTTAACTCACTGTTATCCATAACATTCACAACCATATCAGTATACGTACCATTGTGATGTAGGGCAATGGGAAGTGTCAACTTTCTTAAATATTTTCAAATCCAACATTTTGGAGTCTACTCCCATTAACTCTTGAAATCACCACCTAACATACTATATTCTCCAATAGACATAATAAACCCAAATTAATCATTACCTAAAGTAGGACTATGGTCAATTACGGTCTATTATTGGTTGATAATTGTAACACTGAGGGAAAAAAGAAAGATGATACTGAAATTAGGGCTTACCAATATTGATCAGACCTACTACAATATATCCTGAGTGTAACGTCTAGCGTTATGTTTATCCCCTTCCCCCCCCCCTTGAAAATTTTACATTAAAATTCTTTTCGATTGAAGTTATAAATTTTAGGCTAGGCTAGTTTCGACCAAAACTGGGCTGATGAATACTCTAGGGAAATAAGAAATGATTTTTGCAAGATTTATGGTGTTTGATTTTATTTCTAGTTATCTAAGATAGTAAGAAACTCATAGAAATTTACAGAACTAAATTTGGGTAAGTAGAACTCAAAAAATTGATGTTAGCATAGAGGGTTTTGTTTGGTATATCTCTAGTTTAAGGTGTGTTGCAAAAATCAAAATTTTTGGAAAAAAATTAGACATTCTATTCCATCGATGCAGCTATAGTGGTATGTACGCCACTATAGTTTGATGATGCCAAAGCAGAGAAATTTTTTCAACAGCGATGACCTGAATTGCTATATGTAGTTTTGATTATGAGAAACTAAACTGCAATGGACTAGGTCCCTGGACATGCAAAGTACTGTACAGATGGAACACGGTACCTGCACAATTTTGTCCTCTTGTGTAAGAAACTCGCAGGTGTTATTTTGTACCGACTTGGATTTCTGGTCTAACGATATTCCATCCCTAATCATCACACAGCTATAAAAGAAAAGAGATGCCTCTTCAACAATTAGTTTTTACCAATTCTAAATAGAGAGAAATGAGGCAGCAAAAACTCTATTTCATGACTTCTCAAGCATTGATCTTGTTCTTAACTTTGTACTTTTCTTAAAGAGAGAGAGAGTGTGTTTTGGAGTGTTGATTTGTAAAAGAATTACTCAAAGCTATAAGAGTAATGTCTTATTTTCTCATTGATAGTGTTGCTTAGGTAGAGCTTCCTAAGCTTGAGACTGATTAGAGCTAATCAGTAGACAAAGAGTCCTTGGTAGAGTTACCAAGATAAGCTGGTAGTAGAGTTGTTGCTAGTGCAAGGAGCCTAGAGATAGGTCAAAATCTAGACAGTAATCAGAAGGTTGATTATAATGGATTTCGTTGGTGCTTGTGAGGGAAATCCATGGTTTTTCCCATCCTGGGTTTTCACGTAAAAATCCTTGTGTCTTTAACTCTTTCTACACTATCTTTAGTTTTTTTGCACTCTATTATTTGATTGTCTGTGATTGATTCTGATAGACCTAATCTCTTACTCTATGGAGCAACCCCAAAGGGTTTCATCAATTAGTATTAGACCCTGTTCACTCTAAGAGGTTCACACATAGAGTGTCTTGGTTAGAATGACTGCTCCACCTAATATAGAAGAAGGACAATCTACAACTAGACCACTAAGATTCAATGGACAATATTATGGGTGGTGAAAAACTAGGATGTTTGACTTCTACAAGGCTGAGGATACTAAACTGATGGACATAACTCTTAATGGTCCTTATGTTACTGTAAAAGAAGTCAGAGAAGGGGATGTGACAATAATGGTTGACAAAAGAGAGGGAGTTCAATGATGAAGACAAAAAGATAATTGAAAAAAATTACAAGGGCAAGAAGTTGTTAGTATGTGGCATAGATCCTGATAAGTACAATAGGATCTCACCTTGTGAAAATGCTAAAGAGGCCTGGGATTGCTTGAGGACTACTCATGAAGGAATTACCGATATGAAGGATTCTAAAATTTACACCCTTACAACACAGTATGGAACCTTCACTATTAAAAAAGGAGAGATAATACCAAAAATGCATGCAAGATCCACTTTTATCACAAATGAGCTACACTGCTTAGGAAAAGTGATTCCATTGTATAGACAAGTGAGGAAGATTCTAGCTATTCTTCCCAAGTCATGGGAAAGAAAAATAAATGTCATAACTAATCAAAGAAATTAGAAGACCCTCACTATGGATGAACTTATTGGAAACTTGAATATTCATGAACTCAAGAAATAGCAAGGAGAAGAGAAGAACAGAGTCAAAATGGAAAAATATCTAGCACTAAAAGCCTCAAAGTCAGGATCAAATGAAGAAGACATTGATGTTTCCTATGTGGCAAAAAGAATTGTTAGATCCATGAGTAAAGGTCACCAGTTCCAAAGAAATGAAGGTAAAAGTAGAAAAGGTGTCACCACAGAGGAATGTCATAAATATGGAAGTCCTGAGCATTTTATCAAGGATTGTCCCATGCAAAAAATGGATCATCACAATTACCTCAAGGCTGTAGGTGACAAAGAAAAGATCAGGAACTAGGTCCCTGACAATTCAAGAAGGAACGATGCAGCTGATTATGTAGTAAACCAAGCTCTGGCAGCATGGAAAGATTCTTCTAGTGATTCAAGTAATGATAAGAAGATTGCAGATGTATCTATGCTAGTAGTGGAGGAAGGTTCAGTTATCTATGATTCCTTTTCTATAGTCAACGCAAACACAAAAGATGAAATAAAAAAAGGTAACCTTACTCAACCTTAAGGAGAATCGAGATAATTACATTTCTAGGAAGATAAAAAGGCTTGCGGGTGTGTTGATAGATTATGTATGTGAACTAACTACCAAAAAGAATGCCTTATAATAAAAATTAGAGAATCAAGAGCATGAGTTGATTGCTTTAACTCTCAAATTTTCTAAAACTGAAGAGTTGTTGACAAAGATAAACTCTAAAATCTGAGTCTAATGGGAAGTCTAAAGAAAGTAAATGGTGTTGATAGAAAATGGAAGAAGGAATCCTCCATGATTGAGATTGATCTTGAGGAGAAATTGAAATCTTCACAAAAACACCTTATATCAGCACTTCATAAGAATAAAGAATTAGAGACGGGTCTGGTCCGCCTGAAAAAAGAATTGAACAAGTCTCTTAAGTGGACTACTTCCTCACTAATCCTTTCTGATTTAACCAGTCAAAGTGTTAATAATGGTAGAGTTCTAGGCTACCACGAAATATTCTAACCTGGTGAGCCTATATAAAATGTTGCTCATGATATAGAAGCAAAGGGAACAAGCTCTTATGCAATAATTGTGGAAGAGATGGACATATGAAAGAAATATGTTAGTACTAGATTAAGGAAAATTAAGGAATATTGAATACAGTCAGCATGAGAGTGCACAGCCTAAGGGATTCAAGTCTCAAAAAGGAGTGAAGAGGAAGTTATCTCTGCCTAGGTGGACAAAGAATAATGTAATCACTCCATTGTCCTACTACTGGGAACTCAAACTCAAGTTGGTTCCCAAGTTTGAAAAGTGATCATGATTCTAAGCATGAGAAGGGGACTACAGTTAGGAGTATCTCATTGGTTAAAAGGGTTTAAATCTAAATGATGGAAGGTGTGACTATGTTCTCTCTCTCAAGACACTTAGGTAAAAGTATCTTATTTTGAAAAGATGAGTTCAAGGACCTAGTACTCAACTTATGAAATCTAATATTCAACAAGGAGGTGCATGATTCTTGTGTTCAAAAACAAGTCCTAGAAAGCCCTCCAAATTTGATGAATGAAAAAACACTGGAGAATAAATTTGAAAGTAATTATGTAGGTAGATAAAAGGAGTGCATATAGTTCCTGATCAGCCATGAAAATTGATGATCTTTAATGATGTTGAAAATAATTAGGAAAGGGATGAAAAAAATTAGATAAGTAATGATTCTCAGGGACCCGGTCCCTAAGAAGTTCATCTCAGAAGGAGAAGCTTCAGCAGCTTGAATTAAGTCAAGTTTGAAAACTGGTCCCCAAACCTGGTTTAGGAACAAGTTCTGAGCAAAAATGGAGTGTGCATTTATTAAAGTATGATACTGACTTAAACTAATATGTGAATCAATGTCTCTCCAAAACAATTTCTATGATAAAGAGAAAGGTATACTTGATAAAGTGGGTGCATATTATTCTAACTCAGTACCATACCCTTGTATGTATACACCCATGGGAACAACTTTGAAAATGGACAAATGTGACCTATTCAAATTTGAAGATTAAATCAAAAGGAGAGGGACCCCGTCTCATATCTCAGGTTAGTATCACTACAGTATGCTTTAATAATCATAAAATATTATCTTATAAAGCCATGTGTTTTTTCCTTCCCTTATAAAAGCTGTAAATTCCTTTTCAAAATGAAGGATCACTTTTATTAAAACCAGACATGTCATTAAAAAAAACATCTTTTGATGACAATGATCACCTCTTTTCAAATTGCTAAATCAGGTTATTTCCTATTCTTAGTAGCAACTCATCACTCTTTGCCTCATCTAAACCAAATTGGTCCTTCTTATTCTCTTTCACTCACAAAACTAAAGTGAATATTCCCTCATAAAGTACCTTGATCCTTTAGCAACCAAATCCATAAAAACTTTGCCTTAGCTCCTCTAAGTCAAAGTGTAGTAAGCTTGTTGGAATGAGGCAGATACTCATAGTTATGAAAAGAGAAAAAAGCCTCTGAGGGACTTGGTCCCAAGACGAGAAAAGTTGTGAATAAAAGGAGAAAGAGGAAAGTAATGAGACCAAAGTAAAAGATAAAGGATATGGGTAGTTAAAGAAGGAATGAAATGTTGATGACTCAAAATATTCTGTCACAAAGAACCCTTGATCCTAAGATAGATGAGAATTTTAGAATTAAGAAGTTAGTAGAATATACCAAGCATCAAGAATGGGTATATTTATTTAAGGGAACAAAATAAATGATCTATGAATAAGATGTAAGGGAATTATATTACACATAGAATTCTCAAAAGATGGGGCAATCTTGAATGCCCAGGTACAAAGGAAGCTTATCAATTTGGAAAATGGATATATAAAGGTCAAAGCTAAATGAGTGTATCAAGCATCTGAGTTGCTAGTTGATCAAGAAGAGTTGGGAATGAAAATGGAGGAATTAATGATTAGAGTTGAACAAACAAAGATACTGAATTAATGCACTTAAAATTGAAGAATTAGAAGTTGTCCTCTAAAGGACTAGGTTCCACTAATGAACTTATAGATAGAAATGCAAAACTCTAAGAAAGAGTGGATGAACTGAATGTTGAATTGAATTACCTTACCAAACAGCTATTGGATGTTCATATTGTTGAAAATATAAGAACAGAGATACAACTTAAGTACTCTCACCTAATCCTCCGTCTACTTGAACCCTATTATCCTAATTCCCTCATTAACCTTGTGTCAGTTCCATATTTTGGATCTCATAATGGATTTTAAAGACAATCATCTTATGATAATTATTTTATCCTACTGTACTGGGACTGACTATTGTGAGTGAATTAATATTTAGTTTGTGTATCTCATTTGTCTCCTTTCTTTAAAGTTGTTCTACATGTTATAGTTACCCAGTAGCCATGATTTAACTAATATGGGCTTATCTTTACTCTTGGTTTATTGTTAATTATTTTAAATGATGTACAAAGAGGGAATACTAGGTTCATGAAGTAGGGAAGTTTTTCTACAAAATGAAAACAAGGAAACACATCCCTATGTTATATGATAGAGGAAGCATGATGATAGGGGGAGCATTCATCCTCATGTGGTAATCACTCTAATTAAATTTGATGAATGTGCACTGATGCTCATAAATTTAAGGCTTGGTTTGTCATCATCAATAAAGGGGAAAATTGATATATGTAGTTTAGATGATGATCAGCTAAACTGCAAGGGACTAGGTCCTTAGAAGTGCAAAGTACTTTACAGCTGGCACATGATATTTGTACATTTTTGTGCTCTTGTATAATAAACTTGCAGGGGATATTTTGTACCAAGTTGGATAACTGTTCCAATTATATTCCATCCTTAATCATCACACATCTATAAAATAAAAGTGACTCATCATCAACAATTAGTTTTTTCTATTCAAAATAGAGAGAAGTGAGGCAACAAAAACTCTATTTCAAGACTACTCAAGAATTGCTCATGTTCTTAACTTTGTACTTTTCTTAAAGAGTGAGTGAGAGTTTTTGAGTGTTGATTTGTAAAAGAATTACATGTATTTTTTTCTCATTGAGAGTGCTTCTTAGGTAGAGTTGCCTACGCTCGAGACTAATTTGAGCTAATAAGTATAGAGAGAGAGTCCTTGGTAGAGTTACTAAGATGAGCTGGTAGTAGAGTTGTTGCTAGCGCAAGAAGCCTAGAGTTAGATCAAAATCTAGATCATAATTAGGAGGTTGATTATAGTAGATTTCATTAGTGCTTGTGAGGGAAAGCCATGGTTTTTCCCATCTTGGGTTTCTACATAAAAAATCCTTGTGTCTTTTACACTTTCTGCACTCTTTAGTTTTCTTTCTGATGTTCCGTCTTTTGACGACACATTTTAGGCCTTTATCTTAGGATAATTATGTGTTTTCAAGTTACTATTGTTGCATTTAATTATGTACTTTAGTGTTTTCAGGATAAGAACTGAGTGTAAAGAATAACTTGTATAAACTGGGCAAAACAAAGGAAAAAGATCATCGATGGCTCAGGCAACTCAGGCGATGGATCGTAGACCTTGCGATGAACCGTCGGCTTGAACACTCACCCAAAAATAGAAGACCATGACACTGGATATCCTGCGATGGTTCAGGAGACGGAATGTCGGTAAACCATCTCCAAGAAATAGAATGAGGAAATACTGGATGTCATGCGATGGTGCAGGCGATAAACCGTCGACCTTGTGATGAACCGTCTCCCTACCCATCAACCAAAAATAGAACATATACTTACTGGAGCTCCAGCAACGGTCTAGATGATGGATCGTCGGCCATTCGACGAACCATCGATTGACTTGTTGACCATAAAGCGGAAAATCCGAGTTTGAATTTTAAAACCCCAGTTCTGGAATCATATAAATACCAAGAATTAGGGTTTACTCCGGATCTTTTGTCCTTATTTTCCTACTTTCTCCTCTATTGAGAGCGGTGCAACACTTTTCATTTAGATTTGAATCTACAAATTGAGATCTGATTATTAGTTTTTATATTTGCCATTGATGATTAAGAAAAACAATATTGTGACTTTTGTAAGTACTCTCTTGAAGAAATTTATGAACATCAATATATCTTTGATTTCTTACATGGATATGATTATCTAAACTCCCATAACTAGGGTTATGGGATCCTTAATATAGAAAACTATTTTGGGGTTGTGAATAGGTTTGATTTCTAACATCTATTGAAATTGCATGATCATTTCTTCATTATAATGGCATCTGTTGGTTGAAAACTTGAGAAGTGAACCCATGAACACCACTTGTCTTACAAGAAAGTGGATGTTCGGAAAAAAAGTAATCCACATGAACACCATAGGTTTACCCTTTGGGTTAATGGGTTGATGCCTTAATAGGATCAACTCTCATGAGAGTGTTATTGAATAATGCATGAATCCTTTAAGATCGAGAGAAGTAAAGGGTAAAACACTCATTAGATTGAGAAACACATGGGAAATTCTTAGAATTCAATAATTCGTCCAATTGAATACATAAGTTAGAATTCGAGCACAAATTCACAACCCTAACTGTTTGAATATCTTGGTGAGCATAACTCTAGTTAATTTATTCTCATTGAAATTACATCTACTTTAATTCTCATTAGTTGGACCTTGTGTGATACAAATATGAAAGAATATTTATAACATATCCAAACCCCTTTTTACTCAAGAACCTTAGATCAATAGTCTAATAACAGTCACAATACTTAGTGAACTTAGTATACCCTGTGGGATTCAACACCCAACTCAGTTGGGTTGTATATTTGACAGCGACCGCTTACTCTTTTGTAAGATATATGTAATTTAGGCGTATCAAATTTTGGCGCCGTTGTCGGGGAATATGGTTGTCAATTAATTTTGTGTTGTTAATTGACCTTTGGTCAAGTTTCCCAAATTTTACTTTTGTTTGTTGTTTTTGTTCTATGTAGGGGAGTTATTTTGTATGCCAAGTACTTGGAGATTGAGTGCACCATTATTACCAATATATCCAGAACCGCAGCTAATTTGCAGAATGCTAGATCCCTAAGATGTTAAAAAACTAGATGCTTTGGATAGATCTCAACTAAATCAGTAGAATGGTGGTCAGTAGGCATGTCATCCTAATTGTTATGACTATGATTTGGAGGTTGACGACTTGTTAGACCTTGTTAATCCAAGGCGTGCAGAAAATGTTGCTACACCAGTGAATCAGAATGTCAACAGAAATCTCCCCTTTAGGGTAAGACAAGAGCGTCAACCAGTGCAGTTTGATCTGAACGATGATAAAGATAAAATAGATGGAGTAGGTTCAACTGGAGATATTATTCCTCTACCTCTAGCACCAGGAGCTAAATTTAATATGACCGGTACGATGATTCAACTCTTCATCTTAAGGGGTTGTTCGGTGGTCTTCCTAGAGATGATCCAAACATATATTTGGTGAATTTTGTCACCATTTTCAAGTCCTTTGATAATCTAGGAGTGGGTCATAATATTATCCATCTGCTTTTGTTTCTATTCTCTCTGTCTGGGGAGGCGACACTATGGTTGAATGAATTGACTCCCAACTCTATAACCAACTGGAGGTAGTTGAAAGTTACTTTCCTAGAAAGGTTCTTTCCATCCTCCAGAAGGGTATAATTATGGGATGAAATTAGTAACTTCCGACAGCTTCCCACTGAAGCTCTTTATAAGACCTGGGGGAGGTTTAAAAAGAAGCTAATGCAACACCCGAACCATAATAGGACAGATATTCATCTGATGGAGACTCTTTATCGGGTTTTGAATTCTATTATGAAGCCAGTCATGGATAATATTGTAGGAGGTTCGTTTGTTGACCTTACTTTCCCAGAGGCCTCAGAGATGCTTGATCGGATAACCAAACATAGTATAGCTTGGCATACCAGGGATTCTATGGTAGCAAGCTCTACTGTGTCTAGTAGTATGACCGCAGAGCAATGAAATAAGGAGGAAGAACGTGACCAAGATATGGCATATTTAAAGACTCAGATGGATTTATTGACTAAGCATCTATTTTCAGGAAAAATAGAGAAGGTAAAAGTTGTTGCATCCCAGGGAAGAGATGATTTCAATTTGAAAGAAAAGGAAAATTAGCTAAATAATCAAGGGGCTTTCGAGGCAGTAGCTAAGGAAATCAAGGTCGGAACTATTATGATAAAGTTGGTTACAAGGATAGAGATCAAGGGAATTGGAAAAGCAAAAATGATAGGAGTGGACTATATATACCTCCTGGAAGTAGAGATATTGATGTAACTAGCTCTTCCAAGATGTCCATAGAGGACATGATGGAGAAATTATTAAAGGGAGTTGAGACTACCAAATTTGGGGTGACCACTATGAAGAGTGACTTGTCTTCCATGAGTCAGTTGGTAAACTCACAATCTACTTCTATTAAGAAATTGGAGCAACAAATGCTCCAACTCTCAGCAGCATTGAATCGGAGGAAGAGCAAAACTTTACCAAGTGATACAAGTTCAGAACCCTCGAAATGATGGCTCTTTCATGGCGATTACCACACAGAGTGGTAAGGTATTACCAGACCCGTCTGTGAGCAAAACTATGGTTGCAGAGGATATTGGGCATGAAGAAACTTATCCAGTGGAGTCAGAAAAACTGGATGAAGTTATTGATAATACACCCTCCAACCATCAGCAAGTTGATAAGTTGGAGAAAAGCAAGGGAAAGGAGACTGAATTATTGGTTACTGCGATCCTAAAACCACCTCCTTCATTTCCCCATCGGTTGAATAAGATGGTCGGCGACACAATGTTTGGAAATTTTATAGCCATGCTTAAGCAGTTGACAATCAACTTGCCATTGGTGGAAGCATTCGAGAAAATGACCGGGTACGCAAAGTTCATGAAAGACCTTGTTACGAAGAAGAAGACAGTTAGTTATGAGACAGTGGACAATCTCCATCATTGTGGTGCTATTTCCACAAGGTCTTTGGTGCAAAAGAAGGTAGACCCAGGAGCATTTACTATCTCGTGCACTATTAGGCCTCTTGAGTTTACAAAAGCTCTTTGTGATTTGTGAGCCAGTATAAAGTTGATACCGCTTTCTGTGTATAAAATACTAGGTTTGGGGGATCTTACTCCCACAAACATGAGATTAGTTATGGCATACAGATCTGTGAAGTGGCCCGTGGGGATTTTATATGATGTATTAGTGAAAGTAGTTAGTTTTATATTTCCAGTTGATTTTGTCATTCTGGATTGCGAGGTGGAATTTGTGGTGCCCATAATCTTGCGTAGACCTTTCCTCGCAATCGGGAGTGTACTTATTAATCTTAAGGCAAATAAGCTACTATTCAGGCTGAATAATGAAGTAGTTCGATTCGATGTCTGCCAGTCCATGTAATAGCATAAAGATATAAGCGTATTTTCTATTATGGATGTTTATTATGAGAAGGAGCAGGAAGTACCTATAGAAGAAAAAATTGTTGTGGAGACTTTAGCTGCCGTATTAATGAATTTTTATCAAGACAGTATTGAAGATTATAAGGAGACTGTGTATGCCTTGACAAGCATGGGGTCTTACTTCTATGCACCCAATAAGATGGATTTGGATGTGAAAAATCACCCCAGTCCACTAGCCAAGCCATCTATTAAAGAGCCACATACTTTGAAGTTGAAAGAGTTGCCTGGTCATTTGAGGTATGTGTTCCTGGGTAGTGGGAATACATTACCTGTTATTATTGTGGCTGACTTAGATGAAAAATAGGTGGAATCCCTCATTTATGTTCTTAAGAGATATAACCGGGCTATTGGTTGTATGATTGCAGGCATCATTGGCATTTATCCTAGTATATGTACACATAAAATCCAGCTAGAGAAGGATTGTGTACGGACTATTAAGCATCAATACTGTATTAACCCACATATGCCAGAGGTGGTAAAGAAAGAAATTATTAAGTGTCTAGATACAGGAGTGGTGTACCCCATCTCAGATAGTAAGTGGGTAACTCCTGTTCAGTGCGTGCCCAAGAAAGGGAGCATGACAGTTGTGTCTAACAAGAAGAACGAGTTGATTACACTCAGTACGGTTACTAGATGGAGGGTGTGTATGGATTACAGAAAACTCAACTCGTGGACATTAAAGGATCACTTACCGATGTCTTTCATGGATCAGATGCTTGATCGGCTAGCGGGAAGAGGTTGGTACTATTTATTAGATGGGTATTCTGGTTAAAACTATATTTCTATTGCTCCTAAAGATCAGGAGAATATGACATTCACATGCCTATATGGCACATTTTCTTTCAAGAAGATGCCTTTTGGGTTTTGTAATGCACCTGCCACTTTTTAGAGGTGCATGATGTCGATATTCTCTGATATGGTTGAAGACACCTTAGAGGTGTTTATGGATGATTTCTCGGTTGTCGGTGACTCTTTTGAGATTTTCTTGGTAAATTTGAGTAGGGACTTACAGCGATGTGAGGAGTTCAATCTTGTGCTTAATTAGGAGAAATGCCACTACATGGTGAAGAAAGGCATTGTTCTCGGATACAAAATTTCAGCAAAGGGGATTGAAGTTGATCAATCTAAAGTTGAGGTTATAAGGAAGCTTCCACCTCCTATTTAAGTGAAAGGAGTGCGAAGTTTCCTTGGTCATGTTGGCTTCTATAGGAGGTTTATTAAGGACTTCTCAAAGATTGCAAAACCCCTTTGCAAACTTTTGGAGAAGGAAGTCAAATTCTCCTTTGTTGATGATTTCTTGAAGGAATTTGAATGCATTAAAGGGAAGTTGGTTGATGCTCCTATTATTGTGGCACTGGATTGGTCAAAACCGTTTGATATAATGTGTGATGCAAGCGGTGTTGCCGTTGGAGCTACGCTTGGACAAAAGAAAGACAAATTGTTTCATCTGATCTATTATGCCAGAAAAATACTGAATGAAGCTCAAAAGAACTATACCATCACAAAACAGGAACTTCTTGCAGTTGTCTATGCCTTTGAAAAGTTTTAAGCTTATTTTCTAGGAACCAAAGAGATGGTCCACACTGATAATGCAGTCTTGAGATATTTGACAGCAAAAAAAGATGTGAAGCCAAAGTTGATGAGATAGGTTATGCTGCTTCAAGAATTTTACTTTGAAGTCAAAGATAGAAAGGGGTGTGAAAACTAAGTTGAGGATCATCTGTCCAGGCTAGAAAGTGAACAAGCAGTTAGAGATGAATTTGAGATCCATGAAGCATTTCCTAATGAGGAAATCTTGGTTGCTTTTATGGAGAAAATACCTTAGTACGCTAATTTCGTAAATTATGTGGTGAGCGAGGTGATACCAGAGAATATTTCATTTTATCAAAGGAAAAAGTTTCTCCATGATGTGACCCATTACTTCTGGGATGAGCCGTATATTTTTTGGTGATGTGCGGATGGTATTATTAGATGGTGCATCCCAGAAGTAGATATGTTGAGTATACTGGAATCAAGCCATGCATCCCCAGTTAGAGTTCACCATGTAGGTGATCGGACTGCAAGGAAAGTGCTCCAGAGTGGCTACTATTGGCCTTCTTTGTTCAAGGATGCTTATGAGTTTGTTAAGTGATGTGGCCAATGTCAAAGGCAAGGGTCCATATCAAAGCACCATGAGATGTCAATGTCTAAAATGCTGGAGGTAAAATTATTTAATGTGTGGGACATTGATTTCATGGGGCCTTTCGTGAGATCATTTGGGATGAAGTACATACTAGTTGCTGTTGACTACGTGTCAAAATGGGTCAGGGCTGTGGCTCTGGCTGATAATGAAGGAAAGAGGGTTATTGCATTCTTAAAGAGAAATATCTTCTCTCGCTTTGGGGTACCACATACCATCATAAGCGATGGAGGATCACACTTTTGTAATAAGATATTTAGATCCACCTTGTCAAAAATATGGAGTCAAACAGCATAAGATGGCTACCCCATACTACCCACAGACCAGTAGGCAGGTGGAGATCTCTTATCGGGAAATTAAAGCTATACTTTCCAAGAATGTAAATCCTATCAGGAAAGATTGGTCTAGGAAGATAGATGATGCCTTATGGGAATACCGAATGGATTTCAAGACACCAATTGGCATATTACCATACCAATTAGTTTATGGCAAGGCATGTCATTTGCCGATTGAACTGGAGCATAAAGCACTGTGGGCACTAAAGTGGCTTAATCTGAACTAGAATGAGGCAGTGGATATGAAGCTGGGGCAGCTAAATAAAATGGATAAGTTCTTTCTAGAAGATTATGAAAGGGCTGACTTGTATAAACAAGGAATGAAGAAGTACCATGACCGCAGAATTGACAAGCAAGATTATTAGAAAGGTGACTTGGTGCTCCTTTTCAACTCCTGACTCAAGTTTTTTCCAGGTAAGCTCAAATCCAAATGATCTGGCCCATTTAGAGTTAACCAAGTCTACTCATCTAGAGTAGTTAGTGGAACTCAAAAATAAAAATAGAAGTGTCTTAAAAGTCAATGGGCAACGAGTCAAATTGTACATCGGTCCATTGGACTCGATAAGAAGTATTGATACTATCTATCTCGATGGATTCTAGTAATTGAGATAACTGAGTTGTGCTGTGATGATAAATCAGGCGCTAGTGGGAAGTAACCCATGGTGTGTTATTGTAAAGCACTAGTTTTAGTAATTTTGTTGTTTTGTGCAAGCTAAAGAGTTTGTGGAAGTGTGCAGGTACAACAGTGTAGGAAAATAGAAGCTGAAGGAGTTTAGGTGACCGGCGGATTAACCGACCGACCATCGCAACCTCAACAAATCATCGTGGTAACCATCAAAACAAAGTCAAGAAACTATGAATGTGGAAAAGTAGCAATGGGTTGGCCGACGGACCGTCGCATGATCGACTTTCCGTCATATGAACCGTCACTGATGAGTCATGAGGTAGGTTCTCTAGTTGACCGATGTACCATCGCAAGTGTGATAGAACATTGCGTTAACTGTCGCTTATAACCCTATTTCAGCAATTCGGGTTAAATTAATTTAAATAGTTGAATTTTTCATTCTTATCCGACCCAAACGGTTTTAAATTGATAATTTACGGTAGTTGAATAACGCCCCAACTGTTCAAGTACCTGAGGCTATTTAGTGTCCCTGCATTCAACGAATCTGAGACTTTCCATTACCTCCTTAAACTTCTTATGTTCCCTTTCCCCATCTATTGAAACTTCATCTCCTCTTGAGTCGTTCAAACATAAGCAACAAAAACTCTTCTCAAAAGAAAAAAGGGTGAATTTGTGTCCTGTATTTAGAGTGCAAGGGAGGATATTGTTCAAGTATTGAAATACTCAAGTATGATCATTTTTTTGTCGACATTTTATTCATCTCTAAGAACAAAGAAAACCATGTGAAGTCTGTGAATATTGAAATACTGCTCTTGATTTTGATTTGGTTCTATGAGTGGCCTAAATTTAGCAAACATTATCCTGGGTGAAGTGGGTGGCCTAAATTTAGAAAACATTATCCTGGGTGAAGTATGAGTAACCCATGGACCAAAGATGGAAAAATATACTGAGATACTATTGATAAAAATGCCATAAAAATCATCCTTAATGGAAGTGTATCAAGAAGTTCGATAAAATGCCGAAATGAGGCCTGAAAGTGAAAATGGCAGGCGACGGTTAGAGTGACAGACCGTCGGATACCCAATGATCCATCGCCTGAAACTGTTGCCATTTTCTCAGAATCAGTGTTACTGGAATGACCCCGACTGTTTTGGTCGACGGACCATCGCAGGCCCAATGGATCATCGCCCTAACCGTCACTGTTCAAATATTTTTCTTGTCTTCTGGGTTAAGTCTGCAAACTTATAAGCATTTCATTTATAGGTATCATGGAAAACAAATTACCAACCACCAAGGGTAGAGGTAAAGGACAAAGGTCCAGATAAGGGCTATCACAAGATGCATATACCCCGACACACAACACCCGGCGTAATCATCAAGTCATTTTTTCATCCTCCCAATCTGAAAAAGAGGGTAAGAGCAGTAGTAGTAGTAGATTAAGTTCAAGTCCGGTTGAGGAAGGGTTTGAAGTATCTAACCCCATCCAAGAGGAGAATCCAGAAGAAGGTGACTCGAATCTGGTTCAACACAAGGATCCATAAGTGCGTAAAGCTATAAGATGGTAGGTTGAGGGTTCCTGAGAGCATTTCTACAAAGGGTTGGCACTGACAGATAGGGTAGCCATAAAAAAGTCTATTTCTGAAGAATATCAAATTGTGACAACAAACTTGCCTGAGTACCCAGAACTTGAACGTCGATTCAATAAATATGAGTTGGCCTGGATGAGCAGACCACTTGGATCCTATCAACCAAACTTGGTAGGTGAGTTTTTTGCCAATTAATTGCCATTATTGGAGAAGAATTGTCCCCCAAGAAAGTCAGCTTCTAACATGAACAAGATAGACACTGTTTCTATTCATGGAGTTTGCATAGACATCTCCGAGCGTACGTTGAACAGATTCTTGTTCGGAGCTTAATATCAGATACCAGGTGCATTACCGGACTTGGAGCATCAGTTTTTTATGTGGACTCAAAAAAAGTCATGGTTAGCTAGAATATTGATAGATAGAGGAGATCTTGAATGGCTAAAAAATCCCCACAAAAAGATATCCAAGTTATCCCTAAGCTTTAGGGCTAAGTTTTGGTGGGCAATTATGAGGCTGAGGTTGATGCCAACAGGCAGGGATGACCGCCTAGAGCTCACTAGAGCTGTGATTATTTCTGATTTGATTGAGAGGTTGACAGTGGATTTTGGCCTCATCATTTCTGATGAGTTATTTTACCGCACTGACAAGACTCAAACTGCACTGCCATTTCCATGCCTTATTACAGAATTGTACAAGCAGGCGAAGGTACCTTTGATCAGCAGAATAGATATGCGATCTAGGTAATACACAAGCAGAATATTGAAAAGAGTAGGTATGAATCGAAGTTTGACATGTGAGTCAACATAACCTAAGCTCAACATACTCAGTCGGCGCTAATTCTTCAGTCATCAGAATTCCCTTCAGGTATGCCACTACCTCTTTCTATGTATGTTTCTTCAACTATATCTGCAGGTTCATCTTTGATGCCTATGGGTGGGACCATAGATTTTGCATCAGTTCCACCCTAATATTCTGAGTATAGGCTGAACCAAGAGAACTTTGCAAAGATAGTCTGAGCATAGAAGAGGTTTGAAAAGCAGTTGGCTATATGGGGGGTAGATTTTAAAACCATTGTTGAAAGAATTATGAAGGAAATAGTGAGGCCTTTCAGGAATATGCAGCTAAGAATGGAAAACATGGGGGATCAAATCAATAAGAATCTGGATGCCATGTCCATCCTAAATTTTGCAAAATTTATGGAGAAAGTTAGACAAATCCGGGCCGATGTTGACAAGATGAATCAGCAGCTACAGCAGCCTATATTTGATCTAGTCCAGATCAAAAGTGATGAAGACGAAGGTCTTGTTGACTTAATGGGGTGACCAATCAAAGATAAGGGTAAGAAAGTAGTGGAGATTGATGAAAAAGCTGCACAAAAAGCTGCTACAAGAAAAAAACTTGAAGCCATGTCGCCATAGGAACGAGAGAATCATGACATAAAGAAATCAAGAAGGAAATTAAAGAAAGATGAAGAGAGAAAAAGTAAGAGAGTAGAGGATGAAGAAGCTGGAGTTTCTACCAGTTCTTCCCCAGCTAGGAGGCAAACTGTAGATCCTGCTGGAGATATGGTACCTCCGATTTTGAAGGGTGAGATTGTGAGCACTCCTACCACCATGGAGGTCAAAACTGCACCCGGTGAGGACATTGGAGCCTTACTGCACTTCACAAATGCCTCAGATGAATAAGAGGTACTACAAGTATTTCCCCTTCTTTGTAATTCAATTATATGCATTGAGAACAAAGCATTATTTTCTGTGGGGATGGATGTGCTTGTACCATGGGGGTTGTGTTGCCGATTTTCTTTTCCTCCTATGTGCTATCTAGGAGAATCGTCATGTCTAGGTTGTTATTAAGTTATTGTACTTTCATTTCTTGTCTAGGATTTACTGTAGATTTGAAATTTCTCTTTCCTAAGTTATGTTCTATTAGTAATACTATTCCATCAAATGAAAGTGATGTCTATGTTAGCATTAATTTATATATGTAAATTATAAGTGACTGCGGGAAAGTGTTTCTGTACATTTGTTATATAATTAATTCTTCTTTTTCTATTGGTAAAAATATTGTGTGACCATTTGTGACTCTAAAATCGACATACGAATGTAAGTGATTATAGCCATATGTTACGAATCCCAAGAGTTAGTAGAATAGGAATTAACTTAGTTCTTGTGTGTGTAAGTGTTTGTATAGTTCTTACATATATTCTACACCCAGAACTTTCCCGGTTCATTTGTTGTTGTTTTGTTTTTGACTCAAAAGACAGGACAGTAGGCCTTCTTATTTGTTAGTCCATTTAGCCAAAATAATGACCCACCAAAAATGTTTTGTTTTCGTTGCAACCTTGTTGATTCTTGTTAATGGTTGTTCTACCCAAATAAATTGTGATTCACTCTCTAAAAGGTGTTAATACTTAGTTTTGGCCTTGGTCCAATTTTGGACATTGTGCACTTTAACTTAGGAAAATTGCCTAAGTTGAGGGTGACTACTGTTAGATTGTTGGCAGCCTGGGAGGTTAAGTTGAAATTGATTTGAGATGTAGCATCCGGCCCTGGTCTAGTTAGCTGTCTTAATAGATATTGTGCACCTCAAATTTCTGCATTAGCGTAAGTTGAGGGTGGTTGATGTTGTTGTCTTAAAAAAATATAAATATCTGGGTTATGAAGAGGACGCGGATGGATAACATTGATTGCGAATGATTAAAAGGAACTTTAATTCTGGTGAGTAGCTATTGAAAAGAGTAAAGAGAGTGAAGTTTTATACTTTAAGTCACTTATCCATATGAATAACCCTCACCGAGCCTAAAACCTCTTTACAACCCTTAGAAAGTCCTACTTGATCTTGTCGAGTAAATCATCAAAGAACATTATATGATATGGGCAAGCCTATGGGTGTGCACTATGTTTGCAACTTCTGTTCTGAAAGTGAGAGTATTAGTTTTGTCTACAGATTGATTATATATAAGGAGAGGTGGACTTTATTGTCTTTAAGATCACAACAGTTATCCGTAGACTGCTAATTCTTCTGGGATACTAAATATGTGGCTATGAATATGTTGAGTAGTAGTTGATGCCAGTAATAAATTCTTATGTGTTAGAGAACTTAGCAAAATAGGCAAGTGAATGATAGTATAGCTATGTTGATATGACTGTTGAGTGCCCGTTATGATGTTGTTCGTACATGTTTCTTGGTGTTGAGTTTCTTGAGGACAAGCAATTGCCTTAAGCAAGGGTGTTGATATTTCATATTTTCACGGAATATTTTAGGACTTTATCTTAGGATAATTGTGTGTTTTCAAGTAACTATTGTTGCATTTAACTGTGTACTTTAGTGTTTTTAGGATAAGAACTGAGTGTAAGGGAAAACTTTGATAAACTGGGCAAAACAAAGGAAAAAGATCATCGATGGCTTAGGCGGTGGACTGTCGACCTTGCGACGAATCACCGGCCCAAACCATTGCCCAAAAATAGAATACAGTGGCATTGGACAGCCTGCGATGGTCAAGGATATGGATCGGCGACTCTGCGGTGAATCATCGTCCTAAACCATCACCAAGAAATAGAATAAGGAAACACTGGATGTCATGCGATGGTCCAGGCGATGAACCATCGACCCTGCGATGAACTGCCGCCCTACCCATAGACAAGAAATAAAACATAGACTCACTGGATCTCCAGTGACGATCTAGATGATGGACCATCATTCATGCGACGATCCATCGATTAACCCGTCGACAATGAAGCAGAAAATCTGAGTTTGAATTTTAAAACCCCAGTTCTGGAATCATATAAATACGAAGTATTAGGGTTTAGTCCAGATATTTTGTCCTTAGTTTCATACTCTCTCCTCTATTGAGAGTTGTGTAACACTTTTCATTGAGATTTGAATCTTAAAATTGAGATCTGATTATTAGTTCTATATTTTCCATTGATGATTAAGAAGAACAATATTGTGACTTTAGTAAGTACTCTCTTGAAGCCATTTATAATATCAATATATCTTTTATTTCTTACATGGAGATGAGTAACTAACCTCCTATAACTAGGGTTATGAGAGCCTTGATATAGAGAACTATTTTGGGGTAGTGAATCAGTTTGATTTCTAACATCTATAGAAATTGCATGAATCTTTCTTCATTATAATGACATCTCTTGGTTGAAAACTTGAGAAGTGAGCCCATGAACACCACTTGTCTGACAAGAAAGTGGATATTGGAAAAAAAAAGTAATTAACATGACCACCATAGGTTTACCCTTTGGGTTAATGGGTTGATGCCTTAGCAAGATCAACTCTCATGAGAGTGTTATTGAATAATGCATGAATCCTTTAAGTTCTAGAGAGGTAAAGGGTGAAACACTCATTAGGTTGAGAAACATATGGTAAATTCTTAGAATTTAATAATTCTTGCAATTGAATACATAAGTTAGAATTTGAGCACAGATTCACAACCCTAACTATTTGAACATCTTGGTGAGCATAACTTTAGTTGATTAATTCTCATTGAAATTACATATATATTAATTCTCATAAGCTAAACCTTGTGTGATACAAATCTAAAAGAATATTGTTAACACATCCAAACCCCCTTTTACTCAGGAACCTTAGATCAACAGTCTAATAACAGTTATAATACTTAGTGAACAAAGTATTCCCTGTGGAATTTAATACCCAACCCAGTTGGGTTCTATATTTGACAGTGACTGCTTACTCTCTTGTAATAGAGGTGTAATTTGAGTGTATCACTTATACTTTATTATTTGATTTCCTGTGATTGAAAATTAGGGACCTGGTCCCTTATATTGCGGAGCAACACCAAAGGGTTTCATCAATTGGTATCAGATCCTGTTACTCTAAAAGGCTCACACCTAGAGTGTCTTGGTTAGTATGATTGCTTCCCCTAATCTAGAAGAAGGGAAATCTACACCTAGACCACCAAGATTCAATGGAGAGTATTATGGGTGGTGGAAAACTAAGATGTTCGACTTCATCATGCATGAGGATATTGAACTAATGGATATTATTCTTGATGGTCCTTATGTTCCTATAAGATAAATAAAAGAAGGGGATGTAACAAGAATGGTTGTCAAATGTAGGAGGGAGTTCAATGATGAACATAGAAAGATGATTAAAAAGAATTACAAGTCCAAGAAGTTGTTAGTATGTGGCATAGGTCTTGATGAGTACAATAGGATCTTATCTTGTGCAAATGATTAAGAGATCTGGGATTTCTTGAGGACTACTCATGAGGAAACTACAGATGTGAAGGATTCTAAAGTTGACATGCTAACTACACAATATGAAACCTTCACTATAAAAGAAAGAGAGATAATACAAGAAATGCATACATGATTCACTTTAATAACAAATGAGATTAACTAATTAGGAGAAGTAATTCCATTGTATAAACAAGTGAGGAAGATTCTGGTTGTTCTTCCCAAGTCATGGCAAAGCAAAGTACATGTCATAACTGAGGCAAGAAATCTAAAGACCCTCATAATGGATGAACTAATAGGAAACTTGAAAACTCATGAACTCAAGAAATAGTAACGAGAAGTGAAGAACAAATTCAAAATGGAAAAATATTGTAACACCCTGTACTTTCGGGCTAGAATATAGACCGTCGTTCCTATGCGTGTAGACCCGAACTAGATAATTCCTTGCTAATATATGTGTGTTTATCAATCCTATAGTATGGGAGTACCTTTTAATATGAATTAAATCCACAAAAAAATCCCCTAACTCTAAGACGAGTTGAAAACATTTCAGTGATTAAGTTTCAGTGGACGTTAAAACTTAAGTCAACTTCCATCAACCATAACTTCTTATATATAATGAATTAGCTGGTATAATATAAATAAAATGAAAGGTCTTCGAAGTATCTTTCCAAAGATACCAATTTTGCCAAAATCCAATACCCGAACGAAAAGTTACAGCCATATTCGTGAGAGAGGCAGTAGCTGCGCGCGATTAGCGTACGACGCACACTCCGTCGCACGCACCTAATTTTCAGATTCTGTTTTTGCGTTTTAAGGGCAATTTGGACCTTTACCTCACCCAAGGTCTGTCCATAACATAAGATTCACACCCCAAAAGCAGAATACACTCCATAATTCAATTTTTCCTCTCAAATTAAAACCCTAAATCCTTTCTCTCATGATCAAGAATCAAGATCTTACATTCAAGACTCCAAGAAAAGGGTCAAGACTCGGGTTCCATCTATCAAGATCTAGGCTCCATCTTTCAACTCTTATAGTCTAAGGTACGTGGGGTTTATCCTAAAAACTACATGGACTTGTAAACATTAGAGCATGATTAAAAGATTATTAAACATGAATTTTAAAGTGGTTTTGGAATCTATATTTAAATTATGTATTCCGAATGTTTCAATGTTACTATTGCTTTGGCCTTGTGGTATTTTCTCCTAAATTGATTTACATGTATATGTATATGTATTAAAATTAAAATTTGAGATTGTTTGAGAGCACAAATTATGAATTCCCTCTCGTGTATTGAATTAAAGTTTTTGTCGAAAAAGAGTTGAAATGCATCTTTTGCGATGTGAAAGTAGTTTTCTCAATGTCATAGTATTTGAACATGATTTAGAGATGATGAGAGGGTGTTTCTTAAGATATCTATGTTTTGTGTTAAAGAGAAAGAATTGCATGAAATTAAGAATTTTGACATGACCACCTTCATTTATTAAATCGTCGATAAAGAGAATTGCTTGCATGGTTTCACATGAGTTTTAAAGAATGAGTTTCTTGAAAAGAATTGTTGATATCGTGGTACTGAATTCCATGATTTGAGAATAGAGATATAATTTTCTATAAATGGCTCAGAGAATGTAACTTGCAAGTCAATGTTATGACAATACCATGTAAATATATTCCAGAATAGCACTAGAGTCTTCAGAGTTTTATTTTCAAAGATTGCATATAGTAAAGAAAAAAATGGGCTTAAATATGGTTAGGTAGTTACCCAAAGAGGGCACGAGTCAATCGACTCATATCCTAAAACCGTATTTTGCCGATACGGGTATGTTACTTTTGTATGCTGGCGATGGTCCTGTGGCGTCATAGAGATTCAGAGACTCCGACCCTTGCGACAAACATGGATTGGGGGCTTGGCTGCCGAGTTAAGCGCAGATTCCATATAGCCCGTGGAATTACAAAATTGTAGGGTACTCCACCTAGCGCAGAAGTAAAACAAAGAGTATGTCACAGAGTTCAGATGGTTTTATAGAGTCTTTTAACAATGCCCATGTGACTTTTACTATGTGACATATTTATGAACCATTTTTTAATTTCTCTCATATATGTTGAATATCAAATATTATTTTGGGTTTGCTCTGCGTACCAATACAACTGTATTGACCCGCTACCTCTCAGGGTCTGAGGCTCAATCTAGCAGTCCTGCTAAGCAGTAGATCTTTCCTGATAGAAGTGCAGAGTTCCGTTGGTGAGTCATCTATGTTTCAGAAGGCCTATTTAATTTCAGACATTTATTTATAGTTTTGGTCTACTGGGGGCCTTGTCCCAGTTTTCATACATCTTTGTTTCATATGTAGTAGAGGTTTCACAGATAGAGTCAGATATTATTTTAGATGATGTTGAATTACAGTCCTTAATATTTTATTGATTTCAAAGCATGACCATGATCCCATACTCAGTTACATTTCTGCATTTCTTTTCTATATATGATTGGTGTATGTGATTATAAGTTAGATAGGTGTCTGGGCCTTCATGATTCAGATTGCTTATCATGGACAGGGCCTCGATTTGAGTCATGAAAAACTTAGTATTAAAGCACGGTTTATGGTCCCAAGGTGTCTATGAAATTGCGTTGGGTAGAGTCTTGTTTATGGGTGTGTAGCGCACCGCACATATAAGCAGGAGGCTACAAGGAATTTAGGAATGTCTCTCTTTCTTCATGTTTTAGTTCGTGCTATGGAGTGAAAATGTTCCTCTTTCATACTCGAATTCATGCTATGGTGTCGTCCATATGAAACAAAAGTTATCCTAATTCTTTTCTTAGTTTGGTGTTCCCAGATAATTTTAAAAGTCACACAAAGTGCTTGAGAGAAGCTCCCTAGTGTGTCGTAAGTCCCTCAATTTTAAATTTGTTTCCTCGTTCTTATGATGCATTCAATTAAGACAAGAGTAATATATGTATTCTTAGGTCATTGAATATTGTGTGTCAAATTTCCATCTCTTATGATCTTGTTATTATTGTGTTGTTGAAACTAAAAGTCTAGTGAAGTCATGTGGGGCTCTTTCGATTCACTAGCATATTTGCTTTGTTATTCATTTCATTTTCTGGTTCAAAACACAAAAATCAAGTCTAGTGAAGCCGTGTGAGGCCTATTTTGATTCACTAGCAACTTGTTGTTCATCTTGTTGTTCTTGTGTTGGTTGGAACTGGGGTTTTAGAGGTGTAGTGACAAGAAAAATGGTAAGGGCGAGTTATTGAATATATGTAGCCAAAATATTTTTTTGCATATGATAGAGTCAGTAATGAAGTGATATATCCTTATGTTTTAGGTTAGTAGAAGGTGGAGAAGGAGTTATTGGTTAAGGTAAATTGTTGTTTGGTTGAAGTATGAAAAAAGTTGTTGATGGTGTTTTTTGTGCTAGAAAAGTATAGGTTATTGGTGAAAGTATTTAGTGGATGAGTGTTGTTAATTTAGGGTTACCTGTGGTTGCAAGAGGGAGTTTAGTTGAAACTTATAGAGCTATAAAAAAAGTTTAGGTGTATAGATTGGTAAATACTAATGATACGTAGAAGGAGGATGCGTTAATGGATTGAAAATAAGATAGGCCATATGATTATGGCCGAATATTGATGTTATGAGATTTTGGTGGGCTAGTGTTTCTTCATGTCTTATTCTATAACTTCCAACTGAGAATTGTATGTAAGGTGGGTTATTATATAAGATTAAGGTTGACCATGTCTATTATATGACTTTACCTCTTGACCTTCTTTCCTTTAAGTAGTTGTAAACTAGTACTTCATCTGAAAAGGTATGAAGTGAATTTTGAGCTATAATAGTGATGTCATGGAGGGGATTGTGATTGTAGGTAATAGTTAAATAAAATGAGTATTTGGAGTTGTTTTCCCAATTCGATGGACTGGTACATTATGTTGCATGCTTTGCTTTATTAGTGGTAGATGATTGATGCTAGACTATAGAATTGGATTCTAGATGTAGAATGTGGTGGTAAGAATAGTAGCTTAAGATTAATAAAGTATGTTTTACGGGGATGAATTTGTAGGCTTGAAGTGATTTTTAAAAGAGCCTAGGTTGATAATTGATGAAAGATTTAAGTGGCAATTATAAGGTATATGTGTATATGAGAATGGGTGTTAAAATGATGACTTATGGGTGAGTCATTAAGTGGATAAAGGTGTAAGTATATAAGAATAAGTTCCCATTCTCCCTCCCCCCCCCCCGATAGTATGATGTTAGGTAGGATTTTATGATATGAATTATTCAATTAACGATCATATGTTAGAAGGTTAAGTAGTTGAGAGTGGAGTTTTATCTGATAAGAAGCAAGGAAGTGTATGCTCATGAGACTGCATGTTGTAGGTTGATGACAGTAGAGGATATCAAAAGTTAAGAATAGCGTTCTTGGAAATCAATGACTTTAGAGATTACTTAGAAAGGGGAAGTTTAGCTTTTATGTGTATATGTATTTTACATACCTGGGTTGTGTTCTAAATTATAGTATGGAGGAGTCTAATGAGTTGTTGTATAGTATTCGTTAGAGTTGAATTGAGGAAATATTGGTAGGCAATATGAGCCTTGGGTATGGTGTTACAAAGTTTGTTAAGTTGTAAGTTATGTGATTAAAGGTGTAATGAGAGTATTCTAAGGAGTTGAAGATAGAGTGTTAAGTGTTTAGAAGCGGGGATATCCATGCCCATAATGATACTAGTCATGAGTTGATGACTTTGGTGTTAGAGGAAGTTGATTAGTATCCCTGAGGGGGGGATGTCCCAAAACGAATTCAGTGCCTTTATGTAAATTATTGAGAGGAGTTGTATTCATGTACATATTGATAGCCCTTGGTGATAAGGAGTGTGAATGTGTAAACTCATAGGAGTGGGGGTTGTAGAGTGATGGCTATAATGGTTAGCAAAAGTTAAGAGTAACATCTACAGAAAAGCAAGGCCATCGGGGTATAGATCATTAGGGAGAGTTAGAGTTTAAGTATATGGTGATGTCACTTTTATGTTGAGAGTTATGACTTTGATCTAAGGAGGAGATGGGGAATTAGGTTAGTTCCTGAAATTTTCTCATTGTGGCGAGTTGGGGAAGAGTCATGATGAACCTACTCCTATTCAAGCATGTTCCTCTTGCTTCAATCTAAAAGGCCACTCTGGTAATGCCTTACGTTATGTATCCAAGTCCTACCTATATCTAAGGTTTGATCACTCGGTGCAATTCATGACATGTCCTAACTTCCAAACTAGAAGAAATAATGTCCCTCGGTGATCCAATATTCTAAGTATCCAAGTTCTATGTGACGTTGCTCATGACTGATAAATTTGTATCCCAAATCATGATTGGTTCTAAGGAACTATGTTTTTCATATGTTGACGATTCATTTTATGTCGGGATTAGCCAAAATGATAAAGTTGTGCGAACTCATGACTAATTCAATTCTGACAATGGGAAGCGATAGCTCCAAGTAGAAGTCCTTGCCAAAATCGTCGACTTCATGAACTCCACACTCATGTTATAAGACTCATGATGTAAGCTCTAATGTTTCTCACTATGGTTGTCCTAAGAACTCATGCTATGTTTAAATTGTGCCAAAATGACTCTTCACTTGTGATCCAAATACTTGATATATTAAATACTCTGTGCTTGTATCATATCTTCAACTCATGTCCCACCTTGAGTATGGAAATCAGTATATGTTATAACCAAATAGCGTTACTCTCTTTCATGACGCTCTTGCTCAGGTCCTTCAATTACCCTCTGTATGCTAGTATAATGGTGGTTGTGGAAGCGTAGAAGTGTGTTAGGTAGGGGAGTAGATATTCTTGAAGGTGAAGATTTTGATGTGGTTTCGAGTAAGGTATAAGCTGAAGGGAAAAGAAGGAGATGAACTTTTGTTGTGTGAAATATCTACGAAGGAGAAATGTGACGGAAATAGTTTTGAGAGTGATTGAAATTGTTGGTCTTAGTAGGGAGATCCATGTAGTGGTTGTAGTAATGATTAGGCTTGAATGTTCTGAATGATGAAAACACAAACCTATGTGCCATGTGGTTAGTATTCTTTGAATTAATACTTGAGATTGTTGGATTACAGTGATGAGGTGAGGTGATTTCTTAATGTGATGTAGGGTGCAGGGCCCCGTAGTTTAAGTTAGCCCCTCTTTCCTCTAAGTTAGGTTTGAACATAGAAGTATTATACGGAGGGACACAAATTTTTATGGTTAGATGCGTTACGGGAGAATTGTAAGTTGGGAATGATGAAGTATGTTGATTAATGTCGGAGCATAGATAAAAGGTGTTGCTAAGTTTAAGTCTTTTCGTTGTATTTTGTAAGATGGAAATTTCTAATACTCCTGTATTCCACGAGAAGCTTATCTCATGTCTTGTACCAATGTTAATCAGGCCGAGGACTCATAGAAAAAGTTATGTTAATGCTACATACCCATAAAAGAGACTCTACTTTACACTGCTTTGTGGACAAAAAATTAACCATGAACGTAGACTCTAATACAAACCTTGTCTCGACCCAAACTAGGGTTTGGCTGTGACGGGTATCTCAAGTTCACCATGGACCGTAGACCACCCCTTAGCCTAATCTAAAGAACCAAATATACCTAGCATTGGATGGATTCCAAACATATAAGAAAATAAATAGGAAAGCTCAAAGAATCTATGATGGAGCAATATCCAACAACCACAAACCAATAACCAACCATAATACCCATGTACACGGTAATGTCCATCAAAACCACTAACAAAACCAAAGATAGTCTATCTGGGACATGCCCCCGGCCATAGAAAAACATAAATCCAAAAGAACGAGTCAAAACATAAGGAAACCTAAAGCATGAAATAGGGTCTTCCAAAGGATGGAATCTCACCAATTGAGTTTGACTCACAACCTGTCCCCCGATCATCTAGTCACTATACATGAGAAGTAGAAGTACGGCCAGTCTCTACATAGCATGGGGATAGAGCATCCAAATATGGTTAGAGGTTGGAGCGCTAGCATGCATATCAAGGAAATAGGATAAAATAATGCCATAAATCTAAAAAAAAGTCAAACCAATGCACATGTACACATACATGCATATCCATACATATATATATAACTATATATATATATATATATACGTCAATATAAGATGATGAGGGGGGACTAGGGCTTAGAATGAACTTTAAAATATTATCTTGGGTTGCATAGCTGGACCATTCTAAAACCACCCAGAAGAAATATAGGTCCAGCTGTAACCCCCTGGTCGGTCCTTACTGCGTGTTAGTTGCACAAACTGGGGATATCACAAAAGGCTAGGGATTCCCTTGTACCTTTATCCAACCATGATATAATTATATATACACTAGGGGGTTATTTCATACCCCACAAGCACATGGTCATCAAGACCAACCCTCACGTTGGCAAATAAAAGTTCCTAGTATTAGTCCTTCGAGACTCACACCATCATGACCGTCTAACCAACCCCCATTAAGAGCAATAAAAACATTTAACATATAACCCATCCACCAATTCCGGGAGTCAATTATTAATACATTGTCAAGTGTTATCATCACACCGACTACAGCTTGCAAGAAAAGTCAGTAGCCAACACTTTGGGGATTTATTCGTACCCCTCAGACTCAATCATAAGAATCACTTAGGGGATTCCCTTATACCCTATAAGGTTTTCAAGATCATTATCATTAGTTTCGAAGAGAATATGATAAACCAAATGATAATTTATATTCCCAAATTAATTATGCAAGTGGATTGAGGTTATTATCAATTTCCATACAAAGACAAATTATTTGGGGATTCCATTGTACCCTTATTACCATAGTTTAAAAATTAGGGGAGTCCATTGTACCCTTATTCCATCACAATTCCTTTGCACCCCGATGAGTGTACAAACTAATAATTCAATGCATAATAGTTCAATAGTAATCATGAGAAAACATTCAAAAAATTTATATCCAAACCCCCAACCTATAGTTCAAACCCAACATAAAAACCATAAGAATAATAAACCAGTTTTACGCCATTAAGAAAATACAAATATAGGGAAAGAGAAACATGCCCTAGACACAGGAGAATTGGGAAGTAATTCAGGACTTGAAAGTCGAAATATGAATGTAAGAGAAAGTTCTTAGGTTCTCTTGGGATTTTGATTTTGAGAGTGGAATTGGGGATTTTAATCTCTTAATACTGAAAGGGATAAGCTTAAATTATGTTTAAGGGTCATACACTGGTGAAAATACCCAAAAGCCTATCACGCCAAGTTAAATAAAACAAGAACCACATGAATTTCACACAGTATCTTGGCATGCTACCTATCACAGAGGCTAACCTCTATGCCACATTGCATATTATGGAAATTATCCTCCGTGACACGTTGCTTATCGCAAAGATTATCCTTTGTGACACGCCAAAAATGGAAAGGCTCACTACCTCAGAACTCCAAAATGACTCCAAACCTCTTACGAAAAGTCCAAAACTCACTAGGATTTCCCTTTTAACATCCCAAAGCACATCTTAGGTCAAAAATTGACGTTTCAAATACGCGAAGGTCCAAAATAAAATGGAAATATTTTTAAGGGTGTTACATAGGATTCTAATGTTCTTGGTTTTTGGTTGATTAATTCATTTGGTACTTTAGGTTTTCTTTGTCTATTATTGTGAGATTGATTCTATCCTTTATTTATTGAATTCCATGGATTGCCTTGCAACTAAAAGCGGAAAATTCCATAGCTAGGGTTGTGGGAATCCTTGCGGATTAACAAAGTAGGGGAAGTGTGAGATTTCCGATAGATTATTGTTGTTGCATGTATTGTGATTTTCTTTTCTTTGATTTCTAATTGTTTCAAATGTTAAGAGCCCATATGTATTGAATACTAACTCGAGAGAGAGGTAGAGATTGAGAAAAGAATATCACAATAGTGATTCGAGGCTATCAACCCTCATCTAATTAACTTAAAATAGAGTGGAGATAGTTAATTTGGAATCCAAGACAAGAGTTAGTAATTCACCACTCTAAGACTGAGAGAAGATGAGTGATATTTACCAATGGGTGTTGAGAGACTATTGGTGATACATAACTTGTTAGATTCAACATATCGAGCAGTGAGATAGTTAAATTGAGTATGATGAACCTATGGAGTTATAAGCCAGGTAGAACACACAACTTGTTTTCAATTCAAATCTTTCACAACAAAAAACATTCAAATCTTATTACTTTTATTGATTACTGCAATTCTCTTTATTTACTTTTCTACACTGCCTGGTGATTTCAATAAATTTGAGAGATATTTTTGGCCAATTCTCTGTGGGTTCGACCCCAACCTAGTTGGGTTACTATTTCTGACATTGACCACTTTATACTTCTTAGAGGTGTAGTTTTGGGTAAAATCAAAATTTTGGTGTTGTTGTTGGGGAATACGGTTGGGGAGTTGTTGATTGAAGTTGTTGAGGTTTTTGGGTTTTATTTTTCTATTCTTCTTGGGGAATATGCATGTGTATGCCTCTTGTTTCTATACAAGTGATCAAACTTTACATTTTTACTCTTTAATTTACTTTGCCTTAGCTGTTAGGCTTTGATTCGTCCATAGTTTTCATTTTCTAGTTATCACTGCCAAAGTCTTGTAAATATTTGAGTCATAGTATTTCCATTTTCATAGTCAGTGTTTTCCAGATATCTTATTCGACGTCTTATAGTCTACAAAAGTACAAAAATATTTCATTTGGTCTTTTCCTTTGAGATTAAGCACAAATACATTAAGTTTCTATATATAGTCCAGAAAATACAAAAATATGTCAATGTTAGAGTCTTCACAGTTTTCTTCGTCCATGACTAGTCTATGTAGATTCTTAAAGACATTACATATGTCCCCAACCATTTATAAAACTCTGTCTAGCAAAGAAGACTATCTCTATCAAGTAAATGTGTTGTCAAAAGAACAAAATTTGTCTTCTACCTGTCTACCTATACCAAAGCCATACTCTGCCTTTGCCAAGAAAAAGTATAATCCAGAGATGCAGATTGATTTCTTGTACCAACCATGGCAAAAAGGTGTTAATGAATACTTTGTTATGACAATACTTGACTAGTATGTCCTTTTGACTCCAACTGAACAATTTATCACTCTGCAGAAGCCAAGGGATTTTCTGCAACAGTGGAAAAGACATGGATTTACCCATATCAATTTTGGTGTGATACGAATTGCCTTAACATATCAAGGGAGAAAAAGACAGCCAATAAAGGCCCATCTTTTCATTCTTGATACCAGATTCAGAGAGTACCAACATGCAAACTTGGGCACTTCAGAAATCACACTGGACTCAGGGACAATTGTTCTAACCATGTTTCCCAACTTCATTATGTCCCTCTTCTAGTTGTATTTACCAAAGGCATTGAAGCTTTAATTTAAAATCCTTGAAGCTCGGCCATACTATAACTCCACACAAATGACCCTACACTATCAGATAGTTTGGCAAGTCCAGAACCATAGACAAAAATTATCCCTTCTAGATGGATACTATTCCTTGTTTCTTGCCACTGATTCCACGAAAAAAATGACCTAGTACATCCAAATACCAAAAAATATAGCTATTGAATAACTCCCCATGATTCTTGCAAATTTATGGCTCAAAAGTTATGAGATTATGAGACTCCATCCTCAACATATCCAAAATTTTAAACCTATATTTGCTAAAAAAATTATACAAAGTATCTCTCTCCGCCTGTATGTACACCTTTGCTGACACCTACTCGGATGAAGAGAATCCAAATCCATCAACTATGTCAGGATATCTCAATAGTGCCATGAATCAAAATAACTGGATTCTAGACTTCGGTCATGATAGGCATTCAATACACTGGTTTAAGGATCCATTCACAGGACATTGACTATGGGATATTGACTGTGACTGTAAAGAATTCCAAGAGGACTGGCTAGATGATTGCGATGAGAAGAAAGATGAACTAGAGTGGGATGACTTTTGGGACTTCAAAAAACCCTCTTTCCATAAGCCTTGGGGTGAATAAGAAGCCGAACATGCATTCAAAGTCTACTACAAACCTCAAGACTTGCAAACACTACCCATTCTACCCTAAAGTAAAACCTCCAAATCAAATCCTGAACCTCCGTTGTTCATGTATTTAAAACAAACCCCAGACCTCAATACACCTTCCCACCAAACCACCCATCTGAAAGGAATTACCAGAATTACAGTCCAAAATTTCTATATGTTATCCCATACATAGAAAAAGATGATCCAATAAGCTGGCAAACATCCACTAAAGATGCCAAGCTTATCAAAGCACTACAAAGTAGGCTACTGACCATTTTGTCTGAACGATGTCCACTAGGAACCACAATACTACAGTTTATTAACAATCAACAAAAATAAATTGCCTCACATAAAGAGAAAATCCATCATCTAAAATACAACTACATTAACCTACAAAATTCCTAAAAATACATCGTATTTCAACAAATATATCCTCTATGAGGATCAGGCCAACCCTTTTTCACCTGCCTAACTCATTCGTCCACACCAATGTTCTTCACTATAACTCTAAGAGATAAATAGGAATTTGATATTTCCAAATTCATATGGGAAAGGAAAGATGCCATGGAAGCCCAAAAGCAAGAAAAGAAGGCACAAGACCGGGTCAAAAGGATGAAGTATTCCAGATAGTTTCATTATTATGTTGATAAGGTAGTACCAAGACATGCTTCTTCAATACAGAAACACAAAGTGAAGAGAAACAAATGAAGACTAGAAGTACATCAAAAATGTCTTCTCAGTAACAAAAGGTCATTTCCAGATAATTGTATAGAAGATAACTCAATCATCTTAGATCAGGTGGACCCAAAATTTAATATTGAAAATAATGAAGATGCCATTCCTCAGTAATCTATCAAGGATAACCAAGAAGAAGAATATCTGAAAGCCATTGATGAACTCTTTGGCTTTGAACCAAAGGGGAATCCCAAACACTCATCTGATATTGGTCCTATAAATTTATATTTTGAAACTAGTGATAAATTTCCTTATGAAAATATATATGAAGAGAAAGATTCATATATTCATGCTACAATACATACCAAAGATACTGATGTTGCTTAATCTTTAGTATAGTCCTCCTAAGAAGGCTATCAACCCATATACATGAACCACTCTAAGAAACCAAAAGTCTCTAAAGTTGTCAATGATAAAGATGGGATGAAGGATGATCCAATCCTAGAAAGAAGGATAGATATCGGTACAATGGCAAAGAAAACCATTGGAATTCGATTTCACACCTTCACTCTTGACGATATCAAAATTTTAGCTTGGACCCAAAAGATCCAAGACATTTATACTTGGATTGAAATGAAGAATTTGGATGAACGAAAAAAATACATGATACTCTCAGATTTCACATCTAGATTCTTTGATATACTCAAATTCTGGTGGAATACTCTTGGGATCAATTATAAGAACATTTATCTTACTTCCCAAGACATTGCCTTAAATGTCAGGATCCTGCACGAAGACTTTTGCAAAGGCACCAACCAGAGATAAAAAAATCTCCAGAGACAACTCTTCTAGATGAAGAGCTTATCATATGATAGAGATGCCATCGATATCCACTTCGAAAATATAGCAAATATCTACTTTGAACTAGGTGGAGACCCCAACCTGAAGTAGGCCTTCGTATCATCATTACCAAAGATGCTAGTAGGTTATATAATGATAATTGTGATGGAGAAGTTAAACTTTAAAATCATTCCACAGATAGGATACATCTAGAAGTCCATCTTTAAAGCTCTAGACAACATATGCACAGAAAGATCTGCACTGGAGTAGATCATCAAGAACAATCCATCCCTTGATCGAGCCTGTAATAGGTATGACTTTGTCGCTAAATCCAAATGCCCCTACTCAAGACATAAAGTGAGAACAAAGATGCATCTACAATTTAGGATGTTTAACCTACCATACCTCTCACTGATAGGATCAAGGTGATTCAGCGAACCAGGTACTTTAAATGGAGGAGCCCAACAAACTACAAGAAGGAGAATTAATATTTTATCTACAGAAAGCCTATCCACGTTACTAGAAATTATCCTTAATCCAAAAGGTTGAAGGAATCCATCCACTACTTTGAAAAAATATCTAATCATGCCGGAATCTATCTCAGTAAAGAGGATAACCTTGAATCGGTATTCTCACTAAAAGAAGAATTGATGGAGGACACCCTCTTCTCCATAGACATATATGAAGATTAAGATAACATCTATGGTGATAATCTCAACCTAATATCCATATCATAGAAGACACTAAGAACCAGCTAGTCAAATCCTCATGTTTAACACAATAGGAATTGTATCTTTCGAAATAACAGACTACTCTCCAAATATAGTATGTGGATCCCCTCGATCCATCTATCCTTTGGGAAATTCCAAACTTTTATAAGCTTTAAGAATTTAGAAAATATAGAGGATCCACCTAAAAGTTATTTGAAGTGCACCCAGAATACCTTTTCTATCATGTGTTTGTCGCACTAGCCAATGACATCTCACAAGAACTCTTGTGATAATTATGGTACCTATTCTTAGTACTATATTCTCATAGAGTTCAATTGTGATGACTTTAGGCATTTTGATTAAATCTAACTATCTTCGAAGAGATTCTTGATGCGGTTCAAGCCACGATAATACCAGATTTGATACTTCAAAGAATTTTATAATGGAATGGTATTTATGCTGCATCGTTCTGTAGGAATCATAGGATATGACATCCAAGATCAGTAAGAAATTTCACTTCTCTAGAAATTTCATGTGTCTATACTCTCCCTTGAAGATTAATACTATGAAGCATAATGCTTCATTTTCAAGGAAAATAGATACATTCCAAAAGAAATTTTAACAAAGTAATGGGGAAGTGGAACTTCACTGATGATTATACCCATAGGGATAATGTCCAAATAGAAACAACAGAATATCAACCACTATCTAAAATCATGAGAAATGAAGTCACCAACTCCATCAAAAGCATACAGCTAAAAGCTCCTCCACAGGAATATAAAGATTTATCATCCACTAGGAGTTACTTTACCAAATAAATGAAGAGAAGCTTGGAAGGCCAAGAATGCCTCAGGAAGAAGCACGATGTTGATTGGTGTATAGAAGAAGGATATGCGATCTCACCACTGACACCATCCAACACTGCCTGAAAGATAACGTCGGATGACATCTGCAAGAAAGTTACCCTCTCTAGTGGGTTACCATTTCTAATAGGTTACCCTTTTCAATGGGGTACCCATTACAGTGGGTTATCCTCATCTCTAACTAAACCCTGTCAGTTGGATTACCCTTTTTAGTAGGTTACACTTCCATTGAGTTACCCTTATCTCCAAGGAAACCCTCTTAGATGGGTTTGTCTACAAGTTGTTGATCCCTCTGTTTGCAAGATGCTAACTCACTTACTTGCATATGCTATCACATTCCAACAACATTAGTGTGTTTTGTTTTAATTTGGACCATCATATATTAACGGGGCCCTGTTTGAATAAAGTAGGTAAAAAATATCTTTTAGAAGTGTGTGCCAAAGATAAGGCTTATCTAGTCATAATGGACAAGACTTTTCACTTAGAATATAGGATAAGAATGTAATATTTTATTTTAAGTTTATCTGTAGGTCAATATTATCTAGATCTTCCTTGTCCTATAAAAGGAATCATAGGCCTTTAGTTGGAGGCAAGTAGTTATCCACATAGAGACTAGCCTCTCTACTTGGAAGAAACTCACTCAACCTAAATCATCTCTTGTAATCTTCTAATATTATTAATAAAGTTATTTTTTAGATAAACTCTCTCCCGTGTTTTCTATCTACCAAAGAGATGGGTACTTTGGTCCTTTAGGTCGGAGTAGTGGGTAAGGAAATACTTAGGAATATACTTGTTGTGATTAAAACATATAAATTTGAAGTTTCTTTCCAAGAATATGCAATAAATTCAAGTTTTTCCATGCAACATAGATGTCTAAGTCCTTTCCATGTTTATGAAATGAAATTGTCTTATTCTGCACAATAGTTTTTTGATTTTGATGAACATGTAGATCTAATGTATGACATAGTAAATACTTATTTTTTTGAGGATTGAGGTAAACATTCCAAGGCTAGCCACGGTAAGACTCATTTATGCCATATATGGAAAAAAATATTTTGGGTAACTAATGCTTCATTTCTCAAATATAAGAAAACTATGGTGTGTTGATGAAAAGCTTTGATTTTGTGTGGTGTAATACCAATATCGACGTGAAATAACCTATCATGTTAGAAAGTTTAGAGTCTGTGGTCTATGGTATTGATGAAAGCTTTGATTTTGTATGGCGTGCCTCCTGCATAGTCATGAAACCTCATTTTATTATAGAAGGTTTAGAGCTCTATTGTGAATTACCTAAGTATTATTGTAGGTAGGAGTTTGTTCCCATAGTACATACCATCTTCAAGGCTCTGGAAAGCATACGCAGAAAGAGATCTGTACTAAAGCAGATCATTGAGAACAATCCAGCCCTCGTTTTATCCTATAGCAGGGATGATCTTTTTACCAAATCCAATTTCCCATGCTTAATCTGAAAAGTGATATCAAAGAGAAAGTTGTAGTTCAGGAGGTTAAAACTGCTTAGACATCCTAATTAAAAGATCAAGGTGATTCGGCAAACCAGTTACTTCAGACGGAGTATCCCAACAAATAACAAGAAGGAGAATGGTTTCTTCAACTATAGAAAGTCTGGAAATTATGCTTGAAACTCTCCTCAAACCAAAAATTTAAAAGACATCATCCACTTCTTTGATGAAATAGCTGATCACACAGGAATCAATCTAAAAAGGGATGATAGTGAATCGATCTTCACATTAGATGAAGAACCAATGGAGGAAACCCTCTTCTCTATAGTTGAATATGAAAATTTTGCTGACATCTATACTGATGATCTCTACCTGATATCCAGTATAAGATAAGACAACAAAAAACGGCAAGTCAAATCCTCATGTTCAACACAGTAGGAATTCTATATTCTAAAATAATTGATTTCCCTCCAAAACTGATACAAGTATAGAGAGCACAAGGAGTACAAGGGCTTGTAAAAGGTTCAAGTTTCATATTGTGCAAGTGATTAATGACCTTTTGGAGACTTTTTGAAGCCTTATTCAAGTGAAGAAATGAGGAGGGATCTTACACTCCATTAGCGTCTAATTCAAGGGATTTCATCAAGGGTAATATTATATTTTGATGGCACTCTTTTACACTCTAAAGGAGCACCCTTCACTAAGGGTATTTTTGTCCTTGTTTATAATAAGTATAAATAGACACCTTAGCTCTTATTTTCCTTAGCTTTTGACATTTGAATGAGTGACTTATAAATTGTAGTTTTTATTTTTGTCTTAGAGAGAGAATCCAAAATTAGGGTTAATGCTAAGTGATGGATTTCACTTGCGTTGACAAATTGGCAAGAAAGATTGGTGCTTGGGAAAGGTGACTCCCTTTGTGTGTACCTAAGAATGTGGTGTAATCAACATTGGTGATTTGTGTTTAAGTGTTTAGTATACAGTTTAGTTCTTCTCATTAGTGTTGGTAAATTTCTCATTATTTATCCTTTTTATTTTGAATATTCTATTTGTGTTCTTCTACTTCATCCCTCTTTCTTTAGTTGCTGATGTTTGCTTCCTTAGTGTTTAAATTTCGGTTATAGCTTTGTGTTATTTATCATTTGTTATCAATATCCATGTATTAGAGTTGTTCCCACAACACTAAGACTTGGATCTAGGAAAATCTCCACCAAAAAAAGAGTCTGGAGTCAAGAAAATAAAAAACAAATCTTAGATCTACATATTTTTGTGTTGTTTTGTTGGTTTCAAGTGCTAGATTCTTGTTCCCTAGAACCTAGGGAGTCTATATCTACATTTGGAACAATATTTGGTTGTTTTTTAGCTAGATCCACCATTGTTGTGACTTGTTTTAAGCTTTTGGGGTGGGATCTCTTGGTGGATACCTTGTGTCTGGCGTTTTTGTGGCTGATTTATTGTTATTTGTGCAAGTCTTGTCAAAGGGAACCTAGATCTAAAATAAAATTTGAATTTTGGATTCATTTGCCTAGTGGTTAAACCGTGGTCAACTCTTGAATATTCATCTTGTTCATCCACCATCTTCAAATCTTGTTTAAGAAGAATATTCAAGTAGCTTGTTTGATCAAAAAAGGGAGAACAAGGAGAGTGTACTAAGTGTTTGTACAAGAATATTCCCTAGTGTATTCTAAGTCTTCCAAAAAGGAAGAGGGCACAAGGGGACAAGCAAATACAATTAAAAGTACACATGAGGGGACCAATCCTTTTTGAATTCATTTGAAGCTCCACAAAAGGCTTCAAACCTTCATTTTTTCCTCTAAAACCAAAATTTTTCTTCCCTAAAGGAGTGTTTGGCTGAAACATGAATTTGGAAGTTTAAAATTTTTGAAAGGTGACACCCAATTACAAGCTGCCACATCATCACTTGTATAAACGACCAAATTGATTTCTTAACTAGATTTCTAAGTTTCTATTTGTTGTTTCTAGTTGTTTTTTAGTTGATTCTACCACTAAATAGCAAACTAGTAACTTCCTACGAGGTTTATAATTAGTAGTGAGTCCTTTTGTTCGTGTCTTCACTTTTTGTGTGCTTTTCTCATTTATAAGTTGTAGTAACTTGTTGGTTCAAGTCCGTATATCATTTTTATTTGAGTCATATAAAAAAAAATTGATTCGGAACCAAAGTAGAATCATCCCTCATTCACTTTCCATGTAAGTTCCAAAGAATCAACACTTGTGAAACCACGTGTGAGGTGAGAATCAAGTGAGAGAGTTGGTGAAGCTATTTGAACTAACTTGTTTTTTTGTTTTGTAGGATTTTGTTCTTTGCTGATTTTAGGTATTTGAGCTTGGAATCCGAGAGTACTACTTCCCAAACTTTGGGAAATGATGTTTCTAAGAAAATTTTGTCTCAACTTGACTTCATTGACCATGAAATAAAGATGATGCAATCAATTATTGGATCCATGAAGGGTGATTTCGGATCAATGAAGGGTGACATGATTAGAATAAAAATGAGTGTTGATAGATTATGTCCACCAAATCCTCCAAAAAAATTCTAACCACCAAGTCCCAAATACACTTGACCAAAGACACCACACTCCCCAAAATCCTATAGCACAAATCCAAATCCATCACCAACAAAATCCAATGCTTCCACCCCAAGATCCACTAAACTGAAATCACCTCTTCCAACTAAGAGAAGAGATGGTGATAGAATCCTAGGGTGATGAGGTTGGTTTTCAAGATGAAGAGAATTTGGATTGTGATATACAAGAATAATGTGAATAAAAGAGAGAAAGATAAAGGTAAACCATAGGTAGTAAAGTAGAAAAGGAAAAGAAATGCTTGATTTTGGATCTTTTCCACAAAGGACCCTTATTACTCACTAACCTAAGTGCTAGAATTCTTCCTAGCATTGATTCTTATTATGTGCAGGTTCAATATCATACATACTAAAAAAAGAATCTAAAAGGAGTTCCACACACACACATGGTTGATGAGTTAATGGAACCCTTGGCCGAAAGTTCCAATCTTCGGACAAGTGATGAAGAAATGAATACAAGGGTAAATCTTGACATATTCCATTGTGATGTGGAGCGTGAGGTCTTCCATGGTACAAAACCAAGTTATAACACACTTCTAATGATCTACAATGTAACAAAGCTATCTTCTACCCTCCTAGAAACTTGAATTGTTGTGATGTGGCTAGTAGTAGCCAAAGTGGTGTAGTTTCAAATTGGATTAGTGAAGAAGTGTATTAATCTTCCTTTTGTGATTCTCTTGGTATTTTTAGGTTGCATAAGGATCAAACTCTTGTTATGAGTATGCAAGCACTAGTTGATCCCTTAGAAGACAAAATTGATTCTTTTCGTAAGAATGATTTATGTCCATCTAGTGCTATCACTTATACCTTAGATAAGGTCCCATTACCAAGTGACAAGAGTATTCATACACTATAAAGTGGTTCATGCTTATAAATTCCATCTACTTATTCTTTGTGTATTTCCTATATTGAGCATACAAGTAGTGATGAACTTGGAACTAGTGAGTACTTACATAAGGGCAGCATAGTTGAAATTGATTTCTGTGACACCTTTCTCTACTCTCTATTTTCCTTTGATTATTTTTATACTATTGTAGAGAGTATGTATTTTATATTGGGTGAAGCCTATGGGGAAAAAGAGTGTTGTCTAGATCCATGTCTAAGGACACTCTTTCCCTTTGACCCCAGTGCCAAATGTGGATATGATGATGTCGGCACACCCAACTTGTTTCTTGGTCTACATGAAAACAAAAGTATTATTCTTGAAAACCCAAGGGAAAAAAAGTCATTGTCTTCTTGGGATAATGTTTCCAAAGCTGCATCTTTGCTTAACACACGTGTACTTTCATTGAGTGAATCCCAACTTATGGATGGAAAGTTGATGTTTTACTTGAGGGGAGAAGTCATATGTGCATAATTTATTTAATTAAATCCTTGTGTGCCTTATGTACTACATCCTTTGGACCAAGTGACCCTCTTATAGACGATAGCACCTTGGGTGATATCTCCATATTTGATTCCTTACTATACTACCTCTTTACCTATGATGATAACTTTGTTAACTTTGAAATGGTATTATGTAGAAGTAGTAAGTTTGGTGGTTGGTTTCCTTGCTTGGGTGATGATATGTGGGTAAGGTGGACCTTAGGATCAATAGTGGCACCATATTTGATGAGATCCTTTGTAGAGGTAATGAAACAAATGTATCTTATGGTCCCCATGTCAAAGGTAGCCTTACATTTTGGGTATAGTAAAGCCATTAAGACCATTGCAATTTCCTTATCTCTTGATATTTACCAAAACCACCTCCTTTGTACACTTCATGCTAAGTTTTTCATGTCACACACAAAGGACCCGTGGATGTATTTTAAACTTGAACAACCTTGGCTTATTGATGCTTGTAAAGTCGATATAGATAATGATTATGGTCCTTTGAACTTGTGTGATGAAAGCCATGATATTAATCTCATTTATAGTGACTATGTGTATGTCAAAGTTTTTAGGAATGCTTTGAAAGATTTTGGGTTGCACTCTTCTTTCTTTGATGCCTATCTTAGTTATGTCCTTTGTGATGCTTGTATTAATGGTTTCATGATTATGATAAAGGATTTTTGGCTATATTCCAAGAGTGTGCCCCCTTGGTGTGTTCATATAATTATGGTACTAATGCTAACCCTGCTATCATGAGGATTGTGTGCTTGTTGTTCTTATTTTTGGTTTTCCAAGGTATGAATTTGAGGTCAAATTCCTTTCAAGATGGAGAGGATAATACAAGAATAGAGAGCACAAGGAGTACAAGGCCTTGTAGAAGGTTTAAGTTTTGGATTGTGCAAGTGATTGAAGACCTTTTGGAGCCTTTTCAAAGCCTTGTTCAAGTGAATAAAGGAGGAGGGATCTTACACTCCATAAGTGCATAATTCAAGAGTTTTCATTAAGGGAAATATTATCTTATGATCTCTCTCTTTTACACTCCAAAGGAGCGCCCTTCATTAAGGGTATTTTTGTCCTTGTGTGTAATAACTATTAATAGACACCTTAACTCTTATTTTCCTTAGCTTTTGACATTTGAATGAGTGACTTCTAAATTGTATATTTTAATCTTCTCTTAGAAAGAGAATTTGAAATTAGGGTTTATGCTAAGTGATGGATTTGACTTGTGTTGACAAATTAGCAAGAAAGGTTGGTGCTAGGGGAAGGTGACTCCCTTTGTGTCTACCTAAGAAGGAGGTGTAATCAATGTTGGTGATTTGTTTTTAAGTGTTTAATATACACTTTAGTTCTTCTCATTGGTGTTGGTAAATGTCTCATTATCTATTATTTTTCTTCTGAATCTTCTATTTGTGTTCTTCTGCATCATCCCCCTTTCTTTAGTTGCTGATTTTTGCTTCCTTGGTGTTTAAATTTCAGTTATAGCTTTGTGTTATTTATCAAAATCTATTCAAAAAGTATGTGAATCCCTTTATTCTATCTGACATCCAATAAAGAACAACCTTTTATGAGCTTGAAGTATTCAAAAAATATGGATGATCTATCCTAAAGTTGTTTGAAGCACACCCAAAATACCCTTTCTGTCATGTGCTCGTCGCACTAGACAATAACATCCTACAAGAACTCATGTGGTTATTCTGGTACTTTTTCCATTAGTAATACATTCTCATGGAGTTAAAATGTTGTCTTCAGGTATTTTGATCAAATCCAGCAAACTCTAAAGTCGTTAATGTTGTGGTCAAGACATGACAATACTAGATTTGATGCTTCAAAGATTCCAATAATGCAATGGTCTTCATGATGCATCATCTGAAAGGAATCATGGGCCACGAAGTCTAGGCTTAGTTAGAAATTTCACACTTTTGGAAACTTTTTGTGTCTATACTCTCCCTAGAAGATGAATACTATGAACCATAATGCTTTAATTCCTTGCAAAACAGATTCATTCCAAAAGAAATCTGGCCTATGGAATGAGAAAAGTGGAACTACACCGCTGATCATCCCCACTGGGATGATGTTTGAATAGCAATAAGAGAATATCAAGCATCATATGAAATCTCAAGATATAAAGTCACCAACACTATCAAAATCATATGGTTAAATTCTCCCCCACAAGAGTGACAAGATTCATCATTCAGTAAAAGGAGTTACTTCACCAAATCAATGAAAAGAAGCTTGGAAGGCCAAGAATGCTTTAGGAAGAAGCACAACGTCAATTAGTGTATTGAAGAAGGAAGCGCGAACTCATCACCAACACCATCCAACACAGCCTGAAATATGATGTCATATGACATATTCAAGATAATTACCAACTCCAGCGGGTTACCTTCTGTAGTAGGTTACCCTCATCTCCAAGGAAACCCTATTAGATAGGTTACCTTTTTCAGTGGGTTACCATTTCCATAGAGTTACCCTCATCTCTAAGGAAACCCTGTCAGATGGGTTTGTCTACAAGTTGTTGATCAACCTGCTTGTAAAATTCTGATTCACCTACTTTAACATGTTGTCACATACAACCAACATTAGTGTTTTGTATTTATTTATCCCATCTCATTTAAGTGGGGCCAAATTTTAATAAAGTAGGTAGTAAATATCTCTTTGAAGTGTGTGCCAAAGTTAAGGCTTATCTAGTGATAATGGATAAGGCTTATGTCTTAAAAGATAGGATAGGAATGTAATATTTTATTTCAAGTTTAGTTGTAGGTCAAGCTTATCTATAACTTCCTTCTCCTATAAAGGGAGGCATAGTCCCATAGTTGGAGTCAAGCAATTGTAACATTAGAGCCTAACCCCTATACTTTGAAGAAACTCTCTCCACCTAAATCCTCTCTTGTAATCTTTTGATATTATTAATAAAGATGTTTGTTTTCTAAACTTTCTCTCTCTTGTTTTCTCTCTTCCAAAGGGATGGCTACTTTATTCCTTTAGTTTGGAGTAGTGGGGTAAGAAAATACTTTGGTATATACTAGTTGTGATTGCAACATGGAACTCTAAAGTAACTTTTCATGAATTTGAAATAAAGTCAATTTTATCCACGCGACATAGATCTCTAAGTCCTTTCCATGTTTATGAAATGAAATTAGCTTATTCTGCACAATAGTTTTCCAATTTTTAAGAACATGTCTATATGATGTCTAACATAGTACATAATTATATTGTGGATGCTTGAGGGCAATAGGCCAAAATGCATTGCAGTAAGACCTATTTATGTCATATACAAAAAAAATTATACTAGGTAACTAATGATTTGTTGTTCAACTGAAGGAAAGCTACGGTGTATTGATTAAAAGCTTTGATTTCATATGGCGTACTGCCTATATTGATGTGAAATTGCCTATCATGCCGGAAAGTTAAGAGTCTGTGGTCTTTGATATAGATGAGAGATTTGATTTCATATGTCATGCCTCCTACATAGTCGTGAAACCTCCTTTCATGTTGGAAGGTTTGGAGTACTATAGTGAATCACCAAGTTAATATTGCTTGTAGGTGTCCATGCCCCACTGTGCAGGCCATCTTCCAATCTCTGGATAATATATGCATAAACAGATATATACTAAAGTAGAACGACAAGAATAATCAAACCGTCGATCGAGCCTGTAACAGGGATGATCTTGTAAAAAATCCAACTGCCCCTTCTCAAGCCTCAAAGTGAGATCAAAGAGGAAGTTGCAGTTTAGTAGGTTTAAACTACCTAGACCTCTCAACTATAGGATCAAGGCAATCCAGCAAACCAGGTACTTCAGACGGAGGAGCCCAATAAACTATAATAAGAACAATGGTTGCTTCATCTGTAGAATGCCTAGTCACTATGATAGAAACTGTCCTCAAGCAAAAAAGTTAAAGAAGACCATCCACCTCTTTGAAGAATAGATAAACACACAGAAAGTTATCTCAGTAAAAAGGATGACCTTGAATCATACTTCTCACTGGATGAAGAACTAATGGAGGGTACCTCTTTTCCTTAAACGTATACAAAGATTTGGGTGATATCTATGTTGATGATCTCTACCTGATATCAAGTATCAGAGAAGACAACCAAAAATTGGCTAGATAAATCCTCATGTTCCACACAGCAGGAATTATATCTTCCTAAATAATAGACTACCCTTTAGATCTGCTTAACAAGTATGTGGATACCTTCGATCCGTCTATCCTTCAATAAACAACAACCTTTTACAAGCTTTATGTATTCAAAAAATGACGGATCCATCCTGAAGTCATTCAGAGTGCACCCGAATTACCCTTTGTATCATGTGTTCATCGTTCTAGCTAATGACATCCCACAAGAACTCCTGTGGTTATTCTGGTACTTGTGCCATAAATACTACCTTCTCATGTAGTTCAAATATGATGACTTCAGGCATTTCAATCAAATCCAATGAACTCTGAAGAGATTAATGCATTGGTTCAAGCCACGACAATACTGGATTTGATACTTAAAAGATTCCTATGATACAATGGTATTCATGATACATCATCCGATAGAAATTACAAGCTATGACGTTCAAGATCATCCAGAAATTTCACTTCTCTAGAATTTTCTTGTATCTATACTCTCCCTGGAAAATGAATACAATGAAGCACAATGCTTTATTTTTTAGCAAAATAGATGCATTGTAAAAGAAATCTAGCCGAAGGAATGGGGAGAATAGAACAACACCAATAATCAATCCCACTGGGATGATGTCCAAAGAAAATAAATAAAATATCACCCATCGTATGAAATCATGAGAGATGCAGTCACCAACTCCATTAAAATTACACGGCTAAAAGCTCCCACACAAGAATGTGAAGATTCATTATCTAGTAGAAGGAGTTAGTTCACCATATCGATAAGGAGAAACTTGGTAGTCCAAGAATGCCTTATGCAGAAGCACGACATCGATTGGTTGATGGAAGAGAGATACATGAGATAATTTCTAACACCATACAACAATGCCTAAAATATGACATCAAATGACATGTGCAAGAAGTTTACCCTTTCTAATGGGTTACCTTTTTTCAATGGGTTACCCTTTTTAGTGGGTTACCCTCATCTCCATGGAAAACCTATCAGATAGGTTACCCTTTTTAGTAGGTTATCCTTTTTAATGGGTTACCTTCATCTCCAAGGAAATCCTCTCATATATGTTTATCTTCAAGCTATTGATCCACCTTCTTTTAAGATGTTGACTCGCCTACTTGCACATGTTGTCACATGCCAACAACATTAGTATGTTTTTTTGGTTTGGCCCAGCACATGTTAGTGGGCCTTGTTTGAATATAGAAGATTGTAAGTATTTCCTAGAAGTGTCTGCCAAAAATAAGGCTTATCTTTTCATAATAGATAAGGCTTATCTCTTAGAAAATAGGTTAGGAATGTAATATTTTATTTCTAGTTTATCTGTAAGTCAAGATTATCTAGAGTTTCTTTCTCCTATAGAATAAAGCATAGGCCTTTAGTTGAAGGAAAGGAGTTCTCTACTTAGATACTAACCTCTCCACTCATAAGAAACTCTGTCCACCTAATTCCTCTCTTGTTATCTTTCTATATTATTAATAAAGATGTCTTTTGTCTAAACACTCTCTCTTGTATTCTCTCTTCCAAAAGGATGGGTACTTCGGTCCTTTAGATGGAGTAGTGGGGTAAGGTAATACTTTTGTGTATACTTGTTGTGATTCCAACATGGAACTCTGAAGTAAATTTCCATGAATATGAAATAAAGTTATCTCTGTCCATGCGGCATAGATCTCTAAGTCCTTTCCATGTTTTTGAAATAAAATTTGATTATTCTACACCATAGCTTTTTGATTTTGAAAAAAATATAGATCTGATGTTCAACGTAGTACATACTATTTTCGTGGATGCTTGGGGGCAACATGACAAGGAGAGCCTCCATAAGACTCGTTTATGTCATAAATGGAAAAAATTGTACTAGGTGACTAATGATTTGTTGTTAAGTTATAAGAAAGTTGTGGTGTGTTGATTAAAAACTTTGATTTAGTATGGCGTACCGCCTATATGGATGTGAAATTACCTATTATGATGGAAAGGTTAGAGTTTGTGTTCGGTTGTGTCAGTAAGAGGTTTGATTACATATGACATACCACCTTTATGGTCATAAAAATGGAGCTCTATTGTAAATCACCTAGTTAATATTATCAGTTGGAGTCCATGTCTCATTATGCAGGATATCTCCAAGATCTGGATAGCATATGCACAAACAGATTTGTACTGAAAAAGATCATTAAGAACAATCCAGCCCTCGATCGAGCCTGTAACAGGGATGATATTATCACCAAATACAATTGCCCTTGCTAAAGCTGCAAAGTAAGATTAAAAAGGAAGTTGTATTTCAAGAAGTTCAAACTTCCTAGACCTCCCTACGACACGATCAAGGTGATCCAGCAAACTAGGTAGTTCCAATGGAGGATCCCAATAAACTACAACAAGAAGAATGGTTGCTTCATCTGTAGAAATCCTGGCCACTATGCTAGAAACTATCCTTAAGCCAAAAACGTGAAGGACACCATCCAGCTCTTAGAAAAAATAGTTTATCATGTGGGAATATGTCTTAGCAAAGAGGACGACTTTGAATCGATCTTCTCGCTGAAAGAAGAACCAACGGAGGACACCCACTTCTCCATAGATGTATAAGGAGATTCAGGAAACATTTTTTATGAGGATCTTTAATGATATCCAGTACCAAAAAAGAAAACCAAAAACTGGCTAGTCAAATCCTTATGTTCAACACAATAGGAATTCTATCTTTTAAAGTAACAGACTGCCCTCTAGATCTGTTTAACAAGTATATAGATCCCTTCGATACATCTATCCTATGATAAAAAAAAACCTTTTATGAGCTTCAAGTATTTAGAAAATATGGTGGACCCATCTTGAAGCCATTCAGAGAGCACTCAAAATACCCTTTCTATCATATGTTCATCGCACTAGTCAATGATATCCCACAAGAACTTCTGTGTTTATTCAGGTACTTGTGCCATCAATACTACATTCTCATAGAGTTCAAATGTGATAACTTCAGGCATTTTTATCGAATCCAATCAGCTTTAAAGATATTCATGTTATGGTTCAAGTCACGCCAATACTGGCTTCAATGCTTCAAAGATTCCTATGACTCAATGGTATTCGTACCACATTTTCTGATAGTAATTATAGTCCACAACACCCAAGCTAAGCCAGAAATTTCACTCCTCTAGAAATTCCCAATGACTATGCTCTCTACTTTTCCTGAAAGATGAATACTATAAAGCACAATGTTTCATTTTCCAGCAAAATAGATGCATTCCAAAAAAAATCCAGTCAAAGGAATGGGGAAAGTGAAACTACACTAAGGATCATCCCCACTGGGATGATTTCTATAGAAAAATAATAAAAAATCAACCACCATATAAAGTCGTGAGAGATAAAGTTACCAACTCCATCAAAAGCATACGGCTAAAAGCTTCCCCATAAAAATACGAAGATTCATCATCCAGCAGAAAAAGTTACTTCACCATATCAATAAAGAGAAGCTTGAAAGACCAGGCTTTCCTTGGGAAGAAGCACAACATCAATTGGTAAATGGAAGAAGGATGCACGAGCTCATCGCTAACACTATACATCAGTGCTTGAAAGATGACATCAGATGACATGTGCAAAAATATTATCCTCTCAATGGGTTACCCTTTCTAATGGGTTACCCTCTTTAGTGGGTTACCCTCATCTATAAGGAAACCCTCTAAGATAGGCTTGTAAATAAGCTGCTAATCTACCTACTTGTAAGATGTTCACTCACCTGCTAGCACATGTTGTCATATTCAAACAACATTAGTTTGTTTTTTTATTCGACCCATCATATGTTAGTAGGCCATGTTTAAATAAAGTAGGTTATAAGTATCTCCTAGAAGTGTATACCAAATATAAGGCTTATCTAGTCATAATGGATAAGGCATATCTCTTAGAAGATAGAATAGGAATGTAATTTTATATTTCAAGTTTATCTATAGGTCAAACTTATCTAGAGCTTCCTTCTCCTATAAAATGACACGTAGGACTTTAGTTGGAGGTAAGAAATTCTCCACTTAAAGGCTAACCTCTTTACTTGGAATAAACTCTCCCCACCTAAATCCTTTCTTGTAATCTTTTTATATTTTTAATAAAGATGTTTGTTGGCTAAACTCGCTCTCTTGTTTTCTCACTCCCAAAGGGATGGGCACTTTGTTTCTTTAGGTCAGAGTAGTGGGGTAAGGAAATACTTAGGTAAGTACTTATTGTGATTGAAACATGTAACTCTGAAGTTACTTTCCATGAATATGAAATAAAGTTATCTCTGTCCATGCGACATAGATCTCTAAGTACTTTTCATGTTTATGAAACAAAATTGGCTTGTTCTACACTATAGTTTTCCTATTTTGACAAACGTAAAGATCTAATGTATGTTGTAGTACATACTTATTTCGAAGATGCTTAAGGGAAATAGGCTAGGAAGATTTGTTGTTCAGTTGTTAGAAAGGTATAGTGTGTTGAATAAAAACTTTTATCTCATATGGCGTACCATTTATATGGAGGTAAAATCGCCAATTATGATGGAAAGGTTAAATTCTGTGGTCTGTGGTGTCGATGAGAGCTTTGATTTTATATGGCATATCGCCTACATGGTTATGAACCGCCTTTCATGTTGGAATATTTGGAGCTCTATTATGAATCACCTAGATAATATTTCCTGTAGGAGTCTGTACCCCTCTGTCTCCCTGTCTATTTTGTAGCAAAGCCATCACCACTCCCAGAGGAAGGGAGAAATCATTTATTTGTGTAACATATGTTGTTTGTATACAAATGAGCCAACTTTACATATTTATTCTTTACTTTCTTTGGTTGTAGTTGTTAGCCTTCATCCGTCTATAGTTGTCACTTCCACTTATCACTACCAAAGTCCTGTAAATATTTGAGTCACGGTATTTTCACTATCAGAGTCAGTGTTTTCTAGTTATTATCTAGAGTCCTTTCCATATTTGAGTCGTTGTTACTTTTCTTAAATTTTAGAACAAATATTTCATAGAATCTTTTTATTATATGTTTAGCACAAATAATCGAGTATTTATAGTCCATAAAATACAAAAGTATGTCCATGTAAGGGTCTTTACCATTTTCTACAAGTATGTCTAGTCCATGTAATTCTTTAGCTAGATTAAAATGCCACCTACCATTAGGAAAACTCTGTCCTATCAATATGACTCTACTTATACAAAGTAGATCTGTTACCAGAAGAACAAAAAATATCCACAACATATCTACCTCTACTAAACCCCTACTCAGCCTTTTCCAAGAAGGCATGAAACCCATGGATACAGATCTAATCTTAGTTACAACAACAACCAAAAGTAGTTAAAGAATACATTGCTACATAAAAATATACTAATATCCTATTCATGAAACTCAGGAGTAATAGTTCATCACTTTGCAGATGCTAGAAGATTTTCCACGATATTAATAACTCAATGGTTAACCCATATAAACTTTGGTGTTTTTGGGTTGCGTTGACATACTATATTCTTTCCTATTTCCCCCAATATATCTTTTCTATAGCCATCCCAAGTTGTTACTGACTTATGGGGACCGAGAGTTCGGTTGCCTGGTAGTTCGTTTGGTTCTTTAAACCACTTTCTCAATTTGAGGTATTCATTGGTCCTAACTGACAATGAAATTAAAACTTTAGAAATCGACCTTAAATTCAAAATCCAAATTCTCCAATGCGTATGGAACGTCAAAAACTATGTGACTGCATATACTTTTTTTTAAATAGGACCTGGATGCTTCTTAAGGCATTGGCTAAAGCTCAAAACCAAGTTACAAGCTTCATTCATTCCTTATGTTAACCAATTTACCTCTACAATGGAAGCTAGGGTATGACCGCGGTACCGCAACTGTGGCTAGACAGAGGGCACAACCACGCTACCTGAGGCTAGGCCCATTTGTGCCTCTTTCTTAAACTTTAAAACCCCAATGGAGTGTGAAATATTCTAAGCAAGTCTTGTGGGTTGAGTTAGAGCGTAAACAACTTGTGAAATTGAATCTTGCTATAATCTAAGGTAAAATCTCTTCTAGTTTTGTATTGATTACATAATTTCTTGACTCAAAACCCCTAAATCATTGAGGCTCAAGTGTAGCCCCAAATTTTATTAATTGACTAAAATTCCTTGAGGGTTATGACTCTCTAAAGGTAGTTGAACAATGGGTTGGTTTTGGAAACTCATCTTTCAAAGGTGAAACCCACTTGGGGTTTTGGTGTTATCTTAAACCTATGGAACAATGGTTCCATAATGAGTATTGTTAATTTTGCTGTAATACTTAGATTGTATTATTGATAGATTTGTTTGTGGAGAAAGGATCTTCAACAAAAGTAAAGGTAAAGCTTATTGGTTCATGAGTTACTTCAACTCAAGGTAGGTTAGGCTTACTTGTAGTTAGATTGAGATTGATTGTAGTATAATTATTGATATCTTGTGAGATTGGGCGGGGTTTAGATAATAAATTGTTGAATAGTGATAACTAGGATTAGTTGGTTCTTATAGGTTATTGAATTTTCAAGGTGATATGCTTGACCCTTAGCCTAGAACATTAGATAGACTAATTGTAGTTTAATAAATAGTATGATAATACTCTAGTTTCTCCAATAGATGAGAATGGTGTTGCTCCCTAATCTTAGTATTATGTTGACCTTGCGAGTGCATAGTTAGGAAATTTCCTTGGTGTTGGATTGACTTGGGAGGGATACTTGAATAAGGTTTCCCCGATAGGCTTAGCAAGGATTGATAAGCCCTTATGAGATGATATAGATAACTTAGCCTAATCTAGGTAGATGTTAGACTATGATGGTGGACTTCGGCATTCTTGGAATTTAGGAGTAGGACTTGACCCACCTTAAGCTTGAACTATGAAATCCCTTAGAGACCTAGATACTAGTTGAATGACTAAATTATCTTGTTGAGATTATTAATGGTTAAACCTCGATTGTTGGGTTATATATATGGATAATGTTTGGTTAATATATATACTTGATGTATTATCTAGTGGTCATGATAAGAAGAGCCTTGGGAAAGTGATGATTGTATATATATCATATGGATACTCATGCTCATGTTTATTCTCATGTTATGTGGTAATGCCTATAAGAAATGTATAATGATACATCTTCCTTTACATCCTTAGTACTTTATTATTTTGAGCTTGTAGTTGCTTGTTGTCTTGGCTATGTACGTGTATGTATGTTGATTGCCTTGAGAAATATGAAATGGCTTGATGATGTTCGGTGAATCTGGAAGATGTGATGATAATACCCGGTAAATCCGAAAGAGGTAATGATGTATGATGTTGCCCGGTGAATCCAGAGAATACAGTGATGTTATAATATTGCTCGGTGAATTTGGCGAATATATTCATGAGATTTTTATACCCAGTAAATTTAGAATAGGTAATGATGTTATAATGATACCCGATGAATCCAGAGGATATATTGATGATATGATTAATACCCAGTGAATTCGGAGGATATGTTGATGTTATGTTGATGCCCGGTAAATTCAGAAGAGGTAAACCTATTATGATTCCATGTGGGGAAAATTTACATAAATGCACTAATTTGTGAGGTTAGGCCGTGTGGGACCGAGCTTATTATGTACTTGTGACATGATGTCTTCTTTTTTTAATGGTTACTCATTCTGTCCTTATTCACTAAATAAGAGGTGTGACCCTTGTTGACCCTAATTAGTAACTAGAAGTAACTTATCCCTATTAATAGGTTAAGCCTAATTGGTATGTGTAATCTTGTGTAGAATCTAAGGCTTACCTAGCAAATCTATTCGACATGGAATAATGGTTATGTTATGGAATTTTGCCTAATAAAATGGATTATGTGATAACTAGTTATTTCTAATAAAGTATTAGGACTTGTAGGCTAGAAGCCTAGTGAACTAGTTGGTGGACCTTACTTGCTTATAATATGGGAGCTAGTCCTTAATGTTGTAATATGCTTAATGATAATAAACTTAGTATTGCATGATGAATCATTAGGTAGAATTCTAATATGTGATGTTGAGGTGGTTTAACTAGTGACTTATACCCTGGAAATGCTAGTTTGAGAATGGCCTTGGGATAGATGAATAATGAATAGTATGGGTAATTTGTTATCGTTCCTTAATTAATGACTAGTAACTATAAGACTCATAGTCTAGTGGCTTATGGAAGTGGAGGTTAACTTCAATAGACTAAAACATGGAGTTTATAAATGAACTAGAGACTTAGTAACTATATACCTATGCTATAACAATATCGGTTTCATTATAATTAAATTATGGTACGAATATTGGATGTGGTTCTCGGTAATAAGTCATGGTGGGTTTGTTCTACTCGCGGTTTTGGTAAGAGTGGAGTATTTTTGCTTTATTGTATTATTGGTTGATCTTTTGGTGTACTCTCCAGTGGTATGGTACATCGTTATGAGTTCTTAGTTGTGTTCTTTTGCGTGTACTTCCGACACTATAGGACATCGTGGTAAGTTTTGTGTTTTATACTTTAGTGATGTGTATGTGTTGATAATAAAATGACATGATTGATATTGGGTGTATGACTTTATGCTTCAAAAATGTTACTCATTTGATATGATGATTATGAAGTCTATTGCTATAGTATATCATGTTATTGCCTTAGTAGTCTGGCTATTGTTACAGTCATATTAGAGAATATTCGGGTTCAATCCTATACCTTGTGTTTAAGTTATTGTCTTATTTTATATCATCTTTATATTACAATTTAGCTTAGTTTGATGATGATGCCTACTGAGTACCCATGTTTTGGTACTCATACTATACTTTTGTACCTTTTTAGTGAAGATTCAAGTTCTAGTTGTCATCGTTGAGCTAGTTCATGCTGCGTTAACTACCTGGAGATAGGGTGAGCTCTTGGAGTTCGAATTTCTCTCTTTCCTCTCTATCTTTAATTGTCTTTTCTTTTCGAAACAAATATATAAGATTATTTAATACATTTGAGTCTTGGAGTTGTAAATTATATCGTTAAGTCTAGATGCTCTTGTACTAATACTATCAGGTCATGGGATTGGTATTGAATATTAGTTAGCTTTAGTTGTGAAATGTTATTGTTTATATTGTATTCATATATAGGGTTCGTGTTGGATATTTCTAATAAGGTAACCCATTGCATTAGCTCCGGGTTACGGTATCGGCTTACCTACCGGTGGGATATGGGAGGTACCATCATAACTCATAATTTAAGTTGTGATAAATTGGTATCAAAGACAGGTTTCACTGATATTATTAGTGTAAGATCAAGTGTCAAATAGAGTCCTACAGATCAAAATGTTGACTTTTATTTTCTATCTTCGAGAGGCTATGGGACATTCTTAGGAGTTCTTCACTTGTTTCATTCTTATCTTGCTAAGAGTCTGAGTTGGTTTGTAGAATACTCTGTTGACTTTACTCTATTGCAGATGCCTAGGACACGTGCTTCAGTGATCTATCCCTAGTTAGGGATCAGGGTTCACCTCCTCAAGATCATATTCCAATACCCAAGCCAGAGACTCCTCCACCTCAGCTAGCAGTGGGACAGGGACTAGCCCAGGCTCTACCATGACTCATCCCCTTTTTTTTGTTAGGGATGCTTTGATTCAGCTGTTGGGTATTGTTGATAGTTTGTAGTCTACCAGAGTAGGAGTACAGCCTGTAGCTGCAACTCCTGGAGTTGAGGTTCCTCCTATTCCATTTATTATTTTGCTGATAATTGTCTAGCCAGTTGTGACCCAACCTGTTATGTCTGCTGAGGAGAAGAAAATGTTGGGTAAGTTCTTAGGGTTGGCTCTACCTAGATTTTCTAGTGCTTATGCAGAGAATGCATTTGAGTTTTTGACTACTTGTGAGGATAGGATTTGTGGGTTAGGCCTTATGGAAACTCGTGGTATGGACTACACCATATTTATACTGGGCTTGTATGCTAGACACTGGTGGAAGATTTTTATGAGCTTTAGACCAGTTAGATCTTCCTTTCTCTTGGGCTCAGTTCTCCGAGATGTTCTTAGAGAAGTTCATATTGCATAGCCTTAGAGATCACTTAAGAGATTAGTTCTCTAGGTTGGAGTAGGGTTCTATAATAGTCGCTGAGTATGAGAATCATTTCCATGAGTTGCCTAGGAATGCAACCTCTATATTTGATACTGAGTATAAGAGAGTTTGCTGCTTTGTGAGAGGATTGTGACTTTCTATTCAGATGGCTAATTAGAGTTTGGTTGCTTCAGGTGGACCTTTACTGCAATTACGAATCACGCTAGGGTGATGGAGGACAAGCAGCGTGACGGTCATGATAAGAGGCCCAAGTATCAGGGCATATTTGGTGGGAGCCATAGTAGTTCCCGATTTATGGGTGGTATTTCTTATGCTGGACATCCTCCACATCTATCTCTCCATCTTTAAGGTTGACCAGTTTAGGCAGCTCTTCAAACTGTTAAAGGGTATCAGTTTCATCTATGGGCCATGTTAGGATTGTAGCTATGCCGGAACATTCAAATATTCATGTTCTGGTTCTTCCCGTGAGTCTTATTTTACTTATAGACTTCTTGCTCATTTCTCTAGAGAGCGCCCTAGTAATGGGCAGATGGTTTTTTAAGCCTAGGGAGCTACCCCCATTAGGGGAGTTCACCCCTCAGGTAGGAGTAGTGTGCAAGGTCATAGAGGTGGTTACCAGGGTGCTCGAGGTGGCACTCAAGCAGGCAGGGCAAGTGGTCATTTAGGTACCCAGTCAGGTGGGGGGCGTGGTCAGTTATATGCAGTACCTTTTAGGCCCAAGGATGAGACTTCACATGTTGTAGTCACAGGTGTAATTTTGGTATGCCGCAAGACGACTCTTTCTTTATTTGATCCTCAATCCACTTATTCTTATATATCTTCTTATTATGCACAATGGTTGGAGTTGACTAGTGATTTATTAGCTTTCCATTTTATGTATCTACTCCCGTAGGTGATTTTTTAGTCGTGGATCGGGTATTCAGATCATGTATTGTGACAGTTAGTGATATCGATAATTATGTTGATCTTATTATTCTTGATATATTGTATTTTGATGTGATTCTGGGCATGGATTGGTTATCCCGCAATCATGCGGTTATGGATTATCTTGTTGAGACCATTACCTTAGCCATGCCCAGTGTACCTTCAATCGTGTGGCAGGGAGAAATTAGTCGTGAGCTAACAGGGATTATTTCTTATGTTTGTTCTAGACGGCTTATGTTGAGGGGTTGTGAGTCTTATCTTGCCTATGTGTGTGCTACCCGTGTAGAGAGTCCAACGCTTGACTCTGTTCCTATTGTGCATAAGTTTCCTGATGTGTTTCCTGATGTCTGTCTGGTATCCCTCCTAACCATGAGATTGAGTTTGATATTTACCTTAAGCCTAGTACCAACCTATTTCTATGACACCTTATCATATGGCTCCTGCAAAGCTTAAGAAGTTGAACTCTCAGCTCTAGAATATTTTTGGAAAATGTTTCATTAGACCAAGTATGTCCTCGTGGGGAGCCCCATTTTTTTGTAAAGGAGAAAGATGGCTCGATGCGGATATGTATTGATTATCGGCAGCTTAATAAGGTAACGGTGGAGAACTGTTATCCTATGCCTTGCATTGATGATTTGTTTGACCAGCTTCAGGGCGTAGCTATATTTTCTTAGATAGATTTGAGGTCCGGTTATCATCAATTGAGGATTCGAGCTGAGGATATCCCGAAGAAAGCCTTGAGGACCCGTTATGGTCACTATGAGATTTTGGTGATGTCTTTTGGGATGACTAATGCCCTAGCCTCATTTATGGACTTGATGAACCGTGTGTTCAGACCATATCTAGACTCCTTTGTTATTGTGTTTATTGATGATATCCTTTTGTATTTGAGAAGTGGTGGAGAGCACATGCAGTATTTGAGGATTCGCTCCAGTTTTTGCGAGAGCATGTGCTTTATGCCAAGTTTTCCAAGTGTGAATTTTTAGTTGAGTCGGTGTCTTTTCTCGAATATGTGGTTTCCAAGGCAAGTATTATGGTAGACCCAACTAAGATTTAGTCTATTCGTGATTGGGCTAGTCCTACGTCTTCGACTGAGGTTTGTAGTTTTATTGGATTGGATCATTACTATAGGTGTTTTGTTGATAGCTCTACTACCTTATCAGCCCCTATGAATAGATTGACCCGAAAGAAAGTTCCTTTTCGATGGTTCGAGGAGAGTGAGTTGAGCTTTGAAAAGATCAAGGAATGTCTAACCTCAACCCCGGTGTTAGCTCTTCCAGTTTAAGGAGAGGGATTTACTGTGCTTTGTGATGCTTATGATGTTGGTATGTTGGTATTAGGTGTGTTTTGATGCAGCGGGGTCGTGTCATTGCCTATTCCTCTAGACAACTTAAGGTGCTTGAGAGCAACTACCCCACTCATGATTTGAAGTTAGCAGCGGTACTTATTGCACTCCAGATTTGGAGGAATTACTTATATAGTATGCATTGTGAGATTTTCACCGATCATTGTAGTCTTTAGCATCATATGACCCAGCAAGAGCTTAATGCTCGCTAGTGTAGGTGGATAGAGTTGCTAAAGGATTATGATATGTTTATCTTGTAACATCTAAGTAAGGAAAATATTGTGGTAGATGCCTTGAGTTGAAAGGCAGTGACTATGGGTAGTTTGGCTTGCATTTCAGTTTCTCAGCGGCTTTTGGCATGGGATATCCAGTCCTTGTCCAATTTGACAGTTTACCTTAATATTTCAATCTTGCGAGGGTCTTGGCTCGTGTGGTGGCAAGGTCCTCCCTGTTTGAGCAGATTTATGACCGTCAGTTGGAGGAAAGTAAATTGTGCCTTCTCCATGATCGAGTAGTGAGTGGTGATTCTGGGAGACACACCATGGATTTTGAGGGTATCTTAAGATTTCATGGTTGTATTTTTGTTCCCCGACTCGATGATTTGATTCTATAAATTTTGCATGAGGCTTAATGTTCTAGATATTTTATTCATCTCGGTATAACCAAGATGTATGGAGATTTAAGGCAGGTGTACTGATGGGATGGTATGAAGAAGTATGTGGTAGAATTTGTGGCTCGTTGCCTATGTTGTCAGTAGGTTAAGACCAAGCATCAATCTCTAGGCTTGACTCAGAGATTACCCATTCTCAAGTGGAAATGAGAAAGGATCACCATGGACTTCATTAGTGGGTTGCCTCATACTTCTCGTGGTCACGATGGTATTTGCGTTATTATAGATTGCTTGACCAATTCAACGCACTTCATTCCTATTCAGATGACCTTCAGTGCCGAGAGATTATCTTAGATTTATGTTTGGGAGATAGTTTGTTTGCATGGGGTCCGTGTGTCTATCATATCATATTGTCGTTCTGTGTTTACTTCGAGGCTTTTGAGAGAATTTCAAGAGGAGTTGGGTACTCAAGTGGATTTGAGTACAACTTTTCATCTGTAGACGGATGGTAAGTCCGAGCGGACTATTCTGGTGCTAGAAGATATGCTCCAAGCTTTTGTTATGGACTTTGGAGGTTAGTAGGATCAACACTTAGCTTTGACGGAGTTTACCTGCAACAATAGTTATCATTTGAGTATTGAGATAGCACCTTATTAGGCATTGTATGGTAGGCAGTTTCTTTCCCCCATAGGATGGTTTTAGACTTCCGAGGTTAGACACCTGTAGTACAGACTTGCTTCATAACTCATTGGATAGAGTCAGGGTTATTCAGGATAGGCTGAGAGTAGCCAAGAGTAGGCAGAAGACCTATGCCGACCGTAGACTCCATGTCTTGAGATTCAAAATTAGTGACTGTGTGTTCCTTCATGTTTTACCTATGATAGGGGTGATGAGATTTGGGAGGAAGAGTAAGCTTATCCCTTGCTATATTGGCCCTTTTGAGATTCTCCGAGTAGTTGGCGATGTGGCCTTTGAGTTGTCCTTACCTCAAGACTTTGTCGTTGTTCATCCAGTTTTCCATGTCTCTATGTTGTGGAAATATATTCCTAATCCTTCTCTTGTGCTTAGAGGGGACTCGGCCAGTTGGACGAGCAGTTGACCTTTGTGGAGGAGCCCATGCTTGCTTTAGCGAGTGATGTAAGGCAACCGCCTACCATGGAGATTTCGATAGTCAAGGTCCAGTAAAGGAATCTCCCAGTAGAGGAAGCTACTTAGGAGATCGAGAGTGAGACGCGGGCCCAGTATCTTCACTTGTTTGAGACTTTAGGTACTTTTTTTACATTAACTTTTGGGGATGAAAGTTCCTTAGTAGTGGATGTTGTAATGACCCTTCAGGTTATAATCCATATTCATGCCTATTTCCCCAGATAGAGCTTCTCTATAGCAGTCCCAAGTTATTAGTGACTTCCAGGGACCGATAGTTCGGTGACCTGGCGGTTCGTTTAGTTCCTTGAACCACCTTCTTAATTTGAAGTCTTCAGTGGTCTTAATTGACCACTAAGACAAAACTTTATAAATCAACATTAAATGCAAAATATGGTTGCGCCAATGTGTCTGGAACGTCGAAAACTATGTGACTACATATCTTGTTTGTTCGAAAATGACTCTGAATGCATCTCGAGGCATTGGCTAAAGCTCAGAACTAAGTTCCAAGCTTCATCCATGCCTTGTGTTGACCGAGATACCGCAACTGTGGAGGCTAGGGTATGACCGTGATACCACAACTGCAGCTAGGTAGAGAGCGCGACCGCGCTACCCAAGGCTGGGTGGAACCTATTTAAAGGCTGCTTTGTCCAAATTTTTCCCATTTGTGCCTTTTTCTACAACCTTAAAACCCTAATGAAGTGTGAAATCTTCTAAGTAAGTCTTGTGGGTTGAAATGGAGCTTAAACAACTTATGAAATTGAATCTTGCTACAATCTAAGGTAAAATCTCTTCTAGTTTTTGTATTGATTACATGATTTCTAGACTCAAAACCCCTAAATCACTAAGGATTAAGTATTGCACCAAATTTGATTGATTGACTTAAATTCCTTAAGGGTTAAGACTCCATAAAGGAAGTCAAACAATGGGTCAGTTTTTGAAACTCATCTTCCGAAGGTGAAACTCACTCGGGGTTTTTGTGTTACCTTGAACCCATGGCACAATTATGCCATAATGAGTATTGTTAATCTTTTGTAATGCTTAGATATATTGTTGATAGGTTTGCTCATAGAGGAAGGAGCTTCAACCAAAGAAAAAGCTTGTTGGTTCGTGAGTTACTTCGACTCAAGGTAGGTTAGGCTTACTTGTAGTAAGATTGAGCTTGATTGTAGTATAATTGTTGATAACTTGTGAGATTAGGTGGGGTTTAGATAATAAATTATTAAATAGTGATAATTGGGATTAGTTAGTTCTTATAGATTATTGAATTTGCAAGGTGATATGCTTGACCCTTAGCCTAGAACCTTGGATAGTCTATTTGTAGTTTCATGAATAGTATGATAATACTTTAGTTTCTCTAATAGATGAGAATGGTATTGCTCTGTAACCTTGGGATTATGTTGACCTTCCTAGTTCTTAGTTAGGAAATGACCTTGGTGTTGGATTGTCTTTGGAAGGATACATGAATAAGGTTTCCCCAATAGGCTTAGCAAGGATTGATAAGTCCTTATGAGATGATAAAGATAACTTAGCCTAATCCCCGTAGATGTTAGACTGTAATGGTGAACTTCGGTATACTTGAAATTTAGGAGTGGAACTTGAGCAACCTTAATCTTGAACTATTAAATCCCTTAGAGACCTAGATACTAGATGAATGTCTAAATTACGTTGTTGAGATTATTAATGGTTAAACCTCTATTGTTGGGTTATATATGTAGATAATGGTTAGTTAATATGTATACTTAATGGATTATCTAGTGGTCATGATATGGATAGCCTTGGGAAAGTGATGATTGTATATATATCATGTATATACTCATGATCATTTTTATGCTCGTGTTATGAGGTAATGCTTATTATAAAAGTAGGATGATACATGTTCTTTTACATCCTTATTACTTTATTATTGTGATCTTGTATTTGCCTTTTATTTTGGCTATGTACGTGTATGTATATTGATTGCGTTGAGAAATATGAAATGGCATGATGATGTCTGGTGAATCTGAAAGATGTGTTGATGTGATGATATACCCGGTGAATTCGTAAGAATTAATGATGTATGATGTTTCCCGGTGAATTCGGAGGATATATTAACGAGATGTTGATACCCAGAAAATTCGAAAGAGGTGATTATGCTATGATGATACCCGGTGAATCCGAATGATATGTTGATGATATGATTATTACCTAGTGAATCAGGAGGATGTGTTGATGTTATGTTGATACTCGGTGAATCAAGAAGAGGTAAAGATGTTATGATGCCGTGTAGGGCAAATTTACATAAATGCACTGATACTTAAGAAGTTAGGCCGTGTGGGGCCGAACCACTTATGTATTTGTGACATGATGTCTTCTTTGGCAAATGTTTATTAATTCCTTGTCCTTATTTACTAAATGAGAGGTGTGACCCTTGTTCACCCTAATTGTTAACTAGAAGTAACTTATGCCTATTAATGGGTTAAGAATAATTGGTATGTGTAATCTTGTGTATAATCAAAGGCTTACCTAGAAAATCTGTTTGACTTAGATTAATGGTTATGTCATGAAATTTTGCCTAATAAAGGGGATAATGTGATAACTAGTTATTTCTAATAAAGGATTGGGACTTGTAGTCTAGAAGCCTAGTGAACTAGTTGGTGGACCTTACTTGCTTAAAATATGGGAGCTAGTGCTTAAGGTTTTAATATCCTTAATGATAATAGACTTAGTATTGCATGATGAATCATTAGGTTGACTTCTAATATTTGATGTTGACGTGGTTTAATTGGTGACTTATACCATGGAAATGCTAGTTAGATAATGGCCTTTGGATAGATGAGTAATGAATCATATGGGTAACTTACAGTCGTTCCTTAATTGGTGACTAGTAACTATAAGACTCGTAGTCTAGTAGCTTATAGAAGTGGAGGTTAACTTTAATAGACTTAAACATGGAGTTTATAAATGAACTAGAGAGTTAGTAACTATATAAATATGCAATAACAATATTTATTTCGTTGTGTTTAAATTATGGTATGAATATTGGATGTTGTTCTTGGTAATAAGTCATGGCAGGGTTGTGCTACCTGTGTCCTCGACAAGTCTGGAGTAGTTGTGCTTTATTATATTATTGGTTGATCTTTTGGTGTACTCTCCGGTGGTATGAGATGTCGTGATAAGTTCTTAGTTGTGTTCTTTTCATATTCATCTCGGTGGTATGGGACGTCATGGAAGGTCTTGTGTTTTATACTTTATTGATGTGCATTTGTTCATTAAAAAATGACATGCATGATATTGGGTATCTGACATATATCTGCTTATTGTGCACCACGGTTGGAGTTGACCAGTGATTTATTAGTTGTACCATTGCATGTATCTACTCCCATAGGTGATTCTTTAGTAGTGGATTGGGTATTCATATCATGTGTTGTGACAGTTAGTGATGTCGACACTTATGATGATCTTATTATTCTGGATATGGTGGATTTTCATGTGATTCTGGGCATGTACTGGTTACCCCACTATCATGTGGTTATGGATTGTTTTACCAAGACCATTACCTTAGCCATTCCCAGCGTACCCCCAGTCGTGTGGTAGGGAGATATTAGTCATGAGCCTAGGGGAATTATTTATAATGTTTGTCCTAGATGGCTTATTTTGAGGGGTTACGTGTCTTATCTTGCCTATGTGTGTTATACTCGTGTAAAGAGTCCGACCCTTGACTCTGTTCCTATTATGCATGAGTTTCTAATATATTTCTTGACCATCTACCAGGTATCTCTCCTCACCGTAAGATTGAGTTTGCTATTGACCTTGAGCCTGGTACCCGACTTATTTCTATGGCACCTTATCTTATGGCTCCTGCAGAGCTTAAGGATCTGAACTCTCAGTTCTGGGATCTTCTTGGCCAAGGGCTCATTAGACCGAGTATGTCCCCGCAGGGAGCCCCTATTTTGTTTGTAAGCAAGAAAGATAGATCGATGAGGATGTGTATTGATTATAGGCAGCTTAATAAGGTGACGGAAAAGAACCGTTATCCTATGCCTCGCATTTATGATTTTTTTACTAGCCTCATGGCGCAGCTATAGTTTTTAAGATAGATTTGAGGTCCGGTTATCATCAGTTGAGGATTTGGGCTGAGGATATCCCGAAGATAGCCTTTAGTACCCGTTATGGTCACTATGAGTTTTTGGTGATGTTTTTGGGGCTGACTAATTCCCAAGCCGCGTTTACGGACTTGATGAACCATGTGTTCAGAACTTATTTAGACTTCTTTGTTATTGTGTTCATTGATGACATCCTTGTGTATTTGAGGAGTAGTGAAGATAACGCACAACATTTAAGGATTTCACGCCAGGATTTCTGAGAGCATGTGCTTTTCGCAAAGTTCTCCAAGTGTGAATTTTTGCTTGAGCCAGTGTCTTTTCTCAGACATGTGGTGTCCAAGGCGAGTATTATGGTAGACCCGACTAAGATTTAGGCGATTCATGATTGGGCTAAGCCTACGTCTCAGACTAAGGTTTGTAGTTTTATTAGGTTGGATAGTTATTACAGGTGTTTTGTGGATAGCTCTACTACCTTATCAGCCCCTATGACTAGATTGACCCAGAAGGAATTTCCCTTTTGATGGTTCGAGGAGTGTGATTTAAGCATTGAAAAGATCAAGGATTGTCTTACCTCAGCCTCGATGTTATTTTTTCCAGTTGAGGACAGGGGATTTACTATTTTTATGATGCTTCTGGTATTGGTCTTGGGTGTGTTTTGATACAGCGGGGTCATGTCATTGACTATTCTTCAAGACAGATTAAGGTGCATGAGTGCAACTACCCCACTCATGATTTAGAGTTGGCGGCGCTAGTTTTTGCACTCAAGATTTAGAGGCATTACTTGTATGGTGTGCGTTGTGATATTTTCACCAATCATCATAGTCTTCAACATCTTATGACCCAGTTAGATCTTAATGCATGCTAGCGTTGGTGAATGAAGTTGCTAATGGATCATGATATATCTATCTTATATCATCTGGGTAAGGCAAATGTTGTGGAAAATGCCTTGAGTCAAAAGGTAGTGAGTATGGGTAGTTTGGCTTATATTTCAGTTTCTCAGTGGCCCTTGGCATGAGACAACCAGTCCTTAGCCAATTTGATGGTTTGCCTCGATATTTCAGATCCTATGAGGAGCCCGTGGTGAGTCTAGGTGACACACCGTGGATTTTTTAGGGTATCTTGAGATTTTTGGGTTGTATTTTTGTTCCCCAACTTGATGATTTGATTTCATCAATTCTGAACGAGGCTCATAGTTCTACCTATTCTATTCATCCCGATACAGCCAAGATGTATAGATATTTAAGACAGTTGTACTGGTGAGATGGTATGAAGAAGGATGTGACAGACTTTGTGGATTATTGCCTGTGTTGTCAGCAGGATAAGGTATAGAATCAACATCCAGGCAAATTGACTCTGAGATTACCCATTCCCGAGTGGAAATGGGAAAGGATCACCATGCACTTCATTTGTTGTTTCCTTTTACTTCCCGTGGTCATGATGGTATTTGGGTTATTGTGGATCGCTTGACCAAGTCAGCATTCTTCATTCCTATTCAGATAACCTCTAGGGCCGAGAGATTATCCCAGATGTATGTTTGGGAGATAGTTTGTTTGTATGGGGTCCCTATGTCTATCATATCAGATCGTGGTTTTGTGTTTACTTTGAGGTCTTTTAGAGCATTTCAGGAGGAGTTGGGTACTCGAGTGGATTTGAGTACAACCTTTTATCCACATTCGGATGGTCAGTCAGAGTAGGATATTCAGGTGTTGGAGGATATGCTCCAAGCTTTTGTTATGGACTTTGGAGGTTAGTGGGATCTGCACTTAGCATTGATAGAGTTTGCCTACAATAAAAGTTATCATTCGAGTATTGAGATGGCACCTTATGAGGCAATGTATGGTAGGCAATATCGTTCCCCCATTGGATGGTTTGTGACTTCTGAGGTTAGAACCTGTGGTACAGACTTGCTTCAGGACTCATTAGATAGAGTCAGGTGAATTAAGATAGGATGAGAGTAACCTAGAGTTGGCAGAAGGCCTATGACGACCGTAGACTCCGTGCCTTGAGATTTGATGTTGGTGACTTTTTCTTCATTCATGTTTCACCTATGAGAGGGGTAATGAGAATTGGGAGGAAGGGTAAGTCTAGCCCTCACTATATTGGCCCTTTTAAGATTCTCCGAGTAGTTGGCGAGGTAGCCTATGAGTTAGCCTTACCTCCAGACTTTGTCAATGTTCATCTGATTTTCCATGTCTCTTTTTTGCGTAAATATATTCATGATCCTTCTCATGTGCTTAGATGGGACTTAGTCCGGTTGGACGAGCAATTGACCTTTGTTGAGGAGCCCGTGCTTGTTTTGGCTAGTGATGTGAGGCGACTGCTTACCGAGTAATTCCGGTAGTCAAGGTCCAGTGGAGGTATCACCCAGTAGAGGAAGCTACTTGGGAGATCGAGAGATAGATTTGGTCCTGGTATCCTCACTTGTTCGAGACTTCAAGTACTTTCTTGACTCTAACTTTCGGGGACGAAATTTCCTTCTGAATTCTTGCCCATTTCCCCTAATAGAGCTTCTCTATATCCATCCCAAGTTGTTAGTTACTTGCAGGGACTGATAGTTTGGTTATCTGGAAGTTCGTTTGGTTCCTTGAACCACTTTCACAATTTGAAGTCTTCAATGGTCCTAAATGACCACTAAGCAAAAACTTTATTAATCGACCTTAAATGCGAAGTCCTTCTTCGCCAATGTGTTTGGAACATCGAAAACTATGTGACTACATATCTTGTTTAATAGAAACGGACCCCAAATGCATCTAGAGGCATTGGCCAAAGCTCAGAACTAAGTTCCAAGCTTCATCCCTGCCTTATGTTGGTAGAGATGCCGCTATCGCAGAGGCTAGGGTGCGACCGCATTTCCATGACCCCGGCTAAACAGAGGGCGCGACCGCGCTACCCAAGGATGGGTGGAACCCTTTTAAAGGCTACTTTGTCTAAAATTTTGCCCAGTTGTGCCTCATTTTTGAACTTTAAAACCCTAATGGAGTGTGAATTCTTCTGAGCAAGTCTTGTGGGTTTAATTGGAGCTTAAACAACTTGTGAAATTGAATCTTGCTACAATCTAAGGTAAAATCTCTTCCAGTTTTGTATTGATTACATGATTTCTTGGCTCAAAATCCCTAAATCATTGAGGCTCAAGTGTAGCTTTTGAGGGTTATGATTCACTAAAGAAAGTTGAACAATGGCTTGGTTTTGGAAACTCATCTTCTAGAGGTGAAACCCACTTAGGGTATTGGTGTTATCTTGAACCTATGGCACAATGGTGCCATAATGGGTATTATTAATCTTGTTGTAATGCTTAGATTATATTGTTGATAGATTTACTCATGGAGGAAGGAGCTTCAATAAAAGAAAAGGAAAAACTTTTTGGTTCGTGAATGTAACGACCCGAGAGTGCACCTTGGTCACCACACAGTGCTTACAATCCCAAAGGACCACAAGCTAACCCATGATTGGTACCTGTTGTGAGCACTGAATAATAATACTAAAAACATATGCGAAAGTAAAACTGATGATGCCATAAGGTTCTCAAAATACTGAAATAATAACTGAGTATAACTGAACAAAACATCTGAAACTGCATAATTGATTGTACTAGTCTGAAAGACTCTAACTGTCCGAGTATGGAGTGTATGGGACAAACCCCCAACTAACTCCGAATGAAGTAACAACTGAACTAACTGAAATACTTAAATAAGATAATATCCTCAATGGATGAGGACTTACTACTGAATCTGTTGTTGATATCCTGAACAACTAAGTATGATCGGGAGACCATGCATCTGAACCTATGATATGAGACATTATCGCACAAAGAGAAAGTATACATTAGTACTTTGAATGTACTGGTATGTTAAGTGAGGTATGCTGATATACATGAGTTTGTATACATGAGATGATAACCGACTGAATGAACATCATGAAGTAACTGGATGAGATCACATGCAAAACTATAACTACTGAACATGCTGAATATGCAATAATGCGCATATAACGTCTGTCTAAATTAGACTGAAACTGAAGTACTGAGTTCTGGTAACTGAATACTGATAACCAAAAGTTTAGACTGAAACTGAATTACTAAATTCTGGTAACTGAATACTATTAACTGAAAGTTTATACTAAAACTAAAGTACTAAATTCTGATGGCTAAGTAACTAATAACTGATAGCCATGGTTCTGTAGAACTATCTGAGTTCTTTACTGAATAATGAAACTGATTACTGAATATTAAAACTGTAACTATGGGAGTGTTCATTTAACTGACATGCCCCAAAGTGGAGTTGATTGGGGTCCAACCTGTGACCTAAGTTGGAAGGGTGCTAATACCGTGCCATGGGAACTAACACTAGCTGTGGATTTAGTCCTAATTTGGCGGGTGACCCCTGAGATCAGTCCAAAGTTGGTGGGTGATCCCTAAGAGTGTCAGTCCTAAAATAGCGGGTGACGTCTCATAACCTATGCTAGCAACATAGTTCTAGAACTTAGGGATTGCTTCAAGGACCCAGTCCTAACTGACGGGTGAGCCCCTATCCTTAGGTTCGCTTGGTGGTGAATCCTACTCCCAACTGAATCAACACTGAACTGATCACTACACTGTACTAGGCTTGACTGGATTAACATTGATCATGTTAACTGACTGAACTAGACTGAGTTTACTGAGTTCTATTAATTGGCTGAGTACTACTGATCTTGACCTGTACTAGGACTATTTTGTAACTACTGTAACTAATTGAACAGCTAGATTTTGGGTAATAAATACCCCAGGACTCGATAGAATAATTGACAAGCATAGAAAATCTTGAAAGCATAGCAATAGTAAATTATTCATAATTCATTCACCGAAACATTTTATCAAACACTTGGAGGTCATGAGCTTGTACATGAAAGAAAACACATGCTAACATGTCATGATTACACTATTCAACCCACATGGATATTCTATCAAACACTTTGAGAGCATGATTAATGCACATGATAATGAACAACACATAAGCATCATGGATACAACTTAAAAATGCAAATCTCAAGGGTTATAACATGAGAATTTACTTAATTCAAGATCCATGCTAATTGGTTTACATTAAACATATGGTAAATCCTGAATTGAAACCCATACAACAATACATACATGAACACAAACTAATTCAAGAATGTAAATCATGAATATGAAAACTTGTATTTTGAAAAAGGATTCTTAAACTCCAAAGGTGAAAGAAAATCCAAGTATGAACACCGAACATACCTTAAATCTTTGATTTTGAAACAGAATTGACTTTTCTTGAACGTTCTTTGATTGGAAATAATAATTTCTTGGTTCTCCTGAAGAAAAGCTTGAATTTTGTTCTTGGGAGAGGATCTTGAGAGGAAACCCTAACTTTCTTGTTCTTGAGAGTGGAAAGGATTAAGAGTAGTTTTAAAACTTGTTTATGATGGCTAAGTACGTGTTTTTTGATGATTTAAGTCATTGGAGGTGAGGGAAAAGACCAAAATACCCCTCTGAATCTGAATGGGAATTGCTGAATTTTAAGGGTGGCGACCTTGGTTGATAAGTCATCAACCAAGTGATGACCTATCACACCAAGTCGTCACTCAGAAGTTGATTTTATAAGTTAGGTCATCACTTAGGTGATGGCCTATCAAATCAGATTGTCACTTCGAGGATGAAAATAATGGCTCACTGTTTTGGGGTGACGACTTGGCTGATAGGTTTCCACTTAGGTGATGGCCTGTCAACTCAGGTCATGACTTTGTTGACAGACAAACATGCTGAAGTAAAATGAGTATAACTTTTTTTTCCAATATTGGATTAAGGTGAAACAAATGCATTAGAAAGAAGATTCAAAGACCTTTCATTTAATATATAGTAGGATATGTAATTCTTTATGTACAAGGAGTAATGGTTTTTTAAAATTGACCCAAGCTGAAATGTTCACTAAAACTTAATCGATAGGAGCATTCTCAACTCGTCTTTGAGTTAGGAGATTTTTATGACCTCGACTGATATAAAAGGATGTTTTAACACTATAGAACTGATCATCACACATATATGGACATAAAATCATTGGGTTTTGGTCTTCATACTTCATAACAATAGTTTGAATTCTAGCCTAAAAATGTGGGGAGTTATAATGGGACTAAATTGAACTAGAACTTTTACGGGGTCTTACAGTAAGTTACTTGGACTCAAGGTAGGTTAGGCTTACTTGTAGTTAGATTGAGCTTTATTGTAGTATAATTGCTGATATCTTGTGATATGGCCGGGGTTTAGATAATAAATTATTGAATAATGATAATTGGGATTAGTTGGTTCTTATAGGTTATTAAATTTGCAAAGTGATATGCTTGACCCTTAGCCTAGAACCTTGAATAGTCTACTTGTAGTTTCAAAAATAGTATGATAATACTCTAGTTTCTCTAATAGATGATAATGATGTTGCTCCCTAACCTTAGGATTATGTTGACCTTTCTAGTGCTTAGTTAGGAAATGACCTTGGTGTTGTATTGACTTAGAAGGGATACTTGAAGAAGGTTTCCCCAATTGGCTTAGCAAGAATTGATAATCCCTTATGAGATAATATAGATAACTCAGCCTAATTCGAGTAGATGTTAGACTGTTATGGTGGACTTCGGCGTTCTTGGAATTTAGATGTGGGACTTAACCCACCTTAATCTTGAACTATGAAATTCCTTAGATACCTAGATACTAGATGAATGACTAAATTACATAGATTATTAATGGTTAAACCTCAGTTGTTGGGTTATATATGTAGATAATGGTTGGTTAATATATATACTTGATGGATTATCTAATGGTCATGATATTTATATCCTTGGGAAAGTGATGATTTTATATATATCATATGGATACTCATTCTCATTTTATGCTAATGTTATGTGGTAATGCTTATTAGCAAAGTAGGATGATACATGTTCCCTTACATCCTTATTACTCCATTATTGTGAGCTTGTATTGCTTATTGTTTTGGCTATGTATGTGTATGTATATTGATTGCATTGAGAAATATGAAATGGCATGATTATGTGTAATACCCCGCAAAATTCCAAGCTTTACTCTGTCCGTTAAAGCTTAAAAAGAGGTCCCAGACTTAGAAACTTCAGCTCAGTATTTACACTTAGAATCTTTTTAGCCTTCATAAGATGGAAATCATATTTATCAACCCAAAAGACCCTTAAATGTAGATCTTTAAGTTGAGTCATGATCAGCTATGTCAATAGGTATTCTAGGAAGAGTTTTGAATTTTTTGGACCGCGTTTAGACCACATTTAGTGTCCCAAAATAGTGGACCAACGCGATCCAGGCGTGTTGGTTAATATTGTGTAAGATTTGCCTGTCAAAAGTACTGAGGCTTGGCGCGATCATGGCACGACGCATCGAGTATGCATCGACATGATGCATCGACATCCACATTGGTGCCCAGTTTTTAGCTTTTTAAAATCCGTATCCAGAGGGGTATTTTGGTCAATTTCACACACCCTATATAACCCTATAAGACGAGATTCAGCACTATTTTTTCCCAAAATGTACCCTCTTCTGTCAATTTCTCTCAAGAACGAGTTAGGGTTTTCCAAATGAAGATTCAAATTTAAGAGTCTCTCTACCAATCTTCGTAAAATCAAGAACTAAGTTATGTTAGATATTGATTCTTGGGTCCCTTCCACCCAAGAAGTTCAAGAACCCTTTTCAAATGATAAATATTGAATATTTATTATTTTTCATGATTTTCCAGAACTACGTAGCAAGTATAGGAATGAGATGTCACCCGTTAGATAGAATTGACATACTCAGGGATCACCTGCTAGTACAGGACTGATCTCAGGGGTCACCCGCTATATTAGGACTGACTCCATAGCAGTTGTATTTACCCGGGGAATGGTACTGACACCCTTCTAGTTGGGGTTACAAGTTGGACCCCACTAGTTCAGATTTGGGGCATGTCGATTTGATGACTACCTCCCACAGTCTCAGGTTTAGATTCAGTCTTAGTAATAGAACTCAGTGCAGTATTACAGAAATTAGAACTGTTAGATACAATCACTCAGCTCAGTAAGGAACTTAGATAGTTCCATAGAATTTAGAGATCATCCACTAGATAGGACTGATCTTAAATACAGTCAATCATTTTCATCATCCAGAGATTCAGAGATCACCCACTAGATAGGACTGATCTCAGGTACAATCAATGAGAATCAGTATCAGTAGATTCAGAGATCACCCACTAGATAGGACTGATCTCAGATACAGTCAATCAATATTAGAAAAACTCTGAGATCAATATCAGTACACTCAATTATTAAGTATCCCAGTGTTAGTAAACTCAAATGTCAGTAAATTAGTATTTAGAATTCAGCATCAGTAATCCAGTTAGTTAAACTCAGTATTTAGTGTTACTACGATTTTAGTTATAGTTTATACATTCATGCATGTAATTCCTCATTCAGTATACTCATATTATTCAATCAGCTATAGTTCATGCATATGAGCCTTTGCATTTAGCCTTACCTCATCTAGAATACCAGTATATTCTTACGTATTGACGCATACTTTCCTGCGCTATGGTATTTTATACCATAGGTTTAGAAGCACAAGCTCCAGAGCACCCTTAGCAGTCCAGATTCTGCCAATAGTAGTAGATAGCAGTGAGTCCTCATCATTTGGGGATGTTTCTTATTTTACTTTATTGCATTAGATTCAGTATTTTCAGTATATGGAGTTAGTTTGGGGATTGTCCCATTCAACTCCTTATTCAGACAGTTAGAGGCTTTCAGACTAAAGTGTTTCAGACTAGATGTTCAGAAAGTTGTATTAGTATTCAGTTTTCAGTTGTATTTCAGATGTTTGAACCTTATGGTAAGTTTTTTGTTAGTTTTCTTCCTTTTACAGTGTATTATTAAGTGCTCAGTTACAGTTATTAGTCAAGGGTTAACTTGTGGTCCTTCGGGATTATGAGCATCTTGTAGCATCTGGGGTACCAGACTTAGGGTGTTACAAACTTGGTATCAGATCCTAAGGTTCAACAGTGTCCTAGGAAGTCTGAAAGTCACATCTAGTAGAGTCTTGTGCATGGGTGTATTGCACGGCACATTTATGTACAAGAGCCTATTAAATGTTTTAGCAACAGTTTCCCTTCTTTCAGTATTCATGTCGTATGAGTGAGCATGAGCTCATGTTAAGACTCTCAGTCTAATCCATTCTTTATTTCATTTATAGAATACTCTTTCTCGCAGAGATAATGCCAATAGAAATGATAACCAGCCAGCTCAGCCCATAGAAATCGTCAGGCTATAGCCCAACCTCATGAAGATGGGGATTTAGCCACAGCGAAAATTAGAAATTTTATGAGAATGAACCCGCCAGACTTCTTTGGGTCAGTAGCAGGCAAGGACCCACAGTTTTATCTTGAGGAGTTAAAGAAGATCACCCAAATTATGTATGTCTATGAAGAGGAGAGTGTAGAATTGGCATCCTATAAGTTGAAAGATGTTGCTCATGATTAGGAAGTGATATGGAAGAAGAGTCAATAGGAGAATGCAGCTCTCATGACTTGGCAGATATTTTAGGATGCGTTCTTAGATAAGTTTTTCCCATTTTAGATGAGGGAAGCTAAGGTAGAAGAATTCATTAACCTAAGGCAAGTCTCTATTTTAGTGAAGGAGTATTACCTTAAGTTCAATCAGTTATCTAAGTATGTTTTCGAGAAGATGGCTGACCCTAGATCTAGCAAGAGTAAGTTTTTGACCGGTGTGTCTGGGTTGGTACTTAAGGAGTGTAGGACTGCTATGCTCAATAGAGACATCTATCTTTAGACTAATGATGCACGCTCAGTAGATTGATGTAGAAAAAGCTAACGAGAGAGAGAGAGAATGAATAAAAAAGCCAGAACAGGTAGTTTTAGTTTTTCTCAGCTAGGGTCACAGGGTGGTAACCATTCTTAGCATAGTCAGAATTTTTTAGCCCCAGCTCCATCCTCAGCTCGTACACCAGTACCAAAGTTCAGGGATGGCAATCTTGATGAGGCGCCAGGATCCAAAGCCCAGGGTAGTGTGAGAAGTGATCATACCTATCCATTTTGTGAAGAATATGGTAAGAACCACCTAGGTGCATGTAGTGTAGGTAGCGAGGTATGTTTTGGTTTTGGTAAGCCAGGCCATAGGTTGTGAGAGTGTAGAGTTTTGGCTCAGAGGGGTAAATTTTTGCGTCAATAGGGAGCCACTTCCAGTACCACTAGTGGTCAGCGTCAGAATAGATTTTATGAACTCCAGACTCTCCATGATCAGGGAAGTTCCCCTAACATAGATTCGGGTACGTTATAAGTTCTTCATTTTCATGATATGCATTGTTAGAACCTTTTCTCAGTTAGGCAGTCAGATTCATATAGTTTGTTTCCCATTTTTTCATTTAGTCATACTATTAGAAATTTCAGGAATGAAACTATTCCAAGATAGAAAGTCCCAGTAGTTGGAAGATCAGCTCAGTTCATGTATCATGCATTAGCTTCAGATCCCAGATGTTCAATCATGATCTAGTTCGTAGGTTCCTTGTGCATCGCCTCAGTTTTCCTAGTATTTCAGTAAAGTAAGTGTTCTTAGAGGGACAAAGTGTCCCAAGGGGGAGATACTCTATAATTCCCCGATGTTTTCATGTCCTTAAGTCTATTTGGTTGTATGTTCAGATGTTCCTTACAAAGTCCCTATCAGTTATCATTGCATATTCAGTCATGCATTCGAAAGTCAACTCAGTCTGTTATTAGTTCATTAGATATGCATTTTTAGTAGAAGAAGCTCAACTTATTAGTAATTTCAGTCATTCTTTCATGAGAATAGCTCAATCAAGTATCCATGAATCTGATATGCATGTTTAGTATGAAATTTTAGTATATCAGTAGTTCCAGTCATATAGTCATGTTTTAGATGTTCAAGTCCAGTAAGTTCAGTCTATCCATATTTTTTATCTAGTCAGCCCCATTCAAGGATGAATGTTTACAAGGGGGAGATATTGTGACACCCCGCAAAATTCTAAGCTTTACTCAGTCTGTTAAAGCTTAAAAAGAGGTTCCAGACTTAGAAACTTCAGCTAAGTGTTTACACTTAGGTTCTTTTTATCCTTTATAAGTTGGAAATCTTATTTCTCATCCCATACGACCCTTAAATATTGATCTTTAAGTTGAGTCATGATCAGCTACGTGAATAGGTGTTCCCGAAAGAGTTTCAAATTTTTCAGACCTCGTTTAGGCCACGTTTGGTATCCCAAAACAATGGACCAATGCAATCTAGGTGCGCCGCATCTCCTATCACGTTGGTTAATATTGTGAAGTATTTTCCAATCAAAAGTAATTAGGCTTGGTGCAATCATGGTGTGCCGCATTGAGTATCGCGTCGATGGCATCGACGCGCCGCGTCAACAACCGCATCAGTGCCTAATTTTCAGCTTTTTAAAATCTGCATCCATAGGGGTATTTGGGTCAATTTTCCACCCCTATATAACCCTATAAGATGAGATTCATTCCTATTTTTCCCCAAAATATACTCTCTTCTCTCAATTTCTCTCAAGAATGAGTTAGGGTTTTCCAATTGAAGATCCAAATTCAGAGTCTCTCCACCAATCTTCCTAAAATCAAGAACTAAGGTATGTTAGATGTTGATTCTTGGGACCCTTCAACCCAATAAGTTCAAGAACCCTTTTCAAATTATAAAGATTGAATATTTATGATTTTTCATGATTTATGTGAGTTGAAGTTCGTGTTTATGTGATTGTTGAGTTGTGATTCATGTTCTAAATTATAAGTTTCATGATTTAGTCCTAGCATGTAATGATTTGCATAATGTTCATGATAAATCCCTTTAAATTGCAAGTTTATTGATGTAGCCATCTTAATTGGATGTATTGATTGTTGTATAACCAAAGTATGCTCCCCGTATGTTTGATAAAATGCTTATGTGAAGGAAATAAATTCATTAGAGCGTGTTTGCATAAAATCCCTAATTATGTATATGTTAATGCATGCCAAGTGTTTGTTGAAAGGCCTTAGTGAATGAATTATGATATGTTGAATGCACTCCCATTTACGTACATTCCTTAATGAATGAATTATGAGACATTGGTATGCATCCCTATATGTTTACATGTTTAAGACTTCCAACTGCTTGAAGAGATGCCTCCTTGATTTTATTGTGATTGATAGACTATTGTTATGCTATTCAAGAATTATCATGCCTTATTTATTTATGTTATCGAGTCCTGGGGTATTTAATATCTGACAATTTAGCTAATTATCCAGATCCAGCGTTAGTTTTCAAGATAATATCAGTCATGCCATGATCAGTAGAACTCATTCAGTTACAGAACTTAGAGAGACTCAGTAATCTCAGTATCAGTCTATTCCAATTCAGTATTCAGTTTAGACCTCAGTAGTATTCAATCATTCAGTCCAGAACTCAGTAATATTTAGTCAGATAACAAAATTCAGTAGTATTCCATCAGTCAACAAAACTCAGTGAGATTAGTTCAGTTTAGTTAATCAGTACGATCAGTAACAATTCAGTCAGGCCTAGTAGGAACTAGGAAATTAGTTCAGTGTCTTTTAGTTGGGAGTAGGATTCAGCACCGAGCGAGCCTAGAGATGTGGGCTCACCCGCTAGATTGGACTGATATCCCTATAAGAAATCCAAAAGTTCCAGAACTACGTAGTAAGTGTAGGCATGAGATGTCACCTATTAGATAGAACTAACATACTCAGGGATCACCTGCTAGTACAATACTGATCTCAGGGTCACCCGCTATATTAGGACTAACTCCATAGCAGTTGTTTTTACCTGTGACATGGTACTGTCACCCTTCCAGCTGGGGTTACAGGTTGGACCCCACTAGTTCAGATTCGAGGCATGTCGGTTAGATAACTACCTCCCACAGTCTCAAGTGTAGATTCAGTCTTAGTAATAGAACTCAGTGCAGTATTACAGAAATTAGGACTGTTAAATACAGTCACTCAACTCAGTAAGGAACTTAGATAGTTCCATAGAATTTAGAGATCACCCGCTAGATAGTACTGATCTCAAAGACAGTCAATTATTTTTATCATCCAGAGATTCAGAGATCACCTGCTAGATAGGACTGATCTCAGGTACAATCAATCAGAATCAGTATTAGTAGATTCAGAGATCACTATCTAGATAGGACTGATCTTAGATACAGTCAATCAATGTTAGAAAAACTCAGAGATCAATATCAGTAGACTCAGTTTTTTAGTATCCCAATGTTAGTAAACTCAAATGTTAGTAAATTAGTATTTAGAATTCAGCATCAGTAATCCAGTTAGTTGAACTCAGTATTCAGTGTTACTACGATTTTAGTTATTGATTATGCATTCATGCATGTAATTCCTCATTCAGTATCCTCATGTTATTTATTCATCTATAGTTCATGCATATGAGCCTTTGCATTTAGCCTTACCTAATCTAGCATACCAGTACATTCTCATATACTGATGCACACTTTCCTGCGTTATGGTGTTTTATACCATAGTTTCAGAAGCATAAGCTCCATAGCACCCTTAGTAGTCCAGATTCAACCAGCAGCAGTAGATAACAGTGAGTCCTCATTACTCGAGGATGGTTCTTATTTCACTTTATTGCATTAGATTCAGTATTTTCAGTAGATGGAGTTAGTTTAGGGATTGTCCCATTAAACTCCTTATTCAGATAGTTAGAGGCTTTCATACTAGAGTTTTTCAGACTAGATGTTCATACAATTGTATTAGTATTCAATTTCTAGTTGTATTTCAGATGTTTGAACCTTATGGCAAATTTTTCGTCAGTTTTCTGCATTTTTACAGTGTATTATTCAATGCTCAGTTATAGATATCAGTCAAGGATTAGCTTATGGTCCTTCGGGATTATGAGCATCGTGTAGCATCCGGGGTACTAGACTCAGGGCATTATATAATGATGGTTAAATTCAGAAAATATGTTGATATGATGATAATACCCGATGAATCTGGAAATGGTAATGATATATTATGTTTTCTGGTGAATTCAAAGGATATGTTGATATTATGATGTTGCCCAGTGAATTCATAGGATATGTTAATGAGATTTTGATACCTGGTAAATTTGGAAGAGGTGATGATGTTATAATGATAGCCGACCAATCCGGAGGATATGTTGATGATATGATTAATACTTGGTGAATTCTAAGGATATGTTGATGTTATTTTGATACCCTATGAATTCGGAAGAGGTAAAGATGTTATGATGTCATGTGGAGAAAATTTACATTAATGCACTAATACTTGTAAGGTTAGGTCGTGTGGGATCGAACCACTTATGTACTTGTGACATGATGTCTTCTTTGGTAAATAGTTATTCATTCCTTTTCCTTATTTACTAAATGAGAGGTGTGACCCATGTTGACCCTAATTGGTAACTAGAAGTAACTTATGCCTATTAATGGGTTAAGTCTAATTGGTATTTGTAATCTTATATAGTATTAAAGGCATACCTAGAAAATCTATTCGACTTGGAATAATGGTTATGTTATGGATTTTTCCTAATAAAGTAGATTATGTGATAACTAGTTATTTCTAATAAATTATTAAGACTTATAGGCTAGAAGACTAGTGAACGAGTTGGTGGACCTTACTTGCTTAAAATATGGGTGCTAGTTCTTAAAGTTGTAATATGCTTAATGATAATACACTTAGTATTGCATGAAGAATCATTAGGTTGACTTCTATTATGTGATGTTGAGGTGATTTGATTGTTGACTTATTCCATGGAAATGTATGTTAGAGAACGGCCTTGGGATAGATGAGTAACGAATAGAATGGGTAACTTGTAGCTATTCCTTACTTGATGACTAGTAACTATAAGACTCGTAGTCTAGTGGCCTATGAAAGTGGATGCTATCTTTAATATTAGGTATGTGACTTAACTATAAGTTGATTATGAAGTCTATTGATATAGTATATCTTGCTATTGCCTTAGTATTATAGATATTGTTACAGTGATATTGGAGAAGATTCAGGTTTGATCCTATACCTTAAATTTAAGTTATTGTCTTATTTTATATCATCTTTATATTACAATTTAGCTCAGTCGGCCGATGATTCCTACTGAGTACCCATGTTTGGGTACTCATACTACACTTTTGTACCTTTTTGGTGTTGACCCATATTCTAGTTGTCGTCGTTGAGCTAGTTCATGCCACATTGACTATATAGAGATAGGGTGAGATCTTGGAGTTCAAGTTTCCCTCTTTCCCCTCTATCTTTAATTGTTTTTTGATTTCGATACAAATGTATGAGATTATTTAAGACATTTGATACTTGGAGTTGTAAATTCTATTGTTAAGTTTAGACACTTCTGTACTAGTACTATCAGGTCATTGTATTGGTATTAAATATTAGTTGTCTTTAGTTGTGAAATGTTATTGTTTATATTGTATTCATATATAGGGTCCGTGTTGGATATTTCTACGGAGGTAACCCATTGCATTAGCTTCAATTATGGTATCGACTTACCTTTCGGTGGGATGCGGTAGGTGCCATCATGACTCGTAATTCGAGTTGTGATACATATCATAGAAGAAAAGGCCATCCATTAGTGAACCGCCTTTCCCTTTTTGATACCAGATACAACGAACACCAACATGCCAACTTGGAATCTCAGATATCACACTGAACGTCGGGACAGTGTTTGTTACCATATTTCCTAACATCAACATGTCCCGCTCCACTCCATATTTGATGGAGACATTGAAGATCCAGATTTAGATTCTCGAAGCTCTGTAGGTCAGAGATACCATCCAATAAACACTCCAATACCAGGTAGATTGGGGGGTCTAGAATCATGCTATGGATCTATCTCTTCAAGGTGGTAAGAATGCTTTGTTCCTAAACATAGATACCACTAATGGAACCACCCAATATACTCAAATTCCAAGACAAATTCCCATAGATGAACTTGTTAAGGTAATCCCAGACACATGGGTCATAAATTATGAGAAGTTGAGAGACCATCCTCAACCTCTCCAGTCTATTAAACCAACCTTTCCCAAAAGAAGTAACAACACTTTTATGATCAGTTTTGAACACCCACACCTAAACAATCCACCCAAAATGACCTTCTCCTTCCATATGTACCAACCTTTCGATGATATCCCATATGTCGGCAAACCATAAATCCTATGTTGGATACTAAGGAGATGCATGGATGAGCATGATTGGATTAAGTTTTTCAGTTTTTACAGACGCTATGTCATGTGGCGCAAATGTCTTTTCTCAGGAAATTATCCGTGGAAGTTAATTTTGGTTGTAACATGTGCCAAGGAGATACCTCACCCACTCCATCACAAAATGAAACCACCCAAAAAAAATAAGCCTACAACCAATATGCTCATGATGTCCCCCATAAGCACCAATCGCTCAAATAATTTCTCATTGATCAAACCCTTTGAAAAGGATAACATGAGCCACACTTCAAAGATACCAGCAAAGAATGTCATCCTACCAATAAGAGAGTAGATGCCCCTCAGTGACATAGAAGTAACACTCAACTATAATCTGAGAATGTCGTGTGCCTGAATAGAATGTTGTCCAGCATCAACCAGACTCTGAAGAATATTGTTCATACACATATTAAGTTGGGAAGTAAATATCAACTTAGAGACCAACCTATCTACTTGGAAGAAACTCTCTCCACCAAGATCCTCTCTTATAATCTTTAGTTATTATCAATTAAGATGTTTGCTGGCTAAACTCTCTCTCTAGTTTTCTCTCTTCCAAAAGGATAGGTACTTCGATCCTTTAGGTTAGAGTAGTGGGGCAAGAAACTACTTTGGCGTATACTTATTGTGATTCAACATGTAACTCTTAAGTTACTTTACATGAATATGAAACAAAGACAACTTTATCCACACAACAAAGATCTCTAAGTCCTTTCCAGGTTTTTGAAGCAAAATTTGCTTGTCCTGCACAATAGCTTTCTAATTTTCATGATCACGTAGATTTGATATCTGATGTAGTACATACTTGTTCTATGGATGCTTGATAAATCATAAATCACCTAGTACAATTTGTTTCATATATGACATAAGTGGGTCTTACGAAGACTCACCTTGGCCTCTTTCCCTTAAATGTATGTGGAATAACTATGTACTATGTCAGACATCAGATCTATGTCTTCATCAAAATCAAAAATCTATTGTGCGTAAAAATCCAATTTCATTTCATAAACATGGAAAGGACTTAGATATCTATGTCGCGTGCAGAGAGTTGACTTTATTTCATATTTATGGAAAGCAACTTCAGAGTTTCATGTTGCAATCATACCAAGTATACGTCAAAGTATTTCTTTACCCTACTACTTTGACCTAAAGTACCAAAGTACCCATCCTTTTGGAAGATAGAAAACAAGAGAGTGAGTTTATCCAATAAGCATCTTTATTGATAATATAAAATTATTGCAAGAGAGGATTTAGGTGGAGAGAGTTTCTTCCAAGTAGAGAGGTTACTCTCTTTGTGGAGAATTGTTTAATCTCCAACTAATGGCCTATACTTCCTTTTATAGGAGAAGGAATCTCTAGAGATAAGCTTGACCTATAGAAAACTTTAAATAAATTATTATATTCCTATACTATCTTCTAAGAGATAAGCCTTATCCATTATGACTAGGTAAGTCTTATCCTTGGCATACGCTTCTAGGAGATATTTATAACCTACTCTATTCAAACAAGGCCCCACTAACATGTGATGGGCCAAATAAAAATAAAACATATTAATATTGTTAGCATGTAACAGCATGTGCAAGCAGGTGAGTTAGCATCTTGCAAGTATATGGATCAGCATCTTGTAGAGAAACCCAGAGAAAATTTCTAGAGGTGTGAATTTCTTGCTGATCTTGAACATTATGGCCTGCGATTCATATCGGACGATGCACCATGAAAACCATTACATTATAGGAATATTTGATGCATCGAATCCAATATTTCCATGGATTGAACCACATCATAAACCTCTTTAGATCTAGTTGGATTCGATCAAAATGCCTGAAGGCATCTTATTTGAACTCCATGAGAATGTAGTACTGATGTCACAGGTACTAGAATAACCACAGAAGTTCTTGCGGGAAGTTATTGGGTAGTGTTATGAACACATGGCAGAAAGGATATTTCGAGTGTACTCCGAATGGCTTCAGGATGGATCTCACATAATTTTTTAATACTTGATGCTGGTAGAAGGTTATTCTTTCTTAGTGGATAGATGGATTTAAGGGATCCATTTACTGGTTGAATAGATTTGGTGGGTAGTCTATTATTCCAAAAAAAAAAAAAGAATTCCTGCTGTGTTGAACATGAGAATTTGATTGGCCAATTTTTGAATCTCTTCTCCAATACTAGATATCAAGTAGATATCATTAGCATAGATGTCACCTGAATCTTCATGTATGTCTATGGAGAATAGGGTGTCCTTCATCGGTTCTTCATCCAGTAAGAAGACCAATTCAAGGTTGTCCTCTTTATTGAGGTAGATTCCTGTATGATCAACTATTTCTTAAAAGTAGTGGATGGATTCTTTTAACTTTTTGGATTGAGGATAGTTTCTAGCATAGTGGTAAGGCTTTCTACAGATGAAGCAGACATTCTCCTTCTTACAGTTTGTTGGGCTCCTACATCTAAAATACCTAGTTCGTGGGACTTTCCTTTCTCCTACCATCGATATGCCTCGGTAGTTTAAAACTCCTAAATAGCAACTGGCCCTTTGATCTTGTCTTATGGTGTAGGAAGGAAAAGTTGGACTTGGTGATAAGGTCATCTCTATTAGAGGCTCAATCGAGTTCTAGATTGTTTTATATGATCTGCTATAGTAATAATCTCTTTCTACATATATTGTCTAGAGCTTGGAAGATGGCCTTCCTAATGTTTCCTATCTTTAGGATGGTTATTGATTTGAAATTTTCCTCGACAATCATCATTGTGTGTCCTACTAGTATAGTAGTGATGATACAAAGTCTTGCTTTAGTCTAGGGTCTTATCCCAGCTCAAAGTAGATCTTTGATATCTTTTAAAAGTGGATATCGATGACCTTTTTGTTAAACAATAGGAAGTTTATCTTCGATATCTGGTCGGTGTCTCCATAGAAGACTTTATACAGGATTCTGATGTTGAAGGCAAAGTCTTGGGATGTCAAAAAATTGTTCTTATTAGCAAACCCAAGAGCATTCCATAAGTCTTTGAGTATTCCGAAGAATTTGGATATGAATTCTAAGAGTATCATGTATTTCTCTCTTTCAGCCAAATTCTTCACTACCATCCAAGTATAAAAGTCATATATCTATTGGGGAAAAGATAAAATATTGATGTCATTGAGAGTAAAAGTGTGGAATCTGATTCCTATGGTTTTCTTTGCCATTATACCTGGATCTGGCCTTCTTTCTAGGATTAGATTAGATTATTCGACATCTCGTCTTAATAATCAACAACCTCGAAGACTTCTGGTTTCTTAGAGTGGTTCATGTACATGGGTAGATAGTCATCTTTTTAAGATTCAATAGAGGATTTAGGAGTGTCCTCAATATATTCTCGGGACTCAATAAACTTTTCGTTCTTCTCTATGTATCCATCAGCTGGAAATTTATCGCCAGTGCTAGAATATTCGTTAGAAGGTCTTGGGTCAAACGAACACTTTCTTTGTCCATAACAAAGTTAATAAGATCTATGTTATGGACATATTTATTGCATTTGAAATATTCTTCTATTAGATCAGGATCTTGTGTGTCTTATGAGTCTGGAATTGAATAGTCTTTGATGTTCAAGCAATACTAAATAAGGATGAGTTTATCTAAGCCAATATCTGGATTACTATATAATAGTAACCACCTGTAATTGATAAGTCCATCATTGAGCAAGGAGTTCCACTCTTCATATTCCTATGGCACTTTTAGTTTGTGTATTATAAAATTATTCTCTGGAATGGTAATGCCATGGTCTGAAATCATCATGGTCTCTCTATCTGTGTCAAATTCCATCTTTCTTTTGGACTATTTCTAAGTTGCATCGACTTTCCTTTTAGAAGCAACAACATTTTTTCTTTCCCATGCAAAATTTGCAATGTCAAACTTTTGTTCACTTAGAGGCTCCTGAGAAGATGATATGGGTATATGGGAGCTTGAAGGATTAGTGGGAAAGATGTGGCTCATCTTTGGTGAAGAGTATATTTATGGCATAGTAAGGAATAAGGTTGGATTTGGTAGTGAGTTTTGGGTTATCTGGAGTTAAAAGCTAACGTATTTAATGTGATGGATGTGTTATCTTAGAGAAGCCATTTCTTTCAATTACTGGCTGAAGAAGTGAGATAGTAAAGTACCCAGTGGACATATATCATACTGCAGGGATTAGAGTCCGAGTTCCAACTAGCAGATAAGTCTGTCGTGCTGAGTAGATGATTGTTCTACTCTTTTTGTCATTCCTTCGAGTTTGTTTGCAAATTTAGTCTGTGTGTGAGCAACATTCTGCAGAGTTTGGTTGATGTCGGATTGCATTTTGTTCTAGAACATGGCATTCTCAAATTTCCAGTTAAGTAATGCTTTTATTTTGCTATGGGGCATCTTCTCTCCTATTGGTAGGATAACATTCTTTGATGGTATCGTGGGAGCATGGCTCATGTTATCCTTTTCAAAGGTTTTTTTTGGTGGAAAATTGTCTTAGAGACTAGTTCCTGCAGGGGACATCATGAGCATATTTCTTGGAGGGTTATTTTTGGTTTGGGTGGTTCAACTTTTTGATAAAGTAGGTAAGGTATCTCCTCGGCAAATTTTGCAATCACAATTGACTTACACAAACTGACATAGCGACTATTAGGACTGTACACTTAATCGAATCATGTTCATCCATACAGCTTCCTAGGATCTAATGTAGGATTTCTGGTTTGCCAACATATGGGGGGTCATCGAAAGGTTGGTACATATGGATGGAGAAGGTCGTTTTGGGTGGTTTATTTAGTTTTGAGTGGTCAAAACTGATCACGATAATGTTGTCACTTCTTTTGGAAAAGCTTGGTTTAGTGGACTAGAGAGGTTGAGGATAGTCTCTCAACTTCTCATAATTTATGACCTATGTGTCTGGGGGTACCTTTATTAGTTCATCTCTGGGAATTTGTCTGGGAATCTAAGAACACTTGGTGGTTCAAGATTCTCTATTATTCTCAAAAACTGGTGGAATGATCTTAGGATCAATAATAAGAACACTTATCTCGCTTCCCAAGACTTTGACTTCAACGACAGGATCCTACATGATGTTTTTTGCGAAGTCACTGGCCAGAGTCAAGAAAATCTCCGGCAATAGATCTTCGAGATGAAGTGCCTATAATTCCATAGAGATGTCATCGATATCCAATGAAAACAAAGTTGTTGATAATTTGAGGAAATCTGAGTACTCAAAAACTAAAACTGCTGAACAGGTTAAGGAGATACCACCACTACCATCTCTACAGAGACTGAGTAAAGCAAAGGAGGATGCTAGCTAATGTGTGGAACAGACACAAGAATCGCAGCCATTCAGTTGTCATCTTTCTCTTGAACTGAAATTGAGAAGGTGAATAAGAGTGAGTGTGTTGTGGATTGTGTAAATTTTGAAGTGGGGTTGGTTGGGCCTCACTCAAAGCATTTTTCTACATTATGTTTATATGATGTCTTATCTGTAGAATCATCTAAAATAGTGGGAGAGTGTGAAGGGGAGGAATAGTAATCCTATATTCTTAATTTTGCACTAGATAAGTAATATAAAACACATCTCACTTAAATTAATATGAATTCACCATCCATTACTCGGTTCTTTAATCTTTGTACCACCACTCTATTAGCGAAGAAAGAATATGGATGTGAATTTAGGGTTGAAATTCATATCCTCAAGGTGGAGGAAAAAGTTGATATGGGTCATGTTGCGACACTAAATCAGGCATTTCTTGGGAAGAAACCCAAGTTAAAGTATGTTTTATTTTCAGTATTTTTAGTTTTTACTTTTCTAGCTTTTTTTTTGTTGAGTCACAGGTTGATGGGAAGTTTGAGTACTGAAAAACCTGAGCTAATAAGCATGGAAAAGACTAAGTGTGGGATCCCCAGACCCCCTTGATGTGTAAATATGCTACTAGCTAGGCCTAGAGGCCTCGGGGAGTATTTCTATCTCTACCTTTTAAAGTATACTTTGGGGACAAAGTAGATTTTTAAGTGTGGGGTGGGGAAATTCTCATTTTTAGGGTATATTTAAAATTTTTAAGGTAAATTTCAAAAAAAAATTGCTAGGAATAAGTGAGATATTCTTGTTGGTGCTATATTTTATTGCATGATACTAGTGTTTTGATGGTAAAAAGCATGTTGATTCTGTGAATTTTTACTATTTAGACTCCCGGGATCATGTTTATGACTCTTGTACTTGATGGCTTAATTAGACTTCATGCTACTGTTTGGTTGAGAGTCTATGGTGATCCTACTTGAGTCGAGCATGTGTCATGTGAGTGTGAGGTTGTTTGTATATTTCTTGTTACATTTAATGCTAGAACTTTCCTGGCGTGTGAGCAAAACCAAATAAAGAGTGTGGGTTTAGGAGATGATATAGGCATTTCTTTGATAGCCATGTTTTATACCTTCTTTAGGCTGACCATGGAGCATAATGTTAGTTAGCCACATTGATTCTTTAGCTTATTCTTTGGCAATAAATGACCTTAGAACCATAGGCTTGACCTTAGTAATCCAACAAAACATTCTAAACATAGGACCAAAACTAAATACCAATAAAGTATTGGAACATGCCCCCGACTATACACTACTAAAAAAAACTGAAAAACCGATCACGAAAACCCAACCACAGATTATGGTCGGAAAAAACCGACCACATGTGGTCGGTTTTTTTTTAATTTTTTTTTTTAAAAGAGACCACAAGTGGTCGCTTTTATATTTTAAAATTTCAAAATAATTTTTTCAATAATTTTTATATTAATTATTTTATAAATAAAAATAAAAAAATAATAAAACCGACCACTTATGGTTGGGTTTTTTTAAAAAAAAATATATTTGTAAAAAATTGACCACTTGTGGTCGGTTTTAAAAAAATTTATTTATTTATTTTTAAAAAAACCAACCACTAGTTGTTGTTTTTAATTATCTTTTTAAAAAATATTTTTAAAAAACCGACCATAAGTGGTTCGTTTTTAGAAATTCTTTTAAATTTATTTTTTAAAAACCGACCACTTGTGGTCGGTTTTTTATCTAAAACAATAATAAATAAATAAATTTTAGTGAGCAATAATTATATAGATATAATCAAATATATATATATTATTTTCATTAGAAATAATTATATATATATTTTTTTCAAATTACACTGATCGCACGATGTCGATAACGGTCTATTATAAGGTAATATAATTGTGAATGTGATATATGTAGTATTCATTCAAGCGTTCATATATATATATATTATCTAGTGATCGATTGATGAACGATGTAGTCAAAACCTAATATTGTATTAAGATAATCAAATATAATTAATCGATCACTCATATGAGTAAGTATAAGAAGCACATCGCATTATATTATTGGATAATATACGTGTGTACGTATGTGATAGATATAGTACGTATTTAGAACTTGATATAGTCGATAGTGTGTATATGTGTGTGTATGTATAGGTATATATATATATATACATATCATACAGTGAAGGTATATTAATGACATACGATAATGTAATCGATAATTCATCTGAGTATTTGTAAAATACATTGTATGTTATTATGGGGAAGTAAAATCGTGTATTTGATGTTTATAGTACGTATCTGAAAGCTGATAGACAATTAAATATATGTATATACATATAGCTCGTGTAGTGACGTATGCAGTAATCGACAACTAGATAACTGAATGTATATATCAACATATTTTGAATGATTCATTCATATATATGATACTATTGAGGATTGAAGTAATAATATAATGTATGTTGATGTGATATTAATGTTAGTCAAAATAATCGATAAATCATCAGAGTTTGTTTACGAAATATGTCGCATTATGTTACGGGATAATATTCTCGTGTACGTATATCTAGTATGTATTTAGACCTTGATATATATAGTAGATAGTGTGTATATGTATGTGTATGTATAGGTATATATATAGGTATGTGTGTATATGTATAGGTATATATATAGGTATGTGTGTGTATGTTATATGATGTTATTAACATTCATTAAATTATTTTCACATAACTGTGCATACTCACATTTTTTGCAAATACATTATCTAGATTTCCATTAGTTAGCATTATTTATTTTTGTTATTACTTATTATTTTTCTTATTGTTTATTATTATTATTATTATTATTATTATTTATTATCATTATTATTCTTTATTTATTATTATTTATTATTATTATTATTATTTATTATTATTACTTATTATTTAATTATTACTATTAGCATTATTTACTACTACTAGAATTTAAATAGCGGCCTAAATTAATACCACTTTGCCAATTAATTTATCTTGTAGTCCAATTTTGTTTAAGTCATTATAATTTTAGCCCATTCTATCCAATTTATTACAAATCTAGTCAACTTACATTCAACTCATGTCAATTGTAGCCACAAATATGTCAATTTTAACCAAAATTGAATTGTTGACCCTATTTTAGTCTCAGCCGCTGATCAAAATTGATCCAACGGATGAGATGGATTCAACATCCTCTTTTCTTTTTAATATCCCAACCAAAACCCTAACCCTAAAACATTTCTCAACATACGCCTCTTTCCCTCTCTCTTAAAACGCTCTCTCTCTCTCTCAAGAAGCTAGCGCCACCACCCCTCTCTCTCCTCCGATCTCATCGCCGACCAGCCCTATTCCAGCATCATCGGCGACCAACCATAGACCCCAGCGACTAGCCGCCTCAACCACCGGAGAAAGATTCGCCGCCACCAGCAGCGGCGAACTAACCCAGCACCATCGTTGGCTCTCTCCGTTCCTCCTCCTCCAGTTTCCAGCGCCACCAGTCAACGGCGACCATCCCCCATGTCGGAATCCATGAGAGCCAAACCCCCGCTCCTCCTAATGAGAAATAAGACGAATACTTTTTGGGTTTGACTCTTCTTATGGTTTGCATTCTTACTGTTTTTGATCTTTGTGTGCTCTACCTTATTCCTAGATTTTAAGTTCTTGGAACATGACTATGATTCTTGAGTTAATTCTCTATATCTTCTTATCAACATGTGTGAAAATGTATTTTCTAAGGTTATCGAGATTTTGATATCATCAGGACTCTTTGCAGCCCCAATAAGTTCTTAGTTATGCCTTCGTGTGTTGTTCCCCTTCGTATATGTTGATTTGACTGCTCACTTCTCTGGTCCAATTGTTGTTTTTCTTTTTGTATTTCTGATTTATCCACTAAGTCAGTCTGGTTGGTTCTTTGCACCTAGTTTTGGTGTAGGAGCTATATTTCGATTCATCCTATTTTTTCAAGGGTTTCATAATTGAACCGCGCAAAGTTTCTTCCCGTGATATGAGTTACTACCCCTTGATCACTTACACTACCCCAAACATCTGACTGCATTTTCCAACTGAAATGGAATATTACTACCGAAATTGAATTGTACATCCAGAATAGTCCTAAGAAGACATGTTCCCAGGCCGATACTTAACATGTACCCCCTCTTCCAGGTCCATCACAAGGAAAACGAAAACTAAGATTTGCCTTATCTGGTATCAAACAAGAACTGCAAGAAAATAGAACACCTTTCAAGAGTATCAATATCGTCACATGAATCGTAAATGCATGAATGTGATGTACCAAGAAATCAGCGGTTCCTAATGGAATAGGCAACAAAGCCACCTTTTCACCCACTGCCACTAAATCACCACCACCCCAAGCACTTTGTCTTCATTATTGGCTATGTGCTATTGGAGATAGAGCAGTGGGAGGTTGAGTCAAAAGCATTTACCACGTACTCAATTCAATGATCAAGCCAATAAGTCTCTTTCTATACAAGGACTCAAGCACATAGAGGCAGGCGATGACCTTTTTTTTATCCCTGAGTCTGTTGGAGTGCTAAAGGAAGCAATCCCATCTAATCAAGTAAAAATACTTCTGTCTTCCATTACTCCGCAACCTCCTGCCTTCCTTGAGGTTTGAGTTGAGTTGCAGGAAAGCTAATTCCAAACATAATTGTCCCTGAGGCCATTGACAATCCTTGTAATACAAGTTTTTTCCTCTAACGATGGCTACTTCCTATTCAAGTTCCACTTATCTTAACACAACTCGGGCAAATAGACTCCCAGCCTAGCTAGACTTGGTGAAAGCAATGAAGCCAAAGCAAGACTGATTCCTTCAACCGTAAGAGTTGCAGATGAAATAGCAGTGGTTATGCCGACATTTTCATTCAATGTCAATCGACATCTCCTTGGCACACATAATGGATCATACTTTCTATCCTTAGACCACTATCGAGGCTATGAGTTTTCATAGGATGGATGATCCCTTACCGTGAAGGTATTTTACTTGCTTCGGGGATTTCCCTAGCTAGGATTGATGCAAAAGTTTGTCCCAACTCTTTCGATCTTACTTACTAATTGGCTTAACATCTATGTAGATGGGATTGGATTCATAGTGCCAGTTAGGGGGTCTATCAGCTAGCCGAACCCATAAAGATCTTCAACTTAGCTCCCAAAGGTAATCCACTCGTCCATTTCCTAACCTATACAAGGAGAGAGGAAGATAATAAAAGGGAGACAGGGTCCTAACTAAATATAACACAAACTACCATTCCATCTATCATATCAGTCGAGTCGATCCGATTCGTTCTTATCTATAGATAAGGAAAGAGATAACTTATGACCTCGCGGATGGAGAGGGAGTCGAACCCCCGATATTTCAAAAAATACTTCAGTTTTCAAGACCTACTCTTTCAACCGCTTAGACATCTATCCCCTTCGCGCTTCACCCGCCCTATCCATCCTTAGCTGGCAAGTAGGGGCTTATCTATGTGATTCGCTACACTTGCCTGTGCCTATCGACTCGACTCTTTTCCCTGCCCCCGGCCTCTCACTTCTTTTCATTCTTGTTTTGTACCGTCGCTTGAATGAAGACACCCAATCATCCCGACTTTCCCAAATGCTCCCCATCGGCCCTTCTCTTTTACGGGTCTAGATTTTTTGCATCGTTTCAATCATCGTGGTCGAAGGGGAAGAAAGAAATGAATGAATGTTCTTTTGGGAAAATATATAATAATACACCTACCGAGACAAAAGCCAAAGGTGAGTCTCGTAGGTGGACGTATCGAACCGAAATAAGATCTCATATTGACATCTTGATACAGTGATTTACCATAATAATAAATAGAGTCAATGGTGACTCCGCCTGGGAAGAGCCATTTCCTTCTTTCTTGATAGGGGGCTTTCATTCACCAGTGCAGACTAAAAGTGCTCTCCGAACCGTGCTGGATAGTCACCCATCACACGACTCTCAAACCCAACCTGTGGTGGATCCCGGGAGACAAAGTCAAAATGCAACATCCTTTTCCCCATACTTTGAGATGCTCTTCTCCTATTTTACGAATCCTACAACTCTCTTTACTGAGCGAGACTCCATCCATATCCCTACTAGTGGTTTTTCTTTCATTCAATCATCACTTGTTTAACAGCTTAAACTAGGCTCCACTTTAGAGATAGGTTTTGGTCAACATCAAAGTAGGTCAAGGGCGCATCTAAACGGTCGATAGCTGCTTAGTCTCATCCGAGAGTTTAATCTCCTTACTCCTTACTGCTTTTTTCAAAGAAAAAAAGAAGGGGGTCGATTTAGGCTCCTTCCCTTCCACTGTGTAGCCGCGCTAGTAGGTACTATAAGCCCTCTGTCCCATGCATCGAACCAGCTCGCGTGGTTCACCGGTTCCACCGAAAACTCTCATTTGTTGAAGTGGAGCATAGTTCACTTTAGGCGCTGAGCGAGAAAGGTCTCTTATTTCCTTATCTTTTGGTTTATTCACTGATCAGAAACGTCAGCACTTGTTTTCTTATTGATTCCTGGGGTGGTGGTATTCTTGAATGAAGTCTATCCAAACTGAATTAGCACTTCTCAGATCAGCCTAGGCCTCTCCAGCTGAGCTGGGCGCCGGGGCCCTGGATGCGCTAGCGATTGGCACATAGGGTAATGGTTTCCCGAGTTTCTCGGCCTGGTATCCTGCACCTCGCGTTCATGATATCTACATTCAACTATGCCCCGGAGACACGGTCGAAGCACGCCCGTCCAGTGTGCTTCTTTCACGACATGCTATAGTACTGGGTGTCTTCCAGTGGTCTTCTAGCCTTAGAAGAAGTTGTGTCCGCCCCGGGCATCTGCAACGTCCTCCTTTAATAGTCTAATCTGGTAGAGCTAAAAGACTTACCCATTTTGTGACTTTTGCGGTCGCCTTCACTAAACCAACTTGAATCTGAACTATGATTCAAATCAAGTCTTACAACCTCTCTAATTGATCTTTACGGTGCTTTCTTTCTCTCTATCAATTAAAGCATGCGGGAAGGTCTTTAGCCTGTGGTTTTAATATATTATGGTTATGATCTTTGGCATCATTTAGTTTTAGACCTTGTGAGAACTATTGGGTATATGCTTAGTTTTTTAAGGAGACATTGGTTTGGGTATTTTACAATAGTAAAGACGTGTTGGCTCCAGTTATGATTTTTGACTAGTTAAATAATGACTTGAGAGTTGTGATATTCTTATGTATGGATTCTTACTTATCAATAAGATTGGTTTGGATGGTTGAGGCCAAGTGGTTCAACTCCGCTTTTTAGATTATAGCTATGGATTGTGTAACTTAGTTGTAACCCCTATTTTTAGGTTTTGACACTTTAGTGAGTCGGAAATGTTTTAAGTGTATTCACTTGAGAATTGCATTGGTGAGTCGAAAATGTTCAATTATAGTTACTTGAAAGTTGGGCTTGTGTTTTGAATATAGTGAAGTGTGGTCACTTGAGAAGTGAGTTAGTGACTTGAAAATGCTTAAGTATAGGTACTAGAAATGTAAACATGTTTTTTTAATTTAGTTAAGTATGGTCACTTGAGAAGTGTATTAGTGAGTCGAAAATGTTTAAATGTTGTTACTTGAAAGGTGAGCTTGTGTTTTGAATAAAGTGAAGTGAATCTAGTGAATTATGGTCACTTGAGAAGTGAGTTAGTGACTTGAAAATGTTTAAGTGTAGGTACTAGAAATGTGAACTTGTGTTTTGAATTTAGTTAAGTGTGGTCACTTGAGAAGTGCAATAGTGAGTCAAAAATGTTCAAGTGTAGTTACTTGAAAGGTGAACTTGTGTTTTGAATATAGTGAAGTGTGGTCACTTGAGAAGTGAGTTAGTGACTTGAAAATGTTTAAGTGTAGGTACTAGAAATGTAAACTTGGGTTTTGAATTTAGTTAAGTGTGGTCACTTAAGAAGTGCATTAGTAAGTCAAAAATGTTTAAGTGTAGTTACTTGAAAGGTGAGCTTGTGTTTTGAATATAGTGAAGTGAATATAGTGAAGTGTGGTCACTTGACAAGTGAGTTAGTGACTTGAAAATGTTTGAGTGTAGGTACTAGAAATGTAAACTTGTGTTTTGAATTTAGTTAAGTGTGGTCACTTGAGAAGTGCTTTAGTGAGTCAAAAATGTTTAAGTGTAGTTATTTGAAAGGTGAACTTGTGTTTTGAATATAGTGAAGTGTGGTCACTTGAGAAGTGAGTTAGTGACTTGAAAATGTTTTAAGTGTAGGTACTTGAAATGTGAACTTGTGTTTTGAAGTTAGTTAAGTGTGGTCACTTGAGAATTGCATTAGTGAGTCGAAAATGGTTTAAGTGTAGTTACTTGAAAGGTGGGCTTGTGTTTTGAATATAGTGACTCAAAAATGTTTTAAGTTTAGGTAGTTGAAATGTGAACTTGTCAATTGAATTTGCTAAAGTGTGGTTACTTGAGTAGTGAATTAGTGACTCAAAAATGTTAAAGATTAGGTTCTTGAAATGTGAACTTGTCAATTGAATTTACTAAATTTAGTTACTTGAGTAGTGAACGAGCAACTCGAAAATATTTTAAGTTTAGGTAGTTGAAATGTGAACTTGTCAATTGAATTTGCTAAAGTGTGGTTACTTGAGTAGTAGTGAATTAGTGACTCGAAAATGTTTAAGTTTAGGTTCTTGAAATGTGAACTTGTCAATTGAATTTACTAAATTTGGTTACTTGAGTAGTGAACTAGTGACTGGAAAATGTTTTAAGTTTAGATAGTTGAAATGATGTTACCTTATCATAAAAAAAGTTTAGGTAGTTGAAATATGAACTTGCCAATTGAATTTGCTAAAGTGTGGTCACTTGAAAAGTGCATTAGTGAGTCGAAAAAAATTAATTAAGTGTAGTTACTTGAAAGGTGGACTTGTGTTTTGAATATAGTTAAGTGTGGTCACTTGAGAAGTGAGTTAGTGACTTAAAAATGTTTAAGGGTAGGTATTTGAAATGTGAATTTTTCATTTTGAATTTAGTTTATTTTGGTAACTTGTGAAGTGACTTAGTGACTTGAAAATGTTTAGGTGTAGGTACTTGAAATGTGAACTTTTCATTTTGAATTAAGTTTAGTTTGTTAATTTGCGAAGTGAATTAGTGACTTGAAAATGTTTAGGTGTTAGGTACTTGAAATGTGAACTTTTCATTTCGAATTTAGTATAGTTAGATAACTTGTGAAGTGACTTAGTGACATGAAATGTTTTAGTGTAGTTACTTGAATTATGGGTTAGTGACATTTATTTTGAATTTAGGTACTTGAAATGTGAACTTGCATTTTGATTTTAGTAAAGTGTGGTGTAACACCCCGCATTTTGGATGAGAACGAAAATCGTCATTTCCTTCACGTAAAGGTTCCAAAAGCCATAAATCCAATGCAAGTTTAGTGTCTTAATAAATTATGTAGTGTGGAAACCTATTTGAGCATGAATTGAGAACAAAGAGGTCCCCAAGCTCCAGGACAAGTTGAAAGTTTTCCTATCGTTCGAATTTTAGTGAGCGTTCAAACTTAGGTCAACTTCAATCTACCATTACTCTTTGTATATATTTAATTAGAGTTCCTACTATATATCAAATGAAAGTTATTCAAATTATCTTTCCAACGATACTAATTTCGCAAAAATCTGACATCCGAGGAAGAAGTTATAGCTTTACAAAGTGGAGTGTGTCGTGCAGCATAAGGTGTGCGACGCACACCCTAACTTATGCCATAAGGTGTGCGACGCACAACCTAATGTGTGTGATAAAGAGTGTGCCGCACAACCTATATTATGCGATAAGTTGTACGCCGCATATATTATTACTCAAGTGACTTAAACACTCCGTTTTTGGGGAAAAATGATCCTTTTCCCACCCTTATTTAGCCATAAACACGAAATTCAGTTCCCAAATACCCCAAAATACACCTTCATTCATCAAAATTGCTCAAAAACTCTCCTTAGAGTTTAAAAATAAAAACCCAAACAACTCAAGATTCAACCGTGGGTTTTTGAAACTAATTGCATATTTGGAATCCCCAGAACGTAGGCTTCAAGAAGCACCTATCTTCGCATATAGAGGTACATGGGGTTATCTCAAAAATCTCATGGGCTTAAAAATTCATGTTTTAAAAATGGGGGTTTTGAAATTATGAATATAATCCCATTTTAAACATTTTGTGATATTGATTTGGTCTTTAGGCCTATTCCCGAAGTGGTTTGATATATGTTATATGTATATGCATGTATTCTGAAAAGATGTTAACTTGAGAGCATGAATTATATGAAATCCCTCTCTTTATATGATTTCGTTTTGATTCTCATATGATGTGAAATATTTAAAAATCATCTTGACAAGCGTGACATAAAATATTTTTAAAATGGTCATGGTTTTGACTTGCAATAAGAGGGTTGTTATGTTGAAATATGATGAATATAATGGTTGCATGAAAGAATGATGTGATATTGATGGCTTGCAAGTCGGGTATGATGATACCCTATAGAATAAGATATGTGATTGAATTAAATGAAGTTGATGCATTGATTTTACATGAGATAGGTGGATGCCCGAAGAAGGTGTTTGAGTGTAAGGGCTCATCGCTAGAAACCATTTTAGCCGACATGGGGATTTTGTACCAGTCTAAGTGATCTTGTGTACTTGACTTTATGTCATTCCCAAATTGGGACTATGGTTAGGAGCCCAGGCTAAGTGATCTTGGGCACTACTATACTTTATTGGGTCGAGACACCCTGTTGTGTGATCTTGTGTGTCTTCCTCTCACTTATACTGTAATATCAGTTGCAACTGGAGTTGAATTAAATGGATTTGATGCATTGATTTTACATGAGATAGGTGGATGCCCAAAGAAGGCGTTTGAGTGTAAGGGCTCATCGCTAGAAACCATTTTTGCCGACATGGGGATTTGGTACCAGGCTAAGTGATCTTGTGTACTTGACTTTATGTCATTCCCAAATTGGGACTATGGTTAGGAGCCCAGGCTAAGTGATCTTGGGCACTACTATACTTTATTGGGTCGAGACACCCTGTTGTGTGATCTTGTGTGTCTTCCCCTCACTTATACTCTAATCTCAGTCGCAACTGAGATTTGACAGTTGGTGTAAATATTATATGTAGGGTATTCCACATAGCTCAGCTGCATTACATTGTTGTTGAAAACTATTACATTATGCCCATGTGTTTTAAAATGATTTGATATGAAACTACTTTATAATGGCTCTCACCTATATTTTGAAGAAAATATTATATTTTGTTTTTTATTTCTCTGCCTAGCAATACTTTTGTATTGACCCCTTTCCCTCTCAGGTTTGAAGGCACAGTTTAGGGGTCCAGATAACCAGTAGATCTCTTTTGACAGATTTGCAAAATCAAGTGCTGAGCCTTCTATATTTCGGAAGGCCTGATGTCTGTCAGTTCATTCATCATTTAGTAGTTTTGGGTCTACTGGGGGCCTTGTCCCAGTTTTTAGACAGTAATTTGTTTCAGTCATGTATTAGAGATTTCACAGACGGTTGTTCAGATATCGATAGATGTTGTGGGATATTATTTCCCCTTTGTTGATTTCATTTAATTTATGACCATGTTTTTCGTAATTTTATGTATCTTCCGCATATCTTATTATCATATGAATTATGTGCATCATTACCAGATAGATAGGGGTGTTTTGGGCCTTCATGGTTCGGAATGCTCGTCACGACTAGGGCCCTGGTTCGGGTCGTGACAAACTTGGTATCAGAGAACGGTTCATAGTCCCAGGGTGTCTGCGAAATTGCATTGGGTAGAGTCTTATTTATGGGTGTGTAGCGCGCCATACTTATAAGCAAGAGGCTACTAGGCGTTTAGAAATGTCTCTCTTTCTTCATGTTCTACTTCATGCAATAGAGTCAGAATGTTCCTCTTTCATACTCTAATTTATGCTATGGTGTCGCCTATACGAAAGTAAAGAAAAGTCATCCCAAATTCTTTCCTTACTCTAATGTCCTCAGATATGTCTCATTATTGAGGTGATTCGAGTGCAGAAGTTTAGAATCTAAATGGTATGGTCCTTTTTGATTGAACCATATAAGAGTTAAAATTTGTGCAAGGACTTGAGAAGAGTCTGTTAGTGCTTCAATGTGTATTGATTCCGATTTAAACATTGATCCTGATGGAATCGTTCTTTTTAGCTTAAGGTATTAATTACATTTAGTCCCCTTCAAATTTATGTTACAAATGTCTTGCTTAAGGGGGGATGATGTGTAGTAGAATGTTGGAACTGCATTTCCACTCGAATTGTAGTATGCATTAAAATGTTGTTGTCATGACCTATTGGTAGTGAAATTAGACCAAGAAGTTGGTGTGATGTGAAGTCACAAAGTTAGAAGTCAGAGCGAGGGTGACTTTTGTGTAAATGAATATATTAGTTGAATAATTGATGTTCGAGAATGATTTACCCCCTTATGATAATAGACTAATGTGGTAACTAGTAGCATGTATGGATAGTATGGTAGTCCGTGGAGGAAGTGTTTGACTCCGATTTTATTTATACAGAGTAAGATGTGTATTCTTAGTTCATTGGATATTGCATATTAAATTTCTATCTCATGTAATCTTGTCATTAAGGTATTGTTGAAAAAATAAAGTCTAGTGAAGCCGTGTGGGGCTCTTTCGATTCACTAGCATAGTTTCCTTGTCATTCATCTCATTTTCTTGTTCAAAATACAAAATCAAAGTCTAGTGAAGCCATGTGAGGCCTATTTCGATTTACTAGCAACTTGTTGTCCAATTTGTTGTTCTTGTGTTGGTTTAGTATATGTATAGCTGAATATGTTTGCATGAGATTGAGTTGGTAAAGAGGTGATTCGTCCTTGTGTGTTAGTTTAGTAGAAGGTAGAGAAAGAGTTGTTAGTCAGGGTGATTTGTCGGTTTCTTGAAGTATAAAAATGGTTATATTATCCAGTAAGTTATAATTATAGACTCATGGTTGTTGTGGAAATTGAAGGTAGCCTAAATGTATGATTGAGTAAGTAATTATGAGGTGAGAAATCCGTAGAAGTAGATAAGATTGTTTGGTGTTATAATATCATATTAAGGTTGATCATGTCTATTATGTGACTTTACCCCTTGACCTTCTTTTATTGGTAGTTGTAAACTAGTACTACTTGTGAGAAGGTATGTAGTAGATTTGTGAGGAATTTGGATAGAATGTTCAGATTTGACGGACTAGTATATTATGATGCCTTCTTCATTGATGGTAGATGATTGATGCTAGACCATTGGCTTGAATTTAATATAGAATGTGGATGTAGGAATAGTGGCATGAGATTGATGATGCATATTTTGTGAGATTAAATTAGTAGGCTTGGTGTGTTGAAATAGTACGTGCAAATGGATTATGATAAGGAAAGTCGTAAGGTCATGATCGATTATTGTGGTTGTGAAGTTCTAGAATACTAGTGTTTCTTGATGTTTATTTCGTAGTGTCCAAGTGAGAATTATGTGTAAGGTTGGATTGTAAATCATGTTTAGCACTAGACATTAAGTTTGAATAGTTGATGGCCATTAAGGTATTTGTGATGATTGCTTAAGTAATGATACCAGATTTACAGAAGTGATCTAATAGGCTTGAACGGTGTATGAAATGGCTTAAGTTTAAGTTGATTCGTAATGAAGTATAATGTTGTAGGTATGGTGTGTAAGTATGCCCAAGGTGATAGGGAGTTGTGGCATTTCTCTAAGACAATTACATGTTGCGTGTGGCTAGTAGTACTATTGAGTTTCTAGATAGAGAAAGACTAGTAGATGTTATATGGGTTCTAAATAGCCAGGTTAAAGAGCTTTGATTGATAGTGTTGGTCTCTTTTATATGATCTTGATTCTTATAGTAATGAGATATAAGTTTGTAGTCGCGATATTGGTAGGCTATGACGAAAGTGGTATGGTTCATCAAAGGCTCGGCGATATCCATGTTAAGTGTTAGAGATCTAAGTTTGAGCTTTGAAGGTTGAACCGATAGAAAAAAGTGTGAAAGCATTATACTATGACTATTCGGTCTATCAAATATAGAGTGTATCTCAGAAGGTAGTATCAGCAGTGGGCTTTCCACTTTCATGTGTGGTCTTTCGGGTTAAATTTCTATTTAATTATGTGTATACCCCAGAGTGCAGTGAGTGTAGTTCAGTTTAGATTCTAGTAATAAGGGATCTCTTGAACTTAATATGATGGCTTAAAGCCAAGGGGGAAATGATAGAACGAATAACCAAGTCAGGCTCTCAGATTCTAGTAGTGATGTCATAATGATATAGAACGTCAGAAGGTGAGGGTGAGACTCAACCCATTCTTATCTCAGTATTTTTCAGTGATCCCAATGCCTACTCAAGCTTTACGTTTCAGTTCCATGATCATAGTCCATGTTCATGTATATGATAGAGAATCACGTGTTCATCCAGATTCCTAAATGAGGAACTTCAGTTCATTCAGCAGTCAGAATCACATTCCATATGTTATAAACTTCAAATTGAGGTCATGCAGCTCATGACTCATATACTCACGCTTTATGGTGTGCTCAATTCCCATAATTCATGTTATACTCTTTATGATTGACGAGATTCATCTTATAGTCATACCCCAATTCAAATTTTCTTTGATAAATCCCGGATGTTGATTTGCTATTCCTCAGGCCACAATTAAGTGTCAAGTTTCATATAACATCCTTCCATACTTCAAGATCTTATGTTCTAATCTTTAGTGACTCCTCTTTATGTGATGGTAGTGGTGATGAGTAAATGTTTCTAGTTGGTGAAAGATCATAGTATGCATATTTTAGATAAGGCCATAAGTGCAAAATAAGTTTGGGGCCAAGTCTTTGATGCATGTGATGGTTAGCTGAAAGGTGTGTGTGTATGTTCTTGGGGTAGAATGTGGGAGCTATATTGATAGATGGTTAGTAGAATATGTGAAGTGTGTCTTTATGAATGTTTACTTTGAAGTTCATATGTGGTTATAGAGATAGGCTTGAATGACGTGTTGGAATTTTTGTTAAGGAACGCTATATGCGCTAGCGACTTTGTAGTAATAGTTCAGAGTTAGCCATTGAAGTGGTAAGGCATGATAGGCTTAGGGTGTGATCTTTTAAGAGATATAGAAGGTGGAATCTTATGGTTTAGACTTGTATCATGGAGTGGCATGTAGTATTTTGCGAGTTGGAGTTAGGCCTGATCACGGTGAAGAGGATTTAAGTTACTATAAACATTAGTAGAAAGATTTATAAATTCAAATACGAGAACAAATAAGTTGGATTGAATGAATGTGGTATCTACGGGTAATAGTATAGTTAGGGATATTCGAGAAGTATGCTAAGCTTGAAAGTAAGAAGTTGTGTTGCCAAAGGCCTTCTATCTTATTTTATGAGTTATATGTCTATATTCCAGACTGCAGAGTAGTGTCAATGTTGTGATTTCCTCAGGTGGATGTGTTCTATAATCCATACCCAAGATTTGTGGCTCCCTATTACTGTCAAAACTTCTTTAGAGAGAGTGTTGAAGAGATACACCAGTTAAGTATGAAGGTCCTGCATAATTTAGTCTGTATAGTCAGTAAGTCAGTTTAACCGTCAGATTTGCATGACTTGTTTTCTTATCTTTTCATTTATTCATGCTACTCAAAATCTCAAACATGCTACTATTTCAAGATAGAGTATACCAGTAGTTGCGAGTATAGCCCAGTTCATGCATCATGCTTTAGATTCAGATTCCAGAGGTTCAGTTATGATTCAATTCGTACGTGCCCTGTGCATCGCCTCAGTTTTCTGAGCATCTTAGTGAATTGACCATTCATAGAGGGACATAGGGTCCCAAGGGGGAGATACCCCATTCAGTTACATGCATAGATTCTTATTACAAGCTTCGCACCAGTTATCATTGCGTATTCAGTTATACGTTCATACGTTAGTTCAGTCAGATATGCATGCATTAGAATTGCATGTCCAATAGAAAAAGTTCAGCTTATTAGTGTATTAGTTCTGCGTTCATGAGAAAAACTCAGTAACAAATCCATGCATCAGATATGCATGTTCATTATGAGAACTCAGCTTATGAGTAGCTTCAGTCGTGTATTCCATGCATCAGATATGCATGTCCGATATAAGAATTCAGAATATCAGTAGTTCCAGCCATATGGTCATGTTTCAGATCAGTGTATTCTTTATTAGAGGACATGTCGTGTCCGCGTTATTCCATACCTTTAAGGCTTCAAGAAGTTCCTACCCATCATTCGAGGACGAATGATCCCAAGGGAGAGATAATGTAACACCCCGCATTTTGGACGAGAACGAAAATCATCATTTCCTTCACGTAAAGGTTCCAAAAGCCATAAATCCAATGCAAGTTTAGTGTCTTAATAAATTATGTAGTGTGGAAACCTATTTGAGCATGAATTGAGATCATAGAGGTCCCCAAGATCAAGGACAAGTTGAAAGTTTTCCTATCGTTCGAACTTTAATGAGCGTTCAAACTTAGGTCAACTTCAATCGACCATTACTCTTTGTATATATTGAATTAGAGTGCCTACTATATATCAAATGAAAGGTATTTGAATTATCTTTAAATCTGAAATCTGAGAAAGAAGTTATGGCTTTGCAAAGTGGTGTGGTGTGCAGCATAAGGTGTGCGACGCACACCCTAACTTATGCCATAAGGTGTGCGATGCACAACCTAATGTGTGCAATAAAGAGTGCTCCGCACAACCTATATTATGATATAAGTTGTGTGTCGCATATATTATCACTCAAGTGACTTAAACACTCCGTTTTTGGGGAAAAATGGTCCTTTTCCCACCCTTATTTAGCCATAAACATGAAATTCAGTTCCCAACTACCCAAAAATACACCTTCATTTGTCAAAATTTCTCAAAAACTCTCCTTAGGGTTTCAAAATAAAAACCCAAGCAACTCAAGATTCAACCGTGGGTTTTTTAAACTAATTGCATATTTGGAATCCCCAGAACGTAGGCTTCAAGAAGCACCTATCATCTTCGCATATATAGGCACGTGGGGTTATCTCAAAAATCTCATGGGCATAAAATTCATGTTTTAAAAATGGGGGTTTTGAAATTATGAATATAATCCCATTTTACACGTTTTATGCTATTGATTTGGTCTTTAGGCCTATTCCCGAAGTGGTTTGATATATGATATATCTATATGCATGTATTCTGAAAAGATATTAACTTGAGAGCATGAATTATATGAAATCCCTCTCTTTATATAATCTCGTTTTAAATTCTCATATGATGTGAAATGTTTGAAATTATCTTGACAAGCGTGACATAAAATATATTGAAAATGGTCATGGTTTTGACTTGTAATGAGAGGGTTGTTATGTTGAAATATGATGAATATAATGGTTGAATGAAAGAATGATGTGATATTGATGGCTTGCAAGTCGGGTATGACGATACCGTACAGAATGAGATATGTGATTGAATTAAATAGAGTTTGATGCATTGATTTTACATGAGATAGGTGGATGCCCGAAGAAGGCGTTTGAGTATAAGGGCTCATCACTGGAAACAGTGTTTGCCGACATGGGGATTTGGTACCAGGCTAAGTGATCTTGTGTACTTGAATTTATGTAATTCCCAAATTGGGACTATGGTTAGGAGCCCAGGCTAAGTGATCTTGGGAACTACTATACGTTATTGGGTCAAGACACCCTGTTGTGTGATCTTGTGTGTCTTCCCCTCACTTATTCTCTAATCTCGGCGGCAACCAAGATTTGACAGTTGGTGTATGTAACACCCCAATTTTCCAAACCGGAATGCTACACGGTGCTTATGACCCCGAAGGACCACAAGCTAACCCATGACTGATATATGTACCTGTGCACTGTAATATATAATGTAATAATGCAGAAAACATGAACATGTAGGACATAAGGTTCAACTGAATAAAGAATCTGTCAAAACATAATATCCATATGGGTGAAATATACCCAAAACAGTTGAAAACTGAATAAAATCTGAACATAAGTCTGAATACTGAATCTGAAAGCCTCTTAGTACTGTCTGAATAAGGATTTGAAGGAAGATGTCTCCAACTAACTCCGTCTAGCAAAACTGAACTGAAATAATAAATGAAATAAAATAATATCGCCCTCGAATGGATGAGAACTCACTGCAACTCTACGGCTGGATGTTACTGCTGATCTGGAGCTCGTGTCTCTAAACGTATGGTGTAACATGAAAGAAACAATCATAGTTCAAATAAGTCAGTACAACTGGAGTACTGAGTATACGAGTAAGGCAGGCTAATGCAAAAGGGTTTACATGCAGGAAAAATGCTAACTGACTGATTGATATAAATGTGAGAGTGTAAACATATATACATAGTAACTAGGATCGTGAGTACATAATTATACTTCATGTATTTATTAAACATCTCAAACATGATAGAGGAAAACATGGATATATTTCATGTACATAATTCATATCTCCATTAGCATACATGCTACATACCACAACAATAACAACACATAAATAGCATAGAAATCCATATTGAAGTGTATAGATAACATGGAATTGTCATTTAGATATCATGGAATCATGTAAATATGAATTTCTAGCATCCTAGGCATTTTATCAAACACCTTGCATGCATTCTTTAAGGCATAGGTAGATTTCATACTTGTATCATATCAAACCACCCAAAGTTCATGTTTTTCAACTAAAAACCACATATATTCCATGAAAACACCTGTAGATATCATATTGAAACTTAAACAACAATCATCAACAAGTACATGCTCATATCACCACAAAAAGTTTACAAAGTAACATTTAACGGCTTGATTCTTAAGGTCTATGAACGAATTGAATCCATAGATGAACACTGCGCATACCTTAGTGATTGAATCTTAAAAGAGATATAATGTTTCTGAAGGTTCTTGAAGAATTACTTAGGCTTTACCTTTATTTTTCTTGACTAGGGTTTAACCCCTTTGGGAAAGAATGCTCTTGTTCCTGAGGAAATGATCTTGAGAAGAAACCTTAATCTTGTGGTTGAAAATGTAAGAGAGGGTTTTTAAGATGTTTCAGCTAAAGAGAATGGAATATAATACATTCCTTGAGGGTTATAAGTCATGGGAAGTGAAGGAAAAAGACCAAAATACCCTTATGAAATAAATTCCCAGTTGCTGAAAATAATAGCTGATGACATTTGTGACAAGGCATCAAAAAATATGGCAAGCCGTCAAAAATGTCGTCACACAGAAGCTAGAATTGATGGTTTCTGCCTAAGTCTGACGACCTTCATGGTAGGGTGTCACAAATATGGTAAGCTACCATGAATGTCGTCACACAGGAGCTGGATTTTGCCTAAGGCTGACGACCTTCGTGATAGGGCGTCACAAATGTGGTAAGCTACCATGAATGTCGTCACTTAGGAGTCGGTTTCTTCCTAAGGCTGATGACCTTCGTGGTAGGGCATCAAAAATGTGGTAAGCTACCACGAATGTCGTCACTTAAGATCTAGTTTCTTCCTAAGGCTGACGACCTTCGTGGAAGGGCGTCACAAATGTGGTAAGCTACCACGAATATCATCACTTAAGAGCTGGTTTCTGCCTAAGGCTGACGACCTTCGTGGTAGGGCATCACAAATGTGGTAAGCTACCACGAATTTCATCACTTAGGAGATGGTTTCTGCCTAAGGCTGACGACCTTAGTGTTAGGTCGTCACAAATGTGGTAAGCTACCACGAATGTCGTCACACTATTTCCAGCCTGACATGCTGGAGTAAAATAGGAATAACTCTTTGCTCCGATATCGAATTTAGGCGAAATTGGTATCATTGGAAAGATAATTAAATTATCTATCTGTTTATAGGTCATTAGATCAAAAATTCCAATTATAATGAAAGATATTCTCATTTGAATCTAACTATGGCAATATCTTTCTCAAGAATTCGATCGATGAGGAATGCTTTGATTCGTCTGATAGCTGGGAGTTATTTGAAGCCTTAATATACATCTAACTTACTCATAAAACTATAAAATAACCATTAAGTACTTTGTATGAGCTTGGTACATGTCTCTAATAGTGTTTTGGATTTTTTGGGGTATTACAATATCTCCCCCTTGGAAACATTCGTCCACGAATAATGACTGCTTGAGAGGGGAGAAAAGATAAAACGACGCATACACTGATCATGCTCAACTAGCACATGATTTTAGGACTGAATTGAATTCTAAACTGAATATATCCCAACTGATCATGCATATCTGATGCATGACTGATAAGCTTACTTGGTTCGCATGTCTGCTTCTTCTTCCCAAGTAGCTCCCTCCATGGACTGATTCCGCAAAAGAACCGTGACTAGAGGGAATTCTTTTTTCCTCATCCTATGAGTCTGATAGTCGATGATTTTGACTGGAATCTCTTCATAAGAGAGGCTATTCTGAATGTCAACGCTCTGAATAGGGTCTATAGCTGTTGGGTCACCTATGCACTTCTTGAGCAAAGAGGCATGGAAGACTGGATAAATTGAGGCTAGATCTGAAGGCAATTCGAGCTCATAGTCTACCTTGCCGAAGCAACTAAGAATCCTGAAGGGACCAACATATCGGAGACTGATCTTTCCCTTCTTGCTGAATCTCTTCACTCCCTTCATGGGAGAGATCTTGAGATAGACATAGTCATCGACCTCAAATTCGAGATCTTTTCTATGAACATCCGCATAAGACTTCTATCAGCTCTGAGCAGCCCAGAGTCTTTTTCTGATCAACTGAACTTTCTCTAAGGCATCGACTACTAAGTCAGGCCCTATGACTGTGGTCTCACTAACTTAGAACCAACCGATCAGAGACCTACATCTCCTACCATAGAGATCTTCGAATAGAGTCATCTGAATACTGGAGTGATAGCTGTTGTTATATGCAAACTCAATCAAAGGCAAGTGGTCATCCCAGCTTCCCTTGAAATCAATTGCACACGCCCTTAGCATATCTTCTAGAGTCTGAATGGTCCTTTCTGCTTGACCATCTGTCTGAGGATGAAACGTTGTACTGAGATTAACTTGGGTACCAAAACCCTTTTGGAATGCTTTCTAGAAGTGAGAGGTAAACTAGGTACCTCTGTCTGAGATAATAGATAGTGGAACACCATTTAATCTTACCAACTCCCTGATATAGAGTTTGGCATAATCCTCAGCTGAGTAAGAGGTACAAACTGGACGGAAATAAGCAGACTTGGTCATTCTGTCTACAATGACCCAAACTGAATCATGCTGATGACGTGTTCTAGGCAAACCCATCACAAAGTCCATGTTCACTTCTTACCACTTCCAAGTAGGAATAGTGAACTCCTGCATAGAACCACTAGGTTTCTGATGCTCTATCTTAACCTGCTGACATGTAGAGCACTTAGCCACAAACTCTGCAATGTCCTTCTTCATCCCACTTCACCAATAGATCTCCCGTAAGTCAAGGTACATCTTAGTGGCCCCTGGATGAATAGATTATCGCGCACCATGCACTTCTACAAGAATTTTCTGCCTTAAGTAATCTACACCGGGAACACACAGACGACCTTACCAATGATAAACACCATCTCCCCCTTGGGAGAAAACCTTTGCTTCCTGACTCTGAACTGACTCTTTTAGATTGACTAGGCTAGGATCCCTGTCTTGCTTCTCTTTCACCTCAGAAACTAGAGATGACTCTAAACTAATCTGAACACATACACCACCCTCTGAAGAGTCGACTAAGTGAACGCCTAGTCTGGCAAGCTGATAAATCTCCTAAGCTAATTTCTTCTTACTATCCTCAACATGAGAAACACTACCCATGGACAGTCTACTGAGTGGGTCGGCCACTATATTGGCCTTGCCAAGATGATAAAAGACTCTCATGTCATAATCCTTCAAGAGCTCTAACCACCTTCTCTGACGAAGATTGAGATCTTTCTAGGAAAAGACATACTAAAGGATCTTATGATCTGTGAAGACGTCTACGTGAACACCGTATAGATAATGCCTCCAAATCTTTAAGGCAAAGACAACTGTTGCTAACTCAAGGTCATGAGTAGGATAATTCTTCTCATAGGGCTTTAACTGTCTGAAGGCGTAGGCTATGACTCTACCATGCTTCATGAGGACACAACCTAAACCTACTCTGGATGCATCACAATATACTACGAATCCATCGAAACCGTCAGGAAGTGCTAAAACTGGAGCTGAGGTGAGTCGAGTCTTCAACTCCTAAAAACTCTTCTCGCAAGGTTCTGACCACTGAAACTTGACCTTCTTCTGAGTCAATCTAGATATAGGAGATTAAATAGAAGAAAATGCCTCGATAAACCGTTGGTAATAGCCAGCCAAACCCAAGAAACTCCTGATATCTGATGGAGAGACAGAGCGAGGCCAATTTTTTACTACTTCGGTTTTCTAAGGATCTACTCTAATGCCATCACCAGAAATAATATGGCCAAGGAATGCTACTGATCTTAGACAAAATTTTCACTTACTGAACTTGGCGAACAACTGGTAATCCCTGAGAGTCTGAAGAACAATTATGAGATGGTCTGAATGATCACGCTTTGTGCGAGAATAGACCAAAATATCATCTATGAATACTATGACGAATGTGTCCAAGTACTGCTTGAACACATGGTTCATCAAGTCCATAAAATATACAGGGGCATTGGTAAGACCAAAGGACATGACTAGAAATTCAAAGTGACCATACCGAGTATGAAAAGTTGTCTTCGGAATGTCACATTCTCTAACTCTGAGTTGATGATTGCCTGATCTGAGGTCTATCTTGGAGAAATAACTGGCACCCTAAAGTTGGTCAAACAAATCGTCTATCCTAGGCAGTTGATACCTATTCTTAACCGTGACTTTGTTGAGCTGACGGTAATCAATACACATTCTGAGAGAACCGTCTTTCTTGTACCCGAATAGGACTGGCGCACCCCATGGGGATACACTGGGCCTGATGAATCCCTTATCTAAGAGATCCTTCAATTGATCTTTTAGTTTCTTGAGTTTTGTTGGTGCCATTCTGTATGGCAGAATAGAAATAGGTTGAGTATCTGGGAGAAGGTATATGCCGAAGTCTATTTCCCTTTCGGGAGGAATGCCTGGAAGATCTTCGGGAAAGACGTCTGACTATTCATTAACCACTGGGACTGATTCGAGATTGGGAGATTCGGAACTGGAATCTTTAACATGCACGAGATGATACACACACCCTTTAGAAATTATTTTCCTTGCCCAAAAGTACGAAACAAGTTGACCCCTGAAAGATGAAGTGCTACCCTTCCACTCTAGGACGGCCTCATTCGGGAACTGAAACTGAACTATCCTATTTCTGTAGTCGACTATGGCATACCAGGAATGAAGCCAATCCATGCTGAGAATGACATCAAAATCATTCATCTCTAACTCGACTAATTCTGCTGATGTGGATTTCTAAAATATCATAATCGGGCAGTTCCTATATACCCGCCGAGCTATGATGGTTTTACCCACTGGGGTAGAGACAGAAAAGGGCTCTACTAAAATTTTGGGAGTAATTCCGAAATCGCCTGCTATGTATGGAGTGACAAAAGATAAGGATGCACCTGGGTCTATAAAAGCATAAACATGAACATGAAAAATCTGTAACATACCAGTAATGACATCAGGGGAATTTTCCTGATCCTGTCAGGTCTGAAGAGCATAGAGTCTATTTGGGAGTTTCCCACTAGTAGCAATGGAAGTGGCACCCTGCAGGTTCGGGAGACCGAACTGAGTTGTAGAATGATTCTGCTGACCCTGAGGACCTGGCTGAGGACAATCCCTAACTCTATGGCCTGGCTTTCCACAACCAAAACAAATTCCTTGACCCGCTCTGCACACACCCTGATGGTGCTTACCGCAGGTCTTACACTGAGGATAAGTGCGGGAACTGCTAACACTGCTCTGATATTTAGAGCCTGGTGCCCTATCTCTGTTTCCATCCCTGAACTTTGGCACTGGGTCACTAGCGGAGGAAGGGGCTGGAACTGCTGACTTAGGACAAAACTGCAAATGATTTCCTCCCTCTGATTTGGGCTGAGCAAAACTGAAACTACCTGCTCTTGCTCTCTTATTTTTTCTCTCCCTAGTCTTAACCTTCTGCTCCTCTATCTGTTGAGCGTGGGTCATGAGCCTGGCTAAATTCATATCGTTGTTCAGCATCGCAGACCTACACTCATTTACCATGCTATTATTCACCCCTGGTACGAACTTGCTCATCTTAGCCCTATTGTCTGCAACCACATGAGGGGCATACCTGGCTAGCTGAGTAAATCTGAGAGAATACTCCCTAACCATCATTATTCCCTGCCTAAGGTTGATGAACTCAAGAACTTTGGCTTCCCTCATCTCTTGGGGAAAGAATCTATCTAAGAAAGTCTTTACAAATTCCTCCCACCCAATGGGACCTGCGCCATCTACCCTCTCAGACTTCCACTATTTGTACCAAGTGTGAGCCACATCTTGCAACTGATATGCGACTAACTAAACACTCCGAACATAAGTAACGCCCATGATGTCAATGACCTTCTGAACTTGGTCAATGAACTCCTGAGGGTCTTCATCAGACTTAGACCCATGGAAAGATGGAGGGTTCATTCGGGTGAAGTCCTGAATCCTAGCTGTTGTGGAATTTGCCAATGGATTGGCCGGAATAGCTGGTGGCCTTTCATTTTTGGCAGCCACAGACTGAGCAAGTGTGGTGAATGCGGCTCTAAACTCCGCATGAGAAACATGTTCGCCCAAAGGATCTTCGGGTTGAGGAGATGGCTAGTTTCTTCTCTTTGGGGCCATATTCTGAAACAAGAGAAGAACGGATTAGACTAGGAGTTTAACTTAAGGTTATGCTCACTAGCACGACATGAATACTGAAAGAAGGGAAACTGTTCCTAAAATATCTAATAGCCTCTTGTACATAAATGTGGCGCGCAACACACCCATGTACAAGACTCTACTAGATGCGGCTTTAAAACTTCCTAGGACTCTATTAAACCTTACACTTTGATACCAAGTTAGTAACACCCCAATTTTCTGAACTGGAATGCTACACAGTGCTTATGACCCCAAAGGACCACAAGCTAACCCATGACTAATATTTGTACCTGTGCACTGTAATATATAATGTAATAATACAGAAAACATGAACATGTAGGCCATAAGGTTCAACTGAATAATGAATCTGTCAAAACATAATATCCATATAGGTGAAAGATACCCAAAATAGCTGAAAACTGAATCAAATCTGAACATAAGTCTGAATACTGAATCTAAAAGCCTCTAAGTTCTGTCTGAATAAGGATTTGAAGGAACATGTCTCCAACTAACTTCGTCTAGAAAAACTGAGCTGAAATAATAAATAAAATAAAATAATGTCGCCCTCAAATGGATGAGGACTCACTGTAACTCTATGGATGGATGCTACTGCTGATCTGGAGCTCGTTTCTCTGAACCTATGGTGTAACATGAAAGAAATCACCATAGCGCAAATGCGTCAGTACAACTGGAGTATTGAGTATACGAGTGAGGCAAGCTAATGCAAAAGGGTTTATATGCATGAAAAATGCTAACTGACTGACTGATATGAATGTGAGAGCGTAAACATGCATACATAGTAACTAAGATCGTGAGTACATGATAGCTAGATCTGTACGCTAATACATGGTTTACTGATAACTGACATGGCTGAAACTGTAGTTCTGATAACATGGGCGACTGTATCTGATAGTCTTAAATCTAATGGAACTATCTGAGTTCTGAACTATAACTGAATTTTACTGTATCTGACAGTCCTGGTATACTTATATCTGAAGAACTATCTGAGTTCTTTTACTAAGACTAAGTCTGAAACTATGGGAGATAGTTGTTTAACCGACATGCCCCATATGTGCGATTATGGCTAAGATGGGGTCCAATCTCTGCCCTGACTGGAAGGGTGACAGTACCGCGCCACTAGTAAGGAAAACATATGAGAAACCCTAATATAACAAGTAACTCTAGTGAGAATGGTGGGTACCCTCATATAACAGGTTAAGCCAACTCATCCACTCTCATATAACAGGCTGTGATGTCTCAACCTATGCTGGCTACATAGTTCTGGAATGCAAGGATGACTGCTAAGAATTACACCCTCCTATACAGGTGAGTTCCCATCCTTGGGTACACTCGGTGCTAACTCCTACGCCCATCTGAAGAGACTTAACATGATTTAACTGACTGTACGTAAGTGGAACTTACTGAATTCCATTGACTGACGGAATTCTACTGATATCAAATAACTGACTCAGACCATGAGGTTTCCTGAGTCATATGACTGACTGAATTCTACTGAATCATGTCTTGATTTTGTATATCATGAAACATGGCATGGCTCTAGGCACACAACTATAGTTTTTGGGTATGAATACCCCTAGGACTCGATAGAATGAAACTAACTCACACATGACACGTCTTGATCACAAGATCGAAGTCCACAATTAACAATATCATAAGTAAGGGATATGATACTTCATGTATTTATTCAGCATCTCAAATATGGTAGGGGAAAGCATGGATATATTTCATGTACATAATTCATATCTCCATTATCATACATACTTAATACCACAACAATAACAACACATAAATAGCATAGAAATCCATATTGAAGTGTATAGCTAACATGTACTTGTTATTTAGATATCATGGAATCATGTAAATATGAATTTCTAGTATCCTATGCATTTTATCAAACACCTTGCATGCATTCTTTAAGGCATATGTGGATTTCATACTTGCATCATATCAAACAACCCAAAGTTTATGTTTTTCAACTAACAACCACATATATTCCATGAAAACACCTTAAGATATCATCTTGAAGCTTAAACAACAATCATCAACAAGTACATGCTCATATCACCACAAAAAGTTTACAAAATAACATTTAAAAGCATGATTCTTGAGCTCTATGAATGAATTGAATCCATAGATGAACACTACGCATACCTTAGTGATTAAATCTTGAAAGAGATCTAATCTTTATGAAGGTTCTTGAAGAATTCCTCAGTCTTTCCCTTGATTTTTCTTGACTAGGGTTTAACCACTTTAGGAAAGAATGCTCTTGTTCCTGAGGAGATGATCTTGAGAGAAAACCCTAATCTTGTGGTTGAAAGTGTAAAAGAGGGTTTTTAAGATGTTTCAACTAAAGAGAATGGAATATAATACATTTCTTGAGGGTTATAATTCATGGGAAGTGAAGGGAAAAGAACAAAATACCTTTATGAAATAAATTCCCAGTTGCTGAAAATAATAGCTGACGACATTTGTGCCAAGGCGTCAAAAATGTGGTGAGCCATCAAAAATGTCGTCATACAGAAGCTGGAATTGATGGTTTCTGCCTAAGTCTGACGACCTTCATGGTAGGTCATGACAAATGTGTTAAGCTACCATGAATGTCGTCACACAGGAGCCGGATTCTGCCTAAGGACAAACGACCTTCGTGATAGGGCATCACAAATATGGTAAGCTACCATGAATGTCGTCACTTAGGAGCTGGTTTCTGCCTAAGGCTAACAACCTTATTGGTAGGGCGTCACAAATGTGGTAAGCTACCATGAATTTCATCACTTAGGAGATGGTTTTTGCCTAAGGATGACGACCTTCGTGGTAGGGCATCACCAATGTGGTAAGCTACCACGAATGTCGTCATGTAGGATCTGGTTTCTGCCTAAGGCTGACGACCTTCATTGTAGGCCATCACCAATGTGGTAAGCTACCACGAATGTCGTCACTTAGGAGCTGGTTTATGACTAAGGCTGACGACCTTCGTGGTAGGGCATCACAAATGGGGTAAGCTACCACGAATGTCGTCACACTGTTTCCATCCTAACATTCTATAGTAAAATAAGAATAACTCTTTGTTCCAATATCAGATTTAGGAAAAATTGGTATCGTTGGAAATATAATTCAATTATTTATCTGTTGATAGGTCATGAGCTCAAAAATTCCCTGTATAATGAGAGATATTCTCATTTGAATCTGACTATGGCAATATCTTTCTCAAGAATTCGATCAGTGAGGAATGTTTTGATTCGTCTGATAGCTGGGATTTATTTGAAGCCTTAATATACATATAACTTACTCATAAAACTATAAAATAACCATGATGTACTTTGCATGAGCTTGGTACATGGCTCTAATATTGGTTTGGATTTTTCAAGGTATTATAGTGTAAATGTTATATGTAGGGTATTCCACCTAGCTCAGCTGGATTACATTGTTATTGAAAACTATTACATTATGCCCATGTGTTTTCAAATGATTTTATATGAAACTTCTTTATAATGGCTCTCACCTATATTTGAAAAAAAATATTATATTTTATTTTTGATTTCTCTGCGTACCAGTACTTTTGTATTGATCCCCTTCCCTCCCAGGTTTGGAGGCACAGTTTAGGGGTCCAGATAACTAGTAGATCTTTTCTGAAATATTTACAGAATCAAGTGGTGAGCCTTCTATATTTTGGAAGGACTGATGTCTGTCAGTTCATTTATCATTTAGTAGTTTTGGGTCTACTTGGGGCCTTGTCCCAGTTTTTAAACAGTAATTTGTTTCAGTCATGTATTAGAGATTTCGCAGACGGTTGTTCAGATGTCAATATATGTTGTGGGACATTATTTCCCCTTTGTTGATTTCATTTGATTTATGACCATGTTTTCTGTAATATTGTGTATCTTCCGCACATCTTATTATCATATGAATTATGTGCATGATTACCAGATAGATAGGGGTATTTCGGGACTTCATGGTTCGGAATGCTCATCACGGCCAGGGCCCCGATTTAGGTCGTGACATGTGGTCACTTGAGAAGTGAATTAGTGACTTTAAAATGTTTAAGTGTAGGTACTAGAAACGTGAACTTTTCATTTGACTTTAGTTTAGTTTGGTAACTTGTGAAGTGAATTAGTGACTTGAAAATATTTAGGTGTTAATATGTGAAATGAGAACTTTTATGACTTGAACTAATTAATTGAATGTGATTGATTTTTTATATGGAACCTGATTATAGATGGATATATCAACGAAATATTGATAATAGAATAGGTGATGCTGAGATTGAAGATGCGGATGATGAGTTATAGTTTTTAGTATTTTGTATGTTTTATAGTTTGGATTTGGAATCTCAATAAATTTTGTAAATAATATTTGTATTCTTATGGTGGTTGGTTGATTGTATATTAAATGATTGGTGGGATGTATTATAGATAATAATCAATGTTTGTAAATGATTAGTGGGCTATATTGCAAATAATTTGATTTTAATTTTTGTATTTTGAAAATTTTCAAAAAAAAATTTACAAAATTATCAAAAAAACAGACCACATGTGGTAGCTTTTTTAAAAAAATTCAATATTTTTTTTATAAAATTATCAAAAAAATGACCTCATGTGGTAGCTTTTTAAAAAAAATTCAATCAAAAAATATTATAAAAATCGACCATAAGTGGTCAGTTTTTATTTTGTTTTTCTTATTTTTATTTTTTTTAAAAATCGACCACAAGTGGTCGGTTTCTTAGTAAATTAAATAATTAATTTATTACAAAACCGACCACAAGTGGTCGGTTTTTTTTTCCTCGAAAATTATTTTCTCCAATTTTAATAAAATAATAAACAATTTTAAGAATATATATATATATATTTAAAAAACCGACCACTTGTGGTCGGTTTTTAAAAAGCAACCACAGGTTTTCCGACCATAAAATTTGGTCAGTTTATTGGTCGATTTTTGGGGAAAACCGACCACACGTGGTCGGTTTTCGTGGTCGATTTTTCCTTTTTTTCTAGTACTGATAGTCAAAATAAGTCTAAACAATTAGAGACATAAGAGACTAAAATATGAAATATAAATTTCCGATGTATGGAAGCTCATCATTTTAACGTCAACTCACGAACTAACCTCGAATCCGAATCACTATGCAGAAAAAGTAAAAATATGGCCAATTCTTACATCTCGTGGGGATACAACGTCTGAAGACAGTTAATGAGGTGAATACTAGCATGAAACTCGGGGATAAGGATAACATAATTCCATGATCAACAATTTCAAACTCATTCAAAACCCAATGCACATAATCAAATGCATATACATACATATATATTTATATATATATATTTATATATATATATATATCACATGTCAGGATAGGGAACAAGGTTTAACATTCACTTTTAAACTTTACCTAGATTGTATAGCTCAACCATCATATAATAGTACTCATGGGATATATAGTCCCCAGCTCTCACACCCTGGTCTAGACCTAATGCGTGTAGCCGCATGAACTAGAGAAAGATCATATATATATACACGGAGGACTCGAACCCTCCAATCGTATTCTAAGATGACTTAAGCACCTAATCATGAAATGTAATATGGGGACTTGAACCCTCCAATCATAATAATATCAATAAGATGGACTCGAACCACCCAATCATAAGCAAGGGAACTCAAACCCTCAAGCGATAATGACCCCCACACCGACTAGCGCAGTTTCCAGTGTCGGTCACTCAGACCCCCACTTTCACGGCTCATCTACGCAACCTTCTTTTAAATCCTAATTAAAATATTTAACATATATTCTTATTTTTATTAAACAAATTACACAATAAAGCATCCCGTTGGTATCATCATACTAACCTCACTTCCAATCTAATATCATCATGCCATGTCATCTACTCAACTAACTAGGACTCAAACCCATAAGTCAAAAGATATTCGAATAATCAATCATTCGGGATTCAAACCTATTTAATCAACTAAACCCATAAGGTTCCAATTCCACCATTTATACATGGCCACCAATGCCTTTCAAGGAAAATATGCATACTTTGTTTTCCTTTTTATGCCAATGCATTATTACATATGGGAAAACTAAACTATGTGACAGAAGCCCTTTTTCATTGACAATTTCACAAACATGTTGAGGACATACAATTTCCAAAACCAAAATCATGGAAAAATCATCAAATTGGGGTTTACCCATGACCCCTCAGTTTAATCACCATTCTCATGCACCCATAAGTTAAAAACCATATTTAAAGCATGATTAATCATATATAAACTATGGGAACATATTGTTCAACAACAACCATTCAAAACCCTCAACTCTTGTTATAAAATCAACATGAATATCTCATGAACAATACTTAAAATCATATGCTATTACAAAATTGACAATGAAGAAAGAGTAACATGCCTAAAATATTCACAATTACGGAGAAGAAACCTTAAATTAACCTTTGGATGCTTAACCTTGAGAAAACCCTAGCTTGCTTGGCTTGAGAGAATTTTAGAGAGAAGAGGATATGTTTTGATTATGTTATGGGTGAGAATAAAGTCTAAATAGTGTTTATAGGTTGTGGGTTATGTTTAGGGAAAGATGGAAATATCTAAAATACCTTTATTAAAAGCTAGAAATTAAACTGTCAGTTGTTACAGGTGACCTTATGATTCATAGGGTCACCTTACAACTCGTACCCTTCAATTGTAGCCAAACCAGAACCCTCTTAGGATCTTTTCTATGAACCTTATGACTGGCACCCTGCATCTTGTAATTAGTCACTACAACTTATAGGGTCAAGTCATAGTCTTAACAGTTTTAATAGAGGTACTACACTGGATACACAAAAAATACCCTCCTTATAATTTATTAAGAGTCTATACGTCTTATTAAATACAATCGTTCTCAAATCAATGACTTAAGAAAATCCTTCTGGGCTTCTTACGACTGGGTTCTATGACTCGTAAAGACATATTACGAATCGTCAAGTGAGTCGTTGCCAAGGCAGAAAGCTCAGAACTTAAAATTTTCAAGGGCTAAAATTCAGGGTGTTTCAAATCTTCTCAGAGTTTCTCCCATAATAGAAATTAACTTCATAATAGATCTTTTCCCAAATACCCAACCTATCTTATGTCTACCTGACAGAATGGATCCAGCTAAACTTAAGGAATTGAAGGATCAATTGAAGAATCTCTTGGATATAGGTTTCATCAGGCCTAGTGTTTCTCCATGGGTACTCTAGTTCTCTTCGTACACAAGAAAGATATTTCCTTTCTACGTGCATCGATTATTGTTAGTTGAACAAAGCCATAATTAAGAATAAGTATCCTCTCCCCAAAATTAATGACTTGTTTGACCAACTTTAGGGTACAAGCTATTTCTCTAATATAGACCATAGATCCATCTATCATCAGCTTAGAGTCAGAGAATGTGACATCTTGAAAACAACTTACAAAACTCGGTATGGTCACTTCAAATTTCTAGTCATGTCTTTTGGACTAACAAATGCTCCTACAGCTTTTATGGACTTGATGAATAGGGTGTTCAAGTAGTACTTAGACATGTTCATCATAGAGTTTATAGATGACATCCTCATCTATTCTCGTTGTGAAGGTGATCATGCAGACTATTTGAGGGTTGTATTGCAGACCCTTATGGATCACCAGTTATTCGCAAAGTTTAGTAAGAGTAAATTCTGGTTGAGATCAGTATCTTTCCTTGGACATATCATTTCTGATGATGGCATTCGAGTTGACCCTCAGAAGACTGATAAAGTAAGAAATTGGCCTAGAACCATCTCTTCATCAGACATCAAGAGTTTCTTGGGTTTATTTAGTTATTATAGATGGTTTGTTGAAGGGTTTTATTCTATTGCTTCTCCCTTGTTCTCAACTAACCCAAAAAAGGTCAAATTTTAGTGGTCAGATTCCTACGAGAAGAGTTTTTAGGAGTTGAAGACTCGACTCACTTCTGCTCTAGTCTTGACTTTATCAGATGACATAGAAGGTGGAGATTTTATCCCAAGGGGGAGATGGTGTGCTTCATTTTTATGGTAGGTGATATGTTTTGTATGTTGATGGTTTGAGACAACGAATATTAGCTAAAGCACATGGTGCCCGATATTTTATTCACTCAGAATCCATTAAGATGTATCGTGATTTGTGGTAAATATATTAATGGAGTGGTATGATGAAAGATATTTCAGAATTTATTGCTAAGTTTTTGAATTTACAGCAGGTTAAGGTTGAGCACCAAAGGCCTAGCGGTATGCTTCAGGAGTTCAGCATCCCTACTTGGAAATGGGCTATGGTGAATATGGATTTTATGACAGGGTTACCTTGTATATGTTGTCATCATGATCCAATTTGGTCATTGTAGATAGAATGACCAAATCAACCCATTTCTTACCAGTTCATACTTTATATTTAGTGGAGGATTATGCTAGACTCTATCTTAGAGAGTTAGTGAAGTTGCATAGGGTTCCATTAATCTTTCTTTCATATAGAGGTACTCAGTTTACCTCTCATTTCTAGAAGGTTTTCAGAATGGTATTGGTACTCAAGTTTATCTAAGTACAACTGTTTATCCTCAGATAGATGGTCAGCAAGAGCGGACCATTCATACTTTAGAGGACATGTTGAGGGCTTGTGTTATCGACTTTAAGGTTAGTTGGTATGACTACTTACCTTTTGTTGAGTTTGACTACAACAACATCTATCACTCCAGTATTCAGATGGCTCTATTTGAGGTTCTCTATGTAAAAAGATGTAGATCTCTTATTGGTTGGTTTGAAGTAGGTGAGGCTACTTTAATAGGGTCAGATTCAGTTTATGAGGCATGGAGAAAGTTTAGTTGATTTGGGAAAGGATGAAGATAGCTTAAAGTTATTAGAAATCTTATGTAGATTTAAGGAGAAGAGATCTTGAGTTTGTCGTTAGTAACTTAGTTTATTTGAAAATTTCACCCATGAAAAGGGTGAAGAGGTTTGGTAAGAAAGGGAAGCTCAGTCCTCGTTATATTGGCCCATACAGTATTTTAAGCTATTTTTTGAAGGTAGCTTATGAGTTAGCGTTGCCTACAAACTTGTCATCAGTGTATTCGGTGTTTTATGTCTCTTTGCTAAAGAAATATATTGGTGACTCAGCTTCTGTCATTCCTATAGATAGTGTGGGCGTGAAAGATAGTCTCTCCTACGAAGAAGTACCAACTGAGATCCTTGACCATCAAACTCGTAGGTTGAGAAATAAATAAGTCCCTTTGCTTAAGGTTCTATGGAGAAGTCAGTCCGTTAAGGGAGATACTTGGGAAGCAGAAGAAGATATGCAAGCCAAGTATTCCCATATTTTCTCTACGAATTCAAATCCAGCTTAAGGTAATGGTTTTCCTTAATTGATTATCTCATTTCCATCTCAGCTATCCAACCATCCTCATGTCATAGAAGCGTTCATGAATTTAGTTCAGTCTATGTGTCATGTTTCTGGTTCAGTTACTTAATCATGATTCAGCTTATAAGTATTCAGTACATAATCTCAGTCTTCTTAGTATCTTATCTTAAACAATTTCATTTGGAGACAAATGATCCCAAGGAGGAGATATTGTTATACCCTGTAAAATCCTAAACAATTTTTCATCTATACATCTCATGTTTATAAGTCACAAAGGCATTTATTTCACACTAATTACAAGGGACTTAACTATTTTAAGGCCTCAAGATTTCAAACATTTTAATTTTTTGCTTTCCCAAGTTTGAAACATTGATTTTTGAGTTGAAATGTGTTTAAGGATGTTAAAAGGGTCTTCCAGGAGAGTTTTGGAATAGGTTCGGGGTGATTTTGGACCATGGAGGTAGAATGACTCCACGATTTGGGTGTGTCGCAGAGGCTGGACCTCCGCGATACACGGTGTGTCGACTCCACGATTTGGGTGTGTCGCGGAGGCTGGACCTCCGCGATACACGGTGTGTCATGTAGGTTAGTCTTCGTGATATACGTCGTGTCATGGAGACTAGTCTCCGTAATAGCCTCCGTGCCACGGAGGCTGTGTTTTACTGCAACCTTATTAAAAGTTCAAGGGGGAATTTTGGTCTTTTCCCCCCTAACCCTAATCACCCAATTGACGAATCAAAACCTTAAAATGGCATTATTTTCCCCTTCTCCGTCAGTTAACAACGTAAAAATCATCCCCATTCCCAAGAACACAAATTTCAAGTTTCTTCTCAAGAATTCAACCATTCAAGGTCCCAATTCAAAGTCTTCTTCAAGAATTCAAGAAACTCAGGTATGTGGGGTATTTATTAATGGGTTCCTTCCACCCATTGAGTCCCCAGAATCCTTTGTATTTTATGTATAAATCCTTTCCCTCTTTTTATGATATTCCAATGTTAAGTATGAATTTACTCAATATTCTCTTTATAGTTTTGAATTCAAGCCATGACAACATGTTTTCCCATAAGAATTTCTTTATTACATGCTTTAAATTCCAATCACCCATATCATGTTTAGTTGATACCATGTTAACTTACCAATTCATGAATTAAACTATGTAAGCATGTTGTCCTCATAAGTTTAACATATTCCCATACTCATAATCATGGATTCAAACAATTAAAGATATATTGTATGTCTTGGGTCTCTGAATCATGAATTTTCTTATAGTGTTTTAAATGATGTTACTGTATTTAAAGTATTTATTCAGTGCTGGAGAGTTATGAACACCTGATACCCATACATTCATGCATATTTCAGATTTCAAGTTACGAGTTATTTAGACCATGTTTATTTTATAGCATTTAGATTGTAAATGCACTGTTAATTTTAAGAATATCATATTTGAGCAAATCAATTATCAGTGCATGTATTAGTTTGTGTTTTCATGTCAGTTCAGTTGGGAGTATAGATTAGCACCGAGTGAACATAGGGATAACAGTTCCCCCATCAGCTTAGGCAAAGTTGTTAGTAGCAGTCCCTAAGTTCCAGAATTACATAGCCAGCGTAGGTTATAAGGGGTCACCCATAAACTTAGGCTTGACTTCCTCTCAGGGGTCACCTGTCAATTTAGGCTTGACACACTGGTCCTTTGAGACATCAGCTTTATGGATCCATACTATCAGTGTCAATACTCGTGATAAGGTATTAACACCTTTCCAACTGGGGTTATAAGTTGGACATTAATTAGCTCAGATTAGGGTATATCAGTTAAATTTTAGCTCCCACAGTCTCAATTCAGCATTCAGACCATATCAGCTCAGGTTTGTGGGACCAAGTATTTAGTTTATCAATTATTCAACTATTCAGTTTACAGATTATCTCATTTCATATTTTACTTGGTCTTGCATTCTTTTTACATGATCATGCATTATGCCCAATACCTATATATATTCCAATTAGTCCCTATCTTATCTACCAATACATTAAAAGTACTGACCGCATACTCTCTTTTGTGCTATATTGATTTCACAAAATAGGTTCAGACGCTCAGTTCCCTATTCGCCCATAGTCAGCTCAATACCACTCATCAGCAGTTATGATGAGTCCTCATCTATCGAGGACAAGTATTTATAGTTGTTTACATTACTTTCTTTATTTCAGTTAGTTGGAGTTAGTTGGGGGTTTGTCCTATCAACTTCTCATGTCTTAGAGGCTTTCAGATACTTAGATATTTAAATATTCAGACAGTCAAACTTATGTTTCAGTTGTATTAGTAGTTCAGACACGCTAGGTATTGTTTCAGTATTCCACCTTAATAGTGTTTTATCAGTTTACTTTTTGCATATAATACATGTATTACTATTTTATTCAGTGCTCACAGTAGGTACCAGATTATGGGTTAACTTGGGGTCACTTATGTCCTTAAGCACCATGTTATGACTAGGGGTATCCTCGGATCATGACAAGTTTTGATTTGAGAATTTTATCCGCTCAAATGCTCTTGACAACATCTTAAATAAGATCATTAGTGATAAATATAATTCATGAAGGAATAGATAGTCTTTACCATATGTCTTCATGAGTTATTGTTTGACCGATAGTGCCCATCCTTTTATGTCCTTATTTTCAGAAGACAATATTTTCCACAATAGCATAGACACAACAACCTTTTAGTTGTTGAATATGATGGCCCTTTTGGCATTGAATCTTTTTCAAAATGAGATGCCCCTCTTGGTCACTGATGATATTTTATGTAGAATGGTCTCTACAACTATGTATATTTCCATTTGATATGATAACCTCTTGGTTACCCATAATGGTTTCCAAATTTTATGTGATTGCACTTTTGGGAATCGGTAATAAATTTCTATGCAAATTTCTTTAGGTAAGTTTGGTGTATCTTTAGTACAAATACCACTTATAGATATCTCATGAGTCATTAATCTTTAGCTAATCTTGCACATCATTTGATGTTAGATAGGAAGTAGCCACAAATATCCATTGGGATGCCAGATTTTATGCAATCGTACACTTTATCAAACTTTAGATAAGAGACGACTTATAAGTTTTCCTTAAATTTCTAGCTTTTAGGCATTTCTGCACATCATCCCTTTTGAATTGTTAGCCTTCAGGTAATCTTGTACATAATCAACCTTGGATGTAGTGAAACTTATAGAGAACCTTTAGAATGTCAATATTTGGTAATCTTGTACATCATCCAATAAAGATATAACTATGGCTTATGAAAAACCTTAAGAATGTCAAATTTTGGTCAATCTTGCACACTATCCAGTTAGGATATTGTTGTGACTTATGAATAACCCTCATTTATAAAATTTTGGGTAATCTAATATCTTTTCTCAAACATGGTAAACTTTAAATTGTTGACTTTTGGGGAAGTTTGATTTATCGTCCACCTTCAAATAATGACTTAGAGACATCTCTTAGACTATGTGCTTCCTAAGCTCTGGTATGTTGATGCATTTAATGTTGAACATGTTTTCTGGTGTTAAATGCTAATTTCATGTGCAATTTAGTAAATGACAATATAAAAAATATTTGATGCTATACTCTACTCTATGTATGATTAAACATATGTGAAATACTAAAATATCCTCGATGCCAAACTCCTTTATCTATGTGTGATTAACGGATATGAAGAAGATGGTATCCATCAATACTAGACTTCTCTATCTCTGTGTGATTTAATGGATTCACAAGCTCTAATTCAGCCTTCAACCAGACTCCTATACCTCTATGTGATTGATCGCTTATGGAGACTTTAGGGATAATATAATTAAACATAATGTCCCTTTCGACATGAGTGAATACACAGTGACCCTCTTAGTAAGGATCTCTTAGCATGTGTGGATATACAATGGCCCTTTCAGCATGGCCCTTATGATGTGAGTGTATTTGAAGTGACCCTCTTGGCATATGTGAATATGTAATAGCTTTTTTGGCATGAGTGATATGCAATGTCCCTCTTGGCATGACCCTCTCAGCATGAGTGAATATGTAATGACCCTATCCGTATGACCCTTTTGGAATTAATGGATATGCAGTGGCCCTCTCAGAAGTTCAAAGAATACATTAACTTAATTAATTTATTGTTAAGTTGGCTTTTTTTATGTACTTGTGCTCCAGGTAAATAGTTAGCAACTATAGTGTCTCTTTATCTAGCGACTTCAAACAAAGATTTGGTAATGTAAATCAAATAACTATCTATAATTGTCATCGTCTTCTCAAAGTGAATAGATAATCAAGAGGTAATTTTGAGTTTAATGAATGATTGAAACACTTCTTTATGGACAACCAGAAGTACCATTTGTGTACATCATATGCTTTATTAGGGATCTAAGTAGGATGTCATTTTTATCTCCTTATTAAGTGATCTATATGATTTCTCCATTTTTATTCCAACTCTTTTACATAAACCTACTGTCAAGATAAATGATTAGTATACATAATATCACTTTTGCTATCGACTATTATCAAAACAAAAACTTTTAAGAGCAACAGTGATGTAAAGAAAGGCTTTGTTTGTGTATATCACACTCTCTCAGGGTGAATGGACAAATGATAGGTCCTTTCGAGTATAATGGAGTAAACAAGACGCATCTTTAGGGATGGTCACAAATACTACTTTTGAACAATTGAATGTTTATGAAATTTATGTGAAACCTCATAAAACTTTAATGAATTTATTTTTGAGCCTCCCACGTGTGTAATGTCTATTTTTGACTTAAATTATGTTTAGAGATATTAAAAGGGTATTTGGGAAAGTTTTAGATTTTTTGGAAAGGGCTCGAGGTTATTTTGGGACCCCAAGGCAGTGAGGGTCCGTGATAAATCCGTGTCATGGAGCTTAACCTCCACGATATTAGCATGGCACAGAGACTAAACTCTACAAAAATATTGGTGTGCCATGCCACTATTTTAATTTCATCCAGTTATAGATTTTTTTCGCTTGGGTGAGGGGCTTTTGGTCCTTTTACCCCTTGTGCAACCTTTAAACATAAAATAACTCATTCCCTTTAATTTTCAAATATCAAATCATTCTCTCTCTCTCTTAAACTCAAAACCCAAGAACATTCAAGGGTTTTATTATGAATTCATCATCCAGGCTTCAAACTTTGAATTGCTTTCAATTTCTTATATATTTTAGGCATGTTTCTCTTCCCTAAACATGAATTTTACATTGTGGCATTAATTGAATGGATCTTCATGTGATTTAAATTATAGGCTTTGAAATTGGGTTGAGGGGTTTTGGTTGTTACTGACTGAATTACTTGTCCCATGTTTTAAATTAAGTATTCATGCTTTAAATTAATATTTTTAGGACTGAATTGATGCATTTAAATAATTGGAATGAGGGACATGGGTTTTCCTAAATTGGATGAATTTTCGCTTGGAATTGGCATTAACCTCGATCCACTTTGTAAACTTGATCTTGAATATGGAAAATTCCATGGTTAAACTAGTTTTTGATCCCAATGCATTGCATTAATGGATAAATAGATATAAAAATAGATTTGGATGGCCTTGGTTGCCATGGTTTTGATTTGTTAATGGAACTTGGCAGTCAATGTGGTTATGTGAATTGGTTTGGCATATTTAATTTAGTTTGCAAGCGTGTTGGTATAACGATACCAAGTGTTAAATTCCTTAATAAATGATTCTTGGGTTATCAGTTTATTTTATGTGCCATTTTTTTAATTTTGGCTTAAATGGGATTGTGTAGCTCACCGTGGAGGTGTAAGTCCCAAGGGGACGAACACTGAAAACAACATGTGTTGGCATTAGGGGTCTATATGGTTGTGTGCTTGAAGAACACTTGATATATATATATATATTTGGGATAGTTATTGCCTCGGTGGCTTTAGTTTTTCCTCAATTTTTCCATGATTTTTGCAACTAATATGCCCTGGGGTCCTTTTAGCTAGGAGAGCTGAACCCATATAGCCCGTGGGTGACTTTAGGATGGATCGAGTTACATAGTTCAGTTTAATGGCTTAAAATTTTATATTGACGACCTTTTTCCCTATCCTGACGTCCTATATATACATATATATATATATATATATGTATGAATGAATATATGCATGTGGTTTTCATTAATTTTAGAAATGGCATTACTTTATCACTATCCCTGAGTTACATGCCAGTGCTTATCTCACTGACCATCCTAGGATGCTACATCATTTCATGATGTAGGGTCTAAAGACTTTTCTGTTGCTTCTGTGCAACATTAGGTGGTTGAGCACGTCTGTAAGTTGTCGTGAAGTGGTGAACCTCCATCCTTTAGAAGGCCTTGTCATTTCATTATTATTTCGTTGTAGACTTAGTACTATTGTATTCTTTTGTTTTGGTCATAATAGGGGGCATATCCCGAATTAGTTGTTATTCTAGTTTTAGAGGCTATTATGGACAAGTGTGGGTTGGAATGTTGATTTTGGATTCTTAGAACTTTCACTTGATATTTTTTTTAATTACTATATTTATTGGCCTCTAATTTATTATTATTATTATTATTATTATTGTGCTCTTGAGGTTAGGCTAAGGGGGTGGTCTCTGGTACATGGTGAGCTTGAGATACCCGTCATGGCCAGGCCCTGGTTTGGGTTGTGACATGTTGGATATCAGAGTATTGTTCAGGGTTGTTGGGTGTCCTCTAAGACATGTCTAGTAGAGTTTCTTTTATGGGTGTGTAGCATGCCACACTTATGGGGAGGGGGGCTACAAGGCATTTAGGAATCTTTCCCTTTCTTGTGTTCTATCTTGGGCAATAGAGTCTAGCATTATGAAACTTTACTTCTAACTTTTTCGCATTTCAGATCATACCTTCCTAAAGATCTGATGTTCATAGAAACTATGCTAGGACCTTTGTCCCACCTTAGGACAATATGGAGGGAACTCACCCTATTTATGGAGTGCAGACCCGACCTAGGGTCACTTCTCCTGATTGAATTGCCCCACGTGGAGTTCCACTAGTCCCTACTAGTCCTTCTCAGGCTTTCCAGGTTGGTGATACTTATGATCAACCACCTTAGAAAGAAGTCTCTAATGTGAAGTTCCGTCAGTCTATATGTATGCTTACTCAGTTAGTGAGATCGCAGTCTCACTAGTATGATCGAGTTGGTTTCGTTGCTCATTCATCTAAGATCACTCAGGTTGGCTATTTTATAAGGTTGAATCCCCCAACCTTTATAGGCTCTAAGGTTGGAAAGGATCCTCAAGGTTTTATTAATGAGATGGAAAAGATTTTCAGGGTGATGCATGCTATTCATTTAGAAGGTGTAGAGTTTGTTGTGTACCAGTTAAAGGATGTAGCTTATCTATTGTATGAGGAGTGGGAAGCTGTGAGGGGTGATGATGCTAAGCAGGCAGTAAGGGATGAGTTTTTGGATGCCTTTACTGATTACTTCTTTCCTCAAGAGTTGACGGAATCTAAGGCAGAAGAATTTATGAACTTAAAGCAGGGAATGATGAGTGTGAAGGAGTATGCTAAAAAATTTCAGCAGTTGTCTCATTATGCTCTGGAGTTAGTGGCTAATATAAGGTCCCTAATTAGAAAGTTTACTTCAAGTTTGTCCCGTGATTTGGTATTGGAGTGTAAGGCTGAGTTGTTGAACAATGATATGGACATCTCCAGGCTAGTGATTTATATGAAATAGGTAAAGGATGAGAAAAAAAAAGCAAACAAAGATGGGAGAGAGGCATACAAGAATTTTAGGTATTCAGAGTAGGGTGAAGGTCAGTAGAATAATGGAAGATATGGTAGACAGTGGACTATGATGAAGAATTAGGGAAATTTTTATTCGACATCTAGTTCTCCTTATCCTAAGCCTTCAAGTGATCGCCATTTCAGGCTAGCAGTGGTCCTAAGGCACATGGTGCTCAATCTTAGGCTAGTGGATCTCAGTCATCCCCACCTTATCCTCCTTTCCATTCTTGTGGGAAGATTCACCATGGATATTATGAGGAGGAGAGAAATTTTTGCTATATTAATGGTCAACCTGGTCATATACAACAAGATTATTCTTCAGCCAAGGTTCCCACTGGAGCTAATAATATTTCGGGTGCCACATCTTTAGCTCCTACACCAAAGGGAGCTACTTCTGGTACCATCACTGGATAAAATCATCTCTATGCACTTACTACTTATCAGGAATCTAAGGCATCTCCGTATATTATTACTGGTATGTTACAATTCTTTTCCCGTGATGTTTATTGTTTGCTTGATCCAGTTCTACCCTTTCTTATGTGACCCCTTATGAGACTGTGCATTTTGGTTTTGATCCTGAAAATATTTACAACCCCTTTTCTATGTCTACTCCAGTGGGTGATTTTATAGTTGATAAAAAATCTATAAGGTTTGTGTGGTGTCTATCTTTCATATAGAGACATAGATGGATTTGATAGAATTGGATAAGGTGGATTTTGATGTTAACTTGGGGATGGATTGGCTTCATTTGTTCTATGCTTTTCTGGATGGTAGGACACAAAAGGTCAATTTTCACTTTCCTAATAAGCAGATATTAGAATGGAAAGGGAATTTCTTAGTTCCCAAAGGGAGGTTTATTTCCTCTTAGCAGGTTGTCTATGGGGAGCTTATACCACGTTGATATGATGAATAGGGGGTTGGTGAAGGATATTCATAGGTGTAATACCTTGTATTTCCTTAGCTTAAGATTAACTCTGAGTTCATGAGTTATCCAACATAAAAATTTTATGGCGATTCAATAACCGAGTAAGAAGTTATGGCGATTTTAAGTTCTAGTCGTTAAACACCATCATTTTGATCACTAGCACATCGCGGAGCCAATCTAAATGACAATTGTCAATTTCCAGTTTGACTCTACAATCTCACCGCATCGCGGATGGCTTCCAATTCCCAATTGTCCAATTCCAGTAAGGGACCGCGATATTGGCGCATAGCGCCAAGGACCCAGTTAACATTTATCAATTTTCAGTAAAGTAACACGATTGTACTGCGCCGCACCAAGCTTCCAGGTATCATCAAAGGTGGCAACGCGATACCACCGCATCGTGCAACCATACATTTTCCAAGTTGGCAATTTCTAGAGACATGGGCACGATAGCGCCACGTCGCGCCAAGGGTGAAAATCGAGACATTTTAGTTAATTCTGAGAAATAATTTCCAAGAGATTTTAGGTATTTTTTCCTCATTCCAGTCAGCCTAAACATGGTATTAAAGCTCTAAATAGCCTACTATCCCATTATTTACTCACTTATCTCAAGAAATAAAAGCTTTCTCTCTAAAATACAAAACCCTAGCTTCAAAAATCAAGGTCAAAACTCTAGAATTTCTTCAAGCACCATCAAGAACTAACAACACAAGGTATGTTAGGTGTTCATCTATGGGTTCCTTTCACCCATAGAGTCCACGAATTCATTTTCAAAATACAAGATTGTTGAATTATGAACTTCCATGCTTGAATTGAATTGAAATTCATGTTCATGTTATTGTTGGGTTTTAGTCCATGATTAAATTACATGCTTTTAAGAAATAAATCATTGTATGTGTTGAATTACACGATCTTCATGATAAACCCTTCAATTTTCAAGTTGATTGATGTAGCCATGATAACTATATGTTTTAATTATTATATAAACTAAGCATGCTCCCCATGTGTTTGATAAAATGCCTATGTGAATGAAATAGTGCCATTATAACATGATAGCATGTATTCCCCATTCATGTGTAAGTAGATGCATTACAAGTGTTTGATTAAATGCCTTCCGTTAGGGAAATAGACTTTAGAATAGACCTTCTTCCAAATACTCAGCCCATATCTATTCTGCCATACAGAATGGCACTAGCAGAACTCAGAGAGTTAAAAGAGCAGTTGAAGGATCTCCAAGATAAGGGATTCATTAGACCCAATGTTTCCTCGTAGGGTGCACCAGTCTTATTCGTGCGTAAGAAAGACTTTTCTCTCAGAATGTGTATTGACTACCGTCAGTTGAAAAAAGTCAAAGTCAAGAATAAATATCCACTTCCCAGAATCGATGACTTGTTTGACCAACTTTTGGGCGCCAGTTACTTTTCTAAGATAGACCTCAGATTAGGCTATCATAAGCTCAGAGTCAGAGAATGTGACATTTCAAAAATAGCTTTCAGAACTCGGTATGGTCACTTTAAGTTTCTAGTAATGTCCTTTGGCCTTACAAATGCCCCAAAAGCTTTTATGGACTTAATGAAACACGTGTTCAAATAGTACTTGGGCATGTTTGTTATAGTCTTCATCGATGACATTCTTGTTTTTTCCCGTAGTGAGAATGATCATGCAGAATACCTTAAAATCGTACTTCAGACTCTCAGAACTCATTAGTTGTTCGCAAATTCAGTAAGTGTGAATTTTGACTAAGGTCAATAGCATTCCTTGGTCATATTGTTTTCGGTGATGGCATTAGAGTTGATCCTCAAAAGACCGAAGCGGTGAAAAATTGGCCTAGACCCATCTCTCAATCAGATATCCGAAGTTTTTTGGGTTTAGCTGGATATTACCATTAGTTTGTTGAAGGGTTTTCATCTATTGCATCCCCCATATCTAGATTGACTCAGAAGAAAGTCTAGTTTCAGTGGTCAGATTCTTGTGAGAAGAGTTTTCAGGAGTTGAAGGCTCGACTCACCTCAGCCCTAGTTTTGACCCTACCAGATGGTTCAAATGGGTTTGTTATGTACTGTGATGCATCCGTAGTAGGTTTGGGTTGTGTCCTCATGCAGAGATGTAAAGTCATAGCCTACGCCTCTAGACAACTTAAACCCCATGAGAAGAATTATCCGACTCATGATCTCAAGTTAGCAGCTGTAGTGTTTTCCTTACAGATTTAGAGGCATTTATGGGGTACATGTTGATGTGTTCACTGGTCACAAAAGACTTCAGTATTTGTTCTCTCAAATAGATTTGAATTTGTGTCAAAGAAGGTGGTTAGAGTTACTATAAAAGTTTGACATGAGTGTTCTGTATAATCCGAGCAAAGCCAATATAGAGCCTGATGCTCTCAGTAGACTGTCTATGGGTAGTGTTGCTCATGTTGATGATAATAAGAAGAAGTTAGTTTAGGAAGTTCATCATCTTACTCGACTAGGTTTCCTCTTAGTCGATTCAGCAGAAGGTAGTGTATGGGTTCAGAACAGTTTCGAATCCTCTCTAGTTTCTGAGGCAGAGGAAAAATAGGATAGAGATCCCAGTCTTGTTAAGCTGAAAAAGTCAGTCAGAGATCAGAAAGTAGAGGTTTTCTCCTAAGGAGGATATGGTGTGTTGCATTTCTAGGGTCGTTTATGTGTGCCAAGTGTAGATGGCTTGAGGCAACAAATTCTTGCAGAAGCACATGGTGCACGTTACCGATTCATCCAGGGGCCACTAAGATGTACCATAATTTGAGGGAGATCTATTAGTAGAGTGGGATGAAGAGGGATATTGCAGAATTTGTAGCTAAATGCTCTACATGTCAGAAAGTTAAGATTGAGCACCAGTATAACACCCCGTATTCAAGTACATGTATTGGCGTATTCAAGTACGTGTATTGGTCTTATTTATATGGAATTAATTTTTTTATTTTATTTATACCGGAATTTGCCCGTCGATGGTTCCATACGAAGGTTATTGAATAAGATTTCCAACGATATAAAGATTTCCAAAAACGGATAAGTTTCGGATATAATCGAGCACGTTCGAAACTATAAAACGGTGGTCGAGATATGGTGAATAGTAAATGTGCAGGAAAATTTCCTGCACACAAACTACTGAGGCCTGCCAGTTTTTTGGGTCAACTTTGAACGATCATAACTCCATTAATATAATGAACTGGGAGAGATACAACCTATCAAAAGAAAGATCTTTGAGTCTTCTTTCCAATGCAATTAGTTTCATCAAAATCCAACGTCTGAGTAAGGAGTTATACTCGTTTTACTTTAGCCTCTCAAAACAGATTTTTAGGGTCAAATTCAAACGATCATAACTCCTTGTACAGGACGAAATGGGTGGCCTACTTTATATGAAATGAAAGCCCTTTGAATTATATTTCCAACGATACCAATTTCACCCAAATCCAATATCGGAGAAAAGAGTTATGGTCGATCTACTTTAGCTTGCCAAAATAGTCCACCATGGACAGATTCGGATTTACTTAAAATTTTAAGGCAATATGGTCATTTTCCATCACCTCATGAACGAAAATTGGTCATTATATAAATATACTAAGCCTAATATCCATTATTTATCATCCATTATTGAAGAATAAGAAACCCTAGCCAAATTTCAACTCCAATTATCTTGTGATTCAACCGTAGAAAATCCAAATTGATTCCGTAGTTGTGTTCACCGTCTCGAGGGCTTCGAGAAGCACCCCTTATTTGTGCCAACAGGACTTCGAAATCAAAAGGGCCATTTTATGGTAAGGATGTAAATTATGTTGGTGTTATTTATATGGATATGTATATATATGCATGTAAGCATAAGAAGTGTGTTATTTGATTGTTGTTGAAAGATGATTGGAAATGATGTTGGATTATTCTTGAGCATGGTTGGATTATGTTGAATTGTGAAGGGATTTGGTGTGATGATGTGGTATTGAAATGATGATTATATATATATATATATATGCACATAAACCTATTGTTCAAGTTGGTTTTTGGAATGCTATGCAAATATTGGTTGTATGGAATTATGGAAGAGAATTGTGGTGTTGGGTTGCTAATACTAGATGCCGAACATTTCATTGTAGATAAGTGATTTGTAAAGGCGGGAAGTTGTGTTGAATTGGTATCCGAATCTACGACGAAGTATGTAAAGCATACTCTAACAATGTTCATTGGCATGAAAACACCAATGTTCCATCAAGTAAGATTTCGAGGTTGTCCAAAAACATGTATTGTTCTACGTTACCAACGAAGTTGTTTCCATCCTATAAAGTGTCAAAATGTTTCATTGATATCCCAAAAGGCTCCTATTTCATTGTTGTGATATTGATGATTCTAAAACACATTGTTGATGTACCAATGAGTCTTTATTACATCGTTATTGTATAGAAGGTCTATTACTTGGTTCCTATTGATGTATCATTGTTTCAAAGTATCAAAAATGTGGTGGCGACCGAAATAACAATCTCAAAGATTAATTGAACTATGTGATGGAAGTTTTCTCTTATCGGGTGGTATCCCAGGGGCATAAGCCTAGCATGGGTCGATCCCTATTTATGTGTTTATGGGTGGTATCCCAGGGGCATAAGCCTAGCATGGGTCAACCCCAGTTGATATGTACAGGAGGCATCCTAATGGTCACAGTACAGTACAGTAATGATTACAAAGATGTTAAGAACGAAGTTAAAGTGATTGAATAAATTCAATGTACAAGTTGTCACAAGTTCTAGTAAGTGTGGTCCACTCCTATTACGATTTATTCACTTGTTTCGGATTTCTATTGAGCTCCTATATCATATGTGATTATCTACAGCTTTACATACTCAGTACATATTTTGTACTAACGTCCCCCACGGGGACCTACATTTCATGCTGCAGGCGCAGGTACCTCATCTCATACACCGCACAAGTAGGAGCCAGGTCATACAGCTATTGTTGGTGAGCTCCAGTTTGCTTCGGAGCTTTCCGAGTCGGTTCCTTATGTTTTGTTATTGTACAGGAGTCATTTATGGGCGGGGGTTTGTCCCGACCCTAGTTATGTCATGTATATCCTAGAGGCTTTGTAGACATAATGAAGGGTAAAGTCATGGAAGTTTATATAGTGATGTTATATCTGTATATGTGGTGGCCCCGACGGTCATGTATTATATATATATATTTGTACGTGTTGTGCTGATACAGGTAATTAGATCCTTCTATATGCAACGAAGTGATGTCCAAATTTTTGGTGACATGTAAGGGAAAGTACAGGTATTTGAACGGGTTCTCCCGGGCCTTCTCGGCTTCGGGTGCTAGTCCGTCCCGATGGGATTTTGGGGCGTGACAAAAGTGGTATCAGAGCGGTTCGTCCTAGTGAGTCTACAAAGTCGTGTCTACGTAGAGTCTTGTTTATCGGTGTGTTGTGCACCACATCTATAAACAGGAGGCTATGGACATTTAGGAATTGTTTCTTTTCTTCATGTCTTATATCGTGCGATAGAGCTTATATTGTATATGAAGTCATAGTTGACCACTGAATCAGTTTTTTTCTCTTATTATAGTAATGATGCCGGTTACTAGAAGCAAGAATACCGGTAAGCAAGTAGATGTGGCTGCCGGAGAGGGGACTAGTAAGTCACCCACTATACTAGCTAATCAAAGTGAGGCTCCAGCTGAGCATGCATCAGAAACTTCCCCCAGTCCGAAAGAAATAGGGGGAGGAGAACTATATCCCCAGAGCCGCCTATTAATGTTGTTGATCAAGATCTTAGAAATGCAGTGCAACTTTTGACTCGTATAGTTGCTGGGAAAGCTCAAGTACAAGCCATTCCTACTGCAGGTCCTAGTGGTATAGATAGGCCGTCTAGCCTTCGAACACAGGATTTTCTTAAGATGGATCCTCCTACTTTTACTGGATCAGATCTTAACGAGGACCCACAAGACTTTATTGATCAGATCCAAAGGGCCCTAGAGGTGATGCATGTATTGGGCAGAGAGACAGTGGAGTTAGCCGCGTATAGATTCAAAGGTGAGGCTATATATTGGTATGAAGACTGGAAACGGTCAAGGGGAATTGATGCACCCCCAGCTACTTGGAAAGAGTTCAAAGAGGCATTTATTGATCATTATCTTCCTTATGAGACTCGTCAGGCCCGTGCGAATTAGTTCTTAAATCTTCGACAGGGTAATACAAGTGTGAGGGAGTATAGTCTTCGATTTAATTCTTTGCCCAGATATGCTCCTAATGTTATAACTACTATGGATGACAGAGTTCATCGGTATGTGGTTGGATTGGATCCATATTTGGTTAGGGATTATACTATTGCTGCACTGAATAAAGACATGGATATAGCTAGGATCCAAGCATTTGCATAGAAAATGGAAGATCAGAGGCAAAGAAGAAGAACACAGGAATTTGAAAGCGGATCTTCTAAGAGGGCCAGATCTACAGGGCAATTTATGGCGCCACAGGGAGGTGTTAGACCTCAATTTTCTGCTAGACCACCTAGTCTATTATTTTCTTATTCAGCAGCTAGTGCTCCACCACAGCATCAGGTGTTCAGAGGCAGTCAATTTGGGCAAAGAAGTGAGGGTCATAGTTCGCGATCAGTGGGTTACCAAGGGCAAGGGAATATGAGCCAATCGAGACCTCCTCGAGAGCCATGCAATAAATGTGGAAGGTATCATTTGGGCGCATGTCGGCTGGGGACCAATGTTTGCTTTTGGTGTGGTATGTCGGGGCATATGATGAGGGAATGCCCACGAAGGGACATAGGGGGTATGACACGACCTACGGGGTCATTTGTTGCATCATCATTATCGATGCCTTATTCAGGAAGGGGTGAACAGCCAATGGGTCGTGTTAGAGGTAATAGAGGATCCATGAGTTCTAGCGGGGATCAAAATCGTACGTATGCTCCAGCGGATCGACAGAATTTAGAGGCTTCCCCAGATGTGGTTACGGGTACGTTGTCTATATTTTCATTCGATTTATATGCCTTAATTGATCCCGGTTCTACATTATCTTATGTTACTCCATTGGTTGCTGGAAAGTTCGAAAGAATACCCGAACTGTTAGTTAAGCCATTTGAAGTGTCCACACCGGTCGGGGAATCTATTATAGCTAGAAGGGTTTATCGAAACTGCATAGTAACAATTTGTGGTTGTGATACGATGGCTGATCTTGTGGAGTTAGAAATGGTAGATTTTGATGTTATAATGGGTATGGACTGGTTGGCGTCTTGTTATGCCACAATTGATTGTTGCACGAAAAAGGTATATTTCCATTTTCCAAATGAATCAGTCCTTGAATGGAAAGGTGAAATTAGCACGCCAAGAGGTAGATTTATTTCTTATTTTAAGGCAAGAAGAATGATTTCCGAGGGATATATATATCATTTAGTTAGAGTAAGGGATACAAAAGCGGAGCCACCAACTCTTCACGCTGTTCCGGTGGTAAATAAATTTTCTAATGTATTTCCTGAAGATCTTCCAGGTTTGCCTCCTGAACGAGAAGTAGATTTTGGTATTGATGTAATACCAATCACCCAACCAATCTCCATTCCTCCGTATAGAATGGCCCCAGCAGAATTACGAGAATTGAAAGAGCAATTGAAAGATTTTCTAGAAAAGGGGTTCATTAGGCCTAGTATTTCCCCTTGGGGAGCACCAGTGTTATTTGTACGCAAAAAGGATGGCTCGCTGAGGATGTGTATTGATTATCGGCAATTGAATAAGGTGACTATTAAGAATAAATGTCCTCTCCCAAGAATTGATGATTTATTTGATCGGTTACAGGGCGTCAAGTGTTTTTCTAAGATTGATTTGAGGTCAGGTTACCACCAAGTGAGGGTCAAAGAAAAAGATATACCCAAAACAGCTTTCCGAACAAGGTATGGTCATTATGAGTTTATATTTATGTCATTTGGGATAACAAATGCACCCGCAGCTTTTATGGATTTGATGAATAGGGTTTTTAAGCCATTCCTGGATGTATTTGTGATAGTTTTTATAGATGATATTCTAGTTTATTCTAGATCAGAAGAGGACCATGCCAATCACTTACGACAGGCATTGCAGACTCTTCGTGATTGTAAGCTTTATGCAAAGTTCTCTAAATGTGAGTTTTGGTTAAAGTCGGTGGAGTTTTTGGGTCATATTGTATCTAGTGAAGGGATAAAGGTTGATGATCAAAAGATAGAAGCTGTGAAGAACTGGCCAAGGCCCACAACGCCTACGGAGATTCGTAGTTTTCTCGGGTTGGCCAGTTATTATAGAAGGTTTGTTAAAGGCTTTTCTTCCATTTCAGCACCCTTAACCAAGCTAACCCATAAAGCATCCAAATTCCAATGGAATGATGCCTGTGAGAAGAGTTTTCAAGATTTAAAGAACAAGTTGATTTCTACACCCGTGTTGGTACTTCCAGAAGGCACCGAAGGGTATACAGTGTATTGTGATGCTTCCAGAATTGGTTTAGGATGTGTATTGATGCAGCATGGTAAGGTAATAGCATATGCTTCTAGACGATTGCGGCCACATGAGAAAAATTATCCTACACACGATCTTGAGCTGGTAGCAGTTATTTTTGCTTTAAAGATATGGCGCCACTACTTATATGGGGTTCGTGTTGATATATATACTGACCATAAGAGCTTGCAATATATTTTTAATCAGAAGGATCTAAATTTAAGGCAGCGGAGATGGCTTGAACTATTAAAGGACTATGATGTTGATATCTTGTTCCATCCAGGGAAAGCAAATGTGGTAGCTGATGCGTTAAGTCGTAAGGCTATGATGGCACCTATAGAAAGGCAAGGGATGGTTAAGGATCATCACCAGTTAGCTAGTTTGGGAGTTCGCCTTCTTGAAACTCCGAATAAAGAGCTTATCGTACATAATGCTACGGAATCTTCATTAGTAGCTGAAGAGAAAGAGAAGCAATATGCAGACCCTATTTTATTACAGCTTAAGGAGAACGTTCAGAGTTGTGCGACCAAGGCATTTGAGCTTACGCGATAAGGAGTACTTCAGTGCCAAAACCGATTGTGTGTGCCGGATATAGACGGGCTAAGAAAGAAGATTATGACAGAGGCACATTTTTCAAGGTATTCCATTCATCCAGGATCAACCAAAATGTATCAAGATTTGAAAGATATGTATTGGTGGAATGACATGAAGAAGAGCATTGCAGAATTTGTAGCTGAATGTCCAAATTGCCAACGAGTTAAAGTGGAACATCAAAAGACCGGAGGCTATATGCAATGCATAGATCTTCCAATTTGGAAGTGGGACATGATCAACATGGATTTTGTTACAGGTTTGCCTCGTACAGCTCGAAAATTTGATTCTATATGGGTGATTGTGGATAGGCTTACTAAATCCGCACATTTCTTACCCGTTAAGACCACTTACACAGTTGAAGAATATTCGAAGATGTATGTTAAAGAAATAGTCCGATTACATGGGGTGCCAACTTCTATTATATCGTATCGGGGAACTCAATTTACCGCAAACTTTTGGAAGTCTTTCTAACGGAGTTTGGGAACACAAGTGAATCTGAGTACAGCTTTTCACCCTCAGACGGATGGACAAGCAGAGCGCACCATTCAAACACTTGAAGATATGCTACGAGCATGTGTTATAGATTTTAAAGGCAGCTGGGATGATCATTGACCTCTTATTGAGTTTGCCTACAATAATAGCTATCATTCAAGTATCAAAATGGCACCATATGAAGCTTTATATGGGAGGAAGTGTAGATCACCAATAGGATGGTTCGAAGCGGGTGAAACTCTTATTTTCGGACCGGATCTTGTGTATCAAGCCATAGAAAAAGTCAAGGTGATTCAGGAACGGTTGAAAACAGCCTAAAGTCGACACAAGTCATATGCGGATAGTAGAAGAAGAGGGCTAGAATTTTTGTTAGGCGATTGGGTATTTTTGAAGGTATCTCCAATGAAAGGGGTGATGAGATTTGGCAAGAAAGAAAAGTTGAGTCCACGATATATAGGCCCGTATAAGATTATTCAAAGATGTGGGCAAGTTGCTTATGAATTAGAGCTACCCCAGGAACTCTCATCAGTGCATCCAGTATTTCATGTATCGATGCTTCGAAAGTGCATCGGAGATCCGTCCTTTATTACTTCTACTGAAGATGTGCAAGTAACAGAAGATCTTACCTATGAGGAGATGCCTATTGCTATATTAGATCGTAAGGTTAAGAAGATGAGAAATAAAGAAGTAGCATCGGTGAAAGTACTTTGGAGAAATCAACAAAGGAAAGAGATTACATGGGAAGCTGAGGAAGCAATGAAATCTAAGTACCCACATTTGTTCAAAGATGAAGAGAAAGTTCAAGAAACGGAGTTAGAACATTAACAAGTAAGTTTTTGTTTATATATGCATAGTATTTATGTGATGATGTGAATGTTAATGGTGGACTTGAACTTGTTTTGGTTGAATAACTACGCTAACATTCGAGGACGAATTTCCTAAAGGGGGGAAGGATGTAACACCACGTATTCAAGTACATGTATTGGCGTATTCAAGTACGTGTATTGGTCTTATTTATATGGAATTAATTTTTTAATTTTATTTATACCGGAATTTGCCCGTCGATGGTTCAATACGAAGGTTATTGAATAATATTTCCAACGATATAAAGATTTCCAAAAAAGGATAAGTTTAGAATATAATCGAGCACGTTCGAAACTATAAAACGGTGGCCGGGATATGGTGAATAGTAAATGTGCAGGAAAATTTCCTGCACACAAACTACTGAGGCCTGCCAGTTTTTTGGGTCAACTTTAAATGATCATAACTCCATTAATATAATGAACTGGGAGAGATACAACCTATCAAAAGAAAGATCTTTGAGTCTTCTTTCCAATGCAATTAGTTTCATCCAAATCCAACGTCTGAGTAAGGAGTTATACTCGTTTTACTTTAGCCTCTCAAAACAGATTTTTAGGGTCAAATTCAAACGATCATAACTCCTTGTACAGGACGAAATGGGTGGCCTACTTTATATGAAATGAAAGCCCTTTGAATTATATTTCCAACGATACCAATTTCACCCAAATCCAATATCGTAGAAAAGAGTTATGGTCGATCTACTTTAGCTTGCCAAAACAGTCCACCATGGACAGATTCGGATTTACTTAAAATTTTAAGGGCAATATGGTCATTTTCCATCACCTCATGAACGAAAATTGGTCATTATATAAATATACTTAGCCTCATATCCATTATTTATCATCCATTATTGAAGAATAAGAAACCCTAGCCAAATTTCAACTCCAATTATCTTGTGATTCAACCGTAGAAAATCCAAATTGATTCCGTAGTTGTGTTCACCGTCTCGAGGGCTTCGAGAAGCACCCCTTATTTGTGCCAACAGGACTTCGAAATCAAAAGGGCCATTTTATGGTAAGGATGTAAATTATGTTGGTGTTATTTATATGGATATGTATATATATGCATGTAAGCATAAGAAGTGTGTTATTTGATTGTTGTTGAAAGATGATTGGAAATGATGTTGGATTATTCTTGAGCATGGTTGGATTATGTTGAATTGTGAAGGGATTTGGTGTGATGATGTGGTATTGAAATGATGATTATATATATATATATATATGCACATAAACCTATTGTTCAAGTTGGTTTTTGGAATGCTATGCAAATATTGGTTGTATGGAATTATGGAAGAGAATTGTGGTGTTGGGTTGCTAATACTAGATGCCGAACATTTCATTGTAGATAAGTGATTTGTAAAGGCGGGAAGTTGTGTTGAATTGGTATCCGAATCTACGACGAGGTATGTAAAGCATACTCTAACAATGTTCTTTGGCATGAAAACACCAATGTTCCATCAAGTAAGATTCCGAGGTTGTCCAAAAACATGTATTGTTCTACGTTACCAACGAAGTTGTTTCCATCCTATAAAGTGTCAAAATGTTTCATTGATATACCAAAAGGCTCCTATTTCATTGTTGTGATATTGATGATTTTGAAACACATTGTTGATGTACCAATGAGTCTTTATTACATCGTTATTGTATAGAAGGTCTATTACTTGGTTCCTATTAATGTATCATTGTTTCAAAGTATCTAAATGTGGTGGCGACCGAAATAACAATCTCAAAGATTAATTGAACTAAGTGATGGAAGTTCTCTCTTATCAGGTGGTATCCCAGGGGCATAAGCCTAGCATGGGTCGATCCATATTTACGTGTTTATGGGTGGTATCCCAGGGGCATAGTCCTAGCATGGGTTGACCCCAGTTGATATGTACTGGAGGCAGCCTAATGGTCACAGTACAGTACAGTAATGATTACAAAGATGTTAAGAACGAAGGTAAAGTGATTGAATAAATTCAATGTATAGGTTGTCACAAGTTCTAGTAAGTTTGGTCCACTCCTATTACGATTTATTCACTTGTTTTGGATTTCTATTAAGCTCCTATATCATATGTGATTATCTACAGCTTTACATACTCAGTACATATTTCGTACTGAAGTCCCCTACGGGGAACTGCATTTCATGTTGCAGGCACAGGTACCTCATCTCATACACCGTACAAGTAGGAGCTAGGTCATACAGCTATTGTTGGTGAGCTCCAATTTGCTTCAGAGCTTTCCGAGTTGGTTCCTTATGTTTTGTTATTGTACAGGAGTCATGTGTGGGCGGGGGTTTGTCCCGACCCTAGTTATGTCATGTATATCCTAGAGGCTTTGTAGACATAATGAAGGGTAAAGTCATGGAAGTTTATATAGTGATGTTATATCTGTATATGTGGTGGCCCCGACGGTCAAGTATTAAATATATATATATTTGTGTGTGTTGTGCTGATACAGGTAATTAGATCCTTCTATATGCAACGAAGTGTTGTCCAAATTTTTGGTGACATGTAAGGGAAAGTACAGGTCTTTGAACGGGTTCTCCCGGGCCTTCTCGGCTTCGGGTGCCAGTCCGGCCCGATGGGATTTTGGGGCGTGACAACCAGAATCCTAATGGGTCCATGCAGAAGTTCAGTATTCCCACATGGAAATAGAAAGAATTGAACATGGACTTTGTGATAGGTTTGTCTCGTACTCGTCGTCATCATGATTCTATTTGGGTTATCATAGACAAGATGACTAAATCAGCTTATTTCTTGTCAGTTCATACTTTCTATTCAGCCGAGGACTACGCCAAACTCTATATCAGAGATTTGGTCAGGTTATATAGAGTTCCAGTATCCATTATCTCAGATAGACATACTCAATTTACCTCTCATTTCTGGAAAGCATTCCAAAAGGGTCTTGGTACCTAAGTTCATCTTAGTACAACCTTCTCCCCTCAGACAGATGGTTAAGCAGAAAGGACTATTCAAACTCTAGAAGATATGCTAAGAGAATGCGTTCTTGATTTTAAGGGTAATTGGGATGACCACTTGTCTTTGATCAAATTCGCATACAATAACAGCTATCATCCCAGTATTTAGATAGCCCCATTTGAGGCTCTCTAAGATAGGAGATATAGATCTTTAATCAGTTGGTTCGAGGTAGGTGAGGCCTCAGTAGTAGGTCCTGACCTAGTTTTCGATGCCTTAGAGAAGGTTCAGTTAGTCAGAGAAAGACTTAGGGTTTTCCAGAGCCGACAGAAATCCTATGCAAATGTGAGGAGAAAGGATCTCAAGTTTGAGATCAGTGATTTTGTGTTCTTGAAAATCTCTCCCATGAAGGGGGTAAAGAGGATTGGTAGGAAGGTAGACCTCAGTCCCCGATATGTCGGTCCATATAGAATTCTCAGTCATTTTGGAAAGGTAGATTATGAGCTTAAGTTTCCTTCAGATCTATCCTCAGTGCATCTAGTATTCCATGTCTCCTTGCTAAAAAAATGCATTGGTGACCCAGCAGTCATAGTCCCCTTAAAGGAAGTAAATATTCAGAATGATCTCTCTTTCAAAGAGGTTCCAGTGTAGATCCTCGATCATCAGATTCACAGACTAAGGAATAAAGAAGTTCCCTTGGTCAAAGTTCTTTGGTGGAATCAGTCCGTTGAGGGAGCTACTTGGGAAGTAGAAAAAGCTATGCAGACCAAGTATCCTCACCTCTTCTCCACAACCTCATATCCATCTTAAGATAACAGTCTTCTTTATATTTACTCTGTTCCATGTTCAGCTATAATTATAACTTGGTATCCATTATCGTTGCATATTCAGTTATGCATTCATGAATCAGTTCAATCATGTTCAGTATGAAAATTCAGCTTATCAGTACTTCAGTCATATATTTCATGCATGAGATATGCATGTTCAATGTGAGAGCTTAGTTTCTCAGTAGTTCAGTCATGTAGTCAATCAACAGATATGCATGTTAAGTGTGTAAACTCAGTCTATCAGTGTCTCAGCATAATTAGTCTCATCCGAGGACAAATGTTCCCAAAATGGAGATATTGTAATACCCCGTATTTCCTTAGCTTAAGATTAACTCTCAGTTCATGAGTTATCCAACATAAAAATTTTGAAATGCTCATGATTTGTCATTTTAGAGCCTGCAATTATGTAGGAAATTCAATTAGCTTTCCAACAATATAAAATTCTCCCAAATTTGATAATCGGGTAAGAAGTTATGACGATTTTAAGTTCTAGTCGTTAAACACCATCATTTTGATCACTAGTGTGTCGCAGAGCTAGTCTAAATGACAATTGTTAATTTTCAGTGTGACTCCGCAATCTCACCATGGAGCAAATAGCTTCAAATTCCCAATAATCCAATCCAGTAAAGGACAATGATATTAGCGCATCTCATTAAGGACCTAGTTCACATTTGTCAATTTTCAGTAAAGCAATATGATTATACCACGTCAAACCAAGCTTCTAGGTCTCATCAAAGGTCGCAACGTGATACCACCGCGTCACGCCACCATGCATGTAGCTTTTATAAAGTTTTCAAAAGCATCAGGTCTCCAAGAAAATGTAGAGAAAAGTTCTATATATACAGAAAGGGTATTTGAGTCATTAAAAGCTGAGTTATACAGCATTTAGGGTTCAGTAAAGGAACCCTCCCATTTAAATACTTACAAGTTCCCCTTGCAGCCAAAAAGTTGTCTATAGGTCAATGTTGGACTTTGGTAGAAAAAACAATAGCTAGAATCAATTGTTAGACATTCGAATTATTGTATTATGTAGGACGGGTACAATTGATTAAGTCAGTATTATTTGGTGTTCAATCTTATTGGGCACAATTTTTTATGCTCCCCAAGAAGGTAATAAAGATGATCACTGCACTTTGTAGATCATTTCTCTGGACTGGTTCAACTGTGGTATCCAAGAAAGCCCTTATTGCTTAGAACAAGGTGTGCCTTCCTAAGGTTGCAAAGGGGCTTAACATTATAGACTTGTAAATATAGAACAAAGCTACAGTTACAAAGTACCTATGGGCCATAGTAATGAAGAAAGATTCAATGAGGATACATTGGATTCACAGTGTGTATATCAGGAATAGAGGACTAGACTCCCTCATAAGACCCAAGACTGTAACTTGGGTAGTAGGAAGATTTTGGCTACTAGGGAACTTTTTCTAAGACTACTAAGAGTACAAGGTGATCTCATGAATCGGTTACTGCATATCCAGCACTCTGATGCTTTTAACATTAAGAAGATGTATAAGAATATGAGGCCACATTATTGAAGAGCTCCCTGGAAGAATATCATACTTCAACCTCAATTACATCCCTGACATAAATTTATACTTTTGTTAGCATCCCATGAACGACTAGCTACAGTGGATAGATTAATGAAGATGGGAATCCAAGTGCCTCCAACTTGTGTGCTTTATGGGCTTGCTAATGAAGTTTTTGAGAACCTGTTCTTTGGATACCAGTATGTGAATATCGTGTGGACAATACTGCTGAAATGGTTGGGCTATCAATGGAGCGCTGGCATAGGGAAAGAAGAAATACAATGGCTTTGCAAAGGATCAAAAAGGAAAATAGGGCACTGGCAAATTGTCAATTATGTGTTTGACATGATGGTGTACCTAATTTGGTGAGATGAAAATGCCATTCGATTCTAAAAAGATACTACCTCTCCAGATAGAATATGTAAGGAGGTGGAACAACACATGTACATAAGGGGTAGTAAGATCAAGTCCTGGCATGATGCAATACAACTGCTGCAGAACTACCCCTAGGATATTGTAGATTGAATATTTTTTTATTGGTGTGTATAGGCTTGTAGAAGTTAGATTATTAGAGAAGTGAATGGTTAGCATTCATTAGCTTTGTAATAAATTTTATGGTGAAATGGAATGACTGTTCCCAAAAAAAAAACTCTAACCAATATCAACCTTAGGTAACTCTACCTAAGTTTTCTCAAAGCAAATAGAAAAGAAACATTACTCTTATAACTTGAGTAATTTAGTTACAATTAATAACTCATTCAAGAACACTCACTCTTTTAGCTTACAAAATAAGAACTTGAGTTATATTTAAGCAATGGAGCTGGACTGAGTTTTTGCCTCTTTCAATTTTTGTAATTTTGAATTTTTCAAAAATTGCTTGATAGAGAAGCATCCTTTTATTTATATAGTTGAGTGATGATTAGGGCTAAAATGCCATTAGACCAGGTATCCTAAATAGTACATGCCTCACCTGCACAGTTTGTTATACAAGAGGACAAAACTGTGCAGACTCGTGCTAGCTGTACTATAGCCTTGAACATCCAGGGACCTGGTCCCCTGAAGTCAGCAACTCATCATCAAAACAAGATATAACAATTTCCCCCTTTTTGATGCTGACAACCAAGCACAGATTTTTGAGTATCAATACTCATTCATCATATTAATTAGTGTGATTACCACTGTTGAAGATGAATATTCACCCTCTCATGCAACACCATGCTTCCATCATCATGCAACTTAGGGACCTGGTACCGTGTTGTAAATTGATATCAAGCTTTAATTACTTCCCCCTATCATCATGCACCATTATTCATTTAGTGCATTTACATACTTCTCTCTATTACTATGCCATCGCATCTGCAATTCAATATTTTCACACCTGGTACCTGGTACCTTCCATATGAAATCAATATTCCTCCTTTGGGCATCATTGAAAAGTGAAAATAGTAAACCAAGAGTAAAGATAAGTACAGATTAGTTAACTTATAGCCACTGGACAACACTAACACAAAGAACAACTTTAGGAGAAAGAGGAATACATGACACATACAATTAAAGATTCATTCATATGTAGAGGATAAGTATCATTACAGTGCATAATTTAAGTGTTCCAAAGAATAAGCCACAGGAATCAAGAAAGTTAAATAGGGGAGCAACTTGGAAGGACGGTTTGAAGGAGTAGAGCCAGGTTATTGTTTTTTGTAGCATGACATTGCAACAATTCCTTGGTTAAATGCCTTATTTATGCATTCAAGCTGAGAACCTCATCTGTCAAGGTTGATCTTTTATGTAAATCATTATTCTCAATTTTATACTCATCAGTGACACTTGGACTCTCAACAGTCAGATGCTGAATTGTCGTGTTCAATTTGCTGATCTCTGCATCCTTAGTAGCTATATTGAGCTGTAACTCCTTTATCTTTTTATTGAATTCCCTTTGGCAGTTGGTGCTTGATTTCTTCTTCACACACTCAGTGTTTACCAATGTTTTCATACCTAGCATTTGTAATACAGTCCCAGGAGTTCCATTCTCAAAGATAATACCAAAGTGATCAAATACTTTATTAACTAGTAACCATAAGTCATGCCATGTTTGTGTCAAAAATCCTTTCAGTTAACACCTTTTGATTTCTCAAGAACCTATTTCTCACTTCTTTAGACACAACCTTACTTATCTCCCCATTTTTCCTTCTAGTATAGGTGATCACAAATTCTCTTTCAGCTACTTTCCTCTTTCTAGGACTAGGTCCCTCGGAAGTCTTTTTTTTTCAGTAAAACCTTCATACTTTTCTCTAGAATATTTTAGTATTTTACTAATATTTTGGTTTTTAGGAGAAAATATACCCTTTCATGGGCTATTTGACAACAAGATGAGGTTTTCAGCAACCTAAGCATCATCCATGAATATTTTATCAAAAAACTTTTGAGGACTCAGGGATGATTCTTCATCAACAATTTGAGTTAAGAAGGGGTTTGTCTTTGGAAGAGTCGGAGACAAGGGATGATTTTTAAGAGGATTTGAGAAAGGACTTTTACTAATGCTAAGATCAGTTTCCTTTATAAGACATGAAAATAAGGAATTTGTAGTCATTTGTAGGTCCTTTCTACAAAAGAAATGTTTGTGACTGGACTTTTCTTCCTTTTGTTTTAAATAAGAGAAGGCATGAGTATGCCTAGATATAAAGAAAGGAGTGAGCATAGAAAAGGTTTTGAAAGAATTGGATGTGATCATTTTCAAGTCAAGGATGACTCATCCTTTCTTTTAAGATAAGATAATTTTTCTGACACAAGGAGAAAGAGAGAGGAAATGACTTTATCTTCCAGAACAAACAAACAAACAAAAATGCACATTTATGACACTAACCTCGATAAAGTATTAGGTCAGTCTCTTTATTTTAGTGAATCCTTAATTTTTTGAATGTTACATTTTCCTTCTCCAAAGTTGTTCCCATGAGTGTATACCTACAAAGGTATGTTACTGAGTTAGACCAACATGCACCTATTTTACCAAGGATACATGCCTCCTAAACATAGCTTATTAGTTTGATCCATCTAGTAAGTCAGGTTAATTTGATCAATACCACCCACAACTTATTAGTTTTAATACACCACTTCAATCCAGAATTTTTCCTAAAAGTAGGTCTGAGGACCAGGTCCCAAACTTAGCATCATTTGAATTTTCAAGGTTCCTTCTGCATTACATTGGACTAGCCAACATCTTTCAGACTCTTTTTCACCCTTTTGAGCTCACTTTTAGGATAAGAATGTTGAGAAACCCATGAGGTCTTTAACTTAGGCTCCTATTTTCACTCTTATCTCCAAATATAAAATTAGAATGTCCAGTAAGATGAGAAGATATGAGCTTTCAGTTTGACCCTCTAAGATGAATTCTACTGGGACCAGGTCCCTGTGAAATCTTGGCTAGACAATTCTTGAGGTTCTGCTTAAGCTGATGTTTGTGACTGAGATCTTGGATCACCATCACTGTCAACACTTTCCTCTATATCAAATCTATCCTTGACCCTCATCTTCATCAATATCTTCCTTGTTTTAGGAGTAACTCATACATGTAGCTTTTTTTTATCCTTTTTACTTTTTTATTCACGTAAGACACCTCCACCTTGGAGTGTCTTGAGATAGAGAATACAATCATATATTTCATTCATATATTTGAAAAGTTGCATATCAAGAGGATAGTTCTAACTACAAATCCTTTCTCCCTCCTGCAATCAAAATTATTTGTTAGATTTGGGAACCCGCTTCAGTTTGAGTTCCCACTAGTAGGACAAAGGTGTGATCAACTCCTTCTTTTCCTATTTATGTAATGAAGGATTATTCCTATTTTTCAAAGTTTTAAACCATTTAGTGTAGGTATTCCTCTGCTAGATATATCTATCATTAATCATTCTTTCTCTGATCCCGCTTTGACAGTCTTCTTTGATGTGTCTATCTCTTCCACAGTGAGTGCATAGAGGCTTGGGGACCTTGTTCTTAGAATCATGAGCAGCCTTTCCATGAGACACAGGTGATTGATTTTTGCACTGATACCCAATACCTTTACCATTACTAACTCCTTTACTAGTTATGTTAGAAAAGATCTAAAAGAATGTAGTCCATTGTAGGGATTTTTCAAGTTCTTCTCTCAGATGGACCAGGTCCCTCTCTAACTCCTCATTCTTTTAGAGTGAAGTCATGAGATTCTTTTGGGAATCCTCAATTTTTTTCAAGCTCAACCTAAAATATTGATGTTTCTTTCTTCCCTTTATTTTCAGAAGCATCTACTTTTTCCAGTTGACTCACCAAACTCAGATTTTCAAATTTGAGCTTATCAACCTATTGCTCAGTTTCAGATATCTAGAGAGTCAAAGCTATCAATTAAAGCTCCTTATTTTTTATATTTTCTTATAGATCATTATCCTTCTCTTTATCACAAGAACTATTAGCTTTCTCTAATTGATTAACTAACCTTAAATTTTCAGATTTCAACTTTTCAACTTGTTCCTCAATTTCAGATATCTGGAGGGTTAAAGTTATCAACTCAAGCTCTTGAATTTCTACCTTTACTTCTAGAGCATTTTTTATTAGTCATTTCAAACATGGAATCAATCAACACCTTGGTAAGCTATTTTATTTTTCTAGCAGAGTAATTCTCTAAGTTTTCTTTAATTTCAGAAAGTGTTACCTCATTTTCTTCTTTATCTTCAGTGTTTTCCATAAAAGAAAATAAGGAATCAAAGGTCACTTTCTCATCCTCCACTGTCAGTATGGAAAAATCTTTCTACTTCCCATCTTCCTCAAATTCACTAGAGAAATCTCCCTACATTGCTAGAGCCTACCTTACTGCATAATCAACTGCAACCTTTTTGCTTAATTTTACAGAGATCTAGTCCCTATTCTTTCCTTTGTCACCTCTAGTCTTGAGATATTCCTTATATTCCAAATCGCGCATTGGACAATCCTTAATGAAATGCTCGGGACTTCTATATTTATGACAAACCTCCACAGTGCCTCCCTTTTTTATGCTACTTCCACTTCTTTGAAACTAGCCACTTTTCTTCATAGCTCTCACAATTCATTTTTCCAAATAGGCAACATCAGTGTCTTTTTTATTAGAGTCTAATTTTAGTGCCTTCAGTGCTAGAGATTTTTCCCTTTTTGCTTCTTTCTTCTCATGTTCTTATTGTTTCTTGAGTTCACGAGTCTTTAAATTTCCAATAAGCTCATCCATAGTGAGAGTTTTCAAGTTCCTTGCCTCAGTAATAGCATCTACTTTGATTTCCCAGGTTTTTTGCAGAACCCCAAGAATCTTCCTCACTTGCTTATACAATGGAATCACCTCTCCTAGGTAGTGTAGCTTATTTGTGATAGAAATGAATCTTGTATGCATTTCCTATATTGTCTCTCCTTCTTTCATGGTGAAGGTTTCATACTGGGTAGTCAGCATGTCAATATTGGAATCCTTCACATTTGTAGTTCCCTCATGAGCTGTTTTCAAGCAGTCCCACATTTCTTTAGCATTTTCACATGCAAAAATCCTGTTGTATTCATCAGGACCTATACCACAAACTAGCAATTTCTTAACCTTGTAGTTTTTTTCAATTTTCTTTCTATCTTCATCATCATACTCTCTCCTACTTTTTACTACCATTTTTGTTATTTATCCTTCTTTAACTTCTTTAACTGGAACATATGGACTAGCATGAATTATGTCCATAAGTTCACTTTCCTCGGCCATAATAAAGTCAAACATCCTAGTTTTCCACCAACCATAATACTGTCCATTAAATCTAGGTGATCTAGTGGTAGATTGCCCTTCTACCAGGGTAGGTGGAGCAACCATGCTAACCAAATTACTATAGGTGTGAACCTTTTAGAGTGTTTATCTCTGATACCAATTGTTAAATTCTTAGAGGGTTGCACCACACTATAGGGAACTGGGTCCCTCAAAATTAATAATAGGCAAAAACATAGTAAACCAACTAAGAACACAAAGCAGTGCAGGAAATGTAAAGAACACAAGATTTAACATGGAAATCCCCTTGCTCAAGGGAGGAAAACCCATAGCTTTCCCTCATAAGCACCAAAAACTTCACTATAATCAAATTCTTGATTACATCCTTCAATGAACCTAACTTTAGGTTCCTCCTGTTTGTAATAAATCTACTACAAGCCTACCTTAGCAACTCTTCTAAAAACACACTTTGATATTGATTAACACTGACCAATATCAACCTTAGATAACTCTACCTAAGTTCTCTCAAAGCAAATAGAAAAGAAACACTACTCGTATAACTTGAGTAATTCAGCTACAATTTAGAACTCACTCAAGAACACTCACTCTTTCAGCTTACAAAATAAGAACTTGAGCTATATTTGAGCAATGAAGCTAGATTGAATTTTTGCCTCTCTCAGTTTCTTTAATTCTGAATTTTGCAAAAGATGCTTGATAGAGAAGCATCATTTTCCTTATATAGTTGAATAATAATTAGGTTTGAAATGCCATTGGACTAAGTGTCCTAAATAGTACATGCCTCACTAGCATAATTTTTTACACAAGAGGACAAAACTATGAAAACACGTACCAGCTGTACCGTAGCCTTGAACATCTAGGGACCTAGTCCCTTAAAGTCAGTTGCTCATCATCAAAACAAGATACAACAGAAAAAGAGAATTTTCTAAGGGGTTGATCGAAGCCGACATGAGCCTCCTAGGTATCCCTTTCTTAAAAACTTAGGTTAAACATAGTTTGTACAAAATGATGGGGAGTTTTTATGTTATTTCAAAGCATAAATATAATTACATTTAGAAAGTGCAAATTCAAGTAAAGAATCAAAAAGATCAAACTATCTTAGATATAGTATCTCTTTTACTGCATATCAGTTAATCGGTTACAGCCACTCTTTTCCATCCATCTCAGAAAAAATCAAAAATCCTTTAGACAACACTTTGTGAACCACATACAGTCCTTCTAAATTAGGAGAAAACTTCCCTTTGTATTCCACTTAGTGAGGAAAGATACGCTTGAGGAATAGTTGTCTAATTTTGAATATGCGAGCTCTTACTCTTTTATTAAAAATGCAAATCATCCATTATTGATACAGCTGACCATAGAATACAATGCTTATTCTATTCTCATCAATCAATACAAGTTGTTCTAATCTTGTATGAACCCACTTGACATTACTTAGTTCAACTTCTTGAATGATTCTTAATGAAGGTATCTTCTCAACCTCAACATTTATTACTGCTTATGTTCCATACACTAGTAAATAGGGTATTTCCCCTATTGAAGTTTTGATAGTTGTTCGATATCCTAATAGAACATATGGCAACATGACTTTCCAAGATATATGATTATCAATTATTTTCCTTAGGATTTTCATAATATTCTTGTTGGTTGATTCCGTAGTTTCGTTCATTTAGGGATAATAAGTAGTTGGGCTTTTTTGAGTAATCTTGAATTGCTCACATATATCTCTCATTAAATGACTATTTAGATTCACCCCACTATTAGTGATAATTAACTCAGGTATTCCGAATCGACGCATCTAGTTGTTCTTGTCAAAATTAGCTACTACATTCATCATTACAACCTTGTAAGAGGCAGCATCCACCCACTTGGTGAAATAATCAATAGCAACTAAGATGAATCTATGCCTATTAGAAGTAGATGGCCTTGTTGAGCCATTAACATTCATGCCCCAAGCTATAAATTCCCAAGGTGAAATCATAACATTAAGTTCATTAGGGGGAGGGGTACTCGAATCAAATCTCTATGTATTTGACATTTATTGCACTTTTGCACAAACCAACTGCAATCATTCTCCATAGTCATCCAAATATATCCGTCCCGTAGAATTATTTTGGCTTAGGTGAATCCATTTATGTTGGACCACATGTTCCATCATTTACTTCTTCAAGCATTTTCATGGATTTAATAATATCCACACATCTCAAGAAACCCAGATTTGGAGTCCGTCTGTAAAGGATTTCTCTATCCAAGAAGTAACTATTAGCCATTCAATGGATCATCTTTATATGATTGATTGTTGCATCTTATGGATATGTTATAAATTCCAAATATCTCTTTAGGTCAAAATACCATAGTTTTTAATTTTGCTTTACTCTGATTTATGAATAATACAGAGTTTCTTCTTTAATCTTATCTCCAATAGATCGATATAGCTTTGATTTGGATGTTGTATCATGGAAGAAATAGTAGCTAAAGTATCTGCAAACTCATTTGTATCCTAGGGATATGCTTAAACTCGATCTTTCTAAACCTCTTACACAAATCTTGCACCAGATCCACGTATAGCATGACTTTGGATTTCTTCATGACCCATTCTTCTTAAACATTATGGATCAGTAAGTCATAATTATATATAAACAATAATACTTGAAATTTCATATCAACGGCCAATTTGATACAAAGAACACCAGCTCCATACTTGGCCATATTATTAGTGCATAGTAAATAAACTTTAGCTATCACCAGGTAATGTTTATCAGTTTCTAATATCAATATTACTCAAATTCTCAAACCTTTGAAATTGACTACTCCATCAAAGAACATCTTCCGCCCAGGATATGATTCAAAGATGCTTCTCCCAAGAACAAGACTTATACATTTGGAGAATAGGTTTAGCGTGGTTCATAATCTTCATCAACTAGATTTTCTACAAAATGATCTGCTAGGGATTGACCCTTGACCCTTTTTTTAGTAACATATACTATGTTGAACTCACTTAGTAACATTTTTTACTTGGCTAATTTCCCCAAGTACATGGCTTTTTGGAAGATATATTCCAATAGAGTATAACGAGCCTCGTATGGTGTAAACTTCGTATTCAAGTAGTAAACTACTCGTTCTTTCTTCTTTATTTAATTATGTTAGCCTAGAACATATCTGGATGAATTATCTGAGACTGGTAGATAGAGAAATAATGGACTTCCTTCCTTGGGAGATACTTAATAGAGGAAAATTGGACAAATAATTTTTAATAGTGTTAAAGTCTTTCTGGAACTCTTAGGTCTATTTAGTCGGTGCATCTTTCTTTAGAAACTTGAAAATAGGTCACAGATGATTGTTGACTAGGCTATAAACCTGCAAATATAATTTAATCTTCCTAAGAAACTCATGACTTCTTTGTTAGTCTTTGGTGGAGGAAACTCTGAGATCACCTGGACCTTTGAAGGATCTAGCTTAATTCCTCTTCGGCTAAATATAAAATCCAATAATTTTCCAGCTGGTACCCCAAAAGCATATTTAGAGGGGTTGAATTTCAAAATATACTTTCACAAGCGGTCAAAGAACTTCCTCAAGTTATCCAAGTGATATGAACTCTCGCGGGACATGATGCTAACAACATCTATATATACTTTGATCTCTTTGTGAATCATATAATGAAAGATAGCATCATGGCTCTCATGTATTTAGCATTGACATTCTTATTACCAAACGATATCACCCTGTAGTGATAAACACCCTAAGGTGTAATGAAAACCATTTTTCTACATCTTCTAATCCATTAAGATCTTTTGATAACTGAATAACAATCCATGAATGACTGTCTCTCATGCTTAGTACAATTGTCTACAAGGATATGGATGTTGGGAAATAGGAAGTTATATTTAGGACTAGCCTTGTTCAGATCTATGTAATCAATGTAGATCCTAATATTTTCATCTTATTTTGGTATCGAAACAGTGTTGGCTAACTAGTTGGATACTTTGAGACTTCCACAACCCTGGCTTTAGATCTACTTAGTTACTTTCTATTTGATTTTTAGACTCAAATTTGTCTTGAATTATTGAGTCTTTTTCTTTATGAGACTGAACCCTGGGTCAATCAACAACTTATAGGGTGCAACATATGTGCTCAACCCAGTATATCAACATAATACCACGCAAATATGTCAATATACTTCTTAAGTAATCTAATGAGTTCTCTTTTTTTATGCTTCTGACAAATAAACACTGATCCTGGTTTCTTTTACTTCATCATTATTTCTCAAATTAACCATTTCAGTCTCTTCAATATTTGGATTTTCTTGGTTCTCAAACTCGTTCAGTTGTTTTGTCAATTATTCTACAACCATGGTCTCTTCATCATATTCTTCATATTCATCATCGCCATTTACCTTGATTAGATCATTTAGCTCTTGACATGACATAACATTGACAAGTTTTAAATTATTATTATAGAAATAAGAAATGAATCAAGTTAGATAATAACATTTTGATAAATAAAATTATTTTCAAAATAAGGAAGGTTATTTATTGAATTGAAAAACACCGACAACCTTTGGCTAAAACCCTGGTCCATGCCTTCAAAAAAGTAAAAACATATTTGAGGAACATAAAACATGAAGGGCAGGTCCCGAGCCTCATCCAAACTATCATCAATTATAAAGAGAAACTAAATTCATCATTTATCTACCATAGTGGTTGGGGAGTTACGAGTGAAGTTGAGGTCCAATTTTGCAACTACTTCTCAAACTCAACTTTTTTTAGCTTCAATGCCTCCAAGAACACTTTTAGGATTATGTCACATTCTTTAAAAAGATTTCCAATTCCACTCTTCTAGGATTATGTCACTTTTTTCAAAAAGATTTCTAATTCCATCCTATAGACAATCACTTGTGGGCTTCTTGTGCATGAGAAATGACTGGTATAGATGCAGCAATGGATTTGGAAATTCTATCTTCATCCTATTTTCTTTGGCTTTATTTTCATCCACTTCAATTGGCGCATACCCTAACCCATACTTGAACAACTTTTTTGGGATCACAATTGGCTCAATGATGCCATCTACATTCTTTCCTAGACCAAGGTCGGGCTCTAAATTGCTTTTTAACTTAACCATACCCAATAATTTATATGCCGAAGGCATTGGAACTTAGGGTGTTGGGTCTTTCTCTATGTCATTCATAATCTCTACTGAGTAGAAATCACTCTCTTTTGAGTCATTTTCAATCACAGGCATATAACTATTAGGATGGCTCAAATGGATCCCTTCACCTTGAATTATCACCTTGTGATAATTCCATATAAACTTCAGTAGATGGTTTAAATTAGAGGAAACAACTCCATCCATATAGATTTATGGCCTCCTAAAAAGCAAATTATAACTTATATTTATCTCCATAACCTAAAATTTTGCCTGGAATTCAGTGGGTCCTAGTTGTTAACTTTGCCAAAGGTGTATTTCTTTAGCCCCCATCAAAGGTTCTCACACTAATGTGACTTTAGTGAATCTTGCCCAAATTATAATCCAGCTGAGTCAATGTAGAGAGTGGGAAAATATTCAATCCAAACCCATCATCTATTAGAACTTAATTGACAATCTTGTCTCGATATTTGAGAGTGATATACAAATCTTTGTTATGCATCACTCTTTTAAAGGGAAATCCTTAATGAAATAGATACGATGACTCAGCACAACCTTATTTATCATAATAACCAAATTATCACCACTTATGTTTGTTGGCACATAGGCTTTATTGAGGGTTTTGAATAAACTTGTCGAGGATATTGGGAACTCATCAAAAGTGCCAAGATAGAAATTTAGGTTGGGTATTATCCACATACTTGAAAATAGAATAGTCCTCCAGTTGCATTCTCCTTCAAAACTCTTTGACTTTTACATTAGTAATCGACCTTTTTTGGGAATCCTTTTTTGTATGCTTCATTTTCCAACTTTTCAAGAGTATAGCATCAACCGGATCAAGTCATCTTGCGAGAACGACCGTCTCTATAATGAATTCTTCCTTTGCCGACACCAAGGGAAAGCTTTATGTGAGGCTATCAACATCACAAATTGTGGTTTCTCTCTAACAATTAAGGTAGCCACGACTTTATCTATCTTCTCTACTCTTTTCACTTTCTTGATAGGTAGTTTGGATGTTTTGGTTGTTTGACATTGGAGCTTGGTAATTTGATTATGGAGATAGGTAATGAGGTTGGTATTGAAAATAGGTTTAATATTTTGTGGAGTCAGAGAGTAGATGGGTGGAGAGCGAGTTCCTCTAGGCCTAGAGGTCTTTATAAGTTTGGAGTTGATGGATACAAAAGTTACACCCTCTTTATTCTTATTCAAAAATGAAAATTCTGACTGTTTTGGGGTCTTGTTTATCTTGCCTATTCTAATACCTTCTTGACTATTTTTCCAATCTTAACCAAATCAGCAAACATTGTGCAAACTGTTGATATCATTTTGTCATAAAATTCTGATTCCTGGGCACGAGAGAACACCACTTGATTACTTCTTCCATCATGGGAGGTTGTGATGTGCCGACATTTTTCTAGAAAAATTGAAGCTTTCAACTAGGAATAATTGTAAGTTCTTAAGAAACTTTTGTTATTTTTATTCATATTTTACTTTTTTATAAGGAAAAGTTAACATGTACCAAAAAAGTGAAACTGAGATAAAGAAGCCAAGTGACGACTTGTAGTGATGAGTTGTCAATTAGGTGATAAATTATCACATATATCATCAAGCTTAGGAAAATTTTAAGTTTTAAAAAAGTCGAGTGACGACCTCAGGTGATGAGTTGTCAATTGGTTGATGAGTCGTCACCTATGTCATCAGCCATAGGCAGAATCCATTGATCAAAGGAAATAAGTGATAACCTAGGTTGATGATGATAATTGAAAATCAATAATCATCACCTTGTAACAAGTATAATTATGGACACACACTATGATAGATACCTCAAGTTTATGATACTTAGCCTTTTAAAGTAACTCTACAACTTTAGTTAAGTACAAGCGAAGGGACGACAAGTCAGGTCAAACTATGACCAAGTCAACAACCCTAACTCTAACAATAGAATTTCAAATATATCAAGAAACATCATAATTTGGTTCACTCAAGGAACCTATGACAACAACCACAATATAACTCGTTACACTCATGGAACCAAAAAAAACAACAACAATATCAATAATCATATACCCGGTCCACTTAAGGAATCATCACACTCATACATACATGCTAAGGGTCTTATGGTTTCCCACTAGCCATGACCTGAAGGGGATGAGATCTTATCTATGTACTATACCAGCGTGGTACCTAAGCCAACCAATGAATCATAATAACCAATCCCATAAGGATGTCCAAATATTGCCACACCTCACAATAATAACATATATCACAAAAATCACAAACATAATGAGAATAAACGATCATACTTGTATAGGCAAAAAGCTTTTAATATAACCTCATTATATATGATTAACACCTCAGATATTATTTAATAATTTCCTTTCTTAAGCATGCATTGTAATAATACAAAACCACCCAAATACTTGGTCAACTCGAGATAAACATTCCATGTAAACAACAATTATTCTTTAATACACCAAATCACAATAGATATGATTCATTAGTTTCATAAATTACAACATGTCCAAATATCAATCCACAACTTATTCAAGTAAGCATTATCAATCCACATCATTAAACTCAAATATTTAATTTAGTAGTGCACATTCAATCCAAAAAAGTCTAAACTCTAGTTCAACATACATAAATTCATTCACTATTCCAATCCTCCTTTATTTATATCGAAACTGGACGTTTCGTTATTATTTAGCAACTCTTACATTCAAGTCATTACTAGGTTCAAGACCTACTCCATTATCCAATCATTCAACTCTATTCAACTTATAATCTAATTTTAGTCATACAACTCTATACCTTTTACTTTCTAACCCTTAGCCTAACTTGACCTTAGGCCCTTAAGCTAAGTCACCGCCTCCTTATAACATAATGAGTCCTCATCACTAACCTTAAGAGAGATAGTCCCATATTCCAATCACACATAATTATAATTTTATCCTCTTATAGTAATTAGGCTAAATAATTAGATTATGAGCTCACACCATCTCATTGTCATCTATATTCACAAAATTCACATTACACACCCAAACTCCACGCCCACGGGCCTAAGCATGATTTCTCCTATAAAATCAACATTATGGATATGATTAATAACCTCAGTCAACTACTCATAAATCATAATCTACCTAGATGTCAAGTTGTTGCAATAAGTAAGTTATGCCATGGATGATCTTCCTTCTTCTTCACATTTTCGAAGGCTAAACATCTAATGATAATAATTACAAGAGTACTTAATAAACTACTCTTCAAACAAATCCCTTAGAAATTCAAACTCACTAATTCTACCCTCATTGACGATCAACAACATTACCCAAGGGTCAACTAGTCATCAAAGTAGTTCCTTAAAGCTCAACCCAACTCCATTAATGGAGTTTCTAGGCTTAATGCTCCACCTTTTTTGAATTCAAAGTTCCCAACTATCAATTTTCATGTTTTAGAATCACTAATTCATGCTAAAAATTGTTAATTAATAATTTATAAGTGAATCTAGGTAATATTAACCCAACTCATAGATTTTTCCCAAAATATCAACAACTTGGGATTTAAATCCCTAAGATTTTCACCATTAAATATTGTTCTAATAATTCTAGAATGTTAAAGGATTGAAAAATGAAGAAGATGATAGAATAAACCTACCTCAATGAAGAATTTCCACCCATACCAAGAGAAAATTGTCTCTCTAGGCTTAGGAATGAAATTTTGGGGTTTGGGGGCTCAAATGGGTCAAAAAATAGAAAATTGCATGGGATGACCCCGATAGTGGGTGGCTTTATTTTTTTGTCCCCCATGATAAAAGTATTTAAAGGTTAGACTCCATTGCATTTATTTATAGAATGAGTACATTTTTTTCCTCTACATCTCAAATGTTTTTGCACTTTTTACGCTCATTTTTCTCTCAACTTCTATTTTTATTTTATTTTCCTTGATTTTTATTTTTCTGCTCTTTGTTTTTTTCTTATTTTAATTCACTTGTCTCAACCTTTATTTTTCTTTTAATTTTTGTTTTTTCTTTTTTTTTCTCTTTTTGTCCTCAAACATTATTTATTTCTTATTTCTCTCTTTAATTTTTTTAATTCATTTGTCTCAACCTTTATTTTTTTATTTTTATCATTTCTTAGTCTTTTTCGTTTTTCTCAAACTTTATTTTCATTTTTTCTTCTCATTTTTTGTTTTCTCAATCTTCATTTTTTTTCTTAACCTTTATTTTTTTTCTTCTCTTACCCATGGGGTGTAACTTGTTGTTTCAAAGTACTTGGGCTAAGTCTTTCCTCTAAGTCAATAGTTTACTGTATCTCATAAATCAAATGACAATGTGGCAGTGTCACTCTTGCCCGTGGGACGTAAGTTGTTATTTGAAAGTACTTCGGCTAAGTCTGTCTCTAAGATAATATGGTAGTGTCAACTCTTGCCTATGGGATGTAACTTTTTATTTAAAAGTTCTTAGGTTAAGTGTTGTCTTTAAAGCAAGATTTATAGAACATCTCATAAATCAAGACACAATGTAGTAGTGTGAACTCTTTTCCATGGGGTGTAACTTATTTTATGGAAGGAATCGAAGAAATGAAAAGAAAAAAAATAATAAAAATTAAGGAAAAAGAAAAAAGAATGGGTTTTGGTCAGAAGTGGATACGATGGATCAAATACTACATCCCCACTGTGAGATTTTCTGTGATTATTAATGGCTCACTAGTAGGATTTTTCAGTGCAGAAAGGGATTTAAGATAAGTAGATATTTTGTCACCCTTTCTCTTCTTAATAGTTATGGAGGGTTTAAATAGCATGATCAAAACAACAAACATGAATGGGTGGCTCAAAGGATTTAATGTGGCAAGAATTGGAGAAAGGAACCTTGAGATAACTCACTTGAAATATGATGAAGATGCTCTCATACTATGTGATGATGAAGAGGATCAACTCAAGACCCCTAGGGTGATTTTGGTTGTACTTTTTGAAGGTATTTATGGGTTGCACATTAATTGGAGAAAATTTTTTATATATTCTATTAATGAGGTACAAAACATAGAGTCATTGAATGCAATCCTAGATGGGGAATTGGGAAATCTACCTACTGCCTATCTAGGGATGTGTTGTGAGAAAAATCTTAATCAGTCGAAATATGGAATAATGTTATTGAAAGATGTGTAAAAAAAATTGGCAAGATGGAAGACTCAATATTTATCTAAGGGGGGCATATTAACTCTCATCAACTCAATTCTTGATTCACTCACAACCTACATGATATTTTTTTTCCTATTCTAGTAGGGGTTATTAATGAATAGACAAGATAAGAGGGAAGTTTATTTGGCAAGGAACCAATGAAAGAAAAGATTATAATCTGGTCAAATGTTAAGCAGTGATAATTGGAAAAAGACAAAGGGTTGGGACTCAAGAACTTGAAATTCCAAAGAAGGCCCTCAGAATGAAGTGGTTATGGAAGTATAGTACTAAGAACCCGACTCTATGGAGGAATGTCATTAATGCAAAGTATAAAGAGGAAGACCACTGGATGACCAAGGAAATACCTACACCCTACGGAGTTGGTTTATGGAGTTCTGTCATAGCATTATGGAGTGAATTCAAAATCAACATTAAGATTAAAGGGGAAAACAGAGCTAAAACTAATTTTTGAAAAAATGAATGGTATGAAGAAGGAAATTGAAAAATTTGTTCCTAGATATTTTTTCATTAGTCTCTCATCAACAAAAGACTATTGTGGAGTTCTAGAAACCCCATGGATGGAGCTTCAACTTTACAAGGCTCATAAATGATTGGAAAATCCAAATAGTAGCAGATTTCTTCAGTACCATTGAACATGTTAATGGACTAAATGCACTAGACACAGGTCAAAATACCTTGTGGTGGAAAGGTAACAAGAAGGGCTAGTTCAAAGTAAGTCATGCTTACAGTTGGATGATTTAAACACCTCAATGCATAAACAACTGGACATTAAGAGGTATCTGGAAAAACAAAATCCCTTATAAAGAGGCTTATTTTATCTGGTTTCTTGCTAAGGAAGCAGTTTCCACCCAAGACAATCCGATGAGAAGAGGAATACCACTTTGTCCAAGGCATTTTCTTTGTGGGGAAAATACTGAGACAGTTAGCCATCTATTTCTTCATCACAAAGTCACTGGAAAACTATGGAGGATTTTCCTAAATATCAAAGGCTTATCCTGGAGTATGCCTCAAAAGATCACTAAAGCAATTCAGAGCTGGGAGAAAGTTGCTGCGCGGGCAAAAAACAGAGATAGATGGAGGATTATCCCTATTTGTATCTGGTGGACAATTTAGAAGGAGAGAAATGCTAGGTGTTTTGATAGCATAAAGAATAGTATGCAAAATATTAGGCTAAACTGTTTTTTGTTACTTTGTTTTTGGTGAAATCAAGTATATTCAATTGACACTATCTCCATAATTGATGTTCTAGATTCAATTTAGCTAGGAGTTAGCAAGACTTAGAAGTAAATGTTGTAATTATGATTTTTCACTAAAACCTATGTATTGTATGTGAGAAGTATAAAAGTTACCAACTTCAAAAAAAATGAAGAAAAAAATACTTTGAAAAAAAGAAAAAAGAAAAATCAAAGAACTAAGACAAAAAAAAATAGAATTTGAGAGGACAAAAGAAAAAAAGGTAGAGAAAAAAAAGAAAAAAATGAAGAAAAACAAGACCAAAAAAAAATAAAGGCCGAGATTTTTTATTTTTTTAAAAGTAAAAAGTAAAAACCAAAGAAAAATAAAAAAGAGAAAAAAATAGGAGTTGAGAGGAGAACGAAAAAGAAGAAAAGGTTGAGAAAGACTAAAAAAAAAGAGAAAATAAAAAACAAAAATCAAAGTAAAATAAAAAAGAGAAAAAAATAGAAGTTAAAAGATAAATAAGCATGGAGAGTTGTTAAAGTTATTTAAGGTATAGAGGGCAAACAGGATAAATTTCTATACATAAAAAAGACTATTTTTGAGAGACTTTTCTTATGGGGGACAAAAAAAGCAAAACCACCAACTATGAGGGCCATTTATGTAGTTTAACCATCAAAAATGGGTTATAAATTGTTGTACATCTCGCTATAGATACCTGACTCGCTATAACGCGCTCAATATTACAGCACAGATAATCTTCAGTAAAATGATCATAACTTCTTACTCAAGAAGCAGATTAACGAATGGTCGGTTGTGTTGGAAAAAGATTCATGGATCTTTAATTTGGAGGGTATTGGGCCTCCTAACTCCATATATTCAAGTAGAAATGCTCATTTAAAGTTGATCCTACTTTAAACTTACCCGAAACTAAATCGGTAAGGATACTTTCCACTAAACTTTATGTTAGGAGTATCGTATGACTTAGTACATATCAAATGCACTACCATACTAAAGAATTAATCCTAATACATGTGATGGATGAGATTTATATGCCTTTTCCATAGATATTTTCAGTAACGATGGAATCGATCATTACATGTCGTATATACGTTGTATACCAGTGTGGAAACTTGCATATTTTGCTTCCAATTATCATATAAACCATATAACAAGTGTATAGTTTCTTCTACACAATGTATATTCATTCTATATTAGAGTATAAATGTGTATATCAGCCTGTTTCTTCACGTATTAGTCCATTTTAGACTTTATAGGGGTATTGACTCAAGGGGATGGGGGTTTGGCCTAATGGATTATGCAAGGCTATGAGTCCACTTGGAATTGAGGAAAGTGGTCATGCAAATAAAAAATGAGTAAATAATTAGTATCCTAGAAGAACGATTATTCAGTAATCAAACTAGATCAAATGTCCAAGTTTTTGACATTTATTCAATCATGGAACACACAACTGCATTAATGAGAATCGTAAGGCATGCAGTTGTCATTTAACAACCACTAAAGATGATATTGTCCATCTTTTAGGCATGATCTCAAATGTCTAATAGAAATCAAATAAAATACTAGAGAAAGACATAAACTATTTTGTTAAAACTAAGCCACAAAAATGGACATCATTACTCAGGGTTTTTTGGTGTAAGGTATTAAAACAAATAGTCTCGGGGTAAAAAAAATAGTCGATGGATAAAAAATTTGGTGTCTTGTTTGGTTGTCAAGTTTGGGATAACTTATGTCAGGATTAACAAATAGTATCAGGATAAGTTATCCCATCCTTTTGGTGGTAAAATAATCCTAGGATAATTTACCTTAGGATAAAGCCAGAAAATGACAAAATTACCCTCCAAATTCTTTGATTATAAATTTTCACCTATATAAGGTGAAGGAAATTTTTGTTAACAAATAATATACTCTTAGAAAATATGAAATACATATTATTTTTAGTACAAAAACCCAAACAACCACTAAAAAATAATACTAGGATAACTATTGAAAAGTAGGAGAACATGTTTGTAGTTTTGATGGTTGACAAATAAAAACCTGGTTCACTACTTGTTGTCTTTTTTATGTTGTATCATGTGAACCAGGTCCCAGAATATGTGATGTGAATACACAAGGAAATCAAGTACAAATAAGGAAGATTAGATCCACGAAATAAAGAAGAAAATAAAGAAAGGATAAAGAAATAAAATAAAGAAATAGAGTTTAAAGAGGAGTCAAAGTTTCCTTATATAATACAATCTCTTTTTAAGAAAAAGAATCACATAATTCCTTATAGGAAATCAAGTTCTATTTAGAGAAAAAATCCTAGTCTATGATATTCTAGGGTATGACAAATTTCCAGCATATATATGGCATGAAGACCATTGAGAGATGCACCTATTGCATATCCACGAAATTTATTATCTTAAGACCAATAGCCATTGGAGAAAAAACAAGACCTCATCACAGCAACACAGAAACCTGATTCACAATTTCTATTCGAGTTCTCACTATTGAATATTGAAGTATGGGTAGTTAAAGGCTAGAGTTATTAGTCTTTGTTGAGTTCATCAGTTGGAGTAAATTGATGAGTTTTAAGTCTATAATAGGATAGATTCTGAGTTGTAATCTTTTCTATTACTGAATATTATTTAGTTGTGAGTGTGACAAATAAGAAGTGGGGTTTGACTTCTTGCTTGTGAGGTATTGTAAAAAGAAGTGGGTTTGACTTCTTGATTGTTAGGTGTTTTAACAAGAAGCAGGTTTGACTTCTTGGAGTGTTCATATAGTGGGTTAAACAGTTGTGGTAAACTGTTGAGTTGTGAGTTAAGAGTTAGGTTCTAGGATTACGGGGTTGCTATCTTGAACAAGGCTCTTTTAAGTTAGTGAAGATTGGTGGTGAAATCCTACACAGGGTAGTTAGTGGTTTTTTACTCTCTTGAGCAAGGAGTTTTTTACGGTAAAATTTATGTTATGCTTTATTTTACTATTTGTTGTTAACTATAATTTCCAAGACCAGGTTCCTAATACCTGTGGTTGGATTAGTTAATTATTTCAATTGGTATCAGATCGGATCTTTCCAATTAAATGCTAACACCTTGAAAAGGATCAGGTGGCTGCCCCAAAATATCTCAGGAAAGTGTTTCGCAAATTCGACCACGCTTTTTTAACGGATAATATAATGATGGTAGAGGAATAGGATTATGGACTTCATTATTGAAGAGAATCATGATTTTCGAAACATTATGTTGGATGGACCAACAATCTCAACCAAGCTTGAAAAGATGGAAAGACATGGATTCCTAAAGGGTGATTGGAATATGATGATAATGAGAACATCAATGTTCAAAATAATGCAAAGGCCAAAATAATCCTAATCTGTGGCATTAGCCCCGATGAGTACAATAGGATATCCTCTTGTTCCACTATAAAGAAAATTTGGGACACTTTGCAAACAGCTCATGAAGGTACCAATAAAGTGAAGAAGTCTAAGATTGATGTACAAAATAAAAAATATGAATTATTTAGGATGAAGGAAGGAGAGGCTATTCAGGAGATGTATATCAGGTTCACATCAATCATTAATGAGATCTACTCTCTAGGTGAAGTTGTTCCCAGTGGTAAGGTTGTTCAAAAATTATTGAATGTGTTGCCAGAGTCATGGGAAAGTAAGACTGAATCTATCTCTGAGGCTCATAATTTGGACACATTAACCATGGATGAGCTCATCAAAAACCTAAAAACATATGAGCTTAAGAAAAATAAAGAATGTGAAATTACAAGGGTCACAAAGGAAAATAATTTAGTTCTAAAAGCTACTAAAAAGGTAGATTTTGAACCTGAAAATTTGGCACTCGTGACTAGGAGATTTCAGAAGATGTAGAGGAAGATCCTGAATTGAAAAAATAGGAACCAGGTTTCGAGAAACTATGAAAAGAAAAATCATAATCTAGTGTGTCATAAGTGTGGTAGTCCTGGCCACTTCATCAAATTTTGTCTTTTATAGACTGCGGAGCACAAGAAAAATAATTAGAAAAAATCTAAGGAATAAAAAAAACCCGGTTCGTCTATTGTATAGGAAGATACCTAAACGTGAAGTTGATATTTCTATAAAAAGGGTCCTTTCTAAAATGGGAAACTCCTCTAATGAATCTAATAATGAGGAACTACAAAGTCGATCACTACTGGCTATAGTGGAATCTGGTGATGAGGACACTCTAGAACTTGCTGCAATTGCTGATTTAGATAAGAAAATTCCAAGGAGTCAAATTTCACATAGGACAAGTTCAGAATCAGGCAGTGACACTAAACAAGGAGAATTTGAGGTATATTTTCTTGATCTTAAACCTGAACTAAAGACTTTTTAAAATAAAACTTGAATTTTGTCTTATGTTCTTATTGATGCCTACTATTCTGCTTGTTCTGGCAAGAATCAGCTTATGAGTGATTATGCATCTCTAAAAATGGACTATCAAAGTCTTGATGAAGAAAACTGTTCTTTGAAAAACTCTTTAAAGGAATTTTCTTCTAAAGCAAAAAGCCATACAACCAATCTTCAACAATCTCTAGAAGATGACATCAAGAAATTGACTGTAAATTTTTAACAAATTACTGAAAAGAATAGGTTGTTGCAAGAAAATCCTCCAAGGACTAAAGATGAGTTATAACACAAAAGAAAGTGGACCAGGTCCTAAACACAGTTAAACCACCACTAGACATGAGATTGGTTTTAAACTTGAAGAACACAAGTCCCACAGGGTACCCCTACTGGATTAAAATTATGTACTCAGTGGGGAAATAAAGGTCGTCTTAGAAATCAATGTCAAGGTCAAATTCGAGCAAATCATAAAAACATTAATTTTTTCAAAAAGAGAGCTGGTTCTTATCAGATAAATTATTCTAATTTTGTTAAAAATAAATCAGGTCCTTACCATGCAAATGCTCAAAAGACACAGTCCTCTTATTTACCTTTTAGGGATAAAAGAGATCTTATTCATCCTTTTACTCACAGGAAGGGGCCAAAGTTAATCTGGGTGACAAAGTATAATCTTTGACTAGTACTTTAGGTAAAGGTGAGAGAAAAGTACAAATCATGGTATCTGAATAATGCATGCTCCGGGTACATGATAGAAATGCAAAATATTTTCTCTTACTCACATATTTCCAAGGTAACAAGGTAGCCTTTAGAAAGGGACAAAAAGGGTTGAAGCATATAAAAAACTCAACTTTTGAAACCTGGTTCTAAATGAAAGAGTCATGAAAGTCCTGTTTCATGATTTGTCCAACAAAAAATTCAGTGAAGCAATGCTCAAAGTGATAAAAAATCAAGAAGAATGTTAGAATGTTTTAGCTTTAGTACTGAAGGCTCGATCACAATAATTGGGAAAACTATGCAACAGGAACCTGGTTCATACAATTTTGCAGAAAGATAATGAAAAAAATTGATCTTGTAAATGACAATATCAATGATCGTGATCTTGAAAAGCAGGTTAACAAGGAAGGATTTGATATAGCTGAAAATAATTATAAGGATCATGAATGATCAATACTGCCAGAACATGGTTCCCAAGAAGTTCTTGAAAATGATCAAGTTCACAGTTCAATGGTGATCCTCATATCAATGAGAAGGTACATGATATAGGGGGAACAATTATTGAGAATATGCATGGTGAACAGAAAAAATGGGGGAGCTGTTGCATAATTAAAGGGTCCAATACAATGTGAACCTTGTTTTTCTTTGCCTTGAGCTTGGTCTTATCAAGAAGCATTGACACATCATCATTACTTCCTTAATAATTGGATAGTAAGTGAAAAAATTTATGTTAGATTGGATATACATCGTATATCTAATAACTCAGTCTCATACTATTACAGGTACACACCTCAGACACATCTTTGATAGTGGCTAAAAGTTTTGTGGATAATACCCCTACTTTCTTACTAATTGCATTACAAAATAGAGGAGGAACTTACAAAGGGGGAACTTAGATCCTTATTTATAGTCATATATGTATCATCCCTTTCAATGCATATATTTTTTGAGTATGTGTAAAACTTAAGCACCGGTGAACCTGATCCAGCCTTAAAAAGCCAATTCTTTCAAGAAAAACACCAAGATTTTTCTTATATTAAGCATCCTTCAATCCCATAATACTTTGAAAAAGAGGACCTCCATCTTAAAATCACCCTAGCTCATATTCGGGGGAAACCTTGTCCCTTTCTTTATGTGTCTTCATTGTCGTAACCACCTCCTTCATCTGAACTAGGTTCACAAATCCCAAATCATGACCTCACATTTCCAATTGTAACTAACTATTTCTTAAGGAGACAACTTTCTTGGAAAAAACTACTATTAGTGACCTTATTAGTGCTAAATCCATCATTATTGCATTAAGTTTGATGAGTTCCTTAACCATATATATTCTTCCTCAATCGGGGTTTGAAATTCATCAAGAAGAAGTTATCTGATAAAAATACCGAGGAGGAGTAAGATATTCGTCCATCTGAACCCGATTCTAAGAAAAAGTTAGATCTCATCACTCAATTGTTATTTCACCTACATCTTGCAAATGCACAGTTTACTTGAAGCTGAAAATAATCAGCTAAAGATGGAGCTCATGAATGCTTAGCATAAAGTATTGTGAAAAAAAGTGCACAATGATTTGGGAAAACATCCACCTCTTCTTTCTCGACCTTAGTAATCCTCCTACTAGTATATATCCTCGAGTTCCTTTGCCTCCAATTTTTCTTATGGTGCTTATGTTCTATCTCATTAACACGACCTGAACCGGGGCCATGTCATAATGGGCATCTCAAGTCCAACTGGTACTAGGAACCACCCCCAATACCCAATCCAACCAACCAACATATACCCTGAGTCAGATGAATTCCAAGCATATAACAAGATAATACATTTGGAGTTATAAGGACTTTGGGATAAGTCTACTTCCTTGACCAACCCCAACCAAGTCAATCCATCCAATAACCTTCCAACCAAACCAATAGCATAACCCAATATGTATAAATATATATATATATATATATCATAGCCATTCCATATCCAAGTTCACAGTTGTCTATACAAAGCCTCTAAACCAAACAAAAGAGTATTTAGTAAGGACATGCCCCCTAACATAGCCAAAAACCAAAGTCTAAGAAAAGATAAGAGTATGTAAAGTAATCCATCACTTGAAATGGATGCCTACCAAACTATGGAAGCTCACCACTTCAATCCAACACCGATTATTTCTGAATTCGGTCAATGAGCAGGAGGAGTAATATGGTCGATTCCTATATCATGTGGGGATACATCCGCCCAAAGATGAGTTAGCGGGTGAATGTTAGCAAGTACTCAGGATAAGAATAAGATAATGCCAACCTTTAAAACCACACAAACAACCATATGCATTCACAACAATACATATATATATAATCCATGCCGGGAAAGGGGACCGGGTTTAGCATTCCTTTAACCATTAACCTAGGTATGTGTAGCTTAACCATCCTAAAACCAACCACGAGCTATATGGGTCCAGTGTCACCCCCTGAACGGGCCTCGATGCGTATAGCCGCATGAACTGGAGATACTACAGGAGTAGGGGATTCCTAAATATCCTTATCTCTCCATGATACATATATACAAGTATACTTAGGGGATTCTCTTGTACCTATAGTACCCCAAACTTTCTTTAAGTCAAATCTAGTATTCAAAAGAGTTAGTGATGACTTCTTAAATGATTAATGTTTAAATCAGATAGAAATTTCCCTAATTTTGACTTTTTATCATGTGGGAAATTGAATTATCTTTCCAACAATACCAATTTTGTCCAAATCCGATATCGGAGTAAAATGTTATGGACGTTTTACAAAGAACTGTCGGAACTGCCCAGAAGCGATTGTTAGGCCGACAGACCATCAAGCTAGCGATGGACCATCGCCCAAGCTTTCACGACTAAGGCAGTGAACCCGACTTCTGTTCAAGTGCGATGGTCAGGACCGATGGACCGTCGAGCCAGTGACGGACCATCGCCCAAACTATCGCAGACGAGATAAAAAGTTTAGGTTCTGGTCAAGTATGACGGTCAGGACCGACGGACCATCGAGCCAGCGACGGACCGTCGCCCAAGCCGTTGCGACTTCCGATCAGCAATTTTAAGCCACTTTTAAAAGGGTATTTGGGTATTTTTCCACCCGTTTTGACCCGTAATTATACCAAACCAGAGCTCATAACTTCATTATTCATCCACAACACCAAATTAGGATTTCTCATAAATATCAATCCCCAAGAACAAGAAACCCTAGGTGTCTAATCCCAAGGAAATAATTCAAGCCTTCATCCACCAATCTTCAAGTAATCATCCACCCAGGTATGTCAAGTGTTGATTCATGGGTCCCTTTCACCCATGAAGCTCAAGAATCTCTTTACAAATTCCAAAGATTGTGTATTTATAAATGTTCATGATTTAGTTGAATTGAAATTCTTGTCCATGTTGTTGTTGGGTTTTGATTCATGTTTTAAATTACATGTTCCAATGATTGATCCTAGTATGTGATGATTTGCATAATATTAATGATAAACCCTTCAAATTGAAAATTTATTTATACAACCATGATAATTAGATGCATTGATGATGGTATAACCAAAGTATGCTCCCCATATGTTTGATTAAATGCCTATGTGAAAGAAAAAGTGCCATTGTAGTATGATAGTATGAAATCCCCATTCAGGTACAAGTTAATGCATGTCAAGTGTTTGATAAAATGTCTTAGTCAATGAATTATGGATATATATGTAGCCATTGTTGCTCTTTCAAACTTGTTACATGAATTACTTATATGCTATCAAGTCCTGGGGGTATTTATAATCGACAATTTAGTTGTGTGCCTAGAGATAGTGGCAGCTTTCAAGATACTCTCAGTTAAGCCATGTTCAATAGAATTCAGTCAGTCTCATGACTCAGAAAAACTCAGTAATCTCAGTAATATTCCATTAGTCAAAGGAACTCAGTGAACACAGTCTAGTCAGTTCAGTATAATTAATTCAGTATCTAATCAGATGGGAGTAGGATTTAGCACCGAGTGAGCCCAAGGATGGGAACTCACATGCGAGTAGAGAGTGTGATTCTTAGAAGCAATCCTTGCGCTCCAGAACTACGTAGTTAGCGTAGGTTGAGACATCTAACCTATTAGATAAGGGTTGATGAGGTAACTTAACCTATTATATGAGGGTCCTACCATTCTCCTTAGAGTACCTGTTAGATGAGGGATTTATCACAGCTTATCTTTACCAGTGGCGGTATATTGACACCCTTCCAATTAGGGTTACAAATTGGACCCCAACTCAATTATATTATCTCATTTGGGGTATGTCAGTTAGATGACTACTTACCACAGTTATAGTCTCAGTCTCAGTCTAAGTAATAGAACTCAAATAGTTCTACAAAATTCAGGACTGTCAGATACAGTCACTCACCTAAGTACGGAACTCTGCTAGTTCCATCAGAACCTAGACTGTCGGACACAGTCGCTCAATATTAGTTATATCAGTTATCAAAAATCCATGTTATCAGTATTCAGACTCATTAATCAGTGTTGTCACAATATTATTTATAGTTATGTATTTATGCATGTATTTTCACGTTCATGTTACTCAGTCAGTCAGTATTGTTCATGCATATGAACCCTTGTATTTAGCCTACCTCACTTGCATACCAGTACATTTAATCGTACTAATGCATACTTTTCTTTTATGCTATGGTAATTTATACCATAGGTTTAGAAGCACGAGCTCCAGAGTATCCTTACTAGATCAGTCGTTCAGCAGACAGACTAGCAGTGACTCCTCGTCATTCGAGGATGTTATTATTTGATTATTTCATTCTTTTAGTACTTAGTTTATTTCAGTAGTTGGAGTTAGTTCAGGACATGTTCCATCAACTCCTTATTCAGACAGTTTAGAGGCTTTCAGAATAGCATGTTCAGACAGTCATTTCAGTTGTTTTGGTATTGATATACCGTATTTCTAGATGTTATGTTTTATCAGTTATTTGAACCTTATGGCCTTTCAGCCTTTTATTCCGCATTTATACAGTATATTATCCAGTGCTCAGGTACAGATATTAGTCATGGGTTATCTTGTGGTCCTTCGGGGTCATGAGCATCGTGTAGCATTCTGGGTACCAGATTTGGGGCGTTACAGTACCCCATAAGTATATTAGGAGGTCGTTATGACCTATCCTCAAGTCAGTAAACATGAGTTTCTAGTATTCATCCATTGGACTCATACCTTCATGATTAGCTATCATAACCCGCCATTATTTCCCAATTAAAAACCATTACCACACAACCAAACCACCAATTCCATTTATTATTAACCAAGGCTATCATTAATGGTATCATCATACCAACTATAGCTTGCAAGCAGTGTCTTTAGCCAACCTTAGGGGATTCCCATGTGCCCCATAGGTTACATTATTAAGTTTACTTGGGGGATACCCATGTACCCCGCAAGTACATCATTATTAGGCTTACTTAGGCGATTCCCACATACACTACAAGTGTTTCATTATTAAGTTTGCTTGGGGGATTCCTATGTACCCCACAAGTCGTTCATGATTCAATCCAATTTCATTATTACATTCACTTGGGGAATTCCCGTGTACCCCGCAAGGTTTTCAATTAAGCCATAACCATAACCACCAAGACCTTACCATTTAACCATTCCAAACCATTCATACCATTCAAACCATTTAAATCCCATCTAAACCAATTTAGGGTTCTATAACCAAATCATACCATGCAATAGTTTCAATGAAAGTTCATCAATATAGTAAAAACATTCGCATAGAACTTTTATCAAACATGTTGAGGGCATACCTTGACCAATACCAAAACCAAAGAAAAAACCATCAAATTTAGGGTTACCCATGAACCATTTGTTAAACCACAACCAAAAATCACCCACATTTGCAAACCATCACCAAAAACAAGTGAAGGCATAGTTTAAACCAAGAGTAAACAATACTTATCTATATGCATCAAAACCCTCAACATTGGTTTTCAAACCACCATTTATGATCCACAATCAATGTTTAAAACATATTAAAACATGTCTTTTGTTAGAACTAACAATGTGGGGGAGTAACATACCTTATATAAGATAATTCATGGAACAAACTTGACCCCTTTAGCCTCTAGATGAACACTTGTAGAAACCCGAGCATTTAATCTTCAAAAGAGAGTTAGAGAGTGTTTTTGGATTGTTTTAATCTTCCAATGAGTGTTATGAGAGGCCACAACATGATATATAATGTCGGGACATAAAGGTTTTGGGATGGGAAATGTACAGACTACCCTCAGCTTAAAGGCTGAAAAACACACATGGGAGGGTACGACCCACCCACCCTAAACCGTACCCAAGGGTGCGAGTGGTACCCTTACTTGTACCCTAAATCTCCCCTTAGACCCTCATATTAATCAAATTATGACCATACAATACCAAGTCATATCATAGCATATGAGTAGTACCCTTGGAGTCGTACCTTGGTCAGAATCTTCAAGACCATACTTAAGACATCATATGACTTGGCAACATATAACTCATACACTATTATACAATTGGTATGTTGCCTAGTCGTACCTAGGGAATAGACTAACCCATACAGACTGTCAAACATAAAAGAGAGGGAGTACTAAACCATATCATAGCATATGACAAGTATGCTCAAATCATACTTTGTCCAGAATGTCCAAAACTCAAGAAATTTTGCAAGGGCAAAAGTTTAGGGTGTTTCATTCTCCCCCAATTAGGATCATTCATCCTCGAATGACGAGTAAAGGCAAGTACAAGCACGAGACAACACATTAACACATATCAAACTTCCCTCTAACCAAATTAGAAAACAAAGACATAAATTAAGATAACGAGATCATCACATACCCTAATCATGATTTAAACCCCAACACCGTCATTCCGACCTTGAACTAAGTTAGAAAACAAAAATGCAAGGAAATCCAACCCTTCCTTCAACGAAGTTAGAAAACAAAGATATGACCAAGAACACATACCTTATGCATAAATATTTAGAACGAAAAACCAATGCGGATACTTAGACTCTATGTCCTCTTACGCATCCCAAATGGCTTTCTCAGAATTTTTGTTCCTCCATAAAACCTTCACCGAAGCCATACCATTTTGTTCGCAACTGGAGAACTTGTCAACCTAAGATCCTCACTGGGACCTCCTTATAGGACAAAGAATCTGAGGTACCAATACCACCCAAAGGAACCAACCAACAAAGGACCATCCACACCTTACCCCAACACAAACTCATGTAATACCGGATGAATGGAACTCATGCTAGAGGGCAAGTACAATTCATCTTAGAATTTCCCAAGGACATATTTCCAAGAGAGCTAGAGTCTAGTTATACACCACTTCTATGTTCAACCCTATCCAGAGAGCTAAGAAAAGTTGACTTAGGCCACAGGACTCTATTCCCTACATCCACCCAAAACACTATTCCATTTCCACCAAGATTTTTAAGTACCCAACACAACGATTGGTATATTTATCAACCACAACATTCAAGCCTACTTTATCTATTCGAGCAGTACTGCCTATCCTTCCAAAGGTTTAGTAACCTTTATTATTTTCACAAAGATTTTTCACCACCTACTCCTCTTTTAACCATTACTCATGACCACAACCTTACCTTACCCTTTCCTTCTTCTCCGTAACTTAGTTCTAGTAGTCGCCCCAGAATTTCCCCCACTTAATACTTCTACTCTACCTTATTTAAAACCATCACCTAACATCTATTCTACTACCACCTTATTACACGAAGGTCACTCAAGGAGCTAGAGCACAAGCATCAACAATGAGGAAGTTATTTTCGGATTAAAACTCCTAGTTATTGTCTACCCAAGGTGAGATCTAAGAAATAATACACGGCACCATAGGCACGAGGGACTTCATAGCAACTACCTAGGTGACAAATGAATAATCATCCCAACACAACACACCATAGTAGTAGTCCTTAGGACTAGATACCAAAAGAAACACGACTGTATATACCACAGGTAATGTAACATAAGGTCAAGATTTGTATCCAGGGAATAAGGAGAATGCAAAATTCAAACCTTAGCCATAAGTACTATCAAAATGTGTGCAACACTAGAAGAGTGCCCTCAAATAAAGATAAGAGAGAATTGCTAGAATATGCACCCTGGCCTTCCTTAGAAGTCCACCGCTAGGAGAAGATTTTTGATTAACCCTCAACCTTTATCTTAATATACTTATAAGCATAACACCCTGATCTAAATGGTATCACCAAGGATGATCACTGGGGATGCTTAGTTCTCCTATACCTAGAACCTCATCCATCCAAATATTACTTATAGTCCAGCATAGTCATACAAACTCTATGCTCTAACCTAACCAATGACCTAACCACCAATCCACCAGTTCAACCCAAATCCCCCGGCCTATATGTCACAACTTTCCTATTATTGTATTCCCCAAGCCATCAACCTCATCCCTTTCGTACATCTTATCCAACCTACCAAATCTACCTCCATAATTTTCGTATTTCTATGCCCGAGCTAACATCCTTCCTTCATTAACATCAATATCTAAGATTCACACTTAATGTCTATCAACCACCATGCACTACTAACAAAGCACCCTACATAGAATATGCAGGTGTGGTCCACCCCACAAGGAGTCACTCTAAAATTCCTATTCACCCACCAATAATCTATTCATTCTAGGGAAAACTATCCCTCTTATGCAAGCAAGAATGAAAACACCCCACGAGAAAACACTAGGAAGGATGAAACCTTTACCTAAGGAGTCCTTTAATTGCTTTTTAAGCTCATTTAACCCTATCTAGAGCCATTTTATAAAGAAAGAATAGAAATTAGACAAGTCTCCTAAACAAGATTAATCCACAACTTAATATCCCCATTAAAAGGACAACATAAGGGTCATCAGAAAGACCTCAAGAATTCACTCACCACAAAAACCGAATGCATAGAAAGACCTCTGAGTTAGAATCTTTAACCCAGACCAGATAATAATAGAGACACCCCTTTGGAGATTAATCTCTGAGATCTAAGATATTATATAACCTTCCCCTTAAGAGCTAGAGAACCATACTCCCACCTAATAACCAACTTGCCAGGGGGTTTAAAGATAACCTTATGGTTCTAACAGTCTAATGATGTATAGCATGAGTGTAATCGATCTATCCTCCCCGAAAGGCATCGAAATCCATCACACCCAATTTAAATAAATCCACCAAAGTTTCCTTACCACCAATAGATCCCACACAGACCCTATAGACTCTTCAGAAATCATAGAGTCACCTATCGAGGTAGAAAAAAGAAAAGGGTCTGAAACACATTCCAGACCAAAACCAAAATACATAACCACAAATGGGATCACATAAGAGAGGAAGGACCTCAAACCAAGTAAAAAATACACATAATGGTAAAAGAGTTTCCAACATACTAGTGTCATCATCAAAAGATGCCTCAGACTTTTGAGGAATAGTGAGGTCATCGAGACTATCCCAACCAGTGTCGAAGCCAGAATTAGCACCCCTCAATGCAAGATCTAGAGAAGTGGCAATCGGGGCCCTATTTTCCTAAGTGGAAATCCTTATGGGATATTCCCATTGTATGTGACCCAACTGACCACAACTAAAACAATAATTCCTCTCTTCCTTACAACAACCACGGTGCAACCGACCATAAAACCGACAAAGAGAATAGGATGGTGTGGATTGGGTCTCACTGGCCTGAGATTGGGAACCTTATGCCCTAGAAGTATTACCACCCTAAAAACGTCTATCTCCCAGCATATTCAGGTAGAGAGGACTAGCTATTAAATGGGAGTTAGGACCCACCTAACTCTTCCTTTTGAACTACTTACCATAATACTGTTGGCCTCCACTTTGTTCAAAAAATTAAGACCCCTTACTCTGCTTATTTCCCGACCTTGCCTTATTCTCCCCCGTACCCAAAGGATCAAACTGATGTAAAAAAGTTATCACTATCTGGGTCAATAGATGAATAGAATATCAAAGTTCAGAATTAGTAACCTCTCCTTAAGGTAACTAAGCATGAGTGCCACCTTTCAAAGTAGGGTAAATAGATATCAATGAAACTCCACGGGGAAAATCATAGACTGCGACCCTTGATTGGGTCTAGGCCCCATGAGTTAGACTACATCCATTCATGTTGTCCTCGACTGAGATAGATGAGTTTCCATAAAATTTATATCATTGATAGGGCATGATCTAAAAAGTAAACCAAAGAAGATTTAGGAAAGAGTTCAAGACCTTAGACTCCATAGCCCGAAAGTAGAACAATAAGAAAGTGAAACATTCCTAAATGCCTCGCAGCCTCCTGATTATAAGTGTGGTGCACAACACACCCATAAGAAAGACTCTATTCAACACGGCTTTGTGAAAACCCCATGACACCAAAACCTAGGTTCTAATACCAAATTGACACAACCTGAACCGGGGCCTTGTTGAAATGGGCATCTCAAGTCCAACCGGGACCAGGGACCACCCCCAATACCCAATCCAACCAACCAACAGATACCCTGATTTGGAGAATTTGGAGAACATAACAATACATTTGAAGTTATAAGAACTTTAGGATAGGTCTACTTCCTAGACCAACCCACCCAAGTCAATCCATCCAATAACCAACTAACCAAACCAATATCGTAACCCAATATGTATAAAAATATATATATCATAACCATTCTATACCCATTCAATAGTTGTCTATACAAAGACTCTAAACCAAACCAAAGAGTATCTAGTCGGGACATGCCCCCGACCATAGCCAAAAACCAAAGTCTATGAAAAGACAAGAGTATGCAAAGTAATCCGTGACATGAAATGAATGCCTTCTGAACTATGAAAGCTCACCACTTCAATCCAACACTGACTATTTCCGAATTCGATCAATGAGTAGGGGGAGTAAAATGGCCAATTCCTATATTACATGGGGATACAGCTGCTAGAAGATGGGTTAAAGGGTGAATGCTAGCAAGTACTCAAGATAAGGATAAGATAATGCCAACCTTTAGAGCCATAAAAACATCCATATGTATTCACAACCATACATATATATAATCCGTGCCGGGAAAGAGGACCGGGTTTAGCATGCCTTTAAAACCATTAACTTGGGTATGTGTATCTTAACCTTTCTAAAATCACCCACGGGCTATATAGGTCCAGTGTCAGCCTCTGAATGTGTGTAGCCGCACAAATTGGAGATACCACTGGCGTATGGGATTCCCAAGTACCCTTATCTCTCCATAATAAATATATACAAGTATACTTAGGGGATTCCTGTGTACCCTATAATTATATTATGAGGTCTTCATGACCTATCCTCATGTCGACAAAAATGAGTTTCCAGTGTTCATCCATTGGACTCACACCTTCACGGTTAGCTATCACAACCCGCCATTATTTCCCAATTAAAAACTATTACCACACAACCAAACCACCAATTCTATTTATTATTAACCAAGTCTATCATTAGTGGTGATGTTGGGTGCATTTATGCACTTTAGTGTCATTATCCTAGCCTATTTAGCCTTATTTTGAGAAAGATTTGTGTGATTTATGTGTTGATATTGTTATAAATAAGCATATAAGTTTTTAAGTGAGGGATTATATTATGTAAAGGTTTTTTCAAACAAGTTTGGGTTTAATTGGATCATTTAGAGTCTAGACGAGAAAACTAGTTTTACTAGCTTGAGCTAGGGTTGTTCTAGTCCATCTTGATGGATTCTAATGTATTAATTGATTTCAAAATGGTTTAAATGTGTAACTATGTATGGATAAACTTTTTTGTAATGTGCAAATTTCAATTGGATTAAGTCAGGAGTCGAACTAATAAGTTGAAGATCAATGTGAACTAGCCTAGTCTTAGCTCGTGTTTTTGGTTCATCGTCATGGATTGTTGTTGATCTGAGCTCTAATATTTGGTGTGTGATCATGTAGGATGCTTTAGAAGTTAAATTTTATGGTAATTTGATGTTTAACAAGCTGGAATTGAAGGCAGAATAACACCACAAAGAAAGTATGGATTGAACACTTAGACAAAATATTGGAGGCTATTTCCAGTGAACCAACGCGTTTTCCCCGCAAAGAACCACTCCCTTGATGAGATTTGCAATGAGATGCATTGGTCTTGCAATGCAAAATTCAAGTCGTTGCGTTTCTTAGTCCACGAGATATGCTAGGCGATGCGGTTGTTATTCCCTATATGGCTTGGATGACTTCTACTATAAATATAACATTGTGCACGTTATGTAGACACTTTTGTAATGTATTGGAAAAAGTAGGAGGCTTCTGCACTTTATCTTTTTGGTTTTATTATTCTTAATTTAGATTTCAATTAGATAATAACATGTATTCAATCCATTGGATCATGATTATGTCAATTAGTGGCTAAAAACTCCCTTTTCGGGGTTAAAGCCAAGAACATGACTATTATCATTTTGAATTGATTTTGTTTGATTTTCTTATCATATTTGGTTGGGTGTTTATCCTTATTTTAATTATTTTAAGGATTGATCACCCTTATAATATATCAATTGTCGACCTTGTGATCTCGGGAAGGGGAATAGGAAGATAGAACATCAGGATGAATAAAGTAGGGTTCTTATTCTTTTATGAAATAAGGAATTTGAATTAGCATCTAGGACAGGGATGTACCTAGAAGGCTTACTTGATTCACACGTATGATGATAACGTTAAACACTTAATTAGATGATTACATCCCCTCTCAATAATGTAGTTCTAATGTCTAAGTTAGGTAGACGATTAGAGGTCGGGAGACCATGATCATGCAATTAACTCTACGAATCAACAACCAAGATAAGCGATTTAATGAATGAAGTTTAATAACGTAGTATGATTGTTTGAAGTGCTTTAACCCTGGACTTTTCTCAATTGATTGTCTTAATTCTTTCACTTTATGCACTATTTACTTTACTTTAGCTTACACTTTCAAAATTCTCTCTTGGTTACTCTTGCATCAATTGAATCTGAATTGTGAACTGAAATCAAATAGCTGTTGGAACAAGTCCCCATGGGGTTGATATTCATCTTTCTTGAGGGCCACTATATTACTTGATAGATCATGTACACTTGCGTGTGCGCTTAGGCACTGTCAAATTTTTGGTGTCATTGTCGGGGACTTGTAAATTGGCAACTATTTTAATTTTACTTTTGTTTTTTAGATTTCTTTGGTGTTTTACGCTTGGTCTAGGCTTTGTATTTGTAGGAAATAAGTTTTCAAAGTAGTAAGATGGCAAGGGATCGGGAATTGGTTGAACCAAGCCCTGGACATGAGCAACTTTTCTATTAATAAAGGAGAGAAGCAATCCTTATCCCTCGTATTCCATAAATTGAAAAAGATCAAGATAATCCTGCTATCATGGCTGAGGAACAAGCAGCTCGCGATATAGTTTGAGAAGTGCAAATCCCACTTCCTATAAATTTGACCTCCCCTTTTCAGAAATCAGCTGCTGGAGGTAATTTTGAGCTCAAAAAAAATATGGTGTAACTTTTGATCAGCAGTGGACAGTCCACGGGCTTTCACATGAAGATACATAAGTCCACCTTCAAAACTTCTTGGAGATCAGTGACGCATTTATTCCGATGGGTGTGTCAACTGACTATGTGAGGCTGACACTATTCCCCTTTTCACTATTGGGGGGAGCAAAGAAGTGGTTGAATGTTGAGCGGCAAATTCAATCACATCATAGGATAATTTAGATCAGAGATTCCTCATCCAATTTTTCTCATCTGGTAAAACTGCGAGACTTCGTAGTGAGATTGTGTGCTTCAAGCAGAAGCCAAACAAAATTTATATCATGCTTAGGAGCATTTCAAGGATCTACTACTGGACTGTCCACACCATCAATAGTCCAATGAGATATTAGCTCATACTTTTGTTGAGGCACTTGACCATAACACAAAGATTTTGCTAGATTTAGCTATAGCTGGTCAAGTTTTATAGATAACGTATGATGAGCTGTATACTTTATTAAACCGGATTGCACAAGGAAATCCAGAGTGGCATTCAGACTCAAGAAGTGATACTAAAAAGGTTGTAGGTGTTTTAGAGGTGGATCAATTTACCACAATATCTACTCAAATTACTGCATTACAAAATTAGTTAACTATGCAGCTTAGCAACATGAAATTGGGTGCCCTACAGCATGCAGCCACAGTGAATGCAATCCAGTAGATGAGCACTTAGTGTGTGATATGTGGAAATAGTGGTCATTCGGCAGATATGTGTGCTGCCAATCCTGAGTCTATGATATTTATGGACAATGTTCAGAGGCCTAACTATAGGAACGCCTAATATATGAAGTGGCAGACTCCGCCATCAAATCAGCAATGGAACACCCAACAGTAGCAGGTTCAGTAACCTCAAACTCAAGTAAATTAGACCACGACTAGCAATTTGGAGAAGATGATGAAACAGATTCTAGCTGCCCAATCAAAATTGGCAGAAGATATGAAGAATCAGCAGACCACAAGGAGCTTAGAGTTGCAGTTAGGTCAAATACAGCAAGCACAAAATACCAGGCCTCAAGGTGGGTTTCCAAGTGATACTGAAAATCCAAAACAAGTTATGACAATTACTTTAAGGAGTAGTAAAGAGCTTCATGGAGAACCTCAAAAGAAAACTAAGGAGGTAGATATTGATTTAAGGCCTAAACAGGTAAATGACCAAGTTGCTAAAAAGTCAAAAAAGCTTGAGTACTCGAAAGAAAAATTTGCTGAAGAAGTGAAGAAGATCCCACAACTACCTTTCCCACAGAAGCATATAAAGGAAGATGCATGCTTCAAGAAGTTCTTTGACACGTTCAGAGAGTTGCATATTAACTTACCTTTTTTAGATATTTTTCAGAGAATGCCCAAGTATTCTAAGTACTTAAGGGATGTGGTTGTTAACAAAGTTAAGCTACAGGATGTGGAGGTGGTAACACACATTGAGAAGTGTAGTTTATGGTGACTCAAAAGATGCCCAAAAGGCTTAAAGACCCTGGGAAGTTCACTCTCCCCATTCAAATTAGCAACAACGAGGTGGTTCAGCCACTTAGTGATTTAGGGGTAAGTATCAACTTGATGCCCCTATCTTTGTTCAACACATTGGGCTTGGTAAAGCCTAGACCAAGCTCTGTGCTACTGCAGCTGGCAAACAGGACCATATCCTTTCCTGAAGTAATTATAGAGGATGTTCTCAAAAATTTTGGTAAATTTAATATTCCTGCTGACTTTATTGTTTTAGATTTTCAGGCAGATGAAAAAAGTACCAGTCATCTTGGGACATCCATTTTTAGTGACGGGGAGAGCTTTAATTTACGTAAGAGAGGGTATGCTCACAATGAGGTTGGAGAATGAAGAGGTATTTTTTAAAATGTACAAACCTCCTAACACACTATCCCACTCTAAAGACTTGTGTGAATACTGTGATTGAAAGAGATAAGTGTGGGGCAGTGGAGTCTATTCCACAAAAGATCTCTTTGGACTACCTCATTGAGCACCTAAGCCACAACTATCTAAGCCTGACATAATGTAGATTGATGAGCCTGAAAAGGCTATTGTTGAAAAAGTTATTGACCTTGAGAGTTCACACTCAAGAGGTCAAAAATGAATAAGAAGATTGCCTCCAAGTGTGAGGAAAAGAATGAAGGAATATTGTTAAGTTGAGTTACGTCGTGCCGCGACACTAAATCAGGCGCTACTTGGGAGGAAACTCAAGTTAGGTAGGTATGTTTTATTTTTAGTTTTTTTGTAGTTTTTACTTCACTTAGTTTTTGTTTTTGTTGAGTCACGGGTTTATGGAAAGTCTGAGTATCGGAAACTTGAACTAAGGAGCATGGCAAAGACTGAGTGTGGGGTCTCCAGACCCCCTTGATGTGTATAGATGCTACTAGCTAGGCCTAGAGTCCTTAGGGAGTATTTCTATCTCTAATTCTGAGTATACTTTGGGGACAAAGTAGAATTTTAAGTTTGGGTGGGAAAATTTCAAGTTTTTAGGTTAATTTTAAAAAAAATTGTGATAGGAATAAGTGGGATGTTCTTGCTGGTGCTATATTTGACTGCATGATGTAAGTGTTTTAGTTGTAAAAGCATATTGATTGTGTGAATTACTACTTTTGAGACTCCTAGGCTCACTTTTATGACTCTTGTACTTGTTGGCTTAAAGTTGAATTCATATGATTGTTTGGTTAAGAGTCTATGAGGATCATACTAAAAGTTGAGCATGTGCCATGTGTGTGTAAGGTATTTGTATATTCATGGTTGCAAGTGATGTCTAGAACTTGCCTGGTGTGTATGAAAAATGAAATAAAAAGTGTGGATTTAGGAGATAATATAGGCATTTCTTTGATAGCCTTGTTTTATTCCTTCTTTTTAACCTACACTTGATCATAATCCTAGTAAGCCCCGTTGAGCCTTTAGTTTTTTATTTGGCAATCTCATGTGTAGCTTAATCCCTTCTTTGATAGACCTTAATTTGATCCAAATCTCTTAAGCACTTTAGTTTAAAATTAGTGAGTTAAGGAGTGTGAAATTGAAGAAGGAAAAGTTGAAATTGAAGCCCCGAAAGTATTAGCTATTAGTGTTCAAAAGAATTGTTATGTGTTGTGGTATGGAGTTGAGTAATTAAAAGAATAAAATTTTGTTCAAAGTGAATGATTTGTGCATAGAATACTCCCACCATAGTGTTGAGAATGAGCTTAATAAGATGGGGTGAAAAACAAAAAAGAATGGGGAAGACAAAAGTGGTGTAATCTGGTAGTTAGAGTTTAATTGAATGTAAAAATGAATGTATTAAAGTGCTTAGGGAAGATAGTCACTATTCTTGTCCAAAATAGTTCCTACTCGTCCCTTAGCCTACATTACAACCTTTAAAGACCTATTTGATCTTAAGCCTTAACATTTTAATATTAGTGGAGTACTACACTAAGGGCAAGCCTATGGTTCATTATGTGTAACTTGTGAGTTCCTTGTGAGAGTGAGCGTAACTTGATTCTTGTACCCATTGTGTTATAAATTGCATTTATATGAGTGATTATGGGTAACTCTCTTTTTGTGAGGGCACATATTTGATGAATGTGGATGATTTGTATGATGTATTTTATTGAGAAATTAGCATGAGTTTGCCAACTTGGTGATGTACATAACATGCTTAGTGTAGAAACTTGCATCCTGTGTAGTCATTGTAGTACTATCTTGAGTGTCTTGCTTGTAGTAGAAGCGTAGATTCTCCTCAGCTTATGATGCTTAGAGTAAAGAGTTGTTCGAGGAAAAATAAGGCTTTAAGTGTGGGGTGGTGATGTTGGGTGCATTTATGCACTTTAGTGTCATTATCCTAGCCTATTTAGCCTTATTTTGAGGACGATTCGTGTGATTTATATGTTGATATTGTTATAAATAAGCATCTAAGTGTTTAAGTGAGGGATTACAATGTATACAGGTGTTTTCAAACAAGTTTGGGTTTAATTGGATCATTTAGAGTCTAGACGAGAAAACTAGTTTTACTAGCTTGAGCTAGGTGTTGTTCTAGTCTATCTCGATGGATTCTAATCTATTAATTGAGTTTCAAATAGTTTAAATGTGTAACTATGTGTGGAGAAACTTGTTTGTAATGTACAAAGTTCAATTGGATTAAGTCAAGAGTCGGAACAATAAGTTGAAGATCAATGTGAACTAGCCTAGCCTTAGCTCGTGTTTTTGGTTCATTTTCATGGATTGTTGTTGATCTGAGCTCTAATATTTGGTGTTTGATCGTGTAGAATTCTTAAGGAGTTAAAGTTGATGGTAATTTGATGTTGAACAAGCTATAATTGAAGGCAAAATAACACCACAAAGCAAGGATGGACTGAACACTTAGACGAAATGTTAGAGGTTATTTACAGTGAACCAACGTGTTTTCCCTGCAATGCACCACTCCCTTGAAGAGATTTTCAACGCGGCGTGTTGGTCTTGCCATGCGAAATTCAAGGCTCCACATTGCTTAGTCCACGATATATGCTAGGCGACGTGGTAGTTATTCCCTACACGACTTGGATGACATCTACTATAAATATAACATTGTGCACGTTATGTAGACACTTTTGTAACGTCTTGGACGAATTGGGAGGCTGTTGCACTTTATTTTTTAGGTTTTATTATTCTTAATTTAGCTTTCAATTAGATTATAACATGTATTTAACCCGTTGGATCATGATTATGTCAGTTAGTAGCTAAAAATTCCCTTTTCGGGGTTAAAGCCAAGAACATGACTATTATCGTTTTGAATTGATTTTGTTTTATTTGCTTATAATATTTGGTTGTGTGTTCATCCTTGTTTTAATTATTTTAAGAATTTTGCAACCTTAGAATATATCAATTGTCGGTCTTGTGATCTCAGATTGTATATAGTTTTGTTAATTTGAAGGTAATATTTTGTCAGCATGAATTTTTAAATTGATTTTGAAATTTGAGATCTACTACTTATGGGATTACACTGAATATGTTTCTTGTTGTTATATTGAAATTTGAATCCTATTACCGATTTTAAGAAGTTTTAAAAGTCTACAGGTTTGTTTACTTTTTTGGTTGCTTTGTATTTTTTTTAAAATTTTTATTTGTTAAAAAATTTAGTAAAAGAATTAAGACATATTTTTCTTCTTGAAATTCTACGTATCCACACACATGCATATATAATTTGTTGGTCTTAATTTTATTGGTGTTGAAATATTGTATCATTATTGATAGGGATATTAATGGAATAAGAGCATGTAAATGACAAATTAGGATGGATTTTGATCAAGCTAAGGTGCAATTGAAGACCACAAAAGAAGAGATAGAAGACTATGTTGCTTTGCACTCAAACAAGATAGTGTCTCAAAAGAATTATATATTGTGACTATTTCTGAAAGAGATTGTAAAATACAATATACGTATTTGACAATTGTTTTAGAATCTCAAAAATGAGTTGTAGATACATTATGTAACTTTTCTTGTTTACAAAGCTTGTAAAAAATTCTTTAATTTATAATAACGGAATTGTTTTAATTTTCGCAACATTACACAAATTCTTGTTATTAATAATATTTATGAAAATATTCTTCAATAGGTAGCGATAAATTTTTATGGTTGCGGCTAAACCTCCATAATTGTAAAAAATATGGTGTATATTTTCACTTTTCCTAGCAAATTAAAAAGTGACTATAATTTATATATTTCGTGAAAAAATGAATAAATTCTTATCCATGTCGAAATTTTTTTGTGGCAAATACTTCATTTTATAGTTATAGATTTTCTAACTTGTAGCTAAATGCAAGTATTTATTGTCACCGGACTAAAATGTATGATAGCCACAAATTTTAAATTTTCAAAGCAAAGATATCAAATATTTTTCCACAATAGAACATATTATGGGTATAATATAAAAAAAATTGCTACAATTTCTATTTGTCGTGGCAAAGAGTAAAATTTATTTGTTATAAGTATATATTTCGTAGCAAGATTTTTTAACCACCACAGCTACAACATAATTTTTTTATAGCTGTAAGTATTTGTCCTTAGTCACAGACCATGTAAAGTCTGTAGCTAACTTTTAGTTACGTCACTTCTTGCTACGAATGCTACGAAAAGAAAAAAATGTGGCTAAACTATTTAGTCATGGAACTTTTCATATTTAGCTATAACATATTATGTAACTATAGATGCAGATTGTTGTAGTGGCGCGCGCGCACACACACACACATATTACCAACAGAAGTTTCAAGTGGTCGATGGATCATCACTTTTACGTTTGTAATGATGTACTTCTTTCTCTTGCTGCCAGAGACTAAGAGAGGCGCATTAATTTGAACCATATCTGTGGTATGCTTATTTTCTTCTTTTATTTCCCCTATATTTAAAGTTTTTCCTTGTTTTTAAAGTCAAATTTTTACAAAATCATTGATTACATTCTTATTACGTAGTTAAAAATTTTAAAAATTTGATACTTCTTAAATTTTTCTTATTCTAATGTTTTTATATTTATTTCTAGATTTTTCAAATCTTCTTAAAATCAAAATTTAGTTGATTTAGAATTCTTAAACTAATGGAAAAAGTATTAGTTGTCATTAATTCTGATGACTTCTAATAAGGAAAAGTTTTACCATAAATATATTTATTAATTTTTATTTTTTAAATATTAGAATAAATAGTGAAAAGACGATTTTGTCTAAAGCAAAGACTTTTAATGAAGGGCAAAAAGTTCAAACAACATTTCTAATTAAACTAATGGGAAAAGTATTAGTTGTCATTAATTCTGATGACTTCTAATAAGGAAAAGTTTTACCATAAATATATTTATTAATTTTTATTTTTTAAATATTAGAATAAATAGTGAAAAGACGATTTTGTCTAAAGCAAAGACTTTTAATGAAGGGCAAAAAGTTCAAACAACATTTCTAAGACCCTTCACACTTTTAATATATTTTAGAATAATTATAGATTATAGATATAGATATAAATAAAAATACACTTTTTGTATTTAATTGATAAAACGAGTATCGATTACAATATTTACAAATTTCTATTTGTTTGTTTTAAAAAATATAAATTTTATGTGATTTGTTTTTCTAATAGAATTTTAAAAAAAATAATAGGATAACTACGCAATTGTATTTAATTTTTAAAAAAATTAGAAGAGTAACTTTTTCAAAATGAAAAATAGCGACATTAAAAAGAAAAATGAAAATATAGTGAAAAGAAAGAGAGAGAAAGGAAGTCAGCAACAACGAGCCAAATGACTACCATACTTAATATGAATTGGAGGGTTATTTTTGGTGAAATTTATTCGGCGTTACAGGCCATTTCTGTCCATTTTCCAAAAATTTTTATGTATTAAATATTTTTAAAAACTATACAAATGTAGTATCGAGTTGATTCGATCCATTTTGACCTTTTTTTTAGTTAAAACCAATCCAAACTAATTACAATCGATTTTTTTCATGGGAGGACGAAGTGCTGGTTCATCCTGAATGCACCGGACCACCATAGAGATCATTCCCTCTCCAAGGTCTTCTTGTCTACTTCACTTCCAACAAGCTTGTCTATTTCATTTTCTACTCACGTAGACTTCAATGTTTTTTCTGCAGCAGATGAATTCTAGCAATACAATACCATAGCTGTAGACATCAACCTTGACAGAGATGGGGGCATTTGTTTGCCATTCTGGTGCCAAATACCCTTTTGTCCCTCTTTACACCAGTGAAGGTTCTTGTTTGATCAGGCATTAGCAGCTTGGCCAGCCCAAAATCCGAGATTTTAGCTGTCAAGAACTCATCGACTAAGATGTTTTGTGCCTTTATATCACAGTGGAAAATTGGAGCTTCACATTCGTCATGGATATAACAGGATTCCCCTGGCGACATCTAGTGCAATATTTACTCTGGTTCCAATCCGGGCGAGTCGCTCCTCGGAACAAGAGATTTGCTAAGCAACCATTGCTCATGTATTCATAAACTAGAGCTCTCTCTGAGCTTTCAGCACAATATCCAAGCAAACGAACCAAGTTTCTTTGTCGAGTTCTACCAATGACCCTCATTTCTGCTCTGAACTCTCTTTCACCTTCGTCGACAACCTTCTCTAGCCTCTTCACTGCCACTAGGTTTCTACCTTTGTCAAAGCTCCCTTTATAAACTGCTCCAAAAGCATCCTTTTCTAGTTTCTCTTTGAAACCATCAGTTGCGCGTTTTAGCACCCGGTAAGAGCAAGTTCGGAGTATGAAGTCTTTCGTTAAGCCTGTGGTCCCTGTCTGCAGTAGTGTCTGCAGTAGCTTCCTGTATTATCCGGAATTGGAAGACATAAAAGCCTAAAATGCAAGAGCAGTACCTGAATACATAACAAAACTTATCAATAAAACCAAGATCACCACCCATGGTGGCTTCACTTAGTGTTGTTGGATTTTGCACTGCTACATTGCGGACTTTGAAGAAAGCAGTGTGAGATCCTTCACGAGCACCTTTGACATACCTCAAAGGCAGCTTGTGTTTCATACACTGGCCAATCTCGTCGAATAGAGCAGCATCACAATCACAGTCCTCCAATCAAGATTTACCACAATCTTCTTTTCCTAGAAATGATGTAACACAGTAAGGAGGATCCTCCCAGGTCAAATTGGTTGTAGTTATCTTGTAGATACTTGGATCTTCTTTCCCGTTAATGCACTTTCTGTTAAGAAGCAAGTGATTTCTGCAACCAGTACAGTAAATTTGTGAAGCCCAATAGGCATCCACTGGCTAATTCAAGTTTCTGGGATATGCAACAAGGTTCCCGTCATTCTGCATCATGAGGCAAAATCGCCCTGAGGAGCGATTAGTGGAGGAGAAACTAGAAACCAATTTACCACCACTTGGTAAATTCTGGCCACCTAAAATTGTATTAGTAGGAGAATGGAAACTCTCATAGATAGTTTCATGATCTTGAACGTAAAGCACAAAGTTGCCGTTATATCATGCAAGTCGGCATATAAAGCAGATTCTCATAAACCAGCAACAGTCTTCTCCGCACTGTTACTTTCTTTCAGAACTAAAATTCCATCAATGAACCCCGAGGTAGAATCAACAGATATTTCTGGATCATCACGAAACACGGTCCACAACAGCGTTATTGGAGCCTCCTACTAGCCAAGTTCCCACCTTGTAACCACTTCCTGTGGATAAAAGCCAAAGGCAAAATGACCTGAAGCTGAGTATCATGCTGTAGGCTGTCCAGTGGGATGAAGAGAAGATCCTAATCCTATTGTATTAGGTGGCTTTCATTGAGCTCTAGTGGATCCAAAGATACACAGAACAAGTAAGAAATACAGAGCCATGATATTAATGGGGAAGCAAGCAGGACAGGTTTTAACTGTTAACATGGTTGAAGAAGACAGAAAACTAGAGAAGCAGTTAAGTCAAAACAGAACATCTTCTAAAGAAACATCCATGAAGAAGCCGGGAAAATTACTTGGGCCAAGTCGTATATTAGGTCTTCTTAATAGAAAAATATAAACAAGAGTTAAATGCTTTGATCAATAAATCAATTCATTAAGTCTTCCCGAGAAAAGTCTATCAAACACTGGAGAAAAGGACAATCAATTCTATTTTTAAACTTATATCTTGCGTAATAATTCTAAACTTGAAACAAGGGCTGAAATGGGATACAAAGAAAGACACTTCAACTACTCCCTTCCTTCCATATTTCAACTACTCCCTTCCTTCCATATAAGTAGAAAATTATTGTCGTTAGTTCTTCTTTTTCATATTTTATTTTATCACTTTTCATTTTTTTTTTCGTTTCCTAATTTATAATCTGAGTACAAATATCTAATATCAAGACCAAGATCAGAGAGGCAAGAAGTAGAACATGTTTCGCAACAAAGCACCAAGCTCTTAACTGGTTTAGTTCATATAAATAGAATGTTTGATATATTATTACATAGTAACCTATATGCCAAATTATACACCAGAATGTTGCAATATACAGAAGAGTGGTGCTCAACGTATAAAAAAACGGAGAATATATAAATACATTCAAATTTGTTCCCCTTTCTCCAACTAAACACCTAAAGTTTGCAGGATCTTACCACCCCCTTAGGACTATTTTGAAGTGGAACTATTGCACCTTTTTTTTTGTCTGACAGAACAAAAAGAGTGAATGCACTCTCTATGAAAAATACTAGCTTTGCCAGAAGAGCCCATTTTCGACCTGCCAAGTTTTGCCATCAATGACTCCACTTTTCCGTCACTCCATCTGCCATTTTCCTCTAAAAGACCAGACAATGCCAAAAATGGTACATCCATAGTACCTTCTACCATGAGAACTACATTCCTCTTAGAAGGGCACAGATCAGGATTATCATGAATGCATAACAATCCAACCTTCACCATCCTCTCCAAGGACTTCACATCTACTTCCTCATCTCCCACTAGCTTTTTGAGATCATTCTCGACGAAGCATTTGTGTACCCAAGTAGGAAAAAAGATTTCATCCTCAGTTGAAACATTGACATCCATATTACTTCTACAACATATGATCTCCAATAACATCACCCCATAGCTCTAAACATCGACCTAATTGGAGATCAAGACACTATTCTGCAACTCTGGTGCTGAATACCCTCTTGTTCTCTTAAGATGAAGTTGGTTACTTGATCAGGCACCAGCATATTGTGCCTCTTAATGTTGCAGTGAATCATCCAAGTCTCACATTTTTCATGCAGATAAACTATTCCCTAAATATGTCTACTGAAAGTCTCATCCTTTGCTCCCAAGGCGGCCTTGTTTCAGAATTAAATAGGAAATCTGCAAGTGGATACTCACACGAAAGAATTTTTTCAGATCCCTCCAAGCAAATGAACCAAGTTTTTGTGATAAGCTTGCTCAACTGCGGTCATTTCTGCTTTAAATTCCCTCTCCTTCATCCCCGATTTTCTCCAGTCATTTTACAGAAACTATTCTGTTAGCTACTGATTATAGAGGTTTCCGAACAAATCGTGCCTTAAATCTTACTTGAAATTTTCAGTAGCTTTCTTAAGCTCACTGTAATAAAATGATCGAAGAGTGAACTCCTCGTTTGGCCCCAAAATATGGATTTTCCAACATTTTTTGATATTGATCCGCTCTACTTCTGTAGAAAATATAACTACAAATTGCAACAACAGTAAACAGAAATGCTACAGAACACCAAGAGCCAGGGATAGAATCAACATTATCTTTTTCCGACTTTTATTTCTATTCCCTGTTTTTCCAGAATTGGGAGACCTTCCAGTTGTGAGATGTTATAGCTATACTTGACGAAGGTCTTTACAGACTCATCAGTTGGATCAAGTGTCGAATAAATTAATGGACACCAAACTTCATTCACGTATAGAGCAGCCCAACAAGTACAATCTTCCAAGCAAGAATTTCCAGTCCTGCTCAACCATTGAAAACTGAGAAAATGGATATCCTCCAAGTTTCACGTGCTGAATCGCTGTGACATTATAGGCCAATGTTGTTACTCAGTTGCTTCCACAAGACTCTACATAATGAATCCTTAGTAGCAGTCTTGAAATTTCATTGCACGGTTGACGTATAAAATCCAGTGTTACCAAAAGCAAAAAGCACGAAAAAGCTAGGTTCATTGGAGCATTACGTGCAAATAAAGCATGGGATTTAATGAATAAAAGGCGCAAAGGGAGAAAAAATACAAATACACATATGTTATTATAAGACTAATAATTTTATTATAAGCATATATGACAAATATATGAACAAAGAAATTTAAAAAAAAAGAATATGGCAAAAAAAAATATCAGTTGTTTAGAGTCGCCTCTTCATAAGAGGTTCATTGGCAAGGAAAAGTATGCCTTAAAACCTTCGACGACACTAAGTGCACATTAATCAAGGCCAAGCACTCAACACGTTTTGAGCATCATTTCAGGCTTAAAAACACCTTTGACAACACTAATAAAAAATCCTGGCAAGCAAGAACAATCGCCTATGCTTACTGCCATTTCCTGCAGTACAATAACTGTTTGGACCACAGAAGCCCCTGGCTTGGCATTGATTTTGCAGAGCTAACCAATTGATGTCAAATATTCCGCCAATAAAGTTGAATACGACATGTGTGGCATCCAAAAAGAATACATGATTATATGGCACATTAAAGCATATATACCTTCTATATACATCACCACAAGTTGGTGATCAGACCAACATTGGTTTCCAGGTAGAAGCATAATATAGAAATGTTCAATATCCATAATACAAACAATGATTTCCCTTTGCAACAAGGAACTTTATTTCATTTTCATAACTCCTGTTGAAGAAAGCAACTATGTTTTCAATCAAAAACCACACCATAATATTTGATGGTAAATTTACATGACTATATGGGGATGAAAAAGCCAGCCTTCATCCCACGGAATGAAGTTCTCCAAGCAATATATACATAGCAAGCATTTTATATGTCAATAAAAAAACTAAACAACCATTACTTTTGCGTTAGACACGCAAAAGCTATTCAACCTCAAATACTACCTGCACAAACCGAAAACAATTGGCGGCAGGCTGTTATATTTAACTTATACTATGCAAATCAAGAACAACAAAGAGGGCAACGAACCAAGCCATTCTCATTGCAGTCGGGACATCTCCTGAGCTGTCGTTCGTCCTCATCAAAATATTTTCTGCTGCCATCACAATGCGAGCAAGGTAAGAAACGCATATCTCCACATCCTTCACACGTATATCCAGGTGGTCTAAGGGGAAGTCCTCTTAGCAACTTTGACAACTCGCCCATTTCATTCAATTGCTTGATCACTTCAGCTCCTCCAATGTACTTGCCTTTGATAAAAACTTGTGGCAAATTTACATTCTTCTGATCCAAAACATTCTGCAGTTCCTTTTTAAACGCACTGTCCATTGAAATATCCCTTTCGTCAATTTTGACCCGATAACTTTTAAAAATCATTCTAGCAGTATAACAATCCTCAAAAGTTCTCCGAATTCCACGAAGACTGGTAAAGTAGATAACGACAGAGTCCTTTGTTCCAGGCAGCGTAAACCCCAAGTCAGAAAACGACGAAACCCTAGAATCTGAATTGAATGATTTGGCAGGCTTTGTGGGGCTTTGAGGTTGTAAATTGGATGGTTTACGGGATTCGAAAAGAGAGCATAGCTTTTTAACGGTGCCCTTGAAAGAAGTCCCCATTGATCCTAAAGGCGATGTGTGGAGCTTCTTGACGGAGCCATTTCGTTTAATAGAAGGAGGAGAAGGGTAAAAGTAGACAGGTTTTTCAGGGAATTCAATTGGATTTGCGGCGTTATGAAGTGTCATCGATCTATTGAGCATCATCGATGATTTTGGTTTATGGATTTCACGGTGTTCATCATCCCTAAAACGATCCATCAACTTTTCTTTGTCTCAAAAAAAAATAAACAAATAAAATTACTTGTGAGATATTAGGCAGGCGTGGGAAACAAGGAATTCTTGAGGGAATCAAATCCTAAAATGAAACCGAAGAGAGAAAGAGAATATATATATATTACTCTATATGTGAATGAATTGAAGAATGAGGAAAAAGGGGAGCGGTGTTAATTTGAAAAAAGTGGAAAGGGAAATGAGATTTGAGGGGAAACAAGGCGGGGTCGGTGACAGGTCCCTTTCGATGACGACCGGTTAATACACCGTGGCTTTTCCTTTCCTATTTTCTTTTCAGTTTTCTTTTTTATTTTAATTTACCCTTCCGGAATTTCATCTCCTTCTTACCTTTTCAGATTTTTGCTAAATAATATTGGTTTCTTTATTTTTTTCTTTTAAATCCAATAATGGTTCATCATTTGTTGTGCAACTAAACCTGACTGTGAGGAGTGTTCAGTTAAGATACTTTTTAAACAGCTTTTAACGAAAGATACCATTCATACAAATTTCAAAGGAAATTATAGTACTCCCACATTTTAATTTACTAGTCAAATATACGTGACCTGTATATCATGTTAGTTAATTATAATAAATATAAAAAGGATATAGTTATTTTAATTGTTGTATATATATATAACTATACTTTCAAAATAATGAATGAAAAAAATACTCTTAAATCAACGTGGATGGATTTATTTTTGGATGCATAAAAATTTACACAAGTAAGAAAGAAAGGTGTGAAATTAAAACTTGGGTAAGTTCATATGATACTATAACTCAATTAAACCAACAAGAAGTTGTTGATGGCTACATTGGAGGCTTCGGCGTGTGAGATGCCTTCTCCATCTATGGAGTTAATTGGTGAGAAACGGGATGACTTTGGAAATAAATTATTGTTCAAGGGAAATGAACAAGAAGTGGACGGGGTAGTGGTCTTAACTCCGACGCATTCAAACAACAACGTTGAAGCGAAGAGTAACCAAAAAAGTGGTACAAATATAAAGAGTTGGGCAGATATGGCAGAGGAGGAGAAGCAAGCCTCATCCCCTCCAACGTGCAACAAGTTGAGTCCAGCAGCCTCAGAATTTGTGCCAAGTTATGCAATGGTTCTTCCAACTTTAGCCGCGGAATAACTTGTGGCTCAAACAAGTGCACCATTGAATGTTATGGATAATCCTACTAAAGGATTCCGACCAAGAGATTGAGCCAGGAGATTTGGTAGAAGATCCAATGAAAGTGTTTGAGGGTGATTTAGGTGTTGACATATTTGACGAAGAAGATGAAAATGAAGTATTGGATGAATACTTTGCTAAAGTGGTTAGGGATGGAGATCTTTCACCTAGGCAACAAAGGAAAGGATTCAAGAAAAAGAAGACTCATGAAAGAAAACATAGTTGGGATGTTAAAGTGTCTGAAGGGGTTATTCTAAGACAATTACCAATAAGGGTGGCAAAACAGAAGGAAACAAGGTTCAATTATATCAACAAGATTCAATAGATCCAAGAAGAATTAATAAATATGAAGATATTTTGGAGTGGTTAGAGGAAGAAGACAAGGTGAAGAAATGAATCTTTATAGGGCTACATCTTCTTGAAGATTTTCAATTTTTAAAGAAACATGAATCTGACTCCACGTTCTTGCTTATTTTAATCTTTCACTACTTAAGTATTATCATTTGTAATATCATCATAGAATTGGTATCAACTCTGTGATGATCATAAAATATTTAGTTCTTTCTTCTTCTTATTTTTTACATGCATTTTAATTAGAAGAGGTTTTTCTATGCCTCAATAGGATTAGTAAGGCAAGGCATAACCCCCCTTGCTTGTACTTTTTCTTTTGAGTTTTGCTTTTGATATATATATATAAACTAGCCCTGGGTATCTCGCCTAGTGGATTTGCTTTAAAAAATTAAAAAAAAAAATACTATAACTCAATTAAATGAAGAAATGTCAAATTTTTAAATTCATTATAAAGGTATATTGTTAGCCGAACCTACAATAGATACAAAGTAGAAGGCTACCCTCGATATTCCTCTTCTATGATCCACAAGTTATCCATCAAACTATCGCATCAATTTGTTGAATTAATTAACAATATGCGCTAAAATATAATCAACTTTTTTTGCCATTATTATTGTATAGTGATCCAGCTATCCAGTTACCTGTAATATTTTTCAAGTAGACTTATACTACCATGCTGATTTTTAAAATTCTAATACTCATAATATACCTTGAATCTTGTAAAAAGAGACCGATAGATGTAATGAGAATCCACTAATTTGGAAGAATGCTTGGTATAAGAACCCGATTCTACATATAATATACGAAGCAAAAAGAAAGAAAAAATATACTCTCTCCGTCCCCTTTCGAATTTTAAAATTCAAACGATTAAACTTTATCTTTACATAAAAAAATTGTCAAAGTTCGATCAAATATTCTATTTACCACCTGTAATAAGCAGAAAAAATATCAGATGATAACATAACAAAAACTACAATATGATGGCATTATCAGAACAATACGATTAAACATAATCTTTACAACAGATCAAATTATAAAATTATATGCAAAATACATACATTAAAAATAAAAAATAAATACAAACAAAATTTAGACAATATATTGCAAGAAATTATGAAAAGAGACATATATAGATTGTGTCATATAATTTATTGCAAATTAAAATATCACAATTGAGAGTCGGTTGTTAAAATAAGAAGCACCTTCATATTAAAATAGGGAAGCAAAAAATAAAATTAGTAAAAGACTCTAATTTTATTTTATTTTAAAACTAACTAACTAATACTAATATATGAAAGGAATTATAAAGTAAGAAAAAAAAAACTAACTAACTAATTCCCACGTCTCTACCACACATCCTTGTTAAAATAGGAAAGAAAAATTGATTTACCTAAATTAAAGAATATTACGTGAATTTTATATCTAAACTAATTTTGTTCCTTATAAATCCTACATTTAAAAGGACTCATAAATTAATAAAATTAGATAATATTTTACAAAAATAGTGAAAAGATAATTTTATCTATTGCGGAGACTTTTAATGAAGGGAAAAAAATTCAAATCACTTTTCTATGGGTTTTCACACTTATATTATAGATTATAGATTATAGATTATAAATTATAGATTATAGATTATAGATTATAGATTATAGATTATAGATTATAGATTATAGATGTAATATCTTTAGTATTTTAAAAAACAAACAAATTATTTTTAATCATAATTTTTTTCATATATTTTCTTATGTATGCAGTTATCACAATTATTAAAACTTACAATGATTTTAACATAGCTCTCAAATAAGTAATATTATTTTTAAAAGCTTAAAAATTTTATACTCAAATTTTATGATCAAAATTAGTAAAGGATAATCTCAAAATTTGAATCGTGTCATATAAATAGGACAAATGGAGTAGTAATTATCATTTTAGAGAAACTTTTTCTTAATAATCAAAGTTGTTCAAAGGAAAGAGATATCAATAAACTCTCCTCCCCCACCCCCACCCCCACAACCCCAACCCAATCTTTACTCTAATTTTTGACTATACACTTGAACTTTACGGGGTCCTATCACCTTTCTGAATATTTTAAAAATAGAATTATTTGCTCTTCAAATTCGAGGTGGCAAAAGTGAGTGCGTTTCACTCTCTTTGAGAGAGTAAGCACGAAAATTACATATTAAAATTTTATTTTTAATATTTCTTTACATATATATATATATATATATATATATATATATATATATTATTTTAATTACTACAACAACAATAACATACCCAGCATATTTCTACCAAGTGGGGTCTGGGGAGGGTAAGTGTACGCAGTCCATACCACTACCTCAGATGTGAGGTAGAGAGGTTTCGATAGATCCCCGGCTCACAATAAAACAATCTGGACAAGGAATAGTAAAAGAACAAGATACAATATAAATCAGCAATATCCTATAATGCCATAAGCAAGAGACACCAAGTAATACATCAAAAGAAACAACAACCTAAATTCATACTAACCTTCTACCCTAATCCGCCTCCTCCAAATTTCTATCTAGGGTCATGTCCGTTGACACCTAATTTTTATCCTCCACAACTAAATTTAATTATGAGTTTCTTCAACTTTAAATAAAAATAAAATATTTATTTTATCCGGATAAATGCGCTCTAAAATATTTATTTAGATTAATTTTATCATTTAAGTGACGATTATATATTTTTCGTATTCACATATACTAGATTGTATAAATTTTGTTACTTGAATGAATATTTTTATCAAAGTTTAAACTTTTACGGAGATAAGCTTGAAAATTAATTCGAACGGATAAAGTCTTGATTTAAATATAATTTACTCTCAAAAATAATTTATTTGGATGAATATATTTTTGATTTTATTAAATTAAGAAGCTCGGGATTAAAGAAAGTATTAATTAGTATAAAATTTCAATTTAATTTAGTCAATCTATTAGATTTGGCGATAAATGAAATCAAATTGGCCATAATTGCAATGCAATCCATCAATTGATTATTAATTTGATCAAAATTAAATAATATGATAAATTTTAAATCCCAATTGGGGTTATATTTTAAATAATCCCAAAACTTTCATAACTTCTACCCAATTTCCACCAAAAATAACTTCAAATCTCAAAATTCAAATTTGAAATTCAAAATTTGTACTAGATTGTACAATTCCCCCTCATAGTCCTTTTTTTAATTTTTAAAATTCAAAAATTATACTACATTGTACAATTCTCCCCACTTTATCCTCCACCTCACCTTATCTTCAATTTTAAAATTCCAAAAACACCCCTAAATTCTTTCTTCCACATTAGTGGATGAAAAGATTTGAATCCCCATCCTTTCCTATAAATATTTTTCTCTAACATTGGTGGATGAAAGAAGGGATCTCCATCCTTTCTTATAAATACTACCACTATTTTGGTAGAAAGACAAGTCTCAAGGTTGAAAAAAAAAGCTTTGAGCAACGAAGTCTTTTTTTTTAGTAATTTTTTTTTCGTGAAATTCGCGGGCTAATTGAAGTTCTCGAGTTGAACGTTTTTCGGTGGTGATAAAGACTCCGAAGAAAGTTTGTAGCTCCGTTTTGCTGCCCCAAAAAAGGTAAACACACCTTTCCCCTTTTTTTATCGTTTTCTTTTTCATCTTTTTCTTCTTCGTAGTTCGTAGTTGTAATTTTTTAGTTTTATTATCATTTTCTTCTTCATCTTATTTTTCTTCATAATTCATAGTCGTAATTTTTTTTAGTTTTATTATTGTTTTCTTCTTCGTAGTTCGTAGTTGTAATTTATTTGCTGGGATTGTTTGCTGTAGATGGCCTTGAAGGCAATAGGATGTTATGGTATCGATATTATGGCTATTTTCATATTCATGGTATAAAAAATGAGCTAGAAATAGTTGAACGTATTTTTTGCTTTATTCTTTGATTATTATGGGTAAAGTTTTGATCTTTGCTTGAAATATGTACTCATGCTTTGTTTAAATTCATTGTTGGCGTATATGTTTGTTTTTAGCATGTAAAGTTATTTCCTTTATGTTGAAAAAATAGTTAATATTTATTGTTTCGCCTTTTGACTTTATTCTTTGATTATTATGGGTAAAGCTTTGATCTTTGCTTAAAATATATATGCATGCTTTGTTTAAATTCATCGTTGGCGTATATGTTTGTTTTTAGCATGTAAAGTTGTTTCCTTTATGTTGAAAAAAAATAGTTAATATTGATTGTTTCACCTTTTGGCTTTATTCTTTGATTATTATGAGTAAAGTTTTGATCTTTGCTTAAAATGTATGCTCATGCTTTGTTTAAATTCGTTATTGGTGGATATGTTTGCTTGTAGTATGTAAAGTTGTTTCCTTTATGTCGAAAAGGAATGGTTACTATTGTTAAGGGTTTGTGAAATTGTTTCTCAACTTGAAGTAGTGAGTTACTCATTTTCTTGGTCAAAATTGTCTTTGATTTTCTCTTGTTTAGATTGAAAAGTTGTTGGGGTTATAGTTTTTGTTGAAATGATGTAGAACTAAAGAAAATTGAAAAGTTGTTGGGGTTATAGTTTTTTAAAAAGAAAATGATTAAAGAAAATTGGACACTTTTCTTAGCATTAATCTTTTACTATTTCTCCTATCTTGTCTTCCAATATTATCTCTCAAATATGTTTAATATATGTTATTCACTTCACTTCTCTTATTGGTTACTTCTTAAAGTCTTTTTATTTATTTAGACATCCCATTGTTATTCACATGCTATAGTGATTTTTTTTCTAAGTTATAGATATGTTGATTGATCCACTTTGTATTAAAAAGTGTTGTTGCATTAGTATGTCTTGTATTTCATATTTGAAGTGCTATTTCCTCATCTCTTGCTCATTCTTCTTTTTTCTTTGTTTAATTAAAACATGCCTTAGACTTCACATAGTATTTGGAGCAAATATGTGTTAATTCATTTGTCCAAATTTTAAGCAACTATGCTTGTGGATTCATGTCTTCTTTTCAAGGGTTAGTTAATTATATTGTGTTAGATCCAATTTTTTTGTAAGATTCAATTTTTTCTTTTATCTTTTTCTTTGCATGAATCTGTTTTGGAGTCCAAATGGACTCCTTTCCTCTTGCATTCGTAATGGTCCAGTAAGCCCATCTCTCTGAGTTAAGTTCGAAGTTTTAAATCCAAAGTCGATTGTATGGCGCACGGGTGCAAGAAGATGAAAGAAGAAAGAAAATGTGTGAAACCCTATTGATGAGGTTACTAAGAGATTTAAAAAGTCTCGATTTTTATTATTGCCTTATTTTTATTTATTCATTCATTTGAGCCTCGAAGCCAAAACTGTAATTTAATACAGGTGAAGAGAATTTGGGGTCTCAAAGATCCGAAAAATAGCTTAGGACATGTTATGGGCCAAAAGCCCAAGTATTTAGATTAGGACAGGTGGAGATGGGTCAAAAGCCTAAATTATCATAGGACAGGGTTTATGATTTGGGCCTAATTGCCTAAGTCCTTTGATCTCTCCCTTTCCCCTTTATATGCTAATTGTTCTTAGTTTTTTTAGACTTAGTTAAAATCCCTACTAAGTCGTCAGAATTTGTTTTGCACAAATCTTGAAGACAATTTTCTTTCATCGTTTTCTTTTTTTAAAAAAATAATTTTTCTTTTTAAAGTTAGTCAAAAAAGTTATTTTCAAATAGTCCAGATAACCGCAAGTTAGCGATACTCTTGGTGCCTTAACAATCTTCCAAGAGTATTAATAGGAACAGCATACTCAAATTTCCTAAACTTAAAAAAAAAAATCTGTTTTGAATCTTTTAAGTAATATTTTTAGTTTTTTCTTGATATTTTCTCAAAAATCAAGTGACGACTCTGTAATTCTTAAATTGTTCCAAATTTTCTTTAAAGTTTTGGAATAGTTTAAAAGGTCAAAAATAATATTTTCTAAAGCCTTTCGAATGGAAAAGGGGCAAAACAATGTCCTCGGTAAGCTGGAGTTGCTCCATGGCATGTCTAATCACCTCCCTCTAATATTTCTTCAGTCTGCCTCTACCTCGCTTGAAACCATCTCTAGCCAACCTCTCACACCTTCGCACTGGGGCATTCATGTCTCTCCTTATTACATGACCAAACCATCTCAACCTCGCTTCCCTCATCTTAGCTTCCACCGAAGCCACTCCTACCTTATTTCGACTAAACTCATTTCTAATCCTATCTTTCCTAGTACACCCACACATCCACCGAAGCATTTTTATCTTTGATACCTTCATTTTTTGGGTGTGGGCCTTCATAACAGGCCAACACTCTGTCCCATACAATAAAGTCGATATAACCACCACTCTGTAGCACTTGCCTTTAAGTTTAGGAGGGACCTTCTTGTCACACAAGATTTCAGAGGCGGGCCTCCATTTCATCCACCCTACCTCAATTCGATGAGTGACATCTTCGTTAATATCTCTATTTTCCTAAATCATAGATCCTAGATACTTGAAACTCTCTCTCTTATTGATAGAATAAGTTTCAAGCTTAACAACCACATCAGACTCATGAGACACCTTGCTGAACTTACACTCCAAATATTTCGTCTTGGACCTACTAACCTAAACCCTTTAGACTCAAGGGTTTACCTCCAATTTAGCATTAACTCCACTACGTGTCTCATCAATCAAGACCACATCATCCAAAAAAAGCAAACGGTAAGGCACCTCACCTTGAATTTTTCACGTCAAAACATCCATCACTAAGGCAAAAAGAAATGGGCTAAGTGTCGATCCTTGGTGTAACCCCATCAAGATGGGAAAGTGCTCTGAGTCCCCTCCCTCAGTCCTGACCCGAGTCTTGGCTCCATCGTACATATCCTTAACCGCCCTAACATACATCATAGGTATGTCTCTAGCCTCTAAACACCTCCAAAGAACCTCCTTGGCAAATCTATCATAGGTTTTCTCCATGTCGATAAACACCATGTGCAATCCTTTTTCCTTTCCCTATACTACTCCACCAATCTCCTAATGAGATAGATAGCTTCAGTAGTCGAGCATCCTAGCATAAATCCAAACTGATTTTTAGAAATAGTAACAATCCTCCACAACCTCAACTCTACCACCCTCTCCCAAACCTTCATAGTGTGACTCAATAGCTTGATCCCTCAATAATTGTTGCAATCCTAAATGTCACCTTTATTCTTATACAATGGTATCATCGTACTACATCTCTAAGATTCAGGCATCTCGCCATCTTGAAAATTAGGTTAAAGAACCTAGTCAACCACTCCATACTTGCACCTCCTGTGCACTTTTAAAACTTCACTGGAATTTCATCTGGTCTCGTCGCTCTACCTCTACGCATCCTACGAATAGCCCCCTTCAGCTCCTCAACCTTAATGCGCCTATAATAACCATAATCGCAAAACCTTTTAGAATGCTCCAAATCCCTCAACAAAATGGTAGTATCCGTGCCTTCATTCAGGAGCTTATGGAAGTAAGACTGCCATCTCTTTCTAATACGACCCTACTCTACCAAAACTTTGTCATCCACATACTTAATACACTCCACCTGATCCAGGTCCCGATCCTTCCTCTCTTTAACCTTTGCTAGCCTATACAACTTTTTATCCCCACTTTTACTATCTAACGTTATGTACAAACTCTCAAAAGTCGCATTATTAGCCCTTGTGACCACTAATTTTGCCTCTCGCCTAGCAGTTTTATACTCCTCCCTACTTTTTCGTTTGTCATTTTTATCCTTGCCCTCAGCCAACTTTGCGTAAGCTCTCTTCGTAACCTCTACCTTCCCCTTGACCTCTTCGTTCTACCACCAGTCCCTTTGGTGCTTTCCCGAGCGGCCTCTCGAGACACCCAACACCTCTCTAGTTGTCTCCCTAATACAACTGGTAGTCTTATCCCATATACTATCAGCATCCCTCCATTCCCCCAAGCCTTCTTCACCATTAACTTAACCCCTATATCCAGTGAACTAGCCAAAGTTAGACTGCCCCATCTAATCTTCGGTTGACCCTTCACACCTCTCCTACTCCGCTCCTTTATGATCTCCAAGTCCATCACCAAAAGCCTATGCTGGGTCGAAAGACTCTCACTCGGTAAGACCTTACAGTCCTTACAAATACCTCTATCTCTTTTTTTGAGGAGCAAAAAGTCAATCTGAGTATTAGCCACTGAACTATGGAAGGTAACCAAGTGAGCCTCCTTCTTGGGAAAGTTAGAATTCACTACCACCAATCCAAACACTCGAGCAAAATCTAAAAGTGCCACTCCTTCATCATTTCTTATACCAAACCCATAGCCTCCATGCATACCATCATAACCCCTCGAAGAAGACCTATGTGCCCATTGAAATCCCTTCTTATGAATAGCTTCTCATTACTGGGGACTCTTCTCACCATCTCGCCCAAAGCCTCCCAAAACCTTTTCTTCTCTTCTTCATCCAAGCCTACAAGGGGGGATATGCACTAATAATATTCCAAGAATACTCTCTAATAACTATCTTAATTTCCATCATCCTATCGTTGAACCTCTTAACCTCTACCACTTGCTCCCTAAGCTCCTCATTTACTAGGATACCTACACCATTCCTATTCCTCGCGCTTCCTGATTACCACAACTTATAACCATCTACTACCATCGCCTTAGTACCTACCCATTTGGTTTCTTGGAGACAAGCTATATTAATTCGCCTTTTCCTAAGAATTTCCACTAACTCTATTGACTTCTCCGATAAAAAACCTATATTCCACAACCCTACTCTCAACCTAAAGTCACTCTTAGCCTTTTTATCCTTTCTGCCCCTGCCTCTGCCCCAGGCCTACTCCCCGACCCCAACCCCGACCCCGACCCAAGCCCCAACTGAATATATGGCCCTAAGACAACACCATCTACCACAACCACCACCAACTAACAATACTAAGAGCACACAACCTAGACATACAACAAACCAAAAAAGGTACTATCAAGCCCCCATTACAGAACTACTAAGAACAACAAAATGACTAAAACACAAGTAGAATTAACAAGTAAATCAATATGAAGAATATACAATTGAACAAGTAAATTGTCACCTACAAACAACATAGTCAGCTAAGAAAAGAAAGATCAAAATAGGTGCAATAACAGCAACAAAAAGACTAAAACACAAGTAGAATTAACAAGTAAATCAGTATGAAGAAATATACAATTGAACAAGTAAATTGTCACCCATAAACAAGATAGTTAGCCAAGAAATGAAGGATCAAAATAGGTGTAATAAGAACAACAAAAATGACTAAAACACAAGTAGAATTAACAAGTAAATTAGTACGAGGAAATATACAATTGAACAAGTAAATTATCACCCACAAACAAGATAGTCAACCAAGAAACGAAGGATCGACATAGGAGTAATAACCAAGACAGGAAGTAACAGTTTCTAGGATCAAGAAAGATATACACACGGTTAGAAAGGATGGAGCAAGTACACCTGATTGAAGTTGGATCGATTTACTTGATCGAGTCGCTAGATTTTGGAAATTTGCGGTAGAAGTTGGTCTCCAGAATCGTGTTGCCGTTATAAAAAAAGAAAAGAAAAAAAGAGGTCAATGGAAATGAGTCATCAAAACTGCGCCGGTGTCGGTGGTGGTGCAAGAATGAGTCGCTGGCAGAGAAGAATTCACTGGGTAATCCGGGCGCGAGGAAGCCACCGACAAAGATGTTCAATTATTCTAAATAGTAACTGGTGAAGTGAGACATCGCGAAAGAGGTAGAACAACGATGATGGTGGCGGACTGTCGGTGATTTGGCTTTGTCCAAGTGTGTGTGAGAGAGGTCGATGGTAATTGCAAAAATGAATAACAAGAACAACTAATAGGTGTTTTGGTTGCAAAACACAAATAATAATTTTAATTATTATTTTTCTTTATTCAATTTTCTTTTTTTTTCCTCTCTCTCACAAAATAAAAAGCTTAAAGAACCACCAATGGTGTCCAAGACCAATTTCTCATCTTACTCATCTTCAATGAGTCTTTTTATATGTTTCAATTTTATCAATATGCCTAAGTACAAAATTCGCACGAAAATTCAGTTATTCAACTTCAAAGAAAATCAAAATTCAACACAAAGATCAAAATATTTATGGCAATTATCACCAGAATAAATTAAAAGGATAAGCAAATTTGAAATAAAATTAATAAGAAGGGTAAAGGTTGGGATTAAATAAATTCCAACAATTCTAGAACTCATCATTTTCTTTTTCGGTTCATCATACAAATCCTTCAAACTACACAAAAATGTATTCTCGACCGACACTACTTTTCTCAACCCGCCTCTTCTAGTCTCTGAATTTCCCATGCTAGAAAACTCCACTCTATTCATTGTACTCCTAAAAAATCATCCATACCTTTCTGATATATGTAGTTTTGATGATGAGCAGATGACTAAAAGGGACCAGGTCCCTGGATGTTTGAAGCAATAATACAGTTGGCATGCGTCTGCACAGCTTTGTTCGTTGTCTAACAAACTGGCAAGTGTTGCTTGTAATAATTAGGACACCTGGTCCAACGAGATTTCAACCTTAATTATCACTCATCTACAAAAGGAAAAAAACGCTTCTTCATCAAATGGTTTTTGCAAATATTTCGGAGAGCTTAAGAGAGAAGAAAAGGCAAAAACTCATAATTTAAACATTACTCAAGTTCTTAGTGAGTGTGTGAGCTTAAATAAAAATTGTTCTTGAGTCAAATACTAATTTGTAATTGAACTACTCATGATATAAGAGTAGTATTTTCTTTTGTTGAGAGAAGTGCTTAGGTAGAGTTGCCTAAGCTTGTTGTTGATTAGAGTTAACCAGTTTTTTAGGAAATCTTGCCAGAGGAGCCTAGGTGTGCTTGTAATAGAGGTATTGCAAACAGGAGGAACCTCACTACTAAAAAAAGGCCAAAAAGCGATGCAAAAAAAAACGACATACTATGTCGCTTTAAAAAGCGACGAGATTTAGTTTAATTTTAATTTTTATTTATTTTTTTAAAATCGATGGGCAATGTCTTAATATCCGTTGCATTTTTTGCGAATTATTGTGCCAACTAAATAAAAAATAATTTATAATTATTTTAATAAATGCGATTGATAGCGTCGTAATTTATTTAAAAATAATAATAATATTTTTTTTGAAAAGCGATGTAGTTCGTCGATTTTTAAATTTTATTTTTATTTTTTTTTATTTTTATTAAAAGCGACGGACAGCGTAGCTATAATTTTTATTTTTTAAAATATTAATTCTAGAAAAGCAATGCTAACCGTCGCAATTTGTAATTATTTTTAATTTTTTACAAAAAGCGACGGAAAACAACACTTTAGTTAAAACTAAATAAAAATTAATTTTTTGAAAAACGATGTTGTCCGTCAGTTTTTTTAAATTTATTTTTTATTTTTATTTATTTATATTAAAATCGACGGACAACGTCAATATAATTTTTTATTTTTAAAATATTAATTATAGAAAAGCGACGCTATCCGTCGCAATTTTTAATTATTTTTATTTTTTCTGTATTTTACAAAAAGTGACGGACAGTGTCTCTTTTGTTAAAAATAAATAAAAATTAACTTTATGATAAAAAGAAACGTTGTTCGTTAGTTTTTAAATTTAATTTTTATTTTTATTTATTTTTATTAAAATCAACGGACAACGTTGCTTTAATTTTTTATTTTTAAAATATTAATTATAGAAAAGCGACGTTATCCGTCGTAATTTTTAATTATTTTTTTATTTTTTCATATTTTTTACGAAAAGCGGCGGACAATGCCGCTTTTGTTAAAAATAAATAAAAATTAATTTTATGAAAATGACACTGTCCATCGATATTTGATATTTTTAATTTTTTATTAAATACATAATTTTTATATTTAAAAATTAAATATATTCAATTATATATTGAATACATTGATATCATACGATCGCTTGATCAAGATAATAATATACTGTTGTAGTTATAATATAATAATATAAGCAATATTAAATGACAATTCATCAGAGTATATATGAAATACGTTGTATTACGAGGTAATATACATGTGTATGAGATGTATATAGTACATATTTTGAAGTTTATAGTCAATCAACTATATATATTGAATACATTGATATCATACGATCGATTGATCAAGGTAATAATATATTGTTGAAGTTATAATATAATAATGTAAGCTAAATTAAATGATAATTCACCAGAGTATAAATAAAATACGTTGTATTTTGAGGTAATATACTCGTGTATGTGATGTATATAGTACATATTACAAAGTTGATAGTTAATCAAATACATACATATATATATATATATATGTATGTATAAATACGTATCTCTCGTATAGTGATGTACATAGTAGTTAAAAGCTAGCTAACTGAATCTATATATCCAAATATTTTGAATAATACGTTAACATCATATGATCGAGGTAATAATACACTATTGAAGTTATAATAATGAAGCTAATTAACCGATAATTCATCATATTAATACGTTATATTAACGTAATCGAAATCTCCAATTCAATCTCTTTTTAACCCAATTTCTAATCCTAATTTGACTCATCTCCTCAATTTTAATCTCAACCGTTCATCATATTTGATCAATGATCAATATTAAAATCAATTTTCATTATTTTTTTCTTGAAATTAGGGGGTGTGCATCGGTCGGTTCGATTTGATTTTATATATTATCGGTTTGGTTTATGGATTATCGATTTTTAAATATATTAAATCAATAATCAAATCAATAAGGTATTTTTTATCGATATTTGATTTATCGGTTTTTAGTCCTTAACGATTCGATTTTTGGTTTAACCAATAAGAAAATATGTATAAAATAGAAATAGTAGCAACTAATTAACAAGAAAAAAATAAAATCTTAATTGTAGCAAAAATCCTACATGATGTGTTTTATTTTACAAGAATCTTCAAGCTTGAATAAGTTTTCGAGAAGGTCTGCGTACACTGTACTCTCCACAGACCTAATTTGTGGGACTAAATCGATTTAATTGTGTTGACACCCAATTTTGACCTCACAATACCCTCTCGGGCTGCTATTTTATATAGTAATTCTACGTAACGTTAATTCTTATATGCTTAGTTTATTTTAATATCGACGTCTTACTATTTTTCTCATCATTTCCACATTTATTAAATTAGCAGCCCTAATTCAATTCAATTTCTTAATTTTATTTTCTAGCCATTTTGTATCAAGTTAATGATAATTTTATCCAAATTTTTTATTTCAAATTGGAATTTAAATTCTAGCACATTTTTGGATTAGTTTAATCTCTGTTGTCGATAAAAATATCCAATGGCTGAGATCTAAAAATTTTCTTATTTCCTTCTAAACCAACAACAAACCCTAATCCCTACTATCTTCTCAAAACAGTTGATGACCTCCTTCTTCTCTCTCCTCTCTCCCTTCTATTTTCTCTAACTAAAACAAACACCTGCCGGAGAACCAGCGCCACTGCGACACCATGTTAACACCCAATTTTGACTATCCGATACTCCTTTTAGGCTGCTATTTTAGCAAAATTATTTAATTTCAAATATTAATATTTTTTACACATTATTCTTGTATTATATAAATAACGACGTGTCACATTCATGATTTTAAAATATAAAAATTATTTTTATTGTTTTTTAATTATCATTTTTGACACTTTATTAATTCACATATAATATTTTACATAATTTTATTAGTTAAATTATTTTTGCAAATAGCACACTCACAATTTTCAAATGCATTGCCTATTATTATTATTATTATTATTATTATTATTATTATTATTGTTAAAATAACAGCCAATTCCATTCAATTTTCCTTTGGTGTTTAATTTTTAGCCAATTTTATACTCAATTGGTGTCAATTACAGTCAAAATTGACATCAATTTGGCCATAAATTAAATTACAATTTTAACATTTTTTTAATCATGTCTTATCTCAACCGTTGATCAAAATGATCCAACGGCTAAGATCCAAAGCACCCACTTTTTCCTTTTAAACAAAACAAAATCCTAATCCCTCATTTCTCAAAAAATCAACTGCTGCCTCTCCACCCTCTCTCTCTACAATCTTTTTCTTCTCTACCTTCTCTTTAAAACAAAACCATTGCCGACCACCAGCCGCCTTGCCGACCTCCGTCGCTGCTCCGCCTCCCTCCGTCACTGCTCTGCCTCCCTCCGTCGGTGCTCCGCATCCCTCCGTTCATCCCTCCAACAACAGCCGCCCAGCACCGCCACCGGCAAAATAACTACAGCCACCACCATCTCTCCTTCTTAAATAGCCGCCACCACCGCTCTCTCCGTCACTGGTGACCTCCTCTCATTCTTTATTCTTTTAACATATTTTGTGATCTGAAATTGACAAAATTTGACTGAAGTTTTTGATTTGATTTCTTCTTATTTGGACTTGTTAACATCTTTAGATTATTATATATGAAAACCCAAATATTTATGAACTATGATCAACCCTAGACGTTACATCAATTGATACTGATTTGTTAAATGCACCTTTGTTCTGAATTTCTACTTGACATAACGAGTTAGCTCTTTATTTTACTTTGCTATTTACAGTGGATTTGACTCACTTATTATGCGTGGCTGATTATGTGAAATTTAATTTGAAATGTGATGACAATTACTTGTATATTTTTGGTAAATTTTAGTGAATTCATGACCTGAAAATGGTTAGATTTATTCACTTGAAAAGTGAATTAGAGAGTTGAAAATGAATAAAGTGTAGTGTTTTAAAATGTGTACTAGTCACTTGAGAAGTGGATTAGCGACTTGAAAATGGTTTAGTGTAGTTATTTGAAAGGTGAACTTGTGTTTTGAAATTAGTAAAGTGTAATCACTTGAAAATGTGAATTCATTATTTGAAATTGGTTTAGTGTTGGCACTTGAAATGTGAATTCATGACTTTAAAATGGTTAGGCTTAGTCACTTGAAATGTGAATTAGAGAGTTGAAAATGGTTAAGTGTAGTGTTTTGAGATATGTACTAGTCACTTGAGAAGTGGATTAGCCACTTGAAAATGGTTTAGTGTAGTTCTTGAAAGGTGAACTTGTCTTTTGAAAGTAGTAAAGTGTAATCACTTGAAAATGTGAATTCATAACTTGAAATTGATTTAATGTTGATACTTGAAATGTGAATTCATGACTTGAAAATGATTAAGTTTAGTCACTTAAAATGTGAATTAGAGAGTTGAAAATGATTAAGTGTAGTGTTTTGAAGTGTGTACTAGTCACTTGAGAAGTGCATTAGCGACTTGAAAATGGTTTAGTGTAGTTACTTGAAAGGTGAACTTGTGTTTTGAAATTAGTAAAGTGTAATCACTTGAAAATGTGAATTCATGACTTGAAATTGGTTTAGTGTTGGCACTTGAAATGTGAATTGATGACTTGAAAATGGTTAGGCTTAGTCACTTGAAATATGAATTGGAGAGTTGAAAATGGTCAAGTGTAGTATTTTAAAATGTGTACTAGTGACTTCAAAGTGATCAAGTGTATTCACTTGAGAAGTGGATTAGTGACTACAAAATGGTTTAGTGTAGTTACTTGAAAGGTGAACTTGTGTTTTGAAATTAGTAAAGTGTAATCACTTGAAAGTGTGAATTCATGACTTGAAATTGATTTAGTGTTGTCACTTGAAATGTGAATTCATGACTTAAAAATAATTAAGTTTAGTCACTTGAAAAGTGAATTAGAGAGTTGATAACGGTTAAGTGTAGTGTTTTGAAATGTGTACTAGTGACTTTAAATTGATCAAGTGTGTAGTCACTTGAAATGTGAATTAGAGAGTTGAAAATAGTTAAGTGTAGTGTTTTCAAATGTGTACTAGTGACTTCAAATTGATCAAGTGTGTGGTCACTTGAGAAGTGAATTAGAGAGTTGAAACTGGTTTTGTGTAGTGTTTTGAAATGTGTACTAGTGACTTCAAATTAATCAAATGTGTAGTCACTTGAAATGTGAATTCATGACTTGAAAATGGTTAAGTTTATTCACTTGAAATGTGAATTAGAGAGTTGAAAATTGTTAAGTGTAGTATTTTGAAATGTGTACTAATGACTTCAAATTGATCAAGTGTAGTCACTTGAGAAGTGAATTAGTAACTTTAAAATGGTTTAGTATAGTTACTTAAAAGGTAAACTTGTGTTTTGAAATTAGTAAAGTGTAATCACTTGAAAGTGTGAATTCATGACTTGAAATTGATTTAGTATTGTCACTTGAAATGTGAATTCATGACTTGAAAATGGTTAAGTTTAGTCACTTGAGAAGTGAATTAGAGAGTTGAAAATGGTTAACTGTAGTATTTTGAAATGTGTACTAGTATCTTCAAATTAATCAAGTGTAGTCCCTTGAGAAGTGAATTAGTGACTTGAAAATGATTTAGTGTAGTTACTTGAAAGATGAAGTTGTGTTTTGAAATTAGTAAAGTGTAATCATTTGAAAATGTGAATTCATGACTTGAAAATTGGTAAGTGTAGTGTTTTGAAATGTGTATTAGTGACTTTAAAATGATCAAGTCACCACCACTTCCACCTCCACCTCCACCTTCTCCTCCACCTCCTTCTGTAGAAGAAGATATTGATGCAGATTTAATTGATCTAGCTCCTGGAGATACAGACATGCTTGGTAGAGTGTTCATCGAGACTGATGGATCTTCGTAAGTTTATTTTTCAATTGATAGGTTTATTTTTTTCATTAATAAAATATTCAAGCTTACATACTTATTATGTTATTTACAAGTGGTATCCCGCGTCAAAAGAAGTTAATGGGGCTGTAAGGAAGAGCGTTATGAGACTTTTTACATATCCTTGGCATAAGTGGTGGGATATTCCAATAGTCTCTAAACAAGCCATGTTTCAAGAGTTTAAGGTATATTAGATTTAATTATTATTTAGTTAACTTTAATATATATATATATATATATATATATATATTGAATTGCATTTTTATTTGGCAGGTGTGTATATATATATGTATATATATATATATATATATATCATATAACACTAGTCAATTGATTTTCAGATAATGTGTTGGTGGTTGGCAATATAAGATCAGGACATTTCTACAATTTTTAAGAGACATGCTGCTATGTCACATCAGATTGTACATCTTAGACGTGCCTTAACACAGGTTGTTGCTCCTGATTCAAGTAGAGAAGAGGAAATAGAGAGTGATGAGGAGTTTGTTGGGGCTACCACTTAGTGTTATTGGACTTGACTTTTAGATAATTTTTAGATATTTTTGAACTTAACTTTTAATTAGTGAAATTTTTTTAGGGGTGTTTAAGTATTTTGAATTTTGTTGGATTCATTGTTTAAGTGTTGTTGATTTGAATTGCTTAAATAATTTATTGATGTAGTGTGTTGTATGATTATTGTAATAATGTGTGTTGCATGAGGATGTATATATTGAATTGTATTTTTATTTGGCAGGTGGGATGCAGAAAATGCAAATTTCTGCATCCAAAAAAAATGCAGAAAAGCGATGGATAGGGTCCCTTTTGTCCGTCGCTTTTTTGAAATACATTTCTAGAAATGGGACGCTTTGCGTCGCTTTTTAAATCAGTAAATTTTTTAAAAGAAAATGACGATGGCCGTCGCTTTTTTATTCATTATGAAGAGCAAAAAGTGATGGCCAACGTCGCTTTTACAATCCCTATGAAGAACAAAAGGAGACGACCAACATCGCTTTTTCTAAATTTTTTTTTTCTCAAATTACGACGAACAGTGTTAATTTTTCTGAAAAAATATTTTTTCTTCAATAAAGTGACGATTCCGTCATTTTTGTTCATCATGTGTTCTTCACATGAAGAACAAAAAACGACGTACAACGTCACTTTTTCTAAAAAAACTAAAAATCTTTTTTTACCTAAAATCGACGTGGTCCATCGTAATAAAAGTGACGCAGGCCGTTTTTTTCAAAAAACAATGACCCTTTTTGCGATGCAAAATAAAGCGAAGCTTTTCCGTTATTTTTGGCCAAAAAATCGACGCTGGCCGTCGCTTTTGGCTGTCTCTTTTTGGCATTTTTTTAGTAGTGCCTAGAGTTAGGTTCACAGTTGAGTCTGTAATCAAGAGTTTCGTTGTAGTGGACTATTTTGAGCTTGTGAGGGCAAGCCGTGGTTTTTCCTCCCTTAAGCACGGGGGTTTCCACATTAAATCCTATGTTCCTTACCTTTCTTGTACTGGTTTATAATTCTTAGTGATTTACTTGTTCATTGCATATGATTGACTTTGAGGGAGCGGTCCCTCACTGTGTGGTGTAACCCCCAAGGGTTTCAATAACTAGCATCAGAGCAGGTTCACTCTAAAAGGTTCACACCTAGAGTGTCTTGGTTAGCATGATTGCTCTACCTAATCTAGAAGAAGAGCAATCTACCACCAGGCCACCAAGATTCAATGGGCATTATTATGGAAGGTGGAAAATCAAGATATTTGACTTCATTATGGCTGAAGTTAGTGAACTAATGGACATAATCCTTGATGGACCTCATGTTCCAGTTAAAGAAGTTAAAGAAGAAGATACTGATGTTGGCTATTTGGCAAATAGGATTATTAAAGCCATGAAGAAGAGTGGTCAGTTCCAAAGAAAAGAAAGCAACAGTAAAAAGGGAAATGTTGAAGTGTGTCAAAAATATGGGTGTCCTGAGCACTTTATCAAGGATTTTCCAATGCACAAATTTAATTATTAGGAGTATCTCGAGACTGGAGATAACAAGGGAAAGAATAGGAACCAAGTACCTGAAAATTTAAGAAGGAAGGCAGCAGCTGAGTATGTTGTAAAACAAACATTGACAGCATTGGGAGATTCTTCCAGTAAATCTGATGAAGATGAAAAACCTGAAGATATATATATGTTAGCAATGGAAGACCGTCCAGTTATCTATGATTCCTTGTTTGCATTTATGGCCAACTCAGAAGATGAAGAATAAAAAGAGGTAACTCTTTTTTATATTAATAAGAATCTTGATAATTACATTGCTAGGAAGATAAAAAGGCTTGCAAGTGTGTTGATAGACTCTGTATGTGTACTAACAGCTGAGAATAATGCCTTAGAGTAAAAAGTAGAGAATCAAGAGCATGAGCTGATTTCTTTAACTTTACAAAATTCTGAAACTGAAGAGTTGTTCATAAAAATAAAATATGAAAATTTGAGTTTGATAAGTAATCTGAAGAAGGTAAATGAGGTAGATAAAAAAGGCAAAAAAAAAGGTTCAAGCTTCAAATTTATCTTGAAAAAAGGCTGAGGGATTCTCAAAAACACCTTATGTATGTAATCCATGGGAATGAAGAGTTAGAGAGGGACCTGGTCCACTTAAGAGAAGAGTTGAACAAATCTCTTAATGGACTGCTTGTTCACAGATTCTCTCCAATCCCAAGGAAAGTTTTGCTAGTGGGGAAGAGCAAATATCAAAAGAAAAGGATGATCTGAAAAGGGATAGGGAGTTTGTATTAACCCCAAATAAGGAAGATAAAGAGGATGAGGATAAGCAACCTCTAATTTGGAAAATGAAGAAATTAAAGGACAATAACGAAAAAGAGAAATTGATTGACTCTGGTATAGAAGTTATGAGATCTTACTCTACTAGAAGGTATGAGATGAAATTTCTAGTAGATCTAATGAAGAAGAGTAAGTCTGCTACCACTACAAGAAGAAGACTTAGGAAATCTACTGCGAAGGAAGAAGAAATTATTAAATTTATAGAAGTGAGAGAAGATGGGGAAAATGATTCTTATATTGTTATTACATCTAAGAAAAAAAGACTAGAAACTCATGGTGATGAAAGGACCAGGTCCTCTGATCCAAAGTCCGGGAGTCACGGTGTAAGAAGAAATAAGCACAAAGCTGTGAAAAAAAAGAAAGTCTCTGGGGGACCTGGTTCAAAAAAGAGAAAAACTAATGAAAAAAAAGAGCCAAGTAATGAGCCTACGAGAATAAAATGAGAGAAAGAAAAGAAAAAAATATCCAGGGAAAGAAGGATTGAAAGTCTGAAAACACAAAAGGTGTTGTCAGGAAGAATATTTGATACCAAAATCTATGAGAAACCTGGGATGGGGGAGTTGGTAGAATATGTCAGGCACCAAGGATGACTGCATCTATTTAAGGAAGCAGCACCAATAGTTTTTGAAAACAAAGTAAGAGAATTCTATTATTTAATAGATTTCTCAGAAGATGGATTGAGTCTATTTGCACAGGAGCAAGAAAAAGAAATAAGATTAGATAAAGAAACCTTAGGAGAAATTTTGGATGTACCTATTGTATGTGTGAGGATAGTTGTGAAGCAACAACCCACAACTGAATTTATGATTGAGGCCTCAAGAGTAGGTGGGACCTCAATAGTTGCAATAAAGAAAAAATTTCTAAAAAGTGAGTTTCAGTTGGTTTTTGAATTCATTAACAAGGTCCTACTACCAAGATCAGAGAAAATAACTGCTATTGATCTATTTTTAATCGAATGCTGAGTAAGTTTGAGTTGATGAGTCTGTCTACTCTAATGATAGAACATATCACAAGGTGGTTTAAGAAAATGAAGGAAGGCATGAGATGCCATATGGTTAATTGTTGAACAGAGTCTTTAATCATTTTGGAGTGATTGGGACTAGAGGAACATCAGGAATAATCAAACAAAAGATCAATCTAACTACACTGGTGAAAAATAAGTGCATTGAAGGAAAAGTGAGGACTGTATCCTAAGTGCCTGAGTTATTGGTTGCTCAAGAAAGCTTAACCAAAGAAATGAAGGAGTTGAGGATTGTGCTAGCAGCAAAAGACATTGAAATAGTAAATCTGAAACTACCGAATCAAAAGCTGTGCTCAGAGGGACCAGGTGCTATTGAAGAACTTGCAACAGAAAACGTAAAGCTCAAAGAAAAAATTATAGAATTAACTGGTGACGCCCAAGGACTGAATGTTGAAGTAAAAACTCTCACCAAACATAAAACACCCTGTGTTTTGATTCTTGGAAATTTTCTGAGTTTTGAACTCTCTAGACATCATACGACTAGGGGAATAAGTCGTATGTTTGGGTACGATTTATGGGGGTCTTAGTCGTATCTTAAACAATGTGGTTTGGATAGTTTTATGTCCAAGGTACAAGTGGACAACATATAGGTCGTATGTTAGGGTACGAGTTTTATGATGCTAACTCGTATGGAAATTAATGTGTCCTTGATCATATTCTGTCTAGGGTACGGGTTGTATGGTACTTCTCGTACCTTATGGTACGATTTATCCTTGGTGGTCGTATTTTGTAAAATGTTGGGGTCCAAGGTGAGGCCTAGAGTATGAGTAAGGGTATAACTTATACCCTAGGGTACAGTTGGGGAAGAGGTCGTACCTTCCTGAGGGACTTTTATGCGGGTTTAAGTTGGGGGTAATCTGGACATTTCCACTCTTAACCACTTAAGGCGCCATGACTTATATCACTCTTGGGACATCATTTACCCTAATATTCTAATCTTAAACACTTAGAAACTCTCTCAAATTCTTTCATAGGCTCTTGGGTCAAGGAAGGCTAGGGTTTCATCAATAGGATCAATTTGGGTCTTACAAGGGTGATTTCTCTCCGTCATCTTTGTAATCTAAGGAATTTTACTCCTTCCTCATTGTTATTTCCAACTAAAGGCATGTTTTATATATTGTTTGCATGGCATAATTGTTGTATAATTTTGGGTTTTCAAATATATGTTGGAGTTTTTGGTTATAATGGTTGGTTATGGGTTTCCCATGTCTTTTACTTATGGTTTTCATATTATAATGATGGTTTGAACACTTGGTTGCATGGGAATGGTTAATTGGTACTTGGTTTTGTCTCTGGAAACACTATGATCCTAACATGTTTGATAAAATGCCTATAAGAATGCTTTTACTATATTGTTGGACTTTTAATGAAACTATTGCATGGTACAACTTGGTAATGGAACTCTAAATATTATAAATGGTTTAAATGGTTTGGAATGGTTAAATGGTAAGGTCTTGGTGGTCATGGTTATGGTTTAATTGGAAATCTTTGTGGCGTACAAGGGAATCCCCCAAACAAACATAATAATGAACATCTTATGGGGTAAATGGGAATCCTCCAAGCAACTAAATAATGTAATCTATGGGTACATGGGAATCCATTATTCTCTAAAAGGTTGGCTAAGGACATTACTTGCAAACTATAGTCGATATGATGATACTACTACTTATAGCCTTGGTTAATAATAAATGGAATGGTGGTTTGGTTTTGTGGTAATGGTTTTAATTGGGCAATAATGGTGGGCTGTGATAGCTAACCATGAAGGCGTGAGTCCAATGTATGGACACTAGAAACTCATATTTGCCGACATAAGGATTGGTCATGGCGACCATATATGATATTTATGAGGTACACAGGAATCCCTAAGTACACTTGTACATATATTTCATGGAGGGTGAAGGGTACACTATAATCGCCTATCCCAATGATATCTCCAGTTCATGCTGCTACACGTATCGGGTCCTGTTCAGGGGGTTACACTGGACCCATATAACCCATGGGTGGTTCTGGGTTGGTTAAGCTACACATACCCATGTTAATGGTTTTAAAGGCATACTAAATCCGGTTCTCTTTTATGGCATTGTTATATATATATATATATATATATATATATATGGTTTTGAATTCATATGGTTGGTTTACTTGGTTTTAATGGTTGGCATTATTTTATCCTTATCTTGAGTACTTGCTAGCATTCACTTGCTAACCCGTCTTCGAGCGGTTGTATCCCTACGCGAGGCAGAAACCGATTATTCTACTCCTCTTGCTTAGTTATTAGATTTGGGATTAACTATTGGATTGATGTGGTGATATTCCATGCTCCGAAGTCTCCATTTCATATCATGGATGTCTTTACATACTTTGGTTATTTCATGGATATTGGTTTTCCTATGGTTGGGGGCATGTCCCAATCGGATATTATTTTACTTTGGGTTAGAGGCTTTGTGGGACTACTATGGGTTGGTATAGATGGTGTTGGTAGTGGTGTCTACCTTAGTATTGACATTAGTATTGGGGTTGATACCATGTCACTGAATTTATGATTGTTCTATCCTTTTATGTTATGTTATGGACAAAAACTTGGTTATTATATCGGTTTGGTTGTGTTTTGAATGGTTTGACTTGTTTGGGTCGGTCACAGTTATGGACCTATTCTAGAGTCTAGATTTGTACACATATGTTATCTTGTTATATGCTCGGAATTCAGCCAAATTAGGGTATGCGTTTGGAGGTTGGGTTGGGTAATGGGGGTGGTCTCCATTCCTGGTTAGACTTGAGATGCCTATTACGACAAGGCCCTGGTTCGGGTCATGTCAAAACAATTGCTGGATGCTCATGTTGCCAAGTCTTCTTGACAAAACCTTAGGTCCTAGTCGTGACGGGCATCTCAAGTCTAACCAGGATTGAAGTCCACCCCCAATACCCAACCGTAACCGCCCTGCACCCTATGTCAGATGAATTTCGAACATATAACAAGATAAATCAACAATAATTCAAAAAAATTAAATCAAGTCTATATTCGTAATCCAATACACTCAATCAAATATCCAACCGATGTCAACCCCAATGCCAATACCAATACCAAACGTGACGCCAATACCGACTCCGCCCATGCCCATAGTAGTCTGACAAAGCCTCTAACCAGAATCAAAGAACATCCGATCGGGACATACCCCCGACTATAAAAAAACCAAAACACATGAAATAACAATAATGGAAATAAGTTCAGAGCATGAAATGGGGTCTTTCGGAGTATGAAAGTTCACCACTTTAATCTAACTTAAAGTTGTCCCTGAATCCAAATCACTAGGCAGGAGGAATGGTAGTATGGCCGGTTCCTATATCATATGGGGATACAACATCGAAAGACAGTTAGCGGAGTGAACATTGGCATGTACTCAGGGATAAAGATAAAATAATGCCATTATTCAAAACCAAACCTAATAACCATATGCTATCACACATATAAAAATATATATATATATGTATATTTATATATATATGTATATATATATATAGGGAACCGAGTTTTGCATGCATTTAAAACCTTACCCTTGGTTGTGTAGCTTTGTCGTCCTATATGTCCACCCACGGGCTATATGGGTTCAGTTCCCCCTGCTGAAAGGGCCCCAGTGCATGTTAGCCGCACGAATCGGTGAGAAAAACCTGAGATGACTAGTACATCTCCCAAAATATAAAGTGTGACATCATGCATAGAGTCACCATGACCAAACCTCATATCGACAAACATGAGTTTCCAGTATTGGTCCCCCTAGGACCTCCACCTTCCATGTCTTTGCTAACATAACCCTCTTTAAGCCCGTATTAAAACCAATTACACATTTCAACCATTTACCAAGGAGTCTTTTGTTTAGGCATTAACCGTTGGTATCGTCATACCAAAATTAGAGCTTGTAAGTCTATCCTTTTATGCCATATCAAAGCCATTAAACCAAGTTTACTCCAAGTTTTCAATTAAACCAAAACCATGGCCACCAACTCCTTTCCAAACAATTTTAAATCAACCAAACCAATTCAGGTTCCATTACCATTTATGCAATGTAAAGATTTCAAGAGTAGTCAAACTATGTGAAAAAATCATTCTCATTGGCATTTTAACAAACAGGTTGAGGGCACATAAGTTTCAAAACCATCACTAAGTAATTTGGTGAATCCATAATACCCCTAAATCCATTTACCATTAACATGCATTCCCACAATGTCAAAATCATACTAAAAGCATGGAGGAGAACATAATTAAACCATGAGAACCATTATTCAACCATGGACATACAAAACCCCCAACCATTATTTCAAACCCTAACAATATTATGAAAATCATACATTAAAACACATGCTCATTGTAAAATAACAATGAGGAAGGAGTAACATTCCTTATACACTAATAAAGGCGAAGAGAAACCACCTTTGAAAGCTTTAATTGATTATCTTGAAGAAATCCTAACCTTTTACTTAAGAAAGAGTTTGAGAGAGATTTTGAGAGTGTTTGATTGAGAATAATAGGTTAATGAAGTGCCAAAAGGTGTTTTATGTTGTGGTATCAAAGGTAGTTATAAAGGAAAAAATCTCCAGAATGTCCCCAACTTAAAATTGTAAAATTTTTGCAGGTGGTTACGAGTTGACCCATGTGTCCTATGGATTTTTAGAAGTTCTCTGCCGGACTGGTTTGAGGACAGACTGGTTTAAGGTGGTTAACCGACTTATTTAATAATATTTTTAATTCAACAAAGATGCCCGAGGCATGAAGATGGAGCACGATGATTCCTTTGTATGAGAACAAGGGTGGCATTCAGAGTTGTAACAATAACTGGGGTATTAAGTTGTTGAGTCACACGATGAATATTTAGGAGAGGGTGGTAGGGCGTAGGTTGAGGAAGATTGTGTCTATTTCTGAGAATCAATTTGGTTTTATGCCTGGTCGCTTCACGACTGAAGTAATTCACCTAGTGTGAAGACTGCCAGAGCAGTACAGAGAGAGAAAGATGGATCTTCACATGGTGTTTATTGACTTGGAAAAAACATATGAAAAAGTCCCTAGGGAGGTTCTTTAGAGATGCTTGGAGGTGAGAGGGGTCCCGGTGGCGTACATCAGAGCGATTAAGGACATGTATGAGGGGGCGAAGACTCGGGTAAGGACAGTGGGAGGAGATTCTAAGCATTTTCCGGTCTTGACAGGGTTGCACCAGGGATCGACTCTAAGTCCATTTTTATTTTCTTTGGTGTTGGATGTGTTTACGCAGAATATTCAAGGCGAGGTGCCTTGGTGTATGCTTTTTGCGGATGATATTGTTTTGATTGAGGAGTCACGACAAGGAGTTAACGATAAGCTGGAGGTTTAGAGACATACCCTGGAGTCTAAAGGTTTTTGGTTGAGTAGGACCAAGATGGAGTACTTGGAGTGCAAGTTTAGTGAATCGAGGCAAGAAGAAGTGATAGTGAAGTTGGATTCTCAGGCGGTTTGCAAGAGGGATAGTTTTAAGTATCTCGGGTCTATGATTTAGGGGAATTGAGAGATAGATGAGGATGTCTCTCACCGTATTGGGGTATGTTGGATGAAATAGAGACTTGCTTCGGGAATTTTATGCGATAAGAAGGTGCCCCCCAAGTTGAAAGGCAAATTTTATAGAATTATTGTCCGGCCTGCTATGTTGTATGAAGCGGAGTGTTGGCCGGTTAAGAATCTCATATCCAAAAGTTGAAGGTGGCAAAAATGAGGATATTGTGTTGGATGTGTGGATTCTCGAGGGCTGACAGGATTAAGAATGAAATTATTCGAGAAAAGGTAAGAGTAGTATCAGTGGAGGATAAAATGCTGGAAGTGAGGTTGAGGTGGTATGGTCATGTGATGAGGAGGGGCGCGGATGCCCTAGTTCGTAGATATGAGAGATTGACCTTGGATGGTTTCAAGCGGGGTAGGGGAAGACCGAAGAAATACTGGAGAGAAGTGATTAAGAGTGACTTGAAGCAGTTACAGCTGATTGAGAACATGACCCTGGATAGAAAGTTATGGAGGAATTGCATTAGGATAGAGGGATAAGGGTGTGAATGAGTCGCAGTCAGTATTTAGGTTGAACTTGGTGTCCTGTGTTTGGCAATGTACAATATGCTTTTGGATGTCGTACATATGTTATTTTATCATGTTCTATGCTTTTGTTGCTCTTTCATACTGTCTTTTGTCTTAAGCCTGTCTTTTGTCTTAAGCCGGGGGTCTATCGGAAATAGCCTCTCGACCTCTTTAGAGGTAGTGGTATGGACTGCTTACACTTTACCCTCCCCAGACCCCATTATATGGGAATATACTGGGTTTGTTGTTATTGTTATTGTTGGTTACGAGTCGACCCCGTGACTCGTGACCAGACCATACGACTCGTATAGTCCAGTCATACCCAAGTAATAACCCAAAAGGATTGGACATTGGACAACATATGATTTGACTATATCACTCGTAACTTATCCTCATGGCTCTTAGTGAGCCACTCGTACTCAGAGCCAAGTCAAGTCATTAAGTTACTGATTTGATTAAGGGACCAACCAAACGAACCGTCACCACCCCTAATGACCCTTAACACCAAACTGTAACCATAACAGAAACCCAACCACTATCCACTAGACTCCTTACGACTAGGGTCACCTCACCCATACTAGCATCGTACGACTCGTATGGTGAGTTGTTACTGGGACAGTAAGTTCAAAACTCAAGAAATTTCCAAGGGACAAAACTCAGGGTGTTTCACTACTAGAATGGACATATTGCTAAAATCATCTCGCCTAATCCCTCTTCTACCTAAAGTCCTAGTGTGTCATCTTCTCGTGTCCGTTTCTATTATGGACTTTGCAAATATTACTTTTATATTTTTTTCATCTATTGTAATGGTACTTATCCTAGTTAATCATGAATGAATTTCTATTTGTGATCCTCATCCATTTCATTTATTTTAAGCTGTCCTTCATGGTAGTGTTGACCTAGTGGTAATAAGTTAACTAATCTGTGCCTATTTTACTCTTGGTTTACTGTTATTTCTTTTCAATGATGCCAAAATGGGGAATACTGACTTCATATGTAAGGACCAAGTATGTGTATGTGTAAGGACCAAGTGTGTGTGTTCATGTGTGGCATATTGACAGGGGGAAGTATGCAAATGCATTAGATAAATTATAGTGCATAATAGTAGGGGAAAAAAAATATGTGCTCAGAGTTTTTGTTGCAAATGACAACAAGGGACTAGGTCCCTGTGTTACATGATTGTGGAAGTATGATGATAGAGGGAACATTTATCTTCAGAGTGGTAATCACACTGATTAAATGTGATGAATGTACATTGATGTGATCAAAGCTTTGTGGTTGGTTTGTCATCATCAAAAGAGAGGGAAATTGCTATATGTAGTTTTGATGATGAGCAGAAGACTACAAAGGACTAGGTCCCTGGATGTTCGAAGCAACAGTACAGCTGGCACGCGTCTGCACAACTTTGTTTGCTTGTGTAACAAACTGGCAGATGCTGCTTATACTAATTAGAAAACCTGGTCCAATGAGATTTCAACCCTAATTATCACTCCTCTATAAAAGAAAAAAAATATTTCTTCATCAAATAATTTTTGCAAATATTTTGGAAAGCTTAAGAGAGAACAAAAGGCTAAAAAATCAGAATTTAAACATTGCTCAAGTTCATAGTGAGTGTGTGAGCTATAATAGAAATTGTTCTTAAGTCAAATACCAATTTTCAATTGAACTACTCATGCTACAAGAGTAGTGTTTTCTTTTGTTGAGAGAAGTGCTTAGGTAAAGTTACCTAAGCTTGTTGCTGATTAGAGTTAGCCAATTTTTGAGGAAATCTTGCTAGAGATGTCAAGGTGTGCTTGTAATAGAGGTATTGCAAGCAGGAGGAACCTAGAGTTAGGTTCACAGTCGAGTCTGTAATCACGAATTTAGTTATAATGGACTGTTTTGAGCTTCTGAGGCCTAACCATGGTTTTTTCTTCCTTGAGCAAGGGGGTTTTCACGTAAATCTTGTGTTCTTTACCGTTCTTGAACTGGTTTGTGATTCCTGGTGATTTACTATTTCTTTGCTTGTGATTGACTTTGAGGGACCTGGACCCTCACTGTGTGGTGCAACCCCCAAGGGTTTCAACACTTTCCTTCCCATTCCATTACTATTCTCCCTCGCTGCTGCTGCCCCGATGGAGAAGATCTAAAAAACTCTGCATAAATATCATCAACATCTCTAAGGTTAAATCAAGAAAGTTACAGAGAAAAGGGAAAAACAAAGAAAGGGGAATGAAAAAGGTGTTAGGGTTTTTGCCCTGATTTTCTTACCAAAATTAAGTTTTTACTTTTTCTTGGAAGGAAAATAAAAGCAACCATAATTACTTTTGTTTTTTCTTAAAGAAAAATATAAAACTTTTTCACATTTGCCTAACCTCTTTCTAAGAGGAAAGATTTTGGAACTCTATAAATAGAAGACCCTCCCCTCTCATACCATAACATAAGCGCATCAACAATGTAGTCGTTTAAGAGTTTTGATTAGGGTGAGATTTTCTCTCTCATTAGTTTTTGTGTTTTTTAAAATATTAGGTTTTATAATATGTAGACCAATTGGCCAAAACATCTAATAATTTACTGCCTTTTCATATTGTTTTCTTTGTCATCTGATTTATCATCTAATGGTTTGCAAACTATAAGCTTCTGCATGACGCTCTCTCGATTTCAAACCCAATAAGTGGTATCAGAGCCTATGGTTCAAAGGTCCAATGGTGTGGTGAGACGAGATTAGACAAGTTCAAGGCGGTTCTAATCAATTTGCAATTAATTTGATGATAATAAAGACATATGTCCAAAAGCTACATTTGGAGACGATCGTCAATCATATTTTCATCAATCTTGTTGTTGCATATTTAAAAATAAAGCTCACTTTTAACCCTACAAAGGGTTTATATATTTTTAACCCGAAAGGGCTCATATATTTTTAATCCAAAAGCTCCATTTTTAAGCATGCCAAGTAGCAATGATGAAGACTATATGAAGAACAAAGATCAAATATGTGAAGAAGGCGGATCACGTGAAGAAAATAAACCCAAAAAGAGGAGATTTGTTAGGGTCTTTTCTATGATTTTCTTACCAAATTTAAGTTTTTACTTTTTCTTGGACGGAAAATAAAAGTAACCATAATTACTTTTATTTTTCCTTAAAGGAAAATATAAAACTTTTCCATATTTGGCTAACCTCTTTCTAAAAGGAAAGGTTTTGGAACTCTATAAATAGAAAACCCTCTCTTCTCATACCATAACATAAAAACATCCACAATGTAGTCGTTTAAGAGTTTTGATTAGGGTGAGATTTTCTCTCTCATTAGTTTTTGTGTTTTTTTAAATATTAGGTTTTATAATATGTAGGCCAGTTGGCTAAAACATATAATAATTTACTGCTTTTTAGTATTGTTTTCTTTGTCACCTGATTTATCATCTCATGGTTTGCAAACTATAAGATTTCGCATGACGCCCTCTTGATTTCGAACGCAACAAGTGGTATCAAAGCCTATGGTTCAAAGGTCCAATGGTGTGGGGAGATGAGATTAAAAAAGTTCAAGGCGGTTCTAATGAATTTGCAATCAATTTGATGATGATAAAGATATATGTTCAAAAGCTACATGTGGAGACGATCATCAATCATATTTTCATCAATCCTGTTGTTGCATATTTAAAAATAAAGCTCACTCTTAACCCTACAAAGGGCTCATATATTTTTAACCCGAAAGGGCTCATATATTTTTAATCCAAAAACTCCATTTTTAAGCATGCCAAGTAACAGTGATGAAGACTATATGAAGAACAAAGATCAAATATGTGAAGAAGGCGGATCACATGAAGAAAATCAACCCCAAAAGGGGAGATTTGTTAGGTTTTTTGCCATAATTTTCTTACCAAAATTAATTTTTTACTTTTTCTTGGAAGGAAAATAAAAGTAACCATAATTACTTTTATTTTTCCTTAAACGAAAATATAAACTTTTCTATATTTGGCTAACCTCTTTCTAAGAGAAAAGGTTTTGGAACTCTATAAATAGAAGATCCTCCCTTCTCATACCATAACATAAGAGCATCCACAATGTAGTCGTTTAAGAGTTTTGATTAGGGTGAGATTTTCTCTCTCATTAGGTTTTGTGTTTTTTAAATATTAGATTTTATAATATGTAGGCCAATTGGCCAAAACTTATAATAATTCACTGTTTTTTAGTATTGTTTTCTTTGTTATCTGATTTATCATCTCATGTTTTGCAAACTATAAGATTTCGCATGACGCCCTCTCGATTTCGAACCCAACAAGTGGTATCAGATCATATGGTTCAAAGGTCCAATGGTGTGGTGAGACGAGATTAGACAAGTTCAAGGCGTTTCTAATCAATTTGCAATAAATTTGATGGTAATAAAGATATATTTCCAAAAGCTACATATGGAGACGATTGTCAATCTTATTTTCATCAATCCTGCTGTTACATATTTAAAAATAAATCTCACTTTTAACCCTACAAAGGGCTCATATATTTTTAACCCGAAAGGGCTCATATATTTTTAATCCAAAAACTCCATTTTTAAGCATGTCAAGCAGCAGTGATGAAGACTATATGAAGAACAAAGATCAAAGATGAGAAGAAGGTTGATCACGTGAAGAAAATCAACCCAAAAAAGAGAGATTTGTTAGTGTTTTTTCCATGATTTTCTTATCAAAAGTAAGTTTTTACCTTTTCTTGGAAGGAAAATAAAAGTAACCATAATTACTTTTATTTTTCCTTAAAGGAAAATATAAAACTTTTCTATATTTGGCTAACCTGTTTCTAAAAGGAAAGGTTTTGGAACACTATAAATAGAAGACCCTCCCTTCTCATACCATAACATAAGAGCATCCACAATGTAGTTGTTTAAGAGTTTTGATTTCTCTCTCATTAGTTTTTGTGTTTTTTTAAATATTAGGTTTTATAATATGTAAGCCAATTGGCCAAAACATATAATAATTTACTGCTTTTTAGTATTGTTTTTTTTGTCATCTGATTTATCATCTTATGGTTTGCAAACTATAAGCTTCCGCATGACGCTCTCTCGATTTCGAACCTAACAAAAGGAAAGGGAAAAAATAGAAAAAAGATATATTAAAGTAAAATAATTAATTTTGTATATAAAAATATAATATTAAGTGGCAATTATGTAGCATTGCATGACAGATGCATGTTGAGCACTTTTCAATACACATTTGGGTGTTAGTTTTTAAGGAGATAATAATTTAAGGTTTAAACAGTTCAGGGGGTAATAGGATCCTCGTAAAGTTGAAGTGTGTAGTTGAAAATTCGATAATAGATTGGGGGCATTTGGCTATTTTCTCATGCAAAAAACATGTTTCGTACCTGAGCTTTATATATTACTATACAGAAGTGTGAAGAAGCAGGCGATACTTTGTCCATATGTCTGCTTCAGTTGCTTCAAAATTTTACTATATCATTTCTAATTAATTGTTATAAGTCATTTATGTATTAGAAAATTAATAATATTTAATACAAAAAGTAAATTACATATTTTTGACATGTCTGTTTCAGCTACTTCAACCGCAATTTTACTATATCATCCCTAATTAATTCTTATAAGTCATCTAAGTAATAAATATTAATAATATTTAATAAAAAATATAAAATAGACACAAAATGATAAATCAACTCTTGATTTTTAAAATTAATTTGACATCTTATATGAGATCGCCTTAATCAGTATTTTTATAATAATTTTGTTATATCACTTTTAATTAGTTATTATAAATTATTTAAGATATGTCTGCTTCGGTGCTTCATTCGTGATATTTGATTGACTCTCAAAATTATATCAGTGTCACTTAAATTTGAATAGAAGAAAAAGTATTATAAATCACAATAATTAAAAACTTAAATTATTTTAAAAATACAATTAACTATCAATGCCACAAAAATTTGGACAAAGAGAGTAACATATATTATTTAAAAATTAAATAAAAGAATTATAACTTAAAATAGCTAACAACTTAAAATATCTAAAAATACATTAAAATATGATTGATTATCTAAATTCTATTTGTATCACATAAATTGAGACAAAAAAATATATATTGGGCCCATACTAGTACTAGTTACTACTTTAGTAGAAATGTGAAGAAGCAGACAATACTTAGTCAACATATCTGTTTTAGATGCTCCGGGGGATTATTATATCACCTCTAATTAATTATTATAAGTAATTTACGTATTAGAAAATTAATAATAGTTAATTAAAAAATAAAATGGACGTTTATGAAACAACTTAAAATATTTAAAAATATATTAAAATATGATTGATTATTTAAATTCTATTTGTATCACATAAATTGAGACAAAAAAATATATATTGGGCTCGTGCTAGCACTAGTTACTACTTAGTAGAAATGTGAAGAAGCAGACAATACTTAGTCAACATGTCTGCTTCAGCTGCTCCGTAATTTTACTATATCACCTCTAATTAATTATTATAAGTCATTTACGTATTAGAAATAATAATATTTAATTAAAAAATAAAATAGACATTCATGACATGTCTGTTTCAGCTGCTTCAACCGTAATTTTACTATATCACCCATAATTAATTATTATAAGTCATCTAAGTATTAAAAAAATTAATAATATTTACTAAAAAATATAAAATAGACATAAAATGATGAATTAATTCTTGATGTTTTAAATTAACTTGACATCTTATATGATGCCCACTTAAATTTTTTGCACAAGTATTTTCTTATAGTAATTTTGTTATATCACTCTAGTTAGTTATTATAAGTCATTTAAGACATGTCTGCTTTGCTGCTTCAATCATGATATTTGGTTGACTCTCGAAATTATATTAATGTCACTTAAATTGGAATAGAAGAAAAAATATTATAAATCATAATAATTAAAATTTTTAAAAATATAATTGACTATCAATATCACAAAAGTTTTTACAAGAAGAGTAACATATATTATTTAAAAATTACATAAAAAGGTATTATAAATTTCAATACAAAAAAACTTAAAATATCTTAAAACATATAAAAACTATGATTGATTATCTAAATTCTATTTGTATCCTATAAATTAAGATTAAAAAAAAACATATATTGGGTTGCGTAAAAAAAAAGAAATATTCTTTTTTTTTCTCAGAAGAAAGAACCTAAACCAATTTTAATGTCACCTTTAATATTGATAGTGAGCTGCACTACATACCTTATAAAAAAATGAAATAAAAATTACTCAACAGGGAATAACAGCTGAAGAAAAGAAGTTAAATAAACAGGAATAAAGGAAAAAACAAAAGTCATACAAAAGAAGAAACCCAACAAGTAAAGAAAAGAATAAGGATTCACATATACTAGTCCACATTATTATTTTTAGGAAAAAGGGTCAAATATGCCCCTAAACTTTGAGAAAATATTCAGATATACCCTTCGTTAAAAGTTTAGCTCACCAATGCCCTTGCCTTTCAAGTCTTGGACCATATATACCTCTGTTGTCAAGTCTTGGGTCATATATACCCCTGTTGTCAAGTTTTGGGTCATATATATCCCTATTGTCAAGTTTTTGACATATATACCCATGTTGTCAAGTTTTGGACCATATATTATCCTGTTGTCGTTAATTGCTTTGCTAAAAAATTTTAACCCCTTTTTTTTCCGTTTTTTTAAGAAATTATATTTTCCACATTACTTTTTAATTGGCACATCACATTAAATTAAATTCACCCCTTCTTCTAAGTATTAACCATCCGTCAAATGCTCTCATCTACCCTACAATCTCTTTGGATTTTCTCTAATTTGTCAAAATTCCTTTGTTGTGTTTTTTGATTTTTGCATAACCCCTAGAATCACCAAGTAAAAAATGAAAAGAAGTCAAGAACACCCCATAAAAACTCAATGCCCAATTGCGATAGAAATCAAGAATTAAAGTACTTATCAACTGCAAAATATTTTAGTATCATCAACCAACTTTATCTTTCGCACCACCGTCAATTCCAACATCAAGAATTCAAAGAATATGGAAAATCTAATTGAGAAATTGGGATGTAGAAGTGTGAAAGAGGCATCCCATAGAGAGACAATAAAAGCAAGTTGTCAATTAAGAGGATATCCTTTATACGTACGTATGTATGTATGTATGTATGTATGTATGTATGTATGAGAGGAGTGGTTACGCAAAAATCTAAAAATATAACAAAGGGGTTTCGGCAAATTAGAGAAAATCCAAAGAGATTGTGAGGTAGATGGGAGCATTTGATGGACGTTTAATAGATAGAAGAAGGGGTGAATTTAATTATATGTGACGTGATAATAAAAAGTGACGTGACAAATATAATTTAATAAGGGAAAAAAAGGAAAAGGGGGTTGGGAAATTCCAGCAAAGCAATTAACGATGAAAAGGGTATATATGGCCCAAAATTTGTCAGCAGGGGTATATATGACCCAAAACTTGATAATAAGGGTATATATGGACCAAAACTTGGACGATAATGGCATTGGTGAACTAAACTTTTAACGGATGGTATATCCGGATCTTTTCGCAAAGTTTAGGGGCATATTTGACCCTTTACCCTTATTTTTATAATTAATCATTGGACACATATTTTGCACGTGATCTCCAATATCAATCATTGAAAACTAATCTCTCTCTATGTATATAGGAGGATTAAAGGCATGCTGATATGGCGTGCCTCATATGCCAAGAAAGCTAATTTTTTTTCTCCTATATTTGAATTTTTTTCTCTTTATTTATTTATCTATTTATTTATTTTTTAAATAACCCCAAAATTAGCAACCTTTGGCTTGTCCTTCATTTTATCAGTTTTGACAATACATGCACTTTAGAAGTGTAATGGTAACTTTTGAAAAGTGTCAAGTTAATGCTATTTAAGTGATTAGTAATTAAGTATTAATTTAATACTAATAAATATGAACCCATTGAAAAGTTTCTATAAAAAAGCAAGAATTCGGAATTGATTTTCTATTTAAAACCGGTTATGTTCATGTTAAGAAAAAGGAGTGGTTTAGATTTTTAGAAAGAACAAGAAATGCTAACCAGTAAGAGTTTTACTAATACAGTTATCTTTAATCTCTTATCTCTTATTTTTTTTATAAATATTTATTTATAATTTAAAATTAAGAAATATATAAATTGTCACAGTTATCGGAGATTCTTCAAATATGAAATTGTAAGTAAGTTTTTACTTTTCAATTCTTCATCTTCTTAAATTCTCTAATATTCATTTTAGTAATTATCTTTATCTTTCTATTTTTTTTCCTTTTTACTTCTTTTGTATTGTCATAGTTATCAGAGATTCTTCAAATATAAAATTATAAGTAAGTTTTTACTTTTTAATTCTTCATCTTCTTAAATTCTCTAATATTCATTTTAATAATTATCTGTATCTTTCTATTTTCTTCCTTTTTACTTCTTTTTTTTTATTTAGAGATGCATGTTTTAAAAATATTAATTTAAATTTTCTAATTTTATTTTCAGTAATTATCTATATCTTTCTATTTTCTTCCTTTTTAGCATAGAGGGAATTTTATTCTTTTTGGTAACTTTACACCATTATTGACATGAATGATATACTAGCTATTTTAAGACATATATTGATCGAATTTTAAAATACAGGAGACTATAATAATTTCTTAAAGATACCTGATAAATATTTATTGACGTAAAATATTTATAGCTAGGCCGCATCACTTATGTTCACATATAAGTTGTATCTCGTTGCAATATAGACTCTCTCTCTCTCTCTCTCTCTATATATATATATATATATATATATATATATATATATAGGAGAAACATGAAATCGCTGACATGGTCTCTACGACCTTGGTTAGAGTAGTTAGAATTTGAGTTTGTATTGCTGTTATATATGAAAACAACAAGCTGGGATGTGGCTTGTTGTAGATTTAATGATCTTTGGTGATTAATAAAATACTTTGATTACCAAAATAAATGGCCAAGAATATTATTTATCTTTTTTTGAGATTTTTTATATAGGTTTTCTCCTTTAAAAGATGAAAAATACACTTTAGATTTATACAATATTAAAGATAGTCACATTTAATTTCTTTCCTATCAATGTTATTAATTCCCATTTAAGAGAAATAGCCACATTTAATTCCTTTCCACATCTATGCTATTAATCTTCATTTAAGAAAAAAAATAAGTTACAATACATATACCTTTTTATCTCCTAGCAATAAAAGAATATATAATTAAATAACATAAAATTAATTCTCATAATTAATTCTCACTCATGAATGTGATGAATATACAATCTCCCCTAATTGGAGATTGTTGTTTGTCAATTTTACGAACGGCACGGGTATTGCATTTTGTTGCCTTCAATTTTAACATCTTATTGATTTTCTTACTGTTAGATGCTAATATTTTCTTATATTTTTTTCCTTTTATCACTTTAATTTTATTGATTATAGTTGAGAATATTGTGTTATTGATTTGTGGTTGAAGTTCTTAGATGTTTTTAGCTTATGTTGTAAAAAGATAAGAATATCAATTGTATATAGTGTATTAAATTATAATATTTTTTCTTTTTCATCTCACTGAATTTAATTTTGTACTTCTTTTGCAGGTTAATTAAGTGGTGTGTTGTCATGACCCGAGACTACTCCCTAGTCGCGACTGTGTTTACAGTCACAAGTGACCACAAACTAACCCATGAGTTGGTACCTGTTGTGAGCATTGAATAAAGTAACAAAATACACATGTGCAGAAATCAACTGTCAACGCCATAAGGTTTAAATACTGAAACACAATTAAATCATAAATCTAAAACGTTTGAAGACATGCTGAAAAGACTGATAAAACAACTGATAAAATAACTAACTATCTGAATGTCTGAAAAACGTCTAACTGGCTGACTATGGAGTTGATGGGACAAACCCCCAACTAACTCCGACTAAATAAAAATACTGAACTAATGAGATAAACTAAAATAAAACAATCATGCCCTCGTGATAACTGAAGTACAAATACTGAAATAAGACTGGGTCGGGCATTTTCCTCCCTAGCATTGTTCTGCAACACGCTGGCATTACTACTAGAATTTGAGAATCTGACTTGGTTCCTTTTCCTACCATCTCCCCCTTAGCTTTAATTCATCATTCAAAGCCCGTGGAACCCTTTAATGAACTATAAACTGAACTGCAACCACGTTACTCTAAAGTTCGGGAGATGACAATACACATCAATAATAAATTTACTCTGAAAGACTATACCTGAAAGTGTAAAACCCATTGCTTATACTTTCTTCTAAGATAAAACCCTTATCTTTCTATAAACACAATAGTCATCATATAATAACATAAATACTTACTAACTTAGAATCTTCGAGACTATACCCTGGGTTCACACCATCTAGAGCTTTAACTCTTTTTTTTATTAGCTCAATTATCCCATATTCAGGCTTAGATTCTAACACTTAACATGGATATCCCCAAACCTTTAATAAACTATACTAACTTCATTCTTGAACACTCCCTTAACATACACTATCCTTAACTTTCCTTAGTTTCAGAACTCATCACATACTTACACCCTTCTTGACAATATACCTGCCTTACTAAACACATAATTTGCCTTCTTTCCATCATAGCCTACCATTATCATATCTCTAAACTTATATTCTTTACTAAACTACGAGAATCAAAATCATACCAAAAGACTCAACATCACCTATCCATAACTCCTAAACTTAGCTATTAAGAACACCATAGACTATATAACTAGCCTTCTTCCCGTTTAGCAACTCAAGGGTACTACCAACCACACACAACACTTAATAAACTTAGAAAATAATGCAACCCCATATCACCTTGTGCACACTTTTACATCATGCCTACAATATCATACTTAATTACGAATAAATGAACTTAAATTATTGCATACACTGTTCAATCCTACTAGATCACTTCCATATAACTAACATCACTAACCAAGAAATCATAATTTCCACCTTGATGATCATCCACAATTCAAATTTAGTGTCTAGTGCTAGATATGATTATCCACCCAACCTCACATACTATTTTCACTTGGAAGCTATAAAATAAAACATCAAGAAATACTAGTCCACTAGAACCTCATAATAATAATAATTGATCATGATCGTATGACCTATCTTAGTATAATCTATTAGTACATCCTTCTTCTACACATAACTACTATTCACCTAACTGTAGCTTCAATTAAATTCATAGCTCTTAAAGCGTCAACCAATCTTTTTTTTCACAGCCACGTGGGGATGCCTATATTAACAATCCTTAATAACCTAATACTTTAATTAATGACCTATATTTTTCTAACATAATAAAATACCATTAAGATCTTCTTTCCTACCTCAAGAAGACCACAATTCACCTTAACTAATAACTCTTTCTCTACCTTCCACCAGGAAACCAGTACCACATTCATTACCCCTAAGCTGACACACAAGGACATATCACTTTAACACAAACTCAATAACATGCATAAGTTCATCTATATACTTTCGATCAATCGTCATTTCCATTTTTATTTTTACTACACTTCTAAACCCAAACTTCCAACTATAAGAAGGTTCTACTACTTATTAATCATAACACCCTAGGTTGCAATATCCCTCAAATGAAAACTCTATTTAACAACCTAGGTTCATACTATCTCCTCTCATGAGACTATTTGTATTGAAGTGTTAATAAGGAATCTAAATACATATCTTATTCTGTCTTAACTGAACAACTCGTATGAATGAGGACATAAACTTTCAACTTAACAAACTTATAACACACTAGCGAGCTTATTTCAAGCCCCTTGTATGACTTCTGAAGTTACTGATAGTAAATATGAGAGCATCGTCTTAGGAGAAATTGGAATCTAGTACTCAAGTTATCTCGGAAAGTCATAGATGGAGAATTATGGAGTAACACATGAATCAACAGAAGTTTCTAAAAGAACAACTTTACTGCACGATCTAGAGTATGAAAGAAAGGAAACTTTTCTTAAATTCCATGTAGCCTCTTAAAGAAAAGCACAGACGCCTCTATACCGTTGCGCAAGACTCTACTAGACACGGCTTTATAGATACCCTAGGACTTTTGAACTCTGTGCTCTGATACCAAGTTTTGTCATGACCCAAGGCTACCCCCTAGTCGCGACAAGGGTGCTTACGGTCAGACGTGACCACAAGCTAACCCATGAGCTGGTACTTGCTGTGAGCACTGAATAAAGTAACAAAATATACATGTGCGGGAATCAATTGTCAACACCATAAGGTTTAAATACCGAAACATGATTAAATCATAGATCTAAAATGTCTGAAGACATACCAAAAAGACGTATAAAACAATTGATAAAACAACTAATATCTGAATGTCTGAAAAGCCTTTAACTAACTGACTGTGGAGTTAATGGGACAAACCCCAACTAACTTCGACTGAATAGCAATACTGAACTACCAAGATAAAATAAAATAAAATAAAATAATCATGTCCTCGATAGATGAGGAATCACCATTGTTGTTGCGGCTGAAGCGCTGGACTGTCTAAGTATGGTAGGGAAATTGAGCGTCTGAACCTATGATATTAAACATCATAACACTAAGAAGAGTATGTGATCAGTACTTTAAATGTACTAGTTTATGAGATGAGGTTAGGCTGAAATGCATGGATTTATATGTATGAAATAATAACTGACTTAATGGCATGAGGTAACTAAATATGAGTGCATGAAAACTAAAATACTGAGAATGCAAGACCAATCATATAATATGTCTGAAATAATCTGTAAAACTGAATACTAAAATCTGGTAGCTGAATAGCTGATAATCTATATGCTTTGGTCAAGCAAACTGAAACTGAATTTTGTACTGAATGCTGAACTGAGACTATGAGAGGTATCTTCTAACTGACATGCCCTAATCTGAGCTAATTGAGGTCTAACCTGTAACCCCAGTTGGAAGGGTGTCAGTACTGTGCCACGGGTACTAACAATGGCCGTGTCAATCCTAAACTGGTGGGAAGACATCGTGTCAACCCTAAACTGGCAGAAAGACTCATGATATATGTGTCAACCCTATACTGATAGAAAAACATCTCAACCTATGCTGGCTACGTAGTTCTGTAACTCAGGGATTGCTACCAAGGGTCAAACCCTATACTGGCAGGAATGCCTCATCCCTGGGTTCGTTCAATACTGAATCCTGCTCCCAACTGAATGATACTGATTACTGGACTAAACTAAGATTAACTAAGAAAACAACTGATCCTGATAACTAACTGGATGACAATGCTCATGATTTGTCTAAAACCATTCTGAAGATACTGAAATTATGTAAACAACTAAGTATCGGGTGTTTATAACCCTCCAGCACTGAATGGAAATATCAATAAGGACATATATAGCTTTTAAAACCATAATATGGGGTCATTGTTCAAAAATTAGCACTTAGGCATTTCATCAAACACATGGAAAACATGAACTTAAGCATGGGAATTGGTAAAGCATGCGATTAAAAACATAGTTGCTATACTAAGACCATGAATTTGGGATTTATCAAGAAGATTTCACCATTCAAATGTGTAAGGACTCATTCCATCAAAATACTTGTAAACATAATTTATAATCAAAATTCATGAGAGCTCCATGGAGATAATTTAACTTGAACATGTAAAAACTCATAATTTAGTATCAAAAAGGGGTTCTTCTTGGACTCCATGGGTTAAAATAACCCATGGATGAACATCACACATACTTGGAATTGTTTGACTTTCAAAGAAACTTGAACTTTGGGGCTTTGGAGATGACTTGAGAGAAAACCCTAATTTTGCTATTCTTGAGATTAGAGAGGGTCAATGGCTTCTGAAACTGATAAGTAATGGATAATAATGCCTAGTGATGCTTTAAGTAGTGGGAAGGGTACGGTTTGAGGTGAATAAAAGATCAAAATACCCCTATGAAACTAAATCAAAATTAATGGAATTTCTTTAGTTGATGACTTAGCTGATGTCTTGTCAACGGGTTGATAGCCTATCAGCCTAGTCGTCAACTCTCTTTTATGTTCTAGTTATGGGTGATGACTTGGTTGATGGCTAATCAACTGGTTGATAGCCTATCAGCCTAGTCGTCAACTCCTTCAGAGTGACTACCTAAAGTTGACGACTTTGGCTGATGGCTTGTCAACTGGTTGATAGCCTATCAGCTTAGTCGTCACCTTCTTCAGTGATTCTGACAAAGTTTGACGACTTGGATGATGGCTTGTCAACTGATTGATAGCCTATCAGCCTAGTCATCACCTTGATGACAACTGGATATGTTGAGGTAAAATGGGCATAACTTTTCACTCCGATGTTGGATTAAGGTGAAATGAAATGCATTGGAAAGAAAACTCGAAGAACTTTCATGTGATATATAGTAGGGTATCTGAATAAATATATTCTAGGATATACACTCATCTAAAGTGGACCCTATCTGGAACATTCGTCAAAACTCTATCGATAGAAAAGTCCTCAACTCGTCTTTGAGTTATGAGGGTATTATTACCTCGATCAATATACAAAGATAAACCCACACCATATATTTGATAATCACACATACATATACATAAAATAATTGGGTTCAAGTCTGAACGCATAGGAACAACGATTTGAATTCTAGCTCAAAAATATAGGGTGTTACATGTGTGTAGTTGCATTTGAATTATGAAGATATTATTAAATTATCTTTTAGTTGATATTTATTGAAATCATGAAGAATGATAATAAATATATCATTATCTTTCTCATAATGATTTAGTTGATCAAAATAGTGTATGGATTTACAGTTATTTTTCTTTCGGCTAAAAAAAGTTCTACATCTACAAATTTAATTTCACGTGAAAAGAACTAATATTAAATAATTTTATTATTATCATTTAGTTTTATTAGTATTCTTTATAATTAAACCATAAACAAAAAAGTCAAGTAAAACTAATTCTTCTTTTTTATTTTTTCTTGATTTAAATAGTGAATTGTCCAATTAATTAATCAAGGTAGACTCTCCTTTCACTTTCTTAATATAATCTCCTTTCTTAACTCTTTTTCATCCTTTTTAAACTATTTAATTAATTAAAATGCAAGTATATCATAATTTTGTTTTTCCTCTTCTTATGGGTGTTTTTAATTTTTGATTTCTAGTAAAGTTTTTGAACTTTTAATGATAATGTATTGTATAGAGCCAAATAAATCATTTTGCAATCTTCATGTTGTGGCAAGTGATCAAAATTTCACAAGCAATGATTTTAAGTATTTTCTTTTAAGTATTTCTTTTGCAATATATTGTTTTAAGTATTTTTGTGTATCTATAGTAAAGTTATATTAAGTTTAATTGAAATAATAAACATGTTTTTGAAAATATCATTCAGATTACATGTAAGTGGATTGTATTTATAAGAACGAAAAAGATATCACGCAGAGTGAGATTCAAAATAAAAATTTGTTGTAAGATGAAGAACAAAAATATAACAAAAATTACTTATATATCTATGCAATAATGGAGTTGAATATTCACAATAGCTTTATATATATATAAAGCTATTGTGAATATTCAACTCCATTATTGCATAGATATATAAGTAACTTTTGTTATATTCCTAAATTAGACTGAAGCACTATGACTTCCTAAATATATTTAACTCTAACTTAGAGTTTTAATGTAGTTCTTCGAGTTAAGCTACCCAACTAATTAAAGACTAAAGAACAATAAGCTACTCCAACTTATTAGTTGATCTTATAATTCAATCTCAACTAATAAGTTTAATTAAGGATTCAACTATAATACTAACGAATCATATATCAAAATATAGTTCAATAACATTATCAAAACTAAGTCACAATTAAATGAAAAAAAGAAATAAACCTTTGATTTTTTAGATACTTCATTCGGCGAGAAATTCTTTCAGTTTTTCGATCAAAAATTCTCATCTGAAAGAGAGACACGAGAAATTAAAAGAAGTGAATTGATTATCAATTGTTAATTATGTATAACTCATGTATAATTTTTAAAGCTATAAATTAAAAGAAATAAATGAAAGCATAAAGGGTGATAATAATAAATGCAAGAATACACATGAATCAAAATCAAAATCAAAATAATAAGAAAAAATAGAAATAGGAGTATGTTTCTTGTAACTTTTGAGTTCATAATATTACTTAAATCACTTTTTTTATATAAGGTAAAATTCTAATTAATTTTAAAATATTAAATATTATGATTTCTTATCTATATCAAATAACTAAACCTAAAACAATTACAAACCAAATTATTTGCTTTGAGAACTTGACCCCAAAAAGGATACACGTGAGAGGAAAAAAGGGACTACCATAAATCTGTTGGCTATGACTTTTAGGATTTATATAAGGAAAACATTTTATATACGTTAAATTTTACTTAATATTAGTAGTAAATTAAAGAAAAAATTACAGAAACTAGCATATTTAAGACCTTAATTACAATAAATAACAACACTTTTTCAAAATTACAAGTTATAGCAAAAATAGTAATATTTTAACCATTATATTGAAAAGCGCGTGGGTTTCACCCACTTTTTTACCTTTTTTCTATTTTCACTCCACTTTTTTCAATTCCCTCCATATTTCACTCCACTTTTTTCAATTCCCTCTCATATTTCACTCTACTTTTTTCTAATTCCTTTTTTATTAATTGTGATCCATCAAATAAGGTAAGTTGGTATTTATAGTATTCGCATGTTATCTTTTCATATAATTTTTTTTTTGTATTTTTTTTCTTCACCCGTCTTCTTCATTTTTTTTTTGGGGGGGAGGTTGTGATTTTTTTTGTTGAAAGATTGTGGAGGTCTACTATAATGAAGGGTACGTTATTTGATGGAGGTCTGCTGTAACTTTTCCTACGTTATTTGATGAGCTTTTGTGTTTTTTTTTGAAAGATTGTGGGTTTTTGTGTTAAGTTGATTTCTACTCCTATTCAGTTGAACAGAGAAGTTGACATAGAAGAGGTGAGATCGAAGCATTGTGACGAGCCAAAAAATATTGGGTAAATCATGAAACGCAAAACATTGAGAAAACCTTCATCTCCAAAATCTCCAAAAGTGCAAAAATATGTGAAAAAGAGGAAGTCAAACGAAAAGAAAGAATATGTATTTTTCTAGTTGTGCATATGTATTTATGAGTAATGCATATGTATTTTTTCAGTTATGCATATATATTTATTAATAATATATATGTATTTTACTAGATTGTATATGTATTTATGCCTAATGCATATGTATTTTTCCAGTTTTGAATATCTATTTATGAATAATGCATATGTATTTATGATTAATGCATATGATGTATGGATGATGCATATTTTTCGTCATAATAATATGTTTAACGTCTACATCATGAAGAAGAAATGCGTAGTTCAAGCGCAATTAGACAAATGTATTATGTCATTTTTTGTTATAGAGATTTTGAGTCCTATATGTTTATACATACATATGAGTCAAATATGTATTTCTGTAAATACATATGCAGATATACATGTATATTTTATACTGTAAATACATACGCAGATATGTATGTCTATGTATATTGTATATTTTTGAATATGCATATGTGATATAGTTATGTGTCTTTTAAAAAATAAAAGCAAGAGATAGAAGAGTAAAAAAATGAAAAAGAAAATACAAATAGAAAAAGAAAAAAAGAAAAAAGAAAAATTCAAAGAAAAAAAAGTTAAAACCGAAAAAAAGAAGAAAGAGAAATAAAAGTAGAAATATAAGTGTAAAAATAAAACCATAAAGAAAATAAATAAAAAAAAAAGAGAAGAAAATAAAAATAGGAAAAGAAAAAGAAAAATATGATAAAGGAAAAAAAATAAGAAAATGGAAAAGAAAAAAAATAAAAAAGGATAAAAAAGAAGAGAAATAGAAGAGTCAAAATAAAGTGGAAAGAAAAAAAAGAAAAAAATCAAAATGATAAAAAAAGAAATTAAAATAGGAAAAGAAAAAGAAAAATATGAGAAAGGAAAAAAAAAAAAAGAAAACGAAAAATTAGAAAAAAAAAACGGAAAAGGATAACAAAAAGAGAGAAATAGAAGAGTCATATTAGGAAAAGAAATCTTTATAATTAAATGTAGCATGAATTAATGACGGTTACTTCCCTTATTTAACTCTAACTAATGAGAGTTAAAATATGAACTACTATTCAATTTGTATATGTATTTATATAGCAACATTTTACTTAAATACAAAATATAATTTGCTATTTTTCGTAATTATGAAACTGTTGCTATAAATGTTATAATTAAGACTACAAAGTTGCTAGATTAAATTTTTGGGGGTCTTCTTTGTACACGGCATGCTACTTTTGGTTAAAAAATAGTACTACTAATTTTCCATTAAAGAAAATATATACCCAACAAATTAAAACTTTTCATAAATTTAGGAGTCTTTCCATATATTTAGGAATATTCTCATATCATATATTTATTATATTCAATATTCAATATTGTAAAGATAATAATATAGTAATTGAAGAAAACAAGTGAAAAGACGATTTTGTCTAAAGCAGAGCTTTTTAGTGAAGGGTAAAAAATTCGAATCACTTTTCTAAAGGTCTTCACACTTTTAATATATAATAGATATCCTAGAAGATCATTACCTTTTTTTCTCCTTTGTGGCCTTCAATTATATCTTAACTAGTAAACTGAATTGCGCTTCGCACAATCATGAAATACGTTATTAAATATATAATTTAATTAATTTTTAACATGTTAAAAAATAATCAAAGGATCTTAAATTGTGAAACCCGATCATAGAATATTTTGATTGTATACAATGATACAAAAATATGGGTAGTCTCATATCAATATACATAAAATAATTTTTTTCAGCCCTAGAGTATATTGTGAAAATTTCACTTCAAATATTATAAATTTGTGACTAATTATTCACTTTGTTATCATTGTCCTAATAAAAAATTTCCACAGAATTTTTTTTTGTATAACTTATAAGCATAATAGGTTACAATAGAACTTCCTAACATCTGGTAAGATATTTAAATGTCAAAATGATTATTACCAAATTATTGTACATCGCGAATAACCACTTCAGTTGCAATGAGTTCTTTAGATTAACCTAATGCAAATTAGGAGGAATAATTTCTTTTTACAAAAAAAAAAAGAGAATATCCACCACCACAATATAGTTGTCTAAACCTCTTACTTGCCACATGTAATGCCTCTTTTTCTCATAGTCTTGATCATAATCATACTATTGCAAAATGATAAATAGAAAAGAGTGAAGTTGCGGACATTTAAACATATATAGGAGAACAATGTAGTGGGGCATGCCAATCGAGATGAAAGATTTTCTATAACTAATGATATAATCAACTATTAATCATAATGACAATGGTAGTTAGATCATGATTAAATGAAAAAATAAAGCATGATTCTTATGGCCTTTTCATTAGCTACGTGTAGTTATGAAAGACTAATAACATTACTAAATAATTTTCGAATGTCATATTTTTTACAATCTTTTTTAGGTAGTAATCTTGAAAGGTAGTTTAGACCAACATATGATTGTAATGATCTATGAAAACCTGAAAGTATTGAGAAGTTTTATCAACAACAAAAAATGAAAACTTAATGATTGCATTTTTATATCATAATAAATAATTTTTCTATGAATTAAACTATATTCTAGAAAGTACTACAAATTAACTTTATATTCTCATTTTCTATCAATGGGCTTATTAAAAATTTATCTAAGGATATATGTATAGTTTCTTAAGCAACATGCACATATGAGTTGTCTTCCTTTCCATGAGTTGTTTTCCTTTTCCCACTTTAAAAAACACAATACCATGAAGACATAAAATGTTAATGTCATCAATAAAAAAATAACTAAGCATGAACAATGTAAGGAATACTATAACTAAGAATCAAAAGAAAAACATGAACTATATTACATTATAACATAACCAAATCATTCTAAAACGGAAGAAAAAAACTAAGCATGAAAAAATATTGTTGCTAATAGTTAAAGGGGAAAGATATAGCGTATTGCAACATAACATATTCAAATCATTCTAAAAATAAGGTGAAAAAAGAGACAAAATTAAAATTATGTTTTAAAGAGATTTTTTATTCATACCTTGAAGGAGCCAAAACCAAAAAGCTCTCATATGTTGTTAGAACTTCAAAGTATATCATAGCCAATATGACTCAAAACAATTTTATTTAAATAGAAATAACATTTATGTGGAATTTTAAAGGTTATAAAATTATTTATTAAATATTTGGAGTTATAAACATGAAAGGTTTGAGAGTTATGGATGTTACTAATACTAATTAAGAGTAGATATTATGAAGATGAAAAGATGAGTTACATAGATGATTTTTTATAGAAAAATAATTTAAAAAACATAAAGAAGTTCAAAAAAAGGAGAAAATAGATAAATAGGAATGAAGGTCATAGAGAGGTGCCACGTCACCTTGTCTATGACTCTCCGTTATATTATATATAGATTGTTGTGTGCTTGATAATGAACATATGAAAAGTCTCCATTATCTCAAGGATTTGTGGTATTTAAGTTATATTATAATGATCATTTATGTGGATTTTCGGTTATTTATAAATTCTTGAGAGGAATAAACTTATTTTTGTGCTTTTTTAAATTACATAAAAATTTTCATATTATCTCCAACAATGAACTTATAACTAAAAGTAATTTAACATTTATACCTTTTTTCCTCCAAAAAAAAAATTTGATGATGGAGAAAAAAATAAAATTTTGCAAAATTCGATAAGATGAAGTACATAAGATGAAGATAGGATAATAACGGAGGTGTAACAGAACTAAAAAGGAATTTGAAAAAATAAGGTCAAAGCGAGTTGTTAGTATGATTTCAGTTATGTTCTTACCATTTTAAAAAATGCTCAACAAAGAGCGAATAAGAAAATAAAAATAGAATATCAAAATTAGATTTGACAAAAGATGAAAGGAGAGGAATAAATGTGAGAAGTAAACAAATTAAAATCGAAAGAATAATTATCAATTTTTTTTTTTGATAAGATCAACAATTAATTAAATAAATTTATTAAATTTTGTTCTTTATTAGCAAAGCAGTGATTCACTTTTAATAGTTAATAATTACTAATTATGAAATTGTAAATGTCTAAAATAATATGGTAATCAATTTTATTTTATTTGTTTTTCTTCAGTTGCTGATATAAATATTTATAAGAGTATGGTGCTTGAAGTAGTGAAATTAAACCTATTAACGTTATCAAACTATTTAAATTTTAAACTTGATTAAATTTATAGAACTAATATTTATATATATCTATTGTAGATTTAGTGTATATTTTCTATTTCAGTAATCTTTTTAATTTCAAGATTTTTACATAATGTTATATTGTAAATTTATTATTATTTTTTATAACTGCGCGAAGCGCGGATTAGTATACTAGTTTAATAGTATCTAAATTCCACAAAAGGAAAATGTTTAGATGTGAATTCAAAATTAAAGCTTACAAAAATTTAGTGTTCTCCGTATCCCTAAAACTGTAAAACATTTTTAGATGAATGATATCCGTAGTATTTCACACTCTTTTTATTTTTATTTGTCCAATATACTAAAAATAATTATTCAATTTAAAAAAATTAAGAGATAATTTATTATTTTGTGCTCTATTTTACCCCCATAAATACTAGCATTCATTTCACAATATTTAGATGACTTGTAATTAATAATGATGATATAATAAAATTATTTTTTATTTAATATTGAGTTCAAATTTTGTGCACTGTTAGTACGCAAAATATTTTACACTATCAGGTACACTGACAATGCAGAAAACTTAAATTCTTTAATATTTTTTAAGAAACATGCCAAGTCAAATACAAACAAACAAAGATGGACGATGAAAATACTATCTTCTTTAACATCTGATCAACTTATTTTTACTAAAGTTGCTTCGTGATCCCTATTACGCCTATTAATAACAAAAAAAAATTATTAAAAAGGTGCATTTAGTAATTTTTGACATTGGATGTTTCAAAATGGGGAAATCGTTGGTAAATTCCACATCATAGATGCATGTTGACATATTCTAGTATTATTTCTCTTTTCGAGTTCTATTCAAAAGAGAATTTAGTTCTTCTTGGTCGTGAATATTTGAATTAGTTGTTTATTTGTTTTGGAGTAACTGGTAAAGTTGCTGCCATGTGACCAAGAGGTCACGGGTTCAAGCGTTGGAAACAGCCTCTGGCAGAAATGCAAGGTAAGGTTGCATACAGTACACTCTTGTGGTGGGGTCCTTCCCCGGACACCGCACTTAGCGGTAGCTTTAGTGCACCGGGATGCCTTTTTAGTCGTTTATTTGTTTAGAAATTATTATTTAGACAATTCATACCATCATTAATGTTTTTATCAAAGACTTAATTCTTTCGTGTTTTAGTAGTAAAATATATTTTGATGAAGCTAAGGTCCAAAAATATGACGAAAAAATTAATGTTTCCACGCCACTACTAAGCGGTCAATTTATTTTTTGAACTAAAAGTTTAGTTGAGTTTAGTAACGTAAAAGAAAGACGATTTTCTCTCTCTCTATCCGATAACCCTACCACCAGCTAAATTATATTTGCCACCATCAACATGGCTGCTCTAGCCACTGGTCAGCCTGATTGGGTTGACCATATTATCTCTATCAGGTCCCTTACCGATTTCCTTGAATCATACCACCCCAATTCTCCCGTAAAATCTAATTTGCCTTTCGAGCCTTTAGATTTTCCTAACATTGCCTTTAATATAAAGAATCTTGTGATAGCGCAAATAAATTAAACTATGCATGACATAATGAAGCCGAGTAGTCAGTAACATATGAAGAAATTGCTTGGAGAGTCTATTGCTATGAAATCAGTAGAGTATATTAATGGAATTCCTCGAATTACTTTGACAAAGAAAGAGGTTAGTAAGATGAATATATTGGAAGATATGCAATTTGTTGTTATAGAAAATTTTTCCTACGGATGGCCGGAGTTGGAGGAGTTGAGATATCAAGTCCTTAAATAATGTAAGATTAAAGGAGATTGTATGATTGAATTACCAAAGACCAGACTGTAATGACCCTCTAGGTCATTTTCTCCATTTTTGCTTGTTTTGGCATTTCATACCTTCCCATAGCGGCTACAAGTCATTTATAACTTGTCAAAACTGTAATTCAATTTTTGGATAGTTCATTTGGGTTTTAAGCCATTTTCTATTTCGAAGCTTTTGGAATTGAGAAATTGGTCTTGGACCCAAAATTCCAGTATACGACCTCGATAAGAATTTCGACAGTGCTGTTAGCTCTAGATCGTGGATTTTAGGCTAAAGGGGATATATATATTATGTCATTTTCATGAATTTCAGTAATTCTCTAACGCTTTTCCCTCTATTTCTAATCTTATGAACTCAAGGAAGTGAGGGGAATTGTAAATTGGAGCTGGGATCGTGTGGGGCACTAATGTGATATTATACCTCTCGTTATCTCATAAGTTTTCAGCCAAATTCTTCATTTAATTCTTGTTTTTCTCTTTTTTTTTTCTTTAGGTCTTGGGGATGTTTTGAGCCCAATTGAGACTCCGTTTGTGCTTAAATTTCGTGCACACATTTTTGACCTTTGAGGGACCTCGTGATGAATTCAATTAAAATTCTATTAGCTGGCCCTATGGGCCTATTCTTGACTCGATTTTTGGCCCAACCTTTATATTGCAACAAAGGTCTTGTTTTACTCATATTAATGCCTAAATGATGATTTTGATAGCGCGATGTCATTCAATGATCATGGATTGGAGATGAGTGTTTGTAAATGGTTTGAGACTGCAGTTTGATATTAAGGTAGACTAATCTACTCTTCTCTGTGAGATTGTATATTGTATAGATTGCATGCTAGTGCGAGTTATATGATATGTTAGGATTAGTTGTATTAGTATTTAACCCGTTTAGAGGATTTAGTATAAAATAGTAAATTGAAGCTTTGGCTTAAATACTTGCCAGAACTTTAGCATATTGTTAAGCCTAATGATTTATGTTCACAACCTTAGGGTGGCACTGTTAATCCTTAGTATAGGAGTTGGGCTATTACTTCTCCATTTTGATGATATTCCTCGATTAAATTCACCTTGTATGATGCCTCTCGTTGATCCTACTTCTAACTTTTTACATATAGTTATATACTGTTATTGGTCTGTATATGAAATTGTTGGGACCGAGCCCTTGGTTACGAGACCATGGACTCCAGGTCAGTTCTCTATGCTTTAGATGAGTTGTGTCTTACTTTATTGTCACTTAGGCGCTTATGTTTGCTTTGTTTGGATACTGGTGATGGCATACATATATTATCCATATTCTCAAGCTTATTTTAGCTAGTTAAGCCCTTTTTTGGTAGAATTTAGGCCCATTTTCTATTAGTCTAGTATGTAGTTCACCTTTAGGACTCGAATTATGTCTTTTAGTGCCTTGGAATCAGATTGAGACACCTTAGCCTAGGTTCGGGTAGGTTCTTGCCTTAGGTTGGGTTATTAGGGTTTGGTAGTATGCCCCATTGCCCCTTTGAGATAGAATACTTTGAATGACTCTTCTTTAGGATTATGAATTATTTCTTAGGCTATTACCTTGGGATTGGTTGACTTAGACATTATTTCACGCCTATTTAGCTTCTTTACCCTTGGGGAGGGTAGTAATGATCTTTGACTGCACCTCTTGATATTAATCATTGGAACCTGCTTGGCCTTAAAGGATTTTATCATCTGAGATTGAATTTTATGAATAAGTGGATTGGTGATGGTCTTAGGACCCATGGATTACCTCTAGCTATGTCATACTTATAAGTTTTGATTTGAGTCCAGGATTTGTTTATGGTTGTGGTTGGGAGATTTGGCACTCGGTTATGGTTAATGCTTAGAATTAATGAAAGTTGTGTATGATTTTTTCTAGGAATTTTAGTGGCTGTAGATGGATCATTAGGCTTATTGTTATTATCCAATGGTGTCGGTTTGAATCCGGCTATTGTTATCGTGCATTGATGGGTCATCTGACTTTTTGTTATTAGCTACTAATTTCAATTCGAATCCGATTCTTGTTATTGCACTGTTATGGATATTAATTATGGAAGTCCTTATTTAGGATCAGGAAGTGTATATGGATATCCCGAGTCCTCTATGGGCCCTCTCATTTGATGAGCCATAATACTGAAAAAGGATGGTTGTCGTAGGTCCTTTCTTTGTGAGCTACTAAACTGAAAGAAGTGTATAAACTTATGTTGGATTCGGTACTTGGTTTATTTTACATCATCTGGTTCTTTTTATGACTTTATTTTATTCATTCTTACGCATCTTCTATCACCAATATAATTATTTGGTGCTTGTATCTATCGCTCTTATAGGTGCTGCATAGGTACAGGTTATGGTTGCTCTTTGTTGAGTGTCTTCTTGTGCGTTCTGGACTTATAGGTGCTCAGTTAGGTTATTATTCGTCCTAGATAGTAGTTACTTTATAGTTCTATTATTATTATATAGTTTGTGGAGAGTTGGTTATGGATTGATAATCAAGATTGTCAGTACATTTTTGAACCCTTTTCTCATTACTATGGTAAGATTTATCATTGCTAGATTATCTTTTGATTATTATCATTTCAGTTAGAGACCCAATTTATTCTAGAGTTAACTCCCTTAGTGTTCATGATTCTTATGATGTTAGAATAGCTCCCTCAGGATAGTACCTTCATATTTGGTTATTTGTATTGCGTGGTTGTACATCCACTCTTCATTAACTACTATTTGTATATCATTTCCTACCTACCTACTACTATTGTATATTATATATCCTCTTCGTCCTTCTAATATTATATATAATTAATTACTTATGGTATTATGATATGTCCCTTATTACCTATAGTATCTGATAGTTACCCTTACCTCTTCATTGGAATTCTCATGTTTGTTTCTTAAATAGTTGCCTACAATTTATATTCTTACTTTATTTGTTAATTGTACTTGCATTATCTATAGAGATTAGTGCCTACTAAGTACCTCATGTTTGGTACTTATAATACACTTGTGCATCCTGCAGATCATAGTATGAGTTCTCGACACTGATGTGTGCATCGTGTGAGGCAACCATGGATCAAAGATTTAAGGTGATCTCCTGATGTCCAGAGTTGTTCTTGCTCTCTCTCGGTTGCTGGACTGATCTTTATTTTGCATTTCAGAGATAGTTCTATTTATATGTATTATGTTTACTTTGTACTCTTAATTTGTTAGAAGCTCTTATACTGACTTCATCAGATTTTGGGGTTAATTCTCTATATTAGTCTCTTTATTGGATTCATTTTCTGCTACTTTTTTCATTTCTCTTGATAGTCCATTACTCATTGTTCTACACTATAGGTTGTCTTACCTTCTAGTAGGTTATGGTAGATGCCATTATCATATGATAAATCGAGTCTGATAAATTGGTATCAGAGCCTAGGTTTATCGGTGTTGTTGGTACAAGAGCAAAGTTCTTATAAAGTCTTATAGATTGGTATAGAGCCATCTGTATCCTATCTCCGGGAGGAGATAGGGAATTCTTAGAAAATCTAAATTTATGACTCCTTATTGTGTTTCCGTACCTCTATAAAACTATAAATATTTCTTTTGTCTCCACTCCTTTTCAATTGGATAAGACAAGGTTGTCGATAGATAGAGACAGGGCTTCTATATGTGTTGCCAGAGTTTCAGCTTAGAGTCAGTCTAGGGAGTTAGATATTAGTATCAAGGATATTTAGCGTTAGCCATGGGTTCTGCGTCCAGCTCAGGCTCAGCATAATTTGTGATTGCCTTAGCTTTTCAGGATATTTTGCTGGGGTTTCCAAGTCTCTTCGTGGATACTTTACAACTGGAGATGGTGTCCGATACATTGAGTGGTTCTTAGGTCAGAGTTGGGTTTATTGGTATTTAGTAGAGTTCTCTATCAGTTTCATAGTATGAGATTGGGTTTCTCGAGTGGGCCAAACATACTCTTATGTTATTGTTTACAAAGCATGAGATAATGCATGAATTTATCAGAGGATTGACTTTACCACTAAACTTGGCTTTATAGCATTTGATAGAAGCTAAGTCTACTTTTCTTCAGGTTGTTGATCATGCAAGGACTACAAAGGGGGCCTGTCCATCCAGAGCTAGGGATCCTCCTTGTAGAGGTCAACATCACATGCGACCTATTAGGTTTGTATAAGTAATACCTCAGAGTATGTACGACTCTCAAATAGGTTGTAGTGGTCAAAGTGGACAGAGTTTTGGTCAGATATTACGGGATATTTGGTTTAGGTATTCAAGTCGTGACGGCCGTTCTGGGTCAACAAGTACAGTGTATCAGAGGGTTCAAGGGGTATATTTTGATTGTGGTAGGATTGATCATTGCTGTAGGGAGTGCCCTAGGCTTAAGTTGGTCAGTCAGTTGGGGTCAACTCATATTTCTCACTAGGTTAGGCTTTAGGGGTTTGTTACGACCGCATAGAGATAGGTTATTAGTCCAAGTGGTGTCCCCGACATTGGATTACATAGCAATCATCGCAGACAAATCAATCTCTTAGAGTTATGGAACCTTCGGGCTGAGGCAGTGCACTTAGTATTTCAATTGGTTGTTTAGATACTCAATTTGATTTTTGATGATTTTGTACTTTTTCAGGCAAGTCAGGATTCCATCATTGTAGGTTCACTTTGGATTTTCTATCCATTCAGTTCTATATGAATTGAGTTGGGTTTTCCATACTTATCGGTGGTTATATGCCTTGATATTACTATGTTGATTGATGTATGCCTTTATGTAGAATCATGCATAGATGAATACCCCCGTAGATATTTTTTTAGTAGTGGATCGAGTGGATTAGTATTGTGATGGGGTAAAACACTTGGGTAAATCTCATTTCTTTTGGAATATGGCCTTGATGTGATCCTAGAGTGGTACTGGTTGTGTTTTTCATTTTTGTGCCACCTGCACTTTATACTGTGTAACGACCCGAAATCGCCTTCCGGAACGTCACACGGTGCTTGAGGCTACAAGTAGCCCCAAGCTAACCCTTTGAGCCTGTTTCTACTAATAACACTCATTTCAAGATGAAATAATTCAAACACTAGCATAGTCATATCATATGAAAGGATATATAGAGAAAATGCTTGGTCCAAACGACGAAGCAACACCGGAAACCTCAACACAGCCACAATCTGATAACTAGTCTGACAAAGCCTCTGCCTCTACTAATCCATGAACTAGAGAGCCATTAGGACAGGTCCCCAACTGACTCGAAATGAACTGAAAGTAAAAACATAGTCTCTCAAACGCAGAAATGTCTGAAGATAGGTCCTCGAACCATGAGGACTCACCACTGTAAGAATGTAGACAGAGGTACTCGAAAGTCACTGACGAGGCTGGGACTGAGCACCTGAACCCACATTATAAGACAATGTAGCACATAGACGTATATGTGGATCAACACTTGGGAATGTACAGAGTATGTGGGGGTGCATGCATTTATATAAAACAACATCAATACTATTTAATCAAATCATGCATGCAATAAGTAATGACTCACATGGCTTGAATAAGTATAAAATGCGAAGCTCATGAATCATGTAAAATGGAACATGTAACACAATCTTGTGAGTAATTATACTTTCAGCTTTGAAATTTGTACTCTTCTCTTATTCTCATTACTCAAGGCTAAAGGAAACTTTAAGCAATACTTTCAACTCAAGCATATGTCTCATGGAGAGTAAAACTTCTTCAATGCTCAAGAACTCATAACTCTTTTGAACTCAAATACTTGGAATTCGAAATCATATAACTTTAGAACATACTTGAAGACATTTCATTCACGTTAGGAAAATATCTCATTTCAAGCTTTAGGAAAAAATACTCATATCAAGGGAAAGTATTTTAGTTTTAAAGGAAAATATCTTATCTCAATAGAAAATACTTTAGTTTAGGGAAGTAACTGATCTCGAAGTTTAAATGTCAAGGGAGGTTCTCTTAACCGACATAAACCATGCGAGCTACATGGAGTCCAATGTTTCGTCCTCCTAAGGAAGAGACCTCGCGTTGGGGAGAGACGTCATACTCTTGACAGGGAGTATAACCTAGGTCCAGTGATCACTAAAGAAACTCGACCTCAGGCCCAATATCAACTCGGCCTTAGGCCCAATAACAATCATAAACTCGACCTCAGGCCCAACCTACAGTGTCACATAGTTTTGGGGAAAGAAACCATAGTAACTTACCTGCATGGTGCTAAATACTACTCCCTTTAGTTTATCTCGCTCATCTCATGAAAATCCACTTTAGAAAAATCTAATGGTTCAATAAGAACCCAATAATCAAATCTGTAATTTCATGTAGTAGAGTGGATTTCAAAACTCAATGACCATTAGGTGAAAACATTTCTCAATAATCTCAGAATACTCAAATCATGGGTGCTTATAGAACAATAGTTCATAAAATCTCAAATCTCAAGTAGGGCTTAATAACCCATAGTTCAATCCCAAGTTAAAACTCATCAAAAGCATAATAGATAGCATATAGATTCATAACTCATGTAGAAATTTGGAAATTTCAGCAATTTATCTCAAAATGTCAACATACTCACATACTTCAATGTTTCAAACATTTCAACTATTAACTTCTCAAGAATTAAAATCATGGGGTATAGACCCAACTGCAATTTCCCAAGAAAACATGTAAAAATCATGCCATTAGACTCTCAATTCAAGGGAAACATCAAAAGCTTGCAACCAATAACAATGGGTGAAAACACCCAATTTAATTTCATGTAAAATCTTATAAATTGCAGAGAATTGTAGTTTAAATAAGCCTTTGGGAACAAGGGTTAAAGGATTACCCTTGTTCAAAACCTCACATACCTTGAATTAGAAGCTTTGGATGAACTTTTGCTTTTGGAACTCTATTCGTACTCTTGAATGAGGGTTCTTGAAGCCCTTGACTTGGGAACCTTGAATCTTGACTCAATTTAGAAAATCTATGGTGGATTCTTGAGATTTTTGGAAGAGGTTTTGGATACTTAGGGTTTTGGTAGAGAGAAAACTTGAGAGAGACTTCATAGAATTCTTGTAAATGACCTTGATTTGGTGTTTGTACGGTTTAAGAGGCTTGGAAAAAGTCCAAAATGCCCTTTTAAACTTCTGTACGAAGCTGGAAAAATTGAACTGGGAACCCGATTTCATGGGCCACCGCGACGCACCACTATCGCGGTGGCTCACTGGAAATTGTCAAATGGGAAATTGGTAGTCATAGCAACGCAGAGACATCGCGTTGTCCCACTAGTTGAGACCTGGAACTTCAGTGCGACACGTCATAATTGCGCCAGGTCACTGGAAATTGACTATTGAGAAATTGGAGTCCTCCGCGACACGCCACTATCACGAAGTTCCACTGGTAATTGACAATTATCAAATAGACCCTCTCCGCGACATGCCAAGCACCAAAATGACGCTGCTTTACGACTAGGAATTAAATTAGCCATAACTTATTACCCGGGTATCGGATTTGGGAGAATCTTATATCGACGAAAAGCTTATTGAATTTCCCATGTGATGAAAAGTCAAAAGTGGGGAAATTCTATATGGTTAAAACGATACTCACTTAGGAAGTTACTTCTCAATCTTTTAGGGCCAGAATCACGCCTCACTTGACATGTCCTAAGGTTCATTCTATGAGAGAATTTCATGGGGTTTTACAATACCTCCTCCTTGAAAACATTCATCCTCGAATGTCGCTGGTTGGACTAGGAACACAGGAAAAATAGAGTACAATTGATGAATCTCTCTAAACTCTTGAATACCTAAAAAATTGCATGAACTCATGCAAGAATAGATACGTAGCTACACTATAGATTCAAAGGGCTAAGTTAAGGGAGAATAATACCTTCGGCTTGATCTGAAATCGCGAAGAAGAAGTGCGGGTACTTGGTTAGCATGTCTGCTTCTGCCTCCCAAGTAGCACCCTCAATAGACTGGTTTCATCCTAAAACTTTAACCAAGGGAACTTCTTTGTTCCTTAGTCTACGGATCTGAAAATCTAGGATCTCAACAGGAATCTCATCGAAGGAAAGACTGTTTTGAATATCAGCACTCTCTGAGGGATCCACTTCAACAGAATCACCAATATGCTTCTTAAGCATGGAGACATGAAATATAGGATGAACAACTGACAAATCTGCGGGCAACTCAACCTCATAGGCAACCTTACAAACACGGCTCAAGAATCTATATGGGCCAACATAACGGAGAATAAGCTTTCCCTTTTTACCAAACCTCTTCACCCCTTTCAAGGGTGAAATCTTCAAGTACACCAAATCACCCACCTCAAACTCAAGATCTCTTCTCCTTACATCGACATATGACTTTTGGAGACTCTGAGCGGTCTTCAACTTTTCTCTAATCAACTTAACTTTCTTCATAGCTTTAAACACTGCATCAGGCCCAATTGCGACAGCTTCACCCACTTCAAACCACCCTATGGGTGACCTACATCGCCTACCATAAAAGGCCTCAAATGGTGCCATCCCGATGCTAGCATGGTAACTATTATTATAGGCAAACTCTATCAATGGAAAATGCTCATCCCAACTACCATTGAAATCAAGAGCACATGTCCCCAACATATCTTCCAGGGTATGAATGGGCCTCTCAGCCTGACTATCTATCTGCGGATGAAAAAAGGAACTCAAAAGAACTTGGGTACCAAGACCTTACTGAAACACCCTCCAAAACTGAGAAATAAATTGAATGCCCCTATCCGAAAAGATGGATGAGGAAACTCCATGCAGCCTGACAATCTCTCGGATATACAATCTAGCATAATCCTTAGCTGTATAAGATATGAGCATGGGAAATAAATGCGCGGACTTAGTCAACCTATCTATAACAATCCAAATTGAATCATGATGACGACGCAAAAGAGGAAACCCGATCACGAAGTCCATATTCACCACCTTTCACTTCCAAATAGGTATACCAAACTCTTTCATCACACCACCAGGTCTTTGGTGCTCTACCTTAACCTGTTGGCACATTGCACACTTTTTTACGAACTCAGCTATATCTTTCTTTATACCATTTCACCAATAGATTTCCCGTAAGTCGTGATATATCATGGCGTTGCCTGGATGAATAGAATACTGCGTGCCATGCGCTTCAGCCATAATCCTCTGCCTCAGATCATCAACACACGAAACACACAATCTACCTTGCACTCTCAACACGCCATATCCTTGTTGGGAGAAAACCTCTACCTTTTAGTCCTGAACTGAGTCCTTCAGTCCGGCCAAACTAGGATCCTTGTCTTGCTTCTCTTTCACTTCCGAAACTAAAGAGGATTCAGAACTACTTTTCACCAATGTGCTCCCCTCAGCTGAGACAAGTAACCTTACACCCAATCTAGCCAGACAATGCACATCGTGAGATAACTCTTTCTTCCCTTCCTCTACATGAGCAATACTACCCATAGACAATCAGCTAAGGGAATCCGCCACTACGTTGGCCTTGCTTGGGTGATACAGCACACTCATATCATAATCTTTTAAGAACTCCAACCACGTCCTCTGCCTAAGATTCAACTCCTTCTGAATAAAAACATACTGCAGGTTTTTATGATTAATAAACATATCAATATGAACACCATAAAGATAGTGTCTCCAGATTTTCAAAGTAAAGACCATAGTAGCTAACTCAAGATCATGAGTTGGGTAATTCTTCTCATGCGGCTTCAACTGCCTAGAGGCATAGGCTATAAAATTACCTCTTTGTATCAAAACATAACCAAAACTAATTCTAGAGGAATCACAATACACCATAAAACTAACTGTACCATTAGTCAAAGTCGACATAGGGGCTGAAGTAAGTCGAGTCTTCAACTCCTGAAAACTCTTCTCACAGGAATCTGACCACTGGATCTTAACTTTCTTTTGGGTCAATCGGGTCATGGGAGATGCAATAGAAGAGAAACCTTTAATAAAATGGCGGTAGTAGACCACTAGCCCCAAGAAACTTCTAATGTCAGATGGGGAGATAGTTCTAGGCCAATTTCTTACAGCTTCTATCTTTTAGGGATCAATTCTAATACCTTCGGCTGAAATAATATGACCCAAAAAGGCTACAGACCTTAGCCAAAATTTACACTTACTGAATTTGGCGAACAACTGGTGATCTCTAAGAGTTTGGAAGATAACTCTAAGGTGATTCACATGGTAATTCTCATTACGGGAGTATACAAGGATGTCATTTATGAAGATAATGACAAACATATCAAGATATGACTTGAACATTTGATTCATGAGGTCCATGAAGGTGGCTGGGGCATTGGTTAGCCAGAAGGACATGACTAGAAACTCAAAGTGACCATAGCGGGTTCAGAAAGCTGTCTTTGGACTATCACATTCCCTCACTTTAAGTTGATGATAGCTGGATCAAAGGTCTATCTTGGAGAAATAACTTGCACATTGCAACTAATCAAACAGGTCATCAATTCTTGGAAGAGGATACTTATTCTTGATTGTGACCTTGTTAAACTGATGATAGTCATGCACATACCCAAAGAACAGTCTTTCTTTCACACGAATAAGACAGGCGCGCCCCAAGGAGAAATACTGGGCCTTATGAAACATTTGTTTAAAATATCTTTGAGTTGATCTTTCAACTCCTTAAGCTCAGCAGGTGTCGTACGGTATGGAGGAATAGAAATAGGTCGAGTATCGGGAAGAAGGTCAATCCCAAATTCTATCTCTCGATCGGGAGGTACCCCTGGAAGATCTTCCAGAAAAACATCTGGAAACTCATTAACAATATTGACTGACTAAATAGTTGGAGCCTCAGACTTAGTGTCTTTGACTCTAACTAAGTGATAGAAATATTAGCTTTCTGGCTTTGAAATAGGAGATAAAATGACTCTTGCGAGATACCGAACTCCCGAACCACTTAAAATCTAGTTCACTAGGAAACTAAAACTTGACCACATGGGTATGAAAGTCTATAGATGTATAATAAGAATGAAGCCAATCCATACCCAAAATAAGGTCAAAATCACCATGTCTAACTCTATCAAATCATCAAGTATGACTCTATGAAGAACAATAATAGGACAATCTCTATACACTTATTTAGCAATAACTGACTCCCCGATGGGTGTAGAAACTAGGAAAGGCTCAGGAATCTTTTTTGGACTCATTTTGAAACTCATAGCTACAAGTGGGGTAACATAAGAGAGACTTGACCCGGGGTCCAACAACACATAGTCATCAAAGCAAAAGACATAGAGCATACTGGTAACAATATCGGGAGAGTCCTCCTGCTCCTGATGGGATGATAAGGCATAGAATCTGTTCTGGCGCTGACCGCCAGCAGTGCTAGATGAAGCGTCCTGAGTAGGGGTCGGATGGGGTACAAGAGCTGGTGCACTAGTAGCCTGTGCCTGTGGTTGGGCATCTCTGTTCCCCTGTCTAGCATGAGGACAATCTCTAAGTCTGTGGCCCTGCTTGCCACAACCAAAATAACCCCTCATATCTACAAAACACTCCCTGAGGTGACTCTTACCTCAATTAGCACAAGGAAGATAGTAGGGCCTATTACCAACACTGTTCTGTGACCTAGACATAAAAGATCTGCCCTTGCTCTTGCCTTATTCTAGGCATGGGAGTAATAGCTGATGAAGGCACAGGCATAGACGAACACCTCTGAAATTGAGGGCGGTTCCCTCCATGGAACTTAGGCTGGATAAACTCATGCTGATCAGATCTAGTCCTCTTATTACCCCTCACTCGATCTCTCTCCCTAATATTATCCACCTCTATCTGCTGGACATGCGTCATCAACCTAGCCAGATCCATATCCCTATGCAGCATTGCCATCCTACACTCCTTTAGTACCAATCTAGAAACACCGGTCATGAACTTGCTTATACTAGCCCAGGTGTCAGAAATCAAATCAGGAGCATACTTAGCCAACTGGTTGAACTGCAAGCAGTACTCCTTAACAGTCATGGAGCCCAACCTGAAGATTATAAACTCCTCAATATTTTCCTCCCTCATCTCAAGCGGAAAGAACTTATCCAAGAATGCATCTTGGAACACCAGCCAAGTCATAAGAGCAACATCCTTACCTCTACCCTTCCCCCATAATACAACCCAGTCATATGATATGTCCTTCAACCTGTACAACACCAACTCAACATTTTCTTCCTCAGACATATGCATCACCTGCGTGATCTTTCTCACCTCCTTCAGGTACAACTGTGGGTCCTCACCTGCCTTGGACCCATAAAACTCCAGCGGATTCATCCGCATAAAATCAGGGATCCTAGCCGCGGCTACATCACCTACCTGCTGATTAGCAACTGCGGCCTGGTTATTGGCCCGAACATTAGCGGTGACTGCTTGGGCTAACGCCTGAAAGGCCGCTCAAAACTCAGCAAGATACATAGTCTCATTCAAAGGATCAACAGGTGGGGATTGCTCATCAACATTCCTGCGGGCATTCCCTCTTCGGAGAGACATTTTCTGAAATAGAAGAGCAAAAAATATTAGATGAGAGGGACAACTGTAGGCACGATAAAATCTAAAAAAAAGAAATAACTTTTTCCTAAAATGTCTTGTAGTCTCTTTCTCATAGATGTGGCGTGCTACACACCGATGATCAAGACTCTACTCAACGCGGCTTGTCAGACTCCCTAGGACTCCTTTAAAACATTAGGGTTTGATACCAAGTTTGTAATGACCCAAAATCGCCTCTTGGGATGTCACACGGTGCTTGAGGCTACAATTAGCCCCAAGCTAACCCTTTGAGCCTGTTTCTACTAATAACACTCATTTCAAGATGAAATAATTCAAACACTAGTATAGTCATATCATAGAAAGGAAATACGGATAAAATACTGGGTCCAAATGACCAAGAAACACCGGAAACCTCAACACAACCACAATCTGATAACTAGTCTGACAAAGCCTCTACTAATCCATGATCTAGAGAGCCATTGGGACAGGTCCCCAACTGACTAGAAATGAACTGAAAGTAGAAACACAGTCTCTCAAACGCAGAAATATCTGTAGATAGGTCCTCGAATCATGAGTATTCAACACTGTAGGAATGTAGACAGAGGTACTCGAAAGTCACTGACGAGGCTGGGACTGAGCACCTAAACCTACATTATAAGATAATGTAGAACATAGACGTATATGTGGATCAGCACCAGGGAAGGTACTGAGTATGTGGGGGTGCATACATCTATATAAAACAACATCAATACTTTTTAATCAAATCATGCATGCAATAAGTAATGACTCACATAGCTTGAATAAGTATAAAATGCGAAGCTCATGAATCATGTAAAATGGAACATGTAACACAATCTTGTGAGTCATTATACTTTCAGCTTTGAAATTTGTACTCTTCTCTTATTCTCATTACTCAAGGCTAAAGGAAACTTTAAGCAATACTTTCAACTCAAGCATATGTCTCATGGAGAGTAAAACTTCTTCAATGCTCAAGAACTCATAACTCTTTTGAACTCAAATACTTGGAATTCGAAATCATATAACTTTAGAACATACTTGAAGACATTTCATTCACGTTAGGAAAATATCTCATTTCAAGCTTTAGGGAAAAATACTCATATCAAGGGAAAGTATTTTAGTTTTAAAGGAAAATATCTTATCTCAATAGAAAATACTTTAGTTTAGGGAAGTAACTGATCTCGAAGTTTAAATGTCAAGGGAGGTTCTCTTAACCGACATAAACCATGCGAGCTACATGGAGTCCAATGTTTCGTCCTCCTAAGGAAGAGACCTCGCGTTGGGGAGAGGCGTCATACTCTTGCTAGGGAGTATAACCTAGGTCCAGTGATCACTAAAGAAACTCGACCTCAGGCCCAATATCAACTCGGCCTTAGGCCCAATAACAATCATAAACTCGACCTCAGGCCCAACCTACAGTGTCACATAGTTTTGGGGAAAGAAACCATAGTAACTTACCTGCATGGTGCTAAATACTACTCCCTTTAGTTTATCTCGCTCATCTCATGAAAATCTACTTTAGAAAAATCTAATGGTTCAATAAGAACCCAATAATCAAATCTGTAATTTCATGTAGTAGAGTGGATTTCAAAACTCAATGACCATTAGGTGAAAACATTTCTCAATAATCTCAGAATACTCAAATCATGGGTGCTTATAGCACAATAGTTCATAAAATCTCAAATCTCAAGTATGGATTAATAACCCATAGTTCAATCCCAAGTTAAAACTCATCAAAAGCATAATAGATAGCATATAGATTCATAACTCATGTAGAAATTTGGAAATTTCAGCAATTTATCTCAAAATGTCAACATACTCACATACTTCAATGTTTCAAACATTTCAACTATTAACTTCTCAAGAATTAAAATCATGGGGTATAGACCCAACTGCAATTTCCCAAGAAAATATGTAAAAATCATGCCATTAGACTCTCAATTCAAGGGAAACATCAAAAGCTTGCAACCAATAACAATTGGTGAAAACCCCCAATTCAATTTTATGTAAAATCTCATAAATTGTAGAGAATTGTAGTTTAAATATGCCTTTGGGCACAAGGGTGAAAGGATTACCCTTGTTCAAAACCCCACATGCCATGAATTAGAATCTTTGGATGAACTCTTGCTTTTGGAACTCTATTCGTACTCTTGAATGAGGGTTCTTGAAGCCCTTGACTTAGGAACCTTGAATCTTGACTCAATTTAGAAAATCTATGGTGGATTCTTGAGATTCTTGGAAGAGGTTTTGGATACTTAGGGTTTTTGTTGAGAGAAAACTAGAGAGAGACTTCATAGAATTCTTGTAAATGACCTTGATTTGGTGTTTACACGGTTTAAGAGGCTTGGAAAAAGTCCAAAATGCCATTTTTAACTTTTGTACGAAGCTGGAAAAATTGAACTGGGAACCCGATTTCATGGGCCACCGCGACACGTCACTATCGCGGTGGCTCACTAAAAATTGACAAATGGGAAATTGGTAGTCACTGCGATGCGGAGCCATCACGTTGTCCCACTAGTTTAGACCTGGAACTTCAGCACGATGCGTCATAATTGTGCCAGGCCACGGGAAATTGACTATTCAGAAATTGGGGTCCTCCGCGATACGCCACTATCGCGGAGTTCCACTAGAAATTGACAATTGTCAAATAGAACCTCTCTGCGATGCGCCAAGCACCAAAATGATACTATTTTACGACTAGGACTTAAATTAGCCATAACTTCTTACCCGGGTATCGGATTTGGGCGAATCTTATATCGATTAAAAGTTTATTGAATTTCCCATGTGATAAAAAGTCAAAATTATGGAAATTCTATATGGTTAACATGATACTCACTTAGGAAGTTACTTATCAATCTCTTAGGGCCAGAATCACGTCTCACTTGACACATCCTAAGGTTCATTCTATGAGAGAATTTTACGGGGTCTTACAATATCTCCCTCTTGGAAATATTCATCCTCAAATGTTGCTGGTTGGACTAGGAACACAGGAAAAACATAGTACACATAGCTGAATCTCTCTAAACTCTTGAATACCTCAGAAATTGCAAGAACTCATACAAGAATAGATACATAGCTGCACTATAGATTCTATGGGCTAAGTTAAGGAAGAATAATACCTTCGGCTTGATCTGAACTCACGAAGATGAGGTGCGGGTACTTGGCTCGCATATCTGCTTGTGCCTCCCAAGTAGCACCCTCAACAGATTGGTTCCGCCATAAAACTTTAACCAAGGGAACTTCTTTGTTCCTTAGTCTACGGATCTGAAAATCTAGGATCTCAACAGAAATCTCATCAAAGAAAAGATTGTTCTGAATATCATTACTCTCTGAGACTTCCACTACAACGGTATCACCAATATGCTTCTTAAGCATGGAGACATGAAAAACAGGATGAATAGCTGACAACTCTGCGGGCAACTCAACCTCATACGCCACCTTACCAACATAGCTCAAGACTCTATACGGGCAAACATAACGGGGACTAAGGTTTTCCTTTTTACCAAACCTCTTCACCCCTTTCTTGGGTGATATCTTCAAGTACACCTAATCACCCACATCAAACTAAAGATCTCATCTCCTTACATCGGCATATGACTTTTGGAAACTCTGAGCGGTCTTCAACCTCTGTCTAATTAACTTAACTTTCTCCATAGCTTCAAACACTATATCAGGCCCAATTGCGGCAGCTTCACCCACTTCAAACCACCCTATAGGTGACCTACATCTCCTACCATACAAGGCCTCAAATGATGCCATCCCGATGCTAGCATGGTAACTATTGTTATATGCAAACTCTATCAAGTAAAAATGCTCATCCCAACTACCTTTGAAATCAAGAGCACATGCCTTCAACATATTTTCCAGGGTTTGAATGGTCCTCTCAGTCAGACCATCTGTCTGCGGATGAAAAGCAGAACTCAAAAGAACTTGGGTACCAATACCCTGCTGAAATGCCCTCCAAAATTAAGAAGTAAATTGAGTGACCCTATCCGAAATAATGGACGAGGGAACTCCATGCAGCTTGAAAATCTCTCGGATATACAATCTAGCATAATCCTCAGCTGTATAAGATGTGAGAACGGACAAGAAATGCGCTGACTTAGTCAGCCTATCCACAACAACACAAATAGAATCATGATGATGACGCGAAAGAGGCAACCCGGTCACGAAGTTCATATTCATCATCTCCCACTTCCAAGTGGGTATACCAAACCCTTGCATCACACCACTACATCTTTGGTGCTCTACATTAACCTGTTGGCATGTTGCACTCTTTGCTACGAACTCGGCTATATCCTTCTTCATTCTATTCCACCAATAGATTTCCCGCAAGTCACGGTACATCTTGGCAGTGCCAGGATGAATAGAATACCGCGCGCTATGCGCTTCAGCCATAATCCTCTGCCTCAGATCATCAACACAAGAAACACACAATCTACCTAGCACTCTCAACACGCCATCTCCACCATTGGGAGAAAACCTCTACCTTTTGGTCCTGAACTCCTTCAGTCCGACCAAACTAGGATCCTTGTCTTGTTTCTCCTTCACTTCCGAAACTAAAGAGGATTCAGAGCTACTTTGCACCAACGTGCTCACCTCGATTGAATCAAGTAACCTTACACCCAATCTAGCCAGACAATGCACATCGCGAGCTAACTCTTTCTTCCCTTCCTCTACATATGCAACACTACTCATTGACAATCATCTAACGGCATCCGCCACTACGTTGGCCTTGCTAGGGTGATACAACACACTCATATCATAGTCTTTTAACAACTCCAACCACCTCCTCTGTCTAAGATTCAACTCTTTCTGTGTAAACACATACCGCTAGTTCTTATGATCAGTAAACACATCAACATGAACACCATAAAAATAGTGTCTCCAGATTTTCAAAGCAAAGACCACAACATCTAACTCAAGATCATGGGTTGGGTAATTCTTCTCATGCGGCTTCAACTACCTAGAGGAATAGTCTATAACCTTACCTTTTCGCATCAACACATAACCCAAACCAATTCTAGAGGCATCACAATACACCATAAAACCATCTGTACCATCAGGCAAAGTCAACATAGGGGCTGAAGTAAGTCGAGTCTTCAACTCCTAAAAATTTTTCTCACAGGAATCTGACCACTGGAACTTAACTTTCTTTTGGGTCAACCGGGTCATGGGAGATGCAATAGAAGAGAAACCTTCAACAAAACGGTGGTAGTAGCCCGCTAGACCCAAGAAACTTCTAATGTCAGATGGAGAGATAGGTGTAGGCTAATTTCTTACAGATTCTGTGTTTTGGGGATTAACTCTAATACCTTCAGCTGAAATAATATGACCCAAAAAGGCTACAGACCTTAGCCAAAATTTACACTTACTGAATTTGGCGAACAACTGGTGATCTCTAAGAGTTTGGAAGATAACTCTAAGGTGATTCACATGGTAATTCTCATTACGGGAGTATACAAGGATGTCATTTATGAAGATAATGACAAACATATCAAGATATGACTTGAACATTTGATTCATGAGGTCCATGAAGGTGGCTGGGGCATTGGTTAGCCCGAAGGACATGACTAGAAACTAAAAGTGACCATAGCAGGTTTGGAAGACTGTCTTTAGAATATCGCATTCCCTCATTTTAAGTTGATGATAGCCGGATCTAAGGTCTATCTTGGAGAAATAACTTGCACCTTGCAACTGATCAAACAGGTAATCAATTCTCGGAAGAGGATACATATTCTTGACTATGACCTTGTTAAACTGATGATAGTCAATGCACATACGCAAAGAACCATCTTTCTTTCGCACGAATAAGATTGGCGCGCCCCAAGGAGAAATACTGGGCCTTATGAAACATTTGTCTAAAAGATCTTTGAGTTGCTCTTTCAACTTCTTAAGCTCAGCAGGAGCCATATGGTATAGCGGAATAGAAATAGGCTGAGTATCGGGAAGAAAGTCAATCCCAAATTCTATCTCTTGATCGAGTAGTACCCTTGGGAGATCTTCCAAAAAAACATCTGGAAACTCATTAGCAATATTGACTGACTAAATAGTGGGAGCCTCAGACTTAGTGTCTTTGACTCTAACTAAGTGATAGATGTAACCTTTGGATATTAGCTTTCTGGCTTTGAAATAGGAGATAAAATGACTCTTGGGAGATACCAAACTCCCGAACCACTCAAAGCTGGTTCATCAGGAAACTTAAACTTGACCACACAGGTACGATAGTTTATAGACGCATAACAAGAATGAAGCCAATCCATACCCAGAATAAGGTTAAAATCCACCATGTCTAACTCTATCAAATCAACAAGTATGACTCTATGAAGAACAGTAATAGGACAATCTCTATACACTTGTTTAGCAACAACTGACTCCCCGACGGGTGTAGAAACTAGGAAAGGCTCAGGAATCTTTTCAGGACTCATTTTGAAATTCATAGCTACAAGTGGGGTCACATAAGAGAGACTTGACCCGGGGTCCAACAACACATAGACATCAAATCAAAAGACACAGAGCATACCAGTAACAACATCGAGAGATTCCTCCTGCCCCTGATGGGATAGTAAGGCATAGAATCTATTTTGGTGCTAACCGCCGAAGTGCTAGATGAAGCACCCTGAGCAAGGGTGGGATGAGGTACAAAGCTGGTGCACTAGTAGCCTGTGCCTGACTTTGAGAATCTCTGTTCCCCTGTTTATCATGAGGACAATCTCTAAGTCTGTGGACCTGCTTTCCATAACCAAAACAACCCCTCAGATCTATAAAACACTCCCTGAGATAACTCCTATCACACTTAGCACAAGAAAGATAGCGGGTCCTGTTACCAATACTATTCTATGACCTAGACATAAAAGATCTGCCCCTTGCTCCTGCCTGCTTCTAGGTGTGGGAGCACTAGCTGATGAAGACACTGGTATAGATGAACGCCTCTAAAACTAAGAGAGGTTCCCTCCTTAGAACCTAGGCTGGATAAACTCATGTTGCTCAGATCTAGCCCTCTTGTTACCCCTCACTCGATCTCTCTCCCTAATCTTATCCATCTCTATCTGCTAGGCATGCATCATCAAACTAGCCAGATCCATATCCCTATGAATTATCACAGTCCTACACTCCTTTAGTACCAACCGAGAAACTCCGGTCAGGAATTTGCTCATACTAGCCTGGGTGTCAGAAATCAAATCAGGAGCATACTTGGCGAACTAGTTGAACTTCAAGCAGTACTCCTTAAAAGTTATGGAGCCCTACTTCAAGTTCATAAATTCCTCAATCTTTGCCTCCCTCATCTCAAGCGGAAATAACTTGTCCAAGAAAGTATCTTGGAACACCTGCCAAGTCATAGGAGCAACATCCTTACCTTTACCCTTCCTCCACGATAAAACCCAGTCATATGCTATGTCCTTCAACCTGTAAAACGCCAACTCAACACTTTCTTCCTCAGAAACATGCATCACATATGTGATATTTCTCACCTCCACCAGGTACAACTGTGGGTCCTCTCCTTCCTTGGACCCCTAAAACTCTGGCGGATTCATTCACATAAAATCACGGATCCTAGCCGCAGCTACATCACCTTCCTACTGATTAGCAATTATGGCCTGGTTAATGGCCCAAAAATTAGCGGTGACTGCTTGGGCTAATGCCTGAAAGGCCGCCTAAAACTCGGTATGATACACAGTCTCATTCAAAGGATCAATAGGTGGGGGTTGCTCATCATCATTCCAGTGGGCTTTCTCTCTTCAGAGAGGTATTATCGAAAAGAAAAAAGCATAACTTATTAGATGAGAGGGACAACTGTAGGCACGATAGAATCTAAAATAAAGAAATAACTTTTTCCTAAAATGTCTTGTAGCCTCTTGCTCATAGATGTGGTGCGCTACACACCGATAATTAAGACTCTACTCAACATCGCTTGTCAGACTCCCTAGGACTCCTTTAAAATCTTAGGCTTTGATACCAAGTTTGTGACGACTCAAAATCACCTCCCGGGATGTCACACGGTGCATGAGGCTACAAGTACCCCCAAGCTAACCCTTTGAGCCTATTTCTACTAATAACACTCATTTTAATATAAAATAATTCAAACACTAGCATAGTCATATCATATGAGAGGAAATACAGAGAAAATGCTTGGTCCAAACGACCAAGAAACATCGGAAACCTCAACACAACCACAATCTGATAACTAGTCTGACAAAGCCTCTACTAATCCATGAATTAGAGAGCCATTGGGACAAGTCCCCAACTGACTCAAAATAAACTGAAAGTAAAATCATAGTCTCTCAAATGCAAAAATATCTGAAGATAGGTCCTAGAACGATGAGGACTCACTACTGTAGGAATGTAGATAGAGGTACTCGAAAGTCACTGACGAGGCTGGGACTGAGCACCTGAACCTACATTATATGACAATGTAGAACATAAACGTATATGTTGATCAATACTTGGGAATGTACTGAGTATGTGGGGGGCATGAATTTATATAAAACAACATCAATACTCTTTAATCAAATCATGCATGCAATAAGTAATGACTCACATGGCTTGAATAAGTATAAAATGCAAAGCTCATGAATTATGTAAAATGGAACATGTAACACAATCTTATGAGTCATTATACTTTCATCTTTGAAATTTGTACTCTTCTCTTTTTCTCATTACTCAAGGCTAAAGGAAACTTTAAGCAATACTTTCAACTCAAGCAAATGTCTCATGGAGAGTAAAACTTCTTCAATGCTCAAGAACTCATAACTCTTTTGAACTCAAATACTTGGAATTCAAAATCATATAACTTTGGAACATACTTGAAGGCATTTAATTCATGTTATGGCTATGGAACGTGTAACTTGGTTGCAATATCTATTTTAGGATTTTCTTTGGTTTAACATTTGATGATAGACCGATCAATCCTAGTCTCTACCTATTGGTTCATTTTTATTTAGCTCAGGGTGATTATGCTAGATAAATTCTCAAAGAATGGTCCATTGGTACAAATGTTGGTTTCCACTACTTCTTACATTAGCTCCCAACTTTTATCAACTTTTAGATGTCGCCTCAGCAGAAGGGGCGTACTCAAGTCGGGATTAGCGTGGTTTCACCCATAGTCGGTGAGGCACCCTGGAGTGGATCATTCACTTTCAAAAGATTGTGATTAGGATTTATGACTATTGGTTTTGAGGGTCATCCAGTCCAGTAATAGATTTGGCAGAGATTGAGAACATTAGTCACCATTATTTGAGTATTTAGTTAGAACTTTATGGGCTTTGTTGTTATGATAGTACGCATGGATCTTTGGTCGATTAACTATAACTTTTCAAGGTTAGGGTGGTATGATTACACAGGTAGGATTCAAATTATGTTGGAGAGATTTTGTATAGTTCAGAGTAGACATTAGGTTTGGAAAGACAAGAGAATATTTAATTTGGGGTTTGGATTTAGTGGTATGATTTATAGATTGGGTTAGTCTTTAGCATGGTTGAGTTTTTGCTTAGTTTTGCTTATCTTGATGTGATGTTAGTACGCTGTGGTTTAGGTTTGTATGCTTCAGTCAAGATCTGTCTATTAGAGGCTAGTTGGTTATTGAGGATGAGTTTTTGGTTACTTGGATAGTAAAGTAAGGATAAGAATGAAAAAGATACCTTTAAGGAAATCCCTTAGAAGTATTGGTGGGTCTTAGAGGTTATATGGGGATGTTTTCTCTTGGTATATGGGCCCAGTACCTCATTATTTTGTGCTTTTAGGTTCTTTTAATCCACAACCTTTCGAGACTGAAAATCTTTTAATAGTGGATGTTGTAATGACCCTCCAGGTCATTTTCTCTATTTTTTTTTCTTATTTTAGGTGTTTTGTGCCTTCCCATAGCAACTATAGGTCATTTATGACTTGCTGGAACCATCAACAATGTTCATGTAGTTTATTTTGATTTTAAGCCCATTTCTTTATTTTGGAACTTTTAAAGTTGACAAATTGGTCGTGGACCATAAATTTTAGTAGACAACCTCTTATGATAAATTTTGATAGTGTCATCATCTCTGAAATATGGATTTTAGGTTAGGAGGACCCTTGGCCTGAGTCTCGAGGCTTCCAGACTCATTCTATGCTATTGGTTGGAAGTTGGTAAGATGGAATAGAGGGCGTGGGGCCATTTTTTTTATATAAATGACCTCGAATGGAAATTTAATAGTTCTGTTGAGTTTGGAATGTTGAATTTTGTTGAGTAACGTAGTTTGTTTGCATGCACAGGATTTCAAACAAATCTCGAGCATCCAATTGGAGTTCATTGGGACTTGATGTTTTGCTAGTTCTTTAGCTGTTGGTGCAACCACTTTAGCTGTAATCGCTTTTGTAGTGTGGTATCTCTTTAAAAACACTTGGTTGTTTGGCTGAGGGTTGCTTAAGAGATACATGTTTTCTTTAGCGGACGTTACTTAAGAGACCAAGGTGCTACTTTTGAGGCATCTCCCCCCTCCTGTAACCACTACTTTAGCAGACAATCGTGGCTTTAGCAGCTTAATGGCCGCTTAAGCAGTCACCGCTGGGTCTCTCTCTCTATATATATTTTATTTTCATGAGTTTCAGTCATTCTCTAACTCTTTTTTCTCCATTTTTGATCTTGTAAGATCAAGGAAATGAGAAGATTTGCAAATTGGAGCTGGGATAACATGGGGAAATCGTGTGGTCTTATCACCATCGTTATCTTGTAAGTTTTTGGCCAAATTTTTTGTTTAATTCTTGTTTGTCCCTTTATTTTTTCTTGAGCTCTTGGGGCTATTTCTAGCCCCAATTAAGATTTCATTTGTACATAAATTTTGAGAACATATTTTTTTGACCTTTAAGGGACCTCGTGACAGATTCAATTTCAGAATTCTATTAGCGGGCACTATCTGCCTATCCTTGGATTGAGTTTTGGCCCTAACTTCTATATTGAAATATGTTTTTTTACTTATATTAACATCTAGATGATGATTTTTTTAGGTCGACATCATTTAGTGGTTGTGGAGTGGAGACGAGCAGTTTGTGGATGGTTTGAGACTGCGGTTTGATATCGAGGTAGGCTACTCTACTTTTTTTTGAGATTATTTATTGTATAGATTGCATGTTAGGTGGGAGTTATAGAATAGGGTTAGGGCTACATGTATTAGTTTTTGGCCTATTTAGGGGATTTAGTATAGAATTGTAAATTGAGCCTTAACATAGAATACCCGCCATAACTTCAGCATACTATTAAGCCTGATTATTTATGTGCATGACCTTAGGGTGGCACTGGTAATCCATAGTGTAGGGGTTGTGGTAGTACTTATCCATTGCAATAATATTCCACAGTTATATTCTCCTGGTAGAATGATGACTCTTGTTGATCCCGCTTTTGACTTTTGACATATACTTATATACTCTTATTGTTCTGTATATTACATTGTTAGGCCCAAGGCCTTGGTTATGAGACCATTGACACCAGGTTAGTTCACTATATTTTAAAAGAGTTTTGGCTTAGTTTATAGATGCTTAGGCACTCATGTTTTCTTTGTTTGGATACTGGTGATGGCGTTCATACATTATCCATATTCCCAAGCTTATTTTAGCCGATTAAAACCATCATTTTGGCATAATTCAGGCCTATTTTTACTTAGGCTAGTATATAGTCCACCTTTTGGACTTGACTAAGCTCTTTTAGTGCCTTGGGATGGGACTGAGAAACCTTAGCCTAGGTTTGGGTAGGTGCTTGCCTTAGGTTAGGATATCAAGGTCTGATAGTGGGTCTATTATCCTTTTTAGATAGAATGCCTTGAATGACTCTTTTTAGCATTAGATGGGCTTATGATTGCTTCCTAAGGCTATTACCTTGGGTCTGGGTTGTCTTGGACTTGATTTTCATGCCTATTTAGTTTCTTTACCCTTAGGAAAGGTAGTAATTGATCTTTGATTTCACCTCTTGATCTAGTAATTGGGATCCACTTGGACTTAAAGGATGTGACATCCTGAGACTGAATTTTACAAATAAATAGACTGGTAATGGGCTTAGGACCCCTAAATTATGCTAGTTATGCCATGCTTATGAGTTCTGGTTCAAGTTTGGCATCTGCTTATGGTTGCATTTTAGAAGCTCTAGCATTTGGTTATAGTTAATGCTTGGGCTTTATGGAAGTTGTATATGGTTCTTGTCTTTGAATTTTAGTGGTTACAAATAGATCATTAGGTCTCTTGTTATTACTCAATGGTGTTCGTTCAAATTCGGCTATCATTATCGTATAATGATGGATCATCTAACCTCTTACTATTTTCCTTTGGTTATGGTTTGAATTTGATTTTTGTTATTGGTACAGCTATGCATATGGATTATGGATTCCCTAGTTAGAGATGAGACAGTGTATATAGATATACCTACTCCCCTATTGGCTCTTTTATTTGAATGGCCATAGTATGAGAGAAGGCTAGTCACTGTAGGTTATATCCTTTTAAGTTACTGAGATGGAGGAGGTATATACACATGTTCTAGATTTGTTACTTGGTTTATCTTGCATTATCTAGTTCTTTTCTTGGCTTTCTTTCATTCATTTTCATGCATCGCCAATCAACATATTAATGTTTTAGTGCTTGTACCTATAGGCCTTTGTAATACCCCAGGTTTTTGGACTCTAAAATTCTGAAGCGTTGACAATACTGCCATGACTATGACTCAGATGATGAGTTGTTATCACTCATCACGAGTCACAGTGTGGTACTTGTTGTCTCACCAGAGAGTTTGCCAAGGATTTCTTCCTTGATCTCAAGTCTTCGTCATGACTAGTGATGATAGGTAATGAGTCATGGTGAGTGACTCATGACCATAACAGTGAGGATCAGGATTTGACCTGCAGGTGACGAGCCTAGGTAATGACTTCTGCTTAGACCTCATGAGTAATTACCTGAGTTGTGACGATTGGAATCCGTTTTCCTGCATGTTTTAATTAAGGACTTTTTGGTCATTTCTTTCCTTTACACTTATTGTGTATGGCCTAAAAATACTAAGGGACAATATTATCCTAGATTACACAAAGTAAAACCTACTCTCTTAATCTTTAACTCCCCAAAGGCAAGAGAAAACTAGGGTTCATAAGAAATTCATCCATCAAGCTCTAGTTTTCGGATGTATTTCAATTTCTTTGGTATTTCAGGCATCTCTCTCATCACTAACTTGAATTTTATACAATGACATATGTTTTAATCATTGTTCATATGATTTAATTGTTGGGTTTGAAATTGAGTTGAGGGCTTTTGATAACTATCACTCGAATTATGTTTCCCATGGTTTAAATGTCTTATGTATACATAAATTGATGATAGTTTGGACTGAATAGGTTCATTATTTTGGAATTTGGAATGGGGAACATGAGTTTCCCCAAATTGATGGATTTTGGCTTGGTAATAACATTAACCTCAATCCACCTGCATGATTTTCGTTTTAAATATGGAATTTGCATGATTTAACTCACTTTAGAAACCTATTGCATTGAATTAATGGACAAATGGATAAAAATAGATTCTAAAAGCCTTGGTTGCCATGGTTTTGGATTTTTAAAAAGGAATTGGGAGTCAATTGGTTAACTGGAATGGATTGGCATGATTATATAAGCTTGCAAGCATAATTGGTATGATGATACTATGTGGTAAATGCCTTAATATAAGACTCCTTGTCTTATGGTTGGGATTATGTGCAAAATGGTTTTAATTTAGGCTTAAAGGGGGTTGTGTAGCTCACCGTGAAGGTGGAGGTCTCAGGGGGACCAATACTGAAAACCACGTTTGCTGGCGTGAGGGTCTATATGACCGTGTGCTTGGTTCACATATTTTATTTTTGGGATGGCTAGAGCCTTGGTGTCTTTAGACCTTCTTCGAATTTCCTCGGTTTGAGAGGGCAACATGTGTTGGGGCCCTAGCAGCAGGGAGAGCTGAACCCATATAGCCCGTGGGTGCCCTTAGGATGGATAGTGCTACACAGTCCAGGTTAATGATTTTAAACTCTCATGTTCATGACCCTTTACCCTACCCCGAAATCTTATATATGTATATATGAATGTGTGCATGTGGTTTTGGCTGATTTTGGACATGGCATTATTTATTACTTTTCCTGAGTTACATGCCATTACTTATTCCACTAACCATCCCTAGATGCTGCATGATTTCATGATGCAGGGTGCTAGGTTTGTTTTGTTACTCTTGTGCATCGTTAGATGGTGTGGTGCGTTGGTCGAGTTGCAGTGAAGTGGAGAGCCTCCATATTTCAAAAAGCCTTGCCATTTCATCAGGTTTCTTTTTAGATTTTGGGAATTGTGAGTTTTCTTTTGTCATGGTCGAGGGCATGTCACGACCTAGTTTGGTATTTTGGTTTTAGAGGCTTTCGTGGACAAGTGTGAGTTGTATTATTGGTTTTGGAATCTTAGATCTTTCACTTGATATATTTATCTTTTATTACTATCTTTATTGGCTTCCACATTATTATTTTTATCGTGCTCTTGAGGTTTGGCTAAGGGGGTGATCTCTGGTCTGTGGTGGTCTTGAGATACCCATCACGACTAGGCCCTGGTTTGAGTCGTGATAATCTTATAGGGGGATGTATATATATGTATGGTTGTTATTTAATGAGTGTCTTCTTATGCCATTCAGGCTTATGGGGCCTAGTTAGGTTATTGTTTGTCTTGGCTAGCCAGTTACTTTATGGTTTGGTTATTATTGTATTGTTCGTTGCAGACTGGTTATGGATTGATACTCGAGGTTTTTGGTACATTTATGAATCCTTTTCTCATTATAATGGTTAGATTTATCATTTATAGATTACTTTCTGATTATTCATATTTTTGTTAGAAACCCGATTTATGCTAGAGTTTGCTCTCTTATTATTTATGATCCTTATGATGTTAGACTAGCTCTTTCAAGGTAGTACCTTAGTATTTGGTTATCTATATAGCACAATTGTATATCCACTCTTCTCTAACTACTGTTTTTATATCATTTCCTACCTCCCTATTACAATTATATATTCTACAACCTTTTTTCATTCTACTACTATATATAGACTAGTTACTTATGGTATCACATTATGTCCCTTATTACATGTAGTATCTGATAGTTACCCTTAACTCTTTATTTGCATTCTCATGTTCGTTTCTTAACTTGTTCCTGGTAGTTTATAATCCTACGCTACATGTTAATTATACTTGAATTATATTTGTAGCTCAGTCGGTCAATGGTTATTGAGTACCTCATTGTCCCAACCCGAGAGTACCCCCTAGTCGTAACACAATGCGTAAGGTGACAAGTGACCCCAAGCTAACCCATGACCTTGCATGTATTAGAATAATGAATAAAGTAACAAAACACTCGGTGGAAGTTAACTGAAATATTTGGTGGAAACCATAATAATGTAAAACCAAATACCTAATAAAACTGGAAATAGAACAAAGAACTGTCTGACAACCAATCATACTGAAAATCTAAACATTTGTCTAAAAGCCTCTACTCATAATGAGTTGTTGGGAGAATTTCCCAGATAACTTCGACTGCTAAAAATGAAATAAACTGACAAAAAAATAAAGAATTGATAACTAGTCCTCGAATGATGAGGACTCACCAAAAATTACTGCTGAATGTGGTACGGGAACATGCTAAGTGCGGCTCGGGTACTGAGAGCCCGCACCAATATTTTGAGTCAATATAGCATAGGAAATTATGCGATTAGTACTTTAAATTTACTAAGTATGTGAGGTGGAAACAAGCTATCATAATGGAATATGAATGTCTGAACATGAAAACTGAATGTAAAACAAAGTGTAAACATGTAAACATGTGTTGAATAAAAAAACTGAATACTGAATAACTAAATATCTGAATACTTAGTCAAGAAAACCTGAACTGAACATAAACCGAAAATGAACAGAGGACAGTAGGAGCTAACAATAATCGACATACCCAGTCTAAGCAAAATCGGGGTCTAACCTGTAACCCCAGTTGGAAGGGTGCTAGTACCTTGCCAAAGACACCAACACTGGATCATGTGGATCTACTAAACTGATGTCCCAAGAGATTGGGGTGTGAATCCTAACTGGTGGGAAACCCCTTATTATGGTGGCACCGTAGATCTGGAACTTAGGGACTTTTACTAAAGGTCTCAGTCCTAAACTGGATGGAGAACCTTCATCGCTGCATTCACTCGATGCTAAGTACCACTCCCAACTGAATGACACTGAAAAGTTATATTTATGTATGTGTGTGTGATCAATATATTAAATTATGAAAAATAGAAACGTATGAATAATCTGAAGTGATCAAAACTTGTCAACTAGTTCATGCATGAAATCCTAGGTACTGGATGTTCATAACCCACCATCTTTGTCTAATGCAACTGAACACAATGATACTTTAAAGATGATTATATTGGAGAACTTTAAAATATATACCAAACTCAATAATTTATCAAAAATAGGGAAATTCATGATCTCTGAACATGGGAAGATGTCACTCCTTTGGGAAGACATTTATTCATGGTATAATTACAAAGTAAATTGAGTAAATTTAATGAAAACTTCATATTTGACCCGGAACCCAACTTGAGGGGAAAGTAAATGTGAGAATTTAGAAGCTTTTTGGGACTTAATGGGTGGAAGGGACCCATTGATGAAACCCCATATACCTGAAGTGGGAGCCTTGGAGAAGATCCTTAGAATTTGAGCTTGTTCTTAAGGAATCCTAACTCTCTTTTGGAGATGAGAGAGTCACTTCTTTTCTTGTTATGGATTGATTTTAGGATTAAATGGTGAATTTGGGGAAGTTTAGGATTATATACCACTCCTGGGGAAGCCAAAATGATGTGGGTTAGGAGTTGATAAAATGAGAAAAGACTAAATAAACCCTTTTAAATCATTTAGGAATTTCTGGTAAGTAGTCATCACGACTAGGGTAACGATTGGTCACTAGTCGTGGTCTGAGACATGACCTGAGGTCTTGAGTTTTGAATCTTTTCTGTTATGACAATGACTCCCTTCCTAATGGTAGCTAGTTCTAATCACGTGTCGTTAGGAGAAGTTGGGGTCAAAGACTTGATTTCTAGATTTCTTTCTGTTGTGACGACGGGTCCACCTTACGACTCATTAGGATTGGTAAAGAGTCGTATGCTGGAATCTTCACCACTATGCTAAAATTTGGGATCCTTCACTATCGTGGCAATAAATCCACACAAAGACTCTCTATGACTAGTAATGGGTCATTTCCAGAGTTATTGTCACTGGTAGTTGATAGACCCTCGAGAAATTTTCCTTAACTTCTTTCCACGATATCAGATTAAAGCGAGACTAGTGGCATCTGGAAGCTAAATAAATGGACTATCTTTTGATGGGTCTAGATCTTGGAAATTTGGGGTATTATGAGATATCACCCCTTGAAATCATTTGTCCTTGAATGAAATTGACTAAGTTGAGAGGCTAGGGAAAAGCTAAAATTTTGCACTGAACACTTACGAGCTGAATCATAAACTAATATCTGAATTTATGACTAATGTATGAACTGAACTAAACTCATGAATGCATGCTATGATATGAAATGGCTAGATGGTTGAGTTAGAAATGAAAGAATTAATTAATTAAAGAAACTATTACCTCATGTAAAGACTGAGTTTGAAGAGAAAAGATGGGGTACTTGGTCATTATATCTGCCCATGCTTCCTAAGTAGCTCCCTTAACGGGACGATTTCTCCATAAAACCTTTACTAAGGCGCCCTATTTATTCCCAAGACTTCGAACCTGATGATCAAGGATATTAATGGGGAATTATCCATAAGAGAGTCTATTTTCCATGCCCATCCTTTCTATAGGGACTACTGATGCTGGGTCACCAATGCACTTCTTCAACAAGGAGACATGGAAGACCGGATGCACTAATGCTAGCTCCATAGGAAAATCCAACTCATAGTCTACCTTACCATTACGACTAAAATTTTGTAAGGTCCAATGTAGCGGGGACTGAGTTTCCCCTTCTTACTAAATCTCTTCACCCCTTTCCTAGGAAAAATTTTCAAATAGACAGAATCACTAACATTATACTCAAGCTCCCTTCTCCTCACATTTGTATAAGATTTCAGATGACTTTTGGCCGTCTTTAGCCTTTCTCTATAAACTGAGCTTTCTCCATTGCCTCATGTATTGAATCTGGCCCTATCAAAGTAGCCTAACCAATCTCAAACCAACCAATAGGAGATCTATACCTTCTACCATAAAGAGCCTCTAATGGGGCCATCTGAATATTGGTGTGATAGTTGTTATTATAAGGAAACTCAATCAAGGGCAAGTGATCATCCCAACTACCCTTGAAATCAATTACACATGACCTCAACATATTATCTAAGGTTTTAACATTCCTCTCTGCCTTACCATCTATCTGCGGATAAAAAGTTGTACTAAGATAAACTTGGGTACCAAGACCCTTTTGAAAAGCCTTCCAAAAATGAGTGGTAAACTGGGTACCTCTGCCTGAGATAATGGTCAAAGGGACCCCATGCAATTTTACCAACTCCCTGAGATAGAGTCTAACATAATCTTCAGTTGAATGTAAAGTATTAACATTCTAGAAATGAGCTGACTTACCGATTCAATCCATAACAACCCAAATAGAGTCATGCTGAAGATAAGTACGAGACAATCCTATGATAAAGTATACATATTCACTACTTCCCACTTCCAAGTAGGAATACTGAACTCTTGAAGTGTACTACTAGGCCTCTGGTGCTCTATCTTAACATGCTATCAATTTGGACACTTAGCCATTAATTCTACAATATCATTTTTCATGTCATTCCACCAATAGACTTCTCGCAAATCATGATATATCTTAGTGGCTCCTAGTTGAATAGAATACCAAGAAACATAAGCTTATGCTAACATCCGCTGCCTCAAACCATCAATATTCAAGACACATAATCTGCCCTGACAGTGAATAACACCATCTCCCCCTTGGGACAAAACCTTAAATTTCTAATCTTGTAGGAGAACACAACTGCTGCTAGCTTGAGATCATGAGTCGAGTAGTTCTTCTCATGAGGATTGATTTTTATAGAGGAATATGATTATCCTTACCCCTCTTTATCAACACATAACCAAGACCAACTCTAGAAGTATCACAATATATGACAAAACCATCTAAACCCTTTAGTAGAGTCAAAACTGAGGTGGAGGTAAGTCGAGTCTTCAGATCCTGCAAACTATTGTAGTACGTATTAAAAAATTAGAATTTAACTTTATTATGATTCATTCTGGACATGAGAGAATCAATAGAGTGAAATCCTTCAACAAACCGCCTGCTGTAGTTGACTAAACCCTAGAAACTCCTAATATCTGATAGAGATACGAGTCTAGGACTGTTCATTACTACTTTAGTCTTTTGAGGATCAACTCGAATGCCCTCATCAAAAATGATATGACCAAGGAAGGGTACAGGTTTCAAAAAAAAAATTCACACCTTCTAGACTTAGCAAATAACTGGTGATCTTTAGGAGTATCAAGACAATCCTCAAGTTATCTGCATGTTCACCCCTACTCCGAGAATAAATGAGGATGTCATCTATGAAGACTATAATAAACATTCCCAAGTACTGCTTTAACACCCTATTCATTAAGTCCATAAAAGCTGCTGGAGCATTCGTTAGTCCAAAAAACATAACTACAAATTTGAAGTGACTATACCGAGTCTTCAAGGTTGTCTTTGGGATATCATTTTCTCTGACTCTAAGCTGATGATATCCAGATCTGAGTTGTATATTAGAAAAATAGTTGGCACTTTGAAGTTGGTTAAAAAAGTCATCAATCTTAGGGATGGTATACTTATTCTTGACTGTGACTTTATTCAGCTGACGATAATCAATACACATTCTGAGAGAACTATCTTTTTTGTGCACGAATAGGACTAGAGCAACTTATGGAGAGATACTCAACCTGATTAAAACCTTTTCTAAGAGATCTTTCAATTACTCTTTCAATTCCTTAAAGTCGGCTGTAATGTGGAATTAAGATAGTTTAGGTAGCTAGAAGGAGATCTATTACGAAGTCAATTTTCCTCTTAGGAGGAACTTTGAGAAAATATTTAGGAAATTTTTTTGGAACTTTATTCACTAATGGAACTGACTCAAAACTCAGAATTTTAGAACTTTAGTTTTTTTATCGGATAAGATGATATATGCACCCCGTGGAAATCATTTTTTTTTTGCCTTAAGAAAAGAGACAAACCGACCTATAGGCACTGAGGTATTACCCCTCTATTCTAAGACTAGCTAATTTGGAAACTAAAACTGAACTACTCTATTTCTACAGTCAACTAAGGCATATCAAGAGTGGTGCTAATCCATGTCATGAATAACATCAAAATCCGTTATGTCTAACTCTACAAAATCAACTGAAGTGACCTTCTAGGATGCTGTAACTATGAAATTTTTGTTTTCCTATGTAGCTATGATAAACTATCATCTGGAGTAGAAACTGAGTAGGGTTCGTTAAGTATTTTGGGTCTGACACTAAAATCTACTACTATAAAGGGAGTTATAAAGAAAAGTGTGGCTCTGGGGTATAACAATGCATAAACATAAAGGTTAAAGACTTGCAACGTACCAATAACCACATCAAGAGAACCCTCCTAATCCTGTTGAGTCTAAAGGGAATACAACCTATTCTGACGTTGTCTACTAGTTGCAGTAGAAGTAGCACCTTGCTAAGTTGGGCGACCTGCTAGAACTAATGAGGAGTTAGTCTGACCTTACTGATGAACATCCTTACCCTTATGCACAACCACTTGGCACTCTATTATCCTATGTCCTGACTTGCCACACCCAAAACAAGCATCACTACCCTCCGTGCACTCACTCTTACGGTTCCTACCTTATCTCTTGCAAATTTGGTTAGTGCAACCACTATTCATGCTACCTTGGGACTTAGAGATTGACACTCTATCATGAGTACCTTGTTTAAACTTGGGCACTGGAGCACTAGTAGAAAATGGGGTTGGGGCTGAAGATTTCTGGCAGAACTAAGAGCGATTCCCACCATCTAATCTCAACTGAGAGAAATTAAAGGTACCAGTTCTTAACCTTTTATTTTATCTTTCCATTTTTTTATTGATATTTACCTCTTTTATCTGTTAGGCATGAACTATCAATTAAGATATATCCATATCCTTAACCAATACAGTCGTTCTACACTTCTTAACTACATCTTTAAAAATAGCAAACACAAACTTATTCATCCGGGTCCTAGAATCGGCCACCATAGTCGGAGCATTCCTCACCAACTGAGTAAACTTGAGAGAATACTCCTTACCATTTATACTTCCCTGCTTTAAGTTGATACACTCCTTTACTTTGGATACCCTTAACTCAAGTGGGAAGAACCTATCCAGAAATGCTGCAGCAAACTCATCCCATTGTACTGGCCTTGCATCTATACTTCTATCTTTTTTCCACTGATTATACCAAGTATGAGCCACTTATTGTAGTTGGTAAAAATCCAAATTAATACTTTCTCTTGAAGTAAAACCCATAATGTCTGTCACTTTCTAAGCACTATCTAAAAACTCTTACGGATCCTCTTCCGACTTAGACCAAAAGATCATTGGCAAATTCATCCGAGTGAATCCTAAATTCTAGCTTCCGCCGTAATCACTATTAGGTTAGCTGGGGAAACAACTTGATAGGTTTTTTGAGCAGTCATAGATTGGGATAGTGTGGTAAAAGCAACCCTAAATTCGGCATGTAAAACCCGCTCATTCAGAGGGTTTTGGGTAAATGGTGGTGGTGCTTATTGGTTCCTATTCCTACTTTCGTTAGTTCCTCTTAGGAGGTATTTTCTATAATATAGATAGAGGACAAGTTAGAAGTAGAATTTTTAATAGAGCTCACAATCTATCGTACGACATGAATCATGAAAGAAGTGAGACTTTTCTAAACATTTCATAGCCTCTCACCCTTAAGTGTGTCATTCTTCACACCCACCAACAAGACTCTACTTAGCACGACATTCAGATACCTTAGGACACTTTAAACCTGCTTCTATGATACCAAGTTTGTCATAACCCGATACTACCCCTAGTCGTAACTGTTAGCCTCCTAAATTTATGTTTTAATAATGACAAACTAACGAGTGAATCTTTGCAGGATATAAGTAAATCTTTAAAGGATATTGGAATACTTCTAGTGATGGAAGGATAAAAGAAGAAAGTAAGGAATCCAGCTGTAGGAATGGAAGGACATCAAATCATGATCAGCGACATCCAAGCAAATCTATCAAAATAAGAACAAACAGAGGATAATCTAAGTCCCGATAATTATAGTAAATCAAATCAAACATAAAGATCTCAGTCCCGAGAATCACAACAAATTAGGTCAATTATGATAAAGTAAAAAGAAGAAAAAATCACAGACATATCTGATATGGACGTGAGTAAAATTCATATATGGATATATCTGATATAGACATATCTTACAACTATATTCCTCAATCAAGGAATTAATTCAAATCCTTGATTGAGAAGAAATGTCTGGCGTTTCCTTATAAGGAGTAGCAGTCAAAGACTATAAAAGAAGAAGACTGAAGATGAACACGAGTTACACAACTTAAAAAAAGAATATCAAAGTATCTCAATCTTAGTCTCACAAGGCTTTGTAACTTTTAGTTTATAATTGTTATATAAAGAGTAGGATCGAGCCAATTTTGTAACATCAACTGAAGCTGTGTCATAAGTTCTGAAGACTCCACATGATCTGAAGAACAAAATAAGTCTTCAAAACTTGTTTCTCATCATTATACTTGATCCAATATTAAATGATCTAAGGAAACTTTAAAACCCAAGGGGATTGGAAGTAGGCACCACATTGGTGTTCCTAACCAGGATAAATCTCGGTGTCTTTACTTTATGTTTGATTATTTATTTGCTTAATTATTTAAATCTAATCTGTCTTGTAAAGTGTATTGTTCTATAGGCGAGTCGATTGTGAAAAGTCTGTAGTCGACTCATAAAAAATTTTCAATTTACCACTCTCTTGAATTTCAATTAGTATCAGAGTAGGTCTCACTAACACTATTGCTTAACCACAAGTGAGAAAAGATCAAATGGCAAATTATCAAATTCTAGGTTCTCTTCTTCAAGATGGTCACTCCTCTACAAAACCATCATACTTAAATGGGCAACACTACTTATACTGTAAAAATAGATTCAGAATCTTTATCCAGTCAAATGACTTCCAAGCTTGGGTCGTCATCAAGAACATTGTGTGTTAAAGAACCTCTACATATTGTATTTGATGAATCTAATCACTTTTCTATGATTTTGAGTGCTGGTAAAGAACAAGTGGGTAATCTACAATCTGAAGAAAGTAACAATACAATCTCTGAGTCATCACAAGACAAGTCAACGACACCTTCCCCAAAGTCGACCTCCATAATTTGGAATCAGGTGCGTCTACAAAAATAAGTTGAATAAAGAAGGTAAGGTTATTAGAAATAAATCCAAACTTGTAGCTTAAGGCTATTCCTAGCAAGAAGGTATTGATTATGACGAGACCTTTATCCCCGTGGCAAGGTTGGAGTCAATATAGATTTTATTAGCTTTTGCAACTTTCAAATGTTTTGAGTTGTATCAAATGGAAGTAAGAAGTGCCTTATTAAATGGCTATATCCATGAGCGAGTCTTTGTAAAACAACCCCCTGGATTTGAAGATTCGTCATATCCAAATCATATTTTTAACTTACCAAAAACACTCTACGACCTCAAATAAGCTCCAAAAGCTTGGTATGAGATATTGAGTACTTTCTTACTAAATGAAAATTTTCCAAAATGTAAAATTGATACAGTTCTGATCTTACAAAAATTGATTCAAATCCACTTCTTGTACAATGTTATGTTGATAATATTATTCCTGATAGTTCTAACATCTTTTTGTGCTAATTTTGCTACTCTAATTAAAGTATTTGTCATATGGGTGATTACCTAAGTCCTTGACTTAGCAAGAAGCAAACCTTAGTTTACTCGCCAACAAATTGAAGTTGAATACATAGCCAATGGGAGTTGCTGTGATTTATGTGTCATCTACTTATGTTTAATGTGTCTTATGAATCTGTGCCCATAATGTGTAACAACTCCAGAGATCTTAGTCTTTTCATATGTTGTAAAGTATCATTTTATTTGAAATCTGGTAGTAAGTGGTGATTTTATTTTACTGACTCTGAAAATCAACTTGTATATTTTTTTAATGTTTTTATCTTTATTAGGAAAGATTTTGTCTTCTAAAAGAAAAATTTTGTATAATATTTTTCTAAAGATTTTTTTAAGAAAAACTTGATACTATATATTTTACCAAATCTCTAAGGATTTCAAAAACTCTTATTATTGGCAAGAAAATCATCAACTACTCTCTGAATCTCGATCTTTTCCTTTCAAATCTCCCTCTTTACACACTACCTTTTTCTCTTCAATCATCATTACCATCTCTGTACCCTCTCACTTCCCAACTCTCCTCCACCCTTTGTATATTCTACGCCAACCTTCATCATTCCCCTGACAATAGAGAGATGGAAACCCTGGTTCTGGGTACACGTATAATTTTCAATGACTTTCTATTTGAGAAAGTATTTGATACCCAACTCGTAGGTATTGTCCCTTTCATAAATGACACTTGTCCAGTAAATTTTGAAGTTAGTTTTGATGAAGCAAAGAAGGTCATCTCAGATCCTGACTTAAATAACCCCTTCTTTGGTCTTCTGTCACTCAACTTTCAAAATAGAATTTTTGCACATATCATTGCAACCACCTTGTTCCTCGAAAGTAATCTATCAGTAATGTGACATGTATAGATGTTTTTGTTCTCTACTGCCTGATTAAAAAATACAAAATAAACTGGAGTTCTTGGATTTGTGAATATATGATAGAAAGTGTCGCTGACTCCCATGCCTTAGCAAGTTTGCCCTATGGTCTACTCATCACTCAGATTCTTCTTCAATATGGAATTAACCTCTCATCCTTTCCAGTGGTAGAATTATCTGTCACCTATGACTCAAAGACCTCCTCATGCATGGGCTATGCTCTAATCGAAAAAGAATGGTGCAAAAAAAATTCTGTCAAAAGCTAGCCTGACACTTCCAGGGTAAGTAAATCTATGTCTAATTCTATATTCTTTGTAGATAAAGAGATTGAAGAACTCAAGGGTAGACTCACCACCATTGAGGAAGGAATATCCAGCATCAAGGAGTCAACTGCCAAGCTGCTACATCTGAGCAAGGAGACCGATACTGATATAGGCAAAGTGCGACTCTCTCTTGATGGTTTCAAATAGAAAGTGGTAAAACTGTTTAACAGAATGTTCTCCTAGGTTGATTCCATCAAGACTGGGTCTTTCTCTTTCTCCAATGAGCTTGAAATCTTCATTCAGAACTCTTACTCCAACTTCACCAAGAGTGTTGAGAAATTCTATGACCGCTTCTGCTCAAAGATGCACAACACTCTTACTTATTTCCTAGCCAAACGACACTGAACTCTTTTATCTCATTCAAAAGGGGGTATGCCCCTTCTTGTACTCTAGGTTGTATTAAGATATTACTCACTCCTAATACAACATGTTTTTTATTCTACTTCCTAGTATAATTTTTCATATCTCTTACTCTTAGTTTTGCCTTTGATTGGTTTCTTCTCCTTGTTCTTTTGTTTGATTTCTGCTTTGTTTTGTATTTGCTTTAGTCTTTTTTATTACGTAAAAAGAGGAGAAGATGATCTCATATTAGTCAACAAGACAGGGGGAGCTAGTCGACTACCATATTATAAGAGTTGACTACAACCTATAAGGCAGAAAAATAGGGGAGCAAGCCGGGCATCTTAACAAGGAAGTTAACTGATGTTTAACGTTTGTCATTATAAAAAAAAGGGAGATTGTTAGCCTCCTAAATTAAAGTTTTAATAATGACAAACTAATGAGTGAATATTTGTAGGATACGAGTAAATCCTTGAAGGATATTGGTACACAACTATTGATGGAAGGATAAAAGAAGCAAGTAAGGAAGCCGATAGTAGGAATGAAAGGACATCAAATCATGATCAACAACATCAAAGAAAATCAATCAAAATAATAACAAATGGAAGGAGAATCTCAGTCTTGATAATCATAACAAATCAGATCAATCACAAAGATCTCAGTCCCGAAAATCACAGCACATTAGGTCAATCACGATAAAGTAAAAAGAAGAAAAGATCACGAACATATCTGATATGGACATGAGTAAAAGACATATATGGATATATATGATATGGATATATAATACAGCTACATTCCTCAATCAAGGAATTAATTCAAATCCTTGATTGAGAAGAAATCTCTTAGGTTTCCTTATGAAGAGTAGCAACCGAAGACTATAAAAGAAGAATACTGAAGATGGACACGCGTTACGTAACTTCAAAGAAGAATATCAAAGTGTCTCAATCATAGTCTCACATGGCTTTGTAACTTAGTATCGAGTCAACTTTGTAACAACAACTGAAGCTGTTTCACAAGATTTGAAGAACAAAATAAGTCTTCAAAACTTATTTCTCATCATTGTACTCGAGCCGACATTGAACTATATAAGGAAACATTGAAACCCAAGGAGACTGGAAGTAGGCACCAAATTGGTGTTCCAAACCAAGATAAATCTAAGTTTCTTTACTTTGTGTTTGATTAGTTATTTGATTAATTATTTTAAATAAAACCTATCTTGTGAAGTGTACTAATCTACAGGCGAGTCGACTGTGAAGAGTTAGTAGTCTACTTACAGAAAATTTTCAATTCACCCCCCTCTTGAATTTTAGTAACATGGTACCTCAGGTCACAAGTGAAACCATGTTAACCTATGGCCTAACATGTATTAGAATAATGAATAAAGTAAGCAAAACATTGGGCAGAAGCTATCTGAAATAACTGGTGGAAACCATAATAATATAAAACCAAAAACTTAATAAAATAAGAAATAGAACAAATAACCGTCTAACAACCAATTATGCTAAAAATTTTAATATTTTTCTGAAAGCCTATACTCATAATGAGTTTCTGGTATATGTCCCCAACTAACTATAACTGAATGAAACTGAAATAAACTGACAAAAAAATAAAGAACTGATAACTAGTCCTCGAATGATGAGGACTCACCAAAAGTTACTGCTGAATGTGGCTCGGGAATGTACTAAGTGCAGTTCGGTTACAGAGCATCCAAACCTATATAATGAGATAATATAGTGAAGAAAAGTATGCAATCAGTACTTTGAATGTACTGAGTATGTGAGATAGGAAACTGGCTAACATAAACTGAATATAGATGGAAGAATATGAAAACTGAATGCAAAACCAAGTTTAAATATATGCTAGATAAAAAAACTAAATACTGAATAGCTAAATATCCAAATACTTGGTTAATCAAACCTAAATGAACATAAAATGAAAATGAACTGAGGACTGTGGGAGTTAACAATAACCGACATACCCTAATTTAAGAAAAATTAGGGTCCAACCTGTAACCCCAGTTGGAAGGATTTTAGTACATTGCCAAGGGAACCAATACTAGCCAGTGTGGATCCACTAAACTAATATTTCGATGGACTAGTTTATCATTCCTAACTAGTGGGTGGACCCTTATAACCTATAGTGGCACCGTAGTTCTAGAAATTAGGGACTTTTACTAAAGGTCATAGTCCTAAACTGGTGGGTGAGGCTTCATCCTTGTGTTTACTCAGTGCTAAGTACCACTCCCAACTGAATGACATTGAGAACTAATATATATATATATATATGCTCAATATAGTAAAGTTTTGAAAATAATAATATATGCATAATATGAAGTGATCAAAATATGTCAACTGGTTCATGCATAAAATACTAGGTATTAGGTGTTCATAACCTACCAGCTTTTTCTAATGCAACTGAACATGATGATAATTTAAAGTCAATCAGTGGAGAATTTTACAAAACATATCCAAAACTCAATTTGACCTGGAACCCAACATAAGGGGAAAGTAAACGTGAGGATTTAAAAACTTTTTGGGACTCAATGAGTGTAAGTGACCCATTGATTAAACCCTACATATATGAATTAGAATCCTTGGAAAAAATCCTTAGAATATGAGCTTGTTCTTGAAAAACCATAACATGTTTTTGGAGATGAGAGAATCACTTTTTTTTTCCTATTATGGATTGATTTTACAATTAAATGGTGAATATAAAGAAGTTTAGGATTATATAACACTCTTGGGGAAGCCTAAATAATGTGGGTTAAGATTTAATAGAATAATAAAACACCCTAGATCTTGGCCTGCAAAAAAGTTTTGGTTTTGAGCATGTTGACCAAGGTACTATTGGACAAGCCACTCGTACCCTTTGTTTATGACTCATATTCATATGTACCTCCCCTCTTGTACCCTAAGTATCCTATGAGGATAAAATTCTGTCCTCTCTACGACTTGGCCTCCCCTAACTCATACACAAGGGTAAGAGTCGTACCTAGGTGAGTCGTATAGTGCATGTGTCTTTTCCTGGAGTGGACAGGATTTGTTATGAGTGGAGAATATGATTCAGGGGTGAGTCTTACCCCTTATATATGACTCAAGGGTACAAGGTTATACCCTTAATAGTGTGTGTCACCTAGGAGAGGCCTAGGGTATGAGTCAGGGCACTACTTGTACCTAGGGTACGATTGCTTAATCAGTCATACCCCTGGATGGGTCTAATTTTTAGTTTTTAACCAAGGGATTTGTGGTTATTTCCTACAACCTAAAGCCTAAGTCCCTTCACTATATAAGTGTATATGGCCTCCTAAATCATATTTTGTATGGATCTAACATCCTAAACTCTCTCTCTTAAACACTCTCAAAGTTCTTGGAACAAGATTGGAGGCTAGGGTTTGGAGGGTATGCATCTAGAGGCAAGAAAAGTCAATTCTTCTTGGTGTAACATCTTGTTTAAGGAATGTAAATTTTCCCCTTGTTAAAATAACTCTTATCCAATGTATTTCACACTTGAATTAGTAAGTGTACATGGTGGTTTTTAAATCAAATGAAAGGGTTTTGTTGCCTAATCATCAATAATGTTGATTCTTACTTAGAATTGTTCTTATACATATTATTAATGATGATTTTCATATGTGGATGCTTGTTGTATGTGGTTTAATGTGAGGGTCTTCAGTAACCCTAATCTTAATGATTTCTACCATAAAAATGGCCTTGTTAAAGGTATGAACATAAGGTATTTATAAAAATATCTAAGCGACATGTTGGTGATGTTTTGAACTAGGGAAATGGTGAAATAAACATGAATGATTTATAAATGATATTGTAAATGTATTGTGTTTCATGTATTGTGTAATTGATAACATTGTTGGGTTAATAACTAATAACGGGTTGAAACTTCTAAACATAAAATTGAACTTGATGTGTGTGTTGAGACTAAATATGGTGAGAATATGGTGTAAACTCGCTAATGTAATGTGAATGGTTATGTAGGTCTTTATGACCATAAATTTAATTAATGATAAGTTTAATCAAGTCACTTAGTTTATTAAAATAATTAGTGGTTAAATGGTCTTGTGAAGGTCAAACATGTAGCTATGGAATTGATCTAGTGGACATGATTAAGTCATGATAACGACTAAATAAATGTGAATACTTATAGATGGTTGGTAAAGGACTTGTGGTCCATGTATTGAGTTATGATAATTGAAAATTCTTGGTAAATGGTTGATAAGAACCTTTTTAATCGTGTAATGGATTAGATTATGGCTTTAAATAGTGTGATGGTCCCATGAGTGTGAATGGTCAAAAATAGATGTTGTGATAATGTTGTTAGCCATGTAATTTGTTAAACTATGACCATGTTGTTTGATGTTTAAGAAAAAGGGGTTCACTTTCCTATTCTTAAACTTGAAATTATGTGTGGAACTAAAGTGTGGTATGGAAATTCTAATGAAGAATGAATGAGTAGTAAAGGTCTTGATGACTGCCGATTGAATTGAATGATGAATTGAATTGGGGTGTTGGCCTAATAATGTTTTTAATTGATGAATGTTTCCATAAAGACCTTATGGTCTCATGTGGGTCTTGATGATAATAAATTGAATTGTATGATGAAATGAATTAAGGCATCGGCCTATTGAAATAGTTGAGCAATAAAGGCTCCCATGAGGACCATGTGGTCATGTGTAGTGTTGAATTAGCTAAATGAGCTAAAGCCCTCAAACATCAAAATAAATTGTATAGATGTTAATGCATGAACTAATGGTTTATGAGTTCGAATGTCAGCTAATAATGGCAATGAAATGACTAGTGATTTGAGTTCCTAGTCCAATGGAATGGCTTATGTTTTGAGTCCCTCGCTAAATGAAATGGCTTATGGTTTGAGTCCCTCACTAATTAAATGACTAGTGATTCGAGTCACTGCTCTAATGAAATGGCATATGGTTCAAGTCCCTTGCCCAATGATATGGCTTATGGTTTGAGTCCCTTGCCCAAAGAGATCTCTTGAGGTTGGAATACCTCATCTAATGAAACGCGTATACTTGTGTAAATATGATTGTATATAATTATTTAACTTGGATTGAAAAAATATGCTATTTTATCCTCATCCTTGGGTTACATGCTAGCGCTCTAACTGCTAACCATCTTCGGATGCTATTTCCCCACAAGACATAGGGGCCAAAGCATTTTCTTCTTCATCATCATCTTCTTCTTCTACGTAGTGATCAGGCATTCGAGCGGTTCGAGCATTGACCATGAAGTGGTGAGCTTCCGTACTCTAAAAGACCTACCTTTTATAGTCACGTTATTCTATGTCTTAAACTTGTATAGATTTAGTACTTGGCTATTATTGGGGGCATGTACCGACATAATATTTACTTTGGTTTGGTAGAGGCTTTTGTGGATGCCTGTGGACTTAGGTGTATTGGCTAGATTTTTGACATTAATGAAATGTTAGATATTTCCTAAGTTGACTATTGGCCTTATATTTCCCCTATCTTATTATAAGGTTGGGATTCATCCAATCCTTATGGTTGTTATGATGATGGTTAGGCTGGGTTATCGGGGCGACCTATGTTTCATATGGGCTTGAGGTACCCATATGACATAACTCAATTATCGAGGCATGCCAAGTTGGTATCAGAGCCTAGGTTCATGGTCAGTTGGGAGTCCATAAAGCCATATCAAGTAGAGTCTCTTTTATGGGTGTGAAGCGTGCCACACTTATAAGAGAGGGGCTATGAGACATTTATGAATGTTTCCCTTTTTTGTGTTTCAATCTCAAGCTATATAAAGTCTAAGGTCTTGGATTCCCCTGATTTCTGCTTGATCATCTTCAAGATTATGTATCTAAGAATATCTGACGTTCAAGAAAGATCTTTTATCCCAACTGGGGGCAATATGGACAAAGTTTGTCCAACTTTTGGGATTCAGAGTCGGTCAAGGGTCGTGTCATCTGACTGTCCTCGTGGAATTCCACCTATTCTCACTAACCCCACTTTTGGAGTTTGCACTTCCCCTTAGTCGTCTTAGAATTCTAGGTTCTATCTCTCCTTTGCTCAGTTAGTTCAGGTTGGTGGAAAAAGGTCTAGGAGAAAGTATTAGGCGAGCCCTAGTTTTCTCTTCACAGCTAATACTTCCTACCCAGACCCATTTGGAGGTGGGCATATTTAGGTTGATAATTTTCATGGGGAACCAGGTGCCCAACATCAGGTCAATGGGGTACAATCCTTATTCACCTATTCTTCTTGTTGGTTTTGCGGCCGACCATACCGTGGTTATTGTGGGGACGGAAAGAACTAGTTTTTTGAGTGTGGACAATTGGGTCATGTATAATGGGAATGTATTATAGTGGTTGTTGTTTAGGTAAATCAAAGGATATAGGTTACCACTTCTTTAGATCTTGCACCCAAGGTGCGGATTCTAGCTTCGATATTGGTTGGGAAATTCTTAATGATCTTACTATCCCTCAAGATCCCAAGGCATCTTCTAATGCTGACCCGGGTATGTTGAAATTTTTCTCTCATGATGTGTATTGTTTGCTTGACCTAGGGTCTACTCTTTCTTATGTGACCACGAATATGACTATGCACCTTGGTTTTGGTCCTGAGAGTCTGTCGATTCTTTTTTTATTTCTACCCCAATCGGAGACTCTGTGGTTAATAAGAGGGTCTATAGGGGGTGTGTGGTATCTTTTGGTGGTAGTAAGACTCTTGTAGACTTAATAGAGATTGATGCAATTAAATTTGGTATTATTTTGGGGATTGGATGGGTTGCACTCTTGCTATGCTTCCTTAGATTGTCAGACCCATAGGGTCATATTTCAATTCCGTAATGAGCCGGTCAATGTATGGGAAAATGGTTCTTTAGTGCCTAAAAGAAGATTCATTCCTTATCTTAAAAGCCCTAAAAGTTTATATTAAAGGGGTGTTTGTATCATTTGGTCTGAGTTAAGGATTCTACCTTGGAAGAGCCTTCTCTAATTTCCTTTCCTGTGGTTAATTAGTTTCCCGATGATTTTCCCAGTGTTTCTCCTGATGGGGAAATTGATTTTTGGGGTTGATCTTGTTCCAGACACTCGTCCGATTTCTATTCCTCCTTATAAGATGGCTCCGATAGAGCTAAAAGAGCTTAAGGAGAAATAGAAAAACCTCTTAGATAAAGGTTTCATCCATCCTAGTGTGTCTCTATGTGAGTGCTCCCATAGTGTTTGTTCGCAAGAGGTATGGTTACTTTTATTTGTCCATTGATTATTATCAGGTGACCATAGTGACCATAAGGAATAAGTGTCCTCTCCCTAGAACCAAGGATTTATTTGATCAAACTCATGGTGCAAAGTATTTCTCTAAGATTGATCTTAGGTCGGGATATCATCAACCTAAGGTTAGGGATGCAGATATCTCTAAGACTGGCTTAACAACCCAATATGGTGACTATGAGTTTCTTGTCATGTCTTTTGGGTTGACCAATGTCTCGACGGTATTCATTGACTTGATGAATAGGGTCTTTCATCCGTTCTTAGACATGTCTGTCACTGCCATCATTGATGACCTCTTAGTCTACTCTAAGAGTGAGGCGGATCATTTAGATCACCTTTCTGCTATGTTTCAAACTTTGAAGGAGCATCATTTGTATGCCAAGTTCTCTAACCGTGAGTTTTAGTTGAAAGATGTAGCTTATTCTTAGTCCTGTTATTTGTCTTAAGTGAATGGGTCATGGTAGATCCCTAAAAGGTATGCGATGGTAGTTGGTATGACCACTTGCCTTTGATTGAGTTTTCCTATAATAATAGTTACCACTATAGTATTGGCATGGCCCTTTTGAGGCATTATGTAGTAGGATATATCGATCTCCTATTGGGTGGTACGAGGTTGGAGAGGGTAAGCTACTTGGAACCAATCTAGTTAACCAAGCCTTAGATAAGGTGAAGGTAATTCATGATAGGTTGAAAACCACTCAAAGTCGCTAAAATCCCTATACGGATGTGAGGCATAAGGACTTAGAGTTTAGTGTTGGCGATTGGGTTTTCTTGAAAGTGTCTCCCGTGAAGGGAGTGATGCAGTATGGTAAAAAGGGGAAGCTTAGTCCCTGGTATATTAGTCCCAACTTGATTGTGAATAATGTTGTTAATGTTGCCTACGAGTTGGAGTTGCCTTCTAGGTTGAACTCCATTTCCCTCGGGTTTTCCATGTCTCTATGTTGCGGAAATGTATGGGTGATCCTTCGTTGATTGTTCCCTTAAGGGATGTTGATATTTTGGACCCTTTTTCCTATGAGGAGATCTCGGTGAGGATCTTGGATTGGCAAGTTCACTGGTTGCGAACAATAGAAGTCGCTTCGGTGAAGCTTCTATGGGGAAACCAATAGTTCGAGAAAGCTACTTGGGAGGTGGAGAAGGACATAAAGTCTAAGTATCAGCATTTGTCTTCCATCCCAGAAACTCATGATTGAAGTATGTGTTGATCTTCTTTATTTAACTTATGCCTTGGGTTGATAATTGGTTCGATTCCATAAACTTTAAGAGATCCAAGTGGCTTGATTAAACGATGGGTTTGAATCCCAAGGATCAATAAAAATAAAACAGTGAATTGATGTTGATCATGATATATGGTGGTGAAGTATCCTTGTTGTGTGCTTTCTCCAAATTTGTTTGAGGATTATTTTGATGTGTGCTAACATGTTAACTTATGTTGATTCTTTCCTTACCTGTTATTCGAGGATGAATGATCTTAAGTGGGGGAGAATAAAACACCCAAGATCTTGGCCTGTCAATTTTTTTTGGCTTTGAGCATATTGACCAAGGTACGATTGGACAAGCCAATCATACCCTTTGTATATGACTCATTTCCATTTGTCCCTCCCTTCTCGTACCCTAATAATCCTATGAGTATAGTATTATGTCCTCTATACGACTTGATCTCCCCTCACTCGTACACAAGGGTATGAGTCATAACTTGGTGAGTTATATAGTGCATGAGTCTTGGCTTGAAGTGGACTAGTTTTATTACAAGTGGAGCATACGACTAGGGGGTGAGTCGTACCCCTTTGATATGACTAAAGGGTGAATATTCATACCCTTATCACTATGTGTCACCTAGGAGAGGCCTAGGGTATGAGTGAGGGTACCACTCGTACCCTAGGGTACAATTGCTGAATGAGGTGTATGGTGAGTCGTACCCCCAAATGGATCCAATTTTCAGCTTTTAACCAAGAACCTTGTGGTCATTTCCTACACCCTAAACCCTAAGTCCCTTCAATATATAAGTGTATATGGCCTCCTAAATCATATTTTGTGTGGATCTAACATCCTACCTTGTGGTCATTTCTTACATCCTAAACCCTAAGTCCCTTCACTATATAAGTGTATATGGCGCTCAAAGTTTTTGGAACAAGATTGGATGCTAGGGTTTGGAGGGTATGCTTCTAGAGGCAAGAAAAGTCAAGTCTTCTTAGTGGAACATCTTGTTTAAGGCATGTAACTCTTCCCCTTGTTAAAATAACTCTAAATCCATGTATTTCACACTTGGATTAGTAAGTGTACATGGTGGTTTTGAAATCAAATAAAAGAGTTTTGTAGCCTAATGATGGATAATGTTGATTCTTACTTAGACTTGTGCTTATACATGTTTTTAATGATGATTTGCAAATGTGGATGTTTATTGTATATGGTTTAATGTGAGGGTCTTGATTAACCCTAATCTTAATGATTTCTACCATAAAAATGGCCTTGTTAAAGGTATACACATAAGGTGTTTGTGAAAATATCTAAGTGAATTATCTAGTCATATATTGATGATGTTTTGAACTTGGGCAATGGCCCAATAAGCATGAATGATTGACAAATGATATTTTAAAGGTATTATGAAGAACGTATTGTGTAATTGATGACATTGTTGGGTTAATGACTAATAAGGGGATGGAACCCTAAACATGAAAATGAACTTGATATGTCTTTTGATCATAAATGTGGTGAGGATGCTGTGTATGCTTGCTAATGTAATGTGAATAGTTATGTGGGTCTTGATGACCATAAATTTAATTAATGATGAGTTGAATCATGGAATTTAGTCTATTGAAATGATTAGTGGTTAAATGGTCTAGTGAAGGTCAAATGTGTATCTATGGAATTGGTCTTGTGAGCATGAATGAGTCATAATAACGACTAAAAGAATATAATTACTTGTAGATGGTTGGTAAAGTCCTTGTGGGCCATGTATTGAGTTATGATGATTGTAAATGCTTGGTAAAGGGTTGATAAAAACCTTGTTAATCGTGTAATGGATCAACTTATGGTTTTAACTGATGTAATGGTCCCATGAGTATGAATGGTCAAAAATCGATGTTGTGATAATGTTGTTAGCCATGCAATTTGTTAAACTATAACTATGTATGTTTGATGTCTATGAAAAAGGGGTTCAATTACCTAATCTTAAACTTGAAATTGTGTGTGGAACTAAATTCTGGTATGGAAATGCTAATGAAGAATGAATGAGTAGTAAAGGTCTTGATGACCACCGATTGATTTGAATAATGACTAGAATTGAGGTGTTGGCCTAATATAGTGTTTAACCGATGAATATTTCCATAATGACCTTATGGTATCGTGTGGGTCTTGATGACCATAAATTGAATTGTATGATAAATGAACTAAGGAATCGACCTATTAAAATGGTTGAGCAATGAAGGCTCCCATGGAGACCATGTGGTCATGTTTAGTGTTGAATTGGCTAAATGTTCTTAAGCCATCAAGTGTCAAAATAAATTGTATAGATGTTAATGCATGAACTAATGGGTTAAGAGTTCGAATGTCGTCTAATAATGGCAATGAAATGGTTAGTGATTTGAGTTACTAGTCCAATGGAATGTCTTGTGGTTCGAGTCCCTTGCTGAATTAAATATTTTGTGGTTTGAGTCCCTCGCCAATGAAATGGCTAGTGGTTTGAGTCCTTGGTTTGATAAAATGGCTTGTGGTTCGAGTTTTTTTCCCGATGATATGGCTTGTGATTCGAGTCCCTCGTCCAAAGAGATCTCTTAAGGTTAAAATACCTCGTCTAATAAAATGACTAGAGGTTCGAGTCCCTAGTTCGATGAGATGACTAGTGGTTCGAGTCCCTAGTTCGATAAGATGGATTGTGGTTCGAGTTCCTAGTCCGATGAGATGGCTTGTGGTTTGAGTCCTTTTCCTAATGAATTCTTTGAATTGGTTAAATCGGTTAATTGCTTGACTTGGTTAAATTGATTGGATTAGTTGAGTTGGTTTGGGGTGGGTTCGGATCCCTATTGACTAAGGTAACAAAGAATTTCAAGGTTATAAAATTGGTAATGTGGTAGATTGAAAGTTTTTCACTCCATGACTCATGAATGAAGGATTTGAGAATGCATGTTATAACTTTTTCCATGGTTTGGCATGTTGTGTAACTACAATATGTACACATATCTTCATACATGCCTATACTTGTGTAAATATGATTGTATATAATGATTTGACTTAGATTGAATAAATTTGATATTTTATCCTTATCCTTGGGTTACATGCTAGCGCTCCAACCTCTAATCATCTCCAGATGCTTTGTCCCCACATGACATAAGGGACAGAGCATCTTCTTCTTCTTCTTCTTCTTCTATGCAGTGTCAGGCGTTCGAGCGGTTTGAGCACTGACCTTGAAGTGGTGAGCTTCCATACCCCGAAAGATCTACCTTTCATAGTCACGTTATTCTATGTCCTAGACTTATATAGATTTAGTACTTGGCTATTATCAGGGGCATGTCCCGACATATTTTTTACTTCGGTCTGGTAAAGGCTTTTGTGGATGATTGTGGACTTGGGTATATCGGATAGATTGTTGACATTAATGAAATTTTAGATATTTTCTAAGTATTGACTATTGGCGTTATATTTCCTCTATCTTATTATAAGGTCGGGAGTCACCCGACCCTTATGGTTGTTGAGATGATGGCTAGGTTGGGTTATAGGGGCGACCTCCAGTTCATGTGGGATTGAGGTTCCCATACAGAACAACCCGAGTTCGGGGCGTGTCTAGTAATTGAAACACCTAGACTTTAAACCATCTAAAGACTTCTCCATTAGGTGTCTCTGGGGTGGGTTTGACTAGGGACTTGAGTGATAATCTAAGATAGTGATAGATTAGCAAACTACACACATAATCTTCTACCAATGCTTTGGTCTCCATATCACTCTTTCAAGGATGATATGGATTCCTAAAGTTCACCCAAACCCCTTCTTTCGAAGATGTCTTTGACTTTTCTAGAGTTTTGAGTTTTCACCCATCAAACCCATATGGGTATTTGGGGCTTTCACCCATAAATTCCAACCAAATTAGTTAAGCAATGATAAAACCCATCAATATGAATTACCAAATAGAAGCTAACATTAACAAACCGCACACACTTTAATCCCTATTCACACATAACCCCAAGAGGGTGATCTAGATACATATAAGATAAATAAACAGTGATATACCCATAATCTCCATTGAAATGATTTATTAAAGATTAAGTGAATGTTACTTCAAACTTTGAACTCCCATAAATCTCCAATGGAAGTGAGCTATTCCTCCACTTAGAGGCTACTTCAATATATTCTTCACCCAAAATTTACACATTATTTTATTCTCCATGTATGGAGGCTATCAACTCAAGAACAAACCCTAAATATTGGGGGAGATGGAATATGATGAATTCTAGGGTTTGAGTCTTTTTTTGTCAAAATTCGAATCAACTACATGCATTTCCAGTTTTTCCCTTGGGATGCAATCTTTTGTTGAGCTGCGATCACACCATCTTGGCAGCGGTCGCAGTTGTTGCGACCGCTGTCGGCGTATGCGACCACAGCTGATTGACCATGCTTGAATGCCACGATTGCGGTCATCAGACCATGACTGCAATAACTGAGGCCATTCTGTTCCAGGTCTTCAGCTGCACTTCTTGCTTCCTTTTGATCATTTTAAGCTCCAATCCACATCTTTCTATCTCATTAAATTTGTGCCTACAAAGTGTGGATATTAGTGTATTTAATCACAATTATATCACATTTATTCATTCTAAACAAGCTAAGCTGCAGGAATGTTGAGTGTGAATGAGTGGTAAAATTGCCACTCATCAACACCTCCAACTTAAAATTTTTGCTTGTCCTCAAGCAACACTACCTCTTACCATGAGACAACAATTATGTATGCCCAAACTCTGTGCCTTAAAGATCACAATGACTTCACCCTTATTCACTACCACAAGTAGCTCATTTCACATGGGCTAAGCTATTTTCCACTACACCCCTCATCATAAGACACAATACCCAAGGATACATAGGACTTTAAAGCATAACTAAGCAACAAAAACCAATACTCTAGAAGTGACTCCCTTTTGACCACAACTAAGCTATACTCTATTAGCCTCATTGCTTGGAAGGTGGCAACATCACCCACCTCAACTTGTTCACATGCCAACCTCTCAAGCAAGAGAATTTCACACACCCAACTACCAAATATGCCACAAGGAATTTTAAGTGCAAAAACTCTCTCCCTCACAAAAGAAATCTCTATGCAACAAGTGTCATACCATAGGCTTGCCCCTATTTTCAATCGCCACTATGATAGCCTAAAGGAAGGCTAAACACGAAAATAGACACACAAGGAACAAAAAACAGCAACTAGAAGAAAGGGATATGAAGAAGAATGAATAAAATGTAAAGATAGTAGAAAGGCCTTTACTCCTACCAAGTGATTAATAAAATATGGTGTATCAAACAATGAATCACACCTCACTAATAGAATCTCAAACCTTCCTCATAGGTGAACCAAAGGACTTACACTTCCTCAATCACACCTTTCTTGCCAAATATTCAACAAAAATGAAATCCATCAATTGTGTTATACTCTCAAGTTTTTTTATGTCTTTTCCAAGACCTACACTAAAATGGATTCTCCAAAATGAAAGAAACTACACTAAGAGTAATACTCAATTTCAATTCATCAATGTCTAATGAAAAGAGTGAAGAAATGGTCAATTTATACTATTACATGCCAAATGAAAAAAATGCCCTTAATGAGAGCTTAAAGGAGGCGCCTCTTGAGTGTCATTTTGGAGTGTAAAATGTCTTCATTAACCTTCACTTGAGGTGCCTCTTGAGTATGGGAACCCTCTTCCTTTCTTCACTTGGACAAGGTTTTGAAAAGGCTTCAAAAAGGTCTTCAATCACTTGAAAAATTTGAAACTTGAACCTTCTACAAAACCTTGTACTCTGTGTGCTCTTCATTCTTGTATCATCCTCTCCATCTTGAAAGGAATTTGTCCTCAAATTCGCACCTTGCAAAACCAAAGAGAGGGAAACCAAGAATACAATCCTAAAGGGATGAGGATTAGCATTAGTACCACAAGTTATATAGATAAGCCAAGGTTGCTCACACTTGACATACATCCATGGGTTCTTTGTTTGTGACATGAAAGATGTAGCATAAATAGAACAAATAAAGTGAATAGGATTAACATAAAAAATGGATGGACATAATTCGAGGCTATCCCTCCCATACTTCAAGAATGCACCGAGATCAAAGGGTCAAAGTAACCAAGGGCATAAGCCGAGACTAATCATCCCTTTTACTTGGGGATCCAACTCAAAATTATCCAAGACATTACACACAACTATTCCATACACAAGGTCACTATGAACAAGGTTAATGTCATGGTTTTCAACACACAGGTTCAAAGAAACACTCCAAGGAAGTACACATTTGAAATACAACCAACTATCCTTCATTATGAACATGAAACACCTACCACAAACATCATAAAAGACACAACTAAGGCAAGCATCAAGAGGTAAGGAAACTACAAAGGTCCACAAAATACATATAGCATTGTAACTCCATGTGGACCAACAAAAAAATGTCCTACTCCTACATAAAACAAATCCAAGACTTGTATGGATATCATCATAAGCAAAGAGGTAGTATAGGAAGGCATCAAGTGTAAAAGCATCATCCAAGGTGCAATCATCTATAAGAATGCCAATAGATTCAATAGGTTTAGCACATAAGGTTGGAATCAAGTCATTTAAACACGTATGGATTCCTTCTTTCAAGTTAAACATCCATTTGGTATCCAAAAGTTGGGATTCATTCAATTCAAGCACAAGTGTGTCAAGAAAGGATGCACATTTAGAAGCATTATCCAAAGACGATAATGATTTATTTGCCCTCGGGTTTTCAAGAATAATACTTTGCTTGTCATATAGACCAAGCAATAAGTTGGGTGGGCCAGCATCATCATATCTATATTTGGCATCGGGGTCAAATGGAAAGAGTGGCCATAGATATGGATCTAGACAACACTCTTTTTCCCATAGGCTTTGCCCACTCTAAAAGACATACTCTCTACAATAGCATACACATCATCAAAGGCAAGTAGAGAGTAGAGAAAGGTGTCACATAAATCAACTTCAACTATGGTGCCCTTATACAAGTACTCACTAGTTCCAAGTTCATCACCACTAGGATGCTCAACATAGGAAACACACAAAGAAGAAATAGATGGAACTTCTAAGCATGCACCACTTTCTATTTTAAGAGAGTAATCCCCACATAGATATAAATCACCATGAGAAGAAAAGGGATCACACACAAAAACATGTTCACAAGAACAATCACAATTTGGGTTTCCTTCATATTCAAGCAATTCAAGGTCAACTTCACCCAATTGATCATTTTGCTCACCCTTACTAGTTATTGGCAACTCACATACCAACGTAGACTCACCATGGTTTTCAAAAGGGTCAACTAGTGTGTAAATACTCTTGTGACTTGGTAATGGAACCTTATTCAAGTTATATGTGCTAGCACTAGATGAACACAAATCATTCTTACGAAAAGAATTGTTTTTTATCATCTAAATGATCAACTAGTGCTTGCGTACTCACAACAAGATTTTAGTACTTATGAAACCTAAAAACACCAAGAGTATCACAAAAGGAAGATTCATACACTTCTTCACTAAGCAAATCCGAAACTACACCACTTTGGCCACTACTAGCCACATCATAACAATTCAAGTTTCTAGGGGTGTAGAAGATAGCTTTGTTACCTTGAAGATCATGGGAAGTGTGTTATTCACTTGGTTTTGCATCATGGAAGCCTTCATTCTCTACATTACAAGGGAATATGTCAAGGTTTTCCTTTGGACTCACTTCTTCATCACTTATTCCAAAATTGGGACTTTCGTCCAAGGGCTTGAAGGGAACTTCCTTAGGCTTCTTCTTGGGACTTCTAGGGTCTTGAACCTGCACAATGGAAGAGAAAATACTAGGAAAAATTCTAGTATTTGGGTTAGTGAATAGCAAGGATCCTTTGTGGACAAGATCCACAATCAAGTGTTATTTTTCCCTTCCAATTTCTCTACCCGTGGCTTTCCTTTCCTTTTCCCTCCTTCCTTCACATCCTCCTTGTATCTCACCATCCATTTTCTCTCTATCTTGAGGCTTAACCTCAGATTTTTGGGTTTCTAACTCCTTCTATTCTTCTATTTAGATGGGGATATTTTGGCTTTGTGGCATTTGGAGAGAAGGATAAGGTATTTGGTTAATTGGGTTTGGGATTTGGTAGTTCGTATTTTGAGGTAGTATTTGAGTACCAAGTCCCTTTTCTTGGACTTGGTTCAATTGTGGATGGTTTAGTGGACATAGTCTATCAACCCCTGTTTTTATTATAGTTATGTCACCCCTCATTGATCCCACATAACCCTTCATATATCTCCGAAAAGCATCCCTATCACTCTTTAAAACATCATTATTATCACTAATTTTTCAAGCCAAGGCCTCAAGCTGAGCCATTAAGGCTCCAATAGCATCATTTTCCAAAGGTTGGGAAGTAGTACCTTCGTATCCCATGTCAAATGTACCTAAAAGAGCAAAAAAACAGCAAAGGCAAAAACCTATAAAACGAACAAACAAGTTAGTTCAAAAAAAGGCCTCACCACTCTCACACTCGTTTCTTACCTCACACTTGGTTTCACAAGTGGTAAGAACTTGGAAATACTCAGAAAGTGAATGAGTGGTGAATATGCTTTGGTCTGAAATCAATTTTTGTTTGCTATGACTCAAATAAAATGATGTACGGACTTGAACCAACAAACCACTACGAATTTGAAAACGAGAAAAACACACAAAAAATTGAAGACGCAAAACAAACGGACTCTAATCTAATTACCAAACTAGTAGGTAGTTACTACCTTGCTAATGAGTGATAGACCCATCAAAATTAAAACCATAAACAACAATTAGAAACTAGAAAATCTAACTAAGAACTTAATTTGGTCGTTGAGCTATGATGATGTGGCATTTAATGATTGGACGTTGAGTTTTCAAAAAATTTTAACCCAAAATTTTCAAGTCTCGGCCTAGAACACCCATGGAGAAGAAGAATTTTTGTTTGGGAGGGAAAAATTGAAGGTTTGGAGCCCTTTTGATCTTCAAATGAATTCAAAATGGATTGGTCCCCCCCTGTACTTTCAATTGTAATTGATTATTCCCTTTGTCTCTTCTTTCTTTTGGATGACAATGAATATCCCAAGGAATATTATTTCACAAACACCAAGTACACTCTCTTTCTTCTCCTTTTTTGGATCAAACACACTCTTTGAATATTCTTCCTTAGCAAGACTTGATGAACATGGAAGAACAAGATGAATATTTAAGAGTTGACTAAAGTTTGACCCCTAACCAAATGAACTCCAAATCTGGATTTTTTTGTAGATCTATGTTCCTTAGGCCAAGGTGAACTCAAATATGTAAAAATCAGCCACAAAACTCGTTCAAATCACGAGCCCAATTTTGGACCTAGCTTAAAAGCTTCAAAAAACACCATATCCATGGAGGTTCTTAGCTCAAACTCAACCAAATGTTGTTCCAAGTGTAGATCTAGACTCCCTAGATGTTAGAGAACAAGAATATAATACAAGAAAATTTCAAAACACAATAAAACCTTGTAGATATAACTTGGGAAATTTCGGATCTACAACAAACACACAAGACAACACCTTTTTTTTGTATTTTTGGATTTTTGACTCTTTTTTGTTGAGATTTTCTTAATAAGAATACTAGGGATGTTGGAACAACCCTAAACAAGACTTTGATACCAAAAACTAGACTTAAGGAAGGCTAAACACGAAAATGGACACACAAGGAACAAAAAATAGCAATTAGAAGAAAGGGAGATGAAGAAGAATGCATAAAATGTAAAGGTAGTAGAAAGACCTTTACTCCTACCAAGTGATTAACAAAAGATGGTGTATCAAACCATCAATCACACCTCACTAATAGAATCTCAAACCTTCCTCTTAGGTGGACCAAAGGACTCACACTTCCTCAATCACACCTTTCTTTCCAAATGTTCAACACAAATGAAATACATCAATTGTATTAAACTCTCAAGTTTTTTGATATGTTTTCCAAGACCTACACTAAGATGGCTTCTATAAAAGGAAAAAAGCTACACTAAGAGTAATACTCAATTTCAATTCATCAAAGTCTAATGAAAAGAGTGAAGAAATGGTCTATTTATACTATTACATGTCAAATGACAAAAATGCCCTTAATGAGAGCTTAAAGGAGGTGCCTCTTGAGTGTCATTTTGGAGTGTAAAATATCTTAATTAAACTTCAATTGAGGCACCTCTTGAGTGTGGGAACCCTATTTCTTTGTTCACTTGGAAAAGGTTTTGAAAAGGCTTCAAAAAGTTCTTCAATCACTTGAAAAATCTGAAACTTGAACCTTCTACAAAACCTTGTACTCTTTGTGCTCTTCATTCTTGTATCACACTACAAAGAAAGTGAATATTCGGATATCTCAAAGGACTTTTAAAGCTTGTAACGTAGGTTTGGGTTAGGTTAGGATATCATTTGGAAACAACATAGCTACACCTTTCCTTGAACATTTACATCACACTATTTAATTCGCCTTTTTGACTATGGGCCACTCCTCTTTGTTTTTCTTCTCTCTTTTCATGTGCCTACTATTTTTTGCTTCCATTGTTCACCCACTTTCTTTCATTTCTTTTTCTTGCAAATCTCTTGCAATTCATTCCATTATTGGATCCTATCTTTTTCTATTCATTTATTGTCGACACTAAGGCACAATAGGCATTTCACTTACAACTTCGTGGCCTCAAACTTATTTCCATCCATATTTACCACCCCCAACTTAGGATTTTAGCCTTAAGTTGAAATTTTAAGTTCAAGAAGGGTATGGTTCAAAAGAGTGATAAAAAAGAATGGTTCACGACTTGTAATGTGTCTGCCAAAGAATGATCCGAAGGCTCAAAGTGGGTAACTAGGGATTACATTCATGCTTGGGTAGGATTTTTAGGATAAAGTGGCTTAGAAAATCACAAAGATGGCCTAAGATCATTTCTCCAACCAAATACAATCAAAATTATCTTTGAAAGACTACCGAGGCAAGTTCTAGATAACACAAGTATACCAGAGATAAATGCAAAAAGCTCACCACACATGGTATTCAAAATACGCCAAGGGGGCTCAAATGTCCCTCCCGCTAGGGACAAAATTAGAGTATTTATTTCTATTAACAAGTCAACTATTCATGGATTCAAAAGGAGACAAAAAGCTTTGTTCTAAGGTTGTTCACGTCCATGGGCTTTATTTTTGAAAAATTTTGGACGGAGAGAGGCTATTTGTTTTACATTAGCACCACACACCGCACATAATTTGCTAAACATGGAAACAACCAAAACCTTAGTCTCATATTTTGGCTCATAATGGGCAAACCAACTATATGGCTACTTAGACTTTGCTAATGGTGTACAATATGATCCCAACTTTACAATTTATGATGCCACAGGTACTCATACTTCCCTGCATTCATGACATGCTATGGGTACTCAGAATTTCCCTACATCTATGTATCAAAACACAAACAGGATGCTTTACCCTTAAGAATGTCTCTATTTAATCTATCATAGGGCAAAGCTCTTCATGCATCACCAAAATCAAGGTAAAACTAAAGTAAAAAAAGAAAACTTAAACTAAAAACCATGATAATCTATGAAAATATGGGCACCATCAGAGTGTCCAAATATGGCATCCAAAAATAAAAATAAAAATGGTATCCAGAATGTCATCCAAAACATCCATTCAATAGTCAAAACAATATAAAGGTACCCCAACTGAAAATCTAGCAATGTCCCTACTGCATGATAAAAATATCATAAATACCAAGTAAGGGGTCCTTCCTATATCTGCATCAGGAGATGTCCTCTCCCGCTGACTCTGCATCATTACCACCAGCATCATCAAATGACCAATCAGCAGGGACTTTTTCATCACTATCCAAACCCGGTGAAGGTAGTCAATTATTTTCTTTGATCACCTTAAAGATTCCTTTTACCCCTTTCCACAGCTTCTTGAAGAAGTTATCTCTTTTTTTTTATCTCTTCACCATCTTTTTGTGTGACTCTTTATGATCCCTGTGTGATGTAGCTAAGGCTGAATTAGCTCACTCCAAGCTAGAAACTGTGGCTCCCTACTTATTCTGCTCCACCTGGTATATCTCATAATTTGAATAGGCTATATATGAGTTGCGAGTAGTGGAGGATTGTCCCGGCCCCTGAGGCAATTTGGATAAGAGCTCCCTGACCACCCGCATTTGACCTTAGATGTCATCAAAGGGGTTGGATAATGAGGGTCTACAAGAGTCTATGTCCTCTTGAGCTGATTTGTTTGAGTCCATATTTCCTTTCTTGCTTTGACCTGGGGTACCCTCACCCAGAAATTTGAGTGGGAAGATGCGAGGTCCTGGGAGCACCATGTATTTACAATACTCGCACCCATGTATTTACAACATACTCCTTCACCTGTTCTCTCCTACATAGCTCAATAATAAGGGATGGGAAGAGAATATGTGTACCTCCATAGTTCTTGAAGTACCTCTACTCTGAGAGCATAATCTCACCTATATTGAGTGCAATTCTAGATAGGATACTACCTACCATCTAAGCTTGCAAGTCTGTGATAATGGCCATATGAGTGCATACCGATTCTCTACTACAGATGATATTTAGCCAAAGCCTAGTCTCATCTGTGAAATTATTCATCAAAATATCTTTCTTGGTGGTGGACCAGGGACCTCTTTGTTAGGACATAAAATATTCTCCATCCAGATCCCTGGCTTGCACGCTTTTGCATGGAACTGGTCCATGTCAGCATCTGGGATCCCATACACCTCATTTATCCTCTCCACTCCAAAGTTCACTTGATTACCCCGTATTGTCATCATTGGGTTTGTGAGAGAAACTACATTGTGGTTTGCGTAGAACTCACATACCCACTCCTTATTAGGATGTCAAGGGTCTAGGGAAAAACACCTCTACCCGATCACAGTGAGTCTCACATAGAAACCTGGGAGCTTGTCCTCCATTTTGTCCAAGATGATAACCTTTTCAGGGAGCAACTTTGTCCTAGGAATATCAGCATAGTAGAGGTTTTGGCATTGAGCATCCATAGATCTGGTTTTGTCAAAATCTCCCATTTTTGTGGCTTAGAACCTGTAAGCAATACAATTCTAACCATCATTAGCATTATCATACCTAAAATCATGATAGATTGATCAATTAACCTCATGTGGAAGTATTATAGCAGGTTCTGGGGTGAGAAAAGGATGTGTAAAAATTTTGATTTCTGCAGACACTGTCCTCAGATATGGCGATCGTAGAGTAATGACCGCGATTGCTGTGCCGCGATCCAATCATCGGGACTGCGATCATAGTACTTGAGACCAAATTTGATAGTTCTACATATTTATCCCCAAATTTGTGTTCTACTAGGCATATAAACATTAAGGCCAAGGAAGTTGAGCCTAGATATTTGATTATATCCTCAAAGTCAAAGATTTTCACACAAAACTCATAGGTTCATTGAATCGAACACATGATGTACACGATAGTTTCTATAGGTTAAGGCCTAAATTTGGGTACTCAAGACTTCCCCATTGGCGTGTACATCAACTACAACAACTAATAACCATAATATTCATACACAAACATTCATTTTACAATGAAAACATTATTTCAATCCTTTCCTAAACTACAAGTTCTAAGAATGCAATTTATATTAAAATCAAGGGGGTTTAGACAACACACCAAGTTTGGAGATATAAACGGATTGAAATAACACTTGGATACTCAACACTATGCCAAAATTTGCATAGAATTCAAGAGAATTTTAAAAAAGTTACGTGTGAAGAAATGACAGTCAGATGGTCATTAGACTGATTCGACCGTGATCGTGGTCCTAGTTCTGCGATCGCGGTCACACGGCCTCCGTGATTGCGGTAGCATGGACCACGGTAGCATTAACTAAGATAAATAACTGAGGTCTCCTACACTCCTATGTTCAGTCCAAACATGCCAATTTCACACATTTCCTTTTTCACTTCCAATCAACATTCTCCTTGCACCACCTTTTCACGGATTATGCATGAATAAATGTGAAAATAAAATCTACTCTATCATGCATAAAATAAAAGGATACGGGCTACATTTCATGGCTTGATGGGGTGCCTCTCATAGATCACTTAGTTTAACTTCTTAGAATTATATGTCCTTCACTTTCTTTTATGGTTCCTCATAGAAGATTTAAATCTCCGTCCCAACTTTCATTCGTTATGCAATGAGCAGTAGAGGTACAGTAAAAAGATTCAGTTATTCCAAGATGAAACTGGAAGATGTGAGGAAATGCTGAGGGAGCTTTGATCTCACCATTTTGATGACTTGAACCTTTTACCCAATTTGACATCAAACTTTTGGTTTGGCTCCTTGGGCAAAGGTAAAGATATCAATAGGCCACTAGCTCCACATCGGAAGTAAGATCCTTGGCCATTTATGGTGGGGCTTCCATGTTCTCTTTTGGAGTGTCAAATCCCAAAATGTAGTGATTCTACTCCTTTTCCTCACTATCTACTATTTGCCTAGGTAGATGGATCCTCATCACATCATCTAAGCACCATGTTGAAAAGTGGTTTGAATGAGGTCTAACCCCTAATTCTAGAATTTTCTCCTCCATAGCACTTTCACCCTAAAATGAATTAGAGTTGTCATAAGAGATGTGTTTTGGTTCTTCTTTTTACTCTAGTACTATCCATTATTTGGACATCTTCCATATTATTTGATTCGATTGATTGGGAAATCACTGAGGATTCTTTGCTACCTAGCTCATCATAGCTTGGTTTCTCTTCTTTATTAGCCTTCTCTTGGGAAGTGGGAAAGGTGGTGGTGATATCAAGAATTTCTTCCTTGTCCATTTCCTCAATCTTGACAATTTCCCTTCCAAATGCCTCATTGGATTGAAAGATGTCTTGTACATTCTCCCCCACTGTAGTTACCCAATCTAAAATAGTTTGTAACATTTTTTAAGACTATTGGGTCCGGTATGCTGCTCTTCCTTAGCCTCATCATAAGACCTATCAAACTCATAAAAAGAACTAGCAACTCGGTCAGTATAATAAGGGGAGGGGGCATTTGGGCAATCACTTTAATATCCATCTCGACCACCACACAAAGAACAAGTATACTCCTAATATGATCAAGATGGTGTTTCCCTCTTTATATGGGGATCATGTGTGCAATCTATTCAAAAGTATGGTTTATTACAATATGGACATGGGTTTTCAAGATAGGACTTCCAACTACCAAAATCATATTTTTCAGAAGACGCCATAGGGAAAAGTAAAACAAAGACAAAAATCTACTTAACACAATAAACAAAATAAAATCATAGGCAAATATATACAAGTTTGAATTCAAGCAAGTAATCTAGAATTCCAAACTAACTAAATATACCAAATTGTTCCCCGACAACGGACCTATTTTTTTATAACACTCAACTTACACATCAATTTAAGTGCAAGGCGGTCGTCCTTAATATATTTACCCAACTTTGGAGTCAAGGTCGAATCCATGAGGAACAATGTAAGTGACAATCAAATTAATTCAAAACAGTGGATACTTGTTAAATTCAAACCAATAGTACATAAAGATAAAAAAAGAGGGGTTGAGATGAGTATGAACACTGATTTTTTTGAATTTTTCTAGTATAAATTCAGGGCTATGAATAGTTAGAGTTTTGACAATTAAGCACGGATCTTAGGATTATACATTATTAAGGGGAGTGACATGTGGGTGGTAATAGTCAACACCATTTTAGTATATCAAGTGTGGGTAGGTTCGGTTATAGGTTTTGATGCTAGCCTTTCAACAAAACACCAAAATTTCACCCATTGATTCTTTTTAATACATAATGGGTGTGATTAACAATTGGCAACCAAACCTCAATTTTAGCATCCCTATTACTAGAATGACACTCATTGCATAGTTAACTTCACAATCACCCTAATGTCTAAGATGGTGATAGATTAACAAACTACACACATAATTATATACCAATTCTTTGGTCTCCACATCCCTCTTTAAAGGATGATATGGATTCCTAAAGTTCACCCAAAACCCTTCTTTTGAAGATAGCTTTAAGCTTTCATCCTTCAAACCCATATGGGTATTTGGGGCTTTCACCCAGAAATTCCAACCAAATTAGTCAAGCAATGATAAAACCCATTAATATGAACTACCAAATACAAGCTAACATTAACAAACCACACACACTTTAATCCCTATTCACACATAACCCTAAGAGGAAGATCTAGCTACACATAAGATAAATAAGCAATGATATACCCATAATCTCCATTAAAATAATTTATTGAAGACTTAGTGAATGTTACTTAAAACTTTAAACTCCTACCAATCTCCAATGAAAGTGAGCTATTCCTCCACTTAGAGTCTACTCCAATGTATTCTTCACCCAAAATTTACATAATATTTTTTTCTCCAAGTATGGAGGCTATCAACTCATGAATAAAACCTAAATATTGGGGGATATGGAATATGATGAATTCTAGGGTTTCAGTCTATTTTTGTCAAAATTTGGATCAGCTACGTGCCTTTCTAATTTTTCCCTTAGGCTACAATCTTCCGCTGAGCCATGATCACACTAATTTGGCTACAACCACGGTTGTGCTGATCGCAGCTGATTGACCATGCTTGACTTCCATGATCGTGGTTATTAGTCCGCGATCGTGGTCATCAAGCTGTGATCACAGTCATCAGACTGCGATCATGGTAAGTGAGGCCATTCTACTCCAAGTCTTCAGCTGCACTTCTTGTTTTATTTTGATCATTATAAGCTCTAATCCACATCTTTCTATCTCATTAACTCTATGCCTGTAAAGTGTGGATATTAGTGCATTTAATAACAATTATGTATCATTTATTCATTCAAAACAAGGTAAGTTTCATGAATGTTGAGTGTGAATGAGTGCTAAAATTACGACTCATCATACCCCTAGACGGGTTCATTTTCTAGCTTTTAACTAAGGGCCTTGTGGTCATTTCCCATGAATAAAACCCTAAAATCTCTCACTATATAAGTGTGTGTATCCTCATAAACATATATTTGGATGGATCAAACACCCTATGCACTCTCTCAAGCTCATCTTTGAAGGATTAGAGGCTAGGGTTTCAAGGATGGCCTTCTAGTGGCAAGAAAGAGTCAAGATTCTTGGTGATTCAAGTTTTTTAAGGCATGTACCTCTCCCCCTTGTTAAATATCTCCAAACCCATGTATTTCATACTTGGATTAGTAAGTGTACATGGTTATTTTGAAATCAAATGAAAAAGTGTTTTGTTGCTTAATGATGACCCTTGCTTACACTTAGGTTTATACATAATATTGATGATGATTTGCATGTGTGGGTTCTTTTTATATGTGTTTTAACATGAGGGTCTTGATTAACCCTAGTCTTGATGATATCTACCATGAAAATAGACTTGTAAAGGTGTGCACCCAAGGTGTTTGTGATAATGTCTAAGTGAATTGTCTAGTAAATTATTGATGGTATGTTGAACTAGGGCAATGAACCGGTAGTTATAATTTATTGAAAAATGATATTGTGAAGGAATTATGAGCCAAGTATTGTGATATTGATAACCTTTTTGGTTTATGGCCAATGAGAGGCTACAACCCCTAGACATGAAGAAAGACTTGAGTGGTGTGTGGAACTAAATGTATAGCAAACACGTGGTATAATATTGCTATGAAAAGTTCATATTTGTGTGGTTCTTGATGACCATAAATTGAATTGTAAGATAAAATGAGTTAAGGAATTAACCTATTGAAATGGTTGAGCTATGAAAGCTCCCATGAGGATCATATGGTCATGTATAGTGTTAAATTGGCTAAATGAGCCATAGTCCTTGAATGTGAAATAGATTGTATGAATGATAATCTATGAACTAATGGTTAAGGGATCGAATGTAGACTAATAATTTTAATGGAATGACTAGTGGTCCAAGCCTCTAGTCCGATGGAATGACTAGTGGTTTGAGTCCCTAGTCTGATAAAATGGCTTGTGGTTCGAGTACCTCTACTAAAGAGATATCTAAGGTTAGAATACCTTGCTTAATGAAATTACTAGTGGTTTGATTCCCTAGTCCGATGAGATGACTAGTAGTTTGAGTCCCTTGTCTGATGAAAAGGCTTGTGATTCGAGTCCTTGCCAAATGGGATGACTAGTAGCTCAAGTCCCTAGTATGGATGTCTTGTGGTTTAAGTCCCTTTCCTAATGAGATTATTGGGGTCCGAGTACCTTACCTAATAGAAATATTTAAATCTATAAGCATGGAAGGTCAGAGTCATCCACCTTATGACATGGGAATAATTGTATTGAGAATGCATGTTAAATCTTGTTTTCTTGGTGGTATAATATGAATATGTTATGTATATCCATGTATATGAGTATATTTTCGAGAATGTTGATGAGTCTTGATCTCTTGAGTAGCATGTGAAATACCTATAAGTAAGGATAAGTGTATGAATGTGATTGAATTTGATATATTGCCTTGTTGTTGAATGATGATGTTATTTTATCCTTATCCTTAATTTACATGGTAGTGTTCCAACCTCTAACCTTCTTCGTATGCTATGTCTCCATGCGATATAGGGGTTGGAGTATTTTTTTTTTATACGCATTGTATAGAAGATCGATGACTTTGGAGTGGTGAGCTTTCTTTCTTCGGAAGACATTCATCCTTGGTCTCCTACCTTTAGACTTAGCCTATTTTATCTTGGCTTAGCTATTGTCGGGGGCTTGTCCCGACATATACATTTCTAAACTCCAATTTTTATACAGGTATTGTGGATGACTGTGGACTTGGGGATATTAGTTAGTTGATGGATCTAATGAAATTATTTGACATTTCTAAGTTATGACTTACATTATGTTTTCTTCTATCTTATTGAAGAGTCAAGATTCATCTGACCCATGTAATGTATATTGATACTAGGTTGGGTTATTAGGGAAACCTTCGGTTCATGTGAGCTTGAGATACCCATACGACATAACCCAAATTTGGGGTGTGTCTAGTTGGTATCAAAGTCTAGGTTCATGGTTGGTTGGGTGTCCATAATACTGTGTTTAGTAGAGTCTCTTTTATGGGTGTGAAGCATGCCACACTTATAAAAGAGGAGCTATGAGACATTTTAGGAAATATTTCCCTTTCTTGTGTTTTAATCTCAAGATATAGCGTCTAAGGTCTTGGATTCCTCTGATTTCTATTTGTTATCTTTCAAATCAAGCCTCCAAGGAGATCTGAGACCTAGGCAAACCTTTTTGAGGTCCCTATGGATGAAGCTCGTCCAACTTTTGGAGTTTAGACCTGGGCTAGGGCTACAATACATCTTTGTGGGATTCCACCTGTCTCCAACAACCCCGACTATGAGAGTGAACTACCTATTCCATCACCTCAAAGGGATGCTACTAATGTCGAGTTCCATTGCTCTATTAACCTCTTGACTCAATTAGTATCCTCTTAATCAGAGCGTCGTGCTCCGACTATCATTTCTTTTGAGTCCATTAGAATTGGCCAATTTATAAGTTTGAGTCCTCTTATATTCTTCGGTATGAAGGTTGAGGAAGATCCTTAAGACTTTGTTGATGAGATAGAGAATATCTTCCAAATCATGCATGCTTCAGAGATTAAGTCCTTTGAGTGTTCCTCCTACCAATTGAATGATGTGGAATATCAATGGTATAAAGGGTGGGAGTTGTCAAGAGGTATTGATGCTAGTCCCACTATGTGGGAGGATTTCTCTGAGGCTTTCTTAAACTGCTTATTTCCTCATGATTTGAACTTGATGTAGGGGAGGATGTCTGTTCAAGAGTATGCCTTGAAATTCCATCAATTATTAAGGTATTCTCCTGAGATGGTTTCTAGCATGAGGACTAGAATGCATAAGTTTGTCTTGGGATTTCCCAGTGAGTTAGTCCTTGAGAATAAGGTGGCTTTGTTGATTGATAGCATGGACATCTCTAGGTTGTTGTGTATATGCAACACATAGAAAGGAGAAAAATAAACAAGTTGAGTTGAGTGAAAAGCAGGGGAAGATGTTTAGACCCTTCGAGTTTAGTGAGGGAAGTGGTGGCAAGTGGCCTAGAGAGAAGTGAGGGAGTTCAAGTTCTTTCTACTCGGCTAATGCCCCTTACCTAAAGTCATTGGGTGATTATTGGTCCTAATATAATGGTGGGTTCTGGGCATAAGGTGCCTAATTTTAGGCTAGTGTTTCCCAGTGAGCCCCACCTCGCCCTTCCTATAGATTTTATGGCCAGAGTCATCATGGTCAGTGTGAGAAGGAAAAATGCAGATGATTTTATTATGGTCAGGTCGGGCATATGCAGAGAGAGTTTACATATCAAACGGCTTCTTTGGCCAATAGAGCCCCTATTGCTACTCCAGCTACTCCCGCACTAAGGGGTGCCATGTCTGTCTCTGCTTCTATTTCTGGCATCAACGCTGGCCAGAACCACTTGTATGCACTTGCTACTCGCCAGGATTTTGAGGCGTCTCTCAATGTTGTCACGGGTATGGTGAGATTTTTATCCAGTGATGTGTATTGTTTGATTGATCTAGGGTCTTCTCTTTCTTATGTGAATCCGTATATGGCTGTGCATCTTGATTGTTATCCCGAGAGTCTGTCGGTTCCTTTTTCTATTTTTACCATAGTTGGAGACTCTGTGGTTGTTACAAGAGTCTATAAGGGGTGTGTGATATTTTTTGGTGGTAAAGATACTCTTGTAGATTTGGTAGAATTGGACATGATTGATTTTGATGTCATTCTGGGGATGATTGGTTGCACTCTTGCTATGCTTCCTTAGATTGTCAGACCCGTAGGGTCACTTTTAAATTCCCTAATGAGATGATCATTGTATGAAAAAAGGATTATTTAGTGCCTAATGGAAGGTTCATTTCTTATCTTAAAGCTCGAAGGTTGATTTCGAAGGGGTGTTTGTATCATTTGGTTTGAGTTAAAGATTCTAACTTGGAAGAGCCTTATCTAGAATCAATTCCTATGGTGAATGAGTTTCTCGAGCTGTTTCTCAATGATCTTCCCAGTGTTTCTCCTGATAGGGAAATTGATTTTGGGATTGATGTTGTTCCTTACACTCGTTCGATCTCCATTCCTCTTTACAAGATGGCTTCGATGGAGCTAAAAGAGCTTAAGGAGCAAATAAAGGACCTCTTAGATAAAGATTTTATCCATCCTAGTGTGTCTCCACGGGGTGCTCCCATGTTGTTCGTACGCAAGAAGAATGGTTCCCTTCGCATGTGCATTGATTATCGTCAGTTGAACAAAGTCGCCATTAAAAATAAGTATCCTTTTTCTAGGATAGATGATTTGTTTGATCAACTTCTGGATGTGAAGTGTTTCTCTAAGATTGATCTTAGATTGGGTTATAATCAGCTTAAGATTAGGGATGCAGATATCCCTAAGACTGCCTTTAGAACCTGATATGGTCACTATGAGTCTCTTGTCATGTCATTTGGGTTACCCAATGCCCCAACGATATTCATTGATTTGATGAATAGGGTCCTCCGTCCATTCTTGGAAATGTTTGTCATTTTCTTCCTAGATGATATCTTGGTCTAATGTAAGAGTGAGGCAGATCATGTAGATCACCTCCATGCCGTATTACAAACTTTGAAGGATCATCATTTGTATGCCAAGTTCTCCAAGTGCGAGTTTTGGTTGAAAGTCGTAGCTTTTCTTGGTCATGTCATCTCTAGTAAAGGGATCATGTAGATCCCCAAAATAATGCGGTAGTTAAGAAGTGGCCTAGACCTATGATGCCAACCGATATTAGGAGCTTCTTGGGTCTAGCCGGTTACCATTGAAGATTTGTGGAGTGTTTTTCAATGATAGTTGCCCTATTGACCAAGTTGACCCAAAAGAAGGTCAAGTTCTTGTGGTTTGATGCGTGTGAGGGTAGTTTTGATAAGTTGAAAGATCAATTGACTTTGACTCTAGTTTTGACCTTGCACGAGGGTAGTGATGGTTTTTTGGTTTATTCTGATACTTCTTGTGTCGGTCTTTATTGTTGTTGATGCAACATGGTAGGGTGGTGGCCTTTGCTTCGAGGCAATTGAAATTTCATGAGAAGAACTACCCTATTCATAACTTAGAGTTGTTAGCCATGGTTTTTGCATTAAATATTTGGTGACATTATCTTTATGGAGTTTATGTCGATATCTTTTCCGATCATAAGAGCCTCCAATATGTGTTTACCCAAAAAAAGTTGAATCTCTAGCAAAGAAGGTGGCTCGAGCTATTAAAAACTATGATATGAGTCTTCATTACTATCCCAGTAAGGCGAATGTAGTCATCGATGCTCTTAGTAGGTTGTCCATGGGAAGTTTGGACCATGTGGATGAGGATAAGCGGGAATTGGTGAAGGATATTCACCGTTTGGATAATCTTAGATTCCGACTAGTGGACTCTGAGGATGGTGGTGGTTTGTGCTTCCTGTATCTCAATCGTCTGTTGTTGTTGAGATGGAAGAGAAGCAAGTAGTGGACCCTAACTTGATGAAAATCAAGAGTAATGTGGGTCAACACAAAGCAACAAACTTTGTGATTGGTGGTGATGGCATCTTGAGATACCAAGGTAAGTTATGTATTCTTAACGTTGATGGATTAAGGAAAAGGGTCTTTTTCGAGTCTCATAGAGCCCGTTATGCTATTAATACTGATTCCACCAAGATATATCATAACCTTAGAGAGTTCTATTGGTGGGGTAATATGAAACGTGATGTGGCTAGCTATGTGTCTAAGTGTATGGTGTGTTAGCAATTGAAAGTTGAGCACATGAGTCCCAGTGGTTTGTACCAAGAGATTGTCTTGCCCAAGTGGAAGTGAGAGGCAATTAATATAGATTTTGTTATTGGTCTTCCTAGATCTCGGAATCAATGTGATTCTATTTGGGTCATTGTTGATAGAATGACCAAGTTCACTCACTTTTTGCCCGTGAGGACTAATTTCTCGGAAAAAGATTATGCTATGTTATATCTTACGGAGATCGTAAAGTTGCACTGTGCTTCTGTGTCTATTATCTTGAATCGTGGTCCGTCATTTTCATCCTATTTTTGGAAGTCATTCCAAAAGGGTTTGGGTACTAGAGTGTACCTTAGTACCGCTTTTCACTCACAAACGGATGGACAAGGCAAAAGGACCATCCAAACATTAGAGGATATGTTATGGGCTTGTGTGATCAATTACGGTGGTAGTTGGTATGACCACTTGCCTCTAATTAAGTTTGCCTATAATAATAGTTACCACTCTAGTATTGGCATGGTGCTTTTTGAGGCATAGTAGGGTAGGAGGTGTCGATCTCCTATTGGGTGGTACGAGGTTGGAGAGGGTAAGTTGCTTGGTCCTGATCTAGTTCAAAAAGCCTTAGATAAAGTGAAGGTGATTCGTGATAGATTGAAAACCACCCAAAATCACCAAAAGTCCTATGCGATGTGAGGCGCAGGGACTTAGAATTTAGTGTTGGTGATTGGGTATTTTTGAAAGTGTCTCCCATGAAGGGAGTGATGCAGTTTGGTAAAAAGGGGAAGCTTAGTCCCCGGTATATTGGTCCCTCCTTGATTGTGAAGAGGGTTGGTAATATTGCCTACGAGTGGGAGTTGCCTTCTAGTATGAATCCCATTCACTCAATTTTCCAGGTCTTTATGTTGCATAGATGTATGGGTGATCCTTCATTGGCTGTTTCTTTGAATGATGCCGGTATTTCAGTATCTTTGTCCTATGAGGAGGTCCCGATAAGGATCATAGATCGTCAAGTTTGATGGTTGCAAACAAAAGAAGTGGCTTCGGTGAAGGTTCTATGGAGGAACCAAAAGTCCGAGGAGGCTACTTGAGAGGCAGAGGAGGACATGAAGTCCAAGTATCCACATTTGATTTCCATTTTGGAAGCTTGTGATTGAGGTATGAGTTAATCTTATTGATTTGACTTATGTCTTGGGTTGATGATGGGTTCGAGTCCCTAAACTTTGAAGGAGCCAAGTGGCTTTGAATCCCCTAGTGAAATGAATGATGAATTGAATGATTGATCATGATATATTTTATGTTGAATCCTTGTTTTGTGCTTGATTTAACGCATTTGAAAGCCGTTTTGATATGTTTTAATGTGTTAACTTGTGTTTATACTTGTATTGCCCATCATTCGCAGACGAATGATCCAAGTGGAGGAGAATTGAAACACCTAGACTTTGAACCATCTCAAAATTTCTCTATTATGTGTCTCTGGGATGGGTATGACTAGGGACTTGAGTTGTACCAAGTGGATACGAGTCATATCCTCCCTCACCCCCTTCTTATACCCTGAGAATCCTAGGAAGGGTAGTATTCTATCTTTAATATGACTGATCCCTCCTCAATTGTACCATAAGGGTACGAGTCGTACCTAGGTGATTCGTATGGAGTGAAGTATGAGCTTGGAGTGGACTGGTTTTGTGTATGGAGTGAAGTATGAGCTTGGAGTGGACTGGTTTTGTTACGAGTGGATCATACAACTAGGGGTGAGTTGTACCCCTAGGATATGACTCAAGGGTGCATGGTCATACCCTTATTAGTGTGTGTCACCTAGGAGAGTCCTAGGGTACGATTCAGGGTACCACTCGTACCCTAGGGTACAATCACTTAAGTGAGTCGTACCACAGGACGGATTCATTTTCCAGCTTTTAACTAAGGGCCTTGTGCTCATTTCCCATGGCTAAAACCCTACAACCTCTCACTATATAAGTGTGTTTAGCCTCCTAAACATCTATTTAGAGGGATCAAACACCTTCAGCACTCTCTCAAGCTCATCTTTGAAGGATTGGAGGCTAGGGTTTCAAGGGTGGCCTTCTAGTGGCAAGTAGGAGTCAAGATTCTTGGTGATTCAAGTTTTTTAAGGCATGTACTTCTCCCCCTTGTTAAATAATTCTAAACCCATGTATTTCACACTTGGATTAGTAAGTGTACATGGTTATTTTGAAATCAAATGAAAAGGGCTTTGTTGATTAATGATGAATAATGATAAGTCTTGCTTAGATTTAGGTTTATACATGTTAATGATGATGATTTGCATGTGTGGGTGCTTGTTGTATTTGGTTAAACATGAGTATCTTGAGTATCCCTAGTCTTGATGATATCCACCATGAAAATAGCCTTGTAAAGGTGTGCACCCAAGGTGTTTATGATAATGTCTAAGTGAATTATCTAGTAAATTGTTTATGGAATGTTCAACTAGGGAAATAGCACAATAGTTATGATTGCTTGATAAATGTTATTGTGAAGGCATTATGAGCCATGTATAGTGAAATTGATAACCTTGTTGGTTGATGGCCAATGAGAGGCTAAAGCCCCTAGACATGAAGATGGCCTATTTTTGATGGGTGTAGAGCTTGGAAATTTGGGGCATTACACTAATGTTTGGTACTCATACTACACTTCTGCACCCGACAAATCTGAGTATGAGTTCTCACTGCTGATGTGAGCATCTTGTGGAGCTGCCACGGTTCAAAGATTTATAGTGAGATCTTGACGTTCGGAGTTGTTCCTACTCTCCCTCAGTCTCTGGACTGATCTTTATTTTGTATTTCAAAGACAGTTTTGTATATATGCATTATGCTTAACTTGTACTCTTGATTTGTTAAAAGCTTTTGTACTAAATTTATTAGGTTTTATGACAATTCTCTATATTAGTTTTTTTATTGGATTCATTTTTGCTGCTCCCTTCTTTTCTCTTGACAGTCCGTTACTCGTTGTTCAAGGCTATGGGTTGGCATACCTACTAGTGGGTTATGGTAGGTGCCATCATGATTTGAGAAATTGGGTTGTGACACAGTCATAAATTCATGAGGTTAAATCAGATGGAAGACTTTGTGAATATCACGTCAAAAAATGGTTATTACATTACTTGTCTTGACCCGATTTATGAGTCATGAAGGCACCTATTCCATCCTGCCAGTAGGTAAGCCAAACAATAACCCATAGTTGAACACAATGGGTTGAATTTGTGGAAGTGCCCCAAAAGGGTCCTAATAGGCAATCCAACCTAATAAATAAGTAAGACAAAAGAAATAGTTTAAAGGTAGTCACTGCGCAAATACCATCCCACGACCTGGTAGAGACAATACAAGAGCATCTAGTATTAAAATACAACCCAAGTTTCTAGAATAGTCAATAGAACTGTCTCAAAACAAAAGACGAAATATAGACAAATAAAAGAAATAAGTGACTCCGACTCAAAGAGCTCACCCTATCTTTGGATATCAACACAACACGAACATCGATCAACGGTGACAAGTACAGAAGTATATTATGAGTACCAAAACAACAGGTACTCAGTGGGCATCATCGCCCGACTGAGCTAAATCATGATATAAGTATGGTAGAATGCAAGATAACATAACTAAGTCAAGGTAAGGAAGCAAACCTGAATCAACTCCAACATTGTTGTGCATACATACGTAAATAAATAAAAATAAAAGCATATCATAAAACATCAACATACACAAACATTACTACTAAATTGGAGCCCATACACTAATTAGTGTGGAAAAGTAAATAACCCATCGTAAGCCCCCGTAAGCCTGGAAGGTACAAACAAGATAGCATATCCCACTTCCATCATTTATAAACTCTCACAATACCATTAGAATTAATCTAAGTCATGGCACACTATAACCATCGACTGTCCATATTTATCACTTATCAATTTATAAACACTTATCAGCTAATCCAGCATATAGCAACTAATCCTCATAAATAGGCTAACCATCATTTGCTAACTAATCATTATACATCGACTAATCATTTATTAATTAATTAATAATAATATCACTAGGATCCATTTATATCATCCCACATTATGGTCATTTCTTCACTTTTAGACTTAGCCAAATTGCTACTTTCAATCTCACACCCTGATATCATCATATCCTAATAAGTATATCATCATAGAATAAAATGCATATCCGGACTTGAATACGTAAATATAATCAATAGCCGGACTTGAACCAATAATTATATCATCAATAGATAGACTTGAACGAGTAAATATATCATCAAAACCTAAACTTAAACCGATAAATATATAATCGATAGTTGGACTTGAACCAGTAAATATATCATTGATAACCAGACTTGAACCAGTAAATATATCATCAATAGATGGACTTGAACTGGTAAATACATCCTCAATAGCCGGACTTGAACCAATAATTATATCATCAATAAATAGACTTGAACGAGTAAATATATCATCAAAACCTAAACTTAAACCGATAAATATATAATCGATAGCTGGACTTGAACCAGTAAATATATCATTGATAACCAGACTTGAACCAGTAAATATATCATCAATAGATGGACTTGAACTGGTAAATACATCATCAATAGCCAAATTTGAACCAGTAAATATATCATCAATAGCCAGACTTGAACTGATAATTATAAATATATTAATATAATCAATAATTCCATCAATAGCATAAGTAATAGCATAATCAATAGGCATCAAACCTCACATAACAACATAACTATCAAGTGTAAAGGCTTGTCAATATTACCTCAATAAGCATTTCCAAGAATCTAACAAGCGTATAAAGGTCTACACAAGCTAACATGCGTCTAAGCATAAGGTGGGTCAAGGGCCACTTCTAATCCCCGAAGTGACATTTTAGGCAAATTCTACCCGAAATAAGCTTAAGGTATCTAAATTCAATTTTAGATGTCTAACAAGCCTTAGTTAGTCCTAAGATAAAAAATTCACCTAAAATATGAGCAACTAGGTCAATTATGCCCAATTTTTTTATTTTCGAATAGCTTAAACGGTTCAACTAACCCAAGCTTCGCAATCCATAATACCAATTCCTAAAAAACATCCCAAATCTAATAAAATATCATAAAAATACTATGAACTAGCTCAACGTAACAAGAGGGAAAACCTAGCCTACCTCATCATCGAATAAAGCTTAACGATCTGCTAAATCACCACTTTTCCCTTACGAGAAGCTTTCGTAAGATGCCAATCTATCAAAATAACATTTTATTCATCAATACAAGAATAATAATACCCATATCGCACTATTGTTCTTTGGGTTCAAAAATCACCCAAAATCCTATGTGGGTCCTATTTGCAAAAAAAATCACGTTTCCAAAACCAACCCAAGGTTCCCACATGCTCAAGGAATCATTACCCTAAGAAATGGGTGAATTCCGAACTAATTTGGGGCTAAAACTAAGCCCAAGGTTTTGGGATTTTAGAACCAAAAATTGAAAAATTTACCAGGAAAAGGTTGAAATCTTACCACAAATCAAAGGGAAATCATGAATTAGATGTTAGCCAAGCTCCTAGATCACCCAGAAGCCCCAATCCCACTTAATCTCATTCTTTAGGGTTTAAGCTCTCAAGAAATTAGGTGAAGAATGAGCAAAATCGGGTTTAAATGGCCTATTTATACCGGTCCCAGGTATCCGGGTCCCACGATCGCGAGTCGACCTCCGCTATTGCAATAAGCCACCATGATCGCGGAACTTGGGTCCTTCCAGGGGTATTGCGATCGTAACCCTTGGCTCACGATTGCGATGCACCAGATAACAACAGTAAACTTAGAATTTTCCAAGTCTCCGCCAAGCCCTCGAGATTTATCTGAAATCCCATATACAAAAATGAACTATGTAACCATACCAAATTCAACGTTCCAAATTAAAAGGCGCAGTCAAAATTTCCATCCAAGGTTATTTCAGCAAAATTTGGGTCCCACACCCATGTTCTATTTTCGTAACTTTTTTACCAATAGTCGAAATTAGCCTGGGTGCCTCGAGATCCAAACCAAGAGTCCTCCTAGCCTAAAATTGATATTCCGGAGCTATTGGCATAGTCAGAATTTGCATTAGAGGTTGCTTAACTAAAGTTCTCACCCGATGGCCATTTAGAACTAATAAAGACTTTAAAACTGGGAAATGGCTCTAAAACCAAATGAACTGCCAAATAAACAAACTGTCAGTTCTAGCAAGTCACAAATGACTTGAGGCAACTATAGAGAAGCTCTGATGGAAAAAACTAGCAGAAATTTGGAAAATGACCTGAAGGGTCATTACAATTTCCACTACTAAAAGGAACTTTTGTCCACAAAAGTTTAGGATTAGGATATACCTGGAGTCTCAAACAGGTGAGGATACTGGGTCCGCATCCTACTCTCAATCTCACAAGTGGCCTTCTTAATTAGGTGGTGCCTCCACTGAATCTTAACTATAGGAATCTTCCTAGTGCACAACTTCCTAACATCACTAGACACAATAAGCTCAGGCTCCGCCACGAAGGTCAACCAATCATCTAACTGGACTGCGTCCCATATAAACACATGAGACAAACTAGGAATATATCCATGCAACATAGAAACATGGAAAACTAAATGGAAAATAGAAAAATTTTGAGGTAAAGCTAATTCATAAGACATCTCACCAAGGTGCAAAGAATCTCAAAATGTCCAATATATCTAGGGCTGAGTTTTCCCCTCCTACCAAACCTTATCACACCCTCAGAGGAATACTCGATCACCAACTCTAAATCTTAATGAACAGAGCCTACGATCTGCATAGGCCTTCTTCCTGCTCTAAGTTACCTTCAACCTATCCCGAATCACCCTGACTCTATTTAACGATGCTTGAAGCAAATTCATACCACTGGGCCAAATCTCAAAAGTCTCAAACCATCCAATCAGAGAACAACATCTCCTACCATCAAGCCTCAAATAGAACCATCTCAATACTCGAATCATAGCTATTATTATATGCTAACTTTGCCAAGGATAAATGCTTCTCCTACTGGCCTCTAAAATCCATAACACAAGCTCGGAGTATGTCTTCAAGAACCTGAAGAGTCCGCTCTAACAAACAAACTATCTGCGGATGAATAGTTATATTAAGATATACTTGAGTATCCAACTTCTCTTAAAATGCTCTCCACTATCTCAAAGTGAACATAGAACCATGGTCTGAAATAATAGAAATAGTAACACCATGCAAATGGACTATCTCCTAAACATAGATATGGACCAACCTCTTAGCACTGAAGGACATCTGAATAAAAATGAAATATGCTGACTTGGTCAAACAATCTATAATGACCCAAATACCATGAGAACCACGAGAAGTGCAAGGCAAACTACTAACGAAATCCATGGTAATTTGCTCCCACTTTTACTTAGGAATGGGAAATCTCTGAATCAAACCACCTGGATGTTGATGCTCGTCCTTCACCTACTGACAACATAGGCAATAAGCTATAAAATCCACTATATCTCTCTTCATATCACTCCATCAATAATGTTGTCTCAAATCTCTATACATCTTAGTTGTGCCTGGATGAATGATATAACTTAAGTTGTGACCCTTATGCAAAATCAACCGAATCAGATCATCGATCCTCGGAACACAAATACACCCATCAAATCTCAAAATATTGTCAGAATATATGGTGACCCTCTCGAACTGACCACTCACTACCTGGTTGTGAAGGAAGCAAATCTTACTATACTCAAACCGATGATCCTGAATCTACTTAAGTAATAAAAACCTCCCCTTAACACTAGTAAGAATCTTCCTAGGGTCTAAAATATCAAGGCGAACCATCAAGTTGGATAAGGACTAAATGTCCCATGACAATGGCCTCTAAGAAACTAAAATACAAGCCAAACTACCCATACTCACAACCTTTCAACTCAAGGCATCTGCTACCATATTTAACTTGCCCGAATGATACATGACCAAAATATCATAATCCTTAAGCAACTCCATCGATCTACATTGTCTAGTATTAAGCTCCTTCTGTCTCATAAGATGATAAATACTACAATGATCAATGAAAGTCTAATAATGTACACCATAAAAGACAATGCCTCAAAATTTTAAGCGCAAAAACTACCACCTCCAACTCCAAATCATGAATGGAGTAGTTGTGCTCATGCACCTTAAGATATTTAATGGAAGTAGCATGCCTAGCCGACTTATGAAAATAAGCTTTATTCTCGATAATTGATATGGAACCCTGCTCCAATCTAGAGAACTAACCTCTCAAGTGATCCCTAATATTGCGAGGGATGTACTTCTCTATGAACATCTCGAAGAATTGAATCCATGATAAGGAAGATGATCCAATTGTCTTAGAATCCATATATCATGTCCACCAATGTTGAGCAACCAAATCTAACTGAAAGATGGTGTAATACACACTACGAGTCTCAACAATGACAAAATTATGGAGTCTATCCTCACAAGTAATCAGAAACTCAAAAGAATCCTCGCCCAAAGCACTCAAAAACCTAGGCGGAGCCAATATCAAGAATCTAACCAACATCCTTTACTCCTCAATAGACATAATAGGCTGGACAACCATTAGCTAAGCAACTACCGACTGAGAAACCACCAATGTAAGAGAAATCTCAACTTTAAGAGCTGCAGCTACAGGCTATTACCCTACCTTAGTACCACTCTGATCTATAAATTATGCTTTATCAGATGACATACCACCAGCTATCCTTGAAAGCTAAACTAAAGCATCTCTAATCACTAAAAAGGAAATAAATCTTTGTAGATCTTGGGATGGTCCCTATCCCACTGCTAGATGGGGTGGAAGAATCTCCAGCTCAAGAGTAGGAATAGGGTCTGGTGGAGGACACCTATCCTGGCCCCTAGCTGGGGACACATCTCATTGCTGTCCATGACCTCTAGGTCATCCACAAATAAAAAAAAGGATCTCCAGGCTCTATCTTAGGACCCTCATTACATGTAGCGGTAGTACGTGTCCTTGCAAAATGCGAAAAAGTGAAATTAAAGAAATGTTTTATAAACTAACTCTGACCCTTAGCAAAATATAAATGAAATAAATTAAGAACTTCTAAGAATGTCTCATAACCTCCTAAAGATATAAAATAGACATCATTATTTTGATTTGTAGGACTCTATTAGACACTTGCTCTTATACCAATAATACTGGTGTAGCCTAGGCTCGTATACCAATTTGTCATAACCCAATTTATGAGTCATGATGGCACCTATTCTATCCCACCAGTAGGTAAGCCAAACCATAACCCAGAGTTGAACACAATGGGTTGACTTTGTGGAAGTTCCCCAGAAGGAGCCTAATAGGCAATCCAACCTAATAAATAAGGAAAAAGAAATAATTTAAAGGTAGTCACTACATAAGTACCATCCAACGACCTGGTAGAGCCAGTATAAGAGCATCTTGTAATAAAATACAACCCAAGTATCTAGAATAGTCAATACAACTATCTCAAAACAAAAGACTGGACATAGAAAGATAGAAGAAATAAGTGACTCAGACTCAAAGAGGTCACCCTAACTCTAAATATTAATACAACATAAAAATCAATCAACAACGGCAACTAGTACTTAGATCTACACTGAAAAGGTACAAAAGTATAGTATGAGTACCAAAACACGGTTACTTAGTGGGAATCATCGCCCGACTCAGATAAATCATGATATAATTATGGTACAATGCAAGATAACATAGCTAAGTCAAGGTAAAAAAAATAAACCTGAATCAACTCCAACATCATTGTGCATACATAGATAAATAAATGAAAATAAAAGCATAACATATCATAAAGCATCAACACAACAAACATAACTACTAAATTGGTACCCATACACCAATTAGTGTGGAAAAGTAAATAACCTATCGCAAGCCTCCATAAGCCTTAAAGGTATAAACAAGATAGCTTATCTCACTACCATCATTTATAAACTCTCACAATACCATCAAAATTAATCCAAGTCATGGCACACCATAACCATAAACTATCCATATTCATTACTTGTCAATTTATCAACACTTATTAACTAATCCAGCATATAGCAACTAATCCTCATATATAGGTTAACCATCATTTGCTAACTAATCATTATACATCGACTAATTATTTATTTATTAATTAATAATATCACTAGGATCCATTTATATCATGCCACATATGTCCATTTGCTCATTTTTAGACTTAGCCAAATTGGTACTTTCAATCTCATACCCCGATATCATCATATCCTAATAAGTATATCATCATAGCATATTATGCATACCCGAACTCGAACTGGTAAATATAATCAATACCCAAACTTGAACTGGTAATTATATCATCAATAGACGGACTTAAACTGGTGAATATATCATCAATAGCTAAACTTAAACTAGTAAATATATCATCAATATCCTAACTTAAATTGGTAAATATATCATTAATAGTCAGACCTTAATCGATAAATATATCATCAATAGCCGAACTTGAACCAGTAAATATATCATCAATAGCGAAACTTAAATTGGTAAATATATAATCAATAGATGAACTTGAACCGGTAATTATAAACATATCAATATAACCAATAGTACTATCAATAGCATAAGTAATATCATAATCAATAGGCATCAACCCTTACATTACTAACATACCGATCAAGTATTAGGGGTATATTGGGACTACACAGCTGAATTGTGATTGCAAAAATCTACCAATCATGGAACTTAGGGCCTGCCAAGGGTATCATGATCACAACCCTTGGCTCATAATTGCGATGCACCAGATAACAATAATAGAATTTCAAGTCTCCGCCAAGCCCTCGTGATTCATCCAAAATCCTATATACACAAATGAACAATGTAACAATACCAAATTAGACATTCTGGACTCAATGGAATAGTTTAAATTTCTATTCGAGGTCATTTCGACAAAATATGAGCCCCACACCCATATTTCATTTTCTTAATTTTCTGACCAAAAGGCCAAAATGAGCCTGAGTGCCTTAGGACCCAAACCAAGAGTCCTCCTATTCTAAAATTTATATTCCAGAGTTGATGGTGTAATCAAAATTTGAATGTGAGATCATTTAACTTAAGTTTTTGCCTGATGGCCAATTGAAACCAGCACAAACTTCAAAATTAGGAAATGACTCTAAAACTAAATGAACTGCTCGATAACTGAATCGTTAGTTCTAGCAAGTCATTTGGGGTAGCTATAGAGAAAATCTAATAAAAAATAAGCAAATATATAGAAAATAACATGTAGGTTCATTACATTACTGCTAAGAATGGAGTAGTGTAACAACCCTTTGTATGGTTATGAGTAAGTCTACAATAATAACACACCTAGTGTATTTCCACAAAGTGAAGTATGGGAAGGGTAAGTGTACACAATCCATACCGCCACCTCAGTGAGGTTGAGAGGCAATTATGGATAAGTCTAATATGCCAAAATTTGACTTAAGATTTTCCCTAAATTAGAGGCTAGAAATTTTAGTCTGGGCTAGTCTTGGATGAAATTTGAGTATGGCATGGTCTAGGAAAATCTGAGAATGAATTAATTAAATGTTATATAATTTGAGGTAATTTTGTGTTAGTCAAGTACATAAGAAATATGTAGGATCTTTTGGAAGTAAACTTGGGTGAGTAGAATTCTCGATATCAAAATTAATCTAAAGGTGTTTGTTTGAAATGTTAAAATTTATGGGTGCATTGTGAAAAAGGCAAAAAAGGGAGCAATATTGATTTTTTGCCTTACCACAACTGCTATAACGGATGGCAGACCACTATTACTATGCCACTGTAGCTTGAATTTTTCCACTATCATGGGAGTCAAATTTGGTCAATCCTACCATAATGAGTGGCTCCCACTATAGAAAAGCCACTATAATAGGATATGGCTGCTACAACAGGATATGTGTTGATTAATGTAGAAAATACCTAAGAAACATTGTTACTATTCCATTCATATTTTGGGTATAGTTGTGGCAATTAAGGGTGATTTCTACCGATTTTCCACCAAAAATCTTTCATAAAGGTAACTTAACCACTTCCATTCACTAGTTTTTTTATTTCTAAATCATAGAATCACTAGTTTATGGGTTTTGGAAAGGATTTAACTTAATCAAACTAATTTTTCTAGTTTAATTACGTAAATTAGGAGGAAAACCCTTGGGTTTTGGTTATAAGTGGATAATTTATTCTTACATGACTATATTTCACCATTGTAACCATGAAATTAGCAGTATTAAGGTGGGATAATTGAAACACCTAGATCCTGAACCACAGGAAAAAAACTTTAATTTTGTGTCTCAGGGTTAGGTACGACTAGAGGCTTGAGGTGTACCCTTGGATACGACTCGTACCCACATTGCCCCCCATCTCGTATCCTAGGCATCATGTGAGTGTAACACATTGTTCACCATATGAAATGGCCTTCCCTTAATCGTAACCAATGCATACGAGTCATATACTACTCAATCATATGTAGTAAAGTTTCAACTTGAGTGGACTATTTTCTATACGAATGAAGCTTACGTGTTAGGGGTTGAGTCGTACCCATTGGTTATGACTCAAGGGTGTCCACTCATACCCTTAAAAGTCTAGATAACCTGGGAAGATACTAGGGTACAAGTAAGGGTACACTCATATCCTATGATACGATTACAAAAAGAGTCATATGGGGGAGTCGTACCCTAGAACGGGGTCACTTTTCAGCTTTTAACTAAGGGACTTGTAGTCATTTCCCATGCTTGAAACCATAAGACATCTCACTATATAAGTGTGTGTATCCATTTTGATTAATCAAATACCCTAAATACTCTGTCAAGCTAATCATTGAAAGATTGGAGGCTAGGGTTTTAATGGAGCTCATCTAGTGGAAAGGAGTCAAGTTTCTTAGTGATTTAAGTTGTTTAAGGCATGTACCTCTTACCCTTTATAAATAAATCTAAACTTATGTATTTCACACTTGGATTAGTAAGTGTACATAGTGGTTTTAAAACCAATAAAAAGGGTTTTGTTGTCTAATAATGAATAAAGTTAATACTTGCTTATACTTGTGTTTATACATGTTATTGATGATGATTTTCATCTTTGGGTACTTGTTGTATATGGTATAACATGAGGGTCTTGAGTAACCCTAACCTTAATAACTTTTACCATGAAAATAGACTTGTTAAAGGGATACACATAAGGTGTTTGTGGAAATGTCTAAGGGAATTGTCAAGTTATATGTTGGAGATTCATTTAATTAGGGAAATGGCCCAATAATCATGAATTATTGATAAATTATAGTGTGAAAGAATAGTGAGCCATGTGTTGTATAATTGATGGCCTTGTTGGGTTAATAACTAACAAGGGGATTGAAGCCCCTAAACATAAAAATAAACTTGATGTGTGTGTTGAGCCTAATTATGGTGAGAACATGGTTTAAGTATGCTAACGAATTATGAATGGTTATGTGGGTATTTATGAATGTAAATGTATTTAATAACAAGTTAAATTAAGAAATGTAGTCAATTGATGTGATTAGTGGTTAAATGGTTTTATGAAGGTCAAATGTGTATCTATGGAATTGGTCTAGTGAGCAAGGATGACTCATGAAAAGAACTCAATGAATATGAATACTTGTAGATAGTTGGTAAAAGCCTTTTTGGCCATGTATCTAGTTATAATAATTATAAATGGCTGATAATTGGTATTGTGTTAATGTTGTTAGCCATGCAATTAATTAAAATATGACCATGTTGGTTGATGACTAAGAAAAGGGGTTCAATTCCCTAAGTTTGAATTGAAATTGTGTGTGGAACTAAAAGTTTGGTATAGAAATATTAATGAATGTTTTCATGAATACCTTATGGTCTTATATGGATCTAGATGATCATAAATTAAATTGTGTGATGAAATGAGTTAAGGCATCGGCCTATTGAAATATTTGAGAAATAAAAGCTCCCATGAGGACCAGGTGGTCATGTGTAGTGTTTAATTGGCTAAATGAGCTAAAGTCCTTAAATGTCAAAAAGAATTGTATGGATGTTAATGTATGAACCAACAGACTGAGGGTACAAATATTGACTAATGATGGTAATGTGATGGCTTGCAGTTAAATTCCCTTGCCATATGAAATGACTTGCGGTTAAAGTCCCTCATAAAATGGCTTGTAGTTAAAGTCCCTCGTCTAACGACTTGTGGTTAAAATCCTTCATCTAATAGCTTGCGGTTAGAGTCCCTTACTTACATAAATCTCTTGAAGTTAAAATACCTTGCCTTATGAAATAGCATGTGATTAAAGTTCCATGACCGAATGAATATGTGCGCATGTGATTAGAGTTCCATGCCCACTTGAATATGTGTGCATGTGATTAGAGTTCCATGCCTATATGTATATGTGAGTATGTTCTTAGAGTCCCATGCCTAATGGATTGTGGTAAATGGATAGAACCCTTGTTTCCATGGATAGATATGTGGTCTTAGTCCCTTGATTAATGAGTGTACCCATGGTTGAAGTACTTTTTCTAATGACATGTGAATGTGGTTAAAATACTATGTCTAGTATGAATGGGTTGAACCTAAGTATGGAATGTTAGAGTCTTTCACTTTATACCTCGTGATTGAAAGATTTGAGAATGTTGTTAAGTCTTGATATTTTGTGGGCATGTGATGTACCTATATGTAAGGATAAGTGTATAAATATGATTGAATACAATATATTAGCTGGCTGTTGATTGATGATGTTATTTTATCCTTATCCTTGAGTTACATGCTAGCACTCCAACCGCTAACCATCTCTAGATGCTATGTCCCCATGTGTCATAGGGGTAGAGCATCTTTTTCTTCTTCTTGTTCTTCTATGCAGTGAACATGTGTATGAGCGGTTCGTGGATTGAACTTGAAGTGGTGAGCTTTCATACTCTGGAAGACCTACCTCTTATAGTCACATTATCTTTTGTCATAGACTTGTATAACTTTAGTACTTGGCTAATATCGAGGATACGTCTTAATATATTATCTACTTTGGTTGTTAAAGGTTTTGTTGTCGACTGTGGACTTGGGTGTATTATCTAGAATATTAACATTAATGAAATGTTAAATGTTGTATAGTATTGACTATTAGCCTTATATATTTCTTCTATCTTATTATAAGGTTGAGATTCACTCGACCTTTGTGGTTGTTATGATAATGGTTAGGTTAGGTTATCGGGGTAACCTCCGATTCAGGTGTGCTTGAGGTTCCCATATGACATAACCCAATTTTGGGGCATGTCAAGTTGGTATCAGAGCCTAGGTTCATGGTCAATTGGGAGTCCACAAAGCTGTGTCATGTAGAGTCTATTTTATGGGTGTGAAACATGCCACACTTATAAGAGAGAGGCTATGAGATATTTAGGAATATTTCCCGTTCTTGTGTTTCAATATCAAGATATATAGAGTCAAAGGTCTTAGATTTCTCTGATTTCTATTTGCTCATCTTTCAGATCATGTATCCTAGAAGATCTGATGTTTGGGCAAATCCTTATGTCCTGACTGGGGGCAGTATGGAAAATGCTCATCCAACTTCTAGGATTTAGACCTGGTCAAGGGTCGTGACATCTGACTATCCTTATGGGGTTACACTTGTTCCCACTAACCCTTTTGTTGGGGGTGACATTTCTTCTCAATTACCAGGTTTCATCGCTCCCTTGCTCAATTGGCTTAAGTTGGTGAAAAGTGGCCCAAGTGGAGGTATTAGGTGGGTCCTATTTTTCAGTCCACGACTAGTGCTCCCTACCTGAACCCTTTGGGAGAGTGACATCTTTAGATGATGCTCATAGGGTACAAGGTGCCCAACATCAGGTTAGCTGGGCCCAATCCTCATTCACCTATCCTCCTTATTGGTTTTGCGATCGATCACACCATAGTTATTGCTAGAAAGTAAAGGCTTGGTGTTTTATATGTGTTCAATTGGGCAACATGCAATGGGAGTGTCCCATGAGGATTTCTGCTTAGGCAAAAAGGATGTCGGTTACCACTTCTCTAGGCTTTGCACCAAGGGGGCTGCTTTTAGCTTTGACATTTATTGGGACAGTCTCAATGCTATTGCCATTCCTCGAGAGCCTAAGTCATCTTCAAATGCTAACGTAGGTATGTTTAAACTTTTCCCTCATGATGTGTATTATTTTCGTGATCCAGGGTCTAGTTTTTCTTATATGACCCCATATGTGGCCTTTTGTCTTGATTGTGGTCTCAAGAGTTATCGGTTCCTTTCTTTATTTCTACCTCAGTAGGAAACTCTATGGTTGTTAAAAGAGTCTATAGGGAATATGTGATATCCATTGGTGGTAGGGGTACTTTTGTTGACTTGATAGAGATGGACATGGTTGATTTTGATATTATTCTGGGGATGGATTGGTTGTACTCTTGCTATGCTTCCTTAGATTGTAGGACCCATAGGTTCATGTTTAATTTCCCTAATGAGCCGGTAATTGTATGAAAGGTGGTTACTTAGTGCTTAAAAGGAGGTTTATTTCTTATCTTAAAGCCCAAAAGTTGATTTCAAAGGGGTGTTTATGTCATTTGGTCTGAGTTAAAGATTCTAACTCGGAAGAGTCTCCTCTAGAACCCATTCCCGTGGTTAATGAGTTGTTTGTCATGTCCTCTGGGTTAACCAACGCCTCAGCGGTGTTCATAGGCTTGATGAATAAGGTCTTCTGTCCATTCTTGGACACATTTGTCATTGTATTCATTAATTATATCTTAGTGTATTCTAAGAGTGAGGCAGATCATGTGGATCACCTCCGTGCCATGTTGCAACTTTAGAGGATCATCGTTGTATGCCAAGTCCTCCTAGTGGGAGTATTTATTGAAAGTTGGGGCCCTTTTGTAATTGTTGTTTGTCTCTAATGCAGGGATTATGTTAGATCCCCAAAACGTATGCGGTGGTGTTTTTTTTGGTGTTTGGACCTAAGGGCTCCTCCTTTGGTATGTTGTGTCGGGATGAGTCTGATTTGTGACCTAGGTGGTTGCTATAGAGCACTTCTCACCTATAGTGTCATGTTTTTGTAGGGAGTCTTATCTTGAGTGGCGTGAGTGTTTTTGTGCTTTAGTTCCTCTGTGACCTTTCTTATGTCAGATAGTGGCTCGGGGTGCATCGTAGTGTTTTGAAATGGGGAAATGTAGAAGTCCCTAAGTAGGGAAGATTCTAGGGTGTCTTTTTAAGTCATTGCATGGTAGGATATGTCATTTTTACATTTGATGGTATGAGGTCAGTACAAGTAAGTCGTTTGACCCCAGTTAAGTTCACCAAGCCTTGAAAAAGGGTGAAGGTGATTCATGAGAGATTAAAGGCCTCTCAAAGTGGCCAAAAGTCCTATCCGTACGTATGGCATAGGAGTTTAGAGTTTAGTGTTATCAATTGGTTATTCTTGAAGGTGTCTCCCATAGAGGGAGTGATGTTATTCCATAGAAAGGGAAAATCTTAGTCCTCGTTATATTGGTCCCTATTTGGTCTCAAAAGAGGTTGGTAATGTTGCCTATGAGTTGGAGTTGCCTTCTAGGTTGAGCTCTATTTCCCATGGTTTTCTATGCCTCTACATTGCAAAAATGTGTAGATGATCCTTTGTTGATTGTTCCCTAAAAAATGTCAGTATTTTTGGGTTTCTTATCTTGTGAGGACATCTCGATGAGGATCTTGGGTTTTCAAATTCACTGGTAGCGGATGATAGAAGTCGCTTCAGTGAAGGTTATATAGAGGAACCAATAAGTCCGAGGAAGCTACTTGGGAGACGGAGGAGGACATGACATCTAAGTATCCGTAATTGTTTTCTGTTCCAGAAACTCATGATTGGGGTGTGTGTTGGTGTTCTTAATATGGTCTATGTTATTGATAAGATGATGGGTGAAACCCCCAATGCTTAGAATTAATTTATGTCTTTGTTAGACAAGGGATTAAAGTTCATAATGCATGAGTTGATTTATATCTTTGGAAAACAATGGGTTTAAGCCCCTGAGCTTTGAATTGACCAAGTACTTTGTTAAATGGTGGGTTGAAATTCCAAAGACCAATGAAATTAAATGGTTGATTGATAATGACCATGATCTGTGTTATGTTGTATCAATGTTGTGTTCTTGTTCTAACTTGTGTAAAGGTTGGTTTGATGCATGTTGATGTGTTAACTTGTGTTTATTCTTTCCTTACCTATCATTCACGGATGAATGATCCATGTGGGGGAGAATTTAAATACCTAGGTCTTGAACCATTGGAAGAAAACTTCATTTTTTTGTCTCTGGGTTGGGTACGACTAGAGGCTTGAGGTATACCCTTGGATACGACTCTACCCACCTTGCCCCCATCTCGTATCCTAGGAAGCATGTGAGGGTAACACATTATTCACCATATGAAACAACCTCCCTTTAGTCGTAACCAATGCATATGAGTCGTATACTACTCAATCATATGGAGTAAAGTTTCAACTTGAGTGGACTATTTTCTATACGGGTGACGCTTACTAGTTAAGAGTTGAGTCATACCTATTGGTTATGACTCAAGGGTGTCCACTCATACCGTAATAGTCTATATGACCTAGTAAGATCCTAGGGTACGATTAAGGGTACCACTCGTCCCCTAGGGTACGATTACTAAAAGAGTCATATGGGGGAGTCGTACCCCTGAACGGGGTCACTTTTCAGCTTTTAACTAAGGGACTTGTGGTCATTTTCCATTCCTGAAACCCTAAACCATCTCACTATATAAGTGTGTGTAGCCTCCTAAACATCTATTTGGATGAATCAAACACCCTAAACACTCTATTAAGCTCATCTTTGAAAGATTAGAGGCTAGGGTTTCAAGGGAGCTCATCTAGTAGGAAGAAGGAGTAAAGTTTCTTGGTGATTCAAGTTGTTTAAGGAATGTACCTCTCCCCATTTCTAAATAACTCTAAACCCATGTATTTCACACTTGGATTAGTAAGTGTACATGGTGGTTTTGAAATAAATGAAAAGGGTTTTGTTTCTTAATGATGAATAAAGTTAATACTTTCTTAGACTTCATTTATATATGTTATTGATAATTATTTGCATGTGTGGGTACTTGTTGTACGTGGTCTAACATCAGGGTTTTGATTATCCCTAACCTTAATGACTTCTACCATCAAGGGATACACATAAGATATTTGTGAAAATGTCTAAGTGAATTTTCTAGTTATATGTTGGTGATATCTTGAATTAGCTCAATGGACCAATAATCATGAATGATTGATAAATGATAGTGTGAAGACATGGTGAGCCATGCGTAATATAATTGATGGCCTTATTGGGTTTATGACAAAAATGGAGATTGAAGCCCCTAAAAATAAAAGTAAACTTGATGTGTGTGTTGAGCCTAAATATGGTGAGAACATGGTGTAAGCATGCTAACAAATTATGAATGGTTATTTAGTTCTTGATGATCGTAAATGTAATTAGTAATGAGTTGAATCAAGGCATTTAGTCAATTGATGTGATTAGTGGTTAAATGGTTTTATGAAGGTCGAATATGTATCTATGGAATTGGTCTAGTGAACAGGGTTATGTCATGATAAGGACTCAATGAATGTGAATACTTATAGATGGTTGGTAAAGACCTTGTTAGCCATGTATCAATTTATAATGATTGTAAATGCTGGGTAAATGGTTGATAATTGGTATTGCATTAATGTTGTTAGCCATGTAATTAATTAAATTATGACTATGTTGGTTGATGGCTAAGAATAGAGGTTCAATTCCCTAAGTGTGGTATAGAAATGTTAATGAATGTTTTCATGAATACCTTATGGTCTCATGTGGGTCTTGTTAACCATAAATTGAATTGTTGGATGAAATGACTTAAGGCATCGGCCTATTGAAATGGTTGAGAAATGAAGGCTCCCATGAGGACCAGGTGATCATGTGTTGTGTTGAATTGGCTAAATGACCTAAATGACATAAATTCCTTAAATGTCGAAATGAATTATATGGATGTTAATGTATGAACCAACAGACTGAGGGTCCAAATGTTGACTAATGATGGTAATATGATGTCTTGTGGTTAAACTCCCTTGCCTTATGAAATTACCTGTGGTTAAAGTCCCTCACCTAATGACTTGTGGTTAAAGTCCCTCGTATAATGACTTATGGTTAAAGTCCCTCGTCTAATATCTTGTGGTTGGAGTCCCTTACTTAAAGATATCTCTTGAGGTTAAAATACCTCACCATATGAAACGTCATGTGATTAAAGTTTCATGACTGAATGAATATGTGTGTACAGGATTAGAATTCTATTCCCACTTGAATATGTGTGCATGTGATTAGATTTACATGCCTAAGTGTATATGTGAGCATGTGCTTAGAGTCCCATACCTAATGGATTATGGTGTATGGATAAAACCATTGTTTCCATGGATGGATATGTGGTCTTAGTCCCTTGCTTAATGAGTGTACCCATGGTTGAAGTACTTTGTCTAATGATGTGTGAATGTGGTTAAAATACTAGTCTCATATGAATGGGTTGAACCTAAGTGTGAAAGGCTAGAGTCCTCCACTTCATGTCTCATGATTGAAGGATTTGAGAACGTTGTTAAGTCTTGATATCTAGTGGGTATGTGATGTACCTATATGTAAGGATTAGTGTATAAATATGATTGAATACAGTATATTGACCGGTTGTTGAGAGATGATGTTGTTTTATCCTTATCCTTGAGTTATATGCTAGGGCTCCAATCGCTAGTCATCTCCGAACACTATGTCCCCGTGCAACATAGGGACCAGAGCATCTTCTTCTTCTTCTTCTTCTATGTAGTGAACAGGTGTTTGAGCTATTTGTGCATTGACCTTGAAGTGGTGAGCTTCCATACTCTGGAAGACCTACCTCTCATAGTCATGTTGTCTTATATCATAGACTTGTACAGGGGCATGTCCTGACATATTATTGACTTTGGTTTTCTAGAGTTTTTGTGGACAATTGTGGACTTGGGTGTATCGGCTAGAATATTGACATTAATGAAATGTTTAATATTGTCTAGTATTGATTGTTAGCCTTATATATTTTTTCTATCTTATTATAAGGTTGAGATTCACCCGACCTTCATGGTTGTTGTGATGATGGTTAGGTTGGGTTAAGGAGGCAACCTCCAGTTCATGTTAGCTTTAGGTGACCATACGTCATGACCGATTTTGAGGCGTGTCAATAAAGATATAAAACCCTAGAATGGGAGGAAAGACCATGAAATTAGCTTTGAGATTTTTGAATTAGATTATAATCCTTGATATTGTTAGGTCATTTGGTTGATTATGTGTTGTATTGATGTTTTTAGACCACAATCAAGCCAAGGTTACAAGAAAGGGCAAAGCTCAAGTTCGTTAAGTATTTCATTTAGCTTGAAATAGATGATGGTCTAATGTAGTTAAAACCTAACTTGTTTTATATGTACATGATAAAGGTTCCTTCATATTGCTTAATACAATGTATGTTCAAGGAAAGTGAATGACTATTTCATATCCTAAGTGTTATTCACATGCAATGAACTTATATGAAAAACTTGTTGGTTTTATATGTGTTATTGTTGTTATAATCGTGGTTGCGATTGTTGTGATATCTATCGATTATTGTAAGATGTATCAATATTTGGACATCTTCATGGGATTGGTTGCCATAAGGTTGGTAGACACTTTATTTCTGGGATTGGCACATGAACAGGAGCTCGTCCCCTCCAGGTCATGGCTAGTGGGAGATCATAAAATACTTAGCATGTATGTACAAGGTACAAGTGAGTGTGATAGTTTCTTAAGTGAATTGAGGTTCATGTTTACTTGTTATATTAGTTCCCTGATTGAATCGAGCTTATATATTGACTTATTATATTAGTTCCATGAGTGAATCAAATCTATGTGTTTACTTATTATATTCGATCCTTGAGTAAATCGGGGACTACATTTTGACTTGCTATATTTGGTTTCTTGAGTAAATTGGGATTCATGATTTTTGCTATTTCTGTTGTTGGAATGGATCCTTGAGAGGTTCAGGGTTAATTAAAAATAATTGGTATTATCTTCAAATGTCTATTTACTTGTGTAATTGAGATATGAATAATATATTTTCGTTGATTCATGGTTTGTTAACTTGGATTCTTTTTGGTAGTCATGGTCATGACTTGAGTTGTCCATCTTTATTTGTATTTGACTGAATTCTATGGTGTTTTTTAACAGGGCTAAGTGTCATAAATTTATGGTAAATTTACATGGAAGGTGTCATGGTTGTTCTTGGTTTACTAAGTTATGGTTACTTGTTCAAATATTTTATTTTAGGTTGACCGATACCCTACCAGTATACCATTGTTTCTTGTGTACTGATACTACACATGCTTTTCTTTTAGTTGAGTGCAGAGTACTTTCTTGAAACTATTTCAAAACTTTAGCTGCAGAGCGAATAACATTTGAACTCAAGGGTTAGCTTCATCTTTTAGTCTGCCATAAGTTCTTCACTTAGTTCCTGATCTATTATTTCAGACTTGGATATTTTCATTTGTTTGGGTTGAACTCTTTCATTTCCCTTTGTAGTGTTTTGGTCCAATGACTTTCAGATTCTTGGGTATTATTAGTATTTGTTATTTCCACATTTATTTTTATTTATAATATTGGTTTAACTACGTTATTTAATGAAAATAGCTAGTTTTCCTTTATTTTGGCTAAATGTTGGGTTTAATGTTTTGGGGTCAGATGGTTCTTCCGTCGGAGAGTTAGTGTGGGCGTCGCTCACAACGAATTTGGGTCATGAAAAAGTTGGTATCAAAGTCAACTTTGCTGATCTTATTTTACCAAAATAAGTCTAGTAGAGTCTTGCAGAACGATATGGAGACGTCTATTCTTATTAGAGAGGCTATACGACTTTAGAAAACTATCACTTCTTTCTTGTTTTGTGCTATAACTTGATTCCAATTGGTATCTGGTGATCCAAATTGGTATTTGATCCTCTTTATTCTTTTGTTCGCAAATGGTCAATACTTGAGCGAATAGAGCCAGGGTCATATTCTCATAACTAGTAGCTCTAACTGTGGAACTAATTATTTAGGGACGAGAATGAGGAATTAGTAGGAAAAGAGTAAAAAGAGCAATATTCATTAGGGATACAGCTTAGGTAGTTACTGATCGAGACCGTCAAAGGTCAACGACACCTCCCCCACCCCAGGATTATTATGAGGACATTGAGGTGATTAATGAGGATATTGTAGAGCATGAAGAGGTAGCACCAGTTGGGGGTGAAACTCTTCCCCTAATTTCTTTGAGATGATTCAGCAGGTGCTTTCTTTTTTGAGTGAATTAGCCAATACAAGGGCCACTCCCACTATTCCTACTTATCAATTTCTAGTTGTTCATCCAAATGTTATAGTTGCTCATTGAATGTGTGATGCCTTGGGGACTGAGATTTTCTCTCCACGTGTTAGGTCCTGTCATGACTGGGACTGAACATGATATAGTGACCAAGTTTATAAGGATAAAACCTCCTACTTTTATTAGATTTGTGGCTGATGATGCATTTGAGTTCATTGTTGATTGTTATGAAAGGAGGTATAAAATGAGTATTATTGAGTAGCACAGTGTTGAGTTTGTTACCTTCTAGCTACAAGGTGTAAAGTAGTGGTGGAGGGAATATGTGGAGTGTCAGTCACCAGTTTTTCCTCCATTGACATAGGTTCAATTTTATGCCCTATATATGTAGAAATATGTACCACGTACTTTTTGTGATTGCAAGAACGATGAGTTTTTGGCCCTTAAGCAAGGAAATATGTCTATTGTAGAATATGAGGCCATGTTTCATTCGTTGTCCCATTATGATCCTCAGTTACTTGGAACAGAAGATGAGAGGATTCAATTGTTGGTAAAGGGCCAAAGTATTGACTTATAGGTGTTGTCCGTTCATATGACTTTACCAGGAAGACCTTTAATGATGTTGTTGATTATATGAAAAAGGTAGAAGGGGTAAAGAAAGCAAGTTGGTTAGGAAAAGGTTTTAGAAAAGAAGTCCCAGAATGCAGGTAACTTTGGTGGTTCTTATTCTGGGGGTCATAGGTAATAGGTCTATTCAGCTTACCCTATTTAATTAGCTAACTAGCTTCTACAGGGGTCAGGTAGGGGCCACTCAACAACACTCAGTTTCTAAAATCCAAGTGGTTTTATATTCTTTGGCAAACAGGCCTTCTCTATAGAGAGGTAATATACTTGCGGTGCAATAGGGCACTTCAAGAGAGAGTGTCCTCAGATATATGATAATTTATAGAGACAATAATAGGCTAGAATTGTGGTTCTTACTGGTGAGGTATTGGAGGTAATGGTAATGCTAAGGGTTGTCTATAGAGTATGCAGGTTAATCATCAAAGGGTTCATAATGGAAACTAAGGTGGTTGTAATGCAAGGAAGGGTAGAGCACAACCTACTAGAGAGGTTGCCCAGATTGATGATAGAGTTCACCATTAAGCCTTTCCCGGTAAGACAAAGGCTGAGACTTTCTATGCCATCATTACAGGTACTATTCTTGTCTATGACTACATAGAAACTATTTTATTTATTTTAGGTTCCACTTAATGTTATGTATTTATTAGATTTTCCTTAGGATTGTACGTGATTTATGATATACTTGACTCTCATGTTTATGTGTATGCTTTAGTTAGAGACTCTGGGGTAGTGACCCATGTGCATTATGATTGTTCTGTAGTGTTCATGGCTTTCTAGATTTTGGGTTGATTGATAGTCTTGGATATGCTTTATTTTGACATTATCCTACTTATGACTTGGTTATCTCTGTATCATGTTGTTCTAAATTGTAATGGATAAGACACTGACTTTAGTGATGCTCTATATGGATAAAATCGAGTGGAAACATGTGTATAAGCCTAAGCTTGTGGAAATTATATCTTTTATTCAGGCTAAGAAGTTAGTTAGCAGAGGGTGTTTGACCTTTTTAGTACATCTCCGGGATGTTAATCCAGAGTCCTCTTCTATTGAGTTAGTTCTCATGGTATCAAAATTTCAAGAGGTGTTTCCCTAATATTTTCTGGGTATACCTCTAGATTAGGAAATTGACTTCTATATTAATTTGGAGTTGGGCACTAGCCCAATTTCTATTTCTACCTATCAAATTACTCTAGCTGAGTAGAGGGAACTCAAGATTCAGTTGTAAGATTTACTTGATAAGGGATTCATTATCCTAGTGCTTCTACTTAGGGTGCTATAATGTTGTTCATTAAGAAAAAAAATGGTAGTATGTGAATGTGTATTGACTACAGGCAGTTGAATAAAGTTACGATCAAGAATAAGTTACCTTTGCCCCAGTTAGATGATCTTTTTGATTAGTTATAGGATGCTTTAATTTTCTCTAAGATAGACTCGAGGTCGGGTTATCACCAGTTAAAAACTTGGCCTAAGATTACGTAAAAGATCTTTAAGGACTCCATATTAGCATTCAAAGTTCTTGTTAATGTTATTCAGGTTGTCTAATACATCGACAACTTTCATGAGCTTGATGAGCAGTATCTTTAAGTATTTATTAGATCCTTTCATGATGACATTTTTGTTTTCTCCAAGAGTGGGGAGGAACATACATTTCATCTTTTCATTGTTGTGGGGATCTTGAATGAGAAGCAATTGTTTTCTAAATTCTCTAAATGCAAGTTTTGGTTGTCTTTTGTTGCCTTCTTAGGGAATATGATTTTGGAAAAGATAGTAATGGCAGATCCCCAAAATATTGATGTTTTTAAGAGTTGAGTTCGACCTATCTCTTTGATTGAAGGTAGAAGTTTTTTGTGTCTCTCTTGTAGCGGTCGCAGGTTTGTCAAGAATTTTGCCTCCATTGCTACTCACTTGGCAAGGTTGACCTAGAAGGATGTTCCATTTGTATGGTTGGATAAGTATGAGAAGATATTTCAAAATCTTAATATACTTTTAGCTACAACTCTCGCTCTTTTCTCTCCAGTTGAAGGTAAGGATTTTATGATACTTTGTGATGCTTCACTCTCTAGTTTGGGTGCCATGTTAATGCAAGATGGAATCTGATTTCCTATGCTTCAAGGCAATTGTATCCTTATGAGAAGAATTTTTCAACGAATGATTTGGAGTTGGGAGCAGTGATCTTTGCTCTTAAGATTTGGAGACATTACCTCGATTGTGTCATGGGTGAAGTGTTCACAGACCATCATGGTTTGTAGCATGTTTTTTCCCAAAAGGATTTGAATTGAGGTAGATAAGGTGGATTGAATCATTAGAGGATTAGAATATGACCATCCAATAACATTCGGTCAAGGATAATGTGGTAGATGACACATTGAACCAAAAAGCGGTAAGTATGGGTATTATAGCTTGCTTGAGGGTGTCAGGGTAACTATTTTCTAGAGATATTCAGACTCTAGCATCACAGTTTATGCAGTTTAGAGTTTCTAGAAGAGGTGTAGTATTGGATAGTGTGTAAGTAACATCAACATTCCTTGATCAAATCAAGGCTAGCGGGTTTGAAGATGTGAAGTTGAATAAACTTTAGAACAAGGTAGTGTGTGGTGGGGCCTAAAAATCGCCATTTAAAGTGTTGATAGTGAGGGGATGTGTGTCCCTTCCCCTGGTTTGTGATTTGATTCAAGGTTTTCTTAAAGAAGCTCATGGTTCTTAATACTTTATTCATCTGGGTGAAACCAAGTTGTATCGTGACTTGATACAACAACTCTAATGGTGGTCCGAGATAAAGAGATATCTATTGAGTATGTGTCTAAGTTCCACCATTGTCAGTAGGTGAAATACAAGGATCAAAGGCCTACAAATTTACTCTAGAGGATGCCCTTTCAAAAGTGGAAATGGGAGAGGATAGCCATGTACTTCATAGAGGGTCTTTCTAAGACTTTAGGGAAATATGAATTGATTTTGGTCATAGTAGACAGGCTGACCAAGTTAGCTTATTTCATTCGAGTTAGAATAGATTATGACTTAAAGGAGTTAGTCAAGATTTATATCAAGGAGATATTTAAGCTACATCAGGTGCCAATTTCTATCATTTCTGAAGAGGTAGGTAATTCACCTTTAAGTTTTGGGAAAGGTTACATGAAGAGTTAGGCACTAAGCTTGATTTCAGCACTGCTTTCTATCCTTAGATTAATGTGAAGTTAGAAAGGACTATTTTGGTGTTTGAATATATGTTAAGGGCCTGTGTGATTGACTTTGTTGTTTATTGGAATAAGTTTTTTTCATTGTGTGATCGTTTTCATACAACAATAGTTACCATTCTAGTATTAATATGGCTCCAGTCGGAGTGTTTAATGGGAGGAGGTTTAGGTCTCTCATAGGATGGTTTGAAGTTGGTGATAGAAAGCCTTTGGCATAGACTTGGTGTAGGAATCTTGGGAGAAGACGAGGTTCATTCAAAGAAAGTTGTTAGTAGCCCAAGGTAGGCAAAAAAACACGTGAATCACAAGGTGAGGGGCATGCCATTCAATCCTAGTGAGCAGGTTTTATTGAAAGTATCTCTTGTGAAAGGAGTTATGCGGTATGACTAGAATGGTAACCTTACCCCTTGATATATTGGTCTACTTATAATTTTTTATAATGTGGTCCTGTTAACTTACAAGTTGGCATTGCCACCAAGATTGGTAGGGGTCCATCCAGTGTTTCATATGTCTATGTTTAAGATATATCATTGGGATGGGGATTACATTGTCCAATGGGATTCAATTTTGCTTAATAAGAATCTTTTCTATGAGGAGGAGCTAGTTGCAATTCCTGATTGAGATATTTGTAGGTTGAGAATCAAGGAAATTTAGTCTATAAAGGTCCATTGGAAACATCTTCTTATTAAGGAAACTACTTGGTAAATCGAGAGGTATAGGCGAGACCAGTACCCTCACTTGTTTGAGGATATAAGTACTCTCTTATTCTTACTTTTCTTGTTTTTCTTGTTTGATTGTTTAGGATGAACGATGGGTAAATTGTTATCTATTGTAATGACCCTTTCAATCCTTATGGGTAAGTATAGTATGCAAAATTTTGGGTTAAGAATTTCCCCAAATTGGCAGTTAGAAATTTCAGGCTAGGCTTGTCTTGGATGAAATTCGAACATAGTATATTCTAGGAATATCCATGATGGATTACTTAAATGTAATGCAATTTGAGGAAATTTTGTGTTTTTCAAGTCAATAATGAATCCATAGAATCTTTCGATAATGAATTCAGGTAAGTAGAACTCCCGATATCAAACTTGATGTAAAGGGGTTGGTTTGGGATGTTGAAATTTGAAGGTAAATTACGAAAAAGGTGTAAATAGGAGCAATCCTGAGTTTCTACCTTGACTTACCCACTATAGCATCTGGTAGACCTCTATTATTATGCCACTATAGTAGGAATTTTCCTTCTATAGAGGGAGTCAGCTTTGGTCAATCCATTATTTCAATCGGATCCCGCGATAGCGAAACTGTTAAAGCGGGATATGTGTTGATTAGATGTGGCAATTTAAGGTGAGTTCTACCTATTTCCATCAAAACACTTGGTAAAGGTAAGTTAATTACTTCTATTAACTAGTTTTTTTTAATTTCTAAACCATAGAATCACTAGTTTACAGGTTTTCAAAAGGATTTCGCTTGATCTAACTGATTTTTCTGGTGCAATTAGGTGAATTGGGTAAAAAACCTTTGAGTTTTGGTTATAAGTGAATAATTTAATATTTCATGACTATAATTCACCATTGTAACCATGAATTAGTAGGATTAAACTGGAATGATGATAGAAAATCCTAGAATAAAAGGACCGATCATGAATTTGGCCTTAGGATTTTGGAATTAGGCTATAATCCTTGATATTGTTAGGTCATTTGGTCGATTATATGTTGTATTAATTTTCTTATACCACAATCAAGTTAAGGTTCCAAGGAAGAGAAAAGCTCAAGTTCGTTAGGGCATTTTAGGCTTGGATTGGAGTAGATGATGGTTTAATATTGCTGTTACCCAACTTGTTTTACGTATGCATGATAATGATTCTTTCATATTGCTTGTTACAATGCATGTCCAAGGAAAGTGAATGACTATTTGATATCTTAAGTGTTAATAATATGCAATGAACTTATATGAAAAGATTGTTGGTTTTACAAGTGTTATTGTTTCTATCATTGTGGTTTTGATTGTTGTGATATCTATTGATTTTTGTTAAGTGTACAGGTATTTAGACATCTTCACAGGATTGATTGGTATAAGGTTAGATATTATGAACTTCGGCTCCTCCACAAACGTCAATCCCTCATCCAACTAAATTGAGTCCCATATGAGAACATGAGATGCATTTGGAATATACCGCTGCAACATATAAAAATGAAAACTTGGATGTACGGTTGCAAAATCTGGGGTAAGGCTAACTCATATGCCATCTCTCCAACTGTTTGAAGGATCTCAAAAGGTCCAATATATCTGGGGATAAGCTTGCCTTTCCTCTTGAACCTCATCACATCCTTTATGGAAGACACATGGAGAAATACTTGGTCATCATCTCCAAACCTCAAGGCACAAAGTCTACGATCTGCGTAAGCCTTCTGCTTATGCTGACTTGCCCTTAACCTATCCTAAATCACCTTAACTCTATCCAATGATTGCTAAAGCAAGTAAGTACCATGGCGTCTAATTTTGGATATCTCTTTAACGCCCCAAAATCTCATCCCGGAACGTCACATGGTGCTTAAGGCTACAAGTAGCCCCAAGCTAACCCTTTGAGCCTATTACTACTTCTACCACTTACTTTAGGATGAATAACCAAACAATAAATGTTATATTATATCAAAACAAAAAAGAAATAATTGAAAACAAATGTCTGTATATCAAATACTATAAATTCAGAACAAAACTTCAACTAACAGTCTGACAAGCCTCTACTTACTAAGAACTAGAGAGTCATTCGGACAAAATCCCAACTGACTCAACTAGACTGAAAAGAAAAAAATCAACTACTATAAAGACTGAAAATAAAGGATTAAGTCCTCGCACCATGAGGACTCACTAACTACTGACGTATAGATAAAGGTACTCGAAGATCACTGTCATTGCTGAGACTGAGAACCTAAACCTATATTATGAGACAATATAGCACATAGACATATATGTGGATCAGTACTTTGAGGATGTACTGAGTATATGGGGGGTGTATGCAATACTTAAAATAACAATATCATCAATCTTAATAGAAATCATGCATGCTGATATAACTGACTCACATAGCTTGAATAATCTTAAAAAAATATATATCTCATAAATTATGAATAATGGAACACATAGTATAAATCTCGTGAGTCAATATACTATTTCTAAAATCTATAGTTCTATTCCCTTCTCAAAACATATAGACTAAGTGGTAAAGTGCTCACCTCTGTATCTGAGAGATAAGACTGTAATTTTAAAACTAAAATCTAAAGTAAAACATTAATTGAATAAGTTTGTGATCCTTTACACTTAGTATCTAAAAATATTTACTGACCAGGATATCTTTCAAAGCTTTAGGGAAAATAACTCATCTCAAGGAACATACTTTACTTTAGAAACTGATTATTTACTCTTACTAGCAGGGAAAAATACTTTAAGAAACTACTCTGAAAATCTTACTATTAGGGAGGTTCTCTTAACCGACATAAACCATGCAAGCTACATAGAGTCCAAAGTTTTTGTCCTCCTAAGGAAGAAAACTCACGTTGGGGAAGGTGTCATACTCTTGCCAGGGAGTATAGCCTCAACTTAGTGATCACTATCGCGGCCTCAGGCCCATAAATCTCAATCCTACGGTGGCACGTAGTTCTGGGGCATGAAACCATAGTAACTTACCCGACTCGGTGCTAAATGCTACTCCTTTTAATTAGATACGCTCATCTCATAGGAAATATACATTTAAAAATAATCTCATGGTTTATAATGAAACCAACTACAAAATCTGTAATCTCATTCAGTGAAGTGGATTTCAAAGTTATTATGACCATTAAGGTCAAACTTTCTCAATAATCTCAAAACAATCAAATCATGGGTGCTTATAGCACAAAAGTTCTTAAAATTACAATATCAAATAGGGCTTAATGACCCATATATCAATCTCACATTAAGACGTATCAAAATTCATACTCGATATCATAAAGATTCATAACTCATATAGAAATCTGGAAATTTTCAGCAGTATGCATTATAATCTCAACAGACTCATGTACTTCAATTTCTTAAACATTGAAACCATCATAATCTCGAGAAATACAACATAGGGTATAACCCATACTTCAATTTCATAAGAAAACATGTAAAACCATATATCTTTGTAATTAAAACAACTTTTGGGCACAAGGATGAAAGGAGTGTCCTTTTTCAAATCCCACATACCTTAGATTATGAATTTAGATGAACAAGCTTACTTGAGACTCTTTTTTGTACTCTTGAGTGAGGGTTCTTGAAGCTTTTGACTTGGAAACCTTGATTCTAAAATCAATTTACAAAAACTATGGTGAAATCTTGGAGAAGGAATTGGGTCTTGATCTTGAGGGTTAATCTTGAGAGAAAACCCTAGTTCTTGATGCTTTGGATGAATCTGAAGTTCTATGCTTCATTTTGATATATCTAGGTGTTAAAAAGGGTGGAAAAAGACCAAAAAACCCTTTTAAAAACGGCTTTAAAATGCTGAATGGGATTTGCGACGGCTCATGCGATGGTCCGTCGCTGGATCGACGGTCCATCGGTCTGACTATAATACCTGGGCCAGAACAGGGACCTACTGCCTTAGTTGCGATGGCTTGGGCGACGGTCCGTCGCTAGCTCAACGGTCCATCGGCCTGACCGTCGCACTTGGCTAGTGAATGGGTCTACTTCCTAGGTTGCAACGGCCGGAGCGATGGTTCATCGCTTGCATGATGGTCCATCAACCTGCCCGTCGCTCCGGGGAAGTTCAGACAGTTCTCTGAAATAAATACTCATATTGTACCGGTACACTGCACAATATCTGAAATAAATACAGAAACTAGCCATAAGGTTCAACACATCTATGAATACTCATAATACAGAAAACTAAATACTAATACATCCATTTGAAAAGCCTCTAAACTATCTAAACTGCAGAGTTGAAGGGAAAGGTCCCCAACTAACTCCCTCACCTGAAAATAAACAAAGTCTGAAGCAATAATAGTAAAATGAGATTCGTCCTCGAAAGAAGAGGACTCACTACTACTACTGTTGAGTGGGACTGAACTGCTGAGGATTCTCTGGATCCTGTGCCTCTAAACCTATGGTGTCAAATAAAACACCATAGCGCAAGTGCGTCAATACAGGAATGTACCGAGTATGTAGACGAGGTAGGCTAATGAAAGGGCTCATGCATGCATAATATCTAAACTGAATAACAATGAAGATGCCGCATGAGAACACATATATGAATGCACATACCATGAACACAATCATCGCAACTCTAGATACTGAAACTCGGATACCACTTTACTACAGAATGAACCCACTACTGACACTGAGATACTGAATCACTAACTCATCTGATACTGATAACTGAGAGTCTGGACATACTCACATCAATGACTGAATTTTGAGCTTACTGCTTTCGACTGACAGGATTAGAGATCAACTTTTTTAATATATTATTCCAGAAGTGATTATCAATGATAAGAAGTATGATCATGTCCGAATCTGATAACAAAAATACTCAACAGAATCTGAGATGGAGATCAAGCCTATCTGACTAGAGATCTCTAGATATAATAATAAGAATACTCAACATGGTCTGAGATTGAGATCAAGCCTCTCTGACGAGAGATCTCTAGATATGATAATAAGAATTTGTATATGAGACCAAGCCTATCTGATGGGATGGTCTATCATCAATGGAACTATCTAAGTTCTTCACTGAGATAGATGACTGTACCACACAGTCCTGATTTCTAAAGATTGATATTGAAAATACAACTGTGGGAAGTAGTTACTTAACTGATATTCCCCAACCTACCATAGGTGGGGTCCAACCTGTAACCCCAGCTGGAAGAGTGTTAATACCGTTCCATGGGTAAAGACCTCTCTGGTCAAGCCTCTCTGACGGGATGACCATCTCCGGAAGTCATCTTGAGGCAATATAATAGTCTAACCTCTCTGACGGTGACAGCCTCTACTGACGGGGACTCCTGTATCCTGCACTGGATACGCAGTTCTGGAGTTCAGGGATTGCTCCTAGCGACTCGGCCTCTTTGACAGGGGGCCGCCATCCCTTTCCTCGTTCGGTTCTAGTTTCTACTCCCAACTGAAAGACTATGAACTGAAATGTTAACTATACACAACTAAATCTGATACTGATTATATTTCTCAAAAGATCTAACTGAGTTATGCTGAGATTACTTAGTTTCGTATCTGACGGAAAAGGTATCGAATCATGGTACCTGAGTCACGATACAGAGCTAGAGTAGATTATTTGAATCGCTTCTGAGATTAGAATTGAATCACTTAAATACTATTAGATCTGAGCTAATTATAGGGCTGAGGCTAGATTACTAGCGATACAGAGATTACAGAGATAACTGAGATTATTGAGTTTTCTTAAGTTCTGCACTTGTCTGAGGATACAGAGTTCTATATAGTTCGCTGATTTCTGAGAATCATGGCTCAATTGGAATTATCGAGAAACTGACACGGGATCTAGACAACAACTCTATTATCGGGTATAAATACCCCTATGACTCGATAGCATAAAAGTAAAGTATAATCATTCATTCAGCATCACGTTCATTCATATATCATCACAATCATTAAAGCATCTCTTCAAGTAATTAGGAATCATATCATATGTTCATCCTCACAATCACTAAGACATCACCTCAAGCATTTAAGGATCACAAACATCTATTCATCATCACAATCACCAAAGGGACACTTTAAGCATCTCGTAATCGCAATCATATAATAACGTAGAGGAAACATGCTACTAGATCGTACTCCATTCAACAAGGTTTTACCTCAACTATTTCATACCTAAATCAGTCTTGACATGTGTTTGGATATCACATGGCTTGGGGAAACTTCATACTATCATGTCATAACTTACTTGCTAACCATTTGGCATGTATTAAGAACTTAGCATATATCAAGAGCACATAATTGGGGAATTTAATACTATCACATCTCCATTTATTCACTAAGGTCCTTCAACAAACACTAGATATGCACGGGTTCACACTTTTTTGGGGATTTCTTACTACTATGGAATAATTCATTTATTTGGGCATTTTATCAAACACTAGGCATGCATAAACTAACTCACAATTTGGGGTTTCATCTTCAACATGCTACAATGGTCCTTATGCTTCACCTAAGCTCTTTATAAAACCTAGGGGGAACATGCTTAGCTTAGTCAACTATTTCTACACCCATTTGACATGAACATATCACATAAAAAGCAACATAAGGAAGATTCATCACAAATATCACATGGATTCCACTTACTAGGGTTAAGGCTCATGAATCTTGTAAAAAAACATGAATCAAAACTCAACAACACATTGAACATCAATTTTAACTCATACAAATCATTAACAACTCATAAACATAAAAATCTTTGAGTTTTAAAAAGGGTTCTTAAGCTTCTTGGATGAAAGGGACCCAAGAATCAACATCTACATACCTTAATCTTTGAAATTGGATGAATTCTAATGCTTGAGACTCTATCCTCCCTTGTAATAAATAATTCTCGAAGCCCACACTATGAGGAACTTGATTTTTGAAGAAATCTTGAAGAATTATGAATGAATTTTGGAAGATTAGGGTTCATGAGATGAAACCCTAGATATTTTCTCTTAAGAGAATTAAAAGAGTAAATGATGAAATTAGGGTTTGAATGGGTTTCCTTATATTTATAGAGACCTCCAAAAGATGGGGAAAAACCAAAATACCCTTGCAAAACCGTTCTTGAATTGCTAGAAAAAAATAGTTGACGACATCCGTGACAAGCCGTCAAGTTGGTGATAGGCCGTCACGAATTGTCGTCACAAAAGGGTAAAATTTTGAGTTTCTAGTTAAGGTTGACGACATTGGTGATAGGCCATCATGGGCGTGATGGCTTGTCAAAAATTTCATCACCAAGGTCATAAATCTGCCCAGGTCTGACGACATTTGTGATAGGCTGTCACGGGCATAACGGTTTGTCACAATTGTCGTCACCAGTTTCCCAGCCAGACATGCTGGAGTAAAATAGGCATAACTCCTTGCTCCGATATCGGTTTTTGAAGAAATTGATATCGTTGGAAATATAATTCAAAGAGATTTCATTTGATGTATATAGTAGGTCCTCTAATTCGATATATACAAGGAGTTATAGTTGATTGAAGTTGACCCAAATTTTGATGCTCACTAAAACTTGAACGATAGGAAAGCTTTCAACTCGTCCTTGAGTTAAGGGACCTCTATGATCTTAATTCATGCTCAAATAGATTCCCACACGATTCAAAGTATTTCATACTTAGGAAGATATTTCTGAAACATTTAGACTCAGATTTTTCGCTTTACCAAATACGCTCTAAGGCTCAGATTGGAAAAGGATTTTGCGGGGCATTACATTATCTCCCCCTTGGGAACATTCGTCCTCAAATATCGCTTGATAGACTAAAAATATGGATCAACAGAACCTACTCAATAAATGGAAACACTTCAAGGCATGCTTACGCAACTGGAATAACTGACATACTGAGTTCTCATACTGGGCATGATTCATATCTGGTGCATGTAATACTCGACTGATGATACACATAGATGAATTCTCATAGTACACATACATATCTGACGCATGGAATCATAAATGGGCTGACCTCAAGAATGCATGACTGATCACACACTGACAAGCTGAACTCTTTCTACTGAATGTGCATATCTAATCCATGAATGTCTAACTGAACTGACTTCCGAAAGCACGATCGACAATGCAATGACAACTGATGCTAACTCCATAAAGAAAATTTGAACATGCATCAAGATGAATCTAATGGAATACAACATCATAATACTATGGGGTATCTCCCCCTTGGGACTCTATGTCCCTCTAAACACACTTCACTGAAATACTGGGGCGATTCGTGGGGCACCTACAGACTGGGTCATGATTGACCGATCAAGATCTGAAACTCATGCATAAATCATGCTACATACAAGCTCAAAATGGAAGCAATGGATCTAACAATGAATATCATAAATATGAAGGGATCATAACATACCCGGGTTTATTTTAGGGAATCCTTCTCGATCAAGGCGAGCCTGAAACGCACAGAGTCTACCCCTTTGAGTCCGCACCCTACATTCTCGCATTCTATGGCCTGTCTCACCATAACTAAAACACACATCACTACCGTCTCTACACACACCTTGGTGGCACCTTTCACACTCTCCACAACGCGGATGGGTACAAACACCACTAGTACTACTCTGGGTTTTGGAGCTTGGCGCTCTCTCAGATATGATACCCTCAAACACAGGTGTGGGTAAACTAGCTGAAGATGGAGCTGGAACTAAAAATCTCTGACAATACTAAGAACTACTACCACCTTGAGACCCTGACTACGAGAAACTATGACTACCTATCTTGGCTCTCTTACTCACTCACTCTCTTTCCTTCATCTTATCCACCTCAATCTGCTGCGCATGAATCATTAGCCTAAAAAGATACATATCTCTATTGATCATAGCAGCTCTACACTCCTTCAACACTAACCCAGATACACCAGTCACAAACTTACTCATACTCGCTCTAGGGTCAGCTATCAAGTCAGGAGCATATTTAGCTAATTGGTTAAACTTAATACAATACTCTTTCACAGTCATGGAACCTTGCCTTAGGTTCATGAACTTTTCTACTTTAGTCTCTCATATCTCTAGAAGGAAAAACCTATCTAGAAAGGCACTCTGAAACTCTAGCGAAGTCACAGGAGCTGCATTCTCCCCTCTACTCTTCTCCCGCATCACTACCCAACCATGAGCAATATCCATCAACCTATAAGATTCTAAATCAACACTCTCCTTCTCAGAAATATGCATAATCTGGGTGATCTTCTTCACCTCATCTAGATAAAGCTGCGGGTCCTCACTTACTACTGACCCAAAGAATTTGGGCGGGTTTATTTTCATGAAACTTCTGATTCTGACTGTGGCTGAGTCCTCATCTTGATGAGGTGGGGCTGCAGCCTGATGATTTCCCTGAACATTAGTCACAGCTTGGGTTAGCACCTGGAAAGCTGCCCAAAACTCTGCATGTGACACACTCTCATTCTCAGGATCTACTGGTTGTGGGGGCTGATCATCAACCCCACGAACAAAACCTCTGCGATGAGGCATACTCTTTAATTGGAAGAAACAAGTGGATTAGACTGAGGATCAACTTGAGCTCATGCTCACTCACATGAATTGATCACTAAAAAAAGAGGAACTTCTCCTAAGAACATCCCATAGCCTCTTGTACATAAATGTGGCGCGCTACACACCCATGCACAAGACTCTACTAGATGCGTCTTTTCAGACTCCCTAGGATACACTTGAACCTTAGGCTCTAATAACAAGTTTGTAATGCCCCGAGATCCCATCGCGAGATGTCACACGCTGTTTATGACCCCAAAGGCCCACAGGCTAACCCTTTACTGATATCTGTACCTGCACACTGCATAATATCTAAAATAAATGCGGAAACAAGCCATAAGGTTCAACACATCTATGAATACTCATAATACAGAAAACTGAATACTAATACATCCATCTGAAAAGCCTCTAAACTATCTAAACTACAGAGTTGAAGGGAAAAGTCCCCAACTAACTCCCTCAACTGAAAATAAACAAAGCCTGAAGCAATAATAGTAAAATGAGATTCGTCCTCGAAAGAAAAGGACTCACTGCTGCTGCAGCTGACTGGGACTAAACTGCTCAGGATACTCTGGATCCTATGCCTCTGAACCTATGGTGTCAAATAAAACACCATAGCGCAAGTGCGTCAGTATAGGAATGTACCGAGTATGTAGACGAGGTAGGCTAATGAAAGGGCTCATGCATGCATAATATCTAAACTGAATAATCATGAAGATGCCGCATGAGAACACATATATGAATGCACAGACCATGAACACAATCATCGCAACTCTAGATACTAAAACTCGGATACCACTTTACTGCAGACTAAACTCATTACTGACACTGAGATACTGAATCACTGACTCATCTGATACTGATAACTGAGAGTTTGGACGTACTTACATCAAGGACTGAATTCTGAGCTTATTGCTTTCGATGGATAGGATTAGAGATCAACTTTTCTAACATATTATTTCGGAAGTGATTATCAATGATAAGAAGTATGATCATGTCCAAATCTGACAACAAGAATACTCAACGGAATCTGAGATGGAGATCAAGCCTATCTGACGAAAGATCTCTAGGTATGATGATAAAAATACTCAACATGGTCTGAGACTGATATCAAGCCTCTTCGAAGGTAGATATCTAGATATGATAATAAAAATCTATATATGAGACCAAGACTATCTGACAGGATGGTCCATGAATCAATGGAACAATCTGAGTTCCTCACTGAGACAGATGACTGTACCATACAGTCCTGATTTTTGAAGATAGATACTGAAACTGCAACTGTGGGAAGTAGTTACTTAATCGATATGCCCCAACCTACCACAGGTGGGGTCCAACCTTTAACCCTAGCTGGTAGGGTGTCAATACCATGCCACGGGTAAATACCTCTCTAGTCAAGCCTCTCTGACGGGATAACTATCGCAGGAAGTCGACCTGAGGTAATATAATAGTCAAACCTCTCTGATGGTGACAGCCTCTACTAATGGGGACTCCTGCATCCTGCACTGGCTACGTAGTTCTGGAGTTCAGGGATTACTCCTAACGACTCAACCTTTCTGACGGGGAGCCGCCATCCCTTTCCTTGCTTGGTGCTAGTTTTTACTCCCAACTGAAAGACTTTGAACTGAAATCTTAACTGAACACAACTGAACTGAATCTGATACTGATCATGTTTGTCAAAAGATCTGACTGAGTTACGCTGAGATTACTTAGTTTCGTATCTGATGGAAAAGGTATCGAATCATGGTATCTGAATGATGATACAGAGCTGGAATAGTTTACTCGAATCGCTTCTAAGATTAGAATTGAATCATTTAAATACTATTAGATTTGAGCTGATTACAGGGCTGAGGCTAGATTACTAGCCATACAGAGATTACAGAGATAACTGAGATTATTGAGCTTTCTTAAGTTCTACACTTGTCTGAGGATACAGAGTTCTATAGTTCACTGAGTTGTGAGAATCATGGCTCGACTAAAATTATCGAGATACTGATATGGGCTTTAGAAAACAGCTCTATTGTCGGGTATAAATACCCCCAGGACTCGATAGCATAAAAGTAAAGCATAACCATTCATTCAGTATCATTCATATATCATCACAATCATTAAAGCATCTCTTCAAGTAATTAGGAATCATATCATATGTTTATCCTCACAATCACTAAGACATCACCTCGAGCATTTAAGAATCACAAACATCTATTCATCATCACAATCACCAAAGGGTCACTTTAAGCATCTCGGAATCATAATCATATAATAACGTAGGGGAAACATGCTACTAGATCATACTCCATTCAACAAGGTTTTACCTCAACTATTTCATACCTAAATCAGTCTTGACATGTGTTTGGATATCACATGGCTTGCGGAAACTTCATACTATCATGTCAAAACTTACTTGCTAACCACTTGGCATGTATTAAAAACTTAGCATATATCAAGAGCACATAAGTAGGGAATTTACTACTATTGCTTCTCCACTTATTCACTAAGATCCTTCAACAAACACTAGACATGCACGGGTTCACACTTATTTGGGGATTTCCTACTACCATGGAATAATTCATTCACTTGGACACTTTATCAAACACTAGGCATGCATAAACTAACTCACAATTTGGGGTTTCATCTTCAACATGCTACAATGGCCCTTATGCTTCACCTAAGATCTTTATCAAACCTAGGGAGAACATGCTTCGCTTATTCAACCATTTCTACACCCATTTGACATGAACACATCACATAGAAAGCAACATAAGGAAGATTTATCACAAATATCACATGGATTCCACCTACTAGGGTTAAGGATCATGAATCTTGTAAACAAACATGAATCAAAACTCAACAACACATTGAACATCAATTTCAACTCATACAAATCATTAACAACTCATAAACATAAAAATCTTTGAGTTTTGAAAAGGGTTCTTGAGCTTCTTGGATGAAAAGGACCCAAGAATCAACATCTACATACCTTTATCTTTGAAATTAGATAAATTCTAATGCTTAAGACTCTATCGGCACTTGTAATAAATAATTCTCGAAGCCCATAATATGAGGAACTTGTTTCTTGAAGAAATCTTGAAGAATTATGGATGAATTTTTGGATGATTAGGGTTCTTGAGTTGAAAGCCAAGATATTTTCTCTTAAGAGAATTGGAAGAGTAAATGATGAAATTAGGGTTTGGATGGGGTTCCTCATATTTATAGAGACCTCCAAAAGATGAGAAAAGACCAAAATATCCTTGCAAAAACATCATTGAATTGCTAGAAAAAAATAGCTGACGACATCCGTGACAAGCCGTCAAGTTGGTGATAGGCCGTCACGAATTGTTGTCACAAAGGGGTGAAATTTTCAGTTTCTGGTTAAGGTTGACGACATTGGTGATAGGCCATCATGGGCGTGACGGCTTTTCATAAAATGTCGTCACCAGGGTCAGAAATCTGCCCAGGTCTGACGACATTAGTGATAGGCCGTCACGGGCATGACGGCTTGTCATAATTGTCGTCACCAGTTTCCCAGCCAGACATGCTGGAGTAAAATGGGTATAACTCTTTGCTCCGATATTAGTTTTTGACGAAATTGATTTTTGGAAAGATAATTCAAGGAGCTTTCATTTGATATATAGTAGGTCCTATAATTCGATATATACAAGGAGTTATGGTCGATTGAAGTTGACCCAAATTTTGACGCTCACTAAAACTTGAACGATAGGAAAGCTTTCAACTCTTCCTTGAATTGGGGGACCTCTATGATCTTAATTCATGCTCAAATAGATTCCCACACGATTCAAAGTATTTCATACTTGGGAAGATATTTCTGAAATATTTAGATTCAAATTTTTTGCTTTACCAAATACGCTCTAAGGCTCAGACTGGAAGAGGATTTTGCAGGGCATTACACTCATATGTAGGGAACAAGGTGAATGTAAAATGTGAACCTTAATCATAAGTCCTATAAGAATGCATGCAACACTAGTAGAGTATTCTCTTAACAGACACAGAAGAATATCTCTAGAATATCTCTAGAATATCGAAAATTCTAAAGGTCGCGGTGACTATCGAAAATTCATCAACATGAAGCCTTTCTTCACTTGAAATAAAGAAAGTGTCGCTCCTACGAAGAAGAAGGTAGCTCCTATTCTTTGCTACGTGCCAAAGGTAAAGAAAGAGGAAGATCACTCACCTGATGCCCAAGATAATGTGCTAAAGGGGCTAACCTTACCTGTCAGGAAGATTGACGCAATAAATCCATCCTCAAGGCCACTTGGGGAATCTGTGGCTCAAAATCTGCCACCAGATATGGCACTCCCTATGAAGCGTACAAAAAGGGCTTTGATCCAAATGCATGAAAGCTATTTGTAAAGGCTGGATACAATCCTAATGAGCCATCAAGGTTGGGTAAACTTCCATCGGAGGGTAACACCAGGCAAGCAAGTAAAGGACTAGGATACACGCAGCCACCTCCAATTCGCATCTCTATAAGAAGGACAGTCAGTAACTACATCACCGTGGAAGAAGAATCCACTGCCGCTAACAAAAGACCCTCCGTATTTGATCGACTTGGAGAATAAACCGCAAAAACTTCTGTGTTCGAAAGGTTGGGTCCTATAAATAAGCAGAAAAACAACAAACGTCAAAGAAGTTGTCAAAGCACAATGTTGCACTCTTGATTGTGCACCTTAATCATAAGTGCTATAAGAATGCATGCAACACTAGTAGAGTATTCTCTTAACAGGGAGAGAAGAGTATCACTAGAATATGCAACCCGACCTTTCCTTGAAGTCCACCGCTAAAAGAGAATTCTAGATCAACCACCAACCTTCATCCCTAGGCTACATAGGGCCCAACATAGACATCCAAAAACCATGAGACCAAATTGACTCCTAGGTTTCCAGTTAAACCAAAACCATTCAAAATCAAAACATTGCAACCAAGTCCTTTTCAAAATCATTTGAATCCAATGAAAACCAATTTATGTTCCTTTAATCATTTAGGCAATGCAAAGGTTTAAGAATAGTAAAACCATATGAAAAATTATATTCAACAGAAATTTCACAAATAGTTTGAGGACATATAATTTCCAAGACCAAAACCAAGTAATTGGGGAATCCATAGTACCTCAAAATCCAGTTAACATTCACATGCATCCCACAATGTTCATAAATATAAATAAGCATGAATAATGCATCTTAATCCATGGAAAATCAATTAAATGAGTAATCATGTCAAAGTTCTCAATTTTTCCAAAACCCACATTTAAAATCATAAAATTAATAATCAATTGCATGTCAACAATCAAGTACAAGTATAGGGACAAAGAAAGGTGCAAGCTCCATGATCTAACCTTTCAAATGACTAGATTCTCAACCCCCCTCATTCAACCTAAACTCCCGGCCTATATGGCACAAATATCCCACTTTTGTATTTCCTAAATAATCAACCTCATCCAACCTAACAGTTTACCTCCACAACTACCGCATTTATATTCCTGAGCTTATCATACTCCTTTAATCAAAATCAAGCATCTAGGTTCAAGCCTAGTATCTACCAACCACCATTCAATACTATCAAAATACCCCGTATAGAATAGAATATATATATACAAGGTCCACCCCACAAAGAGGACGCTCCTAATTCCTTAGTCACCCACCGACAACCTATCCATTCCCTGGGAAAACCATTCCTCTTATGTATGTAAGAGCGAAAACACTCCACAGGGAAACATTAAGACTGATGAGACCTTCATATAAGGGATCCCTTAATTCCTCCTTAAGATCCTTTAAATCCACCAAAACCATTCTATAAAGAAGGAATAGAAATTTGGACAAATATCTGAAACAAGACCAACCCCAAACCAACTTCCCTATTAGAAAGACACCATGAGGGTCATCATAAAGGACCCCAGGAAATTCATGCACCACCAAAACCAAATATAAGGAAAGACCTTCTGGGCTAGAATCCTTAACCCGGAACAAATAAAAAAGAACCCCATTGGAGATCAATCTCTGAGTTCTAAGATATAATATATAATATAACCTTTCTCTTATTAGCTAGGGAACAAAACAATTATTCTATTCCAAAACTGAATCACCAGCGAGCCTAACAAGTCCAACAATCTAGTAATGAAAAGCATGAGTGCAACAAATCCATCCCCTGAATGACATCAAAATACACCACATCCGAGTCAAACAAATCTACCAAGACTCCTTTATTACCAACAGATGCCACACACACCATAGAATCTTTTGGCAATCATAAACTCACTTACCGGGGAAGAAATAGAATAACAAAAGAGTCCAAAATAACCTTAGGACCAAAATACATAGCCATAAATGAGGTCACAAAAGAGAAGGGACCCCAAACTAAGTAAATCATACACACCACAAGGAAAGGAGTTTTCAACGTACCAGTGTTGACATCAAAAGATGTCTTGGATTCCTGAGGAATAGTAAGAACATTGAGACAATCCCGACCACTCTAGAGCCAGAGGTAGTAGACAATACTCTATTTTCCCAACTAGCAACACTTACGGAACATTCCCATCACACGAGACCCAACTAGCTACAACTAAAATATTGATTCCTTTCTTTCTCACAACAACCACGGTGTGAGCAACGATAAAATTTATAAAGAAAATGGGATGATGCGGAATGGGATCCATTGGCCCAGGATTAGGCATCTTGTTCCCTAGAAGAATTTACCAATATGAAAACACCTACCTCCTAATTGAATCCTTGTAAGGAACACAAGATGTAGAATAGGAGTTAGGACATACCCAATTCTTTCTTTCTAGACCATTTACCGCCATACCATTGGCCTCCCCTTTTGTTCAAAAGACTGAGACCCCATTATGTTGCCTATTTACCAACCTTACTTCATTCCTCTTGTAACAATAGGAAAGGACTGGCGTGATGGAGTTGACACTATTTAGGTTAATAGATTATTAGGATGATGAAACTCAGCATTTGTAACCTCTTTTTGAGGTAACTAAGTATGACTATTACCTTTCATGATAGGTTTAGTGGAGACTGGTGGGACTCAATGGGAAACACCAAATGCTATGACCTTGGCCGGGTTTGTACACCATGATTTGGACTAGATCCATCCATGTTATCCTCGAGTAGGACAGGCGAGTTTCCACAAACTTTAGATCATTATGAAGACATGATCCAAAGAGTGAACCAAGGAAGATTCAGAGAAAATTTCAAGACCTTAGACTCCATAGCTCGAAAGTGGAATATCTAAGAAAGTGAAACATTCCTAAATGGCTCATAGCCTTCTAATTATAAGTGTGGCGCACGACACTCCCATAAGAAATACTTTACTCAACACGGATTTATGGACACCCCCTGACACCAAAACCTAAAGCTCTAATACAAACTTGACACGACCAGAACTAGGGCCTAATCATAATACGTAATCCCAAGCCCAACCAGGACAGGGATCCATCCCCGTTACCTAACTCAACCACCAAACGCATACCTTAAGTCAGCTGAAGTGCAAATATCTAACAAGATAGAGTATCCAACCACGTGGTGACTCTGGGATAAGTCTATTTCCGAGACCAACACAACCAAGTCCAACCACCTAATGACCAACCAAACTAATGCCAAAACCTATAAACCAAAACCAATTATAATAATCCAATGTATGTATATATATATATATGAAAAATAACCAATCCATACCATACCCAAGTCCACAGTTGTCCGTACAAAGCCTCTAGACCAACCAAAAAGTACCTAGTTGGGATATGCCCCCAACCCTAGCCAAAAACCAAAGTTTATGAAAGATAAGAAATATGTAAAGTAACCCATGACATGAAATAAACGCCTTCCAAACTATTGAAACACACCACTTCAATCCAACATTGACTGTCCTGGAATCTGATCACTAAGCAGGAGAAGTAGAATGGTCGGTCCCTGCATAGCATGGGTATACAGCCACCCGAAGATGGGTTAGTAGGTGAACACTAGCATACACCCAGGATAAGGATAAAATAATGCCATTTATAAAACCAAGTAAAAGCATCCATATGCACACAACCATACACACATATATATAACCATGCCAGGAAAGGGAACTGAGTTTAGCATGCCTCTAAAACCTTTACCTGGGTTGTGTAGCTTTGCTGTCTTACATCACCCAATATGGGTTCAACTACCCCTGCTGAAAGGGACCCAGTACGTTTAGCTGCACAACCAGGGAAGAAAACCTAGGTTGACTAGTACATCCCCCAAATATAAAGTGTGACATCATGCACACAGTCACCAAGACCAAACCTCACATCGGCAAATATGAATTTCCAGTTTTGGTCCCTCCTAGAACATCTACCTTCCATAGCTTTGCTACACACTCTGCCATTATTGCATAATTAAAACCATTACCAAGAAACCAACGAATCCATTAACCATTTATTAACCAAGTACATTAGTAGTGGTATCATCATATCGACTATACTTGCAAGTACTATCCATAGCCAACCATGTATAGGATTAAGGGATTCCATGTACTCTTTCATTAACAATGTTAAACCACTTGGGGGATTCCCATGTACCCCACAAGCATAACCAATTTCATATCCACCAAAGCTTTACCATTTAATCCTTCTAAACCATGTACACCATTTATACCATTTAAAAATATTCCAAATCATTTATGATCATGGCAAACATTAAAAGCAGTTACATCATTTAAACCATGAAAAACCATCCAAATCCATTTGGGGTTCCATTACCAAACCAAACTATGCAAGAGTTCCAATAAAAGCTCAATAATAGAGTGAAAACATTCTTTTAGGCATTTTATCAAACATGTTATGGGAATACCTTTACCAAGACCAAAACCAAAGTATAAAACATCATTATTAGGGTTATTTAAGACCCATTTGTTAAACCATAACTAACCAACACGCATATGTGCAAAACATTACCAAAAGGGTATGAGTGGTACACCAAATCGTACCCACCAACCTACAATGGGAAGACTCCACAAGACAACTCAATCAAGCACCATACGACTTACCTTGCACCACTCATATTTGTGGATACGACTCGTACCTTGATGAGTCATATCCTGGGAAGTAACCAAGCCAAGCACACTGCCTAACATATGATTGAACCCTAAGACATCCCATAAGTCGTATTAAAGGGTATAATTAATACCCTTGAGTCGTACCAAGTATAGTAAGTCCAAAACCAAGGAAATTTTTCAAGGGTACAAGTCCTACGGTGTTTCATACAAAGTCTCATATCCTCAAACATCAACTCTGAATCTTCTCAAATAAAGTAGACCTTGTCTCCACACTCGCAAAAATTCTCCTAAGGTCAGAAATATCAAGTCGTACTATCATGATGGCTAAGGACTAGTTTTCCCATGCCAATGGCCTTTAGAAACTGAGATAGAGGCCAAACTACCCATACTTATTGCCTTTCAGCGTAAGGCATCTGTCACTATATTTTCCTTGCCTAGATGATACATGATAGAGATGTTATAATCCTTAAGTTACTCCATCTATCTATGTTGCCTCGAATTTAGCTCTTTCTAGGTCATAAGACTCTGAAGACTATGATAATCCATGAATATCTCACAATGCACTCCATAAGATAATGCCTCCAAATCTTAAGCGTAAAAACTATTGCCGCCAACTCCAAATCATGAGTGGGGTAGTTTCACTCATTCACCTTTAGCTGTTATAACACATACGCAATAACTAGACCCTACTATATTAGAACACAACACAAACCAACACCTAAAGCATCATAATACATGGTAAATCTCTCACTCTCGACATGAAGAGACAATATAAAAGTTGAAATGAGAAATCCCCTGAGCTTCCTAAAGTTTGACTCATACTTCTTATACCATTAGAAAAAAACCTCCTTCTGAGTCAATTTGGTTATCATTTTTGAAATAGTAGCAAAACTCTTAATGAACTTCTTATAGTAACTGGCCAAACTAATGAAGCTACAAACATCAGATGGAGAAATAGGCCTGGCCCTAGCACGAGTAGCCATAATATTTATTAGATCTACCATAATACCATTCTTAGACACCATATGTCCTAGAAATATTACTGACTCAATCCAGAACTCATACTTTGAGAATTTGGTAAAAAGCCTATGATTTCTTAAAGTCTGAAGCACAATCCTCAAGTGTTGTATATGTTTCTCTCCACTTTTTGATATACAAGTATATCATCAATGAACATAATTAATGTCTCCCAAAACTAAAACTTCTTAGAAGTATAAAGCAGTTAAAGTTAAAATATAGCAACCCAACTAGGTTGGGGTTGATCCCATCAGAACAATCTCTCAAACTTGTTGAAATAGTCAGGTAGTGGAGAAAATCAAATGGGGAGATTTGCTGTAATTAATAAAAAGTGACAAAACTTGAATACTTTGTTGTAATCAATCTAAAACAAACACTAGGATTGTGTTCCCTTGGCTTTTATCTCAGTAGGCTTATCATGCTCTATTGCACTAACCTAATATCTCACATGCAGAACTGATAAGTTCTTTATCACTAACAGTTAGTCTTGTGAATGCCTTTAGTGAATTTTACTCTTTACCTTTTGATTCTCAAAGTGTCGCTTTACTAACCCTTATCCTAGATCCCGGATTAACTATTACCTTTTGAGTATCAAGTTAATTAGATAAGATGGAAGAATTATAAGGTGGAGGTAAATCTCAAATTACTATATTGATCTTCTTTTCCTAATCTCTACCTCTCTTTTAAAGTAAGTACTGAATACAGGTAGCTTATTAACATTGGCCACTGTTAAGAGAACTATTAAAATAAAAATAATCATAAATATATGCAAGAATATTGGTTTGGAACAATGCTGCACTTACCCTACTTTGTTATCCACTAGTGCTCCCACAACCTTAGATAAGGATTTAGCCGCTCATTGTTACAAAACAATCCATGGAATTTAATAAGGAAAACATGGAATCAATCTTGCAATAATATATGGATAAAACCAAAGTATCAAATTGATAAATCAACGAAAAACCAAGAACGAGAGAATCCTAAGATCAAAAGTCAATCTTGGAATCAAAATATATTTTTGAATAATATGAGTCCATAAACTAACTAAAAATGTCAAAAGGGTATTTATAGATTAAATGGAAACCCTAGGAAACCTTTCCAAAACAAAAAAGAAAAATTGGAGGTTGTGGCCACCTATGGGCCATGGGTGGCACCTATGACCTGTAGGTGGCCCTACATAGGTGAGAGGGTCTTCAAAACTTCTATAGGATCTATGAACTTCAACTTATGGTACTTATTCTTGTACCTACGGGCTATAGGTGTTACCTATGGGCCCCATCGTACATAGCAGGGCCAAAATCTCAACTTCTGAATCTCTAAAACTTATCTTTTTGACATATGTTGTGGCACCTTCGCCATGTTGATATTACCTACGGGTCATAGGTGCCCACATAGGTGGTGTAAAACTTTAGTTTTCACTTTTTTCTCTTGTTAAGCTCCCAAAACCTAGTTTCCTAGAAAACACAACATAAAATATATTATATCTAACAAAATGACCTAAGTAACTATATATTTTTGTAGTTTGAAGCATGAAAAGTTCCATGAAAGTATAGCATATCAACAACCTCAACTTAGAATATATGTATGTCCGTAGGTAACAAAAACACAATAAATAATACAATGACGCTTAACCAAGAGAAACCCAAGATACCCATGACAATCAATTCAAATTTAGCTCTAAAATATTACCCCATCCAATTTTAACACTTCAAACTAACTATATGTATCAATGTAGCACAATAATTTGACATAATGGAATAAAGATATGGAATTACATTATCAACAAATAATCATGTATATATATGAAAAGCTAGGCTTTGGACCCTTAGAGAATTCCCTTGGTTTGAGCGTACTATACTTGGTACGACTTAGGGTACTAGTCGTACCCCATAGATCTAACTAAGTGACCTCCTCTCGTACACTAGTTAGTATGGTGCGGCAGACTCACTATCTTAGGAATAATTTAGCCTCCCCTCAATCATACATTAGCGTACAAGTCATGCCTAACCTAGTCGAATAGAATGTTGTCTTGAACTTAAGTGGACTATTTATGGTACGAGTTGAGGGTATAGTTTAGGGAACAAGTCATACCCTTTGGATACAAGTCTAGGATATGTGTTCATACCTTGGATAGTGTATGAGTCCTAGGTGAATCCTAGGGTACGAATTAGGGTAGGGTACGGTTGAGTAAGTGGGTCGTACCCTAACTCGGGGTCATTTTCCAACTTAAAAGTTAAGGGCCCTATGGTTATTTCCTACCTCAAAACCCTAAAGTACCCTCACTATATAAGTGTGTGTGTCCTTCTAAAACATGTTTTGTGTGGATAAAACATCCTAAATACTCTCTCAAACACATCTTTGAAGATTTGGAGGCTAGGGTTTCAAGGGTGGTTATCTAGAGGCAAAGAGGAGTCAGAGTTCTCAATGGATCATCTTGTTTAAGGCAAGTAACTCCATCCCTTGATAAATAACTCAAAAAACATGTATTTAAAACATGGGTTAATAATTGAAAATGGTGATTTTGAATTTAAATTATAAGGGTTTTGTTGCCTAATCATCAATAATATTTGTTCTTGCTTAGACTTGTGATTATACATGTTATTGGTGATGATTTGTATATGTGGTTTATTTTTGTTTGGGGTTTAACAAATGGGTCATGAGTAACCCTAATATTGATGAATTTTACCATGAATTTAGCCTTGATAAAGTTATGCACACAAGGTGTTTGTGAAAATATCTAAGTGATAATACTCAAACTACACCTCTCAATGAGGATGTAAGCGATCGTTGTCAATATAAAACCCAACTAGGTTGGGGTCGAATCCGACAAGGAATATGGTATGAACATAAGTTATTTAAAAATTAATTAACTTATAGTTGTATGTTTCCATAAATAGGGTTTTTTTAGTTTAACAAGTAATTGTCGATCACTTTAATCAGTGTTCGTAATCAGAGTTTTTAAAAGACCAGAATTATGTTCACTAGGGCTTCCGGTACTTGACAGATGCTAACGGTGGTTCAAGAATCTCATGGTAGGTAGGACAACAAGTTATCTTTATCGATGTTATGCTTAAATGTCTCTCGACCTACTTAAGCATTTAATTACCTAATCCTCTCGGACTTAGGGAATTTATATTTACTACCCAGATTTTGCCTCAGGTTTTCCAACCTTTTTACAACACTAATAATTAAATGGAGTATTTCTAAGTCCTTGTTGATAATTTACTTCCCACTATATTTGATTTCTTTCTCAATCAAACCAAAGAAGGTGTTATCTATTGTTTGCAACCAACAGACGTTAATTAAAACCTCAGAATTATCAAGAAATCCTCCCACCTTTTAAATCTTGAACACTTAGCACCTTATCAAGACCTAACCCTAGATCCCATAATTTAGGTTGAAGGAAATTTAGCCACTCATAATGCTAAAATCAAAACAACAAGTTGTATTCATTCTTTGAAAGTTTAACTTACCACAAGAAGAATAATAACTAGTGAATCGCAGATTAGATCACAAAGAAAAATCCCAGAATAATGATAACAATCTCTTCAAAGTATTTGTTTTTTCAAGCCAAGAAATTAGAGAGAAAATATCAAAAGTATTGTCAAAACTCAATGTACCGAACTCCCTAGAAAACCCTAAAACAAAGCTTTAAATAGTTCACCCTAAATATGGAAACAAAATAATAGAATTCAGAAATCCCTCAGATTAGGTGACGATATTTGTGATAGCCTATCAGGAGTCTGACAACTTAGCACAAATGTCGTCAGCTCCTTCTTCAGTTTTGGATCTTCCTAATACAAGCATGAATAGCACAAAGAGTACGAGGTATTGTCAAAGGTTCAAGTTGCGGATTGAAGACCCTTTTGGAGCCTTTCAAGACTTGTTCATGCAAATAGGAGCTTAGCCTTCAACCAAGGGAGTGTATTTGCTAAAACGTGAAGAAGATATTTTAATACACTCCAAGGCAGCCTTGAATATACTCCAAAGGCTCCTCAACTTAGGGACATTATGGTTTTTTTAGACTCTCTTTTTATACTCCAAAGGAGCACCCTTCATTAAGGGAATTTTGGTCTTTTATGTAATAAGCTATAAATAGACTCCTTAGTCTTATTTTTCATTAGAATTTGATGAATTGAAATTGAGTATTACTCATATTTTGTAGCTTTAGTCTTGTATTTGTAGCTCTTACAACCGAAACTTGGTCCATGAACATTTGAAAGTTAGGGTTTTCACTTGTCTTGGATGATTTGGCAAGAAAGGTGTGCTTGAGGAAGTGTGAGTCCTTTGGGTCACCTAAGAGGAAGGTTTGAACTTTAATTTGTGAGGTGTGTTTGAATATTTGATACATCTTCTAGTGCTAATCATATAGTGGAAGTAAGGGTCTTTCTATCTATCTTTACTTTTTATGCAATCTTCTTCTTCATCCCCTTTCTTTGTGTTGTTTTTCTCTTTTTGTGCTTGCTGTAATTTGCATACTAAGTGACCAATTTCGTGTATATACTTTATTTAGGATATAATTTGGTATCAAAGATCCATGTATTAGAGTTTTTCCCACAACTCTAAGCCTTCGATCTAAGAAAATCTCCACAAAAAAGGGTCTAGAGTCAAAAAATACAAAAAAAAAGTGTTGTCTTGTGTGTTTGATAGTATATACGAATTTCACAACTTAGATCTACTAATTTTATCTTTTTTTGTTGGTTTCAAGTGTTAGATTCTTGTTCTCTAACATTTAAAGAGTGTAGATCTAAGTTTAGAACAAGATTTGGTTGTTTTTGAGCTAGATCCACCATTGTTGTGCCTTCTTTGAAGCTTTTTGATGTGGGATTTCGTGTTACCTATAGTGGTTGAGACGTTTTGTTTCTGATTTTTTGTTTATTATGCTTGGCTTGGCAAAGGGAACCTAGATCTAAAAGAAAATTTGAAGTTGGGGTTCATTTGCCTTGTGGTGAAACCTTGGTCAACTCTTGAATATTCAAGTTGTTATTCTTAATCTTCATATCTTGTTGAAGAAGAATATTCAAAGTACTAGTTTTATCCACAAAAATAAAGAAATATAAGGTGAAAGTTGTTTGTACAAAGAATATTCCCTAACATATTCACAATCTTCCAAAAGAAAAGGGGACACAGGGAATATCAAAGTACAATTGAAAGTACAAGGGGGGGACCAATTGGTTTCAAATCCATTTGAACTTGAAAAAGGGCTCCAAACCCTCCATTTTCCCCCCAATTTCGTTCATACACCTTCCTAATTCAAGTGTGGCCGAGACAAGAAGATTGAGAAACTAAAAAATTTTAAAAATTAACGTCCAATCACAAGCTGCCACATCATCACTTTGGTGACCAACCAAATTGAGTTGTAAATTAGATTTCTAAGTTTCTTTTTTTTGTTTCTAGTTTATTTTGTGTTTATTCTATCTCTAATTATCAAACTAGTAAGTACCTGCTAGGTTGATAATTAGTCTTGAGTTCATTTTGTTCGTGTCTTCGCTTTTTGTGTGCTTTTCTCATTTCTAAGTCGTAGTATTTTGTTGGTTCAAGTGAGTGCATCACTTCATTTGAGTTGTTTCAATCAAAGATCAATTCCGATCCAAAGCTTCTCACCTCTCAAGTAACTTTCCAAGTATTGTCGATTCTGCAACACTTGTGAAGCCAAGTGTGAGGTGAGGTTGAGTTTGAGTGAAGTGAGGCTTTTGAACTAACTTGTTTTCTCATTTTTTAGGTTGTTTTTCTTGCTGTTTTTTGCTTTTCTTAGGTACATTTTCCATGGAATCCGAAGGTACTACTTCCCAACCTTTGGGAAATGATGCTATTGGAGCCTTGATGGCTCGGATTGATGCCTTGAGTCAAAAAATAGAAGAAAGTAATGATACTTTGAGGAGGAAAATGGAAGATAATCATGAGGCTTTGAAGGGTGGAATGACATCCTTGAAGGGTGTTGTGGCTAGCGTGAAAAACAGGGTTGATAAACTATGCAATAGACTATGCCCACCAAACCCTCCATAAGTTCAAACCCTTAAAACCAAATATCCTACACTTCACCACATCTTCAACCAAAACTGATACCCCCTCTCCAAACCACACTAAACTGAATTTCCTTCATCCAAGTAGAAAAAAGGAGAAAATAGAATCCAAAGAGAATGAGGCCAAGCCTCAAGATGGAGAGAAAATAGATGGTAAAGTGCAAGAAAAATATAAAGAAAAGAGGGAAAAGGAAAGGGAAGTCATGGGTAGTAAAGTTGGGATGGAATAAAAATACTTGTTTGTGGGACTTGCCCACAAAGGTTCCTTGATGCTCACTAACCCAAAGGATAGCATTTTACCTAGCCTTAATTCTCCTTATTTTCAGGTTCAAGCCCATGAATCATCAAAGAATTATCAATAAGAAATCTCGCATGAAAGTGTCCTCAAAAGACCCTTGGCCGAAAGCTTCAAAGGAGTGGACTTTCCTAGTCCAAACTGAGGTAATGATGCTATTCCCTATATTTCCTTGAGATTAAATTATTGTCATCTGATTCCTTATGTTGAGGTTTCGGAAGTTCTTGGTGTGGGTGTGCATGTTTCTTCTCTTGTTAGCTCTCTTGATATGTGTAATAAACCATGTGCACCTAAGATTAGCTTACTACTTGAATATGAGGATAGAGTAATTGAAAACTATTAAGTTAGTGTTGATACTAATAATGATGGTCTTGATATTAAACATGGTCCTTTGAACTTGTGTGATGAAATCCCTTATATTAATCTTGTTCATAGTGGCCTTGTGTTTGTCCAAATGGTGGGTAATGCTTTGAATGATTATGAACTTGGTAACCTAGTGAAAGGAATGGGTCATCTCGACTCAAACCTTTATCCTTTGCGCCGATTTGACCCCGGAATACTCTTGAAATATGAAGGTTATAGTTGTTGGTCGTGCTCACTTACTTTTGATATTGATGCTATTCATGTCTTTGGTATCCTATATGCTAAGATTTTCATGTAAAATACCAAGGATAAGTGGACGTATGATAAGTGTGAACCACCTTGGAGTGATGATATAATTGTGGTACTAATGCTAACCCTACTACCAAGAGGATTGTGTGCTTGTTTTCTTCCTTCTTTGATTTTGCAAGGTGTGAATTTGAGGAAAAGTTCCTTCCAAGATGGAGAGGATGATACAAGCATGAAGAGCACAAAGAGTACGAGGTATTGTCAAAGGTTCAAGTTGTAAATTGAAGACCCTTTTAGAGCCTTTCAAGACTTGTTCATGCAAATAGGAGCTTAGACTTCAACCAAGGGAGTGTATTTGCTAAAACGTGAAGAAGATCTTTTAATACACTCCAAGGCAGCCTTGAATATACTCCAAAGGCGCCTCAACTTAGGGACATTGTGGTCTTTTGAGAATCCTTTTTTATACTTCAAAAGAGCACCCTTCATTAAGGGTATTTTGGTCTTTTATGTAATAAGCTATAAATAGACTCCTTAGGCTTATTTTTCATTTGACTTTGATGAATTAAAATTGAGTATAACTCATGTTTTGTAGATTTAGTCTTGTAGTTGTAGATCTGAGAACTGAAATTTGGTCCATGAACATTTGAAAGTTAGGGTTTTCACTTGTCTTGGATGATTTGGCAAGAAAGGTGTGCTTGAGAAAGTGTGAGTCCTTTGGATCACCTAAGAGGAAGGTTTGAACTTTAATTTGTGAGTTGTGTTTCAAGATTTGATACATCTTCTAGTGCTAATCATATAGTGGAAGTAAGAGTCCTTCTATCTATCTTTACTTTTTATGCAATCTTCTTCTTCATCCCCTTTCTTTGTGTTGTTTTTCTCTTTATGTGCTTGCTGGAATTTGCATCTTAAATGACCAATTTCGTGTATAGACTTTCTTTAGGCTATCACTTCCTATTTAAGTCTGACGATAAACTTGATAACTTATCAGCTTCGTGATGGCCTATCATAAAATATCGTCAAAGCTCTACTTCAGTTCTCCCGTGCTGCCTCAGGCTGACGACATTCTTGACAGATTATCAGACCCTTGACAACTTATCACAAAATGTCATCACATCTTTCAATTTAGGCCAATTCTCTGTTTACTGTTGACGACGAACTTGATAACTTATCACAGGGCTGACGACTTATCACAAATGTCGTCAGCTAGACTTGTCTTCAGATTTCTTCAGATTTCAACTTCTTTGTTTCCATTCTTGTTGGTTCTCTATCATATCAACTTAAACTGTAAAATCAAACATAAACCAATCAAAAACGGCAAAAGATGCTTAAGACTTCACAATTATTCTTATTTAAAAGCCATAAATGTGTTAGCATTAGCTCACACATCACTAAGTGAGATGACTAGTCACATGCTGATGGTGTTTTGAACTAGGGCAATGGCCTAATGAGTATGATTGAAAATAAATGGTATGGTAAAGATAATTTTAGCCATGTTATGGATTAAATTATGACCTTATAGGTTTGATGGCAAAAAGGGGTTAAAGTTCCTAAACATGAAATTAAATGGTGCTAAAACTAAAGTGTGGTATAAGATTTTTAATAAGAAATAAATAGCTTGCAAGGGTCTTTATGACCATACATTGAATTTAATGATGAATTGAAAAAAGACATTGGCTTATTAAAGTGTTAGATGGATGAATGGTCCCATGAAGACCGTGTAATCATATATGGTGTTGATTTGGTTAGAATGTGTTAAAGTCCTTAAGAGGGAATTGGATGATTGTGGTATATGGGCAATGGTTTAGAGTCCCAATATTGACTAATGATAGTCGCAAAGGCTTGTGGTTAAAGTCCCTTGCCTATTAAGTGTCTTGACTTTAGAGTCATTTGCCTGATAATATTGCTTGTGGTTAAAGAGCCTTTCTTAATGAAATTGCAAGTGGTTAGATTCCCTCACTAAATAAACTCACTTGTGGTTAAAGTCCCTTATCTAATACGACTTGAGGTTAGAGTCCCTTGCCTAATAAAAATTCATGAGGTTAAATTCCCATTCCTAAAGAAAGTGCATGAGATTAGAGTCACTTGCCTCATAAAGACATGTGTGTGGGTAAATTCCCTTGTTTAATAAACGCATATATGGGTAAAGTCCTTTGCCCAATGAAAATGTGAGTGCGGTTAAAGTCCATTACCTAATTAGAAATGTTTGAATCTATAAGGGTAGAAGGTCCTTCTCTAGAATCTATTCCCATGGTTAATAAGTTTCTTGAGATTTTCCTCGATGACCTTCCTGGTATTCCTCCCAATAGGGAAATTGATTTTGTGATTGATCCTGTGCCGAATACTCGTTTGATTTCCATCCCTCCTTATAGAATGGCTTCGGCGGAGCTCAAAATCTTAAGGAATAATTAAAAGACCTTTTAGAGAAAGGTTTTATCCGTCTTAGTGTGTCTCCTTGGGGTGCTTCCATTTTGTTTGTGTTCAAGAAGGATGGTTCTCTTCGTATATGCATTGATTATCGTCAGCTGAACAAAGTGACCTTAAAGAATAAATATCCTCTTCCTGGGATCGATTATTTATTTGATCAACTTCAAGGTGTGAAGTGATTCTCTAATATTGATCTTAGGTTTGGTTATCACCAACATAAGATTAGGGAGGTGGATATCACTAAGACTGTCTTTAAAATTTGGTATGGTGACTATGAATTTCTAGTCATGTCCTTTGGGTTGCTAATGCCCCGATAGCGTTCATGGATTTGATGAATAGGGTCTTTCACCCATTCTTGGACTTGTTTTTCATTGGCTTCATTAATGATATCATGGTTTATTCTAAGAGTGAGTGTATCATGTCGATTACCTTCGTATAGTATTGAAACCTTTAAGGGATCATCATTTGTATGCCAAGTTCTCTAAGTGCGAGTTTTGATTGAAAGTTGTGACCTTCCTTGGTCATGCTATCTCTAGTGAAGGAATTATGGCAGATCCCAAAAAGGTTGTGGTGGTTAAGAAGTGGCCTAGACCTGCGAATCCAACCTATATCTGGAGCTTCTTGGGTCTAGCCGGTTACCATAGGAGATTTATGAAGTGTTTCTCAACCATAGCTTCCCCATTGACTAAGTTGACCCAGAAAAAGGTCAAGTTCATATGGTCAGATGCGTGTGAGGGTACTTTTAAAAAGTTGAAAGATAAATTGACTTCGTCTCTAATTTTGACCTCGCTCGAGGTTAATAAAAGTTTTGTATTGTATTGTGAGGCTTCTAGTATTGGTCTTGGTTATGTGTTGATGCAACGTGAAAGGGTGGTGTCCTGCGCTTCTTGGTAATTAAAAGTTCATGAGAAAAACTACCCTACTCATGACTTGGAATTGTTAGCCGTCATTTTTGCTTTGAAGATTTTGCGATATTACCTCTATGTAGTTTATGTTGATAGCTTTTTCGATCATAAGAGTCTTCAGCGTGTGTTTACTCAAAAGGAATTAAATCTCTGGCAAAGAAGTTGGCTTGAATTGTTGAAAGACTATGATATGAGTCATCATTACTATCCGGGTAAAGCTAATGTAGTCACCAATGCTCTTAGCTGATTGTCCATAGAAAGTTTAGCCCATGTGGATGAGGATAAGTAGGAATTGGTGAAGGACATTCATCGTTAGGCTAATCTTAGTGTTCGTCTTGCAAACTTTGTGGATGGTGGTGTATTTGTTCATCCAGTATCTCAATCATCTTTTGTTGTTGAGATAAAGAAAAAGAAAGTGTTGGATCCCGATTTGATGAGGGTCAAGGGTAATGTGGGTCAACAAAAGGTGGTTGACTTTGTGATTGGTGTTGATGATGTCTTGAGGTAACAAAGTAGGCTATGTGTTCCCGATGTTGATAGATTGGGGGAAAAGATTATGGCCGAGGATCGTAAATCTTGATATTTTATTCATCTTAATTCTACAAAGATGTATCATGATCTTAAAGGGTTCTATTAGTGGGGTAATATAAAGTGAGATATGGATAGTTATGTGGCTAAGTGTATGGTGCTCCAATAAGTGAAAGTTAAGTACGTGAGGACCAAAGTCTTGTACTAAAAGATTTCATTGCCCGAAGCAAAGTGGGAGACGATTAATATGAATTTCATTACCGATCTTCCTCTATCTCAGAATCAATGTCATTCTATTTGGTTCATTGTTGATAGGATGACCAAGTCCTCTCACTTCTTGCCTGTGAGGACAAACTACTCGGCGTAAGATTATGCTAAGTTATATCTTACGGAGATTGTGAAATTACATGGTGCTCTAGTTTATATCATTTCGTATCGTGGTACTTTATTTTCATCTCACTTTTTGAAGTCGTTCCAAAAAGGTTTGGGGACTAAGGTGTGTCTTAGTACAGTTGTCCACCCACAAATGGATGGACAAGTAGAAAGGACTACCCAAACATTGGAGGATATATTGTGGGCTTTTCTGATTGATTATGATGGTAGTTAGAATGACCACTTGCTTTTGTTTGAATTCACCTATAACAATAGTTACCACTCTAGCATTGACATGGCCTCTTTGAGGCATTGTATGATAGGAGATTTCATTCTCCTATTATGTGGTAAGAAATTGGCAAGGGTAAGTTCCTTGGCCCCGATTTAGTTCACCTTCTCTCCAATTAAGGAAGTAATGCTATTTGGTAAGAAAGGAAAGCTTAGTCCTCGGTATGTAGGTCCTTAATTGATTTTGAAGAGGGTTGTCAATGTTGCCTATGATTTGGAGTTGCCTTCTATTTTGAACTCTATTCACCCAATTTTTCATGTCTCTTTGTTGCACAAATGTGTGGGCAATCCTTCATTGGTTATTCCCTTAGAGGATATTGGTATTTCATATTCTTTGTCCTATGAGGAGGTCCTGGTGAGGATCTTGGATCGGCAAGTTCATCGGTTGCAAACAAAAGAGGTGGCTTTAGTAAAGGTTCTATGGAAGAAATAAAAGTCTGAGGAAGCTACTTGGAAGGCGGAAGAGGACATGAACTCCAAATATCTGTATTTGTTTTTTATTTTGGAAACTCGTGATTGAGGTGTGTGTTAATCTTTTTACCATGACTTATGACCTCGATAGACTATGGATTAAAGTCCTCAATGCTTTGAGATGATTTGTGTACTTGGTAGATAATGGGTTCAAGTCCCTAAGTTTTGAATTGAACAAGTGTCTTTGATAAATAATGGGTTTGAGTCCTATAGTAAATGATATGAATGGTGAATTGAAAATGATTGTGATACGTGTTGTACCCTTGTTTTGTGCCTTGTTTTCTAATTATTAGAAGGTTGGTTAATGTGTAATAACTTGTCTTTATACTTTCCTTACCCGTCATTCACAAATGAATGATCCAAGTGGGGGAGAATTGAAATACTTAGTCTTTGGACCTATAGATAATTACCTTGGTTTGAGGGTTTTGGGCTTGGTATGACATAGGGTACTAGTGATACCCTATGGATACGACTTAGTGACCCTCTCTCGTACCCTAGGTAGTATGGTGGTGGTTACTCACTATCCTAGGTATGAGTTAGCCTCTCCTCAATTGTATATTAGGGTAGGGGTCTTACCTAACCTAGTCGTATAGAGTGTTGTATTAAACTTGAGTGGACTATTTATGGTACGAGTTGAGGGTATGGTTAAGGGCACAAGTCTTACCTTTGGAAATGATTCTAGGGTACATGGTCGTACTTTGTATAGTGTACGAGTCCTTGGTAGCCCAGGGTATGAGTTAGGGTACCAGTTGTACCCTAGGGTATGGCTGAGTAAGTGAGTTGTACCCTAACTCGAGGTCATTTTCCATCTTATAAGTTAAGGGCCCTATGGTCATTTCCTACGTAAAAACCCTAAAGTCCCCTCACTATATAAGTGTACGTAGCCTCCTAAAACATGTTTTGAGTGGATCAAACATCCTAAATACTCTCTCAAACACATCTTTAAAGATTTGGAGGCTATGGTTTCAAGGGTGGTCATCTACAGGCAAAGAGGAGTTAAATTTCTTGGTAGATTATCTTATTTAAGGCATCTAACTCTATCCTTTGCTAAATAACTCAAAAACCATGTATTTTACACATGGATTAATAATTGAAAATGGTGATTTTGAATTCAAACTATAAGGGTTTTGTTGCCTAATGATCAATAATGTTTGTTCTTTCTTAAACTTATGATTATACATATTATTGGTGATGATTTGTATATGTGGGTGCTTGTTGTTTGGGGTTTAACAAATAGGTTTTGAGTAACCCTAATATTGATGAATTTTACTGTGAATTTGGCCTTGATAAAGGTATGCACACAATGTCTAAGTGAAATAACTAGTCACGTGTTAATGATTTTTCGAACTGGGGCAATGGACTAATGAGTATTAATGGTTGATAAATGGTATGGTAAAGATAACATTAGCCATGTAATAGGTTAAATTATTACCTTGTTGGTTTAATGGAAAAAAGGGGTTAAAGTCCCTAAACATGAAATTAAATGGTGCTTGAACTAAAGTATGGTATAAGATTGTTAATAAGGAATAAATGGCTTGTAAGCGTCTTGATGACCATACATTAAATTGAATGATGAATTGAATGAGGCATTGGCTTATTAAAGTGTTTGATGGATGAATGGTCCCATGAAGACTTTGTGGTCATATATGGTATTGATTTGGTTAGAATGGGTTAAAGTCCTTAAGTGGGAATTGGATGGTTGTGGTGTATGGGCAACGAGTTAGAGTCCCAATGTCGACTAATGATAGTAATGATGGATTATGGTTAAAGTACCTTGCCTACTATGTTGCTTGAGGTTAGAGTCCCTTGCCTGATAATATTGTTTGTGGTTAAAGTCCCTTGCTTAATGAAATAGTGTGTGGTTTGAGTCCCTTGCCAAATGAGCTCACTTGTGTTCAAAGTCCCTTATCTAATAAGGCTTGAGGTTAGAGTCCTTTTCCTATCAAAAATGCATAAGGTTAGAGTCATATGCCTAATGGAAGGGCATGAGGCTAGAGTCTCTTGCCTAACAAAGACATATGTGGGGTAAAGTCCCTTGTCTAATGAATGCATAAACTTGGGTATGTTGGTAGCATGTCGATGTAAATGAAATATTTAGACATTGTCTAAGTTATGATTTTAAGATATGTTTCCACTACCTTGATTATATAGTCGGAGTTCACCCGACACTTGTGGATGGTTAATGGGGCGATATCTGACCCAAGTTGGGCTTGAGGTACCCATACGACAAGGCCCTATTTTGGGTCGTGTCAAGTTGGTATCAGACCTAGGTTCATGGTCAGTTTGGTGTCCACAATGCCCTGTCAAGTAGGGTCTCTTTTATGGGTGTGAATTGCACCACACTTATAAGAGAGGGGCTACAAGATATTTGAGGAATGTTTTCCTGTATTGTGCTTCAATATCAAGCTATAGAGTCTACGGTCTTGGATTCCTCTAATTTCTGTTTGCTACGCTGGCTACGTAGTTCTGTAATGCAGGGATTGCTACTAAGGGTCAAACCCTCTACTAGCAGGAATGCCCCCATCCCTGGGTTCGCTCGGTGCTGAATCCTACTCTCAACTGGATAGACGTTGAAATGCTTTCCTAGTTCATACTAGGCTTGACTGAACTGTTACTGAGTTTACTGAGTTTTGTTAACTGATGGAATACTACTGAATTCTGCTAGCTGACTGAGTTTACTGAGGTTTGAACTGAATACTGAACTAGACGGGACTAATACTGAGTCTACTGAGTTCTCCTGAGCCTTGTAACTAACTGAGAATACTACTGATCGTGACGTGATTGAGATTATTCTTTAACTGACATTGGCTCTAGGTAAACAGCTAAATTGTCGGGTATAAATACCCCCAGGACTCGATAGCATAAAAAGTAAAGCTTCATATGATCTTGCATAGCATAAAAATGCACACTTGATCATATTCATCTATAGAGGCATTTTATCAAACATTTGCATGGCATAAAATAGTATACATACTAGCATGATATAATCTTATTATTACATTCACATGAGCAGTTCATCAAACACTTGGAAGGCATAGTATATGCACATAACACTAAACAACATGCTAGCATCATGATTCAATTTCCAAATTCACAATTCCATGGATTTCAACATGAATTCACATGATAAATCACACATATCAAATAATACTACATCATTCTTGTAATAAATCATGAAAAAGAAACCTAATTATAGCAATAATCATGAATACACTTTGATTTTCTATCATAGAAAGCATGAAATCAAGCTACTTGAAGTTTAAAAGAGTTTCTTTGACTCCAAGGGTGGAAGGAACCCTTGGATGAACACTTCACATACCTTGGTTGCTAAATTCTTGAAGAACAATAGTGAAATCTTGAACCTTGGCTTTTGAATTTAGATCACCTAGGGTTTCTGTTCTTGAAAAGTTTGAGAATAGTGAATGGATTTAGCCTCTAAAGGGGCTTAATCTCATATTTTTGGGCTGATAGGCATGGGAAAAAGACCTTAATTCCCCTGAGGACTCGGTTTTTAATGAATGAAATATAAATTATTGATGCGCAGATCGACGTACCGCATTATTGGCATCGATATAATGGTCAATGCACCACGTCGAGTCCACATTGGTTCACTAGAATTTGAACTGAGCTGAGGTAAAAATTATTTATCGATGTGAGGGAAAACGCGACGTGTCGAGATCGTGTTGACTCACTATTTTGGTCACTCAAACATGGTCTAAACGAGGTTCGAGAAATCCCAAACTTGTCCGAAAATAGCTACTGACATTCTTAATCATGAATCAATACTTTAAGGTCATAAGAGTCGTGAAATAGAGTAGCCAACTTACAAAGGCCAAAATAATACTAAGTCTGAATACTTAGCTAGAATTTTCTATACTTCGCTAGAATTTTCTAAGTTTGGGACCCCTTAGAAAGCTTAAAAGACTGAGTTGAGCTTAGAATTTTATGGGGTCTTACAATATCTCCTCCTTAGTAACATTCATCCACGAATGAGACTGATTAAATTGATAATACTGATAGACTATATTTAGACACTGGACATGCACAACAAAAACATAATTTCATGACTGAAATTACTGATATACTGAATTATCGTACTGAATAGGCATATCTGATGCATGAGTACATAGTTGAACATGATTCATGAATGCATGACTGGGATTACTGATAAGCTGAGCTTATATACTGACAAGCATGCCTGATGCATGAGTACATGACTGAGTATTCAACATTAGTTAATACCAAATTGGGAGCTATATCTGAACTTGAGACTGAGTAAATTCAAAGAAAAACTATTACCTTGGGCTGAGTCTGAGTTTGTGGAGAAGAGTTGAGGATACTTGGTCCGCACATCTGCTTTTGCTTCCCAAGTATCTCCCTCCATGGACTGATCCTGCCAAAGTACTTTGACTAGAGGAACTTCTTTGTTCCTCAGTCTGCGAATCTGATAATCAAGGATTTTGAGTGGGGTCTCTTCATAAAAAAGGTTGTTCTGGATATCTATGCCCTCTATCGGGACTACGACTGTTGGGTCACTTATGCATTTCTTAAGCAAGGAGATATGGAACACTGGATGCACTAAAGCTAAGTCTGAAAGCAACTCAAGCATAAGCTACCTTTCCAAAAAGGCTGAGAATTCGATAAGGACCGACATATCGAGGGATGAGTATCCCCTTCTTGCCAAACCTCTTCACTCCTTTTATAGATGAGATTTTCAAATACATAAAATCACCAATACCAAACTCGAGATCCTTTCTGCACATATTTGTGTATGATTTTTGTCGGCTTGAGTTGTCTTAAGCCTTTCCCTAATAAACTAACCATTCTCTAAGGTATCGAATACCAAGTCAGGCCCTACCACTGCGGCCTCACCCACTTCAAACTAACTAATGGGAGATCTATACCTCCTCTTATAAAGCACCTCAAACAGAGCCATATAAATACTGGAATGATAGTTGTTGTTATATGTGGATTCAATAAAAAGCCAGTGGTCATCCCAACTACCTTTAAAGTCTATCGCACACGCTCGCAGCATATCTTCTAAAGTCTAAATGGTCATTTCTGCTTGACCATCTGTCTGAGGATGAAAGGTTGTACTGAGGTGAACTCAGGTACCAAGACCCTTTTGGAATGCCTTCTAGAAATGAGAGGAGGACTAGGTACCTTTATTTGAGATAATGGACTATAGAACACCATGCAATCTGACCAACTCAGATTGATTATATATGTGCAACAGGTGATGGAGGAGAAAAAGAGCCGAGTTGAGTTTAGTAAAAGGGAAGGGAAGAAATTTAGATCTTTTTAGCATAGTGGTAAGTGTCCTAAAATCAACTAGGGAAGTCTGAGTTCTCTCTTTGGTTAATGCTCCTTAACCAAATTCATCAGGCGATCATCGATCTCAGTGTTTTGGTGGGTTCCAGGTACCAAGTGCCAAATCTCAAACTAGTGGGGCTCAAATGGATCCATCCTAATGACCTTGTAGATTCTATTGTGAGCCTCACTATGGTCAGTGTAAAAAGGGGCAGAATAGATGTTTTAGATGTGGTCAGATTGGGCACATGTAATGAGATTTCCCCACTTTAGAAGCTTCTTGGGCCAACATGACCCTTATTTCTACTTCATCTACTCCCGCATCAAAGGGTGTTATTTTTGCTTTGGTCTTTATTCCAAGTACCGGTACAGGCCGAAACATTTGTATACACTTTGTACTCGCCAGGATTTTGAGGCGTCTCCCGATGTTTCATGGGTATGTTGAAGTTTTTCTCCCGTGATGTGTGTTGTTTACTTAATCCAGGGTATACCTTATTTTATATGACCCCGTTTGTGCCTGTGAATCTTGGTTTTGGTCCTGAGAGTCTGTCAGTTCCTTTTCCTGTTTCTACCCCAATTGAAGACGAGTGTTTGTGGTTGTAATGACCCTTCAGGTCATTTTTCCTATTTATGCTGATCTTCACCATTTGATATTTTCCATAGCTTCCCTAAAACATTTATGACTTGCTGGGAATGACGATCCAATTATCGGGTAGTTCATTTAGTTTTAGAGCTAATTCCCTATTTAGAAGTCTTTAGTGGTTCCAAATGGCCACTGGGCAAAAACTTCAATGAAACGATCTCGGATGTAAATTTTGACTATGCCAGCAAATTTGGAATATCGATTTTAGTTTATATAGACCTTTAGTTCTGGTCCCATTGCACTCAAGCTCATTTTGACCTATTGGTCGAAAAGTTAAAAATTGGAAAGAATGGGTGTGGGACTCACATTAGTTAAAACGACCTCGGATAGAAAAATCAACTTTGCCATAGGTCTGGAATATCAAATTCAGACTGGGAATACCCTTGGTTTAGGTCCCAAGGCTCCTAAACTTATTTTGGGCAATTGAGCAGATTTTATGAAAAGTGATGAAACTATAGGTGTGGGTAATACTTTTTTCCAAACGATCTCCTATGAAAGTTTTGATGATTCCAATGGATTTGAAATGTGGTTGACACTCAAAATTCAATATTGGATCATGTTATTTGGATTTCGTACGAGTTTTGAGGGTTAAAAATTTATTTTTTAGTTTGTTGTCATCTGGTACAACCGTGATCGCGGCCAAAAGTATGCGATCGTGGGATCATAATCATGGCTCGTAGGACCACGATTGTGACACCTGAGTACCTGTAGGGACTATATCAAGTCCCCAAGGCATGTTTGGGGCATTTCTCCTTCACTATTTAGACCTGGGAACCCCAAAATGAGTGTAATAAGAAAAAATTAGTCAAGGGGGGTGACTTGGAAGCTTGACCATCATATTGTATCGCGATTATCTTCAAATTTAAGGTAAGAATTCCTTGAGTTCATACTTGAATTTCCGATTTCGGACCCAAAACCCCAATTTAGCTTAGGACTTGATTTTAGCCCAAAGTATGCTTAATTTTCACCCATTTCTTGAGGGTTATGATTCCTTGTTCATGTGTGAATATTGGGTTGGCCTCGGAAACTCGTTTCCATATGTGGGACCCACTTGGGGTTTTGGTGTTGTTTTTTGGACCTAAAGCATAATAGTGAACTATGGGTATCATTAGACTCGTATAATGAGTATATTATGGTTTTGATAGTGTAATGGCATTTTGAGGATTATAAAGTGAAGATGAGCATGTGGTGCATGAAGTCAGGTTTTGCGGTTTGGATTTTAGGTTGGCTTCTATCTACTTTTCTTCATAGATGATATATGATATATATTGCGTGTGAATATGGAAGTTAGGCTTGATTATGAGTAGGATAACTTAACTTTCATTGTTGATGTTTGGGGATTAGATGAGGGTTTTGGACCCGTAAAATGGCATATTTATACCCCTTTTGAATCCTATTGCCTTCCCTTTCTAGTTTAGATTAGTTATAGCATAGATATGATATAATGCTATGTTTAGAATATGGTTTTAGCTTTTGAAGCATTATTTGTCTATTTAGCCTTATTGGGCTAGTGTGGTGGTATTGAAACCATAAGTTGGGTAGAGTTGACCTGATTACCCTTATTTCTAGTTGAAGTTGATATATTAGTCTTGAATATCTCTTACTTGATATCAAGAAAATGAACTAGATTCCTGAGCCTAGTCTGGGGCAAAGTATGCCTAATTGTAGAAATTGTGGATTAGAAGTGGGGTCGTTTGGCCTACTTATGCCTAATCTTGGTTCAGTCTTCTGGACTTAGTTATGGATGTTAGACATAGATGAGGCTAGTAAACCTTAGAATAAGGTTACTTCATAACATGGTAACTTGTATTGATGTTCCCGAATTATGGGTTTTAGTTATGGTTATGATGCTCCTTGCGGAAGTGATATCGGGCTTTTAGAGATGATATTCCTCCTAGATATGTTATATGGACTATAGAGACATTATTGCCTCTAAGACTTGATGATTGGCCTATAGAGTTGCTATTTTCTTTACTCATGATTTTTGGACCTAGGGAGACGATGTTCCTCTTGGTACATAAATTAGACTTAAGAAGTGATATTTCTCATAGTCATGATGCATGACCTATTGATATAAGATATCCTAGAGATGATTACATGCTTATTGGTAGTATGCCTCATATAGGCGAGATGTCTCCTATATGTGAGATGATTAGAGATAGGCTATGGATTAAAAATATGATTATTGATACGGGTTCCGAATATGAATATGGGCCTAAGGCTGTGATTATGATGTTGAGATTATTCCAGATAAATTAATGGTCCAAAAGCCGAGTTATGACATTGATTGAACATCCGAAAAGTATTTTCCATCATAAGTGATGTGATTACAGTTTATGAATATGAATATGTTTGTGTTTGTATACACATCACTTTGATATGGGACAGAGAAAGATGTGGTATGATGCTTATTATTCCACTGATTGAATACTGGTAATGGCATGCATAGCGTTGGTACATTAATGATTATTATATCAATAATTGATGTGATTCTAGTTGAAATACGATCTTATGATTGTTCTTCCTAATTAAGGGTTAAGCTAAGTGGTAACTAGATGTCTTTTAGGTGGCTATAGTACTTGATGTCTAGAAATCTAATATACTAGTTAATCAACCTTGCTTAGTTGAGATATGATAAATAGCGATGATTGATACGTAGCTAATAATAATGTTGAATAGTTTATAAACGAGGATTAGTTGGTAAACGAATGTTAGTTAATGAAGAATATTAGTTAATTAAGAATGGTTAGATGATAAATGGTAAATTGTCGACTATTATGATTAACGGATATAGTATGATTAGTTGATAATAATAAATGGTGGATAAATAGTGGTTTTTGGTGTAATGATGAACCTTGACTAGATGTTAGATGTTAGCTATTTAATGAATAGTTGTTATTTGCTATCCAGTGAGTAAGGATAATGTTTAGGCTAATAACTAGAGGTTATGTGATGACTAGTGAACTATTGATTCTATTATAACAAGAGTTGGTTAACTAATAACGAGTAGTTGGGATGTATTGACAAGATAGATATCTTAACAGTTATGTAACGTCCCAAGTCTGTACCCCGGACGCTACACGGTGCTCATAATCTTGAAGGAACACAAGCTAACCCACGACTGGTACCTGCTACAATAAGTGAATAGTAATACTGTAAATATATAGAAATTAGGCAAAATCTTGCCATAAGGTTCAATACTAAAATAAAACTTAATACGGTATAACAGTATCAAAACTGAAACTTCTTCTGAAAATACTCAAGTCTGAAAAGCCTCTACTGTTTAAACATGGAGTTGATGGGACAAGCCCGCAACTAACTCCAGCTACTAAAAAATGTACTGATAAACATAAATACTAAATAAAATAATCACGTCCTCGAACTATGAGGACTCACAACTAACTCTTACTACTAAAGATCTGATCTTCTAAGGGTGCTCGGGAGCCCGTACGTCTGAACCTATGATATAAGACATCATAGCATAGGAGAAAGATGTTCGTTAGTACTTTGAATGTACTGGTATGTTAAGTGAGGTAGGCTGAAATTCATGGATTCATATGCATGAACAATACTGACTGAATGAAATGAATATAACTGAATGAGAGTACATGCATGAATATGTATACTATAACTGAGATCGTGATATCACTGGATACTGAGTTCTAAACTACTGATTTATTGATATCTTTGTATTCTTATACTGTGTAGCTGATAACTGAGTGACTGTATCTGACAGACTTGATTCTGTGGAACTATACTGAGTTTCATACTGAACTGAGTGACTATGTCTTACAGTCCTGAATCTGTAGAACTGAACTAAGTTCTATACTGACACTGAGTCTAAAACTGAAACTTTATGAGGTAATCATCTAACCAACATTCCCCTTCCTGAATAGATTAGGGTCCAACCTGTAACCCCAGTTACAAGGGTGCCAGTACTATTCCACGGGTAAAGACAAGGTATGAGTTAACCCTCTCTAACAGGAAGCTCTTTCATCAGCCCTCACTAGAAGGAAAACTTTTGTGAGTTGTATAACCCTAATCTGGAAGGAAGATATCTCAACCTATGCTAGATACGTAGTTCTTTAATGTAGGGATTGCTACTAAGGGTCAAACCCTATGCTGACAGGAATTCCCCCATCCCTGGGTTTACTCGGTGTTGAATCCTACTCCCAACTGGATAGACACTGAAAAGATTTCATAGTTCTTACTAGGCTTGACTGAACTGTTACTGAGTATACTGAGTTCCGTTGACTGAGGGAATACTACTGAATTCTACTAGCTGACTGAGTTTACTGAGGACTGAACTAAATACTGAACTAGACGAGACTAATACTGAGTCTACTGAGTTCTACTGAGCCCTGTAAATGACTGAGAGTACTACTGATCATGACGTGATTGAGACTATTATGTAACTGACACTGGCTCTAGCTAAACAGCTAAATTGTCGGGTATAAATACCCCCAAGACTCGATAGCATGAAAAGTAAAGCTTCAGATGATTTTGCATAGCATAAAAATACACACTTGCTCATAATGCATCTATAGAGGCATTTTATCAAATACTTACATGGCATGAAATAGTATACATACTAGCATGATAAAATCTTATTATTACATTCACATGAGCAGTTCACCAAACACTTGGATTGCATAGTATATGCACATAGCACTAACCAACATGTTAGCATCATGATTCATTTTCCAAATTCACAATTCCATGGGTTTCAACATGAATTCACATGATAAATCACACATATCAAATAATTCTACTTCAATCTTATAATAAATCATGAAATAGAAATTCAATTATAGCAATAATCATGAATACATTTTGATTTCCTATCATGGAAAGCATGAAATCAAGCTAAATGAAGATTAAATGAGTTTCTTGAACTCCAAGGGTGGAAGGAACCCTTGGATGAACACTTTACATACCTTGTTTGCTAAATTCTTGTAGAACAATAGTGAAATCTTGAGCCTTGGCTTTTGAATTTAGATCACCTAGGGTTTCTGCTCTTGAGAAGTTTGAGAATAGTGAATGGATTTAGCCTCTAAAGGGGATTAATCTCATGTTTTTGGGCTGATAGGAGTGGGAAAAAGACCTTAATACCCCTGAGGACTCAGCTTTTAATGATTGAAAACCAAATTGTTAATGCGCATACCGACGCACCGCATTATTGGCATCGATGTAATGGCCAATGCGCCGCGTCGAGTCCGTATTGGTTCACTAGAATTTGCACTGAGCTGCGGGAAAAATTATTTGTCGATGTGAGGGATGATACGACGCGTCGAGATCGCATCGACTCACTATTTTGGTCACTCAAACATGGTCTAAACAAGGTTCGAAAAATCCCAAACTTTTCCAAAAATAGCTACTGACATTCCTAATCATGAATCAATCTAAAGATTGATACTTTAAGATCATAAGAGTCATAAAATACAGTAGCCAACTTACAAAGGACAAAATAATACTAAGTCTGAATACTTAGCTAGAATTTTCAAAGTCTGGGACCCCTTAGAAAGCTTAAAAGACTGAGTTGAGGTTAGGATTTTATGGGGTCTTACAATATCTCCCCCTTGGGAACATTTATCCATGAATAAGACTGATTAAACTAATAATACTGATAGACTATATTTAGACACTGGACATGCACAACAGAAATATGATTTCATGATTGAAATTACTGATATACTGAATTATCATACTGAACATGCATATCTGATGCTTGATTACATAGTTGAACATGATTCATGAATGCATGACTGGGATTACTGAAAAGCTGAGCTTTTATACTGGACAAGCATGCTTGATGCATGAGTACATGATTGAGTATTAAACATTAATTGATACCAAATTGGTAGTTATATCTAAACTTGAGACTGAGTAAATTCAAAGAAAAACTATTACCTTTGGCTGAGTCTGAGTTTGTGGAGAAGAGGTGAGTGTACTTAGTCTGCACGTCTGCTTTTGCTTCCCAAGTAGCTCCCTCCATGTACTAATTCCGCCAAAGTACTTTTACTAGAGGGACTTCTTTGTTCCTCAGTCTGTGAATCTGATAATCAAGGATTTTGACTGGGGTCTCTTCATAAAAGAGATTTTTTTGGATATCTATGCCCTCTATCGGGACTACCAATGTTGGGTTACTTATGAATTTCTTAAGCAAGGAGATATGGAACACTGGATGCACTAAAGCTAAGTCTAAAAGCAACTCAAGCTCGTAAGCAACCTTTCCAAAAAGGCTGAGAATTCAGAAAGGACCAACATATCGAGGACTGAGTATCCACTTCTTGGCAAACCTCTTCACTCATTTCACAGAAGAGATTTTCAAATACATAAAATCTCTAATACCGAACTCGAGATCCTTTCTGCACACATCTGTGTACGATTTCTATCGGCTTAAGCTGTCTTAAGCCTTTCCCTAATAAACTAAATTTTATCGAATACCAAGTCAGGACCTACCACTGCGGCCTCACCCACTTCAAACCAACCAATGGGAGATCTATACCTCCTCTTATAAAGCACCTCAAACGAAGCCATTTAAGTGTTGTAATGATAGTTGTTGTTATATGTGGATTCAATCAAAAGCCAGTGGTCATCCCAACAATCTTTAAATTCTATCACATACGCTCGCAATATATCTTTTAAAGTCTAAATAGTCCTTTCTTCTTGACCATCTATCTGAGGATGAAAGGTTGTACTGAGGTGAACTCGGGTCCCAAGACCCTTTTAGAATGCCTTCAAGAAATGAGAGGTGAACTGGATACCTCTATTTGAGATAATGGACAATAGAACAACATGCAATCTGACCAACTCAGATTGATTGTGTATGTGCAACAGGTGAAAGAGCAGAAAAAGAAATAAGTTGAGTTTAGTAAAAGGTAAGGAAAAAAATTTGGATCTTTTGAGCATTGTGGTAAAGGAGGTGGTAAGTGTCCTACAATTAACTAGGGGAGTTTAAGTTCTTTCTCTTTGGTTAATGCTCCTTATCCAAAGTCATCAGCGATCATTGGTCTCAGTATTTTGGTGGGTTCCAGGTACCAGGTGTCAAATCTCATACTAGTGGGGCTCAAATGGCTCCATCCTAATCACCTTGTAGATTCTATGATGATCCTCATTGTGGTCAGTGCGAGAAGGGACAGAATAGATGTTTTAGATGTGGTTAGATTGGGCACATGCAATGAGAGTTCCACACTTTAGCAGCTTCTTGGGCCAACATGACCCTTATTGTTACTTCATCTACTCCCTCATCAAAGGGTACTATTTTTGCTTCAGTCTTTATTTCAAGTATCGGCACTGTCCAAACCATTAGTATGCACTTGCTACTTGCCAGGATTTTGAGGCGTCTCCCGATGTTTCATGGGTATGTTGAAATTTTTCTCCCATGATGTGTGATGTTTGCTTGATCCAGGGTCTACCTTATCTTATGTGACCCCGTTTGTACCTGTGAATCTTGGTTTTGGTCCTGAGAGTCTGTCAGCTCCTTTTTCGGTTTCTACCCCGATAGAAGACTTAGTAGTTGTTAAAAAGGTCTATAGGGTGTTTGTGGTTGTAATGACCCTTCGGGTCATTTTCCATATTTATGCCTATCTTTACCATTTGAGCTTCTTCATAGCAGCCCTAAGTCATTTATGACTTGCTGGGACCGATGATTCGATTATCGGGTAGTTTATTTGGTTTTAGAGTTAATTCTCTGTTTAGAAGTCTTTATTGGTTCCAAATGGCCACCAGGTGAAAACTTCAATAAAATGATCTTGGATGCAAATTTTGACTATGCCAGTAAATTTGGAATATTAATTTTAGTCTAGATATACCTTTAGTTCGATCCCAACGCACTAAAGCTCATTTCGACCTATTGGTCGCAAAGTTGAAAATTGGAAGGAATGGGTGTGGGAACCACATTTATTTGAAATGACCTCGGATATAAAATCCAACTTATCCATTTATCTAGAATGTCGAATTTAGACTGGGAATACCCTTCGTTCAAGTCCCAAGACTCCCAAACTTATTTTGGGCAATTGAGCAGATTTTATGAAAAGTGATGAAACTATAGGTGTGGGCACCACTTTTTTCCCAATGATCTCCTATAAAAGTTTTGATGATTCCAATGGATTTGAAATGTGGTTGACACTCAAAATTCAATATTGGATCATGTTATTTGGATTCCGTACGAGTTTCGAAGGTTAAAAAGTTATTTTTTAGTTTGCTGTCATCTGGTACAACCGCGATCGCGGTCAAAAGTATGCGATTGCGGGAGTGTAATCATGGCTCGTAGGACCGCGATTGTGATACCTGAGTACCTGTAGGGGCTATATAAAGCCCCCAAGGCACGTTTGGGGCATTTCCCCTTCACTATTTAAACCTAGGAACCCCAAAATAAGTGTAATAACAAAAAATTAGTCAAGGGGGGTGACTTGGGAGATTGACCATCATATTGTATCGCGATTATCTTCAAATTTAAGGAAAGAATTCCATGAATTCATACTTGAATTTCCTATTTCGGACCCAAACCCCCAATTTAGCTTAGGACTTGATTTAAGCCCAAAGTATGCTTAATTTTCACCCATTTCTTGAGGGTTATGATTCTTTGTTCATGTGTGAACATTGGGTTGGCCTCGGAAACTTGTTTCCATATGTGGGATCCACTTAGGGCGTTGGTGTTGTTTTTTGGACCTAAAGCATAATAGTGAAATATGGGTATCATTAGACACGTATAATGAGTAGATTATGGTTTTGATAGTGTGATAGCATTTTAAGGATTGTAAAGTGAAGATAAGCATATGGTGCATGAAGTCAGGTTTTGCAGTTTGGATTTGAGGTTGGCTTCTATCTACTTTTCTTCATAGATGATATGTGATATATATTGCGTGTGACTATGGATGTTAGGCTTGATTGTGAGTAGGATAGCTTGACTTTGATTGTTGATGTTTGGGGATTAGATGATGGTTTTGGACCCTAAAATGGCATGTTTATACCCCTTTTTGAATCCTATTGCCCTCCCTTTCTAGTTTAGATTAGTTATAGCATAGATATAATATAATGCTATGTTTAGAACGTGGTTTTAACTTTTGAAATGTGATTTGTCTATTTAGCCTTATTGGGCTAGTATGGTGGTATTGAAACCGTAAGTTGGGTAGATTTGACCTGAGTACCCTTATTTCTAGTTGAAGTTGATATATTAGTCTTGAATATGTCTTACTTGATATCTAAAAGATGAACTAGATAACTTAGCCTAGTCTAGGTCAAAGTATGCCTAATTATGGAAATTGTGGATTAGAAGTGGGATCGTTTGGCCCACTTAGTCCTAAGCTTGGTTAAGTCTTGTGGACTTAGTTATGGATGTTAGACATAGATGAGTCTAGTAAACCTTAGAATAAGTTTACTTTGTAACATGGTAACTTGTATTGATGTTCCAAGATTATAGCTTTTAGTTATGGTTATGATGCTCCTTGCGGAAGTGATATCGGGCATTTAGAGATGATATTCCTCCTAGATATATCATGTGGCCTATAGAGATGATATTTCCTCTAAGACTTAATGATTGACCTATAGAGTTGCTATTTTCTTTACTCATGATTATTGGACCTATAGAGATGATGTTCCTCTTGGTATATAAATTAGCCTAAAGAAGTGATATTTCTCATAGTCATGATGCATGACCTATTGATATAAGTCATGATTACATGCTTATTGATATCATGCCTCATATATGCGAGATGCCTCCTATATGTGAGATGATTAGAGATAGGCTATGGCTTATAAATATGATTATTGATATGAGTTCCGAATATGAATATAGGCCTAAGGCGGTGATTATGATGTTGAAATTATTCCAGATAAATTAATGGGCCAAGGGCCGAGTGATGACATTGATTAAATATCCGAAAATTATTTATCATCATAAGTGATGTGATTACAGTTTATGAATATGAATATGTTTATGTTTGTATACACATCTGTTTGATATAGGATGGAGGAAGATATGGTATGATGCTTATTATTCCACTGATTGAATACTGGTAATGGCATGCAAATATTTGGTACTTTAATGATTATTATATCGGTAATTGATGTAATTCTAGTTGAAATACGATCTTATGATTGTTCTTCCTAATTAAGGATTAAGCTAAGTGGTAACTAGATGTCTTTTAGGTGGCTATAGTACTTGATGGCTAGAAATCTAATGTACTAGTCAATGAACCTTGCTTAGTTTAGTTATGGTAACAAGTGATGATTGATACGTAGATAATAATAATGTTGAATAGTTTTTAAACGGGGATTAGTTGGTAAACGATTGTTAGTTAATGAAGGATGTTAGTTAATAAAGAATGGTTAGATGATAAAAAGTAAATTGTTGACTATTATCATTAACGGATATCGTATGATTAGTTGATAATAATGAATGATGGATAAATGGCGGTTTTTGGTCTAGTGATGAACCATGACTAGATGTTAGATGTTGTCTATTTAATAAATAGTGGTTATTTGCTATCCAGTGTGTAAGAATAATGTTTCGGCTAATAACTAGAGGTTAGGTGATGACCAGTGAACTATTGATTCAATTATAACAAATGTTAGTTAACTAATAATGAGTAGTTGGGATGTATTGACAAGATAGATATCTTTACAGTTAAGTAATGCCCTGAGTCTGTACCTCGGATGCTATACGATGCTCATAAACCCGAAGGACCACAAGCTAACCCATGACTGGTACCTGCTACAATAAGTGAATAGTAATACTGCAAATATATAGAAATTAGGCAAAAACTTTCCATAAGGTTTAATACTAAAATAAAATTGAATATGGTATAACAGTACCAAAACTGAAACTTTTTCTGAAAATACTCAAGTCTGAAAAGCCTCTACTATTTTAATCATAGAGTTGATGGGAAAAGCCCCCAACTAACTCCATCTACTGGAAAATGTACTGATAAACTAAAATACTGAATAAAATAATCATGTCCTCGAACTATGAGGACTCACCACTAACTCTGACTGCTAAGATCTGATCTTATAAGGGTGCTCGGGAGCTCGTACGTCTGAACCTATGATATAAGACATCATAGCACAAGAGAAAAGTGTGCATCAGTACTTTGAATATACTGGTATGCTAAGTGAGGTAGGCTAAAATTCATGGGTTCCTATGCATGAACAATACTAACTGAATGACAAGAATATAACTGAATGAGAATACATGCATGAATATGTATACTATAATTGTGATCATGATATCACTGGATACTGAGTTCTAAATTATTGATTTACTGATATCTGAGTTTTCTAATACTGTATAGCTGATAACTGAGTGATTGTATCTAACAGACTTGATTTTGTGGAACTATACTGAGTTTCGTATAGAACTGAGTGACTATGTCTTACTGTCCTGAATCTGTAGAACTAAACTAAGTTCTATACTTAGACTGAGTTTGAAACTAAAACTGTAGGAGGTAATTATCTAACAAACATGCCCCTTCCTGAATAGATTAGGATCCAACCTGTAACCCCAGTTAGAAGGGTGTCAGTACTGTGCCATGGGTAAAGACAAGGTATTAGTTAACCCTCTCTGACAGGAAGCTCTTTCTTCAACCCTCACTAGAAGAAAAATTTGTGTGAGATGTATAACCCTAATTTGGAAGAAAGATATCTCAACCTATGCTAGATGCGTAGTTCTGTAATGCAGGGATTACTACTAAGGGTCAAACCCTATGCTGGCAAGAATGCCATGATATTGATACCGGATGAGGCCGAAGGTTGATTATGATGATGATGGTCCTGATAAGGATATTTATGATGAGTTTTGATATTGATGGTATACTTTTCATTCATTCCTGCATGTGCATCGCCTATCACCAGTATGCACCTATCTTTATCAGTCGGTATGGGACGGTTGTATAGATATAGGTGATGGATATGTCTTGTGTTATTGTATGTTTATTCAACCTTTTGAGCTTCGGGTGGTGGGGGTACACATAGGCACAGCTAGGTATTTGGTTATCTGAAGTAGCTGGTTATTCACACTGTCATTGATATTGTTGTTATCATTATTATGATCATTATTATGGCTAGCTTATGATAGATTGGTCATCAGCCCGATATCATAATTTGAGGTATGTCCTTGGCCTCTCCTATCTTATAATTGCATTATTATGCATGATTATTTCATGTCTAGCCATGTGGATTAGAATCCCCGAGTATGATAGTATTTAAGTAATGATAGTATTATAATGGGGTCTCAGAATGAGAATATGATGATATAGGTTATGCGTTGAGATGACCTGAGATGACCTTGTTTTTATATGTACTTATACCTTTATATATATATATATATAGCTATATAAAGATATGGTACTACCGTATTTCCCTTTGTTGTTCATTTTGTATAGTCGTTACTTCTTCTTTTATATTACTATATATCTTTCTTTCACTCTTTATTTGTATATTGATCTGGGAGATATGGTATAGAATTAATGTATATTGAATATAGCTGGAGTAGGATAGCTCACCATGATACTTCCTTAGTCTTACTATGTTAGACTCTTGGACATAAATAGGATAGTTGTCCCTTATTATTATTATTGACTTATATATGATTTATGGACTCTTGGGTGTAGTTTCCATTCTGTTTATATGTTATGTATATAAGCTTTATCTTTGGAGCTCAGTTGGCACTAGCTTACTAATTACCATTCATTTGGTACTTATACTACACTTCTGCAGCCTGCAGATCATAGTGCGGGTTATCGCCAATGATGTGTGCATCATGCGGAGCAGACCTGGTTCAGAGACTTAGAGTGAGCTCCTAATATTTAGAGTATTACTTATCTCTCTCTTATATATTAGACTAGTCTTTAAGTTGTATTCAGAGATAAGTTGTATCATTATATTTCTCTTGATATTTTACCTTTGTACTCTTTTTATATTAGAAGCTCTTGTACTGATACCAACAAGTTTTGGGATTCTTCATATATTGATCTTTATTTCATATTTTCTGCATTTTTTTCCTTATATTATTGAGTAGTCCATTACTAGTTGTTCTGGACTACGGGTTGGCTTGCCTACTGGTGGGTTATGGTAGGCGCCATCATGACCTGATGAAAATTGGTCGTGACAAATTGGTATCAGAGCCTAGGTTTCATTAGTGTGTTAGTACAAGAGCTAAATGTCTGTAGAGTCATGTAGATTGGTACGGAGATGTCTATAGCCTATCTTCAGAAAGCTACAATGACATTTTAGGAAATTCACTCCATGAATCCTTATCCTGTGTCCGCATTTGTATTAACCTTGAACATATTCTTTGACTCTATTCTATCTCTAAAGGATGATGTGAGATTTTCAATAGATGCGGATAAGACTCCAACACGCGTTTACAGAATTTTGGCACAACATCGAACTAAAGAGATAGAGTTGGATGTCAATGATCTCTAGTGGTAGACAAAATTATATAAGCAGTGTCCCCATCAGACTTGTAGAGTGTGGTATGGTTCTTTGGGCCATAGATACTATTCTGGATTATGAGGGGTTGTGTCTCGAAGTATTCCAGGACTTTGATTTGGTTATCTTATGATGGAACACTGGTTTAGACAATGCCCTTAGTATGAGATAGGTGATAAGTTAGATTTAGCCTATATTCCCCACCAGCCTAGAGTTCCTAAGACATGCAGTGATTTTTTAGGTTTGGACATAATTTTGCAAACTTCTCTCAGCGTCAGTTGGTCAGCCATTTGGGCTTAGTTTGTGATCTCTCCATATTGATGCTTCAGGAATTGCTACGACTGTAGAGAGACCGACTACTAGTCTAAGGAGTGTCCCTGACATGAGATTCTAGTCATTCAGCTTAGTTAGATCAGCTTGTGATATTGTGACACCTTTAGTTAGAGATGATGCACTTGGTGCCTCAGTTGATGATTCAGTTGAACAGTCTGATTTAGACCCATTTAAATTTATTTTCCTTATGCCTATCAGGCATGTGACTGTAGGTGTTACCACAATTGGTGAGCTCATATTTCTCATATTTATCTCTTATTATGTGTATTAGGATTTTCATACAGGCTGATGATTATATTTCTTGATGAATTTATTTCAGTCATTATGTTCCTTATTGTTGAATTTATGATTATGTTACTACTCCATGGTTTATTTCTTTTAATAGTGGATAGAGTATATATATATAGATGTTTTTCCCATATGGGAGTGGTTTTGTGCTTGAAACTAATTTATCTTGGCATATTAGCCCTGTTGTGACCCTTTAGTGGTACATGATATTGATATTTATTTTAGTACTGTCTATTCAGTATGTTGATAGTGATATTGTTGTTTCTATTACTACCATAATGTGAGGTTATTGATATTACTTGATGTTATTACTAGATATTATTACATGATGAATTTGATTCTCGCTGGATAGTTGTATAGACTAGTGTTATCCAGTTAGACTTTTATTTTCCTATGATAATATTTGGTGGCTTAAGTGGATATAGGCCGACTTGATGATTTCTTTCCCCTAGCATGGAGAGGTTGACTGTGTTCCCTCTTGGTTAGCTGTATTAGTTTGATTCAGATATGTGTTATGGTATCAAAGGTAAGTGACCTTCCATGTTTTTATGGATTTTGAGTTGGCAATGTAGTTATGTTGCTCGTGTTTGAGTTTGAGATTCTTAGACGTGCCTCTTGGGTTGCAAAATCTTTTGTTTAGCTATCCTTTTAGGTATAACCAATTTGTGAGATGGACCAGTTTGAGGTTCGTTCTTTGTTTGTGGCTATTACTTCATTCGATAGCAATTTTGATGTTAATGTTGAGATGTCATGGATTTATCTCAAAGGTATGTGGGGTTTATTCCCTTGGGATGGTTTTCCCTATTGTTAGTGTAAGGAGTGGATAATCCTTTGTTATTGTGATATGGTGTTTCCTAGTGGAGTTGGAAAGTTAGAGATAGGTGGCCTTTCCTGTGACCATTTTTTAAGTTGGCAAATTAGAAACTCTTTAGCTTGAGTTATTGGTACTCTGGTGGTGGTCTCGACTTTGATCCTGGTTTTGAGATTGATATTTCTTCTTCGATGATGTGATTCTTGGGTGGATTTAGGAAATCCCTATTTCAGCATTTTTTGGGCCAAGTGAGGCTTAGTGGAGTGATTCTCCTCGATGATATGAGTATGTGGTTATTTCCTTGCCTAGATAGAGTATTGCATTGGTTAGTTCCCAGCTTAAGTTGCATTTCTTTGAGTTGCTAAAGTATTTGCCTTCACTGATGTGGTTTTAAGCATTGATAAATTTTGAGTATATTTGTATAGTTCATGCCCTCTAGTGGATATGGAGTGGGTTATATGCATTTTCAGCTAGTGATTTGTCCTTTGGCATGACTCCTATTTTGTGGCTCTGTTTCATTCCCTGCAACTGTTTAAGAGTTGGTTGCTTGTGTTATCAGTCAATGTTTATCCCTGTGGTGATTTTTCTCTCTAAATATGTCTCGACTGTGGCTTGGTATGATTTAAATCGGATATGTCAGATTTGGATACTAGAGTCAATTTGAGATAGTTGACATTGATATAGCCTTATTGGCCCAATTTTAGATTTTGGCTCCTTGGAATGGTGATTTGGAAGTATGATAGATTTGAAGCGTTAATGCCTACCCGTTTTTAGTTTTGGTTTAGATATTTGAGACCGAGCAGTTCAGCCTTGATATTGAGATTTCAGCTTGGTGTTGTAGAGCTTGTATGCAGCTTTTGTTTTAGACTTGTCCTTGTTCAAATTTCATTTGTAGGCTGGTTGAGCTTACTCCGTGGTTGTCTATTCGGTCTTCTAGACTTTGATTGGATAATAGTTTATAAGTGCTCAGATGATAGCCAATAAGCCCCATATTGTTTATTTTAGTTTTGACCTCGAGTAAGAATTTTCTTTGGGAATTTTGGAAGATTTAATCAGTGGGAGTAATATTCTTAAGTTGGATTCAGTATGGCTTCATTCTCAGTGGATGAGACATCCTAGAGTGGAATATTTAGTGATGAGTAGTTATACCATGGATTTTGAGATTTCAGTTTAATTTTCATCAAGATTGATTGCAGTATTAGCAGGGATTGCATTCCTTTATTATCTCCATTTGTATGCCCAGATAGAGCCTTATGAGCTTATTCTCATGTTTTCCTTATAGACTTTCAGTGGATTAACTTTAGTTCTTTGAGTTCTCTGTGATGAGACTATGTGGACGAGACTCAAGTGATTTTCCTCCTGGCTTGGAGTAGATACCATGTGCAAAATAGTAAAGAAAGGTTATTTTTGGATTTGGAGTCGGTTTTATGACTTATGTCTTGGTTTAATTTTTGATGGGATAAGCGTTTGTTGATTTATGTGGATATAGAGATGGTATCAACGTGATGTAATTCAGATATAAGCGCATTAACCTTTTTAGTTCATTTGGAGGCCAGTTAGCGGTTAAGTTGAGTTGGCTATTTTGGAAGTAAAATGAGAGTGCTGGTTGAAAAAAGGATGTCTGTGGCAAAATCTTGTAGAAGTGTTTTCTCTCTGTTAAGGTTACTTGGAAAGTCATGCTTGGATCATGCAGGCCTAGTACCTTATCCTTTCGAGCTTTTGAGATTCTTTCTATCCGTTGACTTTCGGGGACGAAAGTTCTTTTAGTAGTGGATATTGCAATGACCCTTCAAGTCATTTTCCATATTTATTCTTATCTACACCATTTGAGCTTCTCCATAGCTGCCCCAAGTCATTTATTACTTGTTGATACCGAACGTTCGATTACCAGGCAGTTCATTTGGTTTTTAGAGCCAATTCCTTGTATAAAAGTCTTCGCTGGTTCCAAATGGCCACCAGGAGAAAACTTCAAAGAAACGATCTCGAATGAAAATTCTAACTGTGCCAGCAGATCCAGAATATTGATTTTAGTCTAGGTAGACCTTTAGTGCAAGTCCCAATACACCCGAGCTCATTTCGACCTATTGGTTGGAAAGAATGGGCGTGGGACCCATATTTAGTTGAAATGACCTTGAATGGAAAATCTGACTTCTCCATCACATCCAGAACTTTGAATTTAGGCTAGGGAGACCTTTGGTTTAGGTCCCAAGGCTTCTGGACATATTTTAGGCTATTGAGCGGATTTTATGAAAAGTGATGAAACTATAGGTGTGGGCCTCACTTTTTACCTAAACGATCTCTTATAAAGTTTTGATAATTTCAATGGAATTGGAATGTGGTTTACACTCAAAATTCACTATTGGATCATGTTATTTGAACTTCGTATGAGTTCCGAGGGTCAAAAACTTTTTTTTCAGTTTGCTGTCATTTGGTCCAACCGTGATCGCGGCCAAGAGTTTAGCAATTGCAGGTAGCGCGATTGCGGTTCATATGACCGCGATTGTGACACCGGAGTACTTGTAGGGGCTATATAAAGTCCCCAAGACATGTTTGGGGCATTTCCCCTTCACTATTTAGACCTATGAACCCCAAAATAAGTGTAATAACTAAAATTTGGTCATAGGGAGTGACTTGGGAGCTTGACCATCATATTGTATCGCGATTATCTTCAAATTTAAGGTAAGAATTCCTTGAATTCATGCTTGAATTTCCTAGTTTTAACCCAAACCCCCTATTTAGATTAGTGCTTGATTTTAGCCCGAAGTATGCTTAATTTTTACCCATTTCTTAAGGGTTATGTTTCCTTGTTCATGTGTGAACATTGGATCGGCCTCGAAAGCTAGTTTTCCTTATGTGGGACCCACTTGGGGCTTTGGTGTCATTTTTGTACCCGAAGTACAATAGTGCAATATGGGTATCATTAGACTCGTATTAATGAGTAGATTATGGTTTTGATAGTGTGATGGCATTTTGAGGATTGTAAAGTAAAGACGAGCATAGGGTGCATGAAGTCAGGTTTTGTAGTTTGTCCTTGAGGTAGGCTTCTGTCTACTTTTCTTCATAGATGATGTGTGATATATATTGCGCGTGAACATGGATGTTAGGCTTAATTATGAGTAGGATTGCTTGGCCTTGATTGTTGATGTTTGGGGATTAGATAAGGGTTTTGGACCCGTAAAATGGCATGTTTATACCCCTTTTGAACCCTATTTATTTCCCTCTCAAGTTTAGATTAGTTATAGCATGGATATGATATAATGCTATGTTTGGAATATGGTTTTAGCTTTTAAAGTGTGATTTGTATATTTTGCCTTATTGGGCTAGTGTTGTGGACTTGTAATTGTAAGTTGGGTAGAGTTTACTTGATTACCCTTATTTCTAGTCGAAGTTGCTATATTAGTCTTTAATATGTCTTACTTGACATCTAGAAAATGAACTAGACACCTTAGCCTAGTCTGGGGCATAGTATGCCTAATTATGGAAATTGTTGATTAGAAGTGGGATAGTTCAGCCCACTTAGGCCTAAGCTTGGGTTAAGACTTGTGGAATTAGTTGTGGATGTTATACATAGATGAGTCTAGTAAACCTTAGAATAAGGTTACTTCGTAACATGGTAACTTGTATTGATGTTACCAGATTGTGGCTTTTTGTTTTGGTTATGATGCTCCTTGCGGAAGTGATATTGGGCATTTAGAGATGATATTCCTCCTAGATATATCATATGGCCTATAGAGATGCTATTTCCTCTTAGACTTGATGATTGTCCTATAGAGTTTCTATTTCCTTTAGTAATTATTATTGGACCTATAAAGACAATGTTACTCTTGGGTATATAAATTGGCCTAAAGAAGTGATATTCCTCGTAATCATGATACATGACCTATTGATATAAGATATCCTAGATATGATTACATGCGTATTGATATTATGCCTCATATATGTAAGATGCCTCATATATGTGAGATGATTAGAGATAGGCTATGGCTTATAAATATGTTTATTGATATGGGTTCTGAATATGAATTTGGACATAAGGCCATGATTATGATATTGAGATTATTTTGGATAAATTAATGGGCCAAGGGCCGCGTCATGACATTGATTGAATATCTGAGAAGTGTTTGTCATCATAAGTGATATGATTACAGTTTATGAATATGAATATGTATATGTTTGTATACACATCTCTCCAATATGGGATAAAGAAAGATATGGTATGATGTTTATTATTCCACTCGTTGAATACTGGTGATGGTATGCATAGATTTGGTACATTCATGATTATTATATCAGTAATCGATGTGATTCTAGTTTAAATACGATCTTATGACTATTCTTCCTAATAATGGGTTAAGCTAAGTGGTAACTAGATGTCTTTTAGGTGGCTATAGTACTTGATGGCTAGAAATCTTATGTACTAGTTAATGAACCTTGCTTAGTTAAGATATGGTAACTAGCGATGATTGATACGTAGCTAATAATGATGTTGAATAATTTATAAATAAGGATTAGTTGGTAAATAATTATTCGTTAATGTAGGATGCTAGTTAATAAAGAATGGTTAGATGATAAATGGTAAATTGTTGACTATTATGATTAACGAATATAGTATGATTAGTTGATAATAAATGGTGGATAAATGGAAGTTTTGGTCTAGTGATGAACCTTGATTAGATGTTAGATGTTGGCTATTTAATAAATAGTGGTTAGTTGATATCTCATTAGTAAGGATAATGTTTAGGCTAATAACTAGAGGTTATGTGATGACTAGTGAACTATTGATTCTATTATAACAAGGGTTGGTTAACTAATAACGAGAAGTTGGGATGTCTTAACAAGATAGATATCTTTGCGGTTATGTGAATATTGGCATACGTCTTTGCACCTTTTATATGCCTATATTTATGTGTTGATAGTTATGATGATATATTGTTACCCGCTAAGGCCGGAGGATATTGTGATGAAATATTGATATTCGGCAAGGTCGAAGGGATTTATAATGATAATGATACCCGGTTTGAGTTTGGAGGATACTATTGAGATAATATTGATACCCGATAAAGTTAAAAGATATTGTGATGATACTTATATCTGGTTCTAGTCTGGAGGATTCCATTGAAATGATATTGATACCCGACAAGGCCGTAGGTTGATTACGATGATGACAGTCCTAATGAGGATAGTTATGATGAGTTATGATATTGATGGTATACTTTGCATTCTTTCCTGCATACGCATTGCCTATCACTAGTATACATCCATATTTATCAGTCGGTATGGGACGGTTTCATAGATATGGGTGAAGGATATGTCTTGTATTGTTGTATGTTTATTGAACCTTCCTAGCCTGGGGCGGTGGGGAAACGCATAGGCTCGGCTAGGTATTTGATTGTACGGAGTAGCCGGTTATTCATGTTGTTATTGATATTGTTGTTATCATTATTATGATTATTATTATGGCTAGCTTATGACAAATTGGTCATTGACCCAGTATCAAAATTTAAGTTATGTCTTTGGCCTCTCCTATCTTATGATTGCATTATTATGCACGATTATTTCATGTCTCTCCATGTGGATTAGAATCCCCAAGTATGATAATATTTAAATCATGATAGTATTATAATGGGGTCTCAAAATAAGAATATGATGATATAGATTATGCGTTGAGATGAACTCATGTTTATATGTACTTATACTTATATATATATATATATCTAGCTATATGAAGCTATGGCACTACAGTGTATCCCTTCTTTGTTGTTAATTTTTTATAGTCGTTACTTCTCCTTGTATATTTCTATATATCTTTCTTTCGCTCTTTATTTGTATATTGACCCGGGATATATGGTATAGCATTGATGTATATTGAATGTAGCTGGAATAGAATATCTCACCATGATACTTCCTTAGTCTTACTATGTTAGACTCTTGGACATAAATAGGATAGTTGTCCCTTATTATTCTCATTGACTTGTATATAATTTCTGGACTCCTGGGTGTAGTTTCCATTCTATTTATATGTTTTGTATGTCTGCTTTATCTTTGGAACTTAGTTGGCAGTAGCTTACTGAGTATTATTCATTTGGTACTTTTACTACACTTTTGTAGCCTGTAGATCATAGTACGAGTTATCGCCAATGATGTGTGCATTATGCGGAGTAGCCTTGGTTCAGAGACTTAGAGTGAGCTCCTAACATTTAGAGTATTACTTATTTCTCTCTTATATATTAGACTAGTCTCTAAGTTGTATTCGGAGATAAGTTGTATCATTATATTTTTCTTGATATTTTACCTTTATACTCTTTTTATATTAGAAGCTCTTGTACTGATACCACCAGGTTTTGGGATTCTTCTATGTATTGATCTTTCTTTCATATATTCCGCATTTTTTCCTTATATTATTGAGTAGTTCGTTAATAGCCGTTCTGGACTATGGGTTCGCTTGCCTACTCGTGGATTATGGTAGGCACCATCATGACCTGAGGAAAATTGGTCATGAAAGTGGTATCTGTTAGTGGTAGAGAAACTCTTGTAGACTTTATAGAGTTGGACATGGTTGATTTTGATGTTATTCTGGGGATGAAGTGGTTGCATTCGTGTTATGCTTTCTTAGATTGTTAGACTTGTAGGGTCATATTTAAATTCCTTAATGAACTGGTTATTGTATGGGAAGGGGGTTCTTCAATGCCTAAGGGGAAGTTCATTTCGTATCTTAAAGCTCAAAAGTTAATCTCAGAAGGGTGTTTGTATCATTTGGTCTGAGTAACAGATTCTAACTCAAAAGGTCCTTCTCTAGAATCCATTCTCGTGGTTAATGAGTTTCCCAAAAGTTTTCCCCGATGACCTTTCTGGTATTCTTCTTGATAGGGAACTTGATTTTGGAATTGATCTTGTTTCGGATACTCGTTTGATTTTCATCCCTCCTTATAGAATGGCTCCGGTGGAGCTCAAAGAGCTTAAGGAGAAATTAAAAGACCTGTTAGATAAAGGTTTCATCCGACCTAGTGTGTCTCCATGGGGTGATCCCGTGTTGTTTGTGCTCAAGAAGGATGGTTCTTTCGTATGCGCATTGATTATCGTAAGTTGAACAAAGTGACCATAAAGAATAAATATCCTCTTCCTAGGGTCGATGATTTGTTTGATCAACTTCAAGGTGAGAAGTATTTCTCTAATATTGATCTTAGGTTGGGTTATCACCAACTTAAGATTAGGAAGGTGGATATCCCTAAGACTGTATTTTGAAACCAGTACGGTCAGTATGAATTTTTAGTCATGTCTTTTGGGTTAGCAAATTCCCCAGCGGCGTTCATGGATTTGATGAATAGGGTCTTCCGCCCGTTCTTGGACTTATTTGTCATTGGCTTCATTGATGATATCTTGGTCTATTCTAAGAGTGAGGCGGATCATGTCGATCACCTCCATGCCATATTGAAAACTTTTAGGGATCATCATTGTATGCCATGTTTTCTAAGTATGAGTTTTGGTTGAAAGTTATGACCTTCCTCTTTCATGTTATCTCTAGTGAAGGAATTATGGTAGATCCCTAAAAGGTTGTGGTGGTTTAGAAGTGGCCTAGTCCTGCGACTCTAACCTATATTCGAAGCTTCTTGGGTATAGCCAGTTATAATAGGAGATTTGTGGAGAGTTTTCAACCATAGCTTCCCCATTGTCTAAGTTGACCTAGAAAAAGGTCAAGTTCTTGTGGTCGAATGCGTGTGAGGGTAGTTTGAAGAAGGTGAAAGATAAATTGACTTCAGCTCCGGCTTTGACCTTGCCTGAGGATAATAATGGTTTCGCAGTGTATTGTGATACTTCTCGTACTGGGCTTGGTTGTGTTTGGATGCAACATGGTAGGGTGGTGGCCTATTCTTCTAGGCAATTGAAATTTTATGAGAATAACTACCCTCTCACGACCTGGAATTATTAGCCATGATTTTTGCTTTAAAGATTTGGTGACATTATGTCTATGGAGTTCCTGTTGATAACTTTTTCGATCATAAGAGTTTTTAGTATGTGCTTACTCAGAAGGAGTTAAATCTCAGGCAAAGAAGGTGGCTTGAGTTGTTGAAATACTATGATATGAGTCTTCATTACCATCCGGGTAAAGCTAATGTAGTCACTGATGCTCTTAGCCGATTGTCCATGGTAAGTTTAGCCTATGTGGATGGGGATAAGCGGGAATTGGCGAATGACATTAACCGTTTGTCTAATCTTGGAGTTCATCATGCGTACTTTGAGGATGGTGGTGTATTTGTTCATCCGGTATCTCAATCGTCAATTGTTGTTGAGATAAAGAAAAAGCAAGTGTTGGATCCCAATTTGATGAGGATCAAGGAAAATATGGGTCAACAAAAGAGAGTTGACTTTTTGATTGGTGGTGATGGTATCTTGAGGTACTAAGGTAGGCTATGTGTTTCCGACGTTGATGGATTAAGAGAAAGGATTATGGACGAGGCTCATGAATCTCGATATGCTATTCATCCCGGTTCTATGAAGATGTATCATGATCTTATAGGGTTCTATTGGTGGGGTAATATGAAGTGAGATGTGGCTAGTTATGTGGCTAAGTGTATGGTGTGCCAACAAGTGAAAGTTGAGTACATGAGGTCCAGAGTCTTATACCAAGAGATTTCATTACCCAAATGGAAGTGGGAGGCGATCAATATGGATTTCATTACCTGTCTTCCCCGGTCTCGGAATCAATGTGATTCAATTTGGGTCATTATTGATAGGATGACCAAGTCTGCTCACTTCTTTCTCGTGAGGACTAACTACTCAGCGGAAGATTATACTAAGTTGTATCTTGCGGAGATTATCAAATTGCATAGTGCTCTAATTTATATCATTTCGGATCATGGTACTCTATTTTTATCTCACTTTTGGAAGTCATTCCAAAAAGGTTTGGGGACTAAGGTGTGCCTTAGTACCGCTGTCCACCCACAGCTGGATGGACAAGCAGAAAGAACTATCCAAATATTGGAGGATATATTGCAGGATTGTGTGATTGATTATATTGGTAGTTGGTGTGACCACTTGCCTTGATTGAATTCGCCTATAGCAATAGTTACCACTCTAGTATTGGCATGGCCCTTTTTAAGGCATTTTATGGTAGGAGATGTCGTTCTCCTATTGGGTGGTACGAAGTTGGTAAGGTAAGTTGCTTGTCCCGATTAAGTTCACTAAGCCTTAAACAAGGTGAAGGTGATTCGTGATAGGCTGAGAACCGCTCAAAGTAGCCAAAAGTCCTATGTGGATGTTAGGCATAGGGATTTGGAGTTTAATATTGGCGATTGGGTATTCTTGAAAGTGTCTCCCATAAAGTGAGTAATGTGATTTGGTAAGAAGGGAAAGCATAGTCCCTGGTATGTCGGTCTCTATTTGATTTCGAAGAGGGTTGGCGACATTGCCTAAATATACGGGTGATCCTTCGTTGGTTGTTACCTGAGAGGATGATGGTAATTCAGATTCTTTGTCCTATGAGGAGGTCCCAGTGAGGATCTTGGATCGGCAAGTTCTCCATTTGCGAACAAAAGAGGTGGCTTTGGTAAAGGTTCTATGGAAAAAACAAAAGTTTGAGGAAGCTACTTGGGAGGCAGAAGAGGACATAAAGTCCAAGTATCCGCATTTGTTTTCTGTTCTGAAAACTCCTGATTGAGGTATGTTTTAATCTTCTTACCTTGACTTATGTCCTTGATAGACTATCATTTTAAGTCCCCAATGCTTGGAGATAATTTATGTCCTTGGTAGATAATGGGTTCAAGTCCCTAAGTTTTGAATCTAATAAGTGTCTTTAATATATAATGGGTTTGTGTCCCATAGTAAATGAGATAAATGGTTGATTGAAAATGATTGTGATGCGTGTTGTATCCTCGTTGTGTGCTATCTTTTCTAATTGTTAAAAGGTTGGTTGATGTTTAATAACTTGTGTTTATGCTTGACTTACCCATCATTCATAGACGAATGATCCAAGTAGGGGAGAATTGAAACACCTCGGCTTTGGACCCTTAGAGAATTCCCTTGGTTTGAGGGTTCTGGACACGACTTAGGGTACCAGTCGTACCCCATGTATATGACTTTTAGACCTTCTCTCATGCCCTATGTAGTGTAGTAGGGGTTACTCACTATCCTAGGTATGAGTTAGCCTCCTCTCAATCGTACATTAGGGTACGAGTTGTACCTAACCTAGTCATATAGAGTGTTGTCTTGAGCTTGAGTGGACTGTTTATGGTACGAGTTTAGGGTACGATTTAGGGCACAAGTCGTAACCTTTGGATACGAGTCTAGGGTACATAGTCATAGCTTGGATAGTGTAAACCCGGGACTACCCCCTAGTGATCAGACAGTTCTCATGACCTTAAAGGATCACAAGCTAACCCTCTTCTAATATCTGTACCTGAGTACTGCATAATATACGTAATAAATGCGGAAAACTGGCAGAAACTTGCCATAAGGTTCAAAACATCTAAAATAATCCATACTGAAAACTGAATACTAATACATCTGTCCAAAAAGCCTCTGGCTATCTGAACTGTGGAGTTGATGAAGCATATCCCCAACTAACTCCGTCTACTATAAATAAACTGAATGTAATACGATAATAAAATAAGGATCATCCTCGAATGAAGAGGACTCACTGCTACATCTACTGATGCTGACTGAGTCTGGACTGCTAAGGCTACTCTGGATCTCGTGCTTCTGAACATATGGTATAAGAAACCATTGCGCAAGAGAAAAGTATGTGTCAGTAATTTGAATGTACTGGTATGCTAGATGAGGTAAGGCTAAATGCAAGGGTTTATGCATGAATAATACTGACTAGACAATCTGAGTATGATGAATGAGAATACATGCATGAATGCATAAACTATTACTAAAATCGTAGTAACACAGAATACTAACTTCTGAATACTGATTTCTAAATACTGACTTACTGATGTTTGAGTCTACTAGTACTGAAATCTGAGTTCACTAACTCTGGGATACTGAACAACTGAGTCTACTCATAATAATAAAGATTGACTATATCTAAGATCAGGCCTATATAGCGGTGACCTCTGATTCTACTGTGATGTTGATGGTTTATATCTGAGATCAAGAGGTGATCTCTAAATCTACTAATAATCATAATGATTGACTGAGTTTGAGATCAAGCCTATCTAATGGGTGATCTCTGAATCTGGGGAACTATCTAAGTTCCTCACTGAGCTGTGTGACCGTATCTGACGATCCTAAATCTGAAGAACTATCTGAGTTCTTGACTGAGACTGAATCTAAAGATGAAACTGTGGGAGTTTTCACTTAACCAATATGCCCCGATCTGAACTAGTGGGTTCCAATCTGTAACCCCATTTGGAAGGGTGTCAGTACTGTGCCACGGGTAAAGAGACTACTATGGTCAAGCCTCTCTAACGGGTGACCCTGAACAGGAAGTCAAGCCTAAGGCATCGGGTGACTCCTAGAAGGTAGTCAAGCCTTAATCTAATGGGAGACTCTTGGTCGTGCACTGGCTACACAGCTCTAGAGTTCAGGTATTGATGCTAACGACTCTTCCTCTCTAACGGGGAAGCCATCGTCCCTGCACTCGCTCGGTGCTAGTTCCTACTCCCAACTGAAAAACACTGAACTGATTCTTAAACTGTATTAGACTGAGCTAAAACTATTACTGATCATCTTACTTGACTGATCAGACTGAGTTCACTTGATTCCGTTGTCTGACGGAACACTTCAAAATTCTACTTTCTGTCTGAATACGACTGAGTTCTGTAACTTACTGAGCTTTACTGAAATCTAGACTGAGTACTGAGCTTGATTAGACTGAATACTGAGATTTATAGAATTTTCTTAACTTTTTTCACTAACTGAAGAATACTGATCATAGCAAGACTGAGATTATCTTGAGACTAACTCGGCTCTAGACAAGTATCTAAGTTTTTGGGTATTAAATTCCCCCAAGACTCGATAGCATAAAAAAATAATATAGGACCACACTTGAATATCATGACAATGGACTTTCACTCACAACACAATCAATACGATATCTCATCAATCCCTTAAATGTCATAAACATGTAAATGTATAGGGTATGCATACTAATATCTCATAGCTGTTCACTAAGGAATAGACATGTAACACCCCGCAAAGTTCTCTCCTAGTCTGAGCCTGAGAGCGTGTTCAGTGAAGCAAAAATCTGGTCCCAAAAGTTTGAGAGGTGTTTTCCCAAGTGTGATATACTTTGAACCATTTAGATCATTGAATAAGCTTTCCATCGATACAAAATTTTCCTAAATACAACACTCGGGTGAAGAGTTAGAGCTATTTTAGTGAGACAATGTGCCACCTGGCACTTTAGCGCATCGCGAAGCCATCCAAAATGGCAATTTCCAGTGAGCCTCTGCAATTTTCACCGCGTCGCAGTGTTCTGCCAGATCGTAACCAAGGTGGCAACGTGATTTCCATCGCATCGCGCCGTCATGCAGTTTCCCAATTGTCCAATTTCCAGTGAACTGGCGCGTCACGCCAGCGTGTAAAATCGGGATTTTTTCAGTTTAATTCCAAGGGTTTTTTGGTTTTTTTCCACTCTTCTTCAGCCCCTATATATACCCGATAAAAGGTTCTCAACCCCATTTCCCATCTTCAACATCAAAACTAGGGTTTTACAAATTCAAAACCCTTATTTCTTCTTCAAGTAAAATCAATAGAGATCAAGAGAAATCAAGAGGAATCAAGAATCTCTCCAAGATCTTTCAAGAAAAGAGTTTCCCAAAGGTATGTAGATGTTCATTCTTGGGTCCTTTTCATCCAAGAAGCTCAAGTACCTTTTCTAAATCTCAAAGATTTTATGTTTATGAGTTGTTCATGATTCATGTGAAATGAAATTGATGTTCCAGCTATTATTAAGTTGTGATTCATGTTTGTTTACAAGATTTTCAAGCTTTGACCCTAGTATGTGGAATTCATGTGATGTTCATGATAATCCTCTTCAAGTTGCTTGTTAGATGATGTGTTCATGCCAATTAAGTGTGAAAATGGTTGAATAAGAAAAGCATGCTCCCCATATGTTTTATAAAATACTTATGTGAAGAATTAGGGCCATTATAGCATGTTGATTAGGAAACACCAAATTGTGAGCAAGTCCATGCATGCCTAGTGTTTGATGAAATGCCTTAGTGAATGAATTTTGATATCATAGCATGAAATCCCCAATTAGGTGTAAACCTATGCATGCCTAGTGTTTGTTGAAAGCCTTAGTGAACAAGTTGAGACACGATAGTAGGAAATTCCCCAATTATGTTCTCTTTGATGCATGCTAAGCCCTTAATACATGCCAACTGCTTGACGAGTCAGTTGCGACATGATAGTATTAAGTTTCCCCAATCATGGGCTATCCAATATATGCCAAGATTAATATACGTGTGAAGTACTTGATGAAAGACCTTGTTGAATGGAGTATGATCTAGTAACACGTTTCCCCTACGCTATTATATGTCTATGATTCCTAAATGCTTGAAGTGACTCCTTAGTGATTGTGATGATGAATAGATGTTTATGATTCCTAAATGCTTGGGGTGATGCCTTAGTGATTGTGGCGGTGAATAGATACTTATGATTCCTAAATGCTTGAAGTGATGCATTAGTGATTGCGATGGTGAATATATGTTATGATTCCTAAATGCTTGAAGAGATGTTTTAGTGATTGTGATGATAAATGAATGACTGTGGTTAAGATTAGTCAAGAATGGTTATGTTTTACTTTTATGTTATCGAGTCCTGGGGGTATTTATGCCCGACAATTTAGCTGTTGTCTAGAGCCCGAGTCAATTTTCACGATAATCCCAGTCGAGCCATGATTCTTAGAACTCAGTGAATTATAGAACTCTGTATCCTCAGACAGCTATAGAACTTAAGAAATCTCAGTAATCTCAGTAATCTTCGTAATCCCCGTATCACTAGTAATCTAGCCTCAACATTGTACTCAGATCAGATCTAGTTGTATTCAAGTGTTCAGTTCCGACCTCGGTAGTGATCGAGTAATCTATTCAAACTCTGTATCGTCAGTCATATACCGTGATTCAGTAGTATTTCGTCAGATACAGAACCATGTTAATTCAGCTTAACTCAGTAAGATCATTTGAGAAATGTGATCAGTATCAGATTTAGTTCAGTTTGTGTTCAGTTGAGAATTTAGTTCAATGTTTTTCAGTTGGGAGTAGGAGCTAGCACCGAGCGAGGGAAGGGATGGCGGCTCCCCGTCAGAGAGAGGCTGAGTCGTTAGGAGCAATCCTTGAACTCCAGAACTACGTAGCTAGCGCAGGATACAGGAGTCCCCGTCAGTAGAGGCTGTCACCGTTAGAGAGGACTTAAAACTTGTAAGTCCTCTTATTCTCAAAACTTGCAAATTGAAGAGATCTCAAAACAATAACTCTCAAAACTCATGCTTTTATCCTGAGGAGAATAGGAGACTTCTTTTGAAACTTGAGGACTTAAAAGACTTGAGATTATGGAATTTTGGGACTTTAGAACTTTGTAACTTTGGGATTAGGAGTTTCTTCTAACCGACATAAACCATGTGAGCTGACATGGAGTTCAACGTCTTACCCACATTGGGGAGAGTTGTTCTACCCTTGCCATCGGAATAGAACCTTAACTTTAGTGATCACTATCTCAGCCTCAGGCCCATAAATCTCAATCCTACAGTGGCACGTAGTTCTGAGGCATGAGACCTTGAAATCATACCCAACTCGATGCTAAATACTACTCCCATACTTAGCTCAGAACTTTTAGGAAATCCACCTTAAAATAGCATAAGGGTTTATAATAAAAACCAATTACGCTTCTCTTTGCTATAAATCATGAACTATATGAATAATGTGTATTCCTTATCTTAGCTTAGGATCAAAATATAAAATCTTGCTTATCAAAGCATGCTAAAAATATAAACTTCTTGAAATATCAAAACTCAATCTTAGGGGTTAAAGCTTATGCTTCAAACTCATGTCAAAACATCTCAAAATTCATGCTTGATAACATAAACATTCGTCAATCATATTAAAATCTGAAAATTTCAGAAATGCTCATGAAAATATAAACAAACTCATGAAATTTATCTTCAACAGCTCTCAAAAACTCAAAATTTGGTTGTACGATTCTTTATGGTTTAAGATAAAGCAGGAGTAAAGGCTTGCCTTGACTCCTAGTGCTAGGATTATTTCATACTCCATTGAAACTAATAAGTTCTGTATCACTAACCATCTTGTGAATGCCTTTGATGAATTTCACTCTTTACCTTTTTAGTCTCAAAGTGTCGCTTTACAAACCCTTATCCTAGATCCCGGATTAACTATTACCTTTTGAGTGTCAAGTTAATTTTCTGATATGAAAAAATTATAAGGTGGAATTGAATCTCAAATTACTATTGTGATCTTCTTTTCCTAATCTCTACCTTTCTTTTGAAGTAAGTAATGAATACAGACATATTCTTAACATTGGTCACTACTAAGAAAACAATTAAACTGAAGATGATCATAATACATGCAAGAATACTGGTTTGGAACAATGTTGCCTTCTCCTACTTTGCTAATCCACCAGAGTTCCCACAACTCTAACTAAGGGATTTAGCCACTCATTGTCACAAAACAATCCATGGAATTTGATGAGGAAAACAAAGAATCAATCTTATAATAATAGACAAATAAAACCCAAAGTATCAAATTGATAAATTAACCAAAGACCAAGGACAAGAGAATCCAAAGATCAAAAGTCAATCTTATAATTAAAATATATTTTTGAATAGTATGAGTGCGTAAACTAACTAAAAAATGTAAAAGGGGTATTTATAGATCACATGGAAACTCTAGGAAAACTTTCCAAAGAAAAAGAGAAAAATTGGGTCGGTGGCCAACTACGATGTCGCTTACAAGTCGTAGGTGGCACCTACGATCTATAGATATCACCACATAGGTGACAGGGTCTTCAATACTTCTGCAGGACCTCTGAACTTCAACTTCTGGCACTTATTCTAGAACCTGTGGGTCGTAGGTGCCCCATCATAGGTAGTAGGGCTAAAATCTTAACTTCTAAATGTCTGAAACTCATCTTTTTGACACATCTTAGTGCACCTATGCCTCCTAGGTAGTTTTTTATCTTGTTTTGATGATGACAAGATTACTACAAGGGACCAGGTCCCTAGATGGTCAAGGGTACAGTATCGCTAAAATGCATCCACACAGTTTTGTCCTCTTAATCACAAACTGTGCAGGTGTTGCTTGTACTACTTAGGACACCTGGTCCAATTTTATTTCAACCCTAATCATAATTCCACTAAAAAGGGAAAAGAATGTTTCTTCATTGAGTAGTTTTTACAAATTCAAAAGAGTGTTGAAGAGAGGAAAAATGCAAAAACTCAATTTTCAAGATTGCTCAAGTATTGATCATGTTCTTATTTATTGTAAGCTAAAAGAGTGTGTGTTCTTGAGTGAAACTTGATTTGTAACTAAATTACTCAGTCTATAAGAGTAACTCTCTTCTGTTTTTTTTGCTTAGAGTGTGCTTAGGTAGAGTTTCCTAACTCTAAAACTGATAAGAGTTAATCAGTGTTGAGGAGTCTTGGCAGAGTTTTCAAGTTATGCTTGTAGTAGAGTTATTTCAAGCAGGAGAAACATAGAGTTAGGTTCATTGGAGTTTGCAATCAAGAGTTTAATTATAGTGGACTATTTGGGTGCTTATAAGGGCAAGCTATGGATTTTATTCCCTTGAGAAAGGGGGTTTCCATGTTAAATCTTGTGTACTTTACTCTTCCTACACTGTATTGTGTTCCTGGTTGCTTTACTGTATTTTTTCCTATGATTGACTTTGAGGGACCTGGTTTATTACAGTGTGGAGCAATCCCCAGGGTTTCAATAATTGGCATCAGAGCCAGAACACTCTAAAAGATTCATACCTAGAGTGATTTTGTTAGAATGATTGCTCCACCTAACCTGGAAGAAGGTCAATCTACCTCTAGACCACCTAAATCTAATGGGCAATATTATGGGTAGTGGAAAACCAAGATGTTTGACTTTATTAGGCATGAAGATAGTGAACTTATGGACATAATTCTTGATGGTCCTTATGTTCCAATAAAAGAAGTCAAAGAAGGGGAAATAACAAGAATTGTAGTAAAAAGTAAAAAAGAGTTCAATGATGAAGACAGAAAGAAAGTTGAAAAGAACTACAAGGCAAAGAAATTGCTAGTATGTGGTATTGGACCGAATGAATATAACAGGATCTCACCCTATGAAAATGCTAAGAAGATCTGGCATTGCTTGAGGACTGATCATGAAGGTAATACTGATATAAAGGATTCTAAAGTAGACATGTTGACTACTCAGTATGAAACCTTCACCATGAAAGAAGGAGAAAGACTCCAAGAACTGCATACAAGATTCACTTCTATCACAAATGAGCTTCACAGCTTGAGAGAAGTGATTCTATTATATAAACAAGTGACAAAGATTCTTGGTGTTCTTCCTAAGTCCTGGTTAAGAAAAGTAGATTCTATAATAGAGGCAAGAAACCTGAAGACCCTCACTATGGATGCACTGATTGGAAATCTAAAAATACATGAGCTCAAAAGCAGTAAGGGCTGGAGAAGAATAAAGTAAAAAGGGTGAAATCCCTGGCATTAAAGGCTTCAAAACATGATTCAGCAGAAGAGGACACTGATGTTGCCTTTTTGGAAAAAGGGATTGTCAAACCCATGAGGAAGAGTGGTCAGTTCCAAAGAAGAGGAAGTAGCAGCAAAGGAGGAAGAAATGTTAAAGTGTGTCACAAATATGGAAGTCCTGATCATTTCATCAAGGACTGTACAATGCATAAATTAGATTATCAGGAGAATTTCAAGACTGAAGGTGACAAGGGAAGGAACAGAGACTGGGTCCCTAAAAATTCAAGAAGGAAGGTTGCAGCTAATTATGCAGTAAAGAAAGCTTTGCAACATGGTGAGATTCTTCCAGTGAATCTGATGTAGATGAATAGCCTGAAGATATGTCTATGTTAGCAGTAGAATATAGTCTAGTTATCTATGATTCCTTATTTACATTCATGGCAAACAAAGAAGATGAAGAAGAAAAAGAGATAACTCTTTCTGATAATAAAGAAAACCTAGATAACTACACTACTAGGAAGATAAAAAGCTTGCAAGTGTGATGATAGACTCTGTGTGTAAATTAACTACTGAGAAAAATTCTTTAAAGGAGAAAGTAGAGAATTAAGAACTTGAACTGATTTCTCTAACTCTCCAAATATCTGAAACTAACAAAATGGTCACTAAAGTAAAATCTGAAAATTTGAGTTGGATGAGTCAGCTGGAGAAGTTAAATGCATTAGATGGTAAAGGTAGGAAAGAAGCTTCAAGGCTTCATATTGAACTTGAAGAGAAACTGAAGGTCTCTCAAAGGCATCTTATGTATGCACTCCACAAGAATGAAGAGTTGGAAAGGGACCTAGTCCTTTTACGAGAAGAGCTGAATAAATTTCTTAAATGGACTAAATCATCAAAAATCATTTCTAACTAAACTAGTCAAAGCGCTAATAATAGAAAGGGTCATGGTTATTAAGAAAAAAACTCAACCTATTGGGTCTCATGTAAAGGCTGGTCCTGATGCTAGAAACAAGGTCTGCTAGTCTCTATGTACTCATTATGGAAGAGATGGACACATGATAGAAAATTTTTCAAACATGGCTATGAGCTAAAATAAATGGTTCCAGAGATGTTAGCAAAGGAAATCACATCCTAAGGGGTTCAAGCCTATGGAAATTGTGAAGAGGAAGCTATCACTTACTAAATGGACCAAGAAGGTTTTGATCAAACCCTTGTCCTCCTACTAAGAACTCAAACTCAAATGGGTTCCCAAATCCAACAAGTGATCATGGACTAAGTATAAGGAAGGGGATTGAAGTCAGATATAGATCTTTGATAGGGTATGTTTAAGACTAATACTGGAAGGTCTGGCTGTGTTATCTCTCTCTCAAGACACTTCAAGGTGGAAGTGTATCATTTTGAAATAGATGATATCAAAGGACCTGGTCCCAAGATCTGCTTTGGGAATAAGTTCTGACATAAAAGAAGTGTGGAGAAGCTAAAACATGATACTAATCTGACCTAACTATGTGAATCAATATCTATCCATAAAATTGGCTATGATAAATAGGAAATTATCCTTAATAAAGTAGGGGCATCTTAATCTAACTCGGTTCCATACCTTTGCACGTATACACCTATAGGAACAACTTAGGAAGAGAACAGTTGAAGCAAACACAAGTATAGAATTCAGTCAAAAAGAGAAGGGACCAGGTCCCAACTCTCGGGTTAGTACCTATACAAGATGCTTAAGTAATCATAAAATGTTGTCTTAAAAGCCTTGTGTTTTCCTTCTCTAAAGTGTCAATTCCTTTGCAAAATGAAAAGTCACACTTATTAGGTTCAAACATGTCAGTTCAAAAGGAACACCTTCTAATGACATCAGTCACCTCTCAAAGTTGCTAAATCAGATTTTTCTTCTCACTCTTCAACTAATCCAATTTATCTTCCTAAATAAACAATCTTTTCAAAACCAAAAAGGTCTTTTTTCATCTCTCTTGCTCTAAAAATCAAATGGTTGATAATTCTACTTCCCCAAACCCTGCTAACAATTCTGACAAAACCTTAAAAAATCAAGCTGAAAATTCCCAATACTTCAATCATTCAGTAACAAAATCCATAGAAAACATCATGCTGAGCCTCTAACAAGAACCTGAGCAAACTTTAACCACTAGGTCATCTATGAAAAATTGAAAACCCCCAATCAAGCCAGTCTCTGTTGAACCCACTTTAACGTTAGAAATTTATGCTCAGCCTATCATGATAGAGAATCCAAACCAAGGGTTTAGGTCACCAATAGTACAAGAAATTTCTCAACCTGAACCCCCTCTTCTCAAGAAAATTCAAAACTACCTGAGAATTTCCAATTCCCTAGTTTATCTAAAATTTTCAAAAAAGTTGAACCCTTTGAAACTCAACAAGCACCTGATTCTCTACACCCTCAGATTCAAACCCTATTTTTTTTTCAGTTATATGGCAAAGAAATTCCAGTAATAAAGATTGATCTTTCTATAATGTGAACTGGGAAGCTGAGAATTTACTACTTCTTGCATATGACACCAAGAAAAGCTCAATTAGTGGAGAAACAAAAAGAAATAGGTGATAAGGGTGAAGTGAATAAGAGTAAAGAACTGTTGTTACCACCAAATGAGGAGGATGAGGGGGAACTTCTTCTTAGATGGTCTGTGAAGAAATAGAAGGGTAACAAAAGAAAGAAAAAAATAGTGGACTCTGATGTAAAAGTGGCTAGATCTATTCAACAAGAGGATCTGAAAAGAAATTGTTGGAGATGTTATGAAGGCTAGCAAGTCTTCCACAATGAAAATAAAAAGGCTTAGAAAGTCTAATATAATAGAAGAGAAAGAAAATATTGATGTTATAGAGGTTGAAGAAAGGGAGGAAATTGTTATAGAGGATGTTGTTGCAACTAGGGAAAGAAAAAAAAGAAGTTCATAGTGTTGAGAGGACCAGGTCCTCCAGTACAAAGTCTTGTAGCCGTGTAGGAAAGGAGAAGAAGCATATAACTATAAAATATATGAAAGTCTCTGAGGGACCTGATCCTAAGAAGAGAAAAGTTATGATTAAAAAGGAAGAGGAAAGTAGTGAGAACAAGAGAACAAGAAAAGAGGAAGAAATGAAGGATGTAGCTAGAGAACGAAGGAAGAAAATATTGATGACACAAAAGGTTCTGTCAGGGAGAACTTTTGATCCAAAGATATATGAAAATCCTGGAATGATAGAGCTGGTTGGGTATGTCAGACATCAAGGTTGGTGACACGCCCTAAAAATTAGGCTATGTCGTATGGACACCTCAAGACCACATAAGCCAGAGGTTTCCCCGATAACCCAACCTAACCATCATCACAACAAGCACAAGGATCGGGAGAATCTCGACCTTATAATAAGATAGCAGAAATATAAGGCGAATAGTCAATACTTAGAAAAAATCTAACATTTCATTAATGTCAACAATTTAGCCAATACACCCAAGTCCACAGTCATCCACAAAATCCTCTACCAAACCAAGTCAATAATATATCGGGACATACCCCCGACACTAGCCAAGTACTAAATCTATACAAGTCTAAGACATAGAATAACGTGACTATGAAAGGTAGGTCTTCTAGAGAATGGAAGATCACCATTTCAAGGTCAATACCCGAACTACTCGAATGCCTGATCACTGCGTAGAAGAATAAAAAAATGCTATGACCCCTGTGTCGTGTGGGGACATAGCGTCCGAAGAAAGTTAGCAGTTGGAGCGCTAGCATACAACCCAAGGATAAGGAAAAATAGCACATTTGTTCAATCCAAGTCAAATCATTATATACAATCATATTTACACAAGTCACAAAACATGTCAAACCATGGAACAAGCTATAACATGCATTCTCAAATCACTCATTCATGAGTCATGGAGTGAAGAACTTTCAATCTTCCATATTATAATTTTATTACCTTAAACTTCTACGTTACCTTAGTCAATGGGGATACGAACCCCAAACCAACTCAACCAATCCAACCAATTTAACAAAGTCAACCAATTTAACCAATTCAATCAATTTATTAGGAAAGGGACTCGAACCACAAACTGTCTCATGGGACTAGGGACTCAAACCACTAGTCATCTCATCAGACTAGGGACTCAAACCTCTAGTCATTTCCTTGGACTAGGGATATGAACCACTAGTCAACTCATCGGACTAGAGACTCGAACCACTAGTTATTTCATTAGATGAGGTATTTTTAACCTCAAGAGATCTCCTTACGCGAGGGACTCGAACCACAAGCCATTTCATTAGACTAAGGACTCGAACCACTAGTCATTTCATTGGGCGAGGGACTCAAACCACAAGTTATTTTATTGGACTAGGAACTTGAACCACTAGTTATTTCATTAGTCGAGCAATGGCTTGGGACTCGAACCACTAGTTATTTCATTGGGCGAGGGACTCAAACCATAATCCATCTACTGGGGACTCAAACCACTAGTCATCTCATTACTATTATTAGTCGACATTTGAACTCTTGACCCATTAGTTCATACATTAACATACATATAATTCATTTCAATGTTTAAGTACTTGAAACACTTGCCTATATCAACACTATAAGAGACCCCATGGTCTTCATGGGAGCCTTTACTGCTCAATCGTAACAATACGACAAAGCCCTAACTCAATTCATCATACAATTCAATTCATGGTGCTCAAGGCCCACATTAGACCGTAAGGTTTTCATGGAAATATTCATCTATTATACACTTTATTAGACCAATGCCTCAATTCAAATCATCTCAATCGGCGGTCATCAAAACCTTTACTAACTCATTTAATCTTCATTAGCATTTCCATACCACACTTTAGTTCCACACACAATTTCAAGTTTAAACTTTGGGAATTGAACCCCCCTTTTCTTAGCTATCAAACCAACATGGTCATAATTTAACTAATTACATGGCTAGCAACATCAACACAATACCAATTATCAACCATTTATACTTATAGGGTCATCACCCCATTTCAAGCCATAACAAGGTTTTTATCAACCATTTACCAAGCACTCACAATCATTATATTATTATCATGACTCATTCATGTTCACTAGACCAATTCCATAGATACACATTTGACCTTCACGGAACCATTTAACCACTAGTCACTTCAATAGACTAAATGCCTTAAATCAATTAAATTTATGGTTGTCAAGACCTACATAACTATTCATATTTCATGAGCAAGCTTTCACCACAGTTACGCTCAACACACAAATCAAGTTCATTTTCATATTTAGAGGCTTCAACCCCCTTATTAGTTATTATCTCAACAAAGTCATTCAATTATACAATACATGGCTCGCAGTACCTTTACGATATCATTTATCAATTATTCATGCTTATTGGGCTATTTCCCTAGTTCAAAACATCACCAACATGTGACTAGACAATTTACTTAGATATTTTCACAAACACCTTATGTGCATACCTTTAACAAGGATATTTTTATAGTAGAAATCATCGAAATTAGGGTTACTAAAGACCCTCATGTTAAACCACATACAACAACTACCCACATAGGTAAATCATCATTAAGAACATGTATAAACACAAGTCTAAGCAAGAATTAGCATTATTTATCATTAGGCAACAAAACCCTTTTCATTTTATTTCAAAACCACTATGTACACTTACTAATCCAAGTGTGACATACATGGGTTTAGAGTTATTTAACAAGGGGAAGAGTTATATGCCTTAAACAAGGTGATTCACCAAGAACTTGACTCCTCTTTATCTTCTACATGAGCACCCTCTAAACCCTACCTCTAATCTTATTCCAAGAACTTTGAGAGTTTTTGAGAGAGAGTTTAGGATGTTAGATGCACTCAAAATCTGCTCAAGGAGGTCATATACACTTATATAGTCAGAAGGCTTAGGGTTTAGGGTGTAGGAAATAACCACAAGACCAATGGTTAAAAGCTGAAAATTGGACCCGTCCAGGGGTACGACTCACCATATGACTCATTAAGGGAATCATACCCTAGGGTACGAATGGAAGGGGAGGGTGGATAAGACCCATATCCAAAGGGTACGAGTGTCTAGTCCAATCGTATTTTCATCATCTTGCTCAAAACCAAAAAAGTTTGCAAGGCCAAGATCTTGGGTGTTTCTTTCTCCCCCACTTAGGATCATCAATCCTAAAATGACAGGTAAGGAAAGCATCAACACAAGTTAACATGTTAGCACACATCAAAATAACCCTCAAATAAATTTGGACAAAGCACACAATAAGGATACTTCATCGCACATATCGTGATCATCATCAATCCACCATTTTATTTTAGTGATCCTTGGGATTCAAACCCATCATTTAACAAAGCCACTTGGCTCCCTCAAATTTTAGGGACTCAAAACCATTATCAACCCAAAACATAAGTCAAATAAAGAAGATCAACACATACTTCAATCACAAGTTTCTGGGACAAAAGGCAAATGCGGATACTTGGAATTCATGTCCTCCTCCGCCTCCCAAGTAGATTTCTCGGACTATTGGTTTCCCCCTGAACCTTCATCGAAGCCACTTCTATCATTTGCAACCGGCAAACTTGTCGATCCAAGATCCTCACCAGGATCTCCGCATAGAACAAAGAGTCCAAAATATCAACATCCCTCAAGGGAACAATCAATGAAGGATCACCCACACATTTCCACAATATAGAGACATGGAAAACCCAGGGAAAATGGAGTTCAACCTAGAAGGCAACTCCAGCTCATAGGCAACCTTGCCAACATCTTTCAAGACCAAATAGGGACTAACATACTGAAGAATAAGATTCCCCTTTTTACCAAACCACATCACTCCCTCCATGGGTGACGCTTTCAAGAATACCCAATCACCAAAACTAAACTCTAAGTCCCTATGCCTCACATCTGCATAGGACTTTTGGCGATTTTAGGAAGTTTTCAACCTCTCACAAATTACCTTTACCTTTTTCCAAGGTTTGATGAACTAGACTGATCAAGCAACTTACCCTTACCAACCTCATATTGTCAAATGGGAGAACAACGTATCCTACCATACAATGCCTTAAAAAAACACCCTAAAATCTCCCCCACTTGGGGATTTCTATATTTTCCACTTCAAAACATCACTATGCTCCCCGAGCCAATATCCAAACAAGATGGGTCACGGAGGAACTAAAGCACAAGAACAACTCACGCCACTTAAGGAAAGACCCTCTGTAGACACAACACTATAGGTACAAAGTGCTCCATAGCAACCACCTAGGTGATAAATGAGACCCATCTCGAACAACATACCAAAGGAGGAGTCCTTATGTTCAGAAACTAAGTGACATGCCACCGCATACCTTTTGGGGATCTACCATGATCCCTCCACTAGAGATAGATAACAGGACTAAGAAAATCTACGGTTTTCAACTAAAACTCACACTTGGAGAACTTGGCATACAAATGATGATCCGTTAAAGTTTGCAATATGGCACGGAGGTGTTCTACATAATCTACCTCACTCTTAGAGTAGACTAAGATGTCATCAATGATGATAATAAAACACATATCCAAGCTAGAAACGGCACCCTGGGTGAAAGAGCTAGAGAAGTGGTAATCGACATACTTTACTTTGCCCAAGAGGCAGACACTATAGGATATTCCTATTGCATGTGACCCAATCAGCCACACTTAAAACACCGGTTCTTTCCTTTCTCGCAACAACCATAGTGTGATCGACCATAAAACCGATAAGGAGGATAGGTGAATGATGATTGGGCCCCACTAACCTAATATTGGGCATTTTATGCCCCATGAGCATTATCAATATGAAGACACCCACCTCCTAATGGGTTTGGGGAGGGAGCACTAGCCACGGAGAGAAAACTATGACCTACCCAATACTTCTTCCTAAACCTCTTTACACCAACCTGAGCTAACTGAGCAAAGGGGCGATGGAACCCAGCATTTTGAGGTGACTTATGGGAAGTGCCAACTCCAATAGTGAGGTTAGTGAGAATAGGTGTATCCCCACGAGAACAATCAGATGACATGACCCTTGACCAAGTCTAAATACCAGATGTTGGATGAACTTTGTCCTTATTGCCCTGAGTTGGGACAGAAGAGCTTACTTGCACGTCAGATCTTCTTGGATACATGATCTGAAAGATGATCAAGAAGAAATCAGAGGAATCCAAGACCTTAGACTCTATATAGCTTGATATTGAAACACAAGAAAGAAAAACAATCCTAAATGTCTCATATCCCCTCTCTTATAAGTGTGGTGCGTTACACACCCATAAAAGAGACTCTACTTGACACAGCTTTGCGGACTCCCAACTAACCATAAACCTAGGCTCTGACACCAACTTGACACGCTCCAAAAATTGGGCCATGTCGTAAGGGCACCGTAAGTCCACATAAATCAGAGGTCGCCCTGATAACCCAACCTAACCTTCATCATAACAACCACAAGGGTTGGGTGAATCCCGACCTCATAATAAGATAGAGTAAATATAAGGCCATTAGTCAATACTTATAAAATATCTAACATTTCATTAATGTCAACAATCTAGCCAATATATCCAAGTCCATGGTCATCCATAAAAGCCTCTACCAAATCAAAGTCAATAATATGTCGAGACATGCCCCCGACAATAGCCAAGTACTAAATCTATACAAGTTAAAGACATAGAATAACATGACTATAAAAGGGGGTCTTCCAGAGTATGGAATCTCACCACTTCAAGGTCAATTCAAATCATCATTCAATTCAATCGGCGGTCATCAAAACCTTTACTAACTCGTCAATCTTCATTAGCATTTACATACTATACTTTAGCACCACACATAATTTTAAGTTCAAACTTAGGGAATTGAAACCCTCCCCCCCTTTCTTAGCCATCAAACCAACATGGTCATAATTTAACTAATTACATGGCTAGAAACATCAACACAATACCAATTATCAACCATTTATACTTATAAGGCCATCACCCCATTTAAAGCTATAACACGGTTCTTATCAACCATTTACCAAGCATTCACAACATTATATTATTATTATGACTCATTCATGTTCACTAGATCAATTCCATATATACACATTTGACCTTCATAGAACCATTTAACCAGTAGTCACTTTAATAGACTAAATGCCTTAAATCAATTCAATTTATGGTCAACAAGACCCATATAACTATTCATATTTCATGATCAAGCTTTCACCGCATTTATGTTGAACACACAAATTAAGTTCATTTTCATATTTAGAGGCTTCAACCCCCTTATTAGTCATTAGCTCAATAAAGTCATTCAATTATACAATACATGGCTCGCAGTACCTTTATGATATCATTTATAAATTATTCATGCTAATTGGGTTATTTTCCTAGTTCAAAACAACACCAACATTTGACTAGATAATTCACTTAGACATTTTCACAAACACCTTAAGTGCAGACCTTTAGAAAGGCTATTTTTATGGTAGAAATCATCAAAATTAGAGTTACTCAAGATACTTATGTTAAAACACATACAACAAGCACCCACATAGGTAAATCATCATTAATAATATGTATAAACACAAGTCTAAGCAAGAATTAGCATTATTCATCATTAGGTAACAAAACCTTTTTCATTTGATTTTAAAACCACCATGTACACTTACTAATCCGAGTATGACATACATGGGTTTAGAGTTATTTAACAAGGGGAAGATTTACATACATTAAATAAGGTGATTCACCAAGAACTTGACTCCTCTTTATCTTCTAGATGAGCACCTTCCAAACCCTAGCCTTCAATCTTGTTCCGAGAACTTTGAGAGTGTTTGAGAGAGAGTTTAGGATGTTAGATCCACTCAAAATATGCTCAAGGAGGCCATATACACTTATATAGTGAGAAGTCTTATGGTTTAGGGTGTAGAAAATAACCACAAGTCCCATGGTTAAAATCTAAAAATTGGACCCGTCCATGGGTACGACTCACCATATGACTCATTAAGAAAATTGTACCCTAGGGTACGAGTGGTACCCTAACTCATTCATTGGGATTCTCCTAAGTGTCACACACTATTAAGGGTATGAGTGTACACCCTTGAGTCATATCCAAAGGGTACGACTTAAACCCTAGCTCGTATACACCAACCGTATACAAAATAGTCCACTCAAGTTGAGAGTTCACCCCATATGATCATGTTGGATATGACTCATATAGTTAGGGTATGATTGAGGGGAGGTCCAATCATACATGGGATAGTATGCTATCCTTCCTAGGCTTCTTAAGGTACGAGAAGGGAAGGGGGGATGGATACGACTGTATCCAAAGGATACGATTGGCTTGTCCAATTGTATCTTGGTCATCTTGCTCAAAACCAAAAAAAAATTGCAAGGCTAAGATCTTGTGTATTTCAGTTAGCTGCACTTATTTAAGGAATCAAATCCCATAGTATTTAAGAATGAGGCTAGAGAATTTTATTACACTATCGAATTCTCAGAAGATGGGCTAATTTTGAATGACCAAGTGCAAGGACAGCCTATCATAATGGATGAAGAGACATTAGTGAAAATTGTGGTAAAGCAACAACCTACAACTAAGTTTATGATTAATGACTTAAAGGTGGGAGGGACCTCAAAAGCTGTAGTGGAAAAAAAGTTTTAAATTAGTGAGTTTCAGTTGGTATATGAGTCCATCAATAAGGTTATATTGCCAAGATCTGAGAAAAGAACCATAGCATCAGTTGTTGACCTTTTTTGATTAAATGCTTGAGTAAATTTGAATTGATTAGTCTATTGTAATGATAGAGCATATACACAAGGTGGTTTAAGAAAAAAAGGTAGTCATGGGATACCATATGGTTATTTGTTGAACAAAGTGTTTGAGCATTTTGGTATGGCATGAACAAAGGGAACTCTAGGTACATTGAAGCAGATGTTCAGCTTAACAACTCTAGTTGAGAATAAGTGTGTAGAAGGCAAGGCTGGAACAGTGTCTAAAGTATCTGAATTGTTGGATATTTAAGAAAGGTTGCATAGGGAAATGGAGGAATTAAGTATCAATTTGGTTGCTAAGGACATTGAGAGAGTGCACCGAAAAATACAGAATCAGAAGTTGTCTTCTGAGGGACCAGGTGCCACTGATGAACTTGCAATGGAAAATGCAAAACTCTAGGCCAAAGTGGCAACTCTAACTTATGAATTTCAAGGATTGAATGCTGAAGTAAAGGTCCTCACCAAATAGTTATTAGATGAAAATGCAAAAATACCGATGTTGCTTAAGTCCTTTTCCCCCAAACCTTCCTCAACCTAAGACCTATTATCTTTGTCCTCTCATCAATCCTGTGTTAGTCTCATATGTTGGTTATTATGTTGTCTCTTGAAGACAGTCTATTTTATGTGTTATTTTGGTATGATTGTACTGGTATTAACTTCTATTTTGTAAATGAATGAATTATTCTTGTGTGCCTCAATTGTTTCCTTTATTTTAAAGTTGTTCTTCATGTTAGTGTTTCCCTAGTGCCCATGAGTTAACTAAATTGTGCTTATCTTTATTCTTGTTTTACTGTTTTTACTTTTTAATGATTCCCCAAGGAGTAATATTGATTTCATGTGGAAGGGACTAGGTACCAGGTGTGAAAATATTGAATTGTAGAAATGTGATGGCATAGCGACAGAGGGAAGCATGCAAATGCACTAAATGACCAATGGTGCATGATGACTGGGGGAAGTAATTGAAGTTTGATAGAAATTGACAACAAGGGACTGGATCCCTAAGTTGTGAAAGCATGGTATTGCATGATAGGGTGAACATTCATCTTCAATGGTGGTAATCACACTGATTAAATGTGATGAATGAGTATTAATGCTCAAAACTCCATGGTTGGTTTGTCATTATTAAAAGGAGAAAAATTGTTGTATCTTGTTTTGATTATGAGAAGATGACTACAAGGGACCAGGTCCCTGGATGTCCAAGGGTACAGTATAGCTGGTACGCGTCTGCACAATTTTGTCCTCTTGTGTAACAAACTGTGTAGGTGTTGCTTGTACTACTTAGGACACCTGGTCCAATTATATTTAAACCCTAATCATCACTCCACTATAAAAGGAAAATTATGCTTCTTCATTGAGTAGTTTTTGCAAATTCAAAAGAGCACTGAAGAGAGGAAAAAGGCAATAGCTCAATTTTTAACAACTCAATTTTCAACATTACACAAGTATTGCTCATGTTTTTATTTGTTTTGTAAGCTAAAAGAGTAGGTATTCCTGAGTGAAGCTTGATTTGTAACTTAATTACTCGGTATATAAGAGTAATTCTCTTTTGTTTTCTTTGCTTAGAGTGTGCTTAGGTAGAGTTTCCTAAGTTTAATACTAATTAGAGTTAATCAGTATTAAGGAGTCTTGGAAGAGTTGTCAAGTTGTACTTCTGGTAGAGTTATTACAAGCAGGAGAAACCTAGAGTTTGGTTCATTGGAGTGTGTAATCAAGAGTTTGATTATAGCGGACTGTTTGGGTGCTTGTGAGGGCAAGTCGTGGTTTTTCCTCCCTTGAGCAAGGGAGTTTCCATGTTAAATCTTGTGTACTTTACTCTTCCTGCACTATATTGTGTTCCTGGTTTCTTTACTGTATTTTTTCCTGTGATTGACTTTGAGGTACTGGGTCCCTTATAGTGTAGTGCAACCCCCATGGTTTCAACAGGTAGTACCTACGGGCCATAGGTGCAAACGCAAGTGGTCCAAAACTTTAGTTTTCACTTCTTTTCTATTGTTTAGCTCCCAAAACCTGGTTTCCTGCAAAATGTATCATATCTAAAAAATGACCTAAGTAACTGCATATTTTCATAGTTTTAAGCATTAAAAGTGCTATGAAACCACATCATATCAACAATCATGAAGGAATATAAATAGGGTCTAAACACGTAGTACATCAAATCCATGAACACGACTGGGCATTGGTCAACCCAAAAGACATCACCAAGAATTCACATAACAGGTCCTAATGGCTGTTTTTGGGATATCCTCAGCCTGAATCCTCACTGATGGTAACCGGAACTGAAGTCAATCTTAGAGAACACCGTTGCTTCCTGAAGTTGATCAAATAAATCATCAATGCGAGGCATAGGATATCAATTCTTCACCGTCACCTTATTAAGCTTCCTATAATCAATAAACATACCCAAGGAACTATCATTCTTCTTCACAAACAAGACAGGAGCTACCCAATGAGACACACTTGATCTAATAAAAAACTTACCGAAAAGATCTTGAAGTTGGGAATTCAGCTCCTTAAGCTCGGCAGGAGCCATACAATAAGGTGTCATAAAAATAGGTCGAGTGCCCAGCTTAAGATCAATAACAAACTCAATATTACATTAGGAAAAAGACCAGGTAGATCGGTACGGAAAACATTAGAAAACTCGTGAACCATAGGAACAGAGTCAAGCAACAAACTCTCCATGCTAACAACAGGACTATAAGCAAGATAAGACTCACAACCCCTCAAAATAAGTTTTCTATCCCGCATATAAGCAATGATCCCTATCAACATGCAACTAATAGATCCCTGTCACACTATTTGTGCTATGTCGGGCATGACTAAGGTAATGGTCTTGGCAAAATAATCAAAGAACATATGATAATGGGATAACCATTCTATGCCTAGAATCATATCAAAATCTACCATGTCTAATATGATAAGATCAACCTGAGTATCAGACTCTCAAACAGTCACAACATATGATCTGTAAAACTGATCCAGTACTAAAAGATCAACAATGAAAGTAGATACAGATAATGGCACAGACAAAGAATCATATGATAACTCTAAGTGAGGGGAATAATAAGAAGACATATAAGAGTAAGTGGATCTCGAATCAAATAATGCAAAAGCCAGCTATTGGCAAACTGAAATTGTACTTGTGAAAACCACATCCAAAGAGTCAACCTTAGATCTAGCAGGTACGATATACAACAAACCATGCTCGCCACCTGACTAGGCTCCTGACTAATCTCCTGCCTGGCCTATCTGAGAACCTCTAAGATCACCCTGGGGACCACTTTGATAACCATGCACACTACCATTAGCTGGGGCGGAACTACCTAAATCGATGGAATGCTTTGAACTGAAGGAACCATTTCTCCACGACTGGGGCACTCTAGCGAGAAATGGACAAAGGCCCCACAACCACAATGTGGCCCAGGTGTTGCACTTAGGCTAAAAAATCCATCTGACCAAAAATAACCATCACAACTAGAATAATGAGAAAATGACCCCCTCGGAGGCTAACCACTACTCTGGATAGGATGATCATCAAAACTGGACTGACCTTAATCAGTGATCTAAACAGTGGCATGAACGGGCCAACTAAATTGACCCTAATGCTAATAAGGTTGATATGGAGGGTACCTACCCTAAGAACCACTGCCTCTGAATTGTGAGCCACTACGATTTCTACTGAAACTACCCTAATATCGTGGCCTCTTATCGCTGCCCCCTTCGGCCTCTGGATGTATCTCCTCAATAACTTAAGCAAAATTAGAAACTTTGGCAAAAGACCTACCAAAAGCAACCAAACTTTGTGTATCCATATAGAGAGGAAGTCTTAATCCCTGAATAAAGAATCAAACCATCTCATACTCGATAGTCATAATAGATTTGGAATGCCTAGATAATTAATGAAATCGAGTCTCATACTCCACAATAGTCATGGATCCTAACTCCAACCTTGAAAACTAATCCCTCAAATGATCTCAAAGCCTACGAGGCATATACTTCTCCAAGAATACCTTGGAGAACTTAGTCCATGTCATAAGAGGTGATCCAATTGGCCTGGAATCGAGATAATCTCTCCACTAATGTTGAGCTTCCAAATCCAACCAAAAACTAGTGTAATCCACACCACGACTTTTAACTAGGCCCAAATTATGGAGCTTATCCGTACAAGCAATAAGGAACTCATAAGCATCCTCGCCCGGTGCACCAAAAACACCTATGCGGAGCCAATCTCAATATTCTACCTAGCATCTTTTTCTTCTCAAAAGATATAGTAGGATAACGAACCACCAGTTGAGAAACTATCGACCGAGCAACCGCCGATGTAGGAGGATAATGTACCTCTGCCTCAGTACCACTCTGATCCATAAACTATGCACCATCAGACCGTGCACCACCAACCAATACCAAAATATAAACTAACACATCCCTAATCAGTGAAGAATAAATAAACCTCAGTGGATCCTGGGCTGGTCCCTGTACCATTACTAGCTAGGGTGGGGAATTTCTAGCTTGGGAGCAGGAATAGGGTCTGGGGAAGTCCCTCTATCTTAGTATCTGGATGGAGCTGCATCTCTAGGTTATCCTCGACCTCTAGATCATCCACAAACTATGACAGGAGCCCTAGGTATGAGATTGAGGTTCTCATCTTGTGTGGCAGTAGCACATGTTCCTAGCTATCTGTGAAAGAGTGAAACCAAAGAAATCCTTAGAAACCAACTCAGACTCTTAGAACAAAATGAGTAAAAGAAGTGAAGATCTCATAAGAATGTCTTATATCCTCTAGAAGATAAGAAATAGACATCATCATTTTGATCCGCGAGACTCTACTAGATACTTGCTCTTGTACCAATAATACTGGCAAACCTAGCACTTAGATACCAAGTTGTAACTCCAACTTATGAGTCATGATGGCACCTACTTTATCCCACTAGAACGAAAGTTGAACCATAGCCTGGAGCTAAAAGCAATGGGCTAATTTGGTAGAAAAGGGCAAAATAGCCAAAATTTTAGAAGTGAGGACTCATAATGATTATTCAAGAGATAATGATAAAAAAGTACTAATATGAAGGCGAAATAAGGTAAAATAACATTCGATGACCTAGTTGTATCGGTACAAAAGCTTCTAGAATAACGGAACATAAGTATTGTAATAGTCAATATAACTCAGTCTCGAAAAATGAAAGACTAGGTATAGATAATAGAAGGAAAAGGGGGCAACTCCAACTCTAAGAGCTCAATCTATCTCCGAACCCAACACAGCATGAACATTACAGTAGCAACAGCCACTAGTACTAAGATTTGTACCAAAAAAGTATAGAATGTAGTATGAGTACCAAAGCCACGGGTACTCGGAGGCATCATCAATCGATTAAGCTAAATCATGATATAAGTACAACAATATGCAAGATAAATAAGCTATGTTAAGGTAAAATGGCAAAATTGGACTAATTCTCCATATGTTGTAAATAACGAATAAATAATTCTAATAATGTAAGGAATACACAATTATCAATACAAAACTGGACTCTATAAGCCAATAAGTACAAAAAAAAATAACCTAACACGGACCCCCATAAGCTCAGAGAGTGTAGTCAAGGAAGTAAATAATCGACGTTTCATTAATTGTCCATGTCTCAAGCCATAACCAAGAATCCATCCATACCGCAAAGCTTAGATTAGAACTAACTCCATAATCATCATAAACAACCCATCAATGCCAGACTTGAACTAAAACTCGTATAATCAAATTATGGATTTAAACCAAAATTCATATAATCAAATGTTGAACTTGAAATGGAACTCATATCTAAATAGTTCCGAAATCAAACCGGTCTTAAGATCATAAATCGATGGACTTGAGCTGATACAAATATCAACTCCCAAGTACCATACTAGTATCATAACCATATAACCTCTCTTTCAAGCTACCAAATATATAATTTAAACAATACAATTCACCTATAAAGTTACAAGGAGCTAATACCAATCTTGGCCTAAGGTGGGCTAGAGGGCCCACTTCTAATTCCCTAAAAAAAATTCTAAGGAAAATTCTACCCCATACTAGGTTAAGGTGTCTAAATTCACTTCTAAATATTAGATGAGTCAGATTAGTTCTTAAGATAGCAATTCTAACCTAAACATGAGCAACTAAGTTAATTACACCAAATTTACAGTTACTTAATAGGCTAAAAGTACCAAATTATACTAATTATACCTTCAAAGCTTAATTTCCAACCCATATCTTACACATTATTAGAAATATATACTAAGATTAAGCTCAATCTGCAAGAAAGGTAAATCTAGCCCAATCGACGTCGAAGAATGGCTGGTGAAATCCGCTAAATAAATGCATTTCCCTTCCCAAGAGCTTTTGCAAGATGCCACGCTAACAAAATCATAATCTACTCATCAATACGAGAACAACAATACCCATATTGCATTTTTGTGCTTCGGGTCCAAAATTACGTAAAAATTCCATGTGAGGTCTGCTTGTGGAATCACGTATTTGAAATCGTCAATGCATACCTATATGCTCAATGAATATTTACCGCTAATAATGGGTAAATTTTGAGATCAATTGGTGCTACAATCAACCCACCAATATTTTAGGGATTTTGGAAAATCATAAGGGATTTAATAATGAAATTGATGAAAGCTTAGCAAGAATTCAGAGAAGAAACACGTTACTCAAGCTTATGAACAACCCAAAATTGCCCACTAATAGTTCTCCTAAGTTTTTACACCTTTTAGGGTTCTACATTCTAAAAAAGGGGTGAAAATGAGAAGAAAAAAACAGGCTAAGTGGGGTATTTATAATATAAAGTTCCCAGGTACCAAGTGATGCGTAAGAGGACACTAGGTCGCTTAAGCGGTCACCCCTTTTGTGTCCCAGTGCTTCTTTAGAGATATTTCCCGTCTGCACGCCTACTACTTAAGTTGTCCCTTTGTCACTTAAGAAGTCATCGCTTAAGGAAACCTCTGTTGAGCCAGCATGGCCGCTTAAACGGTCGTCTGGATGGCCACTTTAGCGAACCTCCGCTTAAATGAACCAAAGGGCACTTAAGCAGGTGCACAGCTTAATACATCATTTGGAAACTTAGAATTATTATGAGTCTCCACGGGCCTGTCAGGATTCATCTAAAATCTATGCTATCCTATCAAATTTGATGTTTCAGACTTAATGGCATAGTCAAAATTTCTATCCAATGTCATTTTGATCCCACACCCAAGTGTCATTTTTCTTAAGTTTTGACCAATAGCCCGAAATAAGTCTAGAGGCCTCGGGGACCGAACCAAGGGTTCTCTTAGCCTAAAATCAATATTTAGAACTGCTGGAACTGTCAAAATTGGCATACGAGGTTGTTTGACTAAATTTTTTGCCAGATAGCAAATTTTAATCAGTGAAGACTTCAAAATACAGAATTGGCTCTAAAAATTAAATGAACTTCCCGATAACTGAACTATCAGCTCCAGCAAATCATAAATAACTTGGGTCAGCTATAGAAAAGCTCTAAATAGTGAAAATAAGCAAAAATATAAAAAAATAACTTTGATGGTCATTACAATTTATTTTTAGTTGTTCAATCCGACTGTTATAGTTGCTCATAGAATAGGTGGTGCCTTGGGGATTGAGATTTTCCCTTACCTGATGTTAGTTCCTTTTATGACTGGGACTGAAACATGACATGTTGGCTACGTTTCTAAAGATAAAGCCTCCTACATTTGTTGGCTTTAAGACTGAGGATTTATTTGAGTTCATTGCTTATTGTTACTAAAAGATGCATAAAATGTGTATTGTTGAGCAGTACGTTGTTATGTTTGTTACCTTCCAGCTACAAGGTGATGCCATGCAGTGGTAGAGGGCATAAGTAGAGTGTCCTCAGCTTTGCCTACATTAACATAGACGATAGTGCAGATAGCATTCAAACTCAAGGGTGATCCATATCTTCCAGACTGTCAGGAATTTTTTACTTTGTTCCTGGTCCATTATTTCAAACTTAGATAATTTCAGTTGTTTTGGGTTGAACCCTTTCATTGACATTGTTGTGTTTTGGTACAATTACTATCAAACTCTGGGGGATTATTTAGTATTTATTAATTCTGCATTTGTTTTCATTTAGGATATTGGTTTCGTTATCTTATTTAATGAAAAATGGCTAGTTTGCCCTATTTTGGCCAAGTGTTGGATTTGATGTTTCTCATACCAGAGAGTTATTACTGGTGGCACTCACGACAAATTTGGATCATGAGAAGTAGCTTATCAAATAAGGCCTTTAATTTATGATGCCAAATTAAACCAAAAAAGGAGACTACTCAAGCAATTGCTTGGATCTCTTTCCCAAACCTACTTCCTACGGTCTTATATGAAAAAGTCTCTTTTTCTATAGTAGTTGCTATTTTTAAGCATATTTAATTAGATATGGCTACTATAAACAAAACTCTCCCTAGTTGTGGAGGGTTAAGGTTCTAATGGATTTAGTTGCTATGTTAGAAGAATATATGGAGATAGAAGTGGTAAATAGCAAGACAAAGCAAGGGTACAAAATATAAAGATCCAATAAGTAAATACACAAGGATAAATCCAATATGATATACTCCCTATATATTTCCATACTTGCAATTTATAGGGTCATAAAGAAATTGAATGTAGGAAGTTGCATCCACAGTTAAGGAAGCTTGTGCAAGAAAAATAAAAATAAAGAAGGGATGAACGACAACGTCCAACAAGTGTAGAAAGGTATGTTAATGGGAAAGTATTACTTGCAAAATGGAACCCTATTCATAGGAGGTTCATAATTGAGAGAAACACAAAAGGTTAATGAGGCATTTATTGTAGAGACAAGTACTCCCAGAAAAGATATCACAACTCTTAATCCTTTTGATATTTTACAAGATGAAGGTGAGGAAACAGGGATATCTAGTCACAACACAATAGTACAAAAGAGAATATAGATCATGCATGTATCAATAAGTTGAACAAGGATGTTAAAATAGTAGAATAGTGTTGGACAATAAAATTTTGAGGCCGAAAATAAATAATTTGAGACAAAAAAATATTGCAACAATCAATTTTATTGATTTCAATGTGAGTGTTACAATTTCTATGAATCCTCTGATTCGCCTTTTCAAATATAAATTCAAGGGCTTGAAGCTTAATCTTGAATTTGAACTTGATTTGTTGGACTTGAGGAACTTGATCTTGACTTGTGCTTTAATTCAAGGGCTTTTGAGCTTGTTCTTGTATATTGCGGTCTTGATCTTGAATCTTGATGAACTTGATTTGAATGTCTGAGCTTTTTAGAGAAATTATCGTGTTTGATCCACGAGCTTTCTCTTGCTACTTGTTAGAATTCTTGGGGTCTGGGGTCTCTCTTCTGAATTATGAGACCCCTATTTATAGTTGTAGGAAAGGAAGAGTCATGATGAATATGGACTTTCTTTGACCAATCAGATTTAAGTGATGTGGCACCTTTTATGGGCTTTTATTTCACAGGCCTGTTGCATCAGTTTGACATGTGGCACGGTCCTATTGGCTGCTTCACTTAACTTGGGATGCCACGTCATTTGAAACGTGGCGCTTATTTGGGCCTCTAGAATATGACAATATTCTTGGGCTTAGCAAAGTGGACTCATTATTTATAGCCCAATAAAAATTGGACTTTAATTAAACCCATATATGTTTGGACTTAAATAATTAATCTAATTATATTAATCCACAATATTTATTTAGGACTAATATATTTTGAATTTAATATAATCCAAATTTTGTACTGATTTAAATTTAATAAAATTGCATCGCCCACAAATGCCCCTACTTCAAGACTTGTCGAGACATTTAATATTTTGAAGACTAGCCTTGAAGTATGATTATTTAAGCATGTTTCCTTCGTGTTTCAACGATCCTCATACCTATGAATACCACATTCAAAAATTTAAAGTCGAACCATATTGATATTGCCTCTCAAAACTCTCTCATTTTTTCCATGAATCTCTACACTTAAGACCCATTGGTGAGGATGAGATTCAATTTCAAATCGAAGACTTTTTTATCGCCTTACTTAATCAGGAATAAAAATCGTCCGATTTGAACTTAGATTGGAGAAGAAAACAACCTCCAATTTGACTTTGTATGGGAGAAGGAAACAACCTCCAATTTAACTTTGTATGGGAGAAGGAAACAACCTCCGATTTGAATTTGTATGGAAGAAGAAAATTAACCTCCAATTTGAATTTGTATGGGAGAAGGAAATAACCCCCCATTTGAATTTGTATGGGAAAAGAAAACAATCTTCAATTTGAATTTCGAGATGAAAATTATTTCAATCTGAATTTATATTGGAGAAGGAAACAATCTCCAATTTGAATTTGGAGATGAAAATTATTCCAATCTGAATTTATATTGGAGAAGGAAACGATCTCGAATTTGAATTTGGAGATGAAAATTATTCCAATCTGAATTTATATTGGAGAAGAAAACATCCATCCTATAACTCTATAAAAGGAGGTAGTTTATCCACTTTTTCAATATCAATTTTGGGGTTTTCAAGCCATCAACAATATTTAGGTAATTTCTTTTCCTCCTACTTTTCTCTTATTTTCGTCACTTTTTTTTCAGCACAGCATGTTAGTGGTAGAAAATTCATATCTAATTGTAGGAATATCGGAATCATGAACCGTTTGATATTACAGAAACTAGACTTCGAAATATATAACATATCCAAAATTCAGCTTCAAATTCCTTCAATATAATTCTCGATAATTTTTTGAATTTAGCCCTGAATTTTATCATGCTGAAAATTTCAGATCTGCGCGTCTTTACTAAACCTTTCATATCTTGAAGTAGGAAGGATGAAATCACAAGCCGCTTGATTCTTGTGAAACTAGACACAAATAACTATAACATATACAAAATTCATAATTTAATACAATTGATATATTTTCAGGTATTATCCCGAAATAAACATTGAGTTTTGATGCATCAACAATTTCAGATTTACGCGACATCACCAAAAAATTTATATCCCAATGTGAGAGTATTGAAATTATGATATGCTTGATCCTATAGATGCCGGAAACATTCATGTATAACATATCAAAAATTTGGATTTTAACACATTTTTTATTGTTCTAGATGATTTTTTTTGAAGTCCATCTTGACAGAGGATTCCAGATTTGCATTGCCTCACCAAATAATTTATTTTTTGATGTGGGACCATCACCACCAAAGGGCATTTTTATTTCCTCAAATCAGATTTTGAGGGCTTTATTCTCATCAAGGCATCTTGTCTCAATCCAAGTTGGTGATATACAACTTTTAAGATCACAACGCTTTGATAGGTAACGTCCTTTCTATTTGTGTTTTTGCTTTCTCTCTTGTTTCTTCTCTTTTTTTTTTTTGGAGAATTGAAACAGATAGCAATATGCAACAATCAGCTTAGGGTGCGAGATTTTAACTTCACCTCCATCACCTTAAGTGCGACCAATTTTACTTGAAGATGGTGGACATCGGCTTAAGGTGCGAGAGTTTAACTCCGCCTCCGTCACCTTAAGTCCGACCAATTTTACTTGAAGACGATGGAGCGATAGTTTAACTCCGCCTCCGTCACCTTAAGTCCGACCAATTTTACTTGAAGACGGTGAACATAGGCTTAAGGTGCGAGAGTTTAACTCCGCCTCCGTCACCTTAAGTCCGACCAATTTTACTTGAAGACGGTGGACATCGGCTTAAGGTGCAAGAGTTTAACTTTGCCTCCGTCACCTTAAGTCCGACCAATTTTACTTGAAGACGGTGAACATAGGCTTAAGGTGCGAGAGTTTAACTCCGCCTCCGTCACCTTAAGTCCGACCAATTTTACTTGAAGACGGTGGACATCGGCTTAAGGTGCAAGAGTTTAACTTTGCCTCCGTCACCTTAAGTCCGACCAATTTTACTTGAAGACGGTGGACATCGGCTTAAGGTGCGAGAGTTTAACTTTGCCTCCGTCACCTTAAGTCCGACCAATTTTACTTGAAGATGGTGGACATCGGCTTAAGGTGCAAGAGTTTAACTTCGCCTCCGTCACCTTAAGTCCGAACAATTTTACTTGAAGATGGTTGACATCGGCTTAAGGTGCGAGAGTTTAACTTCACCTCCGTCACCTTAAGTCCGACCAATTTTACTTGAAGATGGTGCAGTGATTTTCTTTAAGTATGGGCCCTTTTCAATGTTCAGCTTAAGGTGCAAAGGGACAAATCTTGTCCACCTTAAGGCATGAAATTGAGATATCCTTTTAAGGATAAATCTGTGAGAGGCCAGCTTAAGGTGCAAAGGGACAAATTTTGTCCACCTTAAGGCATGAAAATTTTGATATCCTTTTACGGATAAACTCATTAGAGGCCAGCTTAAGGTGCAAAGGAACAAATTTTTTCCACCTTAGGCATGGAAAATTTTATATCCTTTTAAGGATAAAAACGTAAGAGGCCAGCTTAAGTTGCAAAGGGACAAATCTTGTCCACCTTAAGGCATGGAAATTTTTTATATCCTTTTAAGGATAAACACGTAAGAGGCCAGCTTAAGGTGCAAAGGGACAAATTTTTTCCACCTTAAGGCATGGAAATTTTTTATATCCTTTTAAGGATAAACACGTAAGAGGCCAGCTTAAGGTGCAAAGGGAAAAATTTTGTCCACCTTAAGGCATGGAACTTTTGAGATCCTTTTAAGGATAAACCCACGAGAGGCCAGCTTAAGGTGCAAAGGGACAAATTTTTTCCACCTTAAGGCATGGAACTTTTGAGATCCTTTTAAGGATAAACCCACGAGAGGCCAACTTAAGGTGAAAAGGGACAAATTTTGTCCACCTTAAGGCATGGAACTTTAGAACCCACGAGAGGCCAGCTTAACGTAAAGAGGGAAAAAAATTGTCCACCTTAAGGCATGGAAATTTTGAGATCCTTTTAAGGATAAACCTGTTAGAGGCCTTGATTTGAAGACTTGGAAATTTTGTCAACTTTCACTCCCAAATTTGGCAATTTGAGTGGTTCAACTTCCAAATTTAGGAATTTTAGACACTTCATCTTATGAAATGAAGCTCATATTTCATTAGAGTTTGCCCCCATTAAGCCACCAATACGTAGAGTGAGTCCAAAATTGAATTAGAATGTTCCCATACTTAGTATCCATATGGTAGATACTGCAGGAACATATTTTTTTTTGACACTCATGTAACTGAACTCAGAATGAAATTCCAAGCGCCTACGTACCTCAATGAAGAGGATCAAGTCACAACGTAGTTCTGGGTGAGTGTTTTTTTTTTTAATATTCTTTTTATTGTGTCCTAAGTTTTGCCTAGGACGCCTCTTTCGAGGTTTTCAACTTAGCGAATATTTATTTGATGATATTTTTTTGAGTCGTTCACAGTTTATACTCTTGCGGGCCAGGAGTAGACATGCAGTTTATACTCGTGCCTTAAGGAGTGTACATGCAGTTTATACTCGTGCCTTAAGGAGTGTACATACAGTTTATACTCGTTCCTTAAGGAGTGTACTTGCAGTTTATACTCGTGCTTTAAGGAGTGTACATGCAATTTATACTCGCGCCTTAAGGAGTGTACATGCAGTTTATACTCATGCCTTAAGGAGTGAACATACAGTTTATACTCATTCCTTAAGGAGTGAATATGCATTTTATACTTGTTCCTTAAGGAGTGTACATGCAGTTTATACTCGTGCCTTAAGGAGTGAACATGCAGTTTATACTCATGCCTCAAGGAGTGTACATGCAGTTTATACTCGTGCCTTAAGGAGTGTTATCTCCCTTCAAGGATAGTACTTCTTCAAGAACTTGGCATTGATGGGGCCAATCCTCACTCCATCTGCATCAACAAGCTTGTAAGCACCATTTGAATATGCCTCTTGTACGACATATGGTCCATCCCACTTCGAGGTGAATTTGCCTCCAGATTTATGAGAAGTGATAATGGGCCTTCTTACTGCAAGAACTTGATCTCTAACTTGGAAGCACCTCAAGCGAACCCTTTTGTTGAAAGAATGAGATATCCGGGATTGATAGCATTCAAGATTTTGTTGAGCCTCCAGCCTCTTCTCATCAAGAGCTTCTAACTCTGCAAGACACAACTTAGCATTTTCTTCATCGGTGATAGCCAGTCTCAAAAAAAGGTATTTGACGCTCAAGTGGCAGGACTGCTTCAACTCCAAAAGCAAGTGAGTGTGGAGTTGCTTGCGTCGGTGTACGTTAAGTTGTCCTATACGCCTATAAATCTTCTTCCATTCGCTCATGCCAGTCTCATTTTGATTTGGAGACGACTTTCTTTAAAAAGTTGCATAAAGTCTTATTGAAGGCTTCAGCTAGACCATTGGCGGTAGCATGGTACATAGAAGACTTACGCTGCTTGAAGCCAAAGAGATCACAAATCTTATTCAACAGTTTGTTATCAAATGGCTTGCCATTATCAGTTATTATATATTGAGGGATTCTAAAGCGGTAGACGATATTCACTCGGATGAAGTTCGCAACATTTTCTTTCTTTACTTCCTTGAGAGAAATAGCTTTGGCCCATTTTGAGAAGTAATCTGTCACGGCCAAGATGTATAAGTGTCCACCAGAAGACTTTGGTAGTGGACCAACAACATCCATTCCCAAAGCATTGAATGGTCAAGACGCTACAGTTGGATGTAGTACCTCTGGAGGTTGATGTATGAAATTTGCATGGAATTGGTAGGCTTTGCATATTCTAGCATAGTCTAAGTAATCTTTCACCATCGTTGGCCAATAATATCCCATCCTTTTAATATGAAAATGGAGCTTCGGTCCAGACTGATGTGATCCACAAACTCCCGATTGCGTTTCTTGCAAAGCTTGAATTGTTTTTTCCTCTCCCAAACACCATAAGAGTACTCTTTCAAATGATCTTATGTACAGTGTGTCTTTGTAGTAAAGGAAGCGAGGTGAACGACGATGAATGTCAGTCTTTCTCCTTGGATTTACTGGAATTATCCCATAACATAAGTAATCAATAATAGGTTGTCGCCAATCTTCTTTTACAGCTTCAGACACGGCAATGAGGTATTCAACTTTGTTTTTCACATCCTCATCTGACGGTGGTACTACCCATTCTTGGCGGACAATAACTTGGGTCTGATTTGGAAGAGTCAGGGTTGAGGCCAGAGCAGCTAGGGCATTAGCTTTCTTATTTTCTCTCCTTGGCACATGTTGAAGGGTTACTCCTCCAAGCCACCCCATCAACTTTTGTGCATAATCATGATATGGTCGTAGCTCAGGCTTTCTGACTTCATAGCTTTCCAAAAGCTGCTTGATCACCAATTGGGAGTCACCAAAGACTCATAATTGCAGTTGTTTCATGTCAACTGCCATCTCAAGTCCAAGTATTAAAGCTTGATATTCAGCAACATTATTAGAGCAATGATTTGTTAGGGTAAAAGAGTATGGGATGACCTCTTCTTGTGGAGTGACGAATACCACACCGGCACCAGCTTCATCTCGATGTACGGCACCATCAAAGTACATCTTCCATGGGGTCTAGCTTCAATGACCATTGCATCTTCATCAGGAAGTTCATTGCTCAGTTCCCAATCATCAGGTATCGGGTGGTCTGCCAAAAAGTCAGCCAATGTTTGTCCTTTTAAGCCTTTTGGGGAACATACATAATCTCAAACTATTGAAATTGAAGATACCATCTTGCAAGTCGTTCACTAAGGACTGGTTTCGACATTACAAACTTGATGGGATTTGCCCTCGAGATAAGCCGAACAACATGAGCCTGAAAGTAGTGCTTCATCTTTTGAATCGAGAAGGCTAATGCCAAACATAACTTTTCAATTGGAGAATACTTTAGCTCATTCAGCGTCATCATTCTGGTCAAATAGTAAAGAGAGTTTTCCTTTCCTTCACTATTTTCTTGAGCCAGTAGTGCTCCAACTGACCTCTCTTATGCTGCGATGTAAAGTATCAATGGTTTCCTAGGTATGGGTGCCGCAAGAACTGGTGGCTTTATTAAGTATGATTTGATACTCTCAAAGGCATTACTACAAGCTTGGTCCCATTCAAAGGGAGTGTCCTTCTTCATGAAACGACTAAATGGTTGACATTTTCCTGCCAGGTTTGAGATGAACCTCCTTAAATATGCTAGCCTTCCTTGAAGGCTTTTTAACTCATGAATATCTCGAGGCTCGGGCATCTTCAAAATTGCATCAACCTTAGCTTGATCAATTTTAATTCCTCGGTGTCGCACAATGAAGCCAAGAAATTTTCCCGAAGTAACTCTAAAGTCACACTTCAAAGGATTCATCCTAAGTTTATATCTTCGAAGAAACTCGAATACCATTCTTAGGTCCTTTAAGTAGTCGCATCTCTTTCTTAACTTCACCACTAGATCATCTACATAGCATTCAATATTTTTATGGAGCAGGCCATCAAAGATGTTCTGCATAGCCCTTTGATAAGTGGCGCCAGCGTTCTTCAAACTAAAAGGCATCGCCTTATAGAAATAAATACCTTTGGGCATACGAAATGTAGTGAGTTCTTCATCCTTTGGTGCCATGCGGATTTGATTATAGCCGGATAAACCATCTATAATGGACATTTCCTCATAACCAGTGGTGGCATCAATCATCAACTCTGTTATGGGAATTGGAAAGTCATCCTTAGGGCAGGCGTTGTTGAGGTCTCGAAAGTCGACACAAACTCGAATTTGGCCATTCTTCTTTCTTACTGGAACAATACTTGAAATCCACGTGGGATATTTGACTTCGCAAATAAAGCCAGCTTCAATGAGTTTGTTAACTTCATTTTTAATTAATGGAACCAACTCTGGCCTAAAGCGTCTTTGGGCTTGCTTAACAGGACGAGCACCATTCTTAACCGCCAACTGATGGACCGCTACTTTTGGATCTAAGCCAGGCATTTCCTCATAGCTCCAGGCGAAGAGATCCATATATTCTTTGAGTATGTCCATATAAGCAATTTTCTCCTCTACTTCTAGAAACTCACTCAAGTAAGTTGGTCTTGATTCTTCATCGATTCCAAGATTAACTTCATTATAGGGATCTATTGTGGCCTTTACTCCTTCTTTAAGTTGCGATAGAGCATCTCCAGCATCTTCCTCCTCTTGAGGATTATCGTCATTGACGGATATATGATAACACCAGAAGGCATCTTCTATCTCTTCATCAATCTTTATTTGAGACGAGACATCTTTCTCGTTCTGGGTCGTAACATGATATAAGGAGCCAACACTCTCTTCATCTTCTTCGCGTTGCTTAGTATAAACCATAGTATGTTTTTCCTTTTAACACCTTATTGCATGAAACTACCAGTTCCGTTTGTCGCTTCATTCTAGAAGGAATCAAACTTTGGAAATCCTTCTGGATTTTAAATGAAGAGTGCAGCATTGTGCTTTGACAACTTCTTTGATGTTTGTTGTTTTTCTTCTTATTTATAGGACCCAACCTTTCAAACACAGAAGTTCTTACGGTTTATTCTCCAAGTCGATCAAATACGGAGGGTCTTTTGTTAGCGGCAGTGGATTCTTCTTCCACGGTGATGTAATTACTGACTACCCTTCTTATAGAGATGCGAATTGGAGGTGGTTGCGTGTATCCTAGTCCTTCACGTACTTTCCTGGTGTTACCCTCCGATGGAATTTTGCCCAACCTTGATGGATCATTAGGATTGTATCCAGCCTTTACAAATAGCTTGCATGCATTTGGATCAAAGCCCTCTTTTGTACGCTTCATAGGGAGTGCCATATCTGGTGGCAGATTTTGAGCCACAGATTCCCCAAGTGGCCTTGAGGATGGATTTATTGCGTCAATCTTCTTGACAGGTAAAGTTATCCCCTTTAGCACATTATCTTGGGCATCAGGTGAGTGATCTTTCTCTTTATTTACCTTTGGCACGTAGCGAAGAATAGGAGCTACCTTCTTTTTCATAGGAGCGACGCTTTCTTTATTTAAAGTGAAGAAAGGCTTCATGTTGATGAATTTTTGATAGTCACTGCGACCTTCTTAGATACAAGATCGTCACACTTGGTCTTGGTGACATCTTCAAACCTTTTCTCATCTACAATATTATTCTTTAAGTAGAATTTTGCATCGGCAAAATGTGACTCAGCTTCAGTGAATGGCTTGTCATCGGCGACTATCGTTCTTTCCACTCCATTTTTGAGATACTTCAAGCATTGATAGTATGAGGACAAGATAATTTTGTTCCTATTTACCCAAGGCCTACCAAGCAATACATTGTATGAAGTTTTGGCATCGATCACATGCATCAATGGGTTTGATTGAAAATCATCCATACTAATCCCCAACTTGATACATACCATGGACCTTTGGTCCCCTTGGTTGAAGCCTTGGATCATTATACGACTTTCGTCCAGTTCGCTAGTAGCGATGCCAAGCTACTTCATCGTACGGATAGGTAGGATATTAACTCCAGATACTTCATCTATCAAGATTATATTGATCTTCTTTCCTAGAATTTGACCCACCATGTATAAGGGACGGTTATGTGGGGTCTCACCAAGCAGAAGATCATTATTTGTGAATGTGATTTCTGTATCACACACATATGCCTATTCGCCAAGAGTTTTAGCCAACCTTTCAGAAGATGAAGGAACTTCCATGGGTAGATTATCACCCTTTGTCCCCTCTTTGGCGGTATTAAAATAAGATGCTTCAAGGTTGACTTGGGCAGTCTTATTGAGGAACCAACTCGGTAAGAATTCCTCTAGATTTACCGGACGCTGAGGTTTCTGACGGTGAAGCTCTGTCACCCTTGTTCTTTTTGGAAGTACAACCAACTTTTGTTTCCTTAGTTTCTTCACCACTTTCCTTCCGGTTGGTTGCTCATACGTCTCCTTTCGTAGACTCATCTTCTTGCGTTTGCGTCTAGCCAATAGAGTCCAACCTTCATCATCGTCTTCATCAACCGAAGACCTATCAGGCTCTAATATCTCTTCATTATGCTCCTTAACACAAATTTTAACCAGGTCGAACGAGCCAAAAGTGATAGAAATTTGATGAGAACTGGTTGTATCATCATCGAAGAAGATTTTCTTCTCTTTTGCCAGTTGCATAATTTTAACTTTAAAGACAAAGCATTTCTCCAGAGGGTGACTTATGAGCCTATGATATTTGCAATAATTAGGGTCATTGGTCCTTCCGTCTTCATTGGGATGCTTCATCTCTGGGAGTTCGATGAGCTTATGCTGAAGGAGTTCATCGAAAATCTCAACAACATCAGAATCAAGGAAGGGATATTCTTTTTCTTGCATCTCCTTTAACGTTTTTTGATTTGGACGTGCTCCAGAAGTCGTCTTTATACTTTGTTTCTTGCTCACCTTTGTGGTGACTTCCACAGGAGACACATCAACATTCATGGATTCTTTGTTATCATTTTTGGGGACAAACTTACCCCATCTCTTGGGTTCTTGTTTATCCTTTCCCCTTCGAGGGTCATGGATAGGCTCTCCTTCCTTTCCAGAAGAAGACATTCTCAACTCCATGTCGTGAGCACGAGTAGCTAACTCTTCAAAGGATTTTGGCTTAATGCCTTGCAAGATGTAGAGAAGCCCCCAGTGCATTCCTTAGATGCACATCTCTATCGCAGAAGCTTCGCTGAGCCTATCTTTACAGTTTAGGCTAGCATGTCTCCATTGATTGATAAAGTCAATGACTGGTTCGTCCTTTCTTTGCCGAGTATTTGTGAGCTCTACCATGCTCACTGTACACCTTGTGCTATAAAAGTGATTCAGGAACTCATGTTCCAATTGCTCCTAACTATCGATGGAGTTAGGCTCGAGATCTGTATACCAATCAAAGGCGTTTCCCTTTAGGGAATGAACAAACGGTTTGACAAGATAGTCACCGTAAGTTCCAGCATTATTACATGTCTCGACAAAGTGTGCGACATGTTGTTTTGGGTTACCTTTGCCCTCAAATTGTTGAAATTTGGGGGGTTGATAGCCAGCAGGCATTTTGAGGCTATCTATTATTGCAGTGTAAGGCTTGGCATATGCAAGGGAAGACTTGGTGACAACATCATACTTATCTTTGAGGGTCCCTTCAATAAATTCCCTCAATTGCCTAATCGAGATCATTCCCTCAGCAGAAACTTGCATCTCTTTAGTCGATGGTGTTTGTTTCACAGGATTTTTTATCTCATGAACCTCTAGTGCTTTTCCCGGCGCATGACTAGATTCCCCGTCTATTAAGCCTTCCACCCTATCCACTATCTTATCAATCCTAGCCTCTTGATTCTGAACATAGTTGGTCAGGCCTTCAATTACCTTTGTCAGATTCGCAAGTTGCTCCTCCACAGAAGAGGCATCAGTTACCATTGCTTGCATGATCATCGGAGATGTTGGAGAGTAACACGGATTATCACATAAGTTGATCTTTGAAGTACTTATCTTATGTGGTGTAAGTGGAGATGACGCATTTATTAAACGACCATCGCTCTTGGCTCTAGAGTATTTGGAACCGGAATGCTCAAGTAGATCTAAAGTCTTTTTCAGCGATTCGGCCACACTGCTCCCTCCTTCTGAAGCACTTGCATTGGACTTCATTCCTTTCGGGGTTGAAGATCCAAAAATTGGAGTTGGCGCGGATGACACTGGATGTGTTTGTTGTCCTAGCAAGCCTGCCTTGCTCCTTGTGACAGCTCCTAAGGTTCCGAAAGTAACACCAAGGATGCTTTCTACTCCAGCAGAGAACTTTGAGCCAGCAGCCTTGGAAGCAGTTGATTGAGAGTTGACCTTCTTGGAAGTCATTTCGTTGTTCTTAAACTTTGAAGTATGAAAAGTTGAGATGAGAGGTAGAGATTATCCCACTGGGCGTGCCAAAATTTGTTGGACAATAAAATTTCGAGGCCGAAAATAAATAATTCGAGACAAAAAAATATTACAACAATCAATTTTATTGATTTCAATGCGAGTGTTACAATCTCTATGAATCCTCTGATTCGCCTTTTCAAATATAAACTCAAGGGCTTGAAGCTTAATCTTGAATTTGAACTTGATTTGTTGGACTTGAGGAACTTGATCTTGACTTGTGCTTTAATTTAAGGGCTTTTGAGCTTGTTTTTTAATATTGCGATCTAGATCTTGAATCTTGATGAACTAGATTTGAATGTCTGAGCTTTTTAGAGAAATTATGGCGTTTGATCCACGAGCTTTCTCTTGCTACTTGTTAGAATTCTGGGGTCTGGGGTCTCTCTTCTGAATTATGAGACCTCTATTTATAGTTGTAGGAAAGGAAGAGTCATGATGAATATGGACTTTCTTTGACCAATCAGATTTAAGTGATGTGGCGCCTTTTATGGGCTTTTATTTCATGGGTCTGCTGCATTAGTTTGACATATGGCACGGTCATATTGGCTACTTCACTTGACTTGGCATGCCACGTCATTTGACATGTGGCGCTTATTTGGGCCTCTAGAATATGACAATATTCTTGGACTTAGCAAAGTGGGCTCATTATTTATAGCCCAAATTAATGGGCTAGACTCATATATGTTTGGACTTAAATAATTAATCTAGTTATATTAATCCACAATATTTATTTAGGACTAATATATTTTGAATTTAATATAATCTGAATTTTGTACGAATTTAAATTTAATAAAATTGCATCGCCCACAAATAGAAGCAATCTTTAAATCATGACAACACAATAATAGAAATAGTAGAAGACATAAAAGAAAAGCCAAAAAATAAATATGTAAGGAGCAAAGATGGTGAACAGTCCCAACAAGAAAAGTTAATAGAAGGGAAGAAGGGCATAGAGATTTCTATAGCTATTGAGTTCAATAAGAAGTGGACATCAAAATCATTTCCCAAAGACCATGGGAAAGAATCTACAACATCTTCAAAAGTCCTTTTAAAACAACAAAAAAGCAGTAGTGAGCATAGAATGGAGGAACAGAAAACGAGTTAGGAAAAGACCTTACTACAGAGATTAACAAAGATGGAGTGAAAATTATTGGTTCTGGTGAAAGTGCACTTGTAGATTACACTACAAAATATGGAGACACTATCAATAAAAACATAAGCTCAGCAGTAACAACAACAGAAGATAATAATATTGTGCAAGAAGAAGCAACATGTCTCATAGAGAATTATCAAGCACAACCCCTTGGCAGTGGTAGAAATACCTTATGTAGTTCCGACAGATGAATCCTTAATTACATTGGGTTCTATAGAATCTCCCAATTAAGCTTTGCATGATATAGTCAATCATAATTCGGGAAATAAATTAGAAGGGGCAAAATAAAGAGAAGAAAAAGATCAGAAGAAAGGTGATGCATTGAATGAAGAACCGATAATTAATGATGGAGATCTTTCCCTAAGGGATATCAAGGTGATTAAATCAGCTAAAAAAAACAAGGGAATAGAGAGGCCTCCAACCAGTCAGGGTGCAATCAAAGAGAAAGATAGTATTACAACAAAATAGTAAATGATGAAGGTTTGATATGGAATATAAGTTCTGTAAAGTCACAAAAAGCATTCCAAAGAGTGCATATATTGTACAACTTTCATAAGTTGCTTTTGTTGCATTGCTTGAGTCTTTTTAGCATAGTAGAAACTTCAACATGTATAGATCTAAATTAAGATCAAATCAGCCTATCACAATTTAAGCAGACAGATTTGGGTCATTGTTAATCATGGTTATGATGCTACAGTAATTGGTGATGTTGATCAACAACTAACATTAAAATTAATAGATCAATTCTCTGGTTCCTAATTCTACATATCTTTAGTGTATGCTAAATGTGATGTTAACCAAAGACTGGAGCTATGAGATGATATTCAATCTAGCCTAGAGCTTAAATCTTCTATGGGTAATTGGTGGAGACTTTAGTATTGTGCTTAATGGTATGTTTAATAGTGAAGAAAAGATAGGAGGTATTCCAATTACGTATGGTAACACTAATGATTTTAAAGCTTTTATCGAGTCCTATGATCTTGCTCAAATAAAATTTAAAAGTAGTCTTATACTTGGTTGAATGGAAGAGCTGGGAATGATTGTATGTTTGAGAGACTTGATGGCGTTCTTTTCAATGTTGAGTTTCAAGGCATTTTTTACCATGCTGAAGTTGAACATTTTCCTAGAAATAGTTATTATCATGTCCCTCTTCTATTGACTTGTCATACCGATCTCCAAATGTATGCCTTTTAAGTTCCTTAAATTCTGGAAAAATCACGAGCCTTTAAGGAAGTGGTTAGACTGATTTAGAGTACTGAATTTTCTTCAAATCCATTCTTGGATTTCAAGAAAAAGATAAAGAAAGTCAAAAAGGCCTTAACTTTGTGGAATAGAGAGACCTATACGGATATATTCAACAACTGATTATCAGAGAAGATATTGCAAGAATTAAAGACAAGCTATTTGAAGATGATCATTCTACTAAGAATAGAATTATCATGCAACAAGCTAAGGTTGAGTATAGCAAATACTTAGCCTTGGAGGAAATATACTGGCAATAGAAGGCTGGTTATGAATAGTTTTAAAATGGTGACAAGAACATAAGATTCTTTCAAAGTGTGGTGAAAGGGAAGAAACAAAGACTAAAGGTGAATAGAATTCAAGACACATAGGTTGTCGGTTAGAAGACCAAAGAGAAATAGCAGATGTTGCAATAGCCTTCTACAAGAACCGATTTCATCAAGAAAGAGATTCAGTAGTTATTTCACTTTTATCATGCATTCCTCAAATGATAAATGATGCAAAATATGAGTTTTTGAGAGTCGTTCTAGAATAAAAGGAGGTGAAAAAATAGTATTTAGTCTCAAAGGGGATAATTCTTGTGGACCTAATGGTCTATCATGCAGATTTTATCAAGAATGTTGGGAGATAGTAGAACCAGATATTATGAGGATGGTGCTTGATTTCTTTGTAGGTAACTCTCTCCCAAAATCAATTACCCATACTAGTTTTGTTCTAATTCCTAAGAAAGCTATGTTTCAAACTTTCTCTAATTTGAAACCTATTATTTTGAGTAACTTTGTCAATAAAATCCTTTCAAGGATTATCCATGATAGGTTAGAAAGATTTCTGCCAAATATTATCTCTTTAATCAATCAGGATTTATCAAAGGAAGGAGTATTATTGAAAATTTATTGCTAGCTCAAGATTTAGTGACTAATATTGGCAAGAGTGAAGAACCAACAAATATGGTCACTAGAATAGATATGGTCAAAACATATGACAAGGCCTCTTGGATTTTCTTAACGAAGGTGCTAAGAACGATACGCTTCTCAAACAACTTTGTGGATATGATTTGGCGACTGATCTCCAACAATTACTTTTGTTCATAAATAGCCAGTCTCATGGCTTTTTTTCACTCCAGTAGAGGTGTGAAGCAAGGGGATCCCCTATCCCCAGCTTTATTTTATTTTGTCCTCTAAGGTTCTTACTAGGGCTCTAAATGTTTTGTTCATGGATAATGAATATGTAGGCTATGGAATGCCTAAGTGGATCCCTAATTTGAACCATCTTGCTTATGCTGGTGATACTATAATATTCTCATCTGCAATTGCATTCTCTCTGATAAATATTATAAGGACCTTACAAAAGTATGAGAAGTAGTCTGGGCAGAAGGTGAATACTGAAAAGAGCTTTTTTTATATGCACCAAAATACAGTAAGGAATACAACAATCATGGTTGAAAAATGTTTAGGAATGAAGAGGGGATCTTTTCCTATGAAGTATTTAGGATGCCCCATTGCGCATACCAAGAAATGAAAGGAGCATAAAGCAGAAATGATAGACAAAATTAAGGGGAAACTGCATGCTTGGAAAGGTAAGATGTTTTCCTATGGAGGTACAGAAGTTCTTATTTCTAGTGTCTTGAAAAGTACTCCTATATATGTTCTTTACCATTGTTCCCATTATTTGTGTTACTAGGAACTTCACAAAAGATTTTCTCAATTTTTCTGGAGCAAATCAGAAGGAGCAAACAATGGTGTTTGCCTTCAAAAGCGAGAGGAAATATTGAGTTTTAAATCAATGTTTAAAGTTTCTCAGGCTTTCAGGCTTTATATGCTAAATTTTGGTGGAGATTCAAAACCCAAAACAATATGTGGTCCAATTTCTTCTGGAATAAGTATTGTAACAAATAAATCCCAACACTTGTTGAATGGAAATAAGACTCTCAGATATGGAACCATATGCTACAAAATAGAGACAAGATTGAGCAGATCTTATGGTGGGACCCTAAAGAAGGCACCTTTAGTATTTAGTATAAAAACTGGACTACCTTAGGTCTTTTTTTCAACTTCTTTTCAAACAGCAAAATGCTATGCACACTTGGCATGTTATGAAAGATGTGGATGAATTTCTTACAGAGCATGGATGGACTTTTAAAGTCACGGAAGATTTTGTTTCTGATTATGTAGTTGCACATATTAGGAACAATATGAGACAGTTGAAACTATTTAACCAAAGGGATGACCCTTGGTGGACTATTACAAGTACATGCACTTTTAGTGTAAAGAGTGCTTTGGAGCTACTGAGACATAAGGAAGACATATATGATGATATAAAATTATTGCAGTGTAAAGATTTACCTTTCAAGTTCTCTTTCTTGGCTTAGAGAATTTGGAAAGGTCAAGTGCTAGTCTCTTAACTAATTCATCTTTGGAATACTAATATTTCTCAATTTTGTAGATGTTGTATAGACCAAGAGGTTGATCTATAGAACATATGTTTTTGAAGGGTGAGACTACTCAAGTCACTTAGAAATATTTTACAAGAGATGTAGGTTCAACCCTTTACCAACCTCAAAGAGAAGCATAAGGAAATGGGGAGCTTAGATAGTAAAAGATTGAAAGGGGTTTACCAGGTGGTTCCTATATTGATACTATATTTCCTCTGGAAAAAAAAAAAAAAGGAATATAATCATTCATGGGGGTCATTTTTCTACTGGAAAGGTCAACTGGGACGTAACTTCTTTGATAAAGTTAATTAAGAGAAGATACAAATTGTGCCTTGAGGACAAAAACTGGCCTGACATTATTGTTGTTTTGGAGAGATATAGACCTGTTTATAAGATCAGAATTATTAAGTGGTTGCCCTCTCCGATTAATTGAGTTAAATGCAATATAAATGGAGCTTCTAGGAGTAATCCTGGCCCAAGTTCAGATGCATTCTGTATTAGACATTCAGAGGGTGACTATGTATTTGCAAAGGGCATTAAACCTTCGTGACACCTCTAATCTAGAGGTAGAAATAAGGGTTGTTAGAGAGGGATTAGTTTATTGTAGGGACAATATGATTAATAATTGGAAAAAGCTCAAATATGTCACTGAACTAGGCTTATTTATGTCATCCGTTAAAAGTTGGGCTCATTCATGTCATCGCCGTTATAAAACTGGTTCATCCATGCCATTACTTTTTAACGGTGGTTTTCTAAAAAACTGTTTTGCCACGTGGCCTCTTATTAAAGGTCCACGTCATTTTTTTTAATTTTTATATATTTTTTATTTTTATTTTATTTTATTTTATTTTTTTATTTTATTTTATTTTTTTCAGTTTTGATCCATTAAGAAGTATTCACCCACACCCAACCTATCACCTTAACCCACTTTAATATTACTCTTAATTTTGACCCTAGATTTAAACATATATATAATCATTTAGTCTTCGAACATAAAATTTACACACTTGAATACTACGTTTAAAATAATATAGGTTAGAATAATTAATAATTAAAATGACAAATGAAGAGTTTTTCCTTTTCTCTTCTGTTATTTATGGCGTAATGTAGCAAGCATATCCTACACTTGATGTAATGGGTTTTGTTTAATAAGAATTTGTTGGTCTGACAAAAAAAAAATGGCAAATGAATAAATTGTGATTAAAAATTAATTTGTTTTGACTCTCGAAATCCGAACATCATCACATAATTTAGGACGAAGAGAATACCACATAAATGAAGGACCACAACTTTTAATTAGGAAGAATACCTAAAAATCCCTTCTAAATTTGAATTATAAATTTTATAATTGAATTATCGGTAGTCTTAATTATTTTGTGAATTTGGTTATTTGGTAACCTTTATACTCTTTAACGTGGACGAGACGTAGAGCATAACTTTTTTCTGCGTGGGTGGATTCTTTAATATACACATTAAAGATCCATCAATATACACATAAATGGTATCTGCGTGAGTAGGTACCAAACAACACTAAAAAATATATGGACTGAAAACACCCTACGTACCTAGATGGTGGTCTTTTATTTATTTTATATTTTTTTAAACTCTAACACGCCTAAAAATAAATTATGTTCTACGTCTCGTCCACGTTAAAGAGTATAAAGGCTACCAAATAGCCAAGTCCACAAAATAATTAAGACTACCAATAATTCAATTATACAACTTATAATCCAAATTTAGAAGGAATTTTTAGGTATTCTTCCTGATTAAAAGTTGTGGTCCTTCATGTATGTGGTATTCTCTTCGTCCTAAATTATGTGATGATGTTCGGATTTCGAGAGTCAAAACAAATTATTTTTTAATTACAATTTATTCATTTGTCATTTTAAATTATGAATTATTCTAACCTATATTATTTTAAACGTAGTATTCAAGTATGTAAATTTCATGTTCGAAGACAAAATGATTATATATATGTTTAAATCTAGGGTCAAAATTAAGAGTAATATTAAAGTGGGTTAAGGTGATAGATTGGGTGTGGGTGAATTATTCTTAATGGATCAAAACTTAAAAAAAAATAAAAAATTTAAAATGACGTGGACCTCTAATAAGAGGCCACGTGGCAAAGTAGTTTTTTTTTAAAATCACCGTTAAAAAGTAATGGCATGGATGAACCAGCTTTATAACGTCGATGGAGCTCAACTTTTAACGGACGTCATAAATGAATCATTTTTAATAGTTCAATCGCATATTTGAGCATTTTCCCTTAATAATTTTACTATGGAGTCGGACTCTATGGCCCTAATTTAACTTTTATAAGGGGAATGGGAGATCTCATGAAGCATATCAGTGTAATCGAATAGTATTAATAACATAAGGAGGTTTTTATTAGTAAGAGTACAACACTCCTTTTCGGGAGAAAAATACTCTTGTTCTTTTTGCTAATCTTGTTTTTTGTTTTGCAAGTGATTATTAAATAGGTCAATTAAACGATATCCCAATAGCAGGCAGAACATAACTAAATTTAGAAAAATCAAGTACACCTAACTTAAGGAGGTCTACATTACATACAACACGAGAAATTAATCATACTTGTTCGTGGAAATCATCTTTAAGCAGGTTGCATTAATATTATTTCAATTTCGTATTATATAATAGTAAAAGCCTCTAGATTTATTTGCAAGTTTGATGTCATTTCTAGAGATTTGAGTATCTGTCCCTATGAGATTTTTGGGTGTTCATCAGATGCTAAATCAAAAAGTATTTGTATTTTGGAACTGTACTTTAAGCAATCGAATCTAGAAATGTTATTTAATCTGCAAAAAAGATGAACAATCATATAAATCTCTATATCCATTTTATTTTCCTTCAAACTTTGAATTTGGTGGTGGTATTAATCTCAGTAGAGGTTCAACCCACTGGTCAGAAGATAGAGGAAAAAAAGAATGGTTAAATGAGATTTACAAAGGAGAAAAATTATTTGAGACATGTTAAGATTAGTGTCTACATAAATCTACTTGGATCTAGAAAGGATTAACATCTTCATACTCAAGATATATGGATTCATAGTCGAGATGATACGATATTTGCCTTTGAGAGCTTAAAGTGCCTATCGATGATACCAAACTGAAAGAGTTGATCTGCTGAGCTGCAGTATCTCAAGATGACAGAGAGAAGTCATGGAATTTCAAGACAAAGAGAAGCTAAGATCGGATTTAAGATGGATGAAACCATGAAATTTTAAGAAGCTTCCACAGACATCAATAAGAAGATATTTCCAGATTGCTTGTCAATGTCAGTTGGTGTCCACCTATTTTGTTTATCACGCTTTTTTTAATTCCTTCTTAGGCTAGGTCACTTTTGTGCGTGGCTTGTTTGTGTATGTAATATTGAATCTACTTAATCCGTTTAAAAAATAATCACCTATTTTTTTTATTAATCTATTTAAAAAAATTGATGTCTTTTCTTTTTTAACAATTTTTTATTTTTTAATTTTTCATGTGACATGCTTAAAACTAAAAGATTAGAGGATATTTTGATACGTTTGTCATACCTTTAATTTAAGACTATAAAATTTTAAAGTTTTATTTTCTTAAAATTTAAGTCAAGTCAAACGAGATTATTCTTTTTTAAACGGATAGAGTATTATTTTTTATCTATAGCCTCTATGCCCAATTTGGCTTAAAAAATCAGTCAATTTATAATGTGGGCCCTTTGAAAGAGGAGGAATAATTGAAGACATGGATGAGAACCCAACTTTTTAAACATGGTGATGCAAGTGCAAAACCTAATTAATTAGTTGATAAAAATGCTATATTTATGGATTAAAAGGGTGCCTAAGTAGGGTATAATAGTGTTGAATGTATTGAAGAATTATAAATCCAAACTGTATTAACATGCTGTAACTTGAAAACCTCTTGATGAGGGAACATTAGATGTAATGCAGATAAGGCTTGTTTTCCCTTCTTGGTCATAGCTCATATGGATTCTGCCTGGGAAATAACAAGGGAAATCTTATATATGATCTGGCAGAACCAATTGAGATATCAACTAATATGGTGGCAGAAGCTACATAAATAATTGAGGATTTAAAGTATTGCAAAGAAAAGTGGATATAAAAACTTATTATTGAGACAGAAACCTTAGTATGAGGAACATCAGATAACAGGTGTGGAAAGATCCACGAAAACTCGAAGAAACAGTGGAGAAAATCAATAATATAGTTCAACAGATGATGAGCATGTATTTGCCACACTTAAAAGAAAGGGAAAGCATTTAAATGTAGAAGTAAATAAGAGTTTAGAAGATCTTCTAAATCTGAGTCTTGTCCATGTTCAACAAATAAAATTTATTGTCGTCTTTAGGATTATCAGATCTTTTTTTATTGTTTTGGACCTTCGGCCATGTTTTGTAAAGAGTCTTTTGATTGAGCTATAAAATATGGCCTCTTAGGGCCTAAAATTTAATTAATAAATTATGGGGAAAAACGTATATAGCAATTATTAGAAAGAAAATTACAACTTATAGCATAACTTTTATTTTTTCAAGTTATAGCAAATCTTATAAAAAAATAAAAAATAAAAATATTTTTTTCTTTTTTAAAAAAATACAAAAAAATAATTTCTGAAAAAGAAAATAAAAATTTAATATAACTAATATGCAATAATCCTTCCTTAAATATAGTTATTCTTAATTATTGCTATCAATCCACCCCAAATCCCTCTAACTGTTTTTCTTTTCTCCTATTTTAATGCTTCCATTAAGAGTTTTCATTTTCATACACTACCTTCTTTTTATACACTATTTAGTTGTTCCAGTCACAAATTGGTATCACCTAAATTTATACTCTACCTTCTTTATGAATTTTGATTGCAACGAGAAACCACTACAAACACTCAACAACGGCTACCAATCGCCAAATTAAGACCTTTCAACTGGTAAAGATCCTTCACAGAAGTATGGTTATTGCTCCCCTGGGGACTATTCCATAAATTGGTATCACCTAAATTTAATATCGCAATCCATATATATCAATTTATATATCTATTTCATACAAATATGACATGTAAGAAAACACTTTATAAACTGATTTCATTCAATTTATAATCTTAAGTATATCTTCTTAATTGAATATCACAATCACATTATACTCATTCCATATAAATATAACATGTAAGAAACTATTTATAAACCTTGAATGTAATATTGATATTATACAGGTTTCATACATGAAATAATTCAAAAAATACAAGTTTGTATATTTATTCATACACTAAAATAAATAATAACGTATAATATTTGGTGAAAGTCGATTTCTATACCAACTTCTACAATCATTATACTTATTTCATACTAATTTTATACAGAATTCATACACGAAACATTTTAATAAGTATATACAAGATAATTTTCACTATATTATTCTTATGAAAGATTACAATCTATATTTAAATCCTTATTTATGTTGTTACTAACACAAACTGATTGTTTAATATTTTTTCTCTAATATCCATTGACATATCTTTTATTATTATATACAATGAGTATTTAATAAAGAAATTGACAATACTCCTTATACCATATTATTTTTAAAGAACAAAAGAAAAAATAGAAGAAAGGGAATTTATGATGAATGAGAACAAATCGTTGGTTGAATAATGATTCACAATGGAACAAATTGTTGGTTGAATATTCTAGGACTTCTAAGCGAAGGAGTAGAATCGAATTTTGGTTTAGACATAATTCACAATGGAGAATGAAAAAAATAAATATATCAATTTTATGTTTTTCGAAAAGAAGATGAATATTATCTTAAACCCATTTTTTTCAATGAAGAAGATGAATATTATATGAAACCCACTTTTTTTTAATCTTGTATTTGCAAGGGAAGAATATAAATATTAAATGAGTAAGTTAAAGGAATCAGAATTTTCAATAAATTTTTGAAAGATTGAGTATTAGAATGGAGAAAGGGAGTATATATTTACCATAATTATGAATACACAATTTAAGGTGAACATTGATTACAACCCTATAAATATGGGATTGATTTTCACATAGTGAGGTCTGAGGAGGGTAAGATGTACGCAGTCCATACCACTACCTTCGGAGAAGTAGCAAGGTTGTTTCCGATAGACCCCGGGCTCAAGATAAGATAAGTCATAAAAAACGTACACAAAGCATGGAACAATATGGCATGACATAAATACGCCGCCTATAAGGAGTAGTAAACAAAGAATAGTAAGAAATCGTAATGCAGCATAACAAGAATACTGCACCGGCCAAGTAAAGCCCTATCCTACCTACAGAAAAAGTCACTAGCCTTCTATCTTAATACGCGTCCTCCAGATCTTCCTATCTAGGGTCATGTCCTCAATAAGCTGTAACTGCTCCATGTCCCGCCTAAGCACCTCTCTCCAGTATTTCTTTGGCCTACCCCTACCCCGCCTGAAACCATCCAAAGCAAGTCTTTCACACCTACGAATCGGAGCATTCGTGCCCTTCCTCATCACATGTCTGAACCATCTCAAACAGACCTCCCGCATCTTGTCCTCCACTGAATCCACACTAACCTTATCCCGAATAATCTCATCCCGAACCCTATCCCCCTAGTAAGCCCACACATCCAGCGCAACATCCGTATTTCCGCTACCTTCAGTTTTTGAATGTAAGAGTTCTTGACATGCCAACACTCCGCTTCATACAACATGGACGGACGGACTGCCACCTTATAAAATTTGCCTTTAAGCTTGGGCGGCACCTTCTTATCACACAACACCCCCGAGGCGAGCTTCCACTACATCCATCCCGCCCCGATCCGGTGAGAGACATTCTCATCAAGCTCACCATTCCCCTGAATCATGGCCCCTAGGTACTTGAAACTATCCCTCTTACACACCACCTGAGAATCCAACATTACTACCACCTCGTCCACCTCCCTCGAGACATTAAACTTACATTTCAAATATTCGGTCTTGCTCCTACTTAACCTGAACCCTTTAGATTCAAGGGTCTGTCTCCACACCTCTAATTTATCATTCACACACACACACACACTCGAGTCTCGTCAATCAAAACCATATCGTCTGCAAAAATCATACACTAGGGCACCTCGCCTTGGATACGCCGCGTCAACATATCCATAACCAAAGAAAATAAAAACGGGCTAAGAGTAGATCCCTGATACAACCCTGTCAAGACCGAAAAATATTTTGAATCACCTCCCGCAGTCCTCACCTGGGTCTTAGATCCATCATACATGTCCTTGATCGCTCTGGTATACACCATCGGGACCCCACTCACCTCCAAGCATCTCCAAAGGACTTCCCTAGGGACTTCGTCATATGCCTTCTACAAATCGATAAACACCATGTACAGGTCCTTCTTCCTTTCCCTGTACTGTTCCACTAGTCTCCGCACTAGATGAATTGCCTCCGTCGTTGAGCGTCCAGGCATAAATCCAAACTAGTTCTCCAAAATAGATACAATCCTCCTCAACCTCCACTCTACCATTCTCTCCCAAATCTTTAGCGTGTGGCTCAATAACTTAATACCCCTATAGTTGTTGTAACTCTGAATATAACCCTTATTATTATACATAGGGATCATAGTACTCCATCTCCAGGCCTCAGGCATTTTCGCCGACTTGAAAATGTCGTTGAACAAATCCGTCAACCACCTCAAACCAGCCTCACCAGAAAATTTCCAAAAATCCACGGAGATCTCATCAGGCCCCATCGCCCTACCCCTTCGCATCCTGCGAACGGCCTCTCTGACCTCTGATAACGCTCAATCTACAGCTCTCGTTTGAGTGTAAAGCGGTCGTTAGCAAATATAGAACCCAACCTGGGTTGGGTGCCGATCCCACAGGGAATAGCTTGGCCAACAAGTAAGTAAAATTACTAACCTTTTGGTGCAAGTCTCGTAAGAAGGGGGGATTCTTGTCTTGCAAGTAATGTAAACAAAAGCTGAAAATAATAAAGTAAAAAGAGAGAGATTGTTACGTTAGTTGTAAACAATGAGAATTGAAGCGTTGGGGTTATGTCCACCTTCTGAGGTATACGTCTTTATTGGCTATGAGTGTGTAGAATTCTGTCATGCAATTGCTTATAGAGAATTGTAGTCGATGGTAAATCCAAGCGTCTCTCGACCTAAACAAGGACTATTTCACTTTAACTCTCTCGACTTAAAGCGTATCTAACGGTACGAATTCTCCAAGAGGTTAGTCCAGTTACGACACTAGCTTTTTAATAGGAAAGGGTGTCCTACTACCTTGACATTATCTCTTTTCCAGACAAATAACTTTTCTCTCGAACAAGTTAAATGTTAGACTGGCGTATTCTTGCGTTTGCAACCGCAAAGAATGTAGATTAAGATGAAGAGAATAATGATATAAGCAATATACGTGCCTCGAACTCACAAACTCACAGCAATAGATAGTATCTCATACGGCTTCCATAACCCCAACAGAGAAGTTTAGTTACCCATGAATGCGAAGGAAATCAAGATTGACATTGTTATTATATCACGATATTGAGTAATGGCGTGTAGATCAAGTGATAGGCGTGAGGCGTGATTCCTTAGCAAGTAACGATTCTCTTGTTGTGGAATTTAAGAATAGAAGAGTAGAAGAAGAAAAATAGAATTAATGGAAAGATTAGAAGAGTTGTAGAGTAATAGAATTGAATTGTAAGATGAGAAGTTAAGAAGATGTTAGAAGATGTAAAAAGATGATAGAAGATGTTTTAAAATCTCTAGCATGATAGGGTATTTATAATACCCATATCCTACTCCTACTAAGCTAATGAAATAAATAACCAAATCCTACTAGACTAATGAAATCCTTAACCCAAATGTACTAGGTTAAGGTAACATTATCATAATCCACATAAAATAATGAAATACATAACCTAATTGTACTAGGTTAATGTATCATTGTCAAAATCCAGCTTTGTGTCTGTAAGTCCCCAAAGTCTTCAGAATTGTTGTTTTAGCCCGGGACAGATTTTCCATGCAGCAGTTTTGGTCCTTAGGCGTGTAAACTTTCTTCCCTTCCTTTGTGAGCTTTCTTTTGCGTCAAGTAAGCCATAAAATGCTGATTTTTGCATCATTTATACCTGAAACTTTACTAATCATGTTTGTTAGCTCTCTTATAGGAAAAAGGACTAAAAGTGCATGAAATGTATAATTTGTTCTCAAAACTAGGATAAAATATGGGCAAAATATATTGATATAGGCGCGTAAATTCGCCTATCATCAACACCCCACACTTAGAGCTTTGTTCGTCCTCGAAAAAACTATCATGTCCTTCTAAACATCAACTTAGGGTTTTACAGCAACAACACAAAATATTCGCCAAGACAAGCACAACAATTATCAACCAAGAGTAGCTTTCCGATTATAAGTAGAAACAATTTAACCTCAAGTATAGACTCGTGATGGTGATCAACTCGCATGCAAACGTTAAAGTGCATGGAATCATATACAACTATCCAAAACTCATCAACCATGTGTGTCTCACAATATAGTACCCATAATCACTCACAAATATAGCATATTTTTCAAACATGGGTATCAATATGTCATTGCTCTCACTCTCACAAAGAGTTCATATGTAGCAACTGATGACCATAGGCTTGCCCTTAATGTAGTACTCCACTAAATGTCGGAATGTTAAGATTAGGATCAAGTAGGTCTTTTGATGGTTGTAATGTAGGCTAAGGGACGGGTAGGACTATTTTGGCCAAGAATAGTGACTAGGTTCCTAAGCGCTTTAATACATCACTTTGTATCATTGACACTTTTTTCTTTCAACCTTTCTTCTTTCTTTTTTTTCTACCACCCTTGTTCTCCTCTTTTTTCAATATTAAGCACAACTCACTTTTCAGCTTTCTTTTCCTTTTTCTTTTCACAACATACCTCTTATGATAGCATTTTTTTTTCTTTTTCATAACACATTCAAGAACCACTCCAATTTATAGCATTATACTCACCCAATTTCTTTTTATGTTGTCACATGACTTTTTCACTTTAAAGCACTTAGGGATTTTGGGATCAAATTACGGTCTTGAAAGAAATGGATTAGGCTTACATACAAGGTTGTCAAAGGAATAGGCTAAAGGCTCAAAAGGGTTAACTAGGATGATGTCCATGGGTAGGTAAAACTGAAGGTAAACATGTATAGGTTGCCAAAGAAATGCCTAAATCATATCCTAAACTTACACTCCTTATTTTCGCTTTGCATACATACCAGGCAAGTTCTAGCATCAGCCACATACATAGAATATACTATTATCTCACACACACAAGGCACATGGTCGACTTGATTGGAAGTAATATAGACTCTCGACCCAACAAGTGAAGGAATTGAATCACACAATATCACATATTGAGTCAAACCTAGAGCCTAAACTTCTCAATAGTCACAATTGTAGCACATACTCTTGTTATAATCTCATGCTGCCTATCAAAATAATTTCATGCGAAGCTAAAAAAAAAATTTAACTACTAAAAAAACAAAACAAAACAAAAGTGAAACAAAAGCAAACAAACATAGATGCGAATAGAGAAGTATAGCATGCAATACCACCACCCCATACTTAGTCGGGACACTGTCCTCAGTGGAAAATAAATACGAGGAACCTGGTTGGTCGGACTTATCCTCTATGTCTGGGGTCATACCTCTTGCATTGGAATCATCATCAGAGTCGTCATCCTCAGAAGTTCCTCATAAGTATCCCACTTAATTCCAAGCGTGAGTCGAGGTATTTGCAGCGAGGAGGGTTCTCCTTGGTCCTTGCGACTTCTCTTTTTGCCCTTTTGGGAGGTGGTAGCCTTCTCCTTGCCTTGTCTCGCTTTAGGTGCCATTGTACCTGAGACTAGAAATAGTGTTAGTGGTAGCACAATATCAATGGATACAATCTATGCACAAGCAGTAGGGGTACCACCCCATACTTAGTTTTGTTGACACAAATCAGTGAAGTGAAAGTGGTCGATTACTCAGATTTCGTCGACATACGTTTTAGGAGTTGTATTCCGGCAAGAAAATCAGTGATGTATCACTACTTGCATCCATTGCATTACTTTCATGTTAGATATAACAACACTACTACATAGGGGTTACCACATAATATAGTTACTTTCAACAATCACAACCTCCTATGTCGGCAGGCACTATAAGTCTTATCCCGATGAACGGGATAGCCTAACATGTAAGTATCCAAGTAGCAATTTTAAACAATGTTCAAGACTATAGCAATTCCGCAAATAGTATAACAATGCTATTAAAACCAAATTCAAGTCGGAAACAAGTCAAGATGATTCTAACGTATACGTTCACTCACATGATTTTGCATTAACATTCCAAACACATGAACTTCACCAACAATCTTTCAATATGTAGCAATTTATAATAGACATAGCAACGTAGTACTTACGAGAAATAAATGAAGAATAAGAGAGTACTTACTTGCTTGAAGCTTTTGGAGGTGGTTTTGTGAATTGGAAGAGCAAAAAAGAAAATTTTGAGAGGATTTGGATGAATATGCGGCACCTTTAGGTCACTTTGCAATGTGTTGTGTTATAAAACTAAGTCCCCTTTATATAGGAAGAGAATGGGTCGGGTTATGACCCATTTACAATCGGTTTTGGAGACAAAAATCCCACATATGCGGCGCATAATGCTTGGCATAGATATGGCATATGCGGCGCATTGTCTATGGCATAATGGGACATATGCGCCGCATAGTCTATGGCATTTGTAGACATATGCGCCGCATAGTCTATGGCATATGAGATACTGAGACCAAATGCCATAGCATAGGCGGCGCATAGTCAAAAGCATACCTAGGAATAGGCGGCGCATAGTGTATAGCACACTAGATTCCGAGACCTTAGGCTATAGGATAGGTTGTGCATCGTTCGTGGCCTAGTTTTACCAAGGCCTAGCCTTCCTCGAAGCCTATTTTGGCGTGAGAAAGGCTCAATCCATATCCTTATGCATCACCCTTCCTAACTTACCAACTTTACCATACAATGCGTCCAAATCGTCAATTGAAATCAATCTCCTCGTTGACTACTTCTTGCACCTATTTTTTCTTAAAACCAAATAAAAACGATTAGTACGATGGGTTGCCTCCCACCAAGCGCCTTAGTTTTGGTCGTGGCACGACTCTTATTTTTGGATTTTCATTATCAAAAGCAAAACACATACTAGAACGAAATGAAAAATGAAAAATGATAAACGATAAACGATGGGTTGCCTCCCATCTAGCGCCTTATTTATTGTCGTGGCTCGACATAGTTACCTCGAGTACTTAGACTTCATCGAGATAGATGGTTGGTCATTTTCTGAATGGATTTAGACGACAATGAGGCTTACTTGTAGGCATGCAATCTTCTTCGAGAAGACTCATACGTCTCCCCGGAGGGTCACCAATTATATCATCAATAGTCCAACCCATAGCTCTCATGTATCTCTTCAGAGCAGAGATGAGAGCCTCTACGTGCTGTTTACTTAAATCATCCGCACTCATCGGAAGTATATTTATACTTTCCAAGAACACATACCTTAGATAATTAGGGAGCTCTTTCGATTCTAGCATTGGTGGCTCTTCAAGGGAAGTCTTCGCTGTTGGTGACGGTTGATTCTTAAGATCACGGTCCGGTTGCTTAGGAGTATGGGAATAGGACTCTATTTCTGTTAGAGCACCCATAAGTTCTTCATATTCTTTAGCATCCTCATGCTCAACATTCAGCAACGCAGCAGACAATGGCTCAACAGTAGGCTGTTTCTCTACAGATAATGCTTTCTTACCTTCATAATGAACATCAGCTACAGAGAACACATCCATATCTCTTGGCTGCTTTATCGCTTTGCACAAATCAAAACGAATCACTTCGTCATTCATTCGAAATAAAAGCTCATTATCTCTCATGTCAATAAGCACACTTCCTGTTGCAAGGAAAGGACGTCCCAAGATTATGGGAACTTCAGAATCCACCTCACAATCCAAAATCACAAAGTCTGCAGGAAAGATGAAGGAAGAAACCTTCACCAACACATCATTCAAGATACCCACAGGTCGTTTTACCGACCTATCAGCCATCACGAGCCTCATGTTGGTTGGTGTCGGATCGCCTAACCCCAACTTCTTATAGACGGATAGTGGCATCAAATTGATGCTAGCACCCAGATCGCACAATGCCTTAGCAAAATTCATAGATCCAACCATGCAAGGAATAGTGAAAGCTCTGGGGTCGGCCTTCTTCTGAACTATCGATCGGGTAGCAATTGCACTACAATGATGCACATCATCCTTCAGCTCATAACTTGCTGCCCTCTTCTTAGTCAAAAGATCTTTCATAAACTTCGCATACCCAGGCATTTGTTCAAGTGCCTCTACCAATGGAACATTAATGGTCAACTGCTTCAACATAGTCATAAATTTGCTGAACTTAGTGTCATCCGCCACCTTCTTCAATCTTTGGGGAAAAGGTGGTGGTGGGTATGGAAGTGTTCTCTCCATGGCTTTCTTCTCCTCTTGCTTCCGTTTTTTCATTTTTTCAGGCTGCACGTCACTGGGCGTGACATCCTTGACGTCAGGACTGGTTGTTGCGGCATTTTCTCCTTTTGCGTTATCATCCATGTCCGCTACTTCGTCAACCACTTGCTTGCCTTTTGCTGAAGGTTCCAGCACCTTACCGCTTCTGGTAGTGATGGCCATGCATGACCCATCATTCCTTGGGTTTTGCACAGTATCGCTAGGTAGAGTGCCAGTCTTTCTTTGATTGAGTGCTGCTGACAGTTGGCTCAATTGCTGCTCTATTTGCTTGATTGAAGTGGAATGAGAATCAACTAGTTGTTTCATGGAGGACAAATCATTAATTACCTCAGTAACTTCCGCGCTTGTTGCTTCCACTCCTTTCAATAATTTAGCCATCATGTCTTCCATACTTCAAGAATTAGATGTGGTGGTATCACGTCTACCAGGGGGAACGTACAAACCACTCTTTTCATTGTTTTTATTCCAACTACCTTGGTCTTTGCTTCCAGATTTATCATAATAGTTCCGACCTTGGTTTCCTTGGGTATTCCCACGGAAACCCCCCTGATTGTTCAAGTAGTTGGCCTCCTCTTCCGAATCAGATTCGTCTCTTCCTTTTAGCGCCACAGCTTTCACTTTTTCGGTCTTCCCTGATAATAAATGCTTTGTCAGAAGATCCATCTGTGTTTTCATGTGCGTCATATCTTGATCACGTTCTTCTTGTCTTCTTCTTTGGTCTGCAGTCATGCCTATAGATAAAGTGGGGCTTGCTACCTCGGAATCCCTGGTATGCCAAGCTCTACTTTGTTTCGTCATGCGATCTAGCATATTGCTTGCTTGACCAAAGGTGAGGTCCATAAAAGATCCTCCAGCTGCGTTATCCACCACTGGCTTAGTTATTGAATTCAAGGCTCTATACAATATCTCCATGAGGTGAACATTAGTCATGTGATGGTTTGGGCATCTCGCTAGCTTTGTCTTGAACCTCTCCCATGTTTCATGAAGAGCTTCAGTGGGAAGCTGACGAAAGTTGCTGATTTCATCTCTCAATTGTGCCCTTTTGGACGGCGGAAAGAATTTTTCTAGGAAAGCGTCTCTCAATTGCCTCCAATTTGTAATTGAATCAGAAGTCAGCCCATTCAACCATAGTGTTGCCTCCCCAGACAGAGACAATGGAAATAGACGTAATCGAATTGCATTCTGACCAACACCAGGATTGTCAAAAGACTTGCATGTGGAAATAAAGTTGATGAGATGCATATTCGGATCATCGCCTGCTTGTCCACCAAACAATCCCTTGAGTTGCAATAACTGAATCATGGTGCTTGTGATGTTGAACTTGGCTCCGGGCGCTAATGGTGGTGGAATTATAGCTCCAGTGGCTCCGGCACCATCAAGATCATCATCATCATCGTCGAAAGCTGGCTGCATAGGTTGGAGATCATGTCTATACCGAGCTTGTCGACCTCTTCTGTTGGCAGGTGTTGCGATCTCAGTGGCATGCCTAGGGTTTAGTAGTTCGTCATCACCTAGATCCTCATCGTCAGGATTTGGTGCTCGTGCAGGGTTATCAATGTTCTGCTGTTGAACCTGGGCTGCGGCAAGGGCAACCAATCTTGCTTGTTCCTGTTGAGCAGCCATCCTTGCGATTTCAGCTTGTGCTTCCATTCTACCAATGCGTTGTGGTTCAAGATTGATTGGTAATAACGGTTGACCAGAACTTCGAGTATGGGGCATGCACTAAAATAAAAACCTGCAGTAGACAAAAACAAAAACTAAAAGTAAAAGTATGAGAATCTTTGACCAAAGGGTCTAGTAATTATTACGAACTTAATTGACACTTGTATTCCCCGGCAACTGCGCCAATTTTTGATAACGCTCAATCTACAGCTCTCGTTTGAGTGTAAAGTGGTCGTTAGCAAATATAGAACCCAACCTGGGTTGGGTGTCGATCCCACAGGGAATAGCTTGGCCAACAAGTAAGTAAAATTACTAAACTTTTGGTGCAAGTCTCGTAAGAAGGGGGATTCTTGTCTTGCAAGTAATGTAAACAAAAGCTGAAAATAATAAAGTAAAAAGAGAGAGATTGTTACGTTGGTTGTAAACAATGAGAATTGAAGTGTTGGGGTTATGTCCACCTTCTGAGGTATACGTCTTTATTGGCTATGAGTGTGTAGAATTCTGTCATGCAATTGCTTATAGAGAATTGTAGTCGATGGTAAATCCAAGCGTCTCTCGACCTAAACAAGGACTATTTCACTTTAACTCTCTCGAGCTTAAAGCGTATCTAACGGTACGAATTCTCCAAGAGGTTAGTCCAGTTACGGCACTAGCTTTTTAATAGGAAAGGGTGTCCTACTACCTTGACATTATCTCTTTTCCAGATAAATAACTTTTCTCTCGAACAAGTTAAATGTTAGACTGGCGTATTCTTGCATTTGCAACCGCAAAGAATGTAGATTAAGATGAAGAGAATAATGATATAAGCAATATACGTGCCTCGAACTCACAAACTCACAGCAATAGATAGTATCTCATACGGCTTCCATAACCCCAACAGAGAAGTTTAGTTACCCATGAATGCGAAGGAAATCAAGATTGACATTGTTATTATATCACGATATTGAGTAATGGCGTGTAGATCAAGTGATAGGCGTGATTCCTTAGAAAGTAACGATTCTCTTGTTGTGGAATTTAAGAATAGAAGAGTAGAAGAAGAAAAATAGAATTAATGGAAAGATTAGAAGAGTTGTAGAGTAATAGAATTGAATTGTAAGATGAGAAGTTAAGAAGATGTTAGAAGATGTAAAAAGATGATAGAAGATGTTTTAAAATCTCTAGCATGATAGGGTATTTATAATACCCATATCCTACTCCTACTAAGCTAATGAAATAAATAACCAAATCCTACTAGACTAATGAAATCCTTAACCCAAATGTACTAGGTTAAGGTAACATTATCATAATCCACATAAAATAATGAAATACATAACATAATTGTACTAGGTTAATGTATCATTGTCAAAATCCAGCTTTGTGTCTGTAAGTCCCCAAAGTCTTCAGAATTGCTGTTTTAGCCCGGGACAAATTTTCCATGCAACAGTTTTGGTCCTTAGGCGTGTAAACTTTCTTCCCTTCCTTTGTGAGCTTTCTTTTGCGTCAAGTAAGCCATAAAATGCTGATTTTTGCATCATTTATACCTGAAACTTTACTAATCATGTTTGTTAGCTCTCTTATAGGAAAAAGGACTAAAAGTGCATGAAATGTATAATTTGTTCTCAAAACTAGGCTAAAATATGGGCAAAATATATTGATATAGGCGCGTAAATTCTCCTATCATCAACCTCCTCCACCTTAAAATATCTACAATAACTAAAATCACGACACTCCTTCAAATGCTCCAGCTCACCCAACTCAATAACTCTCTCCCCTTCATCATTCAAAAGCCTATGAAAATACGACTGCCACATTTTCTTAATATGACCATCTTCCACCAAAATTCTACCATCCTCCCCCTTAATGCACTTCACCTGGTCTAGGTCACGACTCTTTCTCTCCCTAGCCTTAGCCAGTCTAAACAACCTTTTTTCCCCTCATTTCTCTTCTAACCCCGCATATAAGCTCTCAAATCTTGTCGTCTTAGCTGCCGTAACGGCAAGCTTAGCCTCTTTTCTTGCTAGCTTGTACTCCTCCCTTAAAACCTGTTTCTCTTCATCATCCTTATTCTCAACCAACTTTGCATACGCCCCCTTCTTAGTCTTCACTTTCTTCTTTACTTCATCATTTCACCATCAATCCCTCCTATGGTGCCCGGCTCGGCCTCTAGACACACCCAAAACCTCTAGCAGTCTCCTTGATGCACCTAGCCGCCCTATCCCACCTACCATCTATGTCTCCCCTAATCTCTTATACCCCTATACCAGTCAACTTCTCCCCTATCTCCCGCGCATCAACTTCTCCCCTATCTCCCCAATACAAGGTTCTATAACTTGTAACTAAATTGCTATTAATGTGATTATCTAAAAGTATTGCTAAAATTTATTATTTTAGATCTAATAATACTATAGGGATAATTTTCTCATAAATTATTCAATTTAGTTCCACTTGATTCTTTTTTCAATGGCCACATATATAACTTTTCGGCTAGCAAATGAGAAATCTTTATTTTTTACATGAATTTAATTTTTAATTTATTTGGGAATTTTGTTGTTTATAATATTTTGGACATTCGATCCAATAGCACTATTTTAGATAGAAATGAATTTTATACCTTAGTTCCTCATAAGTCATATCTATTCGAGTCTACATATGTTTACTCTTGACATAATATTCTTCTGATGTGTATTACACTAAAAGTTACCATTTGTCCAATTATGAGTATTGTGTTATGGACTATTTTGTTGAGACACTCTAAAAATATTATCGCACTCATGTTAATTTTCAAAATGTATTATTGTAAAAGATTCGACATGCACCCTTTGATATTTAAAAAAAAAGTCTAAGCAACAAAGGTTATGGAAGATTCCTATAGCTCCATATGAAAATTGACCTAAAAATTAAATTATGGTCACTTTCTGCCTTTGTACATGAATTTTTTATTTTCAGAACATACAAAATAGATAGTTGTTTATCGTGTCTCGGTGCATGAAGTTCTGATAAACTCTAGTTGCATTACCTGCTCCATTGACTATGTATCTATATTTTTGTCTAATTTCTACGCAACTTTAGCTTCTTCTAGTATATTATTGAACTGATAGGTGTATTCTTCTTTAGACTCCACTTAACCATTGCATCCACTACTTGATAATGCCAGAGTATTTTCATGATTCCAAGAAAGCCTACCCTTCCCCCAGTATAATATCAATAATTAATTGTGAATCTTCTCACAAAATGATTTTAGAAAGATTTTTGCTATGATAAAATTTTAATTCTAACAAGATTATATTAGCTTCAACTAAATTATGTGTCCTATTTTTCAAAGATAATACAAATGCAATTATTGTTTCTTCTTTATCATCTTTGAGTATTTTCATGGGAGGAGCTAGAGGGTTTGATGGTTATATAGGTTCTTGAAGTTATGGAGTTTGTTTGATGAAATTTTTAGTTGAGGCTAGACATTATATATATATAGTCTTTTTTATATGCCTTTCTATATTTCTTCTTTTTATAATCTTGGTCATAATGTTGTGTAGTATATATGTTTTTACAAAAATCTTATTTACTTCAAAACCTTCTTCTAGTATTTCTATATTCATGAAATTAGTGTTCTCACATTCTTTAATCTCTTCCTCAGTTTCTTTTTTATTCGTGTATTGATAGTCTGTGAATGTTACTGAAATTTTTTCTTTATTATTTATATATATTAAATAATCAGTTGGTTCATAATACAGAATAATAACAATAAGATATATTAATATAATAAATAGATAAAAATTAAGATGATGCACGAAGGAAACTATTACAAACAAAAGCAAATAAATAAGTTGTTAAAGCAGGTAAGTAGGTATGAAAATTAAAGCAGAGTTAAAGCGGTTGTGTTTTAATATGATGTGAAGTCCTACTCAGTACTCCCTCCTTCGTTGTCCTTAGTCCAGTGTAAGTGTCCAAGTCATAAAGATCAAAGTATATTTTCTCCTAGAAATAAATTTTTTTTTTATTTTTTTATTTTTTCTAAATTTTTTTATTTTATTTTTATTTTATTTTATTTTGTAAAATTTATACCCTGTTTTTCTCTTTCTCTTCAGTTTTAGGTATTTTAGCATTATCTTCTTTAATCATATCCCGGGAGAATAACAACAATCCTTTTTTTAATTTTTTGCAGACTTTTCAAATCCCTAGAAATTTGCAGATTAATCCATCATTATTGCTTAAATCACTGAGAGAATGACCATATACTAGGGGTATGTTTATAAGTAATTTACTAATTTTACAAGACTAAAAAAGTGGCGATGAACCATCGGCGATCTAGATCTTATAATATTAAAGATACATCTACTAATAATTAAATATGTACACATCTACTAATAATTAAATATGTATTAATAAGTAATGAATTTTACAAGATCGAAAAAACTGGCGGTAAACTGTCGGCGATCCAAATCTTATAATATTAAAAACACAACTGAAATAAAATATGAACTTGATTAATTCAAACATAATTTACAAACTTGGGAGAAAAATACAAAGATCTATGTAATCGACTACTTACGTGTCTTAAGGAAGAAGTGAGGTTTTCCTTTCGGGAGTCCCCTGAAAACTTGACAACTACCGAAAAATGTCTTGTTCTGCTTGAATGTCTGGGTTCGTTCTGAATACTCTATATCTTGGTAAATTATTTTTAAATTATTTGTAGATAATGGAATAATAAAAGATCAAAAAGACTTAAAAAAAATAATACAAATCCTAGACCAGACAATAATTAGAAGAGATAGTAGACGTAGACAAAAATATGCAACTTTTTCAATAAAATAAATTAAAATAAGTTTTATTAATACTTGTGAAAAATTCTACCAACCATCATATACACTTAGTGAAATACAAACGGAGAACATATATTACACGAAGATAATCCACAACTAAATACTATTACAGACTTTATACCTACTTACCTGCTTTAACAATTTGTTTATTTTCTTTTGTTTATAATAATTTCCTTCCTGCATCATCTTAATTTTTATCTGTTTATTATATTAATATATCTTATTGTTATTATTCTGTATTATAAAATAATATATATTATTGTTATTACTATTTGTCTATTATTATTATCCTTTATTATATTATATTATTAGACTATATCAGATTATTATTATTATCAGTGTATTATTATCTACTAATATTATTATTTCACTAGTTTACTTTGTTTATTATTATCCGTTAAGTTTACTTTATTATTATTATCTGTTTATTATTGAATATCTGTTTATTATTGGTATCAGAGTAACTTGAGTGGAGTCCCAATGTTGTAAGAATTTTTCTCCGATTATCTCTAGCTTGTCTAGAATTTATATTATTTTTTTTAATTTTTTTTAATTTTTTTTAATTTTTTTTAATTTTTTTTAATTTTTTTTAATTTTTTTTAATTTTTTTTAATTTTTTTTAATTTTTTGTTACTCCTATCTGCTATATATATATATATAGTCAATTTTCATCGAATTTGTATCTAAGTTAAGATGGGGAAGAATGCAGTGCCAAATGAATCAAATAAAGAAGAAATAAATGGAAAGCCTAGTAAATAGGGCCTACATGGCCGCATACTTGGAAACCTCACCACACAACCAACCATGCTGGTGACGCAGTGAGTGGGAAAGAATTGAAAATGTTGCACTGCTGAGATCTTGTTTTGCGATCCACAGAATGATGAATTGTTTTAAGTTAGAGGACAAATTTAAAAATTTATGCAACGTATCCTGTATTATACTCCCTCCGTCCTATTTTACTCGTTTCAAATTTTCTAATTTATTATTCTATTTTATTTATCTTTTTTTACTTATTAATACAAGACAATTTTTTTTCTATTATACCCTTAGTGTAATTGATTACTCCTTATTATTAGTATTCTTAAAAAATATTGCAAAGAGGAGTACCATTAAGAGTACAACATTAAGAATATAAATGGTGCTTTGGTATTAGCCATCCATCAATATTGGAACTAACAACAAGACACAATTAAGAAGGGCAAAATGATAAAGTTATATTACCAATCATTTTTTTTTTAATAATTGTGTCATCCCAATTTGGAACGAATAAAATGAAACGGAGGGAGTATAAGGTGAAACATGTCAAAATTAGAGTATCTTGATTTTTGAGCGACTGAAGTCTTGAAGGATACGAGGATTAGCTAGGCTTAACATTTCTCAAACTCAAAATGAAAGTTGGGAGTGAGAGAGTGATTGTAATATTTTCTCTCTTTTTATATATTTTTGTGAACTCTTCTTACTCCATGACTTTTTGTAGGGAGTCAACATGAAATAATATATATAATCATTAACTAGATGTTATTACTCTTGATCACTGCTGAGATTTTACTTTCATTTTAATTTTAGTTTCTGGATATGTTTATCATAACTTTCTATTTGAACTAGACCTGTCAACTGGTCCAGGCCGGTTCAGTTTTTCTTACAGGGTTTTGGTCGGTCCAATTCCGGGTCAGTCTTAATGGGTTGGTCTGATTTGGGCCCAACAGTAAAAACTGTCCAATCAGCTCGTGACCAGCCCATTTAGCTTTAAACCGATTTTGACCGGTTCAAATACATGATTTTTGAACCGGTCAAAATATTAAAAAAAATAAAATTACATGATTTTTTCAATATATACTATATATTCACACTTATATACATTCTAAATACGTTAAACAATAAATGTATAGCATATATACATTACATATTATACTACTTTAGATTTTAGAAAAAAGATACGCATGTATATATTAAATATATACTACTTTAGAGTCTATAGAAAATATATACACATATACGCGTACAATATAATATATATACTTCTTAAAATACTACTTGAAACAATATACTTACAACATATATACACTATATATATTCTACTTTAGAAAATATATACACATGTATACATTAAATATATACTACTTTAGAGTCCATGGACAATATATACACATATATACGTACAATAAAATATATATACTGCTTAAAATACTACTTGAAACAATATACATATAACATATATACACTATATATATACTACTTTAGAAAAAATATACACATGTATACATTAAATATATACTACTTTAGAATCTATAGAATATATATACACATATATACATACAATATAATATATATACTATTTAAAATACTACTTGTAACAATATACATACAACATATATACACTATATATATACTACTTTAGAAAACATATACACATGTATACATTAAATATATACTACTTTAGAATCTATAGAAAATATATACACATATATACGTACAATATAATATATATACTACTTAAAATACTACCTGTAACAATATACATACAACATATATACACTATATATATACTACATTAGAAAACATATACACATGTATACATTAAATATATACTACTTTAGAGTCACGCATATATACATACAAGATTATAATGTATGCTACTTAATATGATGATACTTGAAGTTTTTGAACATATATTCAATAATTTATAATTTTACATACAACACTTAAAAGATAAACTTATACTAGTAGTATTTTTATATGTCAATACTAGTTGTCTAAGTAATATTAGCTAACATTATTTTTATTTTTCATTATATGTATATATGTTTGTTATGTTTATTACTTAGTGTAAAGTTTGATAGTAAATTAGTAATATATTAAAAGTATTTAATTCAAACTACACATTCAATTTAAATTAAAAAAAAAATAAGTAAGGAGTGAATGAATGTTGTATTTTATTGATTGCAAAATTATCCAAAACTTATAATTTACATGAATAAAAAATCTACAAATTTTGCATCTTTTTTTCTAACTCATGCATGTTAATATTAATGGAAACTATCATAGGAAAGTCAAAATCAATTAGGGTAAAGGCTAAAATCATGCATTGGGCTTAATTGTGTTGAATTCTCTCTTGAAGTCTTAATTTCTTCAAGATTCTGTTCGTCTTTCGGCTCCTCCTCCATTCCTTGATTTTTACGTTCCACTCTAATCTAATCTCTAGGGCAAACTAGAATATTCATAGCATTGCTTTCCAATGAGTGTCGGTTGTCTCCAAGCTATTGTCGTCCCTTACTAAAAACGTTCTCCGATGCAACGGTTGACATTGGAACATTCAATATATCTCTAGCTAATCCTGAAAGCACCGGATATTATCTTTCATTATTCTTCCACCAATCCAACGCGCAGATCTTTGCTTTACGATTCTCTATCGGTTGTCGAAGAAGATACTTAAGCTCTTTTCGAGAATTTATTCTGTGTAATGAATGCTACACCCTGTCCCAAATATTTAAATTAAAAAAGTAATTAGGATAACTACTATGTGCTTGCCTTTTAGAAGATGATGGTTCCTTGGGAATTTGAGGAGTGACTGTTGGAGTGATGTTTGCCGGTACGACTTCATCAAGTAAATCGGCATAATGGTTATATAATGTTTTCATGTAACTTTTTGCATCACTCATAGCCGTAAACAAAGAAGGTTCTTCTTCAGACTGTATCTCTAAAGCATTATAAATAATAGACCTAAATCCAGCCATAATATTAAATTTCATACATTGATTTATTATATCACTAATCAAATAAATTGAGAGAAACAGATAACAATATTTTTAAAATTTAGCAATCATAGCAATAATAGCTTTTTTGTAACCTTCTTTATTCTTATATTCGTTAAGCAAATAAGAAATGTCGGATAGATAAGCTAAAATATTACAAATAGTAGGATAATAAGCAAAACAACTTTTAAAATAAGTATAAGTAGCATTCCATCTAGTATCACATTCTTCAGGCATAAATATTGGTCTAAGTCCATTTTGTTCACATTTAATTTTAAATTCTCTCACTCTACCTTTTCGATTATTTCCTTGAATAAAGCCAACAACAAGTCGGACCTTTTTAATATAAAGCTCAAAAAATTCAAGATCATTTCTTACCATTAAATTATGTATATGACAAGCACACTTAACATGAAATATTTTGGATAATGACGGAGAAAGTTCAACTTTTAACAACTCAACAACAACCTTGTTGTTAGATGCATTATCAAAAGCTATACATAAAACTTTTCTTTCAATACCATAATATTTTGCTACTTTAGAAATAAATTCAGAAATAAATCTTTTAGTGTGTCTACGATCTTCATGATACAAAAATGCTAGAATACGTTTTTGCATAGCAAAATTACTATCTATCCAGTGACAAGTAATTGTTAAATAATTATTTTTGTTAACAGCACGATCAAGATCAGAAGTTAGAGCAATTCTACATGAAATATTTTTTAATAACGCAGATAAATAATAAATATATTGTGTATGAAGTCTAAAAATATCAGCTCGACAAGTACTTCTAAGAATACCCGTAAACATAAGATTATAAATTGCTTGAATATAATGAATAAAGCATCGAAGAAGCAAAAGTGGAAGGCAAACAACCTACAACTATCATTTTCACTATTTCTTTTCGGTCGTTCATTTTAGGCAAAATGACCTTCTGGACCCTTGTACTATGTCAGTTTTGTAAGTTGGACACTTCTACTTACATGTTTGTCATTTGGACCCCTGAACCCACTAAAAAGCAATATTTTGCATCCTTTGACCGTTGACTTTGCCTATGTGGCATTGAAATGGTTGACTAGGACTAGGAGAGTGTAGTCACTCGCCTGGGGTGCGAGTGGGGGTCAATTTTTGGCCAATTTTATATTAAAATAATTTTAAAAAATAAAAATAATATTAAAATTTAAAAAGAAAATAAAAAAAGGACCTGCCTTTTTTTCCTCCATCTTTTTAATTTAAAAATATTTTTAAAAATAATAAATTAAAAAAAAATGAAAAACCCCTTCCCCAACCCCCTCCCCTCGTTCAGCCCACCCCAGCTATCATTCAGCCACTCTGATACGGGATTGACAAGGGAAGCACGAAACAAACACCAAATCAGTCCACTAATCTTAAGGATTCGAGGACCAAGATGGAGACCTCACTCGGATTCGCTACCAACAACAAGAATACAAGATACAGGAGTATATTTTAACACCAAAACAGTTACAAAACGTGATGAACAAGATGAACAACAATAATACAAGTTTCGGATCCAACGAAGGACCCCAAAACAGTCCACTACACAACACATACACGATTTGCAAGAAAAATAAAGATAGATAGTGAGACCAAGATTATTACAAGATTAAGAACCAAGTGTATTTCAACACTAACCCCTAATGAATGTAACAATCAAAACCACACTCTTACGGTGACCACCAAGGGAATGAACTCGCCTCAAGATCTACCGTTTCCAAGCAAAGATCAATATTGGCTTTTCCAAGCCCTATGCTAAGGATGACTTTTCCAAGTCCTACAACTAAGGGTGTTACACTCTCAAAGAGAGAAGTTATGTCTTTCAATTCTTCATCCTCCAAAATCTAGTGAAAATAAGACTAAGGGGGCCTATTTATAATATATTACAAATGAAGATAACAAGACCACTTTGCCCTTAATGAGAGGGGCGGCCATGGTGTGTAAATACACCATGTGTAATGTCCAAAATACCCTTAATTAAGGTCCAAAACCATGAGTCCTCAACCTTAAATTCTCCAAGCAATCTTCCACACGCGAGATTGCTTTAAGTTATGCTCAAAACGGGTCCTCCATGCATGTTCTTGTTTTCTCGAGGTGACCAAGTCTAGAGTCTCTATGTGTTGGCCTCCAAAAATGTCATCAAAAGATAAGATGGTCATTTGTCCTGTATCATCCTCCCCTTCTTGAAAAGGATTCGACCTCGAATCCAAACCTTGCAAAACCGAAAACAGGACCAACAAATGCAAACTCCTCATGGCATGAGGGTTAGGGTTAGCATAACAAATCATCTCAGCATGCCAAGGTTACACATATTTGCAATATAACCAAGAATCCTTTGAAAGGAATATTAAAAACTCAATAAAAGATGTACAAAGGATTGGGTTATAGGATACATCAAGAGTGACACTTTGTTTGTCATGTAGACCAAGCAGCAAGTTTGGTGCACCAGCATCACCATTTCTAAATTTGGCACCGGGGTCAAATGGGAAAAGTGGCCATAGACACGGGTCTCGACAACATTTCCCTTTCCCGTGGTCTACACCCAAACTAAATGACATACTTTCTACAATAACATACATATCATCCAAAGCAAATAGAGAGTAGAGAAAGGTATCACTCAAATCGGCTTCTACTAAGGTGCTCTCATGTGTGTACTCACTATTAGTTTCCCAATAATCACCATGAGTACTCTCAATAATGAAATCACACAAAGTAGAAGAAGAAGTAGCTTCCGCAACTACACATTCCTTACCCTTAAGAGTTCTCTCACCTTCCAAGAAGAGATTTCCCTCTCTAGGAGGAATGTTGTCACACCATAGTGGGTTAGCATATAGGCTATAGCTTCCAAGGCAAGCTATATCATCATTTTCACCACTAGGTTCATTAGGAGTGTTTAAATCATCTTCAAACAAGACATTATACATAAAAAGAGTGTGATCTACCTCACGGACAGATTTGGAACAAGCAAGTTCCTCACTCTCTAAATGATCAGCATCAAGTTTCAAGGATGTTTCAAACACAACATTACCCCAAGAAGAGCTCTCGGGTTCATTCTCACTTTGATCAACATTTTCAACATCATCACATACTTGAGGTTCATTAATTACATCATACACATCCTCAAGTGGTGGGTAATTTTCACACATAAGTTGATCAACACAAATTTCAGAAGATAACATACTTTCATTCAACATAATGGTTTCAACACTAGGTGGACATAAATCGATCTTACAAGAAGAGTCTATTCGGTCATCAATAGGATCAACTAGTGTATCCACACTCACAACATGTACATCATCATCAAGTGGCAAAGAAACAATACACTCACATATAGGCAAGCTACAACTCACACTCAATGGGCTACTAGCCACACAATTATCATTCACATGTACAAAAGTGTAAGAGTTTGCCATTTTACCTTGAAGTCCTTGAGTAGATTCTTCCTTGTCATGGTGTGAAGGTCCTCCAAAAGTTTGGGCAGCAACTTCCTTTTGGCATTGTTCTTCTTCGCTTGCCATGTTGGTACCTACACAAATGTCCTTAGAAATAGAAGGACAACCAATGTTAGCATAGTTCGGTGGTAATCCTCTTACTTTGCTCCACACAACCTCTCCTTTTTCCACTCTCGGATTACCACCCTGCACTCTCTTACTCCTCTCAATCTTTTGTCTCTCATAATAATTCGGATTGGAGTAGGTAGGCATTTCTCTTCGTGGCTTAGGCAGCAAGTAAGTCATGAGGCGATTCCCCCACTGGTCTCTTATAATATTTGGCCAATTTCGCACGTTTGGAACTCTATGTTGTGCAAACCAATTGGCACCTAAGCATACATGACCGTATGTCAATGAAAGAATATCGCACCACACCTCCTCATGGTATTCAAATTGGGAGAAGACAACCTTGACCCTCTCGGTAACCTTAAACCCGTCCAAGAAGTATGGAACAAGTAAAGGCTCACAAAACAACCCCAAGTAGTCAACCCTGGATGGAACGATGTAGTTTCTATGGTACCTATCATTTAGCTCAATGAGGCATCCCGGTATCCCACACATGGTCACCTTTCCGGAGTGTACACTCCTTCTTGGATCTACATTGTAAGGCATACGAGTACCCCTTAGTTTTGGAGATGCATACCCTCTTCTTCTCATTGGACAACCTCCACTAGAGCTAGTATAACCATTCACACTATATCGACTTTGATAAGAAGTACTACAAGGTGGAGAATATGGATCTTCATACTCCTCACGTGTACCCTCATCATAGCTCTCATAATCTTCGCAAACAAAAGGGTTATACCTAACACCAAATCTAGGTTCGGAGTAAGAAGTGTAAGACTCCTCACATGCCCCAACATCATCATAAGATCCATCACGAGGTCCTACATCATCTCCAAAGTTACCATAAGCACTAGGCACTTAATTCACCTCATTTTCTCCCTTAAAACAGTAACTTTCAAATCTGCCCAAGTCTCGATCATGGCTATTTTCATAGCCTCCGCAATCTCCCTCAACTTCGTAGCCACAAAACCCTTCACTACAATCATAGTCTCCCATGTTGTAGTCACAATAATCCCCGGCTATCGAAGACATATTCCCCTTATATCACCTTTTAAACCTACAAAATGAACAAACAAGATTAGTAGTAAAAACTTCTCACTAACACTCGTATTCACTCACCTTTGTGATTCTCACAATTGGAGCGGCAAATATTGAAAGGTTGTTTATACTCCAGTAGTCAATAGGATGTCAATTCTACTTGGTGGCCGGAATAGATTCTTGTTTGATCGACTCAAGACACAAAAATAAAATTCACTTACGAACTTGAAACAAAGAAGTTACTACGAGTTAAAAATGAGAAAAGCACACAAACAACGAAGACACGAAGAAACGGATTCAATAATTAATCTACAACTAAGTAGGTGATTACTAGTTGTTAATTAATTCTAGAATCAAGACATGAAACTAATGAAACAATAAGATGAAACTAAGAATCTAAAATTTTGAGCTCGGAAATATTGTGTGAACAGTAGCAGTGATGACATGGCAGTCACGTATTGGTTTCGGTCCCACACAACTTTTGTTGTCCAATTTCAAGTCTTGGTCAATTTTTTTCAATTTGGACTTTGGTGGAATTTGTTTAAGGAGGGAAATTCAAACAAGTCTTGGAGCCCTTTTCAATTTCAAGTTTTCAAGACTTGACTTTATTGTACTTCTCCTTAAAATATGGATCCTTAAATCATGGAAAAGTGTTGGAAAGTGGTTGAGACTTGATTGATAGGTCTTTGTTGGTTGTAGTGTCTTTCAAGACTAACAAATAATACACCCTTTTCCTTCAACTTTTTAGATTTAACATTCACTTTATCTTCAACAATATATGAAGGTGGTGATGAACATCAAGAACAACAACAACAACACCAAGAACTACAACAATAATCTCCAAGAACACCAACAATTTTCACACGGCCACTCCCAAATTCCACAATAACAATATCTCCAACACTTGGCCAAGACAACTACACCTTCAACAAAATGGTTCTCAATCCACCAATTAACAACAATATCACGTGGCCAAGCTTATAACAACAACAAGATGAAAGCCACAAGGCCAAAACAGTCCACCACAACAATGTTCAACAACAAATCGGCCAAGTCCAAGTTCACGTAAACAACACCAACAATGTAAGCTCAAACTTAGATTTAGACTAAAGAGTGTTAGAGATGAAGAAAACTAACACTAGAAACAACAAAACAAGTAAAAATCTCGGCCAAGACTCAACAATAACACAATTTCGGCCAAGAACACAAAATGGACAGATTTGCTTCTTTTTTATTTTTTTTTAGTTTTTAACACTTTCCTCTTTTTTTTTTTGAATTTTCTAACAAGCAAGCCCAAGATTGATCTTGTAGGAACAATATCAAGCCATGCTTTGATACCAAATGATACGGGATTGACAAGGGAAACACGAAACAAACACCAAATCAGTCCACTAATCTTAAGGATTCGAGGACCAAGATGGAGACCTCACTCGGATTCGCTACCAACAACAAGAATACAAGATACAAGAGTATATTTTAACACCAAAACAGTTACAAAACGTGATGAACAAGATGAACAACAATAATACAAGTTTCGGATTCAACGAAGGACCCCAAAACAGTCCACTACACAACACATACACGATTTGCAAGAAAAATAAAGATAGATAGTGAGACCAAGATTATTACAAGATTAAGAACCAAGTGTATTTCAACACTAACCCCTAATGAATGTAACAATCAAAACCGCACTCTTACGGTGACCACCAAGGGAATGAACTCGCCTCAAGATCTACCGTTTCCAAGCAAAGATCAATATTGGCTTTTCCAAGCCCTATGCTAAGGATGACTTTTCCAAGTCCTACAACTAAGGGTGTTACACTCTCAAAGAGAGAAGTTATGTCTTTCAATTCTTCATCCTCCAAAATCTAGTGAAAATAAGACTAAGGGGGCCTATTTATAATATATTACAAATGAAGATAACAAGACCACTTTGCCCTTAATGAGAGGGGCGGTCATGGTGTGTAAATACACCATGTGTAATGTCCAAAATACCCTTAATTAAGGTCCAAAACCGTGAGTCCTCAACCTTAAATTCTCCAAGCAATCTTCCACACGCGAGATTGCTTTAAGTTATGCTCAAAACGGGTCCTCCATGCATGTTCTTGTTTTCTCGAGGTGACCAAGTCTTGAGTCTCTATGTGTTGGTCTCCAAAAATGTCATCAAAAGATAAGATGGCCATTTGTCCCGTATCACACTCACACCTCACCCCAGACCCCATTCAGCCACCCACACCCCACCTCAGCCCCCATTCAGCCACCCCCACCCCACCCTCCTCCCCCACGCCGGCCATCACCATTAACGCCGACAAGCACCACTGCCATGCCCCCGATAATACCTCACTGAAAAAATTCTTTTTCTTCTTCACATAAATCATCACACAGTACACCACTGACCATTGAATTTCTTTTTCTTCAACCAATTCACAAAAAAATTTTAATTTCTTTTTCTTCAACCAATTCACAAAAATTTCAAGAATTTCCAACATTGAATTTGAACCAATTCACAAAAATATTCACATTGAATTTTAAGAATTCCCAACATTCTTGAATTACCCAAATCACAAGAAATCCTAAGAAAAATAAAAATTAAATCTTTACTTTGAATTTCAAGAATTTTCTACTTTCTTGAATTACCCAAATCACAAAAAATCTACAAAAATTGAGTTTTTACATTGAATTTCAAGAATTTTAAACTTTCTTCGATTACCCAAATCACAAAGAGTCCAAAAAAAGCATAAAAGTTGAGTCTTTACATCAAATTTTAAGTTGCTTGAATCACCCAAATCACAAAAATCTCTTCTTTCCATACTTCTTAATTTTTTCACCCCTTACTTTTTAATTTTTCCGTAGAGCAAGAAGAATAAGAAGATGAAGATGATAAATAAAAAGAAAAATGAGAAGAGGAGGAAGAAGAATAAGAAGAAGAAGAAGAAACAGAGAAAGAAAGAATGAACTGAAAGGGGAAGAGAGAGAAAAAATTGGAAAAGAAAGAAAAAGGGTAAGAGAGAAGGGGGGGGGGTATTTATTTGTTTATTTATTTATTTATTTTAATATTTAATATTTTTTATATATATAATGATGTGGCAGATGTGGCGGCTGACGTGGCAGCTGATATGGGCGAGTGTGTTACACTCACCGAAAAAGTGTTTAAAATATTGTTTTTTTAGTGAGTTTAGGGGTCCAGATGACAAACATGTAAGTAGAAGTGTCCAACTTACAAAACTGACATAATACAGGGGTCCAGAAGGTCATTTTGCCTTCATTTTATTAGAATTCTTAACTAATTGACCGGCTGTTGGGTTCAATCTAGTTTGTGCTGACCCACCAACAGCCTCACCACCTTGTGCAATACTTAACTCTCTTGCGTGTCTATCTCTTAAATGTCTCATCAACGAACCCGTACCCCCGTTATGCTTATATATTATTTCACAAATATTTCATTGCACCTTACTTTCTCCTTCTATTTCCAAAAGAAAAAAAATCTCATGCAATACTAGTTCTTCTACGAGATCTTGCAGGAGAACGGGGAGGAAGATTAACCGATTCGGATCTAACATTAGCATTTTCGACTTCGGATGTCTCACCAATATTTTCATCATCTACATCTAATTTAACCGCGTCTACTTCATTCTCTTTTTATATTCCATAAGTTTTTTGAGCTTCTAAATAATTCATATAGTGAGCAGCTACACCTATTTCATCCTCAAAAGGATGACTTATTAGTACCGGAGGCACACAAGTATATCTAGTACTTGAACTACCTCTACTGGAACCACCACCAATTCATTTTTTACTACCACTATCACTTTCGGGACAAAAAATTTTGACACTTTTACCGAGTTTTCTTAATTTATCCATATTATAAATTAAACTAATGATTATTCAAAATACACAAAATATTAAACATAAATATTCAACAATTAATACACTAATTAAAAATTAAAAGTAAGAGATGGAACGACAATACCAAATTTTGAAAGTATTCGAAAGTTGCGACTTTAGAAAACTTTCATTTGATATTTGTAATTGCATAATTAAAAAATAAAATTAAGCACTTTAGGAGATAATTAGAATATTTGAGAGAGAATGAGAGATTGAGAATGTATGAAAAATGATTTTGAATATACGGTATTTATAGAAAAAAATTTGAATTAAATATTCATTTTAATAAAAATGGGAAAATGCACCAATTGGTCGTTGAGCTCCAAACGACATTATAGCAGTTGGGCCAACGGTCCAATTGACCGTTGAAGGCCAGCCTAGCTGGCAATTTTCAAAATTAATTTTTTTTATATAATCGAGTCGGTCTGGTCTGAGTAATCGGTGGGCCTGCTTCGATTTTCTAACTGGGTTGGTCCACCAGGTCAGTCAACTAGACGGCCCATTCCGGGACCGGAGGTCCACTGGGCCGGGTCAGATCGGGTCGGGCTATCTAAATCACTTGACAGGTTTAATTTGAACTAAATATCATTTGATAAATTTATTCATATATTTGGTTGTCTTCTACCTTCTTTCTTTAAAATAATCAAATGCGAGATTGATGATTACAGGTGAAGATTTATGGTAGAAATAGTTAAAAAGAACATTTTCTTGTTGTAAAAGACTTGTATTATAGCAACAAACATTTACAGTTATAATACTATTATATTGTATTCATGGAGATCAAATTATTCAGAAGAAGATCTTGCTTCATTAAGATATGATAAGTAACCATTGAATTTTCAAGAATCAATGATATCTCAGAGTGAATGTCGATCAAGAAATACTTTTTCTATTAATAATAACATATTTGTTGATTGTCAGTCTCTCTCATCTCTTATATTAATAAGAAACGTCCATGTCCTATTTAAACTTACTATTGTTCTTTATTTTACTAAATTAAAGTCTTTCTAAAAAATTCATGATTTTGACCACACAAATATTAAAGATTCATTTTCCTAAATAATATTGATCAAGTGTTGTTGATGTATTACTGAGATGATAATTTATTTATACTATTTTTAATAGCAAAAAATTTAAAATTATTATATATTTTACACTCATCAAATTTTGATGCTGTTTATGGAGATTGGCAAAAGTGGTTTTCAATAGAATCTTCTGTGTTACTTCAAGATTTAATTTTATTTATTTTTCTTTTAGTTTAACATTTCAAGTTCTCCCCGATCGTAGACAATATGTACTAGTCTCTAACATTGGTATATAACATGATCGTTCTCAAGAGAATAATTCAACACAAGCTAGAGGTGAAAAGGTATTTACACTGAGTTAAGAAGGAACTTGCAAAGAGGGCCTCAGGGCAACCAACAGTTGGAGCATCATGGTCGAAGATGGTCGACATGTTGCACATGAGGATTCACTCAACCCGACTCACAGTCATCCTTCTTAACATGTGGATGATATTACAGATTAGGGGTTGATAATAAAAGAACCATCACCTCATGTTGAATAGGGGTATCAAGAGGATCAAAATAATGACAAGATAAGGAGATTGTTGCCAAGTCGAACTACAATGGGATGTAGTCTAGTGTGAGATGTCTTTTTATATGCCAACAATTTTGATATGATATCAAGCACAGTGTCCCCAAGCTCGAGGTGACAGAATGTTGTTATGTCCCTGGAGAGTGCTCCCCCAGGAGTTATGTGCCCGGAGTTCTGTCCCTGGCCCTTTCACCTTACCACGAAACCAGAAGCATGTAAGATAGGATCTAGCATTTTAGAAGAAAGTCTTTCTTTTTATTGATGTCGAAGTTCATCAATTTATAACAATAACCTCTTTATGAAAAAGTAGTATGAAGATCCAAACAACCACCTGATGTATGTAAATAACCTGTTAAGTTGTTTTGAGTAGAAGAATTCCTTTTCTCTAAGAATCTCTTCTTGTCAAATATAATTAAAATTTTAAACTATTCATTAAATTATGTTATCTAATTGACAAAAAGATTTTAAATAATTAACGGTAAAGGACCTAAAATGCCCTTAATCTATTGAGAATGGTATAAAAATGTCCTTCATCCATTTTTGGGCTCTATAATACCCTTCACATCCACTTTTGGGATCCAAAATATCCTTCACATCCATCTTTGAGCTCCAGAATACCCTTATATTTAAGAACCCCAATATTTAAATTTTTTTTTATTAGTAACGTGTCAACTTTTTATTGATTAAAAAAATTAAAAACCCCACCCAAAAGCTAATAGATCCATCCAGATTATCTTAAAGTTCTAGTAAGCTTCGACAAACTTAATAACCCTTTTGGAATTGACCTATTTAGATAAAAAATTTCCATTCTAATCCTACTAAGTGATTGATACTCACCCAAGATTCTGGAATTGGGTCAAACAAGTAGTTTCCGAGAGTGATTAATAACTGCAAATTATTGGCGGTACACATGCTTGGAGGAAATTTTTTAATTAATTTACTGATACTCGTATCAATGATCTTTAACTTAGGAGATAAATTTTCAGTTAATTTATTGGTACGTACATTGACTAAAATAATGTATCAAACAAGTTACTAATAATACACAAAACTAATACACACATTATTTTTGTAATACACTCTATCAAATGACCTCTTACTATTTTTTGCCTAAACCCATTGGAATATTTTCAGTAAATTGTTATAACCATAGCTGCAATACTTCCAGTTCCATATGCCTCAAAACTAAATTCCTCATCCTAAAATGTAAAATCCATAAAGCTAATTACATATAATCTATCACAGATCAAGAACTCCCATAGTCTAGTTTGAGATCCTTTTTCGCGTATTCAAAAAAATTAAATATGACCGATAGAACCCAAATCCTCACGAAATCAAGAAACAATAAAATTTAAAAAAATAGAGTAATAATATTCAAGCATATTGGTGTATATTTTTCACTTCAAGATCTGAAATTAGATTCAAATTCGATGTCATATAGAAAAATATAACATACAATAAATGCCCATGTGTAATTTTTAACAAATATATATATATATTAATCAGGAATAAGTATAACAATTATTCACTAGATCAAACACGAAAATAATGGAGAAAATAATAAAAGAGAAAATAGGTTATTTAATATTTTAATTAATTAAATGAGACCACTGGAAAGTTGAGATGTTACTAATATATATATATATATATTTGGTAAAAATATATTTTTTTAATTTAATACTGAGGTTGTTTAATATAAGTGTATTTTGGAGCCTAAAGATGAATGTGAAAGACATTTTGGAACCCAAAAATGGATGTGAAGGGTATTATAAAGCCCCAAGATGGATGAAAGACATATTTATACCATTTTCAATAGGTGAAAGAAATTTTAGACTCTTTTTCGAATAATTAATTTACTTGGTGATTAATGGCTCAAATTCATAATTTATTTAATACCCTATACCGCTTGGCTCGTGTATGAGGAATAAAAAGTAAATGAGATTTAATATTTTTCAGTCCTAACTTAAAAACCATGTGGGCCCAACATAAATTGAGAAGAGAAGAAAAAAGGAGAGTTCGGGTAACCTAACTAACCACCAACCCAAACCTTGTTTATCAAGGCCGGCTCAAGCCTAAAGCAACTAAAGTCGTTGCTTTAGGCCTCAAACTTCGGGGCTCCTAAATTTTCTAATATGTATATATAGCTTCGTTTATAAATAAATGGTGTTTTTAATTTGAAAAAATCCTTTAAAAATAAATTATTCTTGAAAACAAAAAGTGTGTTTACTAACTTATTTTCAATTAATTAAATGTCTCAAAGAAAAATGTAATTCTTTAATGGTATAGAATTTCTTGTACCCCTCTGTATCATTTTACTTATTTTTTTTTTTTAAATATATTTGTTTCACATTAGTTGTTCATTTTCACAAATCAAGAATGTTTTATTACTTCTTTTTTCATATTACCCTCGGTATTAAATAATTAAAGAAAATAGTAATTGTTAGATTTCTAGTTTCAAGACATCATTAATAGGGTTAATTTTGTAAAATAAACTTTAAATTAATATTTTTTTAATGGGTGTATCAAGTCAAAAGAGGCCAAGTAAAATGGAACGAAGAAAGTATTAAAATAAGATTAATTTTGAAAAACTACACAAATTCTTTCCTTAATCTCCAAAGCACACCTATTTTGGAATAAAATGAAGAGGTTAAAACACCATTTATCTCGATTTATGTGTCATTTTGAATTTTCAAAAAGTTAAAGAATTTATGTTCAAGCACATTTGTTTAAGTCAAAAAATTTGAATTTCAAAAAAGAGAAAAATATCATATAAATTGAAATAGAGGGAGAAACTAAAAAAATAAACTCCAAGTGATATTATATATAACATATTATTAGTATTTTGTAATAAAATCTTAGGATCCCTTATTAAAATTTTGCTTTAGGCCACCACATTTATTGAGCCACCCATGTTGTTGTTTATGCATATTTATTGCTTGGATGACGAATAACAAACTATTAACATTATATTCTTGGGTTTGAATAAGAAAGTGAATTGGGAATTTGATTTACTAACTGCAACATGAGTTTCTATAATTGGTTGATCAAAATTATGATTAAGTTATGGTGTAATGATAGCATAATGATTGGAGGGTAATGATGAAAAACGATAGGACGAGGGGTTGTAGTTTTAAATAACATATTTAGGCAGCATATTGGATTTGATTTGTTTAAAAATAATTATGTAGCTTTAGTGCTGAGGAGAGATGTTTATGAGTTGAATTTGATAACCATTTTGCGATTTTGGTGTGTAGTTCGTGCGCCAGACAAAAACGTGCCACCCGAGATTTACAATTTCATTTTTATTGATACTATTGATTCTTTCATGTTATATTATCAACATAAAGTTAATTAACTCATGTTATATTAATGAGTTAACTGAGCTGTACAGTAAAATTTTAATATAAAGTTAATTCACTAAGAATTCAACTGATTAACTAGTATCAAGATTGTATTGGGTTCGAAATTGAGAGGGTGTCATGCGGAAACTTGAAAGTTTGCGAACCATGTGATGATAATTTAGATGACACATAAAATAATACTAAAAAACTGTATTATTGATATGGTTTGACCAATTGACCAACATAGTACAAACTAAATAAAAAATATAAAGACTATTTGAGAGAAAATCTCCCTATAAATAAGTCTCTTTAAACAACTACATTGTGGATCCTATTGTGTTAAGGTATGAGAAAAGAGGTTTCTATTTATTAAGTTTCAAAACATTTTTTTTAAGAAAAAGGTTAGTCAAATATGAAAAAGTTTTATATTTTTCTTTTAGGAAAAGTAAAAGTATTTATAGTTACTTTTATTTTCCTTACAAGAAAAAGTAAAACTTAATTTTGATAAGAAAATCAGGGCAAAACCCCTAACAGATTGAAACCTGATTATAAGTTTGATCTCTATGATTTATGGGTCAATTAAATTTTAATAAAATTCTAGTTTGTCCTTGTATGTCTAGATTCAACTTTTGTAGTAATTTTTGGGATCTAGGCTTGCAGTATAGCAAAGTTATAAAAATAGATCCATGGTATTTATAATAGATCTATTTTACCACACAAGTTATCCGCACCCCTCTATAATTGGTATCAGAGTCTATGCTGTTTAAAGTTACGAAAGTGGTATGTATATTTGGATTTATTAATTTATTAATTATGACTGACTTATTTGATAAAAATAAATTTAGATATTCCCCAAAATATTATTTAGATGAATAACGTACAAAAATTACCAAAATATAAAGAATTAAAACAAATAATATCTGAAAAACGTAAAGAATTAAAAATAAGGATAGAAAGACTACAATATAACATAATTGTCGGAGTTAGTAAAAACTCAATAAATGCACAAAAAGAAGAAATATCAAATTTAGAATCAACAATAGATAGTATAGAATATACATACCAACATGATCTATTAACAATTAAATAAAAATGAACAAAGAAGAATTTATAATAGATGAAAAAATATATGAAAATCATGAAGGATTAAAAATAAAAATAGTATTTTCTAATCTAGGAAGAAGGTATAAGAAAATAGGTGAACATTTATATTTAATGTTAGAAAAAGAAGAATTAAAATTAGATGATAAATTGACAGCTATGGTAAGAATAGAAAAAGAAAATGAAGAAATAGATAGAAAAAAGGAAATAGAAAAAATAAAACAACAAACTACAGAAGAAATACGAAAAATAGAAGAAACTAAAAATAGTAGGATTGCTGAATTAGAAAAAGAACTACAAATGCTAAAAGATTTGTATGAAAAAAGACAGAAAGAAAAAAAAGAAAAAGATATAGAACAAAAAATATTAAACGAAATAAATTAATTTAAAGAAAAATTAGAAATAAATACAATAGATATTGAAGAAACAAATAATTATGATTCAGAAAATAGTGAAACATATACAGAAATCTTAACAAATACAAAAAAATTAGAAATCAATGAAAAACAAGAAGTAATTAATGAAGAAAACTTAGAAAATAGAAACAGAAATAAATACTCTTGATAAAAAAGAAGATGAAAATATAACACCTAGAACATCAGAAATAAGAAAACCTACATATTATAAAAATAAGTTTAAAAGATATGAATATGACAACTGGACACCAAAACAAATAGTTAATAAAAATTATAACTTTTTAGACTTAGATTGTGTAATAGATACAAAAAAAATAATACAATTATGGATATGATATATGACAAAACAATTATTAGATAATAATATAAACATAACAGATGCACCAGAATATATAGAAAGAACACTAATAGGAACAGGGAAATTATGGTTTTCCAATTTAACTGAAAATAGCAAGAAGGTATTAAGAACTGATAAACCTACAGAAGGAACATCATCAACAACTACAACTAAATTAACACCTATAGAATTATTAAAAAAATATGAAATAGCTATAAAAGACGAATTTAGCAGCATGACAACAACAGAAGAAGAACAAAATGAAGAGAAAGATATAAATAGGAATTTAATATTAAAATTAGCAATATGTAATATGTGTTATATAGATGAGTATACTTGCGCATTTAAAGAATATTATTATAAAGGAACATATAATACAGAAGAAAGTAAAGAAATAAGAAAATTATATTTTAATAAATTACCTGAACCATTTAGTTAAAAAATAATAAAAAGTTGGGATGAAGCAAAAATAGTAGATACTTTAGGAGCAAAAATAAATTTTTTACAACAATGGTATAGAAACCTATGTGAAAAATATAGAGAAGAAATAAAAATGGAAAAAACATTAATAAGAAATTTAGCATGTTGCAAAGATAAAATGACACCTCAATTTGGATGCGAAGAAAGATATTATAAGAAAAGAAAAAGACATAAGAAATATAAGAAATACAAAAAATCAAAATATAAATATAAGAAACCAAGAAAAAGATATTATGTAAAAAATTATAAACATAAAAGACCATATAGGAAAAAGAAATCTATAAAAGAATGTACTTGTTATAATTGCGAAAAATTAGGACATTTAGCTAGAGATTGTAAATTACCTAAAAACCCAAAAAATAAACAAATATCAGAAATAAAAATAGAAAATACAGAATATATGCAGATAGATTATATAGATTACGAATTAGAAAGTGAAGATAGTATATATGAAATTTCAGAGAATGAAATAGATAGTGAATTAGATGAATTAAATGACTGAAGAAGATATAAGAATAAACCAAATTACTGAAGAAGATATAAAAATAATAACAAAAGAAGAATATTTAAATAAAGAAGGAACAGATCAAAAAATAATATTTGATAGTCATATATTTGATGAAATAAAAGGAAAAGAATTAGATTTAAGTGTAGAAAAAAATATTTAAAATACCAATAATAAAAAATATATTTAGTAGAAGAAAAGAAGAATACTACGTAGTAAGCCAAAAAGAACATATAATAGACTGTAGATATGCAAAAGGTAAAGCTAGTATACCACTAGTAACAAAAAAAATAATTAATAAAGAAATAAACGATATAAAAAGTAGAGACCCAACAAAATATGTACACCTTGGAGGTACAGAGATATTAATAAAAGCATGTTTCAGAGAAGAAATAGATACACCAATAGAATTATACCTAGCAGATGATAGAATTATAAAACCTATAGAAAAAAGTATAATAACTGCCATAAAAGGAAATTTAATATACCAAAAATTTTAATTTATAATAAGTGCGATTATTTAGTAGCAATAACAGATAAAAATATAGATAAATCATTAGTATTATATTGGAAAATATCAGGAATAGAACTAACCTCATGAAGTAAAATATTTACAGTAAGATGTAAAAATCTATATGTATTAACAACAAAACATAAAATAACGGAAAAAAATAAAATTAACAAAATACAAATAGAAAGTCCTTTCGAACAATTTGTAAAAATAATTGATAATAATGATTATAGTTATAGAGACATAGATATAGAAGAAAATTTAGAAATAATAAATGATAGAATAAATACAACAAAAAGAATAACTTATGAAAAAACAGAATCATCAAGTTCATCAAAAAGAACAAGTTATGAAACAAGTTCAACAACTAATTTAAATCAATATTACATAACAGGAACAATAAATGAAAAAGAATATTTAATACTCTTAAATACAGGACAAGAAGAAAATTATATAGCAAGATATCTAATAAAAAATGAGGAAATAAAATTTGACAATAATATATGTCCAGATCTACCAAGAAACTTAATAAACACTAAAAATATAGCAAAAATAAATAAATAACAATAGGAGTTAGAAAAATAAAAATAGAATTTGAAATAAAGGAAGAAATGCAAAAGGCAGATATAATATTAGGAATAAAATGGCTAGAACAAGTAAAACCATATAATATAGAGCATACACAATTATCTATAACATATAACAGAGAGAAATTATTCTTAAGAAGAGTTTTAACGTGATATGAAAATATATGTATTAATGAAGATAGTAGTAGAAGGGTATTACAGTAGATATTATACGCCTATGATAGATACAGAAGCAGAAACTAATTTATGTAGATATAATTGTTTACCAAAAAGTAAATGGGATCAATTAAAGACACCAATAATAGTTAAAGGATTTAATAACGAAGGAAGCTTAATTACTTACAAAGCTAAGAATGTAAAAACACAAGTATGAGATAAAATATTAACAATAGAAGAAATCTATAATTATGAGCTAACATTAAAAGATATACTTTTAGGAATGCCGTTTTTAGATAAATTATACCCACATATAATAACTAGAACGGATTGGTGGTTTACAACACCATGTAAACAGAAAATAAGAGCAAAAAGAGTTACAAATAAAATAAGAAAGAAAACTGATTGGATAAAAGGAATTGAAAAAAATTAAGCAAAAATTAGAAAATATAAAAAATACTGAAGATACAATAGAATTGATCGTATTTTCAATAAATAAAAAGGAAATAACTATATTTTCAATAAGTAAGACAGAAATAATTAAGAAAAAATTAGAACAATTATATAGTGAAGACCCATTAAAAGGATGGGAAAAACATAAAACCACTATAAAAATTGAATTAATAGATAAAAATAGCATTATAACTCAAAAACCATTAACATATAATTTTGACGATTTAAGAGAATTTAAAATGCACATAGAAGAATTATTAGAAAAACAATATATACAAAAAAGTAATAGTAAACATAATAGCCCAGCATTTATAGTAAATAAACATAGTGAACAAAAAAGAGGAAAAAGTAGAATGGTTATTGATTATAGAAATTTAAATGCAAAAAGTATGACATATAATTACCCAATACCAAATAAGATATTAAAAATAAGACGAATACAAGGATATAATTACTTTAGTAAATTTTATTGTAAATCAAGATTTTACCATTTAAAATTAGAAGAAGAATCTAAGGAATTAACCGCATTTACAGTACCACAAGGATTTTATGAATGGAATGTACTACCATTTGGATATAAAAATGCACCAGGTAGATATCAACATTTTATGGATAGTTATTTTAAACAATTGCCTAATTGTATAGTATATATAGATGATATACTATTATATACAAAAACCAAAGAAGAACATTTAAAATTATTAGAACAATTTACAGATATAATAAAAAAATCGAGAATAAGTTTAGGTGAAAAGAAAGCTGAAATTATGAAAAACCAGATAGAATTTTTAGGAATACAAATAGATAAAAGTGGAGTAAAAATGCAACAACATATAGTACAAAAAATAATAAATTCTAAAGAAGAATTAGATACAAAAAAAAAATTACAATCATTTTGGGATTAGTCAACCAAGTAAGGAAATATATACCAAAATTAGCAGAAAATCTAAAGCCTTTACAGAAAAAATTAAAAAAGGATGTAGAATATAATTATAACGAAGAAGATAAAAAACAAGTTCAGAAAATAAAAACACTTTATAAAGAATTACCAAAATTACAATTCTCAGACGAAAATAGAAAATTTATATATATAGCAGAAGCAGATGCTAGTGAATGTAGTTATGGAGGAGTACTTAAATATAAGTATGAAAATGAAAAAATAGAACATCATTGTAGATATTATTCAGGAACGTTTAATGAAACAGAAATAAAATGGGAAATAAATAGAAAAGAATTATGTTCATTATATAAATCTTTATTAACATTTGAGCCATATATTGTATATAATAAGTTTATTGTACGAACAGATAATACACAGGTACGTTGGTGGCTAACAAAGAAAATACAAAATTCAGTTACAACAAAAGAAATTCGGAGACTAGTGTTGAATATGTTAAATTTTACATTTACAATTGAAGTAATTAGTACTAACAAAAATGTTATTGCAGATTACATATCAAGACAAAGCTACACAGACTTATATAATAGAAGAGGATACTCTAGAAAAGATATTCAACACCCTAACTACGCTTTCAATGAAAGTCGACAATATGAGTAATGAAATAGAAAAGCTAAAGACTAATGAAGTTAAACTAAAGTCTGAAGCTACAAATCAGCTAACTCAGCAGTGTGCAGAGCTATGTCGATCGGAAGACATTAAAATTTCAGAGCTACAAGGAGACATTGGAATACTCCATAAAACTCATAACATTTATCAATCTACTTCTGCAGGTACAAGCAAAGGGGTTAGAAAAAATACAAATATGAACCTAAACAGGCTATTTGATAAACCATTTATTCCAAATACACCAAAAGATCCTATGTTCATACCCTCACAAATTACCACATACCGAGATAGTTTAAAGCAAGACAACAAGACCTACAACTATACAACCCGAACATACATAGAAAATATTTACAAACTACAAACCTTCTTAAATACCAACCCCAGAGCTATAAACATCCAAGAACCACATACAAATTATATAACCCAGAAGCTAACCGGATACAATAAGCTAATTGTTTTACCCAAAATCAAACCAAGTCTAGTTAAAACCTGTTACGAATATGGACTACTTAGTACCATATATACCCAAGACGGAAATGAAATATCCAATATACCAGAAATATATGATTCATTTAACATTTTTAAAAGAATAACCAAAGGTAACTTATTTTTTATAAAATTTTACACGGCACCAGCAGAGATATTGTATGATGAAGTCAAATCACCTATACAAGTTGTAAAAATAGGAATGACCCGAGATATGATTATACCAGAAGATATTATTCCACAACCAGAAATACCTAGAATTGAGATACCAAATTTTTATGCAAATAAGAGAATTACCGGACTATCCACAATTCTTCAAGAGTTAGCAAACACTTATCGCAATAGAAATCCCATATGGAGTTATTATTCAAGAGGTAATGTAATAGTATACTCAAATTCAAAGAAACTACGAGAAGAAGATATGGAAGACGTTAGGCAATGGATCTTGACGTTACTCAATTCAGAGAAAAAACCTATCGCCAGAGCCATTAGAGAAAAATTTATTTCGGAGGAATTATTAACCAGATATTGCAAGTTAATTGGACATAAATATCCAGACCATCAATGTTCAAAATGTAATGGAGAAGATAATATTGTCCCCGAAATTCAACTGGAATAGAAGAAGAAATCAACAGCTGAAAGATACAAGATATGAAACAATAATGGAGATACGGAGCAATAATAAAAAGCAGACAAGATATTAATGGAAGAAAGTGACATATGAAGATAGAAAGAGACATATTGAGAAAAGATGAATTATCTTTACGTAAAGAAATTATGTAGTAGTATAACCTTTAATTTTTTGTCTTGTATAGCTTTATAGACTTTTTTATTTTCTTGTACAATAATTATTAGGTAGATAGACTTTTTGTACAAAGCTAGGGATACGTGTAAAGGATATGAACAGTGTAAAATATTCGTTTTTCCTTTATAAATAAAGGAATCAAAGGCAGATGAAGGGCAAGCCTTCATGCGTTGAAGCATAAAATCTCTCTTGTCCACAACAAATATTTTGCTTATTTATTGAAAAACAGGTATATTTTAATGGAAAAATCTATGAAGGAACAAAACTTAGAATTTGCCAGAACAGGTATATTCATTTACTATTATGAATAACTAAATTCATAAATTCCTAACAATCACGGGTCTCGTGCTCGTGGTGTGACGAGAATTGGTACGAGTATCGTTGTTATAAAAGAAAAAGTTTATTAGTACAATATAACTTGAGAATACCAAAGAATATAGACATTAGCTGATATGTTATTGACTTAAATACACAAATACACAACTTATATTTTCAATATTACAAAAAATTTTAACTCCCTAAACATATTACAAAAATCCCAACATATAACACAGAATGCTATGTATATGTCGGTTATGTTATGTATGTTAATAGAGAGAGTAAAATAATTAAAAAAATAGGAGAGAGTGTAATTATTTTCAAAAGGGTTGGTATTTATGTTATTTATACTACTTTTTATGTATTCATGTTTCTTTATACAATCCGTATATTTATGATAGTCTAGGTGGATATATATCATGCCCGTTATTTAATTGAAATGAGATGCATCATTATCCCCTATTATGGTAATATTATATTTTACACGCGCTGTCATCGAGTATGAGTAAGGATCGACACATGTTGAGAATTATTTATTTTGTGATAGTATGGTGACATCTTCTGCACATAGATGTGGAGATCGTCCATGGATCTTGCCAGTCCCCGGGGGTCACGAACTCTTGATGTTTTTTTTGTGGAGTATCAAGTATATACGATTGATAGATTACTAGCCATTTGAGACATACCATCTCATTACATTGCATCACATTGATTACATCACCTTCTTACTTGATTATGTACTTTATTAATGTTTGAATATTTTTTGGCAATTGATTACCTCAATTTCAGCAAAAACTTGACCGTTAAGTATAGTGTAGACTTCTGAATTTAAAGAATGATTTCTTAATTACTCCCTCTGTTCCATTTTATCCGTCCCAAATTTTTTAATTTGATGTCCCATTTTCCTTGTCCTTATTTACTTATCAAGACAAAACAATTTTTTTTTCATTATACCCTTAGTGTAATTGATTACTCCTTGTTATTCGCCATCCATTAATATTGGAACTAATAACAAGACACAATTAAAAGGGGCAAAATGGTAAAGTTACATTACCAATTATTATTTTCTTAATAGCTGTGCCATCCCAATTTGGGATGAATAAAATAGAACGGAGGGAGTATATCCTATTACCACTTCTTCGTCATCAATCTATGATACATACTAGATACATGTGATTGCATACTCATACTACACTTGATGCACACTTTTATGGAGAATATTATCCTATTACACAAGGGCCCGTTTGGCCATAATTTTTTTTTCCCGATTTTTTTTTTTTTTTTTTTTCACTTTTTCGAAAATTGTGGTGTTTGGCCATGAAATTTCGAAAAATTATTCCGGAGTTGGATTCCAAAAAGTGAAAACAATTTTTTATCGTTTTCACAATTTTTCACTCCCGTTTTCAACTTTCATTATTGTTATATATAACCTCAATCTTTAAATTTTTTACACAAACACCTCTTATAACTACAACCACCAAGAAAAAAATTATTATTTATTTTTTATGGTACAACATCATTTTTAGTTGTTACATATATTCTAATCTCCTTTTCTTCTTTTAATCAAAATTTACTAACGTGAAATAAAAAATAATAAATGACAATCTATGACGGAAATATATCAACTTTGTTTTGAATGAACTATATTATAGAAATATAAGGCCTAATACATTATGTTATTTAAAAATGAGAATTTTTTTTTTTCTCATTCTAATTTTCTGTATATGTCATATAATGGCTATGATGATTTTAATAAACTATTAAAAAGTGGTCAATAAAGTAGCATATCAAACATAACGTAACGATCCATATTAACGATTACCTTATTTTGATTTTATGGATTTTGAACAGAGACGAGTGTGGTAATTAGTTTAACAAAAGTTTGTTCTCTTTACCAAAAAAAAGCATATATATTCAAGGAAAATCAATATCATCAATAAAGAAAAGGCAAAAAATTAGCACTAATCTATTCAGAAATAATTCATTCGTAATTTTTTTTTAAAAGATCAAATTCAATAAAATAATTAATTCAAGTGAAAGTAATTAAGAATTTTCATCAACAAATTTAAGAATATATAAAATATATTTATATCCATCAATCATATTTATCAATATATATTTTCTCTATTCAATCGATTATGGTTAGATAAACTTATTTAGCTCGTGTTTGTGATATTTTTATTCAAATTTTAGAAGAATAACAATCATAATAATTAGTTTGTTGTCAAGTATTTTATCAATTAAAGACATATAAATTATTTTCTCAACATTTGGTTGTATGTAGGTAAATTAGTAGTTGAGTGATTTTGATAATTTTTAAAAGTTGAGGGCATAAAATCATATTAAATTTTTTCTTTTTCAAAAGTCTAAATTTTTTTTCAAAAAAACATGGCCAAACACAACTCTAATTCCAACTTCATCTTTAACTCCAACTTCAATTCCAGAAAAAAGTAATTTTTATGGTCAAAAGACTATTTAGACTTGTCATTTCAGTTTCAGATTCATACCGTATTATAGGAGTTCTTGCCGCATGACACCAATTTTTGGATGGTATTCAGTTATTTCTAAATTTTAATTTTGAAAGACTTAGTATCTGGAATATTTGGATGTCTCTTACTTTTATACTAAATTGATTAAATAGAATTGGTAATATCATTGGGTTAGTTTAACTATTGACAGGAAACATAGATTAAATAAAGGAAGAATATATATACCGGTCCTTCAATTATTCGATTTTTTTCGTATAGGCACCTTAATTAAGTCATGTATCTATTGAATCCTTTACTCTTTCACAAAACGTGTCAATTGAGCCCAATCTGCTGACGTGGTAAAAAATATAAACTGCGTGTAATACACACGCCTATAATGTGGCAAAGTGACAAATCAAATAATGACACATGACATTTTAATTTAAAATAATTTTTTAATATAATTAAATCTAAATTTAAGAAAAAATTAATACACCCCCCCTCCAGCAACTCTTCTCTTCCAATCCCCTCCCGCTCCCCGTCGATTGAGCACAAAAAGAAAAAAAATTTGTATTAATTTTTTTTTTTTTCAGTTTCTTGATTTTCAGTCCAAATGGTCTATTGTGAAAGCTCTTTACTACCAGTTGACCAAGAAAAAAGAACTTTAATTTCCGTGGAGAAGCCATTAATGGAGAAGAAGATGATGGTTATTTATTTTTTTAATTTCTTTAATATATATTTTTTTATTGATTGGGGTTTTTTATGTTTAATTTTTTGATTAATTATGATTTCTCACTCAATTTATATATGAATAATTTTTAAAGAAGCCAATAATGGAGAAGAAGATATGGAAAAGAAGATGATAACTATTTTTTTTTTTTTAAATTTCTTTAATGTGTTTTTTTAATTGGTTGGGTTTTTTTATGTTTAATTTTTTTGATCAATTATGGTTTCTCACTCAACTTATATATGAATGGTTTTAAAGAAGCCATTAATGGAGAAGGAGATATGGAGCAGAAGATGATGACTGTTTCATTTTTCTTTTAATTTCTTTAATGTATTTTTTTATTGGTTAGGTTTTTTTATGTTTAATTTTTTTAATTAATTATGGTTTCTCACTCTCCTTTAGGAGAGTATATTACACCTGCCACTCTATGTCAGCGATTGGGCTTAATTGACACGTTTTGTGAAGGAGTAAAGGGTTCAATAGGTACATGGCTTAATTGAGGTGCCTATATAGAAAAAGTCGAATAGTTGAGGGGCATGTATATGTATTCAGTCTTAAATAAAATTGGTAATATCATGACATATATTTTTGAGTTATGACAATTTGGTATCAACTTTATGTTCATCGATCACACAAATACAAAACTAATGTATAGTATGAATGTCACGACCCAATTTTAGGAGTCATTATGTGTAATACCCTATGTCTGAAAACTTCTGTCCATCATACAACTCAGTCCATTGAGTCGTACATACTTCATACTAGTCGTATGCAATGAGTCGTACCCATGTTAGTGTGGGTTGATTTGGGTTCTGTTCAATGTACGAGTTGACCCTAGAAGTCATCAAGAATCATACGAGTTGTATGGTGTGAAGTTGTGAGTTTAGTAGTGTAGGCTCCCTAAGATTCTGTCCAAGTTACGAGTGGAGGGCTACAAGTCATATGGAGATATTACTAGTCGTAGGTTTAGACTCATATATTGACCAGTGTATACTTTCTTGGATTCTGGCAAGCTTACGAGTTAGGAGGCCTAGTCGTACCTTGCCATATGAGTCGCATAGTTGAGTTGTGATGACAGACGATCAATTTCTGAAAAGTTCAGTTAAAAGGCCTTTTGGTCTTTTCCCCTCTATTAACTCTCAACCCACGACCTATATTCCTAAAAGAGCGTTATTTTTCCTTCTTCAATTAATTAACAACATCATCTCTCCTTTCATCCCCAAGAACATTAAGATTAGGGTTTCTCTCACCAAGTCACCTTTCAAGTCCCAAAATTCAAGCTCTCTCCACAAGTCAAGAAATTCCAGGTATGTGGAGTTTATGAACAAGGTTATTCTTTCATCCTTGTATCCCAAAAGTATGATTTTAAGATTTAATTTACTTTTTTTGAATTAGGGTTCATACCTAAATAACCATATTCATGAAGTATGATACTATCATGAGATTGAAATCTTTAAGTGCATCAAGGTTTACATATGTCCATGTTTTGACTCATAAGATTCATATTTTGATTTGAATTTCATTATCTTGACAAGAATATTGTTGAAAGATTTCAAGATGGTTATTTGGCATGGTGTTTTGTTATGAATTTCTTATGAACTAAAATATGAATTTCAAGTCCTAAGTACAAGTGTTGAGTTTACAAGAAGTTGATGCTCTTAAGCTCCATTGATATGTTCTATAACATAATTTAAAGAAAATCTTGATCTTTTGATCTAAAGATAAGACATCAAATCCACAAACTGTTTATCTTGATTATGACTTAAAGTACAGAGAAGCGCAACTAGTTTTCATTCTATAGACCTTTATGTTATTTTAAGGTGGATTTCTTAAAGTATGAGCATATAAATATTCTGGGAGTAGTATTTAACATCGAGAAAGGAATGTGGATAAGCGTATCCTAAATTCCTATAAACTACGAGACACCATAGGTAAAGCTTTTTCTCAATATGGATGAAGTTCAGTGATCACTTAAGATAAGGTTCTATCTTGATGGCAAGGGAAGAAAAACTCTCCCCAACGTGGGTAATATGTTAGAGACCATGATATCTCACATGGTTTATGTCGGTTAGAAGAATCTCCCATAAGATAGACTAAAATCAAAGATTTTAAAATCTATCTGTTATGGCCTAAGATTATTGATATGCTTTGATATCCATGTTTTATGATCTTGCATTTGTTATTTATACTCAAGTCCAAGGTGAGTCATCTGCACTTAGCATGCACCATTTGAAAGTGCACGTACGTAATCAGCCCTGTTTTTAACTATGCATTCACTCCCACATACTCAATACATTCAAGAGGTACTGACCCACATCTATGTGTATGTGTTACATTGTCTTATAATGTAGGTTTATGTGCTCGTCTCCAGCAACACGATTGACTACGAGCATCATCACCTACATCCCGACTTTTAGTGAGTCCTCGTAGTCCGAGGACCTAACTTATCAGACTTTCTTTCAGCAATGCAAGGACTTTAGTTATTTGATTTTTCTTTATGTCCGGGTCAACTGGGGTCTGTCCTAGTGACTCTTTAGACAATAGTAGAGGCTTGTCAGATTGTGTATATTTTAAGATCAACAAGTTTGTTTAAAGTTCCCAAGTTAATGACTTTTATTAAGATATGACATCGCTTACTTTCAGTTTCTATATAAGTTATGTAATGACCCTTCAGGTCATTTTCCATATTTATTTATCTTCTTCATTTGAGCTTCTCCATAGCTTCCCCAAGTCATTTATGACTTGCTAGGACCGACAGTTCGATTATCGGGCAGTTCATTTGTTTTTTAGGGCCAATTCCCTATTTAGAAGTCTTCGCTGATTCAAATGACCACCGAACGAAAACTTCAGTGAAACAATTTCGAATGCAAATTTTAACTACACCAGCAGATCCAGAATATCAATTTTATTCTGGGTAGATCTTTGGTTCGGGTCCCAATGTACCCGATCTCATTTCAATCTATTGGTTGGAAAGTTTAAAATTGAAAAGAATGAGTGTGGAACCCACATTTGGTCGAAATGATCTCGGAATGAAAATCTGACTCACCATCACATTCAAAACGTCAATTTTAGGCTAGGGAGACCCTTAGTTAAGGTCCTAAGGCTCCCTGACTTATTTTGGGCTATTGAGCAGATTTTATGAAAAATAATGAAACTATAGGTGTGGGCCCCACTTTTTGGCTAAACCATCCCCGATGAAAGTTTTGATGATTCTAATGAATTTAAAATGTGGTTTACACTCAAAATTCACTATTAGATCATGTTCTTTAGATTTCTCGAATGAGTTCTGAGGGTCAAAAACTTATTTTTGAGTTTGCTGTCACCGCGATCGCGGGTAGCGCGATTGTGGCCCGTGTGACCGCGATAGCGGTATCTCTTTAGATTTAGGGGCTATATAAAGGCCCCAAAACGCGTTTGGGGCATTTCCCCTTCACCATTTAGACCTAGAAACCCCAAAATGAGTGTAATAACTCAAAATTGGTCATGTGGGTGACTTGAGAGCTTAATTATCATCTTGTATCACTCTTATATTCAAGATTAAGGTAAGAATTTCTTGAATTCATGCTTGAATATCTTAGTTTGGACCCAAAACCCAAATTTAGCTTAGGGCTTGATTTTAGCCCAAAGTATGCTCAGTTTTCACCCATTTTTTGAGGGTTATGATTCCTTATTCATGTGTGAAAATTGAGTTGGTCTCAAAAACTCATTTTTCATATGTGGGACCCACTTGGGGTTTGGTGTCATTTTTGGACCCGAAGCATAATAGTGCAGTATGGGTATCATTAGATTCGTATTAATGAGTAGATTATGATTTTGATAGTGTGATGACCTTTTGAAGATTTGACGATGAGCATTTGGTGCATGAAGTGAGGTTTTGCGGTTTATCCTTGAGGTAGAATTCTGTCTACTTTTCTTCATAGATTATGTGTGATATATGTTACATGTCAATATGGATGTTAGGCTTGATTATGAGTAGGATGACTTGACCTTGATTATTGATGTTTGGGGATTAGATAAGGGTTTTGGACTCGTAAGATGACATGTTTATAACCCTTTTGTATCCTATTGACTTTTCTCATTAGTTTAGATTAGTTTAGCATGGATATGATATAATGCTATGTTTGGAATATGGTTTTAGAATTTAAAGAGTGATTTGTATATTTAGCCTTATTGGGCTAGTGTGGTAATCTTAAAACCATAAGTTATGTAGAGTTTACTTGAGTACCTTTATTTCTAGTCGAAGTTTCTATCTTGGGCTTGAATATGGTCTACCTGACATCTAGAAGATGAACTAGATACCTTAGCCTAGTTTGAGGTATAGTATGCCAAATTATGAAAATTGTGGATTAAAAGTGGGATTGTTCGGCCCACTTAGGCCTAAACTTGTGTTAAGTCTTGTGGACTTAGTGTGAATGTTAGACATAGATAAGGCTAGTAAGCCTTAGAACAAGGTTACTTCATAACTTGGTAACTTTTATTGATGTTCTCGGATTGTGGCTTTTGAGTTATGGTTATGGTACTCCTTGTGGAAGTGATATTAGGCATTTAGAGATGAAATTCCTCCTAGATACGTTATGTGGCCTATATAGATGCTATTTTCTCTTAGACTTGATGATTGGCCTATAGAGTTGCTATTTTCTTTAGTCATGATTGTTGGACCTATATAGACAATATTCCTATTAGATATGTAAATTGTCCTAGAGAAGTGATATTTCTCACAGTCATAATGGTATGACCTCTTGATATAAGATATCCCATAGACGAATACTTGTATATATATATATATATTATGCCTTATAAATGTGAGATATCTCTTGTATGAGAGATGATTACATGTCTATCTATATTATGACTCCTAGATGTGAGGTGCCTCTTGTGTGAGTGATAATTACATATCTATCTATTTTAAGCCACCTGTATGTGAGATGCCTCTTCTGTGAGAGATGATTACATACTTATTGATATTATGCCTCCTATATGTGACATGCCGCTTGTGTGAGAGATGATTACATGCTTATTGATATTATTCCTCCTATATGTGAGATGCCTCCTATATGTGAGATGATTAGAGATATGCTACGGATTATAAATATGATTATTGATATAAGTCCTGGATATGTGTATGGGCCTAAGGCCATGATTATGATATTGTGATTGTTTTGGATAAATTAATGGGACAAGGGCCGTGTTATGATATTGATTAAATAGCCGAGAAATATTTATCATTATAGATGATGTGATTATAGTTTATGAATATGAATTTGTATATGTTTGTATACACATCTCTTCGGTCTGGGACAGAAAAAGATGCGATATGATGCTTATTATTCCACTGATTGAATACTGGTGATGACATGCATAAATTTGGTACGTTCATGATTATTTACCATTATAAATAATATGATTATAGTTGAGATGTGATCTTATGACTGTTCTTCTAGTTAGACAGCTAAGCTATGTGGTAACTAGTTGTCTATTAGGGGACTATAGCACTTGATGGCTAGGAATCTAATGTATTAGTTAATGAATCTTGCTTAGCTGAAACATAGTAGCTAACAATGGTTAGTTAACGAATGGTGTCAGTTAATAAAAGATGGTTAGGTGACAAGTTGTAATGTGTTTTCTAGTAATGATTAATGGATATAAGATGATTAGTTGATAATAATGAATGGTGGATAAATGACGATTTTGGTCCAGTGATGAACCTTGACTAGATGTTAGATGTTGGCTATTAAATAAATATTAGTTAGTTGATATCCTGTGAATAAAGATAATATGAAGGATAATGCTTAGGCTAATAACTAGAGGTTATGTGATGACTAGCGAACTAGTGATTTTATAATAATAAGTGTTGGTTAGCTAATAATGAGTAGTTGGGAAGTATTGAATAGATAGATATTCTATGGTAATATGATTATCTTTATGAGTATTTTAGTGCATGTTATTCGGCAATGACTATTATGATGATATTGATACCCGGCAAAGCTGGAGGATACTATTATGATGATATTAATACTCGATAAGATCGGAGGATACTATTGTGATGATATTGATACTCAAAAAAGTCAGAGGATACTATTATGATGATATTGATACGCGACAAGGCCGGAGGATACTATTGTGATGATGTTGATACCCGATAAGGCCAGAGGATATATTGATGATATGTTGATCCCTGATAAGTCTTGAGGATATATTAATGATGTATTGATACACGGAAAGGCCATAGGATATATTGATGATATGTTGAAATCTGGCAAGGCCGGAGGATTCTATTGATGATGTGTTGAACCCGACAAGGTCGGAGGTTGATTATGATGATGATAGTCCTGATGAGGATAGTTGTGATGAGTTGTGATATTGATTGTATACTTTGCATTCATTCATGCATATGCATCACCTATCATTAGTATGCACCTATATTTATCAGCCGGTATAGGACAGTTATGATAAGTTGTGATATTGAATATGCCTTGTGTTATTGTATGTTGATTGAACCTTTCAAGCCTAGAGCGGTGGGGGTACGCATAGACTCAACTATGTATTTGGTTGTCTGGAGTAGCCGGTTATTCACGCTGTTATTGAGATTGTTATTATCATTGTTATGATTATTTTTATGGCTAGCTTATGATAGATTGGTCATTGATCCAGTATCAGGATTTGAGGTACGTCTTCGGATGATAGTATTTAAATCTTGATTGTATAGTAATGAGGTCTTAAAATGAGAATATGATGATATAGATTATGCTTTGAGATGACCTCATGTTCTTATATATATATCAAGCTATACGAAGCTATGATACTACCGTATATCCCATCCTTTGTTGTTCATATTGTATAGTCGTTTCTTCACCTTGCATATTACTATATATCTTTATTTCTATCTTTATTTGTATATTGACTTGGGATATACGGTATAACATTGACGTATATTGAATGTGAATGGAATAGGATAGTTTACCCTGATACTTCCTTAGTTTTGTTATGTTAGACTCTTGAACATGAATAGGATAGTTGTTCCTTATTATCTTATTGACTTGTCATATGATTTCTGGACTCTTGGGAGTTGTTTTTATTCTGTTTATATGTTGTATATATCTGCTTTATCTTTGGAGCTCAATTGACAGTAGCCTACTGAGTACCATTCCTTTGGTACTTATACTATACTTCTACAACTTGTAGATCATAGTACGTGTTATCACCATTGATGTGTGCATCGTGCGGAACAGTCATGGTTCAGAGACTTAGAGTGAGCTCCTGGCATTCTGAGTATTACTTATCTCTTTTTTACTAAGTTGTATTCAGAGATAAGTTGTATCAATATATTTTTTCTTGATATTTCACTTTTACACTCTTTTTATATTAGAACCTCTTGTACTGATACCATCAGGTTTTGGGATTCTTCTATGTACTGATCTTTATTTCATATATTTGTATTCTTTTCCATATATTATTGAGTAGTCTGTTACTAGTCATTCTGGACTACGGGCTGGCTTGCCTACTGGTGAGTTATGGTAGGCGCCATCATGACCTGAGAAGTTGGTTGTGACAAATTGGTACAAGAGAATAGGTTTCATCGATGTATTAATACAAGAGCTAAGTATTAGTAGATTTTATTGGAATGGCACAGAGACATCTGTAACCTATCTTTGGGAAGCTATAGTGACATTTTAGAAAATTTACTTCATGGCTCCTTACCATGTGTCCGTATTACTATGAAACTTGTATACATTCTGACCCTATTCTATCTCCGAAGGAAATGCGATATTGTCGACAGATGCAGACAAGACTCCAAGACGCGTTTCCAGAATTTCAGCGTAGCATCAGACTAGAGAGTCAGAGATGGACATCAAATATCTCTAGTAGCAGCCAAAAAGGATTTGGGCAGAGTCCTCATCAGACTTACGGAGTGTGGTGCGGTTCTTCAATCCATGGAGACTATTCTGGATTATGAGGGGTAGTATCTTAAAGTATTCTAGGATCTTGGTTTGGTTGTGTTGTGATGAGACACTTTCTCAGAGAATGCCCTTGGTATGAGATAGGTGATCAACTCAAGTTAGCATGTATTCCTCACTAGCCTAGAGTTCCTAAGATAGGTTATGATTTCAAAAGATGGACATAATTTTGCGAATTTCTCTCAACGTCAGTTGGCTAGCCATTTGGGCTCAGTTTGTGTTCTCTCCATATTGATCTTCCAGAATTACCAAGGCTCTAAAGAGACCGACTACTAGTTTAGGGTGTATCCCTGACATGAGATTCCAGTCATTTAGCTTAGTTATATTAGCTTGTGATGTTGTGACATATTTAATTAGAGATGGTGCGCTTGGCACCTCAGTTGATGATTCAGTCATTCGGTCTGATTTAGACCCATTCAGATTTATTTTTCATATGCCCATCAGGCATGTGACTGTGGATGTTACCACAATTGGTGTATTTTATTTCTCGCATTTATCTCTTATTATGTTTATTGGGGTTTTCATACCCATTGATTATTGTATGCCTTGATGAATTTATATCGGTCATTATGTGCCTTATTGTTGAATTCATGATTATGTTACTACTCCGTGGCTTATTTCTTTTAGTAGTGGATGGAGTAGATATATATTGATGTTTTTCCTCTATGGGAGTGGTTTTGGGTTCGAGTCTCGTTTATCTTGGCACATTAGCCCTATTGTGGCCATTGACTGGTACATGATATAGATATTTATTTTGGTTCCGCCTGTTCAATATATTGATATTGATATTTCTGTTGTTATTGCTCCACTGCGTAAGGTTGTTGATATTACTTAATATTATTACTTGATGTTGATACTTGGTGAATTTGATCCTCACCAGGTAGCTGTCTAGACTAGTGTTATCTAGTTAGACTATTTTTTTCTTGGGATATTATTTGGTGGCTTGAGTAGATATAGCCCGATTTGATAATTTCTTTCCCCTAGCGCGGTGAGGTTGACTATGTTCCCTCTTGGTTAGTTGTATTAGATCAATTTTGAGAATGTATTATAGTATTGAAGGTAAGTTGACCTTCCATGGTTCTTTGTGTTTTTGAGTCGGCAATTTAGTTAAGTTGTCCATTTTTGAGTTTGAGATTCTTAGACTTCCCTTCTGGGTTGCAAAGCTTTTATTTTGGCTATCCTTTTTGGTATAACCCATTTATGAGATGGACTAGTTTGAGGTTTGTTCTTCGTTTGTGTCTATTTCTTCGTCCGATAGTGATTTTGATATTTGATTTTGAGATGTCATGGATTTATCTCATAAGTATGTTGGGTTCATTCCCTTGTTATGGATTGCCTTGTTGTTAGTGTAGAGATTGGATACTCTTTTGTCGTTGTGATGTGGTTTTGCCTTATGTGGTAGTAGAGAGTTAGAGGCAGGTGGCCTTTTTTATGATTGCTTCTTAAGTTGTCAAATTAGAAACTCTTTATGTCAAGCTGTTGGTATTCTGGTGGTGGTCTCAAATCTGACCATGGTTTTGAGATTAGTATTTCTTCTTCGATGATGTTGTTCTCTGGTAGATTCAGGAAATCCCCATTTCAATGTTTGTTCGGCCTAGTGAGGCTTGGTGGAGTGATTCTCCTCGATGATATGTGTTTGTGGCTATTTCTTTTCCTAGATAGAGTTGGATTGGTTAGTCTCTGGCTTAAGTTGCATTTTTTCGACTTGCTAGAACTTTTGCAATTTCTGGTATGATTTTCAGCCTTGGGAAGTTTTTGAGTATGTTTGGATAGTTCATGCCCTCCAGCGGATATGGAGTGGGTTATATGCATTTTCAGCCAGTGATTTGTCCTTTGGCATGATTCCTATTTTGTGGCTATATTCTGTTCCCTCCAGCCGATCTAGAGTTGGTTGTTTGTGTTATCAGTCAGTGGTTATCCCTGTGGTGATTTTGCTCTCTAGATATGTCTTGACTGTGGCTTGAGATGATTTATCCTCAGCTATGTTAGATTTGGATACTTGAGTCAATTTGAAATAGTTGACATTGATATAGCCTTATTAGCCTAGTTTTGGATTTTGACTCCTTGGAATGGCGATTTGGAAGTATTATAGATTTGGAGCATTAATGCCTACCTAATTTTAGTTTTGATTTAGATATTTGAGATTAAGCGCTTCAGCCTTGGTATTGAGATTTAAGCTTGGTGTTGTAGAGCTTGTGTGCAACTTTTGTTTTAGACTTGTCCTTGTTCAGATTTCATTTATAGGCTGGTTGAGCCTACTCTGTGGTTGCCTATTCGGTCTTCTAGACTTCGGTTGGATTATAGTTGACAAGTGTTCAGATGATAGCCCATGGGCCCCATATTGGTTATTTTAGTTTTGACCTCGATTTTCAGTTTTCTTTGGGAATTTTGGATGATTTACTCAGGGGGAGTAATATTCTTGAGTTTGATTCAGTATGCTTCATTCTCGATCGATAATACATCCTAGAGTGGAATATTCAGTGATGAGTAGTTATACCTTAGATTTTGAGATTTTAGTTTGGTTTTTATCTAGACTGGTTTAGCATTGGCATGGATTTTTTTCGTGATTATCTCTATTTGTATGCCCAAATAATGCCTTATGAGCTTATTCTCATGTTTGCCTTATAAACTTTCAACGGATCAGCTACAGTTCTTTGAGTTCTCCGTGATGAGACTGTGTGGACGAGACTCAAGTGATTTTCTTCCTAGCTTGGAGTATATAGAAAGTGCAAAAAGGTAAATGAATGTTATTTTTGGATTTGAAGTCGATTTTATGACTCATGTCTTGGATTGCTTTTGGCTGGGATGAGCCTTTATTGATTTATGCAGATATAGTGATGGTATTAGCGTGATGTGATTCATATGTGCGTGCATCAACCTTTTAGCTCAGTTGGAGGCCAGTTGGCGATTAAGTTGAGATGACTATTTTGGAAGTAGAATAAGAATACTGGTTGAAAAAGAGATACTTGTGGCAAAATCCCTTGCAAGTGTTTTCTCTCCGCTGAGGTTATCTGGGAAGTTATGCTTGGAGCATGCAGGCCCAGTACTTTATCCTTTTGAGCTTTTGAGATTTTTTTTGTCTGTTGACATTTGAGGATGAAAGTCCTTTTAGTAGTAGATATTGTAATAACCCGTCAGGTCATTTTACATAATTATGCTTATCTTCACCATTTGAACTTCTCCATAGATGCTCCAAGTTATTTATGACTTGCTACAATCGACGGTTCGATTACTGAGCAGTTCATTTGTTTTTTAGAGCCAATTCCCTGTTTAGAAGTCTTCACTTGTTCAAAATGGCCACCAGACAAAAACTTTAGTGAAACAATCTCGGATACAAATTTTGACTGCGCCAGTAGATCCAGAATATCGATTATAGTCTAAGTGGACCTTTGGTTCGGGTCCCAATGCACCCGAGCTCAGTTTTGACCTACTGGTCAGAAAGTTGAAAATTAGAAATAATGGGTGTGCGACCCACATTTGGTTAAAACAACCTTGGATTGAAAATCTGACTTTCCCATCGCATTTGAAACGTCAATTTTAGGCTAGGGAGACCCTTGTTTAGGGTCCCAAGGCTCCCGGACTTATTTTGGGCTATTGAGCGAATTTTATGAAAAGTGATAAAACTATAGATGTGGGCCCATATTTTTCCTAAACAATCTCCAATGAAAGTTTTGATGATTTCAATGGATTTAAAATGTGATTTACACTCAAAATTCACTATTGGATCATGTTTTTTGGATTTTGGATGAGTTTCGCGAGTCAAAACTTATTTTTGAGTTTGCTGTCATCTGGCGCAACCGAGATCGCGACCAAGAGTGTAGCAATCGCGGGTAGCGTGATTGCTGCAGCCTATATGACCATGATAGCGGCATCTCTTTAGCTATAGGGGCTATATAAAGGCCCCAAGATGTGTTTGGGGCATTTCCCCTTCACCATTTAGACCTAGAAACCCTAAAATGGCTATAATAACTCAAAATCGGTAATGGGGGTGAGTTGGAAGCTTATAACATCTTGTATCATGATTATCTTCAAGATTAAAGTATGAATTTCTTGAATTCATGCTTGAATTTCTTAGTTTGGACCCAAAACCCCAATTTAGCTTAGGGCTTGATTTTATCCCAAAGTAAGCTTAGTTTTCACCCATTCTTTGAGGGTTATGATTCCTTATTCATGTGTGAAGATTGAGTTGGTCTCGAAATCTTGTTTTTCGTATGTGGGACCCACTTGGGATTTTGATGTCATTTTTGGACCTGAAGCATAATAGTGCAGTATGAGTATCATTAGACTTGTATTAATGAGTAGATTATGATTTTGATAGTGTGATGGTATTTTGAAGATTGTAAAGTGAAGACAAGCATTTGGTGCATGAAGTGAGGTTTTATGGTTTGGCCTTGAGGTAGGCTTCTTTCTACTTTTCTTTAATGATAACGTGTGATATATGTTGCGTACGAATATAGATGTTAGGCTTGATTATGAGTAGGATGACTTGACCTTGATTGTTGATGTATGGGGATTAGATAAGGGTTTTAGACCGTAAGATGGTATATTAATAACCCTTTTGTATCCTATTGCCGTTCCTCTTTATTTTAGATTAGTTATAACATAGATATGATATAATGCTATGTTTGGAATATGGTTTTAGCATTTGAAGCATGACTTGTATGTTTAGCCTTATTGGGCTAGCGTGGTAGTCTTAAAACCATAAGTAATGTAGAGTTGACTTGAGTACCCTTGTTTCTAGTCGAAGTTGCAATCTTAGGTATTAATACGACTTACTTAACATCTTGAAGATGAACTAGATACCTTATCCTAGTTTGGGGCATAGTATGCCAAATTATTGAAATTGTGGATTAGAAGTGGGATCGTTCGGCCCTCTTAGGTCTAAGCTTGTGTTAAGTCTTGTGGACTTAGTGCGGATGTTAGACATAGATAAGGCTACTAAACCGTAGAATAAGGTTACTTCATAACTTGGTAACTTGTAATGATGTTCTCAGATTGTGGCTTTTGAGTTATGGTTATGGTACTCCTTGTGGAAGTGATATTGGGCATTTATAGATGATATTCCTCCTAGATACGTTATGTGTCCTATAGAGATGCTATTTCCTCTTAGACTTGATAATTGGCCTATATAGATGCTATTTCGTCTTAGACTTGATGATTGACTTATAGAGTTGCTATTTTCTTTAGTCATAACTTTTGGACCTATATAGATGATTTTTCTCTTGGATATGTAAATTGGCTCGGAGAAGTAATATTTCTCGTAGTCATGATGTATGATCTATTGATATAATATATCCCATAGACGATTACATGTCTATATATATTATGCCTTCTTGATGTGAGATGCCACTTGTGTGAGAGATGGTTACATGTCTATCTATATTATGCCTCCTAGATGTGAAATACCTCTTGTGTGAGAGATGATTACATGTCTATCTATATTATGCCTCTTATATGTGAGATGACTCTTGTGTGAGAGATGATTACATGCTTATTGATATTATGCCTTCTATATGTGAGATGCCTCTTGTGTGAGAGATGATTACATGCTTATTGATATTATTCCTCCTATATGTGAGATGATTAGAGATATGCTACGACTTATAATTATGATTATTGATATGAGTCCTGGATATGTGTTTGGTCCTAAGGCCGTGATTATAATGTTGTGATTATTTTCGATAAATTAATGGGCCAAGGTCCGTGTTATGATATTGATTGAATAGATGAAAAGTGTTTATCATTATAGATAGTGTGTTTACAGTTTATGAATATGAATTTGTATATGTTTGTAGACACATCTCTCCGGTCCAGGATGGAGGAATATGAGGTATGATTCTTATTATTCCACTGATTGAATACTAGTGATGACATGCATAGATTTGGTATGTTCATGATTATTAACCATTATAAATGATGTGATTATTGTTGAGATGTGATCTTATGGTTTCTTTTTAGTTAGACGGTTAAGCTATGTGGTAACTAGTTGTCTATTAAGGAACTATAACAACCGATGGAAGGAAGCTAATGTATTAGTTAATGAATCTTGCTTAGCTGAAATATGGTAGCTAATAATGGTTAGCTAATAAATGGTGCGAGTTAATAAAAGATGGTTAGGTGATAAGTAGTAATGTGTTGTCAAGTAATGTCTAACGAATATAGGATGATTAATTGATAATAATGAATGGTGGATAACTGACGGGTTTGGTCTAGTGATGAACCTTAACTAGATATTAGATGTTGGCTATTAAATAAATAGTGGTTAGTTTCTATCTCGTGAATAAGGATTATGTGAAGGATAATGTTTAGGATGATCACTAGAGGTTATGTGATGACTAGCGAACTAGTGATTTTATAATAATAAGTGTTGGTTAGCTAATAACGAGTAGTTGGGAAGTATTGAATAGATAGATATTCTATGGTAATATGATTATGTTTATGAGTATTTTAGTGCATGTTAATCGGCAATGACTATTATGATGATATTGATACCCGGCAAAGCCGGATGATACTATTATGATGATATTAATACCTGGCAACACCGAAGGATACTATTGTATGATATTGATATTCGTCAAAGCTGGAGGATGCTATTGTGATAATATTAATACTTAGCAAGGTCGGAGGATACTATTGTGATGATGTTGATACCTGGCAAGGCCGAAAAATATATTAATGATATGTTGATACCCGGCAAGGCTGGAGGATATATAGATAATATGTTGATACCCAATAAGGCTGGAGGATATTTTGATGATATGTTGATACCCGGCATAGCCATAGAATACTATTGATGATGTATTTATACCCGGTAAGGCCGTAGGTTGATTACAATTATGATAGTCCTAATGAGGACAATTATGATAAGTTATGATATTGTTTATGTACTTTGCATTCATTCCTGCATGTACAACGTCTATCACTAGTATGCTCCTATATTTATCAATTGGTATGGGATGGTTGTATATATATAGGTGAACAATATGCCTTGTGTTGTTGTATATTGATTAAACCTTCTGAGCCTGGGGCAGTAGGGGTACGCATATGATCTTCTAAGTATTTGGTTGTCTAGAGTAGCCAATTATTTGCGCTGTTATTGATATTGGTATTATCATTGTTATGATTATTATTATGGCTAGCTTATGACATATTGGTCATTGATCCGGTATTAGGATTTGAGGTACGTCTTCGACCTCTCATTTCGTATGATTGTATTATTATCCACGATTATTTCATGTTTAGCCACGTGGATTAAGAACCCCGAGTATGATAGTGTTTAAATCTTGATAGTATTATAATGAGGTCTTAAAATCAGAATATGATGATATAGGTTATGCTTTGAGATGACCTCATGTTCTTATACATACATATATATATATATATTTATCTATATGTATATCAATCTATATGAAGCTATGATACTACCGCATATCCCATCCTTCATTGTTCATATTGTATAGTCATTTCTTCGCCTTGCATATTACTATTTTTCTTTTTTTTTCTCTCATTCTTTGTATATTGACCTGGAATATATGGTATAACATTGACGTATATTGAATGTAGCTAAAATAGGATAGTTTACCCTGATACATCCTTAGTCTTATTATGTTAGACTCTTGGACATTAATAGGATAGTTGTTCCTTATTATCTTATTGATTTGTCATATGATTTCTGGACTCTTGGGTGTAGTTTCCGTTCTGTTTATATGTTGTATATATTTGATTTATCTTTGGAGCCCATTTGGTAGTAGACTTTTGAGTATCATTCATTTTGTACTCATACTACACTTCTGCAGCCTGTAGATCATAGTATGAGTTATCGCCGTTGATGTGTGCATCATGTGGAACAACCCTGGATCAGAGACTTAGAGTGAGCTCCTAGCGTTTAGAGTATTACTTATCTCTCTCTTATGTATTAGACTAGTCTCTAAGTTGTATTCAGAGATAAGTTGTATCGGTGTATTTTCTCTTGATATTTCACTTTGTACTCTTTTTTATATTAGAAGCTCTTGTACTGATACGACCAGGTTTTGAGATTCTTCTATGTACTGATATTTATTTTATATATTTCGCATCCTTTTCCTTATATTATTGAGTAGTCTGTTACTAGTCATTTCAGACTACGGGCTGGCTTGCTTACTAGTGGGTTATGGTAGGCACCATCATGACCCGAGATGTTGGGTCATGACAAGTTAGTCTACTTTTCATATAAGTTTCATGTTAAAAAAATATCATGGGTTAGCTTAGAGCTATTCATAGCCTTTAGCATGGTGTGATGTCTAGGGGGTACTTTCGGGGCATTACAAACTTGGTATCAGAGCCAAAGAATTAAAAGAGTCTTAGAGTGTCGGACACGCCGTGTTACATAGAGTCTTGATCATGAATGTGAAGCTCACCATATTTATGAGCAAGAGGCTACAGAATGAGTTAGAAATCATCAATTCTTTCATGATCTATTGTTCTATCAATTGCCTCTATCTGCCTTAACTCGTGCTTTTATGTGACAGAATATGTCTCCTCGCCGAGCTGACGCACACAAAAATGGTGATCAACCACCCCTGCACGCAGACCTTCTGAATGTGAATATATCTTATGCTGAATTTTGGGCTGATTTTCAAGTGCTGGCCCAAGATATGAAGGCCAATGTTCAGGCACACCAACAAGAAACAATTCCATTTCAGTAAAATAGTAACGTAGATGCCGCCCAGATTTGGGACTTTATGAGGATGAATCCACCTGAGTTCCATGGGTCAAAAGTGGATGAGGATCCCCGACTCTTTATTGATGAGTTGAGAAAGATTATTCAAACTATGCATGTGACTGAAGAGTAGAGTATGGAATTGGCATCTTATAGGATGAAGGATATTGCTTATGATTGGGTTGTTATGTGAAAGGAAGGTAGGGATGAGAATGCAACTCCTATGAGTTGGCAGGTGTTTTAGAATGCTTTTTTGACAGTTTTTTCCCATGTGAGATGAGGGAGGATATAATAGACGAGTTCATGAACCTGAGGCTGGGCTCTATGACAGTGAAGGAATACTGCCTTAAGTTCATTCAGTTGTCTAAATATGCCCCGAGATGTTATCTGACTCTATAGCTTGTATAAGTAAGTTTATTATCGGGGTTTCTGATATAGTGGTCAAGGAGTGTAGGACTGCCATGCTGATAGGGGATATGGATATTGCTAGGTTAATGGCTCACGCCCAACAGATTGAGGCAGAAAAGTTAAAGGAAATAGAGAAGAGACATAAGAGGGCTAGGACTGGACAAGTCAGCCAAGGTCTAGAGGGGGAAATCGTTCACAGTTTTAGGGTTATTCATCAATGCCTGCACCATCTTCAGCTAATGCCCCTTCACCCAGGACTAAGAAGGAGCAATGGGGCAGGACTTTGAATTTTAAGTCTCAAAATAGTGCAGTCAGAGACCCAATTTTCTAATGTGTGCAAAGTGTGGGAGGACCCATCTTAGTGAGTGTTTGATGGGAAAATGGGTTGATATGGTTATGGTAATTTGGTCTATAGGATCAAGGAACGTCCGTATGCTAAGTAGGGAAACAGGGATATTCGTCCTCAAACTCAGGTTACTAATCCATCAGCTCAGCCAGGTAATCTAGTTCCACCACAGGGTGCATCATCCCGTAACAATGGCGATCAGTTCTAGAATTGGTTCTATGCTTTACCATCCCGACAGGAGAAAGAGAGTTCGCCAGATGTTGTCACTGGTTTTCTTCTTGTCTTTCACCTTGATGTATATGTGTTGCTAGATCCGTGATCAAATCTCTCTTATGTAACTCCATTGGTTTCTGTAAATTTTAGGGCAGGTCTTGAAAATCTCTCCCAGCCCTTCTCAGTTTCTACCTCGGTGGGTGAGTCAGTTGTTGCTAGACGAGTCTATAGGGAATGTCTATTACTGTTATCCATAATATCATACTAGCAGACCTAATAGAGTTAGATATGGTAGATTTCAATGTTATTCTGGGCATGGATTGGCTCCATTCATGCTACACATTTATAGATTGTTGCACCCGCGTGGTAAAGTTTCAGTTTCTGATGAAACAACTTTTGAGTACGAGGGTAGTTCTGTGTCTCCCAAAGGTCGATTCTTCTCTTATTTTAGGCCTAAAATTTAATGTCAAAAGGGTGTATCTACCATTTAGTTTGAGTCAAAGATACTAAGTCCGAAGTCCCGACAGTACAATCAATCCGAGTAGTAAATGAGTTTTCGGTGTTTTTTCTCAAAGATCTGCCAGGGGTAACTCCATAAAGAGAAGTAGAGTTCTGTATTGATCTTCTTCTTGACACTCAACCCATCTCCATTCCTCCATATCATATGGCTTTGAATGAACTTTCAGAGTTAATAGAGCAGCTTAAGGACCTCTTAGATAAAGGTTTCATCAGACCCAGTGATTCTCCATGGGATGCTCCAGTCCTATTCGTGCGCAACAAAGATGGTACTCTCAGACTTTGTATAGACTACAAACTACTAAACTAGGTTACCATCAAGAATAAGTATCCCATTCCTAGAATAAAAAATTTGTTCGATCAACTTCAGGGTTCCCGGTGATTCTCCAAGATTGACCTTTGGTTGGGATGCCACCAATTGAAAGTTAGGGAGCAAGACATTTGGAAGACAACTTTCCAAACAAGGTACGACCATTTTGAGTTTGTGGTTCAGTCGTTTGGACTAACAAATGCTCCTGCAGCCTTTATGGATTTGATGACTAGGGTCTTTAAATAGTACTTGAACATGTTTATCATTGTCTTTATAGATGACATATTGGTGTATTCTAGGAGTGAGGAGGAACATATAAACCATTTGATAATAGTGCTGCATACCCTCAAGGACTGTCAACTATATGCGAAGTTTGGTAAATGTGAATTTTGGTTGGAATCTGTTACCTTCTTGGGATATGTTATTTCAGGGGCTGGTATTCATGTGGATCTTCAGAAGACTAATGTAGTGAAACACTGGCCTATACCCATCACTCCATCCAATATCAAGAGATTTTTGGGTTTGGCTAGATATTATTGAAGATCTGTGGAAGGGTTCTCCTCGTTAGCCGCACCATTGACCAAACTTACCCTAAATAAAGTGAAATTTATATGGTCAGATAAGTGTTAGAAAAGTTTCCAAGATCTGAAGGATAGATTGACTTCGACACCAGTGTTAGCTCTGCCAGAAGGGTTAGACGGATTCGTAGTGTATTGCGATGCTTCCAGAGTTGGGTTTGGTTTCTTATTGATGCAGGATGGGAGAGTAATAGCATATTCCTATAGGAAAGTTAAGGATCAAAAAAAGAATTTCCCAACCCATAATTTGGAGTTAGATGCTATGTTTTTTTCTTGAAAATTTAGAGACATTACCTTTATGGTATGCATGTTGATGTATTTACTGACCATAAGAGTATTCAGTATGTATTTTCTCTACGGGAGCTGAATCTTCCTCAGAGAAGGAGGTTAAAGTTGTTGAAAGATTACGACATGAGTGTGCTCTATCATTCGGGTAAGGCCAATGTGGTTGCTGATGCGCTGAGTAGGTTGTCCATGGGTAGTGTGGCTCATGTGAAAAAAGAAGGGCGAGAATTGGCCAAAGAGGTGCATAGGTTAGCCCATTTGGGAGTATGATTGCTCTACATTAATGATGGGGGAGTAGTAGTTCAAAAAGGTTCAGAATCGTCTTTGGTAGTGGAAGTGAAAAAGAAACAACAAAATGATCCCATACTTAGCTAAATATTAGAAGCGGTCCAACAACAGAAGGTTGAGATTTTCTCCCAAGGGGGAGATGCTGTACTTCGCTATCAAGGTAGACTTTGTGTTTCGAATGTAGATGGGTTGAGGGAAAGGATACTTGATGAGGCTTATGTTTTGAGGTATGTCATTAATATAGGTGATACTAAGATGTATTGCAACTTGCAAGAAATTCATTGGTGAAATGGTATTAAGAGGTACATAGCCAAACTTGTAGCAAAATGTCCAAATTTTCAGCAAGTTAAGGTTGAACACCAAAGACAGGGTGGTACGTTACAAGAGATTAGTATCCCTACTTGTAAGTGGGAAATAGTAAATATGGATTTTATAATAGGGTTGCCTTGTACAAGACGTTAACATGATTCAATTAGGGTCATAATAGATCGAATGACTAAGTCAATTCATTTTCTACCTATCAAGACTTCAGATACCATGGAGGATTATGCCAGTATGTATATACACGAGTTAGTGAGACTTCATGGGATTCCCTTGTACATTATTTCAGAAAGATGCACGTAGTTAACTTTGCAGTTTTGGCAGTCTTTTCAGAAGGGCCATGGTACAAAGGTTAAACTTAGTACTGCTTTTCATCCACAGACCGATGGTTAGGCTGAACGTACAATTCAAACATTAAAAGACATGTTGAGGGCATGTGTTTTATACTTTAAAGGAAGTTTGGATGACCATCTATCTTTGATTGAGTTCATTTATAACAACAGTTATCACACTAGCATCCATATGGCTCTGTTTGAAGCATTGTATAGGCGTAGGTGCAGATCACCTATAGGATGGTTTGAGGTTGGTGGAACGACTTTGATTGGGCTAGGCTCTGTTCTTGAAGCTATGGAAAAGATTTAATTGATTCGTGAGAGATTGAGAACTGCCCAGAGCCGTCAAAAAATGTATGCTGATGTAAGAAGAAGAGATATCTAGTTTGAAATGGACAATTAGGTATTTTTTAAAGAGTTACCTATGAAGGAAATAATGAGGATTGGAAAGAAAGGAAAGCTGAGTCCCCAATTTGTTGGTCCGTATGAAGTAGTGAGGCGTGTAGGAGAGGCTGCTTACGAATTGAATTTTCCATCAGAGTTAGCCGTGGTCCATCCAGTATTTCATGTTTTGATGCTCAAAAAGTGCATTGGAAATCCGTCCTTAGTAGTTACCCTAGAGAGTATTTGGGTCAAGGATAACCTGACGTATGAGGAGATTTCTGTGGAGATACTTGATAGGCAGGTCCGAAGGCTAAGGAATAAGGAAGTAGCATCAGTAAAGGTTCTTTAGAGAAAGCAGCTGGTTGAAGAGGACACTTGAGAAGCTGAAACAGACATGATGACCAAGTATAATCATCTCTTTTCTTCCAACTCAGTACCTACTGAAGGTAAATAGTTATTTTCAGCCAAGACACTCCCTCTTTAAGTTTGTTTAAGTACTCTTAAGTCATATCTTATGTTGTGAGTGTTTGAATCCTTGTGATAGATATGAGCTTGGCTATAAGTTTGGTGTAGAAGTGTGGTTTCTTTTCCAAATCCCAAATACTAGTCGTATCACATTCGAGGACGAATGTTCCTAAGGGGGAGATATTATAATACCCCATGTCTGAAAGCTTATGTGCATCATACGACTCAGTTCATTGAGTTGTACATAGTTTATACAAGTTGTATGTAGTGAGTTATACCCATGTCAGTGTGCGGTGATTTGGATCCTGTTCAACAGTGGGGAGCTACAAGTCGTATAGAGATGTTACTAGTCGTAGGTTTAGACTCATATGTTGACCAATGTATAGTCTCTTGGATTCTGCCAAGATTACGAGTTAGGAGTCCTAGTCGTACCTTACCATACAAGTCGTATGATTGAGTGGTAAAGACTAACGACCAATTTTTGAGAAGTTCAGTTAAAGGGACCTTTGGTCTTTCCCCCCTTTTAACTTATAATGCCCTAGGTTTTCGACCCTTAGAAAATTTCCTGGATTTTTGGTTTCTAGATAGGATATGACTAAGGCGTACTAGTCGTATTTTGGGTTACAGTTTATATGGGTCGGTTGTATGCTGACCAGTGTTGGTTGGTGGGTTGGATTGGTTTCTGAAATGGATATGACTTGGTGGATACTGGTCGTATTGGTGGATACGGGTTATTTGGTTTGGGGTTTTCCTTCACTTAATCTTAGATGTGGCAGATTAACTTGGATCTAAGTACGAGTGGCTCACCATGAGCCGTAAGCTAGGGTACGAGTCATACCATAGACTTGTATGGTGGACAATGTTCAATCTTCTTAGATTCTATTCTGGCAGGGGTACGAGTCAAAGGTGCGGGTCATATGCTTTGGGTACGACTTGGTTTGGGTAAGTAGTACCTTGGACAGTGTTGGGTCCAAGGGGGAGGCCTAGGGTACGAGTGGTAGGTACCACTATTATTAGTGGGTGCAGCTAGTATGGTTAGTTATACCCCCTGACGTGACATTTATGTAGTTTAAGTGAGGCCAATATGGACATTTCCCCACTTAACCTATTAAGGCCCCATGACTTTTAACACACTTGGGAGGTTATTTGCCCTATTATTGTATTCATTAACACTTAGAATATACTCTCTAAGGCTTTTGGGTAAAGGAAGGCTAGGATTTCTCTAAGCTGATTAATTTGGGGCTTGTGTTGGTGATTTCTCTCCATCATCTACTCAATTTAAAGCATGTACTCTTTCCCTCATTATTAGATGCAACTAAATGCACATTTTGTCAATTGTTTTCATGGCATAATTGTAATATGGTTTTGGATTTTTAAATATATATTGGGGGTTTTGGTTATAATGGCTTGGTTATGGTTTTCCCATGTTTTAAATATGTATTTGCATGTTTTAAGGGTGGTTTGGATACTTGGCTGCATAGGAATGGTTAATTGGTATTTGGTTATGGTTTTGGAAACACTATGCCCCTAATATGTTTGATTAAATGCCTATGGGAATGCTTTTACTATATTGTTGGTCTTTTTAATTGAACTATTGCATGTTATTGTTTGGCAATGGAACCCTAAATGACATAAATGGTTTAGATGATTTGGAGTGATTAAACAGAATGGTTTGGTGGTCACGGTTATGGTTAATTGGACTCCTTGTGGGGTACGATGGAATCCCTCAAGTAAACATGTTAATGAACAACTTGTGGGGTACATGAGACTCCCCCAAGCAAACATATTAATGGAACACTTGTGGAGTACATGGGAATCTCCTAAGTTAACTTGGTAATGGGTACACGGGAATCCCTTAACCTCTTAGGGGTCGATTGGTGTGGGTACTAAAGTAAATAATCCCGGGGTAAAATTTTTAATGCATGTTTGGTTGGCAATACTCGGGGTAAATTATCCTGAGACTACTAAATAGTACCGAGATAAGTTATCACACACATTTGGTGGGATAACAATCCCACCATTATTTATTCTCGAGATAAAATTATAAAAGGACAAAATTACCCCCAAACTCTTTGTCTGATGATTATATATATATATATATATATATATATTTACAGTCTGATATTTGTGCAGCTTCTTCAGAGTTGTTGTTGCTGAGGCTTCTTGAGTTGCTGTTGCTGAGCCTTCTCTTCATCTATGAAATTTACATGGAGAAGCTCTAAGCGATCCCTTAAAGATAATTTTTGCCATTAGTCTTTCAGTCACTTACATGGTTAAATTGTTTTTCAAAACTCATTTCTTTTTTTTTTCATTTTAATTATTTATAAGTTCTCTAATATATTACATAATTTGGATACACTCATCCTTTCTAACAAATAGCAAAAGTTAGAATTCTTTTGTGAATGTTATGTTTTAGGATTTTGATAAATTTTACTTAGCATATAATTAGGAAAAATGACAATCTTTTAAGAATCAATATGTATTACTTGAAATATATTCGATTGAGATGAAATTTGTGAAATAGTACCAGATATAGAATCTATATGTATTCAAGATGTTTGAGAAACTATCATGATATATCTTTCATTTTACAGGCTTTTGATTTTAATTTGTGTCGTTGTACTTGGATTATTTCTTTAATGGAGGGTCAGCCATCCCTATAAAAATGCTATATAGTTGTGGTATATTCCATAATCTGTGAGATTTGGTTTGAAATTTCATGGCTGCTTGATTATCTTCCAAAGTTATGCCCAGTTAATCGTGTTACTGATCTTTCTATCATAAAATAAAAGTTTTAAACTCTGACCCCAACCAATCCCACCAGAAAATCTGATTTTCCAGGAATGGATGTATTTTTTCTACAGCTGATCCAGAGAAAGAGCCACCACTCATTACAACAAACTTAATACTATCTATTTTTGCTGTTGAATACCCTGTGGAAAAACTTTCTTGCTATGTATCTGATGATAGATGTGCTTTTTTAACTTTTGAACCAAAGGCAGAACCTGTAAGTTTTGCCAACATTTGGGTCCCATTTTGCCGTAAACATATTATTGAATGGAGGAACCCAGAGAGCTACTTCATCTTGAAGAAAGATCCTTACAAGAACAAAGTAGTTAAGATTTTGTCAAGGATCATAGACGCGTGAAGCGTGAATATGATGAATTTAAGGAGTTGAGCCTGAACTGGCAAACCAAAGTCACTTTCGGAACCATACTTCCTACAGCTAACAATGTCCAGTCCAGGGGAACGCGCAGTGCAAACGAACCTGAGCTGCTATACCGAATCCCCCGCTGGCCATCGGGGACCGAGTGGTAAGTCCATGATCCATAGGGGAACAGATCACTCATTCTTCCATTGTGGATAGACGCATGAGCGAAAACTCCAAACGTCACACATCCGTCGCCTGCCTACCATTTAGATGGCACCTGCGAGATCCAGCTAAGGTAAGGAATTATCGCGGCTGCTCCGCTACGCTGCGCTATGGTCTCATAAACTGAACTTCGTTGCCTTCCCGTGCGCGAAGAGAATGGGAGCTATGCCGTGGATCAGTTCGGGGTGGGGAGCGAAGAGAGACCAGAAGAATGATTTATTTGGATCGATGAGCATTTTAGCCCAAAAACTCAGAATCAATAGAATATTTGTCTATCCATGAACATCTATTCTATTTGTATATCTAGGTGATCTCTCTATACATATAGATTTTTTTTATGGAATGATATGATCGGCTAGTCGTAGCCACATATCATCTACGCTCAATGCAGGATTTTTTTTGGATCAGATCTTTTGGGAAACTTTTTGACCAAGCAAAAATGGCTCTAAGACTTCACGCAAGCAAGTGCAAGAGAAGCGACGCACAAAGCTACCACTTTCCCCAATCGACTAAAATACAACAGTCGCGACCTACTTTGATTCAAAAGAAAGCCAAAGGGTTTGGCAACAAGCAAATGACTTTCTATCATAGTTACAAGGGTTCCAAACCTTAACTACTTCAGTAACAAAGGTTGCTTTTGGTTGGTTTCATAATGGGATTGTTCACTACAAACTATCAGCGCTCAACGCTGTATTAAATTGAACGTTGACTTATCTTATTGCCGTTCAATCTCTAAGGAGGGTTTCCGCTGAGAACGAAATAGTGTTCGTGTCTAAAGATGAACAAAGCCCTAGCTTCTAGTGTTCGCTGCTTTTCCCATGCCAGAGAAGGGCTTATACTGCTCGCCTTTGTTTAATATGTTCATTTAGTACCAATACAAACGAAAACTAAACCAAAGTGGAAGGGCCAGTATAGAAGCTAAAAGTAGCTAACCTATAGTAGTCGGCCTAACCAAAGCCTCACGACAACACAAAATTAGCATTATGAATTGAATCTTAAGTAGGGGGATTAGCCCGCCCGCCTATCAATCAAAGAGGCTGAGAGTAAGTGTAAGCTCACTTGGAAACCCGAAGAGCTTCCCTTCATCACTTCGCGGGAGCCGCACAACACATAGCTGGAAGTCAGAGGGCCCATACTACCTGCCTAACCCTTCGCTCCGAGGGATCGTAGATAAAAAAAATGTCTTTCAAACCACCCCATTCATCCAAAAGAGAAGGGAAGGGGACTATGTATTTTCATAACCCCTGCAAATTTCAACCTATCTATACCTGGAGCCACTCCCCTAACGGTCCTGCCACCACACCGCAGAACGGGAGCTCGTGTGGAATCTTTTATTCTGGCGTAACAGTGGTAGAACGTAACAAAATATTACAGCCGCCTAACATAAGGGACATAGGTACGGTAAACTCGGCCAAAATATGAGACTCGAAGGGCCCGATGCGCACAATCCTTTCCTATCCGAGTCCGAGTTTACCCTTTGTACTTCGGACACCCATCTATAGCATCATAAGGAGGACCACCTTTTTGAGGTACAAAAAGAGTACGGTACATAGGAGGTTGGTGTTTCTCAACGTTGTGTATAGTACAAAAAACCTTTCAATACAAGATAGGGTCGTTCACATGAAAGAAAAAAATAAATCCTTTCTTATCTTTTTTCCTTCTCGGGAAAGAGAAAGAGGGTCTTATGGAGGGGGGAGGGAAAATGATTGGGCTTACCTATCCCGATAGGACCCCATAAATGAACGGGAGCTTTGGAGAGGTTCCATATTACCGAGATGAAGGACAACAGTTCTGTATGTGATCATAGTATGTCATGTTGTCTCATCCCCGCTGCATCGAAGAGTACCTATGCACTATGTTCCAGTTTACTGATAAGAAAGATAACGTTGGGGTGGGGGTCTATGATGTTATACTAAAGTATGACCGGGGGAGATACATGCTAACTATGGGTAGGAAGCAGGAACCATTATGTCAAAAATTACGGGGGGTGATAGATCTCTTATACTACCATCGATCGATGGAGTGGAACGACCAGAAAAAAAAGTGAAGTTAGAAAGCCATATGATAGGTGGTAACTATCTTTTATGGTTTGGGGGGTAATCGGCGTACTCCGATCAGTGGGGGGATTCTTTGGTTCTATCAAACATACAAGTAATTGGAGGTAGCATTCTACCAATGTCAAGTCATGGACTGGTTTCTTCAGCCCTTTTTCTATGTGTTGGTGTTCTATATGACCGACATAAGACTCAACTTGTTAGATATTATAGAGGTTCAGTGAGCACCATGCCGAATCTCTCTACCATTTTCTTCTCTTCCACTTTGGCCGATATGAGTTCACCTGGTACTAACAGCTTTATCGGGGAATTTCTCATATTAGTAGGATCTTTCCAAAGAAATAGCTTAGTAGCCATATTAGCAGCGCTTGGGATGATTTTAGGCGCATCCTATTCCCTTTGGCTATATAATCATACGGTTTCTGGGAATTTAAAACCCGATTTTCTCCATAAATTCTCCGATCCAAATGGCAGAGAAGTTTCCATATTTATACCTTTTCTTGTTGGAGCGGTGACCGTACGTTAAACTACCAAAGAAACTAGGGTAAACCAATGTGATCATGACATTGTAGGTGATTGTGATGGGACAGATGCGACTTCCCTCAGTTGGTTTGGGTGGCATAGCCCGTTGCATAAGTCCCCCCCTTTTTTATCCATTTCTTTAGTCTTTAGGGAGCCAAAGCTTGTCTTTACTAAACTAATAAATAAGGCTCGCGCTAGACGCTTACCTTTTTTGGCTGTAGGGTTGGGGTAGCTTGTTGGGTGAGACTGATAGAAAGAAAAGATAGGGGGCAACCATGCATGGTACTTCTCGACCTGTCTCCGAGGGACAGTTGAACTAGTGACTCATGAATGCTGTCGGGTTGGACGAGCCAATAACTCGAAGGCGTTTGGTCTATTTTTTGAGAAAGAATCACATCTTTACCTTATCTTCACCATGATACAGACCCCAAGTTCTTATGGCAGAGCACGAGGAGATTTATCATTAATAGGATGATTGGAGTGGAAACCAGAAGCACGATAGGGGTCCTCATGGTCCAATATAATCAAACCATCAATAACAGTAACATAAGCATGAGACTTTTTGGTAGTACCGGTGAACCAGGTGGCTGCGGTGATGGAATCTGGGATGGAGGACTTGTAGTATCTCTCTATACCTGGCAAAAGCGAAAGAACCCCTAACATAATTCAAATGGAGGCTGACCGCTGAGCCCACTCTAGCCTTACAGGACGGGCCCCTATAGTTGTGAGCTGGAGTTGCCATAGCTTATGGATATAGCAATGGAAGGGCCCCAGCAGAGAGAAAATTCAAGATAACGAGCACTTCACCCACCAAGTGGGTGGCTGGAGCAGCGGACAAGTGCTTGGTAAGCCAACAGCCCAGTGAACCGGGCGGGGCACTCGAAGAAAGGGGGGAACACTAAGCAAGTGCGAGAAATTTGCCCCGCTCTGCTTTTTTAAATGCAAGGACCACTACGGGAGGTCAAACCAAGGATCTATGGATATTAGGGCTCGTTCCCAGGCAATATTGGATCAAAAAATAAGGGGTCGTAGCACTGACCTCTTTTTTTATTGATTCAATACAATAGGGGAAAAGATCGTACAGTTCCCTACCGAGACAATCTCTCAACGGATCCCCCACACCCTAGGAATACCTCTTCCGTGCATCTTTCTCGTGACGGGAATAGAACAACAGATAAAGACCCGACCTAGGGCGAGCTTTATTTATTATTGAGAGAAAGAGGAGTGAATCAAATTTCATTTTCGTTCTTTGAGATCGGACCAAACTTTTTTTTGTTTGAGCTGCTCCCAGGAATGCAGACCAAAGATCTTAATTGTCCTGGACAAGTACGTAGAGATCTTCGTGGGATCATGAAGAGAGTCTCAATCGATCTTTTGTAGGATTCCTTATCATGCCACACATGGAGATCTTTCCATTGATAGATCAGAGGGTCCTTCCTTGAACAAATTCTTAAAGGTTAGGTTACTACCTGCTTCTATGGAAGAGGTTTACTTTTTCCCGCTCGGAGGTCATATAGATCAAAATCTGGAGCGATAAGAATGAAAGGGTTGATGTCGCCACATCTACAACTACTGGTGCTTCAAAAGGCTTAGATTCTAAGGGCGCTACTGAAAGCCTTTTTTTAGGTACTGTAATAGAGAGGTGTAAGCCTCGAAAGCCTTTGGTACTTCGGCAGGGCAAACAACCCTTAAACAAAAAAAAGGGAGTCTCTGACTTCCTTCCTCTATTTTTTATGCATTTCATTCTCTATTTGGCCCACTTCAAACAAAATAAGAAAAAAGGGTCCAGTCAATAGCATAGCTATTTCTTTCCCCGATATCCTTTCGAAGGAAAGGTATTCACATTCCTAATCCGGTAGGGTCAGACGACTTTCTTTGCCCCATCTTGGCGAATCACATCCCCTCACAACATCATTCTTTGTTTGTGTGCCCCTTACCATTATCGCTCAGTCTTTCAACGGCTCAGAAGGTAGTCGTAGAAACGAAGCCTATCGCCACACCAACCATCAAATAGGATATTGGGCCCCTTCTCAAAGATTTGATGGAATGGACCACCCCACCCAAGAAAACTTAAATCATAAAGGAACTCATGGCTGGAAACAATCCTTATGGTTTGTTTTGATATCCGGTAGGAATAATAAAAAAAAAGTCCAGATTGGTTGGTGATCCTAGTGATAAGAGACTATCTAGCTTGGTTTGGAGAGCACTTGTTGGGATTAATATTTTTTGGTTGCTAAATGTTACGGCCTAAATGCTGAACTATTGACCCTACTTGTTTGTATAAGTGTTCACCCTAAAGTGTTCCCAGACCGCATGCATACATCCATACGTAAATTAGTGCAGCATGGAAAATTTCATTGAGTGGAATCAGCAAAGAAAAGAAAAATAGGTCAACAACATCAACATGTTTATTTAAGAGATTGTCCTCGGGATGAAGAGTGTCCATATGAGTTTGTTGAGGTGTTTACACAATCCTGTGGTCCTCTTTTATATTCTGTCAAGTGTTTGGATTGCTCCACCTAAGTAGAACGAAAATAAGGAATTGAAAAAAAATGGGGAGCTATTGTGAAACCTAAAAAGGCGGAAGCAGAAAATCGCTTATATCGAGTTCCCCAATAGTAGCTTAGCTTAGTAGCAACACTCTTTCTACCTGCCGGCGTAGCATTGCTGGATGCTTTTAATCAATAGAACACGAAGAGGAGGAGTAGGAGTTTGCTTTAAGGGATGAATCAATTCGAAAATACAAAAATAAATGAGTTATTAGAAGCTGTCGTGCCTTTTTTGACAGCCTTCCTGATTTTATTCATCAGCATTCTAATGCATACAACGCCCGTGAGGAAATTAAGGCTTAGAAACTTCAAAGAGATAGAGGTAGAGATGAACCTTTGTAACCTATCAACATAACTAAGGCCACTTGGATGACAGATGGAACTCATTGGCCTGAAACTTGGATGGTAGCTGCTCCTGGGCACTCTAAAGGTGATCATACAGGAATCATACAGGTATTGATCATTTATGCTTTACAACACAGGTAAATATAAAGGGTAGCCTTGGGGTAACTGGTAAAGTTATTTTCGTGTGACTTGAAGGTCACGACTTCAAGTTGTAGAAATAGTCTCTTGCAGAAATATAGGGTAAGGCTCCGTACAATAGAACCTTATGGTCCATACAATAGAGACTTATGGTTGGATCTTCCCTATACCCTATTTAGCGAGAGCTTTAGTGCACGGGGATGCCTATAGCATGGGTAAAGATCTTTTGACAGGTTGTCAGTTTTGTTTTTTCCATTTCTTTACCCACAACTAATAGAATAATCAATCTCAATCTTCATCAAGTTGTTCTTGTCCTTGATCCTCTAATGAAGAAGTTTTCATGTCTTTATTTTGAAGACCATTAGGTTTATGATTTGTAGGATCAGTATCATCCATTTGTGGTTTCTCGAATGAATCAAGGTTATAAGAATTCAACAACATAAGCTAATGTTTAAAGCTTGGAAAAATAGTCTATTAATCTGGTTATGAAGAAAAAGAATTGAGAACTGACATAGAAGAAGTGATTTTGAGACGGATGGTGATAAGGAAGAAGGAACCTTTTTTACGTCTGTTTCCTTACTCTAGCTTTCTTCTTTATGTTCTACCTTCTTTCCTTATGTTCTGAAGCTTCTTAACCTTTGTGATTGAGAAGTACCATTATCTCAGTATTAGTAGCATAAAAGATATCATGGGTTAGCTTAGGGCTATTCGTAGCCTTGAGCACCGTGTGATATTTAGAGGGTACTTTCGAGGCATTACATTATGGGACCTACCTTACCCACCAGTAGCTAAGCAAAATTGTATTCCGAAACTACAAGTAATGGACTAGCTGGTAGAAAATAGCATAAATGCCTAAATTATGCAAATAATTAGATTATAAGTCATAATTTATAAGGATAAAAACATAATTGAAGATAAATTAAGAAAAAAGTAAAATATCCCATAACCTCGTAAGGTCGGTACAAAATCTTCTAGCAAAAGAATTAGAGTACTATAAGTATTAGATATACAATAGTCTCGAATAGAAAGACCTTCAAAATAAAGGAGAGAAAGCCATTTCCAACTCCAAAAGTTCATCCTATCTCAAACTCTAACCAGTACTAATACACCGTCAATGATGGAAACTCGTACTTATAGCTGCATCAGAAAAGGATGCAAAACTATAGTATGACTACCAAAATAATGGGTACTCAGTAGGAATCATCAACTGACTGAGCTAAATCATAATAAAAGTACCATAGGATGTGAGACAATAAACTAAGTCAGGGAAAAAGGGAAAACCTAGAATAATGTTCGAAATACTGAAAGTAAATAATATCAAAGAGAATACAGCTTACTATAGCATAATTGGGCCTTCATAGGCCAATAAGACACAACAAAAATAAATAATCCATGTGAGCCCTTATAAGCCTAGTGTATGTAATCAATAAGAATAATGACAATAAATATCTTGAATATCTAAATCTCAAAACTATAACTGTGGATCCACTCATACCATAAACACCAGACTTAAATCGTTTCCATAACCATCACAAGTAACATCTCGATGCCATCCTCTAAAAAAAAAATCTTACATGCCAAACTTGAATCAAAAGTAATATAATAAATGCTGAACTTGAACCGAATAAACATCGTGAATAATTTCCAGACTTGAACCGGTCTTAATATCATAATTTTCATACTCAAATCGGTCTTCATAACACCAAGGTATAAGCCTAGTCAAAGTCAAAAATGTCTAAATCCTCCCCGGGATCAAGAATATAAATAGAATGACGTAAGGAGGCCTATTGAGTCTATAAGGGATTAATAGTAATCTTGACCTAAAATGGGTTGGAGGAGCCCACTTCTGACCCCTAAGGTCCATTCTAAGGCAATTTCTACACCAATCTTAACTAAGGTAACAAATCCTACTTCAAAGTGACACATAAGTTTCATTAAGTCCAAATATAGAAACTCAACTTAAGGAACGAGTACCTATGTCAAATCTATCTAAATACGGCAACTGACTAAATAGTCTAAATTTTGCTAAGTATACAACCAAGTCCTAATTCCCAACTCAAAACTAGCATGATATCATACCAGTATCATAATTAAGCTCAATCTAGGAGGAAAGCAAGCCTACTTACCTGAACGTCAAAGAATGTCTGATGAAATTTGCTAAATTAAAGATTTCCCCTTCTGAGAAGCCTTCGCATGATGCCACGCTATCAAAAGAGTGATTTACACATTAATATGATAATAATGGTACCCATATTGCCTTTTAATGCTTTGGGTCCAAAATCAAGTCAAAATCCATGTAGGGTCCGCTTGCGGAATAACAATGTCAAAATCATCAACACATCCCCTAATGCTCAAGGATCATTTACCCTTAAGAATGGTTAAATTCCAATATCAAATGATACTAAAATTATCCCATTAAGAAACTAGAGATTTATGACTAAATATGTGAATTTAATCAAGATATAGATAAAACCTTACAATGATTATGATGAGGAAACAATCTATCCGAGCTCACACACCCCACAGTAACCCAAGAATCAATATCCTAATTATCCAAGATCTCTAGGGCTTTTTATTCTTCTAGGACTTAGAGAAAATAGGAGAAAATTGGGGGAAGGGGAGAATATAATACCTTTGTGGTTACCTCTTAAGTGCTCACTTGACCGCTAAAGCGATCGCCCTAAAGCAGCACATGGTCGCTTAAGAGACACCTTCACCTGGACGACCTCAAATTTATAGAACAATATGTCACTTAAGCAATGTCCAATAAAGATGACTAACCTTCTCTCACTACAAAAAGAATAATATTTAGCGACAGTCAAATTTGGTTGCTATTCTATGTAAATCCGTCGGATATGTGTTGGTCGCTATGTTGATCGTTGCTAGCCTCTTAGCAATGAAAAAATAAATTCCGTCACAAAACTTGTGACCGCTTTGCGATGAACTTCTCGATTGTTGATGTTACCAACGGAATATTCCGTTGCTATTTCCCAAATTTATTTTCATCGTGGCTAAATTTACCATAGAATATTTTGTCACGATCCATTGCAACATAGTTTGTTCTACTGAGCAGCCGTCTTTAGCGACCAAATTTTTATTTCACACTAAAGTTTTTCAGTAGTAACGACAAAAGTTTGTCACTAATTTTTTGTCGCTAATAATTTTGTAATAAAATTGTTGAAATGCATAAATTATTGAATGATTAAAATAACCAATATTCATTTAAATAATTACTTATATTACAATGTTCAAAATATATAGATGACAAAATGCATCACATAATTGTGTCCAAACATCCACAAGTTCAAGTATTTTGTCAAAAATAAACTAATGTCAAGCCCACATCCATCAAAATTAGTATTTGTTACCACATAACCGTTTTGTACTTCCACACAAAATAGTCTATCAAATATTAATGCAACAACAAAGGGCTACAAATACTATGAAGCACACATCAACATCATTATCATTTGTAGGAGGAGGATCAAGCACGACCCCTTCTTGTACCCTAATACCACTAACATGTTCAATAACTACCGGAAGAAAGTGAGTAGTAAGTGCCGGAATCAATTGCTTCACAAACTTCTCCAAATTTATTGTCGGTAAGGAAAACGGAGATGGTACTGATGATATGGAGGCATTACAGGCACAAAGATTTTTTCCAAAGTAACTTTCAGCTTCAGATCCGAGATCAAATAATATTTTCTTCTTTACTCCCCCCATAGCTCCATAATATGATTCCAATTGATCAATTTCAGATCCAGTCTGTCTTTTTTTTCATACAATTTCTTCATACTTTTCCTGTAATTAACAAGTGGAGATATTAAAATAGACTCAACTTCCTATTGTTTCTTTTATTTTCATGTATAATAAGAACTTTCGACAGATGTCAATACAAAAGAAAAATAAGATAAGAGTATATCTAATGATATAAATTATTGACTTACGTGGAGAAGTCGGGAACACTCAGCATCAAAAGATTTACCATCATGATTATGTGTATGGACATGCAAATGTAACTCACTTGGAGTTGGATCTCGACCTATTGTAATAGCCTATACAACCAAATAACAGTCATTTGATACGACTACGTTCTAGACATCACCAATATGGTAGAGATGCTTAAACTATCAGTCATTCATTCCTTCACTGTACAGTGACTGTCCAGAGCTGGAATATTTTTTTGCACTAACAGAGAGATATTAGGTCATTACAAATAACACTAAAGATATGTTTTCATGTTAGAACACGGAAAAAAGACCTGCAACTCAAAATAATAGTCATGATTTGATCTCTGCGTGTATATCAATGACTGTTAAAGGAACTCAAGATTTATCTTTGATAACCGTGGTGTCCAGGCCAGCTTGCGAGCACCTCAACTAATTTTATGGGATATCTACCACCTTCCACCAGTAAGAGGTATTGCAGATATCATGTAACTCAATTCACCAAGGCTAGGATAAATGGGAAGAAATTTGAGGATAATGCAAACATAATTCAGAATAAAGATGATTTTTCTTCTGCTATTTCATTTTTGACGTAAACATGAATACTCATATGCCTATGAAACTATAATAGATGCTCTAGGTTCTCAGTAGGATGATAGAATTTTTGTGTATACTTTTGGTTCTCTATTTGTTATTATGGTCTGGATAGCCTTTTTTGTTTTAATACAAATTGTTACATTCTCAAGAAAAGTGCAAATTATTCACTAAAATAAAGAAAATAACATATTTGATTTTGTGCATCAAGCTTCAACTTACAAAGTCAGTACCAATGCTCGGGATAAAGTAATTTATGATGAGATTAGAATATGCAAAGACCTATGTTCACAAAAGGTTATAATGTTCCAATGAAACAATATAGTTACAACATCTTGTAAATGGTAAAACATATAAACACCACCAATCTCTAACTTCTCACAAACATTATCCATGTCCGCAGTACACACCCCTTGCATTTTATCTTGCACCCCCTTTTTCGCTTCTAGTGAGCATGGATGTTATCTAACATGTTATGTGTTAAGCCATCCCATCTTGAAAATAGGAAAGGTGTTGAGAGTCAAAAAGAGAAAAAACCAGAGTCAACGTATTTTTTTACGTGAATCAAGAGGAGCAAATGAATCAAGAGCATTTTATGAACTTCATAAGGACCACTAATACCTTAATGTAAATCCAACAACCAACACCAGTTAACTAAAATTAAGAAAAGGAAAACATTCGGTCAGAAGAAGATTTTCTGAAGCTTTTAATGAGAATTGAGTTATTCACATTGAACCCAGATAAATGTTTCCAAGAATGAATCAAATCATCCTTACAGTAATCTATATATATCAGAATGCACACACATACACCCAAATTTTTTTTTTCTCTTTTTCCTCAAGCAGTCAATCCCATAGAAACAAGAAAACATGAAAAATACTCACACAACACCAAATAGGCTTTACAGAATTAGAAGAATTTGTATATACTTGGAATCAACCAAGGGGACTAAAAAGGTAAGAATGAGACATGCCCCTGGCGGATTGTGAGTTTCCAAAATAAGTTGTTGAACTGTTCAGTTAAAATGAAACATTAATATTAACATATGATACAAGGTATCTTTCTGCTCTATTCGATATCAGAGTGAAATGGATGACAACTCCGATTAAGGAACAATTCATCATATTATATGTGCCAAATGCTCTACATTGCAAGAAAAGTTAACTAACCCTTCAAGCTCGAAAAGTTTCTACTTTTATCCCAAATGAATTCACATTCTACTACAACAAATTCATAGTAATACACAATCTTCCAATTCTTCTAAAAAATAATGCAATTCACCATGATCAACAAATAATAATGATATATACCTATATTCAATTATCGTGTTGTTTTCAAAGCTCTCATCTCAAAATTAGCACTTTGAGATGAGGCAACCAACCAATCAGTTAATACGATAATCTACAATCTACATATTTAACTGCTACTAATGTAGGCATCGATAGTTGAATGCCTTTGAAAAGACAAGGATAGCTAAAAAAATTCATAATTCAGAGTGAGAAACTACTTTTAACTTAGAAATATCAAACTGTAACATATTAACCGAAATAGAATTAAGTGCATTTCTCATTAGAAATATCACTGGTCAACTTAGATACCTAGAAATTAAACCTAATTTTTTGTTTTACACAAGAAAATTTTTGTAAAGCTTGGATTTTGTTGAGAAAAGATGGAAGAGCTGGCATATGGGACTTCTGGAAAAGAGATAATCAAGAAGATGAATATGACCAAACATGGAGTGTAAGGAAAGGGTGGCATGGTTAACATTAGAGTCTTTCTTATTCAAGAAAAGCATAATTCTATCGTTACTAGAAACCCATTTTAAAAACCCTACAATAAAAAAAAAAAAACCATTATAACAATGCCCTGTATAGTTAGCAATTAAAACACAATGTCCTTCAACCCTATGGGGAAGGTGTAAGGAGTATATATACTGACACTCCAAATCAAATGAGATAATCAATTCACACTATGATCAGTGCTCCAAACATCTTTAGTGACAAGCAATGAACAAAAACTAAAAGGAATAAAGTAGTGTTTTTTTTAGATATGCTACATGTATTAGGTCTGTCCTGTAAGTAAACTTATAAATACTACTATATGTAAACCATAGGCAGGCTAATCAAGGAGACTTAACTTATCGCAACATTAATTAAACTGGCAATTTTTTCTAATTTCCCAACCTTACCACTATCTATTTAACAAATCAATTCCATCCGTTTGGCCCAAAAAGGAACAAACTTCTGGCATGTTACGATAGAAGCTCATATTCTCAGTTAATATCCAAACAAATTAATTGAGAAAACTCTTAAAAATTTAAACATAAGATACTTATTCAAGATCCCTAGCCCCAAACTCTTAAAAACTAAAAACATACGGGGTTTACAACGGGGTAAGCATCCTAATTTAAAAATTTGCATGAACCCTAGCCCCAAATGCTTGCATGAACCCTGGACTCAGTATGCAGAACCAATAAAATAAAAAAATTTGCAGATTTACAATGAGTTAAAATAGAATAAGGGCAAAACATAAAAAAACTCAATTTAAAAAAAAAATTGAGTAATGAAAACAAAAAGACCATACGAAATTCTGGAATTTCTTCAAATAGTCCAAATTCAAGACATTTTAGAGAGATAAAACATTTTTCTTACTTGATTCAATGTCCAAAATGTAGTTGTAGTTTTGTAGAGAGAAGTGAGAGCTATCTGCGGTAGAGAGAGAAAGGGTAAGTGGAAATAATGAGAAATTATCTATCCCTAGATATTTTAGATTATAAAAATATAATTTATTAAAAATTATAAATGGTTGCGACGGATTTTTTCTTCGCTCATAATAAATAAAAATTTATATAAATATTCTAATGCTTGGTGACGAAATATTCTGTTGCTAAATCCATTGCTACCAATTAATTAAAATGATTACAAATATTTGTTGCTAAATCCGTCACAAAATTAAGGCGATAATTTTTGGCACCAATTTTTTGCGCCAATATTTGGTGACGAAAAGTTAAATCTGTCGCTGATCTGTTGCTACGTCATAAATTAAAAATGGTCTTGTTATGCTCGCGACAAAAATGATATTTTCATTGCTGATCCGTCGCTATTCAGTGACGGAATATGATTTGTCGGTAAAGTTCATCGCTAAATGCTGTTTTTTTTGTAGTGCCTAAAGCGATAAGGATGAGGCCTGCCTTGGTTTGTAAAGCGACCAAAGGTCCGCTTAAGCGGTTGCACCTACTGAGTCCATGCACCAATTGAACTTGGTTTTTGCTAATTGTCCATTAACCCATTGACATTCATTTGGAATCTCACAAATATAAACTGACTATGCTACCCTATCAAATTCAATATTCTTCTATTTTGAATCATTTTGATGAAATATGGGCACCACACTCAAGGGCCACTTTTTATCATAATCCATCCAATACCCTGAAATGAGTTCGAAAGCCTTAGGATCCGAACCAAAGATCCCCCTAGCTTAAAATCAGCCTTTCAAAGCTAATGAAACTGTCAGAATTGACGTAAGAGGTCATTAACCTAAATTTTACACCTAATAGCTAGTCTTTACTAGCGAAGACGTTAAAACTAAAAATTGGCTCTAAAACCAAACAAACTTCCCGATAAGTAAATTGCCAGCGCCAGCAAGTCACAAATGACTTGGAGAAGCTATATGAAAGATCTAAATGGGGAAAAAAATATGGAAAAACAAAAAAAAGTACCTAGAGAGTCATTACAATGAGATTTTTTTTATTTTATTCATTGTCATGCATATGTGATCAGTTTAAGAGATATACTATTGTTGAGGACTCATTCTCAAATTTGCATAAAAATGACGATAGTTATGTGATCACCCTCCAACTCATTTTCTTTATTTCTACACTCTTTCATTATTTAGAGATTTACAATAGCTACCTAAGTCATTTGTGACTTGCTAAAGTTGTTCGTTCAGTTATCGAGTTGTTTATTTAATTTTTAGAGCCAATTTCCTACTTTAGAGTCTTCGCTGGTTAAGATTGACTATCAAACATAACATTTAGTTTAACGATCTCATATGCCAATTCTGATAGCTTCATTAGCTTTATTACTCTAATTTTAGGCAAGAGGGACCTTTGGTTTGGGTCCTATGTTTTCCAAACTTATTTTGGGCTATTGGGAGAAATTTGGTAAAAGTGGCCCTTTGGTGTGGAACCCATATTTCCTCTAAATGACTCCAGAGTTTGATTGCTCTATTTAGTTTGGAATGTCAAATTTGATAGGGTAGCATAGTTCGTTTGCATTCACGGGATTCCAAATAAATCCTGAGAGGTCGATGAAAACTTGACACAATCCAAGTTCAGCTGGTGCAACCGCTTAAGCAGTGGTTGCTATAGCGATTGATGATAGGCGAATTTACACGCCTATAGTGCTATATTTTGCCTATATTTCAGCTAAGTTTTGAGGACAAATTATATATTTCATGCACTTTTAGTCCTTTTTCCTGTAAGTGAGCTAACGAACATGATTAGCAAGTTTTCAGGTATAAATGATGCAGAATTCAGCATTTTATGGATAACTTGATGCCAAAGAAAGCTTCACGAAAGGAGGAAAGCAAAACTTGGACGCCAAGGACCAAAAATGGCGCATGGAAAATCTGTCCCGGGCAAAAACAACAATTCTAAAGACTTTGGGGACTAGCAGTAACTTATTAGGAGTAGGATAATGATGCAGTAACCCAGTAGGATTGGGTTAAGTAATGCAGTAGCTTAGTAGGAATAGGATAGGAGTATTATAAATACCCTATTCTGCTAGAGATTTGAGGGACCCATTACTTTTAATTCTGAAAACAATTCTTCTACTTTTAATTCTACTTTTTATTCATCTATTCAATTCTTAATTTCCACAACAAGAGAAACGTTACTCTGCAAGGAAGTTCACGCCTAAAACGCCACACCACACCTTACTACACGAGATTTTTATTGTGGTATAATCATAATGTCTATTGTGATTTCCTTCGCACTCATGGGTAACTAAACTTCTCTGTTGGGGTTATGGAAAATCCATAGTATCTCATATGGCGTGAACTCCCTTGCAGAGTAACGTTTCTCTTGTTGTGGAAATTAAGAATTGAATAGATGAATAAAAAGTAGAATTAAAAGTAGAAGAATTGTTTTCAGAATTAAAAGTAATGGGTCCCTCAAATCTCTAGCAGAATAGGGTATTTATAATACTCCTATCCTATTCCTACTAAGCTACTGCATTACTTAACCCAATCCTACTGGGTTACTGCATCATTATCCTACTCCTAATAAGTTACTGCTAGTCCCCAAAGTCTTTAGAATTGTTGTTTTTGCCCGGGACAGATTTTCCATGCGCCACCTTTGGTCCTTGGCGTCCAAGTTTTGCTTTCTTCCTTTCGTGAAGCTTTCTTTGGCATCAAGTTATCCATAAAATGCTGAATTCTGCATCATTTATACCTGAAAACTTGCTAATCATGTTCGTTAGCTCACTTACAGGAAAATGACTAAAAGTGCATGAAATATATAATTTGTCCTCAAAACTTAGCTGAAATATAGGCAAAATATAACACTATAGGCGTGTAAATTCGCCTATCATCAGCGATCAAGGCTGGTCCTATCTGTGTCTCTTTTGCGGTGACCTAGCTTCTAATGCAGATATTTCTTAAGCAACATCTTATCCACTTTAGCAGAGGTCAGCCTAGTTCCTAGGATCGCTTTAACGGTTCAATGCTCCTTTAGCAGTGACCACTTAAGCGGCACCTGCAAGGACATTTATTTTATCTCTTCACTCATTTTCTACCATTTCTCTTAAGTCCCAAGAGAATTAAAGCCCTAAAGAGTGTGGAAAATCAGGAAATTGATACTTGGGTGATCGTGGGGTGTTGGTGAGCTTGTAATAGTCATTTTATCGTTGTAATCCTTGGAAGTCTCTATCTAATTCTTGGTTTAATTCTCTGATTTAGTTATAAATTTCTAGTTCCTTGATGAGTTGAATTGAGTATTGCTTAAGCTCAAAATTTACTTATTCTTAAGGGTAAATGATCCTTGAGCATAGAGGGGCGTACTGACAATTTCAAAAGTTGTAATTCCATAAGTGGGCCCTACATGGTATTTTTACTCAATTTTATACACAAAGAATAAAAATATAGTATGGGTACTATTATTCTTGTATTAATGTGTATATCACAACTACATCATGTAGAGGCTTCTCATAAAGGGAAATCTCCAATTTATCAAACTTAATTGAGCTTTCTTCAGCGCCTAGGTAGGCTAGTCTTACTCTTCTCTTAGATTGAGATTGATTATAGTATCGGTATAATATTATGCTAGTTATGGGTTGAGAATTATGACTTGGTGGTATAATTAGCGAATATAGAATATTTAGCCGGTTAGCGATTATCTTATTTATATTCTTGAGTGGAAGGAGTATTTAGGCATATTATAACTATTTCTAGGCTTGTTTTTGGGAGATATTAAGACTGCTTCAAGTCCAAGAAATTATGATATTAAGACCGATTCGAGTACGACATCTATGATGATTTTATTTCTGATTAGAGTCCGGTGTTCATGATATTATTTCCTGTTTAAGTCCGACATGTGAGATATTACTTTCAGTTCGAGTCTAGCATTGAGAGGTCATTTATGATTGTTATGAAATCAGTTTGAGTCCGATGTTTATGGTATAGATGGATCCATAGTTATTGTCGAGGTTTGGGTATTTGGGATACTTACTGTCATTATTTTTCTTGATTGCATCCACTGGGCTTATAGGGATCGCGTAGGATTATTTACCTTTATTTGAGTCTTCTAGGCTTATGAAGGCCCAATTATGTTATATATAGTACATTCACTTTGATATTATTTACTCGATTGTTTACTTCCGTGTCCCTTTTTTCCCTGACTTAGTTTCTTATCTCACATCATATTATATTTATATTATAATTTAGCTAGGTCGATCAATGATTCCTGATGGGAACTCATTACTCTGATACTCATACTATACTTCTGTACCCCTTTTTAGAGAGATATGAGTACTAGCTGCCGCCATTGACGTTGTGTTAGTGTTAGTCAGAGTTCGAAGATGGGGTGAACATTTGGAGTCGGTACTGACTTTCTCTCCTTTTTATGTTTTTATATGGTTTTTCTATTTTGAGACTATTGCATAATTGATACTTATAGTACTCTCATTCTTTTTCTAGAGGCTCTTTCTTCGGCCTTACTAGGTCTTGGGATATTTTACTTTTTTCCTGATTTATCTTTAGTTATGGTGTTACCTTTATATTTTATGGCTTGTAATCTAATTACTTGCATAATTTTGACATTTATGCTATTTTTCACTAATTAGCCTATTACTTGTAGTTCTGGACTATGGTTTGGCTTACCTTCTAGAGGGGTAAAGTAGGTGCCATCATGGCTCGTAGAATTGGGTCATGACAAGTTAATATTACATGATATGGTGCGAGATGTTGTAATGTGGTTATCACAATAACCAACTAATAAACATTACGACTTTGGAATGCACTTGAAGAGGCCAGGCATAACAAGTATGGATTATTTGATGTGTGATTTGGAAAATAATATTTTGACTTTGTTTGAATTTATTACGACAGTCTTATTATGACACAGGGGTATCAAAAACTAGTCAACAAAATAGTAATGAAATGTTACAATGGGAATGTTTTGAAGAAAAATATAGTCATGGAAGTGTCAATCGATTAGATAAAGAATAGTGACTATGGTGAGGCTATGAGGAGAAGTGCAGAAATGATAAAGACATGAAAGGTGACTGTAAATGATGAAGTCTGAAGTGACATTATAAGATTCACACGAAGGGAATTCTTCCTATTCTTGGAGGGGAGGTGAACTAAAAAGAACTTGAATAGTTTAAGTTAGGTACTAGTCAACAATTAAAGTGGTAGATACTGAGAAATTAAAGCCGCGAGGTGTCTTTTGGAGATCGAATTGAGGATTAGTAATATTGGGTGGAACCAAGATCAACAAACTCACTTTATACATTAAGGTATATATTGTTGGGTTGATAAACTCATACACCTAGAAAAAAAGGATAATTACTTAGTTAAAGGATTGTGATGAGGATACTTGTATAAAGCTAAATAAGATCATTTGTAGAGATGTGCTTATAGTATTTAAGAATAACTCTGTAGATCTTGGTTACCTACTGGTGGAGTAAAGTAGGTGCCATCATAACTCGTAGAATTGGGTCGTGACAAGTTAATATTACATGCTATGGTGTTAGATGTTGTAATGTGATTAGCACAATAACCAAGTAACAAACATTATGACTTCGGAATGCACTTGAGGAGGCCAGACATAACAAGTATGGATTACTTGATGTGTGATTTGGAAAATAATATTCTGACTTTGTTTGAATTTATTATGACGGTCTTATGACACATGGGTATCAATAACCAGTCAGCAACATAGTAATGAAATGTTACAATGTGAATGTTTTGAAGAAAAATATAATCATGGGAAGCGTCAATGATTAAATAAAGGATAGTGACTATGGTGAGACTACGAGGAGAAGTGCAGAAATGATAAAGACATGAAAGGTGATTGTTAATGATGAAGTCTGAAGTGATGTTATAAGATTCACACGAAGGGTATTCTTTCTATTCTTGGAGGGGAGGTGTACTGAAGAGAACTCGAACAGTTTAAGTTAGGTACTATTCAGCAATTAAAGTAGTAGATATTGAGAAACTAAAGTCGTGACGTGTCTTTGGGAGATCGAATTGAGGATCAGTAATATTGGATGGAACCAAGTTCAACAAACTCACTTAATAAGTATTTATCATCTAGTAAAGTTACTGCGCCTAATCCGCACCCCCCTACAATTGGTATCAGTGCACAGTTATTTAAAAAATACAGAAGTAACATATATGTTTGAATTTAGATTGGATTTACTTGAGATTAATTTATATTGATTAATTATAAGAAGACCATTTAAAAACAGAGAAGCTTTTAGAAAAATTAAAGAATCTTTAATTAGTAATTATTTAGAATATATAAGTCTAAATAAAACAAAAGAAAACCCACAAAGATTAGCCTACCTAATTCCTTAATATCTAGTATTGAAGCAAAATTAATAATCTATTTAAAATCTAGAAGAATGAGACACATACCACCTAATTATGATAGATTCAAATTTAAATATCCACCAAACTATTATAAATATGGTTTAAATGAATAAAGTACAAAGATACAAAGAATTAAAACAAATTATTTCTGAAAAACGTAAAGAATTAAAAATAAGAATAGAAAAACTACATTATAATATATTTGCCGGAGTTAGTAAAAACTCAATAAATGCACAAAAATATGAAATATCAAATTTAGAATCACAAATAGATAGTTTAGAATATATATATCAACATGAACTATTTACAATAAAATGAACAAAGAAGAATTTATAATAGATGAAAAATATATAAAAATCACAAAGGATTAAAAATAAAAATAGTATTTTCTAATCTAGGAAGAAGATATAAGAAAATAGGTGAACATTTATATTTAATGTTAGAAAAAGAAGAATTAAAATTAGAAGATAAATTGACAGTTATGGTAAGAATAGAAAGAGAAAATGAAGAAATAGATAGAAAAAAGGAAATAGAAAAAATAAAACAACAAACTACAGAAGAAATACGAAAAATAGAAGAAACTAAAAATAGAAGGATTGCTGAATTAGAAAAAGAACTACAAATGTTAAAAGATTTGTATAAAGAAAGACAAAAAGAAAAGGAAGAAAAAGATAAAGAACAAAAATTACTAAACGAAATAAATCAATTTAAAGAAAAATTAGAAATAAACAATAAAGAAATAAAAAACAAGGAATTAGAAATAAATAATATAGCTGTTGAAGAGACAGATAATTATGATTCAGAAGATAGTGGAACATATACAGAAATATTAACAAATACAAAAATTTTAGAAATCAATGAAAAACAAGAAGTAATTAATAAAGAAAACTTAGAAAATATCAACACAGAAATAAATACTATTGATAAAAAAAGAAGATCAAAATATAATACCTAGTACATCAGAAATAAGAAAACCTACATATTATAAGAATAAGTTTAAAAGATGTAATCTAAAGAAAGAATATGACAAATGGACATCAAAACAAATAGTTAATAAAAAATATAACTTTTTAGACTTAGACTGTGTAATAGATACAGAAAAAACAATACAATTATGGTAGGATATATGACAAAACAATTATTAGATAATAATATAAACGTAACAAATGTACCAGAATATATAGAAAGAACACTAATAGGAACAGTGAAATTATAGTTTTCAAATTTAACTGAAAATAGCAAAAAAATATTAAGAAGAACTGATAAACCTACAGAAGGAACATCATCAACAATAACTAAACTAACACCTATAGAATTATTAAAAAAATATGAAACAACTATAAAAGATGACTTTGGTAGTATGACAACAATAGAAGAAGAACAAAATGAAGAAAAAGATACAAATAGGAATTTAATGCTAAAATTAGCAATATGTAATATGTGTTACATAGATGAATATACTTGCGCATTTAAAGAATATTATTATAAAGGAGCATATAATATAGAAGAAAGTAAAGAAATAAGGAAATTATATTTTAATAAATTACCCGAACCATTTAGTACAAAAATAATAAAGAGTTGGGAAAAAGCAAAAATAGTAGATACTCTAGGAGCAAGAATAAAATTTTTACAACAATGGTATAGAAACTTATGTGAAAAATATAGAGAAGAATTAAAAATGTAAAAAACATTGATAAGAAATTTAGCATGTTGCAAAGATAAAATAGCACCCCAATTCGGATGTGAAGAAAGATATTATAAGAAAAGAAAAAAACATAAAAAATATAAGAAATATAAAAAATCAAAATATAAATATAAGAAACCAAGAAAAAGATATTATGTAAAAAATTATAAACACAAAAGACCATATAGAAAAAAGAAATCTATAAAAGAATGTACTTGTTATAATTGTGGAAAATTAGGACATTTAGCTAGAGATTGTAAATTACCTAAAAATCCCAAAAAATAAACAAATATCAGAAATAAAAATAGAAAATATAGAATATATGCAGATAGATTATAGAGATTATAAATTAGAGAGTGAGGATAGTATATATGAAATTTCAGAAAATGAAACAGAAGATGAAATAGATAGTGAAATGGATGAATCAAATGACTGAAGAAGATATAAAAATAATAACAAAGGAAGAATATTTAAATGATGAAGGAACAAACCAAAAAATAATATTTGACAGTAACATATTTGATGAAATAAAAGGAAAAGAATTAGACTTAAGTGTAGAAAAAATATTTAAAATACCAACAATAAAAAATATATTTACTAGGAAAAAAGAAGAATATTATGTAGTAAGCCAAAAGGAACATGTAATAGACTGTAGATATGCAAAAGGTAAAGCTAGTATACCACTAGTAACAAAAAGAATAATTAATAAAGAGATAAACGATATAAAAAGTAGAGACCCAATAAAATATGTACACCTTGGAGGTACAGAGATATTAATAAAAGCATGTTTTAGAGAAGGAATAGATATACGAATAGAATTATATTTAGCAGATGATAGAATTATAAAACCTATAGAAAAAAGTATAATAACTGCCATAAAAGGAAATTTAATATACCAAAAATTTAAATTTATAATAAGTGCGAATTATTCAGTAGCAGTAATAGATAAAAATATAGATAAATCATTAGTATTATATTAGAAAATATCAGGAAAAGAATTAACCCCAGGAAGTAAAATATTTACAGCAAGATGTAAAAATTTATATGTATTAACAACAAAACATAAAATAACAGGAAAAAAAAAGATTAACAAAATACAAATAGAAAGTCCATTCGAACAAATTGTAAAAACAATAGATAATAATGATTATAGCTATAGAGACATAGATATAGAAGAAAATTTAGAAATAATAAATGATAGAATAAGTACAACGAAAAGAATAGCTTATGAAAAACCAGAATCATCAAGCTCATCAAAAAGAACAAGTTATGAAACAAGTTCAACAGATAATTTAAACCAATATTACATAACAGGAAAGATAAATGAAAATGAATATTTAATACTCTTAAATACAGGACAAGAAGAAAATTATATAGCAAAATATCTAGTAAAAAATGAAGAAATAAAAATTGATAATAATATATGCCCAGATCTACCAAGAAGTTTAATAAATACTAAAAATATAGCAGAAAAAGAAATAATAATAGGAATTAGAAAAATAAAAATAAAAAATTTTAAGTAAAGGAAGAAATGCAAAAAGCAGACATAATATTAGGAATAAAATGTCTAGAACAAGTAAAACCATATAATATAGAACATACACAATTAACCATAACATATAACAAAGAGAAATTATTCTTAAGAAGAGCCTTAACATGAAATGAAAATATATGTATTAATGAAGATAGTAGTAGAAGGATATTACAGTAGATATTATACGCCTATGATAGATACAGGAGCAGAAGCTAATTTATGTAGATATAATTGTTTATCAGAAAGTAAATGTGATAAATTAAAAACACCAATAATAGTTAAATGATTTAATAATGAAGGAAACTTAATTACTTATAAAGCTAGGAATGTAAAAATACAAGTATGGGATAAGATATTAACAATAGAAGAAATTTATAATTATGAACTAACATCAAAAGATATACTTTTAGGAATGTCGTTTTTAGATAAATTATACCCACATATAATAACTAGAACAGATTGGTGGTTTACAACACCATGTAAACAGAAAGTAAGAGCAAAAAGAGTTAGTAATAAAATAAGAAAGAAAACTGATTGGATAGAAGGAAGTGAAAAAATTACACAAAAGTTAGAAAATGTAAAAAATACTGAAGATACAATAGAACTAGTCGTATTTTCGATAAATAAAACAGAAATAACTATATTTTCAATAAATAAGATAGAAATAATTAAGAAAAAATTAGAACAACTATATAGTGAAGATCCATTAAAAGGATGGGAAAAACATAAAACTACTATAAAAATTAAATTAATAGATAAAAATAGCATAATAACTCAGAAACCATTAACATATAATTTTGACGATTTAAAATACATATAGATGAATTATTAGAAAAATAATATATACAAAAAAGTAATAGTAAACATAATAGCCCAACATTTATAGTAAATAAACATAGTGAACAAAAAAGAGGAAAAAGTAGAATGGTTATTGATTATAAAAATTTAAATGCAAAGACTATGTCATATAATTATCCGATACCAAATAAGATATTAAAAATAAGACAAATACAAGGATATAATTATTTTAGTAAATTCGATTGTAAATCAGGATTTTACCATTTAAAGTTAGAAGAAGAATCTAAGGAATTAACCGCATTTACGGTACCACAAGGATTTTATGAATGGAACGTATTACCATTTAGATATAAAAATGCACCAAGTAGATATCAACATTTTATGGATAATTATTTTAAACAATTACCTAATTGTATAGTATACATAGATGATATACTATTATATACAAAAACTAAAGAAGAACATTTAAAATTATTAGAATAATTTACAGATATAATAGAAAAATTGGGAATAAGTCTAAGTTAAAAGAAAGCTGAAATTATGAAAAATCAGATAGAATTTTTAGGAATACAAATAGATAAAAGTGGAGTAAAAATGCAACAACATATGGTACAAAAAATAATAAATTCGAAAGAAGAATTAGATACAAAAAAGAAATTACAATCATTTTTAGGATTAGTAAACCAAGTAAGGGAATATATTCCAAAATTAGCAGAAAACTTAAAACCATTACAGAAAAAATTAAAAAAAGGATGTAGAATATAACTATAATGAAGAAGATAAAAAACAAGTTCAGAAAATAAAATTACTTTGTAAAGAATTACCAAAACTACAATTTTCAGATGAAAATAGAAAATTTATATATATATAGTAGAAGCAGATGCTAGTGAATGTAGTTATGGAGGAGTACTTAAATACAGATATGAAGCAGAAAAATTAGAACACCATTGTAGATACTACTCAGGTACGTTCAATGAAACAGAAATAAAATGGGAAATAAATAGGAAAGAATTATGTTCATTATATAAATGTTTATTAGCATTTGAGCCACATATTGTATATAACAAGTTTATTGTACGAACAGATAATACATAGGTACGTTGGTGGTTAACAAAGAAAATACAAAATTCAGTTACAACAAAAGAGATTCAGAGACTAGTCCTGAATATATTAAATTTTACATTTACAATTGAAGTAATTAGTACTAACAAAAATGTTATTGCAGACTACATATTAAGACAAAGCTACACAGACTGATATAATAGAAGATGATGCTTTAGAAAAGATATTCAAAACCCTAACTACGCTTTCAATGAAAGTGAACAGTATGGGTAATGAAATAGAAAAGCTAAAGACTAATGAAGATAAACTGAAGTCTATAGCTACAAATCAGATAACTCAGTAGTGTGCAGAGCTATGTCGATAGGAAGACATTAAAATTCCAGAGCTAGAAGGAGACGTTGGGACACTTCTCAAAACCCATAATGTTTATCAATCTACTTTTGTAGGTACAAGCAAAAGAGTTAGGAAAAACACAAATATGAACCTAAACAAGCTATTTGATAAACCATATTATTCCAAATATATCAAAAGATCCCATGTTTATACCCCCACAAATTACCACATACCGAGAGATTTTAAACCAAGACAAAAAGACCTACAACTACACAGCCCGAACATATATAAAAAATATCTACAATGTACAAACCTTTTTAAATACTAACCCCAGATCTATAAACATCCAAGAACCAGATACAAACTATATAACCCAAAGATTGACCGGATACAATAAGCTAATTGCTTTACCTAAAACCAAACCAAGTCTAGTTAAAACTTGTTATGAATACGAACTACTCAGTACTGTATATACCTCTGACGGAAATGAGATATCCACTATACCGGAAATATATGAAGCATTTAGCATTTTTAAAAGAATAACCAAAGGTACCCTATTTTTTATAAAAATTTACACGGCACCAACAGAGATATTATATGATGAAGCTAAAAAACCCATACTAGTTGTAAAGATAGGAATGACACGAGATATGATTATACCACAAGATATTATTCCACAACCAGAAATACCTAGAATTGAGATACCAGAATTTTATGCGAATAAGAGGATTATCGGACTATCTGCAATTTTGCAAGAGCTAGCAAACACATACTGCAACCAAAATCCCATATGGAGTTATTATTCAATAAATCATGTACTAATATATTCAAATTCAAAGGAATTACGAGAAACATATATGGAAACTATTAGGCAATGGATTTTGACGTTGCTCAAACCAGAGACGGAACCTATCGCCAGAGCTATCAGAGAAAAAATTATTTTAGAAAAATTATTAACCAGATATTGCAAGACAATTGGACATAAATATCTAGATCATAAATGTTCAAAATGTAATGGAGGAGATAATGATATCCCAGAAGTTCAGCTAGAATAGAAGAAAAATCAACCAAGAAGATAAGAACGTCAGCTGGACGATACAAGATAAGAATCAATAATGGAGATATGGAAAAGCAGCAGATACGACAAAAAAAAGATATCAACGGAGTAATAATAGAAGACAAGCTATTAAATTGTGAAAGCGATATGTAAACTTTCACAATTTGCTTTACGAAAATTATTAGAATCTTTTGTATAGGTTTTTGACTATTATTAGTCTAGAAATTAATAACTTTTGTCTTATTAGAAGACTTTTGTAAAGTATAGTAAAGTAGATTAGGTAGATAATTTTTAAAGACTTTTTAGAAACGTGTAAAAATAGGAATACTCTTGTAAAGTTTCAGTCTATAAATAAGATGAACTGAAGGCATTGCAAAGCAAGCCTTCATGAGTTGAAGCACAAATACTCTCTCTTGTCCACAACAAATAATTTGCTAAGTTAAAAAAAAACCCAGGTATATTTCAATGGAAAAGAGCTATGGAGGAACAAAGCTTAGAAATATCAAACCTACCCGAACAGGTATATTTATTTATGATTATGAATAGCTAAATTCATAATTCTGAACAATCATGGTATGATAAAATAAATTCATGTTAGTTACTTTATAGTAGAATTATTCGAAGAATAATATGTTAAGAAGTTTATTAGCAAAGTGGAAAAGGAGAAAAATCTTTAAGAACTATGTCATCCTAAAGGTGAAACCAATAAGGTAAGAAGCTGTGGTGGAGAGTAACCAGAATAGAGGCGCTATTTAAGGGAAAAATATCCAGATTACCATGCTAATAGTGACCGAAGAACATGTTATTTAAGAATAATCTAGTATATAGTAATCTAAGATGACCATATTTTGTTATGTATATGATTGAAGGGAATATTTTGAAAATAGCAATTTTATGCAAATGAATAATTATTTATCTGATGTAATGGTAGATAAATTTAAAATACTTATTTTGTATGTGATTAAGGATATAGGAATAATAGATATAAGAAAAATCATATTAGAAAAAATATTCGGTAAAGATTATATAACTAGAATAAATTACATACCACACTTACCTAATTACTCTTATAAATACCTACGTACACATCAACTATGATAAATCACATATATCTAGAATTTTAGAAAAAAGATATGAAAAATATACAATTAGTAGAAAAACAAGTAAAAACAAATTTAGACAAATACATGGAAACTAAAGATATAAAATATATAGAATTCCTTAATGAAAATATGCAAGAATTACTTAGACTAAAACAAACAACTAGAAAATATTATGAAAAAGCATTTAATCGAACTTAAATGACAGATGATATTAAAATACTTATTTTATATATACTTAGAGATATAAAAATTATAGACATAAAGAAAATAATATGGGAAAAATTACAAGATTATGAAGAGGAAGAATTATTAAACAGTATAGAAAGCTTACACATATATTATGAACATCAATATTACTTAGATTCAGATGGATATTATTCAGAATAAATAAATGTTAGAATATATAAAAAAAATTAGAGAAAGGCAAAATTGGATATATGAAGAAGTTAATTACAGAAATCAACTTGAAATAGAAAAAAGACAACTAGAAGAAAAATTACTTAAACTAAAATTAACCTTAGAAAAAGAAGATACAGATAATAATTTATTTAATACATACGGAAAATTATTTAATACAGATGGAAAATTACCTATACATGAACAACAAATACTAGTTAATCAGATAAAGAACATAAACCTACGCATTGAATATAGCAAAGTTAGAATAAAATACTATACAGAAATTGCTAAAATTTCAATAGGATAAAATAATAAACTACACAAATTAATGAATACATCTTACGAAAAGAATAAATCATTAAAAGATATCGAAACTAAACTATATAATTTATACCTACAATACAAAATATTACATAGTACTAACGAAGATCCTAAAACATTAGATAATTTAATTACGATAATATCTAATTTAGAATATGAATTAATAAAACATCTTAAGTCAAGAAGATAAAAATGAAAATTAAACCAACCAATAATATACACGAAATAATTTACTTAAAAATAAATACTTATTACTTAATAACTATTTATCATCTAGTAAAGTTACCGCGCCTAATCCGCACCCTCCTACAATTGGTATCAGAGCACAGTTATTTAAAAAATACAGAAGTAGCATATATGTCTGAATTTAGACATTAAGGTGTCTATTTAGACATTAAGGTGTCTATGTTGGGCTGGTAAAATCATACACCTAGAAGAAAGGATAATTACTTAGTTAAAGGATTGTGATGAGGATACTTGTATAAAGATAAATAAGATCATTTGCAGAGATGTGCTTATAGGAGTTAAGAATAACTCTATAGATCATGAACCAACGAAGTGGTAGTTGGAAATATTACATCGGCAAATAACTATCTCTATAGAAGTAACCTAGTTTGTCCCATGTATTGTTCAGTATTCTTTTGCCCAACTACAAGTTTATTTTGATCATGGATCTCTTTATTTTATGTATATGTAATTCTTTTATAAGAATATTCAGAATTGGACATGCTTTGTGATTCTCCTTCTGGCGCAGTCCATTTTTTTTATCTGATGCACAAATCAATAAATGTTGAGCAAAGTCAACTATAAGACTTTTCAAGCCACCAAAAATGACAAACTCATACAAATCACATCAAAGTGAAATAGGAACCATGCCAATCATATCCACACCCCAGAATTACCACAATGCAACCATAGAGAGGGGTAAAATGGTCAAATCACACAAAAAATAAATATTTCACACAAATCACCAAAAATTAGGTCATTACTTAAGTAGACTAGGATGATCATGGAGGAGGACCATAGTTTGAGGTATTCTATTTATTCGGAGGCTACTTAGATGTATCATGACTTGAAACAACATTATTAGTTGTGTTAGATGAAAAGGTACATAGTAGATTTTGTATCTCGATGTTTGAATTGTCAACAAGTAAAATATGAACACCAAAATCCTGGACGTGTGACTCAATAGATACCCTTACTTGAATGGACGCGGGAATATATTGTTATGGATGTTTTGGTAGGTTTCCCATAGATTTGGGTAAGTTAGATGTTATATGGGTCATAATGGATCAATTAGCCAAATCTATGTATTTATATTGGTATAATTTAGAGAAGTTAGCCAAGATCTACATTTGGGAGATAGTTCATTTGCATAGGGTGCCCATTTTTATTATTTTAGATCGGTACATGTAATTAACATCTCATTCTGGAAATCTATGTAGAAAGAGTAAGATTCTTGATTGGATATTAGTACAATATTTACCCCAAACTAATGGTCAGTTTGAATGACTATTCAGGTCCTTTAGGATATGTTGTGAGGCTGTGTGATTGACTTTGATTTTCATTAGGTCTAGGTTTTTCCTTTTGTAGAGTTATCATATAACTATAATGACCATTCGAGCCTTGAGATGACACCATTCGAGGCATTATATGGTAGAAGAGATCAATCTCTAATTGGTTGGTTTGATGCATTTGAAGTTAGGATATGGGGCACAAATTTATTGAGAGAGACTTTATAAAAGGTCAATTTGATTCAAGATAGGCTTCTCATGGCTCACAGTAGGTAAAATGTTATACGGTTAAAAAGGTTTGAGATTTGGAGTTTATAATTAAAGAGTGGAGTCTATTTAAGGTTTCACCCATGAAGGGTGTAATGAGATTTGAGAAGAAGAGAAAGTTGAGCCCGAGGTACACAAGTCCTTTTTATTATAGTGTTGGTGTGGTGACTTATGAGTTGGCTTTGCCACTTGATTTGTTGGGCGTTCATCTCATGTTTTAAATTTTGATTATGAAGGAGTACCATCAAGATGTTTCAATGTGATTCAATGTACTTGTTCAGAATCTGACTTTTAAGGAGGATCCGGTAACCATTTTTTATAGGTAAATTAAAAAATTAAAGTCAACAAAAGTTGCTTCAGTAAAAGTTCAAAGGAAATATCGCCAGATTTAGGGGGCTCCATGGGAAACCAAGTTAGACATGTAGGATTAGTTATCCCCCATTTTTTAGCATCCAGGTACTTTCTAGGTATTTATCATTCGAGGACAAACATTTGTTTAAGTGATAGATAATGTAACGACCTGTTAGGCCATTTAGAGCATTAGAACTCTATTTCTCTAAAAGGCACTTCTCATAAATTTCAATTGGAATTTTGAACTATTTATTTAACTATGTTATTTAATTTGTGAAATTATTTTAAATAATTCATTTAGTTGGTGATTAACGGGTCAAGTCCATAATTCATTTAAGGGAAAATTTTAAAAGTAACAACTTAACAGCTATAATTATAACTTTTATAGCAACTGTTTTATAGTTACAAAAAATAACAAGTTGTATTTTGTATTTTAAGTAAAATGATGCTATATAAATACATATACAAATTGAATAGTAGTTCCTATTTTTACTCCCACCAATTAGAGTTAAATAAGGAAAGTAACCGTCCCTTAATTCATGCTACTTTTAATAATAAAGATTCTTTTTCCTTATATGACTCTTCTATTTCTCTTCTTTTTTATCTTTTTTCATTTTTTTTCCTTTTCATTTTCATTTTCTTAATTATTTTCTTTCTCGTATTTTTCTTTTTCTTTTCCTATTTTCGTTTCTTTTTTGATTGTTTTATTTTTTTATTTGATTTTTTTTCTTTTTTTTCTTTCCACTTTATTTTCACTCTTCTATTTCTCTTTTTTTTTTTTATCCTTTTTCATTTTTTTCTTTTCCGTTTTCTTTTTTTTTTCTTTCTCATATTTTCCTTTTTCTTTTCCTATTTTCGTCTGCTTCTTCTTCTTTTCTATTTTTATTTTTTTATTTCTTTTATATTTAAGTAAAATATTATTATATAAATACATATACAAATTGAATAGTTGTTCCTATTTTAACTCTTATCAGTTAGATTTAAATAAAGGAAGTAACCGACCCTTAATTCATGCTACTTTTAATTATAACATTTTTTTTCCTTATATGACTCTTCTATTTATCTTTTTTTTTTTAATCTTTTTTCTTGTTTTTTCTTTTTCGTTTTCATATTTTTTCCTTTCTCATATTTTTCTTTTTTCTTTTCCTATGTTTTTTTTATCACTTTATTTTTTTATTTTGATTTCTTTTTCATTTCTTTTTTTGCTTTCCACTTTATTTTCACTCTTCTATTTCTCTTCTTTTTTATCCTTTTACGTTTGTTGTTGTTCTTCTTGTTGTTCTTCTTGTTGTTGTTCTTCTTGTTGTTGTTCTTGTTGTTCTTCTTGTTGTTGTTCTTCTTGTTCTTCTTATTGTTTTTTCTTATTGTTCTTCTTATTCTTATTTATTCTTGTTCTTCTTCTTCTTATTCTTGTTCTTCTTCTTGTTCTCCTTCTTCTTGTTCTTGTTCTTCTTCTTGTTCTTGTTCTTCTTCTTCTTGTTCTTGTTCTTCTTGTTCTTCTTGTTCTTCTTGTTCTTGTTCTTCTTCTTGTTCTTCTTGTTCTTGTTCTTCTTCTTGTTCTTGTTCTTGTTCTTCTTCTTGTTCTTGTTCTTGTTCTTCTTGTTCTTCTTGTTCTTCTTCTTGTTCTTGTTCTTCTTGTTCTTCTTCTTGTTCTTCTTCTTGTTCTTCTTCTTGTTCTTCTTGTTCTTCTTGTTCTTGTTCTTCTTGTTCTTCTTGTTCTTCTTCTTCTTGTTCTTCTTGTTCTTCTTCTTCTTCTTGTTCTTCTTCTTCCCCTTCTTCTTCTTGTTCTTCTTCTTGCTCTTCTTCTTCTTCTTCTTCTTCTTGCTCTTCTTGCTCTTCTTCTTCTTGTTCTTCTTGTTCTTCTTCTTGTTCTTCTTGTTCTTCTTGTTCTTCTTCTTGTTCTTCTTGTTCTTCTTGTTCTTCTTCTTCTTCTTCTTCTTCTTGCTCTTCTTCTTCTTCTTCTTCTTCTTCTTGCTTTTATTTTTACACTTATATTTCTAGCTTTTATTTATCTTTTTTTGCTTTTATTTTTACACTTATATTTCTAGCTTTTATTTATCTTTTTTTTTTCGTTTTTCACTTCTTTTTCTTTGGATTTTTTTTTCATTTTTTACTCTTTTATCTCTTGCTTTTATTTTTAAAAGACACATATCTATATCACATATACATATTCAAAAAATATACAAAATACATAGACATACAGATCTACTTATTTACTTACAATACAAAACATACATATATATATCTGCATATGTATTTACAGAAATACATATCTGATTCATATGTATATATAAACATATAAGACACAAAATCTCTATAATAAAAAGGACAACTATATACATATACATATAGGTAATAAAAAAATAGATGATACATATCTTAAACAGTAAATAATACAAATAATTATATATATTACCCTCTAAAATGACATAGAGCAATTCAAAGATAAATTCAACACCGTACAAAAAAACATTGTAATATGCATTTGTATATACAAAAACGACAACTAAATACATATACATATAGGTAATCAAAAGATACATGATACATATCTTAAACAGTAAAAAATACAAATAAGTACATATGTTATCCTCTAAAATGATATAGAACAGTTCAAAGACAAATCCAACACCGTACAAAATACATATAACTCTGCATATGTATTTACAAAATACATACCTGATTCATATATATTCTTATTTTATATGAGTCACCTTTGTATTTCGCAAATACATATGAAGATATATAATATAGTTATATTTGTTACTGTTTAATATTAATATGATATGTATTTTGTAAATACATATATCAGAGTCATATTTATATTTTTTATAGTAATATGCATATGGACCAGACATATATTCTGTAAATACATATGCAGAGTTATATGTATTTTTTTGTAATGTAATATATATTATGTAAAAGAAAACATATTCATACTATTTATTTTGTATTATATTTTTGTGAAAACTACAAGTAATATAGATATGTATTTTGTATATATAAATGCATATCTATATGAATTTTTATACGGTGTTGGATTTGTCTTTGAATTATTCTATGTCATTCTAGATGGTGACATATGTATTTATTTATATTTTTTACTGTTTAAGATATGTATCATGTATTTTTTTATTACCTGTATGTATATCCTTTTTGTTATAGAAATTTTGTGTCATATATATATACATATGAGTGAGATATGTATTTTTGTAAATACATATGCAGATACATATGTATGTTTTGTACAGTAAATACATATCCAGATCTGCATGACTATATATTTTGTATATTTTTTAAATATGTGTATGTGATATACATATTTTTCATTTAAAAATAAAAGTTATAGATAGAAGAGTAAAAAAATAAAAAAAAAATAGAAAAAGAAACAATGAAAAGAAGATGAAAGAAAAATAGAAGTATAAAAATAAAAGAAACAAAAGAAAATAGAAAAAAAAGAAGAAAACAAAAATAGAAAAAGATATGAGAAAGGAAAAAAAGAGAAAACGAAAAAGGAAAAAATAAAGAAAAAACAAAATAGGAAAAAAAGAGAGATAGAAGGGAGAAAATAAAGTGAAAAGAAAAAATTAAAAAGAAAAAAAAATCAAAATAAAAGAAATAAAATGATAAAAAAATAAGATGAAAAAAACTAATAAGAAAAAAAGTTGGAGATATAAGAGAGAAAAAAAAACCAGTAATGATGTTTTATTTCGAAATTTTGAAGATTATGAAGATAATTATCTTCAAATATGATAAAGAAAAAAAAAAGAAAACGAAAAGAAAAAAAAAGAAGAGAGAAAATAAAGTGGAAAAAAAAAGAAATTAAAATAAAAAAATAAAATACAAAAAAAATAAAATTAAAAAAAATGGTAGGTGATATGGCTATATTAGGGAGAAGTGAAATAGTGAAGGTACCATAGGAAAATGTAAAGTAGTGGGAGTAAAACATGCGCTTAACTAGTTAATAGCCAAAATAATGCTACTGTTGTTATAGATTGTAATTTCGCAAAAGTATTGCTATTTATTGTAATTACTAGTCAAGTGTACGTACTTTGCACGTGTGTATGAAGATAATAATAAGTGTATGTAAAAGAATAAATTTCTATCATTTATATCGAACAATATACTTGATCTGCCTTTAAAAATCCTGCTTTTATGAATCGGATCCATTTAAAGTCGCGTAAGACTAATTTCTTGATAAAGAAAAGCTTACCCTTCAAAAAATCTCTTATTTCTCTCTTTTCATACTGCTCACGTCAAGGCACGTAAAATCATATTTCATTTCATGCATCTTCTCATTCAAAACAAATAATTATAAATTATAAAATAAAGATATGGACAATTTTTTTTTAAAAATATGACATTGAAATATTAATTATTTAATATTATAATTTAAAAGAAAAAATATACTTTAGAGTCTTGATGACGATACTAAAACGTAAAATGAGCAATTCAAATTATCCCGGATGGAAGAATGAAATCGGTTATAAATTTGATTTACTAACGCATGAAATCTCTAATTACCATTATGTTTTATCTTCTAGCCAATTAATGACTTTGTTTAATACTTGTTTGACACTATGATTTGTTTGCAATTATGAGAAATCATAATTTTCACTTTATTTTTATCTCAATAATTTTTTAAATGTAAGTATGATTTTGACAAAAGAGTATTAACATAAATTACGCCTTAATAAGAGGTAGAACTAATATGAATAAAAAATAAAATTTAGAATTGCAAAAACATACCTTAAATTCACTTGTAATCGATACCTTGTAATCGATACGAAGTATTGTCCGCATGTTTCACATAAATCTTTCTTCATCTGCACAAACATATTAAAGAATCAATCAATAACGATTTATTTATGAAGGCAAATACAAATAATAAAAGATTATGAAAAAATCATCTTAGAAGTTAAAAGATCTTGAATTTTGTTAAGCCTAATTTAAAGAAATAATAAAAAAAGACGAACTTATTTTAAAGGTAAATTTAAACAAACAAACAAAAAAAGGCATCAAATATAGAAACTTAAAATCCCAGACGAACTTATTTGCAATCAAAAGAAAACGTTGAAAAAGGTAAAAAAGAATTTAATGTGATTCTTTACATATATTATTTTAGTACTGTTAATTTATTTTCATATATTTTAGGATTCATAAATATTTTAGGATTCATATATTTTATGTAGTTTAGGATTCTTAATCTTTCCATATATTTATTTTATCAGAGTTTTCCCATATATTGAAGGAAATAGGTTAAAAGACGATTTTGTTTATTGCAGAGTGTTTTAATGAAAGGCTAAAAGTTCGAATCATTTTTCAAAGGTCTTCACACTTTTAATATATTATAGATATAAATATAGATATAGATATAAATATTCTTAAGTATGGTACTTTCTATAATTTTTTCTTCATTTAATACCCTACCACTTGTCCCATGTATGGATGGAGTTAAAAGAAAATGGGATTTAATATTTTTGAGTCATAACTCAAAAACTGCACGTCTCCAGTGAAGAGGAGGAAAAAGGGTGAATTTACCAACATGGGTTGTGGTGCAGTGGCATCACCCTTAACCAGAGGTCGAGGGTTCGATCCTGGACATGAAAAAAACTCTATAGGGAGCGTTACCCTCCGAATGGGGCCCTATCCAGCGTGAATCTGAATTAGTCGGGCTCCAATACGGGTATCGTACATCGATGAGAAACCAAAAAAAAAAGGGGTGAATTTAAGCAACCTAATTAACCTCCAATCTAAACCTTCTGTATACATATTTGCTGCTTAGATTGATGACCAACAAAATGTTAGTATTATATTGTTGGGATTGAACAAGAATGTTAATTGGGAATTTGGGTTGTTGCCTGGAACATGGGTTTTTATAATTGGTGAGTAGAAATTATGGTTAAAGTGTAATAATAGCATAATGATTGGAGAGTAATGATGACAAAAATGATAGGAAGAGGGATTATAGTTTTAAATAAAGCATTTAGGCAAAATGTTGGGTTTAATTTCTTTGAAAAAAATTCCATAGCTTAAGTGGTGATAAGAGATGTTTATAAATTAAGTTTGGTAGCCATGGTGATTTTGAGATTTTGATGAGCATGTGAGAAAAATCCTGCCACTACCTACCTTTAAAAATTTTGTTTTTTGTTGATATTATTGACTCTTTCGTTTTATAATTATCAACCAGAAATAATGAGTTTATTTAATTATTTAGTGAAATTCTCATTTGTATTATTTCTTCCCCTTAAATATGTGGTAGGTGAGATGTAGTGTGGAATTTGAATCTAAGGTTATGATTTTGATTCACTAAAGATTTAACCAGTTAACTGGTGTCCAGATTGAAACTTGAGTAACAGTTTGGACTCCACGATTCATGGGTCAACCAATTTTTAACAAATTCTAGTTTGTCCTCGTGTATATGGAATCAACTTTTGGAGTTATTTTTGGGATCCAGGCTAGAAGTATAGAAAAGTTAATGTCTATGGGCTCGTGTACCTATGGAAGATGCATATTTGATAGATTGGGAGTGTTTTGAAGTGTTGCAGAAGAGAAATGTGATGTCTTGAAGGTTCGCGACATGTGTTCAGCATTCAACTTATGTTAAAGCTTTCTACACTTCATTGAGAGACATTTTACTAATTAAAGATTAGAAAAATACAATAAATAATGGTTAAGAGAGAATGCTGGGGATCTCATACTCGTGGTGCGATAGGCACTGGTAGAAGTATATCAATATTATTAATAAAGGAAAATTTGTTGAGTCCGTTGTATTTTGCATTTTAATGTTTTTTTTTTGTAACTTGCACCCTATCCTATTTTTTAATGATTTACACTCTAATCTCTTGATTTTCTTACAAAACAATAAAATCACCCTTTTCATAATTTTTAAATAGGAATAATAATAATAATAATTTTATATTTAAAGAGAGTTGAAACATTTTTCTCGTCAATTTGAACATTAACAAATGAAACAATAAAAATAATGAATTAAGTGCATATCAAAGAAGGGCAACTGAAGTCTTAAAAGAGAGGTTATTTTGAGAATAAAAATGACATGGATCCACTGAAAACTGAAAGTACTCCCAATTGAAAAAATTAACTATCGTTTGAAAAGAGATTATTTTGAGTATGCTTGCCTGTAAAAAGTAAAAAGGTGATAGAAACCAAGCTACGAAAAACATAAACATAATTTGAGCTGATTGAACCAACAGGTTCATTATCACCTTGATAAACATTCGATAAAAGAGCTCAAATTAACTTGAAAATTGCTAATACTGAAATGTTAAAGAACTGAAGTGAAACTACCTCCAATAAAGACTTACAAAGAAACATTTCCTTTAATTCACTATAATAATTTTTTATTCTATCTCGTACAACAGATATTGTGAAAAAAAAAGCATAATCCTAAGACCTATACCTAAGTAATTAACTAAAAACCTAAGGTTGGGAAAAAAATTGCTCTGCACGAGCAGAACACTAAATAAACACCTAACTACATAACCTCATTTATAATACTGAGACTTCTCTGATACATAGCTTGTGGTCAGAGGCGGAGCTACACTTCGGATAGGGGATTCATTAGAACCCCTTCGACAAAAAATTATACTATATGTACATGATTAAAAGTATTTTTTTTATAAATATAGTAGATGTCGAACCCCCTTCGATTAGTTCATATGTTCACTTGTGAACCCCCTTGGCGAAAATCCTGGTTCCGCCACTGCTTGTGGTCATGTATCACTTGCGCCATCTATATGGGGAGATAAACCTAAAGACCTATTCCTATTTAGAATACGCATGAGTTTAATATGCTCATCGAGATTATACAGTTGCATCTCTGTGGGACCACTCTCAGAAAGTGGTGCTTCCTCACTTCTTTGATCAATTGTTTGTTCCTCTTCATCACTATCATCATCTAGACTAATAAAATCAACAAACCTCCCCTCCTTACAGAATATGTCATTTTTCCTTCTTCAGTCGATTTTGCAGTTTTTTTTTATTTTCATCCATTGATGATTTACTCGTATGGTAATTTGTTGTCTTCAATAAATATGAACTATAGCTTTGTTTACGGTTGGAGAGAGTTTAACCTAGTATCAGATGAAAAATAAATGGCGGAAAAAAATTTAGTCCATTTAGCCTCCTACATTAAAAATTAAATAAATTTATTTTAAAAAATAATATATTGTTATTTCTATTTTACCCTCATAAAAAAATTATTAAAAGAGTGGTTTTACTGTTTTGTAAGGAAATAAAGAGATTAGGGTGTAAATTATAAGAATAAATAGGATAGGACATAAGTTAAAAAATATAGCACACATTAGTGTGCAAATTGCAATGGACCCAAATTTATTACTATGTAAGAGAATACCAAAGCATATGGGTATTGACTGATGTATTATTGACTTGGCTGTTTTATGTGTATTCATGTTTATCCATTTAACCCACATATTTATGTTAGTCAGGGTGGATATATATCATTGTCGTTATTTGATTGAAATGAGATACATATCATCTCTGTTCTATTAATATTTTATTTTACACATACATTGATATAAGATCGAGTATGAGTAAGGGTCGATCACGTGAAGATCGTCCGTTGATGCAATCATTTTATGATTATTAGTTAGGCATATGGAGATAGCTTGTACTGGGATTTGTTTATTTTGTGATAGTGCATTGAGATCACTTGCACAGGCTTGTGTAGATCGTCTATATTGGTATATGGACCTCGCGATTTCCTCATGAGTCACGAACTCTCTATGTATTTCTAAGGAGTATCGTCTATATGGGGTTAAGAGAATATTGAAAATTTGAGACATATCATCTTATTACATTGCATTACATAACATTAGATATTCCATCCTTAATTGATTATATGCTTAATTGATGTTTGAATATATCATGATAATCAATTATAAGTATAGTGTAGACTTATAAACTTAGAGAATTATTCTTATGTAAATCTCGTCACTACTTTTTCATCGTTGATCTATGATACATACTGGATAAACATGATTTCATACTCATACTACACTTTCAACACTTTTTTGTGGTGCAGATTCGATTCCAAGCACTAGCAGATCTCATGGATCTTGCTAAGTTTGAGCTTGGATAATTTTAGAATTGTGGTGAACTGTTTGGGTGTTCTGTAGCCCACATCTTCATTTATTAAATATTCTATCTTTTTAGTATTTAGATAGAGTATTTCTTACATTTAGACTTGCCATTTTAGTTTCAGACTCATATCATATTGTAAAAAACTCTTGTACTTAGGACACCAATCTTGGGTGTTATTCAATTATTTTTGCATTTTAATTTTAAAAGACGTAAATCTGGAATACTTGGTTGTCTCTTCATTCTGGTAAATTGATTAAATTTAATAGATAATATTGTTGGTTGTCTTACCTATAGGTTGGGAACATAGGTACTATTACGATTTGTGTTTTTTGATTGTAATAGTATGGTGATGAAATCATAAACCCTTTACGCTACAATGGGGCATCTAAAGATGCAAATAGTTAAAGGCATTTCTATCCTATCTGAAGGAAGAGGAAAAAGTATGACATAGTAGTCTACTATCAGACTCAATATACACTTGGGAGGAAATGACGACAAGGTTTATTGATAAGTATTTCTCTTAATAAAAAGCAGAAAGAATGAGGAAAGAAATGTAATGACTCTTCAAGTAATTTTTTGTATTTCCACTTATTTTTTCCCATTAGAGATTTTCTAAACTTTTCCCAAGTCATTTGTGACTTGTTGGGACTGACAGTTTGGTTACCGGGCAGTTCCTTTGATTTTTAGAGCCAATTCCCTATTTTGAACTCTTCACTGGTTCCAAGTGGCCACCTGATGAAAACTTCAGTAAAACAATCTTGTATACAAATTCTTACTATGCCAGTAGCTCCGAAATATTTATTTTAGGCTAGGTAGACCTTTGGATCAGGTCCTAAGGCACTCGAGCTTATTCCAACATATTGGTCAGAAAGTTAAGAAAATGAAATATGGGTGTGGGACCCATATTTGGTCGAAATGACCTAAGATGGAAAATTCAATTGCGTCATTGAGTATGGAATGTCAAATTTAGTATGGTTACATAGTTTATTTGCGTATATGGGATTCTGAATGAATATCGAGCCCCCAAACGAGACCATTTTAAAGTTGCAAAATCTGGTGTGTCAGGTTTTCCTGGTGCACCGTGATTACGACTCTTTTTGCAATGGATATGGTGCGATCACGGAGGCCAGTATGTGATTACACTTCCTATGTGCATCCACAAGATGTGGTGATCGCACAACTACAGATCACAATAGTCACTTTTGAGGGCATGGACTGGTATAAAAGGATCCCTTAGTCCGTAATTTTTCCCATTCTCACTCTTGTCTTGAGAGACAAAACTTCTAAAACAGTGTTTTAGCTTAAAATTGAAGCTTTTGGAAACTTGGGAAGCTAAATTAACATCCATTTTCATGATTATCATCTGATTTAAGGTAAGAATTCACCTTTTCTTGGTGTAATTTCTTGATCTGATTCTCCAAACCCCGAAACCTTTAGGGCTTGATTTTAGCCCCAAATTAGCTTGGTTTTCACCCATTTATGAGGGTAATGATTCCTTTGAGTTTGATATTATGTTGGATTGGTTCCTTGATGGACAATCACAACTTTTCATTAGTTAACAATCGTCTAATCCTAATCCTATGGATACTTAATCCAACACCGACAATGATTTCTCCGCTGGTGAATGTGTCAAAGATAATGATGATGCTCTACAACAATCAATAAAATCTCCTGAGGGTGAATGTCTATCTGTGTTCAGGAAATACTCCAAAAATCTATAAGTCTCTAAATCAGTCTTTGATCAAACTGAGGTGACCAGTGATCCAGTCCCAAAAACGAGGCAGGAACCAAAAACAACAACAAAGAAAATCATTGAAACTGGGTTTTGTACCTTAACTATCAATGATTTCAATATTATACCTTGGCCTAATTGGAATTCAGGACTTCTACACTTTCATGACAATATAGAATCTGGCTGAAAGACGACAATACATGATATTGTCAGATTGCACCTCTGAATTCTCCAAATTCTCATTAATTGGTGAAATGCACTTAGGATTATGGGTAAAAAACTTATATCACATCTCAAGACTTTACCATCAATACCATAATCCTATGATAACTCTTTTGCATAGATGCGAGCAACACTAGGAAGGCTATCTTCCAGGCCTTGAACAATCTATGCAAAAAAGATCTAAACTGAAGAAGATCATCTAGAACAACCCAAATCTTGATCTTCTTTCCATCAGGAATAATCTTGTTGTGAAATCCAGTTGCCCCTACTCAAGCCATCAGTGGGATCATAGAGGAAGTTTTTGTTTAGGAGATTTAAACTAGCCAGACCTCCAAACAACATGAATAATATAACCAGGAAAACCAGGTATTTCTAATGAAGAAGCTCGATGAATGAAAATTGCTTCATCTATGGAAAGACTGGTTACTTTGCAAGAAACTATCCTAAAGAAAAGAGGTTGAAGTACTCCATCCACCTCATTGAAGAAATGGATGATCACACAAGAATTTATATTAGTAAAGAGGATGACCTTGAATCAGTCTTCTCACTAGAAGAAGAACCAATGGAGGACACCCTCTTCTCCATATATGTATATGAAGAATCAGGTGACATCCATGAAGATGATCTCTACTTGATATTTAGTAGCGGAGAATGCAACTAGAGGTTCGCTAGTAAAATTCTCATGTTCATTACAACACGAATTTCATCTTCCAAAATAATAGACTGCCCTCCAAATCTACTTAATCAGTATGTGGATCCATTGGATCCATCTATCTTCTGAGAAAAAGAACCTTTTACAAGCTTCAAGTATTCAAAAGGTATAGTAGATCCATCCTGAAGCCATTTGAAGAACACTCAAAATATCTTTTCTGTTATGTGTTCATATCGCTAGCCAATGACTTCCAAAAATAACTCCTATGGTTGTTTTGGAACCTGTGCCACCAGTACTATATTCTTGCAGAGTTAAAATATGATGCCTTCAGGCATTTCAATCAAATCCAACCAGCTTTGAAGAGAATCATGTTGTGCTTAAAGCCACGTCAATACTTGATTCAGTGCTTTAAAGATTCCTACAATGCATGTGTCTTCATGCTGCATCATCTGATAGAAATCATAGGCCACACGTCTAAGCTCAACCATAAATTTCACTTTTTTGGAAATTTATTTTGTCTATACTCTCCTTAGAAGATGAATACTATAAAGCGCAAAACTTTATTTTCCAGCAAAACAAATGCATTCCAAAAGAAATCTAGCCAATAAAATATGAAGTGTTGAACTACACCGATGATCATCCCACTGGGATGAGTTCGAAGAACAATATAAGATTATCAGTTACTATATGAAATCATAAGAGATGAGTCACCAACTTCATCAAAATCATACAACTGAAAGCACCCCCATAGGAGTGCGAAGATTCATCATCCAACATAAGGAGTTACCTCACTGGATCGATAAGGTGAAGCTTGGAAGGCCAAGAACTCCTCAAGTAGAAGCACGACATCGATTGGTGGATATAATAAGGATACACGAGGATCATTGCCGACACCAATCAACGCTGCCTGAAAAATAACGTCAGATGACATATGCAAAAAAATTACCCTCTCCAGTGGGTTACCCTTTCTAGTGGGATACCCTTTTCAGTGTGTTACTCTTTTCAGCGTGTTAACCTCATCTCTAAGAAAACCCTATTAGATAGGTTACCCTTTCTAATGGGTTACCCTCTCCAGTGTGTTACCATTATCTCCATGAAAACTCACTCAGATGGGTTTGTCTATAAGCTGCTAATTCACCTGTTTATAAGATTCTGACTCACCTACTTGCACATGCTTTCACATGTCAACAACATTAGTGTATTTATTTTTATTTGACCCATCATATATTAGTGGGCCCCTATTTGAATAAATTAGGTTATAAATATCTCCTAGAAGTGTATGCTAAAGATAAGGCTTATCTAGTCATAATAGATAAGGCTTATCTCTTAGAAAATAGTATAGGAATGTAATATTTTATTTTAAGTTTATATGTAGGTCAAGCTTATCTAGAAAGCTTATTTCTCCTATAAAATAAAGCATAGGCCATTAGTTGGAGATCTAGAAATTCTCAACTTAGATACTAACCTCTCTACTTGGAAGAAAATCTCTCCACCTAAATCCTCTCTTGTTATCTTTTCATATTATCAATAAAGATGTTTGTTGGCTAAACTATTTCTCTTATTTTTTCTCTTCCAAAGGGATGGGTACTTAGGTCCTTTAGGTTAGAGTAGTGGGGTTAGTAAATACTTTAGCGTATACGTGTAATGATTGCAACATGGAACTTTGAAGTTACTTTCCATGAATATGAAATGAAGTCAGGTCTATCCATGCAACATAGATCTGTAATTCCTTTTCATGTTTATGAAACAAAATTGACACATTTTGCATAATAACTTTCCGATTTTGACGAACATGTAGATTTGTTGCCTGACATAGTACATACTTGTTCCATGGTTTCTTGGATAACAACAGGACAGGGAGAGACTCCTTTAGACCCATTTATTCCATATACAGAACAAATTATACATTGTGACTAATGATTTGCTATTCAATTGTAAGAAAGCTATGGTGTGTTGGTTAAAATCTTTGATTTTTTTTGCGTACCACCTATATTGTTATAAAGGTTAGAGTTTTTGGTCTATGGCTTCAACGAGATCTTTTATTTCATATTGCGTACTGCCTACATGGTTGTAAAATCGCCTTTCATGTTGGAAGGTTTGGAGCTCTGTTGTGAATCACCTAGTTTATATTGCTAGTAGGAGTCCATGCCCTACAGTATCCCTATCTATTTGGTATTAGAGCTATCCCCACTCCTGGAGGGAGAGTGGAAGCAAGTGTTTGCATAATATCTGTTGTCATATACAAGTGACCTGACTTTACATTTTTAGTCTTTACTTTATTTCGTGTTAGATGTTAGCCTTAGATCCGTCCATAGTTTTCACTTTCCAGTTATTACTATCAAAGTCCTGTAAATATTTTAGTCATAGTATTTCCATTACCAGAGTCAGTTATTACATCTCAAGTCTTGTACATAATTGAGTCTTCATAATCCGCAAAAATACAAAAACATTTTATTGAGTCATTTCCTTACATTTTCAGCACAAATATAAAGTCTTTGTAGTCCATAAAAACACAAACATATGTCTGTCTCAGAGTCTCTATCATCTTCTACAAGTGTGTCTAGTCAACATAAATCTCTAGCTAGATTGAATATGCCATCCACCCTCAATAAAACTCTATCAAATAAGTATGACTACCTGTATGAAGTAGATGTGTTACCTCCAGAACAAAAAATATACATCACATATCTACCTCTACTAAACCCCTACTCAGTCTTTGTAAAGAAGGCATGTAACCCGTGGCTGTAGATAAGTTATTTGGTACAACAACAACCAAAAAGAGTTTGAGAATACATTACTTCATCAAAACTAGCCCAGCATTCTATTCTTGCAACTCAGGAGGAATAGTTCATCACTCTGCAGAAGCCGAAAGATTTTCCAAGATAGTGGAGAACCCAAGGCTTCACCCATATCCAATTTGGTGTTGTTCGGGTCGCGTTGACGTATCACATAAGAAAAGGCCAGTGAGTAGTGGAGCATCTTTCCCTTCTTGATACCAGATACAATGAATGCCAACTTGGGAACCTCATAAATCACACTGACCGTTGGGAAATTATTTGTTACCATACTTCCCATCTTCAATATGTCCCTCTCCAAACTGTATCTAATAGAGGTGTTGAGGATCCAGGTTCAGATTCTTAGAGCTCGATAGGTCAGAGATTCCATCAAGGCAACACTCCACTACTAGATATCTTGGCGGGGCCAGAATCATTTTATGGATCTATCTCTTCCAGGTGGCGAGAATGGTTTGTTCCTAAACATAGCTGCAATTAATGGAACCAACCAGTATACTCAAATCCCAAGGCAGATTCCTAGATATGAACTTGTTAAGGTACTCCAAGACTCATGGGTCACAAATTATGAGAAGTTGAGAGGCCATCCTCAACCTCTCTCATCCACTGAACCAACCTTTGTCAAAAGAAGTGAAAACACTATCACGATTAGTTTCGACCACTTACACTTAAAGAAGACACCCCAAACAACCTTTTCCATCCATACGTACCAACCTTCCGATGACCTGCCATATGTCGGAAAACAAGAAATCTTACATTAGATCCTAGGAAGCTGCATGGACAAACATGATTGGATTAAGTATTTCAGTCCTGACAACTGCTATGTCATGTTGCACAAATGTCCTTTCTCAGGACACTATTCGCGAAAGTAAAATTGCGGTTGCAACATGTGCCGAGGAGATACCTCTCCCACTCTATCACAATATGAAACCACCCAAACAAAAAATAAGACTGCAACCAATATGCTTATGATGTCCCCCACAAGCACTAGTCGCTCAAATGATTTCCCACCAAACAAACCCTTTGAAAATGGTAACATAAGCCATGCTCAAATATTAAAGCAAAGAATGCTATCCTGCCAACAAGAGAGAAGATTCCCCTCAGCGATACAGAAGCAACACTCAATTGGCTATCTGAGAATGCCATGTGCCAGAACAGTGCTAGAACAAAATATTGTCCAGCATCAATAAGAATCTAAAGAATGTTTTCACACAGTGTAAGTTGGCAAGCAAAGTCAAAGAAAAGACCAAAAGAGCAGAACAATCATCTACTCAGCATGACGGACTTACCCGTTGGTTGGAACCCAGACTCCATTCCCTACAGTGTGATATATGTCCGCCGGGTACTTCACTATCTCACTTTTTCGACCAGCAACAAAAAAATGGCTTCTATGAGAGAACACATCCAACGCCTAAAATACGGTAGCTTCCAACCCCAGAGAACTCATAGCTCACTACCAAAGACAACCTTTTTCCTTACGTCACCACAAACATACTCTCAACCAAAGACGAGCCACATCTTTACCACCAATCCTTCAATCTCCCATATATCCAAGTCACTGTCTCATGATGCTTTAGGAAAACAAGAGTTTCACATTGCCAAGCTTGCATGGGAAAGAAAAGATGCCATTGTTGCCAAAAGGAAAGCCGATGCAACTCAGAAGCAATCCAAAAAGAAGAAGGAATCTGACACAGATAGAAGGACCATGATAATGTCGAACCACAACATTCTCCTTCCTAGAAAACAATTGATAATCTACCAACCAAAAGTTCTATATGAAGATAAAGAATGGAATACCTTGTTGAATGATGGCCTTCTCAATCACAGGTGGCTACCATTATATAGTGATCCAGATACTGATTCAGATTAACTTGCCTCCAATTTTATGGCTTGAACATCAATGACGATTTAATTCCAGAACCACAAGCCACAGAATATCTTGATTTAGTAGAAGAATATCTCAAATACAATAAATAAATCTAAGGTACAGATCTCGTTAACCCTGTTATAGAAAAAAGAGAGTGTTTATCCAACGAATACTCTGACACCAATGAGAACTTTTTAGATAATGGATAGATAGAGGACAATGAGTAGTTTGTTGATTCCACAGAATATGTTGCGGACACTCCTGAATCCTCTATTCAATCTCTAAAAGAAAACTATCGACCCATATATATGAACCACTTTAGGGAACTAGAAGTCTCTGAGGTTGCTGATGATTAAGATGGGATGACAGATGATCCAATCCTAGAAAAAAGGCCAAATCTAGTTACAATGAAAAAGAAAACCATAAGAACTGGATTCCAAACCTTCACTCTCAATGACATCAAGATTTTATCTTGGCCCCAAATGATACAAAACTTCTATACTTGGATAGCGATGAAGAATTCGGTTGAACGATAGAAATACATGATACTCTTAAAGTTAAAATCTAGATTCTCTGGAATACTCAAAGACTTGTGGAATTCTTTAGGGATTGCATACAAGAACACTTTTCTAACATCCAAAGATTTTTCTTCAATATTAGGATCTTGGACGAAGTCTTCCGCGGAGACACTGACCAGAGACAGGAAAAACTTCGGCGATATCTCTTCCAGATGAAATGCCTATCGTTCGATAGAAATGTTATCAATATCCACTTTCATAAGATGGTGAAGATTTACTTTTAGCTGGATGTAGACCCAAGCCTGAAGCAAGCCTTCATATCATCACTGCCAAAGATGCTAGCAGGCCATACAACGACGATTGTGGAGGAGAAGTTCAAATCCATACCGGTCTCATAGATAGGCTACATCCGACAGACCATCTTCCAATCTTTGTACAACATATACACAAGGAGATTTGTACCGAAATAGATCATCTGGATAATCTAAGACTTGATCGAGCCTTCAATAGAGATGACTTTGTCACAAAGTCCAACTGCTCCTACCTGTACTGCGAGACAAGATAAAAAAGAAAGTTGTTGTGTAGGAGGTTCAAACTGCTGAGGCCTCCCAACGACAAGAGCAAGGCGGTCCAGAGAACTAGGCACTTCTAACGGAGGAGCCCAACAAACTCCAAGAAGAAGAATGTCTTCTTCATCTACAGAAAGCCTGGCCACAATGCGAGATACTATCATCAAGCCAAAAAGTCAAAGGACTCCATCCACCTCTTTGAAGAAATAACTAATTATGCGGGAATCTATCTCAGCAAAGAAGGCAACCTTTAATCCTTCTTCTCACTGGAACGAGAACTGATGGAGGATATCCTCTTCTCCATATACGTATACAAAGATCCCAGTAATATCTATGCAGATGATCTCATCCTAATATCCAGTATAGGAGAAGAATACCATAAATTGGCTAGTCAAATCCTCATGTTCAACATAGTAGGAATTTTATCTTTTGGAATAATAGACTACCCTTCAGATCTATTGAACCGGTATGTGAATCCCTTCGATCCATATATCCTCGAAGAAAGAACAACCTTATGTGATCTTTAAGTATTTAGAAAGTATGAGGGATCCATCCTGAAGCCGTTCAAAGTGCATCCAGAATATCCTTTCTGCTATGTGTTCATATCACTAGTGAAATACCCTAAATTATAGCCGTTGAAAATTTCTTTAGCCTTGAGATCATTGCCTTATTTACGACTGGACCGCCAGATTCATAAGGTGTCTTGACGATTCGTTGGGATGAGTCGTAACCAAATTATGTAAGTTTGTGGCATAATTCTTCTCTGAGTAGGAGTGGCTCATTACGTGCCATAGGAATTTATTATGAGCCGTGGGGTGTAAATCATAGAGTGTAAATCACAGAGTGTCTAGTGTAAGTTCCAATTTGGGTTCTGAATTGATTACAACGTGACCCTACGGGTCATAAGGTCCCATTATGAGTTTGTTGGTTGATTTATAAGGTTTGCAGTGGGTGGTTTCCTAGAGACTGCCTTGGTTACATAAACAACCCAAACTAGGTCCTAGTCATGTCGGGTATCCTAAGTCCAACACGGACTGGAGATCACCCGTAATACCCCACCGTTACCCCCTACACCCCATGTTGGATGAATTACAAACATATAACAAAAAAAGGCAGTATAAATTTAAAGACATGATAGTAAGCCTAAAGCCAAAGTCAAAATCCACAACTAATTAACCAACAATTTCCAATCTACTGCCAATACAAATACCAAGGCTAACACTAACACCGACACAGGCCATGCCTATAGTTGTTTGACATAGCCTCTAACAAGAATAAACAAACATCCGATTAGGACATGCCCCCGACCATAGCCAAAACCAAATCTAATGAAAGAACAAAAATAAAAAGAAGTCCTTAGCATGAAATGGAGTCTTTTAGAGTATGGAAGCTCACCGCTTCAATCTGACTCTTATCTATCCCTAAATCCAAGTCATTGAGCAGAAGGAATGGAAGTATGACCGATTTTTGCATGCATGGGGATAGAACAATCAAAGATGGTTAGCAGAGTAGACCCTAGCATGTAACTCAGGGATAAACATAAAGTAATTCTATCATTCAAATACCAAATTAAACCAAATGAAAACACACACATACATATTTATCGTACTGAGGAAGGGAAGAAGGTTTAGAATTCATTTAAATCCTTAACCTGGCCTGAGTATCTTGATCGTCCTAAAACCACCCATGGGCTATATGGGTTTAGGTCCCCCTATTGAAAGGGCCCTAGTATGTGTTAACCACACGACAGGAGAAAAAGAATTTGAGATGGCTAGTACATCTCCCCAAAATATAAAGTGTGACATCATGTACACGGTCACCAAGACCACCCTCACATTGGCAAATTTGAGTTTCCAGTGTTTGTACCACTTGGTCCCCCACCTTCCACGGCTTTGCTACTTGACCCTCTTTAAGCCCATATTAAAACAATTTATACATTCCCAATAATTAACCAAAGAGTCTTTTAATCAGGCATTAACCATTGGTATCGTCATACAAAAATTAGAGCATACAAGTCTATTACCATATGCCATATAAACCATTAAAACAAATTAGACTCCACCATTTCTAATAAAACCAAAACCATTTATAATAAAACCATGGCCACCAATGCTTTTCCAAAACCATATGAAACCAACCAAAATCACTTTATGTTCCATTTACCATTTATGCAATGCAAGAGTTCCAAGAATAGTTAAAGTATGTGACAAAATCATTCTTATTGACAATTTCACAAAGAGGTTGAGAACATGCTATTATCAAAACCAAAATCACCCAATTTAGGGTTCAACCATGACACCTTAATTAAATCACCATTCCTACGCACCCATATATGCAAGACTATAATTAAAACAAGGAAAACCATAATTTAAACCATGAGAAACAATATTCATCCATGAACAACCAAAACCCTAACCTTTATTTCAAAACCATAACAACGCCATGAAAATCATACATTACAACACATGCCTTTAGTACTATAACAATGAGGGAAGATTCACATGCCTTAGACACCAAGAAGTATGGAGCGAAACCACCTATGAAAGCCTTACTTAATTATCTTAATGAAAACCCTAGCCTTTTGCTTGAAAGAGAGTATGGGAGATTTTAATAGTGATTGATTGGGAATAATAGGTAAATAAAGTCCCCAAAAGGTATTTTAATCATGGCCTCAAAGAGAGATAAAAGGGGAAATGTCCAGAATGCCCCCAAATAAAAATGTAAAAATATCACAGGTGGTTACGAGTCGCCTCCGTGACTCGTGACCATAACATATGACATGTACCCTTGAGTCGTCACCAAGATAATGAGTTGGACACATATACAATATCCCCCAAAAAACTCCATGGCCCCACCCATTACCAGACCAAACGACTCGTATTGTCTAGTCGTATCCCAGATAGAACCCTAAGAGATTGGACAAAGGACAACATACGACTCAACCTTACCATTCATAACCTATTATCATGGCTCTTAGTGATCCACTCACACTCAGAGCATGGTCAAGTCACTAAGTTACTGATTTTATTAAGTGACTATCCTAACGACCCGTAACCTCCACCAATGACTCATACCACAAAGTTATTACCATAATAGAATCCCAACCACTACCTACTATACATCTCATGAATAGGGTCACCTAACCCGTACCCATACCATACGACTCGTATGGTGAGTCGTTACTAGGACAGGAAGCTCAAAGCTCATGAAATTTCCAAGGTCTAAAACCCAGGGTGTTTCAATTCTCCCCTACTTGGATCATTCATCCTTGAATAATGGAATAAGGCATTGACTGGCACGATTAAATCCCCAAACATATCTACTCTTACCTTTAACTAAGTTAGAAAAAAAGAGGCCAAGGAAATCAACCTTTCCTTTAACAAAGTCGGTAAACAAAGATGGTAAGATCAACACATACCTTAAGCATGGTTTTTTAAAATAAAAAATAGGAATGGATACTTGGACTTAATGTCCTCTTTAGCTTCCCAAGTAGCCTCTTCAACCTTGTGGTTCCTCCATTGAACCTTCACCGAAGCTACATCCTTGATCCACAATCGACGGACCTGCTGATCTAAGATTTAAATTAGGACCTCATCATAAGACATAGGATTTGAAATACTGATATCATTAATAGGTAAAATCTATGATAGATCACCCATACACTTACTAAACATAGAAACATGGAACACCGGGTGAATGGAGCTCAAATTATGAGGAAACTCCAACTTATATGCTACATTGCCAACCCTTCTAAAAACCAAGTACGGACCAACATACAGGGGACTGAGCTTCCCCTTCTTCCTAAACCGTATTACTCCTTTCATGGAAGACACCTTTATGATCACCCTATCCCAACCTCAAACTCTAACTTCATACACCTCATATCCGCATAGGACTTTTGGTAACTTTAGGTAGCTTTAAGACTATCCTGATTCACCTTCACCTTCTCCATTAATTGGAGAACTAAATTCAGACCAAACATCTCTGCCTCCTTAACCTCGAACGACCTAATAGGAAACCTACTCCTACTACCATACAAAGCTTCAAACAGAGCCATCCCAATTCTAGAGTGGTAGCTATTATTATATACAAACTCTATAAAAGGAAAATGATCAACCTAACTACCACCATAGTTAATGAAAAAAGTGCAAAACATATCTTTCAATGTCTGAATAGTCCTTTCTGCTTGTCCATCCGACTGCGGGTAGAAAGCCATACTAAGACTCACCTTAGTTCCCAAACCCTTTTGATACAACTACCAAAAGTATGATGAAAACTGCGTGCCATGATCTGAGATGATAGAAATAGGTACCCCATGCAACTTCATAATCTCATGGAGGTATAACCTCGCATAATCCTCTTCTCACTGGTAAAAAGTGAGTGAACTTTGTCATCCTATCCACGATGACCCAAATTGAATAAAAATATTTTTGAGACCAAGGAAGACTGACAACGATAGCTATATTGATCGCCTCCTATTTCCAAGCAAGCAACTCAATTTCTTGATACAACACACTACCTCCTAAATGAACACACCACCATCCTTGTAGTTCAAGAGGCAAACTCTACGGTTAGCTAGACAGTGAATGTCTTTCACCAACTCCTACTTCCCTATATTCACATGAGCCAGGCTTCCCATGGATAAACTACTAAGAGCATCAGTAACCTCATTAGCTTTACCTAGATGGAAGTGAAAACTCATGTCATAATCCTTGAGTAGCTCAAGCCATCTCCTTTGACCGAGGTTCAACTCTTTTTGAGTAAACATATACTACAGGCTCTTATGATTGAAAAAGATATCCACATGCACACAATATAGGTAGTGACACCAGATTTTCAACACAAATACCACAACAAATAATTCCAAGTCATGAGTCAGATAATTCTTCTCATGCACCTTCAACTATCTAGAGGGATGAGCTATCATCTTGCCATGCTGTATAAAAATGTACCCAATCCCCACACGGGATACACCACAATAGACTATAAATACGCAAGTGCCTTCAGGCAAGGTCAGAGATGGAACCGAAGTTAGCTTATCCTTCATCTTCTCAAAACTACCTTTACAAGAATCAGACCACAAGAACTTCACCTTCTTTTGAGTGAACTTAGTCAACGGGGTAGCTATAGAAGAGAAACTTTCCACAAACCTTCTGTAATAATCGACCAAACCCAAGAAACTCTAAATATCGAATGGTGTTGTGGGTCTAGGACACTTCTTAACCATGACAACTTTCTATGGATCCACCATGATCCCTTCACTAGAAATGACATAACACAAAAAAGTGACAACGTTTAACCAAAATTCTCATTTAAAAAATTTGGCATACAACTGCTGATCTTTTAGCATTCGTAGCACAACACAGAGATGATTAGTATGATCTACCTCGCTCTTAGAGTACACCTGAATATCATCTATGAACACAATGATGAAAAAATCCAAAAAAATGATAGAAGACCCTATTCATTAAGTCCATGATTGCCATTAGGTCATTAAACAACCCAAAGGACATAACCAGTAACTCCAAATGCACAGAAAACAATCTGAGAAATATCCATATCCCTAACTTTAGATGATGATACCCAGAACAAAGATCAATCTTGAAGAAACACTTAGCACCCTAAAGCTGATCAAACAAATCATCTATCCTTAGAAGATGGTACTTATTATTTACTGTCACCATATTCAATTACTAGTAATCAATACACATCTGATGGGAACCATCCCTCTTGCGCATGAATAAAGTCGGTACACCCCATGGAGACATACTAGGATGGATGAAACCCTTGTAAAAAAAATCCTTTAGATTTTCTGAAGTTCCTTTAACTCAATTGGACCTATTTTATATAGGGGAATAAAAATAAGACGAGTGTCCAAAACAAGATCTATCCTTAAATCAATCTCTCTATCGGGAGGAACATAGAAAGGTCTTTTGAGAAAACTTCAGAAATTCATTCACCATCGGGGCAGAATGTAAAAATTGATCCTTTAAGTTAGAATCTTTAACTCGGACCAGATGGTAGAGACACCCCTTGGAGATTAATCATTGATCTCTAAGATACGCTATGAACCTCCACTTAGGATCTAGGGAAACACCTTACCATTTAATAATTAGATCATTAAGAAAATTACAGATGACTTTATGGGTTTGATAGTCTAGAGAAGCATAACATGAGTGCAACCAATCCAACCCTAATATGACATCGAAATCTACCATGTCTTATTCAAACAGATCCACTAAGGTCTCCCGACCACCCAAAGACACCACACATCCCCTATAGACTATTTTAGCAACCACAAAATCATTTACCAAGGTAGAATAAGAAAAAGGGTATGGTATACACTCGATATCGAAACCAAAATGCACAGCCACAAATAGGGTCACATAAGAATGAGTGGACCCCTTATAAAGCAAATACTACACATCATGGGAAAAGAGTTTCAACATACCAGTAACAACATCTGGCGATGCCTCAAACTCTTGACAATTAGTGAAAGCATAGAGTCGGTTCTGACATATGTCAGAGCCAGATGGTGTACGCTTTGGTGCTGAAGCTGATGAAGAGGCAACAGGAACCTTGTTTTCCCAAGGAGAAACCTTACCAATTGTGCTGTTTCTAATCATATGCCCCGACTGACCATAGTTGAAGCATATGTCCTTTCCTTCATCATAGTAACCCTGATGAAACCGACCATAACATCTGTAAGAAGAATATGATAGAGCTGATTGGGCCCTACTAGTCTTAGATTTGGCACCCTGTGCCCTATAATTATTGCAACCTTGAAAATGCCTATCTCCTGATGGCTTTGGGTAGGGAGCATTAGCCTTCGAATAAGACCCTAAATTGCCCTACCTCTTCTTGGAAGAACTTCTACCATCCTTCCTACTATATTTTTTACCACCACCCTGATAAGAAAATCTATACTTTTTATTTTGCCATTCCTTAATTTCTTCCTGCTTCTTCTTCTCTTCCTCCACCTGCTGCACATACACCACCAGCCTAGAGATATTTATGTCCTTGTTCAACAAGGTAGACTTACTCTCTAAAATCAAGAATTTGTAAAAATTGAAAGTAAATTTTCTCATTCTAGCCCTTACGTTAGAAACTAACTCCAGAGCATACTTGAAACACACTATTTTTGACCCTTAGAAAATTTCTTGAGTTTGAGCTTCTGGACATTATACGACATAAGGATATTTGTAATATGTTGTGGGTACCACTTAGGTTCCTCAATTCATATGTTAATCAGTGTGGTTTGGTTGTTTACTATCTAAGGTACAAGAAGGTATCATATTAGTCGTATGTTATGGATACGAGTTGGTCCTTGTGGTCATATATTGGACAGTATTGGTATCCAAGTTTCTACCTAGGGTACGAGAGGTGGGTAACACTCCTATGTTATGGGTATGGTTTTGGTGGTATGCTTATACCCTCATGCGCTCCTTTTAAATCTTTTAAGCTAAGGACATTTTAGATAGTTCCGACCCCAGACACCTTAAGACCCCACGTCTTAAGAAAATTATGGTCTCTCATAAGACACTTTGAAATATCAAATCACTCCTAAAACACTCTTTAAACTTTATCAAGAAAATTGGGCTAGGGTTATCTTCAACTGTTCATCTATAGGCTCAAGAGTCAATTTCTTTTCATGATCTTTATGAATAAGGTATGCGAATCTTCCTTCATTGTTAGTTTATTAAAATCATATGTTTAAAGCTTTCTTTATGAATCATTAATGTTTATTTTGAAAACCAATGTTGAGAGTTTTGTTGCAAATTCTTGAGTATTGTTTACTCTTGGTTTAAATTATGAATATACATATTTTAATAATGTTTTTGTACATGTAGGTTCTTGGTAATTGTGGTTTAACAATTGGGTCATGGTTAACCCTAAATTTGATGGTTATTACTTTGGTTTAGGTCTTGGTAAAGGTATACCCTCAATGTGTTTGTGAAAATGTCTAGGGGAATAAACTAGTCACATGATGAACTGGGTTTGAAACTAATACTTGGTATAAGAATGTCAATGAAGGATAAAAGATTTGTAACGGTTTTGATGACTACAAATTAAATTGTAATGTATTTTGAACTAAGGCTATGGCCTAATAATCTAAATGGTTTCATAAAGTCCTTGTTGGCCATATGTTGATTTGAATTATAACCTTGGTAATTCAAATGGCTAAATGGATGTGAGTCCCTAAATATTGAATTGTATTGTTGACTTTGTATAGACAATGGGTTTGAGTCCCAAAGTCGAATGATATGGTTATGGCATGTTGTACGCTTACAAGTTGGGCTGGTATGATGATACCAATGGGATGCCTTTGGTATATAATTGGACTAATAGTTGTGCATATGTAAAATGATTGTTTTAATGGGGCTTTAAAATGAGATGTGTAGCTGGGCCATAAAAGTAGAGTCCAAAGGACTAACACTAGAAACCGCGCTAGCTGGTGCAAGTGTCTATTGACCAGGAGGTTTGAGTCCCCAAAATTAACATCTAAATAGGAGGTTCGTGTCCCCAATATTATATACATCGGTGCTTAAGTCACCTTGATTATGCTGGGAGGTTCGAGTCCCCCATATAGGCATATATGGTTATAGATATTCTCAGGTTTATGCAGCTACACGCACTGGGAACCTTCCAGCTAGGAAAAAAATATAGCCCATATAGATTGTGGGTGCCTTGTTCTATGATAGTTATACTACAAAACCCAGGTTAATGTTCCCAAAGTTCATGCTAATATTGTTCCTTACCCCGGCATGGTATATATGTACTACATTGGCTGATTGGTTTTGAACAGTTGGCATTATTTTATCCTTATCCTTGAGTTAGATGCTAGTGTTCCAATTGCTAACCATCCTCGGATGTTGTATCCCCACACGATGCAGGTGCTGATTATACTATCACACCTCCTACTCAGTGACTTAGATTCAGGGACAACTTTTGTTGACTTGAAGTGGTGAGCTTCCATACTTCGGAAGGCTATATTTCTTGCCTTGTGTTTTCTTTTGTATTTATTGGTTTAGACTTGGATATTGGTTTTGACTATGGTCAGGGGCATGTCTCGATCGGATATTCTTATTTTATTTTAGAGGCTTTGTATGGAGAAAACTATGGACTTGGGTATGTTATGGAATGGATACGGATTTGGTTATGTTATGGTTGTTAGTTTAGTATTGGATGGTTTGAATTGTTTGGGTTACCCATGGTCATGGGCCTATCCCAAATTCTTTGAGTTATACATTACTCTATCTTCTTATATAGATGGAATTCACCCATCTCAGGGTATATGTTGGTTCGTTGGATTGGGTAGCGAGGTGATCTTCGATCCTTATTGGACTTGAGATGCCTTTTTTGATAAGGCCCTGGTTCAGGTCTATTCAAGTTTTTATCAGAGCCTAGGTTCATGGTCAATTGGGTTTCAACAAAGTCATGTCAAGTAGAGCCTCTTTTATGGGTTTGTATCTCTCTACACTTGTAAGAAAGAGACTGAGACATTTAGGAATGTTTCACTTTCTTGTTGTCTTACTTTGAGCTATAGAGTCTAATGTCTTGAATCCTTCTAATTTTTGTTTGCTCATCTTTCAGATCATGCCTCCAAGATGATCTTATGTTCATACAAACTCTTCTTTCCCCTCTGAGGACAATGGGGATAGAGCTCGTCTAACTACTGAGGTCCAGAACCTTTCAAGAGTTGCTGCATCTGACTGTCCTCATGGGGTTCCTCCTGCACCCATTAATCTTCCTCCTGAGGATGACACTCATACTTAGTCGCCTCAAGGGGAGTCCACTAATGCTGAGTTCTATCACTCCATTACACTGTTGACTCAGTTGGTAGCTTCTCAATTCGAGCATGGTGTTCCTGTTACTCTATCATTTAAGGCCATAATGGGTTGGCTAATTTATGAGGTTGCATCCTCCTATATTTACTTGTACTAATATTGAGAAGGATCCTCAAAGTTTCATTGCTGAAGTGGAAAACATCTTTTAGGTTATGAACACTTCAGAGGTTGAAGGTATTGAGTTTGTTGCCTACCAATTGAATGGTGTGGCATACTAGTGGTACGATAAGTGGGAACAATCAAGGGGAGAGGAAACTGGTTCTACCTTGTACAATGATTTCTCTAGTGCATTTATGGATGCTTCTTTCCTCTGGAGTTGAGAGAGGCAAAAATGGAAGAGTTTGTAAATTTGAGAAAAGGTAGGATGTCTGTCAAGGAGTACGCCTTGAAATTTCATTAGCTTTCCAGGGGTGCTCCTGAGTTGGTTTCAAGCATGAGGTATAGGATGCGCAAGTTAGCTTTAAGATTGTATCATGAGTTTATCCTTGAGAGTAAGGATACCTTGTTGATCAAGGACATGGATATCTCCAAGTTGATTGTGTATATGCAGCAGGTAGAGAAAGAGAAGATGAAGTAGGCTGAGTTTAGTGAGAGGCAGGGGATGAAATTTGGTCCTTTAGAGAAAAGTGGTAGAGATGGTGGTAAGTGTCTAAACAAAAAGTGGAGGAGTTCTGGTTCTTTCTCTATGACTAGTGCCCCTTACCAGAAGTCGTCGGGTGATGTGCTAACTTTGTGACTGCATATTTAAGTCTTTTAATTCTGAATAATTGTAAGTTTTTATGTAACTATTGTTGTTTTTTATCGCATTTCATTTGATTTTGTAGGAAAAGTCAAGATTGTATGAAAACCAAGGAAAACAATAACAAAAAGGACATTTTTAGTGAAGTAGAGATGACAAGTCAAGAAGCAATGTGTCAAAGAATTTAGTTGATGACTTTGGTGGCAAGTCATCAATTAGTTGACAAGCCATCAGAGTAGTCAACACCCATTTACAAATTTTAGTTGCTAGAGAAGTTAGTTGAAGGCTTGGGTGAAAAGTCGTCAACTAGCTGACATGACACAAAAGTTATCGTCACCCATAAATAAAATGTAGCTACTGAAGAATGATGTTGACAACTTGGGTGACAAGTCATCAACATGTTGATAAGACCTCACTGTAGTGGTCACCTATAGATAGATTGAAGAATGAAATTGACGACTTGGTTGACAAGTCGTCAATATGTTGATAAGTCATCACTGTAGCCGTCACCTATAGACAGATTGAAGAATAAAGTTGAAGACTTGATTGACAAGTCGCCAACATATTGGTAAGCCTTCACGATAGTCATTGCCTTATATAGATTAAAGATTCTGAAGAACTAAGTTGATGAATTAGCTGACAGGATATCAACAAGTTAATAAGCTATCAGCCTTATCGTCAACTATGGAGCGAAAATTTTGGTATTTCAAAATTTTGAATTTTGAAAGTTGCGGATATTTATAGTATCTCTTAGGGTTTTCATCAGAAACTTGAACTTTATTCAAAAAGAACTAGTTTACATTTGTGGCTTTGATGTTTTGAAACGAGTTTTCAGTTTTTTTTATTTAGTTTTGGGATAATTCTGTTGAAGCTTGAAGAGAACAACAATTTGATTTCATCTTTTGTGAGTATAATTTCTATGAATTATGGATTCAATTTCTGATATCTCTTTTACCTTTATGTGGAACCAAATCACACAACTAGAGTTGTGGGAGAAATGATTATTACATTATTGATTTGATAGTTGGGTTAGATTCAAACGACTGTGGGATTCATCTTGATAATTCTATTGTATTATTTATTCTCTATTGGTTGAAAATGATAGAACTTGCTTTAGGTTGCTTTGCTTAAATTGAGAAATCAACTAAAAGTAGTGACTTATCAACGAGGATTTTGAAAGATAATTTTTCCATCTAATGATTAAGACTGTAACAAGGTTAATCAACTCAAGATAAAAATTAGTGAGAATAGGAAGGTTTCCTAAGTTTGAAAGAATTAGGGAATCTAACATCTAAATAGGCTGACAGACACTTAGATGGGTTGTCGGTAATGATAATCTGGTATTTCCCACAAGTCACAAGAATAAAATACCACAACTATTATTCAATCAAGTTATTAATTATAGTGATCATAACTCTAGTTCAACTACATCATTAATTTGAAAAAATGCATAATTAACTTTGAGTTTCTAAAGCAAGTTGAAATGTTAATGATAGATCGTTTGATAAAAACCCCTTATTTAAAGGAAACTATTGACTATTAGTTAGTTAAATCACAAATCTTCTTATTTAACACCATATTCCCTGTGGGATTCGACCCCAACCTAGTTGGTTTATATATTTGATGATGACCGCTTACTCTTTCATAAGAGAGGTGTAATTTGGACGTATCAAATTTTTGCGCCGTTGTCGAGGAATACAGTTGTCAGTTAAGTATATCTGTGTTAGTTGACTCTTACTCAAGTTTCCTAATTTTACTTTTATTTATTGTTTTTGATATATTTAGGTTGGTTATTATGCATGTCACAAACCCAAATATCAGGATAACCATTATTCCCTCTCAACCCAAAACCTCAATGAATTGAGAGAATAGCAAAACAACAAGAGGAAGTAAGATTGGACGCTTTGGCGAATGCTCAGGTTAACCAACAGAATGTTGGATTACCAGGACGAGTACCCAATACAGATGATGAGGATTTGGGTGATGATGAGTTGGTTGATACTACGAATAAGCGATGTGCTGAAACTGTTGTACCAACAAATCAAAATCGGCAGGCAAGATATAGGATGCATCAATAGATTGTAGTGCATTTTGATCTAGATGATGAGGATGATGTTGATTTGGATGGATCTGGAGTTACAGGAGAAATCATTCCACCTACACTAGATCCTGGGGTGAAATTTAATATCACCAACACTATGATCCAACTGCTCAACTTTAAAGGACTGTTTGGTGGATTAAATAGTAATGATCCAAATTTGCATTTGGTGAATTTCATCAATATTTGTAAGTCGTTTGATAATCATGGAGTGGGGCAAAATGACATTCATCTAAGAATATTTCCATTGTCTCTATCTGGGGAGGCAACTTTGTGGTTGAACGATCTAGCATCCAATTCTATAACAAATTAGAGGCAACTGAAATGAGCAGTCCTAGAAATACCAGATTATCATTACCGATAGCCCATCTAAGTGTTTCTCAACCTACTTAGATGTTAGATTCCCTTATTCTTAAAAACTTAGGAAACCTTCCTATTCCCATTGATTTTTATCTTGAGTTGATTAACCTAGTTACAGCCTTAACCATTAGATGGAAAAAATTTCTTTCCAAATCCTCGTTTATAATTCACTATGTTTAGTTGATTTCTCAATTCGATCAAAGCAACATGAATCCGGTTCTATCATTTGCAACCAATAGAAAATAAATAATACAAAAAAATTATCAAGATGAATCCCACAGTCATTTGAATCTAACCTAACTATCAAATCAACAATGTAATAATCATAGCTCCCACAACTCTAGTTATGGGATTTAGTTCCACATAAAGGTAAAAGAGATATCAGAAATTGAACCCATAATTCAGAGAAATTATATTTACAAAAAATGAAATCAAATTATTGTTCTCTTCAAGCTTCAACGGAATTATCCCAAAACTAAATCAAACATTAAAAATTCAAAAATTCCAAGCCACAAGTGTAAATTAATATTTTCTGAATAAAGTTCAAGATACTGATGAAAACCTTAAAAGATGCTATAAATATCCGTAATATTCAAAATTTAAAATTTGAAATCTCAAAATTTTTGCACTATAGTTGACGACAAGGCTGACAAGTTGTCACCCAAGTCATCATCATAGTTCTTCATAATCTTTAATCTGTATAAGGTGATGACTACTGTGACAGCTTATCAATATGTTGATGACTTGTCAATCAAGTTGCCAACTTCATTCTTCAATCTATCTATGGGTGATGACTATAGTGACGACTTATCAATATGTTGATGACTTGTCAACCAAGTCATCAACTTCATTCTTCAATCTGTCTATAGGTGACGACTATAGTGATGCCTTATCAATATGTTGAGGACTTGTCACCCAAGTTGTTATCTTCATTCTTTAGCAGCTACATTTTGTGTAAGGGTGACGCAAACTTTGGTGGATTGTCAACTGGTTGATGACTTGTCACCCAAGTCATTAACAAACTTCTCTAACAACTAAAATCTGTAAATGGATGACGACCACTCTGATGGCTTGTCAATTTGTTGACGACTTGTCACCAAATTCGTCAACTAAATTCTTTAACACATTGCTTCTTGACTTGTCATCTGCACTTCACCAAAAATTCCCTTTTTGTTATTGTTTTCTTTGGTTTTCATACAATCTTGACTTTTCCTGCAAAATCAAATGAAATATGATAAAAAACAACAATAGTTACTTAAGAACTTAAAATTATTCTAAGTTAAATGCCTTAAATGTGTTGTTACAAAGTTATCACACAACACCCTCAATATAAAACACTTGCTTGTCCTCAAGCAACTATCTAACATGGTATTATGCACATAATCAGAGGATCAATGAAAAGAGTAACACCTCTATTTTTCAATTCGAACCCATTAAGAAGAATGTGATTTTTTTCGGCCAAGTGACAACAAGATTTCATATATATTTTTAATGTTCAAACAGACCAAGCACAACTTACACTCAGAGTATTTAGTCATCAACAATTACAAGTATCATTCTCATGCCATCACATAGAAGAAATAAGTTCCTTATTCCAAATATTACTTGTTGCTGTTAGGAATTGGACATCAAATCTCTCACTCTCACAATGAAGTTTCGAATTATGCTCCTACTATGCCATAGGCTTGCCTTTACCATTCTGTTTGGGTCATCTAGTAGTCACATTAAGATCATTGCAAGGTTTTCTTGGCTTGAAATGAAGGGTTAAGTGCTGGAAAAGTCAATTTCGAATTAGTGACTTAGCCTCCCTTTCTCCATTTACACCACTTGGCTACAACCATGCTTATTTATTTGCATTCTTCCAACAACCCACTTTTATGAATTGGTTTCACTCTTAGCAGTCCCAATCAACACCATTTTATTATTTATCTATTTTTTTTAACTTTCACAACATCTTTTACACCTTTCAATCGTTATCTCCTTTACTGTAGCCATCCTCAACTTAGGTGATTTGCCTGAGTTGATGTGTATAATGTCCAAAGGGAGATCCGGGGCTAAAATAAAGGTTTAACTGTGTAATTAATGAAAGGTAGTCAGATTATGAAATAAAGAAAGATCTAATGGCTCAAAAGGGGATACAAAAGGGATTTATTACAAGCTTATGGGTTGTTGGGTTACTTATAAAAAATGACCTGCGATCATTTCTCAGATGACTACTTACAAGCTAACAGAATGACTTGAGCAAGTTCTAGATGCACACAAACACAATAAGAAAATATCTACAAAACCTCACACTCTCATGGCATGGAATTGTAATTTCATCACCAAATATTTAACCAATACCCAAGTTTAAGTAGGGATTGCCATATTTGTATACTTTCATAGACAAAAATGGTTTTCCCATGTACCTAGCATTAATCTCACAAGAAAATTTTTTGATGGGTTCAAGATTTCCAAACTTTCAGAACATTTAACACTAAAATTACTACTCAATCATATCTACTCTTCTTTCATACATAACACATAAGCTACAAACAACACAATAAAGCCTAAACATACCGGTTCCCTAGATAGAGCTCAAGGGAATAGAACACAGGCAATATACTTTTGAAGTTGTAAGTACCCCAAACCCCTACAAATAAAAACATACATTATCCTCAATGCATTATTATTAAAAATTAAGAATGAGGGTAAGGACATACCTACAACACCTTAAGTGCATGTGTCATGAGCTAAACTAGAAGAGGGATAATGTTTTTAAGCAAAAGTTGGAAAAACAAAGATTTTAAGCAATTTTGATTGGGTTAGGGATTTGGATTAGGTTAAAATTACTTACCTGGGACCAACTTTAGTTGAAAGCTCGCCAGTGGGTTCATATCCTATCACTGAGCTTTCCAACCTATGACAAAAACTTCCTTGATCATGCTTTAGCTGAGGAGAAAGAGTGACAACTCATCATATTATTGATGACTTATCAACCTTGCCGTCAACCTTATCCAGATTGTACCCCTACCATGCTCCATTTGATGACTACAAGTGATAGGTCATCAACTTATTAATGGACTACCAACTTAGTCATTAAATCTATCCAGTATATGCTCTTTCTATATTTCAGTTGATGACTACAAATGATGGGTCGTCAACTTGTTGATAGCCTGTTAGCTTTGTCGTTAACTCTATCTAGAATTAACATTGATCCCAGTTCTATTCCTGCACACTTTAGAAAACACATTAGTCATAATGAAAGCCTAAAACAACCAAAATACTTGCAATACAAAAGTTGGGTTGCCTCCTAATAATGCCTAATTTAATGATACAACACGACTTGCTTATCTTGACTACTCAGACTTCGTCAACATACACCTTAGACAACAACTTTCCTTCATCCATTGGGATAATATAACTCTTGATTCTTTGCCCATTTATCTTAAACAAATTTCCTTCTTTGTTTTCAAGTTCCATCATACCCGATGGAAAAACCTGAGTTATTTTGAAGGGTCCAGACCATTTCAACATAAACTTACCAGGAAAGAGCTTGAAGTATGAGTTAAACAACAATACCCAGTCACCCATTTAAAAGTCCTACTTTTTAATTCTTAGTCATGGTATTTCTTCATCCGTTCCTTGTATAGATCAACTCTCTCATAGGCATGGACCCAAAACTCATGTACCTCATTTAGCTGATCTAGCCTTAATTCAGCTCCCTCTTTCTAATTCAAATTCAATATTTTAAGTTCCCATAATGCTTTATGTTCTATTTCAACAGGAAAATGACAAGATTTACCAAAAACAAGCTGATAAAGCAACATTCCTATTGGCATTTTGAAAGCTATCCTATAAGACCAAAGAGCATCATCAAGTTTCTTTGACCAATCACTTCTGTTCATATTTATAGTCTTGGCCAAATTAGACTTGATCTCTTTATTTGATTCGTTCACTTGACCACTAGTTTGCGGGTGATAAGGAGTGGCTACCTTATGTTGTTTCACCCCATAATTCAAAAGTGTATCTTGAAATGTCTTGTTACGGAAGCACGACCCTCCATCACTTATGATAGTTCTCAGAACACCAAAACGTAAGAAGATATTATTTCTCAAGAACGCCACTACTTTTTTCCCTTCATTATCTGCCAAAGATACAACTTCAACCCACTAGGACATGTAGTCCATAGTAACCAAAATATATTTGTGGCCACAAGAACTCACAAACGGTCCCATAAAGTCTATACCCCATAGTTCCACCTCTAGCATCTTAGATATAAGCATTTCATGATTTCCATAGATCGAACCCTATTGTTGGCATTGATAACACCTCTTCATGAATTCATAAGTATCTGTATGGACTGAAGGCCAATAGTATCCACTTTGCAAAATTTTCCTTGCAGTACGATCACCTCCATGGTGTCCCCCAACTAAGGAAGAATGGAAAGCCTCTAAAATACCCTTCATCTCAACCTTCGGTACACATCTTCTGATAATATTATCAGCATAATGTATGAACAAATAAGGTTTATCCAAAATATACCTAATGACATCATATAAAAACTTCTTCTTCTATTGAAATAATAGTTTTTTGGGAGGATATCACAGACCACAAAGTTAGTAAAGTCTGGATACCATGGCACCAAATCAAGAGTAACCACTAGAATCTGCTCATCTGAGAAAGAATCATTAATTTCCAACTTATCCATATTCATTTGGTCATTTTCTAACCTGGACAAATGGTAAACCACTTGATTTCATATAATTTCCACTCTTTGACTTCCAAGTCAAACTCCTGAAGTAATAGAACCCATCTTATGAGTCTTAGATTGGAATCTTTCTTTGCCATTAGATATATCAACGCAGCATGGTCAGTGTGAACTACTACCTTAGTTACTATTAGATACGCTCAAAATTTATCAAATGCATACACCACATCCAAGAGTTCTTGTTCTTTCATAGTGTAATTCTTTTGTGCACCACATAAAGCCTTACTAGCATAATAAATGGGGTGAAACATTTTCTCCTTCTTTCCCCCCCAAATAGCTCCGATTTCAACCCCACTTGCATCACATATCACTTTAAATGTCTTAGACCAGTCTGAAGCAATGATGATAGGTGCAACAACCAACTTTTCTTTAAGTCATTGGAATGCCTTCGTACAATCATCATAAAAAATAAACTTGCTCTTTTTCTTCAATAACTTTCAAAGTGGGTTTGCAATTTTGGAAAAAATCTTTGATGAACCTTCCGTAGAAACCTGCATGGCTAAGAATACTATGAACTTCTTTAACTGATATGGGAGGAGGTAGTTTTTCAATGACTTTGATCTTAGTTCTATCAACCTCGATTCCTTTTACAAAAATTTTGTATCCCAACCCTATGCCCTCATTCACCATAAAATGGCATTTCTCTCAATTTAAGACGAGGTTAAACTCTTCACACCACTGAAGTTCCTTGCTTAGGTTCACCAAAAAACATCCAAATGTTCTCCTACCACAGAAAAATCATCCATGAATACTTCCAAAGTGTTCTCCATCATATCTGAAAAGATTGACATCTTACATCTTTGGAACATAGCCGGTGTATTACACAATCCAAACGATATTCTCTTGAATGGGAAGGTTCCATAGGGACACGTGAAAGTTGTTTTGTATTGGTCCTTAGGTGCAATCGATATTTGATTGTGGTTTGAGTATTCATTGAGAAAGAAATACGAACCCCTTGTTTCCAATTAATCAAATATTTGGTACATGAAGGGCATTGGAAAATGATATTTCAATGTCCAGGAATTTAACTTCTTATAATCCAATCATACCCGCCAACTAATCACCAGTCGGAGTGGAATTAGCTTATTCTTCTTATTCACCACTACTGTCATGCCTCCTTTCTTAGGCACACACTATATAGGGCTCACCCACTTACTATCAGAGATTGGGTAAACCACCCAATGTCAAGACACTTTTTATATCTTTCTTTACTACTTCTTGCAATGGTGGATTCAACCCGTGCTGATGCTCAATAGTAGTAACTTTACTATTAAATGTTATGAAAGTTTGGAATTGATAACCCATCAAAAAAATTTCTTGTGAGATTGATGCTAGGTATATGTGAAAGCTATTTTTGTCTATGAAAGTATTCAAATATGGCAATCCTTTCTTAATCTTGGGTATTGGTTGAATATTTGGTGATGACATTACAATTTCATGCCATGAAAGTGTAAGGTTTTGTAGATATTTTCTTATTGTGTGAGTGCATCTATAACTTTCCCAAGTTATTCTATTAGGTTGTAAGTAGTCATCTGAGAAATAAGTAAACTAACGACCCATAAGTTTGTAATAGATCTTTTTTTGATCCCCTTTTGAGCAATTAGATCTTTCTTTGTTTCATAACCTGACCACCTTTCATTTATTATAGAGTTAAACCTTTGTTTTAGCCCCAGTTCTCCCTTTGGACACTATACACATCAACTCAGGAAAATCACCTAAGCTGAGTGTGGCTACAATAGAGGAGATAATAATTAAAAGTTTTAAAAGATAGTATGAAAGTTAAAAAAATTAACTAAATAAATAAAAAATAAAATGGTGCTGATTGGGAGTGCTAAGAGTGAAACCAATTCATAAAAGTAGTTTATTGGAAGAATTCAAATGAATAAGCATAGTTGTAGCCAAGTGGTGTAAATTGAGAAAGGGAGGATAAGTCACTAATCCTAAATTGACCTTTCCAGCACTAAACCCTTTATTTCAAGCAGAGAATGACCTGTAGTGATCTTAGTTTGACTACTTAATGACCTCAAAAGAATGGTAAGGGCAGGCCTATGCATAGTAGGTGTATAATTTGAAACTTCAGTGTGAGAGTGAGAGATTTGTTGTCTAGTTCCTAAAAACAACAAGTAATATTTGGAGTAAAGAACATCTTTCTTCTATGTGAGGGCATAAGAATGATACTTGTAATTGCTAAACATTTGATTAAATACTCTGAGTTTGAGTAGTGCTTTTTCTGTTTAAACTTCAAAGATATATATGGAATCTTGTTGTCACTTGAAAGAAAAAGATCACATTCTTCTTAATGGGTTCAAATTGAAAAATAGAGGTTCTACTATTTTCATTGATTCTCTGATTGTGTGCATAATAATTTGTTAGATAGTTTCCTGAGGACAAATAAGTGTTTTAAGTTGAGGTTGTTGATGTGCTAGCTTTGTGACAACACATTTAAGGCTTTTAACTTGAAATAATTGTAAGTTCTTAAGTAACTATTATTATTTTTTATCATATTTCATTTGATTTTGCAGGAAAAGTCAAGATTGTATGTAAACCAAAGAAAATAATAACAAAAAGGATATGTTTGGTGAAGTAGAGATGGCAAGTCAAGATACAATGTGTTGAAGAATTTAGTTGACATTTTTGGCGATAAGTCGTCAACAAGTTGAAAAGCCATTGGAGTAGTCGTCACCTATTTATAAATTTATGTTGCTAGAGAAGTTAGTTGACAACTTGGGTGACAAGTCATCAACAAGTTGACAAGCCACCAAAGTTGTCATCACCCTTACACAGAATGTAGTTGTTGAAAAATAAAGTTGATGACTTGGGAGACAAGTCCTCAATATGTTGATAAGCCATCACTATAGTCGTCACCTATAGAATGATTAATTAATGAGGCTAACAACTTGGTTGACAAGTTGTCAACCATGTTGATAAGCCATCACTGTAGTCGTCACCTATAGCTAGATTGAAGAATGAAGTTGATGACTTGATTGACAAGTCATCAATATGTTGATACGCTATTATAGTAGTCATCTCCTTATACAAATTAAAGATTATGAATATCAAAGTTGATGACTTGGCTGACTAGCTGTGTACAAGTTGATAAAATGCCAGCCTTGTCGTCAACTATGGTGCAAAAATTTTAGGATTTGAAATTTTGAAATTTGAAAGTTACAGATATTTATAATAGCTTTTACAGTTTTCATCAGTATCTTAAACTTTATTTAGAAAACACTGTTTTTCATTTCTGGCTTTGAAGTTTTGAATAAATTTTTCAGTTTTGATTTAGTTTTGGGATAATTCTATTGAAGCTTGAAGAGAACAACAATCTATTTTCATCTTTTGTGAGTATAATTCCTCTGAATTATGGATTCAATTTTTGATATCTTTTTTACTTTTATGTGGAACTAAATAGTTATGGGAGCTATGATTATTACATTGTTGATTTGATAGTTTGGTTAGATTTAAATGACTGTGAGATTCATCATGATAATTCTGTTGTATTATTTATTTTCTATTGGTTTCAAATGATAGAACCTGCTTTATATTTCTTTGCTAGACTTGAGAAATCAACTAAAAATAGTGAATTATCAATGAGGATTTAGGAAGATAATTTTTCCATCTAATGGTTAAGGATGTAACAAGGTTTGTCAACTCATGATAAAAAATAGTAAGAATTGGAAGGTTTCCTATGTTTGAAAGAATTAGGGAATCTAACATCTAAGTAGGTTGAGAAATATTTAGATAGGTTGTCGGTAATGATAATCTGGTATTGTCCATAAGTCTCAAGAATCAAATACCACAATTATTATTCAATCAAGTTATTAATCATAGTGATCACAATTCTAGTTCAACTACATTTATGATTTTAAATACTGCATAATTAACTTTGAGTTTCTGAAGCAAGTTGAAACTTTAACGATAGATTATTTGTTGAAAACCCCCATTTAAAGGAAACTATTAACTATTAGTCGGTCAAATCATACATCATCTTAATTAATACCATATTCCCTGTGGGATTCAACCCCAATCTAGATGGGTTATATATTTGACGACGACCGCATACTCTCTCATAAGAGAGGTGTAATTTGGGCGTATCATCAGTCTTAGCATAATGGTGGGTTTCGGGCATAGGGTGCCTAATCTCAGGATAGTGGGGCTCAGTTGGCTCTATCCCACCCTTCTTGTAGATTTTGTGGGTAGCCACATCTTGGTTTCTGTGAGGAAAGAATGAATATATGTTTTTATTATTATCGGATTGGTCATATACAACGTGACTATCATGTTAGAATGGCTTCTGAGGCTAACAAGGTTTCAGTTGCTTCTTCATCTACTCCTGCACCAAGGGTGCTGCTTCTGCATCTATTTTGCTTCTAGTACCGACACTGGATGAAATTGATTATTTACACTTATATCTCATCAGGATTCTGACGCATCTCCCGATATTGTTACTGGTATATTTAGACTATTTTTCTATGATGTGTATTATTTACTTGATCCAAGGTCCACTTTTTCTTAAGTGACCCTATTTGTGGCTGTGTATTTTGGTTTTGGTCCAGAGTTTATTTCTTATCCTTTTTCTATATCTACCCCAGTTGGAGACTCTATGATTACTAAAAGATTCAACATGGGGTGTGTAGTATCTATTAGTAGTAGAGAAAATCTTGTGGATTTGATATAGTGGATATGGTTGACTTTGATATAATATTGAGGATAGATTGGATACACTTGTGCTATGCCTCATTAGATTGTTGTACCTATAAGGTCATGTTCAAATTCCCTAATGATCCTTTCATTTTATGGGAAGGGGATTCTTTAGTGCCTAAGGAAAGGTTCATCTCATATCTTAGAGCCTAGAAGTTGATTTCCAAAGGATGTTTGTATCATTTGTTCTGGGTTAAGGATTCTAACTTGGAAGGTCCTTCTCTAGATCTATTCCTGTAGGTAATGAGTTTTCTAAGGTTTTCACTAATGATATTCTTGGTATTCCTCCCCATAGGGAAATTGATTTTGGGATTGATCTTGTTCTAGACACTCATCCTATCTCTATCCCTCCTTTTAGAATGGCTTCAGCTAAGTTTAAGGAGCTTAAGGAGCAATTAATGGATCTCTTAGATAAAGATTTTATCTATCCTAGTGTGTCTCCTTGGGGTGCTTCTGTGTTGTTCATGCGTAAAAAAGGATGGTTTCCTTCGGATGTGGATTGACTACTGTCAGCTGAATAAGGAGTCTATAAGAATAAGTATCCTCTTCTTAGGATAGATTATTTGTTTGATCAACTCTATAGTGTGAAGTATTTCTATAAGATTGATCTTAGGTTGGGTTATTATCAACTTAAGATTTGGGAAGTAGATATCCCTAAGACTACCTTCAGGACCCAATATAGTCACTATGAGTTCCTAATTATGTATTTTGGGTTGACCAATTCTCTGACAACATTTATGGATTGATGAATAGGGCCTTCCATCAGTTTCTGGATTTGTTCATCATTGTCTTCATAGGTGATATTCTGGTGGACTTTAAAAGTAAGGCGGATTATTTTGATCACCTCCATGTTATGTTGTAGACCTTAAAGGATCAATGTTTGTATGTGAAGTTCTTGAAATGTGAGTTTTGGTTTAAGGATGTGACTTTTCTTGGTCATGTTCTCTCAAGTGAATGGATCATGATGGATCCACAAATGGTTGTAGTGGTTAAAAAGTGGCCCATACCCACAACTCCAATCGATATTTGAAGATTCTTGGGTTTATCCAGTTACTATAGGAGATTTATGGAAAGTTTTTTTACTATAGCTGCCCCATTGACTAAGTTAATCCAGAAGAAGGTCAAGTTCTTGTGGTCGGATGCTTGTGAGGGTAGTTTTGAGAAGTTGAAGGATAAATTAAATTCAGCTCTAGTTTTTTCCCTACCCAAGGGTAATGATGGCTTCGTAGTGTATTGTTAGGATTCTTATGTTGGGTTTGGTTATGTGTTGATGCATCATGGTATGGTGGTGGCCTATGCCTCTGGGCAATTGAAGGTTCTTGAGAAGAACTACCCTACTCATGATTTGGAGTTGTTGGCTGTGGTATATGCATTGAAAATTTGGCGTCATTATCTCTATGGGGTTCATGTCGACATTTTTTTAATCATAAGAGCCTGCAATATGTGTTTGCTAAAAAAGAGTTAAATCTCAGGCAAATAAGGTGGCTAGAGCTGCTAAAGGACTACAATATGATTCTCCATTCCTATCCAGGTAAAGTTAATGTAGTTGTTGATGCTTTTAGCAGGTTATCCATGAGGAGTCTAGATCATATGGAAGAGGATAAGCAGGAGTTGGTGAAGGACATTCACCATTTGGCTAATCTTAGAGTTTGTCTCACAAACTTTGAGGATGGTAGTGTATTTGTGCATCAGGTATCACAGTCATCTCTTATTGTTGAGATAAAGGAAAAATAGATGTTGGATTCTGACTTGATGAATATTAAGATAAATATGGGTCAACAAAAGATTGTTGACTTTTTGATTGGTGGTGATGGTATCTTGAGGTACCAAGGTAGGCTATGTGTTTTGATATGAATGGATTGAGGAAAGGATTTTGGACGAAGCTCATGGATCTCATTATGCTATTCATTCTGGTTCTATGAAAATGTATCTTAATCATAAAGAGTTTTATTGGTTGAATAATATAAAGTGGGATGTGGCTAACTATGTGGCTAGTTGTATGATGTGTCAACAAGTGAAGGTTGAGCACATGAGATATGGAGGTTTGTACCAAGTAATTGAGTTGCCCGAATGAAAGTGGGAGGTAATTATTATGGATTTCATTATCGATCTTCCTCGATCTCCGAATCAACGTGATTCAATTTGGGTCATTGTGGATAAGATGACCAAATTTGCTCATTTCTTGCCTATGAGGACTAGTTATTCAGCGGAGTATTATGCTAAGTTGTATCTTACGGAGATTGTGAAGTTGCATGGTGCTCCTATTTCTATTATTTTGGATCGTGGTACTCCGTTCTCATCTTATTTTTGTGATCATTTTAGAAAGATTACGAAACTAAGGTGTGCCTTAGTATCACTTTCCACACACAGTCGGATGGACAAGCAAAGAGGACCATTCAGACATTAGAAGACATGCTTTGTGCTTGCATGATCGACTATGGTGGTAGTTAAGTTGACTATTTAACTCTTATAGATTTTTCTTATAATAATAGTTATCACTTTAGCATTGGTATGGCTCCTTTTGAGGCATTTTATGGTAGGAGATGTTGTTCTCCTATTGGATGTTATGAGGTTGGTGAGGGTAATTTGTTAGGCCTTGATTTGGTTCACCAAGACTTGGAGAAGGTAAAGGAGATTCGTGATAAATTGAAAGCCGCTCAAAGTCGCCAAAAGTCCTATGCAGATGTGAGGCATAGGGAGTTAAAGTTTAAGGTTGGCGATTGGGTATTCTTAAAGATGTCTCCCATGAAGGGGGTAATGTAGTTTGGTAAGAAGGGAAATCTTAGTCCCAGGTATGTTGGTCCATACTTAGTTTTAAAGAGGCTTTGTATTATTGTCTATGAATTGGAGTTGCCTTCTAGTTTGAGCTCTATTCATCTGGTCTTCCATATCTCTATGTTGAGAAAGTGTGTAGGTGAACCTTTATCAGTTGTTCCTTTGGAAGTGTTAGGTATTTAAGATTCTTTATCTTTAGAGGTAGTCCCGATTGAGATCTTGGATCGTCAAGTTTGTCAGTTGCAGACAAAGGATGTGCTCTGATAAAGGTTCTTTGGAGGAATCATAAGGTTGATAAAGCTACTTGGGAGGCATAAGAGGACATGAAGTCCAAGTATCCGTATTTTTTTCCAGTTTCCAAAATTAGTGCTTGAGGTATGTGTTGTTCTTAATATCTTTGTGTATATCTTTATTAAAGAAAATGGTGATTCCTTGATGTCATTGTTTTCTAATCTGGTTAAAGACAAGTTTGATGGGTATTATTGTGTTAAATTATGCTTGTGATCGTCTTTACCCGTCATTCAAGGACGAATAATCCAAATTGGGGAGAATTGAAACACCCTAGTATTGACCCTTAAAAAGTTCTTGAGTTTGAGCTTCTGGATATCATACAACTTGAGGGTACTTGTCGTATGTTGTGCGTACAGTTTAGGGTCCTCAACTCGTATGATAATCAGTGTGGTTTGGTTTTTTACTATCCAAGGTATGAGATGGAATTATACTAGTTGTATGTTATGGATACGAGTTGGTCCTTGTGGTCGTATGTTGGACAGTGTTGGAGTCCATGTTGCTTTCTAGGGTATGAGTGGTGGGTACGACTCGTATGTTGTGGGTACTATTTGGGTAGTGTAGTCGTACCATCCTGCACTTCCTTTTTAGCTTTTAAGTTGGGGACATTTTAGATATTTCCCCCCAAAACCCTTAAGACCCACATCTTAAAACACATTGTGGCCTATCATAACACACTTTAAAATATCTAATCACTCCTAAAACACTCTCTAAACTTTCTCAAGAAGATTGGGCTAGGGTTTTCTTTAACTTTTCATCTAGATGCTCAAGAGTTAAGTTCTTTTTGTGAATCTTCATGGATAAGGCATGTGACTCTTTCTTCATTGTTAGTTCATGAAAATCATGTGTTTAAAGCTTTATTTACGAGTCATTAAGGGTGATTTTGAAAACCAATGTTGAGGGTTTTGTTGCATATTGTTGAGTATTGTTTACTCTTGGTTTAAATTGTGAATATACATGTTTTAATGACGGTTTTTCACATGTGGGTGATTGGTAATTCTTGTTTAACAATTTGGTCATGGTTAACCCTAAACTAGATGGTTTTAACTTTTGTTTTGGTCTTGGTATAGGTATGCCCTCAATGTGTTTGTGAAAATGTATAAGAGAATAAACTAGTCACATGATGAATTTGGTTTTGAACTAATGCTGTGTATAAGAATGTCAATGAAGGATAAACAATTTTTAAAGGTCTTGATGATCATAAATTGATTTGAAATGTGTTTTGAACTAAGGCATTGGCCTAATAATGTAAATAGGTTGGTAAATGATTTCATGAACGCTTTAATGGCCATAATGTGATTTGAATTGTAACCTTGGTGGTTCAAATGGATAAATGAGTTCGAGTACCTAAATGTTGAATTGAATTGATAACTTAATATAAACAATGGTTTTGAGTCCCAAAGTCGAACGATGATGGTTATGGCATGTTGTACACTCGCAAATTGGGTTGGTATGATGATACAAATGGGTTGCCTTTGGTAAGTAATTGGACTAATGGTTTTGTGTATGTGAAATTATGATTTTAGATTGGGATTTAATGTGGGATGTGTAGCCGGGCTGTGAAAGTAGAGTCCAAGGGTCTAACACTGGAAACCGCGCTAGCCAGTATGGGTGTCTATTGACTGAGAGGTTTGTTTCCCCTGAATTGTCATATGAATGGGAGGTTTGAGTCCCCTATATTGTATACATTAGTGCTTAAGTCACCTTGATTATGCTGGGAGGTTCGAGTCCCCCATATGGGCATTCACAATTATGGATATTCCCTGGTTTGTGTGGCTACGCAGACTAGGGCCCTTCCATCTAGTGTAAAGCTAGTCCCATATAGCACATGGGTGCCTTGTTCTATCATGGTTATGCTACACAACCTAGGTTAATGCTTTCAAAGTTCACACTAATCTTTTTCCCTATCCCGGCATGGTATATATATATATTGCATTGGTTATATGCATTCATTGATTGGTTTTGAACTGTTGGCATTATTTTATCCTTATCTTTTAGTTACATGCTAGTGCTCCAACTACTAACCTTAATCATACGCTATATCCCTACACGATGCAGGTGCTGGTTATACTATCACACCTCCTGCTCAGTGACTTAGATTCAGGGACAACTTATGTTGACTTGAAGTGGTGAGCTTCCATACTTCATAATTTCTTGCCTTGAGTTTTCATTTGTCTTTATTGGTTTAGACTTGGATATTGGTGTTGGCTATGGTCGGGGGCATGTCCCGATCGGATATTCTTTTTTTTTGTTTTAGAGGCTTTGTATGCTTAAGACAATGGACTTGGGTATGTTATGGAATGGATGCGGATTTGGTTACATTATGGTTGTTAGTTTGGTATTGGATGGTTTGACTTATTTGGGTTGACCATGATCATGGGCATATCCCAAAGTCTTTAAGTTGTACATTACTCTATCTTTTTATATAGATGAAATTCACTTATCTCAAGGTATATGTTGGTTGATTGGATTGGGTAGAAGGGTGATCTCTGGTCCTTTTGGACTTGAGATGCCTAATATGAAAAGGCCCTGATTAAGGTCGTGTCAATACCAAGACAACTGGTAACTTCAAGGCATACTCCTTACTGACATCTTGCCTTGCTTCAGATTTACAAACTCTTCCACCTCGCCTCCATCAAATCCTGAGGAAAGAAGCAGTCCAGAAAAGCACTAGAGAAATTATCCCACAGGGCTTAGCATTGTCACCCCTCGACTGTTCACATTACTCATACCATTTGTATGCTAGTTTTTCAATTTGTAGGTAGTAAATTCCATACCCTCCATGTTAGTAGCATGCATAATTTGAAAGATCTTTTCCATCTCATCAATAAAACCCTGAGGATCCTCCTCAACCTTAACACAAGTAAACACACGAGGGATCAACCTCATAAACTGGCCAACACTTGTGGCCATAGAAGATAGAGTAACAGAGGCACCACTCTCTACCTGAGAAGATACCAACTATGCCAACATATGGATAGACTAATGAAACTCAACATTCATCACATATACTTGAGGAGCTCAAGGATGGATGGAAGGAACCGGTGGAACTCCAGGAGAACAACCAGGAACTGGAACCCTAGACCGGGTCTGGACCCCATAAGATGAGTGTGTTCCATTTGCGTTGTCCCTAAGTAGGACAGAGGAGTTTCCATGAGTGTCATCTCATTGGGGAGGTATGATCAGAAAGGTAAACAAATGGGAATTAGAGTAAAATTTAGGACCTTAGACTCTATAGCTCTAAAAAAGAACACAAGAAAGAGAAACATTCATAAATGCCTTGTAGGCTCTCCCTTTTGAGTGTGGTATGCTACACATCCCTATAAGAGACTCTTCTCAACATGGCTTTGTAGTACACCAAATTGACCATGAACCTAAGGCTCTGATACCAATCTAGCATGACCCACACCAGGTCCTAGTCGTGTTGGATATCCCAAGTCCAACCTAGAACAGAGATTACCCTTAATATCCCACCATTAACCCTCTTACACCCCATGTTGGATGAATTTTGAACATATAACAAGATAAGGCAATATAAATTTTTTGGCATGATAGTAAGCTAACACTAATACCGACACCGCCTATGCCCATAGTTGTTCAACACAACCTCTAATGAGAATCCAAAAAATTCTATCTGGACATTACCCCGGCCATAGAAAAAACCTAATTCAATGAAATAACAAAAAAATAAGTCCATAGCATAAAATGGAGTCTTTTGGAGTATGGAAGATCACCACTTAAGTCTGACTCCAAGCTATCCCCGAATCCAAGTCACTGAGAAGGAGGAATGGTAGTATGGCCGGTTCCTGTATTGCATGGAGATACAACACCAGAAGGCCATTAGAGAGTGAATTCTAGTATGTAACTCAGGGATAAAGAATAGTACTTCCATCATTCAAATCCAAAATAAAATAACCAAATGCAAACACATACATACATATATATCGTGTTGGGGTAGGGAACAAGGTTTAGCATGCATTTAAATCCTTAACATGGGCTGAGTAGCTTGACCATCCAAAAACTACCCATAGGCTATATGGGTTCAGCTTCCCCTGCTAAAAGGGCAGTGTGTGTTAGTCGGATGACCGGTGAAAAAGAACCTGAGATGACTAGTAAATCTCCTCAAAATATAAATTATGACATAATGCATATGGTCACCAAGACCACCCTCACATCGGCAAACATGGGATTCCAGTGTCAGTCCCTTAGAACCCCCACCTTCTACGGCTTTGCTATCGATCCTCATTAAGACATATTAAAATCATTTACATATCCCCAATGATTTACGAAGGATTCTTTTAATTAGTCATTAACCATTGGTATCATCATACAAAAATTAGAGTTTGCAAGTCTATTACCTTATTTCATATAAACCATTAAACCAAATTAGACTACATCATTTACAATAATACCAAAACCATTTATAATCAAACCATGGACACCAAGGTCTTTCAAAAACCATATAAAAACAACCAAAACCAATTCATTTTCCATTTACCATTTATCTAATTCAAGAGTTTCAAGAATAGTTAAAGTATGTGACAAAATTATTCTCATTGACAATTTCACAAACACGTTGAGGGCATTCCATTATCAAAACCAAAATCATCCAATTTGGGGTTCAACCATGACCCCTCAATTTAATTACCAATCCCATAGACCGACATATGCAAAACCATAATTAAAATAAGGAAAACCATAATTTAAACCATGTGAAATAATATTCATTCATGAACAACCAAAACCCTCAACCATTATTTCAAAACCATAACAACACCATAAAAATCATACATTAAAACACATGCCTTTAGTAAAATAACAATGAGGGAAGAGTCACATGCCTTAGACACTATGGAGTACAGAGAGAAACCACCCTTAAAAGCCTTAATTTATTATCTTGATGAAACCCTAGCCTTTTTCTTGAAAGAGATTTTGAGATATATTTTAAGAGTGCTTGATTGGGAATAATAAGTTATTGAAGTCCCCAAAAGGTGTTTTAAGTTGTGGCCTAAAAGGGAGTTAAAAGGATAAATGTCCAAAATTCCAACCAACTTAAAATTGTAAAAATGTAGGTGGTTACGAGTCGACCCCCGTGACTCGTGACCATAACATATGACTCGTACCCTCAATTTGTAACTAAGACAGTGAGTTGGACACACATACACTATCCACCATATGACCCTATGGCCCCATTCGCTACCCGACCACATTACTTATATGGTCTAGAAGTATCTCAGACAGAGCCCAAAGGTATTGGACACAGGGAAACACACGACTCAACCTTACCATCCGTAACCTATCCTTACGGCTCATAGTGAGCCACTCGTACTCAGAGCCAAGTTAAGTCAGTAAGTTAATGTTTTGATTAAGGGACTGTCCTAATGACCCTTCACCACCACCAATGACTAATACCACCATGTCTTCACCATAAAAAATCCCAACCACCACCCATGGATACCTCACGTCCAGGGTTACCTGACTCGTACCCATACCATACAACTCGCATGGTGAGTTATTACTAGGAAAGTGGGCTCAAAGATTAGGAAATTTCCGTGGGCCAAAACCCAGTGTGTTTCATTACGACTCATAGTAGTGAGTCGTAAGGAGTGTTTACAAGTCGATGGTTGACTCGTAGTCAAAGATAATTTTATTTCAGTTTTCAAGTTAAGGGAATTCTAGACATTTTCCCTCTTACCCAACTTGAAATGCACATCTTATAACCCCTTTAGGGTGTCATTAGCACTCAAAAAGACATCAAAGTAACTTCGCAAACACTTAAAAATCCTCAAGGTCTAGAACACTTAGGGTTTTCAAGAGGTTGATCAATTAGGGCTTTTAAGGGTGATTTCTTCTCGTAAATCTTACTATTTCAAAAATGTGACTCTTCCCTCATTGTTAATATGTTAAAAAGCATATGTATTAAAGAGTTATTCATATGGAAATATTTTGGTTTTGAAAACACGAGTTGTGGATTTTGTATATTTATTGTTCAATAATCTTTTTACATGATTTAATTTAGATTAGTCATGCTTCAATTATAGTTTTGAACTTGTGGGTGCATGGTGGATGAATTAGGAATTTGTAATTTTCCCAAACTTGTGACTTTTGAAGTGGTTGTGACCCCAACCCACAGTGTGAAATTGGGTTTGAGTTGTTAGAAAGGTGGAAATTTGTGAATTGAACTAGTCTTGAACTATTGAATAATATAAAGAGGTATTTGAAACACAAAATGGTTTGATTTAATAAACTAAGAGTGTTAGGTCCCCCACCCTGTATTGATGGACAAAGGGTTTATTTTGCCCTAGATAATGGAAACTATTTTAGCATAATGTGTTTTCTTGCAAGTTTAATTGGTATGATGATACCAACAGTGCAAACCTTAATTTGAATTATGGTTTATGAATAGGATTGTGTGATAAATTTTTTAATTTAGATCTAAAAAGAGTTGTGTGTAGCTGAGTCATAAAAGTGAACATCTGGGTGACTGACACTGGAAACCGCACTTGTCGATGCGGGGGTCAAGTAGACTAGGGAGGTTTGAGTCCTCCTTATTATTATTTCATGCTTAGGGAGGTTCAAGTCCCTTGTAAATCATTATATGATCGGGAGCTTAAGTCACCTTAGTATATGTTGGGAGGTTCGAGTCCCTCGTGTGCATACATGAGATTATTCTCTATTTTATGTGGTTGCACGTACTAGGGCCTTACTAGAGGGTGAGAGATGGGTCCCATATAGCTCGTGGGTACTATTCCATGATGGTTGAGCTACATAATCCTGTATAAGGTTTAAAAGTGCATGCTAAACCTTATTCCCTAGCCCGGTATGTGATATAAATATATATATATGTGTATATATATATATGTTTATGCATTTAATTTTGTGCATTGATTTTGGAATGAATTTTGAATTATTGATTATATCATTATGTTATCCTTATCCAAGAGTTATATTCTAGTGCTCCGAACTTTAACCATCTATATATGTTGTATCCCCACGCGATGCAGGAAGTGGCAATACTTCCACTTCTCTTTCTCAATGATTGTGGATTGATCGAGAGTCGACTTGAAAGGGTAACCTTCCATGCTTCGAAAGGCTCTATTTTGGGATTATGTTTTCCTTTGAGTAATAGATTATTGGATACTATTTTTGGCTATAGTCGGGGGCATGTCTCGACACTTTATTGATATTTAGTTTTGAATAATTGTTTTGAAGGCTTCGTATGGAATATTATAGTTTTGTGGCGATGTCGATCAATAATTTGGCTAGTCGTCGGTGGTTGGTTATGGACATATATTGAAATTTTCCTAATCTATTACATGTTATCTTGTTATATATTTAAAAATCATCCAACCTTAGGGTATTATTTTTGGGTTGGTTAGGTGTAGGGGGTGATCTCCAGTCCACATGGGACTTGAGATACCCAACTCTGCTAAGCCCTAGTTTTGGTCATGTTAGATTAGTATCAGAGCCTAGATTTGGTATCATTAGGTGTCTAACAAAGCCTTATTGATAAGTATCTCTTTTATGGGTGTGTAGTGCGCCATACTTATAAGGGATAGGCTAGAAGACATTTAGGAATGTTTCCCTTTTTGTTGTTCTGTTTCGAGCTATAGAGTCTGTGGTCTTGAATCCCTCTAATTCTAGTTTTTTCTCCTTTAAGATCATGCTTCCAAGAATATTTGATGTCCGCAGGAACTCTTCTATCCAATCTGAGAACAATATAGATGAAGCTTATCCTACTCTAGGAGTTTAGACCCGATCTAGGGCCTCTACTTCTGATTTCCCTGATAGATCTCCATTGGTTCCCCAAGTTCCTTCTCAGGCATCTTAAGTTGATGTGTCTAATGTTGAGTTTCGCCAGTTGATTCACTTGCTTATCGAGTTGGTGGCCTCTAAGTCTGAGTTTTTTTCTTCTGTTTCTCCATCTTTTAAGGCTAAAAGGGTTGGCTAGTTTATGAGATTGAGTTCTTCTATGTTCACTAGTTCTAAAGTTGAGGAAAATCCATAAAACTTTATTGATGAGATGTAAAAGATCTTCTGTATAATGCTTGGTTCTAATATGGAAGGTGTGTAATTGGCTTCCTATCAACTCAATAGCATACCAATGGTATGAGGAATGGGAACAGTCTAGGGGAGACGATGTCGAATTCATAATATGGGATGATTTCTTTAGTGCTTTTCTGGAATACTTCTTTGCTCAAGAGTTAAGGGTGGAAAAAGTGGAAGAGTTTGTTAATCTGAAGTAAGTTAGGATGAAGGTCAAGGAGTCTGCCTTGAAATTCCATCAATTATCCCAAATGCTCCAAAGTTAGTCTCCAAGAGAGCTCAAATAAGGAAATTTGCTTCTGGGTTGTCCCCTAATTTGATTCTACAGAGTAAGGTTGTCTTGTTGAACAAGGATATAGATATCTCCAGATTGGTTATGTACATACAATAGATTGAGAAAGATAAGAAAAAACAGAAAAAAATAGGGGAAAGATAGAATAAAAAGTTTAGATTTTCTGATTAGGATGAAGGTCAACATCAGAGTGGTAGAAACGGTGAAAAGTAGGGAAGTTATGGTTTCTACTCTACGGCTAGTGATCCTTATCTGAAACCATCAGGTGATTTTCATTCTCAGCATGATAGTGGGTATGGGGCACTCGGTGCCCAATCTTAGGCTAGTAGAGCTCAGTCAGATCCATCTTATCCTTCTTGTAGATTTTGCGGGCAGCCACAATGTGGTTTTTGCGGGGAAGGAACAAGTACTTTAAATGTGGTCAAATTGGTCACTTGTAGATGGATTGTCCTTCTAAGGTTACTTCAGGACAAATAAGAGTCCACTTGCCACTTCATCAGCTTTTTCCCTAAAGGGTGCTACTTCTACTTCTGGTACTGGCACTAGCTAAAATTTTTTGTATGCTCTTGCTACCTGCCATTACTCTGAGGCATCTCTCGATATCATCGCTGGTATGTTATAACTCTTCTCTCATGATGTGTATTGCTTACTTGATTAGGGTCTACTCTTTCTTATGTGACCCTGTTTAAGGATGTACATTTTGGCTTTGGTCTTAAGTATATCCTTAATCCCTTTTCTATTTCTATCCTAGTGGGTGATTTTGTGATTGCTAAAAGAGTCTATATGGGTTGTGTGGTATCTGTTAGTGGTAGAGAAACTCTTGTAGATCTAATAGATTTAGACATAGTTAATTTTGATGTCATATTGAGGATGGAGTTGTTGCACTTGTGCTATGCCTCCTTAGATTTTCAAACTTGTAAGGTCGTGTTTAAATTACCTAATGAGATAGTCATTGACTGGTAAAGGGGTTGTCTAGTGCCTAAGTAAAGACTCATATCGTATCTTAGATTTGGAAGTTAATTTCTAAGGAATGTCCTTATCATTTGGCCCATGTTAAGGATTTTAACTTAGAGGGTCCTTCCTTGCAATCTGTTCTTGTGGTTAATGAATTCCTTGAGTTTTTTCCTAATGATCGTCCTAGTATCCCTCCTGATAGGGAGATTGATTTTGGGATTGACCTGGTTTTGGACACTCGTCCTATATCCATCCCTCCTTATAAAATGACTCCCTTTGAGTTGAAGGAGCTTAAGGAATAGTTAAAATACCTCCTTGACAAGGGTTTTATCTATCCTAGTATGTCTCCGTGGAGTACTCCTACTTTGTTCATTTGTAAGAAGAATGGTTCTCTTTAGATATGTATCGATTACTGTTAGTTGAATAAGGTTATTGTAAAGAACAAGTATCCTCTTCCTCGAATTGATGATTTGTTCGACCAGCGTCAGGGTGCTAGGTTTTTCTCTAAAATTAATCTTCAGTTGGGTTATCATTAGATAAAGATTAGGGAGGTGGATATCCCTAATACTGCCTTCTAAACCCGTTATGGTCACTATGAGTTCTTAGTCATAACTTTTGGTTTTACAAATGCTCTGGAGGTATTTATGGACTTAATGAATAAGGTTTTCTGTCAGTTTCTGGATTTTTTCATCATTATGTTTATAGATGATATTCTGGAATACTCTAAGAGTGAGGCGGAACATACCGATCATCTTTGTATCGTGTTACAAACCTTGAAAGATCAACATTTGTATGCTATGTTTATGAAGTGTAAGTTCTTCTTGGAAGTTTTTACTTACCTGGGTCAGGTCATTTCTAGTAACGGAATCATGGTGGATCCGTAGAAAGTTGCAGTGGTTAAGAAGTGGCCTAGGACCTTGACTCCAACTGATATTTGAAGCTTCTTGGGTTTAGCTGGTTACAAGGAAATTTATGGAGAGTTTTTCAACTATAGCTTCCCCATTGACTAAGTTGAAGGTGGAGTTCTGTGGCCTGATGCTTGTGAGTGCTGTTTTGAAAAACTGAAAAATAAGTTGACTCAAGCTCTAGCTTTGACCCTGCCTTAAGGTAATGATAGATTCATAGTTTGTTGCAATGTTCCTCGTGTAGGACTTGGTTGTGTGTTGATACATCATAGTAGGGTGGTGTCATCTGCTTCTAGGTAGTAGAAAGTTTATGAGAGGAATTATCCAACTCATGACTTAAAGTTGATTATTGTGGTGTTCGCATTAAAGATTTGGTTTCACTATTTATATGGGGTCCATGTTGATATCTCTTTTGATTATAAGAGCCTGCAATATGTGTTTACCCAGAAGGAGTTGAATCTCAGGCAAAAGATATGGCTTGAGTTGCTGAAAGACTATGACACGAGTCTCCATTACCACTTAGGTAAAGCTAATATGGTTGCTGATGCTCTTTGAAGGTAATATATAGGGAGTCTAGCTTATATGGATACGGATAAGCGCAAATTAGTGAAAGATATTCACCATTTAGCTAACCTTAGAGTTTGTCTCTAGGTCTCTGAAAATAGGGGTATGTTTGTGCAAAAGATGGCGCAATTCTCTCTTGGTACTGAAATAGAGGAAAAATAGGTATTGGATCCTATCTTAATGAATATTAAGGGAGATGTAGGAGAATAAAAGGTTGTTGATTTTGAAATTAGTAGGGATGGTATCTTGAGGTACCAAGGTAGATTATGTGTTTCTGATGTATATAGGTTGTGAGAGAGGATCTTGGCTGAGGCTCATGAATCATGTTATGCCATTCATCCTGGTTCGACAAAGATGTATCATGTTCTTCAGGAGATTTATTGGTGGAATAATATTATGCGAGATATGGCCAATTTCGTGGCTAAATGCATGGTGTATCAACAAGTGAAGGTTGATCACTTGAGGCCCGAAGGGTTGTATCAAGAAATCTAGTTGCCTGTGTAGAAGTGGGAAGTGATTAACATGGATGTCGTTACCATTATTCCTTGATCTCAAAATCAATTTGATTTGATTTGGGTCATCATGGATAGGATGTTAAGTCTTCTCACTTCTTGCATGCAAGGACAAATTATTCGGCGGAGGATTAAGTGAAGTTGTTCCTCCAGGAGATTGTGAAGTTGCATGGGGCGCCTGTTTCTATCATGGAAGATCGTGTCACCCAGTTCACATCACAATTTTTGCATTCGTTTCATAGAGGCTTGGGAACTAAAGTGATCCTTAGTACAACTTTCCACACGCAGTTGAATAGGCAAGCGGAAAGAACTATTCTGACATTGGAAGACATGCTTAAAGCTTGTGTGATTGACTATGGTGGTAGTTGGGTTTATCATTTTCCTCTGATAGAGTTTGCATATAATAATAGCTACCATTTATTGGTATGTCTCCTTTCGAGGCCTTATATGGTAGGAGGTATAGGTCTCCCATCAGGCGGTTTGACATTGGTGAGGCTGAGATTTTTGGCCCAAACTTGGTTCACCAAGTGATAGAGAAGGTGAAGGTTATTTGGGATAGGCTTAAAGCTTCCCAAAGTCGCCAAAAGTTCTATGTGGATGTAAGGCATAGGGAGTTAAAGTTTAGTATTGGTGATTGGGTGTTCTTAAAGCTATCCCCCATAAAGGGAGTGATATGATTCGGTAAGAAGGGAAAGCTCAGTCCCCGTTATGTTTGTTCATACTGGGTGTTGAAGAGGGTTGGTACTGTTGCGTATGAATTAAAGTTGCCCTCCAGTTTGAGCTCTATTCATTTGGTGTTTCACATTTTGATATTGAGAAAGTGCATAGATGATCCTTCAACGGTTGTTCCTTTAAAGGATGTAGGTATTTTGAATTTTTTATCTTATGAGGAAGTCCTGGTTGAAATTTTAGGTTGGCAAGTTCGTCGGTTGTAGAAGAAGGATATAGCTTCAGTAAAGGTTCTATGGAGGAACCACTAGGTTGAAGAGGCTACTTGGGAAGCCAAAGAGGACATGAAGTCCAAGTATCCATTCTTATTTTCCACTCCGGGTAATCGTGCTTAAGGTATGTGTTTTCCTTGACATCTTTGTTTTTTGACTTTGTTAAAGAAAAGAGTGATTTCCTTAGCATCTTTGTTTTTTGTCTTTGTTAAAGGTAAGAGTAGAGGTATATGGAGTCAATTTGTGCTAATAAATGACTTGTGCCATCATTTGAGGGCGAATGATCCAAGTGGGGAAGAATTAAAACATCCCAGATTTTGGCCCTTGAAAATTTCTTGATCCTTGAGCTCACTACCTTTGTTATAAATAGACCCCTGGTGTTGTAGGGTGTCTTGATGCCTCGTTGGATTGAGTCATAATCAAATCATGTAAGTTTGTGCCATGATTCTTCTCTAAGTACGAGTGGCTCACTATAAGCCATTGGGATTTGTTACGCGTCAAAGTGTGTAAATCGTAGGATGTCCAGTGTAAGTACCAATTTGGGTTCTGTGTTGATTACGACTGGACCCTATGAGTCATAGGGTCCCATTACGAGTTTGATGGTTGAGTCGTAAGGTCAACAATGGGTGGTGTCCTAGAGATTGCCTTCATTACGAATCGTGGTGACTAATTGTAAGGAACGGTTACGAGTCATTGGTTGACTCGTAGTCAAAGATGACTTTTTTTCATCTTTTAAGTTAAGGGTATTCTAGACATTTCTCCTCTTACCCAACTTGAACCACGTCCTCTAACCCCTTTAGGGCATCATTAACACTCGGAAACACATCAAAGTAACGTCTCAAATACTTCCAAATCCTCAAGGTCAAGAATACTTTGGGTTTTCAAGAGGTTGATCAATTAGAGCTTTCAAGGTTGTTTTCTCTCCATACATCTTACTATTTCAGGCATGTGACTCTTCCCTCATTGTTAATTTGTTAAAAAGCATATGTATTAAAGGGTTATTCACATGGAATTATTTTGGTTTGAAAACAAGGGTTGTTGGTTTTGAATGTTTATTGTTGAACAGTGTTTTTCATGATTTAATTATGATTATTCATGTTTTAATTATGGCTTTGAATTATGGTTGCATGAGTATGGTGGATAAATCAGGGAATTGTGATTTTTCCAAACTTGTGACTTTTGAAATGGTTATGACTCCAACCCATAGTGTGAAATTGGTTTTGAGTCATGAGAAAGGTGGAATTTGTAAATGAACTAATCTTGAACTACTGCATGATATAAAGAGTTATGTGAAACAAAAAATGGAATGATTTAATGAACAAAGGGAGTTGGTGTACCCCACCTTGTATTAATGAACGAAGGGGTTGTTTTCCCCAAGATAACGAAATTTTTTTTGCATGATGTGTTACTTTGCACGTGTAGTTGGTATGACGATACCAATAATGTATTCCTTAATATGAAATGTGGTTCATGAATGGTATTTTGTAATAAATGTTTTAATTGGGATCTAATAAGGGTTGTGTAGCTGAGTCGTGAAAGTGAAGGTCCGGGTGACCGACACTAGAAATTGCATTTATCGACACAGGGGTCAAGGTCAGTAGGGAGGTTCGGGTCCCCCTTATTATTATTTTGATGATTAGGGAGGGTCGAGTCCCCCGTAAATAATTATATGATCGGGTTGTCAAGTCAACTTAGTATATGTTGGGAGTTTCGAGTCCCCCATGTGCATATATACGAGATTATTATCTAGTTTGTGTTGCAACACACATTAGGGCCCGACCAGGGGGTGATAGCTATGGCCCATATAGCCCGTGGGTACTATTACATGGTGATTAAGAAATATAATCCTGGCTAAGGTTTAAAAGTGCATGCTAAACCTTATTACCTAACCCAACATGTGATATATATATATATATATGCATTTGATTTCTACATTGATTTTGGAATGAATTTTTATTTGTTGACTATGTCATTATGTTATCCTTATCCAAGAGTTACATTCTAGCTCTCTAACCGCTAACCATATGCGTACGCTGTATCCCAACACAACATAGGATTTGGCCATACTTTTACTTCTTTTACTTAGTGATTATGGATTGATGTATCCCAACACAACGTAGGATTTGTCCATACTTTTACTTCTTTTACTCAGTGATTGTGGATTGATCAAAAGTAGACTTGAATTAGTGAGCTTCCTTGCTTCGGAAGGCTCCTTTTTGGGATTATGTTTTTCTTTGAGTAATAGACTATTGGATATTAATTTTTGTCTATAGTCGATGGTAAGTCCCGACACTTTATTGATATTCAATTTTGAATCATATTTTAGGAGGCTTTGTCTCGATTACTGTGGTTTCTGGGCAGTGTTTGTCGATCGTTTGGTTGGTCATCAGTGCTTTGTTATGGATATGCATTGAAATTTTCTTAAGCTATTACATGCTATCTTTTTATATGTTCAAAATTCATCCGACCTTGGAGTGTTGTGTTTGGGTTGGTTGGGTGCAGGTGATGATCTACGATCCACGTCGGACTTGAGATACCCAACACGACCAGGCCCTGGTTTTGGTCATGTTAACTAGCCAATGACTTCCCACAAGAACTCCTATGGTTATGCTGGTACATGTGCCATCATTACTACATTCTCATGAAGTTCAAATGTGATTCCTTCAGGCATTTCAATCAAACCCAACCAGCTCTGAAGTGATTCATGTTGTGGTTCAAGCCATGACAATACTGGATCCGATGATTTAAAGATTTCTATGATGCAATGGTCTTCATGCTGTAACATCTAGTAGGAATCACATGCCATGACGTCCAGGATCAGTCATAAATTTTACTCCTCTTGAAATTCCCAATGTCTATACTCTCCCTAGAAGATGAATACTATGAAGCACAATGCTTTATTTTCCAGCACAACAGATCTATTTAAAAAGAAATCTGACCGAACGAATGGGGAAAGTGGAACTATACCGATGATCATCCCCACTGGGGTGACATCCAAAGAGCAATAAAAAAATATCAACCACTATATGAAATAATGAGATATAAAGTCACCAGCTCCATCAAAAGCATACGGCTTAAAGCTCCCTGACAATAATTCAAGGATTCATCATCCAGTAAAAAGATTTACTTCACCATATCAATAAAGAGAAGCTTGGAAGGCCAAGAATAGCTAAGGCAGAATCACGACACCGATTGGTGGATTTAATAAAGATACACGTTCTGATCACCAACACAAAAAAAAAATTTCCTGATAGATGACGTTAGATGACATGTGGAAGAAAGTTACACTCTTTAGTTAGTTACCCTTTCCAGTGGGTTAACATTTCCAATGGGTTACCCATTTTAGTGGGTTACCCTCATCTACAAGGAAACCTTATTAGATGGGTTACCCTTTCCAGTGGGTTACCCTTTCCTACAAGTTACCCTTATCTCCAAGGAAACCCTCTCATATGGGTTTATCTATAAGCTACTGATCCACCTACCTACAAGATGTTGACTCGCCTGCTTGCACATAATGTCAAATGAAAATAACACTAGTGTGTTTTGTTTTTATTTGGCCCATCACATGTTAGTCTGGCCCTGTTTGAATAAAATATATTGTAAGATCTCCTAGAAGTGTGTGCCAAAGATAAGGCTTATCTAGTCATATTGGATAAGGCTTATCTCTTAGAAGATAGGATAGGAATGTAATATTTTATTTCAAGTTTATATGTAGGTAAATATAAGCTAGAGAGCTTCCTTCTCCTAAAAAAGGAAGCATATGACATTAGTTGGAGATCAAGCAAGTCTCCACTTAGAGACTAGCCTTTCTACTTAGAAGAAACTCTCTCCACCTAAATCCTCTTTTGTAATCTTTTCATCAATAAAGATTTTGTTGTCTAAACTCTCTCTTTTGTGTTCTCTCTTCAACTGGATTGGTACTTCGATCCTTTAGGTAGGATTAGTGGGGTATGGAAATACTTCAACGTATACTTGTTGTGATTGCAACATTGGACTCTGAAGTTACTTTCCATGAATATAAAATGAAGTCAGCTTTGTCCATGCGACATAGATCTCTAAGTCTTTTCCATGTTTATGAAACAAAATTGGCTTGTTCTATATAATATCTTTCCAATTTTTTACAAAACATAGATCTGGTGTTTGACATAGTACATACTTGTTCTGCGGATACTTAACAACAATAGGCCATGAAAATCCTCCGTAAGACCCATTAATGTTATATAAAGAACAAATTGTACTAGGTGACTAATGATTTCCTAGCCAATTTTAAGAAAGATATGGTATGTGGATTAAAAGCTTTAATTTTGTATGGCGTACTGCCTATATAGATGTGAAATCACCTATCATGTTGAAAAGGTTAGAGTTTGTGGTCTGTGGTGTCTATGAGAGCTTTAATATCATATGGCATGCTGGCTACATGGTTGTGAAACTGCCTTTTATGTTGGAAGGTTTGGATCTCTATTGTGAATCACTTAGTTAATATTGTCGGTAGGAGGCCGTGCCCAATTTTCTCCCTATCTATTTGGTATCAGAGCCATCCCCACTCCCAGAGGGAGGGAGAAAGCTAGTGTTTGCATAACATCTATTGTTTGCTTACAAGTGAGCTAACTTTACATTTTTAGTTTTCACTTTTTTTATCTTAGTTACTGTCCTTAGATATGTCCATAGTTGGCAGTTTATGATCATTACTACCAAAGTCATGTAAGTATTTGAGTCATAGTATTTCCATTACCAGAGTCAGTGTTTTCAAGTAATTATATCCAGGGTCCTGTACATAATTGAGTCATAGTTTCTTTTGTTAGATTTTAGATTAAATATTTCATAGAGTCCTTTCCTTAGATCTTTAGCACATATATATTGAGTCTCTATAGTCCAGAATAACACAAAAATATGTTTGAATATTCATCTAGTCCGTCGAAGTCTCTTGCCAATAAAAATATGTCAACCAATCTCAATAATACATTGTCATGTAAATATGACCACCTATATGAAGTATATATGTTGTCACCAGAATATCAACTATCTACCACGTACCCACCTCTACCAAATCCCTACTCAGATATTCTTAAGAAGGTATGTAACCCATGACTGCAAATCAACTCTATGGTTCAAGAAAGGCCACAAGGATTTAAGGAATATGTTGCTGCAACAAAACTTGTCCAACACCTTATTCTTATTACTTCAGAGGAACAATTCATATCTCTGCAGATGCTAGAGGATTTTCAATAACAATGGAAAAACATCAGATTTATGCATCTCCATATTGGTGCCATACGAATTGCGTTGACATTTCAAGGAAGAAATGGTTGGCCAGACGTGGCGCATATTTCTTTTCTTAATACCAGATTCAACAAGTACCAACATGCTTATTTGGGTATATCAAATATTATCCTAGATGATGGTACAATCTTTGTCACCATATTCTCCAACTTCAACATGTCACTATCTAATCCACATCAAATGAAGGTGTTGAAGATCCAGGATTAAATCTTTGGAACTGTACAGGCTAGAGGTTCCATTTAGGAAACTCTTAATTGCCAAATAGCCTGGCGAGTTCAAAACCATAATATGAACCTATCTCCTACAAGTGGCGAGAATTCTCTATTCATGAGCATAGATGCAACTGATGGAACCAAAAAGTTCACCAAGATTCCGAGAAACATATCTAGGGATAATCTGGTCAGCATTATCCTAGCCTTATAGGTTACTAAATATAAGAAGTTGATAGACTATTCTCAACCTCTCAAGTCCACTGATGATTCCAACCACCTATATCCAAAAAAGCCACATAGAGGTACCTTGTACATCCCTATGTACAACCCAAGTGATGATTTTTGAGATGTGAAGGAACTAAGAACCATCTCCTGGTTCCTCACTGGCTTCATGAAAGAACATGGTTTGATAAAGCACTTCAATCATGAGGGTCGTAGTTTGATGTGGCATAAATTCCCATTCTCAGGACACTACCCATGGAGGACTAAATCTGATCGTTAAATCTACATTGGAAAGGATGCAATGGCTACTAAATCCAAATTCCATCCTCAAATACTCGTGATGTCCCTTTCTAGAACCAGTAACATAAATGCATTCCCACCAGACCACCAAGTAGACCAATACTCTGCAAAGGATAACCCAAGTTGCGCTCCAAAATTTCAAAATGGTATCCTAACAATTCACACAATGGACTGATTAGAATCCAAAAACACCAGTAAGTCCTAAAACTTCGACTTCAAACCATACAATATGATATGTGTCCACCAGGCACCTCACCATTCTACTTTCTCAGCTTGCAACTAAAAGAAATTACTTCCCTAAAAAATAAAATCCAACATCTGGAGTATGAGATTCTAAAAGAACAACACATGTATGAGATCCTCCAAATACAACAAACCCAAAACTTTAGGTGAAATCCAATATTATCTCCCATATCACCACAAAAACATCCCTCACAATATATGAGACACAAATTTATCAGTCCACCAGTACCCATATCCTCAATTGCAATATCTAATGATAGACAAAATCTTGGACCTGACATCACCAATGCCATATGGGAAATAACAAAAGTTCCTCCTATTAAGAGAATAGACCAGAATTTTGATAAAGAAGAACAATGATGGGACATATATGACCAATTAGTTGATCCAGCACACATGATAATCTCAAGTTATGAACCAAACCCCACAACTCTTGATGATCCTTTGTACATCCATTATGAGGAATATCATAATAAAGAATGGGTCACTATGAAATAATGCCTTCTCGAGGATAATGATATGTTGTTGACTTGGTCAACCTCAATCAAGTTGATCCAAGCCTTGTGGTACCAAAGGATGATGATCTTATTCCAAGAGAGTAGTCTTCCCACATAGATTCCCATTCTCCATTTTGAGAATTTTAAGGAAGTATCATCCGACAACACCATATTGGATAAACGTCTAAACTCTGTCAGATCTGATATTACACATGACGATCTAGTTTTCAAGGCAAACAAGTCTCCCCAGCTTTCAAAATGGCAAGCCTGATATAAGAGGTATATGTAGCACGAATGAGAAAAAATGCGCAGAACATCGGACAATGAACCTATAATCAGCAAGTGCACAAGATCCTCTTGAAGAGAAATTCAAATAGCATAATTTCTTCATCTACCATGATATGGGTTAATTTCCAAAAGTATGTCCTAAATCTTGAAAGGCCAAAAGGAAAGTGTAGATCTCAAAGGAAATAATAGCTACTCAGTATGAGGATGAAGTTGAAGCCCTTCATGATCCTCATCCCAACGGCATTCCTGAATCTATTTCCAACATAGACAAATGAATCATTGATTGCCAGCCACAACCTTTCATTATTAAACAGTCATCTAATACTGATCTTATGGATATACGAACTAAAACTAGTGATGACTTTCATAGTGATGAATGTGTCAAAGATATTGAAGATGCTCTGGAACCATCAACCTAATCGACTATGTATGAATTTCCGCCCATATTTAAGAATCACTGCAAAGATCCAAAAGTCTTTGGATTAGTGTATAATCAAAATAACATGACTAGTGATCCAGTCCAAAAAAGAAGGATGGAACCAACAACAACGGTGGTGAAAACCATTCAAACTATACTATTTACATTCACAATCAATGTTTTTAATATTTCACCTTGGCCTTATGGATTTCAAGACTTATACACTTTCATGATGAGGAAGAATCTAGCTTAAAGAGGAAAATCCATAATACTGTCAGAATGCACCTCCAGATTCTCTAAAATTCTCAGTAATTGGTGGAATACACTTGGGATTGTGGATGAAAAAACTTATCTCATATCGCAAGACTTTACCTTCAACATTAGGATACGATAAGAAGTCTTTTGTAGAGATGTGGGCTACATAAGACAAGCCATTTCACAGTCCTTAGAGGACCTACACAAGAAGAGATCTGTACCAAAGTAGATTGTCCAGAACTACCCAACACTTAATTGGGCATGCAATAGGAATGACCTTGTTAAAAAATCCAACTTCCTCTACTCAAGCCATCAAATAAAATCCATGAGAAAGCTATAGTTCAAGATTTTTAAATTACCTTGACCTCCCAATGGTAGGATCAAGGCAGTTCGACATACCAGGTACTTAAAATGAAGAAACCTAACAAACTACAACAAAGAGAATGGTTTCTTCATCTGCAGAAAGCCTGGACACTTTATAAGAAACTGTCCTCAAGCCAAAAAGTCAAAGGACTCCATCCACTTTTTTGAAGAAATAGTTGATAACGTAGGAATCTATCTCAACAAAGAGGACGATCTTAAATTGATCTTCTCACTAGAAGAAGAACAAATAGAGGACACCCTCTTCTTATAGACGTATACAAAGATTTAGGAAACATCTATGCTAATGATCTCTACCTGATATGCAGTACCAGAGAAAACAACCTGAAATTAGCTAGTCAAATCTCCATGTTCAACATAACAGGAATTCTATCTTCCAAAAATAATAGACTGCCCTCTAGATTTGTTCAACTAGTATATGGATCTCTTCGATACATATATCCTTTGAGAAAGAAAAACCTTCTACAAGCTTCAAGTATTTAGAAAGTATGGCGGATCCATCCTGAAACCTTTCAAAGTGAACCCAGAATATCCTCTCTACCATGTGTTCATAACACAAGCCAATGACTTCCCGCAAGAACTCTTGTGGTTATTTTGGTAATTATGCCATTAGTACCACATTCTTATGGAATTTAAATATGTTGAATTTAGGCATTTCGATCAAATCCAACCACCTCTAAAGAGATTCATGATGTGGTTCAAGTCACGACAATACTGGATATAATGCTTAAAAGATTTCTATAATGTAATGGTCTTTATGCTGCATCATCTGGTAGGAATCACAAGCCACGACGTCCAAGCTCAACAAAAAATTTTACTCCTCAAAATATATCATGTATCTATACTCTCCTAAGAAGATGAATACTATGAAGCACAACACATTATTTTCCAAAAAAACAAATGCATTTTGAAAGAAATATATCCAAAGAAATGGGAAAAGTAGAACTACACTGACGATCATCCTTACTGGGATGAACTTCCATAAACAACAAAAGAATATCAACCACTATAAGAATTAATGAGAGATGAAGCCACAAACTCTTTCAAAAGCATATGACTAAAAACTCCCCTATAGGAATGCAAAAATTCATCAAACAAGAAAAGTTACTTCACCAGATCACTGAACAGAAGCTTGGAAGGCCAAGAATACCTCAGATAGAAGTACGACGTCGATTGGTGGATGGAAGAAAGATATGCGAGCTCATCGCTAACACCATCCAACACTTCCTGAAAGATGACTTTACTTGACATGTGCAAGAAAGTTAAGGGGAAAGTTAACCTCCTTAGTGGGTTACCTTTTCTAGTGGGTTAGCCTCTCTAGTGGGATATACTTTCTAGTGGGTTACCCTCTCTAGTGGTTAAAATTTCTAGTGGTTTACCCTCATTTCTAAGGAAATCCTATTTGATAGGTTACCTTTTCCAGTGGGTTACCCTTTCAAATAGGTTACCCTCATCTCTAAGGAAACCCTTTCAGATGAGTTTGTCTATAAGATGCTGATCCATCGGTTTACAAAATATTGACTCACCTGCTTACACATACTATCACATGATAATAACATTAGTGTGTTTTGTTTTTATTTGGACCATCACATGTTAGTGGAGCCTTGTTTGAAAAAAGTAGGTTGTAAATATCTCTTAGAAGTGTGTACTAGGGGATAAGACATATCTAGTCTTAATGGATAAGGCTTATCTATTAAAAGATAAAATAGGATTGTAATATTTTATCTCAAGTTTATCTCTAGGTCAAGCTTATCTAGAGATTCCCTCTCCTATAAAGAAAGCATAGGACTTTTGATGGAGGGAAGAAATTCTCCACTTAGAGACTAACCTCTCCACTTTGAATAAACTCTCTCGACCTAAATCCTATCTTGTAATCTTTTGATATTATAAATAAAGTTGTTTGGTTGCTAAACTCTTTCTCTGATTTTCTCTCTTCCAAAAGGATAGGTACTTTAGTACTTTCGGTAGGAGTAGTGGGGTAACGAAATACTTTAGTGTATACTTGTTGTGATTGCAACATGGAACTCTAAAGTTACTTTTCATGAATATTAAATGTAGTCTGATCTATCCATGTAACACAAATCTCTAAGTTTTTTCCATGTTTATGAAATAAAATTGGCTTATTCTGTATAATAGTTTTTGATTTTGATGAATATGTAGATCTGATGTCTGACATAGTACATACTTAATTTGCGGATTATTAAGGGCAACAGGCCAGTGAGAGCCTTTGTAAGACCAATTTATGACATATACGGAACAAACTATACTAGGTGACTAATGATTTGTTGTACAGTTTTATGAAAGTTATGGTTGTTGAATAAAACACGCCATACAAAATAAAAGCATTAATCAACACACCATACCTTTCTTACAACTAAACAACAAATCATTAGTCACCTAGAACAATTTATTCCATATATGACATAAACGGGTCTTACATCATCTCTTACTGGCCTGTTGTTTTCAAGTATCCGTGGAACAATTATGTACTACATCAGAAATCAGAGCTATGTGTTCATCAAAATTAGAAAGCTATTGTGCAGAACAAGTCAGTTTAATTTCATAAACATGGAAAGGACTTAGAGATATATGTCATATGGACAGAGCTAACTTCATTTCATATTCATAATAAGTAACTTCAGAGTTCCATATTTCAATCACAACAAGTATAAGCCAAAGTATTTCCTTACCCTACTACTCTGACCTAAAGGACCTAAGTACCCATCCCTTTGGAAGAGAGAAACCAAGAAAGAGCATTTAACTAACAAACATCTTTATTAATAATATGAAAATATTATAATAGAGGATTTAGGTGAGAGTTTTTTTCAAGTAGAGAGGTTAGTCTCTATATGGAGAATTGCTTGATCACTAACTAATGGTATATGCTTCCTATTATAGAAGAAAGAAGATCTCTAGATAATTTTGACCTACATAAAAACTTAAAATAAAATATTACATTCCAATCCTATCTTCTAAGAGATAAGCCTTATCTATGGCATACGCTTCAAGTAGATAATTATAACTTATTTTACTTAATCAGGCCCCCTCTAACATGTGATAGGCCAAATAAAAACAAATCATACTAATGTTGTTGGAATATGATAATATATGCAAGCTGGTGAGTCAGCATCTTGCAAATAGGTAGATTAGTAGCTTGTAGACAAACCCATCTGAGAGTGTTTCCTTAGAGATGAAGGTAACTTACTGTAAAGGGTAACCTACTAAAAAGGGCAACCTATTTGATAGGGTTTTCTTGGAGATGAGTGTAACCCACTAAAAAGGGTAACCACGAGAAAGTATAACCCATTTGAAAGGGTAAACCACTTGAGAGGGTAACTTTCTTGCATATGTTATCCAACATCATCTTTCAGGCAATGTTGGATAGTGTCGGTGATGAGCTTGTATATCCTTATTCTATCCACCAATCAATGTCATGATTTTTTTTAGGCATTCTTGGTATTCCAAGCTTCTTTTTATCAATCTAGTAAAGTAACTCCTTCTGCTGGATGATAAATCTTCACATTCCTGTGGGGGAGCTTTCAGCCATATACTTTTGATAAAGTTGATGACTTTATATCATGTGATTTTATATGGTGGATGATATTCTTTTTTTAATCTTTGGATGTCATCCCAGTGGGTATAATCATCGGTGTAGTTCCACTTTTCCTATTCCTTTTGCTAGATTTCCTTTGGAAGTATCTGTTTTGTTTGAAAATAAAGTGTTGTGCTTTATAGTATTCATCTTCCAGGGAGAGTATAGACGCATGAAATTTCTAGAGGAGTGAAATTTTTGGTTGAGCTTGGACATCTTATCCTATGATTCCTACCAGAATATGCAACATGAAGACCATTGCATCATAAGAATCTTTGATGTATCGAATCAAGTATTATCATGGCTTAAACCACAAAATGAATCTCTTTAGAGATGGTTGGATTCGATATATATGCCTGAAGGAGTCATATTTGAACTCCATAAGAATGTAGTACTGATGGCATTTGCTAGTGCTATGAACACATGGAAGAAAGGATATTTCAGGTGCCCTCTGAATGGCTTCAGAATGGATTCTCCATATTTTATAAATATTTGAAGCTTATAGAAGGTTGTTCTTTCTTGGGGGATAGATAGATCGAAGGGATCCATAAACTAGTTGAATAGATCTGAAGGGAAACTTGTAATTTTGAAAGAGAGAATTCCTGCAGTGTTAAACATGAGGATTTGACTAGATAGTTTCTGGTTGTCTTCTCTGGTACCTTATATCAGGTAGAGATCATCATCATAGATGACGTATAGATTTTTGTATATGTTTATGGAGAAGAGGGTGTCCTCTGTCGATTTTTCTTCCAGTGAGAAAATTAATTCAAGGTTATCCTCTTTGCTGAGATAGATTGTGATCAGTAATTTCTTTAAAGAGGTGGATGGAGTCCTTTGACTTTTTGCCTTAAGGATAATTTCTAGCATAGTGGCCAGGATTTTGGTAGATAAAGCAACCATTCTCCTTCTTATAGTTTGTTGGGCTCCTACGTACGAAGTACCTAGTTCATCGGATTGCCTTGCTCTTTTCGTCGAGAGGCCTTAGCAGTTTGAACCTCTTAAATATAAATTACCTTTTTAATTTTATCTTATGGTGCGGGGAGGAGTATTTGGACTTAGTGACAAGTTCATACCTTTTGAATGCTCGATCGAGTGTTGGATTATTTTAGATGATCTATTTTAGTATAGATCTCATTGTTCATATGTTGTCTAAACCATAAAAGATAGACTATCGGATGTAGTCTATCGGTGGGACGGTTATGGATTTGAACTTCTCCTCTATAATCATAATTTTATGGCCTGCTAGCATCTTTAGCAGTGATGATACAAAGGCTTTCTTCAGGATCGGGTCTCTGGCTAATTCAAAGTAGATCTTTACTATTTTCTAGAACAGGATTTCGATGACATTTCTATCGAATAATAGGAACTTTATCTCAAAGATCTGTCGACAGAACTCTTTCTATCTCGGGATGGTGTCTTCAGAAAAGAATTTGTGTAGGATCCTGATGTTTAAGGAAAAGTCTTGGGATGTTAGAAAAATGTTCTCATTGGTAATCCCAAGAGAATTCCACCAGTCTCTAAGTATTAAACAGAATCTGGATGTGAACTCTAATAGTATCATGTATTTCTCTCGTTCAACCAGGTTCTTCATCGCCATCCAAGTATAGATGTCTTGTATACTCTGGGAAAAACATGAAATCTTTATGTCAACGAGAGTGAATGTGTGGAATTTTGTTTTTATGATTTTCTTTGCCGTTGTACCTCGATTTGGAATTCTTTCTAGGATTGGATACCCCGTCATCCTATCTTGATCATCGAAAACCTTGAAGACTTCTTGTTCCTTAGAGTAGTTCATATATATAGGTGGATAGTCTTCTTCTGGAGATTTAATAGAGGATTCAGGAGTGCCCTCGACATATTCTCGTGAATAAATAGACTCCTCACTATCCTCTACGTATCAAATAATTAAAAAGTTATTGCCAATTTCAAAGTATTCATTAAAAGGAGTTGTGTCGATGAACACTCTTCTTTGTCTATAACAAGATTAATGAAAGCTGCGTCCTTGATATCTTCATTGAATTTGAGATATTCTTCTACCAGATTAGGATCTTCTATGGATTATGGAGATAGAATTGAATCATCATTAATGTTCAAGCCATAAAAATTGGGGACTAGTTGATCAAAGTCAGTAACTGGATCACTATGTGATGGTAACCACTTGTGATTGAGAAAGGCACTCCACTTTTTATCTTTATATGGTACTTCTAGTTTATTAATTATCAAATTGTTCTCTGGAAAAGTGATGTCATGGTCCGAGATCATCATGGTCTCTCTATCAGTGTCATATTTTATCTTCTTTTTGGACTGTTTTTGAGTTGCATCAGCTTTTCTTTTGCAGTAATTTTATTTTTTATTTCCCATGAATGCTTGGCAATGTCAAACTCTTCCTTACTAAGAGGCTCATAAGAGTTTTTATATGGGAGCTTGAAGGATTGGTGGGAAAGATGTGGCTCCTCTTTGGTGAAGAGTATGTTTGTGGCAATGTGAGAAATAAGGTTAGCTTTGGTAGTGAGTTGTAAGCTTTCTGGGATTAGAAGCTACCATATTTCAGGTGTTGGATGTGTTCTCTTAGGGAAGCCATTTCTTTTTGTTATTGTTCAAAGAAGTGAGATAGTGAAGTACCCGACAAACATATATCATACTGCAGGGATTGGAGTCTGAGGTCTAACTGGTAGATAAGTCCATAGTGTTGAGTAGATGATTCTTTTTCTTTTTTGGTCATTCCTTCGGCTTTGCTTGCCAACTTAGTTTGTGTGTGATCAATATTATTCAGAGTCTTGTTGATGTTGGCCAATATTCTATTCTGGCACATGGCATTCTAAGATTGCCAATTGAGGGGCATATTCTCTCCGATTGGCAGGATAACATTCTTTACTGGTATCTTTTGAGCATGGCTCATGTTATCCTTTTTAATGGACTTTTTTGGTGGGAAATTATCTGAGCAACTGGTACCTATGGTGGACATCATGAGCATATTGGTTGTAGGATTAATTTTGGTTTGGATGGTTTCATTTTGTGATGGAGTGGGTGAGGTATCTCCCTAGCACATATTGAAACCGCAATTTACTTCCATAAATAGTGTCATGAGAAAGAACATTTGTGCCACATGATATAGTGATTGTCAGGACTGAAATACTTGATCCAGTTATGTTGGCCCATTCAGCTTTCTAGGATCCAATTTAGGATTTTTGGATTGCCGACATATGGGAGGTCATCGAAAGGTTGGTACATATGGACGAAGAAGGTCGTGTTGGGGGGATTCTTTAGTTTTAAGTGGTCAAAACTGATAGTGATAGTGTTTTCACTTCTTTTGGAAAAAGGTTGGTTTGGTGGACTGGAGAGATTGAGGATAGTCTCAACTTCTCGTAATTTATAACCCATGATTCTGGGAGTACCTTAATGAGTTCATAAATAGGAATCTATCTTAGGATCTGAGTACATTGGGTAGTTTTATTAGTGGCATCTATGTTTAGGAACAAAGCATTCTCACCACCTGGAAAAGATAGATTCATATCAAAATTCTGGACCCTCCAAGCTACCTGGTAGTGGAGTGTTGCCTGGATGGCATCTGACCTATGGAGCTTCAATAGTCTGTATCTAGATCTTCAACGCCTCCGTTAGATATTGATCTTCAATGCATCTGTCAGATACTAAAGTTGGGAAATATGGTAACAAAGACTGTACTGAAGTTCAATATGATTTCTGAGGTCCCCAAGTTGGAATATTGGTATTCTTTGTATTTTGTATCTAAAAGGGAAAGATGCACCACTACTGACTGGCCTTTTCTTTTGTGATACGTCAATGTGACCCGAATAACACCTAAGTGGATATGGTTGAAGCATTAGGTTCTCCATTATCATGAAAAATCTTTTGGTATTTGCAGAGTGATTAACTATTCCTCTCGAGTTGAAAGAATAGGATGCTGGTCTAGTTTTGATGAAGTAATGTATTCTATAACTCCTTTCGGTCTTTGCTATACCAAAGAATGGATCTGCAGCCACGGCTTACATGTTTTCTTTTCAAAGGCTAAGTGGGGGTTTAGAATAGGTTGATATATGGTAGATATTTTTGTTATAGAGGTAACACATCTACTTCATACAGGTAGTCATACTTATTTTACAGAGCTTTACTGAGGGAGAAAGACATATTCAATCTAGATAGATGTTTACATGGACAAGACACATTTGAAGAAGATGGTAGAAACTCTGAGACAAACCTATTTTTGTGTTTTTCTGGACTATAAAGACTATATTTGTGCAAAAAATCTAAGGAAATGAGTCAAATAAAATGTTTTTGTATATTTGTGGATTATGAAGACTCGATTATGTATAAGATTCGGGATGTAATAACTGACTTTGATAATGGAAATACTATGACTCAAATATTTACCGGACTTTGGTAGTAATAACTGGAAAGTGATGACTATGGACGGATCTAAGGATAACAACTAAGACAAAGTAAAGTAAAGACTAAAAATGTAAAGCCAGCACACTTGTATACAAAAAATAAATGTTATGCAAACACTTGCATCCTTCCTTCCTCCTAGAGTAGGGATGGATCTGGTACCAAATAGATAGGGAGATAGTGGGGCACAGACTCCTACCGACAATTTTAACTAGGTGATTTAGAATAGACCTCCAAACCTTCCAACATGAAAGGTGGTTTCACGACCATGTAGGCGTCACATCATATGAAATCAAAGCTCTCTTCGCCACCACAGACCGTAGACTCTACTCTTTCCAACATGATTGGCAATTTCACATCCATATAGACGGTACGCCATACAATATCTAAGATTTTAATCAACACACCATAGATTTCTTACAATTGAATAACAAATATTAGTCACCTAGGATAATTTTCTCTATATATGACATAAATGGGTCTTTTCGCAACTCTCCTTACCCTGTGTCCCTTAAGTATCTCTGGAACATGTTTGTGCTACATCAAATATCAGATCTATGTGTTCGTCAAAATCAGAAAGTTATTGTACAGAATAAGCCAATTTTGTTTCATAAACATGGAAAGGACTTAGAGATCTATGATGCCTGAACATAGTTGACTTCATTTAATATTCATGGAAATTAACTTTAGAGTTCCATGTTGCCATAACAACTAGTAGACGCCAAAGTATTTCCATAACTCACTACTACAACCTAAATGACCGAAGTATCTATCCCTTTGGAAGAGAGAAAACAAGAGAAGGAGAGATTTTAGACAACAAATATCTTTATTGATAATAAGAAAAGATTACAAGAGAAGATTTAGGTGGAGAGAGTTTTTTCCAAGTGGAGAGGTTAGTCTCTAAGTGAAGAATTTCTCACCTCCAACTAATGTCCTATTCTTTCTTTTAGAGTAGAATAAAGAACTCAGATAAGCTTGACTCCTATATAAACTTGAAATAAAATATTACAATCCTATCATATCTTCTATGAGATAAGCCTTATCTTTTATGAATAGATAAGCCTTATCTTTGGCACACACTTCTAAGATATACTTACAACCTTTTTTATTCAAATAGGGCGCCCACTAACATGTGACGGGATAAGTAAAACAAAACACACTAATGTTGTTGGTATGTGACATCATATGTAAGCAGGTGAGTCAACATCTTTCAAGATGATGGATCAGCAGCTTGTAGACAAACCTATCTAAAAGGTTTTCCTTAGATATGAGGGTAACACACTAGAAAGGGTAACCCATCTGACCAGGTTTCCTTAGAAATGAGGATAACCTACTGGAAAGGGTAACCAACTGGAAAGGGTAATCCAATGGAGAGGGTAACTTTCTTCCATATATCATTTGACATCATCTTTAAGGGAGTGTTGGATGGTGTTGGTGATCAGCTCGCGTATCCTTTTTCATCAACTAATCGACGTCGTGTTTCTTCCTGAGGGATTTTTGGCATTCCATGTTTCTCTTCATCAATCTGGTAAAATAACTCCTTTTGTTGGATGATGAATCTTTGCATTCCTATGGGGGAGCTTTCAGTCGTATACATTTGATGAAGTTTGTGACGTCATCTCTCATGATTTCATATGGTGGCTGATATTCTTTTATTGCTCTTCGAACATCATCCAAGTGGGGATGATCATCGATGTAGTTCAACCTTCCCCATTTTTTTCCAGATTTCTTTTGGAATGCATCTATTCTGCTAGAAAATAAAGCATTGAGCTTTATAATTTTCATCTTCAAAGGAGATTATTGAGATTAGAAATTTACAAAAGAGTGAAATTTCCAGTTGATCTGAGATGTTGTGGCCTACAATTCCTATCGAACGATGAAACATGAATACCTTTGCATTGTAAGAACCCTTGAAACAATAAATCCAGTACTGTTATTGCTTGAACCATGGTATGAATCTCTTTAGAACTAGTTGGATTTGATCAAAATGCCTGAAGGTATGTCACTTGAACTCCATAAGGATGTAGTACTGGTGGCAAAGGTACCAGAACTCCCATAGGAGTTCTTGCAGGAAATCATTGGCTAGTGCTATGAGCATAAGGGAAAATGCATATTCCTGGTGCACTCCGAACGGCATCAAGATGGATCCACCATACTTTTTGAATACTTGAAGCTAGTAGAAGGTTGTTCTTTCTTAGAGGATGGATGGATCAAAGTGATCCACATACTAATTAAACAGATCTGGCGAGCAGTCAGTTATTTTGAAAGATATAATTCCTGTCATATTGAACATAAGGATTTGACTAGCTGGTTTTTGGTTGTCTTCCTTTGTACTGGATATCAGGTAGAGATCATTTTAAAGATGTTTTTTGATGCTTTACATATATCAATGGAGAAGAGGGTATCCTCCGTTGGTTCTTCTTCCAGTGAGAAGATTGATTTAAGGTTGTCCTCTTTGCTGAGATAGATTCCTGCGTGAGTAGCTATTTCTTCAAAGAGATGTATAGAGTTCTTTGACTTCTTGGCTTGAGGACAGTTTCTAGCATAATGGCCAGCCTTTCTGTAGATGAACCAATCATTCCCCTTCTTGTAGTTTTTGGGCTCATTCTTTTTAAGTACCTAGTTCGTCGAACCGCCTTTCTTCTATCATTGAGAGGCCTTGACAGTTTAAACCTCCTCAATAGAAATTGCCTTTTTGATCGTGTCTTGCAGAGTGGGAAAGAGCATTTAGACTTGGTGACAAGGTCATCTATGTTTCAGTCTTGTTCAGGTGTTGGATTATTCCAAATAATCTTTTTTAGTACAAATCTCTTTATGCATATGTTTTCCAGAGCATGGAAGATGGCCTACCGGATGTAGCCTATCTGTGGGATAGTTATGGCTGTGAACATCTTCTTCACTATCATCATTGCGTAGCCTACTAGCATATTTAGTAGTTATTATACGAAGGCTTGCTTTAGGATGTGGTCTCCACCCAGCTCAAAGTAGATCTTCTCCTTCTTTAAGAAGTAGATATCGATGACTTTTTTGTCGAACAATAAGAACTTCATCTCAAAGATTTATCATCAGATCTTTCCATGTCTTTGGAATGTGTCTCTGCAAAATACCTCGTACAGGATCTTGATATTAAAGGTAAAGTCCTAGGACGTCAGATAAGTGTTCTAATAATAAATCCCAAGAGTGTTCCACCAATATTTGAGTATTTCAGAGAATGTGGATGTGAATTCCATGAGTATCAGGTATTTCTCTTGTTCAGCCAGATTTTTCATTGCCATCAAATTATAGCAGTCTTGGGATCCTTTAAGGCCAAGATAAAATCTTGATTTCATCAAGAGTGAAGGTATGAAATCTGATTCCCATGGTTTTCTTTATTGTTGTACCTCAATCTGGCCTTCTTTCTAATATTGGATCATCTATCATTCCGTCTGGGTTATCGATAATTTTGGAGACCTCTAGTTTCTTGGAGTGGTTCATGTGTATGGGTGGATAGTCTTCTTGTAGAGATTTAGATGAGGATTTAGGAGTGTCCTCAATATATTCTTGTAAATTGATAAAACTGTCTTATTCATATCCATTAGTTGAAGTTATCATCGTTGTTAGAGTATACATTTGTATTAGATGAATATTTTTTATTTAAAGTAGGTTTATTGAGATCAGAATCCTAGATATTTTCATTGCATTTCAAATATTCTTCTACTAGATCTAGATCTGCTATGGCTTGTGGATCTAGAATTGAATCCTCATTGATGTTCAAGCCATACAGATTTGGGATGAGTTGATGTGTGTCAGTTTCTGGATCATGATGGGATGGTAACCACCTGTGATTAAGAAGTCCATTATTCAGCAGGGCATTCCATTTTTTATCTTCATACGACACTTTTGCCTTATGAATAGTAATATTGTTATCATAAAAGGGGATGTCGTTGTTTGTGATAATCATGGTCCCTCTATCCATGACAGATTCCATTCTTCTTTTGTACTACTTCTGAGTTGCATCGGCTTTTCTTTTAGCAGCAATGGCATATTTTCTTTTCTATGAAAGCTTAGCAACGTCAAACTCTTATTCCCTTTGAGACTCTTGAGAGGATATTATAGGTATTTGGGAGCTTGAAGTATTAGTGGGAAAGATGTGGCACATATTTTGTGGAGAGTATGTTTGTGGTGACATAAGATATAAGGTTGGCTTTGGCAGTGAGCTATGGTTTCTCTGGGGATGGAGGCTATCATATTTAAGGTGCCAGATGTGTTCTGTCAGAGAAACCATTTTTTTGTTCCTCGTCAAAATAGTGAGACAGTGAAGTACCCGGCATACATATATCATACTGCAGGGATTAGTGTCTGAGTTCCAACTGGCGAATAAGTCTATCATGCTATGTAGATGCTTGTTCTGCTCTTTTGGTCATTCTTTCAACTTTGCTTGCCAACTTAGTCTATGTGTTAGTAACATTCTTGAGAGTCTGGTTGATGTTGGATAGTATCTTGTTCTGGCACATGAATTTTAAGATTGCCAGTTGATGCATTGTGAAAACACGACACTGTAGATTCTTAAAATCAAGAATTTATGCTTGGACTTAGGATATCTTGGTAGATATGATATGATTTTGTGGTCGTTGCAGATGAAACAAGTAAATAAGAGTCTCAAAATGAAATTAGAAAAAACAACTTGAAAAAACATGAAGTTTGTTCATTTACGAGTCAGCATACTGGTCGTCAACATAACATACGACTTGTAGGTGAACTCATAAACAACACAGTAACAAAAGTCAAGTTTAGAAGCTAAGTGAAAGATCAATATAACTGGAGAGTATGAATAGTGAGTTGTGGATATGGGTCCTAACAAGAACCATAAAGAGAATGTAAACTCAGCCAGTCATTAAGAGTGTAAGTCATAGAAAGAGATGAGTTGGAATATTAGAGTATGACTCATAATGATAAATCATAAATATACCAGTGTCTAAAGCTTTAAAAGATCAAGTCCTAGGTGGTGATGAGAAAAGACCACGAGCCGTATGGTCAAGGTACGATTTGTTAGAATGAGCCGTAAGGATAACAGAAACTGAAGCCTTGAAAGATCAAACACTGGAAAGCATACAACTAGCACATATGACTCGTAAGAATACCTTACGAGTGGATGACACGAGTCGTACCTTGTGCTGATATTACTTTTCCTATTCCATTTTAATTAGGATTTTAGGTTATTTTGAGATACTATAAATACCTTAGGGTTATTCTTTTATTAGGTTACGCACTTTTACAATACTTTTACTACTTTTTGCATACTTTGATCATTACAATTGTGTTCTTGACCTTTTTGAGTTTTTATTAGATTGAAAACTTCAGATTTTATTCATCTTATTCTCGTACAATTAATTAAATGTTGTCTCTATTGATTATTACAGGTTGTTGAATGAAAATGAGTGGCTAATATCCCTGACTAAGGTTGTGGGAGCCTTGGTGGATTATCTACATAAAGAAAGTTGGAGATTTATCTATTCTGTATTGTAATTGAATGTATCTTAATCTTCTTTCTATTAATTCACCTCAGAGATACTGCAGAAGCTTGAGGATTGTATGTTTTTGAGAATGTCCTTACAAGGGAGTTTGTGATTAGGAAAATGGGATTAAGACAGTAATTGAGATTCACATCTATCTTACAATTTCGTCATCTCATCTAATAAACTTGCAACTCAAAAGGTAAAAGTTGAACTAAAGTCATAGAAAATGAGGAGTAAGGTAATGCCCTGAGACTCATAAGGTAAAGGGAAAGATTCATCAACATATTCATGAGACGGTTGATAATACATAACTTGTTAACTTTACAAGCAGAGTAGAAGAATAGGTGGGTTGAACACAAGAAATTTACGGAGTTAAGAAGCCAAGGGAACACAGTCCTAGTGTTCATCTTCTATTATTTTCAAACTAAAAGCCTTCAAGTTCGGTGAATACTTATTGTTTACTTCACATTCCCCCATTTACTTTTCCATACTGCTAGTGAGTTTTTTCTTATGCTTAAGAGACTATTCAATATTTTACTTGTGGGTTCGACCCCAACCTGGTTTGGGTAACTATATTTTACATCAACCGCAACATACTTCTTAGGAGGTTAGTTTTTGGGTGACATCAAAGTTTGGTGCCGTTGCTAGGGAAGACAGTGTGAATTATCATTGCAGTTGGTGAAGTTCGCAAGTATTAATTTTGGTTCTTGATTTGGAATACGTCAGTGTATGTCAAACACTAGGAGAAGAGGCAATCCCTTACTCCTTTTTAATTTATAGCCTTAAACAATTCTTTAAACACCGCAAAGAATGGCAGAACAAGTTCATGATGGTGTTTTTGCTCGGGTTCGAGATCCTTAGATTTTTCCTCCCCCTACCTAATGATCCATAGAATGTATTTGACAAGCAGACTAAACAATTATTCGAACAACAGCTGAAGAAGCTAGAGTGGATGAGGAAGCACGGTTAGCTAAAGAGGCTAGGGTAGCACAGCAAGCAGGACTAGCCAGGCCAAAACAAGTGGCCGAGCATCGAGATAAAGTTCAAAAAGGTAGAGCTCTGATGATTCCTGCTTATCAACATCTTTATCCATCCATATTACGAAGACAAGGATATGGGATATGTTGAACCTACTAAGACAGGAGCCATCATTCCTCTTACTCTACCCCAATGTAAAATTTAATATTACTAGTGCAATGATCCAACTGCTAAACCTGAAGGGTACATTTTCGAGATCGACAATTGATGATACAAACATACATCTTGCTAATTTTACTAGGATCTATATGTTGTATGCTATTCTAAGAGTGGGACAGGAAGCTTTGAGATTAAGGTTGTTCCCATTTTTGCTGACTAGAGAAGCATCACTATGGTTAAGGGAACATCCGAGAGGTTTAATCACTACCTCACATAAGTTGCATAGAAAATTTCTGAACATATTCTTCCCTCCTACATGGATGTTATTGTATAAATATGAAATCTATAATTTCAGACAACTACCTACAGAATCCATGTATGAGGCATGGTTTAGATTCAAGAAGAAGCTGGGCATGATACTTAATTACAGAATCACAGGGTCCAATCCATTGGAAATATTTTATAGATCATTGAATGTCAGTTTAAGATTAATGGTAGATACTATGTAAAGAGGTGCATTTATGCATTTTTGGTGTAATGCTGCGCAAGAGATGCTAGATGATATTTCGGTGACCAATCAAGGTTGGCATACTAGAGACACTGAGACTGGTGCAGGTACATATTCTATTGGAGAAACTAATTATTATAGATAAGGTCATGATTTTGTAGCACAGCTTTGGATAAATATGGGCTACTTACAAAATGATTCGCAACAATAAGTGTTGAGAAAGTGAATGCAGTTGGAGAATAAGGATCCATTTCTAGGACTTTTGTGAGTGAATCTGAAAAGGAAGCGAAGTCTTTTGATCGTTAGTTCATGTATTTTTGGGCCTAAGGACTTGAGAATTAACGTTGGAACTATTAAAATGATAGATACAGAGACATGGGTAGAGAGACCAAGATGGTGATTGAAGATACAAAGATGACTACAAAGAGAAGAGTGACAAACACATACCACCAGGTAGCCAAGATACTGAGTCTAGAATAGAGGCAATACTATCAAAACTAGTCATAGACCAAGAAAGTCAAGAGAGATGTCTTAAGGAGATTAAGGAACAAATGTCAGGGATGAATCAGAAAGTTGATTCACATTCTATCTCAATAAAACAACTGGATCAGAAGTATGACCAGATGTAGGTCATATTGAATCAAAGGCAACCTGGTACACTTCCTGGTAATACAGTGGTAAATCCAAAGAATGATAGGATCAGCAGTATGACCAGATGTCGGCCATATTGAATCAAAGGCAACCTAGTACTCTTCCTAGTAATACAGTGGTAAATCCAAAGAATGATAGCCACTACAATTCCATTACCACTCAAAGTGATAAAACCACCATAGTACCGCCTATACCCACTATAGATGAATAAAAGAATAATGATGATTCTATTAATGTGGAGAGTATCAACAAGCATGAAAAAGGAAAAGTCAAGGTTGAGGAACCTATTTTGAAGTCCATCCCGAGACCTCGCCCTCCTTTTTCTCAAAGGCTGGAAAAAAATAGGAAGAGGGTAAGTATATGAAATTTTTATCTATGTTAAAGAGTTGTTAATCAACATTCCACTTGTAGAGTCATTATAAAATTCCAAGATATACAAAATTAATGAAGGATCTAACTACAAAGAAGAGGTCAGTCAGTTATGAGCCAGTCAATAATATTCATCACTGCAGTATTGTAGCTACTAGATCATTGGTAGAAAATAAGGAGGATCCTGATGATTTCACCATACTTTATGCTGGGAGCAAGTATCAACCTTATTCCATTATAAGTGTTTAAGAATTTAGGGTTGGGATCTCCTACACCAACCACCATGAGACTAATGATGGCAAATAGGACAGTGAAAAAGCCAATTGGCATTCTATATGATGTATTAGTGAAGGTGGCTTCTTTCATATTTCCCACTGATTTTATGATCTTATATTGTGAAGTGGGTTTTCAAATCTCAATTGTTTTTGGAAGATCATTCTTTGCTATAGAAAGGACGTTGATTTATTTAGAGCTAGGACATTTGATGCTGAGATTCAATGATGAGAAGGTGATATTTAACATATGTAAATCTATAAAAAAGGTAGATGAGTTAAAGGTGATATCTGTTATTGATGTGTTTGACGAATATATGGACTCAATCCATTATGTTGATGCAATGACTACTTGGGAAAATACAGCTGATGTTATTCCAATTAAAAAAGGTTGGGTGTTAAAACTTTAGTAGCTATAATTATAAAGTCGACAGTGATGGTATTGATGACTATGACGAGATGGTATGTTCACTTTATAGGAGTGTTTCATATACTTATGCACCAAAGAAGCTCGATTTGGATCTAAAAAATAAAACCACTCAACCTGCTCTCCGATCTATTAAGAGCCACCCATCTTAGAGTTGAAAAAACTTTCTTTTCATCTGTGATATGTATTTTTGGGGGCCAACAACACTTTGCTGGTAATCATTTTAGCTAACCTGATGCAGAAAGAAGTATAATCTTTGTTATCAATGCTACAAAAATTCAAAAGGTCCATAGGTTGGTCCATTGCAGATATTGTAGGTATCCCGCCTGGTCCTTGTACTAGTAAAATCCAACTTGAGCTGGATTGTATTCCAAGTATAGTGCATCAGCGTCGACTTAATCCTCCTATAAAGTAGGTGGTTAAGAAAGATATAATCAAGTGGATAGATATTGGTATAGTTTATCCCATTGCCATATCAAGTAGGCCATTCCGGTATAATGCATTTTAAAGAAAGGCAGTATTACTATTGTGCCTAATGAGAAGAATGAGTTAGTGATAATGAGTCCAGTCATAGGATGGAGAGTGTCTATGGATTACAAGAAACTCAATGCATGGACTCAAATGGACCACTTTACCATACCATTCATGGACCATATATTGGATAAACTTGCGGGCAGAGGATGTTACTATTTTCTAGATGGATATTTTGGCTACAACCAAATCACTATTGCACCGAAAAATCAAGAGAAAACAACCTTTACTTGTCCCTATGGGACCTATGCATTCAGACATATGACATTTGAGTTATGTAACGCTTTAGCCACATTTCAAAGATATATGATGTCAGTCTTCTCTAACATGGTAGAAGATACCATCAAAGTATTTATGAATGATTTCTCAATAGTTTCTGAGTCTTTTGATGACTGTTTAGTTCATTTATCAAACTCTCTATGAATATATGAGGAATGGAAATTGGTACTTAATTGAGAAAAGTGTTATTTCATGGTTAAAGAAGGTATTGTGCTTGGTCATAAGATTTCAAAAAGGGGTATAGAGGTACATAGAGCTAAGATTAATGTGATCGCAAAATTACCTCCACCAATTTCTGTGAAGGGTATTCAAAGATTTTTAGGACATGTTGAGTTCTATAGATGATTCATCAAGGATTTCTAGAAGATTACCAATCCTCTCTAAAGGCTTCTCGAGAAAGAGGTGAAGTTTGATTTTAATGGACCATGCTTGAAGGCTTTTGAATGTTTGAAAGAGAAGTTGATGACAACTCCTATCATAGTGTCCCCATATTAGTCCTTGACATTTGAGATTATATGTGGCGCAAGTGGTGTGGCCTTAGGTGTTATACTAGGCTAACAAAAAGAAAAGATCCTGCATCCTATCTATTATGCTAGCAAGGCACTAAACCTTGTTCAAAAGAACTACCCTATTACTGAACAAGAGTTGTTAGCAATGGTTTTTTCCTTTGAGAAATTTTGGTCTTATTTGATGTGGACAAAGGTAGTTGTACACATTGATCATGAAGCATTGAGGTTCTCAATATAAAAAAATACGCAAAGCCTAGACTGATTAGGTGAGTCCTCTTATTGTAAAAGAGTTTGATTTCGAGGTCAAAGACAGAAAATTCACTGAAAATCAAGTTACAAATCATTTGTCTAGACTTGAAGAAAAAGCTATGCAAAATGTTGAAGATGGAATTGAGATTTATGATAGTTTTCTAGACAAGAATCTATTAGTCGTTTCTCAAGATCTGATTCCATGGTTTGCTGACTATGAAAATTACCTAGCAAGTAATCTAGTCCTAGAAGATCTTTCCTTCCAATAGAGAAAGAAGTTTATGCATGAGGGAAGGAAAATTTTTTGGAATGAGTCTTATTTATTAAGAATTTATGAAAATGGAATTGTTCATATATGTATACCTAAGGTGGAGATTGTGAGCATACTTGAGGCTTTTCATACTTCACCAGTTAAGGGTCATCATGAAAGAACCCGTACAACCCACAAAATCCAGCAATGTTGGTACTACTAGCCAACAATTTACAAAGATGAACATAATTTTTTTTCATCTTTTGATCAATGTCAATGACAAGGTAACATCTCTAGGCGCCATGAACTTCCTATGACTCTTATTTTAGAATTGGAATTGTTTGATATATGGGGTATGGATTTCATAGGACCTTTTGTGAGTTAGTTTGGTATAAAGTACATCGTTGTGGCGGTGGACTATGTATCTAAATGGGTGGAAGTAGTTGTGCTCCCCAATAATGAAGCAAGAAGCATTACGACTTTCTTAAGAAATATACCTTTTCTCTATTTAGCATGCCATGTGCAATTATTAGTGACGGTGGGTCACATTTATGTAATCATCTATTCATGAGTCATCTTAAGAAGTATGGTTTGAAACACAAGGTGGCAACACCTTATCATCCGCAGACTAGTGGACAGGTAGAGGTGCCCAACAGATAAATCAAGTCCATCTTGGCAAAGACAATGAATGCCAATAGGACTAATTGGTCAAGAAAGTTAGACGATGCATTATGGGCCTACCGAATAGCTTTAAAGACCCCCATTGGTGCTTCTCCTTATCAGTTGGTGTATGGAAAGGAATGTCACATGCTTGTGGAACTTGAACATAAAGCACTATGGGCTTTGAAAAAGCTGAATTTTTAGTGGCAAGATGCAGCAAAGTCAAGGATGAACAAGATGGATGAGTTGGATGGATTCCGACTTCGAGCTTACGAAAGTTCTGCACTTTACAAAGAAAAGATGAAGTTGCATCATGATTGCAAAATTGAGAAGTGCATATTTAAGAAAGGTGGCCAGGTATTGCTCTACAACTCAAAACTTTGGTTGTTTCTAGGTAAGTTGAAGCTAAGATGATATGGTCCATTTACTATAACAAGAGTGTTTCCATATGGTGCTTTGGAATTGACGCGTAATAGGGAAAATCCATTCAAAGTGAATTGGCAAAGGGTAAAGAACTATATGGGTAACACTAAGGAAATTAATTTGATTTTTGAGATGGACCTTGGTGAAGTTTGAGTAACCAAGGTAATTATGTCATGCCGCGATGTTAAATCACCCGTTGCATGGGAGGCCGCCCGTGAGGCTAGTTAGAGAAATCTAGTATCCAAATTAGCCTCATTGTGCTGCGATGCTAAATCAAGCGCTGCGTGGGAGGCAACCCATGTTTTTGTACTTAATAATTATAGGTTAATCTGTGTGTTTAGTGTGAAGGATTAAAGATTGCAAAAAAGAGTTGGAAATTCCAGAATGCAGGTTATACAAACTATTCACAAGTCGTACCTTAATGTGACGACTTATGAGTAGGAGTCGTAAGGACCTGGGACATGAAACATATCTAGGTAAAGAGTTTCTGGAGTCTTTATGACTCTTAGAACGAGTTGTAACCTCAGGATATGACTCATCACATTGAGTCGTATCAACTCCAAAACCAGGTAAGATGCTCCTAGTTTTTACGAAGGGGAAAATACCTATAAGCATTGGTTATGAGTCATAAACATGACTCATAACCAAACTTACCTGGTCAAGGGTCGCGATTTAACCCAACCCAGTTTATGTTTTAGATAAAAAAAGGGGTACCCGATATTGCAAAAAATCAAATACCTCCATTGCTAAACAAATTTTGAGCTGTAAACGCACAAATGCACACCAAATCATACAACTAATCGTTGGTTTCTCCCGCACTTTAATAATTTTACAAGAATTTGGGGTAGGACACTGGTGAAATTGAAGAAACCTAGAATCTCACAAACTTAAGTAAATCTTTGAACTTAAATGCTATATATTTTGAGTTGAAGTTGAAAATGAGTTGAGATTTTAGACTTTATTTTAGTTGAATCTACATGTGTATGAACATTATGAACCATAATGCTTAGAAATCTATTTTGATATAGGGATTTGGGGGTGAATTTGAATTTATGTAATAAAAATGTGTGTTTTTACTGAAATAGGGTGGTAATGTTGTACAATAAAAAGTTAATTGGGGATTGTATTTTGGAATCAACTCATTAACTAATCCTCTATGTTGTAGTGGATACGAGACTCCTTATGACTGGTACCTATACGTAACGAGTTATGCGAGACTCATAACCACTTACAACATAAAGGTCTAGCTGGGTGTGGGTTCTGATATGGGTATGACTTGCCTAAGTGAGTTATATCCAACCCCTACGACTCATAAACACTAGTCGTACTGACCTATGTAGGTAACACATAAATAATTTTTGTTTTTGGTCCACTTATGAGTATTGGTGATGAGTCGTAAACTATTCTTACGACTAGTTAGGAGGACTCATAAACTGACCAGTGAACATTCAAATATAGACTGTTTATCTTAAAACTAAGTCATACGAGTCGTCATCAGAGTATATGATTGAGATATCCCAATTGTAACATGAACAGAGGATGCATACTGACACCTAATTTTCTTATTTGTCTTCCCTTTCCTTAGTAATTACTAATGAGTGTATGCCCAAAGGCACTATGTCTCAAAAAGGTGACTCTTCTAAGAAGAATACCAAGAAGAAGCTTGCCCCAAAATCTAATATAAGTTGGTGAACGAGGACACAAAATCATCTAGCAGTAGCGGGGACCTCGTTGAGTTCCCAATGAAAAAAAAGTTGATCTAAGGGAAATACGAACATGGGGAAAGAAGATTGTCACACCTGAGGATACACCTCCAAGAGGGCCCAGAAAGAAGAACCCCCACACATCACCACCCCGAATGTTAGCCCAGTCTGAAGAGAACAGTGGTGATAATAATAAAGATGAAGAAAATATAGCATATGAGGGTGGTGAAGAAGGAGGAGAATCAAGCTCATATGAATTGGACTCAACAAGTGCAAGTGGGGAAGAAGTATATGCGACCCCAATCGATGTTCAACACCTACCATAACGAACACAAGCTCAGTTTTCCACTACATCTGCTCCGGTGCCCATTATTGAAAAGTGGAGGAACCCTGGAATGCAGGAAACATATAACGTCAGTTTGGGGGTGAACCATATTACAAGAAACTCGAGAAGAGGGATCTACCTGGAAACAAGACTAAGTACTACAGGCATGTCTCAAATTCTTGGATTTGATATGAGATTCCAATAGTATAGGTTTCAGTGGAACACTTCAGCCTCAAAAATATTTTGTCCTACTTTAGTACGAGAATGTTATGCAGCATACAAAGGTGAGGTGAAGAGATAATACTCTTAGGGAAACCTGTGGAAGGGAGGTGATCCATTTAACAATCTGATCATCCATAGAGTTAAGTAGATATTTCTCCCAGAACCATCTTCATATTTTTGCATGGTTCTGACTTCCAGCCTCCAGTGAACCCAAGAGAAATAAATTACCTCTTGGAGGAGATGCGGAAAGTAATAAGGAAGTAGATGGGGTTGGAGGACAAGATGATGTATTTCAAATGGATAATGAATCGAGCTGCTGTGAACAAGGATGAAGCACTGTGGGTGATAGGTAGCCCAAGAGTGGCCTCACAAAATATTGAGAAAAACACTCTAAACTTCAAAGCCAATGCTTGGTGGACATTGGCTCGACATAGGATGTGTCCCAATTTTGGGGACAACATACTCAGTTTGGTTCATGCGACATTAATAACAGGACTGATGATTGGATACAATTTTGACATTGCCAAATTTATTGAACGAGAGATACATGAAAGAATCGTGGGAAAAGAAAAGGTAATTCTGGTATTCCCTTGTTTATTAACACAAATTTTCTTGCATGCAGGAGTGCCAGAACTACCTAACATTGATCAATTCATTAAGCCTAAGGTAATATAGATTTGGGGTTGATTAGAGATGTAATAAACCCCATGGACATACATGCTAGAGGAGGAGATAAAATTTTAGCTGAAATATATAGAAGCTAGGGTACACATTCTGAGGCTATGGGGTAGGATGAGATATATGACACCATGAGTGAACGAGTGCAGTCTGAGCCATAAACATCTAATGCACTGATTACATCCAATGACCTTACTCATGCACAGTCTGTACCACCTCACCCAACCTCTGCTAGAGCAATGCCAGATAGTTTGATAATCATCTCACAGGCCATGTGGGATGAGGTAATGAAGAGGTTGGACACATTGGAGATAAAAGTTTGGTATATGGAAGGGGTGTGAAGCCCTAGGTTTAGACTAATCTAGAACAAAAAAATCAAAGGGTGTAGAGTGGGTTGGATGCATTTGAGTAGTGGATGAATCGGAAGTTAGGAATCGGCAGCCAAATTCTGGACATTATAGAAGTAAAAGCTAAGGTGACCATGATAAAGAAGATGGTGAATGAGTTGTATTACTAGTCTTTTATCCCATTACTAGTGATTAAAGAGATTGAGCCAAAAATAAAAGTAGAAACTATCTAGAGTATTTTGAAGAAAGACGAACACCGAGAAAGAAAAAAAAACACCGGAGTGCAAAAAAAAATCTGAAGAAGGCAAAGAAAGACAACATTCAGAGTGAGAGGGATCGGTAGGTGAGGGTCTAAGAGATATTAGCTGGTGGAATTAGCTCAAAACTGGCAAGTGATAATGCTGAGGGAAACAGTGATATAGCCCTGATATCTGATGTACCATTGAGCTCACCGGCCATAACCAATGCCGCTATTATAGAGATAGTCCCAGTAGTTGATAGGACTACAGTTGAGAATAGTGGGACCCGAGTTGAGGGCCCACATGATGACATGGCATGAGTTGGCACCTTGAGTGACCAGATATGTTTTGATCCCTTATTTACGTTGTTAGATTCAATAGGGATAGTGCATAGGATTTAAGTTAGGGGTGGGGGTGTACCAAGGTCACCACGGGTTATACTTGCATGTTTCAAAACCTATGGCCACAATCTAAAAAAATTAAGAACTGCATGTTTTTGTTGTTGTTTTTGTTATGTTTATTTGTGTGTGATGCTGAAATAGGGAGAAAACTTTTTCTTGTAGAAGTACATTTAATTTTGAATGATTTGGTTAAAAATGATTTTGATTTTAAATAATTGAGCTTACAAATTGATGCCTCTCCTAAAAAATTTGCTGATTGTATAATGTGTGTATGTGTGAGACAACTGTGAATCTGATAATGAAATAAGAATTAGGGATAGAATAACTATGGTGAATAGTTGCATAATTAGATAAGTAGTATCTTGCAATATGACCTTGTGCAAGTATGTGTGAGGCGTTACTTAGTTCCTTGTGTGTCTGAATCTAGAACTTGTTAGTTGCTCTAACCTAGTGTTCATGATAGTTGAATAGGAAATGATCATAGGCCATTCTTGTATTAAGTCCACTTGAGACTAAAAGCCTAAACAAATGTGATATCAATCCCTTGATCCCATTGTTTAAGCCTTAACTGACCTATTTTTTTTGTTTACACCAATTTTAACTTCCCGTTTTAACTACAATGAACTTTTATTCACCCTGGTCCTTCTTAGACACTGTGCACCTCAACTTAGGAAAATCTCCTAAGTTGAGGGTGGCTATTATAGGGGTGTATAGGGATAAACAAGTATGAAGAAAGATGTGTAGAAGGAAAAATAAAGAAGCACAGGTGCGGTGAAAATAAAAGTTAATAAAAAAGAAAGAAAATGAAAAGAAAAAGAAAGGGAGGAAAGAAAACTCCACCTGGTTCGGTATGAATGTGCTTTAAAATAAAAAGGGAGACATGAGGGTGGAAATAAAATAAAGAAAAAGTTGAAAATAAGTGAACCCGAAATAAAGCATAGTGTCAAGGAGGAATAGTCACTAAGAAATCCTAAAAAGATACCATGCCAGCCCCAAACCTATGTTACAAGCCGAATAAAGTCCTTTAGTAATCCTATCTCAACTGTCCAAAAACCCATGAAGATAGCATATGGTCAAGCCTATGATATTTTGTATACACCGTCCAAAAGCAAGAGCCTCTTTTGTAATATCCCCGAATAACTTAATTGATCTAAACTGAGTGAATGAAATTTGTTTAATTATAAGCACACATGGGTTATGTTATTAGGTTGCTAGACTGTTCGGTTAATGGGATTTGTGTCGGTTCCTAGTTGTTTGTTACTAATGTAACCCCATTATTGGAAAACTTTATGTTTCTCCATCTGCCAAATCATTATACATAATTCAATTCCTTAAAGGTTAAAAGTAGGAGGTGGAATAAAAATGTTAAAAGATTGAACTGAAAAGTCACTGCCATAGGTATTGTAGAATTTTACTGTTTAACCATTGTTGTTGAGTTAGAGTTTTTGATTTTTGTTTGAATTAAGGACACACAAACTTTCTAAGTTGAGGGTGTTGATGATCTATGGAAACATGGAACTTTCTATGCTTAAAACAAAGAATTTATGCTTGAACTTAGGATATTTTTGTAGATATGATATGGTTTTGTGGTTGTTGTAGATGAAATAGGTAAATAATAGTCTTAGAAGGAAATTTGAAGAAAAAGCTTAAAAAAACATAAAATTTGTTCATCTTACGAGTCAACATACTAGTCGTCAATATAACATACAACTAGTAGGTGAACACATAAGCAAGATAGTAACAAAATCCAAGCTGAGAAGCCAAGTGAAAGATGAAGACGACTGGAGAGTATGAATCATAAATTATAGATACAGGTCATGACAAGAAACCATAAATAGAATAGAAACTTAGCCAGTCATTCAGAGTTGAAGTCATAGAAGAAGACGAGTCGAAAGATATGAGTACAACTTGTAAGGATAAATCATAAATATACCAGTGTCCAAAGCTTTGAAAGATTAAGTCCCAAGTGGTGACGAGTAAAGACCACCCGTTGTATGGTCAATATACAACTCATGAGGATGAGCCGTAAGGATAAAAGACCTAAAGATCTGGAGGATCAGACACTGGAAAGCATACGACTAGCACAATATAAATCCTAAGAATACCTTACGAGTGGATGACATGAGTCATACCTTGTGCTAAAATTACTTTTCGTATTCCATTTTTATTAGGATTTTTGGGTTATTTTGAGATACTATAAATTTCTTAGGGTTATTCTTGTATTAGGTTACACACTTTTATAATACTTTTACATACTTTGATTATTAAAAATGTGTTCTTGAGATTTTTGGATTCTTATTCAATTAAAGATTTCAGATTTTATTCATTGTATTCTTGTAAAATTAATTACATGTTGTCTCAATTGATTATCATGGTTTGTTGCATGAACATGAGTGGCTAATCTCCCTGACTAGGGTTGTGGAAACCCGAGTGGATTAACTACGTAAAAGAAGTGGGAGATTTATCTATTCTCTGTTGTGATTGCATATATCTTAATATTCTTCATATTAATTGACCTTAGAGATACTGCAGAAGTTTGAGGCTTGCCTGTATTCAAAAGCATCCTCATAAGGGAGTTTGAGATTAGGAAAAAATGATTAAGACAGTAATTTGAGATTCACGTCCATCTTACAATTCCGTCATCTCATCTAATCAACTTGATACTCAGAAGGTGAAAGTTTATCTAAAGTGATAGACAAGGTAAAATAATTTAACTCCCTGAGACTTACAAGGTAAAGTGTGAGATTCATTAACACGTTCACAAGACGGTTGATAATACATAGCCTGTCAACTTTACATGTAGGGCAGCAGAATAGGTTGGTTGAACATGAGAAATTTATGAAGTTGAAAGGCCAGGGGAACACAGTCCTTTTTTTGTCTTTTATTATTTACAAAGTCAAGGAATTAAAGTTCCATGAATACTTACTATTTACTTCACATTCCCTATTTACTTTTCCGCATTGCTCATAGGTTTTGTCAAGTTTAAAACACTATTCAATGTTTTCACTGTGGGTTTGACCCCAACCTTATTTGGGTTACTATATTTGACATCGATCACATCATAATTCTTAGGAGGTTAGTTCTTGGGTGACATCACCAGCAGAGTGTTTCTTCTGTGTTGCTCAGGCGCATCATCTCGCCAGTTGGCAAGATAATATTTTTTGCTGGTATCTTTGGAGCATGGCTCATTTATCCTTTTCAAAGGGTTTGTTAGGTGGGAAATCATCTGAGCGACTGATGCTTATGGGGAACATCATGAGCATACTGGTTGCAAACTTATTTTTGGTTTGGGTGGTTTCATTTTATGATGGAGTGGGTAAGGTATCTCCTCAGTACATGTTGCAACTGCAATTCAACTTCCACGGATGGTGTCCTGAGAAAGGATATTTGTGCCACATGACATAACAGTTGTCATGACTGAAATACTTGATCCAATCATGTTTGTCCATGAAGCTTCCTAGAATCCAATGTCGGATTTTTGGTTTGCCGACATATAAGAGGTCATCGTAAGGTTGGTACATATGGATGGAGAAGGTTGTTTGGGGTAGCTTATTTAGGTGTGAGTGGTCAAAACTGATCATGACAGTGTTGTCACTTCTTTTAGAAAAGTTTGGTTCAGAGGATTGGAGTAGTTTAGGATGGTCTCTCAACTTCTCGTAATTTGTGACCCATGATTCTGGGAGTATCTTAATGAGTTCATCTCCGGGAATCTATCTTGGGATCTAAGTATGCTAGGTGGTTCCATTAGTGGTATCTATGCTTAGGAACAAAGCTTCTGGCCACCAGAAAGGGATAGGTCCATAGCATGATTCTGGACCCACCAAGCTACTTAGTAGTGGAGTGTTACCTCGATGGCATATCTAACCTATAGAGTTCTTAGAATCTAAACCTAGATCTTCAATGCCCCCATCAGATATGGATCAGAGAGGGATAGGTTGATGTTGGAAAATATGTTAATAAAGACTGTCCTGACAGTTAGTGTGATTTCTAAGGTTCCCAAGTTGGTATGTGGGTATTCGTTGTATCTGGTATAGAGAAGGGAATGACGTGTCACTACTGGCTGGCCTTTTCTTCTGTGATACATCAACGCAACCCAAATAATACTAATGTGAATATAGGTAAAGCCTTGGGTTCTCCATTATCATGAAAAATCATCTGGAAACTACAGAATAATGAAGTGTTCCTCCTGAGTTACAAGAATAGGATGTTGTTCTAGTTTTGACACAACAATGTATTCTTTAACTCCCTTTACTCATTTCTATACCAAAGAATGGATTTTCTGCCACAGGTTACATGCCTTCTTTACAATGGCTGAGTAGGGGTTTAGTGGAGTTAAATATGTGGTAGATATTTTTTGTTCTAGAGGTAACAAATCTAATTCATATAGGTAGTCATACATATTTGACAGAGTTTTACTAAGGGTGGAAGACATAGTCAATCTATCTAGAGGCTTACATGGACTAGACACACTTGAAAAAGAAAGTAGAAACTATGAGCAGACATATTTTGTGTTTTTCTGGACTATAACGACTCTATATTTGTGCTAAAAATCTAAGGAAATAACTCAATAAAATATTTTTGTATTTTTTTGGATCATGAACACTCAATTATGTACAAGACTCTGGATGAAATAACTGGAAAACATTGACTCTGATAATGGAAATACTATGACTCAAATATTTACAAGACTTTGGTAGTGATAACTAGAAAGTGAAAACTATAGACGGATTTAAGGCTAACAGCTAAGACACAAGAAAGTAAACCCTAAAAAATGTAAAGTTCGCTCACTTTTATGTAGAAAAGATGTTATGCAAACACTTGATTCCTCCCTCCCTCCGTAAGTGGGGGAAGTCTCTCATACCAAATAGACAGGGAGACAGCAGGGCATAGACTCCTATTGACAATATTAACTAGGTGATTGAAATAGAGCTCCAAACCCTCAAACATGAAAGTAGGTTTTACGACTATGTAGGTGGAATGCCATACAAAATAAAATCTCTCATAGACACCATATACCACAGACTCTAACATTTCCAACAAGATAGAAAATTTCACGTCCATATAGGCAGTACGCTATATGAAATAAAAACTATTATCTAACATACCATACTTTTCTTACAGCTGAACAATAAATAGATAGTCACCTAGTATAATTTGTTATGTAATGACATAAATGGGCCGTGCAGTGGCTCTTCCTAGAGTGTTGCCCTTAAGAATCCATGGAATAAGTATGAACTGCGTTAGACATCAGATATATGTGTTCATCAAAATTTGAAAGCTATTGTGCAGAACAAGCAAAAAAATTTTCATAAACATAGAAAGGACTTGACTTCATTTTATATTCATGGAAAGTAACTTTAGATTTCCATGATGCAATCAAAACAAGTATTTGCTGAAGTATTTCCTTACTCCATTACTCCAACCCAAAGTACCAAAGTACCCATCCCTTTGGAAAAAAGAAAATAAGAGAGAGAGTTTAACCAACAAACATATTTATTGATAATATGAAAAGATTAGAAGAGAGAATTTAGGTGGAGAGAGTTTCTTCCAAGTAGAGAGGTTAGTCTCAAAGTGGAGAATTTCTTGATATCCAACTAATGGTATATCCTTCCTTTTATATAAGAATGAAGATCTATGTTGCGCCCAAGCATACACGCAAGTGTACGTGGCCTCACCAAGTAATATAGTGGACTTAAATAAAGCCGAATATTGACCCCACAAGGAATTGTATTAACAACTATCCAATTCTAGTTTGACAATTCTAAATTAATGCAATTTGTAACCAAAAAAGATTAAGATGACAACTAAACGTAAAGTAAATAATGAGTAAAAGTAAAGTGCTTGGACAATCAATGGGTAGGAACACGAGGTTAAGTCTCTACAAACAATCATACTATACTTTTGAACTTCATTAGTAATAGATTACTTATCTTTATTGTTCATTAGTAGGGTTTATCATATGATCATGGTTTCCCAACCTCTAACCTTCTACCTAACTGGATATTACAACTACATCATTGAGCGGAGATGTAATAATCCATTTAGATGCATTAAGATATCATTCTACATGTGAACTAAGCAAGGTTTCTAGCTATATACCTATCCTAGTCACTAATTCAAATTCCTTATTTTATAAAAGAATAAGAACCTTGTTCTATCTATCCCCATATTCTATCTTCTTATTCTCCCTCCCGGGCTCATAAAGTCAACAATAAATATATCCTAAGGGTAGCTAATCCTTAAAATAGTTATAAAAAAAGATAAATAAAAAATCAACTATGATAACCAATCAAAACCAAATCAATTTAAGCAATAGTAATCATGTTCTTGTCCTTAACCCCAGAATAGGGCTTTTAGCCACTCATTGACATAGTTGTAATTAAGATAATTGAATACAAGATAAAATCAATTAAAAATATAAAGAAAAAGAATAAAAACCCTAATTGAAGTGTTTTACATCCCCTCTCAAAGTTTCAAAATCATCCAAGGTGTTTTAAATTGATTTAATGTGTTCCTTTTATAATGGGACATGATTTTCCGACGTTTGCATCCCACTGCGATGTGGGGCTAGTTTTCTGTGTCTAGCTCTACGACGCGGTCTAATCGCAGTGAGATACTCAATTTTTCAACTCAATAATTACCCCTTACTATGATTTGGGGCTAATTTTCTGCGTCTAACTACGCGACGCGGGCTTATAGCGGTAAGCCACTGGATTTTGTTGACTTGAGCTTATCCTTCCTTGCTTTATTCTCTACTTTCCAAGCCAACTTGTGTTGTTTCCGCCTGATTTGAAGCTTTTATATCATTCATATATCATAATAATAAATTTAACTAGAATCCTATAGCATTAAAAAAAACAATTAGAGCTCAAAACAACACAACATCTAAGATGACGAACTAGAAACTTAAGCTAAGAATACTAATTTTGCCTCTTTTGATCTTTCACTTAGTTTTGACTCTAGGATTTGTTCAATTGTACTTTTAACACTATAAAAAAGTTTATACACACATAATTACACAATTATACCATTAGTAACTCATTACACACATTAAATTCAATCTAGATTAACTAGACCGACACCTAGCTCAAGCTAGTAACACTAGTTTTCTCATATGAACTCTAAATAATCTATTTGAATGGAAACCCATTCGAAATACACATTAAACATTATTATCAAGTACTTAAACACTTATATGCTCATTTATATTATCATTGACTCATTAAGAACACAATTTGTCCTTAAAACAAGTCTAAATAAGCCCGGATAACGACCCTGAAGTGCATAAATCCACCTCAGATCATCACCCATACTTAAAGCTTTATTAGTTCTCAAACAACTCCTTAATCTAAGAATCTTAAGTTGAGGTGAATCCACACTTATACTACAAGCAATAAACCTAAGATAGTACTACAATGACTACATAGAATGCAAGTTTCTACACTAAGCATGTTATGTACACAACTGAAAGTTCAAGAACACTACTTTAAAACATCATAGCCTCAAGAATTGACTCACATTGTTAGCAAACTCATGCACATTTTTCAATAAAATACATCATATAATTCACCAAACATTCATCAAACATGTGCCCTCACAACAAAAGAGTTACCCGTAATCACTCACAATCATGTAGTCCATAACTGAATGGGTACAAGAATTACATTCCGCTCACTCTCACAATGAATTCACAAGTTACAAATGATGAACCATAGTATTTCCCTTTGTGTAGTACTCAACTAATATCAGAATATTAAGCTTAGGATCAAATAGGTATTTAATGGTTTTAATGTAAGCTAAGGGATGGGTAGGAACTATTCTGGCCAGTAATAGTGACTATCTTCCCTAAGCACTTTAATACATAACCATATACAATTAAAATCAATTTCTAACAACCAACTTTCACCTCTACTACCTTCACACATCTTTTTTTTACCCCATCTCATTAAGCTCATTCACATACAATAAGGTTGGAGTATTTTTTATTCATAACTTATTCAATTTGAAAAAATTTGTTTTCCTTACATTACTCAACTCCCAACCACAACACATAACATTTTTACATACCAATAAATATCAATTTGGGGCTTCATTTTCACCTTTCTCCTACTTGAATTTCCAACTCCTCACTTAATCAATTTTACCCTAAAGAGCTTAGGAGATTGTAGATCAAATTAAGGTCAATCAAAGAAGGGGATTAGGATACATATGAGGCTTCCAAAGAATAAGATAAAGGATCAATGTGGTTAACTAAAATTATACTCCATGGTAGGTAAAAAAAAGTATAAAAATAGGCTATCAAAGAAATTCCTATATCATCTCCTAAACCCATACTCTTTATTTAGTTTTGCACACATAACAAGCAAGTTTTATCATCAAATTCAACAAGGAGTATACAAACAACCTCACACACACATGGAACATGCTCGACTCAAGTAGGATCACCACAGACTCTCAACCAAATAATAACATGAATTACGATTAAGCCAACAAGTATAAGAGTCATAAACATGAGCCTGGAGGAACTCACTCTCCACCCATCTACTCCAAACTTATAAAGACCTCTAGGCCTGGAGGAACTCGCTCTCCACCCATCTACTCTCTGACTCCACAAAATATTAAACCTATTTTCAATGCCAACCTTATTACCTATCTCAATAATCAAATTACCAAGCTCCATTGTCAAACAACCAAAACATCCAAACTACCTATCAAGCTCCTCACCACAAATGGCTAGAATTACCAACCCAACATTCAAACACTGTTAAATTACTTTCAAATGCCTTCACCAGCCAACCAAAATAACCTTACCGGTCTTAATCTATAAAAACTCCCAAGACCTTTACTCTATTAGTTGAATGTCGTACTAAACTATTTGAAAGATCAAGGTCAGTCAAATATATTCAGCCTATCTAATCAAAATCGTCAATACTAATACTTAATTCTTTTAGGTAAACCAAAATTGTGCATATCATTTAGGGGGCTTCAGATACTTGACTAAGGGTGGGTTGCATAACTTGAAGCACAAGATTCAAGATTCAATTGATCAAAAGGTCATTACTCTTCAGGCACCAACATCGAATATTAGTAGCAATCTTTTTCAAGACTGTAGAGAGTCTACCATTAATATGATTAAAATTAAGGATAAATGGATAGTGATAAAGTCTATAACCCAAGTAAGGCCAGAGAAAATCAAGAAAGTACAAAGAGTAGAGAAGATAGATAAAGTCGTGGCTACCTTAATTGTTAGCGAGAAACCATAATTTGTGATGTTGATAGCCTCACATCAAGCTTTGCCTTGGTGCCGGCAAAGGAAGAATTCATTATAGAGACAGTCATGCTCATGAGATAACTTGATCGGGTCGATGCTATACTCTTGAAAAGTTGGAAAATGAAGCATACAAAAAAGGACTCCCAAAAAAGGTCAATTACTAACATAAAAGTCAAAGAGTTTTGAAGGAGAATGCAACTGAAGGACTATTCCATTTTCAAGTATGTGGATAAGACCCAACCTAAATTTCTATCTTGGCACTTTTGATGAGTTCCCAATATCCTAGACAAGTTTATTCAAAACCCTCAATAAAGCCTATGTGCCAACAAACATAAGTGGTGATAATTTGGTTATTATGATAAATAAGGTTGTGCTGAGTCATCGTATCTATTTCATTAAGGATTTTTCTTTAAAAGAGTGATGCATAACAAAGCTTTGTATATCACTCTCAAATGTCGAGACAAGATTGCCAATTAAGTTTTAATAGATGATGGGTTTGGATTGAATATTTTCCCACTCTCTACATTGACTCAACTGGATTATAATTTGGGCAAGATTCACCAAAGTCACATTAGTGTGAGAACGTTTGATGGGGGCCAAATATATACCTTTGGCAAAGTTAACAACTAGGACCCACTGAATTCCAGGCAAAATTTTAGGTTATGGACATAAATACAAGTTATAATTTGCTTTTTGAGAGGCCATAGATCCATATGGATGGAGTTGTTTCCTCTAATTTAAACCATCTACTGAAGTTTGTATGGAATTATCACAAGGTGGTAATTCAAGGTGAAGGGATCCATTTGAGCCATCCTAATAGTTATATGTCTGTGATTGAAGATGACTTAAAAGGGAGTGATTTCTACTCAGTAGAGATTATGAATGACATGGAGAAAGACCCGACATCCCAAGTTCCAATGCCTTCGGCATATAAATTATTGGGTATGGTTAAGTTAAGAAGCAATTTAGAGCCCGACCTTGGTCTAGGAAAGAATTCAGATGGCATCATTGAGCCAATTGTGATCCCAAAAAAGTTGTTCAAGTATGGGTTAGGGTATGCACCAATTGAAGTGGATAAAAATAAAGCCAAAGAAAATAAGATAAAGATAGAATTTCCAAAGCCATTTCTTCATCTATACCAGTCATTTCTCATGCACAAGAAGCCCACAAGTGATTGTCTATAGGATGGAATTAGAAATCTTTTTGAAAAATGTGACATAATCCTAGAAGAGTGGGATTGGAAATCTTTTTGAAGAATGTGACATAATCCTAAAAGTGTTCTTGGAGGCATCGAAGCTTGAGAAGTAGTTTCAAAATTAGACCTCAACTCCACTCATAACTCCCCAGCCACTACGGTAGATAAATGATGAATTTAGTTTTTCTTTAAAATTGATGACAGTCTGGATGAGGCTCGGGACCCGCCCTTCATTTTTTATGTTCCTTAAATATGTTTTTACTTTTTTGAAGGCATGGACCAGGGTTTTATCCAAAGGTTGTCGATGTTTTTCAATTCAATAAATAGCCTTCCTTATTTTGAAAATAATTTTATTTATCAAAATGTTATTATCTAACTTGATTCATTTCTTATTTCTGTAATAATAATTTAAAACTTGTCAATGTTATGTCATGTCAAGATCTAAATGATCTAATCAAGGTAAATGGCGATGATGAATATAAAGAATATGATGAAGAGACTATGGTTGTAGAATAGTTGACAAAATAACTGAACGAGTTTGAGAACGAAGAAAATCCTAATCTTGAAAAGACTGAAGTGGTTAATTTGAGAAATAATGATGAAGTAAAAGAAACCAGATCAGTGTTCATTTGTCAGAAGCACAAAAAAAGAACTCATTAGATTACTTAAGAAGTATATTGACATATTTGTATGGTATTATGTCGATATACTAGGTTGAGAACATATGTTGTACCCTATAAGTTGTTGATTGACCCAGGGTTCAGTCTCATAAATCAGAAGACTCAATAATTCAAGCTAAATTTGAGTCTAAGAATCAAAGAGAAAGTAACTAAGTAGATCTAAGCCAGGGTTGTGGAAGTCTCAAAGTATCCAACTAGTTAGCCAACATTGTTCCGATACCAAAATAAGATGAAAATATTAGGATATACATTGATTACAGAGATCTGAACAAGGCTAGTCCTAAAGATAACTTCCTATTTTCCAACATCCACATCCTTGTAGACAATTGTACTAAGCATGAGAGGCAGTCATTCATGGATTGTTATTCAGTTATCAAAAGATCTTAATGGATGATACGATGTAGAAAAATGGTTTTCATTACACCTTAGGGTGTTTATCACTACAAGGTGATATCGTTTGGTATTAAGAATGTCAATGATAAATACATGAGATCTATGATGCTATCTTTCATTATATGATTCACAAAGAGATCAAAGTATATGTAGATGTTGTTATCATAAAGTCCCGCGAGAGTTCATATCACTTGGATAACTTGAAGAAGTTCTTTCACCGCTTGTGAAAGTAAATTTTGAAATTCAACCCCTCTAAATATGCTTTTGGGGTACCAGCTGGAAAATTATTGGACTTTATATTTAGTCGAAGAGGCATTAAGCTAGATCCTTCAAAGGTCCAGGTGATCTCAGAGTTTCCTCCACCAAAGACTAACAAAGAATTCATGAGTTTCTTAGGAAGATTAAATTATATTTGTAGGTTCATAGCCTAGTCAACAATCATCTGTGACCTATTTTCAAGTTGCTAAAGAAAGATGCACCGACTAAATAGACCTAAGAGTGCCAGAAAGACTTTAACACTATTAAAGATTATTTGTCCAATTTTCCTCTATTAAGTATCTCCCAGGGAAGGAATTCCATTATTTCTCTATCTACCAGTCTCAGATAATTCATCCAGATGTGTTCTAGGGTAACATAATTAAATCAAGAAGAAAAAACGAGTAGCTTACTAATTGAATACAAAGTTTACACCATACGAGGCTCGTTATACTCTATTGGAATATATCTTCCAAAAAGCCATGTATTTGGGGAAATTGGCCAAGTAAAAAATGTTACTAAGTGAGTTCAACATAGTATATGTTACTAAAAAAGGGGTCAAGGGTCAATCCCTAGCAGATCATTTTGTAGAAAATATAGTTGATGAATATTATGAACCACGCTAAACCTATTCTCCAAATGTATAAGTCTTGTTCTTAGGAGAAGACATCTTTGAATCATATCCTGGGTGGAGGATGTTCTTTGGTGGAGTAGTTAATTTCAAAGGTTTGAGAATTTGAGTAATATTGATATTAGAAACTGATAAACATTACCTGGTGACAGCTAAAGTTTATTTACTATGCACTAATAATATGGCTAAGTATGGAGCTGGTGTTCTTTGCATCAAATTGGCCGTTGATATAAAATTTCAAGTATTATTGTTTATATATAATTATGACTTACTGATCCATAAAGTTTAAGAAGAATGGATCATGAAGAAATCCAAAGTCATGCTATACGTGGATTTGGTGCAAGATTTGTGTAAGAGGTTTAGAAAGATCGAGTTTAAGCATATCTCTAGGATACAAAATGAGTTTTCAGATGCTTTAGCTACTATTTATTCCATGATACAACATCCAAATCAAAGCTATATCGATCTATTGGAGATAAGATTAAAGAAGAAACTCTGTATTATGCACAAATCAGAGTAAATCCAAATTAAAAACTATGGTATTTTGACCTAAAGAGATATTTGGAATCTATAACATATCCATAAGATGCAACAATCAATCAGATAAAGATGATCGGTTGAATGGCTAATAGTTACTTCTTGGATAGAGAAATTCTTTACAGACGGACTCCAAATCTAGGTTTCTTGAGATGTGTGGATGTTATTAAATCCATGAAAATGCTTAAAGAAGTACATGATGGAACATGTGGTCCAACATAAATGGATTCACCTAAGCCAAAATAATTCTACGGGCTGGATATATTTGGATGACTATGGAGAATGATTGCAGTTGGTTTGTGAAAAAGTGCAATAAATGTCAAATACATAGAGATTTGATTCGAGTACCCCTCCCCCAAATGAACTTAATGTTATGAGTTCACCTTGGCTATTTATAGCTTCGGGCATGAATGTTAATGGATCAACAAGGCCATCTACTTCTAATAGGCATAGATTCATCTTAGTTGCTATTGATTATTTCACCAAGTGGGTGAAGGTTGCCTCTTACAAGGTTGTGATGATAAATGTAGTAGCTAATTTTGGAAAGAACAACTAGATACGTCGATTCAGAATACCTGAGTTAATTATCACTAATAGTGGGGTGAATTTGAATAGTCATTTAATGAGAGATATATGTGAGCAATTCAAGATTACTCAAAAAAGCCCAACTACTTATTATCCCTAAATGAACGGAACTACGGAATCAACCAACAATAACATTATGAAAATCCTAAGGAAAATAATTGATAATCATATATATTGGCAAGACATGTTGCCATATGTTCTATTAGGATATCGAACAACTATCAAAACTTTAATAGGGGCAACACCCTATTTACTAGTGTATGGAACATAAGCAGTAATAAATGTTGAGGTTGAGATACCTTCATTAAGAATCATTCAAGAAGTTGAATTAAGTAATGTCAAGTGGGTTCGTACAAGATTAGAACAACTTGTATTTATTGATGAGAATAGAATAAGCATTGTATGCCATGGTCAGCTGTAAGAGCTCGCATATTCAAAATTAGACAACTATTCCTCAAGCGTATCTTTCCTCACTAAGTGGAATACAAGGGAAAGTTTTCTCCTAATTTGCAAGGACTGTATGTGGTTCACAAAGTGTTGTCTAAAGGAGTTTTGATTTTTTCTGAGATGGATGGAAAAGAGTGGCCCTAACTGATTAACTGTTATGCAGTAAAAGAGATACTACATCTAAGATAGTTTGATCTTTATGATTCTTTACTTGAATTTGCACTTTCTAAATGTAATTATATTTATTCTTTGAAATAACATAAAAACTCCCCACCATTTTGTACAAACTATGTTTAACCCAAGTTTTTAAGAAAGGGATACCTAGGCGGCTCATGTCGGCTTCGATCAACCCCTTAGAAAATTTTCTCTTTCTATTGTATCTTATTTTGATGATGAGCAACTGAATTCAAGGGACCAGGTCTCTTGATCTTCAAGGCTACAATACAAGTGGTACGCGCTTGCATAGTTTTGTCCTCTTATGTAAAAACATTATGCTAGTGAGGCATGTACTATTTAGGACACTTAGTCCAATGGCATTTCAAACCTAATTATTATTCAACTATATAAGGAAAATGATGCTTCTCTATCAAGCACCTTTTGCAAAATTCAGAATTAAAGAAACTGAGAGAGGCAAAAATTCAATCTAGCTTCATTGCTCAAATATAGCTCAGGTTCTTATTTTGTAAGCTGAAAGAGTGAGTGTTCTTGAGTGAGTTCTGAATTGTAACTGAATTACTCAAGTTATAAGAGTAATGTTTCTTTTCTATTTGCTTTGAGAGAACTTAGGTAGAGTTACCTAAGGTTGATATTGGTCAGTGTTAATCAATATCAAAGAGTTGCTAAGGTAGGCTTGTAGTAGATTTATTACAAATAGGAGGAACCTAAAGTTAGGTTCATTGAAGGCTGTAATCAAGAGTTTGATTATAGTGAAGTTCTTTGTGCTTATGAGGGAAAGCTGTGGGTTTTCCTCTCTTAAGCAAGGGGGCTTCTATGTTAAATCTTGTGTTCTTTACATTTCCTGCACTTTTTTGTGTTCCTGGTTGGTTTACTATGTTTTTGCCTATTATGAATTTTGAGGGACCTAGTTCCTTATAGTGTGGTGTAACCCTCTAAGAATTTAACAATTGGTATCAAAGATAGAACACTCTAAAAGGTTCACACCTAGAGTGATTTGGTTAGCATGGTTGCTTCACCTACCCTGGAAGAAGAGCAATCTACCACTAGATCACCTAGATTTAATGGGAAGTATTATGGTTGGTGAAAAACTAGGATGTTTGACTTTATTATAGACGAGGACAGTGAACTTATGGACATAATTCTTGATAATACATGTGTTCCAGTTAAAGAAGTTAAAAAAGGATAAATAACAAGAATAGTAGTAAAAAGTAGGAGAGAGTATGATGATGAAGATGGAAAGAAAATTAAAAAAAAACTACAAGGCTAAAAAATTGCTAGTTTGTGGTATAGGGCCTGATGAATACAACAGGATTTTTGTATGTGAAAATGCTAAAGAAATCTGGGACTGCTTGAAAACAGCTCACGAGGGAACTATAAATGTGAAGGATTCCAATATTGACATGCTGACTACCCAGTATGAAACCTTCACCATGAAAGAAGGAGAGACAATACACGAAATGTATACAAGATTTATTTCTATCACAAATAAGCTATACTACCTAGGAGAAGTGATTCCATTGTATAAGCAAGTGAGGAAGATTTTTGGGGTTCTGCAAAAATCCTGGGAAATCAAAGTAGATGCTATTACTGAGGCAAGGAACCTGAAAACTCTCACTATGGATGAGGTTATTTGAAATTTAAAAACTTGTGAACTCAAGAAGCAACAAGAACATGAGAAGAAAGAAGCAAAAAGGGAAAAATCTCTGGCACTGAAGGCACTAAAATTAGACTCTAATAAAGAATACACTGATGTTGCCTATTTGGCAAAAAGAATTGTAAGAGCTATGAAGAAAAGTGGCTAGTTTCAAAGAAGTGGAAGTAGCAGAAAAAAGGGAGGCACTGTGGAGGTTTGTCATAAATATAGTAGTCCCGAGCATTTCATTAAGGATTGTCCAATGCGCGAATTGGAATTTAAGGAATATCTCAAGACTAGAGGTGACAAAGGAAAGAATAGGGACTAGGTCTCTGTAAAATTAAGCAAAAAGGTTGCAGTTGATTATGCAGTAAGGTAGGCTCTAGCAATGTAGGGAGATTCCTCTAGTGAATTTGAGGAAGATGGGAAGCAAAAAGATTTTTCCATGCTGACAGTGGAGGATGAGAAAGTGACCTTTGATTCCTTATTTGCTTTTATGGAAAACACTGAAGATAAAGAAGAAAATGAGGTAACACTTTCTGAAATTAAAGAAAACTTAGAGAATTACTCTGCTAGAAAAATAAAATAGCTTACCAACGTGTTGATTGATTCCATGTGTGAAATGACTAATAAAAAATGCTCTAGAAGAAAAGGTAGAAAGTCAAGAGCTTGAGTTGATAGCTTTAACCCTCCAGATATTTGAAATTGAGGAACGGGTTGAAAAGTTGAAATCTAAAAATTTAAGCTTAGTTAATCAATTAGAGCAAGCTAATAGTGCTTATGATAAATAGAAGGATAATGCTCTAAAAGAAAATATAGAAGATAAGGTGCTTGAATTGATAACTTTGACTCTCTAGATATCTAAAACTGAGCAATAGGTTGATAAGCTCAAATTTGAAAATCTAAGTTTGGTGAGTCAACTGGAAAAAGTAAATGCTTCTGAAAGTAAAGGAAAGAAAGAAGCATCAGTATTTCAGGTTGAGCTTAAAAAATTGAGGATTCCCAAAAGCATCTCATGAATGAACTCTAGAAGAATGAGGAGTTAGAGAGGGACCTGGTCCATCTGAGAGAAGAACTTGAAAAATCCCTGCAATGGACTACATCCTTTCAGATCTTTTCTAACATAACTAGTCAAGGAGTTAGTAATGGTAAAGGTATTGGGTATCAGTACAAAACTCAATCACCTGGGTCTCATGGAAAGGCTTCTCATGATTCTAAGAACAAGGTCCGCAAGCCTCTATGCACTCACTGTGGAAGAGATAGACACATTAAGGAAGACTGTCAAAGCGGAATCAGAGCAAGAATAATTAATGATAGATATATCTAGCAGGGGAATACCTATCCTAAAGGGTTAAAAACTTTGAAAATATGAATAATCCTTCATTACCTAAATAGGCAAAGAAGGAGTTGATCACACTTTTGTCCTCCTATTGAGAACTCAAACTGAAGCGGGTTCCCAAATCTAACAAATGATTTTGATTGCAGGAGGGAGAAAGGATTTGTAGTTAGAACTATCCTCTTGATATGTAACTGTTCAAAGATATGAATGAAAGATCTGATTGTATTCTCTCTCTCAAGACACTCCAAGGTAGAGGTGTCTTACGTGAATAAAAAAGTAAAAAGGATCAAGAAAAGTTGCAAGTATGAGTTACTCCTAAAACAAGGAAGATATTGATGAAGATGAGGGTCAAGGATAGATTTGATATAGAGGAAAGTGTTGACACTGATGGTGATCCAAGATCCCAGTCACAAACAGCAGCTTAAGCAGAACCTCAAGAATTGTCTAGCCAAGATTTCACAAGGACCTGGTCCTAGTAGAATTCATCTCAGAGGGTCAAACTGGAAGTTCATATCTTCTCATCCTACTGTACATTCTAATTTTATATTTGGAGATAGGAGTGTAAATAGGAGCCTAAGTCAAAAACCTCATGGGTTTTTCAGCATTCTTATCCCAAAAGTGAGCTCAAAAGAGTGAAAAAAAGTCTGAAAGATGCTGGCTAGTCCAATGTAATGCAGAAGAAACCTTGAAAATTCAAATGATGCTAAGTCTGGTACCTGGTCCTCTGACCTGCTATTAGGAAAAAATCTGGATTGAAGTGGTTTATTAAAACTAATAAGTTGTGGTTGGTATTGATCAAATTAACCTGACTTACTAGATGGATCAACTTTCCTTCCAAAATTTGGCTATGTTTAGGAGGCATGTATCCTTGGTTAAATAGGTGCATGTTGGTCTAACTTGGTATCATACCTTTGCAGGTATACACTCATGGGAACAACTTTGGAGAAGGAAAATGTAACATTCAAAAAATCAAGGATTCACTCAAATAAAGAGACTGGCCTAGACCTTTATCGAGGTTAGTGTCATAAATGTGCATTTTTGTTTGTTTTTTTGTTCAAGCAGATAAATTTTTTTCCTCTCTCTCTCTCTTTGTGTTAGAAAAGTTATCTTATCCTAAAATAAAGGATGAGTCATCCTTGAATTGAAAATGATCACATCCAATTCTTTCAAAACCTTTTCTATGCTCACTCTTTTCTTTATATCTAGGCATACTCATGCCCTCTCTTATTTAAAACAAAAGGAAGAAAAGTCCAGTCACAAACATCTCTTCTGTAGAAAGGACCTACAAATAACTACCAATTCCTTATTCTTATTTCATATAAAGGAAACTGATCTTAGCATTAGTAAAAGTCCTTTCTCAAATCCTCTAGAAAAACATCCCTTGTCTCCGACTCTTTCATAGCCAAACCCCTTCTTCACTCAAATTTTTGATGAAGAATCATCCCTGAGTCCTCAAAACTTTTTTGATAAAATATTGATAGATGATGCTTGGGTTGCTGAATACCTCATCTTGTTGTCAAATAGCCCATGAAAGGGTATATTTTCTCCTAAAAAACAAAATATTAGTAAAATACTAAAATATTCTAGAGAAAAGTATGAAGGTTTTATTGAAAAAAAGTGACTTCTAAGGGACCTAGTCCTAGAAAGAGGAAAGTAGCTGAAAGAGAATTTGTGATCACCTATACTAGAAGGAAAAATAGGGAGATAAGTAAGGTTGTGTCTAAAGAAGTGAGAAATAGGTTCTTGAGAAATCAAAAGGTGTTAACTGGAAGGATTTTTGACACAAATATGGCATGACTTATGGTTACAAGTTAATAAAGTATTTGATCACTTTGGTATAATCTTTGAGAATGGAACTCCTGGGACTGTATTACAAATGTTAGGTATGAAGACATTGGTAAAAACTGAGTGTGTGAAGAAGAAATCAAGCACCAACTGCCAAAGGGAATTCAATAAAGAGATAAAGGAGTTACATCTCAATATAGCTTCTAAGGATGCAGAGATCAGCAAATTGAACACGACAATTCAGCATCTGACTATTGAGATTCCAAGTGTCACTAATGAGCATAAAATTGAGAATAATGATCTACATAAAAGATCAACCTTGACAGATGAGGTTCTCAGCTTGAATGCATAAATAATGCATTTAACCACGGAATTATTGCAATGTCATGCTACAGAAAACAACAACCTAGCTCTACTTCTCCAAACCATCCTTCCAAGTTGCTCCCCTATTTAACTTTCTTGATTCTTGTGGCTTTTTCTTTGTAAAACTTAAATTATGCACTGTAATGATACTTATCCTCTACATATGAATGAATCTTTGTTTGTGTGTTGCATGTATTCCTCTTTCTCCTAAAGTTGTTCTTTGTGTTAGTGTTGCCCAGTGGCTATAAGTTAACTAATCTGTACTTATCTTTACTCTTGGTTTACTATTTTCACTTTTCAATGATGCCAAAAAGAGAAATATTGATTTTATATGGAAGGTACCAGGTACCAAGTGTGAAAATGTTGAATTGCATATGTGATGGCATAGTGATAGGGAGAAGTATATAAATGCACTAAATGAATAATGGTGCATGATGATAGCGGCAGGTAATTAAAGCTTGATATCAATTGACAACACAGTACCAGGTCCCTAAGTTGCATGATGATGGAATCATGGTGTTGTATGAGAGAGTGACTATTCATCTTTAACAGTGGTAATCACACTGATTAATATGATGAATGAGTATTGATGCTCAAAACTCTTTGCTTGGTTGTTAGCATCAAAAAAGGGGAAATTGTTATATCTTGTTTTGATGATGAGTTGCTGACTTCAGGGGACCAGGTCCCTGGATGTTCAAGGCTACAGTACACCTGGCACGAGTCTGCATAGTTTTGTCCTCTTGTATAACAAACTGTGCAGGTGAGGCATGTACTATTTAGGATACCTGGTCTAATGGAATTTTAACCCTAATCATCACTCAACTATATAAATAAAAGGATGCTTCTCTACCAAGCAATTTTTGAAAAATTCAAAATTACAGAAATTGAAAGAGGCAAAAACTCAATCCAGCTCCATTGCTTAAATATAGCTCAAGTTCTTATTTTATAAGCTAAAAGAGTGAGTGTTCTTGAATGAGTTATTAATTGTAACTAAATTACTCAAGTTATAAGAGTAATGTTTCTTTTCTATTTTCTTTGAGAAAACTTAGGTAGAGTTACCTAAGGTTGATATTGGTTAGAGTTTCTTTTTGGTAATAGTCATTCTATTTCACCATAAAATTTATTACAAAGCTAGTGAATGCTAACCATTCACTTCTCTAATAATCTAACTTCTACAAGCCTATACACATCAATAAAAAAATATTCAATCTATAATATCCTAGAGGTAGTTCTGCAGCAGTTGTATTGCATCATGCCAGGACTTGATCTTACTTCCCCTTATGTACATGTGTTATGCCACCTCCTTACAAATTCTATCTTGAGAGGTGGTACCTTTTTGGAATCGAATGGCATTTCTATCTCGCCAAATTAGCTACACCATCATGTCAAACACATAATTGATGATTTATAAGAGCCCTATTTTCCTTTTTGATCCTTTGCAAAGCCATTGTATTTCCTCTTTCCCTATGCCAGCACTCCATTGATAGCCCAACTATTTCAGCAGTCTTGTCCATACAATTTTCACATATTGGTATCCAAAGAATAGGTGCTCAAAAACTTCATTAGAAAGACCATAAATCACACAAGATGGAGGCACTTGGATTCCCATCTTCATTAATCTATCCAATGTATCTAGTCATTCATGGGATGCTAACCATAGTATAAATTTATGTCGGGGATGTAACTGAGGTTGAAGTATGATACTCTTCCAGGGATCTCTTGGATAATGTGGCCTCATATTCTTATACATCTTCTTAATGTTAAAAGCATCAAAGTGTTGGATATGCAGTAACTGATTCATAAGATCACTTTGTACTCTTAGTAGTCTTAGAACAAGTTCCCTAGTATCCAAAATCTTCCTACTACCCAAGTTTTAGTCTTGGGTATTATGAGGGAGTCTAGTCTTCTATTCTTGATATACACACTCTGAATCCACTGTATCCTTATTGAATCTTTCTTCATTACTATGGCCCATAGGTGCTTTATAATTGTAGCTTTGTTCTATACTTCCAAGTCTATAATGTTAAGCCCACCTACAACTTTAGGAAGACATACCTTGTTCTAAGCAATAAGGGCTTTCTTGGATACCACAGTTGCACCAGTCCAGATGAATAATCTACAAAGTGCAGTGATCATCTTCATTACCTTCTTGGGGAGCATAAAAATTTGTGCCCACTAAGATTGAACACCAAATAATACTGACTTAATCAATTGTACCCGTCCTACATAATACAATAATTTGAATGTCTAACAATTGATTCTAGCTATTGTTTTTCTACCAAAGGCCAACATTAACCTATAGACAACTTTTTGGCTGCAAGGGGAACCCGTAAGTATTTAAATAGGAGGGTTCCTTTACTGAACCCTAAATGTAGTATAATCTCAGCTTTTAATGTCTCAAATACCCTTGTTGTATATATAGAACTTTTCTCTATATTTTCGTGGAGACCTGATGCTTTTGAAAACTTTATAAAAGCTACATATAGTATCTTAACAGACTGTATATCAGCCCTGTAAAACATGAGAAGGTCATCAAAAAACACACATGAATAATCCTCCATGCTTTTCATCTTGGGTGAAACTGGAAGTCCTAGTTCAAATCTAATTGGTTAAATTCTCTCTGAAGATATTCCCTAGCTATAACAAACAGATAAGGGGATATTGGATCTCCTTGTTGAATCCCTTTTTTTCCTTCAAAAGGCTTTGTTAGACCACCATTTAGAGTTAAGGAATATGTAACTATAGTAATGCAATCCATAATCCACACAATAAACTTGTGAGGAAATACAGGGTCATTACCATACTCCTCAGAAAATCCCAATCCAGTTTGTCATATACTTTTCTTAGATCCACTTTAAGCACACACCTTGCACTCATCCCTTTCCTTATGTATCCTGTAAATAATTCATTGGTAAAAAGGATATTATCTATGATGAATGTAGATTGTGATCCACCTACTAAGTCCCCAATAACCAGCTTTAGTCTACCTGTCAGTATTTTGGTCACTATTTTATATAATATTGTGCAATAGGCAATGGGTCTGAAGTCCTTCACCTATGCAGGCCCCTGTATTTTGGTATCAAGGTTACATTTGTGATATTCAAAGCCCGTAACATTTTCTAGTTCTAAGGAAACTAAAGACAACCTTATAAATAACTTCTTTGACTACATCTCATTGTTGTGTAAAGAATTCAATAGGAAAGCCATCCATTCCTGGGGATTTATCTTATGGCATGATTTTAATGGCTTCCAGAATCTCTACCCTTGTGACCTTCTTAATAAGTTGTGCTTACTTGTCATGATCCAGGAAAACACCTTTCTTTATTACCTAAGCATCAGGACACTTGGGCATGGAAATACCTAGAGTTAGCATCTCCACATTGTACCCACTGAGCTCTAGATTTTTGTCTCAACACGTGTTCCTCCACTGTACTCTATTTCTCAATCTCCACTAATATTTATTTTACCTGTACCATAAGTTGTTGATTCAAAGGTTGTCTAGGCAACTTATCTGTATTATATCTAGTTCCATTCAAGCTTGATGCAATCTCTGTTGGTAAGCTGCCATGTATGTGCTTATCCCCTTCAGTTCAATCTTCAGTAACTTCAGCTTTTGCCATACCTTGTACATATAATTTCCCTCTACTGGTTGCTCCTAGACTATCTTTACCAGTCCTTCAAACTTCGGATGTTGCATTACACTTTTGAATAGTTTGAAAGGCTTAGGATATGGACTGTGCTGCTGAGGGTTCACTATAACCTAAATAAGAATTTAGGAGTCATAAAAAATCTGTAGATTAAGATATTCAACCTCAATGTTCCCATAATGCTGTAACTAGTCAAAATTTCCTAGGGCCCAATCAATTCTGCTATAAACCACACTTGCATCCTGGTGCTTATTACAAAAAGTGTATTATCCATCTATACTCCTCAATGGGGTGAGTTGTATTTTGTCTATCATATCCTTGAATCCTTGTACTTTAGCTTATGTTACTGGTGCCCCCAATCTATAATTGACTGTTAACACATTGTTGAAGTCACCACTAATGAGCTAATTGGTCTGTAATTGTGATCCAACCTATTCTAACCTACTCCATAAGTTTTGTCTCTTGCTTGCTTTATTCCATACATATATTACTGTGAAAAATAATATTGCTTGTTACTGGCTGTCATGCACCTTACAGTGGATGAATTGACTATCCACAGCCAAAATTTGGATTGCAATATGAGTCTTCCATATCAGTCACACCCTCTCATTTGGTGCTTCGATGATATAGTTACAACAAATTCTTCTAATCACCAGCTATTTTTTATAGTACTCTTTTAGCATTCCATTCTTTTAGTTTAGTTTCTATACACCCCATAATATCTATTCTATATTTTTGTCAGAAAGAGTATCATCTCTATCTGTTTAAAGGCCTTATTTAGCCCTCTTATATTCCAGATAAAACTCTCATGTAGGGTTGTATCAACTAGGTCCTCCCACCTTTCTAATAATTCCTGGGGGTGGTCTATAAAATGGGCCATACCTATTAAAGAGAGTTAAATAAGGAGGCTCACTCAATATTGACTCTACTAGTCCTGCAGTCTGTGTTTCAGTGGGGGACGATATGCAATTTTCTTCTATCTTATGAGCTGCATCCTGCACTATGGCATCTGACTATTTTTTCTTAAAAAGGCTCTTACCTTGGCTTTGATCTTTATCATTGGGGCATCACTACTGTACAATGACCTTTTTTTCTTCTTATTTCACTTTTTAATGCTTTTGGACTGCCTCCACTGGCTTCTATTTATCTTCCATTTGTTTTGCCTTTCTACTGTATTCTGACTCAGCAGGACCAAACCTCATACAATTAGAGCAATACTTAGGCCTCCAATCATAAGATATTGTTTGGTGGAATACTCCCGTGTGGGTGTGAATTTTGATACTGTCAGGTAAAGGGTGAGAGATATCAGTCTCTACTTGGACCTTAGCAAAGGATATCATCTCCATATCAACTATAATTTTGTCTGTATATATCGTTTTCCCAACTACACTCGCAAGATTACTAAGTGATTCAGTTGACCAATATCCCAGTGGTAGCCTTGGAAATTTTACCCAAAGAGGGATGGATCTCAAACAATCAGGGTGAAATTCATAGTCAATATTCCAATTCCTGAGGATGAATGGTTTATTATGATAAGAGTAAGGCCTATAGTGCAAGAAAAGATCTCGATCCTGATAATTTTTAAATTGGAATACATAGTAGCCATCAATATGATAAAGGATACAAAGTTTCATCACAAAATTCCAAAGATTCATCACAAATTTGTCATAGATTTCTCATAGGGTGTATCCCCAATTACCTACCCGATAAGCGATGTTTTCCAGTGTTCTTCCTAGTCGTGGAGGTCCTCCTCTACTAAATCCACCACAAAATTGCCATTGCTCATAGACGGGGGATGTAATTAAGCTCCTTCCTCTTTTGAGAGGTCCTCACACACTACTTATTGTGGTTTTCAACATCTTTTTCCTCATTCACTTGAGTTTTCTCTAGTGTATGAGCTCCACTACCCTTAGTTGTGGTTATGTTACTTATCCCAGAGAATTATAGTCAATGTGGTACTGACAATTCCTTTTGTATAGGGCCCTTATAGCATGCATCATCTGCTAATTTTTTCTCACCTCCTTTCTTAGCAATTGGCAAAAATTTTGGAGGGAAGAAGCTTCCAAATATTAAGGGTTGGAGTTCCTGTATTATTCCACTGTCCATGGTTACCGTGGTGGTCCCCAGAATTATTGAATCCATCATAATCGGAGGTAGGCATGACATTTTTCTTACTTAGATGTGTATGTTAGCATATCCCACTAAACATGCATCGAGAGTAAATATTTTGGTTAGAGATAATCAATATCAAAGTGTGTTCTTAGCAGAGTTGCTAAGGTAGGCTTGTAGTAGAGTTATTATAAGAAATAGTAACCTAGAGTTAGGTTCATTGAAGACTATAATCAAGAGATTGATTATAGTAAAGTTTTGGGTGCTTGTGAGGGCAAGCCATGGTTTTTTCTCCCTTGAGAAAGGGGGTTTCCACATTAAATCTCGTGTCCTTTACATTTCCTGCACTGCTTTGTGTTCCTGATTAGTTTTAATATGTTTTTGCTTATGATTGATTTTGAGGGACCTGGTCCCTTACAGTGTGGTGCAACCCTCCAAGGTTTTAACACTTTCCTTTATCTTAAACTATGTGATGACTTGAATTCCCAAGAATGGGTATGTAGGCGCCCTTTGTTGGCTTTGGTCACCCCTTTGATTATCTCTCTATTGCCATTATATTATGGAAACTACGTTTGACTTGATTCCTGCTTCAATGGGATACATAGGTGCCATAATGGCTCGACAAACCATCCTAGAAAATGGAAACTAGGGTAGAATTTCTGAGAATTAATCTCAAGAATTCAAAATAGAAAAACATCCTCCGATAATCAAAATGGAATAACATGTAAAAAATACAGCTAGAATGGATTTTGAGAAATGTTTCAAGATCCCCACAGATTGCTAGAGTCTCCTAGAAAAATCTGAGATTTACTTTGGAATATCTAACAATGGAAGAAATTTTGGGGGGACCTTAAAACTACTATCAAGTTTATGCCAAGAGTTCAGAACCAGCTCTAAGAATTTTCCCTAGAAACAAAGTTCAAAAACAACTTCAGATATTCCCAGCTGCAACTTAGTCCCAAAGAAACTAATCCCCAGCTATGACAAATTTTGCAAAAGATTATCTTCAAAACCCCCAGCCACAACGCTGAAAAATCTCCAAAGTTCGCCAACAAAATAATAGATTTGTCAAGGCCTCAAATCAAGGACGTTTATTAAGATAAATATGACATGACAAACTAGAAAAGCCTCCAACTAGTTATATTTCAGAAGTTTTATTTTGCAAAACCTATTTTATCCTTTATCAAAGTATATATTGGGGCGGAAATTTTAAAAAAGTATATTTTGGGTAAAAAAATAGATTTTATCTTACATCCAAAATATTTTGAGGATTTAAGACAAGCGGTCGAGATACCAGGCACTTGAAGATGACAAGATTAAAGTAGACGATTGGAGAAGGTCAACACATATAAATTTCACCAAAACTAGCAATTTTTTTAGATCTAGAGTTATCTAGAGCTTGATAAAGGATCAACGAAAAACATGTTAATTAGTATATTCCTTTATTTAGAGAAATTAATGAGGGAAGACTACAATGCCTGGTTAAAATAAGGAGATAATGACACTCCTTTCAAATACCTAGCAAGTTATAAATTTTCATGACCCAAACCAGGGCCTAGACGCAATGGGCATCTCATCCCACCATGGACCAGAGACCATCCCCTTAGCCGAACCTCAAGAGCACAATAATAATAACAATAAAGCAGAAGCCAAAAAAAATAGTAATAAAAGAAAAATATATAAGTGAAAGTTCTAAGACTTCAAAACCAACAATCCAACCTACACTTGTCCACAATAGCCTCTAAAACTAGAATAGCAACTAAGTTGGGACATGCCCCCGACTATGATCAAAAGAAAAGAATCCAACAGTACTAAGTCAATAACAAAAGAATAATGAAATGACAAGGCCTTCAGAAGGATGGAGGCTCACCTTTTCACATCAACTCAAAATACGTGCTCAACCACATAACACTGCACAGAAGTAACAAAAAAGTCTTTGCATGATACATCATGAAATGATATAGTGTCCTAGGACGGTCAATGGGATAATCATTGGCATGTAACTCAGGAAAAGTGATAAAGTAATGTCATTTCCACAATCCTTCAAAACCACATGCACACATTCATATATATATATATATATATATATATAGGATGCCAAGATAGGGAAAAGAGTCATAAACATAAGATTTTAAAATATTAACCTGAACTGTTTAGTTTGATCCATCCTAAAGGCACCCATGGTCTATATGGATTCATCTCCCCCTGCTGAAAGGGCCCTCAGTGCCTGTTAGCCGTATGAACTAAGGAAAAACTGAGGAAAAACTAAAGCCACCAAGATAATAGCCATCCCATATATATATATGTATATATATGTGTATATATAGGTATATATATATGTATATATATATGTGTCTGTGTGTGTATATATATATGTGTGTGTGTGTGTGTATGTGTATATATATATATCATGTTTACATCAAGAACACGGTCATATAGACCCCCAACGCCGCAAGCATTCCGGTGTTTGTTTCCCCAAGACTTACACCTTCACGGTGAGCTACACAATCTCCTTTAAGTCCAAATTAAAATAATTTGCACATAAAACTAACCAATAACCCAGGATTCATTCATTAAGACATTTACCACTTGGTATCGTCATACCAACACACTTGCAAACTAAATTAAACATGTGAAACCAATCACCATAACCACATTGACTCCCAAGTTCTATTTAAAAATCCAAACCATGTCCACCAAGGCTATAAGAAGATTTTGGGAGAAACTCTAAGAAGATTTGAAACATCCTAAATTTTAGCCCCTGAAAATTTTGAGTTCTGAGCTTTCTGCCCTGGCAATGACTTACCTGGCGATTTGTAATATGTCCTTACGAGTCATAGAACCCAGTCGTAAGAAGCCCGGAAGGATTTGCTTAAGTCATTGATTTGAGAATGATTAGATTTAATGAGTCGTATAGACTCTTAACGAATTGTAAGGAGGGTATTTTTAGTGTATCCGGTGTAGTGTCTCTATTAAAACTGTTTAGACTATGACTTGACCCTATAAGTTATAGTGACTCATTACAAGATGCAGGGTGCCAGTCATAGGGTTCACAGGAAAGATCCTAAGGGGGTTCTGGTTTGGCTACAATTGAAGGGTCCGAGTTGTAAGGTGACCCTATGAGTCATAAAGTCACCTGTAACAATTGACGGTTTAATTTCTAGCTTTTAATAAAGGTATTTTAGATATTTCCATTTTTCCCTAAACATAACCCACAAACTATAAACACTATTTAGACTTTATTCTCACCCATAACATAATCAAAACATATCCTCTTCTCTCTAAAATTCTCTCAAGCCAAGCAAACTAGGGTTTTCTCAAGGTTAAGCATTCAAGGTTTTTTCTCCGTAATTGTGAATATTTTAGGCATATTACTCTTTCTTCACTGTCAATTTTGTAATAGCATATGATTTTAAGTATTGTTCATGAGATATTCATGTTGATTTTATAACAAGAGTTGAGGGTTTTGAATGGTTGTTGTTGAACAATGTGTTCCCATAGTTTATATACGATTAATCATGCTTTAAATATGGTTTTTAACTTATGGGTGCATGGGAATAGTGATTAAACTGAGAGGTCATGGGTAAACCCTAATTTGATGATTTTACGTTGATTTTGGTTTTGGAAATTGTATGCCCTCAACATGTTTGTGAAATTGTCAATGAAAAAGGTCTTCTGTCACATAGTTTAGTTTTCCCACTTGTAATAATGCATTGGCATAAAAAGGATAACAAAGTATGCATATTATCCTTGAAAAGCATTGGTGGCCATGTATAAATGGAGGAATTGGAACCTTATGGGTTTAGTTGATTAAATAGGTTTGAATCCCGAATGATTGATTATTCGAATATCTTTTGACTTATGGGTTTGAGTCCTAGTTAGTTGAGTAGATGACATGGCATGATGATATTAGATTGGAAGTGAGGTTGGTATGACGATACCAACGGGATACCTTAGTGTGTAATTTGGTTAATAAAATAGGAATATATGTTAAATATTTTAATTGGGATTTAAAAGAAGGTTGCATAGCTGAGTCGTGAAAGTGAGGGTCTGAATGATCGACACTGGAAATTGCGTTAGTCGGTGTGGGGGTCATTAAGGCTTGAGGGTTTGAGTTCCCTTGCTTGTGATCGGGTGGTTCGAGTCTATCTTATTGATATTATTATGATTGGAGGGTTCAAGTCCCCATATTACATTTCATGATTAGGCGCTTAAGTCACCTTAGAATATGATTGGAGGGTTTGAGTCCCCTGTGTATATATATAATCTTTCTCTAGTTCGTACGGCTACACGCATTAGGTCTAGACCAGGGGACTATCGATCCCATTAGTACTATTATATGATGGTTGAGCTACATAATCCAGGTAAAGTTTAAAAGTGCATGTTAAACCTTGTTCCCTATCCCGACATGTGATATATATATATATATGTATATGCATTTTACTATGTGCATTGGGTTTTTGAATGAGTTTGAAACTATTGATCATGGCACTATGTTATCCTTATCCCCGAGTTTCATGCTAGTATTCACCTCACTAACTGTCTTCAGACGTTGTATCCCCACGAGATGTAAGAATTGGCCATATTTTTACTTTTCTTGCATAGTGATTCAGATTCGAGGTCATTTCGTAAGTTGACATTAAAATGGTGAGCTTCCATACATCGAAAGTCTATATTTCATATTTTAGTCTCTTATGTCTTAGATTGTTTGGACTTATTTTGACTATAGCCGGGGGAATGTCCCAATACTTTATTGGTATTTAGTTTTGGTCCTTTGTTTAGAATGCTTTGTTGGATTACAGTGGTTTTGGGTGTTATTGGTAGGATATTTGTCTGATTTCTGGTTGATGGATTATAGACATGGTTTAAATATCTGTAAGCTTATCCTTATGTTATCTTGTTATATGTTCAAAATTCATCCGACATCGAGGATGTTATGTTGGTTGGTTATGTGTAAGTGGGTGATCTCTAATCCCTAGCAAACTTGAGATACCTGTCACGAGCAGGCTAAAACACCCTGGGTTTTAGCCCTTGAAAAATTCATGAGCTTTAAGCTCACGGTCCTTGTAATGACTCACCATACGATCGTATGGTATGGGTATGGGTCAGTTAACCCAAATTATTATATGTACAGTGGATGGTGGTTGGGGTTCTATTGTGGTTATGGTTTAGTGGTATGGGTCGTTAGGTATGGTAACTAGTCGTTAGGACGATCCTTCATCAAATTAGAAACTTAGTGACTTGACTTGGCTTTGAGTATGAGTGGCTCACTGAGAGATATGAGGATAGATTACAAGTCATTATGATAAGTCATATGTTGTCCAGCGTCAACCCTTTTGGATTATGTCTAATGTATGACTAGGCTATGTGAGTAGTATGGTTTGGTAATGAATGGGATCAAGGAGATGTATGGTTGATAGTGTGTGGGTGTCTAACTCACTGTATTGGTGATGACTCAATGGTACGAGTCGTATCTAGTGGTTATGAGTCACGGGGTCGACCCGTAACCACCTGTGGTAATTCTATAGTTTTAAGTTAGGGCCATTCTGGACATTTTTTCTTTGTAACTCCGTTTGATACCACAATATAAAACACCTTTTGGGACTTTATTAACCTATTATTCCCAATCAAACACTCTTAAAATCTCTGTAAAACTCTTTCTTAAGAAAAAGGCTAGGGTTTCATCAAGATAATCAATTAATTAAGGCTCTCAACGGTGGTTTCTCTCCATCTTTCTTGGTGTCTAAGGCATGTTACTTCTCCCTCGATGTTATTTTACAAAGAGCATGTGTTTTAATGTATGATTCTAATGATATTGTTATGGTTTTGAAATAATGGTTGGGGGTTTTGGATGTTCATATGCTTGAATAATGTTTCTCATGGTTTAATTATGTTTTCTTTCATGCTTCTAGTATGTTTTGACATTGTGGGATTCATGTTAATGGTAAATGGATTTGGGGATATTATGGATTTCCTAAATTACTTGGTTATGGTTTTGAAACTTATGTTCCCTCAACCTGTTTGTTAAAATGCCAGTGAGAATGATTGTCACATAGTTTGACTATTCTTAAAATTTTTGCATTGCATAAAAGGTAATGGAACCTAAATTGGTTTGGTTGGTTTAAATGGTTTGGAAAGGCCTTGGTGTCCATGGTATTGGTTTAATTAGAAACTTTGGAGTCAACTTGGTTTAATGGTTTCGGTATGGCATACAACGATAGAATTACAAGCTCTAATTTTGGTATGACGATACCAATGGTTAACGCCTAAACATAAGACTCTTTATTAAATGGTTGGAATGTGTAATTGATTTTAATATGGGCTTAAAGAGGTTTGTGTTAGCAAAGTCATGGAAGGTGGAGGTTCCGAGGGGACCAATATTGGAAACATACATTTGCCAATATGAGGTTTGGTCATGGTGACCGTGTGCATGATGTCACACTTTATATTTTGGGAGATGTACTAGTCATCTCAGGTTTTTTCTCTAGTTAATGCGCTAACACGTATCGGGGCCCTTTCAGCAGGGGGAGCTGAACCTATATAGCCCGTGGGTGGACAATTTGGGCAATAGAGCTACACAGCCCATGTTAAGGTTTTAAATGCATACTAAACCTAATTCCCTCTCCCAGCATGATATATATATGTGTGTGTGTGTATATATGTATATATATGTATTTGTGTGATTGTATATGGTTATTTGATTTGTTTTTAAATAATAGAATTATTTTATCTTTATCCCTGAGTACATGCTAGCATTCACTCCCGCTAATCGTGTTCGAGTGTTGTATCCCCACACAATGCAGGAACCATCCATACTATTATTTCTCCTGCTCAATGACTTATATTCAGGTACAGCTTTTAGTCAGATAGAAGTGGTGATCTTCCATACTCAGGAAGACTCTATTTCATGTTATGGACTTCTTTTCATTATTTTTTATTCTTGGATTTCTGTTTTGGATATGGTCGGGGGCATGTCTTGATCGAATGTTATTGGATTCTGGTTAGAGGCTTTGTTAAACAACTATGGGCATAGGTAGTGTGGGTATTGGTATCAGCCTTGGTATTGGTATTGGCATTAGGGTTGGTACCGATTGGATATTTGGTTGAGGTTGTTGGATTATTATTAAAGACTTTGTCCAATGTCTTTGAAATAGTATTGTGTTATATTATATATGTTCGAAATTTATCTGACATAGGGTGTAGGGCAGTTAAGGTTAGGCATTGGGGGTATTATCCGATCTTGGTTGGACTTGAGATGCCCGACACAACTAGGACCTAGTTTAGGTCTTGTCGGATTGGTATCAGTCTCCTAGGGTCATGGTTAATTGGGTGTTCGACTAATCCGTGTTGAGCAAAGTCTCTTTTAGGGGTGTGTAGCATGCCACACTTATAAGGAAGAGGCTATGAGACATTTAGAAATGCCTCCCTTTCTTATGATCTATTCTTTAGGATATAGAGTATAAGGTCATGAAATCTCCTCTAATTCCCGTATGTTTGCTTTTCAGATCATGCCTCCCAAAAAATCTGATGCTCATAGAAACTCTTCTATCTTTTCTAAGGACAATGTGGATGGAACTCATCCTACCCCTAGGGTAAAGACCCAGTTTAGGGTCACGGCTTCTGATTTCCTCATGGATCTCCATCGATTCCCCCTAGTCTTTCTCGAACACCTCAGGGCAAAGTGTCCAATGTAAAGTTCTATCATTCTATTCATCTATTGACCCAAATAGTAGCCCCTCTGTCATGCTAGCCTGGTCTTATTGATGGAAGAAGGAATCAGACAAAGATGGGGCAGGGACAGAACAAGAAGTTTAGATATTCAGAGCACGGTAGGGGTCATGACAATAGCGGTAGACATGGGAGACAGTGAACTAAGAAAGGGAGTAAGGGAAATTCTAGTTCATCCCATTGGCTAGAGCCCCTTACCTAAAGTCATCTGGTGATCGTCATTTTTAAAAGGGTATAGGTCTTAGGGCATAAAGTGCCCAATATCAGTCTAATAGAGCCCGATTAGTCCCTTTCTAACCTCCTTGCCAGTTCTATGGTCAGTGACATCATGGATTTTTTTGTGAGGGCGAGAATCGATAATTCAAGTGTGGTCAACCAAGTCATATGCAATGGCATTGTCCTTCAGTAAGTGTTCCTAATGGAGCCAATAAGATTTTGGTTGCTAGCTCTTTGATTTTTGCACCAAGGGTGCTTCTTTTGATACTGGCATTGGACAAAATTATCTATATACGCTTGATACCCACCCGAAGTCTGAGGCATCACTATATGTCATTGATGGTATGTTACAACTCTTTTCCCATGATGTGTATTGCTTTCTTGATACAGAGTCTATACTCTCTCATGTGACCCTTTATGTGGTTGTTCATTTTGGTTTTGATCCTTAGTGTATTCCAAATTATTTTTTTGAGTCCACCCCTGTGGGTGACTCCATTATGGCTAGCGGGGTCTATAGGGGTTGTGTGATAACTGTCCATGGTAGGGAGACCTTGGTGAATCTAATAGAGTTGGTTATAGTAGACTTTGATATGATTTAGGGGATGGATTGGTTGCATTCCTGCTATGCATTTTCTAGATTTTCTGACCTGTAGGGTTGGTTTCTACTTCCTAAATGAGCCGGTGATTGAATGGGAAGGTAGTTCCCTAGTTCCTAAGGAAAGGTTCATTTCGTATCTTAGAACCCAAAGATTGATTTTGAAAAGGGTGCCTCTACCATCTAGTGTTGTACGCATTCTAATAGTGCTTATGCCTTAAGCTTGGCTTCTTATGCCACATATGTCTATTCTCCAGCCCCTAAACCAAAGGCAATAATGGTTTTCAGTAATCCGAGCTTCCAAGTGTTCAAGTTCTATGTCATGACGCTCATAATCCATACATTTATGTCTCACATTATGCCTAGTTCCAAGAAATGGTGGTTTCAAGCGGAAATCCTTGCCTTGTTCCCCGAATATAAATCTCAGTTTTATGTTATATTACCCATGATATATGCAGCCGTGTTTCTCCTGGTGCCTAGTATTAAGGACTTGTGTTATGGTATGTTTATGTCTGAACAACCCTCCATTTATAACCTAGGTGGTTGCTACGACATACTTTATGCCTATTATACAGGGTCTCATTTTGTGGGCCTCGCCTTGAGTAGTACGATAAGTAGGAGTCGTAATTATGAAGTAACCACCTCATTCTTGATGCGTGTACTCTAGTTCCTCAGTGACCCTTCTTATGTTAGGATGGTAGTGGTTATAGAAGCGTAGTAATGTTTTGGATGGGGGAGTAGATGTTCTTTATTGTAAAACTTTTGGGGTGACTACTCAGGCAAAAATTATAGATAAAGATGGAAGATTAATATGAGCCTTTGCTATGTGAAATAGTTAAGAAGAAGATATGTGGTGAAATCCACCACGATAATGATTGAAATTTCTAGTTTTGGGTGGTAGATCCGTAAAGCGGGGTTAGAAAGGTAGACTTGAATGTGTGATTGACAAATACACAAACCATTGTGTTATGTGATTAGTACTCCTTGATTTTGACCTAAGGTTACTTTGGTTGTTGTGATAAGATCGAGTAGTACTATCGAAGTGGTGTAAAGTATAGGGTCCCAGGGCTTACACTAGAACCTTTACCTCCGAGTTAGGCTTTAACATGGGAGGGAGATGCAACAACGCTCAGGTCTTGTAGTTACGTGTTTCGCGGAGGGTTAGGAGGTTGAAATGGTAGAGTGTTACATTCATAGTTGAAGACTTAATAGAGAGTGTGGTCATATTTAAGGGTTAATAGATATATTGTTTGGGAGGAAGGAGATATGTGGGAATCTAGCGAGGACATAAAATCCCAGTATCCATTCTTGTTTTCCATCTCGGATAATCATGCTTAAGGTATGTCTTATTCTTAACTTCTTTGTTTTCTGACTTTGTTAAAGAAAATTGTAATTCATTGATATCTTTGTTTTCTGACTTTGTTAAAGGGAAGTGTGGTTGTTAGTTGTGTTAAAATCATGCTTGTAATTGCCTTGACTCATCATTCGAAGATGAATGATCCAAGTGAGGGAGAATTGAAACACCCCGAATTTTGACCCTTGAAATTTTTTTGAGTTCTGAGCTTTCTGCACTGGAAACAACTCACCTGATGAGTTGTAATGTATGTTTACAGGTCATAGGAACTAATCGTAATGATCCAAAAAGGATTTGCATAAGTCATTGCTTTGATAACGACTGGACTTAACGAGTCGTATAGACTCCTAATTAGCCGTAAGGAGGGTATTTCGTAATGTGTCCAGTGTAGTGCCTCTATTAAAATTATTGAGACTATGACTTGACCCTACTAGTCATAGTGTTTCATTATGATACATAGAGTTCCAGTCATCGGGTTCACAGTAAAGAGCCCAAGGGGTTCTGGTTTGGCTATGACTGGAGGGTCCGAGTCGTAAGGTAACCCTATGAGTCGTAAGGTCACCCATAACGACTGACGGTTTAATTTTCAGCATTTAATAAAGGTATTTTAGACATTTCCCTCTTGCCCAAAACATAACCCACGGCCTATAAAAATTATTGAGACATTATTCTCACTCATAACACAATCAAAACATATCTTCTTCTCTCTCTAATTCTCTCAAGCCAAGCAAGCTAGGGTTTCCTCAAGGTTGAGCATCCAGAGGTCAATTCAAGGTTTCTTCTCTATAATTGTGAATATTTCAGGTATGTTACTCTTTCTTCATTGTCAATTTTTTATAGATTGTGATTTAAAGTATTGTTCATGAGATATTCATGTTGATATTATAACAAAAGTTGAGGGTTTTGAATGCTTTTTGTTGAACAATGTTTTCCTATGGTTTATATATGATTAATCATGCTTTAAATATGGTCTTGAACCTGCGGGTGCATGGGAATGGTGATTAAACTGAGGGGTCATGGGTTAACCACAATTTGATCATTTTGCCTTGATAATGGTTTTGGAAATCGTATGCCCTCAACATGTTTGTGAAATTGATGAAAAGAGATTTTGTCACATAGTTTGGTTTTCCCACTTGTAATAATACATTGGCATAAAAAGGATAATGAAGTATGCATGTTTTCCTTGAAAGGCATTGGTGTCCATTTATAAATGGTGGAATTGGAATCTTAAGGATTTTATTGATTGAATGGGTTCGAGTCTCGAATGATTAATTATTTGAATATCTTTTGACTTATGGCTTTAAGTCCCAGTTAGTGTAGTAGATGATATGGCATGATAATATTAGCTAACAAGTGAGGTTGGTATGACGATACCAATGGGATTCCTTGGTGTGTAATTGGTTTAATGAAAATGGGAATATGTTATATGTTTTAATTGGGATTTAATAGAGGGTTGTGTAGCTGAGCCGTGAAAGTGGGTGTCCGAGTAACCAACACTGAAAACTGCGCTAGCTGGTGTGGAGGTCGTGTAACGACCCGAAATCACCCCTCGGGATGCTACACGGTGCCTAGGGTCACAAGTGACCCCAAGCTAACCCTTCACTTGGCATAACACATAAATAACTGAATAAAATTCATAAATCCAGAGGAATAAAGCAGAAGATAACTCTATTATGAATTTTCTCAATACAAAACTGAAGTCACAAGGTTACAACTCTACTTTTACATCAAACTGAAACTCAATACATCAACTTCTACTGACTATCCATGAAGCTTCTACTAGTACTGACCATGGGTAGCTGGGTCATAACTCCCAGCCACCCCAACTCAATACGACTTAATACGGGAAAATACAATACTTTTCTATTATATCACTGACTTGTGGCCCTGAATTGAAAGGACCCATCACCTAATGACTGAAAGCTGCGAACTGATTGGACATGGTACATGCTCTACAATCTTGTACCTACATTATGAGACAATGTAGCACATAGAAGTATATGTGAATCAGTACTTTGAGGATGTACTGAGTATGTGGGGGTGAATGCATAGGTATAAAACAGTGTCAATCTTCTTTAATCAAGTCATGCATGAAATATGGGATGACTCACATGGCTTGAACAAGTATAAAATGTAAAGCTCATAAATCATGTAGGATGAAGCGTGTAGCACAAATCTCGTGAGTCATCATACTTTAACTTGAAATCACAAATCTACTCTTATTCTCAATACTCAAGGGATAAAGAAACTTTACATGATACTTTCAAATCATTCATATGTCTCATGAAGAGTAAAACTTCATCAATGCTCAGGATCTCATAACTCTTTTTGAACTCAAATACTTGGAATTCGGAATCATATAACTTTGAAACATGCTTGAAGGCATTTCATTCACTTTAGGAAAATATCTCATTTCAGGCTTCAGGGAAATCATTCAATCTAAAAAGGAATATACTCTAGTTTAGTGAAAATAACTCATCTGAAGGCTTCTTGGGAAAATACCAAATCAAGAGAAAATACTTCCTTTTAAAGAGATAATTCATATCAATGGAATAATTTAGCTAGGAAGCAGCTTTCCAACCTCATTATTAGGAAAATAGCTCATAGGAAGGAAAATACTTTAGTTTCCAAAGAAGTAGTTTATCTCAAGTTTAAAGGTAAAGGGAGGTTCTCGTAACCGACATAAACCATGCGAGCTACATGGATCCAACATTTTGTCCTCCTAAGGAGGAGACTCCACGTTGGGAAGGAGCGTCATACTCTTGCCAGGGAGTATAACCTAGGTCTAGTGATCACTAAATAAAACTCGATCTCGGGCCTAATCATAATCATCATAAACTCGGCCTCAGGACCAACCTACGGTGGCACGTAGTTTTGGGGTAAGAAACCATAGTGACTTACCCGCTCGGTGCTAAGTACTACTCTCTTTAGATTATCTGAGCTCATCTCATAAAAATCCACTTTTATAATAATCTCATGGTTCACCACAAACCCAATAATCAAATCGATAATCTCATATGATGAAGTGGATTTCAAAGCTTTCGGACCATTAGGTCAATTCATTTCTCAATCATCTCAAAATAATCAAATCATGGGTGCTTATAGCACAAGAATTCATAATTTCACAAGTCTCGAATAGGGCTTACTAACCCATAGTTCAATCACAAGTTAAAGCTCATCAAAAGCATAATATATAGCATATAGATTTATAAATCATGTGGAAATCTGGGAATTTCAGCAATTTATCTGGGCTAACTTGCCTTAGTCTTATAACGAAGAGTTAACTCATGCTGAATTCAGAGCGTACGATCATCGACAGACTAAATCTGGGATCAAACCTCCCTAATGGATGATCCCTGAACCCACTGTCAATGATATGAAATGATTATGTCTGAGACCAGACCTATTTAGTGGGGGATCTCTGAATCTGCCCAAGAAGCAAATCAACTGAACCCGAAACTGAGATCAAGCCTATCTAACGGGTGACCTTTGGAGCTGATAACAAGAATACTCAATCGAATCTGGGATTGAGATCAAGTCCATGTATAGAGTAACCTCGGAATAATAATAAGAATACTCAACTACATCTGAGATCAAGCCTATCTGACGGGTTATCTCAGAATCTGATAACACTGATACTGAAGCTGATTAACTAAGTCTATTCATATGAATAGCTAAATTCCCTTGGTCCCGTTATCTGACGGAATAATACTGAACTCTGAACAGAGTACTCGAATACTACTGAGGTTTGCACTGAACGCATGTATACTACTAGATCTGAGTAGGGTACAGAACCGAGGCTAGAGCGCTAACGATACTGAGATTACTCAAGTTCTATAACTGCGTGAGAGTCCTGAGTTCTATAACTCATGAAGTTCTGAGAATCATAACTCGACTGATATCATCACAAAAATTGATATGGGCTCTAGACAGCAGCTAAATTATCGGGTACATATAGCCCCACGACTCGATAACATAAAAGTAAAACATAACCATTCTTGACTAGTCATGACCACGGTCATTCATTCATCATCACAATCACTAAAGCATCACTTCAAGCATTTAGGAATCATAACATATATTCACCATCACAATCACTAAGGCATTACTTTAACCATTTAGGGATCATAGACATGCGATAATATAGGGATACATGCTCTCGGGTCACATTTCGTTCAACAAGGTCTTGCATCAATCACTCAGCACGTATTAAAGTCTTGGCATGTATCAAAGAGCACATAATTGGAGACTTCCATACTATCACAACTCAATTTATTCACTAAAATTTTTCAACAAACACTTGGCATGCATGGGTTTGCACACAATTGGGGGTCTTCCAGTCAACATGATATAATGGCTTTAATTCCTTCACATAAGCATTTCATCAAACACATAGGGAGCATGCTTTTCTTATTCAATAATTTCTTCACTCAATTGGCATGAACACATCATCTAAAAAGCAACGTGAAGAGGGTTTATCATGGACGTCACATGAATTTCATATACTAGGATCAAAGCTTGAAAACCTTGTAAACAAATATGAATCACAAGTCAATCATAGCATGAACATCAATTCCAACCCACATGTATCATGGAAACTAATAAACACGATAATCTTTGAGTATCAGAAAAAGGGTCCTTGGATTTCTTGGATGAAAGGGGACCCGAGAATCAACATCTACATACGACTATCTTTCCCAACATGACACATTTGTCCTCTTCTATTGGCACAATTGTTCATCCTCTCTATCGCGACTTAAGGAAGAGGTCGCTGAAAAGTTAGAACATGTAGACCTGAAGCATGAAGGGACATTGTACTTAACTTGGCACTCAACTCAGGCTTGAGGCCTTTAACATCATGAACTTATCAAAGCAGTCTAACCCAAGGACATGCATGATATAAATCTGGACTTCATGAATTACTAAAAGCATTGCTCGAGTACTTAAGTCACGAGTTGCATAACCTAAATTTGGAGTTCAAAACTCATGGGATGTGATCCCGACTGCCAAATGCACCAGAACTCCCCATTTTATGAACTAGGAGAGTACATAAATCTCTATCATATGTATAAACATGAATTAGGATCATGGAACAGAAATATATAACATGAGCAGGTATTGGGACAATTGAAAGTACTGAAATGAGATTGGGTCAATCATAAATCTTTCTCGAAGCTATTCTACGGCTCATTGGTACATCCACTAGAGTCTTAAGGTTTGACCCAGTTACCGGTTCTATCATCTTCCCCTTAGACTTAAGCCATCACTCCATGGAAGTGATCCACCGCATACACTCTGGTCTGACTGTCATCACCTTGCTCTAGAGTCGAGGTTATAATAATGCACATAAACAAAAAAACTTGACCCGAATGACTACACTTCAAAGCATTAAACAACAAAAACAACAACAACAATAACAAACCCAGTATATTACAAAATAAGTGGGGTCTAGGGAAGGTAGATTGTACACAGTCCACATCACTACCTTTAGAGAAGTAGAGAGGCCGCTTCCGGTAGACCTTCGGCTTAAGATAAAAAAAAGTAGTATGCAAAAGCATCAAAAGCATAGGACAGCATAAAATAACATAGGTATGACATCCACAACAAATTGCCAAGCCGAGGATGCGAAAGTCCACCTAATTACTAACTATGACTCATTCACACCCTTAGCCCTCTATCCTAATGCTCTTCCTTCAAATCTTTCTATCTAGGGTCATGTCCTCAGTTAGTTGTTACTGTTCCATGTCCCGATTAACCATTTCACTCCTCAAAGCACAACACTAATTCATAACACCACCTCCTGAGACACACATCACCCTTCTATAGCCCCAATAGTCATCATTCACTACTTAACGCATAGAACGAGTATCTCTCAATCTCTAACAGACCACACCACTTCTGCCATAGCCTACCACTACATCGCCTATAACTTATGTCTCTAAGCCATGAGAATCAAATCATGCATAATACCTTCACTCATAACTCCTTATCTTGGCTATCACGAGCATCATCCACTATCTCACTAGTCCCACCTAGCAACTCAGCGCCACTACTAACCAGACAATAGGCAATAATCTCCAAAAAATAATGCAGTCCCATAGCACCTTAGGCATGTCTCTACACCAAACATACAACATCAAACTTGATTACGGATCAAACAAACTTAGGCCCTTGCATACACTGCTCAAGCCTATTAGATCACCTCCCTATAACTAGTACCATTAAATAAGAAATTCATCGCCTCCACTTTCATGACCATCAATCGTTCAAACTTAGTGTCTAGTGATATCCTCACTCGGAAGATACGAAATAAAACATCAATGATAACCAACAATTCACACGCCCACTTGAACTTCATAATCAACAATATTTGATCGTAATCACACAGCCCATCTTATTCCTAATTCATCAGCACATTCTCATTTTACACATCATTGCTACCCACTTATTTATACAGCCCCAACTCAACTTATAGCCCTATAAGTTTTGACTACACTCCACCTCGCAAATTTCAAGGACCCCTAAATTAACAAAGACCATCCACCAAGTACTTTCATCAATAACCTATACTTTCCCATGCAACAATCATCATCAACAACTCTTTTCATACTTCAAGCAAATAATATTTCCCAAACAAGCAAGGATATAGCACTTCATTGCTATCCTAACATGGAAAAAAATTCAGCTGTACATATATACACATAAATTCAATAAATGGCCCTCATCACTTTTCTTGTCACTACAACTCTAAACCCTCTGTTTCAACCAACACAAGAACAACAGGATGCACAACAAGTTGCTAGTGAATCAAAATAGTCCTCACACGGCTTCACTAGACTTTGGTTTTGTGTTTTAAATATGAAAATCAGATGAATAACAAAGAAACTATGCTAGTGAATCGAAAGATCCCCACACGGCTTCACTAGACTTGATTTCCTTTTCAAAAAGACAATGATAACAAGATTACATATTGAAAGAGATAGGAACTTAACACACAATATTCATTGATCTAAGAATACACATATCATTCTTTCTCACTTGCAAGACTCATAAGAGTGAGGCAATAATTTTAAACACGAGGAACTTATGATACATAAGAAGGATCTTATCAAGTCGCTTTGAGAGACTTCTGAAGCTTCTTACTAGCCAATCTGAGAACATCATCGGAGAAGGAACTGGAACTTACTAATCATGATATCTCAAGATTAATACATGGGTAAGAAAGCATAGCTTCACATTATAGATTCTAAGGAGGAATCTGAAAGCACCTCTGATTTGGGCTTAGTGCCCGACTTTTTATGAATCATGAATAATGCACTTCAACCATCGAAACTCAAAAACACTGATGGGATACTTTCTAACTTGATTACAATTCCACTACTATCTATAAGGATCCAAGGTTAACTATTTCTAATACCTTGGAAATAAAGTGGAGATAGCCTGAATAGAGAAAGTTTAGGTCTGTGTAAGCACATAGGGAATCTCCCTATAGCACGATCTAAGACTCGAAAGAATGGAGACATTTTCTAAATGCCTTGTAGCCTCTCAAAGAAAAGTACAGACATCTCCGTACGGTTCCGCAAGAATCTACTAGACACGACTTCATAGACACCCTAGGACACTTGAACCTGGCTTTGATACCAAGTTTGTAACGACCCAAAATTACCCCTCGGGATGATACATGGTGCGTAGGGTCACAAGTGACCCCAAGCTAACCCTTCACTTGGCATAACACATAAATAACTTAATAAAATGCATAAATCCAGAGGAATAAAGCCGAAGATAACTCTATTATGAATTTGTTCAATACAAAAATAAAGTCACAAGGTTACAACTCTACTTTTACATCAAACTGAAACTCAATACATCAATTTCTACTGACTATCTATGAAGCCTCTACTAGTACTGACCATGGGTAACTGGGTTATGACTCCCAACCACCCCAACTCAATACGACTGAATAAGGGAAAATACAATACTTTTCTATTATATCACTGACTCGTGGCCCTGAAATGAAAGGACCCATCACCTGATGACTGAAAGTTGTGAACTGAATAGACATGGTACATGCGCTACAATCTTGTACCTACATCATGAGACAATGTAGCACATAGATGTATATTTGAATCAGTACTTTGAGGATGTACTGAGTATGTGGGGGTGAATGCATACGTATAAAATAGTGTCAATCTTCTTCACTCAAGTCATGCATGAAATATGGGATGAATCACATGGCTTGAACAAGTATAAAATGTAAAGCTCATAAATCATGTAGGATGAAGCGTGTAGCATAAATCTCGTGAGTCATCATACTTTAACTTGAAATCACAAATCTCTTCTTATTCTTAATACTCAAGGGATAAAGAAACTTTACATGATACTTTCAAATCATTCATATGTCTCATGGAGATTAAAACTTCATCAATGCTCAAGATCTCATAACTCTTTTTGAACTCAAATACTTGGAATTCAGAATCATATAACTTTGAAACATGCTTGAAGGCATTTTATTCACTTTAGGAAAATATCTCATTTCATGCTTTAGGAAAATCATTCAATCTAAAAAGGAATATACTCTAGTTTAGTGAAAATAACTCATCTCAAGGCTTCATGGGAAAATACCAAATCAAGAGAAAATACTTTCTTTTAAAGAGACAATTCATATCAATGGAATACTTTATCTAGAAAGCAACTTTGCAACCTCATTACTAGGAAAATAGCTCATAGGAGGGAAAATACTTTAGTTTCCAAAGAAGTAGCTGATCTCAAGTTTAAAGGGCAAGGAAGGTTCTCATAACTGACATAAACCATGCGAGCAACATGGAGTCCAATATTTTATCCTCCTAAGAAGGAGATCCCACGTTAGGGAGGAGCGTCATACTCTTGCCAGGGAGTATAACCTAGGTCTAGTGATCACTAAATGAAACTCGGCCTCGGGCCCAATCATAATCATCATAAACTCGGCCTCTGGCCTGGCATGTAGTTTTGGGGTAAGAAACCATAGTGACTTACCCGCTCGGTGCTAAGTACTACTCCCTTTAGATTATCTGCGCTTATCTCATAAAAATCCACTTTTAGAATAATCTCATGGTTCACCACGAACCTAATAATCAAATCGATAATCTCATATGATGAAGTGGATTTCAAAGCTTTCGGACCATTAGGTCAATTCATTTCTCAATCATCTCAAAATAATCAAATCATGGGTGCTTATAGAACAAGAATTCATAATTTCACAAGTCTCGAATAGGGCTTACTAACCCATAGTTCAATCTCAAGTTAAAGCTCATCAAAAGCATAATATATAGCATATAGATTTATAAATCATGTGGAAATCTGGGAATTTCAGCAATTTATCTCAAAATCTCAATATAGTCATATGCTTCAATATCTCAACATTGCAAATATTAGCTTCTCAAGGAGTAAAATCATGGTGTTTATACCCAACTGTAAATTCTCAATAAAACATGTAGAAATCATGTCATTTGACTCTTAATTCATTGGAAATATCAAGATAATGCATTCAATAATAATGGGTGAATAACCCCAATTCAAATACATGTAAAAACCTCATAGATGATGTAAATTAGTCTTTTGGGCACAAGGGTTAAAGGGGTTACCCTTGTTCAAAACCCCGCATACCTTGAATTAGAAGCTTTGGATGAACTCTTGCTTTTGGAACTCTATTCGTACTCTTGAATGAGGGTTCTTGAGGCCCTTGACATGGGAACCTTGAATCTTGACTCAATTTAGAAAATCCTTGGTGGATTCTTGAGATTCTTGGAAGAGGTTTTTGATACTTAGGGTTTTTGTTGAGAGAAAACTTGAGAAAAACTTCATAGAATGCTTGTAAATGGCCTTGATTTGGTGTTTACATGGTTTTATAGGCTTTGAAAAGTCCAAAGTGCCTTTTTTAACAACTGTACGAAGCTGAAAAAATTTGCACTGGGAACCCGATTTCAAAGGCCACCGCGATGCACCACTTATCGCGGTGGCTCACTGGAATTTTACAATTAGTAAATTGGGAGTCCCCGCGATGCGGAGCCATCATGTTGTCCCACTGGTTGGGACCTAGGACTCCTCCGCGATGCGGCACTATCGCGGGGTTCCACTGGAAATTCACCATTGGAAAATTAGGCTCCTCCGCGATGCGCCACTATCGCGGAGTCCCACTGGAAATCGACAATTGTCAAATAAACCCTCTCCGCGACACGCCAATTACTTAAATGATGTTGTTTTACGACTAAGACTTAAATTAGTCATAACTTTTTACCCGGGTATCGGATTTGGGAGAATCTTATATCGACGGAAAGCTTATCAAATTTCCCATGTGATAAAAAGTTTAAATTAAGGAAATTCCACACGGTTCAAAATATCTCACACTTGGGAAGACACCTCTCAAACCTTTAAGGCCAGAATAACACTTTACTCAACATGCTCTAAGGCTCAAACTATGAGGGAATTTTGCGGGGTGTTACAAGTCGTTATGGCTTGAGGGTTCGAGTCACCTTGCTTTTGACTGGGTGGTTCGAGTCTACCTTATTGTTATTATTATGATTGGAGGGTTTGAGTCCCCCATATCAGATTTCATAATCGGGTGCTTAAATCACCTTAGTACATGATTAGAAGGTTCAAGTCCCCCATGCATAAGTGTAACGCCGTGAGTCTACTCCCTGGACGTCAAACGGTGCTTATGACCCTGAAGGATGACAAGCTAACCCATGACTGGTGCCTGCTGTGAGCACTAAATAATAATACTGAAAATATATGCGGAAGTATAACTGAATATGCCATAAGGTTCTCAAAATACTGAAATAATAACTGAATTTACTGATAATAACATCCGAAAACTGAATAACTAACTGAGCTAGTCCAAAAGCCTCTAACTGTCTGAATATGGAGTTGATGGGACAAAACCCCAACTAACTCCGACTAAAATAACTACTAAGCTAACTGAAAGAATGATACAGATAAACTCTGTCCTCGAAATATGAGGACTCACCACTGAATCTGTTGCAAATTGCCAGAGCTGCTAAGTATGGTTGAGACCCTGAGCATCCAAACCTATGATATGAGACATCATAGCGGAAAGAAAGAGTATGCGTCAGTAAGTGGAATGTATTGGTATGCTAAGTTAGGTAGGCTGATATAGATGGTTCACATGTATGAGATGATAACTGACTAAATGAACATCATGACATAACCGGATAAGAGTACATGCAAAATTGTAACTACTGAACATATTGAATATGCAATACTGCGCATATAATGTCTGTCTGAATTAGACTGAAATTGAAGTACTGTGTTCTGATGGCTATATAACTGATAATTGATAGCTTTAGTTCTGTTGAACTGTCTGAGTTCTTTACTGAATACTGAGATTGAAACTGTAACAGTGGGAGTTTTCATCAAACCGACATACCCCAATTATAAACTGGGTTGGGGTCCAACCTGTGACACCAGTTGGAAAGGTGTTAGCACCATGCTAAGGGATACTAACAAGGTTGTGTCAAACCTAATCTGGCAGGATATATATATATATATGATTGCGTCAACCCTAATCTGGTAGAAGGAAGACTTACCCTATGCTGGCTACGTAGTTCTGTAATGCAGGGACTACTACTAAGGGTTAATCCCTCTGCTGGAAGGAATACCCCCATCCCTGGGTTCGCTCGGTGTTGAATTCTACTCCCAACTGAATTGACATTAAACTGATCACTAGACTATATTAGGCTTGACTGAACTGACACTGATTGTGTTAACTGACTGAATTGGACTGAGTTCACTGAGTTCTATTACTTACAGAGTACTATTGTTCTTGACCGTTACTGGACTATTCTATAACTACTGCAACTAAGTAAACAACTAGATTTTGGGTAATAAATACCCCGGGACTCGATAGCATCAATAATAAAGCATGACAAATCTTGAAAGCATAGCAATAGTCAATTGTTCACAATTCATTCATTGAGGCATTTAGTCAAACATTTGGAGGTCATAAACTTGTACATGACTGGGAACATATGCTAGCATGTCATAATTTCACTATTCAATTTACATGGACATTCTATCAAACACTTGGGGAGCATGATTGTGATACATGAAGAATAACTTATAGGGCATCATGACTTCAACATGAAATCTTGTAAATTCAAGGGTTTTATCATGAGAGATTCATAATTCAACACACATGCTAACATAATTTCATGAAAACTCATAAAAGATCTTAACTTGAAACCCATACAACAACACAAACATGAGCATAACTCAATTCATAGCATGGGAATCATAATTCAAGTTTTGAAAAGGGTTCTTGAACTCCAAGGGTGGAAGGAAACCCAAGGATGAATACCTAACATACCTGAGTGACTGAATTCGTGAAGGTTGTTGGGGATTTCTTGAAACTTGATCTTGAGCTTGATGAACTAGGGTTTCTTTCTTAAGAGGATTTTGTGAATAAAGAATGAATTTTTCCCTTTAGGATATTAAATTTCGTCTTAAGGTTGAATAATGTAAGGGGAAAATGACCAAATTGCCCCCACAAACCTGGATAAAATTTGTTGGACTGGGTCCCATCGTGCCGCGACCCCTTCTTGGGTCATGTGGCCCTTGTTATGCGACCCCTGCTCGAGTCAAGCAGCCCTCGCATGCGACCTTGAGCCTGGGTCAACTGGCCCTTGCGGCGCGACCCTATCGCAACCCCTTGCTGTTTTGGATATCTAAACTCACCCTTACGCTAGTCCGAAAAATCAAAAACTCACCTGAGATGACCAACTTGTGACCCTGATCATGAATCAACTTGAAAATTGACATACTAAGGTCGGAAAGATCGAAAATAAAATCATCCAATTACAAAGGCTAAAAATGATTCTATGTATTAACACTTAGTTAAAATTTTCTAAGTCTGGGACATCTTTTGGCATGCTATACAAAACTTAAATATCTACGATTTTGCGGGATCTTAAAATATATATATGATCTTTCTCCGATTCGTGCGGCTACATGCACTGGGGCCCAACCTAGGGTGAGAGTTGGGTCCCATATGTCCTGTGGGTACTATTATGTGACGGCTGAGCTACACAATCAAGGTTAAATTTTTAAAGTGCATGTTAATCCTTGTTCCCTATCCCGACATGTGATATATATATATATATATATATCATAACAATTAAGTTCCAAATATATATATAATCCAAAACAAAATGAAAATATCATAAATCAAATACAGTCAACCTCAATACCAAGACTAATGCCAAGGATGACACCAATACCGACACTGCCCATACCAACCCATAGTAGTCCCAAAGCCTTTATCCGAAAGTAAAACAATATCCGATCGGGACATAGCCTCGACCATAGCCAAAAATAAAGTCTATGAAATGACCAAAGTATGTGAAGAACTCCATGACATGAAATGAGCCTTCTGGAGTATGGAAGCCCACCACTTCAATCCAACATAAGTTGATCCCAAATTCAATCACAAAGTAAGAGGAGTAGAACAGTTGGTTCCTACATCGCATGGGGATACAGCGCCCGAAGATAGTTTAGCGGGTGAATGCTAGCATGCAATCATAATAAGGATAAAATAATGCCCAAATTTAAAACTAAGTAAACAACCATATGCGTTCATAACCATACGTATATATAATCCATGCTGGGAAAGGGAGCCGAGTTTAGCATGCCTTTAAAACCATTAACCTGGGTATGTGTAGCTTAATCTTCCTAGATCCACCCACAGGCTATATGGGTCCAGTGTTACGTCCTGAACGGGCCTCGATGCATGTGGCCGCATAAACCGGAGATACCATAGGAGTAGGGAATTCCCGTGTACCCTTCGCCCTTCTTGATTCATATTTACAAGTATAACTTAGGGGATTCCCGTGTACCCCATAAGAATATGGTCACCGTGACCAATCTTCATGTTGGAAAACATGAGTTTCCAGTGTCCATCCATTGGACTCACACCTTCACGGTTAGCTATCACACCCCGCCATTATTGCCCACTATTAGCACACAACTAAACCACCAATTCATTTATTATTAACCAAGGCTATAAGAAGTGGCATTGTCATACCTACTATAGCTCTCAAGTAATGTCCTTATCCAACCGTCTTAAAGAAAAGGGATTCCCATATACCCGTAGATACCATTATCAATAAGTTTACTTGGGGGACTCCCATGTACCCCACAAGTGTTTCATTATTAAGTTTGCTAGGGGGATTCCCATGCACCCCGCAAGGCTTTCAGTTAAACCATAACCATGACCGCCAAGACCTTACCATTTAAAATAATTTGAAACCATCCAAACCAAATTAGGGTTCCATTACCACTTTATACCATGCAAAGTTTTCAATAAAAGTTCAACAATGTAACAAAAACATTCTCATAGGCATTTTATCAAATATGTTGAGGACATATAGTTTCCAAAACCAAAACAAATTACCAATTAACCATTCCCATGCAACTACATTTTCATACCACCATTAAAACATGAAAACCATAATTCAAAACATGGGAAAACCATAACCAGCCATTTATAACCAAAAACCCCAACATATAATATAAAACCCAAAACCAAACCACCATTATGCCATTAAAATCATACAATAAACCATGCCTTTAGTTAAACTAACAATGAGGGAAAAGTAACATGCCTTAGATTACAAAGAAGACGGAGAGAAACCACCTTTGTAAGCCGTAAATTGACCATCTTGAAGGAAACCCTGGCCTTTCTTGGCCCAAGAGCCTTAAGAGAGATTTGAGAGAGTTTTAGAGTGTTTTAATTTGGAATGGGAGGGAAAATAATGTCCTAAGAGTGTTTTAAGTCATGGGGTCATAAAAGGTTAAGAGGGGAAATGTCCAAAATACCCCTAACTTAAATTGTATAAAATTCCTGCAAGAGGGCATGACCACCCCCAACCCCCCAAATTGTACTATACCATACGAGTGGTACCCACCATTCATACACTAGGACTTACCTTGGATCCCAACACTGTCCAACATTCAACCATCAAGGCTAACTCATAGCTAACTATATGACAAGTACCATAGAACCATACCTTAGGCAGAATAGATTCACCTAGGCTAGACATAGGGCATCATATGATTGTCATCATACCACTAGTACCCTAACATATGACTCATATGATCCATTCGTACCTTGGACAGAAACCAACCAACCACACTGATGAACATACAAGTAGAGGACCCTAAACCATATCCTATCATACGACAAGTACCCCTAGTCGTATAATGTCCGTAGATTTTAAAACTCAGAAAATTTCTAAGGACCAGAACCCAGGGTATTTCAATTATTCCCCACTTGGATCATTCATCCCTGAATGATGGAACAAGGCAGTATAAGAATGATTTACACCCCTAGATGTCTCTACTCTTACCTTTAAGATAGAAATAAATATGCAAGGAAACCAATTCTTTCTTTAACAAAGTTTGAAAACAAAGAAGTCATGAAGAACACATACCTTCCACACGAATTCCCAGAGCAGAAAATAGGAACGGATACTTGGACTTTATGTCCTCTTCTATTTCCTACGTAGCCTCTTCCACCTTGTGGTTCCTTCATAAAACCTTTACCGAGGCCACATCCTTGGTACATAACCGACAAACTTGACGATCCAAGATCTCAATCGGGATCTCCTCATAAGACAGAGAATCTAAAATACCAATATCCTTTATAAGCACCACTTGAGATGGATCACCAACACACTTTCTCAATATAGACACATGGAACACTGAATGAATGAAGCTCAAACTAGAAGGCGACTCTAATTCAAACGCAACATTATCATCCCTTCTTAAAATCATATAAGGACCAATGTACCAAGGACTAAGCTTTCCTTTCTTCCCAAACCACATCACTCCCATCATGGGAGACACCTTTAGGAATACCTATCCCCAACCTCAAACTCCAAGACCCTATGCCTTATATCCATATAGGAATTCTGGCAACTTTGGGTATCCTTAAGCCTATCCCAAATCACCTTCACCTTGTCCATAGCCTGATAAACCAAGTTCGGACCAAACATATCTGCCTCGCTTAATGCAAACCACCCAATAGGTGATCTAAACCTCCTACCATACAATGCCTTAAAAGGGACCATCCTAATACTAGAATGGTAACTATTATTGTAAGCAAAATCTATAAGAGGTAGATGCTCAACCCAGCTTTCACAATAGTCAATCACACACGTATGAAGCATATCTTCCAATATCTGAATAGTCTTCTCTACTTACCCATCCATCTTTGGATGAAAACCAGTACTCAGACTAACCTTAGTCCCCAACCCTTTCTAAAATGACTGCCAAAAGTGAGATGAAAACTATGTACCACGATCATAGATGATAAAAATAGGAACCCCATACAGCTTTACAATCTCTTGGAGGTACAACCTCACATAATCCTCAGTAGAAAAGTTAGTCCTTTCTGGAAAAAGATGAGCTGACTTTGTCATCCTATCCACGATGACCCAAATCAAATCAAATCGATTTCGTGACCGAGGAAGACAGATGACAAAATCCATGTTGATCACTTCCTATTTCTATTCAGGAAAATCAATTTCTTGATACAAACCTCAGGTCCTTATGTGCTCAACTTACTTGTTAACACACTATGCACTTGGCTATAAAATCAACCACATCCCTCTTTATACCATTCCACCAATACATCGCCTTGAGGTCATGATACATTTTTGTCGAACCGGGATGAACAACATAGCGCAATTCATGCACCTCAGCCAAGATCCTTTCTCACAAACCATCAACTTCGGGAATACATAACATCCCTTGGTACCACAAGGTAGCATCACCACTATTCTCAAATGTCATCACCTTTTACCCACCTACATCACCCTTAATTTTTATCAAGACAGGATAAAACATTTGTTTATCCTTGATCTCTACACCAAGAGACAACCGCACCACTTCTTGTACCAACACACCACTATCCTCAGAGTCTAAGAGATGAACTCCAAGGTTAGCCAAGCGGTGAATATCCTTCACCAACTCTCGCTTCTCCTTTTCCACATGAGCAAAACTACCCATGGACAACCAGCAAAGAGCATCAACAACCATGTTAGATTTACCTGGGTAGTAGTGAAGACTCACGTTAATGTCCTTAAGAAGTTCAAGCCATCTCCTCTGCCTGAGATTAAGCTCTTTCTAAGTGAACACATACTACAGACTCTTATGATCCTCATGCACTCTATACAAATAGTGTTGTCAGATTTTCAATACAAACACCACAACTAAAAGTTCCAAATCATGAGTAGGATAGTTCCTCTCATGCACCTTCAATTGTCTAGATACATAAGCTGTCATCTTACCATGATATATCAGAACAAACCCAAGTCCTACCTGGGATGCATCACAGTAAACCACAAATCGTTCAGTGTCTTTCGAAAAGGTCAAAATCAGAGACATAGTTAGCTTATCTTTTAGATTCTTAAAACTACCCTCAAAAGCATTTGACCAAGAGAACTTTACCTTCTACTGAGTTAACCTAGTCAACAGGGCATCTATAGTCAAGAAACTCTTCATAAACCTCTTATAGTAGCCAGCTAAATCCAAGAAACTCTGAATATCGGTTGGAGTCGTAGGTCTAGGACACTGCTTCACCACCGCAACATTTTGAAGATCCACCATGATCCCCTCACTAGAAATAATATGACCCAGCAAAGTGACAACGTTTAACAAAAATTCACATTTCGAGAATTTAGCATAAAACTGTTGCTCCTTTAAGGTCTGCAACATAATACAGAGATGATTGGCTTAATCCACCTCTCTCTTAGAATATTCTAAGATGTCATCTATGAACAAAATGACAAATAGATCCAGAAACTAATGGAAGACCCTATTCAACAAATCCATAAATATTGTCGGAGCATTAGCCAACCCAAACAACATCACCAAGAACTCAAAGTGCCTATACCGAGTATGGAAGGCAGTCTTAGGGATATCTACCTCCCTAATCTTAAGCTGATGATACCCGAATCAAAGATCAATCTCAGAAAAGAATTTGGCACCTTGCAACTGATCAAACAAGTCATTTATCCTTGGAAGAGAATACTTGTTCTTAACCATCACCTTATTCAACTGCCGATAGTCAATACATATAACCTTTCTTCTTAAGCATGAATAACATCGATACGCCCCACAGGGATACATTAGGACAGATGAAACCCTTATTCTAAAAATCCTTAAGTTGTTTCTTAAGCTTCTTCAATTAAGCCGGAGCCATTCTATAAGAGGGAATAGAAATTGGACTAATGTACAAAACCAGATCAATCCCAAACTCAATCTTACTATCAGGAGGAAAACCAAGAAAGCCATCGAGGAAGGCCTCAAGAAATTTATTCATCACCAAAATCGAATTCAAGGAAAACCTCCCGATCAAGGATCTTTAACCCAGACCAGATGATAGAGACACCCCTTGGAGATTAATCTTTGAGCTCTAATTTAAGTATGAAATTCCCCATAGGAGCTAGGTAACCACCCTCCCATTCAACAGCTGGCTCACCGGGGAATCTAAAGATAACCTTATGGGTCTGGCAGTCTAAGGACGCATAGCACGAGTGTAACTAATCCATACCCAGAATAACAATAAAATCCACTATATAAAATTTATACAAATCCATCAAAGTCTCCTTACTAGCAACAGATACCACACACCCCCTATAGACTTTATTAGCAATCACAGAGTAACCTATCGGGGTAGAAATAGAAAATGGCTTCAAAATAACCTCGACCAAAACCAAAATACACAGCCACAAATGGGGTCACATAAGAAAAAGTGGACCCCAGTTCAATTAAATAATACAAATCACATGAGAAAAGTTTCAACATACCAGTCACGATATCAAGCAATTCTTCAGACTCCTGTCAGGTAGTGAGTGAATATAGATAGTTTTGTCTAGTGCCAGAACTAGATGGTGCACCCTTTGATGCTGGAGCTGATGATGAAGCAACTGGAACCTTATTCTCCCATGAAGTAACCTTACCAACTGGATAGTTTCAAAGCATATGACCTGGATGACCACATATGAAGCACTTGTCCCTCCCCTCATCACAAAAACCCTGATGTAACTAACCATAGAACCTATAAAGAGAACATAATGAAGCCAACTGAGCCCCACTAGCCTGAGATTAGGCACCCTATGCCCTAAATTTGTCTCTACCCTGCTGGCGCCTGTCTCTTGATGGCTTCGAGTAAGGAGCACTAGTTGTAAAGAAAAAAACAAAACTCCTCTACTTTTTCTTTGTCCACTTACCACCATCCCTACCATTTTTTTGTTGTCCACCACCCTATTCAAAGAACCTAAACTTCATACCCTACCTTACTCTATCTCAGTCTAATTTTTGTTTTTCTTCTCTACCTGTTGCATATAAACAACCAACCTAGAGATGTCCATGTCTTTGATCAGCAAGGCAGTCTTACTTTCAAGGATCAACTCATGAGATAGTCCTGAGGCAAACTTTCTCATCCTGGCCCTCATATCTGACACTATCTCCGGAGCATACCAAGACAACTGGTGAAACTTTAAGGCATAATCTTTGACTGTCATCTTTCCCTATTTTAGATTAACAAATTCCTCTACTTTTACTTCCTTCAACTCCTAAGGAAAGAAGCGGTCCAAAAATATATTGGAGAAAGTCTCCCATAAAGATGAATCCTCAACATCACCCCTTACCCTATCCCATTCCTTATATCATCGATATTATATCCTTCAACTGGTACGTAGCAAACTCCACCCCTTCCACATTCGTGGCATGCATAATACGAAAGATATTTTCAATCTCATCCAGAAAACCTTGAGGATCCTTCTCCACCTAAACACCAGTAAAGGTCAGAGAACTCAACCTTATGAGCTGGCCAACCCTTATGGCCTCAGAAGAAGGAGTAGCAGATGCACCACACTCAGCCTGAGAGCTACTAATCGAGCAATCATATGAATCGACTAACAAAACTCTGTATTCATCACATCAGCCTGAGGAGGACTAGACGGAACTGGTAGAACTCCAGGAAAATCAGGAACTAGACCCTTAGACCGAGTATGGATCCCATAAGTATAGCGTGTCCTATCAATATCGTACCTAGTTGGGATAGAGGAATTTCTATACATATCAGATCATCGAGGCATGATTTGAAAAGCGAACAAATAGGAATTAGAAAGGATTTTGGGACCTTAGACTTTACATCTTAAAAATAGAACACAAGAAAAAAAATATGCCTAAATGTATTATATCCTCTCCCTTATGAGTGTGGTGCGCTATACACCCTAAAAGAAACTCTACTCGGCATGGGCTTGGGGAGTCCCAAGTAACCATGAACCTAGGGCTCTGATACCAAGCTAACATGACCCAAACTAGGGCGTAGTCGTGTCGTGTCGTGTGCCTCAAGCCCAACATAGACCAGAGACCATCCCCATTACCCCCACCATAACCATCATACATCTCATATCAATTAAGTTCCAAATATATATATATATATATAATCCAAAACAAAATAGAAATATCATAAATCAAATTTGGTTGATACCAATGCCAAGGCTGACACCAATACCGCCCATACCAACCCATAGTATTTCCAAAGCCTTTATCCGAAAGTAAAACAATATTCAGTTGGGACATGCCCTCGGCCATAGCCACAACCAAAGTCTATGAAATGACCAAAGTATGTAAAGAAATCCATGACGTGAAATGGAGCCTTCCAGAGTATGGAAGCTCGCCACTTCAATCCAACACAAGTTGATCTCGAATTCGATCACTGAGTAGGAGGTGTAAAATGCCCGGTTCCTGCCTCACGTAGGGATACAGTAACCCAAGATAGTTTAGAGAGTGAATACTAGCATGCACTCGGGATAAGGATAAAATAATTCCCATATTTAAAACTAAGTAAACTACCAGATACATTCACAACCATACATATATATATATATAATCCATGCTAGGAAAGAGAGTTGGGTTTAGCATGTCTTTAAAACTATTAACCTGGGTATGTGTAGCTTAATTATCTTAGATCCACCCATGGGCTATACGGGTCCAGTATTACCCCCTAAATGAGCCTTGATTTATGTAAACACACAAACTAGAGATACCATAGGGGTAGGGGATTCCCGTGTAACCTTTGCCCTCCATGATACATATTTACAAGTATAACTTAGGGGATTTCCGTATACCCCATAAGAATATGGTCACCATGACCAATCTTTATGTCGGTAAACTTAAGTTTCCAGTGTCTGTCCATTGCACTCACACCTTCACGATTAGCTATCATACCCTGCCATTATTACCCACCATTAGCACACAACCAACCCACCAATTCTATTTATTATTAACCAAGGCTAAAAGAAGTGGTATTTTTATATCGACTATAGCTTGAAAGCAATATCCTTAGCCAACCTTTTTAATGAAAAGGAATTCCCATGTACCCGTAGATACCATTATCATTAAGTTTACTTGGGGGATCCCCATATACCCCACAAGTGTTTCATTATTAAGTTTACTTAGGGGATTCTCATGTACCCATCAAGGCTTTCAATTAAACCATAACCATGACCACCAACACCTTACCATTTAACCATTTGAAACTGTAATGCCCCGGGTCTATACCCCAACCATTACACAGTGCTTACGACCCGAAGGACCACAAGCTAACCTATGACTGATATCTGGTGTGATCACTGAATAATAATACTAAAACAAATGTGGAATTAGGCTGAATTGCCATAAGGTTTAAAATCTAAATACTGATAAATAATGACATCTGGTAAAACATCCGAAAACTAAATACTGTATGAACCGGTCTAGTCTGAAAGCCTCTAACTGAACTGTCTGAATATGGAGTTGATGGGATAAGCCCCCAACTAACTCCATCTACTGAACTACTGATAAACTGAAATACTAAAATAAAGTAAGCCCTCGATAGATAAGGACTCACTACTAAATTTTCAACTGCTAACTGGATCTGTCTAACCGCAGTCGGGAACCTAAGCATCTGAACTATGATATAAGACATCATAGCGCAAAAAGAAAGTATGTGTCAGTACGTGGAATGTACCGGTATGCTAGATGAGGTAAGAATGAATTCAAGGGTTCATATGTATAAACAATGACTGACTGAATGCTATAAAATAACTGAATATTAGAGTATATGGATAACTGACACTGCAAATACTGAGTATGTAATACTGTATACATATATATATATATATATTGTATCTAAGCTTTTTTAAAGCTAAGTGTTGAGTTCTGATAACTGAGTAATTGATATCTGAAGTTACTGATAACTAAATTACTGATACTGAGTAACTATGTCTGACAGCCCTAATTCTGAAAACTAAACTAAATTCTAAACTGAGACTAAAATTGAGATTGTAAGAGATAATTATCTAACTCACATGCCCCAAATCTGATCTGATAGGGGTCCAAACTGTGACCCCAGTTGGAAAGGTGATAATACCATGCCACGGGTACTAACACTAGTTGTGGGGTCAGTCCTAGTCTAGCGGATGACCCCTGAGATCAGTCCTAAACTAGCTGGTGATCCCTGAGTATGTCAGTCCTATATAATGGGTGACACCCCATAACCTACGCTGGCTACGTAGTTCTAGAACTTAGGGATTGCTTCTAGGGACCCAGTCCTAACTAACGGGTGAGCCCTCATTCCTTGGCTCGCTCAGTGTTGAATCTTACTCCCAACTAAAAGACACTAAACTGAGTATATAAAACTAGACTGGAATGGACTGATACTGAGTTTTCTGAGTTTTCCTGAGTTCTATAACTGACTGAGTTCTACTGAGTTCTGTAGTTGACTGAATTCTACTGATCGTGACATGACTGATATTGTTCTGTAACTGATGCGGCTCTAGGTAAACAGCTAGATTGTCAGGTATTAAATACCCCCAGGACTCGATAGCATGGAAAGTAAAACATAGCATGATCATAAAGGCATAACAATACTTGTTTGCTAACAATGCACTCATTTAGACATTTTGTCAAACACTTGATATACACAAACTTGTGCATGAATGGGATCACATAATAACATGTCATGCTTTCACTAGTCAAATCACATAAGTATTTCATCAAACACTTGTATGGCATAAGTTTGTACATATACTAGCATGTCATGATTTCACCCTTTAATTCACATGGGCATTCTATCAAGCATTTGGGGAGTACAACTTAATGAACATAATCATGGATAACATATAAACATTGTGACTACAATGCCCAAACATGAAATTTCATGGATTTAACTTGTAATTAATAAAATTTCATGGAACTGTGAGCGGTTAATACCCCCTGATCTTGGCTTAGAATTATTTGATCTAGCCCTCTTATTCTTCCTACGCTTCCGTCCCTCACTCTGTTGAGTGTAATTCAAAAGCCTAGATAGGAAAATAGTTTGTAAATTATTCTGAGAAACTACTGAATAAGCAAAGGTAGTGAAAGCAGCTCTGAATTCTGCATGAGAGACATGCTCGTCCAGGGGATCTACTTAAATGGGTTGAGGTGCTGACTAATTTTTATTACTTCTTTCGTTAGTTTTTTGGGAGGCATGTTCTATAATAAAAGAAGAAATGAATTAGACTGAGAGTTTAACTTGAGCGCATGCTCACTCGAACGAAATGAATACTAAAAGAAGGGAAACTTTTCCTAAAATATCTTATAGCCTCCTATCCATAAGTGTGGCGCGCTACACACCCATGCACAAGACTCTAATTGATGCGGCTTTCAGACTTCCTAGGACTCTGTTGAACCGTAGGCTCTGATACCAAGTTTGTATCGCCCCGAGTCTGTACACCGGATGTTACACGGTGCTTATAACCCTGAAGGACCACAATCTAACCCATGACCGATATCTGTTGTAAGCACTGAATAATAATACTTAAATAAATGTGTAATTAGGCTGAATTTCCATAAGGTTCAAAATCTAAATACTAATAAATAATGACATATGGTAAAACACTGTATGAACTGATCTAGTCTGAAAGCCTCTAACTGAACTGTCTGAATATGGAGTTGTTGGGACAAGCCCCTAACTAACTTCGACTACTGAACTACTGATAAATGGAAATACTGAAATAAAGTATGCCCTCGATAGATAAGGACTCACTACTAAATTTGCAACTGCTGACTAGATCTGTCTAAGCGCGGTCGGGAACCTGAGCATTTTAACCTATGATATAAGACATCATAGCTCAAAGAGAAAGTATGCGTCAGTACGTGGAATGTACTAGTATTCTAGATGAGGTAAGGCTGAATGCAAGGGTTCATATACATGAACAATAACTGACTGAATGGTATAAAGTAACCAAATATAAGAGTACATGGATAACTGACACTGTTGTAAATACTGAGTATGTGATATTGTACACATACATATATATATACTATAGCTGAGCTTTTCTGAAGCTAAGTTCTGAGTTTTGGTAACTGAGTAACTGATATATAAAGTTACTGATAACTAAATTACTGATACTGAACGACTGTGTCTAACTGTCCTGATTCTGTAGAACTGAACTGAATTCTAAAATAATACTGAAACTGAGACTGTGGGAGGTAATTATTTAACCGACATGCCCCAAATCTGAGCTGATAGGGGTCCAATCTGTGACCCCAGTTGGAAGGGTGCTAATACCATGCCACGGGTACTAACACTAGCTGTGGGGTCAGTCCTAGTCTAGCGGGTGACCCCTAAGATCAGTCCTAAACTAGCGGGTGATCCCTGATTTTGTTAGTTCTATCTAACGAGTGACACCTCATAACCTACGATGACTACATAGTTCTAGAACTTAGGGATTGCTTCTAGGGACCAGTCCTAACTAACAAATGAGCCCGCATCCCTAGTCTCACTCGGTGCTGAATCCTAATCCCAACTGAAATACATTAAACTAAGTATACGGAACTGGACTGGACTGGACTGATACTGAGTTTTCTGAGTTTTCCTGAGTTCTATAACTGACTGAGTTCTACTGAGTTCTGTAGCTGACTGAATTCTACTGATTGTGACATGACTGATACTATTTTGTAACTAACACTAGCTCTAGGTAAAAAGCTAGATTGTCGGGTATTAAATACCCCCAAGACTCGATAGCATGGAAAGTAAAACATAGAATGATCATAAAGGCATAACAATACTCGCTTGCTAACAATGCACTCATTTAGACATTTTGTCAAACACTTGATATACACAAAGCATGAATGGGATCATATAATAACATGTCATGCTTTCACTAGTCAAATCACATAAGCATTTCATCAAACACTTGTAGGGCATAAGCTTGTACATATACTAGCATGTCATGATTTCACCCTTTAATTCACATGGGTATTCTATCAAATATTTGGGGAGTACAACTTAATGCACATAATCATGGATAACATATAAACATTGCGACTACAATGCCCAAACATGAAATTTCATGGATTTAACATGTAATTCATAAAATTTCCCATAAATACTACTCTATTTTCATGGATCTTATCATAATCATGGATTGAAAACCAAATTAACATCAGACATGCGTATAATCAATTTCAAATTTGGAAATTCGCAAATCCATAAACTTGTAGTTTTAAAAGGGAATTCTTGGACTCTATGGGTGGAAGGTACCCATAGACGAACATCTAACATACCTGAGAGGATTAATCCTTGAAGGTTCTTGGTGAATTCTTGAGGATTGACCGTGATTCTTGAAGCTAGGGTTTTTATCTCTTGAGTAATTTGAGAGAGAATAAGTGTAATTTGCTTGTTGAGGGATGAATTTCATGTTTTTAGGGCTGAATAGACGTCGGAAAATGACCCAATACCCTTAAGAACGCGGAGTTTTAATGACTAAAAACTGGCCTAGTGACGCGCAGCCCGACATGCCGTGTCAATGGGGTCGACGCTATAGCCAACGCGTCGCGTCGAGTCCACGTTGGTTCACTGGAAATTGGTACTGGGAGCTGGGAAAAATATTTATCAATGCGATAGGTAACGCGAAGTATCAAGATCGCGTTGATCCACAGGTTGGGACTTCCAAACGTATTGTATTTGAAACTTGTTCGAGAATATCTACTGGCATATCTGATCATAATCAACCTAGAAATTGACATTTTAAGGTCATAAGGGTCGTGAAACAGGATCTCCAACTTACGAAAGCTAAAATACTTCTAAGTATAAACACTTGGCTGAAATTTTCTAAGTCTGGGACCTCTTTTCAAGCTTTAACGGATGGAGTTGAACTTGAAATTTTGTGGGATCTTACAGAAATCGTCTAAACCAAATTAGGGTTCCATTACCACTTTATACCATGCAAAGTTTTCAATAAAAGTTCAATAATGTAACAAAAGCATTCTCATAGGCATTTTATCAAACATGTTGAGGGCATATAGTTTCCAAAACCAAAACCAAGTACCAATTAACCATTCTCATGCAACCACATGTTCAAACCACCATTAAAACATGAAAACAATATTTAAAAACATAGGAAAACTATAACCAACTATGTATAACCAAAACCCCTAACATATAATTCAAAACCCAAAACCATACCATCAATATGCCATGAAAACCATATAATAAATCATGCCTTTAGTTGAACTAACAATGAGGAAGGAGTAACATGCCTTAGATTATGTAGAAGACGGAGAGAAACCACCCTTGTAAGCCCTAAATTGACCACCTTGAAAGAAAACCTAGCCTTCTTTAACCCAAGATCCTTAAGAGAGATTTGAGAACATTTTAGAGTGTTTTGATTTGGAATAATAGGGTAAATGATGTCCCAAGAGTGTTTTAAGTCGTGAGGTCATAAGAGGTTAAGAGGGGAAATGTCCAAAATATCCCCAACTTAAATTGTATAAAATTCCCGCAGGAGGGTATGACCACCACCACCCTAAAACCAAACCATACCATATGAGTGGTACTCATCACTCATACCCTAAACCTCACCTTAGACCCCAACACTGTCCAACATACGACTATAAAAGCCAAAGCGTATCTAACTATACGATAAGTACCCTAGAACCATACCTTAGGCAGAATATATTTACCTAGGCTAGACATAGGGCATCATATGATTGTCATCATACCACTAGTACCCTAACCTATGACTCGTATGCTCCATTCGTACCTTGGACAGAAACCAAAAAATCACACTAAGTACCCCTAGTCGTATGATGTCTAGAGAGTTCAAAACTCAGGAAATTTCTAAGTACCAAAACCCAGGGTATTTCAATACATCCCTTGGATATCATTTTTCTTGCCTTAATATAGGAGACAAACTGATACTTAGGCACAGAAGTACTATCCCTTCAATCAATATCGGGTTCATTAGGAAACTAGAACTGGAAAATTCAATTTCTACAATCAACTAAGTCATAGCACGAGTAGAGCCAATCTATGTCGAGAATGACATCAAAGTTTGTCATCTCTAACTCCACAAGGTCAACTAAAGTAACTTTTTGAGACACTGTGATCGGGAAATTTCTATATACCCGTCTAGCTATAATAGAACTACCCACTGGGGTAGACACTGATAAAGACTCTGCTAATATGATGGGACTGACACCAAAGTCTACAGCTATATATAAAGTTACAAAGAAAAGTAAAGCTCTAGGGTCTAAAAATGCATAAACATAACGATGGAAGACTTCTAACGTACCTGTAACCACATCAGGGGAACTTTCTTAATCATGTCGAGCCTGAAGAGTATAAAGTCAGTTCTGGTTGTTGGCCATAGGTGGCACTAGAGGTGACACCATTTTGAGTAGGGAGGCTTGTTGACGCTGTTAAAGAATCAGTCTAGCCCTGTGTACAATCATTTTTTCATCAAGAGGCAACTACCAGACACTCCTTGATTTTATGGCCTAACTTGCCACACCCATTCATGCATCACTGCCAGCCATGCATTCACCTTTGTGGTTCTTACCATATTTCCTAAAAAATAGATTGGTGTGACCATTGTTTACACTACCCTAGGACTTAAAGCTTAGCACTCTATCTTGACTATCCTGCCTAAACTTAGGCACCAACACACTGGCAGACTATGAGGCTAGAGCTAAAAAAATTTGGCAGAACTGAGAACGATTCCCACCATCAAACCTTTGTTATGAGAAGTTGAAGCTATCGATTCTGGCCCTCTTATTCACTCTTTCCTTCTCTTTGAGTGTCTCTTCCTCAAAATCTGTAGAGCATAGACCATCAACTTAGAGAGATCCATCTCCTTTATCAACTTAGTTGTCCTTCACTCTTTAACCACTTTCTCAGAAACCCACAGTACAAACTTACTCATACTGGACCTAAAATTGGCCACCATAATTGGAGCATACATTACTAACTGGGTGAACTTGAGTAAGTAATCTTCCATACTCATGTTAACTTGCTTTAAATTGATGAACTCTAGAACCTTAGACTCTCTCAACTCAAGTAGTAATAATCAGTCTAAGAAACTCGTAGAAAACTTATCTCATTTAGTAGGCCCTGCATCAATACCTCTGTCATTTTTCCACTACTTAAACCAAGTGTGAGCTACTCCTTGCAATTAATAAGTAGCTACATCAGCACTCTAACTAGAAGTAACACTCGTGATGTCTGTCACCTTCTGCACACTATCCAACAACTCTTATGGATCCTCTTTAAACTTAGAATTAGAAAATAATGGAGGATTCATCTGAGTAAAGTCTCAGATCCTAGCTGCAGCGGTATTCATTATTGGATTAGCTGGGGTAATAGCCTAGTGGTTATTTTTAGTAGCCACAGTCTAGGCCAAAATAGTAAAAGTGGTCCTAAATTTGGTGTGGGAAATATGTTCGTTCAAAAGATCTTCCTGGATAGGTAGTGGTGCAGGCTGATCCTCATTTTTTCTTCCATTATTTCTTATGTGGGCATTTTCTATAAATGGATGAAGGACGAGATAGAAAAAGGGAATTCAATAGAGCTCACGCTCTTTCGCACGATAGGTATATTGAAAGAAGGAAAACTTTCCTAAAATGTCTCATAGCCTCTCACATATAAATGTTATGTGCTTCACACCCATGCATAAGTTTCTACTCAATACGGCTTTCAGAAACCCTAAGACATTTTAAAACCTTAGGCTCTGATTCCAAGTTTTGTCATGAACCAAGGCTACCCTTAGTCATAACACAGTGCTTAAGGCCACAAGTGACCCCAAGATAACCCATGATCTGGTACCTGCTGTGAGCACTGAATAAAATAGTAATACAAACTAATAAAATACTATTAAGGTAAAATACTGAAAAAATGCCCAACGTGTATGAACTGCTAATACAACTGAAAAACAAGAATGATTGTTTGAATATCTAAATATCTAAAAGCCTCTAAGACATGAGGAGTTGATAGAACAAACCCTCAACTAACTCCAACTGACTAAAATAAAGAAATTACTAAAAATAACTAAAAATTCTTATCCTTGGTAGATGAAGACTCACCACAACTACTGCTGAGTGGTATTGAGTTATCTATGGGTGATCGAGGTACTGAGCGTCCGAACCTATATTGTGAAATTAATATAGCACAAAAGAGAGTATGCGGTTAGTACTTTGAATATACTAGTATGTCAGTTAGGGACTAATTGGAATACATATAGGTACTGGGTATAAATGCATGATCATATAAAAGAAATGCAAGACCAAGTAAAACATGAATTGAAATAATATGTAAACTGAATAACTGATAAATTAAATAATTGGTCACGCAAACCTGTGTTGATATGGTCTAAATGCTAAACTGAGACTACGGGATCAAATATCTAACTAATATACCCCAATTTGAGCTAATTAGGGTCCAACATATAATTCCAATTGGAAGGGTATCAATACCTTGCCAGGAGTACTGACACTGATAGTGTGGATCTATAAAGATGATGTCTCGAAGGACTAGGGTATCAACACTAAACTAACGAGTAACCCTTGAGAGGAAGTCAAGCCTAAACTGACGGGTGACCCCTCATAATAACCTATACTAGCTACATAGTTATGGAACTTAGGGACTGCTACTAACGACTCTGCCTAAGCTGGCGGGGAAGCCATCATCCTTTCGTTCACTTGGTGCTAAGATATACTTCCAACTGAACTAACACGGAAACAAAAACTAATACATGCACTGATAACTAATTTTCTTAAACATGGTATTCTGAAAACTAATAGTGTATTTATAATTTGAATGTAATGAAATAAAAATGGTTTGTATAACTTGTAACTTGAAATGTGAAATATGCATGAACGTATGGGCATCGGATGTTCATAACCCTCCAGCACAGAATAATTAGTTTAAATACAGTATATTCATTTAAAATATTTTACAAAAATTCACAATTCAGAGACCCAAAGTATAAAATATATCTTTAACTGATAGAATCCATGATTATAAGTATGGGAATATGTTAAAATTATAAGGACAACATGCTTACATGGTCTAACTCATGAATTGGTAAGTTAACATGGTATCAACTGAGCATGATATGGGTGATTGGAATTTAAAGCATGTAATAACAAAATTCTCATGGGAAAATATGTTGGCATGGCTTGAATTCAAAACTATTGAGATAATATTGAGTAAATTTATAATTAACATTGGAATATCATAAATTTAAGGAAAAAGGTTTATATATAAAATACAAAGGATTCTTGGGACTTAATGGGTGGAAGGATAATGTGTGAGCAGATGCTAACACATTTGAGGCTTTTAATTGAGAATAATTGCAAAGTCTTAAGCAACTTTTATAATTTTTGATTGTTTTCTCTTTGATATTACAGTAAAAGTTGAGATGTAAGAGAATCAGTAATAATGAAAGGAAAAGAGTTGATTTCTGAGCAAGTAAAGAAAGAAGTATAGCTGATGACTTGTCTGATAAGTCGTCAACCTTATGATAAGCTATCAGAGTTGTCGTCAGGATTAGATAGAGAATGGACTTCAGTTAGATCAGTGACGATATCTGTGAAAGGCCGTCAGAAGTGTGATAAGCCATCAGGCTCATCGTTAGGCTTAGGCAGGGAATGGAGTTTGAAGTAAAGAAGTGGCGACATCTCTGATAAGTCATCACATGTCTGATAAGCCATCAAGTCTCATTGTTAGACCAAGGCAGAGATTATCAAAAGTGAAGAAGAGCTGACGACATTCCTGATAAGCCGTCAGACTCCTAATAAGCCATCACACACGCCATCGCCTGTCCGAGAAAATACTGTGATCTATGATTTTGTTTCCATAATTAGGCTGAAGTATTTAAATTATATGTTAGGGTTTTATAATCATTGGGGAACTGACGTTTTGAGAATTTTTCTCTCTAGTTTTCTAACTTTAATAAGACAATTATTTTTGGAGAGATTATTACGATTGTTTTTGGGATTTTCTACTTGATCAAATCTGAGAAACACTTGTTGCTATTCATCTTGCTGTAAGATCATCTATCTAAGTATGAAGTCAACTTGTTGTCTTGCTTATTTTATTATGAGTAGCTAAATTCCCTTAACCCGAGTTGTGGGACTTATGGGTTTGGGTTTGTAACGTAACTAAGTGTTTAAGATTCTAACGGTGGTAGGAACTTCTTGTTAATTCCATTATTTTACATGTTGACTATTGGTTGTAAACAATAGGCTTCGCTTACTGTTGATTTGCTTGAGATAAGAAATCAACCCTAGTAAGAAGTGAATTATCAACAGGGACTTGGAAGCATTAAACTTTCATTTAATAATTAATGATGTAACAAGATTAATTAACTTGAGATAACATCCTGTTATGAAATATAAATTACCTAAGTTCGAAAGAATTAGGTGGTTAAATGTCTAAATAGGCTGAGAAACATTTAGACATAACCTCGACAAGGATAGTCTGATGTTCCTACCTACTACAAAAATCTTGAACCGTTACTAGCGTCTGCCAAATCCTACCCATAGTGAACATAACTCTGGTTTTCCTTATAATATTGATTTCAAACACTGAATTAAGAAGTAATTATTTGCTACCTTTCCAAAAAAAACCATTCACAGGAAACTACTAACTATCAGTTTATTAACCCGCAGATAACTAAGATTCACACCATATTCATTGTGGGGTTCGACCCCAACCTAGTTGGATTATATATTGACAACAATCGCTTACATTCTCATAAGAGAGGTGTATTGTGAGCGTTATCAAAAATGGTGCCATTGCCGGGGAGTACGGTTGTAAATTAAAGTTTGTGTGCGCTAATTGACTGTTAGTCAAGTTTCCTAGTTTTACGTTTATTTGTTGTTTTTGTTTGCTGCAGGAATTTTGTGGTGTATACCAAGAACCAGAAGTTCTGGAGAACCATTATTACTATTTAATCCAAAACCGCAACTAATCAGTAGAATGGCAGACCAGCAGGAGGCTGACAGGTTAGTAGCCTTAGCTAGAGCTTAGGTGAATGTGCAAAATGATAGTAAACAAGTACGGCATTCAAATCCAGAGGATAAAGATTTGGGAGATGAGGAGTTGCTAAACCTTGTAACCCAAGGCGTGCAGAGCAAATAGCTGCACCAGTACAGTGTAATACTAACGGGAACCATCCGTTTTGAGGAAGGCAAGATCACCAGCCGGTCCAGTATGACCTCAATAATGACGATGATGGAATAGATAGAGCAGGTGCAATGGGTGAAATTATTCCTCCACCGTTAGCACCTGGACCGAAATTCAACATTATGAGTATTATGATTCAACTCCTTAATCTGAAGGGGTTGTTTGGTGGCCTTCCAAGGGATGATCCAAACTTGCATCTAGTGAACTTTGTCAACATATGTAAATCTTTTGATAACCCAGGAGTGGGTCAAAATGCTATCCATTTGAGATTATTTCCGTTATCTCTGTTTGGGGAGGCAACATTATGGCTTAATAAGCTGACACCAGATTCTATAACCAACTGGAGGCAGTTGAAAGGAGCTTTCCTAGAAAGGTTATTTCCACCACCTTCTAGGAAGGTACAGTTGAGGGATGAGATCAGTAACTTCAGACAGTTCCCAACTGAAACCTGGGAGAGATTAAAAAGAAGCTGACGCAGTATCCGAACCATAATATGACGAACATACACTTGATGGAGACTTTGTACAGGGCTCTTAACTCTATGAAAAAACCAATTGTAGATAATGTTGTTGGTGGTTTATTTGTTGATCTTACATTCCCAGAGGCTTCAGAAATGCTGGAAAGAATGACCAAACAGAGTCAGCAATGGCATACCAGAGACTCTGTGGTGGCAAGCCCCACTATTTCTGTAGTTATAACTGCGGAACAATGCAAAAAAGACGAGGAGCATGATCAATACATGGATCACCTAAAAACGTAAATGGACTTGCTAACCAAGCATTTACTATCAGGTAAAACTGAGAAAGTGAAGGTTGTGGGATCGAAGGGCAAAGTGGAGTCTGACTCAAAAAAAGAGATGAACTATGTAAATAATCAGGGGGGTTTCTGAAGTAATATCCAAGGAAATCAAGGTCGAACTTATTATGACAAGGCTAGATATAAGAACCAGGAGCAAGGAAATTGGAGGAGTAATAATGATAGGAGCGGGTTATATGTCCCTCTTAGAAATTGTGAGGCTGCTACAACAAGTTCTAAGAAGATGTCCATGGAGGACATGATGGATAAATTATTAAAGGGAGTGGAGGCTACCAACTCAGGGGTGACTACCATGAAGACCGATCTGTCATCTATTAGTCAGCTGGTAAACTCGCACTCCACTTTGATCAAATAGCAGGAACAAAAAATGAGCCAACTCTCTGCAGCGCTGAACTAGAGGAAGAGTGGATATTACCTAGTGATACGGTTCATAATTCGCAAAATGATGGCTCATATATGGAGATTACCACTAGAAGTGGCAAGATATTACCTGGCCTTTCCATGGGCAAAGGTGGAGTTGAAGATGTGATTGAAGTAGATGATGAACCCAAAGAAGAATGTCAAGTGGATTCTGGGAAGCTGGATGGTTTTGATGATGCTCCAAAAAAATAGAAAGAAAAGGAAAAGAAAGTAGTGGTGAAAACTCTCCCAAGACCACCACCTCTCTTTCCTCAAAGATTGAAGAAGAAGGTTGACGATATGAAATTTAGTAAATTCTTGGAAATGTTGAAGCAGTTAATAATAAATGTGTCTTTAGTGGAGGTACTCGAGCAAATTCTAGGGTATGCTAAGTTCATAAAGGACCTTGTGACTAATAAAAGAGTGGTAAGCTACGAACCGGAGGATAATCTCCATCGTTGTAGCGCTATTTCTACGAGGACCTTGGTGCAGAAGAAGGCAGACCTAGGAGCATTCACTATTCCTTGTATGATTGGGTCTCTGGAATTTGCTACGGCCTTATGTGATCTGGGAGTGAGCATTAATCAGATGCCACTGGTTGTATATAAAAAACTGGGTTTGGGAAATCCCACACCCACCAACATACGACTTGTGATGGCGGATAGGTTAGTAAAATGACCTGTTAGTATTTTATATGATGTGTTGGTGAAGGTAGCTAGTTTCATATTTCCTGCGGATTTTGTCATTCTAGATTGTGAGGTGGATTTTGAGGTTCCCATAATCTTGGGTCGACCTTTCCTCACAACCGGAAGTGTGTTGATTGATTTGCAAGCTAATGAGCTCTTATTTAGGATGAATGATGAGGTGGTGCAATTTGATGTGTGCTAATCAATGAAGTAGCATAAAGAAATAAGTGTGTTCTCAATTTTTAATGTGTATTATAAGGATGAGCAGGAGGTGTCAATAGAGGAGAAACTTATTGTCAACCCTTTAGCTGCAGTTCTGATAAATTTTGATCGTGAAGGCATTGAGGAGTACAAAGAGACTGTTTGTGCTTTGTCAGGAATGGGTTCATACTCTTATGCTCCTAAGAAGCTAGATCTTGATCTTGCTAATCGACCAACACCACCGGCTAAGTCATCCATTGAAGAGCCACCGGTGTTGGAATTAAAAGAACTGTCTGGGCATTTAAGGTATATGTTTTTGGGAAATGGAAACACTCTACCCATTATTATTGTAGCTAATTTGGGCCAGAAGCAGGTAGAAGCACTTATTTCAGTACTTCAGAGGTACAAGAGAGCAATAGGATGGACTATCGCAGATATTATTGGCATTCCCCCTGGTATCTGCACATATAAAATACAACTTGAGGAAGATTATACTCCAACCATCGAGCATCAGAGTCGTCTTAACCCACCAATGCAAGAGGTAGTTAAGAAGGAAATTATTAAGTGGTTGGATGCAGGAGTAGTTTACCCTATTTCTGATAGTAAATGGGTGAGCCCCGTTCAATGCGTGCTCAAAAAAGGGGGCATGACTGTTGTTACAAATGAAAAGAATGAGTTGATTCCACTCAGGCCTGTGACTGGGTGGAGAATTTGCATGGACTACCGCAGACTAAACTTATGGACTTTGAAAGACCACTTCCCGATGCCCTTTATGGACCAAATGCTTGATCGATTAGCCAGAAGGGGATGGTATTGCTTCTTGGATAGTTATTCTGGATATAACCAGATCTGTATTTCCCCTGAAGATTAGGAGAAGATGACGTTCACATGCCCATATGGCACCTTTGTATTTAAGAGAATATTGTTTGGGCTATGCAATGCACCCGCTACTTTCCAACGGTGCATGATGTTTATTTTCTCAGATATAGTGGAGGATACCTTAGAGGTATTCATGAATGATTTCTTTATGGTGGGAGATTCGTTTGAGTTGTGCTTGGCAAACCTGAGTATGGTCTTGCAACGATGTGTTAAATTCAATTTGGTTCTTAATTGGGAGAAATGACACTTTATGGTAAAGGAGGGCATCGTTCTCGGGCACAAAATTTCAGCAAAAGGGATAAAGGTTGATCCATCCAAGGTTGAAGTTATTGAGAAACTACCACCTCCCATTTCAGTGAAGTGAGTGCGTAGTTTTCTTAGACATGCTGGCTTTTACCGGAGGTTTATAAAAGACTTCTCAAAGTTGCAAATCCACTTTGAAAATTTTTGGAGAAAGAAGTAAAATTCTCCTTTGATGATGATTGATTGAAGGCATTTGAATGCCTTAAAAAGAAGTTGGTCGAGGCCCCTATCATTGTTGCACCAAACTAGTCAAAACCATTTGAGATCATGTGTGATGCAAGCAGTGTTGCCCTTGGAGCTGTATTGGGACAAAAGAAGGACAAACTGTTTCATCCAATATATTATGCCAGAAAAGCACTGAATGGAGCGCAAAAGAACTATACCATCACTGAATAGGAACTCCTGGTTGTAGTGTATACTATTGAGAAATTCAAGGCTTACTTGTTTGGGACCAAGGTGGTGGTCCATACTGACCACGCAGCCTTGAGGTATTTGATGGCTAAGAAGGATGCAAAACCAAGGCTGATTAGATGGGTGTTGCTGCTACAAGAATTTGACTTTGAAGTCAGAGATAGGAAGGGTTATGAAAACCAAGTTGCGGATCATCTGTCTAGAATGGAAGGTGAGCAGGTAGTTAGCGATGAAATGAAGATAAATGATGTATTTCCTAATGAGGAGATCTTGGTTGTTGCTATGGATAAAATGCCTTGGTACGCTGATTTTGCAAATTATGTTGTGAGTAAGGTCATTCCAGAAAATCTTTTTTTCTATCAAAGAAAGAAATTCCTTCATGATATGACACATACTTCTGGGATGAGTCGTATCTTTTTCGGAGTTAAGCTGACAATATTATAAGGAGATGCATGCCAAAAATGGATATATTATGTATAGTGAAAGCATGTCATGCTTCCCCAGTTGGATGCCACCATGCAGGTGACCAAATAGCTAGGAAAGTATTGCAGAGAACTACTATTAGCCAATGTTGTTCAAGGATGCTCATAAGTTTGTATTGAAATGCGACCAATATCATAGGCAGGGGTCGATCTCCAAAAGACATGAGATGCCTTTGACTAAGATGATTGAAGTAAAATTATTTGACATCTAGGGCATCGATTTCATGGGTTCTTTTGTAAGCTCATATGGGATGAAGTGTATTTTAATTATTGTTGACTATGTCTCCAAATGGGTCAAAATTGTTGCCTTGTCTGATAATGAAGGAAAAAGGGTTGTTGCTTTCTTTAGAGTACCACTTACTATTATAAGCAATGGAGGATCTCATTTTGGCAAGAAAGTGTTTCGAGCTGCCTTAGCAAAATATGGGGTAAAATAACATAGAGTAGCCACTCCATATCACCCACAAACTAGTAGGCAAGTGGAGGTGTCAAATCAAGAGATTAAAGTCATCCTAGCCAAAACGGTGAATGCTAGTCGGCAAGACTGGTCTCGAAAGCTCGATGATGCCTTGTGGGCATACCGAACTGCTTTCAAGACACCCATTGGCATGTCACCATTCCAATTAGTCTATGGCAAATCATGCCACTTACCAATAGAGCTAGACCACAAGACTTTATGGGCACTCAAAAGGTTAAATTTAAGTTAGAAGAAGGCAGCAGAGCTAAGAATGGGACAACTGAATGAGATAGATGAATTCCGTCTCAGGGCATATGAAAGAGTAGACCTATATAAAGAAAAGATGAAGAAGTATCATGATTAGAGTATCGAGAAATGAGATTTCCAAAAAGGTGACTTGGTGCTTCTGTTCAATTCCAGACTCAAACTATTCCCAGGTAAGCTTAAATCCAAGTGGTCAGGCCCATTTAGAGTTAGTCAAGTCTACTCATCAGGAGTTGTAGAAGTTGAAAATAAAGACAATAGTATCTTAAAGGTAAATGGGCAATGAGTCAAACTTGATATCGGTCCAAAAGACTCGGTGAAAAGTATTGCTACTATCTATCTCAATGAAGTCTGAAGTAATCGAGATACCTGAGTCGTGCCGCGATGTTAAATCAGGCGCTACATGGGAGGAAACCCATGATCCCCGTGCTTGATCTACTCCAAGTATACCCTAATCCTTAGTTTAGTTTTTTTTATTTTGAGTTGAGGGTGTAGGGTGAGTTATTGTTGTAATATTTTGTAGTTGACTAGGAGAAATACAAGTACCTGAGGCAGTTAACATGGTTTTGTTATTTTGTGAACACCTCTCAAATGGTCTAATTATTTAACTGTGTGATTTGCGTCTAATTGTGACCACTGTGCATCTTTGTATGGTATTAGTTCTAGTGACTTGATAACCATTGCTAAAAAATTGCATGAACTGGATAAGTAGTAACTTGCGATACACTTGTGTGCCATGTGCGTGTGAGATTTTACTTAGTCCCCTTTGTAAGTTTAATCTAGAACTTGCCCGGTTAGTCTTACCTAGGTTGAAGGATAGGGGTTAGGAAAAGATCATAGGTCGTTTTAATATTAGCCCACTTTAGCCTAAATGACCTTCCCTGTATGCATAATATCCCTTGATCCCTATTTTAAGCCTGAATAGCCTATTTCTTTTTATGATACCTATCACCGTCCCATTTATATCATAATGAACCTATTTTGGCCCTGGTCCTCCTTGGACACTGTGCACCTTGACTTAGGCAAATGGCCTAAGTTGAGGGTGGCTACCATAAGGGTGCATGATGTAAAATAAGTATGAAGAAAGGTAGAATAAAAGAAAAGAATAAAAAGTTGGGTGCAGTGGAAAACAACAAGAAAAGAAAAATTGTGAAAAAAAAGCGATTGTAAAAAAGACCGCATCCATCATGAATATGTGTGATCAAGAAAAGAGAAGAATAAAAAAAGGTTAATGAGTGAGACCCCAGAAGCTAGTGTAGTGTAAAAGAGGCTTAGTCACTTTAAATATCATCGAGTATCATACCAACCCCTAACCTACATTACAATCCAAAGAGAAGACCTATAGTGATCCTAACTGACCTATCTGAAAATCTTGGTAATGAAAATAAGGGCAAGCCTATGGTATTCGGCATACATTGATTGGAACTTCAATCTGAGAGTGAGTGTCTTTTGATTGTCCCCATGGTTACATATGTGATGTCTGATATAAGTGAAGTGGGACTTCTTTGTAGTGAGGGCACACTGGTTACGTTGCTAGTTGCTAACTTGTTTGGATAGTGTAGTCTTGGTACATGCATGGTTGTTGTTGCTGAACTGATGCCATAGCTTGATTCCTGTGTGTGGCATTATTGTTCTTCAATAATATACACAGTTGTTTTTAAATTGATCGACCTTGGAGATGGTGAAGATGTTTTGAGATAATATGGATGATTGACTGTCGAATGTACTTTGTATCCTCTTGGTTGTGTTTTAGTTGCTTGAGGACAAGCAATTATTTTAAGTTGAGGGTGTTGATGTGTGAGCAGATGATAACACATTTGAGGCTTTTAACTGAGAATAATTGCAAAGTCTTAATCAACTTTTGTCATTTTTTATTGTTTTCTATTTGATATTGCAGTAAAAGTCGAGATGCAAGAGAATCAGCAATAATGGGAGGAAAAGAGTTGATTTCTGAGCAAGTAGAAAAGGAAGTATAGCTGACGACTTATCTGATAAGTCATCAGCCTTGTGATAAGCTATCAGAGTTTCCATCAGGCTTAGACAGAGAATGGACTTCAGCTGGAATCAGTGACGACATCTGTGATAGGCCGTCAGAAGTATAAGAAGCCGTCAGGCTCGTCGTTAGGCTTAGGCAGGGAATGGAGTCTGAAGTGAAGAAGTGACGACATCTCTGATAAGTTGTCACATGTCTGATAATCCATCAAGTCTCATCTTCAGCCCAAGGCAGAGGTTATCAAAAGTGAAGAGGAGCTAACGACATTCCTGATAAACCGTCAGACTCATGATAAGCCATCACACACGTCGTCGCCTGTCCGAGAAAATACTGTGATCCATGATTTTGTTTCTATAATTAGGCTGAAGTATTTAAAGCATATGTTAGGGTTTTCTAATCATCGAGGAACTGACGTTTTGAGCATCTTTCTCTCTAGTTTTCTAACTTTAACAAGACAATTATTTTTGGAGAGATTATAACAATTGTTTTTGGGATTTTCTACTTGATCAAATCTGAGAAACACATGTTGCTATTCATCTTGATGTAAGATCATCTATCTAAGTATGAAGTCAACTTGTTGTCTTGCTTATTTTATTATGAGTAGCTAAATTCCCTTAACTCGAGTTGTGGGATCTATGGGTTTGGGTTTGTAACGTAACTAAGTGTTCAAGATTCTAACGGTGGTAGGAACTTCTTGTTAATTCCATTATTTTACGTGCTAACTATTGGTTGCAAAAAATAGGCCTCGCTTACTGTTGATTTTCTTGAGATAAGAAATCAACCCTAGTAAGAAGTGAATTATCAACAGGGACTTGGAAGCATTAAACTTCCATTTAATAATTAATGATGTAACAAGATTAATTTACTTGAGATAAAATCCTATTATGAAATATAAATTCCCTAAGTTCAAGAGAATTAGGTGGTTAAATGTCTAAATAGGTTGAGAAATATTTAGACATAACCTCGACAAGGATATTCTGTTGATCCTACCTACCACAAGAATCTTGAACCGTTACTACCACAAGAATCTTGAACCGTTACAAAACCATAAGTGCAGATAACTCCAAATATAAAATGGTGGCAACACAATGTGAAACTTTTTTATAGCAGAAAACTGGGATGTAGATTGAAGAGGGATATCAAATGTTTTGAATGTGAGTTGATGATTGACTTCTAATTTAATAAAACCACACCTCTATCATAAGGCATGTGGATTGTTTTTCATTTATTTTTAGTTTCAACTTCACAACCAAAGTTATTTCGAACTCAAAGTTGAAGCAATTACCCTTCTTCTTCAAATTCGGGTGATGATGCACCTAGAGCCTTAGAAATTATATCTATGTAGCTCTTACTTATGGGTGTGAGGGACCCACATTCATGATTGATATGATTGCAAGCCTTTTTTTCATAACTCGATTCATTCGTCATCCATCTTAAGGTAAAGGTCTTCTTAACATAAAAGATTACCTTTTTTATTGATTGAGTCAAACTACAAGCAGTCTGATTCCCTAGGTTTTAGGATATGTAGGTGGGGTCTAAGTTGAAAACTCAACTACATTCCAGACTCCCCCAATTTCCTCATTCACCAACTTTTTGGTCTCTCCATAACTCAAAATTGGGATAGCTTTTGAATTCTTAAAAATTGAAATTAAGAATTATGAACTACAAGTGACCTAAATTATCATGAAACATAAGATTTATAGGAAACTCGATATAAAAATCTGACCATAAATCCTTGAAATTAATACAAAGTCAACCGCTTTTGAGAAACATTTCATGGTCAGAGAAAATTAGAAATGTCAAACTCTCTTTGCACAGGGTTATTTGCATCCAACTTAACCCAAAAGGAGGAGCAGATGTTGACACCTAATTTTTGTCCTCCATAGTTTAAATTAATTTTTGAGCTTCCTTAATTCCAAATAATTTTTAATTAATTGTTATATTAAAGGAAAAAAATTTGAAATAATTGCAGGCTAATTTTATAATTCTTAGGTGAAAAAAAGTATATTTTATATTTCACTTATTATATTTCTTAGGTGAAATAACTATATTTCACAGAATTATACAAATTTCACTTAAGAAAATATTTTAGAAATTACTCAGAGGAAATCATATGCTCAAATTGAAAATTCTTTGATTTTTTCTTAAATTCATTTAAAATTGGAAATCAATTGAATAATTGTTTTCTAGATTTTAAATAAAGTAACTATGTTTTACAAAATAATTCTTTTAAGTTTGTTGAAATTAGAAATTCCTTCATTAATTTAGAAACTATTTTGTCTCAACCAAAATTTTGTACAATTATGGTTAATCCTCATATTAGTCTAAATTCCCAATTGGACCTTCAAAGTCCTTTAAACCACCAGCCCACTTCCTAAAATAGCCGACCTCGGTCTAAATCGCTACACCAACCCAACCCATACCCTTTCTAACCTTCTGCTATAACACCAATGTCGAATAATAATAGCAATATGTGACAACAACAATACACACACATACAACAACGAACAACTCAACACAGACGTTTAAAGTCAAACCTGCCCAACCTTATCCCTGCAAAATCTCTCAAAATACACAAATTTCAAGCTCAATCCTTCTGAGAGCCTATCTCCAAAGGTCAATAGAGGAGTAACACACCTCCTTTGTCGGATTATTCACCATTTTTATTCCTAGTATCTCTATTTTGTCCATTCAAGGCTTTATGAGTTCAAATTTTTAAAATTTAATCTATTCGAAAAGCTTTTCCAAGAAGTTGGTTTGGTCAACCTTTGCCTATAAAAGGAGATGTTGCACTCCCTTTAAGTGCAGAGGTTTTTGAAGTCAAAATTATCCATTACTAACTACAAAATTCTTGTAGATTTTGAATCAAAAAATTCATTTCTATAGCCTTAAGTTTAGATCTTCTAATATTCATAGTTTCTTTTGTTCAAATTCTCTTGACATCTTTTGGATAATCTGTTTGGTGAGAATTCAAGTATGTGAAAACTCATCCTCGATAACTCATGGTCTTAGTTCGTTGCTCTGAAGAAGGTTAGTAATTATTCTCATCTTTTGTTATATTTCATTTTAAGAATTAAATATAGTTATGTTACTGGTCTTGTTTCTCGTTTAGCTACTAGTTGAAATATGCATTAGAATATGTGTACTTGTCCTCATTTTGATTAAAAAATAGCATGCAAAAGGATTATACAACTAAGATTACTTTATATAATTATTTATTTTACTAGTCGAATGTATGAATAATTGTGTAGCTTTATCTAATTTTATGTTTTTGCAATCGCATAATTTGTGTTTTTCCTTTTTTGGCAAGTAAATGTTGAATAGAATGAGGTTATTAATAGAAAGCTACTTTCGTAGAAATAAAACCAATGAATACATGATCTTGTTGTTAATGATTTGTCTTAGTACCGTATCCTTCACCTGAATTATTGTTTTAATGAGTGCATCTTCTTTTTAATTATTTTTTAGTGTGGAAGTGGGGATATTTCTTACTTATGTTTTGATGTGCTATGGATTCATAGCACTTACAATGCTTAAACTTGGAGAATATGCATGTATTTATGGCTATTTTGTGGATTTGATGTATTTTGGAGTGATTTTGCAAAAAACTAGGTTTTGGATGCTAAATGGAAGATAAAGATGGAAAAGTTGAAGTTTTAGGCTACTTACCAAGGAACGTACTGGGAATAGGTGCCACTTACTTAAGTAGGTTCCTAAGTAGGTGTAAGAACATGAAGTCTAGAGGTTCAGGAGCAGGAAAAAGAAGACCCTGACACTTACTAAGGGCACCTACGGCCCATAGGTTCCACCTATGGTCCATAGGTATCAGAGTAGGTTGCATAACCATAAAGTCCAAAGATTTTTCAGCATTTTTTAAGGTCGGGGTACTTACCAAGGACCACCTATGGTCTGTCGGTAATACCTATGGTCCTTAGGTGACCTTAGTAAGTGGTCACCGACCTTAATTTTTCTGGATCATTTTGAAATTATTTTATAGGTTTTCCATGTAACCTACTTACACTCTTATGATTTTTTTAGTCCTTATTATGATTTCCTATTTTATTTATGATTTGATTTCTAGGGTTTCTTGTAATTTATAAATACCCTTAGACTTTGTTTAGTAGAGATATATAGAGAGAGGCTGAGAGAGGCCCTTTTGGGGGCTAAGTTTTCATCATTCAAAACATATTTTGATTCAAGGATTATCTTGTAATTTTGAGATCTTATTTTTCTTGGTTTGTTATTTAATTTAAGACTTTGGGATTTCTTCTTTCATTACTGTGAGATTGATTTTATAATTTTGTCTATGGATTCCATAATTGATCTCATAACTATGAGCGGGTAATTCCCTTAGCTAGGGTTATGAGTACCCTGGCTGATTAACGAAGTAAAAGAAGTGCCAAGCATTCTAGATAAGGATTCTTGCATGTATTGGGTTTTCTTCATTCTTATTAATTTCTTAATGGTGTTCAATATTAAGATCATACCTATATTCACTACTTGTTTCACAAGAGAGGGAGAAAGTAGGAATAGAAGATCACAATAGTAATTCTGAGATTAATTGTTGATCTAGGCTAATCAACATTATCTACGTAAGACAATTATCTTTCATCTAATAACTTAAGACTCAAAAGGTGATAGTTAACTGGGAAATAGGATAAGGGTTAGTGAAGCGATATCCTAATACTCAAAACATAAAGGGTGAAATCTGTTAATGAGTCCACAAGACAGTTAATAGTACATAACTTATCAGATTCTACATGTAAGTTATTGGAATAGTTCGATAATGCATGATAAGTTTATGGAGTTAGAAGTCAGGGAGAATGCAAACCTAGTGTTTGTCTTAGATTGTTTACAACCAAAAGCATCAAATTCTTGTTACTTCCTACTAGTTACTACAAATCCCCCTTTTTTACTTTTCTGCACTACCTAATGATTTCAACAAGTTCAAGAAGGATTTTTGACGTATTCCCTATAGGATCGACCCCAACCTATTTGGGTTACTATATTTTGACATTGACTGCTTTATCCTTCAATTGAGGGTATAGTTTGAGCGACATCAAAATTTTGGCATCATTGTCGGGGAATACGATTGTAGATTGATCGATTGGAGTTGTTGAAGTGGTCAGGTTTTTTCTTTTTTATTGTTATTTGGGCACATGCTAGTGTGTTCCTACTCTTCTTAATATGATAATGTGGCCAGAGAAAGCATGGAGTGATGAAGACTTCTTTATTATTGATCCTTATCCTTTTGATTTGGTGCGGTATTATAGGAGTGTGGCAAATATAGTGTGTGAACACAAGGATAGCATGATAGAAACATTGACACATCTTGCACACAATAATCATGAGCTTATTCAAAGTTTAATAGGTTTGGCTTGGATATTTACCACTTACTAATAGAGTTGAATGCAAAAGTTATAGCATGTAATGCCCAATAATTTAGTTATGGGTGGTGTGAGAATGAAAAAAAAACTGAGAAGCCAACTTGAGGAGCTAAAATTGGAGGAGTTAATAATTTCTCATACTCTTATGGATCGTGTCACTATTAAGGAGAGCATATTAGAGTTATGTGGGGATGTAAATAAGACCGTAACTCCTTAGTTGGTGCATATTAGACCTCATTCAAAGAATTTCTCCATATTATGTTTGGATTATAAGATATTGATCAAGTCATTCTATCCTATAGATTAATGTAAGAATGAGGAAGAATATATCTATATTCTTGAATTTGTTGTGCCAAAATCAATAAATTATATTCCTCACTTAAGGACCAAGAGTTTCAACATGTCATGTATATTTCTTGGTTCCTTTATCTTTATACCACCTCCCCTTGAGCATAGTAGAAAATCAGAGAAAAATAATTAGGGTAAAATTCATAAATTCAAAGTGAAAGAGAAAATTAGAGGCTAATTCTTAGGCTACCTTAATGAAGTCTGAGTAATCAAGGTACCCATGGGCATGTTGGTGAAGTCTGAGTAGCCAACATAGATATTTCATATTGTAATAATAAATCAAGCGCTGCTTGGGAAGCAACCCAAGGTATTGTGTTATTGTTCCATCATTCGTGTTCGTGTAGTTAACATCGAATTTGTGTACCTATAGTGCGACAGGTATGTTTCTAACTTTCTTAGTTTTTAATGGCCCAATGCATTAGGGACAATGTATGCCTTAAGTTGAGAGAGGGGTTGCATGTGGATCTAGCATCCTCTTGGGGTTTTTGTTATTGTGCCTCTTTTCCCCAAAGTCTTATTTCTGGTAAAGCCGACATATTTAGGCATATTGTGTTTTTTTCATGATGTTTTATGTTTAACTAGGAAAGAAATGAGTCTCTAGGGTAGTTGGTATGTTTTATTTCATTGATTTTTGAGAAAATGGTACCCCTCTAAAATTATGTCTTTAAATTGCGTGATGTGAATACATGTGTGACCATTGTGGATCTTGTTATGGTATTAGGATTAGGGACATAATAATCATTGCTAATAATTGCATTAATCGGGTAGGTAGTAACTTGTGATGTGATCATATGCCATGTGTGTATCAGATACTACTTAGTTCCCTCTGTATGTTGGATCCAGAAATTGCCTGATTAGTCTTGCCTAGGTTATAGGATAGTCGGTTAGAAAGGATTATAGGTGGTTTTGTATAATAGTCCACCTTTAGCCTAAATTACCTTCCATGTGTGAATAAGTATCCCTTGATCCCGATTTTTGTTCCTTATAGACTATTTTTCTTGTTACACATTTCACCTTCCCATTTGTGTTACAATGAACCTTTTTTGGTCATGGTCCTCCTTGGACATTGTGCACCTCAACTCAGGCAAATCACCTAAGTTGAGGGTGGTTATCATCGGGGTGCATAATGTAAAGTGGGTGTGAATATAGAATAAGAAAAAAAGATAGTAAGGCCGGGTGTGATAGAAAAAGAAAAAAAAATGAGAAAAAGAAAAAGAGAGAAGAATAAAGAAATCACACCCAACCTGAATGTACTATAAGAGAATAAAAAGGGAGAAATAAGGGTGGAATAAAACAAAATTGATTGATAGATGGACTTTAAAGTAAGTGTTGTGCCAAGGAGGCTTAGTCACCATATTCTCATATGTATCTTCCCAGCCCCCAAGCCTACATTACAAGTCGAATAAAGAATTATAGTGATCCTAACTTGACTATCTGAAAACTTAAGTAACGAAAATCAGGACAAGCCTATGGTATTTGATGTGCATTGTTGGAATTTCTCTTAAGAGTGTGAGTGTCTCTTGACAGTCCCTACATTGAAATGCATGATTTTATATAAGTGATTAGGACTTCCTTGTTGTAAGGGCACATGTGTTGTATTGCTAGCCGCTTACTTATTTGGGTAGTGTTGCTTGTATATATGCATGGTTGTTTGTTGCTAACGTAATGACATAGCTTGATTCCTTTATGTCCTATTGTTGTGCTTCATTGATACACACAGTTGGTTTTAAAATTTTAAAATAAGTGGGGGTAATGATCTTGAGCTTAAATTTGATAATTGACTGTCATAGGTAGACTTAGGTTTCTCTTGGTTAAGCATCATTGTATCTTTTGTAGTGTTTTTTGTGCCTGAGGAAATACAACGTTCTAAGTTGAGAGTCTTGATGTTCTATAGATTCATAGCAATTATGATGCTTAAACTTGGAGAATATGTATGTACTTATGGCTATTTTATTGGATTTGATATGTTTTTGGAGTGATTTTGCAGGAAACTAGGTTTTGGATGCTAAAAGGAAGAAAAAGATTAAAAGTTGAAGTTTTGGGCAGCTTACCGAGGAATTTACTAGGAGTAGGTGACACTTACTTAAGTAGGTGCCTAAGTATATGTTAGAACTTGAAGTCCAGAGGCTCAGGAGCAAGAAAAATAAGACCCTGACACTTACTAAGGGAACCTATGGCCCATAGGTGTCAGAGCAGGTTGCAGAACCATGAAGTCCAGAGAGTTTTCGGCACTTTTGAAGGTCAGGGCACTTACCAAGGACCACCTACGGTCCGTAGGTGACCTTAGTAAGTAGTTATTGACCTTGATTTTTTTGTATCATTTTGAAATCGTTTCCTACGGTTTCCATGTAACCTACATACACTCCTATGGTGTTTTTTAGTTCTTATTATATACGTTTAGTCAAGTTTTCCTATTTTATTTATGATTTGATTTCTAGGGTTTCGTATATCTATAAATACCCTTTAAAATTTGTTTAGTTGAGATATAGAGAGAGGCTAAGAGAGGCATTTTGGGGGATAAGTTTACATCATTCAAAATATATTTTGATTCGAGGATGGTCTTGTAATCTTGAGATCTTATTGTTTTTGGTTTGTTATTCAATTAGAGATTTCTTCTTTCATTATTGTAAGATTGATTCTGTAATTTTATCTGTGAATTACATGATTGATCTCATAACTATGAGCGACTAATTCCCTTAGCTAGGGTTGTGGGAACCCTAGCTGACTAACAAAGTAGAACAAGGGACAAGTTGTTCAAGATAAAGATTCTTGCATTTATTGGGTTTTCTTCGTTCTTATTGATTTCTTAGCGATGGCCAACGTTAAGATACTGCCTATATTCACCACTTGCTTCACAAGAGAGGTAGTGATATCCTAAAGAGAGGCTATACACGAAATTGACACTAAGATAACAAAAATCAGCAAGCACACAAAGAGAAAACAACACATTAGAAAGGGGATGAAGAAAAAGATTGCATAAAATGTAAAGAGAGTAGAAAGACCTTTACTTCCACCAATGAATAGTACTAGAAGGTGTATCAAACCTTCAAACCCACATCACCAATGTAAGCTCAAACCTTCTTCTTAGGTGACCCAAAGGACTCATACTTCCTCAAGCACACCTTTCTTGCCAAATTACCCAAGACAAGTGAAAACCAATTTCAAATGTATCAAGGGTCAAGTTTCGGTTTTCCCTCTCTTAAGGAGAAGAGAAAAACTACAATCTAACACTAAGATTACAATCTAAAAAGTCACTAAATTCATTATCTCAAACCTAAGGAAAATAAGAGCTAAGGTGTGTATTTATACTTATTACAACCAAATGATAAAAACGCCCTTAATGAGAGGCTTAGAAAAAGGCTCCTATGGAGTGTTATTTTGGAGTGTAAAAAGTCCATCATGCCCTTAGTAAAAGGCATATCTTGAGTGTAAGGACCCTCTTCCTTTCTTCAATTGGACAAAGCTTTGTAATGGTTCCAAAAGGTCTTCAAATACTTGCAAATCTGAGACTTGATCCTTTGACAATTCGAAGCTTGAACCTTCTACAAGACCTTGTAATGATTGTGCTCTTTATGCTTGTATCATCCTCTCCATCTTGAAAGGAATTTGACCTCAAATTCACAGCTTGCAAAACCAAAGAGAGGGACAACAAGCACACAATCCTCATGACAGGAGGGTTAGCATTAGTGCCAAAATTATACAAACACGCCAAGGGGGTACACTCTTGGAATATTGCCAATAATCCTTTGTTATAATCATGAAACACTTATTACAAGCATTACAAAAGACATGACTAAGACTGACATCAAAGAAAGAAGAGTGCAACCCGAAATCATCACATATATCAACAAGCCAAGGTTGTTCACATTTGAAATACATCCACGAGTCCTTTGTGTGTGACATGAAAAGCTTAGAATGAATGGCACAAAGGAGATGGTTTTGGAAAATATCAAGAGATAAGGAAACTACAATGGTCTTAATGGTTTTACTATACCCAAAAGGTAAGACTACCTTTGGTTTAGGAACCATAAGATACATTTGCTTCATTACCTCTACAAAGGACCTCATCAAATATAGTGCCTCTACTGATCTCAAGATCCACCTCACCTACATATCACTATAATTCAAACAAGGAAACCAGCCACCAAACTTCCTACCTCTACACAATACAAATTCAAAATTAGCATGGTTATCATCATAGGTAAAGAGGTAGTATAGGAATGAATCAAGTGTGAAGACATCATGATGAGGGGGTACACTTTTAAAATACAAACAGCAATCCCTTATTTTTTCCATGAAATATTTAGTATATGCGTCACAAAGGATAGGGCTAAGGTAAACATCAAGGGACAATAAGCTCAAGCCGAAACAATCTCTTCCCCACCCCACTAGTACACCGGGATCAAATGGATGAAGTGGACAAGGGAATAAACCAAGGCTAATCATTCCATTTACTAGGGTATCACACTTACCCAAAGCATTATCAAAGAAGAAATGTACTTCTACACTAGATATACCCGAAATCACATCACAACTTTTTAAACTCAAGGGAGTGTAGAATGTACCCAAGTTACCTTGTTTTGTAATAAGGAAGCCCACTAGTGTGTGAATAATCCTGTACCTTGGTAATGGAACCTTATTCAAGTTATAAGTGTTGCACTAGATGGACACAAATCATTCTTACGAAAAGAATTAATTTTGTCATATAAAGGATCAACTAGTGCTTGCATATTCACAACAAGAGTTTGGTACTTATGCAACCTAAAAACACCAAGAGTATCACAAAAGGAAGATTCACAGACTTCTTTACTAAGAAAATCCAAAACTACACCACTTTGGCCACTACTAGCCACATCACAACATTTTAAGTTCAAGGAAGTGTAGAAGATAGCTTTGTTACCTTGTAGATCATGGGAAGTGTGTTCTTCACTTTATTTTTTGTTAGGGCATCCTTCATGCTCCACATTACAAGGGAATAGTTCAAGTTTTCCCTTTGGACTCACTCATTCATCACTTGTCCCAAAATTGGGACTTTCGGCCAAGGGCTTGAAGGAATTTCCTTGGGCTTCTCCTTGGGGATTATAGGGTCTTGAAACTGCACATGAGAAGAGAAAATACTAGGAAAATTCTATTATTTGTGTTAGTGAATATCAAGGATCCTTCGTGGACAAAATCCACGATCAAGTGTTCTTTTACCCTTCCAATTTCACTACCCGTGGCTTCCCTTTCCCTTACCCTCTTTTCTTCACACTCTTCTTGTACCCCACCATTCATTTTCTCTCCATATTGAGGATTGACCTCATTCTCCTTGGATTTTAACTTGTGGAGAGGAGGCATTGGATTTGGTTGATGATGGTTTGGATTTGGTGGTTTGAATTTTGTGGAGGTTTTGGTGGACATAGTCTATCAACCCCCACTTTAATTCTAATTATGTCACGCCTCATGAATCCTAAATAACCTTTTATAATGTCAAACCCATCCTTCAAGTCTCTCTTCAAAGCATCATTATTATCCTCCATTTTTTGGCAAAGGCCTCGAAGTGAGCCTTCAAGGCTCCCATTATATCATTTCCCAAGGATTGGAATGAAGAATCCTTGGCTTCCATGGTCAATTGTACCTAAAAAAAAGCAAAAAACAGCAAGAAACACAACCTACAAAATGAGCAAACAAGTTAGTTCAAAAGTCTCACTTCACTCACACTCAACCTCACCTCACACTTGGCTTCACAAGTGTTAAAGAATCGGCAATACTTGGCAAGTTACTTGAGAGGTGAGAAGCTTTGGATTGAAATTTATTTTTGATTGAAATGACTCAAAAAAAATGATAAAAGCACACAAAAAAATACTATGACTTAAAAACGATAAAAGCACACAAAAAAATTGAAGACACGAAATAAACGTGTTTTAAATGTATGGAAGACCTAAAACACTACATATAAAATACCTAGCAATATTTATTGGATACGTTTTGGAACAACACAAGATCGGAGAGAAGAGAAGGCATCAAAGGCTCTACTCTAAGGTTTTTCTTCTTTGAACTTTTAGTTTCTTGTAGTTTTAATTATGAACTCTTTATCGGTGATTTTTTGTATGAAAATGAGTGATAAAGACCATTTCTCTAGGGTTGAGGCTACGAACATGATTGCTTAGCGTGTATTTTAGTTGGCTTAAGTTGATTATCGTATTTGGTTATTCTTATGTTCTTGTATTTACTATTCTATTAACTCGTGACCTTTAGAATACATCCTTTTTTCTTTTGTGAGCCCGGAAGGAGTAACATTATATTAGAACGTGGAACATAAGGAATGGGTTCTTGTCTTTCAGATGCGTTAAAGACTAGATTTGTTGTTAGGATAGGAATATACCTAATTTGCTCTATTTAGTTCAAATATGAAATAAAATATAAATGTGTTTGAATTAGTTTCCATATTCTCGCACAATAATGTAGTTGGGAGGCTAATTTAGATAGACGATTAGGGTCTCAAAAGACCATAATCATGATAATAACCCCGTGAATCAACAATCAAGATAAATAACTTAACCAACTAAATTGTATAGCTTTACATGATTATTTAAGACACTTTGACCCTGGATTTCTCCTAATTATTATTTCCAACACTTCAATTTCCGTTATTGTTCGTTGTTACTTTTAGTATACTAAAACTTAAACTCTCTTGGTTATAAATCACATTTTATTTACTTAAATAGTAATACTAAAATTGGATCGTCTGCTAAATGTCAAGTCCCTATAGGGTTGATATTTGACTCGTAAGAGATACTTTATTACTTGCACGACCATTTACACTTGTGTGTGTAGTTAGACTCAACAAGTTTTTATCGTCATTACGGGGAACTTGAAAAATTAGCAACCTTCTGATTTTTACTTTTACTATTGTGTTTGATAAATGCTAACAACTTGGTCTTAGATATTGAATTTGTAGACACAAGTTTAAATCCTAAGTAAGCTGGCAACGAAAAGGTATTTGGTTGAACCATATCCCAAACCTGGGTGGTGTTTGCACCAGTAGGGTAGAGAAATAACAGTTTCGTATCCAATCTCGCAATGTCAGCAGGATGACATTATTCCTATAGCAATGGGTGATGAACAACCAGCACGCATAATAGTGCACGACGTGGTTATCCCACTCACATCCAATGTGATCTCCAGTATCCAAAAGTCAAACATAGGAGAAAGATTTGAGATTAAACAGAACATGGTGCAATTGTTGCAGACAAGCTGATAGTTCACAAGCCTACCACATGAGGATCCACGAGTTCAACTTCAAAATTTTTTGGAGATCAGTGACACATTCATTCCCCCTGGAGTCCCTGCAGATTACGTGAGGCTCACTCTTTTCCCATTCTCACTCTTAGGAGAAGTAAAGAAATGGTTGAAGGCAAAACCTAAGAACTCAATCACAACTTGTTATGACACGGCAAAGAAGTTCCTCATTTGATTCTTTCCATCCAGAAAACTGCAAGGTTGAGTAGTGAGATCTTAAAAGTTTCAAGTAGAAGCCAAACAAAAATATCTACCATGCATGGGAGAGATTCAAGTCTTTTGTTAGAGATTGTTTGCATTACTAATAGACAAATGAGGTATTATCTCATACCTTTGTTTAAGGTATTGACCATAACAAAAAAAATTTGCTAGATTCAACAGTAGGTGGTCATGTTTTGGAGAAAAACTATGATGTCTTGAATAATCTATTCAGCTATATTACACAAGGTAATATAGAGTGACGAGGTGACGCATCTAGAAGTATAGTGAAGAAACCTGCAAGTGTGATTGGGGTGGATAGTATCATAGTGTTGGTTGCACAGTTATCCTCTTTTTAGAATCAAATAATGACTCAGTTCAGCTAGTTAAGTGTGGCTCAATCAGGCCCAAGTTAATGCAGTTCATCAAGTTCAGACTTTTTGTGAAATTTGTGGTATAGTGGTCAATCTACAGACATATATGGAGCAAATACAGAATCAAAAAATTTTGTGGAAAATGCACAAAAAGAGAACCAAAACTATCATAATTGGCAGGGTCAACCCAACTACTTTTGGAGAAATAATCAGGTCTAACATCAATAATTTTTGCAGTAGCAATGTATTCAGAACAAACTCAAGCCAACAATGTAGAAGAGACTTTGAAAAAGAATTTGTCCAATCAAGAAAAAATGGTTGGAGAGATCAAAAATCATAAATTCACTCAAAAAAATTTGAAGAAGCAGATGGTCAGTTAACTCAAGTGCAAAGCACAAGACTCAAATAGAATTTTCCAAGTGATGCAAAAAATCCAAAGCAAGTGATGGCAATCACCTTGAGGGGTGGTAGATATTTGAGTGACATACCTCCAAAGAAAAATCATGAGGTATAGGCAGAGTTGGTCATAAATAATCAAGCGAAAAAGCAAGTTGAATCCAATGAAACTGACAAAAAGGGGTAGTCTGAGTACCCCAAATGAAAAGATGATTGAGCAATCCCAAAATAGACCACCATCATCATCTCTCAAGAGCTTAAGAAGTCCAAAGAGGATATTTATTTTAAGAAGTTCTTTGACACATTCAGAAAACTTCACATTAACCTTCATTTATTAGATGTTTTGCAGGGAATGCCCCAGTATGCTAAGTACTTAAAGCATGTGGTGACAAAAAGAATGATTAGAGATATTGAGATTATGGCACTCACTGAAGAGTGCGGTTTTTTGGTTATGAGAAAGATGCCTAAGAACTCAAGGACACTAAGAGTTTCACCCTCCCCGTACAAATTGGTGAAAGTGATGTTGTTCAAGCTTTGAATGATTTAGGGGTAAGCATCAATTTGATTCCTTATTATGTGTGTAAAATATTGGGTTTAGAAAGCCAAGGCCTTGTTCAGTTGTGCTCCAGATAGCAAACAAAACTAGAATATTTCCCGAAGTAATCATAGAGGATGTTCTCATTAAGGTTGGTAAGTTTATTATTCTTGATGACTTTATTGCTCTTTACTATGATCCAGATGACAGGGTATAGGTCATATTGAGACATCCATTTTTGGCTACCGGGGGAGCATTGACAGATGTTAGAGAGAACACATTTAAGATAAGATTGAATAGTGAAAAAGTGGTCTTCAAAGTGTACAAAGTACTCAACACACCCTCATATTACAAACATCTATGTATGATCACTGTAATGAAAGTGGAGAAGTGTGGGTGGAGAAAACAAAACCTCTTATTACCTATTTAGACGCTCTCATGGAGTTGTCTAAATTGACAAATATGCTCGATCTTGAAAAGCTCGAAGAAAATCCTAAAAAGGTAAGTATATGCATAGTTGTAGACCTTGAAAGTGAGCACTCAAAAGGTCAAAAGAGAAGGAGAATATGGGATGAGAAAATATAGATGGTGTGAGTTGTGTCGTGACAATAAACCATGCATTGCTTAGGAGAAAACCCAAGTTAAGGTAGTTATTTTTTATTTTTTAGTTTTCTTTAGTATCACATTTGGTTTTGTGTTGATGGGTTGAAAGAAAGTCTGAGTAACTGAGATCTTAACTAAGGAGCATGGAAAAAATAAAGTGTGGGGTCCCAGAACCTCCTTGATGGATATGATGTTACTAGCTAGGACTAGAGGCTTCAGGAAGTATTTCTAATCCTTGTTCTTTGATTTATACTTTAGGGACAAAGTATGATTTTAAGTGTGGGGTGGGGAATCTTTCAATTGTTTAAGGTGGAGTGCGCTATAGGATTTTTATTTTGATTTGCAAGTTCTTGACTGAATTCAAAAATTACAAAAATATTTTATCTTAGTTTGTTTTTACTTTGTAATTGTGTTTGTTTAGTAGAAGCTTGAAGCTTAAACTTTAGTCATTTGTTCTTTAGTGTATATCAAGTCATATGTTGATCTGATATCATATAACTCCTTAAAAGAGCTTAGGTTATTTTTTCCAATGACATATTAAGGGAATTTATCTTTAAAAAGGAATCTTTTTTCATCATTTCTCAGTATGAGACCTATTTAACTTACCACTTTAGAAATAAATTCTATGAGCTAAGAGCTTTTTAAATGTATGGTACTATTATTTTCAATTAGAAGTGTTACCTTCTGCAGCCCCCACGAAATTTACTTGATTTATTCATATTGTTGATCATCTTTCATTTGATTGTCAAGATATCACGGTGTGGGCTTAACAGTTAGAAACTTATGGCTCCAACTGCATGATTTTGGGTAATGAATCCAAGATGCTTCCTCTACGGAGACAAGTATTTGGATGTCCTATAGATGTGATGATGTAGTCTAATTGGTTATAGTTATCTAGTTATGTGCAGTAGCTTTCTTATTTCTATTATATCTCAGTTGGTTGACAAGCAATAGTGATCTCAAAAGACTGCTTAATTTCTTTTACACCGACAAATTCTCGACTTATGTGGAACAACTATATGATGGAACATCTTATAGATAACAAGGTCAAGTATCTATGTGCTTTGGGTACATTTTATCCTCCCATTAGGTTTTTGACTCATTTGTTATATGTTGCTTTACAACTTGACTCTTCTTGCTTCTTTTTATCCAAGGCAGTATCTTTGTAGTTCAATTAAAATACATGGATCTTTCCAAGTAGTATAGCAACTTCAACTCCTGCATGATGGGAGTTATTATCTAATTTGCTCGGACTCTTTATTTTAGGTGCCACATCTATGTCGACACGACATGGGTATGATTATGTGATCCTTACCCAATGAGCACAACCAAAATCGACAAAGAAACTCAGGAGTGATCCAATGATTTTTGTAATGAAAACAAAAGCTAACGGAAAATTAAATAAAATAGAATACCCTGTATATAGAAATCTCTGTCACTTTTGTCCTATTATCTCTTTCCAGAATTCTCCTCTTGATCAATATTTCTCCTCAAGTTTTCCATATAATATCTCAAAATTGTTATTTAATTCTTTTTTTAGCTAAATTTTTACAACCATATTTATACCTTTTTGAATCTTAAAATTTAGATCAGGAAGGATCCGACCTCTAGATCCGTTCCCGTGATAGAAAACTGCACCCGATTCCGAACAACTTAGGCTATTACTATTCTACTTTGATAAATGTATTAACTTATTTTAAGGTTTTCATAATTTTCAATATGCAATTGGGAAATACATTATTGATGCTACATTGATTGCAAGAAAGGCGAGGTAGTGTTCGTTTTTTCTTTTTTTTTTTCTCTTAACATTGCAATTGACAAAACATAAAATTAATGCAAGTAGTGGACGAGGTTATAAATATTTTTATGTGCTTTCTGTAGGATCATCCATTCTCATTAACTTGTATATGAAATGAATACAAATTAACTAGAATCAATGTTGCAGCTTGCTTCTTATTACTCAGATCATCAGTTTATTTATTTAATTAGTCTTAACCTATTATGTTGGTTACTATAATTGGTTCATTAATTAGGCACTCAAATGTAGAGAAATGGATTGATTCTGATGAATTTGTTGCAAATTTTTGGTAATCCAACAGATTATTCAGGAGTATGCACTATGCAACATAATTTGTTCAGGTACACTTAATTCAAAATTTGATTATGACTTATTTTTACAATAATTTTGTTGCTCATGAAATACGAGTTATACATAAGTAGATGACTGAGAAGGGAGATATATAAAATTATGTTACATTAGAAGTTGATGTTGCTGTGATAATATGTTTTAACTAATAACTTAGTAACTTTTATTCTACTTCATGTGCGTGAAAGTTATGTGTTTTCCTCTTTTTTTCATCTCTCTTGTGTGAAAGAATATATGTGATAATGTCATTATTAAAATTTATATTTTGATTAGTTTCTGGAACTTTGATCTCTAGAATTCATGTCACAAATTCAATATTATTCAAAATGTAATAAGTTATTTTGAAAAATGTCCTAATTCTAAAACAGAGTAGATATTTTATGAGTACAATAAATGATGCTTGTTTGTACTATATTCTGTGATTAATAAAGAGGATATTGATTTTTTGGTTGTGCATATGTCTGCCCTCTCTATGCATTGTTCAAGTATAAATATTGTTCTAAAAATTTTTTTGGCATAATATCAATTTTTCTAAGTGGAGTTTCTTTCAAGTAAGTCATATTCTATCTTAATATTCAAGTACTTAAATGTCCTTCTAGTCAGCAAGCTGAGATTTGATAGTATCGATTATTAAATTTCCTTCATTAAATATCCTTTTTAGCAGTTGCACAAACTGATTCTAATCTTTGACGGTTACAAGAATTTCTATATTATTCAACTCTATATGTCTCATGAATTTCTTGTCAATATTCACTGTTCATTTTAGGTGTTTTCTGCTGAATCTGATTGTTTTGATAATTCTAATTAATTTCTTTTTTTATATTTTGGGGCTTTGCTATTTTTCCTTACATATGAAGGATACGATTCTTCAATAACAGGAAGTGAAGTTAGTCACAAATCTACGAAGAGGGGTCTGAAGGAAAGGGAATAGTTTGGAGATATTTTATGTTACTTTTATTGGATCATTTATATATAAACAAAAATGTATTATAATGTGTATTTTGAATACCTTGTGTTTACTCTTTTGCAATGAAAATTTTCGATATGATTCTATTTCCCAAAAGTGTTTTTTTAATTATGTATTAATTTTATATTTTTGATGATTGTAATTGTCCCTAATCATGACAATTTGTAGTGATAATTATTTTATAGGTAAAAGTAATAATCTTAGCCACAAGATGATAGTTTTGGCTATAAAATAGTAAGCCATTTTACAAAAGCAAAGTTGTCACTAATTTATATATTTAGGGACGAAGCATTTTTTTGTATATAAAAGACAACCTTTATTGACGAAATTATGTTTGTTCTGCTACAAATGCATATATTTTTAGAGACAATGAATCCTATCACTAATTAATCTAAATAATTATTGACAAGGTAATTTTGTCGGTATTAATAATCTTTCTAGTGACAAAATCACATAATCAACTACAAAATTTTACACTTTTTATGACAAATAATTTTGTCACAAATATGATGTATTTGGGGACGAAAAAAGAGTTCGTAGTTAATACAATTTATTTAACGACAAAACACTAGATTGTCTCTATATACTTTTAGCGACTCACGTTTAGAGACGAATGATTGACGAATTTTCTTTTGTCACAAAAGACATTTTGTAACAAAGTATGATTTGTCAGTGACAAAATAATCTGTCACTGATGATCGAATTTCTTGCAGTGACTCTTTAACGGTGATTCTTTGTATGACTGTGAGTGGATAAACATCCTTTTTCTAGGGGTGAGTCTACGAACATGATTGCTTAGCGTACATTTAAGTTGGTTTAAGTTGATTATCGTATTTGGTTGTCCTTATGTTCTTGTATTTACTATTTAATTGATTCACGACCTTTAGAACACATCCACATTTCTTTTGTGAGCTTGAAAGGAATAACATTATATTAGAACGTGGAACATAAGGAATGGGTTATTGTCTTTTCAGATGATTTAAAGACTAGATTTGTGATTAGAATAGAAATATACCTAATTTGTCCCATTTGGTTAAAATATGGGGTGAAATATAGATGCGACTAATTAGTTCCCGCATCCCCACTCAATAATATAGTTGTGAGGCTAATTTAGATAGATGATTAGAGGCTTGAAAGACCATAATTATGATATCAACCCCATGAATCAATAACAAAGATAAATAACTTAATCAATGAGATTATTTAGCTTTGCATGATTGTTCAAGACACCTTGACTGTAGATTTTTCCTAATTATTGTTTCCAACACCTTAATTTTCGTTATTGTTCGTTGTTACTTTTATATACTAAAACTTAACCTCTCTTGGTTATAAATTGCATTTGTTTAACTTAAATAGTAACACTAGAATTAGACTGTCTTCTAAACATCAAGTCCCTGTGACATCGCTATTCAGCTCGTAAGAGCTACTTTATTACTTGCATGACCACATACACTTGTGTGTGTGGTTGGATACAACAAGGGGTAGTGCGATTGGAGAAGGAGAGAAAGGGGTTGAGTGGCAACCCCCACCAGGGGTGGAGCTAGGGTCATCAGAGGTCCAGCAAGACAAATGTCAGAATTTTCTTCCCCCACGAGGATATTCCATACATGGTTCAGAATAAAAAGGTAAAGTTAAAGGATGAAGATATATATCCATAAAGATATTGCGCCAGTTCAGAGAGTTTCAATATATATTAAATATCTTCAGAGTTGATTCAGTAGGTTTTGGGGTTTCTGAATAGGTTATTCAGTATAGGTACTACATCGACAGTTTAGTTTGCTCAATATCCATGGTTGTAGCATGACACTTCCATGGCACTCAAGATGGATGAGGCATCGAAGGCAAATATTTTTCCCCATCTAGTTTTGGGTCTGGTGATGATCGAAGATGATCATGACTTATTCTACAAGTTTCTTAAGATAAAGCCTCCTATTTTTTTACAGTACCGAGTTGGACGATGCCTCTGAATTCATTATTTGTCATAAAAGGGTTCACAAGATGGGTGTGATAAAGCGGTATGGTGTAGAGTTTGTTACTTTTCAATTCCAGGGGATGCCAAAATGTGGTAGAGGGCATATGTTGAATGTAGAGTTGTTGGTTTGCCTCCATTGACTTCGACTCAGTTTCATTGTCTTTTTAGAGAAATGTGTGGTATATACTCTGAAGGGTATACAGAAAGATGAGTTTACTAGACTCTAGCAGAGAGGTATATCGGTTGTGGCCATAAGGCCAAATTTTATGCTTTGTCTAGATATTCTTCACAAATTTTGACTACTGAGGGGGAGAGGATTCAATTGTTTGTTAAGGGTTGAATACAAGTCTTCAAGTTTCTGCACTTCAGATGATATCTTTCGGTAAGACCTTCAAGAAGATGGTTGATTTTATGAAAAAAATAGAAGGTGTGAGGCAAGATTATTATGACACTCAGGGAGAAAAAACCCCTATGGTGGAAAATTATCATGGTCTTATTCTTGAGGTTAGTGTTCGTAGGTAGACCACGCTCTGCTCTATTCAATCCATGATGTAGGTGTCTATTGGGGGTCCGTCAAGGGCCAGCCAACCATCTTTAGGCTTTGGTGGTTATGTCATTTCATCGTGGTCAACTTAGCGACCCACTCTAGACTGTATATGTTATGGGTGTGGTGGGGTCAGTCACATTCAAATATTTTATCCTATTAAGAGGCAGCCTGCAATAGTAGACTTTCTGAGCCTTGGTTCCAGCAAGTAGGGGAGATAGAGGTAATGGTAGGGGTCATCCATAAGGTGGGCATGGTGGTCATCGGTAGGTAGAGATGGAAACCAAGCCAATCGAGGTGGTGCACATGGAGATCAAGATGATGCACAGGCCGACGACAGAGGTAACACTCAAACGAATAATCAAGCCCACTCAAAAGTGATTATCATAGATATTATTCTTGTCTATGACTGCATGGCTACTATTTTGTTTGATCTGAGTTCCACATTCTCATATGTTTTTTTGTTTAATTTGTTTTGGGTCTGGATATGAAATGTGAAATGCTTGATACTCTTGTATATGTTTCTACACCAATTGGGGTTTGGGTAGTTGTTGATCAGGTTTATTGGGCTTGTTTTGTATTGTTCATGGGATATCAGACTTGGGTTGATTTGATAATTTAGACATGGTAGATTTTGACAATATTTTGGAGATAAATTGGTTATCTCTGTACCATATGGTTCTTGATTGTCATGCCAAAATAGTAATTGGGGCCATGCCAGGGATGAATAGATTGGAGTGGGTAGGAGATTATTTTAGAATTAAGTGGATCTCGATTTTATCATTCTTATATCAAAAATAGATATTCTTGCAAATATGCATCAAGAACTTACTCGATGAAGTTGAAAAGGATTACATTATACCATTCCTAGTAAAAAGAGATGATGTATTCCACGGTGCTAATGGCATGATGCTTCAAGTCGGTATGGTGAAAATTTTGCCATATATATGTTTCAGCTCATCTTGACTAATTCTAAAGGTTTAAAGTTTAGAGCCTTTGCTAATTTAGATGTTGAATATAAGTCTTAACTAATATGAAATCGGTATGGTGCATGCCTTTGATTTGCTTTTTATTCTCATTCGTTGAGCAGCTTAAGGTAATTTTTCTATTTCTTCGTCAAAACTTATATTGAGAATTCAACAAACATGTCTTCGGGAAACTAAAAGAAGAGGGCACTTAATGTGCTTTTCTCGTCAAGAATGAAGTTTTAAAGTATATACTCTGTCAAGTCAAAGATGAGAATGTTGTGTCGCCAAAGTTGGGTAAGAAGACTCCAAGCCTCTTTCTCACCAAGTCGCAAGATTGATATAGGTGCATGCTTGAGATGTAAGGATGGAATGCAGTTCCTCAGAGAAAATTTTGTAGAAAGATGAGATGCATAACACGTTTACTAGCTAAGAATAAAATATAGTTGCTCTAAGTCTCTCTCTTGCCTAGCCACAAGAGGTAACCCACCAGTTGGTTCTTCGTCAATCATACAACCATTTCTTGCATCTTCTTGATCTAAAAAAGACCATTTACACCCTCAGAGTGAACTACAAAAAAAGTAACTTGCTCATGAATATTGCTCATAATTTCTTATAAAGTTTTCAAATGTTCAGTAAGAAGTCAACACGTGAAGTAAAAAAAAATATTTCACAAATACTTCAAGTCTTGTCTTCAAAGGTCCGACTGATCATGCACCTCAACAAGCCTTGAAGTAGGAGACATTGGTGAATAGTGAAATTTTATTGAATAAATTCATAATAAATTTTGAATTAAATTTTAAATTTATGATATGTTGACCGAGTCAAAATTATTGGTTAATATAGTTGAATGGTTAATATAGTTGAATTGAATTTAAGTTAAAATTTTATAATTTAAATGAAGTCCAATTATATTTGGGTCAGTCTGTTAAGTTGGCAAGACGAGCCCAATTCATGCTCTTCAAGCCCAAGATTTGTCAGGGTTACTTGCAGACTAAATATCCCCAAGTCGTAGATCATACCTATATAAAGAGGTCTACATAAGATCAAAAAGGGACACACAAAACATATACGCATAAAGAGAAATCCTGTTCTTCATTGGTGATTTGCAAGTCTTTCACATGCCAAGAAGTCCTTGTTTCCAAGTAGTAAGCCGCAAGTTTTCATACCTCCATGATTGTGATAAAAGTTTGACTCCGCAGTCCTGATGAAATCCCAACATGTATTCCATCAATCCAAAACACAATGAAGCTCTTGAGTTGAAGGTCATGAATAGAGGAGTTGGAGGATCATATCTTTCTATGTAAGATTATAGAAAGATGGTAATCCTCGCGCATATTATTATTATTATCAAATATTATTATTTATTGATTTTTTCCTTGTGGATTGTTATTTTTTAAGAAAAAAACTGTCGCTTACATAATCCTTTTCCATTGAACGAGACATAAAATCAACAATCCTAGCTAAATCATGAATGACTTGATTTGCTGATTTTCTAATTAGAGAAACGAACGCTAATTAAAACCCTTCATTAGGTCTTGCAATCATAAACCAAAATTCAAAATAAAAATTATTTAAAATGTTTCTTTTATGAGCTTTATGAACTAATTGATGCTCTGTCTCAATTACCACTCGACTCTTAGTAAAGTCACTCTTCAACCAACAGAGAGTTTTTCAAACATCCACAATCTCGCAAATAACAAATTAGATACTTTATTTAAAAACTTTACTTGTTGGCCAGTGAATCTCCTCTAACAGTGTGTATCAATGTTTCCACTTCAACAAAATTAATATGAATATCAAAGTAAGTATCCGTATTACATTTAGTTACATTTTCATTGGATTTCTGTCATTTAATAACCTATGTTTTAGTGGATAAAACACCCCTTAATGATACGTTTGCCATTCGATTTGTTTTTCATTTAGGGGTCGTTTGATAGGATGTATAAGAATAACGCAAAATATGGTGTATTAGTAAAGCTTGTGTTAGTTATGCTTGCATTTTTCTTATGCAATGTTTGGTGTATTAAAAATAACATGAATTATATAATTTCTGATTATTTTTTTTTTTACAAAGATATCCTTTATAAATATGGTGGAAAGGATATGAAAAAGATTTTGAGGGACAATTGTAACTCTAACCATACTAATGCATGCATTAGAATCCATTGTATTACTAATACCATGAATTTCTATGCATTAAGGGGTCGTTTGGTAGAGTGTATAAGATCAATGCAAAATATAGTGTATTAATAATGTTTGCATTAATAGTGTTTGTATTAGTTATGCATGTATTATTTCTTATACATTGTTTAGTTTGATATATAGAAAATAATACATCTTACATAATTTCTATAAAAGAAATGTTTGTTTACAAAAATACTCTTCTTTGATTTTGTACACTTTGCAACAAACTTTTTTAGCCATCTCAAATATAATTAGTATTGTTGAACTAGTATATAGAAGTTTCGGATTAATTGCAAGACCTTCGTATTTGAGCATGAAATATTACGCCAACGAATTAACATAGTCGAAACAAAAATAAAATATAAGACGTAAAATTAAGAAATAGTCTCAATTTTTTTAATCATTTTAAAGACCCTCAAAACAAAGCAAAAATATGTTACAATTATTTAAATCAATTATTCATTGTTGTAGATTAAAATGGTGGGAAAAAAATTGTGAAATGTTTTGAAAAGATTCACTATTGTAAATTAAAATAGCAGGAAAAAGAATGATGAAATATTTTGAGAGGGAAATTGAGGGGTATTAAGGTTATTTAATAAGTTAATGCATGTATTAAAGAATTTGTATTACTAATACATAGAAAATGGGTGGTATTAGTAATATACACCTTAATACACAATAGAGTATATAACTAATGCTTGCATTAGTTATACATAGACTAAAAATTGTACCAAATAAGGTATTCATAATACACATTAATTAATACATGCATTATTTTTGCCAATACACTCTACCAAACAACCTCTAAGAGTACACTTCAGGGTCATTTGGTAGAGTGTATAAGAATAATGCAAAATATGATGTATTAGTAATGCTTGTATTAGTTATGCTTATGTTGGCTATGCTTGCATTAATTATGCTTGTATTTTTCTTATGTATTAAAAATAACATGAATTAAATAATTTCTAAATTTTTTTTTTTTTTACAAAAATATCCTCCAAATATATGTTGGAAAGGCTGCAGTTTTTTTTTTATAGGAATAATAGTGTCTTTAATTATGTTAATGCATGCCTTGGATTCATTGCATTGTTAATACCATAAATTTTGAGGTATTAAAAATACACACTTGAATACATATGTTGAAAAAATATACCAAACATGGTATTAATAGTACACATTAAACTAATGCATGCATTAACTTTTCAATACACTCTACCAAACGCCCCCTTCATAATATCAAACAAACTGTATAACTAATGTAAACATTAGTAATAAATGAAATGAAATAATTTATCAAACAAGATGTCAATAATACACAATTTAATTCATATACTCTATTATTTTCTTAATACACTCTACGAACGACCATGTATGACTGAATTCTAGGTCCCAAAAGTGATTAGCCAACAAGTAGTCCTATTGATACGATGTACTCCCTTCTCTATCCTAAATTTTCTAATTTGATTTCTCATTTTACTTTTTTTTTTATTAATAAAAAAAAGATAATTTTTTTCCCATATTTTACCTTTTATTAATTACTTTTTTTTCAAACTAGAATATAAACATCATTTAATAGAAATACTATAATAAACTAGCTATTTTATTAATTATTTTTCTTAATTAATATGTCATCTTAATTTGAAATGGTAATTTAGAACGGAGGGAGTAATTTTCTTTGTTAGTCCCAATAGATCTTGGGTTTAGCGTAACCGGAGATAAAGGCACCCCCAATTCAGTGAATATTATTTTTTCCCTCCTAAAACCACCCAAAAAGGAAAAGGAAATAAAAGAAAAGAAAAAAAAAAGGAGGAGGAAACTGGAAAGACTTCCCCTCAAATAAAATATAGTTTTTAAAAACCCTAAAAAAAGAAAAAGAACTCCGAAAACTCTCAAATAATCGGAGCTCGAATTCTCAAGTTGATCAGAAGCTCAATCGAAACTGAATTGCCGATTCATGATGGGGAATAATCGACCGAATACTCGCAGTAAAGGTAAAAGGAATAGAACCAATGATTATGCTGAAATCGCCGCGGAAATTTACAGGTGAATTATTGTCATTTCTATTGTTGTTGTCGAGTAACCATTGTGGGCATAAAACGATTTTCTGGTTTTTCAGCACTATTTTTCATTTGAAGTTTTTTTTTTCTTGGTCTATCTTTAGTATCTGCTGATTTAATGTTGCAGTTTGAGGGCTGAACTGATTTTTATTGATCTAATTTCCTGTTTTTTTTTGAGATTTTAACGTGTTTTTCAACGCAAATTCCTAGGTGCTTGCTCTTTCTGTTAATGGTGATGGGAGAAGATTATGCATTTATGCTACTGTTGTCATTTCATAGTGTTCAGTCATTTATTAGTACAACATTCCGAGGTTATCAAACAAATTAGTACGATATTGAATCAAAATACAGGGTATGGTTCTTCGACGGGGGAGTTTTCCACAACATCAATAAGTAATTACTTCATCTAAAGAGAACACAGTGGAGTTAAAAGCCGTTCGATTCTGTTATGCAGATTTCTTAGATTACTGCTCAGCATATAATTTTTTTGATAATAACAGAGTGTAGTCACAAAGATTAAAGTATCAAAAGTAGTTTGATTGAGCATACCACATTTTCCCCCACTGAAAGATGTGGAGGCATCGCGCAATCAATGATGGTCATTTTTTTCCTGCATCTGATCATTTCCATGAAAGACAAGAACAAATGTATTCATTTATCTAGACGATGATAATAGGTCCTTCCTTTACAATTACGTTTCCTGATTTCCATCCATCCACCGAGAAAAACGCCTGCCTTACACGAAAAGTTCATGCGCTTCTTTATTCAAAACAGTAACAAGAAGATTTACTAGTGTTTTTTTTTTTGAGGGATTGAAAGACAGTAGGAAATCCAACTTCTTCTAATTCCTCAGTTTCACAAGATACAAACAATTGAAAAAGTCCTGGGTGGTTCAGTTATGGAGCCGGGAGATTCATCCTCTTACCCCTTCTATGATCTTCATAGAAAAAATAAACTACTATATCCAATTCTTGTATTTTTCTACTTCAGCATGTTGTGCTCTTTTGCTTTCTTTTGGAGCGTAAATACTGTAGTAGCTGAATATTTGAAGCTCGACCTAAGTGGCGTTGTAATGTCTTTCAAGGATTACCCAACTTGTATCTTTATGATATGACTGCTCCTTTATGGACTTATTCTAGAAGAAAATCCAGACAAGCAAGTGGAGATAGTCTGTCTTAGTTAGTTTCAGATAAGATAAGATATATAAGTAATTATTTATAGAAGTTATCATCAGTTATGTACAGCAGCAACTGTCTGCCTATGTCCTATCTTTATGTTTTTGTCAGCAGCAACTGTCTACATACATCCTATCCTTATGTTTTAGTATAAATATTGTATCTGGAGAATTCTGCAAGAGAGAAGCAGTATTATTGTGTTTGTATGTGGAGTTTTGTCCACTCCATACGGACTTAGTTATTGGTTAATGTAGTGTTTAAGATTCTTGCACTTTATTTAACCAGCAACATTTTCATTTCATTCTCTTCTTCAACTTAGTTTCTATCAATTTATCAGTTGGTATTTTATGTTGTCTGCTTTGCAGAAATGTTCTATCTACCAGCCAGGTGACAGAAGATGATATTAATCAGCTGTACATGATATGGAAGCCTGCTTGCCAAGGATGTCGTGTCAACACCAAAGATAATCCCAATTGCTTTTGTGGATTAATTCCACCACCAAATGGTAGTCGCAAATCTGGGCTATGGCAGAAGTCATCCGAAGTGGTCAATGCTCTTGGTCCAGATCCTTCAGATGATCATCGTGCATCTCCGGAGACACCTGCTGGGTTGACAAATCTGGGTGCGACATGCTATGCTAACAGTATTCTGCAATGCCTGTATATGAATAAGTCATTCAGGGAGGGTGTGTTCTCTATTGAACCAGATGTTTTGAAACAACAACCAGTGTTAGACCAACTAGCACGACTGTTTGCAAAGTTACATTTGTACAAAATGGCTTTTGTTGATTCTGCTCCATTTATCCAAACTCTGGAGCTAGATAATGGCGTTCAGCAGGACAGTCATGAGTTTCTGACCTTGCTCTTCTCTCTGCTTGAGCGATGTTTGAGTAGGTCTAGAGTGTTGAAGGCCAGAACAATTGTCCAAGATCTTTTCCGTGGAGGTGTGTCACATGTGACTATGTAAGTCTCGACATAAATTAACAACACTAAAACCGTCGCTAAATACTGATATTTTTGAAATTTTTGACCAATTTCATTATCCCTTTCATGACTCCAGGATTTTCTATTGTTTATTTAATTTTAAATTAACAACACTAAAACTGTCGCTAAATACTGATATTTTTGACCGATTTCATTAACCCTTTCATGACTCCAGGATTTTCTATTATTTACTTAATTTTTGATATAGGTGAAGGACTAGTTTAATCTTTTCGTCTTTTTCCTTTTTCTAGATCATGAGTTGTGTGGGCACTCATAGTTTTTTCTCGTGATTTTCTGTCACGAAGAGTTAAAACTTCTGCATGGAGAAGGGATGAATCTGTAGTGCCTTCCATTGTATTTTGGGTTTTTTGGTGCAATCACGAAAGTATAAGAAAAGTTTCCTCGAATTTAATATAAGTAACCTTATCTTCTTTTAAAATGAAATGGCAATGCAACAGTAAAGTTTCAGTTTTTCGTAGGTTAAAGGCAGAGGGAGATCTCTGACTATTCTATGATGTTTTTAGTGTGTTCTCACTTGATCACTAACAAAAGGGGTTCAAATCACTCTTGTGACTGAATATTGAACTAAAGATGAAAGGAGAACATAATATTAATACGTCATATCAAGAGCTCGCGCTTAAGAACAATATCTCCACTCTCTGTTGAAGCACATACCGAATTTGTAGACTCTACTTTGCCTTGATGATTTGCAAAAATAAACTGGTTCATTTGATTAAAGCTACTTGGCCAAGTAAGAATTTTGTCCAAGAAAGAACTTTTAAAGATGAAAAGATCTGATAAAATACTTTATTAGAATCTGATAAAATAGATACTTTATCAGAAAAAATCTGATGAGATTAGATACTCTGGTATCTAGTGATATAGGAAGTGTTTGTCATCTAGCAAGTTGTACAAAGGGAGAAGTTTAGCTGTGAGCCTGACGTATCTTGTCCAAGACAGAAGAGAATAGCACCTTTGTACCAAACTACTAACTTTAAAGTCTCCTAAATTCATGTACTACATCTTCTACTTCTTCTTTAGGGTAAGCTTTTCAGATTGTTATTATTAACCAGTAAATGCATGGTCTCAATTACTTTTTTAGTAGTATGAAGCTTTTGGCTGATACTTATGTTTAGTTCAATTGATTGTGTGATTTGGAGCTTATTCCCTGTCCAGTCCACCCAACTCTCCTAGTTAGGTGCTAAATAGTTGTTGCCCTTTGATCAATTTTATCAAACAGATTTTTCTGTGGCTATATACTTGGATGTAAACAGGACTTGAATAGTTGGTTGGTCATTTGAAAACATATTGACTGCACGTGCATGGACACCAAAAAGTGTGCTTGGCCCCTTATTGAAAAAGAAAACAAGGAATTACTAGTACCCTGCTAGCACGGGAAGAACTTTTTGTTGCATTTACGTCGTGGTGCCTCCATTGCCCTCCTTTCTAATGCAGTGCAAATACTAACTGCACGTCAAGTTCACATTGAATGATGTACATCTCTTGTCAGGAATTTGTCGTCCTTGATTCTCGCGGTTCTATTCTTGAAATCAGGGCTGTTTTAATTGTACCTTTGAAGCAATATGTTTGTTTGTTTTACCTGTACGCGTGAAACAAAATGTTTGTGTAATTATTTGTGGTTAATTCCGCTTCTATATTTTGGAGTCATTAGAAGATTCTAAAGGTTAATTTATTTGTGTTTTGTTCCTAACGTATAGGTGTTCAAAATGTGGAAATGAATCTGAAGCTTCATCAAAAATTGAAGACTTCTATGAGCTGGAGTTGAATGTCAAGGGTTTGAAGAATTTAGATGAAAGTCTGGACGACTATCTTAGCGTAGAGGAGCTTCAAGGAGATAATCAATATTATTGTGATTCATGTGCTACCCGAGTTGATGCTACTCGTAGCATTAAATTGCGCTCTCTGCCTGCAGTCCTAAATTTCCAGCTCAAGCGTTGCATTTTCCTTCCAAATGTATGTGAATTGTTTAAAATGTCCCACCGGTATATGCTAATCCTCTTTTAAGACCACATAGGGCAGTTGTTACATGATATTATTAGTGTTGAATAATATACCATAATATTCTCTAAAGATTGGTAATGGTGCTATCATTTCTCTGGCATGAACCTTTTGTTGTCTCTGCTGGGAATTGTAAGTTCTTTAGTCATGTCGGGAAATTTCTTAAATTCCTTATCTCAATGTAGAGCTTTCTTGCAGCACTTTTATACCACTGTATGTGGAGTGGACTCTCTTCTCATTGTTGGTCATAGTTCAATGTTAAAGGTGATGAAATACTATGTTGCTTGGACTCTCAAAAATGCCGACAGTGCTTGTCGGATCCTTCCGGAGTTGTGCAGTTTTTGAGGATCCAACACAGGTGCGGCAACATTTTGGAGAGTCCAAGCAACATTCATGAAATAAATGCTTGATGACTTCCATGGAGTTTGAGATGTTGTACTGTGGCAATTTAACATTTAGAGACTCTAGTGGGTTTTTGATTCGAAATAACTTGTAAATGCTTTCACCTTTCCAAGCCCCATAGTGGAAGAAAAGGACCTATATGGATGATACCAAATAGTAGAGAATATGTTTTAGTTAGAGATTTTTATGCCAACAGAAAATATAGAGAACCTGTACAACATATTTATTATTATTTTTTAAAATAAAGAGATAATAAAATAAAAAGGTATGGAGAACTTGTATTACTTTTGTTTTGTATATTGTTGTCCTGACATGAATTTAAATGGAGAAACATGGTCTGTAAGAATTCATATAGCCAACCAACTTGTTTTGGATTGAGGCACAATAGTGCTTGCAGTAGTTGTTATACTCATCCCAGCTCCCTAACTTTTAGTGCATAGATTAGGTTGAGTTGAATAGTGAAAAAGATTAGAATACTCCTTTATTAGTAAGAAAGCGACTCTTGGTATGATTTTGTTTCACTAACAATATTCCCGCTGAAGTTGATTTTTTCATTTATTTATTAGATGTTTTATCTGTTCTTTTGTGGGCTCTACCTGATATTTACATTATTTTCTTAGACTACTACGAGGAAGAAAATCACATCTGCATTTTGTTTTCCTGAAGAGCTGAATATGACAAAAAGGATATCTGAGCATTTCCAATCAGAACTAATATATGACTTATCAGCTATACTGATCCACAAAGGCTCTGCTGCAAATAGTGGCCATTATGTAGCTCATATTAAAAATGAGAATACACAGCAGTGGTGGGAGTTTGATGACGAACATGTTTCAAATTTAGGTTGTCAGCCATTTGGTAAAGGTCCTTCGCATTCTGCTGTCAAGCCTTCTCAAACTGAGCAACTTGACCACTCTTCTTCTGATGTAATTATTGAGAATGGGAATGGGCCTGATACTGGGGAACAGCAAGCCTCAAATACTGATGTCACTGAAGTTAAGACCTTCTCGTCTTGTGATGCTTATATGCTGATGTACGTCCTTAGACGCCCAAAGAATGGTGATAAAATGTCAATTGACTCTATTGATGATAAAGCGGAAAAAGAGGCTTGTACATCTTTGGAATTTGATGGTCATCTTCCATCCCACCTCTATGAGGAGGTAGAAAAACTGAATGACTCATATGTTGACTCATGTGAGCAATACAAAGTGAAGAAGGAGTCTGAGCTGAACTGCATCACGGAACGGAGACAGGAGGTACGTTCAGTCCTTTCTAAAACTGCAGTCCAATCACCAGAGGAATCTTACTTTTGGATATCTATGGACTGGTTGCGTCAATGGGCAGACAACATCATGCCATCGTAAGTTTCAATTCCTATTGTGGCTTTTCCTTTTCCTTTTCGTCGTGTAGGGTAAATTTTTATAAGGTAGCAGACAAACGAAAATATAATTTTTTTCTTTGTGGAACATTTTCCTTCTATTTACGTGAATGCTGTCGTCATTTGTCATATAATTTTAGTTGTGCTTAGTTCTACATGGATCACTGAGTAATGAACATTTGAGGTATTAAGAGTAAAAGTCTGGTGAGCTTAGATTCAAACCCTAGTTACAATACTTAGTATGAGCCCATCTGCAATGGTCTTGGTGGGTAGGTTTACTCGATACTTGTGCTTGTAGATTGTAGGTAGGGATGTTCATGGTTTGTTTGGGTCGTTTTTTGATTCCAAAACCAAACCAATTTAGTCTATCTGTAATTTTCTAAAATCAAACCAAACCAAACCAAACCAAATCAAATAAAAACCAATGGTTTGGTTCTTGTCGGTTTGGTTGTGTTTTTCGGTTTAATACTGACTAATGATAAATTGATAATGGCAAAACAACACAAACATGAAATAACTATTAACTACTTCAAATGAATATTAGAAACCCACAGTAGAGTCCACAACAAATCAGTTTCATGACAGAGCAAGTCATTTTTTTTTTAAAGTTGCACTACTTTGGCAATACTGCTCTGAGGATTTCACGTATTATCCTTGGTCTGTCCTAAAAGTTTGAATATAGAATTGCCCGTGTTGTCTAATGCTCTGCTCCACCCTCTCTATCACTTCTGGCACTATTATCTTTATTTCTTTGTAAGTTCCACTTGACCAAACATTTGGAAAAAAACTTAACATTTTAGGACCCGGTTGTCCATGAAAACCAAAAACATATTCACTTTATTTTGTATTTTTGAAGTTGAAAATAAAGTTGGAGTTGTGTTAGCCATAGTATTTTGGAAATAGGGTATTTTTCAAGTTAAAAAATATAAAAAATGAAAATAAATTTAAAAAAGTGTAGAGTTTTATGAAAATTGGGTTATTCCATGAAAATAAAAAATTTAGGTTTTTTTTTTTTGAAAATAAATAAATTAAAAAGTGCAAAAAGTGAATCCAAAAATAGTGAAAACACCTCAAGAGGTGTTTGTCAAAAATCCAAATATTATGAAAACGTATTCAGGAATCTTTATGACCGAACAAGTATTCCGTAATAAAGTGAAAACGTGTTCCGGAATATTGTGAATAATATTCATGGCCAAACGCCTACTTAAAGTGTGTCAATCTCTAGTTTATACTGAAGCACTATAGTCTGATAATAAGAGCTAATGTAACATTTGACATATGAAGACTTAATATAGTATTAATTTTATGCAAAAGAAGTGCTAATATAGTATTGGAACTATCGAAATTAGAGTATCTCTTTTTTATAAGTAACTATATGAATAAGAGTACCTAAAACGTCAAAAATACCTGTAAGCTAATTTGAAACTTTGGTATCGCCAAAAATATGTAACAATGTCCGTATTATTGTTCACTGCATAACAATTTATGTATTATTATTCGTTTCTCTGCCTAACAATCTGTTTACTATAATTTCTCAGTATAGCTAGTTCATGAACCAAAAATTCTCTTAAGGTAAAAGACCTACTTTGTAGTCATTAATAGTTTTTGTTGTATTTCAGAATCATTGATAACATTTCCCTACAATGCTCACATGGGAAAGTACCAATTTCAAAGATTGGCTCTATGAAGCGTCTGTCTTGTGAAGCATGGACCATGTTATTCTCTAAGGTATTATTTTGTGAAATTAGAATCTTTTCTGTTTTGCTGAAGCATTTTGAGTTTTTTGGTGATAACTTCAATGACCATTATTCTGCAACTGCTGATTGCTTTTTCATGACTTCAAATAATATCTCTATGCTTTATGATTTCCAATGATATTCTCCTTTACAAGCTTTCAGTTGCAATCTGTTTGTTATTGATTTTGTTCTGATGCTTGCAAGTCCAGTATGGTGGAGGACCAACACTCGCAATGGATGCTAACTGCATTGATTGCCTCTTTGAAGTGGCTCAGACAATGGCGCGTGCAGATAACTACCGAGATCGAAGAACCTTAATGAAAGAACTTGCAGAAGCAGCCCTTGCGGGTGATTGTCCAGATGAGAAGTTGTTCTACATATCAAAGCCATGGTACATCTATGTTATGTATTCCTTTTTTTAAGCTTGTATAGATGTGTCTAATATGGGAATATACTTCACCATCTTAGTGCTGCAGAAGTTGTTTAAATAGAAGTATTGTTAGTTGTACTTGTGAAAGAGAGTATATCTTATATGCTTTCTGCTGATGCAATAAGGATTAACACATAGTCAAGTGTAACCTGCATCCTCAAGTTACTTCCTATAAGAAGCGGTACCAAACGATTTGAAATGACCTTTCTAAGAAAAACTTCTGGCATCACACATGGCGTGTTATGTCTGACTTATGTTTACAAGGGACATTTGGCTTAATTTTTCACTAGCTGTTGGTATCACTATATATGTTAATACCCACAGCTTGTCATAACTTCTTTAATTTTGTATATTATTCCATTTGGTTGAGCTATCCTTTACTGGCTTGATCTTAATTTCAAGAAGTCCGCAATTTGCTAATAAAAGAAGTTTGAATGTGTGATATTGAAGCTATTCATGCAATTTGCAGTTGCAGCATCTTGTGTTCCCTATTTCTCAACTCATCTTAGTCTCTGTTTATTAGATACCTATGGATATTCACATACAGTGCTGGCTGAAGGGTGACGCCACCATAATTTTAAGGGCCCCAAATTTTCCTAATATGTGTATATTCTAAATTTACATTTTATACATTGTTCGTATAAATAATATTTTATACTATTAGGCTATCTAACCTATATCTATAGGTAAACCTCCTTAAAATGTGATATTTGAAATCTTGAAATAAGATATATTACCTGCTACAACATGTAAATATGATGTAATAATATAAAATTGTTTACACTGAGAGTCATATAACTTATATATTGTTTTTTTTAATTAACTTTTAAAATTTGAAAGTCAAAAGTACAATTTCTCTAAGTTACTTGGACTCTTCACTTTCGGTGCCGCACCCGTGCGATATGACATGGATGTGGATGTGGGATTTCTACCCGATCTGTTCTACCAATCTTGGCTACTTTGACCAAAATCAACGGGGAAAGTTTGGACAGATATTATGATTTTTTTAATCAACACAAAAGCTAGGGTGGAACTGTAGAAAATGGAATACCTTGTATATAGAAATTTCTATGTCAGTGCTTTTCCTTTTATCTCCTTTCTTGATTCTCCTCTTCATCAATATTTTCTCCTCAACTTTTCCACATAAATGTCTCATAATTTAGGTTTTATAACTCTAATTGTAGATATTTGAATGATTTTTATGTGAATGCCCCCACCTGTATCCATGCCTGGTTCATATCCCCGAATCTTAAAATTGAGATCATGAAGGATCCGACCTCTAGATCAGCACCCGTATCGGACACCCGCACCCAAGTCCGAGCAACTCATTATAAAAAAGGAAAGATGGAACTACCCAACATAACTTGTGAAAGATAATACTCGCTCTTTCCCATTTTTTTGGCACCTTTTGGATTTCCCGACTCAAACAAGTTTTCCGTTTTGAATTATGAATTGTTGCGACTTATAGTACTCTTTACATAGTTTCCAAATATGTAAATATCATAAAATTTAGAGATTCCACATCCAAATTCACAGTCAAAATTGAAAAGTTTGACTCTCGATATCGAACTGTGCCACATAAATTGGGACAGAGGATGTAATCTTTGTGGGAATCGCTAAATCATTTGTAAACAATATTGTATTGCCTCATTTATTGACACAAACAACATCATCAATGGATCAACATTATTTTTATTCTCTTTTACCTTTCTCGTAGAATACCATGTAATTTCTCTTTTAATCTTTTATATTTCCGTGCCTTTTTCCAAATCATGAAAACAATTCCATAAAATTAAGAGAGCCCAAAGTAAATTGCCACCTCTTGTTTATTTTTTCTAAAATTTTTATGCATTGTATCAAGCATTTTAAAGCAGCAAAAAGTGATAAAATAACTAGAAAAATAGACTTGAAATGAAATTATATATATGAAGTTATTTTTATTTCTTTAACCGAAATTTTAAGGCCTCTCACTGGAATTTTGCTTTAGGCCACCATATATGTTGAACTGTGCTTGTTCATATGGTTCCTCTGTAGGTTACAGCAGTGGCTCCGAAGGAAAAATGTAGATTCTCCTTGTGAAGCTGATTCTGGACCAACAGCTTCAATAAGGTGTCCTCATGGGCAGCTGATGCCAGAAAAAGCTTCTGGTGCTAGACGTGTGCTGATACCCGAGAATCTTTGGAATTTTATTCGTGAGATAGCTATGGCAGTAAAACCAGATGATTCTGTGGGTTGTTCAACTTTCTTTTCAGACTCTGAGCCCTGTACTGAATGCAGCAATCAGCTCACTGAAGTTGCATGCTTAGAAGATACTCTAAGGTCCCAAAAAGAACTTAATTTTTTTGATTAAAAGGTCTCATATCAACTTATTGAAGTAGTGAAGTTAGAATTACCTAGTTGCTTACGGTATTTATATGATACAGGGAGTTTAAGCTCAAGCAACGACAATGTCATGAGAAATTAGCCATGGGTAAAAGCATAGCAATTCTTCCTGGTATCAGATACTACTTGTTACCATCTTCTTGGTTGTCTAAATGGAAAAGCTACTCTAATGCAAGTGGCAAAAGTGTTTCTTGTGCTGAACCTGAAACTTTGGATGCCGTCATTGATTTTCTGATGTGTGAAAAGGTATATTTTTCAATCGTATATTCCATCTAGAGGTACTCTACACAAGCTTTATGCATTTAGCCATTTCTTCCTAGAGGAAGTTTCCACTTATTGCATGAGATGATTCCTCGTGTGTTTAGATTGACAAACTGACTGCTTTCTGTGCTTCTAGAAGTATGAAATGCATATAAAATGCCTATTAAGTTTTTCTGAGATAATTCTCTATAGTTTATTGAAATCTTGTTCAGGGAAATGTAAAGAAATAACCTTTTCTGATTTTGTGCTAAGCCATGGTTCTTGTGACCAGCATTCAAGACTTCTTGAAAGGCCTCCTGATCTGGCTTGCAAACGTGGAAGTATTCTCCAGAAATCACCTGCAGTAAGTATATACTGTATTTTCAAATTGTTGTTGTCTTAAAAGAAACTTAAACATGATAGTGTAAGTCTAGCTTGTTTTTGGTCCTATCGAAGTCCATTACAGTAGCTTATCAACATGAAGAACATAATCTTTGCATAAGGAAATTATAATAGTACTCCGGCATATTAAGTCATGTCTGATTATATTTATCTCCGTACACCATTAAGTAGGTGCATATTCTTGTTTCCTTCTTTTTCTTTATGTTTATGTTTTTCCACTTGTGCCTTTGATTCTTATTCTTTTTGCTGAATACTTTATTTCTGGCTATGGATTTTAGACAGATACATTGACAATTATCACCGACAATGATTGGAAGTTATTTTGCGAAGACTGGGGTTGTACCGAGGCAAAAGGAATTACAGCTGAAATTGATTGCTTGGGGAACAATTTCCTTGGATCTAGTGAAGATATGGCAATTTCTGAGGAGCATATGAATTTGAATGACGAATCAAATGTTGGGGTTGAGTCTAGAAGACTCATTATTAAGATTTCACCAGAGGTAAATTCATTTATTCTTTTTTCTTTCATATAATCTGGACATAATTCACTAACTGTATTGATCTTTATATTAAATTTAGGTTAAAGTTCCCAGGTAAGCTTCCTAATGTCTGCTAGTTATAGCTTTGAAAAAATTGTTTCGTATTCTACCCTCAGGTTTTTGGTCTAGTGGTAAGAGCGTGTAACGCGTGATGGTTGGATTAGGCGCATGTCAGGGGTTCAAACCCTGCCACAACCAAAAGCCTTATATTTAAGTGGAGACGAGTAGAGGGGCAGGCTTATTGTCCGATGATTTTCCTACCGTGTGTCTTTAGACCTCGGGGATTCGTGGTTATCGAAATAAAAAATTATGTTCTGTATTTTTTATACGCTGGAGAGGTAATGCAAATGTAACTAGGTGTAGAGAATCCCAGACAGAGAATCTCAGACCATAACTTATCCTTGTGCTGGGGAGCAACCAGAATAAGCACCTGTCTAATGGCAGCTATGTAATCAGCTTAACAATTTAGTATATCCTGGATTTTATGGATTTACAATGAATTGAAATACAATGCTATGCAAATGGCTTTATTAGAATACCTTAATTTATGATGATTCCAGTGCTGAGTATGGGCTTTCTTATCACAGAAGGAAGTGGGTCATGTACCTAGGATGTAAAGGGCTTTGTCATTTTTGAGAAGATCCGAAGAACTATAATACCAAGTATCATAAGTTTTGCCTCTATGTTGTAGAAATCCTTTTGCATGGTTTTCTCCTGTAAATTGAAAAATATAGGCCCTTTTAGGATTGATGCTATGTTTGTCTAAAATGTCAATCCGATGCAAGCATTTTGCATGATACTTGAACTTCCATTGGAGCATGCTGACGTCAGCAGGGAAAAATAATCGGTTCCATTTGGGAGTTGTTATTCTGTGCATCTGCTGAGGGGTTCAAAAGAAGCTTTTTGAGTTATTATTGAATGTTGATGAGAACTTTAGTTTCATACTTTCCAGGTTTGTGAGGAGTGCATTGCTGAAAGGGAGAGCTGTGAATTAATGAGAAAACTCAACTATACCCATGAGGATATATGTGTCTGCTTCATTCGTGACAAGGAACCTCCAAAATCAGTTCTAGAAGCATCAGTGAACAGCCTCGAACCAAATCGACGGGCTTCAAAGCGTTCCAGAAAGACAGCATTTGGAAACTCAGTAAACTTGAATGTCTCTGGGTCCACATCTGTCTACAAGCTGAAGATGTTGATATGGGAAGCTTTTGGGGTATAACCGCTTTTGCTTTTTGAATATATCGTATTCTTAAATTTGTTTACCTTGACTGACTTGTTTTGATGGGAACCCTTTTTTCCTGAAAACTAGTTTTGTAGATGTAGATTTTAAAATTTGTAAGTTTTTCAGATGGACAATGGCTTGTGAAGGGGAATACTGGTTTAAAAATATCATAGATAGGAAGGTATGGAGGAAGCGAATTAGGGTAGAAGGTTAGTAGGAAGGAGTGGTTTATTTTGTTATCCGTGCTAGTAGTTGTAGTGCTGCACTTGTAGTGTTTTGATCTTGGAGTTTTGATGATGTTTGTTGTTTCGGGTAGATCGATTGTAGTATTATTTTGTGGTAGTCTTGTTTCTCTGTTACTAGTTTTTTTTTTTTATGTTATTTCCTATTGTTTTTGTTCTTATATTATGTCTTTCTCTAGACTGTTTTTGTCTTGAGCCGGGGGTCTATCGAAAACAACCTCTATACCCCACCTATGAGGTAGAGGCAGTGGTACGGACTACGTACACACTGCCCTCCCCATACCCCACTTTATAGGATTATACTGGGTATGTTTTTGTTGTTGTATGAAATGTTTACTCTAATGAGACCGAGTCAATGATAGATGTTTTAGGGTCCATCTAGAGTTAGGATCAGTTTTTTGGAAGTTCTTTTTACCTTCCTCTTTGTAAATATGCTTCTTCAGTACTACCTAAGTACTGGTATCAATACCAAAGATACCAGTTTCAAAATATTGTAGTTTGATAATTTTTTACTCTAGCTGTCAATCAGTCAAAACACTCCTCTATCCATACTTGGAACCGGCTATTCTTTCAAATTGGTGAAATCTGTATCAAGAAAATACTAGCATGAAATAACGGTATAATACGGTAATCCCTTTTAGCAACACCTTGTTGATGCTGTAGAAACTTCAAGATTATATAATAAATTGTACTTATTAACTTAAAATCTGTTGGAGAAAACTGATTCGGAAAGGAAAAATCAGGTGCCTTGGCCTGATTGCATCTTGATAACCTTTACGGCCAAATTTTTGATCCCATTCTTATGAGATGACCAAAGGCCATATATACAAGATAACATGGTCATATGATTAATTACGGTAACCGAACATGGTCATTGGTTAATTATGCCATTGATTAACATGGTCAGCCTTAACTTAAGTTTCTGATCCCAGGCATATGATTAATTACGGCTAAATTTCTGATCCTAGATTAATTATGTCTTTAGTTGTTGACTGCTGTCTGTTTTTATGGACTTGTCCGTTTTGATTTGTAGACTAATTTCTCTTTTTAATTTACAGATAGTCAAGGAAAATCAGGTACTTCACAAAGGTTCTGTGGTAATTGATGGTGAATCTGCTTGTCTTGCTGACCTGAATATATTCCCTGGAGATGTACTATGGGTGACAGATTCTGAAATTCATGAGCATCGTGATATTGCAGGTAATACTGCAATGGCAAATGGAATGTCCTTATTTTCTAGATGGACTTCAAAAATCTTATATCTTAGATATGACATTCTCTATCAACTCTTACATTTCTCCATGCAATCTTCTTATTAATTTCAAAAACTTGCAATTCTGTCATCTAATCTCCATTTAATATCAACTAGTATACATTTTGGAGTTCTATATCATGTGTTTGATAATGTGATATTAGTACGAGTAAGTGGTATTCTCATAATTATATTGGATCTGTTGTTGCATTGTGTTGTATTATTATTATTATTACAGTGTTAAGGTCTAATAATTAGCATTAACAATCCATAACACAACATTTTTGCATATGGAAGAGTGCATTACATCATATGATATATCTGCATTATTGCAGTATGACTAATCAGAGTAATGTATAACATCCACTAGTTTGGCATTTCATTAAAATCAGTCCATATGATAGCCCCGCCTTTATGGTAACATCAGTGGTCAGCCAATGTACCATGTCCCCCTGAGTTTTCCTGATCAAATTCAGTCTTTTGCCGAAGTAGGAACTAGATCAGATTTGCACTTAAAAAAGGGCAGCCCGGTGCATTAAAGCTCTCGCTATGCGCAGGGTCCTGGGAAGGGCCCAACCACAAGGGTGTATTGTACGCAGCCTTCCCTTACATTTCTGCAAGAGGTTATTTCCAAGGCTTGGACCCGTGACCTCTTAATCACATGACATCAAATTTACCAGTTACTCCAAGGCTCCCCTTAGTTAAGATTTACACCTAATTAATTAAATTTATTTATGTGCTTTCTTTTCAGATGAGCTTTCTGGCCAGAAAGTGGAGGCAAAAAACACTGTAGAAGGTTTTCGTGGAACACTTCTGTCCTCAAGTATCTCATCCCAGTTTGTCTCTGAAGCATCTGCATGCCTAAATTAATGAGGATGTACTTGTAAAGTGTAGCTGTCCTTGGTATTTGATTATGGAAGAGTAAAGCTTGATCTTCAACCTGCTTAACCGGGGTAATTTTCTGAATATTCTGCTCTTTGATGTTTTTTGCTTCATTTGTTGGGTCTTCCTTATCATTCTTGTGTATTAAACCTCAGTCTTAAGTATTTGTTGGATAGCCTTTGAGTTAATGAAATTAAATTCTTTGTTTATATACTCTAGATGATTTATACCGCAGACTTTTCCATGATCAGGAGGATGAGAACCATTCTGTCATGTTAGCTTGTTCGTATGATACTCTGTATGCTATAATACAGTACCTTATCTGTTTTTACAAACAACTACGGAATCAGTTCATAAATCTTAAAGATAACAATACAAGTTGAGCCTGCCACATTGCCTTTTGATGCTGGACTATAAACTATTTGTCAATGTGAGGTCAAATTAATTAAGAGAATTGGTTGTCCCTTCGAGATGCCAACTAGATCCATCGCCGTGTCAAGATAATGCCTGATCATTCTTTTGTAATCTCCTTTTGGTTACTAGTGAGTCTTTCAATGTTAAATTGATTTATTCCTTAATTCAGTTATTGATAGAATGTTGAGAATTCCAGGCATACTACAGTCCGATAGAACTTGATCAAAAAATCTAAAAAGATTTGATCAATACTACACTACAGTCTGATAGAACAGACTATTCATGATAGCAAAATAACTTTTGTCAAGTCTTTACTATTGTGTGCTAACAGTGGGTTCATTTGCTTTCTAGAACTTGGCTGATAACGAATTGTCACAGATAAGCAGCATCTTTCAGGTCTGCTGATTTTTGCTGCATGTTGAGTTAAATAGAATTTCTCTTGTATTCTCATGTGGCCATGCTTTTGAGAGAACATTGTTGTTTCCAATCACGTTTAACAAAAATGTTCGTTCTAATTGGTCTGGTCTAGTACTTGACTGATAATCTTCTGATTACTTCACTTATTGTGTTTCAGATAATCTGATTGGGTCACTTTGTTATGTTGAGAGTATGCACTGTTTTGTAGCTTTCGTGTTATTAGCTCCTTTACAAAATCCGCTTGCAGATATGGTGAAGGATCTCCTAGTGCAAGTTACTGTGTAGAGATTAGTATGATTTTGGTTCCCATTTGGTGCTCAATCTGTTGATGTGTTCTTCCTTTCACCTTCTTGACTGCCCTTAGTCACACAAGTAGTAGTTTTGGAAGGCCAGGTGTGGTTCATAGTCCTAGTTTTGTGCATTGTCGAACCTTATTCCTTTGCCTTGTGAATAGTTCAAGACTAAAGAGGCAGTCAACTGTACATGCCATACATCTTTGAAGTTGTATCTGATGTAATTGATGGTTCCTTGAGCTTTTAAGTGGTATTTGATAGCTAAGAGTCCAACTAGTCCCTCCCTCTCCCACATGTAAACAGGAAAGGAAAGAAAACCAAACCACAAGGATTATTGAGTTGTAACTAATTGCCATTAACTAGTTCAAGTGTACATATTCTAGTTCACGCGATTAGGGTCTATATTATTGGAGTCTGGAACCTAAATGACCACTGAAAAAAGAAGTGAATAAAATGACGTGCAAAAACAAAGTTAGACAAACTTGTAATAGCGCATTAAATGTGCTATACAACCTGCTTAGACGGTTCCTACTATGTCAACGTCCGTTAACGATTATGGACTCCAATGGCGCACTAATTTAGTGACCTATAGGAGTACCTAATAGATTTTGCCCTAGTTTATCATCAAATTTTCTCTTTTCCGCTGTTCTTTGTTGAAAGATTAGTCATGTCTCAAGCATTTGGAACTTCAAACTTTTCTATATCACCCAATTTGGTTACTGCAAAGAACATTGTAGGATTAAAACATCAAGGATTTTTGAAAATTCGGGTTGTTTATTTACGGGTTGTAGGTGTTGAAAATAAGGTTGCTACTTCTTTAGACTGAAAAAAATGAAGTACATTATTTATTTTAATTTCAAATATTTTGGTTTTGTTTGTTTAATTTTTTAGGCAAATGGTTAATGCGATTATATTTTCATTGAGAAGATTTTCTCGACAAAGAGAAGGAAACAACAACGTGAGGTCTGGTATGCAGTCAACCTTGTTGATGAAGTTTGACTCTTTGTGTGAGATGTTCTAAGAGAGGAATTGAACGAAAATGAAAAAACAATCAACAGTTTTGAGACTTTCGGTATGCTCTTGGCACTTGTCTTTATTTTGGAAATGTTACATAGTTGAATGTTATGTAATGTTGTTATTTTTTGTATTTTGTAGTTGCACTTTTATGTGTATTATTATTTCTTATTTATTGTTCTAATATATTATGGAATTGATTTTTTGACTTCTAATGTAGTTGCTACGTATTTTTTGATAATATGAAATATCATTTTTATACTAAGTATATAATACTTGTCAATTCTAATATGTTTAAACAATACAAATAATATAAGATTAAACCAGAAATCAAGACAAATAATATAAGATTAAACCAGAAATCAAGTTTACTAATTTTCTTCGATTAATGATATCATCATAATTTTAAAGTGCAACTACATTCATAAAATCTTACTCATTAACATAGAAATCCTCAATAGTCTTCAAATACATATTATGGGTTTGTTAAGATTAAGCCCATCAGGGGACCAGGCCGGACCGGTGTAACCGTAACCGGGTTCGGAGCGAATCTCCTTTGACAGGTGATTGTACTGGATTCGATACTACGATGTTGGGTGCATCAAATTTTTCTATTATTCTGACCCAGTCTGTTGATAACCTATGTGGACCCGATTCGGATCGGACCAGAATCTGGGTCTTAGCGTTAAATTTTTTTAGTTTTTAAAACTTATAAAACCTTTTCATATTCTTAAAGTTTTTTTTAATATATTTCGGAACTTATAAAAACTTTTTTTCTTTTCAAAACCCTATAAAAATTTTAAAGTTGCAAAAATAAACTTTATAGTTTTCTTTTCAAAACGTATAAAACCTTATAGTTTTCACAAAACTTTATGAAGTTAAACTATTAAAGTTTATTTTTTCTAACACTTTAATTTATTTTTTTTTCAAAATTTTTAACCTACAAATATAGATTAAATTTTAACTAAGTTATTTATAAAATCAAATGCATCAAGTAAAAGACAAAATTTAAAATAAAATTAAGACGAATAATCTATATACTTATTTAAATTTCGTACATTATCCATGTATTACAAATAGTAGAAGAGAATCTAATCTATATAGCCACCTTCTAGGAAAGGTTCTGTTTGAACTAGATCTTTAGTATCGTATTAATATATATAATGTCCAAAATGTTCTAGTTGTAATTTAACTATTTCTTCAGCGAACGAATTTTTCGAAATTGATCTTTGTCCTTCATTCATTGCATCACTGTTTTTCTCAAATACTTCATCTACTTCATGTATTGATCCGATCTCTGAATAATATCAAAATGTTCAAACGATCCTTTGATAAGGAATATCGATGATCTCTAATAATAAAATCTTTTTGAACTAAATGCTTGCTTCGAAACAATTGAAGACACTTGACTTGCTAGCACATCTTGAACCACCTTTGAAAGCTTTAGATATTGTTTGACATGGATCTTTCCACCACTCTAAATGTTGAAGTGGTCCATTTGTATCTCTAAATATAAATCAAAATTTTTACTGCTAGAATATTGAAGACCAAGTTTTTCACTTACTTCCTCATCTAAATCATCATATCTAGGCCTAGAAGTAGCAGGTTCAACCGACGAAATATTTTATTTCATAACGTGATATTATACAAGTTCCTAGCTTTAGATATTATGCTAGCACACCAAGTTTCAACTGATGGCTCTTTATGAGATTAAACTTTTATAAATTCTTTGAACATCATCGTTACACCAATTTCTTTGTAAAACAGATTGGATAAAAAAACGATCAAATAAATTTGCGGAATAGAAGATTTTTTTTTTTTTTTTTTGTAAATTTCAATCGTAGCTAAAATAGACTTTTTTTAAAAAATTCAATCCTAGCTAAAATAGACTCTTTGAACAAAGTATTTTTTTTTATATTCAACAAGTACTTTAGAAACAACAGTAGTATTTACTAAAACAGAAGTAGTAGAAGTATATTGAGCAGATGTTATATGCGTAGCTTGATAAAAAGTTTTCAAAAATTTACAAAATTCTTGTATTTCAATCCAATCACCATCACATAGTATTAAGTTAGGATCCACATTATGAGCATTATAAACTAAGGGGTCGTTTGGTGTGAGGTATAAGAGATAAATAATCTCAGAATAAAATGAAGGATTATTTTATCCCATGTTTGGTTGGAGATATTAGTTAGTACCGAAATTATTTATCCCACTGGGATAACTAATCCCGGATAATCCTGAAATTAATTATCACGAAATGATTCTTTTCTAACCAAACGACCCCTAATTGTATAAGTTTACGATAATCATAAGCAACATCAAATATTTCATAAAAAGAATTCCATCTAGTAGGGACTTCTCTTGAAACTTTTTTGTATAGAATTTGACATTTTTCACAACGTGACGTTCCAAAATCAGTACATATAGACCTTTTTTTTAATTTTTAAAATAAAACTACAAGCGACTCAAAATTTATAACAACTATTTCCAAATAAATCAATATCATTTTTACTACTAAATTTAAAACATGTGCGACACATTTAACATGAAAATAGTTATCAGTTATTGGACAAAGTCTAACTTTTAAAAACTCTTATCTAATGTGCATGACATTATGTTATCAATAAGTTGAAAATATTTCAATCTTTTCGTTATTATACTAGCTATAAGCACCAGTTTTAGTCTCATCAATATATTTATAAACAGTAATTTTTTTTCCGCATGTTTCAATGGTGATACTACGATCCATATCAGGAGTAATAGATATTTTACCATCAAATTTATTAAATAAGAAACAAAGAAAATGAAAATGTTCAAATTGATATTTAAAAATTATCACTTTTGATTGTTTTTCGTTAAAAATCTTTAAAAGAGGAATTATATACTCGTCGAATATAATGAATAAAATCGGGGTGTGAAGGACTAAAAGACAAACTCATAACAACAATCATTTCTGCTAATTCTTCTCTATCTACATCTTTACCATATGTCGATGATGAGCTTGAGCCAGTCAAATTAGACAAGTTTAAACGAGTCTAAATCATACTACCTCCTACAAATTCTTTCAGTAATGGTGTATTTTTTTTGGCCTTAGCCTCCATTTCTAGACGAACAAATTCTTTACTATATTTTCTCAAATGCTTAGTTAGCAATCCTGTTCCGTCGTTGCTTTTTTCGATCAAATATTTCATAACTTGCTTGTATTTATTGCAACTAACGATACTTTTTACCTTATCATGCTCCATAATTTTTCAAACTAAAGATGTTTTAGTATGTTCGGTACCTTTGGCCCTAGTCAATTCTGATAAACAAGAAACTTCATCATCTTGTTTCAATAATTTCGCAGCCTAACTAGTAGGGATAGGGGTCTTACCTAACTCTTGTTTTCTATATCATCTTCTTTCAATAAGTCTTCATCACAATTATCATAACGCCCATCACAATTATCATAACGCCTATTTAGGGTCTTATGTTCTAATCGTGTACTAGGATAAATATCGTAACCATTGAATTGTAATAAAGAAGTTTATTAACATTACTAAATCTAGGCGGTAATGAATTAGTAGTAGCACTAATTTTTTTACCCTTACGAAAGATCTTATCGAGAATTATTTATTTACCACTTTTTTTATCGACATCCATAATAAAATTTAATATAGCTAAAATATTAAAAACAAGCAATATAAATATTATAATAAAAAAATTAACGAAAGTAAACAAATATAGATGTTAAAAAATAAATATACGAAAAAATGGTATGAATTATACCTAAATTTTGATGAAATTTGCTGTAACACACTTGAACTTTGCGAGGGTCCTATGATCCCCTATGACTTTGCGTAGGTCCTGTGACCCCCCTGAACTATTTATTTAGCATATTTTACTGATATTTATTTACACTATAATCTTTTATTTATTTACTTATTGATTTTTTTTATTTTTTTATTAGGTTATAAATGTCATTGAAATACACTAATAAATAGTTCAGAGGGGTCATAGGACCCCGACAAAGTTCAGACGTGTTATAGTAAAATTCACCAAAGTTTGAATATTGGACCTTTTCTCCTAAAAATATAGAGACTAAAGTAAACAAATAGAGAAATTAAAGTTGGAATGAATGTACCGAATGCTTGCGTAAAAAAAGACGTACACCAAATATTAAAATTGAAAGATAATAATTGAAAATTGCAATATCTTCAAAAAATCTCCAGCTTCAATTATCTAATACCATAATTATATAATATTAAGAGAATAGTTAAAATTTTTTAGAGTTCAATATATTAGAGAGAGGATGTGAATATTTTGAGAAAAAAGAGAATGGAGATAGGAGGGTATTTATAGTGAAAAATAATTAAGGGGAGGAAGGGGAAGAGGGGTAGTGGGGTGTTTTGAGAGGGTGGGTGGGGGGATGTTTTGGGCCTGACAGCTGTCAACAACTCTTAACGTTATAATTATTTTTCAAAAAAATTCAAATTCAAAATTTCGACGTTGATCGGATCGAAATCGAATCAAAATCAAGTCAATCGATGAAAAATCACGTTCCCTATTAAAATCGGGCTCCGAGCCTATTAGTATTGATTTTATCGAGTCCAACAGGCATAGTTTTGAATAAAATTAGGTCCATGTCAGAATTAGATCAGACCGGTTAAAACCTGTTTCACTGTCATCCTTTGTTAAGGTACGTCTTTTTTCGCAAATGTTATTCTCTACCCATTAATGATGCTTGATTCTGATCAACTTGAACATGTAAAATATACAAAATTTTCTAGCATTCAATTATTTTCTTTCATAATCTTATTGACCGTCAAATCACAAAATTCTTTATTAGTTTGAGTCATGGTCCTGATAAGCTTGTTGGGATTGGAGCTCTGAAAATTTTCAAGTTATGAACAAGATATTATAGTTCGGTGTATTGATGTGTTCATTGCAACATAAATCATAATAATATTCACTTGAATTTGAAAACCTCACCTCACAAAAAATTGTTATTATGCTATATTAAAAGATGAGACTTGTAGATGGTGAATCACCAAAACAACTGCTATGATTCGAGTCATCCTCACTGACATTTGAATTTTTTTTTAAAAAATTATCGATCAATCAACATTACTACTATTTAACATTGAAGTTTTAGTAATTCTATTTTGAATGAAAATTTCATAAGAAATGAGATGCTACTTATAGAGAACAAAACAATATTTGTCGGGTCATAGCTCACATAAAATGGCCTCAAATATTTTATTTATAGCAAATATTAGTTAGATCATTAAAACTCAATGCGGTCGAACATCTCGTATTTCGAATCCCATTTGGATATGACGATGATGTCATTTTAATGATACGTATTTTCACTCCATTATTTTTTTTGTGAAAATAATTAGAGCAAATTTAAACTCTTGTGGTGTATTACATGACATTGATATTGCAAAGCTTTTTGAACGTTTAAGTCCTAATACTCTCAAATTTCGTTTAAGTCCTTTAACTCTGTTACGCGTCAATCCAACTCAAATTTCATTGTGTTGTTGTAATGTTGTTTGTATCTTTTGTTCAATTTATTTGAATATACAAATACATCTTTATCATTCAAAGTCAGTGTCCTACCCGTTTCTTTGAATATATCTTTAGGCAAAAATAAAATAACAAAACTGCCTTCGATAGTTTGTCACAAATATGTCACACTGAATCAATTTTATCGATCACTAGTTATCCAATAAATGTGCATTATATATTACTTATTTTATACATTGATCGATATTCCTCTAACAGACATAAATAAGCCATTAAATGAGAGTTTTTTGTTGTAAGCATCTCCGTCTCTTTTTACTATGATTTTGTGAGGTTTATTTTTGGAGCAAAATCGCATTCAACCAATTATAGGCTTTCACCGATGTCTCTCTAATCAGCTACACCCATTCATTGAACTTCTCCTTCTGATGATCTGTTGCATCTTGCCAAAGAAGTTTGTTCAATCAAGCACATCTAAATGCCCTCTAATAATTTATCTTCAAATGCCTTCAACAATAGTGATATTAGACAAATAAGACTTTCCATTTCAGGTAATTCAAACATGTTAACTAGCATGCCATGATGTCTATCTGATAACAAACACATATATGTACATTGTTTCAATACATGTTCCTTCAAATGGTTTAAAAATATGTCTCCTGTCTCCGTGCTCTCATTAACAACAACTACAAAAGCCAAGGAAAATATTGACTCATTCTCGTTCATTCTGATTACAATCAATAACTTGACGTCGTATATGACTTACATATGAGTTGCATCTATTGATATTATTGACCGACTATAAACAAAACCATCAACACATGATTTGAAAGTTCTACATAACACATATGAGTTCCATGATATTATCGGCTGACAAAACAAATCCATCAACAAAGGATTTGAAGGATTTGAAGGTTCAACAGAACATAGTTGAAAATATTTCAACCATATCATCACGTTTGTAGAACTTTCATTCGACAATTGTGCCTGGATTTAAGTGTTGTAGAATAGCTAGGTACCTTGACAACGTGTGACATCAGTCCTCCCAAATGCCATAGACATTTTCAAAAGCATGCTTGCGTTTGAGATATGCTTTTCTCCTATGTATGATTTTGCCGTATGCTTTATAAACAACCTTTTGAGAATCTTTGATATGGATCTTGATAAGTTTTAACCTCATCAATTAGAAAAATCAAAATATATTGACCTGAATTTAAATGATTTCGACTTGTTTAAACTTGAGAACTTAAGAAAATTTCAAAATTTTAACAAAATAGAGTCGCCACTTAATTTGATTAAGGAAAATTAAGAAAACCTTGGTGAAAACTTTAAAGATCAATTAGCAAAATAAAAACATATTGACATAAACTTAAATGATCTGGAGAGAAAAATATACCTGGATTTTTTTTTTAAATTTTCACAGTTATACAAATGCACTTATATTAATTTCTAAATTATAAGGATTTGGTTATATATATATATACAAAATTTTTTTTATTTAGAATATGATTTCGACTTGTTTAAACTTGAGAACTTAAGGAAATTTCATTATTTTATCAAAACAGAGTCGCCACTTAATTTGATTTAGAAAAATTAAGAAAATCTTGGTGAAAACTTTAAAGATATAAAATAGAAAACATCTCTAAGTTTTTAGAAATTCAAGTGGTTCATAGTAATACTCTTGGAAGGATGTTAAAGCACCAAAAATATTCGCTAACTTGTACTTATTCGATCTGTTTAAAAATAACTTAATTTTACTAACTTTAATAAAGACGGATCTTGATTATTGAGTTTAAAAGAAAAAAAAGGTAAGATAATAACTGGAAAGAAAACTTAATCATTTGAAATGAGAGTTGAAATTTCGAAAGGACAAATTGCATTATTTTCAACATGAAAAGAATAGGTCATTTCTCACAAACTAGAAATGATATTCTACGAGGGAATTCTACTAAGTAAAAATGTTAGTAAAAATACAATATTACAATTACAATATAAACTAAACTGTACGGGAAAGAAGTTGGGTTTAAGAAATCCCAAGCCCAAACCCCTAAAATAGGTTAATTTGGAATTTTCACTACTGGGCTCGGCCCATTTCTGCTTCTCATTCCTATCCTAATCTACTTGGGCTTTTGACCGAAAAAATATCACTTCGAAGACTTCCAAGTCTCACACGTATTGCAAGTAGATTCCATGTCAATAGGCTTGGCCCAATGGTCTTCTCTAGATTGCACATTCTGCTTGCATGTCTTTCAAGCCAGTCTGATTTAAGACTTGAAGAAGTCGACTCAATGAGGAAAATGCAATGAAGAGTTCATGGTGAACTCAGACGCAACAAATTCACATGCATAAGAAATAAGAGGAAGATAATTATTGCTCATATTAAATAGTTTGAACTTACTGTAGCAAAGAAATGGATTAATACTCATATTAACTAGTTTGAACTTACTATAACTAATCACACATTATAACAAGCTGCAAATGACAATCACTTAGGAAGCTTATGTCCATGCTCAAGATAATTCAGTGGAGGGTTGTGGAGTTCGAAGTCTTTAATCTATCTAGAGAAATTAGTCATAACGTTTGTGATTCTATTAAAATTTCTTTTTTCTGCCATGTACCTGATTGTATTAAAATCTCTACAAGTAATCCATGCCCCCCCATAATTCTTTGACCGCAACCAATTCTTTCTGGCATTCTAACTTCTCACTTCTCTTATGAGGAGCATACACACCACTAAGGAACCAAGTAAAAGAGCTTTGAAAAACTTTAAACTTGATAGTGATCGAGTAATGACCAGTTTCCACCAATGCCCCCTCCCATGTCCTGCTATCCCATATTATCAATAATCCCCCTACTTTTTTTCTTTTTTCAACTTTCATAAACTGACATTTCATCCAGCTGCTTGGCCATAGCATCCTAGATACACCCTCCATATTTTATTAATTTTTATTTCTTGAAAACAATACACACTAGCTCTCCAATTTTGTAAGGAGCTCTTAATCAAATTCCTGTTGGGAATATTACTAAGCCACCTTACATTCCATGTGATAAGTTTTATTTTCATTTAAAAGTCAAGTGAAGTACTCTCTTTTATTTCTGTCCCCTTCTACCTCCTCATTCAAAGTGGACTTCAAATTCTTCAACTCCTTTTTTCTAATTCTCCTATTTCTAGGAGTTGAATAGTCTTTTCCTTTCTCTTTTTGTCCAATTCATATTTTCCTTTCTCTTTTTGTCCAATTCATATTTTCTCTCATCTAATCTCATTATAAGAGCTAAAGTTTTTTTGAACCCCATGAAAGCCACCCCATACGTATTGCTCAGCTCTAGGATTTAACCCAATTGGATGCTTCTATTTCTAGTTCCCTTTGATCCACGATAGGTTCCATAGAGATAGGTTCAATACCATGAATCTGTTGGATCCGCATGTTGTTTTACCTTGTAGGAAACAAAAACTCATTATCAAAGCTAAATTATTCAATTGAGACAAGATTAAAGATTCTATTAATCTAGACTTCTCTACAGAGGAAAAAATAGACTCAAGTACGTATGAGCTCCGTTAGTCACATTTGAGATTTTATATTTACATCAATCAGTTAAGCAATGGTGAAGCTTTATTCCATCTAAAGCTTCAGTCCTCTCATATCATAGAGGAACCAATCATAAAAAAGCAAGAAGGAGCTGGGACAGAACATGGAGATTAAAAAAATAAGAGAATCTAAAGAAAAATAAATAGAGCAAAAGAAAGAAGGTAAAGCAACCTAGAAAACACACAACAATTTGAACAAGACCTTTAAACCTAGTAAAGTGATGGGGAGCAATCCCTGAAATGATTCAAAATCATTTGATTAAACTAACAACCTTGAACTAATCCTTCTCCTCTTCTTGACAAACCATGCAAGAATATAAACCAAAAGTTTATTAAGGGTTCCTTGGATAGGTATTATGAATTTATGGCAAACTCACAAGTTCCTTTTTGATATCATGAATCAAATAGACCTTATGAGTTGTAGTCAAACCATACAAACCAATGATAAAAAAATAGTGACCATTTTTGATGAACAAAATAAGGAAGAAACATGATTTCCAATACAAAATTTACCCATGAACAAAAAGGAAAACCACAAGTAAGTTCAATCAAAGTAATTTACAAGGATCAAGACCTGGACATTACTAGCTTCAGAACAAACTTCAAACATCTCCATTTTTAATCCAAAAAGATCCCAATTAGATAGACAAAGATATGATCAAATAAATACACATAAGGTAAGCATTCTCAGGGGTTAACTAACATCTTGTTCATCCTCACCATCTCTTTTGACAAACCATGAAGGCTCATAACTCAAAAGGTCATAGATGGTTCATGGGATTTAGAATTTGATAAACTACTTGCAAACAGAACTAAAGGCAATGATGATGATAAGACAACAGATGAATTCTACAAAAATTCCCTACTAATCAAAACAAGAAGCTTAAGACTAACACGAACACCATGATATATAAAATCTAGCTCCTCTGTCTATAACTATTTACAGGAATGAAGGCAATATAGCTATTTTCCAAAACATTTTCTTGCAAAACTTCCAGAGTTTTAGACCCTAAAATCAATATCTGAATAGAAAAATAACATGAACCAAACTCAAGACAAAAATTTGCAAACAACATTGGTTTTCGACATTAAATACATCAAATGTGACCAAATCCATTCTCATATTAACTGTGGGATTCAACGATCAAGGCAGTAATCCAAAATGTTATAACTAAGCCTTGATGCTACAGCAACAAAACCACTCCCACAATGAAACGTGGGATTCAACTATTAGGCTACATTCTCAAAATAGTAACAAAAGAAAAAAAGAAGACCACACTGCAAAAAAGAAATAGTAAATCAAGACGGGTTCACCTTTTCAGGAGCAACAAACGGGGACTTCGAGCCTTTGTTGAAATTCTTGCCACCATAAAAAAACTTGAAATTAAATTTCTTAGCCAAAATTCGAAGCCCAACAGTCTTACAAGGATTCGACACAGGAATTTTCAGTTTAGCAAAATTCCTTTCAATTAGGGTTCTCTGCTATTAACTGCCTCCAATCCCCTTTCTCCGTGAAAACAATAAGAGTATAAATAGAAAATAATTAAGATCTGATTTTGGGTTTCAAATTGATGTGGAAGAGGGGATTTGGGTGGATTTTCTGGAAATTAACTTCAAGATAAGGTTTGAGGTATAGTACAAATTCGAGTGAGAATTTGAATCCTCAAAATGGGTATGAACGAGGATGAGTAAAGAGGTTCCACGTAACTATTTTAGAAGAAATCATGGTACTAATCTTATGCTAATCACATAACCAGCACAGAGAGGATGAAAGAAGGGAATTCGATTGAAAGCGAAGGAAATTGCTATCCATTTCTAAGGTTTTTTGGGTTGCTGCCATTGTTATTCTTGTTGATGCTGAGGTTGTATGCTGTTATTGTTGTTCAGCATTACTGCTATTGTGTTTTAACAGAAAAAAAGAGTTTAAAGGGGGTGGATCGGGTTGGGCCATCTGGGATTGGACCTGGGGCAAATTAGGGAATGGGGATTTAATTGTTGTTTGGCTCTTTAAGAAATAGCCACAATAGGTTAGAATTTTAGCCAACATTATTTAAATCATAACTGAGTTGAAAATCAATTGTCCAATGAAATTGCAATTGTTGACAAATTGATTTCAATTAGAGTTAAATCTAATAAATTGACTAAATTAAATTAAAGTTTGAAAATAAATTAACTAACAGTTTAATCCCGAGCTTCTTGGTTTAGTAAAATCAAATAGATATTTTTCAAATAAATTATTTTTAAGAATAAATTAGAATCAAAATTTATCCTATTTGAACCAATTTTCAAGATGAATTTTGATTAAAAGTTGATTCTGATAAAATAATTATTAAATAACAAAATTATACGATCTCGTATATATGAATATAGAAATGTATAATTGTCTGACAAAATTGACCTAAATAAATATTTCAGAAGTTTTTTGTTCGAATAATATAAATATTTTAATTTTATTTAAAACTGAAGCAACTCGGAATTAAACCTAGTCAGGAACAAAGTAAATTAGGTGTCAATAATAATAATAACCCGCACATGTTAAGAAGACTACCTTTCACGAAGTATCCATTGACAACCTTGTTCCTAGTGCCTACAACAAACTCTATAATTTTTTTTGTGGATTCACAAACAGTGAACTCTCTCGCCTCTTTGAAATGCCAAGATTTAATAGTTCTTTGTAATTTTTTCTTGAAATTGAAAAGCATACCCAAATAAAGCACCATTTGTTCACTTTAAAGATTATGTGGTTCAGTTCACATAACTTGTGAATTTTATCTTGCTCATAGGTATAGACAAACCCATTACTCTTGACCTTGAATATGATCAAGTTATGAAATCTTATGAGAATGATACTGAGGCTTTGAATATATTGCGGACATTGGTTCTTGATGAAACAAGATTTGTTAAATTGATTTTTATTGATTATGCGGTCTTTATGACAAATAAGGCATCATAAATTTATCATTAATTTAGATCCTGAAAAAAAGACTTCATCATCCATTACATCCATATTACACATGTCTTCACAATCACTCGATTAAGTTTTGTAATGATTCAACTGATCGGTATTATCGTTATTCGTTGTTACAACAAACACATCTTGTGTAACATTTTTCTATAAAAATAAAAAAATATTTTTATCCATCAAGTAACATACATAAATAAATATATAAATTATAGATATACCGATAATAATCAGCAACATCGAAACTTGAGGAAAGAGCAACATTTAACGATGTTCCAGCCTAATATTCATCCAAACTAAGAAAATTGTCTAAAATTATAATCTTATAGATAACTTCTAGCATTTTTCATATTATATTAAGAGTAATACTTAAAAAAAAAATACACAAATCATTAAAACATATGAATATACACACAATAGTAATAAATTAAATAATAATAATAATAAAAATAATAATACATACTAGTAATAGTAGAAATTACCAATCTGTTTCCTAGTAAGTTTGATTCAGAGTGAGTCTTAAAGATTTCATCAATATTTGTCTCGTAAGATGTTTTGGTAAACATTCTTGTCAGGATTCAGGATAAGCAGTAATCAAAGTAAAAGAGACTTCAACCTGAGCAAAAGGAACTTCCACATGAGTAGGAGGGACTTTAGCCTAAGTACATATTTCAATCGAAGTAGCAGATATTTGACGACGATTCCTTACTTCCTTCTTGACATAGATTCCAAGTATTGTTAGCCCGATTTGACTTCTGAAATCTATTGAGCCCTAAAAAAGTTAGTTAAAGATTCATTATCCTTGATATTGGGCTCGACCTAGTTACTAAATTTTATGGTGAAAATGATATTGAGTATCACCTATTACACTCAATGTAAAATCTTGCTTACTAATACCCATTCTTCGATAATTGCACTGAGAAACTTTTTGTAGTCAAATATATTTGAAAACTTAACATTGGATTGGTGTGAACAACTATAACAGACACTATTATTATCATGAATAATTTCACCACCATCCCAAAATAATGAAATTATAATCTTTAGTTCATTAGACATCGTTAGATACAAAATGATAAAAAATATTGCCCACACATTCCTTGTTCTTCGAGGGACCTCTTGACAGATTCAATTTTAGATTCTATTTGCGGGCCCCATAGGCCCATTCTTGACCTGAATTCTAACTCAACTTTTTATATAGAATTATGGGTCTCATTTTACTCCTATTAACATTTATTTTGATAGTGTAGTAACATTTTAGGATCGTGGAGCAAGGAAGAGCGATTTATGGATGATTCAAGGATTGCGTTTTGGCATTGAGGTGGACTTCAGTCTACTTTTCTTCATGAGATTGTGTGTAGTATAGATTTCATGATAGGACATGTTTAAGACTAGAATATCATGACTTAGCAAAATTTAGGAGTTTGGGGATAAACGGGTGAATCGATCCTTAAGATGAAATACTTATTATGGCTATAGGATCCTATCACCCTAGAATATAGGCATTTTTACCATAATTGATGCTAAGTATAATTTAGTATAAGGTTTACTATTTGACTTAATGGCTTGGATCAAAGTTTCTCGGATCATAGAATTACTATTATACTAGTTATATAATATTGGCTTCAAGGTTGTAGTTACGATACTAGTTGGGCTCCAAACGAGTATCCCACCCTTAGAAAAGAGAGTTATTCTAGTATTTGGATGCTTAGGAACTTATTATTGTATTGCTTGGATACTGTTAATGGCATGCATACATTCGACGCATTCATGCTCATTTAGTGGTACGTTTTCAGCCAAAACCATGTTTTCATTATTATTTTATAAAAAGGGATTTATTCCCACTTCTCACTTTTAAAATGAATTCTTTTATAATAGGGATTGTACCACATATATTTTATCAATTTATGAGCTTTTGAAGTCAAACATGATGTTTTGGAAATCAGATTGAGGTTCATTCTGGCCAATGGTTTATCCACTTTTTTTACCAATACTATTTACTTTGGTCGAGAGAGATTCCAACACTTTTTTACACATTTTATGCTAATTTAGTCCCAAAGTTAATCTCGGGAAATGGATTTACAAACATATATTTTAGTCATGATTCGAGTCTGTACACTTATTATTTATACATCTCTCTGGTATTGGATGGAGTAGATTGATGATGATGATGATTGAAAATCATAGATCAGGACTAGGTAGTGTATATGGATATTCTCAAATCCCTTAAGGGCCTGTAACACCCCGAGACTATCCCCATACATCACACGGTGGTTAGGACCACAAGTGATCCCAAGCTAATCCTTATACTGGCATAACTCGTAATCAACAATAAGATAGATTAATATGAAATAAATAAATAGAAGATATGTCTTTAATAAGTAGGTTCAATACAAAATTGTATGAAACGATTATAACTTTGGTTATACAAAACAAAACTGAAGTCAAATACATCAACTATACTGACTGTCTATGAAGCCTCTACTAATATTGACTATAGGTAGCCGGGACATGAACCCCATCTACCTCGAATCAATACAACTAAATAGACGAATAATATTAAAACTATAGTTGACTCGAGTCCTCGAATCAAAAGAACTCATTACCTACTGGCTGGAAGCTGGGAACTGTATGACTATGATGTGCTACAACTGGTACCTACATTATGAGACAATGTAACACATAGACATATATGTGGATCAATACTTTTGGAATGTACTGAGTATGTAGTGGTGAATGCATAAGTAAAACAATAGCTGAATATTCATATAAACTTTCAAATAATGCATGCTACGTGTAACTGACTCACCTTGGGCTTGAATAAAAAAAAAGCTGTAAAATCATAAACATGAGTAATGAAGAATAAGTATAAACTTTGTGATCCATAACACTTAGTTCTAAAAACTTTTCTTTTATTATTTCTTAGGGAGGTTCTTTTAACCGACATAAATCATGTGAGCTATCATGGAGTCCAACGTCTTACCCACGTTGGGGAGAGCTGTTTTACCCTTGCAATCGGAATAGGACCTTAACTAAAGTGATCACTATCTGTAACTTCATCCATATTGGGAATAAGCTTAACCTACAATGGCTTGTAGTTCTGGGGAATGTGACCTTGTACGTATACCCAACTCGATGCTAAATACTACTCCCTTATTACTTAATGCTCATACTTTAGGAAATCCACCTTAAAATAATATAAGGGTTTATAATGAAAACCAGTTATGCTTCTCTTTTCTTTAAATTATAATCAAGATAAACAAATGCCATCTCTTAGATGCGGATTAAAAGATTAATTCTAGCTTTAATTATTAAAACAAGCTTGTCATAGAATGCTTAAAAGCATAATTTTCTTGATATCTCAACACTTTAACTTAGGGCTTAAAATTCATGCTTTAAAATCATGGTAATTCATACCAAAACTTCATGCTCAATATAACTCTTGAAATACTTCAATAACAAGTCAAGATAGTGCAATCTCATTCATAATATAAGTCTTGTAAGTTAAAAACATAAACATAAGCACTTCTTGATATACTTAAAGCTTTAAATCTTATGATACTCATATGCTTCAAGAATATATAAACTTGGGTATAAACCGTACTTCAAAACAAGTAAATGGAAATCTTAAAATCATGCAATTTGGGCACAAGGGTGAAAGGATACCCTTGTTCATAGCCCCATATACCTTAATAGACTTGACTTGGTAGAGAATTCTTGACCTTGAAAACCCTGGAGATGATCTTGAAAGCTTTTCTTGAAATTATTGGATTAGGGAACTTAAATTCTTGTTTTTTATTGAAGAGAAGATGATGGAATATATGAACTTGGGAATGATTAGGGCTTGTTCTTGAGAGGAAATTTAGAGAATATAGGCATATAATGCCCTAACTGAAGCCTTAGGTCGTGTTTTTACGAATTGGGTTAATGTGGGAAAAGACCCAACTTTCCCTTCATCATTTAAACCAAAAATTCATAACCGGAATGCAGATTAAAGGCTTATCGTGATGCGGTCTTATTGCGGTGGCTTACTAGTTCTGACGAAAATGATCATAATATTTTTCTCGGATATCAAATTAAGGAGAAATTGGTATCATTGGAAAGCTAATTAAATTATATACAATTTGGTGGGTCTTGAGTGTAAAAATTCCACGTGTATCAAAATTTATACATGTTCAAACTTGACCCTTGTAGAATCGAATACCAAACTTGGGACGAATCAAAGGCTCTTAGCTCAACTTTGTTCTAAGTGATTCTTATGAATATTTTTCACCTCATAAGCACTTCACACTCTTGGATAAACATTATAACATATGTATTCAAATTATAAATGAAGAACTAGATGAAAACACCTTCACCGCACTGTGATGTTGTGCCCATCGCTATACCCACCACGATGCACCACTATCGCGGTGAGGTTCTGGAATCGAAATTCAAAAGTGACCCAAACCTTTTTCAAAAAATCTGAAACTCCCCCGAGACATACCTCTTACATCCCTGAACATGAATTAACTCAAAAACTAACATCTCGGGGTCTGGAATACCAAAATAAAGATCCTCAAAGTTTAGGGGTCTTAAAAAATGACTAGGTTCCCAACACTTAGTGAAAATTTCAAGCCTTAAGCCCCTTAATCATGCAACTAAGATCTAAATCAAACTAGGATTAGTACGGGGTATTACATGTCCCTTTCATTCGTTAGACATAGTGCTAGAGAAGAGGGTCGTCATACGTCCTGTCTTTGTGTGTTGTTGAGATGGAGGAGGTGTATACATTTGGCACGTTATGAAACTTGGATCAGATATAGTAAGGATTTACTTTGCATCCATTCATTCATATATATTTCCTATCACTAGTATATTATTTGGTGTTTATATCTATTAGCCTTATATGGGGTAGGGGGTGGGAGTTGTATAGGTATAGGTTATGATTGTTGAGTATTGATTGTATCTTTCGAGCTTATGGGGATTCAGTTAGGTATTATTTGTCTAGAGTAGCCGGTTATTTCTTTGTTGTTACTATGGTTAGTTCATGGCAGGCTGATTATGGACTAGTACTGATGTTGGAGGTATAATTCTGATCTTTTTTCCTTTTATGGTAAATTATATTATGGATAGTTATCTCATGTTTAGACATTGTGATTAGGGACCCTAATTATGCCAGCACTAGCTTACCTACTTGGTTAAAATACCTTGAGGTGTTAGGTTGGTTCCTTGGGATATTCCCTTGAGTTGGCCCATATATATATACACACACATATACATATATAATATGGTATATAATGTCACTATATATTCCTCTTACTTATTTATTCATGTCGTATATGCATTCTTGGCCTTGTATACTATTATGTAATTTCCTTCACTACTCTTCTGTATATTGACTAGTGACGTATGGTGTGGCACTTCAAATACTAATTATTATGATGATGGGATAGTTTATCCTTATTGCCACACTAGCTTATTTGTGTTTAGTTTCTTGGAGGGTTTCCTATACTTTATATTTGCGTCTTAGATGTTATTTATGCTTGCATTATCTTTGTAGATCAATTGGCCTATGCCTACTTGCTATATCTTATTTTGATGATGATTAGCTGATATCAATAGACCAAGTCCCTTGGTCTTTATAGAAAAATACAACTGTCACAAGGTCTACACAGTTTTGTCTTCTAGTGTAACAAACTGCACAAGTTAGCTTGTACCTTTCAGCACACCTGGCCCAATAAGATTTCTACCCTAATCATTATTCCACTATAAAAGGAAAAGAATGCTTCTCAATTGGTGAGATTTTTCAAGATTAGAATATAAAGGTGAGAGAGAGGGAAAAACTCAACTTTACAATATTGCTCAAGTTCTTGATTTCTTTATATACTAAAAGAGTGAGTGTTCTTGAGTAGAGTCATGGTCTGCAACTGAATAACTTATTTTATAAGAGTAATTCTTTCTTTGCTTTCTTGAGAGTGCTTAGGTAGAGCTACCGTAGTTCAATATTGGTTAGAGTTAATCAGTATTAAGGTGTGTTCTTGGCAGAGTTGTTAATGTAGGATTGTAGTAGAGTTATTGCAAGCAGGTGGATCCTAGAGTTAGGTTCATTGGTGTCTGTAATCAAGAGTTTGATTATAGTGAACTGTTGAGTGCTTGTGAAGGAAAGCCATGTTTTTTCCTTCCTTGGGCAAGGAGGTTTCCTTGTTAAATTACTTACTGTGTTCTTTACTTTCCTGCAAGGTTTTAGTTTTCCAGTGCTTAACTGTCTGATTGCCTGTGACTGACTCTAAGGGACCTGGTCCCTCATAATTTCGTACAACCCCTTTACACCTAGAGTGATTTGGTTATCATGGCTTCTCCACCTAATCTAGAAGAAGGGAAATCTACCACTAGACCACTTAGATATAATGGGTAGTTCTATGGGTGGTGAAAAATAAGGATGTATGACTTCATTATGGCTAAGGATAGTTAGCTGATGGATGTAATTCTTAATGGTCCTTATGTGCCAGTAAGAGAGGTCAAGGCAGGAGTCATAACTAGAATGATTATTAAAATAAAGAAAGAGTATGATGATGAAGATAGAAGGAAAGTTGAGAAGAATTTTAAGGCCAAGAAACTACTAGTTTGTGGCATAGGGCCTGATGAATATAATAGGATTTCTGCATGTGAAAATGCTTAAGAAATCTGGGATTGTTTGAAGACTACTCATGAAGGAACCACTGATATGAAGGATTCAAAAGTTGATATACTGACTACTCAGTATTAAACCTTCACCATGAAAGAGGGAGAAACTATCCAAGAGATGCATACAAGATTCACTTCAATCAACAATGAGTTGCACTACTTAGGAGAAGTAATTCCTTTGTACAAATAGGTGAAAAAAATTCTGGGGGTTCTTCCAAAATCCCGGGAAAGCAAAGTAGATGCTGTCATTGAGGCAAGAAGCCTAAAAACTCTCACAATAGATGAACTTATTAGAAATTTAAAGACTTATGAGCTCAAGTAGTAGCAAGGACAAGAAAAAAAGAAAGCAAAAAGGGAAAAATCTCTGGCTTTGAAGGCTACAAAGTCTGACTCAAGTGAAGAAAACACAGATGCTACCTATTTGGCAAAAAGAATTTTTAGAGCTATGAAGAAAATTGGTCAGTTTCAAAGAAGAGGAAGTGACAGCAAGAAGGGTGGCAATGTTGAAGTCTGTCACAAATGTGAAAGTCCTGAGCCTTTTATTAAGGACTGTCCAATGCATAAAATGGATTACTAGGAATATCTCAAGTCTAGAGGTGACAAAGGAAAAAACAGGGACCAGGTCCCTAAAAATTCAAGAAGAAAAGCTATAACTGATTTTGCGCATGCCTTAATTGTCTGAGGGGGGATTCTTCCAGTGAATTTGAGGAAGATGGAAAACATGCAGATATTTCCATGATGGTAGTAGAGGATGAGAAAGTAACTTTTAATTCCTTGTTTTCTCTCATGGAAAATACTAAAGACGAAGAAGAAAATAAGGTAACTCTTTCTAAAATTAAAGAAAACTTGGAAAATACTCTGGTAGAAAGATAAAAAAGCTTGCTAATGTGTTGATTAACTCTATGTATGAACTAACTTTTGAGAAAAATGCTTTAGAAGAGAAGGTAGATAATCAGGAGCTTGAATTAATGGCTTTAACTCTGCAAATATCTGAAACTGAAGAACTGGTTACTAGGTTGAAATCTAAAAATCAGAGTCTAGTGAGTCAACTAGAGAAAGTAGATAATATTAATGATAAAAAGAATGAAAATGCACTAGAAGTGAAAGTAGAAGATCAGGAGCTTGAATTAATTTCTTTAAGTCTCCAGATATCTGAAACAATGGAATAAGTTGATAAGTTAAAATCTGAAAATTTGAGTTTGGTGAGTCAACTGGAGAAAGTAAATGATTCTAATGGTAAAGGGAAGAAAAAAGCCTCAAAGCTTCAAATTGAGCTTGAAGAAAAATTGAAGGATTCTCAAAAGTATCTCATGACTGCACTCAATAAAAATGAGGATTTATAAAGGGACCTGGTTTGTCCGAGAGAAGAAATTAATAAATCTCTGTAATAGACCACATCTTCGCAGGTCCTTTCTAACTTAACTAGTCAAGGTATCAGAAATGTTAAGGTCTTTGGGTATCAATACAACACTCAATCACTTAGATTTCAAGATAAAGTTGTTCAAGATATTAAAAACAAAGTTCACTAACCTCTATACACTTATTATGGGAGAGATGGTAACATGGATGAAAGTTATCAAAGTTTGATTAGAGCTAGAATGAGTAGTGTTAGATATATCCAACTAGGGTATACCTATTGTAATGCCCCGAGATCCTATCCCAAGACATCATACGGTGCTTATGACCCAAAGGACCACAAGCTAACCCTTTTACTGATATTTGTACCTGTGCACTGTATAATATCTGAAATAAATGCAGAAACTAGCCATAAGGTTTAACACATCTATGAATACACAAAACTAAGAACTGAATACTAATACATTTGTCTGAAAAGCCTCTAAACTATCTGAACTGTGGAGTTGATGGGACATGTCCCCAACTAACTTCGTCAACTGAAAGTAAACAAAATCTGATACATTAATAGTAAACTGAGATTCATCCTCGAAAGAAGGGGACTCACTTCTATGACTACTACTGCTGACTGGGACTGAACTGCTGAGGAAGCTCTAGATCCTATGCCTTTGAACCTATGGTGTCAAATAGAACACCATAATGCAAATGCGTCAGTACAAGAATGTATCGAGTATGTAGACGAGGTAGGTTAAATGCAAGGGCTCATGCATGCATAATATCTAAACTGAATAATCATGAAAATGCCGTACGAGAACATATACACATACATGAATTCATAGACCATAGTCACAATCATCACAACTCTAGAGACTAAAACTCGAATACTGCCTTAATGTATACTGAACTCACTACTGACACTGAGATACTGAACACTGACTCATCTGATACTGATGATTGAGAAACTAGATGTACTTACATCGATGACTGAATTCTAAAATTACTGCTCTCGACTGACAAGATTAAATATCAACCTCTCTAACGGATGATTAAGGAAGCTATTATTAATGGTAAGGAAATGATCATATCTGAATCTGATAACAAGAATACTCAATAGAATATGAGACTGTGATCAAGCCTGTCTGGCGGTATATCTCTGAATATGATATCAAATAACTGTATATGATACCAAGCCTATCTGACGGATGGTCCATAAATTAATAGAACTATCTGAGTTCCTCATAGAGATAGATGACTGTATCTGACAGTCTTGATTTTTGAAGATTGATACTGAGACTGAATCTGAAACTGAAACTGTGGGAAGTAGTTACTTAACCGACATGCCCCAACCTACCACATGTGGGGTCCAACCTGTAACCCCAGTTGGACGGGTGTCAATACCGTGCCACGAGTAAAGACCTCTCTTTGGTTAACCCTCTCTAACGAATGACCCTTACCAGAAAGTCAACCTAAGGAAATATAATAGTCAAATACTCTCTCTCTAGAGGTGACAGCCTTTTCCTAACAGTGACGCCTGTATCCTGCGATGGCTACGCAGTTCTGGAGATCATGGATTTCTACTAACGACTCCAGCCTCTCTCTCGCTGACGAGAGGAGCCGTTATCCCTTTCCTCGCTCGGTGTTAATTTCTACTTCCAATTGAAAGACTCTGACTGAATTCTTAACTGAACACAACTGAACTAAATCTGATACTGATCGTGTTTCTCAAAATATCTGACTGAGTTATGCTGAGATCACTTAGTTCCTTATCTGACGGAAATAGTACTGAATCATGGTGTCTGACTGACGATACAGATCTTGAATAGATTATTCGAATTGCTTCTGAGATCAAAATTAAATAGTTGAATACTATTAGATCTGAGCTGATTACAGGACTGAGGCTAGATTACTAGCAATGCGGAGATTATAGAGATAACTGAGATTACTGAGATTTCTTAAGTTCTGTTACTGTCTGAGGATACAACATTCTATAATTCACTGAGTTCTGAGAATCATGGCTCGATTGGAATTATCGTGAAACTGACACGGGCTCTAGACAACATCTAAATTGTCGGGTATAAATACCCCCAGGACTCGATAACATAAAATAAAGCATAATCATTCCTCTATCATCACAACCATTCATGCATCATCATTATCACAACCATTCATTTATCATCACAGTCATTCATTCATCATCATTATCATTAAAGTATCTCTTCAAGTATTTAGGAAACATAACATACCTTCACCTTTACAATCATTAAGGCATCGCGTCAAGCATTTAAGAAACATCAACATATACTAGCATAGGGAAACATGCTACTAGATTATACTTCCTTCAACAAGGTCTTTCAATAATATTAAGAAAGTACGGGTTTACACCTGCTTGGGGATTTCATACTATCATGGCACATTTCACTCACTAAGGAATTTTATCAAACACTAGGCATGCATGTACTAGCTCCCAATTTGGGGGTTTCCTGTTCAAGATACTATAATGGACCTTATGCTTCACCTAAGCTCTTTATCAAACTTATGGGGGACATGCTTTGCTTATTCAACCATTTCTACTCCCATTTAACATAAACACTTCATATTGGAAGCATCATTAAGAAAGTTTATCACCACCAACACAAGAATTCCACATACTAGGGTTCAAGTTCATAAATCTTATAGACAAATATGAATCAAAACTCAACAACACATGGAACATCAATTTCAACTCACATGAATCATTAACAACTCATAAACATAAAATATTTGAGTTTTAGAAAAGCTTCTTGGATGAAAGGGACCCAAGAATCAACATCTACATACATGGGAAAACTCTTTTCTTGAAGGTTCTTGGAAAGATTTTTTGATTCCTCTTGATTTTTGTTGAAGAAAAGATAGGGTTTTGATTTTGGAAACCCTAGTTTTTGGAGTGGAAGGAGAGAAAATGAGGCCAAATACTGTGTAAGGGAGTATATATAGGGGTTGGGAAAAGACCCTTTTCGCCCTTAGAATTAAACTAAAAAATCTCAATTTTACATGTTGGCGCGACACGCCATAATCGCGCCAGCTCACTGGAATTTGGATAATTGGGAAACTGCACGACGGCGCGACGCGGTGGAAATTGTATTGCCCCATTGGTTGCAAACTAAAACTATACCGCAATGCGGTGGAATCGCGGAGTTTCACTAGAATTTGACAATTGCCATTTTGGCTGGCTCCGCGATGCGCTAAGGTTCCAGGTGGCACACTGTCTCACTAAATAGCTCTAACTCTTTACCCGAGTGTTCGATTTGGGTAAATTTTGTATCAATGGAAAGCTTATTCAATGATCTACATAGAAAAAAAGTAGAAATTAGGGAAATTCCATACGATTTAAAGTATTTCATACTTAGGAAGATATTTTTGAAACTTTTAGACTCAGATTTCCGCTTTACTGAATACGCTCTAAGGATCAGATTGGAAGAGGACTTTGCGGGGTATTACACCTATCCTAAGGGTTCAAAACCTATGAATAATATGAAGAATCTCTCATTACCTATATGGGCAAAGAAATATTTGATCACACCCCCATTTTTCTACTCAGAACTCAAGCTCAAATGGGTTTCCAAATCTAATAAATGACTTTTTTTGTAGGTGGGAGAAAGGGATTATAGTTAGAATTAGTTCACTGATCGTAAATATTCAAAGAATTTGATTGGAGAGTCTGTCTGTATTTGGAACACCTAGGCTTTGGACTCTTATAAAAATTTCTGTAGTTGAAGCTTCTGGGCAGGGTACGACTCAAGGGTACTAGTCATACCTTATGATATGACTTGGGGTCCTCTTACATATGCTAGGCAGTGTGGTGGAAGTTACTTTCTATCCAAGGTATGGTTTAGCCTCTACCATGTCGTATGTTTGGGTACGGGTCATATGTTGCCTAGTCGTATGATGCATATGCCTAGTCTAGTTGAATCTATCCAAGGTACTCTTTAGGGTACCAGTCGTACCCTAAGATACAAGTTATGCACGTGTAGTACTATCTTGGAAAGTTTAGGGGTCTATGGTGAGGCCTAAGGTACGAGTTAGGGTACCACTCGTACCCTAGGGTACCACTCGTACCCTAGGGTATGATTTAGTCATGAGAGTCGTACCCTCTCGGATGAAACTTTCAGCTTTTAAGCTGAGGCCATTTTAGACATTTTCCACCCCTAAAACCATATAACCCACGACTTATAACCTCATTTGGCATATTATTTTACATATATACAAGTTCAAAATATTCCAAAACGCTCTCAACAGCTTCTTCAACAAGATTGGGGGCTAGGGTTTCAAGAGTGTTCATCCAAAGGCTAAGGGGTCAAGAATCTCTCTTTGAATCAACTTGTTTAAGGTATTTGAGTGTTTTCTCATTGTTATTTCTCAAATATCATGTTATTTAAATATTTTTTATGAATATTTAATGGTGATTTTTGAAAACAAATGTTGAGGGTTTTGATTTATAGTGATGGGTAATGTTTACTCTTGTTTGAACTTGTGTTTATACATGTTTTTAGTAATGATTGTCTTAAGTGGGTGCTTTTTGATTGTGTCTTAACAAATGGGTCATCATTAACCCTAATTATGGTGGTTTTCACTTTGGTTTGGGTCATGGTAAAAGTATGTCCTCAAGGTATTTGTGAAAATGTCTAAGATAAATGACTAGTTACATGCTAATAGTGTTTTGAACTAAGGTAATGGCTTAATGAGTAAGGATTTTTGGTAAATGACTTTGTAAAGGCCTTGTTGGCCATGTAATAAGTTAATTGATAACCATGGTTGTTGGAATAGTTAAGAAGGGCTTTGAGTCCCTAAGTATGAAGTCAAATTATGTTTAAACTAAAGCTTGATGTATGAATCCTAATGAAGAATGAATGGTTTGATGAAGGTATTGATGGATAAATATTTAATAGAATGGTGGTTAAAACTAAGACATTGGCCTATTAAAGTTATTGATTGACATATGGTTTATGAAGACCTTGTGGTCATGTATGTTGTTGAATTGTGGCCTTGATATCTTGAATTGGCTAAGTGGGTTAGAGTCCCCAAATGTGAATGGTGTGGTTGTGAATGCATGGAAAAAATGTTAGAGCCCCCATGTCAACTAGTAATGGATGCGATGGATTATTGTGGTTATAGTCCACTTGCATAATAAAAAGCTTGTGGTTAGAGTCCACCTGTCTAACAAAAGAACTTGTGGTTAGAGTCCACCTATCTAACAAAAAAACTTGTGGTTAGAGTCCACCTGTCTAACAAAATAACTTGTGGTTAGAGTCTACTTATCTAGCAAAAGGTTTGTGGTTAAAGTCCACTCGAATAATTAGATGGCTTGGGGTTAGAGTCCTATTTCTTGATATAACCTAAGTGAGTGGAAGGTTAGAGTCCTCCACTTCATGGTTCACGATTGGGTGCTTTGAAATGTATGTTATGGCCTTGTTATCTCTTAACACTTGATATGTTTTCATATATCTACATGCCTATGTGTATGAATGTGGTGTCTTATGATGGTTTGACTTGGTATTGATAATGGAACTATTTTCTCCTTACCCTTGAGTTACATACTAGAGCTCCAACCGCTAACCATCTCCGGAAGCTGTGTCCCCATACGACACAGGGGCTGGAACTTCTTATTATCTTCCTATATAGTGAATATATGTTTAGGAGGTTCGAGTATCGATATTGAAGTGGTGAGCATCCATACTTCGGAAGGCACACATTTCACGGTTTTTTTATCTTATGTCATTGACTTATTTCGAATTTAGTTTTGGCTATTATTGGGGGCTTATCCCGACATATTATTACTTCAAATTTTGTAGGAGATTTGTGGATGCCTTTGTACTTGGGTAGGTTAGACCTTGTATATTGAATGAATGGAGTGATTAGACATTCTTAAGTTATGATTATTAGTATGATTTCTGCTATCTTGTTATATATTTAGAGTTTATTCGACACTTATGGGTTGATATGATGGTTAGGTTGGGTTAACAGGGTGATCTCTGATCCTTGTTGGGATTTAGGTTCCCATACAATAAGGCCTAGTTTCGGGGCGTGTTAAGTTAGTATTAGATCCTAGGTTCATGGTTAGTTGGGTGTCTACAAAGTCGTGTCAAGTGGAGTCTCTTTTATAGGTGTGTGACGCACCACACTTATAAGAGGGAAGCGACGAGGCATTTAAGAATGTTTCACTTTATTTTTGTCTTATTTTGAGCTATAGAGTCTAAGTACTTGGATTCTTCTAATTTTTATTTGTTCATTTTCAGATCATGCTTCCTCGATGATCTGAAGCACACGAGATCTCTTCTATCCCAACCGAGGATGATGTTAATGGGACTCGATCTACTTAAGGAGTCCATACTCAACCTAGGGGTCTTATACCTGATGGTCTGGGAGTTTCATCATTTCTCTCAAGTCCTTCCCCAGTTTCTTAGGCTGTTATGACAAATGCTGAGTTTCATCTGTTGATTCATATAATTGCTCCGTTGTTAGTTTCTCAGGCTAAGTATGGTACTTCTTCTACTCCATCTTCTGAGTCCATAAGGGTTGGTCAGTTTTTGAGGTTGAGTCCTCCGATCTTTATCGGTGTTAAGGTGAAGGAGGATCCTCAAGGTTTTTTTAGATGAGATGGAAAAGATTTCCAGAGTCATGTATGCCACTAATGTGGATGGGGTGGAGTTTGCGGTTTATCAGTTGAAGGACGTGCTGTACCTTTGGTACGAAGAATGGGATCAAATAAGGAGCGATGTTGATGAGTCATCCTTATGGGAGAATTTCACTAATGATTTTCTGGACAACTTTTTTCCTCACGAGTTTAAAGAATCTAAGGTGAAGGAGTTTGTTAATCTGAAGCAAGGAAGGATGTCAGTCAAGGAGTATATCTTGAAATTTCACCAATTATCTAGGTATGCTCCAGAGATGGTGTCAGATATTATGGCTCAAATGAGAAAATTTGCCTTGGGATTGTCTCGTGAGTTGGTCCTTGAGAGAAAGGCGACTTTGTTGATCAAAGACATAGACATATCTAGATTTGTGGTATATATGCAATAAATGAAGGAAGAGAAAAAGAAACAGGTTGAGTTTAGTGAAAGCAAGGAAATAAATTTAGGCATTCTAAGCAAAGTGGTAGAGATAGTTGTAAATGGCTAAGAAAAAAGTGGGTGATTTTCAGTTGTTTCTTCTCGATTAGTGCTCCTTACCCGAGGCCATCAGGCAATCGTTGGTCTTAGTTTGATGGTGGGTTCCGGGCACAGGGTGCCTAATATTAAGCTAGTGAGGATCGGTTGGCTCTATCCTACCCTCCTTATAGATTCTATGGCCAACATTATCGTGGTTAGTATGAGAAAAAGAGAAACAAATATTTTAGATATGGTAAGATTGGGCACATATAGTTAGAGTGACCCTCTAGTGGCTTTATGGGTCAACAGGGCCCCTATTTCAACTTCATCCGCTCTTACACCAAAGGGTGTTGCTTCTGTTTCTGGTAGCGGCACTGACTAGAATCATTTATATGCTCTTGCATCTCGCCAGGATTCTGAAGCATCTATCGATATGGTTACGGGTATGTTGAAACTTTTCTCTCGTGATTTGTATTTTTTACACGACCTTGGATCCACTCTATCTTATGTGACCCCTTTTGTGGATGTTCATTTCAGTTTTGGTCCTGAGTGTTTGTCGGTTTCCTTTTCTATTTCTACCTCGGTAGGAGACTCTGTGGTTGTTAAAAGAGTCTATAGGGGATGTGTTGTAGCTGTTTCTAGCAAGGAAACTATTGTAGACTTGAGTTAGACATGATTGATTTTGATGTTATTTTGGTGATGGATTAGTTGCATTCGTTCTTTGCTTTCTTAGATTGTCAAACCCATAAGGTCACATTTAAATTCCCTAATTAGTTGGTCATTGTATGGGAAGGGGTTCTTTAGTGCCTAAGGGGAGGTTCATCTCATATCATAGGGACCGAAGGTTGATTACTTAAGGGTGTTTGTATCATTTGGTCCGAGTTAAAGATTCTAGTTCGGAAGGTCCTTCTCTAAAACCGGTTCTTGTGGTTAATGAGTTTCTCGAAGTGATTCTCGATGACCTTCCTGGTATTCCTCTCGATAGGGAAATTGATTTTGGGATTGATTTTGTTCTGAAAACTCATCTAATTTCTATCCCTCCTTATTGAATTGCTTCGGAGAAGTTGAAAGAACTTAAGGAGAAATTGAAGAATCTTTTAGATAATGGTTTTATCCATCCTAGTGTGTCTCCTTGTGGTGCTCCCGTGTTGTTTATGCATGAGAAGGATGGTTCCCTTTGAATGTTTATTGGTTATCGTCAGTAGAACAAGTGACCATAAAGAATAAATATCTTCTTCCTAGGATCGATGATTTGTTTGATCTGTTTCAAGGTGCGAAGTGTTTCTCTAAGATTGATCTTAGGTTGGGTTATTATCAACTAAAAATTAGGGAGATGGATATCCCTAAGACTGCCTTTAGAACTCGGTATGGTCATTATGAGTTCCTAGTTATGTCTTTTGGGTTGACCAATTGTAACATCCCGTATTTACCTAGCATAATCTAAGTCCCAATACGTGAGTATTCATATATAAAATTTTCGAAACACTCATTATTTTTTAGTTTAGAGCCTACCATTGTGTAGGAAATTCAATTAGCTTTCCAACGATATAAAATTCACCTAAATCCGATAATCGGGTAAGAAGATATGGCGATTTTAAGTTTCAGTCGTTAAACACCGTCATTTTAACCCTTAGTTCATTGTGGAGCCAACATAAATGAAGATTTTCAATTTCCAATGAAGCTCCACGAAACCACCGCATCGCGCCGTCAGCCAAAATCCCAATTATCCTTTTCCAGTATCTTGTTGCGATAATGGCACGTCACGCTAAGGGTGAATTTTAGAATCAATAGGGCACCGTGATTCCTCCACGTCAAGCCAAGCCCTCAATTCCTAGTTATCCAATTCCAGTGACACGACGCGATAGCGCCGCATCGCGCCAACTCACAAAATTAGGAATTGTTTAGTAATTCTGAGTTTTAAATCTGAGGGCATTACAGTCATTTTTGCCTCACCCTAGTCAGCCTTTTACACAAAATTCACCCTAATTAACCCATTACTTCATTATTTTAATAACTTTTCCCCAAAATCAAAGAAGATTCTCTCCCAATCAAGAACCCTAGCTCTCAAATTCAAGGTCAATCCCCAAGAACTTCAAGAAAATCATTAATTAAGGTATGTTAGATGTTCATCCATGGATTCCTTTCATCCATGGAGCCAAACTAACCCATTTTAATCACCAAGTTATAATTTTTTCAAGTTATTATGTTTTAAATTGTGATTTCACCCATGAATCTCCATGAACTATGATTTTATACCATGTTACCATGAAATTGTTGTTATTATTCAATCCTCCATGCTTTAATATTATTATTATTTATTTAACTAAACCATGATTTAGATCTATTATGTTGTATTCATGCTATTTTTGCAAGTTTCATGACATTCCTTTGATTGTTTTAAACCATCAACTACAAGTGTCTAATAAAATTCCTATAAGAGTGATTTATTTATTAAGAGCCTTAATGTTTTGATCTCCAAGTTTTAGTGTCATTTTACTATAATTGTTTTGAGTCCTAGGGGTATTGAATGCCCAAAATCCATAGCTTTTTATTTAGTCTAGTCTTAATACATTACAGAACAGTCTTCAGAATATACTATGAGCACTTCAAAATAGTAAAATATAAGTCAGTTAAACTCAGAATAGTTTAGTATTTCAGTGTCTTTCAGTTGGGAGTAGGATTTAGAACCGAATACATGTAAGGATGTCGGCTTCCCCTTCAGATAGTAAGAGTCATTAGTAGCAATCCCTATACTCCAGAACAACGTAGCCAGCATAGGGTATGAGAAGTCACCCGTCAGATTAGGTTTGACTATCTCGCAGGGGTCACCTGTCAGTTCAGGCTTGACACCCTTAGTCCTTTGGACATTATATCAGTTTAGTGGATCCACACATCTATCGTTAGTACCCGTGGCATGATATTAACACCCTTCGAACTGGGGTTACAGGTTGGACCCCAATTAGCTCAAATTGGGGAATGTCGGTTAGATGATACCTCCCACAGTCTCAAATATAGTCTCAGTTACAGTCTCATTTCAATTATTCAGGCTTAGTGTTGTTTGACCAAAGCATACAGATTTTACTCAGTTCATGTTATATGCTTGGTCATGTATCCTCAGTAGTTATAGACTTTCATGCATTTTCAGTATCTACAGATTCCATGCTCTTTTTTCAGTACTCTATGCTTTACATGCATATCCAGTTAATTATTAGTTCTATTCATGAAACCATGCATATTAACCTACCTCATTTAGCATACTAGTTTATTCAAAGTACTAATCGCATACCTTTTCTTTTACGCTATGATGTAATATATCATAGGTTCTGATGCTCAGTTCCCGGCTTGCGATTAGACTTATCAGATTCTCAGCAGTAGCAATGGCGAGTCCTTATACTTTAAGGACATGTTTACTTTATCTCATGTCTTAGTAGTTAATTGGAGTTAGTTGGGGCCTATCCCATCAACTCATATTTAGTCAGTCAGTTTTAGAGGCTTTTCAGACATTAGGGTTAGTTATTCAGTATTTAGATATTATAGTTAGTTATCCAGTTTATCACTATTTTATCAGATTCAGTCAGTTGTTTCTATGGAATCATATTTCACTTTTAAATTCAGTTATTAAAACCTTATGGCATGTTAGTATTCTTCCACATTTATGATCATGTTATTCAGTGCTCATAGAAGGTACCATCTCATGGGTTAGCTTGTGGTCCCTCGGGACTGTAAGCACCGTGTGATGACTAGGGGGTAGTCTCGGGTTGTTACAAACTTGGTATTAGAGCCTAAGGTTTTAAAGTGTCCTAGGAAGTTTGAAATCCATATTAAATAGAGTGTTGTGCATGGGTGTGTTGCGTTCCACACTTATGGAAGCGAGGCTATAAGGTGTTTAGGAAAAGCTTCTCTTCTTTCAATATTCATTTCGCGCAAGTGAGCATGAGCTAGAGTTAAAATCCCTGTCTAATCCATTTCTTCCTTCCATTTACAGAATATGCCTCTAAAGAAGAATAGAAGAAGAACAGAAATTCAGCCAGCCCCTCAGCCCGTCCAGGCAGATCCTCTGGACGAGCTTGTCTCTCACGCAAAATTCAGAGCTGCGTTCACTACTCTAGCAAACTCCGTAGCAGTACAGAATGAATGACCAACTGCTGTTCTAGCCAACCCAGTGGCCAATACTGTTGCGACTAAAATTTGGGATTTCACCCGGATGAATCCTCCTTCTTTCATGGGATCCAAGTCTGAAGAGGATTAATATGAATTCTTAGATATGGTTCAGAAGGTAACAGATGCTATAGGGGTGACGTCTAGTCATAGTGTCTAGTTGGCTGCATATCAATTACAGGATGTAGCCTATACTTGGTTTACGTAGTGGAAATTTGATAAGGGTGTAGATACAGGGCCTGTAGAATGGGAAGAGTTTTCCATAACTTTCTTAAATAGATTCTTCCTATTGGAGTTGAGGGAGGACAAAGTGTTAGAGTTTATTAACTTGACGTAGGGTAGCATGAGCGTGACAGAGTATTCCCTCAAGTTTACTCAATTATCTAGGCATGCTCCTTATGTGGTAGCGGACAACAGGTCCAAGATGAGTAAGTTTGTGTCTGGCGTATCTGATAGTGTGGTCAAGGAGTGTAGGACCACAATACTTATTAGTGTGATAGACTTGTCTAGGCAGATGGTCCAATGCTCAACATATAGAAGAGTAAAAGATTAAGAAGAGGGAAAGAGAAAATAAGAGAGCTAGGGCGGGTAGTTTTAATTTCAATCAACCAAAGTCAGAAGGTGGTAACCGTCCTCAATTTCATCAGGGGTCTACAACCCCAACACCCTCTTCATCCCATGCCTCAGTACCCAAATTCAGAAATGACAATAGGAATAAGGCACCCGGCTCTAAGTCCCAGGTCAGTGTTAGCAGTGCTAGTAAAAATCCTCTATGTCAGAAATATGGCAGACACCATCAGGGTGAGTGTAGAGCGGGTAGTGATGTCTGCTTTGAGTGTGGAAAGATAGGCCATCGGATTCGGGAGTGTCGGATAGTTATTCAGAAAGGTAGGTATGTGTGCTAACAAAGCCAGTCCCAATAATCGTTGGTTCCATCCGATTGCTGGACTCAGCAGGGTGCCGCTTCCAGGTCAGCGTCTAAACAGATTATATGCTCTTCAGTTCCGCTAAGATCAGGAGAATTATCCTGACATATTTACTAGTACGTTGCAGGTCTTTTACTTACATATTTATGCTTTACTAGACCCTGGAGCTTCTCTTTATTTTGTAACCCATATATAGCCGTCAATTTTGGAGCCAGTCCCGACACTCTAGCAGAGCCTTTTTCAGTGTCTACCCCATTAGGCATTTCCATTATAGCCAGACAGGTATACAGGAACCGTCCGATGATAATGTCTCAGAAAATTTCCTCAGTTGATCTCGTGGAGTTAGAGATAATAAATTTTGATGTCATTCTCGGCATGGATTGGTTCCACTTATGCTATGCCTCAGTTGATTGTAGAAAAAGAATAGTTTATTTTCAGTTTCCAATTGAACCAACCCTTAAATGGAGGGCTAGTACTACAGCTCTTAGGGGTCAGTTGATTTCATACCTTAGTGTGAGAAAGATGATATCGAAGGGGTGTATTTACCATCTTGTGTGAGTCAAAGACTCTAACTCAGAAACTCCAACTCTTGAGTCAGTTTAAGTAGTAAATGAATTCTTAGATGTATTTCCTGAAGATCTGCCTGAAGTTTCTCCCGAAAGGGAAATCGACTTCGGAATAGACCTTCTCCTAGATACTCAGCCTATATCTATTCTGCCATATAGAATGGATCCATCAAAACTCAAGGCATTAAAAGAACAGTTGAAGGATCTCCTAGATAAGGGATTCATCAGACCCAGCGTCTCCTCGTGGGGCTCACCTGTTCTATTAGTTTGTAAGAAAGATGGTTCTCTCAGAATCTGCATAGACTACCATCAGTTGAACAAAGTCACAACCAAGAATAAACATCCACTTCCTAGAATCGATGACTTGTTTGATCAACTTCAGGGTGCCTTCTATTTTTCAAAGATAGACCTCAGATCAGGCTATCATCAGCTCAGGGTCAGAGAATGTGACATTCCGAAAATAGCTTTTTGAACCCGGTATGGTCACTTTGAATTTCTAGTCATGTCCTTTGGTATTACCAATGCCTGAACAACCTTCATGGACCTGATGAATTGAGTGTTCAAATAGTACTTGGATATGTTCATCATAGTCTCCATTGATGACATTTTTGTTTACTCCCGTAGTGAAAATAATCATGCAGACCACCTCAGAATAGTACTTCAGACTCTTAGAACTCATCAGTTATTTTCTAAATTTAGTAATTGTGAATTTTGGCTAAGATCAGTAGCTTTCCTTGGCCATATTATTTTCGATGATGGCATTAGAGTTGATCCTCAAAAGATTGAAGCGATGAGAAACTGGCCTAGACCTATATCTCTATTAGATATTAGGAGTTTCTTGGGTTTAGCTGGCTATTACCATCGGTTGTTAATGGGTTTTCTTCTATTGCATCCCCCATGTCCAGATTGACCCAGAAGAAATTTAAGTTTCAGTGGCCAAATTTATGCGAGAAGAGTTTTCAGGAGTTGAAGACTGACTCACCTCAGCCCCAGCCTTGACTCTACCAGATGGTTCAGATGGTTTTTTTATGTATTGTGATGCATCCAGGGTAGGTTTAGGTTGTGTCCTTATGCAGAGAGGTAAGGTCATAGCCTATTCCTCCAGATAACTTAAACCCCATGAGAAGAATTACCCTACTCATGATCTTGAGATAGCAGCCGTAGTGTTTGCCTTAAAGATTTGGAGGCATTATTTGTATGGGGTACATGTAGATGTGTTCACAGATCACAAAAGCCTTCAATATATATTCTCTCAGAAAGATTTAAATATGCATCAGAGAAAGTGGTTAGAGTTATTGAAAGATTATGACATGAGTGTTCTGTATCATCCGGGCAAGGCCAATGTAGTAGATAATGCTCTCAGTAGATTATCTATGGGTAGTGTTGCACATGTTGAGGATGGTAAGAAGAAGTTAGCTCAGGAAGTCCATCATCTTGCCCAACTAGGTGTCTACTTAGTCGACTCAGCATAGGGTAGTGTGTGGGTGCAGAGTAGCTCAGAATCATCTCTAGTTTCTGAGGTAAAAGAAAAGCAGGATAGAGATCCCAATCTAGTTAAGTTAAAAGAATCAGTCAGAGACCAAAAAATGGAGGTTTTCTCCTAAGGGGGAGATGGTGTTTTCCGTTGTCAGGGTAGATTGTGTGTGCCTGGTGTAGGTGATTTGAGGCAATGAATTCTTGCAGAAGCACATGGTGCACGTTACTCTATTTATCCAGGGGCCACTAAGATGTACCGCGATTTGCGGGAGATCTACTGGTGGATTGGGATGAAGAGAGATATTGTAAAGTTTGTAGCTAAGTGTTCTATATGCCAACAAGTTAAGATTGAGCATCAGAAACCTAGTGGGTTCATCCAGGATTTTAGTACTCCCACTTGGAAATGGGAGAAAGTGAGCATGGATTTTGTGACAGGTTTGCCTCGTACCCGTTATCATCATGATTCTATCTGGGTTATCATAGATAGGATGACCAAATCAACTCATTGATTACCAATCCATACCTTTTATTCAGCCGAGGACTATGCCAAACTCTATCACATAGAGTTGGTTAGGTTGTACGGTATTTCCTTATCTATCATCTCCGATAGAGGTACCTAGTTTACGTCTCACTAAAAAAAGGCATTCCAAAAGGGTCTTGGTATCCGAGTCCACCCCAGTATAGCTTTTCACCCTCAACAGATGGTCAAGCAGAAAGGACCATTTAGACTCTAGAAGATATGGTGAGAGCATGCGTTGTTGATTTCAAGGGTAGTTGGGATGACCATTTGCCTTTGATTGAATTCACATACAATAACAACCATCATTTTATATCCGTAATGGCTCTGTTTGAGGCTCTATATGGTAGGAGATGTAGATCTCCTATTGGTTGGTTTGAAGTAGGTGAGGTCACAGTAGTGGTGCCTGACTTGGTGTTTGATGCGTTAGAGAAGGTTCAGTTGATCAGTGAAAGACTTAGGGCTGCCCAGAGCTGACAGGAATCATATACTGATGTAAGGAGAAAGGATCTCGAGTTTGAGGTCAGTGATTTCATATACTTGAAAATCTCTCCCATGAAAGGAGTGAAGAGATTTGGACAGAAAGGGAAACTCAATCCCCGATATGTCGGTCCCTTTAGAATTCTCAGTCGTTTTGAAAAGGTAGCTTACGAGCTTGAGTTACCTTCAGATTTAGCCTCAGTACACCCGGTTTTCCATGTCTCCTTGTTGAAAAAGTGTATTGGTGATCCAGCGGTAGTTGTTCCCTTGGAAAGTACAGATATTCAAAACAATCTTTCCTTCGAGAAAGTTCTAGTCGAAATTCTTGATTATCAAGTTCGTAGACTAAGGAACAAAGAAGTTTCAATAGTCAAAATTCTTTGGCGAAATCAGTCGATTGAGGGAGCCACTTGGGAAACAGAGGTAGATATGCGGACCAAGTACCCTCATTTTTTCTCCGCGAATCCAGATTCAGCATAAGGTATCAAATCTTCTTAACATTTTTCCTCTATTATGCTCAGTTTCAGTTGCACATCATGTTCATGTCAGTCGTTCATTCATGAATCAGTTCAGTAATTCTTTTCATGCATTAGATATGCATGTTTACTGTGTAAGCTTAGTCCACCAGTTTCCTCAGATTAACTAGTTTCATTCGAGGATGAATGATCCCAAAGGGGAGATATTGTAACACCATATATTTCCCTAGTATAATCTAAGTCCTAATACGTGAGTATTCATATATAAAATTTTCGAAACACTCATTATTTTTCAATTTAGAGCCTGCCATTATGTAGGAAATTCAATTAGCATTTCAACGCTATAAAATTTGCCTAAATCCAATAACCGGGTAAGAAGTTATTGCGATTTTAAGTTTCAGTCATTAAACACCATCATTTTAACCCTTAGAGCGTCACAGAGCCAGTATAAATGAAGATTGTCAATTTCCAGTGAAGCTCTACGAAAACACTACATTGCACCGTCAGCCAAAATCCCAATTATCCTTTTCAAGTGTCTTGTTGCGATAATGGCGCGTCACGCTAAGGGTGAATTTTAGAATCAAAAGGGCACCGCGATTCATCCGTATCACACCAAACCCTCAGTTCCTAGTTGTCCAATTCCAGTGACACGACGCAATAGCGCCGTGTCGCGCCAGCTCATAAAATTAGAAAATTTTCAGTAATTCTGAGTTTTAAATCTGAGGGCATTACCATTTTTTCCCCTCACCCCAGTCAACCTTTAACACAAAATTCACCCTAATTAACCCATTACTTCTTTATTTTAATAACTTTTTCCCCAAATCAAAGAAGATTCTCTCCCAATCAAGAACCCTAGCTCTCAAATTCAAGGTCAATCCCTAAAATCTTCAAGAAAACCATTAATTAAGGTATGTTAGATGTTCATCCATGGATTCCTTTCATCCATGGAGCCCAAGTAACCCATTTTAATCACCAAGTTATAATATTTTCAAGTTATTATGTTTTAAATTGTGATTTCACCCATGAATCTCCATGAACTATGATTTTGTACCATGTTACAATGAAATTGTTGTTATTATTCAATCCTCCATTCTTTAATATTATTATTTATTGAATTAAACCATGATTTAGATATATTATGTTGAATTCATGCTATTTTTGCAAGTTCTATGACATTTCTATGATTGTTTTAAACCATGAACTACAAGTATTTGATAAAATGCCTATAAGAGTGATTTATTTATTAAGAGCCTTAATGTTTTGATGTCCAAGTTTTTGTGTCATTTTACTATAATTTTTTTGAGTCCTGGGGGTATTGAATACACGAAATCTATAGCTATTTATTTAGCCTAGTCTTAGTACATTATAGAACAGTCTTCAAAATATACTATGAGCACTTCAGAATAGTCAAATATCTGTCAGTTAAACTCATAATAGTCTAGTATTTTAGTATCTTTTAGTTGGGAGTAGGATTTAGCACCGAGCTAGTGTAGGGATAGCGTCTCCCCTGTCAGATAGGCAGAGTCGTTAGTAGAAGTCCCTATACTCTAGAACTACATAGCCAATGTAGGGTATGAGAAGTCACCCATCAGATTAGGCTTGACTATCTCTCCGGGGTCACCCATCAGTTCAGGATTGACACCCTTAGTCCTTCGGACATTATATCAGTTTAGTAGATCCACACAACCATCGTTAGTACCCGTGGCACGGTATTAACACCCTTTCAACTGAGGCTATAGGTTGGACCCCGATTAGCTCATATTAGGGAATGTCGATTAGATGATACCTCCCACAGTCTCAGATATAGTCTCAGTTATAGTCTCAGTTCAGTTATTCAGACGTAGTGTTGTTTGACCAAAGCATACAGATTTTAGTTATTTTTGTATTTCAGTTCATGTTATATACTTGGTCATGCATCCTCAGTTGTTACAGACTTTCATGCATTTTCAGTATTTACAGATTCCATGGTCTTTATTCAGTACTCCATGCTTGACATACATATCCAGTTAATTATTAGTTCTGTTTATGAAACAATGCATATCAGCCTACCTCATTTAGCATACCAGTACATTCAAAGTACTGATCGCATACCTTTTCTTTTACGCTATAATGTATTATATCATAGGTTCTGATGCTCAGTTCCCAACTTGCGATTAGACTTATCAAATTCTCAGCAGTAGCAGTGGTGAGTCCTCATACTTTGAGGACAGGTTTACTTTATCTCATGTCTCAGTTAGTAGTTAGTTGGAGTTAGTTGGGGCCTGTCCCATCAACTCATATTCAGTCAGTCAATTTTAGAGGCTTTTCAGATATTAGAGTTAGTTATTTAGTATTCAGATATTACAGTTAGTTATCCAGTTTATCACTATTTTATCAGATTCAGTCAGTTGTTTCTATAGACTTGTATTTCAGTTTTAAATTCAATTATTAAAACCTTATGGCATGTCAGTATTTTTTTGCATTTATAATTATGTTATTCAGTGCTCACAACAGGTACCAGCTCATGGGTTAGCTTGTGGTCCCTCGAGACTATAAGCACCGTGTGACGTCTAGGGGGTAGTCCTGGGTCATTACACCAATACCTCAGCAACATTCATGGACTTGATAAATATGATCTTCTATCAGTTTCTAGATTTTTTAACCATTGTTTTCATTGATGACATCTTGGTCTATTCTAAGAGTGACGCGGATCATGTCGATCACCTTCGTGCAGTGTTACAAACCTTGAAGGATCATTGTTTGTATTCCAAGTTCTTTAAGTGTGAGTTTTGGTTAAATTTCGTGAATTTTTCATGACCATGTTATCTTTAGTAAAGGGATCATAGTGGATCCACAAAAGATTACGGTGATTAAGAGGTGGCCTAGACCTGCAACTCCAATCGATATTCGAAGCTTCTTGGGTTTAGCCAATTACTATAGGAGGTTTGTGGAGAGTTTTTTGATGATAGATGACCCATTGACTAAGTTGACCCAGAACAAGTTCAAGTTCTTATAGTTGGAGTCATATGAGGGTAGTTTTGAGAAGTTGAAGGATAAATTAACTTCGACTCTTTTTTTGACCTTTCCTGAGGATAATAATGGTTTTGTAGTGTTTTGTGATGCTTCTTGTATTGGGTTTGTTTGTCTATTGAAGTAACATGGTAGGGTGGTGTCTAGTTAATTGACAGTTCATGAGAAGAACTACCCTACTCATGATTTAGAGTTATTGGCCGCAGATTTGCATTGAAGATTTGACATTGTTATCTTTATGGGGTCCATGTTGAAATATTTTCAAATTATAAAAGCCTACAGTATGTGTTTACTCAGAAGGAGTTGAATATCAGATAAATGAGATGACTTAAGTTGCTAAAGGACTACGACATGAGTCTTCACTACCATCCAGGTAAAGCTAACGTTATTGTAGATGCTCTTATTAGGTTATCTTTGGAAAGTTTAGCTCATGTTTATAAGGATTAGTGGGAGTTGGAGAAGGATATTCACTGATTAGCTAGTCTTGGGGTTCGTATCATGAACTCTGAGGATGGTGGTGTATTCGTGCATCTGGTATCACAGTTGTCTCTGGTGGTTGAGATAAAGGAAAACAAATATTGAATCCTGACTTGATGAAGATTAAGAGTAATGTGGGTCAACAAAAGGTTGTTGATTTTATGATTGGTGGTGATGGTATCTTGAGGTACCAAGGTAGGCTATGTATTTCCAATATTGATGGATTGAGGGAAAGAATTTTGGCTAAAGCTCATGGATCTTATTATGCTATTCATCCTGATTCTACAAAGATGTATCATGATCTTAGGGAGTTTTATTGGTGGAACAATAAGAAGTGAGATGTGTCTAGCCATGGGGTTAAGTGTATGGCGTGTCAACAAGTGAAGGTTGAACATATGGGACCCGATGGTTTGTACCAAGAGATTGATTTACCCAAATGGAAGTGGGAGCCGATTAATATAGATTTCATACCGGTCTTCTCGGGTCTCGGAATCAATGTGATTCTATTTGGGCCATTATGGATAGAATGACCAAGTTCGCTCATTTGTTGCCGGTGCAGACTAGTTATTCAGCGGAGGATTGTGCTAAGTTGTATCTTATGGAGATTTTAATATTGCATGGTGCTCTGGTTTCTATCATCTCGGATCATGGTACTCCATTCTCATTTCATTTTTTGAAGTCATTTTAGAAAGGTTTGGGAACTAAGGTATGCCTTAGTACTGCTTTCCACCCGTAGATGGATGGAAAAGCAGAGAGGACTATCCAAACATTGGAAGATATATTAAGTTCTTGTGTGATTGATTATGGTGGTGGTTGGTATAACCATTTTCCCTTAATTGAATTCACCTATAACAATACTTACCACTCTTGTATTGGTATGGCTCCTTTTGAGGCATTGTATGGTAGAAGATGTCATTTTCCTATAGGGTGGTATGAGGTTGGTGAGGGTAAGTTGTTTGGCCCCAACTTGGTTTACCAAGCCTTAGGGAAGGTAAAGGTGTGATAGATTGAAAGGTTCTCAAAGTCATTAGAAGTTCTATACAGATGTAAGGCATAGGGAGTTTGAGTTTAATATCGGTGATTGGGTATTCTTGAAGGTATCTCCCATGAAGGGAGTGATATGATTTTGTAAGAAGGGTAAGATTATTACCCATTATATTGGTCCATATTTGATTTTGAAGAGGGTTGGAAATGTTTCCTAAGAGTTGGAGTTGCCCTCTATATTAATCTCCATCCATCTGATGTGATCCTTAGTTGGTTGTTCCTTTAGAGGATGTGGGTATTTTGGACTCTTTGTCCTATGAGGAGGTCCTAGTGGGGATCTTATATTGTCAAGTTTTCTGGTTGTGAATGATAGAGGTGGCTTCGGTGAATGTTCTATGTAGGAACAAAAAGTCTGAGGAAGCTACTTGGGAGGTGGAAGAGGACATGAAGTCCAAGTATCCGCATTTGTTTTCCATTTTGAAAACTCGTGCTTGAGGTATGGGTTAATATTCTTAACTTGATTTATGTCTTTGTTAGCCAAAGGTTTCAAGTCCCTAAACTTTGAATTGAGCAAGTGTTTTGATAGACAGTCTATTCGAGTCCCAAGGTCAATTGAATGAATGGTTGATTGATAATGATCATGGCATATGTCTTATCCTTGTTGTATGTTTTTGTGTTCTAACTTGGTTAAAGGTTAGTTTGATGTGAAATATCATGTTAACTCATGCTTGTGCTTCCCTTAGCGGTCATTCAAGGGTGAATGATCCAAATGGGGGAGAATTGAAACACCTAGGCTTTGGACCCTTAGAAAAATTCCTCTAGTTGAAGCTTCTGGGTAGGGAACGACTCAAGGGTACTAGTCGTACCCTATGATATGAATTGGGGTACTCTCACTCATATGTTAGGCAGTGTGGTGGGGGTTACATTTTGTTCCAAGGTACAGTTTAGCCTCTACCAAGTTGTATGTTTGGATACGAGTCATATGTTGCCTAGCCGTATGATGCCATATGCCTAGTCTAGTTGAATCTGGCCAAGGTATGGTTTAGGGTACTAGTCGTACCCTATGATATGAGTTATTAGTGTGTATTCATATCTTGGACAGTTTAGGGGTCCATATTAGTCCTAGGGTACGAGTTAAGGTACCACTCGTACCCTAGGGTACGATTTAGACATGGGAGTCATACCTTCCTGGGTGCAACTTTCAACTTTTAAGCTGAGTGCATTTTAGACATTTCCCACCCGTAAAACTATAACGCCCCAAAACCTGGTCCCAAGACGTCATACGGTGCTCAAGACTACGAGTAGGCTTAAGCTAACCCTGTCTGCCTGTTACTAAATCTGAATCTCATAATAATGAAAATATAGACATAAGAGCCATTCTAAATGCAGAAAACTGTCTAAATATAATATCTGAAATCTTAATACTGAATAAGCTAAAGCAAAACTAGTAGTCTGACAAACCTCTACCACTAATACTAGAGAGTTTCTAGGACAGACCCCCAGCTAACTTGAACTGTCTGAAAAGAATACTGAATCATATAAAACTACTAAGATGCAGAATTTGAATAAATAAGTCCCCAAACTATGAGGACTCACCAACTATCATATGTAGATGAAGATGCTCGAACTACTCACCCTGCTGATACTGAGCACCTGAACCTATATTATGAGACAATGTAGCATATAGACGTATATGTGGATCAGTACTTAGAGGATGTACTGAGTATATGGGGGTGAAATGAATAAGTAAAACTCCATCTCAGTATCATAATTTATAAAACAATGCATGCTAAATGTAAATGACTCACATAAGCTGGAATATCTGAAATACTGAAATAACAAGGAACAAATCTTACTTTATAAATCAAATGAGTCATAACATTTAGTTCTAAAAGCTGTACTTGTATTCTCTCTTTAAATCATACTGTCTAAGTATAGAAAAGACTCACTCTTAAATCTGAAATCCAAAAGCTAAAATCTGTAGCCAATATCTTTCTGTAAAGCATAATCTAAATAATGTTTTGAGCCTTTACACTTAGTTTTCTAAAAGCTTTCTGTTATTCTTTATGATGAAACTATTCTGAAAATCTTTACCATTAAGCTGTAAGGAAATCAATTTATCTTAAGGATTTATAGAGGTTCTTCTAATCGACATAAACCATGCGAGCTACGTAAAGTCCAACTTCTCGTCCTCCTAAGGAAGAAACCTCATGTTGGGGAGAGGTGTCATACTCTTGCCAGAGAGTATAACCTCAACTTAAGTGATCACTATCTCAGCCCACTATGGGCACTTTAATCTCAATTCTATGGTGGCACATAGTTCTGGGGTATGAGACCTTGGAATCATACCCAACTCAGTGCTAAATACTACTCCCTTTAGTTTGCTACGCTCATATTGTTGGAAATCCACTTTAAAACTAGCATAAGGGTTTATTATGAAACCAATTATGCACTTATCTGAATCAATCTATAAATGAAGCTATTTTGCTTTCTGTAATCTATAATAAATCTGTAAAGTGGATTCCAAAACTTATCTGAGGATCAAAAGATCAAAACTTTATTGTAAATCTAAAATAATCAACTTATAGGATGCTTAAAGCATCATCTTTCTTGAAATATCAACATATAATCTTGAGTCTTAATAACCCATGCATCAAACTCATGTCAAAACATCATAATAATCATGCTTGATAGTGAAATCAATGATAATTAAACTCAAAATATGGAAATTTCCGCCATAAGTATGAAAACATGAAAATAGACATGTTATTTATCTTTAAATTATCTCAAAAACTCATAATCGTGGAAATAGAAATAAAGTGTATGAACCCTAATTCAAATCTCATGTATAATCATTCAAAATCATTTGAATTAAAGATAAAACTTGGTTTTGGGCATAAGGATGAAAGAGGATCCTTGTTCATAAAACTCACATACCTTGGTTGATGATTTGTCACGACCCAAAGGGCCATGAGTGGCACCCACTCTACTCTTCCTGTGGGAGAACCATCTAAACCGAACCTTTACCCAATCACTTAGTCAATATTAAGATGATGATATCATAAAATCAACATAATAATAATAGTTCAGGATTAATCAATATTAATGCGAAAGTCAAATAAAATACTTATTTAAAATACCCAAGATTCGAAAGTCATCGTACAAGAACTACTAATAAAATCATGTCTAAACAGATTCCAAAATAAAGTAAAGTAGGAGTGCTTCATTGCCCGAAAGATGGACAATAACAACTAAGATGACCCGTGGTGGGCTGAAGACGGAGTGCTCACCCTTCGAATCAAGATTTGCTATCAACTCTAGAGGTGAGGTCGTGTCTGAGCCTCTGCAACACTTTCTGCACTCAACAAAAGAAGAGTACAGGGTAGTATCAGTACAAATCACTATGTACTGGTAGGCATCATAGGCCAACCCAACTTAATAGGATGTACACAACATAATTTAGGAAAACAAGTAGACAGGCATCATCAAATAACAAATTCTTATTGGACCAACAATACAACAATAACAGGTCAACAGTGCTCACAAACAAACTACATAACTATCAAGAGTATCAATCATACGGTAAGTACCCACAGAATCAACACAAGTATGTACACACATGCTATGGGATTTATTTTTTCCCAAATAGTCATGACCTGCAGGGAACAATCTATGTTCATGTACCGTACCGGCGTGGTACCCGATCTAACATAAATATAAACGTACCGACGTGGTACCCGATCCAACATAAATATAAACGTACCGGCGTGGTACCCAATCCAACATAAATGTAAATGTACCAGCGTGGTACCCGATCCAATATAAATATAAACGTACCGACGTGGTACCCAATCCATCATAAATATAAACAAGTATTACCAACATTAATTTACACAACCTCACAGCATACAACTCAATGTACCAAGTTTACAAGTACACTTAAAGTCATAAGACAATTCCATCAGGTCAATTTCCAATAAACATTTCTACATGAATCAACAATCCAAACTTCAACAATTTCAAGCATGTACGAATACCAATCCACAAGCATCCAATTTAGAAGCATACACAAAATTAAGATGAGTCTAAACTCCAATTAAACCATAACCTACCTCAATCAAGGAACTCAATTATCACTAGTCCCTACGTGTCTTGTCCTCCCTCAAATTTTTGGAACGTTCAAAATCTGTTCAAACATATAATCCTCTTAAGAAATATGAATTTAATAACACCCGCTTATAATTTCTTACTCTAAAAATTCTAGGACTAAACCTTAATTTATCTAAATCATTACTGGTTGATCTATGGAAATTAAAGACTAATCATGAAATAGAACCAGCTACTGCAGTACTTTACATATTCCGAAACTCATTATTTAATAACCATCCAACATTAACCAATAACCAACCAATCTTACCACTCTATACTTGTTCCATATCTTAACTTAATTTATAAATAAAAAGAAAAATATGAAAGAATGGAATCAGTATTTTGTGCCATTATTTTCTATACTAACATCATTCTCAAAGTTACACAATTACAAATCACAAATGTGAACAATTTTAGCAACTAACCTTGAAGCAGTGACGACATTATCATTCATTCTTTACAAACTTAATAACATGATAATATTTAATACCCATAATTCTTATTCATATTTTTTTCCATGGCTGGTAGGTATAGCAGTATGTAGTTTAGGTAGAAAACCATTACTTTATATCAATTCCAAACGGCATAAATGTTACCCTTTAATGGTACTAATATTCTATTCACCCCAATTCACCCAGTAACATTACTATGGGTCATTGAACAAAATTTATCATCCCTTGGTTATATATATATGTATATCTATAGCAATAACATCAAAACCACAAAACTATAAGCTAACCTGAAACATAGCAAATCTTCTCTAAAGCGGTAATGTGAAATAGGGTTTTGTTAACCAACGTTCACCACTTCTTCTGACTATTTCCTTCTATTATTATTATATATGGTAAAGCCTTTCCATCTAAATTTATTTTTGTATTGGCCTCATAAGTAATTAAATTATAACTTTGGCCCATTAAATCACCAATTAAATCAATGATCTAAAATATACCCAACTAATGACTTACTCACTTCGAAACACCTCAGGAATTGATACTACTTATCCCGTAAGTCATAAATTATGTACCAACTACGGAGAGCGCTAGAACAGAGAAGATGAGAACATTCCACAAATGACCGGGAGGGTCGTTACATGATTAGATGGAGAAACTTAAATTATTGATTCCTATTTGAGTTCTTGAAGATGAATTCTTGATTATCTTGTCTTGGGAATCCTCAATCTTAGGCTTTCTTGGAGAAACTATGGAGGATTTTAATTTCTTGGAAAATAAGCTTTGGAGCTCTAGGGTTTTGCTTTGAGAGAGAATAGATGAAATTAGGCATAAAGTGCCTTGACTATGCTTAATTCCTTATTTTGGACGAATTGGGGCCTTGGGGATTGGCCAAAATACCCCTATTAATCTCTAAGTCAGAACTGAAAAATGCAGTATTTTTCCTAATTGGTAGGCCACCGCGACGCTCCACTATCGCGGTGGCTCACTGGAATTTGGACAATTGGGAACTGGGCAGCTCCTCAACGTGGAGCCATCGCGGTGCCCCTTTGGAATGCCATTTTGGACACCAACGCGATGCAGTAAGATCGCGTTGGGCTACTGGATTTTGACAACTGAGAAAATGGACCACTCCATAATGTGCCAATATCGTAGGGGTCCACTGGAATTGACGATTGCCATTTTTGACTTCTCCACGATGCACTGAGTGCCCAGGTAGAACACTATCAACTTAAAAATGCCATAACTTTTCAGCCGCGTATCGGATTTAGGGGAATTTGGTATCGATGGAAAGCTTATTCAATTTCCTACACAATAGAAAGTTTAAATCTGGAAAATTTCACACGAAATAAATATTCTCTATTTTGGAATATATTCCTTAACATTCTAGGAATAAATTTAAGCTAAAAAAAATATGGGGTATTACAATATCTCTCTCTCGGGAACATTCATCCTCGAATGTGGCTAGTTAAGCTAAAAATACTGAGGAATATGAGGCTATAAACTATCATGAAAAATTGAAATAAATAGAATGACTGAATCTCAATTAAAATGAGATACTGAACTGATCTGAGAGTGCATGAATTCTCATAAAGATAACTCTATAGCTTAATCTGAAACTGGAAAATAACTGAATGGAGGAAAACTATTACCTTCAGCTGAATCGGAGTTCGTGAAGAAGATATGTGGATACTTGGTACACATGTCTGCTTCTGCTTCCCAAGTAGCACCCTCAACGGACTAATTTTGCCATATAACTTTGACCAAGGGAACTTTTTTGTTCCTTAGTCTACGAATCTGATGATCAAGAATCTTTACTGGGACTTCTTCGTAAGAAAGGCTATTCTGAACATCTGTACTTTCTAGAGGAACTACAACAGCTGAATCGTCCATGCACTTCTTCAAAAAGGACACATGGAATACTAGATGAACTGAGGATAAGTCTGCGGGTAGCTCAAGCTCATACGCTACCTTCCCAACACGGCTCAAAATATGGAAGGGGCCAACATATCGGGGACTAAGTTTCCCTTTCTTGCCAAATCTCCTCACCTCTTTCATGGGTGAAACTTTCAAATACACAAGATCATCAACTCAAACTCAAGTTCTCTTCTTATCATGCCGGCATAAGATTTCTGATGACTCTAGGCTGCTTTTAATCTCTCTTTAATCAGCTAAACTTTATCCATGGCTTCAAATACCATATCTGGACCAATTAAAGCGGCCTCACCCACTTTGAACCAACTAACTGGGGATCTATATCTTCGCTCATAAAGAGCCTCAAATGGAGCCATTTGAATACTAGCATAATAACTGTTATTATAAGCAAACTCAATCAATGGAAGTGATCATCCCAACTACCTTTGAAATCAAGAACATATACCCTCAACATATCCTCTAAAGTATGAATGGTCCTCTCTGCCTGACCATTTATCTGCGGATGAAAAGCTGAACTAAGATAAACTTGGGTACCAAGACCCTTTTGAAAGGCTCTCCAAAACTGAGAGGTAAACTGAGCACCCCTATCTGAGATGATGGACAAAGGAACTCCATGAAATCTGAAAAACTCTCTAATGTACAACTTAGCATAATCTTCAGCTGTGTAAGACGTGTGAACTGGAAAGAAATACACTGACTTAGTGAATCTATCTACAATAACCCAAATTGAATTATGCTGACTACGCGAATGGGGTAAACTAGTCACAAAATCCATATTCACCTCTTCCCACTTCAAGTGGGGATACCAAACTCTTGCAGCGCGCCACCAGGTCTTTGGTGCTCTATCTTAACCTATTGACAAGTTGCACACTTAGCTACAAACTCTGCTATATCTCTCTTTATACCACTCCACCAATAGATTTCTCACAAGTCGTGGTACATCTTGGTAGCACCTGGATGAATGGAATAATGTGCACCATGTGCTTCCACCATAATTCGTTACCTCAAATCATCAACACATGGCATACACAATCGACTTTGGTACCTCAACACACTATTTCCTCCTTGGGAGAAAACCTCTACTTTTTGGTCTTTAACTGACTCCTTCAGTTTGACCAAACTAGGATCCTTATCTTGCTTCTCCTTCACCTCTAAAACTAGGAAAGATTCGGAACTACTTTGAACCCAAACATTCTCTTCAGCTGAGTCAACCAACCTAACACCCAATCTAGATAATCGATGCACTTTCCAAACTAACTCTTTCTTATCATCCTCCACATGAGCAACACTGCCCATAGACAATCTACTAAGGGCGTATTCCACTACATTAGCTCTACTCGGATGGTAAACCACACTCATATCATAATCTTTCAACAACTCCAACCACATTCTATGAAGGAGATTCAACTCCCTATGAGTAAACACATACTGGAAACTTTTGTGATCCGTGAGCACATCAACATGCACCCTATAAAAATAATGTCTCCAGATTTTCAAAGCAAACACAACAACAACTAACTCAAGATCATAGGTTGGGTAATTCTTTTCATGAGGATTAAGTTGTCTAGAGGTGTAGGCTATGACCTTACCTCTCTGCATCAAAACACAACCCAAACCAACTCTGGAGGCATTATAATAAACCACAAAACCATCTGTACCATTAGATAATGCTAAAACTAAGGTTGAAGAGAGTCGAGTCTTTAACTCCTGAAAACTCTTCTCGCAAAAATCTGACCACTAAAACTTAACTTTCTTTTAGGTCAGTCTAGACATAGGAGACGTAATAGACAAGAAACCCTCAACAAAACATCTATAGTAGCCATATAAACCCAAGAAACTCCTAATGTATAACGTAGAGATAGGTCTAGGCTAATTCTTTACTTCTTCTATCTTTTGGGGATCAACTCTAATACCCTCACTGGAAATAATATGACCAAGGAAAGCTACTGACCTTAGCCAAAATTTGCACTTGCTAAATTTGGCAAACAACTGGTGATATCTAAGAGTTTGTAACACAATTCTAAGATGGTCTGCATGATCATCCTCACTACGAGAGTAGATGAGAGTATTATCAATAAAGACTATGATGAACATATCTAGATATTGTTTGAACACTCTGTTCATCAAGTCCATGAAGGCTGTTGGGGCATTTGTTAGTCCGAAACACATGACTAGAAACTCAAAATGACCAAACAGGTTCAGAAAGATGTCTTTGGATTATCACATTCTCTTACTTTAAGCTGATGATAGCTGGATCTAAGGTCTATATTTGAGAAATAAATGGCACCTTGGAGTTGTTCAAATAAGTCATCAATTCTAGGAAGAGGATATTTGTTTTTGACTGTGACTTTATTCAACTGACGATAGTTAATGCACACATGCAAAGAACCATCTTTCTTTTGCACGAATAAGACGGAAGCGCCCCATGGAGAAACACTAGGCCTTATGAAGCCTTTATCTAAAAGATCTTTGAGTTGCTCTTTCAACTCTTTGATCTTGGTGGGAGCCATACGATATAGAGGTATTGAGATGGGATAAGTATCTGGTAGAAGGTCAATACCCAATTCTATTTCCCTATCGGGAGGTACCCCTGACAAATCTTTAGGAAAAACATCAGGAAACTCATTGACTACACTGACTGACTGAATTATTGGAGTCTCAGACTTAGAATCTTTGACTCAAACTAGATGATAGATACACCCTTTGGAGATCAACTTTCAGGCTTTAAGATAAGATATAAAATGGCTTTTGGGAGACACTGAATTACCTTTCCACTCAAAGATTGGCTCATCCAGAAATTAAAACTTCACCACTTGGGTACGACAATCTATAGAGGCATAACAAGAATGAAGCCAATCCATACTAAGAATAAGATCAAAGTCAACCATGTCTAACTCTATTAGGTCTGCTAACATGACTTTATGAATGATAGGATAGGACACTTTCTATAGATCTGTTTAGAAACAATTGACTTACCTACCGGGGTAGAAACTAAGAAGGGCTCAGGGATCTTTTCAGAACTTATCTCAAAATTTACTGTAACTAATCGGGTTACATAAGAGAAACTCGACCCAGGGTATAACAATATATAAACATCAAGGTGCAAGACACGAAGCATACCAACAACAACATCTGGCGAATCCTCCTACTCCTGATGGGATGGTAAAGAATAAAATCGATTCTGGCGCTGACCGCCATCGGTACTAGATGATGCGCCCTGAGAAAGGACTAGGAGACCTACAGGATCTGGTGCACTAGTAGTTTGAGCCTGGAGATGATCATGTCTCTTTCCCTGCTTAGCATACAAACACTTTTTAATTCCATGACCCGACTTTCCACAACCAAAATAACCCTTCTGTCCAGCCAAACACTCACCGAGATGATTCTTTCTATACTTAGCACAAGAAGGATAATGAGGTCTTCCACTTACACTATTATGATATCTGGACATAGAAGACTTACCCCACTGCTTCTGCCTAGCTCTAGGTTTATTAACCTTTCTTGAAGAAACTATGGAGGATTTTGATTTCTTGTAGAAGAAGATTTGGATATCTAGGATTTTGATTTGAGAGAGAATGGATGAAATTGGCATAAAGTGCCTTGAATATGCATAATTCCTTATTTTGGACGAATCGGGGCCTTGGGGATTGACCAAAATACCCCTATTAATCTTTAAGTCAGAACTGAAAAATGCAATATTTTTACGAACTGGAAGGCCACCACGATGCTCCACTATCATGGTAGCTCATTGGAATTTAGAAAATTAGGAACTGGGCAGAATTCGTGATGCGGAGCGATCGCGTGCCCCTTTGGAATGTCATTTTGGACACCAACGTGATGCGATAAGATCGCGTTGGGCTATTGGATTTTGACAACTGAAAAAATGGACCACTCCACGATGCACCAATATTATGGGGGTCCACTGTAATTGACGATTGCCATTTTTTCCTTCTCCGCGATGTGCTGAGTGCCCAGGTGGCACATTGTAAACTTAAAAATGCCATAACTTTTCAGCCGCGTATCGGATTTAGGAGATTTGGTATCAATGGAAATATTATTCAATTTCCCACATAATAGAAAGTCTAAATATGGAAAATTTCACACGAAATAAATATTCTCCATTTTGGAAGCTATTCCCTAATATTCTAGAAATGAATTTAAGCTAGGAAAATACGGGGTATTACAAAAACCCTTATAACCCAAGATTTATAACCTTATTTAGCATATTATTATTCATATATATAGGTCCAAAAATATTCCAAAACACTCTCAAAAGCTTTTTCAACAAGATTGGGGGCTAGGGTTTCAAGAGTGTTCATCCAAAGGCTAAGGGGTCAAAAATCTCTCCATGAATCAACTTGTTTGAGGCATGTGACTCTTATCTCATTGTTATATCTCAAATATCATGTTATTTAAACATTGTTTATAAATCTTTAATGGTGGTTTTTGAAAACAAATATTGAGGGTTTTGATGTATAGTGATAAGTAATGTTTATTCTTTTTTAAACTTGTGTTTATATATGTTTTTGGTGATGATTGTCTCATATGGGTGCTTGTTGATTGTGGTTTAACAAATAGGTCATGAGTAACCCTAATTATGATGGTTTTCACTTGGGTTTTGGTCATGCTATGTAAGACCCTACATTTCAAACTAGAAATTGAACTGTCGTTCCTATGTGTGTATACTTTAATCCCATGATTTATATTTTAATTCATGTGTCATGATCTTTATCCTAGTGTGTGAAGTGATTATGAGGTAAAAAATATTCATAGAAATCACTTAGAGCAAAGTTGAGCTAAAAGTCTTTGATTAGTTCAAAGTTTGGTATTCGATTCTACAAAGGTCAACTTTGAACGTGTATAACTTTTGATATATGTGGAATTTATCATATCAAGACCCACTAAATTGTAGATAATAGATTCCTATTTCCAATGATACCAATTTTTCCTTAATCTGATACCCGAGAAAAAAGTTATGACCATTTTTGAGAGAGGCAGTAGGCTATCTCTATAGCCTTGCATCGCGAGGTCCACTCTACCTTTCTGGGAGTTGCGATGCGAGTTCCACTCCACCTTTCTGGGGGTCACTCCACGAGGGTTATTTACACGGGAAAAAGAGTCTTAGGGCCAGTTTAGTCCTTTCCCCTAAACCCCAGCCATCCAAACATAAATTATAACTCAAATAGGGGCATTAGTTGCCTATCTTTCTCAAATCAATTGACATAAAAACCCTCCCTTTTCCCCAAGAATAAAATTCAACTCTTCTCCTCCAAGTAGTCTAGAATTCAAGCCTTTCAAGTTCAAGAGTCTCAAGAAAGTATCAAAATTAGGGTCTCATCCTTCAAGATAAGAAACTGAAGGTACGTGGGGTTTTCCTAAACTACATGAGCTTATTGAAAATGTTTTTGAGTAAGGTTTAAAGTTATAGAATCATATATTTATGAAGGGTTTTGAATTTATAATATCAAATATAAATTGTGAACCCTCTTTGGTGATAATGTTTTGGTCTTGAGGCCTTTCCTTTTATTTGATTTGTACTCGTATATAAGTATGTATGCCTTTTGAGTTTGAATGTTTAATTGAGAGCATGAATAATTATTTCCCTCTCTTGTTATGAAACCTCTTGTTTTCATATGTTATGAATTATTCAATTATATGTTGAGAAGCATGACACAAATGTCTTTACTATTGTTTAAGACTTGATTTTGGTTATGAAGTGAAGAGAGGGTGTTTTGTTATTTATATAAATGAGAAGTGATGATTTTAAAGAATTGCATGGTTTGTTACCAGATACTTGACCACCACATGTTTGTGAATTGAAAGAGAGAATCTTTGAATAAGTTTTCATGAATTTTACTATACACATCCTCTTGTACTGTTTGAATGATTTGGTGGTCTAACTATTATTTTGAATGAAAGAGTTGTAACATTATATGTTATGGCTTAGAGATATGACTTGCAAGTCTTGGTATAATGATACCAAATAGATGCATACCATAGCAGATTTAGAATAGACTAAAAAATATAGATCTTACTCAAATTTTGAATTCAAAAAGATGTATGTTTAAAAAAGATTAATAATGGGCTTAAAGAGAGTTAGATAGTTACCCCCAAAAAGTATGAGTTGAAAAACTCAAAGCTAGAAACCATGATATGCCGACACAGGTTTATGATACCATGTTATGTGGTCTTGTGTACCTTGATTTATGTTATCCTGATTTGGGAATATGGTTAGGAGCCATGATTTGTGGTCTTGTGCACTACCATGACATGTTGATTTGATTGGGGATCATGACATTATGCTATGTGGTCTTGCGTTTCCCCCCTTACTGATACTCTAATCCTTGTGGGAAACTTGGATTGAAGGCTTATCTACCGAGTCAAGGATGGATTCCATCTAGCCCATGGAATTACAGATTATAGGGTATACTATCTAGCTCAAAAGTAACACAAAGAGTGGTTCCTGATTTCAAAGAAATATTTCAAAGTCTTTAAAGTATGCCGTGTGTTTTTTCCTATATCATATGCAAATTATTTTTATGAATTGCTCTCACTTATATTGTATAAAAGTACATTACTTTGGATTTCTCCATGTACCAGTACATCTGTATTGACCCCCTATATTTCAGGATCTGAGGCACAGTCCCGGGGTCCCTCTAAGTAGTAGATTGGTGTGTTAGATATTTACAGTTGGTGAGCCTCCCCTACTCTGAAAGGCCTAGTTGTTAAACATTGTTAGCCAAATTTTAAGTTATGGTCTGACTGGGGGCCTTGTCCTAATTTTTAGACAGATGTTGGTTTTCATGCTATTAAAGATTTTACAGACTGGTGTCATGTGTTTTGAATGTTAAGCACTTCCTTTCGAATTGTTCAGTTTACTTATGAGATTGACTATGTTTCTGTTATGTTATCTTTCCATATTTCTTTATATTGTATGATCATTGTGCATGATTTCTAGATAGATATGGGTGCTCAGGCCTTCACGATTCGAGATTCTCATCCCGGCCAGCACTTCAACTCGGTTCATGAGATGGTAAAATTATGCCCTCAAGGTGTTTGTGAAAATGTCTAAGAAAAATGACTAGTTACATGCTAATAGTGTTTTGAACTAAGGCAATGGCTTAATGAGTAAGGATATTTAGTAAATGCCTTTGTAAAGGGCTTGTTGGCCATGTAATGAGTTAATTGATAACCTTGGTGGTTGGAATGGCTAAGAAGGGGTTTAAGTGCCTAAGTATGAAGTTGAATTTTGTTTAAACTAAAGCTTGATATACTAATGCTAATGAGGAATGGATGGTTTGATGAAGGTCTTGACTAAGACATTGGCCTATTAAAGTGATTGATTGACATATGGTTTATGAAGACCTTATGGTCATGTATGTTGTTGAATTGTGGCCTTCATGGATTGAATTGGCTAAGTGGGTTAGAGTCCCCAAATGTGAATGGTGTAGTTATAAATGCATGGACAAAGGGTTAGAGTCCCAATGTCAACTGGTAATAGATAAGATGGATTATGGTTAGAGTCTACTTGCGTAATAAAAAGGCTTATTGTTAGAGTCCACTTGTCTAGCAAAATAACTTGTGGTGAAAGTACACTTATCTAGAAAAAGGCTTGTGGTTAAAGTCCACTCACATAATTAGACGGCTTGGGGTTAGAGTCCTCTTGCTTGATATAACCTAAGTGAGTTGAAGGTTAGAGTCCTCCACTTCATGGTTCATGATTGGGAGCTTTGAAATGCATGTTATGGCCTTGTTATCTCTTGACACTTGGTATGTTTTCTTATATCTACATGCCTATGTGTATGAATATGGTGGCTTATGATGGTTTGACTTGGTATTGATAATGACACTATTTTCTCCTTACCCTTGAGTTTCATGCTAGCACTTTAACCACTAACCATCTCCAGATGTTATGTCCCAACGCGACACAGGGGTCGAAGCTTTTTTTTCTCTTCTTGCATAGTGATCAGGTGTTCAGGATGTTCGAGTATTGTCATTGAAGTGGTGAGCTTCCATACTTTGGAAGGAACATATTTCATGGTCTTCTTACCTTATGTCATAGACTTATTTTGGATTTAGTTTTGGCTATTGTCGTGGGCTTTTCCCCATATATTATTGACTTTGAATTTTATAAAGGCTTTGTGGATGACTGTGGACTTGGGTAGGTTAGACGTTGTATATTGAATGAATGGAATGATTAGACATTCTTAAGTTATGATTATTATTTTGATTTCCGCTATCTTTTTATATGTTTGGAGTTCATTGGACACTTAGGTATTGATGTTATGGTTAGGTTGGGTTAACGGGGCGATCTCCAGTCCTTGTTGGACTTGAGTTGTCCACACAACAAGGCCCGGTTTTGGGTCGTGTCTGTATGCTCTCTCTGAAGACACTTCAAGGTGGAGGTGTCTCATGTCGAAATGGTTAAAATGATCAAAAGTGTGTCTGGTTGATGGGAAGTAACTTACTTTTGTGTTCAACATGAAGATGCTGATTTATGGGACATGTAAGTTCCTCTGTGCTGAACTAATTTATTTCAAAGGAACTGGTCCTTGGAAAGCCAAAGCTGAAACTTTCAATAAACAAGGTTTGTAGCACCTGTATTAAGGGCAAACAAACCAGGTCTTTCTTTAAGATTAAAAAGTAGATGATTACTTCTAGATCCCTTGACATAGTGCATATGGATTCACGTGGAACTTTCAAAGTACAAAGTAAATGAGGAAATAAGAATGTGTTTGTGAGTTTAGATGACTGCTCAAGGTTCATCTAGACTATATTCTTGGGAACCAAGGATGAAACCTATGAGGTTATGGTTATTTTTTCTAAGTAAGTTCAATAGAAGCTAACGTGTAAGATTGTTGAATCCAGATATGCTCATGGAAATGAGTCTGAGAACTCTGTGTGTTGAAAAGAAAGTAGTTGTGGTCCTTAATGAGTCATAAAAGATGGTGATCCAGGATCTGAGTCACAGACCCCAGTTCCAGTAGAAGAACAACAAAGAGGTTTTAGTCAAAATTCATAGGGACCTAGTCCTAGTGAAACCCTTCTCAGAAGGTCAAACTAAAGGTACAAAAACCCTTTACATTCTAACTTCAACTCTGAAGAATGAAGTCCGAACAAGAGCTCAAGTCAGAAACTTCATGGCTTTCTCAGCATTCTTGTGCTAAAGTGAGCCCAAAGATATGAAAGAGCTTCTGAAAGATGCTGTCTAGCTTAAAGCATTGCTGAAGGAACCTTGGCAATTTAAAGGATGTTAAGTCTGGGACATGGTCCCCAAACCTATGTTCAAAACAATTTCTTAAAGTGGTGTACCAAGTCTAACAATCTGAGGCTGAATTTGATCAAAAGTCTAACAATCTGAGGCTGAATTTGATCAAATCAACCTGACCTACTAAATGGATCAGTCTCTCCTCCTAAAATTGGCTATGATCAGGAAACAGGTATCCTTGGTAAGGTAAGTACATATTGGTCTAATTCAGTACTATACCTTTGTAGGTATACACCCATGGGAACAACTTTGGAAGAGGACAAATGTGACTTACACAAAATTAAAAATTCTGTCAAGAAAGAGAGGGACCTGGTCCCATCTCTCAAGGTTAGTACCAAAACAATATGCTTTAATAATCATGAAATTTTATCCAAAAAGCCACGTGTCTTGTCTTATCCGAGCAAAAGCTGTAAATTCATAAGCAATGTGAAGAGTCACCCAATTAAAGTTAGACGCCTCATTTCAAAAAGGCTTTTTTAATTAAAATGGTCACCTCACTCAAATCACTAAACCAAATTTATCTCCTCTTATTCTCTTCCAATAATTGACTGAATTCATCTTTTTCAATTGTCCTTCATCTTTGAATTAAACTGATACTTTCTCTTTCTCTTAATAAAATCTTGAAATGGCAAACATTCCCTCTTTCTCAACCCCCATTAAAAATCCTGAAGTTGATAAAGCTCCAGAAAATCAATCCGAACAATCCCAAATTGAGCCTTCTGATTCCTTATCACCCAAAACCATAGAAGACTTCTCCATAAGTCCTCAACAAGAACCTATGTCAACTCTTCCTACCAGTTAGTCCCTTTTAAAACATCCTTAATTATCGAAATGTATGATGAATCAACCTTGATAGGGGATCTAAATCAATGGTTTGGTTCATCGATTGAGCAAGAAACTTCTCAATCCGAAATCCCTCCTTCCCCAGAAGAATCCAAATCACCTGAAAATCCTTAAATCTTTGTTTCTTATGAAGAACCAAAAAATACCGAACCCCAAGAAACCCCTCAAGTACCTAGTTGCCACACTCCCTCTGAGTCAAAATCTATTTTTTCTTAATTGTATGATGAATAAATCCCTGTAAAGAGGTTTGATATTTCCAATAGTGTAGACTGCGTAGATGAGAATTTGTTTCTACTTGCATATAATCCCAAGGAAAGCTTAGTTAGTGCTAAAAAGCAAATAGTTGGTAAGAAGGATGATGTAACTAAGGATAGAGAGATTGTTCTACCTCCAAATAAGGAGGATGAGGATGAACCACCTTTGAGATGGCTTGTGAAAAAACAAAAAGGCTGTAAAGGCAAAGATAAAGTGATTGATTCTTATGTAAAAAATGCTAGATACTATTCTACTAAGGGATCTGAAAAGAAGCTACTAACAGATGCTATGAAGGTTAGCAAGTCTTCTACTACTTACTTAAGAAAGTTTCTATAGTAGAGGAGAAGAATATTGAAGTTTTAGAGGTGAGAGAGGATGAAAAAATTGATCCCAATATTGCAGTGGAAATGGTGAAAAGAAGACAAAAAAATTATGTCTCAGGAAGGACCCGGTCCTCCCTTTCAAAGCCTAGTAGCTCTGTAGGAATAAAGCAGAAATATATTACTGTGAAAAAGAAGAAAGTCTCTGAAGGACCTGGTCCTAAGAAGAGAAAAGTTGTTGAAAGTATGAGCTACGTAGTGATGTCAAAAGAAGAAGAAAAGAGGAAGAAAAGAAGGTTAGGTCTAGAGAGCAAAGGAATAAGATTTTAAAACACAAAAGTATTATCTAGGAGAGTGTTTGATCCCAGGATTTAGGAAAAAACTGGCATAGTTGAGTTGGTGGAATATGTCAAACACCAGGGATAGTTACACCTTTTGAAAGAACCAACTCCCATGGTCTTTAAAAAGAAAGTGAGAGAATTTTATTATACAATGGAGTTCTCAAATGATGGGTTAAGATTGACTGTTAAAGTGCAAGGAAAACAAATCAAACTAGATAAAGAGTCACTAGGGAAAATCCTATATGTGCCTTTAATTGGGGTGAGGACTGTTGTAAAGCAACAAACATCAATTGAGTTCATGATGAATGCTTCTATGGTTAGGGGAACATCAATAGCTGGTGTAAGAAAGAAATTTCTCACTAGTGAGTCCAAATTAGTGTATGAATTTATGAACAAGGTCCTTTCACTTAGGTTAGAGAAAAAGACCATTGCATCTGCTGTTGATTTGTTTTTGATAGAAAGTCTGGTAAGTTTGAGCTAATAAGTTTTCCTTCTCTTATGATAGAGCACATGAATAAAGTGATTGTTGAGAAGGAAGAAAGATATGGGATGCCGTATGGTTACTTCCTGAACAAAGTATTTGATTACTTTGGAGTAGTTAGGGGCAAAGGGACTCTAAGAATAGTCAAACAAAAGTTTAGTTTGACAATATTGGTTGAAAATAAATACATTGAAGGAAAAAAGGGAACTGTGTCCCAATTGTCAGAACTTTTGGCTACTCAGGAGAATTTAAGTAAGGAGATAGAGGACATGAGGATCTAGTTAGCTGCAAAAAATATTAAGATAGTGCACCTGAAGATGCAAAATTAGAAGTTGTCCTTAGAGGGACCAGGTTCCACTGAGGAACTTGTAGAAGAAAATGGAAAAGTCCAGGTTAAGGTTGTAGAACTCACTCAGGAGGTTCATAGTATGAATGTTGAAGTTAAAGACCTCACTAAGAAATTTCTAAATTCCCATGCTGTAGAGAGTTATATAATGGAGTTGTTTCTGAAATATTTCTCTTCTAAGTACCCTTACCTAAGTACAGTCATCCCTGTGTCACTTTGTTATCTCTGTGTGTCAGTTCCTAGTCCTTATTCTTAGTGTGGCTTTTTTTGAATCAAAATTTTATGTTTATTTTAGTATGATGTAATGGTACTGATCTTTTTTAAAAATCTATAAATCCTTTGCTTGTATGTTTCATCTATCCATTCTTTATATTTAAAGTTGTTCCTCATGTTAGTGTTTCCTAGTGGCCATGAGTTAACTATCTTGTGCTTCTTTTTACTGTAAGTATAATGTTATAATTTTTCAATGATGCCAAAATGGGTAATACTACTGAATACCTATGGTAGGGACCAGGTGTGTATGTTTAATGATGTTTAAGAGACTAGTGTAATACCCCGTACTTCTACCTAGCTTAAAAATCATCCCAAAAATGTTAAAGACTTGCTTTAAAGGATGAATCAACTTTTATACATGTGGAATTTTCAAGATTTTGACTTTTTGTTGTGTGGGAAATTGAATAATCTTTCAATCGATACATAATTCTTCTAAATTTGGTATCGGGGTAGAAAGTTATGACCAAAATACAAAAAGTAGTTTGAACCGCCCAAGTGCGACGGAAAAGGCCAACAGACTATCGATCTAGCGATGGTCCATCGCCCAAACCGTCGTAGCGGAGGTAGTGAGTCAACCTTCTATCCAGGTATGATGGAACGACTGATAGACCGTTGAGATAGTGATGGACCATCGCCCAAACCATCGCAACCAAGGCAGAAAGATCACATTCTAGCCTAGTACGATCGGAAGGTCGACGGGCCATCGAGCAAGCGACGGACTGTCACCCAAACCATCGCAGATCCCATTCAACAATTTAAAGCCATTTTTATAAGGGTATTTGGGTCTTTTCCACCCTTTTTAACACCTAATTATTCCAGACCAGGGATCATAACTTCATTATTCATCTACAACACCAAATTAGGGTTTTTCTCAAAGATCAATCCCCAAGAACAAGATCCCAAACCTTCTTCAAGAAACTAAGAGATTCAAGTTCTTCAAGTCCAAGAACTTCAAGAAAACTCACAATCAAGGTTTGTCAAGTGTTGATTCATAGGTCCCTTTCACCCATGAAGCTCAAGAATCTCTTTTCAAATTCCAAAGATTGTGTAATTATGCATGTTCATGATTTAGTTGAATTGAAATTCATGTCCATGTTGTTGTTGGGTTTTGATTCATGTTTTAAATTACATGTTCCAATGATTGATCCTAGTATGTGTTGATTTGCATATTATTAATGATAAACCCTTCAAATTGCAAATTTATTTATGCAACCATGATAATTAGATGCATTGATGATGGTATAATCAAAGTATGCTCCCCATATGTTTGATTAAATGCCTATGTGAAGGAAAAAGTTCCATTATAGTATGATAGTATAAAATCCCCATTCCTGTACAAGTTAATGTATGTCAAGTGTTTGATGAAATGTCTTAGTCAATGAATTATGAATATATGTGTAGACATTGTTGTGCTTTCAAACTTGTGCCATGAATTACTTTTATGCTTTTGAATCTTGGGGGTATTTATACCCAATAATTTAGCTGTGTGCCTAGATCCAGTGTCAGTTTTATGATAATCTTAGTCACGCCATGATCAGTAGAATTCAGTTAGTTACATGACTCAGGAAAACCCAAAAATCTCATGAACTCTGTCAGTTAACAGGATTCAGTAACATTCAATCAGTCCACGAAACTCAATGAACTCAGTCCAGTTTATCTCAGTATAATCAGTTCAGTGTCTATTCAATTGGGAGTAGATTCAGCACCAAGCGAACCTAAGGATTAGGGCACACACTGCCTTTTGAGGGTGTGACCCTTAGAAGCAATCCTTGCGTACCAGAACTATGTAGACAACATAGTTTGAGACATCAACACTGACAGTTGAGGGTTGATAAGGTGGATTCACACTGCCAGATGAGGGTCCTACCATTCTCTTTTGGGGACACTGCCAGATGAGGATCACTCACAGCTTGTCTTTACCAGTGAAACGGTATTAACACCCTACCAATTGGAGCTACAGATTGGACCCCAACTCAACTATATTGCTTATTAGGGGCATGTCAGTTAGATAACTACTTCCCACAGTCTCAGTCTCAGTCTCAGTCTCAGTCTCAATAATAGAACTCAGATAGTTCTACAAATTTTAGAACTGTTAGATATAGTCACTTAACTCAGTACAGAACTCGGCTAGTTTCATCAGAACCTAGAATGTTAGGCACAGTCACTCAGTTAATGCGAAACTCATGTTATCAGTATTCAGATTCAGTATTATCATGACTTCAGTTACAGTTCATGTGTTTATGCATGTATCCTCACGTAGTCATGTTTGTGTTCATGTCAGCCAGTTATAGTTCATGCATATGAACCTTTACATTGAGCTTACCTCACTTACGTACTAGTACATTCTCACATACTGAGCATACTTTTCTTTTGCATTATGGTATTTTATACCTTAGGTTTAGAAGCACGAACTCCAGAGCGTCCTTAGTAGATCAGCCATTCAGTAGACAGACTAGCAGTGAGTCCTCATCATTCAAGGATATTATTATTTGACTATTTCATTCTTTTAGTACTTAGTTTATTTTAGCAGTTGGAGTTAGTTGGGGTCATGTCCCATCAACTCTTTATTCAGACAGTTTAGAGGCTTTCGAACTAGCATATTCAAATAGTGATTTTAGTTATTTTGGTATTAATATACTGTATCTCCAGATGTTATGTTTTAATATATATTTAAACCTTATGGCCTTTAATCCTTTTATTCTGTATTTATATAGTATATTATGCAGTGCTCAGGTATAGATATCAGTCATGGGTTAGCTTGTGGTCCTTTGGGGTTATAAGCACCGTATAACATTTTGGGTACCAGATTCAGGGTGTTACAAACTTGGTATCAGTGCCTAATGTTTAATAGTGTCCTAGAAAGTCTAAAAGCCACATCAAGTAGAGTCTTATGCATGGGTATATTACGCGTCACACTTATGGGCATGAGTCTATGAGATGTTTTAGAAATAGTTTCCCTTCTTTTAGTATTCATATCATGTGAGTGAGAATGAGCTCAAGTTAAACTCTCAGTCTAATCTATTTTTCCCTTTTTGTTTACAGAACATGCCTCCCAAAAGAAGAAACAAAAATCAGTTAGCCCCTCAGCCCGTCCAAGCAGACCCCTTGGATGAACATATTTCTCATGCAAAGTTCAGAGCTATATTCACTACTCTTGCTAACTCAAATGCAGCTCAAAATAAATGGCCAACTACTATTCCAGCCAACCCAGTGGCCAATACTGCTACATCTAGGATATGGGACTTCACCCGAATGAATCCTCCATCCTTTTTTGGGTCTAAGTTAGATGAGGACCCTCAGGAATTCTTTTATTAGGTTTAGAAGGTTACGAATATCATAGGTGTTACTGCTAATGAGAGTGCTGATCTAGCTACATATCAGTTATAGGATATGGCTTACACTTGGTTTAAATAGTGAAAATCAGAGAGGGCTATAGATGTATGGCCTATTGAGTGGGATGAGTTTTCCATTACCTTTCTTGATAGATTCTTTTCCCTAGAGATAAGGGAGGCTAAGGTGTTAGAATTTATCAACCTCAGGCAGGACAACATGACAGTGAAAGAGTATTCTCTTAAGTTTACTCAACTAGCTAGATATGCTCCTTATATGGTGGCAGATAGCAGGGCCAAGATAAGTAAGTTTGTTTCTGGGGTGAATGATAGTGTGGTCAATGAGCGCAAATCCACAATGCTAATTAGTGAGATGGACATAACTAGGCTTATGATCTATGCTTAATAGATAGAAGAGCAGAAAATTAAGATGAGAGAGAAGCAGAATAAGAGAGCTAGAATCGGTAGCTTTAACTTTAATCAGCCTAAGTCAGAGGGTGGTAACCATTCTCAATTCCGCCCAAAGTCATCCATTCCAGCTCTTTTCTTAGCCAGTGCTCCAACTCCTAAGTTCAGGGATTATGACAGAGATAGGGCATCAGGCTCTAAGTCTCAGGGAAATGTTAGTAGTGCCCACACCATCCTCTTTGTCAAACTTGTGGTAAGAACCATAAGGGTATTTATAGAACTAGTAGTGATGTGTGTTTTGGATATGGAAAGACAGGCCATAGAGTTAGAGATTGTCCCTAATTAGGGTTTTAGGGTCAGTAGAACCGTTTCTCAGTTTAGTTCGATCACTCGAATCAGTAGGGTGTCACTTTCTGTGCAACCCGTGGGCAGCGCCCAAATAGACTCTATGCCCTCCAATCCTGACAGGATCAGGAAAATTCTCCCGATGTAGTCACTGGTATGTTACAGATCTTTCACTTGTATGTTTACGCTTTGCTAGATCCTGGAGCTTCTTTTTCTTTTGTTACTCCTTATATAGCAGTTGATTTCAGAGTCAGTCCTAAAATTCTAGTAGATTCCTTTTCAGTCTCTACCCCAGTGGGTAAAACTATCATAGCCCGACGGGTATACAGGAACTGTCCGATTATGATATTTTAGAAAGACACATCAGTAGACTTAGTCAAATTAGAGATGACTAATTTTGATGTCATTACCCCACTTTATGGGAATACACTGGGTTTGTTGTTGTTGTTGTTATTATTGTTGTCATCCCAACATGGATTAGCTTCATTCCTCCTATGTCACAGTCGACTGCAGAAATAGAGTGGTCTAATTTTAGTTTCCGGATAAACATATCCTAAAGTGGAGTGGTAGTACTTCAGCATTCAGAGGTTAGCTTATTTCCTACCTTCGGGCAGGAAAAATGATATCTAAGGGATGTGTCTATTAACTTGTTTGAGTTAAGGACTCTAGTTCCGAAACTACCAGTCTCGAATCTATCCTAGTAGTTAATGAATACTCAGATGTCTTTCCCCAAGATCTTCCCCAAATTCCTCCCGAAAGGGAAATAGACTTTGACATTGATCTTTTTTTAGATACTCAACCTATATCTATTCTATCATATAGAATGGCACCAGTAAAACTCAGAGAGTTGAAAGAGCAGTTGAAGGATCTCTTAGATAAGGGGTTCATTAGACCAGTGTATCCCCGTGGGGTGCACTAGTCTTATTCGTCCAAAAGAAAGATGGTTCTCTCAAAATGTGTATTGACTACTATCAGCTTAATAAAATCATGTAAAGAGGAAGTATCCACTTCCCAGAATCGATGAATTGTTTGACCAACTTTAGGGTGCCCGTTATTTCTCTAAAATGGACCTTAGATCAGGCTATCATCAGCTCAGAGTCAAGGAATGTGACATTCCAAAAACATCTTTCTGGACTCGGTATGGTTACTTCGAATTCTTAGTCATGTCCTTTGGTCTTACCAATGCCCCAGAAGCTTTCATGGACTTGATGAACCCTGTGTTCAAGCAGTACTTGTACATGTTTATCATATCCTTTTTAGATGATATTCTTATCTATTCTCGCAGTGAGCATGATCATGCAGACCATCTCATAATAGTATTGCAACTCTAAAAAATCATCAGTTATTTTCCAAATTCGGTAAGTTCAAATTTTGGCTAAGGTCAATAGCATTCCTTAGTCATATCATTTCTAGTGATGGCGTTATTGTTGATCCTCAAAAGACCGAAGCAGTAAGAAACTGGCCTCGCCTTGTCTCTCCATTAGATATCAGGAGTTTCTTGGGTCTGGCTGGCTATTACAGATAGTTTGTTGAGAGATTTTCTTTTATTGCATCTCCTATGTCCAGATTGACTCAGAAGAAAGTCAAGTTTCAATGGTCAGATCCTTGTGAGAAGATTTTTCAGGAGTTGAAGATTTGACTCACCATAGCCCCAGTTTTAGCTTTTCTAGATGGTTTAGATGGTTCGTAGTGTACTGTGATACATCTAGAGTGGGTTTGGGTTGTGTCCATACAACATGGTAAGGTCATAGACTATGACTCCAGACAACTTAAGCCCCATGAGAAGAATTATCCTACTCATAACCTTGAGTTAGCAGCCCTAGTTTTTGCCTTAAAGATTTGGAGGCATTACTTGTACGATGTTCATGTAGATGTGTTCACAGATCATAAAAGCCTTTAGTACGTGTTCTCTCAGAAATATCTTAATCTCCGCCAGAGAAGGTGGTTAGAGCTCTTGAAAGATTATTACATAAGTGTCCTTTATCATCCGAGCAAGGCCAATATAGTGGCCAACGCTCTTAGTAGACTTTCTATGGGTAGTGTTGCTCATGATGAAGACAGTAAGAAGAAGCTAGCTTAGGAAGTTCATCAGCTTACCAGACTAGGTGTCCACTTAGTTGATTCATTAAGATTAGTTCCGGATTATCTCTAGTTTCCGAAGTTAAGGAAAAAACAAGATAGAGATCCCAGTCTAGTCAAGTTAAAAGAGTTAGTCAAGGATCAGAAGGTTGAGGTTTTCTCCCAAGGGGGAGATGGTGTATTGCATTCTTAGGATCATCTGTGTGTGCCAGGTGTAGATAACGTAAGGAAATGAATTATTGCAGAAGCGCATAGTATGCATCACTCAATTCATACAAGGGCCACTAAAATGTACCATGATTTGCGGGAAATCTATTGGCGGAGTGGGATGAAAAGAGATATTGCAGAGTTTATGGCTAAGTGGTCTACATATCAGCAGGTTAAGGTTGAGCATCAGAAGACTAGTGGGTCCATGCAGGAGTTCAATATTCCCACTTGGAAGTAGGAAGAAGTGATCATGGACTTTGTGATGGGTTTTCGTCGTACTCGTCATCAACGTGATTCAGTCTGGGTCATTATAGACAGGATGACCAAATCAACTCATTTCCTTCCAGTCCATACCTCCTATTCAGTCGAGGATTATGTCAAACTCTATATCAGGGAGTTGGTAAGATTTCACGGTGTTCCATTATCTATTATCTCATATAGAGGTACCCAGTTCACCTTTCATTTCTGGAAAGTATTCCAAAAGGGTCTTAGTACCCGAGTTCATCTCAGTACAGACTTTCACCCTCAGATAGATGGTCAAGAAAAAAGGACAATTTAGACCTTGAAAGATATGATAAGGGCGTGTGCAATTGATTTCAAGGGTAGTTGGGATGACCACTTACCTTTTATTGAGTTTGCATACAAAAAAACTATCATTCCAGTATTCAGATGGCTTCATTCGAAGCTCTCTATGGTAGGAGATATAGATCTCAAATCGGTTGGTTCAAAGTCAGCGAGTCCGCAATAGTAGGGCCTGACTTGGTCTTCGATACCTTAGAGAAAGTACAGTTAATCAGAGAGAGGCTTAAGGCAGCTTAGAGCCAACAAAAATCGTACACAGATGTACATAGAAATGATCTCAGTTCAAGATTGGTGATTATGTATACCTGAAAATCTCTCCCATGAAGGGAGTGAAGAGGTTCTTCAAAAAGGGAAAGCTCAGTCCCCAATATGTCGGTCCCTTCAAAATTCTCAGTCGCTTCGGGAAAGTAGCTTATGAGCTTGAATTGCCTTCAGATCTTGCTTTAGTTCATCCAGTCTTTCATGTCTCCTTGCTTAAGAAGTTCATAGGTGAACCAACAGTCGTAGTCCCTGTTAATCGCTTAGTCATTCAGAACAGTTTCTCTTATGAGAAAATCCAAGTCAAAATCTTTGACTATCAGATTCGCAGACTGAGGAACAAAGAAGTCCCTCTAGTCAAAGTTCTTTGGTGAAATTAGTTTGTTGAGGGAGCTATTTGGGAAGAATAAGAAGATATGGGGACCAAGTAACCTCACCTCTTCTCCTCTAATTTAGACCCAGCCTAACATTCAGCTTATGGTTCAAATTTTAGTTACAAACTATGCTAAGTTTTTGTTTCAAACTTGGTATCTTTACCCTTATATATTTAGTCGCATGTTCATGAGTCAAATCAGTCATGTATTCATGCATCAGATATGCGTGATCAACTTATCAATACTCTTATTCACGCATTCATGTATCAGCTCAGTCATAAAACCATGCATCAAATATGCATGATCAGCATGAATCTCAGTAATATCAGTCATGTCGTCATGTTTCAGTTGTTCATGTTCAATATGTACTTCAGCTTATCCTTTTTGCAATCTAAATTAGTCTCATTTAAGGATGAATATTCCCAAAAGGGAGATATTGTAATACCTTATACTTCTACCTAGCTTGAAAATCACCCTAAAAATGTTAAAAACTTTTTTTAAAGGATGAATCCACTTTTATACATGTGGAATTTTCAAGATTTTGACTTTTTGTTGTGTGGGAAATTGAATAAGCTTTCCATCGATACCAAATTTGCCAAAATCTAGTATCGGGGTAGAAAGTTATGGCTGTAATACAGAAAGCAGTCTAAATCGCCCAGGTGCGACGGATCGTCGATCTAGCGACGGGCCGTCGCCCAAACTATCGCAGTGGAGGTAGTGAGTCGACATCTATCCAGGCGTGATGGAATTGCCGACGGACCATCGAGCTAGCGATGGACCATCGCCCAAATCGTCGCAACCAAGGCAGAAAGATCACATTCTGGCCTAGTACGATGGGAAGGTAGACGGGCCGTCGAGCCAACGATGGACCGTCGTCCAAACTATCGCATATCCCTTTTAACAATTTAAAGCCATTTTTATAAGGGTGTTTGTGTCTTTTCCACCCTTTTTAACACCTAATTATACCAGACCAGGGCTCATAACTTCATTATTCATCTACAATACCAAATTAGGGTTTCTCTCAAAGATCAATCCCCAAGAACAAGATCCCAACCCTTCTTCAAGAAACTAAGAGATTCAAGTTCTTTAAATCCAAGAACTTCAAGAAAACTCACAATCAAGGTATGTCAATTGTTGATTCATGGGTCCCTTTCACCCATGAAGCTCAAGAATCTCTTTTCAAATTTCAAAGATTGTGTAATTATGAATGTTCATGATTTAGTTGAATTGAAATTCATGTCCATGTTGTTGTTGGATTTTGATTCATGTTTTAAATTACATGTTCTAATAATTATCCTAGTATGTGATAATTAGATGCATTGATGATGGTATAACCAAAGTATGCTCCCCATATGTTTGATTAAATGCCTATGTGAAGGAAAAAGTGCCATTATAGTATAATAGTATGAAATCCCCATTCCTGTACAAGTTAATGCATGTCAAGTGTTTGATGAAATGTTTTAGTCAATGAATTATGGATATATGTGTAGCCATTGTTGTGCTTTCAAACTTGTGCCATGAATTACTTTTATGCTATCGAGTCCTGGGGGTATTTAAACCTGACAATTTAGCTATGTACCTAGAGCTAATGCCAGTTTCATGATAATCTCAGTCACACCATGATCAGTAAAATTCAGTCAGTTACATGACTCAGAAAAACTCAGAAATCTTATGAACTCAGTCAGTTAATAGGATTCAGTAACATTCCGTCAGTCCGCAAAACTCAATGAACTCAGTCCAGTTCATCTTAGTATAATAAATTCAGTGTCTATTCAGTTGGGAGTAGGATTTAGCACTGAGCGAACCTAAGGATGAGGACACACACTGACCGTTGAGGGTGTGACCCTTAGAAAAAATCCTTGTGTTCTAGAACTATGTAGACAACATAGGTTGAGATATCAACACTGACAGTTGAGGGTTGATGATGTGGATTCACACTACCAGATACAAGTCCCACCATTCTCTTTCGGGGACACTGCCAGATGAGGGTCACTCACAGCTTATCTTTACCAGTGGTGCGGTATTGACACCCATCCAATTGGGGTTACAAATTGGATTCCAACTCAACTATATTGCTTATTAGGGACATGTCGGTTATATAACTACTTCCCACTGTCTCAGTCTCAGTCTCAGTCTCAATAATAGAACTCAGATAGTTCTATAGATTTCAGGATCGTCAGATACAGTCACTCAACTCAGTATGGAACTCAGCTAGTTCTATCAGAACCTAGACTGTCAGGCACAGTCACTCAGTTAATGCAAAACTCATATTATCAGTATTCAGATTCAGTATTATCATGACTTCAGTTACAGTTTATGTATTCATACATGTATCTTCACGTAGTGATATTTGTGTTCATGTCAGTCAGTTATAGTTCATGCATATCAACCTTTCCATTTATCTTACCTCACTTGCATACCAGTATATTCTCACATATGACGCATACTTTTCTTTTGCGCTATGGTGTTTTATACCATAGGTTCAGAAGCACGAGCTCCAGAGTATCCTTAGTAGATCAGTCGTTTAGCAGACAGACTAGCAGTGAGTCCTCATTATTCGAGAATGTTATTATTTGACTATTTCATTCTTTCAGTACTTAGTTTATTTCAGCAGTTAGAGTTAGTTGGGGATATGTCCTATTAACTCCTTATTCTGACAGTTTAAAGGCTTTCAGACTAGCATGTTCAGTCAGTTATTTCAGTTGTTTTGGTATTGATATACCGTATCTCCAGATGTTATGTTTTAATAGATATTTGAACCTTATGGGCTTTCAGCCTTTTATTCCATATTTATTCAGTATATTATGCAGTGCTCAGGTACATATATCAGTCATGGGTTAGCTTATGGCCCTTTAGGGTCATGAGCATCATGTAGCATTCTGGGTACCATATTCGGGGCATTACAACCAAGTACCAAGCAAGTGCATATGTGCTGAATGTAAGGAAGTGATAGGTGATATGTACTAAATGCAATGATGGTGAAGTTATGATAACATATTGATAGGGGTAAGAATTCTCAAATGAACATTGATGAATGTAAGTATATTGATAGGGGGATCATTGAAATACAGTGAATGTATTTTGATGTCAACTGACAATAAGGGACAAGGTACCAAAGTTGATATATTGATAAAGGGAAGCACGATGTATAATAATAGGGGGAACATTCACTGACAGTAGTGGTAATCACTCCGACTGAATAAGGTGAATATATTTGATGCTCCAAAATTCTTCGGTCATTTTATGTGGTTTGTCCTTATCAAAAATGAGGAAAATGCTATATCTTGTTTTGATAATGATCAGCTAATATCAAGGGACGAGGTCCCTGGGTCTTCATGAAAAAAACATCTGTCACAAGGTCTCTGTAGTTTTTCTTCTAGTGTAACAAACTGCATAAGTGAGCTTGTACCTTTCATGACACCTGGTCCAATTAGCTTTATACCCTAACATTATTCTACTATAAAAGAAAAAGAATTCTTCTCAATTGGGGAGCTTTTGCAAGATCAGAATATGGAAGTGAGAGAGAGGCAGAAACTTAACTTTGCAATATTGGTCAAGTTCTTGATTTCTTTATGTACTGAAAGAGTGAGTGTTCTTGAGTAGAGTCATGGTATGCAACTGAATTACTCGTGTTATAAGCGTAATGCTTTATTTTCTTGCTTAGGTAAAGCTACCTGAGTTTAATATTGGTTAGAGTTAATCAGTATTGAGGTGTGTTCTTGGTAGAGTTGTCAAGATAGGCTTGCAGTAGAGTTATTTCAAGCAGGTGGATCCTAGAGTTAGGTTTATTGGTGTCTGTAATAAAGAGTTTGACTATAGTGGACTGTTGAGTGCTTGTAAGGGCAAGCAGTGGTTTTTCCTCCTTTGAGCAAGGAGGTTTCCACGTTAAATCACTATGTTCTTTACTTTACTTCAAGGTTTTTGTTTTCCAGTGCTTAACTATTTGATTTCTTGTGACTGACTTTAAGGGACTTGGTCCCTCATAGTGTGGTGCAACCCTCTTGCATTCCAACACTATTAAATACCATATTTTGAACTCATACTACACTTTGGTGGCCTGCAGATCGAAGTACGAGTTCTTGTCATTGTTGTGTACATCGTGCAAAGCATCTATAGATCGGAAATTGGGGTGATATCTTAGCATTTGGAGTATTACTACTCTCTCTCTTTGGATTATACTAATCTCTACATTATATTCAGAGATGACTTGTATTTATATTTATTCTATATTTCACTTTATACTCTCATTGTGTTAGAAACTCGTGTACTAATTTTACCAAGTTTTGGGTATGATTTATATATTGATCTTGTTATCATATTTATTATGCTATTTCCTTTCATTTCTTTTGATAGTCCATTACTAGTTGTTTTGGAATGTGGGGTAGCTTACCTATTGGTGGGTTATAGTTGGTGCCATCATGATTTGCGAAATTTGATTGTGACAAGTATGAAGATATATAATATGTCCACCACACACACAGAGAGGGACATATATATATATACATATATACTTACATACATACATACATATATATATATATAAGTGAACCTAGAAATAAACTCAATATATCCACAGTTCATGATTGCCAACTCTAATTAGACACCATTGGAATAAATACGCATGTAAGAAATTATTAGTATCACATCAACTCCCAACTCTGGGATTTTTATCATAATAAAGTCCATCAATGCTCAATAAGGCCTATAATAAAAATTCAAAACCCACATAGGCATTATATCTAGAATAAAGGCATTTAAATGCGTATATAAGGACAATGATAAAAAAATAAAGCCCCTATATGGGCAACACGTAATATCAGATATCACGAGTCAATAATAATAGAATATAAGCCCCCAGTATGCACACAATAGTAATAATAATCTCAAAATTTAAACCCCATTGTTATTTTACCCAACATAGCATGCTTTACTTATTCATTTATTACCTAACTCAATTTGAAAGAAGTTAAGACATAACCTACCACAAAACGAAAAAATCTTAGCCTAAAGTGCTTCAACACAAAACTTTACCCTTTTGAACGGCCTTAGAATTAACTACAACATTCAAATATAATATCTACATGTTAAAATAAAGCTAATTATATCCATACTATCCATATTTGAGTTAGGTCCAAAATGGATTCAAAAAAAAAGTTCGAAAATAAAAGTGCTAAAACTAGAATTTTATTTTATAAAAGAATTTGCCAAAGCTAAAGTAATCTATAGTTTAAAACTTGTGTGAAAATGGGTTAAAAATTAGGTCCAAATCAAAGAAAAGCTATTTCTAAGATTTACAGTGAAACCTCAAAATCCCATTTCAAAATCACAATTAAAAGGTGTTATCGAAGATGTAATCAATGGGAAATAATGGAAATATGATTTAGGAGTATACCCAAGCAAGAATGGTGAAAAATTCCTAAGAAATCACCTATTCTTGAATCTTGGAGGTCCAAAAATAGAGTAAATCACAAAATTTGTGGTTTATATACTATTCTGTGAACAATACCTTGTGAATGCAGTCAAGCCTTCATGTTTGTGAGGGTAAAATTTAAACGGAAAAAAGTTTGGCCTTTGCATTTTCTGTCGAGGCTTTGCATTTAGGAAGGTTGATGAGTCAGGCCTTTGCATTCATGATAGCCTCATCGCATTCACGAATAAGGGGATTACCTGACTTGGACCTAGTTTTATTTTGTGAATTCCACATCCCACCTCACCTTCATAATGAAAGAAAAAATTCCTTCTAAGCATTCATATCCAGAGGCCCGCATTCATGAAGAAAGATCTGGCTTGCACTAGATATTAATAAAAATACTTTTTTGTATGGTTTTGAATCCTTTGAATAGAACCTCGAGATTATTAACTATCAATATTTGGAAATTTTTTTAAATAAATTAACCCTTGGGACCATTTTTTACTATGTGCTAATCGAATAAGAAAAATAAAAAATAAAGACTATAAACTCAAACCAACCCCGCTACTAACTCAAGTTCAACATTTTGGATCTAGTGAACTGTTCAAATTGTCATTTGGGACTCAAAACATAAAATATTGACCAAAGTCCACTATATGGCTTTTAGAGCCTCTAAAAACCATAAACTCACTCAAATCATTCTTGATTGAATTGGGAACCATGCCCACAATACCCATAACCTAAAATCAACAAGTAGCAACTTTAAGTAAGGGAAAAATTATCAAAACACATAAAAACAAGATTTCACAAATTAGTTAATTACACTACATCATATTATATTATACTACCTTTTGGTTAATTAAGAGTTTAGATATTCATGAGACGTGAGGTATGGTTAGGGTTTGATTAATGAGACACATAGTGTCGCATATATTTGTAGCATAATAAACACATAATTACACACTTTCACTACTTTAACCTAGATTATTGGTTGAACATGATAATTTAGCCCGATATATCGTGTTAGTGAGTTTTCCTTATAATTACTTCCTTTTACATGTTGATCATAATAATGTCTAGTGTTTACTTAGATTATTTAGCCTACCCTATATTCTAATACTCCTATAACTATTGTGTTGGGTCACCCTGCTAAGATAAAATGTACTTATAGATTATAGATCAATTCGGGGAAACCTTGGATAGTTGGGATAATGGTTCTCACTATTGCTTTGGATTAGTATAGGTCACTAATGATGCTTGGTGAGTACATGTATTTCGTACTCACTCCTTCTTATCTTTCCTTTTTTATTTTTTCTTGCACTTTGTGCATGTATTTGGTTTGAGTAGTAGATTGTAGATTGCATTTCTTCAATAATGCAGTTGTAGAGATGGAAGTAGTGGCTAGAAAACTTCAAAGCTTACTAGATTTCTCCTTATTTATCCTATGCTTACACGCATTTAAGATACTTTAGCTATTAATATCATTCTGTATTTAGAGGCTTGTACTAGTGACAACTAGACCTGTGATATCTCTTTGATTCATTATTGCACATATATATATATTTGGGATTAGTTTTTTCTTCTTTAATTTTTAATTTACTTGATTATTATTTTGGGTTGGGGTAGACTTAGTGTATTGAAAGGTGTAATAGGTGCAATCACACACTTTTTTTTGGGTCGTGATAAATTAGTTTTCGAGTCCCAAGTTTATTATTCTCATTAGTACAAGATGAGTCTAGTAGAGCTTTGCAGATCAATGTAGAGATGTCTATTATGTATCTTCAAGAGGCTACATGAATTAAAGAAAAATCTATTTCTTTATTCTATATAATGTGTTCTTAGCTTGATGTCATTCTAAAACATCTTATTCACTCACTTGGTGAGAATGAGTTTTTTCTTAGTTAAAGATTCAATACCATGCTTTTGGTACACAACAGGGCCAGAGGTTGAGGTAGAGTTTAGAATGGAACTTCCAGACCAGCTAGAGGTCAAGTTGGGATTTCCTTTTCCAATTTTAAAATTGATAGTTATGGTAGGTCTATTGAGTTAGAGGGGTTGAGTCTAGTGTACAAACCATATATGACCATACCTATGCTAGAGGATTTCTTGGTGCGAGTGTTGTGTTTTCTTGAGTTTGTGGATCCTTCTTTTATTCTAAATGCTACTTTGAGGTTCCAGACTCTAGATGTTCAATTGACTATAGTTTCTCCTAGTGTTTCTAAAATATTACCATGATTGCTCCACATCTAGTGACCTTACCCTTTATATTTATGTAAGGACAAAGTAGTTATATGGAGTTCATGAGGATAGATCTTCCTTAATTTTGATGGAGATCCTAGGGTTGATGTCTATATGTTCTTGCTTGGATGTTGTAAGAGGTTGAACAAGTTAGTCTTGGTGGATTCTAAAGTAGTAGATTTCATTGTCTTTTAGTTCTTTATGCTATCAAGATTATGATGTAGGACTTTTAAAGAGAGTAGACCATTTAGACCACCCTCTCTTTTGAGGACTAGTTTGCTTGAGAGTTTTTAGAGAATTTTGTATGGAGACATTAGAGCCTTATGAGATAGAGGCTCTATAGACTTAATGGAAATGGTGATACTTACTATACAGGCCTCGACCCTCATGGTTATTCTTGGAGAGAGTTAGAGCATGGTAGCCATTTAGGACCTTAAGTTATCGTTTAGCAAAATCCTAATTCTTTGGGTTATTTCTCATATGGATATTTTGGGAACTATATGAGGGATCACCCATAGCTTAGATAGAGTTAACATTATTAGGTTCTTAAAGAGATGGAAGGTATCATATCAAGTTCCATAAGATGTATTCAAGGCAATATCTTTTGGTACAATAGCTATATGTATGATTTTGGTATGCCTTTGAGTTGTCTTGGTAGTGTTTGATTATGGGTCTATATTCTCCTATATATTTATTATCCTATAGTTAGTCTTGATATGATTTGTGAGTTTTTTTGTGTCTATTGATATTGGTACCCCATAGATCTTACCTTAGTAGTGGATCGAGTATGCTGTCCTATGTCATGACTTATTCAGAGCATATCATTGGTTTAGATTTGATTTTTTTAGGTATTTTAGACTTAAGTATATTTTAGATAAAATCTTCTTGATGGTTATGTTTTAGAGTGATGGTAGATTGTTTCTAGGTTTTGGTGTGTATTATGATTATTGAATGGATTAGATTTGTGGTCTGAGTAATTTGAAAGGATTGTAAGTAAAGAATTTTGGAAGAATAAGGGAATATTTTTAGACATCTTGCTTTGTGATTTACTACTTCCTTGGTGATTAGCTTTGCCTGTATGGAAAGACTGATGGGTTCTAAAACACTCTTTAATTAGACTTGGATGATTTTAGCTTATAAGGAATTCTTGCATGGGTTCAGAAAGAGTTTCAAAGAAAAAGAAAGCTTACTTGTAATATTTGTTGCTTTTCTAGCTAAGCGACTTAATGGAATATTTTTTCTTGTGAGTTTTGATTAGAGTATGCATTATTATTTCATGACTCTTATGTTAAACAATATAAAGTGGGACTTGAATTTGGAAAATGATAAGTGACCGGTACACAAAGAATTTTGAGATATTTAGAGTTTAGCTGTAGGCTTGAGTTTCAAATTTAAAGTCTCATTAATGTGGTTCAGTAGTTGCTTATGAGGAGGTTAGCAGTAACTTTCTCAGGTTTTGATTTGGTGATTTTGGCATCCATTAGTGAATTATAGTGAGTGGTGCACTTCTTTTATGGGTTTGTTTACCCTGATATGATGGGTTAATAATGCATGTATGATCAAAGAAGCTCGTCGTTCTACCAAGTTATTAAGGACTTATGGTCGATTGATGTCACTTGGGTATCGAGGAGTTCATGAACTATTGTGATGAGTTACTGGTGAATTTAGATGTCATTTAAAGTGTTCATGTCTATGATATATAGATATTTATGGTGTTTATCAATTGCTTCAAAGAAGTTATGCCTAAGGATATGACTATAGTATAGTGTCTTGAGTATGTTAAGTATGGATATTGATGTTTTTTGTGGATTTGATTTGATTTTTGACTTAACAATGTTAGTTTGGGATATAGTGTTGCATGATCTGACAGATATGGTATTAGCATTGAATAGATCAATTCAATATATCGAGATTTGTTCTTTTGATTTGGTAGGTTCATCACCCATAGTGTTCTTAATCCGTATGTTGATAGTGAGTTGGGTAAGTCATTCTTTCTATGATATGGTTCATGAATTATTTGAGCTAGAGTTGGTGTAAATGGGTGAATTCATGAAATTCTCATTTCAGCAGGCGCTCTACCTAATGTGCCTTCGTGGAGTGCTTCTTTTTGTAGATATGTACCTATGGGTATTCATGGTAGATTGAGTGTTGGATTGACCAAATTTAGGCTAAGATAGTAGTTTTTTTAAGTTACTCAAAATTTGGATACCATTAGTATTCTTTACAGCCTTGACATATTATTGATTAAGAATTTATGCATTATGCACTCAGAAGATGTGGAGTTGATTTCTTGTGTCTTTGGTCGGTGGTTTTCCTCCATTGTGATTATGTTCTTTGGCAATATTTCAATTTTGACTCTTGCAAGAATCATCGGGGATATGCCTAAATTTTTATGGTGAGGTTGATTTGGATGTTTGGGCTTAATTTAGACTTATCGACTCTAGTTTTGGATTTTAACTCTTTTGAATGGTGGCTCAAAAGTTGTCATAAAATTTAGCATATGGATATTTACTCATAAATTGGATTTTTTTAGATAGTTGAGATCGACTAGTTTAAGTTTGATTTTGAGATTATAACTATGGATTGTGTAACTTGGTTGCAACCCTATTTCGAGATTCATTTCAGTTTGGAATTTATTTATAGGTCGAGTAATCTTACTCATTACCTATCAACTCATGTTTTCTCAGTTCAAATACATTATGTTCAATAAATGCTTGAGGGATAGTCTATTGGCACACAATATTGACTTTTGCTACTCCTGACCTTGATTCCCAGCTTTATTAGAATTTTGAATAGCTGGCTCAATAAGAGAAGTATGAACAAATTGGAATTAGCGTGGTTTCATCCTTAATTAGTGCGATATTTTGGAGCGGAGCATTAATTTTTGATACCTTGTGCTTTAAATTCCTAACTATTAGTTTTGAGGGTTATTTAGACCAACTATAGCTTTGGCTAGAGATCACAGGATTTGATCATCTCCATTTGTATGTCCAAGTATCACCTTATAGAGTTATTCTTATGCTTTCCATTATGGATTTTTGGTGGATAAACTTCAATTCTTCGAGGTCAGTATGATCTTATTGCACAGAGAGGACTAAGATGACTTTTTGCATGATCAAAGTAGATAGCAGGTTTGGAATGACAATGGAATGTTGTATTTGGAATTTGGAGTTGATTTTATGATTTATGCCTTGGATTGTCTTTAGATTGGTTGAGTTTCTGCTTGGTTATGGTTGTATTTGTGTAACATCAGTGTATTGTGGTTTCAGTTACATGCATAAGTCAATCTCAATTTAGTTGGAGGCCAGTTGGTTGTTGGGGTTAGGTCTTTGGTTATTTGGAAAGTGAAGTGAGAAAGTTGTTGTAGAAGGGATACCTTTTGTGAAATACCTTGGAAGTGTTGTTTATTCTTAATGGTTTTCTAGGGAGTCTTTCTCGAAGCATGCAGGCCTAGAACCTCATCTTTTCAAACTCTCAGACTGTTCCTATCCATTGACTTTCGCAGGTCATTTTAGTAGTGGATATTGAAATTACCCTCTAGGTCATAGTCTTGATTTTTATGCATTTTTGGTGTTTCGAGCCTCCCATAGAGGCAACATGTCATTTATGACTTCTCTTAATTGTTGGTTCAATTTTCAAATAGTTTGTTGGGACTTTGGCTCATTTTCCTACTTTGGAGCTTTCACTTTTAAGGAATTTGTCTTTGACCAAAAATCCTAGTAAATGATTTCGGATGACAGTTCCGACAGTGCCATTAGCTTTGGAATGTTGATTTAAGGCTAGAGAGAGAGCCTTAGTTTGGGTCCTGAGGATTTTGGACTCATTTTGGTCTATTGGGTAGATTTGATAAAAAAGAACTATAGGTGTGGGACTCACATTTAACCAATACAATCTCAAACAAAAGTTTTGATGGTTCTATTGTATTTAGAATGTCAAATTTGGTAGGGTATCATTATTTATTTGCATATATAGGGTTCAAACGAATCCCAAACCCATGATCGACATCTATTTAGACTTAGGAAATTCAAGTGCAGCAGCTGCTGGTGCAACTAAGTCTTAGACTTTGCGTTTGGAGGCTTGGCCATATTTGTAATGGTCAAGGAATCTTTCCTATCTTATTCGTTAGCTAGCCATCGTATTCATAAAGTGGAGGCCGGCTTAGTTGACTCAGCTTTACTCTTCGCATTCATAGTTGACTGGCCGCGTTCACAAAGGGCCTTTCCGAATCAGTCTAGCATTCTCAATAAGAGTTCCATGTTTATGAAGGACCCCTATAAGCCCCTTTATATTTCTCTCTTGCTCGGTCCTAAGCCTATTTTTTGGATTTTTTGCCATTAATGGGCCTAAGAGCTTAAGAAATCTGGGGAAAATATGAATTGGAGTTGGGGTGTGTAGAGGATGATGAAATGACCATTTCCCACTAATTTGTTTGTAAGTTTTTGGTCTAATTCCTTCATTTATTTCTTATTTTTGTCTCTTATTTTTTCCATCTCTTGGAGCTGATTTGAGCGCCGATTTGCACTCCATTTGCTCTTAACTTTTGAGTATACATTCCTTGTCCTTTGAGGGACCTCGTGACGAGTTTAATTTTAGGGTTCCATTAGCGTGCCCTATGGGCCCATTATTGACCCCATTTTGAGCCTAAAGTTTTATATAGCAATATGAGTATTATTTTACTTCTATTAATATGTAGATGATTATTTTGTTAGTGAGATATCCTTTTCAGGATCATGGAGCAAAGGCAAGCGATTTATGGATGGTTCATAAATATGGTTCCACATCAAGGTAGGCTTCAGTCTGCTTTTCTATATGATATTATATATATTATTGATTACATGCTAGGTAGGGATTATAGGATTGGTTGATGACTAGTATACTATGTCTTGACCTATTTAGGAAATTTGGGATAGAAATATGACCAAAACCTTAGCCTAAAATACTTGTAATGGCCTTAGAATCCTACTATATTTGAATGCAATTTTGTTTAGTTGTAGATTGACATTACATATCCCTTAATTTATGACATACGATTTGAATTAGTAAATTCGGTAGTATTTCCCCGATTAGATCCTTTTAGTGATTTATGCCCTTAATTATCATAGTTTTCCATGTTATGAGGTTTCATGATGTTGATTATGTAATATAGGACCTGAGGTCATGGTCATAATTCCAGTTGGACACCAAGTTAGTGATTGTTCCTTAAAAAAGATGCAATTCTAGTCTTCGATGTGTAGATGCATATGATTGTGTTGTTTGGATGCTTGTGATGGCATAAGTACTTTTAGGTGCATTCATGCTCACTTAGTGGTACAATTCCAACCAAAACTTGATTTTACTAATGTTTTCTAAAAAGGGATTTATTCCTACCTTTCATTTTAAAAATGGTTTTCTTCTATAACGGGAATCATACCACCTTATTAATGTATTATGATCTTTGAAACTAAATGTGACATTTTGGAAACTAGACCGAGATTATTTTCAGTCCATTAATATTACACTCTTTTACTGCTACTATTTACTTCGATCGAGAGAGTATTCAATCCTTTCTATGCTATTATGCAGGTTTAGTCCCGACGTGATCACAAGCAATAGACTTATAGATTTACACTCTTTTAGTAATGGTTATAGTCCATGCACTTATTAGAATTATATATATATATATATATATCTCTGATATAAGATAGAGTAAATTAATTATGATGGTTATTGAAAGACCTGGTTTGGCACTAGACAGTGTATATGGATATCTCGAGTCCCCGATGGTCATCTTTATTCATGAGTCACAGTGATGGAGAAGGATGGAAGACATCCTTTACTAGGTAATAAGCTAGAGGAGGTGTATACACTTGGTACATTTGGCACTTGGATTAGACATGGTTTACTATTGGTTTATGTTGCATTCATTCATATGCATTGACTATCACCACTATAATTGTTTGATGCTTATATATATTGGCCTTATGCTAGGTTTTATAGGCATGAGCTATGATTATTGTTTTTCTGAACTACCCAATTACTTTATTATTGGTTTTCATGGTTAGTTCATGGAAGGATGGTTAGGGACTGGTACCTGAGATTGGCAATATGTTTCTATTTTCCCTTCTCTATTATGGTAAGTTCCATTATTGATGGTTTATCTCATGGTTTGGCATTATGGCTAGAGACTCTGATTAGGCTAGTATTAGCTTTCCTGCTTGGTTATGATCCTTGGGAGGTTAGTTTGGCTCCTATAAATATTTATCTTTGAGTTTATTCCAATATATATGTGTGTGTATATATATAGTATTACTATATAGACCTCCCTTTCCTTATCAGTTCATAATGTATATGCACCCTTTGGCCCTGTATTACTACTATATATCCTTTCTTCACTCTTCATTTTGCATATTGGTTAGTGAAACATGATATTTTACTTTAGATCTTGAGTACTTTTAGAATAGGATAGTTTATCATTCTTGCCCCCTTAGCAGTATTATGTTTAGTTTTTTTGGATAATTATCTACAGTTATATGTATACTTTACATATTATTTATGCTTGTATTATCTTTGAAGCTCAGTTAGTCTATTCCTACTGGGTACCAGGTGTTTAGTACTCATACTACACTTCTGCATCTTGTAGATCATAATATGAGTTCTCGCCGTTGATTTGTGCATCGTGCGGAGTAACTATGGATTGAAGATTTGGGTTGAACTCCTGACATTCGGAGTATTCTTGCTCTCCCTTATGTTGACTAGACTAATATCTATTTTGTATTTGGGAGATGTTTTGTACATGTATATTTATTCTGTATTTCCCTTTGTACTCTAATTGTATTAGAAGCTTTTGTACTAACTTCACCTGGTCTTGGGTTTGCTTTATGTATATTAGTCTCTTTATCATATTCATTCTGCTGCTCTCTTTAATTCCCTAGATAGTCCATTACTAGTTGTTCCAAATTATAGCTTGGACTACCTACTGGTGGGTTATAATAGGTTTCATGAAATATGGTCATTATAAGTTGGCATGAGAGCCAGGTTTACTGGTGTGCTCATACAAGATCAAATGTCTAGTGGAGTAGTGCAGATCGGCATAGAGATGTCTGTATCCTATCTTTGGGAGGCTACAGGGCATTCATAGAAAATTCTATTCTTCACTCTATGTCGTGTTTTTATATTTCTATGAACCTCAAGAACTATCTTTGACTCTATGATTTCTCATATGGACGACACGACGTTGTCCATAGATTGTGAATGAGTTTTTCATAAGTACTTCTAATGTTTTATCTCAGCATCAGGCTACTTAGTTTGATATTAGTATCTAGGATCTTTGGGGCCAACCTAAGATCTAATAGAATTTTAGACTGCTTTATCTCTTAAGGATACTGTGTTAGAGGATTCTAAGTATTTTAGTGGTTACCTCCCAACCAGAGATGATGTCTGGTACATCCACTAGTTCTCAGAGTAATGTTGGTTTTTTTTTGTGTTCAGTAGGGTTCTCTGTCTATTTAGAGTATAAGATTGGGTCTGTCGAGTGGGGAAGACATAATCCTATACTCTATCCTTTAGAGCATGAGTTAGACAAATGGATTTGCCAAAGGATTAACCTTGCCACTCTATTTGGCATTGAAATATTAGTTAGTAGTTAAGTATTCTTTTCCTTTGGTTGTTGATCGTGCGAGGACCACAGAGAGGGCATGTATTATGACATATGGAGGTGGTGGTAAGAGGCCATGTCATTAGTATTTCATTTGGGAGGAGGGATCCTCCCAGTAGTGATCAACATCATCTGTAGCCTGTCAGTTCTATACAGGTAGCATCTCAGGTTATAGATGGATCTAAGATCAGTTGTGGTTGTCACAATGGGTAGATCTCTCGTCAGATATTACAACATATTAGGTATAAATATTCAATCCATGGTGGCCATTTTGGATCAGCGGGTGCAGTACACCTGAAAGTCCCAGGGGCATTTTTGGACTATAGAGAGGTTTGTCATTGGTCTGGGGAGTGCCCCAATCATGAGTTTGTTATTTAGATAGGGTATACATGTTACTTACCATCTTATATCTCCTATAGTATGTTATGATTGAGGGCGGATGATCATTTTAGTACAGAGTGTCCCAAGTGTCAGTGGGTCAGTTAGTTGGGATCAGCTTATGTTTGTCACCATGCTAGGACTTCTCAGGTTTGTTATGACTTCAGAGAGATTGGTCACTGGTCCATAGAGTCTCCTCGACAACGGATAATAAGTCAGTCAACATAGACAGGCCAGTCTCATAGGGTTGTGGCAACTTTGACTAAAGGTAGTACATTTAGTGCCTCAGTGTGTAATTTAGATGCTCAGTCCGATTTTGGAATGCTCAGATTAATACACCTTCAGGCTCGTTAGGACTATGACTTTGCACTCTATTGATATAAGGGTAATTTGACTTACTATATTTTGACCTCCTATTTGAGTTGAGTTGGGGTTTCCATAACATCAGTGCTTTTATGCCTTAATTTTACTATATTTATTGTTGTAGCCTCTATGTAGAGTTTTATGCTTATGTGACTTCCCTCGTATATGATTTATTTTAGTAGTGGACTAAGTAGATTGGTATCGTGATTTTCTTGGGGTGTAGCACTTGGGTTAAATTCCTATTTTGGCATTTTTGCCTTGTTGTGATCTTAGAGTGGTATGGATTATGTTATTTGTTTTGTGCCATTCTTCAGCTGGTGCATGCCAAAAATGGCCTTCACATTTTCAAGGGTATGGGTACATTTGGGAAGGCCAAGTGAATAATTTGCCATGATCGTAAGACCATGGACACCTTTGTGAATGCAAAGATTAGCTACCATCACCTTTGCGAGATCATCTTTGCATTCACGAAGAGTAATATAGGTTGACCGTCGTGATGGGGTCCCCACAATCGAAATAAAATAACCTCTGGCAATATTTAAATTAATTGAATTCATTTTTCCTTCAATTATTTCAACTGTAAATTCTACTAAAAGCCTTTTCCTCTTTACTTTCTATATTCCTATATGCAATGATGGAGACCTACAAAGTTTAGAGAAAGAGGAGATTGAGAAATGGGTATTAGGAGTAAATTGGAGACCTAGTTTTAGTCATTTCCTCATTTTTTATATCAAAAGATTCCTCTAATTTCTTGTTTAAAATTTCAATTTAAAATATACCTAGTTTACTTTCCAGGCTAATTTAGGGTTCGTTTGTGCTCGAATTTTACCCTTTTTAGGGTAAATGATCCTTGAGCTTATAGGGATGTTTTAACAGTTTTAAAGTTATGATTTTGTTGGCAAGCCTGTATGGGATTTCTAGCTTAATTTTTGATTCAAAGTTTTTATTTGCAATATGGATATTGTTATTCTCGTGTTAACATATAGATTATTATTTTGATAGTGTGGCATCATGTGGAGGAATCTCAAAAAGGAAAAGCTTTGACTTATTATACTTTTTCGATCTTAGTTGGTGTCTAGGTAGGCTAGGCTTGCTTCCTCATAGATTGATATTCATTATCATATTAGTATAGTAATATGCTAGATTTGATCTAGTATATACATCTTGGTTGCATGCCTAGTGAATTTTGTATTATTTAGGTGATTAGAGAGCCATTTAAGGTACAATTTTCCTATTTATCTTCTCTTTGAACTAAATTGTAGTTTGAAGACTAGATTAGATCTCTTTAACACCTTATAATTGAAATTAGAAGTCTTAGTCGGTTTATGCAAATAGATTTGTCTTAGTATGGGCTTTAGGGATTAGTAGCGAGCCTTGTCAACCCTCTTTTAGGTCAAACATTATAGTTAACTTCTTGTAGACCTGGAAGGCCTTCTTTCATCAACTTTTATATGGTCTTGAAACTTTATATAATATAGATAGCTTTACATCCCTTAGCTAGGCTTGGTATCTAGTACTTATTTTAAGTTTCGTTTTGATTTACTATTGACCTATGATATTAATTGTTTTCTTATGATGCTAAAGTTTTGGTTCAAATTTGACAATTATGGTGCACAAGGATTCTCAGATATGATTTTGGTTGTTACTTATTTTACGTTTACTACTGTTAGGAATAGGTCACTCTTCCTTGATTGTGCCCATCGGGCTTATGGGGGCTCAATTGAGTTAATCCTCTATTATTTGTGTCTTTTGGGCTTATGGGGGTCCAACTAGGTTGTATTTAGCTTATATTCTTTTCAAATCGTGTATCTTGTTTACTTATCATTTGTCAGGTTGAGCATTATTTAAGGTATAGCCTTTAGCCCTAACTTCAGTTTACATTCTTGCTTCCTATTATATTTTTATTATGATTTATCCTATTCACCCATTGATGCCTTTAAAGTACACATTGTTTTGGTACTCATACTACTTCTCTATATTTTTTTTTGATGTAGATCCATGTATGAGTCAACACTACTGCTATTCAATCCAGCTTACCTTCAGGTTACAAAGATAGGGTGAGCTTTCAGAGCCGGAGTTGATTCTTTCTCCTTCCTTTACTTTTTGAAAGTCTTTAGTTATCGAGACTATCTGTCTATTGGATACTATTTAGTACTCTTATTCCTTGTGGATATAGTGGCTCTTGTACCTACCTTACTAGGTAATGGGATATTCTTCTACTTTTTTTCTCTCTTTTGTGGTCTATACTCTATTGTACTTATATTTTAGCGCCTATAATTCCATTGTATGCTTATCTTTTTGGTATTTATTATACTTTCCTCTAATTAGCCCATTTACTTGTTGTTCTGAGCTACTGTTTGGCTTACCTACTAGTGGGTTAAAGTGAGTGCCATCATGACATGGAAATTAGGTCGTGACAAATTAGTATTAGAGCTCGTAGGTTCATTGCTATTATAGGTAAAAGAGCAAATTCCTAGTAGATCCCACAGATTAAAATGATGATGTTTGTGTCATCTCTTTGGGAGGCTATAGGGAATCTACAACACCCTAGATCTTTGGAACTTGAAAATTTCTAAAATTTAATCCTTACTGCCCAGACTTTGATTCCTCCTTACGAGTCATAGGGAGTGTTAAATGAATCGTAGGAACCTAATCGTAGCCTGACCAATTTGTGTGGCTAAGTTTCCTATCCTAATTATGAGTGGCTCCCAACGAGTCGTAAAGACTCCATACAAATCACATAGTACAAATCGTAGAATGACCAGTGTGAGGCCCAAATAGATTTGTCTTGGATACAACTTAGACCTTATGAGTAGTAGGGTCACGATACGAGTCATATCGTGTGAGTCGTAGGGTCAATAGTATATGTTCCCCATGAAACTATTTTGACTAGGAATGAGTCATTATGAGACTCGTAATGACTAGCGATAATTTTTCAGCTCTTAAGTTGAGTCACTTTGGACATTTACCTCTTTACCCCTTAGACCCCATGTCCATAGAACACCTTTGGGGCATTATCTTAACACTTTAATAAATCAAAAACCTTCCTTACTCTCTCAAATTCATTAAACCAAAGCAAGTTAGGGTTTTTCTAAGGTTGACTATCTAGGGGTCAATTCAAGGTTTCTTCTCCATAATTGAGAATCCTTCAGGCATGTTTATCTTCCCCAACAATTATTTTGTAAAAGCATGTATTTTAAATAGTTATTCATGAGGTTTAGATATTGGTTTTAGAACATGGGTTGAGGGTTTTAAATGTTTGATTTTGAAAAATATTCTCATGGTTTACATATGATTGTTCATGCCTTATTTATGGTTTTGAACTTATGGGGTGCATGGGTGTGGTGAATAAACTAAGGGGTCATGGTTTTCCCTAAATTGATGCTTTGGATTGGAATATCTTTTGAATTATTGTGTTCTCTCAACCCACTTGTGTAAATGGCCTTGAATTGTGAAATTATCACTTGGTTTGACTTACTCACTGATGTTATTGCACTGCTAAATGTTTAAACAATGAACTTATATTTTGAAAGCCTTGTTGGATATGGTTTGGATTAATGAACAAAGGAGGCGAGGTGTTCCTCCAAGATTTAATGTGATTGTTATGTTATAGAGATAGCTTGAAAGTATAAGGGTATGACAATACCCATGGTGTGCCCTAACGATTTATTTTATGGTTAATAACTAGGTTATGTGAAACTTTCTTTTAAATTGGGCTTAATGGGGGTTAGGTAGCGAACCCGTGAAGGTGTGGATCCTAGAATTACTTATTTTGGAAACTCATGTTTGCCTATGTGAGGTTTTGTTTTGATGACCATGTGCATGTGTCATACTTGATTTATATTTTGGGATGGTTAATTGCCTTGATGGATTAAGCTTTCCCTCAAATTTTCTCCTGTACGTGTGGCTGACATACACTAGGGCCTTTTCAGTAGGGGGAGCTAAACCCATATAGCCTATGGGTACCTATTATGATGATCGAGCTGCATGGTCCTGGATAAAGTTTTACTCATGCTAAGCCTTGTTCCCTTTCCTAGATTATTATTTATATATGTATATAATAATGTTAACATGGGCTTGAATTAGATTTGACTTGTCATTATTTTATCATGTATCCCTGAGTTTCATGCTAGTGCTCAACCCACTAACCATCTCCAAACACTGTATCCTCAAGCGATGCAAGCACCAAAGATACTTCTACTTTTGCTGAGTAGAGTTAGATAGATCAACTCAGTTCATCAGTTATTGGTGGTGGAGTGGTGAGCTTTCATTCTCTGATAGACTTGGCCATTTCATTAGTTTCCCTTTTATAGACTGGAAATGAAAAGGTCACATTATCATTATCATTATCAATGTCAGGGTCGGGGGCATGTCCCGACTTAGATTAGTTTTTGATTTTGTTAGAGGCTTTATGGATATTGCTGTGGTTGGGTATTGTTGGTTGATAATTCATAGACTTTGAGTTTATCTATTTATCTTGTTATATGTTCAGAATTTAACCATTGTTAGGCATGTTATGTTTTCGGTTGGCTAGGCAAAGGGGGAGGTCTCCAGTCCTTAGTGGACTTGAGATACCAATCACGGCCAGGCCCATGTTCGGGTCATGACAAAGTTAGTATCAAAGCCTCAGTTTGGTGTCTTTAGGTATCCACAAAGCCATGTCAAGTAGAGTCTCTTTTACGGGTGTGTAGCATGCCAAACTTATAAGGGAGAGGCTACCAGGCATTTAAGAATGTTTTCTTTTCTTGTGATATACTTTTGGGCTATAGATTCAAGCGTGAGGAAATATCCTATAATCCCCATTTTGTCTCTTTTAGATCATGCCTCCCAGAAGATCCGATTCTCATGGAAACTCCTCTGTCCCACTTGAGGACAATTTGGATGGTCCTTGTCCTACTCCTAGAGTTTAGATTGGGTCTAGGGTCGCTGCTTCTGATTGCCCAGTAGAGTTCGACCGATCCCCACTGATTTATCTCCCACTGGTAATACTCCTGCTTGGACAACTATAAGAGATATTACCAATACCGAGTTCCACCATTCCATACATCTGTTGAACCAGCTGGTGACATCTTAGTTGTGATAGTTAGGTCCTGTTGGTGCTGCTGTGAGTTTTTCTGAGGCCACCAGAGTTGGCTAGTTTATGAGGCTGAATCCTCTAACCTTTATTGGCTCTAAGGTTGAGGAAGATCCTCAAGGATTCATAGATAAAATGGAGAAAATTCATCTTATGATGCATGATTCTAACTCTAAGGGTGTAGAATTCACTGTATATCAGCTGAAGGATATGGCGTATTAGTGGTATGAGGAGTGGGATCGGTGTAGGGGTGACGATACAGAGTTGGCAATATAGGAGGAATTCTCAGGTACTTTTCTTGATTGCTTCTTTCCTCAGGAGTTGAAGGAGGATGAAGTTCCGGATTTTGACGGAATATTTTGCATCTTTTTCTCGGGAAAATTATGAGTTTTCAAGCAACTAAAGTTGTATTTAATAGTGGATTTGAGTGATTTCAGGTTGAAGATTCAGCTGAAGGAGAAAACTCAGGAAAACAGCAAAAAAAGGTCAATCACGGCCCAAATGGCGGACCATCAGTCATGCGATGGACCGCCAGGCGGACCGTCAGAGCTAAACAGATGGTTCCAGCTGGAAGGCCTATGCGATGGCCCAAGTGGCGGACCGTCAAGCTTACGGCGGACTGCCAACTTGGCCGTCAGATTTAAACAGAATGCAAGATTTTTAGAAGCTTGAGCGATGGGCCATGCGACAGACTGTTGGACCATCGATGGTCGGCCAAGGTAGCCGTCAGACTTAAGAAGAATGCAAGATTTTAGAATCCTGAGCAACGGGCCATACGACTGACCGTCGGACCATCGACGGTCAACAGGGTTAACCGTCAGGCTGAAGCAGAACATAACATCCTAGGGAACTCAGCGATGGTCCATATGACGGACCGTCAGACTCCCGACGGACCGTCAGCTGGACTATCAATCTGGATGTGGAATTTTCTTAGTTAAAATTTTAAACCTTCTAAACCTGGGAGCATATAAATACTTAGCTAGGGTTTTATTGAGCATATTCTGAATCTTGAAGATTGTTTCATCTTAGTTTTTCATCTTTGAACTCTTTGTAATGAAGAAATCTGTAAATCAAACGACATTTGTGGATCTAATCATTCCATTGCTATTGAAGATTCAAGAATTAATTCTTGTAACCTTTGAAAGTGATTTTTGAATTTGTTTATAAATAATACAAGTATTCTTTCTCTTTCTTCTATGGAGATGAGTGGCTAAGCTCGCATAACTAGGTTATAGGAGCCTTGATGTAAGCAGTTGATATGGGGTGTGATTCCAATTGAGTTTCTGTAGGTAATTGATATTGCAAAAACCGTTCTTCACTCTAATGACTTTTCTTGGTTGCAAACTTTAAAAGTGAACCCAAGAACAATCACTTGTTCGAAAAAAAATGTGTTTGTTGGGAAAAGAAAGGGTTTACATAAAATCTAGAGAAATAAATCTTTAGATTAATGGAGAATTGATAACGCCCAAACTACAACTCTCGTTAGAAAGTGTAAGCGGTCGCTGTCAAATATAGAACCCAACTGGGTTGGGTGTCGAATCCCATAGGGAATACTTGGTCACTAAGTGTTGCAATTGTTAGTAGACTGTTGGTCGAAAATTCCACGAAAAAGGGGGGTTTTGATTTAGGCGTGAATTAATAATATCAAAGTAACGAATGAATGATTTGTTTAGTAAAGGTTAATCACAGAGAATAATAAGTTAGGGTTATGTCCACCTTGTAGTTTCTACTTCTCTATTAACTATGAGTAACGCGGAATTTAGACATGCATGCACTTATAGAGAATCGTATTCTAATTCTAAATCCAAGTGTTTCCCAACCATCAAGGATTTATTTCACTTTAGCTCTCCCGAGCCTAAAGTGTATAACAAATGGTACAAATTCTCCAAGAAGTTAATCCGGTTAAGGCATTAACGTGTAAATAGAGGTTAGAAGCCCTATTTCCTTGTCACACTCTCTTTTCCAAACATGTAACTTTTCTCTCAAACAAGTTAATGCTATAATGGCGTATTCTCTATGTTTGCAACCATGAGAATTTAATTAAAACGAAGAGAGTAATGATATAAGTAGCATACACATCAAGAATTCACAAACTCATAGCAACAAATAGTATCTTACAAGGTTTCCATAACCCTAACAGAGAAGTTTAGCTACTCATGAGTACAACTGAAATCAAAGAAGACATCATCATCATACCAAAGTTAGAATAATCTCACGATGGGGATGAAGTTGGCGTCAAACAAGAGGTTGATGTTTTTCTTCCCTTTAGCCGTTCGTGTAGCCTTAGCGTTTTTCTCTCTCTTAGACTTACAAAATCTGTAAACTAAATAATGAAAAGTGCTGAACAATAATCATCCAAAGAATGCCGAAAAATTCAGCAAATAGGGTTTTTATAACATCCTTGTCCTACTAAGTTACTGCTGCATCCCTAAGTATTTAGAAATACTGATTTTGCCCGGAACAAGTTCTCCATGCATCACATTCAGTCCACAAGCTTCCAAAATCTGCCTTCCCTCTTATGTGAAGTTTCCCTTTGCTGCCCAAAGGTCCACAAAGTGCTGAAATCTTCATCATTAATACCTGAAAAACATACTAATCACATAGGTTAGCTCACTTAAAGGAAAATGGACTAAAAGTGCAGGAATTATATATTTTATCCTCCAAACTTAGCTAAAATATGGGTAAATTATGGTTCTTAGGGGTATAAATACGCCCAACATCACCACCCCACACTTAAAGCTTTGTTCGTCCTCAAACAAAATATTACGTCCATGCAAACACCTAACTAGAATTTCACAATAGCAACACAAAATGTTCAACAAGACATGCACGACAATTATTAATAGTGAGTAGGTTTCTTGATCACTACTAGAAACAATTCAACCTCCAACATAGACTCGTGAGGATGGTTAATTCGTATCCACAAGTTAAGCCATAAAGAATCATATAACACTACCCAAAAATCATCAACCATGTGTGTCTCACACAAGATATTACCCATGATCACTCATAGTTTTGCAATTTTCGAAACATGGGTATAAGACTCTCCTTGCTCTCACTTCTCACAAAGAATTCTTATGTTGCAACTGATGACCATAGGCTTTCCCTTAGTGTAATGCTCTACTAATATCGGAATGCTAAGCTTAGGATCAAATAGGTCTTTACAGGTTGTAATGTAGGCTAAGGGACAGGTAGGACTATTTTGGCCAGAAATAGTGACTATGTTCCCTAAGCGCTTTAATACACTACGTTATGTCATTAACACTCTCTTTTAAACAACCCCTCTACTTTCCTTTCATCTACCACCCCTTCTTACCTATTTTGTTATTCAATTATAAACACAACTATCTTTTTATTTTTCTATTTCTTTTTCTTTTTTTTTTATTTTATAAAACACCTCTATGATAGCCACTCCTTTTCACAACAATTTCAAGCACCAATACACTCTGAGGCATCACTCTCACCCAATTTCCTCTTATTTTGTCACATGACTCTATAATTTAAAGCGCTTAGGAATTTGGATCAAATTATGGTCTTGAAAAAAAATGGATTAGGCTACATATGAGGCTGTCAAAGAAAATAGCTAAAGGCTCAAAGGGGGTTAACTAGGATAATGTACAAAGGTAGGTAAAAAGAAGGCAAACAATTACAGGCTGCCAAAGAAATGCCTAAATCATCTCCTAAACTCACACTCTTTATTTCGCTTTACACACACACCAGGAAAGTTCTAGCATCAGTCACAACACAGAATATACTATATCCTCTCACACACAAGGCACATGGTCAACTTTATTGGGAGCAGTATAGACTCTTGACCCAACATATGAATGAATTAAACCTCACAATTATCACACAGTGAGTCACACGTAGAGCCTAAATGTCTCAATAGTAATGATTTAGCACAAACTCTTGTTATACTACCATGCCGTCTATCAGAACAATTTCATCCAAAATCTAAAAAAAAATTCAAAAAATTTAACTAACTAATTACGACTAATTAGCAAAAATAAGAATAAATGTAGGCAAAGAAGTACCATACAACATACAAATACCAACACCCCACACTTAGACTGGACACACTGCCCTCAGTGGAAAATAAATAAGGAGAACCTGATTAGTCGGACTCTTCCTCTATGTCTGGGGTCATACCCCCTACGTCGGAATCATCATCAGAGTCGTCGTCATTAGAGTTGTCCTCCACGTCTGAGTCTGGCAGTCGGTGATTATCGTCAGTCGGCATGTCATCATTGAGAGGTTCCTCAAAATGTACCCCTACTCCACATATAGCCCGCGCATGCTCATTCATCGGGTAGTCATAATCCAACTGCTGAAGCTCTGCATCAGTCGGAACCCGACCCCCACTCATCATGGTAAACTGAGTCATGCCATATAGATGGTGAAATAAACTTTCATCCCGAGCATGTCTTTCTGTAGTGGTAAGGTTGATGCCATGACCAGTTTCAGGCTCTTTAACTTTCGTAAGATCAGCCTTCTTCGGGTTGTGTGGAAGCTTATGATCTGTAGGTTCCTCTTCAATGTGCTCCTTTCTTAAGATTGCAGTCAACAAATTGCCAAAGCTGAAATGGGACCTTTTGTGCAGCCTAGCCTTACGCATTGACTATCGTATAACCGCACCAATGTTGATGGGAATATTAGTCATCAGAGCGTACACCAAGCATACTCTATCACGTGTGATCTTTGTGTACTGTGTCCCAGGAATCAGGCAAGAGTTGACTATCCTCAACCATATACGAGCTTCTCTGTTCAAGGAAGCATACGGGAAGGTATTGTGCCAACCGTTATCCTTGTGACGAATCCACCGAGCCATGGACCTTGTTCCGCACAGTGTGTGTCTGATTGTCCTGTAGGGAGGTCTATGATAAAGATCCTTGAGCGGTGATGGATCCACAGATGGAAAGCCCAGAAAAGAGTTGAAGAACTCCGCGTTCAGTTGCAAGACTTGGCCCCGAATCATTACTTCACTTTCGGTAGTCTTTAGGGACCAATTGGCATAAAACTCTCGTGTTAGATCAAGATTGCATTCCCCCATATCTCAGAAAATGAAATCAAGATTTAGTGCCATGATTTTAGCCAAAATGCGGGGCTCTCTCTTTGCTAGACTCTCCTTCTGCATCAAATCCACGTGAACATATTTTTTCACTTTGTTGTTCTTGTACCACTCCTTTCCTTCCTCCTCTAGAACCCACTTTATCTTGAAAGTGCATCGAGGTATTTGTAGAGAGGAGGACTCAACTTGATCTTTTCTTCCCCTTTTTTGACCTTTCTGCGAGGTGGACACTTTTTCTTTTCCTTGTCGTCCTTTCGGTGCCATTCTACCTGAGATCACAATAGAGTCATATTAGCTTCATCTCAGAAGATTCAATCGAAAGACAAATAGTAATGGCACCACCCCACACTTAATTTGTTTGCCATGACTAATTAAGTGAGTGATGTCGATTACTCAGACTTCATCGACATACATTTAGGTGATATGTTCCAACAACATGTTTAGCACAGTCATATTCTCATGTAATCTTGACTATCCTTTCCAACGTTATTTCATTGGATTAACGCACTTTTTGAACAAGACTACCACATAGAGATTGTATCAAGTTAATGCATAGAAATAATCACCACGTCTCATGCTTGTGGTCAATCATGATCTTTATCTCGACGAACGAGTCATTCAAACATTCAAGCTTTCAACTTACAAGATTATGTATTAACTTCACAATTTTGACTTCATAAAACTATGACAGTGTATAACAATCAAATACAAGTCGGAACAAAGTCAAGAACACCCACACTTATTCATTCACTCAACTAGATGTATCATAACAAACCAACCACACTCTAATCACCACACCACTTCAAAATCTAATAAATCATTATAAATGTAGCATTTCAACAACTACGAAATATAAAAGAATAACTTACGTGATGATGGATTCGGAAGATGAGCTTGCAAGATTAGATGAGCAAAAAGAAAAATTTTGAGAGAATGGGGAAGCTTGGGCGGCGCCTATATGGAGCAAACAATTGCATTTTGTTCTAAGGGTGAAGATCTATTTATAGCCTAAGCCATGGGTCGGGTTTGATCTATGTAAAATCGGGTTAGGAGACAAAAAGGTATAAGTAGGCGGCGCCTAATGCTTTGACTATGCTTAGCATAGGCGGCGCCTATGGTATTGCCTAGATTTACATAGGCGGCGCCTATGGTATTGCCTAGATTTGCATAGGCAATGCCTTTTCCGTTGCCTATGTGAGGCAGTAAGCATAGGCAATGGTATAGGCCTTGCCTTGTCCATTGCCTAGATTTGCATAGGCCTTGCCTAGATTAGTATAGGCATTGCCTTGTCTATTGCCTAGATTAGCATAGGCAATACCTAGCTGATAGCATTTGCTCCATCATTCCTACTTTACCACCTTTAACATGGCTCACTTTCAACTCAAAATTTAGGACCAATCTCCTCCTTTATACATCTTTCACCTACACTTAATCAAAAACAACAAAAAATGATTAGACGGATGGGTTGCCTCCCACCAAGCGCCTTAGTTTTGGTCGTGGCTCGACTCTTCTTTTTGGATATTTATTTAACAAAAACAAACTCCTAGTAAAACAAAACTATTAAAAACGTTGGTTGCCTCCCATGTAGCGCTTGATTTATTGTCGCGGCACGACATAGTTATCTCGATTACTTTAGACTTCATCGAGATAGATGGTGGCTATACATTTTATCGAGTCAAGTGGACCGATATATGGCTTCACTCGTTGGCCATTCACCTTAAAGACACCACCATCATTGTTTTCTAACTCTACTACTCCAGACGAGTAGACTTGGCTAATTTTAAATGGACCAGACCATCTAGACTTCAACTTACCTAGAAATAGCTTCAGTCTGGAGTTGAAAAGAAGTACCAAATCACCCTTCTGTAAGTTTAGTTGGATAATCCTCCAATCATGGTACTTTTTCATCCGTTCCTTGTAGAGGTCTGCTCTTTCATACGCGTGTAGACGGAATTCATCCATCTCATTCAGCTGTTCCAATCTCAGATTAATAGCATCATCCTAATTCAGGTTAAGCCACTTCAACGCCCACAACGCTTTATGTTCGAGCTCGATTGGCAAGTGACAAGCCTTCCCATAAACTAGTTGGTAAGGTGACATACCAATTGGTGTCTTGAACGCAGTCCTATAAGCCCATAAGGCATCATCCAGCTTTCGGGACCAATCCTTCCTACTAGCATTTATAGTCTTAGCAAGGATCAGCTTGATCTCCCGATTAGAAACCTCTACCTGCCCACTAGTTTGTGGTTGGTAAGGTGTAGCTACCTTATGTTGCTTGACCCCATATTTCACCAACACGGCTCTGAACAGCTTGTTGCAAAAGTGTGATCCTCCATCGCTTATGATGGTACGCGGTACCCCAAAATGAGAGAAGATATTTCTCTTTAAGAATGCTACAACACGCTTACCTTCATTATCAGCCAGCGCTACCGCTTCGACCCATTTGGATACATAATCCACAACAACTAGGATATATTTCATCCCAAACGAATTCACAAATGGGCCCATAAAATCAATACCCCATACATCAAATAACTCCACTTCAAGAATTTTAGACATGGGCATCTCATGGTGCTTTGAAATCGAGCCTTGCCTCTAACACTGATCACATCTTCTCACAAAGTCATAGGCATCCTTGAATAATGAAGGCCAATAATAGCCGCTTTGCAATACCTTCCTGGCTGTCAGATCACCTGCATGGTGACCCCCAACTTGGGAAGCATGACTTGCTCCCAAGATGATAGGCACCTCCACATCAGAGATGCATCGCCTAATAACACCATCAGCACATCATCGAAAAAGATACGGTTCATCCCAGAAGTAGTGTTTCACATCATGCATGAACTTTCTCTTTTGATGAAAGGAGAGATTCTCAGGCATCACTTTACATACCACGTAGTTTGCAAAGTCTGCATACCACGGCAAGTCTTCTACCATAGTGGCTAGGATCTCTTCATCGGGAAATGCATCATCAATATCAAGGTCGGGTTGCGCTATGTGCTTACTCTCAAGTCTAGATAGATGATCAGCTACTTGGTTTTCGCAACCTTTTCTATCTTTTACCTCGAAATCAAATTCTTAAAGCAATAACACCCACCGAATTAGCCTCGGCTTAGCATACTTCTTTGCCATTAAATATCTTAGAGCCGCATGATCTGTATGAACCACCACTTTGGTTCCCAACAAGTAAGCACGGAACTTTTCAAAAGCATAAACAACTGCTAGAAGCTCTTGTTCCGTGATGGTATAGTTCTTCTGGGCTCCATTAAAGGCCTTGCTTGCATAGTATATTGGATGAAATAGCCTTTCTATTTTCTGACCAAGTACAACACCCAAAGCTACCCCACTTTCATCACACATCACTTCAAATGGTAGAGACCAATCGGGTGCTACAATAATAGGAGCTTCAACTAGCTTCCCTTTGAGGCATTCAAATGCCTTCAAGCAATCTTCACCGAAGTTGAACTTTGCATCCTTCTCCAAAAGTTTGCATAATGGACTAGCAATCTTGGAGAATTCTTTAATAAACCTCCGATAAAAACCTGCATGACCGAGGAAACTACGAACTCCCTTTACAGAAATTGGAGGTGGTAGTTTCTCGATAACTTCAATCTTGGCTCGATCAATCTCAATTCCTCTTTCAGAGACTTTATGCCCAAGAACAATGCCTTCCTTCACCATAAAATGGCACTTCTCCCAGTTTAGAACCAAGTTGAATTCAACACATGTCTGCAACGCCATACTCAGATTTGCTAAGCATGATTCAAACGACTCACCTACTACTGAAAAATCGTCCATGAACACCTCCAAGGTGTCTTCAACCATATAAAAAAAATGGACATCATACAACGCTGAAAAGTGGCAGGTGCGTTACATAACCCAAATGGCATACGTTTGAAAGAAAACGTACCATACGGGTATGTAAAAGTTGTCTTCTCTTGATCTTCAGGAGCAATGCAAATCTGATTATAGCCGGAATAACCATCTAAGAAACAAAACCATCCCTTCCCTGCCAATCAATCAAGCATTTGGTCCATGAATGGCATTGGGAAGTGATCCTTTAGCGTCCACGAATTCAGCTTCCGGTAGTCCATGCACACTCTCCACCCTGTGACAGGTCTGAGTGGAATAAGCTCATTCTTTTCGTTTGCGACTACCGTCATGCCCCCTTTCTTGGGCACACATTGTACCGGACTCACCCATTTACTGTTGGAGATTGGATACACCACCCCAGCATCTAACCACTTAATAATTTCTTTCTTCACCACCTCTTGCATAGGTGGATTCAAACGACGTTGATGCTCAATTATGGGCACACAATCTTCTTCGAGCTGAATCTTGTGCATACATATCCCAGGAGGGATACCAATTATATCAGCAATAGTCCAACCGATGGCTCTCTTGTATTTTTTTAGAACAAAGATAAGAGCCGCCACTTTCTGTTCACCTAAATCAGCCACAACAATAACCGGAAGTGTATCACCACTTCCCAAAAATGCATACTTCAGGTGGCTGGATAGCTCTTTCAATTCTAGCACTGGTGGTTCTTCAATGGATGGCTTTGCTGGTGGTGAAGGTCAATTCTTAAGATCAAGGTCCAGCTTCTTAGGAGCATGAGAATATGACCCTATTCCTGTTAGAGCACAAATAGTTTCTTCATACTCTTCAACATCCTCACGCTCAAAATTTATAAGCACAACTGCCAATGGATCAACAATAAGCTGCTTCTCTACAGATAATTATTTCTCATCTTCATAATAAACATCAGCTACAGAGAACACATTCATATCTTTGGGCTGCTTCATTGATTTGCATACATCAAAATGGACCACTTCATCATTCATCCGAAATAAGAGCTCATTAGCTCTTAAATCAATAAGCACACTTCCTGTTGCAAGGAAAGGACGCCCCAAGATTATGGGAACTTCAAAATCCACCTCACAATCCAAAATAACAAAGTCTGCAGGAAAAATAAAGGTGGAAACCTTCACCAATACATCATATAAGATACCAACAGGTTATTTTACCGACCTATCTGCCATCACGAGCCACATATTGGTTGGTGTAGGATCACCCAACCCCAACTTTCTATAAATAGATAGCGGCATCAAATTGATGCTAGATCCCAAATCACACAATGCCTTAGCAAAATCCAAAGATCCAACCGTGTAAGGAATAGTGAAAGCACCAGGATCTGCCTTCTTCTGAACTAACGATCTTGTAGCGATTGCACTGCAATGAAGAACATTATCTGCCAGCTCATAGCTTGCTGCCCGCTTCTTTGTCAAAAGTTCCTTCATGAATTTAGCGTACCCAGGCATCTGTTCCAGCTCCTCCACCAAAGGAACATTAATAGTCAGTTGCTTCAACATAGTCATGAATTTACTGAACCTGGTGTCATCAACTTTCTTCTTCAGTCTTTGAGGAAAAGGTGGTGGTGGAAGGGGAATAGTTTTCTCCACCACTTTCTTTTTATCTTGCTTCAGATTATCAATCTTTTCAGGCTGGTGACGTCTAAGTGTAGTGTCATGAATGTTCTGACTTTCAGCTTCTACAGAATCATCACAATCTACTTCAATCACATTCTCTTCTGTATTATCAACCACCTGCTTTCCTTTGGATAGATTTTCCAACACCTTACCACTACTGGTAGTAATAGCCATACAGATCCATCATTCCTTGGATTTTGCACGGTGTTGCTAGGTAGGGTGCCAGCTTTTCTTTAATTGAGTGCCGCTGATAGTTGACTCAATTGTTGTTCCAACTGTTTTATTAAAGTGGAATGCGAATCAACCAATTGATTTATTGAGGAAAAATCATTTTTAACCTCCGTTACTCCCGTGTTGGTTGCCTCCACTTCTTTCAATAGCTTAGCCATCATATCTTCCATGGACATCTTCCCAGATCCAGATGCCACGACCTCACGATTTCTAGGAGGAACATACAAACCACTCCTGTCAGTCTTATTCTTGTATCTGGATTTATCATAATAGTTCCGACCTTGGTTTCCTTGGGCATTGCCTCGGAAACCCCCCTAATTATTCAAATAATTTGCTTCCTCCTCAGAATCGGATTCATCTCTTCCCTGTGATACAACGGCCTTAACCTTTTCAGTCTTCCCTGATAATAAATGCTTGGTAAAAAGATCCATCTGCGTTTTCATGTGAGCCATATCCTGGTCACATTCCTCTTCTCTTCGCCTTTGTTCTGCCGTCAAGCCAATAGATACAGTAGATCTTGCTACCTCAGAATCCTTGGTATGCCAAGATCTACTCTGCTTTATCATACGATCTAGCATATCACTTGCCTCAATAAAAGTAAGGTCCATAAATGATCCACCTGCATCATTATCAACCACTGGCTTAGTCACCGAATTCAAAGACCTGTATAATATCTCCATCAAGTGGATATTGGTCATCTGATGGTTTGGGCACCGCATAAGCTTCTTCTTGAACCTCTCCCATGTTTCGTGGAGAGCTTCAGTTGGAAGCTATCAAAAATTACTGATCTCATCTCTTAATTGTGCTCTTTTGGATGGCAGAAAGAATCTTTCTAGGAAAGCGTCTTTCAGTTGCCTCCAATTAGTAATAGAATCAGGAGTTAGCCCGTTCAACCATAGAGTTGCCTCTCTAGATAGAGACAATGGAAATAAGCGCAGTCGAATTGCATTTTGTCCAACTCCTGGATTGTCAAACGACTTGCATGTTGAGATAAAGTTGATCAGATGCATATTCGGATCATCGCCTGCAAGTCCACCAAATAACCCCTTAAGTTGCAATAGCTGAATCATGGTGCTAGTGATATTGAACTTGGCTTCGGGTGCCAAGGGCGGAGGAATAATAGCCCCTGTGGCACAAGCCCCATCCAGATCGTCATCATCATCATCAAAAGGAGCCTGCACAGCTCGGCGTTCAGGTCTCATTCTAGCTTGACGATCTCTCCTGTTCACAGGTGCTGCCACCTCATCTGCACGCCGTGGATTAAGTAACTCATCATCACCCAGGTGCTCATCATATGGATTTGTTGCCCGACCTGGGTTATCAATATTCTGTTGATGCACTTGAGCAGCTGCCAACGCAGCTAACCTAGCCTGCTCCTGTTGAGCAACCCTTCTTTCAATGTCACGTTGTGCATCCATTCTTCCAATAAGTTGTGGTTCAGGATTTATGGGTAATAATGGCTGACCAGATCTTCGTGTATTTGGCATGCACTCTACCAAACCTGAACAAAACAAAAAAACAAACAAAAAGTAAAATTCGAGAATCTTTGACCAAAGGGTCTAGTAACTATCACAAACTTAGTTGACAACCGTATTCCTCGGCAACGACGCCAAAATTTGATAACGCCCAAACTACAACTCTCGTTAGAAAGTGTAAGCGGTCGCTGTCAAATATAGAACCCAACTGGGTTGGGTGTCGAATCCCACAGGGAATACTTGGTCACTAAGTGTTGCAATTGTTAGTAGACTGTTGGTCGAAAATTCCACGGAAAAGAGGGGTTTTGATTTAGGCGTGAATTAATAATATCAAAGTAACGAATGAATGATTTTTTTAGTAAAGGTTAATCACAGAGAATAATAAGTTAGGGTTATGTCCACCTTGTAGTTTCTACTTCTCTATTAACTATGAGTAACGCGGAATTTAGACATGCATGCACTTATAGAGAATCGTATTCTAATTCTAAATCCAAGTGTTTCCCAACCATCAAGGATTTATTTCACTTTAGCTCTCCCGAGCCTAAAGTGTATAACAAATGGTACAAATTCTCCAAGAAGTTAATCCGGTTAAGGCATTAACGTGTAAATAGAGGTTAGAAGCCCTATTTCCTTGTCACACTCTCTTTTCCAAACATGTAACTTTTCTCTCGAACAAGTTAATGCTATAATGGCGTATTCTCTATGTTTGCAACCATGAGAATTTAATTAAAACGAAGAGAGTAATGATATAAGTAGCATACACATCAAGAATTCACAAACTCATAGCAACAAATAGTATCTTACAAGGTTTCCATAACCCTAACAGAGAAGTTTAGCTACTCATGAGTACAACTGAAATCAAAGAAGACATCATCATCATACCAAAGTTAGAATAATCTCACGATGGGGATGACGTTGGCGTCAAACAAGAGGTTGATGTTTTTCTTCCCTTTAGCCGTTCGTGTAGCCTTAGCGTTTTTCTCTCTCTTAGACTTACAGAATCTGTAAACTAAATAATGAAAAGTGCTGAATAATAATCATCCAAAGAATGCTGAAAAATTCAGCAAATAGGGTTTTTATAACATCCTTGTCCTACTAAGTTACTGCTGCATCCCTAAGTATTTAGAAATACTGATTTTGCCCAGGACAAGTTCTCCATGCATCACATTCAGTCCATAAGCTTCCAAAAGCTTCCTTCCCTCTTATGTGAAGTTTCCCTTTGCTGCCCAAAGGTCCACAAAGTGCTGAAATATTCATCATTAATACCTGAAAAACATGCTAATCACATAGGTTAGCTCACTTAAAGGAAAATGGACTAAAAGTGCAGGAATTATATATTTTATCCTCCAAACTTAGCAAAAATATGGGTAAATTATGGTTCTTAGGGGTATAAATACGCCCAACATCAAGAATGACTTAACAAAGATTTACCTACATGAGAAAAATGGTTGAATAATTAATATATTCTTTAAGTTGAGAGAGTAAAAGGATAAACTATCCATTAAGGTTGAGAAACTAATGGGTAAGCACTAGAATTCAGCTGCTCTTGCAATTGAAGTTATTGAGAGGAACTCAAAAGTGATTCACAACCCTAACTATTTAAACATCTTGGTAATGATAACTCTAGTTTGTTTAATATCATTGAATTATTACTAGAAAAAAGAATCATTAGTTGGAACAACTTTGTTACAATTACTTAGAACACAATCTATAAATCAAAACCCCTCTTATTCAGGAACCTTTGATTAACAGTCTGATAACAATCACAATACTTAGTGAACATAGTATTCCCTGTGGGATTCGACACCTAAACTAGTTGGGTTCTATATTTGACAGCGACCGCTTACTCTCTCGTAAGAGAGGTGTAATTTCGGCATATCAAATTTTGGCGCCGTTATTGGGGAATACAACTGTCAATTAAGTTTGTGTTTGTTAATTGACCTTTGGTCAAGTTTCCCAAATTTTACTTTTGTTTGTTATTTTTTTTCGGTACAGGGTAGTTATTGTGTATACCAACTACACGGAGATCGGGTGCACCGTTATTACCAATAAATCTAGAACCACAGTTAATTGGCAGAATGGCAGACCCCCAAGATGCTGAAAGACTAGCCGCTCTGGCTAGAGCTCAACTAAATCAGCAGAATGACGGCCAACAGGCACGTCATCCTAATCTTGATGATGATGATTTGTTAGATCCTGTTAACCCAAGGAATGCAGAGAATATGGTTGCTCTATTGAATCAGAATGTAAACAGGAATCATCCTTTTAGGGCGAGGCAGGATTGACAACCGGTACAGTTTGATCTGAATGACGACGAAGATGGAATAGATGGAGCAGGTGTAACTACAGCTATCATTCCTCCACCTCTATCACCTGGAGCTAAATTCAATATTACCAGCATGATGATTCAACTCCTTCATCTTAAGGGTTTGTTCGGTGGTCTTCCCGGAGATGATCCAAATATGCACTTGGTGAACTTTTTCACCATTTGCAAGTCTTTCGATAACCTAGGAGTGGATTAAAATGCTATCCACCTACATTTATTTCTGTTGTCTCTATCTGGGAGGTGACACTATGGCTCAATGGGTTGACTCCTGACTCTATCACCAACTGGAGGCAGTTGAAAGAGGCTTTCCTAGAAAGGTTCTTTCCACCTTGTAGGAGGGTACAGTTGAGTGACAAAATCAATAACTTTTGATAGCTTCCCACTAAAACTCTTCATTTGACCTGGGAGAGGTTTAAAAAAAAGCTAATCCAATGCTCGAACCATAACATGACGGATATTCATTTGATGGAGACTCTTTATCGGGCTTTGAACTCTATTACGAGTCAGTCATAGATAATACTGCAGGAGGGTCATTTGTTGACCTTACTTTTCCAGAGGCTTTGGAGATTCTTAATAGGATGACCAAATAGAGTAGAGATTGGTATACCAGGGATTCTGTGGTAGCAAGACCTACTGTGTCTGGTAGTATGACTGCAGAGCAACACAAGAAGGAGGAAGAATGTGATCAGGACATGGCATACTTGAAGACGTAGATATATTTGTTGACTAAGCATCTCTTGTCAAGAAACATATAGAAGGTGAAAGCTGTTGCATCCCAGGGAGGAGCTGACTCTAATTCGGAAGAAGAGGCAAATTTTCTAAATAATCAGGGGGGTTTCTGAGGCAATAGCCAAGGAAATAGAGGTCGAAACTATTACGACAAGGCTAGTTACAAGGATAGAGATCAAGGGAACTGGAAGAGTAAGAATGATAGTGGATTATATGTACCTCTTGGAAACACAGATAATGCTGCAACTAGCTCGGGCAAGATGTCCATGGAGGACATGATGGAGAAATTATTAAAAGGAGTTGAGACTACCAACTCTGGGGTGACTACTATGAAGAGTGATTTGTCTTCCATGAGTCAGCTGGTAAACTCATACTCTACTTCTATCAAACAGTTGGAGCAGTAAATGAGCTAACTCTCAACAACAGTGAATTAGAGGAAGAGCGAAACTTTTCCAAGTAATACAGTTTAGAATCCTCGAAATGATGGATCTTGCATGGATATTACTACATGGAGTGGTAGGGTATTACTAGGCCCTTCTATGGGCAAAACTATTATTGAAGGGGTGATCGAAGAAGATATCGAGATTGAAGAAAGTAATCCTGTGGAACCTGAGAAACAGGATGACATTGATGTTCCTTCTAATCATCAGTTGGTGGATGGATTGGAAAAAGGGAAAGATAACAAAAAGGAAGAGGTGGTGACTTCTCTACCAAAACCACCTCTGCCATTTCCTCATCGGTTGAAGAAGATGGCTGATAACAAAAAATTTGGAAAATTTATGGCCATGCTTAAGCAATTGAAGATCAATTTACCATTGGTGAAAGCATTAGAACAAATGCCTAGGTATGCAAAGTTCATGAAAGACCTTATCACGAAGAAACAGATGGTTAGGTATGAGCCGGTGGACAATCTCTATCATTGTGGCGCTATCTCCACAAGGTCTCTGGTGCAGAAGAAGGCAAACCTAGGAGCATTTACTATCCCATGCACTATTGGGACTCTTGATTTTGCAAAAGCTCTATGTGACTTGGGAGACAGTATAAACTTGATGCCACTTGCTGTGTATAAGAAATTAGGTTTGGGGGATCCTACTCCCACAAACATGAGATTAGTTATGGAGAACAGGTCTGTGAAGTGGCCCATGGCGATCTTATATCACGTATTAGTTAAGGTGGCTAGTTTCATATTTCCAGCTGATTTTGTTATTCTCGATTGTGAGGTGTATTTTAAGGTGACCATAATCTTGGGTCAACCTTTCCTCGCAACCGGGAGTGTACTTATTGATTTGAGGGCAAATGAGCTACTATTCAGGTTGAATGATGAAGTAGTTCGATTCGATGTATGCCAGTCCATGAAAAAACATAAAGATATGAGTGTATTTTCTATTGTGGATGTTTATTATAAGGAGGAGCAGGAAGTTCTTATAGAAAAAAGATTTGCTATGGAGACTTTAGCTGCTGTATTGATGAATTTTGATCATGAAGGTATTGAAGATTATGAGGAGATGGTGTGTTCCTTAACAGGCATGGGGTCTTATTTCTATGCACCCAAGAAGTTGGATTTGGACTTGAAAAATCGTCTAAGTCCACCTGCTAATCTTTTTATAGAAGTGCCACCTACCTTGGAGCTGAAGGAGTTGCCTAGTCATTTAAGGTATGCGTTCTTCGGCAGTGGGAATACACTACCAATGATTATTTCTCCTGATATGGGTGAGCAACAGGTGGAAGATCTCATTTTTGTTCTTAAGAGATATAAGAGGGTATTAGTTGGACAATTGTAGACATTATCGGTATCTCTCCTGGTATATATAGACATAAGATTCAGCTAGAGGAGGATTGTGTTCTGACTATTAAGCATCAGCATCGTCTAAACCCACCTATGCAAGAGGTGGTAAATAAAGAAATCATCAAGTGGCTAGACGCAGGAGTAGTATAGCCATTTCAGATAGTAAGTGGGTGAGTCCTATTCAGTGTGTGCCCAAGAAAGGGGGCATGAAAGTTGTGGATAATGAGAAGAATGAGTTGATCCCACGTAGGCCTATTACTGGGTGAAGGGTGTGTATGGATTACAGAAAACTCAACTCGTGGACATTGAAGGACCACTTCTTAATTCCATTCATTGATCAGATACTTGATCGGCTAGTAGGAAAGGGTTGGTACTGCTGCTTATATGGGTATTCTGGTTACAACCAGATTTCTATTACTCCTGAAGATCAGGAAAAAATGACATTTACGTGCCCATATGGTACGTTTGCTTTTAAGCGGATGCCTTTCAGTTTGTGTAATGCACCCGCCATTTTTCAGCGGTGCATGATGTTGATATTTTCTAATATGGTTGAAGAAACCTCTGAGGTATTTATGGATGATTTCTCGATTGTCGGTGATTATTTTGAGCTCTGCTTTCTGAATCTTAGTCGAGCGTTGCAGCAGTGTGAAGAGTTCAAACTTGTCCTTAATTAGGAAAAGTGCCACTTCATAGTGAAGGAAGGCATTATTCTCGATCACAAAATTTCAGCTGAAGGTATTGAGGTAGATAAGGTAAAGGTTGAAGTGATTGAGAAACGACCTCCCCCTATCTCAGTTAAAGGGTACATAGCTTTCTTGGTTATGTGGGGTTCTATCGAAAAGTCATAAAAGACTTCTCAAAGATTGCAAACCCGCTTTGCAAACTTCTAGAGAAGGAGACTAAGTTCACTTTTGATGATGACGGCAGAAAGGCTTTTGAATGCTTTAAGCTGAAACTAGTGGAGGCTCCAATTATTGTTGCTCCTGGCTGAATGAAACCTTTCAAGATTATGTATGATGCCAGTGGATGGCACTTGGCCAAAAGAAAGAGAAGTTATTCCATCCGATATATTATACAAACAAGTCTTTGAATGGGGCCTAAAAGAATTATACCATGACTAAGCAGGAACTTCTAGCAGTTGTGTATGCTTTTGAGAAGTTCCAGGCATATTTGTTAGGTAACAAGGTGATGGTCCACACTAACCACTCAGACTTGAGATATTTGATGGAGAAAAAGGATGCAAAATCAAGGTTAATTAGATAGGTGCTGCTGCTTGAAGAATTTGACATTGAAGTCAAAGATAGGAAGGGTTATGAAAACCAAGTTGCGGATCATCTGTCTAGGCTGGAAAGTGAACAAACAACTAGAGATGAATTTGAGATTAATGATGCATTTCCATATAAGGAAATCTTGGCTGCCGTTATAGAGAAAATACCTTGGTACATTGATTTCTCAAACTATGTGGTGAGTGAGGTAATTCCGAAAAATCTTTCTTTTCATCAAATAAAGAAATTTCTTCATTATATGACACATTATTTCTGGGAAGAGCCGTATCTGTTTCGGTGATGTGCTGACAACATCATAAGGAGATGTGTTCGAGAAGTAGATATGTTGAGTATATTGAAAGCATGTCATACTTCCCCGATTGGAGGTTATCATGCTGGTGATCGTACTACTAGAAAGGTGCTACAAAGAAGATACTATTGGCCGACTTTATTCAAAGATGCTTATGAGTTCGTGAGAAGATGTGACTAATGTCAGAGGCAGGGGTCAATCTCCAAGCACCATGAAATGCCTTTGACAAAAATGATAGAGGTGGAATTATTCGACGCATGGGGAATCGACTTCAGGGGCCCTTCGTGAGCTCAAATGGGATTAAATACATTTTAGTTATAGTATATTACATATCAAAATAGGTTGAAGCCATTGCTTTGGCTGACAATGAAGGGAAAAGAGTAGTTACGTATCTAAAAAGGAACATTTTCTCTTAATTTGGGGTGCCGCACGCCATTATAAGCGATGGTGGATCTCACTTTTGCAATCGTGTGTTTTGAGCTACCTTAGCAAAGTATGGTGTTAAGAAACACAAAATAACTACCCCATACCACCCACAAACCAGTGGGAAAGTGGAGATTTTGAATAGATAGATCAAAGCCATACTTGCTAAAATAGTGAATGCTAGCAGACAAGACCGGTCTAGGAAGTTTGATGATGCCTTATGGGCATACAGAACAACTTTCAAGACACCAATCGGCGTGTCACCGTACCAGTTGGTTTATGGCAAGGCATGTCATTTACCAATTGAATTAGAGCTTAAGGCGCTGTGGGCACATAGGAGGCTGAATTTGAACTAGAATAAGGTAACACAGTTGAGATTGGGGTAGCTGAATGAGATGGATGAGTTTCGTCTCAAGGCATATGAAAGAGCTAATCTCTACAAGGAGAAGATGAAGAAGTACCACGATCGAAGAATTGCAAAAAGAGATTTTCAGAAAGATGATTGGGTGCTTCTCTTCAACTCCAGACTAAAGTTGTTCCCAAGTAAGCTTAAATCAAAATGGTTAGGCCTATTTTAAGTTAATCAAGTCTACTCGTCTGGAGTGGTTGAACTTGCAAATGAAGATGGAAGTGTCTTCAAAGTGAATGGGTAACGACTTAAGTTGTATAACGGTCCAATAGACTCGATAAAGTGCATAGCCATTATCTATCTCGACGAAGTCTGAGTAATTGAGATGAATACATCATGCCGCGACATTAAATCAGGTGCTAGTGGGAGGCAACCCACCAAGTGTTGTTGTAATATTAGCTAAAGTTCTTTTATTGTTTTTTTTGTGCATTCTGATGTGTTTGTCAAGTGTGTAAGACTGAAAACTAGGAAAGAATAGAGTTTCACAGTTGTGAGGAGGTTGACGGAGTTACCGACGGACCGTCAAGATCTCGACGGACCATCGCTCGGACCTCCAAAGCCATGCCAAAAAGTTGAATGCACTAGATAAGGCTTGACAGTCGATTTGGCAGACCGTCGCAAACCTGGCAGGCCATTATTCTTCCGTCAACCTGAGGCTGAGTATTTGAGTTTCTGGAAGGGGCTGACGGACAGCTCGACGGACCATCGCAGAATTGTTAGGCCATCAGTATGACCTTCACAAAGTAGTCTAGAATTTAAACCTCTGGTAAGACCTGACGGTCAACCTGGAGGACCGTCACAATTCTGACGGACCATCGGGTTAACCTTCAACTTAACCCTAGTCACGGGTCGGGTCGGTTTAAGTTGGATGCCCATTTAAATGAACCGTTCTTGACCCAAAAGCTTTTAACGAGATAAAATAGAGTGGTTACATACGATGTAACCTTTTTAAATTCTAAAACTGTCTAACTCCCGTTGGATTCATAACATCTGAAGGAAGTTACTCCCTCTGGGACTCTCCAACTTCTTTCTTCTCCTCTAATTAAACAAGTCTCTTCCCCTTTTTTCTCTTTATCACAACAACAGAAGAAATCACAGGTTAAAGTGTTAAGTAACTTTTCTTTTTGAAGTGCAAGCAACTAGAGTGAAACTTCTGCATCATCAAGGTTCAATTTTAACTCATTTTTGTAAAGCCCCAAAATATCATCCCGAGATGCCACACGGTGCCCAAGGCTACACATCGCCTCAAGCTAACTCTTTAAGCCAAAACACTACCCTTGGGTTCCAACACAACAACATACACTCTACGCTAAGGATATATATAAGTACATATCATATCACATCGCACATGACATGGAATATCGTTAGACTGTACACATATGGAATGTCTATACATAAACCAACCCAACAATACACTAGTCTGACATAGCCTCTATACAACAAAATCAACGGGCCATTGGGACAAACCCCCAACTGACTCAACAGACCAAAGGGATCACAAAACAACAACACCAAAACTAGAAACTTGGTCCTCGAACCATGAGGACTCACCATTAAAGGAACATAGATGCGACACTCGGATATCACTGTCGTAGCTGTGGCTGAGTACCTGAACCTACATCATGGTAAGAATGTAGCCCATAGAGAAATATGTGGGTCAACACAAGATACGTACTGAGTATGTGGGGGCGCATGCAAAATATAAATAATATCATAAATTTCATAAAAACGTACATACGGACCATAATGACACACCTAGATTGAGTGACATTGAATCATGCAACTCATAACATCTTAGATAGGAAATGTAGGAGAAAAACCTCATAAATCATTATAGATCATCATAGGAAACTTGCCTTACCACATTAAAACTCGGAGTGACTCGGTATTTCAATAAACATGACTCTTATGGACAGAGGAGTTTCCTATAACTGACAACCCCACGTGAGCTACATGGAATACCAACATTTGAAACCCCCCATTAGCAGGAGCGTCATACTCTTTGCCAGGGAGTACGACCTTAAAACTACAATAATCACAATCGGGCTCTCTGGCCAATAATATCATCATCAAACAACCCTATGGTGTCACATAGGTTTGGGGAAATACCAAATTTCCCTCTCGGTGCTAAGTACTACTCCCCGACAAGCTCAGAACGCGTTAGGAAATCCACCACAACATCACAAGGGTCTATCATAAAGACCAAATCAAATTTCTTTCTCATTTATCAAATCATATCAATTTGTGGATTCCTAACTCAACATATTTTAGCTCAAAACATTTTAATCTTCCTCAACATCAACAAGGTATCAATGCATTGAACCATAACCGACTCGACATTTGGACAAGGATATGAAGACTCAATACATAATATTTTCAACAATTTAACTCATCAAAACCATCCGAAAAATATCAAGACTCATTGTAACTTCAATATCAACATTTCTCTATTTGCCATCCAACTCTCATTTAAAGGTACTTGAGACATCAACCCATAGTAGGAATATAGAATTTCCAATATCAATTATAAATTCATAATAAGGAAATAGTGGAATGATAGTATAAATCAAGGCTTAACAAATTAAATCCTCATACTCTCATAATCAAATACTTTTTGGACATAATTCCATCTCAACATCATACACATATCGGATGACATAATCCCATAGCTCATGGACAATAATATAAGATATAAACCATATTTTTAATTCATGGTAAAACATGTAAAATCTAATGTCAATGTAATTCAACAAAAATACCGGGCACAAGATCGAAAGGATAATCTTGTTCAAAGCCCCACATACCTAAAAAATGGAAGATGAATATGAACTTCCGACTCCGGAACTTTATTCACGAAAATAAAGGGTGCTTCTCGAAGCCCTTAACATGATCAACTCGAATCCCAAATTAATTTGAAATTTCTACGGTTCAATCAAGAGATATAGAAGGATGAAATTTGGAGTAGTAGGGTTGGGGTTTGAGCCTTAGGAAATTTTGGAGATAAATGAGCTATTGAATGCTCTTAATGGACTTAAATCCATGGTTTACCCGGATGGATTAGAGTGGGAATGACCAAAATACCCTTAAAAATCAAATAATGTCAAATTTGTCCTTTGGTGGACTGTTTCGATAGGCTGAAGTAGATCGACCATAACGTTTTGCTCCGATGGCCAAATTGGATGAAACCAATTTAATTAGAAAGAGGACTTTCAGAGCTTTCTGTTGATATATAGTAGCTCACCCAGATCATTATGTAAAAGGAGTTATGATTGTTTGAATTTGACCCTAAAATTCGTCTGGCCTCAGTATTTTTTTCCTGCACACTTACTGTTCACCACTATTTACGGTTAGATCGGAATGATCATAACTCATCGCTCGAGTGTCCGTTTTGGATGATCCACATATCGTTGGAAATATTATTAGATTCTCTACATGATGACGGGTCGAATATCCATAAATTCCACACATAAAAATTATTAATCACGATAAAGAACAAAATTCAATACATTTTCGTTCGAGATCTTAACGGAATTTTTTTTTCCGGGGCATTACAATTTTCTTGCTTCTTCAAAGTGAAAAACATAATTGAAATAGTTGTGGGATGTAAAATTTCATCTTGTCTCCTTCTGTGGTTTAAATTGTTGATATTCTGAGTTCTGAACGTAGGTATTTGTTGCTTGGGGTGAAGTCTGAGTAACCCACGTGTTTAGAGTAGAAAAATATGTGTGAAAACATGGAATTATTGTTGTTGCTATGCTAAAAATCAAATAAGGTATACCATCTATTTGACAAAATACCAAAAAGAAATCTAAAATTGAAAATGGGGACTGACGGTCAGCTTGGCGGACCGTCGAATCTGTGATGGACCATCAGGTTGGCCGTCGAAAATATCCAAGGAAAGTTGTTTACTGGATAAGCCATGACGGACAACTTGGTGGACCATCAATGACCTGAAGGACCGCAGTTCGACCGTCGCAAGGCCCTAAAAATCAAAACTCACTGGATAAATCCCGACGGCCCAATCGGCGAACCATCGCATCATCGACGGCCCATCAGTGTGACCGTCAAGCCAATGTTTATTACTATTTTTGTAGATGTTTAGTTTTGTAATTGACTCCATACTTTTTTTTCAGGCACCATGGCATGAAAAATCCCATTGACTAGAGGCGATGGTCGGGCAAGAGGCTGAGGCAAACCTTTTAGGAGCGAGGAGGCACCAGCCTTCAACACTTGCCAAAGGGATCAGACACTTCCAACACTCTCCTAATATGAAAAGGAGAGTGACAGTAGCACCTACAGTACTATCTCGAGCCCTGATGAGGATAGGGTGGTCACATCTCACCCCAATCCAATTAAGGCCAAAACTGAGGCTACTAATATAGAGGCACAAACTGAAGCAGCTGATGTTGAGACTGAGACTAAGGATGCTAACTTGATCAGATGTAAGGATCCCAAAATCAGAGAGGCCGTCAGATGCTAACTCGATGGAGCAAGGGACAAATTTTATGACGGGTTGGTACCAACAGCAAGTAGACCTATCAAAAGGCCATTCACTGAGGAGTACCAGATTGTAACAATGGAGCTTCATGAGTATCCTGAGTTAGAGCATTTTTTTAATGAGTATGAATTAGCATAGAGAAAAAAGCCCCTCGAATCATATCAGCCAAATCTGGTAAGGGAATTCTTTGCTAACTATTTGGTATTGTAAGAAAATGATGTTCCAAAGGGATTAAAGATTTTTGATCTGCCGAAAAGAGAGTTAGTGACAGTCTGAGGAGTCACCATTGACATATCAACTCGAACCATCAATAGGATGCTGTTTGGGCCAGATTATGAAGCCCCATCTGCTATTCCAGAACTTGAGTATAAACTGCATAATGCATCTGCCTAAAGGGGCTAGTTGGGTGGAGTGTTGACTGATGATGGAAATCCTTCTTGGGCTACAAACCTACGTGAGCACATAGCGAAGTCATCCCTTAGCTTCCAGGCTAAATTTTAGTGGGCTATGGTTCGATTAAGACTTATGCCATTGGCAGATGACGCTAATCTAGATATTCACTAGGCAGTACTTTTGGCTAGTTTACTGGCAGGACTGAAGATTAATTTTGGTTAGATCATTACCGATGATATTTTTATGAGAGCACATAAGGTGTCAAGAGCTCTACTATTTCCTTGCTTACTCACTGAATTATGCAAGCAAACAGGTGTGCCTCTGATTCATGGAGTGGATAATGAGGTTTATGCGACACTTACGCAGGACATTAAGAAGTCCAAGTATGACTCAAAATTCGAAATAAGGGTCACCAAACCACCAGCCTACCAAACTTAATCAGTACCAGCCCCAGATACTTCAGAGATTCCAACAGGTATGCCGTTACTGACTACCACTTATGTACCACCTGATTATGTGTCGTCAAGTATGTTTGCAGGGTCAAAAGCTGCACCACCAATGGGTGGGGAATAATTTACAAAATATTGGTTGACGCAGGAAAACTTTGCCAAAACTGTGAAATTGCAAAAGAAATTCAAAAGAAAGTTTGATACTTGGGATGTACAGTTCAAGCCTTTTGTTGACTGAATTGTAGCTGAGGAAATCCGTCCTTTCCAAAATATTCAGATGAGAATGGATCACATAGAGGAGAGAATCAATAAAAGGTTGGATTCACTGTCTATTCCAGACTTGGCAAGGTTCATGGCAGAGTTTAAAAAAGCACAGGCTGACATCGAAGAGTTGAAGAACAGGAAGCCACAATAGTCCACTTTTGATCCAACCTTAGTAATGAGTGATGATGATGAAAGAATTATTGATCTGATGGGGAGACCCATGAAAGATAAAGGATGTTCCAAAGGGATTGAAGATTTCTGATCTGCCAAAAAGAGAGTCAATGCCAGTCTGAGGAGTCACCATTGACATATCAACCCAAACCATCAACATGATGCTGTTTGGTCCAGATTATGAAGCCCCATCTTCTATTCCAGAACTTGAGTATAGACTACGTAATGCATCTGCCCAAAGAGGCTAGTTGGGTAGAGTGTTGATTGATGATGGAAATCCTTCCTGGGCTACAAACCCATGTGAGCGCATAGAGAAGTCATACCTTAGCTTCCAGGCTAAATTTTAGTGGGATGTGGTTCGATTAAGACTTATGCCATTGGCAGGTGACGCTAATCTGGATATTCACTGGGCAGTACTTTTGGCTAGTTTGCTGGCAGGATTGAAGATTAATTTTGGTCATATCATTACCGATGAGCTATTTATGAGAGCACACAAGGTGTCAAGCACTCTACTATTTCCTTGCTTACTTACTGAATTATGCAGGCAAACAGGTGTGACTCTGATTCATGGAGTGGATAATGAGGTTCGTATGACACTTATGAAGGACATTAAGAAGTCCAAGTATGACTCAAAATTCGAAATGAGGGTCACCAAACCACCAGCCTACCAAACTCAATCAACACCAGCCCCAGATACTTTAGAGATTCCAACAGGTATGACGTTGCTGACTACCACTTATGTACCACCTGATTATGTGCCATCCAGTATGTCTGCAGGGTCAAAAGCTGCACCACCAATGGGTGGGGCAGAATTTACAAAATATTGGTCGACACAGGAAAACTTTGCCAAAACTGTGAAATTGCAAAAGAAATTTAAAAGGAAGTTTGATACTTGGGTTGCAGAATTCAAGCCTTTTGTTGACTGGATTGTAGCTGAGGAAATCCGTCCTTTAAGGATGGATCACATAAAGTATAGAATAAAAAAAAGGCTGGATTCATTGTCTATTCCAGACTTGGCAAGGTTCATGGCAGAGTTTAAAAAAACACAGGCTGACATCGAAGAGTTAAAGAATAGGAAGCCATAGTAGCCCACTTTTGATCCAACCTTAGTAATGAGTGATGATGATGAAAAAATTATTGATCTGATGGGGAGACCCATGAAAGATAAAGGAAAGTAGCAGATAGATGAACGTGCTGAAAGGAAAGCTGAAAAGAGAAAAAGAAGGGAAGGCATGACACCAGAGGAACAAGAGAAACATGACTTGAGGAAAGATAACAGAAGATCAAGGAGAGATGAAAAGATAAGAAGGAAGAGGTTTGAAGATGAAGCAGCTGGAGTGTCTACCAGTTCCGCCCCAGTTAGGGGGCAAACTTCAGACCCAGTCCGGGATGTTATACCTCCGATTCCGAAGGAAGAGTTTTTAAGTAACCCTACCACCATGGGGGTCAACATTGCACCAGGTGAGGATGCTAGAGCCTCACCACACTTCATAGATGCCTCAGATGAATAAGAGTCAATACAAGTATATCCACTCCTTTGTACTTTTAATTGATACTTTGAGAATAATACATGTATTTTTTTATGGGGGGTGGTTTACTTGTACCATGGGGGATTGTGTTGCCATATTATTTTTATCCCATCTTCTATCTAGGAGAATCTGCATGTCTAGGATTATATTTAAGTTCGCATTTCTTTTCTTTTCTAGGATTACCTTTAGGCTTGCATTTTTTGTTTCCTTAAATCTTGTTCTGTTGGTCCATGAAATAAAAGTTCCATTTATGTTAGTACCTTATTGTGAATATGGATGATGAATGATGTGGTATCAAGCTATGACTATGTTCATATGATTATTTACTTTTGTCTTCTAGTATATGTTATCAGCTGTTAGTGAATCTGTAGTCAGCATTAACTTGTAAAATGTGCATGACATGTGATGTAAATTTTAGGAACATTAGAATGAGTATGACTTAGTTTCCTGTGTGTGTGAGTATTTGTGTTAGTTATTACTTAGTGTAGTACCTGGAACTTGTATGGTTCAATTGATGTTGTGTTGTAGTTGATGAAATAAGATATGATAGCAGGCCGCCTTGTAATTTTAGTCTGCTTAGCCAAAATAATTAACCCCATCAAAAATAATTCTCCACTTTTGAACCCTTCTTTGAGCTTATGTTAATTTTTTTTCTTAATCACCAATCACTTTAGGTAACTCTCTTTAAGTTGTTAACACTTAGCTCTAGCCCTGGCCCAATAGTGGGCATTGTGAACCTAAACTTAGGAAAAACACCTAAGTTGAGGGTGGCTATTGTCAAAGCTATTAGCTGTCTAAGGAAAAGTTGGTTAAGAGCATCCAACCCTGGTCTACCCAAGACATTATATACCTTGATAGATTGCATCAGCATAATTTGAAGGTGGTTGATGCTTGTGTATATATATTAAAAAATACGGGAAGGGTTGTTATGGTAAAGTGTAAATAAATAAGAAAAGGGTAAATGAGCTAGTTCAAAAATAGTATTGATAGGTAGAACTTAAGGGAAAAGAGAGTTAAATCCTAGTATTGAGTCACTTTTTCCTAGAAGTCCTTCCTCACCTAACCTTAAAGCCTCATTATAAGCCTGAGAAAGACCTGTTTGATCTTGGTGAATCAACTCTAAGAGAGCATTAGATGATAAGGGCAAGCCTATGGGTATGCGTACTATGTTTGTAACTTCCTTGACGAGTGTGAGAGTTCTGATTCGTATCCACAAAATAAAATGAGTAGCGGATTTCCTTAACAGTTAGGGCAATCTGAGTCATACTTAATTTGGTTGATATCTGTAGATTTTTGTATCCATGTTTGTGTATATGTATTGATTGTGAAACAATGCCAGTTATGGACTCTGATATGTTGAGGCATATAAGTAGGAGGACAAGTGAATGGTTGTGTGAAAACTGGATTAGAAAATTGAATGCCTGTCATTTTATTGCTCATATTTGTAATCTGGTGCTGAGTTGCTTGAGGACAAGCAATTATCCTAAGTTGAGGGTGTTGACATTTTGGCTTTTAATAGAATATTTTACGTCTTTTTCTTGGGAAAATGGTGAGTTTTCAAGCAACTAAAGTTGTATTTAATAGTGGATTTGAGTGATTTCAGGTTGAGGAGTCAGCTGAAGGAGAAAACTTAAGAAAACAACAAAAAAAAGGTTAATGACGGCCCAAATGGCAGACCGCCAGTCATGTAATAGACCACCAGGCGGACAGTCAGAGCTAAACAGATGGTTACAGCTGGAAGACCCATGCGACGACCCAAGTTGTGGACCATCAAGCTTGTGGAGGACCGCCAACTTGGCCATCCGACTTAAATAGAATGCAAGATTTTCAGAAGCCTAAGCGACGAGCCGTGCAATGGACCATCAACGGTTGGCCAAGGTAGCCGTCAGACTTAAGCAGAATGCAAGATTTCAGAAGCCTGAGCAATGGATCATGCGATGGACCATCGGACTATCGACAGTCCGCCAAGGTAGCCATCATGCTTAAGAAGAACATGACATCTTGGGGCACTCAACAACGGTCTATGTGATGGATCGTCAGACTCCCAACGGACCTTCAGCTGGACTATCAATCTGGACGTGACATTTTCTTCATTTAAATTTTAAACCTTCTAAACCTGGGAGCATATAAATACCTATCTAGGGTTTTATTGAGCATATTCTGAATCTTGAATATTGTTTCATCTTAGTTTTTCATCTTTGAACTCTCTGTAACGAAGAAATCTGTGAATCAAATGATATTTGTGGATCTAATCATTCCATTACTATTAAAGATTTAAGAATTAATTCTTGTAACCTTTGTAAGTAAACTTTGAATTTGTTTATGAATAATACAAGTATTCTTTCTTTTTCTTCTATGGAGATGAGTGGCTAAGCTCCCATAACTAGGGTTATGGGAGATTTGATGAAATCTCCTAATACGGGTTGTGATTCTAATTGCATTTCTGTAAGTAATTGATATTGCATAAACCCTTCTTCACTCTAATGACACTTCTTGCTTACAAACTTGAAAAGTGAACCCAAGAACAATCACTTGTTCGAACAGAAAAGTGTTTAATATCATTGAATTATTACTAGCAGAAAGAATCATTAGTTGGAACAACTCTATTATAATTACTTAGAAAATAATCTATAAATCAAAACCCCTCTTATTCAGGAACCTTTGATCAATAGTCTGATAACAATCACAATACTTAGTGAACACATTATTCCCTGTGGGATTCAACATCCAACCTAGTTGGGTTCTATATTTGACAGCAACCGCTTACTCTCTCATAAGAGAGGTGTAATTTGGGCATATCAGAGGCGAAGGCTGAGGAGTTTATGAACCTAGAGTAAGGAAAGATAACCGTGAAAGAGTATTCCCTAAAATTTCACCAATTATCCCGTTATGCTCTGGAGTTGGTATCTTCTATGAGGGATTGGGTGAGGAAATTTGATTTTAAGTTGTCCTGTTATTTGGTGTTGGAATGCAAGGCCGCCCTATTGAATATTTACATGGATATCTCTAAGCCTGTGGTGTATATATAGATGGTCAAAGATGAGAAAAACAAAAAAGCCTAAATAGAAGAGAGGCAAAATAAGAGATCCTAGTTTCTTGAGTAGGGTGGTAGCCTACAAAATAGTAGCAAGGATGGTAGGCAGTGGTTTAAAAAGAAGTAGGGGAATTATAGTTCCTATACTACGGCTAGTGCTCCTTATCCCAAGCTATACGATGATCATCATTTTTAGAATAATAGAGGATTTAGTGGATTTAAGACACAGGGTACCCAATCTCAGGCTAGTGGGGCTCAGTTAGCTCCATTTGATCGCCCTTGTCATTTATGTGGTCAAGTGCATTATGGGGTTTGTGACCAGGGGAAGAATCGGTGTTTTTGTTATGTTTAGATTGGTCACATGCAGTAGGATTGTCCTTCTAAGGTTGCTTTGGAAAAAATAAGGTTCTTGTTGCTACTTCTTTATCCCCTGCAGCAAAGGGTGCCTCTTCTGGTTTCAGCACTGGTCAAAATCACCTTTATGCTCTTGCCACCCATCAGGATTCAAAGGCATCTCCCAATGTTGTTATTTGGTTCGCTTAAATTTTTCTCTCGTGATGTATATTATTTACTTGATCTCGAGTCTACTCTTTCTTATGTGACCTCGTATGTGGCTATTCATTTTGGTTGTGATCCTGAGTGTATTTCAGATTCTTTTTTTGTTCTTGCCCTAATTGGTCACTCTATTATGGCTAGGAGAGTCTATAGGGGTTGTATGATATCTATCTGTGGTAGAGAAATATTTATGGATCTGATAGAGTTAGACATGTTAGATTTTGATTTAATTTTAGGGATGGATTGGTTTTATTCATGCTATGCATCTATTAATTGTTGGACCCGAAGGGTTAGTTTCCAATTCCCTAATGAGATAGTGATTGAGTTGAAAGGTAGTTCCTTAGTGCCTATGGGCCAAGGAGAGGTTCATTTCTCATATCAGATCCTGAAAACTAATTTCCAAGGGGTGTCTATACTATTTAGTCCATGTTCAGGATTCAAGATTTGAAGGTCCCTCATTGCAATCCATCTCGCTGGTCTATGAGTTTCCCGAGGTGTTTCCTGATAATCTTCCTGGTGTTTCTCTCGATAGGGAAATTAATTTTGAGATTGATCTTCTTTCAAACACTCATCCGGGTGAGTTGAAAGAACTTAAGGAGCACTTGAAAGATATTCTAGATAAGGGTTTTATCCGACCTAGTGTTTCTCCATGGGGTGATCTAGTTCTTTTCATGCCTAAGAAGGATGGGTCCATTTGGATGTGTATAGATTATCGTCGACTGAATAAGGTAACTATGAATAATAAGTATCTACTTTCTAAGATTGATGATCTCTTTGATCAATTTAGGGTTCTAAGTACTTTTGCAAGATTGATCTTTGATCGGGTTACCATCAGTTGAATATTAAGGAGGTGGATATCCCTAAGTCTGCCTTCCAAACTCGGTATGGTTATTTTGAGTTTTTAGTAATGTCATTTGGTTTGACCAATTCCCCAACAACATTTATGGACCTCATGAATTGGGTATTTCGTATGTTCTTGGATTTGTTTGTAATTATGTTTATTTATGATATTTTGGTATATTACAAGAGTGAGGGAGATCATTTTGATCTTCTTCGACTTATGTTGCAAACCTTGAAAAATCAATGGTTGTATGTAAAATTCTCTAACTGTGAGTTTTGTTTGAATGCTGTGACCTATCTGGCTCATGTTTTTTATAACGAAGGGATCACGATGGATCCACAGAAAGTTGCGGTGGTTAAGAAGTGGCCTAGGCCCGACTCCAATCGATATTCGGTGCTTCTTGGGTCTAGCCAGTTATTATAGAAAGTTTGTGGAAAGTTTCTCTTCTATTGCTGCCCTATTGACCAAGTTGATTTAGAAGAAGGTAAAGTTTATATGGTCTGATGCTTCTGAGGGTAGTATTGAGAAGTTGAAAGATAAGTTAACTTCGGCTTTGATTTTGACCTTAACCGATGGTACTGATGGTTTTATTATTCATTGTGATGCATCCTGGGTGGGAATAAATTGTGTATTGATGTAGCATGGTAAGGTGGTTGCATATGCTTCTAGGCAGTTGAAGGTGCATTAGAAGAACTATCCGACACATTATTTAGAATTGTTACTGTGGTCTTTGCATTGAAAATTTAGCGTCACTATTTGTATAAAGTGTATGTGGAAATCTTCTCGAACCATAAGCATTTGTAGTATGTGTTTGTACAGAAGGAGTTGAATCTCAGGCAAAGCAGATGAATTGAGTTGCTCAAGGATTATGACATGAGTCTTCATTATCATCCTGATAAAGATAACGTGGTTGCTGATGCTCTTAGCAGGTTATCTATGGGAAGCTTATCTCATGTAGATGAGGAGAAATAAGAATTGGTTAAAGCTATTCACCATTTGTAAAATATTAGAGTTCATCTCTTGGACTCTGAGGATGGTGGTGTGATTGTCCAAGAGGTAGAAAGGTCATCTTTTGGTCCTGAGGTGATAGAGAAATAGATCTTGGAGCCTATCTTGATGCAGATCAAAGAAGATGTGGGTCACCAGAAGGTGATGGCTTTTGATATTGGTGGTGATGTTATCTTGAGGTACCAAGGTAAATTATGTATTCCCGATATTAATGGGCTACGAGAGAGGATCTTGGCTGAAGCTCATGAGTCGAGGTACACCATTCATCGTAGTTCCACAAAGATGTATCATGACTTAAGAGAAATTTATTGGTGGAATAACATGCAGAAAGATGTGGCCAATTTTGTGGCTAAGTGCACGGTATGCCAAAAAGTGCAGGTTGAGCACTTGAGGCCTGGTGGTTTGTATCAAGAGATCGAATTACCTGTGTGGAAATAGGAAGTGATTAATACGAATTCCGTTACTAGTCTTCCGTAGTCTCGCCATCAGTTTGATTTTATTTGGGTAATCATGGATAGGATGACTAAGTCCGCTCACTTCTTTCTAGTAAGGACTAATTATTTAGCAGAGTATTATACTAAGATTTTCATTGAGGAGATCATGAAGTTTCATGGTGCTCCAGTTTCTATCATATTTGATTGAGGTACTCAATTCTCATCTCACTTTTGGCGTTTCTTTCAGAGAGGTTTGGCAACTAAGGTGAATCTTATAAATGCTTTTCACCCTCAGAGAAATGGACAAGTGGAAAGGATGATACAAACTTTAGAAGATATGCTAAGGTATTGTGTGATCGATTTTGGTGGTAGTTGGGTTGATAATTTTCCTTTCTTGGAGTTAAAGTATAATAATAACTATGTCTGTAGTATTGGGATGGCTTTATTCAAGTCTTTGTATGGTAGGAGGTATAGGTATCCTATTAGGTGGTTCAAGGTTGGTGAGAATAAGTTGTATGGTCCTGACTTGGTTCACCAAGATATGAAAAAAGTGAAGGTGATTCAGGATAGGCTTAAGGCCGCCCAAAGTCGCCAAAAGTCCTATGCAAATGTGAGGCAAAGGGACTTAGAGTTTGATGTGGATGATTTTGGTGTTCTTAAAGGTGTCTCCCCTGAAGGGAGTGATGCAGTTTGGAAAGAAAGGGAAGCTCAGTTCTTGTTATGTTGTTCCATATCATATTTTGAGGCGAGTAGGTAATGTGGCTTATGAGTTGGAGTTGCCTACGAGAATGGGTTATATTCATCCAGTCTTTCATGCTTTAATGTTGAAGATGTGTGAGGTGATCCTTTCTTGGTTGTTCCTTTGGAAAGTGTGGGTATTTCAGATTCCTTATCCTACGAGGAAGCCCAGATTGAGATTTTGGATGGCAAGTTCGTCGGTTATGAGAAAATAACGTGGCTCTAATAAAAGTTCAATGGAGGAACCAAAGGTGTGAAAAAGTTACTTGGGAAGCCGTGGAGGGCATGAAGTCAAAATTCCCATTCTTGTTTCCCGCCTCGGATAATCGTGCATGAGGTATATTGATTTCTTAACATCTTTGTTTCCTATCTTTGTTAAAGGTAAGAAAGGTTGTGTTTGGATTCCAATCATGCTAATAAATGTCTTCCCTATCATTTCAGGACGAATGATCCTAGGTGGGGTAGAGTATGCAAACACCCCAAATTTTTGGTCCTTGAATTTTTTTGAAATTTTATCCTCACTGCCCAGAGTACGACTCCTCCTTATGAGTCATAGGGAGTTTGAAATGCATTGAAGGACCCTAATCATAGCCTGACTAGTGAGTGTGGCTGAGTTTTCTATCCTGATCATGAGTGGCTCCCAATAAGTCGTAAAGACTCTATACGAATTGCATAGTACAAATCGTAGGGTGACCAGTGTGAGGCTCAAATAGTTCAATTTTGGATACGACTTGGACACTATGAGTCATATGGTGTGAGTCATAGGGCCAATAGTAATTGTGCCCCATGACACTATTTTGACTATGACTCGTGGTAACAAGTCGTATGGTGTCTCAACAAGTCGTCATGGACTTGTAACGACTGGCGATAATTTTTCAGCTTTTAAGTTGAGGACAATTTGGACATTTCCCTCTTTACCCACTTAGATCCCACATCCATAGAACATCTTTGAGGCATTATTTTAATATGTTAACAAATCAAAAGCCCTCTTTACTCTTTCAAATTCTTTCAAGCAAAGCAAACTAGGATTTTTCCAAGGTTGAGCATCTAGGGGTCAATTCAAGGTTTCTTCTCCTTAATTGAGAATCCTTCAGGCATGTTACTCTTCCCTATCTATTATTTTGTAAAAGCATGTGTTTTTAATAATTATTCATGAGGTTTAGATATTGGTTTTGGAACATGGGTTGAGGGTTTTGAATGTTTGTTTTTGAATAATGTTTTCCCATGATTTTCCCGTGATTATTCATGCCTTATTTATGGTTTTGAACTTGTACGGAGCATGGGTGTGGTGAATAAACTAAGGGGTCATGGTTTTCCCTAAATTGATGCTTTAAAATTGGAATTTGTTTTGAATAATTTGTTCCCTCAACCCACTTGTGTAAATGGCCTTGAATTATGAAATTGCCACTTGGTTTGACTTACTCACCTATGTTATTGCACTGTATAAATGGTTAAACAATGAACATGAATTTTGAAAGCCTTGTTGGCTATGTTTTGAATTAATGAATAAAATGGGTGAGGCGTTCCCCCAAGATTTAATGTGATTTTTATGGCATAGAGATAACTTGCAAGTATAAGGGTATGATGATACCAATGGTATGCCTTAATGGTTGGTTTTGTGGTTAATAACTGGGTTATGTGAAACTTTCTTTTAAATTGGGCTTAATGGGGGTTATGTAGTGAAACCGTGAAGGTGTGAGTCTCAAAATGACTTATATCGGAAACTCATGTTTGCCGATGTGAGGTTTGTTCTTGATGACTGTGTGCATGTGTCACACTTGATTTATATTTTGGGATGGCTAGTTTCCTTGATGATTTTAGCTTTTCCTTAAATTTTCTTCAGAACGCGCGGCTAACACGTACTGGGACCCTTTTAGCAGTGGGAGTTGAACCCATATAGCCCGTGGGTTCCTATTATGATGGTCGAGCTACATGGTCCATGTTAAATTTTTACTTCATGCTAAACCTTGTTCCCTTTCTCGGTATTTTATTTACGTATGTATATGATGATGTTTACATTGGTTTTAATTGGATTTGACTTGGCATTATTTAACCCCTATCCCTGAGTTTTATGCTAGTGCACAACCCACTAACCGTCTCTGAATGCTGTATTCTCATGCTATGCAGGCACTGAAGATACTTCTACTTTTCCTACCCAGAGTTAGGTGGATTGGATCAGTTCGTCGATTGTTGTTGGTGAAGTGGTGAGCTTTTATTCTCTGGAAGACTTGGTCATTTCATCAGTTTCCTTTTTATAGACTAGAATTGAAGAGTTCACATTATCATTATCATTAATATAATCATTGTCAATGTCAGGGTTGGGGGCATGTCCCAACTTAGATTGGTTTCCGATTTTGTTAGAGGCTTTGTAGATATTTCTATAGTTGGGTATTATTGGCCGATATTTCATAGACTTTAAGTTTATCTTTTTTATCTTGTTATATGTTCGAAATTCAGCCATTATTAGGAATGTTATGTTTCCAGTTGGCTAGGCATAAGGGGTAGTGTCTAGTCCTCAGTGAACTTAAGATACCCAACATGACCAGGATTTGGTTCGGGTCGTGATAGAATCTTTGGGAGAACCCTACTTTCTTTATTCATTTCATGAATGACCCTCCAGGCTATTTTCTTGTCACCCGCTCATTTTTTGTGTTTCGAGCCTTTCCATAGTTGGTACAAGTCATTTATGAATTGTTAGAACTGTTGCCTCAATTATCAGATAGTTCATTAAGTTTTTGGCTTATTTCCATGTTTTGGAGCTTTTATTATTAAGGAATTGGACTCAAACCAAAAATGCTAGTAAGAATCTCGGATGAGAATTTTGATAAAGCTATCAGCTCCAGAGCACTGATTTTAGGCTAGGAGAATCTTTAGTTTAGGTGCCGAGGCTTCCAACTCATTTTGGGCTATTAGGTATATTTGATGAAAAATAATATAATCTTGGATGAAAGTTTTGATAGTTCCGTTGAGTCTGGAATGTCAAATTAGGAATGGTAGAATAGTTTGTTATGAAAATGGGGTTCGAAAAGAATTTTAAACTCCCTATATAAGTCCATTTAGACTTAGGAAATTCTCGTGCTGCAATAGCTGGAGAAGCAAAGTCTTGGCATTCGCGTTCGCGAGGCTTGGCCATGTTCATGGTAAAGGAATTTTAACCTTAGAATTTGAGAGCTAGCCATCGTGTTTGCAAATAGGAAGCCGGCTTGACCGACTCAGTTTTAGTCTTTGCATTTGCAATTGGTTGGCTGCATTCGCATAGGGTCCAAGTTTGCAAAGGACCCCTGATAACCCTTTATATTTCTCTTTTGGTTGATCCTTAGACCGTTTTTACGGATTTTTCACCCAATAATTATCCCCAAGAGCTCAAGAACTCTTAGGAAATCATTAGTTCGCTTTAGTGTGTGTAGTGGATTATGAAGTGATCATTTCCCACTAATTTCTTTGTAAGTTTTCAGCCTAATACCTCTGTTTAATTTTTTTTTCTCTCTTATTTCTCCATCCATTGGGGCTGATGTGAGCCTTGATTTAAACTTTATTTGTTCTCAACTTTTTAGCACACATTCCTTGTCCTTCAAGGGACCTCGTGATGGGTTCAGTTTTGGGATTTTATTAGCGGGCACCACGAGCCCATTATTGACCCAATTTTGGGGCCAAAGTCTATTATATCAATATAGGTACTGTGTTACTCCTATTAATGTGTAGATGATTATTTATATAGTACGACATCATTTTTAGTATCATGTAGAAATTATGAGTAATTTGTGGATGGTTCAAGAATGTGGTTCTACACGAGTAGGCTTTGATCTAATTTTCTCTATAAGATTGTGTATATTATAGATTGCATGCTTGGTAGTGATTATAGGATGGGTTGATGACTAGTTTACAATGACTTAACCAATTTAGAGAATTTAGGATAGAAATATAACCCAAACCTTAGCCTAGAATACTTGTTATGGCCTTAGAATCCTATTATCCGTGAACATAGGCTTGTTTATTCATAGATTGACATTACAGATTCCTTATATGACTTACTATTTGACTTAGTGAATTGGGTGGTACTTCTCTTATTAGATCCTTTTAGTGATTTATGCCCTTGAATATCATAGTTTGCCTAGTTATGAGTCTCTATGATGTTGATTATGTATTATTGGGTCCGAGGCCATGGTTACGATGTCAGTTGGACACCAAGTTAGTACGTGATCCTTAGAGAGGACATGGTTATAGTTATGGATGTGTAGACACCTATTATTGTATTATTTTGACACTGGTGATGACATATATATGCTTTTAGGTGCATTCATGCTCACATACATGTACTATTCCAACAAAACCCTTGATTTTACTACTATTTCCTAAAAAGGGTTTTATTCCTACCTTTCAGTCATGGTCATAGTTTGTGCACTTATTATAATTTTAGTCATGGTAGAGTTTGTGCAATTATTATACTTATGTGTATATATATATATATTCACCGGCATTGGTCAAAGTAGATTGATAGTGATTGTTAATAGAAGTCCTCATTTAAGCTCAGGCAGTGTCTATGGATATCTCGAAACCCCTATGGGCCCCTTCATCCGAGAGCCATACTGCCAAAGAGTAAAAGATGCCATAGGTCTTGCCTTTGCAAGATATTGAGCAGGAGGAGTTGTGTACACTTGGTACATTTGGAACTTTGATTAGACATGGTTTACTATTGGTTTATATTGCATTCATTCATATTCATTGCCTATTACCAATATAATTATTTGGTGCTTATATCTATCTACCTTATGAAGGGTTGTATTGGTATAAGAAATGATTATTGATTGCTGAGTGGTTGCTTGAACCTTTCGGTCTTATGAGGGGCCGGTTAGGTCATTATTTGCAGGACCAACCGATTACTTTATTATTGGTTTTCATGGTTAGTTTGTGGTAGGATGGTATGGGTTGGTACCTGACATTGGCGATATGATTTTGTTTTTTGTTCTCTATTATGATAAGTTTCAGTATTGATTGTTTATCTCATGGTTAGGCATTATGGTTAGAGACCCTGATTATGCTAATATTGGTTTCCTACTTGTTCATGATCCTTGAGATGTTAGGTTGGCTCTCTTAGGTATTTACCTTCGAGTTTAGTCTCATATATATATATATATATATATATATAAATATGATATGATATTACCATATATTCCTCCCTTTACTTATCTATTCATATTGTATGTGTACCGTTTCTCCTTGTATTACTACTATATCCTTTCATCACTATGCATTTGTATATTGACTAGTGATATACAATATTATACATTATCTCATGAATACTATTAGAATAGGATAGATTATCCTTATTGCTTCATTAGCATTATTATGTTTAGTTTCTTGAATAGTTTCCTGTAGTTATATGCTTACTTTACATGTTATTTATACTTTCATTATCTTTAGAGCTCAATCAGCTGAAGTCTATTGAGTACCACGTGTTTGGTACTCATACTACACTTCTACAACCTGAAGATCATAGTATGAGTTCTCGCCTTTGATGTATGCATCGGGTAGAGCAGCTATGGATGGGAAATTCGGGGTGAGCACCTGACGTTTAGAGTATTCCTTCTCTCCTTAATATTGATTAGATTTATCTCTATTTTGTATTTCGAAGATGGTTTGTACATGTATATTTATTATGTATTTCCCTTTGTACTCTGATTGTTACACTAACTTCACAGGTCTTGGGGATGCTTTATATATATTACTCTTTATGATATTCATCCTACTGCTCTCTTTCATTCTCTTGATAGTCCATTACTAATTTTTTACGGATAATGGATTAGCTTACATACGGGTGGTTTATAGAAGGTGCTATCATGACCTGAGAAATTGGGTGGTGACAAATGCATGTTTACAGATGTGTTGGTTCATGATCTAAGTGTCTAGTAGAGTCATATGGATCAGTATAGAGATATTTGTATCCTATCTTCTAGAGGCTATAGGGCATTCTTAGAATATTCTATTCTTGACTCCTTGTTATGTGTCAATATTTCTATGAACCTCTAGTACTTTCTTTGACTCCATTATTTCCCAGATGGATGACATGAGGTTATCAGTAGATGTGGGTAAGACTTTCGCATGTATTTCCATAGTTTTATCTAAACATTGGTCTAGGGAGTTAGAGATTAGTATCGAGGATCTTCAATATCAACTCGAGGTTGTGGGTCCAGCCCAGACTCTGATAGAATTTAAGATTGCTTCAGCTTTTGAGGATATCATTTTAGGGATTCCAAGTATTTTAGTGGATACCTCCAAGCTTTTGATGATGTTCCATACATCAAGTGGTTCTTAGAGTAGAGTTGCATTTGTTGGTGTTCAATAGGGTTGTCTGTCTATTTTAGAGTATGAAATTAGGTTTCTCGAGTGGGCTAGATGTATTCCTGTACTATATACTTTAGAGCATGAGTTAGTGCTGGATTTATCAGAGGATTAACCTTACCTCACCACTTGGATTTGGAGCATTTAATAGCAGTTGAGTATTCTTTTCCTCAGGTTTTTGATTAGGCGAGGACCATAGAGAGGGCATGTATTGAGACATATGGAGGTTCTATTAAGAGTCCATGTCATCAATACTTTGTTATTGGTATTCCATTCAGGAGTAGGGATCTTCCAAGATAGGATCAACATCATTTGTAGCCTGATAGTTTTGTAAAGGTAGTATTTCAGGCTATAAGTGGCTCTTAATCAGTCGTGCTGTTTCTTGATAATGCTCAACTTACATATCAATTTAAGTGCAAGAAGGTCGTAGCAAAATATTTACCCAACTTTGAGTTAGTGTCGAATCCATGAGGAACAATGTGAGTGGCAATCGAATTAGCTTGAAATAAAGGATACTTGCTAAATTCAAACCTAGAGTAAAAGTATGTAAATAAAATGGGGGGTTTTGAAGAATGTTAAAGCTAATGTTTATGTATGGACTTTTAATGTACTAATTTGGGTCTATGAATGATTAGAGATTAATCAATTAGGCACGGATCTTGGGGTTATGTCTTACTAAGGGAAGCTAGTGTGTGGGTGTAAGACAATCAACTTCAATTCTTAACTTGAGCATGTGTGGTTAGGCTTGGTTAGAGATTTCAATATTAGCCTTTCGACAAAGTACCAAACTATCACCTACTAATTCTTTTTAATACCAAGTAGGTGTACTCAACTATTTGTGACCAAACCTCAATTAGGAATCCCTATTTCTAGGATGATACCTAAGACCTAGAAATTCCATAATTTATGCTCATTTCTAAGACAACAAAAAGGGAATGACTATTATCTAATTTATTATTTATAAATGTCATCTACAACCCCTCTTTTAAGGATAGTTGAAGGATCTAGGTTACCCACATCCTTTTGTCAAGGATGATGTAGGGATTAGGAGATTTGAGGTTTTCACTAACAAATTCCATGATATCATCAAGCATTTGTAAAACCCAACACATGAGCTAATAATTGAAGACAACAAATGCAACCCACACATACTTTCACCCTATTCTAACATAACCCCAAGAGGAAAGACTAGCTACCCATAAGATAATAAGCAAATTTATACCCAAAATCTCTATTGAATTGATTTAAAAAAGACTAAGCAGATGTTACTCCAAGCCTTGAACTTTAACAAATATTCAATGGGATTTATCTAATCCTCCACTTAGAAGCTACTCCAATGTATTCTTTACCCCAAATTATTACAATAATTGTCTTCCAAAAATGGAGACTAAGAACTAGCCCAAGTTCCAATAATTTGGAATGGATGAATCATCCCCAAAGGGATAAGGTTTGAGTGTATATGAGGACATTTGGGATCATCTGCATGCATTTATATTTCTTTCCTTGGGCGTATTTTCCACTAGGCCATAATTGAGGGAGTTGTCCGCCATCGCGGCTACCGCGATCGCAGTCAGAACCACATGATCGAGGTATGTTGACCTGCTTGACTGACCACGATCGCAGTCCTCAGACTTCGATAGAGGTAATTGAGGCTATGTTCTTTTCCAGGTCTTCAAACTATACTTTTTTCCTTCTTTTGATCTTTATCAACTCGGATACACATATTATCATCCCATTACCTATGTTCCTGTAAAATGTGGATATTAGTGCATTTAATTACAAATATGTATCACTTATTCATTCAAAACATGGTAATGTGAATGAATGTTGAGTGTGAAAGAGTGATAAATTCACTACTCATCAGTGGCAGTGGGAAGAGTTCTAATAAGACATTGTAGAGTATTTGTTATATATCTTCAGGCTATAGTGGCCATTCTGGATAAGTGGGTGCCATAGATATGAGAGTCTTATGGGATGTTTGGACTATGGAGAGGTTGGTCATTAGTCTAGGGAGTGACCTAGTCTTGAGTTAGTTGTTCAGATAGGGTTATTATATATTCGTCGCTAGGATAGAGTTCCTAAGGTATGTTATAATTGTGGGGAGGTTAATCATTTCAATAGATAGTGTCCTAAGCATCACTGAGGCATAAAAGTTGAGCATAAATGAGACAAAATTTATCCTTTATAGTTCATGTATTTAAATACCTAATTAAGAAGAATTTACAATGAAATAGAATGGAATTTGATGGGGGAAATAATGGGAAATGACCAAGGAGTGTTAGGCTAACTTACCTTAGCTTCAATGGATGATTCCGAACACTTTCCTTCTTTTCAAGCTCTTGAAAAATAGTAGAAAAGGGTTAAGAAAAGGAGAGAAATATTGAGTGAAGAATGGAAGATTAAATACCCTAGGTGTCGCTAAAGAAGTCACTCGTTTGTTTAAGTGACAATCGCATAAGAAACATAAGTCTGCTAAAGGGGTTAGGCAATAGAATGTGGGCATAACTAAAGTGGTATCCTAGCTTCTAAAGCGACGTCCTCTAAAGCATACATTGATCGCTTAAGCAGTCCTCGACCAAATAGCCAAGGCCACTAATGCGACTCAATATCATTAAAGTGACTACTGCTTAAAAATGATCGCTTAAGCAGTTGTACCAGTAGCTTGAGGCACCAAATTTTGCTAAGTCTAAATATACTCTGATTGAGTGCTCGAGATGCATTTGGAACCCCAAGTGTGAAAATGAACTATGCTATCATACCAAATTCAACATTCCCAACTCTATAGAACTATTGTAACTTTCATCCGAGATTATTTTGACTAAATGTGAGCCCCACACCTATAGTTGCATTTTTCATAAAATCCACCTAGTATCCCAAAATGAGTTCAAAATCCTTAGGACTTGAACCAAGTATCCCCCTAGACTAAAATCAATATTCTGAAGCTACTGGCACACTGTCGAAATTTACATTTAAGGTTGTTTACTAGGATTTTTGGTTCGATACCAATTCCTTAACAAAAATATCTACAAAATAAATAAATGATCCTAAAACCCAAATGAACTGTTCGATAACTATACCAACAATTCCTGCAAGTCATAAATGACCTGTAACCATTGTGGGAAGGCTTAAAATGCCAAAAATAAACAAAAATTGAGGAAATAACCTAGTGGCTCATTACAATACTGATTTGATTATGATCATTACATCCTCATCCCATATATATACATTTATGATATATCGATACTATTGAGGAACACTATTTTTGAAAGAAAATGAGACACTTTTATAAATAACCCTTTCTGTGAACATGAGATAGAGAGGTGGGTTGACATTTGAGATATGAATTATAGTATATGGGTTGCGAACCCCTTATACGTCCTATCTTGGAAGCTGTGAGCTTGATAGGTTCATGCAAAAAGTAATGCAATGAATTTCACTATTTACTCCATCATCATTGAATTGCATTGCATATCCATCTTTCATGATTCAATAGATTCCGTTGAATTGTATTTATTTTTTATGTATTCTTGATGTATATTTGTGTTTCTTTGTTTATATTATAACTATTAGTAGAGACAGTGTGAGCTGTCATTTGGGAAATTTTGTGCATGCAAGTGCCGTACTCATAGTTTCTTACGTATATAATTTTTTTTGCTTTGGACAGTTGGTCTATGATACCTACTAAGTATAAGTGGATCCTACTCAATCCAATTCTACCTTTTTGGTGTAGATTCTAGTTTGAGTACCATATATGGTAACATATCTTTAAGTGGATCTTTTGGCTTCTATGAGGTACTGATGTTCTCTAAAGTTTGAGACTAATTCAAACCTCATCCATCTTTAGTTGTCTTTATTTCTATCAAAGACAAACTTTATATTTCAGATTTGATTATGTATTTAGATGATCTTATACTTATGACCGCAAGTTTTGGGATGGGTATGTTTGTCCAGTCTTCTTCATTTGAATTTGATATGGGTTGACTTTATTCTATAAGTCTCCACTTGGTTTATGTTTTTTATTGATTTCGGTATTCTTTATCATTTTGAGTGACTGGCTTACTACTCATCAAGGCTGGGCCAGAATACGTGCCATCATTACCCATTTTTTGGTCGTGACATGTAGTGAATTGAATATGGAATACACAATTCCATAAAAAAGTTTAATCACGGCAATTCAACAAAAAAACAAATATTCAAACATAATATCTAAACATACCAAGTAAATTCCATAAAATATAAGTGATGTAATGCAGTATAGTGATAATGATGGGATGACGATGACTGATTGAAAGTTATTGCATAAATTTCTGTATGCACATACCAAGCCTGAGCGCTTTTAAGATAGAACCCATAAGGGGTCTGTGTAATACCCTCCTAGTCATTTTCTACTTTTACTTACATTTTGGTTATTGAGAGATTCCCTATAGCTGTCCTAAGTCATTTGTGACTTGATAGAGATGATAGTTCAGCTATCGAGCAGTTCATTTGACTTATAGAGCCAATTCCCTATTTGAAGTCTTCACTGGTAAGGATTGGCTATTGGGCATAAACATCAGTCATTATACCTTGTATGCTAATTATAATTGTTTCATTAGCTTTGAAACATTGGTTTTAGGCTAGGGAGACCTTTGGTTTGGGTCCCAAGGCCTCCTGACTCATTTTGGGCTATTGGTCAAAATTTGGTAAAAGTAGTCCTTGGATATGGGTCCCAAATTTCATTGAAACGGCCTCAGATGAAAATTTTGATGGCTTCATTGAGTCTGGAATTTTGAATTCTATAAGTTATGATAGTTTGTTTATGTTAACAAGATTCCAAATGAATCACACGGGGTTAGTAGAAACTTTGAAATTCCAAATATTTGCTAGTGCATGAACTCAGATGATGCATCCACTTAAGTGAACCTTTGGTCTCTTAAGAGGCCAAGTGGTCGCTTAACTGGCATTGAATAGTCTAACCTTGGTTGCATAAGTGGGACCCCTTACTACTAAAGAGGGTGTCTCTTAAGTGACACCATGCCCTCTTATGCGAAGGTGACCAGGCGAGGATCGCTTAATTGATCCATAGACCGCTTTAGCGATGGCCTCTTAATCTGTTAAGTGGATATTTAAGCAGCACCTGGGAGAGCATTAAATTCATACCTTCACCTAATTTATCCCTATTTCTTGCAAGTCTCAAGAGCATTAAAGCCCTAGAGAGTGTAGAATATTTAGAGAGTGATCGATCAGAGATTATAGGGTTCTTATGAGCTCAGAATAATCATTTCCTCATTGAAAACCTAGTATATTTTCGTATAATTCTTGGTTTAATTCTTTGATTTAGTCCCAAATCCCTATATTCTTGTTGGATTGATTTTAGTATCGTTTGAGCTCGAAATTTACCCATTCTTGAGGGTAAATGACCCTTGAGCATAGATGGACATGTGGATGGTTTTGAAAGTGTGATTCCACAAGCAGGCCTTACATGGTACTTTGACTTGATTTTTGGACTCGAAGCATAAAATGCAATATGGGTATTATTATTCTTTTATTAATACGTAGATTATTATTTTGATAGCGTGGCATCATACAGAGGCTTATTTAAATGGGAAATAACCTATTTATCAAAACTTATCAGTCTTTATTCAATATCTAGGTAGGCTAGGCTTACCTTTCTCTTTGATTAATTATAGTATGCATATAATAATATGCTAGTTTTCGATTGGGAATTAGGTCTTGAAGGCATAATTAGTGTTAATTGGATTATTAAGCAGATTAAGGGACCATAATTAGGTGTCTTCGGCTTAACTACTCATTCCTTTGGTATAAATGCTATCCTAGAATTCAATAAGGATTATTTAATACCTTGTAGTATGATTTTACACCCTAGTCTAGTTTGGGATAGAATTTACCTTAGAATGAATTGTTGGGGTTCGAAGTGGGTTCCTCTGGCCCATCTTATGACAAGATTACTATTAGCTTCTTGTAGACTCAATAGGCATGCTATGTTGTCTTATTCACGTTCTTGAGACTGAGGAGGATTTGGTGTAATATGATGTACCCTAGATTTGTACTTGGGAGATGTTAGGACCTCTTTAAGTTTGGGAAATTTATGATAGTTATTACCGATTCAAGTCCGACATAAGATACGAGTTTCGATTCAAGTTCATCTCTGAGAGGTTACTTATGACAGTTCTGAGATCAGTTTGAGTTCAGTTATAAGATAGTTGGTATAATTTCCATTATTACTTCTTTTTTATTTCATCCGCCAAGCTTATAGGGGCTTACATTGGGTTATATACGTTGTTTACATCTTTTGGGCTTATGAGGGCCTAGTCATGTAAGAGATAACTATGTTTTATTTATTATGATTTATTTTGATTGTTTATTTTCAATATTTAGAGCATTATTCCCAGTTTTCCCTTTTTATTGACTTGGCTTATTTATCTTAGATTTTATTGTATTTATATTATAATTTTTCTCAGTTGGCCAATGATTCCTATTGAGTACTCGTGGCTTTGATACTCATACTACCTATTGAGTACCCATGGCTTTGGTACTCATACTACACTTTTGTACCTTTTTGGTGCAGACTTAGTTACTAGCTGCTGTCATTGACGCTATGATTGTGTTGTCAGAGTTTAAAGATAAGGTGCGCTCTCGGAGCCAGAGTTAACCTTCTCACCATCTTTTATTTTAGGATGGTCTTTCTAACTTTGAGACTATTGTATATTGACTTTGATAGTTCTCATATTCTTTTGGATTAGAGGCTCTTCTATTGACCTTACTAGGTTATGTGGTGTTATTACTCTTTTCATTATTCCTCTTTATTATTATTATTATTATTATTATTATTATTATCCTTATGTTTATGATTTGTAATTCATTCACTTGCATAATTCTGACACTTTTTGTTATTTTCCACCAACTACCCTATTAATTATGGTTTTAGGCTACGATTTGGCTTACCTACTGATGGGGTAAAGTAGGTGCCATCATGACTCAAGAAATTGGGTTGTGACAAATTAGTATTAGAGCCTAGGTTCACTAGTATTGTTAATACAAGAGCAAGTGTCTAGTAGAGACCCGTAAATTGGAATGATGATGTCCATTTCTTATCTTTAGGAGACTATAGGACATTCTTAAGAGATCTTTACTTTCTTCACCCATTTTGTGATAAGAGTCTGAGTTGGTTTCTATGATTCATTTTGTTTTACTCTTTTTACAGATGGTTAGGATGTGTGCTACTACTACACAAGATGAGAACCCCAAGTCCATGAATAGGGATTATACCGAAGGATGTGGACAACATAGAGGACAACATCAGATTAGAGATGTGGCCCCAGATAGAGATCAAGATAAGGAGCTTTCAGCATACCCTATCCCTACTTCCGCACCAAAGGTTGCCGAACCCAAAAAGTAGTGGACCTAGGAGAATCCTAGGATATATCAGGGCTTATTTCTTTATTACTTCTCAGAGATGAATTGGTTTAGCTCTTGGGATTACTTGACGGTGCCCCATCTAATTGTGTTCAATCTGCAGATTAGAGTAGACAGAGGTAGGGATATAGTCTGTAACTGTGGCTCTCATAGTTGAGATCCCTCCAGTGCTAGTAGTTGCTCCGGTAGTTTCCTAGCCTGCTATGTCTGCTGAGGAGAAGAAGATGTTGGGTAAATTCTTAAGATTGACTACGCGTAGGTTTTCTGGGGCATCGGGCGAGGATGTATAGTAGTTCTAAATTGCTTATGAGGATAAGCTCAATAATTTAGGCCTAGTGAAGACTTTTGTGGTTGACTATACTACCTTTTAATTGTATCTAGTAGCTCATCATTGGTGGAGAGGTTATCTTGATTCAAAGCCTATTGGATCTCCCGTGTTGATATGGACTTAGTTCTTTGAGGTTTTATTGAAGAAGTGTATGTCTCGTAGCCTGAAGGAGTACCTTAGGGATTAGTTCTTGAGATTGGAGCAAGGTTTCTTAATTATCCTAGAGTATGAGACTCTATTTCATGAGTTTGATAAACATGCTACGTCTATCTTACTGATCGAGTGTGGGCAAATTTGGTGTTTCGTCCAGGGATTGGAACTTCCTCTTAGCATGGATACATAGAGTTTGGTTTCTGCTGGCAGGTCTTTTATTGAGTTTTCTGATCATTCTCAAATTGTGGAAGAGATACATAAAATGGCCCAAGAGGGCAATGATAAGAGGTCTCAGTACCAGGGTAGTTTTTGTGGGAGTTGGAGTCTCATAATTTAGTGGCAATGGTTCTCATAGTAGGTACCCTCCATACCAGTCTTATTAGCATTTGGGTTAGTCTAGTAGGCACTTTTTTCAAATTATAGGCATTGTGTCTTGAGGTTTGGAGTTAGAGACTAAGTATTCCTTTAATATCATCTATGTAGGGTATGATGAGGTTCGAGGAAAAGAAAGCTCAACCCTAGATATATTGGACATTTTGAGATCCTTCACGCAGTTGGAGAGGTAGCTTATGAGTTAGAACTACCCTTAGATTTTGCTGTTGTTCATTAAGTTTTTCATGTTTCTATTTTACAGCATTATATTCTTGATGAGTCAGATGTGCTTTGGTGGGACTTAGTTCAGTTGGATGAGAGGTTGACCTTCGTAGAGGAGCCAATTCACATTTTAGCTAGGGATGTCATGTGATTATGCTCTAGGGAGATTTCAGTAGTTAAGGTCCAGTGCAGACAATGCCTAGTAAAGGAGGCTACTTAGGAGATCGAAAGCTAGATGTGGGCCCAGTATCCCCACCTGTTCTAGACTTTAGGTACATCCTAACACTTTACTTTTACAGATAAAAGTTCTTTTTGTTTCTACTTCCACATATTTTTGCCATTTAGATCTTTTCGATAGCTCGCCCAAATCATTTTTGACACGTAGGAGAAGAAATTTTAGTAATCGGGAAGTTTGTTTAGGTTTTAGAGCCAATTTCTTATTTTAAAGTCTTTGATGATAAAGATTGGATATCAGGAATAAACTTTAGTCTAATGACCTTATATGCCAATTCTAATACTTCCACCAGCTCCGGAATATCAGTTTTAGGCTAGGAAGACCTTTGGTTTGGGTCCCAAGGTGTAAGGACCCTCAAGGTCATATTTGTATTTCCGCTTATTTTTGACATTTAGTGCTTTCCTATTGCTACCTCATGTCATTTATAAGTTGTTGTAGATGATAGTTTGGCTGCCAGACAATTTGTTTGTTTTTTAGAGACAATTCCTAACTTTGAAGCCTTCGCTGGTTAAACTTAGCTACCAGGAAAATATTTTAGTCAGATTACCTCATATGCTAATTCATAAAGTTCCAACAGCTCCAAAACAATGATTTAGTTTGGGAGAACCCTTGTTCTGGTTCCCGAGGCTTCTGGACTCATTTCGGGCTATTGGTCAAAAGTTAACAAAAATGGTACATGGGTGTGGGATCCATTTTTCATCAAAATGACCTTGCATAAAAATTTTGATAGTGACATTGATCCTGGAACATTGATTTGATAGGGTAGCATAGTTTCTTTGCGTATATGATATTCCAGATGAATCCCGAGGGGTCGGTGGAGGCTTGGAAATTTCCAAGTCTCAGTTGGTGTTGGTTCCATTGCTTGAGTGCCCATTGGGTCATTTTAGTGACCGGGCACGCCCAATAGGTATTGCTTAAGTGATGCTTTTGGCCCTCAAGAAGACAAAGGTTGCTTAAGCGATATGTATGGCAGTAGAAAGTATCGCTTAAGCGACCTAATGTTCACTTATACGACTCCTGGGAACCTAATAAATATCCCACTTAGCGCATTTTCACCTATTTTCCACTTATTTTCAAGAGTATTGAATCCTAAGAAGTGTGAAAACTTAGGAAAATCACTGGTGGGAGATTTTTGAGTATTTGTGAACTTAAATTATGCATTTCTTCTCCGAATTCTTTGTAAACTTTCATCAATTTCATGTTATAATCCTTCATTTTTTCCCCAAAATTCTAATATATTGATGGGTTAATTGTAGCATCATTTGTGCTTGAAATTTACCCATTCTTAAGGGTAAATGTTCCTTGAGCCAAGAGGGATGCATTGATAGTTTTGAAAGTGCAATTCTGAAAGTGGGACCTTGTCACGACCCGAGGCTACCCCCTAGTCACAACAACGATGCTTACGGTCATAAGTGACCATAAGCTAACCCATGAGATGGTACCTGCTGTGAGCACTAAATAAAATGGTACTAATATAACTTATGCGGAAGATAAGCGAATAAAATAATATAAATCTAAATACTAGATATATGTAAATAACAAGTCTGAAATGTCTGTGATAACTAAAATAACTGACTGACTGTCTAACCGATTGTTTGAAAGCTTCTAAACATTTATGAGGAGTTGATAGGACAAGCCCTCAACTAACTCCGGTTGTCTGAATTTAAGAAAATATTGAAATAATGGAGATAAATAAGCTATTTCCTCGATGGATGAAGACTCACCACTGCTACCACTGCGTAATGCTGAGCTGTCAAAGAACGGTCTGGAAACTGAGCATCCAAACCAATGTTAAATGACAACATATCTCAAAGAAAAGTATGCGATCAGTACTTTGAATGTAATGGTACGTGAGATAAGGACTGACTGAAATACATGAGATAAATGAGCATAAATGTATGGACATGTAATATTTGAGAATGCAAGACCAAGAATAATCATGTATCTGAGATAATTTGTAATCTGAAAGACTGAAATCTGTATAACTGAAAATCTTTATACTTGGTCAAGCAAACTTGAACTAAAATACACTGAATATTGTACTGAGACTGTGGGAGATAGCTATAACCAATATGACCCAATATAAGCTATCGGGGTCCAACATGTAACCCCAGTGGGAAGGGTGCTGGTACCTTGCCAAGGGTACTAACACTGACTGACAATGTGGATCACAAGGCTGAGATGAAGTCCCAAAGAATAAGGGTATCATGCCTAACTGACGGGGGAGCCCTCAAAATCTATGGTGGTACTGTAGGTCCGAAACCTAGGGACTGCTACTAATGCCTCATGCCTAACTGACAAGAGAGATGCCATCCCTACTTTCACTCGGTGCTAAGTGTTACTCCTAACTGAATGACACTGATATTGGACTGAACTGAATTAAATTCAACTGAGCGTAACAACTGACATTACTCATCATGATCATAACATCAGAGTAAATGGTAATATTCATGGTTTAACTAAAATCATTACTTGAAAGGTTTGAAGTCATGTAAAACACGTAGGTATCAGGTGTTCATAACCCACCAGCACTGAATGAGCATAATTCACGACAATAAGCTTTTAAAACAATAATATGGGATTATGGTTCAAACCTAAAAGCATAGACATTTCATCAAACATGTGAGAATCATGAACTTGAATATGGGAATGTATTAAACATAGAAAATCAACATGATTCACATGGCTAAATTCATAAATTGGGGAATTTAACATGAAATTCACTTAAACAAGACATGGGAACTAAAATTTAAAGCATGAGGAAATCAAATATTTTATGGGCTAAATTGAATTTGAATTACCAAGGAAAAATATGAATTAAATCCATCTTGAACATATAAAATATCATAGTAAAGGAAAATTCCATAATTTAGTTGAAAAGAAGGTTTTTGGGCTCCATGGGTGATAGGGACCCATGGATGAACATCCCACATACCTTAAGCTTCATAACTTGGGAAAGAAACCCTATTCTTGATGCTTTCTTGAAGGTTCTTGAACTTAAGGAGATTGAATTCTTGATTACTTGGGAGAAAAAGAATTGAATTTGTTCTTGGGGAAATGAGGAGGGTTTTCTAGGGAGTGATTTTGAGAAGAAGGGAAAAGAATGCCCTAAAGATGCCCCAAGTCGTGTTATGGATGATTAGGATTGAGGGGGAAAATCCCCAATTGCCCCCCAATCATTTAAGTCAAGAACTGTATTCAACACCCTCACCGTGATGCGGTCTTATCGCAGTCGAAGGATTCCCTCATCGCTATGCGGTTAGCATGAGGTCGGGACTAGCTACCCCGATGCGGGCTTATCGCGGTGACCCACTGTTTTTTTGATCCAAACATGTCCCAAACCTTGTTTGAAAAATCCAAAAGTCCTTCGGAGCATACTCTTTACATTCCTAAATATGAAATAACTCAAAAACCAACGTCTCGAGGTCGGGAAGACCAAAATAAAAATCCTCAAAGTTTAATGATCTTGAAAATGACTAAGTCCCCAACACTTAGTAAAAATTTCAAGCCTTAAGCCGCTTATGCATACAACTAGGAGATGAATCGAGCTAAGAATATTATGGGGGTATTACAACCCTACATGGGATTTTTACATAATTTTGGACCCAATGTAAAATAGGGCAATATAGGTATCATTGTTATTGTGTTGATGAGTTTATTATAATTTTGATAGTGTGGCATCTTGGTAAAGCTTCTTGAAAAGGGAAATCATTGGTTTATTGGATTCTTCTGGCTTTTCTTCGACATCCAGGTAGGTTAGGTTTAGCTTCTTCATTTATTAAGCTAATTTATAGTATAATAATGATATTATTCTAGATATGGGATGTGATTTAGGTATTGGTGGTATGATTGATATAATTAGCATTATTTGGACCAGTTAGCCTATTAAGGAACCGTAATATAGGTGGAATTGACTTAGTTGCTCATAATTTAGGTAGAATTTCTATCTTAGGGATAATTATGGCTTGTGTAACATCTAGAAGTGAATTTAGATACCATAGCATAGTCTGGGGTAGAATTTTCCTTAGAACATATTTTGGGGATTAGAAATGGGCCTCTCTTAGAACATATTTTGGGGATTAGAAATGGGCCTCTCTGACCCACCTTAGGACAAGATATGTGTTAGCTTTTATAGACTTTAATACAGATGTTTTACCCTTTAAAATGCTTATTTTAAACCTTGAGGAGAATAGATACATGATATATATGATAGTTTGGCACTTGGGAGTTGGTGCTAATTCTGGGTCAAATCTGGTGGTTTATTGATATTGAGTTCTAGTTCAAGTCTGACAGATGATGATGATGATGATAATATGAGTTTTGGTTCGAGTCCGACATTGAGATTTTATTTATGATATGAAAAGATATGGATGGTTTCAAGGTTATGGCATGATAATCAGTAAATTTTTGGAACTTTGGTTATTTACTTTCCTTTGATTGTACCCTTTGGGCACGTGGGGGCCCACATTGGGTTATTTACTTTTTCGCACTTTGTGGATTAAGAGGTACAATCTTATAGTATTAATTATGCTTTATTTAATATTCTATCTATTTTGGTTATTTATTTATAGTGTTGGAGCTTATTTTCAGGTTTGCCTTTTACCTTAACTTTAAAGTATTTATCTTACATCCTATCGTATTTAAATCATGATATAGATTAGTCGACTGATGATGCCTACTGAGTACCCATGGTCTTAGTACTCGTACTACACTTCTGTACCTTTTTGGTGCAGATCCAACTACTAATGGCTGCCATAATGTGATGATCGTGCTGAGTTGATTTTGGAGATAGGGTGCTCTCGGAGTCAGGGTTGCCCCTTTTGCCTTCTATTATTGTCACGACCCAAACCAGGGCCTGGTCGTGATGGGTATCTCAAGTTCATTGAGGAATAGAGACCACCCCCTTCACCTAGTCAAACAAAACACATTATATACTATGACAGTGGAAGCAAACTAATAGGCATAAGTAAGATAAGTGAATAGCTCAAAGGAACTAAGAATACAACACAATCCGTAATCCACAGTAATACACCAAGCCTCTAAAACAAACCAAAATGTGCATAAGTCAGTACATGCCCCCGATGATAGTAAAAAATAAAACAAAAATATGGTCTATGACATAAACTAAAACAAGAAGTAATAGGCCTTTCGAAAAAATGAGGCTCACAACTTCAAGATGACTCACGAACAATCTAGGAAGTCACCTAACCCTGCACAGAAAAAGCAGAAGTTTCTCTAGTTCATGTATCACGTGGGGATACAACATTCAGAGATGGTTAGCGGGATGAGCGCTAGTATGTAACTCAGGGAAGGGATAAAATAATGCCAAGTCAAAACCATAATAAAACACACATACACAAAGGTACATACATACATAAATATATATCACATGCAGGGATAGGGAACATGATTTATCATGGCAGTAAAACATAAGTCTGGGCTATGTAGGTTAACCATCATAAAAATGCCCACGGGCTATATGGATCCAGCTCCCCCCTGCTGAAAGGCCCCCAGTGCGTGTTAGCCACAAGAATTAGAGAAAAATAGAGGGAAAGCTAAAGTCCCCAAGGAAACTAGCCTTCCTAAAAAAATATATCAAGTGTGACACATGCATACAATTATCAAGACCAACCCTCACGCTGACAAATGTGATATTAGTCATCACCTTCATGACTTAGCTACATAACCCCCTTTAAGCCTATATTAAAACACTTACATATTCCAAATCATTGAACTATAATTATCCACGTAGGCACATACTATTGGAATCATCATACTAACTATGCTTGAAAGATAATTCCATCATGCCATTTAGATTATACATTACTTGGGGAATACATGACCCTCTAGGTTCAATTATTCATTACCTTGGGGGAATTCACGACCCTTAAGGTTCAATTTAAAATTATTTATGTTTCAGTTGCCTTTTATGTCATGCAATGGTTCCAAAAGTAGTTCAATATATACATTCTTATGTTCAAACAAAGTTTCATAAGATTAGGTTGAGGTTATACCAATTCCAATATCAAAATCATCAACTTTGGGGGAATCCACAATCCTCATTCTAATTAACCAAGCCTATGCACCCCAATTAGTTCAAAATTATCAATTTAAACCACGAATGATTCACATAAGTCATGAGAAAAGAAAATTAGTTAATAATGCTCAAAAGCCCTGAACCTACATTCAAATCATCAATTAAATCACATGAATACAATTGTAAATACATGCTATTAGTAAAATGTTTTGGGGAAGAGTAACATGCCTTAGATACACAAGAATTTGAAAGCGATTTGGAGCTTGGAACTGGAAGATGAATGTACAGTGAAACCCTTAAGCTTTTATTAGGTTTTGAGTTTGAGAATGAAAGAGAGCGGTCTATATTTGAAAATCTGATTAGAATAAACTTATTTTATGTTTAAGGATCATACATGGGTGAAAGGACCCCAAAGCCCTTCACTCCAAGTGAGTAAAACAAAAACTGTATGATTTTAAAATGTCAGCGTGGCGTGGCCTCATTGCGGAGGCTAACCTTTGTGCCATGCTGCTTATTACGAAGATTATTCTCTATGGCATAATGTTATTGTGAAGGCACACTGCCTCCGTGACACGTTGAAATTACGGAGGCTAACCTCTGTGGCACGCCAAAAACACGAAGGCTTACTACCTCATAATTCCAAAATAACCCCAAACTTTATCCAAAAATTTGAAAACTCTTTTGAGACACCCTATTAGAATATATAAACATAATTTAGGCCAAAAATTGATGTTTCAAACACGAGAGGGTCAAAAATAAAATGGTGGAAATTTTAAGGGTGTTACATTACCTCCCTTAGGATCATTAGTCCCAGAATGATGAGTTAGGATACTTTTAGCACGAGAATAACAAGAATTCATCAAAATCAAATAATAACTCAAAAATTAACAAGAGAAAAATAAAACTCATACCTTAAGCACCTCCGTCCGACAATGGAACAAGAATGGGTACCTTAGCCTTCACATCCTCTTTAGCTTCCCAAGTAGCTTCTTCCACTTTTTGGTTTCTCAAAAGTAATTTTTTAAAAGCTACGTCTTTAGTCCTCAATATATGAACTTGTCTATCTAAAATCTCCATCAGGACCTCCTCGTAAGACAAGGAATCCAAAATGTCAATACTCTCCAAAAGAACAACCAAGGAAGGATCGCCCACATACTTCTTCAACATCGAAACATGATAGACTGGATGAATGAAACCCAAACTCAAAGGCAATTCAAACTCATAGAAAACATTCCCTACTCTCCTTAAAATTAAGTACATCCAACATAACGGGGACTGAGTGTCCCCTTATTTACAAACCTCATCATTCCCTTTATAGGAGGCACCTTTAAGAACACTTAGCCGCTGACCTCAAACTCTAAGTCCCTACTCCTCACATCTGCATGATACTTTTGGTGACTTTGAGTGGTCTTAAGACTATATCTAATCACCTTTACCTTCTCCATGGAATGATAAACCAAGTCAGGGCCAAACAACCTAGTCTCCCTAACTTCAAAACTGTAATACCCTATATTTCTCTAGCCTAGATTAACCCTCAGTACATGGGTTATCCTAAATAATTTTTTTAAATACTCAGTAATTTTCATATTTGAGCCTTCCATAGTGTAGGAAATTCAATTAGCTTTCCAACGATATAAAATTAGCCTAAATTCAACAATCAGATAAGAAGTTATGGCGATTTTAAGTTTCAGTTGTTAAACATCGTCATTCAGGACAGTAGTGCATCGTGGAGTGTGTTAAAATAGCAATTGTCAAATTCTAGTGTTGTCCGCAATGTTGGAACATCGCGCCATAGACCCAGTTCACAATTGTCATATTCAGTGTACCAATGCGATTCCACCATGTCGCAGTGCACTTCCAGTTCACAAACAAAGTGGCAATGCGATACCACCACATCGCGCCACCATGAAATTTCTCAGTTTTCATTTTCTAGTGGCCTGGCGTGATAGTGGCACGTCGCGCAAGGGGTCAAAATTGGGAAAATTTCACAAAAAATTTAAGTTGCGCCCAGGGGTAAAACAGTTTTTCCCATGATTTTATTCTGCCCAGATGTGGGATTTAAGCCATAAAAATATGTAAAACCCTTCATTATTCACTTTTCCCCAAAATCAAAAGGTATTTCTATCTCAAGAAAACAAATCCTAGCTCTAAAGAATCAAGGTCAATCCCAAGAATTTCTCCAAGAACTCATCAAATTAAGGAATGTTAGATGTTCATCCATGGATCCTTACCTTCCATGGAGCCTAAGAATCCTTTTAAAAAATACAAGATTTATGATTTCCATGTTTGAATTACATTGAATTCATGTTCATGATGTTGTTTGAGTTTTAATCCATGATTTAGTTTACGAGTTCCAAGAATTGATTCTAGTATGTGTTGAATTACATGGTATTCATGATAAACCCTTCAATTTGCAAGTTGATTATTGTAACCATGTTAACCCTAAGTGTTTATGATTTAATAAACCAAGTATGGTTCATATATGCTTGATAAATGGTCTACGAGAATGAAATAATGTCATTATAACATGCTAACATGTATTCCCCATTCATGTACAAGTTAATGCATTATAAGTGTTTGATGGAATGTCTTTATGAATAAATTATGGCCAAATGAACATTGTTATGTTATTCAAGATTATACTTTTCTTTACTTTTCATGCTATCGAGTCCTGGGGGTATTTAATACCCGACAATATAGTTGTTTACCTAGAGCGAATGTCAGTTATAGAATATTATCAGTCACGTCACGATCAGTAGTACTATCAGTCCCTTACAGAACTTAGTAGGATTTAGTCAGTTATAGAACTTTAGAAAACTCAGTAATCTTAGTAAATTCAGTCCAGTTCAGTCCAATGTAATAGTTCAGTGTCTTTCAACACCAAGTGAACCCAAGGATGGGGGCTCACCTGCCAGCAGAGGGTGTGATCCTTAGAAGTAATCCTTGCATTCCAAAAATACGTAGCCAACATAGTATGATACATCACACCTGCCAGTTGAGGGTTGATGAGGTGTTCTAACTACCAGTAATGAGTACCACCACTCTCATTACGGGAACCTACCATTAGAGGGTTACTCTTTACCTTGTCTTTACCCGTGCCACGGTACTGACACCCTTCCAATTGGGGTTATAGATTGGACCACAACTCAGTTATCTTATCTTATTTGGGGCATGTCGGTTAGATGATTACCTCCCATAGTTTCAGTTTTGGTCTCAGTCTTCAGAATAGAACTCAGTTCAGTTCTATAGAATCAGGACTGTCGGATACAGTCACTCAGTTAATGGTAATTCAGATTATTAGTGATCCCAGATTATCAATATATTTAGTTATCAATTATTAGATTCAGTTCTAGTATACTCAGTCACAGTATGTATAGTATGTTCAGTAGTTACATATCCTCCATGTATGCTAATCCAACTCTTGCATATTATTCAGTTAGTTATTGTTCATGCATATGAACCCATACATTCAGCCTTACCTCATTTAGCATACCAGTATATTCCCACGTACTGACCACATACCTGTTTCTTACGCTATGATATTTCATATCATAGGTTTAGACGCTTAGGTTCCTGACCGTGCTTAGCCAGATTCAGGCAGCAGTAGTAGATTTAGCAGTGAGTCCTCATCTATCGAGAATATTTTTTTATTTCAGTACTTTAGCTTAGCAGTATTTTAGTAGATGGAGTTAGTTGGGGATTGTCCCATCAACTCCACTTTTAGACAGATTCAGTTAGAGGCTTTTCAGACTAGATTTTCAGACAGTATTTAGTTTTGCAGATGTTATATATTTTATTAGTATTTCAGATGTCTTGAAACTTAAGGAATTTCATCCCATTATTTCGTAATTATTTTAGTATTGTTGTTCAGTGCTCACAGAAGATATCATTCATGAGTTAGCTTGTGGTCCTTCGGGGTCGCAAGCACCGTGTGACGACTAGGGGGTAGTCTCAGGTCATTACAAACTTGATATCAGAGCCTAAGGTTTAATAGAGTCTTAGGGAGTCTGAAAAGCCACATCATGTATAGTCTTGTGCATGGGTGTGTAGCGTGCCACACTTATGGACAGGAGGCTATGGGATGTTTTTAGGAAAATTTTCCCTTCTTTCAGTATTCATGTCGTGTGAGTGAGCATGAGCTCAAGTTAATCTCTCAGTCTAATCCACTTCTTCCTTTCATTTACAGAATATGCCTCCCAAAAGGACTAACGAAAGAAGAACCAAAAACCAGTCAACCACTCATCCTATTCAGGCAGATCCCTTGGATGAACATGTCTGTCACACAGAATTTTGAGCTCATTCACTACTCTAGCCAATTCAGTAGTAGCTCAGAATGAACAGCCAATTGCTATTCCAGCCAATCTAGTGACCAATATTGCAACAACTAGAATTTAGGACTTTACCTGGATGGATCCTCCTTTCTTTAAGTGATGTAAATCAGAAGAGGATCCACAGGAGTTCCTCGATCAGGTTTAGAAAGTCACAAATATCATGGGAGTGACTTCCAGTGAGAGTGCTAAGTTAACCGCCTATCAGCTATAAGATATAGCCCATACGTGGTTTAAGCAGTGGTAGGTAGACAGGGGTATAGATGTAGAGCCCATAGAGTAGGAGTAATTTGCTACTACCTTCCTAGAAAAATTCTTTCCCTTAGAGCTTAGAGAAGCCAAAGTGTGAGTTCATCAATCTCAGATAAGGTAGTATGAGCATAAAAGAGTATTCCCTCAAGTTTACTTAGTTTTCCAGGTATGCTCCCCATGTAGTGGCAGACAATAGGTCCAGAATGAGCAAGTTAGTATTTGGGGTGTCAGGTAGTGTGGTTAAGGAGTGCAGAACAACGATGTTGATTAAAGAGATGGACATATCTAGGCTTATGGTCCATTCTTAACAGATTGAGGAGCAGAAGATTAAGAAGAAGAAGAGAGAGCATAAGAGGGCTAGAACAGGTAGCTTTAATTTCAGTCAGCCTAAGTTAGAAGGCGATAACCATTCCTAGTTTCATCCAAAGTCTTCATTCTTAGCTCCATCCTCAGCCAGTGTACCAATGACCCAGGATAGAATAAGTAATGGTCGTACTAATCTGTTTGCAACGAGTGTGGTAAGAATTATAAGGGTGTGTGCAAAGCTGGCAGTGATGTTTATTTCGGCAGTGGCAAGCCAGGCTATAGATTCAGAGATTGTCCTTAGTCAGCTTCTCAAGGGTAGTATAGTCGTCCATCAGCGCAGTCAGGTCGCCCAAATCAACAAGGTGTCATTTCCAGTGCCACCAGTAGGCAACACCTAAATAACTTTTATGCACTTCAGTCCAGACAAGATCAGGAAAGTTCTCCTGATGTAGTCATTGGTATGTTACAGATCTCCCATTTACATATTTATGCCTTAGTTTCAGATCCCAGATATTCAGTCATGATTTAGTTCGTAGGTGCCCCGTATATCGTCTTATGTTTTTCCTTAGTACCTTAGCCAAGTAAACATTCTCGAGGGACATAGTGTCCCAAGGGGGAGATGCACTATAATACCCAAGCTATCATGATCCAAACCTTCCATTTTCTCTTCACATAGAAAATCCAGTTGAAGTAATGGGTCCTTATACTTGACCCTCAAGTCTCAATCTTAGCCGTTTGACCATTTCCTCTATTATGAAACATATCCAAGGAATCAGTTCAGTTTATGTATCATGATTTAGACTTAGTCATGTCCTCATGTTCCCGTTCATGCATATTCAGTCACGTATTTATAAATCTATTCAGACATGTACTCATGGATCAGACATACATGTTCAGAATGTAAGTTCAGTCAATCAGACCAGTTACGTAATCATGCTTTAGATGTGCATGTCTAGTTCAGTATGTAAACTCAGTCTATCCGTACTCTCTCAGCTTAACTATCCACATTTGAGGACGAATATTCCTAAGGGGGAGATATTGTAGTACCCTGTATTTCCCAAGCCTATATTAACCCTTAGTACATGGGTTATCCTAAATAATTTTTTTGAAATACTCATTAATTTTCATATTTGATCCTAACATTGCGTAGGAAATTCAATTAGCTTTTCAACGATATAAAATTCACCTAAATCCGACAATCGGGTAAGAAGTTATGGCGATTTTAAGTTTCAGTCGTTAAACATCGTCATTCAGGCCAGTAGCGCATCGCGGAGTATGTTAAAATAGAAATTGTCAAATTCCAGTGTTACTCCATGATATGGCCACATTGCGCCACAGACCCAGTTCACAATTATCAGATTCCAGTGTACCAATGCGACTCTACCGTATCATGGTGCACTTCCAGTTCACAAATAAAGTAGCAACGTGATACCACTGCATTGCGCCACTATGCAATTTCCCAGTTGTCATTTTCCAGTGGCCTAGAGTGATAGTGGCATGTCAAGCCAGGGGTCCGAATTGGGAAAAATTTATGAAAAATTTAAGTTGCGCCCAGGGGTAAAACAGTCTTTTCCCATGATTTTATTCCGCCCAGATGTGGGATTTAAGCCCTAAAAATGTGTAAAACCCTTCATTATTCACTTTTCCTTAAATTCATAAGGTAGTTCTCTCTTAAGAAAACAAACCTTAGCTCTCAAGAATCAAGGTCAATCCCAAGAATTTCTCTAAGAACTCATCAAATTAATGTATGTTAGATGTTCATCCATGGATCCTTACCTTCCATGGAGCCTAAGAATCCTTTTAAAAAATACAAGATTTATGATTTCCATGTTTGAATTACATTGAATTCATGTTCATGATGTTGTTTGAGTTTTAATCCATGATTTAGTTTACGAGTTCCAAGAATTGATTCTAGTATGTGTTGAATTACATGGTATTCATGATAAACCCTTCAATTTGCAAGTTGATTATTGTAACCATGTTAACCCTAAGTGTTTATGATTTAATAAACCAAGTGTGGTTCTTATGTGTTTGATAAATGGTCTACGAGAATGAAATAATGTCATTATAGTATGGTAACATGTATTCCCCATTCATGTACAAGTTAATGTATTATAAGTGTTTGATGGAATGTCTCTATGAATGAATTATGACCAAGTGAACATTGTTATGTTATTCAAGATTATACTTTTCTTTACTTTTCATGCTATCGAGTCCTGGGGGTATTTAATACCCTACAATATAGTTGCTTACCTAGAGCTAATGTCAGTTATAGAATATTACCAGTCACGTCACGATCAGTAGTACTATCAGTCCCTTACAGAACTTAGTAGGATTTAGTCAGTTATAGAACTTCAAAAAACTCAGTAATCTCAGCAAATTCAGTCCAGTTCAGTCCAATATAATAGTTCAATGTCTTTCAGTTAGGAGTAGGATTCAACACCGAGTAAACCCAAGGATGGGGGCTCACCTGCCAGCAGAGGGTGTGATCCTTAGAAGCAATCCTTTCATTCCAAAAATACGTAGCCAGCGTAGTATGATACATCACACCTGCCAGTTGAGGGTTGATGAGGTGCTCTACCTACCAGTAAAGGGTACCACCATTCTCATTTAGGGAACCTACCAGTAGAGAGTTACTCTTCAGCTTGTCTTTACCCGTGGCATAGTACTGACACCCTTACAATTGGGGTTACATATTGGACTCCAGATCAGTTATCTTAACTTATTTTGGGCATGTCGATTAGATGATTATCTCCCACAGTTTCAGTTTCAATCTCAGTCTTTAGAATAGAACTCAGTTCAGTTCTACAGAATTAGGACTGTCGGATACAGTCACTCAGTTAATAGTAATTTAGATTATCAGTGATCCCAGATTATTAGTATATTCAGTTATCAGTTATCAGATTCAGTTCCAGTATACTCAGTCATAGTATGCACAATATGTTCAGTAGTTACAGATCCTCCATGTATGCTAATCCAGCTCTTGCATATCATTCAGTTAGTTATTGTTCATGCATATGAACCCATGTATTCACCTTTACCTCATTTAGCATACTAGTACATTCCCACGTACTGACCGCATACCTGTTTCTTCCGCTATGATCTTTCATATCATATGTTCGGACGCTCAGGTTCCTGACCGCGCTTAGCCAGATTCTGCATGCAGTAGAAGATTTAGCAGTGAGTCCTCATCTATCGAGGATATGCTTTAATTTCAGTACTTCAACTTAGCAGTATTTTAGTAGATGGAGTTAGTTGGGGATTGTCCCATCAACTCCACTTTCAGACAGATTTAGTTAGAGGCTTTTCAGACTAGATTTTCAGACAGTATTTAGTTTTGCAGATGTTATATATTTTATCAGTATTTTACATATTTTGAACCTTATGGCTTTTCAGATAATTATTCTGTAATTATTTTAGTATTATTGTTCAGTGCTCACAACAGATATCATTCATGGGATAACTTGTGGTCCTTTGGGGTCGCAAGCACCGTGTGATGACTAGGGGTAGTCTCGGGTCATTACAGAAACACCCAATAGGAGAATGATATATCCTACCATACAGAGCCTCAAACGGATCCATCTAAATACTAGAATGATAGTTTTTAATATAAGCGAACTCGATTAGCAGTAAATGATCAACCCAACAACCACCAAAGTTAATCACACCAGCCCTTAGCATATCTTCCAAAGTCTGTATAGTCCTCTTGCTTGTCCATCTATCTGAGGGTTGAAAATGGTTCTAAGGTTTACCTTCATCCCCAGATCTCTCTTAAATGCATGCTAAAAGTGAAAAGAGAACTGTGTACCTCGATCTGAGATAATGGAAACTAGAGCACCATGCAACTTGACGATCTCCTGAATGAACAACTTTGCATATTTCTCTCCAGAGTAGTTAGTCTTTACTGGCAGGAAATAAGCAGACTTATCCATCCTATCTATAATGACCCAAATCGAATCAAACTGATTGCGAGACCGCGGAAGACCTGTAACAAAATCCTTATTGATCACCTCCATCTCTTGAGATAACCCACCATTCCTCAAGTTCTTTATATTCACTTCTTGACAAACCATGTACTTAGCCATAAAATTGGCCACATCTCTTTTCATGTTGTTCCACCAATAAATCTCCTTCAAATCAAGATACATCTTCATCAAACCCAGGTGAACTGTATACCTTGACCCATGAGCCTCATCAAGATCCTTTTCTCGCATCTCATCAACATCCAAAACACAATGTCTCCCTTGGTACCTTAAGATAACATCACCACCAATCTCAAAAGTCATAACTTTTTGTTGACCTACATCACCCTTAATCTGCATAAGGATGGGACCCAAAACCTGCTTCTCCTTTATTTCAGCACCAAGAGATGACTTCACCACCTCTTGCACAATCACACCCAATCTCAGAATCCAAGAGACGAACTCCAAGATTAGCCAACTAGAGAATATCTTTCACCAATCCTTTCTTATCATCCTCCACATGAGATAAACTACCCATAGATAACCTGTTAAGAGCATTAACAACCACATTAGCTTTACCTAGATGATAGTGAAGACTCACGTCATAACCCTTGAGCAACTCAAGTCATATCCTTTTCGAAGATTCAATTTCTTCTGAGTGAACACATATTGTAAGATCTTATGATTTGACAAGATATCAACATACACCCCATACAAATAATAACGTCAAATCTTCAAAGCAAAGACCACAACTACCAATTCCAAGTTGTGAGTCAGATAATTCCTAGCTGCCTAGAAACATATGCCACCACCTTACTATGTAGCATCAAAACTTAGCCAAGTCCCACGCGGGATGCATTATGGTAAACAAAAAAACCATCAGTACCCTCGGGCAAGGTCAAGTCTGTTACAAAAGTTAACTTATCCTTACACTTCTTAAAACTACCCTCATAAGCATTAGATTATAGAAACTTTACCTTTTCTGAGTCAAATTAGTCAATGGGGGAAACAATCAAAGAAAAACTCTCCATAAACCTCTTATAATACCCAGCTAAACCCAATAAGATTTAACTATCAGTTAAAGTTGTAGGTCTAGGCCACTTTTTAACTGCCTCAACCTTTTATGGGTCCATCTTGATCCCTTCGCTAGAAACCACAAAACCCAAAATGATCACAATATCCAACCAAAACTCACACTTTGAAAACTTGGCATACAATCACTAATCCTTAAAAGTCTGCAACACTACTCAGAGGTGATTGACATGATCCTCCTCACTTATAGAATATATGAAGATGTCATCAATAAACATGATAACAAAAAAGTACAGAAACTATATAAAATCCATTTTATAAGATCTATAAATGCAGATGGAGTATTAGTCAATCCAAAAAACATGACCAAAAACTCATAATGACCATACCGGGTACGAAAGACACTCCCTAATCTTCAATTGATGATAGCCTGACTGTAGATCAATCTTAGAGAAGCACTTAGTACCTTGAAGCTGGTCAAAGAGATCAATAATCCTAGGAAGAAGGTACTAATTCTTTACTGTCACCTTATTCAACTGATGATAGTCTATACACATCTAAAGTTGCCCATCCTTCTTACGCACGAAAAGTACCAGATCTCCCCATAAAGATATACTAGGATTAATAAAACCCTTATAAAGAAGATTTTTCAATATCTCCTAAAGTTCTTTCAACTAAGTCAGAGCCATTCTATAGGGAGGAATATAAATAGTACGGGTATCTAGGAGAAGATCAATCACAAAGTCTATTTCCCCATTGGGAGGAATACCAGAAAGATCATCAAGGAACACTTCGAGGAACTCATTGACTACCAATATTGAATGAAAAAAGGGATCCTCAGAGTTAGAATCCTTAACCCAAACTAGATAGTATAGATACTCCTTGGAAATCAATTTCTGGGCTCTAAGATATAAAATAAACCTTACCTTAGGATATAGGGAATCCCTTCAGTCTTCGATTTATTCGGGAATTGGAAACTGACCTTTTGGGTCCGACAATCAAGAGAAACATCGCATGAGTGACGCCAATCCATCCCTAAGATCACATTAAAATCTAACATATGAAACTGTACCAAGTCTACCAAAGTATCTTTATCAAATATAGAAACCACACAACCCCTATAGATTTTTCTAGCAGCCGCAGAATCACCAATCAAGGTAGACAAAAAAAGGGTCCAAAATACTCTCGAGAACAAAACTAAAATAACAACCACATAAGGGGTTAAATAAAATAGAGTAGACACTGGAGAAAGCAGATAATATACATCATGAAAGAAAAGTTTTAAAGTACCAGTAAAACATATGGAGATACCTCAGATTCCTTATAGGAGCCAAAAGTATGGAGTCAATTTTGACCAGTGCTGTTTCCAGAAGTAGCACCCTTTAGTGTGGGAGCAGAAAAAATAGAAACTAGAACCCTATTAGCTTCAGTAGCAATATCACTTGAAGGATAGTTCTTTTGGATATGACCAGGCTAGCCATATCTAAAACACTTATTCCTTCCCTCATCACAAAAACCACAATGCACCTATCCATAAAATTTGCAAAGAGGATAGGATGGGCCAATTGAGCTTCACTGGCCTGATATTGGGCACCTTGTACCTTAAACCTAATATTATTTTTGAAGCGTAAATCACAGAATGACTTAGGATATAAAGCACTTGCTGTATAATAAGAACCAAAATTTCCCCAAGCCTTCTTCCTTCCCCTCCGCTTACCATATTTACCATTACCTTTCTGACCTCCACCTTGCTTTGAGTATCTAAACTTCTTTATTTTCCTTTTTCCCATTTCTTCTTGTTTCTTCTTCTTCTCCTTAACTTGCTGCATGTACACCACCAATTTGGAGATATCCATATTACTATTTGACAAGGCACCTTGCACACTAACACTAACATTCGAGATAAACTCAAAGAAAACTTCCTCATCTTATCCTGCATAAAAGACACCAACTCCGAGGCATAGCGATACAAATAATGAAATTATAAGGCATACTCCTTCACAGTCATTTTGCCTTGCTTAAAATTCACAAACTCTCCAGCCTTCGCCTTTCTCAACTCTTGAGGAAAAAAGTGATTGAAGAAGGCACCAAAAAATTCCTCCTATATATCTTGCTCAGCACGTTCACCTCTTAACTGCTCCCACTCCTCATACCACCAATAATCTACATTCTTCAATTGATATACAACAAACTCCATACCCTTAGAATCAGAGCTTGCATTACATTAAATATCTTCTCCATATCATCTATAAAACATTGAGGATCCTCTCAACTTAGATAATAAAGGTTGGGGATTCAACCTCATGATCTGGATAACTCTAGTGACCTTAGCAGATGGAAAATTAGAACTAAAACAGTCAGGTTGATGAAACTAAGAAGTCACCAACTGAGTCAGCAGATAAATAGATCGATGAAATTCAGTATTAGAAATGTCCCCTTTAGGGTGGTGGGGCATGCACACATCAACACGTAGAGGACTGGTTGACTGGTTGAACTCTATGAGGGGTAGTACAATCAGGAGTTGGGACCCTACACTAGGTATAAATTCCATAAGTAGAACGTAGTTCCCTCCATATTATCCTCAAGTGGGATAGAGGAGTTTCTACAATCATCAGATCTTTAGAGAGGCATGATCTGAAATACAAATAAATAGAACTAGAGGAGATTTCAAAACCTTAGACTCTATATCCTGAAACTAGATCACAAGAAAGGGGAAACATTCCTAAATTACCCATCACCTTTCTCTTAGAAGTATGGCGTGATACACACCCATAAAAGACACTTGACTTGACATAACTTTATGGAAAACCAATGACCATAAACTTACGTTTTGATACCAAGCTTGTCATGACCTGAACTAGGGCCTAGTCATGAAGGGTATCTCAAGCCCGACAAGGACCGAAGACCACCCCCTACGCCTAGTCAAACAAAATACATTATATTCTATAACAGTGGAAGCAAACTAATAAACATAAGTATGATAAGTGATTATCTCAAAGGAACTAAGAATCCAACATAATCCCCAATCTGCAGTAATCCACCAAGCCTCTAAAACAAACCAACATCAACCTAAGTTAGGACATTCCCCTGATGATAGCGAAAAGGAAAACCAAAATATGGTCTATGACATAAACTAAAACAAAAAGCAATAGGCCTTCAAAAAAAGGAGGATCACCACTTTAAGCTGACTCATGAACAATCCAGGAAGTCACCTAACTCTGTACTGGAAAAGAAGAAGTGTCTCTAATTCCTACATTGTGTAGGGATACAACTTTTGAAAATGGCTAGCGGGATGAGTGCTAGCATGTAACTCAGAGAAGGGATAAAATAATGCCAAGTCAAAACAATAGTAAAGTCCATATACACAAAAGGTACACACATATGTATATAACATACTGGGATAGAGAATAGGGTTTAGCATGATAGTAAAACATTATTCTGGGCTGTGTAGCCCAACCATTTTAAAAACACCCACAAGCTATATAGTTCCATCACCCCCATCTAAAAGGTCCCCAATGTGTGTTAGCCGCATGAACAAGAGAAAAACTGAGGTAAAGCTAAAGCCAACAAGGAAACTAAACGTCCCAAAAATATATATCAAGTATGAAACATGCACACAACCATTAAGACCAACCTTTATGCTAGTAAATGTGAGTTTCCAGTATCAGTCCCCCAGGACATCTACCTTTACGACTTATCTACACAACCCTTTTTAAGCCCATATTAAAACCATTACACATTCCCAATCATTTAACCATAATTATCCACGTAATCATATACTATTGATATTTTCATACTATACTTGCAAGTTTATCATCATGCCATTTCAATTATATATCACTTAGGGGAATCAATGACCCCCTAGGTTCAATTATTCATTAGCTTGTGGGAATCCATGACCCCCAAGGTTCAATTTAAAATCATTTATATATCAATAGCTTTTTATACCATACAATGGTTCCAAAAGTAGTTCAATATGCATATTCTCATGTTCAAAGAAAGTTTCACAAGATTGGGTTGAGGTTATACCAATGCCAATATCAAAATCATCTTTTTTTTGGGGGGGGGGGGGAATCCATGACCTCTATTCCATAACCAAGCCCATGCACCCCAATTAGTTCCAAACTATCAATTCAAACCATGAATGATTCACAAAAGTCATGGGAAAAGCAAATTACTCAATAATGCTCAAAATCCTTTAACCCATGTTCAAATCATCAATTAAATTACACAAATGCAATTGTAAATAAATGCTATTAGTAAAAAAAGTTTCGGGGAAGAGTAACATGCCTTAGAAACACAAGAATTTGAAAATAATTTAGAGCTTAGAACTCAGAAGATGAATGTACAGTGATACCCTTAAGCTTTTCTTGGGTTTTGAGTTTGAGAGTGAAAGAGAGAAATCAATCCCTGAAAAATTGATGAAAATAAACTTTTTTATGTTTAAGGGTCGTACATGGGTGAAAGGATCCAAAATCCCCTCATCTCAAGTGAGAAACAAAAACTGCATGATTTTAGAACGTCAGCATAAAACGGCCTTATCGTGTAGGCTAACCTCCATTCCACACTGCTTATCATAGAGATTATCCTCTATGACATGACATTGTTTTAAAAGTGCACTACCTCCGTGCCTTATTTAAATCACAGAGGCTAACCTCTGTGGCATGCCAAAAATGCAAAGGCTTACTACCTTGTAATTCCAAAATAACTTTGAACCTTATCTAAAACCTTCAAAACTCTTCCAAGACATCCTATTAACATATCTAGACACAATTTAGATAAAAAATTGATGTTTCAAACATGGGAGGATAAAAAATAAAATGACAAAATTTTTGAGGATTTTATAATTATCCATGTCTAGTCTTTTCACTATTCGAGATGAATTTGTATTTGACTATTTCAGTACTTATGTTCCTTTATGTATTAGATCTTGTACCAAAACTACTAGGTTGTGGGATATTTATTGATGCTTTATCTATATTTTAGACTATTATTATTGCCTTATTATTTCCTAAGTCTTAAATTGCTGATTTTTGGCTTTTAGTCCATTTTCCACAAAAAATAGCCTAATGCTTATAACGTCGAGCTATTGTTGCCTTACCTACTAGGGTAATAAAGTAGGTTCCATCATGATGCATAAATTGGACCATGAAAAATTGGTATCAGAGACTAGGTTCACTGTTATTATTGGTACAAAAGCAAGTGTCTGGTAGAGTCCCATGGATTAAAATAGTGACACTCATTTCTTATCTTCAGGAGGCTATAGGTCATTCTTAGGAGTTATTCACTTTTTTCACTCATTTTGTGCTAAGGGTCTGAGTTAGTTTCTAAAGATTCCTTTGGTTTCACTCTTCCATAGATAGCTAGGATGCGTGCAGCCACTATATGAGATAAGGATGCCAAGCCCACACCTAGGATCTAATTATAGTTTGCAGATGACCTATATGATTAGGACAACCTAGAGATTCAACCCCACCTAGGGACCAGTATAAGGGGCCTTCCCTTGACCCTATTTCTACTCCCAATCTAGAGATTTTTTTCCCCAGCCAGTGGTAGTCTAGGGACCATCTAAACTTTATTAGGGTTTATTTCTTCTTTTGTGCTTAATAATTCTTTGGTTCAGATTTTGGGATTGAATGATGGTGCACCATTTATGGATCAGAATGGTACTGAGGCGAGGGTATAACCTATAGTTGTGATATCCAGAGTTAGGTACCTTCTGCATCAATGGTTTCCTAGCCGGTGGTTTCCCATCCTACTTTGTCTATTTAGGAGCAAAAAATATTAGGTAGATTCTTGAGATTGGCTCTGTTTAGGTTTTTGGTGCATCGAGCGATGATGCTTATGAGTTATTGATTACTAGAAATGATATGCATTATAATTTAGGCCTAGTTGAGACTCGTGGTGTGCATTACACTACCTTTTAGTTGGATTCAGCGGCTTGATACTAGTGGCGAGGTCATCATGATTCTAGGCAATCTAGATCACCTTCTATGACATGGATGAAGTTCTCTAAGGTTTTTTATAGAAGTATATGAATCGTAGTCTTAGGGATCATTTGAGGGATTAGTTCCCAAGGTTGAAGCAGAGCTCTATGACTGTGGTGGAGTATGAGTCTTGATTTCATGAGCTGGATAGGCATGCAACTTCTATTCTAACTACTGAGTGTAAGAGAGTTGATGTTTTGTTTGTGTATTAAGACTTTTTTTTTACATGTCAACACAAATTTTGGTTGCTATGGATAGGTCTTTTGTTGAGGTTTGTGATCATGCTCAGGTTATGGTGGAGATGCATCATGAGGCCCAATGGGGCAGTGATAAGACGCCATGATATTAGGGTAATTTTAGTGAAAGCTGTAGTATCTCATGGTCAAGAGGTGGTTCTTAGGGAAGGTACTCTTTGTTTTAGCCTTATGAGCATTAGGGGCAGTCTATTAGGCCCGTCCATACCACTTTTTAGATCACTAATGGAGGTTAGTCTAGTTTTAATAATCATCTTTCCCAAAGTGGTGGTCAGCCTTCTAGGGGTTCATCTTCTAGTTGTTCTATCTATGGTGGTCATTTTGGGTTAGTGGAAACTTTTGGGTTTAGCACACCACCTGGGGCATATTATGGTTATGGGGATTTTCTCCATTTCTTGAGAGAGTTCCCCAGTCATAGAGCAATACTTCATTTATCTTAGAGTGTTCCAATGATTAGAGCAGTCCTACCCCTATTTAGAGATGGTGTACATAGTCGTTAGGGTGGTCTTTAGCATGCTCGTGGAGGTCCTCAGGTAGGTAGGATAAAACATAGATTAGGAGACCATCCTGGTGGTAGGTGTGTTCATTTTTATGTCGTACCTACTAGAATTGAGGTTGAGTTTTTGAATACTGTTATCACAAGTATGATCTCAGTGTGCTCTCAGCTGGCTTTTGGTTTATTTGATCTAAGATCAACTTATTCTTATGTGTCTGCTTATTATACCCATGGTTAGAGTTATCTTGGGATTCATTATCTGTTCCATTATATGTATCTATTCATGTGGGTGATTCTTTAATAATGGATTGGGTTTATAGATCATGTGTTGTGATTCTTTGAGAGTTTGATACTCAGGCTAATTCTTTTTTAGTAGATATGGTGGATTTTGATGTGATTCTAGGCATGGACTGGTTATCATACTATCATATAGTATTAGGTTATTTAGCTAAGACCCTTACCTTAGCCATACTTAATGTACCTCTAGTTTTGTGGTAGAGAGCTATTAGCCTTGAGCCGATAAGGATTATTTCTTATATTTGGTCTAGGCAACTTATTTTGAGGGGTTGCGAGTCTTATCTTGCTTATATTCTTGATGATAGTTTGGAGATCCTGTTGCTTGACTCCGTTCTTATAGTTCATGAGTTTCTTGATGTTTTCCCTACCAATCTACCTAGTCTTTCTCCTGAGCATAATATTGAGTTTGATATTGATCTTGAGTTGGGAACCGACCTATTTCTATGACACCTTACCGTATGGATCCTCTTGAGATTAAGGAGCTAAATTCTCAGCTTTAGGATCTTCTTGGTAAGGGTTTCATTAGAGAAAGTGCATCTTCTTAGGGAGATCCTGTATTGTTTGTGAAGAATAAAGATGGTTCATGCATATGTGTATTGATTATAGGTAGCTTAATAAGGTGACAATGATGAACTAGTATCCTATGCTTTGCATTGATGACTAATTTGACTAGCTTTAGAGAGTAACATTGTTCTCTAAGATTGACTTGAGGTCCAGCTACCATCAATTGAAGATTCGGGATGAGGATATCCCAAAGACAGCCTTTCAGACTTGTTATGGTCATTATGAGTTCCTAGTGATAACTTTTGGGTTGACCAATTCCCCAACCGCATTTATGGATTTGATGAACTGCGTATTTATGCCTTATCTAGATTTATTTGTAATTAATTTCATCGATGACATCCTTATGTTTTCAAGGAGTAGAGAGGAGTATATGCACCATTTGAGAATTGTGCTCCAAACTTTGAGAGATCATATGCTTTTTGTCAATTCTCTAAGTGTGGGTTCTAGCTTGAGTCAGTGACATTCCTTGGAAATGTGGTGTCTAAGAATGGGATTATGGTAGATCGAACAAATATTAAGGCTACTCGTGATTGGGCCAAACCTACATCACCATCTAAAGTTTGTAGCTTTATTAGTTTGGTGGTTACTATAGATGGTTCATTGAGAGTTTTCCTACTATTGCAGTGTCGATGACTATATTAAATCATAAGGAGGTTCCTTTCTGATGGTCTGAGGAGTATGAGTCAAGCTTTGGGAAACTTAAAGGATTTCTCACTCTAGCTTGTATCCTAGCTCTTCCTATAAAAGGTGAGGGATTCATCATATATTGTGATGCTTCTGGTGTTGGGTTAGGTTGTTTTCTAATAGAATAAGATTGAGTTATTGCTTATGGGTCAAGGCAGCTGAAGGTGCACGAGCGCAACTACCCCACTCATGATTTAAAGTTGGTAGTGGTGGTCTTCACGCTTAAGATTTAGAGGCATTATCTTTATGGAATCCATTGTGAGATATTTATAGATCACCGTAGTCTTTAACATTTTATGACCCAGAGAGAGCTTAATTCTAGGTAGTGTATATGGATGGAGTTGCTTAAGGATTATGACATCTCCATTTTGTATTATTTAGGCAAGGCAAATGTGGTAGCAGATGCCTTGACCCAAAAGGTGGTGAGTATGGGTAGCTTGGCTTCTATTTCAGTTTGTTCGAGGCCGTTGGCACGGGACATCCAATCAATATCAAAGTTGATCGCGTGACTGGATATTTTATATCCCAAGAGGATTCTTACTAGTGTTGAGGTGAGGTCTACTTTATTTGAGTAGATTCAAAGTCATCAATTTGAGGATATAAGACTTTGCATCATCTATGATCAGGTGTTGAGCGATGTGTCCAAGAGGGCTACCATAGATTCTGAGGGTGTTTTGAGATTTGATGGCTGCATTTGTTCGTCGAGGGTTGGTGACTTAATTCAGATGATATTGCGATGCTCCAAATATTTTATTCACTCGAGTATAGCTAAGATGTATTGAGATTTGAGGCAACATTTTTGGTTGAGTTAAATGAAGAGAGATGTTATGGACTTTGTAGCTCGCTCCCTATGTTGTCATTAGGTGAAGGACGAGCATCTAAGATTGTGTGGCTTGATTCCGAGGTTTCCCATTCTAGTATGGAAATGGGAGTGGATTACTATGGAATTTGTTAGTGGTTTTCCTTACACTTCTTGTGGTTCCAATAGTATCTTGGTTATTATGGATCTATTGGCCAAATCAGTGCATTTCATTCCTATTCAGATGTCCTTTAACACCAAAAGGTTAGCCTGTATCTATGTTTGTGAGATAGTTCATATGTATGATCTGCCTATATCTATCATTTCGGACTGGGTTTTGATGTTCACTTCTAGCTTTTGGAGAGTATTTAAGGAGGATTTAAGTACTTAAGTGGATCTTTGTATAGCCTTTCATCCTCAGACCAATGGGCAGTCAGAGCGAACTATTCAGGTTCTCAAAGATATGCTAGGAACCAGTGTTTTGGATTTTGGAGGTCAGTGGGAGTAACACTTAGCTTTGTAGAGTTCACATATAATAATAGCTACCATTAGAGTATTGAGGTGGTGCCTTTTGAGGTTTTATTTGGTAGGCAGTATTGTTCTTTGATTGGTTGGTTTGAGACCTTCAAGATTAGACCCCATGGTACAGACTTGATTCAGGCGATATTAGATAGAGTCATGGTGATTCAAGATAGGTTGAGGGCAACTTAGAGTAGGCAGAAGGCTTATGCAGACCATAGACTTCGTGCCTTTAGATTTGGAGTTGGTGAATAGGTATTCCTCTGAGTATTGCCCATGAAAGGTGTGGTGAGATTCAAGAGGAAAGGCATGCTTAGACCCAGATATAATAGTATTTTTGAGATCCTTCGTGCAGTTGGTGAGGTGGTTTATGAGTTAGCCTTACCCCTAGATTTTGCTGTTGTCCATCCTATTTTCCATATTTCTATGTTGGGTAGTACATTCCCGATGAATCTTATGTTTTTAGATGGGACTCGGTTTAGTTGGATGAGAGGTTAACGTTCGTGGAAAAGTCGGCGCTCATATTAGCTAGGGATGTCAAACGATTACGCTCTAAAGAGATTCTAGTAGTTAAGGTTTAGAGTAGGCACCACCAGTTAGAGGAGGCTACTTAGGAGATCGAGAGTGAGATGCAGACCCAATATTCTCACCTATTTGAGGCATCAGGTACATCCTAATCCATTACTTTCATGGGAAAAATTTCTTTTGGTAGTGGATGTTTTAATTACTCTCCAGGTTATTTTCTACATTCCTGCTCATTTTTGCCGTTTAGAGCTTTTCTATAGCTGTCCAAGTCATTTATGACTTGCTGGAGATGATTATTTAGTTACGGGCAATTTATTTGTTTTTTAGAGTCAATTCCCTATTTTAAAGTCATCGCCGGTTAAAATTGGCTACCGGCCAAAAATATTAGTCAATCAACCTCATATGCTAATTTTGACAGTTCCAAAAGCTCTGGAACATCGATTTTAGGTTAGGAGGATCCTTCGTCTGGGTCCTGAGGCTTTCAAATTTATTTTGGTCCATTGACCGAAAGTTAAGGAAAAATGGCACATGGGTGTGGAATCCATGTTTTGTCGGAACGACCTCAGATGGAAACTTTTACTACACCATTGCATTAAGAACATCAAATTTGATAGAGTAGCATCGTTAATCTACATATACAAGATTATAGATGAATCCCAAGGGGTTGGTGGAGACTTGGAAATTTCCAAGTCTCAGCTGGTGCTGGTGCCATCGCTTAAGCGCCCACTGGGTCGCTTAAGTGACCTGGCATTCCTAGTAGGTATCACTTGAGTGATCCCTTTTGGTGCTTGAGTGATAGCTGGTTAAGCGACTAAAGGTCCCTTAAGCGATATGCGTGGCAGTAGCAAGCATCGCTTAAGCGATAATTGGCCACTAAAACGACACAGTGTTTGCTTATTTGACTCCTGGACACCTGGGTACCCTATAAATACCACACTTAGTCCATTTTCTCCTATTTTCCACTCATTTTCAAGAGCATTCAACCTTAAAAAGTGTGAAAACTTGGGAGAATCATTGGTGGTTGATTTTGTAGCATTTGTAAAAGTAAATTATGCATTTCTTCTACGAATTCTTTGTAAGCTTTTATCTATTTCATGATATAATCCTTCATCTTTTTCCAAAATCCCTAAAATATTGGTGGGTTGATTTAAACACCATTAGATCTTGGAATTTACTCATTCTTGAGGGTAAATGTGAAATTCAATGGGAGGGGGGGTGAATTGAAAATTTTATGTGAGTCGACTACTGACTCTTCAAAGTCGACTCATCTGCAAATCAGCACACTTCACAAGATAGATTAGATTTAAAATAATTAAGCAAGTAAATAATCAAACATAAAGTAAACATACTGAGATTTATCCTGGTTCGGAACACCAATGTGGAGGCTACTTCTAGCCCCCTTGGGTTTCAAAGTTTCCTTAATCGTTAAATGTTGGCTCGAGTACAATGATGAGAAGCAAGTTCTAAAGACTTATTTTGCTCTTCAGATTTTGTGACACAGCTTCAGTTGATGTTACAAAGTTGACTCGATCCTACTCTTTATATGACAATTGTAAACTAAAAGTTACACAGTCTTGTGAGACTAAGATCTAGACACTTTGATATTTTCTTTAAAGTTGCATAATTTTTGTCCATTTTCAGTCTTCTTCTTTTATAGTCTTTGGCTGCTACTCTTCATAAGGAAACCCAAGGGATTTCTTCTAAATCAAGGTTTTGAATTGATTCCTTGATTGAAGAAAGTAGTTGTATGATATGTCTATATCATATATGTCCATATACGGCTTTTACTCACGTTCATATTAGATATGTCCATGATTTTTTCTTCTTTTTACTTTATTGTGATTGACCTGATTTGCTGTGATTCTCAGGAATGATATCTTCATGATTGATCTGATTTGCTATTATTATGGGGACTGAGATTCTCCTTCCATTTGTTCTTATTTTATTGATTTGTTTGGATGCCACTGATCATGATTTGATGTTCTTCCATTCCTATAACCGGCTATCTTACTTCTTTAATCCTTCAATCACTAGCAGTATTCCAATATCATTCAAGGAATTGCTTAAATCCTGCAAAGATTCACTCCTTAGTTTGTCATTATTAAAACATAAATTTAGGAGGCTAATAATCTCCCCCTTTTTGATAATGACAAATGTTAAACATCTGTTAACTTCCCTATTAAGATGTCTATCTTGTTCCCCTTATCTTTCTGCCTTAGTGGCTATAGTCGACTCTCACGATGTGGTATTCAACTAGCTCCCCCTGTCTTGTTGACTGATGTAAGATATATTCTCCCCTTTTGACATGATAAAAAAGACCAGATCAAATACAAAACAAAGCAGAAACCAAACACAAAAACAAGGAGCAAAAACCAATTAAAGATAAAACTAATAGTATGGGATATGAAAACTTATACAGTGAAGTAGAATAAAAAACATATCGGAGAAGGAGTGAGTAGTGTCTTAATATAACCCAGAGTACGAGAAGGGATAGACCTTATTTTGAATAAGATAAAAGAGTTCAACATCGTTTGGCTAAGAAATAGGTAAGGGTGTTGTGCATGTTTTAGCAGAAGCGTTCATAGGATTTCTCAACACTCTTTGTAAAGTTGGAGTAAGAGTTCTAAATGGATATTGCAATATTATTGGAGGAAGAGGAAGACTTAGTCTTGATGGAATAAACCTAGGAGAATATTCTGTTAAACAACTTTACTCCTTCTTATTTGAAATCATCAAGAGAGAGTCGCACTTTGCCTATGTCAATACCGGTCTTCTTGCTTAGCTGTAGCAGCTTGGTAGTCGACTCCTTAATGCTGAATATTCCCTTCTCTATGGTGGTGAGTCTTCCTTTTAGTTTTTCAATCCCCTTATCTGCACAGAACATTGAATTAGGCATAGATTTACTTACCCTGGAAGTGTCAGACTGGCTTTTGATAGAATCCTTTTTGCACCATTCTTTTTCGATCAGAACATAGCCCATGCTTAAGAAGGTCTTTGAGTCATAGGTGGAAGATACTTCTACCAATGGAAAGGATGATAGGTCAATTCCATAGTGAAGAAGAATCTGAGTGATGAGAAGACTGCAGGGCAAACTGGCTGAGGCATGTAAGTCAAATACACTTTCTATCATATATTCACAAATCCATGAACTCCAGTTGATTTTTTATTCCTTAATCAGGTAGTAGAGAACAAACAAATCTCTGCATGTCCTATTACTGAGAGATCCCTTACAGGGAATAATGGTGGTTGTGATGATGTGGGACAAACTTCTATTTTGAAAGCTGAGGATAGAGGACCAAAAGAGGGATATTTGAGTCAGGATCTAAGAAGACCTTCTTTGCTTCATCAAAACTAACTTCAAAATTCTTTGTCTAGGTACCGGTCATGAAAGGGATAATACCTAAGAATTTGGTATCAAATACTTTCTCAAATAGAAAATCATTGAGAATTATATGTGTACCCCGAACTAGGGTTTCTAGCTATCTGCTGTCAGGGGAATGATGAAGGTTGGCATAGAACATACGAATGGTTTTTCAAATACTTCCAAGATGCAAAAGCAAAACACCATCAAAAAGTCTTGGGCTTTGAGAAAGTGGCCAATATTATAGTGGGATTCCTTTAGATAAGAGAGATTGATGACTCGACCAAAAACAACAGAGCGATTCTTGAAGGTGAGGAACTTTTCCTTGTGAATAAGATTCTAGAACTTATGTATGTCCTCTTGATAAAGAGAATCCAAAGGAGATTCTGTCATTTTTAGAGGATGACAAAGGCTTGAAGTTGTTTGTCTTTTTGACACAATTGACCAAAAAGAGTGAGATGAGACTTCTTTTGAGGATTCAGAGAGAAGAACAGGGTCAAAGTTAGAGGAAATTTAGTTTAGAGAGGTTTTGGTGAGATTAGCCATTGAACGGGTTTGTGTCATGGTAGAGAAAATAGGGATGGATGAGTATAAAAAAAGTGGAGAAGAAGGTAAACAGAAGAGTTGAGAAAAGAAGTGTAGGGTTTAGGGTTGGATATGAAAGGGAGGATGAGTTTTAGGAAGTGAGAGGGTATAAAGATGGTAATGATGATGGAAGATAAAAAGATGGTGTGTAAAGAGGGAGATTTGAAAGGAAAGGACGGGGATTCAGAGAGTAGTTGACGATTTTTGTGCCAAAAATAAGAGTTTTTGAATTCCTTAGAGATTTGGTAAAACATATAGTACTGAGTTTTTCTTAAAACAAAATCTTTCTAAAAATATTATACATAAATTTCCTTTTAGATGATAAAATCTTTCCTAATGAAGATAAAAACATTAAAAAAAATCTACAAGCTTATTTTCAGAGTCAGTAAAATAAAATCACCACTTACTACTACTAGATTTCAAATAAAATGATGCTTTAGTATATATGAAAATAATAAGATCACTGGAGTTGTTACACATTATGGGCACAGATTCATAAGACACATTAAAAATAATTAAATGACACATAAATCACAACAACTCCCATTGTCTATGTATTCAGCTTCAGTTTGTTGGCGAGTCAACTTAGGTATTCTTCTTGTTGAGTCATGGACTTAGGGCATCACCCATACGGCAAAAACTTTCAAAACAACAAAATTTTCACAAAAAATGTCAAAACTATTAGGAATAATATTATCAACATAAAATTGTACAAGAAGAAGATTTGAATTAATTTCTGTAAGATCATAATTGTATCAATTTTACATTTTTGAAAATTGTCATTGAGTAAGAAAGTACTCAATCTCTCATACCAATCTTTTGGAGTTTGTTTAAGTCCGCAGAGTGTTTTTCATAATTTGAAAACATGATTTATATATGACGAATCTTCATATTCAGGGGGTTGTTTTACAAAAACTTCCTCATGGATAAAACCATTTAAGAAGGAACTTTTTATGTCCATTTGATACAACTCAAAATATTTGAAAGTCACAAAAGCTAATAAAATTCGTATTGACTCCAACCTTGCCATGGGGGAAAGGTCTCGTCATAATCAATACCTTCTTGCTTGGAGTAGCCTTAAGCTATAGGTCTGGATTTATTTCTTATAACCTTACCCTCTTCATTCAATTTATTTCTATAGACCTTCCTGATTCTAAACTGTGGACGTCGACTCTGGGGAGGTATAATTGACTTATCTTTTGATGACTCATAGAATATACTGTTACTTTATTCAAATCATAGATTACCCACCCGTTCTTCATCAGCACTCAAACTCGAAGGAAAGTGATTAGATTCATCAAATAAAATATGCATAGGTTCTTTAACACACAAAGTTCTTTTATTAAAGGCGCTGTAAGCACAACTAGTGTGAGAGTACCATGAAAAATACCTTCATCACTTCGTGGATCATATTTTCCCAAGTTATTCTTATCGTTGTTGTAAATAAAATATTTGACACCAAAAGGATAAAAATAGATAATGTTAGGCTTCTTTCCTCTTTAGAGTTCTAAAGATGTTTTCTTTAGAATAAGTCTAATAAGGAACCTATTGATGATGTGACATGTGGTGCTTACTTCTTCTACCCAAAAATGAACTGGGAGATTATGTTTTAACACCTTGGTCCTGGTAGTTTCCTAAAAAGTTTGATACTTTTGCTTTACTACACCATTCTTGGCATTTACCATTGAGAGATATACCATTTTTTTTATGTTTGATGGACCAGTTTTTAGTTTGAAGGAAATTCCAAGCCTGTCGTTACACATCTGACTGATGTTGAGTGAGTTGTACTTGAGTCTGTCTACCAGATATATAATAGATTTGTATGAGAAGCTGAGCTTTACTAAGCTGACTCTAGTGACATTAACTCTGGTGTTGTTACTAAATTTGAATGATCCTCCACCTATATTCTTTAAGGTAGAAGAACTTTTTTTCTTTTCGGTCATGTATCTGGAACATCCTTCATCAAGGACCTTATTTCCTTTTTATGGTTTTTGAGGATGTGTTCCTGCAAAATAAGAAGATTAATTCTTCTTAGGTACCCAAGTGTTCTTTGGTCCTTGTGGTTTAGATGTGCTTCCTTTAGGCTTCCAAACCCACGTGCTGCTAGGCTTGTGCCTGCAACTATAGGATTTGTGCCCTTTTTTCGCAGACAAAATAGATAGGTCCTCAAGAGGAGAAAGTGGTCTTGGATGATTTAAACGATCTTGATAAGGAACTTGAGTTGTTTTTAAATGAATTTGATCTTACGAAACTATGGCTTGGGGATTTCTTAAGACTATTAATTTTATTTTACATTATCAGGCTCCTCTTGAAGCAAGTCAATTTTAATTTGACATTCTTCGATTTCTATTTGATAGTTTGTTCATTCCTCTTTGTGTTTTCGTTTAAATCCTACTTCATAACTTTTCTTATCTTGAGAGAGTTTATTATATTCATCTATGACTTTTTGAAGCTCATCAGTTATTATATCCAAATTAGATTCAATAATATCATAGTTATGACAGTCGTGTGGTCTTACCTCACTAGACTCACCTATTTCCATAAAGCACTTATTGTTAGCCTCTAACTTTTCTTCTTCAGTTTTATCTTCATCACTCCAGGCTTCAAAATGTTGATTCTTCATGGATGTTCTTCTTTTTAGTTCAGGGAAATTTTGTTTAAAGTAGCCAGGCCTTCCACAGTAGTAGCAACAATAATCATTTCTAGTAGAGTCATTATTTTTGGATGCTTGGGATCTTTGTTGTCACTATATCATGATATGACTTACTCCACAGTTAATGAGGGTCATTCCTTATTTATTATAATCTTCCAGAATGTTCTCTTCTTCAGTTGGAGTAGCGTTGAAGGATACTAGTTTCTTTTTTTCCTCCTTGTGGTACTTGTTGACATAATTTCTTTCATATGCAATGAGGTTACCTTGTAGTTTGTCACATGTCATGTTGTGTAGATCTCCATCTTCCAGAATTGTAGCCTTGGTTTCCCAAGTCTTTGGAAGAATTAGAACCAGCTTCTGGACTTGCAGGCTGTATGGACAGATCATCCCCAGTGATTTCAGTTCGCATACGATCTTATTGAATCTGGCAAACATTGTATCAATGTTCTCATTCTCTTCCATTTTTAACAACTCGTATTCATTGTCCAGGGCAGCGATCTTTGACTTTTTGATTTGGTGGTTCCTTCATAGGTTACCTCTAATTTGTCCCATATTTCTTTTGTGATTTCACAAGTTGATATCTTGTCATTTTCTTCTCCACTAACTGCATACAAAAGTAAACTTATAGTACGTGCATTAGCTTGGATTACCTCTTGTTCTTCATTGGTGACCTCAAAACTTTCAAGGTCTTCTATGTAGACACTGTTGGATTCTTGGTCCTTGTCCTTTTACTTTTCTTTAAGTCCTAGAATTAGCTTTGGACCCTTTTTAATGACGACCCAGGCTTGGAAGTCATTTGATTGGATAAAGATTCTGAATTTATTTTTCCAGTATGAGTAGTGCTATCCTTGAAGTACGACAGTCTTGTGGAGGAGTGACCATATTGAAGAAGAGAACCGGGAATTTGATAATTTTCCATTTAATATTTGCTCGCTTCCAGTTAAGTAATAACTTTGGTGAGACCTGCTCTGATACAAATTGAAATTCAAGAGGAGGGTGAATTGAAAATTTTTTGTGAGTCAACTACTGACTCTTCATAGTCGACTTGCCTGCAGATAAGTACACTTCACAAGACAAATTAGATTTATAATAATTAAGAAAGTAAATAACCAAACATAATGTAAAGACACCAATATTTATCCTGGTTTGGAACGCCAATGTGTTGCCTACTTCCAGTCCCCTTGGGTTTCAAAGTTTCGTTAGATCATTCAATGTCGGCTCGAGTACAATGATGAAAAACAAGTTCTAAAGACTTATTTTGTTCTTCAAATCTTGTGACACAACTTCAGTTGATGTTACAAAGTTGACTCGATCCTACTCTTTATATAACAATAGTAGACTAAAAGTTAAAAAGTCTTGTGAGACTAAGATTGAGACACTTTGATATTCTTCTTTAAAGTTGCATAACCAGTGTCCATCTCCAGTCTTCTTCTTTTATAGTCTTCGGTCGCTACTCTTCATAAAGATACCTAAGGGATTTCTTCTGAATCAAGGATTTGAATAGATTCCTTGATTGAGTAATGTAGCCATATGATATGTCCATATACGTCTTTTCTCACCTCTATATTAGATATTTTCATGATCTTTTATCTACTTTAGTTTATTGTGATTGACCTGATTTGCAGCGATTCTCGGGACTAAGATCTTTGTGATTGATCTAATTTGTTGTGATTATCGGGACTAAGATTCTCCTCCATTTGTTCTTATTTTTATTGATTTGCTTGGATGCCACTGATCATGATTTGATGTCCTTCCATTCCTAAAGCTAACTTCCTTACTTCTTCTTTTATCAATCAATCACTACCAGTATTCCAATATTCTTCAAGAATTTACTCTATCCTGCAAAGATTTACTCGTTAGTTTGTAATTATTAAAACATAAATTTAGGAGGCTAACAAAATGTTCGTTAAGCATAGAGGGACGCACTGATAGTTTCAAAAGTGCTATTCTGCAAGCAGGCCCCATAAGGGATTTTTACATAATTTTGGATCCAAAGCACAATAGTTCAATATGGGTATCGTTGTTCTTATACTGATGAGTAGATTATGATTTTTATAGAGTGACATCTTGCGGAAGCTTCTTAGAAAGGAAAATCATTGGTTTTGTTGAATCTTCGAGCTTTTCTTTGAAACCTAGGCAGGCTAGGTTTATCATCTTCATAGATTGATCTAATTCATAGTGTAATTATGATATTATGCTACATATAGGATGGAATTAAGGTATTAGAGGCTTAATCGATATAATTAGTATTATTTGGACTGTTTAGCCTATTAAGTAACCATAATTTAGGCAGAATTGACTTAGTTTCTCATTATTGAGGTAGAATTGCTATATTAGGGCTAATTATGGCTTGTGTAAAATCTAGAAGTGAATTTAGATACCTTAGCCTAGTTTGGGGTTAAATTTTCCTTAGAACGTATTTCGAGAATTTGAAATGGGCCTCTCCATCCCACCTTAGGACAAGATTTGTGTTAGCTTTTATAGGTTTCTATACACATGTTATACTCTTTAAAATTCTTATTTTGGACCTTGAATATATTAGATACATGATATTTATGATTTTTAGGTACTTGGGAGTTGGTGCTAATTTTGGGCCAAATATGGCGATTTATTGATATTGAGCTTCAGTTTAAGTCTGACAATTGATGATGCTATTGATGACATGAGTTTCGAATCAAGTACTAAAAGTGTTGATGATGATTATATGAGTTCTTCAAATACCCTAGGAATAAGACCCTTGTAAAATTTCTTAGGCTTTAGATCTTTTTGGCTCGGTACGACTCAATGGAGTCACTCGTACCTCTTGGATACAACTTGTGGGCTATTGTGAGGGTTCAATCATACCCTAGGAAGTATTTTGGTCTTATCTAATGCCGAAGATATGACTCAACTAGGTAAAACTCATAATGGAACATACAAGTGGTGCAAGGCAAGTCGTATGGTGCATGTTTGAGTTGTCTTATGGAATCTGTCCACTATACGAGTGGTGGGTATAATTAGGGGTGTCACTCATACCCGTAGGTATGACTTGGGGGGGGTGAATCATTTAGAAACTAGTAGGTAAGGTTATGGAAAGGTTTGGTTATGAGTTGGGGTACCACTTGTACCCTATGATATGAATGGTAAGAGGGAGTCGTATCCTTGGACGTGGCTTGTTTTAATTTAAAGTCAAGGGTAGTTTGGATATTTCCTACTCCTAAAACCTTATTTCCTCACGTTATATAACCGTATATGGCCTTTCATAACACTTATTAAAGGATCATAACACATCAAATACTCTCTCAAACTCACTCTTAGAAGATTAGAGGCTAGGGTTTCTCATTATTTTCTTTAAAGGGGCTCAAGAGTCACGTGTCTCTTCAGAATATTCTTGTATAAGGCATATACTACTTCCTTCATTGTTATTTCAACATAAAGTCATGTGTATTGTGTTTTAAACACTGTTTATGAGTCATAAATGGCGGATTCCAAAATATTGTTGAGGGTTTTGATGCATATGGTTTGGTGTTGGTTTAAACTATGTTTTTACATATTTTTGGTAATGATTTGAATATTTGGTTTTTGGTTGGTTATGGTTTAACAAAAGGGGTCTTGATTAACTTTAATTATGGTGGTTTATGCATTGGTTTTGGTCTTGGTAAAGGTATGCCCTCAATATGTTTGCTAAAATGCCTCAAAGAATGTTTTTACTCTATTGTTGAACTTTCATTGGATCTCTTGCATAGTTTGGTTTGGTAATGGAACTCTAAATAGTTTTACATGGTTTAAATGATATAAATGCTTTAGATTCTTGGCATGGTCTAAAAATGGTTTGGATTGGTTTAAAAGGTAAAAGTTTTGGTGGTCATGGTTGGTCTATTTTGAAAACCTTCTGGGATACATAGAAATCCCTTAAGTAAATGTGTTAATTAAATTAGTTTAAATGGTTTGGAAAGGTAAAAATCTAAATGGTTTTGCTTGTGGGGAACATGGAAGTCCCACAAGAGATTTAATATGGTATATGGACGGGTACTTAAAAGTCCCCTTAACATAAATTCTTTGGATATGGATATTACTTATAAGTAATGGGATGGTATGACGATACCACTAATATTGGCCTGGGTTAATAAAATGGTAAATGGATTGGTTGGTTATTTGAAAAAGATTTTAATTGGGTAATAATGGCAGGATGTGTAACAAAGTTGTGGAAGGTAGTGGTCCCAAGGAGACCAAAATTGGAAACTCATATTTGCCGATATGAGGATTGGTCTTAGTGGGCCGTGTGCATGATGTCACACTATTGAGGATGTACTAGTCATCCCATGGGATACTTCCCTGGTCATGCGTCTACACTCATTATTGCCCTTTCAGCAGGGAGAGAAGAACCCATATAACCCATGGGTGGTTTACGACGACAAAGCTACACAACCCAGGTAATAGTTTTCTAGGCATTCTAAACCCGGTCTATTTTCCCGACATGGTTATATATGTATGGTTTTATGCATTATGGATGGTTTTACTTGACTTTCTAAATGGAATTATTTTATCCCTATCCTGAGTGCATGCTAGTGTTCACCCACTAACCCGTCTACTAGCGGATGTCTACCCACACTATGCAGGAACCGGCTATTCCACTCCTCTTTCTTAGTGATCAGATTTGGGTCCAGTCAATGTTGGATTGAAATGGTGAGCTTCCATATTTTGGAAGAAATCTATTTCATGTCATGGTTTACTTTACATAATTCTTATCTTACAAAGACTTTGGTTTTTTACTATGGTCGGGGGTATGTACTGACTGAGTACTCTTTAGTTGGTCTAAAGGCTTTGTATGGACAACTATGGACTTGGGTATGGTATGAAGGGTTTATGTTATTTATACATACTTTGGCTTATCATTATGGTATTGGTGTATGGCTTCCGCATTGGTTTGGTTTGTTATTGGGTGGTTGGACTTGATTGGGTTGGTCTCGGTTATAGACTTGTCCCAGAGTCACCACATGGTTGGATATGCTATCTTGTTATATGTTCAAACTTCAGTTGACTCAAGGTATGTGGTTGGTAGTTGGTTAGGGTAATGTGGGTTGTATCTGGTCTCGGTTATACTTAGGATGCCCATTACAACATGGCTCGGGGGCCGGGCCGTGCCAGTTCTGGGTTGAGTCCCATATTGAGAGTTTATTTATGATATGAAATGGTATGGATGGGTTTATGGTTACAACTTGATATTTGGTAATTTTATGAAACATCGATTATTTACTTTTCTTTGAATTTACCCTTCGGGTTTATGGGGGCTCGCATTGGGTTATTTACTTTCCCTACTTATTGGCTTATGGGGGCTAGTCTTATAGTATTAGTTATGCTTTCTTTAACATTATATTTGTTCCAATTATTTATTTATAGTGTTGGAGCTTATTTCTAGGTTTGTCCTTTTACCTTGACTTAGCTTATTTATCTTGCATCCTTTTGTATTTATATCATGATTTAGCTTAGTTGACCGATGATGCCTAGTCATTACCCATGGTCTTGGTAATCATACTACACTTCTGTGCCTTTTTGGTATAGATTCATGTACTAGTGGTTGCCGATAACGTGACAATCCTACTGAGTTGATTTTCGTGATAGGGTAGCTCTCGGAGTCGGAGTTGCCCATTTTCCTTCTATTATCTTTGTCTAGTCTTTCACTATTCGATACAAATTATTTTTGACTATTTTAGTACTTATGTTTGTTTTAGTAGTAGCTCTTGTACCAACACTACTGGGTAGTGGGATGGTGATTGATGTTTTATCTATCTTTTAGACTATCATTATTGCCTTATTATCTTCTAGGTGTTAAATCATTGATTTATAGCTTTTAGGCCATTTTCCATAAAATTAGACCATTTATTATTGATTTGGGATACGAATGGCTTACCTATTATCTAGATAAAATAGGTGCCATCATGACGCATAAATTGGGTCATGAGACAGGGCCTCCAGACTCATTTCAGGCTATTGGTCAAAATTTGGTAAAGGTGGCCCTTAGGTGTGGGGCCCAAATTTCATCGAAATGACATTGGACAGAGATTTTAATGGCGCTATTAAGTCTGGAATATTGAATTTGATAGGGAAACATAGCTCTTTTGCATTCACAGGATTCTGAATAGATTCTGAGTGGTCAGTCAAAACTTGGAAAATTCCAAGTTTCTGCTGGTGCATGGACTCAACTAGTGCATCAACTTAAGTAGAACTTTGGTATCGTAATTGTTTTTGGCTTTAACAGCCAAGTGGCTACTTAAATGAACTTAGCTGGCCTAGATTTGGTCGCTTAAGTAGGAGACCTTATCTCTAAATTGTGTGTCGCCTAAGCAACACCATTCCCTCTTAAGCGGAGGGGGACCCCGGCAAGGATCGCTTAAGCGATCCATGGATTACTTTCGCAATGACTATTCAAGTGGTCATGTGACCACTTAAGAGGTACCTGGGAGGGCACTAAATTCATCCCTTTACCTAATTTCTCCCTATTTTTCATAAGTCTCAAGAGTATTAAAGCTCTGGAGAGTGTGGAAAGTTAGAAGAGTGGTCATTCTGAGATAATGGGGTGTTTGTAAGCTCGAAATAATCATTTCCTCATTAAAAACCATGTAAGTTTTCATCCTATGCTTGGTTTAATTCTTCAATTTATTCCAAATCCTTAGATTATTGTTGGGTTGATTTTAGTATCATTTGATCTCAAAATTTACCCATTCTTAAGGTTAAATGTCCCTTGAGCATAGAGAGACGTGTTGACAGTTTCAAAAGTGTGATTCCTCAAGCAGGCCCCACATGGGACTTTGACTTAATTTTTTGACCCGGAGTATAAAATTCAATATATGTATCATTATTCTTTTATTGATGAGTAGATTACTATTTTGATAGTGTGGCATCATCTGGAAGCTTTTCGAAAGGGGAAATTACCAATTTAATGGACCTTATCAGGCTTTGTAATATTAATAGGATAATATTTTAGTTTTGGGTTTGGAATTAGGTCTTGGAGGCATAATTAGTATGAGCTACATTATTTAGCCAATTAAGGGATCGTAATTAGGTATATTTGTCTTAACTACTCGTTCCTTAGGTGGAATTGATATCTTAGAATGCAATGAGGCTTCTTTAGTATCTTGTAGTGGGATTTAAAACCCGTCTAGTTTGGGGTAGAATTTTCCATAGAATGAATTATAATTATCGAGGTTAGAGGTAGGCCTATCTGGCCCACCTTAGGCCAAGATTACTATTAGCCCATTCTAGAGTCAATAGGCATGCTACGTTATCTTATTTACGTTCTTGAGCCCCGCAAAGGATTTGGTGTATTATGATTTATCTAGATTGGTACTTGAGAGATGTTAAAACCACTTCAATGAGAGATGTTAAAACCACTTCAAGTCCAGCAAAGTTATGATAATTATTACAAATTCATGTTCGGCGTTGATGATGATATTTCTTCGATTTAAGTCTAGTGTTCATGATATCATTTCTATTTCAAGTCTGACATATGAGATACTAGTTTGTGTTTGAGTCCGGCTTTGAGAGGTTATTTATGAAAGTTATGAGATCAATTTGAGTCAGGTGATTATAGTATAGAGGGACCCACAGTTATGGTTTCGAGACATGGATGGTGGGTATAATTACTGTTATTACTTCTTCTTACTTTCATCCATCGTCTTATCGGGGCCCGCACTCGGTAATGTAAATTATTTGCATCTTTTGGTATTATGGAGGGAAGTCATATTAGAGATAGCTATCTCGCATCTTATTGTATTTATAATATGATTTTTCTCAATTGGCCGATGATGCCAACTGAGTACCCGTGGCTTTGGTACTCATACTACACTTCTGTACCTCTTTGGTGTATATTCGGGTACTAACTATCCCATTGACATTGTGATTGTGCTAGTCAGAGTTCGGAGATAGGGTGAGCTCTTAGAGCCATTGTTGACCTTCTCTCCATCTTTTCTTTTTGGATGGCCTTTCAATTTTTGAGACTGTTGTATATTGACTTTGTAGTACTCGTATTCTTTAGGATTAGAGGCTCCTGTACCGATCTTACTTGGTCGTGGGATGTTGTTACTCTTTCCATTATTCCTCTTCAGTATTATTATTATCCTTATGTTTATGGCTTGTAATTCATTTATTTGCATAATTCTAGTACTTTTTATCATTTTCCACTGACTAGCCCATTACTTGTAGTTTTGGGCTATGGTTGGCTTACTACCAGTGGGGTAAAGTAGGTACCATCATGACTTTGAAAATTGGGTAGTGACAGTTTGCAACCCGTTTAATTTCTCATAATCTCAACCCACATCTCTGGATAATGTTTGCAGATCAAGGTTTATAAAGTTTTTCTCATATCTCATTCAACCCGTCTAGCACAACCCTTGGTCTAGGCATTTTTAAAAGTGTCTCATTTTCTATCAAAATCAGTGTTTCTCAGTGGTATCATTGTCTTATGAATATGCATGTATGAAATGAGTACGTAATGTTCACAACCAATTAGTATGAAGATGATAATCCATTCAATACATGTAAAAGTGAGCTCATAATTAACTCAATGTGTCAGTAATTCAAGATATTAGCTCTCTCTTGACACTACTAAAATGAAGAGCCATATGAGACATAAATAATATCATTTCAAACCCCTTACTCAAGTATTATTAGTATAAAAAGGTTTTAATGCACAAATAGGGCCTATGATAATAAGTCAAGACCTATGTAGTGACACAATAATATAATTGTCTATTTAATGTACTTATAAGTCTATGATAATAACTCAACCCCTATTCAATAGTATGATAATAAAAAATAAAATTCAATGCTCAATCAAGACCATAAGATCAATTCAATCCCCCACTCCGTCACACGATAAATAATTTCGAAAGTCAATAATGATGTTCACATAAGCCCCACATAGCTATACAAAAAAGAAACAACAACTCCAATAACAATATATCGTGAAGCTATCTAAACCTAGTTTATTCCATACCATAAGCCTATCTTTTCAAAAGATGACATTATTAGGCTAAATTACACACAAAAAATTATGCTATATAACAACATGCTCTAATAAGAGATATTAAACCTTGATAATTGCACTGGTTGTTACAAGTCCATTTATATACTAAGTATTCTCTAAACATCAATCACTAAATCACTAACAATAATACAAATTATCCGTAAACAATTACTAAGTCCCAATTTTTGCAATAAAATCCAATTAAACATGATTCAAGCTTTAAAATGGGTATCCACTATCAATTTATTCAACTATCTACAATCTATCCTAAACATAACCATAAATAGCAAGACGAACTAAGGTAAGCATTTATTTAACTAGAATCCATCAAAAGAATCTGGTGTCAGCGCAGATGCTCACCATTTCACCTAAATGAGATCCCCAATCCTAAATGATACACAAAAGTACAAGCAAACAAGCACACAATACATAAACACTTCAGAAAAAGTCAAGGTACATCTCAACTTTCCTTTAACAAAGATTTTAAAACACAATTTAAAGAATCAACTATAATCTCTAGTCCCTCTAATCATCACCAAACACCACCAATATAATAAAATATTACATCTACAAGTCAAAAGGAGTCCAACAATACTCATATCAACTATATTTGCTTTGGGTCCAAAAAGAGTTTGAAAATTGACCTTAAAGGAAAAAGAATAAAATTGAAATTATATTTCAGAATCACATTCTTCATATTTTTAGGGTTCAAAATTTGAAAATCCAACTAAAACTAGTTATAATCAGACATGAAATCAAAGAAAAACAAATTTTGTACTTTACCGGGTAAAGTTCCCAAATTCATTATTAAATGTCGCTTAAAATGAGAAATTTTGAGAAAATTTTCTCAAATATATTTACCCATAATAAAAGGACCTAATTTAAAAATTAAATAAGAATCCATTCGAAATCGACATTCAGATCAAGAATTTTCTATTACCTGAATTTGAATTTTCAAAACTCAACATTATAGATTGAAATCACAAAAAATGAGATGGATTATAATGACCATCTAGGTTATTTCCTTCATTTCCAAGCATGTTAAATGATTTATTTCTTCCTATGGTGGTTGTAGGTCATTTATGACTTACCACAACTGTTAGTTTAATTTTCAGCCAATTTGCTTAGGTTTTAGGCTCATTTCTCTGCTTTGGAGCTTTCACTGTAAAGAAATTAGTTTTGGACCCAAAATCACAGTAACAGCCTCTAATGAGAATTTTGATAGCTCCATTAACTTTGGAACATTTATTTAAGGCTAGAGGGACCCTTGGTTCAGGTCCAAAGTCTTTCAGACTCATTTTGAGCTATTGAGTGAAATTGGTTAAAATAAAACTATAGGTGTGGGGCCCATTTTTAATCAAAATGGTCTTGCATGAAGGTTTTGATGGTTCTATTTAGTCCAGAATGTCAAATTTGATATGGTAGAATATTTCTTTTGCGCACATAGGGTTCCAAATAAATCTTGAGCCTCCGATAGGAGTCCTTTAGTACTAGAGATATTGTTGGTTTTTTCATCTTCTGGTGCAAGTGAATTTAGCCTATGCATTCGCATGGAATTAGCCGTATTTGAAATAGGTAAGATTATTGGCCTTCATATTGAGAGTTAGCCGTCATGTTTGCAAACGGTAAGCCGACTTGGCCATTTTAACTTTACTCTTCGAATTCGCGGAGGACCTATGGCATTTGAAAAGGGTTGTTCTGATCTAGTCCCATTAATAATTCTCAACATACACTACAAATTCAGTTTAAGGCGGAGGTTGTCAATAAATACCCAACATGAGCCGGGGTCGAATTCTTGAGAAGTGCAAACTTAGCTTTCAAAGCTTACATGTGTTGAGCGTTAACTATATGTTAACCCGTAAAGCAACAATTACATAATACATGAAAATAAATTGGGGGTTTTATTTGAAAATTTTTCTTTAACATAACCACAAATGACACCAATACGAGATTGAACAATTTTTAGGTATTACCAAATTGAGAGGGACCCTGGGATTATGCTATCCTAGGTGGTATTCATGCATGGGTAATTAATAGTTAGTCCAAGTTTTAGCTAAGGGTTTTGGGTAGGCTAGATTTAGGGTCTTAGTGTTAATATTTTGATAAAAAACAAATTTCACTCATGTATTCTTCGAACACCTCATGAGCGTGATAAGTTTACCAATCCATTACCTCAAACTAGTATCCTTATTTCTTAAGATGATGCTTCTGAAAATAGCTAACTCAAATAACACCCTTATTTTTAAGATGATGCTAGGAAATAAGCTAATTCAGCATGTTGTTAACAATTACTTCTCACCCATATCCTTCTTTCAAGGATAATATGCGATCCAAGACAATTGGGGTTTTCACTCCCAATTCTTAATTCAAACATGGAGTAAGAGAAATACCCATCACAATCAACTAATTATTTGGACTAACAATCAACACCCACCCATTATTCACTACCTAATCAAACATAACCCTAAGATATAAGTTTAGTTACTAATGAAATTATAGATAAGAAATATACCCAAGTTGGCATGCAATTCATTTATCATAAGCAAAATAAGTATAAATCCAAGCTTCAATTTCAATCTACAACCACACTTCTCTTGGAATAATACCAACTATTGTTTCTTCACCCAATATAAAGTATTTTTCTCTCCAAAACTAGAAATTGGATATAGAAAATGTTGAGGTTCATCCTTTTATATCTTGGGACTAAGCTTTGTGAATTTCTAATTTTGTCCTTGAAGTCTACTCTACCTATCGCGATCTCTCTCCCTCAGTTGCGATCGCGATTCTGCGATTGCATGGTATCATATTGCGATTACCACCCCAGACTTTTGGACTGATCACAATCGCACGCAACACTCAAGGGTCATCTCCTAGAGCTTATCTTCAACCTTTGTTAATCTTTTGGTAATTTCTCTTCCTTCCAAGCTTTGTCTTAACTTTTTTTCATTATGTTTTCCTGTAGGATCATAAACATTGGATTTAGAGCATTTTACATAGAACTTGTCTCATATATTCAATAATTTCACCATAGTGTGGAAGAAATTAGATGCAAATAAGTGGAAAATTTGCCACTCATCAACACCCCTAACTTAAGATCTTGCTTATCCTCAAGCAAGTACTTTGCACTCAACGAGACTGCTCAATTTCGATGCTCAAACTATTCAATCACATGGCCATCATAATTATGAACATGATTAGCACTAATGATTAGTCAACAAGAATGAGAAGTGCTAACTACACCCCACTTAAATTCAATCACATTTTCAAGGATGCAGAGAAATTTCAAGAATAGTTAAGCAATAACAACCAATTCTCAAGAAGTGACTTTTCATCAATAGCATATTAAACATTTTTCCTTTTCCATGCTTTAGGAAGATGCTAACTTCACCAATCTATCCTAGTCTATATGCCTCCTCTCGAAAGGAAGTCCCAATACACTAAATTTTCAATATGCAATAAGGGATGCATGTGCAAGAACTCACACTTACAAAGAATTTCTCAATGCAAACAAGTATTATGCCATATGCTTGCCCTTATTTTCGATCACTACTAACTCAAAAACACTTGGTTGGATATTCCATAGGACTTTTTCAAGCTTGTAATATAGGCTCAGGGAAGGGTAAGAGAAGCATTAGGGACAAAGGTGACTACACTCTCCTTGAACTTTACATAATATTCTAACCAAAGAAAACTTGCATCATTGGCCACTCCATTTATTCCTAATTCACACATGTGACTATTTTTTTCACTTTAGTTTACTCATCTTTTGAAAACATTCCTTTCTTATTTTTTTTTATTGCACTCACATGCTCTTTCTTTCTTTTGTTGTTTCCTTTCTTTTTCCATCATTGATTTGCTTTTAGGAACTCATTTACAAGACTATGTCCATGATCACCTCTTTTAAGTTTCACTACACCCCCAACTTAGACTTTTAGCCTTACATTTCCAATTTTAAGTTCAAGGAGGGTAAGGTTCAAGAGAGGGGTAACTTTTAAATGGGTAGAGACTTGTAACATGGTTGCCAAAGAAAGTCTTAAAAAATCAAAATGGGTGACTAAGGAGAGAATTCATAGATGGGTAGGATTTTTAAGTTAAAGTTACTTTTAATAATCACAAAGGTGGCCTAAGATCACTTCTCCAACCTTGCATAATTAAGATTATCTTTAAAAGACTAACGTGGCAAGTTCTAGATGACACAAGTGAGCAAGAGAACCATTTGACTAATGATCACCACACATGACATGCAAACTATTCTAGAAGGATTGATTGTAATTCCTACTTAAGAACAAAATGAGTCATCTATCATATTACTGCTAACTAAAGAATTTGAAGTCACAAAAAGAGGTAAAGCATTGTTGCAAAACCATTCAATTCCATACCTTTGACTTTTACAAAATGTTTTGGATGGAGGAGGGTGCTCAATCTGTACTTCACCATGCAAAATTAACTATTTCTAGCACCAATCAAGTCACCATTTTGCATTTGGGCTCAAATGAAGGAAATGCTTATGGATACTAAGGCTTCTCCATAATTGTGATGTCAATCCCAATTTAAAATGCCATGGGTACTCATACTTCCCCTGCATCTAGCCATAGGTTCTTAGAATTCCTCTGTATTTATGACTCCAATACCCTAACATAATGATTCCCCTTAAGAATGTCATCACTCAATCAATCACAGGGAAAAACTTGTCTAACATTAATATTGAAAAGGAAAATGAAAAGAAAAAATGATTAATCCACCAAACATAGGCACCGTCAGAATACCCAATATTAAAACCCAAATCATCAAATTATCCATAGCAAATAAAAATCAAATCATCCAAATAAAACACAAAACATCCAAATAATACAAACCGAAGAATTGAATATGAAATAAATATGGATACGGGTACCCCCAACTAAAGAACTTACAATATCCTCACTGCATATCATGAAAGCATAAAAAGATTTTAAGGGGCTCCCTGAAACCACATCAAGTATTTCATCACTCTCCGTCTTCTCATCAACATCATCAGACTCTGGTTTATCATCCTCTAACCACCTAAATGGAATATCATCATTAGTATCTACTCTAAGGGAAAGAGGTCTCACTCTGACTTCAGAACTTTCCACAAGCCCTTTACCTTTTCCATATATGGGTGAAAAACTTATCTCTCTTTTTCTCTCTTCTCTGCATCTATTGTGAGATTTACATAGCTCTCGATGTGACTATACCAAGGATGAGCAGGCCCACTCTATCTAGATATGGAGGACCTTTGTCCCTTCTAATTCACTAGAAACCTCTAATAAACACTCCGGGTGATGTAAGAGTGACGACTAGTAGAAAACTCACCCAACCTTTGAGGCAATTTGGATACCAACTCCTTCATTATCCATATCTGACTCGAGAGATCCTCAAATAGCCCTGCTGAGGATGGCCTACAAGAATTAAGATCATCATCCACCAACTTACCCAAGTTGATCCTCCTTATTTTGTTCTTTGAAGCTGCGCCCTCACCACACATCTTCAATGGGCAAATGGGTATCTTCAGGGATATCCAATTATACCCCGAGTATTCCTCAAACTTGGACCTTTTATATAAATCTATGATTAAAGATGGAAACATAAGCATGGGGCTACCTTTGTTCTTAAAATGTCTAATCTCCAAAAGAACAAAGCGACCAACATTCAAAGAAATGTTGTGAAAAAAGAAAGCTACCATCTGGGCTCGCATAACTAGGACATATGTCATGTTAGTGGTCGGATAAACACGACTACAAATGATCGTCAGCTAAATTTGACCTTCAGTCATGAACTCATTCAATGTTATCCTTATTTTTGTGGTGACCGATGGGACTTCTCTTCCTAGGCACAATTGAGCAGCCAACCAGCTTCCTGGAGCATAATCCTTGGCCTTGAACTCTCTTATATCAGCATCTAATAGCCCATAACTTCATTAATCTATTCATCCCCAAAATGAACTTCCTTGCCCCAAATCTTCATAACTGGGTTGGATATTTTAACTGTGTTGAGATATTTGTAGAATTCTCGAACCTATTGCTCATTAGCCCAGGATAGATCTGGGGCAAAGAATCTCCACCCCATTACCTCCAATCCCCCATAAAAAAATAGGAGCTTCTTGGGAACTTATTCTAAAGATATGCCCCGCTCTGGGAGTTACTTCATCCTAGATAAGTCCTCATAGTAAATAGTCTAACCCTCAAGGGAGAGAAAACGGTCATATTTTTCCATCTTCAGCTTTCAAGATCTGAAAACAACACAGGGCATTAACTATCAAGATTATCATGTGAAAAAAATGTTATGTGACTAAATTAAGCTAAAGAAATAGTTCTTAGGTTATATTTCGTCTAAAAATAAGAATTTAGGATTTTGGACGGGTTTGTTAGATAGGCTTCAGATGTCGTGATTACACTTTGCTTGAGTTACGATCACAACACTTGAGAGGTTGTCAAACAGGCCTCAGGTCTCATAATAACAACTTGCTAAATCGTGATCGCAAGACCATAATCGCACTCGGGCGAGTTACAATCCCAGTACCTGAGGCTTTAGTCCAAGGCTAGTAGTTCATGATCCAAAATATCAATTTTCTCTATCAATTTCTATTCCTAAAAGGTAAATAACACTAAAAACATGAAATGCAATTCCTAGACACTCAATTATGCCCTCTAATCCATAGAAAACTATCGAAAAGTTTAATTGGGCATATTACCATACACTTGGTATGCACCTATATTTCATACCTATTTTGGACAATCTTGGGTACTAAAGACTTTCCCAATGATGTACACACCATCAACAACATCCACTACCCAAGACATATCAATTTAAATACTATTTAAGCACAATAATAACAAATTCAGGCCATGACACTAAACATGCTTCTAAGGCTCACATTTAAGAATAAAATAAGAACTGAAGGACATACCTGGTATTGAGATGAAAAAGAGGATGCCTAGCCCTTTAGAAACTCTTAACAATTATGAATACAAAGGTTTTTTTAGGTATTTTAAAGGGGAGTGCTGAGGAACCATTTTTGGGTGACTGTTTGTTTATATAACTGATCTGATCACTATCAAACCAAGGAGCCACGATCGCGATGACCTTGTGCTCATGATTGATCTATGTATTGGTGATCACAATGCCTGAAACCATCTAGGGAAGACCTAAGTATTCAGGTTATGATCACGACACTACAGATTATGATCGTTACACTTGAGACCAGGTGCAAATCCTCTATTTTCAGCCAGGGTATCTCCACACTTGGTTCCTCTCTAATTTTTGTTCCCCAAGTCACTCAAATGTACTACCAAATTGCCCAAATTCCATGGATTAATAAAAAAAACTATTCTAACAATCAAAATTCAACGGATATGGGCCAAATTCATGGCAATGATGGATTGCCTCCCATTCAACTTGGATTATTTTTGGGGTTGGCCATTGTATCACCAGGCAAACCTCTTTTCGTCCTAGAATTGATTTGTATTGAGATTTGGATAACTTGTGTTTCCAATTGTTTGATTGAGGCTAAGTGGGAGGTTATAGTTTTTCTTAGTTCTGAGGAGTCACCTTTTATTTCCTGGACCATTTTGTCGGTCCCTTCAATACGCAGTAGAATTCTATCCAAATTATCCTTACTCTTGAATATTTTAGGGTCAATGGATCTTGACTCCTTATATTTAGGCCTATCATGAGGATAGATATATCGATAATAGTCCTCTCTTTGCCTCTTTATTCTCAGTCATGATTATGATCTCTATCCCTCTAATCTCTCTCTCGATCATAATTTTTCCTACCTTGATTCTCACCTTGCATTTAGAGGTGGGGAGGGAACTCCCCAAATTGTTTGACAACAATATAATATCCTAATCAAGATTTTCCCATTCTTCATCATAATAGGAACTAGAGCTCTTGGAGGCTATGACATTTACTACCTTAGGAGGGGCACCCATCAAATGTTTAGTACGAAGGTTGAGTTGAGTCATTACTTTGGCCATATTTTTGTCTCGTTCTTCATCCTTCTTTTCTTGATCTTCATCTACAAAAGATGCCATGGGGCCCCCCTTAGCCACCTCAGTGTCCCTCGTATTCTATCCCCAATTTTTTTTTGTTACTTAATCTAGCAAAGTTGATGCAACACAATAGGACAACTTAACAAGAGACCTACTGGATGCATTATCCATTACCATTTTGTTGAGTTCGTCCTATGCCCTATAGAAAATTTGACTAATCATCTTCTCCAGGACCTTATGATTAGGGAATTGCATCAACTTATTATTAAAGCATTTCCACACTTCATACAATAATTTTTCATTGAGTTAGTAGAACTTGGTGATTTCATCTCTAAGTTGTAACATTCGGGATAGGGAAAATACTGATCCAAGAAAGCTTTCGTAAGATCATCCCATGAAGTGATAGAACCCACAGGCAATGATCTCAACCTCAAAATCTCTTTTCCCATAAAAGAGAATGGGAATGGATGCAACCAAATCGACTCTTGAGTGATGTGGGATATACCAAAGGGTAAGCACACATCATTGAAATTTTTCAAGTAGAGTTTCGCATTTTCATGCGCTTGGACTCTGGATAATCCCTTAATTTAAAGCAAATGAAGCATCACACTAGTCACATGGAATACTACATTGCCTTCGGTTGGTGGGATACGGATGGCACTAGCTCGCCCCGCATCTCCAAGTTGATATATATCTTCTAGCCCATCACATGAACCTGCATTACAACCATGTTAGCTCATGGTATCGTGTAGGCTATGGTCTTCCCTTAAGAAAACAAAAACAATAAACAATGTAAATAAAAACACTACGACTAACCCAAGTTCACTAACAACACCATAATCATGAAAACTATGTTTCACTCCTCGACAATAGCACCATTTCTAATAACGGTCAACTTACACTACAAATTTAGTTTAAGGAAAACTTTTTCAATATATACCCAACATGAGTCAGGGTCAAATCCTTTAGGACTGAAAACTTAGATTTAAAAGCTTACGTGTGCTGAGATTTAACTATGTGTTAACCCATAATGCACTAATTAAATAATACATGAAAATAAAATGAGGGGTTTGATTTGGAACTTCTTTTAACACAATAAAAAATGACACCAAGATGAGATCAAACAACTTATTGGTATTACCAAATTGAGAGAGACCTTGGGGTTATGCTATCCTAGGTGGTATTCATGCATGGGTAATTAATAGTTAGTCCAAGTCTTAGATAAGGGTTTTGGTAGGCTAGATTTAGGGTCAGTGTTAATATTTTGATAAAATTCCAAATTTCACTCATGGATTCTTTCGAACAACTCATGAGCATGACAAGTTTAACAATCCATTACCTAAAACTAGCATCCTTATTTCTAAGATGATGTTTATGAAAATACTAACTCAAATAACATCCTTATTTCTAAGATGATGCTAGGAAAAAAGCTAATTCAAGATGTTGTTCACAATTACTCCTCACCCATATCCCTCTTTAAATGATGATATGGGATCCAAGACTATTGGGATTTTCACTCTCAATTCTTAATTCAAAAATGGAGTAAGAGCAAAACCTATCATGATTAACTAATTATTTAGACTAACAATACACCCACACATTATTCACCACCTAATCAAACATAACCCCAAGATATAAGTGTAGTTACTCATGAAATTATAGATAAGAAATATACCCAAATTGGCATGCAATTCATTCATTTTAAGCAAAATAAGTATAAATCAAAGCTTTAATTTCAATCTACAACCAAATCTCTCTCGGAATAATACCAATAATTTTTTTTCACTCAATATAAAGTGTTTTTCTCTCCAAAACTGGAAAATTGGATTTGGAAAATATTGAGGGTTCATCCTTTTATATTTGGGGACTAAGCTTTGTGAATTTCCAATTTTGCCCTTAAAATCTACCCGACCTATTGTGATAGTATGTAACACCTCAAAACTTGGTCCCAAGACATCACACGGTGCTCAAGACTATGAGTAGTCTCAAGCTAACCCTGTAAGACTGCTACTAAGTCTATAACTCATATTAAAGTAATTTAATCAGATAGAAGTGCTAAAATATTGAATATTATCAAAACTATCTGAGATTAACTGAATATAGTGTCTGGGTAACTAATATTGAAAGTCTGAATATAATAGCTAGTAGTCCGACAAGCCTATACTACTAAGAAACTAGAGAGCCATTGGGACAAACCTCCAATTGACCAGAATAAACTGAAAGTAACTAATCACATACTAAGAAAACCAGAAATCTGGATAAATGGTCCCTTGAACCATGAGGACTCACCAATTGTCGAGATATAGATTGAGATGCCCAAAATCACTCACGCTGCTGAGACTGAGAACCTGGACCTACATTATGAGACAATGTAGAACATAGACGTATATGTGGATTAGTACTTTAAGAATGTACTGAGTATATGGGGGTGAATGCAAAAGTAAAAGTAATATCTGAATGTTAATAAAATTCATAGAATATGGATATTGTAACGTGGCTGGAATAACTGAAAGCCAAAAATCATAAATCATGAATAGTAAAATATACTGCATAAATCTAGTGATCCATCACATTAAAGTCTAAAAGCTGAACCATTATCTGACATTCTTTACGGTTAAACTGTAGGAAAATTTACCCAAAGATGTTTATTTACTTTTACAAGTAGGAAAGATTCTTTTTCAAAAGATTATCTGTAAGGGAGGTTCTTCTAACTAACATAAATCATGTGAGTTATCATGGAGTCCAATATCTCATTCCCTTATGGGGGAAAACCTCACATTGGGGAGAGGTGTCATAGTCTTGCCAGGGAGTATAACCTGAGCTAAGTGATCACATCTGTAACTGTCATCCATAAAGAAATAGGAATACTGAATCTGTACCTATGTTGGCTTGTAGTTCTATGAAAGTATGATGCTCTAAACCCACGCTTACCGCTTGGTGCTAAATACTTCTCCCTTTAATTTTAGGCTCATTCTTTAGGAAATCCACTTTTAAAAGTCATAATATTTCATACCAAAGCTTACTGTGTATTTTTTCATTCAAAACTAAATTTAAGCAGTAAAGTGGATTTCATGTCTTAGCTGAAGATCAAAAGATCAATTCTTTATTCAAAGTTGTGTATAAACATAACATGGGATGCTTAAAAGCATAATCAATCTTGAAGTAGCAATATTCAACATTCAACTAGGGCTTGATAACCCGTGCATCAATTTCACATTAAGTCATCATAAAGTTCATGCTTGATAATGAAAAAAGTCATAATTCAACTCAAAATCTGGAAATTATAGTCACAATATAAATTTACGAAAATAGACATGTAATTCAACATCCAAATCACTTGAAATCTCATAATCTTCAAATAGCAATATTTGGGTATGAACCCTAAATTGAAGTTCATGTAAAATCATATGAATTTATAATTAAAAAACTAGTTTTGGGTACAAGGATGAAAGATTTATCCTTGTTCGAAACCCCACATACCTTAATTGATGAAATTGAATAAAAAGCTTGATCTTGAATTCCCAATTGTTCTTTTTAAGATGACCTATTGAAGTTCTTGGATTGGGAATCTTTAATTTTGAGCTATCTTGGAAAAATAATGGAGGAAATTAGAGTTCTTGGAGATTAAGTTTTGAGCTCTAGGGTTTTCATGGAGAATAAATTGATGAAAAGTGAGTATAGAATGCTGAGAATAGGTATAATCGTGCGTTATTAATGATTTGGGGCATGGGAAAAGACCAAACTACCCTTTTAAAATAAATTTTGGAAAGATGAAAATTCCTAATTTTGCCACCCACCACGACGTATCACAATCGCAGTGGCTTACTGGAAATTGACAGCTGGAACTAAAAACTCAACGCGATGCAGAGTTATCATGGTAAGCCACTAAAATTCCATTTAGGCCATCACCGCGATGCGCCACTATCACGGTGAGCCACTAGAAATTGACAATTGGGAAATAGGGACTTCTCTACGATACAGGCCAGTCACGGTGGTCCACTGGAATTTGACAAATGTAATTTTGCATGTCACCGCGATGTGGTGCTGCCTATTTTGAGACATTATCACTACTAAAAATGCCATAACTTCTCATACGAGTATCTGATTGAGGCGAAATTGGTATAGTTGGAAAGCTGAGTCAATTATCTACACTTTGGTGGGTCTAGAGCTGGAAAATTCTACATGTACCAAGAGTTATTTATTTTTGAAGCTAATCCTTGACATTCTAGGGGATAAATCTAGCTAGGAAAAGTATGGGGTATTACATTATCTCCCCCTGGGAACATTCGGCCTCAAATAAAACTAGTTAAGATGAAAATACTGAGGAATTGTGGCTATATGCAGGAATGCACAACTGAAACAAGCCGTATGAATGAATCTAAAATATATTGAGCGACTGAGCTAATCTGTGAGTGCATGAATTTGAATAAAGATATCTATATGGCTGAATCTGAGACTAGAAAAGAATTGAATTAGGAAAGTTTGTTACCTTCGGCTGAATCTGAATTTGTGGAGAAGAGATGAGGATACTTTGTACACATGTATGCTTCTGTTTCCCAAGTAGCACCCTCAATGAACTGTTTCACCACATAACTTTAACCAAGGGAACTACTTTGTTCCTTAGTCTACGACTTAGATGATCAAGGATCTCTACTGGAACTTCTTCATATGATTGGCTATTCTAAATATCTATGCTTTCTAGAGGAACTACAACAGCCGAATCATCCATGAATTTCTTCAATAAGGATACATGGCACACCAGATGTACTGAGGATAAGTCTGCGGGTAGCTCAATCTCATACGCTACCTTCCCAACAAGATTCAAAATCCTGTAGGGGCCTATATATCGGGTACTAATCTTCTTCTTTTTCCAAATCTCTTCACCCCCTTCATGAATGAAACTTTCAAATACACAAGGTCATCTAATTCAAACTCAAGATCTCTCCTTCTCATGTCTGCATATGATTTCAAATGACTCCGAGCTGCTTTTAATCTCTCTCAAATCATCTAAACTTTCTCCATAGCTTCAAACACCATATCTGGTACAATCAAAGCAATCTCACCCACTTCGAACCAACCAATAGAATACCTACATCTCCTCCCATAAAGAGCCTTAAATGGAGTCATCTAAATGCTAGCATGGTAACTGTTTTTATAGGCGAACTCAATCAACGGCAAATTCTCTTCCCAATTACCTTTGAAATAAAAAACACAAGCCCTCAACATATCTTCTAAGGTTTGAATGGTCCTCTCTACCTGACTATCTGTCTGCGGATGAAAAGATGAATTGAGATAAACTTAGGTACCAAGACCCTTCTGAAAGGCTTTACAAAACTTAAAGGTAAACTGAGGACCCCTATCTAAGATGATGGACAAAGAAACTCCATGCAGTCTGACTAACTCTCTGATATACAACTTAGCATAATCTTTAGCTATGTAGGATGTGTGAACTGGAAAGAAATGAGATGATTTAGTCAATTTGTCTACTATAACCCAAATCGAATCATGCTGACAACGCAAATGAGGTAATCCAGTCACAAAGTCCATATTTACCTCTTCCCACTTCCAAGTAGGAATACCAAACTCCCGCAATATGCCACCAGGTCTTTGGTTCTCTACTTTAACTTGTTGACAAATGAACACTTAGATACGAACTCTGCAATATCCTTCTTCATACCACTCAACCAATAGACTTCCCGCAGATCGCGATACACCTTTGTAGCTCCCGGATGGATAAAATAACGTGCACCTTACGCTTCTACCATAATCCACTGCCTCAAATCATCAACGCATGGCACACACAATCTACTCTGGTATCGCAACACACCATCTCCCCTTTGGATAAAACATCTACCTTTTGGTATTTAACTAAACCCTTCAGTTTGACCAAACTAGGATCCTTATCCTATTTCTCTTTCACTTCAAAAACTAGAGAAGATTCGGAACTACTCTGAACCCATACATTCCCTTCAACTGAGTCGACCAACCTCACACCCAATCTAGCTAACTGGTGAACTTCCCGAACTAGTTCTTTCTTATCATTTTCCACGTGAGCAACACTGCTTATAGACAATCTACTAAGAGTGTTTGCCACTATATTGGCCTTGCCTGGATGATATAACACACTCATATCATAATCCCTCAACAATTCTTACCACCTTCTCTAACGAAGATTTAACTCTCTATGAATGAACACATATTGGAAACTTATGTTATCCGTAAACACGTCAACATGCACCCCATATAGATAGTGCCTCTAGATTTTCAATAAAAAAAACATCAGCTAACTTAAGATTATGGGTAGGGTAGTTCTTTTCATGAGGCTTAAGCTATCTAGAGGCATAGGATATGACTTTACCTCTCTGCATCAACACATAACCCAAGCCAACTCTATAGGCATCACAGTATACAAAAAATCCACATGTACCATCAAGTAGAGCTAAAATTAGGGCTGAAGTGAGTCGAGTCTTCAAATACTGAAAACTGTTCTCACAGGAATCTGACCATAGAAACTTAACTTTCTTCTGAGTCAATTTGGTCATAGGATATGCAATGGATGAAAACCCCTCAACAAACCATCTATAATAGCCAAAAAAACCCAAGAAACTCTTGATGTCTGATGGAGAAATGGGTCTATGCTAGTTCCTTACCACCTCGGTCTTTTGGGGATCAACTCTAATGCCATCACTAGAAACAATATGACCGAGGAAAGCTACTGACCTTATCCAAAATTCACATTTGTTGAATTTGGTGAACAACTGATGATCTCTAAGATTTTGCAACAAAATTCTAAGATGGTCTGCATGATCATCTTTACTACGGGAATAGACAAGGATATCATCGATAAAGACTATAACAAACATGTCTAGGTACTATTTGAACACACTTTATTAAGTCCATGAAGCCTACTGGGATGTTTGTTAGCCCGAAGGACATGAATATAAACTCAAAATGACCATAACGGGTTTAGAAAGCTGTCTTTAGAATATCACATTCCCTTACTTTAAGCTGATGATAGTCGGATCTAAGGTCTATCTTTGAGAAGTAACTTACAACTTAGAGTTGATCGAATAAATCATCGATTCTAGGAAGAGAATATTTTTTTGACTGTGACTTTATTCAACTAACAATATTCAATGCACATTCGTAAAGAACCATCTTTCTTTCACACGAATAGGACAAGAGCGTCCTATGAAGAAACACTTGGCCTTATGAAACCTTTGTCTAAGATATCTTTGATTTGCTCTTTCAACTCTTTAAGATCGACTGGATCTATACGATATAGGTGAATAAAGATGAGCTGAGTATCCGGGAGAAGGTCAATACCAAATTCTATTTCCCTATTGGGAGGTACCCCTGACAAATCTTTGGGAAAAACATCAGGAAACTTATTGACTACACTAAAATATTGAACTGTTGGAGTCTCAAACTTAGTATCTTTGGCATGAACTAAATGATAGATAAACCATTTAGATATCAACTTTCTAGCATTAAGGTAGGATATGAAATGACTCTTGGGAGATAGTGAATTACCTTTCCACTCAAAGAATGGCTCATCTAAAAATTGGAACTTCACTACTCGGCTGCGATAATATAAGGATTTGACCGAGAATAACTATTAACATTACCCAAAATTCACATTTATTGAATTTGGCGAACAATTAGTAATCTCTAAGAGTTTACAACACAATTCTAAGATGGTCTGCGTGATCATCCTTACTACGATAATAGACAGGAATATCATCGATAACAAACGTGTCTAGGTACATTTTGAACACTCTATTCTTCAAATCCATAAAGTCTTGGGGAATTTATTAGTCCGAAAGACATGACTAGGAATTCAAAATGACCATAACGGGTTCTGAAAGCTGTCTTTGGATTATCATATTCCCGTACTCTAAGTTGATGATAGTCAAATCTAAGGTCTATCTTGGAGAAGTAACTTGCACCTTGGAGTTGATCGAATAAGTCATCAATCCTAGGAAGAGGATACTTGTTTTTTATTGTGACTTTATTCAGCTGGCGATAGTCAATGCATATTTGCCAAGAACCATTTTTCTTTTGCATGAATAGGATAGGAGTGACTCATAGAGAGATAATGGGCCTTATGAAACCTTTATCTAAGAGGTATTTAAGTTGCTCTTTAAATTCTTTAACCTCATCTGGAGCTATACGATATGGAGTAATAGAGATGGATGACTATCTGGAAGAAGGTTAATACCAAATTCTATTTCCCTATCGGGAGGTACCCCTGACAAATCTTTGGGAAAATCTTCCAGGAACTCATTGACTACACAAACTTACTAAACTGTTGGAGCCTCAGACTTAGTGTCTTTGACTAAAACTAGATAATAGATGCTCCCTTTTGAGATCAATTTCCTAGCCTTACGTTAGGATATAAAATGACTTTTGGGAGACACTGAATTACCTTCCTACTAAAAAACTAGCTCATCTGGAAACAGAAACTTCACCACTAGGGTGCGACAATCTATAGATGCATAATAGGAATGGAGCTAATATACACCAAGAATAAGGTCAAAGTCGACCATATCTAACTCTATTAAGTATGCTAATATGATCTTATGAAGGACAGTGATAGGATACCTTCTATAGATCTATTTGGCAACAATTGATGACCCCATTGGGGTAGAAACTAAGAAAGACTCAGAAATCTTTTCAGAACCTACTTCAAAATTTACTACAACTAGTGGGGTCACATAATAGAAACTCAACCCGGGGTCTAACAACACATAAATATCAAGATGAAAGATACGAAGCATACTAGTAATAATATCTGGTGAAATTTCCTACTCTTGATGAGATGGTAAAGCATAAAACCAATTCTGGCGCTGACCGCCACCGGTACTGGATGATGCACCCTAAGAAGGTATTGGGCGTCCTAGAGGAGCTGGTGCACTAGTAGCCTAAGTCTAGGGATAAGCATCCCTGTTTCCCTACTTAGCATGTAGATACTCTTTGATTTCATGACCCAACTTACCACAACCATAACAGCCTTTTTATCCCAACAAACACTCACTAAGATGATTCTTACCACAAAGCACATGGAGGATAACTGGGTTTTCCACTCATACTATTTTGAGATTTGGACATAGAAGCCTTACCCCACTGCTCCTGCCTAGCCCTAGGGGTCGGAGCATTGGCTAAAGATGACATTAGCATAGATAAACGAATCTAAAACTGCAAACAATTTCCCTCTCAAAACTTTGTCTGACAATAATCAAACTGCCCGATTCTAGCCTTCCTATTTCCCCTCTCTTCCTCTTTCAACTTTTCTGCCTCAATCTGTTGTGCATAAATTATCAGTCTAGCAAGATCCATATCCCTAATAAGCATGGCAGTCCTACACTCTTTGAATACAAAACCAGATATCCAGTAATAAACTTACTCATACTATCCCTAAGGTCTGCCATCGTATCAAGGGCATACTTAAACAACTAATTAAACATAAGGAAGTACTCTTTCACTATCATCGAGCCCTACCTCAAGTTCAAAAAATCCTCTACCTTATCTTCTATTATTTCACGTGAAAAGAACCTATCTAGAAATACGTCCCGGAACACCTGCCAACTCATAGGAGTTGCACTCTCACCTCTACCATTCTTTTATATAACCACCCAATCATAAACTACATCCTTCAGCCTATAAGATGCCAACTCTACACTCTCTTCTTTAGTAACATGCATAATTTGGGTGATCTTCCTAACCTTGTCTAAGTAAATTTATGGGTCCTCACCTACCATTAACCCAAAAAATGAAGGCAGATTTATTCTCATGAAGTCATAAATTCTGGATGCTGCTAAATCCATATTATGCTGAAGTGGGACTGCCGCTTGATGGTTGCACTAAACATTACCAATCACAAATTGGGCCAACGCCTGAAAAGTAGCCCAAAATTTAGCATGGGATACATTCTCATTTAGAGGGTTAGTAGGCTGAGGTAGTTGGTTATTATTTTTACGCGCATTAGCTCGATGAGGAGGCATTTTCAACTTTCATTTAAGAGCACGAGTTAAAAGTAAATAGAGACACTGTAAGCATGATAGATCATGAAAGAAAGAGATGATTTCCTAAAAACGTCCCATAGCCTCTTGGTAATAAGTGTGGCGCACTCCACAACCATGATCAAGACTCTACGTAACACGACTTGTCTAACTTTCTAGGATTTTTTTATCCTAGCTCTGATACCAAGTTTGTAATGCCCCAAAAATGAGTATCGAGGTGGTACACGGTGCTCCAAACTACAAGTAGTACTGAGCTAACCCAGAAAGCCTGCTACTCATTCTAATGACTCAAATAAAGGTGATATAAGCATACGGTACACTAAAATACTGATACACTGTCTGTACTGAACTGAGTTTAACTGTATGAAATGTCTGAAAGTACTTAACTAAGAAAAAAATCTAAAGAAATAACACTGAAAAGCTACAATGTATCTAATAGTCGGACAAGCCTCTAAGCTACTACTAGAGAGTCATTGGGACAGACCCCCAGCTGACTCGTACTATTTGACATAACTGAATAAACTAATCTGAAAAGCTAGAAATCTGAATAACTGAGTCCCTGAACTATAAGGACTTACCACTGTCAGGATATAGGTAGAGATACTCACGGTCGATCACGTTGCTGGAATTGAGCACCTGAACCTACATTATGAGATAATGTAGCACATAAACATATACGTGGATCAGTACTATTGGAATGCACTGAGCATGTAAGGGTGAATGCATAAGTAGAAGTAATATCTCAATGTTATCAAAACTCTTAAAATATACATGCTAAATGCAGATGACTGACATAAGCTGGAATATCTTAAAACTGATAAAAACATAACCATGGATAGAAAAACATACTACATAAATCTAGTAAGTCATAACATTTAGTTCTGAAAAGCTGTACTTTTACTCTTTCTGCTACTGAAATAAGTAGGCTAAAGTCAAGTCCATTTTCAAATCATTTAAGCTATGTGTAAGGAGACTCACCTTTGATTCTGTAAAATAAAAGTTAAAATATCATAGGTAATGACTTATGCAAAACAATAAATGATTAAAATCATGAGCCTTTACACTTAGTTTCTAAAAGCTTTTCGATTGTTCTTTTCTATTACAATTACTTTGTTCTGTAGGGAATTATTTTAAAAGCTATTTTGTAAAGCTTTGCTATAATAGAGGTTCTTCTAACCAACATACACTATGTGAGCTATCATAGTGTCCAACGTCTAGTTCCCTTATGGGAAAACCTCATATTGGAAAGAGGTGTCATATTCTTGCCAAGGAGTATAACCTAATCTAAGTGATCACAATCCATATCTGTATCCATATACAAATGGAATATAATCTGAATCTGTACCTATGTTGGCTCATAGTTCTGGAAAAGTAGGATGCGCTAAACCCACACATCTCGCTCGGTGCTAAATGCTACTCCCTTTAATTTGTATGCTCATTATATAGGAAATCCACTGTAAAACTAGTATAAGGTCTTACAATGAAAACCAATTATGCATCTATTTACTTTAAACTATAATCAAAACTGTGATCATAACTGTAATCAAAATTGTAATGTGGATTCCATCTCTTAACGGAGGATCAAAAGATCAAATCTTTTCTGAAAAAATCTGAATGTAAACTAATCATAGGATGCTTAAAGGCATCATCTTCTTGAAATATCAATACTCATAGTTAGGGATTAAAACCCAAGATCAAACTCATGTCAAATTATCATAAAGTCATGCTCAATAATCAAAATCTTGAAATTCTTGCAAAATTCTAGTCAAGATAGTGAAATTTAATTTTCAATGTATATAAAATCATCTCAAACGCATACACATGCAAAAGTAGAGAGGCAATTCAAATTTTAACCACATGAAACATCAACATCTTCAAATAATGATAATTGAGTATGAACCCTAAACTGTAAATCATGTAAATTCAACTTTGAAAACTAGTTTTTGGGCATAAGGATGAAAATGAATCCTTTTTCATAACCCCACATACCTTGCTTGATGAATTGAATGTAAAATCTTGAACCTTTGACTCTCTAATGGTGTTTTTGAAGCTTCTTCTTAAAGTTCTTGAACCCGAAACTTTGGATTATAAGATTTCTTAGAGTAGGAGTTATGGGATTGTTCTTGATTCTTGGAGCTAGGATTTTGTTCTTGTAGAAGAAAAGATGAATAATGAAGCATTTATGCTATTTGGGGCTAAAATGTCCATTTTGGTGGATTTGGGTGAGGTTAAATGACTTAAATACCCCCATAACCCATCATTTAACACACAAAAACTAGGCATCGATATGATCAATGTTGTGATACGTCGCTCGCTACGATGCGATTAGAGATGAATTGAGTCATCTACATGACGCGACCATCAACATAGTGTGGTGATATCGCATCAAGGTTCATTTTTGACCAACCAAACATCCCCCAATCCTTTTTCGAACATTCCAAAACTTACCCCGAAGGTACTATAGACTACCCTGATTATGAAATAACTTAGAAATTTACATTCCAAGGTCGGAAAGGTCGAGAATAAAGTCATAAAAGTTTAGAGTCCATAAGTGAGACTAAGTCTTCAACACTTAGATAAAATTTTAGGTCCTAAGTCTCTAATGTGCCTCTTTTAAGATGAATTGAACTAAAAAGAATACGAGGTATTATAGATATAGATCATGGGTACGGATCATATGCTAAGGTTACAACTTGGTTGGATGAGTCGTATACTGGACAGTATCTGATCCATGGTTAAGGATTGGTTACAATTGGGTGGGTATCAATCGTAAGCTAGGTTATGACTCGTAAGGAGGTCAGTCGTAACCCTATGTTGGGTTTTATAGGATTTAAGTGGGGGTATTCTAGACCTTTCCCTACTACCCTAATAAGGACCCATGACTTCTAATCCACTTGGGAGGTTATTTACCCTATTATTTTATTCTTAAACACTTAGAATCTATACCAAAACATATCATAAATCTCTCAAGAACTTTTTGGGCAAAGAGCTAGGGTTAAACTAAGGGATTACTTTAGTGATTGGTTTGGTGAATTCGTTCCATCAATCTTCTTGGTTTAAGGCATAATTCTCTTCCCTACTTTTAATTTCAATTAAAGGCATGGTTATATGGTTAATTTCATGGTTTTTGACTCTTGCATGGTTTTGGTTTACATTCATTGATTTGGGGTTTTTTTGTGAAAGGCTTGGTTATGATTTCTTATGGTTTTAATTATGCTTTCTATTCATTAATGGTGGTTTTGGGTAATAGAATTTCATGATAATGTTTTAATGGTAATGGAATTTGGTTTTGTCTATATCATGCCCCCAAGGTATTTGATAAAATGCTTATAAAGATATGTTCATTGCATTGACTTATGTTAATGGAACTCTTGCTTGTTTTCATCTTATATATGAAACCTTAAATATTTTTTCAATGGTTTACAAAGGTCAATGGATAATTGGTATTGCTTTTGGAGAACATGGTAGTCTCCCAAGAGGTTCATATGGTAAATAAAAAGAGCACCCAGAGTTCCCTTAATCTAAATAGTTTGACTATTGGTAATTCTTGTAAGTATGGTGGTATGACGATACCATTGGTTTATCAAATAGCCTTGGTTAATAAATGGATAATTGGATTATTTGGACTTGGTTTTAATTGGGCATTAATGCCGGAAAGTGTAAGCTAAGCCATGGAAGGTGGCAACCCAGGGGGATCAAAATCAGAAACTCATATTTGCTGATATAAGGGATTTTTCAATGGCCACGTGTGAGTGTCACATTTATATTGGAGGGATGTACTAGTCATCCTAGGGTTATTTCCTGGTCGTACGGCTACATGCATCGGGACCCTTTCAGCAGGGGGAGATGAACCCATATAGACTATGAGTGGTAGGACGGCTAAGCTACACGAACTAGATTAAGGTTTTAAACGACATGCTAAACCTGGTCCTTTATCCCAACACTTATATATATGTATAGTTGTTTTCATTGCATGGTTTTTACTTGGTTATGATAAATGGTATTACTTTATCCTTATTTCGAGATTCATGCTAGTGTTCACCCACTAACCCGTTTACTGGCGGTTGTATACCCATGCTATAAAGAACCAAATGTTTGACTTCTCCTTTATAGTACTTGATTCGGGGACAACTTATTGGACTAAAGTAGTGAGCTTCTATCCTTTTTAAAGGCATTATTTCATGTTGGACATTCTTAGAATTTTTACTTTTTTTTTGGATATTGGTTTCTGCCATGGTTGGAGGCATATTCCAACCGAATATTTGTATTCTTTTGGATAGAGGCTTTATGGTACTTCTAGGGGTTAGAATGGGAGGGATCGGTATGGGTGTCAGCTTTGTCATTGGAATAAGCTGGGCGACTGGCATCATCGGACATAATTTATCACTACTCCATCATAATACATTTTGGGTTTGAATTTCACATTATATTTCGATATTCTCTTTGGTTTGGTATGGTATGGATGAAGGGTTTGGCATGTACAAACTTGGTTAGGTCCATCATGGTTGTAAACCTATCCCAAAGTCTTCATGAGAGCATTGCACAATCTTGTTATATGCTCGAAATTTATCTCATCTAAGGCTGTATAAGGTAGTTGGTTTGGGTTAAGGGGTTGGTCCCTGGTCCTAGGTGGAATTGGGATGCCCATTACGACAAGGCCCCGATTCGAGCTGCATCACAAAGTTTATAAGCCACTTAATCCACCTTCCCACTAGAAAGATTTAGGTATGATTAAAGTGATGGAAGTGGATAAGTATGGGGGGGGTTAGAAAGCACACAACCAAAGACCTCTTTGGACAGTCTTATTGAGTTTCTCGAGCCACCACCAAAGTCTGAAGTGATCATTATTGATGAAAATGAAAAGCTATTGTAGAAAAAGATATTGACCTTGAGACCTCACACATAAGAGGTCAGAATTTAATAAGAAGATGGCCTCAAAGTAGGAGGAAGACGATGAAGAAAATAGGTTAAGTAGTGATATTGGGTCGTGCTGTGACACAAAATAAGGCACTACAGGAGGAAAATCAATTTAAGGTAGATTTTGTTTTAGTATTTTAATTTTTAATTTATGTAGTGTTTGTTTTTGTTGCATCACAGGTTGATGGAAAACTGAGTACTGGAAAACCTGAGCTAAAGAATATGGAAGAGACTAAGTATGGGGTCCCCGGATGTAACTCCCCGAAATATCATCCCGAGATGCCACGGTGCCCAAGGCTACACGGAGGCCTCAAGCTAACCCTTTAAGCCGAAACACTACCCTTGGGCTCTAACACAACAACATACACGCTACGCTAAGGATTTATATATAAGTCGATATAGTATCACATAGCACATGGCACGAAATATCGTTAAACTGTACATATATGGAATGTCTATACACAAACCAACCCCACAATACACTATTCTGACATAGCCTCTATACAGCGAAATCAATGAGCCATTGGGACAAACCCCCAAATGACTCAACAGACCAAAGGGATCACAAAACAACAGCACCAAAACTAGCAACTTGGTCCTCAAACCATGAGGACTCACCACTGAAGAAACGCAGTTGCGGCACTCGGATATCACAATCGCGGCTGCGGCTGAGTACCTGAACCTACATCATGGTAAGAATGTAGCCCATAGAGAAATAAGTGGGTCAGCACAAGATACGTACTGAGTATATGGGGGCGTATGCAAAATATAAATAATATCATAAATTTCATAAAAACGTATATACGGACCATAATGACACACCTGGCTTGAGTGACATTGAACCATGCAACTCATAACATCTTAGATAGGAAATGTAGGAGAAAAACCTCATAAATCATTATAGATCATCATAGGCAACTTGACTTACCACATCAAACTAGGAGTGACTAGGTATTTAAATAAACATGATCTTATGGACAGTGGAGTTTTCTATAACCTACAACCCCACGTGAGCTACGTGTAATTACAACGTTTGAAACCCCCGTTGGCGGGAGTTTCATACTCTTTGCCGGGGAGTACGACCTTAAAACTGCAATAATCAAAATTGGGCTCTCTGGCCAATAATATCATCATAAAAAAACCCTACGGTGGCACATAGGTTTGGGAAAATACCAAATTTCCCTCTCGGTGCTAAGTACTACTCCCCGACAAGCTCAAAACGCGTTAGGAAATCCACCACAACATCACAAGGGTCTATCATAAAGACCAAATCAAATTTCTTTCTCATTTATCAAATCATATCAATTTGTGGATTCCTAACTCAACACATTTTAGCTCAAAACATTTTAATCTTCCTCAACATCAACAAGGTATCAATGCATTGAACCATAACCGACTCGACATTTGGACAAGGATATGAAGACTCAATACATAATATTTTTAACAATTTAACTCATCAAAACCATCCGAAAAATACCAAGACTCATTGCAACTTCAATATCAACATTTCTCAATTTTCCATCCAACTCTCATTTAAGGGTACTTGAGACATCAACCCATAGTAGGGATATAGAATTTCCAATATCAATTATAAATTCAGAATAAGAAAATAGTGGAATGATAGTATAAATCAAGGCTTAACAAATTAAATCATCATACTCTCATAATCAAAATACTTTTTGAACATAATTCCATCTCAACATCATACACATATCGGATGACATAATCCCCTAGCTCATGGATAAAAATATAAGATATAAAACCATATTTCCAATTCATGGTAAAACATGTAAAATCTCATGTCAATGTAATTCAACAAAAATACCGGACACAAGATCGAAAGGATAATCCTTTTCAAAGCCCCACATACCTAAATATGGAAGATGAATATGAACTTCCGACTCCGTAACTTTATTCACGTAAATAAAGGGTGCTTCTCGAAGCCCTTAACATGATCAACTAGAATCCCAAATTAATTTGAAATTTCTACGGTTTAATCAAGAGACACAAAAGGATTAAACTTGGAGTAGTAGGGTTGGAGTTTGAGCCTTAGGAAATTTTGGAGAAAAATGAGCTATTGAATGCTCTTAATGGACTTAAATACATGCTTTACCCGGATGGATTGGAGTGGGAATGACCAAAATACCCTTAAAAATCAAATAATGTCAAATCTGTCCTTTGGTGGACTGTTTTGATAGGCTGAAGTAGATCGACCATAACCTTTTTCTCCGATGGCCAAATTGGATGAAACCAATTTCATTGGAAAGAGGACTTTCAGAGATTTCTGTTGATATATAGTAGCTCACCCAGATCATTATGTACAAGGAGTTATGATTTTTTGAATTTTACCCTAAAATTCGCCTGGCCTCAGTATTTTTTTCCTGCACATTTACTGTTCACCACTATTCACGATTAGATCGGAATGATCATAACTCATCGCTCGAGTGTCTGTTTTGGATGATCCATATATCGTTGGAAAGTTTATTCGATGATATACACGATGACGGGTTGCATATCCAGAAATTCCACACAGAAAAATTATTAATCACGATAAAGAACAGAATTCAACATATTTTCGTTTGAGATCTTAACAGAATTTTTTTTTCGGGGCATCACATCATCTTCCCCTTGGAAACATTCTTCCTCGAATGTTGATAGGTAGGTCAAGAATACTATGAAAATGACTATATAGAGAAAAATCATCTTGCCCAAGCATATACTCCATTCTAGATTTTTTTTAGATATCGTAGAAAACACACAAGCCAAGATAAACATAGCAATTAGGATTAAATCAAAAGAGAACGATACCTTTGACATGCTCAGGATTTGTAGGAAAGAGGTGGGGATATTTGGCGCGCATATCCGCTTCGGCTTCCCAAGTAGCACTCTCCACGGATTGATTTCGCCAAAGCACTTTAACCAAAGAAACTTCCTTATTTCTTAGCCTACGAACTTGAAAGTCAAAAACCTCAACCGGAATCACTTCATATGAAAGACTATCTTGAATACCCGAGCTTTCGGAAGGATCAATCATAACAGAATCACCAATAGACTTCTTAAGCATAGAAACATGGAAGACCGGATGGACGCTAGATAACTCCGCGGGAAATTCAACCTTATACGCTACCTTCCCAATGCGATCCACAATCTTATAGTGACCAATATAACGGGGACTTAGTTTCCCTTTCTTCCCAAATCTCTTCACCCCTTTCATGGGTGAAACTTTCAAGTACATTAAATCACCAACATCAAATTCAAGGTCTTTCCTCCTTACATCTGCGTATGATTTTTGATGACTTTGGGCGATTTTCAACCTTTCCTGAATTAACTTAACCTTCTCCATGGCCTCGAACACCGTATCCGGTCCAGTCGCAACAGCCTCACCAACTTCGAACCAACCAATGGGTGATCTACAACTTCTACCATACAAAGCTTCAAACGGGGCCATTCCAATAGTAGCATGAAAACTGTTATTGTAAGCAAACTCGATTAATGCTAAGTGCTCATCCCAACTACCTTTAAAATCAAGCACACAAGCCCTCAACATATCTTCTAAAGTCTGAATGGTCGGCTCGGCCCGACCATCTGTTTGTGGATGGAAAGCAAAACTTAAACGAATTTAGGTACCGAGACCCTTCTGGAAAGATTTCCAAAACAGAGAGGTAAACTGAGTACCTCTGTCAGAAATAATAGCCAAAGGGATTTCATGAAGTCTGACGAGTTCCCAAATATATATTCTAGCATAATCTTCAGCTATATACGATGAATGAACAGGCAAGAAATGAGCTGATTTCGTCAGCCGATCTACGACAACCCAAATCGAATCATGATGGCGATGAGAATGAGACAAACCAACTATGAAGTCCATATTCACTTCTTCCCAATTCCAAGTAGGAATGCTAAACTCTTGCATCACGCCACTGGGCCTTTGATGCTCTATTTTAACTTGTTGACACGTGGAACACTTCACCACAAATTCTGCTATGTTCCTCTTCATACCGTTCCACCGATAGATTTCCCGCAAATCATGGTACATCTTGGTAGCACCAGGATGGATGGAGTATCGCGTACCATGCGCTTCCGCCATAATTCTCTGCTTTAAGTTATCAACATCAGGAACACAAAATATTTCTCGGAGTCTCAAAACGCTATCTCCTCCTTGGGGAAAACCTCCACCTTTTTGTCTTTAACTGACTCTTTTAAGATGACCAAGGTAGGATCTCTGTCTTGCTTCTCCTTTACTTCTGAAACTAAAGAGGAGTCGAAACCGCTTTGCACTACTATACTACCCTCAGCATCACCAAACAACCTAACCCCCAATCTATCCAATCGATGCACCTCACGGGACAACTCCTTCTTACCAATCTCCACATGTGCTACACTACCCATGGACTTCCGACTAAGGGCATCTGCTACTACATTGGCCTTGCCCGGATGATATAGCACGCTCATGTCATAATCTTTCAACAGTTCTAACCATCGTCTCTTCCTAAGATTCAACTCTTTTTGGGTGAATACATACTGCAATCTCTTATGGTCCGTGAAGACGTCGACGTGGACACCATACAAATAATGTCTCCAGATTTTCAAAGCAAAAACCACGGCAGCTAATTCAAGGTCATGGGTAGGATAATTCTTCCCGTGAGGCTTTAGCTTCTTGGAAGCATAAGCTATAACCTTGCCCTTTTGCATCAATACACAACCCAAACCGACTCTGGAAGCATCGCAATACACCACAAAACCATCAACACCGTCAGGCAAAGTCAACACAGGGGCTGAAGTGAGTCGAGTCATCAACTCCTGAAAACTCTTCTCGCAAGATTCGGACCACAGGAACTTCACTTTCTTTTGGGTCAAACGGGTCATAGGAGATGCAATAGATGAAAATCCTTCAACAAAACAGTGATAAGAACCAGCTAGACCCAAGAAAATTTGAATATCAGAAGGAGAAATAGGTCTAGGCCAACTCTTTATAGCCTCTATCTTTTGAGGATCAACTCTAATACCTTCGAAAGAAACAACATGACCCAAGAAGGCTACAGAGTTCAGCCAGAACTCACACTTACTGAACTTAGCATACAAACGATGAGTTCGAAGAGTTTCCAACACGATTCGGAGATGATCCGCATGATCACCCTCACTTCGGGAGTAAATAGGAATATCATCAAGGAACACTATTACAAATAAATCCAGATATGGCCGGAATACATGGTTCATAAGATCCATGAAAGTTGCTGGAGCATTAGTTAACCCGAAAGACATCACTAGAAATTCAAAATGACCGTAACGGGTTTGGAAGGCTGTCTTGGGGATATCACATTCCCTAACCTTAAGTTGGTGATAACCGGATCTGAGGTCTATCTTCGAAAAGTAGCTCGCACCTTGCAATTGATCAAATAAATCATTAATTCGAGGAAACGAATATTTATTCTTGATAGTAACCCTATTAAGCTACCAGTAATCAATACACATTCGTAAAGAACCATCTTTATTACGCACAAATAGGATAGGTCCACCCCACGGGGACACACTAGGTCTAATAAAGATTTTTTCTAAAAGATCTTTTAATTTCTCCTTCAACTCTTTAAGTTCCGCGGGATCCATGTGATACAGAGAAATGGAAATAGGCTGAGTATCAGAAAGAAGGTCAATCCCAAACTCTATCTCTCTATCAAGAGGTATTCCAGGGAGATCTTCCAGAAAGATATCAAGAAACTCATTAACAACATTAATTGACTGAATGGTCAGGGTTTCAGACTTAGTGTCTTTAAACCGAACCAAATGGTGGATGCAACCCTTGGAAATCAATTTCCTATATTTGAGATAGGATATGAAATGACCCTTAGGAATCACAGAACTCCCGGACCATTCGAGGATAGGTTCATCAGGAAACTGAAACTTGACCACACGGGCACGACAATCAATAGATGCATAGCATGAGTGAAGCCAATCCATACCCAGAATGATATCAAAGTCAACCATATCTAGCTTAATCAAATCAGCATACATGACCCGATGAAAAACAGTAATGGGACATTTCTTATACACCTGCTTAGCAATGACAGACTATCCTACCAGAGTAGAAACCAAAATAGGCTCAAAAATTAGTTCAGGATCCGTTTCAAAATTTACAGCAACCAGAGGTGTCACATAAGAAAAACTCAAACCGGGGTACATCAACACATAGACATCAAAATAGAAAACACAGAGCATACCAGTGACAACATAGGGAGAGTCCTCCTGCTCCTGACGAGGTGGTATAGCATAGAAATGATTCTGGCGTTGACCGCCAGCAGTACTAGATGAAGCACCCTGAGGAGGAACTGGACGGGCTGCGGGAGGCGGGGCACTAGTATCCTGACTCTGGGGATGGGCATCACGACTCCGCTATTTGGCATACGGGCAGTCTCTAAGTATGTGTCCCAACTTTCCACAACCAAAACAGCCCCGCTGCCCCATATAACACTCCCCAAAATGGTCTTTACCACACTTAGTACACGAAGGAGGATGAGGCCAGTTGCTTACACTGTCCTGAGACCTGGAAGGTACCGACCTATTCCCAAGCTCCTGCCTGCCCTGATATATGAGAGCACTAGATGAGGAAGGCGTAGGTATAAATGAACGTCTCTGAAATTGAGGGCGACTCCCTCCGGAGAATCTAATCTGACCAGACCCCTATTGCATTGATCTGACTCTCTTAATCCCTCTTATTCTTTCTCTTTTCTTTATCTTATTTGACTCAATCTGTTGGGCGTGAATCATTAACCTAGGAAGATCAATCTCCCTGTTGATCATAGCAGATCTACATTCTTTCACCATATGACTCGACACCCCAGTTAGAAACTTACTCATACTAGTCCTCGAGTCAGCCATCATATTGGGAACGTACTTCGATAGCTGATTAAACTTAAGACAATAATCCTTAACCGATATGGAGCCTTGTCTCAAATTCATAAACTCCTCTATCTTAGCTTCCCATAACTCAAGAGGAAAGAATCTATCCAAGAAAGCATCTTGGAATAATTGCCAAGTCACCGGAGCGGTATCTTCCTCTCTACCCTTATTCCACATCTGCACCCAGTCATAGGTAACATCCTTCAACCGATAAGAAGCCAGCTCCACACTTTTTTCCTCAGTCACATACATAATCTGTGTAAATTTCTTCATTTCATCAACATACATATATGGGTCCTCACCTGCTCTCGACCCATGAAACTCTGGCGGATTCATCCGCCTAAAATTAGGAATTCGTGCTGCTGCCGAATTATTTTCCTACGGAGGTAGAGCGTTGGCCTGAGTATTGGCGGTAAATGCTTGGGCTAGCGTCTGAAAAGCTGCCCGAAATTCGGCATGGGATACCATCTCATGTAACGGATCAACGGGTTGAGGTTGGTTATTGTTTCCGCGAGCTCGACGTGGAGGCATTTTATGTCGTAAGAACGCACGAATTAAAAACAGAAGGAAACAGTTGTAAGCATGATAGACTCTTGTAGAAAGAAAGAAATGACTTTTCCTAGAATGCCCCGCAGCCTCTTGATCATAGGTGTGGCGCGCTACACACCGATGCTCAAGACTCTACGTAACGCGGCTTGTCAGACTCCTTAGGACTCTTCACAACCTTAGGCTCTGATACCAAGTTTGTAACGCCCCGAAATATCATCCCGAGATGCCACACGGTGCCCAAGGCTAAATGTAGCCTCAAGCTAACCCTTTAAGCCAAAACACTACCCATGGGTTCCAACACAACAACATACACGCTACGCTAAGGATATATATATAAGTACATATCATATCACATCGCACATGGCACAGAATATCATTAGACTATACATGTATGGAATGTCTATACACAAACCAACCCACCAATACACTAGTCTGACATAGCCTCTATACAGAAAAATCAGCGAGCCATTGGGACAAACCCCCAACTGAATCAACAGACCAAAGGGATCACAAAACAATAGGACCAAAACTAGCAACTTGGTCCTCAAACCATGAGGACTCACCACTGAAGGAACACAGATGCGGCACTCGGATATCACTGTCGCGGCTGCGGCTGAGTACCTGAACCTACATCATGGTAAGAATGTAGCCCATAGAGAAATATGTGGGTCAACACAAGATACGTATTGAGTATGTGGGGACGCATGCAAAATATAAATAATATCGTAAAATTCGTAAAAATGTACATACGGACCATAATGACACACCTGGCTTGAATGACATTGAATCATGCAACTCATAATATCTTAGATAGGAAATGTAGGAGAAAAACCTCATAAATCATTATAGTTCATCATAGGCAACTTGAATTACCACATCAAAACTCGGAGTGACTTGGTATTTCAATAAACATGACTCTTATGGACAGGGGAGTTTTCTATAACCAATAACCCCACGTAAGCTATGTGGAATACCAATATTTGAAACTCCCGTTGGCGGGAGCATCATACTCTTTTCCAGGGAGTACGACCTTAAAACTGCAATAATCACAATCGGGATCTCTAGCCAATAATATCATCATCAAACAATCATACGGTGGCACATAGGTTTGGGGAAATACCAAATTTCCCTCTCGGTGCTAAGTACTACTCCCCGATAAGCTCAGAACGCATTAGGAAATTCACCACAACATCACAAGGGTCTATCATAAAGACCAGATCAAATCTCTTTCTCATTTATCAAATCATATCAATTTGTGGATTCCTAACTCAACACATTTTAGCTCAAAATATTTTAATCTTCCTCAACATCAACAAGGTATCAATGCATTGAACTATAATCGACTCAACATTTGGACAAGGATATGAAGACTCAATACATAATATTTTTAACAATTTAACTCATTAAAACCATCCAAAAAATACCAAGACTCATTGCAACTTCAATATCAACATTTCTCAATTTGCCATCCAACTCTTATTTAAAGGTACTTGAGACATCAACCCATAGTAGGGATATAGAATTTCCAATATCAATTATAAATTCATAATAAGGAAATAGTGGAATGATAGTATAAATCAAGGCTTAACAAATTAAATCATCATACTCTCATAATCAAATACTTTTTGGACATAATTCCATCTCAACATCATACACATATCGGATGACATAATCCCCTAGATCATGGACAATAATATAAGATATAAAACCATATTTCCAATTCATGGAAAAACATGTAAAATCTCATGTCAATGTAATTCAACAAAAATATCAAGCACAAGATTGAAAGGATAATCTTGTTCAAAGCCCCACACACCTAAAAATGGAAGATGAATATGAACTTCCAACTCTGTAACTTTATTCATGAAAATAAAAGGGTGCTTCTCGAAGCCCTTAACATAATCAACTCGAATCCCAAATTAATTTGAAATTTCTATGGTTCAATCAAGAGACATAGAAGGATGAAATAAAGGTTGGGGTTTGAGCCTTAGGAAATTTTGGAGAAAAATAAGCTATTGAATGCTCTTAATGGACATAAATCCATGGTTTACCCGGATGGATTGGAGTAAAAATGACCAAAATACCCTTAAAAATCAAATAATGTCAAATATGTCCTTTGGTGGACTATTTTGATAGGCTGAAGTAGATCGACCATAACATTTTGCTCCGATGGCCAAATTGGATGAAACTAATTTCATTGGAAAGAGAACTTTCAGAGATTTATGTTGATATATAGTAGCTCACTCAGATCATTATGTACAAGGAGTTATGATTGTTTGAAGTTGACCCTAAAATTTTCTTGGCCTCAGTATTTTTTTCCTGCACATTTACTGTTCACCACTATTCACGGTTAAATCAGAATGATCATAACTCATCGCTCGAGTGTCCATTTTTGATGATCCATATATCGTTGGAAAGCTTATTCGATTATCTATGTGATGAAGGGTCGCATATCCAGAAATTCCATACAGAAAAATTATTAATCATGATAAAGAACATAATTCAACACATTTTCATCTGAGATCTTAACAAAATTTTTTTTCGGGGCATCACACCGGACCCTCTTGATGTTTACAGATGCTACTAGATACTCCTAGATGACTTAGGAAGTATTTTTATCTCTAGTTTTAAATTCAACTTTGGGGACAAAGTAGATTTTAAAGTATGGGGTGGGGAAATTTCCATGTTTCAGGTGAAGTGACGCTGTAGGATCTTAATTTGAAGTTGTTTTTCTAATTTTTACCTAAACTTTAAAAAATTACAAAACAATTTTCTTTTTAGTTTTTAGTTTGTGGGTGTCAGTTGAGTAGGTGCACACTTCATCCACCTCGTGATTGTTCTTTTTGATTTTTTTTCCACGGGGGCGCCCCTTGAACCCAGTAGCCTTTTTCTTTTTAGGAGTAAATTTTTAATTTTTGTGACCCAGTAATACATAAGATGAAGAAATGACTATATAATATGAACAATGAAGGAAGGGATATATGGTAGTGTCATTGCTTCATATAGCTAGGCATACATATAAATATAGCTAGAGCACTATTATTTCAATTAAGGTTTGCTTCCATTTTCATTTTGCGATCTTCTATAGGGTTCACATCTTTCTTTAAATTCCTAATGAGTTTAATTCATCATTATTTTTAGATTTTTCCCTCAAGTTTTTCAATACTTGTGTCTACAATTTGTTAAAAGTTCCTTCTACTCTATTAACATGGGTATAATTCTTTGCAAATATTTTTCCTATTTACTTTTCCTAAATCATTCATTTCAAATTTTTTCAGACTCATGCGAAATTTAAGCTGTTAGATTTTCTACCTTTTCAAGCTCTTCCAAGTCCTTTGTTTACAGTGGTAATCTTCTATTTGTAGCGACAGAATATTTTTCCCATTAGTTTCATATTTCATAGTATCTATTTAGTGTCGATCTACATCATTTCACACTTACTCACGTTCTCAAATTCTTTCAACCTTTTATTGGACTTTAGGCCATTTGTTACTTCTTAATTTGGTAGATGTCTAAATTTATTACACAAACTCTCAAATCACACTTGACTTTATTTGTTTAATTTGCTTAGTTAAATTGTTTTAGAGAGATGACCCAAGTTTGATATCTCTTTAAAGTTTCACTCATTCAAAATGCTTGTATCGTTCCTATCTTGGGATTATTAGGATTGATCTTTTCAAACTCATTTTGAATTCAAGCTTTAGCACGTAATTAAAAAAATTTCTATTGATTGACATTTTATTTGTCCTTGATATTTTTTCTTAATCCAACAATGTTAGAATTAGAACTATGAGTCATTGACAATCCCTTGTCTTATCAAAGTTTAATCTTCGTGCGCTCTATATCCTTAATAATTATTATCTCGAGCTTATATACCTTATAGGTCTCGATCTGTTAGGTTCTTTTTAGTCAAATTTCTAAAATTCTCTACTCTTAGCCTCTCACATAACTACTCACTGCTTATCGAGTATTCCATTTATCTTCCAAAGTTTGACTTAATTTGAGCACCAAAGATAACTCAATTAAAGACATAACCGATCAAATTACTGTGATTGACCTTATTGAGGATGAGTTCGACTATGAAGAACAAGATTCATATCAATATAAAGTTTCTAATCTTGAGACAAAAGGGTCACAAATGGTGCAAGGAATTGATGGCATGAAAGAAATGATAGTTGACCTCAAGAATTCATTAACTGAAGACTTAGAAGCGTACTCACCCTTTAGCATTGCCATATTTCCACTTTTTATTATATTTCCTAAATTTTCTCTAACATGTACTCATTCTTGCCAAAAGAGACATTCAACAACTTGGCAGAGACGTGCAAAAGTAGAGAAAATAGTGGAAGACATTTTAATGTTGAGACTAATAAAATTTTCTTTACAAATAAGATTTATTTACCTTTTGAGATGAGTTATGGCGATATTCCAATGTATGATGGGGTAGGTAGTCCCGTAGACCACCTGAAGGCATATGTTTGTTTGGTGAGAAATATTGGACACTATTTATAACGCCTCAAAAATATACCCTGGATGTCACACAGTACTTATGGTCCCGAAAGACAACAAGCTAACCAATGAATTGGTACCTGCTGTGAGCACTAAATAATAGTAACAAAATACACATGTGCGGAATAACTAAATACACCTTAAGGATTTAAATACTGAGAACATTACTGATTCATAGGTCAGAAAACAACTGTCTAAAAACTGATAATCTAACTGACTGTAGAGCTGATGGGACAAACCCCCAACTAACTCAGAATGAATAGAAATACTGAAATACAAAGATAAACTGAAATAAAAATACATATCCTCAAAATATGAGGACTCACCACTATTGCTTTTGAAAATCTGATTTGTCTAAGCACGGTCAGGAAACTTAGCATCCGATCCTATGCTATGAGACATCATAGCGCAAGAAAAAAGTATGCGAACAGTACTTTGAATGTACTAGTATGTTAAATGAGGTTAGGCTGATATGCATGTCTTACGTGCATGAAATAAAAACTGACTGAATAGCATGAGGTTACTGAATACAAATACGTGAAAGCTTAAAATTTGAGAAAGCATGACCAAGCATATAACACAATTCTAAAATAGTCTGTAAACTAAAATACTAAAACACTAAAATCTAGTAAATCAATAACTGACAACTACACGCTATATTCAAGTAAGACTGAACTGAATTCTGTACTGATTACTGAAACTGAAACTATGGGAGGTATTATCTAACCAACATGCCCTCGTCTGAGTTGATCGGGGTCCAACCTATGACCCCAGTTGGAGGGGTGATAGTACCATGCCACGAGTACTAATAATGGATGTGGAATCAGTCCTAATCTAGTGGGTGACCCCTGAGATCAGTCCTAAACTGGCGGGTGATCCCTGAGAGTGTCAATCCTAAACTGGCGGGTAACATCTCATAACCTACAATGGCTACGTAGTTTTGTAACTTAGGAACTGCTTCAAGGGACCTAGTCCTAACTGATGAGTGATCCCTCATCTCTAGGTTTGCTCAATTCAGAATCCTACTCCCAACTGATCTGACAGTGGTTACGAGACTGAACAAAGTTTAACTGAATAAGAAAATAACTCGAATTACTGAATTGATCTAAGTTTGAATGACATGATAATTGACTGAACTAATAATGTTCATACGTGTCTGAAACCATTCTAAAAAATACTGAGACTATGTAAACAACTAAATTTTCGGGTATTCATAACCCTGAGGACTCAATAGCAATAACAACAAGATCATACTAAAACTTTAAGGACATGATATGTAATCAATATTAAAAAATCATTCTTTGAGGCATTTCATCAAGCACTTGCAATTCATGGCTTAAGCATTGGAATAGTTTTAAACATATAGTAGTAGCATGATTTTTATACTAAATCACCAATTAAGACTTAAGTTAGTGAACAACACCATTCAAACATGTAGGATTTAATAACAACAACAATTTCATGTAAACATGATATAAAATTTAAAATTCATGAAAGTTCATAGACATAATTCATAAAAATATGTAAAGATCATACTTTTAAACTTGAAATTGTGTTCTCGAACTTCATGAGTGAAAAAGGCTCATGGATGAACATCTAACATACCTTAATAGAAGATTGTTTGAACTTAGTAGCTTGGAACCTTGATTTCTCGAGAAAAAACTTGAATTTGTTCTTGGGAAGGGGAGGGGGGTACGTGAGTTGATTTGAAGAAGATGGGCAAATAATACCCCCTTTTAAGTTATAAATCGTGTTTGGACGGCTGGGGATAAGGGAAAAGGACTAAACTTCCCCTTGGCCTCTTTTCCCTATGTATATAACCCTCGTGGCGCGACCCCCAGAAACGTGGAATAGACCTCACATCGCATCTCCCAAAAATTAGGAATGGACCTCGCGTCGCGAGCCTATCGTAAGACCTTACTGTTTCTCACAAAAATAGTCATTACTTTTTTCTAGAGTATCATATTAAGGAAAAATTGGTATCGTTGGGAAACTAATTCAATTATCTACAACTTTGTTGGTATTGAGCTGAAAAATTTCACATATATAAAATGTTATGCACATTCAAAGTCGACCCTTGTAGAATCAAATACCAAACTTTGGACGAATCAAAGGCTCTTATCTCAACTTTGTTCTAAGTGATTCTTATGAACATTTTTACCTCGAAATTACTTCATACACTAGGATAAATATCATGAAACATGTATTATAAATAAATTCATTGGATTAGAGTTGACACACATAAGAATGACGCTTCAAAGTCTAGCCTAAAAATATGGGGTGCTACATTGTCTCCCCCTTGGGAACATTTATCCTCGAATGAGATTGGTTAGACTGAGAGTACTGTAGGAAGGTAACTGAGATCATATTCTGAACATGCATGAATTGGAACATGACTTGGAATATGACTGGATGACTGAGTCTGAGCATGATACCTAAACTAAAATAATTTTATGAATACATGCAGTGACACGAGAATCGTTATAAGGCCAAGATAGAAATGAGAGAGTAAACATATGACTAACCATCGCCTCAGGCTGGATCTGGTCTCATGAATAAAAGTTGAGAGGTTTAAGACAAGGGGGAAACCAGGGTATTATAACATTCCCCGAGTGATACAGACGACTAAAATACTAAGGAAAGACTGAGATGATGTACGGAACACTTATGCACTGAACCATGACTGAATATCTGAAAACTAAAACTGATACATGAACTGAACTGAATTCACAATTTACATGAATGTGAACAAATTACCTCTTAGAATGGCCATACTCATGGAACTTTATATAGATAGACTAGGTCGAAAGATGGAAAACTGTAGGAACTTGTCTGTTTGACTACTAAACTGAATTGCTGGCTAAACAGACTGAATCATACTGAAAGCTTATACTCAACTACATATTCCACTTCAAAACTGCACTTCACTTGAGACTACTGGAAATATTCACATGGGAACTAATAACTCTACCTACTGAAGTCTAAGCTGAATTGAATTCCCTCACTATGATCAAGCCTACTCGAATGTATAAAGTGCACATATAACACTATAATACTTGTCTGAGTCATGAGTTCAATACACCCTATTTTTTCCCAACTCCTTATTTTATAAATAATTCTTATTACTTCTTCTACAACTATATCCAACCTCTTACTAGCCATTCACTAACACACAAGGCATTTACCTACTTTCACACTAATATGACATTCAATCCTTTCTTTGTAACTACATATGAACTTCTAAACAACACCTATAAAAGCATCATTCTCATATTCTCTAATACCTCTATCAATAACAACTTCCAGGCGCTGTCCCTAAAAAAACACACAAGAAATTTCAACTAGCCATGACATGTATTAAAAATTTTCCTCAATCTTACTTCACACTTACAACCTTAGCTAAAACAAGCATACCACAATCTTTTATCAATAAGAAATATTTACTCTCTCCCAGCTAAGTAATTGCTCATGACTACTATCATTTCATAAGAAGAGGTCACTGAAAGGTTGACACATGAGTACCTAAAGCATGAATGAATACTATACATAGCTTGACATTTAACTAAGGCCTGAGGAATAGAATATCAATGTTAGGGATTCATCAAGAGATCTAAACTGAGGATATATACATGACATAATCTGAATTTCTTTGATCATTCGGAGTGTAGCATAAGTCATGGGAACTGAGCATACTCTAGATCATGAATACATGAGTCATGAGCTATATGAAATGAATTGGGAGTTCGTAAATTCATGGAGTATGATTCGGACTGCTGGGTGAACTGGAACTCTTTATACTAGGAAGTGAAAGAATACATGATTTTCTATAAAGTGCACAAATATGAACTATGATCATAAGGCTAACATATAAGGCATGGGTAGATATCATGATAACTGAAATACAAAACTTTACACTAAGATAAAAATGGATTGAGAGTCGTCCTCCCTTACTATTATTCAATAACATACTGGCATCACTAATAGAATCTGAGAGCCTAACTTGGTTACTTGTTCTATCATTTTCCCCTTAGTTTCAAGCCATCATTCTATGTATGGGAACCACTTAATCAAGATCTCTAAACTGAACACTTCACTCTAGAATTTGGGGTATAATAATACCCATAAATGATAAACTCACCTTGAAAGACTACACATGAAAATGTAAAACCCTACTGTTGATACTTCATTCTGTGATAGATTTCTTAACTTTCTATATCCCCAACAATCATCACGTAACAACTTAAAATTAACTAACTTAGAATTTTCAACTCCTCTTTCTATTAGTTCAACCTTCAAAGATTCAAACATAGATTCTAACACATAACATGGATATCCCTAAATCTTTACTAACCATACTACTTTCATCATACGCTACTAACATCACATCTCTAAATCATAATCACACCATCATACTAAATTTTATGTCAATATACTAAATTCTTGTATACATTATTTCAAGCCTATTGATTCATCTTTCATACAACTATTCCCATGAGTACATAATCTGCTAAATTCAGATAAACACTATTCCCACTTTACTGTTGTTAAACTTCTAAGTTCATGATTCTAACTATAGGTCATATACTATCATAGAATTCTGAAAAAATAGATCGGGGGGAACATCTACTTTGGGTTTAGTAACATGAATGAAATATTTCAAACTTCAAAACTTAAAAGCACTTGATGGAACACTTTTGAGCCTGTGTGCAATCCCATAAGGTTCTATGGGGACTATCTGAGAAAGCTCTATCTGTAAGGATTTATGCTTGATTGTTTCTATTACCTTAAAAATAAGGCAGGGATGACATGAATCGAGTAAGATGAGAATTTGTATAACTTTTTAGAGGAAATTTCTATAGCACGATCTGAGATATGAAAAAAGGGAAAATTTTCATAAAATGTCATGTAGTCTCTTATCCATAAGTGTGACGCGCTTCACACACATGCACAAGACTCTACTCAATACGACTTTCAGACTCCCTAGAATACTGTAAAACCTTAGGCTCTGTTACCTAGTTTGTAACGCCTCAGGACTACACCCTGGATGCCACACGGTGCTTACGGTCCCGAAAGACCACAAGCTAACCCATGAACTAGTACCTACTGTGAGCACTAAATAATAGTAACAAAATACATATATGCGTAATAACTGAATACAACTTAAGGTTTTAAATTCTGAGAAAATTACTCAATCATAGCTCAAAAACAACTATTTGAAAACTGATAAAAACTGATAATCTAACTAACCGTTTGAAAGTGTCTGAAAAGCATCTAACTGACTGGCTGTGAAGCTGACAGGACAAACCTCTAGCTAACTCTGATTGAATAGAAATACTGAACTACTAAGATAAACTGAAATAAAGAATTTATGTCCTCAAAATATGAGGACTCACTACTGCTGCTTCTGAAAATCTTATATGTCTAAGCGCGATCATGAAACTGAGCATCCAAACCTATGATATGAGACATCATAGCGCAAGAAATGAGTATGCGATTAGTACTTTGAATGTACTGGTATGCTAAATGAGGTTAGGCTGATATGCATGGGCTTATGTGCATGAAGTAAAAACTGACTGAAGAGCATGAGGTTGCTGAATACAAATACGTGAAAGCAATAAAATTTGAGAATGCATGACTAAGCATATAATATGATTCTGAAATAGTCTGTAAACTAAAATACTAAAATACTGAAATTTGGTAACTAAATAACTGATAACTATATGCTATGGTCAAGCAAGACTGAACTGAATTCTGTTCTGATTACTGAAACTAAACTGTGGGAGGTATCATCTAATCAATATGTCCCCGTCTGAGCTAATTAGGGTCCAAGTTGTGACCCTAGTTAGAAGGTTACTAGTACCATGCTAGGGTACTAACAATAGTTGTGGAGTCAGTCCTAATCTAGTGGGTGAACCCTGAGATCAGTCCTAAACTGGTGTGTGATCCCTGAGAGTATTATTCCTAAACTTAAGGGTGACATCGCATAACCTAGACTGGCTATGTAGTTCTGCAACTTAGGATTGCTTCTAGGGAACCAGTCCTAACTGATGGGTGAGCCCTCATCCCTAGGTTTGCTCGATGCTGAATCCTACTTCCAACTCAACTGACAATGATTACGGTACTAAACTAAGTTTAACTGAAGAAAGAATTAACTCGGATTACTGAACTGAATTAAGTTTTTGTGACATGATAACTGACTGAACTAATAAGGATATACGTGTCTGAAACCATTCAAAGAATATTGAGAATAAGTAAACAGCTATTTTTTTGGGTATTCATAACCCCCAAGACTCGATAGCAATAACAACAAGATCATACTAAAAATTTACGGACATGATATTTAATCAATATTCAAAACTCATTCTTTGAGGCATTTCATCAAGCACTTGCAATTCATGACTTAAGCATGGGAATAGTTTTAAACATATAGTAGTAGCATATTTTTTTATACTAAATCACCAATTAAGGCTTATGTCAGCGAAAAACACCATTCAAATGTGTAGGGTTTAATAACAACAACAATTTTAAGTAAACATAATACAAAATTCAAAATTCATGAAAGTTCATAGACATAATTCATAAAAATATGTAAAGATCATACTTTTAAACTTGAAATTGGGGTCTTGGACTCCATGGGTGAAAAGGGCCCATGGATGAACATCTAACATACCTTAATAGAAGATTTCTTGAAGATTGCTTGAACTTAGTAGCTTGGAACCTTGATTTCTCGAGAAAGAAACTTCAATTTTTTCTTGGGAAAGGGGAGGATTTTTATGCGAGTTGATTTTAAGAAGATGGGCAAATAATGCTCCCTTTTGAGTTATAAATCGTGTTTGGACGGCTGGAGATAAGGGAAAAGGACTAAACTACCCCTGGCCTCTTATTCACATGTAAATAACCCTCGTGGTGCGACCCCCAAAAATGTGGAATGGACTTTACGTCGCGTCTCCCAGAAATGAGGAATGGACCTCGCGTCGCGAGACCTTATTGTTTCTCACAAAAATAGTCATAACTTCTTGATCGGGTATCAGATTAAGGCAAAATTGGTATAGTTGTAAAGATAATTCAATTATCTATAATTTTATGGGTATTGATCTGAAAAATTCCACGTATATTAAAAGTTATGTACATTCAAAGTCGACCCTTGTAGAATTAAATACCAAACTTTGGACGAATCAAAGGCTCTTATCTCAACTTTGTTCTAAGTGATTCTTATGAATATTTTTTACCTCAAAATTACTTCATACACTAGGATAAATATCATGAAACATATATTACAACCAAATTCATGGGATAAGAGTCAACACACGTAAGAACGATGCTTCAAAGTCTAGCCCAAAAATACGAGGTGTTACAATAAGACACTTAACTGAAGATGAAACATTTTGTTAGGACACTTACGATTCCAACTTTGATGTGGTATCAAAAGTAAGATATGTGAAAATGGTCTTATTAGGGAGACCTAGTCGATGATTTTTTCATGAAATATAGGTCTTCTAGCAATATTTCTAGAGGAAATGGTCCGTTGAAAAGGAAATCTATAGATTTCCCTCAGGGTCCAAAATGAAAAAAACAAATTCATCCTTTTCTATAATTATTGCAAGCACTTATAATAAAATAGGGCAGAACCCCAACAATGGTTTCCTTGAGCATGACGAGTGAAATATAGTGGAGCCTCTTTTAAAATATGTCATCTAGGAAGTATGAGGTAGGATGATCAATTTTTGAGTAGCATCTTCACAAAAATAATTATGTACTTTTGTGAACTTTATGATCAATCCTTTGTATGTTTCTAAATTTTCTTTTATCTATGTCGAACTACGGTTGACTTAATTTCCTTAGTGGATGTGGGCAGCCCATATAGGAACTCGGCCATATTAAGCATGGGATTTCAATATTCCTTTAGTATGTAATTGGAACTACATTTGACCTAATATTCTATCAGACATAGGATGCGTCGGCAGCCTACATAAGGCTTGATCTCTTTATTATATTTTTCCTTTTCTCCCCAAAAAAGAGAAGACAACTTTGGAAGAACCTTGACATGTAATCGAGGCATCATCATCAAAATATATTAAAGACTAGGATGGGATTTCGGGATGCAAGATGAGGCATCATCTTTAGAATTATCTTTAGACTGGGCCATATTTTTGATATGCCAGAGTTAGAAAAACATAAGGGTCAATCTAGAGCCAATCTTTGGTGTTTGACATAATTCAACCTTTCTTCCAATTACTACTCCAAAGAAGTTGTTACTTTTCTTTTACATCCTAAGCGTCAGAATCTAGTAGCTAAGAAGTTTTTTGATCTACTCGTCCTACAACTATGATCACCTGTTCTATTCTAGCGTTCTTACTTAGGATAATCACGAATATATTTTTTTGTCAAAAATTTATTATTATTAATATTATATGTATTTTGCATATACTAAAACTTTATTTAGAGTTTAATGCTTTATTTTGTTTAGAGGTTGCCTGGCATTGAACACTATTTTAACTATGAATTTGTGTCGACGATGATACTATAATGACAAATAAGTTTGAATAATTCAATTCCAGTATGGGTTTAGTGCAAGGAAAAAATGATGATGACAAAAAGAATGTGGTTGGAAGAAATATTTTAGTTATCTTCCAAGTACTTTTAGCCTTCTTCCTACTAGTACAATGACTTCCAACTCAACTAAAAGTATTTATTTAACCATATCTCCTCGTCCAACTCTCACCAATACGATCTCTCTGCAACTGGCATTAATATATACTACCAATCTCAAAAAAATTTAGCTTACTATGATGTAAAATATTCATTCTCCTACAATTGTTCTTCCTTCTATGTAAAATATGCATAACTAGCTAGCAGTTTGTAAAAATACAAAACATGGAAAAGAGATCCTAATAATTCACCATGAAGATCTTCGAAAAGAACTCTACAATCTGAGAAAAGCACTTGATGAAAAGTTGGGCTTAAGAAATTACAAGAATCTAAAGTATGAAGACTTGTGTGTGTACCCAAATGTTGAGCTTCCACCAGAATGTAAATTACAAAAGTTTAAAACTTTCAACGGGGAAAGAAATAATGTTGCTCACTTAGTAGATTACTGCAGCAGGTTAATTGGTCTTAGACATGATGAAGCCATACGGATGATATTATTCATTCAAAGTTTATCAGGATTGGATCTCTCTTGGTATACAAAGCAAGACTTTACAAAAGGTACACATGGAAAGATATGACTCTAAACTTTGTAATGCAATGTGAGTTTAATATCAGAGGTGATCCCCGCATGATTGATTTTCTTAAAGTAAAGAAGATGTTGCATGAATTTTATCAAGCATATGCCACACGATGAAGTTAGAAGCTTCAAAGATACATCCTCTACTTTTTGAAGAAGAATTGATCTCAGCCTTAATCCAAATTCAAAAAGGCCTATGTTATGATAAATTATTTAGAGCTTCTGTGCATAACTTCTCTGATTTCATTCAGATTGGCAAAGAGATATAAAGTGGCATTCAAGAGGGAAGAATTGTAGAGAACTTTGCAACACAAGTTGTTCGTCTAGTTTTCCAACCAAAGACATTGGGAAATTCGCAAAGTGTAAACAAGTGAGATTTTGTACATCAATCATAGTGCCATCAATGTCACCAATTTTCACAATCTCATGCTTTTTTTTACTTTCACAATGTCCATCTCCAACCTCTTTGTGAGCAAAACTTTTAGAATATCGCCTAACAATAGTTTCTCCTAGCACAGTCTACATCACAACCATAGAAAAAGATAAGATATTTCTACTTCACTCCTCTGAATAAGCCATTGATCAATATATTTGAGAGATTCAAAACAAAGAGGCTTCTGCAATTTAAAAAAGGATTCATACCTAAGTATTTATCTCAAAACTTTGATTTATACAAAACTTGTGCTTATTATTCAAATATTCAAGAACATGACACTAAACATTATCCATCACTAAGATTCAAGTTTCAAATCACGATTGAAAGAGGCAAGATAAAGTTGTAGCAAGAGCATCCGATTAGCAATGGTAATGTCACAAAAAAGGATACAATTTTTTAAGGATGATCCAATGAAATTGGCACAAAGATATTTGAAAAGAAAGCGTCCAACAAGTCTAAAAGACTGATAAGGGCATCATTTTGAAACTTGAGAATATCATTTTACTTTTTCCTCCTTTATGAGTAGATATTATTTTGTAATTTGAGAATATCATTCTCCTTTTTCTTCTTTTAAGAGTAGCTACTATTTTGTATTTTAGTACCACTATCCTTTTCCTCCTATATAAGTATCTACTGTTTTACAATCTTTCTTATACTTTTTATGAACTACATTGGACCTGATTCCTTTTAGCAATGGGATATGTAGGCGTTTATTGTAGGTTCGATCATAATATTCTAAAAAATTTATTTTTCTAATAGTCAAAATTGGGACAACTTTTCAGATGGCCTATAACTATTTTGGAAAAGTAGATTTTTATCATCATATCACATTAATTCCATAACTACAAAAAGCGCAAATTCAAAGCCAAAATTTTATGGTTCAATACAAGGTAATCATTTTATTTATACTAACAAGTTTCTTTGTGTAATACATATATTGATTTTCAAATATTCTTGAAGGATAACATATGCTATCAAAGAACAAGAAAGGCAGCGCAAAAATGATGCAAAATTTAATTTGAATTTCAAAACTTACAATTCTCTTTGAGTGCAGAAATTTCCTCCACAATAAAATTGTCAAAAAGAAAAATCTCAAATTATGGGTACCATACTATGAATAGTCAATAATTTGACACTACACCATTAACATTTGCTATCGTAGAAGTATTGTGTCTTGGATATTCACTACTACAAAGGCACTGAAAGAGGCTTTTAATTGGTTTATGAATGTTCCTTTCTATGAGAAGATCACACCAAGACCCTACAATGCATCAATATTTTTTAGTATTTCTATACATATTGAGTTTATCCACCCTAAAATATGACACTTTGGATTCGTACACCCTAATGTAGGACAGAATGGGTTCATCCATCCTAAAATAGGACATTTTGAGATAATCTGCCCTCCAATAAGACATTTTATGCATGTCTGCTTTCAATTGAATATTTATGCTTACTAGCCTCTGCTTGAACATATCGCAATGCCTTAATCATCTATTTATTTTTATCATTATTATTTTTCTTAATTAGTTACGCATTGCATGCTATCTTTTAAATTTCTTGAAAAAAATATTGCTAACTTTCTCATTTAAGTACTGCTTCTTAGTTTGATGAATTTTACAGTTATATAATATGAGGATAAATTGGGTTCGTCCACCTTAAAATAGGACATTTTAGATTCGTCCATCATGAAATAGAACATATTGGGTTAGTTTGCCCTCTAATAAGACATTATGCATGTTTGCCTTCAATTGAATATTTATGATCGCTTGCCTTTAATTGAATATTTGACAATGCATTTACCATTTATATATTTTACTTAGATACACACTGTATGCTATCTTTTAAATTCCTTGAAAAATCAGTTTAGTTGCTCATTTGTCTTTTACTAAGCACTGTTTTTCAGTTTGATGAATTTTATAGGTGTATAATTTAAGGACACATTGGGTCCGCTCATCCTAAAATAATACATATTGGCATTTTGAGATTTGTCCACCCTAAAATAGGACATTTTGGGTACATCCACCCTAAAATAGGATATTTGAATTCGTCCATCCTAAAATAGAACATATCGCGATAGTGTACTCTCTAATAAGAAATTATGTGAATTCTCATTTTCAATTAAATATTTATGCTTACTTACCTCTAATTAAACATCTAGAAATTACTTAATTATTTATTTATTTTTTAATTAAGCAATGCATGCTATCTGTTGATTTCTTCAAAAATCAAGCTTAATTATTTTTCTATTTTTTATTAACCATTTATTTTGCTAATATTTCTACTTAGTTTGATGAATTTTGCAAGAACATAATTTGAAGTTGTTACTTCTAAAATACCCTATATTTGACTTATCACATCTAGAGATCCAATGGATGCATTAGTCCTATAATTTTTTAGTAAGAATTTTTATTTATATTTTTTCATGCTTTACTTTGTTTGCTAAATATTCTATCAAAACATGGAAGGAAGCTAACTTATATGTAGATAGTCAAGGAATAGATAACATAATGTGAAACTATGTCTTAGCAATAAACTGGGACAAGCTAGTAGAATATCAAGCATTCCTAGAAGCATCGACGATTCAGAGCTCGGCTTGACTCAATTTTCACAGGTCCTAATATAACTCTAAATCTATTCACAAATTTGTTCTTATATTTAAATTCCATCACAAATATGAAATTGACAAAAAATTTGGAGGTCTTCTCAAAATTTCACCATAACATATCTTTTCAACTAGATCGAGTTGATTCTCATAAAACCTGGGATATGTAGGCGACCCAGAAATCAGGATTTAATTGAATTCATAAACACGATAATATTAGTTCAATCTACTCTATTATTTAGAAGGTTTGCCCCTTGAGACAAAATTGGCTATTACGTGAATGTCTTCGTCCAAAGGTTCTTACATTATCTCCGACCGATAAGGGACAAGCTGTTGACACCTAATTTTGACTCTCTTTTTCATATAATTAATTTTTCTATGCTTCTTAGTCTTGAATACTTTATCAAAATGACGCTTTTTATCCTTCATATTAATTTTAGTAATTTCGGCATAAACAAAATAATTTTATTTTACTTTTTTTATTTTTAATCTCATTTATGTGTGTGTGTATATATATATATAAATAAATATTGTTGATGTCACAATAAATATTTAAATAGTAGTATATTAACTTATACTTTTCATTCTAAATAATTTTTTATCATATTGTTATAATATTTTATAAATGTAGTAACGTTTATTTAAATTTATATGTATATTCATATAACACGTACATTATGAAAATTAATTAGGATGAAAGAAGTTTCATTAAATTAATTAAGTGAAATCAATTTGAGAGAATTAGATTAATTCACTTTACCGTTTGGACCAATTTGTGACCTTGAGAGTTGGAATTTCAATTGAGACTCTATTTCGGCCCAAATATTAGGTTCACAGCTACTGGGATCATTAGCTTTTGGGGTGTAAATCGCAAGAAGTCAGTTTCTCCGATAGGAACTTAGTGTATCGAGTTCCTCACTTTCCTCGTTACTTTATTGTTCACATTTATTTAACTAATCTTTGATTCATTTTGAATATTGTATTTTTATGTGGCTTGTTTGAAATTGACTAGTTTAAATTTTTTTGAATCGGTTCCTCTTGTCTAATCCTTTGTATACTCAGAGTATATAGATTTAATCATGCATAAAATCCTTTAGAATAAAAAGGGTAAATTTTGGTTTAAAGTGTAATTTCAAATGAAAAACAAATATTTTTTGGAATGGATTAAGATGATTAATTATAGCCTTCATTTTTCAAAAATATTAATTAATAATTTTTAGTACCGTAATCCGAGTTTATCAAACGAACCACCAAATGACTTTAATTTAGTCAAACCCTTTCAATTTTGCAAATTAGTCACCCATCAAAATCCGATTTAATTTAATTTAATATAGTTTAAATATTTATTACTTTTTATATTATGTTTGTAGTGTTATTTTATGTTTTTTCTTAGATTTTTAAGCAAATGAAGCAAACATTTTTTAGTTATTACAAATGATCTTTTTAAATCCTTGCAATTTTTCACAAATACCAAAAGAGTTTTGTTTCCTAAGTTAAAGTTTGCTCGCCAATTTTATGTCTGAAAATGTTTTCTCAACCAATTACTTGCCTTTTGAAATTTTAGCACTCATCTTTGATATTAAATTTTTTGACGTAAGTTTGGTCGAAATATAGTTAGCGGATACTTTAGGGTGTCTAATACCTTCTCTTTAAGATAACTAGATCTCTTACCTTGAATCACTTATGTTAAGTAGACCTTAAAATGGAGTCTTTATTTTCTTTTAATCACTTAGTTTACAATAAGTGCCCTAATTCACCGTAAAATTAATTTAGTGACGACTTCCTTAAGTTTAATTAGAGTTTTACATTATGTTGTACCTTAATTTGATCCGTGTTAAAATGGGATATAACAAGAGGTTCAAAGAAAAATTGGAAAGATGAATAGTCTAATCAATGCAAAGGGACTATTTAGGCTAAAAATTAGGGATCTAGTAATTATTTGCTGCTATTTGGTCGGTCATTTAGGCTTAAGGTGGACTATTTGAAAAATCGCCTAAGATACTTTCCTAACAACACATCAAGTGACATTAGTAAGATTACCGAGCAAATTCTAGACGGTAGACATAACATAAGAACTAAAATAATGCATCTCACATGCACACGACACATGATTTCATTATATTCATACCCCCAGCTTAAGAACTGATTCTCACATCCGTATACATACTGTCATGCAAAGAGCCATATAGTTCAATTTATCAAAGAACGAAAGCACATAACACAATCAAATTTTGTAGGGGTCTCCATTTTCAAAACAAATTTATTTTTTTAAGTTTTCCTATTTTTGTATTTTGGTCTATGATTTTGGGCAATGGTGAGATTGACGAGAATTTTAGGCATCGTATTAGGGTAGGGTGGTTGAAATAGAGGCTCACTTCGGTAGTTGTATGTGATAAGAAGGTGCCCCCAAAGCTTAAAGGTAAGTTCTACAGAGTGACAGTCCGGCCTGCTATGTTGTATGGAGTAGAGTGTTAGCCAGTTAAAAACTCCCACATCTAAAAGTTGAAGGTGGCGGAGATAAAAATATTACGATGGATATGTCGACATACCAGGAAAGATAAGGTGAGGAATGAGATTATTAAAGAAAAGGTGTGAGTTTCTTTGGTGGAGGACTAGATGTGAGAAGTGAGGTTATATTGGTTCGGGCATGTGATGAGGAAGGGATCTGATGCTCCAGTACGGAGGTATGAGACACTAGCTATTCATGGTTTTAGGCGGGGTAGAGGTAGACTGAAGAAATATTGGAGGGAGGTGATTAGGAATGATATGAAGCAGTTAGCTTAGGGAGGACATAACTCTTAATAGAAAAATGGGGAAGATATGGATTAGGGTAGAGGGTTAGGGGTGGGAATGCATCGGTAATAGTAGGTGAGTGTTCTTTTGTGTTTGGTGTTTCTTATTCATGGTGTTGTAGCCATAATATTATCTTGTGGCTAGCGGTGTTAGTTTATTTTGCACACCGTACTAGTTTATATGTACTTATCTTTTGTGTTTGTTATAATGTTAGTTTATTTTGTATACAGTATTAATTTATATTTACTTATCTTTTGTGTTTGTTGTACTATTATCGGTCCTAAGGCATGGGTCTATTGGAAACAACCTCTCTACTTCACCTGAGGTAGTGGTATGGTCTGCATACACTCTACCCTCCTCAGGCCCCACTATGTGGAAATACACTGGGTATGTTGTTGTTGTTGTTAAATTTTCCTATTTTTATTCTACTTAACACAAAAGCACTTAAATATAAAAAAATCAAAAAAATGTTAGCTCTACCAGATAGAACACCTAAGGGAAAAGAAACAAGACAACAAAAAACCCAAGGTTCAAAAATAGACCCACAAGTACAAGTTACCCACCCTCATTAAATAAGTATGTGTTGTCCCCAATGAATTATATAAAAATTAAGAACCATAGAAAGTAACATATCTATGGAGCCCTAGGCACTTGAGTCTGATGAATTAGTATAAGCTGCAGCTGCAACCTCGGTGTCAACAATAGTGGTGGTGGTGGTAGCTGACATATTTAGTGGATCATCAGTCTCAGTTCCGGTGATTGATACACTTAAAGAACTTATCTCTCCCAAATGGTCATCACCTCTATCAACAGTAGCGAGTTGGTTGAACTAGGCAAGTTCACTCTACCAAGTTTGTATGACAGAGTCTTTACATAGGCTGAACACTAGAAAAAGGAATGGTATGCTTGTTCTGTCATTGATTTCATGTTCTTGAATCTCTTCTACGATGAACCAAGGTATGGTTAGGTCATACCTAGACATGACACTAGCCACCAAAGTTGCCTGCGTTGGAGTCAATGTGTTAGCATTACTGGCCAGTGTTAGTATATGCCAAATTATTGACCACCAAAATTTTCTGTGAAGTTCAATGATGCCTTTTTAATATGAACAGTACTCATCACCCATTCATCTTCAGCTTTCCCTTTTGCTATTATATTCACCATCTAAGTAAAGTGTATTTTCTTATCTTTCAGACTGAGTTTCTTTACCACTTTCAATACCTCTACCCAATAATCATATTTCATGGTGCTTTGTAAATCCTTGAACTATGCACGAAACAAAAAACTTGAGATGATGCACTCAAAAATATCCACTAAGCTACCCCTAATTTGCACAATAGTCAATGCAAGCTAGTTTCTCCAATCTTGGCCCTTTGAAGTTTAGTTCTTTTTAAGCTGCTTATGCAACATAGAATTTGTGCACAATTTTAGCCTATATTTTCCTGATAGATTCTCCATCCAACTTAATTGATACTTTTCAAACAACACCCAAATCTCGGACTCATCATTTATCCCGATTGTCAGTAACCATGGCTTCTCATAAAAGACCACCTTGATTTCCATTTTCATTAGGTGTCTCATCTATGTAATAAATGTTCAACATACTTGAATTATCCATCTATTCATTCGCTGGTTAATTTACCTTTGTCTCCCGAAGTTTGGAGTTGATGGAACAGTAGTTAAAACTAAATTTTCTAAGATGGATTAGTTCTTAAGTCCCCAGTATCAGCTTTTGAGCCCGTAGTATTAGAATCATTGAATCATCTTTACTTAATGATCTATGTCTCTCTTCAAACTAGTGAGGGTCTACCAGAGCTAGAGAAATAACTATGCCTTGTTCTTCATTCTTTTCTTTTGCTTTTTTCTTTGTAGTGCAACACTTTATTTAGTTCTCTTTTATTTTGTATCTCTCCTCAAAGCCACTTGAATCTTTGGAACTAGTCGGGTTGATCAACCACTCTGGCTTTGAAAACATTTATTTGTTTTTTCGGGTGGGTTCCTTATTTCAACCTTTCTTTGGTGTGTTATTTTGAGGCAGAGTATCCGTGCGTGAAAGCATTTGTCCTAAAGATCAGAAATTAAAAAATAAAAATTAAGTTGCAAGTTTACAATACAGGTTAGATTATGATTTTTTACAACGTATGACTCATATATTGATTTTTAACAAATAGTCTAGAAAATAGTCGATTCGTCCTTCTCAGTTTGAGTCAACCCATGAGTTTTAAAACGACCTACAACTTGTGGTGTGATTCATATATAGGAGTTCATATTCCACTGATTTTACACATCATTAGTCTGAGTCACACTATGATTCGTGGTTTCATGATTCATAGGGTGACTCATGAATCCAAGTTCAGCAAATGAAGTTTCAAACTAGGTTACCATAAGTTTTAGTAAGACCAATGACTTGAAATAATGAATCCTATTAAGGGTCATCTGAGAACATCTTAGATTAGGGTCCACGACTCATAGTGTGAAGCCACGAGTAATGAAGTAAGTTGTAGTTCATGCTCTGGCTCTTTCTCAATAGTTTCAAGTCCAAAAATAGATATTTTCATTCCTTATTAAGGTTATGACCATTAAAAGTGCTTTCTTAGGTTGTCAAACTTAGTGTGGATTGAAATTATTAGGTTTATCGTACCACACAATTTCAAACATCAGTTACGATTATTGGAACTATAAGTTTTGTAAATTCCTTCTATTTTCATATTCAAGCCCTTTAGGTTACTCAAACTTCGCCTATAATAATCAACAATAAGATTTTAGGAGTTGGGCGGGAAAAAAATCCTTGTTTCATTTTCAATGAAAATTTTGGATTGTAAAGCTCTCCGACTAGATGGGTATGAATACCAAATCAACAATCGACAAGTTAGGACATTATGAACAAATTTTTCCATTTTTAGGCTATTTACCCCCACTTCCTTGGGTATAATAGAGTCCATAGTCTATTAGTCCATGCATTTAATCCTCAACATCAATTTACTTAGTCTAAAAAATGAGGCATCATATTTCACTAGTTCATTTGAGAATGGATGATTTTGCATAGCTTTCACACTCATGAAGTTATCTAACAATTACACTGGGTTAGTAAAACATCCAATTCATGTGTTTAATCTACTAACATAAAAAAATCAATACTTACATTAAATAAAGTGGGGCTTTACTTACTTGAATATTATTTTTTATGATTGAGAGATGGTGAAATAAAGTTCACAGTATGTAGCCGCCTAATGCGACCAAATTTAAGCAACACTAAAAGTATTTGAGTGGTTTATAATGAAAAAAGTGTTTTTTTGTTGGAACTATAGGGAATTTAAATATTAAAGGATGGAGTACTTTATCTATCGATAGTGGAGAAAATGGGTATTAGGCTATCACTATCCGAACTAGGACCTAGTTGTGATGGGTATCTCAAACACACCGTAGGCCGGAGACCACCCCATTGCCTAACCTCTAGAGAACAATATAACAAACAACTGAAGCCAACCAAAATAGTAAATAAGATAGATGAATCTAATAAAATCTAAGAATCTAAACAAGATAACCAATCATCCCAATATTGTCCATAAAAGCCCCTAAAACTGGAAATACCAAACTACGTGGGGACATGCCCCCGACCATGACTAAAGAGAATTCATAATTCCCAAAATATGAAAATAAACCTAATAAAATGGAAGGACATTTCAAAATATGGAGGCTCACCACTTCACAACAATTTAACCAACGTACCACACTACTTGATGATCCATAGAAGTAACAGAAAATACCTCAAACACTACATCATGAAATGATGCAACATCTAGGGACAGTCAATGGGGAAAGCACTAGCATGAACTCAAGAAAAATTAATAAAATAATACCATTGCCAAAAATCAGTCAACACCACATGTACAATATTTTTATATACATATATAGAATGTCGGGATAGGGAAAAGTGTCATTAACATAAGAGTTTAAACCATTATCCTAAACTGTATAGCTCGCTCCATCCGAAATTCATCCATGGGCTATATGAATCTATCTCCCCCTGCTGGAAGAGCCCCAGTGTGTGCTAGCTGCACGAATCGAGGAAAGGATAAAGACACCAAGGAGATAGCCATCCAAAAATATAGTGTGTATCCAGACACACAGTCATATAGATCCCCATGCCGGCAAACGTGGTTTCCAGTAATTGTCCCCTCGAGAATGCACATTCACGGTGAGATACACAATTCCCTTTAAGAAAAAATTAAGACAGTTTGCACTTAAACCCAACCATGAACTAAGGAGTGATTTATGAAGGTATTTTCCAACTTGGTATCATCATACTAATATGGTTACAAGGTAATTCAATTGTACCAAACCAGTCTATTTAACCATTTGAATCCCAAGTTCCATTTAAAATCCAAAACCATGGCCACCAAGGCCTTTCGAAACCATTTTTATCCATTTACCCATTTATACAATGCAGTGCTTTCAAAACGTAAGTTAAATCATGTAATTATCAAAATTTAAGATCAAGTTTACCAAGTAGGTTGAGGGTAATGCCTTTACAATACCAAAATTCATCCATATTATAAAACCCAAATCACCAATTTGCAAACATTGTCTCAATCCCTCAATTCAATTCCAAAATCCATCAATTTAAGCATAAATACCCTATTTAAATAAGGAATAAGAAATTCAAGTGTTAACCACCAAAAACCCTCAACCCAAGCTCAAACCCATTATTGAAAACAAATCAATATTGAGTAAATAAATGTCAAAATATAGAAATACAAGTTAGGGATGAGCAAGATGCCTGACGTATATGAGAAATTGAAGAGAATTCAAAGTTTGAAGCCTGAATGTTGAATTCCTTATAAAACCTAATATCTTTTTCCTTGGGAGTTAAATAGAAAAAAGTAAGGCTTGATTATGATAACTGATGGTAGAGGGGTCACTTAGGTGTTTTTAGTCATGGAAAAGAGTTTTAAGGTAGGAAAAAATAAAAAAGACCTGAATTATAATATGCAGGAAAATCTTGAGAACAGTCATTACGACTTAGGTAACGACTCATAAGGTTTAACCATGAGTCGTGGCCCAGAGTCATTACCTGAGGATTGATAACCTAGTCTTTTACATTTATGATAATGGGTATCTCATAATGACTCATTTTCCGATCTAACGAGTCGTCATGAAGAATTATGGTCGGGGGCTGATCTCTTGGGTATCTTTTGTTATGACAACGAGTCCCTCCTAATAACTCGTTGTGTCTCACAACGATTCATACCTTGGACTCATTGTTAAGGGACCAAAACTTGGGCTTATTTATTATTGTGGTAATGAGTCCTCCTAACAACTCGTTATCTTTGACAATAAGTCATCATCATGGTCATTATAATTGGGAGTTTTGACATCACTTTCGTAACTTGGCTAATTCAATTATTCATTTCTTAAAGTGTATAGAGCCCAAGAACTTGGGGTGTTACATGGGTAGTGTTATTAATTTAAATTGAGAAAAGATAATAGGAACCCAATCGGGTAAAAAAAAATTTAAAAGCGTAAGACTACTACACCACGACCCTCCAACAAGTCTTAGTTTCAGATCAAAACTAGTATGGACATGTTACGAGCTACAAGTTGCAGTTACTTAACCGAGATCTATGAGTGTAAGGTAATCTTCATGTTGTGAGGCCATGATTTGTACTTTGCCTTATAGACTAGATATTTTGTACTAATTTTGTCCTATTTCCCTTGAATTATTGTACGACTTGTGATAGCTATGTATGAGTCGTACTAGGGATCATAGGTCCCTGTTCTTGAAAGTTTCAACTTTGACTCTGAAAGAATGGTAGCTTTACTACTCATACATTGAAAGTACAATTCATGAAGGACAACTAGAGGTCGACTCCTACTTTTTCCCCTTTGATTCCAGTACGCATGAGGAGGACCACGAGTCGTGCAATCATATGCGATTAGTACAATGACTTATGGACCTCTGTGTTCTTACTTTTTATTTAATTTCTTTGTCTTGTTCAAATCATACCTTCACACTTCAACAAACGTCAAATGTACACTAAAAATAAAATAAATGTAAAACAAAAAAGGCCTTAGGTTGCCTCCTAAGTAGTGCTTGATTCAACGTTGAGACATGATGTGGGCATCTTAATTACTTAAACTTTACCAAGATACCCTATGGGTTTCCTCCCAAGAGGTGCCTGATTTAGCATCACAATACTACTCGGGTTCTTGATTACTCAGACTTTATCAAGTACCCAAATACCTACTACCTTTACTCTATGTATTGATCCTAGGTACAATATTACACACCGATCATTCACCTTTAACTACTTAACTTCATGGTTCACAAGTTCAATAGCACCATATGAAATTACTTGTACCATATTGTATGGTCCCAACCACTTACACTTTAACTTTCCAGGAAACTAGAGAAATCTTGATGAACAATCACCTGGATTAAACTCTCTCTTCTCAATCTTTCAATCATGGTACATCTTCATATTTTCTTTGTAAAGTGATGCACTTTTATAATCTCGCAGGTAGAATTCATCTATCTTATTCAGCTTCTCAAGTGTCAAGTTAGAGGTATTACTCCAGTTCAAATTTAGCTTCTTGAGAAATCAATAGGCTTGGTGTTAAAGTTTATCCAGCAAGTGACACACTTTCCTAAATACATGTTGATATGGTGAGTATACCTATAGGGATATTGAAGGCAGTTTGGTATTCCCATAGAGTATTATCTAACTTTCTAGACCATTTTGTTCTATATGCATTCATAGTCTTTGCAAGGACTATCCTTATCCCCCAGTTGGAGACCTCTACCTCACTACTTAATCAAGGAAGTTAAGGTGTTTCCACCCATAATTTACACCATACTTCTCAAGTATAGCTTGAAACAACCTATTACAAAAATGAGAGCCTCCAACTCTAATAATGACCCTCAACGTACTAAACTTAGAGAAAATATTGCAGTTCAAAAATGTTGTGACATTCTTGCCCTTAATTTAAGAAGGTTCAACCACATCCACACACTTGTAAACATGGTCAAAAACTACACGTATATAGTTCATACCACTAGAACTCACAAATGGACCCATAAGGTCAGTATCCCAAAACATAAAAAATCTTCATCTCAAGAATAGGGGTAAGAGGTAACTCATGATTCCTATATGCCCCGTGCCTTTAACATTAGTCACAATACATAGTATAGTCATGTTCATGTTGTTGTACAATGGTAAAAAATACCCATATTTCAAGATCTTATGGGCTGTCCAGATACCGCTATGATGACCCCCAATAATGGATGGTTGACAGGTCTCTAGTATGCTCCTTATCTCTTCATTTAGAACATACCTCCAAATTATGTTGTTGGTACAGACTTTGAATAAATATGGCTCATCCCAAAGAACTTCTTTACACCAAGAAGTAACTTTCTTTACTATTCGAAGGACAAATCTTTGGGCATCATATCACTCACTAAGAAATTAGCATAATCCACAAACCATGGAATTAAATCAAAAGATGTAGATAATACTTGATTATCAGGAAAGTCATTATCAATGACAACCTCATATTTCAATTTCAACGTAGCCTCCTCTTCAAGTCTTGATAAGTAGTTAGCCACTTTATTTTTTATTCCTTTCTGTCCTCGACCCCAAAATTGAATTCTTGCAATAGAAGTATCCATGAAATTAATCTAGGCTTTGCATATCTCCTCATCATAAGGTACCTATGAGCTATGTGGTCAGTATTCACAATCAGCTTAGTTCCAAGAAAATAAGCCTTAAACTTCTCAAAGGCAAATACCATAACAAGCATCTCTCACTCTGTTAGAGTATAATTTTTTAAGCCGCATTTAGTACTTCGCTAGAATAATAGATGGGATGAAGAATCTTCTCATACCTTTGTCCTAGGACTTCTCCTAGTTCCACTCCATTAGCATCACACATAACCTCAAATGGCATAGATAATTAGGAGAAAAAATAATAGGGTATGAGATCAACTTCTCCGTAAAACACTTGAATGCCTTTAGGCATGCATAATAAAAAACAACTTTTACCTCTTTATGAAGCAGTTTTTACAAAGTATGTGAAATTTTGAAGAATCCTTGATGAACCTATGATAAAATATAGAATACCTCAAAGATTTCCAAATATCCTTCCCAAAAATCAGCTAAGGCAATTTTTCAATTGCCTCAATCACCTTTATAGAGATCTTGTGAAGAAGCACTATACCCTCTCTCAACATAACGTGACATTTTTTCCAATTTCTCACCAAGTTGGTCTTTTCACGTCTTTGTAACACTTCACCCAATTGATCCAAACATACCACAAATAAATCTCCCAATGCCAAGAAATCATCCATAAAAACCTCAATAATGTCCTCCATCATATCACAGAATATTAACATCATAAATTATATAAAAGTAGTAAATGCATTACACAATCTGAAAGACATTCACTTGAATGCAACCATCCCATATGATAAGTGAAAACGGTCTTCTCTTAGTCTTTAGGAGCAATTGAAATCTGATTGTGTCCTAAATAACCATCAAGTAAATAATACCATCCTCTACTAGCAAGATGGTCTAACATCTAATTCAAAAAAGGTATCAAAATGTGATAAATCTAAGTTCACTCATGTAGCTTTCTATAATGCATGAACAATCATTAGTTTATGACTGTCCTCATTAGAATAATATCATTCTTAGAATTATGAACCATGTGATTCCACCTTTCTTCAGAATGCACTGGACTTGGTTACCTACTTATTTCTAGAGATAGGGTAAATCACACATTCATCTAACCACTTAACAATTTTCTTCTTCACTACCACTTGGATAGGTGTATTTAACCTATGCTAATGGTGAATGCTTGGAATACAATCAACCTCAAGCTGGATTTCATTAGTGTAAATACCCAATGGACTAATAATAATTGTAATAGATCAACCAATCATCTTTTTAAACTTTCTCAATATAGACACATGAGCTTTTACTTAACATTTAGCCAAATTTATTGCTATATTAACTGACAAAGTATTGTTAGTTCCCACAAAAGCATATCAAAGGTGAGATCAAAGAGCCTTAAGCTCCAAAACTGTAGGCTCTTTAATAGAAGATTATACCAGTGGATTTGCATGGCTTTTCAAATTGAGATTTAACTTCTTTGGTGCATAAGTATATTACCCTATATTGGAAAATGCACAAACCATCTCATTATACTCCTCAATAGCACCCCATAAAAATTTATGATGATTAACATAAATTTCCTTAATAGGAACTAAAGCATGACCTCAACAACCATATCAATAATGGAGATGACTTCAATGTCATTTGATTGCTTTATTGATCTACACACATTGAATACTACTTCTTATCATTTAATCAGAATTTTAATTATCCACTCTTTGTATTAATAAGTGCCCATTTAGTAGCTAATAATGGTCACCCAAAGATTATAGATACCTTAAAATCAACCTTGCAATCCAAAATGACAAAATCAATAAAAAAAAGTAAAGGTATCAACCTTCACCAAAAAACACAATATTCCCACCAAACATTAGTTGGTTTGGAAGATCCCATACCCAAATTTTTGAACACAACACGCAACATAAGATTAATTCTTGAACCTAGATCACACAGTGTCTTTGTTAAATTAAACACCCAATAGTGTATGGAATAGTAAAAGCCCCATGATTCTTTTTTTTTTGCACTAGAGAATGATATCTATTTCTCTACAATGATGGAAATTATCAATGGACATACAACCAACAATATCTTTTTTGTCATAAGATCTTTCATAAACTTTGCATAATCAGGCATCTGCTCAAGTGCCTCAATTAAGGGGATATTCATAGACACCTATTTCAGGATGGATATGAATTTATGGAATTTTTCATTTTTCACTTTCTTCTTCAAGCACTTTGGGAAGGTAGGTGGAGTCCTTGGAATAGGATTTAATATCTTTTTGGACTTTTTTTTCCTTCCCCTTTTTAACACTAGCCTTCTTTGTATTACATAGAGGCTCTCTAACTTACTCTTCTTTATAATCAACCAATATTTGCTCATCTTCATCATTCACATTCATTTACTCAAGACCATCATTGATAATAACTATATCATGATAATCAACAACAATCAGCCCGGGCTACTCATTTAGCTGCTTTCCACTTTTAGTGGTGACTGCCATATAGTGACTTTTATATGGCACTATGTTACTTGATAATGTACCATTTTTCTTAGATTCAACAGAATAGAAATCTACCCTATTTTTTACTCAAGCTACTTGATGGGAATGGAGTGAGTGTCAATGACTTAGGAAACTTTAGATAATTCACAACATTGCTCTTTGATCCTAGAATTAATGGACACCATTTATTTGAGCCCCTCAATAACCATGTCTTCTAATCATGAACCACTCAACTCACCTTGGTCATGACCCTTTGGAGGAACATAAATGACACTATGATCCTTTTTATAACAATTCTTATTTCTTTAATTTTCTATATCTTGACCATGACTTTTTTCTCTATACGCAGATCAATCATATTTATAATCCTTATAGTAGGTTCAATATTGATCTCCTTGACTTTGTCACTAAGATTCTTGGTTATACCCTCCGAAGTTGGTCCAGAAATCCCCTTTTCACATAGTTTTCTTTTTTTTGAAAGAATTAGATACACTATCATCAGGCTTTAGAGCTTAACCTTGGGATCCAACTGCATAAACAATTTAGGAGATGGCCCCTAACAAGTTCTATGTAAGTAAATTTATAGGAGTTTTTCTATAAGCCATATCCTAATCATGTTCCTCTTTTTTTCCAACATTGCTCAGCTGATATACTCAACAAATAAGAACACTTAGACACCTCTAAATACCTAATAGGCTATGCTCGATTGTTCTTTGTAACTTGATCCAACAACATAATTGCCTATGCATAAATATGTATCATTAAAGATCCTCCAACCATATTTTAGCTAAAGGATTTGTTGTAGAGTTTAATCACCTATAGAATATCTCTAAAATATTATCAACAACAAGTTTATAATTAGGGAACTAATTCAATTTCTTATTGAACTTTAACCATGCTTCATGTAAAAATTCTTCAAGTAGTTGCCTGAAGTTACTAATCTTATCTTCTAAATTTAGCATTGATCTAGAAAAGTAGCCTTCAATATCCTCTAGTTAGTAATGGAGCTCTCCAGATGTTTACTCAACCATAACATTTATTTCCTATATAGTGAGAGGGAAACCAATAGGGAGAGGGTAACCAATCATGACATAATAATATTTTGACTCACACCTAGAAGATAATATGACTTTTAGATTCCTATGAACGTAATCAATTGGATATTTAGATCATCTCTTAGAATACTTCTAAACATGCCTTTCAAATTCAACAACTGGATCATAGCACTTTTGATGTCAAACTTAACCCAGGGGATAAAGTAGGAGGAACAATGGCACCCATAATATCTACTTCATCAAAATCATCATCCAGACCATCAAACAAAATATTTGGTCTATAATTATGACCCTTGCACATGGTTTTATCTTTAGAATTTACAAAATCTTAAATAATTACTATATTTCCTTAATTATCATGTGTTATATCTACAACAACCTACCTATCTCTCTACTGGAGCCTGACAAGATACCTCTTGCTCTATTAGTTCTTGAGCATTCATTTTTCTAATACCTAGTTTGAGTTCGTGATCAATGCAAATCAAGGGATTCCTTGACTTTGGGTATTTGGGACAAACTAAAATTTACCCTAAAATAAATAAAAAATAAAAAAATAAATTAAGAAATAAGATCTAATAGTCAAATAAACAAAATTGAACTATTCTCAAACCATATTTCCTAGCAACGACGCCATAATTTCATGTCACCTAAATTACACCTTTCAATGAAGTATAAAGAGGTCTTTGAATCAAATATAATACCCAACTAGGTTGGTGTTTATTCCACAGGTAATATGATTAGAAGTTAGGTCAATATTGTTATTTAAGATATTAATCTATTATTTTTAAAGTGGGGTTTATGGTAATAAGTGACTATTGTAAAATTTAAATAACCAAGTAACAGATTATCAATTATGTTGTTTGTAATCAATAATGATGATTAATTAGTATTTCGTTCCCCATGATTTCATAAGTCAATAAGCGTAGAATACTAGTGAACTATCCTATTGCTTTGCATACAAAATAGGTAAGTTAGGTTCATGTAAATGCTTGGCTTCCTCTATTATATGAATATTACGTATTTATAAAATAAGTATATGATTGTTTACGTATTAACCCTTACCCTTGATCTTGGATTAGCTATCACTGGATAAGGCTCAAGCTATTAGATGAGGTTTGATAGCCTTAAATCTTGGTTCTTAATCCCTTTTTCCATTCTTAACCCCTATTCTCAAGTAAGAATTAAGAAGTATTCTAATGTTAACAACTCTTAAAAATCAATCTGTATGAAGGGAAGAGTAATACCTGCAAGAACATTGTTCATGAATTACTAAGTACTTTAACCTACTATGTTAATTTATCATGATTCTCATAACCCTAGTTAGAGATTAAGCTACTCATGCTTGTAGAATTATAATTATAATTTATAGAAGAAATCATAAATATGAACTTATGAATTGAGTAGAAGAAATCCACGAACATTAATTATCAAAGTAAGATCAATAATCAAGAATCAAAATCTGTAATTTCTCCAAAAACCAAAGAACAATGTATATCTAAACAATGACTATGTTCCTTAGGCTATATAGTGCGTAAACTATAAAAGAAACCCTAGAAATGTATTTACAAAAAAAAACAAAAAATATCCTAACCACAATATTATTTCAGTCTTGAAAATACATACAACTTGTAAATAGACATGGCTCATAGGTAGAAGGCATAGTTTATGCTTAATCTATCTCCTATCTATTTCACAATCAAGGTACAACTCGCAGTTCCAATAAACCAGACATACTGACTCATGCTAACAACGTTTAACTTTGTAATACCCTGTATTTCCCTAGCCTAGATTAACCCTCAATACATGGGTTATCCTAAATAAATTTTTTATAAATACTCAGTAATTTTTAGATTTGAGCTGGCCATGGCGTAGGAAATTCAATTAGCATTCCAATGATATAAATTTGCCAAAATCTAACAACTGGGTAATAAGTCATGGCGATTTTAAGTTTTAGTTGTTAAGCATCATCATTCAAGTCAGCAACACATTGCAGAGTGTGTCAAAATAGCAATTGTCAATTTCCACTGTTGCTCTGTGATATTGGCGCGTCGCGCCATAGACCCAGTTCATAATTGTCAAATTCCAATGTACTAACACGATTCCACTGCGTCGCGATGCACTTTCAATTCATAACCAAAGTGGCAACGCAATACCACCGCATCGCGCCATCATGCAATTTCCCAATTAGCATTTCCAGTATTATTGGCAGATTAAGCCAGCAATAGAAGATTTAGCAGTGAGTCCTCATCTATCGAGGATATGCTTTTATTTTAGTACTTCAGCTTAGCAGTATTTTAGTAGATGGAGTTAGTTAGGGATTATCCTATCAACTCTACTTTCAGAAAGATTCAGTTAGAGGTTTTTCAGACAGTATTCAATCTTATAGTTGTTATATTTCATCAGTATTTTAGATGTTTTGAACCTTATAGCATTTCAGCCCATTATTCTGCATTTATTTTAGTATTATTATTCAGTGCTCACAGTCGATATCATTCATGGGTTATATTATGGTCCTTTAGGGTCGCAAGAACCGTGTGACGACTAGGGGGTAGTCTCGGGTCATAGAAAACTTGGTTTCAGAGTCTAAGGTATAATTTAGTCCTAGGGAGTCGGAAAAGCCGCATCGCATAGATTCTTGTGCATGGGTGTGTAGCGCGTTACACTTATGGATAGGAGGCTATGAGATAGGAAATATTTCCCTTCTTTCAGTATTCATGTAGAGCGAGTGAGCATAAGCTTAAGTTAATCTCTCAGTCTAATTCGCTTCTTCCTTTTGTTTACAGAACATACCTCCCAAAAGGACTAACGAAAGAAGAATCGGAAACCAGTCAGCCCTTCATCCTGTTCAGGCAGATCCCCTGGACGAATATGTCTCTCATGTAGAATTTAGAGCTACATTCACTACTCTAGAAAATTCAGTAGTAGCTCAGAATGAACGGCCAGCTATTATTCCGGCAAACCCAATGGCCAATACTGCTGTAACCAGAATTTGGGACTTCACCCAGATGAATCCTCTTTCCTTAATGAGATCTAAGTTAGAAAAGGATCCACAGGAGTTCCTCAATTAGGTTTAGAAAGTCACAAATATCATAAGAATGACTTTTAGTGAGAGTGTTGAGTTATCTACCTATCAGCTATAAGATGTAGCCCATACGTGGTTTAAGTAGTGAAATATAGACAGGGGTATAGATGCAGAACCCATAGAGTGGGAAGAGTTTGCTACTTCCTTCCTAGATAGATTCTTTCCCTTATATCTGATAGAAGCCAAAGTGTTAGAGTTCATCAATCTCAGACAAGTTAGTATGAGCATAAAAGAGTATTCCCTCAAGTTAACTCAGTTAGCCAGGTATGCTCCCCATGTAGTGGCAGACAATAGGTCCAGAATGAGCAAGTTTATATTTGGGGTGTCAGGTAGTGTGGTTAAGGAGTACAGAACAATGATATTGATTAAAGAGATGGACATATCTAGGTTTATGGTCCATGCTCAATAGATTGAGGAGCAGAAGCTTAAGAAGAAGAAGAGAGAGAGAATAAGAGGGCTAGAACATGTAGCTTTAATTTCAGTCAGCCTAAGTCAGAAGGCGGTAACCATTCCTATTTTCATCCAAAGTCTTTAGTCTCAGCTCCGTCTTCAACTAGTGTACCAATGACCCTGGATAGCATAAGCAATAGTCGTACTAATTCATTTTGCAGAGAGTGTGGTAAGAATCATAAGGGTGTGTGCAGAGATGTCAGTGATGTTTGTTTTGGGTGTGGCAAGCCAAGCCATAGAGTTAGAGATTGTCCTCTGTCAGGTTCTCAGGTTCAGTATAGTCATCCTTCAGCTCAGTCAGGTTGCCCAAATTAACAAGGTGCCACTTCCAGTGCCACCAGAGGGCAACGCCTAAATAGATTTTACGCACTTCAGTCCAGAAAAGATCAGAAAAGTTCTCCTGATGTGGTAACTGGTATGTAACAGATCTCCCATTTACATATTTATTCCTCAATTTCAGATCCCAGATATTTAGTCATGGTTTAGTTTGTAGGTGCCCCGTGCATCATCTCATGTTTTTCCTTAGTATCTTAGCCAAGTAAGCATTCTCGAGGGACATAGTTTCGCAAGGGGGAGATGCACTATAATCCTTGAGCAATCATAATCCAAATCTTCCATTTTCTTTTCACGTAGCAAATCCAGTTGAAGTAATGGGTCCTTAGAGTTGAATCTCAAGTTCCAATCTCATCCGTATGACCATTCCCCTATCATGACATGTATCCAACGAATCAATTTAGTTCATGTATCATGATTCAGACTTAGTCATGTCCTCATGTTCCCATTTATGAATATTCAGTCACGTATTCATTAATTCGTTCAGACATGTATTCATATCAGACATGCATGTTCAGAATGTAAGTTTAGTCTAATAGACCAGTCACGTAATCATGCTTCAATTGTGCATATTTAGTTCACTACATAAACTCAGTCTGTCCGTACTCTCTCAGCTTAACTATCCATATTCAAGGATGAATATTCCCAAGGGGGAGATATTGTAATACCCCGTATTTCCCTAGCCTAGATTAACCCTCAGTACATGAGTTATCCTAAATAAATTTTTTAGAAATACTCAATAATTTTCATATTTGGTCCTGCCATTGAGTAAGAAATTCAATTAGCTTTCTAACGATATAAAATTTGCCTAAATCCGACAGCCGGGTAAAAAGTTATGGTTATTTTAAGTTTCAGTCATTAAATATCATCATTTAGGTCAGTAGCGCATCGAGGAGTGTGTCAAAATAACAATTGTCAGTTTCCAGTGTTGCTCTGCAATATTGGTGCATTGCGCCATAGACCCAGTTCACAATTGTAAATTTCTAGTGTATCAATGCGATTCCACTGCATCGCGATGCACTTCCAGTCCACAACCAAAGTGGCAACGCAATACCACGGAGTCTCACCACCATGCAATTTCCCAGTTGTTATTTTCCAGTGGCCTGGCGCGATAGTGGTGCATTGCGCCAGGGGTCCAAATCGGGAAAATTTAACAAAAAATTTAAGTTGCGCCCAAGGTTAAAAAAGTATTTTCCCATGATTTTATTACACCCAGATGTGGGATTTAAGCCATAAGAATGTGTAAAACCCTTTATTATTGACTTTTCTCCAAAATCAAAAGGTAGTTCTCTCTCAAGAAAACAAACCCTAGCTCTCAAGAATCAAGGCCAATCTCAAGAATTTCTCCAAGAACTCATCAAATTAAGGTATGTTAGATGTTCATTCATGGATCCTAACATTCCTTGGATCCTAAGAATTCTTTTTCAATATACAAGATTTATGATTTCCATATTTTCATTAGATTGAATTCATGTTCATGATGTTGTTTGAGTTTTAATCCATGATTTAGATTACGAGTTCTAAGAATTGATTCTAGTATGTGTTGAATTACATGGTATTCATGATAAACCCTTCAATTTGAAAGTTGATTGTTGTAACAATGTTAACCCTAAGTGTTTATGATTTAAGGAACCAAGTATGCTTATTATGTGTTTGATAAATGGTGTATGAGAATGAAATAATGTCATTATAGCATGCTATCATGTATTCCCCATTCATGTATAAGTTAATGTATTACAAGTGTTTGATGGAATGTCTCTATGAATGAATTATGACCAAGTGAACATTGTTATGTTATTCAAGATTATGCTTTTCTTTACTTTTTATGCTATCGAGTCCTGGGGGTATTTAATACCCAATAATTTAGTTGTTTACCTAGAGCCAGTGTCAATTACAAAATACTATGAGTCATGTCATGATCAATAGTACTCTCAGTTTGTTACAGAACTCAGTAGGATTCAGTCAGTTATAGAACTGATGAAAACTCAGTATTCTCAGTGATCTCAGTCCAGTATAATAGTTCAATATCTTTCAGTTGGGAGTAGGATTCAGCACCGAGTGAACCCAAGGATGGGGGCTCACTTGCCAGTAGAGTGTGTGATCCTTAGAAGCAATCCTTGCATTCCAGAACTATGTAGACAGCATAGGATGAGACCACACATTCCAGTTGAGGGTTGAAGAGGTGCTCTACCTGCCAGTAAAGGGTACCACCATTCTTATTTAGGGAACCTACCAATAGAGGTTTACTCTTCATCTTGTCTTTACCCATGGCACGGTACTCACACCCTTCCAATTGGGGTTATAAATTAGACCCCAGATCAGTTATCTTATCTTATTTAGGGCATGTCAGTTAGATGATTACCTCCCACAGTTTTAATTTTGGTCTCAGTCTTCAGAATAGAACTCAGTTTAGTTCTACAAAATTAGGACTGTTAGATACAGTCACTCAGTTAACAGTAATTCAGATTATCAGTATATTTAGTTATCAGTTATCAGATTCAGTTCCAGTATACTCAGTCACAGTATGCACAGTATGTTCAGTAGTTATAGATCCTCCATGTATGCTAATCCAGCGCTTCCATATCATTCAGTTAGTTATTGATCATGCATATGAACCCATGCATTCAGCCTTACCTCATTTAGCATACCAGTACATTTCCACATACTGACTGTATACCCTTTTCTTGTGTCATGATATTTCATATCATAGGTTCAAACGCTTAGGTTCCTAACTGCGCTTAGCCAGATTCAGCCAGCAGTAGAAAATTTAGCAGTGAGTCCTCATCTATCGAGGATATGATTTTATATTAGTACTTCAGCTTAGCAGTACTTTAGTAGATGAAGTTTGTTAGGGATTATCCCATCAACTCTACTTTCAGACCTATTCAGTTAGAGGCTTTTCAGACTAGATTTTTAGACAACATTCAATCTTACAGTTGTTATATTTTATCAGTATTTTAGATTTTTTGAACCTTATGGAATTTTAGCCCATTATTCTACATTTATTTTAGTATTATTATTCAGTGCTATCAGTCGATATCATTCATGGGTTAGCTTATGGTCCTTTATGGTTTCAAGCACCGTGTGATGAATAGGGGATATTCTCGGGTCATAACAAACTTGGTATCAGAGCCTAAGGTATAATAGAGTCCTAGGGAGTCTAAAAATCTACATCGCATAGATTTTTATGCATGGGTGTATAGCGCGTCACACTTTTGGATAGTAGGCTATGAGATAGGAAAAATTTCCCTTCTTTTAGTATTCATGTCTTGCGAGTAAGCATGAGCTTAAGTTAATATCTCAGTCTAATCCGCTTCTTTCTTTTGTTTACAGAACATGCCTCCCAAAAGGACTAACGAAAGAAGAACCGAAAACCAGTCAGCCCCTCATCCCATTCAGGCAGATCCCCTGGAAGAACATGTCTCTTACGTATAATTTAGAGCTACATTCACTACTCTAGCCAATTCAGTAGTAGCTCAAAATGAACGGCCAACTATTTTTCCAGCCAACCCAAGGGCCAATAATGCTGCAACCAAAATTCGAGACTTCACCAAGATGAATTCTCCTTTCTTAACAGGATCTAAGTTAGAAGAGGATCCATAGGAGTTCCTCGATCAAGTTTAGAAAGTCATGAATATCATAAAAGTGACTTCCAGTAAGTGTGCTGAATTAGCCACCTATCAGCTACAAGATATATACTATACATGGTTTAAGCAGTAGAATGTAGATAGGGGTATAGATGCAGAACCCATAGAGTGGGAAGAGTTTGTTACTGCCTTCATAGACAGATTCTTTCCCTTATAGCTGATAGAAGCCAAAGTTTTAGAGTTCATCAATCTCAGACAAGTTAGTATGAGCATAAAAGAGTATTCCCTCAAGTTAACTCAGTTAGCCAGGTATGCTCCCCATGTAGTGGCAAACAATAGGTCCAGAATTAGCAAGTTTGTATTTGGGGTGTCAGGTAGTATGGTTAAGGAGTACAGAATAGTGATGTTGATTAAAGAGATGGACATATCTAGGTTTATGGTCCATGCTCAATAGATTGAGGAGCAGAAGCTTAAAAAGAATGAGAGACAGAATAAGAGGGCTAGAATATGTAGCTTTAATTTCCATCAGCATAAGTCAGAAGGTGGTAACCGTTTCGAGTTTTATCCAAAGTCTTCAGTCTCAACTCCGTCCTCATCCAGTGTACATATCGCCCAGGATAGGATAAACAATAGTTGTACTAATTCATTTTGTAGGGAGTGTGGTAAGAATCATAAGGGTGTGTGCAGAGCTGGCAGTGATGTTTGTTTCGGGTGTGGCAAGCTAGGCCATAGAGTCAGAGATTTTCCTCATTCAGGTTCTCAAGGTCAGTATAGTTATCCTTTAGCTAAGTCAGGTCGCCCGAATCAACAAGGTGCCACTTCCAGTGCCACCAGAGTGCAACGCCTAAACATATTTTACGTACTTCAGTCCAGACAAGATTAGGAAAGTTTTCCTAATATGGTAACTGGTATGTTATAGATCTCCCATTTACATATTTATGCCTCACTTTCAAATCCTAGATATTCAGTCACGATTTAGTTCGTACGTTCCTCGTGCATTGTCTCATATTTTTCCTTAGGATATCAGCCAAGTCATCATTCTCGAGGGACATAGTTTCCCAAGGGGGAGATGCACTATAATCCTCGAGCTATCATGATCCAAATCTTTCATTTTCTTTTCACGTAGCAAATCCAGTTGAAGTAATGGGTCCTTAGAGTTGACCCTCAACTCCTAATCTAAGCCGTATGACCATTTCTCTATCATGACACATATCCAAGGAATCAGTTTAATTCATGTATTATGATTCAGACTTAGTCATGTCCTCATAGTCCAACTTATTAATATTCAGTCACGTATTCATTAATCCGTTCAGACATGTACTCATATCAGACATGCATGTTCAAAATGTAAGTTCAGTCTATCAGACCAGTCATATAATCATGCTTCAGTTGTGCATATCTATTTCAGTACGTAAACTCAGTCTGTCCGTACTCTCTCAGCTTAACTATCCATTTTCAAGGACGAATATTCCCAAGGGGGAGATATTGTAATACCCTGTATTTCTCTACACTAGATTAACCCTCAGTACATGAGTTATCCTAAATAAAATTTTTAGAAATACTCATTAATTTTCATATTTGAGTCTGCCATTGCATAGGAAATACAATTAGCTTTTCAACGATATAAAATTTAACTAAATTCGATAACCGGGTAGGAAGTTATGGCGATTTTAAGTTTCAGCCATTAAATATCGTCATTCAGGTCAGTAGCGCATCGTGGAGTGTGTCAAAATAAAAATTGTTAATTTCCATTGTTGCTCTATGATATTGGTGCATTGCGTCATAGACTCAGTTCACAATTGTCAATTTCTAGTATACCAACGAGATTCCACCGCGTCGCGGTGCACTTTCAATTCGTAACTAAAGTGGCAAAATGATACCACCGTGTCTCACCTCCATGAAATTTCCTAGTTTTCATTTTCTAGTGACCTAGCGTGATAGTGGCGTATCGCACCAGGGGTCCAAATCGGGAAAATTTAACAAAAAATTTAAGTTGCTCTCAAGGTTAAAAAAGTATTTTCCCATGATATTATTTCTCCCAAATGTGGGTTTTAAGCCCTAAAAACGTGTAAAACCCTTCATTATTCACTTTTCTCCAAAATTAAAAGGTAGTTCTCTCTCAAGAAAACAAACCCTATCTCTCAAGAATCAAGGTCAATCCCAAGAATTTCTTTAAGAACTCATCAAATTAAGGTATGTTAGATGTTCATTCATGGATCCTTACCTTCCATGGAGCCCAAGAATCCTTTTTCAATATACAAGATTTATGATTTATGATTTTCATGTTCATGATGTTGTTTGAGTTTTAATCCATGATTTAGATTACGAGTTCCAAGAATTGATTCTAGTATCTGTTGAATTACATGGTGTTCAAGATAAACCCTTCAATTTGAAAGTTAATTGTTGTAACCATGTTAACCCTAAGTGTTTAGGATTTAATGAACTAAGTATGATTCTTATGTGTTTGATAAATGGTCTATGAGAATAAAATATTGTCAGTATAGCATGCTAATATGTATTCCCCATTCATGTACAGGTTAATGCATTACAAATATTTGATGGAATGTCTCTATAAATGAATTATGACCAAGTGAACATTGTTAAGCTATTCAAGATTATGCTTTTCTTTACTTTTCATGCTATCGAGTCCTGGGGGTATTTAATACCCAATAATTTAGCTGTTTACCTAGAGCCAGTGTCAATTATGAATATTATCAGTTATGTTATGATAAATAGTACTGTCAGTTCATTACAAAACTCGGTAGGATTCAGTCAGTTACAGAACTAAGGAAAACTCAGTAATCTTAGTGAATTCAATCCAGTATAATAGTTCAGTGTCTTTCAATTGGGAGTAGGATTCAACACCGAGTGAACCCAAGGATGGGGGCTCACCTGCCAGCAGAAGGTGTGATCCTTAGAAGCAATCCTTGCATTTCAAAACTATGTAGCCAGCATAGGGTGAGACATCACCCCTGCCATTTGAGGGTTGATGAGGTTCTCTACTTGACAGTAAAGGGTACCACCATTCTCGTTTAGGGAACCTACCAATAGAGGGTTACTCTTCAGCTTGTCTTTACCCGTGGCACGCTACTGACACCCTTCCAATTGGGGTTATAAATTCGACCTCATATCACTTATCTTATCTTATTTGGGGCATATCGGTTAGATAATTACCTCTCAAAGTTTTATTTGGTCTCAGTCTTTAGAATAGAACTCAGTTCAGTTCTACAAAATTAGGACTGTCAGATATAGTCACTCAGTTAATAGTAATTCAGATTATCAGTGATCCCAGATTACCAGTATATTCAGTTATCAGTTATTAGATTTAGTTCCAGTATACTCGGTCAAAGTATGTACAGTATGTTCAGTAGTTATAGATCCTCTATGTATGCTAATCCAGCTCTTGTTTATCATTCAGTTAGTTATTGATCATGCATATGAATCCACTCATTCAGCCTTACCTCATTTAGCATACCAGTACATTCCCACGTACTGATCGCTTACCCATTTCTTGTGCTATGATGTTTTATATCATAGGTTTGGATGCTCAGGTTCCTGACCGTGCTCAGCCAGATTTAACCAGCAGTAGCAGATTTAGCAGTGAGTCCTCATATATTCGAGGATATGCTTTTATTTCAGTACTTTAGCTTAGCAGTATTTTAGTAGATGCATTTAGGTTGGGATTTTCCCATCAACTGTACTTTCAGATAGATTCAGTTAGAGGCTTTTTAGACTAGATTTTCAGATAGTATTCAGTTTTACAATTGTTATATTTCATCAGTATTTTAGATTTTTTGAACCTTATGGTATTTCATCCCATTATTTCATATTTATTTTAGTATTATTGTTCAGTGATCACAGCATATATCATTCATGGGTTAGCTTCTAGTCCTTCGGAGTCGCAAGCACCATGTGATGATAAAGGGGTAGTCTCGGGTCGTTACAACTTATACCTTTTTAGCACTTTCCTATTACGACTCTTTTAATGGATTATGGTGGATCGCACATTCACTTTATGATTCGTGGGCTAGATCTATATTCATTGTCTTTAGATTGTATTTTTTCTTTTCTTTCTCCTCATGAGTCTCAAAATAGTTTCATAAGTTTATCATACGAGTCATGGGTTGATCTTGTTTTATTGGAAGGAATTCAACACATTTTCAAGTCTTCACTCTACAACTATGACTTGTACAACTATGTCATGAGTCATTAGAAGAATTTTAGAAAGGACTTTAAAATGGTTCAATCTCTAATCTTTAATACGGGTCTTGGTACAACTCATATAATGACTTCATGAGTCGTCCCTTCACATCAGGACCAACATTTGTTGTTTTTTAGCTCTTTCTTCAACCTTAGCTTTGGGAATATATTTCCCTGCATACATATATATTATATCTACCAAACCAGACTCAAGAATACACATAATTTCCATGTTTTAAGAATCAAAAGTTCCATATATCATAGTATATCAACTATCAATTGTCATCACCATTCGTTGCTATTTTATCATTAGCTAACAACATTCCCAGTTCCTTTTCATAACCACCATCATTGTATAATTTCTAATCATCACCACCTAACTGTTTCTACTACCAATCATCATATAATTTTTTAAAAAAATTTGTATAGTATCAGATTAATTTAGCACTTTACTTTAATAAATATAATGTTATTTATTATTTTTTAAAAGAATTAAGTTGATGCCTTCAAATATTGAACTAACAAACAAACTTAATTATTTAGTATTCATAATATAATATAACAACTTAATATCGGGATATGTATTTAGGTTCAAAATTCTTAGTCTTAGTAAAATAAATGAGATTTAGTATTTTTTTAAATGGGATCAGATATGTTTGTGCTACAAGAAGTATATCAGGAATATTGCAGAGTAGGTCATGAATTCCTATAGTACTCCACTCCGTTTACTTTTACCTGTTCAATTTTAATAAATTAAGAGATAATAATTTTTTAACCTCTTTTACCCTTATGGTTATGTACTATTCATTTCCACATGTTTAGATGATTTATAATAATTAGGGGTGATTTTTTGAAATAACCATTCTATTTATTATTTCTTAAAGAGTGTGCCAAATCAAATATAGACAAGTAAATATAAAAAATAGAGTATATTTGAAGTTAAAACTTAGTGTCCCTACTTGTATTAATAGAATATGGTCAAAAAGGACACATGGACTATTAATTTGTTTGCAAATTTCATGCATCAACTATCTTACCTGAACTACCATCACCTATGTATTAAAAAAGACTCAAATATTACTAGGTCAAATAAATGAAAAAATTGTCCTTAAGTGCCTAGGAGTTTAATTTGTCCATAAAATTTCATCCACACGACTTCTACAATGACTATAATGAGTTGACTAGTTTTATTTTTGTAATGACCTGAATCGTATAATTTTTTATGGCATTTTACCATTTTCCCTTTTCCATAGTTGTTACATGTTGATTTTAGAGTGTGGGGATGGTAGGCATGATTCCCAATGCCTTCAAAAAGGTATTGATAGAGTTAGAGATTTTTAGAGGCTTTAAAAATCCTATAGTTGATTTCGGTCAACATTTAATGTTCTGAGTGTCAGATGGCATTTTGGACAACTTTATTAGATATGGAATATCGAACTTGGGTTAGTGACAGGTTAATTTGGGTTCATAATCTTTATTTTGCATTTTGACCCTTTATCTAAAAACTAGTGAAATTTTCCTAAAAGGAGTTGTAGGGGCTAATTTGTTGAGAACAATCCTGTTTCAGAAATTTGACATTGTTGTTAAGGTCAAAAGGTAAAAAATAGCCTAGTAGCATATATGATTTATTCCTATAGGGTCATAAATAAATCTTGAAGGTCCATTCAGAGATCAAATGTGGGGTGAGTTTGATCACTTGGAGTAGTGCTCCATGTCTATTATCGAGTATAAGGCAAGGTTCCATGCCCTATATAGATATTTAGCCACCAAATTCTCCATCAAGTCAGAGAGGATTTGGTAGTTTATGAAAGCGTTAGAGGGTCATTATCCATTGGCTACATTCTAGATTTTTGTTTTAAGGGATTTTTGTATAGTATTATAAAGCATGCAAATTTGATCAAGTCAATTACCCATGCTTCTTAGAAAGGCACCAAAAAGATGCACCGCCAAGGTAAGTTTAGTGGACACATTACTCAAGGTAGGTATAACTAGAATAAAGGTTCTCGTGGTTATCATGGTGCATAAGTTCATGATAATTTATAGAGATTATATGGCAGATCTTTAACGTTCTGCGGCATTAGGTATCCAGGCATCAAGTCATGTTAATAGAGGTTCCAGCTTCAATTCTTCAAGCTAGGGTGGTCATTTTAGTTTATCCATGCCTCCTCAAATTGAGTCAATCCATAGAGAATGCTATGCATGTGATGAGGTTGGCCATTTGTACAAGGATTGTCCTCGACATGTAGATGGACCTACTCAGTAGGGATCTTAACTTAATATTTGCACTACTCTTATATTTGTAGTGAGAGGCACTTCACAAAGTGGTACGGTTTGTGCTAGAGGTACTAGGGGTAGAGGAATTTGTAGTGGTGATCACAGGGTTGCTCTATTTGAGAGAGTACATGGATAGTGTATCCTATACCTAGAGAACCGATGTATAAGCCTCTGATGCAGTCATTATGGGTATTATCCTAGTCTACTATAGATTTACTTTGATGTTATTTGACCCTGGGTCTATATTCTCTTACGTGTCTACATATTTTATTTTTAGATTTGATATTTCCTGTGATCCCTTTGCTATGCCTATTCATGTATCTACCCCTATAGGAGATACTTTAATGGTGGATCAGGTGTACTAATTTTGTATAGTTACCTTTGTGAGGTGTGAGACTTGGGTAGATCTGATTATCCTATATATGGTTGACTTTGATGTTATATTAGGTATGAATTGGTTAGTTCCCTATCATTCAGTTTTGGACAGTTAGCCAAGATCATGACCTTAGCTATGCTAAGAGTGCCAAGGATAGATTAGAAGGGTAATCTTATTTGAATTTAAAGGGATTTATATCTTTCCTACATGCTCTCCATATGGTAGAAAGAGGGCGTTTGTCTTATTTGTCTTATGTTCATGATATTAGTTTTGTTTCACCACCTCCTATGAATTTTATTTGGGTTTTTTGTGAGTTCATAAATGTGTTTCCTATGGATTTGCTTGGTATGCATCCTGATCGTTATATTAATTTTTCTATTGATGTGGAATTCAGAGTCAAGACTATTTACATTACTCCCTATAGGATGGCCCCAGTTGAGTTGAAGGAATTGATGGAACAGCTGCAAGATTTGTCAAGTAAGGGTTCACTAGACCTAGTGTATCTACTTTGGGTGGTCCTATCTTGTTTGTGAAGAAGAAAAATAGTTCTCTATGCTTGTGTATTGACTATCGATAGTTGAACAAGGTAATAGTAAAGAACTAGTATCCCCTTCCTTGCATTGGTGATTTGTTTTACCAATTTCATGGTGATTTCGTGTTTTCTAATATTGATTTGAGATTCATGTCTCAAAATTGAAAAATTAGATCTTCAAATATTCCAAAAATGGATTTTTGGACTCGATACAATCATTATGAGTTTCTATTCATGTCGTTTGGATTAACCAATTCTCCAGTAGAGTTCATGGAGTTGATGAATTGGGTATTTTGATCGTATCTTAACTCCTTTGTGATTGCGTTAATAGATGACATCTTGGTTTATTCCAAGAATGAGGCTGATCATATAATATACTTAAGGATTGTTCTTTAAATATTATGTTATGAGAAGTTGTATGGAAAGTTCTCCAAGTATGAGTTTTGGTTGGGTTCTATTGCCTTGTTAGTTTATGTGGTGACCAAGAATGGTATTATGGTTGATTCGGCCAAAATAGCTACAATTCATTATTGGTCTAGGCAAACTTCTTATATCGAGAATTATAGTTTCATTGGTTTGGTATCTTAATATTAGTGTTTTATAGAGACTTTTTAGTCTATTCAGCTCCTTTGACCAAGTTGACTCAAAATAAGGTTACTTGTTAGTGGTCGAATGCTTGTGAGGTGATATTTTGAAAGCTCAAGAAATTGTTAACTTTGGCTCCTATCTTGACTTATCACATAGAATGAGTGGGTGTTATCATGTTTTGTGATGCTTATTTTGTGGTTTATGGTACAGTATTGATGCAAAAGGGTAAGATGATTGCTTATGTTTCTTGTCAATTGAAGTCTCATGAGGAAAATTACCCTACCCATGATTTGGAGTTGGCCACAGTTATGTTTATATTGAAGTTGTGGAGGCATTACTTGTATGGAGACCATTATGAGATTTTCTCATATCACCATAGCCTTTAAGATCTTAATCTGATACTACAATGTTGTCTTGAGTTTCTTAAGGATTATGATATCACTATTCTTTATCATTTGAGTAAGGCTAATATGGTTGTGGATTCCTTGAGTCAAAATACGACTAGTATGGGGAGTTTAACCCATTTATTCACTCATGAGTGACCTTGAGCATTAGAGGTTTAGTATTTATCTAACCAGATGTTTAGGCTTGATATTTCAACACCCTGATATGTATTAACATTTGTTGAAGATAGATCTTGTTTGATGCACTAGATTCGAGCTCATCAATTTAATAATAACAATATGAGGGTGATTTAAGATAAGGTTTTGAGTGGTGAGGCTAAGATGACATATCTTAATTTCAATGGTGTTTTAAGGATTTGTGGTTGGGTTTGTATGCTGAGAGTTGGTGGATGGGTGACATTGATTTTTAAGGATGTGCATTGTACCAGATATTTTATTCGTCCAGGAGTGACCAAGATGTATCATGATTTAAATTAGCATTAGTTGTGAGGTGTATAAAGAACAATGTACCAAATTTTGTAGATCATTGCTTATGTTGTCAACAGGTAAAGGTCGAGAATCTGAGATCGGGTAGTTTTCTTCAAATTTTACCCATTTTTGAGTGGATGTGGAGGTGGATCACTACAGACTTCATGATAGGGTTTCCATAGAATTTTGTGGTTCTAACAACATTTGGTTCATCGTGGATTGATTGACCAACTCGACACATTTCTTTCCTATTTAGATTTTCTTTAGTATTAGGAGCTTGGATTGTAACTATGTTTGGGAGATAGTTCATCTTCATGGAGTACCTGTGTCTATAATATCTGATCGAGTCTTAGTATTCACTTCTATATTTTGGATGAAATTTCAAGAGGAGTTAGGTACTCAGGTTGACTTTAGCATGATTTTCACCCCTAGATCAATGGTCAGTCGGGATGGACAATTTAGGTTTAGGAGTATATGGTCCATGCATATGTTATGGACTTTAGATTTTAATGGAATAACATTTATCCTTAGTGGATTTTTCTTATAATAATGGATACAATTCGAGTATTGAGATGAGACTTTTTGAGATGTTGTATGATTGGTACTGTCAATCTTTTCCTTGTTGGTTTGAGACTTTAGAGGCTCGATCCCGTGGTAACGACTTGCTTTGTGAGTCTTTCGATAGAGTTAGGGAGATTCAAGATAGGCTTAAGGTAACACAGAGTAGGCAAAAAAGTTATGTTGAGCACAAGCTTTGTACCTTGAAATTTTTTATTAGCGATCAAGTCTTTCTTTCAATGTCTCCTATGAAGGGCATGACGAGAATTGGGAAGAGGGGTAAGCTGTAACAACCTGAATTTTTGATGGTATATGTGAAAAATGTGTTTTGTGTGATTTGACTATTTTACCCCTCCATATAGTTGCATTGTTGTATTTCTGGGGTGTGGGATTAATTGACACGATTCCTAATACATTTTGGTGCCATTTACGCGATACTGTGTTTTTTGGTGGCTTTGAGAGTCTTATTATGGACTTTAGAGGTTATCTTTTTATACATCCGACAGATGGTTAAATGAACTGCGCCAGTAGATTCAAAACATTTATTTTAGTATGGTAACATATTTGGTGTGGTTTTACGGCTTTCAAATCTCATTTCGATCTACAGTTTAGGAAAATTGTGATTTTAGCTTTTAGGGGTCAACTTTGTGAAAATAATGTCCTTTCAAAATTCTGATATCACCATTGAGCTTGGAGTATTGAATTTAGTGTGGTTACATATTTTGTTTACATATACCAGATTTCAAATGAATCCCAGAGGCATGGCGAAGACTTAGAAGATTTCCAAGTTCTCAACTGTCATCTGGTATGGCGACGATAGCCAACCAAGGATTACGATTGCGGTACCCTTGGTAGGTAAGATGTGCAATTGCGAAGGGAAAGATAAGATCGTACTCTCCTTGTGCATCCACAAGATATGGTAATCGCGCACCTCGGGGTTGTGATAGCGACTCCCGCTAACCTTGGATGGGTATAAATTGAGCCTTTTTCCACGAGTTTGTGTATTATCCACCTTTCATTTAGAGATCTAAACCTTAAACTAGTGTGAGAGCATAAAAATAAAGTTTGTTGGTGTTGGGAGTCAGAGTAACTTTTATTTTTTTTATTATCAACTGATTTAGGATAAGAATTCACCCTTTTCGTGGTGAAATTTCTTGATTATTTGCTAAAACTCCAAAAAACATAGGGCTTAATTTTAAATCCTAATTTAACTCATTTTACTTGAATAATAATCTGAATCCTGTCATTACTTGTTTTTCCTCAATTTCACCTTCAAAATAGCCTCGTTTCTTGATTTTAAATGGATTTTCAAGATTCTACCCGGTAAAGTCTAAAAATGATTTTGCTCAATTTGAACCTTGTTTTTAACTTATTAATGCTTGGGTATTCAGCTGTAGACTCCTAAAAATGTGGGGAACATATTTTTGAAACAAAGTTATGATTTTGCCCTTCCTTTTCAAAAATCTATTTTGGTGGTTCGTTTTGAATCAATAGGCAATAGGGGTGTCACTGGTTTTCTTTTAATGCATAGATTCTATATTTTGATGTTTTAGTTGATTTTAGGTCCATTCTTTAGGTGTAAGGCTTTGGGTTTGAAGTGTAGCGGACCGATTTTGGCATTCGGGGTAGGTTATGACTTAACTCTTTTAGACTGCAATGGATAGTTAATTTGTATAAAAATGCATGTCAAGGGGATGGGAACTAATCATGAAATTGTCTATCTTACTATGTTGTGCCTGTATGGGGACTATATGTTATATAATCATTGGTTGTTGAGACCTTATCTGATATGTGTGACCATGTGGAGTTTTATGTGATATTGATAATCTTGTATACATGATGATAATTGTGTTTTATTGATGGAAAAGGTGTGTTGTGGTACCATTTGTGTATTGTGATGTATTCATCTTTTATTGGCATATGAAACATGTAGAAATTTCATGGATGTTTGGAAATAATGAGTGAATATTTTTCTCACGTGGGTGTGCAAATACTCATTATGGTTGGTTGTAGAAATACTCATTGTGATTGGCTGTGAGAATTACATCCTCATATCATACTCATTCATGAAACAATGGTACCACTGTGGAAATATTAAGCAACATTGGCAATACCTTTTATAAAACCTTCCCCGAGGGATGTATCGAGAAGAAAATATTGTGACATCTTATAAAACCCTTCCCGAGGGATGTGACGGGGAGAAAATATGGTATATGGATTATATACAGGTTTAGGAATACTCCAGGGGTCCAACGTCGAGAAGCTTTAGCTCTGTAGATGTATACAAAGACTTTACGATGGACTCAGAGGTTGCATGACAACCTCATGCATCATCATCATTCTCTTTGTGTTTAATCCATTATGTTTGTGATATGATGTTACTTCTGCTTTGGCTTGTTACTTACCTAATTGTTCTATCTTCTTAAACTTGTACTTAATGATCTTGTATGTATATTATTTTTCCTTGTCCTACTTGTATGTAGTATATTGTATACTTGTGGTATTTTCTAGTATTTGTTGCAATATATATGATATATTAGAACTGTTAGTGCAAGCGGTGTGGGCTATCATTATGGGACATTTTCTAATTACAGGTGATGTGTTGTTAGTGTGTATTTTATATGCCTTATTTTTTATTTTGTTCGATCGGCCTATGATACCTATTGAGTACAAGTGGATTGTACTCACTCCTATTGTACCATTCTGGTACAGATTCAGGTTTGGGTGTGCCCCACAGTGCTTGACTCGAGTGATTATTAGAGATTTTGAGCTTGTGGATGATTTTCAAGTGTCCGAATGTCTTTTACTATCTTTCTCTATCATTAGATTGTGTCTTTAATGGTTTTCAGAGAAAGTGTTGTATCTATTGGATTTCTTATATATTTATTTTGGATTTGAGTTGTACTAGATAAGTTCTTATGCTGTTGTCATTAGGTTTCGAAAGTTATGGCGGTATTATTTATTATATTCTTTTTGCATTCGTGATACTTATATGGTTTGACCTTATTCTAGCAGCCTTACCTTGGGGGTATTTATTTCTTTTTCCAATTATGTATAGTTGGGTGATAGGCTTACTTGTCAAGGTATGTCGTAATAAGTGCCATCATGACTCCTAAATTTTAGGTCGTGACACTATCTTAGCCCCAAATATGTAAGGTCATTTGAGATTCTTCAAATAAATGGGGAGGTAGCTTCGGAGCTAGCCTTTCCTCTAGACTTTTCAGCCATCCATCAAGTTTTTCATGTATCTATGCTATGACGTTATATCCCGAATGATTCTACTCTATGTAGTTTTATTAATGAGTAGCTAAATTGTAAGATACCAGGTCCCTGGATGTGCAAAGTACTGTACAGCTGCCACACAGTTTTGTCCTCTTGTGTAACAAACTTGAAGGTGCTATTTTGTAGTGACTTGGATAGGTGGTCTAGTGATATTCCATCCTTAATCATCACTCGGCTATAAAAGGAAAGCGACGCCTCTTCAATAATTGGAACTGTATTTCATCACTTCTAAAGTTCTTAGCTATCTATGTAAGCTTAAACTGAAATTATTCTTGAGTGAGTACTGATTTGTAATCGAACTGCTCATGCTATAAGAGTAGTGTTTCTTTTGTGATTGCTTAGATAGTTCTTATCTATCTATGTAAGATTAAACTGAAATTATTCTTGAGTGAGTACTGATTTGTAATTGAACTATTAATGCTATAAGAGTAGTGTTTCTTTTGTGATTGCTTAGGTAGAGTTACCTTAGTTAGTTGCTGATTAGAGGTAATCAGTAGAGAAATCCTTGGTATAGTTACAAAGATGAGCTTGTAGTAGAGTTGCTACTAGAGAAAAGATCCTAGATGTAGGACAAGGTGCTTTGGTCCTACTCCAGATGTAGGGCGTACCCCTTCACTATTATCCCCATATGGGACGAAAGGATTTCCTTGTGTTCCAGATCTAGGAGGCATGATTTGAAAGATGAACAAACAAGGATTAGAAGATATTCTAGGATTGAGAACTCCAGCTTGAAGAAAGAATACCAAGAAAGTTAAACATTCCTAAATGTCTTGCAGCCTCCCTCTTATGAGTGTGGCGCGCTTCACACCCCTAAAAGAGACTTTACTTAACACGGCTTTATGGAATTCCCAGTTGACTATGAACCTAGGCTATGATACCAACTTGACAAGACCCGACCCCGGGCCTTATCATAAAGGGCATCCCAAGTCCAACCAGGACCGGGGACCGCTCCCTGTTACCCAACTAAACCACCTATATTCACCCTTAGATGGGATGAGTTTCGAACATATAGAAAGATAGAATTATTGTTCTCATTAAAACACTAGGATAGGGTCACAACCGTTACCGACCCAACCGTACCGTACCAACCGCCCAACCGTACCAAATAAAGCCATAGATCATAAACCAAAGGGAATACCAAAACATAATATGAAAATCAATCCCAAAATATAATATGATGGAACAGTGAGAAATTTTGTTCAATGATGCCATCCTCCCATCTTATTCTAATGCTAAGGCCGACACCAGTATCGATCCCGCCCACACCAACCCCCAAGAGTACCATAAAGCCTCTATCCAAAAGAGTAAAAATATTCGGTTGGGACATGCCCCTAACCATGGCCAAAATCAATATCCAAGATAAAATAAAGGTGTCTAAAGATATCCATAACATGATATAATGCCTTCCTAAAGGATGAAAAATCACCACTTTAGTCCAAATGCTAATACCAAATCCGCGTGCTAAACAAGAGGAGTAGAATGGTCGGTTCCTGTATAGCGTGGGTATACAGGCGCTAGTAGACTCGGTTAGTGAATGACCACTTCTCAGGATAAGGATAAAATAATTCCATTCATAAAACCTAGTAAAACCATCCATAATGCATACAACCATAAATATATAAGTACCGGTAAAAAGGACTGGGTTTAGCATGTACTTAAAACCTTTACCTGAACTGTGTAGCTTTGATGTCCTAACAACCCATAGGCCATATGTGTTCAGCCCCCCTACTGAAACAATGTGTGTAGCCTCATGACCAGGGAATATCCCATGGTATGACTAGTACATCCCTCCAATATAAAAATGTGACACTCGCACGTAGTCATCAAGGACCTCTCATATCGGCAATGAGTTTCCGATTTCGGTCCCCCCGAGGTCTCCACCTTCCACGGCTTAGATACGTACCTCGACATTAATACCCAATAAAAACCATGTCAAAACAATCCATTTAACACTTATTAAACAAGGCTAATATTAGTGGTATCATCATGCCACCCCTTACTTACAAGCAATATCCATAGCCAAACTATTTAGGTTAAAGGGACCTTAGGTGCCCTTCCAATTACCATATTAAATCCACTTGGGATACTTTCATGTTCTCCACAAGCATAACCAATTAGACTTTAGCCTTTCAAACCATTTAAACCATGCATAAATCATTTGTCCAGTTGAAAACATGCAAGAGTTCCATTAAAAGAAGTCAATACAATGAACATATCTTTATAAGCATTTTATCAAACACCTTGGGGGCATAATAAAATCAAAACCAATTCTAAAGACCATTAAACCATTACCACGGAATCCAATTTTCCAAAACCACCATTAATGCATATAAAAGCATAATTAAAACCATCGAAAACCATAACCAAGCATTCAATATAAAACCCTCCAATAATAGTTGTAAATCATAATCATAAAATAGTAAAACCATGAAATAAATCATATAAACCATGAATTTAGTTAAAATTACAATGAGGGATGAGGATCATGTCTTATATAGATGAATTGATGGAAAGAAATTACCAAGACAAGCCCCAAAGCAATCTGTAGGATAAAACCCTAGCCATATTTCCCCAAAAGCTCTTGAGAGAATTATGGAGTGTTTTGGAATAGTTTCTAAGTGTTAATGAATATAATAATAGGGTAAATAACCTCCTAAGTGTATTAGAAGTCTTGGATCCTAATTAGTGTAAGTAGGGAAATGTCCAGAATACCCCCACTTAAATCTCTTAAAACCATATCACAGGGATATGACTGGCCCATACGAGTCGTACCCTCCAATACAATCGGTATCCACCACTCATATCAAAGACTCAACCCTTGGATCAAATATTTTCCAGTATACAACTCATCTAACCAAGTCGTAACTACAGTATACGATCCATGCCCATAACCCGTATCCCTGGCAGAATGAAATACCAGGAGGATCAAATACTGTCCACCATACGAGAAGTTATGGCCTTTCCAATAATCAAAACCATCCCACCAACTAACTCTGGTCAGTATATGAAAGGACCATACCACTCGTACCCCAGCATACGACTCGTATCCATAAGTTGTATTGGGTCTGGAGAATGAATTTCCAAGAAATTTTCCAAGGGTCAAAACCCAGGATGTTTCAGCTTTAAAAAATGGTGGCCATATTAACAAAAGAAATGGTAGGATTGAAGGTGGTCACAAAAATAGTATCTCTGAAGAATTCATAAGGAACTACCAAATGCAAGAGAAAGACAAAAATATTGATAAGTCAAGAAGGAGAGATGCTACTAGCCATGTAATTATGAAGATATTGGCAGTATGGGAGGAGTCTTTCACTTACTTAGATAAAGATGAAAAAACTGGAGATGATTTTATTCTATCATTGGAAGAAAACTCAGTTATCTATGATTCCTAGTTTGCGTTTATGGAAAACTCAGAAGATGAAGAAGAAAAAGAGGTAATTCTGTTTGACCTCAAGGAAGACCTAGATAACTACTCTGCAAGGAAGATAAAAGGTCTTGCAAGTATGTTGATAGACTTTGTATACGAACTAACTATTGAGAAGAATTCATTAGAAGAAAAAATTGAGAATCAAGAACATAAGCTAATTGACTTAACTCTCCAAATTTTTTAGATTGAAGAATTGTTCAAAAAATTAAACTTATAAATCTGAGTCTGATGAGTAATCTGAAGAAAATAAATGCTGAAAAACAAAAAGGGGAGAAAGAATCCTCAATACTTCAAGTTGATCTAAAGGAAAGATTAAGGGATTCCCATAAACACCTAATGACTACACTTCACAAGAATGAAGAATTAGAGAAGGACCTGGTACGCTTATGTATCACTACCCCCTAGTCATCACATGGTGCTTACAGTCCTGAGGGACCACACGCTAACCCATGAGCTGGTACCTGTTGTGAGCACTGGATAACATGATCATAAATGTGGAAGAATATTGATATGCCATAAGGTTTTAATAACTAAATGTAAAACTGAAATATGAGTCTATGGAAACAACTAACTGAATCTGATAAAATAATGATAAACTGGATAACTAACTGTATGGTCTGAATACTGAATAACTGACTCTAATGTATGAAAAGCCTCTAAAACTGACTGACTGAATATGAGTTGATGGGACAGACCCTAACGAACTCCAACTAATTACTAACTAAGACATGAAATAAAGTAAGCCTGTCCTCGAAGTAGGAGGACTCACCACTGCTACTGCTGACCATCTGATAAGTCTAATCACACACCGGGAACTGAGCATCAGAACCTATGATATAATACAGCATAGTGCAAAAGAAAAGGTATGTGAACAGTGTACTGGTATGCTAAATGAGGTAGGCTCTAAACTGGAAAATGATGAGTATTTCAAAAATTTTATTTACGAATACTCATGCAGTGGGACTTAGATTATGATAAGGAAATACGGGGCATTACAATATCTCCCCCTTGGGATCATTCATCCTCGAATAAAACTAGTTAAGCTGAGAAAAACTGAAGGACTGAGCTTACACACTGAACATGTATAACTGATTCATGGATTACATGACTGAACTGATTTGTAAATGCACGACTGACATGAACATGATATGCAACTGAAACTGAGCATGATAGAGAGAAATCTTAAGAAGATTAGTACCTTATACTAAATCTGGATTCGAGGATAAAAGATGAGGGTACTTAGTCCGCATATCGGCCTCTGCTTCCCAAGTGGCTCCCTCAAAGGACTGATTTCGCCAAAGAACTTTGACTAGTGGAACTTCTTTGTTCCTTATTCTACAAATGTGATGATCAAGAATTTTTACTGAACTTCCTCAAAAGAAAGACTGTTCTGAATCTCTACACTCTCTGAGGCTACCGCTGGATCACCAATGTACTTTTTCAACAACGAGACATGGAACACTGGGTGTACTGAGGCTAAATCTAAAGGAAACTCAAGCTCGTAAGCTACCTTTCTGAAATGACTGAAAATTTTGAAGGGACCGACATATCGGGGACTGAGTCTCCCTTTTTTCTGAATTTCTTCACTCCTTTCATGGGAGAGATTTTCAAGTACACAAGATCATCGACCTCAAACTCGAGATCCTTTTTCCTCACATCAGCATACAATTTCTGTCGGCTCTGAGCAACCCTTAGGCTTTTTTGATCAACTGAACCTTCTCTAAAGCATCAAACACCAAGTCAGGCTCTACTACTGTGGCCTCACCTACTTAAAACCAACCAATTAGAGATCTACATCTCCTACCATAGAGAGCCTCAAATGGAGCCATATGGATACTATAATGATGGATTTTATTGTATGCTAATTCAATCAAAGGCAAATGGTTACCCCAACTAACCTTGAAATCAACAACGCATTCTCTCAACATATCTTCTAGAGTTTGAATGGTCCTTTCTACTTGGCCGTCTGTTTAAGGGTAAAAGACTGTACTGAGGTGGACTTAGGTACCACTACCCTTTTGGAATGCTTTCCAAAAATGAGAGGTAAACTGGGTACCTCTATCGGAGATGATAGATAAGAGAACACTATGCAACCTGACCAATTCTCTGAGATAGAGTTTGTCATAGTCCTCGGCAGAATAAAAGGTATGGACTGGAAAGAAATGGACTAATTTGGTCATCCTATCTACGATGACCCAAATAGAATCATGTTGATGACAAGTACGAGGAAAACCTTACATAAAATCCATATTCACTTTCTCTCACTTCCAAGTGGGAATACTGAACTCCTTCACGAACCCACTAGGTTTCTAATGCTCAATCTTAACTTGTTGGCATGTAGATCACTTAGCTACAAACTCTGCAATATCTCTCTTCATCTCACTCTACCAATATATATTCCACAAATTATGGTACATCTTAGAGGCCCCTGGATGAATAGAGTAACGTACACCATATTCTTCTGCAAGAATTTGTTTCCTCAAATCATCTACAACAGGCACACACAATCTACCCTGGCAACTCAAAACACCATCTCCCCCTTGGGAAAAAATCTCCACTTTCTGGTCTATGAATGATTCTTTCAACTTAACTAGACTGGGATCTCTATCCTGCTTTTCCATCACCTAGGAAACTAGAGATAATTCGGTGCTACTCTGCACCCACACACTACCATCTGCTAAGTCGACTAAGCGAACACCTAGTCGGGCAAGATGATTAACTTCCTGAGCTAACTTATTCTTACCATCCTCAACATGAGTAACACGACCCATAGATAATCTACTGAGAGCATCAACCACTATATTGACTTTTCCCAGATGTACAAAACACTCATGTCATAATCCTTCAATAACTCTAACCACCTTCTCTGATGTAGATTCAAATCTTTCTGAGAGAACACATACTGAAGGCTTTTGTGATCTTTGAACACATCTACATGCACCCTATACAAGTAATGCCTCCAAATCTTTAAGGCAAACACTACAACTGCTAACTCAAGATCATAAGTAGGGTAATTCTTCTCATAGGGTTTAAGTTATCTGGAGGCATAGTCTATGACCTTACCTCTATGCATGAGGACATAACCCAAACCTACCCTAGATGCATCATAGTACATAACAAAACCATCTGGTGGAGTAAAGAATGGGGGTGAGGTGAGTCGTGTCTTCAACTCCTGAAAACTCTTCTCGCATGAATTTGACCACTGAAACTTAACTTTTTTCTAAGTCAATCTGGACATGGGAGATGCAATAGAATAAAACCCTTTAAAAAATCGATGGTAATAGCTGGCTAAACCCAAGAAACTCCTAATATCAGATGGAGAGATGGGTCAAGGCTAGTTTCTCACTACCTCGGTCTTTTGAGGATCAACTCTAATTCCATCACCAGAAATAATATGGCCAAGGAAAGCTACTGATCTTAGACAGAGTTCACACTTACTAAATTTAGCGAACAACTAGTGAGATCTAAAAGTCTAAAGTACTATTCTGAGGTGGTCTACATGATTAGTTTTTCTACGAGAGTAAACAAGAATGTCATCAATGAAGACTATGACGAACATGTCCAAGTACTGTTTGAACACTTTATTCATCAGGTCCATAAAGTCTACTGGGGCATTGGTAAGACCAAAAGACATGACTAGAAATTCGAAGTGGCCATACCGGGTTTGGAAAGCTATTTTTAGAAAGTCATATTCCTTGACCTTGAACTTATGATAGCCTGATCTGAGGTATACCTTTGAAAAATAGCTGGCACCCTGAAGTTGATCAAACAAGTCATCAATTTAAGGAAGTAGATATTTATTCTTGACTGTGACTTTGTCTAACTAATGGTAGTCTATGCATATTCTGAGAGAACTATCTTTCTTATGTATGAATAGAACAGGTGTGCCCCACGGGGAGACACTGGGTCTGATTAATCCCTTATCTAAGAGATCTTTCAACTATTCTTTTAATTCTTTAAGTTTAGTTGGAGCCATTCTATATGGTGGAATAGATATGGGTTGAGTATCTAGGAGAAGGTCTATTTCAAAGTCAATTTCCCTTCCAGGAGAAACCCAGGGAGATCATCAGGAAATACATCTGAGAATTCATTTACTACTGGAACTGACTCAAGAGTTGGCATTTTTGAACTAGAGTTTTTTATTCGCACAAGATGGTAAATACACCCTTCGATATCATCTTTCTCACTCTAAGGTACGAAATTAACTGACCCCTAAGAGATATGGTACTACCCCTCCATTTAAGGACTGGTTCAGTTGGAAATTAAAAATGAACTATTTTATTTCTACAATCAATTGAGGCATAGCATGAGTGGAGATAATCCATGCCGATAATAACATCAAAATCCATCATCTCTAACTCCACGAGATCAACTGAGGTAACTTTTTGAGATATTATGACCAAAAACTCATGTATACCTATCTGGCTACAATGTAAACACCTACTAGGGTAGGCACTGAAAAGGGATTGGCTAGAATTTTAGAACTGACTCTGAAAGTGATGGCTATATATGGAGTTACAAAAGAAAGAGAAGCTCCAGGGTCTAGTAAAGAATAAACATGAAAGTGAAAGACTTTCAACGTACCAGTAAATACGTCAGGAGAATTTTTCGGATCTTGGAGAGATTAAAGAGCATATAATCTGTTCGGACGCTGACCACTGGTAGCACTGGAAGTGGAACCCTACTGAGTCGGGCGATCAGATGGAATTAACGACTGATGGGACTGTCTTTGTTGGCGTATATCCCTACCTTTCTAAGAAACTAGCTGATACTCCCGAATACGATGGCTTGGCTTACCACACCCGAAGCACACATCACTACCCGCTCTACACTCACCCTGATGGTGTCGTCTATATTTCTAGCATAGAGGATTTGTACAAGCACTGCTAACATTGACCTAGGACTTAGAGCCTAGTACCCTATCCCTATTGTCATTTTTAAATTTGGGTACTAGGGATCTAGCTGAAGAGGGTGCTAGGGTTGTAGACCTCTGATGAAATTGAGGACGGTTGCCACCTTCTGCCTTTGGCTGATTGAAATTAAAACTGCCCATCCTATATCTCTTGTTTTCTCTTTCTTTCTCCTTAATCTTTTACTTATCTATCTATTGAGCGTGGACCATCAACCTAGAAAAATCCATCTCAGTAATCAACATTGTGGTCCTACACTCCTTGACCATACTATCAAATACGCCGGACACAAACTTACTCATCTTGGACCTGTTATCAACTACCACATTAGGATCATATCTAGCTAACTGAGTAAGCTTGAGGGAATACTCCCTCACACTCATGTTGCCCTGCCTCAAGTTAATAAACTCTAACATTTTGGCCTCCCTCAACTTCAATAGGAAGAATCTGTCTAAGAAGGTTATGGAAAACTCTTCCCACTCTACATGCATCAACACCCCTATCTACCTTCCACTGCTTTAACTAAGTATGGATTACATCTTGTAAATGGTATGCAGCTAACTCAACACTCTAACTAGATGTCACCCTCATAGCATTTGTTACCTTCTGCACCATATCTAAGAATTCCTATGGATCCTCTTCAGACTTGGATCCCGTGAAAGAAGGAGGATTCATTTGAGTGAAATCCCAAATTCTAGTCACAGCAGTATTGGCCACTGGGTTGGCCAAAAGAGCAGCTGGCCATTTATTTTGTGCTACTACTAAATTAGTTAGAGTAGTGAACGCAACCCTGAATTCGGCATAAGAGACGTGCTCGTCCAGAGGATTTGCCTGGACGGGCTGAGGGGCTGGCTGATTTTTGTTCTTCTTCTATCCTTCTTGGGAGGTATGTTCTATAAGAAGAAGGAAGAAATGGATTAGAAAGAGAGTTTAACTTTAGCTTATGCTCACTCGCACGACATGAATACTGAAAGAAGGAAAACTTTTCCTAAACGCCTTATAGCCTCTCATCCATAAGTGTGGAGCGCTACACACCCATGCATAAGACTCTACTCAACGCAGCTTTCAGACTTCCTAGGATACTTTAAAACCTTAGGCTCTGATACCAAGTTTGTAATGACCTGAGACTACCTCCTAGTCGTCACACGATGCTTACAGTCGTAAGGGACCACAAGCTAACCCATGAGCTGGTACCTAATGTGAGCACTGGATAACATGATCATAAATGCAGAAGAATAATGACATGCCATAAGGTTTTAATAACTGAATTTAAAACTGAAATATGAGTCTATGGAAACAACTAACTGAATCTGATAAAATAATAATAAACTGGATATCTAACTATAAGGTTTAAATACTGAATAACTGACTCTAATGTCTGAAAAGCCTCTAAAACTGACTGAATGAATATGAGTTGATGGGATAGGCCCCAACTAACTCCAACTAACTACTAACTGAGACATGAAATAATGTAAGTCTGTCCTCGAAGTATGAGGACTCACAACTGCTACTGCTGAGGATCTGATAAGTCTAATTGCGAGCTGAGAACTGAGCATTAGAACCTATGATATAATACATCATAGCGTAAAAAAAAGGTATGTGATCAGTACTTTGAATGTACTGGTATACTAAATGAGGTAGGCTAGTATGCATGGTTTCATGAACAGAACTAATAATTAACTGGATATACATGTAAATCATGAAGTACTGAATAAAGAGCATGGAATCTGTAGATACTGAAAATGTATGAAAATATGTAAATATTGAGGATGCATAACCAAGCATATAATATGAACTGAGTAAAATTTGTAAATTGAAATACTGAAATAACTGAAATTTGTATGCTTTGGTCAAACAAAACTAAGATTGAATAACTGAGTTGGGACTGTAACTGAAACTATATTTGAGACTGTGAGAGGTATCATCTAAACGACATTCCCCAATTTAAGCTAATCGAGGTCCAATTTGTAACCCTAGTTGGAAGGGTGTTAATGTCGTGCCACGGGTACTAACGATAGCTGTGTGGATCTAGTAAAATGATATAATTTCCAAAGGAATAAGGGTGTCAATACTGAACTAACTGGTGACCCCTGCGAGATAGTCAAGCCTAATCTGACAGGTGACTTCTCATACCCTACGCTGGCTATGTAGTTCTGGAATATAGGGACTGCTGCTAACGACTCTGCCTATTTGATGGGGAAGCTGCCATCCCTACACTCGATCGGTACTAAATCCTACTATCAATTGAAAGACACTGAAATACTAGACTATTCTGAGTTCATCTAATTGGTAACTGACTATTCTGATAATGCTCATAGTATGTTCTGAAGACTATTCTTTAATGTACTGCTACTAGACTCGGTAAACAACTATGGATTTTGGGTATTCAATACCCCTAGGACTCAAAAAAATAATAGTAAAATGACACTAAAGCTTGAAGGACAAAACATGAAGGCTTTTATTTAAATCAATCACACCTCTAGGCATTTTATCAAACACTTGTAGTTCATAGTTTAAAGCAATCATAGGAATGTCATGGGACTTATAAGAATAGCATGAATTAAAAATCATAGTACTAAATCATGGTTTAACTCAATAAATAATAATATAAAAGCATGGAGGATTGAGAAATAACAATACTTTCATGGGAACATAGTAGAAAATCATCAATACATGGAGATTCATGGATGAAATCACAATTTAAAATCAAATAACTTGAATAGATCAAAACTTGTAAATTAAATAGGCTACTTGGACTCCATGGATGAAACAAATCCATGGATGAACATCTAACATACCTGGGATGATGAATTTCTTGAAGTTCTGGGTGAGTTCTTGAGAATTGGCCTTGAATTTAAAAGCTAGGGTTTCTTATTCTTGAAAAGGGAATTTTGATTGTCATAGGAATTGAAATAATGATGACTACTTGGGGGTTTTAGGGGTTAAATTTCGTGTTTAGGTTAACTAGGACAGTGGAAAAATACCCAAATACCCCTGAACAAATTTAAAAACAGAAGCTAAAAATTAAAGATCCCAATTTTTAGCCCTGGCGCGACGTGCCACTATAGCACCAAGCCATTAGAATTGGACAATTGGGAAACTGGTTTGCGTCGTGATGCGGGGAAAATCATGGTCCTTCACTGATTGGGACCTAAAAGTTCACCGCGACGCGGTGGAATCATAGAGAGACACTGGAAACTACCAAATGCCAATTTGGCCTTTGGCGCGACACGCCAAGATCGCATACCTTCACTGTAAATTGCCAATCGTCACTTAGACTAGCTCCACGATGCTCTAAGGGTTATAATGATGGGGTCTAATGACTGAAACTTAAAATCTCCATAACTTCTTATCCGATTATCAGATTTGGGCGAATTTTATATCGTTGGAAAGCTAATTGAATTTCCTACGCAATGAAAGGCTCTAAACTGAAAAATAATAAGTGTTTCAAAATTTTTATTTATGAATACTCATGTAGTGGAACTTAGATTATGCTAGGGAAATATGGGGCATTACATCTTAATTGAAGTGTTGAATAAATCTCTCAAATTGACTACTTCTTCAAACATTCTTTCTAATCTGATTAGTCAGGGTGATAATAATGGAAAAGGACTAGTCTATCAATGGTGCAAAATAAGGCTCCCAAATATATGGACAATCATTGTAAAAAAATAGGCACTCTAAAAGGAACTGTCAAAGATAGAGAAGTGAAAAAATAAAAGAATTTAGATATGTTCAGCAGGAGAATACACAACAAAATGGATTCAAGTACTTGTGTAAGATGAAAAAGAACTCTCTACTTAGATGGTCCAAGAAGGTTTTGGTCACACCATTGTCTTCTTGATGGGAACTCAAACTCAAGTGGTTTCAAAAATCAAACAAGTCACATGGGTCCAAGTTGGATAAAGGGAATTGCAGTCAGGAATATTTATCAAATGCGGGTGTTAGGAGCATAATCTTAAAAGATCTGGCTGAGTTTTTCACTCTCTCAATCCACTCTAAGGTGGAGATGTCATATTTTGAAATAGTGTGATTTAAGGGACCTAGTCCCTAGAAGACTCATCTTAAATGAGGAAATTTCAGCAAAAGACCAAATTATGGATTGATCAAGCCAACCTGACCTGACATGTGAATTAGTGTAACTCCAAGAATTGGCTATGCTAGGGAGGCAATATTCTTGGTAGAATAAGTTCTTGTTAATCTAACACATCTCCATACCTTTGCAAGTGTATACTCATAAGAAGAACTTAGGAGGAGAACAGTCGAAGCCAATGCAAGTGTTGAATTTAGTCAAAAGGGAGAGGGACCTGGTCCTATCACTCAGATCAGTACCTATACAAGAACCTTAAAATAATCATAAATTGCATTCTGAAAAAGTCATATATGTTTTCTCCTCTAAAGTGTCAATTTCAATGCAAAATAATAAGTCACACTTCTTAGGTCTAGCTAATTCAAATCAATAAGAACCTTTATTAAGGACATTGATCACCGTTTACAATTTCTAAGTCAAACCTTCTTATCTCTACTCTTAAACTAGTCCAAATAAAATTCCCAAATCTACAAATTTTCTCTAAACCTAAAACTAAGCCAGCTCATCTTTGTCTCTCCAAATCAAATGGAAATGCTACTTCTTCCTCAAACCCAATATTAAAACTCTCAAGTAGACAAAATTTTAGAGGGTCAAACTAGACTTTTCTAAATTGAACATCCCGATTCTTCAGATCTTGAAATCATGGGAAACATCATCTGTAGTACTCAATATCAAACCAAATCTTCCTTAGAATGTCTAGAACCCTCAATTGGGTCAGTATCTATTAAATTATCCATAATCTTAGAAGCTCATGCTTGGCCTACCATGATTGAATATCCAAAAAAAGGATTTGGATCACTAATAGAACATGAAATATCTCAACTTGAAAATCCTTCTTCAGGAAATTTAAAACTGCCTGAAATCTTCCATATTCTTGAGTTATCTAAAAATTTCAAAAAAGTTTAACCCTCTAAAACATAACAAATGCCTGAATCTCCTACACTCTCAAATTCAAACGTTATTTTTTTGAGTTGTTTGGTGAAGAAATTCCATTAAAGAGGGTCAATCATTTCCCCAATAAAGATTGGGTGGATGAGAATCTACTTCTACTTGCATACGATACCAAGTAAAGCTCAGTAAATAGAAGATAAAAAGAATTATGTGATAAGAATAAAAGGAATGAGGGAAAGTATATGTTGGTACTACCATATGAGAAAGATGAAGAGGATGGGAATAAAATACCTTTAATATGGTCGGTAAAGAAACTAAGAGAAAGTATAGGTAAGGAGAAAGTGATAAACTTAAAGGTGAAATTGAATAGGACCTATTCTATAAGAGGTTTTGGAAATAAAATGATAGAAGATGCCATGAAGGCCTATAAAGATTCAACTATACAAAGAAGAAGGATGAGAAAATCAATGGCAGTAGAGGAGGAAGAAAAAGTGGAAGTTGTGGAGGTTGAGAATGAAGAAAACATAGATTTAGTAGTTACTATTGCTACTAAAGAAAGAAAATTGGATGTTGAGAATGATGATAGGACTAGGTCCTCTACGTCAAAGGATGGTAACTCTATTGGAATGAGGGAAAAACATATAGCTGTCAAGAAAAGAAAAGATTCTAAGGGACTCGATCCCATGAAGGGAAAATTGATGAAAAATAAGAGTCAAGTAATGAGCCCAAGAGAAATAAAAATAATAAGGAACTGAATAACGTCCAGAGAAAGAATGATTGAGAACTTGAGGACATAGAAAGTTCTATCTAGGAGAGTATTTCACCCAAAAATCTATGAAAAACCATGGATGGTAGAACTGGTGGAGTATGTAAGGCATCAAAGGTAGGTGGAACCTCAATAGCTACAGTGAAAATTTTGTTTCTAAAAAGTTACTATCAACTTGTATTTAAGTTCATCAACAAATTCCTATTGCCAAGAGCTGAAAAAAACAATTGCTTTCGGTGTTGACATGTTCTTGATTAAATCCTTAATTAAATTAGAATTGATAAGTCTTTAATATCTAATAATAGAGAATATGCGTAAAATAATCCATGAAAATGAAGGTAAACATGGAATACCATACACATATCTCTTGAACAAGGTGTTTAAACACTATGATGTATGTGGAACTAAAGGAACACCTGTAATAGTAAAATAGATGATCAGCCTAACAACCCTTGTGGAGAATGAATGCATAGAGGGCAAAGATGGATTTATGTCCTAAGTGTTTGAGTTTCTAGCTGTTCAGGAAAGGTTGGGTAAAGAAATGGAGGAGTTAAGGATTATGCTGGCTACCAAAGATGCTGAGATAGTGCATCTGAAGTTATAGAATCAGAAGTTATATTCTGAAGGACCAGGTACCACTAATGAGCTTGCAGCTGAAAATGCAAAACTTCAGACACAAGTGGTCTGACTGGTGAAATTCAAGGATTGAATGCTGAAGTGAAATTTCTTACCCAGCATTGCTGGATACCTAAAATGCTAAGAATACAAGAATAGAGATGCTTCTTAAATATCTTTCCCCTAAACACCCCTCTACCAAAGTATTATTATCCCTGTCCTCAAATCAATCTAATGTCAGTTTCATATTTTGTTTCCTATTTTGGCTCTTGAATATAGTTTGTTTATGTATTATTTTAGTTGGATTGTACTGGTACTGACCTTTATTTTGAAAATAAATAAATTTATCTTGTGTATCGCATTTGTCTTCTTTACTTTTTAAGTTTCTCTTTATGATAGTGTTGCCCAAGTGGCCGTAAGTTAATTAACTTGAACTTATCATTATTCTTAAATTGTTGTTAGTTCTTTTCAATGATGCTAAAAGGGGGAATACTGGTATTACTATTGACTTCATCTGTAACAAGTGTGTAAGGACCAGGTGTGATGTACAGGGATTATGTATTATGAAATAAATGAAGTGAGTAGGAGATTTGATGAATAGATAAATGAAAAGAGTCATTTCGACAAGAGGGAAGTACAAAAATGCACTAGATGTAAGTGTATCGTGATAGTGGGAAGTTGCGAATTCAAAGTAACCAAATGATGAAATAAAGGTGCACAATGATGGGGAAATTTTTTGCTGCCAAATAACAACAAAGGACTAGGTCCCTGTGTTGCTTGATAGAGGAACCATAATGATAGGGGGAACATTCATCTTCAAGTGGTAATCATACTGATTAAATGTGATGAATGTGCACTTATGCTCAAAATTGTATGGTTTGGTTTGTCATCATAAAAAAGAAGTGAAATTGCTATATGTAGTTTTGATGATAAGAAAATAAACTATAAGGGATCAGGTCCCTGAATGTGCAAAGTATTGTACAACTGGCACACGGTATCTACACAGTTTTGTCCTCATGTGCAACAAACTTGCAGGTGTTATTTTGTACTGACTTGGACAACTGGTCCAATGATATTCCATTCCTAATCATCACTCATCTATAAAAGGGAAGAGACTCATTTTTCCAAATTATAAAGAGTAAAGAAAGGCAGCAAAAATCCTATTTCATCACTGCTCAAGTTCTTAGCTATCTCTGTAAGCGTAAACTGAATTGTTCTTTAGTGAGTACTAATTTGCAATCAAACTACTCATGCTATAAGAGTTGTATTTCTTTAGTGAGTGCTTAGGTAGATTTACCTAAGTTAGTTGTTGATTAGAGGTAATCACTAGGAAGGCCTCTCGTAGAGCTATAAAGATGAACTTATAGTAGAGTTGCTACTAGCAAAAGGATCTTAGAGGTAGGCTAAAATCTAGACTATAATCAAGAGGTTGATTATACTGGATTTTATTTGTTCTTGTGAGGGCAAGCTATTGTTTTTCCTTTTTTGAGTTTCCACATAAAAATCTTATGTTCTTACTTTCCTACACTGCCTTTGTCATTCCAGCACCTCATAGTTGCTTTACTGTTGTATCGCTTATGATTGCCTTTGAGAGACCAGGTTCCTCACTGTGTCGTGAATCCCCTAAGGTTTTCAACAAATTTAAATATGTTTCTTTGAATTCACTTTATTTAGATGATGGGTTGACCTTTATCGAGGATCTAGTTTCCATATTCGCCAGGGATTTTAGATAGTTGCATTCTAGAGATATTACCGTGGTTATAGTTCAGTAGATACATCGTCCCATTGAGAAGTCTAATTACAAGGTTGAGTCCTATATGTGTAGAAGTTACCCCCAACTCTTTACCTATTTAGGTACTTCTTACACCTTTTAGTTTGAGAACAAACTAGAGTCTTAGTGGTTGATACTGTAATGACCTAAATTGTGAAATTTTACATTTTATGTAATTTGAACATTTTTTCCTTCCTTATAGTTGATACATGTTGATTTTGGGGTGTGGATATGGTTGGCATAGTTCCTAATGCTTACAGGAGGGTTTTGGGAGCGCCTGAGGTTTCTAGAGGCCTTAAAATCCCTAAGGTTGACTTCGAGCAATATTTGATATTTTGACTGCTGGATGGCGCTTTGGACAGTTTTGTTAGATCCATAATATCGAATTAAGGTTAGTGGCAAGGTTGGTTCAAGTTCAAAATAATTAGTTTCCATTTTTATCCTTTATTTGAAAACTAGTGAAATTTGCATAAAAGGGGTCCCGGGGGATAATTTGTTGAAAATGATCTTTTTTTTTCAAAAATTCAACGTTGCCATTGAGTCCGAAATGTAAAAAATAACCTAGTTGTATATATGGTTAATTTAACAAATCTCAAAGATTTGTTCCAAGGCATTTCAACTTGGCAAAACTCACCATTTTGCAGATATTTGGTGTAGACCCTCCTTTCTTCACGAACGTGGGACTTGGTCGTGAACATGGAGAAGGACGTAATCCTTCATCATAAATTTTATAGAGTTGTTGCAAACCGAGGGTCTGGTTCTTGGACCTTTGCAAGCGTGAATACAAAGGCCATTTATTGGCCTAGTCAACGTTGAACGAATGTGATGGATTGACCATGTTTGCAAGGTACTATTCATAGAACAATATAAATAACTCAAAATTGTGATTTTACACCACTTTTGGACTTCCCAGATCCGGGAAAGATGATTTTGCTAGGGTTTCTTCAACATTTTTCTGTGGGAAACCTCTAAACTTATCTCTACATTATTTCTTATTGATCATGTCTTTTAAAGCACTTTTTAATCTCAATTTTGATACAAAATTAAATAATTGATAGTTGAAGTGTGAAATTTTCTAAAATTGGTAGTTCATATGTATTTTTGACCATTAACTCTTTTATTAATTTAAGAAAAGTTAAAGAGTGAGCAAGGACATTGTACTTGCAATGATTTATTAATTAAAGTTTCTTTTGCAAGTTAAGCAATCTTTTCTTTCAATAAAAAATTGAAAGAGAAAGAAGGAAACCCAGCCTATGTCATTACTCATTTGTAATTACCATTCGTTTGACGTAGCCACAAATTAATTAGACAATGGTACATGAAATTGGAGTCCAAAGTGGCAATTATTCATACTTGTGCTAAAATTCTTTCAACCTTTTAAGGTTATTTAAGCCTCACTAATGAACTCATTGAGAAAAATTGAGTTTTAGCATGTAAATGGAAAAGATATATTGGGCAACAAACAACTTAGACATGTGGCCAGATATAATGGATATACATGGCATCGGCAACAAATAATTCAAAGAATTCCTCATATATCACAAAGATCTATTTAGCAAATAAATACCTCGGTAAAGTCTCTGAATATGCAACATAGAGTCATTCTTGGATACATACAAAGAACTCATGGACCAAAGGTAAGGAGGAACTTGTAATCAGCTGATGTGGCCAAAAGAATAGATAATCCTTACCACTGTAGAAGAAGATTGACTGCCAATATGTCACGATCTAACTAATCAAATTCGTGCGGGCACCTACTCTAATCCACCTAGGTAGGAGAACCATTACCACCCAATCAGAAATATGTGAAAGCCATTAAAGAATACCATTAATCTCTTCCAAAAATACTAATAAAACTTATTACATTTTCTTTAAAACATCTCAAAAGGAAATCCTTTACCCGAGGACCTAGTCTAGACATGTACAAAAACTAATAAAAGAAAAGGATAATATACAAGACTTAGCTTCTACCATAGGAATGAGAAAATGGATGCTGCTGAAGATCGCTAACCACACAAAGCAATGAAACCTCAATTGATCCTGCAACTAGTCTGTACCCTAAAAAGGTATTAAATGAATAGTATCAGTACAAACACATGTACTGGAAAGCATCATCGGCCGACAAGAGTTAGACAATGTTAACATAACATAAATATCAAAAATCAAACATGATCTTATATAATAATGTAAATCAAGTATTAATCTCATGTTTTGTAATCGCCACTCTCCTTTTTACTCTTTTACCATCAGACCTTATTAATTTGTAATAACTCTAACTAATCCATAAGTTAATCCTCCATACAACATTCATCGCTAACTGACAGCCTTCTCACTGTTATAAATAACTCTTAAACATGCATCTATTACTTATTCAATTAATGAACCCAATAGAGTATATTTTATCAAGAACACCAAGGTAAGTAGTAAACCACTCAAGTTATATTAATTCATAATAAGATCTTCATAATCTACCTGAATTAGGGACAACACAATAGTTTATCTTATACATAATTAGTTTTTTGGGCAATGAATATAATAATTTCACCTTGACGCAAGAAACATAAAAAATTAATCGAGTCACATTCAATAATGAATACCTAACTCAAGTCAACCACAAAGATCTGATAGAATAATGTGAATTAATATGTCCTCATATAAACACTTCATTTTTATTCACCAACAAGAATTAACTCATTTCAGTGCAAGGATTAAATAACCAAATCACACACGGATCCCAAATATAATATCAAACAGTCACAATGAAAACTAGTTCACTGAAGGAACTATCAAACTATCCAATAATCATGTAATCACATGCTATGGTTATTTATATATGCCACTAGCCATGAACTATAGGGAACGAACTTAGTCCATGTATCAAATAACTCAGACAACTAGTTTTTGCCACCTTATCCCAAACCAAGTATTATACTACCCGTATTCTAATGTCCTCACCTTTTGCTCTTTGAAATCCATCAGTTTCATGATGATTAACCTTTATAGTTCACTCATAATATCAAACTAAACCATAGCATAAACAATACATAATGAGATAATTTAACCACACTTTCATAACGAACAAGTCCTCGTTACATAATCTCATTACAGGTGATTAAAAACCTACTTTTTATGTATATATATAGCATGTAATATATATAGAATTCCATATAAGTCATTGAAATAAGTAGACACATAGTCAGAGAACATGTACATATAAATCAACCTGAGTTTTTAACTTCAATTCAACCATTACCTACCCCCCACTAACAACAGTACTAGGGGTCAATCAATAAATAGTAAAGAGTATACAAACCTTTAATTAGATGGATCTCCTATTTTTATACATACTAGGGATATACACAAATCCCTCTAAATACAACACCATTACCTCCTCAACTTCCATCTTACACTAAGTCATCTCCGTTAGAATTTCATAGCTATCATTAATTCTGTCAAAAATGTATAAACATCATATTTCACTCTTCACATAACATACACCATACAACCCAATCGTCTCTAATTGAGTAAATTTTGAGGCATCAAACATCAATCCTACTAGTACTTATTTTTCTTAACAACAATTCATGAAGCATAACTAGCTCGTTTCTACTTACTATTCCATTGGGCATACACAAAAATAATAGGCCAAAATTAGTAAAAATTTACCACACATTCAAGAATACTAATCTCATTTACATATCCCTAATTTACTTAATTTTATCCATCCAATCGTTTTATCCATAGTCCTAAGCGTGAAATCTTCGATCAATCTACTAATGCATGCATTTTTTAATCGAGGTCTACTACTCAAAATAAACCTAGTCTACATGGGAGCCAAGAAAATGCTACAGATACATGAACTTGCAATCCTTGCTCTATTTTTAGTAATCTTCGATATGAAAACTATAAGAAAGCATCAGGTTTTATCCCTTCTAAGCATATCTCTTTTCCCTAATCATTCTAGAGCATTAGGGAACCCTAAGGAGTTCTTAGAATAATGTATCATTCCAATTTAAAGATAAACAGAAAAAGGATTTAAAATTCAGAGTGAATATTTTATAGCACCCCGCTATAGCTATTGTTAGGCAGCTACTACAACACCGCTATAACATGATGACATCAGTCTATTTCTCCAAATTTTCCTACTCCAAATTCATCTAATCTTAGTCTTTATAATCCTTTTAAGGAATTTAAAATAAATTCTCATACCCCGTCCTTTAGATGCAATGATTTTAGTAACGATAGAATGGGTCGTTACACAATACTAACACCCATTACAAGTAGATAGAATTATTGCCACAGTACTTTAAGGTTTGATTGTAGTTTTTCTATTGGTTAGTGTAGTATCTTTGTAACCTAAAAATAGTATGTTTCACATAATAGTGAGGCATTTGAAAATAAAAAATAGAACAATAATAATACACTTATTTTCTAGTTCTCCAAACTTTTCATTTTCACTAAGTCTTTGTATTACAAATTTTACTTAGCATACCATTTTAGGATCTGGAACTCAGGGTACTTAAACATTCTCAGATCCAGTGCAAATATTCATTGTTGGTGTTGTATAAGCTTCATATGACTTTCTCTTATTTTTCTTTTATCATGACCCAATTTATGAGTCATGATGGAACCTACTCTATCACTCCAGTAGGTAAGCCAAACCTTAACCCAAAGCTAAATGCAATAGGTTAACGTGGTGGAAAATTTCCAATCAAAGGAGAAAATGAACAACACACTTATAAATAAGCAAAGAGTTCTAAATAGATAAAACATTCCATACAAGATACCATCCCACAATTTGGTAGAGCCACTATAAGACAATCTGATAATAATACAACTCAAAGACTTAGAATAGTCAACAATATTTGCTGATAACTATAGGCTGAATATCAAAAGATATAAGGAAATAGGTGTCTCCGACTCCCAGAGCACCCCCTATCTATAGAAAAATCAATATAGTATGATCAACGATCAACAACAATAGCTAGTACTAGGATCTGCACCAAAAAGGTACAAAAGTATAATATAAGTACAAAATAATGGGTACTCAATAGGCATCATTGACCGACTGAGATAAATCATGATATAAGTATTATAAATTGCAAGATAACATAACTAAGTCAAGGTATAAAAAAATCTTAACTAGCTCCAACATTATTGTGTATCAATAATTAAATAAATCAGAATAATAACATAACATAAAGTAACAACACATACAATCATAAATACAAAATTGGCTCCCATATGCCAATTAGTGTGGAAAAATAAATGACTCATCACAAACCCCCATATGCTGGAGAGTACATATCATGACCCAAACCAAGACCCTGACCGTGACGAGCATGCCGAACCATAAAGGCCCGGACACCTTTCTAACTTGAAATCATATACACCATTCATACATAAACAAGGAAATACGGAAATTATAGCAAGGCAGAATCATCGTCATAAATTTTATATGAATTTAGCATTTAAGAACGAAATCCAAAACTAACTAGCAACATCTGCAAACCGTCTGTGAAATCTCTACTACATGATCATTAACACAATCTGAAAACTGGGACAAGGCCACAAGTAGATCAAAACCATATATAATAATAGTTGTCTGAAAGTAAACAGGCCTTCTAGAATAAAGAAGGCTCACCAACTATACACTGCAACTCTATTTGATAAAATCTATTATTTTTCTGGAACCCTAGACTGAGCCTCAGAACCTGGAGGGATCAGGGGGGTCAATACAGATGTACTGGTATGCACTGTAATCCATAATAAAAACTTTATATAAGTAAAATAGTGGAGAACAATTTGGTAAAACATTATGCATAAACAGTTCTCAAAACACATGGGCACTTTCTGAAAATCATAAGTCATTCTTGTCAATACACTGTCTGTTCTTTGTATTACTTCTGAGTTAGGTGGCACTCCCCTATAACTCTGATATTCCACGTGCTATATGGAATTCGTCATTGACTCGGCGGGGAAGCCCCCAATCCAAGTATGCCATAAGGATTGGAGTCTCTGATTCTGATATGCCACACGACACTAGGCTAGCGTAATATAATATACCCGGATCGGCAATTCACAGTTTTGGGCAATAAGTTATCTGAACTCGTGCCCTCTTCAGGGAACCACCTAACATATCTTTATGCCCTATTTTAGCCTTTTCCGAACATGCATCATTCTGAAATTTTAAAACATGAAAGTCTGATTTCTGTATTAGTCTGTCTCTGTTATGGCATTGTCTGAGTTGGTATCATCATACCAAGACTTGCAAGTCATTATTCTGAGCCATATATTATTATTTCATTCTAAAATAATGTTCAGGACACTTGATCATGCATATAGTATAAGAAGAGTCATATCTCAAATCATAAGTCAAAGATCATGCAAAGGCTTTCTATTCATTCAACAATTTCAATAAGTAGTGGCCAACTTCTCAAAAACATTTCTGAAGTTTCTTTGTTTATCAATCTCAACACTTAAAATCATTAAAACATTCCTCTCTCCCATTCTTAATCATCATGAATTTCACATAAGACAAATAGTATCTTGAATCATTCTGTAAAACCATAAAATGTAAGGATTCATAACTTGTAAATCAAATAATAAAGTAATGGGAGAGAGAGATTATATATTTAATGCTCTCGATTTACAATTCATGGTTTTCAAATGCATGCGTACATATATACAATTCAAATCAATTTGGGGGAAGGCCTAAAGACCAAACCAATATTATCGAAGATTCTAAAATATGAATGTATTCATAAATTCAAAAACCCCTTTCTTAAAATCATGATTTCTATACCCATGAGATTTTAGGAAAACCCCGCGTACCTCGATTATGAAGAATAATGGGTGATCTTTGAAGCCTATGGTTTGGGGATTTCAAATCTCTGATCAATTTCGAAAACCCACGATTGAATCTTGAGTTTCTTGGAGGAGAAGTATATGAACTAGGGTTTTTATTTTGAGGTAAATCTTGAGAATGTCGTATATTATGGTTGTAGAGGTCTAAATATCCTGTTTGGATGTTTTAAGAGACTTGAAAAAAGTCCAAACTACCCTTTTTAACTTCTAAATGAAATTGGAAAAATTTAAACTGGAAACCCAATCTTTGGGTACTTATGGGTCACCACGACGCGCCACTATCGCGGTGGCTCACTGGAAATAGACGAATGGGAATTTGGCCCACTCCGCAACATGCCACCATCGTGGAGTCTCACTGGAAATTGACCATCATCATTTAAACCCTCTCCCCGACGCGCCAAGGACAGGAATGATGGTGTTTTACGACTAGGACTTAAATTAACCATAACTTCTTCACCAAGTGTCCATTTTGATGAATCTTATGTCGATCAAAAACTTATTCGATCATCTACGTAATGAAAAGTTGAAATCTAAGAAATTACATAGGAAAATAAGTATGAATCATTCTAGAAGCCAATGCTTAATACTTTAAGGACAAAAAATTCAGTTAGGAAAAACTTTGGGGCGTTACAGTACAATCAAGATAGAATAATTCAATCACCCAGCGTTATAACTAACGTTCATCATAATTTAACAATCATTTAACAATTTCACCATCATATAGCAACCATATCATCATGATACACTAGTCACCATTAATCTACTATAGTTCTCTTATCACTAATTAAATTATAAGCTTGTCATCATTTATCAACTAAGCATCATTTGTCAACTAGTCATTTTACCATTAGAGTCCATTTTTATCATGCCACATTACAACCATTTATTCCTTGGTCAAATTTCTACTCTTAATCTCCCACCTTAATATCGTTAATCATAAAAAATATTTCATTATAGAATAATATGCATACCCAAACTCAAATTGGTAAATATAATCAATAGACAGACTTGTACCAGTGAATAATCAATAGTCTAGCTCAAACTGGTAAGTATAATCAATAGTGGCATAATATCCTCCGGACTCAAACCAGGTATATATATATATAAAATCAACATCATATGGATTATTATCAATAGCATAAATGATAACATAATAAATAGGTGACAACCCTTACATTAACCAACATAACCATCAAGTATCAAGATTTCTAAATATTGCCTTAATACACTTTTCTAAGAGTCTAATAAGCATAAAAGGTTACAATAACTAGCATGTGTCATAGCCTAAAGTGGGTTAAGAGTCCACTTCTAATACCCAAGTTCTACCGAACTAGGCTTAAGGTATCTAAATCCACTTTTAGATATTAAAAAGGAATAATTAGTCATAAGGTAGAGATCCTTCCCAAACACATTAACTAAGCCCAATGAAAACTAAGGCAACCTTCATTAGGGTAAGCAACAAAGGTCAATATTACCCTATGCATAAGTGATCAAAGTATTTTTTATCTAATTTGAGTAATCTAAGGCACTCCCATGCTAAACATGAGGAATGAAGTTCAATTCAACTAAGGCATAAGAAAACAAGATAAGTGCTTCAACTCTACAATTTCAAAATGGCATAAATGGTCTGAATATCCCAAGTCTTTCCTTTCATATAATGAACACGTAAAACCCATCCGAAATCCAACACATAAATATAAACATACTATGATGTAGCTCAATCAAACAAGGGATGAAACCTAACCTACTTCGACATTGAAGAAAGCTCAATAATCCGCTAAAACACTGTTTCTCCTTTTGATAAGCCTCCTCAAGATGCCAAGCTATCATAAACATATTCTAGTCATCAATATGAGAATAATAATACCTATATTGCACTATTATGCTTCAGGTCCAAAAGTCACACAAAAACCCCACGTGGGTCCTACTTACGAAATTTGTATTTTCAAAACCAACCCAACATTCTTACATGCTCAAGGGATCATTACCCTAAAAAATAGGTGAAACCAAGCTAAATTAGGGATAAAATTAAGCCCACAAGGTTTTGGGATTTGAGCGAGAAATCAATAAAATCCACCAAGAAAAGGATAAATTCTTACCTCAAATCAGAAGAAAATTGCGATAACAAGTATTAATCAAGCTCCCCAATCACCCACAAGATTCAATCCCACTTAATCTCACTATTTAGGGCTTATTATCCTAAGAAATGGCTAAAATTACGACATAAGGTCTTATTTATGCCCATACCAATTACTCGAGTTTCGCTATTCCTGGCTGGGGCCTCGTGATTGCAACATCTTGGGCCTGTCAGTGCCAGTCACAATCACAATAATAACTGACTACCAAAGATATTACAATCGCAACCCTTGGCTCGTTATAATGATTCACCAGTTGACAATAATGGACTAGGAAATTTTCAAGTCCTTGCCAAGTCCTCGGGATTCATGCAAAATTATGTATACGCAAATGGACTATCTAACCATACCAAATTCAATATTTTGGACTCAACGGCATAATAGAAATTTTCATTCAAGGTCATTTTGATAAAAGTGGGTCCCACACTTATATTTCATTTTCTTAACTTTCTGACCAATTGGTAGAAATGAGCTTGGGTGTGTCGAGACCCAAATCAATGATTCACCTAGACTAAAATTGACATTATGGAGCTACTGGCATAGTCAAAATTTATATACAAGATTGTTTTATTAATTTTTTTTGCTTGGTGGCCATTCGGAGCCAGCGAAGGCTTTAAAATAAGAAATGGGCTCTAAAAAACAAATGAACTTCTCGTAACTGAACTGTCAGCTCCAAAAAGTCATAAATAATTTGGGGCAGCTATAGAGAAGCTCTATTGACAAAAATAAGAGGAAATATGGAAATGGACCTGAAGGGTCATACAACTTTATTGTCTTTATCTTATTTTTCTTACCATTTTGAACATATTTAATCTCTAATCACAGTATTCAATGAGGTAAACTAACATGTATGTCCGGCCTAATACAAATTAAAATATAGTAGTTTCTTAGTATATATTTTGGCATCATTGTAAGGCCAAGGCAGTGCGTGTTGGTTTAACTCATTACTTTACCTTTATTTGGTTGAATATTATTTGTTTCTTCTGGAATCATTCATGGAAAATGCAAATCAATGCAACAATAATTATAATAATTAAAGTTTGATTGATACACAACCTCTTGCTATAGTCGAAATATGACCCCCTAATAAAATGGTAGACTATTTACATTGGTAAGATGAGCAACGTATGTCAGTGGAGGTAACAAACTTCAACATATAGGGTGTGAATCTGACCAACATAAATATTTAAAAAGCAATAGGGGGATATGGTTCTCAAGAAAGTGGAGTAAAAAAAATTATGGTCAAACTAGTTTAGATGGTCTCAAAGACACTCTTATACTTCTTGTGAATCAGTAGAAACTTATGATAAATTATATGGATGCAAAGGAAAAGAGATTACTAGAGTTTTAAGCTACATTAATCCAAATAGCCACTAAAAATTTAAGAGGCATCATGCAAACAACACAGGGGCTGCTATGTTGCAAAGGAGTTTGACAGATGAGATGCAAATTGAGAATTGGACATACAACTGTAGGTTTAATAGAACAGGAGACACAAAATTAATGCCAACTTTTCTATTGTGGTGGTGATAATCAGGAAGGAACTCAATAAACACCTAAATGAAATCACATTTTGGGAGCACCATCGATCTTAAATGGACCAAACTCCCAGAGTTATTAAAGTTACCTTATAAATCTAGTGTTTCTACAAAATTCTTCACAAAGAGGTTTAAATGAAGGATATACCAAAGTATAATAGAACCACGATCCAACAGGAACATATTTTGTTTATCACAACAACTATAAACGAGAATAATTCAACTAAAGAAAAGGTAGAGTCAGTCATATCTAAAGAGGTGGGGAAGTCCTTGTCTGGTGGCGCATTAGTATGGTATTCCTTATAACTGATTGAGAATTAAATTGATTTTTTTTATTCTTGAAGATTATTTTACCAAGCATCATGCAAACACCAAAAAGGTGCAACCTAGAATAGCAATAATTTTTAACATCAATAGAGAGACATAGAGCTACTCTGATGGTTTATGGCTAGTTTAAAAAGGGAAGAGTTGTAGTTGTCAATGATGTCAAATGATTGGGTAGTAGAGGCTTTCACAAAGATCTAAATCCTAATAGTTTGATTTCTTTCCTCAAACTTAAAAAAGTTTTGATAGAGTTCGAAGCCACGACATAGGTAGATGTCCATAATTTGTATGAGTAAAAAGATAGGATTAATAATGACCGACTGTTCTAAGGTCACAGATAAAGTGTCCAAAGTGTGGAAAGCCAATCGAAGGCAAACAAAAGATAGTGGTAATCAAGATCAAAGATAGGTAAAATTCAATTTTAAAGCCGTTATAATCCTTATCCAATATCTCCACAGATAAATATAGGGAAAGGCCCTAATTTTTACTCAATTGAGAATCCTTAATTTAATAAAAAATGGTGATAAGAATTGCGTGCAAGGGATTGAAAAATTGAGAAATGACTAGACATCCAAAGTTGGTATTCTTGATTAATGAGTTTTCACAATTATATGAATATTATATTATTTCAATATCAACCCAAACCAGTTGATATAGCCTATTAGACAAATAAAAGAAGTCCAATTTTGAAAACTCATTAGATCATACCCAAACACAAGGGATCAAAACTTCGAGTACAATAACCATAGGACTCATAGGTACATGACCAAGGATTGTAGGAACCTTTCAAAGAAAGTCGTCATACTCTTGAAAAATGGCCAGCTAAAGGATTTCTAAGTGATAGCAAAAATAATAATCGTGGAAAGGAAGAAAAGAGGACAAACACCTACAAGGCACGATCCACCTCAGCAACCAATAAACTATGAAGGATCAAACAACATTTGAAAATATCTTAAGATGGTTTCCCAATGATGTACTTGTATTGTTTTCTTTTGCGCATTTTTAATTCTTATGATTAGTTTTTATGCTAACAAGTTTAGGTGACTCGAGTGGACCCACTCACATAAAAATGGTGCAACTATTTCCGATCTCAAAGTCAACAGTCGAAATCATAATGTCCTAAAAAATCCATTCGGTATGTTCCACAAATTGTTGAAAGAAGCCACACATGTAAAATTTATTCATGGTTTTTTTACTTCTAATCTTTAATGAGTTCACACTAAAAGGTGAATATCTTAGTGATGTTTTAAAATTCTAAAAAATTCAGCCTACAGACAAATCGATACAAAGACAACAAACCCCAACATAATAATCATGTGAAATCAATGAAAATAATCATTAACGATAAGGCTAAGAGGAATCCTATTTTCTACAGGTATGGTAAAAGTTAGAGATCTAAGTTGTAAAAACTTACAAGAGAAAGATCTTGACAAGAAATTCCTTCAGGGTCATGATAAAAGGACTTGGTTTCTAAAGGACACCACACTCTTTTTCTCTTTGACCAATTTTTATAACAACTAGGTTTTACTAAAAAAGTTTTAAATGAGGTAGTTACAAGATCATTAGGGGTCTGATAAGTATCCAACAACAATTATGGAAGAAAATAATTATCAGTTTTCTGGATTCATTGTCTCAAATCCCAAACAGTAAGGGGAAGAGTTGAAGCAAAGGTCAGGGGTTAAGATATAGTGAAAAAGACCATCTATCAAGTTTGATTATATGAGAAACACAAAGTTAGGGACAATATATCAAGGTCTAGAGAAGTAAATACATCTACCAAACAATCAAAAGAAGAAGAATATGCAAAACTCCTTGATGTTTTTATTGTTTTCTCTTTTTTATTGTTTTTGTAGCAACAAACCTACTGACCCCAATGACACAACTATAGGACATTATTTTATGCCAATATCTTGTAAAGATGATTGTATCATAAAAAAATAACACCTTATCAATATAAAATCATATTAGACGTGTAATGTGATTTTATATTTCAATTTTCCATATAGCAGAATTATTTCAAAATTTTATTTTTATTACCAGGAAAAACGTAATTATCTTCATCATAGGTCTTAAAGAGCCCTTATTTTAGATAAAACACCAAGGCCTCATTGAACCCTAATTTTTTATGAAACATTGGAAGTCTCAAAGAACATTAGACCTAAAAAAATATCATACCATAAAGCCGTACTAGGGACTACCATCTGAGAAAAAATATTTCAAATCACTTTGAAAAAAGGACTAGGGACTAAATATCAATATCTTAAAAGGATATGCATATCGATTGGCTATTTGAATAAGACAAGGGTTGAATTTCAATAATATTATACTTGTTAGGAATGATCCTCTCAAGAAAGAAATCAATCATAGTTATAAAAATGCTATGAAACAATAAATGTCATGGAAAATATCATTCATATTCCTTATATAAATGTCCCATAACTGAGTTGATTAAATTAAGCAGGGAGGGACTTGATATCTCTGATAAATTATGCCAAGATATAAGTAGGATACATCCTAACTTATCAACACCAACTATATAAAATATTGCCTTAATTTATTTTATTATTTAAGAAGGACAAAACTTCCAATCAAACAAGAGCCATAGAACTCCGGTTAACTAAAATATGTATAGGAATATGCAAGTATTAAGGAAATGACTAAGAACTAAGTACCATAATTAAATAAAATTAGTTTATAACTATCTTCAATTATTATTTAACATCAAAATAGTTAAATACCTGAGTGTTTGAAACATATCACTTTATTAAAGGGCTTCATTGATTGAAATTTTTTTATAAGGCCTTCAAAAAAATCCTAAGAAAAAGCTTTACTGCTACCCATAGAATCACCTCCAAAGCCATTACAAGAGAAATACCTTGGATGGAGCATTTCCATTTGGTTGACAATAAGAAAAAGAGAAAATTCTAATGAAATGAATAAAGGCTAGAAGTCTAAGAAGTAAGAAAACCCTTCATTAATAAAGTAGGCATGAAAAGGCCCAAACTGAATTACATGTATAAACACTCAAAAATATAATAAGTAAAACTTGAAGCCTAAAGAGCAAAATAAATCTGAGTAACAATGAACTAACGAGGATGATTGGTCATCAGAAAGAAATACAGCTGAGGTTTCGACACCATTATTATCCTTGTCCTTGTCCTATGTACTATCCTTATTCTTATCTTAATCTTATTTATATGGTTGTAATGACCTGTCTGATCGTTACTAGAATCACCTCATCCAAAGGGTATGCGGTACGAGAATTTTGTAAATATCTTTGAATTAGTGGCATAAAATAAATAGTTGAGTAATTTAAAAAATTGAAATTTTGGGATGGGCTGATGTCATCTCGCTATAGCAAAGCCGTGCTAGTGTCCTACCGACTGCTATAGCATGACATTAATACCATAAAGACTTTTTTTATTTTCCCTTACCTCTTCAGTTCCAAAATAAGATGAGGATTTATTTTAAAAAATCTCTAGGATTGCCTCAGAAGTCTAGAGCAATGGAGAGGGAGGATATTCTTGAATGGGATAAAAACCATTATTCTGTTATGATTTCCTCACCAAAATACACAAGAATAAAGCTAAAAGTTTAAATACTTGCTCAATCACAGCTACTTGGTTCCTCGGTAGGATACGTTTAATTGAGTAGTATAAACTTTAATTAGAAAACATATACATCACATAGATTCATGGGAGATTCTATGTTGAGTCCTACGGGCATAGTTTTAGGTTGGATAAAAATAATAACTTTGGACATATGAACAAGAATTATATTTGTATGCCATGTGGAATTGTTATTAGAGTTAGTGTGTATTAGTTGTTAATGCTAAATCAATTTATGGATAAACATGATGTAGTTATGCTTTGAGAGTTGTTATTAAATATGAGGAAAGATACGTGAGAATGGTAGATGGTTAAATAATAAACATGATGTTTAGAATTAAGATAGAAGGTTGGGCGGAATAAAGTGCAAACTAGAATGGTTGGGCGTGTATTTAACTAGCAAAAGTCTGGGATTAATTCCAAGGTGATATGTGTTTTTTTACTCTATATATGGCCTATTAGGATGTTATTTAGAGTGATAAGAAGTACGTGATGGTTAGATATAGTTTACTCAATTTAGTTTATGTGTACATGTTAACGGTCTTTTTTTGTAATTGTTACAAAGCATACTTTAAATGTTTTGTTGTTGCAGGATATTCTGAGTGTCGAATCATATACAATGAGGTTATATAAAAGTCTTGTTATGATGCAAATGTGATTTTTTTATTCTTATTATGATTGTACTTGTGGTTTGGAGTTGTGTAACACCCCAAGATTTCTAAGTTAAGATTTGGACCATTCTTCGTATGTGCATAGTCCTAAGTTCAATGATTTCCAATTCTATGTAGGTCTTAAAATCAATTCCTTAGAGAGGGAAGACCTTTAGATAATAATTAAGGTCATAAGGATCTTTTACTCAAAGTTAAGTTGAAAGTTTCTTTATCGATTGAGTTTTTGAATTAAATTTTACTAGGATAAACTTAAAATAAGCATAACTCCTTGAATATGTAGAGTTTTGCAAATTAAGATCCACCATATCAAAGGTCATCGAGTCTTTAAGAATAGAAAGCTCAAGACTGTTCACCAATCCAACACTAGAATACAAAGTTATTCTCATTTTAACAGAGGGTCTCTGTCCACTAGAGAGTAATGAGCTAAGTGACAAATCACCAATTAGGTGATGACCTATTAAGTATGGTCATCAAACTTAGCTAGTAATCTTGAAATTTTTTCCAAAAATGATGAGATAGGTTATAAGACATCTGGGGGTGAAGAGATGACACATAAGTTGTCAAATGGGAATTTTCTACACTTTTGTACAATTTTCTAAAGGGTAGTTTGGTCTTTTCCTTATCCTAAACCTATCTCCATGAATTAAATCACCCTATAAACATTGTTTACTTACCACTTATAAAGTTTTCATCGGTTTTTCTCCACCTAACTCTCAAGAACCACCAAAGCAAGGGTTTTCTCTTAATATTCAACCTCCAAGGCTCCAAACTCAAATTTCCTCCAAGAAATCATCAAGTTCAGATATGTGTGATTTTAACAATATTTTCTTTAGTCCTTATTCCCAATAACTTCATTTATGTAAATTCTTTTTTGAATTGAATAGCAAGGGTTCATCCCTAATTAACACAATTTTAAATCTTATGCTTCTTTATAAACTTATTTGCATTTTATTATTAAAATTTATGGTTTACTTATGATGTTACTCACAGAATTAATCTTATGACTTGAGTTTGTACATCTTTAACATGAAATACTATGTGTTGGTAAATGTTACAACATGAAATTTAGACTTATGATCTCATACTCGTTATGGAATCTATGAACTTACTTATGGATATAAAATAGAAATCGAACCATATTTCAGACTTATAAACTATTATGAATATCTCATGGTGAATTTTATATAGTATGATCATCAGTATGGTTTAGAGAGCAGTATCTAGAATGAAGTTCTCAAGGATTCAACATATCCTATTCACAAAAACTATATTGCCATCGTACGTATAATATATACTTTGCCCCAAATGGGCTTATGAGTGATCACTCCAATCTTTAATATATACCCAATAAAGATATATTTTGGCCTTCCAATGAGGAATATATTTGAATCCATGATGCTCACATGATTTATATCATAGCTCTATACCCTAGCAAAATAAAATATGACCTTCCAATGGGGCATATGTTGGACTCTATATTTCTCTCATGGTTTATGTCGATTAAGAGAGGCTCCTCACTAAATTAATTTAATACACAAAATTGTACATGAATCACTAGTTTTAATACATAAATGATTAGTCTATTATTATTACTCACTGTTGAGTTTTTCTAGTTTGTTTTCAAAATAACATAAGTCATTGTGCATTATTTCCTGCATATGTTTATTATGCATTGCATATTTTATCATGACACTTCTTTGTAGAATAATTTTATTCATGACCCATAGTTTATTTAAATTGAGTTCCTTCATGTTTTATTACTCGATCTCATGTTTACAACTTATTATTCACTTTTGGGTCATTGTACACCGAGTTATACTCTTTTGGATAAAAAAAATTCTTCTTAGCATGACTTCAGTATTCATCATGACTATACATATTATTTACAATTTACATATCTCATATACTCTTACATTTAAAGTATTGATCGCATACCTCTTCTGCCCACATTTTTTATATGATGTAGATTTAGGTGCTTATTCTCACACTTGTGGCTAGATTAAGTTAACACCTCTAGTGAGTTCTCCTAATTCGATAACTCCATCTAGTTATTAGACATATTATTTAATTCAACTATACAATTATTAGAGATAGTTGAGGTCATATCGTAGCTAACTGTAGTTAGTATTATTAGAGGCATCATAGACAGTCAGTCAGAGTAGATGTATTTAGTTCTAATTTTTTTTATATCCAGGTATTTTAAATATCTTTAAATGGTGTTGCATTGAACAAGTTTAGTGTTACTTTTTCTTGGTTTTTTAGTTTACATGTTTTTCTTAGTTACTCATAAATTATACCAGTACCATGGGTTAGATTGGGACCATTGATTGTTATAAGTATTATGTTACATCCAGGGTCACTGGGTGTTATAAATTTGTATTGTAAAATGAAAAGATAAAGTTCATCATCACAGAATCGGTAGAACTCAGGGATTATAAGGGTGGGGATGTTCGTATATGGAATAATATTAGTTTGGCATAAGTCTCGCAGACACTAGATGCCTGGGTTATTTGGTACATGGACTTAGCTCATCCCCTACAAGTCATGTCTAGTTGGAAACCATAAGACTCTTAGGATATGTGTACACTGTATTGATGTTTTAGACGATTCCTTAGGTGGACCTAGTTATGTTTTTATTGATATATTGGTTTCCTTGAGTGAATTAGTTTATAATATTATTGTTATTTAGATCCATGAGTGGTTCGGGCTTTTGCCATATTTGAATTGTATAATTATTTTTTGAAGTCTATCAAAAAAATAAATGTGGCAAGGTTGATCTTATTGTTGTTATGATGGTTTGACTTTGTTATTGCTATTAGATATGGAGTTGTGTTTGTGGATTTTCCTATTGAATTATACTTGTCTAAATTGTTGACCAAGACTAAGTGAAGTGTATTTGCTAAGTTTCCATAGTAGTAATTGCTTGTAATTGGTTGGTTAGGTGTTTTTATGATGCACGTGTTGTCTTAAATAAAAAGTATTCCCAAAAATATGATATCATTGAGATTAACTGATGAGGTAATAGGGGTTGGGATTTATTATGGTTATCATTATTGAGTTCTTAGTTAAGTAATCTTTAAATGCATGACTTAAGGTAATAGAAGGGCTGAGAGGTGATGCATATAGTTAAATTTTGAGTGGTGATTGACTTGTCGATTAGTGTCAATTATTTAGGGATATGTGAGGTTTCCATAAAGGGAGTGTAATTAAGGAGGTAAAGAATAAGGGTATGAAAGTTCATCTAACTAAGAGAACTAATTAAGTGCATGTTTTATTTTGGATAGCTATGTTGTGTTTATATGATTTAACTTGGGTTGGTCGATGATGTCTACTAGTACGTATGGTTATATTTACTCTACTCTTGTTATATCCTTTTTTGGGCATAGTCTGGTTGTAGGATCAGTTGGGGTTTCTTGATTGATCTAGTAGATATTTCTAGAAACTTCTATCTTTGTGCCTATTACAATAAACGTTGTCCTTTATATTTTAGATTTTTTTTTGTAGTAGCTCTTGTACCTGTCAAGACTAGATCTTTGGGAAAGAGTTTTCTTTATGTAATTGAACATTTGTTACTAGTTATTAAAATAAATAAAGGTTTAATATTTCCTTTAATGACTTCTACATATTTCTAAATGGATGGCAAGGGTTCTTCTATTCAGGTGGATTAGAGTAGGTGCCCTCACGATTTGGTTAGTTTAGGTCATGAAAGTGGGTGTCAGAGCCGAGGTTACTAGTCCCATAATTACAACTGAAAATATTGACCAGGGTCCTTTAGATTTGTGATTTAACATCCACGTATAATCTTTGAGAAGCTATGTAGTAATCTAGGAATTATTTCCACTTCTTTCTTTCTTTCTTCTTGCTTGGTCTGTATGGTTACTTGTAAGGGTTGAGTCCCATTGATATATCTATATTCCAATTTTTATCTCAAACAATACAAAGATAGGTCACTTGACTCCATTTTTAATGACTCAAGCAATAGAATTAGAACTTTGATAATTGTAATTGGTATCTTGATATAAGAACTATGCATAACTTTAGTATGATGAATCAATGGTCATTAACGACTTGAGTAAAGAATTTTTTTAGAGAAATAAGGAAAGTGGTTGTTTTGATTAATGAAATTTTCTTAGTGATATTTACATGATTTATAACTACTGGATAATTGTGAATCTATGACGAGTAAAGTGATTGGACATTCCTATGTGTTGTTGATGATAAATTGTGCGAAGTGTGATTTGAATGAAAAATTGGGTGCCTAAGTACCAAGTATTATGATCATACATGTAATAGTGGTATAGGAAATGGTTAATGGTTGTGAAATTTCCTTGCTTTAGCCGGTGATTATGTATCAAGCATTAAATATGGAGAATGTTCAATGTTAGTGGAAGTTGTTGTGAAAAATTGATTCTAGTTTGCGATCTATAATTGTGGTATAAAAAGTTGTGTTTCACCAAATTGATAATATTTGTTGATTTGTCGGGTTTGATCTTGGGATTATGATATAACAATTGTTCAATTTTGAATTTGAGTGTTATGGAATGGAATGAGAGTGAGGTAAATTGTAAAAAACTAGAAATTTTTAGGCCATTCCTCTCAGGCCGTCATAGCAAGCACTATTCTGCTACTGTGAGCCTTTAATAGTGGGAATATTTCCACTATTGCAGCACTATAGTTGTAGCATGCAGGCAATAATAGGAAGATGGGTTAGGACAGAATCCCTACCCTATCTTGCCCTATGTTGCATTTCATTCCCAATTTGTCCAAAAAATTATTTCTAGCGGTTGTTACCACACGATCGATGCAACTCACATAATATATGATAAATATTATGCATTAACCACTAGGTTAAAAAAATGAGCATCCAAGTGCGAAATAAAATAAAAAAGAGAAGTTGTTTATCTCATGCCCCAAATAAGGGCAACCCAAATCCATAGCTAGTAACATAAGGGGGGATAAGAAGATGCAAACTCGAGAGACTAGCTGAATGCCTCATTATCTCCAAGGGATGCAAGGTTGGGTCCTTCTCCACCCAAGACAATAAAGAAGTAGAACTCTATCATGTCATCCACCTTCGACTGGGGAAGTCCTTATTAGGGACAACACACTTGAACATGACCTTGATGGCCTTCCAAATCTAGGAATGCATACGATCTCGAAAGCACCTCTTTATCTTCTCTTCATACAAATATCTTTGGATCTCCATGAAGTCCTGTGTAATGGGAGGTGGGGCTATGAAATAAGAAAGGGATAAACCTAGGGGATACTTGTAGGCATGATTCAAAAAGCTCCTCACGATAGCCACTTCCTTCTATAGGAATCCTAGAGAAATTAGGGGTTGAGAAAGATGGGAGTCATCCTAATCATTATCATCATGCTCTACTACTGCAGGGAAGCTCTCTCCCTCATCCATATTCCATATTTTCTTGATCTGGAACTAGGCATCCTTCACCTTGAGGGGATGGACGGGCATATCATTTTCTAGGTCTTTGTTAGCATTCTGTCAAGGCACCCCTACCCACTTACGCAACTCAGATACCAGATTATGAAGGTAGGGAGCCATTTGTTGCCCCTATAGAAATCCTTCCACTTCGACATAATTTGTTGTCACGGCCCAATTTAATTAGGTCATGATGGTGGCTACCATAACCCACCAGTAGGTAAGCCAAGCTGTAGTCCGGAACGACTAGTAACGGACTGCCCAATAATATAAGGAAAAGAATGCATAATATATGAAATAAAGATCAATATATAGAAAAATCCCAAAACCCGGTGGTATCAGTACAAGAGCTTCTAATATAAAAAGAGTACAAAAGTTAAATATCAAGAGAAATACACTGATACAACTTTTCTCTGAATACAACTTAGAGACTAGTCTAATACATTAGAAAGAGATAAGTAATACTAAAAACATTAGGAGCTCACTCTAAGTCTCTGAACCAGGGTTGCTCCGTATGATGCACACATCAACGATGATAATCCGTACTATGATCTGCAGGCTACAGAAGAGTAGTATGAGTACCAAATGAATGGTACTTAGTAGGCTACTGCCAACTGAGCTCCAAATATAAAGTAGATAGATACAATATATAAACAGGATGGAAACTACACCTAAGAGTCTAGAAATCATATGACAAGTCAATGAGATAATAAGGAACAACTATCATATTTATGTCCAAGAGTCTAACACAATAAAACTAAGAAAGTATCAGGGTGAGCTATCTTATTCCAACTACATTTAATATACATCAATTTTACACCATATATCCCATGTCAATGCATGAATAAAGAGAAAAAGAAAGATATATAGTAATATACAAGGAGAAGAAATGACTATACAATATGAATAATGCAGGAAGGGATTTATGATAGTATCATAGCTTTATATAGCTAGATATATATAGGTATATATACATATAATAACGAGGTCATATCAAAGCATACCTATATCATCTTATTCTTATTTTAAGACCTTATTACAACACTCTAAGGATTTAAATACTATAATACTTATGGTTTCTATTCCACATGGCTAGACATGAAATAATCATGCATAATAATACAATCTTAAAATAGGAGAGGCCAAAGACATACCTAAAATCCCAATACCGGATCAATGACTAATTTGTCATAAGCTAGCCATAATAATGATCATAACAATGATAACAAAAATATCAATAACAGCATGAATAACCGCTACTTTGGACAACCAAATACCTAGCTGAGACTATTCGTACCCCCACCTCCCCAGGCTTGGAAGGTCCAATCAACATTCAACAATACAACACATATTTTTTACCTATATCTATGAAATTATCCCATATTGGCAGATAAATATATGTTCATACTGGTGATAGGCGATGCGCATGAAGAAATGAATGCAAAGTATACCATCAATATCACAAATCATAATAACAGTCCTCATCAGGACCATCATCATTGTAATCAACCTTCATCCTTGCCGGGAATCAATATCATCTTAATAGTATCCTCCAGACTCAAACCGGGTATTAATATCATCATAATATCCATCGGTCTTACGGGTATCAGTATCATCTCAATAGTATTCTCCGAACTCGAAACGGGTATCAATATCATCATAATATCCTCCGACCTAGTCGAGTATCAATATGTCATCACAATAGATTCCGACCTTGTTGGGTATCAATATATCATCGTAACTATCAACACATTAATATAGGCATATAATAGGTTCACAGATGCAAGACGATATACTCATAACCGTAATGATATCTGTAATGCCCTAAATTTGGTACCTGGAATGCTACACGGTGCTCATTACCCCGAAGGACCATAAGCAAACCCATGATTGATATTTGTACATGTATACTGTATAATGCAGAAACATGAACTGAAAGTCCATAAGGTTCAAAATTGAGACATAGTATCTGATAAAAATACAACATCTGCGAGGGGTATGAAATACTCAAAACAACTGAAATAAGCTATCTGAGCATACTGTAATCTGGAAAGCCTCTAAAATGTGACTGTCTGGATAAGGAGTTCATGGGACATGTCCCCAACTAACTCCAACTAATAAACTAATTACTGAGATAATAAAATGATGATCATGTACTCGAAAGATGAGGACTCACTGCTAACTCTGATAGCTGAGACTGGAATCTACTGATGCTCTGGAGTTCGTGTCTCTGAACCTATGGAATAAGACACCATAGTGCAAATGCGTCAGTACTTTGAATGTACTGGTATGCATGTGAGGTAGGATGAATACATAGGATTCATATGCATGAACAATAACAATATCATACTAATTATCATGAACGTGAGAATACATACATAGGACATAATAACTAACACTGATACTATGATAACATGATTACTGAATCTGAATACTGATAACATGACATACTGATAACTGATATAACTGATAACATGAGTGACAATATCTGACATTCCTGAATCTGATGGAACTAGTTGAGTTTTGTATTGTATATGAGTTGACTGTATCTGACAGTCCTGAAATCTGAAGAACTATCTGAGTTCTATTAATGAGACTGATTGATTGTGTCTGACAGTCCTGATTCTATAATATAAAACTGTGGGAAGTAGTTATCTAACCGACATACCCCTAATATGCCATTATGGCTGAGTTAGGGTCTAATTTGTAACCCCAATTAGAAGGGTGTCAATACTGCGCCACTGGTAAGGACAAGATGTGGGTGACCCTTATCTGATAGTGTCCCCAAAAGAGAATGGTGGGGCCCTTATCTGACAGTGCTTATCCACCTTATCAACCCTCATCGGACAGTGTTGATGTCTTAACCTATGCTGGCTACATAGTTCTGGAACGCAAGGATGACTTCTAAGAATCACACTCCCATCTGATAGTGTGTGTTTCCATCCTTGAGTTCACTCGGTGCTAATTCCTACTCCCATCTGAATAGACTCTGAACATGATTAACCGAACTGAACATGGGCTGAGTTACTGAATTTCATTGACTGATGGAATACTACTAATATCTGACAACTGACTGAGTTCATGAGATCATGGAGATTTCCTGAGTCATATGACTGTCTGAAGTATAAGGATTCATATCTTGAATGAGAGTATCGTGATAACATGACATGGCTCTAAGAACAGCTAATGTTTCGGGTACGAGTACCCTCAAAACTCGATGGAAGGAAACTGAACAAGCATAACTTACTTGAACATATAACTAACATCAAAATTCATATTACATTTATAGAAGTATTTCATCAAAACATGTGATAGGCATAACTTGTACATACATGGGGATTTTATGGTATCATGCTAGTTAGGAGCTTTTCCTTCATCTAGGCATTTAATCATACATATTGTAGGCATGGTACATGTAAACATAATTGTACAATAATTAAACATCATGGTTAAATTCTAATTTCATCATTCAAGGGTTTAGTCATAGGCTTGCATGAATTATATCTATAATAATTTAACCCACATAGAATTTATCATCCAACATGGAGTAGAATTCAATTTTTCGTTATCCACATGAACAAGAGCAGCCCAATCATGAAATTCATAAGAAAATCCATAAACTTGAATTTAGAAAAAGTATTATTGGTCTTCATGGGCGAAAGGAGTCCATAAATGAACACTATGTATACCTTGGTTCATAAATACATGAAGATTGACAGAGAAAATTCTTGATTCTAATATTCTATGAAAAGCCCTAGGTTGTTCTTGAGAGGTTTTTGAGATAAGAGAGTGTATTTTGGGAGAAAAATGGATGAATCACGTGTTAAAGGGATTAAATAGGGGTGGGAAATTTACCCTTTCAACCCTGGACACATTTTGTAATTTTAATAAAAATTTCCGAATTGGACCCCTGGCACGACGCGGCACTATCGCGTCGTTTCACTGGAATTTGACAATTGGGAAACTGAGGGATGGCGCGACGTGGAACCATTGTGTTTCCCCTTCTTTTGCGACCTAGAAATTTGGTGAGATAAAGAGTAAATTGCGATGAGACACTGGAAAAGAACAATTGCTAGTTTTGCTTGTGGCACGGCGCGACGCGTGTAATACCCCAAAAGTTCAGAAATTTTAGGATCATGCTTCGAACTCATGAGTAATAAATTTTTAGTGATTTGGTAGTGTTATTATCAAGTTTGATTCATATTAAGGCCTCAAAAGTATCTTAGTTAATAGACGAATCAAAATATTTCCTTATCGATTGAATTCTTGAGAAGGATATTGGTATAGTCAATTTCAAACGAAAATATCTCTTTATGCTATGAATTTCTGAGCTCATGACCCACCAACAGATATAAAATTGAATTATCTTTCCAACGATACTAATTTAGCCTAAATCCAATATCGGAGCAAGGAATTATGCCTATTTTACTCCAGCATATCAGGCTGGGAAACTGAGTGACGACATTCGTGATAAGCTGTCACAAGCGTGACGACTTATCACCAATGTCGTCATCCCTGGGAAGATTTCCACCCATAGTGATGACATTTTGTGATAAGTCATCATGCCCGTGACGGCCTAGAACCAATGTCGTCAACCTTAACCAGAAAATCAAGATTTCACCTTTTTGTGACGACATTTCGTGATGACTTATCACCAGTTTGATGACTTGTCACGAATGTCGTCAGATATTTTTTTCAAGAAATTGAGGGACATTTTTGCAAGGATATTTTGGTATTTTCCTTCACTTCCCATGACTTATAACCCTTAAGGAGCATATTATCTTTCATTCTCTTTAGTTAAACATCTCAAAAAGCTCTCTCATACACTCTCAACCATAAGATTAGGGTTTCCTCTCAAGATAATCTCCTTAAGAACAAGAACATTCTCTCCCACAAGGGTTAAACCCTAGTCAAGAAAAATCAAGAGCAATCCTAAGTATTTCTTCAAGAACCTTCAAAAACATTAGATATCTTTCAAGATTCAATCACTAAGGTATGCATAGTGTTCATCCATGGATCCCTTTCATCCATGGAGCTCAAGAATCATGTTTTAAATTATAAATTGTGATTTTCTTGTTGTGTTATGACTATATTCATGTTAATGATTGTTGTTTGGATTTAAGGTTGTATCTTGATGTGTTTTTCATGAAGCATGTGAGTAGGTTAGTTGAAACCCATGAATTTTGAATGGATTAAGATTGTCAAGTTGATAAGTACACTTATGCCCAAAGTTGTGCATCTAATGTGTTTGATAAAATGCCAAGAATGATAGAATCCATGTTTTTATGACTTAATAGTTCTTAAATGACAAGCCCATGTTCTATTCTTTATGACTCCACATGAACTCCACGTTATTGTTGTGTGTTATTGTTGTGATATAGAAAGAACATGATATTGAAGCAACACGAGTATATACATGTTGTGTGCATCCCCTTCCATGTATAAGATGTTGAGAACCAAGTGTAGTATGAAATCCCTTACTTATGATATTGTGAATTGTGGACTCTATTCTTATGATCAAGTCAGTCATGTGTGTCAGTTTCCTTCCATTGAGTCCTGGAGGTACTTGTATCCAAAAAATATAGCTGTGTTCCTAGATCTATGTCATGTTATCACGATACTCTCAGTCAATCCATGATCTATAGAACTCAGATAGTCATGTGACTCAGGAAATTTCAGAAATCTCATGATCTCAGTTAATTCTCAAATAATAGTACGATTCCGTCAGTCAACAGAAGTCAGTTACTCAGTCCATGTACAGTCAGTTAATCATGTTCAATCTCTTTAGATGGGAGTAGAAGTTAGCACTGAGTGAACTCAAGGATGGGAACTCACCTTCCAGATAAGGGTATGATTCTTAGCAGTCATCCTTGTGTTCCATAACTACGTAGACAGCGTAGGTTGAGACATCTTAACCTGTCAGATTAGGGTTGATGAGGTGATTCGACCTGTCAGACCAGGGTCCTATCGTTCTCATTAGAGTAACCTGCCAGATAAGAGTCACTCACAGCTTGTCCTTACCAGTGGCGCGGTATTGATACCCTTCCAATCAGGGAACAGATTGGACCCTAGCTCAGCTATTATAGCGCATTTGGGGCATGTTGGTTAAACAACTTCCTCTCACAGTTTCAGTCTCAGTCTCAGTAAAAGAACTCGGATAGTTTTTCAAATTTCAGTATACTAGGACGCTCAGATATAGTTAATTCAATTACAGTACGGAACTCAGGTAGTTCCATCAGATTCGGGACTGTCAGACACAGTCATCCATGTTATCAGAAATCCCGGTATTAGTCATGTTAGATATCAATAAACCATGTATTAGCATACAGATCTAGATATCACGTATTCATGATCTCAGTTACTATGTATGCATGTTTGCACTCTCATGTTCATATTAGTCATTCAGTTAGCACTGCTCGTGCATGTAAGCCCTTTTGCATATAGCCTACCTCACTCGTATACTCAGTACTTTCAGTTGTACTGACGTATTTTCACTATGGTTCTTTCTTTTATGTTACACCATAGGTTCAGAGGCACGAGTTCCAGATTAGCATTAGCAGTTGCATTTCAGTATACAGAGTTGCAGTGAGTCCTCTTCATTCGAGGATGCTATGATTTGACTTTATTTAATTTCTTCGGTTATCTTTCAGTTTATGGAGTTAGTTGGAGAGATGTTCATTTAACTCCTTACTCAGATAGTATTTAGAGGCTTTCAGATTTAGTTCAGATTTGTCTCAGACTTCAGTTGTTTTGGGTATTTGTTACCCCATATGGATGTTATGATTTGTCAGATATTTTATTCAGTTGAACCTTATGGCCTATTGTTCATGTTTTCCGCATTTTACATGTATATTATGCAGTGTACAGGTACAGATATCAGTCATGGGTTAGCTTGTGGTCCTTCAGGATCATAAGTACTGTGTAGCATTCCGGTTCAGAAAATTGGGGTGTTACAGTGCGCCACTGACCAATATGGCGTTATTTTACTATGGGAATTTGAAATAGTCATAACTTCTTACCCGGTTATCTGATTTAGGCAAATTTTATATCGATGGAAAGATTATTGAATTTCCCACATGACAAAAAGTGAAAATCTTAAAAATACCACATGTACAAAAGTGGATTCATCTTTCAAATAAAGCTCCTAACATTTTTTTGAGATGATTTCAAGCTAGGAAAAGGTATGGGGTATTACAATATCTGTCTTGTCAATACATCCCAACTACTCGTTATTACCTAACCAATGCTCATTATTATTAAACCGCTAATTCGCTATTCATCATAGGACAATAATCACCATTTATCCACTATTCATTATTATCAACAAATTATCATAAATCTGATACTCATCATTAGCTAAAAAATTACCAATTAATTTCGAACCATCTATTATTAACTTACATCAATCATTAACTAACTATCGTTTACCATCTAATCCTCATTATTAGCTAGTCAACATTATTAAAACGGTATTATCCTCATCTAGGCATCATTATTAACTAGGAGTCATTATTAGTAACTTCCTTTATCATCTAGCAATATTAAGCCACATTATACTGACTTAACAACTAATCGACATCACAACTTTGTTATCAATAGCAACTAATCATTATCATATATAAACCCATTTTAATTGCCACTTATCGACTCTAATCGTTAGCTAATATATTTCAACTAAGCAAGGTTCAATAACTAGTATATTTGATTTCTAGCCATCAAGTAATATAGCCACCTAAAAGATATCTAGCTACCACTTAGCTTAACCCCTAACTAGGAAGAACAATCATAAGATCTTATTTCAACTAGAATCACATAAATTATCGATATAATAATCATGAATGTACCAAATCTATGCATGCCATCACCAGTATTCAATCAGTAGAATAATAAGAATCATACCGCATCTTCATCCGTCCCATACCAGAAAGATGCGTATACAAAAATATACATATTCATATTCATAAACTATAATCACATCACTTAGGATGACAAACACTTCTCAGATATTCAATCAATGTCTTAACGGGGCCCTTAGCCCATTAATTTATCCAGAATAATCACAACATCATTATCATGGCCTTAGGACCATGCACGTATCTGAGACTCATATCAATAATCATATTTATAAGTCATAGCATACCTCTAAACATCTTACATAAAGGAGGCAACTCATATATAGGAGGCATAATATCAATAAATATGTTATCATCTCTCACACAAGAGGCGTCTCACATCTAGGAGGCATAATATTGATAGACATATATTGTCTGTAGGATATCATATATCCATAGGTCATATGTCAAGACAGGAGGGATTAAGTGGTTGAAGTGACCGCGATCGCGGACATGCGGGTGGTCGCGATCGTGCTTAGGGACCGCTATCGCAGTAACCAAGAGTAGTTCTGCTCCCCTACTTTCCTTATCACTTCTCTTGGCCAATTTACATATCTAAGAGGAAGTAACATCTCTATAGTCCACATAACGTATCTAGGAGGATTATCATCTCTAAATGCCCAAAATCACTTACACAAGTAGTATCGTAACCATAACTCAAAAGCCACAATCCAGAAACATCAATACTAGTTACCAAGTTATAAACTAACCGTATTATAAGGTTTGCTAGCCTCATCTATGTCTATATCCGCAACTAAGTCTGCAAGACTTAACATAAGCTTAGGCCTAAGTGGGTCGAATGATCCCACTTCAAATCCACAATTTTCATAATTTGGCGTACTATGCCACAAACTAGGCTAAGGTATCTAGTTCTTCTTGTAGATGTCAAGTAAGCCATATTCAAGCCTAAGATAGTAAATTCAACTAGAAACAAGGGTACTCAAGTCAACTCTACCAAACATACTTTTCCAAAACTATCACACTTTCCTAATAAGGCTAAATATACAAATCATGCTTCAAATTCTAAATCCATATTCCAAGCATAGCATTATATCATATCCATGCTACAAATTTACCCAAACTAGGGAGACGGTAATAGGATTCTGCAAGGGTATTAAGTAATTCAACCTACTGGTCAAAAAACCCCATCTAATCCCCAAACTTATATGTATATTTAATACTAAGTCATTCTATCCAATATCAATCTTAAAATTCACATTCACACGCAATATATATCATACATCATCCATGAAGAAGAGAAGACAGAAGCCAACCTCAAAGTCGAACCGAAAAATCCCAAATTATGCACCACATACTCGTCTTAACTTTACAATCCTCAAAATGCCATCACACTATCAAAACTATAATCTACTTATCAATATAAGTCTAATGACACCCATATGTCACTATTATGCTTCGGGTCCAAATGAGACACCAAAATACCTAGTGGGTCCCATATACAAAAAATGAGTTTCTGAGACCAACTCAGTGTTCACACATGAATAAGGAATCATAATCCTCAAAGAATGGGTGAAAACTAAGCTTACTTTGGGCTAAATTCAAGCCCTAATATAAATTAGGGTTTCGGGTCAAAACTAAGAAATTCAAGCATAAATTCAAGGAATTCTTACGTAAATTTTGAAGATAATCGCGATACAAGTTGATATTTAAGCTCCCAAGTCACCCCCCCCCCCATCACCAATTTTGAGTTATTACACTCATTTTGGGGCTTCTAGGTCTAAATGATGAAGGGGAAATGGTCCAAACGCGTCTTAGGGCCTTTCTATAGCCCCTACCAGTTCTAAGGTACCGCTATCGCAGTCACACAGGCCGATCACGCTCTTGCAATTGTACAAACTTATCGATGATCGCGATTGTACCCGATGACAGCAAACTCATTTTTGAGTTTTTGACCCTCCGAGCTCACCCGTAATCCAAATAGCATGATCAATTAGTGAATTTTGAGTGTAAACAACATTTCAAATCCATTGGAATCATCAAAACTTTCATTGGAGATCGTTTAGGCAAAAAAAGGGGCCCACACCTAAACTTTCATTGTTTTTCATAAATTTCGCTCAATAGCCCGAAATAAGTTTGGGAGCCTTGGGACCTGAACCAAAGGTCTCCCTAGACTAAAATTGGCATTCCGGATACGATGGCGAAGTCAGATTTTTATTTTGAGATTGTTTCAACCAAATATGGATCCCACACCCATTCCTTCTAATTTTCAACTTTTTGACCAATAGGTAAAAATGAGCTCGGCTACAGTTGACCTGAATCAAAGGTCTACCAAGACTAAAATTGACATTCTCTATCTGCTGGCGCAGTCAAAATTTGCTCCCGAGATTATTTCACTGAAGTTTTCACTAGGTGGCCATTTGGAACTAGAAAAAGCTTCTAAATAGAGAATTGGCTATAAAAATCAAATGAACTGTCCGGTAACTGAACCATCGGTCCCAGCAAGTCATAAAGGACTTGGGGAAGCTATGGAGAAGCGCAAACGGTGAAGATAAGCATTAATATGGTAAATGACCTGAAGGGTCATTACAACCCCCACTACTAAAATGACTTTCATCCCAGAAAGTCAACGGATAGAAAGAATCTCAAATGCTCGAAAGGATGAGGTACTGGGCCCGCATGCTCCAAGCATGACTTCCCAGAGAGAAAACACTTGCAAGGGATTTCGCCATAGGTATCACCTATTCAACCAACACTCTCATTCTATTCCTAAAATAGCCAACTTAACTAACCGATAACTGGCCTCCAACTGAACTGGAAAGGTTGATAATCATAGACTTAACCACAACACACTAAAACCATCACTATATCCATATAAATCAACAAAGGCTCATCTAAGCCAAAAGCAAACCATGTCATGAGTCATAAACCAACTCCAAATCCAAAAATAACCTTCCTCTACCTTTTGCACCTGCTATCTACTCCAAGCCAGGAGAAAAATAACATGAGTCTCATCCACACAGTCTCACCATGGACAACTCAAAGAACTGAAGCTGATCCACTAAAAGTACATAAGGTAAACATGAGAATAAGCTCATAAGGCTCTATTTGGGCATACAAATAGAGATAATCATGAAATGCAATCTATGCCAATACTTAACCATTCCAGGTGAAAATTATACTAAAATTTCAAAATCCAAGGTATAACTACTCATTACTGAATATCCCACTCCAGGATGTCTCCTCTATCGGGAATGAAGCCATACTGAATCCAACTTGAGAATATTGCTCCCGCTGAGTAAATAATCCAAAATCCCCAAAGTAAACTAAAACTCAATGTCAAAACAGAAGTAACCAAACAGGGCCCATGGGCTATCATCTGAACACTTATCAACTATAATCCAACCAAAGTCTAGAAGATCAAATAGGCAACCAAGAAGTAGACTCAACCGGCCTATAAATAAAATCTGAAAAAGGACAAGTCTAAAACAAAAGTTGCATACAAGATCCACAACACCAAGCTTAAATCTTAATACCAAGGCTGAACCGCTCAATCTCAAATATCTAAATCAAAACAACAAGAACAGGTAGGCATTAATACTCCAAATCTATCATACTTCCAAATCGCTATTCTAAGGAATCAAAATCCAAAACTAGGCAATAAGGCTATATCAATGTCAACTATCTCAAATCGACTCTAGTATCCAAATCTGACATATCTGATATAAACCATACCAAGTCACAGTTGGGACATATTTGGAGAGAAAAATCACCACAAGGTTAAACACTAATTGATAATCACAAACAACCAACTTTATATCGACAGGAGGGACCATGATATAGACGTAAAATAGAAATCATGCCAAGGAAAAAATCACTGGCTGAAAATGCATATAATCCTACCCCATATCCGCTGGAGTGTATGAACTATACAAACATACTCAAAACTTCTCAAGGCTGAAAACCACACCAGTGAAGGCAAAAACTTTAGCAACTCAAATAAATACAACTTAAGCTAGGAACCAACCAATACAATACCTCATCCAGGCAAAGAAATAACCATAAAACACATATCATCGAGGAGAATCACTCCATCAAAACTCACTAGGCCAAACAAATATTGAAATGGGGATTTCCTGAATCCACCCAAGAACTACATCATCAAAGAAGAAGTACAATCTCAAAGCCAAGGTAAAAGTTGAGACAACCTCCAGAGTACCAACAACTTAAGCTAAAGAGTTTCTAATTTGCCAACTTTAGAAGCAATCATAGGAAAGGCCACCTGCTTCAATCTTTCCAACTCCATTAGAAAAACTATATCATAACAACAAAGAGTATCCAATCTCCACACTAACAACAAGGAAATCCATCATAAGAGAATGAACCCAACTTACCTATGAGATGAATCCATGACATCTTAACACCAACATTAAATCGCTATCAAAAAAAGAAATAGCCATAAATGAAGAACAAATCTTAAACTGGTCTATCTCTCAAATGGGTTATATTGGAAGGGATAGCCAAAACAAAATCCTTCATAAACTAGGAGGCAAGTCTAAGAATCTCAAACTCAAAAATGGGCAACATAACTAAATTGCCAACTCAAATCCACAAAAATTATGGAAGGTCAACTTACCTTCGATACCACAACACATTCTTGAAATCAATCTAATACAGCAAACCAAGAGAGAACACAGTCAACCTCGCCGCGCTAGGGGAAATAAATCATCAAATAGGTCTATATCTATTCAAGTCACTAAATAATATCACATGAATAGAAAATTTTAACTAGATTAAACTAGTCTATATAGCTACCCAACAAGAATCAAATTCATCATATAACAACATCAAGTTATAATATCAAATAATATCAATAATCTCATATAGTGGTAGCAATAAAAAAAATAATATCTATATCAACATACTGAATAGGCGGTACCAAAATGAATATTAATATCATGTACCACTCAATGGGCATAATAAGGCTAATGTGCCAAAATAAATGAGACTCAAACCCAAAACCACACCCATAGGGGAAAAACATCAATATAGATCTACTCCATCCACTACTAAAAGAAATAAACCATGGAGTAGTAACATCATCATGAATTCAACAATAAGGCATACAATGACCGATATAAATTCATCAAGGCATATAATTATCAATGGGTATCAAAACCCCAATACACATAATAAGAGGTAAATATGAGAAGTAAAAACACACTAATCTTGGCAACATTCGCAGTCTAATGACAAACGGGCATAGGAAAAATAAATTTGAATGGGTATAAATTGGATTGACTAACTGAATCATAAACTGAGACGCCAAACGCACCATCTATAACTGAAGATGCCACAACATCACGAGCTGATCTAAAGAATCTGAATAGTTGGATTCTCATGTCAGGGACACTCTCTAGACTAGCAGTCGGTCTCTCTACAGTCGTAGCAATTCCTAAAGCATCAATTTGGAGAGAACACAAACTAAGCATAAATAGATGGCCAATCACTGAGAAAAATCTGCAAAATTATGTCCAAACTTCGAAAATCACAACCCGTTTTAGGAACTCTAGGCTGGCGGGGAATACATGCTAACTCTAGCTCATCATTTATCTCATACTAGGGGCATTCTCTGAACTAGTGTTCCATAATAACACAACCAAACCAAGGCCTTGGAATACTTTGAGATACAACTCCTTATAATACAGAATAGTTTCCATGGCCCAAAAAACCATACCACACTCCGCATGTCTGATGGGGACTCAGCCCAAATCCTTTTGGCTGCTATTGGAGATCTTTGATAGCTATCTCTGACACTCTAGTTTGATGTTGCACTAAAATTCTAAAAATACGTGTTGGAGTTTTTTCCGCATCTGTCGACAATATAGCATCGTCCTTCGGGGATAAAATGAGTCAAAGAATGTGTTCAAAATTCACAAGAATGTGAACACATGATAGGGAGTCATGAAGTAAATTTTCTAAAATGTCATTGTAGCCTCCCAAAGATAGGTTACGAAAGTCTCCGCACCGATCCACAGGACTGTACTAACACTTAGCTCTGGTACTAATACACCAATGAAACCAAGGCTCTGATACCAATTTGTCACGACCCGATTTTCTCAGGTCATGATGGCGTCAACCATAACCCACCAGTAGGTAAGCCAACTCGTAGTCCAAAACGGCTAGTAACGGACTACTCAATAATATAAGAAAAAAGATGCAGAATATATGAAATAAAGATCAATACATAGAAGAATCCTAAAATCCAGTGGTATCAGTACAAGAGCTTCTAATATAAAAAGAGTACAAAAGTTAAATATCAAGAGACATACATGATACAACTTTTCTCTGAATACAACTTAGAAACTAGTCTAATACATAAGAAAGAGATAAGCAATACTATAAACGTTAGGAGCTTACTCTAAGTCTCTAAACTAGGGCTTCTCTACATGATGCACACATCAAAGGCGATAACCTATACTATGATCTACAGGTTGCAGAAGTGTAGTATGAGTACCAAATGAATGGTACTCAATAGGATACTATCAACTGAGCTCCAAAGATAAAGCAGATATATACAACATATAAACAAAATGGAAACTACACCCAAGAGTCTAGAAATCATATAACAAGTCAATGAGATAATAAGAATTATCTTATTCATGTCCAAGAGTCTAACACAATAAAACTAATGAAGTATCAGGGTGAACTATCTTATTCCAGCTACATTCAATAGACATCAATGTTATACCATATATCCCATGTCAATGCATGAATAAAGAGAGAAAGAAAGACATGTAGCAATATAAAAAGAGAAGAAATGACTATACAATATGAATAACGAAGGAAAGGATATACGATAGTAACATAGCTTTATATAGCTAGGTATATATAGTTATATAAACATATAATCATGAGGTCATCTCAAAGCATACCTATATCATCTTGTTCTCATTTTAAGACCTCATTACAACACTATAAGGATTTAAATATTATCATACTCATGGTTTCTAATCCACATGGATATACATAAAATAATCATGCATAATAATAATGCAATCATAAAATAGGAGAGGCCGAAGACATACCTTAAATCCCGATACCAGATCAATGACCTATTTGTCATAAGCTAGCCATAATAATGATCAGAACAATGATAACAACAATATTAATAACATCATGAATAACAGGCTACTCCAGAAAATCAAATACCTAGTAGAGCCTATTCGTACCCCCACCGCCCCAGGATCAAAAGGTCTAATAAACATACAACAACACAAGGCATAATCTTCACCCATATCTATAAAACTGTCCTATACCAGCTGATAAATATAGGTGCATACTGGTGATAGGTGATGCACTGTAGGAATAAATACAAAGTACACCATCAATATCACAACTTATACTAATTGTCCTCATCAGGACCATCATCATCTTAATCAACCTCTGTCCTTACCAGGAATCAATATCATCTCAATAGTATCCTCCGAACTCAAATCGAGTATCAATATCATCACAATATCCTTTGGCCTTATCGGGTATCAATATCTTCTCAATAGAATTCTTTGGAATCGAATAGGGTATCACTATCATCATAATATCCTCCATCCTTACCGGGTATCAATATATCATCACAATATCCTCCAACCTTGCCAGGTATCAATATATCATCGTAACTATCAACACATAAATATAGGCATATAATAGGTACATAGACGCAAGACGATATACTCATAACCATAATGATATCTGTCTTGTCAATACATCCAAACTACTCCTTATTTGATAACCAACGCTTATTATTATTAAACCGCTAATTCACTTTTCATCACAGGACAATAATCACCATTTATCAACTATTCATTATTATCAACTAATTATCATATATCTGATAATCATCATTATCCAATAAATTACCAATTAACATCAAACCATCTATTATTAAAAAACATCAATCATTAACTAACTATCATTTACCATCTAATCCTTATTATTCAACTAGTCCTCATTATTAGCTAGTCAATATTATTGACTTGGTATTATCTTCAGCTAGGCATCGTTATTAACTAGGAGTCATTATCACTAACTTCATTTATTATCTAGCACTATTAAGCCACCTTATCCTTACTTAACAACTAATCGGCATCATAATTTTGTTATCGATGACAACTAATCATTATCATAGATAAATCCATTTTTGTTGCCACGTATCGACTCTAATCGTTAGCTATCATATTTCAACTTAGCAAGGTTCATTAACTCGTATATTAGATTTCTAGCCATCAAGTAATATAGCCACCTAAAACACATCTAGCTACCACTTAGGTTTACCCTTAATTAGGATGAACAGTCATAAGATCGTATTTCAAGTAGAATCACATCAATTATCGATATAATAATCATGAATGTACCAAATCTATGCATACAATCACTAGTATTCAATCAGTGGAATAATAAGCATCATACTGTATCTTCTTTCATCCCATACTGGAGATATCCATATACAAAAATATACATATTTATATTCATAAACTATAATCACATCACTTATGATGACAAACACTTCTCGAATATTCAATCAATGTCATAACGCGGCCCATAGCCCATTAATTTATTCAAAATAATCACAACATCATAATCACGGCCTTAGGCCCATGCACGTATCTGAGACTCATATCAATAATCATATTTATAAGTCATAGCATACCTTTAATCATCTCACATATAGGAGGCATGTCACATATAGGAGGCATAATATCAATAACTATGTTATCATCTCTCACATAAAAGGCATCTCACATCTAGGAGGCATAATATAGATAGATATATATTGTCTATAGGATATCATATATCCATAGGTAATAGGTTAAGATTATGAGGGATTAAGTGGATGAACTGATTGCAATTGCGTTCAGGTGACCGCGATTGCGGACACGCGGGTGGCCGCGATCGCGCTTGGGGACCGCGATCGTAGTAACTATGAGAAGTTCTGCTCCCCTGAATTCCATAGCACTTTTTTTAGGCATATTTTCATATCCAAGAGAAAATGACGTCTCTATAGTTCACTAACGTATCTAGGAGAAATATCATCTCTAAATGTCCAATATCACTTCCACAAAGTAGTATCATAACCATAACTCAAAAGCCACAATCTAGAAACATCAATATAAGTTACCAAGTTATGAACCAAACTTATTCTAAGGTTTACTAGCCTCATCTATGTCTACATCCACAACTAAGTCCACAAGCCATAACATAAACTTAAGCCTAAGTGGGCCGAACGATCCCACTTCAAATTAAGAATTTTCATAATTAGGCGTACTATGCCCAAACAAGGATAAGGTATCTAGTTTATATTCTAGATGACAAGTAAGACATATTCAAGACTAAGATAGTAACTTCGACTAAAAACAAGGGCACTCAAGTCAGCTTTTCCAAACATACAGTTCCATAACTATCACGCTTTCCCAATAAGGCTAAATATACAAATCATGCTTCAAATTCTAAAACCATATCCCAAGCATAGAATTATATCATACCCATACTACAAATTTACCCAAACTAGGGAGAAGGCAATAGGATTCTACAAAGGTATGAAGTAATTCAACCTACGGGTCAAAATCCCCATCTAATCCCCAAACTTAAATTTATATTCAATAATAAGTCATTCTATCCAATAGCAATATTAACTTTCACATTCACATGCAATATATATCATACATCATCCATGAAGAAGAGTATACAGATGCCTACCTCAAAGCCGATCCATAAAAACCCAACTCATGCACCACATGCTCATCTTTTTTTTACAGTTCTCAAAATGCCATCACACTATCGAAACCATAATCTACTCATCAATACGAGTCTAATGACACCCATACTGCACTATTGTGCTTCAGGTCCAAAAATAACACCAAAACCCTAAGTGGGTCCCACATATGGAAAATAAGTTTCCGACACCAACCTAGTGTTCACACATGAATAAGGAATCATCACCCTTAAAGAATGGGTGAAAACTAAGCATACTTTGGGCTAAAATTAAGCCCGAAGCTAAATTAGGGTTTTGGGTCCAAACTATGAAATTTAAGCATGAATTCAAGGAATTATTACCTTAATTTTGAAGATAATCATGATACAAGGTGATATTTAAGCTCCTATGTCACCCCCCATGACCAATTTTTAGTTATTACACGTATTTTAGGGCTTCTAGGTCTAAATGGTGAAGGGGAATGGTCCAAACATGTATTGGGACCTTTATATAGACCCTACTAGTTCTAAGGTGCCGCTATAGTGGTCACATAAGCTGTGATCTCGCTCCCACGGTTGCACTCTCTTGGCAATGATCACGGTTGCACTAGATGACAGCAAACTCATTTTTGAGTTTTTGACCCTCCAAACTCATCCGGGATACAAATAACATGATCAAATAGTGAATTTTGAGTTTAAACAACATTTCAAATCCATTGGAATCATCAAAACTTTCATTGGAGATAGTTTAGGCAAAAAAAGGGGCCCACACCTAAATTTTCATAGTTTTTCATAAATTCCGATCAATAGCTCGAAATATGTTTGGGAGACTTGGGACTTAAACCAAGGGTATACCTAGAGTGAAATCTACATTATAGATGTGATGGAGAAGTCAGATTTTCAATCCAAGATCATTTTGACTAAATGTGGGTCCCACACCCATATTTTCCAATTTTCATCTTTCTGACCAATAGGTCGAAATAAGCTCGGGTGTAGTGGACCTGAACCAAAGGTCTACCTATACTAAAATTGATATTACGGATCTACTGGCGCAGTCAAAATTAGCACTCGAGATTGTTTCACTAAAATTTTTACTCAATGGCCATTTGGAACTAGCGAAGACTTCTAAATAAGGAATTGGTTGTAAAAAATAAACGAACTGCACGGTAACCAAACTGTCAGTCCCAAAAAGTCATAAATGACTTGGGGAAGCTATGTAGAGATTAAAATGGTAAAGATAAGTATAAATATGGAAAATGACCTAAAGGGTCATTACATCTATGCCCTCACACTCAGTTGTATCCTATATATAGCATAAGCCACTACCAGAGCCTGAGGGTAAGTCACATCAAAAGTGTTACTCAAAGGATGATCATCTGGGATATAAATTTTAGCCACTTCCAAGCATCTGCAGTGAAGTTCGTGCTTTTAGAACCCTTAAGGCTGGGCCAATAAACCCTATCCCAACCATCCTTGGCAACCAATATATCTATCATCCAGTATATGTCTATCTCCCAAACTTTTGTTAGGTACTAAAAATTAGAGAAATTAGGCACCCTGAGCACCATATTGATTATAGAAACATACATAGTGACATTAACACCCCAAATACTGACAGTTAGGTTGGGATCGTCCCTAAGTGTAGTTGGGAGAATAGCATAGAACTATCTAACCTAGCTCGAGACCCTATCTTTAAGAGCCTCCACTAAATACATCCACCCTACCATCAGAATTCAGTTGTAGAACTCTTCCTTTACCTCTACCACACCTCTCATTTGGAATCCCTTCTCATAGAAGAATCTCATCATCCAATAGTCCTAGAATAAATCCTGAATATTTTGGTTAGGAATATATGGGGAGCTTTGTCTTCAATTTCAGCCATAGATATAATAATCTTACAAAAATAATACAAACAATTAGTTAGAATCCATAGAAGTATTTACAGAATTTTAATTTCAGAAAAAGAATAAGTCTAAAAAATAGTTGTGAGGCTACTTCCTATATCCCACTATAGTAGGTTGTATACTGCTACCATACAACCTCTATAATGGAGCTACCATAGTGGGATGAGGCTGCTTTAGTGGTCTTTATCTTCATTGATTCCCAAATTAATCAATGGAACCTTCCATAAAAATTATCTATTTTTGAAATTTTAAGCACAAATCAAGGTAGCGGAAGTATCATAGAACTTGTAATGCAAAAATTTGGGTATCTAAACTCCTAAATAAGGCCAAATCATCAAGAACACATTCAAAATAATCCTTTATATTACACACTTTTCAAGCCCAAAGTATCTACGAATTCTATGAATTTTATGCATAAAACACCATAAGAGAGTTGTAAATATAAGAGAAGCAACCATAATTCAAAAATTTATCCAAAACCAACCAAAATTTAATTTCAAAACCAACTCCAAAACTTACTCTATTTTTATAATTTCAAGTAATTTTCTATGATAATATGAGTAATAAAGTATGAGGAAAGAGTTGTAGTGATATTTACCTTATTTCCAGCATTAGAGCAATGTGATCAAAAAAGGGAGTAGAGCATATATGTGAAAAGTTTTAGAGTGGTAATGAAACCCATTTATCAACACTTTAAATAGTCTCGTCCTGCGATAACAGGCATCCTGTAACACGTAATAGCGAGAATATTCTTTCTATAGTGGGACCCAATTCATTCGGGGGTAGGAAATTTTTGTTTGTGTTATTTTTTAATTTATTTTGATTCCATGTAATGGTGTGGACCCTATGATCTAGGGTGCTCATAAAACTTTGGTCAAAAGTGGCCTCATGTACTTTACTATTGGAAAAAATAATTTTAGGAAGAGAATGGAGTAGTACTAAATCATAGTTTAAAATTGAGTGATATATTGGTAAAATTCTATGCACATGGTGAGTATCATATTTTGATAATCAACGAGTAAGAATGAGTGTCTGAGTGCACATCATTCCATTCTTTTCCTATTATAATAGTTCAGGGGTGAACAATGAGTGAATTGGTATATGTTATAATGACCCACTCCATTATTACTAGAATTATCTCATCCAAAGGGAACGGGGTATGAGAATTTTATAGATATCCTTGAATTAGTAGCATAAAAGGCTTGGCTGAATAATTTCAAAAATAGAAATTTTTAGGCGGGCTAACGTTATCCCACTGTAGAGGTACTATTGTAGCAGCTTACCGGCTACTATAGTAGGAAATTGAGACCAAAACGTCCCCATGAAGTTTATTTATTTTTCTTACCCCCTCAATGACGAAATAGGACAAGATTTCATTCTAAAAATCCCCTTGGGTTGCCTTGAAACTCTAGAGCAACAGAGAGTGGGGGATATACTTGAATGGGGGTAGAACCAATTTTGGGGATTTATTCAAAGTGGGAAGAGGTAGGTTATGGTTAGATTAAGTTGAAAACTCAATTTAGTTTATGTGTACATGTTAATTGTTTTTTAGTGTACTTATTACAAAGCATACTTTAAATGTTGAATTTTTGGATGATATTATAAATGTCTAATCATATATAATCAGGTTGTATAAAAGGCTTGTTTTGGTGCAAGTGTGATTTTGTTATTATCATTGTGATTGTACTTGTTGTGTTTAGAGATTTTATTGTGAGATAAACCAGTAAAGGCCATCGTCAAGAAATTTATGGAACTCATGAAGTATAAGAGTTAGGATATTGTAATAAGAGTGGTATAGCATAAGTTTGGGATAATGGTGGCATACACTAGATATCTGGGTTATTTGGTACATAAACTGAGCTCATCCCTTGTAGGTCTTGAGTAGTGGCAACCATAGACCCTTTGCATGTGCGTACACAGTATGAGTGAGTTTGATAGTTCCATAAGTAGTCTAGGATATGTTGTTGTTGATGTATTGGGTACCTTGAGGTGAACCCATTGATAATACTGTTGTTATTTGGATGTATGAATATTTGGTCTATTGGTATATTTGAATTGTATAATCATTCATTAAAGTTTATTAAAAAGGTAAATTTGGAAGTATGAGCTTATTGTTGTTGTCATAGTGTGACTTGGTTATTTTTGTTACATATGGTTTTGTCTTGGTGGACTTTTGTATTGAATTATACTTGTCTTAATTGTTGACCAAAACAAGTGAAGTGTATTTCCTAAGTGTTACAAGGTCGTGATTATTTACAATTGGTTAGTTCGGTGTTTCATATGTTGTCTTAAATAACAAGTACTCTTAAAATCTTGATATCGCTAAGATTAACTAACTAGGTACTAAGAGTTTGGGATTTGTTATGGTTATTATTGTTGAGTTCTTAGTTAACTGAGTTTTAAATGAATAACTTAAGGAGATGAAGGGATGAGATGTGATGCTTAGAGTTTGATGTTGAGTGGTGCTTAACTTATGGATTAGTGTTAACTATTTAGATATAAGTAAGGTTTCCATGAAGAGAGTGTAAAATTAAGGAGATGAAAAATGGAGGTATACAAGTTAATATGACTAAGGGAATTAATTAAGTGCACATTTATTTCGGATATCTATGTTATGTTTATGCGATTTAACTTTAGTTGGCCAATGATGACATCGAGTACATATAGTGTACTGCTACTACTCTTGCTATATCCCTTTTCGGGGCATACTCAGTTGAGAATTCTTGATTGATGCAGTAGAAATCTCCAATAGCTTTTATCACTTTCCTCTTATGGTGGATGCTGAGTCATTTGTAGTTTAAATTTTCTTGTAGTTGTATTTGGTGTATGTGTATAGTTGTTCTTTTTTTTCTTACTTATAATTGTTATATGTATATACAGTAAAGCTATTAGTGGTTATGGTATGGGCTACCATTTGGAATATTTTCTAATTGCAGGTGACGTGCCCATAGTGTGTATTTTGTATGCTTCATTTTCTACTTTGCTCAGTTGGCCTATAATACCTACTGAGTACCAGCGAAATATACCCATCCCTACTGCGCCCTTTTGGTGTAGCTTCAGGTATGAGTGTGCCACGTAATAGTTGATTCATATGGTCCTTGGAGTCTATTTGAGGTAGCAGTTGATCTATACATCTGGAGTTGACCACTACCTTTTCTTATCTATATTATATCTTATTGTTTATTAGTTTGGGTGATAGGCTTACTTGTCAAGGCTTGTTGCGATAAGTGCCATTATGACCCTTGGTTTTTGGGTCATGATAAATTAATATCAGAGCATCTAGATTTTCATTTGCCTCAATAGTGTAAGAACTGGGTGTCTAATAGACTCTCACAGATCGGTATGTAGACCTTCGTATCTATCTTAGATAGGCTATAATATGTCTTTAAGAAACTTCCCTTATTTTGTTCTTCATTATGCGAATCCTTCATAGCTTTTGTTCTAAGTCATATTTCACTCTTTCTACATAGATGGTGAGGACTAGATCTAATGAGGCTAGAGATTTGGATCCATTATATGAGGAAACATCCTAGTCTAGAGGGCGAGTTTCGAGTCGTGGTCACGCTCGATGTGGAGGACGAACATGAGGATCTGTTGTAACGCCCCGGATCTGGTACTCTGAATGCTACATGGTGCTCATGACCCCGAAGGACCACAAGCTAACTCATGACTGATATTTGTACCTGTACACTGCATAATATGACATAATAATGCAGAAACATGCACTGAAAGGCCATAAGGTTCAATAATTAACATAATCCTAATGATATAACATCTGTGTGGGGTAATAGAATACCCAAAACAAAACTGAAAATACTAAAGTCTGAAACATGATAGTCTAGAAAGCCTCTAACTGATTGAACTATCTGAGTAAGGAGTTGATGGGACATGTCCCCAACTAAGTCCATCTAATAAACTAATTAATGAGATAATAGGGAATAATCATATCCTCGAATGATGAGGGCTCACTTCTAACTCTGACTACTGAAACTGGAATCTACTGCTGATATGGAACTTGTTTCTCTGAACCTATGGTATAAGACACCATAGCACAAATGCATCATTACTTTAATGTACTGGTATGCATTTGAGGTAGGTTGAATGCATGGGGTTCATATACATGAACAATACTGGCTAACTAACTAATATGAACATGAGAATACATGCATGCATTCATAGTAACTATATCTGAAAATTGTGATATCATGAGTATGTTGATGACTAACATGAATAATGACTGAATTCTGATAATTGATAACATGAGTGACTATATCTGACAGTCCTAAATCTGATGGAACTAGCTAAGTTCCGTACTGTATCTGAGTTGACTATATCTGACAGTCTTGAATTCTGAAGAACTATCTGAGTTCTTTTACTGAGACTGATACTGAGACTATGGGAGGTAGTCATTTAACCAACATGCCCCAAATAATGCATTATAGCTGAATTGGGGTTCAATCTATCCCTGATTGGAAGGGTGTCAATACTGTGCCACTGGTAAGTATAACATATAAGTGACCCTAGTATAACAGGTAACTCTAGTGAGAATGGTGGGAACCCTCATATAGCAGGCTAAGCCACCTCATCTACACTCATATAGTAGGCTATGATGTCTCAACCTATGCTGGCTACATAGTTCTAGAACGTAACGATTGCTTCTAAAAATCACACCCATATATAACAGGTGAGTTTCCATCCTTGGGTTCACTCGGTGCTAATTTCTACTCCCATCTGAGTAGATACTGAACAAATTTACTGAACTGAACATTGACTGAGTTACTGAATTTCGTTGACTGATGGAATATTACTGATATCTGACAACTGACTGAGTTCATGAGATCATGGAGAGTTCCTGAGTCATAAGACTGTCTGAAGTCTAAGGATTCATAGCTTGACTGAGAGTATCGTGGAAACATAACATGGCTCTAGGCACACAACTAATATTTTGGGTACAAGTACCCCCAGGACTCGATGAAAGGAAAACTGCCCAAGCATAACTTACCTGAACATATAACTAGCATCATAATCCATAATACATTTATAGAAGCATTCCATCAAAACATGTGGTAGGCATAACTTGTACATACATGGGGATTTCATGATATCATACTAGTTGGGCATTGTTCCTTCATCTAGGAATTTAATCAAACACATGGTAGGCATAGCACATGTAGACAACATTATACAATAATTAATCATCATTATTCATCTCTAATTTCATTATCTAGGGTTTATTCATAATGTTTTGATAATGTGCCATAAAACACATGTCAAGATCATGTCGATGTCAAGTTTTTGTTGTCTAAGGTTTCGTGCTTACTCGTTTCCCTAGGGGTTATCATGAAGATTGTGTGATGCCTTTACATATTTTTGTTGAGTAAAAATGTTCAAATCAATCTTACGTTCTTTATTCTACACTCTTAGAGCTTTAAAAGGTCCTTACCCATCATTTGGGGACGAATGATCCCAAGGGGAAGATAATGTAACACCTCATACTTTCGGGCTAGAATCTAGACCATCGTTCCTATGTGTATAGACCCAAACTAGATAATTCTTTGTTCATATGTGTGTGGTTATCAATCCTATAGTATGGGGTACCTTAGAATATGAATTGAGGTCACAAAAAATCCCCTAACTCTAAGATGAGTTGAAAATATTTCTAGCGATTAAGTTTCAGTGGACGTTTAAACTTGGGTCAACTTCCATCAACCATAACTTCTTGTATATATTGAATTAGAGGTCCTACTATAAATCAAATAAATGTTCTTCGAAGTAGCATTCTGACGATACCAATTTTGCTAAAATCCGATACCCGAGCTAAAAGTTACAACTATTTTCGTGAGAGAGGCAGTAGTTGCGCACGATTAGCGTGCGATGCACGCTCCGTCACACGCAGCTAATTTTCAGGTTTTGTTTTTGTGTTTTTAGGGAAATTTGGACCTTTACCTCACCCAAGGTTTGTCCATAACATAAGATTCACGCCCCAAAAGCAGAATACACTCCATAATTCATTTTTTCCTCTCAAATTAAAACCCTAAATCCTTTCCCTCAAGATCAAGAATCAAGATCTTAAGTTCAAGACTCCAAGAAAAGGGTCAAGATCCGAGTTGCATCTATGAATATCTAGGTTACATCTTTCAAATCACATAGTCTAAGGTACGTGGGGTTTATCCTATAAACTACATTTGCTTGTAAATATTAGAGCATGATTTAAAGATTATTAAGCACAAATTTTAAAGGGGTTTTGGAATCTATATTTAAATTATGTATTCAGAATGTTTCAATGTTACTATTGCTTTGGCCTTGTAGTATTTTCTCCTAAATTGATTTACATGTATATGTATATGTATGAAAATTGAGATTTGAGATTGTTTGAGAGCACAAATTATGAATTCCCTCTCGTGTATTGAATTAAAGTTTATGGTTTTTTCAGAAAAGACTTGAAATGCATGTTTTGCGATGTGAAAGTAGTTTTCTCAATGTCATAGTATTTGAACATGATTTAGAGATGATGGGCGGGTGTTTCTTGAGATGTCTATGTTTTGTTTAAAAGAGAAAAAATTGCATGAAATTAAGAATTTTGACATGACCACCTTTGTTTATTGAATCGTTGATAAAGAGAATTGCTTGCATGGTTTCACATGAGTTTTAAAGATTGAGTTTCTTGAAAAGAATTGTTGATATGGTTTTCCTGAATTCCATGATTTGAGAATACAGACATAATTTGCTATAAATGGCTCAGAGAATGTGACTTGCAAATCAATGGTATGACGATACCATGTAAATATATGCCATAACTGGACTAGAGTCTTTAGAGTTTGATTTTTAAATATTGCATGTAGTAAAGAATAAAAAATTAACTTAAAGAGGGTTAGGTGGTTACCCGAAGAGGGTACGAGTCAATTAACTTATAGCCTAAAACTGTGTTTTACTGATACAGGTATGTTACTTTTGTACGTTGGCGATGGCCCTGTGGTGTAGTAGAGATTCAGAGACTCCGACCCTTGCGGCAAACTTGGGTTGGGGGATTGACTGTCGAGTTAACGGCAGATTCTATATAGCCCGTGGAATTACAGAATTATAGGGTATACCACCTAGCGTAGAAGTAAAACAAAGAGTATGTCACAGAGTTCAGATGGTTTTATAGAGTCTTTTAACCACGCCCATGTGACTTTTACTATGTGACATATTTATGAACCTTTTTAAAATTTCTCTCATGTATGTTTCATATCAAATATTATTATGGATTTGCTCTGAGTACCAGTACAACTATATTGACCCCCTACCTCTCAGGGTCTGAGGCTCAATCTAGCGGTTCGACTAAGCAGTAGATCTTTCCAAATAGAAGTGCAGAGTTCAGTTGGTGAGCCTTCTATGTTTCAAAAGGCCTATTTAATTTCAGACATTTATTTATGGTTTTGGTCTACTGGGGGCCTTGTCCCAGTTTTCATACATCTTTGTTTCATATGTAGTAGAGGTTTTGCAGATATAGTCAGATATTATTTTATATGTTATTGAATTGCAGTCCTTAACATTTTGTTGATTTCAAAGCATGACCATGATCCCATACTCAGTTATATTTCCACATTTCTTTTCTGTATATGAATGGTGTATGTGATTACAAGTTAGATGGGCGGCTGGGCCTTTATGGTTTTGATTGCTCGTCATGACCAGGGCCTTGGTTTGGGTCGTGACAAATATCTGTCACTAAAAGCCTTAAAGTCAGGTTCAAATAAAAAAGACATTGATGTTGCCTACGTGGTGAAAAGAATTATTAGATCCATGAGTAAAGGTGACCAGTTCCAAAGAAATAGAGGTAATAACAGGAAAGGTGTCACCATAGAGGAGTGTCATAAATGTGGAAGTCCTGAGCATTTCATCAAGGACGGTCCCATGCACAAAATAGATCATCACAATTACCTCAAGGTTGCAGGTGACAAAGGAAAGATCAGGAACCAGGTCCCTGACAATTCAAGAAGGAAGGTTGCAGCTGATTATGCAGTAAAGCAAGCTCTGGTAGCATGGGAAGATTCTTCCAGTGATTCAAGTAATGATGAAAAGATTGCAGATTTCTCTATGCTAGTAGTAGAAGAAGGTTCAGTTATCTATGATACCTTTTCTGCAGTCAACATAAAAAACAAAAGATAAAATAGAAAAGAAGGTAACCTTACTCAACCTTAAGGAGAATCGAGATAATTACACTACTAGGAAGATAAAAAGTCTTGAGAGTGTGTTGATAGACAATGTATGTGAACTAACTATCAAAAAAATGTCGTAGAACAAAAAGTAGATAATCAAGAGCATGAGCTGATTGCTTTAACGCTCAAAATTTCTAAAACAAAAGAGTTGTTCAAAAAGATGAACTCTAAAATCTATGTCTAATGGGTAGTCTAAAGAAAGTAAATAGTGTTGATGGTAAAGGGAATAAGACAGTCTCCAGTCTTACGATTGATCTTAAGGAAGAATTAAATGCTTCATAAAAACACCTTATATCAGCACTTCATAGGAATGAAGAATTAGAGAGGGACTTGGTCCACCTTAAAGAAGAATTGAACAGGTCTCTTAAGCGGATAAAACATCTAGACTTTGGACCCTTTATAAAACTTTATCATTTGATGTCACTAGGGTGGGTACGACTATGGGATTGAGTTGTGCCCTTGGATATGAGTCGTATCCTCCTCCCCTCTCCAACTCATACCTTGACTAGAATTATAGGGTAGTATATTGTCTCCTATATGACATTACCACCCCCTTAATAGTAACCAATGCATACGAGTCATACCCAACTCAATCATATAGAGTGAAGCCTTAACTCTAATGGACTATTTTTGTACGAGTTGTGCATATGATTAGGGCATGATTATTACTCTTTGGATATGAATCAAGGGTGTCCACTCATACCCTAACCAATGAAGAAGGCCTAGGAGGAGCCTAGGGTATGATTTAGGGTACCACTCGTACCCTAGGGTATGATTCACTAGTAAGTCGTATGGGGGAGTTGTACCCCTTGACGGGGTCAATTTCCAGTGTTTAACTAAGGACCTTGTGGTCATTTCCCTTGCCTAAAACCCCAAGCTCTCTCACTATATAAGTTTGTGTAGACTCCTAAAAATCCATTTTGGACGAATCAAACACCTTAAAAGACTCTCTCAAACTCATCTTTGGAAGATTGGAGGCTAGGGTTTCAAAGGCGACTTTCAAGAGGATAAATGAAGTCAAGTTCTAGGTGATTCAAGTTTTTTAATGCATGTACCTCTTCCTCTTTACTAAATAACTCCAAACCAATGTATTTTCCACTTGGATTAGTAAGTGTACATGGTGGTTCTTAAATCAAATGAAAAGTTTTTGTTTCCTAAAGATGTATAATGTTGATTCTTCTTTAGACTTATGCTTATATGTGTTATTGATGATGATTTACATATGTGGGTTCTTTTTGTATGTAGTTTAAAATGAGGGCCTTCAATAACTCTAATCTTGATGATATCTACCATGGAAATAACCTTGTTGAAGATATGCACCTAAGGTGTTTGTGATAATGTCTAAGTGAATTGTCTAGTAAATTATTGATGGTATGTTGAACTAGGGAAATGGCACAACGAGCATGAATGGTTGATAAATGTTATGTTAAAGGTATTATGAGCCATGTATTATGTGATGATGACCTTGTTGAGTCAATGACTAATAAGGGGTTGAAGTCCCTTCATATAAAGATGAACTTAAACTGTGTATTATACTAAAGTGTGATGAGAATATGGTATAATAGTTCTAATGAAATGTTAATAGTTTGTGATGGTCATGATGACCATAACTTAGACTGTCTGATGAACTAAATGAAGGCATTGGCCTATTAAAATGGTTCAATGAAGGCTCCTTTGAGGACCATGTGGTCATTAATAGTGTTGATTTGGTTAAATGGTTAAAGTCCTTAAGTGTTGTATGAGTTGAATGTTGATGCATGGGAAAAGGGGTAAAAGTCCCAATATTGACTAAAGGTGGTTTAGGTGGCTTATGGTTAGAGTCCCTTGCCTTATGAAATGGCTTGAGGTTAGAGTCCCTTGCTTAATAAAATCTCTTGTGGTTAAAGTCCCTTGCGCAATAAGATCTCTTGAGGTTAAAGAATCTTACTGAATGAAATGGCTTGTGGTTAGAGTCCAAGTACGACATGGTGTTAGAGTCCCTTGCCAAAGGTGTGAGGATGAGGTTAAAATTCCATGCTTAATTAGATGTGTGTATGTGGTTAGAGTCCCTTGTTTGAATGATTATGTATGTGGTTAAAGCCCTTGGATAATGAATGTGCGAGCTTGGTTGAAGTCCTAGTCTAATGATATATGAACGTAGTTAAACTCCTATGCTAAATGATAATTACTGAGTTTATAAGTTAGAGGGTCGGAGACCCCTCTACACGTCTAATGAATGAATGTTTGGGAATGTTGTTAAACCTTGATCTATTATTGGCATATGATATACCTATATGTAAGGATAAGGAATTGAAGATAATTGAATATGATATAATGACTTGATGTTGAATGATGATGCTATTTTATCATTATCTTTTAGTTACATGCTAGTGTTCCAACCGCTAACTATCTCCGAATGCTATGTCCCCATGCAACATATGGGTCAGAGCATCTTCTTCTCTTCCTGTATAGTGATTAGATGATTTGAAGTGGCTCATGCATTGACTTTGGAGAGGTGAGCTTCCTTTCTTCGGAAGACATTCATCCTTGATATCCTATATTTAGACTTAGTTTATCTTTGGCTTGGTTTGGCTAACGTCTAGGTCTTGTCTCAGCGTATACATTTTTAAACTTTGGCTTGTATATAGGTATTGTGGATGACTAGGGACTTGGGTGTAATGGATAGTCTAATGAACTGAATGAAGTTCTTAGACTTGTTTAAGTTATGACTTGTGATATATTTCTGCTATACTATTATATGGTTGTACTCTTCCAACCCTTGTGATTTATATTGATGGTTTGGTTGGGTTATTTGGACGACCTTCGGTTCACGTGAGCTCGGGGTGCCCATACGACATGACCCAAATTTGGGTTGTGTTAGTAGACTACTTCCTTACTAATCCTTTCTGATTTAATCAATCAAGGTGCTAATGATGGCAGAGGTCTGGGCTACTACAAAATGTTCCAGCCTGGTAAGTCTAAAGGAAAGCTTGCTCATGATGATAGAAACAAAGGGCAAGTGATAGAAGCAAAAGGCACAAGCTCTTATGCACTCACTATGGAAGAGATAGACATATGAAAGAAAGAAGTCAGCACTAGACTAAGGAAAAATTAAGGAACATTGAATACATTTAGCAGGAGAGTGCACATCCTAAGAGATTCAAGTCTAAAACAGGATTGAAAAGGAAGTATGTCTTCCTAGGTGGACTAAGAAGAAGTTGATCACTCCATTGTCCTATTATTAGGAACTCAGACTCAAGTGGGTTGCCAAATCTAGAAAGTGATCATAATTCTTGGCATGAGAAAGGGACTGCAGTCAGGAGTAGTTTGTTGATTAAAAGGGTTCAAAGCAGAATGATGGAAGGTTGATTGTGTTCTCTCTCTCAAGACACTTAGGTGAAAGTGTTTTGTTGTGATAAAATGAGTTCAAGGACCTATTCCTTGGCTTATGAAAGCTAATATTCAACAAGAAGGTATGTGAAGCTTGTGTTCAAAAGAAAGTCCTAGAATGCCCTCCAGATTTGATGAATGAAAAATGACAGGAGACTGAACAAAAAAAGGAATTTTGTTGGTAGATGAAATAAGTTCATGTAGTTCCTGATCAGTTAGGAAAATTATTGTTCTTAGATGATGCTAAAAATAATAAGGAAAAGGATTTAAAAATATAGATAAGTCATAATTCCCGGGGAGCTGGTCCCTATGAAATTCATCTCAGAAGGAGAAGCTTCAGCAGCCTGAATTAAGTAAAGTCTGGGACTTGGTCCCTAGACCTGCTTTGGGAACAAGTTTTGAGAAAACAGGGAGTGTGCAGAGATTAAAGCATTATACTGACTTAACCTGATATGTGAATCAATGTCTCTCCAAACAATTAGCTAAGGTAAGAAGACAGGTATCCTTGATACAGTGGGTGAATATTAGTCTAACTCAGTACCATACCCTTGTAGGTTTACTCCCATGGGAACAACTTTTAAAATAGACAAATTTGAAGATTCACTTAAAAAATAGGGGGACCCAATCTCATCTCCCAGGTTAGTATCACTACAGTATGCTTTAATAATCATAAAATATTGTTTGAGAAAGACATGTGTTTTTCCTTCCCAAATAAAAGTTGTCAATTCCTTTACAAAATAAAGAGTCACTCTTATTAAAACCAGACATGTCATTCCAAAAGGAACATCTTTTAATTACAACAATCACCTTTTTCAAATGTCTAAATCAGGCTATTTCCCATTCTTAGTCTCAACTCATCACTCTTTGCCTCCTCTAAACCAAACTGGTCCTTCTCATTCTCTTTCACTCACAAAACCAAACTAAATCTGCACTCATCAAATAACTTGATCCTTTAGCATCAAAATCCATAAAAACTTTGCCTTAGGTCCTCTAAGTTAAAGTCTGGTAAGCTTGTTGTAATGAGGCGGAAACTCATAGTTGTTAAAAAAGAAGAAATCCTCTGATGGACCTGGTCCCAAAAAGAGAAAAGTTGTGAAAAAAGCAAGTAATCAGACTAAAGGAAAAGATGAAGGATGTGGGTAGTTAAGAAAGGAATGAAATTTTGATATTTCAGAAGATTCTGTTAGAAAGAACCCTTGATCCTAAGATAGGTGAGAAGCTTGAAATGATGGGGTTGGTAGAATATACCAGGCATCAAGGATCGACATCTTTATTTGAGGGAATGGATCCTATTATCTATGAAAAGGAGATAAGGAAATTCTATTACACCATCAAATTCTTTGAAGATGGGGCAAGTCTAAATGCCTAGGTACAAAGAAAGCTTATCAATTTGGAAAATGGATACATAAAGGGAAAAGCTGAATGAGTGTCTAAAGCATTGTAGTTTCTAGATGATGAAGAGAAGTTGGGAATAAAAATAGAGGAATTAAAGATCAAAGTTGAACCGAAAAGATGTTGAATTAGTGAACTTAAAATTGCAACTAATGAACTTACATCTAGAAATCCAAAACTTCACAAAAGAGTGGCCGAACTTAATGCTGAAGTGAAGGACCTTACCAAATAGCTATTGGATGCTCATATTTCTGAAAATGCCAGAATAGAGATACTTCTTAAGTCCTTTTACCTAAGTCTCCCTCTACTTGAACTCTTTTATCTTTATTCCCTCATCAACCTTGTGTCAGTTCCATATCTTGGTTCTTATTATGTATTTTAAAGACAGTTATCTTATGATAATTATCTTATCCTACTGTGCTGGTACTGACTATTATGAGTGAATGAATCTTTAGTTTGTGTATCTAATTTGTCTCTTTACATTAAAGTTGTTTTATATGTTAGTGTTGCCCCTGTGGCTATAAGTCAACTAATTTGTGCTTATCTTCACTATTAATTTACTGTTAATTCTTTTCAATGATACCAAAAGGGGGAATACTGAGTTCATGTAGTAGGGACTAGACACCAGGTAAATTGAGATGCAGATCTGAAGAGAGTCATATTAACAAGGGATAGTATGTAAATACAAAGGCACCAAATGAAATAAAGGTGCACAATGATAGGGGAAGTTTTTGTTGCAAAATAACAACTGACCACGCCCTTTTGTTGCATTATACAGGAAGCATGATGATTAGGGGAACATTCATCCTTATGTGGTAATCATTCGTATTAAATATAATGAATGTGCACTGATGCTCAATATTGTATGGTTTAGTTGGTCTTCATAAAAAAATGGGAAATTGTTTTATGTAGTTTTTATGATGAGTATCTAAACTACAAGGGACCAGGTCCCTGGACATGCAAAGTACTGTACAACTGGCACACTGTATCTTTGCATAATTTTGTCCTCTTCTATAATAAACTTGCAGGTGATATTTTTTACCGACTTGGCCAGTTGGTCTAATGATATTCCATCCCTAATCATCACACAGCTATAAAATAAAATAGATGCCTCTTCAATAATTAGTTTTTGCTAATTCTATAGAGAGAGAAGTGAGGCAGCAAAAACTCCATTTCAAGATTGATCAAGCATTGCTCATGCTCTTAACTTTGTACTTTGCTTAAAGAGTGAGTTAGTGTTTTTGAGTGTTGATTTGTAAAAGAATTACTCGAAGATATAAGATTCATGACTAGTTTTCTCATTGAGAGTGATACTTAGGTAGATTTGCCTATGCTTGAGACTAATTAAAGTTAATCAGTGTTGAGAGAGTCTTTGGTAGAGTTACCAAGATGAGCTGGTAGTAGAGTTACTGCTAGCACAAGGAGATGAGAGTTAGGCTGAAATCTATAATCAGGAGGTTAATTATAGTGGATTTCATTGGTTCTTGTGAGGGAAAGTCGTGGTTTTTTACCCTGGGTTTCCATGTAAAATCCTTGTGTCTTTTACTTTTTCTCACTATCTTTATTTATTTTCACTCTATTATTTGATTGCTTATGACTGATTCTGAGGGAACTAGTCACTTACTGTGTTTAGAAACCGCAAAGGGTTTGATCACGAGTCAACACCCACTACAACGGCAGGTGCTGCTATAGCGACAAAAGTCACATATTCAATCAAATTTTCTTTTAAAATAGTTTATTTTTTTAAAATTCATTTTAGGGAAAGGGGAGTAGTTTGTGCGATTTTTGACTAGATTTTCGTTGTTTTCCTTCATAAAGGTAACGAATTAATACTCGTTAACTTGTAATTAATAATTAAGCCTTAGATTGCTAATTTATGGTGTTCAAAAAAGGGTTTTAAGGATGAATTTGGGTTATAATTTAATTATATGTTTATATGCTTGTTTTAGACCAAGAGAAAGAAAAAAATTCATAGAAGGGCAAAGCTCTGATTTAGAGAAGCTGTGCAAACTCGGTTCGAGGTAGGTGATGTTATTGTAGTTTAACTCAATGTCTTCTATATGTCCATGTTAACTACTTTGTAGTATGGCTTGTTAGTGCATGTTTTTTGGTATGGTCAATGCAAATAATTTTATGTGTTGTAAGATTTTTTGACCTACTCATTGTTAAATGTAGAATATGTTGGTATTTGGAATGTTCTCATGGGTTATTGGTGTAACAACACTAGCAGACACTTGGTTCTGGAATTTAGTACATGGATGGAAATTGTCTCCTACAGGTCATCTCAAAAGGGTGGATATTTAATCCATAGAAGGTATGTTTGAGGTTCAGGTGAGTTTGACAGTTCTATGAGTGAACCATGGAATATATTTTACCATTGATAATTGTTTACATATCTTGAATTGGTTTTACTGAGCGCTACATGGTGATATTTTGTTGACTTATTGCCTTTGATCCTAAATTTCTTAGTTGTTGCTTATTATACTAAGTGTATGTTCATTGAGCATGGATTAACTTGTTATATTATAACTTGGTTATGTATTCATATTCTTATCTTGAGTTTGCCAAATGACCCTACCAGTACACTGTATTCTTGTATGTTGATACTACATATGTTCTTACTTTTGTGAGTGCAACGCATATTCTAGCGACTCCTACGAGACCTTACTTATGATTCCAGTAGTTGACTTTGAATTCAAGGGTGAGCAACATGTTTCTAACTACCATGAATTCTTCTTGTATGACAAACTCTTTATTTTTAGACTTATATTTTTTTCATTTTAGTTTTTGGGGTTGCATCCCTTCTTGACAATCCTTAGTAGTTTTGGTACGAACAACTTTCAAGTCCTAAGGATGGTTTATGGTTAAGTACAATGTTCCTTATTTGAGTTGTACTTATGCTTTGATTAAGAATTGGATACCTTTGTTGATAGATTAGTTTTATTATCTCTTTAAGTATTGATTTTGAGAAAGTGTTTAGGTAGATGGTTCTCCCACGGGTGAGTAGTGTGGGTGTCACTCACGATGAATTAGGTAGTGACGAATTTTGTATCAAATCCTAGGTATGTAGATCTCATCACACCAAAATGCATCCAGTAGAGCCAGTCTCACAAGACGGTACAGAGACATCTATACTTTTCTTCAGGAGGATATAGGTCTTTAGAAAATCTTCCATACTTGTTTCTTGCATGCTATAACTTAATTTCAATTGGTATCCAACAATTCAAATTAGTATCTAATCTTCTTTATTATTTTGCCTGCAGATGGTGACTACTAGATTAAATAAAACCCAACTAACAGCCCCTGTACCAGTCACTCCAACTGCATAGACAACCATAAGTGTAAAGGGATGAGTGAGAGGAAGAGGTAGGGAAAAGAGGGAACGAACCACACCCGCCAGGGTGGAGCTCAAGTAACAACTGTCTAGACCCTTGAAAGGTTAGTATCACCTCCCCCACCTCAGGACCTTGTTAAGAAAAGGTAAGTAGTAGAATATTAGGGAATGGATCCTGAGGTAACGACATCGACTAGAGTTGTAGCACTACCCTCTATATTTATTGAGGTGTTTTAAAAAGTGTTATCTTTTTAAAGTGAGTTGAGGGGGGAGGTATAGAGATACACCTATGGTACAAGATTTTCAGGCTACAATTGTTTATCATATCATCACCATGGCTCCTAGAATGTATAAAACTTTAAGGATTGGTATGGAACATGGGCCATTGACAAAATTCTTGCAGATAAAACTACCTACCTTTCAGAATACTGAGTAGGAAGATGCTTTTAAGTTATTGATGCTATTAGATATTACACACGATGGATATTATGAAGCAACATTGAGTTTGTAACTTTTTTGTTGGAAAAGATGTTAAGCAATGTTGAAGGGAATACATAGAATATCGATCATTGATTTTGCCTCAATGGACTTGGGAATAGTTTCATGTTTTCTTCTTAGAGAAGTATGTGCCTTAGTCTCTCTGGGATCGCAAAAAGGGATGAGTTTTTTCCATTAGAGAAGGGTGATATATCATCCAATGAGTCTAAGTTCCATGTCTTGTCTCGATATGCCACCCAGTTGTTGACTACTAAGGAGGAGATCATTTAACTCTTTGTTAAGGTTTGAATTATGATCTTCGGGTTTTAGCTATGCATATGACTTCTGCATAAAAGGGATTAAATGAAGTTTTTAACTATGTAAATAAGTTGTAAGGTGTAAAGCAAGTGAGTCAGGCTAAGATGTTAGCCAAGAAGTCCTCAAATATTGGAAATTTCAATGGGTCTTTCTTTAAAGTCCATAGTCAGTAGGCCTATTTGGTCTGTCCTATTTAGTCGGCCTTATTAGCTTCTACTGTGGTTTCAACTAAGGTTTTTTCTTAGTATTCGATGGATAGGTTCCAAGGGATTCTTACTATTTTATTAGTCGGCCTTCTCTCGAGCGAGGATGTTACTATTTTGGTGCTACCAGTCACTTTAAGAGTGAGTTCCCTTTAAAAAATGTGAATTCCAAGGTACAATAACAGACACAAGCTATAGTTATAGCAGGTGTAGAGGAAAAAGGTAATGGAAAAGGTCATCCACAGGGTGGACAAGGAAATTATACATGTAGTCAAGGTTGTCGAGGAAATAGTATTACAGGAGGATTAGCATAATTGGGAAGGAGTTAACTTAGATTAATAATCAGGCTCACTATTATTCATTTTCGAGAAAGATTGATGTCGAGGCTTTTGATGCGATGTTCACTTATATTATTTGTGTTTGTGACTAAATGGATTCTATTTTATTTGATTTAGAGTCTACTTATTCTTATCTATCTATTCAGTTTGCGGTGGGTTTGAAAGTTTGTAATGTACTTGATTACCCTATTTATGTTTTTATTCCAGTTTGTGAGTGTATAAGAGTAACCCTTATTGTTCTTGCCATGTATTATTTGTGGGTTTTTAGAATTGGGAAGACTTAATTATTCTTGAGATGTTGGACTTTGATATAATTTTGGGTATATACATGTTATCTTCATATCACGTCATTTTAAATTGTAATGCTAAGAAATAACTCTAGCAATGTTAGAAATGGATAAACTAGAGTGGGAGGGGGGGTATAAGGCCAAGCCGCTGAGAAATATATTGTTTATCTGGGCTAGAAGGTTATTGGGAAAGTGGTGTTCAGTGTTTTTAGCTCATCTCAAAGATGTGAATACTGGACCCCTTCTATAGAGTAAGTTTGGGTAGTTTTTGAATTCCAGGATATTTTTCCTTTAGACCTACCATGGATAACTTCGGATAGAAATATAGATTTTTGTATTGACTTAGAGTTGGGCACTCGCCCTATATCAATTTCTTCTTATCGAGTGGCTTCAGCAGAGTTGAGAGAGCTCAAAACTAAATTGTATAAACTACTTGAAAAGTTTTTTTTCATCCAAGTTTTTCACCTTAGGATGTTTTGATCCTTTTTGTTAAGAAAGGGGATGGTAGTTTGAGGATGTGCATTGAATATAGACAATGGAATAAGGTAACTATCATAAATTAATGTCCTTTTCCTCACATAGATGGTTTGTTTTACCAATGTCAGGGTGTGTCAGTGTTTTCAAAGAATGGTTTGTGGTCAGGTTATCATCATCTAAAAATAAGATCACAGGACATTCTAAAAACAACTTTTAGAACTTGATTAACCATTATGAGTTTCTAGTGATGTCTTTTGGGCTAAATAATCCACTTAAATCACTTATGATCATGATGAATGATATCTTTAAATCATTTTTGGACTCTTTTATAATCGTGTTTATTAATGATATTCTAGTCTACTCCAAGAGTAAGCAGGATCATGCACATCACCTTCATATAGTTTTGGGGATTCTAAGGGAAAATGACTATTTGCTAAGTTTTCAAAGTGTGAATTTTGGTTGTCTTCAGTTGTCTTCTTTGTGCACGTGGTTTTTTAAAATGGGATGGTGGTGAATCCCTAGAAGATTGAGGTAGTTAAGAATTGGACTCGTCCTAGTTCAATGATCAAGGTAAGGAGTTTTATGGGTCTTGCTAGTTATTACCGCACATCTGTCAAGAACTTTGCATTTATTGCAGCACACTTGAAAAAGTTGACTCAGAAGAAAGTTCCATTTGTTTGGTCAGATCAAAGTGATGATAGCTTCTAAAATCTCAAGACACTCTTTACTACAATACCTATCATTTCTCTACCGGTTAAATGTAAGGACTTTATAGTTTTTGTGATGCTTTACTATTGGGTGGGCATGTTGTGCTGATGTGGGATAGAAATGTCATTGCTTATGCTTCGAGGTAGTTGAAGATTCATGAAAGGGACTACCTGACATATGACTTAGAGTTAGTAATGGTGGTGTTTGCATTAAAGATTTAAAGTCACTATATTTATGGTGTCAAATATGAAATCTTCACAAGCCACCATAGCCTACAACATATGTTCACTCAAAGGGATTTGAATCTAAGCCAGTGGATATAGATAGAATTATTGAAGGATTATGATGAAACTATTTTGTACCATCTAGGTAAGGCCAATGTGGTGGCAGATGCATGGAGCCAAAAAGTTATAAGTATGGGTAGTTTATAATTCTTGAGGATGTCTTGGAGACCTTTAGCTAGAGAGTTTTATACTCTAGAATCTCAAGGCATGCCTTTGGGGTCTCAGACAGGTGTAGAGTGTAGGCTAGTGTTGAGGTGAAGTCGATATTTATAGAGCATATCAAAGACAAGCAATTTGATTATAAGAGGTTAAATGCACTCTGGAATAAAGTGGTACGTGGGGAGGTGGTGGATGCCACCCTTGACGCAAGTAGGGTATTGTGGTGTAAGAAAATGCTATATGTTCCTCGATTTGGTGATTTAATTCGAGATTTACTTTTAGAGGCCCATGGTTTGCGCTATTCTATTCATTTGGGTAAAATCAAGATGTACTAAGATTTGAGGAAGATTTATTAGTGGTTGCAAGATGAAGAAGGACATAGTGGATTATGTGTTCAAGAGTCAAAATTTTCAACATGTGAAGTATGAACACCAAAGGCCTGGTGGATCGCTTCAAAGGATGTCTACACCTATGTTGAAATGGGATAACATTGATATGGATTTTGTAGTGAGTATTCCTAAGACTTAGGGAAAGTATGAATGTAACACCCCAGATTTTTTCCCTCTAAAATTTTTGAGTTTTAAGCTCACTGCCCAGGCTATTACTTACCTCATAATCCATAAGGACTCAGTACGAGTTATGGGGATCGAGTCGTAGGGTGACTACTGTGTAATGTGTAAGTTTCTGTCCTGAGCACGACTTGTACCTATCGAGTCATGGGGAGACATTACGAGTTTTAAGGTGAGACTTATGGTCCCACCAGTGTGATTGTCTATTGTTTCTATCTTGAGTACGACCTGGACCCTATAAGTCGTAATGTCTCATTATGAGTCATATGGTATGCATCGTAGGGTCAACATTGAGGGATACCCATATATCTTCCCGTACTATGAGTTGTTTTGATGACTCATCACCATACATAATGAGTCATCACATGACCCGTAACGACTGGGCGGTAATTTTTCAGCATTTTAATAGACGGTACTTTTGTCATTTCCCTCTTTCCCTAATAAAACCCATGACATAAATTATCTAAGGGACACCATAACTCCTTATTACTCAATCATAAACTACTCCTTACCCTCTCAAATCACTAAGGCAAAAACGACTAGGGTTTCTAAGGATTTGACTTTTAGAGCTTCAATTTGTGATTTCTCTCCATAATTCTATACTTTCGGGCATGTATCTCTTCCCTAAAGTTTGTTTTGTTAAAGCATGTGATTAATTGTTACCCATGTAAATTAACTGTTGATTTATTTTGGGTTGAGTATTTTGGGATGATTGTTACTTGAATTGAATTTTCATGCTTTTAATACAATAGTTTATGTTTGTTGATGAATTTTTGGAACACATTGGGTGCATAGGCATGGTGAATGGACTAGGTATCATGGATTCCCCAAAATTTATTTAATAAACTTACTAGACCTGAGGATTCCCCAAATGTTATAGATTTTTGTAATTGAATTGGTAATAACCTCAACCGAACCTTATGAAATTGTCTTTGAAACATGAGTATATGCATATTGAAATTACTTTTGGAACTGTTGCATTGCATAAAAAGCTGATAAAACATATATGGTTTTAAATTAAACCTTGGGGGTCGTGTATTCCCCCAAGTTAATGGATAATTAACATTGAACCTAGGGGGTCGTGGATTCCCCCATATGGATGAATAATTGGAGCTTGTGGGGTCATTGATTCCCCCAAGTGATGATAATTAGAATGGTACGTTGATAATAGATTACAAGCATGGTTGGTATGACTATAACAATAGGTTGTGCTTTAGTGGATGATTATTGGTTCAATAAATGGGAATGCATAAATGTTCTAATTAGGCTTAAAGGGGGTTGTGTAGCTGAGCCATGAAATTGGAGGTTCTGAGGGACTAATAATGGGAACCCATATTTATCGATGTGAGGATTGTTCTTAATGACCGTCTGCTTGTATCACACTTTATATATTTGTATCCTGTATTGGCGAAGGTTCGTGTATTACCTGGTCTTCCTTGATGCCCCGATTCGTGCAGCTAGTATTCACTAGGACCCTTTCAGCAGGGTGTGAGTTGGACCCATATAGCCTGTGGGTATAGATAACTATTAGAGCTTTATAATCTAGGTTAATGTTTTAACTCTCATGCTAAACCTTGTTCCCTATCCTGGAATATTATATATATATGTGTGTGTGTGTGTGTATGTATATGATTGTATGTATATGGTTTTGGAATGATTGATCATGGCATTATTTTATCCCTTTCCTGAGTTACAAGATTGCGCTCACCCTGCTAACCATCCCCGAATGTTGTATCGCCACTCAATGTAGGGTCTGGAGATATTTTTATCTCCTTTCATAGTGATAGGTGATTCTGGTTCGTTTGTTGGTCTATCTTGAAGTGGTGAGCTTCCATTCCTCGAAATACCATCATTTCATATTCTTGTTTTATTCATTATGTTTAAGAATATTTCTTTTGGACTCACTCTAGCTATGGTCAGGGGCATGTCCCGACTTAGGTTGTTCTTAGTTATTTGAGGCTTTGTAGATTACTGTGGATTGGAATGGTTGTTAAAATTCTTAGATTCCTTTCTGATCTAGTTTCTTAACTATCTTGTTATATGTTTGGAGCTCATCTCTATCTTGTTATATGTTCAGAACTCATCCACTAATTGTTATATTGTGTTCTGGTTGGTTAGGCTAATGGGGGTGCTCTCTTGTCTTTAGCGGACTTGAGATACACATCACGACTAGGCCCTAGCTTGGGTCATGAAAAGTTTGGTATCAGAGCCTAGGTTAATGGTCAGTGGGTATCCACAAAGCCGTGTCAAGTAAAGTTTTTTTATGGGTGTATAGTGCACCGCACTTATAAGGGAGAGTCTACGAGGCATTTAGGAATTTTTCCCTTTCTTGTGATCTAATTTTTGGGCTATAGAGTCTAAGGTCTTAAAAGATCCTCTAATCTTTGTTAGTTCACATTTCAGATCATGCCTTCTTGAAGATCTGATGCTTGTGGAAACTCCTCTATCCTACTTGAGGACAATATGGATGAAACTCATTCTTGTCACGACTCGAGGCTACCCCCTGGTCGCGACACGATGCTTAAGTCCACAAAGGCCCCCAAGCTAATTCACATACTGGTACCTACTGAGACCATTGATTAAAATGGATACTGAAATAGCATCCGCATAAGATAAAGTGATGCAACATGATGCAAAAATAGAATATTGATCTAAACATAAATAACATATGTAAGGACAACTGATAACATCTGAAAGATAAACTGACTCTCTGAACATCTGAAAGACACTAACATGATGAGTTGATGTGACAGGCCCCCAACTAACTCCGACTGACTGACATAAAAATAGTTGGTGTAAATGAGTTAAGTAAAAATATCATCCTCGATGGAAAAGGACTCAACACTGTTGTGTTGGGAGGATGCTAATCTGTCTAAGGATGCTCAGTGAACTGGGCATCCAAACCTATGTTATAAGACAACATAGCGCAAGAAAAGTATGTGATTAGTACTTTGAATGTACTGTTATGTGAGTCCAAGACAACTCAAATACTTGTGAAATCTAAACATGTAAAACTGAGAATGTAAGACCAATATAGTATATACTGATATGATCTGAAAAACTATTATCCGAATAACTGAAATAATCTATAAAACTAACAGAATAAATACTGAAATCTATCTACCTGGTCAAGCAAACTTAAACTAGGATGAAATAAGTACTGACTGAAGTTGTGGTAGTTATCATGTAATAAACATAAACCATGTGAGCTAGTAAATTCCAACGTCTGACCCACATTGAGGAGGGTTGTTCTATCCTTGCCATCGGACTAGAACCTGAACTGGAGTGATCACTAAACTAAACCCATATTGGTCAAAGGGAAATTATCTATGGCAAGGCCCCTAAACCTACGGTGGAACGTAGTTTCTGGGAAGTAGGAAGCGTTGAACCCACATTTTCCTCTCGGTGCTAAGTCCTACTCCCAATTGAAAAATAGTGAAATACTAACTGTTGCATACACTGGTAACTAATTTGCTCAAATTAGGTATTTTAAAACTGACAGTGCATGCCTAATCTAAAGAAATCACGAACATATAAAAATGATAATTTTAACATGAAATAATACTCGGTATAACAATAAAAACATAAGTCGGCTAACTCATTACTTGAAAAATATGAAACGTAAGTAATCATGAAGGTATCGGGTGTTCATAATCCGCCAGCACTGAATGTTTATAAAATTTGATAATCATACTTAAAATAGTGATATAAAGTCACAACTCAAGGACCCAAAACATGAGACATTTCAATAGCTTGATAAATCACATGAACTTAAAAATGGGAATGAGTTGACCTTGGGAAAATATCATGTTTATACAGTTCAAAGCATAATTTGAGAATTTGACATTATATTGACTAATCATGACATGGGGTTTTGGAACTTCAAGCATATAAGAGCATGTTTCGCATGGGATCAAACTGTTAGCATGGATTGAATGTAAAGTTAATGAGAAAACATGGATGAATTTCATGATTTACATTAAACTTTATCATAAATTAGAGTCTAATCCATACTTGAGCCAAAAAGAGGGTTTTGGGCTCAATGGGTGAAAGGAACCTATTGATGAATGATAACTCTCAACTTACACGTCAATTGAAGTGCAAGGTAGTCGTCGTCAATATATTTACCCAATTTTAGAGTCGGGGTCTAATCCACGAGGAACAATGTGATTGGCAATCAAATTAATTCAGAATAATAGATACAATGTAAATTCAAGCCAATAGTACAAAATGATAAAAGTAGGGGAGATAGGTATCGACACTAATATTTCTTTTTGTTTTTTCAAGTATAAATTCGGGGCTATGAATAATTAGAGTTTTAACACTTAGGCACGGATCTTGGGATTATGCATTACTAAGGGAATGACATGAGGGTGCGAATAATCAACATTAATTTAGTAAATCAAACATGGGTAGGTGTAGTTATAGATTTTGATTCTAGTCTTTCAACAAAACACGAAACTTTCACCCATTGATTCTTTTGAATACATAATGGATTTGTTTAACATTTGATAACCAAACCTCAATTTAGGCATCCCTATTTCTAGGATAATGCCCATCACAATCACCCTTATTTCTAAGATAGTGAAAATTTAGCAAACTACACACATATTTGTCTATCATTGATTTGGTATCCACATCCCTATTTCAAGGATGATATGGATTCTTAAAGTTCACCCGAAACCCTTCTTTCGAAGATGGCCTTGAGATTTCTAGAATTTAGAGCTTTCACTTATCAAACCTATGTGGGTATTTGGGACTTTCACCCATAAATCCTAACCAAGTTATCATAGCAATGATAAAACCCATAAGTATGAATTACCAAATAGAGGCTAACAATAACAACCCACATACACTTTAACCCCTATTCACACATAACCCCAAGAGAGAGATCTAGCTACACATAAGATAAATAAGTAAAGATATACCCATAATCTCCATTGAAATGATTTATTTAAGCTTAAGTGAATGTTACTTCAAACATTGCATGCCCACAAATCAATAATGGAAGTGAGCTATTCCTCATCTTGGAAAGTCTCCAGTGTATTCTTCACCCAAAATTTATACAATATTTTCTTCTCCAAGTATGGAGGCTATGAACTCAAGAGCTAAACCTCAAAATTGCAGAAGATGGAATAATGTGAATAATTCTAGGGTCTAAGTCTTATTGTCAAAATTGGGATCATCCACGTGCATTTCCAGGTTTGACCTTGGGCTACATTCTTCTGCTAGGCTATGATTCGCGGGTTTGGCCGTGATCGTAGCCACGTGATCGTGGTTATCTTCTGTGGCCATGGTTGCTTGACTTCTTCTTGACTGCCACAATCGCAGTCATCAGACCGTAACCACGGTAACTGAGGCCAGTTTCTTCTTCAATTCTTCAACTACACTTTCTTGCTCCCTTTTGATTATGTTTAGCTCCAATCCACATCTTTTGATCTTATCAATTTTATACCTACAAATTATGGATATAAGTGCATTTAATCACAAATTTGTCTTTTTTTTCATTCAAAACAAGGTAATGTACATGAATGATAAGTGCGACTGAGTGGTAATATCACCACTCATCAACACCCCCAACTTAAAGCTTTTGCTTTTCCTCAAGTAACACTACCTTTCACCATGAGACACAATCCTTTATGCCTAAACTTTATGCCTTAAAGATCACAATGACCTTAACTTTAGTCATCACCACAGGTAACTCATTGCACATGTGCTAGTCTAGCTTTACTACACCCCTCGTTATAAATTGCAATATCTAAGGATGCATAAGACTTTAAAGAGCAACCAATCAACAAGAACTAATACTCTAGAATTGGCTTCTTTCTGACCACAACTACAATATACTCTATTTTCCTCATTGTTCGGGAGGTGACACAGTCACCCACCTCAACTTGTTTATATGCCAACCTCACAAGAAAGAGAATTCCACATACCAAACTACCAAATATAAAACAAGGAATTTTAAGTGCAAAAACTCTCTCCTTTACAAAATAAATCCCTATGCAACAAGTTTCATACCATAGGCTTGCCCCAATTTTCCATCACCACTACAAAGAAAGTAAATGATCAGAGATCTCAAAGGGATTTCTAAGCTTGTAGTGTAGGTTTGGGTTAGGGTAGAATATCATTTGGAGAACAAAATGGCTACTACCATCCTTGAACATGTACGTAACATTATTCAATCCAGCTTTTTTACTATGGGCCACTCTACATTGTTTTGCTCTTTTTTAGCATGCCTACTTTTTGCTTCCTTTGTTCACCCATCTTTCTTTTTATTTATTTTTCTTGTAATTTTTATGCAATTCCTTCCTTTATTGGATCCTTTCTTTTTCTATTCCTTTATTTTCAACACTTAGGCATATTCGACATTTTACTAACACTTCGTGGCCCCAAACTTCCTTACATCAACTTTCACCACTCACAACTTATGCTGTTAGCTTCAAGATGCATCTTCAAGTTCAAGGAAGGTATGGTTCAAAAGAAGGATAAAAAGAATGGGTCATGGTTTGTAATGAGTTTGCCAACAAAAGGGTCCAAAGGCTCAAAGTTGGTAACTAAGGATTATAATCATGCACGTGTAGGCTTTTTAGGCTAGAGTGGTTTCCAATGTCACAAAGATGGCCTAAGATCACTTCTCCAATCACATACAATCAAAATTAGCTTTGAAAGACTAATGGGAAAAGTTCTAGATAACACAAGTATACAAGAGATGAATGTAAATATGTCACCACACATGGCATAAAAAATTTGCCAAGGGAGATCAAATGTCCCTCCCACTAAATACAAAGTTGGAGTATCTATTTCTATTCACAAGTCAAAAATTTATGAAGCCACAAAAAGAGAAAAAGATTTGTTACAACATTTCTCATGTCCATGCCCTTGATTTTCAAAAATTTTGGACAGGGGGGATTTTTTATTTTGCATTAGAACCATGAACAATTTGCTAAACTATAGCTACAACCAAAACCTTAGTCTCACATTTGGGCTCAAAATGGGCACACTAACCAGATGGCTACTCAGAATTCACCAATGGCGTAGAATGGGATCCCAAATTTGCACTTTACAATGCTATAGGTACTCATACTTACCATGCATTCATGACATTTACGCTACAGGTAATCAAAAATTCCCTACACCTATACCTCAAAACCCAAACATGACACTTTACCCTTAAGAATGTCATCACTCAATCCATCATAGAGAAAAGCTTGTCATGTATCATCAACATCAAAATAAAATCTAATATAAAGAGAGAAAAACTAATACTAGAAGAAAAACATGTTAATCCATAAAACATTGGCACCAATTGGGTACCCAAAAATATAGCATTTAAAAATAAAATAAAAATAGTATCCAAAATATCATCCCAAAACAATATCAATAGAAATATTCGACACACAACACCAAAACAATATAAATATGGATGCACCCCAAACTAAAAAAATGTAGTGTCCTTACTGAATGTGTAAGAAAACAAGAGTAAAAAGGGTCTCCCTGAATATGCATCAAGAGCTATCCTCTCCCGCTGACTCTGCACTATCACCCTCAGCGTCATCAGTATCCCAATCAGTAGGGGCGTCGTCCTCACTATCTATCCTAAGTGAAGGTAGTCGATGGTTGGGCTTAAGCACCTTGGAGATGCCTTTTACCCCCTTTCACAGCTTCTTAAAGAATTTATCTCGCTTCTTCTCTCTCATCATAATTTTCTTATGTGAATACCTGAGGTCCCTATATGATGAAGCTAAGGCTGAATAATCTCTCTCCAAATGGTCAATAGTAGCTCCCTGCTTCTTTTATTCCTCTCTATATTTCTCATAGTCTGACTGAGCTACGTACGAGTGACGAGCAGTGGAGGACTCTTCTGATCCCTGAAGTAGTCTAGATAGTAGTTCTCTCATCACCTATATCTGACTAGACATGTCATCAAAGGCGGTGGCTGATGAGGGTCCACAAGAGTTTGTATCCTCTTGGACTAATTTGGTCGAGTCCATCTTCCACTTTTTGCTTTGACCTGGGGTACCCTCACCTCTAAATTTTAGTTGGAAGATACGGGGGAAAGTGGTAACCCAAGTATCTATAGCATACTCCTCTATTTGTGTTCTCCTGCATATCTCTATGATAAGGGAAGGGAGAAGAAGATGTGTACCTCCATGACTTCTGAAATACCTCCATTCTGAATGAACAATTTTTCTCATAGTCAGGGCGATGCCTGAGAGAAGACAGGCCATCATCCGAGCTTACATGTATGTGCCAATGGTCATGTTAGTACACCATTATGAGTGCACGATGATACTCGACTATAGACGATATTCAGCAAAAGCCTAGCCTCATCTGTCAAATCATTCATCAGAATATTTCTCTTGGTGGTGGCCTAAGGAACCTCTTTGCCAGCACATAAAATATCTTCCATCCAGGTCCCTGGAACACATGATTTTGTATAAAACTGCTCCATGTCAGCATCCGGGAGCCCATATACTTCATTAATCTGCTTTGTCCCGAAGTTTACCTGACTTTCCTTAATAGTCATTACCGGGTTTGTGAAAGAATCTTTGATTATATTAGTGTAGAATTAACGTACCCAATGCTCATTATCAACACAAGGGTCTGGGACAAAACACATCCACCTGGTTTGATTAAGTATAGCATGAAAAGTTGGAAACTTTCCCTCCACTTTATCTAAGTTGATACCCCTTTTAGGAAGTAACTTAGTTCTATGAAAGTCTGTATTGTAGAAGTTCTGACATTATAGGGTCATGAATCTGTTGTTGTCTAATTCTTCCATCTCTGGCGTGGTTTAGTACCTGTCAGCAATGCAACTCAAACCAACATTAGTATTGTCATACCAAAAACATGCTAAATCAAACAGATAAGCTTATGTGGTAGTGTTATGGAAAGTTTTGGGGGCAACAAAGGGTTCACAGAAATTTTGATGTCTGCCAAAAATTGCCCTCAGGTATGGCGATCATGGAGCATTGATCGCGATTGGGGTGTTGCGATCACGATTATCGGGACCGCGATCGCGGTACTTGAGACCAGGTTTGTCAGTTTCTGCACAATGTTTGAAATGTAATTTTACCCTAATCCTTTGTTTCAACCAGGCATGACAACATTATAAACAATGAATTAAAGCCTAGAATGTGTAATTATAGCCCCCATACTTGAACGAATTCAAATTAAACTCCGTGGGGAATTAAATCAAACACATGGTGTACATGATCACTTCAACCGTTTAAAGCTTAAGTTTAGGTACTCAAGACTTCCCTATTAACGTGTACACCAACTACAACAGCTAACCGTAGCAATAATTACTACTAAGCATGTATTTAGAAATAAAAATACTATTTTAGGCCTTTCTCTATAGTACAAGTTTTAAGCATGCAATTATATCAATACCAATGAAATTGGGACAACTTACCAAATTAGTTGATGCAAGGGATGAATTTACACTTGGATATGCAATGTAATGCCAAAAATTGAAGAGAATTTTGAGAGAAATTGGAAGAGGAGCATGGGGGTAAAGTGGCATTCGGATGGTCATCTAAACTAATTTGACTGTGATCGCGGTTATGTGTCCTCCGCGATTACGGTGGAACAAACCATGGTCGCGGTAACTGAGAAAAAACAATCGGGTTTCCTGCACTTCTTGTTCAGTCCAAATTGCCAATTTCACATGTTCCTTTTTCAAATTCAATCAAAATTCCTCTTAGCACCAACATTTCATGGATTATGCATGCATAACAACAAAAATGAAATCTACTCTACATGCATAAATCAAAAGGATATGTGCTACTTTTTGTGGCGTGATGGGTTGCCTCCCATCGAGCGCTTAGTTTAATGTCATGGTATGACGTCTCCATTGCTTGTTTTTAGGTTTCCACTTAGAGGGTTTAAATCTCCATCCCATATTTCATTCAATATACAATGAGTAGCAAGGGGACAAAAGATTTAAATATTCCAACATGAAACTTGGAAGAGACGAGAAAATGGAAAGCAAGCTTCGATCTCGCTATTTTGAAGACTTGAACCCTTTACCCAACTTTACATCAAACTTTTGGATTGGCTCTATGGTTAAAGGTGCGCACATCAATAGGCTACTCTTTGTGTATCGGAAGTTGTGCTCCTTAGTCTTTGATGGATGGGATTCCATATGCTTTTTAGGAATGTCAAATTCCAAAATGTAGGAATCGTACTCTGTCACCCCATAATCCATCATTTGTCTTGATGGATGGATTCTCATCACATCCTTGAGGCACAAATTTGTTCAATGTATTTGTTAAGTATTGAAGGAAGGAAGACAAATTTAGTGAATATATATTGTTGTGCACTTGCTCTTGATCTTTTAGTATGTTTTTATATATTTTGCACTTCACCTTGACATTTCTAGTATATTGATATGAATCTATTGGTATGTTAACTTAAGATTGGCACTTATAGTATGCTAAAACACATCTGCAGTATGTTTAATTTACATTGACACTTACAGTGTGTTATAATGCATCTTTCTTGTAGTATATATTAATTTATCTTTGTTAGTGCTTGAAATTGGCACTTATAATGCAATAACAATCTCAAACTCTAACTTTTGGAGATTTAGTTGATATGGTACAATTTGGATTGTTTTTGTATGTTAATAAAGTGTAGGATTCACTAAGAACCCATAAATTTGTTGGCTCAATGTTTTTAGTATCCTAGATGTTGGTTTTCTCTTTTCACCTTACTACCTTGGATAGGACTTGTTAATGCATAAGTAGACTAGATAATGTTGGTTTAATCACTTCACTTCACAGCTTTGTATAAGACTTTGTAAAGCATCTGTTACCTCAACTTGGTATTGATGCTTTTATTTGCTCAAGGAAACTTATTGAAGTTCTAGAAGATAAATAATGAATATTAATTCATAACTTTTATTTATCAACTTTTGTAGATGGAGAAATTAATCACGGTGGTGATGAAAGCATTAATGGGGATGACACTTGTGATTTTCTAGAAAGTGGTCGAAACTCTTGTATGACTAGCTCTGTTATTGATATTATGAAGTCTTATTTTTTTATCTTATTAAAACATTTGCCAATTGCTGTATATTTTGCTCATGGGTCATATTACGACTGATTTTTTAATCCTATCGAGGATGACTTGTACATTTTATATATTTTGAACCTATATGGAGGGTGACATTATGACTCATATATTTTGTATATTTTGCGCCTATGGTGAATATTAGTTTGACTAGATATTTTGAATTAGAATCAATTAGTTTTATTTAGTAATTTTCATCTTTTGTGGTACTTACAATTTCATATATCAAATATTTATAAATACAGCCCAAGCTATTGGAACATATATGGATTGTTCCAATAGAAAAAATAGAGTTGTTGTGGTAGAATTTTCTAAAGACAGTCTACCAATTGTTGAAACATATGAGAACGATTACAATAAGTAAACAAATATTGTTGCAGAAAAACTTTTGATCAATGTAAAAAATCGTTGGAATAACAATGATAACTGTTGCATTTGATCTATAAAATATGTTACAACATAAACTAAAAAATTGATGCAAAATAGTAATAAACGTTGCAACTGAACAACAAATTTGTTGCAAACATATACTAAAAATGGTTTCAAGAATACTACAACCATTACAATTGAGCTAAAAAAATCCGTTCTTATATCAAAAGCAATGATCTTAGTTGTTCTAATTATCACATGAAATTTTCGTTATTGAGGTATGAATAAAATCATTACAATAAGTTCTCCTTAAGAAACTATTACTGGAACTTTTATAGTGAATGTTACAATTTATTTATGGTAACGGAATCTAGTACAATTGGTATAGACCCTGTTGCTATTGTTTGAGTGCAATGGTTTTAAGGCCTATAGTAAGGATTTTCATACCATTGTCGTCGGCCCATTTTAGATAGTGTGTGTAGTTTCTCTTTCATTCCCACTCGACTCTTAATTTGTAGAGAAGTAAAAATTATAATTTATGTTTAATTTTTCTTGCTTATGGCATTCGCAGTAAGCTTGATTAGCAGGCAATCAAATGATCATCCTATGCCAAAGCTTCAATTTTCGGCAAGGTAGCAATTGCTTATTTTTATTAAATATTCTTATTCTTATTCTCATTCTTTCTCTCAATATCTTTTATTCTCTTAAACTCTTGAGTTTTGAAGTGGTTATTAGTTATTTCGTTCTTAGTTACAAGTTGTCCCATTATATTTGACACAACCTTAGGAGAACCACATCCTAAAATCTAGCTTTAAGGTGAGAGAGCCCAAATCTATATAATCCCCCACATCATCTCACTGTTTAACCAATGTGTGACTCAAGTCCGAAACTTAATTGTAGGATCATAATAAAATTGTTAGTTGATTACTATCTTCCACTTTCATACTACATCACTTCCTCTTATGACTGTATATGTGTCACGACCAGAGGCTACCCCTAGTCGCAACAACGGTGCTTACGGTCAAAAGTGACTACAAGCTAACTCATGAGCTGGTACATGCTGTGAGCACTGAATATAGTAACAAAATACATGTGTGTGAAAGTAAACTGTCAACGCATAAGGTTTAAATACTGATAAGATAATGTAAAATTAGATACTGAAATACATATCAAAATGTGTCTGAATGACTTAGAACATGTGATAAAACTGACTGAATATCTAACTGACTGGATGCATGTTTAAAAGCATCTAAAGTGACTGAAGAGTTGATGGGATATGCTCCAACTAACTCCAAATTGAACTAACTAAAAAGAAATGCAGAAATATTGAAAGAGCATAACAGGTCCTTGACATATGAGTACTCACCACAACTGTTGCTACTGATAAGCTGAATAGTCTAAGCGCGGATAGGAAATTAAGCGTTCGAAACTATGATATAATACATCATAGCGCGAAGAAAGTATGTGGTCCGTACTTTGAATGTACTAGTCTATGAGATGAGATTAGGCTGAAATGCATAGGTTCATGTGCATGAAATACTGATTGACCGAATAGCATGAGATAATGACTGGATGAATAACATGTGATAACTGATGCATAATATGCATGAAAGCTACAAAATCTGAGAATGCATGACCAAGCATATAACATGATACTGAAATAGTTTGTAAACTGACATACTGAAATCGGATAACTAAATAACTTATGAACTATATGCTATGGTCAAGCAAACCTGAACTAAATTTTGTACTAAATACTGAACTGAGTCTGTGGGAGTTATCATCTAACCAAAATTCCCCAATCTGAGCTAATTAGAGTCCAAACTATAACCCTAGTTCAAAATTTTTAATACCGTTCCACGGTTACTAACAATGGTTTTGTGGATCCACTAATGACTCACCCTTATCTGGCAGGTGCTCTAATGAGATATGTGTTACCCTCAATAGGAAGGTAAAAACTTTATCAACCCTTAACTAGTAGGCTGATATCTCTAACCTATCTGGCTATGTAGTTCTGGAACTCAGGGACTGCTACTAAGGTCACCCCCTCTACTAGCAGGTGAGCCCCCATCCCTGGGTTCACTCGATGCTAAATCCTACTCCCCAACTGTATGACACTAAATTACTGGACTGAACTAAGCTTAATTGAACAAATAACTGATCATGATAACTAACTGAATAACAATGCTCATGGTTTATCTGAAACCATACTGAAGATACTGAAATCATGTAAACAGCTAAGTATCGGGTGTTCATAACCCTCCAACACTGAATTGAAATATCAATAAGGACATGTAAAGCTTTAAAACCCATAATAAAGAATCATTTCTCAAAACCCAACATTTAGATATTTCATCAAATACAAGAGAGTCATGAATTTAAGCATGGGAATGGGTAAAGCATGTGATTGAAAAAATAGTTACAATACTAAAACCATGAATTTGGGATTTAACATAAGGATTTCAATGCTCAAATCATATAAGGTATCATTCAATCAAAAAACACTTGAAACATAACTTGTAATCAAAATCAATAATAATTTCATGGAGACAATTCATCATAAACATGTAAAAATTTATAATTTGATATACAAAGGAGATTCTTGGACTACATGGATGAAAAGGGCCCATGTATGAACATCACACATACCTTGAATCTTAAATCTTGAAAGAGAAACACAAATCTTTAAGCTTCCTTGAAGGTTTTTGGATTTGGGAACTTGATTCTTAGTTTCCTTGGAGAGAAAAGAATGAAATTAATGAACTTGGGAGAAGATTAGGATTTGATTTTTAGAGGAAATTGGGGGAAAATGGTCATATAATTCCCTAACCAACTTTTGATTTGTGTTTTTACAAATTGGATTAGGGGGAAAAGACTCAATTGCCCCTCAAAGAATTAAATCGTAACTGGAACACGGATTGAAGGCTCACCGTGAAGCGGTGAAGGCTCTATAGCTTTACCCTTCTCGATGTGCCACTATCGTGGTGTGGTGTTGGAATCGAAGTGTAAGACCCTACAAAATTTTCTCGTAGTCTAAGCCTTAAACGTGTCAAGTAAAGCATAAATCCGGCCGCAAAAGATTGAGAAGTGACTTCCCAAGTGAGAAATATTTTAAACCATGTAGAATTTCCTTAATATTGACTTTTTGTCACATAGATGATTGAATAAGATTTCCATCGATACCAATTTATCAAAATCCGACATCAGATGAGGAAGTTTTGGACGTTTTACTAAAAGCTGTCGGAATCGCCCAGGTGTGATGGACAGGTTGACGGACAGTCGAGCTTGTGACAGGCCGTTTCCTAAACCATCGCAACCAATGCAGTGACTCTCTCTTGTATCCCAAGTGTGATGGCCAAGATGACGGACCATCAAACTAGTGACGGACCATCGGTAAGACCATTGCAACTGAGGCAGTGTGGCCTTTTTCTGACCAACGTGTGATGGACGATCCAACGAGCCCTCAGACTAGCGATGGACCATCACTTCGACCATCGCAAATATCGTTCAGTATTTTTAAGTCGTTTTTAAAAAGGGATTTTTGGACTTTTCTCACCCCTTTACACTTATATATATATCTTGAACGAAGCTGAGGGCTTCATTCTTCATCTTCAATATCAAAGATAAGGTTTCATACAAGATCAAAACCTTTCTTTCTTCAAGAAGAAAAAAAATAATAAATCAAGAATCTCTCCAAGAGCCTTCAAGAAGATTTTCCTAAGGTATGCAGATGTTGATTCTTGGGTCCCTTTCATCCAAGAAGCTCAAGAATCCTTTTCCAAATTTCAAAGATCTTATGTTTATGAGTTTTCATGATTAAAATGAGTTGAAATTGAAGTTCGTGCTATTATTGAGTTTTAATTCATGTTTTGATTACAGGGTTTTCAAGCTTTGGCCCTAGTATGTGATGTTCATGATAAACCCTCTTCAAGATACTTGTTAAGTGATGTGTTCATGTCAATTAAGTGAAAAAATTGTTGAATAAGCAAAGAATGCTCCCCATATGTTTGATAAAATGCTTATGTAAAGGAATTAGAGCCATTATAGCATGTTGACTAAAAATCTCCAATTATGTGCAAGCTCATGCATGCCAAGTGTTTGTTAAAAAGCCTTAGTGAATGAATTGTGACATGATAGCATGAAATTCCCCAATTATGTCTTCTTTAATGCATGCTAAGTGTTTGATACAAGACCTTGTTGAATGGAGTATGAGCCAATAACATGTCTCCCTATATTATCACAAGTTTATGATTTCTAAATGCTTGAAGAGATACTTTAGTGATTATGATGGTGAATGAATGTCCATGGTAATGATTATTCAAGAATGGTCATATTTTACTTTTATGTTATCGAGTCCTGGGGGTATTTATACCCGATAAATTAGCTGCAGTCTAGATCCCCTGTCAGTTTTCACGATAATCTCAGTCAAGCCACGATTCTCAGAACTCAGTGAGTTATAGAACTCAGTACTCTCAGACAGTTACAGAACTTAAGTAACCTCAGTATCATTAGCACTCTAGCCTCAGTTCCGTACTCAGCTCCGATCTAGTAGTATTCAAGTGTTTAGTTCAAACCTCAGTAGTATTCAAGCAATCTATTCAGAGCTCAGTATCATTCAGTCAGATAACAAGATTTAGTAGTATTCCATCAGATAATGGAACCAAGTGAACTCATCTTAACTCAGTCAGATCATTCGAGAAATATGATCACTAATAGATTCAGCTCAGTAAAAATTCAGTTAAGAATCAATACAGAGTATTTCAGTTGGGAGTAGAATATAGCACCGAGCGAGTGTAGGGATGACGGCTTTCCTTTTAGAGAGGCAGAGTCGTTAGCAGCAATCCCTGAACTCTAGAACTATGTAGCAGCGTAGGACCAGGAGTCACCTGTTAGATAAAGGCTTGACTATCATACTTCCTTAGGCTTAACTTCCTTTTCAGAGTCACCCATCAGAGAGTCTTGACCAAAGTAGAGGTCTTTACCCGTGGCACGGTATTGACACCCTTCCAGCTGGGGTTACAGGTTGGACCCCACCAGTTCAGATTTGGGGCATGTCGGTTAAGTGAGAACTCCCACAGTTGCAGTTTCAATATCAGTCTTCAGAGTAGAACTCAAAAATTAGGACTGTCAGATACAGTCACCTATCTCAGTACGAAACTCAGATAGTTCCATAGATTCATGGACCACCCGCTAGATAGGTCTGGTCTCTCATAAAGTTAATCAGTATCAGTACTAATAGATCCAAAGATCCCCGTTAGATAGGCTTGATCTCAGTCTCATATTCAGATGAGTATTCTCATTATTAGATGCCGAGATCACCCATTAGATAGGCCTGATCTCAATCTCTGGTTTAGTTGATTATTCTCATTATCAGATTCAGAGATCTTTTGCTAGATAGGTCTGATCTCAAGCATAATCATTTCTTATCAATGATAGTAGATTCAGGGATCATCCGTTAGAGAGGTTAGATCTCAGATTTAGTCAGTCAATTATAGCAAGCTCAGAACTCAGTTATTGATATGAGTAGATTTAGTTAATCAGCTTCAATATCATTAGTTTCTGAGATCACTCGCTAGATACGACTGATCTCAATTTCAGTACTCAGTTATCAATATCAGAAGTTTCAGTTGTTCAGTATCTCAGTAATAGTAGTGAGTTCAGACGTCAGTAAAGCAGTACCATAGTTTTAGTATTCAGAGTCACGATGATTTCAGTTATAGTTTGTGCATTCATGCATATGTCCTCATTCTGTACTCTCATGATTATTCAGTTAAGTAATTGTTCATGCATAAGCCCTTGCATTTAGCCTTACCTTATCTTGTATACTCAGAACATTTCTACATACTGACGCATTTGCGCTATGGTGTTTTATTTTACACCAAATGTTCAGAGGCACGAGATCAAGAGTACCCTTAGTATCTCAGTCCTAGTCCACAACAGTAGACATAGAAGTGAGTCCTCTTTATTCGAGGATGATCCTTATTTTATTATCATATTAAATTTAGTTTAATTTTAGTAGACGGAGTTAGTTAGGGGCATGTCCTATCAACTCCACAGTTCAGATAGTCTAGAGGCTTTTCGGACAGATGTGTCAGCATTCAGTTTTCAGTTTTGAGTATTTTAGATGTTTTGAACCTTATGGTAAGTTTTCCGCCAGTTTTCCGCATTTATTATATTATATTATGTAGAGCTCAGGTACAGATATCAGTAGAAGGTTAGCTTGTGGTCCTTCGATATCTTGAGTACCGTGTAACGACTATGGGGTAGTCTCGGGTCATTACACAAAGTCTAAACAGGACCTAATTCTCGTTCGAAAAATCCAAAACTTCCTCGAGATATGCTCTTTACACCCCTGAACATGAATTAACTCAAAAATCTATGTCTCGAGGTCTTCCAGAAGACCCATTTAAAAATCCTCAAAGTTACGAGGCCAAAAAAATGACTAAGTACCGACACTTAGTTAAATTTTAAGGCATTAAGTCTTTTATACATGCAACTAGGAGCTTAAATGAGCTAAAAAGTAAAGGGTATTACAATATATCCCCTTTGGGAACATTCGTCCTCAAATAAGACTATTTAAGTTGAGAATACTGGGGAAACTAAAATTACATACTGAATATGCATAACTGAAAAAATGATTACATTACTGAGCTTGAAACATGATAAATAAACTAAACTGATTCGTGAATGTATGCAAAGACATGAGAATTATTATATAATTGGAACTGAGAATGGAAAAGAGACAATCTAAGGGGAACTGTTACCTTAAGCTGAGTCTGAGTTTGCAGAGAAAAGATGTGGGTAGTTGGTACACATATTTGCTTTTGCTTCCCAAGTAGCTCCCTCAATGGACTGATTCCACCAAAGAACTTTGACGAAAAGAACTTCTTTGTTCCTTAGTCTACGAATTTGACGATCAAGGATCTCGACTAAGATTTCTTCATAATAAAGGTTATCCTGAACATCTATTCTTTCTAAATTAACTATAACAGTTGGATCACTAATACACTTCTTTAACAGGTAAACATGAAAAACTAGATGAACTGATGCCAAATCTGCAAGCAACTCAAGCTCGTAAGCTACCTTCCCAAAATGACTCAAAATTCTATAAGGGCCAATATGTCAGGGACTGAGTTTCCCTTTATTTCCAAATATTTCCCCTTCCTCCATGGGAAAAATTTCCAAATATACCAAATCCCCAACCTCAAACTCAAGGTCTCTTCTTATCACATCTGCATAGGATTTCTGACAGCTTTGGGATGTCTTAAGCCTCTCTCTAATCAACTAAACCTTCTCTATCTCATCAAACACCATATCTGGCCCTACCAAAGGAGCTTCTCCTACCTCAAACCAACCAATAAGAGATCTATATCTCCTCCCATAGAGAGCCTCAAATGGAGCCATTTGAATACTAGAGTGATAACTGTTATTGTAGGAAAACTCAATCAAAGGCAAGTGATCATTCCAACTTCCTTTAAAGTCAATAACACATTCTCTCAACATGTCCTCTAAGGTCTAAATGGTTCTCTTCACCTGACCATCTATTTGGGGATGAAAAGTTGTACTGAGATGAACTTGGGTACCAAGACCCTTCTAAAAAGCTCTCAAAAAATAAGAGGTAAACAGAGTGCTTCTATCTAAAATAATAGACAATGGGACTCCAAGAAACCTAACCAACTCTCTAATATAGAGCTTGGCATAGTCCTTGGCTGAATAAGAAGTATGAACTAGCAAGAAATGGGCTGATTTTGTCATTCCGTCTACAATCACCCATGTCGAATTATGTTGTCGTCGTGAATGGGGCAAACCCATAACAAAACCCATGTTCACCTCTTCCCACTTCCATGTAGTAATGTTGAACTCCTGTATTATACCACTAGGCCTTTGGTGTTCAACTTTAACCTACTGATAGTTGGAACACTTAGCTACAAACTCTATAATATTGCTCTTTATACCACTCCAATAGATTTCCCACAAATCACGGTACATCTTAGTAGCTCCTAGGTGAATAGAATAACTTACACCATGCACTTCTGTGAAAATCCACTATCTCAAACCATCAATACATGGCACACATAACCTACCCTGACAACACAATAAACCATCTCTCTCTTGGGAGAAAACCTCTACTTTTTAATCTCTAACTAATCCTTCAACTTAACTAAACTGGGATACCTATCTTGCTTTTCTTTCACTTCGGAAACAAAAGAAGATTCCAAACTATTCTGAACCCAAATACTACCTTCATCTGAATTAACCAACCGAACTCCTTAGCTACCTAGTTGATGAACCTCCCTAACTAACTTTTTCTTATCATTCTCAACATGAGCAACACTACCCATAGACAATCTACTAAGGGTGTCTGCCACTACATTGGCCTTGCCTAGATGATATAACACACTTATATCATAATCTTTTAGCAACTCAGGCCACCTTCTATGATGAAGATTCAAATCTTTTTGCAAAAACACATACTGCAAACTTTTGTGCTCCGTGAACATATCAACATGAACCCCATATAAATAGTGCCTTAAGTTTTTTAAGGCAAAAACAACAACTGCTAACTCATGATCATGGGTAGGGTAATTATTTTCATGGGTTTTAAGTTATCTAGAGGCATAGGCTATGACCTTACCTCTCCACACAACCAAGACCAACTTTAGAAGCATCACGTTAAACAACAAATCCATCTGAACCATCTGGAAAAGTCAAGACTGGGGCTGAAGTGTGTCAAGTCTTCAACTCTTAAAAATGTTTTTCACAAGAATCTGACCACTAAAATTTATCTTTCTTCTGAGTCAATCGAGACATGTAGGACACAATAGACAAAAACCCTTCAACAAACCATCGATAATAGCCAGCCAAACCCAAGAAAATCCTGATATCTGACAGAAAGATAGGTCTGGGCCAGTTTCTCACGGCTTCAGTCTTTTGAGGGTCAACTCTAATGCCATCACTAGAAACAATATAGCTAAGAAAAGCTACTGATCTTATCCAAAACTCGCACTTACTAAATTTGGTGAATAACTGATGGGCTCTTAGAGTCTGTAATACGATTTTGAGATGGTTTGCTTGATCATTTTCACTACAAGAGTAGACAAGAATATCATCAATGAAGACTATAACGAACATGTCCAAGTACTGATTGAACACTCAGTTCATCAAGTCCATGAAAGTTGTTGGGGCATTCGTTAGTCCAAAAGGCATAATTATAAATTTGAAGTGATCATATTGAGTTCTGAAAGCTTTTTTTAGAATGTCACATTCTATGACTCTAAGATGATGATAGCCAGATCTGAGATTTATCTTAGAGAAATAATTGGCACCCTGAAGTTGGTAGAACAAGTCATAAATACTGGGGAGTGGATACTTATTTATTTACTGTGAATTTGTTCAACTGACGGTAGTTGATGTACATTCTGAGAGAACCATCTTTCTTACGCATGAAAAGGATTGGAGCGGCCCATGGGGAAATATTAGGCCTGATGAATCCCTTATCTAATAGATCTTTCAACTATCCTTTCAACTCCCTAAGCTTAGTTGAAGCCATTCTATTAGGAGAAATAGAGATATGGCTGGGTATCGAGAAGGAGATCGATTTCGAAGTCAATTTCCCTTTCAAAAGGAACTCAGGGAAGATCTACAAGGAACACATCTGGAAATTTCCTTACTACGAAAATTGACTTGAGACTTGGACTCAAAGAGTTAGAGTGACTTGAACAAAATGGTACATGCACCCCTTGGATATCATTTTTCTTGCCTTAAGATATGAAATCATTTACGCCCTAAGCACTGAAGTACTACCTCTCCATTCAATGACTAGTTCATTAGGATACTGAAACTGAACAACTCTATTTTTGCAATCAACTGAGGTATAACATGAGTGGAGCCAATTCTTATCGAGAATGACATCAAAATCAATCATCTCTAACTCTACTAAGTCAACTAAGGTGACTTTTTGGGATATTGTGACCGGACAGTTCCTGTATACCTGTTGGCTACAATAGAAACACCTACTAGAGTAGACACTGAGAAGGGTTCTGCTAATAATTCAGGGCTAATACCAAAATTGACTACTACATAGGGGTTACAAAGGAGGGAGAAGCTTCGGGTCTAATAAAGCATAAATATGAAGGTGAAAGACTTATAACGTACCCGTAACAACATCAAGAGAACTTTCCAGGTCCTGCCGGGACTAAAGTGCATACAATCTATTCTGGTGCTGACCACTGGTTGCACTGGACGCAACATCCTACTGAGTCGAGCGACCAGATAGAATTGAAGGACGACTGGACTGACCCTGCTGACCATTCTTTGGGCAATCTCGGACCCTGTGGCCTGGATTGCCATGCCCAAAACACACATCACTATCAGCTCTACACACACCTTAATGATTCCTACCATATTTTTGTCAAAGAGAATTAGTACTGCCGCTGTTCACACTACCCTGGGACTTGGAGCCTAGCGCCCTATCCTAACTATCATTCCTGAACTTTGGCACTGATGCACTAGCTGAAGATGGAGCTGGGGATGAAGATTTCTGAAAAAACTGAGAATGGTTACCACCCTCTAACCTAGGCTGAGAAAAATTAAATCTACATGTTTTGGCCCTTTTATTGTCTCTTTCTTTCTTCTTAAGCTTCTCCTTCCCAATCTGTTGAGCGTGGACCATAAGCCTAGATATGTCCATATCCTTAATCAACATAGAAGTTCTACACTCACTGACCATACTATCAAATACACCAGAAATGAACTTACGCATTCTAGACCTAGTGTCTACAACCACATTAGGAGTATACCTCACCAACTGAGTAAACATAAGTGAATACTCCTTCACACTCATACTACCCTGCTTCAAATTAATGAACTCTTGCACCTTATCTTCCCTCAACTTTAAAGGAAAGAACCTGTCCAATAAGGTCGTGGCAAACTCCTCCCACTCAACAGGACCTGCCTCATCACCGTTATCACTTTTCCACTACTTATATCACATATGAGCTATATCCTGCAACTGGTATACAGCCAACTCTACACTCTCACTAGAAGTGAGACCCATGGTAACAATCACGTTCTGAACCATATCAAGAAACTCCTATGGATCCTCCTCATACTTGGATCTCAAAAACAAAAAAGAGTTCATTCGGGTATAGTCCAGAATCCTAGCTGTAGTTGTATTTGCCACTGGATTAGATGGGAAAATAGCCTATTAATTGTTATGAGCAGCTACTGACTGAGATAAGGTAGTGAATGTAGCTATAAAACCGGCATGAGAGATGTTCTTATTCAGGGGATCTTCCTGAACAGGCAGAGGTGCGGGCTGGTTCCCATTCTTTATTTCGTTATTGTTTTTTAGAGGCATTTTCTGTAATAGAATAAAAGATGGATTAGAAATAGATTTCAAAAATAGCTCATGATCACGCACAACAGGAACACTGAAAGAGGGAAACTTTTCCTAAAACATTTTGTAGCCTCTTATCCATAAGTGTGGCACGCTTCCCATATATGCACAAGACTCTACTCAATGCAGCGTTCAGATTTCATAGGATACTATAAAACCTTAGGCTCTGATTCTAAGTTTTATCAGGACCCGAGGCTACCCCCTAGTCGAGAAAATGGTGCTTACGGTCATAAGTGACCACAAGCTAACCCATGAGCTGGTACCTGCTGTGAGCATTAAATAAAGTAACAAAGTATACATGTGTGAAAGTAAAATGTCGATGCCATAAGGTTTAAATACTGATAAGATAATGTAAAATTGGATACTAAAATACATATCAAAATATGTCTGAATAATTCAAAACATCTAATAAAATTGACTGACTATCAAACTGACTAACTGCATGTCTGAAAGCCTCTAAACTGACTGAAGAGTTGATGGGACAGGCCCCAACTAACTGAAAACTGAACTAACTGAAAAAAATACAAAAATATTGAAAGAACATAAAAGTTCCTCGACATATGAGGACTCACTACAACTGTTGTTGCTGATAAGCTGAACAATCTAAGAGAGGTCAGGAAACTAAGCGTCCAAACCTATGATATAAGACATCATAGCGTGAATAAAGTATACGGTCAGTACTTTGAATGTACTGGAATATGAGATGAGATTAGGCTAAAATACATAGATTTATGTGCATGAAATACTAACTGACCGAATAGCATGAGATAATAGATGGCTGAATAACATGAGATAACGGATGCATAATATGCATAAAAGCTATAAAATCTGAGAATGAATGACTAAGAATATAATATGATACTAAAATAGTCTGTAAACTGACATACTGAAATCTGATAACTGAATAACTTATGAACTGTATGCTAAGGTCACGCAAATCTAAACTGAATTCTGTACTAAATACTAAACTGAGTCTGTGGGAGTTATTATCAAACTGAAATGCCCCAACCTGAGATAATCGGGGTCTAACCTATAACCTTGTTTTAAATTTTCAATATCGTGCCACAGGTACTAACAATGGTTTTGTGGATCAACAAATGAGTTACCCTTATCTGGAAAATGCTCTAATGAGATATGTGTTACCCTCAACAAGAAGGTAAGCACTTTATCAACCCTCAACTGGCAGGTTGATATCTCTAACCTATCTGGCTACGTAGTTATGGAACTTAGGGACTTCTACTAAGGTCACCCCCTCTACTGGTAGGTGAGCCCCCATCCCTGAGTTTGGTCGGTGCTAAATCTTACTCCCAATTATATGACACTGAATTACTGGATTGAACTAACCTTAACTGAACAAACAACTGATCATGATAACTAACTGAATCATAACGCTCATGGTTTGTCTGAAACCGTGCTGGAGATACTGAAATCATGTAAACTAAGTATTGGGTGTTCATAACCCTCCAGCACTGAATGGAAATATCAATAAAGACCTGTAAAGCTTTAAAACCCATAATAAAGAATCATTTCTCAAAATCCAACATTTAAACATTTCATCAAACATATGAGAGTCATGAATTTAAGCATGAGAATAGGTAAAGCATATGATTGAAAACATAGTTACAATACTAAAACCATGAATTAAGGATTTAACATAAGGATTTCAATGCTCAAATCATATAAGGTCTCAATCCATCAAAAAAACACTTGAAACATAACTTGTAATCAAAATCAATAACAATTTCATGGAGACAATTCATCATAAACATGTAAAAACTCATAATTTGTTGTAAAAAGGGGATTCTTGGACTACATGGGTGAAAAGGGCCCATGGATGAATATCACACATACCTTGAATCTTAAATCTTGAAAGAGAAACATAAATTCTTAAGCTTCCTTGAAGGTTTTTGGATTTGGAAACTTGATTCTTAGTTTCCTCGGAGAGAAAAGAATGAAATTAATGAACTTAAGGGAAGATTAGGGTTGGTTTTGAGAGGAAATTGGGGGGAAATAGGCATATAATTCCCTAACCAACTTTTAATTCATGTTTTTTACAAATTGGATTGAGGGAAAAAAACTCAATTGCCCCTCAGAGAATTAAATTCGTAATTGGAACGCAGATTGAAGGCTCACCACGATGCGGTGAAGGCTTCATAGCTTTACCCTACGCGACACACCACTATCGTGGTGTGGTGTTGGAATCAAAGTCCAAACATGACCTAATCCTCATCCGAAAAATCCAAAACTTCCTCGAGATATGCTTCGTACATCCCTGAACATGAATTAACTCAAAAACCTATGTCTCGGGGTCGGGAAGTCCCATTTAAAAATCCTCTAAGTTAAGAGGTCAAAAATATGACTAAGTCCCCAATACTTAGTTAAATTTTCAAGATTTAAGCTTCTTATACATGCAAATAGGTGCTGAACTGAGCTAAGAAAAGTACGGGGTATACAACATGACAAGTGAACCCTCAAATTATTTTGTCTCGAGACCTTTTGTCTATAAACACCTCACCATTGAATGATTCACTTACAAGTTCTCGCCTTCAACTAAGGGTAAGCAATCTTGAATTTCTAGAATGATTGAAAATTTTGAAGTGAAAGTTTCCAAAGGATAATACTAAGATGTTGTTCATAATCACCTTTGAAGAAGTTTATAAGTATTTTAATGAAATCAAATAGAGGTATGACATAAATTTTACTTTAAAATTATGTGAAGGATAGGGTATTGCAAATATAGTATAGTAAGGAGATGGTGTAACGACTAAACTATTCATATTTATTTTACCCAAGTAATACCGTATGCATGATTACAAAAAAATGTAACAAATAGAGACAATGAATGCACAACTGAAGATTAGTTGATCATTTGGTCTAACTTATGATTATCTTATCATTTATTCCAACTTATGAGTAGTTGATCATTTACACAAACATATGTCTTTTCTCATAAATGCTAACTCTTTTTCCTTTTTATGTTAACCAATACCTCTCATAATTTACTACTTTTTATTATTTTAAGAAATTTATAGTAATAATAGTTAAGCTAACATTGTTGTTTCACTAGCCATAGTATGCTAGGTCTTTTGGCCAACCAAACTAGATAAAGAAAGAGTAAAAAAGAATCTAATTGGTATGCTTACAGAAACTATTTCTCAATCATGACATCTAAGGTGTGCCCTCGAGATAGTGTTTTTTCACAACTTTCACATCGACAAATTCATCTGCTTCTTGTCATCCAGCGTAAGATTATTTTTCTATCAATTAAGTGTTGAAGAACATTCTTTGTGTTTATTGTCATTTTGTCTATGTTGAGTGCTAACTTTTTGTTTTCTTAAAAATCTCCAATCAATTCAATTGCAACATCAATTTTCTTCAAAGATTAAGGTGAACTATTCTGTTTATGTTGATTTTTCATGTTCTTTGTTCGATCTATCATTTATTTCATGTAGAAATTTTGATTCTAAGTTCATTTGTCTTTGATCACTACATAGAATTTGATTTCAATCTAATGTTCATTGTCCGACTCAATTTAGTTTGAAGTTTGATAATCTTGTGGCTTTATAGGAGACTCATACATGATTTAATTTATTGATTTTAGTATGAGTAAGTGTTCTACCCTTGAAGCTTATTGTATGTTTGTCCATTGGATGGTATGTTTGATTGAATTGTCACCTATATTTCTAAGAGATTTAATATTTTCTTTTTGTGGTTTTACATTTTTCAGACCAAGAATAAGTTCTTCTAACTTGGAAAAATATGCAACATTTTAATTCCTTGATTCTTGGTCCAACACCTTCTCCTATGAAGGAAACTTTGTCAATCAAAGTTAATATTGTTCATTTGAGCGGTTTTTTTACCTGTGTTCATCCCTTATATTTTCCTTCCTAATGTGAGTATAATGATGCAATGTCGTAATGTGCTTACAACATGTTGTAATTTTCACTCTAGTTAGGGCAGCTTAATATTTTTTTTGAGTATTAACATTTGATGATCAATATCTATAGGTATCAATATTTGTTGTGAAGACTACTGCCAACATGACAATAGGAATCATCCATTGTTATGTTAATATAGAAGTGGTATTTTATTGATGTAAAAGAATGTTATCATTTGATAACTATGCAACATATATCCATAAATAGAAGTTCTTCTCTAAAGTGCTTGTAAATACTATATGAAGCAGTTAGTATGCAATGTTCTTTATATTTAGCTTGATATATTGTTTTTTTCTCTTTCTATGATTTTGCATCAAATTATAGCTTATCATAATTAATAAAATCATATGGTACAACAATTAAACTATAAACAATTATTTTGAGTTAGGAATATTGGGCAATAACGTGGGTCATCTCTCATAAGCTAATTTCAACATGTTTGTTTGATGTCCTTTAATGAAAATCTAAGGGTATTGTTGTCTCTTTACATTATTTATAACTTACGTGTCTCATAAAATATGTTTGGAACGAATATTTCACCTTATTATTATGCATATGGATTTATCTCTGTCATCGCTCTCTCAATCTCCTTATTTCTAACATTTTTCTTCTTAATTTATTTTCTTTGGTTATTTATCTTATTGAATTAAAGTGTAGTTTAAATAATTACTAGAGGATCGTCACTTATAAAGTAGTTTCACTGCGAAAAAGATTCCATCTTTTGAAAGAGGTGATGATGTTGTTTTTAATTTTGGGCCAACTATTAGGGCATGAGGAAACTCAACTCACATCTTTGCAGGGCAAACTCGAAATATGTAACTAGTTCATTTTGCAGCCATGGTGTTGTCATCTTATCTTTTCCCCATTTTACTCGGAGCTGAGCCTAAACTTCAAATGGTCACTGTAGATTCTCCAGAATCCATACCTTCTCTAGAATCTAGAACCAATAGTTGGTTTGATGGAAACCCAATTCATTTCCAGCTTAAAAGAATGAGGCAATTGAATAAAATGGAAATTTTAAAGGATGGTTGACCATCTACAGTATGTCAATGGTTTATTCTTTGATCCAACCAACAACAATTTTATCTTTTGTATGTAGACGAACTGCACAAAATAGATGATTTTATATGATTTCCAAGGTCATTTGGTATTTTTAAAATACTTGCTAAGGCTCCATTAATAGAGCTAAGAAGAGAAGAAGGATCAAAATTATAACTGCTTCTTAAACTTGTGTTACCCCCTGAGATTTGTGAGATGTTGTGCCTTATATGAGCTATGAAAGGGATACAAAATATCTAATAACCACCTCCTACTAGAACATTCTATTTGACAGATCATTCTAACTAACTAATCATTATCTAACAAGCTCTAACAACCTTCAACCACTTATACAGCTGACTCATCAGTCGGCTAACTAACTAACTGAATAACTACTCCTATCAGTATTACATATCAATAGAACAGTTAATCGTGTATGTGCCAGTGTATGTGGTAGTCAAAACACTCTCCCTCAAGCTGCAGGATGTAGAATGTTCAGCACACCAAGCTTGCTAAGTAAATGAGTATGTTGAGCAAGGCTCAGGCCCTTGGTGAGAAGGTCTGTAAGCTTATCACTAAACTGAACATATAGAGCCTTAATCAAGCCATTTTTTATATTGTCCCTGATGAAATGACAGTCAATCTCAATATGTTTGGTTCTCTCATGAAATATAGGGTTGTTGGCCAATTGGATGGCTGAATTACTGTCACTATAAACTGAAATGGGAAGGGTGACAGGAACGTTGAGTTCCTGAAACAATCCAACCAGCTAAGTGAGTTCTGCAACTGCTGAAGCCATGCTTCTGTACTCAGCTTCAGTAGAAATCCTGGACACAGTATGTTGCTTCTTGTATTTCCATGATATAAGTGAATCACCAAAGTGAATGGCATAACCAGTAACTGATCTTCTGGTGTTTGGACAAGCAGCCCAATCTGAGTCACACCAGCAAGTCATTGTAGTAGCACGCTCAGCCTTTAACCATATTCCTTGACCAACAGAACCTTTAAGGTATCTGACCACCCTAATGGATTCTTCCCAGTAAGACCTTTTGGGATGTTGCATAAATTGGTTGAGAGTTTGGATAGCAAAGTTAATGTTTGGACTTATAATAGTGGCATACATAAGCTTGCTAATAAGTCTTTGATAAGATGAAATATCAGATAGCAATTCATCACCTTGTGCACCTGTGGATTGATCATACTCAATGGAGGTAATATTGGCATTAGATTCTAAAGGAGTAATAGTAGGATTAGAACCACTAAGACTTGTGTCAGCAATCACCTCAAGAATGTACTTCCATTGGTTTAATATGATCCCTAATGTTGATCTTAAAACTTCAAACCTCAAAAAATACTTTATATCTCCCAAGTATTTCATCTTAAACTATTGATGCAACTTAATTTTGGTGGCATTGATCAATGATGCACTGCTTCCGGTGATTAGCAAATCATCAACATAAACAAACACTATAACATTATCATTACCTTGATGCAGAGTGAATAGGGAATAATCATGTGCACTCTGGGTAAAACCAACATCAAGTAGGGCATGAGTGAGCTTAAGATTCCACTGCCTGGAGGCCTTCTTAAGACCATACAAAGATTTGATCAACTTACACACCTTGTGCTCCCCCTGTCTTCTAAATCCCTCTGGCATTTCCATGTTGACTTCCTCCTCAAGATCCCCTTAGAGGAATTCATTATGAACATATATTTTATGAAGATTCCAACCTTTAGATGCATCTACTGCAATCATACATCTAACAGTAACCATCTTAGCCACTGGTGAGAAGTTTTCATGATAATTTAACCCCTCTTGTTGGCTATATCCTTTGGCCCCTAATATTTATTTGAACCTATCCACTTAACCATTTTCAAGGTATTTGATTTTTTATATCCATTTGGAACCAACAGTATTCTTCCCTTTAGGTAGATCAACAATGATCCATGTGTCGTTAGCTTTCAAGGCCTAAATCTCTGACTTCATAGCTTCCACCCACCTCTCATCATTTATAGCTTGTTTAAAGTGCTGAGGCTTAGTCAAAGTGGAGAATTTGGTTAAATAGCACTGATAAGTAGGACTCCGATTTTTGTAAGACAAGCTATTGGCGAATGGATGTTTGCATCTTTGGTTTCTGAAAGTATCAACATAACCATGCATCTACACTGGTGGTCTTCTTGTTCTTATTAGTCTACTGGAAGAGGATTGAAGTAGGGAACATTCATCTTGACATGTTTGTTCATGGTTGGTCCCAGGGGAAGCTGTACCAGGTACTGCAGCATCAGAAATTCCATCCTCTTCAATTGGAGCTTCTTTAGTAACACTCTCAATAGTTGTTTCATGAAATATTTCTTCATCTGTGGGGATTAAGAATTCAGTGATATCTTCTTCAGATGAGGAAGCTTGTGTATTTTGTGCTGGTGAGGGAGCAAAAGGAAATGTATCTTCATGAAACACAATATTTCTACTGACTAATAGTTTTTTTGAGGTGATATCCAACAGTAAATATCCCTTTTGAGACTCTAAATATCCCACCAATACTGCAGGTTTGGCCCTTTCTGTGAACTTATTACCTCTTGGGAGGTTAGTGACATAGCATAAGCATCCAAATACCCTGAGATGTGACAACTTGGGATCCTTGGAAAATATCAACTGAAATGGGCTCTTACCACTTAGAATAGAAGATGGTAACCTGTTCATTAGATATACTGCAGCCTTTACACATAGTCCCCAATACTTAAGGGGCAAGTAAGACTGAAACTTGAGTTCTCTATATATGTTTAATATGTGTATGTGCTTCCTCTCCATAACTTTATTTTAGTGAGGAGTGTGAGGATAGCTGGTCTGATCTAGTATGCCTAGGGACTGGAACAATATCTTACATTGAGAGTTGATAAATTCAGTGTTATTATCAGATCTAATGGTTTTCATAATTATGCCAAATTGAGTTTTAATCAAGGAAATGAATTTCTTAATGGCCACTATGGCCTCAGACTTTAACTGCAACAGGTGAACCCAAGTGTATATACTATGGTCATCTACTATAGTCAAGAAATAGTATTTGTTGTCATAAGTAGAAGTTCTATATGGACCCCATAAATCTATGTGTACAAGTTTAAAACATGTAGAGCACCTAGTAGTACTTATAGGGAATGAGAATCTTGTCTGTTTAGCTAGTGGACACACAGAACATTTATTCAATATATTTACATCACTAGGATTCTTCAAAATGTCTTAACACTTGAGAACCTGAGCAGCAGGGTGTCCAAGTCTCTGCTGCCATAAGCTGCAACTGGATGTTGAGACTTCTGCAATGAATTTGCTGATTTTTTATCTTGACTGATTAGTATCTCCTATCCAACCACCTTTAAGAACATACAGTCCACCCTCTTGTCTACCAATCCCCTTCACCTTGCCATTGAAGAGATCCTGAAAGATATAAAAATCAGGATAAAAGGATACAAAACATGAAAGTTTCTTGGTTATCTTAGCAACAGACAACAAATTAAGTTTGAAGTCATGAACAAGTAGAACATCTTTGATCACATCATCTGCAAAAATATGGGTTTCTCCAGTGTGTGAGATTATCACTTCATCACCTGTTGGAAGGTGCAACTTGTCCAAATGTTTAGAATTTAATCTGGTACCTCTTTTGAATAGGCGTCTATGTGCAGATACATGATGTGTAGAGCCTGAGTCTACAATCCAACTGTCAGGACATGTTTTGGACAAGAAACAAGTAGTAATACCTGTCATATTTACTTGTTTCATGTCTTTTGTGTTTTTACTCAACATAGTCATAATCTGAGTGTACTCCTCCTCCGTGAATATGTGAGGCTTGGCCAGTGGAGCACGAGTCACTTCATGACTAGAACTAGCAGCATCAACCTGACCAGCTACCATAGTTGAAGCTTGAGAAGACTTGTTGACAGTGTTGACAAAGTTGTTACCACCATTGTGTGTGGAGAAGTTGTTACTACCAGTGTTTTGTGATCTGAAGTTAGAATTGTAGCCTTGTTTCTTTTTGTTCTTCCAGTCATTTGGATACCCTACCAACTTGTAACAAGTTTTCTTAGTATGACCTAAAAGATGGCAGTAATCATATTTTCTTCTTTTATAGTTAGTGTTGCTTTGTCCAAAATCATAGTTTCGATTCACTTGCATAGCAAGTGGCTTTGATTTGTCATGCACAGTCAGCATACAAGTTAAATGTTGGATTTATCCTCTATAAGCATAGCATAAGCTTGGTTAAGAGTAGGAGTCACTCCTTTGAGAAATATCTATCTTCTAGCTTGATCATAGGACTCATTTAAGCCACTTAAAAACTGTAAAAGTCTAAGTTAACACATATGATCTGAGTACTCTCTTGACCTAGGGAAATCACAACTAGGATTTGGTACTAGTACATCATACTCACTCCATAAACTCTTCAATTTGGTAAAATAGGTTGAGACTAAATTTGTACCTTAAGAGTGCATATTAATTTCACGATGCAATTATTATACACGCATACGATTCACCTTGTCATACCTCTCCTTCAAATCCTCCCAAACTGCACAAGCATTCGTGGTATAAATAATGCCAGATAACAGACTCTCACTCGCAGTGTTCATGATCCAGGAAAGCACAATTGCATTACATGTTTCCCACTGCTCATGAAGCTCTTCTCGATACGACTCCTTGTTGCAGGTTCCGGTGACAAATCCAAACTTCCTCTTCCGTAAGAGAGCAATATGCATCGATCGACTCCATAGACTATAATTTTCTGAACCAGTTAACTTGATTAGAACAAGTACAGCACTGGAACTATCAGATGCACCAATAAAAAGTGGATCACTTTGATCAATATTAAGCGCCATGATTGATAGAATGTAACTGCAATATAGATCTAAATTGCGAAAAAGGAACTGAAGACAGAGATCCAAAATGCGCAGAAAACTTAATGAAATGTGATCGAAAAACACACTTAGTGTTGAGCTCGTGGCTCTGATACCATGTGAAAATACTTGCTAAGACTCCATTGATGGAGCTAAGAAGAGGAGAAGGATTAAAATTATAACTGCTTCTTAAACTTGTGTTACCTCCTAAGATTTGTGAGATGTTGTGCCTTATATGAGCTGTGAAAGGGATACAAAATATCTAATAACCACCTCCTTCTAGAACATTCTATTTGACAGCTCATTGTAACTAACTAATCATTATCTAACAACCTTCAACCACTTATACACTGACTCATCAGTCGGCTAACTAACTAACTGAATAACTACTCCTATCAGTATTACATATCAATGGAACAGGTAGTCGTGTATGTGTCAGTGTATGTGGTAGTCAAAACAGGTATGGTAATTTCCTTGATACATTGGCCCTATTTAGAATAAAGTTGTAATTCACATATTTGAAGAGAGTTACAGAGTTACAATTCACAGAGTATTGGAAGCTTTCCCTCTCTGAATGGTTTATGATTTCTCTACTGGTATACTTGTAAAAAAAATTCAAAAAACAGTAACAACAATGATAATCTCTTTCCATTGATGTAATGTTGACGCAGTAGTAGTAATTCTGTCTCTGTTCCATTTTACTTTCTCTTGAAACTATCCAATAAATACTGAAGAGGAGGAGCCAGGTCTAGGAGTTCTTAATACAATCGGGTTACCTCCTATTGTTGCACTGAACAATGGCAATCTCACATCTGACCATTTCTTCTTGTACAAGAAATTTGTGTGAGCTTTTTGTATTTACGCAAAGCGACTAATATACTATTTCCACAAACAATCATTGTTGAACTACATATTATTTCTCAATTCAAGAGAAATTTATAATTATTCCACTGAAATGAGGATAATTACAAACCTATCAATTGCGGCATGACTTAACTTTAAGCACAACAAAGAGGGATATGCTTTTCGGTAAACTCTCTCTAGAAGTAAAAGTTTCGAGCTTTTATTTTTCATAGACTTGATTGTACCAATATAATTTAATTTAAGCTCAACTAATAAAATTTGTTTAATTTTTTAAAAAAATATGTATGTGTTAACAATTGAATGACTAGGTAATATTATAAAACTTATCTTGCTTTCAGTATTGTTTGTTTGGACAAAATATTAATTTCAATGGTGCATTTCATTTGTCTACTGAATTGGCAAATCAATTGGCAAAAATATAATTTTAGCACTCCTTTATGTGAGTAGGTGCAGGTGTCCATTGTATATTTCATTTAATCTCTCCTTGTCTATTTAAGAAATGAATAAGTAATATATTGAAGTATTATTCAGTTCACGTATTAATTAAGAAATGTAGCCTAAGTTGCATTTAAACATCAATCTAACTCAGTGGCATAATATGCAATCTTCTTTACAACCTTTTTCTTGTACATCAGTTTCTTGTGCTAAGAAGTACATCAACTAATTAAAATTTTATGCAAATGGTATTGTTGGATTTGCGATCAGTATAGTGACAAAGATGATATTATTAGCCATAGAAGCATTTCTACAGCTAGAATTTCTTCAAAAATTATCTGAATTGTAGTCGACAAGTGATTCATCGATATATGCATACATTTTGATACCACTAGAAAAAGAAATCATGGTGATCGTTCCTCTGTTTGTGTGCAGTTAAGGAGATGGCAATTCAATTTTTTTCATGATATTCATTTTTTCTTTGTTTTTGTCAGGAGAAGGGATGTACTATGATACACACAAGTTGTTGGAGCTCTATATTAAGAGTATTTCTCAATTAGAGTACAGTAAGTTCTTAAACTTCTTAAACTACAGTGACATTTGTTTTTAACAACAAGGTGGTTATTGAGCTACCTTAGTATGATAATATTAAAGCTTTGTAGTAAAATTCATCATTACACACTGGATAATATGAGGGGTATGATTTTTGTTTATGGAAATCAGATGTGTGTTTCACTTAAGTATTTTCTCCTTTTTTGCCTAAGTATCAAATTTATTCTTCCTCCTTTTCAATGCTCTATCTGTGCGGTTGTTATCCTCATATATTGAAATTTTTTTGTACATGGTGAATAGGAATTTGTAAATTGCCGTCTCAAAGTTTTTCTTACCCATGTTTTATTTTTGTTCAAGGCCTTCAGTAGCATATGATGTTTTGATGTGTGAGTTGGAAATGTTATATGCCATATTTTAAGAAAGTATGGTTGTTCTATAAAGTAAAGGGGCAAATTTTAGTGGATAACTTTCATATTTTGTAGGGGGGAAGTCTTAATTCATCTACCAAAGATGAAAGTAAGAGAGACAATTTTTAAGATTTTTTAATCTCGAAAGCCTATTATTTATAGCTAGAAGCTTCGCCAAAATCAAGAAAGATGATATCACTCCGATTTATAGACAAAACTAATGTTAGAATCTCATACCTAAGTGATAGTAACTCATCACTAAGTAAAAGATCTCGTATGGCATTTTAGACCTTAAAATGAAAGCGTCAAAGATGTCAAAATAAATGGACTTTCTTCTTCAAATTTTATTTTATTTTCTTCATTGTTGTATGGTAGACATAGAAGCTCATAGTTTTTTTATCAAATGATGTTTACATTATCTTATTGGTAACACATTCGAAAAGAGATGGAAGAAGTATCCATCCATTTAGCGAAATTATTTTCTTACTGATAACAGTTGCGATTTAGTCAAACCCTTTATTATCTAGGTGCAATTTTTACGTTCGACTTTGATAATGTATTCCCACTCCTATGGATAAATGTAAAATAGTTTTTATGATGCATTCCTCTTCAGGGAGTATTTCTTTTTATTGCTAGCTTGCTCTCTTACCATTACTTCGTAATCCCTTTTAATAGATCGAAAATTCAGACGTTGATCTTTTAAAAATACTGTGTAGTCTCTTTCTCTGTCATGAAGTCTCTTTCTGTGTGTCCTGGATGGAACATTATATTAGATGTGCAAAGTGAATGGTTCAGATTAAAAAGGCAGTAGCTGTTATCTCTATATATAATCTTCATAAACTTCTTTATCCCATATAGTCTGATTTCTTATATGTGTTAAACAATGAACTCACTAATTTTTTTCGAGAATCTCATCTGTATATATCTTTTTGCTTTTCTTCTTTCCCTGTGACACACAAATACTAATAACTACTAGTACTTTATAATTGTGCAGAAACTTTTTGCTAAATGTTGTCATGAAGTTATAGATACCACCATTTTAAAGATGTAAATAGTACAACATGCAATATGTAATAGAAATAATGCAGCAATTGATGTAATCATTATAATATTTGCCAACTAACTAAATAATATATGTTGTTAAGCTAACAAATATGTTTTAATACTGGGCTTGTATTAGCAGGGACCATCACTATCTAGTAGTAATAAAAAGAGTTGAAGTCCTAACTAAATGTTAATGAAAAAGTAATGTTCAAAGAGATTTTGTGAATCTCCATATACAAGTAGAGATATATTATAGGGAAAATTTTATTTATATAAAAAAAAAGTAAATAATTTACAACAAAAAAGTCAATATTTTATTTATTACTTAAAATGACCATTATTACTTAAAATGAGCCATTTTCTTCTTCTCTTTTTTTCAGTAGTAATTTTTAAAAAAAAAACTATTTTGTTTTTCTTTTGCTGCTTTGTTTTAATTGAAAAACTTCTTCTTTTTTTTTTTTCAACTGTTTCTGTACAAAAAATTTTCATGTATCAATATTATATAAATGGTGTATCAACATGTACATATGATGTACCAATAGTTATGTATTGTATACATAATGTATCGATATTTCTTAAATAGTTACATAGTGCATATGTAATGTATCAATATATAAATAATGTATAAATGTATATTGATATCATATACATGATGTATAAACCTGTACATATGATATATATGATATATATATATATATATATAAATGTATATTGATATGTATAAAAGTAATGTAATGTATCGACATTGTATAAATAGTATTTAAATATATATCGATATTGTATAAATGTGTATAAACTTATAGCGATATTGTATAAAAGATATATGATGCATCGAGATTTATATCCTCAAGTAACATAGTAACAATAGTAGTTTTATCAGGCTCAAACTCACTATTCATCTCATGGAAAAGTGCTAAAGCCTACTTTTCACTCCCAGTTTGAGTTATTAAGGAAATCATCAAATTCTAAGAAATAACTGTTCTCTCATTGATTTGCCTAAACAGTTGCACATTACCACTTTGACCATCAAATTTCAAAGAATCACATCTCTTTGAGGCATTTCATCAAACACTTTTTTCACATCTATCTTTCTCACGCATAATGAGTACAACTCATTGGTAAGAAAATTACAGAAATAGGGAGAAAAAAAGATGAACATTAAAGCAAAAAATTGAGACGTTAATCTTAAGAGTTATGTAAAGAAAGAGGATTTTGTAAAGCATTTACACAATTTATTTTGATAACTTCAAAAAGAAAAGAGATGAAACAATTAATATAATGAAGGAAGTAAAACAGGACCCATTATGATTTTAACATAAACAGATTTTTCACAACAGACCACAAGATATTATTTTTAAACAATTTCTACAATATTTAACCGCGCCGAGTTTGTGTTTAACTTGCCATACTATACTAACAACATGCGCCCCTGAAGAAATTACATGCAAAAAGGTAAAATCACACAATGACCATACTGAAAATGTGTTGGGGAAGACGGTAAAATAGTAATAACAATATTAACAAAACAATAATAATAATAGAAGTACAATAGAATATAATAAATAATAATATTAAAATAATAATATTATAACCGATATAATATTATAACAATATATAATAATATTGCTTCTAATAATCAATATAATAACAATAACAATAATATAATTACTTTTGTCAAATTAATTATACTGAATATTAAATAAATATGCATACAAGCAGGATCTGAAGAGGCAGGGGTAAGCCGTTCTGCCTAGCAAACTAACTTATAAGCATCGGATTAAGTCTTAATCGGAATACCGAATCAAAACACCAATCGAAATATAAAAGAATTTCAAATAGCTTGATGACTGCATGGAAGATATAATCTTTTACCCAAACAGGGGGTCTTTCAGTTGTTTGATATATTTATGTTGAACCCATGTGTTTAGAAGTTCTTACTGTGCAAAAGGTCGTCCTTTTCTTCAATATTATCGGGCTAAAGAGGCACAGCTTACTAGACGTAGTCACAGCGACAAACCCAACATAAATCATATTAAATTTCGACTGTACCACCATTTTGGAACCAAGTCAAGAAACCATAGAAAAATTCATTCATATTTTGATAAAGTCTGGATTTTTCATAATTATCTAGTAAGAGAGGTTAGATTTCCAACATAGGCATGAGAAGTTTTTTTAGCCGGACATAGTCACGACTGGAAAGGAAGAAGTATTAAAAGTACTTCAAAAGAAAAAAAAATAAAACCTTACAAGTGGCCGAGTGCAAGGCCAAATAGTAAATGTCGGCTAGCCGCCTTCTTTTATTAAATCCTTGAAATATTATACAAGAGGGGAAGAGAGTAGGGAGAGCAAACTTAGAGAGAGAAATTTAACTGCTGCCTCTCTAACAAATGAGGCGTCTATATATATAGAAAGAAAAAGAATCTGCGCACAGTAGCGCATAGTATTTTTATTATTACAGAGGGCCCTACATCCTAGTCCCATACATGTAAAACATAGTAAAAATGACTTAGTAGATGGGTACTTCTTATCACATCTTGTCTTTTCTTTTCATCTAGTAGAGTAATTCCTCAATTTTTTCAATTTCTTCGTCATTGAGAATATTTTCTGACAGAAGTGGCTGAGTTTCTTGGATATCTTCAGATTCTTCACTTTTAAGATTTTTCATAGAAGTATCTGAACATTGTTCCATGATTTTTATCAATTTTTTTCGGACTTCTTCTAAATATTTTTAAATCAATTCTAATTTGTCTCCTTTATGGATAGAGATTCTTCTAGAGATATAACTTAGACTTTTATCGTCCACGACTTTTTTTGTAGAGCAGCAGAGTATTCGATGATTTTTTTATTAATAGATTCGAGCAAGTCTCGTCCATGCGGGATTTTAGTGAGGGGGTCCTTTCTGGTTAGTTTTTTTTCAAAAATTGGTATAGAATACCCTATAGAGCTCGAGTATTTGTTATTTCATGTAACCAAATTCAACACTCCATTTATGTATCCATGGAATAGAAAATTCTATAAAGAAATACATTTGGTCGATCTTATCCAAGTTGCAGACGTGGTCCGAGTGATATAAATCTGTTAAGAATGGTGATACTTTAGCCCATTCTTTGTAAAAATGCAGATATTCTGCTGGCAGTATTTTAACGGTAGGGCCATGATACGACCACCATTGAATAAACCAATTGGGAATTGGATCTTCAAAGACTTTAGAACAAATCTTTAGAAACCAAGTATGTTTATGTTTAATATTGTTATAATATAATATCTGAGTAAAGGCTTTTATATAGTCCGAATAAGTGAAGGCAATTCTTGATCCTTTTATTGTCATGGCTTTTTCTGTCATGGAGGTGGTTCCCCAGTCTTCTATCGAGATGAGTTTTTTAATAACCATTTTGAAATATCCATGAACATCTAGAGTTGTTTCACCCATTTGGTGGTGTTCTATTTCAATACTCCCAGTAGACACTAGTATTGATTCATAAAATACTCTTGTCTTATAAGATTCTACTGCAAAATAAAGGTTAGTTAACAAGTGTTTTTGGAGGAGCTTCCATGGATCATTTTGTTTACATATCTGAGAGTTTTGTATGAGAACTATCAGTTCTCGATTTTCAAGTTTTTTGTAATTTTGTCTATCGGTAGAGTTTTCTTTGGCAACTGCAACAAACGAATCGGCTTGCTTAGCGGATATATAAGATTCCAATTGCTCATATAAGGGATGTTCCTCTGGAATATCTTCTAGAAGGATCGAAGTGCTCATATGCATAGTTTTTGATGATTCTTCGATCTAAGGAATTCTTGCATTAATTAAACTCATATTTCCTTTTTGCAAAACTGGGAAATTGGATGATGAAGAAGTATATGATGATGAAGGGGAGTTTCTTCCCCTAGAAGAGGAGTATCTCCCTCCTTGACTTCTACCGCCTTTTCCTCGATCGCTGGCTATCTGCCAAGGTGGATCTGTACTCATACTGCACTGAAAATTAGAATTTATCAAATGATGAATCAATATCATCCCAATTAATTTCATCTCTTATGTCTTCAAAATTTGAAAGGAATAAATCTTTTTTTATCATATCATGAATGATTTTTTTCTAGTAAAATAAAATGAATATCTTCATTTAGAGGAATACACTTAATTATAGTAATTATTATTTTTTCAGGAAGAAAGTAAGTATAAAAATTCATTTAACCCTTTAAATATTTCCTAGACAAAAAGTTAGGTAAAGAATTTTCACTACATTTCTTGTATTGTATTTCAAAATCAAAAAGGGCTAATTGAGCTTGCCACCTTGTAAAAATTAAATTTGAAGCATCGTGTTTAAAATCTTTGTCAAACATATATTTGACTGATTAGGCGTCAGTTCTCACTATAAATTTCTGATTATATAAATTATTTTGGAATTTTAAAACATATTTAACAATAGTTAACATTTCATAGGCCACAATGACATATTTTTTCTGACTTTCAGACCATTTTCCAGAATGAAAACTAATTATATGTTCAGTATTATTATGGGGATTTAATTGTTTAAGTATTCCTTCATAATCACTATTAGAAGAATTAGTCTTGACTATTTTTAACCAAGCAGGATTTGCTAAGGTTAAATAAGGTAAAGTCTTGACATGTTTTTAAATTATTTTGACTAGATTAGTGTGAGAAGTTGTCCAAGGTTCTTTATGATTCTTTTTTAGACTATCATACAAAGGAGCTAAATCACGAGACAAGTTTTGATAGAAAGGAGAAATATAATTAAGACTTCCTAAGAATCTTTGTAATTGAGTTTTGTCAGTAATAATATCAGAAAATTTTTCTGCAAAGTCCATTGCCCTTTGGATAGGCTCGATTTCTCCTTGACAAATATTATGTCCTAGAAATCGAACACTGGTTTGGTATAAGCACATTTTTCAATTTAGAAATGACCAAGCCATTTTGCATTACAATTTGTTTGAAAATATTCAGGTGTTTGAAATGTAATTCTATTATTTTAGAAAATACAAGGATATCATCAATATACACTATTATAAAATTTATGTATGGATTAAATAGATCATTCATGATTTTTTGAAATTCAGAGGGAGCATTTTTCAGACCAAAGGGAATAACATTCCACTCATATTGACCAAAAGGCACATTAAAAGCAGTTCTATAAGTGTGTTCTTTAAAAATTTGAATTTGCCAGTATCCAGATTTTAAATCAAATTTTGAAAATATATTGGCAGCATATAATCTAGATAATAAATCTTTTTAATTTTAAATTGGATACCTAATCCATTTTAAAACTTTATTAAGATGTTTATAATTAATAACAAGTCTGGGCATACCTCGTTCTTTCTCTGCAGCATCATTAACATAAAATGCAGTGCAAGACCAAAGGAATTTTGAAGGTTTTATGAGACCCTTTTGTAAGAGATTGTCAATCTCTTTTTTACAGAATTCTACTAACTCTGTATTTATTTGACAGGGTCTGGATTTTTTTGGAATATTATCTTCTCTAAAATCATCTTCATAAGGAAGAGTAACAACATGTTTTTTGCGATTCCAGAAAGCATTTGGGTGATCAGCACAAATATCCACAATCAATTTGTCAGATGTCAATTTTATTTTTTCTTGAATTTTTACAGAATTCATTGTATTATGAATATTCATACTCATCATTTCAAGTTGTAAGAAATTCACATATTTTTGTTTCATATCAATCAAAGAATTTATGTCTCTTGTTACTGGACCTGTAACAAAAGGATAAGAAATTTCTTGGTTTTTATAGGTAGCTTTGAAGACCTTCGCATCAATATGTGTGTAAGGATAAATTGCATTAATAAATGGTGTTCCTAAAATAATAGAAGGATATAATTAATTTTTCACTAAGAAAAAGAAATGCGGAATGCAAATCTTATTTCTACAGATATGTGCATGAGGTAGTTTATAATTAATATCAAGAGAATGATCAGAAGAAAATTTGACTATATGCGTTGTTTTTTAAAAATATCTGGTTGAAATTAATTCTTCCTGAATGCAACTAACATCAGCACCACTATCAATCATAGCCATATCAGTTACAGAAAATTCGTTATTAATCAAGATAGTAAAATATGTATACCATTTATGGACAGTAACAATTTGCATCATACCCAAAAAGAAATCATTTTTTACATCAATATCACGAATAATTTGATTGTTAGAATTTTCAACAATTTATCGAAGATGCTTCTGATTATACTATGCTTATCGAAATCAATTTTGCAAGATCCAAGGTCACTACAAGAAGACCTATTAGATGGGATGAAATTAATTTTCCAAAAATATGGATTTTAAATTCGGTCATTTCTCCAAAACAACTAGCGGAGGATGTGACAAATTCAGAGTTAACTCATGTAACTCAAAATACAAACGGAAGAATTTATCTCCAATTTGACGATAATTCTACCGTTTATAATCGAAATTCCTTTTCTATACCCAGAATATTACCGGTTATGCATCATATCTCTCCAGTTGAACCAGTTTATAGTCCATCTAGAAGTCATGTTGAATCTTTACATACTTTAAATTCTTCAAATTCGCATACTCAATTCAAAAATATTGAAAAAATTAAAATCAATCCTAAAACAAATATAGTTCAAGATAATGATATTATCCCTGATAGGGATAATCCCATTCCCTCCGAAATGGAGTTTGATGTTAATTCTTCTTAAATCATGATTCCTCACCTAATTGACTTTAGCCCTGGTTCACAGGCAAAGAATTATATTAAAAATGATTTTTTTTGTGAAAAATAGAAAATATTTCGGGCATGGATTTCGAAACTCTTAGTCCTGATGAAATGAAAAATATTTCTGATGAATTCTATGAAATGTGTGCATTACATAATCAAATTATTTGTTTTGTGCCATGGTTTATATCTACATATCTGCCTCTATATGTAAAGTTTATTGAAAGATCGTACCAAGATGCAAATGGCACCATCACTCATGCCATTTACCCTTCCCAATCACCTTTTATATTACTAAATAATATAGAAATAACTTTCTCTGCTTTTTAAAAATTCATTGATAATGAAATTGGAAAAATCACTATTTCAGAAATAAATAGTCTAATTGCTCAAAATAATTATTTGAGTCTTTATGTGAAAGCTCTTGGAGAACATATTTCTTCTCTTGATAAAAAACTAGATATCATGACAGATTTGATTAAGAAGCTAAGCGATAGTAAAAAGTCATCTGATATTGCTTCTACCTCAGAATGCAAAACAGAAGATTTGGAAGCTAAACCTCATGTTCAAAGACCTCCTGATATTCAAGGATTTGAAAAACCCATTGATTTAGAACGGCTTGAAAAATTACTTGAAAAGAAATTTGCTAGTTTAAATATAAAACCCATGGATCTGTCCAATAATTTTGCTGATGCTATTGAATCTCTTTCTAATAATTTTGAAGATATAAAGTCCACTCCAATTTCGAACATAGGAGCGGAAATTCACTCAGAGTTAAATAAACTCAGAGGATTGGTAAGAAAACAACCGGGGGAAAAATATATTGATATTCCCCGTATGCAAACTGCCTACTATCCACGACCAACTCCTCAAGATGTTCTGATAGAGAAAAAAGAGTGCTCATTGACAAACACGTCATATAGTGGAGATCATATATATAAATGGAACTTAGATGGATTATCTGAAAGAAAATTATCTATATTAGTCCATCGCATGATAATGCATTCTACTATTGCAAAAGTCTCTAGCCCTAAAGATATTGAGGGTAACCCTGTTCGAACAGATGCTACTATATGTAAAATGATTGTTGCAGGTTTTACTGGCCAACTTCGTGGCTGGTGGGACAATTTTCTTTCTAACGAAGAAAGAAATAAAATTTTTGAAGCCAAAAATATATTGCTAGGTATTGATAACCTAGGTAGAGAATTACCAGAAAGTAGAGAAGATATTATATATACCCTTATGCTAACTATTATTCAACAATTTGGAGGTAGATTTACCAACCAACATGAAAATACTCATACCCTCTTAAATGGCCTTAGGTGTAAGCATTTAGGAGAATTCAAATGGTACAAGGATACTTTCATTAGTAGAGTTATGGATCTACCTGAATCTAGATTTGAACATTGAAAGGCTAGATTCACAGATGATCTTCCACCTCTTTTTGCAGAAAGGGTTAAAAAATCAATCAAGGGTCAATATGGTGTCATTCCTTTGATGGATTTCACTTATGGTCAGCTTATAGCAGCTTGCACCGAAGAAGGTCTAAAAAATTTGTAATGAGTTAAAATTGTCTAGAAAAATTAAGCTTGATAGGAAAAATCCCAACTAGGTAATTTCTGTGGATAATTTGGTATGGAAAATCTTGCTTCTGCCTCTAGAAAAAGAGGTCATAGACATGTAAAAACCAATGACCCAGATAAACCCTATAGAAAAAAAAATCTCGACATAGATCCAAAGAAGAGCGTGAAGCTAGAAAAACCCATCGTAAGTCCACCAGATTTACGAAAAATAGGTCTAAGAGAGGCTTATCAAAAATCAAATGTTACAATTGTGGTCAATTTGGTCATATTGCTCAAAATTGTAAACTTCAAAAACTCAAGTCCTTAGGACTTTTGGATGAGGTTTATGGTTTGTTATATACTTCAGGTTCTGAATCTGATTATGAATATGAATATGAATCAAAAAATGATGTTGAATTACCTGATTCAACTGATAATGAGAATCATGCAAAAACTAACGCTAATGATTGCACTGATTGTAAAAATAATGTTTGTGATTGTGATGATGCTTTTTATAAATTGCAATCATAGTTTGAGGACTTATATTTAAATGTTCAAAAAATGACTGCTGATAGTGCTTTAGAATTATTAAAAGAAGTGACTGAGGAAAAGCTTCGTCAAAAAATTATGGCAAAATGACCTTCTGGCCCCCTGTACTATGTTGATTTTGTAAGTTGGACACTTCTACTTACATGTTTGTCATCTGGACCCTTGAACCATTCAAAAGGCAACATTTTGCACCCTTTGACCGTTGACCTTGCCTATGTGGCAAGGTCATGCTGACTAGGACAAGGAGAGTGTACCCACTCGTCTGGGGGTGCGAGTGAGGGTCATTTTTTTGGCCAATTTAACATTAAAATAATTAAAAAATAAATAAAAAATATAAAAATTTTAAAAAAAAATTAAAAAGGGTCCTTTTTTTTTCTACATCTTTTTAAATTTAAAAATATTTTTAAATTTTTTAAGATAATATAAAAATATTTTTAAATTTTTTTAAAAAAATAAAATATTTTTATAATTTTTAAAAAAAGGATACTTTTTTTCCTCCATCTTTTTTAATTTAAAAATAAAAAATAAAAAAGGATTCTTTTTTCCCTCCATCTTTTTTAATTTAAAAATATTTTTAAAATAATTTAAAAATAATTTAAAAATATTTTTAAAAATAAAAAAAATTATTTTAAAAATATTTTTAAAAATTTTAAAAAATATATTTTTTCCCTCCCCACCACACCCCAGCCCGTCCTCACCCCCACACCCCACACCCCACAACCCCTTCTTTTTTTCCTCCATCATTTTTAATTTAAAAATATTTTTAAAAATTTAAAAATATTTTAAAAAATATAAAAATAATAAATTTAAAAAAAAAATCCCACCCCACCCCCTCTCCAGCCCCTCCCCACTCCACCCAGCCTCCCCCACCCCAGTCTGTCCCCACCCCACCCACCCCTCTCCCTCAACCCTCCACCCTAGCCCGTCCCCAGCCCACCCAGCCCCACGTAACCCCTCCCCGTTCCCCAGCCCCCCACCCTACCCAGCCCATCCCCATCCCACCCAGCCCCACCCCACCCACAGCCCCTATTCCCCTCTCAGCCCCATCCGCACCCTACCCCAACCCCTTTCATCCCCCACACCCCACCCAAACACACTTCCAGCCCCCTTCCTCTCACACACACGTTCACTTTTTTTTTTAATTTTAATTTTCCCTCTCAGTCAATTCCTTTTATTTTTTAATTAAAATTTAAATTTGAAATCTTTTTATTTTTTTGGGGATTAAAATTTAAATTTAAATTGAAAGTGAGTGATAGTGAATATTGAAAAAAAATAGTGAATTTCGCTTAAAAAAATTAAAATTTGTGAATTTGTTAAAAATATTCAAATTTAAAAATCAAAAATTTATTATGTTTGTATGTATGATTTTATAGTTAAAAATTTAAATTAGTTGGAGAAGAATTTTAATTATTTGGAATGGATTTGATGTTTAATTTATGAGCAAAAATAAAAACATGATTATTCAAATTTTTTTACAATTTATAAATTTTTATTATTTAATTTGTTATGTAGCATTTTAAAAATGACTTGGAATTTAATGTAATATTTTTTTTAAAAAAAATGATGTGGCAGATGACGTGGCAGACGTGGCAGCTATGTCAGACGTGACAGCTATGTCAGACGTGGCAGCTGACATGGCAGCTTATGTGGATGAGAGTGTGTTACACTCACCAAAAAAAGGTTTCAAATGTTGCTTTTTAGTGGGTTCAGGGGTCCAGATGACAAACATGTAAGTAGAAGTGTCCAACTTACAAAACCGACATAGTACAGGGGTCCATGAGGTCATTTTGCCAAAAATTATTGATCTTTCTTCTTCACAACCTAGCACTTCTAAGTCTGCTGATAGCAAATATGTTAAGAAAAATACTGAATCTATTATTGATATTATGCCCTATTCTTTAACCGAAGTTAATAGACGTCTTACCATTAGTCAAATGCCTGGTAAAGATACGTCTCTTGATGATTTGAAAATAGAAGTTGAAAATTTGAAAAAAAAAATTATTTCTTTGAAATAAAATCAAATGATTTCTGATCATAGAATTTCAAATATTGCAAAGATTTCTCAAATTGATATTATTTCCAGTTCCAAAGGAAAAGAAAAAATTGCTGAAAATTCTAACAATCAAATTATATGTGATATTGATGTAAAAATAATTTCTTTTTGGGTATGATACAAATTGTTACTGCCCATAAATGGTATATAAATTGTACTATCTTGATTAATAACGAATTTTTTGTAACTGATATAGCTATGATTGATTGTGGTGCTGATGTTAGTTGTATTTAGGAAGGATTAATTCCAACCAGATATTTTCAAAAAACAACTCATATAGTCAAATCTGCATCTAGTCATTCTCTTGATATTAATTATAAACTATTTCATGCATATATCTGTAGAAATAAGATTTGCATTTTGTATTTCTTTTTCTTAGTGAAAAATCAATTATATCCTTCTATTATTTTAGGAACACCGTTTATAAATGCAATTTATCCTTACATGCATGTTGATGCGAAGGGCTTCAAAGCTACCTATAAAAATCAAGAAATTTCTTATCCTTTTGTTACAGATCTAGTAACAAGAGACATAAATGCTTTGATTGATATGAAACAAAAACATGTGAATTTCTTACAACTTGAAATGATGAGTATGAATGTTCATAATACAATGAATTCTGTAAAAATTCAAGAAAAATAAAATTGATATCTGACAAATTGATTGTGAATATTTGTGTTGATCACCCAAATGCTTTCCGAAATCGTAAAAAACATGTTGTTACTCTTCCTTATGAAGATGATTTTAGAGAAGATAGTATTCCAACAAAATTCAGACCCTGCCAAATGAACACAGAGTTAGTAGAATTCTGTTAAAAAGAGATTGACAATCTCTTACAAAGGGGTCTCGTAAAATCTTGAAAATCCCCTTGGTCTTGCACTGCTTTTTATGTTAATAATGTTGCAGAGAAAGAACGAGGTATGCCCAGGCTTGTTATAAATTATAAACCTCTTAATAAAGTTTTACAATGGATTAGGTATCCAATTCCCAATAAAAAGGAGTTGTTATCTAGATTATATGATGCCAATATATTTTCAAAATTTAATTTAAAATCTGGATACTGGCAAATTCGAATTTTTAAAGAACACACTTATAGAACTGCTTTTAATGTGCCTTTTGGTCAATATGGGTGGAATATTATGCCCTTTGGTCTGAAAAATGCTCCCTCTGAATTTCAAAAAATCATAAATGATATATTTAATCCATACATGGATTTTATAATAGTGTATATTGACGATATCCTTGTGTTTTCTAAAATAATAGAATTACATTTCAAACACCTAAATATTTTCAACCAAATTGTAATGCAAAATGGCTTGGTCATTTCTAAACCAAAAATGTTCTTATTCCAAACCAGTGTTCGATTTCTAGGACATAATATTTGTCAAGGAGAAATTGAGCCTATCCAAATGGCTATGGACTTTGTAGAAAAATTCCCTGATATTATTACTAACAAAACTCAATTACAAAGATTCTTAGGAAGTCTTAATTATATTTCTCCTTTCTATCAAAACTTGTCTCATGATTTAGCTCCTTTGTATGATAGACTAAAAAAGAATCACAAAGAACCTTGGATGACTTCTCACACTAATCTAGTCAAAATGATAAAAAAATGTGTCAAGACTTTACCTTGTTAAACCTTAACAAAGACTGATGCTTCTAATATTGGTTATAGAGGAATACTTAAACAAGTAAATCCCCATAATAATACTGAACGTCTAATTAGTTTTCATTCTGGAAAATGGTCTGAAAGTCAGAAAAAATATGCCACTGTGGCCCATGAAATATTAACTATTGTTAAATGTGTTTTAAAATTCCAAGATGATTTATATAATCAGAAATTTATAGTGAGAACTGACGCCCAATCAGTCAAATATATGTTTGACAAAGATTTTAAACACGATGCTTCAAAGTTAATTTTTGCAAGGTGGAAAGCTCAATTAACCCTTTTTGATTTTGAAATACAATACAAGAAAGGTAGTGAAAATTCTTTACCTAACTTTTTTTCTAGGGAATATTTAAAGGGTTAAATGAATTTTTATACTTGCTTTCTTCCTGAAAAAACAATAATTACTATAATTAAGTGTATTCCTCTAAATGAAGATATTCATTTTATTATACTAGAAAATATCATTCATGATATGATAAAAGAAGATGTATTCCTTCCAAATTTTGAAGACATAAGAGATGAAATTGATTGGGATGATATTGGTTCATCATTTGATAAATACTAATTTTTAGTGCAGTATGAGTACAAATTCACCTTGGCAGATAGCCAGCGGTCGAGAAAAAAGCGGCAAAAGCCAAGAAGGGAGATACTCCTCCTCTGGGGGAAGAAACTCCCCTTCATCATCATATGCTTCTTCATCATCCAATTTCCCAGTTTTGGAAAGGGGAAATATGAGTTTAATGAATGCAAGAATTCTACAGATCGCAGAATCATCAAAAACTTCGTATTTGAGCACTTCGATCTATCTAGAAGATATTCCAGAGGATCATTCGTTATATGAGCAACTACAATCTTATATGTCGGCTAAGCAAGCCGATTCATTTACTTTAGTTGCCAAAGAAAACTCTGTCGATAGGCAAAATTATGAAAAAATTGAAAATCGAGAATTGATAGTTCTCGTAGAAAACTCTCATTTATGTAAATAAAATGATTCATGGAAGCTCCTCCAAAAACACTTGTTAACTACACTCTATTTTGCAAGAGAATCTTATAAGACAAGAGCATTTTATGAATCAATACTAGTTTCTACTGGGATTATTGAAATAGAACACCACCAAATGGGTGAAACAACTCCAGATGTTCATGGATACTCCAAAATGGTTATTAAAAAACTCATCTCGATAGAACACTGGGAACCACCTCTATAACAGAAAAAGCCATGACAATGAAAGGATCAAGAATTGCCTTCACTTATTGGGACTATATAAAAGCATTTACTCAGATATTATACTATAACAATATTAAACATAAACATACTTGGTTTCTAAAGATTTGTTCTAAAGTCTTTGAAGTCCAAATTCCCAATTGGTTTATTCAATTGTGGTCGGATCATAGCCCTACAGTTAAAATACTGCCAGCAGAATTTCTGCATTTTTACAAAGAATGGACTAAAGTATCACCATTCTTAACAGATTTATATCACCCAGACCACGTATGCAACTTGGATAAGATCGACCAAATGTATTTCTTTATAGAATTTTCCATTCCATGGATACATAAATAGAGTGTTCAATTTGGTTACATGAAAGAATAATACCTGGACTCTATAGGGTATTATACCAATTTTTGGGAAAAAACTAACCTAAAAGGACCCCCACACTAAAATCTCGCATGGACGAGACTTGCTTAAATCTATTAATCAAAAAATCATTGAATATTCTGCTGCTCCACAAAAGAAAGTCATGGACGATAAAAGTCTAAGTTATATCTCTAGAAGAATCTCTATCCATGAAGGAGACAAATTAGAATTGATTGAAAAATATTTAGAAGAAGTCCAAAAAAATTTGATAATAACCGTGGAACAATGTTCGGATACTTCTATGAAAAGTCTTACAAGTGAAGAAACTGAAGATATCCAAGAATCTCAGCCACTTCCACCAGAAAATATTCTCAATGATGAAGAAATTGAAAAAACTAAGTAATTACTCTACCAGATGAAAAGAAAAGACAAGATGTGATAAGAAGGACCCATCTACTAAGTCATTTTTACTATGTTTTATATGTATGGGACCAGGATGTAGGGCTCTTTGTAATAATAAAAATACTATGTGCTACTGTGCGCAAATTCTTTTTCTTTCTATATATATAGACTCCTCATTTATTAGAGAGGCAATAGTTAAATTTTCTCTTTTATTTTTCCCTCTCTAAGTTTGCTCTCCCTGCTCTTTTCCCCTATTGTATAATATTTCAAGGCTTTAATAAAAGAAGGCAGCTAGCCGACATTTACTATTCCGACCTTGCACTCGTCCACTTGTAAGGTATTTATTTCTTTTTCTTCTGAAATACTTTTAATACTTCTTCTTTCTTTCCAGCCGTGACTATGTCTGGCTAAAAAAAATTCTCATGCCTATGTTGAAAATCTAATCTCTCTTACTAGATAATTATGAAAAATCCATACTTTATCAAAATATGAACAAATTTTTCTATGGTTTCTTGACTTGGTTCCAAAATGGTGGTACAGTCGAAATTTAATATGGTTTATGTTGATTTTGTCTCTGTGACTACGTCTAGTAAGTTGTGCCTTTTTAGCCCGATAACATTGAAGGAAAGGGCGATCTTTTGCATAGTAAGAACTTCTAGACACATGGGTTCAACAAAAATATATTAAACAACTGACAAACCCCTTATTTGGGTAAAACATTATATCTTCCATGCAGTCATCAAGCTATTTGAAATTCTTTTATATTTCAGTTGGTGTTTTGGTTCGGTTTTCCGACTAAGACTTAATCTGATGCATATAAGTTAGTTGGCTAGGCAGAGCGGTTTGCCCCTGCCTCTTCAGATCCTACTTGTAACAGAATATAATAAATAACAATACTAAAATAATAATAATATTATAACCGATATAATATTATAACAATATATAATAATATTGCTTCTAATAATCAATATTATAACAGTAACAGTAATATGATTACTTTTGACAAATTAATTACACTGAATATTAAATAAATATAATAACGATATTATTTTAAGTAATTCATTAATTATACTTGAGTCGTGCTAGGCACTGTCCTAAGAAACTATTTCCGCAGTGTGAAATGTTTCCCAGGATTAAACAAGCAGTTCCTTGATTAATTAGAGGATGTTCTAAGATAAATAAATCTTTCCTAATTAACCAGAGGATACAGGAATCAACAAAATTATTAACACAAATACCAACAAGTTAATAGTGATATAATTAATAAAACCCTTTTTAAATTAACCATATAATAATAATAAAAGAAGTGAAAGGAATGAAAAGGAGTAATGAAACTTGAAAGGAAAAAGAATGTTAGTTACAGCATTATGGCAACAAAGTAGCCTATTTATAGTAATTTACAAGGCTTAAAAGTTGACAAGTGTCCATACACTTGTCTAACTATTTCCATGCAAGATGACAAGTATCAAGACATGTGTTAAAACCAAACATGCATGTTGCCAAGTTTCTTCCATTTTGTTATTTCTCCAAGTAACATATTTGGCTTCTAAAATACATTTAAATGACATGAATTTCCAACATATTTTAAATATAAATTATTTTTGAAATAAAATATGTTTTCTACAATCCCCACATTATTTCAAAATAATTTATAGGAAAAAACCTTTTAACTTGTTGGATTTGTATGGACAAAATGCAATAGGTTTAGTGTTTTCTGGACTATGAATCAAACTTAGACCAATAAAATTCAACTTACAGAATTATCGGTGAAATATAATATTTCTATGAACTGAATAATTCTTATTGTAAGCCAGAGATTTTATCAATCATATTTTGACCGTAATTTTGTTGTTCAATGCGGTTTTGCGCCAATAGGCCATGCACATGCCTGGTATTCATGAGATCTCTAGAGACTAAGGCCAAAAGTCTTATGGGAATGGTCTCATTACACTTCTCATATAGGTGAATTCATCAAGTATACACTTCTTTAAATATACCATCCATAAGGACTATGAATTCATTAAGAGTTAATAACTCATCCCTCAATTTTATTAGCAGTTCAAGCACTCTCAATTAGTGAACAGAGTCAATATCAACTTGTTATTACCCATATGAACCTACTTCATGGGATCTTTAATCACATAGGCTGGGTTACCATCTCTATTGACAATCATATTGGCCTTAACCCCGTCTCTTTTGATGTTTGAAGAATTATTTTTTTTCCCATGGTTTTAGTTAGTGAATCGGCCGAATTTGATTCTGACTTCACATAATTAATGGAAATTATTCCATCTTTCAGGAATTGCTTAATAACATCATGCCTCAATTTCATGTGTCTACTTTTACAATTGTAAGAATATTCTTCGCAATAGCAATTGCGGCTTGATAATCATAGTGTATATACACATGAGGCACTAGATCATCCCTTTTTAAAGGGATATGAGGCGACAGATCATCCTTTTTAAAAGGGATATTTGCTAAGAAATTTCTTAGTCATTTAGCCTCAGTACCAACTAACTCCAGAGCCACAAACTCTGATTCCATAGTTGATCTAGCAATGATCGTCTGCTTAGCTGATTTCCATGATACTGCATCACCACCTAAGGTGAATACATAACCACTAGTGGATTTTGTCTCATCTGAATCAGAGATCCAATTTGCATCACAATACCCTTCTAAAGTTGAAGGAAATTCACTATACAAGATATCGTAATTCACGGTTCCTCTCAAATATTTCATTAATCCCATTAATGCAGACCAATGCTCATTATTGGGATTATGAGTATATCTACTTAGTATACACACAACATAGGCTACATCTGGCCTAGTAAAATTCATTAAATGCATCAGACTCCCAATAATTTGTACATATTTAGACTGAGGTACTGGGTCACCATAATCCTTTTTTAATTTAGAATTAGTGTCATAAGGAATGGCTACTGTAGTAACTTTCCAACTTTTAAATTTCTTAAGAAGTCTTTCCACATAATCCTCTTGTGACAACATTATTCCATCTTCACTCCTTATAACTTTAATTCCCAATATCATATTCACTTCACCCAGATCTTTCATATCAAAGTTAGTAGATAAAAATAATTTAATACGTTCCACAATATTTATACATGTACCAATTATAAGCATGTCATCAACATACAAACAAATGATTACATAATCATTGTCTACTACTTTTGTATAAACACATTTATCTACCTCAACAGAAGAAAAATCATCTTTTATTAAGACTTGATCAAATTTGTCATGCCACTGTTTAGGAGCTTGTTTAAGGCTATAAAGAGATTTAATTAATTTACAAATATTATTTTCTTGTCCAGAAATCACACCTCCTTCAGGTTGAGCCATATCAATTTCTTCTTCTAAATCATCATTTAAGAAAGCGATTTTTACATCCATTTGATGGATAAAAAGTTTATGAATTGATGCCAAAGCAATTAATACTCGAATAGAAGCAATTCTTGTTACTGGTGCAAATGTATCAAAATAATCAATATTTTATTTTTGAGAAAATTCTTTAGCTACTAACCGGGCTTTATATTTATCAATCGATCCATCCAGATTAATTTTTTTTTTTGAAAATTCATTTACAACCAATCGGTTTTACACCAGGAGGTAAGTCAATTAAAACCCATGTATTATTTTTCATAATTGAATTAAGTTCATTTTTATTTCTTCTTTCCAAAATTTAGCATCAGAAGAAGATACAACTTCAAAATAATTTGATGGTTCATTATCAACAAGATAAGTCTGAAAATCATTTCCATAAGAAAAATATTCTTTTCTAGGACTTTTACTCCTTATCAGTTCCTCAATATTAGAGGTTGATTCATTTTCTCTTTCAACAGGTGCATGAGAGATTTTATCACATAGAGGAAAAATATGTTCAAAGAATTCAACATTTTTTGTCTCAATTATAGTATTACTATCAAGTACATCACTTTTCAATACAAGAAATCTATATGCAACACTATGTTCAGCATATCCAATAAGCATGCAATCAGCAGATTTAGGACCTATTTTCCTCTTTTTAGGTTCAGGAAGAAGAACTTTAGCAAAGTAACCCCACACTTTTAAATATTTCAAATTAGGTTTATAACCTTTCCACAATTCATAAGGGGTTTTGCCAGTTCTTTTATGAGGAATTCTATTCTGTAAATGACATGCAGATAAAATAGTTTCACCCCACAAATTATCAGGTGCATTAGAACTAATTAACATAGAGTTCATCATTTCTTTCAATGTCATATTTTTTCTTTCAGCTACACCATTAGACTCAGGAGAATAAGGCAGAGTTACTTCATGAATAATACCTTCTTTTTCACAAAAAAAAAATTAAAGATACATATTCTCCACCTTTGTCATATCTAATTCTCTTGATTTTTCTACTAAGCTGATTTTCAACTTCAGATTTATAAAATACAAAAGCATCAAATGCATCATCTTTATTTCTAAGCATATATAACTTAGTAAATCTAGAGAAATCATCAATAAAAGTCACATAATATCTTTTACCCCCTCTAGTCATAGTTTGTTTTAAATCACCTAAATCAGTATGGATTAAAGATAACAGTTCAGTTTCTCTATTAATTGAAAAACATGACTTTTTAGTTATTTTAGCTTCAGCACATATTTCATATTTATCAAAATTACTAAAATCCAAACCAGATATTAAACCAAGTAATTGCATATTCTTTATATATTTAATATTAACATTTCCTAATCTAGCATGCCATAAAGAAATAGACTCATTCATATAAGCAGAAACTGATGCATTATCATTGATAATATTAAGTACATAAAGTCCACGATTACAATGTCCATTTCCAATAAGAATATCATTTTTAGTTAATATGACCTCATTGTTTTCAAATATAACTTTTATTCCAATATTTCCTAATAATGCCACAGAAATCAAATTAATTTTGATATTAGGAACATACAACAGATTACTCAATGCCAAAGTTTTACCAGATGTGAGTTTGTGAAGAACTTTGCCTTTTCCAAGAACTTGAACAGTTCTCGAGGTCCCAAGATAAATAATTTCTTCTTTTTTCTCAACTTGGGTGTATGATATAGAATCATTTTTATTTATAAAAATGTGCCTAATAGCACCAGAGTCTACCACCCAATTTCTCACATTGGTCTCAACAATTATTTCTGAAATGACCGCAATAACTATATCATCCGTTTCTATCAAATTTAATTTTGACTTAACGGGATTGTCATTTCTTTCATATATTCTCTTGCATTGAGATACATCTTCTATGAAAATATTATTATTAGCATTAGGCATGTAATCAAATTTATTTTCATACCTGTAATCTGCAGTATCATAATTTTCTGATAAACTGACTGGAATGGAAGCGGCCAGAGCAATACCAACATCATTATTATGAACGGTCTTAGAATCAATACTATATGCCATAGTTTCTTAGATTGTTGGGGAAGACGGTAAAATAATAATAACAATATTAACAAAGCAATAATAATAATAGAAGTACAACCGAATATAATAAATAACAATACTAAAATAATAATATTATAACCGATATAATATTATAATAATATATAATAATATTGCTTCTAATAATCAATATAATAACAGTAACAGTAATATAATATCTTTTGACAAATTAATTATACTGAATATTAAATAAATATAATAACGATATTATTTTAAGTAATTTATTAATTATACTTGAGTCGTGCTAGGAATTTTCCTAAGAAACTATTTCCACAATGTGAAATATTTTTCTAGGATTAAACAAGCACTTTCTTGATTAATTAGAGGATGTTCTGAGATAAATAAATCTTTTCTAATTAACCAGAGGATACAGGAATCAACAAAATTATTAACACAAATACCAATAAGTTAATAGTGATATAATTAATAGAACCCTTTTAAAATTAACCATATAATAATAATAAAAGAAGTGAAAGGAATGAAAAGGAGTAATGAAACTTGAAAGGAAAAAGAATGTTAGTTACAACATTATGGCAACAAAGTAGCCTATTTATAGTAATTTACAAGGCTTAAAAATTTGAAAAGTGTCCATACACTTGTCTAACTATTTCCATGCAAGATGACAAGTATCAAGACATGTGTTAAAACCAAACATGCATGTTGCCAAGTTTCTTCCATTTTGCTACTTCTCCAAGTAATATATTTGGCTTCTAAAATACATATAAATGACATGGATTTTCCAATATATTTTAAATATAAATTATTTTTAAAATAAAACATGTTTCCTACAAAATGCACTTGATGTTTTTCCAGATAAGTTCAAGCATCACTGAGATTCATACTGCACCAAAATAATGTATGTGTTGTTGTTTTCATTGCTTTGAATAGTCCATTTTGTGGCAATTTCACAACTATTATTGTTGTCGTCATTTCTGAAATGCCTCATCTCACCGTTCCTCAAATTGTTGTAGCCAAAATAGATATTAAGTCTCCATTATTAATTCGGCGAGGAGATCTAGCTCCAATAATCCGGATCAAACCACAAACACCACATCTACATTCCTTTCCTCTTTTGTCCTCCATCAACCCAGCCACTATTGTTTCCTACAAGCCAGCAACCACTGTCCAAATACTCACTATTCAATTTTATTCAATCTCCATCAACTTGACCAGCTTTGAACTCAAAAAATGGCGTACCATGGTTATTGCTGAGAATTATGCAAAGCCAAAGTCCTTTTAGCTTGTGTTTAAACTTTAAAAGGAAAGTTGAAATTGTTAAAATTGTCATCGTCATCCTCTTTAGATCAATTTTGTGTAAAAGAAAAGTGTTGAAGTTTAAAATAGATTTGGGAAAATAACGTGTGGTATTACCTAAAATACACAAAATTCCCCAAAATAGACTATTTCGTATAATTAACTTAAAGTTGAATCATAAAAATTGTACATAATTTTAATGGACAAACATTTTACATAATTGTCCCCATATATTATATATAGTTCCAAAGAGAAAAAATGGATGAGTCACGTCGTTATTAATTAAAAGGACAACATATGTCAGTAATTGATGCTTTCATTATTTAAAGGCAAAACAGATCGACAGGCACCTCAAGTTGGCACGATCTTTCACTTTGGCACCTAAAGTTGACTGTGTTTATTTTAGACACCTGAACCAATCACCAACTGCATCATTTTGACACTTTTAGCTTACATGGCATGGCGAGTGTAGCACACTTGCCATGAACGCGTGAAGCTTCTTATTTATAAAAAAAAAAACTAAAAAAAATGAAGTAAATTATATTTTTCCTTATCTAATGTAAGAAAGTCCCAAAAAATAAGACAACAATGGCGAAATGGACCATCGGAAGAAGCTTTTCTGTTTTCTCTATCAGCTAATTACTCCCCATTATTCATCTACTTCAAGAATTTTTTTGTTTTAAATTTCCATTTTTGCCCAGCTCACCATCTTTTAGTTTAGGTTTTTGATCGTTTATTGATGGACACAGCTTAGACTAATCAATTTAAGGTATGAATTCTCACTTTTTTTGTTTCTTATGAAAATTAATTTTTGTTCATATTCTGAAAATTAAGAATGAAAGAACCGATCTTTCTTTGTTGTTTTTATTGTTTTGCTTTTCGACAGTAGCCGAATTTGGGGAAAAAGGTGTAAAGAAGAAGGAGAAAAAGGAGTTTTCTTGGGTAGTGTGAGATATAGTTATCTTGTTAGAGGGAGAATCATGATCGTTGATGAGAATGGCTCTTGAATCGGATGGAGGATAGTTCTACTGTCGTCGATCATCAGCCAAATTAGAACAGTGTAACACGATTAATGATAACGATTGATCATCAGCAACCTCAGAAAATCAGTGTGTAGCATAAGACACAAATTGGTGATTTTTAGCAAAGCATCAATGGTATCGGAGTGCTGGACCACCATAATTTTTAGCATCAGAAAATGAATGGTGGGGTTGATGCGGTTGATGGGGGTGAAGGGTTTAATGGGGAGATGAGGGAATTAGAGAAAATATTTTTGGAATTGAACCCACAGGCTGAGGAGTTTGTGCCAATATCTTCTGGTGGAAAATAATTTTTATTTGATTCTTTCAATTTTGTAATGCAAAATGGACTTGCCGATGAAAATTTCAACAGAAGGGTATCTAGTTGCAGCGCCAATTGGGCTGGTTAGTTGGAGAAGATAATTTTGGTGGTGGGGGAGGGGGTAGGGGTGGGGGCGGTGAGGTTTCATTTATTTATTTAATTTTAAAAAATATTTTTTTAATTTTAATTTATTTAAATTTATTATTTTATAAAAAAATGTCACATGTCTTTTTTTGACTGGTTGTATGTCATGTCAGCAACATGTGTATTACAAACACTTTATAATATCAGTTGATTGTAAAAAAAAAGTGTCAAAATGACACAGTTAATAGCTGGTTTAGGTGTTTAAAATGAATAACGTCCACTTGAGGTGCCTAAGTGAAAGATGACGCCAAGTTGAGTGGTCTGAATTTATCTTATTAGCATATATTTGGGTATTGGATTAATTTCAAGTAAAATAATATAAGTTTTTTAATATACTAAATTAATAAAAGATTATTTCAAATAAAGCCTATCCCAAATAATAATAATAATTTTTCAAAAACCAGACTTAATATTTTTATTAAATCTTAATAAACTATAAAATCTTTCAAAATAAATACGTATATGGATATATCAGACCTAAAGATTTTTTTTTATAAATATTAAAGATATTTTACAAATACAATAAGAATATAACATTTTATCAAATTCTAATTTAAATCAATTATTTTGAATATGCCTGATATTAATAAAATTCTCAAATCTAGGTGTGTAAGCCTATGATACAGGATGAAGGACATTGTAAATATCGAGGCATTATAAATTATTAAGAAAAATGTGTGAAAAGTATCTATATTTTTGTAAAATTTATTGTAACACACCTTAACTTTGTGGGAGTCCTATGACCCCCCCAAAAAACTATTTTTTACCGTATTTAACAAGCATATATTTGCCCACTTGGACCACTTAGTCAGTCCATCAAAGATCGGTGATTCACGCGCGCAATTTAATTTAAATAAATGAGTTTATGTTTCTTAATTATATTTTAACTCCTAATTATCCACAAATTTAAAAAAGAGAAAAATAATTATTTATTAAATTAATGACCTTGCTTCTTCTTTATAATCATACATATTCATCGACCAAAATCAATTTTTTTTTTCATTCCTCTTCCTCATTTTTCAGTTTTAATACTCTTTAAAAAATTCTTGCTTGCATTAACAAGTCTGCTAGTGTTCTTAGAGGTGTGATTTCGTATTGTGGAGCGGTGAAAGTTCTAGTGTTCAACAAGTCTTGAAGGTTAGTCTTGTTTTTTGTGACGGCTAAAGTTAAAATTGAGACATTTTGATGATTTATTTAGGGTTAGTGTTCAACAAGTCTTGATTGTGTCGTCTGAAAATCTCAGAGTTTGTCCAAATTAGGATTTTTTTTTCTAGTTTAAATGATTCTTATTTTATCAATAATTTAGGGTTTTTCATAATCTAATTTGGTTCTTCTAGTGTGACTGATTATAATATCTTTGAATAATCAATTTTCCCCTAATTGTCTTTCACTGTGAATGTGGCTAAATTTCAAGAATGGGTGATTTTACATATATAACCCTGAGATATTATCATGGTGGGATTTTGAATAGTAAGAGTCAAAAATCAGAATATGAGGGTGGGGAAGTCATAGATATTTTTGATGTGGATGTGGATAAAGTTATTTTATTTTGAGCTAATTAGCTTTTTAAAAAATCTAGGGTATGCTACAACAAGCTGCACATATTATGTTAGGCCACCTAAAAAGGACTTTCTGTTATATATTCAAACTGATGGGGATACTTATGAACTTTCACAATCCTTTGAAAATGAGAATATTATTGAGGTGTACGTTTGTCACATGGTTGATCAACTTAATCAAGTTGACGGTCCGATTGGTTTTCAAGAATACACTAATACCAATAATGAATATTTTGTTTCTTATAATAAAGAAGGGGATAAGGGATTCCATGAAGGAGAATGGGGTGAGGCTGGTCATTTTAATAAAGTGTGAGATCCCACAAAACTTTGACAATTTTATTTTTGACCTTCCCACGTGCGTAATGTAAAAATTCGACTTGAATTATGTTTAGGGATGCTAAAACGGTGCTTTGGAAAAGTTTTAGATTTTTTGAAAGAGGTTCAGAGTCATTTTGCGACCTCGAGGCAGTGAGGGTTTGCGATAAGGCCATGTCATGGAGGTTAACCTCCACGATATTGGCATAGCAGGGAGTCTAAACTCCGTTATATTAGCGTGCCATGACATTGGTTTAAATTTATCACGTTTTTAGTTTTTTCACTTAGGGTGAGGGTTTTTGGTCTTTTTACCCATTGTGCGATCTTTATACATAAAATAACCTCATTCCCTTTAATTTTCAAATATCAAATAATTCTCTCTTAAACTCAAAATCCAAGAACATTCCATGTTTTTTTACAGTAAATTGATCATCCGAGCATCAAACATAGAATTGACTTCAATTTCTTGTGTATTTCAGACATGTTTCTCTTCCCTAAACTTGAATTTTACATTGTGTCATTAATTGAATGGATTTTCATGTGATTAAATGGTGGGTTTTGGAATTAGGCTGAGAGGTTTTGGTTGTTACTGACTGAATTACTTGTACCATGTTTTTAATTGATTATTCATGCTTTAAATTGATCTTTTTTGGACTGAATTTATACATTGCTTAGATGATTGGAATGGAGGAGATGGTGTCATGATCCGAACCAGGGTCTGTCCATGACAGGTATCTCAAATTCCATGTGGACTTGAGACCACCCTCTTTACCTAACCAAACTTACACAAAAATCTCAAGGGTCGGATGAATTTCGAACATGTAACAAGATACCGCATAAGAAAACTAATGATAGTTCATAATATGTCTATACTAACCGCCGGTAACCGCAAAAGCGTCTGTCACAAAAACAATCAACAAAACCACCCAAGTCCACAGTAATCCAACAAATCCTTTACAAAACCAAAGTCAATAAAATATCATAATATGCCCCCGATAGTAGTCAAAATAAAGTCTAAACAACGTCTAAGACATATGAAATAAGGACCAAGAAATGAAGCTTTCCGAAGTATGAAAGCTCACCAATTCAATGTAAACTCAAGAACTAACTCGAGCACCTGGTCACTACATAGGAAAAGTAGAAGAGGTTCCGTTACCTGCATCTCGTGGGGATACAACGTTCGGAGACGGTTAGTGGTTTGAGCGATAACATATAACTTAGGGATAGAGGAAAAAAATAATGCCATGATAACAGTTCCAAAACTGATACAACATTCAATGCATTATATCATGTGAAATACATATACGTATATAGTACCACAAGCTGGGGTAGGGAACAAGGCTTAGCATGAACATTAAAAACATTAACTTGGGCTGTGTAGCATAACCGTCATAAAACAAAGCACCCAGGGCTATATGGGTCTAGCTCTCCCCTAGCTAGAAGGGACCAAGTGCATGTAGCCACATGAACCAGAGAATATCTATAGCCGTATATGCCTTTATGGGGGACTCGAACCTCCCGACATAGTCAAAGTGACTTAAGCTCCAATGTATACAGTGTGGAGGACTCGAACCTCCCATTCATATATTTATTAGGGGGACTCAAACCGCCTGATCATATAGACACCCACACCGACTAGCGCGGTTTCCAGTGTTAGTTCTTTAAACTCAACTTTCATGGCCCGACTACATATCCCACTTTATGTCCCAATAAAAGCATTCTTTGCACACACACACAACCATTAATCCAATTACTTACTAAGGGCATCCCGTTGGTATCGTCCTACCAACCCCACTTCCAAGCGTACGACATGCCATAACCATTATTAATCAACTTAGGACTCGAATCCATTGTCCAAACAAAGACATTAATTCAATAACGTTTAGGGATCGAAACCCTTTAAGGGTTTCAAATCAATTTATTGCCAACAAGGCCTTCATAAAACTATTTACCAATCATTAATATTCTTAGGCCAATGCCTTATTTCAAAATACAATTCAACATGTGACAATATCATTCTCATTGACAATTTCACAAACATGTTGAGGGAATACCATTATCAAAACCAAAAACCATCAAGTTTAAGGTTAGACATAGACCCTTAGTTAAACTACAATTCCCATGCACCCACACGTGCAAAACCATTATTAAAACATACGTAATCATAAATTATATCATGAGAAGAAACTAAATACAACCTTGGATGAGTTGAATTTCGAGCATATAACAAGATTGCGTAATGCTCTCATGAAGACTCTAGGATAAGGTCACAATCATGACCGACCCAACCCAGTCTAAATATACAAAACCAACCATCCATTCTATACCAAACCATTTATAAAGTATCAAACATAATATGGTAATCAAACCCAAAATGTAATATGATGGAACAACTAACAAAATCATCCAATGATTCAACCCCAACACCAATGCAAATACTAAGGCTGAAACCAATACAGATCCCTCCCATACCAACCCCCAGAAGTACCACAAAGCCTCTATCCAAAAAAATACAAATATTTGGTTGGGACATGTCCCCAACCATGGACAAAACCAATATCCGAAAAGAAAGTAAAATGTCTAAGAATGTCCAACATGAAATGATGCCTTCCGAAAGAATGAAAGCTCACTACTTCAGTCCAATAAGTTTTCCCCAAATCAAGTACTATGAATGAGGAGTCGAACGGTTAATTCCTGCATAGCGTAGGTATATAGCCGCCAGTAGATGGGTTAGTAGGTCAACACTAGCATGAAACTCCGGATAAGGATAAAGTAATGCAAGTTATCAAAACCAACTGAAAACCATCCAATGCAAACAACCATACATACATATATATATAAATGTTGGGAAAAGGGATTGCTTTTAACATGCCATTTAAAACCATTACCTGGGTTATAGGTTCAGCTCCCCCTGCTGAAAAGGACGCAGTGCGTGTAGCCGCATGACAAGGAAATATCCCTAGGATGACTACTACATCCCTTCAATATATACGTGACACTCGTATGTGGCCATTGAAGACCCCTCATATCGGTAAATATGAGTTTTCAATTTTGATCCCCCCGAGACCGCCACCTTCCACGGCTTATTTTACACTCCCCGACATTAATGCCTAAGTAAAACCATTAACAAACAATCCAATTATCCACTTTTTAACCAAGGCTATTCAATAAACCAATGGTATCGTCATTCCAGCATACTTGCAAGTATTATCCATAGCCAAACCATTTAGATTAAGGGGACATTCAAGTGCCCTATCATTAGCCATATTAAACCTCTTGGGAGACTACCATGTTCTCCATAAGCATAACCAGTTATCCTTAAGCCTTTATAAACCATTTAAAAATATTTAAGGTTTCATGCCTAAGCCAAAAACAAGCTAGAGTTCCATTTAAATAAACCAATGCAATGTACTTATCTTTATAAGCATTTTATCAAACACCTTGGGGGCATAATATAACCAAAACCAAATTCTATTACCATTAAACCATTACCATGCAATTAAATTTGTCCAAAACCACTATTAATGAATAAAAAACATAATTAAAACCATAGGAAATCATAACCAAGCATTTAACATCAAAACCCCTAAACCAATAGTTGAAATCCATAATCATGCAAGAGAAAAATCATGAAATCAACCATGTAACCATGCCTTTAATTGAAATTACAATTAGGGAAGAGAATCATTCCTTAAACCAAGAAGATTTTTGGAAAGAATTCACCAAGTCAAACCCCAAAGTAATCCCCTAGTTGAAACCTTAGTTCTTTGTTCCAAAAGATCTTGACAGAATTATGATATGTTTAAGAAGAGGTTATAAGTGTTAAAAAATAAAATAATAGGTTAAATAACCTCCTAAGTGTATTAGAAGTCGTGGGTCCTTATTAGGGTAATAGGGAAATGTCTAGAATACCCCCACTTAAATCCCATAAAAACCCAACAAGGGTCACGACTGACCCCCTTATGAGTCATAACCTCTCTTACGGTTAATATCCATCCGACCGTGACCAAACCTCAACCTTAGATCAGACACTGTCCAATATATGACTCATCCACTCAAGTCATAACCTCAATATACGATCCATACCTATGAACTATATCCCCGGCAGAATGCAACACCAGGAGGATCAAGCACTGTCCACCTTACGAGTCACCAATACGACTCATACCCAACCATACAACACTCACCCCTAAGTCGTATCCATTCCAGTGACCAAAACCATCCCAACAACTAACACTGGTCAGCTTACGACATGACTTCACCACTCATACCCCAATATATAACTCATACCATGAGTCATATTGGGTCCAAAGAATGGGATTCCAAGAAATTTTCTAAGGGCCCGAACCCGAGATGCTTTAGTCTCTTCTACTAGGATCATTCCCCCCAAATGACAGATAAAGTAGGGTAACCACACATAGTCATTTGCATTATATAACATCAATCCAACCTTTTGATGTCTCTACTTTTACCATTACAAAATAGAAAACAAAGATACAAGAGATGCAACTCTTTCTTTAACAAACTTACAAAATAAAGATGTGTTTAAAAACACATACCTTCCGCACGAATATCAAGAGAAAAAACAAGAGTGGATACTTGGACTTTATGTCCTCCACTTCCTATGTGGCCTCTTCCACCTTGTGGTTCCGCCATAGAACCTTGACCAAAGCCACATCCTTGGTCCGTAATCGATGAACCTGCCTAACCAATATCTCAACTGGGACCTCTTCATATGACAAAGAATTCGAGATATCCAACCCTTCTAAAGGAACAATCAAAGATGGATCACCAACGCACTTCCTCAACATTAAAACATGGAATACCGGATGAACCAAACTCAAGCTAGATGGAAACTCTAAATTATACGCAATATTGTGTGCTATCTACAAAATCTCATAAGGACCAATGTACCGAGAACTGAGTTTTCCCATTTTGCCAAACCGCTCTACTCCCTTCATAGGAGACGCCATATGGAAAACCTTATCCTTAACTACAAACTCTAAGTCTCTACGCCTAACATCTGCATAGGACTTTGGATAACTCTAGGTAGCTTTGAGCCTATCCCAAAGCAACTTTACCTTTTCTATAGCTTGACGAACCAAATTTATACCAAATAAATCAGCCTCGTCGAGCTCAAACCAACCAATAGGAGATCTACACCTCCTACTATATAATGCCTCAAAAAGAGCCAAACTAATACTCTTATGATAGCTTATGTTGTAAGCAAACTCTACTAAAGGTAGATTCTCCACCCAACTTCTACCATAATTAATCACATAGGCTCGAAGCATAACTTCTAATTTCTGAATAGTTCTCTCCGCCTGCCTATCCGGCTACGGATGGAAAATAGTACTCAGACTCACCTTAGTCCCCAACCCTTTCTGGAAAGACCGCTAGAAGTGGGATGTAAACTGCTACCACGATTGGAAATAATTAAAATTGGTACCCCATGTAGTTTTACACTCTTTTGAAGGTAAAGGTTTACATAATCCTCCACTGGAAAATTAGTCCGCACAGGCAAGAAATGCACAGACTTTGTCATCCTATCCATAATGACACAAATAAAATCAAATTGGTTCTGAGACCGAGGAAGACCGATAATGAAAACTATAATGATCTTCTCCCACTTCCATTCAGGTAACTCAATTTCTTGATATAACCAACCAGGCTTCATGTTCTCAACCTTAACTTATTGACATACCATGCATTTGGAAATAAAATCAACCACGTTCTACTTCATACCATTCAACCAATAGATCTCTTTGATATCATGGTACATCTTAGTATAACCAGGATGGACAACATAGCGCGACTCATACGCCTTAGCCAAGATCCTTTTCTGCAAACCATCTACATCAGGAACACACAATCATAAAAAAATCCCTGTGAGTTCTCCTCCACCTTCACTCTCATAAAAGTTTGAGGAACCATCTTCACAAAATGTCCAAGCCTAGCTGCCTCAATAGATACAATGCTAGCCATACCCCGCTTGGCCTGAGCAATAATCAGTTGGGCAATAACATGCATAGACTGATGAAATTCTGCATTCATCATATTTCCTTGAGGGACCTGAGTAGGAGTAGAAGGAATAAGAGGAACTTTGGTACAATCAAGGATAGGAGAAAGAGATCGAAGATGAACTCAGAGAGTAGAACGTACTCCCTTAGCATCACTTTTAGATGGGGAAGAAGAATTTCCCTTTGTTCCAGATCTAGGAAGCATGATCTGAAGGATGAAAAACAAGGATTAGAGGAGATTCCAGGACTAAGAAGTCAAGCTTAAAGAAAGAATACCAAGAAAGTGAAACATTCCTTAATGTCTTGCAGCCTATCCCTTATGAGTGTGGCTTGCTACACGCCCCTAAAAGAGACACTACTCGACATGAATTTTTAGACTCCCAATTGACCATGAACCTAGGTTCTAATACCAACTTGACGTAGTCCAAATTGGGGCCTTGTCGCAATAGGTATCCAAGTCTAACCAGGATCGAAGACTGCTCCCTTAACCCAACCCAATCACCATATACAGCCTTGGATGAGCTAAATTTTGAGCATATAACAAGATTTCTTAATTATCTCATGAAGACTATAGGATAAGGTCACAATCATGAACGACCCAACCAAGTCTAACCATACGAAACCAACCATCCATTCCATACCAAACCAATTAAAATGTATCAAACATAATATGATAATCAAACCCAAAATGTAATATGATGGAACAACTAACAATATCGTCCAATGATGTCAGCCCCAACACCAATGCCAATAATAAGGCCAACACCAATAATGATCCCACCCACATAAACCCTCAGAAGTACCACAAAGCCTCTATGCAAAAGAAAATAAATATCAGGTTGGTAAATGCTCCCAACCATGGGCAAAACCACTATGTGGAAAGAAACTAAAATGTGTAAGAATGACCAACATAAAATGATTCCTTTTGAGAGAATGGAAGCTCACCACTTCAGTCCATTAAGCAGTACCCGAATCATGTACTATAAAAGAGGAGTCGAACGGCCAGTTCCTGTAGAGTGTGGGTATACGGCCGCCAGTAGACGGGTTAATGGGTGAACACTAGCATGAAACTCAGGATAAGGATAAAGTAATAGCAGTTATCAAAATCAAGTGAAAACCATCCAATGCAAAAAACCATACATATATATAAGTGATGTGAAAAGGGACTGGGTTTAACATGCCATTTTAAACCTTTACCTCGGTTATGTAGCTTAGCCGTCCTACTACCCACGAGCCATATGGGTTCAGCGCCCCTACTAAAAAGGTCCCAGTGCATGTAGTCGCACGGCCAGGAAATATACCTGGATGACTAGTACATCCCTCCACTATAACCATAACACTCGCACGTGGCCATCGAAAACCCCTCATATCGGCAAATATTAGTTTCCAATTTTGATCCCCTCGGGACCACCACCTTCCATGACTTAGCATACACTCTCCATCATTAATGCCCAATTAAAACCATTAACAAATAATGCAATTATCAATTAATTAACCAAGGTTATTCAATAAACCAGTGGTATCATCATTTTAGCATACTTGCAAACATTATTCATACCCAAACTATTTAGATTAAGGGGACATTCAAGTACCTTATCGTTAGCCATATTAAACCTCTTGGGAGACTACCATGTTCTCCACAAGCATAACCAGTTAGCCTTAAGCCTTTGAGACCATTTAAAATTATTTAAGGTTTCATGCATAAGCCAAAAACAGCAAGAGTTCCATTAAAATAAGCCAATGCAATGAACATATATTTATAAGCATTTTATCAAACACCTTGGGGGCATAATATAACCAAAACCAAATTCCATTACCATTAAACCATTACCATGAAATTCAATTTTTCCAAAACCACCGTTAATACATAGAAAACATATTTAAAACTATAGGAAATCATAACCAAGCATTTAACATCAAAACCCCCAAATCAATAGTTGAAAGCCATAATTATGCAAGAGAAAAAACATGAAATCAACCATGTAACCATGCCTTTAATTGAAATTACAATTAGGGAAGAGAATCATGCCTTAAATTAAGAAGATTAATGGAAAAAATTCACAAAGACAATCCCCAAAGTAATTCCTTAGTTGAAACCCTAGATCTTTGTCCCAAAAGCTCTTGATAGAATTATGATATGTTTAGGAAGAGTTTCTAAGTTTTTAAGAATAAAATAATAGGGTAAATAACCTCCTAAGTGTATTAGAAGTCATAGGTCCATATTAGGGTAAGTAGGAAAATGTCCATAATACCCCCACTTAAATCCCATAAAAACCCAACCTAGGGTCATGACTTACCCTTTACGAGTCGTAACCTCCCGTACGGTTGATACCCACCCGATTGTGACCAAACCTCAACCATGGATAAGACAGTTTCCTATATATGACTCATCTACCTAAGTCATAACCTCAATATATGATATGTACCCATGATCCATATCCCTAGAAAAATGCAACACAAGGAGGATCAAACACTGTCCACCTTACGAGAGTCACCTATACAACTCATACCCAACCATACAACACTTACCCCTAAGTCGTATCTATTCCAGTGATCAAAACCATCCCACAAACTAACACTGGTCAGCTTACGACAAGACTTTAGCACTCGTACCCCAGTATATAACTCATTTCCTTAGTCATATTGGGTCCAAAGAACGGGGAATCCAGGACATTTTCTAAGGGTCCAAACCTGGGATACTTCCAAGCTTCTTACCCTTTTAACTGACACTGGATACATTAGCTTTTCAAAAATCTCTACCTTAGATTTGTCTAACTCCAGTCCTCTATTTAACATCTTATGATCAAGGACGATACCCTTATAACCAAAAAGTGGCACTTCTCCTAATTTAATACAAGGTTGGTCTCTTCAAAGCGGGTGAAGACCTTTTCCAAGTTCTGCAAACATATGTTAAATGAATTACCAAAAACAAAAAAATCATCCATAAATAACTTAAAAATATTCCACCATGTCGTAGAAGATAGCCATCATGCATCTATGGAAGGTTGTTGGTGCATTGCAAAGTTCAAAGAAAATATATCTGAATGCATAAGTACCATAAGGGAAGGTGAATGTGGTCTTCTCCTGATCCTCGAGTGCTATGGTTATCAAGTTATACCCCGAATACCCATCCAAAAAGAAATAGTATTCCTACCCTGCCAACCTGTCCAACATCTGATCAATGAATAGAATGGGATAGTAATCCTTCCTTGTGGCATCATTCAACTTTCTATAATATATGCAGATCCTCCACCTAATTACTCTGAGTTGGAATCTGTTCATTATCTTTATTAGTAAGAATAATCATCCCACTTTTATTTGGGATATAGTGCACAGGGATGACCCATTTGCTGTCGAATATGGGATAGACAATCCCAGCATCAAGCCACTTAATGACTTATTTTTTGACTTCTTTCATCACCGGATTTAGTCTTCGTTGATGTTTCACACTTTCTTTATATCTCTTTTTCATGTATATTTGGTGCATACAAAAGCAAGATTGATTCTTGTTATTTCTGACATCTTCTATTAGATTGCTTTCTTTCTTCTTTTCAACACTGACAATGCCCCTCTCACCTGCACATTAGACATACCTGCAGATAAAATCACAGGCAAAGTATCATCCCCATCAAGGAAAGAATATTTTAAATTAGAAGGAAGATCCTTGAGCTCTAGTTTTGGTGCTTCATCAATGGACGCCTTAGGAGATGGTCTAATTGGTCTATTGAATAGCTCAAACTCAGTAACTTAAGTGACAATCACTGCTAAATCCATAATTTACACCATTTCCAGTGCCTTAAAATCATCATAGAGATCATACCCCATCAAAGCTTGCTCAAGTGGGTCATTAGACAATAAAATATGGAGCATAAAATTAAGGTCTACAATTGTTATAGTAGATAATTCTTTATATATAGCAGGAAACTTCATTGCCTTGTACACATCTAAGACCTCGACTTTGTCTTGAGCCCTCATGGCCATCTTCCCTACAGCTACATCAATAAGAGATTGCCCAGTTGCTATAAATGGATGTCCCAAAATAAATAGAATGGCCGAATCAGCATCAAAATCAAGAATAACAAAATTTACTGGTAAAATTAGTGATCCCACTTACACCAATACATCTTCAATGATCCTGTCAGGCCTATCTAGGGACCTATCAGCTAAGTGCAAAATAATGGTCGTGGGTTTGGGACTCCCAAGACCCATCTTCCTGAACAAAGATATGGGTATGAGATTGATGCTCTCCCCTAAATCTCATGACCCTTGAGCACTGATGGCTTGCTCAATTGTGATCTTCAAAGTGAAACTACCTGGATTTTTCTTCTTCGTGGGAATTTTATTCTAAATCTTAGATATGCACTCCTCAGTAAGTGCTACTGTAGCATATTCTGTCAAATGGTTCTTATTTGCCACTATGTTTTTTATATACTTTGCATACTTTGGAACACTCTGCAAAATATCTACAAGATAGAGATTAACATGAACCTGCTTCAAAAACTCTAAAATCTTTTTGGAACTAGTCTCCTCTTAGTGCTTCCAAAGCCTTTAGGGGAAAGGTAGAGGTTGAGTCTTTCTATCCATTTAGTTGCATTACTTGCATCTCTTCAACTACTTTCTCCTCATTCCTTTTAGTATCACCATAAGTAACCTTGGGATTTTTTTTTGCAGGTTCCAACTCCTTTAGCTGCAAATCGCTCCTAGTAGTGACTGCATGTACCTATTTTGGATTTACCTCAGAATCACTAGGTAGACCTCCCAGAGGTATAGCATTTTTGCGCTCCTACAATCTAAGCAATTTGCATCTCTAAATTCTTTGTAATCAATTATTGATTCATCATATCTACTGCCAACTATGCTTGAGCAACTATAACTTATTTCAACAACTCTTCCATATTGCTTACTTAAGTCATAGCCTGATTACTCTAAACTTGTTGCTCTTGATTTTATTGTACTGGACTTTTGTACTAATTGTTATTCTGTGCCTGATTTCCATTGTATAATAAATTGGGATGATTCTTTCAATTCGTATTGTAAGTGTTACCATAGTTTTACTGCCCTTGATGATTAGCATTCCCCACATAATTAACAAAATTTGGATTAACCGCACACGCATCTGCTTCATGCTCACTGCTTTCACAAATATCACACCATGTATTCACCTATTGAACCACATTAGCAGTTGAGTGCCGGTGTGCAACCCCAAACTTTATACAATTAAATTAATTAGTTATCTAATTTTGTAGTGTAGCAAGATAAACTAATAAAGCAGTAAACTAATCTACCTCCAATACACCTACAGCCTTCTTAGGAGCATTCCTTGATTTAGTATGCCACTCAGTATTCCCTTGTGAAATCCAATTCAGCAACTTATGTAATTCATCATAAGTCTTCTCAAGAGCCTGCCCCCAAGTGCTGAATCCAAGAAAATCTTGGTGTTGGGCTCAAGACCCTCTATGAAAGTATGAACCAGTACATTAATACATTGATGGTGGTGAGGGCATATTCTAAGCTTACCCTTAAATCTTTCCCAAGCATGTTAAATATTTTCTCCTTCATTGTACCTGAAACTTAGAATCTCGCTTCTTAAGCGTGATGTCTTACCTTTTGGAAATAATCTCATAAGGTATTTTTGAGCTAGATCATCCCAATAAGTGTTGGATTTTGGTGGTTTAACATATAACTACCTCTTCACTTCCCTAATTAAATAAAAGGGGAAGAGCGTTAGTCTGACATAATCAGTAGATACCCTAGAAGGAATATAAGTATCACTGATTTCCAAGAAAATTTGTATGTGCTATTGTAGATCTTTATATGAGAACCCTATAAATTTTCAACTCGAACACAACAGTTGTACCATATTTTTCTTCAATTCAACCCAATCACCTACCGGTTACAATTTGATGCAATTAGTAGCATGGTTCGTGAGTGGGATTGTAACTTCTTAAATAGGTCTGGTTTATGCTCGAGTAGGATCAGCGAGAATCACCAAAGCCGGGGCACGTGCCACATTTGGATCAATTGGATTAATGAGATTAGGATCTCTTTGCTCTACTATTTTAACATGTTAGTTTGGATAGTGATCTCTTAGCCTCTTTTAAAATGCTTGTTCTGGTTTCGAATAAGACTCTACCAACTCTATATCTTCCAAGTCTGATACCTTGCTAGTCCTACAAAGGTCAGCCACTAAGATTAAGTCGTTAACACTTAAACTTATTATCAAAAACCAAAAATTTAGAAAATTACTAATTATAATAGCCCACAACAATGGCACCAAAAACTTATTGTTGTCTAATGCACACGCAAGTGTACGCGATTGTACAAGTAATATAGTGACTAAAGTAGTTGGATATTGTACCCATGAGGACTATATAACTAGCAATTCAACAAACTTTAGTTTTCAACAAGAATGTATTAGGTGTTTCAAAGTATCAAGATGATGGTGAAGTTTCAAGTAAAATTATAATTACTAACAAAGTAACAATATTCGACAATAGCAATGCAAGTAGGGTTGTAAACAATATTAGTGAGAATTCTCGGGTTGAGACACTTTCGACATTCTTACAAAACTCTATTATTATCATAGTTTAGTTGATTATAGGGTTATGATTCGCAGGGTTTAGAGTATGACCATGGTCTCTCGATCTTCTAATCTTCTACCTAACTGGACATTACAACTACATCGTTGAGTGGGGATGCAATAATACAATGAAATACACTAATCTATCATCTTGCAAGTGAGCCAAACAAGGCTTCTAGGTATATCTCTATTCTAGATGCTAATTCAAATCCCTTATTTTATAAAAGAATAAGAACCTTGCTCCTTAAACTATTCATTCTAACCTATAATTCTCCTCTCGAATTCACAAAGAAATATAGGTATATTTTAATGGTGGCCAATCATCAAAATAGTAAGCACAAGAAATTAAGAATAACCCATATGATAATTCAACAATAAACTACAATAAAAAATATCAAAGTGCAATCATATTTATGGCCTCAACCCTAGAACAAGGATGTTTAGCCACTCATGTTCGAATTCAACATAAAAAATAAATAGTTAATCATACCAAAAAGTAATCTTGGAATAATGAAGTTCAAAGAACACTAAGAGAAGTACTGAAAGTGTTTCTGCCTCTGATGTATGTTTCCAAGGTCCTCCCAATATGTTTAAGTGTTTTTTTATAGTAGGATGGTTTTAGCCTAGTGGGGAGCCACCTCTATGCCATGTTGGTCCCTGCATAGGAATAAGTACATGTTGCATAGGTCAATCCATGGAAATGGGTATACACTGCATTACCTAGTCCATGGGAATAAGGTCCACTCTGTGTGGCAAATGTAAACCCTCACTGGAAATCATACTTTGCTAATTGCTTCTTATATAATTGTTTCTCTACTTGATTCCGCCTTTAAATGCATGCTTCTCGAGATCAATCCACTTCTTCTCAAGTCCATACAATCAATCCCAAAGTGTCAACTATCACTCGCTTATCGTCATGCATCCAATTACGTCTAATTTCATAAAAAATCCACCCTGCATCACTAATTATGTCCATTAGCTTAAATAATGCAATTACACATCAAACACAATAATAATAATACATTTTAGCTTGTAGAACAAGTCTTATTATGGGGAATATTGGTGGTTAGACATATAAATGTGACAAAGATCAATGTTCCCTGATTGTTGCTTTTGATCTTTGCCTATGATACTCTGTGTGGAAGTGATATTGGGCATTTAGAGATGATATTCCTCCTAGATATTTTATTTTTCCTATAGAGATTCTACGTTCCTCTTATACTTGAGGTTTGGCCTATAGAGATGTTATTTCTTCTTAGATATGATATTGGCCAATAGAGCTGCAATTTCCTCTTAAATATGATATTGGTCTATAGAGATGTTATTTTCTCTTAGATATGATTGTTGTGCCTATAGAGATGATATCTCCTTTTTTGTTATGATTGATGGGCCTATAGAGTCGATATTCCACTTACATATGATAATTGTCCTAGAGAGGTAATATTTTTTATAGTATTGATGTATGAACTATTGATATAAAATATCCTATTTGATAGATGATTACATGCTTATTGATATAATGCCTCTTAAATGCGACATTCCTCCTATGTGAGAGCTGATTACATGCTTATTGATATTATGCCTCCTATATGCGAGAAGCCTTCTATATAAGAGATGATTACATGCTTATAGATATTATACCTCCTAAATATGAGATACCTCCTATATATGACATGACTAGATATATGCTACAACACATAAATATGATTATTAATATGAGTTCCAGATATGTATATGGGCCTAAGTCCATGATTATGACGTTGCGATTATTCCAAATATATTATTAGGCCAAGGGCCGTGTTATGATAATGATTGGATATCTGAGAAGTGCTTATCATTGTAAGGGATATGATTATAGTTTATGGATTCATATATATGTTTTATATACACATATCTCCTATATGGAATGAAGAAAGATGTGGTAGGTTGCTTACAACATTATTGATTAGATACTGGTGATGGCATGCATATATTTGGTATATTTATGATTATTGTATTAGTAACTTATGTGATTATAGATGAAATATGATCTTATGATTGTTTTTATTAATTAAGGGTTAAGCTATGTTTTAGTTAACTTTCTATTAGGAGACTATAGCACATGGTGTCTAGGAACCGAATGTATTAGTTAATTAATCTTGCTTAGTTGAAATATGGTAGTTAGAGATGGTTTACATATGTATAATGATGATGTTGGGTTTAATATAGGTGAAGATTAGTGGTATTGATAACAAAGTTTATAATATCGATTAGTTGTTAAATTAGGAGTTGTGTGTTAACGAGGCTATATAATAAGTGATATTGGTAACAAGAGTTGACTAGTTAATAACGATGAATATTTGGTAAATTGTTGATTAATCAATAGTTAAATGAATATTAGTTGGTTAGCTATGGTTAGTTAATGAATTATGTTAGTTAATAAAAGATGGTTTGGTGATAAGTGGTTAGTGTTGCCTAATAATGGTTAACGAATAAATGATGATTAGTTAATAATATGGAATAGTGGATAGATAGCGATTATGCTCTAGTGATGAACCTTAGTTAGATGTTAGATTTTGTCTATTTAATTAAGCAATGTTTAGTTTCTATCCCTTGTATAAGGATAATGTGTAGACAAATAACTAGAGGTCATGTGATGACTAGCGAACTGGTGGTTTCATTATAAATAGTGTTGGTTAGCTAATAAAGAGTAGTTGGGAAGTATTGACTAGATAGATACTTTATTGTGATATGATTATGTTTATGAGTATATTAGTATATGTTGTTTCGTGATGTTAATTATGATGATATTGATACTCAGTAGGGCCGGAGGACACTATAATGATATATTAATACCCGAAAAGGACAGAGATTGATAACGATGGTGATAGTCATGATTAGAATAGTTATGTAGAGTTGTGATATTGATTGTTTACCTTTCACTCATTCCTACATGTGCATCATCTATCACCTATCACCAGTATGCACCTATGTCTATCATTCAATATGGGCTGGTTGCATAGATATAGGTGAAGAATATTCCTTGTGTTGTTGAATGTTGATTGAACCTTCCTAGTATAGGGTGGTGGGGGTACTGATAGGCTCGATTAGGTATATGATTTTTTGGAGTAGCCAGTTATTCGCGCTGTTAGTGATATTTTTATTATCATTATTATGATCATTATTGTGGCTAGCTTATGACTGATTGGCAGTTGATTTGGTATCAAGATTTGAGGTTTGTATTTGGACTCTTTTATCTTATGATGTATTGTTATGCATGATTATTTCATGTCTAGATATGTGAATTAGAAACCTTAAGCAGGATACAATTAGATCCCGATAGTATTATAATAAGGTCTTAGAATAAGGATATGATGATCTAGACTATGCTTTGAGATGACCACATGTTCATATGTATATTTATATGTATGTCTATGGCACTACCATATATTCCTTCCTTCATTGTTCATATTGTATAGTCGTTTGTTCATCTTGTATATTACTATATACCATTCTTTTTCTCTTTATTCGTATATTGAACGAGGATACATGGTATAGCTGGGGTGTATATTGAATGTAGGTGGAATAGGATTGTTCACCCTGATACTTTCTTAGTCTTATTCTGTTAGAATTTTGGACATAAATAGGATAGTTGTCCCTCATTATCTCATTGACTTGTTATATGATTTTTGGACTCTTGTGTGTAGTTTCCATTCTTTTTATATGCTGTATATATCTCCTTTATCTTTGGAGATCATTTTGTAATTTCCTACTGAGTACTATTCATTTGGTACTCATACTACACTTCTACAGCCTGTAGATCATAGTACGAGTTATCATTGTTGACTGTGCATCATTCGGGGCAGACATGGTTCAAAGACTTAGAGTGAACTCCTGACATTTGGAGTATTACTTATATCTCTCTTTTGTATTAGGCTAATCATTATATTGTGATCACAGATAAATTGTATCGGTGTAATTCCAATGTTATTTCACTTTTGTACTCTTGTGATATTAAAATCTCTTGTACTGGTACCACCGAGTTTTGAGATTTTATAATATATTGATCTTTATGTCATTTATTCTGTATTCTTTTCTTTTTATTATTGAGTAGTTCGTTACTTGCCGTTTCGGACTACAGGTTGGCTTGCCTACTGGTGGGTTATGGTAGGTGCCATCATGACATGAGAAATTAGGTCGTGACATTCTCTCCTCAAGTGTGATGAATATACATGATGAGAATTGGGAGAAAAGATTTCCCATTGGTGGATGTTGGAAAGGATCACTAAGAATTTGACCTACTAAAATGCTAACACTGCTAGAGAGTATGGGATAGATGGCACATAATCCAAAATGCAACAACTACAAAACTTGATATAGGAAAACCTGTTAATGTAGTTGGTATTTCCACTAGATTAAGATATCATCAAATTATGAATCACAATCAAATAGGCATGAAACAGGTCCAGTAATGAAGTTTTTCAATCATCATAACTAGAATTGTAACAGAACCCAATGAATGCCTCATTAGAGGTGGTTAGTAATTGGTGTTGATGGATTTCAAGAATTATATGCTAGTTACCATAGGAATGGTAGTCTTGTAAGGTATTAATGTTATAATAGAAGGTTGGGGTATATTATTGCACAGACCATTGGTGCAGATGTATACCTTAGATATTGCAAGTCCTAATCGAGAGTGGATTATAGGTGATAGTTTAATGTAGTTGAAACCCAACTTGATCTATTAGTTCATGCTAACTGCTCTTTGTATAATTACTACAAGGCATGTTTAAATAAAGTGAATGGTTAACCAATATCCTAGTAGGGGTTATACTAATAGCTTGTTGAATGAACACGGTTAGTAGTTTCTTTCATTGTATTCATCGTATTTGAGATTATGGTGATATTATATTGATTATCCTGGGATGTAATGATATTTTGACATCTTTATGGAATTTATGTTATTAATTTTGTTTGTGCTTGTTGTGATGTCATATTGATTATTGTGGGATGTACTAGTATTTTGGACATCTTCACGGGATTTAGTATTGTTATTATTGTGGGATGTAATGGTATTTGTACATCTTCACAGTCTTGGTGATATAACGTTAGTAGGTAGTAGATACCTAGGATTTTGGTTCATGCCTAGTGGGAGACCATAAGATCCTTAGCATGTGTATACAAGTATTAGAGAGAGTGATGATAACACGACCCTAACCAGGGCCCAGTCGTGTTGGGTATCTCAAGTCCAACCAGGTTTGGAGAGCCCCCCAATGCCCAATCCAACCAACCAATATACAACCCACATCAGATGAATTCCAAACATATAAAAATTTAGAGTATTAAAATTTCACCAACTTTGGGATAAGTCTAAATCGGGACAGACCCGACCAAGTCATACCGTCCAAACTAAACCAATCAAACCATAATCTACCCAAGTCCATAGTTGTCTATACAAAGCCTCTAAACAATGTCCAAGAATATCTAGTTGGGACATTCCCCTAATCATAGCCAAAAACAAATGTCAAATGAATAGTAAAGACATAAGATAAACCTTAACATGAAATGGGCCTTCCGAAAAATAGAAGCTCACCACATTAGTCCGACTCAAAATTTTTCTTGAATCTAAATCACTGAGCGGGGGGGATGATAGTATGGCCAGTTCCAGCATCGCATAGGAATACAGCAACCAAAGATGGGATAGAGGGTGATGATAGAATGTACTCAGGAATAAGGATAAAATAACAAAATTATTCAAAATTGAAGTGAATAGTCATATGCAATCACATACATGCGTACATATATCATGGAGGGTAAGGGAACCGGGTTTAGCATGTATTTAAAACCTTAATATGGATTGTGTAGCTTTAAATCATAATCCACCCACAAGCTATATGGGTCCAGTGTTACACCTGAAGGAGCCCCAGTGAATGTAGCCGCACAAACTGGAGATACCATAGGTGGCTGGGGATTCCCTTATACCCTTCGCCCTCTATGATACATATGTACGAGTATATACTTGGGGGATTCTCTTGTACCTCACAAGTACATGGAAAAAAAGACCAATCCTCATGTAGGAAAACATGAGTTACGAGTGTCAATATTTAGGACTCATACCTTCACGGATAGCCATGACAACCCCCATTATTACCCAATTAAAACATTTAACACATAACCAAACCACCAATTATAGATTCTAAGAAATGTCATTATCCAACACTTAGGGGATTCCCATGTACCCCAAACTCCATTATTAAAATCACTCGGGGGATTATCGTGTACCCCAGAAAGTTTTCATAGATTACTCACTTATGGGATTCTATTATAAAAATCACTTGGGGGATTCCCGTGAACCTCACAAGGTTTTCAAAACCAAATCCATGGCCACCAAGGCCTTTCCAATCCATATAAAACTATTTAAGCCAATTTAGGTTCCATTACCATATTATCCAATGTAAAGATTTCAGTAAAAGTCAAACTATGTGACAAAACATTCTCATTGGCATTTTAACAAACATGTTGAGGGCATATGGTTTCCAAAACCAAAACCAAACAATTTAGGGAATCCAAAGTACCCCTAAACCCATATACCATTACCATGCATTCCACAATGTTCTAACTAACATTTTAACATGAAAAACCATAAGTAAAAACATGGGAAAACATTACCCACCAAGAACAACAAAAACCCCCACCATATATTTCATAACCCACCATATATTTGAAAACCAACATAAACCAACAATGATATCATGAAAACCATTCATTAAATATGCTTTTAGTTAAACTAACAATGAGGGAAGAGTAACATACCTTATTCATAAATATTAATGGAAAGAACTTGACTCTTTAGCCTCTAGATAAACACCTTTTAGAAACCCTAGCCCAATCTTCAAGAGAGAGTTTGGAGAGGATTTTGATAGCGTTTTGATCCTTCCAAGTGTGTTATGAAAGGCCACAAAGTGTTATAAGTTGTGAGATCTTAAGGGTTTTTGAATGGGAAATATTCAAAAGCCCTCAGCTTTAAATCTAAAAAATATGTGCAGGAGGGTACTCCTTGGCCCCGCCATAACTCATACACATAATACACGTGTGGTACCCACTATTCGTACCCTAGATAGAAAGTTAGACTCCAATCCTGTCCAACATACATCTTCATAGACCAACTAGTATCTATAAAATATGATTAGTACCCTAGAATCGTACCCTAGGCATCCTACCAAGGGTTTGACACACTGAGCAACATACGAATGGCCCTCCAATGGCGTACCATCAACATACGCCCTTATGATGTCCATTCGTACCTTAGACAGAAAACATCCAAAACCACACTGAGTAACATATGACTAAGACCCCTAAACTATCCCCACATCGTACGACAATTAAGAATGAGTCATATGATGATCAGAAAGCTCAAACTCAGGAAATTTCTAAGGGTCCAAACTCAGGGTGTTTCAATTCTCCCCCACTTGGATCATTCATCCTTGAATGATGGAACGAGGCATTGACAAACATGAATAAACCCCCAAACATCCTTATTCTAACCTTTAACTAAGTTAGAAAACAAAGATATAATGAAGAACACATACATACTTTAAGCATGATTATCCAGAATGAAGAGCCAAAATAGGTAGTCGGACTCCATGTCCCCTCCAGCTTTACAAAAAGCCCCTTCCTCCCTTTACAATGCATCTAATGTCCCTTAAACACGTCTACACTCTCTACCAAGCTTTCAGCTATGAAGACAACACTCCTCTATTTCAACCTCCTAACTCTCTCCCCGCGAGTTCATAACTACAATGGCCTGAGTATAGCCGTATATCCATCCCATGTTAAAGACTAGCTTGAAGTCAAAGGTTCTAGTGAAAGTCATGGGACCCTATACTTTACACCACCCTAAAAATATTATCCCGTCTATCACTATAATCAAGAAACCTCAGGTCTTACTTAAGGAGCTATACTCGTATAATATAATGGTTAGGTATTTAGCAATCACCATGCTCCAGCCTATCTTTACAACACCCACTAGATGGATTTTCTCACCAAAACTAACATCCTTAATCACTACTATAAAGGTTTTCACCATGCCTCCCTTTCACAACTATTTCATAGGACAATATTCATCTTATTCTTCTATCTACACTCATAACCGTAGATCTAGTATTCACCCCTGGATTTCATAACAAAGGATGTCTATTCTCTCATCCAACACATCAATATGACTCCTAGGGTACACCATCCTAATATAAAAAGGTTCATTAAGAAACTAAAGTATAAAAATTATAAAGGAAGAGAGGGGTTACATCCCAATTACAACTCCTATCTGTCGTACTACCCAAGGCAAGACCTGTGAAATAAGACACAGTACAATAGATATAAGGTACTCTGAAGAAACCATATAGGTTATAATATAGGATACTCTAACATAAATACACCATAGTATGAGTCCTTAGGAACATGACTACATACATAATAGGTAGTGTAACGTAAAGCCAAGATTCGTATTCAGGGAACAAAGTAAGGTTTGTCCCTTGAAACTACTATTGGAACGAGGCATGATGTGAGACATGAATATATGGATCATGAGTATCATGGAATAGATATTGAACACATGAAAGATCATATTTCTGAGGACCATTATTACATTTGATTCAGGGGCTGGAGTATAGACATATGTGGCACATAGAATCCGGACCTTAGGCATAAGCACTATTAGAATGCGTGCAACACTATTTAGAGCCCTCATAATCAAAATAAGAGGGAATTACTGAAATAAGAGTAAATTCACCCCAACTTTTCCTTGAAGTCCACCACTAGAAGAAAGTTTAAGTTTAGCCCTTCGATCTCCATCTTACTACAATAACAAGCACAACACTCGACTCGAAGGGGTATCATTACGGATATGCACTATGGACACTAGGATCTTTAAAAATTAAAGCCTCATCTATTTGAATTCAACTTGGAGTCCACTATAGCCTCGCAAACCTCATTCCCTAACCCATTTAATGACTTAGCCCCAATCCATCTGTTCAATCTAGACTCCAACCTTTATATCATAACTTTTCCCACCCCCCGTATTCCTTAAGTCATCAACTTCATTCCTTCCGCATACCTTACCAAGCTTACCAATATACCGTATAAATCTTGTATTGCTATCCTCGAGCTAACATACACCCTTCACAAAAATTAACATCTAAGGTTCAAACTTAGTGTTTATCAACCATCATGTACTACCAATAGAGTACCCCATGCAAAAGATATATATAGTCCACCCCACGAGGGGGTCACCCTAAATTCCTTATCCATCTAATAGTAACCTATACATACTCGAAGAAATCCATCCCTTATGTAAAAAAAAAATGAAAACACCTCACAGCGATGCACTAGAACGGATAAAACCCTTATCTAAAATATCCTTTTGCTTCTCCTTAATATCTTTCAACTTAGTTGGAGCCATTATATAAGGGGAATATAAATAGGACATTTGTTCAGAACTAGATCAATCCCAAACTCAATCTTCCTATCAAGAGGGACACCAAGAAGGTCATCAGGGAAGATCTCAGGAAATTCATTCACCACTAGTATGGAATACAAAGGACCCTTAGATTTGGAATATTTAACCCAGAAAAGATAATAGAGACATCTCTTAGAGATTAATCTCTGATCCGAGGTAGTTTTGTACACTTTTGGGTCATTATTATAGCTTATTTTGCCTTGTTTTGAGAGTAACTTGAGTGATTAATGTGTTCATATGGATAAAATAAGCATATAATTTCTAAAATGTGTGATTACAATTTTCAAAGTGTATTTCAAACATGTTTGGGTTTGATTGGATCACTTAGAGTTCAATCGAGGAAACTAGTGTTACCAGCTTGAGCTAGGTGTGTGTCTAGTTGGTTTTGTTGGATCCTATTGCTTTTAATGTGTTCAAAATGGTTTGTGTGTGTAATTATATATGAAAAAACTTGTTGGGAAATTTCAAAGTTAAATTGGATCAAGCGAAGAGTCAAAACAATAAGCTTAAGATCAATGTGAAGTAGCCTATGCTTAGCTTGTGTTTCTAGTTCATTATTTTGGATGTTCTGTTGTTTTGAGCACTAAATTATTGTATTTAATGCTATATGATAATTTTTTAATGGATTATAATGATATATTAAGGATATACATGCTTAAAATAAAGTAGAAACAACTCAAAAAGGTTCAGTATGGATCAACGAAAGCACAATACACAACTTGGATGCAATTTGGAGCCCTGGAATGTCCAGGGCGCGTGTGGGATATAGGAAAGGAAAATTGGCACATTATATAGACCAAAATCTTCATAAGGGTCTCAAAATAGGTATCCCTCATGATTAGGGTACGTCGAGACCACCACACCACTTTTTAAGCCTCACAACGCCACTTTCACTCTTATATTTAGCAAGTGTGATGCGAGGTCCAATTCACACATGGCCAGAAGTGAAAATTCAATCCTACACGGCTTGGGACTACTTTTATACCATAAATACATATTTGTAAATATTATTATTTAGCTTGGAATGTATTAGAGCAAAAAGGAGGCTACTATAACTTCATAACTTAGGTTTTACATTATTTCTTGAGTTTTCTTTTAGATCATAACATGATTTCAACCTTTTGAATCATGATAATGACTATGAGTTGATAGAAAACCACTTTCTAGGGTTTAATCCAATAACATAAGTACTATTGTTTTGAGTTTAGTTCATTGATTTGCTTATCATTATTGGTTGTGTGTTCAATCTTATTTTTAACTATTCTGAGGCTTGATCACCCTTAGAATACATCAATTGTCAACCTTGTGAACACTAGAGAGGGAATAACGATATATAATAAGGTATTAATCAAAGTATGGTTCATATTATTTTATGAAATAAGGAATACAAATTAGTATCTAGGACAGGGATGCACTTAGATGCCTTACTTGATTCAAATGTAGGATGATAACTTAAAGAACTTAATTAGATTATTACATCCCTACTCAACGATGTAGTTGTAATGTCCATATTAGGTAATTGGTTAGATGTTTGGAGACCATGATCATGCAATTACCCCTACAAATCGACAACCAAGATAAGTGAATTGACGAATGAAACTCAGTAACATAGTACGATTGTTCAAAGTGCTTCGACCCTGGGTTTTACTCCAACTGATTGTCTCAAGATATTTACTTTACGCACTGTTACTTTACTTGCAATTTATAGACTCAAAACTTCTTTCGGTTACTCTTGCATCAAATCAATCTAAACTGTGAACTGAAATCAAATTTTTGTTTAACCAAGTCCCTGTGGGATCGATACTTGGCTTTCATTAGGACACTTTACTACTTGATAAGACCACGTACACTTGCGTGTGTACCTGGGCGCTGTCAAGTTTTTTGAGCCATTGTCGGGGACTTGAAATAGGCAATTGTTTTATTTTAGTTTTTCTTTTTAGATTTCTTTGGTGTTTTTATGCTTGATATTGTTTTTGTATTTGCAGGAAATAGGTTAAAAGGTTAGTAAGCTGGAAAAGGATACAGATTTGGTGGAACCAAGTCTCGAACCTAAATAATGCTTCCATCAACGTAGGAGAGACGCAATTTGTCTTCTCTAATTTCTGAAAATAGAAGAAGACCAAGAAGCTCATTCTCCAATGGTTGAGGAACAAGAAGACCGCAGGACAGTGATGAAAGTGGCAATCCCACTTCCAACAAATTTGACCTCGTCATTTCAGAAGCCGACAGTTGGAGGGAATTTTAAACTTAAATAGAATATGGTACAGCTTCTGATTAGTAGTGGACAGTTCATTAGGATCTTAGTGGACAGTTCATTAGGCTTTCACAAGAAGATCCATAGGTCCACTTGAGAAATTTTCTAGAAATTAGTTATACATTCATTCCTACAGGCGTGAATTAAGATTATGTGAGGATGACACTTTTCCCATTTTCACTCTCGGGGGAACCAAAAAAGTTGTTGGCTATGGATACGAAAAATTCAATCCCATCATGGGATGATTTGGCTAGAAAATTTCACATTCGGTTCTTCCCATCTGGCAAGACTGCGAGACTTCACAATGAGATAGTGTGCTTCAAACAAAACCCAGATGAGAATCTCTATCATGCTTGGGAGTAGTTCAAGGATCTTGTTTAGGACTATCCACACCATCAACAAGTCCAATAAGGTACTTGCTCAAAATTTTGTAGAAGCTCTTGACCACAATACAAAGATACTGTTAGATTTAGCTGTAGGTGGTCAAGCTCTTGAGATGACATATGATGAGTTGTACACTCTATTGAACTACAATGCTCAAGGTAATCAAGAGTGGAATTCAGACTCAAGGAGTGAAACAAAAAGAATTACAGGGGTATTAGAGGTTGATCAATTCACTACCATATCCGCACAGATCTCTTCCTTGCAAAATCAAATTAGCAGTCTAAAGTTGGGAGTAGCACAACCTGCAGCCATAGTCAATGCAATCCAACAAGCTGCAGGTTGGTGTGAAGTATGTGGTAATAGTGGGCATCAAGTGTCCATATGTGCAGAAAATTCGGAATCAGTGATGTTCCTGGGCCATGCTCAAAAGTAGAACTACGGAAATGCTTACAAGTGGCAAACTCATCCACAAAATCAGCTATGGACCGCCTAACAATAATAATTTCAGAACCCACAGGGTCAACCACTTCAGTCAACTAGCAAATTGGAAGAGATGATGAAGCAGGTTCTAGCTAATCAGACAAAGTTGGCTGAAGATGTAGAAAATCAGCAAGCGGCACAAAGAAGCTTAGAGTTGTAGTTGAGGCAATTACAGCAGATGCTGCCAAGCCTCAAGGTGGTTTTCCAAGTGACACGAAAAATCCTAAACCAGTCATGGCAATCACTTTGAGAAGTGGTAAGGAGCTAAATGAAGAATCTTCCAAGGAAACTAAGGAGGTGAATGCAAAGTTGATTCCCCCATAGGTATCTAACCAAGTTGTTGAAAATTTGAGTACTCGAAAACCAAAGTTGTTGCTAAAGTAGAAAAGAAAAAGATACCTCCACTTTCTTTCCTTCAGAAATACTAAAAAATGAAGGAGGATACAATGTTCAAGAAGTTCTTTAACACATTCAAAGAGATTCATATTAACTTACCTTTGTTAGATGTTTTGTAAGGAATGCTGAAGTATGCTAAGTCTTTAAGGGATGTGGTTACTACTAATAAGGTAAAATTGCAGGATATGGAGGCGATAACACTCACTGAAGATTTTAGCATGGTAATAACACAGAAAATGCCCATGAAGCTTAGGGACCCAGGGAATTTCACTCTCCCAATTTAAATTGGGAGTAGTAAGGTGGTCCACACATTGAGTGATTTAAGGTCTAGAAAAAATTTAATTCCCCTTTCTTTGTTCCACACATTGGGCTTGGGAAAGCCTAGAACGACCACCATGGTTCTGCAGGCAGATGGGTCCATTGCCTATCCTAAAGGAATTATAGAGGATGTCCTCATAAAGGTTGGTAAATTTATTATTCCTGCTGACTTTATTGTTCTAGACTTTCAGGAAGATGAATAGGTACCAATCATCTTGGGGAGTCCATTTTTAGCAATAGGTGAAGCATTGATTAATGTGAAAGAAGGAACACTAGCTATGAGGTTGAATGATGAAAAGGCAATTTTTAAGGTGTACAAACCACTCACCAAACTATCCCAATATAAAGACTTATGCATGATCACTATTATTGAAGGGGATGAGTGTGGGGTGGTTATTCCATAAAAGACCTCTTCTGACACCTTCATCGAGTTTCCTAAGCTACTACACCCACCTCCACTTGATTTTATGCTAATTGATGAGCCTGAAAAGGCTAAAGTTGAAAAATCTTCTGCCCTTGAGAATTCTCACCCAAGAGGGGTGAAAAGAATAAGGAGGTGGATACCAAGGATGAGAAAGATAAGGAAATAGAATGACTAAGTCATTAAGTTAGGTCATGCCGCGGCACTAAATTAGGCGTTGCTTGAGAGGCAACCCAAGTTAAGTAGGTATGTTTTATTTTCAATAGTTTTAGTTTTTACTTCGCGTAGTTTTTGTTTTATGACTCATGGGTTGATGGGAAGTTTGAGTACCAAAAAACCTGAGCGAAGGAGCATGGCAAAAACTAAGTGTGTGGCCTCAAACCCTCGTGATGTGTGAAGATTCTACTATCTAGGCCTAAAGGCCTCTAGGAGTATTTCTATCTCTAACTTTAAAGTTTACTTTGGGGATAAAGTATATTTTTTAGTATGGGGTGGGAGAATTCTAATTTTTAGGGGTAATTTAATTTTTTTAGGAATAAATAAGATGTTCTTGTTGGTGATATATTTGACTACATGGGGAAAGTGTTTTGAATGTAAAAATCATGTTGATTGTGTGAATTACTACTTGTTAGACTCTTAGGGTCATAATTATGACTCTTGTATGTGTGGCTTAAAAATTTGAATTCATGCTATTTTTGGTTGAGCGTCTATGATGATTCTGTGTGAGTCAAGTATGTACCATGTTTGATGTAAGTTTTTGTATATTCCTTGTTGTGTGTGTGTTTAGAACTTTTCCGGTGTGTGTACAAATCAAAATAAAGAATGTGAGTTTAGGAGATTATTTTGGCATTTCTTTGATAGCCTTCTTTTATGTCATCTTTTAACCCACTATGTGTGCTTAATCATAGTCATCCCCTTTGAGCCTTTATCTTTTTATTTGAAAGCCTCATAAGTAGCCTAATCCCTTCTTTGAATAACTTGAATTTGATCCAAAAAGCTCATAAGTGCTTTAATGAAAAATCATTTGAGTGAGGAGTTTGAAAAATAAGATGGAAAGGTGAAATTAAAGCCCCAAAGTGACAGTTATTGGTGTGTACAATTGTTATATGTTATAGTGGGGATTTGAATAAGGATAAAGAAGAATTTGTGCTTAAAGTTGAGTCATGAAAAAATAGAGAGAAAAAAAACACTGCCGCCAAAGTGTTTGTGAATATGCTTAAATGAAATAGGGTGAAAACAAAAGAATGGGGTAAACAAAAATGGTGTAAATTGGTTATTGGAGAATGGTTTTAATTGATAATGTGTTGCATTAAAGTTCTTGGGAAGATAGTAACTATTCCAAAATAATTCCTACCCATTCCTTAGCCTTCATTATAACCCGAAAAGACCTAATTGACCCTATACTTGATATTCTTATATTAGTGGAGTACTACACTAAGGAAAATCCTATGGTTTATTATGTGTAACTTGTGAATTCCTGGTGAGAGTGAGCGTAACTTAATTCTTGTACCCATCTTGTTCTAATTACATTATTGTGAGTGATGTTTGGTAAATCTCTTTGTTGTGAGGGAAACATGTATTGATGAATATGGGTGATTTATGTGATGTATTTTATTGATAAATATGTGTAAGTTTTCTAATAGTGGAGTCAATTCTTGAGGCTAGGATGTTTTGAAGTAGGATTCTTGAGTTGTCAATTGTGTATACAACATGCTTAGTGTAGAAACTTGCATTTTGTGTAGTCATTATAGTGCTAGCTTGAGTGTCTTTAAATTATAAGAAGTGTAGAGTCACCTCGGCTTATGATGCTTATCTTAAAGAGTGTTCGAGGATGAACAAGAGTTTAAGTGTGGGGTGATGATCTGAGGTGGTTTTGTACACTTCTGGGTCATTATTATAGCTTATTTTGCCTTGTTTTAGGAGTAACTTGAGTTCTTAATGTGTTCATATGGATATAAATAAGCATATAAGTGTTAAAATGTGGTATTACAATGTGCAAAGTGTATTTCAAACAAGTTTTGATTTAATTGGATCACTTAGAATTCAAGCGAGGAAACTAGTGTTACCAGCTTGAGCTAAGTGTGTGTCTAGTTGGTTTCGTTGGATTCTATTGTGTTTAATTTGTTCCAAATGGTTTGTGTGTATAATTATATGTGGAAAACCTTTCTGGGAATTTTCAATGTTCAATTGGATCAAGCGAAGAGTCAAAACAATAAGCTTAAGATCAATGTGAAGTAACCTTTGCTTAGCTTGTGTTTCTAGTTCACCGTTTTGGATGTTGTATTGTTTTGAGCTCTAAATTGTTGTTTTTAATGATATAGTATGCTTTATGAATGTATTATATGATATATGAAGGATATACAAGCTTCAAATCAAGTGGAAACAGCTCAAAACGGCTTAGTATAGATCAATGAAAGCACAATACACAACTTGGATGCAATTTGGAGTCCTAGAATGTCCAGGGCGTGTATGGACTGTAGGAAAGGCCAATTGGAGAGTTCTATAGACCAAAATCTTCATAAGGGACCCAAAACAGTGATCTCTCATGATGGGGGGGGTCTCGACCTCCACAGTACCTTTTAAGCCTCGCGACGCGACTTCTACTCTCGTTTCCAGCAAGTGCGATGCGAGGTCCGATTCACACATGGCCAAAAGTGAAAATTCAATCCTACATGACCTAGGACTCATTGTCTACCATAAATACATCTTTATAAACATTATTATTCAGATTTGAACGTATTAGAGCAAAAAGAAGGTTACAAAAACTTCATAACTTAGGTTTTACATTATTTCTTGAGCTTTCTTTTAGACCATAACATGATTTCAACCTTTTGGATCATGATTATGACTATGAGTGACTAGAAACCCCCTTTATAGGGTTGAAGCCAATAACATGAGTACTATTGTTTTGATTTAAGTTCATTGATTTGATTATCATTGTTTGCTGTGTGTTCAATCTTGTTTTAACTATTTTGAGGCTTGATCACCCTTAGAATACACCAATTGTCAACCTTGTGAACTAGGGATAGGGAATAGGGAGATAGAATGAGGGATTGAACAAAGTATGGTTTTATGAAATAAGGAATACAAATTAGTATCTAGGAGAGAGATATACTTAGATGCCTTACTTGATTCAAACATAGGATGATAGCTTAAATAACTTAATTGAATTATTACATCCCCGCTCAACGATGTAGTTGTAATGTCCACATTAGTTAATTGGTTAGATGTCGGGAGACCATGATCATGCAATTACCCCTATGAATAGACAACTATGATAAGTGAATTGACGAATGAAACTCAATAACATAGTACGATTGTTCAAAGTGCTTCGACCTTGGGTTTTACTCATATTGATTGTCTCAAGATCTTTACTTTATGCACTATTACTTTACTTTCAATTTACAAACTCAAAACTTCTTTCAATTACTCTTGTATCAAATCAATCTAAACTGTGAACTGAAATCAAATCATTGTTCAACTAAGTCCCTGTGGGATCGATACTTGTCTTTCATTAGGCCACGTTACTACTTGATAAGACCACGTACACTTGTGTGTACGCTTGGGCGCTGTCATTCTTCGAGCTCTAAGATATGATATAAACCTCCTCTCAGGAATTAGGTAACCACCCTCCCACTCAATAACCAGCTCACTAGGGAATTTAAATATGACCGTATGGATCTGACAGTCTAGATACACATAGCATACGTGCAACAAATCCATCCCTAATCTGACATCAAAATCAACCATGTTAAATTCAAACAAATCCACCAAAGTCTCTTTAATACCAACAGATACCATACACCCCCTATAAAATTGTCTAGAATCACAGAGTCACCTCCTAGCATAACACAGAGACAGGATCATAAATGCACTCAGGACCAAACCCAAAATGCACAACCAATAATGGGGTCACATAAAATAAAGTGGACCCCAAATCAAGTAAACAGTACACATCATGGGAAAAGAGTTTCAATGTACCAATAACGATATTATGTAATGCCTCGAACTACTCTCAGGTAGTGAGATCATAAGAATGGTCCCGACCAGTGCCCAAGCCAGAAGTATCACCCCTTGATGTAGGAGCTAGGGAAGTGGTAACCGGTATCCTATTTTTCCTAGTGGCAATTCTTGCGGGATACTCCTGATGCATTTGATCCAAATGACCACAATTAAAACACCAATTCCTCCCCTTATGAAATAACCACAGTATAATAGACCACAAAACCGATAAGAAGGATAGGGTGGGGCTGACCCAGCTCAACCATCCCGACAATGATATTTACCAGAAGTCTGAGGATAAGGGAACCTGACAACCATTGAATCCTTGTTCAACAAGGCATGGCTATTTCTTCTACTATAAATAGGACCTTATACACATTTTTATTTACTCTTGGACATCTTTGGAGATTGAGGGGATTCTATAACTTTATCTTTTTTAGTTTTTTCTTATTTTAATTTAGTTCATTCATGTTTTTGGTTGTTAATTATAATATTGTGATTATGATTATGACTATGTGTGGCTAATCGCCTTTTTTCCGGGGTTAAGGCCAAGATCATGACTACTTTTATTTTGAATTAAGTTTGTTAAGTTGCTTATCATTATTGGTTGTTTGTTTATTCTTGTTTTAACTATTTTAAGGATTATCTACCCTTAGAATACATCAATTGTCAACCTTGTGAACTCGGGTGAGGTAATAGGGAGATAGAACATAGGAATAAACAAAGTGTGGTTTGTATTCTTTTATGAAATAAGGAATTCAAATTAGTTTCTAGGACAGGGATGTATTTAGATGCCTTACTTGATTCACACGTAGGATGACAGTTTAAAGAACTTAATTGAACTATTACTTCCCCGCTCAACAATGTAGTTGTAATGTTCATATTAGGTTAAAGATTAGAGGTTGGGAGACCATGATCATGCAATTAACACAATGAACCAACAACCAAGATAAGCGATTTAATGAATGAAGCTCAATAACGTAGTATGATTGTTCGTAAGCCTTAACCCTGGATCTCTTCCCATTGATTGTCCGGAGTCATTACTTTTCCTCTTTAGTTTAGTTTCTTTTTAGTTTTCAATTCTAAAACTTTATTGTTTATTTTTTCTTAATTGTTAAACTAGAATTGGGTAGTTGTCAACACAAGTCCCTGTTGGATCGATACTTGGCTTCTTGAAGGCCTCTTTACTACTTGGTAGACCATGTACACTTGCGTGTGCACTTGGGCACTATCAGACTCGTACCCCTAAATCATATCCCTAGTAGAATATAATCAAAGGAAATTTGAACACTATCTACCATACAATTCGATGGTACGAATCGTACCAAACTATATGACTTGTACCTCCAAGTCGTACCCATTCTAGAAACCAATCCAACCCACCAACCAACACTGGTTAGCATACGACCAAGCCTTACTAACCATACCCCAGTATACCTCCTATACCCCCTAGTCGTATCATGTCCAGAAATAAGAAATTCAAGAAATTTTCTAAGGGTCCCAAAACCCATGGTGTTTCAGTCTCCCTACTAGGATCATTCATCTCCGAATGACAAAAAAGGTAGGTCAAACACAAGCACGATTCATTTGCATTATCAAATATCAATCCAACTTTTAACCAAGTTGGAAAATAAAGATGCAAAGATTTATTCTAACCCTTAACTAAGTTAGAAAATAAGGATGTGATCAAGAACACATACCTTCCGCATGAATATCTGGAGCAAAAAACATATGTAAATATTTGGACTTCATGTTAGCTTCCGTTTCCCATGAAGCCTCTTCTACCTTATGGTTCCATTATAGAACATTAACCAAGGCCACATACTTGGTCTATAACCGATGAACCTGCTGATCTAATATCTCAATCGAGACCTCTTCATAAGATAGAGAATCTGAGATACCTAATCCTTCCAAAGGAACCATCGAAGAAGGATCACCAAGACACTTTCTAAACATAGAGACATGAAATACCGAATGAATAAAGCTCAAACTATAAGGTAACTCCTATTCATATGACATATTACCAACCCTCCACAAAACCGTATAAAGACCAATATACCGGGGACTGAGATTCCCCTTTTTACCAAACTACATCACTCTCTTCATGGGAGATACCTTTAGGAACACCTTATCCTCGACCTCGAACTCCAAGTCTCTATACCTTACATCTACATAGGACTTTTGGTGACTTTGTGCAGCCTTAAGCCTATCCTGAATCACCTTTAGCTTTACCACAGTCTGATAAACTAAATCTAGACTAAACATATCCTCCTCAGCAAGCTTGAACCACCCAATAGGATATGTACACCTCCTACCATACAATACCTCAAAAAGGGTCATCCCAATGCTAGAATGATAGCTATTGTTGTAAGCAAACTCTACCAAAAGTATATGCTCAACCCAATTGCCACCATAATCAATCACACATGTATGAAGCATGTCCCCCATTATTTAAATAGTCCTCTTTGTTTGTCCATCTATCTGCTGTTGAAAAGTAGAACTTAAACTGACTTTGGGACCCAACCCTTTTTGAAAAGACCGCTAGAAATAATATGAAAATTGTGTACCACAGTTAGAGATAATCTAAACAAGTACCCCATGCAAATTTAAAATCTCATGAAGATACAACCGTGCATAGTCCTAAGTCAAAAAGTGAGTCTACACCGGCAAGAAGTGAGCGGACTTGGTCATCCTATCCATGATGACCCAAATCAAATCAAATTGATTCTGAGATCAAGGAAGACTGGTAAGAAAATCCATATTGATTACTTCCTATTTCCATTCCAAAAATGCCATTTCTTCATACAACCCACCAGGCCTCATATGCTCAACTTTGACTTGTTGTCACACCATGCACTTGGCTATAAAGTTATCCACATCCTTTTTCATACCACTTCACCAATACATCTCCTTGAGATCATGATACATTTTTGTTGAATCAGGATGAACAACATGGCGCGATTCATGTGCCTCAGCTAAAAACCTTTATTGCAAACCATCGACGTTAGAAATGCATAACCGCCCTTGGTACCTCAAGGTACCATCACCACTGATCTCGAATACCATCACTTTTGCCCACAAAATCACCTTAATTTTAATCAAGATAGGATCTAGCATTTGTTTTTCCTTAAAATCTACACCAAGAGATGACTGAACCACTTCTTGTACCATCACACCACCATCATTAGAGTCCAAGAGACAAACTCCAAGATTAGTCAAGTGGTGAATATCCTTCACAAATTCTCGTTTCTCCTTTTCGACATGAGCCAAACTCCCCATAGATAACCTGCTAAGAGCATCAGAACCATGTTAATCCTACCTGGGTGGTAGTGAAGACTCATATTATAGTCCTTGAGAAACTCCAACCACCTGTGATTTAGTTCCTTTTGAGTGAACACATACTGTAGACTCTTATGATAAAAAAAAATGTTCGCTTGTACTCTATTTAAATAATGCTTCTAGATTTTCAAAGCAAAAACCACCGCTAAAAGCTCAAAATCATGAGTAGGATAATTCTTCTCATGTACCTTCAACTGCCTGGAAGAATAGGTCATCACCTTTACATGTTGCATTAAAACACAACTAAGTCTCACCCGGGATTCATCACAATAAACCACAAACCCTTATTACCTTCAGGCAATGTCAAAACCAGAACCGAAGTTAGATTATCCTTCAGCTTTTTGAAAATTCCCTCACAAGTATATGACCAAGAAAACTTTACCTTCTTCTGAGTCAACTTAGTCAGTGCGGCAGCTATCATCGAGAAACTTTCCACGAACCGCCTATAATACCCAATCAAACCCAAGAAGCATCAAATGTCGGTTGGATTCGTGGGTCTAGGCCACCTCTTAACCATAGCCACCTTTTGCGAATCCACTATGATCCCCTCACTAGAAATAATATGACTAAGAAAAGTCATAACATTCAACCAAAACTCACACGTGGAGAATTTGGCATACAACTGATGCTTTTTTAAGATCTGCAACACGACACGGAGGTGATTAGAATGATCCAACTCACTCGTAGAACACATCAAGATGTCATAAATGAACACAATGACAAAAAATATCTTAAAAGTGCCTGAAAACCCTATTCATCAGATCCATAAATGTCGTCGGGGTATTAGTCAAACCGAATGACATCACCAGGAACTCAAAGTTCCCATATCGAGTACGAAAATCTATCTTAAGGATATACTCCTCCCTAATCTTAAGTTGATGATACCCAGACCGAAGATCTATCTTAGAAAAGAATTTGGCACCCTACAACTGATCAAACAAGTCATCCATCCTTGGGAAAGAATACTTGTTCTTGATCATTGCCTTATTTAATTATTAATAGTCAATGCATATCCGAAGTGAACCATCCTTCTTGCACATGAATACAACCAGTGCACCCTATGGGGATATACTAAGATGGATGAAACCCTTATCTAGAAGTTCCTTAAGTTTCTTTTTGAGTTCCCATAACTCAGTCGAAGCAATTCTATAAGGAGGAAAAATATTGGACGAGTGTCCAAAACCAAATCAATACCAAACTCAATGTCCATATCCGGAGGAACACTAGGAAGATTATTCGGAAAGACTTCAGGAAATTTATTCACCACCAAAACTGAATGAACAGAAGGACCTTCTGAGTTAGAATCTTTAACCCTGACCAAATGATAGAGACACCCTTTAGAGATTAATCTCCGAGCTCTAAGATAAGAAATAAACCTCCCCCTAGGAGCTAGGGAACCACCCTTCCACTCAATAACCAGTTCACTAAGGAACCTAAAGACAACCTTATGGGTCCAACAATCTAAGGATGCATAATAAGAGTTTAACCAATCTATCCCCAGAATAACCTTAAAATCCACCATATCAAGTTCAAATAAATCCACCAAGGTCTACCTACGACCAATAGATACCACACATCCCCAATAGACTATTTTAGTAGCCATATAGTCTCCTACCAGGGTAGAAATAGAAAAAGGATCCGAAATAACCTCAAGATCAAAATCAAACTACACAGACAGAAATAAGGTCACATAAGAAAGAGTCGACCCCAGATCAAGCAAGCAATACACATCATGATAAAAGAGTTGTAACATACCAGTAACAATATCAGGTGATGCCTCAAATTTTTGCCTAGTAGCAAGAACATATAACCTATACCAAACTGCGCTAGTACCAGAAGTAGGAATAGATACAGAAGCAGCACGCTTTGGTGTAGGAGCATAAGATGAAGCAACTGGATCCTTACTCGCTCCCGAAGAACCCTTACCAATTGGATAATTTCTAAGTATATGGCCTGGTTAACCATATTTGAAATACCTATCCTTCCTCTAATCACAAAAACCCTTTTGCAACCTACTATAGAACCAAAAAGGAGGGCATTATGAGGCTGACTGAGCCCGACTTTCCTGAGATTGGTCACCCTTTGCTCGAGAATTATCGCCACCCTATTGACACCTATAAATCAAAGGCTTCAAGTAAGGAGAACTAGCTAAAAAAAAGAAACCAGAACTCCTCCACTTCTTTTTTGTCCACTTACTACCATCCCGACTACCTTTCTGTTGAGCACCACTTTGTTCAGATGATCTGAACATCTTACTCTACCTTTCCCCGAACTCATCTTATTTTTTATTTTTCTCCCCCACCTGTTGCATATGAACAACCAACCTAGAAATATCCATATCATTGATCAGCAATGCAGTCTTCCTATTAAGGATCAAATCTCGATATAATCCAGAAGTGAACTTTCTAATCCTTGCTCTCATATAAAACATCATATACAAAGTATATCTTGACAACTGCTGAAATTTAAAGGAATATTCCTTGACCAATATATTCCTCTACTTTGGATTAATAAATTCCTCCACCTTTTCTACCCTCAACTCCTGAGAAAAAAAGTTGTAACACCCAGAATGTTTGAGCTTAGATAAAACAAATTGGACCACTTATCAAATGTACTTAGATATGAATCTAGAAATTTTATTATATCTAGGTGTAAAGTTCATGTCTTATGTGACGTAGGGGTATTGGGTATGAATTAAGGGCATAAGAAAGCTTTAAAAAAATTTGAGTTGAAAGGTCTTTTAATGATTGAGTTTTCGTATAGGTTCATACAAAGACCAAATTTAAACAAAGATTTCTCCCAAAATATTTAGAGTTACATGACCTATAACCTATCAAATTAAATAATTTTTAGTCTTCTTTCCAATGCCACCAATATCTCATCAATTTGATTCCCAAGTAAAAATTTATATGTGTTTTGCTAAGAACAGTCAGAACAGCCTACCAGATGAAATTTTATATTTTATCTAATATTTTCACATTCCTGGGGGGGGGTGATTTCGTCCTTTCCTTTTCCCATAACCCCCAATACCTTTTTATAACTCTTTCTTCATCAGTTTCAAACATTTTTTCAGTCTTAACACCTCTCTTCCTTCTCTAAAATTCAAGCTTAAGAAATCCAAGAGGATTGTCTTAAAATTAAGCTTAGTTCCCTCCTTCACGATCATTAAGTTACTCAGATAATTTTTGGCATGTATGACTACTCCTTTCATCTTTCTTTTGGGATTTATTCTCCTTTATTTCTAATTACTCTCATTCTAATTAGATTGCAGAAATTTCCATGCCCTTGTCAAAGAATATAGCTCTTTTAGCAAGTTGTTTGGAAACTCTTGGACAAACTTTTAACTTCATGAATATTCCAAAAGTTTTAATTAATTTCACGTACCCTTATATATTGATGAAAGTCTCTTGAATCTGGAAAATTATGAAACTCATCATATTTATGAAAATCATGAACCTTGTGGTTATTTTGTATAATGATTTGAAATATAGAATGAACGATATTAAATTCTATTGAATTCCTAATGCAGACCTTGAAAAATAATGATTTTTGTGATGATTTTTAAGATCTTAACCATGAACTGCTCTTGTTATTTTCTTGCAACATAAAGTTATTGTACAATCCTAACTTGAAACCTCCATTATTTTTATATGATCCATGAATCCTATAATATTTTCTTGAATTAACCCCAATTTGAACATTTGATAAATGGACTTTTTGTAATCCCTAACGAACTCCTTTCATTTCCTCACAATTAAATGGTATAAATTCTTATTTATTTTTCTATAGAATAATAACCTAAATTTCAACACTTTTGATATATATGATTCACCCTCAACAGGAATACTTCAAGTTACTCCATAGTTCCTCTAAATGCTATAAAATCCAGACAATGAGTAATGACATAAATTATGATGACATTTTACTCTTGTGACACCTCAAACATGTTATGGAATGATAAGAAATCATGATTTGAGAACCTAATATTAAAATTCTCAGGAATGAGCCCTACGGTGGCAATTCTATGACTTTGTGCCTAAAAATGGCCAAATTATATATGTGCGCCTAAAAGGGCTAAACTATGAATATGAGCCTAACAAGGTAAACATTTTGATCAAGAAAGAAGAAGATAAACACATTATATCATTATCTTAAGGGAGTTAGTTAGATGACCGTGAAGGCATAGGTTCAAACAACAAATGCATGAAACTATATTTGCCGACATATGATAGAGATCATTCTGCAAGTCAGATACTCTCTTTTCTTTCTTGTGTCCCGAAAAAGGGGAAACCATGGATACTTGCTAGAAAATTATGTCATGTCATGTCTTGTGCCTAGCAAGGTATAGTACGGCTTAGCTGATTGGGCCAAGATCAGACTCCATGCACTCACATGGTGGTTTATGACGGTTCACTACTTTCTCCCACAAATAATCAAAGGAATTTAAATTTACTTTACTAGGTCAATTATAAATTTAGTTTACATTCTTATTCCTTTCTGGATGCCTTCACTTATATTTAAATTTTATTGTCATTTTTAATAGCTTGATGTACTACCATCCAAAAGTTGTTTTACATACCAATACATTTCATGTATTTATATTTTTTGGCACTACACTATTTCATGATGTAGGTTCTGGATATCAAGTCTGCAGTCAGGCACCTCATTAAGACTATTATCTTCTGCAATTGGTTAGCCTCGTTTCTACTAGGGGAAAATTTAGATATGACAATTTCTCTATGTTTCTTTTAGTGTCAGGGTATGTCGTGGCCTTTTCCCGATAGATATTATTAGTCAGTAGAGGCTTCACAGACTGGTTTAGTTGTCAGAAAGATCTTGTAATTTTTAGTCTTATTTATCATGACAATTGTATCGTCAAATATTACATGATATTAAAGAACATTGATGAAAGACTGTCTCATTTAAGAAATATTATTTTGTATTTCTTTCTCACTATTCATTATGTTAGATATATGCCCATGTGATTTCCCATAATGTTCGCTCATACTAGCAATAGTATGGGGTGTGTGTCACGTCTAGGGCCTCAACTCGGGTCATGACAAACTTGGTATTAGAGCTTAAGGTCAAGTGTCCTAGGGTGTCTATGAAGCGGTGTCTAGCAGATTTCTTTTTATGGGTGTGAAGCGCACCACAATTATAAGAAGGAGGCTATGATGCATTTAAGAGACATTTTTGTTCTTTCATACTCTAGATCGTGCAATATAGCGGTGCCAAAAAAAGGTATACTTACTCGGATTTATGTGTTTCTCAAATTTCTCTATCTACTCCTCATATTTAAGGTGGTTGGAGTTGTGAAACTTATATTCTTATCGATGAGGCTCTCTTCAATAGAGCCAAAAGAAATCTAACCGACTACACAAGGTCTTTTGAGCAGCCCATTAGTGTACTGGAGTCTACCAATTCAAAGAAAAACATACACTCGTGTTCATATAAATTGTACTTTCCATAGTAAAATTGTTCTCCGAGACCCTTTCCAGAAACTTATTTAAAGTGACACCCTTAAGGGGGGATAAGTGAGTCTAGACACTAGAATAGTGTTGCCACCCAAGAGATGATGTGATTTTGGGGGTTGTATGTCATAAGTAGTAGAATAAATTTTAGAGCTAGAAATATGAATTCAAAAGTGTAGTGTCCTAAAAGCGGAGATATTAAATTAATCAAAGTATATAGCTAGGGTCTTATATCGATTTATTGAGTAATTGTATGGTATGTCCTCTAATGTTTTCTAGGGTATAGCAAGACTTGTAAATTTTATGGTAGTTAGTGGATGTAAAATGGTTGGTTTATATGACTCTGACATACGCATTCTAGGGAAAAAGTTTATCATGGTTTGTCATTATGTCAATAGGTAGTGGTAATAATGTTGTGAAGGAGAAGGTATTTTTAGGCTACAATGAGATATATGGTACGATATTTTAGATCGACTATTTTGTTATGAACTTTTAATAAAATAGTGGTTCCTTATTTTTTTATTAGCTACAACTTGGATTAGTATAACTAGATAATCTTTCCATCGTTGTTTATTTCTAGAAACTAATCTTGAACATTAGATGGCCATATCGATTAAACAATGGCAGTATAAGGGTGATAGCAGATCAAGTAGGCTTGATTTTTTTTGTAGAAAAGCTTAAGTTTGATAATTTAGGAATAGTATGAATCTGCAGAAGTACTACATATGTGGAATAGAAGTGAAACAATGAATTGTAGCTGGGTCTTTAGATAAATAATGGCCTTAAGTTATATAAAAATAAAGGTGCACCCAAGGTAGTATTTTATTATATAGGATTCTAAGTTATTTAGTGCTATGTGAGCCTAATTAGTACCCTTGATTTTCTAAGTGTGGAGAAGCCTATTTATGTAGTATATGGTGCTCTTGAGAGATGAATTGAGAGGATTATAAGTGTACGATGTTGAGCCTCTTTGTTCAATTTTAATTTTGATTGGAGTGGGTGGATAAGAATTTAGAGGTGTGATATTAGTAGACTAAAAATGAAAGATCAGGTATAGAGGAAGTGATTATGTATTCTAATGAGAGCATAAAATATAAAATGATTACTGCAAAGTATAGAGAATGTTAAGAGAAGTATCTCAGGATGAAGTCCGAGTAAGAGTTGTGTACCTAAAGATATAGTATTCAGGGGAGTAAGGTGATGATAGCTTAGATTTGAGAATAGGTTTGCACATTTTAAATGTCGACTTTGACCTAAGTAGGAGATGATAGGGTTTGGTTCTTGAGATGTATATAGTAAGGCTCTTCAGAAAAGCAATGAGATTCATTATGGTTCATTCTTATTCTAGCATATTTTGTGACTTCAGCCAAAATGACACTCTATACATGTCTTATGCATTCATGTCATGCCTATGTCTAAGATCCAAATTTTATGTGCAAACTCATGTCCATGTTCTAACCCTTGAATAGGAAACAATAACTTCACACCACTATCCCAATATTACTCTAAGGTTCTAGAGATCCAGGTTCTACACTACATTGTTCCAGAGCTAAAAATCGATGCTTTACGTTATGTTCAGTCCTAAGAAACCACACTTTATGATATATTCCTAGCTTGTTCTATGTCATTACTATACCCAAAATGACTCTCTGTTCAGGCTTTATATATTTGATACATGAAATATTCATGCCTACTATGCTTTATTCCTGGGTCACATCTTTATTAGCAAGGTCATGATAACATGGATGAAGTGCGAGATAAGGATTAGCTATATGTAATAGTTAGATGAATTCATATGGGGTATCCCCTGGTAGAAGTACATGAAATTGCGGTTCATAGAGGTTCCATGGAGAAGATTTTTCTTTTTATATATTATTAACTAGGAAGAAACCATAAAGTTGTTATAGTGATGATCTTGGATATCACGTTGATATCTATGTGTCTAAATACACTATGAAATTTCTGACTTCTTGATTAGAGTTTGAGGATAGTTGTTTTCATGATGATAAAAAGTAGTGTCCATGGGTATATATATATATATATGCAAGAGAGACCTTATTAAGATTTAGAACTAACCTAAGAACAAGTCAACAATAAAGATGAAGGTTCTTAAAGGGAAATATAATATGGGATCCTAAAATTTAGATGGCCATGAGTATTTTAGGTGTGGCACCTTGTACCTCTAGGTAGGCTTGGACATGGTAAAAATGTGTTAGAATCATATTTTAGTACTTGTATGTGCCCATGTGAGAATTGTACTTTGGAAATAATGAAGTGTAATATTTAGGGGGAAAGGTAGGTTCAAAAGGAGTTGCTAAGATCTAATGCTACTAGTATTAGAGGTGAAAATACCCATATTCCTATGTCTAATGCACCTCTAATCCATGTTATGTAACTTCAGATCGAATAGGGCGTATTTCAAACTCTTCGTCATGTCATTCATGCTCTATAAGCCCTATTTAGATAACTTAGCTACCACTATAGCTCATACCTAAATTCATGTCTTACGTTGTTATGTTCATCTTCCATGAAACCTATGTCCTATGACATGTCTATGTTATGTCTCGTGCCTATAGGTTTCATCCATGGCTTGTTATGACTCTCCATATGTTAGGAAAGTTCATGTCATTAAGAAATAGTTCAAGAGAGCCTAGATGATTTTAGTATTCCCATGTAAGGTACTCATCCATGACTATCATTCGAGGATGAATGATCCTAAGAGGGAGATAATGTAACACCCTGAATGTTTGAGCTAAAGATAAAACAAATTGGACCGCTTATCAAATGTACTTAGACATGAATCTAGAAATTTTATTGTATCTAGGTATAAAGGTCATGTCTTATGTGACGTAGGGGTATTGGGTATGAATTTAGGGCATAAGAAAGCTCTAAAACAAATTTGATTTGAAAGGTCCTTTAATGATTATGTTTTTGTATAGGTTCAGACAATGGCCAAATTTAAACAAAGATTTCTCCTAGAATATTTAGAGTTACGTGACCTATAACCTATCAAATTAAATTTTTTTGACTCTTCTTTCCAACGCCACCAATAGCTCATCAATCTGATTCCCAAATAAAAAGTTACGTGTGTTTTGCTAAGAACAGTTAGAATAACCTACCAGATGAAATTTTATATTCTTTCCTATATTTTCACATTCCTGGAGGGGTGATTTTGTCCATTTCTTTTCCCATAACCCCAATTACCTTCTTAAAACTCTTTCTTGATCAGTTTCAAACATTTTATTAAGTCTTAACACCTCTTTCCCTTCTCCCAAACTCAAGCTTAAGAAATCCAAGAGGATTAGCTCAAAAATCAAGCTTAGTTCCCTACTTCACGATCTCTAAGTTCCTCGGATGATTTTTGGTATGTATGACTACTCCTTTTATCTTTCTTTTGGGATTTGTTCTCCTTTATTTCCAATTACTCTCATTCTAATTAGGTTGTAGAAATTTGCATGCCCTTGTCAAAGAATAGAGCTCTTTTAGCAAGTTGTTTGGAAACTCTTGGATAAACTTTCAACTTCATGAATATTCCAAAAAGTTCAATAAATTTCACGAACCATTATGTATTGATGAAAGTCTCTTGAATCTGAAAAATATGAAACTCATCATATTTGTGAAAATCATGAACCTTGTGGTTATTTTGTATAATGATTTGAATTATAGCATGAATGGTATTAAACTCTATTGAATTCCTAATGTATGAACTTGATAAATGATGATTTTTGTGATGATTTTTAAGATCTTAACCATGAAATGCTCTTGTTATTTTCTTGCAACATAAAGTTATTGTATAATCCTAACTTGAAACCTCTATTATTTTATATGAACCATGAATCCTATAATATTTTTTTGAATTAACCCCAATTTGAACATTTGATAAATGATGGACTTTTTGTAATCCCTAACGAACTCCTTTCATTTCCTCACAATTAAATGGTATAAATTCTTAATTATTTTTCTATAGAATAATAACCTGAATTTCAACACTTTTAATATGATATGATTCACCCTCAACAAGACTACTTTAAGTTACTCCATAATTCCTCTAAATGCTATAAAAGCCATACAATGAGTATTACATAAAGTACGATGATGTTTACCTCTAGTGACACCCCAAACATGTTATGGAATGAGAAAAACTCATGATTTGTGAACCTAATATTAAAATTCTCAGGAATGAACCCTACAGTGGCAATTCTATGACTTTGTCTCTAAGAAATGGCCAAATTATATATGTGTGCCTAAAAGGGCTAAACTATGAATATGAGCCTAAAAAGGCTAAACTATGAATATGAGCCTAACAAGGTAAACATTTTGATCAAGAACGAAGAAGATAAACACATTATATCATGAGCTTAAGGGAGTTAGTTAGCTGACTGTGAAGGCATAGGTTTAAACAAAAAATGCCCGAAACTATGCTTGTCGACATATGATAGAGATCATTCCGCAAGTTGGATACTCCCTTTTCTTTCATGTGTCCTGAAAAGGGGATAACAATGGATACTTGCTAGGAAATTATGTTATGTCGCGTCCTATGCCCGACAAGGTATAGGACGGTTTAGCTTATCGGGCCGAGATCAGACACCATGCGCTCATATGGTGGTTTATGACGATTCACTACTTTCTCCCACAAATAATCAAGGAATTTAAATCTACATTACTTGGTCAATTATAAATTTAGTTTACATTCTTATTCCTTTCTGGATGCCTTCACTTATATTTGAATTTTACTGTCATTTCTATTCTCTTAATGTATTACCCTCCTAAAGTTGTTTTACATACCAATACATTTCATGTATTTATCATCTTTGGCGCTACATTATTTCATGATGTATGTTCTATATCTCAAGTCTGCAGCCAGGCGCCTCATCAGGATAATTTTCTTCTACAATTGGTTAGCCTCCTTTCTACTCAGGGAAAATTTAGATATGACAATTTATCTATGTTCCGGGGCCTTTTTCCGACAGATATTATTAGTCAGTAGAGTCCTTACAGACTGGTTTAGTTGTAAGAAAGATCTTGTAATTTTAAGTCTTATTTATCATGACTATTGTATCATCAAACGTTATATGATATTAAAGAACATTGATGAAAGACTTTCTCCTTTAAGAAATATTATTTTGTATTTCTTTCTCTCTATTCATTATGTTAGATGTATGCTCATGTGATATGCCAAAATGTTTGCTCATACTAGAAATAGTATCGGGTGCGTGTCACGTCTAGGGCCTCAGCTCGGGGTATGACAAACTTGGTATCAGAGCCTAGGGTTCAAATATCCTAGGGTGTCTGTGAAGCGGTGTCTAGTAAATTTCTTTTTATGGGTGTAAACCGCACCACACTTATAAGGAGGAGTCTATGATGCATTTAAGAGACATTTTTGTTCTTTCATACTCTAGATCGTGCAATATAGTGGCGCCAAAAAAAAGATACACTTACTTGGATTTATGCATTTCTCAAATTTCTCTAGCTACTCATCATATTTAAGGTGGTTGGAGTTGTGAAACTTATATTCTTATCAATGAGGCTCTCTCCAATTGAGCCTAAAGAAAACTAACCGACTACACAAGGCCTTTTGAGCAGCCCATTAGTGTACTGGAGTCTACCAATTCAAAGAAAAACATACACTCTTGTTCATATAAATTGTACTTTTCATAGTAATATTGCCCTCCCAGACCCTTTCCAAAAACTTATTAAGGTAACACCCTTAAGGGGGGATGGGTAAGACTAGACACTTGAATAGTGTTGCCACCCAAGAGATTATGTGATTTTGGGGGTTGTATGTCATAAGTAGTAGAATGAATTTTATAGCTGGAACTATGAATTCAAAAGTGTAGTGTCCTAAAAGAGGAGATAGTAATTTAATCAAAGTATATAGCTAGGGTCTTGTATCCAATTATTGAGTAATGGTATGGTATGTACTCTAGTGTTGTCTAAGGTATAGTAAGACGTGCAAATTTTATGGTAGTTAGTGGAACTAAAATGGTTGGTTTATATGACTTTGACATACATATTCTAGGGAAGAAGTTTATCATGGTTTGTCATTATGTCAATAGGTAGTGGTAATAATGTTGCGACGGAGAAGGTATTTTTAGGCTACAATGAGATATATGGTACGATATTTTAGATCGACTATTTTGTTATGAACTTTCAATACAATAGTGGTTCCTTATTTTCATATTAGCTACAACTTGGATTAGTATAACTACATAATCTTTCTATCCTTGTTTATTTCTAGATACTAAGCTTGAACATTAGATGGCCATATCGATTAAACAATGGCAGTATAAGGGTGATAGCACTAGTTTTGGAAAATAGATCTAGTAGGATTGATTTTTTGTGTAGAAAAGTTTAAGTTTGATAATTTAGGAATAGTGTGAATCTGCAAAAGTAATACATATGTGGAATAGAAGTGAAACAATGAATTGTAGTTGGGTCCTTAGATAAAGAAGGGCCTTAAGTTATATAAAAATAAAGGTGCACCCAAGGTAGTATGTTATTATATAGGATTCTAAGTTATTTAGTGATATGTGATCCTAGTTAGTACCCTTGAGTTTGTAAGTGTGGAGAATACTAGTTATGTAGTATGTGGTGCTCTTGAGAGCTAAATTGAGAGGATTATAAGTGTATGATAATGAGCCTCTTTGTTCATTTTTAATTTCGATTGGAGTAGGTGGATAAGAATTTAGAGGTGTGATGTTAGTAGACTAAAAAGGAAAGATCAGGTATAGAGGAAGTGATTATGTATTCCAATGAGAGCATAAAATATAAAATGATTACTACAAAGTTTAGAGAATGTTAAGAGAAGTATCTCAGGATGAAGTCCTAGTAAGAGTTGTGTACCTAAAGATATAGTATTCAGGGGAGAAAGGTGATGATAGCTTAGATTTGAGAATAGGTCCACACACTTTAAATGTCGACTTTGACCTAAGTAGGAGATGATAGGGTTTGTTTCTTGAGATGCAGATAGTAAGGCTCTTCAGAAATGAAACGAGATTTATTATGGTTCATTCTTATTCTAGCATATTTCGTGACTTCAGCCAAAATGACACTCTATACATGTCTTATGAATTCATGTCATGCCTATGTCTAAGATCCAAATTTTATGTTCAAACTCATGTCCATGTTCTAACCTTTGAATAGGAAACAATAAATTCACACTTCTATCCTAATATTACTCTATGGTTCTAGATATCCAGGTTCTACACAACGTTGTTCCAGAGCCAAAAATCCATGCTTTACGTTAGGTTCAATCCTAAGAAACCATACTCTATGATATATTCCTAGCTTGTTCTATGTCATGACTATGCCCGGAATGACTTTCTTTTCAGTCTTTATACATTTGGTACATGAAATATTCATGCCTACTATGCTTTATTCCTGGGTAACATATTTATTAGAAAGGTCACAATAACATGGATGAAGTGTGAGATGAGGATTAGCTATATGTAATAGTTAGATGAATTCATATGGGGTGTCCCCTGGTAGGAGTACATGAAATTGCTGTTCATAGAGGTTCTAGGGTACATGGAGATGATTTTTCTTTTTATATAGTATTAATTGCGAAGAAACTATGAAGTTGCTATAGTGATGAGCTTGGATATCACTTTGATACCTATGTGGCTAAATACACTATAAAATTGCTGACTTCTTGATTAGAGCTCGAGGATGGTTATTTTGATGATGAGAAAATATAATACCCCGAGATTCCCAACCTATAGTAGAACCATGCTTCAAGCCCTTGACAAATAAATTTTATTAGTTTGGAATTTTTATGATCAATTTTGATTTATATTAAGGCCTCAAATATGTCCTAGCTATTAGACGAATCAAAACATCCTTTTCCGATTGAATTCTTGAGAAGGATATTGTCATAGTCAACATCAAACGATCATATCTCCCTTTATACAAATAATTTTTGAGCTTATGATCCATCAACCTATATATAATTGAATTATCTTTCTAACGATACCAATTTTTCTGGAATCCGGTATTGGAGTAAAATATTATGGTCGTTTTACTGAGAACTATCCAAACTGCCCAGGAGCAACGGGCCAGCTGACGGACCGTCAAGTCAGCAATGGACGATCTCTCTGGACATTGTAATTGAGGTATTAAGGCCATTTTCTGGCCCAAAATTGACGGTTGGAGTGAAGGTCAGTCACCAGAGTGATGGTCTGTCACCCAGACTGTCAACTTTGTCCGAAACAACGCTGAAATGACTTTTTAAAGGGCTTTTTGGATCTTTTTCCACCCGTTTTAACCCCTAATTACATCAAATCAAAGCACATAACTCCTTATTCATCCATAACATCAAAATTAGGGTTTTTTTCAAGATCAAAACCCAAGAACAAGATTCAAACCCTTCTTCAAGAAAACTCAAGAATTAAAACATCACCATTCAAGAACCTTCATGAAAAGATAACCTCCTTTAAGATTTAAGATTTTGAGATATGTTATATGTTGATTCTTGGGTTCCTTCCACCCAAGAAGTTCAAAAATCCTTTTTAAATTATAAAGATTGTATATTTATGAGTTTTTATGATTTATGTGAGTTGAAGTTCATGTTCATGTTATTGTTGAGTTTTGATTCAAGTTCTAAATTATAAGTTTCATGATTTAGTCCTAGTATGTGATGATTTACATAATTTTCATGATAAACCCATCAAGTTGTATGTCGATTTATGTTAATTAGATATAGAAATTGTTGTATAACCAAATCAAGCCCCCCATATGTTTGATAAAAGGTCTATGTGAAGAAGATAGTTCCATTATATCATGTTAATATGAAATCCCCTTTTTATGTAAAAGTTAATGCATGCTAAGTGTTTGTTGAAAGGTCTTAGTGAATGAATTATGATATGTTAGTATGAATGCCAATTCATGTACAAGTTTATGACTTTTAAGTGCTTGATGAACTGCCTCATTGATTTTATTGTGAGTTGTTGACCATTGTCAAGTATTCGAGAATTTTTATGTCCTATTTATTTTATGCTACCGAGTCCTGGGGGTATTTAATACCCGATAATTTAGCTGAATGTCTAAAGATTTTGTCAGTTTTCAAGATAATCTCAGTCGTGCCATGATTAGTAGAACTCAGTTAGTTATAGAACTTAGAAAGACTCAGTAATCTCAGTAGCAGTCCATTCCATCTCAGTATGTGGTTCAGACCTCAATAGTATTCAAGTATTCAGTTTAGAACTCTGTAGCATTCAGTTAGATAACAAAATTCAGTAGTTTTCCATCAGTCAATGGAACTCAGTAGATTCATTGCAGCTCAGTTAATCAGTATGATTAGCAAGAGATTTGGTTTATTCCAGTACAGTCTAAGAATCAGTTCAGAGTCTATTCAGTTGGGATTAGGATTCAACACTGAGCGAGGGCAGGGGTGACGTCTTCCCCGTTAGAAAGTCAAAGTCATTAGTAGCAGTCCCTGTACTCCATAACAGCATAGCCAACACAGGATAAGGAGTCACCCATCATATTAAGGCTTGGCTACCTTCCAGGAGCACCCGTTATATTAGGCTTGACTTCCTATTTAGGGTCACCCGTTAGACAGGCTTGACCATAGAAGTGTCTTTACCCGTGGCACGGTACTGACACCCTTCCAGCTGGGGTTATAGGTTGGACCTAATTAGTTCAAGTTTGGGGAATATCGGTTAGATGACTACCTCCCACAGCCTCAGTTTCAGATTCAGTCTCAGTAATAGAACTTAGTTCAGCTATACAGAAATCAAGACTATCAGATACAATCAATCAACTCAGTAAAAAACTTTGATAGTTCCATAGATTCAGAGATCACCCATTAGATAGGCTTGATCTCATATTAAGTCAATCATTATCAGTATCAACAGATCCAGAAATCATCTGCTAGATAGGCTTGACCTCAGATTCAGTTAATCAAGTGTCAGACATCAGTAAACCTAGTTATCTGTAATCCAGTTATTAGAACTCAATATTCATTGTTACTATGATTTTAGCTATAGTTTATGCATGCATGCATGTATTCCTCATTTAGTTTACTCATGTTATTCAGTCAGCTATAGTTTATGTATATGAGCCTTTGCATTTAGCCTTACCTCATCTAGAATACCAAAACATTCTTATGTACTGCCCCATACTTTTCTGCGTTATGGTGTTTTATACCATAGGTTCAGAAGCACGAGATCCAGAGCACCCTTAGCAGTTCAGATTCAGCCAACAGCGTAGACTTAGCAGTGATCCCTCATCATTAAAGGATGTTCTATTATTTCATTATATTTCTAGATTTAGTATTTTAGTAAACGGAGTTAGTTGGGGGATTGTCCTATCAACTCCTTATTCAGATAGTTTAGAGGCTTTCAGACTAGATGTTTAGACAGTTGCCTTAGTATTTTGGATACTTTATTTAGTTGTATTTTAGTTTTGAACCTTATGGAAAGTTTTTGCCAGTTCTTTTTCTCATTTTTACAGTATATTATACAGTGCTCATTTACAGGTACCAGAAAGGGGTTAGCTTGTGGTCCTTTGAGATCATAAGCACCGTGTAGCTTTCAGGGTTCAGAATCTGGGGCATTACAAACATAGTATTAGAGCCTAAGGTTCAACAGTGTCCTAGGAAGTCTGAAAGCCACATCTAGTAGAGTTTTGTGCATAGGTGTGTTGCGCGCCACACTTATGGACAGGAGGCTATGAGATGTTTTAGAAACAGTTTCCCTTTATTCAGTATTCATATCGTGCAAGTGAGTATGAGCTCAAGTTAAAATATAAGTCTAATCCATTTCTTCCTTTCATTTACAGAATATGCCTCCTCACAGGGCTAATGTATGTAGGGAGGATAACCAGCCACCTCAGCCCGTAGATCCCTTTAATGAGAATGTGTCACATGAAGAGTTTTAGGTAGATTTTTAGGCGCTATCCCATGCTGTGACAATTAATGTTCAAGGTAACCATCAGGCTGCAGCCCCACCTCAGCAAGATAGGAATTTAGCCACAGCCAGAGTCAGAGATTTCATGAGAATGAACCCACCAGAATTCTTTGGGTCAATAGCAGGTGAGGATCCACAGCTTTATCTTGATGAGGTGAAGAAGATCACCCAAGTTATGCATGTGTCAGAAGAGGAGAGTATAGAATTGGCATCCTATAGTTTGAAGAATGTTGCTCATGATTGGGTAGTGATGTGGAAAAAGAGTACAGGGGTGGATGCAGCTTCTATGACTTGGCAGATATTTTAGGATACGTTCCTAGATAAGTTTTTCCCACTTGACATGTGGGAAGCTAAGGTATAAGAGTTCATGAACCTGAGGCAAGGATCCATGATAGTGAAGGAGTATTTCCTTAAGTTCAATCAGTTGTCTAAGTATGTCCCTGAGCAGATGGTTGACCCTAGGTCAACCCTAAGTAAGTTTGTGACCAGTGTGTCGGGGTTGGTGGTTAAGGAGTATAGGAATACTATGCTTAATAGGGACATGGATTTTTCTAGGTTCATGATGCACCCTCCGAAGATTGAGGCATAAAAATCTAAGGAAAGAGAGAGAGTGAATAAGAAAGCCAGAACAGGTAGTTTTAGTTTTTCTCAGCCAGGGTCACAAGGTAGTAACTGTTCTCAGCATAGTCAGAAGTTTTTAGTCCTAGCTCTATCCTCAGCTAGTGAACCAGTTCCAAAGTTTAGGAATGACAGTCATGATGGGGCGCCAAGCTCCAAAACCCAAAGTAGTGTGAGAAATAATTGTACCTATCCACTTTGTGGAGAGTGTGGTAAGAATCACCAAGGTGAATGCAGATCAGGTAGTGAGGTATGTTTTGGATGTGGTATGATAGGCCACAGGTTGCGGGAGTGTAGAGTAATAGCCCAGAGGGGTAGAGATTTCCATCAGCAGGGCGCCACTTCCAGTACTACTAGTGGTCAACGTCAGAACAGATTGTATGAACTCCAGACTCACCATGATCAGAGAAGTTTCCCTATCATAGATTCGGGTACGTTATAAGACCTTCATTTTCATGATATGCATTATTATATCCTTTACTCCCATTTGATCTTAAATTTTCATCATGAGTTAGTTAGTAAAGCCAGCAAGTCAGTTTAGCAGTCAGACAGTTAGATTCATATAGTTTGTTTTCTCATCTTTCCATCTAATCATGCTATAAAAAATCTCAAGAATGTAACTATTCTAAGATAAAAAGTCCCAATAGTTGCAAGATAAACTCAGTTCATGATTCATGCATTAGTTTCAGGTCCCAGATGTTTAGTTATGATCCAATTCGTAGGTGCCTTATGCATCGCCTCAATTTTCCCAGTATCCCTGTAAAGTAAGCATTCTTAGAGGGACATAGTATCCCAAGGGGGAGATACTCTATAATTCCCCGATGCTTTCATGTCCTTAAACCCATTCAGTTTCATGCTCAGATTTTCATTACAAACTTAGCATCAGTTAGCATTGCATATTCGGCCATGCATTTGAGAGTCAGTTCAGTCAGATATTCATGCATTAGATATGCATGTTCAGTAGGAGAAACTCAGCTTATCAAAAATTTCAGTCATGCATTCATGAGAACAACTCAGTCAGATATCCATGCATCAAATATGCATGTTTCATATAAAATTTTAGTATATCAGTCGTTCCAGTCATATAAACATATTTTAGATGTTCACGTCCTTTAATTAAGTTCAGTCTATCTGAAATCTTAGCTTAGTCAGTCCCATTCAAGGACGAATATTCCCAAGGGGGGATATTGTAATACCCTGAGAATCCCAACCGATAGTAGAACCATGCTTCAATCTCATGAGAAATAAATTTTAGTGGTTTGGTAGTTTTATTATCAAGTTTGATGTATATTAAGGCCTCAAATACGTCCTAGCTATTAGATGAATTAAAACATCCCTTTCCGATTGAATTCTTGAAAAGGATATTGTCATAGTCAACTTTAAATGATCATATCTCCTATTCTACAAAGAATTTTTTATATCAAGAACCATTAACATATACATAATTGAATTATATTTCCAACAATACCAATTTCACCAAAATCTTGTACAGTAGTAAAATGTTATGGCCGTTTTACGAAGAGCTGTCCGAAATACCCAGAAGCGACGGGCAAACTGACGGGCCGTCAAGTCAGCGATGGACTATCGCTCTGGCCATCACAACTGAGGTATTAAGTCCATTTTATGGCCCAAAACTGATGGTTGGAATGATGGTCAGTCACCAGAGTGACGGTCCATCACCCAGACCGTCAACTTTGTTTGAAACGACGTTTTAAAGGGATTTTTGGGTGTTTTTCCACCCTTTTTAACCCCTAATTACATCAAATCAAAGAACATTACTCCTTATTTATCCATAACATCAAAATTAGGGTTTTTTTCAAGATCAAACCCAAGAATAAGATTCCAATCCTTCTTCAAGAAAACTCAAGACTCAAAATGTCACCATTCAAGAACCTTCAAGAAAAGTTAACCTCCTTCAAGATTCAAGCTTTTGAGGTATGTTAGATGTTGATTCTTGGGTTTCTTCCACCCAAGAATTTCAAGAATCCTTTTTAGATTATAAAGATTGTATATTTATGAGTTTTTATGATTTATGTGAGTTGAAGTTCATGTTTATGTTATTGTTGAGTTTTGATTCATGTTCTAAATTATAAGTTTCATGATTTAGTCCTAGTATGTAATGATTTGCATAATTTTCATGATAAACCCTTCAAGTTGCATGTTGATTTATCTAACCATGTTAATCAGATGAAGAAATTATTGTATAACCCAAGCATGCTCCCCATATGTTTGATAAAAGGTCTATGTGAAGAAGATAGTGCCATTATAGCATGTTAATATGAAATCCCCTTTTTATGTAAAAGTTAATGTATGCTAAGTGTTTGTTGAAAGGTCTTAGTGAATAAATTATGATATGTTAGTATGCATGCCTATTCATGTACAAGTTTATGACTTTCAAGTTCTTGATGAACTGCCTCATTGATTATATTGTGAGTTATTAACCATTGTCAAGTATTCAAGAATTTTCATATCCTATTTATTTTTATGCTATCGAGTCTTGGGGGTATTTAATACCTGACAATTTAGCTGAATGTCTAGAGATAGTGTCAGTTTTCAAGATAATCTCAGTCGTGCCATGATTAGTAGAACTTAGTCAGTTAAAGAACTTAGAAAGACTTAATAATCTCAGTATCAGTCTATTCCAGCTTAGTATACGGTTCAGACCTCAATAGTATTCAAGTATTCAGTTTAAAACTCAGTAGCATTCAGTCAGATAACAGAATTCAGTAGTTTTCCGTCAGTCAATAGAAATTTATAGATTTAGTTCATCTCAGTTAATCAGTTTGATCAGTAAGAGATTTGGTTCAGTCCAGTATAGTCTAAGAATCAATTCAAAGTCTATTCAGTTGGGAGTAAGATTCAACATCGAGCGAGGGCAGGGATGACGGCTTCCCCAGTAGTGAGGCAGAGTCATTAGTAGTAGTCTCTGTACTCTAGAGCTGTGTAGCCAGTACAGGATAAGGATTCACCCATCATATTAAGGCTTGGCTACCTTCCAGGAGTCAACCGTTAGATTAGGCTTGACTTTCTATTTAGGGTCACCCATTAGATAGGATTGACCATAGAAATGTCTTTACCCGTGGCATGGTACTGACACCTTTCCAGCTGGAGTTACAGGTTGAAACCCATTAATTTAGATTTAGGGCATGTCAGTTAGATGACTACCTCCCACAGTCTCAGTTTCAGATTCAATCTTAATAATAGAACTCAGTTCAGCTATATAGAAATCAAGACTGTCAGATACAGTCAATCAGCCCAGTAAAGAACTTAGATAGTTCCAGGGATTCAGAGATCACCCGTTAGATAGGCTTGATCTCATATCCATTCAATCATTATTAGTATCAGTAGATCCAGAGATCACCCGCTATATAGGCTTGACCTCAGATTCAGTTAATCAAGTGTCAGACATCAGTAAGCCTAGTTATCAGTAATCCATTTATTAGAACTCAGTTTCAGTGTTACTATGATTTTAGATATAGTTTATGCATTCATGAATGTATTCCTCATTCAGTTTACTCATGTTATTCAGTCAGCTATAGTTAATGCATATGAGCCTTTGCATTTAGCCTTACCTCATCTGGCATACTAGTACATTCTTACATACTGACGCATACTTTTCTGCGCTATGGTGTTTTATACCATAGGTTCAGAAGTACAAGATTCAGAGCACCCTTAGCAGATCAAATTCAGCCAACAGTAGTAGACTTAGCAGTGAGTCCTTATCATTCAAGGATGTTCTATTATTTTATTATATTTCTAGATTCAGTATTTTAGTAGACAGAGTTAGTTAGGGGATTGTCCCATCAACTCCTTATTTAGACAATTTAGAGGCTTTCAGACTAGATGTTCAGATAGTTGCCTTAGCATTTTTGATATTTTATTCAATTGTATTTTAGTTTTGAACCTTATGGCAAGTTTTATCCAGTTGTTTTCCGCATTTTTGTTGTATATTATGCAGTGCTCAATTATAGGTACTGAAAAAGGGTTAGCTTGTGGTCCTTTGGGATAATAAGCATCGTGTAGTGTTTGGGGTTCAGAATTCGGGGCATTACAAAAAAGGTAGTGTCCATGGGTATAATTATAGATACAAGAGAGACCTTGTTGAGTTTTAGAACTAACCTAAGAACAAGTCAACAATAAAGATAAAGGTTCTTAAAGGGAAACAAAATATGGGATCCTGAAATTTAAATGGGCATGAGTATTTTAGGTATGGCACCTTATACCTCTAGGTAGGCTTGGACATGGTAAAAATATGTTAGAATCATACTTTAGTACTTGTATGTGTCCATGTGAGAATTGTACTTTGGAAATAATGAAGAGTAATATTCAGGTGGAAAGGTAGGTTTAAAATGTGTTACTAAGATCTATTGCTACCAGTATTAGAGGTTAAAATACTCGTATTCCTATGTCTAATGCAACCCTAATTCATGTTATGTAACTTCAGATCGAATGGGTCATATTTCAAACTCTTCGGCATGCCATTCATGCTCTATAAGCCCTATTTAGATAACTTAGATACCACTATAGTTCATACCTAAATTCATGTCTCATGTTGTTATGTTCATCTTCCATGAAACCCAAGTCCTATGACATGTCTATGATAAGTCTCGTGCATTTCATGACTCGTGCCTGTAAGTTTCATCCATGGCTTGTTACGACTCTCCATATGTTAGGAAAGTTTATGTCATTAAGAAATAGTTCAAGAGAGCCTAGACTATTTCAATATTCCCATGTAAGGTACTCATCCATGATCGTCATTCGAGGATGAATGATCCCAACGGGGAGATATTGTAACACCCTGAATGTACAAGCTAAAGATAAAACAAATTGGACCGCTTATCAAATGTACTTAGATGTGAATCAAAAATTTTTATTTTATCTAGGTGTAAAGGTCATGTCTTATGTGATGTAGGTGTATTGGGTATGAATTTAGGGCAAAAGAAAGCTCTAAAACAAATTTGAGTTGAAAGGTCCGTTAGTGATTAAGTTTTCGTATAGGTTCATACAAGGGCCAAATTTAAACAAGATTTCTCCTAGAATATTTAGAGTTACGTGACCTATAACCTATCAAACTAAATATTTTTGAATCTTCTTTCCAACGCCACCAACAGCTCATCAATTCAATTTCCAAGTAAAAATTTACGTGTGTTTTTCTAAGAACAGTCATAACAGCCTACCAGATGAAATTTTCTATATTTCCTGGAGTTTGAGAGAAGGGAGAGAGGAACAGTTTTAAATGCTTTTTCAGTCTTAACACCTCTCTCCCTTCTCTCAAACTCAAGCTTAAAAAATCTAAGAGGATTGACTCAAAAATCAAGCTTAGTTCCTTCCTTCACGATCACTAAGTTCCTCGAATGATTTTTGGTATGTATGACTACTCCTTTCATCTTTCTTTTGGGATTTGTTCTCCTTTATTTCCAATTACTCTCATTCTAATTAGGTGGCAAAAATTTCCATGCCCTTGTCAAAGAATAGAGCTCTTTTAGCAAGTTGTTTGGAAACTCTTGGATAAACTTTCAACTTCATGAATATTCCAAAAAGTTCAATGAATTTCACGAACGATTATGTATTGATGAAAGTCTCTTGAATCTGAAAAATTATGAAACTCATTATATTTGTTAAAATCATGAACCTCTTGGTTATTTTGTATAATTATTTGAATTATAGCATGAACGGTATTAAACTCTATTGAATTCCTAATGTATGAACTTGATAAATGATGATTTTTGTGATTATTTTTAAAAGCTTAACCATGAACTTCTCTTGTTATTTTCTTCCAACATAAAGTTATTGTACAATCCTAACTTGAAACCTCCATTATTTTTATATGAACCATGAATCCTATAATTTTTTCTTGAATTAACCCTAATTTGAACATTTGATAAATAATGGACTTTTTGTAATCCCTAACGAACTCCTTTCATTTCCTCACAATTAAATGGTATAAATTCTTAATTATTTTTCTATAGAATAATAACCTGAATTTCAACACTTTTAATATGATATGATTCACCCTCAACAAGAATACTTCAAGTTACTCCATAATTCCTCTAAATGCTATAAAAGCCAGACAATGAGTGATGACATAAAGTTTGATGACGTTTACCTCTAGTGACACAATGTTTACCTCTAGTGATACCCCAATCATGTTATGGAATGATAAGAACTTATGATTTGTGAACATGATATTAAAATTCTCTAGAATGAGCCTTATGGTGGTAATTCTATGACTTTATGCCTAAAAATATCCAAATTATATATGTGTGCCTAAAAGGGCTAAACTATGAATATGAGCCTAAAAAGGCTAAACTATGAACATGATCCAAACAAGGTAAACATTTTGATCAAGAATGAAGAAGATAAACACATTACATCATGAGCTTAAGAGAGTTAGTTAGCTGACCGTGAAGGAATAGGTTTAAACAACAAATGCCCGAAACTATGTTTGCCGACATATGATAAAGATCATTCCGCAAGTAGGATACACTCTTTTCTTTCATGTGTCCCGAAAAGGTGCTAACCATGTATACTTGCTAGAAAATTATGTCATGCCACATCCTGTGCCCGGCAAGGTATAGGACGGCTTAGATGATCGGGTCGAGATCAGACTCCATGCGCTCACATGGTGGTTTATGACGGTTCACTACTTTCTCCCACAAATAATCAAAGGAATTTGAATCAACTTTACTTGGTAAATTATAAATTTAGTTTACATTCTTATTCCTTTATGGATGCCTTCACTTATATTTGAATGTTACTGTCATTTCTAATCTCTTGATGTACTACCCTCCTAAAGTTGTTTTACATGCCAATATATTCCACTTCTTTATCATCTTTTGCACTACATCATTTCATGATGTAGGTTCTGAATCTCAAGTCTGCAGTCAGGAGCCTCATTAGGACTATTATCTTCTACAATTGGTTAGCCTTCTTTCTACCCGGGGCAAATTTAGATATGACAATTTCTCTATGTTTTTTTCAGTATCAGGGTATGCCGGGGCCTTTTCCCGACAGATATTGTTAGTCAGTAGAGGCTTCACGGACTGTTTTACTTGTCAGAAAGATCTTATAATTTTTAGTTTTATTTATCATAAATATTGTATCGTCAGACGTTATATGATATTAAAGAACATTGATGAAATACTTTCTCCTTTAAGAAATCTTATTTTGTATTTATTTCTCTCTATTCATTATGTTTGGTGTATGTCATGTGATATGCCAGAACATTCGCTCATACTTGCAATAGTAACGGGTGTGTGTCACGTTTATGGCCTCAGCTCAGGGCTTGACAAAAGTGGTCCAGAAAAGGATTAGAGAAAGTTTCCCACAGATTCTACTCCTCAACATCACCTCTCACCCTATCGCACTCCTCGTACAAGTGTACGCCACATCCTTAAGCTGGTAAGCAACAAAATTCACCCCTTCTACATTTGTTACCTACATGACCCTAAAATTTTTCTCCATTTCATCCAAGAAACCCTGAGGATCCTCCTCCACCTTCACACCAGTAAAAGTAGGAGGATTCATCATCATAAACTAGACAACCCTTGTAGCCTCAGCAGATGAAACACCAGATATATTTTGCTCATCCTAAGTAGTAACCAACTAAGCAATACCATGAATAGATTGGCAAAATTCTGTATTAGTCACCTCATCTTGAGGAGGACTAGTAGCAACCGGTGGAACACCAGAAATATCAGGGTTTGGACCCCTAAACCTAGTATGGATCCCCTGAGTAGTGTGTGTACCTTCAACATTATACCCTGTTGGGATAGAAAAGTTACCTTGTGTCTTAGATCATCAAGACATGATCTAAAAAGCGAACAAACCAGGATTAGGGAAGATTTCAGGACATAGACTCCAAGCTTGAAAATAGGATAGCAAGAAATGAAATATTCCTAAATGCCTTGTAGCCTCTACCTTATGAGTGTGGCATACTACACACCCTTAAAAAAGACTCTACACTATACAGTTTTGTCGACTCCCAATTGACCATGAACCAAAAGCTCTGATACCAACTTGACACGATCCGACAAAGGGCCTTGTTGTAAAAAGCATCTCAAGTCCAACCAAGACCAGAGACCATCCCCGATACCTGATACCAAATGTTATTTACAACACCAGAATAGTCTGAAAAAACCTACAACAACACGTCTAAACCCATAACAACAAGACAACAAGACGATATTAAAATCAAACACAAATAGAAAACGATAAAAAATAGGTAACTTGAACCAAGGAGAATACGAAATATAGCAACTAAAGAGTGTATCAAACTATAAAACCTCTACAAATAATATTAACAAGTTCCAAGTTCTTACACGAACACAAGAGGAACTCGGTTCACTCAAGTACTCACGTTTCTAGTCATTTTACAACACAAGTGGAACTTTCACTTGTGATATTCAAATGTTTGGTGGTATACTCTCTTCTTGAGAGGAAAATGATATTAAATATTACAAGTGATTTAAAGAATAATATAACTAAGGAACAAGACTAAAGGACACACTTTAAATAGTCTATTACAAAAGGTTGGCAAAAGGACCTCTTTACCCTTAATAAAGGGTGGCGGGTGTGGATTGTTTTAGTGAAACCTTGGGTGTATTTTGAGTACCTAAGACCATCCCTCACACTTCAAGACGTACACTCCCTTGGGAGAGTTTAAAACAAGCTCAACCGCATCCGTTTTCATAAACGTGCCTTAAAGTCATTATAGTTCCCGAGCTTGGCTTCTAGTAAATGGTCTCGATCCCATGACACCCGTATCATCCTCTATATATTTAGAGGAGTTTGACCTCAAACTCATGTATTCTTCATCTTCAATGGTATCAATCCATGAGAGATCATACATATTGAACGTGTTATGTACTTGGTATTCCGGTGGCAAGTCGATCTTGTAAGAATTGTCGTTGATTCTTTCAAGAACTTGGAATGGACCGTCACCTCTTGGAAGAAACTTTCCCTTTCTTTGGTTGGGAAGCCGTTCTTTTCGTAGGTGTACCCACATTCAATATCCCAGCTCAAGTACAAGACGCCTTCTTCCTTTGTTAACTCATTTAGGCACCTCTTGCTTCTTATTCTCAAGCCGTAATCTCACCTCTCATGTAAGATTTTCATGGATTTGGCCCTCTTTTTTATATATAATCTAACATCACTTGTAAAAGGAGTTATATTTAAGGGGGTTAGGTGATTGAAACCGTAGACACATTCACAAGGCGTGATGCCCATACTTGAATGAATCACCTGATTGTAAGCAAATTCAATGAGAGGTAGGTGATCTTCCCAAGAATTCAACTTAACTTTAACCATGGAAGGTATAATAGAACCAAAGGTTTGATTCATTACTTCCATTTGTCCATTGGTTTGTGGGTGGCCAGACATTGTAAACAACAACTTAGTTCTGAGCCTACCCCACATCGACTTCTAAAAGTGACTAAGGAACTTGGAGTCCCTATCACTTACACTGGTCCTTGGTATGCCATGTAACTTAGCAATATTTTCAATAAACAAGTAAGCTACACTAGCCACATCTTCACAACTGGATAAAGGAATAAAGTGTGCCATTTCGGAGAAGCGATCAATAACAACAAAAATGCTATCCCGACCCCTTCGAGTCCGTGGCAGCCTCAACAAAAAATCCACAAATATATCAAACCACGAACGTAATGGAGTGAGAATCAGGGTGTATAACCCATGGGGGAGGATCCTATACTTAGCACTCCTACAATCCATGCATTGGCCGCAAACTTTTACAATATCTTTGCGCATCCTTGGCCAATAAAATTGTTCCTCCAATATTTTGAGGGTCTTATCAATTCCAAAGTGACCCATGAGACCGCCTTCATGTGTTTTCCTCATAAATAACACTCTCCAAGAGCTAGAAGGTACACACAACTCTCTTTACCAAAACAAGAACCTATCAAACACGGGCATAAGAGCTTGGATCTGAGAGCCTCCTTTCCCTACCCATGGCTTCACATTCCCTAAATATAGGAGCAAAGTAAGGGTCCTTGGTATATAAATACTAGAGGCTCTCAAACCCCATTATCTTGTACAATAACAAGGACATGAGAACATGTTTTCTAGACAATGCATCGGCTACCACATTATCCTTACCCATTTTCTATTGAATCACATAGGTAAAGGTTTTAAGAAATTCAATTCACTTGGCATGCCATTTTTTAAGTTTTTCTTATGCCCGAAGGTGCTTCAAATATTCATGATCCATTCAGATTACGAATTCCTTGGGCCAAAGATAGTGTTACCAATTGCCTAATGCTCTAACCAAGGCATACAACTCCAAATCATACATAGAGTAGTTTAGAGTTGCTCCTTTGAGTTTTTTGCTAAAATAAGTAATAGGCTTCAATTCTTTCATTAAAACTGCACCTATGTCAACCTTGCTAGAATCACACTCTATTTTAAACATCTTGTCAAAGTTAGGCAATTGCAATAATGGTGCTGAAATGAGCATATCTTTCAAGGTCCTAATGGCCTTAGATTTCTCTTCACCCCTCTTGAATATTCGGTCCTTTTGGATGATTTCGGTAAAGGGTGAAGTAATGATTCTAAATCCTTTGACGAACCTCCTATAAAAACTTGCCAACCCATTGTAATACCCGTTCTTTTTCTTAGCTTGAAAATCATCTCAAGGATGTTAGAACTTTCTTTGAAATAAGAACTCATTATTATACACATGTTATTTCCATAATTTTAAATACTTATCATGTAGGAAATTGAATAAGCTTTCCATCGATATATAATTCGCCCAAATCTGACACCCGGGTAAAGAGTTAGAGCCTTTTTAGTGAGACAGTGTTTGACCTGAGCCTTCAGCGCATCGTGGAGATAGGTCAAATAACAATTGTCAATTTCTAGTGTTTCTCTGCAATACTAGTGCATTACGCAAAACTTCCAGGTCGTAGATAGGGTGGAAACGTGATAGCTCCGCGTTGCGCCACTGTGCAGTTTCCCAATTGTCAATTTACAGTGACACGGTGCGACAGCACCGCGTCGCGCCAAAGGCCCAATTCAGGAAATTTTACTGAAAATTAAATTACGTGTCCAGGATTAAAAAGGTTAATTTCCCCCCCCCCTCCCCCTCCCATATAAGATTCCAAACATGGGATTTAGCCCTTATTCATCCAAAATATTGATGTTTTTCTCAAATACTCTTAAGAACTCAAGCTAAGGTTTTCATAGAAGGTCCAATTTCAAGAAGGTTTCACCATAAATCTACAAGAAATCATGATCTAAGGTATGCATAGTATTCATTCATGGACTCCTTTCATCCATGAAGTCCAAGAATCCCTTTTCTAAACTCAAGTTATGGATTTTCTATATGTTTTCATGTTTTGGCTGCTCATGTTCATATTTGACAGATATGAAATAGAATTATACTCCATGATTGTTGATAGTTTCTATGTGGGATTAATTAATATAGCCATAGATTCATGCAACCCTAAGATTTAAACCCTTGAATGATGAAATTAGAATTGAATAATGATGTTTACATGTACCATGCCTATCATTTGTTTGATTAAATGCCTAGATGAAGGAATATTGTCTAACTAGGTTGATATCATGAAATCCCTATGTATGTACAAGATCATGCCTATTACATATTTTGATGAAATGATCCTATAAAGGTAGTATGTATTATGATGATAGTCAAGTCTTCAAGTAAATCATGCTATGTCAATTTTCTTCTATCGAGTCCTGGGGTTACTTGTACCCAAAATATTAGTTGTGTGCCTAGATCCATGTCATGTTTTCATGATACTCTCAGTCAACCTATGAACTCTTAGACTTCAGATAGTCTTATGACTCAGGAAAAATCTCCATGATCTCATAACTCAGTCAGTTGTCAGATATCAGTAGTATTCCATCATCAATGGAAATTTAGTAACTCAGTCTATGCTCAGTTCAATTCAGTAAATCATGTTCAGTGTCCATTCAGATGGGAGTATGAATTAGCACCGATTGAACCCAAGGGTGGGGACTCACCTGTTATACGAGCGTGTGATTCCTAGAAGCAATCCTTGCATTCCAGAACTAGGTTGAGACATCGTAGCCTGCTATATGAGGGTAGATAAGGTGTCTTAACCTGTTATGTGAGGGTTCCCACCGTTCTCGCTAGAGTTACCTATTATATGAGTGTTACTCACATGTCCTTACCAGTGGCGTGGTATTAACACCCTTCAAATCAGGGCATAGATTGGACCCCAGCCCAACTATCATAGAACCTTTGGGGCATGTCGGTTAGAGACCACTTCCCACAGTTTTATGTTACAAAATTAGGACTGTCAGATACAGTCAATCAGTCTCAATAATAGAACTTAACTAGTTCTTTAGATTTTAGGACTGTCAGATACAGTTAACTTAGATACAATATGGAACTCAGAAAGTTCCATCAGATTTAGGACTGTCAGATACAGTCACCCATGTTATCAGCATTATTCAGATATAGTCCTTCATGTTATCAGTCATATCAGCTACTAGTATGTCATGTTATCAGTATACAAACTTAGAAATCATAAAATAACATTGTCAATTATAGTTACGTATTTATGCATGTATTTTCACGTTCATGTTAGACAGTCAGTTAGCATTATTTATGCATGTGAACCATTGTACATAGCGTACCTCACATGTATACTCGGTACATATGTACTGACGCATTCTCACTATGGTGCTTTCTTTTTAAGTTACACCATAGGTTTACAGACACGAGTTCCAAATCAGCAGTAGATTCCAGATTCAGTAGTCAGAGTAGAAGTGAGTTCTCATCCTTTGAGGACATAATGATTTTCTAGTATCTCATTGATTAGGTTATTAGTTGGAGTTAGTTGGAGACATGTCCCATCAACTCCTTATTCAGATTCTTCAGACAGTAGAGGCTTTCAGTCTAAATGCAGACTAGATACAGACTATCATGTTTTAGACTTCATTTTTTGGTTTTGGTATTCTATTACCCCACACAGATGTTACGTTATTCAGTTATGTTCATGATCAAACCTTATGGTCTTTCAGTGTATGTTTCTGCATTATTATATTATCTTATGCAGTATACAGGTACAGATATCAGTCATGGGTTAGCTTGTGGTCCTTCGAGGTCATGAGCACCGTGTAGCATTTCGATTCAGCAAATGGGTCATTACAAACTTAGTATCAGATCCAGGTTCAATAGAGTCCTAGGAAGTCTAAAAGTCGCATCTAGTAGAGTCTTATAAATGGGTGTGTTTCGCGCCACATTTATGTGCAAGATTCTATGAGATGTTTAAGAGCAATTTCCTCTCTTTCAGTATTCATGTCGTGCCAGTGAGCATAATCACAAGTCATTCTCTCAGTCTAATCATCTTTTTCTCTTTATTTCAGAACATGTCTCCTAAGAGAAGAAATCAGTCATCCCCTAAGACCGAATAACATTTGGGCGATCATGTTTCTCATGTGGAGTTCAGGACCAAATTTACCACTCTTGCTCAATTAGTTGCTTCTCATAATGAACGGCCAACTGTTGTTTCAGCCAACCCAGTGGCCAACTCAGCTGCAGCGAGGATTTGGGACTTCACCTGAATGAATCCTCCAACCTTCCTCGGGTCTAAGGTAGATTAAGACCCTCAGGAATCCTTAGATCAAGTTCAAAAAGCGACAGACGCCATGGGGGTGACTACTGTTAAGAGTGCTGAGCTAGCTGCATACCAGTTGTAGGATGTGGCTCATACTTGGTAAAAATAGTAGAAGTCTGAAAGGGTAGTTGATGCAAGTCCTATAGAGTGGGAGGAGTTTGACACTGCATTCTTAGACAGATTCTTTCACCAAGAGCTTAGAGAAGCTAAGGTGCTAGAGTTCATTAACCTCAGGCAGGTTAATATGACAGTGAAAGAGTATTCTTTTAAGTTTACTCAATTAGCCAGGTATGCCCCTCATGTGGTTGCAGATAGTAAATCCAAGATGAGTAAGCTCGCTTTTGGGGTGAATGACAGTGTGGTTAATGAGTGGAGATCTGCCATGCTAGATAGTGACATGACCTTAGCTAGTCTAATGACCATACTCAGTAGATAGAAGAGCGGAAAATTAAGCAGAGGGAAAAATAGAATAAGAAAACTAGGATAGCTAGCTTCAATTTTAGTCAGCCTAAATCAGAAGGAGGAAACTGTTCTCAGTTTCATCCTAAGTCATCAGTTACATCTCCCTCTACAGCTAGTGCTCCAGTTCCTAAGTTCAAAGAGGGTAACAAAGATAGAGCGCCACGCTCTAAGACCCAGGGCAATGTTAGCAGTGCCCACATCTATTCTCTTTACCAAACTTGTGGTAAGCACTATTAGGGTGTTTGTATAGCGGGTAGTGGAATTTGTTTCGGTTGTGGCAAGCCAGGCCACAGAGTTAGAGACTGTCCTCAACCAGGTCATCAGGGTTAACAAAATCGCTCCTCAGCTCAGTCTGGTCGCCCAAATCAGCAGGGTGCCACTTCCATTTCTACTAGCGAGCAACGCCCAAATCATCTCAATGCTCTTCAAACTCGACAAGATTAGGAAAGTTCTTCTGATGTAGTTACTGGTACATTACAGATCTTTCACATACATGTTTACGATTTTCTAGATCCAGGAGCTTTCTTGTCTTTTGTTACTCCTTATATAGCAGTTGATTTTGGAATCAGTCCCAAAATTCTAGCAGAGCCCTTTTCAGTCTCTACCCCAATGGGTAAAACCATCATAGCCCGGTGGGTATACAGGAACTTCCCGATTATGATATTTTAGAAAGTCACTTCAGCAGACTTAGTCAAATTAGAGATAACAGATTTTGATGTCATTCTCAGCATGGATTGGCTTCATTCCTACTGTGCCATAATCGACTGCAGAAATAGAAATGTTCAGTTTCAGTTCCCAAATAAACCCGTCCTAGAGTGGAAGGGTAGCATATCCGCTTTCAGGGGTCAACTTGTTTCCTACCTTCGGACAAGGAAAATGATATCTAAGGGATGTGTTTATCATCTAGTTCATGTTAGAGATTCCAGTTTTGAGGCTCCCAGTCTCAAATCAGTCCCAGTAGTTAATGAATATTCAGATGTCTTTCCCGAAGATCTTCCAGGAATTCCTCCCGAAAGGGAAATAGACTTCGATATTAATCTTCTTTCAGACACTCAGCCTATCTCTATTCTTCCATATAGAATGACACTAGCAGAACTCAAGGAACTGAAATAATAGTTGAAGGATCTCTTAGATAAGGGATTCATCAGACCCAGCATTTCCCCATGCGGCGCACCAGTCTTATTCATGTGCAAGAAAAATGATTCTCTCAGAATGTGTATAGATTACCGTCAACTCAATAAAGTCACTGTCAAGAACAAGTATCCTCTTCCTAGAATTGATGACTTGTTTGAACAACTTTAGGATGCCAGTTATTTCTCTAAGATAGACCTAAGATTCGGCTATCATCAGCTCAGAGTTAGAGAATGTGACATCCCAAAGACAGCTTTCCATACGCGGTATGGTCATTTCAAATTTCTAGTCATGTTATTTGATCTTACCAATGCCCCATCCGCTTTCATGGACTTGATCAACCGTGTGTTCAAGAAGTACTTAGAAATATTTGTCATAGTCTTCAAAGATGATATTTTGGTCTATTCTCGCACTGAGCGTGATCATGCAGACCATCTTAGAATAGTACTCCAGGCTCTCAGAAATCATCAATTATTCGCCAGATTCAGTAAGTGCAAATTTTGGCTAAGATAAGTAGCATTCCTTGGCCATATTGTTTCTGGTGAAGGCATTAGAGTAGATCCTCAAAAGCCAAAGCAGTAAAAAACTGGCCTTGCCCTATTTCTCCATCAGATATTAGGAGTTTCTTGGGTTTGGCTGGCTATTACAGATGGTTTGTTAAGGGATTTTCTTCTATTGCATCTCTTATGTCCAGATTGACTCAGAAAAAGGTCAAGTTTCAGTGGTCAGATTCATGCGAGAAGAGTTTTCAGGAATTGAAGACTCTACTTACCTCAGCTCTAGTTCTAGCTCTTCCAGATGGTTCAGACGGTTTTGTAGTTTATTGTGATGCATCTAGAGTGGGTTTAGGTTGTGTCCTCATGCAGCATGGTAAGGTCATAGTCTACGTCTCCAGACAGCTTAAACCTCATGAGAGAAATTATCCTACTTATGATCTTGAGTTAGCAGCCGTAGTCTTTGCCTTAAAGATTTGGAGGCATTATCTCTACGGAGTACATATAGACATCTTTATAGATCATAAGAGCCTTCAGTATGTCTTTTCTCAAAAAGATCTCAATCTTCATCAGAGAAGGTGGTTAGAGCTCTTAAAAGATTATGACATGAGTGTCCTCTATCATCCGGACAAGGCCAACGTAGTGCCCGATGCTCTCAGTAGACTGTCCATGGGTAGTATTTCTCATGATGATGATAGTAAGAAGAAGTTAGTCCAGGAAGTCTACCAGCTTTCCATACTAGGCTTTCGCTTAGTCGACTCTTCAGAGGGCAGTGTATGTGTTTAGAGTAGTTCAGAATCATCTCTAGTTTCCGAGGTAAAAGAAAAGCAAGATAAGGATCCTAGCCTTGTTGAGCTAAAAGAGTCAGTTTAGAATCAGAAAAAAAAGGTTTTCTCCCAAGGGGGAGATGGTGTTCTTCATTGTCAGGGTCGTCTCTGTGTTCCAGACATAGATGACTTAAAGCAGTGAATTCTTGCAGAAGCGCATGGTGCGCGTTACTTTATTCATCTAGGGGCCACTAAAATGTACCGTGATTTGTGGGAAATCTATTGGTGGAGTGGGATGAAAAGAGATGTTGCAGAGTTTGTGGCTAAGTGCTCTACATGTCAGCAAGTTAAGATAGAGCATCAGAAGCCTAGTGGTCCTATGTAGGAGGTCAGTATTCCTACTTGGAAGTGCAAAGTTATGTACATGAACTTCGTGATGGGTTTACCTCGAACTCATCGTCAGCATAATTCAGTCTGGGTCATTGTAGAAAGAATGACCAAATCAACTCTTTTCCTTCCAGTTCATACCTCTTATTCAGTCGAGGATTACGCCAAGCTCTACATTAAGGAGCTGGTCAGATCGCACGGATTTCCGTTGACTATTATCTCAGACAGAGGTACCCAGTTCACCTCTCATTTTTGGAAAGCATTCCAAAAGTGTCTTGGTACCCAGGTTTATTTCAGTACATCCTTTCATCCTCAGACAGATGGTCAAGTTGAAAGGACCATTCAGACTTTGGAAGATATGCTAAGGGAATGTGTAATTGATTTCAAGGGTAGTTGGCATGACCACTTGCCTTTGATTGAGTTTGCATACAACAACATCTATCATTCTAGTATTCAGATGGATCCATTTGAAGCTCTATATGGTAGGAAATGTAGATCTCCAATCGGTTGGTTTGAAGTTAGAGAGGCCTCAGTCATAGGTCCTGACTTAGTATTCGACGCCTTAGAGAAAGTTTAGTTAATTAGAGAAAGACTCTGGGCTGCTCAGAGCCGATAGAAGTCTTATGCAGATGTTTGTAGAAAGGATCTCGAGTTTGAGATTAGTGACTATGTCTACCTCAAGATGTCTCCTATGAAGGGAATAAAGAGATTCAGCAAGAAGGGAAAGCTCATTCCCCGATATGTTGGTCCCTTCAAGATTCTTAGTCGATTCGGCAAGGTAGCTTATGAGCTCGAATTTTCTTTAGATCTAGCCTCAGTTCATCCAGTCTTTCATGTATCTTTGATCAAGAAGTGTATAGGTTACCCATCAGTCATAGTCCCTATTCAGCGCATAGATGTTCAGAACAGCCTTTTTTATGAAGAGATTCTAGTTGAAATCTTAGACTATCAGGCTCGTAGATTGAGGAACAAAAAAGTACCTCTAGTTAAAGTTCTTTGACGAAATCAGTCCATCGAGGGATCTACTTGGGAAGCAGAAGCAGATATGCATACCAAGTATCCTTTCCTCTTCCCCGCCAACTCAGATCAAGCTCAAGGTAACAATTCTCCTTAAGCTTACTCAGTTTCAAGATTAGTGTGCATCACTAACTTAGTATTCAGTCTCATGCTCATGTTCCCATGATAATATTGGTATCAAGTACCACCGCATATTCAGTTATGTATTCAAGTATTAGATCAGTTATATAGTTATGCATCAGACATGCATTCTCATTGTGAGAAAACTTAGTTCTTCAGAACTTTCAGTTATGCATTTATGAATCAGTTACACATGCATCAGATATGCATGTTCAGTGTTATGTTCATCTTGTCAATCACGTCCATCATGAGATCATGTTCTAGTTATTCATGGTCAGCTCATTGTTTCCCCTCTCAGTCAGTCTCATTCGAGGATGAATGTTCTCAAGGAGGAGATATTATAATACCCGTGCTTTTACTTAGCTTGAAAATCATCTCAAGGATACTAGAACTTGCTTTGAAATAAGAATTCATTCTTATAAATGTGGTATTTCCATAATTTTCATTTCCTATCACGTGGGAAATTGAATAAATTTCCATCGATATATAATTTGCCTAAATCCGACACTCGGGCGAAGAGTTAGAGCCTTTTTAGTGCAACAATGTTTGAACTGAGCCTTCAGCGCGTCGCGAAGATAGCTCAAATGGAAATTGTCAATTTCCAGTGTTGCTCTACGATACTGGTGCATCGCGCCAAACATCCAGGTCGTAGACAAGGTGGCAATGCGATATCTTCGAGTCGCGCCGCCGTGCAGTTTCCCAATTATCAATTTCCAGTGACACAGCGCGATAGCACCACGTCGCGCCAAGGGCCTAATTCTAGAAATTTTACTGAAAATTAAATTACGTGTCTAGGGTTAAAAGGGTCAATTTTCCAACTATATAAGCTTCCAAACACGATATTTAGCCCTTATTCATCCAAAATATTGATGTTTTTCTCAAATACTCTCAAGAACTCAAGCTAGGGTTTTCATAGAAGGTCCAATTTCAAAAAGGTTTCACCATCAATCTTCACGAAATCACGATCTAAGGTATGCATAGTATTCATTCATGGACTTCTTTCATCCATGAAGTCCAAGAATCCCTTTTCTAAACTCAAGTTATGGATTTTCTATATGTTTTCATGTTTTGGCTGCTCATGTTCATGTTTGATAGATGTGAAATTGGATTCTACTCCATGATTGCTGATAGTTTCTATGTGGGTTTGATTACTATAGCCATAGATTCATGGAACCCTTAGATTTAAATCCTTGAATGATGAAATTAGAATTGAATAATGATGTTTACATGTACCATGCCTGTCATATGTTTGATTAAATGCCTAGATGAAGGAATATTGTCTAACTAGGTTGATATCATGAAATCCCCATGTATGTACAAGATCAAGCCTATTACATGTTTTGATTAAATTCTCCTATGAAGGTAGTATGTATTATGATGATAGTCAAGTCTTCAAGTAAATCATGCTATGTCAATTTTCTTCTATCGAGTCCTGGGGGTACTTGTACCCAAAATATTAGTTGTATGCCTAGATCCATGTCATGTTTTCATGATACTCTCAGTCAAGCTATGAACTCTTAGAATTCAGATAGTCTTATGACTCAGGAAAAATCTCCATGATCTCATGACTCAGTCAGTTGTCAGATAACAGTAGTATTTCGTCAGCCACAGAAATTCAGTAACTCAGTCCATGATCAGTTCAGTTCAGTAAATCATGTTCAGTATCCATTCATATGGGAGTAGGAATTAGCACCAAGTGAACCCAAGGATGGGGACTCACCTATTTTACGAGCGTGTGATTCCTAGAAGCAATCCTTCCATTCCCGAACTATGTAGTCAGCATAGGTTGAGATATCATAGCCTGCTATATGAGGGTAGATGAGGTGGCTTAACTTGTTATGTGAGGGTTCCCACCATTCTCACTAGAGTTACCTATTATATGAGGGTTACTCATATTTTTTCCTTACCAGTGGTGTGGTATTGACACCCTTCCAATTAGCGCATAGATTGGACCCAAGCTTAGCTATCATAGCACCTTTGTGGCATGTCGGTTAGATACTACTTCCCACAGTTTTATGTTATAGAATTAGGACTGTCAGATACAGTCAATCAGTCTCAGTAATAGAACTCAGATAGTTCTTCAGATTTCAGGACTGTCAGATATAGTCAACTCAGATACAGTACAAAACTCAGAAAGTTCCATTAGATTTAGGACTGTCAGATACAGTTACCCATGTTATCAGCATTATTCAGATATAGTCCTTCATGTTATCAGTCATATCAGTTACTAGCATATTACATTATCAGTATACAGACTCAGAAATTATGATATCACATTATCAGTTACAATTACGTATTTATGTATGTATTCTCACATTCATGTTAGACAGTCAGTTAGCATTATTCATGCATGCTAACCATTGCACATAGCCTACCTCACATGTATACTCGGTACATATGTACTGACGCATTCGCACTATGGTGCTTTCTTTTTATGTTACACCATAGGTTCAGAGACACGAGTTCCAGATCAGCAGAAGATTTCAGATTCAGTATTCAGAGTAGAAGTGAGTCCTCATCCTTCGAGGACATAATGATTTTCTAGTATCTCATTGATTAGCTTATTAGTTGGAGTTAGTTGGGGACATGTCCCATCAACTCCTTATTCAGATTCTTCAGACAGTAGAGGCTTTTAGACTAGATGCAGACTAGATACATACTATTATGTTTTAGACTTTAGTTTTGTTTTGGGTATTCTATTACCCCACACAGATGTTACGTTATTCATTTATGTTCATGATCGAACCTTATGGCTTTTCTGTGCATGTTTCCGCATTATTATGTTATCTTATACAGTATACAGGTACAGGTACAGATATTAGTCATGGGTTAGCTTGTGGTCCTTCGGGGTCATGAGCACTGTGTAGCATTCTGGTTTAGCAAATTAGGTCGTTACACCCATGGAAACTCCAAACTTCACCCACGATTTTAGGGGTTGGCCAATCTTTAATGGCGGTTATCTTGGATTCGTCTACCTCTACTCCCCTCGAGCTTAAAACAATTCCCAAAAACACAACTTTATCAACACCAAAGGAGCATTTCACAATATTAGCATACAGCTTTTCTTTCCTAAGAACATTAAACTCACTCCTTAGATGTAATACATGTTCATTAAGGGACTTACTATAAACTAAAACATCATCAAAGTACAGAACCACAAACTTGCCAATAAACGGCTTCATCATATGATTCATTAGTTATGAACATTGGTGAGACTGAATAGCATGACCATCCACTCATATAGACCAAACTTAGTCTTGAATGCGGTCTTCCATTCATTACCCAGTTGCATACGGATTTGGTGATATCCGCTCCTAAGATTAAAGTACTAGGAACATTGGTGAGACTGAATGGTATGACCATTCACTCATATAGACCAAACTTGGTCTTGAATGCAGTCTTCCATTCATCACCCAGTTGCATACAGATTTGGTGATATCTTCTTTTAAGATCAACCTTAGAAAACACACAAGAGTCATTTAGTTAATCTAGCATATCATCTTACTAGGAATAGGATGATGATACTTTACCATAATTTTATTTATGGCTTGGCAGTCCACGTACATTCGGTATGTCCCATCCTTCTTCAGTACAAGTAAAACTGGGACCGCACATGAACTCATTCTTTCCTTGATTTATCCTTTTTTGAGGAGGTCCTCAACTTCTATTGGAGTTTCTTTGTATCCGTAGGGTTTCTACTATAAGCCGGATTGTTCGGCAATTGCGACCCCAAAACAAAGTTGATTTGGTGCTCAATTCCTCGAAGTGGAGGAAGTCTTTGCGGCAATTCACTAGGAAATACATCATCAAATTCCTACAAAATATTAGAAATAGAAGATGGGATATAGGAAATGGACAGGTTAGCATTCAAAACATGAGCCAAAAGTAACATGGGGTAGTATCATCATACTCTTTGAAGAGGTCACCCCTTTGAGCGAACATTACCATCGAATCCCTACCCCTCAAAGATGAGACTCCCTCTTCAGCCTCACCTTTCCCACTCTCGGGTGCATCCCCTCAACTCATGAATTCCTTCTCTTTCTTTCTCTTTCCTTGCAAACTCTTCATTTGTTGATATGCCTCATACATTTGTGATGGTGATAGTGGTCGGAGGTTGTACTTTCGACCCTTGAACTCAAAGTAGTAGTAGTTGGTTCAACCCTCATGTTTGGTTGACCTATAGTATTGTCATGTCCATCCCAACAAGAAATTGCAAGCTTACATAGGAACGATGTTGCAAAGTACTTCATCCTCATAATTTCCAACTTTGAATCGAATCACCACTTAACGAGTTACCTTCAACTCTCCATAATCATTCAACCATTAGATTCTATACGGACTCACATGTGGAGTAGTTGGTAACTTCAAGAGATCTACCATTGAGGCACTAGCTACATTAGCACAACTTCTGCTATTAATAATCAAGGAGCACACACTCCCCTTAATGAGGCACTTAGTATGAAAGAGGTTTTCCCGTTAGCTAGGATCATCCAACTCTTTGCTAGTCTTAACACTTCGCACCATATAATTAGATACTTCAAGTTAACTTTCTTGCGGCCAAACCTCTTATTTATCATTTTCACTAGGCCCCTCAGCCTCCCTTCCCTCTCCATCTTGAGAGGCTTCTTCATTTTCAACTATTTCAATCCCTAATTCTTCCCTAAAGAGATATAATTTCCCTTCTCTCAATATCACATTTCTCTAATTATGAAACTCACTAGCCTTGTGTCCCCATCTATGATATTTGAAGCATTGGAATCCTTTAACATTGGAAAATACATTTGGCTTGCCCTCAAACCGTGGAGGAGGTGGTTTATCAATCTTACTCACGGGTGGAGGGACCTAGGTTGGTTGTTTTTTGGACTTGTTCCACCCCGAAGCCAATGGAACCATTTCTTTCCCTTTGGTCAAACCCGAGGACCCTTGGTATGTTTTGGTTTTGCATGCCGACCTTTCCTTGTTCTCTCGTTCAATCTTCAAGGCCGCTTGAAAGATTCCTTTAATAGTTTCAAACTTATGATGTGTCATATGCATAGAGATTTCCTTGTTTGGGCCGACCTTGAACCGGATGATATTGTGGATCAATTTTTCTCCCCTATGATCAAGTTTTAAGATGAGTTGTTAAAACTCATCATAGTAGGCTACCACACTTTTGTTTACTTGTTTCAAGTTGTACAATTTTGCAAGGAGTTCATGTTGATAGATTTTGGGAAGGGTACCTTTACCTCATAAGATACCTTGGTTTTGCATGACGAACTTTCCTTGTTCTCTCGTTCAATCTTCAAGGCCGCTTGAAAGATTCCTTTAATAGTTTCAAACTTATGATGTGTCATATGCATAGAGATTTCCTTGTTTGGGCCGACCTTGAATCGGATGATATTGTGGCTCACTCTTTCTCCCCTATGATCAAGTTTTAAGATGAGTTGTTGAAACTCATCATAGTAGGCTGCCACACTTTTTTTTACATGTTTCAAGTTGTACAATTTTGCAAGGAGTTCATGTTGATAGATTTTAGGAAGGGAACCTTTGCCTCATAAGATACCTTAACTGAAACCAAGGTAGGGGTTGCCCCTCGACAATATGTTACCAAAATGTTTGACATACTCCCACCACGTAGTAGAATATCCCTCAAAATAAGCAATGGCATAACAAATCTTCTTCTCCTCTATGAGATCATTCACTTGAGACACTCCCTCACATGCAGATTCCCATGCGAGAAACTCTTCGGGATTACTTTATCCCTTAAAGATCGGAAGCCCCATTTTGATAGTGTTAAGGCAAACCTCCCTTTCCCTAACACCTTGGCCGCCTCTACCTTCAATCCCTTGGTTTTTCTTTGGTTATACCCTTCTACCCCTCATCCCATATTCCATAAAATAAGGATCATCATAAATTCCATACCTTTCCCTTCGGTTCTCCCTCATAAATCCCTCTTCTTATATTGGCAGGTTTTGGACATTTGGAATTTGGTATGGTGTATTGTCATTTAGTGGTGGAGGTCTTTGGATTGGAGGGTTTTGGTTTAGAGGATTCGGATTTAAGGGTGGCATTTGGGTTCCAAGTCCTTCATGTGGGACTTGGTGATGTGGGGAATGCCTAGGTCCATCAAGGCCTCGGCTTTATGGGTAATAGTTGGCTTGAGGTATGGCATTTGGTGGGTACATTCTTTGGTGCATGGCTTCGGGGGTAATGGTTGGGGATGTGTTTTGAGGATTTGATGGTCGAGAAATTCATTGGCTTTCTACCCTTTCCACCTGGCCACTAAAAAGGCCACTTCCACACCCAACTTATAAACAGTAGAATTTACTCTAGCCATATCCTTGACAAAGACTCAAGACTAGCTACAAGGGCATTCATAACATTATGATCTACGGTTTGTGCATTGGATGTTTCGAGTTCCATGTGTGGTGGTTTCATTTGAAAATATACCTACAAAACGAACAAATGTTAGTCTAAAAGATCCCCACATACTCTGACACTCGGCTTCCTCACTTGGCCCTTCAAGTGTTGTAAGCTAACTATCAACTTGTGAGTGCTTTTGAATGAGTCTACTCTTGAGTTAGAATGGATTTTGGTTTGGAATACTCAAGGAAGTCTTGTATGCACTTGAACCAAGACTAACTATGAATTATTGTAACGCCCCAAAATCTGATCCCGAGACGTCACACGGTGCTCAAGATTATGAGTAGCCTTAAGCTAACCTTGTCTGCCTATGACTAGGTATAAATCTCATAATCAAGGTAATATACACATGAAAGTGATACTAAATGCAGAAACTATCTGAAATAACTAAGAATAATTTGAGAGAAATGTATGAAAATTAAATATTGTAAGTATGAATCAAATCTAGCAGTCTGACACAAATCTAGCAGTCTGACAAGCCTCTATTACTAATAACTAGAGAGTCACTGGGACACACCCCCAGCTAACTTGAACTGTCTGAAAAGAATACTGAATCATATACAACTATTAAGCTACAGAATATAAATGAATAAGTCACCGAACTATAAGGATTCACCAACTTTGGATGTAGATGAAGATGCTCGAACTACTCACGTTGCTAATACTGAGAACCTGAAGCTACATTATAATAAAATATAGCACATAGACGTATATGTGGATCAATACTTTGAGGATATAGTGAGTATATGGGGGTGAAATGCATAAGTAAAACATCATCTCATCATCATAATTTATAAAACAAATGCATGCTAAATGTAAATGACTCACATAAGCTGAATATCTAAAATACTAAAATAATAAGAATAAAATCATAATTTAGAAATCTAGTGAGTCATAACATTTAGTTCTGAAAGTTGTGCTTGAGTTCTCTCTTTAAATCATACTGTCTAAGTGTAGAAAGGACTCACTCTAAATTCTGAAATCTGAAATCTGAAATCTTTAGCTAATACTTTCTGTAAAGCATAATCTGAGTAAACTTTGTGAGCCTCTACACTTAGTTTTCTAAAAGCTTTCTATTATTCTTTTCTGAGAAACTATTCTGAAGTTCTTTACCATTAAGCTATGAGGAAAACAATTTATCTTAAGGGAATTCTTTCAAAGCTTTTCTTTACTAGTAGGGAGGTTCTCTTAAATGACATAAACTATGCGAGCTATATGTAGTTCAACGTCTCGTTCTCCTAAGGAAGAAAGCTCATGTTAGGAAGAGGTGTCATACTTTTTCAAGGGAGTATAACCTCAGCTTAAGTGATCACTATCTCAGCCCACTATGGGAACTTTAATCTCAATTATATGGTGGCACGTAGTTCTGGGGTATGAGACCTTGGAATCATACCCAACTCTGTGCTAAATACTACTCTTTTTAGTTTGCTACACTTATCTTGTTGGAAATCCACTTTAAAACTAGCATAAGGGTTTATTATGAAACCAATTATGCACTTATCTGAATCAATCTATAAATGAAGCTATTTTTCTTTCTGTAATTTGTAAAAAAATTATAAAGTGGATTTCAAAACTTATTTGAGGATCAAACTATCAAAACTTTATTGTATATCTGAAATAATCAGCTCATAGGATGCTTTAAGCAACATCTTTCTTGAAATATCAACATATAAACTTGGGGATTGATAACCCATGCATCAAAATCATGTCAGAACATCATAATAATCATTATTGGTAGTGAGATCAAAGATAATTAAACTCAAAATCTAGAAACTACTGGTATAAACATGAAAACATGAAAATAGACATGTTATTTATCTTCAAATTCTCTCGAAAACTCATAATCTTGCAAATTGCAATAAAGGGTATGAACCCTAAATCAAATCTCATGAATAATCATTTAAAATATCATGAATTTCTAAATAAAACTTGGTTTTGGGCACAAGGATGAAAGATGGTCCTTGTTCATAAACCCCACATACTTGATTGATGATTAGATGATGAAACTTGAATTATTGATTCCTAATTGAGTTCTTGAAGATGGATTCTTGATTATATTGCCTTGGAAATCCTCAATCTTAAGCTTTCTTGGAGAAACAATGGAAAATTTTGATTTCTTGGAGAAGAATCTTTGGAGCTCTAGGGTTTTTGGCTTTTGAAGAGAATGATAAATAATGGGCATAAAGTGCTAGGAATATGCTTAATTCCTTGTTTTGGACGAGTTGGGGCCTTGGGAATTGACAAAAATATCCCTATTAAACTTTAAGTCGGAACTGAAAATGCAATATTTTCTGAACTGATAGGCCACCGCAATGCGCCACTATCGCAGTGGCTTACTGGAAAGTGGACGAGTGGGAACTGGGCAAGCTTTGCAATGCGCCACCATCACGGTGCCCTTTTGGAATGCCATTTTGGCCACCAACGCGACGCGGTAAGATCATGTTGGCCTACTGGATTTTGACAATTGGGAAAATGGAACACTCCGCAATGCGCCAATATCGCGGAGGTTCACTGGAATTGACGATTTCTATTTTTTCCTTCTCTGCGACGCGCTGAGTGCCCAGGTGGCCCTCTGTGAACTTAAAAATGCCATAACTTTTCAACCGCGTATCGAATTTAGGCAAATTTAGTATCAATGGAAAGCTTATTCAATTTTCCACATAATAGAAAGTCTAAATCTAGAAAATACCTCATGAATAAAAAGTTATTCATCTTTGAAGAAAATATTTGACATTCTAGGAATGTATTTAAGCTAGGAAAAAACGTAGGTATTATAATATCTCCCCCTTGGGAACATTCGTCCTCGAATGTAGCTAATGAAACTAAAAATACTAAGGAAATGGAGCTATAATCTATCATGCACAACTGAAATAAACTGAATGAATGAATCTCAATTAAAATGAGCTACTGAACTGATCTGAGAGTGCATGAATTCTCACGAAGATAACTATATAGTTGAATCTGAGAATGGAAAAGAACTGAATGAAGGAAAAACTATTACCTTCGGCTGAATCTGAGTTTGTGGAGAAGAGATAAGGATACTTGGTACGTATGTCTACTTCTGCTTCCCAAGTATCACCCTTAACAAACTAATTTTGCCATAAAACTTTGACCAAAGGAACTTCTTTGTTCCTTAGTCTATGAATCTGATGATCAAGATTCTCTATTGGGACTTCTTCGTAAGAAAGGTTATTCTGAATATCTGTACTTTCTAGAGGAACTACAATAGCTGAATCATCTATGCATTTCTTTAACAAGGACACATGGAATACTGGATGAACTAAGGATAAATCTGCAGGTAACTCAAGCTCATAAGCTACCTTCCCAACACTGCTCAAAATACGGAAGGGACAATATAACGGGAACTAAGCTTCCCCTTCTTGCCAAATCTCTTCACCCCTTTCATGGGTGAAACTTTTAAATACATATGATCATCAACCTCGAACTCAATGTCTCTTCTTCTTACGTCTGTATAAGATTTTTGATGACTCTGGGTTGCTTTCAATCTTTCTCTAATCAACTGAACTTTGTCCATGGCCTCAAACACCATATCTAGCCCAATCAAAGTGGCCTCACCCACTTTGAACCAACTGACTAGCGATCTAAATCTTCACCCATAAAGAGCCTCAAATGAAACCATCTGAATACTAGCATGATAACTATTATTATAAGCGAACTCAATATATGGAAAATGCTCATCCCAACTACCTTTGAAATAAAAAACACATGCCCTCAACATATCCTCTAAAGTCTAAGTGGTTCTCTATGCCTGACTATCTGTCTGCGGATGAAAGGCTGAACTAAGATGAACTTAGGTACCAAGACCTTTTTGAAAAGATCTCTAAAACTAAGAGGTAAACTGAGTACCCCTATATGAGATGATGGACAAAAGAAATCCATGCAATCTGACTAACTCTCTGATGTACATCTTAGCATAATCTTCAGTTGTGTAAGACGTGTGAACTAGCAAGAAATATTCTGACTTAGTCAATCTATCTACTATCACCCAAATTGAATCATGTTGATGATGCGAAGGGGGTAAACCAGTCACAAAGTTCATAACCTCCTCCCACTTCCAAGTGGGGATGCCAAACTCTTGCAATGCATCACCAGGTCTTTGGTACTCTATCTTAAACTGTTGATAAGTTGCACACTTGGCTACAAACTCTTCTATATCTCTCTACATACCACTCCACCAATAGATTTCCCGTAAGTTGCGGTACATCTTGGTAGCACCTGGATGGATGGAATAACTTGTACCATGTGCTTCTGCCATAATCCGTTGCCTCAAATCATCAACACATGGCACACACAATATACTTTGGTACCTAAACACACCATCTCCCCCTGGGAGAAAACCTCTACTTTTTGGTATTTAACGGACTCCTTTAATTTGACCAAACTAGAATCCTTATCTTGCTTTTCCTTCACCTCTGAAACTAGGGAAGATTCGGAACTACTCTGAACCCAAATATTCCCTTTAGCTGAATCAACCAACCTAAAACCAAATCTAACTAATTGATGCACTTCTCAAACTAACTCTTTCTTATCATCCTCCACATGAACAACACTTCCCATAGACAATCTACTAAGGGCATCTGCCACTATATTGGCCTTGCTCGGATGATACAACACGCTCATATCATAGTCCTTCAACAATTCCAACCACCTTCTCTGACGAAGAGTCAACTCCCTCTGAGTAAACACATATTGCAAGCTTTTGTGATCCATGAACACATCAACATGAACCCTATACAAATAATGTCTCCATATTTTCAAAGCAAATACAATAGCTAACTCAAGGTCATGGGTTGGGTAATTCTTTTCATGAGGCTTAAGTTGTTTAGAGACATAGGCTATTAAATTACCTCTCTGTATCAAAACACAACCCAAACCAACTCTGGAGGCATCACAATACACCACAAAACCATTTGTACCATCAGGTAATGCTAAAACTGTGGCTGAAGTGAGTTGAGTTTTCAACTCCTGAAAACTCTTCTTGCAAGAATCTGACCACTGAAACTTAACTTTCTTTTGGATCAATCTAGACATAGGAGATGCAATAGATGAGAAACCCGCAACAAAACATCTGTAGCATCCAGCTAAACCCAAGAAACTCCTAATGTCTGATGAAGAGATAGATCTAGGCAAATTTTTTACTACTTTTGTCTTTTGGGGATTAACTCTAATACCCTCACTGAAAACAATATGACCAAGGAAAGTTACTGACCTTAGCCAAAATTCGCACGTATTGAATTTGGTGAACAATTGGTTATCTCTAAGAGTATGCAACACAATTCTAAGATGGTATGCATGATCATCCTCACTACGAGAGTAGACAAGAATATCATCGATAAAGACAATGATGAACATATCTATATATTTTTTAAACACTCCCTTCATCAACTCCATTAAGGCTGCTGGGGCATTTTTCAGTCCAAAGGACATGACTAGAAACTCAAAATAAACCTAACTGGTTCTGAGCTGTCTTTGGAATATCACATTCCCTTACTTTATGTTGATGATAGTCGGATCTAAGGTCTATCTTTGAGAGATAACTGGCACCTTGGAGTTGGTCAAAAAAGTTATCAATTCTAGGAAGAAGATATTTATTCTAGACTGTAACTTTATTCAATTGACGATAGTCAATGCACATACACAAGGAACCATCTTTTTTTCGCATGAATAGGATGGGAGTGCCCCATGGAGAAACACTAGGCCTTATAAAACCTTTGTCTAAGAGATCTTTGAGTTTTTCTTTCAACTCCTTAATCTTGGTAGGAGCCATATGATATAGAGGTATAGAAATAGCCTGAGTATCTGGATGAAGGTCAATACCAAATTATATTTCCCTATCGAGAGGCATCCCTGGGAAATCTTTAGGAAAACATTAGAAAACTCATTGACTACACTGACTGACTGAATTATTGGAGTCTCAGACTTAGTATCTTTGACTTGAACTAGATGATAAATACACCCTTTGGAGATCAACTTTCGGGCTCTAAGATAAGATATGAAATGACTTTTGGGAGGCACTTAATTACCTTTCCACTCAAAGATTGGCTCATCTGGACACTAAAACTTTACCACTTGGGTGCGACAATCTATAGAGGCATAACAGGAATGAAGCCAATCCATACCAAGAATAAGATCAAAGTCAACCATATCTAACTCTATTAGGTCTTCTAATATGACTTTATGAAGGACAGTGACAAGACACTTTATATAGATCTATTTAGCAACAACTGACTCACCTATTAGGGTAGAAACCAAGAAAGGCTCAGGGGTCTTTTCAAAACTTATCTCAAAATTTACTGCAACTAATGAGGTCACATAGGAGAAAATCGACCTAGGGTCTAACAACACAAACATCAAGATGAAAGACATGAAGCATGCCAGTAATAACATCTGGTGAATTATCCTGCTCCTAACGGGATGGTAAAGCATAGAATCGATTTTGGGGTTGACCGCCACCGATACTGGATGATGCGCTCTGAGAAGGGAATGGGCGACCTACAGGAAATGGGGCACTAGTAGTGTGAGCCTGGGGATGATCATATCTATTTCTATAATTAGCATACGGGCACTCTTTAATTCCATGACCCGACTTACCACAACCAAAACAACCCTTCTGTCCAACCAAGAACTCACTGGGTGATTCCTACCATACTTGGCAAAAGGGGGATAATGAGGTCTTCCACTTACACTATTCTAAGATGTGGACATAGAAGCTTTATCCCACTGCTCTTGTCTATCTCTAAGAGTAGGAGCACTAGATGGAGATGGTGCTAGCATAGATGAATGATTCTAAAACTGTGAACTATTTTCCCCTTGAGATCTAGCCTGGACATACTAAAATAGCCCTGTTCTAGCCCTCTTATTATTCCTATCTCTCTCCTTCAACTTATCTGCCTCAATCTGCTGAGCATGCATCATCAATCTCGCAAGATCCATGTCTCCAATGAGTATGGCAGTCCTACACTTCTTGACTACCAAGCTAGACACTCCAGTAACAAACTTACTCATACTAGCCCTAGGATCAGCTATCGTATCAGGGGCATACTTAGACAACTGATTGAACTTAAGGCAGTACTCCTTCACTATCATCGAGCCCTACCTCAGATTCATAAACTCTTCTATCCTATCTTTCCTCATCTCACGTGGGAAGAACCTCTCTAGAAAAGTATCCTAAAATATCTGCCAACTTATAGGAACAGCATTCTCACCTCTACCATTCTTCTATATCACTACTCAATCATATGCTACATCTTTCAATCTATAGAATGCTAACTCTACACTCTCCTCCTCAAAAACATGTATAATCTGGGTGATCTTCTTTACCTCATCTAGATAAAGTTATGGGTCCTCACCTACCTTTGACCCAAAGAACTCTGGCGGATTCATTCTCATGAAGTCTCTGATTTTAGCTGCTGATAAATCCCTATTCTACTGAAGTGGGACTGCAACCTAATTTTGATGGTTACCCTGAACATTAGCAGTCACAGCTTAGGCCAATGCCTGAAAGGCAGCCCTTAAATCAACATGGGATACATTCTCACTCAAAGGATCGGCGGAATGGGTTGACTGGTTACCATTTCTGTGGGAAATAGCTCGACGAGGAGGCATACTCAACAGTCATGTAAAACCACAAGTTAAAAGCAAATAGAGATATTGTAAGCATAATAGATCATGAAAAAAAGAGATGATTTCTTAACAATGTCCCGTAGCCTCTTGCTCATAACTATGGTGTGCTTCACACCCATGATCAAGACTCTACATAACCGTCTAGTATGACTCCCTACGACTCTTAAAACCTGTCTTTGAATACCAAGTTTGTAATGCCCCAAAATCTGATCCTGAGATGTCACACGGTGCTTAAGACTATGAGTAGCCTGAAGCTAACCCTGTCTTCCTTCTACTAGGTATAAATCTCATAATCAAGGTAATATAGACATGAAAGTCATACTAAATGCAGAAACTATCTAAAATAACTGAGAATAATCTGAAAAAAAATATCTGAAAATCAACTACTGTAAGTTCTGACAAGCCTCTACTACTAATAACTAGAGAGTTACAGAGACACACCCCCAGCTAACTCGAACTGTCTGAAAAGAATATTGAATCATATAAAACTATTAAGCTGTAGAATATGAATGAATAAGTCCCCAAACTATAAGGACTCACCAACTTTCAAATGTAGATGAAGATACTCTAACTACTCACGCTACTGATACTAAGCACCTGAACCTATATTATGAGACAATGTAGCACATAGACGTATATGTGGATCATTACTTTGAGGATGTACTGAGTATATGGGGGTGATATGCATAAGTAAAACATTATCTCATCATCATAATTTATAAAACAATGCATGTTAAATATAAATGACTCACATAAGCTAGAAAATCTGAAATACTAAATAATAAGAAGGAAATCATACTTTATAAATCTAGTGAGTCATAATATTTAGTTTTGAAAGTTGTGCTTGAGTTCTCTCTTTAAATCATCTGTCTAAGTATAGAAAGGACTAACTCTAAATTTTGAAATCTGAAAGCTAAAATTTGTAGCTAATATCTTTCTGTAAAGCATAATCTGAGAAAACTTTGTGAGCCTCTACACTTAGTTTTCTAAAAGCTTTCTGTTATTCTTTTCTGAAAAACTATTCTGAAAATCTTTACCATTAAGCTATGAGGAAAACAATTTATCTTAAGGGAATTCTTTCAAAGTTTTTCTTTACTAGTAGAGAGGTTATCTTAACCGACATAAACCATGCGAGCTACATGGATTCCAACGTCTCTTCCTCTTAAGAAAGAAACCTCACATTGGGGAGAGGTGTCATACTCTTACCAGGGAGTATAACCTCAGCTTAAGTGATCACTATCTCAACCCACTATGGGCACTTTAATCTCAATTCTATGGTGGCACGTAGTTCTGGGGTATGAACCTTGGAATCATACCCAACTCGATGCTAAATACTACTCTTTTTAGTTTGTTATGCTCATCTTATTAGAAATCCACTTTAAAACTGGCATAAGGGTTTATTATGAAACCAATTATGCACTTATCAGAATCAATCTATAAATAAAGCTATTTTGCTTTCTGTAATCTATAATAAATTTGTAAAGTGGATTCCAAAACTAATATGATGATCAAAAGATCAAAACTTTATTGTAAATCTAAAATAATTAGCTCATAGAATGCTTTAACCATTATCTTTCTTGAAATATCAATATATAAACTTAGAGCTTGATAACCATGCATCAAACTCATGTCAAAACATCATAATAATTATGCTTGATAGTGGAATCAAAGATAATTAAACTCAAAATCTAGAAATTACTATCATAAGCATGAAAACATGAAAATAGACATGTTATTTATCTTCAAATCCTCTTGAAAACTCATAATCTTGCAAATAGCAATAAAGGGTATGAACCCTAATTCAAATCTTATGAATAATCATTTAAAATAATATGAATATATAAATAAAACTTGGTTTTGGGCACAAGGATGAAAGAGGATCCTTGTTCATAAACCCCAGATACCTTGATTGATGATTAGATAAAGAAACTTGAATTATTGATTCCTAATTGAGTTCTTGAAGATGGATTCTTGATTATCTTGCCTTGGGAATCCTCAATCTTAAGCTTTCTTGGAGAAACAATGGAGGATTCTAATTTCTTGAAGAAAAAGCTTTGAAGCTCTAAGGTTTTTTAGCTTTTGTAGAGAATGATGAATAATCAGCATAAAGTGCTAGGAATATGCCTAATTCCTTGTTTTGGATGAGTTGGGGCCTAGGGAATTAACCAAAATACCCCTATTAAACTTTAAGTCAGAACTTAAAATGCAACATTTTTTTGAACTGGTAGGCCACTGCGACGCGCCACTATCACGGTAGCTTACTAAAAAGTGGACGAGTGGGAATGAGGCATGCTCCGCGATGCGCCACCATCGTGGTGTCCCCTTGGAATGCCATTTTGGCCACCAACGTGATGCGGTAAGATCGCGTTGGGCTACTGGATTTTGACAATTGGGAAAATGGACCACTCTGCAACGCGCCAATATTGTTGAGGTCTATTTGAATTAACGATTGCCCTTTTTTCCTTCTCCGCGATGCCTGAGTGCCCAGGTGGCACTCTGTTAACTTAAAAATACCATAACTTTTCAATTGCGTATCAGATTTAGGCGAATTTGGTATCGATGGAAAGATTATTCAATTTCCCACACAATAGAAAGTCTAAATCTGGGAAATACCGCATGAACAAAAAGGTATTCATTTTTGAAGCCAATATTTGACATTCTAGGGACGGATTTAATCTAGGAAAAAGTGAGGGATATTAAAATTATAAACGAGCAAAGCACCACAAGGAACGTTAACACGAAAGACGTACTCGAAAACTAGTTCACAACTTAGTATATTATTACTTAGTTGCCAACTAGTGTTGGAGTCAATAGAAAGAAACTAGTAGAGACAAGGAGAAAAACTAAGAATGTCCAATGACTTGAGCCTAGTTGTTGGTGTGGACCACAAATTTGGCCGTTGGTGATGTTGTTTTTTTTTAAGTTTGTTGTTTTCTAACTTGAGTTGTTCAATCTTGTTTGTTTGGTGAGGATTTTCAATTTTGGAGTGAAAAGGCAAGACTTGGGACTCTCTTTCCAAAGGTCAAAGATGTCAATCAACTTTTCACCAACTTGCATCAAAATGGCAAAACACCTTTTTGCTTTGGCTTTGTCCCTTTCCTTTTTTGGTTGTTTTTGAAAAAGGTTTGACACCTCTTTTGCTAAGTAAGCTTTTGGGAGGTCTTTTGTTTATTTACCTCTTTGGTGTTGTCTTGAAACTGATTCCAGGATAAACACAAGACTTTACCTCTCTCTTATCCTTTTCAAATCAAACAAGGCCTTTTGTTGTATATTACTCAAGAACAATATGAACAACAACAAGAACACTTTGAACAACAACAATTCCCAAGCCGTCCATCCCTTCAACAACACTTAACAAGAGCTCAAATCTTGGACCTTAGACTAAAGTGTGCTAGGGAAACAACAAGCTAATACACAAAACCACTAAGACAAGTAAAAACATCTAAATCTAGACAACTTCTCGTCCAAACACAAGTCACCCGACAACACTTTTTTTTTATTTTCAACTAGAAGAGCCCAAGATTGGTGGTGTAAGAACACGACCAGCCTTCACTCTAATACCAAACAGTATCTACAACACCAAAACAGTCCGCAACAATCTACAACAACATGCCTAAACCTGTAACAACAAGACAACAAGACGACACTACAATCAAACACAAATGATAAACAATAAAAGATAGGTAACTTGACATAAGGAGAATACGAAATGTAGCAACTAAAGAGTGAATCAAACTCTAAAACCTCTACAAATCACATTAACAAGAACCAATTTTTTACGTGAACTCAAGAGGAACTCGGTTTACTCAAGCACTCACGTTTCTAGCCGTTTCACAACACAAGTGGAACTTTTCACTTGTGATGTTCAAATATTTGGTGGTTTACTCTCTTCTTGAGAGGAAAATGATGTTCAATATTACAAGTGATTTCAAGAATAATCTAACTAAGGAACAATATTAAAGGACACACTTTAAATAGTCTATTACAAAAGGTTGGAAAAATGACCTCTTTACCCTTAATAAAGGAGTGGCGGGTATGGAGTGTTTTGAGGCAGCCTTGGGTGTATTTTGAGAACCTTAGGCCAGCCCTCACACATAAAGATGTACACTCCCTTGGGCGAGTTCGCAACACGCTCAACCGCGTCCATTTTCATAAACGCGTCTTGAAGTCGTTGTAGTTCCCGATCTTGACTTCTAGTAAATGATCTCAAGCTCGTGACACCCATATCAATACCCAACCCAACTATCTAGCATATATCCTGAGTTGGATGAATTCCGAGAATCTAACAAGATAGCGTGTAATTTCATAGATCCAGACTCTAGGATAGGTCTATGATCACGACCGACCCGAATGAGCCCAATCATCCTAAACCCAACTGATAACCATAACCAAACCAAGTTCCATAACTTAATATAAAAGGATATAATAGTGAGAAATTTAGTCAACCGATATCATCCCTAATACCAATGCCTATACTAAGGCTGAAACCACTACCGATCCCGCCCATACCAACCCGTTGTAGTTCCATAAAAGACTCTAACCAAAAGAAATCCAATATCCGGTTGGGACATACCCCCAACCATAGCCAAAACTAATATCCATAAAGTATGCAAAATAAATAAAGATGTCCATGATATAAAATGGAGCCTTCTAGAATATTGAAGCTCACCACTTCAATCCTATCGAGAAGATCATGAAATCTGATCACTAAGCAGGGGGAGTAGAATGGTTGGTTGCTGCATCGCGTGGGAAAATAGTCGCACGAGAAAGGGTTAGCAGGTGAACTCTAGAAATTACTCAGGATAAGGATAAAATAATGTAATCTAGTAAAACCAAGTAAACCAACCATATGCACACAGCCATACATATAAGTATAACCACGCTGGGAAAAGGAGTTGGTTTAGAAAATATTTAAAACCATTAACCTGGGTATGTGTAGCTTAACTATCCTAAAACCACCCACAGGCTATATGGGTCCAGTGTAATCTCTTAAACGGACCTTGAAGAGTGTAGTCGCATAAACCAGAGATAGCATAAGAGTAGGGGATTCCCGAGTACCCTTCGCTCTCCATGATACATATGTACAGTGTACTTAGAAGATTCCCATGTACCTTTTAATATCATATATGGTCGCTATGACCAACCCCTCATGTCGGCAAACATGAGTTTTCAGTTTCAATCTATTGGACTGGCACTTTCACGATTAGATATCACATTCTGCCATTATTACCCAATTAAAACCATTTCCAACCAACCAAACCATTATTCCACTATTATTAACCAAGGCTTGGGTAGTGGTATCGTCATACCGACAATAGCTTGCAAGCAATGCCCTTAGCCAACCTTTTTATGTAAAGGGATTCCCATGTATCCATAGATTACATTATCAAGTTAACTTGGGGGAATACCGTGTACCCTATAAGTGTTCCATTATTAAGTTTGCTTGAAGGAATCCCATGTACCCCACAAATTGTTCATTAACATGTTTACTTGGGGGATTCCCTTGTACCCCACAAGGATGTTTAATTAACCATAACCATGACCACCACACCTTACCATTTAGCCATTCCAAATCATTTAAACCATTTATTCCATTTAGGGTTCTATTACCAAACCATTCCATGCAACAGTTCCATTAAAAATCCTATAATATAGTAAAAGCATTATCATAGGTATTTTATCAAATATGTTGGGGGCATAGTGTTTGCAAAACCAATTCCAATTACCAATTAACCATTCCTATGCAACCAATTGTCCAAACCACCATTAAAGCATACAAATACATAATTAAAACATGAAAAAACCATAACCAAGAATTTAATACCAAAACCCCAACATATATTTGAAAACCCCAAAACTATACAATAATCATGCCATGAAAACATTATATAAATTATACTTTTAGTTTGAACTAACAATGAGTAAGAAGTATCTTGCCTTAGATTATGAAGATGGCAGATAGAAATCACCCAAACAAGCCCCAAATTGCTCCTCAAGATAAAACACTAGCCTTCCTTTACCCAGGAGCCTTAGAGAGAATTAAAGAGTGTTTGTAAGTGTTTTAGATTAGAATAATAAGGTAAATAACCTCCCAAGTATGATATAAGTTGTGGAGTCATGATAGATTAAGTAGGGAAATGTCCATATTATCTTTACTTAAACTGCACAAAATCCCCACCATAGGATACGACCATCTTATACCGGCCATACCCACCAATACGAGTGGTACCCACCACTCGTAACCTCCCCCTTGAACCCAACACTGTCCAACATACGACTTATGCAAACCAGGTCATATTCAAGCATATGACTAGTAACCTTAAATTGTATCCCTAGCAGAATATAATCAAAGAAAGTTTGAACACTGCCTACCATACGAGTCCATGGTACGAATCGTACCCAACCATACGACTTGTACCACCAAGTCGTAACCATTCCAGAAACCAATCCAACCCACCAACCAATACTGGTTAACATATGACCAAGCCTTGCCAAGTATACCCCAGTATACGACATGTACCCCCAAGTCGTATCTTGTCCAGAAATAAGAAATCCAGGAAATTTTCTAAGGGTCTCGAAACCCAGGGAGTTTCATAAAGTTACTATCAATTTGGCATTATTTATGTTAAGGTTTAATTGACACTAAAATGATACTGAGAAAGTAATATGCAGAGTTTATAACTTTATTATTATAATAATGGGTAAAAATTAATTATTTTAATATAACAAAATATAATTTTGCTGACATTAATTAATGATCATATTAATTGTAGGACGGGACAGTTTCATCCAATAGTTTGGTAAGTAGTGTGAATTTTGGTTGCCAATGCACGTTATATACATTAAATGCATATAGCAGAAAAAAATGGAGGCGGCAAACTTAATGGAAGGTTTGGTTGCACCAAGTTCATTTTTCAGTCATTGCACTTTAAATGTTCAAAACATTAATAGATGTGACTATTTATATTGTATTTGTAGTCTTGAAATTCCAAGTAAAAAAAGGTTTTCCTACTAATCTATAATAGACAAAAACTAATTGTGACCCAATGTTTTATCTCCACTTTTATTTTACTAATGTCAAACTAATTATTGATTTTAGACTAAAATTCCAACAAATAAAAAAGAAAAAAATATAAAATCATAATATGTTGAAACGCAGGGATTACATACCACGAAGGGACCAGGTCTCCAATAGATAAAATATTATAACACACTCGAACAAAAAACAAATAAACTGTAAAGTAAAGAACATAATGATTTAACGTGGAAACCTCCTTGCTCAAGGGGGGAAAACCACGGCTTGCACTCACAAGCACTCAAACTCCACTATAATCAAAACTCATCTTGATTACAGAATCCATTAGAACTTAACTCTAAGTTACTCTAACTTTTCATAACTATATTACAAACACCCTTTGACAGCTCTGTCAATTTCACTCTTCAATATCGATTAATTCTAACCCTTGGAAACTCAGATAACTCTACCTGAGAGACTCAACATCTATAAACAATCTTTAATCTTATATTTAAGTAAATCCATTACAAAACAAGACTTGACTTAAGAACACCTAGACCTTAAGTACAAAAGATTTAGAACTTGATCTTACAGAGTTTTTGCCGCCACCATGAGATTATTCAAATTACCAAAAACTACAGAGGAAAAAGCATCCTTAAGTATTTATAGTAGTGTAGAATTGAGGATGGAATTTTGATTGGACTAGGTGTACAATCAGGTATGTTGTACGCCTACACATTTTATTGCACTAGCGGACAAAACTGTGCAGAGATGTGATAGTTGTACTAAGGCAAAGTATGCATGGGACCTGGTCCTCCAATATCATCTAGTCATCATCAAAATATGAGAACAATTTTTCCCCTTTTCGATGATGACAAATCATATCACCAAGGCATTAAAATTCATTCAGATTTAGAGCAACTATATCTATACCAGCACACACCAACATTTCCTCTATTAGTGGCATCCCTTCAATCTCTCTTATCACACACATCACAACAGCATTAGTGTCTGTTCTACCTATTGATATTCCTCATATCATCAACACTATTTCATATCACATTAAGGTACTCGCTCTATTAGTGTCATCCCTTCACTTTCTCTATCACACACATCGTAGCAGCATTAATGTGTGTTCTCTCTATCAATATTCCCCTTATCATCAGCACTTCTGCACATCACATCACATTACTTATGGTACCTGGTCCCTACCATAGTGAAATAATTTTACCCCATTTACCATCATAAAAAAGTAAAAATAGTAAACCAAGATAGTAAATAAGCATAAATTGGTTAACTCATGGCCATTGAGGCAATACTAGCATAAATGAACAACTAGAAAGAAGGAGAAATAGTTTACCGACATAAGTTAAGATTTCATTCATTAAAGATAGCAAGTACCATATAGTGCAATTAAAATTAAAATTAAAATTCTTGATCCTAAAAAGCCACTGGAATCAAGAAAGGGAAACTGACACAAGGTTTCAAAGGGAGACTAAACAGGGGGGGCTTAGGTAGATGGAGGTTTTAGGGAGAGGGACTTGAGAAGCATTTCCATCCATAGAAACCAAACTAAACCTCATCTCCTCCATCTCTTTTGTCAAGTTTTCCTAAATAGCCATTAGTTTTTATACCTGGGACATGGTCCCTACTTTTCCTTCTAGAAATTCATTTTCAATCAATGTTGACTGACTAAACATTTGTTTTACTATTTTAGGAGTTCCCTTTTTACCAACAACCCCAAAGTGATCAAATACCCTATTCAGGAAGTATCCATAAGAAATACCATGTCTTTTCTCCTTCTCATAGATAACCTTATACATATGTTCAATTGTCAAAGCAGGTAAGCTAATCAATGCAAACTTACTGAGGCATTCAATCACATACAAAGCCACAGCAGATACTATGGTCCTCTTCTCAAATCTAGAAAAATATTACAATCTTTGGTGAAGGTCGAGTCACAGGATGATGAACAGAAATATTCGCCTCAATTGATGTCGACTTTATCTTGCCTTTATTTGAATTCTGAGATTGACCTATTTGGTAGATAAATCAGCTCGTCAAAGGGAGGATGAAAAATTGGAGTTCAATAGAAGAGAGAACTTCAATCTCTTCAGCTCGTTAAAGGGTGGCTGAAACCTTAGAGTTTAATGGAAGAGAGAACTCTAACCTCTTATTTTTTACTAAAAATATTCATATGTATTATTCTTCATATCTCCATTTAAATATAATTATTATTACATCAATATAAAGCCTAATCCTTAGGAAACTAGGTAACATAAAACCCTAGTCTAGAATAATCAATAGAAAGCCTAATCCTTATGAAACTAGGAAACATAAAACCCTATTCTAAAATAATAAATAATGGTACTTAAATATAAATATATGGATTAGGCTTTCTATTAATGTAAGAAGACTCCTATTTAAAGAGAGATATGAGGAATAATATATATCAATAGTTTCAATCAAAAATAAGAGGTTGGAGTTCTCTCTTCCATTGAACATTAAGGTTTCAGACTCCCTTTAACAAGCTAAAGAGATCGGAGTTCTCTCTTTTATTGAACTCTAAGGTTCCAACATCCCTTTGACGAGTTGAATTTATCTACCAAATAGAAGAGAGAACTCTAATCTCTTCAGCTCATTAAAAGGAGGCTGAAACCTTAGAGTTCAATGGAAGAGAGAATTCCAACCTCTTATTTTTTACTAAAATTATTCATACATATTATTCCTCACATCTCTCTTTAAATAGGAGTCTTATTACACCAATAGAAAGCCTAATCCTTATGAAACTAGGAAACATAAAATCCTATTCTAAAATAATAAATAAAACTACTTAAAGTATAAATAAATAATAACCATATTCCACGCATCTATAACATTACTCTCTTCACGTTGCAAGAGCTTATCCTCAAGCTTGAATTTTAGTGCAGTTATTTAGAACTTCTAGAATAGTGTCAACTAAATCATCCAATTCCATCCATAAAAGTCATTTGCATTGGTGAGTTGCTGAATGTAGTTCATCATAATTATAGCATAACCCCTTTAACTCTTCTCACTGCCATTTTTGTATGAGTTAACCGCTTGACAAAAGGGGTTTGATTGTTGGTTTGGGTATCAGCTGAGGTAAATGAGGCAACTAACTAGTACCAGATTTTGTCGAGTTTGTTGTTCTACCCAAACTTATTTGAGACTTTTGACATGTATTTTCACCAAAATTACTTAACTTCTGCAGTTGGTGTTTTTGTTCTAAAGCCCTAGATACACTCATGGCTATTGATTAGTCAGATGGTTTGAGCAACTGCACATCCAATCTGATTGAATCATCCAACCTCACCATAAATATACCCGCATTAAAGTGTTCTAGAATTAGCTCATCAGCCCTAGCCAACTTCTCTTAAAACTAATGTTGATAAATTTCAACTATACTAGTTTACCGAAGCGTGACTAATTCTCCACTAGGTTGCTACTTTCAGGAGGTCCAAATCATTGGAAACAATGTTTCTAAAATTCTTCCCAACTCATGGGGCTCTTTACTCGTTTAAGTTGATAGTACCATAATTGTGTTTCTCCCAACATGTGAAATCCGACGACTTCAACTTTTTCTGCTACCTTTGTATGTTGATATTCAAAAAATTATTTACAATGATATGCCCAAATTAATGGGTCATCGGTGCTATCATGAGAAGAAAAATCTATCTTTGCATACCTTGGTGTTGTCGAATGTGAATTACCTTTTGATGGATGATTTAGGTTAGATAGTTGAATTGGAAGTGTAGCAGCAATTGTTGATTTGCCAATTGTTAGGGCACTACTCGGCCCAATTCCCTGCGTTACTAATTTTGTGGAGCCAATTCCCATGCCAAAAAATTATTCTTGGATGACTTGGATAATTTTTTCACCGAGGCATTGTTCCATCGCTGCAAGTTTAGAATCCATTAGGGTTTCTAAAGTTGCATATTATTCTAGGTATCTGAAATAATTTTGTAATACCTCGAAATCTAATTCTTGAGATGCCACACAATGCTCTGAACTACAAGTAGTCCTGAGCAAACCCTGGCTGCCTTTTACTAATTCTGAATCTCAAAATAGGGAAAGATGAATATATGATACAGACAAATACGGAAAACTATCTAAAAAATCTGAGTATATCTAAAAATATTGATCACATCAATCTGATAAAATCAAATACTGAACGATCAAAATATGACATCTGAAATCTAAGACTGAATCTAGTAGTCTGATAAGCCTCTACTAATTGAATCTAGAGAGTCACTGGGACAGGCCCCAGCTAACTCAGACTGTCTTAAGAGAATAATAAAAATATTTACTAGCAACTAGAAATATGAATAGTTAAGTCCCAGAACTAAGAGGACTCACCAACTGCAGGGATGTAGATGAGATTCTCGAAAATCACTCTCACTGCTGAGACTGAGCACCTGAACCTACATTATGAGACAATGTAGCATATAGACGTATATGTGGATTAGTACTTTGATGATAAACTGAGTATATGGGGGTGCATGAAATAAGTAAACAATATCATCACAGTTTATAGAAAACATCATGCATGCTAAATGTAAATGACTCACGTAAGCTTGAGTAATTTGAAAACTGAAAGTCAAATCATGAATAATAAAACATGTAATCTAAATCTTGTGAGCCATTACACTTAGTTCTAAAATTTATATTTTGTTCTTATTCTCAAACTACATAGGCTAAGTGAAAAAGGGCTCACCTTTCATGTCTGAGAACTAAAAGCTATAATTCCGTAACTGAAGTCTTAAGTAAAGTAATATCCGAGTAAGTTTGTGAGCCTTTACACTTAGTATCTAAATCTGAAAAATACTTCATCTTAAGGCTTTAAAGAAATTAGTTTATCTGAAGGGAGGTTCCCTTAATCGACATAAACCATGTGAGCTAACATGGAGTCCAACGTCTCGTCCTCCTAAGGAAGAAACCTCACATTGGGAAAAGGTATCATACTCTTACCAAGGAGTATAACCTGAGTTAAGTGATCGCATCTGTAACTGTCATCCATATAGAAGTGGGAATAATCTAATAATTTGTACCTACGTTGGCAAAGTAGTTTTGTGGAAGTAGGATGGGATAAACCCACACTTCCCTCTCGGTGCTAAATACTACTCCCTTTTCTTTATTTACTACACTCATTCTGTTGGAGATCCACTTTTAAAATAGTATAATGGTTTATAATGAAAACAATTGTATATCTGTAAAGCTAAATCTGTAATCTGAATCTTTAAAGTGGATTTCATATCTATTGTGAGACCAAAAGGTCAAATCTTTATAATAATCTAAAAAGAATCTAGTCATAAAGTGCTTATAGCATAATAAATTTTGAAATAAATAGCCCATGCATCAATCTTTGGTTAAATCATCAAAATGTTCATGTTTGATAATATGGTTATTGATAAATCAACTCAAAATATGGAAATTTCAGCAATATACATGGAAACATAAACATAATCATGTAATTCAACTTCTAAATCATGAAAAATCTCATAGTCTTGCAAATAATGCTAATAGGTTTGAACCCTAACTTTAAATTCATGAAAAATCATATATAATTCAGAAAGTTTGTAATTAAAACAAAGTTTTGGGCACAAGGATGAAAGAATTATCCTTGTTCAAACCCCACATACCTTAATTGATGAACTAGTTGTTAATACTTGAATCTTGGATCTCTATTGATGCTCTGGAGATGAATTCTTGGAGATCTTGACTTGGGGATTCAAAATCTTGAGTTCCCTTGGAAGATTAATGGAGGAATTTGAGTTTCTTGGAGAGAAAGCTTGGTGAGCTAGGGTTTTGTTTGAGAGAAATTTGATGAATAGGGCATAAAGTGCTTTGATATTTGAGTAATCTTATGTTTTTGGACGGATTAGGGGTTGGGGGATTTACCAAAATACCCTCTTTAAATTCTTAAATGGAACTGAAAAACCTATTTTTTTTCAATCTGGGTGGCCACCGCGACGCGCCACTATCGCGGTAGCTCACTAGATATTGACAAATGGGAATTGGGCAGACTTTGCAATGCGCCATTATCGCACTGGATCTCTAGAAATTGAAAATAGGGAAATTGGCTCTCTTTGTGATGCACCAATATCATGGAAGACCACTGGAAAATGACAATTGGAATTTGACACTGCTCAACAGCGCGCTAAGGGTCTAAATGACGGTGTTTTGCGACTAGAACTTCAAATAGCCATAATTTCTTATCCGATTATCAAATTTAGGCTAATCTTATATCCCTGGAAAGTTAATTCAATTTCCTACATCATGGAAAGTCCAAATCTAAATAATTCCAAATGAAATAAACATCACTCATTTTAGAAACTACTCCTTGTCATTCTCGAGATGAGTTTAAGCTAGGAAAATCTCATGGTATTATAATATCTCCCCCTTGGGAACATTCGTCCTTGAATATGGCTAGTTAAGCTGAAATTTTGAAGGAATCTAAGAGAATAATATAGCATGCACAACTGAAGTAAACTAAGCAACTGAATCTAAATCATTCTAAGCTTCTGAGTAATTTTGTGAGTTCATAAACTTACATGAGGACAACTATATAGCTGAATGTATGACTAGAAAGAACTAGATTAAGAAAGAGTAGTACCTTCGGCTAGATCTAAGTTTGCAGAGAAAAGGTGAGGGTACTTGGCTCGCATATCTGCTTCTGCTTCCCAAGTGGCGCCCTCAACTAACTGATTCCGCCAAAGAACTTTGACGAAGGGAACTTATTTGTTCCTTAGTCTATGAATCTAGTAATCTAAAATCTAAACTGGAATCTCTTCGTATTAAAGGCTATTCTGAATATCTGAGCTTTTTATAGGAACTACAACGGTAGATTTACCGATACTCTTCTTAAGTATAGAGATGTGGAATATGGGATGAACAGCTAATAAGTCTGCAGGCAACTCAAGCTCATAAGCAACCTTTCCAACATGACTCAAAATTTAATAAGGGCCAACATACCGGGGACTAAACTTTCCCTTCTTACCAAATCTCTTCACCCCTTTCATGGGTGAGATCTTTGGATACATAAAATCACCAACCTCAAACTCGAGGTCCTTTCTTCTCACATTTGCATATGATTTCTGGTGACTCTAGGCTATTTTTAATCTTTCTCTAGTAAACTTAACTTTCTCCATGGCCTCAAACACTGAATCAGGCCAAAGCAAAGCAGCCTCGCCCTCTTCAAACCAAACTATGGGTGACCTACATCTCCTCCCATAAAGACCCTCAAACGGATTCATTCAAATGCTAGCATGATAACTATTATTATAAGAAAACTCAATCAATGGAAAATGCTTATCCCAACTACCCTTGAAATCATGAGCATATGCCCTCAACATATCTTCTAGAGTTTGGATGGTCCTCTTTGCCTGATGATGTTTCGTCTTTTGACGGAATATTTTAGGCTTTTTTATTAGGATAATTATGTGTTTTCAAGCAACCATGGTTGTATTTAACATGGTATTTTAGTATTTTTTTGGGTAAGGACTGAGTGTGAAGGATAACTTGGACAATCTGAGCAAAAAAAGTCAAATTAAACAACAACGGCTCAAGCGATGGACCGTCGACCTTGTGATGATCTGTCGATCTAAACCATTGACAAAAAGCAGAAGGCATAGACTCTAGAAGGCCTGCGACGGTCCAGACAATAGACCGTCATCCCTGTGACAAACCGTCAGTGTGAACCGTCACCATAATATAGAAGGCATCATCATTAGAAGTACTGCCATGATGCAGGCGATGAACCGCCAACCTTGCGATGGGTCGTCATACTACCCGTCGTCCAGAAGTAGAACATGGAGTCACTGGACACCCTACGACGATGCAGGTGATGGAACGTCGGACCTACAATGGACCGTCGCTTAACCCATCGCCCAAAAATAGAACATAGAGTCATTGGACACCCTACGATGATGCAGGCGATGAACCGTCAGACCTGCGATGGACAATCGCTTGACCCGTTGACCAAAACGCAGAGAATCTCAGTTTAAATTTAAAATCCCAATTTTGGAATCAATTAAATACCAAGTATTAAGGTTTATTCTGGATCTTTTGTCTTCAGTTTCATACTTTCTCTTCTATTGAGAGCTTTGTACTACTTTTCATTAAGATTTGAATCTAGAGATTGAGACGTGATTATTAGTTTTCATATTTTCCATCAAAGATCGAGAAGAATAATATTCTGACTTCTGTAAGTACTCTTCTAAAGTTATTTATGAACATCAATATAATTTTAATTTCTGACATAAAGATGAGTAGCTAAACTCCCATAACTAGGGTTATGGGAGCCTTGATGTAGAGAACTATTTTGGGGTTGTGAATGGGTTTGTTTTCTAACATCTATCAAAATTGTATAAATTTTTTTTCATTTTAATAACATCTCCTAGTTGCAAACTTGAGAAGTGAGCCCGTGAATACCACTTGTCTTAAAAGAAAGTGGATGTTGGGAAAATAAGTGATTCGCATGAGCTTCATAGGTTTACCCTTTGGGTTAACGGGTTGATGCCTTAGCAGGATCAACCCTCGTGAGAGTATTATTGAATAATGCATGAATCCTTTAAGTTCGAGAGAAATAAAGGGTGAAATACTCATTAGGTTAAGAAACACATGGGTAATCTTTAGAATTCAATAATTCTTGCAATTAGATACATAAGTTAGAATTCGAACACAAACTCACAACCCTGATTATTTGAACATCATGGTGAGCATAACTCTAGTTAATTTCTTCTTATTGGAATTACATCTAAATTTACTCTCAGTAGCTGGGCTTTTGTGTAATATCAATGCAAAAGAACACCGTTAACATTTCTAAACCCTCTTTATTTTGGAGCCTTAGATCAACAGTCTAATAACAGTCATAATACTTAGTGAACACGGTATTCCCTGTGGAATTTAACACCCAACCCAGTTGGGTTCTATATTTGACAGCGACCGCTTACTCTCTCGTAAGAGAGTTGTAATTTGGGTGTATCAAATTTTGGCGTTGTTGTCGGGGAATACGGTTATCAATTAAGTTTATGTTTGTTAATTAACCTTTGGTCAAGCTTCCCAAATTTTATTTTTGTTAGTTGTTTTTATTTGTGCAGGGAAATTATTGTGTATGCCAAGTACATGGAGATCAGGTGCACTATTATTACCAATACATCCGAAACTGCAACTTATTAGCAGAATGACAGAACCCCAAGATGCTGAGAGACTAGCCGTATTGGCTAGAGCTCAACTAAATCAGTAGAATAATGGCCGGCAGGCGCGTCATCCTAACCCTGACGATTATGATTTAGGGGATGATGACTTGTTAGATCTTGATAATCGAAGGTGTGCAGAGAATGTAGTTGCACCTGCGAACAAAAATGTGAACAGAAACCATCCTGTCAGGGTGAGACCTGATCGTCAAGCTGTTCAATTTTATCTTAATGATGATGAAGATGGAATGGACGGAGTCGGTACCACTGGAGCCATTATTCCTCCACCTCTAGCACCAGGGGCAAAGTTTAATATTACTAGTACAATGATCCAGCTCCTTCATCTGAAGGGGTTGTTTAGTGGATTCCCGGGTGATGATCCCAATATGCATTTAGTGAATTTTGTCACTATTTGTAAGTCCTTTGATAACCCGAGAATGAGACAGAATGCCATCCAACTGCATTTATTTCTGTTGTCTATATCTAGGGAGGCAACATTATGGATTAATGAGTTGACGCCCGATTCAATAACCAATTGGGGGCAATTGAAAGAGGCTTTTCTAGAAAGGTTCTCTTCACCTTCTAGAAAGGTACAGTTGAGGGACGAGATTAGAAACTTTAGGCAGATCCCAACCGAATCCCTTTATGAGATATGGGAGAGGTTCAAAAAGAAGTTAACGCAGTGTCCGAACCATAATATGATAGATATTCGTCTGATGGAGACTCTTTATCAGGATTTAAACTTTATTACAAAGCCAGTTGTTGATAATGCTGTAGGGGATCATTTGTGGATCTCACATTTCAGGAGGCCTAGGAGATGTTTGACTGGATGACCAAACAACGCAGAGCTTGGCATACTAGGGATTCTATGGTAGCAAGTCCTGTTGTGTCTGTTGGCATGACTACGAAGCAATGTAAGAAAGAGGAAGAACGTGAACAAGACATGGTACACTTAAAGATGCAGATGGATTTGTTGACCAAGTATCTATTATTTGCAAAGACTGAAAAAGTAAAGGCTATTGCATCTAAAGGTAGAGATGATTCTAATTTGGAAGAAGCGGCTAACTATTTGAATAATCAGGGGGTTTTCAAGGAAATAGCCAAGGAAATCAAGGTCGGAACTACTACGACAAGGCTAGTTATAAGGATAGGGAGCAAGGAAATTGGAAAGATAAGAATGATAGAAGTGGACTATATGTACCTCCCGGAAGTAGAGATAGTGCTACAACTAGCTCTAGCAAGATATCCATAGAGAAAATAATGGAGAAATTATTAAAGGAAGTTGAAGCTACCAACTGTGGAATGACTACCATGAAGAGCGACTTATCTTCTATGAGTCAGTTGGTGAACTCGCACTCTACCTCTATCAAGCAGTTGGAACAACAAATGAGCCAGCTCTCAGCAGTTTTGAATCAAAGAAAGACTAGAACATTGCCAAGTGACACCATTTTGAACCCACAAAATGATGGCTCTCGCATGGCTTTCACTACTAGAAGTGGTAAGGTATTGGCAGGCCCTCCTGTGGGTAAGCCTGCAGTTGATATTGTAGCCGATGATGTTGAAAAAGCAAATATTTATCATTCGGTGAAGTTTAGGAAATTGGATGAGGTTATTGATAACACACCATCCAATAGTCAGCAGGTTGATGAGTTGAATAAAAATAAGGAAAAGGAAGCTGAAGTGGTGGTTACCACTCTGCTAAAGCCACCTCCTTCATTTCCTCATCGATTGAAGAAGAAAGCTGATGACACCAAGTTCAGCAAATTCATGGCTATGATGAAGCAGTTGACAATTAATCTACCACTAGTGGAGGCATTAGAACAAATTCCCAGGTACGCAAAGTTTATGAAAGACCTCATCACAAAGAAGCGGTCAGTTAGTTTTGAGCCGATAGATAATTTATATCATTGTGGTGTTATTTCCACAAGGTCTCTGGTGCAGAAAAAGACAGATCCAGGAGTATTTACTATCCCATGAACTATTGGACCTCTTGACTTTGCAAAAGCTCTGTGCGACCTGGGAGCTAGTATCAATCTAATGTCACTAGCTGTTTACAAAATGTTGGGTTTGGGAGATCCCACACCCACTAACATGTGACTTATGATGGTGGATAGGTCGGTCAAATGACATGTTGGTGTTTTGTATGATGTGTTGGTGAAGGTTTCTAGTTTCATATTTCCTGCGGAATTCGTTATTCTGGATTGCGAGGTGGATTTCGAGGTGCCCATAATCTTGGGTCGACCTTTCCTCGCAACCGAAAGTGTGTTGATTGATTTGCGAGCTAATGATCTCTTATTCAGGCTGGATTATGAAGTGGTGTGATTTGATGTGTGCCAATCAATGAAGCAGCAGAAAGAAATTAGTGTGTTTTCCATTGTAGATGTCTATTATGAGGAGGAGCAGGAAGTGCCGATAGAAGAGAAATTTATTGTTGAAACCTTAGCTGCAGTGTTGATGAATTTTGATTAGGATGGTATAGAAGATTATGAGGAGACTGTTTGTGCCTTAACGAGCATGGGGTCTTACTCATATACCCCTGAGAAGTTGGACTTAGACTTAGAAAATCATCCTAGTCCACCTGTTAAGACCTCTATAGAAGAACCACCTGTCTTGGAGCTAAAAGAATTACCTAGTCATTTGAGGTATGTGTTCCTGAGTAGTGGGAATACACTACCTGTTATTATTGTGGATGGCCTGGGTGAGCAGCAGGTGGAAGCACTTATTTTGATGCTTCAAAAATACAAAAGAGCAATAAGCTGGACTATTGCTGATATTATTGGCATTCCTCCTGGCATCTGCACTCATAAGATACAACTTGAGGAAGAATGTACTCCTACATTAAGCATCAATGCCGACTTAACCCATAAATTCAAGAGGTGGTTAAGAAGGAAATTATTAAGTGGCTAGATGCAGGAGTGTTTTATCCTATTTTCGACAGTAAATAGGTGAGCCCGGTTCAATGTGTGCCCAAGAAAGGGGCATGACTGTTGTTGCAAATGAAAAGAACGAGTTGATTCCTCTTAGGCCTGTGACTGGTTGGAGAGTTTGCATGGACTACCGTAAACTAAACTCATGGACTTTAAAGGACCACTTCCCAAATCCCTTCATGGATCAAATGCTTGATCAGTTGGCGGGAAGTGGGTGGTATTGCTTCTTGGATGGATATTCTGGCTACAATCAAATTTGTATTGCTCCTGAAGATTAGGAGAAGAAAACATTCACATGTCTGTATGGTACTTTTCCATTCAAGCGAATGTCGTTTGGGTTATGTAATGCACCCGCTACCTTTCAAAGGTGTATGATGTCTATTTTCTCGGATATGGTTGAGGACACCTTGGAGGTTTTCATGGATAATTTTTCTATGGTTGGAGATTCATTTGGGTTGTGTCTGGAGAACATGAGTAAGGCTTTGCAGAGGTGTGTGTAATTCAATCTTGTTCTTAATTTGGAGAAATGCCACTTTATAGTGAAGGAGCACATTGTTCTCGGACACAAAATTTCAGCAAAAGGGATAGAGGTCGATCGAGCCAAGGTAGAGGTTATTGAGAAGCTACCACCTCCCATATCAGTGAAAGGGGTGCATAGTTTCCTTGGACATGTTGTCTTTTACCGGAGGTTTATACAAGACTTCTATAAAATTGCAAATCCACTTTGCAAACTTTTAGAGAAGGAAACGAAGTTTTTTTTTGAAGATGATTGCATTAAGGCATTTGAATACCTTGAGAGGAAGCTGGTTGAGGCCCCTATCATTTTTGCACTAGACTGGTCAAAACCGTTTGAGATAATGTGTGATGCAAGCGGTGTTTCCCTCGGAGCTGTGTTGGGGTAAAAGAAGGACAAATTATTTCATCCAGTTTATTATACCAGTAAAGCACTGAATGGAGTACAGAAAAACTACACCATCATAGAGCAGCAACTTCTAGCAGTGGTGTATGCTTTTGAGAAATTTCAGGCATATTTGCTAGGTACCAAGGTAGTGGTACACACTGACCACGCTGCCTTGAGTACCTAATGGCGAAGAAGTATGATAAACCAAGGTTTATCCGATAGGTATTGCTACTTCAAGAATTTGATTTTGAGGTTAAAGATCGTAAGGGATGTGAGAATCAAGTGGTTGATCACTTATCCAGACTCGAAGGTGAGGAAGTAGTAAAAGATGGGCTTGAGATTGATGATTCCTTTCTTGATGAGAAAGTATTGGCTACAGAGCTCAAAAAAGTCCCTTGGTATGATGACTTCACGAATTATGTGGTAAGTGAGGTGGTACCAGAAAATCTTTCCTTTTATCAAAGGAAAAAGTTTCTTGATGATGTGACCCATTACTTCTGGGATGAGCCGTATCTTTTTCGGCGATGTGCAGATGGTATTATTAGACGGTGTGTCCCAAAAGTAGAAATGTTGAGTGTATTGGAAGCAAGTCATGCTTCCCCAGTTGGATGTCACCATGCAGTCCCTCTTTGTTCAAGGATGCTTATGAGTACGTGAAGAGATGTGACCAATGTCAAAGGCAAGGGTCCATCTCAAAACACCATGAGATGCCAATGTCTAAAATGTTGGAGGTAGAATTATTTGATGTGTGGGGCATAGATTTCATGGGGCCCTTCGTGAGCTCATTTGGAATGAAGTACATAGTTGTTGTTGACTAAGTGTCAAAATGGGTTGAGGTTGTAGCTCTAGTGGATAATAAAGGAAAGTGGGTTGTTGCATTTTTAAAGAGAAATATCTTCTCTCGCTTTGGGGTACCACGTACAATCATTAGCGATGGAGGATCGCACTTTTGCAACAAGATATTCAGAGCTGCCTTGGAAAAATATGGAGTTAAGCAGCATAAGGTAGCTACGCCATATCAACCGCAAACAAGGGGGCAGTGGAAATCTCCAATCGGTAAATCAAGGCTATCCTTGCCAAGACTGTGAATGCTAGCAGGAAGGATTGGTCTAGGAAGTTGGACGATGCATTATGGGCATATTGAACAGCTTTCAATAAACCTATTGGCATGTCGCCATACCAATTAGTTTATGGCAAGGCATGCCATTTGCCGATTGAGCTAGAGCATAAAGCATTATGGGTGCTGAAGCATTTGAATCTTAATATAAGACTGGGGCATCTTAATAAGATGGATGAGTTCCATCTCGGAGTGTATGAGAGAGATGACCTATACAAGGAATGAATAAAGAGATACCATAATCGCAAAATTGAAAAGAGAGAATTTCAGAAAGGTGACTTAGTGCTTCTATTCAACTCCAGGCTCAAACTTTTGCCAGGTAAACTTAAGTCCAAGTGGTCAGGCCTATTTAACGTTATTCAAGTCTACTCATCTGGAGTAGTTGAACTTGAAAATGAAGATGTAAGTGTATTCAAAGTCAACGGGCAATGAGTCAAACTTTATATCGGTCCAAAAGACTCGATAAAAAGCATCGCTACTTTTTATCTCGATGAAGTCTGAGTAATCGAAATAACTAAGTCATGTCGCGATGATAATACAGGCGCTAGTGAGAGGCAACCCATATTGAGTTGTTGTAGAGAATTTAATTAAGTTATTTAGTTGTTTGTTTTGTTGATTTGTGCAAGATGAAGGGTTATGGAAGTGTGCAGCTACAACAATGCAGAGTAAACAAAAGTTAAAGGAGTTTTGCATGATCGACGGATCACCCGACGAACTTTCGTAAGCTCGATGGACTGTCACGGGCAATCATCGCAACCATGTCCAGAAACCAAGAATCTGGAAAAGTAGTGATGGAATTATCCGACGGACCGTCGCATGCTTGATGGACCATCATTTGAACCTTCATAGGTTGGCCCCAAGGTTATTTCACTAGATAGTCATGACAGGATGTCCGACGGAGCGTCGCATACTCGACGGACCATCGATTTCACCGTCGCACTTAACCCTAGTTATGCGGGTCGAGTCAGATAAGTTTAGATAGCTGAATTTTTTATTCTTATCTAATTCGAATGGTTTGAAATTGATAATTTGAAGAGTTAAGCAACTCCCACCTGTTCAATCCACCTGTGCCTTTTCATTCTTCCTTCTAACTTCTCAACTCCCCTTTTTCCTTTCCTATTTAAACGCTACTCCCTCCTTTTTCATTTTCTCATCACAAGTCATAAGTTCACTTCATTAAATCAAATCTTCATCCGACTGTTCGAAGTGTATTATGCAAGACCAAGTAGTGATTCAATACTGTAGCAATCAGGTATGAATTCTCCTTTCCTTTTCTTCAACATGATGAGAAATCAAATAGGTGAAAACAACCCGGTGCGTCAAAGTCATTTCTTTTGCAAATTTTGTTGGTATGTTGTTGATGTTAGTTGAAGCGTTGCATATACTATCCTGGGGGAAGTCTGAGTAACCCATCTAAGAATGGCAAGTTAGGGTGAGGTATTATCGATCAAAATGTTATAAAATCACCCTTACATGAGATGCACGCAAGGTGTTTGACAAAATGCCGAAATGAGAGTTGCATCTGCTAGTTACAGTCGATGGTATGCACGATGGACCATCGTATACTCGACGAACAGTCGTATTGGATCATCGCATATTTTACAGAAAAAGGGATACTGGAATGACCCAGATGGTTGGGGTCGACGGACCATCGCATACTTGATGGACCGTCGCCTTTAACCGTCGTTGGTCAGAAAAATTTCTTTTCTCTAGTTTAAAACTGTATATTGATAAATGTTACATTTGTAGGTACCATGGCTCCCAAATTACCAAAAACCAGAGGCTGGATTAGAGGCCAAGCATCCAGGTCTGACGCACCAGCCTATAACACTCGGGGAAGTCAATGAGTGGTTTCTTCATCCTCCTCATCTGACGAGGTGATGGAAACTAGCAGCAACAGTACCTCCATTTCAATTCCACTCGAGGTGGGGGTTGAAACTTCTAACCCCATTCAAGAAGATGTCCCAAAATAAGAGGATCCAAATGTGATTCGACGCAAGGATCAGCAACTAAGGGAAACCATAAGATGGCAAGTAGCGGGTGTCCATGACATTTTCTACAAAGGGGTGGAACCAACGGATAGGATGCCTATCAAAAGGACAATTTTTTAGGAGCACCAGATCATCACAACAACCCTGTATGAGTATCCAGGACTTGAGCGCCATTTCAATGCATATGAGTTGGCCTGGATAAGCAAGCCACTTGAACCTTACCAACCAAACTTGGTTCGTGAATTTTTCACCAACTATTTGGCATTACTAGAGAAAGACCTCTCTAAAGGTTCATCGGCTGCCTATATGAACAAGCTTGATATGGTTCCTGTGAGAGGAGTCGACATTGACATTTCAGAGAGGACTTTGAATAGATTTCTATTTGGGCCTGACTATCAGATACCAGAGGCTATTCCGGAGTTGGGGCATCAGATATTTTCACGGGCTGAACAAAGGCCATGGCTATCCAGGATACTGATAGACGGGGGATAGACTGCATGGTTGCTTGACCCCCATGAAAAAATATTGAAGAAATCACTAAGTTTTAGGGCCAAGTTCGGGTGGGCGATTGTACGATTGAGGCTTATGCCAACAGGTGGTGATGATCATTTAGAGAGCACCAGAGTTATTATTGGTACCTCTTTGATAGAAAGGTTGACCGTAGATTTTGGGCACATCATTTTCGATAAGTTATTTTTCTATGCTCACAAGACTCACATGCACTACCGTTTCTATGCCTTATCACTGAGTTGTGCATAAAGGAAAAAGTTTCTTTGATCAGTGAAATAGACAACGAGGTCCCAGCACAGCATAAGCAAGACATTGAAAAGACGAAGGATGACTCAAGATTTGATTTGTGAATCAACCGACCTCCTGCCCAACAAACTCAGTCAGCACCGGTGCCCGAACCATCAGATTTTCATGCAGGTATGCCATTGCCTTTGACTATGTATGTGCCTCCTACCACATTTATAGGTTTAGCTTCTATGTCGATGGGCGGGACCCCAGACTTTGTGTCTGTTCCACCCCAAACTTCTGAGTACAGGCTGAACCCTGATAACTTCGCAAAGACTATGTGAACCATCAAAAGGTCAAAAAGCAGATAGCAATTTGGGGAAAAGATTTTAGACCCTTTGTGGAGAAAATTATGGAGGATGCATTGCGCCCTTTCAAAAATGTCCAGCTACGCATGGACAACATGGAAGAGCAGATAAACAAAAAGTTGGATAAAATATCCATTCCTAATTTTGGTAAAGTAATCGAGGAGGTTAGATAGCTCCGGGCAGATGTCGATAAGATAAGTCAGCAGCCACAGCAGACCACATTCGATCCAATCCAGGTTGTTAGTGATGAGGACGAAGGTATTGTGGAATTATTTTGGAGTCCAATCAAGGACAAAGGTAAGAAGGTAGCAGAATCAGACAAGAAGACTGAAAAAGCTGCTAAGAAAGAAGAGAAGAAGTAAAGACTGGAAGCCATGTCACCTGAATAATTCAAAGATTACCAGATGCGGAAGCCAGTAAAGAAGTCAAGGAGAGAGGCAGAGAAGCAGCATAAAAGGCTTTAAGATAAAGCAGCTGGAGTATCCACTAGTTCGGCCCCAGTCAGGTGGCAAATTTTAGACCCTTTCAGAGATGTGCTACCTCCGACTCTGGACAGAGAGATTTTGAGTACTCCCACCACCATGGGAGTCAACATTGCACCTGGTAAGGATGTTGGCGCCTCCCCACACTTCACTAACACCTCATATTGACTAAGAGGCACGACAAGTATTTTCCCATCCTTTGTACTTAAAATATTATGCATTTGAGGATAAAGCATTTTTTTGGGGGGTGGATGTGCTTGTTGGGGGGTTGTGTTGCCGATATTATCAGCATGTCTGAGTTTTAATTTTTAATTTTTCATTTTCATGTTGTGTTTGTTGAATTTTTAGTTTTATTCTTAGGTGGTAATATGGTTGCATGAAATAAAAGTCCATTCCTGTTGGCACCTTATTGTACATATGTGGATGACAACTGATCGTGGAAAAATTGAGATTTTTTTATTTTTCATATAAATAATTCCTCTTACCAAGTGGAAAAGTGTTGTACAACCATGTGTGACTCTTTTAATGGCATTAGAAGTTGGTAATAAAGCAAAGCCTAGCTATGTGATCGGGATCCCAAAAATTAGTAGGATAGAAATTAACTCAGTGCCTGTGTGGGTAAGTATTTGTGTAGTTCTGACATAAGTGATACACCTAGAACTTGCCCGGTTCATCAGATATTGTCATGTGTTTTGACTCAATAAGAGGGGATAGTAAGCCATCTTGTATTGTTAGTCCACTTAGCCAAATGATTGACCCACCAAAAATATTGTGTGCCCTTTGTCAACCCTTTTGAGTTGTGGTAGTGGTTTTCTATCCAATAAGTTTGATTCACTCTCTAGAAGGTGTTAAGAATTTAGCTTTGGCCCTGGTCCAATTGTGGACATTATGCACTTTAACTTAGGCAAATCTCCTAAGTTGAGGGTGGCTACTGCTGGATTGTTAGTAGCCTTGGAAGTTGAGTTGAAAGTAAAGTGAAGAGTAGCATCTGGCCCTAGTCTAGTTAGCAATCTAAATAAATATTGTGCACCTCAATATTCTGCATCAGCATAAGTTGTGGGTGGATGATGCTTTGTTCTCAAAAAAAAATTGAGTTATGACAAGAGCGCTGAAGAATAACTGTGAATGAATGAGAGGGTCTTTAATTCTGGTAACTACCAAATAGGGTAAAGAGAGTGAAATTCTTGTACTTTAAGTCACTTACCCAAATAAATAACCTTCACCGAGCATAAAACCTCATTAGAACCCTTATTAAGTCCTACTTGATCTTAGTGAGTCAATCATAAGAGAACATTAGATGATAAGGGAAAGTTTATAGGTGTACACTGTGTTAGCGACTTCTTTTTAGAGAGTGAGAAGCTTAGTTTTGTCCATGATTTAACTGTGTGATGTGAGGTCGACTTCTTTGGATGTAAGGGCATGTTGAGTTATATCTGTTCTATTTAGTTCTTTGGGGTGTCGTATCTGTAGCTATAAATGTGATGATTAGTAGTTAATGCCAATAGTGGATCCATATGTGTTGAAATGGCATAACCAAATGGGTAGTGGAATGATTGTATGATTGTGTTGGTTTTACTGTGAACTTCCTATCATGATGTTGTACGTATATGTATCCCGGTGTTAAGTTGCTTGAGGATAAGCAATTACCTTAAGTTGAGGGTGTTTGATGTTCTGGCTTTTGACGGAACATTTTAGGCCTTTTCGTTAGGATAATTGTGTGTTTTCAAGCAACCATGGTTGTATTTAACATGGTATTTTAGTGTTTTCGGGGTAAGGACTAAGTGTGAAGGATAACTTGGACAATCTGAGCAAAACAAAGGCAAATTGAGCAGCGACAACTCAAGCAACAGACCGTCAACCTTGGGATAATCTATTGGTGTAAACCATCGACAAAAAGCAGAAGGCATAGACTCTAGACGGCCTACGACAGTCCAGGCGATGGACCTTCGTCCCTGCAATGAACCGTCGGTATGAACCATCACTATAATACAGAAGGCATCATCATTGGAAGTCCTGAGAATGCAGGCGATGAATTGTCGACCTTGCAATGGGCCGTCGCACTACCCGTCGTCCAGAAGCAGAACATGGAGTCAATGGACACCCTGCGATAATGTAAGCGACTGAACGTCAGACCTACGATGGGCCGTCACTTGACCCGTCACCTAAAAGCAGAACATAGAGTCACTGTCACCCTACGATGATGCAGGCAACGAACCGTTGGACCTGCGATGGACCGTCGCTTGACCCATCAACCAAAATGCGAAGAATTCGAGTTTGAATTTTAAAACCCCAGCTCTGGAATCATTTAAATACCAAGTATTAGGGTTTATTCCGGATCTTTTGTCTTCAGTTTCATACTTTGTCTTCTATTGAGAGCTTTGTACTACTTTTCATTGAGATTTGAATCTAGAGATTGAGACGTGATTATTAGTTTTCATATTTTCCATCAAAGATCGAGAAGAACAATATTCTGACTTCTGTAAGTACTCTTCTAAAGTTATTTATGAACATCAATATAAGTTTGATTTTTTACATGGAGATGAGTAGATAAACTCCCATAACTAGGGTTATGGGAGCCTTGATGTAGAGAACTATTTTGGGGTTGTGAATGGGTTTGTTTTCTGACATCTATCAAAATTGCACGAATCTGTCTTCATTTTAATGACATTTCTTGGTTGCAAACTTGAGAAGTGAGCCCATGAACTCCACTTATCTGACAAGAAAGTGGATGTTGGGAAAAGAAGTGATTTACATGAGCTTTATAGGTTTACCCTTTAGGTTAACGGGTTAATGCCTTAGCAAGATCAACCCTCGTGAGAGTGTTATTGAATAATCCATGAATCTTTTAAGTTCGAGAGAAGTAAAGGGTGAAATACTTATTAGGTTGAGAAACACGTGGGTAATATTTAGAATTCAATAATTCTTGCAATTGGATACATGAGTTAGAATTCGAACACAAACTCAGAACCCTGATAGTTTGAACATCTTGGTGAGCATAACTCTAGTTAATTTCTTCTCATTGGAATTACATCTAAATTTACTCTCAGTAGCTGGGCTTTTGTGTAACATCAATGCAAAAGAACACCATTAACATTTCCAAACCCCCTTTATTTTGGAACCTTAGATCAACAGTCTAATAACAGTCACAATACTTAGTGAACACGGTATTCCCTGTGGGATTCGACACCCAACCCAGTTGGATTCTATATTTGACAGCAATCGCTTACTCTCTCGTAAGACAGGTATAATTTAGGTGTATCACCTGACCATTTGTCAAAGGGTGGAAAGATGAACTAAAATGGACTTGGGTACCAAGTCCCTTCTGAAAAGCTCTTCAAAACTGGGAAGTAAACTGAGTACCCCTATCCGAGATGATAGACAAGGGAACTCCATGCAATCTGACTAACTCTCGGATATACAACTTATCATAATCCTCAGTTGTATAGGACATGTAAACTGGTAAAAAATGCGCTGACTTAGTCAATCTGTCTACAATAACCCAAATTGAATCATGGTGACGATGCGAATGGGGTAAACAAGTCACATAATCCATATTCACCTCTTCCCACTTCCAAGTGGGAATACCAAACTCTTGAAACTAACCACCAGGTCTTTGGTATTCTACTTTAACCTGTTGACAAGCTGCACACTTGGCTACAAACTCTGCTATATCTCTTTTCATACCACTCCACCCATAGATTTCTCGCAAGTCGCGGTACATCTTGGTAGCATCTGGATGAATAGAATACCGCATACCATGTGCTTCTGCCATAATCCGCTACCTCAAATCATCAACACATGGAACACACAATCTACTTTGGTTCCTCAACACACCATCTCCTCCTTAAGATAAAACCTCTACCTTTTGGTCTTTAACTGACTCTTTCAGTTTGACCAAACTAGAATCCATATCTTGCTTCTCTTTTACTTCCGAAACTAGAGAAGATTCGGAACTACTATGAACCCAAACATTCCCCTCAGCTGAATCAACTAACCTAACACCCAATCTAGCCAAGTGATGAACTTCTCTAGCTAACATTTTCTTATCATTCTCCACATGAGCAACACTGCCCATAGACAATCTACTATGGGTTTCCGCCACTACATTGGCCTTGCTCGGATGATACAACACACTCATATCATTTTCCTTCAACAACTTCAACCACCTTCTCTGATGGAGATTCAACTCTCTCTGCGTAAACACATACTGCAAGCTATTGTGGTCCGTGAACACATCAACATGCACATCATACAAATAATGTCTCCAGATTTTCAAAGCAAACACCATAACAGCTAATTCGAGATCATGGGTTGGGTAATTCTTTTCATGAGTCTTCAACTGTCTAGAGGCATAGGCTATGACCTTACCTCTCTGCATCAACACGCAACTCAAACCAACTCTAGAGGCATCATAATACAGAGCAAAGTCATTTGTACCATTAGGTAATGCTAGAACTGGGGTTAAAGTGAGTCGAGTCTTCTACTCCTGAAAACTCTTCTTGCAGGAATCTGACCACTGGAACTTAACTTTCTTTTGGGTCCATCTAGATATAGGAGACACAATAGATGAGAAACCTTCAACAAAATGGCAGTAATAGCCGGCTAAATCCAAGAAACTCCTAATGTCTGACAGAGAGATAGGTCTAGGCCAATTCCTTATGGTTTTCGTCTTCTGGGGATCAACTCTAATGCCATCGACGGAAACAATATGACCAAGAAAGGCTACTGACCTTAGACAAAATTCACATTTGCTGAATTTGGCGAACAATTGATGCTCTATAAGAGTTTGCAAGACTATTTTAAGATGGTCTGCATGATTATCCTCACTACGGGAGTAAACAAGGATATCATCTATGAATACTATGACAAATATGTCTAGATATTGTTTGAACACTCGATTCATAAGGTCTATGAAAGTTGCTGGAGCATTGGTTAGCCCGAAAGACATGACTAGAAGCTCAAAATGACCATAACGGGTTCTAAAGGCTTTCTTTGGAATATCACACTCCCTCACTCTAAGTTGATGTTAGCCGGATCTAAGGTCTATCTTTAAGAAATAACTTGCACCTTGGAGTTGGTCAAATAAATCATCAATTCTAGGAAGTAGATATTTTTTCTTAATTGTGACCTTATTTAGCTGATAATATAGTCAATGCACATTTGCAAAAAAACATCTTTCTTTTGCACGAATAGGACGGGAGCGCCCCATGGAGAAATACTAGGCCTTATGAAACCCTTATCTAGATCTTTGAGTTGCTCCTTCAACTCCTTAAGATCTGCAAGAGCCATATGATATAGAGGGATAGAAATAGGCTGAGTATTTGGAAGAAGGTCAATACCAAATTCTATTTCCCTATTAGGAGGTACCCCTAGGAGATCTTCTTGGAAAATATCAGGAAACTCATTTACTACATCGACTAACTAAACTGTAGGGGTCTCAAACTTAGTGTCTTTAACTCAAACTAGATAGTAGATGCAACCTTTGGAAATCAACTTTCTGTCATTAAGATAATATATGAAATGACTCTTGGGAGACACTGAATTACCTGACCACTCAAAGACTGGCTCATCTAGAAACTAAAATTTCACCACAAGGGTGCGACAGCCTATAGAAGCATAACAGGAATGGAGACAATCCATACCAAGAATAAGATCAAAATCAACCATGTATAACTCTATCAAGTCTTCTAACATGACTCTATGAAGAACAGTTATAGGACATTTTTTGTAGACTTGCTTAGTAACAACTGACTCACCTACTGGAGTAGAAACCAGGAAAGGCTCAGGGATCTTTTGGGAACTTACCTCAAAATTTACTGCAAATAACGGGGTCGCATAAAAAAAACTCGACCCAGGGTCTAACAACACATAAACATCAAAATAAAAGACACAAAGCATACCAGTCACAACATCGGGTGAATCCTCCTACTCCTAATAGGATGGTAAAGCATAGAACTGATTCTGGCACTGACCGTCACTGGTACTGGATGATACACCCTAAGGAGGAGTTGGGCGACCTAAGGGTGCTGGTATACTAGTGGCCTAAGTCAGGGGAAGGTCATCTCTATTTCCTTGCTTAGCATGCAGACAATATTGAATGTTGTGGCCTAACTTACCACACCCAAAACAACCTTTCTAACTAGCCAAACACTTACCAATATGATTCTTACCACACTTAGCACACTGAGGATAACTGGGCCTACCACCCATACTACTTTAAGACTTGGGAATAGAAGACTTACCCCACGGTTCCTGTCTATTTCTGGGTGCAGGAGCACTAGCTGGAGAAGGCACAGTCATAGATGAACGATTTTGAAACTGCGAATGATTTCCTCCTCCAGACCTATTCTGACCATGATCAAATTTCCCTGTTCTAGCCCTCTTATTCACTCTCTCTCCTTTATTTTTTCTACCTCAATCTACTAAGCATGCATCATTAATCTAGGATGGTTCATGTCCCTGTTAAGTATAGTAGTTCTACACTCCTTAACCACCAACCCAGATACACCGGTTACAAACTTACTCATGTTTGATCTAAATTCAGCCATCTGATCAGGGGCATACTTAGACAGCTGGTTGAACTTAAGGCAATACTTCTTCACTGTCATAGAGCCCTGCCTTATATTCAAAAACTCTTGTATCTTAGCTTCTCTCATCTCAAGTGGGAATAACTTGTCTAAGAATGTATCCTGAAACATCTTCCAAGTCATGGGAGCTGCATTCTCCCCTCTACTTTTCTTCCACATCACTAACCAATCATAAGCAACATCCTTCAGTCTATAGGATGCTAATTCTACACTCTCTTCTTTAGAAACATGAATAATTCAGGTGATCTTCTTCACCTCATCTAGATAAAGTTGTGGGTCCTCATCTGTCTTCAACCCAAAGAATTTTGGTGGGTTCATTCTCATAAAGTTTTGAATCCTAGTAACGGCTAAGACTCCATATTGCTAAGGTGGGGCTATATCCTAATGGTTACCCTGAATATTTGCTATCACCACTTGGGCTAGCGCCTGAAAGGCAGCCCAAAACTCTGCATGTGACACATTCTCATTTAAAGAATCTGCGGGCTGAGATGGCAGGTTATCATTTCTATGGGCATTAGCTCTGTGAGGAGGAATATTCTGTCATAAAAGAGAATGAGTTAATAATAGATAGAGACAACTGTAAGCACGATAAATTATGAAGAAGAAATGGTTTCCTAAAATGCTTCGTAGACTCTTGCTCATATATGTGGCGCGCTTTACACCGATGATCAAGACTCTATGTAACGTGGCTTGTCTAACTCCCTATGACTCTCTACACCTTAGGCTCTAATACCAAGTTTGTAACACCCCAAAATTTGATTCATGGGATGCTATATGGTACTTCAAAATACAAGTAGTCCTGAGCTAACCCTGGTTGCGTTCTACAAATTCTGAATCTCAAAATAGGGAAAAATAAATGTATAATACTGATAAATGCAAAAAACTATCTGAAAAATTTGAGTATATCTGAAAATACTGATCACATCAATTTGATAAAACCAAATACTGAAAGATCAGAATACGACATCTGAAATTTAAGACTGGATCTAGTAGTCTGATAAGCCTCTACTAACTGAATATAGAGAGTCACTGTGATAGTCCCAAGCAGACTCAGACTATCTGAAGAGAATAATAAAAATATTTACTAGCAACTAGAGATCTGAATAGTTAAGTCCCCGAACTAAGAGGACTATCCAACTGCAGAGATGTAGATGAGATGCTCAAAAATCACTCTCACTGCTGAGACTGAGCACCTGAACCTACATTATGAGATAATCTAGCACATAGACGTATATGTGGATCAGTACTTTGATGACGTACTGAGTATATAGGGGTGCATGCAATAAGTAAACAATATCATCACAGTTTATAGAAAACATCATGCATGCTAAATGTAAATGACTCGCGTAAGCTTGAGTAATCTAAAAACTGAAAGTCAAATCATGAATAATAAAACATGTAATCTAAATCTTGTGAACCATTACACTTAGTTCTAAAATCTGTATTTTGTTCTTATTCTCAAACCACATAGGCAAAGTGAAAAAGGGCTCACCTTTCATGTCTGAGAACTAAAAGTTGTAATTCTGTAACTGAAGTCTAAAGTCAAGTAATATCCGAGTAAGTTTGTGAGCCTTTACACTTAGTTTTTATAATCTGGAAAATAGTTCATCTTAGGGATTTAAAGTAATTAGTTTATCTGAAGGGAGGTTCTCTTAACCGACATAAATCATATGAGCTAACATGGAGTCCAATATCTTGTCCTCTTAAAGAAGAAACCTTACGTTGGGGAGAGGTGTCATACTCTTGCCAAGGAGTATAAACTGAGCTAAGTGACCACATCTGTAACTATCATCCATATAGAAGTGGGAATAATTTGATAATTTGTACGCAGGTTGGCTACGTAGTTCTGTGGAAGTAGGATGCACTAAACCCACACTTCCCACTCAGTGTTAAATACTACTCCCTTTTTTTATTTGCTACGCTCATTCTGTTGTAAATCCACTTTTAAAATAGTATAATGGTTTAAAATGAAAACCAACTGTATATTTGTAAAGCTAAATCTGTAATCTGAATCTTTAAAGTGGATTTCATATCTATTCTGAGACCTAAAGGTCAAATCTTCATAATAATCTGGAAAGAATCTAGTCATAAAGTGATCATAGCACAATAAATCTTAAAATAAAAACCCATGCATCAATCTTAGGTTAAATATACATGGAAACATAAACATAATCATGTAATTCAACTTCTAAATCGTGGAAACTCTCATAGTCTTGCAAATAATGATAATGGGTATGAACCCTAACTTGAAATTCATGGAAAATCATATATAATTTAGAAATTTTGTAATTAAAACAAAGGTTTGGGCACAAGGATGAAAGAATTATCCTTGTTCAAACCCCACATACCTTAATTGATGAACTAGTTGTTAATACTTGAAGCTTGGATCTCTATTGATGCTTTGGTGATGAATTCTTGGAGATCTTGACTTGGGGATTCCAAATCTTGAGTTTCCTTAGAAGATTAATGGAGGAATTTGAGTTGCTTGGAGAGAAACCTTGATGAGATAGAGTTTTGTTTGAGAGAAATTTGATGAATAAGGCATAAAGTGCTTTGATATTTGAGTAATCTTATATTTTTGGGCGGATTAGGGGATGGGAGCTTTACCAAAATACCCCCTTTAAATTCTTAAACGGAACTGGAAAATGTATTTTTTTTATCTGGGTGGCCACCGCGATGCGCCACTATCGCGGTGGCTCACTGGAAATTGACAAATGGGAATTGGGCAGACTCCGCGACGTGGAGTCATCACGGTGCCCCTTTGGAATGCCATTTTTGCACATGGAGCGATGCACCATTATCGCACTGGATCTCTGAAAATTGACAACTGTAAAATTGGCCCTCTCCGCGATTGACCAATATCACAGAAGGCCACTGGAAAATGACAATTGGGATTTGGCACTACTCCGCGGCGCGCTAAGGGTCTAAATGACGGTGTTTTGCCACTAGAACTTCAAATAGCCATAACTTCTTAGCCAGTTATCAAATTTAGGCGAATCTTATATTGCTGGAAAATTAATTCAATTTCCTACGTCATAGAAAGTCCAAATGTAAAGAATTCCACATGAAATAAATATCACTCATTCTAGAATCTACTCCTTATCATTCTCGAGATGAGTTTAAACTAGGAAAATCATGGGGCATTACAAAATCTAATCGTCCATTGTGTTAGGCTATGATACCAAATTGTTATGATCTTTGGCGAAGGATCGAGTTACCAAATGATGAACAGAAAAGTCCGCCTCAAATGATATCGACTTTCTCTTACCATTGTTTGAATTCCAAGATCGACCTATTTTATAGATAAATTTAGTTCGTCAAGAGGGGCTGAAACCTTTGAGTTCAATAGAAGAGAGAACTCTGATCTCTTCAGCTCGTTAAAGGAAGTCTGAAACCTTAGAGTTCAATGGAAGAGAGAACTCCAGCCTCTTGTTTTTGACTAAAACTATTCATACGTATTATTCCTCACATTTCCTTTAAATAGGAGTCTTATTACATCAATAGAAAGCCTAATCCTTATGAAACTAGGAAACATAAAACCCAATTCTAGAATAATCAATACAAAGCCTAATCCTTATAAAACTAGAAAATATAAAACCCTATTCTAAAATAATAAATAAAGCGACTCAAATATAAATATATAACAAATAAAAATACTTAAAATATAAATAAATAATAACCATATTCCACGCATCCATAACAGAAACACTACCTTGTTGACAAACTTAAATACCAGATGAAACTCACTTTTGAGAAATTTCTTTCTCATACTTGCCACAGATGTCCCCCTTACCTTTGAGGCATCCACTATGAACTTTGTTGAGGTTCTTTGTTTTTAAACAGTCCTCACACCAACAATGAGAACATCCATGATTTTCCTAAGAATTTCTTCATCCAATTTCAGTTTCATCCCTTGAACCAAGGCAGCCAACCTTAGCCTATCGACTGAAAATTTCCCTGTATAGTAACACTGCCTCACTTCTCCTTCAAAGACAGAGGGAACTAGTTCCACTAGGATATGTAACTATCCCTGATGCCTAACATACTCAACTAACTCCACCATATCAGGTTTCTCAAAAATTCTAGAGTCAAAGACTCTCTTATTCAACATCTTCTGTGTTCTCAGAGTCTCATTTGTTTCTTATCTAGTCACACTCTTATATACTTCCTCCACATTCCTTATTTAAGAACCATTGCTAAGTTCTAATTCTATCATTTTTCTCTTCTTGGGACCAGGTTCGATAGTTGCTTTTTTCTTCTTCATAGCTATGTGTTTCTATCTTAGCCCAGTTGAACTCCTAGATCTTGTAGGGGGCCTGGTCCTTCCTTTATCCTACACATATTTCCTCCTTTTCTTTGTTACAACAACAACATCAAGGTCAATTTCTTCATCACCCTCTCCAATATCAACCATTTTGATATTTTCTTCCTCAATCACAATCATCTTCTTTAACCTTTTTCTTTTAATAGTTGCCAACTTATTTTCCTTCATAGAATCCCCCATAAGATTCTTCTCAACACTCTTTGTTATATATGTCTTTGTTATTTTCCATGTCTTTTCTACTTTTTCTTTTCCTTTGCTGCCTCTTTGCCTTTGTACTGGCCACTTTGAGGGTCTTTATCGTCAATCTCCTTTAATTATATGGGGGTGGAATAAATGAACCATCAACCTCATTAACCTTAGGAGATGTATCTCTTGTTTTATCACCAACATCTTGATCCTCCATATTAAAAGAACTCTCCCCAGGGTTATTTGAGAGCAAAATAAAATTCTCAGCAACCCAATCCTCTCCAGCCAACTCACTACTATATGGGTTAAGACTTTTTTACAAAGAGATTTTTATTAAAAAGTTAGGCAAAGATGGTATTTAAGTTAGAGAGGTGGGAGATCCAGGTTTATTTAGGGATTTAAAGTGATCAATTTTTCAAGAACTTTTGAAGGGGGGGTTGAGTGAGCTCAACTTCAATGGATGACCCAAAAACCTCACTTTGGTCAACCATTATAGTAGACTCAGATGGGGGTTCAACTACTTTTAGGATTTCTTCCTTGGTTAACTCATCCATGGATGTTGGTGAGAAAGATGAGTCAACTAGTCGGATTTTAAAGAGGGGTATAGAGGGTGGAATGGACTCGATCTTGAAGGGGGTTTGAAGAAAGATCCTTTTTAATCATAGACACTGATGGGGAATAGGTTACAATAGGAGGTTTTTCGGACTGGGTAAATGAGTTTGAACAATTTCAGAGTCTTTTGTGGGGCTTAAAAGTGAGGTGTTTTCAGCCATTTAGTATTTTTAAGGATGGCTTGAAATAGCATAAAAGAATTTTTTGAGAATAGAACAGATTTCATTTTTGGTACTAATTTTGGAAATGAAATATGTGAGAAAAATATATTTATTTGATTTTTAAAGAGAAAGAAACGGTGGAACGTTTTAAATTTAAGGAGTATAGGACATGTCTGGTCCTTATAGGTGTGACCTTTTTATTCTTTGATGATTTGACAGTTTACAGATAGGTAGGAAAGAACATGTCTTTTTAGGAAAGACTTTTTGCAAATTCTAAAAAGAACATTAATGATACTAACCTGTGTGAAGGGACTAGGCCCCTCCCTTTGCTATAGTGAATCTTTTATATTGAGTCTGTCTCATATGTTCGCCTTCAAAATGGATCACCATACATTTATACTTGCAAAGGTATCGTACTAAGTTAGACCAAAAAGCATAAATTTCATCAAGGATACATATCTCCTAATCATAACCAATGAATAGAGGAAAATTGATCCACCAAGTAAGTCAGTTCATCATAATCAAACCCAACCTCGGCCTATTCTTCATAAATTTATCCTTGTGAAGAGCCTTTGTAAAAATACCAGCTAGCTGATCTTCAGTCTTACAGAATTTTATGCAAGTAGATCTTTTTTTAATATTGTCTCTAAGAAAATGATGTCTCACATCAATATGCTTTGTCATTTTATATTGCACTAGATTTTTAGCCATGTTTAGAGCACTTGTATTATCACACATCAGCAGAATGGTATTAGAAACAATCCTAAAATCCTTCAGTTATTCTTTGATCCTTAACAATTGAGCACAACAAGAAGATGCAGCCACATATTTAGCTTCAGCAATAGATAGTGTAACTGAATTTTGTTTCTTAGATCCCTATAAAATTAGAAAGGAACTTAGGAAATAAGCCATTCCTGAAGTATTTTCTTGTCCACTAAGTACCCAGCATAATTAGCATCAGCATACCCTATAAGATCAAAACGGTCTCCATATGGATAAAACAGGACCAGGTCTTTTGTCCCTTTCAGGACCAAGTCTCCATATTAATTGGCTTGGCATCTTCCATATTATGTTTTTTCAACATCTTTTTGATGCATTTTTTCTGACAAATTATTGTCCCTTGTAAGGTATGTTTAATCTGTAAGCCTAGAAAGAAGCTCAATTCACTCATCATGCTCATTTTAAACTCACTTCCCATTAATTTTGTAAATTCTTCACATAGAGATTCAGAGGTTGCTCCAAAGATTATTTCATTAACATAGATCTACACAATCAATAAGTTAGTACCTCTGGACTTCAGAAAGAGAGTATTGTTAATTTTTTTCTCTCTTAAATCCATTTCCTAGAAGAAACTTTAAAAGTCTCTCATACCAAGCTCTGGGTGCTTCAACCCATAAAGAGCTTTATCCAGTTTGAGCACATGATGTAGGAAATCTGAATCCGCAAAACCTAGAAGTTGTTTGACATAAGCTTTTTTCTTTAAATTTCCATTTAAAAGGACACTCTTGACATAATTTGAAAGAGTTTGAAACCCATATAAGCTAAAAAAGCAATAAGAATCCTCATAGATTCCATCCTTACAACGGGAACAAAGCTCTTACAAAGTAAATACCTTCTTCCTGATTATATCCTTGAACAATAAGCCTTTTTTTATTTCTATTAATAGTGTCGTGTTCATCTTGTTTGTTTTTGTACATCCATTTTGTCCCAATGATTGTTTTGTTAACAGGCCGAGGGACTAGGTGCCAGACTTTTCTCCTTTCAAATTACTGAACTTTTTCATACATAGAACTAATCCAGTTAGCATCTTTTATGGCTTCCTTTATATCCTTGGTCTTAATTTGTGAAAAGAAAACTGAGAAAGTCATAAAATTTTTGGCTTGAACTCTTGTTTGCATTCCAGATTCCAAAGAAGAGGTCATATTTTCAAGAAGGTGAAAAGATTTATGATTTTAATTTGATATTCTTGGCTGAGGTCTGCTGGGACCAGGTCCTTGAGGATTTTGAGCAGGTTTTTTTTTATGTTCCTCCTCTATATTTGGATTCATCAACTAAGAACTTAATTCACTATCACCTTCTTCATCTGTAACTATATCATTTTTTTCTTAAACTTCAGCTTCTACTATATCATCCCTTTGAATAGGAATGGGTTCTTCTATGTCAGAATCTTTACCTCCATCAGAATCTTTTAACTTTCCTAGTTCATCAAAAACTATATGTACACTTCCTTCCACACACAGTGTTCTTTTGTTGAAGACTCTGTAGGCTTTACTTGTAGATGAGTACCCACAAATGCTGCTTCAGTACTTTTATAGTCAAATTTCCTAAGCTCATTCTTTCCATTGTCCAGGATAAAATATTTGTACCCAAAGGGACTAAAATAATAAAGTTTAGGCTTTGTGTTGAAGACAAGTTCATATAGATTCTTATTCAAGGGTGATCTGATCAGGCATCTATTTGTCACATAATAGGTAGTATTGACAGCTTCAGCCCAAAAAAATTTTGGAAGACCACTATCAATTAACATGGTCCTGTTAATTTCAATAAGAGTTCTATTTTTCATTTCAACCACTCTATTTTTATGAGGGGTTCTTAGAGCAGATAAGTTGTGACTGATGCCACTTTCAGCACAGTATTTGTCAACTTTAGAGTTTTCAAACTCAGTTGCATAATCAGATCTGAATTCAGCAATTTTATAGTTCAATTTCATCTGAATTTTCTTAGCAAAGATCAATAGTACTTCATAAGTTTCATCTTTAGCTCTTAGGAACATGGTTTAGGTGAATCTGAAATAGTCATCCATAATAACAAACACATATCTTTTACCACCTCTACTTTATACTTTGATAAGTCCACATATGTCCATGTGCAACAATTCAATATGTCTTGAAGTACTTACCTGTTTCTTCTACTTGAAGGAAGATCTTGTTTGTTTTCCTTTGACACAAGCATCACATACCTTATTTTCTGAGCCTTGGAACACCATAGAGCAGATTTTTTAAGACTAGTTTATTGAGTAATGAGGAGCTTACATGTCCTAATCTTTTGTGCCATAGATCAGTATTTTTACTTTGAGCACTTAAGCAGGTCAATTTATAAATAGCCACTTAGCTATATACATATTCTTGCATCTTTTAGTTTTGAGAATAACCTTCCCAATCTTCACATCATACATAGTGCACCCATCAGATAGGAACTTTATCTTATCTTCTTTGTCAAAAATTTGAGATACACTTAGAAGGTTATACTAGACCATTTACATAATACACAACCTTAATTGCATGGTTTAAGGATTTTTCTATCTTGCCAACACCATGGATATAGCCTTTCTTTCCATTTCCAAAAGAAATATTTCCACCTTGAAGAACCTTGAGTGAGAGAAAATGGTCAGTTTTTCTAGTCATATATGTAGAGCATCCACTATCCATGAATCAGCTTTGACTAGCTTCTCTTACTCCCACGTGCATTTAGAGTTTATTTTTTATATTTGGGAACCCACTTAAGTCTGAGTTCTCAGAAGGAAGACAATGGAGTGATCACATTTTTCGTAGTCCAGCTAGGCAATTTGTTCTTCTTAGAATTTTTTGAGGAGTTAGATCCCTTCGGGTAAGGCTGCTTCTGATGGACATATCTAGTAGTGTTCATTCTAACTCTAAGTCGTCCTTGACATTCCTCCCTTAAGTGACTACCCTTCCATAATGTGTGCATAGAGGATTGTTGTCTTTACTTTTAGCAATAGAGACATATTTTTCTTGAGACTTAAGAGCATGATAATTGTATTGATATCCAAGACCTCTACCATTATTGATCCCCTGACTGGTTAGGTTAGCAAGGATATGTGAGGATGTGGTCTATTTTAAGGATTTGTTAAGAGCTTCTTTTATACGGATCAAGTCCCTTTCTAATTTTTCATTCTTGTGAAGTGCAGTCATAAGAAGTTTTTTAAAATTCTTTAACTTTTCTTCAAGATCAATTTGAAGCTTTGAATCTTCTTTCTTGCCCTTCCCATTAGACTCATCTATTTTCTTTAGTTGATCTATCAAAACCTTGTTATCAGATTTCGGTTTTAAAGATTGTTATCCCATTTTAGACGACTGAATGGTTAAGGAAAGTTTTTTATCTAATAGATTTTCTACCTTATCTTCAAGTAAATCCCTCTCAGTAGTAAGTTCACGCACATAATCAAGAAATACATTTACAAGTTTCTCTATCTTCTTAGGGTAATAATCATTTAAGTTCTACTAGATATCAAAAAGAGTTACCTCATTCTCTTCTTCATCATTTGATTTTACTATGAGAGAAAAAAAAGAGTTGTATGAGGTTTCACTATCTTATACAGCTAACATGAAGGCATCCTCAGTCTTTTCACATTCATCATATTCACTTGAGGTATCTCCCCAGACAGCCAAGGCTTGTTTCACTGCATAATCAGCAACAGTCTTCCTTCTTGACTTATCAAGAACCTGGTGCTTCTTCTTTCCTTTGTCTCCCCCTAAATTTAGATACTCTTGATAGTATATTTTGAGCAAAGGGCAATCTTTAATGAAATGCCCAGGTTTTCCACATTTGTGACAGACTTTAATAGTACCTTTTTTTCTGTTGATGCTTCTTTTTCTTTAAAATTGACTACTTCTCTTTATTGCCCTCACAATCTTCTTAGCCAAGTAGGCCACATCAATATCATCTTTACTAGACTCAGACTTTGATGTTTTAATGCTAGTGACTTTTCCTATTTGGTCTCCTTCTTTTCTTGACCCTGTTGTTTCTTCAATTCATTAATCTTTAAATCTCCAATCAGTTCATCCATGGTAAGAGTCTTCAAGTTTTTGGCCTCAGTAATAGCATCAACTTTGCTTTCCTAAGACTTGGGAAGAACTCTAAGGATTTTTCTCACTTATTTTTGCAGAGAAATAACCTCACCAAGGCAGTGAAACTCATTAGCGATTGATGTAAATCTTGTGTACATCTCTTGACTGGTTTCCCTTTCCTTCATGGAGAAGGCTTCATATTGAGTGGTAAACATATCCACTTTTGACTCATTCACATCAGTTATTCCTTCTTGAGTTGTTCTCAGGCAATCCCAAATTTCTTTGGCATTTTCACAAGTAGAAATTTGATTACATTCATCTAGTCCTATCCCACACAATAGCAATTTCTTGGCATTGAAATTTTTTTTAATTTTCTTACTATCTTCATCATCATATTCTCTCATGGTTTTGACAACCATTCTGGTTATGTCCCATTCTTTGACTTCCCTTAATGGCCATGAGGATCATCAAGTATCACATTCATCAGCTCACTATCCTCAGCCATAATGAAATCGTACATCCTAGTTCCCCACCACCCATAGTATTGCCCATTGAAATAGGGTGTCCTAGTAGTAGATTATCCTTCCTCCATATTAGGTAGTGCAACTATGATCAAGAATCCACTCTAGGTGTTAGCCTTTTAGAGTGTCCTGGCTTTGATATCAATTATTGAAATGCAGGGATTACACACCACCAAGGAACCAGGTCCCCAACAGACAAAATATTTCTACGCATGCAAATATAAAACAAATAAACTGTAAAGTAAAGAACACAATAATTTAATGCGGAAACCTCCTTGCTCAAGGAAAGAAAAAACACAACTTGCACTTATAAGCACTCAAACTTCACTATAATCAAAACGCATCTTGATTATAGACTCTATTAGAACTTAACTCTAAGTTCCTCTAATTTATAATAGCTCTATTACAAACACCTCTTGTTAACTCTATCAATTCCACTCTTAAATATTTGTTAACTCTAACCCTTGCAAACTCAGATAACTCTACTTGAGAGACTCAACAAGAATAAAAAAAGATTTACTCTTATATTTGAGTAAATCGATTACAAAACAAGACTTGACTCAAGAACACCTAGACCTTAAGCATAATAGATTTAGAACTTGAGCTTAGAGAGTTTTCGCCGCCACCATGAGATTCTTCAAATTGTAAAAAAACTAAGAAGGAAAAAGCATCATTAAGTATTTATAGTAGTGTAGAATTGAGGATGGAATTTTAATTGGATCAGGTGTACAATCAGGTACACTGTGCACCTTCACAGTTTGTTGCACTAGCAGACAAAACTGTGCAGTGATATGACAGCTATACTAGGATAAAGTAAATAAGGAAACTGATCCTCCAATATCATCTAGTCATTATTGAAACATGAGACAACATAACATAATAAAGTCGATAACATAATATAATTAAATAATTACTAATATTTTTCTCTAATAAGTAAAATTTAAATACCTGGTCCCTCTAACACCTTCCCAAAATCCATCACGCTCGATTTTAGGCGGACTCCATGATATAATTTGGTTCCCGTGAATGTCGTAACTGATTAACATCCCCAAAGTGTTGCTGGTGACCTCAATCAATGACTCGATTAACACTATGGGATGTCTGACTCGAGAGGTATCATTCACCTTTTGCAAACTGGAGGACCAGTCGTGTTGGTACCTCAAGGCTGCGCTCATCCATACACGAGCGTCCTTGATTTGGCCTCTTGGCAATGCATAATTAGCAGTCTGTTTGAATCTGTATTCTGAAAAAGCAAGTCCCTCCACGTAATTTGTCGCAGCGACTGTAACGTTCACGTTTCCAGCCGAAGATTGTAGTATATCCTTCACCACGGGCTGGGCCTTGGCTAGTTTGTGCGATGAACGACCCAATGCTGAATAGATTATTTGAAGGGTTGAGAGGTTGAAAGAAAAGTGATGATGGAAGGAAGCTCGCATGTTGATGGGTCACATGAGGCCTTGCAGGCTCCTCGAATTCCAGGCGGCAAATGCTGGTTATATTTGGCGTAAGTGAGAGAGAAGAATAAGAGGATAGCCAGAGAAAAATTACCAGACGCCATTGACTTGTATTAGATACGAGATGGTTTAAAATTTATTGGCGAGATTTCTTCAAGTTGTCGTTCTGCATGATATATACATGGATCAATGGTTGAAAACAAGTGTTTGGTTGAATAGTGAGCAGGGAGGCTCTACCCTTTTAAAGAAAAGGCAAACATCTTAGGCTTCAAATTTGAGGAACCTCACTTTTTTTAGTAATATTATTTATAGAAGAATAATTTTTTATTCAAAGTAAAAGAATTGTAAGAAGAATTTTGATATATCTAACGTATTATATGCATTAATTATATTTACTAACTAAAAGAGAATTATTAAAAGAAAGTCAGTACATAATTTAAAATGGACTTTGTTTAAAAAAAAAAAAAAACTTAAGAACTTTGTGATTTTGACCTTAAATCATTAACATACTTGAGCCGCCCTAATGGTGAGAAATGGGAGGATAGGGTTCTGAGGTTTCAAGGTGCAATGCTAGAGACGCCTAATTTCACGTGGTATAAAACCTTTTTCTTTGGCATACGAAAATAAATTAATTATCTATATCTATAATCTATATTTATAATTTATATTATATATTATATTATTATATTATATTATATTATATATTATATTATATTATTATATTATATTATATTATATTATATTATATTATATTATATTATATATCATTATATTATATTATATTATATTATATTATATTATATTATATTATATTATATTATATTATATTATATTATATTATATTATATTATATTATATTATATTATATTATATTATATTATATTATATTATATTATATTATATTATATTATATTATATTATATTATATTATATTATATTATATTATATTATATTATATTATATTATATTATATTATATTATATTATATTATATTATATTATATTATATTATATTATACTATACTATACTATACTATACTATACTATACTATATTATATTATATATTATAATATATTAAAAGTGTGAAGGGCCTTAAAAATATTATTTGAACTTTTTGTCCTTTATTAAAAGTCTTTGTTTTAGACAAAATCATCCTTTCACTATTTTTTTCTAATATTTAAGAGTTTAAAAATTAATTAATTGTATTTATGGTAAAACCTTTTCCTATTAGAAGTCATCAAAATTAATGACAACTAATACTTTTTTCATTAGTTTAAGAATTCTAAATCAACTAGATTTGATTTTAAGAAGATTTGAAAAATCTAAAAATAAATATCAAAGCGTTGGAATAAGAAAAATTTAGAAGTGACAAACTTTTAAAAGTTTAAAGTACGTAATTAGAATATAATCAGTGATATTGTAAAGATTTGACTTTAAAAATAAGAAAAATTTTAAACATAAAAAAAAATAGTACTACAAATATGATTCAAATTGATGTCTCTCTTAGTCTTTGATAATAAGGGAAAGAGGTACTGCATGGCAAACTCAAAAATTATGATCCATCAAGCACTTGAAACTTCTGGTGGTAAAATATATATATGCTTACATTAAAATATATATTATATTTATATTTATCAAGCCTTGGAAACAGCCTCTAGCAGAAATGCAAGGTAAGGCTGTATACGATACACCCTTGTGATGGGGCCCTTCCCCAGACACCGCGCATAGCGGTAGCTTTAGTGCACCGGACTGCCCTTTATACTTCATTAAAAAACTTCAGAATAAATAAAATTATTTAATTTTAAATAATCAAACGTTATACGTGTGAAGCACGTGCAGTTAAACTAGTATCCGTTAAAATGGTGAAGTCAAATCAGTATACAAAAAAGGACAAATATATTCCCGAACTATGATAAATGATACCTATATATCCTCCATCACACTTTGGGTATACATATATCTCAACCGTTAATGAAATGGTACGTATATGTCGCTTACACTAATAGTAGGGACATATGTGTACATAAAGTATGGCAGAGGCTATATACTTATCATTAATTGTATTTTAAGGGTATATTTATTCTTTTTTTATTTTAATTTCTTTATCCCAAAAATTAACCAAAACCCACTATGCAACCCGATAAACTCACTATCTGATCTGATTCCAATTAAACCCAAGAGACGTCTATCTAACAGACGTATTTTTTCACCCCTATAGCAATATATACACACAATATAATAATACCCACTAGTACCAATTTTAAAAAAATATTAACCATAACACCCAAAAACAACATCAAACAAATTGAGCCCCTCAAGTTTCAATTTCCAATGAAATTTCATCAGAAAAACACTACCCACCACAGGTCAACACCACACCACATTCTCCGTCAAACCGAAAACACCTACTGGTGAACCATCTCCTCACCCCTAACTTTAGCTACCTCCGGCCTAATCTCCACTCCCTCCAACAAGTAAACATCAACTAGCAGCAGCGATCAATCACTATAATTTGTTTGAGATTCAAGTTTAAGAAAATAGAGGGAGTATCGAGTTTGGAACAAAAATTAGAGGTCGGGTTAAGTTAGTTTGAAACTGGGTTTATTGGGTCGGGTAGTGGTTTTGTGTTAATTATTTAAGATAAAAAAATTAAATAGAAAATGAATAAATATACCTTCGAACTATGATAAATGGTATATATATATCCCCCGTCATACTTTGGGTACAAATATGTCCATATCGTCAGTATGAGGCGCATATACGTACCATTTTATTGACAATAGGGACATATCTGTATCCAACGTATAACAAAGGATATATACATACCATTCATCATAATTCAAAGGTATATTTATCTCATTTTCGAATTAATATTATATATAACATATATTGGAGAGAATCTTGAATTTTGGTATTACTCACAAACTTTTTGGTGCAATCAAATTGTCATACATGTCTATTGTTTTTTCCATACTTATTATTACATTTGTCTTCATTTGTAATTTTATGATATTTTTATTTGGACCTTAATAATTGAATTATATATAGTAGTATTTTTTTATAATTATCTTATTGTTCCTTATTAGATTACTTGTTCTTTTTAAATTATTTATTTAAGAAAATCATGAAAGAGTTAATATTTTTCTATATTATTTTTATTTATTAAGTAACTACATAAAGTATCAATAGTCAAATTAAATTTTCAAAACATAATTAATAAGGATAAGTTTGTTTATTTTACTCCTAATATATAATTTCTTAAGTGAATTTCCACGTCAAAGAGTCAAGTGAAAAGAAATTGAAAGATACCATTTTCTCTTTCTTTTATATTTTACTCGACTCTTTTATTACTTTTTTTACATATTATTTTAGGAAATCAATAGAGATTTATTATTTTCTTCAAATAATACTATTACAATTAATTATATAACATAATAGATGTTAATCATGTACTCTCAAAACGTAATATGAATAAATAAGGTAAACTCCGAACAGGAGAGTATTAAATCAACTAATGTAAAATAAAATGAAACGGATAGAGTGCATTATTTGTTATTGTATATATTAGTAAAATTTGTGCAATTTTAAAGTTAGTTTCATTTCGAATCAGAGTAGTTAAAATTTTTTATTAATAATACCTCATATTCTCTTTTTGTGTGTGTTTGGTATAAATAAGTTTTTTATGAAAAATATTATTTTAAATTTTTGTTTTCAGAAAAATAGGTGTGTTTCTTACTTATTTTCTTGTGTTCTTTATGTAAGTAAAAATATTAGTAAAAAAATTATTTGTATATAATTTAGATAGTACATGAGAAGGTGGGGATGGGAGCTGCAGGGCTTAGGGTGAACACAAGGTGTATTGGAAAGCTGAAAGGGCTCGATAAATGTGAAATACCACTTGTGAAATGTAATTTTCCTACTTTCATAAAATCATTTTCCTAATTTTTAAGAAACTTAGTTTCTAGAGAAATGTTTTTCAACAAATTAAACAATCAAATTTGAAAAAGATCTAAAACATACAGAACACACCATTTATTTGTTTTAAATTGAATTCTATGTTCCTCTGTATTTTCTAATTCTCCTTCATACTTCAATCCATATAAATAAAGTCCGTTAAAAGTTATTCAATTAAATGGCAAAAAATCTTTATTAATTATGAAGACTTACTAAACAAGATATTTTTAACGAGTCACTAAATTAAATTAGTTATTCAATAAAAAAATGTGACATAAGTTATTTTTAAATAAATTACATTTATTTTTGTATCATAAGATTAAGTTCGGGCTTAGCACAGGCCTTATACAACTAGTATATATATATAAATGAGAATCATAAATAAGGTGTTGTGATACTTCTTTATGACATCCAATGACATTTATCTTTTTTTCTCCTTTTTTGATATTTTTCTCATTTATATTCTATGTAAAAAATAAACTCAAAAAACCCTCATTTATATCTCTTAATTATGTTACATGTATTTAAGTTTTTTTTCCTTCCAAAGTCAAATGTAGGGGTGTATATAGGTTGGGTTGATTCGATTTTTCATTAAAATATAACCAAATCAATAACGTTGATTTTCTAAATCTATTAATCAAATCAAACCAATATACAGTTGGTTTTTTTATTTCGATTTTAGTCGAGTTTTTTTTTCGAGTTTTTGGTTTTTTTTGGCATTTTTAAAATTATAATGTGATTGAAGAAAAAATTAAATGTTTTCACTAAAAATATAAAAAAAACAATGGTCATAGAGTAGTTTCAATAAAAATTAAGTTGGCAAATTACTAAGACGTCTAAACTACTATATCTCAAAATAATATTATGTGGATACCCAGTGGTTCAATTTCTAAGTCACTAGTCATAGTAGCTTGTCTGAAAGTTCCCTACACATAAAATGTGAGCATACAAAAGAATGAAGAATTGGAGACAACTTATTAAAAGCTTAACTCTATAAAATAATTAACTATAACATAATTCCATAAGAAAAAAGAGAAACAACCCAAATTACAACTTGATGGATGAGGAGAATGAGAAGAGTAGGATGAAAGTAAGATGAGGAAATACTGAGAACTCTCTGAAAACTTGGAAAGTAAAATGTAAAGTGAAGCAATTGAAGAGTTTTAGTTTTTTATATTAAAATTGAGCTTTGTATTAATTTGTTACTAATGGACAAATATTATAATTAAAGGCCAAGAATATATATCTATTTTCTGAATATAAAAAAGTAATAAAAGTAATTAAAAAGTAGATTATAAGTAATATTTTTTTACGTATAAGAAATTAAAATTATATATGTATTATGTCGGTTCGGGTTGGATTTGATTTTATTTTTTCTAATACCAAACCAAACCAAGAATAATTGGTTTTATTTTCTCAACACCAAACCAATCAAACCAAACCATAAGTCGATTTTTTTTCTCGATTTGGTTTGATTCATCGGTTTAGTTTGACTTAGCAGTTCGGTTTGTACACCCCTAGTCAAATGAATGGTTGCAACAATTACCTCATTAGTTTTTCAAACAAGACATCAATTGCCTTAAATTCGAAAACAGTTGCATCATTAATTCATAAGTAATTGCAATTTCAATATTTTTATAACCTCCACACTCAAATGCTATTAATTCTTATAAGTCATGACCTTCCCCTCTTCATGTATGTGCTATATATAAGGATCTGATATCCCCTCTCTTTTTGTTTAAAGATTTCCAGCTTACTATGAATTAATGTTATGGATACTCTATTTTTCTTCTTAATTTTTTTTAAGTGTATATTTTATATTTTAGATATATATTTTGAAATTATGTGCTTATTGTTTTTTGGGTTTAGTAAAATTTGTATTTTACAATAAGAACTTTAAATGCATGTTCATACTAAAGTGTGGACAATCAAATCAATTTGTAACTCTGTATTCACAAATTTGAACTTTTAACAATAAGTTCAACCCAACTTATGAACAATCAAAAATGAACTTCAAATAAATTTCTAGAAAATAGCAAAATCAAACATTTAAAAAGAGATGAAGATTAGAATATTCAAGTCCACTGAATTCATAGTGTGTCTTTAAGGAAATTATTCCCTTCAAGTATACGAGGTTATGAAATATATCCTCCCAGTAAAAAATAAATCACCTCGATAGAATAGTTGTACCTCCAACTATGTCGAACTACAAATTTATTTAATGATAGCAAATCACACTAGAGTTTTTCAAGACAAATGAGTGTTTTTACTTCAAAATTTTATGTATGTACCTGAGGAAAACATCAAATACTTATAGCCATCAATGTGTTGCTTTATGAATAGAATCAATGGTTCAAAAAGGTGCACTTCTTCATACAAGTGCAACTCTTCGGAAAGTCACAACCCATAGAAAAGATCATAACCATCCAAACTTAAAAGATGTCTATTCAAATTGCATTATTTCTCTTGGTGTCTTTTCAAAAAAATACTAATTCATTTTTCATTCACATCTCTTAAAAACCTAACAATCTTCCACATGAATGGGGAATGACTATTTTTTCAAGAAATATACTGACAAGTGTTTGATCTACAAGCAAAAACTAATTGTATCTAGATAAATAAGTCTTCTTTGAACTTTTTGTAATGAACTTGCATCGGATGGACATGGTCAATCGATAGATATGACATCTTTGAATCGTCGAACTTTAATATTCTCCTTGACAACTAGCCTTTTACCATTACACAACTTTTATCTTTGCACTCGATTCAAAGATGATACATTTAAACCGTCACATAACTAGCCTTTTACCGTTTATGGTTCTTACAATTTTGTTCGTTTCAGCCATGAACACTTCCTAGTTTCATGAGAGCCTAGAGAATAGGCCTTTACTATCATTCTCCTCAAAGAGGCTTCCACTTCACCCTCACATAGGTGATTCCTAAACATTTAATCCTATAGATCAAATTATTTGGTTATAACTGTCAAACTTAGAAACCATTAAAAAGCTTTAAACCATAAGCCTTACCTTTGTTTTCTGAACATTGTCTTCATCATGAGAATGATTTGAGTATATTGATAATGTTGAACCATCAGACATAACTTTGTTTAATCTCCTTGAATCTAACACTTGGGATCTCCAGTCTAATAGATGGAGTTATCTTCGTAATGACCTGTTCTAGGCCGTAAACTCACTCCCTTTGATGATCTCTCAACTCCCTCTCTAGTTAGGATTTTTGTAAGTAAATTCGACATACTATTATTTGGCCTCACATAGTCAATCGTGATAATTTTACTAAAAAGTAGTTCTCTAGCGGTATTATATCTTCATCTTATATAATGAGATTTACAATTATACATCATGCTCTTTGCCTACCTATTGTAGCTTGGATATCACAGTATATGCATACAGGTACCAAAGATTTATACCAATAACGAATATCTTTCAAGAAATTATGTAGCCATTCATCTTCTTCACCGTCTTTATCTAATACGATAAATTTAGATTCCATAATAGAGATGGCAATACATATGTATTTGGATGATTTTCAAGAAACTGCTCCTCCACCTAGAGTAAATATATATCCACTCGTGAATTTTACTTCATTTAATCCGATGATCCAATTTGCATCACTATATTCTTCAATTACCATGGGATTTTTTTATAATGCAAAGCATAGTATTGAGTATGTTTTAGATATCCCAAAAATCTTTTCATTTTTATTCAATGAATTTGATTAGGACTACTTGTGTACCAACTCACTTTACTAATAGCACGTGTTATGTCTGATCGTGTAAAATTCATGATATACATAAAACTTCCTACACTCTTGCATACTCCAATTGTGAGTCACTTTCACCTTTATCTTTCAAAGGACAAAGCTCATATCCAATAGTGTCTTGGCAATATTAGAATTTCAATACCTGAACTTGTCAAGTACTTTTTTAATGTAATGAGACTATGACAATGTCAATCCTTATGGAGTTCTATAAGTTGTTATCCCTAAGATCACATTGGTAAATCCAAGGTCTTTCATATTAAACTTGCTCAAACACTTATTTTATAGCATTTATATCAGAAATATCTCTATTGATGATAAATATGTCATCTACATATAAATAAACGATGACTTAAAGATGTGGAGTGTCTTAATATAAATACATTTATCACACTCATTCATCTTAAATTTATTTGCCAACATGATTTGATCAAATTTTGCATACCACTATTTGGGTGCTTGCTTTAGTACATATAGTGACTTAACAAGGTTGCATACTTTTTCATTACCAGGAATCACAAAACTCTTGGGTTGTTTTATTTAAATTGCTTCCTCCAATTATCTATTTACAAAAGCTATTTCCACATCCATTTGATGAATTTTAAGACCATATTCTGCAGCTAATGCAACTAACATCCGAATGGACATTATATTTGTTAATGACGACTATGTGTCGAAATAATCAAGGCCTTCTTTTTATCTAAAGTCTTTCAAAACAAATCTTGCCTTGTATTTTTCAATAGTATCATCAACTTTCATTTTCCTTTTGAAGATCCATTTAGAACCTCAAGGATTCTTGGAGGAAGATCAACCAACTCTCAAGTATGGTTTCTTGAGATTGAATCAATCTCACTATTGACTGCCTTTTTTCAAAAGGATAAGTCCACATACGACGTCAATCTTTTAAATGTTTGAGACTCATTTTTAAGAAAAAATATTATAAAATATTATTCGATGGAAGTTGGCGTTCTTTGTTGCTTACTATACTTTGGATTCTCTTCATAAAATATATTCTCCTTTGGTTCATCCTTAGGTCGTTTAAACCCTTCACTAGACAGTTCATGTCTAGTTTTATACGAATAAATGTGTTAAAAAAACTCAATATTATCTGATTTAATCATTGTATTATTATGAATATCTGGATGTTTGGATTTATAAACCAAAAAATAAATATGCTTTATCATTTGTAGTATATCCAGTGAAAATACAGTCCATAATCTTTGGTCCTATTTTCACCCTTTTGGATATAGAAACTTGGAATTTAGCTAGATACTCTCACACTTTAAAATATTTCAAATTGGATTTTCTTCCATTCTATTTCTCATGTGGAATAGACTGTGTATTGCTACAGGGCACTCTATTGAGTATTCAATTACCTGTAAGCATAACTTTCCCCCACAAGTTTTGCGGTAAACCTGAACTTATGAGTAAGACATTCATCATATCCTTCAATGTTTAATTTTTTATTTCCGTAATTTCATTTGATTGAGATGAATACGGGACAGTACTTTGATGAAAATTCTATTTTTCAAATATATCTCTGTAAAATAAGATTCATACTCTCCATCGCTATCACTTTTTATCGTTTTAATCATTTTATCCAACTGATTTTCAAGTTCAGTTTTATATTGCCTAAATGTGTTTATTGTTTCATCCTTACTATTTAGAAAATAAACATAATAGTATCTAGTGCAATCGTTAGCAAAAGTTATGAAATACTCTTTTTCACTATGAGATAATGTTGACTTTGTATCACAAATGTCGATGTGGATTAAGTCTAAGGGATTGAAATTTCGTTCAACAGACTTATACAAATGCTTAGCATACTTAGATTCCACATATGTTAGACACTTTGATTTATTGCACTCAAAGTTAGGCAAAACTTTTAAGGTAATCAATTTTTACAAGATTTTGTAATTGACATGTTGTAAACGACTATGCGACAAATTATTTGACTTAAGCAAATAAGAACAAATCTCAACTTTATTCATTTCATCAACCATTACTTCAAGTTTTAGAAGGCCCTCACTGAGGTAGCCTTTTCCTACATACATTTCATTCTTACTTATTACAACTTTCTCCGAAATAAACACATGCTTAAATTTATTTTTAATGAGAAGTGTTGCCGACACTAATTTCTTCCTAATAGTAGGATAATGGAGAACATAATTGAGAGTCAACACCTTGCCGAAAGTTATTTTTAGGAATATTTTTTTACTTTCTTCAACCTTGGTTGGGCATAATTCTTAGGAATTTTTCTCATTTTTCACTTTGCTAATAAACTTCTTAACATGCTATTTTTCGAATAATTCTACTATAAAGTAACTAACATGAACTTATTTTATCATATCATGATTGTCAGAAATTTATGAATTTAGCTATTCATAACCATAAATAAATATACCTGTTCTGGTAGATTTGATAATTCTGGGCTTTGTTCATCCATAGCTTTTGCTTTGAAATATATCTGTTTTTTATTAAATATTCAAAAGTTTTTTGTTTACAAAGGAGGGCTTTTTGCTTCAACACATGAAAACTTGTCTTTATCTTGTCGAATGGCTTACATATTTATAGGAGGAAATAAACTATTCCTACTTCACACGTTTTTTACATGTAAACTATACTATTCCTACTTTTTACAAAAAAGTCTTCCTTTTCAAAGCCTATGCTAATTAAAGTTGCGGAAGTAGTATATAATTGGATTTATTTGATTAATTTATTAATTATGATAAAATTAGATTTAGATATCCACCAAAATATTATAAATATTATTTAGATGAATAACGTACAAAAACCACAACAATATAAAGAATTAAAATAAATAATAGCTGAAAAACGTAAAGAATTATAAATAAGGATAGAAAGACTACAGTATAACATAATTGCCGGAGTTAGTAAAAACTCAATAAATGCACAAAAAGAAGAAATATCAAATTTAGAATCAACAATAGATAGTCTAGAATATATATATCAATATAACCTATATACATTTAAATAAAATGAACAAAGAAGAATTTATAATAGATGAAAAAACATATGAAAATCACGAAGGATTAAAAATAAAAATAGTATTCTCTAATTTAGGAAGGAGATATAAGAAAATAGGTGAATATTTATATTTAATGTTAGAAAAAGAAGAATTAAAATTAGAAGATAAGTTGACAGTCATGGTAAGAATAGAAAGAGAAAACGAAGAGATAGACAGAAAAAAGGAAATAGATAAAATAAAAAAACAAACCACAGAAGAAATATAAAAAATAGAAGAAACTAAAAATAGTAGGATTGTTGAATTAGAAAAAGAACTACAAATGCTAAAAGATTTATATGAAAAGAGACAGAAAGAAAAAGAAGAAAAAAATAAAGAACAAAAATTATTAAACGAGATAAATCAATTTAAAGAAAAAATAGAAATAAAAAATAAAGAACCAGAAATCAGTGAATTAGAAATAAATACAATAGATGCTGAAGAAACAGATAATTATGATTCGGAAGATAGTGAAACATATACAAAAATTCTAGAAAACATAGGAAAACTAAAAATTAATGAAAAACAAGAAGCAATTAATAAAGAAAATCTAGAACTAATAAATACAGAAGTAAATACTCTAGATAAAAATATAATACCTAGTACATCAGAAATAAGAAAACCAACCTATAATTACAAAAATAAGTTTAAAAGATATAATCCAAAGGATGAATATAATAAATGGACACCAAAATAAATAATTAATTACAATTTTTAAGATTTTGTGTAATAGACACAAATAAAATAATACAACTATGGGTAGGATACATATCAAAGCAATTATAAGATAATAAAATAGATACAACAAACACACCAGAATATATAGAAAAGACATTAATAGGAACAGTAAAATTATGGTTTTTAAACTTAGCCGAAGCAAGTTAAAAAGTACTAAGATCTGATAATAAAACAAAAGGAATATCAATACCTACTAAAATACTACCAACAGAAATATTGAAAAAATATGAAATAGCTATAAGAGAAGAATTTAGTAGTATAACAACAGAAGAAGAAGAGCAAAATAAAGAGAAAGATACGAATAGGAATTTAATGTTACAATTAGCAATATGTAATATGTGCTATATAGATGAGTATACATGCGCATTTAAAGAATATTATTATAAAGGAACATATAATATAGAAGAAAGTAAAGAAATAAGAAGATTATATTTTAGTAAATTACCTGAACCATTTAGTTCAAAAATAATAAAAAGTTGAGATAAAGCAAAAATAGTAGATACCCTAGGAGCAAGAATAAATTTTTTACAACAATGGTATAGAAATCTATGTGAAAAATATAGAGAAGAAATAAAAATGGAAAAAACATTAATAAGAAATTTAGCATGTTGCAAAGATAAAATAGCACCTCAATTTGAATGTGAACAAAGATATTATAAGAAAAGAAAAAGACATAAGAAATATAAGAAATACAAAAAATCAAAATATAAATATAAGAAACCAAGAAAAAGATATTATGTAAAAAATTATAAACATAAAAGACCATATAGAAAAAAGAAATCTATAAAAGAATGTACTTGTTATAATTGTGGAAACAAGACCATTTAGCTAGAGATTGTAAATTACCAAAAAACCCAAAAAATAAACAAATATCAGAAATAAAAATAGAAAATATAGAATATATGCAGATAGATTATATAGAACAGATAGATTATAAAGATTATGAATTAGAAAGTGAAGATAGTATATATGAAATTTCGTAGAATAAAACAGATAATGAAATAGATATTGAATTAGATGAATCAAATGACTGAAGAAGATATCAAAATGAACCAAATTACTGAAGAAGATATAAAAATAATAACAAAGGAAGAATATTTAAATGAAGAAGGAACAAATCAAAAAATAATATTTGACAGTAATATATTTGATGAAATAAAAGGAAAAGAGTTAGACTTAAGTGTAGAAAAAATATTTAAAATACCAACAATAAAAAATATATTTAGTAGAAAAAAAAAAAGAATACTACGTAGTAAGCCAAAAAGAATATGTAATAGACTGTAGATATGCAAAAGGAAGAGCTAGTATACCACTAGTAACAAAAAGAATAATTAATAAAGAAATAAATAATATAAAAAGTAAAGACCCAATAAAATATGTACACCTTGGAGGAATAAAGATATTAATAAAAGCATGTTTTAGAGAAGGAATAGATACACCAATAAAATTATATTTAGCAGATGATAGAATTATAAAACCTATAGAAAAAAGTATAATAACAGTCATAAAAGGAAATTTAATATACTAAAAATTTAAATTTATAATAAGTGTGAATTATTCAGTAGCAATAACAGATAAAAATATAGATAAATCATTAGTATTATATTGAAAAATATCAGGAATAGAACTAACCCCAGGAAGTAAAATATTTACAGCAAGATGCAAAAATCTATATGTATTAACAACAAAACATAAAATAACAGGAAAAAATAAAATTAATAAAATACAAATAGAAAGTCCTTTTGAACAATTTGTAAAAACAATTGATAATAATGATTATAGTTACAAAAACATAAATATAGAAGAAGATTTAGAAACAATAAATGATAGAATAAGTACAACAAAAAAAATAGCTCATGAAAAAACAAAATCATCAAGCTAAAAAAGAACAAGTTATGAAACAACTTCAACAGTTAATTTAAATCAATATTATATAACAGGAACAATAAATGGAAAAAAATATTTAATACTCTTAAACACAGGACAAGAAGAAAATTATATAGCAAAATATCTAGTAAAAAGTGAAGAAATAAAATCTAATAGTGATATATGCCCAGATACCAAGGAGTCTAATAAACATTAAAGATACGGCAGAAAAAATAATAATAATAGGAGTCGGAAAAATAAAAATAGAATTTGAAATAAAAGAAGAAATGCAAAAAACAGACATAATATTAGGAATAAAATGGTTAGAACAAGTAAAGTCATACAATATAGAACATACACAATTATCTATAACATATAATAAAGAAAGATTATTCATAAAAAGAATTTTAACATGATATGAAAATATATGTACTTGTAAAAATAATAGTAGAAGGATATTATAATAGGTATTATACACCTATGATAAAACAGGAGCAGAAGCAAACTTATGTAGATACAACTATTTACCAGAAAGTAAATGAGATAAATTAAAAACACCAATAGTAGTCAAAGGATTTAATAATAAAGGAAGCTTAATTACATATAAAGCTAAAAATGTAAAAATACAGATATGGGATAAAATAATAACAATAGAAGAAATCTATAATTATGAACTAACATCAAAAGATATGCTTTTAGGAATGCCATTTTTAGATAAATTATACCCACATATAATAACTAAAACAGATTGGTGGTTTACAACACCATGTAAACAAAAAGTAAGGGCAAAAAGAGTTATTAATAAAATAAGAAAGAAAACTGATTGGATAGAAGAAAGTGAAAAAAATACACAAAAGTTAGAAAATATAAAAAATACAGAAGACACAGTAAAACTAGTTGTATTTTCGATAAATAAAAAAGAATTAATTATATTTTCAATAGATAAGGTAGAAATAATAAAGAAAAAATTAAGACAATTATATAGTGAAGATCCATTAAAAGGATGGAAAAAATATAAAACTACTATAAAAATTGAATTAATAGATAAAAATAGCATAATAACTCAAAAACCATTAACATATAATTTCAACGATTTAAAAGAATTTAAAATGCATATAGATGAATTATTAGAAAAATAGTATATACAAAAAAATAATAGTAAACACAATAGTCCAGCATTTATTGTAAATAAACATAGTGAACAAAAAAGAGGAAAAAGTAGAATGGTTATTGATTATAGAAATCTAAATGCAAAAACTATGACATATACTTATCCAATACCAAATAAGATATTAAAAATAAGACAAATACAAGGATATAATTATTTTAGTAAATTTGATTGTAAATCAGGATTTTACCACTTAAAGTTAGATGAAAATTCTAAGGAATTAACTGCATTTACGGTACCACAAGGATTTTACGAATGGAACGTATAACCATTTGGATATAAAAATGCACCAGGTAGATATCAATATTTTATGGATAGTTATTTTAAACAATTACCTAATTGTATAGTATACATAGATGATATACTACTATATACAAAAACTAAAGAGGAACATTTAAAATTATTAGAATAATTTACAGATATAATAGAAAAATCGGGAATAAGTTTTAAAAAAGCCAAAATTATGAAAACCAGATAGAGATTTTAGGAATAAAAATAGATAAAAGTGGAGTAAAAATGCAACAACATATAGTACAAAAAATAATAAATTCAAAAGAAGAATCAGATACAAAAAAAAATTACAATCATTTTTAGGATTAGTAAACCAAGTAAGAGAATATATACCAAAATTAGCAGAAAACCTAAAGCCTTTACAGAAAAAAATTAAACAAGGATGTAGAATATAATTACAACAAAGAAGATAAAAAACAAATCCAGAAAATAAAAATACTTTGTAAAGAATTACCAAAATTACAATTCCCAGACGAAAATAAAAAATTTATATATATAGTAGAAGCAGATGCTAGTGAATATAGTTATGGAGGAGTACTTAAATATAGATATAAAGAAGAAAAATTAGAACATCATTGTAGATACTACTCAGGTACGTTTAATAAAACAGAAATAAAATGGGAAATAAATAGAAAAGAATTATGTTCATTATTAAATGTTTATTAGCATTTGAGCCATATATTGTATATAACAAATTTATTGTACGGACAGATAATACACAGGTACGTTGGTGGTTAACAAAAAAAATACAAAATTCAGTTACAACGAAAGAGATTCGGAGACTAGTATTAAATATATTAAATTTTACATTTACAATTGAAGTAATTAGTACTAACAAAAATATTATTGCAGACTACATATCAAAACAAAACTACACAGACTGATATAATAGAAGATGATGCTTTAGAAAAGATATTCAAAACCCTAACTACGCTTTCAATGAAAGTGGACAATATGGGTAATGAAATAGAAAATGTAAAGACTAATGAAGTTAAACTGAAGTCTGAAGCTACAAATCAGCTAACTCAGCAGTGTGCAGAGCTATGTCGATCGAAAGACATTAAAATTCCAGAGCTAAAAAGAGACATTGGGACACTCCAAAAAAACCATAACGTTTATCAATCTATAATTGCAGGTATAAGCAAAGGAGTTAGTGGACAAAGATACCAGAACATGAACATGAATAAGATATTTGAAAAATCATTTATACCAAAGGCACAAAAAGACCCCTTGTACATACCCCACAAATTACCACATATCGAGATAGTTTGAACCAAGATAAAAAAACTTATAACCATATAGCCCGAGGATATATAGAAAATTTCTACAAAGTACAAACTTTTCTAAAACTTAACCCCAGAGCTACAAATATCTAAGAACCAAACACAAACTACATAACCCAAAAATTGTAAGGTTACAACAAGCTAATCGCACTACCCAAAACCAATCCAAGCTTAATAAAAACATGTTTCGACTATGAATTATTAAATATCATATATACCCAGGATGGAGAAGAACTAACAGCTATAGAAGAATTACATAAAGTATTCACCACTTATAAAAGAGTAACCAAAGGAAATCTATTTTATATAAAGTTTTATACTGCACCAGCAGAGATATTATACGATGAGATCAAACCAGTTATACAAATTGTAAAAATAGGATTAACCAGAGATACAATTATACCGGAAGATATTGTGCAGCAGCCAGAGATACCCAAAATTGAGATACCTAATTTTTACGCAAATAAACGATTTATTGGAATAGCTACAATTATTCAAGAATTAACAAATAATTATATCAATGGAAACCCAATATGGAGCTATTATTCAAGAGATCATCAAATGATTTATTCAAATTCAAGAGAACTACGACAAACAGATATGAAAGATGTTAGGCAATGGATAATGACGTTACTTAACGCAGAGAAATAATCTACTGCAAGAGCAATTAGGAAGGGATTTATTTCAGATGGATTATTAATAAGATATTGCAAGATAATTGGACACAAATATACAGACCATCAATGTTCGAGATGTAATGGAGAATATAATATTATCTCGAAAGTCCTGCTAGAGTAAAAGAAAATCAACCAAAAAGATAAGGACGCCAGCTAGAAGATAAAAATCAATGGAGTAATGATGGAATAAAGACAAAAAACAAGATAATAAAAGATAGAAAGTGACATGTATAGTTTTGAAATTGTGTTACGTAAATTGTTTAGTTTTTGACTTTTTGGCCAAAGTGCCATTATTGGTTTTTTATTTTTTAGTCTTAAGATTTCTTCTTTTGTAAAGATAGGACCTAGTTTTTATCTTATTATACTACTCTAGTTTAGTCTAGTCCTTTTCTACTATTGAAAAGGAAGACTTTTTTTGTAAAAAGTAGGAATAATATAGTTTACATGTAAAAAACGTGTGAAGTAGGAATAGTTTATTTCCTCCTATAAATATGTAAGCCATTCGACAAGATAGAGGCAAGTCTTCATGTGTTGTAGCAAAAAGCCCTCCTTTGTAAATAAAAAACTTTTGAATATTTAATAAAAAACAGATATATTTCAAAGCAAAAGCTATGGATGAACAAAGCCCAGAATTACCAAATCTACCAGAATAGGTATATTTATTTATGGTTATGAATAGCTAAATTCATAAATTCCTGACAATCATGATATGATAAAATAAGTTCATGTTAGTTACTTTATAGTAGAATTATTCGAAAAATAGCATGCTAAGAAGTTTATTAGCAAAGTGGAAAAGGAGAAAAATCCCTAAGAACTATGTCATCCTAAAGGTGAAACCGGTGAGGCAAGAAAGTCGTGATAGGGGAGTAGTCAGAGTAGAGGTGTTGTTTAAGGGAAAAGTGTCCAAATTACCATGCTAATAGTGACCGAAGAACATGTTATTTAAGAATAATCTAGTATATAGTAATCTAAAATGATCATATTTTGTTATGTGTATGATTGAAGGGAATATTTTGAAAAAGCATCACATGAAAAATGAATACTTATTTATCTGACGAAATGGTAGATAAATTTAAAATACTTGTTTTGTATGTACTTAAAGATATAGAAATTGTAGATATAAGAAAAATCATATTGGAAAAAGTATTTGATAAATATTTTATGACTAGAATAAATTAAATACCTCACCTACCTAACTACTCTTATAAATACTTACATACCAAACCTACACATCAACCATGATAAATTACGTATATTTAGAATATTGGAAAATGGATATGAAAAAATACACAATTAATAGAAAAATTAATGAAAACAAATTTAGAAGAATATATGAGAACCAAAGATATAAAATATATAGAATACCGTAATGAAAATATAGAGGAATTAATAAGATTAAAACAAACAACTAAAGAATATTATGAAAAAGCATTTAATTAACTCACCTAAATGACAGATAATTTTGAAGTACTAGTTTTATACATACTTAGAGATATAGAAATTATAGACGTAAAAAAAAATATGGGAAAAATATTTAACATTGAAGATGAAGAGTTAGATATAAATCAGATAGAAGACGAGTTAGGAGAAATATACTGAATTGATGACAATCACTATTACTACCTAGATAATTATTCAGATGGATATTATACAGATTAAGAAATCCTAGAATATATTCAAAGAGTTAGAGAAAAACAAAGTTGGCTAAACTAAGAAATTAATTATAGAAACTATCTTAGAAAAGGAAGAGAACAATTAAAAGAAAGATTAATTTGGATAAATAAAACCATAAAACAACTAGAATTAAAAGACAGTTTAGAATATGATTTAGATATAGAACTATTCATAGACGAAAAAGACAGGACAATTAACGAAATAGATAACCTAGAATTTAATATCGGATATAGTACAATTAGAATAAATTATTACAAAGAAATTTGCAGTATCACAACTACTTTAGGATAAAATGATAGACTGACTATGAGTATTTAAAATATTAGAGACAAGATATGGAAGAAATAAGATTAACAGAAATACTTATGAAAGAGAATTTAATTGGATATTTTAGAACAAAAGATATAGAATATTTAGAATACCTCTAAAATAATATATAAGAATTACAAAGACTAAGAGAAAAAACTAAAGAATATTACAGTAAAACATTTAATCAAATACCATCTAATCACCCCCAAGATATGAACATTAATAAAATTAAAATAAATACACTAGATATAAAAATGTTTAGAGAAGTTAAGAAATATCCACGCACAAATAAATGGTCAGCTTAGGGTGCGAGATTTTAAATGGCCAGTCGGCTAATCCGAAGGATTTCTGATTTTTATTGATTTGTTTCTTTATTTAGGGTAAACTATTTAAAGCTTTGTTTTAAGGTTTTCTAGACATTATTATTATTGTTTCGCACATTGAGTTTTGACAATACATTTGATATTTTCTCTCTAATTTCTTGGCTTGAAAAAGCAAATATTTAAAGAGATTATTATCATTATTCTGGGATTTTCCTTTGTGATCTAATCTGAGAATCTCTAGTTTCTATTCATCTTATGGTAAGTTTATCTTCCAAAGCTTGAATTCATCTAGTTTCTTTGATTTTTACGTCATGAGTGGCTAAATTCCTTTAACCTGAATTATGGGATCTAGGGTTAGGTCTTGATAAGGTGATAAGTGTTCAAGATTCAAAAGGTGGTAGGATTTTTTGATAATTCTGAGGTTTTAATTAACGTCTGTTGGTTGCAAACAATAGATAACACCTGCTTTGGTTTGCTTGAGAAAGAAATCAAATATAGTGGGAAGTGAATTATCAACAAGGACTTGGAAAAACTCTATTTAATAATCAGCGTTGTAATAAGGTTGATTAACCTGAGGTAAAATCTGGGCAGTGAATATAAATTCCCTAAGTCTGAGAGGATTAGGTAATTAAATGCTTAAGTAGGTCGAGAGACATTTAAGCATAACGTCGATAAGTATAACTTGTTGTCCTACCTACCGTGAGAATCTTGAACCACCATTAGCATATGTCAAGTACCGGAAGCCCTAGTGAACATAATTCTGGTTTTCCATAAACTCTTGATTACGAACACTGATTAAAGAAACCGACAATTACTTGTTAAACTCAAAACCCCCATTTTATATTTTCATGCCAGTTGTTTGAATTTAAATTGTAGCTTTAGTTTTAAACTAGGTTAATCGCCACTCACATTGTTCCCTGTGGATTCGATCCCGACTCCAAAGTTGGGTAAATATATTGACGACGACCGCCTTGCACTAAATTGACGTGTAAGTTGAGTGTTATCAACTAGCTCCATGAATACAAAATGTGCCCAATCTAGATAACATTATCCCAACTCTACTATTGCTAAACTTTTGGGTTCATGCTTTTGATTCTAGACTATATGCTATAATAGGATTCTGGGGAGGGATCTAAAAGTACATCTGACTTTAGATTAGTTCATGAGTTTTCATGATCATGAATGAAATTTGTAAAACTTTGGAACATGATTGAACTGATGGTACTTTTGAGCCTGCGTGCAATCCCACAACTGTCTGCAGGGATTGTCTGAGAAAGCTCTATCTATAGGAATTTAAGCTTCACTATTTTTGGTACCTTGAAAGTAAGGTAGAGTTCACATTAGTGGAGCATGATGAGAATCTACATTAGTTTATTAGAGAACCTTTCTATAGCACGATCTGAACATGAAAGAAAGGAAATATTTTCTAAATACCCTGCAGCCTCTCAAAGAAAAGTACAGACGTTTTCATACTGTTTCGCAAGACTCTACTATACATGACTTCATAGACACCCTAGGACACTTGAACCTTGTTCTTTGATACCAAGTTTATAACGCCTTGAGACTACCTTTGGACATCACAAGGTGCTTAGGACCATAAGTGATCCCATACTAACCCATGAACTGGCATAGTATTAAGCAACTGATTTAAATATATGTGAAATTACTGAGTTTACTGTGTGGAAACATAATCATGATTAAATATGGGGAAAATACAATACTGATACAATTTTATATCCTGATAAAACGGAAAAGAGGAACTAAAATTACATGATCGACTCTGACTGACATCTATGAAGCCTCTACTATACTGACTATAGATAACTGGGACATGCCTCCAGCTACCATTAATCTATACATGTGAATAATAAAGTAAGGTACATGAACAACATCTAACTAAAGTCTATGAAATAAGAGAACTCATCACCTGCTGGATGGAAACTGCAACTATCTGATCATTAATGTATGGGCTATAAATAGTACCTATATTATGAAACAATGTAGCCACACAGACGTATATGTGGATCAGTACTTCTGGAATATACTGAGTAAACGGGGGTGAATTTACTTAGTAAAACTGATTATGTATGAAATATTTAAACATGCATGCTAAGTGTAAGTAGGCTCACCAATAAGTTGGAATAAACTGAAAGCTGAAAACATCTTAAAACATGAGTAACAAACATAATCTGATAAGCTAGTGAATCATTACACTTAGTTTCTTAAAACTTTACTTTTTATAATGTAAGTAGGACTGAAGCTGGAAAATAGTAAAACATGGGTACTATATGAATACTATGTCATGTAATGCTAAATTGTACTTAGTTTGAATAACTGGGCCAAAACTGTGGAGTACTATGCTTATTAGGTAAGGACTATCAAAACCACATGAGATAACTGAACATGAATGCATGAAATTGTATTAGCTGAGAATGCAAGACTAAGTATGTATCTGTTATGGTACTGGGATAATCTGTAATCTAAAAGACTGAAAGCTGTAAAACTGCGTATCTGAAAATCTGTTCACTTAGTCAAGCAAACCTGAACTGAAAACATACTGAATACTGACTGAGACTGTGGAAGCTATCATGTAACCGACATAAACCATGTGAGCTATCATGGAGTCGAACGTCTGACCCACATTGAGAAGGATTGTTCTATCCTTTCCATCAGAGTAGAAACTGAACTGGAGTGATCACTAAACTGATCCCATATTGGGCAAGGGGAAACACTCTTTGGCGAGGACCCTAAACCTATGGTGGCACATAGTTTCTAGGAAAGTAGGATGCATTGAATCCACACTTCCACTCGGTGCTAAATCCTACTCCCAACTGAAAGACACTAAAATACTAATTGGTGCATGCACTGAAGCTGATAAGATAAGCTCAGGTTATGGTGTTCTGAAAACATCAGTGCATACAGATTTTGAGGAAATTATTAACGTATAAACTGAAAATGGAACTGAAACTGAACTGAGTTTAACTAAACATGATCTTAACTAAATGGCAAGGTTCATGGTATGACTATAATCATTCTGTAGGTACAGAAAAAACTAGGTAAATAGCTAAATTTTGGGTATTCATAACCCTCAAGATTCGATAACAATAACAATAAGAATACATGAAAATTTTGAAACCATAGAAGGGAATCATTGTTCAATATTTAACACTTGTGCATTTCATCAAACACATAGAGATTAAGACTTTAACATGGGGCAATTCATAAAAAATATGGGGATCATAAACTTGAACATGGGAATATATTGAACATGGAAGCATAATATGATTACATGACTAAAATCAAGAATTGGGGGTTTTACATGGAATTCGTGTTAAATAGGACATGAGCGTTTTATCAATACATGTAACGATCATAACTTGAATCATAAGAATGTCTTAAACATAAGGGAACAATAAAGTTACATGGTAATATTCATAACTTGGGGATTCATATTGACATTAATTGAACATGATATGAGAATTTCATCAAACATGTGGAAAGCAATAATTTAAAACATGGGAATGTTGTTAAAAATCATGAATTTAGGATCTATCATGGAATTCACTTGAATAAAGCATAGGGAAGCTCAAATTCATGGCATGATGAATTCAAAATCTTGCATGGAATCACACATGAGCTGAATTGAATAAAAAACACCATGAAAACATAAAATTCAATCTCTCTTGAACATCTAAAATAACATAATGATCAAAAAATTCATTCTTTAATTGAAAGAAAAGGATTTTGGGCTTCATGGGTGAAAGAGGACCATGGATGAACTCTCACATACCTTAAAATTTTAAATCTTGAAAGCTATCTTGAATTGAGAAACTTAAAATCTTGATTGTTCTTGAAGAAGAGGATTGAATTTGATGTTCTTGAAGGGGATTGTTTAGGGTTTGTTCTTGAGAGTAAAATAGGATAATGAGGGCAAATAATGCCCTAATGGATGCTTAAAATCATGTTTTTACGACCTGGGTTGAGGTGGGAAAAGACCCCATTTCCCCTCATTCATTTAAACCAAAAATTCGTAACCCGGATTGCGATTTGAAGGCTCACCATGACACGGTATAATCGCGGTGGCTTACTGCCTCACACGAAAAATGGCATAACTTTTCACTCGAGTATCAGATTAAGGCAAAATTTATATCGTTGGAAAGCTAATTCAATTATATACAATTTGGTGGGTATTGAGCTGAAAAATTCTAAATACATCAAAAGTTATACACTTTTAAAGTTGACCTTTGTAGAATCAAATTCCAAACTTTAGACGAATCAAAGGACATTAGCTCAACTTGGCTCTCAGTGATTTCTATGAATATTTTTCTCCTAATAAACACTTCACTTACTAGGATAAAGATCATGAAACATGCATTCAAATTATGAATCAAGAATATGGCAAATACACCTTTATCGTGACGCGCCAAGGCTGCCACCGCTATAGCCACCGTGACATGCCATAATCACGGTGACTTGCTATTTTGGAAATTCAAACATGGTCCAAACCTCATCCGAAAATTTTGAAACTTACCCGAGACATGCTACTTACACCCCTGAACATGAATCAAATCAAAAATTTATATCTCAGGGTTGGAAAGGTAACTTTAAAAATTGTTGAACTTAAGAGGCCAAAACTTAAGCTAAGTCCCCAACACTTAGCTAAATTTTCAGGATTTTAGCCTCTTATGCAAGCACTAGGAGATGAACTGAACTAAGAAAAGTGCGGGGTATTACATTACCACTAGGTCAACCATATAGCATTCAACATTTTTATGAACTAGACCATCAAAATATTTTTCATAGACCTTTGATAAGTGGCACCAGCGTTCTTCAAACCAAAAGGCATCACCTTGAAGCAATAAGTACCTTTGGGCATATGAAATATAGTGAGATCTTCATTCTTTGGCACCATACAGATTTGGTCGTAGCTGGATGAACCGTCTATGAAGGACATTAATAACTAGTGGTGACATCAATCATCAACTCTAGTATGGGGATTAGAAAATCATCCTTAGGACAGGTATTTTTTAGATCCCGAAAGTCGACACAAACTCAAATTTGACCATTCTTCTTTCATACTAGAAAAATACTTAAAATCCACGTGGAGTATTTGACTTCACGAATAAAGCCAGCTTCAATGAGTTTGTTAACTTCATTTTCAATTAATGGAACTAACTCTGGACTAAAGCACCTTTAGGCTTGCTTAATAGGACGAGCCTCATTCTTGACCGCCAACTAATGGACTTCTACTTTTGGATCTAAGCCAGATATTTACTTATAACTCCAAGCAAAGACATTAATATATCCTTTGATTATGTCCATATAAGTGATTTCCTCCTCTATTTCTAGAAATACACTTAAGAAAGTTGGTCTTGCGTCTTCATCAGTTCTAAGATTAACTTTTATCTAGGAATCTATTATGGCCTTCACTCCTTCTTTGAGTCACGATGGAGCATCTCCAGCATCTTCCTCCGCTTGAGAATTATCGTCATTGATGGATATGTGGTAACACTAAAAAGTATCTTCCATATCTTCATCAACCTTTATTTAAGATGAGATATCATTCTTATTATGGGTTGTAAGATTATATGAGAAGCCAACACTTTCTTCATCTTCCTCGCACTTTTTGGTATAAACTATAGTATGCATTTTTGCTTTTAACACCTCCTTGAATGAAACTACTATTTTGTATGTTGCCTCATTCTAGAAAGAATCTAACTTCAGAAATTCTTCAGAATCTTAGGTGAAGAGTGACTTGCTGTGTTTAGTCAACTTCTCCGGCGCTTACTACTTTTCTTGGTATTTAGTGGACCTAACCTCTAAAAAATAGAAGTTCTTATAGTTGGTTCTACCAAATCAAAGGTAGAAGGCCTTTTATTGGATGCAGTAGACTTCTCTTCTACAGTGATGTAGTCACTAACTGCTCTTCTTATGGAGATACAAATTGGAGGTGGTTGCGTGTACCCTAGGCCTTCGCGTGTCTACCTGGTTGTACCTTCCATCAGAAGTTTGACCAACCTTAATGGCTCGTTAGAATTATATCCAGCCTTTATAAATAACTTGTATGCATTTGGATCGAAGACTTCTTTTGTACGTTTTGCAGGGAGTGTTATCTCTTGTGGCATATTTTGGGCCACAAATTCTCCAAGTATCCTTGAGGATGGGTTTATTGTGTCAATCTTTTTGATAGGTAGAGTTAGCCATTCTAGAACACTATCTTGGGCATCGAATGAATGATCCTTTTATTTCCCAACCTTTGGTTCGTAGCGGAGGATAGAAGTTGCCTTTTGTGAAGATCCGATGCTTTTTTTATTCAAAGTGGAGAGACGCTTCTTGGTGGTGGCTTTTTTGTCAGTCACCATGACCTTCTTATTTGTAAGATCATCACATTTGGTCTTGGTGACATCATCAACCTTTTTTCTATTTACAACATAATTCTTCAGGTAGAATTTCACATCGACGAAGTGTGAATCAACTACAGTGAATGGCTTATCATCGTCAACTATATTTATTTCTACTTCAAATTTGAGGTACATCAAGGATTGATAATAATAGGACGAGATAATTTTATTTTCATGTACCCAAAGCCTACAAAGCAATAAAATGTATGAAGTCTTGGCATCGATCACATGCATGAACACATTTGATCGAAAATCATCCATATGAATCTCCAATTTGATAGATACCATGGCCTTCTAACCCCCTTGGTTGAAGCCTTGAATTATCAAATGGATTTTGGTAAGTTCGTCAGTAGTGATGCAAAGTTCCTTTATTGTATGAATAGGTAGGATGTTGAGTCTGGATCCCTTATCTATTAGTATTTTGTTTATCTTCTTTCCTAGAACTTAACCTATCATGTACAAAGAATGATTGTGTAAGGTTTCACCAAGTAGAAGATCGTTATTTGTAAATGTGATTTTTGTATCACATACATGTGAATCTTGGTCAAAAGTTTCAGTAAGCTTTTCAGCATATGAAGGAACTTCCATGGGTAGATTGTTACCCTTTACCCCCTCTTTGGCAGTATTAAAACAAGATGACTCAACGTTCACTTGGGGAGTCTTTACATGAAACCAAATTGGTAAGAATTTTTCCAAAGCCACTGACGCCGCGATTTTTGGTGGTAAAGATCCATTACCCTTGTCTTCTTCAGAAGCTCAACCAGCCTCTATTTCATTGGTTTCTTCACCATTCTCCTTCTAGTTAGTTGCTCTGATGACATCTTTCATAGATTCATCTTCTTACATTTGCACCTAGTCACCAGAGTCTAACCTTCATTATCACATTTATCAACTGAAGGACTGTCATGCTCTAATAGTTCCTCATTATGCTCTTCAATACATATGTGAACCGGATTGAGCAAGCCAAAAATGATAGAGATTTGATGAGAACTGGTCATTTCATCATCAAAGAAGATCTTCTTCTCATTTGACAATTAATAACTTTGTCCTTAAAGACAAAAAGATGATCCAGAGGGTGACCCACAAGCCTATGATACTTGCAATAATTTAGGTCATTAGTCCTTTCAGTTTCATCGGGCCGCTTCATCTCTGGAAGTTCAATGCGCTTATGCTTAAGGAGTTCATTGAAAATTTTGGCAACATCAGAATCAAGGAAAGTTTATTTTTTTTTTGTATCTCCTTTAAAGTTAACTTCTAATTTAGACGTTCTCGAGGAGTTGTCTTCATACTTTGCTTCTTGCTCACCTTCATGGTGATATTCACAGGAGATACGTCAACATTCATGGATTCCTTATTACTATTTTTGGAGACAAACTCTCCTCATCTTTTGGGTTTTTTCTTATCCTTTACCCTTCGAGGGTCATGAATAGGCTCTACTCCCTTTCCGATAGAAGACATGCTCAACTCCATGTTGTGAGCACGAGTAACTATCTCTTCAAAGATTTTGGCTTAATGTCTTACAAGATATAGAGAAGTTCTGAGTCCATTCCTTGGATGCGCATCTCTATTACAGAAGTTTTACTAAGCTTGTCTTTGCAGTTTAGACTCATATTTCCCCATCGATTGATGAAGTCAATGACTAGATCATCCTTTCTTTTTTGAGTATTCATGAGTTCCACCATGCTTACTATATGCCTTGTGCTATAAAAGCGATTTAGGAACTCATGCTCTAATTGCTCCCAACTATCGATGGAGTTAGGCTCAAGGTCCGTATACCAATCTAAGGTGTTTCCCTTTAGTAAATAAAGAAATTATTTGACAAGACAGTCACCATAAGCTCTAGCATTATTACATATCTCAACAAAGTGTGTGACATACTGTTTTGGGTTTTCTTTGCCCTTAAATTGTTGAAATTTGGGGGGTTGATAGCCGACAGACATTTTGAGGCTATAAATCCTTGAAGTGTAGGGCTTGGCATATGTAAGGGAAGACTTGGTGACAACATCATACTTATCTTTGAGGGTCTCTTCAATAAACTCTTTCAACTGATCAATCGGGATCATTCCCTCTGAAGAAATTGTACCTCTTTAGCTGGTGGCATTTGTTTTCCAAGATGTTCTGTCTTGTGACCTTCTGGAGTTTTTCCAGGTGCAGGGATAGACTCTCCACCTACTAAGCCATCCATCATGTCCTCCATCTGATCAATCCGAGCATCTTATTTTTGCATATACTTAGTGAGACTTTTAATTGCCCTTGTCAAGTTTGCAAGTTTCTCTTCCACAGATGACTCATTAGTCACCATAGCTTGTATAATTATTGGAGGCATTGGAGAGAAATATAGATTATCGCATAAATTGGTCTTCAAAGTGCTCAGTTTACACGGTATAAGTGGAGATGATCCGTTGGTTGAATGGCCATCGTTCTTTGCTAGAGTATTTGCAACCAGAGTACTCAAGTAGAGTTAAAGTCTTCTTAAGTGCCTCTGCCATATCGCTTCCACCACCTAAAGTAGTTGCATGGGATCTCACTCCTTTTGGGGTTGAAGATCTAAAAATTGGAGCTGGTGCGGTTGACACTTGATGTGTTTGTTGTCCTATCTTGTTAGCCTTGCTCCTTGTGACAGCTCCAAAGCTTTCAAAAGTTACTCCAATCTACTTCAGCAGAGAATTTAGAATCGACAGACTAGGAGACAGTGATTGAGAGTTAGCCTTCTTGGAAGTCATTTCAGTGTTTTTAAACTTTGATGTTGGAAAGTTGAGATGACAGGTGGATATTGTCCCACTGACCGTGCAAGAATTTGCTGGATAGTAAAATTTTTTAGACTGAAAAAATGAATAATTGGGACAAGAAAAATATTGTAACAATCATTTTATTTATTTAAATATGTGAGTGTTACAATCTCTGTGAATCTTCTTATTTGCCTTTTCAAATATAAATTCAAGGGCTTCGAGCTTGATCTTGAATTTGAACTTGATTTGTTGATTTGATCCTGACATGTGCTTGAATTCAAGGGCTTTTGGACTCGTTCTTGAACCTTGCAGTCTTGATCTTGAATCTTGATGAACTGGATTTGAATGCTTGAGCTTTGTAGAAAAATTATGGTGTTTGATCCATGAATTTTCTCTTGCTTCTTGTTAGAGTTGTTGGCCCTTTTTTTGAATTATTAAACCCCTATTTATAGTTGTAGGGAGGAAAATGTCACGATAAATATGGACTTTTTTTGTCCAATCAAATTTAAGTGGCATGACACCTTTTATGGGATTTTAATTTCACTTGGCCTGTTGCATCATTTTGACACGTGACATATTCCTATTGGCTCCTTCACTTGACTTGGCATGCCACGTCATTCGATACACAATGCTTATTTGGACCTCTAGAATAAGACAATATCTTGGGTTTAGCAAAGTGCGCTCATCATTTGTAACCCAAATCAACTGGCTAGCCCAATAAAAATTGGACTTTAATTAAATCCATACATGTTTGGACTTTAAATAATTAATTCAATTATATTAATCCACAATATTTATTTGGGACTAATATATTTTGAATTTAATATAATTCAAATTTCGTACGGATTTTAATTTAATTAAATTGTGTTGCCCACAAATCCCTCTTAACTTTTGTGTTCACTTTGGACTTCGCACATTTCTTAAATAAAAATTATTGATATGAGTAATTTATCATAATATTATAATAATTATGGGTCATTTGGTTCGAAACAAGTTATTTCAAGATTAATTATTTGGGGATTAACTATTCTGTGATAATTTATCCTAGCATATATATGGGATATCCCATCACTAAGGTATAAATGGTGGGATAAATAATTTTGGGGCTAACTTATACCTCCAGCCAAATGCAGGATAAAATAATCATGTATTTTATCTAAAAATTATTATACATTATGCCTCTGTTACCTCATACCAAACGACTCTTTAATGTATAATCTAGATCTTGCGAAATAAATAATTAGTGTTGAGATTAAAATATGAAAAATATTTTTCCTAAAATTAACAAATAAAGTTCAAAATATATTCTTAAGGCAAAATAATCTAATGGACCCCTGTACTTACCAAGTTTGTAAAGTGAACACTGTTAACACCTAATTTATTCTCTCCACAACTAAATTTAATCCTGAGTTTCTTCGATTTGTAATAAAATTTAAATATTTATTTCATTCGAATAAAAAAAATTCAAAGGAATTTTTTGAACGTAATTTTGTCATTTTAAGTGGTGATTTTATATTATCGTGTTTAATTATACGAGATTATATAATTTGATTACTTAAATATTTATCCTATGGAATATCGGATTTTAATTAAAGATTATTTTTGAAAATAAATTTAATGATTAAAATTTTTATTTTAATATAATTTATTATCAAAATAATTTATTTGGATAAATATATGTTTGAATACATTAAATCAAGAAGTCCGGGATTAAAAGAAGAATATTCCTATCGAATTTAATTAGGAATTATTTTAATTCGATTAAATTTGATTCAATTAAATTTAATTAGGGTTATTCTAATCCAATTAAATTTAATTAGGATTATTTTAATTTGATTTAATAAATTGGGGTTATTTTAACCCCAATTAAATCCAATTGGGGTTATTAAATAACCCCAGTTTTTAACCCAAACGGCCCATTTTTGTGTTTATTTCAATTAGCAGCCCAAAGTCATTAAAAAACCAGCAGCCCCTTTTATCATTTAAATTTCATAACTAAGCCCAACAAAGAACAACCCGGCCCATACACTTAACCCTCTTCAGCATTAGCATCCATTCAACGTACAACAACCAAAAAGAAGCAACGTACAACAACTGTTAATAGTAGCAATTTCATCGATCTCAACACTAATAATTTCAACGTTAACAACTTCCAATCGCGACAAACCCGACCCGAATTCGACCTGCAACCACCAATCCAAACCCGTCACCAATAACTCATCAACAATTCAAAACAATCTGACCCATCTCTATGCGCGAAAAAGCTAAAAAGCTTCCAAAATAGGTCCAGGTGTCCCCCTCAACGGCTAAATTCTGCGAATCTCGAGATGACCGGTACGAATTCGTACATTTTTGGAGATTTTTAATTGGATCATGAGGGAACTTCGCTCCCTCAGTCTTTATTGGCTAATTATTTCGAATCGTTGGAGGAAAATTCCAAAATGAGTACCGATTTTGAATGGGAAATTCTATTTGGAGCCCAAAAAATTCAAAATCCCTCATTGCAAATTCCAAAATTACCCCTAAAAGACCCCATTTGCCCTATCTGTTAAAGCCCAAAAAGAAACCCTAGAGGTTTCTCTAGAAAAGACTGGTTGGAGGAGCAAAAAGGGGGTTGGGAATTTTGATTCAAGGGTGTTGAAAAAAATCTGGTTCGAAAAGAGGAAAAAGAGAAGAAAGAAACTGTGGGAGGAAAAATTCATCTTTATGGAAGAAATTCTATTTTTTGAAAGTTCGTCGGCTAGATTAGAGCTTCGAGTTGAAGGCGAAAATGTTTTTTCTGGTGGTTGTGATTCCAACGAAGCTTCGAGTTCCATTTTGCCTCTCCGAAAGAGGTAAACACTTCCTTTTCATTTTAACTTCTATGTCATTTTTTTTTCTTTTCTTCATCTCCTTCTTTATAATGTTGTTGTTGATTGATTGCTAGGAGTAGCTGTAGAAGCCATGAAGGCTTTAGAATTTTATATGACAATATATTCTAGAAGCAGACATATTTTCACTTAAAGGGTTAAAGTTTGTGCCTTTTTCATTGATTTTTCTTTGGAATTAAACTTTGTGGCTTTAATTTTGTGTTACGCTTTTTCTACATTGTTGTAATGTCTAATAGGAGTAAAATGGTGCGAGAAAGGTGTCTGCCATTTAGGTTGTCAAAGGACATGCTGAAATTTATTTTCAAAACTGGGTTATTAGGTCCTTGAAATAGTCAGGTTTCTTTAGGAGTAGTTGTTCGACCTACCTATGATAAAATGAATCGAAGTGCGACTTAGTGTGCACTGTGTTATGATAATGTTAGTTATTAGCTACTAAAATTTGTTTAGCATATCATGAAGGTTCTTCTTTCTTTTATCCATTTTATTTCACATATCGCGATTCCATACTTTTCATTGTGAATTTTTTGTCACTGTTTCAGTGATGTCCTTGTTTGACGTAGATCTCATGTATAGTTTCCTTTTGATTCAGTATATTTTTTTAGGTCCAACAATAAGTTGAATGCATCAGTTTTTGTAACTTATGTTTAAAAATCTACCTTCGAAATCGCTGCAACAACAGGCTTTTCTTTCTCTTTTCATTGCTAATTATAAGCTTGTTGTAGAGGGATTCTTAAGCATTATGGCCTGATTCACTACTTTTATTATTTTGTTTTGTTTTTTTTGTTCTTTATATCAATTTTTCGTCGCCTTTGTCATTCCTAAGGCTCTTGTTGACAAAAGATGTCAAGCCAGGATAAAGGAATGTTATACAAGTTCTTTATTCCGTTGAAAGTTACAATTGATGTGTTAACATTCTCATGATAGTATAATACTAGTTTCGATGTCTAGTACAAATTTGTGGATGTTCTTGTTGCATAGATATTACAAAATTCACTCTGGATATCCTTTGTAGCAGAAAATTCTATCTTCCAATATTGTATTGCGCGAATAGGTTACTTGTCTTTTCTTTCTTCCTTTGACCCTGTTCTTCTCTAACTTGTGAAAAGTTGAATGTTGAATCTTAGTGGCACATTAATAAGCTTGATAATTTGGGTTTTCATATTTCATAAGCTTCTTTGTTTGTGATTTGCTCATGTTCTTATCCGCTATTTATCACCATCTTTTCTGGTCAACTAAGTCTTTCTTAAGTCTTTCAATTGATATCTTTGTGTTACCAAAGTTTTCTGTAGCATAAAAACATAATCTGTTAATTTTGTTTGCTTGCAATTGTAAGAATTTTCTATTTTACCCTATACTCTCTTTTTATTTGGAAATCATTGGTTGATATAAGTTTCTCTTCAATTTTGCAAGCCATTGTCTTCTCTACATTTTTGTGTTTAGCCGTTAATTTAGAACATATATTAATTACTTTGCTTTTCTTTTGCATGTGGATACATTCGAGCCCTACATGGACTCCTTTGCCTTTGCGTGTCTTTTGTGGGCCATTGAGGCCCAATAACCCAAGTTGATCTCGAAAGACTAAGTCCAAAGACAATCTAATGGAATATGGATACGAGAAGTCGAAAAAAGGGAAACAGGTTAAAGTCTCATCTCTGAAGCGGTCGAGAGACGTGAAAGTTTCATTTTTTATTTTTTTATTGATTTATTCATTTAGTAATTTATTATTGTCCTTATTTATTTATTTATTTTATTTATTCATTCATTTGGGGTTCGAAGCCAAAGTTGTAAATTTAATATAGGTGGAGCAGATCTTGGGCCAACGAGCCTGAAAAAATAGTTTAGGACAGGTTATGGGTCGAAGGCCCAATTAGACTAGGATAGCCCAATGGCCTAATTCTCTTACTTTCTCCTCCCGTTCCCTTTTATGTGTTTATTTGCTTATTAGTTTTGTTTAGACTTAGTTAAAATCTCTACTAAGTTGCCTAAATCTATTTTACACAAGTCTTTTCTAAAAATCGATCACTTTTCAACAAATCAATCTTTTTTTTAAGTTAGTCAAAAGAAGTTTTCAAACAATCTGGATAACCGCAGTTAGCGGACGTTTTAGGTTCCTTAAATCTTCCTAAAATGTTAATAGAAATCGCTTACTTAGAATCTCTAATTTAAACGATTTTTCTATTTTGGATCATTTAATATATTTTATAAAGGTTTCTTAATTCCTTTTCAAAATTAAGTGGCGACTCTTCAAAAGTCAAAATTTCTCGCAAAATAGAAATGGCGACTCTACTGGGGAATATTTAACTAGGTTCTAACCTAATGTTTGATTTCTTCTTTTGATTAACTGTTTATGTGTATATGTTTCGACTTCGTGGTATTTAATTATTGCATCTCATAACATATTCCTACATTATTTGATAAACTATTTTAGGGTTTTGTGATAAACTATTTTGGGGTTTCGTGGATGTCTCGGGACCTATTGTTTAATTCCAAATAATGCGTTGGAAATACAATGGTTTATTAGCACGTGAGTCGTCTAATGGTTGTTCATATTTCCAAACCCAAGTCGTCCGCTTGGGACCTGGTTCAAACCCACTCTAGATACCTCGAATAGAGAGAACCCAAAACCCTATTTTAGGCATGAGACTAGAATGACCTAATACCCGAGAGGGTATTGGGCCCATTAGAAAACTTGCGCTGCATCTGTTGACCCTAGTCAATTACAGACAAATCATATTTATGTGTTGAAGAAATATTTATTTATTTAATCCAATCCATTATCCTTTGGGGGTCGGGATAAAACTTGTTTTACTTACTTTCGTATAAGGATGCCTCAATCGTACACCGATTGACGAAGGAATTGAAACAATCCAAGCAAGAAATTGATCAATTTGGATAGTTTCATGGCATCTATGTCATAGTTATATGGCAATAGCTTGTCTCCAATAACGAGAAATGGACAAAGCTAAGAGGGCGAAGGCCGATAGAAGAAGCATTCAGGAGTTAGTATTTCCTATCCCCTGCGCGGGACATCATTCTTTTTCTCATGTTATTTCCCTTTTCCTAAAGATTGTATCCCTTTTGTAGGCATTTATGCCATTGATGTATATCTATGAAATTAGGGGATAATGGATTGGATTTAAAAAGGCATATATTTCCTTCAAAATTCGTTAGGCCCAAACCCTTTGCTCAAAAAAGGTCACCCCAGTTAGGATAGACGTTATTATAATGTTTATGTGATATAACTGCTTTATGTGCTTACATGTGTTTGTTTAAATCAAAGACAAATTTATCCACCATGCTCCCGTGGATCAATTTGGCTATGACACAAACAACTCTACGTGGTTATTTCTTGTCAAGTATCTTTAATTACTTATCATATATGTAAACTAACACATCTGCCTTTGAGTTATTTTTCTTTACAGATAATAGAAAACTACTCCATATTGAAATAAGTTAGTTGAACATCCTTACTTCACCCGATCAAAAGCACATAAAATCCCATCTTCTGACCGTTATTCAAAAATGACTGGAAACGATGAAGAAAATACATTGACTATCAGGGATAATGTAATAGCAGAACAAAGCGAGATGATTGTCGAACTAGCGATAAAATTGGAAATGCTTCAGGAGGAGATGAATCATACTCGAGAATTGGCTAACCTAGCCATTACTGTCAATGCTCCTGCTCCAAGAGAACACGAGACTCCACTCCAGATCCCCCCCTCAGTATGCCTGTTCTCAGGGACTATCCAAATAACATATCGTCCGCTTCCGCTCCTCAACTTATCCAAAATATCTATTGAGAAAATAACCCAGATGCTTACCATCTGTAAAATCCATCCCTAACCCTACAAAATCCACCTCTGAATCCACAAAATTCATTTTTAAATCCGCAAAATTCCTTCTATATTCCACCAAACTACTCTTGAATTTCACAAAATTTTCTTAATTTTCTCCCCACCCACCACCCAACTTCCTCTCGTCATCAAAACCAATCTCCACTTCTAAATATCCAATCCCAGTACTAAGCTCTATTTCCAAATATCCAATCCCAATACCAAAATCCACTTTCAAATATTTTACCCTAGTACCAAGTTTCACAACCAAATTATCAGTCTAATATTCAAGCCACTCTTCCAAATAACCAAATAAACGTTCAAGAGCCTCCAAACTATCATCACATACCTCATCCCACTAATCAAAACCAATATAACCCCCATGTCTAAACCTCGAAAAGGAACCTCCTAGAAAATTCACTTAATTGGCTAAAAGTCGTACCCAGCTCTTTGGAAGATTGATGAAAGATAGTTATTTACAGCCTATTCCATCGAATCCTACCAATATCAATTCCCGATTTTTGTAGGTAGATCAAGTCTGTGTATATCATTCAGGATCACCCGAGCATAATACTGAAGATTGCATCAATCTGAAACACAAGATCCAAGACTTGATTGATCAGAAGATCATCACTCTTCAAGAACCGACACCAAATGTCACCAGTAATCCATTACCTAATCATGGGGGAGCCACAGTTAGTATGATAGAAATAACAGGCGTATGGGTATCTAGCAAGACTATTTCTAAGGTGGATTCACAAAATTCCAAAATGATAGAAGGAGTGGGAAAGATTGAGAAAGTCGTGGCTTCCTTAAGTATCTTGGGTGAGAATTTAGAAAGAATTATTCAGCCCATTATGGTCCCAAAAAGAGTATCTAAGTATAGGTTAGGATACTTGCCAAGAAAAGAAGATGAGATTAGAGATAAGTCAAAGACGAGTCTGTCTAAACCATTGTCACTCATGTACCAGTCTTTTCCCATGCGTGAGATGTCAAAGGATGATGGTCTTAGGGATGGGATAAGAAATCGGTTCGAGGTATGCAATGATATACCAGAAGATTTCCCAAAGTCCGATGGGGTGAGGAAGGTTGCACCAGGAAAGGCTTTGCAAAACTGAACCTCCACTCCACTCATAATCTATTGTCCATCATAGTAGATGAAAGGGCAATTACTAGTAGTTTTAAAAATTGGTGATGAGTCGGAGGAGGCCCCGTGATTTACCCTTTTGTCTCAATTTTTCATTTCGTGTTTTACAACTTTCAAAAAAGCATGGGCCCGTATTTGCGCGGGTCATGATACATAGTTTTTATTTATTTTCTAAAAAGGTCTCCCTTTATTTAAGAAGTTATTTTGAAATATGATTATATTATTATCTTTTATCTAACATGGTTTATTTTGGGTAGCAATAATTTTAAAACCTGCCAATGTCATGTCATGTCAAGGGTTATACGAACAAAGTAAAGAGAATGATGATGAACACAAAGAAGGTGATGAGGAGCATTTAGTGGAAGATATAAAGGAATTTGAAAACCGAAAGAAACCCAACCTGGAGGATCCCTAATCCTACCTGAGATGGATGATCAAGAATAGACCAAACCAATCAATTCTGATGCGGTAAAGAGATATTGTGTCTGAAAGATGTTTTAGTTTCCTTGGCTTATTTGTAATCGCCTTTATGATAGTATCTGCTATATGATATGTAATTGCCTAAAATCCCATTCCTTTTATGTACTAACTACGTTTGACATGAATTTCCAAGAAAGGGATACGTAGGCGGCCTATGTCGGCTTCGGTCAACCCCTTAGGATAATTTATCCTTTTCTTTCATGTATGAATTACGTTTGACCTGAATTACCGAGAAAGGGATACATAGGTGGTCTATGTCGGCTTCGGTCAACCTCTTAGAAAAATTTATCCTTTTCTTTCACGTTTGAACTACGTGATGACCTGAATTCCCCAAAAAGGATACGTAAGCGGCCTATGTCGGCTTCGGTCAACCCATTAGGTTTTTCTATATATCCTTAGTGTAGTCCTGAACTATATTTGACCTGACTCCTACTTCAACGGGATACGTAGATGCCCCAACAGCTCGGTCATATAACCCCAGAAAATGGAAACTTGGGTAGAATTTTCGAGAAAGAATCTCAAAAATTCACAAGAGGAAGATTAGCATCCAACAAAGAGAACAGAGACCAACAAGGACTACGGATCCTCCCGAACTAAAATCATCGCAAACAACTTTAAACTGGGGCAGAAATTTTGAGGAGATCCTCAAAATTTCCACTAAGATATTGGAATATACTTCAAATCCCCCAGTATAGAGGTCAAAGTTGAGTTTTGGAAATCACCAGCTGCGACAGAGTCTAGATAGACTAAATCTCCGGCCATGATAGGACTTTTGACAGAGAGCCTCAAAGATGTTGAATCCCTAGCAATCCTCCGTTAAACATAGGACATTGTCAGAACTAAGAGGAAGACGTTGGTTGGGTTTGAACATGACATGACTGGCAGATATTTTCTAAAGCTTTTTAGAAACTTTCGAAACCATTTTCTAAATTTAAGACTACTTTCAAAAATCTATACAAATCTTTTACTTAGTGATTGCTTAGACGTCTATTAGAGCAAAGAGCCGGGTAGAGGTACCAACGTAAAGAGGCACTTGAAAGATGGAGAGGAGCTAACCAAGGATCGAAGAAGGTCAACACGGAGTAGTTTCACTCAAAGCTGATCAATTTTTTTGTGGATGCAGGGATCCATACACAAAAATAAGTGTCTTTTTCAAAATTCCCCAAGCAAGTTGGGAGCCATACCAGAACATGTATTGCTCAAGAACGGTATTTTAGGTAGCCCTAAAAATGGGTTTAATGCCCATTTATCGAGGGTTTTTTGAATTGTCTATCTCATTTCTTGAGATCATGAAGGACAAATAAAGACGTTTTGTCTTTTTTATAATATTGTATTTAGAATATTTCTACAAAATAGTCGCTAGCAAAAGCGACTTTGTGTCTACTAAATATTTACCTTGAGCATTTGTACATTCGAGGGAGTTGGCACAATAAATACAACAATCAAAGGATAACTTAATAGTAGGAAGAGCAGAAATTCATCCTCAAAATTCGCCTGAAAGTGAAGCAAACGGTATTTGAGTAACCCCTAAACAAAGGTTTTGCCCCATTTACTTGGATCTGGTGGATTTTTTATTTCTTCAAAAAAAGATGATTAATGGCAGAATAAGCCATTCAAATTATGATGCTCAGTATTTGTCATTAAACTATCATAAAGCTTGAATTTGGTCGCCAGTGAGAGCGATATTGCGTCTACTAATTGTCTACCTTGAGTACAGGTACATATAGAAAGCAAGACGTAGACAAATAAACTCAGGTGAAACCGTTTTCAAATCACCGGAAGAACCATTTCATATCATCTCATTGCCGAGAGGGCCATTGTATCTAATATCTGTTGACACACGAGATATCATACACTGACGTCGAGGATATCATCATCTAATATCTTTTGATATGCGAGATATCATACGCTGGCGTCGAGGATATCATTATCTAATATCTATTGACACGCGAGATATCATACACTGGCGTCGAGGATATCATCATCTAATATCTGTTAACACGCGAGATATCATACGCTGGTGTCGAGGATATCATTATCTAATATCTGTTGACACACGAGATATCATACGATGGCGTCAAGGATATCATCATCAATATCTGTTGACACGCGAGATATCATACGCTGGCATCGAGGATATCATCATCATCAATATCTGTTGACACACGAGATATCATACGCTGGCGTCGAGGGTATCATCTGCATTAAATATCTGATGACGCGTGAGATATCATACGCTGGCATCGAGAGTAATATCTGTATTAAATATCTGATGACACGTGAGATATCATACGCTGGCGTCGAGGGTATCATTCGCATTAAATATCTGATGACGCACGAGATATCATACGCTGACGTCGAGGGTATCATCTACGTTAAATATCTGATGACGCACGAGATATCATACGCTGGCGTCGAGGGTATCATCTGCATTAAATATCTAATGACGCGCGAGATATCATACGCTGGCATCGAGGGTATTATCTGCATTAAATATCTGATGACGCGCAAGATAGCATACGTTAGCGTCGAGGATATTATCAGCATCTAATATCTGTTAACATACGAGATAGCATACACTGACGTTAAGAATATCTCATCATTCATGAATAAATATCTGAATACATCAAAAGCACATGATTCAAAGGGATATCTTTAAGTCGCTATCTGAAAGCGAACGACATATGAGACTTCCTAGAAATTGACAATCTGAAGGCTATCTATAAGTCATATTATTTGAAATAGGATAGTGTGCAAGATTACCTATGAGTTGATAGACCATAAGTCATTCGTAAGCCACAACAACATCCCAACTAAATAGTGTGCAAGGTTACCCAAAAATTGATTAGTTCGATGGTTATCCGTAAGTTGCAACTAAATCCTTACCGAAAAATATGCGAGATTATCAAATTGATAAGTCCAAGGGTTCTCTATAAGCCGCGTCATATCCAAGATCGATTATGTGCGGGATTACCTGAAGACTAGCAATTTGAGACCTATCTATAAGTCATATTATATCCAAGGTCGGATGATGTGCAGGAATACGTGAGAACTATCGGTTAGAGGGATATCTATAAGCCATATCTTATCCAAGGTCGGATAATATGCAGGATTACCTAAAGGCTAGAAATTCAAAGGATATCTGTAATTCGTCTCGTATCCAACATCAAATAATACGCAAAATTATCCAAAGATTGATAATTCAAGGGGAATCTATAAGTTGCATCGATACAAAAGATGCGCAGGACTTACCCGAGGTCACATGCAATGACTTATCGTCAATAACCAGAAAGGTTATCATAGGATACCAAAATGGTTCACCTAAGCATAATATTACACGGTTGCAGGAACCGTTCTTCATAAAGTGTCATCGGTGTCCAAAAGGATCACCCCACATTGAAGACATATTCAACCGATAAATGAGATAAGTATGCAATAACCAAGAGGGTTGTTATGTCTGTTGTTGCAAGTTATTTCCTTCCAAACAGGTACATGAAAGGATGACTTCTCTTTACAAGCAACAACCCACATAGAAATATAGTAAAAGACTACATACCTCTTTCGTGAATTATGTTTAGCACTAACACTTTTGTTTGAAATATTATCGAGAGCATCCGAGAGGATAAAAATATTAAATCAAAACCACAGGTGCGGACGACTCCAGATAGGATGTATCACAACGTGGAACTCTTTCTTAGCAGCAAAATGGGACATAGTCTAAAGAGGAACGTCAAACTCTTTGGATGCGAGCTAAAGGGTGTTCGACACTACCATCCAACCACACCCCTGTTAGAAGGCATGTGAGAATTTTGGGATATTCTGGTTTTAGCTTCACCTTTGGGATATTTCTACACTTATACCGAGGGTAAACTTTTCTTTCTTTTAAATTCGAGTGATAGGGAACCCAGAGTTTTGGAATTACCTATGGATGTGAAGAGCTCCGCATTCATGGTTAAGAGGTTACAAGTCTATTTTTCATAACTCGAACAACTTGCCACTCATCCTGAGCCAAAGATCGTCTGAAATAAAAGGCTATCTTTTCTACCGATTGAGTCGAACTACAAATAGTCTGATTCCCTGAGTCTCGGGGATATGTAGGCTAGGCTCTATTTAGAAAACTCGACTGCATTCCAACTTCTCCTCAAATCTCTTTATTTCCCAGCTTCTCGGTTTCATCAAAAACTCTAAAACCAAGACAACTTGTGATTTTTTTTTAAATCGTGCTTAAAATCAAGTTTTATGAACTACAAGTGTCCTGAATTCACATATAAACTGAGATATATAGGAAATCTAATATCGAGGTTCGGCCATAACTCCATAAAACTCATGCGAAAACCAACCTCTTTCAGATTCGAATTTGTGGTCGGACAAAAAATTAGGAGCGTCAACCTTCCTTTGCCCAGGGTTACTTACATCTACCCTACCCAAAGGGAGGGGACAATTGTTGACATCTAATTTTTGCCCTCCACGACTAAGTTTAATCCTGAGTTTTTTCGATTTGTAATAAAATTAAAATATTTATTTCATCCGAAAAAAAAAATTTCAAAATATTTTTTTTACGTAATTTTGTCATTTTAAGTGGAGATTTTATATTATCGTGTTTAATTGTACGATATTATAGAATTTGATTACTTAAATATTTATCCTATGGAATATCAGATTTTAATTAAAGATTATTTTTGAAAATAAATTTAATAATAAAAATTTTAATTTTAATATAATTTATTTGGATAAATATATGTTTGATTTCATTAACTCAAGAAGCCCGGGATTAAAAGAAGAATATTCGTATCGAATTTAATTAGGAATCATTTTAATTTGATTAAATTTGATTCAATTAAATTTAATTAGGATTATTCTAATCCAATTAAATTTAATTAGGATTATTTTAATTCGATTAAATAAATTGCGGTTATTTTAACCCCATTCAAATCCAATTGAGGTTATTAAATAACCCCAATTTTTAACCCAAGCGGCCCATTTTTGTGTTTATTTGAATTAGCAGCCCAAAGTCATTAAAAAACCAGCAGCCCCTTTTATCCTTTAAATTTTATAACCAAGCCCAACAAAGAACAACCCGGCCCATACACTTAACCCTCTTCAGCATTATCATCCATTCAACGTACAACAACCAAAAAGAAGCAACGTACAACAGCTGTTAACAACAACAATTTCATCGATCTCAACACCAATAATTTCAATATTAACAGCTTTCAATCGCGACAAACCCGATCTGAATTCGACCTACAACCACCGATCTGAACCCGTCACCAACAAGTCATCAACAATTTGAAACAACCCGACCCCTCTCCATGCGCAAAAAAGCCAAGAAGCTTCCAGAATAGGTCCAGCTGTCCCCCTCAATGGCTAAATTCGGCGAATCTCAGGATGACCGGTACGAATTCGTACATTTTTGGCGATTTTTGATTGGTTCATAAGGGAATTTTGCTTCCTCGTTATTTATTGGCTGATTATTTCAAATTATTGGTGGAAAATTCCAAAATGAGTACCGATTTTGAACGGAAAATTCTATTCGGAGCCCAAAAAATTCAAAATCCTTCATTGCAAATTCCAAATTACCCCTAAAAGACCTCATTTGCCCTATCTGTTGAAGACCAAATAGAAACCCTAGAGGTTTCTCTATAAAAGGCTGGTTGAAGGAGCAAAAAGGGGGTTGGGAATTATGATTCGAGGGTGTTGAAAAAATTCTGGTTCGAAAAGAGAAGAAATAAACTGTGGGAGGAAAAAATCAATCTCTGTGGTAGAAATTATATTTTTTCAAAATTTCGTCGGCTAGATTAGAGCTTCGAGTTGAAGGCAAAAATATTTTTTCTGGTGGTTGTGATTCCGATGAAGCTTCGATTTCCGTTTTGCTGCTCCGAAAGAGGTAAACACTTCTTTTTCATTTTAACTTCTGTTGTCATTTTTTGCTTTTCTTCATCTCCTTCCTTATAACGTTGTTGTTGATTGCTTTCTGGGAGTAGCTGTAGAATCCATGAAGGCCTTATGATTTTGTGTGATGATGTACTCTAGAAGCAAATATATTTTCACTTAAAGGGTTAAAGTTTGTACCTTTTTCATTGATTTTGCTTTGGAATTGAACTTTGTGGATTTAATTTTGTGTTACGCCTTTTTTTTGCGCTGTTGTAATGTCTAATAGAAGTAAAATAGTGCGAGAAAGGTGTCTGCCATTTAGGTTGACAAAGGACATGCTGAAATTTGTTTTCAAAACTGGGTCATTAGGTCCTTGAAATAGTCAGGTTTCTTTAGGAGTATTTGTTCGACCTGCCAGTGATAAAATGAATCGTAATGCGACTTAGTGTGTACTGTGTTATGATAATGTTATTTATTAGCTACTAAAATTTTTTTAGCATATCATGAAGGTTCTGCTTTCTCTTATCCGATTTAATTCAAATATCGTGATTCCATACTTTTCATTATGAATTTTTGATCACCGTTTCAGTGCTATCCTTGTTTGACGTAGATCTCATGTATAGTTTCCTTTTGATTCAGTATTTTTTTGGGGTCCAATAATAAGTCGAATGCATCAGTTTTTGTAACTTATGTTTCAAATTCTACCTTCAAAATCGCTGCAACACCAGGCTTTTCTTTCTCTTTTCATTACTAATTATAAGCTTGTTGTAGAGGGATGCTTAAGCTTTATGGCTTGATTCGCTACTTTTATTATTTTGTTTTGTTTGTTTTGTTCTTTATATCAATTTATCGTTGCCTTTGTCATTCCTAAGGCTCCTGTTGACAAAATATGTCAAGCCAGGATAAAGGAATGTTATACAAGTTCTTTATTCCATTGAAAGTTACAATTGATGTGTTAACATTCTCATGATAGTATAATACTAGTTTCGATGTCTAGCGCGAATTTGTGGATGTTCTTGTCGCATAGATATTACAAAATTCACTCTGGATATCCTTTGTAGCAGAAACTTCTATCTTCCAATATTGTATTGCGCGAATAGGTTACTTGTCTTTTCTTTCTTCTTTTTACCCTGTTCTTCTCTAACTTGTGAAAAGTTGAATGTTGAATCTTAGTGGCACATTAATAAGCTTGATAATCTGGGGTTTTCATAGTTCATAAGCTTCTTTGTTTGCGATTTTCTTATGTTCTTATCCGCTATTTATCCCTGTCTTTGTTGGTCTACTAAGTCTTTCTTAAGTCTTTCAATTGATACCTTTGTGTTACCAAAGTTTTCTGTAGCATTAAAACATAATCTGTTAATTTTGTTTGCTCGCAATTGTGAGAATTTCCTATTTTACCCTATACTCTCTTTTTATTTGGAAATCATTGGTTGATATAAGTTTCTCTTCAATTTTGCGAGCCATTGTCTTCTCTACATTTGTGTGTTTAGCTGTTAATTTAGAACATATATTAATTACTTTGCTTTCCTTTTGCATGTGGATACACTTGAGCCCTTCATGGACTCCTTTGCCTTTGCGTGTCTTTTGTGGGCCATTGAGGCCCAATAACCCAAGTTGATCTCGAAAGGCCAAGTCCAAAGACAATCTCGTGGCATATGGATACGAGAAGTCGAAAAAAGGGAAACGGGTTAAAGTCTCATCTCTGAAGCGGCCGAGAGACGTGAAAGTTTTTTGTTTTTTTTTTGTTATTCATTTAGTAATTTATTATTGTCCTTATTTATTTATTCATTCATTTGGGGCTCGAAGCCAAAGTTGTAAATTTAATACAGGTGGAGCAGATCTTGGGCCAACGAGCCTGAAAAAAATAGCTTAGGACAGGTTATGGGTTGAGGGCCCGATTAGACTAGGACAAGTTTCGTTGATTTGGGCTCAATGACCTAAATCTTTTACTTTCACCTCCCTTTTCCTTTTATGTTTTTATTTGCTTATTAGTTTTGTTTAGACTTAGTTAAAATCTCTACTAAGTCGTCGAAATCTATTTTACACAAGTCTTTTCTAAAAATTGATCACTTTTCAATAAATCAATCTTTTTTTTAAGTTAGTCAAAAGAAGTTTTCAAACAATCCGGATAACTGTAAGTTAGTGGACGTTTTAGGTGCCTTGAACCTTTCTAAAACGTCAATAGGAACCGCTTACTCAGAATCTCTAACTTAAATGATTTTTCTGTTTTGGATCGTTTAAAGTATTTTATAAAGGTTTCTTAAATCAAAATTATATTAAAACCAAACACCTGTACTTTGAATCTCTAACTTTGTTTTATAAAGGTTTCTTCAAAAATCAAAATTTCTCGCAAAACAAACACCTCTACTTAGCCTTTTGTCATCTGAATTTCTCAACTCATCAAAACATAATATTTTAAAACCCTCTAACCATTGACCACGCTTATGAATTAAGGTGGCTGAGTTGGACAAAGAGTGTGACTATACGCTCGTAGGTGTGAGTGAGCGTCATTTTACATCAAAATAATTTTAAAAAAAATAAAAAAGGGCCCCCCCCTACCCCTCTTCTCCCCCATTATAACTCCCCACCTCTAAAGGCACCACTATTACCCACCCCACCCCAAAACAACACCATTACATCTACCCCATACACCCCCACCCCACCAAAATCTCTCTTCTTTCCTTGGTTCGCAACAGTACCTCCCCCAAACAAAGCACCACCATTACAACCCCTCCTTCCCCATGCCAAACCACCACCATTACGCCTTCCATCAACCCCCCAACCAAACAAAGCACCGCCATTACAGCCCTCTCCCCCCTCCCCCGGGCCAAACCACCACCATGATTCACTTTTTTATTTTTTTAAATTCACTTTCTCAATTCAAACCTTTCATGTTTTTTTAGGATTAAAATTTGAACTTGAATTAAAAGTGAGTAATCCATGGATAAGCTTGAAAAAGCTTGAAGTTTAATTTTGAAGAGCAATAAATATTTTTTGTGGATTTGTTAAAGATATTCCAAATTGAAAATTAAAACTTCATTGTGTTTGTGTATATGAATTTATAGTTGAAAATTTAAATTAATCGGAGAGGAATTTTAATTATTTGGAATGAGTTTGATGTTCAATTTGTAAGCAAACATCAAGAACATGATGATTGAAAAATTTCTACAATTTGTAAAAGTTGTTTATTTAATTAATTTATTTTAATATTTAATTTCTTATGTGGCATTTAAAAATAATGTGGAATTTAACACAATATTTAAAAATGACGTGGAAGGCTGTTGTACTACACACACTGAAATATGGTTTAAAATATTGTATTTTGATGTGTTGAGTGGTTTAGATGACAAAAGGCTAAATAAACGTTCACTTTACAAACTCGGATAAGTACAAGGGTCCACTAGACCATTTTGCTTATTTTTAATACAATGAATTCATAAGCAATGAACAAGGCTGTTATATTACTACTATTAATAAGAGAGAGTTCGGTGGTGTTAGTTCACGGTTCAAGGGGGGTGGGCCTGGGCTCCAGAAAAAATTTTGGGTGAAGCTTCTTGGGCAGTCCCCCAGCGGCCTATTAAATGTATAGGGTTGTTTTGACAGCTGACGGTTATAATGCCTGCTTCCAACTTTTTGTTTATGGTCGAGGGAATTTTTGTGATTTATATATTTGTTTTAATTAAATTAAATTATTTTATTTTTATTTTTAATCTGTTATATATTTAAAAATTATATAAAAAATATTATAAATTATAATAATTAATAATTAAAATTATTTTGAGACACATAAAAGATTTTGATTGACTCAAAATTCTATTAGTGCAACATAAATTGAGATATATTATTTGAAAATTTTGTAAAAAATAATATAAATTGCAATAATAATCAAATTAAAACCTTTGAAAGATGTATAAGAAATTTGTTTGACTTTTCAAATTCTATCAATGTTATACAAATTGAGATAGATGGAGTAACATATATTACTTGAAAATTACATAAAAAGTCGTATAAATCATAATAATTAAAAACTTAAAATATATAAAACTATATAACAAATTTGATTGACTTTCTCAAATATTTCATCAGTGCCACATAAATTAGGATAAGAAGAGTAACATATAATATTTGAAAATTAAATAAAATATAATAAATTAGTAATTAATAACTTAAAATATTTAAAAATCATACAAAAAATTTACTTTCCAAATTTCATAGGTGTCATGAGATAAAAAAGTAACGTACATTAGATGCGTGCTGGCACGAACTCCAATATCTAGTACTTCTTTCATTCCTTTTTAATTACTTCCCTCATTTTTTGTGAGTCAATTTAACTAAGTTTCAAAATTAAATTATATTATATTAATTTATTTTTTAAAATTAAAATTTAGGTATTCAAAAACTACATGAAAACTAAATTATATATTTTTTCAATTTGATTAAGAAATATATCTTAAAATATTGATTAAAATTTATATTATTTGACTCTAAAAAAAGCAATAAAAATAGAATGGAGAGAGTAATATATATATATATATATATATATATATATATATATATATATATATATATATATACACACACGTGAAAATTGAAATCAATTTGAAAGAGGGGTGCCACAAGGGTTGGAGAGAGTGTCATGGGGTTGAGGACGATAGTCACTACTCACCAGGCTTTCGACATCTGCCTTCTTGTATCGGTAGTAATAAATGAGATCTGACTATCTGAGGAATTTTTTGTCCTTAGATCTAAAAGTAAAATCCAGATTTATAGGCAGGCGTATTGAACGATGACACGTGAAGATTAAAGATCAATCAGATATAAAGCTAGTACATGTGAAACACCAACCTTATTAAGAGCCCGTTTGGATAGAATTAGAGCCCATTTGGATAGGATTAAAATCTGGTCAAATCAGCTTTTAATCTCTTTTTTAGTTTTTTAACATGTTTGGTAAAATTAAAAAGTACTTAAAAAAAGCTAAAAACTGATTAAAAAAATCAAAAGGTGAGAAGCTGGGTACCCTCAACTTTTTATTTTTTAGATTTAAATTCTTTTAGGTTTGACCAAAATATTTACCTTTTTATCTTTTATATTTTCCTCCAATTTCAATAATATCCTAAACTTGTAGTCCTTAAATATGTAGTAGTTTTTTTTTTCTTTTTTTTTTCTTTGTTTTCATTGAATCCATCATTACGTCGGAGGTTTGTTCAAAAATTTTATTTTAGAATTAAAAATTATAAATAATTCACCTTATTTATGGTGTTAACAATTTTAAGGACATTTAAGTCATTTTAACAACAAAAAATTGTTTAACATCACTTGTTTACCAGACACATCAACAACTTTTTTCAATTTCAGCACTACTATCCAAACACTTATCTGCATAATTTATAAGCACTTATTTTAAGTTTTTAATTACTTAAGCTAAAAAGCTCTTTTTATAATCCTATTCAAACAGACTCTTAAAATCTGGTCAAATCAACTTTTAATCTCTTTTTTAGTTTTTTAAGGTGTTTGGTAAAATTTAAAAGTACTTAAAAAAAACTAAAAATTGATTAAAAGAATAAAAAAGTGAGAAACTAGGTACCCTCAACTTTTTATTTTTTAGATTAAAATTCTTTTAGGTTTGACCAAAATATTTACTTTTTTATCCCTTATATTTTCCTCCAATTCCAACAATATCCTAAACTTATAGCCCTTAAAATATATATATATTTTTTCTTTTTCTCTTTGCTGCGTCGCTTCATCTCTTCATCTTTCTTTGTTTTCATTGAATCCATCATTACATCAGAGGTTTGTTCAAAAAATTTATTTTAGAATTAAAAATTATAAATAATTTACCTTATTTATGATGTTAACAACTTTAAGGACATTTAAGTCATTTTAACAACAAAAAAGTGTTTAACATCACTTGCTTACCAAACACATCAACAACTTTTTTTTAGTTTCAACACTTCTATCCAAACACTTATCTGCTTAATTTATAAGCACTTATTTTAAACTTTTAATCACTTAAGCTAAAAAACTATTTTTTTAATCCTATCCAAACATGTTCTAAATGAAGTTCGATGTCGACACATTTATTTCCTGATAATTTGGACTTCCGGTGCCTATTGGTCTACTTCTACAGTTACAAGGTTAGAAATATTCCGGCAACAAGTCAACATAGATTTAAGAGTAATCATTCTCGAATAATCCATGACCCTGTTAAGGAATTACTGTCCACTTTCTTATTGACACACAAATTAAGAAATAGTAAATGACAAGGATAATTTTATCATATTATTCTTTGAATATAATAAATTGAATGCTTTAAAAAATTCATTAGATAATGAGTACTATTAATAATAAGGATAAAATGAGTATAAATAGATAAATTATCTATTGATTTTATAAACTAAATAAATATTATTGAATATTTCAAAATAAAAAAAAAGTGGATAAATAAAAATGGACGAAAAAATATGCAGTCAACATGTAAAAGGAAATAATGTGCAAAAATGGATCGGGCGATATTCATACCCAGGGTTGAGCTATAAATATATTTATATCCCTCATTTGTGCCCCATCAAAATTTCACTTCTCACAAGCTATTATTTTAAAGTTTTGTAACTAACAACTCTCAAACATAATTGCTTCTTTCTTTTCTGGTGTCGATGTTGTCACACCCATATTTTTTTACCCCCAACCTCGCTGGGAGTTGGTTTTAGAGAAAAATAATTTTTTTCAATATAAGTGATTTTTTTTAAAAGAGATTATTTATTTTACAGAGTCATCACTTGGAATTGAGTTTGAATGTTTCAAGTCACCTTATTGAATCTTTAGTTAAAAGGAAATGACTCTTTAGTTTAGTCTTATGAACTAGAAATTTGGATAAAAAATTCTATTAAGCAAGGAAAACTGTAAGACACCCCTCAAGTCTTGTGGTTCTAACACGGTCTCTTTAATGATTTATGTCTGGCATAAATTATTTTATTGGATAGATTAGATTTGGCTGACTGCTTTATTTACCTAAAGATTATGAGAAAAATTATGATTTATATCTTCGACTGAAGAGCTAACCACACATGGAATCTTGTAATTACAGAAATTGACCAAGGAGCATAACCACACACATGATCAACCTCAATATATTAATTAAATTTACATGTTTTTTTCACAAATTATTCTCTCATTATCTAAAGAAGTGATTGTACACATAATTTATATTTCTTAAGCCAATAATATTTGCCTATTATTATTATTGGCTTAATCATACTCCTAATGGTCTGATTAGATAACAAAGTAATGAAAATCTTAAAAATAAAATATAACTTCATTCGTCATAAATTTTCATCTGTTCATCACCCAATTGGTATGACAAATATTATTTAAGGTAATACAAACTTTTAACAAATACATCAAATAAAATATTAAGAAAATTTGAATGAAATATTATAAAATAGCACATACAGATTCAAAGGACCACAAAGGAGAATCAATTTAATTTAATCTTATTAATAAACCCACTTTGCATTTCATCCGTACTATATTATTTTCTTTACTTATCTCTAATTTCTAATCTCAAATTTCTATTTTTAATCTCTAATCTCTAATCTCTAATATATTAAAAATGTGAAGGTCCTTAATAATGTTGATTGAATTTTTTGCCCTGTTGGTGTTTGTCCTGATTTTCTTATCATAATTGGGGTTTCCTTTAGGTACCATAATTGAGTTTCCTTTTAGGAAAAGGAAAACATATTCTTCATATTTGATTAATCCTTATTCTTGTAGAAAAAGGTTATAGACTCTGTAAATAGAGACTCCTTTCTTCTAGTTTTATAGCATCCATAATGTAGTCCTAGGGTTTTGAGAGTTTTATTTGATGGGAGACTTTGTGAGACACAAGTGTTACAGGATCACTTGTGTGAGCCTCTTTTATTCTGAGTGAATTGTGTGAGGTTGTCTCTCTTGACGGTCTGTATTCTCTTTTATATAGTGGATTACTCATCTCCTTTTGTGGGTGTAGGGCGATTGACCGAACCCACATTAAATTATTGTCTCTTTTGGTGTATTTCTTGTTTGTTTCTTATTTGGCGTCTTTCGAGGTTTGCTTTACTAGCTTCCGCATGACACCTGATTGTTTCGGTCCCAACAAGTGGTATCAGAGCCTAGGTTCGGGTGTGTTGGAGTAGTGAACTGCGTTTGGTGAGAAGTTTTCGGTGTGACAACAAGACTGGAGATCTGCAGGTGCTGCCTTATGTCGAAAGTCTTCCTGGCAAGTGGTGGTCAGGCGGCGTGTCTCGTTGGGTGATAACGACGGTACAAGATGTTTGACAGATCATGTGAAGTGACCCAGTAGCTGAGATCTACGGTTGATGCCTTGTGTCGAAAGCCTTCTTGACAAGTAGTGGTCAAACGGCGTGTCCCACTGGTTGGTAGTGGCAGTACAAGATAGTTAACGAGATCAAATGGATTATTGCTGAAGGGGAGGTCACAAGTGATGCGGTCTTGGTTTGAGGGGAGGATTGTTGGGAAGCAAATCAATCCCTAATCGGAGAAATAGAGGATACATGTCCAATATTTAAGAGTCTCACCCAACTCAACTAGTATGAGGCCTTTTGGGAGGTGCCCAAAAATAAATCTGTGAGGGCTTGGCCCAAAGCGGACAATTTCATACTAGTGCGGAGTTACACGCGGTCCCAACAAATGCTTGGGAAATAAATCAATCCCATATCCGAGCTTGGGAAGCAAATTAATCCCACATCGGAGAAATAGAGGATACATGTCCAATATTTAAGAGTCTCACCTAACTCAACTAGTATGAGGCCTTTTGGGAGGTGCCAAAAACAAATCCGTGAGGGCTTGGCCCAAAGCGGACAATATCATACTAGTGCGGAGAAATTTTATCGGAGAAATTTTATCAGAGTATTACTTTGTGTAGAGGCAAGATTTAATGAAGGAGGTTTTGGAGATGGAGATTGAACTTGTTGAAGACTACATGAAGAAGGTGGAACAAATTTATTTTATCAGAAATTCAGGTAAGAGGGAGAATTGTTGGTGTTTGTCCTGACTTTCTTATCATAATTGGGTTTTTCTTTAGGTACCATAATTGAGTTTCCTTTTAGGAAAAAGAAAACATTTTCTCCATATTTGGCTAATCTTTATTCTTGTAGAAAAATGTTATAGACTCTATAAATAGAGGCTCCTTTCTTCTAGTTTTATAACATCCACACTGTAGTCCTAGGGGTTTGAGAGTTTTGTTTGGGGGAGACTTTGTGAGACACAAGTGTTGTAGGATCACTTATGTGAGCCTCTTTTATTCTGAGTGAATTGTGTGTGAGGTTGTCTCTCTTGACAGTCTGTACTCTCTTTTATATAGTGAATTGCTCATCTCCTTTTGTGGATGTAGATCGATTGACTGAACCACGTTAAATTATTGTGTTTCTTTTGATGTATTTCTCGTTTGTTTCTTATTTGGCGTCTTCCAAGGTTTGCTTTAGTAGCTTTCGCATGACACCTGATTGTTTCGATCCTAACATGACCTTCGTTAAAAGACTATGCAACAGACAAATCATCTTTTAACTTTTTTTTCCTGCAACTAATAAATATATGAAAAGATATTATTAAGAACAAAAATTCGGGTGAAAAAGTTTTTCTATTAAAAATAGAATTCCTAACAAGTCGGCTCAACTTTTTTTTTTACCAAAAGTAGAATTCCCAAGTATATATGCGTACTTGATTCAAGGTTTTCAACCAAAAATAGAATTCTTAAGTATAGGCGTAAAGTTTTTATGTACGAGGTCGGCTCCTAAGTTAGTTATAAAACACGTTGTACTTTTTTTTTAGATTTCAAAGTAAATTTAAGTTCTAGAATTATAGGATTATAAAAGTCAATTTAATTTTTGGACTATATTCTGCTTTGCGCTGCAAAGAAAAAAATTGTAGTTCAACAGCTGCAATAACAGTCAATTTCTCAAGATTAGAAGAGTACAAAACGAGATAAGGGTTTGGAATTGTTCTAGTACAATGACTAATGAAAGAAGCCTGCATTTATGAAGAAAACAGGAAACATGTTGCTGAAATATTTAAGCAGCAGTTTTCTGAGATCGCAGCCATCAGGAAAGCCCATAAGAGCACATGACGTTAATTATCAGGTTCGATCTTCCTCTGAGTTCATTGATAATAAAATTCATGTCCTTTTTATTGTGAAATTATGGGTGACAGAGGGTTTGTGAAGCAAGAAAGACTGAAAAACAGAGAAAAAGTGGCAGAGAGTTTTTTGAAGGTAGAAAGAATGAAAAGTAGAGAAGAAGTGGCAGGACAATGTCTGAAAGATCTTATCATAGAAGTTTAATATTCATCCACTGTTGGAATTTTGATGGAAAAATCAAAACTTGCGGAATGCATGGTTTGATCAGTGAACTCTGCTCGAGAGAAGCTCGAAGCATAAATTTTGTGAATATTATAATTGGAAGATCAACAATCATGTAAACAAATCAAGCATTTTTCCATAAAGCGTTGGATCGGTGTTTAGTCAGAGTAATCCTTTTTTGCTGCCAATCAGTTGGCCATGGTTCGTTCTAATAACGCCCTTTCTGTTTTTCTTTTTATTTGAAATCCCTCAAGCTCAAGAATAATGTAAGAGTTGGTACGTTTCAACATTTTAAGAATTCTAGAACTTGTTTCACCAACAGTGGATGCTTTTCCCAGTTGTATTTTTGATTTATCTCAGTTGCGATATCTAGCTTTGACTTTTTACTCATCCATTAATGATCAGGAGATTAATGTTCCCCCGTCAATGGCCAGGCTTAGATATTTGGAAACTTTTATACTAAAGTTGCCAAAAATTATGGACGTCTGGAAATTTCTTTCATATATCCCCGTGAAATTTTTGAGATGTCGCAATTGAGGAACCTCTCCTTGGATAGGAATAACATAGTTCCTGGAATCTTTGTACTGTGATTATCGTTTCACTGTACAAGCTCCTTATGTAAGGAAGTTGCAGATATGCGGTAACCAACAAGACTACATATAAAGCAACAAAATGAAGGGCTTCCATAAGTTTTGGTCTTTTTCTGGCTCGAGGAATTGAAATTTTATGGGATGCCACAATTAGTACTTCCTCGTCTGGAAGCTTTCCTGGAGAACCTTAAAAAGTTAGCTTTTACCAATACTCAAGTGAATTTGGAGGATTTGAGAATTTTTGGTAAGTTGCCCAAACTCGAGGCCCTCAAACTAAGATTTGCTTCCTCCAGTATTGGTACAAAGGGGGAAGTAGCTGAGGAAGGATTTCCACGGTTGAAGTTCTTGATGTTGAGTCGCTTGAACATCAGATACTGGAGAGCCAATAGTGATATCTTTCCATGCCTTGAGCGACTATTCCTTGTATGTATGAATATGGAATCAATCTCAGAAGATCTTCAAGAAATAACCACACTCCAGCTGATAGATATATGCATGTGTGAGTCATCAGTTGTGAATTTTGCCAAGAAGATTCAACAGGAAATTGAAAACAACTATGGAGGTTCTATTGAGGTCCGTTTTCACTACATCCTTTTGGCCATCTTTTTGCTTGAATTTCTTTAGTAATTGTAACTTGTATTCATGTGTCAAGTTAATGAGATAAGTAACAACATGAGATTATACCATTTCAATTTCCTTTTTAGGATCTGATAATGATCTGCAGTCTTGTCTTTTTAACTAACTAAATGTGTTCCATTCATAAGGCTAAGAAGAAGCAAGGTTTTGGAAAAAGAAATCAAATCTCTTGATCATTATTGGTACATGGATTCTATCCGACAAGATTTTGTATATGTAACAACACTCGAGCTAACTTTTATAGCCAACTATCTGAAATCTGTTGTGAAATTTACATTTAAGACTAAAAAGACTAAACATAAATCCAATTCTAAACTACCGACATTTAGAACAAACAGAAAAACGATCCACGAAAATTGGAATTGCAGAAAGGGGCACTGGAGCCTGTTCTGGTACATAAAATTAGGAGTACTTTAAAGAACACCAAGGCACTAAAAGTGATTACACCTGGCTCTCCATTTCTCAAATTTCGAACATTTCAGTAGCAAGAATTTCAAGAGAGAAAACCTTACCGATATATATTAGAACATCAACTACGGTGTGAACCATGTCTCCAGTTTCTTGCTTTTTCTTGTTTGTTTGTTTGTTTGTTTGTGTATGATAAGAATTGAAGTTTGTGCATAAACAATGAAGAATCTCTCGCTAGAACGAAATTATTTACATAAGTACAAAATAGTCAAATATTCTTGCTCATTGTATAAATTGTAATGCAAAAACAAGTACAATATTTATAAAAGTAAATCAAGTAAAAAAGACGACTTAAAAGGCCTAACTAATACGAACCTCAACAAACCTTGCATAGATGTCTTTAATTTCTTGTCAGAATTCACAATTTATTCTTTACACTTGCATATATCCATTAACTGATGTGTGGTTATTTTTGCAAACTCTTCCGGGATCGAAACCATAGTTTCAAATATGTAGCTTTTGTTTTAAGAAATTTAAAGATTTTATGTTTGACTTTATGGTAAAAATTAAATAAATTCATACTCTCGAAATTCATTGAGACGCCCTTCAATTTTTACGATTAGTGTATGTATGCCCTAATCGTTTGTTACTTTTTACTTTTAAACGGTTTGAAAAATTGTACTCTTAATTTTTATGGTAATAACAAGGAATTAATTAGAGTTCCTTTTATGTGTTATGATGATAGGGTACAACAAAATAAAACCACAATTTCCAACTAAAATAAAAATTTTAATTAAAAAAAGGCTAAGTAAGGTGATGAATTTAATGAATAAAATATAAGCGACACAAAATAATATATCCTGTAAAATAGAGAGAATGATGAAAAACACATTTGAAGTATTGCATTTTTGTGAGTTTTATACACTCCATTTAAAAAGAATGATCTATTTCGGCGTGACACAGAGTTTAAAAAAATAAAGAAGAATTTTAAATTTTGTGTTCTTAAATTAAAATTATATCAAATGTACCAAAATGCTCTTTAATCTTGTGGTCTCAAATATGTCACGTGGAAAGTTGATTAAACTATTGACAAAAAGTGAAAGAAGTCAATTTTTTTTTTTTTTTGAAATAGACTAAAAGGAAAAGTAGATCATTCTTTTTGAAACGAAGAAAAAAATTAATTTTTAGGCATGCAAGTTCTTTTTATAAACATAAACCTCACGTACAATGTACGTATCCTAAACTAATAACTCATAATAATATGGTAGTTGGAGATACTCTATGGCTGTTTTATACAAAGATTCTTTTTTTCTTTTTGGTTAACTCAGATATGTAGTTCATTAAATGATTAATTTTTCCATGCAAATTTGTGTAAATTTACTCAGCTTTCGTTTGTAACTATTAATTATATCCACTATTATGTTTTGTCTTTCTCAAATGAGTGATCTCAATGTTCGTAACATGCGAACAATTCCTCTAAAGAATATGAGACCTGAGTAAATGATAAGTATCCACTAATAATTTAAGAACATAATTCAGAATCGCTCACTTAATTTTTCTACCTCCTCCACGAATACAAAATCGTTTAATACTGAATTAAGAGGAAAATGTAAATCAATATAGCCAAAAGTTACTCATTAAAGTTATTGTAAGACCACAAATGACAAGTCATATTATTTTTTATGAAACGAAACAAAATGTAATATTTCTTGAATTGAACTGTGCACAACACATAATAAAGAGCAAATTTATGTCCTTTAAATGACTATTTGGTCAAACGTACAAAACAACGAAAAAATAAAGAAATTTACCGAATTCCTTCTTTACCAAGTAACACCTCAAGACATTATATTTCATTATATATTGTCCTTTAAATGATTATTTGGTCAAAAGTACAAAACAACGGGAAAATAAAGAAAATTACCGAATTCCTTCTTTACCAAGTAACACCTCAAGACATTATATTTTATTACATATTATATTATTATTATTATTATTATTATTATTATTATTATTATTATTATTATCTTAAAAAAAAATGATGAAGTATTAATCAGCCATACTTCAATCAACTTGAAATATTATTTAACCTCAGCACACTTCTTTAAATAACGAAACATTCTCAAAATTAACTTATAAGAAAAAAATCTCACATAAACGATCCACATTACATACTAAATAATACACAAAATCATGTAAACAACTTCGTTCATGCTTTGATTCACAATAAAACCTATAAGAAAAATGTCGAATCGAGAAAGAATCTGTGATGAACTAACTAAAAGTAAAGCATAAAAAACCCTAACCCTAAACCCTAAAATCTACATGTTTATTAGTCACTGACCATCATGGCCACTGCCTGTGGTGGGATACTCCCATCGGAAGAACCAATGAAGAAGAGTACTAAGGAGCAGAACATGGTACCACAATCAGTAGTTAATATACCAAAGTACGCAGAGGTTTTGAAACCTAAACCTGTCATTAACAATATTACTAAGGTTCCACCAAAACCTCTTGTCATGCTGCATAGAGAATCTAGTATCACATGGAAATCTTCAGAGGTGAGAAACTTAATCATTCAAAATAATATACAATCTGCTATCATTGGTAAATTTTCTTATGGTAAATTGGACATTAAAGATTTGAGAAAGGCAATCCCTGGACAATGTGGATTCAAAGATAAATACACACTATGAGTATTAGATGCAAGGCTGAAACACCCTGGGTTTTGATCCTTAGAAGATTTCTTGATTTTGAGCTCACTGGACATCATACGACTTGTGGGTACTAGTCATATTGATGATGTGATACAATTTAGGGTCCCCCGCTCATATAATGATCAGTGTGGTTTCTGTCGAAGGTACGATTGGACTCCATACGAGTCGTATGGAGGTGGTACGAGTAGCAAAGTCCTAGTCATATAATTAACAGTGTCAATCCCTAGAGGTACTATCTAGGGTACGAATTAGTGGTGCCACTCATACGATGGGGTACTAGTGGGGTTCCCAAACCGTACCCACCTGCGAAATTTTTTACAGTTTTAGTTGGGGGTATTTTGGACATTTCTCTCTTATAACTTCTTTGGACCCCACGACGTAAAACACCTTTTGGGAATTCATTAACCTATTTGCAATCAATCAAACACTCTTAAACACTCTCAAATCTCTCTTAAGCTTTCGATTCAAGAAAGAGTCTAGGGTTTCATCAATACAATTAGTTAAAGGCTTTTAAGAGAAAATCTCTTCGTACTCTTTGGTATCTAAGGCATGTTACTCCTCCCTCACTGTTAGTTCAACTAAGTTCATGTTTTAATGAATAGTTATCATGATTTAATTATGGGTATTGTTTGGTTTTGAAACATATGTTAGGGGTTTTTGGTTATTAATGGTTGGATAATGTTTTCCTATGTTTTACTTATGTTTTTTCATATTATAATATTGGTTTAAACATGGTGGAATGCATGGTAATGGTAAATGGGTTTAGGGTTACAATGGATTCCCCAAATCGATTGATCTTCATCTCGGAAACTATTTGCCCTCAACATGTTTGATAAAATGCCTATGAGAATGGTTTTGTTACATATTTGGGCTTTCATTGAAAACTTTACATTGCATAATATGGTAATGGAACCTAAATGGTTTAAATGGTTTTAAATGATTTTAAATGATTTGGTAAGGCCTTGGTGACTATGACTATGGGGTACACGGGAATCCCCTAAGTGATTTTAACAATGGAAACTATGGGGTACATGGGAATCCCCTAAGTGTTGGCAAAGGAAAGTGCTTGCAAGCTATAGTCGGTATGACGATACCACTTTATAATGCCTTGGTAATAAACTATGGAATTGGTGATTTGGTTATGCGTTAAAGATTTTAATTAGGCAATAATGTTGGGTTATGATAGCTAACCGTGAAGGTGTGAGTCCAACGGAAGAACTCTAGAAACTTATGTTTGCCGATATGAGGGTTGGTCATGGTGACCATATACTTATGGGGTACACAGTAATCCCTTAAGGTATACTTGTATATATGTATCATGGAGGGTGAAGGGTATACGGGAATCCCCGACCTCGGTGATATCTTTGATTCGTGCGACTACATGCACTGGGGCCTGTTCAGGGGGTAACACTGGACCCATATATCCCATGGGTGGTTCTAGGACGGTCAAGCTACACAGCCCAGGTTAATAATTTAAATGCATGCTAAACTCGACTCCCTTTCCCAGCATGGATTATATATATATATATATATGTACATATATATGTGTGTGTGTGTATGGATGTGGTTGCATATGGTTATTTTCTTGGTTTTAAATGTTGGCATTATTTTATTCTTACTCCCGAGTACATGCTAGCGTTCACCCACTAACCCATCTTCAGGCGCTGTATCCTCATGCAATCCAGGAATCGGCCATACTACCCCTCCTGCTCATTGATTGGATTCAGGGACAACTTGTGTCGGATTGAAATAGTGAGCTTCCATACTTCGAAAGGCTCTATTTCATGTTATGGTCTTCACTGCATACTTTTGTTATCTCTTAGACTTTTGTTTTAGGTATGGTCGGGGGCATGTCCCGACTGGATATTACTTTACTTTTGGATAGAGGCTTTGTGAGACTACTTTACGTTGGTATATGCGGTGTCATCCTTGGCATTGGTATTACTATTGGGGATGACACCGTTTGACTGTATTTGATTTATGATTGTTACATTCTATCTTATTATATAAAAATTAGAATTTATTCAACATATGATGTAGGGCGGTTATGGCTGGGTATTAGGGGTGATCTCTTGTCCCGGGTGGGGCTTGAGGCACCCGACACGACTAGGACTTGATTCGGATTGTGTCAAAGGCATATACTTATTAGGATGGAAGGTTTAGGGGATTATGTACAATTACTTTCAATAACAACTTATTACATAAAAGCTAAGGAGATGTATTAGCAGATGAGAACACTAAAATGAGATCCATGGTTTGAGCCTGATATGGAGACTACAATAGGGGTAGCATGGATATCAATTCCTAATCTTTCACCTAATTATTTTTGATAAGGAAGCAATTTTTTTCAATTGCTTCAGCATTTAGGAAACCCCTAATAGTGGATATGGCCACTCAAAACCAAAACAAGACCTAACTGTGCAAGGGTGAAAGTAGAAATGGATATAATTTCCAAACTTTCTCAATGGGTGAGAATTAATGAGAAGAATGATATTACTGGAGAAGTCAAATCTAAGTGGATTCATATCCAATACGATTATATACCTAAATACTGTAAAAAATTTTGCTTGCAAGGGCATGATGAAGAAAGCTGTTGGAATATCCACCCAGAGCTGCATGAGAAGACACTAGAGGAAAGGGAAGATGGAACAAACAGATAATTAGAGGAAAAAAATGTTAAGAAAAAGGGGGAGTCATATGTAAACAAAGGAAAAATAAAAACACAACCAAACATCAATGGTTGACAAGGAGAAATAAATATAAGAGGGATAGATATGGACATATTGTAAGAAAAGTTGATAAAGAGACTAATGGTGGAGTTGCTATTTTAAATCCTTTTGAGGTATTATAAGAAGAAGAAGAAACAGATAAATTCAATGCAAAAAAGATAAAGCAAGGAAAGGAAAATACTAAGTAATGGGTTAGTAAAAGCTTTGGTAATTCAGTAGAGGCCACACAACCAACAAAAGGGAATAGGTGAAAGCTGGAATCAAAAGACAAAGAAGAAACCAGTGAGGAAAAGGAAGTATCAACAACTAATGAAGGTCATGTAGTCCAACCACAATGACATACAACAGATCAATAACATCAGGTAGACAATGCATAACAACATGCAATAGACCAGATGGAGAAATCAAGGTAGCTGATAGTACTTGATCAAGAGAATTCTGCCAAAGAAGTAAAGGTGATAGAAGGAATTGTACCTTTAGAAATACAAGCTGGAAATCAAATAGAAGTTAGCAATAAAAGGAAAAAAGATTTAGATGGGGAAGATCTAGATGATAATATAGAAAAGGTAGCTATTGAAGGAAATTTGTCTCCCAAATAAATAGACACAATAAAAGTAACTCATGGTACACAGTAGAGGATAAGGAAGCATACTTAAAAAACAAAATCACTACAAAAAATTGCAAGCTTTACGGGGGTTATATTTACATGTTGCAGAGGTCGGAAACCCCCACAATGTGATTGCACGGCGGTTTTCAAAACCCCCGCAATTATGAGTGTCGCAATCAATCTACGGCGGTTTGTCATTTACCGCCGCAATCAGTTAGTGGCGGTTATGTAAATACGGTTTCAACCCCCGAAATATGTAAACTAAAATTATCTCCCAACTAATTCTTTAAAACATATAGTGGCGGTTAAAACCTCCACCGTATATTTTAAAAATTGCAAGGGTCAAACCCCCCACAATTCACTTGATATTTAAAAAAAAAAGATTACACTGTCCATGATCAATATTTAAATTTGAATTTTATTTAATAGATTTAATATATATCATTCACTGTTGGAACAAACAAAAATAAATCATAATAACAATAAAAATCAAATTACATTAGATCATAAAAACGTACCACAAAGTATTGTCATTAGTCTTAAAAACTAATTTAAGCACAAAATACTTCTCCAACAACAATTCGATAACATTGTCATAATTACTAATACGATTACGAATTTCAATGATTATCACTAGAATAACTATCATCAGATCTTCCATTCACATCCGAAAGAGGTCCGCTAGAGATATCACTTGGCTACAAAAGTAAAAATAAAAATAGTAAGGTTTTTGAATACTAAATATTTTATAACAATACAATATTTACCGTAGAAGGAGTGAAAAATCCTGCAAACTGTTCAGGTATCGTGCCTTCTTTCATTATCATATATGCCTTGAAAGCGTTCATCATTAGATTGTGAGGATTCACCAGTTCTTTGTAGTTCTCTTGGCTATTCTTATGAGCATCTAACATTTGAGAGTAATTTTCTTGGCAATTGGATGGACATGAACTGTTACTACTTGAAGAACTCATACCGCTAAAATGAGGATGTGTTTGTTTAAAGGATCTACTAGGAACAACTCCTAATCCCAAGCACCTCACCCTTCTAGAATGCTCTTTTCCTAGCACCTTACCAACAATATTATTTAGAGAAGTTTCAGACTCGTCCATGGTGCTTTGACTTACTGCGAGTTCAACTTTTTCCTAAAATATAGTACAACACAAAAACCATAGTATAAATTCATCTAGCAGCGAACAATGAAAGAAGAAAGAAAAAATAAGCAAGAGATAGATGCTGCAACTTTAAAACTAGAAAGATATTTAACATTTCAAATATACTGCCATATAATAACTTCTGTCGTTGCACAAGTAATATCCTCTGAATAAGAACGGTTTGAGAGGTTAGTTCCTTAGATTTCTTCATCCCCCCATACATCAACAATTCTTATCTATCCAACAAATTCAAAAAAGTTGTTTCCCTTCCAGAAGTACTTCAAGATCACCTGTTTCCTTTCCAGAAGTACTTCTAGATCACTCCAAAAATTATTTTTGTATCTTACTATCTTTTCCAAAAATCCCACTGTTTACTTATAGATAATAGTACCTATTTTTAAATAAAGTAAAGTCAGTTTAGCTAGAACTTGGTTAATATACAACTAGATTTGCTACATGAACTATGTAAGTAAATAAAGATTTGCTTGTTTCAGGTATGCTTTAGTCCTAATAGCAGTTTACAATATGTTCGATTTGATAGCAAGATACATTCCACAGATCGACAAAATCAAGTTGAAATCACGAAAGAAAAGTACGAGACAACAGACAACAGATAACAGACAATATAAAGACCACTAACAACAACAAAAAATAATAGCAAAACAGAACCACAACAAAACAACACAATTATCAGGTATAAGGAACAGTAGCTAGTAACAAAAATCAAATGACAAGAAACTACGACGACAGTATTGCTGACTACTAGTGGAGTACTTATAATGGTTTCTATGACATCTGCAAGGATATAGAATGGTGAAAAATTAAATTAGACCCGAGATGGCTAGTAATTTTCTTCAATAGTCTCGTCGTTTCATAAGAACATAGTCGTTTGTAGACTTCGACGTATTCCGTTTTAGTCAAAAGCAACAACTTTCAGAAGTGTCTGGTTGGCAACAATATTCCAGTAGAAATTGTTGGTTTGGTTATTTACAATTCGTGGTAATTAAGATTTTGAATAAAAATCTCTAAGTCTGAACACACATTGATTATTTATCATGCTGACCTAATAGAGAAAATTAGTTAGATTCAATAATGTATAGCCTGTGGTAATAGACTCCATTTTGTATTTATGACCTCTATCTCTGTGGATATGATTTTGTTCCTAAGAGATGGTTGCTGTAATATACATGTCACTAGTGTTGAAATATTATATTAACAGTTGTGCCTAATTTGTATCATGCCCATGAAGAAGCATCATATTTTCTTTTGTCCTCCTTAATATGAGTTGGTAATAAAGAATACATAATTAAAGTGAAAGTGAAAATCTATCAATTTTGCATAAATTACTTCAGGATCCACATATATATGATCTGAGAAAGTATCATTTGCATAAGTATCTTCTCTTTGTGATTATCTATATTTGTTTATTATTTTAAAAAGTCTGTAATGGACTCATCAATAGTTTTATCTGCAAACGGAAACATGTGCTCCTGGTCAACAACATCCCTAGTTTCACATAGCTTGTTAATGGTCAGGTCTATTAATAATTATCCTTTCTGAGTAGTGGAATAACCCATTAAAACTGCAGGTTTTTCCCTATCTAAAAACTTAAGTAACTAGTACTTAGATTAAATGTAACAAGATTCTCTTACTATCTTTGAGTTTCAACATTAGTACTTAGTAGATTAGTAAGATTAACACAAGAACAACAAGAACAACAACAAGTTTCTAGTGAATCGAAATAGGCCTCATATGACTTCACTAGACTTTGAGTTTGTGTTTTGAACAAGAAAATAATATGAATAACAAGACAACAATGCTAGTGTAATACTCTGTATTTTCGTGCTAGAATTCTAACTATCGTTCCTGCGCGTCTAAGCTCTAATCCAAATGAGTTAAATGTGAATACAAGTTTCATGATCATTATCCTAGTCAATGGAGTATTTTAGAGGTGAAATTTTTTCATAGCAATGACCTAGAACAAAGTTGAGCTAAGACCAATTGATTCATCCAAAGTTTGACATTCGATTCTACAAGGGTCAACTTCAAACGTGAATATATCTTAATATACATGGAATTTTTCATCCCAAGACCTATAAAATTGTAGATAATTGAATTATCTTTCCAACGATACCAATTTCGCAAAAATCCAATACCCGAGCGAAGAGTTATGCCCATTTTTGTGAGAGACAGTAAGGGTGTGCAATGGGCAATGCGCCACCCAATCAAATATGTGCGATTAGGAGTGCGAGGCGCACTTAAATGTCTGCCATAAGGTGTGCGATGCATACCTTAAGGTCAGCCATGGGTTGTGCGCCGCATACCTCACTTCCAAGTGCCAAAAATACCTCTATATATGTCTATAACACGGGATTAAACTCCCACAACATCAAAATAAGTTTACTTTCTCTCAAAATCACCAAGAACAACCTTTAGGATTTCAACATAAAAACCCCAATAGCTAGAGATTCAATCGTGAGAATTCTATAATTTTTACATATTCGGAATCCCCATTACGAAGGCTACGAGGGACACCCAAAAGTTCGTGAATAGCATTACGTCATTCGAAAAGTCATTCAAAGCTTTAAGTTTAAGGTATGTGGGGTTTTCAAAAAGAACATCCTTTCGTTCTTGTGCCAAAAAATTTGTGTTATTTTATGAAGATACATGATTTTACTTGTTTAATTGTGAATTTGAGATGGAAACTATTATCCTATATTCTTGTTCAAGAAACTATGATATTTTTGTGATGTCTTAAAGATAAATTCTGAGTTTTGATGTTACTATCATGTTTAAAGTTGAATTTCCAGATTTTCATATGAGTTATACTTATTTGCTATACAAGGTATGAATCTTGAAATGTTTTACTCAAGTGTTGATATATGGGATTTAAACCCTCTTTGAGATTATGATCTTTGGTGAAGTAATGTGTTATACACACCTTGATATTTGAATGATTTGACCTTTTGGTCTTGAAAGAGTTATTTTTGAATTCAAATGAGAAAAGAAATCCACATGTTGATTTATTATGAAAAAGAGGTAGCATGATGGCTCCCGATATGAATTGTTGAATTGTGTAGTTGTGGATTTTCTTTTGAAATGATATGAGCTAAGTCTGGGAGTAGTCTTTAGCATTGAGTGAGAGGTATAGCTGTGATTGGTACTTTCCTAGAACTACGTGCCCCCATAGAATGTGAGCCTAAGGCTGTTTGATATAGTGATCACTAGTGAACAAAAGATTAAGGTCCTACTCCGATGGCAAGGATAGGACAGCTCTCCCCAACGTGGGTTGGACTTTGGACTCCATGTAGTTCACATGGTTTATGTTGGTTGTAAGATACTCCCAATGTGTGTGTGTGTATTCTCCTATCTAATATGAAAAGTCTTATTCTTCTCTCTGAGATTTAAACATATTTGTTTGAAAGACTAATTTTGAGAAAGTCATTGTTTTCAAAAGATTTAATGAACATATATTCCAAATAGGGATTTGTTATGAAAGTTGATCATTTTGACGAATTGGAAAGTGAAATGAAAGTGATTGAGAAATTATATGATGACTCACATGTTTTATTTTATATATATTTTGCTCGTTCATACTTAAGATGACTTTATTAGAGCTATGTGAGTCTTTTATTATATCATACATGTTTCCCATAAATGCTTACGATATTGATTATTTATATATGCATTGCACCCCCATATGCTCGGTATGTTTTCATGGTACTGACCCACATATTCGTATGTGGTCTATATTTTCTCGGAATATAGGTACAATGTATAGTGTACATCTTCAGATCTAGTCAGTTCGCGACATCCAATCAACTGGTGATTAGTCCTTTTGATTCAAGGGCTTGAGTTAGTTATACAGTTTGAGAAGTGTTGTATTTTGTTTATCCAGCCGTATTGAGTTAGGATAGTTGGGAGTCATGACCCAGCTACCTATAGTCAGTACTAGTAGAGGCTTCATAAATAGTCAGTAGAAGTTGATGTATTCCATTTCAGTTTTGGTTGTAAAAGCAGAGTTGTAATCTTGTAAATTTAGTTTTGTATCTATCAGATTCATAAAAAAGTTATTTTTCGCAGATTTGTATAGATTTATACTTTTTGTTCAGTTTCTTATGTGTTATGCCAGTAGAAGTGTTAGCTTGGGGTCACTTATGATCCTAAGCATCGTGTGACGTCTCGGGACCCGATTTGGGGCGTTACAAACTTGGTATCAGAGCTCAGAGTTCAAGTGTTCTAGGGTGTCTATGAAGCCATGTCTAGTAGAGTCTTGCGGAACGGTACAGAGTCGTCTATACTTTTCTTTGAGAGGCTACAGGGCATTTAGGAAATGTCTCCATTTTTTCAAGTCTTAAATCGTGCTATAGAAAAGTTCTCCAAGAAACTTATACAGATTCTCATCTTACTCTAGTCAGACCATCTCTGCCTTATTTTCAAGGTATCAGAAATAGTGAAGCTTAAATCTCTACAGATTGTTATGTTCTTGTAAGCGAGCTTAAAAAATATCCCATCAGTGCTTTTGAGTTTCGAAAACTGAAGTGCTTTATCAGGCCTGTAGAAATTGTGCACTAAGCCCGATTCAGATATTCTTTTAAATTTCTCCTCAGAATCCATAATGATAATCTATACTTCTCTATCTATGTACTGTTCTTGAGGTAACATGTTCGGTAAGTTCCAATTTTCTCCCCAGATAATGCTCTTATATTTGCTAGCAAAAGTTTCAGAAGTTTCATAAAGTGGCTTGAGAGGAGCCTTCTAGTGTGTTATAAGTCCTTCAAATTTAAGTTATGCCCTCGTTCTTATGAGTTATTTAATTAAGACAGAGTAAGGTGTATTCTTAGATCTTTGAATATTGTGTGTCAAGTTTCTATCTCTTATATTATGTAATCTTGTTATCATTATATTTGTGAAAAATCAAAGTCTAGTGAAGCCGTGTGAGGCCTATTTTGATTCACTAGCATAGTTTCTTTGTTATTCATATAATTTTCTTAATCAAAACACAAAACCAAAGTCTAGTGAAGCCGTGTGAGGCCTATTTTGATTCACTAGCAACTTGTTGTTTATCTTGTTGTTCTGGTGTTAGTTGAAAGTGTGGGTTTCTGTGTAGTGACAAAAGTAGTAACGTTTAGTTGAAAGTCTTGTGTTAGTTGAACTTGTCGGTTTAGAAGTGTAGTGGCAAGAATGGTGGTAAGGGCGGTTTAATATGTATAGCTGAATTTTTGCTTATGATTGAATTAGTAATGAAGTGATATACCCTTGTTTGTTAGTTTAGTGAAGTTAGAGAAGGAGATTATTAGTTAAGGTGGGTTGTTGTTTGTTTGAAGTATGAAAAGAGTTATTGATGGTATTTGTTGTGCTAGGAAAGTATAGGTTTTGATGGAAGTACTTGGTGGTTGAGTATTGTTAATTTAGGCTTTCCTGAGATTATAAGAGGAAGTTTAGTTGAAATTTATAGAGCTATGAAAGTAATTTAGGTGTGAAGATGGGTAAATAGTAATAATGTGAAGAAGGAGGATGTGTTAACAGATTATGAATAAGATAGGCCATATGATTATGCTTGATTATCATTGTGTACTAGTTTTTCTTAATGTTATGTTCTATAGTTTTGAAGTGAAAATTATGTGTGAGATTGGGTTATAAATCATGTTTAGCTCTAGACATTAAGTTTGAACATTTGATGGTTTGGTTGTTGATGCTAGTTATATGGAGGTGATCTAGTAGGCCTGAACAGTGTATGCAAGAGTGTAAGATCATGTGTTCATAATTAAGTATGGTGTAGAGGTGTGCCCAAGGTGCTATGGGGCTGCATTATTTTTTTAAAGATTATTTCATATTGTGTGGTTAGTAGTAACGTTGAGTTGCTAGGTGGAGAAAGGCTAGTTAGATAATTTATGTTGTTCTTGATAGCTAAGTTAAGGAGTTATGATTGAAGATGTTGAGTCTTTTTAGTATGATTTTATTCTCATGGTTTGGGAAAAATATAAGTATAGAAGTGTGATCTTGGTAGGCTATAAGTATGTGATTAGAGATGTAGATATGGTTGTGATGATTATTGAAGCTAGGAATTAAGGATGACATATGGATGGGTTGTTCAAGAATGAAGTCGGTAAGTTTGAAATTAGTTTATTCTTGTGAGTTTAGAATTTATGTGTAGATAATAGAATGATGAAATTATGGCTTAATCTCGAGGATATAGAGTAGACCATCATGCTTAGAATACCAGCTTTGACCCAAGGGGGAGATGGTTAGAGAAGAATCAAACTAAGTTTTGAGAATTAGATTGTGATACATGTCAATAATGAGTTATGATGAGATAGTGATCCCTTCTTACTCTAGAGTATTCCTTGGATTTCAATCATTACAACACTAAATCCATCACTTGCGGGATAAATCCATGCCACATGCCTATGCTTATACCCATCATGTATGCTCAAGCCCATTCTCAGCTTCTAGCAAATATGTAACAGCTTCACTCTGTGATTCGAGTTATCTCTTATGAATCTATGAACTCCAGTCTTATGTTGAATAGCTCATGATAAGTATGAACTCATGTTTTAGAGTATGAATAGTTTTTAAACTCATGATACTAGTGAAGTTCGCATTATATCATGCATGTCCTCAACTTAGATTTCTTTAATGAATCCATGCCTTTGATATTTTATTCCTCAGGACAAATATAAGTGTTAATGTTATGTATTATAGTTTTTGTGCTTCTGGTTCATATGTGTTAGCCCTTCGGTGACCTCTTCCTATGTTAAGATAGTGGTGATGATAGTGGATAAGCAATGGTTTATATGTGAGAGAGTTGATGACCCTCATTAAGAAAGATTATTTATGCTTTTCTATCTAAGGCTAAAGTGTGAAGTAAGATTGAGACCAAGTCTTTGATACATGTCATGGTTAGTTAGAAATTGTGTGTATGTTTTTAAGAATAGTGCAAGAAAATTATTGTTGATAAAGGTTTAGAGAATATGCGAAGTATGCCTTTAGGGGTATTTTCCTTAAAGTTATATGTGATTTTTAATGATAGGCTTGAATGTCATGTTGGGTGTAAGATGATTAATGCAATATGCACTAGTGAATCCATATCAAGAGTTTTAAATTAGTCATTGAAGTGGTAAGGCATGTTATTCTTAGGGTGTGAGCTCTAAGAAGATATAGAATATTGAACCTTGTGGTTTAGACTAGTATTGTGGTTTGGCATGTTGTATCTTGTGATTTAGTGTTAGACTTGATCATGGTGAGAGAACTTAGTTTAGTTTAGACCTTAGTACAAAGATTTCGCAGTGCCAATATGAGAATTATAAGTTGAATCAAATGAGTATGGTATTTAAGAGGAATATTATAGTTGAGAGAGAATTTGAGAAGTGATGCTAAGCTTGAAAGTAAGAAGTTGCGTTGCCTATGGCCTAGCAATCCTATCCTAGTTTATGAGTTATATAATTATATTCCATGCTATAGAGTTATATCAATGTTGTAATTCCTTAGTCAAATGTCTTGTTCAGAGCATGCCCAAAATTCTTTGCTCCCTAATTTTAATAGAATTTCATAGAAAAGTGCTGAAGAAATACTCTATTTGAGTATGGGCAGTCAATATGATTCAGCCCTTATAGCTTGCAATCCAGTTAACAAGCAAGCCGATAAGCTCTTATAGAGTTCCAACTTCTCATCTAGTATTACTATATAAAGTTTCATGAGTATTGCTATTTCGTGAGATAATTCCGTTCAATCCAAGCATCATGTTTCAGATTTGGAAATTTAATCATGACTCATTTCATAAGTGTTCAGCGCATAATCTCAATTTTCCAAGTGTTTTAGTCCAGACGGTGTAATACCCCTTGTATGATCTAAGTCTTGTTGTCTCATGATTCACACCTGCATAAGTTATCACTTCTCAGTTCGAGATGTATTAATGGATCATGAACACTTCAAGTAAATCCTTGACTCTCAACATGTATCAATTCCTTGAAGCAAGTAAAGTAGAGTCAACTCAGAATTCAGTTTTATGATAGAAGTTTGAATGATTCAGCTCAGTTCATGCATCCGTTTCAGTTTCAGATACTAAGTCATGATTTAGTTCATACGTATCCTGTGTAGTGTCACAGTGTCTTCCTAGTATTTTCACCAAATTAATATTGTTTGGGGACGAACAATCCTAAGAGGGGGATGTTGTAATACCCCGAGTTTTCATGTCATAAACCTCTCGTATTTTTCTCATGAGATCAGATCCAGCGCAAAGTAATGGTTACTCATAAGTTGACACTCTCGTTTCTATCTGAGCCATATAATTATTTTTCATGAGAATTCAGGCACATGCAGTTCAGTTCAGTAGCTCATTATTCTTGAGATCCAGTGATTCAGTTCTACCAGTTACACATGATAGCTTGAAGACTAATATTCCTCTGTGTTTCAGGTTAATTATCCACATTCGAGGACGAATGTTCCCAAAGGGGAGATAATGTAATACCTCGTATTTTCGTGCTAGAATTCTAACCGTCGTTCCTGCCCGTCTAAGCTCTAATCCAAATGAGTTGAATGTGAGTACAAGTTTCATGATCATTATCCTAGTCTATGGAGTAGTTTAGAGGTGAAAAATGTTCATAGCAATGACCTAGAACAAAGTTGAGCTAAGACCAATTGATTCATCCAAAGTTTGACATTCGATTCTACAAGGGTCAACTTCAAATGTTAATATATCTTAATATACATGGAATTTTTCATCCCAATACCTATAAAATTGTATATAATTGAATTAGCTTTCCAACGATACCAATTTCGCAAATATCCGATACCTAAGCAAAGAGTTATGCCCATTTTTGTGAGAGGCAGTAAGGGTGTGCGATGGGCAATGCGCCGCCCAATCAAATGTGGGCGATTGGGAGTGCTAGGCACACTTAAATGTCTTCCATAATGTGTGCGACGCACACCTTAAGGTCTTCCATGGGTTGTGCGCCGCATACCTCACTTCCAAGTGCCAAAAATACCCCTATATATGTCTATAACACGGGATTAAACTCCCACAACATCAAAATAAGTTTACTTTCTCTCAAAATCACCAAGAACAACCTTTAGGGTTTCAACATAAAAACCCCAATAGCTAGAGATTCAACCGTGAGAATTCTATAATTTTTACATATTCGGAATCCTTGTTACGAAGGCTACGAGGGACACCTAAAAGTTCGTGAATAGCATTATGTCATTCGGAATGTCATTCAAAGCTTCAAGTTTAAGGTATGTGGGGTTTTCAAAAAGAACATCCTTTCGTTCTTGTGCCCAAAAATTTGTGTTATTTTACGAAGATACACGATTTTACTTGTTTAATTGTGAATTTGAGATGGAAACTATTATCCTATATTCTTGTTCAAGAAACTACGATATTTTTGTAATGTCTTAAAGATAAGTTCCTTGAGTTTTGATGTTACTATCATGTTTAAAGTTGAATTTCCACATTTTCATATGAGTTATACTTGTTTGCTACACACGATATGAATCTTGAAATGTTTTGCTCAAGTGTTGATATATGGGATTTAAACCCCCTTTGAGATTATAATCTTTGGTGAAGTAATGTGTTATACACACCTTGCTATTTGAATGATTTGACCTTTTGGTCTTGAAAGAGTTATTTTTGAACTCGAATGAGAAAATAAATCCACATGTTGATTTATTATGAAAAAGGGGTAGCATGATGGCTCCTGATATGAATTGTTGAATTGTGTAGTTGTGGATTTTCTTTTGAAATGATCTGAGCTAAGTCCGAGAGTAGTCTTTAGCACCGAGTGGGAGGTATAGCTGTGATTGGTACTTTCCTAGAACTACGTGCCCCCATAGGATATGAGCCTAAGGCTGTTTGATATAGTGATCACTAGTGAACAAAAGATTAAGGTCCTACTCCGATGGCAAGGATAGGACAGCTCTCCCCAACGTGGGTTGGACTTTGGACTCCATGTAGTTCACATGGTTTATGTTGGTTGTAAGATACTCCCAATGTGTGTGTGTGTATTCTCCTATCTAATATGAAAAGTCTTATTCTTCTCTCTGAGATTTAAACATATTTGTTTGAAAGACTGATTTTGAGAAAGTCATTGTTTTCGAAAGATTTAATGAACATATATTCCAAATAGGGATTTGTTATGAAAATTGATCATTTTGACGAATTGGAAAGTGAAATGAAAGTGATTGAGAAATTATATGATGACTCACATGTTTTATTTTATATATATTTTGCTCGTTCATACTTAAGATGACTTTTTTCGAGCTATGTGAGTCTTTTATTATATCATACATGTTTCCCATAAATGCTTACGATATTGATCATTTATATATGCATTGCACCCTCATATGCTCGGTACGTTTCCATGGTACTGACCCACATATTCGTATGTGGTCTATATTTTCTCGGAATGTAGGTACAAGGTATAGTGTACATCTTCAGATCCAGTCAGTTCACGGCATCCAGTCAGCAGGTGATGAGTCTTTTTGATTCAAGGGCTTTAGTTAGTTATACGGTTCGAGAAGTGTTGTATTTTCTTTATCCAGCCGTATTGAGTTAGGATAGTCGGGAGTCATGAACCAACTACCTATAGTCTGTACTAGTAGAGCCTTCATAGACAGTCAGTAGAAGTTGATGTATTCCATTTCAGTTTTGGTTGTAAAAGCAGAGTTGTAATCTTGTAAATTTAGTTTTGTATCTATCATATTCATAAAAGATTTATTTTCCGTAGATTTGTATAGATTTATACTTTTTGTTCAGTTTCTTATGAGTTATGCCAGTAGAAAGGTTAGCTTGGGGTCACTTGTGATCCTAAGCACCATGTGACGTCTCGGGACCCGATTTCGGGGCGTTACAGCTAGTGAATCAAAAAAACCCCACACGGCTTCACTAAACTTTAGATTCAACAACACAATGTTAAAATGATAAAAATTGCTCAATAGAGCACTTACACAAATTTCCTTTGCCACTTCATTAACATATGATCCATCTTCTTTCTTATGAGTAGCAAGATAAAGTTTTGCTCGTCCAGGATTATGTCCAGTCTCATCCATCTACAAATAATATTAACCATTTCAGCTCTTCTTCTCGCGTTAATAAACTAAACTAAAATATAGTGAACAATTATATTTCACTATTTCATCTCTTCTTCTCGCGTTATACTTGGAGCCACCAATGTGTGAAATAGTTTGTTTCTTCTGATTTTTAGCATTTTGCTTGCACATTTCTAGAAAATAAATACTTGAATTCAATATACAAATAATAAGTTCAGCTTCAAATGAAGGATTTAAGAAGATACCTGCGTTTTTTTGTCCAAACGATAATCAACATAAGAAGTCCATCGATCCTCTGAAATTTCTTTAGGAACATTAGACATAAGTTTAGATTAGCTTAGAAGTGGGTCAAAGGTCTTATCCCACAACTTTAGCTTCCTTGCACCCCACTTATTTGAAATAGAATTATAGACATAGCATCGTGCTATTGACTCGGTTGTTTCAAAAGAAAATTAGGGCTTTGGAAATGAAATATTGGTTAGATTATGTATAGCCATGTCAATATAAAGTATGTATACATAATATATCGATATAGTTATAAATATATAGATTTTATACCTTTATAATTTGACCAAAGCAATGGTTAAAGTATGACTCGGGTAAATCATTCCATTTGGCAAAGCCAATTGGAAAAATAGTGCTGCCAGTTGCTAAAATCCCACAAAAACTTGCAACGAGGCCTTGTACTTCTCCAATTGGTGCAACGTCATCAAATTCAACAACAATACGTTCTTCAGAGGATAAATTTAGCATGTCATTAATCTTCAGTTTTTTTGTTTTCAGAACCCCATGTGAATCTTTGCAAAAAAGATATATTTATGCTAAAAAGAAATAAGACACCCATAAATTAGATGAAGTGTACCGTCTTACCTATTACATCTACTGCCCAATATCTACTTGACTTACGACCAGTATATTATTTGGATGACGCTTGTGCTGTGGGCTAAAATGATGGATTTTGTTGTGCTTGTGTTTATTGTACTGCTTGTTGAATTAAATGAGTTGGCTGTGATTGTGTTTGTTGTGCTGCTTGTTGAACTGAAAGAGTTGGTTGTGAGGGTATTTTTTGTGCTGCGGGTTGAACTGGAGGAGTTGCCTGTGATGGTGCCTTCTGTGTTATCTAAAATAATGAAGTTGGTTGTAGTGGAACTTGATGTGCTACAGGTTTAACTAATAAAGAAGCCCGTGATCGTACCTGCTGTGCTATGGACTGAACTGAGGAAGTTTGATGTACTGGAGGCTTTGATGGTGCTTGACGTACTGGAGGCTGTGTTACAGGATGAACTGAGGAAGATGATTCCAGAACTTTTGGATTCATTTATGTTGTGGCGTGAACTAATCGATTTAGATGCGATGTGGTTAAAACTGAACGTGTTACTTGAGGTTTCGATTTAAGAAGTGATTTTAATGGTACCTTTGACTTGTTTTCTTGTGATATGGATGCATCTTCTGTTGTATGTGTAGACTGAATTGGCTTTATAATGTTATCTTCACGCTTTCTCTTCGACATATCTATATTCAACAAAGGAAACTGTATTAGAAGATCAATGAAATATTATTACTTGCAACTTGAAGAAGAAACAAATTAACTAATCTCCAGCAATGAAATATTTTTACCTGCAACTTGAATAAAAAACAAATTAACTAATCTGCAGAGAAAATATTTTCAACTTGAAGACACTTACCATAGATAGAATAGATCCAAATGATATGCATTTGAAAACATAATTGTAACTTAATGGTTTAATCCTCTCCTTGACAAATTGCATCAAGTGATACTCCAAAAGTTCCTCGAGGGATCATTATCTTTCAAATCGAAATAGAGGCATTTGATCAATCTAAACATAACCCTTAAAATAAAAAAATTAGAACGGAATATATTCACATAACTTGTTTCACGTAGAAAACATTCAGAACTGGACAACATGATGATGACTATGATAATGTAATTTGCATTTCATCAAAATTAAACCTTTTCATATCAAATAAAGTAACTTAATTCCTATTAGACATATGCTACTCCATCGTAATTTGAATATTTTCATAATTATCATAAAAAAAATGTTCATATTGTTGTTGTTGGTATGGCTCATTCTCGTATATTTCTTCTTCATCGGCTTCACCCATGTCAAACAGATCTCTTGACTTTAGATGTACAACCACACTTCATTCTTTATCAGTTTCATCATCAACATAGAAGACCAAATTTGCTTGAGATGCTTTAATATAAGGATCATGATCCTCATGATCACTAGCGTGAATCAACTTAGAAAAATTGACACAATTAAAATTCCAAATATTTTTTTTGAACCCTCTATCGCGAGTTGTATCAGCCCACTGACATTTGAAGAGCATAACTCTAAACTGACCGTAATAATTAAGCTCAATAATATCTTCTAACTTTGCATAATATGGCAACTCTGCTTGCCTCGCATTTCCATCAGCAGTAGATGCAATACACGAGGTGTCAAATATAAGAAAAACTCCACTATTTTGAGTTTTCTGTCCTTGTTCTCTGGACAAAGTCTGAAATTTGAATCCATTAATGTTATAAGCATTGAATCGTCTTACACTTGGGCTTGGACCTCGTGCTAAGAACTCCAAATTAGTAGAGATCGTGTCTTCTATATCTGGATTCATAATCTAAATAAAAAAAATCATTTTCATTAAATATTATAAATTATAACAAAAAGTTATGAATATATAAACATTCTAATACCATTCACTCACTATCTTTGGAAACAAATCAACAAATTCCTTATTAACTCGCTTTTCCACCTCTGTTGTTGTAGGTCTTCGACCTCTTGAACTTCTTCTTATGCGATCCTTGAATTCACTACAAAGGTGTTATTTCAATCAATTAATCACTTTACTTTATAATTTTTGCCAATTATAAAATTGATTTAACCTCTTACTCTATAAATGGTTGAACTGCTGCATAATTAAGTAACACATATCAATGAGCTTAAGTCTTCTCTAGGAGAGTCAAGGGAGATGTTGAGGATCCCCCAACATGTTTACCTTATCGAGGAAACATAGATGACATGTTAGAAGCCTCATTATGATTTGATTCATAATTAACACGTTAAGGCCTATTTACCATTGACTCAATATCCTCAAAATAATAGGAACATAAAGTTAAAGCTTCTTCAACCATGTACCCTTCAGCTATGGAACCTTCATCCTATGACTTGTTCCCCACAAAAGACTTGAACTGACCTAACATTCTAACAAAAGGTAGAATGATATTAGTACAAGCATTTAGTTTTAATCACTATTACAAGATCAATTTAAAGAGTTTCTAAATAACAAATTTTTTACTTTTCAACAAAATACATCCAATGATAATGCACTGGACCACCTTGTATTACTTGATCCACTAGATGGATAACTAAATGAACCATTACAGTGAAAAAAGATGGAGGGAATAGCATCTCCAAATGGCAAAGTGTGAGAACAATCCTCTCCTATTTTTGGGCTTTCCAATCCAAGATTTATCCATCTAAATATGTTAAGAACTAATCTGTAACATAATTAAGAGTGCAAATGATAAAGCAAAGTCAGATTATCAAAAAGCTAAAGTATGTTATTTCAAAACTAAATATGAAATGTACATATAGAGATTGCACTAGAGACAAAGAACAACAACCTTCTGCAATAAAGAATTAATATTGTTTCATCATGATGATTTTGATGATGAAGTTGAAGAATCTATATAAAGAAAAATAGATAAAGAAGTATCACTTTTTATTTTCAATTTCTAAGATCGTTTTATTAGTTGGACAACTGAAAAGTCTCCTACTTATGTGAGTACTATAGTTCATTTTATGAGTTTAAATTTTATACACTAGTCGAATAGAATATTTTTTATATAATTAGATCACTTTAAACATAACTACAATTAACAATTCTGATAAGTGAAATTAGTAATCTATAAACAACACAATAACCTACAGGATGTTGTCCACCCAATTAGTTGAATTTTGTGATCAGCTCAACATAAATAACCCTAATGGTCATTCCTTTAAAATCAGCAACCTTGATTAATGCTGGGTGTAATAGAACATCAGTTTGATTGTTGTAAGACTTAGCAATTTCAATAAGCACCTTTAATGTTAAAAACTCGATATTAGCAGCTTGATTGCTGTCAGACTTAGCTAGCTCAATAAGCACCTTTGCTGCTAAAAATTCGAAATCAAGATCCTAGTATGACCAAGGTTTAAAACCCTAAAACTATAAAGATAAAAAACTTACCGCCCCAACAAATCCTTGCAACTTCAATTACAGATATACCTTTATCTTTTAGAATAACGACAATCTGCTTTGCATCTTAGAAAAAATAATTAGAGCTATATTCCCAAAATTTCAAAGTTAATATTCCCAAATCATGAAATAGAAAATACATAAGAATTAGAAACACGATGCAAAAAAAATAAATAATCAGTTACGTTCCCAAAATTCAAAGTTAATATTCCCAAATCATGAAACAAAAAATACGTAAGAATTAGAAACACAATGCAATGATTAAAAATGATATTTATTGAACCAAATATGAAATACAACAACAAATAGCATCCACTCGAAACAAAATAATACTACAATCAATCCACCTGAAACAACACATATCTCAGAAAGGAATAAAAGTAAAAACAACCCATAGTGATGCAAATAAGAGCAACATTTTAACTGAAGAGGCTCTAACAAATATTCCACTCATCAAACTAAAATATGTTCATTATGACCTATGCAAGACATAAATTCCTTCAACCACAGAAACCATTATAGTAAAAAGAATCCATTGGAGACTAATATTTTTTTTAAACAGTAAAGACCTTAAAGAAGAAATCGAAACAGAAATGCTCTAAATATAGGAAATTAAGAAAGGCTTTAGGAACATATACCGACAATCAATTTCCCAGAGAAATACAGTCTCCGAAGAACAGCTACCGCCAGAGAAATACAATCACCGGAGAGAGGTTGGGCAGTGTCGCTGAATGCTGGTGTCGTCGAAGAATAGCTACCGCCAGAGTGAGGTCGGGTCGGGTCAGTTGTGATGGTGCAGTTGAGGGTTTTGATACAAAAAGGGATTTTAAGGTTGTAGCGTGAGGTTGTTTGCCCTTTTGAGAAAAAGGTTTTTGAGAGAAAGAGCTGCTTTTGGTAAAAAAGATTTTGAGAAAGGAGGCGCTTTTAAGAAAATATGGATTCACGGGTTTATTCACTGACTTTGTGGTTTTTTAAAGTATAGCGGGGGTTTCAACCTCCCCAAAAATATTCGAGGTTTATTTTTAATTATCGCGGGGGTTTTAACCGCCGTATTTGTAATTAAAATAGCAGGGGTATATAAACCCCCACAATTTGATATATTTGTGGAGGTTAATACTGATCCCCACAATAAAACCTCCGCAAAATACACTTTTTTTGTAGTAAATTAAGATGAATACTTTGATATGGAATACAACGTCGGTGTACACTCAAAAAGCATTCACCAGGCTGATAACTTTACAAAAAGTCATCACTATTGTTTCATTAGGCTGATGGAACCTTTTTAGGAGAGTCACAACATTGAATTTTACAGAAGAATGCTTGGTATGCAACATCCAATAGCTAATACAGCTGGTAAGATATGGGCATTTATGGATTCAATGGTAGAATATAATATGATAAGAGATAAAGAGCAATAGCTGACACTGGAGCTAGAGAATCAAGAAGCTGGAGTGCCAATCATTGTTACATTAGTATATTCAAAATATAATTAGAATGAGAGGTTACCACTACCAGAATCTCTGAGATATATGGCTCTTTCTATTTAAGATCCAGGGCTGGTGGGTGGGGATTTCAATGTTATAAATAATGATGAAGAGTAGTTGGGAGATCTACCTGTAACATAAATATATGCAATTTAAAAGACTGTGGGTTTCACGAAAGCAAATTCACATGGTGGAATGGAAGAACTGATGAGGATTGCATATTTAAAAAGGTTGGACAGAGAATTATGCAATGACAGAATGCATAGAATTTTTCCAGTGATGGAGGTAGAATATTTGGTTAGAAGTGGATCAGACCATTCTTTATTACTATTACACTTCAGCAATGTCAGTGACAAATTGTAAAATCCTTTAGATTTTTAAACTTCTGGTTGAAGGAAGATTCTTGCATGGAAGTGATAAGGCAGAATTAGAAAATTGATATAGTAGACAACCCTTTCATCATGTTTTATCAGATGTTAAAAAATACCAAATTAGCCTTAACTCTATACGTAGGAAAAAATTTGGTAATATCTTTCAAGAGATTGCAACTTTAGAGGAAATCATAAAAGTTAGGGAGAAGCAGTTTGAAGAAAATCCATCAGGAGCTAATAGGGAATTACTTATCAAATTCTAGGCAGAATTAAGCTTAAAACTTAGGAGGGAAGAAGATTTTTAGTGACAGAAAGCTAGTTTTGAATGGTTTAAGGATGATGAAAGAAATACCAAATTCTTTCATGCAATTATAAGAGAAAGAAAGAGTAAACTTAAACTAAGGAGAATCTAGAATGAAGAAGGTATGTAGCTGGAAGAACATACAACGATTATAGATGCTCCTATAGATTTCTTTTAGAAACAGTTCACAAAATAAAAAGATGAAGAAGATTTTTCAATGTTGGATGAATTGCCAGCAATAGTAACTATAGAGAAAAATAAGGAATTTAAAAGAGTTCCAAGTCTAGAGGAGGTTAAAGATGAATCATGGGATTGAACAGACATAGTGTCGGGGATCCAGATAGAATGATAGGTGCCTTCTACAAAGATGCTTGGTATATCATAAGCGATGAAATATACAAAATAATAATAGTATTCTTTTATGGTTTTGAGATTCTAAGATTCATCACCCATACTAATTTGGTTCTTTACCAAAAAAGTTGGTGGAGAATATTTTTTAGACACGAGGCCCATATCCCTTAGTAATTTTATGAATAAAATCGTTTTTAGGATTATTCATGAAAGAATTAAATGACTGTTACCATAGATTATCTCAGAAGAACAAGTTGTCTTTATTCAAGGGAGAAACATTGAATAAAACATATTGGTGGTTCAGGAAATAATTTTAGAGATAAGCCACCCAACATGGTCATTAAATTGGATATGATGAAGGCACATGATAGAGTGAAGTGGTTATTCCTTACAAAAGTTATAAGAAAGTTGGATTTTTGTGAAGCAATAATAGACATGGTGTACAAGTTAGTTGGGAATAATTGGCATTTAATTCTCTTGAATGGGCAACCTAAAGGATTTTTTAAAATCTATAAGAGGATTGAAACAAATGGATCCTCTATCTCCTATTTTATTCTAGCAGCAGATGTATTAGCTAGGACTCTAAAAACTTTGTTTCTCAAAAAGGATTTCAAAATGTTTGGTATGTCAAGAGGTAGTCCTAGAATAAATCATCTTCCTTTTGTAGATGATATGATTATTCTATGCAAGGATAAAATAGTCACTCTGCAGATGGTCACAACAGTCTTGGACAAGTATGAACAAGTATCGGGTCAGAAGATTAATAAGGAAAAAAGTGCAATTTACTTACATAAAGCAGTTTCAAATGGCATTGCTATGATGACAGAGGTAGCTACAGGTATTTTAAGGAATGATTTTCCTTTTACTTACCTTGGCTGTCCTATTTTCTATATGAGGAAGCGAAAATATTATTACCAGCAAATAATGAATAGTATGAGCTGCAAGTTGTAGAGTTGGAAGGGTAAACTATTATCTTTTGAAGGGAGAGTTATTTTTATTAAGCATGTATTGTAGAGCATTCTTATTCATTGTCTTTCAGTGATGAATCCCCTTATGAATATTATGAACACAATTCAGAGAATACTTGATCAGTTTTTCTAGAACAGTTGTATGGGGGGATATGGAGTCATTGGATTAAGTGGAAAAACTTGTGTTTACTTGAGGAGGAAGGGAGGCTAGGTTTTAGAATGTTATCGGATATGTCTATTGCCCTTTTTTTCGAGATATGATGGAACTTCAAGACTAGAAAGTCTATCTGGAGAACTTGCATGCATAATAAATACTGTAAAAAAGAGCACCCCAAACTGGTAATATTGAGAACTGGAACAGGAGGCTCACAAGTATGGAAGAAAATATTACAAGCCAGGGATCTGATAGAGCATATAATTATCTGGAAAACTAAAATTAGGAATTCCCATTAGTGGTTTGATAATTGGATACCTTTGGGAGACTTGTACTCTATTATGTTGGACAATAAGGAATAGGATGAGAGATATCACTATATGAAAGACCCAGTACTAGATAGAGCATGGAATGAATATCTGATTAAAGATGTATTTCCAGATAAAGTTTCTACTCACATATTATATAAGCTAAGTCCACCAATTGAGATAGTGGAGCGGGATAAACCTACATGGAGTCTTGAGTCAAGAGGCAATTTGTAATAACCCAAAGATTTCTAGCAAATTTCATCCCAAGATTTCCTAGTATTAACTTCTAAAGTGAATGATAATTGTTCCATGAGGAATTTTCTAGATTTTCACTTTTGGTCATGAGGAAAATTCAATAAGCTTTCCATTGATATACGATTTGCTTAAATCCAATAACTGGGTAAGAAGTTATGATATTTTAAGTTCCCGTCATAAAATAGAGCTATATTAGTCAGTCGCGCGCTGCACCACAAGAAGAAATGGCATTTGGAAATTTCCAGTAGGTATCCGCGATTATGGCGCATCGCGCCAACACTCAAATTTAGAATTATCCTTTTTCCAGTGTCTCAGTGCGATTTCCCCCGTGTTGCGCCAAAGTTCCAGGTCACGAAGGAAGGGGCAACGCAATGGCTCCGTATCGCGCCATCCCTTAATTTCCCAATTATCAATTTCAGTGACACGGCGTGATAGCGCCGCGTCACGCCAGGGGCCTAGTTCGGGAAATTTTTACTGAAATTAAATGACGCGTCCAGGGTTAAAAGAGTCTATATCCTACCCCTATTTAAACCCAATAACATGTGATTTAGCTATTCTTGACCCAAAATATACTATTTTCTCTTAAGTTTCTCTCAAGAACAAGCTAGTGTTTCTATTGGGGATTCAAATTCAAGAAGGTTTCACCATCAATCTTCACAAAATCATGAACTAAGGTATGCATAGTGTTTATTTGTGGACTCTTTTTATCCATGAAGCCTAAGAATCCTTTTTCTAAATTCAAGTTATGGATTTTCTTATGAATTTCATGATTGGGCTGCTTTTGTTCATGTTGATAATGAGTAATTGAATTGTATTCCATGAATGTATGTTAAATTCCATATGAGTTGATTTGTTTTGGTATATATTCATGAAACCCTAGGACTAAACCCTTGAATGATTAAATTGGAATTGAATCACGACAGTTAATTGTTGTATGATGTTGTTGATACATTCTATGCCTACTATGTGTTTGGTTGAATCCCTAGATGAAGGGAAAGTGTCTAATTAGCATGATATCATGAAATCACCATGTATGCACAAGCTTATGCCTATCACATGTTTGATGAAATGCTTCAGTAAATGTATTATGATGATTATTATATATTCAAGTAAGTCATGCTTTGTCAGTTTCCTTTCATCGAGTCCTGGGGGTACTTGTACCCAAAAAATTAGTTGTGTACCTAGAGCCATGTCATATTTTCACGTACTCTTAGTCAAATTATGAATCCTTAGACTTCAGATAGTCTTATAACTCAGGAAAAATCTCCATGATCTCATAACTCAGTCAGTTGTCAGATATCAGTAGTATTCCATCAGTCAATAAAACTTAGTAACTCAGTTCATGTTCAGTTCAGTAAAGCATGTTCAGTGTCCATTCAGATGGGAGTAGGAATTAGCACCGAGTGAACCCAAGGATGGGGACACATATTATCATATGAGGGTGTGATCCTTAGAAGTCATCCTTGCATTCTAGAACTATGTAGCCAGCATAGTTTGAGATATCAACACTGTCCGATGAGGGTTGATGAGGTGAATAAGCACTGTCAGATAAGGTCCCCACCATTCTCTTTTGGGGACACTATCAGATAAGGGTCGCCCATAGCTTATCCTTACCAGTGGCGCGGTATTGACACCCTTCCAATTCGAGTTACAGATTGGACCATAACTCAGCCATAATGGCGTATCAGGGGCATGTTGATTAAATACTACCTCCCATAGTTTCAGTACCAGTCTCAATAAAAGAACTCAGATAGTTCTTCAGATTCAAGACTGTTAGATACAATTGACTTAGATACAGTAAAGAACTCAGATAGTTCCATCAGATTCAGGACTGTCAGATATAGTCACCCATATTATCAGTTACATTCAGATCATGCTATTTATGCTATCAGTTATATCAGTTGTTAGTATGTCATGTCATCAGTATTCAGATTCAGTAATCATGATATCACAGTGTCAGTTACAGTTACGTATTTATGTATGCATTCTCGCATTCATGTTAGACAGTCAGCTAACATTATTCATGCATGTTAACCCTTGCATTAGCCTACCTCATATGTATAATCAGTACATTCCATTGTACTGACGCATTTATGCTATAGTGTTTTCTTTTTATGTTACACCATAGGTTCAGAGACACGAGTTCCAGATCATCAGTAGATTCCAGTCTCTGCAGTTAGAATAGAAGTGAGTCCTCATCCTTTGAGGGCATGATTATTTCTCCACAATTTCATTAATTAGTTATTAGTTGGAGTTAGTTGAGGACATATCCCATCAACTCTTTATTCAGATTATTCAGACAATAGAGGCTTTTAGACTAGATGCAGACTATTATGTTTCATACTTTAGTGTTTATAGTTTTTTTTTTGGGTATTGTATTATCCCACAGATGTTATCTCATCCATGTTATGTTCAGTATTGAACCTTATGGCCTGTCAATGCATGTTTCCATATTATTCAGTATTTTATGCAGTATACAGGTGCAAATATTAGTCATGGGTTAGCTTGTGGTTCTTCGGGGTCATGAGCACCGTGTAGCATTTCGGTTCAACAAATTGGGGTATTAAAAACTTAGTATCAGAGCCTAAGGTTCAATAGAGTCCTAGGAATTCTGAAAGCCACATCTACTAGAGTCTTGTGCATGGGTGTGTTGCACACCACATTTATGTGCAAGAGGCTATGAGATGTTTAGGAACAGTTTCCCTTCTTTCAGTATTCATGTCGTGCCAGTGAGCATAATCATAAGTCAATCTCTCAGTCTAATATGCTTCTTTTCTTTATTTTAGACTATGCCACCTAAGAGAAGAAATCAGTCAACCCCTCAGCCCGAAGAACCTTTGAGCAATCATATTGCTCATGCGGAGTTCTGGACCGCATTCACCACTCTTTCTCAGTTAGTAGCTGCCCATAATGAGCGACCAGCTGTTGTTCTAACCAACCCAGTGGCCAACTCAGCTGGAGCTAGTATTCGGGACTTCACCCGAATGAATCCTCCGTCCTTCCACGGGTCATAAGTAGATGAAAACCCTCAGGAATTCATTGATCAAGTTCAGAAAGTGACAAACATAATGGGGGTGACTACTGTTGAGAGTGCTGAGTTAGCCGCATACAAGTTGCAGGATGTGGTTCATACTTAGTTCAAACAACAGAAGTCAGAAAGGTTAGATGATGCAGTTCCTATAGAGTGGGACGAGCTTGTCACTGCATTCTTAGACAGATTCTTTCCCCAAGAGCTTAGAAAGGCTAAGGTGCTAGAATTCATCAACCTCAGGCAGGGCAATATGATGATGAAAGAGTATTCTCTAAAGTTTACTCAATTAGCCAGATATGCCCCTCATGTGATTGCAGACGGCAGAGCCAAGATAAGTAAGTTCGCTTCAGGGGTAAATGATTGCGTGGTTAATAAGTGTAGATCCGCCTTGCTAAATAATGACATGACTTTAGCCAGAATTATGACCCATGCTCAACAGATAAAGGAGCAGAAGATTAAGCAAAGGGAAAATTAGAATAAGAAAGCTAGGACATGTAGATTCAATTTTAGTCAGCCTAAATCAGAAGAAGGAAACCGTTTCTCAGTTTCATCCTAAGTCATTAGCTCTATCTCCTTCTTTAGATAGTGCTCCAGCTCCTAAGTTCATAGATAGAGTGCTAGGATATAAGTCTCAGGAAAGTGTCAGCAATGCCTGAACTAATCCCCTTTGTCAGACTTGAGGTAAGAACCACAAGGGTGCTTGCAGAGCTGGCAGCGATGTCTATTTTGGTTGTGGAAAACCCGGCCACAGAGTCAGAGAATGCCCTCAGTCAGGTTATCAGAGTCATCTCTACTCCTCAGCTCAGTCCGGTCGCCCGAATCAGAAGGGTGTCACCACCAGTGCTACTAGCAGGCAATGCCCAAATAGACTATATGCTCTTCAGACCTGAGAAGATCAGGAAAATTTTCCTAATGTAGTTACTGGTACGTTGGAGATCTTTCATGTGCATGTTTATGCTTTGCTAGATCCAACAGCTTCTTTGTGTTTTGTTACTCCCTATATAGCAGTTGATTTCAGAATCATTCCCGAAATTCTAGTAGATCCCTTCTCAGTCTCTACCCTAGTGGGAAAAATCATCATAGCCCAGTGGGTATACAGAAACTGCCCGATTATGATATTTTAGAAAGTCACTTCAGAAGACTTAGTTAAATTAGAGATGACTGATTTTGATGTCATTCTCAGTATGGATTGTCTTCATTCCTGCTATGCCACAGTCAACTGTAGAAACAGAATAGTCCAGTTTCAATTTCAAAATGAACCCATCCTTGAGTGGAAGGGTAGTGTATCCGCTTTCAGGGGTCAGCTTGTTTTCTACATTCGGGCAAGGAAAATGATATCTAAAGGATGTGTCTATCATTTTGTTCGAGTTAAGGACACTAGTTACGAAACTCCCTGCCTTGAATCAGTCCCAGTAGTGAATGAATATTCCGATGTCTTTCCCGAAGATCTTCCAGAAATTCCTCCTGAAAAGGAAATAGACTTCGGCATTAATCTTCTTCCAGATACTCAACCTATCTCTATTCTTCCATATAGAATGGCACCAGTAGAACTTACAGAATTGAAAGAATAGTTAAAGGATCTCTTAGATAAGGGATTCATCAGACCTAGCATTTCCCCGTGGGGCGCACCAGTCTTATTCGTGCACAAGAAAGATGGTTCTCTCAAAATGTGCATTGATTGCCGTTAACTCAATAAGGTCATGATCAAGAACAAGTAGCCTCTTCCCAGAATTAATGAGTTGTTTGACCAACTTCAGGGTGCCAGCTATTTCTCTAAGATTGACCTCAAATCCGGCTATCATTAGCTCAGAGTTAGAGAAAGTCACGTTTCAAAAATAGCTTTCCGTACTCGGTATGGTCACTTTGAATTCTTAGTCATGTCATTTGGTCTTACCAATTCCCCAAGATCTTTCATTGACTTGATGAACCGTGTGTTCAAGCAGTTCTTGGATATGTTCGTCATAGTCTTCATGGATGATATTCTGGTCTATTCCCGCACTGAGCACGATCATGCAGACCATCTCAGAACAGTACTTCAGACTCTCAGAGATCATCATCTATTCGCCAAATTTAGTAAGTGCAAATTTTGGCTAAGGTCAGTAGCATTCCTTGGTCACATCATTTCCAGTGATGGCATTAGAGTTGATCCTCAAAAGACTGAAGCAGTAAGAAACTGGCCAAGACCTGTCTCTCTATCTGATATCAGGAGTTTCTTGGGTTTGGCTGGCTATTACAGACGGTTTGTTGAAGGATTTTCATCTATTGCATCCCCTATGTACAGATTAACTCAGAAGAAAGTCAAGTTTCAGTGGTCAGACCCTTACGAGAATAGTTTTTAGGAGTTGAAGACTTAACTTACCTCAGCCCCAGTTTTAGCTCTTCCAGATGGTTTAGATGGGTTCGTGGTGTATTGTGATGCATCCAAAGTAGGTTTGGGTTGTGTCCTCATGCAGCATGGTAAGGTCATAGCCTATGCCTTCATACATATTAAACCCCATGAGAGGAATTATCCTACTCATGATCTTGAATTAGCAGCCGTAGTCTTTGCCTTAAAGATTTGGAGGCATTATATCTACGGAGTTCATGTAGATGTCTTCACAGATCACAAGAGTCTTCAGTATGTATTTTCTAAAAAAGATCTCAATCTTTATTAGAGAAGGCTTTTAGATCTCTTGAAAGACTATGACATGAGTGTCCTCTATCATCCGGGCAAGGCCAACGTAGTGGCCGATGCTCTCAGTAGGCTATCCAAGGGTAGTGTTTCTCATATGGAGGATAGTAAGATGAATTTATCTCAAGAAGTCCATCAACTTACCATACTAGGTGTTTGATTAGTCAATTCTTCAGAGGGTAGTGTATGTGTTCAGAATAGTTCAAAATTATCGCTAGTTTTCGAGGTGAAAGAAAAGCAAGATAAAGATCCCAACCTTGTCAAGTTGAAAGAGTCAGTTCAGGATCAGAAAGTAGAGGTTTTCTCCCAAGGGGGAGATGGTTTTTTGCGTTGTTAGGGTCATCTCTGTGTTCCAGGTGTAGATGACTTAAGGCAGCAAATTCTTGCAGAAGCTCATGGTGCGCGCTATTCTATTCATCCAGGGGCCACAAAGATGTACCGCGAATTGCGGGAAATCTATTGGTGGAGTGGTATGAAGAGAGACATTGAAGAGTTTGTGGCTAAGTGCTCTAAATATCAGCAAGTTAAGATAGAACATCAGAAGCCTAATGGGTCCATGCAGGAGTTCAGTATTCCTACTTGGAAGTGGAAAATTGTGAACATGGACTTCATGATGGGTTTGCCTCGAACTCGCCATCAACATGATTCAGTCTGGGTCATTGTAGACAGAATGACCAAATTATCTCATTTTCTTCCAGTTCATATATCTTATTCAGCCGAGGATTATACCAAACTCTATATCAAGGAGTTGGTCAGATTGCATGGTGTTCTGTTGTCTATTATCTTAGACAGAGGTACCCAGTTCACCTTTCATTTCTGGAAAGTGTTCCAAAAGGATCTTGGTACCCAAGTTCATCTCAGTACAACCTTTCATCCTCAGATAGATGGTCAAGAAGAAAGGACCATTCAGAATTTAGAAGATATTCTAAGGGCGTGTGCAATTTATTTCAAGGGAATTTGGGATGACCACTTGCCTTTGATTGAGTTTGCATATAACAACAACTATCATTCCAGTATTCAGATGGATCCACTCGAAGCTCTCTATGATAGGAGATATAGATCTCCAATTAGTTGGTGATCATGTCTATCTAACGATCTCTCCCATGAAGGAAGTAAAGAGATTCGGCAAGAAGGAAAAGCTCAGTCCCCGATATGTCGGTCCCTTAAAGATTCTCAGTTATTTTGGCAAGGTAGCTTATGAGCTCAAATTTCCTTCAGATCTAGACTCAGTTCATCCAGTCTTCCATGTCTCTTTTCTCAAGAAGTGTATAGGTAACCCACCAGTCGTAGTCCCTATTCAGAGCATTGATGTTCAGAATAGTTTCTCTTATGAAGAGATTCCAGTCGAAATCTTAGACTATCAGACTTGTAGATTGAGGAGCAAAGAAGTTCCTCTAGTTAAAGTTCTTTGGAGAAATCAGTACGTCGAGGGAGATACTTGGGAAGCAGAAGCAGACATGCATACCAAGTATCCTCACCTCTTCTCCGCCAACTCAGATCAAGCTCAAGGTAACAATTCTCCTTAAGCTTACTCAGTTTCATGATCAGTGTTCATCACGAACTTGGTATTCAGTTTCATGTTCATGTTCCCAGTATAAAATTGGTATCAAATACCATTGCATATTCAGTCATACATTCATGTATCAGCTCAGTTATATAATTATGCATCAGAAATGCATTCTCATTATGAGAAACTTAGTTCCTCGGAACATTCAGTTATGCATTCATGAATCAGTTACACATGCATCAGATATGCATGTTTAGTATATTATGTTCAACTTGTCAGTCATGAGATCATTCCCAGTTATTCATGTTTAGTTCATGTTCAGCTTATTGTTTCCCCTAATAGTTAGTCTCATTCAAGGACAAATATTCTCAAGGAGGAGATATTGTAATACCCCGAAGATTTCTAGCAAATTTCATCCCAAGAATGTCTAGTATTAGCTTCTAAAGTGAATTATAATTATTACATAAGGAATTTTCATGTTTTTCACTTTTTTCATGTGGAAAATTCAATAAGATTTCCATCGATATATGATTTGGTTAAATCCGATAACCGGGTAAGAAGTTATGACTATTTCAAATTTCCGTCATAAAATAGCACCATATTAGTCAGTTCCGTGCCGCACCACAAGAGGAAATGGAATTTGGCAATTTCTAGTAGGTGTCCACGATTATGGTGCGTCACGCCAGCACTCAAATTCAGAATTGTCCTTTTTCCAGTGTCTCAGCTCAATTTCCCCCGCATCGCACCAAAGTTCCAGGTCATGAAGGAAGGGGCAACGCAATGGATCCGCGTCGCGCCATCCCTCAATTTCCTAATTGTCAATTTCCAGTGACACGGCGCGATAACGCCGCATCACACGAAGAGCCCATTTTGGGAAAATTTTACTGAAATTAAATGACACGTCCAGGGTTTAAAGGGTTAATTTCCTACCCCTATTTAAACCCAATAACATGTGATTTAGCTATTCTTCACCCAGAATATACTATTTTCTCTGAAGTTTCTCTCAAGAACAAGCTAGGGTTTCTATTGGGGATTCAAATTCAAAAAGGTTTCACCATCAATCTTCACAAAATCACGAGCTAAGGTATGCATAGTGTTCATTCATGGACTCCTTTCATCCATGAAGCCCAATAATCCCTTTTCTAAAGTCAAGTTATGGATTTTCTTATGAATTTTATGATTGGGCTGCTTTTGTTCATGTTGATAATGAGTAATTGAATTGTATTCCATGAATAAGTTTTAAATTCCATATGGGTTGATTTGTATCGGTTTAGATTCATGAAACCCTAGGACTAAACCCTTGATTGATTAAATTGGAATTGAATCACGACAGTTAATTGTTGTATGATGTTGTTTACATATTCTATGCATACTATGTGTTTGGTTGAATGCCTAGATGAAGGTAAAGTTTCTAATTAGCATGATATCATGAAATCCCCATGTACGTACAAGCTTATTCCTATCACATGTTTGATGAAATGCTTCAGTATATGTATTATGATGATTATTATGTATTCAAGTAAATCATGCTTTATCAGTTTCCTTCTATCAAGTCCTGGGGGTACTTGTACCTGAAAAATTAGCTATGTACCTAGATCCATGTCATGTTTTAATGATACTCTCAGTCAAGCTATGAATTCCTAGACTTCAGATAGTCTTATGACTCAGGAAAAATCTCCATGATCTTTTCTTACCAGTGGCGCGGTATTGACACCCTTCCAGTTAGGGTTACAGAATTGACACCAACTCAGCCATAATGGCATATCAGGGGTATGTCGGTTAAATACTACCTCCCACAGTTTCAATACCAGTCTCAGTAAAAGAACTCAAATAGTTCTTAAGATTCAATACTATCAGATACAGTTGACTCTGATACAGTAAGGAACTCAGATAGTTCCATAAGATTCAGGACTGTCAGATACAGTCACCCATGTTATCAGTTACATTCAGATAAAACTATTTATGCTATCAGTTATATCAGTTATTAGTATGTCATGTCATCAGTATTCAGATTCAGTAATCACGATATCACAGTGTTAGTTATAGTTACATATTTATGTATGCATTCTCGCATTCATGTTAAACAGTCAGCTAGCATTATTCATGTATGTTAATCCTTGCATTAGCCTACCTCACATGTATACTTAGTACATTCCATTGTACTGATGCATTTGCGCTATGGTGCTTTAATTTTATGTCACACCATAGGTTTAGATACACGAGTTCCAGATCATCAGTAGATTCCAGTCTCAGCAGTCAGAATAGAAGTGAGTACTCATCCTTCGAGGACATGATTATTTCTCCACTATTTCATTGATTAGTTATTTGTTAGAGTTAGTTAGGAACATGTCCCATCAACTTTTTATTCAGATTATTCAGACAGTAGAGGCTTTCAGACTAGATGCAGACTATTATATTTCAGACTTCAGTGTTTACAGTTTTGTTTTTTGTATTGTATTACCCCACATATGTTATCTCATCCATGTTATGTTTAGTATTGAACCTTATGGCCTTTTAGTGCATGTTTTTGCATTATTTTGTATTTTATGCAGTATACAGGTACATATATTAGTCATGGGTTAGCTTGTGGTCCTTTAGGGTCATAAGCACCGTGTAGCGTTCCAATTCAACAAATCGGGGTGTTACACAATTTTACAGTAAAATTATCTTGGAAATATGTTAGAAAAAAAAAGAAGATTAATTGGACTTACAAAGATATATGGATAAAAGAGCTACCTTTTAAAATTGACTTTTTTATATGGAGGATGTAGAAAGGAAAAGTTCTTGTGGATGACAATGTAAGGAGATGGGGCATTCAAGGACAATCTAGGTGCTGGTGTTATGCAAATCCAGCACAAGAAACCATGTATCATATGCATTTGAGATCAGACATTGCTAACATAAATTGGTCCTACTTTTCCTCTTTTACAAAAATGAACATACCAGGATTAAGTTTGAGGAAAACCATACTCGCATGGTGGAATGCATATGTCAGGTAGAGGATAAAGGCATATTTACAAGCTCTTCCTAGTATCATTATCTGGGAATTATGGAGGATAAGAAATAACATTAAGCATGAAGGGAAAAATATCACAGGACAGAGGATGATATACAACATTACAAGGAATCTGAGAATGTTGCTGAAAATAAGTAAACCAAATCTGGAGTTTTGCTATGAATGGCCAGGGATACTTAAGGAGTTTCAACAACTGAATATAGAACTAGAGACACTACACTTATATGGTAGTTTACACAAGAAAGATAGGTTAAATATAATATTGATGGAGCATCTAGGGGGATTCTAGGAGCTAGTGCATATGCATTTTGTCTTGGAGATGAGCAGGGGGACCTAATTGACCCGACCTGACCCTGGGCCTTGTCATAATGGGTATCTTAAGTCCAACCAGGATCGGGGACCACCCCCTGTTACCCAAGACAACCACCTATATCTAGTCTTAGGTGGGTTGAATTTCGAATATATAACAAGATAGAGTTATATGATTAACCGTTACCAACCCAATCGAGTCCAATTGTACCACACCAACCGCCTAACCATACCAAACCAAACCATAGTTCATAAACCACAGAGAATACCAAAACATAATATGATTAATCCTAAAATGTAATAGGAAGAAACAACCAACAATATTGTCCAAGGGTGTAATACCCAACACCAATACTGATGCCAAGGCAAACACCAATACCAATCTCGCCCATACTAACCCCAGAAGTACCATAAAGTCTCTATCCAAAAGAGTAAACAAATCCAGTTGGGACATGCCCCCAACCATGGCCAAAACCAATATCCAAATTAAAATAAAAGTGTATAAAGAAATCCATAACATAAAATAACGCTTCCCAAAAAGATGAAAGCTCACCATTTCAGTCCAAATACTGATACCAAATTCACGTGCTAAACAAGAGGACTAGAATAATCGGTTATCATATAGCACAGGTGTACAACTGCCAGTAGATGAGGTTAGCGAGTGACTGCTAGCATGAATCTCAAAATAAGGATAAAATAATGCCAGTTATAAAACCAAGTAAAACCATCCATAATGCATACAACCATACATATATAAGTGTCAGCAAAGGGAACCAAGTTTAGCATTCATTTAAAACCTTTATACCTGGGTTATATAGCTTGGCTATCCTAAACCACCCACGGGCTATATAGGTTCAACTCCCCCTGCTGAAAGGGCCTCAGTGTGTGTAGCCATACGACCAGGTAATATCCTATGAGATGACTAGTACATACCCTAATATAAAATATGACACACGCACATGGTCATCAAGACCCCTCATATCGGCAAATATGAGTATCCGATTTTGGTCCCCCTGGGACCACCACCTTTCATGGCTTTGCTACACCCCATCATTAATGTCCAATTAAAACCAATTTCCAAATAACCAAACCATTATCTATTTATTAGCCAAGTCCAATATTAGTGGTATCATCATACCACCCCTTACTTGCAAGTGATATCCATAGCCAAACCATTTAAGTTAAGGGGACCTTAGGTGTCCTTTGAATTACCATATTGAATCCACTTCGGAGACTTCCATGTTCTCTATAAACATAACCATTTAGTAAAGCCTTTTCAAATCATTTATACCATGTATAAATCCTTTATCAAGTTTAAAACATGCAAAAGTTCCATTAAAAGAAGTCAATGCAATGAATATATCTTTATACGCATTTTATGAAACACCTTGGGGCATAATATAACCAAAACCAATTCCAAAGACAACAAAACCATTACCATGCAATACTATTGTCCAAAACCACCATTAATACATATAAAATCATAATTAAAACCATAGGAAACCATAACCATGCATTCAATATCAAAACCCCCAAATAATAGTTGAAAACCATAATCATAAAATAGTAAAACCATGAAATCAATCATATAAACCATGCCTTTAGTTTAAATTACAATGAGGGAAGAGAATCATACCTTATACCGAAGAATTAATGGACGAAAATCACCAAGACAAGCCCTAAAATAATCCGCAAGATAAAACCCTAGCCTTCTTGTCCCAAAACTCTTTAGAGAATTCTGGAGTGTTTTGGAATAGTTTATAAGTGTTAATGAATAGAATAATAGGGTAAAATCCTCTAAAGTATATTACAAGTTGTGAGTCCTAATTAGGATAAGTAGGGAAATGTCCAGAATGCCCTCACTTAAGTTGCACAAAATTCCATCACAGGGATACGATTGACCCATACGAGTCATACCCTCCTATATTGTTGGTACCCACCACTCGTATCTAAGCCTCAACCCTTGGATCAAATACTATCCAGTATACGACTCCTCGTAACTACAACATATGATCCGTACCCATAACCCGTATCCCTGGCAGAATGAAATACCAGGAGGATCAAATACCTTCTACCATACAAGCCTTGATATGATTTGTACCAATACCTATGACTCAAACCCCTAAGTCATAACCATTTTAATGACCCAAACTATCCCACCAAAGAGCACTAGTCAACATACGACAGGACCATACCACTCATACCCCAGTATATGAATCATACCCATGAGTCATATTAGGTCTGGAGAACGGGATTCTAAGAAATTTTCTTAGGGTCAAAACCCAGAATGTTACAGTAATGTATGCAAAAGAATCTAGTATTGAAGGTACTAATAATGTGGATGCAGAAGCAATAATAATTTTACAGGCAGTCATAAATTATAGTCAAACACATCATAATAAGGTGATTATTCAAACAGGCTCTTTAATAATGAAATTTTTTTTAATCAGAAAATGGTAATGTATATGGAGTATATAAGATGTAGTACAACAAATATGGTAATTAATGTTAAGAAAACACGTGCAGTATCAATATATACTCAGAGAGGAGAATCAGTTAGCTAACTACTTAGCTAATTTGGCATTATAAAAAGGGATTTCACATTTACAGTGAAACATCCTAGGTTTTGACCCCTTAGAAAATTTACTGGAAATCCATTCTTCGAACCCAATACGACTCATGGGTATGAGTCATATATTAGGGTTTGAGTGGTATGGTCCAATCATATACTGACCAGAGTTAGTTGGTGGGATGGTTTTGATCATTGGAATAGGTACAACTTAAGGGTATAAGTCGTAGGGATTGGTACGAGTCATATCATGGACTCTTATGGTGGATAGTGTTTGATTCTCCTGGTATTTTATTCTTCCATGGATATGAGTTATGGGTACGGATCGTATACTGCGATTATGACTTAGTTAGATGAGTCGTATATTGGACAATGTTTGATCCAAGGGTTAAGGCTTGGATACGAATGGTGGATACCGATCGTATAGGAGGGTATGACTCGTATGGGTCATTCATATCCCTGTGATGGGCTTTTAAGAGATTTAAGTGGGGTATTTTAGATATTTCCCTACTTACCCTAATTAGGACCCACAACTTCTAATATACTTAGAAAGTTCTTTACCCTATTATTTTATTCATTAACACTTAGAAACTATTTTTAAACATCTAATAATTCTCTCAAGAGCTTTTGGGGTAAGAAGGCTAGGGTTTCATCCTACGGATTAATTTGGGGCTTGTCTTAGTGATTTCTTTCCATCAATTCTCTCATTATAATTTCAACTAAATTCATGGTTTATATGATTGATTTCATGGTTTTACTATTTCATGATTATGGTTTTCAACTATTATTAGTGGTTTTGATAGTCAATGCTTAGTTATGATTTCCTATGGATTTAATTATACTTTTATATGCATTAATGATGGTTTTGGACAATTGGATTTCATGGTAATAGTTTAATGGTCTTTGGAATTGGTTTTGGTTATATTATGCCCCCAAGATGTTTGATAAAATTCTTATAAAGATATGTTTATTGCATTGACTTCTTTTAATGTAACTCTTGCATGTTTTAAATTGGATAAATAATTTATGCATGGTTTAAATGGTTTGGAAAGGATAAAGGATAAATGGTTATACTTATGGAGAACATGGAAGTCTCCCAAGTGGATTTAATAAGGTAATTTGAACGACACCTAAGGTCCCCTTAGCCTAAATAGTTTGGCTATGGATATTGCTTGGAAGTAAAAAATGGTATAATGATACCACTAATATTTTCCTTGGTTAATAAATGGTAAATAGATTGTTTATACATGTTTTAATTGGGCATTAATTGCGGGGTGTGTAGCTAAGCCGTGGAAGATGGTGGTTCCAGAGGTACCAAAACTGAAAACTTATATTTTCCGATATGAAGGGTCCTCGATGATCACGTATGAGTGTCACGTTTTTATATTGGAGGGATGTACTAGTAATCCCATAGGATATTCCCTGGTTGTCCAGTTACACGCACTAGGCCCATTCAGTAGGGGAAGCTAAACCCATATGGCTTGTGGGTGGTTAGGACGACAAAGCTACACAACCCAGGTAAAGGTTTTAAGTACATGCTAATCCTGGTCCCCTTTCCCTTCTCTTATATATTTATGGTTGTATGATTTATGGATGTTTTTACTTGATTTTATGACTGACATTATTTTATCCTTATCCTGAGATTCATGCTAGTGGTCATTCGCTAATCCTGTCTACTGGCGGCTATATACCCACGCTATGTAGGAACCGGCCATTCTACTCTTTCTGTTTAGCACACGGATTCGATATCAGTATTTGGACTAAAGTGGTAAGCTTTTATCCTTTTGGAAAGCATCATTTTATGTTATGGTTTTGTGGTGAGCTTCTATCCTTTTGGATATTAGTTTTGTCCATAGTTGGGTGCATGTCCTAATTATATATTTTTACTCTTTTGGATAGAGAATTTGTGGTACTTCTGGGGGTTGGTATGGGAAGGATTGATATTGGTGTCCGCCTTGGCATTGGAATAAGTCAGTGGGTTGACATCACTGAATGATATTATTGGTTGTTCCATCCTATTACATTTTGGGATTAATTTTCATATTATGTTTTGGTATTACCTTTGGTTTATGGTCTATGGTTTGGTTTGGTATGGTTGGGCGATTGGCGTAGTATGATTCGACTCGATTGGGTCAATCACAGTTGTGACCTTATCCCAGAGTCTTAATGAGAACAATAACGCTACCTTATTATATATTCAAAATTCAGCCCATCTAAGGTTGGATATAGGTGGTTGGGTTGGGTAATAGGGGGTGGTTCTCGGTCCTGGTTGGGCTTGGGATGCCCTTTACAATAAGGCCCGGGGTCGGGTCGTGTATAGTTTGTATTAGAGCCTAGGTTCATGGTTAAATGGGAAGTCCACAAAGCCGTGTTGAATAAAGTCTTCTTTTAAAGGTGTGAAGCATGCCATACTTATAAGAGGGAGGCTATAAGACATTTAGGAATGTTTCACTTTCTTGGTATTCTATCTTTAAGCTTGATTTCTCAATCCTGGAATCTCCTCTAATCCTTGTTTGTTCATCTTTCAGATCATGCCTCCTAGATTTAGAACATAAGAAAATCCTTTCATCCTATTAGGGGATAATGCTGAAGGGGTATGACCTACGTCTAGAGTATATCTTCGATCCCATGGTCCTATTTTAGATGGTGCTGGAGTTCCTAATATTTTGGATAGTTCTCCTCAGGTCCCTTAGATCAACGTAACGGACATAAAATTTCATCAGTCTATTCCTTTCATTTCCTAATTGGTTGCTACTCAAGTTGAGTAGGGTGCGACTGGTGCTTTATTTGATGAGGCCACAAGGGTTGGTCAAGTTATGAAGATAGGTTCTCCAAATTTTACTGGGGTAAGGGTGGAGGAGGATCCACAGGGTTTCTTCGATGAGATGGAAAAATCTTTTAGGTGATGTAGGCTACTAATGTAGAGGGTGTTAACTTTATAGCTTATCAGCTCAAGGATATTGCTTATCAGTGGTATGAGGAGTGAGATAGGGATAGAGGTGATATGGAAGAGGAAGGGTTATGTGAGGCTTTTTCTAATGCCTTCATGGATGATTTTTTCCCTAAAAGTCGATGGAAACAAAGATAGAGGAGTTTGTGAACCTCAGTAGGGGAGGATGTCTGTAAAGAAATATGCTTTAAAGTTCCATCTGCTATCAAGGTACGCTCCTAATTTGTTGGCTGATATAAGGTCGAGAATAAGAAAGTGCACTTTTATGTTGAATAAAGATTTGATTTTGGAGAGAAAGACTACCTTGCTGATTAAAGATATAGATATCTCTATTGACTGTTCATACAAAATAGGTCAAGGATGAGAAGAGGAAAAAGATGGAGTTTTGGAATAGGTAGGGAAAGAGGAGCAGGTTTTTTTGACCAGGGAGGTACAAAGTCTTTGGTAGGTAGGGATGGTGACAAGTGGCAGAAAAAAATAGAGGAGTTTAGGCTCCTTTTCTGCCAGTGCTCCTTACCCATAGTAGTTGGGAAACAGGTGTCATCAAGGTGGTAAAGATTCTCGAACACATATTGCCCAATCTCAGGCGAGCGGAGGTCAGTTAGTTTTTTCGTATCCTCTTTGTCGGTTCTGTGGTCGTTCTCATCAGGGTTATTGTAAGAAAACAAGGGTCAAGTACTTCAAGTGTGTCCAAGTAGGCCATCGACCCAGGGATTGTTCGGTCAATAAGGTTGCTACAGGGGAAAATAAGATTTGTGTGGCATCATCTTCTATTCCTGAACTTGGTGGTCTGGCATCTTCTTCTGTTACTTCTCCTGGTTCTAGCGTTGGTCGAAACAGATTGTATTCTTTGGAATCACGATATGAATCCGAGGCATCACCTGCTATCGTTACTGGTATGTTACAACTTTTCTCTCATGACATATATTGTTTGCTTGATTTGGGGTCCACTCTTCCTTATGTGACTCCATATGTGGTTGTGTCTTTTGGTTTCGATTCGGATGTTATCTCAGATCTTTTTTCTATTTCTTCCCCGGTAAGTGACTCAGTTATTTCTAAAAGAGTCTATAGGGGTGTATGGTAGCTGTTGGTGGAAAGAAGACCTTGGTTGATCTATTTGAGTAAGATATGAGAGATTTTGATATAATCTTAGGTTTGGATTAGTTGCATTCTTGTTAGGTGTCTATGGATTGTCGAATCCGTAAGGTTATCTTTAAGTTCCTTGGTGAACTGGTCATAGAATAGGAAGGTAGTTCCTTAGCTCCTAGGGGGAGGTTTATTTCTTATCTTAGAGCTCGGAGGTTAATATCTAAGGGTTGTTTTTATCACTTAGTCCGGGTTAAAGATTTTAACTCAGAAGGTCCTTCTTTGTCTTCAGTCCCTGTGGTTAATGAGTTTCCAAAGGTCTTTTTAGATTATCTTCCTGGTGTTCCTCCGGATAGGGAAATAAAGTTTGGTATTGATTTACTTTCGGACACTCATCCAATATCTATTCCACCGTATAGAATGGCTCCGTCTAAGTTGAGGGAACTCAAAGAGCAACTTAAGGATCTTCTGGATAAGGGGTTTATTCATCCTAGTGTTTCTCCGTAGGGTGAACCGGTGTTTTTTGTGCTCAAGAAGGATGGTTCCCTTTGGATGTCCATTGACTACAGGCAATTGAACAAGGTGATGGTCAAGAACATGTATCCTCTTCCTCAGATAGATGACTTGTTTGACCAGTTACAGGGTGCCAAGTTCTTTTCTAGGATAGATCTTAGGTCTGGGTACCATCAGCTTAAGCTTAGGGAGGTGGATATCCCTAAGATGGCTCTTCATACTTGGTATGTACATTTTGTATTCCTGATGATGTTATTTGGATTGCGTAATGCTCCGACATCATTTATAGACTTGATAAATAAGGTGTTCAGGCAGTATTTGGATCTCATGTAATTATGTTTATTGATGTTATTCTAGTTTATTTGAAGAGTGAGGTGGATTATGCTGATCACCTCCGTATGGTGTTGCAGACCTTAAAGAAACAACAGTTGTATTCCAAGTTCTCTAAGTGTGAGTTCTGTTTGAACACTATGACTTTCTTGGGTCATGACTTTCTTGGGTCATGCTTAATCTCATGCAGAAGAAGTAGCTTGAGCTTCTCAAGGCTAATGTGGTTGCTAATTCTCTTAGCAGGTTATCTAGGGGGAGTTTGGCTCATATGGAGGAAGGAAAGCGGGAATTGGTGAAGGATATTCACCACTTAGCTAATCTTAGAGTTTGTCTCTTAGACTCTAGGATGATGGTGTGATGGTGCAAGAAGTGGTTCGGTCCTCTCTTGGTGCGGAGATTAAAGAGAAGTAAGTGTTGGATCCTATCTTGATGAAAATCAAAGGTGACGTTGGTGGGAAAAAGGTAGAGGTGTTTGATATCAGTGGTAATGGCACTTTATGATATCAAGAGAGGTTGTGTGTTTCTGATGTCGACGGACTACGATAAAGGGTTTTTCATGAGGCTCATGAGTCACGCTATGTTTTTCATCTCAGCTTGACTAAGTCAATTATAATATCAAGGAGATCTATTGGTGGAATGGCATGATGATAGATGTGGCTGATTTTATAGCCAAGTGTATGGTGTGTCAACTGGTTAAGGTTGATCACATGAGGCCAGAAGGGTTATGTAAAGAAATTGATTTGCCCGAATAGAAGTGGTAAGTGATCAATATGGACTTCATTACCAGTCTTCCTTGGTCTCAGAATTAGTATGATTTAATTTGGGTCATTATAGATAGGATGACCAAGTCTGTGCATTTCTTGCCAGTGCGGACTACCTTTTTGGTGGAGGATTATATGTGGTTGTATCTTCAAGAGATTGTGAAGATGCATAGGGTACCTATTTTGATTATCTCTGATCATGGTACGCAATCTACGTCTCATTTTTGGCGGTCTTTCCAAAAAGCGTTAGGGACTAAGGTTAGTCTGAGTACTGCTTTTCATCCACAGTCGGATGGGCAGGGGGAGAGAGCTATTCATATATTGTAACATATGCTTCGGGCTTGTGTGACTGACTATGATGGCTATTGGGTTGAGGATCTACGTTTGGTAGAGCTTGCTTATAACAACAACTATCATTCTAGTATTGATATGGCTCCTTTTGAGGTATTGTATGGTAGGAGGTGTATATCACCTATTGGGTGGTTTATGCTTTGTGATGCGGATATGTTTTGTCCTGATTTGGTTTATCAGGCGATAGAGAAGGTCAAGGTGATTCGGGATAGGCTTAAAGCTGCCCAAAGTCACCAAAAGTCCTATGCGGATATTAGGAGTAGAAACTTGGAGTTTAAAGTTGGGGATATGGTGTTCCTCGAGGTGTCTCCCATAAAGGGAGTAGTGCGGTTTGGAAAAAAAGGGAAATTTAGTCCTCGGTTCATTGGTCGTTATATGATTTTGCGTAGTGTTGGCAATATTGCTTATGAGTTGGAGTTGCCATCTAGCTTAAGTTTGGTTCATCCAGTCTTTCATGTTTCTATGTTGATAAAGTGTCTTGGTGATCCTTCTTCGATTGTTCCATTTGAAGGATTGGGTATTTTGGATTCTCTGTCTTATGAAAAGGTCCCATCTACCGACGGTTGTATAACCATGCTATGCAGGAATCGACCAATTATACTCCTCCTATTTAGCACGCGAATTTGGTATCAATATTTGGACTGAAGTGGTGAGATTCCATCCTTTCGGAAGGCATCATTTCATGTTAGGGATTTCTTTAAACACTTTTCTTTTATCTTGGATATTGTTTTTGTCCATGGTTGGGGGCATGTCCTAATCTAATATTTTTACTCTTTTGGATAAAGGCTTTGTGGTACTTTTGGGGGTTGGTATGGGTAGGATCGGTATTGGTGTCGACGTTGACATTGGAATAAGCCGGTGGGCTGACATCACTAGACAATATTATTGGTTATTCCATCCTATTACATTTTGGGATTGGTTTTCATATTATGTTTTGGTATTTCCTTTGGTTTATGGTCTATGATTTGGTTTGGTATGGTACGGTTGGACTCAGTTGGGTCGTTCACGGTTGTGACCCTATCCCAGAGTCTTAATGAGAACAATAACACTATCTTGTTATATGTTTGAAATTCAGCCCAACTAAGGCTGGGTATAGGCTGTTGGGTTGGGTAATAGGGGACGGTAGGGGTCGGTTCGTGTCAGTGTTCTTGGATGTGGTCGCATCAGCACATAATGCACTGATGCGATGCGATCCATAGTGCTTGTGATTTGAGTTTTTTGATGCGATGTATAATCTGCATAAAATGGGTGTATCACTCTCTGATGCATGATACGGGTTGATGCGTACTGATATGCGCGCATCGTGTTTATTTAAATTATTGGGCTATTTTTAAATTAAAAAAATAATTGGGTAAATCTAATGAAAGAAAAGAGTTGCGATTTGTAGGTTTAGCTATCACTATTTCCCTTCTTTAGTTTTTTTAGCTGCTGTGAGAGCGACTTCTTCTCTTTTTCTTTAATCTCCAATGTTGTTGTGACTTCTCTTCGTTAAGGTGAACTTTCTTCTTTCTTCTTCTGTCTTCTCCTTATCGTTTCATCTTGTCTTTTCTTCTTTTTGTTTAAAACCTCTGATCTTCTTTCTCTTCTTTCTTCTTCTTTACTACTGCTCTATTTTTATTCTTACTACAACTCTATTTCCCCCTTTTTTCCATCTATTTTACTTTTAGTTTTTTGTTGCTGTATTTTTATTTTTATTGCAACTCTGTTTTTTCCCCTTTTTTTCTCTTTTTTTCTTTTATTTTCTTTTCACTTGTGATTTACTATTTTGGATGATCTATTAGGTCTTTTTTCTATTAAATTTTTCTTCATATCAATGATGCAGTTGCATTGTTTCACATATCACTTAGTTCGTGATGTGTGGAGTCTTGTCGTATTTTTTTGCATCACGCATCCCTGAACACTGACTAAAATCAAAAGGCAAACACATAATCAATAGTGATAAGTTACAATGTCCATATCTAAGATTGTCACCATCAAAAAGGCCATAGGGATCGGAAGGCTACAATTTAGTTCATCATATGCAATATATTTACAAGCCATGATGGCAAAAAAAAAGTGAAACAATTACTTTGCCTACACTACAGTAGCCAACAAAAAGGACTCGCAACAAAATAGGAGGATCACTTGGTTAGATTGGAGTTGATAAAACTGGAAACATGCTACTCTCAAAATATTTATGGTTTCGAGCATCCCATTATCTCCATACTAGCCATATCTGTAGATTTGGGGTTGTTAGATCAAGCACAATACAAAAACACTATAGTACGAGAAGAAGATGGTCAATTTTAAGCATACTTGGAGGAGGTAACAATTACTAGTCGACTGGATCCCTTAAAGCAACACAAAATGAAGAAAATAATCCCATCTACCGGAGAGCATAGCTGAAGAATCATATAGAGACAACAAACTTAAGAATTAAAAAAAAGAAAACAAAATGGAGAGAAAACAAGTTTTACTCACTTTTGCAAGCCGAGAAATGCTCATTCCAAAGTCAGTCATGGTACAGAGTTTATCACCCAAAGTTAAAGAAGGATGAAGTGATGATTAACTAAAGAAGGCATACCTCAGGTGTTGTAAGGAAGAAGCTGAAAAGAGGGGAGGAGGACTATGAATTTGGAAACCCTACTCTACTTTTATATATAACAGATTTTATAGTTGGGTTGGGTCGGGTGGGAGTGTAAGGAGTAGGATTAACTTTAATTTTATGCTCTCCGGATGGGTTGGCCCATCAATGTCGAGACTTTGTTTGTCTTTGTTGCTTTGATTAGTAAAATTTTCAAAATTTGACCAATAAAAAACTAAAAGAGAAGTTCTAACGTCATCACCAAAAACTCAAACAGAAACCTTAAATTCAATTAGCCACTCTTTCTTTTATTTTTCTCCTTTATTTTTTTCTGTTTATGCTTTTTTATATTCTTCAAGTGTTTTTCTTTTGAGTATTAGGATATAGATAGGCTATTTTAGTATTTGGATGTGACGAAACATTTGATTTTCTAGGAATTATTAGTAATTGTTTTTATTGTTTTCACGTAAGGGAGTGTAATATCTACGTAGTAGTAGGATTTTTCTTTTCTTTTGCAAAGTAAAAATTATTAATTATATAATAATTTCTTTGAAAGTTGGATAATATATAACAGAAGGTAATTAGAGATATAGAACAAATTTTGAGTAAATTTGATAACAATCATGTTACATGCGAACTACGATAAAGGAGTATTAAGTTATTTCAATCGTTAAAAAAGCAACACATGAAATAAGAATTCTAGAGTAGCGAGTTTGTATCCAAAACAACAAACGAAAACATGCATACACTTTGTCAAATACGAACATCACATCAACACAATCATATGCAAGTAACACACAATAATTGATGAGACTTTAAGCTTCCTTTATACTTAAATTAATCAGAGGAAGAAGTGAACAAGAACCTGTAATTAGAAATAATTATGCCCGAAGTCAATTGGCAGCCAGAGCCGATAAGAAATGGTAACAAAACTCCGTCGCGAGCCAAATAGGAATGAACTCGACTCACGAACTCTAGTATGTTAATATTTTCATTTTTAGTATTGTTCTTCTCTTTTTTTCTTTCTAAGTGTGGTTAAGAATGTTGATCCCTCCTCTTTTTTTTTTCGTATATTTCTAGGTGTGTTTTTATAGATGCGAGTGGAGGAAATTGTATAGGAGTTGAGGGGGAGTTGGGATGAGGATTTATGTATGTGTGTGGGATGGAGTTGGGGAGGTTGAATGAAAGTGGGATTGTTGGAGGAGGTTAGGGCAGTTTAGAATTTGGCTTTATCCCTTTTTAATATATATATATATATATATATATATATATATTGTAAATTTACTTCTTTAAAATAAAAATGAAAAAAATAGAAATTATCCTAAACTATGACTCTATTTTTGTAGTTTTCAAATCTTTTAAAACAAACTTGGTAAAAATAAGATAAAATAAAATAAAAAATATCCAATTTAAACCTAAAAGAAATATTTAAATACTAAAATGGTATAAACCTTAGCTTTGGTAAAAAAAATGGGTGTTTACAGAATGCCCCTCTTTGCTTGGGAACATGAAGAGTTTTCATGTAAAGAAGTAAACATGACTAATTTTTGACCTAATCATTTACTCAAAAGTAAAACGTAAATAATAGGAAAGATGTGTGACCGAGCCTTGGCTTTGGCCAACCTACATATCTCAAGTTATAAGAGAATCAAGTCACTTGTAGTTCAAATGGGTGTAGAAATGAAAAGATAAGTTAAAAAGTCAAGTGAGGTCCGGTTGTGGTTTGGGTCCGTGGCTCCTTTGATACATCAGACAAAGGAAGAAAAATAAAACTAGAAAGGAAAAATGCAAGATCCTATCTATTCTATTTGTCTTGATTCTTTTGCTTTAGATTTTCCTTTTGGATCTTCTGTTATCGCCTCACCTACTTTTAGTGGGTACCTCAATCTTAAAATTTAATCTTAAAGTTAAGATTTGAGACTTGAACTTGAAAGTTGAATTGAGTCATTGACATTCCTCCAAAGGACAGTTCATAGAATATTCTTGAATGCTTGTTCTCTTGACCAGAATCTAAGAAGATGACTCTCGAGATATTGAGCTGCTACATATGTAGAGCTGACCCTAACTATCTTTGAGATTGAAAATTCTTCTCAACTCTAACTGGATATGGGATTTTATTCTTGGACATCAAATCTGTGCTTTACAGAAAGGCCTGAAAGTCATCAAAGAAAAATAAAAAAAGATGAACAAATTTTTTCTGCCCCAGTTTGCACTAGAAATTTTTTGTGAGTTATTAGAAAAGCTATAGACTAATTACTTAAATGAAAAGGATGAAATTCTAGAAAACTAAGCTAGGAAGGAAAATAAAATAAGATTCTTGTGATCAATAATTTCACTAAGGGATGTTATACCTTGTGAATGCATGAAAAATAATTAGGATCTTTTCTTATTTAAATGCGATTACGGGATGTTGTACCCTGTGAAGGCATGAAAAACAAAATAGAAATTTTATTCCTTAAAATGCAACAGGAAATGTCATACCCCGTGAAGACTTATAGAAGAAAAGAAAAAGTTTTTTTTTTCTAAAATGATAACTACGAAATGTTGTACCCTATGAAGACTTAAAAATGAAAGATTTTATTTCCTAAAGTGGCAACTAGGGGATATCGTACCTTATGAAGACTTATAGAAAAAAAATAAAAAAAATTTATTTCCTAAAATTACAACTAGGGAATGTCGTACCATATGAATACTTAAAGAAGAAGATTTTGTTTCCTAAAAATGAAAACTAGGGGATGTCGTACCATATGAAGACTTAAGGAAAACAATAGGAGATTTTGTTTCCTAAAATGACAACTAGGGAATGTCGCACCCAATGAAGACTTAAAGAAGAAAATAAAAAATTTTATTTCCTAAAATGACAACTAGGTAATGTAATATATCCTATGAAGACTTAAAGGAGAAGATTTTGTTTCCTAAAATGATGACTAGGGGATGCCGTTCCCTATGAAGACTTAAGGCAACAAATAGGAGATTTTATTTCTTAAAATGACAACAAGGAAATATTGTACCCTATGGGGACTTCAAGAAGAAAATAGAAAATTTAGTTTCCTAAAATGGAAATTAGGAAATATTGTACCCTATGAAAACTTAAAGAAAAAAATAAGTAAGGATTTTCTCACTTAAAATGCAACTAGTGAGTGTTGTACCCTATGAAGATTTAACGAAGAAAAAATAAGAATTTTTGTGACCTCAAATGCAACTAGGGAGTGTTGTAACTTATGAAGATTTAATAAAGAAAAAAATAAGGATTTTTGTGACCTAAAATGCAACCAGAGAGTGTTTTACCCTACGAAGGCGAGATATAATTATTATTTTTATTTTATTTTTTTAGGAAAGGAAAAAAAATTCCCCAATCTTAAATATGAGGGGTTTTGATTTTCTTGATAGGGTTTTTGATTTCATATTGATGCAAACTCGAAACGATAGAAGCATAATGAAGAGTAAAGATTTAAGAAAAATTCAGTTTGTGGTGCTTGTCTATTTCCATGAACTTTTCAAAACAACTTTATCCCTGTTCAAACAAAGAAAAATTTGTGAATTCTGAAATCAATGGTTGGTTTGTGGCCTTGAATCCTGCAGAGATTTGCTTTATTTCTGCCCAACGTCCATATAGTTGATTCAACTAATTGGTTAGAGAGCTTGAACCTTCGTCTTTCGAATCCTTTCTTTCAAATCTTATCGTACCTATGGTGGACCGATACTATTTTGTAATTTACTTTCAGACATTGCACTTATTAAAATCTTATCTCAAATAGCTTTTTGCCCTTATCAATTTGGTGCATGCCCAACAGTCTTTGCTCATTTTCACTAGACACCATGGTCAATTTTTCGATCATTCTTTATTTTAATATTTGACATAAGACTATATCAAAAAGGAGTCAAAGAGTACATTGAGACAAAAACAAAGAAAAGACGAGAGTAGGAATAAAAGAACTATGTTTAAACAGAAGGTATTCCTCACAAGAATAAAGGAAATAAGCTAATCTGGAGGTATATATTGATTTCGATAAAGTGTGACATGTATTTTGGAGTAGACATTAGATCCATCATAACTGTCCAATCTAGATGTAGGTTTCATCTTTCAATCTAGGACCAAATCGTCTTTCTTGATCTTTCTCATGCTAGGATAAAACCTCGTGCAACCGATGGTGTCCTTTTCAGACCTTTCGCAATTGACCTCTCTCTTTTCATTTCTCTCAAATCTTTATTATCGTAGGGTGCCCATGACAGTTTTCACCTATACGATTCTCTCATTTCATTTCTCTCTCTCACCATTGTTTTATGATGCCCATGAGGATTTTCACCTATAAGAATCTCTCTTTTATCATTTTTTATTCTCCTTATGATGCCCCAAAGGGTTTTTACCTATAAGAGTTTTTTCATAATTTTCACTTTCAAAGTATACTAGGATTGATATTCTTAGAAATTAATCATATGGTCTTAAAGAGATAAAGGAATTTCTCTTTTAGAATAAATTACAACTTAGGAACTATATCATGAAAATAGAGAAATGATGAAAATAGTGATAGTAAAAGTTATACCCCAGTTTCTTTGAATATTGAGAAATATGTTATTTTTTGGTCAGATCGAACCCCAAAATAGGGTAACCTACGTATCCTTTTAGGAATCAGGCAAAACGTAGTTTGATGAACACATATGTTTTTTAATCTTTTTTCTCCTTTTTAAATTTATTTTGGTTCCAAAGAGGGGAAGCAAAATATAGATAAACTCAAAGGGCTAGCGAGGGATTAATGACCTTTAGTTAAGAAGACTGATGGCCTTTTGTCATCTTAATTTGAGAATGCTAAGAAGACAAGTATCAAATATAGTATCTTTTGACTGGGTTAGTATTGATATCTTCCACTGTTATTTTCCCTCTATATCCATAAGTTTCACAACTCCATTTGATAATACTTGTTTAACCACGTATGAGCCTTGCCAATTTGGAGTAAATTTTCCTTTATCCTCTTCTTGGAGGGAAAGAATGCATTTCACAACAAGTTGGCCAACCTTGAATTTCTAGGACGTACCTTCTTATTATAAGCTCGTGCAATCCTCTACTGGTATAATGGGACAAAGCAAACTGTTGTTAACCTTTTTTATCTATCAATGATAATTGTTCTTATCTAGACTTAACCCATTTGGTATCGTCAATCTTAGCTTCAACAATGGTTCAAAACCAAGGAATTTCAACTTATGCAAGTATCAAAACTTTGGTCCCATAGACTAATAAGTAAGGAGTTGCACCGATTGATGTATGGATAGTTGTACAATATCCTAAAAGAGCAAAAGGTAATTTCTCATGCCTCTGTCTAGATCCTTGGACCATTCTCCTAAGAATCTTTTTAATGTTCTTTTTTACTATTTTAATAGCTCCATTTTCTTTGGGTTGGTAAGGGGTAGAATGGAGATGTACAATCTTAAATTACCCACAAACCTCTTTCATCAAATGACTATTAATATTGATTGCATTGTGCAATACCCCAGGTTTAGGACCCTAAAATTTCTGGAGTGTTGCCAATATTTCCATGACTACGACTCAGGTGATGAGTCATTATCACTCATCATGAGTCATTAGGTGAGACTCTTTATCTCACCAGTGAGTGACTTAGGTTATGGTCCCTTGATAAAGAGTCCATGGTATGACTTATTATGTCATGTAATGAGCCGTTAGGTGTCACTCGTCTTCTCAACAGTAAGGTTGCCTAGGGTTTGTGCCTTGACCACAAGCTGAGATCATGAGTCGTGATGTTAGAGAACAAGATGTAATGTATGACTCATGGTCATAATAGTGAAGTGTTAGATTTTTTTACCCTCAAGTAACGAGTCCAGGTAACGACTCATGGTCAGTCCTCATGGGTCGCTACTTGAGTTGTAATGACGGGGTCCAATTGAGGTAAGAGTTCACACTTTTCTTGATAAAATTTCTTGATTTCTTTCTCAAACCCCTAAAATCTTTAGGTATTGATTTTATCCCCAATATTTCTTGGTTTTCATCTAGTTTTTAGGGTAATAATTATTTGAGCTTGATATTATGTTGGGTTGGTTTTAGAAATGCGATTTTCATAAGTGGGACCCTCATGAGGGGTTTGATGTGATTTTTGGACCCAAAGCACAGTGGTGCAATATGGGTATCGTTATTCTCATATTGATAAGTAGAATGCTCTTTTGATAGCTTGAATCTTGAGAAAGCTTCTCAAAAGAAAAGAATGGTGGTTTAGCAGTTCATTGAGCTTTCTTCGGCGTCGAGGTAGGCCAGGTTTATCCCTTGTTTGATTGAGCTATTTCATAATATTCTTATGATATTCGGTTATATTTTGGATGGGTTTTAGGTGTTGTATTGATTAAATGCAAGACTTGGGATAGTTGTATCATTTAGGCTTTATTGAAATCGTAGTGTTGAACACTTAGCTTGTTTTCTTATGCCTTAGGTGAATTTAACTTCACTCCTTATGTTTAGCATGAGAATGCCTTGGGTTACTCAAATTAGGTGTAATTGACCTAGTTTCTAACATTTTGGTGAATTTCCTATCTTAGGGATAATTGAGGCTTGTTAATATCTAAAACTGGATATTAGATACCTTAAGCCTAGTTCAGGTAGAAATTTGAATGGAACTCGAGGATTAGGAGTGGAATTTTAACCTACTATAGTCTATGACTCAAGTTAGTATTGGTAAAACCCTTTTACGCTTATTAGACTCTTGGAAATATGTCTTGAGGTAATATTGAGAAATCTTGATACTCGATGGTTATGTTGGTTAATATAAGAGTTGAAGCCTATTGATTATGCTATTGTTCATGCACGTTGATGATACAATTTATGATATTGATTATATACATATATATATATATATATTTAGTTTGAGTTTGGAAGATGATTATGTTATTGATTATATACCTGGTTCGAGTCTAGAGGATGATTATAACATTAATGATATTATTACTAGTTCGAGTCCGGCTATTGATATATTTACCAATTTGAGTCCGACTATTGATATATTTATCGGTTCAAATTCATCTATTGATATATTTACCAGTTTGAGTCTGGCTATTGATTTTATTTACCCGTTCGAGTTTGAAAATTGATTATACTTATTGATTTGAGTTTAGATATGCATATTATACTATGATGGTATACTTTGTATGATTGATAATATCGAGATGTAAGATTGAAGGTACCAATTTGTCTAAGTTGGAAAATGAGGGAATGGCTATACTATAGCATGACATAAATGGACTCCAGTGATAAAATGGTTAGTTGATAAATAATGACTAGAGGTTATATGATGACTAGTGATTAAATGAACTAGTTAATAAGATATAGTTATCTAATAGCTGGTGACTAGTAAGTAACAATGATAAGGTTGATAAATGATGGTAACATTGTCGAATATTGGTAAATTGTAGAATAATGGTTAAGGACAGTGAGGGTTAGTTATAATGTTGGTTGATTACTTTATTCTATCCTTGGGTGTACTCTCCAGGCATATGATAGTCTGTGATGAGTTATTTAGTTTTTGTACCAATTGATGTATGGGAGCCAATTTTGTAGTTTGTGATTGCTTGTGTGAAATTACGTTACGTTTATGTTATTTATCTGTTTTTTTTTGTTAGTACAATGGTATTGGAGATGATTCAGGTTCATTTCTGTACCTTGACTTAGTTATGTTATCTTGAATTTCATCATGCTTATATCATGATTTATCTCAGTCGACTAATGATGCCAACTGAGTACCCAGTGTTTTGGTACTCATACTACACTTCTGTAACTTTTTGGTACAGATCCAAGTACTAGTTTCCGCCATTGAATAACGTTCATGCGGTGGTTGATATTAGAAGATAGGGTGAGCTCTTGGAGTTTGAATTGTTTATTTTCTTCTATATTTATATAATTAGTCTTTCAATTTGAGACAGATGTATTGACTACTCTAGATACTTAGGTTGCATTTCTATTCTTAGTTCTCTTGTACTAGCTCTATCAGGTCGTGGGATGATATTCGGTATTGACTATTTAATCAATTTAGAACACTTTATTTATTTATATATGATTGAGCATTTCCCAACCAATTAACCCATTGCGTTAGCTTTGGGTTATGGTTTGGCTTACCTAATGGCGGGATTTAGTAGGTCCTATCATGACTTGTAAATAAGGTTGTGACAACAAGGTCACCATTAAGAATAAGTACCCCTTTCCTAGAAGTGATGATTTATTTGATTAGCTTTATGATGCTCTTTGGTTTCGAAGATTAATATTAGGTTGGGGTATCACCATTTGAAGGTCAGGGAATATGACATCCCAAAGACTACCTTTAGAACTTGGTATGGTCATTTTGAGTTTGTGGTTATGTCATTTGGTCTAACAAATGCTCCTGCAACCTTTATAGATTTGATGAGTAGGTTTTTCAAGCAGCACTTGGACATGTTCATCATTTTTTTCATAGATGACATACTCGTATATTTTCAGAGTGTGGAAGAGCATGCAGACCATTTAAAAAAAGTGTTGCTGATCCTTAATGATCGTCAGCTTTATGACAAGTTTAGTAAATGCAATTTTTGGTTGGACTCTGTTACATTTTTAGGGCATGTTATTTTGAGGCTGGTATTCATATAGACCCTCAAATGACTGATGTAGTGAAGCTCTAGCCTAGACCCATTACTTCATTCGATATTCATAGCTTTCTAGGTTTAGTCAGTTACTATAGGAGGTTTGCTGAGGGATTTTCCTCAATAGATGAACCATTGACTAAGTTGACACAAAAGAAGGTGAAGTTTACATGGTCAGATAAATGTGAGCAGAGTTTCTAAGAGTTGAAGAATAAACTGACTTTGGCTCTAGTGTTAGCCTTGTCAGAGGGGTTGGATGGATTCGTGGTGTATTATGATGCTTCCAGAGTTATGTTAGGTTGTGTTTTGTGAAAAATGGAAAGGTAATAGCCTATTCCTCCAGACAACTTAAAGACCATAATAAGAATTATCCAACCAATAATTTAGAGTTAATAGATGTTGTGTTTGCTCTGAGGATTTGGAGGCACTACTTATATGGTGTGTATGTTGATATTTGCACTGATCATAAGATTCTCAAGTATGTATTTACATAAAAAGAGTTGAATCTTTGTTAGTGAAGGTTGGAGTTGTTGAAAGATTATGTCATGAATGTGCTTTACCATTCGGGTAAGGCAAATGTGGCGGAAGATGTGCTAAGCAGGTTGTCTATGGGTAGTGTGGCTCATGTTAAGAAGAAAGAGCGGGAGTTAGCCAAGGAAGTGCATAGACTAGCTCTTTTGGGTATATGTTTGCTGGATATGGATGATGGGGGAATGGTGGTCTAGAATGGTTCAGAATTATCCTTAGTGTTGGAAGTGAAAGAGAAGAAGCATAGTGATCCCATACATAGCCAGATATTAGATGTAGTTCAGCAGTAGAAGGTGGAGGTTTTCTCCCAAGGGGGAAATAGTATCCTTCTCTATCAAGGTCGACTTTGTGTTCCTACTGTAGATGGGTTGTTAGAAAAAGTATTAGCAGAGGCTCAAAGTTCGAAGTATTTTATTAACCCTGGTGCTACTAAGATGTACCATGACTTACAGGAAATTTATTGGTGGAGCGGTATTAAGAGGGACATAGCACAGTTTGTGGCCAAGTGTTCCAATTGTCAGCAGGTCAAGATTGAGCATCAAAGTCTTGGAGGTATTGACATTCCCATTTGGAAGTAGGAGGTTATTAATATGGATTTTATTACTGGAGTTTCTCGTACCCGATGTCAGCACGATTCAATTTGGGTTATCATGGATCGAATGATAGAATCAACCTATTTCTTATCTGTTAAGACTTTTGATACAACATAAGATTATGCTAAGCTGTATATTTGCGAGTTAGAAAGGCTCCATGGGATTCCCTTGCCCATTATTTTTTATAGAGGCATACAATTCACTTTCCAGTTTAGGCAATCATTTCAAAAAGGCCTTGGTACAAAGGTGAATCTTAGTACAACTTTTTATCTGCAGATAGATGGTCAGGCTGAGCATACAATTTAGACACTGGAAGATATATTGAGAGCGTGTGTGATGGACTTTAAGGGAAGCTGGGATGATCATTTACCTTTGATTGAGTTTGCCTATAATAATAGTTATCATGCTAATATTCAGATGGCTCGGCAGGTCACCTATAGGTTGGTTCGAAGTTGGTGAAGCTGCCTTGGTTGGGCTGAATTCTATTCTGGAAGATATGGAAAAAGTCCAGTTGATTTGTTAGAGGTTCGAAACCACTCAAAGTCTCCAAATAATGTATGCATACATGAGGAGGAGAGAATTAATATTTTAAGTGGGTGATTGGGTGTTCTTAAAGGTGTCACCCATGAAGGGGATAGTGAGAATTGGGAAGAAAGAAAAGCTTAGTCTCCAATTTATTGGTCCTTATAAAATAGTAAGGTGTGTTGGAGAAGTTTCTTATGAGTTAGATCTTCCGCCAGAATTAGCCATCGTCTATCTATTTTTCCATGTGTTGATGTTAAAGAAATGCATTGGGGACTCGTCCTTAGTAGTCACTATAGAACGTATTAGAGTCAAGGATAGTTTATCCTATGAGGAAATCCCAGTTAACATTCTTAATCGACAAGTTCCAAGGATAAGGAATAAGGGTGTGGTTTCAGTGAAAGTTCTTTGGAGAAATCAATCAGTTGATGGAGCAACATGAGAACCAAAAGAAAATATAATGAGTCGATACACTCAGCTATTTACATGTAGCACACAGTCAGCCTGAGGTAAGAATTCCCATTTAATTTATTCTACTCATCGACATCCTTACTCATATCAGTTCAACCAATTTGGTTTATGTATAGTTGGTCATTCTATTATATTCTCGTTCTTGTGGTGAGTAGTTCAATTGTAGAGAAAGATAAGCTTTCCATATCAGTCTTCATTCGAGGATGAATGATCCTAAGGGGGAGATATTATAATACCCCACAAGCTTCTAGATAAGTTTCCAACTATCCATCATATGTTTAAGGGCCCCAAAGAAATTATGTCATACTATAAATAAGATTCATGAACATTCACCTTGAGTGTGAAGTGTTTTCAATGCTATTATGATCATAGGAAGCACTTTGAGCAAAGTGGATTAGGAACATTTGTATTGATTGAGTTTTAATATTGAATTCTACAAGAATCAACTTTAAACAAGTGTAACTCCTAGAATATAATGATTTATGTGTCATACTATACATAAAATGAAAGATCTTCGAGTCTTCTGTCCAATAAATCCAATTTCACCTTAATCCAATATCCCAGTAGAAATTTATGCTTATTTTACTTGGGAGCATCTGTCTATGAGAAAGTGACGACTAAGTTGACGAGTTGTCAACTAGGTGGTGACTAAGTTGATGAGCTTTCAACTCAAGTCATCAACCTTAACCAGTAAATGTCAAAATCCAGCTAGATATTGATGTCTAGGTTGACGAGTTGTCACCAAACTAACGAGTTGTCAACTGAAAATTCCTGTAATTTTTTAAAGTTTCCTTAGGGGTAATTTGGTCTTTTCCTTACATCAAACTCCTCTTCCACAACTTAAATTAGCCAATAAGCATTATTTGTCCATTCTTCATTAGTTTTTAAAGCTCATTCTTCTCTCCACTTTCAAGAGAAAAGCAGTAGTTTTTTTTTGTAAAAGTTCAACACCCAAGGCTCCAATTCAAAAATCCTTTAAGATATTCCCTGGATTTAGGTATGTGGGGTTTGAAAAAAGATACTCTTCCAGCCTTGTACCCTAAAGTTTGATTTTTAATTGATTTTGAAGAAAGTGACTTACTGGGGTTGATACCCACTTTTGTTATGCTTTGAGATTTTGATGCTTACTCATGAATTTCATATTACTTTTACATATGATTTAATGTGTACTCATGTTTCTATCTAAGAAAGTGATCTTAAGTATTGAGTTTGATATGAAATTTCTATTAGATAATGAATGACTTCAAGTTTAAGCATAAATTTTTTAATTTACAAAAAGTTTAAGCTTATAAGTTCAATTTACAAGTATTACATCTTGATTAAAGTTCAATTTTGATCTTATGATCTTAGATAAGACATGAAATCCACACGTTTCCTTATGAATATGATTTAAGTAAGATAAACATAGTTGGTTTGCAATTTATAAACCTATATGCTATTTTAAGGTAGATTTCATATGTATTAGTATATAAGTATATGTTTTGGAAGTAGTATTTAGCACCGAGAGGGGAATGTGGTTTTAACGTATCCCATTTTCTAGAAACTATGTGCCATCATAGGTTTAAGGGCTTCACCAAAGAGTGACCCCTCATTTTCCCAATATGGGCTAAGTTTAGTGATCACTCTAAGTTAAGGTTCTATTCTGATGGCAATGGTAAGACAACTCTCTTCAACATGGGTAACTTTCTTCTAACTCTCTTCAACATGGGTAATCGATTATAAGAATCTCCCACCAAAAAAGATAAAAGCTAGGAGTTTAGAATCTAAGTGTAGTGACTCACAAGCCTTATTCATATATTTTTATGATTTTTCCTCATACTATTTTAGCTTTTTATTTTATTAATAATCATGGTGAGTCAATCTACACTTCGAATGCATGTTTTAGTAATGGCATATGACAATATTTACTTATTGCATTCACTCCACATACTCAGTACATTCCAAAAGTACTGACCACATATATGTCTATGTGCTACATTGTTCCATAATGTAGTTTTTGGTATTCATCCCTAGTAGTACAATTAAACGCGGGAACAATTTCCTACATTTAGACAGTTAGGGAGTCCTTATAGTTTGAGGGTCAAGTTTATGATGATTTCAGATGTTTAATGCAGTTATTCCAGTTATTTAGCTTTTAATTTAGTTTAGCTAGGGTTTGTCCCAGTGGCTCTTCATCCATTAGATTAGAGGCTTGTCAAGATTAGTCAAATTATGTTTCTTTCAGTTTTCCACAGTTTTGATGGTTATTAAGTTACAGAGTTTTAGTTGAGATTATTCATCTTTTTGAATTCCTATTAAAGTTTTCTTCAGTTTCCGCTTATTTTTACAGTTTACATTTATGAGAGTTCAGTGATGAGTAGATTTCATGGGTTAGCTTGGGCTATTCATAGTCTTAATCACCATGTGACATCCATGGGGTACTCTCGGGGCATTACAACTACAAACAAAGAGGAAATAATCTCTCTCCATGGTCAACCAAGAGTATTCTGCTCGATTAATCTTTTTTGCTAAAACATAACCTTTCACATGCGGGCCACATACCCCTGAATGTACCTCAATCATGATCATTTAAGCTTCTTAAATGTTAACACATCTTAATAGGATCAAAACTGGGATTCTTTTGTACAAAATTTCCCCGCTTGGAAAGAAACCATTAGCAAGTTGCTTAATAGTTATCTTTTGATCTGCATTGGCATGTATTGGATATTCTTTTATCCTTAGAAACAACTTGATATTGTATTACCATGGCTCATTATCTGGCTCTGCATCAATTGTATTACAATAAGCATACTGATCTCTAATATGTATCTCCAATGGGTTAATATACGCATTTCCTAAATAAGGAAACATTGAAGCTAAGGTAGCCAAAGCATAAGATAACTCATCATGGAATCTGGGAATATATCTGAACTTAGTAGACTTGAACCTTTTTCTAAGGTCCCCTAAACACTGTTTGTACGGAATGATCTTGATATCTCTAGTTTCCCATTCACATATCAAATGAGCAGGTCAGAATCTCCTAAAACCACTAACTCACGTACATCTAGATTTATTTCCATATTTAAACCAATGATTCAAGCTTCATATTATACTGTGTTATTGGTACAAAAAATAAAGTCATTGTGGTAGGATAATGATTCTTAGTTGGTGAGATAAGAACCGCTCTAATCCCCACACCATTAATGTTGATAGCCCCATCAAAATATAATTTCCATTTTCCATATGTGACTATCATCTTGAACTTCTTCTTCAATTGAATTAATCTCTTCATCAGGGAAGTAAGTTCTTAAAGGCTCATATTCATTATCAACTGGGTTTTCTACCAAATGATCAACCAATGCTTATGTCTTCATAGCTATGAGAGTGACATACATAACGTTGAACTCTGTAAGAAAAATTTTCCACTTTCAGAACCTACCTATGGGAATGGGTTTTTGAAAGATATACTTCACAGGATCCATTCGAGATATGAGGTAGGTTTTGTAGGACGAGATATAATGCTTTAATTTTTGGGCCACCCAAGTCACGACACAGTATGTCTTTTCTAAAAGAGTGTATTTTACCTAATAACTTGTGAACTTCTTGCTCAAATAATAGATTTCTTATTCTTTATTTCCGATTATGTCATGTTGTCCTAAAATAGAACCAAAGGAATTATCCATCACTGACCGGTATAGAAATAAAGGCCTATAGGTTCTGGTGGTACCAATACTGGAGGATTTGTCAAATATTGTTTAATCTTGTCAAATGATTATTGACACTCGTCTGTCCATTTGATAACATCATACTTTTCCAACTACTTATATTGGTTTACATGGAGTGGTGAGCTAAGTGATGAGCCTACTTATATAATTCAACCTCCCAATAAAACTCATGACTTTAGTTTTATTCCTTGAGGTGGAAATTCTCGAATGGACTTTATCTTAGAGGGGTCCAATTCAATGCCTCTTCAACTAACTATGAAACCCAGGAGTCTCCTAGAAGGAACTCTAAATGCACACTTGGCTGGACTGAGCTTAAAATTATACTTTCACAAGCTTTCAAAAAGTTTTCTTAAGTCACATACATGATCGACTTGTGTTTTGGATTTAATAATAACATCATCCATATATACCTCAACTTCTTTATACATCATGTCATGAAAGATAGTAGTCATAACTTTCATATATGTAGCTCATGTGTTCTTTAAGCCAAATGGTATAAGCCTATAGAAATAAGTACCCTAAAGGGTGGTGAAAGTAGTCTTTTCTGCATATACTTCATCCATCAAAATTTGGTGATACCCGACATAACAATCCACAAAATATTGAATCTCATGTTTGGTGCAATTATCAACAAGGATATGAATGAAAAGTTATATTTGAGGCTTTCTTTGCTCAAATCCCTATAATAAACACAAACTTGGTCTTACCATATTTATTTGGCACAAGCACAACATTGGCCAACTATGTGGTGCACTCAATTTCTTCATGATTTTCTCTTCTATTTTATCACTTATGTTAATTTTACACTTTCTTTGGTTTTGTTAGACTGACTGGAAATCAGGATAGGTGGGAAGTTTGTGGACTACTAAATCAGTGCTCAAACCCAAAATATCATCATAATACCTAGGAAAAACATCTTTATATTCAAAAAAAATTTGAAATTACATCGCTAATATTTCGTTCGCCATGAATACTTAACTATATTTCTCAATTTTTCTTAATCATTCCCAAATTTATTGCCTCAGTTTTATTTAAATTAGGCTTGGTCTTATCCTTTAATTGACCTAGTTTCCTTTTTATATCCTCATCAGCTTCATCTTTATTGTATTCATCTACCTCTTTGATGTGCCATTGTTTTGTGGTACTTTTGATGCTTAAAATCAGAAAAATATGCAAGTACTTAGGTTCGTTTTGTTAGATATGATGTGTTTTTGTGTTTGTTTTATAGGAAAATAGGTTCTAGAGCTAAAACTAAGAAAAAGAGTTGAAGTGTGCAGAAGATCCCACTTATGGGCCCACTTATAGGTCATAAGTGGGACTTACGCCATCGTATATGCCATCGTGGGTGTCAGAGGAAAAGTCCTGAAAGTTCTGAAGATAACAAAGTTTTGTCTAAGACTTATGGATACTACTTACAGGGCATAAGTGGTACATATGCCCCTCATAAGTGCCATCATAAGTGGTGGTTTTGCAGTATATTTATTTGTTTTGAGACTTACAACCCACTAGTGGTCTGTAAGTGGTACTTACGACCCATAAGTGGGTCCATAAGTGGTCATCGACTTAGTTTTTCTTTTTTATTTTGATTAGGATTTTTAGGGTTTTGATGTATTCTATAAATACCTTTTTTTATGTTTTTACATTAGTTTACGCATTCTTTACATTCACAACACTATATTGATTCTGATATTTGACTTTTGATCCTTGAATCCATTGTTCTTGATTTTTATGATTTATTAATAATTTGAGATCCTAGGTTTTGTTCTTAAATTATTGTAAGTTTATTTGTAAACTTTCTTTAATGAATTCAATAGATGTTCTGTCAAACATGAGCGGCTAAACCATCTAACAAGGATTGTGGAAGCCCTGGCGGAATAACAAAGTAGAGGAATTACAAAGTCTTTCTTGATCAATATTTATGCATGTATTGAGATCTTCTTCGATTTGATTGCTTTCTTAAAGACTGCAGAAGTTAAGAACCCATATGTATCCGAGATTATCTTCACATAAGAAGTAGAGATTAGGAAAAGTCATTACAATAGTAATTTAAGGCTACCAACCCTCATTTAATTAACTTGGTACCCGAAAGGAGATAGTTAACTTGGGATCCAAGACAAGGATTAGTAAGGCGACCTCTGAGACTCATAAGGTGAAGGGTGAGATTTACCAAAGGCATTCACAAGACTGTTGGTGATACATATCTTGTCAGATTCTGCATGCAAGTTATTAAGATAGTTTGATGGAGATCGATAAATCTACGGAGTTAGAAAGTCAGGGGGAACACACTCCTAGTATTCATCTCTTATTGATTTCATCCCAAAGCGATCAATAATTGTTACTACTTTACTATTTTGAAAAAATCCCCCATTTTCTTTTTGGCTTTTTCTATACTTTCATGTGAGAGATTTGATCTATTTCTTATGGGTTCAATCCCAACCTCTATTGGTTTATATATTTGATAGAGATCGTATTGTACTTTCTTAGAGGTATAATTTGGGCGACATCAAATTTTGGCGTCTTTTCTAGGGAATACGACTATGGATTGATTAATTGAAGTTGTTGAGTTTTTTTTTTACTTTTTTGTTGTTCTTAGTATATATGTCGGTGTATGCCCAACCCTCGGATTCAAGGCAATCCTTTCATCCCACCTGATTCAGAGATTGAAAGAACCCTATGACATAATTATAGGATGTTAGAACATGGTCTTGAAGGTCACTATGAGGGGGCTTTAAGATGATCCACTTGCCTTGAATCCCCCTCCTTTTCTTAGTGTACAAGAGACATTACAGGAAATCACTGCTCGATTATTAATTAAAGAGAATGCAATGAGGGATGCTACTGTCCGTCGTACAGCTCAAAAGGCCAGACTTGGACAGAAAAATGAGTGTTGAGCAACACCCGATATATCTATGAGAGACAGAGCTCAATCACTCTTAGATTTCTAGTATCTGCCAGTGTATGATAATCTAAAAAAAAGACTTGGGGTATGATGAGCTTATTGAGACAAGAGATATCATTTCCCATGAGTTGTCTCAAGGGGTAAAATTCAATATCATGAGTGACATGGTTCAGTTCCTCAACCTAAAGGGTTTGTTTTCGGGTTCGCCTATTGATGATGCAAACATGCCATTATGAATTTTTTAAGGATCTGCACTTTGTATAGTTTAACTAGGGTAAGTCTAGAATCTTTGCGACTCATGTTATTCCTATTCTCTCTTACAGGTGAAGTTATATTATGGTTATAGGAACTTTCTCATGGGTTCATCACTAATTGAAATGAGTTGCAAAAATAGTTCCTGGACTGATTTTCCCGCCTTATAGAATGCTGCAGTTAAAAGATGAGATTTATAATTTCAGGCAATTGCATTCAGAACCATTATATGAAACATGGATTAAGTTCAAGAAAAAGTAGAATGTGGTGCCAAATCACAAAATTTCAGATAGGAATTTGCTTGAGATATTCTATAGAGCCATGAGCACTAATACCAAAGCTATTGTTGATACTATTAATGGTGAGGCTTTCATGAGCCTTCGTTGGGGTTAGCTGCATAAATCTTGGATTGGGTCTCTAATAAAAATCGAGGGTGGCATACTTAGAAGATATAAAGAGGAGCCGACACTTATGCTATTGGTGCTTCTAGTGAGAAGAGAGTTCTAGATGGTACAATGGCTCAAAAGGTTGCACAAATGAGGATGGAGATTGGGTTACTGAATAAGAAATTTGGAACTATGAATTAAGAAAAGGTGAATGTTTTGGGCGCATAAGGTAAGGCTCCTAGATTGTATGATTTTGATAATGAGGAGGAAGTGACGTACCTAGATAAAGAGATGGAGGGTTTCTTATCCAAGGGCCAAGGGTCCAATCAGAACTCTTAGAACTTGAGGCAAGGGAATCAAAGTTGAAATTATTATAGAAATAAATATAGGGATCGAAGTAGAGAGAGATATAGTGATTTGAGGCAAAAGGATGACTATAATGAGAAGAGTGGTGCGACGTTCCACTAGGGAACCATGATACTTATTCTAGGATGGAAACATTGTTTATTAAGCTGGTAAAGGGGTCAAAAAATTAAGAAAATTGCCTAAAGGATATTAAGGAAGACATTTCGAGACTTAGCTAGAAAGTAGAATTGCATGCTACCATGATTAAGAAGCTTGAGTAGCAATTTGGTCAAATGTCAGCTACTTTGAATTAGCTTCAACTAGTCACTCTTTCATGTAGCATTGTGTAGAATTTGAAGAATGATAGTCACTGATTATCGATCACCACTCGGAGAGAGAAGGCTACTATTGATCCCTCTATTTCTGTACTTGCTAAGGTTCGAGATGGTTTTGTGGATATTGATGATGCACCCAAAGTGGAATCTCAAAAGTTGGTGAGTAGTGGTGAGTCATCACAAAAATTGACGAGTGTGGATAATTGAGTTAAGAAGGATAAAGGTAAAGGGAAGGAAGTTGAGTCTGTCTTGAAGACCATTCCATGGCCTCCCCACCTTTACCTCAAAGATTGAATAAGAAGTAAGAAGAAAAAATATATCAGAAGTTCATGTCGATGTTGAAGTAACTATCTATTAATATTCCTCCTGTTGAAGCATTAAAATAGATTTCTGACTATGAAAAGTTTATGAAAGACGTAGTGACGAAGAAGCGGATGGTGAGTTTTGAGACCACTGATAATATGTACCATTATAGTGCTATTGCTTCCAGGTCATTGGTTGAGAAGAAAGAGGACCCCATAGCTTTCACTATTCCTTGCACTATTGGGTCCCTAAATTTTTCACAAGCATTGTGTGACTTGGGAGCTAGTATTAATTTAATGCCGCTAGTTGTGTACAAGCTGTTGGGATTGGGGTCACCTAAGATGATATCAATGAGATTATTGATAGCCAACCGAACTGTAAAGAAACTAATTGGTATTCTGTGTGATGTCCTCGTGACAGTAGCCTCTTTCATATTTCCAGCTGATTTTATGATTCTTGACTGTCAGGTGAATTTTGATAGACCTATTTTTTAGAAAAACCTTTCCTAACCATAGGTAGGACACTGGTTGACATGGAGACGGGACATATAAAATTTAGGCTCATGCACATAAGTTAGTTTTAATATGACAGTCAATGTGGCAATCAAAAGATATTAGAGTGGTGTTTGTGATAGACACTGTTGAGGATGATGCAACGAGTGTGCCCTTTAAGTAGAGACTTGGTGTTGAGGCACTAGAGGCATGGTCATAAACTTTGGCAGTGACGACATTTCTTTGGTTTCCACATCCCTCTTTTAAGGATGATATGGATTCCTACACTTTACCCAAAACTTTTCTTTTGAAGATGGCCGTGAGCTTTCTAGAGTTTGAAGATTTCACTCATCAAACCCATGTGGGTATGTGGGTCTTTCACCTATCAGATCCAAATGAAATTAGCATAACAATGATAAAACCCATAAACATGAGCTACTAAATTAAAGCTAATCAATAACAACCCACATACACTTTAATCCCTATTCACACAAAACCCTAAGAGGGAGATTTAGCTATACATACAAAAAATAAGCATAGATATACCCATAATATCCATTGAAATAAATTGTTGAAGATTTAAGCGAATGTTACTTCAAACTTGACTCTCCCACAATATCAACAACGGTAGTGAGAAAATCTTCCACTTAGAAAGTCTCTGATGTATTCTTCACCAAGAATTTATAAAATATTTTCTTCTCCAAAAATGGAGCCTATGAAGTCAAGAGCTGAAACCTAAAAAATTAAGGAAGATGGAATATGATACATGAATCAAGGGTTTGGGTATTTTTGGAAAAAAATTGGATCAGCCTCATGCATTTCTAGTTTTTTCCTTGTGCTAAACTCTTCTGCTAAGCCGCGGTCACGCTAGCATGGCCATAACTGCAATAGGTAAATGCGACCGCGGTGTATTGAACCTTCTTGACCACGACAATCATGGTCAGCAGACCGCGACCACGGTAACCGAGGCCCTTCTATTCCAGGTCTTCATCTGCACTTTCTTGCTCCCTTTTTGACCATTTTGAGCTCCATCCTACATCTTTCCATTCCTTCAACTCTATGCCTGCAAAGAGTGGATATTAGTGCATTTAATTACAACTATGTCTCGTTTATTCATCCAAAACAAGATAATGTGTACGAATGTTGAGTGCGAGTGAGTTCTCATCAACACCCCCAACTTAAATCTATTGCTTGTCCTCAAGAAACACTACCTCTTACCATGAGACATAATAGTTTATGCCAAAACTTTATGCCTTAAAAATCACAATGACTTTAACCTTAGTCACTACCACCAGTAACTCATTGCATATGGGCTAATCAAATTTCACTACACCCATCACTATAAAATTGCTTTATTCAAGGCTACACAGGACTTCAAAGAACAACCAAGCAACCAAAAACCAATATTCTAGAAGTGACTCTCTTTTGACCACAACTAAGTTATACTCCATTTGCCTCATTTCCGAAAGGTGACAAAATCATCCACCTCAACTTTTTTCACATTCCAACCTCACAAGACAGAATTCCTCACACCAAGATACAAAATATGCAACAAGTAATTTTAAGTGGACAACTCTCTCCCTCACAAAAGAAATTTCAATGCAACAGGTGTCATACCATATGCTTGGCCCTATTTTCAATCGCCACCACAAAAAAAGTAAATGGTTGGAGATCTCAAAGGGATTTTAAGATTGTAATGTAGGTTCGGGTTAGGGTATTATATCATTGGGGAATAACATGGCTACACCCTTCCTTGAACATCTACATCACACTTTTTCAATCCTTCTTTTTGACTATGGGCCACTCTTCTTTGTTTTCTCTCTTTTATCATGCCTACATTTTATTTCCTTTGTTTACCTAACTTCTTTAATCTCTTTCTCTTGCACATTCACGCAATTCTTTTCTTTGTTCGACTCTTCTTTTATTCAGTTCTTTTCAAAGTCTAGGCACATTTGGCATATCACTACATCTTCAAGGCACCAAACTTACTTTGATCAATTTTTACCACCCCCAACTTAGGGTTTTATCCTCGAATTACATTCTTAAGTTTAAGTAGGGTATGGTTCAAAAGAGGAATAAAAAGAATGGTTTACGACTTGTAATGTGTTTTCCAAAGAAAGGTCCAAAGGTTCAAAGTGGGTAACTAGAGATTATATTCATGCTTGGGTAGGATTTTTAGGTTAGAGTGGGCTTCCAAAATCACAAAGGTGGCCTAAGATCATTTCTACAACCAAATACAATCAACATTAGCTTTGAAAGATGTATGGGGCATGTTCTAGATAACATAAGTGTACAAGAGATGAATACCAAATCCTCACCATATATGGCATGCAAAATTCACCAATGAGGCTCAAATATCCCTCCCATGTGAGACAAAATGGGAGTATCTATTTCTATTCATAAGTCAAGATTTAAGAAGTCACAAAAAGAGAAAAAGTTTTGTTACAAAATTTCTCATGTCTATGCCCTTGATTTTGTTCTAAAAATTTTTGGACACAGGGGGTTTCTCATTTTCAATTAGCACCACACACAATTTGCTAAAATATGGCAACAACCAGAGCCTTAGTCTCACATTGAGTCTCAAAATGGGTAGACTACCCCATTGGCTACTCAGACTTTGCCAATGGTGTACAAAGTGACCCTAACTTTTCAATATACAATACCACAGGTACTAAGACTCCCCTTGCATTTTTGACATTTATGCTATGGGTACTTAGATTTCCCCTACACCTATGCCTCAAAATTCATACACGACATTTCACCTATAAGAATATCGTCAATCAATCCATCATAGGGTAAAACTAGTCATGCATCACCAAAATTAAAATTAAATTAAATTAAAAGAATACTAAAAATAAAATAAAAGCATGATAATCCATAAAACATGGGTAGCATCAGGGTACCCAAAAATGTATCATCTCAAAATAAAATAAAAACAATATCCAAAACATCATCTTAAATTAATCATATAAAAAAAATATCCAGCATCATAACATCAAAATACTACAAATTCGGGGGCACTCCCAGCTAAAAGGAATGTAGTATCCTTACTGTATTTACAATAAACAAGAGTAAGAGGGGTCTCCCTAAATTTTCCTCAAGAGCTTCTCTCTCCTATTAGCTCTGCACCATCACCATCAGCATCATCAGTCGACCAATCAACAGGGGCCTCGTCTTCACTGTCCAACCTTAGTGAAGGTAGTCGCTAATTGGGTTTGAGAACCTTAAATATGCCCTTTACCCCCTTCCAAAACTTCTTGAAGAATTTGTCTTTTTTTTCTGTCTTTACCATTTTCTTATGTGACTCTTTGAGGTCCCTGTGTGATCCCGCTAAGGCTGAGTAGGATCTCTCTAAACTAGAAACAGTGTCTCCCGTATTCTTCTACTTCTCATGATATATGTCATAATCTGATTGAGTTACATATGAGTGGTGAGTGGTGGATGGTTCTCCTGGTCCCTGAGGCAATCAAGACACTAGCTCTCTAACCTCTCTTATTTGACCTGAGATGTTATCGAAGGGGTTGGCTATCGAAGGTCTACAAGAATTTGTGCCCTCTTGGACTGATTTTCCCATGTCCACTTTCCTCTTCTTACTTTGACCTGGGTCACCCTCTTCTTTGAATTTGAGTGAACAGATGAGGGAGCCTGGGCGCACCCAAGTATCTATAGCATACTCATCCACTCTTTCCCTCTTACAAAGCTCAGTGATAAGGGAAGGGAGAAAAAGGTGTGTACCTCCATGAGTCTGGAAATACCTCCACTCTGAAAGAACGATCTCACCTATATTGAGCATGATGCTAAATAGAATGAATCCCACCATCCGAGCTCTCAAATATGTAACAATGGTCATATGGGTGCATGGAAACACTCGGTTATAGTTGATGTTCAACCATTGCCAGGATTCTGCTGTGAAGTCCTTCATTAGAATATCTCTCTTGGTGATAGACCAGGGACTACTTTTTTAGGATATAAAATATTGGCCATCCAGGTCCTCGGCTTATATGCTCTTTCCTGGAACTGTCCCATGTCAGCATTTAGATGACCATACACTATATTAACCTATTCTGATCCAAAGTTCACTAGCTTGCCCCAAATTATCATCACTGGGTTTGTGAGAGAAACTACGCTGAGGTTTGCATAGAATTCACACACACACTACTCATTAGCATAGAAGGGTTTCAGGGCAAAACATATCCATCGGGTCGCAGTGAGTCTGGCATGAAATTCTGAGAGCTTCTCCTTGATATGTGGTGATTTTACCACTCACTCACACTCATTATTTGTGAACATTACCTTGATTTGAATGAATAAATGAGACATATTTGTGAGTAAATGAACTAATATCCACACTTTCCAGGTATAGAGTTGAAAAGATAAAAAGATATGGATTGGAGCTTAAAATGATCAAAAAGGAGATGGAAAAGTCCAACTGAAGACTTGGAGCAGCAAAGCCTTAGGTACCGCGGTCGTAGTCTGCTGACCACGGTTGTGGCTGTCAAGAAAAAGTCATCCAACTGTGATCCCGGAAGTTACCTGCGGTCGCAGCCAAGTAGGCACAATCACGACTTAACTAAAATATTTAGACCAAAGGGAAAAATTGGAAATGCATGTGGCTGATACCAATTTTGGCAAAAAGACTCAAACCCTAGCCTCAATGATAACATTCCATCTTCCCCAATTTTTAGTTTTAGCTTTTGTAGTTGATAAGCCTTCATTTTTGGAGAGAAAAAAATTGGGTAAATTTTAGGTGAAGAATACATTGGAAACTTTATAAGTGGAAGATTTGCTCACTACCATTGTTGATATTTTGGGAGATCCAAGTTTGAAGTAACATTTGCTTAAATCTTCAATAATTTATTTCAATAGAGATTATGGGTATATCTATGCTTATTTATCTTATGTGTAGCCAAATCTCCCTCCTGGAGTTATGTGTGAATAGGGGTTAAAGTGTGTGTGGGTTGTTATTATTAGCATCTATTTGGTAGTTCATGTTTATGGGTTTTATCATTACTATGCTAATTTGGTTGGTATTTGATTGGTGAAAGACCCAAATACCCACATGGGTTTGATGAGTGAAAGCTCCGAGCTATAGAAAGCTCAAGGCCATCTTCAAAAGAAAGGTTTTAGGTGAATTTTAGGAATCCATATCATCCTTGAAAGAGGTATGTGGAAACCAAAGCAATGATAGGCAATTATGTGTGTAGTTTGCTAAATTTTCACTATCTTAGACACAAGGGTGAATGTGAGGTTGACTATACCATAGGTATCATCCTAGAAATAGGTATGCCTAGATTGAGGTTGTGGTTACAAATTGTTTAACACACCTATTAGGTATTCGAAAGAATCAATGAGTGAAAGTTTGGTGTTTTGTCGAAAGACTAGCATCAAAATCTAGAACCAAGCCTACCCATATTTTATTTACTAAATTATTATTGATCACTAACTCCCACATATCACTCCCTTTGTAATACATAATCCCAAGATCTGTGCTTAATTTTTTATCTCTAATTATTCGTAGCCCTAAATTTATACTAGAAAATCCAAAAAGAAATACTAGTGTTGGAACCTATCTCCCCCATTTTATCTTTTTGTATCATTTGTTTGAATTTAACTTTTATCTATTATTTTGAGTTAGCTTGATCACCACTCACATTGTTCCTCATGGATTCGACCCCGACTCCAAAGTTGGGTAAATATATTGACGATGATCGCCTTACACTTGAATTGGCGTGTGAGTTGAGGGTTATAAAAAATGACATTGTTGCTGGGGAATAATTTGGCGTATCAAGTTAGTTTGGAATTTTAGTAGCTTTCTTGAATTCAAGCTTGTATATATTTGTTTGTGATTTTCTTTGTAGGTAGATTTTATTTTATTTTTACTTTTACCTGTTGCATCTTCCACCAACTATGAGTTGGATAGTTGGAAGACCTATCTTGACAACCCATGTTCATATTGTGATGGACCACACTTTAGGAGATATTATAACTATGCTCCTCGAAGAGATACAGAATCACCATCTTGATCTTATAGGGAGTATGGTTGTCCTTTGTGTGGTAGTCAAAATGGGCATTGGGATGATTGTCCAAATACCTCTCTCTCTATTATACTAACCAAATTTCTAGTTCTTCTTATGAGATTAATAGGTATTATGATGATAATAAGGAAGAGCAACACACCAAGAAAAATCAAAGAATAGATAAGTGTCAAGAAGGAGGTAATGGGCAAAGAAGAAAAGCTTGAAATAATCCCTACCATGCCTATTTCTCGAGAGGAGGTTTGTCAAGAAGAGAAACCAAACTATGATAACAAGCTTGGCAGAGAAGAATCCTCGGTGACTTCCCAATCATCCGAATCATATGAGAAAGAGTAAGTCAAAATAAAACAAATGATACTAGAGTCAAGAAAAGAATCAAAGAAAATCTCTTATAACGACTTTAGTTCATTTCGGGGTGAAGATGCTTTGGAGAAGGCTAACCCGAAGTTAGGTATTGCACCTTGTTCAACCCACTTTTCAACATTATGCTTCGAGAATGTGATGAGGATCCATCTCTTTAAACAAATGGAGTATCGTGGGATGACGGAGTACGACTCTTGAATTTTGGAGTTTGAAATTTTGAAGGAGCACATGGAAAACCATCCATCAAAGGCCAAGATTATCAACTTCCGAAGTAAGAGTAATGGCTTGTTGATATGCTTAATTTTACCCAAGGATCAAATTCGAAAGTTTGATGTGAAATTGGGTAAAAGGTTTAAGTCTTCAAAATGGCAAGATCAAAACTTGCTTTCCATTTTATCACCTCTTCTAAGTTTCATCTTGGAAGATTTGAATTTTCTGTCCCCCTGTAGCTCATTGCATATTCAACGAAAGCTGGGATGGAGATTCAAATTTTCTAAGTGGAAACAAAAAGGGAAAGAGTGGAGATGTCATGCTGCGATGTTAAACTAAGCGCTAGGTGGGAGGTAACCCATCACTCCATACAAAGTGGCAAGTATCCTTTTTATTCATGAATGATAGAGTAGAATTTATCTTTCTTTTTGTGTATGCATAATCCATGAGATGTTAGTGCCAAAGGAAATTTAGATCGAATTTAAAAGAGAAATGTGTGAAATTGGTAATTTTGGACTGAGCATGAAATGCATAAAACGCGATTGTTTGGTCTCAGTTACCATGACCGCGGTCTGTGCCAATGCGATCGTGGTCTGATCAGTTTAAAAAACCCATTCAAATGCCATTTCCCCCATACATTTCTTCCAATTGTTCTCTCAAAATACTCTCAAATTTGTTGCTTTGCATTGCATTTCAAAGTACCAACTCTTCCCGTGAATCCTCTAAACTGGTAAGTGGTCGTACTTTCTTTAATTTCGATATGAAAATTGCATGTTTAGAACTTGTAGTGTAGAAAAAGGCTCGAAATAGAGTTTTCATTGCTGAATACATTCTTGGTTGTAATTTTTCAAGTGGTTGGCTGTTATAGTAGGTGTACACACTAATGGGGAAGTCTTGACTACCCAAGTTTAAACTTTAAAAATTTAGAGTAATCATACACTCCATATGTTTAATTGAATGTCCCAACAAGTTTAGTTTGATTTCTTTAAAGTTTAGGGGATTCAATCACTCACTATGGTCTCAAATTCATTGATTATAATGTTACTATGCCTAGTAGAAATGAGGGATTGGGGTAGAAGTTGCATTCTAAACACTATGCAAAAACTGTTATACCTGGTCTCAGGTACCACGATCGCGATCCCGATGACCATAATTGCGTAACCGTGTTCATGGTACCGATGAACACGATCAAATTAACGCTCCGCAATCACCATACCTAAGAGCAAATTCTGGCATATGTCAAAATTTCTGCACATTCTTAGCCGCCCCCGAAACTGCCTATAGCACCACCACATGAGTTTAGCTATTTGTTCTAGCATGTTGCTGGTATAATAAAACTAATATTGGATTTAGTTGATATTTATTATAGGTTCTAAGATTCACAATGGGAGATTATAACCACACCTGATTCATGGCCCCAGAATGCCAAAGATAGTGCGATAGTGACCTCTTGAGAGCCAAACTATTAATGGAGAGAGACATGTACATAGATTGGGTCCCCGTACAGTATCCAGGATTTTATTAAAGGATTGCTACTTTTGGATGGATATAGTTTATCCTGGATCCTTGTGAGGCAAATAAGCAATAAGTGAGGGATTTTAACACAAATTTGAGCGCTATCTCTCTTACAAACCCAACAATGAAGATTCGGGGAAGTAATGTGTATTTTGGTGTGCAACAGGTTAATGAAGTGCATGTGCTTCAAGATACTAACATGGAAGACTTTCAAGCAAAGTTCCACTATCTAGGAACATAGATAGCTAACATTCTTTGCCCAAACAGAGAGGTTTCCTGTGCTGATACTAAAAGAGGGATCTCTACGCATAAATTCTCAACGGAGGCAAAAATTTGGTTTCATATTATCTGTAACAAAGTCTCACCATGTACCCATATGATGTCTGTCACCGAGTTGCGAGCTCGCATGGTAGCCTTCCTGATGATTGGCACTGATATAAATATGGGCCAAATTGTCCTCGAAGAATGGAGGCAATACAAAATTCAAGGTGGTATACTTCTTCCCTTCCCTTCTCTTATTTCTAAAATGTGCAGAAAAGTAGGGGTGGAAGAGTATTCTACATATACCTGGGTGAAACCAAGTCCCCGTATATCTCTTCTCAAAATAAAAGGAGAAGGTTCACTTGGGCACAATAAGAAACAAAAAGTTGACTCAAACAAGTTAGCAACGGATGATCCTGAATCTTGTAGGTCATCCACCACTGGGCCTTTGGATGACTTGGGCATTGATTCCAAGTCCATTGGAGAGCTGTTAGAAGGTTTGACTTAGGGATCGGGGGATCCATCCACTAGGAGTCATGCATATGTGTTCGTTGCAGATTATGAGAAATACAAGAAGAAATATAAGACACATGATGCTACAGTAGCCAACCTAGAGAGAGCTTATTCAACTTTGGATGCATCTCACAGAGACATCCAAGCATCAGATGAGAAGATGTTAACGAGAGAGAAAAAAAGAGAAATTTTTCAACAAAATATGGAAAGGGGTTAAGGGTCTGTGGAAGTCCCTGAAGCCTAATGCCAAATTCCCTTTTTCCAGGCTTGACAGTGATAATGAAACACCTGCTGAGTGGTCAAAATATGAGGATGGTTGTGAGGATACAAATTCAACAAAAGAGAGAAATTCATGATACATATTTAGGGAGATCCTTTTACTTTCACTTGATTGCAATTTCATTGACGATACTGCAATCTTATAGTTGGGGGTGCCTCCTGATATTTACTTTGATAATTGTTTTTGGATGATTCTTTGGATATGGGTTTTATTGTGTTTTGGGATGCTACATCTTTTAGGTACCCGATCAATGCCCACATTTTATGGATTATCATGCTTTTCTCTTAGTTTATAGTTTTTCCCTTAGTATTTTAGATTTTATTATGGATTTTAGTGATGCATTACTAGCATTACATTTGAGTTTTGAGGCATAGGTGTAGAGGAATTCTGATTACCCATTGTATAAATATCAATGATGCAAGGGAAGTCTGAGTACCTATGACATTGGATTTTGTAAAGTTGGGATCACTTTGTACACCATTAGCGAAGCCTGAGAAGCCAATTGGGTAGTTTACCCATTTTAAGCCTCAATGTGAGACTAAGGCTTTGGTAGTTGCCATATTTTCACAAATTGTATGTGGTTCTAGAGTAAAATGAACAACCCCCTCCATCCAAAAATTTTCAAAACAAAATCAAGGACATGGACATGAGCAATTTTGTAACAAAGCTTTTTCTCTTTTTGTGGCTTCATAAATTTTGATTTGTGAATAAAAATGGATACTCCAAATTTGTATCTAGTTGGAGGGATATTTGAGCTTTCTTTATGAATTTTACATGCCATGTGTGGAGAGCTATTTACATGCATCTCTTGTATACTTGTGTTATCTAGAACTTGCCCCGGTAGTCTTTCAAAACTAATTTTGATTGTAGATGGTTGGAGAAATGATCTTAGGCCATCTTTGTTATTCTTGAACCCACTCTAGCCAAAAATGCCTACCCATGCATAATTACAATCCCTAGTTACCCACTTTAAGCCTTTGGACCTTTCGTTGGCAAACTCATTACAAGCCGTAAATCGTTTTTTTAATTTCTCTTATGAACCATTCCCATTAAAAATGTAATTCGAGGCTAATAGACTAAGTTGGGAGAGGTATAGAGTGATGGAAGTTTGGTTCCATGAAGATGTAGTTATATGCCTAATGTGCCCAGACTTTGAAAAGAACCAAAAAGAAGAAGAAAGAGTCGAACAAAGGAAAGAATTGTGTGAAAGTGCAAGAAAAAAAGATGAAAGAAGTTGAGTAAAAAAAGGAAACAAAAGGTAGGCATGATAAAAAGAGCCAAACAAAGAAGAGTGGCCCATAGTCAAAAGAGAAGATTGAAAACGTGTGATGTAAATATTCAATGAAGGGTGTAGCTATGTGTCCCTAAATGATATCCTACCCTAACCCAAACCTAGGTTATAAGCTTAGAAAGTCCTTTGAGATCTCTAACCATTTGCTTTCTTTGTAGTGGCGATTGAAAATAGGGGCAAGCCTATGGTACAACACTTATTGAAAGGAAATTTCTTTTGTGAGGGAGAGAGAGTTGTCTACTTAAAATTCCTTGTTGCATATATTGTAGCTTGTTGTGAGGAATTTTTTTTCTTGTGAGGTTGGTCTGTGAAACAAGTTGAGGTGGGTGATTTTGTAACCTTCCGGCAATGAGGCAAATGGAGTATAGCTTAGTTTTGGTCAAAAGGGAGTCACTTCTAGAGTATTGGTTTTTTGTTGCTTGGTCGCTCTTTGAAGTCCTATGTAGCCTTGAATATAGCAATTTTATAATAAGGGGTGAAATGAAATTTGCTTAGCCCATGTGCAATGAGCTACTGGCGGTAGTGACTATGGTTAAAGTCATTGTGATCTTTAAGGAATAAAGTTTGGGAATAAATGATTGCATCTCATGGTAAGAGGTGGTGCTGCTTGAGGACAAGAAAATGGTTTAAGTTAAGGGTGTTGATGAGTGGTGATTTTACCAATCACATTTGTGATCATTACCTTGATTCTAATGAATAAATGTGACATATTTGTGAGTAAATGCACTAATATCCACTCTTTGTAGGTATAGTGTTGAAATGATAAAAAGATGAGGATGGGATCTAAAAATGATCAAAAGGGAGATAGTAAAGTTCAGCTAAAGACTTGGAACAACAAGGCCTCAGGTACCGCGGTCGCAGTCTGTTGACCGCGATCGCGACAGTCAAGAAAAATTCATCCAACCACGATCATGGAAGTTACCCACGGTTATAGCTAAGTTGGCGCGATCGTGGCTCAGCAGAAATATTTAGCCCAAAGGGAAAAAATTAGAAATGCACGTGGCTGATCCCAATTTTTAGGTTTTAGCTTTTGTAGTTGATAAGCCTCCATTTTTTTAGAGAAAAATATTGTGTAAATTTTGGGTGAAGAATACATTGGAGACTTTCTTAGTGGAAGATTTGCTCACAACCATTGTTGATATTGTGGGAGATCCAAGTTTGAAGTAACATTCGCTTAAATCTTCAACAATTTATTTCAATGGAGATTATGAGTATATCTAAGCTTATTTATCTTGTGTGTAGCTAAATCTCTCTCTTAGGGTTATGTGTGAATAGGGGTTAAAGTGTATATGGATTTTTATCGTTAAAATAGAGTTTTAACAATTATGCACGGATCTACAAATAATTAGGGGTTAAAGCTTTTCTTTTTGGGTTTTCTAGTATAAATTTGGGGCCACGAATCATTAGAGTTTTAAATATTATGTATAGATCTTGAGATTATACATTCCTAAGGGAGTGACATGTGGGAGTTAGTAATCAACATTAATTTAGTAATTCAAATATGGGTAGGCTTGGTTATAGATTTTGATGCTATTCTTTGGACAAAACACCAAACTTTCACCCATTGATTATTTCGAATACCTAATAGGTGTGTTCAATAATTTGTAACCGCAACCTTAATCTAGGCATCCCTATTTCTAGGTTGATACCTATGGTATAGTCAACTTCACATTCACCCTTATGTCTAAGATAGTGAAAATTTAGCAAACTACACACATAATTGCCTTTCATTGCTTTGGTTTCAACATCCCTCTTTTGAGCTTTCTAGAGCTTGGAGCTTTCACTCATAAAACCCATGTGGGTATTTGGGTCTTTCACCCATCAAATCCCAATCAAATTAGCATATCAATGATAAAACCCATAAACATGAGCTACTAAATAGAAGCTAATCAATAACAATCCATACACACTTTAACCCTTATTCACACATAACCCTAAGACGGTGATTTAGTTACACATAAGATAAATAAGCATAAATATACCCATAATCTCCACTCAAATGAATTGTTGAATATTTAAGCGAATGTTACTTCAAACTTGGCTCTCCCACAATATCAACAATGGTAATGAGCAAATATTCCACTTAGAAAATCTCCAATGTATTCTTCACCCAAAATTTATACAATATTTTTTTCTCCAAAAATGGAGGCTATGAAGTCATGATCTAAAAGAAAAAAAATTAGGAAAATGGAATATGATATACGAATCAAGAGTTTGGGTCTTTTTGGCCAAAATTTGGATTAGCAACATAAATTTCCAGTTTTGCCCTTGGGATGAACTCTTCTGCTAAGCCGCGATCGCTAGCATGACTGCGCCAGTGGCTTTCACGACCGCAATGTATTGACCCTTCTTGACCGCTGCAATTGCGGTCAGCAAACTGCGACCACAGTAACTGAGGCCCTTCTGTTCCAGGTCTTCAACTACACTTTTTTGCTCCTTTTTTTACTATTTAGAGCTTCATTCCACATCTTTCCATCCCTTCAAATCTATGTCTGCAAAGAGTGGATATTAGTGCAGTTAATTACAATTATGTCTCATTTATTCATCTAAAACAAGGTAATGTGTACCAATGTTGAGTGCGAGTGAGTGGTAAAATTACCACTCATTAGATTCCATTGGAGATCTGCACTTATAAATTTAGCTTAAATTTGATAGTTTGCCCAACATCAAGAACCAATATTATTTGAATCCATCTATGCAAGAGGTGGTGAAGAAAGAGAACACACAATGGTTAGATGCAAGCGTGGTTTATCCCATTACGGACAACAAGTGGGTGATCCTGATTCAACGTATGCCTAAAAGGGTGGGATCATTGTGGTCCTAAACGAGAAAAATGAGTTAGTGACCATGAGATCTATTACTTGATGAAGAGTGTGCATGGATTACCGAAAGTTGAACAGTTGGACATAAAAAGACCATTTTTCTTTGTCGTTCATGGATTAAATGCTAGATAGACTTCCAGGCATAGGTTGATACTATTTTCTTGATGTTATTTGGGGTATAATCTGATTTCTATGACCCCCGAAGACTAAGAGAAGACTATTTTTACATGACCATATAGTAGTTTTGCATTTAAGAGAATGTCATTTAGACTTTGTAATGCTCATGCCACCTTTTAATGTTGTATGATGTCGATATTTTCTAATATAGTGGAGCAAAGTAAAGTGGTCTTCATGGATGATTTTTTGATTGTGGGAGATTCTTTTGATGATTGTCTGGCCCATTTGGCTGATGCACTTCAACGATGTGAGGAGTGCAATCTGGTGTTAAATTGGGAGAAGTGTCACTTTATGGTGAAAGAGGGTATAGTCTTGGGGCACCAGATTTTAGAGAAGGTAATAGAGGTTGATAGTTCTACAATTAAGGTGATTGAAAAATTACCTCCACTTATTTTGGTCAAAGATATTTGGAGCTTTTTGGGTTATGTAGGGTTTTATAGGCGATTCATCAAAGACTTCTCAAAAATTTCAAACCAATTATGCAATTTATTGGAGAAAGAGGTGAAGTTTGTATTTCATGATACATACCTCAAGGCCTTTGAGTGCCTGAAAAAGAAGTTGATTTCTTCTCTCATTATTATGGATCCAGACTAGTCTCTTCCATTTGGGGTGATATGCGATGCTAGTGGTGTAGCTTTGGGAGATGTCCTAGTTCAGTGACATAAGAAGATTCTTTACCCAATCTACTATGCCAGTAGAGTATTAAATCCCATAGAAAAATTATACAGTTACTAAGTAAGAGTTACTCACTGTGGTTTTTGCTTTTGAAAAATGCTGATCCTATTTGATAGAGACCAAAGTTATTATTTACATTAATCATGCAACTTTGAGGTATTTGATATTGGAGAAAGATTCTAAGCCTAGGTTCATTCATTGGGCTTTATTGTTGTAGGAATTTGACTTTAAGGTGAAAGACCGAAAAGGCACTGAAAACCAAGTTGTAGATCACTTATCCCGCCTCAAAGAGAAGGTAATGCTGAAATTAGGGGATAAGCTTGACATTGATGATACTTTTCCAAATAATTCTATCTCGGCATCATCACAAGACTTAATCCTAGGTGAAACACCCCAAATTTCCCCCCCTAGAATTTCTGAGTTTTTAAACTCACTGCCCAGACTAAAACCCTCCCTATGAGTAATAAGGAGTCATTACGGGTCGTAGAACCCTAATTATAGATCAAACAGTGTGTTTTGATAAGTCCCTGTATTTTTCATGATTGGCACCCAATGATTCGTCAAGTCTAATTATGAGTTGCATAGTGGCTCTCGTAGCCAAACCAGTAAAGGTGGCCAATATTTTTGTCTTGTCAATGATTTGATCTCAGGAGTCGTAAGGTATGAATATGAGTCGTAGAGCATGACTTGTTGTTAGACTAGTAGTTGTTCCCATGGATGTTGTCCAACCTATGACTACGTGTTACCATTCTTAGAGTGACCCTACGCATCGTTACGTCCTTCGTAACGACTGGGCAATAGTTTTTCAACCTTTTTATTAAGGGCACTTTGGACATTTCCACTTTTCCCTAATAATAACCCACGACTTAAAATCCCTTCAGGGTATCATTACAACTCCAAAACAAATCAAAATTACTTCTTAAACTCTCTCAACTTCTCACAAGCAAAAACACTTAGGGTTTCTCAAGGTTGGGAATTAGAGCTTCTAAGGGTGTTTTCTTCTGCAAATTTCTTGGTTATTAAGGCATGCGAGTCAACCCTTAGATTTGTTTTACTTAAATCATGAAATTATATGATTGTTTATATAGATTTGAGCATGGGTTTTGATATGGGTTGAGGGTTTTGGAATGAATGTTTCTTAAATTTTTTTCCAATGATTTATCATGCATTTTTCATTCTTTATTTATGGTTTTGAACTTGTGGGGAGAATGGGCATGGTGAATAAACTAGGGAATTGTGATTTCCCCAAATTTTTTGAATATCGATAATTGAATTGGTAATAACTCCAACCCAATCTGGTGAAATTGGCTTTGAATATGTGTATAACTGCATTGAACTATTTTTGGAACCATTGCATGATATAAAGAGGTTTTCAAAACATAATGGTTTGATTTAATGAACAAACATGGTTGATGTTCCTCACCATTTATTAATAAACAAAGGGAGTTATTTTCCCCAAGTGAATAGAATTGTATTGGCATGATGATGTTACCTTGAAAGTGTAGTTGGTATGACGATACCAATAGTGTATGCCTTAAAGTGTATTATGGTTTAATGAATGGAATTTTTTTTAATTGGGCTAAAAATAGGATTGTGTAGTTGGTCCTTGAAAGTGGAGATCCCTAGGGACCAATACTAGAAACCGTATTTGCCGGAGTGGGTGGTCTATATGATCGGGTAGTTTGAGTCCCCTTTATTGAATGATTAGGTGGTTCGAGTCCCCCATGTTAAATGACTAGATGTTTAAGTCATCCTTGATATATGAACGGAAGGTTCGAGTCCCTTATGGTACATATGTATATATGATTATTCTCTAGTTTGTGCGGCTACATACACTAGGGCCCTTTCAGTTCAGGGAGAGCTGGACGCATATAGCCCGTGTATGCCTTGTTATGATGGTTTGAGCTACACAATTCAGGCTAATGTTTTAAGGTTCATGCTAAGCCTTGTTCCCTATACCAGTATTTTATATAAGTACATATATGCTTGTATGTATATGAACATATAAATTGAGTTGAACTAGATTTTAAATTGTTATTACTTTATCCTTATCCCTGAGTTACATTCATCACTGAACCGACAAACCATCTCCAAATGCCGTATCACCATGTGATGAAGGAACTGGAGATACTTCTACTTTTCCTATGCAGTGATAGGATTTTCGAATTTTAAGTAGTGAGCTTGAAGGGTGAGCCTCCTTCTTCTGAAAGGTTATTATTTCTTGGATTATCTTCTATCTTTCCTTTGGACTTATTTTATCTATTGTCGGGGTTATGTCCTGACGTTGGTTTTATTGGGTTTTTTCATAGACGCTTTGTGGATTGGGTATTGGCTTTGGTTTTTGACTTTCTTAGACTTTTTGAGTTTTGATTATTAGATCTTATTATATTTTTGGAATTCAGACATTGTTAGTGTATTGTGTTTGGTGTAACTAGGCAAGGGGGTGGTCTTTGGTCCATGGAAGATTTGGGATGGCCATCATGGTCAATCCCTGGTTTGGGTCATGAAAAAGTTTGTATCAGAGCCTAGGTTCATGGTCAATTGGATGTCCACAAAGTTGTGTCATGTAGAGTCTCTTTTATAGGTGTGCAGCGAGCCCACTTATAAGAGAGTGGCTACAAGACATTTAGGAATGTTTCCCCTTCTTGTTATTCTATTTTGATATGTAGAGTCTAAGGCCTTGAATCTCCTCTAATTCCGCTTTGTTCACATTTCAGATCATACCTCCACGAAGATCTGATGTTCATAGAAACTCTTCAGTCTTGCTTAAGGACAATACGGATGGAGCTCATCTTACTTATGGAGTTCATACCCGGTATAGGGGTCGTTGATTTTTCCGTATACTAGTTGAATGATGTGGCATATCAGTAGTATGAGGAGTGGGAGAAGATGATAGGAGATGATGCTAAGCCAGCTATATGGGATGACTTTTTTAGTTCTTTTCTGAATCACTTCTTTCTTCTAGAGTTAAGGAAGGTGAAAGTTATGGAGTTTGTAAATTCAAAGTAAGGTAGATTGACTATGAAGGAGTATGCCTTAAAGTTTCATCAGTTATCTAGTTATTCTCTAGACCTGGTTTATTCTATGAGGGAGAGGATAAGGAAGTTTGCTTTGATCTTGTCTTTTGATTTGGTTTTGGAGTGCAAGGCCGCCTTGTTAAAACAGAATATGGATATCTCTAGGCTTGTGGTGTACATGCAATAGGTTAACGAGGAAAAGAAGAAGCACGTTGAGATAGGTTAAATGCAGAGTAAAAAACCTAGGTATTTTGAATAGGGAGGAGGTCATTAGAATAGTGGCAGTGCTCCATATCCCAAACCATTTAGTTCCCATTTTTTTCATAGAAATAGTGGATTTAGGGAACATGGTGCCCAGTCTCAGGTTAGCAGAGCTCAGTCGGCTCCGTCCTATCCCCCTTGTCATCTCTGTGGGCATGTGCATCTTAGGGTATGTGATAAGGGAAGGAATAAGTTATTTAAGTGCGGTTAGCTTGGTCACATAAAGAGAGATTGTCCTTCGAAGGTTCCTTATGAAGCTAATAAGGTTTTGGTTGCTACTTCTTCAGCTTATGCACTAAAGGGTGCTACTTCTGGCTCTGACACTGGTCGGAATCGTCTGTATGCTCTTGCCACTCATATGGAATCTGAGGCTTCTCTTGAGGTTGCCACTCATCAAGAATCTGAGGCTTCTCTTGATGTTGCCACTCATTGGAACACTAGCATGTAACTCATAGATAAGAGATACGATAACATCATCAATTAACAACAAATCAATATATCACATTTCATCATATTCATACACTTATGCATACATATACATATATCATATATCAACAAAGATATCAAGGTTCATCAATATTCTCAAACATTCATTCATTAGATGTAAAGTAGGGGTCTACCACCTCCCATGCTTATAGATTCATCATATTTAATACACCAAGGACTTTAGACACATTCATATTATCATTAGACCGGGGACTTTCCCCATGTATAGGTGTTCATTATGTTAAGGGAATTTATCCACACACGCCATCACTCAACAAGGGACTTACCCAAACATTTAGGCCATTCAAACAAGGGACTTTACCCACACACATAGGTGGACATTACCACAAGCCATAGGTGTAATTTACCACAAGCCATGAGTGGACTTTACCACAAGCCTTAGGTGGACTTTATGTCAATCCTTTTCATGAGCCAAGGTGCTTTGACCTCAAGAGCTCTTTGTAAGCAATAGACTTTACCTTGCATTTTCACTGAGCATGGGAATTTACCCGCAAGCCATAACATAAGGAGAGGGACTTTAACATCAAGACATCAAAACCATCATTAGTTGACATTTGGGACTTTACCCTCTTGTCCATGCATCAACACACATTCAATACAACATTTAGGGACTTTAGCCATTTAGCCAATTTCAACACTGTACAAGACCTCATGGTCATTATAGTAGACTTAATTTCTCAATCATCACAATAGGCCAATGCCTTCACTTAGTGCAATTATACAATTCCATTCATGGTCATCAAGACGCACACAAGCTATTCATATTTCAGTAGTAATCTATTACCACATTCTTACCACACTTGGGTTCTATGCACAATTCAAGTCCATTCCTATATCTTGGAACTTTAACCTCACATTATCCTTCTACCAACAAGGTTACCAATTTCACAATACATGGTTCATAATACCTTCACAAGGGCATTCAACAATCATTCATAGTCACTTGGTCCATTGCCCTAGCTCAACATATTATCAACATGCAACTAGTCATTTCACTTAGACATTTTAACAAATACCTTTTTTGTATACTTATAACAAGGTCATTTTAATGGTAGAATTCATTAAGCCTAGTTTTACTAAATACCCTCATGTTAAACAATATACAACAAGCACCCACATATGCAATCTATAATCAAATACATGTATCAACATAAGTATGTACAAGAATCACCATCATTCATTATTAGGTGTCAAAACCCTTTACATTTGATTCAAAACCACCATGTACACATACTAATACAAGTGTGAAATATGTGGTTTAGAGTTATTTAAAGAGGGGAATAGATACATGCCTTAAACAACTTGAATCACCAACAATATTGACCTCTCCCTTGACACTAGTTGAACACCTCCAAACCCTAGCCTCCAATCATGCTTCCAAGGTCCTTTAGAGTATTTAGGCAGCTTAAGTCTTGAAAATGAAGACTTAGGAGGATAAAATGCCTTAAATAGGTCAAGGACTTGGGGATTCAGGCAAGGGAAATGACCAAAAGGTCCTTGGTTAAAATCTGGAAAACACACATATGCAGGAGTACGGCTCCCCCTCACGATTCACTTGGCAATCATAACCTAGGGTACGAGTGGTACCCTAACTCTTAACCTAGTGTAACACCCTAAATATGGTACTCGAAATGCTACATGTTGCTCACAACCCCAAAGGACCATAAACTAACCCATGACTGATATCTGTACCTGTACTTGTGTAACATACTAAATATAATGCGAAAATAGAGGCTGAAAGGCCATAAGGTTCAAAATTGTATGACTGATAAAATATAATATCTGAGTGGGGTAATAGAATACCCAAAACTGAAATACTGTCTGAACATACTATAGTCTGAAAAACCTCTAAAACATAATTGTCTAGGTAAGGAGTTGATGGGATATATCCGCAACTAACACCAACCTATAAATTAATTAATGAGATAATAAATAAATGATCATGTCATCGAAAGACGAGGACTCACTGCTAACTCTGACTGCTGAGATTAGAATGCTACTGATACTCTGGAGCTCATGCTTCTGAACCTATGGAATAAGACACCATAGCGCAAATGCATCAGTACTTTGAATGTATTGATATGCATGGAAGGTAGGCTGCATGGGATTCATATGCTTGAACAATACTGGCTAACTGACTAATATGAACGTGAGACTACATGTATGAATACATCATAAGTATATCTGAGATCGTGATAACATGAATTTAATGATAACTAGCATGACTGATAATTGAATTCTGATGACTGATATAACTGATGACATGAGTTACTGTATCTGATAGTCCTGAATCTGATGGAACTAGTTAAGATCCGTACTGTTCTGAGTTGAATGTATCTAACAGTATTGAATTCTATAGAACTATCTGAGTTCTATTACTAAGACTAGATAAATGTATTAAATAGTCCTAATTCTATAACTGAAAATATAGGAAGTAGTTATCTAACCGACATGCCCCAATACGTCATTATGGCTAAGTTGGGGTCCAATCTGTAACCCTAATTGGAATGGTGTCAATACCGCACCACTGGTAAGGACAACTTATGAGTGAACCTTATCTGACAGTGTCCCCAAAAGATAATGGTGGGCCCCTCATCTGACAGTTCTTATCTACCTCATCAACCCTCATCTGATAGTGTTGATGTCTCAACCGATGCTGCCTGCATAGTTCTGGAATGCATGGATGATTTCTAAGAATCACACCCTTATATGACAGTGTGTGTTCCCATTCTTGGGTTCACTCGGTGATAATTCCTACTCCCATCTGAATAAACACTGATCATGGGCTACTGAACTGAACTGGACAAAATTAACTGAGTTTCGTTGACTAACGGAATCGTACTGAGATTACTGTATTACTGAGCTTTCCTGAGTCACATGACTGACTGAGTTCTATGAATAATGGCTTGACTGAGGATATCATGAAAATATGACACGGACTCTAGTCATACAACTATATTTTTCGGGTACAAGTACCCCCACGACTCAATAGAAGGAAACTGACAAAGCTTGACTTTCTTGAGTATAGGACCAACATCAACAATACATAATCCATTGGGTAAGATATTTCATCAAAAACTTGACATGCATAACTTTCACATGAATGGAGATTTCATATTATCATACTAATATGGCACTTTTCCTTCACATAGGCATTAAATCAAATATGGGAGGAGCATGCTATGGTTATACAATAATCAACACATCTAATAATCTAGGATACATCAATAACCTTGTGAATTGGAGGGTGTATCATGAATACCACATAATTCCTCACATACTAGAATTAATTCTTGTAATTAATAGTCTATAACATGGAATTAAACCAAACAACAACAAGAACATCACTTTTCAAATACAATCAAATCATGAACATTCGTAAATATACAAATCTTTGATTTTGAAAAGAGATTCTTGAGCTTCATGGGTGAAAGAGACCGATGAATCAACACATTACAAACCTTAGTTCTTAATTTAGCAAATATTGACGGAGAGGCTTTCTTGAAATTGAATCCCCAATTGAAACCCTGGCTTGTTCTTGAGAGAAAATTGAGAGAAATTAGTATATTTTTGGTTCCAAATAGCTGAATCTCATATTAAAGGGCTTAAATAGGGGTGGAAAATTGACCCTTTTAACCCTGGATGCATCTTTTAAATTGGTAAAAATTTCCCGACCTGGACCCCTGGCGTGATGCGGCGCTATCGTGCCGTGTCAATGGAATTTGATAATTGGGAAATAGGGAAATGGCGCGACGCGGAGCCATTACGTTGCCATTTCATTTGTGACCTGGAAGTTTGGCGCAACATGGAGAAATCATGCTGGGACATTTGAAAAAGGAAAATTTCCATTTTATCTTGTGGCGCGGCGCGCCACTGACTAATATGGCACTGTTTTACGATAGGGACTTGAAATAGTCATAACTTCTTACCCGATTATCAGATTTAGCCAAATTTTATATCGATGGAAAGGTTATTGAATTTTCCACATGACAAAAGTGAAAATCTTGAAAATTCACCATGGAATAAACATCATTCAATTTAGAATCTAATACTTGACATTCTGTAGACAAAATTTGCTTGGAAACTTTGGGGTATTACAATATCTCCCCCTTGGGAACATTCATCCTTGATTGAGACTGACTGAGAGGGGAGAAGCGATAATCTGAAGTACATACTGACCATGAACACTAAAACATGACTACATAAATGACATTTTTGAGATTCATTCAGAGCATGCATATCTGATGCATAATTTTATGACTGAGATGATACATGAATGCATGACTGAGAGTACTGATAAGCTGATCACACATATCTGATGTGTGAATACATAATGGAACTTATTACATGATTGAGATTTCTAATAACTGAGTTTTATCACAAGGACAATGCATGTTTGAAGCATGAATACATGACTAATCTGATGCATGAACACATAATAGGATATGCAATGGTACTTAGTACCAAGTTTAAAAATGGAATCTTGAACATTAGGTTGATACCAAGTTGTAACTGAAATCTAGATATGAAAATTGAAAATTTTAAGGAGAACTATTACCTTAATCTTGATCTGAGTCAGTGGAGAAGAGGTGAGGGTACTTGGTACGCATGTCTTCTTCTGCTTCCAAAGTAGCTCCCTCAATAGAATGATTCTGCCAAAGAACTTTGACTAGAGGGACTTCTTTGTTCCTCAGTCTACGAGTCTGGTAGTCTAGAATTTTGACTGGAATCTCCTCATAAGCGAGGTTGTTCTGAACATCTATGCTCTGAACAGGGACTACAACTGCTGGGTCACCTATAAACTTTTTGTGCAAAGATACATGGAAGACTAGATTAAATGAGGCTAGATCTAAAGGAAATTCGAGATCATAAGCTACCTTGCCGAAGCGACTGATAATTTTGAAGGGACCAAAATATCAAGGACTGAGCTTTCCCTTCTTGCCAAACCTCATCACTCCCTTCATGGGAGAGATATTTAGATAGAAATAGTCACCAACCTCAAACTCGAGATCCTTTCTACGCATATCTGCATAAGACTTCAGTCGTCTCTGAGCAGCGTGGAGTTTTTTTATAATCAACTGCACTTTCTCTAAGGCATCAAATACCAAGTCAGGTCTTATCATCGAGGCCTCACTAACTTCAAACTAACCAATTGGAGATCTGCATCTCCTACCGTAGAGAGCTTCGAATGGAGCCATCCGAATACTGGAATGATATCTATTGTTGAATGCAAACTCAATCAAAGTCAAGTGGTCATCCCAACTACCCTTGAAATCAATTGCACATTCCCTTAGCATATCTTCTAAGGTTTAAATGGTCCTTTCTGCTTGACCATCTGTCTGAGGATGAAAGGCTACAGTGAGATGAACTTGGGTTCCAAGACCCTTTTGGAATGCTTTCCATAAATAAGAGGTGAACTGGGTACCTCTGTCTGAAATAATGAATAATGGAATAGCATGTAATTTGACCAACTCCCTGATGTAGAGTTTGGCATAATCCTCGGCTGAATAAGAGGTATGAACTGGAAGAAAATGGGTTGATTTGGTCATTCTATCTATAATGACCCAAACTGAATCATGTTGGAATAAGTACGAGGCAAACTCGTCACAAAGTCCATGTTCACTTCTTCCCACTTCTAAGTAGGAATATAGAACTTCTAAATGGACCCACTAGGATTTTGATGCTCTATCTTAATGTGCTAACATATAGAGCACTTAGCCATAAACTCTGAAATATCTCTCTTCATCCCACTCTACCAATAAATATCATGTAAGTCACGGTACATCTTTGTGGACCCTTGATGAATAGAGTAGCATGCATCATGCGCTTCTATAAGAATTCACTTCCTAAGTCATCTATATCTGGAACACAGAGATGACCCTGACAATGCAGTACACCATCTCCCCCTTGGGAGAAAACCTCTACTTTCTGGTCCTTAACTGACTCTTTCAAATTGACTAAACTGGGGTCTCTATCTTGCTTTTCTTTCACCTAAAAAACTAGAGATGATTCTAAACTACTCTGAACCCATATGTTACCTCCTCTGAATTGACTAAGCGAATGCCTAGTCTAGTAAAATGCTGGAATTCCTGAGCTAAATTCTTCTTAATTTCCCTGACATGAGTAACACTACCTAGATACAGTCTACTGAGAGCGTCGGCCACTACTTGGCCTTGCTCAGATGATAAAGAATACTCATGTTGTAATATTTCAAGAGCTCTAACCACCTTCTATGGAGAAGATTGAGATCCTTCTGAGAAAAGACATACTGAAGGCTCTTTTGATTGGTGAACACATATTCATGAACTCCATACAAGTAATGTCTCCAAATTTTTAAGAAAAAAACAATGGTTGCTAACTCAAGATCATAAATAGGATAATTCTTCTCATGGGGTTTGAGCTGTCTGGAGGCGTAAGCTATGACCTTACCACGCTGTATGAGGACACAAACCAAACCTACTCTTGATGCATCACAGTATACTACAAACCCATCGGGACCATCTGGAAGAGCTAAGACTGGGGCTGAGGTGAGTCGAGTCTTCAACTCCTGAAAGCTCTTCTCACAAGGATATGACCACTGAAACTTGATATTCTTCTGAGTCAATATGGACATAGGGGATGTAATAGATGAAAATCCTTCAACAAACCATCTGTAATAGCCAGCCAAACCCTAGAAACTCTTAATGTCTGATAGAGAGATGGTCTAGGCCAGTTTCTTACTGCATCGGTGTTTTGAGGATCTACTGACCTTAGCTAAAATTCTCACTTACTAAATTTGGCAAACAAATGATGATTTCTGAGAGTCTGAAGTACAATTCTGAGATGGTCTACATAATTACACTCACTGCGGGAATAGACCAGAATATTATCTATAAATACTATGATGAACATGTCCAAGTACTGCTTGAACACACGGTTCATCAAGTCCATGAAAGTTGTTGGGGCATTGGTAAGACCAAAGGACATCACTAGGAATTCAAAGAGACTATAAAGGGTATGGAAGGCTATTTTTAGAATGTCACATTCTATGACTCTGAGCTGATGATAGCCAGATCTGAGGTCTATCTTAGAGAAATAACTGGCACCCTGAAGTTAGTCAAACAAGTCATCAATCCTGGGGAGAGGATACTTGTTCTTGACCATAACTTTATTGAGTTGACAGTAATCAATACACATTCTACGAGAACTATCTTTCTTGCACACGAATAAGACTGGTGTGCCTCACGGGGACACATTGGGTATTATGAATCCCTTATCTAAGAGATCCTTCAACTTTTCTTTTAGTTCTTTGAGTTCTGCAGGTGCCATTCTATATGGCGGAATGGATATAGGCTGAGTATCTGGAAGAAGATCAATGCCGAAGTCTATTTCCCTTTCGAGAGGAATTCCTGGAAGATCTTCGGGAAGGACATCTGAATATTCATTCACGACTGGGACTGAATCAAGGCTGTGTGTTTTAGAACTAGTGTCCTTAACTCGAACAAGGTGATAAATATATCCTTTAGATATCATTTTTCATGCTCGAAGGTAGGAAATAAGATGACCTCTAAAAGCTGAAGTACTACCCCTCCACTCTACGATGGGTTTATTCGGAAACTAAAATTGGACTATTTTATTGCTAAAGATGATTTTGGCATAACAGGAATGAAGCTAATCCATGTCGAGAATGACATCAAAATTAGTCATCTCTAATTTGACTAAGTCTGCTGAGGTGACTTTTTGAAATATCATAATCGAACAATTCCTGTATACCCTTGGGCTATGATGGTTTTAACCACTGGGGTAGAGACTAAAAAGGGCTCTGCTAGAATTTCAGGACTGATTTCGAAATCAACTGCTATATAGGGAGTGTCAAAAGACAAAGAAGCTCCTGGATCTAGCAAAGCATAAACATGCACATAAAAGATCTGTAATGTACAAGTAACCACATCAGGAGAATTTTCCTGATCTTGCTGGGACTGGAGAGCATAGAGTCTGTTTGGGCGTTGCCCACTAGTAGCATTGGAAGTGGAACCCTGTTGATTTGGGCGACCTAACTGAACTGAGGAATGGTTATACTAACCTTGATAACCTAACTGGGGACAATCTCTGACTGTGTGTCCTGGCTTGCCACATCTGTAACAGACATTACTACCAGCTCTGCAAGCACTCTTATGGTTCTTACCACAAGTCTGACAAAGGGGATTAGTTTGAGCATTGCTGACACTTCCCTGAGACATAGAGTCTGGCACCCTATCTCTATTTCCATCCCTAAACTTAGAAGCTGGAGCACTGGCTGAAGAAGGAGCTGGAACTGATGACTTAGAAAGGAACTAAGAGTGGTTTTCTCCTTCTGATTTGGGCTGAGCAAAGTTAAAACTACCTGTCTTTGCTTTCTTATTTTTTTTCTCCCTCAACATAACCTTTTATTTTTATATATGCTGAGCATAAGTCATAAGCCTGGCTAAAGTCATGTCACTATTCAACATCGCAGACCTATACTCGTTGACCACACTATTGTTCAACCCAGAATCAAACTTACTCATCTTGGCCCTACTCTCTGGAACCACATGAGGAGTATATCTGGCTAATTAAGTAAACTTAAGGGAATACTCTTTCACCGTCATGTTGCCCTACCTGAGGTTGATGAATTCTCCCACCTTAGCTTCTCTCAGCTCTTGGGGAAAGAATCTATCTAAGAATGCACTGACAAACTCCTCCCACTCAATAGGCCCTGCATCATCTGGCCTTTCTGACTTTCACTGTTTAAACTGAGTGTGGGTAATATCCTACAACTGGTTTGCATCTAGCTCAGCACTCTCGGCTGGAGTAACCCTCATGATGTCAGTAACTTTCTGAACCTGATAGATGAATTCTTGAGGGTCCTCATCTTACTTAAACCCAAGTAAGGATGGAGGATTTATTCGGGTGAAGTCGCGAATCTTGGCTGCAGTTGAATTAGCCACTGGGTTGGCTGGAACGACGGATGGTCATTCAATTTGAGCAACAACTTACTGAGCAAGAGTAATGAATGCAACTCTGAACTCTGCATGAGAAACATGTTCATCCAAAGGTTCTTCAGGCTGAGGGGCTGAATGATTTCTGTTTCTTCTTTTAGGAGGCATATTTTGTAGAAGTAATGGACAAATGGTTAGACTGAGAGATTGACTTGAGATTATGTTCACTGGCATGACATAAATGCTGAAAAAAAGGAAAACTATTCCTAAAACATCTTATAGCCTCCTTACATAAATGTGACGCGCAATACTCCCATGTACAAGACTCTACTAGATGCGGCTTTCAGACATCCAAAGACACTATTGAACCTATCTCTGAAAGGCCATAAGTTTCAAAATTGCATGACTGATAAAATAGAACATCTGAGTGGGGTAATAGAATACCCAAAACTGAAATACTGTCTGAACATACTATAGTCTGAAAAACCTCTAAATATAACTGTCTGGATAAGGAGTTGATGGGACATGTACCCAACTAACTCAAACTTATAAATTAATTAATGAGATAATAAATAAATGATCATGTCTTCAAAAGATGAGGACTTACTGCTAACTCTGACTGCTGAGACTGGAATGCTACTGATTCTCTGGAGCTCGTGCTTCTGAACCTATGGAATAAGAAACCATAGCGCAAATGCATCAGTACTTTGAATGTACTGGTATGCATGGAAGGTAGGCTATATGGGGTTCAAATGTATGAACAATATAGGCTAACTGACTAATATGAATGATAGAATACATGCATGAATACGTCATAACTATATCTATGATCGTGATAATATGAATTTACTGATAACTAACATGACAGATAACTGAATGCTAATGATTGATATAACTGATGACTTGAGTAACTGTATCTGACAGTCCTGAATCTGATGGAACTAGATGAGTTCCGTACTATTCTAAGTTGACTGTATCTGGCAGTCTTGAATTTTGTAGACTATCTGAGTTCTATTACTAAGACTGAATGACAATATCTGACAATCCTGATTCTATAACTGAAATTGTGGGAAGTAGTTAGCTAACCAACATACCCCTAATACACCATTATGGCTAAGTTGGGGTCCAATCCGTAACCCTAGTTGGAAGGGTGTCAATTCCGCGCCACTGGTAAGGACAAGCTGTGAGTGACCCTCATCTGACAGTGTTCCTAAAAGAGAACGGCAGGGCCCTTATCTGATAGTGCTTATCGACCTTATCAACCCTTATCTGACAGTTTTAATGGCTTAACCTATGATGGCTACATAGTTCTGGAATACAAGGATGACTTCTAAGAATCACACCCTCATCTGATAGTGTGTGTTCCCATCCTTGGGTTCACTTAGTGCTAATTCCTACTCCCATCTGAATAGACTCTGATCATGGGCTACTGCATTGAACTGGACTGAATTAACTAAGTTCCATTGACTGATGGAATAGTACTAAGATTATTGTACTACTGAGCTTTCCTGAGTCACATGACTAACTGAATTCTATGGATCATGGCTTGACTGAGTATATCACGAAAACATGACATGGACTCTAGGCACACAACTATATTTTTCGGGTACAAGTACCCCCGAGACTAGATAGAAGAAAACTGACAAAGCATGACTTTCTTCAGTACAGGACCAACATCAACAATACATAATCCATTGGCTAAGACATTTCATCAAACACTTGACATTCATAACTTGTACATGAATGATGATTTCATATTATTATACTAGTATGGCACTTTTCCTTCACATAGGCATTTAATCAAACATTGGGGAGCATGCTTTGGTTCTACAATCATCAACACATCTAATAATAAAGGATACATCAATCAACTTGTGAATTGAAGGGTTTATCATGAATAACACGTAATTCCTCACATACTAGAATCAATTATTATAATTAATAGTCTATAACATGGAATGAAACCAAACAACAACATGAACATCACTTTTCAATTCAATCAAATCATGAACATTCGTAAGTATACAAATCTTTGATTTTGAAAAAAAATTCTTGAGCTTCATGGGTAAAAGAGACCCATGAATCAACACATGACATACCTTAGTTATTGATTTAGCGAAGATTGACGGAGAGACTTTCTTGAAATTGAATCCCCAATTGAAACCCTATCTTGTTCTTAAGAGATAATTGAGAGAAACTAGTATAATTATATTTCCAAATAGCTGAATCTTGTGTTAAAGGGCTTAAATTGGGGTGGGAAATTGACACTTTTAACCCAGGACGCGTATTTTAAATTTGTGAAAATTTCCCAACCTGGACCCCTGGCGCGATGCAGCGACATTGCGCTATGTCACTGAAATTTGACAATTGGGAAATAGGGAAATAACGCGACGCGGAGCCACCATGTTGACACTTTGTTTGCAACCTGGAAGTTTGGCGCAACATGGAGAAATCACGTTAGGACATTGGAAAAGGGACAATTTCCATTTTATCTTGTGGCGCGGCGAACCACTGACCAATATGGCCCTATTTTACGACGAAGACTTGAAATAGTCATAACTTCTTACCCGGTTATCAAATTTAGGCGAATTTTATATCGATGGAAAGGTTATTGAATTTCCCATATGAAAAAAATGAAAATCTTGAAAATTCCCCATGTAATAAACATAATTTAATTTAGAAGCTAATACTTGACATTCTTTAAACAAAATTAGTTAGAAAACTTTGGGGTATTACAATATCTCCCCCTAAGGAACATTCGTCCTCGAATGAGACTGATTGAGAGGGGAGAAATGATAATCTGAAGTACATAATGTACATGAACACTAAAACATGACTACATAACTGACATTTCTGAGATTCATACAGAACATGCATATCTAATGCATAATTTCATTACTGAGTTGATACATGAATGCATGTCTGAGAGTACTTATAAGCTAATCACACATACTTGACACATGAATACATGATGGAACTGATTACATGACTGAGATTTCTAATAACTAAGTCTTCTCAGATGGAGAATTCCTGTCTGATGCATGATGCATAAACACATAATTGGATATGCAATGGTACTTAGTACCAAGTTTAAAAATGGAATCTTAAACTTGAGGTTGATACCAAATTATAACTGAAATCTAGACATGAAAATTTAAAAGCTTAAGGAGAACTATTACCTTGAGCTTGATCTGAGTCAGTGGAGAAGAGGTGAGGGTACTTGTTACGCATGTCTACTTTTGCTTCCCAAGTAGCTCCCTTAACAGACTGATTCATCCAAAGAACTTTGATTAGAGGGACTTCTTTGTTCCTCAGTCTATGAGTCTAGTAGTCTAGAATTTTAACTGGAATCTCCTCATAACAAAGGCTGTTCTAAACATCTATGCTCTGAATAGGGACTACAACTGCTGGGTCACCTATACACTTTTTGTGCACAGATACATGGAAGACTGGATGAACTGAGGCTAGATCTGAAGGCAATTTAAGCTCATAAGCTACCTTGCCGAAGTGACTGAGAATTTTAAAGGGACCAAAATATCAGGGACTAAGCTTTCCCTTCTTGTCGAACCTCTTCTCTCCCTTCATGGGAGTGATTTTTAGATAGACATAGTCTCCAACCGTGAACTCGAGATCCTTTCTACGCATATCTGCATAAGAGTTCGGTTGGCTCTGAGCATCCTGGAGTCTTTCTATGATTAACTGGACTTTCTCTAAGGCATCAAATATCAAGTCAGGTCCTATCACCGAGGCCTCACTAACTTCAAACCAACCGACTGGAGATCTATATCTCCTACCGTAGAGATCTTTAAATAGAGCCATCCGAATACTGGAATAATAGCTATTGTTGTATGCAAACTCAATCAAAGTCAAGTGGTCATCCCAACTACCCTTGAAATCAATTGCACATGCCCTTAGCATATCTTCTAAGGTCTGAATGGTCCTTTTTGCTTGACCATCTATCTAAGAATGAAAGGTTATACTGAGATAAACTTGGGTTCCAAGACTCTTTTGGAATGCTTTCCACAAATGAGAGGTGAACTGAGTACCTCTGTCTGAAATAATGAATAATGGAATAACATGTAATCTGGCCAACTCCCTAATGTAGAGTTTGGCATAATCCTCGGCTGAATAAGAGGTATGAACTAGAAGAAAATGGGCTACTTTGGTCATTCTGTCTATAATGACCCAAACTGAATCATGTTAGAATGAGTACGAGGCAAACCCATCACAAAGTCCATGTTCACTTCTTCCCACTTCCAAGTAGGATTATTAAACTCCTGCATAGACCCACTAGGATTTTAATGCTCTATCTTAACGTGCTGATATGTAGAGCACTTAGCCACAAAATCTTCAAGATCTCTCTTCATCCCACTCCACCAATAAATCTCCCATAAGTTTCGGTACATCTTTGTGGCTCCTGGATGAATAGAGTAGAACGCACCATGCGCTTCTGTAAGAATTCACTGCCTTAAGTCATCTACACCTAGAACATAGATATAACCCAGACAACGCAGTACACTATCTCCCCCTTGGGAGAAAACGTCTACTTTCTGGTACTTAACTGACTCTTTCAACTTGACTAAACTGGGGTGTTTATCTTTCTTTTCTTTCACCTTGAAAACTAGAGATAATTCTAAACTACTCTGAACCCATATGTCACCCTCCTCTGAATCGACTAATAGAACGCCTAGTCTAGCAAACTGATGGACTACCCGAGCTAACTTTTTCTTACTGTCCTTGACATGAGTATAACTACCCATAGACAGTCTACTGAGAGAGTCATCCACTACTTTGGCCTTTCCCGAATGATAAAGGACACTCATGTCGTAATCTTTAAAAATATCTAACTATCTTCTATGACGAAGATTGAGATCTTTCTGAGAAAAGGCATTCCTGAAGGCTCTTATGATCGGTGAACACATCTTCATGAACTCCGTACAAGTAATGCCTCTAGATCTTTAAGGCAAAAACCACGGCTGCTAACTCTAGATCATGAGTAGGATAATTCTTCTCATGGGGTTTAAGCTGTCTGGAGGCGTAGGCTATGACCTTACCATGCTGTATGAGGACACAACCCAAACCTACTCTGGATGCATCACAGTACACTACAAACCCATACCGTCTGGAAGAGCTAAGACTGGGGCTGAGGTGAGTCGAGTCTTCAACTCCTGAAAGCTCTTCTCGCAAGGATTTGACCACTAAAACTTGACTTTTTTTTGAGTAAATCTGGACATAGGGGATGCAATAGACGAAAATCCTTCAACAAACCATCTATAATAGCCAGCCAAACCCAAGAAACTCCTGATATCTGATGGAGAGATAGGTCTGGGCCAGTTTCTTACCATTTTGGTCTTTTGTGGATCTACTCTAATGCCAATACCGAAAATGATATGGCCAAGGAATGCTACTGAACTTAGCCAAAATTTGCACTTACTAAATTTGCCGAACAACTCATGATTTCTGAGAGTCTGAAGTAAAATTCTGAGATGGTCTACATGATCACGCTTACTGCGGGAATAGACCAGAATATCATCTATAAAGACTATGACAAATATGTCCAAGTACTGGTTGAACACATGGGTCATCAAGTCCATGAAAGCTACTGGGGAATTGGTAAGACCAAAGGACATAACTAGGAATTTGAAGTGACCATACCGGGTACGAAAGGCTGTTCTTAGAATGTCACATTCTTTGACTCTGAGCAGATGATAACCAGATCTGAGGTTTATCTTAGAGAAATAACAAGGACCCTGAAGTCGGTCAAACAAGTCATCAATTCTAGGTAGAGGATACTTGTTCTTGATCGTAACTTTATTGAGTTGACGGTAATTTATACACATTCTGAGAGAACTATCTCTCTTGCGCACGAATAAGACTGGTGCATCCCACGGGGATACACTGGGTCTGATGAATCCCTTATCTAAGAGATCCTTCAACTTCTCTTTTAGTTCTTTGAGTTCTACAAGTGCCATTCCGTATGGCGGAATGGATATAGGCTGAGTATCTGGAAAAAGATCAATGCCGGAGTATATTTCCCTTTCAGGAGGAATTCTTGGAAGATCTTCAGAAAAGACATATGAATATTCATTCATGACTAGGACTTAATCAAGGCTGGGAGTTTTAGAACTAGTGTCCTTAACTCGAACAAGGTGATAGACATATCCTTTAAATATCATTTTCCATACCCAAAAGTAGGAAATAAGCTAACCTCTGAAAGCTGAAGTACTACCCCTCCACTCTAGGATGGGTTCATTCGGAAACTGAAACTGGACTTTTTTTTTCTGCAGACGACTGTGGCATAGAAGGAATAAAGCCAATCCATGTCGAGATGACATCAAAATCAGTCATCTCTAATTCGACTAAGTCTATTGAGGTGACTTTCTGAAATATCATAATCGGGCAGTTTCTGTATACCCGTCGGGCTATGATGGTTTTAGCCACTGGTGTAGAGACTAAAAAGGGCTCTGCTAGAATTTTGGGACTGATTCCAAAATCAACTGCCATATAGGGAGTGACAAACGACAAGGAAGATCCTGGATCTAGCAAAGCGTAAACATGCACATGAAAGATCTGTAATGTACCAGTAACCACATCAGGAGAATTTTTTTTATCTTACCAGGACTGGAGAGCATAGAGTCTGTTTGGGCGTTGCCCACTAGTAGAATTGGAAGTGGCACCCTGCTGATTTGGGCGACCGGACTGAGCTGAGAAACGGTTTTGCTGACCTTGATAACCTGACTGGGGAAAATCTCTTACTGTGTGTCCTGGCTTGCCACATCTAAAACAGATATCGCTACCAACTCTGCAAGCACTCTTGTGGTTCTTTCCACAAGTCTGACAAATGGGATTCGTTCGGGCATTGTTGATACTGCCCTGAGACTTAGAGCCTAACGTCCTATCTCTATTTCCATCCCTGAACTTAGGAGCTGAAGGACTGGCTAAAGAAAGAGCTGGAACTGATGACTTAGAAAGGAACTGAGAGAGATTTTCTTCTTCTGATTTGGGTTGAGCAAAGTTGAAACTACCTATCTTTGCTCTCTTATTCTATTTCTTCCTTATCTTAACCTTTTGATCTTCTATCTGTTGAGCATGAGTCATAAGCTTGGCTAAAGTCATGTCACTATTCAATATCGCAGACTTATACTCATTGACAACACTGTCGTTCACCTTAGAAACAAACTTACTCATCTTGGCCTTTCTCTCAGCAACTACATGAGGAGCATATCTTGCTAATTGAGTAAACTTAAGAGAATACTCTTTCACTGTCATGTTGCCATACCTGAGGTTGATGAAGTCTCACACCTTAGCCTCTCTCAGCTCTTGGGGAAAGAATCTATCTAAAAATGCAGTGAAAAATTCCTCCCACTCAATAGGCTCTGCATCATCTGGCCTTTCTGACTTCCACTATTTAAAAAGAGTGTGGGCAATATCCTACAACTGGTATGCATCTAGCTCAGCACTCTCGACAGGAGTAACCTCCATGATTTTTGTAACCTTTTGGACCTGATCGATGAATTCCTGAGGGTCCTCATTTGACTTAGACCCGAGAAAGGATGGAGGATTCATTCGGGTGAAGTCCCAAATCCTGGCTGCAGTTGAATTGGCCACTGGGTTGGCCAGAACGACGGATGGTCATTCATTCTGAGCAGCAACTTACTGAGCAACAGTCGTTAATGCAACTCTGAACTCTGCATGAGAAATATGTTCATCCAAAGGTTCTTCGGGCTGAGGGGCTGACTGATTTCCATTTCTTCTTTTAGAAGGCATATTCTATAGAAAAAAGGGAGAAATGGATTAGACTGAGAGATTGACTTGAGATTATGCTCACTGGCATGACATGAATGCCGAAAAAAGGGAAAACTATTCCTAAAACTTCTTATAGCCTCCTGTACATAAATGTGGCACACAACACACCCATGTACAAGACTCTACTAGATGTGGCTTTCAGTCTTCCTAGGAAACTATAGAACCTGGCTCTGATACCAAGTTAGTAACGCCTCGAATTCGGTACTCAGAATGCTACACGGTGCTCACGACCTCAAAAGACCACAAGCTAACCAATGACTGATATCTGTACTTGTACACTTATAACATACTAAATATAATGTAGAAATAGAGGCTGAAAGAACATAAGGTTCAAAACTGCATGACTGATAAAATATAACATCTGAGTGGGGTAATAAAATACCCAAAACTGAAGTACTATCTGAACATACTATAGTCTGAAAAACCTCTAAAACATAACTGTCTAGATAAGGATTTGATGGGACATGTCCCCAACTAACTCCAACTTATAAATTAATTAATGAGATAATAAATAAAGGATCATGTCCTTAAAATATGAGGACTCACTTCTAACTCTGACTGCTGGGACTGGAATGCTACTGATACTCTGGTGCTCGTACTTCTAAACCTATGGAATAAGACACCATAGCGCAAATGCATCAGTACTTTGAATGTACTGGTATGCATGGAAGGTAGGCTGCATGGGGTTCATATGCATGAACAATATTGGCTAACTGACTAATAGGAATATGAGAATACATGCTTGACTACGTCGTAACTATATCTGAGATTGTGATAACATGAATTTACTGATAACTAACATAGATGATAACTGAATTCTAATGACTGATATAACTGATGGCATAAGTGACTGTATCTGACAGTCCTGAATCTTATGGAACTAGCTAAGTTCCATACTCTTCTGAGTTAACGTATCTAACAGTCCTGAATTCTATTGAACTATCTGAGTTCTATTACTGAGACTGAATGACTGTATCTGACAGTCCTAATTTTGTAACTGAAACTGTGGGAATTAGTTAGCTAACCGACATGCCTCTAATACACCATTATGGCAGAGTTGGGGTCCAATCTGTAACCCCAATTGGAAGGGTGTCAATACCGCGCCACTGGTAAGGACAAGCTGTGAGTGACCCTCATCTGACAGTGTCCCCAAAAGAGAACAGTGGGACCCTCATCTGACAGTGCTTATCCACCTTATTAACCCTCATCTAGCAGTGTTGATGGCTAAACCTATGCTGGCTAGATAGTTCTGGAACGCAAGGATGACTTCTAAGAATCACACCCTCATCTGACAGTGTGTGTTCCCATCCTTGGGTCCACTCAGTGCTAATTCCTACTCCTATCTAAATAGACACTGACCATGGGCTACTGCACTGAACTGGACTAAATTAACTGAGTTTTGTTGACTGACAGAATAGTACTGAGATTACTGTATTACTGAGCTTTCTTGAGTCACATAACTGACTGAGTTCTATGGATCATGGCTTGACTGAGGATATCATGAAAACATGACAAGGACTCTAGGCACACAACTATATTTTTCGGGTACAAGTACCCCCAGGACTCGATGGAAGGAAACTGACAAAGCATGACTTTCTTGAGTACATGACCAACATCAACAATACATAATCCATTGGCTAAGACATTTCATCAAACACTTGACATTCATAACTTGTACATGAATGGAGATTTCATATTATCATACTTGTATGGCACTTTTCCTTCACATAGGCATTTAATCAAACATGGGGGAGAATGTTTTGGTTATACAATTATCAAAACATCTAATAATAAAGGATACATCAATCAACTTGTGAATTGAAGGGTTTATCATGAATACCGTGTAATTCCTCACATACTAGAATCAATTTTTGTAATTAATAGTCTATAACATGGAATGAAACCAAACAACAACATGAATATCACTTTTCAATTCAATCAAATCATGAACATTCGTAAATTTACAAATCTTTGATTTTGAAAAGTGAATCTTGAGCTTCATGGGTGAAAAAGACCCATGAATCGACACATGACATACCTTAGTTCTTGATTTAGCAAAGATTGACGGAGAGACTTTCTTGAAATTGAATCCCCAATGGAAACCCTAGCTTGTTCTTGAGAGAAAATTGAGAGAAACTAGCATATTTTAGGTTCCAAATAGTTGAATCTCATGTTAAATGGCTAAAATGGGGGTGGGAAATTGACCCTTTTAACCTTGGACGCGTCTTTTAAATTAGTGAAAATTTCCCGACCTGGACCCCTGGCGCGACCCTGTGTTATCGCACCGTGTCACTGGAATTTGACCATTGGAAAATAGGGAAATGGCGCGACGTGGAGCCATCACTTTTCCACTTTGTTTGCGACCTGGAAGTTTGGCGGGTCGCGGACAAATCGCGCTGGGACACTGGGAAAGGGACAATTGTCATTTTATCTTGTGGCGCGTCGCGGCACTGACCAATATGGCGTTGTTTTACGATGGGGACTTGAAATAGTCATAACTTCTTACCCGGTTATCGGATTTAGGAAAATTTATATCAATGGAAAGTTTATTGAATTTTCCACATGACGAAAAGTGAAAATCTTGAAAATTCCCCATGGTATAAACATCATTCAATTTAGAAGCTAATACTTGACATTCTTGATACAAAATTAGTTAGGAAACTTTGGGGTATTACACCTAGCCTTCTCCTAGGTCAACCACACTATTTTGGGTATGAAAAGGTACCTTTAAGTCATAACCAAGTGGTACAGCTCACCTTCTAAGTTGCAAGATCAACTCGTTACCAAAATAGTGCACTTCTAGGTTAGGTTTCCCTCTATACGGTTGGCTAGTAAACGAATCGTAAGCTTAGTTACGACCAAAGAATGACCTTGTAGAATGGAGGAAAGTATTTTAACCTAAATTACTGTTTAGGATACGAAAGAGGAGGGCATGGTGGGTACAAGTCGTGACCTAGGGTACGACTCAAGTACCCCCAACCGTATCCACTCCAGAGGCATCAAAAGTTGATGTTTTCTCAATGGTTCCAAGGTCTAGGTGCTTCAACTCTCTTCCACTTTGATAGGTAAGTAAATATAAAAGTTAACACCTCAACATAAACCAATTAAATCATTACATAAGTTAGAAATAACACACTACAAGGATGCAACACAACACATATCATGATCATTGCCATTCAACTAAAAAATTTTTGCAAGGTCACATTCTCGGGTGTTTCATTCTCCCCCACTTAGAATCATTCGTCCGTGAAAGATGGGTAATTCAAGCATGAAAACAAGTTAACACATCAACATGCATTAAATCAACTCTTACACAAGCTAGAAATAAGCTCACAACAACGATGCAACATAACACATATCATGATCGCCATCAATAAACCATTTCATTTCATTTGTCTTGAGACTCCACCTCATTCTTTATCCAACGCTTGCTCATTGCATAACTTAGGGACCCCAACCCATCAAATCATTAAGGATATGAAGAAAATCAAGGAAATGTATACTTTACTCTACCATTTATTAAGAATATGAATCAATTCAAAGTATTAGAGGCTTAAACCTATCACAACAAGTCACATCATTTCATAGTATTAGGAACTTTAATCCATTGTCTAACAAAGACATAAACCAATCTCAATCATTGGAGACTTTACTTCATTATCTATCAAAGACATACATCAAAGTAAGAAGATCAACTCATACCTCCATCACAAGTTTTCAGAATGGGAAATAAATGTGGGTACTTGGACTTTATTCCCTCTTCCGCCTCCCAAGTAACTTTCTTGAACTTTTGGTTCCCCCATAGAACCTTCACCAAAGCCACTTCTTTTGTTTGCAACCGGTGAAATTGGCAATCCAACATCTTCCGAGGGAACAATCAAGGAAGGATCACCCACACATTTCCGCAACATGGACACATGAAAAACCGGATGAATGGAGTTCATACTAGAAGGCAACTCCAACTCATAGGCAACATTTCCAACCTTCTCCACAATCAAGTAGGGACCAACATATCGGGTACTAAGCTTCCCTTTTTTGCCAAACTGCATCACTCTCTTTATGGGAGACACTCTCAAGAATACCCAACCACCCACATTAAAGTCTAAGTCCCTACGCCTCACATCCGCATAGAACTTTTGGAAACTTTGAGGGGTTTTCAATCTATCATGAATCACCTTCAAATTTTCTATGGCTTGGTGAACTAAGGCAACTTACCCTCGCCAACTTTGTACCACCTTATAGGAGATTGATATCTCCTACCATATAATGCTTCGAAAGGTGCCATGTCAATACTAGAGTGGTAACTATTATTATAGGAGAATTCAATCAAAGAAAAGTGGTCATACTAACTACCACCATAATCAATTACATAAGCCCACAACATATCCTTCAATGTTTGGATAGTTCTCTCCGCTTGACCATCCGTTTGCGGGTGGAAAGCGGTACTAAGGAACACTCTAGTATCCAAACCCTTTTGGAACGACTTCCAAAAGTGGGATAAAAATGGACGACCACGGTCCAAGATAATAGACACTGGAGGTCCGTGCAACTTTATGATCTCTGCAAGAAATAACTTAGCATAATCTTTCACCGAGAAATTAGTCCTCACAGGCAAGTAATGGGCGGACTTGGTCATTCTATCAATAATGACCCAAATAGAATCACATTGATTCTGAACCTAGGAAGACTGGTAATAAAATATATTCTAATCGACTCCTACTTACACTCGGGCAACACAATCTCTTGGTATAGGCCATCATGCCTCAAGTGCTCAACCTTTACTTGTTAGCACACCATACACTTATCCATATGGCTAGAAATATCACACTTCATATTATTCCACCAATAGAACTCTCTAAGATCATGATACATCTTGGTGGAACCCAGATAAATAGCATAACGGGCTCCATGAGCCTCGGCCATAACCCTCTCCCTTAATCCATCAACGTTGGGAACACATAGACTACCTTGGTATCTCAAGATACCATCACCACCAATCACAAAGTCCGCGGCTTTGTGTTGACCCACATTACTCTTGATCTTCATCAATTTGAGGTCCAAGACTTGTTTTTTCTTTATCTCAACAACAAGAGACAATTGAGACACCGGATGCACAAACACACCACCATCATTGGAGTCCACAAGTCAAACTCCAAGATTAGCCAATTGATGAATATCTTTCACTAATTCCCACCAATCCACATTGACATGGTCCAAACTTTCCATAGACAATCTACTAAGAGAACTGGCGACTACATTTGCCTTACCGGGATGGTAATGAAGACTTGTATCATAGTCTTTGAATAACTCAAGCCACCTTCTTTGCAGGAGATTTAACTCCTTTTGAGTAAACACATATTGAAGGCTCTTATGATTAGAAAATATATCAACATGAACACCATAGAGATAATACAACCTAATTTTCAAAGAAAAGACCACAACTAACAATTCTAGGTCATTGGTGGGGTAGTTATTTCCATGAATTTTCAATTGACTAGAAGCATAGGCTACCATCCTACCATGTTGCATCAACATGTGACAAATACCGACACAAGAAGCATCACAATATACCACAAATCATCACTACCCTTGGGCAAGGTCAACACCAGAGCTAAAGTCAATTTATATTTCAAATTCTCAAAACTACCCTCACATGCATCGAACCACTAGAATTTGACCTTCTTTTGGGTCAATTTGGTCAACGGGCCACCTATAGCGGAAAAACTCTCCACCAACCTTTTATAATAACCGGCTAGACCCAAGAAACTCTGAATATCGATTGGAGTCGTAGTCTAGGACACTTTTTAACCGCTGCAATCTTTTGGGGATCCACCATGATCCCTTCACTAGATATGACATGAACAAGAAAAGCTATAACTTTCAACCAAAAATTGCACTTGGAGAACTTGGCATACAAACAATGATCCCTAAAAGTTTGCAGCATGACACAGAGGTAATCTATGTGATCCACCTCACTCTTAGAATAGAACAACATATAATCAATAAAGACAATGACAAATATGTCCAAGAATGGATGTAAACCCTATTCATCAAATCCATGAATGCCACTGGGGCATTGGTCAACCCAAAGGACATGACAAGAAAATCACAGTGACCATAATGGGTTCTAAGGTCAGTCTTAGGGATATCCGTATCCCTAATTTTATGTTGATGATAACCCGATCTAAGATCAATTTTAGAGAAATACTTTGCACCCTAAAGTTGATCAAACAAATTATCGATCCTAGGAAGAGGATACTTATTCTTTATGGTTACTTTGTTCAACTGACAATAATCAATGCACATGCAAAAGGAACCATCCTTCTTGCGCACAAATAACACGGGAGCACCCTAAGGAGACACACTAGGCCGAATGACACCTTTATCTAAGAGATCTTTCAATTACTCCTTAAGTTCTTTCAACTCCGCCGAAGACATTCTATAAGGAGGAATAGAGATCGGACGAGTGTCTAAAACAAGATCAATCCCAAAATTAATTTCCCGATACAGATTCTAGAGATGGATCTTCTGAGTTATAATCTTTAACTTAGACCAAATGATACAAGCACCCCTTCAAAATCAACCTTTGGGCCTTAAGATAAGAAATAAACCTTCCCTTAGACATTAAGGAACCACCTTCCCATACAATGACTAGCTCATTAGGAAATTTGAACATGACCCTACGGGTTCGACAATCTAGGGAAGCATAACAAGAGTGTAACCAATCCATTCCCAAGATAACATCAAAATCAACCATGTCTAATCCTATCAAGTCAACAAGAGTATCTTTACCACAAATAGATATCACACACCTCCTATAGACTTTTAACAACCACAGAGTCTCCTACTGGGTAGAAATAGAAAAAGAAACCAACAAACTCTCAGGACCACAATTAAGATGTACGACCATATATGGGGTCACATAAGAAAGAGTAGACCCTGAGTCAAGCAATAAATACACATCATGAGAGAATTGTCTCAACATACCCGCAACAACATCGGGAGACACCTCAAAATCCTGGCGAGTAGCTAGTGCATACAAGTAGTTTTAGCTAGTACCAGTTCCAAAAATAGAAGCAATAACAGACATAGCACCCTTAGGTATGAGAGTAGAGGGAGTAGCAATAGAGGCCCTATTAGCCCAAGAATCTGCTAGAATTGGGCACTCATGTTGCATGTGCCTAAGCTGACCATAATGAAAACATCTACCTCTCTCTTTCTCACATTCTCTATGATAACTCTAACCATAGATTCTACAAGGAGAGTAGGGTGGAGCTGATTGAGCACCACTAGTCTGAAATTAGGCACCTTGTTCTCGGGACCCACCACCAAACTGAGATTGACGACCACCCAAGAACTTTGGGTAAGGAGAGTGAACACTAGACGAGGAGAACAAACCCAAACTCCCTTAATTCTTTCATGGCCACTTGAAACTACTTTCCACCACTACTCTCGAAAAGCCCAAACATCCTTCCCTGTTTCTCACTAAGATCAACTTTGCTTTTTCTTCTCTTCTTCTACTTGTTGCATATAAATAACCAATCTAGATATGTCCATGTTTTCAATCAACAAGGCCTCCTTGCTTTCAAGAACTAACTTACAGGACAATCCCGAGACAAACTTATGCATTCTATCCCTCATGCTAGAAACCATCTCAGGAGCATACCTTGACTATTGATGGAATTTTAAGGCATACTTTAACACGAACATTCTCCCTTGCTTCAAGTTCACAAACTTTTCTGCCTTTGTCTCTCTCAACTCTTAAAGAAAGAAGCGGTTAAGGAAAGACTCGGAGAAATCTACCCAAGAAGCCGGACTAGCATCAATACCCCTAGACAATTGCCACCCTTCATACAACTGGTATGCTACATCTTTTAATTGGTAGGAAGAAAGCTCAACACCCTCAATTTTGAAAGAATGCAAGATTCAAAAGATTTTCTCTATTTAATCAATGAAGCCTTGAAGATCTTCCTCAATATTGGTATCGGAGAACATAGGAGGGTTCAATCTCAAAAGTTGGCCAATTCTTATGGCCTCAGAAGAAATGGTAGCCGAGGAAGCATACTCTACTTGAGAGGCTACCAATTGAGTTAAGAGGTTGATAGAGTAATGAAACTCTACATTAGTAGCATCTCTTTGAGGATACCAATGAGGAATACCACTCTCATAAGCAGGGTTGGTGGGTGGAACTGAATGAGAATATCCAGATACCACAGCCATAGCTCAGGTCTGAACTCTAAAAGTTAGACGAGCTTCGTCCATAGGACCCTCAGTAGTGTCTGCCCGAGTCTCAGATCTCCTTTGAGTCATGATCTAAAAGATAGAAAATGAAATCAGAGAAAATCCAAGACCTTAACTTAATAGCTTGAGATTGAATCATAAGAAAGGGAAAAATTTCCTAAAATATCTCATAGCTTCTCTTTTATAAGTGTGGCGCGCTTCATACCCATAAAAGAGACTCTATTTGACATGGTATTTTGATCACCCAACTGACCATGAACCTAGACTTCGATACCAACTTAACCCAACTCAAACTTGAGCCATGCCGTATGGGCACCTCAAGATCACATGAACCGGAGGTCGCCCCGATAACCCATTCTAAACATCTCATCATACCATAGGAGTCAAAGGAAATCCACCTTACATAGTGAAATTAGTATCGTAAGTCAACATTAGATTCTTAATAATAATAATAATAACTACGCCCAAGTTCACAGTTGTTCACAATACCTCTATACACAACCGAAGTAAATAAATGTATATGTAGGGTCAAGACCCGACTATAGGAAAACCAAGTCTTAAATAAACTAAGTATAAAGATAAAGACTAAGAGATGACATATTCTAAAGTAAGGAAGCTCACCGTTTCAAGTCAAGGACAAACCGCCTCAATCTACTAGTCACTGTGCGGAAAAAAAAAAGATGCATCGGCGCATACGTAGCATGGGGATATAGCATCCAAAGATGGTTCGCTGGTTGGAATTCTATCATATAACTCAAGGATAGGTGATAAGATAATATCATCAATCAATAACAAATTAATATATCACATTTCATTACATTCGTACAGTTATTCATACATATACATATGCCATATATCAAACAAGATATCGAGGTTCAAAATATTCTTAAACATTCATTCATTAGACGTAAAGTAGAGGTCAAACACCTTCGAAACTTACAGATTTATCATGTTTAATACACCAAGGACTTTAGCCACATTCACATTATCATTAGACTGGGGACTTCCCCCATGTACATATGTTCATTATGCTTAGGGACATTATCCACACACACCATCACTCAATGAGGGACCTTACCCAAACACTTAGGCCATTCAAACAAGGGACTTTACCCACACACATAGGTGTACTTTACCACAAGCCATGAGTGGACTTTACCACAAGACTTAGGTGGAATTTACCACAAGCCTCTTCATGAGTTTGGCAAAGGACTTTACCCTCAAGATATTACATAAGGCAAGGTACTTTAACCATGCAAGATCTCTTTTCAAGCAATAGACTTTACCTTGCAGTTTCATTAGGCAAAGGACTTTACCCTCAAGACATTACATAAGGCAAATGACTTTAACCTCAAGCCATCACAACCATCATTAGTTGACATTTAGGACTTTAAGCTCTTGTCCATACATCACCACTCATTCAATACAACATTTAGGGACTTTAGCCATTTAGCCAATTTCAACACTATACAAGACCTCATGGTCATTATGGGAGCCTTCATTTCTTAATCATCTCAATAGTCCAATGACTTTACTTAGTGCAATTATACAATTCCATTCATGGTCATCAATACCCACACAAGTTATTCACATTTCATTACTAATCTATTACCACATTCTTACCACACTTGGGTTCTATGCACAATTCAAGTTCATCCCCATATCTAGGGACTTTACCCTCACATTATCCGTTTATCAACAAGGTTACCAATTTCACAATTCATAGTTCATAATACCTTCACAAGGTCATTCAACAATCATTCATAGTCCCTTAGGCCATTTCCCTAGCTCAACACATTATCAACATGTAATTAGTCATTTCACTTAAACATTTTAACAAACACCTTTTGTGCATACTTATAACAAGGTCATTTCAATGGTAGAAATCATTAATCCTAGGGTTATTAAAGACCCCCATGTTAAACAATATACAACAAGCACCCACATATGCAATCTATAATCAAATACATGTATTAATACAATTATATACAAGAATCATCATCATTCATTGTTAGGTGTCAAAACCCTTTTCATTTGATTCAAAACCACCATTTACACTCACTGATACAAGTGTGAAATATGTGGGTTTAGAGTTATTTAAAGAGGGGAAGAGATGCATGCCTTAAAGTACTTGAATCACCAACAAGCTTGACCTCTCCCTTGACACTAGTTGAAAACCTTTAAACCCTAGCCTCCAATCTTGCTTCCAAGGGCCTTTAGAGAGTTTAGGATATTTAAGTCTTGAAAATGAAGACTTAAGAGGCTACTATGCCTTAAATAGGTCAAGGACTTAGGGATTCAGGCAAGGTAAATTACCAAAAGGTCTTCAGTTAAAAGTTGGAAAACACACATGTGCAGGGGTACGACTCCCCCTCACGATTCACTTGGAAATCATAACCTAGGGTATGAGTAGTTCCCTAACTCAGAACCTAGCCTTGTCCTAGGTCAACCATACTATTTTGGGTATGAAAAGGGACCTTTGAGTCATAACCAAGTGGTACAGATCACCTTTTAAGTTGTAAGCTCATCTCGTTACCAAAATAGTCCACTTCTAGGTTAGGTTTCCCTCTATACTGTTGGCTAGTAAATGAATTGTAAGCTTGGTTACGAAAAAAGAATGACCTTGTAGTATGGAGGAAAATATGTTACCCTAATTTACTTTTTAGGATATTAAAGGGGATGGCATGGTGGGTACGAGTCGTGACCTAGGGTACGACTCAACCGTATCCACTCCAGAGGCATCAAAAGTTGATATTTTCTCAATGGTTCCAAGGTCTAGGTTCTTCAACTATCTTCCACTTTGATAGGTAAGTAAAGATACAAGTTAACACCTCAACATACACTAAATAAATCTTTACACAGGTTAGAAATAACACTCTATAAAGATGCAACACAACATATATCATGATCATTGCCACTCAACTAAAAAAATTTTACAAGGTCGCATTCTCGGGTGTTTCAATCATGAGAGCCTATAGTATGTGTTCACTCAGAAGGAGTTGAATCTCAAATATAGGAGATGGCTTGAGTTTCTCAAGGATTATTATATGAGGTTTCACATTATCCAGGTAAAACTAATGTGGTTGTTAATAATTTTAGCACGTTATCCATGGGGAGCTTATCTCATGTTTATAAGGAGAAATGAGGTTTGCTAAAGGACATTAACCATTTGTATAATCTTGGAGTTAATATTTTGGATTTTGAGGATGGTGAGGTAATCTTTCAGGAGGTGGCAAAGTTTTATCTCGGTACTGAGGTAAATGAGAAATAGGTTTTAGATCCTATCTTGATGCAGATCTGTAACACCCTGTAAAAGTCGTGCATGGATTAGCCTTTAATAGAGTGCCCTTACACTTAAAAACTTGAAAATTTTTCTAAGTGTAATGAGGACTTAGAGTCATTTTAGCTGGCAATCTTCGGGATACAACTTTTCAACCTTCCCGACATCCTCTTTTAGATTTTCAAGTTGCGTTATGATTGAGAAATCTCATAGTACATCTCGGATAAGTTTCGGAATTTTTCGGAATGCATAAGGCTGCGTTTGGATTTAAAAACAGTAGCAAAACGCATAGACTATTGCCCAGTTTTCAGCATTTCAGGGTCAATTTCAAACGATCATAACTCCCTGTATATAATGAAATGTGTGAGATATAATATATCAAACAAAATATCTTTGAGTCCTCTTTCAATTGCAGTTGGTTTCATCCAATTTGAGTAGATGAGTAAAAAGTTATAATCGATTTACTTCCAGTCTACCAAGCTGTCAACTGAGGGACAGATTTGACCTTAATTGTTCCTTAGGGGTATTTTGGTAATCCTACACCCCTATATATACCACCAACACGGGATTTAATCCCTCAAACACCTTAATACACATACTTTTCCCAAAATTGCTCAAGAACTCTCCCTAGGGTTTCAACATTAAAACCCAAGCAACTCAAGATTCAACCGCGGGTTCGTGAAACAAATTACAGATTTGGAATCCTCTCGACGTAGGCTTCGATAGACACCCAAAATTCGTGGAGAACAAGGTACGCGGGGTTTTCCTAAATTATCATGGGCATAGAAAAATCATGTTTTAGAATGGGGTTTTAAATTATGTATATATATTTATGTATAAGATGTTTTAACATCATTGTTTTGGTTTTTTGACCATCTCCAAAGCGATTTGACAGTTTATATACATATATGAATGAATGTGTTTCAATTTTGAATACATGAACTTGCTAAAGACATTTGACCACCAGGTGTTTGATGAAATTTCTGCATGAATTGAACTTTAAGTTTTGGAATATGAAATCCTTTACATCAGTTACATGTTTTGGTGGTCTAAACTATGTTTTGAATGAAAGCTCTTGCTTAATATATTATGGCTCAGAAAAATCATGACTTGCAAGTCTTGGTATGACGATACCAACTCAGACTAATGCCATATCAGACTCAGACTAACAGACATTTCAGACTTTCATGATTTTAGACATTCAGAATGTTGCATGTACAGAAAAGGTTAAAAATGGGCATACAGAGATGTTAGGTGGTTCCCCGAAGAGGGCTTGAGTTCAAGTGACTCATTGCCTAAAACCGTGGTTTGCCGACCCGGGTATACTATTATGCGCTGACTTAAATGTCCTGTGGCGTATCAGACTCAGACACTCCAACCCTTATGGCACACTTGGGTTGGGGGCTTCCCCGCCGAGTCAATGGCAGATTCCATACAGCCCGTGGAATATCATACTTGTAGGGGAAAACCACCTAACTCAGAAGTAAAACACAGATCATGATTTGAAATGAACAGACAGGTTACATGTTTTCAGAAAGTGCCCATGTATTTTTCAGAAACAGTTTTATACATGATGTCCTGATGAAAAATTGCTTTCACTTAACATGTATATATATATATATGTATGTTCCATTATACTATTTTTTTGGATTGCTTCGCGTGCCAGTACTTTTGTGCTGACCCCCCTCCTTCCAGGTTCTGAGGCACAGTCTAGGGGTCCAGCTACTCAGTAGACATTCTCGGATTTACAGACTTGATCTCACAGTGGTGAGCCTTCTATTATTCGGAAGGCCTAATTATGTCAGACATTATCTTATTTATTATGTTTTTGGTTTACTGGGGGTTTTGTCCCAGTTTCTTTTCAGACAGATATTTATGTTCTTAGTAGAGATTTCACAGACTGATGTCAGATAGTATTATTCAGAAATGTTGCAGAACTTGACCATGTTTTCTGTACTCAGTTTTAATTCCGTATTTTATTATGATTATGAATGTTGTGCATGATAACCAGATAGATAATGGGTGTTTCGGGCCTTCATGGTTCAGGATGCTCGTCACGGCTAGGGCCTAGGCTCGGGTCGTGAAAAGATCAAGGATAATACCATGCAGTAAAAAATAATGGCTTTTGAGATTGGTGGTGATGGTATCTTAAGGTACCAAGGTAGGTTATATGTTTTTTATGTTGAGGGACAGAGAAAGAGGATCTTAGTTGAGGCTCATGAGTCATGGTATGTTGTTCATCCTGGTTTGACGAAGATGTACAATGATTTGAAAGAGATTTATTAAAGGAATAAAATAGAAAAATATATGGAAAATTTCATTGCAAGTGTATGGTTTGTCAACAAGTGAAGGTTGAGCACATAAGTCCTGGTAGGTTGTTTCAACAAATCAAGTTTCCTTTGTAGATATGGGAGGTGATTAATATGGATTTCGTTACCAATCTTCCATGATCACATATTTAAATTGATTTAATTTGGGTCATCATGGATAGGATGACTAAGTCTGCTCATTTCTTGCTTGTGAGGACAAATTTTTCTACATAAGGTTATGCTAAGCTTTTCATTTAGGAGATCGTCAAGTTGCATGGTGTGCCTATCTCTATTATATCTTTAATAGTAGTAAGCAATTCTCATCTTAATTTTGGTTCTCATTAAGGAAGGTTTGGGGAATAAGGTGAGCGAGCCTTAGCACCACTTTCCACCCTTATGTAGATAAGTAAGCAGAGAGGACCATTCAGATATTGGAGGATATGCTAAGGTCTTATGTGATCAACTTTGGTGGTAGTTGGGTTGATCATTTGCATCTAATAGAGTTTGTGTATTATAATAGCTAGCACTTTAGTATTGGATGGATCCTCTCGAGGCCCACCATGGTAGGAGGTATAGGTCTCTTATTGGGTGGTTTGAGGTTAGTGAAAATAGATTGTACAGTCCCAACTTGGTTTACCAAGCCATGGAAAAGGTAAAGGTGAATCAAAATAATCTTAAGATTGCCCAAAGTCACCAAAAGTCCTATGCGGACATAAGGCAAAGGGAGTTGAAATTGGAAGTTGGCATTTGGGCATTCTTGAAGGTGTCTTCCATAAAGGGAGTGATATGGTTTGGAAAGAAGGGGAAGCTCAATCTTCATTTTGTTATCCTGTACTTGATCTTGAGAAGAATGGGCAATATTGCTTATGAGTTGGAATTTCCTTCTAGTTAGGGTTCCATTTACTAGGTCTTTCATGTTTCAATGTCGAAGAAGTGTGTGGGTAATCCTTTCTTGGTTATTCCTTTGAGAGTGTGGGTATTTCAGATTCCTTATCTTACAAACAAGTCCCAATTGAGATCTTGGATTGGCATGTCCATCGATTGTGGACTAAGGATATAGCTTTGGTGAAGGTTCTATGGAGGAAACAAAATTTTAAAGAAACTACTTGGGAAGCTAAAGAAGACACGAAGTCTAAATATCCATTCTTGTTTCCCGATTTGGATAATCTCCCTTGAGATATGTGTATTCCTTAACATCTTTGTCTTCTGTCTTTGTTAAAGGTAAGTAAGGTTGTGTTCCATGTTAAATCATGCTAATGGATGCCTAGTCTCATCATTTGTGGACCAATGATCCTAAGGGAGGAGAATGAAACACCTTAGATATTTACAGCAGGAATTCTTGAGTTCTTAAACTCACGTCCCCGACTACGACACTCCCTTTGAGTTGTAGGGAGTCATTATGGCTTGTAGAACCCAAATCGTAGACCGACCAGTGTGTTTGGCTAAGTTCATGTGTTGGTCATCATTGGCACCCAAGGAGTCATTAAGTCTTATTATGAGTCATGTAGTGGCTCTCATAGCCAAACCAGTAAAGGAGGCCGATGTTTCTGTCTTGTCTATGAGTTGAGCTCACAAGTCATAAGGTCTGAATACCAGTCCTAGGGAACAACTTATAATTAGACTAGTGTTGGTTCCCATGGATGTTGTCTAGCCTTCGACTAAGTGTCACCAGTTGTATGGTGACCCTACGAGTTGTAAGGTCACCCGTAAAGACTGGGTGATAGTTTTTCAGTCTTTTTATTAAGGGCACTTTGGATATTTCCTCTTCTACCCAATAATAAACTACGACTTAAAACCCCTTTAGGGTATCATTATCACTCCAAAAAATCAAAATAACTTCTTAAACTCTCTCAACTTCTCTCAAGAAAAAACACTTAGGGTTTCTTAAGGTTGACAACTAAGCTTCCAAAGGTGATTCCTTCTTCAAATTTCTTGGTGATTAAGGCATGTGACTCTAACCTTAAATTTGTTTTACTTAAATCATGAAATTATATGATTGTTTATGTAGATTTTATCATGGGTTTTGATATGGGTTGAGGGTTTTGTAATAAATGTTTCTTAGATTTTTTTCTCATGATTTATCATGCATTATTTATGGTTTTGAACTTGTGGTGTGAATGAGCATGGTGAATAAACTAGGGGATTGTGTGTTCCCCCAATTTTGTAAATATTGACAATTGAATTGGTAATAACTCCAACCCAATCTTGTGAAATTGGCTTTGAATATGAGTATAACTGGATTGAACTATTTTTGGAACATTGCATGATATAAAGAGGTTTTAGAAATATAATGGTTTGATTTAATGAACAAATGGGGTTGATGTTCCCCCACCTTGTATTAATGAACAAAGGGAGTTATCTTCCCCAAGTGAATGGAATTGTATTGGCATGATGATGTTACCTTGCAAGTGTAGTTGGTATAAAGATACCAATAGTGTATGTGTTAAATCATATTGTGGTTCAATGAATGGGAATGTGTGAAAAGTGTTTTAATTGGGCTTAAAATAGTATTGTGTAGCTAGGCCATGAAAGTGGAGGTCCCGAGCGACCAATATTTGAAACAACATATGCCGGCGTGAGTGGTCTATATGATCAAGTGGTTCGAGTCTCCCTTATTGAATAATTAGGTTGTTTGAGTCCCCCATGTTAAATGATTGGATGCTTAAGTCATCCTTGACATAGGACCGGGAGGTTCGAGTCCCCAATGGTATATATGATTATTCTTTGGTTTGTGCAGATACACGCACTGGGGCCCTTTCAGCTGGGTAAAGCTAGACCCATATAGCCTGCGGGTGCTTTTTTATGACGGTTTGAGATACATAGTCCAGGTTAATATTTTAAGGTTCGTGCTAAGCCTTATTCCCTATCCCAGTATTATAGATAAGTATATATATAATCTTGCATGTAAATGAACATGTACATTGAGTTGAACTGAATTTTGAATTGTCATTACTTTATCCTTATTCCTAAGTTACATGCTAGCGCTCAACCCGTTAACCATCTCCGAACACTGTATCCCCATGTGATGCAGGAACCGAAGACACTTCTATTTTTCCTGTGCAGTGATAGGATTTTTGAATTATCAGCAATCAACTTGAAGTAGTGAGCCTCCTTCTTATGGAAGGCTATTATTTCTTGTATTATCTTTTATGACCTTTCTTTGGACTTGTTTTGGCTATCATCAGGGGAATGCCCTAACATTGATTTTATTTGGTTTTGTCATAGATACTTTGTGGACTACTATTGATTGGGTATTGGTATTGGTTGTTGATATTCTTAGACTTCTTTAGTTTTGATTATTCTATTTTGTTATATGTTTAGAATTCATCCATTATTAGTGTATTGTGTTCGGTGTAACTGGGCAAAGGGTGGTATCTGGTCCACGATGGACTTAGGATGCCAATCATGGCTAGGCCTTGGTTTGGGTCATGACAAAGCTGGTACCCGAGTCTGGGTTCATAGTAAATTGGGTGTCTATAAAGACGTGTCAAGTAGAGTCTCTTTTATATGTGTGTAGCATTCCACACTTATAAGGGAGAGGCTATAAGACATTTAGGAATGTTTCCCTTTCTTGTTATTCTATTTTGGGCTATAGAGTCTAAGGCCTTGAATCTCCTCTAATTCCCCTTTATTCATATTTTAGATCATGCCTCCATGAAGATCTAATGTTCATGGAAACTCTTCAGTCTTGCTTAAGGACAATGCGGATGGAGCTCGTCTTACGTATGGTGTTTAGACCCAGACTGGGGTTCCATCTCCTAATTTTCCTCATGGAATTCCATCAGTTCCTTCTATCCCTCCTTGGACACCACATGGCGATGTGTCTAATGCTAAGTTTTTTCAGTCGATCCACTTGCTTACCCAGTTGGTAGCCTATCGGACTGAGCGTGTTGCTTTTGTTTCTCCATCTTCTAAGGTTACTAAAGTTGTCCAGTTATATGGTTGAGCCCTCCGACCTTCACTGGTTCAAAGGTTTAGGGGGATCCTTAAAATTTTATTGATGAGATAGAAAAGATCTTTAGAATTATGCATTCTTCTAACTCTAAGGGTGTTGAGTTTTCCATATACCAACTGAAAGATGTGGCATATGAGTAGTAAGAGGAACGGGAGCAGTTGATGGGAGATGATGTTGAGCTAGCTATGTGGAATGACTTTTCTAGTGCTTTTCTAGATCATTTCATTCCTCAGGAGTTGAGGGAGGCGAAAGCTAAGGAGTTCATGAATTTGAAACAAGGCAGAATGACTATGAAGGAGTATGCCTTGAAGTTTTATTAGTTTTCTAGTTATTCTCAAGAGTTGGTTTCTTCTTATTATTTCTTGGATTATCTTCTATGACTTTTCTTTTGACTTGTTTTGGCTATCGTCAGGGGTATGTCCCAACACTGATTTGATTCAGTTTTGTCATAGAGGCTTTGTGGATTATTGTGGACTGGGTATTGGTATTGGTTGTGCACATTCTTAGACTTCTTGAGTTTTGATTATCCTATCTTGTTATATGTTTGGAATTCAGCCACTGCTAGTGTATTGTGTTGGTGTAACTAGGCAAAAGGGGTAGTCTCCGATCCATGACGGAATAGGGAGGCCCGTCATGGCTAGGACCTGGTTCGGGTCATGACACCTGGTTTGCCGATTTTTCCAACTATTTGGAAAGTGATCTTGTCCCCGAAGACTTGTCGTCTCAACAACACAAAAGATTCATGCATGAGGTATGTAATTTTTTCTGGGATGAGCCTTATCTTTTTCGAGTCTGTGCAAATGGAGTTATTCAGAGGTGTATTCCTGAGGTGGAGATGATGAACATTCTTGAGGCTTCTCATTCATCACCAGTTGGGGGTTATCATGGTGGTACCCGACAACCCACAAAATTCTGCAGTGTGGGTACTATTGTTTGACTATCTTCGAAGATGCCCATGGTTATGCTCAGGCTTATGATCAGTGTCAGTGTCAAGGAAATATTTTGCAGAAACATAAGCCCCCCATGACACCTATCTTGGAGATAGAGTTGTTTGATATATGGGGAATTGATTTTCTAGGTCTATTTGTAAGTTCTTATGGTATGAAGTACATAATGGTGGCAGTCGATTGTGTTTCAAAGTAGGTGGAGGTGGTTGCGCTTCCAAATAATAAAGGTCAAAGTTTCACCACATTCTTGAAAAAGAACACCTTTTCTAGGGTTGGCACTCCACGTGTTATTATTAGTAATGGTGGGTTTCACTTTTATAATCATCTTCTTAAGTCCTTACTTGAAAAATATAGTGTGAAGCATAAGGTGGTGTTGCACCCAAGCGGACACACAAGTGTACGTGGTCTTACCAAGTAATATAATAGACTTTTATAAAGCCGAATATTGATCCCTCAGAGACTTGTTTTAACAACTATCCAATTTCAATTCACAATTGAGATTAAATTGATGCAAAGTAACCAAAAGATTTTTGAAAGTTTATGAACTAAAAGTAAAGTAAAATAATGCGGAAAAGTAAGGACTTTGGATAATCAATGGATGAAATCCCGGGGCTAAAGCACTACGAACAATCATACTATGCTAACAAACTTCATCGGTCAGACTGCTTATCTCGGTTGTTGATTCTAAGGGTTTATCGCATGATCATGGTCTCCCGACCTCTAATCGTCTACCTAACTTGGACATTACAACTACATCATTGAGCGGGGATGTAATAATCCAATTACATGAAAGAAGTTATCATCCTACATGTGAACCAAGCAAGGCTTCTAGGTATATACCTATCCTAGATGCTAATTCAAATCCCTTTTTTTTATAAAGGAATAAGAACCCTACTCTATTTACACTCACGTTCTATCTTCCTCTTCCCCCTCCCGAGATCAAAAAGTCGATAATATATGGATTATAAGGGTCGAGAATCCTTAAAATAATGATAAAAATGGTAAACAAAAAAACAATTATTATATTAAATAAAACTAAATCAATTCGTAGTAGTTGTAATCATGTTCTTGGCTTTAACTCCGGAAAGGGGGTGTGTAGCCACTAATCGACATAATCATCATCCTAGTTAATGAATACATGATTAAATCTATTAAAAATATAAATTAAATAGAAATAAAACCTAAATGGAGTTTTGATAAGCCTCTCTCCAAGTACAAAAACGTTCAAAGTGTCCAAGGTCTCCAACAAAGTGTACAACGACTCCTATTTATAGTAAAGGCATTTGGTCGTGTAGGGAGTGGTCTTCGTATCATGATGTCTGCAAAGGGTGACTGGTGGTCAAATCACAAGCTGTGTAAAGGTGAAGTGGAGGTTGTTACATGAGCTATGGAAAGGAGGTCTGGTGGTCGCGACGCGCTGCCATCGTGAGAGATCTCTAGAATTTGCCATTTGACGTCTACTTAGTCTTAAGCATTTTCCATTTAATTCCATGCCTTGCGGTGTTATTTACCTTGAATTTCAAGAGTTTGTATCATAAAAATATCCTCAAAATAAACTCTTCAAGATTCCTACTTCATCTTACACCACATATTAGAGATCAAGACAACACAATAACAAGAACGATGAACTAGAACCTCGAGCTAAGACTAGGCTTTCCCACATTGATCTTTAAGTTATTGTTTTGACTCTTTGATTGATCCTATAGAACTTTGCACATTGTAAACAAGTTTTTCCACATGTAAGTACACAATAATAACCCTAGGAACTCAATACACCTACTAGAATCCATCGAAATCAACTAGAACAACACCTAGCTCAAGCTAGTAAAACTAGTTTTCTCGTCGAGACTCTAAATGATCAATTTAAGTACAAAATTGTTTGAAATATGTCGTGAACATTTTAATTACATACTTAAACACTTATATGCTTATTTATATCATTATGAACACATAAAGCACACGAATTATTCTCTAAACAAGGCTAAATAAGCTAGGATAGCAACACTAAAGTGCATAAATACACCCAATATCTGGTGAAAACACCTTACCATCCATAGATGAGTGGGAAAGTTGAGGTATACAATCATGATATCAAGTCCATATTGGCTAAGAATGTGAATACCAATAGGACTAATTGCTCAAAGAAGCTAGACAATGCACTTTGGGCTTACCATATAGCTTTTAAATCCTCTATAGATGCCTCTATATATCATCTTATATATAGAAAGGCATCTCACTTTCCGATTTCTTATGGGTGTTAAAAAAGTAAAATCTTGAGTAGAGTGATGCAACAAATTTTAGGATGAGCAAGGTAAATGGGTTGGATGAATTTAGGCTCAGAGCTTATGAGAGTTCAGCTTTATACAAGGAGAAGATAAAGTTGTATCATGAAAAAAAGATTGAAAAAGGGTGTTTGGGCCTGGTGATATGTTCCTGTTGGATAATTCAAAACTTCGCTTATTTCCTAAAAAGTAGAAGTCTAGGTGGAATGGACCATTCTCTGTGGTTAGAGTGTTTTTGCATGGTGCTATGAGTTCAAGCTAGATAGAGAAGCCCCATTCAAGGTGAACAAGCAGTGTGATAAGCACTATATGGAAAATATGGAAAAATAAAAGTATGTGTTGATGTACGCCTTGGCAAAGTCTGAGTATCCAAGGCAACCAAGTCGTGCTGCGATGTTAAATTCGGCACTTCATGGGAGGCAACCCATAGGCTTGTTGGTGAAGTCTGAGTATCCAACATAGCATGTCGTGCCGCAACGTTAAACCAAGTGCTAGTTAGGACTTAACCAAATATTTTTAGTATTTAATTTGTTTTCATTTTTATAGGTTTAAAGCATGGGGAAACACTTGGAAGCTGGTAAAAACTATAAAATTCAGACAGGTCCAGGTAAGTAGACTTACACGCCCACTTACAGGGGTCGTAAGTCCCACCTATGATTGATAAGTGGTGTCTTAGGTGTCAGAGTGAAAATCTAAGGATTTTGGGGTCTCTAAAGTTGTATTTACAAACCCACTTACTGGGGTCATAAGTACAACCTACGACTCTGTAAGTAGGGTCATAGAAACTAAAAGGAAAAATAGTGCAGGTCTCACTTACGGAGACACTTACGACCGCCATAAGTACTATTTAATGGCCTTAAATGGCCTCGTAAGTTGACAAAAAATGGGAGGTCAAATTTTTGAAATTTAGATTGAACCCAAGTGGATCTGACTCGATCCGACGCACCCCCACACTTAAAAACCCCAAATCCAATCCATTTTCCCTACTACCTCAAAATTTTAAAACTCCCACCCCTAATCAAACTCCTCAACTTCCCTCTAAATTTACAAAAGGCAAAAATCTTTAAAAAAAATCCAATCACTTGCACTCATATTCAAGAACTAGGGCTAGTCTCACTTTTTTCATATTCTACTTTTATATTTCTTAAATCCAGGTAATAACTCTTGGCTCCACTTTGGTAAAATAAGTTCATGATTATTAGACTTGAGATAGTGCTAAATATAGTCGTATACTTATCAAAGTCTCATAATTCTTGACCTATGTGGAGCCTAAATTTGATGAAGATTAATTTAAAACCTATTTTGTGTTTAGGGAACCTGTAATCACTTAATATATGGAAGTAGAAGTTGAATAGTAAAGGGAAAGCCCAAAAGTATTTGTGAAATACCTGTGAACTTAAAATGATATATGTTATAGTGTATGAAATTGGACTTAAAATTGCATTATACACTGTGTGGGATGAAAATTTTTGGGAAAAAGTTGAAGTACTCTCGGGAGAGATGTTATACGACACTTATTGTAATACCCTGTATTATTCTTAGCTCAATTCAGGTCCTAGTTGCATGCATAAGAGTCTTAAAGCCTGAAAATTTCACTAAGTGTTGGGGACTTAGTCATTTTTAAGGGCCCTTAACTTCGATGATTTTCAAATTGGTCTTCCCGACCCCGAGATATTAGTTTTTGAGTTAATTCAAGTTCAGGGGTGTAGGAAGCATATCTCCATGAAGTTTCAGATCTTTTGGATGAGGATTGGGTCATGTTTGGATCACGATTCCAGCAGCTCATTGTGATAGGACCGCATTGCGGTTGTAATAGCGATGGAGGCCTTATTGCATCGCGGTGCCTCTATAAAACGCATTCCAATTCTGTATTTAAATGTCTGAGAGGTAATTGTGTCTTTTATTCTAAATTCAAGTCGTCAACTTATGAATTATAATGTCAGTTAGGGCATTATTTGCCCATCTTCTCCAATCCTTCTCTTAAAGAAACCCTAGTCATTCCCCAAGATCATCAAATTCCATTACTTTCTCTCCTAGAAAACCAAGAATTGAAGTTCCCCAATCCAAGAACATTCAAGAAAGCATCAAGATTGGTGTTTCTCTTTCAAGATTAAGGGTTTATGGTATGTGTGATGTTAATCCATGGGCCCTTTTGGAGTCCAAGAATCTCTTTTTATGTTTTAAATTATGAATTTTACAGATTAAGTTGAATTATTCCCATGAACATCTTGGTAATTTGATTTCAGGTTATGATTACACATGTTTTTGATGGAATGAACCATTGCATGTTTTGAATATTGAACTTTTATCATTTAAAAACTTAATTCATGGTTTTAGTATTGTAAATATATTATTATCATGTGATTTACCCATTTCAATGCTTAAGTTCAATGTCTCTCATGTGTTTGATGAAATGCCTAAATGTTGGATTTTGAACAATGATTCCTTACTATAGTTTTAAAGATTTTATATGTCCATATTGTATTTTCTTTTAGTGTTGGAGGGTTCTGAACACCCGATACTTAGCTATTTACATAATTTCAGTATCTTCAGAATAATTTCAGATATACCATGAGCATTATCATTCAGTCAGTTATTATGATCAGTTGTTTGTTCTGTTAAGCTTAGTTCAGTCTAGTAATCAGTGCCAGTTCAATTGGGAGTAACATTTAGCATCGAGTGAACCCAGGGATGAGGGCATTCCTACCAGTTTAGGGTTTGACCCTTAGAAGCAATCCCTGAGTTACAGAACTACGTATCCAGTGTAGGTTTGAGATGTCTTCCTACCATCTTAGGGTTGACACATATCTCATAAGTTTCCTGTCAGTATAGGGTTACACTTTAGTCCTTCAAGACACCAGTTTAGTGGATCCACACATCCATTGTTAGTACCTGTGGAACGGTACTGACACCCTTCCAGGTGGGGTTATAGGTTGGACCCCAATTAGCTCAAATTGGGGCATGTAGGTTAGATGATACCTCCCACAGTCTCAGTTTAGTGTTCAGTATAGAATTCAGTTAAGGTTTGCTTGACCATAGAATATAGACTTTTAGTTATTTAGTTATCAAATTTCAGTAATTTAGTTTACAAATTATTTCAGAAATATTATATGCTTTGTTTGCATTCTTAGTATTTCAATTTCCATGCATGCATACTGAGTTATCTCATGCTATTCAGGCTATCATTACTTCATGCACAGTTAACCCATGCATTTTAGCCTAACCTCATCTCAAATAACAGTATATTCAAAGTACTGATCGCATATTTTTCTTCGCGCTATGATGTCTTATATTGTAGGTTCGAACACTCAATTTCCCAACCACACTTAGATAGTACAACATTACAGCAGCAGCAGCAGCAGTGGCGAGTCCTCATCCTTCGAGGAAAAGTTTATCTTTTATTCTGTTATTTTAATATGTTTTACTACAGTCAGTTGAGTTAGTTGGGGGTTTGTCCCATTAACTCCAAAGTCAGCCAGTTTAGAGGCTTTCAGACAGTCAGTTAGTTTTATCAGCTTTATCAGTCTTGATAAATATTTTTAGACTTGTGAATTTAGATGTATTTTCAATATTTAAAAATTATGACCTTATCAGTTATTTTCCCTACATGTCTATTATTATTATATTATTCAGTGCTCATAGTAGGTACCAGCTCATGGGTTAGCTTGTGGTTACTTATGAACATAAGCATCATTATCGCAACTAGGGGTAGCCTCAAGTTATGGAAAAACTTGGTATTAGAGCCTAATTTTTTACAGTGTCCTGGGGATTTTGAAAGTCACATTGAGTAGAGTCTTGTGCATGGGTGTGAAACACGCCACACTTATGGATAAGAGGCTACAAGATATTTTAGGAAAAGTTTCCCTTCTTCCAGTATTCATGTCGTGCGAATGAGCATAATCTCTATTTAAAAATCTCTTTCTAACTCATTCTTCCTTATATTTACAGATAATGACTCCCAAAAGAAACAATAGAAGGAGAAATGTAAATTAGCCCGCACCTCCGCCTGTTCTGGAAGATCCCCTGAATGAGTATGTCTCTTATGCCAAGTTTAGAGGTGCATTCACTAACTTAGCTCATTGAACAGCTACTCAAAACAATCAGTGGGTTATTGCCCCAACTAATCCAGTGGCAAATACAGTTGCATCTAGGATTCAGGATTTCACCCGAATGAATCCCTCTTTGTTTTTAGGAGTCAAATCTAAGGAGAATCTGCAGGAGTTTCTTGATTTGGTTTAGAAGGTGACCGATATCAGGGGTGTCAGTTAGAGTAAGCGTTCAGAGTTGGTTGCTTACCAGTTGTAGGATGTAGCTCATCATGGTATAAGCAGTAGAAGAAAGATAAGGGTGTTGAGTCAGCGCCTGTAGAGTGGGAGAAGTTTAACACAACCTTTTTAGACAGGTTTTTTCTGTTAGAGTTGCGGTAAGCTAAGGTGCTATAGTTCATTAATTTAAATCAGGGTAATATGAGTGTGAAGGAATACTTGTTTAAGTCTACTCAGTTGGCGAGGTATGCTCCTTTGATGGTGGCTGATAATAGGTCTAGAATGAGTAAGTTTGTTTTTGGTGTAGCTGATAGTGTGGTTAAGGAGTGTAGAACTGCTAGGTTGATTAAGGAGATGGACCTATCTAGGCTCATGGTTCATGCTCAATAGATTGAGGAGTAGAAGCTTAAGGAGAAAGAGAGAGAAAATAAGAGGGCCAGAATAGGTAGCTTTAAATTTTCCCTACCAAGGTTAGAAGGTGGTAACCATTCACAATTCCATTAGAAATTTTCATCCCCAACTCCATCATTAGCTAGTGTGCCAGTGCCGAAATTTAGGAATGACAGTTGGGATTAAGATCTAGGATCCAAGTCCCAGGGTACTGTGGATAGTAGTTATACTAATCCTCTCTGCAGGAAGTGTAATAGGAATCATCAAGGTATGTGTAAGGCTGGCAGTGATGTATGTTTTGGATATGGCAAGCCAGGCAACAAAGTTAGAGAATACCCCCAGGTGGGTCAGCATAGTCAGCACAGTCCTTCCCAAGTTCTAACCGGTCGCCTGACTCAGCAGGGTGCTGCTTCAAGTGCAACCAATGGACAGTGCTAGAAAAGGCTGCATGCATTTAAGTCTGGGAAAGATCAGTAATCCTCTCCTGATGTGGTTATGTGTACGTTATAGGTCTTTCATCTTCATGTGTATGTTTTACTAAACCCCGGATCCTCAATTTCTTTTGTAGCCCTCTATATAGTTGTTAATTTTGGTGTTAGCCCAGAAATATTAGCAGAGCCTTTCTCAGTGTTTACTCTAGTAAGTAAGTCAATCATAGCCAAACAGGTATACAGAAATTGCCCAATTACAGTAACCCAAAAAATTACTTTAGTTAATCTTGTAGAGTTAGAGATGACTGATTTTGATGTCATTCTCAGCATGGATTAGCTCCACTCATGCTATGCCTCAGTTGACTATAGAAATAGGTTCATTCAATTTTAGTTTCCCAATGAACCAGTTATTGAATGGAGGAGTAGTACTTTAGTTCTTAGGGGTCAAATTGTTTCATATCTTAAGGCAAGAAAAATAAAATCTATGGGGTGCATGTACCATCTTGATTGAGTCAAAGACTCTAATTCTGTGAATCCTAATCTCGAGTCAGTTTCATTAGTAAGGGAATTTCCAGATGTGTTCCCTGAAGATCTTTCTAGAGTCCCTTCCAAAAAGGAAATTGAAGTCAGAATAGATCTCCTTCCAGATACCCAGCCTATCTTCATTCCTCCCTATAGAATGGCTCCAACTAAGCTAAAAGAGTTAAAAAATAGTTGAAAGATCTCTTAGATAAGGGATTCATCAGGCCCATTATTTCCCCATAGGGCACTCCAGTCCTGTTCGTTCATAAGAAAGACGGTTCTCTAAGAATATACATCAATTACCGTCAGTTGAACAAAGTCACAATCAAGAATACATATCCACTCCCCAGGATTGATGACTTGTTCAATCAACTTCAGGGTGGAAGTTATTGCTCTTAGATAGACCCCAGATACGACTTTCATTAGCTCAGAGTCAGAGAATATGACATTTCGAAGACAGCCTTTAGAACTCGATATGGTCACTTCGAATTTCTAGTTATGTTTTTTGGACTAACGAATGCCTCAACATCTTTTATGGACTTGATGAACAGAGTGTTCAAGCAGTACTTAGATATGTTTGTCATCATCTTTATTGATGATATTCTCGTCTATTCTCGTGGTGAAAATAATCATGCATACTATCTCAGAATTATACTGCAGACTCTTAGAGCCCATCAGTTATTCTCCAAGTTCACTAAGTGCATGTTTTATCTAAGATCAGTAGCTTTTCTTGGCCATATTATTTTTGGTGATGGCATTAGAGTTAACCCTCAAAAGAATGAAGCGGTGAGAAACTAGCCCAGGCCCATCTTTTCATCAGATATCATGAGTTTCTTGAGTTTGGATGGCTATTACCAATAATTTGTTGAAGGGTTTCATCTATTGAATCCCCCATGTCTCAATTAACTCAGAAGAAAGTCAAGTTTCAGTGGTCAAATTCTTACGAGAAGATTTTTCAGGAGTTGAAGACTCGACTCACCTCAACCTCAGTCTTGACTTTTCCAGATGATTTAGATGGGTTGGTTGTTTACCAGTGATCTTCTAGAGTTGGTATTGGTTGTTTATTGACGTAGAGAGATAAGGACATATCCTATCCCTATAGACAGCTTAAACCCCATGAAAAGAATTATCCTACCCATGATCTTGAGTTAGCAGCTGTTGTTTTTGCCTTAAAGATTTGGAGGGATTATCTTTATGTAGTTCATATTAATGTGTTCACGGATCATAAAAGTTTGCAGAATATATTTCACAGAAGGACTTAAATCTCCATCAGAGAAGGTGTCTTGAGTTGTTAAAAGATTATGATATGAGTGTGTTGTATCATCCAGTAAGGCTAAAGTAGTGGCAGACGTCCTTAGTAGATTGTCTATGGGTAGTGTTGCTCATGTTGAGGATGATTAGAGGAAGTTAGTTAGAGAGGTTCATCAGCTTACTAGATTAGGTGTTCAGTTGGTTGATTCAGCTGAGAGTAGTATATGGGTTCAGAATGGTTCAGAATCTTCTTTGGTTACCAAAGTGAAAGAAAAACAAGATAGGGATTCCAGTCTAGTTAAGTTGAAAGAATCTGTTAGAGATCAGAAAGTAGAGGTTTTCTCCCAAGGGAGAGATATTGTGTTGAGATTTTAAGGTAGACTGTGTGTGTTATGTGTTAATGGTTTGAGACCATGGATTTTGGAAGAAGTGCATGGTGCGCGTTTCTCTTTACACCACGGAGCCACTAAGATGTACTGTGATTTGAGGGAAATCTATTGGTGGATTGGTATAAAGAGGGATATTGCAGAGTTTGTAGCTAAATATTCCAATTGTCAGTAGGTTAAGGTTGAGCACCAGAGGCCTAGTAGAACATTACAAGAGTTTAGCAATCCCACTTGAAAGTGGGAAGAGGTGAACATGGATTTTGTGTTGGGCTTTCCTCATACGCATCATCAACATGATTCGATATGCGTGACTTTAGATAGAATAACTAAATCAGCTAATTTCTTTCCAGTTCATACTTCTTATTCAACCGAGGATAACGCCAAGCTCTATATTAAAGAGTTGGTTAGGTTTCATGGAGTCCCATTATCTATCATTTCAGATAGAGGTGCTCAGTTTACCTCTCACTTTTGGAAGGCTTTTCAAAATGGTCTTGGTACTCAAGTTTATCTCAGTATAGATTTTCATCCTCAAATAGAAGGTAAGGCGTAGAGGACCATTCATACCCTAGAACATATATTGAGGGCGTGTGTTCATGATTTCAAGGGTAGTTGGGATGATGACTTACCTTTGATAGAGTTTTCCTAAATAATAGTTATCACTCCAGTATTCAGATGGCTCCGTTTTAAGGCTCCCTATTGGAGGAACTATAGATCTTCTATTGTTTGGTTTGAGGCATGTAGGGATACTTTGATAGGAACATATTTGGTGTTTGATGCAATGGAGAAGGTTCAGTTGATTAGGAAGAGGCTTAAGACAACCCAAAGCCATCAGAAATCCTATGCAGATGTGAGGAGATGAGATCTTGAGTTTGAAGGTTGGGATTTGGTGTATTTGAAAATCTCGCCCATGAAAGGAGTAAACAGATTTGGCAAGAAGGGGAAGCTTAGTCCCCAATATGTTGTCCCTTACAAAATTTTGAGTCGTATCGAAAAGGTAGCTTATGAGCTTAAGTTGCCTGCAGATATGGCATTAGTGCATCTAGTGTTTCATGATTCCCTGTTAAAGAAGTTTATTGGTAATCTAGTTGTCGTAGTTTCTTTAGAAAGCACAGATGTTCAGGATAGCCTTTCTAATGAAGAAATCTCAGTTGAGATCCTTAATAGTCAAATTCGAAGACTAAGGAACAAAGAAGTTCTCTTGGTCAAAGTTCTTTGGTGGAAGCAGTTCGTTGAGGGAGCCACTTGGGAAGTAGAAGCAGATATGCATACCAAGTACCCTCATCTTTTCTCCACAAACTCAGACTCAACTTAAGGTAAAAAATTTCCTCAGACTGACTCTCTTCAGTTCTCATCTTCAATTTTGTAATTCATCTCATGTCATTGCATGCATTCACAAGATCAGTTTAGTCATGTGTTATGTTTCAAACTCAGACATGTAATCATGGTTCCAGTTGTGCATGTTCAGGATGTGTGATCTCAGTTGCCTTAGTATATAACCCTCAGCCTAATCAGTCTTATTTGGGAATGAATATTCCTAAGAGGGATATATTGTAATACCACGTATTATTCTTAGCTCAGTTCAGCTCCTAGTTGTATGCATAAGAGGCTTAAATCCTGAAAATTTCACTAAGTGTTGGGGACTTAGTCATTTTTAAGGCTCCTTAACTTCAATGATTTTTAAATTGGTCTTCCCAACCTTGAGATGTTTGTTTTTGAGTTAATTCATGTGCAGGTGTGTAAGAAGCATGTCCCGGGGAAGTTTTGGATTTTTCGGAAGAGGATTGGGTCATGTTTGGATCACGATCCAGCAGCTCATCGCGATAGGAATGCGTCGTGGCCTTAATAGCGATGGACCCCACATCGCATCGCGGTGACCCTTTAAAATGCATTCCAATTATGAATTTAAATGTTTAAGGGGCAATTGTATCTTTTTCCCTCAATCCAAGTCGTCAAATTATGAATTATAACGTTAGTTAGGGCATTACTTTTCCATCTTCTCCAATCCTTCTCTCAAAGAAACCCTAGTCATCCCCCAAGATCATTAAATTCTATTACTTTCTCTCCAAGAAAACCAAGAATTCAAGTTCCCCAATCCAAGAACATCAAGAAAGCAACAAGATTGGTGTTTCTCTTTCAAGATTAAGGGCTTATGGTATGTGTGATGTTCATCCATGGGCCCTTTTCACCCATGGAGTCCAAGAATATCTTTTTATGTTTTAAATTATGAATTTTACATGATTAAGTTGAATTATGCCCATGAACATCTTGGTAATTTGATTTCAAGTTATGATTACATGTGTTTTCTATGGAATGAGCCACTGCATGTTTTGAATATTTAACTCTTGTCATTTAAAAACTTAATTCATGGTTTTAGTATTGTAACTATGTTATTATCATGTGATTTACCAATTCCCATGATTAAGTTCATGAATCTCATGTGTTTGATGAAATTCCTTAGTGTTGGATTTTGATCAATAATTCCCTACTATGGTTTCAAAACTTTTATATGTCATTGTATTTCCATTTAGTGCTAGAGGGTTATGAACAACTGATACATAATTGTTTGCATAATTTCAGTATCTTCAGAATGATTTCAGATATTCCATGAGCATTATCATTTAGTCAGTTATTATGATCAGTTGTTTGTTCAGTTAAGCTTAGTTCAGTCCAGTAATCAGTATCAGTTCAGTTGGAATAGGATTCAGCACCAAGTGAACCCGGGGATGGGGGTATTCCTGCCAGTTTAAGGTTTGGACCTTAGTAGTAGTCCTTGAGTTACAGAACTACATATTCCGCATAGGTTTGAGATGTCTTCTTGCTAACTTAGGGTTGACACATACCTCATGAATTTCTTTCCAGTATAGGGTTACTTTTTAGGCCTTCGAAACACCAGTTTAGTTTATCCACACAGTCGTTGTTAGTACCTGTGGCACGGTACTGACATCCCTCTAACTGGGGTTACATGTGTGACCGCAATTAGCTCATATTGGGGCATGTCGTTTAGATGATACCTCCCACCATCTCAGTTCAGTGTTCAAGCTTTCTTGACCATAGCATACAGAGTTTTAGTTATTCAGTTATCAGATTTTAGGAATTTAGTTTACAAATTATTTTAAAAATATTATATGCTTGGTCTTCCATTCTCAGTATTTCAGTTTCCATGCATGCATACTCAGTTATCTCATGCTATTCAATCAGTCATTTCTTCATGCACAGTTAACCCATGCATTTCATCCTAAACTGGTCTCTTATGCTAGTACATTCAAAGTACTGATCGCATACTTTTCTTTGCACTATTATGTCATATATCATAGGTTCGAACGCTTAGTTTCCCGACCACACTTAGATAGTTCAGCATTATAGCAGTAGTGGTGAGTCCTCATCCTTCAAGGACAAGATTATCTTTCATTCAATTATTTTAGTATTCCTTTATTAAAATCAGTTGGAGTTAGTTGGGGGTTTGTCCCATCAACTCCACAGTCAGTCAGTTTAGAGGCTTTCAGACATTTAGACACTCAGTTAGTTTTTATCAGCTTTATCAGCGTTGACAGATATTTTCAGACTTATGAATTCAGTTGTATTTTCAGTATTTAAAACCTTATGGCCTTATTAGTTATTTTTCGTGCATATCTACTATCATTATATTATTCAGTGCTCACAGCAAGTACCATTTCATGTGTTATCTTATGGTCACTTATGACCGTAAGCACCATTATCGCGACTAGGGGTAGCTTTGGGTCATGACATTTATGGACCTCGTACGTAACAATTATGATGGAGTAAGTGTTATTGTAAGTGTTAGACCTAAATCCCTGAAACTTCAAGGCTTTGTCTGATACTTACTAGGGCACCTACGACCCTCTTAAGTACCACCTACGGCTCATAGGTGGAGTCGAAGTTACCCTACCCTGGGTATTCTAATTCTTTTAAAAAAATTGTTCTATTCTTCTGTTTCAAGCACTAATAACTATTTCAAGTATGATGGCATTGAAAGCAACACAAAAGAATGAAGTTTAGTCTAGGCTCTATGCTGAGTCTCTTGAGTATAGTGGCTCTATGGAGGAGTATCCTGTTAGCCAGGACAATACCTCATTGGCCCCATGACGGACTCAAGGTCGATCTTAGAGATAGGCTGCAGTTGCAGCAGTGATTGCTACATTGGGCACTCAGACAGCCCTAACTCCTATTTAGATAGGCCCCTGGCCTGTACCAGCTTCATTTAAGTTGGGATCTCAGTCCGCAGAACAAGTAGGGGCCTAGACTTCAACACTTAAGACTTTTTCAGAGGTCGAGGATGAAGGCAACTTGGACCTTACCACCACACTTTCCTAGTCTGAAGAGGGAGAAGGCTATTTAGAGATTTTTTCAGAAGAGGTAGTTGATTTAGGGTCTGGGTCTGGAGATGAAGTTCAGTCCAGATAAGTTTTAGGGTTTGTTTTAGAAGAGAATGCATACGGCTCCTAGTTTGAGAAGGGGTTAGAGGATGTATCTGATTTAGCTAGTGAGTCAGCATCTGGGTCTATTGAACCCTAGTCTGAGGAAGGTGTAGACCATGTTCTACTAGAGATTTTATTATTATCAACCTAGGATGCTTAGCCAGTTGCACAGGACATCCAACCCCTTATTCCCCCACTTGTTGCTCTAGTATCCGATTCCACTAAATGTCTTTTAGCCCCTCTCTTATAATTGTGGTGCGCTTCACACCCATAAAAGAGACTCTACTTGATACGACATTGTGGACACCCAAATGACCATGAACCTAGTCTTTGATACCAACTTTACATGCCCCAAAACCGGGCCATGTCGTACGGGCATCTCAAGCCCATCTTAGATAAGAGATTGCCCCATTAACCCAACCCAATCATCATACCAAACCACAAGTGTCGGATAAACTCAGAACCTATATCAAGGTAGCAGAAATTAAGACTAGTAGTCAATACATAGGCAATATCAAACATTTCATAAATGTCAACATTCTAACTAACAGACCTAAGTACACACTTGTTCACAATAAATCTACATAAATCCAAAGTCTATATAAGTATATGTTGGGACATACCCCTAACAATAGTACAAAAACCGAATCCAAGACAAGTCTATAATAATAAGCTAAAGACTATGAAATGTGTGACCCCTAATGTATAGAAGTTCCCCACTTTAGTGTCAATCATACGATCCGCTCGAACACATGTCACTGCGCAGGAAGAGATGAAGATGCTTTGGCCCCTATGTTGCATTGGGACATAGCATACAAAGATGGTTAGGGGTTGAAGAACTAGCATGTAACTCAAGGATAAGGATAAAATAACAATATCAATTAAATCCAAGTCATTATATGATGTTCAACCACATTTATATACATAATCATACGAGCGGGTTAATAAATATATAACATATTCACAATGTGTCATAAGGAAACAAGACTTAGAAACACTCTCAGCGTACTCATTCACATGCCTTGCGGTGGAGAACTCCAATCTTCCACACGTAGGTTCACACTTTCTTATTAGTCGAGGGACTTTAACCATATATACACATTCGTTAATCAGGGGACGTTAACCATATACATATATTCATTTGGAAAGGGACTCTATCCATGATCTATTTTATTTAGGCAAGGGACTCCAACCTCAATCCATATTAGATAGGGGACTCTAACCCCAAACTGGCATATTCGAGAAAGGGACTCTAACCTTTTGCATTTTCATTAGGCAAGGGACTCTAACGTCTTGCATTTTTTACTAGGAAAGGGACTCTAACCTCAAGCCATATTGGTAGGGAAGGGACTCTAACCTCAAGCCATCATGACTATCATTAGTCGACATTGGGATTCTAACCCTTTGTCCATACCTCAACATTCATTCAGATCAACACTTAGGGAATCTAACACATTTAACCAATACAACACTTTGGGAGTTTGACCCATGTAACCAATTCCACACCACACATGACTTTTATAGTCATTTGTCTTTCAACCATTTCATTAGGCCAACTCTTTAATTTAATTCACCATTCAATTTGATTTATGGTCATCAAAACCCTTACAAGCCATTTATTCCTCATAAGCAATCTCACACCACCTTTTAGTTCAACATAATTCAATTCCATGTTAGGGACCAAAAATATCATTGCAACACTTCTTATCAACTATTCATACTCATTGGGCCATTTCCCTATATCAAAACATTGCCACCATGTGACTAGACACTTCACTTAGATATTTTCACAAAAACCTTGTATGCATACCTTTATCAAGGCCAAATTCGTGAAAGAATTCATTATTATTAGGTTACTCCAAACCCATTTGTTAAATCACATATAAGAAGCACCCACATATGCAAGTCATCACCAATAACATATATAAACATAAGTCTAAGCAAGAACCAACATTATTCATCATTAGACAACAAAAAACTAATTATTTGAGTTCAAAATCACCATTTTCAAGTATTAATCCATGTGTAAAATACATGGTTTTTGAGTTATTTAATAAGGGATAGAATTACATGCCTTAAACAAGATGATCCACCAAGAAATTTGACTCCTCTTTGCCTCTAGATGACCACCCTTGAAACCCCAGCCTCTAAATCTTCAAAGATGAGTTTGATAGAGTATTTAGGATGTTTGATCCACTCCAAAATATGTTTTAGGAGGCCACAAACACTTATATAGTAAGAGGACTTTAGGGTTTTGGGGTAGGAAATGACTATAAATCCCTCGACTTAATAGATGAAAGTGGCCTTTAAAGTGGGTACAACTCTCATGAGTCAACTATACCCTAGAGTACGAGTGGTACCCTAACTCATACCCTAGGCTTTACCTAGGACTCATACACTAGTCAGGGTATGACTACATACCCTTGACTCGTATCCAAAGGGTAAGACTTGTACCCTAAGTCATAACCCTAACTCGTACCTAAAATAGTCCACTCAAATTCAAGATAAGACTCTATACGACTTGGTATGGTACGACTTATACCCTAATATACGATTGAGAGGAGGCTAACTTGTACCTAGGATAGTGAGTAACCCCCACCGCACTACCTAGGGTATGATAGATAGTCACCAAATCATATCCATATGGTAAAACTAGTACCTTAGGTCTTACCTAGCCCAGTGACTTCAAATGAGGAGATTTTCTCATGGTTCAAAGCCTAGGTGTTTCAATTCTCCCCCACTTGGATCATTTGTCTTCGAATGACGAGTAATTAAAGAATAAACACTAGTTAATACACATCAAACAACATTTTAACAATTAGAAGATAAGCACAAAATAAAGATTAAAACACATCATAATCATTATCAATCATCCATTCATTTCATCGACTATGGGACTCAAACCCGTTACTTATCAAAGACACTTGTTCAATTAAAAACTTTGAGACTTTAACCCATAGTTCTTCATCATACTTGCTCAAAGCCAAGTTTAGCAAATCGAACCCATTGTCTAATAAAGTCATAATTAAAAGAAGAAATATTAACACATACCTCATACACAAGTCTCCAAAATGGCAAACAAATATGGATACTTGGACGTCATGTCCTCCTCTGCCTTACAAGTAGCTTCCTCGGACTTTTGGTTCCTACGTAGAACCTTCACCGACTACACTTTTTTTTTGCAGTCGGAGAACTTGACAATCTAAGATCCACATTGGGATCTCTTCATAGGAAAAAGAGTCCTAAATACCAACACCCTCCAAGGGAATAATCAATGAAGGTTCACCCTCACATTTTCTCAACATAGAGACATAGAAAACCAGGTGAATGGATTTCAAACTAGAAAGTAACTCCAACTCATAGGCAACATTGCCAACCCTATTTAAAATCAAGAAGGGACCAACATACCGAGGACTAAGCTTCCCCTTCAAACCAAATCACATTACTCCCTTCACGGAAGACACCTTCAAGAAAATTGAATCACCAACATTAAACTCTAAGTCTCAATGCCTCACATCTGCATAGGACTTTGGGCAACTTTGAGCGGTTTTCAACCTATCAAGAATCACCTTCACCATCTCTAAGGCTTGGTAAACTAAGTTGGGGAAAATCAACTTACCTCACCAACTTAGTACCACCTAATAAGAGAACAACATCTCTTACCATACAATGCCTCAAAAGATACCATAACAATGCTAGAGTGGTAACTATTGTTATTGGCAAATTCTATCAAAGGCAAATGGTCATACCAATTGCCACCATTATCATTCATACAAGAACTAAACATATCCTCTAATGTTTGGATGGTACTCTCCGCTTGACCATCAGTTTGCTGGTGGAAAGCGGTACTAAGACGCACCTTAGTCCCCAAACCCTTTTGGAATGACTTCCAAAAGTGAGATTAAAATGGAGGACCATGATACGAGATAATAGAAACCAAAGAACCATGTAATATCACAATCTCCACAAGACAGAACTTAGCATAATCCTCTGCAGAAATATTTGTCCTCACAGGTAAGAAGTAAGTGGACTTGGTAATCCAATCTAAGATGACCCAAATAGAATCACATTGATTCCAAGATTGGGGAAGACCGACACAAAATCTATATTAATCGCCTCCTACTTCTACTCTGGAAAGGCAATCTCTTTGTTTAATCCTCCGAGCCTCGTGTGCTTAATTTTCACTTATTGACACACCATACACTTAGACACATAACTAGCTATATCTTGCATCATATTACCCCACCATTAACACTATCTAAGATCATGTACATCTTCATAAAACTAGGATATATAGCATACCTAGATTCATGAACCTCAACCATAATCCTTTCCATCAATCTATCAACGTTGGGAACACATAACCTACTTTTGTAAATCAACATATCATCACCACCAATCACAAAGTCATCATCTTTTTGTTGACTCACATTACCCTTGATCTTTTTCAAATTGGGATTCAATACTTGTTTTTTCTTTATCTCAACAACAAGTGACGATTGAGATACCGAATGCACAAATACACCACCATCCTTAGATTTTGTGAGACAAACTCCAAGATTAGACAAACGGTGAATGTACTTCACCAATTCCCACTTATCCTCATCCACATAGGCTAAGCTTCCCATTAACAATGTACTAAGAGCATCAGCGACTACATTAGCTTTACCTGAATGGTAATGAAGACTTATATAGTCTTTCAACAACTCAAGCCACCTTATCTGATGGAGATTTAACTCTTTTTGAGTAGATAAATACTGAAGACTCTTATGATAAAAAAAAGATGTCAACATGAACTCCATAGAGATAATGTCATCAAATTATCAAATTAAAAACCACGGCTAACAATTCTAAGTCATGAGTAGGGTAGTTCTTCTCATGAACTTTCAAATACCTAGAATCATAGGCTACTACCTTACCATATTGCATCAACACGCAACCAAGGCCAATACGAGAAGCATCATAATAGACCACAAAACCTTCACTACCCTCCGACATGGTTAAAATCGATGCTGAAGTCAATTTATCTAGCTACCCTTACACGCATCCGACTATAAGAACTTGACCTTATTTTGGATCAATTTAGCCAATGGGGTGGCTATAGTCGAATAGCTCTAAACAAACCTCCTAGAGTAACCAGCTAGACCCAAGAAGCTCTAAATATCGGTTGGAATCGCAGGTCTAGGCCCCTCCGCAACCTTTTGAGGATCTACTATATTCCATTCACTAGAGATAATATGACCAAAAAAGGTCATAGCCTTCAACCAAAACTCATACTTGGAGAACTTGGCATACAAACAATGATCCTTCAAAGTTAATAATACGTAAAAGAGGTGATTGACATGATCCTCCTCACTCTTACAATAAACCAAGATATCATCAATGAAGACAATGACAATCAAGTCAAAGAATGGACAGAAAACCCTATTTAATAAATCCATGAATGTCGCGGGGGCATTTGTTAACCCAAAAGACATGACTAGAAACTCATAGTGACCATATCTGGTTCTAAAAGCGGTTTTAGGGATATCTACTTCCCTAATCTTAAGTTGATGATAACCCGATCTAAGATCCATCATAGAGAAACACTTCTCACCTTGAAGTTGATCAAACAAATAATCAATTCTAGGAAGAGGATACTTATTATTTATGGTCACTTTCTTTAACTTATGATAATCAATGTACATACGAAGGGAACCATCCTTCTTACGCATATACAACATGGGAGCATCCCAAAGAGACACATTAGGATGGATAAAACCTTTATGTAAGAGGTCTTTTAATTGTTCCTTAAGTTGTTTTAGCTCTTCCGGAGACATTCTATAAGTAAGGATAGAAATCGGATGGGTTTCTGAAACAAGATCAATCCCAAAATCAATCCCCCTATTGGGGGAATAACGGGAAAATCATCAAGGAAAACCTTAAGAAACTCAGTAACCACAGGAATGTATTCTAGAGAAGTACCTTCGAGTTAGAATCTATAACTTATACCAAATGGTTCAAACACCCCCTTAGGATTAACTTTTGGGCTTTATGGTTGATAGCGCTCAACTTACACGTCAATTTAGTGCAAGGCGGTCATCATCAAAATATTTACCCAACTTTGGATTCGGGGTCGAATCCATGAAGAATAATATGAGTAGTGATTAAACTAATTTGAAACTATATCTACAAGTTGAATTCAAACAAATGATACGAAAAGATTAAATGAGGGGTTTTATCAATCAAACAATAATTAATGTTTCGACTTGCTTCAGAATTCAAAGCTAAAATTTCAATCGTTCAAATTAATGATAAAGAGAAACTAGGGTTATGATCACTATGATTATTAACCCCTCATTGAATAATAGTTGTAGTACTGGTTTCTCATGACTTGTGGGAAGTACCAAATTATCAGTTTCGACAGTCCATCTAAGTGTTTCTCAACCTACTTAGATGTTGAAATCCCTAATTCTCTTGAACTTAGGAAATCAGTCTATTCATACTGATTTTTATCTCAAGTTGATCAATCTTATTACAGCATTAATCATTAGATGGGAACTTAACCTTCCCAAATCATCCTTGATAATTTACTACCTTTAGTTTATTTTTCAGTTCGAGCAAATCAACATAAGGCGAGATCTATTATTTGCAACCAATAGAAAATAATTAATACAAAAGAATTATCAAGATGTTCCCACAATCACTCAAACCTTGACCAACTATTAAGATAATACAGGAGTAATCATAGATCCCACAACCCTAGTTATGGGTTTTAGTTCCACACGAAAGAGAAAGCGATAACAATAACTGAACTCATAATTCAAAGTGATTAAACTTACAAAAGATGTAGTCAAAAATTGATTCTCTTCCCAAATTCAAGAAGAATATCCCACAACTAAATCAAAGAATTGAAAATTGAATTCTAAGTTTAGAGCCCCAAAAAGAAAAGTAAACTCCCTTCCCTTAAGTTCAAGATGTTCTTCCCCTTTTATAATTAGAAAACCCTAACATATGCTTTAAATACTTCATCCTAATTATGGAAAAAAATCACAGATCATGGTATTTTCTCGGACAGATGACGATGTGTGTGACGTCTTATTAGGAGTCTAATACCTTATCAAGAATATTGTTAGCTTCTCTTCACATTTGAACAAGTTTTGTCTTCATCTGACGATGAAGCCTGACGGCTTATCACAACTCTGACGGCCTATCACAGGTTGTCGTCACTTCTTCCATCTGAATCACATATACTGCCTAAGGCTGACGATGACTTTGATGATTTATCAGGACATTGGCGACATATCAGACAATGTCATCATTTCTTCACTTAAAATCTAATGTACTGCCTTAGGCTGACGGCATTCTCGACAGCTTATCAGAATTATGACAACTTATCAAAGATGTCGTCACACTTCTTCTCCAACTTCCTCACACTATCTACAAATGACGATGACTCTGATAACTTATCACAAATTTGACGACTTATCAGACAAGTTTTCACCTACACTTTCATGGCCACTGGTTCCAAATTCACCTCTTTTGCTCTTATTGTCTTTGGTTTTCTTGCATCTTGACTTTCCTATATTATCAAAGAGAAAGCAATCAAAAACGACAAAAGTTGCTTAAGACTTTACAATTATTTCTAGTTAAAAACTCAAATATGTTAACATCTTCTCACACATCAATGGTATGAAATTAACATCCTCTTAGGTACTAAAGAACCCCATTCTCATACAATGACCGACTCATTAGGGAATTTAAACATGACCCTATGGTCCGACAATCTAAGGAAGCATCAAACGAATGCAACCAATTCATCCCCAGAATGACACCAAAATCAACCATGTCCAACCCTATCAAGTCTACAAGCATTTCTCTAGCTATAACAGCTACTACATACCCCTTACAGACCCTTTCAACAACCACTGAGTCTCCTAACGAGTTAGAAATAGAAAAAGGAACTAACAGACTCTCAGGACCAAAACTAAGTTGTACATCCACAAATGGGGTCACATAAGATAAGGTATACCCTGGATCAAGCAAACAATACAAATCACAGAAGAAAAGTTTCAACATACCTGTGACAACATCGGGAGACGCCTTAGAAACCTGGCGAGTAGTAAGTGCATACAAGCGATTTCGGCCAGTATTGGTATAAGAAACAGAAGCAGATCCAGACATAGCACCCTTCAGTTTAGGAGTATGAAAGTAGCAATAGGGTCCCTATTGGCCCAAAAAGCCGCTAGAGAAGGGCAATCTCGCTGGATATGCCCAAGCTGACCACGTTTAAAATATATTTTTTGCCCCTTCTCGCACTGACCATGATGAGGCTAACCACAGAATCTACAAGGTGGGTAGGATGGAGCTGACTGATCCCCACAGTATGAGATTAGGCACCCGGTGCTCGGAACCCACCACCAAACTGATGATTGCCTGAAAACTTTGGGTAACGAACACTTGCCGAGGAGAAAGCACTCAAACTCCCCCACTTCTTTCTCGGCCAGTTACCCCATCTTTCCACTATGCTCGAAAGGCCTAAACTTTTTTATTATCCTTTCACTAAACTCAACTTGCTTCTTTTTCTCTTTTTTCACCTCTTGCATATACACGATCAACCTACAGTTGCGCATATTTTTTATCAACAAAGTCGTCTTGCTCTCAAGCATCAACTCGTGGGATAATCTCGAGACAAACTTATGCATTCTAGCCCTTGTGCTCGAAACTAACTCGGGAGCATGCCTTGACAATTGATGGTATTTCAAGGTATACTCCTGAACAGACATCCTTTCTTGCTTCAAGTTCACAAACTCTTCTGATTTTGCTTCCCTCAACTCTTGAGAAAAAATGCGATCTAACAAAGCCTCAGAGAAATCCTCCCATATGGCAGGACTAGCATCTACACCCCTAGAGAACTCCCATCCTTTGTACTATTAGTACACTACATCCTTTAATTAGTAGGAAGCAAACTCAATAGCCTCAATCTCTAAATCATGCATGATTCAGAAGATCTTCTCCATTTCATCAATGAAGCCTTCAGGATCTCCTTACCTTTTGTACCCATGAACATAGGAGGGATCAACCTCATAAATTGTCCAACTCTTGTGGCCTCAGAAAAAATGATAGTCAAAGCACCGCACTCCAATTGGGAGCATCTTATGTCAATAATATAGCCTAAAAGACTTAGAATATAGCCAATACATCTGTCTTAAATAATAAATACTGAATATAAAAGATAGGGGGAAAATGGGTGACTCAAACTCCACGAGCTCACCCTATCTCCCAAAATTAATCACCACAGGAGCAACGACCAACAATAATAATAATACTCGGATCTGCAACAAAATGGTATAGAAGTGTAGTATGAGTACTAAAACAATGGGTACTTTGTAGGCATCATCAACCGACTAAGCTAAGTCATGCTATAAAGATGATATAATGCAAGATAATCCTAAGTAACTCCACGTACAGAATCAAACCTGAATTATCTCCTTCATCACTATATATAATAAGTAATTAAACTGGGACAATAGTATAACATACGGCATCAACACATTCTAATACCTTCGTGCATAAGTAATAGACAATTCAAAACCATAAAGAATCACAAAGTATAACCATAAGCAAACACAAGTACAAAGTTGGCTCCCATACGCCAATTGGTGCATAAAATAAAGAACTTATCACAGCATCCCATAATAGTGGAGAGTACACCCAAGAGAAATAATAATAAGGCATTTAATCAACAACATATTCAAATCTCAACATTGTTCAACCTTATTCCTCATTTATCATCAATTGAACATTTTACCGAACTTTCATTAGTTACCAACATTGACCATATAACCATATTTCATACTATTACCATCATTATCCACGTATCACCAATACCCATTATCCACTATTTATTAGCTAAACAAGGATTATTAACTAGTCCATTAGATTTCTAGCCATCATGTAACTATAATTATTTATTAGACAACTATTCACCATATATCAATTTTGATAGTTAACAATCCTTAACTAACCCTTTTATATTGCTAACATTACTCACTAAGTGAATACTCACTTTAAAACTAGTTCTCACTTACCAACTAGTCTTGATTAATCATTCAAACAATATCCATCAAGAATCCTATTTATCATAACAAAAAACTACACCCGTCCGTGTCTATTTAACACTACTAGGCTATATCCAACATCCTAATATCATATTACATCCATATTATTGACATGGAGATATATATATATATATATGTGTGTGTGTGTGTGTATGTGCGTGTGTGTATAGATATAAAAGTGCCATACATAGGTCTAGCCGGACTCGAACAGATAGATGCACCTATAGGCACATCATATAATCATCCTCCAGCCTTGCCGGCTATATCATCATCATCACAATATCCTCTGACCTTGCCAGGTATCAATATCACCATCACAATCTCATCCAACCTTGTCGGGCATCAATAGTATCATAATAGGCAATTCAATGTTAATAATAAAGAATAACCCCCACAACGGCTAAAGTAAATGACAAGCCCAAGAGGGCTAAAGTAAATGATATAAAGGAGAAGAAAGGAAGATCATACCTCAATAACTCATCATTCATCATCAATGTCATTTTATCAATAAAGGTATGAATATAAAACATGAGTATTACAACAATCATCGGGTTCCAAGCATAATTAATAACATAGCTTCCCATGTAATCAATAAATATGTCTTCTAGAACCATTAACATCATGACTCATAATATTAGCAATAAGAGGGATTTCTAGCATGATCACTAGCTTAATTACTAAACAAAAGTGCATCACGATAATAGCATAGCCCAAAGGCCAAAATGATGGCCTAATCAATGGCTTATACAATATCATAGTCATGGGCTAAATTGATAGCATGATCCATAGCAACTCATAGCCTTAACAATAGTTTAGTCAATAAACCATATACATCATATCTAATGTCATCACCATAATACATTTACCATGACTAGCCAACATGCTTTCAATGGATCATTTCCTAGGCATTTAGCAAGCGTCTAAGGTCTTCAAGAGAACCACATCAATACAAACTTAAGGTGGGTCAAGAAATCCCTTATAACTCCCCAAATACATTCTAAGTCCAACTTCTATCGGGACTAGGCTAATGTATCTAAATCACCTCTTATATGTATAGCAAGCCACCAATAGTCCTAAGGTAAAGGACTTTCCCAAGCACTACACCTAACCCAACCATAATAACTATGGCACTTCTATTAATGTAAGAACTTAGGGTCAAATACCCACAAAATGAGTGACAAGGTCAACTACACACATATCCAACTAGAGTAACTAAGGCATCCTCATACTAGCCATGAGACATGAAGTCCAATTTCCCAAAGTTCGAGCCTACATGTCAAGCATTCCAATCTATAAGTTCAATTGACATAAATGATGCAACTAATCCCAAGTCTTACCATTTATCAATACAACACCTAAAACACCTCCCAAATCTAACAAGATATCATAATTATACTATAACATAGCTCAATCTAACAAGGAACAAGCTTAACCTTCCTCAAATCCAAAGAAAGCTCACGAATCGCTAAACCTTCACTTTTGCCTTTTGAGAAGCTTCATCAAGACACCAAGCTTTCAAAAAAACAATCTACACATTATAATGAGAACATCAATACCCATTTTGTACCATTGTGCTTCAAGTCCAAAAAGGACACCAAAACACCAAGTAGGTACCACTTATGGAAAATATGTTTTCAAGATCAACCCAAAGTTCATACACAATCAAGGAATCATTACCCTCAACAGATAGGTGAAAACTAAGATTATTTGGGGCTAAATTAAGCCCTCAAGCTATTTGGGGTTTTGGTCAAGAATTCAAAAAATTCAAGCATGAAATATAAAAGAGGGAAAAAGACCAAATTACCCTTAATAAAGTCGTGTAGTAAGAACTATCACCAGTCACTACGGGTTACGTAGAGACTCGTGGTGAGTGGTCATGAGTCATCACCATGACTTATAGCCTAATCAAACTCCTGAGCACCTTTACTAGTTTGGTTATGAGTCACAACATATGACTCATGACCAGACCTTATGACTAATAGGGTCTTAGTCGTGGTCCAAATTATAATCTGGGCAACCTCACTGGTTAAGCTACGATTGGGACTATACGAATCCTAACGAGTGATAACGGCTCATCACGTGAGTCATTGCCTAGGAAGTGATGGTAAAAATCAAGAAATATTTAGAGGCCAAAACCTGGGTTATTACATTACCCCCTACACATAGAGTATCATTAGTCCCTAAGTGAGGAGTTAGGGCACTCATTACATAGATAACAAGAAAGAATACACACACACCCAAACAACAAATTTTGAAATTCCAGGAGAAGAAAACTGAAAATAATACCTCAAGCATTTTCATCCAATGCAGGGAATAAGAACAGATATTTAGACTTTATGTCCTATTCAGCTTCCCAAGTAGCTTCTTCCATATTTTGATTCCTCTAAAGAACCTTCACCAAGGTTATATTTTGGTCCTCAACCAACGAACTTTCCTATCCAAAATCTATACCGAGACTTCCTCATAAGATAAGGAATCCAAAATACTAACATCCTCCTTAAGGATAATCAAATAAGGATCACCCACACACTTTTTCAACATCGACACATTGAATATAGGATGAAAAGAACCCAACTTTATAGGAAACTCCAATTCATATGCAACATTCCTAACTCTCCTTAAAATCTAATATGAACTGACATAACAGGGACTGAGCTTCCCCTTCTTCCCAAACCTTATCACTTCCTTCATGGTAGAAACCTTCAAAAATACCCAATCACCACCTTCAAACTCCAACTCCCTTAGCCTCACATTCATATAATACTTTTGCCGACTCTGGGTAGTCTTAAGTCGTTATTTAATCACCTTCACCTTCTTCATGGCGTGATAAACCAAGTCAAGACCAAATAATTGAGTCTCACCAACCTTAAACTACCTAATGGGAGACCTACACCTCCTACTATATAGAGCCTCAAAAGGAGTCATCTGAATACTCAAATGATAACTATTATTGTACTTAAACTTAATAAGAGGTAAGTGATTGACCCAGAAACCCTTAAAATCAATCACACAGGCCCTTAGCATGTCCACTAAGGTTTGAATAGTCTATTCTGCTTGTCCATCCATTTGAGGGTGGAAATTAGTTCTAAGGTTCACCTTAGTCCCCAAACCCTTCTAAAATAAATGTTGAATATGAGAACAAAATTTAACACCTTGGTCTAAAATAATGGACACTGGATCTCCATATGACTTAACAATTTCTTGAATAAATAATTTAGCATAATCCTCTCCATAGTCAGTAGTCCTCATAGGCAAGAAGTGAACAGACCTAGTCATCCTATCCACAATGATCCAAATCAAAACATATTGATTTCGAGACTGCGGAAGACCCATAGTGAAATCCATGTGGATCATTTCCCACTTCTACATAGGCAACTCTATCTCTTGAGAAATACCACCAGGCCTCAAATGTTCTACCTTAACTTGCTGATAGACCATACACTTAGCCACAAAGTTTGACAAATTTCTCTTCATATTGTTCCACCAATAGATTTCCTTTAAGTCATTGTATGTCTTAATCGAACCCAGATGAAATATATATTTAGACTCATAAGCCTCATCCAAGATTTTTTCTCGCAGCCCATCAACATCAAGAACACATAATCTAGCTTGATACCTCAAAATGACATCCCTCTAATCTCGAAGGGCATAACCTTTTGCTGACCCATGTCACCCTTAATCTGCCTAAGTATGGGATCCAAAACCTATTTATCCTTCACCTTAGCACTAAGAGATAATTTAACCACCTCTTTCATAATCACCCCTCTATCCTTGGAATCCAAAAGATGAACTCCCAAGTTAGCCAACCAGTGAATGTCCTTTACTTATCCTTTTTTTCCTCATCCATGTGAGATAAGCTTCCCATAGTCAACCTACTAAGAGCATCAACAACAACATTAAATTTACACGGATGATAGTGCAAAATTATGTAATATTCATTGAGTAACTCGAGCCACTACCTCTGTTTGATATTCAGTTCTTTTTGAGTGAACATGTACTATAAGCTTTTATGGTCTAAATAAATATCCACATGAACCCCATACAGATAATGGTGACAAATCCTTAAACCAAAGACCATAACCACCAACTCTAAGTCGTGAGTTGGATAGTTTCTCCCATGAACCTTAAGTTGCCTAGGATCATAGGCCACAACCTTACCCTGCTGCATATAGACGTAACCCAGTCCCACATGAGATGCATCAACATAAAACACTACAAAACCATCGTACCCTTGGATAGGGTCTAAAATAGATTAGAAGTCAACTTATTCTTCAATTTCTTAAAACTACCCTCATAAGTATCGGACCAAAAGAACTTGACCTTTTTCTAGTCAACTTTATCACTAAAGAAACAATAGAAGAGAAACTCTCCACAAGCCTCCTATAATACCTAGCCAAGCCTAAGAAGTTTTGAATATCAGTTGGATTCATGGGTCTAGGCCACCTCTTAACCACCTCAACCTTCTGTGGATACACCTTGTTCCTTTCACCAGACAGCACATGCCAAGGAAAAGTTACAGCATTAAGCCAAAACTCATACTTACAAAACATAGCATACAATCTCTAATCCTTAAAAACCTGCAACACAATTCAGAGTTGATTGGCATGATCCTCCATATTCTTAGAATACATCAAGATATCATCAATGAAGACTATAACAAATAGATCTAGAAATTTCTTAAACAGATTTATAAAAATAGTTGGAGAATTAGTTAACCCAAATGACATAACAAAAAACTCATAATGACCATACCGGGTACGGAAAGTAATCTTAAGAATATCAACCTTCTAAATTTTCAACTGATGATACCCCAAGAGAAGATCAATCTTAGAGAAGCATCTAGCACTCTTTAGCTGGTCAAAAAGATCATCAATCCTAAGAAAATGTTACTTATTCTTCACCATTACCTTATTCATCTGACGATAGTATATACACAACTAAAAGGATGTATCTTTCTTATGCAGAAAAAGCACGAGAGCACCCCATGGGGAAATACTAGGACAAATGAAACCTTATTAAGGAAATTCTTTAACTGCTCATTCAGATCCTTTAGTTTAGCCGGAGCCAATCTATAAAGAGGATTGGAAATATGATGGGTATCTGGTAGAAGATCAATCCTAAAATCTATCTCCCTATCAGGAAGAATTCCAGAAAGATCATCGAGAAACACTTTAGGAAACTCCCTAACCACAAATTGCAAATAAGGACTTTCATAGTAAAAATCCTTAACCCAAACTAAAAGATACAAACACCTTTTTAAAATCAACTTCTGAGCTATAAGATAAGACATAAACCTCTTTTTTGGCATTAAAGAACTCACCTCCCATTCAATTACTAGTTTCTTAGGGAATTGGAAACTGGCATTTTGGGTCCTACAACCCAGAGAAGCATAGCACGAGTGAAGCCAATCGATCCCCAAGATAACATCAAAATCTACCATATCTAGCTTTATCAAATCCACCAATGTGTCCTTATGAATGATAGACACCACACAACCCCTATAGATCCTTCTAGAAATTATGGAATCACCTATAGGAGTAGACACAGAGAAGGGGTCAAAAATATTTTTGGGACCAAAACCAAAATGCAAAGCCACATAAGGGGTCACAAAAAAAAGTGTAGACCCCGAATCAAACAAATAATACACCTCATGAGAAAAGAGTTGTAATATACCAGTAACAATATTAAGAGATGCCTCATATTCCTGGTGAGTGGTAAGAGCATTAAGATGATTCCAGCCAGTGTTGGTACCAAAAGTAGCACCCTTTGGTACAGAAGCCAAAGAAGTGGTGGTTGAAACCTTATTAGCTCTAGTGCCATCTTTAGCTATAGGGAAATATTGATGCATATGGCCAGGCTAACCATAATTTAAGCACAACTTCCTTATCTTATCAAAATAACCACGGTGAAGCTACCTGCAAAATTTGCATGGAGGATAAGGTGGGGATAACAGAGTTTTACTAGCCTAACACTGGGCACCCCATTCCATAGGACCACTGCTAGCTTGAAAACGACAATCACCAAATGGCTTAGGATACGAAGTATTAGTTGAAGAATATGAATTAGGATTTCCTCAAGTTTTCTTATCGGTTGATTGCATTCTATCTCTCATATCGTTCTGCTATCCTGCACCCTGCTCAAAATACCTAAACTTCTTATTCCGCCTCTCTCCCATCTCTACCTGTCTCTTTTTCTTATCTTTTACCTACTGCATATAAACCACTAGCCTTGAGATATCCATGTTATTCTTCAACATTTCAACCTCACATTTAAATACCAAGTCACGGGACAACCCAGAAGAAAACTTCCTTATTTTATATCTCTATCTATATACCAACTTCAGATCATAATGAGACAACTGTTGAAATTTCAAGGCATACTCGTACACATTCATCTTACCCTTCTTTAGATTTATAAACTCCTCAGCTTTATATTCCCTCAGATCTTGAGAAAAGAAATGATCAAGAAAGGCACCTAAAAAATCATCCCATAATATCGGCTCAACATCATCACCTCTCAACTAAAACATCACACCATAGATAAACTAAATCTTTCATATGATATCCAACAAACTCTACCCCTTCATAATTAGTAGCATACATCACCCTGAAAATCTTTTTCATTTCATCCATAAACCCTGAGGATCTTTCTCAAAATTTAATCCTAAAGGTTGGGGGATTCAACCTTATGAACTGGCCAACCCGAGTGACCTCGGATAAAGGAGCAATAGAACTAATACGATCCAATTGATGAGACTGAGATGTCACCAACTAAGTAAGTAAATGAATGGACCAGTAAACTTTGCATTGGAGATTTCTCCCTGAGGCGATTGCTTAAAGATCTCACCATCTCAGGGAACCCAAGGAGGACTAGTTGGGATAGGTGTAACTCTATGTTGAGCAGCACAATTAGGAGAAGGAGATCTAGACCGAGTCTTCACTCCATACACAGGGTGAGTCCCCTCTATATTGTCCTCACATAGAACAGAGTTCCTAGTATCATTTATACGAACGTCAGATCTTTGGGAAGGCAAGATCTGGTATGTAAAACTGGAAGTTAGAGAGTTTTCCAGACACTAGACTATATAACCCGAACTAGAACAGAAGAAAGGGAAATATTTCTAAATGCCTTATAGCCTCCCCTTATAAGTATAGCATGCTACACATCATAAAAGGGACTCTACTAGACATGGCTTTGTTGAGACCTAAAGACCCTGAACCTATGTTGTGCTACAAATCTTATTATAACCTGAACCAGGGCCTAGTCATGATGGGTATCTCAATCCCACCAAGGGTTGGAGACCACCCACTTAGCCTATCCAATAGAGCATAACCAAAATAAATAATGGAAGATGATAAGACGTGATAATAGAGCAAATAGATAATCAAATTAATAATACAAATCAACAACCAATATCCAACCCATATTTTCTCCACAAAAGCCTCTAAAGTACCAAAATACCAAATTCATCGGGACATGCCCCCCACCATGACCAAAATATTCAAAATGGAATACTAACAATTCCCAAAATATGAAAAAAAGCCTAATGAACTAGTAAAAATTTTCAGATGATGGAGGCTCACTACTTCAAAGCAGACCAACTGAAAAACTGGATCACCTAATATTCAAGGTAACAGAGAAACCTCTAGGACCTTACATCATGAAATAATGCAGTGTCTAGGGATGGTTTGTAGGATAAGCACTGGCATATAAATTAGTAAGGGATTAAATATGTCGTGTTTGAAACCAATCAAAACCATATGCACATATTCGTAAATACACATATATAAGATGCTGAGATAGGTTACCGAGTTTAAACATGGGATTTTAAAATTATTAACCTGGACTGTATAGCTTTATTCATCCTAAGGGCACACATAGTCTATATGGGTTCAGCGTTCACTGTTAAAAAAGGCCACAACATGTGTTAGCCACATGAATTAGGGAAATTCGAGGAAGGTTCAGGTAATACATGACCCTATCCATTCAAATATATTTATATATAAAGTGTTGCACACAGTCATAAATACCCCCACGCTGGCAAAGGTGGTTTCTAGTATTGGTCCCCCTAGGACCTCCACTGTCATGGCGAGCTACACAACCCTTTTAAAGCCCATATTTTACCATTTAGCACATAATACCAACCATTACCAAGGAGTCATTTATTAATTAATTTACCATTGGTAACGTCATACCAAATGTAATGCTTGGAAGCCAATTCCATTATGCCATAACAAATTCATTCAACTAATTTAACTCCCAAGTTCAAATTTAAAACTAAATCATGACCACCAAGGCCTTTCAAAACTATTTTTATGCTCCATTAACCTTTTATAAAATGTAAGTTTCCAAGAGTAAATTAAACTATGCATATATTTATGTTTCAAAACTAATTTCACAAAGTTGGATTGAGGTTAAAGCCAATTCCGAACCAACTAATCATAGATTTGGGGAAACCCACATTCCCTATTTCTATTCCCATACCCATGCATTTATTTTAGTTCAAAACCATAAGAATAAGCATGAATTACCAATTCAAAACCATGAGAAATCAATTCATATAACAACCATTCAAATTCCCTCAGCCCGTATTCAAAACCAAACAATTAAATTCAAATTGATAGTAACTAAACACATGATTTTATATAAAATAAGTTAAGAAATAGATACATGCCTAAAGCACCAAGAATTTTGGAGAGAAAACCACTTATTAAAACCTTGATGATTAATCCCTTAAAACCCTAGCTTTGTCTCTTACATAGGAAGTTTGAGAGAATGAGAATATTTTATGATTGATTAAATGATGTTTATAGGGCCAAGGGATGTGTTTTAAGTCATGGAATAGTGTAAAGTAACAAAAAAGACCAAATTACCCTTAATGAAGTCGTGTAGAAAAAATAGTTTCCAGTCGTTATGGGTCTTGTAACTACTCGTGGTGACTGGTCATGAGTCATCACTATGACTCGTAACCTGGTAGACTTTTGAGCACGTTCACTAGTTTGATCACTAGTCAGACCCTATGACTCGTGACTAGACCTTATAACTCGTAGTGTCTTAGTCGTGGTCCAAATAGTAACCTGGGAAACCTTACTAGTTAAGCTACAATTGGCACTATATGAATAATGATGAGTGATACCAAACCATCATATAAGTTGTTGTTTGGGAAGTGACAGCAAAAATCAAGAAACTTTTAGATGCCAAAACCTGAGGTATTAAGCCTATGGTTCTTCCCTTTCAACTAATAAAAAAACTCAAGGTTTTCACTCCCTCAAGCTCCATATATATATACACACATTATTATGTGGGATGAAAACCTAGCTTTTGTAAATCCTAAAATTGATGTTTCTCTTTGAAAAAACCCACAACTTTTTTCTAAAAAAGAGATTAATCCACCAAAGGATATGCTAGTGATAACTGAATATTTCTTTGTTCTTTGTGTTTTGAGTCTTTGTCTTTTGATCTTCATTGTAAACCTACTCCTCGTTTGAGTAACTTGTGTAGGTATTTCATTATCACTCTTATCTTGTAGATCTAAGTTGAGCATAGAGTTTGCCTTTGAGTTTTGGGCTAGAGTTAGACATTTGAATGTAGACTGGAGTTACCCATAGTTGTGTCAATTAGAGTTAGATAATTAGTTGGGCTAGAGTTAGTCGTGTCATGGTCAGCTAAAGTTAGTTGACATTGTAGGCTATTTTATAATTATTATAGTGTTGCTCATGATAATTCTATTACAAAGGGTTAGGATTAAGAGGTTAATTCTAGGATTATTGGAGTCTATAATTTGACGTTGCTCTTGTTCTAGTGAAGTCGTCGGTAAAGAAACCAATGAGGTAGGTCATTGATTTACTCCATTGAGAAAGGAGGTTTTTACATAAATATCGTGTACATTTAACTGCTTTATTGTTCTTGTAGGTTATTGTTCTTTTATATTCTGTAAATGAAAACCAAGTAGTGGATTAGGTCCTTATCATTGACTGCAGTATGTTGTGTTCTTCATTATATTTATCGTTCTGGTTTAGAGACGTGATAACGTATCAAGTTCCTAACCCTATAGTCAACTCATATAAGCCATTAGTCCTTAAGAAACTCAAGTAATGTTGTTGTCTCAGATTAATATATCACTGAGTGAAGAAGTACTAAAGGCTATAATGATCAGAGAAAATCTCACTATAGACCCCATAAATGTAATGCCACCATAATTTTAACACAAAAATGAATGCGACCAACTCAAAGCCATGGGTAGGGTAATTCTTCCCATGAGGATTCAACAGTCGAGAAGCATAAACAATCACCTTACCCTCCTGCATCAATACAAAGTCCAAAAACCATCATAAAATACAGTAAAATCCACACACTCTCTGGGTAAGGTTAGGATCCTAAGTCAGCAACTCCATGAGCTTTTGAAAGCTCTCTTCTCAAGAATCTAACTACTAGAATACAATTTCTTCTAAGTTAACTTAGTCAAAAGAGCTGAAATAAAAGAGAAACTCTACGTAAAACATCAATAATATACTGCTAGCCTAGTAAAACTCAAAACCTTGGTAGGAGAAGTGAGTATAGCCAAATCACAAACTGATGTTATCTTGGTTGGATCGATCGGAGTGCCATCCTTGGAAACTACATGACCCAAGAATAAATAGAATCTTACCAAAAATTGCACTTAGAAAACATGGCAAATAACTTCTTATCTTACAACTTTTGAAGTACATGCCTAAAGTGTCTCACATGGATACCCTCATTATGGGAATAAACTAAGACATAATTAATAAAAACAATCATGAAATAATCAAGAAAGGTCAAAAAATTAGTTCCTAGACTTCATGAATACTACTAGGGCATTGGTCAACCCAAAATACATGACCAACAACACATAATGATTATACCAAGTTCAAAAATCCCTCTTTCAAAAATCCAAAGCTCTAATATTCAATTGATGGTAACCAAATCTCAAGTAAATCTTAGAAAACATTGGGGTGACCTAAAGTTGATCAAATATATCATCAATATAAGAAAGAGGATACTTTCTCTTGATAGTCACCTTCTTCAATTACTGATAGCAAATATACATACATATAGATCCATCTTTCTTCTCTACAAATAAAACCAGTACACCCCAAGGAGATACACTAGGTCTAATAATATTATTACCCAATATATCTAGCAACTGCTTCTTTAATTAATTCAACTCAGTCAGGGACATCCCATAAGGGGGAATGGAAATTGTCTTATTCACCCTCTTAAAATCAATAACAAAATTAATATATCGGTCCAGAGGCATACCAGACAAATCCATAAAAAAACATATCCTTAAACTCACTAACAATCTAAACAAAATCCAAAGGAGGTGGTGAAGCAATAGTAGTATCACGAATATAGGCCAAACAAATAGACACCCCTCTTCTACTATATGACAAGCATGTAGATAAAATATAACTCACTTCAAACCCAAACTAGGTGTACCCTTCCATGAAATCATTGGCATACCCAAAGTAGCTATAGTTAAGTCTTGGCATAACAATCTAAAACTAAGAAATAACCAATCTATACCAAGATAACATCCAAATAAACCATATCAAGGATAATCAGGTCCTTCCAAGTCTCACGTCCTGCAAAGGTTACTACACATGATTCTTACACCTGATTTACCACTAAAATCTCCTAATAAGAGAGAAAAACAAATTGGCATGATAGAAAAATTGTATCCAACATCAAAACAAATAGCAGTGTATGTAAGAACATAGCATAATATACACCCAGGGTCAAATAACAAGGATGAATAATGATGGCAAACTAGGAGGATATCTATGATAACTACATCAGAGGCATCAACCCTTATGTCTCTCAGGTATAGTAAAGAACTAATAACACTTGTACCCACACTAAGAAACCCTACTTCCACTACCATGATCTCCTTGATCTTCACCTCTAGCACCACCCCTATCACTCTTTAAACCACCTCTAATAACAGATATAAAAGGAGGGTAAAGTTGAAGCTAAGAACCCAGCTAGTCAAGACCCTATGAATGTTGAGGAAATTCCTTTGCATAATGACCAATCTCCTGATATACAAAAAACTCTCAACTACCTGCATCATTTTAAGAAGGCCCAAAAGATACAAAACTCTTTCCTTGGTCCGCTGAACTAAAATTAGAGCCTCTACTCTCATGACCTAATCCCTGGTTACCTAAAATTATAGAAATTGAAAAACATACTACCCAAAATCTATAAGGATACCTAAACAAGTCTACTATGATAATCGTGAGCACTTATCCCACAAAAATCCCTACATCAAGAAGCATGTTTATTGAACTCACCCAAACGATAAATCTGTAATGACCCTCTAGGTTATTTTCTATATTTCCATACTTTTTTTGCTATTTAGATCTTTTTCGTGGCTTCCCAAGTCATTTCTGACTTGCTGGAGCTGATAGTTCAATTATTAGGCAGTTCATTTGGTTTCTAAAGACAATTCCCTATTTTAAAGTCATCATTAGCAAGGATTGGCTACCAAGTGTAAACTTTAGTTTAATGACCCCATATGCCAATTATGATAGCTACATAAACTTTGAAACATCAATTTTAGTATAGAAGGCCTTTGATTTGGGTCCCAAAACTTCTAGACTTATCTTGAGCTATCAAACAAAATTTAGTAAAAGTGGCCTTTGGGTGTGGGTTATATATTTCAACAAAACAAACTTGACAAGAAATTTTAATGGATCTATTGATTCCAAAATGTTGAATTTTTAGGGTATCATATTTTGTTTTCATTTACGGGATTCCAAATGAATCTCAAGGGATCAATGGAAACTTGTAAAATTTCAACTTTCAGTTGATGTATCTTCTAAATCAAACATTTGGTTACATTAGAGGAGGCTGCTTTAGTGGTCAAGTAGTCGCTTAAGTGATCGTGGATGGTCTAAGTTGGGTTGCTTTAGAGGGACCCTTACCGCTAAAGCGAGTGCCGCTTAAGAGATACCTTGCCCACTTTAGCAAAGGGTGACCCTGGAAGAGATTGCTTTAGCATTCTTTCTTTTTATTTAGCGGTAAAATACTTAAGCGGGGGGCAAAGATTGCTTTAGCATTCTTCCTTTTTCTTTAGTGGTAAAATTCTTAAGCGGTCAAGTGTTTGCTTAAATGACACCTGGGGAACATTTATTTAAGCTCCAATTTAATTTTCCTCTATTTTTTACAAGTCTCCAGAGCCAAAAAGCCCTAGAGAATGTGGAAAATAGGAGGCCAATCTTTGGGAGATTTTGGGGTTTTATTGAGCTCAGAATAATTATGTCCTCATCAAAATTCTTGTAAGTTTCCATTAAAATAATGGTTTAAATCCCCAAAATGTCATAAATCCCTAGATTCTTGTTGGGTTGATTTTTGTATCATTTGAGCTCAGAATTTACCCATTCTTAAGGATAAATAATCCTTGAGCATAGAGAGATGTGTTGATGGTTTCAAAAATATAATTCTGCAAGCGAGCCCCACATAAAATTTTGACTTGATTTTAGACCCAAAGAATAAAATACAATATGGTACCACTGTTCTCATATGAATATGAAGATTATTATTTCGATAGCGGGGCATCATGAGGAATTTTCTCGAAAGTGAAAATCACCAATTAGCAGGCTTTATTGAATTTTCTTTGGCGTTCAGGTAGGCTAGACTTACCTTGATTTTAGATTGAGCTTAATTATGGTATCAATATAATATTATGCTAGTTTTGGGTAAGAAATTAGGACTTGGAGGTATTTTTGTGTGATTTAGATTATTTAGTCAATTGAGAGACTATAATTAGGTGTAGCTGATATTGTGACCTACCGCACACGCAAGTGTATGTAGTCGTGAAAGTATAAAGTAGCCCTTTTCAAGCCAGATGTTGAACCCATAGGGACTTGGTTTAATAACAATCCAATTCTATCTTTACTACTAAGATTAAACAAGTGCAAGTGTACCTAATAACATTTGCAATTTGAGAATTCAAAAGTAACCATAAAGAACACGATAATGTAAAGTGTTGTAGATAGTAATAGGGAGAATATAGGGTTAAGGCACTTTAACAACTCCTACTAATCTATACAATCTCATTGGTTTATCAATTATCTTGGTTGTTTATTCATGGGTTTAATAACACAATTAGGTAATGGTCATCCTCTAATCGTTTATCCAAGTTAGCCCCACAACTGCATCATTGAGTGGGGATGTGAGAACTAACTTAAATTCATTTATATTTCACCCATATAAGAACCAAATGGAGAAAATTAGGTATATTACTATCCTAAATGAAAATCCTAAATTCAATTCTTTGAACGTATAATATCCGATTCTATATATTCCATGATCTGATCTATTATTCCTCCTTTCGGGCTCACAATAGAAATATAGGTTTTTTTCTAAGATTAAGCTATAGAATAATAATAACAAGGATATATGAACAATGAAACATGATAATCAACTTAAATAAACTCAATTGAAAGCATGGTAATTCATGTTCTTGGCCTCAACCCTAGAACGATGGGTTTATCCACTCATGGTTTTACAATGAATCACAAGAATGAAACTCATACATAAAAACCAAAAGTAACTTAAAGTAAATATTAAGAACCCTAATTTCAGCCATCCTCATGTGCTTTTGTAACAACCTCAAAATTTTAAGTATTTTTTTTTGGCCTTCCCATGCTTGAAATATCAATATTTGACTCAAATTATGTTCAGGGATGTTAAAAGGGTAACCCGAAAGAGTTTTGGAATTTTTGAATGGGGTTCAGGGTTATTTTGGGTCACGGAGGGAGTAAGCCTCTATGATAGCCCCGTGTCATGGAGAATAAGATCTGTGATATGATACGTGTCACGGAGGTTAGCCTCTGTGATAAGGTCTGTGACATGGAGGTTGGACCTCTACGATAAGGTCTGTACCATGAATCTATGTTATTTTGTGGTTCTTTTGTTTGATTAAAAAGGGAAGAGGGTTAGTGAGGTCCTTTCACCTATAAATGAAGTTTAATAACCATGAAGACCTATTTCTATCAGTTTTCAATAGACGAAGGTCATTTTCATTACTCTCAACTATCCTCTCTCGAATTTCCCTTTTCAACTCAAGGATAGGGTTAAATAAGGTGATCATCTAGGGTCCTAAGAGTGTGTTTTTCTTTGAATTTCTTGGATATTAAGGCATGTATCTTTCTCCCTATACTTGTTTTTTATTAATGGCATGAAATTGGTTACTATTCATGGTTTTGAAATGAATTTTGAATAATGGGTTGAGGGTTGTTAAGGTGACTAGTTTAAATATTTTTCCATGGTTTATTATGCAATAATTATGCTTTATTTATGATTCTGAACATTGTGGGATGCATGGGAATGGTAATTGAACTGAGGTTTCATGGTTAATCCCTAAGTTTGATGATTTTGCTCTGATATATGATTTTGGAAATTATGTACCCTCAACCTATTTGTGAAATTGACAATGAATATTATTTTGTCACATAGTTTGACTATTCTTGGAATCTTTGCATTGCATAAATGGTAAATAGAACATAAATTGGTTTGGTTTGGTTTTCAGATGTTTTGGTAAGGCCTTGGTGGCGACAGTTCTGGTTTAATTAGAAACTTTGGAGTCAAATTTGGTTTAAATGTTTGTATGGAAAAATGGAATAGACTTTCAAGCTCTAATTTTGGTATGATGATACTAATTAAAAGACCTTTTGGTAAATTATTGGAAAGGTGCAAATGGTTTTAATATAGGCTTAAAAGGAGTTGTGTAGCAAAGTCATGGAAGGTAGAGGATCCAGGGGGATCGATACTGTAAACTCATGTTTTCCAGTGAGAAGTTTGGTCATGGTGACCATTTGCATGAGACACACTTTATATTTTGTTGATGGAATTAGCCTTCTCGAGTTTTCTCTAATACTACGTCTAACACATATTAGGGACCTTTCAGCAGGGGTAGCTGAACTCATATAGCCCTTGGATGCCTTTAGGACGGTAGAGATACACACTCCAAGTTAAGGTTTTTAAAGTTCATGCTAAGCCTTGTTCCCTTTTTCCCAATATAATATACATATATATATATGTAGTATTGCATATGATGTTGTGCATTGGGTTTTACTGGTTTTCATATTATGGATTATGGCATTACTTTACTCCTTTATCCCTGAGTTATATGTTAGTGCTCCAACCACAAACTATTTTCAGATGTTGTATCCCCACATGATGCAGGGTCTGAAGGCAAGTCTACCTTTCCTACACAATAAGCGTTCATGGTTAGATCAAGAGTTTACTTGATATGGTGAGCTTCGATCCTTCGAAAGACTTTATTTCATATTTTGGTTTTCGTTTCCTTGGACTTTATTTTTGATTAATTTTGGCTATAGTCGGGAGCATGTCCCAATATTTATTTGATATTTAGCTTTGTTAGAGGCTTTATTGTACTACTGTGGATATGGGTATTATAGATTATGTTTGGTATTTGTTTTGGTATTGTGGATGGTTTTTTAGATGATGATCTCATATAGACTTTTGGGTTTATATTTCCTACTTTTTCATATATATATACATATATTGATTATGTTGGAATAGGCTAATGGGCTGGTCTCCGGTCCTCGATGGATTGAGATACCCTTTATGGCCAGACCCATGTTTGGGTTATGAAAAAGTTGGTATCAAATCGTAGGTTTAATTATCATGGGGATTTAACAATGCCATATCAAGTAGAGTCCCTTTTATGGGTGTGTAGTATGTCATACTTATAAGGGAGAGCCTATGAGGCATTTAGGAATGTTTCCCCTTTTATTTATCTTATTTTTGGGCTATAAAGTCTAAGATCTTGGATTCCTGTAACTCATGTTTATTTTCCTTTTAGATCATGCATCCTAGATGATTTAAAGCTCATGGAAACTCATCTATCATGCCTGAGGACAATGTTGGCGGATGATGTTGGGTGTATTTATGCATTCTAGCGTTATTAAACTAACCTTTTTAGCCTTGTTTTGAGGATGACTCATGTTCTATATAGGTTGATAATGGGATAAATGTGTATCAAAGTGTTAAATCATATGTTTATGATGTTAAGAGTGAGTTCCAAACATGTTTGTACTTAAAAGATTCATTTAGAGTTCAACCCTGAAAACTAGCGTTACTAGATTGAGCTAGGTACTTGTCTAGTTGATTCCGATGGATTCTAGTGTGTTTAAGGTGTTCCTAATGGTTTTTATGAATTATTAAGAGTGGAATAACTTGTTGGGAATGATAAAAGTTCAATTGTAATGAGTTTACAGCTGGAACAATAAGTGAAAGATAAACACAAACTACTGTAGCTTAGCTCTTGTTTTGATTAGTCGTAATAGGTGTCGTGTTGTGTTTCTCAATAATTAGAGTGGTGTACTGATGTAGGAGGATTTTGGATATAAATATGATGATATTTTGATGTTAATGAGACTTGGAATTCATGGGAAAGATGCCACAAAACAAAGGATCAAGAGGGGAGACTTAACACTTAACCAAAATTTGGAGAGCAAATTCCAGAGGAGCAAGGCGATGGAGAGGCGTCGCTCCACCTGGAGCAGGGCTATAATTAGGGAGTAAAACTAGATGGAGCGGGGGGATAACTAGGGAAATGAACCACCTAGTCCTGGCCTCAATAATTGATAGTTTTCTTGTCCAACACGGATTTGACTTTCTCCTACACTATAAATATATGTTGTATCACGTTTTTACATACTTTTTGACGTCTTGGAGGATAAAGGAGGCTACCACAACTTCTTTTTAGGGTTTTACTATCTAAATTTTAGTTTCTTTCATGGTTTGTATCATAAATCCAAGGGATTGGATGATGAATATGCCCATTAAAGGAAGCCCTATCCGAGGTTAAGGCTACGATCATGATTACTTTCGTTTTGAATTAAGTTTGTTGATTTTCTTATCAATATTTGTTGTTTGTTTATTCTTACTTTAACTATTTTAAGGCTTAGCTACCCTTAGAATACATCCACTGTCAACCTTGTGAACTCGGGAGAGGGAATAGGGAGATAGAACATAGGAATAAACAGAGAATGGTTTGTGTTTCTTTATGAAATATGGAATTCAAATTAGTATCTAGGACAAGGATGTATTTAGATACCTTACTTGATTCACATGTAGGATGATATTTGTAAAGAACTTAAGTGGACTATTACATTCCCGTTCAACGATATAGTTGTAAGGTTCAACTTAGGTAAAGGATTAGAGGTTGGGAAACCATGATCATGCAATTAACCCTACGAATCAACAACCACGATAAGCAATTTAACGAATAAATTTCAATAATGTAGTATGATTGTTTGTAAGCCTTAACCTTGGGCTCCTATCCATTGATTGTCATAAGTCATTACTTTACGCATTAGTTTAGTTTATTTTTAGTTTACAATTCTAAAACTATATTGTTTACTTTTTATCAATTGTTAAACTAGAATTGGATAAGCGGCGAATGCAAGTCCTTGAAAGATCGATACTTGGGCTTTATTGAAGCCACTTTACTATTTGATAAGACCACGTACACTTGTGCGTGCGCTTGGGCGTTGCCAAGTTTTTGGCGCCGTTGTCGAGGACTTGTAACTAGGCAACTATCTTAGTTTTAGTTTTTCTATATTGAGTTGTAAATATATTTTGTTTAGTTTATTTTTATTTTCTTTTATTTCTCTTTTTATCACACTTCTTGATATGTCAGCCTGGGATAGATGGTTTTCAAGTGATGATGATTCTTGTTGTTTCTGTGGGGGACCAAATCAAGTGTCTTATTGTCCAGATTTTGATGGAAGTGTATGGATGGAACCTTCATAATGTGATGCGGATGTTGTTCTATCTATGGAGCAGACTGCAACTTGGTGTTTGGTTTGTGGTCAAAGTGGTCGTACTGCTATTATGTGTGTTGTCAATCCCGATTCAGAATTATTTGTGGGCTATGCTGAAAGGCAAAATTATATAAACTACTATAATTGAATGGGGGTGAATCAGTCACAAATACAATCATGGACCAACCAGCAGTAATTTCAGCAACAACAACTAAACATGCAGGCCATAACTCAAACAAGCGAAATGGAAGAGATGCTAAAAAAACTTTTACCCTCTCAAGTGTAGTTCTTGGCAGACATGAAGAACCAAAGGGGGGATACAGAACAAGTTACTTCCCAACCTGTTGTAGATGAAGTTGCGGATAATTCGAGGAAGTTTGAGTACTCAAAAACTAAAATTGTTAGGCAGGTTGAGGAGATACCACTGCCACCATGTCTACAGTGGCTAAGCAAAGAAAAATATGTGGAGGATATTAGCCAATTTGTGTAGAAAACACAAAAATCGCTTCCACTCGATTGTCATCTTTATCTTGAGACTGAAATTAAGAAGGTGAATAAAAGTGAGTGTGTAATAGATTGTGTAAATTTTAAAGTAGGATTGGTTGGTCCTCACACAAAGAAATTTTCCACTTTATGTTTAGATGATGTCTTGTCTGTGGAATCATTTAAAATAGTGGAAGAGTATGAAGATGAGGAACAAGAATCCTATATTCTTAATTTTACACCGAATAAACAATATAAAAACACACCTCACTTTAAGGCCGAGTGGTTCACCATGCACATTCTATTACTCGGTTCTTTAATCTTAGTACCACCTCCCTATGATCGAGGAAAAAAGATGGATGCAATATTGGGGGTGAAATTTATATTCTCATGGTAGAGGAAAAAGTTGATTTGGGTCGTGCCGCGACACTAAATTAGGCGCTTCTTGGGAGGCAACCCAAGCTAAGGTATGTTTTCTTTTTAGATTTTTTTTTGTTTTTATTTCATGTAGTTTTTGTTTTTGATTGAGTCACAGGTTAATAGGAAGTCTGAGTACCATAAACTTGAGCTAAGGAGCATGGAAAAAACTGAGTGTGGGGTCCCCTGGATCTCCTTTATGTGAAGATGCTACTAGCTAGGCCTAGAGTCCTTAGGGAGTATTTCTATCTTTTTACTTTTAAATTCACTTTGGGGACAAAGTAGATTTTTAAGTGTAGGGTGGGGAAATTATCAAATTTTGGCTTAACTTAAAAAAATTTAGGATTGGAATAAGTGAGATATTCTTGTTGGTGCTATTTTTTATTACATTATGCAAGTGGGTTTGTTTGTAAGCATGTTGATTGAATGAATTTCTATTTTTTAAGACTCTTAGTCTCATTTTTTTTTTACTATTGTGCTTTTTGGCTTAATTTTGAATTCATGTTATTGTTTGGTTGGAAGTTTATGATGATCCTACGTGAGTTGAGCATGTTCCATGTGCATGTGAGATTTTTGTATATTTCGTGTTGCATGTGATGTCTAGAACTTTCCCGGTGTGTATAAAGTGAAATACAGAATATCTAGGAAATGATTTAGGCATTTCTTTGATAGCCTTATTCTATACCTTCTATTTGTTCTACCCATTGTGCATTTTCCTAGTTAACCCTCATTGATCCTTTAGACTTTTCTATGGTAGCTTTATATGTAGCCTAATCCCCTTCTTTGATAGACCATAATTTGATCCAAAAAGCTCCTAAGTCCTTTAATGAAAAAAAAGAAATAATTGAAAAAGGAGTTTGAGAAATTTAAGAAGAAAAAAGGTAAATTGATGCCCCAAGGTAATAGTTATTGGTGTTAACAATTGATGTGTGGTGGATGGGTGTGATATAATTTATGCTAGAATATTTCCATGATTGTGAAAAAAAAAAATTCTTGTGGTAGTAAACTATATGTCCACCAAGTATTTGTGAAAATGCTTAAAAGAGAAGGGGCAAAATCAAAAGGTGTGGATGAATGAATAAGTGTAGTTTGGTTGTTAGAGAGTGATTTTTAAATGTATAATGTAGTGTATTAAAGTGCTTAGAGAGGTTAGTCACTATTCTGAAATAGTTCCTACTCGTCCCTTAGTGTACATTACAACCCGAAAAAGTCATAATTGATCCTAAGCTTTACATTCGACTATTAGTGGAGCATTACACTAAGGGCAAGCTTATGGTTCATTATTTGTAACTTGTGAATTCTTTGTGAGAGTGAACGTAATTTGATTTTTGTACCCATTATGTTATAAATTCCATTATTATAAGTGATATGGGTAACTCTCTTGATGTGAGAGGGGAATATGTTTGATGAATGTGGGTGATTCGTATGATGTCCTTGATTAAATTATAAGCATGAGTTTGTCAACTAGGTAAGTAAATTCTTGAGGCTAGGATGTTTTGAAATAGTGTTCATGAGCTTTCAAGTGTGTAAATAACATGCTTTGTGTAGAAACTTGCATTTTGTGTAGTCATTGTAGTACTAGCTTGAGTGTCTTGCATATAGTAGAAGTCTAGAATCTCCATCTCATGATACTTAGAGTGAAGAGTTGTTCGAGGATGAATAAGGCTTTAAGTGTGGGGTAGTGATGTTGGGTGTATTTAAGCATTCTAGCGTCATTAAACTAGCCTTTTTAGCCTTATTTTGAGGATGATTCATGTGCGATATGGGTTGATAATGAGATAAATGTATATCAAAGTGTTAAAGCATGTGTTTAAGATGTTAAGAGTGAGTTCCAAACATATTTGTACTTAATATATTCATTTAGAGTTCAACCCAGAAAACTAGTGTTACTAGCTTGAGCTAGGTGCTTGTCTAGTTGATTCCGATGGATTCTAGTGTGTTTAAGGTGTTCCTAATAGTTTTTATTAATTATTAAGAGTGGGATAACTTTTTGGTAATGATAAAAGTTCAATTGGAATAAGTCTACAGCTGGAACAATAAGTGAAAGATCAATGCAAACTAGCATAGCTTAGCTCTTGTTTTGATTCATCGTAATGGTGTTATGTTGTGTTTCTCTTTTAATTCGTGTGGTTTAATGATTTAGCAGGCTTTTGGAGCTGAATCTGATGATATTTTGATGATAATAAGGCTTGGAATTCATGGGAAAGACGCCATAAGACAAAGGATCAAAAGGGGAGACTTAACACTTAACCAAAATTTGGAGAGCAAATTCCAGAGAAGCAAGGCGATGGAGAGGCACCACCCCACCTGGAGTAGTGATTAAAATAGGATGGTGCCCTCGCTGGAGTGGAGGGATAACCAGGGTGATACCCCACCTAGTACCGGCCTCAATAATTGACAGTTTTCTGGTCCAACACGAATTTGGATTGCTCCAACACTATAAATACATGTTGTATCACATTTTTACACAATTTTGATGTATTGGAGGATAAAGTAGGCTACAAAAACTTCTTTTTAGGGTTTTATTATCTAAATTTTAGTTTCTTTCATGGTTTGTATCATCAATCCAAGGGATTCGATGATGAATATGTCCATTTAAGGCTAAAACTACTATCCGGGGTTAAGGCTACAATCATGACTACTTTCATTTTGAATTAAGTTTGTTGATTTACTTAACAATATTGGTTGTTTGTTTATTCTTATTTTAACTATTTTAAGGCTTATCTATCCTTAGATTACATCCATTGTCAACCTTGTGAACTTGGGAGAGGGAATGGGGTGATAGAACATGGGAATAAGTAAAGTATGGTTTGTGTTTCTTAATAAAATATGGAATTCATATTAGTATCTAGGACAAAGATGTACATAGATACCATACTTGATTCACACGTAGGATGACATTTGTAAAGAACTTAAGTGGACTATTACATCCCCGCTCAACGATATAGTTTTAAGGTTCAACTTAGGTAAAGGATTAGAGGTTGGGAAACCATAATCATGAAATTAACCCTACTAATCAACAACCACGATAAGTAATTTAACTAATCAAGTTCAATAATGTAGTACGATTGTTCGCAAGCCTTAACCCTGGGTTCTTATCTATTGATTGTCATAAGTCATTACTTTACACATTAGTTTAGTTTATTTTTAGTTTACAATTCTAAAACTATATTATTTACTTTTTCTCAATCATTAAACTAAAATTGGATAGGCAGCGAACGCAAGTCCCTGAGAGATCGATACTTGGTCTTTATTGAAGCCACTTTACTACTTGATAAGACCACGTACACTTGCGTGAGCGCTTGGGCGCTTTCAGCGAATCTCGTCCAACTTATGGGAAATAAACCTGATCTAGGGTTGCAGTAAATGATTGTTCTCGTGAAGTCCCACCTGCCTCCACTGATCCTTCTCTAGAGGGTAACAATCTTGTTTATTCTCCTTGGGGAAATATCACTAATGATGAGTTTTTACAATCCATTCATCTATTTACTCATTAGTAATATCTCAGTCATGTCAGATGGGTTCTGCTGGTATTGTTGGGAGTTTATCTGAGGCCACTAGGGTTGGCTAATATATGAGGTTGTGATGAGTGGTGATTTTACCACTCAGTTGCACTAACTATGTATGCACACTACCATGTGTTGTATAAAAAAATTAGATATTATCGTGATTTAAATGCACTAATGTCCACATTTTGCAGGTATCCAGTTAAAAAGATGAACATATGTGGAATGGAGCTAAAAAATAAGCAAATGGATGCAAAAAGAGTGCAGTTGGAGACCTAAAGTTGTTATCCCCAGTTACTTTGATTGTGGTTATCAGGCCACGGTCGCAGTCAGTCAAGACGGTCAGAATAATAAAGTTGTGGAAGACAACCACGATCGAACTAATGCGGTCACGATCAAAGTTGTGCGATCGCGGATCAGCAAGAATATGCCCAGGGAAGATTTGTAAAATTAATAGACGAATTCCAAACCATATATTGGCAAAAAAACCCTTTTTTCTTGGTGTATTTCTTACCTCATAAGATATTTTTTAATTCAAACTTGTAATATTAATTAGGAAAGTGTGTAACTAACTTTGGAGGCTAAATTTCTTAGGATCTTTATGAAGAATGATTGCTTTGGATAATCCTTATGGTATATCTCTCTTTACTTTCTTCATGTGTAGCTAAGTAATTCAGTCTTGGGATTATGTTTAACTAGAGTGTAATTATGTATGGGTATTGTTGTGTTTGCATGGATTTTAGTTGTTGAGTAAGTATTTCCCCATTACTTGAGCATATGGGTTAGAATTTGATGGGTGAAAACCCCAAATCTCTGAATGAGTTTGATGGGTGAAAACCTCAAACTCTAAAAACCCTTTATCATCCTTGAAAGAGGGATGAAGGTGAACATTGGGTAATCCATAACATCCTTGAAAGACGGTTATAAGAGGACAAGGCAATGGTGGACAATTGAGACTGTGGTTTACTACCTTTTTCAATCTTAGAAATAAGTGTATTGGGAGTGTAAATCATGTCAAGAGAATTATCCTAGAAATAGGGATGCTTGATTGAGGTTTTGGGTGATTATGAAAAATTGCACACTTGTAAGGTGCTCGAAAGAGCCAACGGGAGAAATCATTATGGTTTTGTTGAAAGATTAACCCCAATGATCTTTGACATAGCCTATCCTTTAGTTAACAAATAAATTTCATGATGAACCAACATCAACCCACATGCATTACCTTTATGTAGACATAATCCTAAGATCTCCTCAAATCTTGAATTCAAAGTAAAATTTCCATTTACCAAGTGTTTGTTAAAGTTTGTTGTGAAGAGTTTCCAAACAAATCCCCCAATTTTATTTTACATGACGTTTTTGTTAGCATTCTAGGTAATCTCATAGTATTTAAGAATCCATAGGGTTTGAAGTCTATAATTCACTCCTTGAGATTCGACCCTAATTCAAATTAGGTTACTTGACAACGACTGCCTCACCCTTAAATTATGGGAGTGAGTTGAGTGTTATCAAAATAGTGCCATTATCGAGGAGTTAAATATAGATTTCTCTTGTGTGGTGTTATTTTTATTTGGGAGTATCTGGAGTGGCATACTTTATTTTTTTTATTGTTTTTGGATCTTTTGTAGGTAATCCTAGCATGAACAAAACTATGAGTGAAGGCACTAACCATGTGGAGTCATTTAATGTACCCACTCATGAAGAAATCCACTTAAATGGTGGGAGTCATGCGAGTGAAACTCCTATCCCACCTCACTATGGGTACAGGACATTTCATGTGACTAGTATCATGCTTCATCTGTTGCAAGTAAAGGGTCTATACGGGGATCAAGCTCGTGAGGATCCATATGTTTACTTAAGGAATTTTTTGGATGTGTGTACACCATTCAACATTTCTCATATTACTCAAGAGTTCTTTCAGCTCCGCCTCTTTCCATTCTCACTAATGGGTGAAGCATTGTTGTGGTTCCGCACCCTCCCTACGGTTTTATTTACTTTATGGAATGAGCTCACAAAGGTGTTTTTAGATCAATACTCCCCTCCTTCTAAGGTGTATCACCCGAGAGACGAAATCATGAACTTTAGACAAAGGAACAGGGAGTCGTTTGGTGAAGTATGGGATGGATTTCATAGGAAGTTTGCCAAATGCCCAAACCACAAGATTTCAGGGAAGAAACTTCTATAAATATTCTATCGGATACAAGATCCTTTGAACCAAACGATGGTAAACAATGAGGCAGAAGATTCTCTCTTAAACTTTCAATCAATACGGCTACAAAATTGTTGAGGAAGGTAACTAAACATAATCGTTAATGGCATACCCAAGACATCAACATTTCTAATAGCTCCCCATCCAATACCATGTTTAGTAGATAATAAATAAAGTGGGATGAGTAACAATACGAAGATGGAGAAGCTAGAAAGATAAATGAAGAAACTTGGTATTTAGCAAACCATTCGGAGGGTTCTCACCCGGCCTATCATAGGCAAGGTGGGAATCAAGGTTGGAGGAATCGGGTTGGTAGTCGAGTTTGGAGAGATCGAGAACATGAGTATTGTCATTTTTTGCCTCACCATGATTAGGTTTCTAACAAAGAGTCAAGATCCGTTGACGCTGACAGATGTAGAACAGAGAATATCCTTGCAAGAATTTTGAATAAAGTTGAAGGAACGGACAAAATGGTCTGTGAATTAAAAGAGGACATTGTTTCACTATCTAAAACTATGGTCTTATATTCGGCCTCTATCAAAGAATTGGAGATCCAAATAGAACTAATCTTTACACGTCTAGATGCAAAACTTAGAGAAAATTCCACTAGTGGCATAATCGACAACCTCCAAAGCGATGATCAAATCTTAGCAATATATGTGGAGAGTGAAAAAGAAAAGAAAGAGCACTATAAAGATGACTTGGGAGGAAAGATTCCCAGCACTCAGTCAATAGAGGGGTTATCCTAAAATCAAGTCAGCAAAGAGAAGAAAAAAATGAAAAGAGTTGCCGAAATGTTAATTGATGAAGGAGAGGTTGATAAGTGGGGACTTAAGGATCCCTCTTTAAAAATTGATAAATGCCAACATCGTTCCACTACGATAACTAAGGCGTTGTGTGGGAGGAAAACCACAAATGCCAGAAGGATGGCATATATCCTATGTATCATATTTTTGTAGTATTGATGTTAGTTTTTGCATATAAATAACTCATGCATGTGTGACACTATGGAGTTCTTGGGATAAGCTTAGAAAGGGGGAATTGTGCAAATTTAAGTTGAAACTAAACGAAGATTAAATGGGTAAAAATCAATCAGAAAAGTTGGATAGGGAAAAATAGGGAAGCAGAACCACCCTCAGTTACCACAATCGCAGTCCCTAAGCGTGATCACAGTCACCCGTATGTCTGCGATCGTAGACACCACAGCTATTTGATCCACTAACTCCCTCCCTAATTTCCTCAAAACCGTGTTAAAGTTTTTGCATGCAGGAATGGCCCGATCTCGAGGTAAATGGTGATGATGCAGAAATTGAGAATGATAAAGGTACTTGATGGCATTTCAGGGAGCACCCTTATCTCTTTGTTATCCTTGATTATTTATGCAGTAGGGACACTACTACCTTTTTATTTGGGGGTGTTTCCTTGTTCATTTCATTTGGGCTTGTATTATTTTTGTATACTCTTCTGCTCTTTTAGATGATCCTTATTTTTATCTGGGTTGTAATATTTGGGAACTCTGATGATGCCCACACTACCATGAATTAAGTACTTTGTTCTTGAGTTGTTACTTTATTTTAATTTTAATGGGTGAGTCGAGATTGGGTTTTAACCATGGATGCACTAAAAGATTAAGTACCTATGGCATTTATACCCATTGGTGAAGTCTGAGTAACCAAATGAGTGATTTACCTACACTATAGCTTGCAATCTGATACTATAGCTTGGGTTGTTGCCATGATAAGCAAATTATGCATGGTATGGATACTAAAGCAAACAACACCTTCCTTTCAAAAATTTTGCAAAATTCAAATTCATGGATATGAGCAACCTTGTGATAGAACTTTCTCTCTTTCTATGACTCCAAAAATTAACTTTGAAAAAATAGTGAATACTCCATTTTGTCTCGAGCGAGTAGAACAATTGAACCCCTTTTACAACATCTCATGCCATGTCTGTGAGCTTAATTGTCTACATCTCATGTGTACTTATACCATCTAGAACTTGCCTCGTTAGTCTTTCAAAGCTAATTTTTTATTGTGCTTGGTTGGTAAAATGATCATAGGCCATCTTGTGATTTTGGAAGCCCATTTTAGCCTAAAAAGCCTACCAATACATAGGAGTTACCCCTAGTCATCCTCTTTGAGCCTTTGGATTTTTCTTTGGTAAATGCATTATAAGTTGTGACCTTTCTATTCATCCTCTCTTAAACCCTGCCCTTCTTGAACTTAAGAATATAAATTTAGGCTAAAATCCTATGTTGAGGGTGGTAGAAAGAAAAAGAAAGTGTAGTTGAGCCACGAAGTCATAAGAAAGTTCCTACGAGCTTAAATAAGTAAGCATTTTTCTTTAAAGTAAGAGATAGACCATTAAAAGAAAGAAATACATATATTCTAAATCCGTGCAAAGTGTGAAGAAAAAGAGGCAAAGAGAATGTGAGTAAAGAAAGGGGCAAAGTAGGCAAATTAGTAAAGAAAAAAAAAATGGCCCAAAAAGGGATTATGATGCAGAAGTTCAAGGAGGGTTTAGCCTTATCGTCCTAAGATAACATCCTACCCTACCCTAAACCTACATTACAAGCTCAAAAAGACCTTTGTGATTCCCAACCAAGTGTGGTCTTTATAGCGGCGATTGAAAGTAGGAGCAAGCCTATGGCATGGCACATGTTAACATAGAGAATTTCTTGAGAGAGTGAGTGTTTCCACTTAAAATTCCTTTTTGCATGACCGGTAACTAAGTCTGTAAGTGTTTCCTTTCTTGTGAGAAGGCATCTGAATAGTTTAGTTGGGTGATGTTGGCAACTTCTGCACAAAGAGATAAATGGAGGTATAACATGATTATAGTCAATATGAGAGTCATATCTAGAGTGTTGGTAGTTGTTACATGGTTTCTTCTCAAGGTCCATTGTATCCCTAGCTATTCTATTTTTATGATGAGGGGCGTCATTGCAATTCTCTTGTCTATGTGTGAAAAGCTTTTTATGGTAGCAATTGAGTTGGAATATTCTTGTACATTAGGAGCTAAATTGGGGCATACATGGAGAAAGTCTCATAGTAAAGGGTAATGTTGCTTGAAGACAAGAAAGATTCTAAGTTTGGGTGTTGATGAGTGGTGATTTTACCACTCAGTCGCACTAACTATGTATGCACACTACCATGTGTTGTATAAAAAAAGACATGATCATGATTTAAATGCACTAATGTCCACATTTTGTTGGTATATAGTTGAGAAGGTGAACATATTTGGAATGGAGCCAAAAAGAGAGCAAATGGATGCAAAAAAGTGCAGTTAGAGACCTGAAGCTATCTGCCCCAGTTACCATTATTGTGGTCATCAGGCCGCGGTCACGGTAAGCATAACGTGGTCGTGGAACATAACTACGATCACGCTAACGAAGTCGCAGTCAAAGCTTTCCAATCTCGGATCAGTGGGAATATGCCCAAGGCAGATTTGTAAAATTACATAGACGTATTCCAAACAATATATAGGCAAAAACCCTTTCTTCTTGGTGTATTGCTTTCCTCATAAGATATCTTTGAATTCAAAGCTTGATACCCTAATTGGGAAAGTGTGTAACTAACTTTGGAGGCTAAATTTCTTAGGATCTTTGTGAAGAATGAATGCTTTGAATAATCCTTATGGTATATCTCTCTTTAATTCTTCATGAGTAGCTAAGTAATTTATTATTGGGTATATGTTGAACTAGAGTATAATTGTTTGTGGGTATTGTTGTGTTTGCATGGATTTTAGTTGTTGAGTATGGATTCCACCATTGCTTGAGCTTATGGGTTCGAATTCGATGGGTGAAAACCCCAAATATCTGAATGGGTTTGATGGGTGAAAACCCCAAACTCTAGAAACCCTTTATCATCCTCAAAAGAAGGATAAAAATGAACATTATGTAACCCATAACATTCTCGAAAGAGGGTTATAGGCGGACAAGGCAATGGTGGACAATTGAGCTTATGGTTTACTACCATTTGCAATCCTAGAAATAATGTATTGGGACTGTAAATCATGTCAAGAGAATCACCCTAGAAATAGGGATGCTTGATTGAAGTTTTGGGTGATTATGAAAAATTTCACACTTATTAGGTTCTCGAAAGAGCAAATGGGAGAAATCATTATGGTTTTGTTGAAAGATTAACCCTAATGATCTTCGACATTGCCTATCCTTTAGTTAACAACTAAATTTCTTGATTAACAAACATCAACCCACATGCATTACCTTTATGTATATATAATCCCAAGATCTCCTCAAATCTTGAATTCAAAGTAAAAGTTCCATTTACCAAGTGCTTGTTAAAGTTTATTGTGAAGAATTTCAAAACAAATCCCCCCATTTTATTTTACATGTCATTTTTATTAGCATTTTGGGTAATCTCATAATAATTTGAGCATCTATAGGGTTTGAAGTCTATAATTCACTCTTTGTGATCAAACCCAATTCAAATTGGGTAACTTGACAATGACTACCTCACCCTTAAATTATGGGAGTGAGTTGAGCGTTATCAGGCTAAGCCTTTAGACTTTCACTGGTATTATGATTGAGAAAAATCCTCACAGTTTTATAAATGATGTAGAGAAGATCTTTTAGGTTATACATGCTACTGAGGTATAGGGTGTTGAATTCACTACTTATCTGTTGAAGGATGTGGTGTACCAATGGTATGAGGAGTGAGCGACTTAAGGGAGATAATGATGAATCTACTTTGTGGGAGGATTTTTCTGGTGCCTTTCTTGAACTCTTCTTTCCTCAAGAGTTGAGGGTGGAAAAAGTAGAGGAGTTTGTAAATTTAAAGCATGGTAGGATGTTAGTGAAGGAGTATGCCTTAAAATTCACACCAGTTGTCACGATATTCTCCTAAGATAGTGACTAGCATAAGGGCTAGAATAAGAAAATTTGATATCAAATTGCCTCGTGAATTGATTTTTGATAGTAAGGTTTCCTTATTCAACAAGGATATGGACATAACTAAAATTGTGGAGTATATGCAGCAGGTTGACGAGGAAAAGAAGAGGCAAGAGAATATAGGGGAAAGGCAGAGTAAGAAGTTTTGGTCTTCGAAGAAGGCCAACAACAAAGTGGTAGGGATTGTGGGAAATGGTCTAAGAAGCGGTGGGGCAACTCGATTTCATATTTGACATCTAGTTCTCCTAATCCGAAGTCATTCAAAGATTGTCATTTTCTGAACGGTGATGGTTCTAGGAGATAAAATGCTCAATCTCAGGCCAGTGGGGCCCAGTCAGATCCATCATATTCTTATTATAGGTTGTGTGATCAATTGCATCATGGTTTATGAGAAGAAGGGAAGAATCAGTAATTTAATTATGGCCAGTTATGACATATGCTGAAGGATTTCCCTAGGGGAAAGGCTTCTACAGGGCTAATAAGGTTCCAATTGCCACATTATTAGCTCCTGCACCAAGGGTTTCCACTTCTAGTACCAGCACTATTCAAAATTTCTTGAATGCTCCTACTACTCGTCAGGAGCCTAAGATATCTCCAAATGTCATCACTGGTATGTTAAAACTCTTCTATCGTAATGTGTACTATTTGCTTGACTCGGGGTCTACTCTTTCTTATGTGACCCCATTTGTGGCTATACCTTTTTGGTTTTGATCCTCCGTGTATTTTAGACCCTTTTATTATTTTTATCCTAGTCCGTGACTCAATAATTGCTCAGAGGGTCTATAGGGGTTATGTGGTATCTGTTCATGGTTAGGAAACTTTAGTGGATCTATATGAATTAGATATGCTAGATTTTGTTATTATATTGGGGATAGACTGGTCACACTCGTGCTATGCTCCTTTAGAGTGTCAGAACCATAAGGTCACCTTTAAATTCCCTTATAAGCTAGTTATTGAGTGGTAAGTGAGTTTCCCTAATGCCTAAGGGAGGGTTCATAAAAAATAACTTCTAAGGGGTGTCTTTATTATTTTGTCAAGGTTAAAGATTCTAACTCAGAGGGTCCTTCTTTATAATCGGTTTTCATGGTTAGTGAATATTTTTAGGTTTTCCTTGATGATATTCCTGGTGTTCCACCGATAGGGAAATTGATTTTGGTATTGATCATATTTTGAACACTTATCCTATCTCTATCCCTCCTTATAGAATAGCTTCGGCTAAGTTGAACGATTTTAAGGAGCAGTTGAGGGATCTTCTTGACAAGGGTTTCATCTGCCATAATATGTCTCCATGGGGTACCCCCATTCTTTACATTTGATAGAAAAATGGTTCTCTTCGGATAAGTATTTATTATTGTCAGTTGAATAAGGTGATTGTGAAGAATAAGTACCCTCTTAGTAAGATTGATGTTCTATTTAACAAACTTTAGGGTGCTAAGTATTTCTTTAAGATTGACATCCGTTCGGGCTATTGTCACTTAAAGATTAGGGAGGAGGATATCCTTAAGACTGTCTTTTGTACTCGGTATGGGCATTTTGAGTTCTTGGTCATATCTTTTTCATTGACCGCCCTGGCAGCATTTATGGATCTCATGAATCGGCTATTCCTTCAGTTCTTGGACATGTTTATGATTGTGCTTATAGATGATATTCTGGTATATTAGAAAAATGAGGTGGACCATGCCAATCACCTCCGTGTTGTGTTGCAGACCCTAAAAGATCAGTAATTGTATGCTAAGTTTTCTAAGTGTGAATTTTGGTTGAGTGTTGTTACTTTCTTAGGTCATGTTGTTTCTATTGAAGGGATCATGGTGGATCCACAGAAGGTTGTGGTGGTTATAAATGGCCTAGATCCATGACTCGAATCGATAATTAGCGTTTCTTGGGTTTACCGGGTTATTATAGGAGGTTTGTGGGAAGCTTTTCATCGATTGTTAAACCTTTAACTAAGTTTACTTAGAAGAAGGTGAAGTTTATTTGGTCCGATGCTTGTGAATGGAATTTTGAGAATCTGAAGGATAAATTGGCTTCTGCTCTAGTTTGACCCTGCCAAGGGTTGTGAGGGTTTCATGTATTGTGACGTGTCTTGTATGGGCATTGGTTGTGTTTTGATGCACATTGCAAGGTGATAGCATATGCTCCTAGGCAGTTGAAAGTTCATGAGAGGAATTATTCGACTCGTGATTTAGAATTGTTGGTTATGGTGTTCGCATTAAAGATTTGGCGGCATTATCTATATTGTATTCATGTTGACATCTTTTCTGATCATAAGAGCATGTAGTATGTTTTCTACCAGAAGTAGTCAAATCTTAAGCAGAGAAGATGGCTTGAGATGCTCAAGGACTACAACATGAGTCTTCACTATCACGTAGGTAAAGCTAATGTGGTTGCTAATGATCTTAGCAGATTATCTATGGGGAGCTTATCTCGTGTAGAGGAGGAGAAGTGGGACTTTGTGAAGGATACTCACCGGTTTTCTAATCTTGGAATTCACCTCTTAGATTTTGAGGATGGTAGTGTGTTTGTGAAAGAGGTAAAGAAATCATCTCTTGGGGCTGAGGTGAAGGAGAAGCAGGTGTTAGATCCTATCTTTATGTAAATCAAGAATGACGTGGGTAGGAAGAATGTGATGTCTTTAGAGATTTGTGGTGATGGTATCTGGAGGTACCAAGGAAAGTTGTGTGTTCCTGATGTGGATGGATGTGAGGTAGAATTTTGGTCGAATCTCATAAGTTTCATTATTCGATTCACCTTGGTTCGACAAAGATGTATCACGACCTTAAGGAAATTTATTGGTAAAATAACATAGAGAGGGATGTGGCTAATTTGGTAGCTAAGTGCATGATGTGTCAACAAGTGAAAGTGAAACACTTGAGGCCTGGCGGGTTGTCTTAAGAAATTGAGTTGCCTATTTGGAAATAGGAAATTATCAATATGGATTTTGTTACCATCCTTCCGCGATTTCGAAACCAGTTTAATTCTATTTGGGTCATCGTGCATAGGATGACTAAGTCTGCTCACTTCTTGCCAGTGAGAACTAATTATTCTACTGAGGACAATGCGAGGTTGTTTATTCAGAAGATCATAAAGTTGCATGGCACTCCAGTCTCCATTATTTCTTATCGAGGTACTCAATTCTCATCTTATTTTTTGCGGTCATTTATGTGAGGTTTGGGGACTAAAGTGACCCTTACTATAGCTTTCCACCCGATGACGGATGGACAAGCAGAAAAGACCATTCAGACTTTAGAGGATATGTTTCGAGCTTGTGTAATCGACTTTGGTGGTAGTTGGGTTGACCACATACCTCTTATAGAGTTTGCATATAATAATACCTATCATTCTAGCATTAGTATGGCACCATTTGAAGATTTGTATGGTAGGATGTGTAGATCCCCTATTGGGTGGTTTGAAGTTGGTGAGGAAAGATTTTTCAGTCATGATTTAGTTCATCAAGCTATGGATAAGGTAAAGGTGATTCGGGATAGTCTTACTGCTCAAAGTCTCCAAAAGTCCTATGTAAATGTAAGGCGAAGAGAGTTGGAGTTCAATATGGGTGATTGGGTATTCTTGAAGCTATCTTCCATGAAAGGAGTGTTGCATTTTGGAAAGAAAGAGAAGCTCAGTCCCTTTTATGTTGGCCATTATTTGATTTTAAGGAGAGTGGGAAGTGTTGCTTATGAGTTAGAATTTCTTGCGATTTTAGGTACTATTTACCCTGTGTTTCATGTGTCCATGTTGAGGAAATGTGTGGGTGCTCCTTCCATGGTAGTGCTTATTGAGAACGTTGGTGTCTCGGATTCCCTATCTTACGAAAGGGTCCCGGTGGAAATCTTGGATAGAAAAGTTTGTAGGTTGCTGTAACGACCCAAATCGAGGCCTGGCCGTGACGGGTATCTCAAGTCCCACGTGGACCGAAGATCACACCCTCACCTAACCTAACCAACATCCAACCATAAGAGACGGATGAATTATGTCCATATAATAAGATAGAGCAATGTAAGGCTAACAACAACTCAAAAAGTGTCTAAAACATTCATCACCACCACACACTAAACCATCACACCCAAGTCCACAGTAATCCACAAAGCCTCTACAATCCAAATTCAATAAGATGTTGAGACATGCCCCCGACAATACCCAAAATCCAAGTTTAACAAAGTCTATAACATAGAGTAAAAAGACCTTGAAATGAATGCCTTCCAAACTATGGATGCTCACCACTTCAATGTCAACTCATGAACCACTTGAACATCTGGTCACTATGCAGGAAAAGAAGACGAAGCTCTATTCCCTGCATTACATGGGGATACAGTGTCCAGAGATGGTTAGCGGTTGGAATGCTAGGATGTAACTCAGGGATAAAGATATGATAATTCCATTATGTAAAACCAAGTAAAAGCCTCATATGCAATCACATTTATACATACATACATACATACATATATATATAGTGTCGGGAAAGGGAACAAGGCTTAGCATGAGCTTCGAATACATTAACATGGGCTATATAGCATAACCGCCATATAACAAGGAACCCACGGGATATATGAACACAACTCTCCCCTAGATAGAAGGGCGACAGTGTGTGTAGCCGCACAAACCAGAGAATATCCATATCCATATATGCCCTTATGAGGGACTCGAACCTCCCAGCATAATCCAGGTGATATAGAACTAATGTATTCAATATGAGGGACTTGAACCTCTCATTCATATATCTATTTGGGGGACTCAAACCTCCCGATCATATAGACACCCACACCGGCTAGTGCGGTTTCCAGTTTTAGTCCTTCGAACTCCACTTTCATGGCCAAGCTACACATTCCGCTTTAAAGACCAATTTAAAATATCATTTACACACACACAATCACTAGTTCACTTACTTACCCAAGGCATCCGGTTGGTATCGTCATACCAACCACACTTGCAAGCGTACAATATGCCATATCCATTATTATTTGACTTTGGGACTCAAACCTATTGTCTATAAAAATTTATCAATTCAATTTAATAATTAGGGACTCGAGTTCATTTAGCCAATTAAACTACTAAGGTTTCAATTCAAAACCATTTACGACCCAAAAGGTCTTTATGAAACCATTTACATAATTAGGAAAATACATTAGTTCAAATCATAATTCAATCCAATTTTTGGTCATTAAGACCTTCATAAAATCATTCATCCTTTATTAGTATTCTTATACCCAGCATTAGTTCAAAACACAACTCATCGTGTGACAAGATCCTTCTCATCGACATTTTCATAAATAGGTTGAGGGCATACCATTATCAAACCATTATTCAAGTCAAAACCATCAAGTTATGCTTAATCATGACCCCTTAGTTTAATTTACAATTTCCAAGCACCCACATGTGCAAACCCATAAGTAAATTATTCATAGACACAAGTTAAGACATGAGAAAACAATATGCAACTATATGCATTTAAAACCTCAACCATGGATTTTAAAAACATCATTTATGATTCAATAACAATGTTTAAAACACATGATATTTGAGAACTAATAATGAAGGAAGAGTCACATGTCTTATTCACAAAGATTCACGAAAGAACTTGACTCTTCATCCCCTAGATGAACACCTTGTAGAAACCCTAACCCAATCTTCAAAAGAGAGTTTAGAGAGGACTTTGAGAGTGTTTTGATCTTTCCAAGTGAGGAATGAGGGACCAAATAGTTTTATTATACATGGGGTCTTAAGGGCTTGGGGTGGAAAATGTTTGAAATACCCTCAGCATAAAATATGAAAAATATGTGTCGGAGGGTACGACTCCCTCCCTCCCTAATTTGTACACACAACATATGAGTGGTACCCACAACTAGTACCCTAGATAGAATGTTGGAAACCATATTTTTTCTATCATATGACTCCTTAGCCTAAATCATACCCATAACATATAACAAGTACCCTCAAACTATACCCTAAGCAGAATCCTCTAAGCTAGACTTTGTACATCATATGGTATAGCACTATCCTTCTTGTAATCTAACATATGACTAGTATGATGCCTTCTCTTACCAAGAACAGAATTTATGATGTATCTGACCAGCATACGACCAAGGACTTCTAGTCGTATCAACTCCATAGGAGTGACATGATAAATCCTTATGACGTACAGAATGTTCAAGGCTCAGAAAATTTTGCAAGGGCCAAATTTTGGGGTGTTTTAGTTGTGAACTAAATATGTATTATTTGTAAAGGTACTTTGGAGGAACCATAAAATGGCCGAACCCACTTGACAGGACAAAGAGGATATAAAGGCTAAGTATCCATTTATATTCCATGTGATGGATTAAGAAGCTTGAGGTATGAATTCTATTCTTTCTTATAGTTATCTGGGTTTATCTTTTAATTAAGGTGTGTTGTTATCATTATCATGTGAAAAGTATCCTATCTCATCATTCGAGGATGAATGATTCTAAGAGGGGATAAAGTAACACCCTCAAAATTTTTGTTATTTTATTTTTGGCCTTCCTATGCTTGGAATATCGATATTTGACTCAAAATATGTTTGGGGATGTTAAAAGTGTAACCCGAAAGAGTTTTGGAATTTTTGGATGGGGTTTGAGATAGTTTTGGTTCACGGAGGTAGTAAGCCTCCGTGATATCCCCTTTTCATGGAGGATAATATATGTGATACATTTCATGTCACAAAGGTTATCCGCTATAATAAAGTCTGTGACATGAAGGTTGGACCTCCGTGATAAGGTCTGTGCCATGGACCTGTGTTATTTTGCGGCTGTTTTATTTGATTAAAAAGGTAAGGGGGTAGTTTTCAATATACAAAGGTTATTCTCATTACTCTCAACTATCCACTCTCAAATTCCCCTTTTTAACTCAAGGCTAGGGTTCAAGAAGGTGATCATCTAGGGTCCTAAGGGTGTAGTTTTCTTCTAATTTCTTGGTGATTAAGGTGTGTATCTCTTTCCCTATACTTGTATTTTATTAATGGCATGAAATTGGTTATTATTCATGGTTTTGACAATAGGTTTTAAACTATGGGTTGAGGGTTATGAATGTGATTGCTTTAAATGTTTTTCCATGGTTGATTATGCAATAATTATGCTTCTTTATGATTTTGAACATTGTGGGATGCATGGTAATGGTAATTAAAATAAGGGGTCATTGTTAATCCCTAAGTTTGATGATTTTTCTTTGATATATGTTTTTGGAAATTATGTGCCCTCAGTTTGTTTGTAAAATTGACAATGAACATGATTTTATCACATAGTTTGATTGTTCTAGGAATCCTTACATTGCATTAATAGTAAATGGAACATGAATTGGTTTGTTTTGATTTTCAAATGGTTTTGACAAGGCTTTGGTGGCCACGGGTTTGGTTTAATTGGAAACTTTGGAGTCAAATTTGGTTTAAAGGTTTGTATGGAAAAATGCAATAGACTTGCATTCTCAAATTTTGGTATGATGACACCAATGGAAAATTCATAATTGAAAGACTCTTTGGTAAATTATTGGGAAGGTGTAAATGATTTTAATATGGGCTTAAAGGGGGTTATGTAGCAAAGTCGTGAAGGTGGAGGTCCTGAGGGGACCGATACTTAAAACTCATGTTTGCCGACGTGAGGTTTTGTTATGGTGACAGTGTGCATGAGACACACTTTATATTTTGAGAATGGCATTAGCCTTCTCGTGTTTTCCGTGGTATGTATGGCTAACATGCACTAGGGCCCTTTCAGCAGGGGAAGCTGAACCCATATAACCCGTGGGTGCCTTTATAATGGCAAAGCTACATAGTCCAGGTTAAGGTTTGTAAAGTTTATGCTAAGACTTGTTCCCTTTTTCCCGGCATATGATATATATATATGTATGTATTGCATATGATGTTGTGCATTGGTTTTTACTAGTTTTCATATTATCGATTATGGAATTACTTTACTACTTTATCCCTAAGTTACATTCTAGCGCACTAGCCACTAATGGTATTCAGATGATGTATCCCCACGCGATGCAGGCTATAAATACAAGTCTACCGTTCTTTCATAGTGATCAAATGTTAGTGGTTATATCGAGAGTTGACTTGATATGGTGAGCTTCCATCCTTCGGAAGACTTTATTTCATGTTTTGGTTTCCCTTGTCTTGTAATTTATTTTAGATTTATTTTGGCTATGGTCCAGGGCAAGTACATATATTTTTCTGGTATTTGGATTTTGTAGAGTCTTTATTAGACTACTATGGATATGGGTATTATGGTTGATGTTTGGTATTAGTTTTGGTATTGTGTATGGTTTTTCAGATAATGATCTCATATATACTTTTGGGTTTATTTTTCCTATTTTGTCTTATATATATACATATATATATATATATATATATATATATATATATATATATATATATATTGGTTACATTGGAATAGGCTAAGGGGGTGGTCTCCAATCCTCGGTGGACTTGAGATGCCCGTCATGGACAGGCCCTAGTTTGGGTCGTGATAGTTTTCCAACCCCATTACTTGTCCAAGGTGCTTACAACAAATACAAGTGTCCTATTTATAATATGCGAGAGTATGGTCATTTTTGTACCTTAGGTGTGGAACGCCCATGTTGTGGTGCATTAAGGGTGTGGCACAACCTTAATATAGATTCATACTGGTTTGGAAAGTTTACTTTGTGTTGTGGGTCATGGAACTACTTGTCTAAGAGGTTTGAGGGTGTGGCACGCCCTTGTGCTCTATAAATCCAGATTTTTCCAATCATTAACTCCTTCCTTTTGCATTTGATTTCATCAGTTGGCAGGTGTCTTTCAAACATTATTTGACCTTGTTTTGCTCCTTAGTATTACGCCTAACATCTCACATGGTCTCCTATATTATTAAATACCATGAATTAGTGTATTTAACGCAATAGAATTCACCAAGATACACTAGAACAACACATAGCTCAAGCTAGTAATAGTAGTTTTCTCGTCTAAACTCTAAGTGATCAATTTGATTCTAAACTTGTTTTACACACACCTTAAACATTATAAACATGTTCTTTAACACATAGATGCTTATTCTACCATAACCAACTTATTATGCATGCAAGAAGTCCTCTAAATTAGGCTAAATACGTATAGATAATGACACTTAGGTGCATAAATACACCTAAGATCAGTTGAGTTGACTTAACTACTGCCTTTTAGGTGAAATTACTATCATAGGGAGAAATGAGGCTTATTTAGTACTTTGTATTGGAATTTGTACCGTAGTCTAGTCTGGGGTTGGATTAACCTTAGAATGGACTTTTAGGGTTAGAAATGGGCCCTTCCGACCCACTATAGGCCAAGATTATCATTATTAGCTCCTTATAGATACAATAGTACTTTGTATGCAATATTTTTTATATTCTTGATCCCAAGGAGGAGTTAGATATATTATTGCTTATTCTAGGCTTGTCTTAGGATATTTTAAGACAGGTTCAAGTCTGGTATATTATGATTCTGATTATCAGTTCAAGTCCAACATTGATGATGAAATTTCCCTGCTTCAAATCCAGTATTCATGATAATATTTTTTATTCAAGTTTTGCTTATTAGATACTATTTCTGATTTAAGCTTGACATTGAGAGGTTATTTATGATAACTATGAGATCGGTTTAAGTCGGATGTATATGATATAGAAGTATCCACACTAATAGTTTAAAGATAAGGTTAGTTGGTGTAATTATTGTTATTACATCTTCTTAATTGCATCCACTTGCTTATGGGATCCCGCATTGGGTTATTTACTTTGTATGCATCTTCTGGGCTTATGGGGTTAGTTGTGCTCTATTTATTATTATTTCTTTCATTATTTACATTCTATATTTGGAGCATTATTCCATCTTTTCCTTTTTCCCTTGACTTAGCTTTCTTATCTCTCATGTTTATTGTATTTATATTATGATTTAGCTCAGTCGGTTGATGATGCCTACCGAGTACCCGTGGTTTTGGTATTCATACTACACTTTTGTACGTTTTTTGTGTAGTTCTGAGTACTAGCTGGTGTTGTTGATGATGTAATTGTGTTGTTATCATGACCCAATTTATTAGGTCATGATGGCTCCTACTACATCCCACCAATAGGCAAGCCAACCTGTAGTTCAAAACTACTAGTAACGAACTACTAAGAGAAATGAAGAAAGAATGACGGATAAATGAAATAAAAGACATAATGTAATCCCAAAACCTGGTGGAATCAGTACAAGAGCTTCTATTGTTAACAAGGATACAAAATGAAGTACTAAATGAATATACAGATACAACCATCTCTGAATACAACATCGAGATTAGTCTAGTACATAAGACGAAGGAAAGTAATATTCTGATTGCTAGGAACTCACCCTACATCTACGAACCATAGCTACTCTACACGATACACACAACAATGGCGATAACCTGTACTATAATCTGCAGGCTCCAGAAGTATAGTATGAGTACCAAACACATGGTACTCACTAGGCAACTGCTGACTGATCTCCAAAGATAATGTAAATATACATAACATGTGAGCAAAAATGTAACTACACCCAAATATCCAACAACTACATAATAAAACTGATAAGATAATACGGATAAACTATTCTATTCATATCCAAGAAACTAACATAATAGGGCTAAGGAGGTATTAAGGATGAACTATCCCATTCTATCCATACTCAGGAACCTCAACACTATATCGTATATCACTGGCCAATATACAAATAAAGTGTAAAAGAAGGATATATAATAGTATACAAGGCCAAGGAATGAATATACAATCTGAATAAATAAAGGAAGGAAGGGATATACGGAAATACCGTAGCTATATATAGATAGATATACATATATATATAAACAAGGTCAACTCAAGGTACAACCTAAGTCATCAGACGAGCATTTTAAGGCCTAATAATCATAGTTACAACTAGTACTACAATAATTAGGGTCGCTAATCCATACATCTAATCATGAAATAATTACCCATAATAAAGGAAGGAATTCAAACATACCTTGAATCTCAATACCAAATCATTAACCAATCTATCAAGGACTAGCCATAATAGTCATAAAAATAATAACAATAATAATAACAATGCGAGTAATCAGCTAATTTAGACAAATAATACCTAATTGATCCTTTTTTAAACCACCACCGATATAGGCTTAGAAGGTTCAATCAACACTCAACAATAACTGTTAGTTTTGCAAGCAGCACTCATACTTATACCCATGCAACCCCTCATAAGGATGATAGATATAGGGCATGCTGGTGATAGGCAATGCGCATATAAGGATGAATGCAACAGAATCCAAAATACCATAACCAATCCAAGTATCATAATGTAACTCATCATAATCAATTGTCAGACTTGAATTGGGGCTCATATAATCAATATCATAATCAGTTGTCAGACTTGAACTGGTGCTCATATCATTAATATCATAATTAATTATGGACTTCAATCGGTGCTCATATCATCAATATCATAATTAATTGTCGGACATGAATTGGTGGTCATATCATCAATAAAAATGCAGAAAGAGTTGGAATCTTTCTCGACTGTGGTAAATAATAATAGTAAAATTGTGGACCAAAATCTATCTCTGTCAAATCTTTAAAACATCACTTTTAGTCTCAAAGGCTCACAAACTATTCATTAAGATGGTATGATTCCCATTTGAGGAAATTCATTTTAAAAGTGAAAAGTGAGATTACATCTCTTATTAGGAAAACAATAGTAAAACCATATTTCTTAGTTGGAATCATACCATTAACCGTTTTAGTGATCATGAATGTACCGAATCTATGCATGTCATCACCAGTATCCAAACAATGCGATCATAAGCATCAAAACATCTATACACTATGGCCACATCCTTTACAAGGATAAACCACTTCCCAAAAATCCAACCAATATTATAAACGCGGCCTTGGGACCACATAATAATTATCCAACATAACCATAAATAATAGTACTAGCCATATTCGTAATCCATATCAATATTACATATCTAAGCTATACCATTAAGCATATCCAAAATTAACATAACCCTTCAATATCCCACTAACATACTTATTAAACATATCGAACAACCTCAATCCCAAACCAAACATTAATAAGGGCATATCATGCATAAATAAGCCTATAAGGATAATTCAAGTCTAGGCCTAAGGTGGGATAGAGGGGCCCCACTTCTAATAGCTGAAATCCATTTTTAGGCAAGCTTCTGCCCCGAGCTAGGCTAAAGTATCTAAATTCACTTCTATATGTTACATAAACCATAATTAGCCCCAAGGAAATAATCTCACCAGAATTACGGCATCAACGTAGTCTTAACAACCCAAATAAGACTAACTATATCATCCATACTTCCAATACCTAAATCACATCTCATATCTAGCACAATGCCCCAATCATACAATAATTCCCACATCTATCACAACACCATAACGATACTACTAATCCCATATATATTTATAAAAAAGGCAATAGGATCATAGGAGTATAATAATTGTTTCTCCTTAAGGGTCAATTAATCCGTCTAAACCTCAACCTTAATAATCTAGGCTAAGTCACAGTGTTCTACCACAACAAATCTTAACGTTCCTATTTAACATTCAATATATAAAATACACAATCTCGTGATGAAGAGTAGATAGATGCCTACCTCGATGTCGAACCAAAATTTGTTAAATCATCCATAAATCGTCCTTCTTTTCACCATGATCTCTAAATGCTATCACGCTATCAAAATAAGAATCTACACACCGTTAGGAGTAAAATAAGACCCAAATTACTATATTCAAGACGGGTCTAAAAACGGACCTCAAAAATAGGTTTGAGAATAAAAGGGGTAAAATCACAACTTTATTTTTGAAATGAATTCCGCATACTCATTGGACTAAAGCTGAAACCTAAACGAAAATGAGTTAAAACGAGGGTCAAATCAAAGAAAAATCATTTTCAAGCTTTATCGACAAAATCCCCAAAAGCCCATTTTAAAATCAAGAACATAAAGTTGTTTGAAGATGAAATTAAGGAAAATTGTATAATTATAATATTAAAAACTTACCCAGAGAAAATATCTCAAAAACTCCGTTGGAGTCGCCCAAATACGATCTCCGAAGCCCCAAAAATGGTGAAACTAGGATTTTGATTGTTAACTTGGGTGAAAATCAAGAAAAATAAAATATAAGATCTTGGGAAATGCATAAAATAGAGTTTTAAATTGATAGAAAAGGATTATAAGAGAAAAATGCATCAAAAATCATCAAAATCGGAGCTTGCTAGCTCCCAAATGTCAAAAATATAATTATAGGGTCTTATACTCAGCAATGGTCGCTTAAGTGACACTTTGATCACTTAAGCGAACTGATCAAGGGGTAAATTTAGCTTACACAAACTTTTTTTCAATTACACAACCAGGACAAATAGTCAAAGTTCGCTTTCGCTAACACACCAGCACCAGTAAAGTCAAAAACTTGCTTTTGATCCTCAAAACTCATACAGAATCCTGTAAACATGATCCAATAGTGAAATTTGATTGTAAACCACGTTTTGGATTCAATGGAATCATTAAAACCTTTATCCAAGATTGTTTTTATTAAATGTAGGGCCCATGCCTATAGTTCCATTTTTAATAAAAATCCGCCCATTAGCCCAAAATAAGTCGGGAAGCCTCAAGACCGCAACCAAAGGTCCCCCTAGCCAAACATCAACATTCTGGAGCTGATGGAACTGTCAAAATTCTAATTTGAGGTCATCTACAAAGAGTTTTAGTTTGAGACAAATCCTAAATAGAAAAAGCTCCAAAATAGGGAAATGATCATAAAATCCAAACTAATTATCTGATCACTGAATCGATAGTTTCGACAAGTCATAAATGACCTGTAGCCACTGTGGAAAGTCTCGAAACATTAGAAATGCATGTAAATCAATGAAATGACCTGGAGGGTCATTACAATTGTTCAGAGTTCAGATATATAGTGAGCTTTTAGAGCTGAAGTTGACCTTTTCTCTATCTTTTTCTTTTGGATAGTCTTTCTATTTTGAGACTGTTGCATATTGACTTTGATAGTACTCATATTATTTGGATTAAAGGCTCTTGTACCATATTAGAGGTCCTTGTACCGACCTTACTAAGTCATAGGATGATATTACTCTTCACTTTATTCTTCTTCAATTTTTGCTATTGTTCTTATGATTTGTGGCTTGTAATTCATTTACTTGCATGTTTTTCAGTATTTATACCATTTTCCACAAACTATTCCATAAGTTGTAGTTTGTCACAACCCAATTTCTATGGTCATGATAGCACCTACTATAACCCACAATAGGTAAACCAATCCGTAGTCTAAAACTACTAGTAATGAACAACCAAGAGAAATGAAGGAAGTATGTAGATAAATATAGCAAAAAGGCCAAAATACATAAATAGTCCCAAAAACGTGGTGTAATCAGTACAAGAGCTTTTAATCTAATAAGACTACACGATGAGGTGCTAAGTGAACATACTAATATAACCCATCTCTAAAGAAAACATAGAGATTATTCTAGTACATAAGAGGGAGAATAGTAATACTCTAAATGCAAGGAGCTCACCTATGTATCCAAACCATAGATGCTCCGCACAATGCAAACAACAACGTCAAGAACCCATTCTTTGATTTGCAGGTTGCAGAAGTGTAGTATGAGTACCAAACATGTGGTACTCAATAAGCAACTGCCGACTGAGATCCAAAGGTAATGCAAACATTAATAACATGCAAACAAGAATATAAACTACACCAAAATATCCAGGGAACTAACATAATAAAGACAAGTAGACAATATGGATAAACTATACTATTTTAGACATATTCTGAGACCTAAGGATCATACCGTATATCGCTTGACAATAACAAATAAAGAGCAAATAATGGATATATAGTAATATACAATGACAAGGATTGAATATACGACATAAATAAATGAAGGAAGGGAGGGATATACGATAATACCATCGCTACATGTAGATATATATATATAAGGCTAATTCAAAAGTACAACCTAAAGAAGTCTTACTAGCATCTTAGGGCCTCCTAATCATAGAAAGAACTAGTGCTAACATTATTAGGGTCTAAATCATAATGCCCAAACATGGGATAATTATGAATAATAATGTAACCATAAGAAAAAGAAATCAGAATCATACCTCAAATCTTAATATCGGTCCAATAATCAACTTGTCACAAATTAATATTAATAATACTAATAATACAATAAAGCAACAAGCTAGTTCGAACAAACAATACCTAAATTAGGCCCTATAACCCGAAAGGTCCAATCAGCACACAACACACTAGAAGCAATACTCATCACCTTTACCTATGCAACTAACACGATCCAAATTAGGGCATTGTCGTGATGGGCAATCTTAAGTCCAACCCGAACTGGAAACCACCCCTGATACCCAACCTAACCAACCAAAATGTGCCTTAAGTCCGATGAACTTCAAACATATAACAAGATAGCATATCCCTTATGTGGTGACTTTGCGATAAGCCTATATTCGAGGCCAACCCAACCAAGTCAATCCCACCAACAGCCAACCAATCCAACCAAACCCAAAACCCTAAACCAAAACCAGGACAATAATCCAATGTGTGTATATATATATATGACATAACCAATCCATACCATTCCCAACTCTATAGTTGTCTATACAAAACTTTAAACCAAACCAAAGAGTACCTAGTCGGAACATGCCCCCGACATAGCTACAAACCAAGTCTATGAAGGACAAAAGTACATAAAGTAATCCATGACATGAAATAGATGCCTTCAAAATTATGGAATCTCACCATTTCAATCCAATAGTTGATCCTGAATCTAATCACTAAGCGGGATAAGTAGAATAGTCGGTTCCTGCATCACATGGGGATATAGCCGTCCGAAGATGGGTTAGCAGGTGAACGCTAGCATGTACTCAGGAGAAGATAAAATAATGCCATCCAGTAAATCCAAGTAAACCAACCATATAGATATAAACCATACATATATATATATATAATCATGCTAGGAAAGGGAACTAAGTTTAGCATGCATTTAAAACCATTAACCTGGGTATATGTAGCTTAACCGTATTTAACCATCCACGGGCTATATAGGTCCAGTGAAATCCCTTGAAAAGAGCCTCGATGCGTGTAATTGCACAAATCGGGATACCAAAAGAGTAAGGGATTCCCCAAGTACCCTTACCCTTCATGATACATATGTATAGAGTACTTAGAGGATTCTCGTGTACCTCATAGTATCATATAAGGTCACCATGACCTACCCTCATGTCGATAAACATGAGTTTCCAGTGTTCACCAATTGGATTCCTACCTTCACGGTTATGGTTTTCACGTATAGAGGTAAGTCATATCTTTGACAGTAACCAAGCCAACCACACTGTCCAACATACAAGTGAGCCATCAAACCATCCCCCTAATTCATATCAAAGGGAACGAATGATACCCTTGAGTCGTACCAAGTACCGAAAGTTCAAAATCCAAGAATTTTTGCAAGGGTCCAAATCTCGAGGTATTATAGTCTCCCCCACTAGGATTATTTGTCCTCGATTGACGGGTAAGGCTAAGAACAAGCACAAGATAATGCATTAACACACATCAAACTTCCTTTTCATCCATATTTAAAAAGGACATACAACAAGATGAGAAGATCATCACATACCTCAAGCACGATTTACACCCCAACACCTCCATCCTGAACTCTACCTAAGCTGGAACACAAAGATACAAGAGGAACCAAATTAAAGATAGAAAACAAAGATGTATTAAAGATCACATACTCTTCACACAAATTTCTGGAATAAAGAACCAAAGCGGACCCCTTAGATTCCATGTCCCTTGCTGCATCCTAAATGGCTTTCTCGGACTTTTGGTTTCACCATGAAACTTTTACCGAAGCCACACCTTTTGTTTGTAATCGATGAACTTAACGGTCCAAGATCATCATCGGGACCTCCTTAAGGAACAAAGAACCTAAGATACCAATACCAACCAAAGGAACCAATCATCAAAGGACCATCCACACCTTACCTCCACATAACCACATGGAGTACCAGATGAATGGACTTATGCTAGGGATCAAGTTCAATTCAACTTACAATTTCATGAGACACATCACTATGAGAGCTTAAGTCTAACAATATGACACGACCCACCCTAGGTCCTTGTCATAATAGGCATCCCAAGTCCGACCAGAACTGGAGACCACCCTCGTTACCCAACCCAACCTCCAACTGCCTGTCATGAGTTGGCTAAATTTTGAGCATATAACAAGATAGTGAAATAGCTCACATAAAGACTCTGGGAATAAATCACAACCGTGACTAACCCAACCGAGTCCAACCATCTTGTACCAATAATCCAACCATACCAAATAAGGTCCATAAGCCAGGCCATCACCAAGTATTCTCCAAAACATAATATAATTAATTCCAAAATGAAAATGATGGAACAACCAATAATATCATCCAATAATGTCAGCCCACCGGCATATTCCAATGCCAAGGCCAATACCACTACCGATCTGGCCCATACAAACCCATAGAAGTACCATAAAGCCTTTATCAAAAAGAGAAAAAATTGGTTGGGATATGCCCCCATCTATAGTCAAAACCAATATCCAAATTAAAGTGAAAATGTCTACCAATATCCATAACATAAAATAATTCTTTACGAAAGGACAGAAGCTTACCACTTCAGTCCAAATATTGTCCTCGAGTTAATCGCTATGTAGAAGGGGTAGGATGGACAGTTCCTGCATAGTATGGGTATATAATCGCCAGTAGATGGGTTAGCAAGTAACCACTAGCATGATCTCAGTATAAGGATAAAATAATGGCATTTATAAAACCAAGTAAAACCATCCATATTCACACAATCATACACACACACACACATATATAACTATCCCAGGAAAGAAAGATCAGGTTTAGCATGCCTTTAAAACCTTTACCTAGGTTGTGTATATTTGTCATCCTAAACCACCCATTGTCTATATGAATTCAGCTTCCTCTGCTGAAGAGGACCCAGTGCGTGTAGTCACACAACTAGGTAAGTATCCCATTGGATGATTAGTACATCCCAAATAAAGTGTGACATCATGAAAACGATCACCAAGACCAACCTCATATCGGTAATTATGAGTTTCCAGTTATAGTCCCTTCGGGACCTCCACCTTCTACGACTTTGCTACACATCCCGCCATTATTGCCCAATTAAAACCAATTTCCAAATAACCAAACCATTATCCATTTATTAACCAAGGCCATTGATATCGGTATCGTCATACCAACCCTTACTTAAGTATCATCCATAGCCAACCATTTATAGGTTTAAGAAGACTTTCAAGTGCCCTTACATTTACCATAGTAAACTACTTGGGTGACTTCTATGTTCCCCATAAGCATAACCAATTAGCCTTTAGCCTTTCCAAACTATTTAAACCATGCATAATTCCTTTAACAAGTTTAAAACATGCAAGAGCTCCATTAAAAGAAGTCAATGCAATGAACAAATCTTTATAAGCATTTTGTCAAACACATTGGGGGCATAAAATAACGAAAACCAATTCCAATTACCAATAAACCATTCCCATTCAATCCAACTATCAAAAACAACTATTAATGCATATAAAAGCATAATTAAATCTATAGGAAACCATAACCAAGCAATTAAAATCAAAAACCCTAAATCATATTTAAGAGCCAAAGTCATGCAATAGTAAAACCATGAAAACATTCATATAAACCATGCCTTTAATAAAATTAACAATAAGGGAAGAGAAACATGCCTTAACCAGGATGATGTCGGAAAGAAACCACCAAGACAAGCCCTAAATTGATTCCTTAGTTGAAACCCTAGCTTCTCTTTCCCAAAAGCTCTTAAGAGAATTATAGTGTTTAGGAAGAGTTTCTAAGTGTAAATTAATAGAATATTAGGGTAAAAATCCTCCCAAGTAGGTTAGAAGTCATGGGAACTTATTAGGATAAGTAGGAAAATGTCTAGAATATCCCCACTTAAAGTGCACAAAATCCCATCACACGGATACGACTGGCCCTTACGAGTTGTACCCTCTAAATACAATTTGTATCCACCACTTGTATCCAAGCCTCAACCCTTGGATCAAACACTTTCCAGAATACGAATCATCCAACCAATTTGTAACCACATAATACGATTTGTATGCATGACCTGTATCCCTAGCAGAATGAAATATCGAGAGGATCAAACACTACCCACCATACGAGTCCATGATACGACTTATACCAAGCCCTACGACTCACACCTCTAAGTTATAACCATTCCAGTAACTAAAATCCATCCCACCAACCAACACTGATCAATATACGACCATACCAGACTACTCGTACCCCAACATACGACTCGTGCCCATGAGTCGTATTGGGTCCAGAGATCAGAATTCCAAGAAATTTTCCAAGGTCCATAAATTAGAGTGTTTCAGTCTCCCCCACTAGGAATATTCATCCCCGAATGACGAACAAAGTAGGGGTAACCACACGCTAGAGTCATTTACATTATCAAATATATTCCTAATCTTTATAAAAGTTAGAAAACAAAGAGGCAAAGATATAAATCTTTCCTTTAATAAAATCAAAAAATAAAGACGTGTTGAAGACACATACCTTCCGCAAGAATCCCAAGAGCAGAAAATAAATTCAAATATTTGGACTTTATGTCCTCTTCCGCTTCCCAAGTAGCTTCTTCCACCTTATGGTTACGACAAAGAACCTTAACCGAAGACATATCCTTGGTTTGCTACCGATGAACTTGCCTATCCAAATCTCAACCAGAACCTCTTTATGAGACAAAGAATCAGTGAGACCCAATTATTCCAAAGGAATAACTGAAGAAGGATCACCAATTCACGTCCTCAACATGAAAACATGAATGACCGAATAAACCAAGCTCAATCTAGAAGGCAACTCCAGTTTATAAGCAACATTACCAACTTTCCACAAAATCTCATAATGACCCACATACCGAGGACTGAGCTTCCTCTTTTTGCCAAATCATACTACTCCTTTCATAGGAGATACCTTGAGGAATGCCTTATCCCCAACCTCAAACTCCAAGTCTCTATGCCTAATATCCGCATAGGACTTTTGGCGACTTTGGACAGCCTTAAGCCTATCCCAAATCACCTTCACCTTAGCCATAGCCTGGTAAACCAAGTAGGGACAAAACATGTCCACCTCACCAAACTCAAACCAACCAATAGAAGATCTACACCTCCTACCATACAATGCCTCAAAAGGGGCCATACCAATACTGGAATAATAGCTATTGTTGTAAGCAAACTCCACCAAAGGTATTTGCTCCACCAAATATCCATCATTGTCAATCACACATGTCCGAAACATATCCTCCAATGTCTGAATAGTTCTCTCCACTTGCCCATCTATCTGTAGATGAAAAAAAGTACTCAGACTAACCTTATTCCCCAAACCTTTCTAGAAAGACCATCAGAAGTGAGATGTAAACTGCATGCCACGATTAAAAATAATCAAAACAGGCTCCCCATGCAGTTTTACGATCTCCTAATGAAACAGCTTCGCATGATCCTCCACCGAAAAGGTAGTCTATACTGGCAAGAAGTGTGCAAACTTAGTCATCTTATCAATGATGACCTAGATTGAATCATGCTGATTTTTTAATCGAGGAAGATCGGTAATGAAGTTCATATTAATCACTTCCCACTTCCATTCAGTCAAATCAATTTCTTGATACAGCTCTCCTGGCCATATATGCTCAACCTTAACCTATTAACACACCTAATACTTGGCCACAAAATCAGCCACATCCCTCTTCATACTATTCCACCAATAAATCTCCTTGAGATCATGATACATCGTAGTCCAGCCGAGATGAACAACATAGCGCAACTCATGCGCCTCATCCAAAATCCTTTGTCACAACCCATTGACATTAGGAACACACAACCTCCCTTGGTACCATAAAGTACCATCACCACTGATCTTAAACACCACTACCTTCTTCCCACCAATGTCACTCTTGATTTTCTTCAAGATAGGATCCAGCACTTGCTTCTCCTTAATCTTTGCACCAAGAGACGATCGAACCACTTCTTTCACCACCACACCACCATCCTTGGAGTCCAAGAGGCGAACTCCAAGATTAGCCAAGTGGTGAATATCCTTCACCAATCATGCTTCTCTTCTTCCCCATGAGCCAAACTCCCCATGGATAACCTACTAAGAGCATCAACAACTATATTAGACTTACCCGAGTGATAGTGAAGACTCATATTATAATACTTGGGAAGCTCAAGCCATCTCCTCTGCCTGAGATTAAGCTCATTTTGAGTGAACACGTACAGTAGACTCTTATGATCAAAAAACATATCCATGTGGACACCATACAAATAATGCCTCCATATTTTTAAAGAAAACACAACTACCAACACCTCCAAATCATGAGTAGAATAATTCCTCTCATGTACCTTCAGCTGCCTGGAAGCATAGGAAATCACCTTCCTATTCTGCATTAACACACAACCAAGCCCTACCCAAGATGCATTGTAATAAACCACAAATCTATCATTGCCTTCTGGCAAAGTCAGAATTGGAGCATAAGTTAGCGTATCTTTGAACTTCTCAAAACTTCCTTCACAAGCATCCAACCAAGAAAACTTGACCTTTTTCTGAGTCAACTTAGTTAAAGAAGAAGCGATCGATGAAAATCTTTCCCAAATCGCCTATAATACCCAGCCAAATATAAGAAGCTCTGAATATCGAATGGAGTCATAGGTCTAGGCCACCTCTTCACCCATCAACCTTTTACGAATCTTCTATGATCCCTTCACTAGAAATAATATGACCTAAGAAAGTTATAGCGTTTAACCAAAACTCACACTTGGAGAACTTGGCATACAACTGTTGTTCCTTTAAGGTCTGCAACACCACACAGAGGTGATTAGCATGATCTACCTCACTCTTTGAATAAACCAGAATTTCATCAATGAACACAATAATGAAGAGATCCAAATACTACCGGAATAGCCTATTCATCAGTTCCATAAACGCCGTCGGAGTATTAGTTAACCCAAATTACATCACCAAAAACTCAAAGTGCCCATACCGAGTATAAAAAATCGTCTTACAGATATCCACCTCCCTAATCTTTAGCTGATGGTACCCAGACCGAATATCTATCTTAGAAAAGAACTTGGCACCTTGCAACTAGTCAAACAAATTATCTATCCTTGGAAGAGGATACTTATTCTTGACTGACACCTTGTTCAACTGTTTGTAGTCAATGCACATCCGAAGGGAACCATCCATCTTTTGCACAAACAACACCGGTGCACCCCAAGGAGATACACTAGGATAAATAAACCCCTTATACAGAAAATCCTTAAGTTGCTCCTTGAGTTCCCTCAACTCAGTCGGAGCCATTTTATATGGAGGAATAGAAATTAGATGAGTGTCTGGAATTAAATCAATACCAAACTCCATTTCCTTATCCGAGGGAACACCAGGAAGATCATTCAGAAAGTCCTATGGAAAATCATTAACCACAGGGACAGAAGACAAAGAAGGACCTTCCAAGTTAGAATATTTAACCCAAACCAAGTTATAAGGACAACCTTTAAAGATTAACCTCCGAGCTCTAAATAAGAGATAAACCTCACCCTAGGAGCTAAAGAAACACCCTCCCACTCTATAACCAGTTTACCAAGGAACTTAAAGATAACCCTACGAGTCTGATAATCCAAAGATACTTTAAAAGAGTATTACCAGTCCATACCTAGAATAAATCAAAATCCACCATATCCAACTCAAACAGATCCACCAAGGTTTGCTTGCCACTAATAGATACCACACAACCCTATAGACTCTATTAGTAATAACTGAGTCACCTATCGAGGTAGAAATAGAAAAAGGATCTAAAATAAATTTTGGATCAAAACCAAAAGATCCAGCCAAATAAGTAGTCATATAAGAGAGAGTAGACCCCAAATCAAGCAAACAATATACGTCATAAGAGAAAAGCTAAAACATACCAGTAACGACATTAGGTGATGCCTCAAATTCTTGTCGATATGCTAAATCATAAAACCTATTCCATCCAATACTAGAACTAGGAGCAGGAATAGATGCAGATTCCATACCACTAGGTGCAGGATTAGAAAATAAAGGCATGGGAATCTTATTCTTCCCCATAGCAACCTTATTGACCGGACAATCCCTGAGACGGTAGCCTACCTTGCCATACTTAAAGCATTCTTTCCTTCATCACAATAACCCCGATGAGGAAAACTACTGAATCAATAAGAAAGATATGAAGAAACTATCTGACCTCTGCTATCCTAGGATCGGGCACCCTGCACCTGAAAATTGTCACCACCATGATGATACCTGTCACATGACTGATAAGGAGGACTAGCAGAAGATTTGGAACCAAAACTCCCCCACTTCTTCTTCTTCCATTTTCCACCATCTCTACCACCCTGAGACTGAGCACCTCCCTGATATAAAAACCTACTCCTCTTACCTTGCCTATCTCCGAACTCTGCCTTCCTCCACTTTTTATCCTTCACTTGGTGCATATGAATAGTCAACCTAGAGATGTCCATATCTTTAATTAGCAAGGTAGTTTGTTTTTTCAAAATCATATCTCGATTCAACCTAGAGGCAAACTTTCTCATCATAGCCTGCATGTCAGCCACTAAATCAGGAGCATACCTTGACAACTGGTGAAACTTCAAGGCATATTCCATTATAGATATTCTCCCCTGCTTGATGTTCACAAACTCTTCCATCTTTGCTTTCATCAACTCTTGGGGAGAGAAACGATCCTGAAAAGCATTAGAGAAGGCATTTCATAAGGACGACTCCTCCATATCTCCTCTATCCCTATCCCACTCTTCATACCACTGATATGAAACATCATTAAGCTGATAAGCTGCAAAGTTCACCCCCTCTTCATTAGTAGTACACATTATCCAAAATATATTTTCCATCTCATTCTAGAAACCTTATGGGTCCTCCTCTACCCTCACTCCAGAAAAGATAGGAGGACCCATCTTTATAAATTGGACAACCCTCATGGCCTTTGCAGACAAAGCACCAGACACGTCCTACTCAGCCTGAGCAGCAACAAACATAGCAACAACATGAATAGATTGACGGAATTCTGCATCAGTCACCTCGCCTAAAAGAGGACTAATAGCAATTGGTGGAAATCTAAAACTGTCAGGGATAGGACCGTGAGATCGAAGATGAACCCCAAAAGTAGGATGCACCCCTTCAGCATTACCCATAGATGGGGTAAAGAATTTTCTTGTGTTCCAGATCTATGAGGCATGATCTGAAAGACGAACAAGCATGAATTAGAGAAGATTCCCAATTGAGTGTGGCATGCTACACACCCCTAAAAGCGACTCTACTCAACACGGTTATGTGGACTCCCAATTGACCATGATCCTAGGCTCTGATACCAACTTGACATGACCCACCCTGGGGCCTTGTCGTAGTGGGCACCCCAATTCTGACCAGGACTGGAGACCACCCCCATTACCCAACCCAACCTCCATCCACCAGCCAAGAGTTAGCTAATTTCAAGCATATAATAAGATAGTGTAACAGTTCATATAAAGACTATGGGAATAGATCATAACCATGACCAACCCAACTAAGTCCAACCATCCCGTACTATTAATCCAACCATACCAAACCATACAAAACAAGGGCCATAAACCAGGCCATAACCAAGGATGTTCCAAAACATAATATAATTAATCCCAAAATGAAATATGATGAAACAACCAAAAATATCGTCCAATGATTTCAGCCCATAGGCTTATTCCAATGCCAAGGCCAACAGCAATACTGATCCCTCTCATACCAACCCATAGAATTACTATAAAACTCTGTCCAAAAGAATAATAAAATTGGTAGGGACATGCCCCCAACCATAGCCAAAACCAATATCCAAAATAAAGTCAAAATGTCTAGCAATATCCATAACATGAAATGATTCCTTTCAAATGAATGGAAGCTTATAACTTCAGACCAAATGTTGTCCCTGAGTCAATTGTTATGTAGAAGTAGGATGGTCGGTTCCTACATAGCCTCGATTTACAGCCCCAACATACAGCTCGTACCTATGAGTCGGATTGGGTCCAAAGATCAAAATTCTAGAAATTTTCTAAGGTCCAAAAACTAGGGAGTTGAACTATACACCACCACTTCCATATTCAAACCTTTCCAAAGCTAAAAGGAGTAAACTTAGGCCACCTGGCTCTACTCCCTGCATCCATATCGAAACACTACTCTGCTTTCATCACTATTATATATGAAAACTATATGTAAAAGACATGGGAAAATCACAACCAACCACTATAATCGAAAACTTCAACCTATAATTGGAAACCCAAAACCATAACACATTCATGCCATGAAAATAATTCATAAAATATGCCTCCCCAGGCTTTTTAAGTACCAAACACAACTATTGCTATATCTACCAATCACAATATTTAAGCCTACCATTTATATACCCACGGTATAATTGATCCTTCAAAAGACTTAGTACCCTTTATAATTTCACAAAGGCTTCCACCACCTATTCTCTTTCTAACTATTTCTCATGACAACAACTTTACCTTACCCTCCAAACCTTAGTTCTAGTAGTCACCCTAGACTCTCCCCAACATAGGGACTCCTACATTCTTTATTTAAAAACCTCACCATGCTTCCCATGCCACTATCATCTCAACACAAGAAGAGTCATTAAGGAACCAAATAACAAGAATTATCCATGCCACCCAAGGCAAGATCTCCGAAATAAGACATGACACTATAGGCACTAAGTACTTCATAACAACCACCTAGGTCATTATAAAGAATCATCCCGACCAAACCATAGCATAAAAGGATTCCTTAGAACTGGACACTAAAAGAAACGCAACTTCATATACCATAGATATCTTAATAAAATGTCAAGACTCAGGTCTAGGTAACAAGGTGAATGAAGAATGCGAACCTTAGGCATATGTTTTAATAGAACTCATCAATACTAGTAGAGTACTCTCTTAACCGAGGTAGAATAGAATCACTAGAATATGCAACCCAGCCTTCTCTTAAAGTTCACCACTAAAGGGAAAATTTTAGATTAACCACCAACCTTTATCCTATGCCACCTATAAGCACAACACTCTGCTCTAATAGGTATTATCAAGGATATACACTAGGGACGCTTGTTTTTTTATACAAAAATCTCATCCACCCAAAGGCCACCTAGAGCCTATCATAGACATACGAGCTACATGCCTTATCCCCACCCCATGACTCAACCCTCAACTTACCAATTCATCTAGAACTTCTAGCCTATAAGTCATAACTTTCCCACTATTGTATTCACTAGGACATCAACCTCACCCCTTCTGCATAAAACCTATTAATTTACCTCAACCATGCCCTTATTGATATTCTCGAGCTAACATCCTTCATTTACCAAGATCAAACATCTAGTTTCAAGCCTAGTATCTATTAACCATCGACAACCTATGCATTTTAAGGGAACCATTTCTATTATACATGCAATACCCTAGGATAAACACTAGAACAAATGGAACCTTTATCTTAGAGATCCTTTAATTTCCTCCTTAAGCTCCTTTAACCCAACTAGAACCATTCTGTAAAGATAAAAATTAGATAAGTAACTAAAACAAGAATAGTCCTCAACTTAATCCCCCTATTTGAAAGACACCACGAGGGTCGTCAAAAAGACCCTGAGAAATTTATGCACCCGCAAAACTGAATGCAAAGAAGGACCTTCTGAGTTAGAACCTTTAACCCAGAACAAATGGATGAGACACCTCTTAGAGACCAATCTCTGAGTTCTAAGATATCATATATCCTTTCCCTTAATAGCCAGGGAATGAAACCATCCTCTCATTCCATAGCTGATTCACCATGGAGCCTAATGATAACCTTACAGATCCGACAATCTAATAATGCATAGAACAAGTATAATTAATCCATACTAAATGACATCGAAATCCGCCATATCTGAGTCAAACCAATCCACCAAGACCAATTAATACCACACACATCCATAGACTCTTTTAGATAAAAACAGAAAGAAAAGAATCTGAAACAACCATGGCACAAAAAATAAACACAATTGCAAAGGGGTCATAAAAAGAGAGGGAACCCTAGACTAAATAAATAATACATACCATAAAAAGAGAGTTTTTAACATACCAGTGTCAGCATTAGAAGATGCTTGAAACTCTTGAGGGATAGCAAAGTCATAGAGACGATCCTAACCAGTACCGAAGCTAAAAGTAGCACCCCTTGGAGGAAGAGCTAGAGAAGTGGTAATCGGTGTCCTATTTTCCCAAGCAGCAATCATTATAGGACACTCCCATTGCATATAACCTAATTTACCATAATTAAAACAATGATTCCTCCCTTTCTCGCAACAACTAGGGTATGACCGACCATAAAATCCAAAAGAAAGATAGGATGGTGTGGATTGTGCCCCAATATCCCGAGATTGGTCACCTTATGCCATAGAAGTATTACCACTGTGAAAACATCTACCTCTCAATAGATTCAGGTAGGAAGCAGGGACATTAGCCACAGAATAGGAGTTAGGACCCACCAAACTCTTCCTCTTGATCCACTTAACACTATACCATGGGCCTTTTCTTTTTTCAGAAAATTGAGACCCCTTACTTTGCCTATTTCTCGACCTTGCCTCATTCCTTCTCGTATCGTAGGACTAGACTGGCATGATAGAGTTGTCATTATCAGGGTTAATAGATTAATAGAATAAAGAAACTCAGCATTGGTAACCTCTTCTTAAAGTAATCAAGAATGAGTGTTCCTTTCTGAAATAGGGCCAGTGGAGACCGGTGGGACTCCACAGTGAAAACTAGAAGCAGTGAACCTTGACCGGGTCTATGCCACATGAGTCAGAATAGATCCATCCATGTAGTCCTTGAGTGGTACAGGTGAGTTTCCACAAACTTTAGATCATTGAGAGGACATGATCCAAAAAGTGAACCAAAGAAGATTCATGGAAAAGTTCATGACCTTAGACTTCATAGCCCTAAAGTAGAACAACAAGAAAGTAAAACAATCCTAGATGCCTCGTAACCTCCTGATTATAAGTATGGTGTACAACATACCCATAAGCAAGACTCTACTCGACACGGCTTTGTGGACACCCCAATTGACCATGAACCTAATGCTCTGATACCGACTTGACACGACCTAAACCAGGACCTTGTCGTAATGGGCAATCTCAAGTCTAACCCGAATTGAAGACCACCCCTGATACCCAAACCAAAAAAACAAAATATAACCTGATTCGGACAAACTCTGAACATATAACAAGATAGCATACACACTATATGGTTAATTTGGGATAAGCCTATATTTGAGGTCTGCCCAACCAAGTAAATCCCACCAATATCCAACCAATTCAACCCAACCCAAAGACATAAACTAAAATCTAAAAAATAATTCAATGTATATATATAACGTAACCATTCCATACCATACCCAAGTCCACAATTGTCCATACAAAGCCTCTAAACCAAATTGAAGATTACCTAGCTGGGACATGCCTCCGACATAGCCATAAACCAAGTCTATGAATGATAAAACTACATAAAGTAATCCCTGACATGAAAGAGATGCCTTCTGAACTATTAAAGCTTACCACTTTAATCCAATAGCTGATCCTAAGTTCGATCACTAAGCAGAAGGAGTAGAATAGCCGATTCCTACATCGCGTGGGGATACAGCCGCCCTAAGATGGGTTAGCGGGCGAATGCTAGCATGTACTTAGGATAAGGATAAAAAAATTCCATCCAATAAAACCAAGTAAACCAACCATATGCATACAAACCATACATATATTTAACCATTCCAGGAAAAGGAATCGGGTTTAGCATGTATTTAAAACTATTTACTAGGGTATGTGTAGCTTAACCATCCTTAACCACCCATGAGCAATATGGGTCTAGTATAACCCCCAGAACGGGCCTCAATACATGTAGCTGCACAAATCGAAGATACCATAAGAGTAGGAGATTCCCAAGTACCCTTACCCTCTATGATAAATATATACAGTGTACTTAGAGGATTCTTATCTACCTCATAGTACTATATAAGGCACCATGACCTACCCCTCTTATCGGTAAACATGAGTTTCTATTGTTTATCTATTAGACTCCCACCATCACGGTTTAACAAAAACCATTTCCAACCAACCAATCCATTATTTCATTTATTATTAACCAAGAAAACTAATAGTGGCATCATCATACCGACTGTAACTTGCAAGTATTGTCCTTAGCCAAACCTTTCAGAGATCAAGGGTACCTATAGATCAAGTTAACTTAGGGAGTACCATGTACCCCACAAGTATTCATTACCATTTTAGCTTGGGGGATTCCTTTGTACCCCACAAATATTTCATTATTATGACGACTTGGGGGATTCTGTGTACTCCAACAAGATGTTCAATTAATCCATAACCATTATCCAACCCGATTCATTATTTCATTCACTTAGGGGGATTCTTATGTACCCCACAAGGTTTTCATTTATACCAACCATAGCCACAAAAACCTAACTCTTTAACCATTCCAAACCATTCACACCCTTTTAAACCATTTTAGACCATTCCAAACATTAAAGTAGTTATACCATAAAAACTATTTAAACCATGCAAAACTATCCAAATTAATTTAGGGTTCCATTACTAGACCATACCATGCATAAGTTCCATTAAAAGTCCAACAAAAGAGTGAAAACATTCTTTCAGGTATTTTACCAAACATGTTGAGGGCATAGCTTTACCAAGACCAAAGTCAAAGCTTAAACCATCAAAATTAAGGTTACCCATGAACTATTTGTTAAACCATAACCAAAAAGGACCCACATGTGCAAACCATTACCTACTAACATAGTTTAAGCCAATACCAAACAACACACATCAAGACCCTCAACATTATTTCAAAACACCATTTATGATTTCATAAATCAATGTCTAAAACATGTTAAATCATTCCTTTAGTTGGAAATAACAATGAGGGAAGAATTACATGCCTTATACAAAAATATCCGCGGAAAGTACTTGACCCCTCTTAGCCTCTAGATGAATACTTGAGAAACCCTAGCCTCCAATATTAAAAAGAATGTTTAAAGAGTGTTTTGAGAGTATTCCTACCTTTCCAAGTGAGTTATGAGATGCCACCAAGGGTTATATAACATGGGTACATAAGGTTTTTGTGGTGGGAAATATCCAAAAGGTCCCTAACTTAAAAGTTGAAAATCCATCCCTGGGAGGGTACGACCCAACCATGCAAACTGTATTCTAGTGTATGAGTGGTACCCTAAATCATACCCTAGACCTCACCAAGACCACCCAAACTAGTCCCAATATGACTACATCACACCAACTCGTACCTTATAGTACGATTGGTACCCCAAATTGTAGCCACATCCGTACCTTGGATAGTTTTAACTAGGAAAAATAATAAGCTCCATACAACTTGGCTTTGTATCCCTCGTATCCCACCATACAACTCGTATAGTAGTGAGTCATATCTTGGACAATAACCAAGCTAACCCTACTGCCCAACATATGAGTGAGCCATTAAGACTTCCCCCTGATTCATATCCAAGGGTACGAATGGTACCCTTGAGTCATACCAAGTCCCAAAAGTCCAAAACCCAAAAAGTTTTGCAAGGGTCCAAATCTTGAGGTGTTACAGAAACCCCCATAAGGCTGATAGATTTAGGTACATATTGGTGATATGCAATGCTTATGCAAGGATGAATGTAAAGTATAACCCATAGTACTATAACCAATCCAAGTAACATAATGTAAAGTAGTATATACACCTTTTTAGCTTGATAGCTCATAAAGGAAGGACCTACAAATACCTCTCTTCTCCAATATTATGATTTAAAGACATAGATGAAGAGGCCCCTAGGGTCTTTTGGAGTACCCATATTCACCGACCTAGCCCCAATCTAGGATTTCCAAAAACTAATATCATCATCACTCAACTCTATCCAATACCAAGGATATGTATACATATAGATGTATGAACTAGAACTGTGGCTAAAAAAGTATAAGTTCGTAAATCCATTACTCAGGATAAACTCCGGGACTAAATCATCATAAAAGTGTAGAAAGGGCCAAAATCTCTCTCGATCGGGCTAAATAGTAGTAGTAAAATTATGGACCAGAATCTATCTCTGTCAAATCTCTAAAACATTATTTTTAGTCTCCAGTGTTTATAAATCAATCATTATAGTGGTATGATTGCCATTATGAAAAAATCTATTTTAAAGTGAAAAGTGGAAGTACATTATATTTTAGGAAAAGCAGTAGTAAAACCATATTTTTAGTTAGAATAGTATCATTTACAGTTTTAGTGAGCATAAATTTACTGAATCTATGCTTGCCATCACGGGTATCCAAACAATACCACTATAAGTATCAGGACATATATAAACTATGGCCATGTCCTTTACAAGGATAAATCAGTTCTTGGGATTGAATTAATATCATAATTACGGCCTTAGGCCCAATAATGCATAACTGGCATAACCATAACATCATACGGGAAATAATCATAATCCATCAAGTATCGCAGTACATTATACTAAAGGGTTATTAGTCTCAACTATGCCTAACTTATTAGCAACCAAGGGTAATCAAATCTTAGAAGTATAATAAGTATTTTACCTTAAGGGTCGATTCACCCTTCTATCCCCAAACTCATAAATTAGGCTAAGTCATAATATTCTACCCAATATCTTATACTAAAATACCTACCTAACATGTAACATATATAATACACTATCTCATAAAGAAGAATAGACAGAATTCTACCTCATTGTCAAACTGTAAAGCCTTAAATTGCTTTTACTCCACGATCTTAAAATGCTGCCATGGTATCAAAATAAAAATCTAAATATCATTAGGAGTAAAATGAAACCCATATTTCTATATTAAGGGTCGGGTTGAAAGTTAGGTCTAGAATGACTGTGCGAGGCCTGCAAATGAAATTTAAAATTGAATCCATCATGAAATCCCTCAAAGGACAAGGAATATGTGCTCATACGTTGAGCACATATAAAGTACAAAGTGGGTCTCGAATCAAACCATATAGTTTAGGAATTTAATACCTAGTTTCTAAGAATTTACCATGAATAATGATCGAAATTGAAGGCAAAATAAATGGGAAATGGTCAGGGAGTGTTATGTTGTAATGACCCTCTAGGTCATTTTTTCTATTTCCATTAAATTTCACCATTTAGAGCTTTTCCATTACTTCCCCAAGTCGTCTATGAATTACTGGAGATGAAATTAAATTACCAAGCAATTTGTTTGGTTTTAGAGCCAATTTCCTATTTTAAAGTCTTTACTAGTTAAAATTGGCTACTGGCAAAAAATTTAGTCAAACAACCTCGTGTGCCCATTCTGCCAATTCCAATAGCTCTAAAACATCAATTTTAGGTTGTGTGGACCCTTGGTTTTGGTTTCGAGGCTTTCAGACTCATTTTAGGCTATTGGTCAAAAGTTATGAAAAATGGCACTTAGGTCTGAGACCCACTTTTCATCAAAAAGAACTCAAATGGAATTTTGAAACTGATAGGGTAGCATAGTTTATTTTTGTATATAAGATTTCAGATAAATTTTGAGATGGTGGCGGAGACTCAAAATAATATCCAAGTCTAAGTTGGTACTAGTGCATTAGCTTAAGCGCCCATTGAGTAGCTTAATGGAAGGCCGCTTAAGAGGCTAGCCGGTCACTTAAGCGGCCTGGCTTGGCCAACAGGTATTGCTTAAGAGATGCCTTTGGCATTTAGCAATTCTTTCTTAAGAGCATAAAGGTCACTTAAGCAATATGCGTAGCAGTAGCAAGTATGCCTTAAGAGAAGCAACCTAATGTCTGCTTAAGCGACACCTGGGAACCTTATAAATACCTCACTTAGCCTATTTTCTCCCATTTTTCTCCCATTTCCAAGAAAGTAGGACCTTAAAAAGTGTGAAAAAATGAGAAAACAATTAATGAGTGATTTCAAGGTTTTCATAAACTTGGATAATGCATTTCTTCTCCAAATTCTTAGTAAGCATCTATCAATTTCGTGATTAAATCCTTTATCATCTTCAAAAATTCCTAACATATTGGTTGGTTTATTATATCACCATTTGTTCTTAGAATTTACCCATCCTTGAGGGTAAATGTTTCTTGAGCATAGAGGGACACATTGACGATTTTAAAAAGCATGATTTTATAAGCGGGCCCCACATAGTATTTTTATATAAAATTTGGATCTGAAGCATAAAAATGCAGTATAGGTATCGTTGTTCTTGTATTGATGAGTATATTATGATTTTGATAGTGTGTCATCTTACAGAAGCTCTTTGGAAGAGAAATGCATTGATTTAGGAAATTTTACTATGTATTCTTCAGTGTCGAGGTAGGCTAGGTTTACCCTTCTTGTAGATTGAGCATGATTTTAATATATTTATAATAATGCATTAGATGTGAGTTGTGAATTAGGTCTCAAAGGTGTACTTGGTATAATTTGGGACTTTTATCTTAAGTAATTATACATTAGGCATAATTGGCTTAGTTACCCATGTTTAGGTTAAAATTTCTATCGTTGGGCTTAATATGACTCTTTTAATATCTAAATGTAGTTTTAGATACCTTAACATATTTCGGGGTAGGATTTTCTTTGGGAAAATTTTTTAGGATTAGAAGTGGACCCCTTCGGCCCATCATAGTCCAAGGTTATGATTATACCATTGTAACTTTGTAGGTGAATTGTATCATTTAAATTGCATATCCGGTAGCTTCAAAATGGGGGTTACAAGGTTATTATAGTATTTTAAGGATTGGGAGTTGATACGAGTTCTGGTTAAAGTCAAGTATTTAGTATCGGCAAATAATAATAATGTTGATGATATAAGTTTTGGTTCGAGTATGGCATTGAAGGGTATTTATGGTATTTTATGGCATGTATATAATCATGATTATGGCTTGATATTTAATACATTTATGGAATTTTGGTTATTTACTTTCTTGATTGTACCCTCTACGCTCATGGGGGCCTGCATTGGGTAATTTAATTTTCTACACTTACTAGATAATGGGGGCTGGTTTAGTAGTTATAATTGTGTGATATTTATGTTATTATTATGGAGTTATTCATTTTTTATGTACACCATTGGAGCATTATTCTAGCTTTTCCATTCACCTTGACTTAGTTTATTTATCTTGTAATTTATTGTACTTATATTATGATTTAGCTCAATTGGACGATGATGCTTACTGAGTACCCATGGCTTTGTTACTCATAATAAAGCTTACCTACTAGTGGGATAAAGTAGGTTCCATCATGACTCATAAATCAATTCGTGATTAATTGGTATCAGAGTGCTAGGTTCACCTATTTTGTTGGTACAATAGCAAGTGTCTAGTAGAGTCCCGTGGGTCAGAACGATGATGTTATTCTTATCTTCAAGAGGCTATAGGACATATATATGATATCTTCACTTCTTTCCCACATTTTGTTTTAAGAGTATGAGTTGCTTTCTAAAGATTTCCTTAGTTTCACTCTTTTGCAGATTGCTAGGACACATGCTACCACTACATGGAACAAGGACCCTGATCCCACAACTAGGAATCATGTCATAGTTCATGGATGACCTAGAGGTTGAGGACATCCTAGGGATGCAGCCCCAGATAGGGACTAGGATAGGGGGTTTCCACAGACCCTATTCCTACTCTCAAGCTAAAAATTCCTCTACTCTATCTAGTAGTAGGCTAGGGACTAGCCCATCCTCCATTGAGGTTTATTTCTTATTCATTATTTAGGGATGCACTAGTTCAAATTTTGGGATTGGTTGGTGGTGCACCATCTGATGGTGCACAGTCTATGGATCATAGTGGTACAAAGGCTGATATATAGTTGTAACTCCCAGAATTGAGGTCCCTCCTGAATCGATTGTTGCTCAGTTGATAGTTTCTCAGCTAGTAGTTGCTCAGCCGGTGGTTGCCCACCCTTCTATATTTTATAAGGAGACAAAGATGTTATGTAGATTCTTGAGGTTGGCTTTGCCTATGTTTATTGGTGTACTGGGCAAGAATGCTAATGAGTTCTTGATTACTTGTGAGGATAGGATCTATAATTTGGGCCTAGTTAAGACTCATGGTCTGGATTACATAACTTTTCAATTAGATCTGGCACCTCGATATTAGTGGAGAGGTTATCTTAATTCTAGGTTAATGGGATCACCTCTTGTGGCATGGGTTTAGTTATCTAAGGTCTTCTTGGAGAAATATATGCCCTGTAGTCTTAGAGATTATTTAAGGGATCAAGTTCTTGAGGTTGGAGAAGGGATCCATAACTATTGTGGAGTATGAGTCTTGATTTTATAATTTGGCTAAGTATGCCACATCTATTCTTACTATTGAGTATGAGAGGGTTTAGTGCTTTATTTGGAGATTGATGCTCCCTCTCTCTATGGCTATGCAAAGTTTAGTTGTGAGGACATATCTTTTGTAGAGGTTTTTGATCATATTCAAGTTATGAAAGAGATGCATTATGAAGCCTAAGGGGGAAGCGATAAGAGTTTATAATATTAGGGTAGTTTCAGCAGGAGCCATAGTGGCTCATCATTTAAAGATAGTGGTTCTTAGAAAAGGTACCCTCCATATCATTCTTATTAGTACGAGGGTCATTCTAGTAGTCCCATACATACCTCTCTTCAGATTACTGCTGGAGGATAGTCTAGTTATAGTGATCATCTCAGCCAGAGTAGTGGTTAGCCTCCCAGGGGTTTGTCTTCTAATTATTCTAGTCATGGGGGTTATTCCAGGTCATCAGGATCTTTTATTTCAGTGCAACACCTAGAGTATGTTATGGTTGTGGGGCCTTTTTCCCATTTTCAATAGAGTGCCCCCAGTCATGGAGCAATGGTTTCCTTAGCTCATAGTGTTCCACCAATTTAGGTAATTCTACCCCCAGCTAGAGGTGGTGTGCATGGTTGTCAGGGTGGTCCCAGGGTGCTCGTAGAGGTCCTTAGGAAGGTCAGGCAGGAGGTAATTTAGGTGTCCAGCCAGTGGTAGATGTGGTCAGTTGTATGATGTACCTTCTATACTCGAGGATGAGTCTTTAGATATTGTTATCATAGGTACGATCTCAATGTGCCATTTGTTGATTTTTGCCTTATTTGATTCAAGATACACTTATTTTTATAGGTCTACATATTATGACCTACGGTTAGAGTTATCATGGGATTCTTTATCTGTGCCATTATATGTATCTACTCCCACAGGTGATTCTTTAGTACTGGACTGAGTTTATAGATCATGTGTTGTGACTGTTCGAGAGTTTGAAACTTAAGTTGATCTTATTATGTTATCCATGGCATACATCGATGTGATTTTGGGAATGCATTAGTTTTCCCACTATCATGCAGTCTTGGATAATATTGCTAGGACCGTTACCTTTGCCATGCCCAACATACCCTTAATTTTGTGGTAGAGAGCTATTAGCTGCGAGCCAATGGGGATTATTTCTTATAGTCAGGTTACGAGACTTATTTCAAGAGGTTGCGAGTCTTACCTTGCTTATATTTATTATGTTAGCATGGAGAGTCCATTGCATTACTTTGTTCCTATAGTTCATGAGTTTTCTATTATTTCCCTACCATTTACCTAGTCTTCCTCCTGAGTGCGATATTGAGTTTGTTATTAATCTTGAGTCGGATACTCAACCTATTTCTATAGCTCCTTACTATATGGCTTCTATCGAGCTTAAGGTGCTAAATTCTCATCTTCAGGACCTTTTGGATAAGGGTTTTAATATACCGAGTGTGTTTTCTTTGGGAGCTCATGTCTTGTTCATGAAAAAGAAAAATAGTTCCTTGCATATGTGTATTGACAATAGGCAGCTTAAAAGGTGATGGTGAAGAATAGGTATCCTATGCCTTGTATTGATGATTTATATGACCATCTTCATGGAGCGACAATGTTCTCTAAGATTGACTTGAGGTCTGGTTACCATTAATTAAGGATTCAGGCTGGGGATATCCCAATGACAACTTTTAGGACCCGTTAGGGCTATTTATAAAATCCTAGTGATGACTTTTGGGTTGACCTATGCCCCAGCCATGTTTATGGATTTGATGAATCATATGTTTTGGCATTATTTGGACATCTTCATGAATCAATTCATAAATAATATCCTTGTATATTCGAGAAGTAAAGAGGAGCATATGCAACACTTAAGGATTGTGCTCCAAACTTTGAGAGATCGTAGGCTTTTTGCCAAAATCTCTAAGTGTAAGTTATGGCTTGAATTGGTGTCATTACTAGGATATATGGTGTCGTGAATACAATAAATATTGAGGCTATTCATGATCAGGCGAGGCCCACCTCTTTATCTGAGGTTCATAGCTTCATTTGTTTGGCCGATTACTATAGGAGGTTCGTTAAGGCTTTTGCTACTATTATAGTGTCGATGACCAGATTGACTCGAAATGAGGTTCTATTTTGATAGTTCGAGGCATGTGAGTCGAGCTTTGGAAAGCTCAAGGGATTTCTTATTTCAGCTCTTATATTATCTCTTTCTATTGAAGCTGAAGATCTTTGCTTCTGGTGTTGGTTTGGGTTGTGTTTTGATGCATCTATGTTGAGTTTTTGCTTATGCATTGAGGTAGCTAAATGTTCACAAGCACAACTACCTCACTCATGATTTGGAGTTGGTGGCAGTAATTTTTGTGCTTAATATTTGGCGACGGTAATTTTTCTGCTTAATATGAGATCTTTATGGATCATTGTAGTTTTCTGCATTTTATGACCCAGAGAGAGCTTAATTCTAGGCATTGTAGATGGATGAAGTTTCATAAGGATCATGACATCTCTATCTTGTATCATCTAAGTAAGGAAAATATGGTATGTAGACACTTGAGTCGAAAGATAGTGAGTATAGGTAGTTTAGCATCTACCTCAATTTCTCGGAGGCTATTAGTGTGGGACGTCTGTTCCCTATCCAACATGATGGTGCAACTAGATATTTGTGACCCCATAAGGTTTCTTTCTAATGTTAAGGTGAGGTATACCTTATTTGAGTTGATTCGAAGTTGTCAATTTGAGGATATGAGATTTTTCCATCATTCACGATCAGGTATTAAGTGGTGATTCCAAGAGGGCTACCATTGATTTTGAAGGTGTTTTAAGATTTGATAGTTGCATTTGTGTTTTGAGGGTTGGAGGACTGATTCATTCAATTTTACATGAGGCTCGTAGCTCCAAATATTCTATTTACCCAGGTATAGCTAAGATGTATAGAGATTTGAGGTAGAATTATTGGTGGAGTGGTATGAAGAGAGATATAACGGACTTGGTAGCTCATTATGTATGTTATTAGCAGGTGAAGGCGAGTATCAGAGACTTGGTGTCATGTTTCAGAGGTTGATTATTCCCGAGTGGAAGATGGAGGAGATCACCATGGACTTTATTAGTGGTTTGCCTTGTACTTCCTGTGGTATCAATGATATTTGGGTCATTGTGGATTGGTTGACCAAATCAGCATATTTCATTTTTGTTCAGATGTCCTTTAGTGCCAACAGGTTAGCACATATCTTTGGTCGTGAGATACTCCAGTTGTATGGTGTGCCTATATCTATCATCTTAGACCATGTCTTAATGTTTACTTTGAGATTTTGGAAAACTTTTCATGAGGAGTTGGGTACTCAGCTGGATCTAAGCACAACCTTCCACCCTCAGACTAATAAGAAGTTGGGGTGGACATTTTAGGTTCTTGAGAATATGATCCGAGCCTGTGTTATGGATTTTTGGGGTCAGTGGGAGCAACACTTAGCTTTGGTAGGGTTTGCATTAATAATAGAAACCATTTAAGTATTGGGACGGTGCCCTTTGAGGCTTTGTATAGTAGATGATGTCGTTCTCTGATTGGTTGGCTTAAGACCTTTGAGATTAGACCTTATGGTACTGACTTACTTTAGGAGTCACTGGACAAATTTCGGGTGATTTAGGATAGGTTGAGGGCGTCTTAGTGTAGGAAAAAAACTTATATAGATCATAGACTTCGTACCTTGAGATATAGAATTAGTGATTGGGTATTCCTCTATGTATTGCCTATGAAGGTGTGTTGAGGTTTGAGAGGAAAGGAAAGCTCGGCCCCAGAATATTAAACCTTTTGATATCCTTCACACAGTTGGAGATGTGGCATATGAGTTAGCCTTACTTCCAGATTTTGTTATTGTTTATCCGGCCTTTCATGTTTCTATGTTGCAACGAAACATTCTAGATGTATTTGTTGTGATTAGATGGGATTAAGTTCAGTTGGATGAGCAATTGACCTTTGTAAAAGAGTCAATACTTATTTTAGCTAGTGATGTCAGGCAGTTACGCACTAGAGAGATTCCAATAGTTAAAGTTCAGTGAAGGCACGGCCCCATAGAGGAGGCTACATAAGAGATCGAGAAAGAGTGATGCAAACCATATATACTCATCTATTTGAGACTTCAGGTTCATCTTAACCATTTACTTTTGCGGATGAAAGTTCTTTATTAGTGGATATTGTAATGTCCCTCTAGGTCATTTTCAGTATTTTTGCTCATTTATTCCATTTAGAGCTTTCCCATAGTTGTCCCAAGTCATTTTTAACTTGCTAGAGCAGACAGTTTAGTTATCAGGCAGTTCGTTTGATTTTTAGAGCCAATTTCCTATTTTAAAGTCTTCGTTGGTTAAAATTGGCTAGAGAGGAAAAACTTCACTCAAATGACCTTGTATGCCAATTCTAATAGTTCCAACAACTCTAGAAAATCTATTTTTGTCTAGGTGGACCCTTGATTTGGTTCTAGAGGCTTTCGAACTCATTTTAGGCTATTGGACAGAAGTTAAGAAAAATGGCACTTGCATTCGGGACCCACTTTTTCTCAAAACAACCTTAGATGAAAATTTTGGCTGCGGCATAGAGTCTGAAATGATGAAATTGATAGGGTAGCATAGTTTCTTTGCATATACAGGATTCCAAAAGAATCTTGAGGTATTGGCAGATATTTAGATTACTACCAAGTGTTAGTTGGTGCTGGTACATTCGCTTAACTGCCCATTGGGTCGCTTAAGTGGCCAGCCGATCGCTTAAGCGATCTGGCTTTCCTAGAAGGTATCAATTAAGCAGTGTCTTTGGAGTTTAAGTGATATCCGCTTAAGCAGTCAAAGATCTCTTAAGCGACATGCATAGCAATAGCAAGCATCGTTTAATCACCACTTGTTCGCTTCAGCGATGAACACTTAAGTGACCTAGTGTATGCTTAAGTACACCTGGATACCTAGGAACCTTATAAATACCTCATTTAGCCCATTTCTCTTATTTTTCACCCATTTCCAAGAGTACCCTAAATGTATCAAAACTTGGGAGAACTATTATTAGTAGGTGATTTTCAGGTGTTCATAAGCTTGGATAACACATATCTTCTCTGAATTATTGGCAAGCTTCCATCATTTTCATGATTAAATCCTTTATCATTTACCAAAATAACTAAAAATATTGGTGGATTTATTGTATCACCATTTGAGCTTGAAATTTATCTATTCTTGAGGGTAAACGTTCCTTGAGCATAGACGGACATGTCGACGGTTTAGAAAGTGCAATTCCACAAGCGGGCCCCATATAGAATTTTTACGTAATTTTTAACTCGAAGCACAAAAATAAAATATGGGTAACGTTGTTCTCATTTTGATGTGTAGAGTATGATTTCGATAGTGTCGCATCTTGCAGAAACTCTTTAGAAATGAAATTCATCAATTTAGCATATTTCATCGGGCATTCTTTGATGTCGAGGTAGGCTAGGTTTACGCTACTTGTAGATTGAGCTTAATCATAATATATTTATAATAATGCATTAGATATGGGTTAGGAATTAGGTATCAGAGGTGTACTTAGTATAACTTAGGATATTTAACCTATTAAGTAATCGTAAATTAGGCGTAATTAGCTTAGTTTCTCATGTTTAGGTTAGAATTACTATCTTAGGGCCCAATAAGACTCGTTTAATATTGAAAAGTAGATTTAGATACCTTAACCTAGTCCGGGATAGGATTTTCTTTGGAATGATTTTTTAGGATTATAAGTGGGCAGCTCTGGCCCACCTTAGACTAAGATTATGATTAGATCTTTGTAACATTATGGGTGAATTTTATTCTTTAAATTACATATCTGGTAGCTTGAGAATGGTGGTTACATTTTTATTTTACTATTTTTGTGATTGGGAGTTGATACGAGCTACGGTTCAAGTCTGGCGTTTGATTATGTGAGTTTTGATTCAAGTTCGGCAAATGATGATGATGTTAATGGTATAAGTTTCAGTTTGAGTATGGAATTGAGGGGTATTTATGGTATGTTATGGAATGGATGTAATCATGATTATGGCTCGATATTAGATAAATTTATGGATTTTAGTTATTTACTTTCTTGATTACACCCTATAGGCTTATAAGGGCCCGCGTTGGGTTATTTACTTCTTCGCACTTACTGCCTTATGGGGGAAGTTTTATAGTTAGAATTTCATGATCTTTACATTATTGTTCCAAATTTATTTATTTATGTACAACATTAGAGCATTATTCCAGGTTTTCGTATACCTTGACTTAGCTTATTTATCTTACATATTATCGTACTTATATTATGATTTAGCTCAGTAAACCGATAATGCCTACTGAATACCCATGGCTTTGGTACTTATACTACACTTGTTAGCCTTTTTGGTATAGATCCAAGTACTAGTGGCCGTTGTTGATGACACAATCATGATGATTTGAACCCGAAGATAGGGTGAGCTCTCTGAGCCGGAGTTGCCCTCTTTCCTTCTATTATCTAGGTCTAGTCTTTAATTATTCAAGACTAAGTTAAATTTGTCTATTTTAGTACTTATGTTCCTTTTTGTTAGTAGCTCGTGTACCGACACTACTAGGTCATGGAATGCTATTACTATCTATATTTATCTTCCAGTTTACTATTAGTATTTGAAATATTGTTGTAAGTCTTTACTTGCCAATTCCTGGCTTTCATGCCTTTTTCCACCAAATTAGCCAATTGCAACTAGCTCTGGCATTGGTTTGTCTTACCTACTGATGGGATAAAATAAGTGTCATCATAACTCATAAATTGGGTTGTGACATAGGCTAGCTTACCTTAGCTTCAATGGATGATTTTCCACTTTTTCCTTTCATTAAGATCTCAATTTGGTATGAACACATTGGAAGAAATGGTGGAAAATTGAGTGGAGAAAAGGGGATAAAAAGCCACCAGGTGTTGCATACGAGGTCACCCTGTCTCTTATGTGATAGCCGCTTAAGCATCTCTAAGATCACTTAAGTGATCACTCACAGCTAGCGTGTATCGCTTAAGCGACTTCCAGGCCGCTTAAGCAATGTCCGCTCTAGCAGCCCTTGACCAAATGGTCAAGGTCGCCTAAGCGACTTAATGTTGGATAAGCAAAGACTGCTTAAGTGGTCATATGATCACTTAAGTAGTTGCATCAGCAACCTGAGGCATAATATTTTTCTAATTCCAAAATGGACTCTGACCGGGTGCTCGAGATTCATTTGAAACCTCATACGCGCAAACTAACTATGCTACCATACAATATTCGACGTTCCAAACTCACTGGAACCATCGAAACTTTAATCTGAGATCGCTTTGACTAAGTGTGGGGCACACACCTGTAGTTCTATTTTTTGCATAATCTGCTCAATAGCCCAAAAAGGTCTGGAAGCCTCAGGACCTAAACCAAGGGACCTCTTAGCCGAAAATCAATATTTCTGAGCTGATGAAGCTGTCGAAATTCTTATTCGAGGTCATATACTAGATGTTTTAGTCCAAGACCAATTCCTAAATAGCAAAAACTTCAAAACAGAGAAATGATCCTAAAATCAAAATGACTATACGATAAACCGACAGTTCCAGCAAGTCATAAATGACCTGTAGCCGCTGTGCGAAGGCTTGAAACTCAAAAATGCATACAAATCAAGGAATAACTTGGAGGGTCATTACAATATCCACTACTAAAAGGAATTTTGTCCGCGTAAGTCAAATGGATAGAAGAAGCATAAAAACTCAAAGGGATGAGGTACTGGGCCTGCATTCTGAGCACGACTCCCCAGATAACTTCCAAGAAGAGACAACACTTCTAAGGGATCTTACCATGGGTATCCCTTTTTACACCACCTTCCTTTCTTCCCTTATCAAACAACAAAAATTCAACCTCAACCACCAACTGGCCTCCATCTGAATCTTGGAAGGGTGATGCAAGCAAATTCGAACCACAGTATACTAGTAACATGTCAATACCAGTACAACCAAGCAAACACTCATCTAATCAAAGTTAAACCAAGGCATGACTTATGCAACCAACTCCAATATCCAAACATAACTTTATTTTGCCTTTCCAAACCTGCTATCTACTCTAAACAAGAAGAAGGTCACACGAGTCCTATCCATGTAATCCTATAACAGTAACCTCAAAGAACGAAAGTTGACCCATTGGAAATCAATAATTACAAGCATGAGAATAATCCTATTAGGAGCTACCTGGGCATAAAAATGGAGATAAATAAGGTCTGCAATCTATGACACTACTACAAATGGTCCGGACAACCCTTAAAACTGATAGCTAGGAGTTAGAAGTGCAACCACTCACCACAGAACAATCCACTCTAGGATGTTCCATCAATTGAGTATGAATCCATGTTGAATCCAACTCAAGCACACTACTCCTACTACGTAGATCATCAAAAATTCTGATGAAAACTGAAACCTAAGGTCAAACCTAACGGGACTAGTATCGTGCCTATGAATTATCATCTCAACACATATCAACCACAATCTATTAGAATTGAAGATGACCAAATAGGTAGACACAGAGCAGGCTTAGCCCGCCTATAGATGAAATCCCAATTGAAACAAATCTGAAAAATAAGGCTGCACCTAAGCTCTATAACTTCCCACTGAAATCTCAAAACCAAGACTGAACTGCTCGATATACACTACCCAAACCAAACCTATAGACGAGTAAGCAGCGACACTTCAAATCTGTCATAACCTCCAAATCGCCATCCTAAGGCGCCAAGTCTGAAAATAAGCAAAAACGTATAAACTAAGGCCAAATAGCCCAATCGACCTTACTATCCAACTCAGACATATCCTTACTGAATCATGCTAGAACTAAAACCAAAACGTAGCTGAAGCACAAATCACCACGGAGGATAGATCATCAACTGAAAACACAAGCAATCAACTCCATATCTACTGGAGGGCATGAACCACCAAAGCATGCTCGAGAACTCACCAAGGCCGCAAACAGCTCTAGTAATAGCCAAAACTTTAACAACTTGGAGAAATACAACTTTATCCCAAAATTGATCAATCTAATACTCTATCTCGATAATGAATGATCAATTTACCAAAATAGGAAATGGTCACATAAAATATCACATATCTCCAACTCTCTAACTTCACTTAGAATAAGAACCACATCGCGGCAAGAATGAGGTATCCAACTCCACATCAATACTAGGATCAAAGCTATCACTATGATACAAACCCAACAAACCTAAAAGGCAAATTGAAAACCTTTCGACATCAATATCATAACCACTATCGGGCAATGAACTAGTCAAATTAAAAGAATAGAACCCAAATTGGTCAACCTCAAAAATGGGCTACACAATCAAATCGCCAACTTTAGAATCATACCAAAACCATGGAAGGTAAACTTACCTTCACTACCATAATCAACTCAATAATCAACCTATCATAGCTAACTAAAGAGGAAAACAACCAACCTCACCTTAGTACAAAAGAAAAATCATCCAACCAAACTAGTCGCTCAAGCCAATGAACAATAATCGCGAGAAAGAGAATTCCATCTAGATAACACTAACTTAGACATCTACCAAGTGAGGATCAATTAACATCAAAAATGATAATAATAATAATAATAATAATAATAATAAAAACAATATAAACATTAGTATAAAAGGTAAGTGGTACCCAAAAATGAAAATCAATAACAAGCACTACTGTAGGTCCATAAAAAATTGATAGGCCAAGATAAATAGGACTCAAACCCAAATGCCACACCCTCAGGGAAATATCAAGTTGATCCACTTGATCCATTACTAAAAAAACATCTACAGGGGTAGTCATATAATTATGAACTCCGTATCAAGGCACTCAACAGGCAATATAAATCTACCCAGGCATACAATCATAGATGGGTAAGAGAACCTCAATACACACAAATAAAAAGGGTAAATGCAATAAATAAAAGTACACTTATCATGGTGGAATTCTAAGTCACATATCTAACATTCTCGAGAGGGAATAAATCTGAGCAAGTCCAAACACAGGCTGAGTGTATAAATCACTAACAGAGGCACTAAGTGTACAGACCTAACTAAATGTGCCACAACACTGTGAAACTTATCTGAATGGTGAAATAACCAAGATATTGACCTTGCAAAAACTTTTGGTTTTGGGTTATATAACCAAGATATGATTGGATAAGCCAATCATACCCTTTGGATACGAGTCATATCCACTCTATTCTTCCTCTCTCATACCTTAAATAGCCTAGGAAGAATAGTATACTATCCCTTATATGAGTTTCCCTTCCCTCAATCGTACCCTAACTATATGAGTTGTACCCAACATGATCGAATAGGGTGAACTCTTAACTTGAGTGGACTATTTTGGATACAGTTGGTGTATACGAGTTAAGGATTAAGTCATACCCTTTGGATACGACACAAGGATGTACACTCATACCCTTAATAGTGTGTGAGACCTAGGGAAAGCCTAGGGTACGAGTCAAGGTACCACTCATACCCTAAGGTATAATTCCCTATATGAGTCGTATGGTGAGTTGTACCCCTGGATGGCTCCAATTTTCAGCTTTTAACCAAGGTCCTTGTGGTCATTTTCTACACCCTAAACCCTAAGCCTTTTCACTATATAAGTTTATATGGACTCCTTGAGCATATTTTGAGTAGATCTAACATCCTAAACTCTGTCTCAAACACTCTCAAAGTTCTTAGAATAAGATTGGAGGCTAGGGTTTCGAGGGTTCTCATCTAGAAGATAAAGAAGAATCAAGTTCTTGGTGAATCACCTTGTTTAAGGCATGTAACTCTTCCTCTTGTTAAATAACTCTAAACCCATGTATGTCACACTTTGATTAGTAAGTGTACATTATGGTTTTGACATCAAATGAAAAGGGTTTTGTTGCCTAATGATGAATAATGCTAATTCTTGCTTAGACTTGTATTTATACAAGTTATTAATGATTATTTTCCTATATGGATGATTGTTTTATGTGGTTTAACATGAGGGTCTTGAGTAACTTTAATTTTGACGATCTCTACCATGAAAATAGCCTTGTTAAAGGTATGCACATAAGGTGTTTGTTAAAATATCTAAGTGAATATTCTAGTCATATGTTGGTGATATTTTGAACTAGGGCAATAGCCAAATAAGCATGAATGATTGATAATTGATATCGTAAAGGTACTGCAAGCCATGTATTGTATAATTGAATGACTTTCTTAAGCTAATGACTAATAAGAGGGTTGAAGCCTCTAAATATGAAAATGAACTTGAATTGTGTATTGAACCTAAATGTGTTGAAAGGTTGCTCATGAAATGTACATAGTTATGTTGGTCTTGACAACCGTAATATGAATAAATTTAAGGCATTTAGTCTATTAAAGTGACTAGTGGTTAAATGGCTCTGTGAAGGTCAAATGTGTATCTTTGGAATTAGTCTAGTAAACATGAATGAGTCATGATAATAATATAATGATTGTGAATGCTTGGTAAATGGTTGATAAGAACCTTGTTAATCATGTAATGAATTAACTTTTGGCTTGAAATAGGGTGATGGCCCTATAAGTATAAATGGTTGAAAATTGGTATTGTGTTGATGTTTCTATCCATGTAATTAGTTAAATTATGACCATTTTGGTTAGATTGCTAAGAAAAGAGGGGTTCAATTCCCTAAGTTTGAACTTGAAATTATGTATAGAACTACAGTGTGGCATGGAAATGCTAATGAAGATTGAATGAGTCAGTAAAGGTTTTGATGACAGCCGATTGAATTGAATGATGATTTGAATTGAGGCATTGGCCTAATAAAGTGTTTAATTAGTGAATATTTCCATGAAAACCTTATGGTCCCGTGTGGGCCTTGAGCACACAGAATTGAATTGTATGATGAATTGAGTTAGGGCTTTGGCCTATTGTTATGATTGAGAAGTAAAGGCTCCCAAAAAGACCATGGGGTCGCATATAATGTTGATATGGGTAAGTAGTTCAAGTACTTAAATGTTAAAATGAATTGTATGGATGTTTTGTATTAACTAATAGGTCAAGAGTTCAAATGTTGACTAATAATGGTAATGAGATGACTAGTGGTTCGAGTCCCTAGTATGATGAGATGGCTTGTGGTTTGAGTCCCTCGCCCAATGAAATGACTTGTGGTTCGAGTCCCTTGTCCAATGAAATGGCTTGTGGTTTGAGTCCCTCGCCCAATTAAATGACTAGTGGTTTAAGTCCCTAATCCAATGAAATGGCTTTTGGTTTGAGTCCCTGGCCTAAAGAGATCTCTTAAGGTTAAAAATACCTCGTCTAATGAAATGACCAGTGGTTCGAGTCCCTAGTCTAATGAGTTGACTAGTAGTTCGAGTCCCTAGTCTAAGAAAATGACTAGAGGTTTGAGTCCCTAGTCCGATGAGATGATTAGTGGTTCGAGTCCCTAGTCCGATGAGATGATTTGTGGTTTGAGTCCCTTGCCTAATGAATTGATTGAATTAGTTAAATTGGTTCACTTAGTTCAATTGGTTGGATTGGTTGAGTTGGTTTGGGTTCGGATCCCCATTAACTAAAGTAATGGAGAAGTTTAAGGTTATAAAATTGGTAATATGGAAGATTGAAAGTTCTTCACTCCATGACTCATGAATGAATGATTTGAGAATGCATGTTATAACTTGTTCCATGGTTTGGCATGTTGTGTAACTATATGTACACGTATCTTCATAAATGCCTATACTTGTGTAACTATCATTGTATATAATAATTTGACTTAGATTGAACAAATATGCTATTTTATCCTTATCCTTGGGTTACATGCTAGCTCTCCAACCGCTAACCGTCTCCGGGCGATATGTCCCCATGCAACATAGGGCCGAAGCATTTTCTTCTTATTCTACTAAGTGATCAAGCGTTCGAACAGTTTGGATATTGACCTTGAAGTGCTGAGATACCATACTCTGGAAGACCTACCTTTCATAGTTACGTTATTCTATTTCTTAGACTTGTATAGATTTAGTACTTGGCTATTGTCGGGGGTATGTCCCGACATATTATTGACTTCGGTTTGGAAGAGGATTTTATGGATGACTGTTGACTTGGTTTATTAGCTAGATTAATGACATTAATGAAATGTTAGATATTTTCTAAGTATTCACTATTGGCCTTATATTTTTGCTATCTTATTATAAGGTCGGGATTCACCCAACCCTTGTGGTTGTTGTGATGATGGTTAGGTTGGGTTATCGGGCTGACCTCTGGTTCATGTGGGGATGAGGTGCCCGGATGACATGGCCCAATTTTCGGGGTATGTCAAGCCGAGTGACTAATAAGACCCTTTTGAGGACACTCTCTAAACCAGTGATCGATCTCTTTATAGTTGTAGCAAACCTCTGAAGCCCTTACATGAAAAAAAATATGAGCTAACCCCAACTGGCTGACCAATTGACTTTAAGGGCACTCTCTATTGAAATGTACATCCTTCTTGCAATCATAACATACATCAGGAGCTCTAAATTGGTGGGAACCACATGCTTACTCTATCTGAGCAACCAACTCACACTTGGGGCACTCTCTAGAACAATGACCAATCTCAGCACAACCAAAACAAGCTCTTGGAATACTTTGAGATGTTACCCCTCCTGATCCAAAATTGCCAACACGGCCTAAAACCTATATCAAATACTATGCAAGGTCCGATAAGAAATCTACCTGTTGTGATCACCACGACTAATCTAAAAGCTACCCATAGTCTAAGCTGCTACCTGCGTAGAACCGATAGGCTGCAAGCAAATCTAACCTCTATTGAGAGGATCCTCACTCCCATATAGAATACCAATAGCATTGTACTACTGACACGGCCTCTTATTTTAACATGACCCGACCCCAATCCTTGTCGCAATGGGAAACCCAAGTCCAACAAAAACCAGGGACCGCCCTCTGTTACCCAACCCTACCACCTATATCCAACCTTAGATAGGCTAAATTTTGAAAATATAAAAAGATAGCATTATTGTTCTCATTAAGACTCTAGATAGGGTCACAGCCATGACTAACCCAACCGAGTCCAACCGTACCGCACCAACCATACGAAACCAAACCATAGACCATAAATCAAAGGGAATACTAAAACATAATATGAAAAGCAATACCAAAATGTAATTGGATGGAACAACCAACAATATCGTCTAAAGATTTCAGCCCGCCGGCTTATTCCGATGCCAAGGCCAACACCATTACCGATCTCTCCCATACTAACCCCCAGAAGTACCACAAAGCCTCTATCCAAAAGAGTAAGCAAATCCAGTTGTGACATGCCCCCAACCATGGTCAAAACCAATATCCAAATTAAAAGAAAATTGTATAAATAAATCCATAACATGAAATGATGCCTCCCAAAAGAATGGAAGCTCACCTCTACGGACCAAATGACGATACCAAATCCTCGTACTAAACAGGAGGAGTAGAATGGCCAATTCCTGCATAGCATGGGTATACAACCGCCATTCGACGGGGTTAGCGAGTGACCGCTAGCATGAATCTCGGGATAAGGATAAAATAATGACAGTCACAAAACCAAGTAAAACCATCCATAATGCATACAACCATACATATATAAGTGTCGGGAAAGGGGACCGAGTTTAGCATGCACTTAAAGCGTTGACCTGGGTTGTGTAGCTTTATTATCGTAACCACCCACAGGCCATATGGATCCAGCTCGTCCTGCTGAAAGGGCCCCAGTTCGTGTAGCTATACGACTAGGGAATATCCTATGGATGACAAGTACATCCCCTAATATAAAATGTGCACACACATGGTCATCAAAACCCCTCATATCGGCAAATATGAGTCTCTAATTTTGGTCCCCCTGGGATTGCCACCTTCCACGGCTTAGCTACATACCCCTGCCACTAATGCCCAGTTAAAACAATGTCCAAACAATTCATTTACCATTAATTAACCAAGGCCATTATTTGTGGTATCTTCATACCACCCTTTACTTGCAAGTATTATCCATAGCCAAACCATTTAGGTTAAGAGGACCTTGGGTGCCCTTCCATATGTCATATTAAATCCACTTGGGAGACTTCCATGTTCTCCACAAGAATAACCATTTAGTCTTTAGCTTTTTCAAACCATTTAAGCCATGCATAAATACTTTGTCCAGTTTAAAACATGCAAGAGTTCCATTAAAAGAAGCCAATGCAACGAACATATCTTTATAAGCATTTTATCAAACACCTTGGGGCATAATATAACCAAAACCAATTCTAAAGACCATTACACCATCACCATGCAATCCAAATGTCCAAAACCACCATTAATGCATATAAAGCATAATTAAAACCATAGAAAACCATAACCAAGCATTTAATATTAAAAAAATGAATAATAGTTGAAAACCATAATCATGAAATAGTAAAATCACGAAATAAATCATATAAACCATTCCTTAAGTTTAAATTACAATAAGGGAAGAGAATCATACCTTATACCAAACAATTGATGGAAAGAAATCATCAAGACAAGCCCCAAAGCAATCTGTAAGATGAAACCCTATCCTTCTTACCCCAAAAGCTCTTGAGAGAATTATGAGATGTTTTGGAATAGTTTCTAAGTGTTAATGAATAGAATAATAGGTTAAATAACCTCCTAAGTGCATTAGAAGTTGTGGGTCCTAGTTAGGGTAAATAGGGAAATGTCTAGAACACCCCCACTTAAATCTCTTAAAAACCCATCACAGGGATACGACTGACCAATACGAGTCATACCTTTCTATATGATCGGTATCCACCACTCATCTCCAAGCCTCAACCCTTTGATCAAACACTATCCAGTATACGACTCTTCCAACTAAGTTATAACCACAGCACACGATCCTTACATATAACCTATATCCCTGGCAGATTCAAAAACCAGGAGAATCAAACACTGCCCACCATACGAGTTCCTACTATGACTCGTACCAAACGCTTACGACTCACACCTCTAAGTCGTACCCATTTTAGTAGCCAAAACCATCCCACTAACTGACATTGGTTAGCATACGATAGGACCATACTACTCGTATCCAGCAGCATATGGTTTGTACCCATGAGTTGTATTGGTTCTGAAGAACGGATTTCTAGGAAACTCTCAAATGGTCAAAACCCAGGATATTTTAGTCTCCTCCACTAGGAACATTCATCCCCGAATGGCAGGCAAGGTAGGGGTAACTACACACAGAGTTATCTGCATTATCAAACATCCATTTAACAAATTTTGAAAACAAAGAGGAAAAGATGTTAATCTTTCCTTTAACAAAATCAGAAAATAAATATATGATAAAGACGCATTCCTTCTACACGAATCCTAGAAAAAGAAAACAAATACGGATACTTGTACTTCATGTCCTCCTTCGCTTCCCAAGTAGCTTCTTCCATCTTATGGTTCCTCCATAGAACCTTAACCGAAGACACATCCTTGGTCTGCAACTAACGAATATGCCTATCTAATATTTTAACCGGGACCTCTTCATACGATAGGGAATCCAAAATACCTAATCCTTCCAAAGGAACAATCGAAAAAGGATCACCAAGACACTTTCTCAACATAGAAATATGAAAGACCGGATAAACCAAACTTAAGCTAGATGGAAAGTCCAACTCATAAGCAACATTGCCAACTCTCCGCAAAATCATATAAGGACCAATGAACCGAGGACTGAGTTTTCCCTTTGTGTCGAACCGCACAACTCCCTTCATGGGAGACACTTTGAGGAACACCCTATCCCCAACCTCAAACTCCAAGTCTCAATGCCTAATATTCGTATAGGACTTTTGGCTACTTTGGGAAACTTTAAGCTTATCTCGAATCACCTTGACCTTCTCCATCGCGTGATAAACCAAATCCAGACAAAACATATCTTCTTCTCCAAGATCAAACCACCCAATAGGAGATCTACACCTCCTACCATACAACCCCTTGAAAGAAGATATACCAATACTCAAATGATAGCTATTGTTGTAAGCCAACTCCACCAAAGCTAGATGCTCAACCCAATTTTCACCAAAGTCAATCACACAGGCCAAAAGCATATCTTTCAATGTCTGAATAGTTCTCTCTACTTTCCCATCTGACTGCTGATGAAAAGCAGTACTCAGACTAACCTTAGTCCCCAGCCCATTATGAAAAAACTGCCATAAATAAGACGTAACCTGCGTACCACAATCAGAGATAATTGAAATAGGTACCTCATGCAGCTTCACAATCTCCTAAAGATACAACCACGCACAATCCTCTACCAAAATTGTAGTCTGCACAGGTAATAAATGCGCAGACTTGGTCATCCTATCCACGATGACCCAAATTTAATCATACTAATTCTGAGACCGAGGAAGACTAGTAATGAAGTCCATATTGACACTTCCCACTTCTATTCAGGAAAATCAATTTCTTGATACAACCCTCATGCCTCATGTGCTAAACCTTAACCTGTTGACACACCATGCACTTGGCCACGTAATCATCCATATCCCTTTTTATTCTATTCCACCAGTAGATCACCTTGAGATCATATCCATGTTAGTCAAGCCAGGATGAACAACATAGCATGACTCGTGAGCCTCATCCAAAACCCTTTGTCACAGGCCATCTACATCAGGAACACATAACCTTCCTTGGTCCTATAAAGTCCCATCACTACTAATCTCAAACACCACTACCTTTTGGCCACCAATATCATTTTTGATTTTTATCAAGACAGGATCCAGCACTTGCTTCTGTATCAAGAGATGACCAAACCACTTCTTGCACCAACACACCACTATCCTTAGAGTCCAAGAGATGAACTCAAAGATTAGCCAAGCGGTGCATATCCTTTACTAATTCCCACTTGCCTTCCTCCATGTAAGCCAAACTCCCCATGGATAACTTGCTAAGAGCATCAGTAAACATATCAGCCTTACCTAAGTGGTAGTGAAGACTCATATCATAATCCTTGAAAAGATCAAGCCACATCCTCTGCCTGAGATTAAGCTTTTTCTGAGTGAACACGTACTGAAGACTCTTGTGATCAGCAATGACATCCACATAAACACCATACAAATAATGCCATCATATTTTCAAAGAAAACACAATCGCCAATAACTCAAAATCATGAGTAGGATAATTTCTCTCATGTACATTAACTCCCTAGAAGCATAGGCAATCACCTTCCTATATTGCATCAAAACACAACCAAGCCCTACCCAAGATGCATCATAATAAACCACAAACCCATCATTACCTTCCGACAAGGTCAGGATTGGAGCCAACCTCTATTACCCAACCCAACCACCTATAAAAGCCTTAGATGGGTTGAATTTCAAATATATAACAAGATAGTGTTATTGAACTAATTAAGCCTCTAGGATAGGGTCACAATCGTGATTGACCCAACCGAGTCCAACAGTACCGCACCAACCGTCCAACCATACCAAACCAAACCATAGACTATAAACCAAGGGAATACCAAAACATAATATGAAAATCAATCCCAAAATGTAATAGGATGGAACAACCAACAATATCGTCCAATGATGTTAGCACACCATCGTATTCCAACGATAAGGTCGACACCAATACTGATCCCACCCATACCAACCACTAAAATTAAACCAATCTAGTTGGGACATGCCCCCAACCATGGCCGAAACCAATATCTAAAATAAAAGAAAAGTGTCAAAAGAAAAACATAACATGAAATGATGCCTCCTAAAAGAATAGAAGCTCACCACTTCAGTCCAAATGCTGATACCGAATCCATGTGCTAAAAAGAGGAGTAGAATGGTTGGTTACTGTGTAGCATGGGTATACAGCCACCAGTAGATGGGGTTAGCGAGTGACTGCTAGCATGAATCTCGGGATAAGGATAAAATAATGTCTGTCACAAAACCTCATAAAACCATTCATAATGCATTCAACCATACATATATAAGTGACGGGAAAGGGGAATGAGTTTATCATGCACTTAAAACCTTGACTTGAGTTGTGTAACTTTATTATCCTAACCATCCACGGGCCATGTGGGTCCAGCTCATCCTGCTGAAAAGGCCCCAGTGCGTGTAGCCGCACGACCAGGGAATATCTTATCAGATGAGTAGTACATCCCCTAATATAAAATAGACACACGCACATGGTCATCAAGATCCCTCATATCGGCAAATAGGAGTTTCTGATTTTGGTCCCCTCAAGATCGTCATCTTCCACGGCTTAGCTACACACCCCGCCATTAATGCCCAATTGAAACCATTTACAAATAATCCATTTACCATTTATTAACCGAGGCCATTATTTATGGTACCTTCATACCACCCTTTACTTGCAAGTAATATCCATAGACAAACCATTTAGGTTAAGGGAACCTTAGGTGCCTTTCTATATACCATATTAAATCTATTTGGGAGACTTCCATGTTCTCCACAAGTATAATTATTTAGCCTTTAGCCTTTTCAAACAATTTAAGCTATGCAGAAATCCTTTGTCCAGTTTAAAACATGCAAGAGCTCCATTAAAAGAAGTCACTGCAATGAACATATCTTTATAAGCATTTTATCAAACACCTTGGGGGCATAATATAACCAAAACCAATTTCAAAGATCATTAAACCATTATCATGCAATACAATTGTCTAAAACCATTATTAATGCATCTAAAAGAATAATTAAAACCACAGAAAACCATAACCAAGCATTCAATATAAAAAAAAATAATAGTTGAAAACCATAATCATGAAATAGTAAAATCATGAAATAAATCATATAAACCATGCCTTTAGTTGAAACTACAATGAGGGAAGAGAATCATGCCTTATAGCGAAGAATTGATGGCAAAAAATCACCAAGATAAGGCCTAAAGTATTTCGTAAGATGAAACCCTAGATTTCTTGCACCAAAAGCTCTTGAGAGAATTATGAGATGTTTTGGAATAGTTTCTAAGTGTTAATGAATTGAATAATAGGGTAAATAACCTTCTAAGTGTATTAGAATTCATGGGTCCTAGATAGGGTAAGTAGGGAAATGTCCAGAACATCCCCACTTAAATCCCTTAAAAACCCATCGCAGGGATACGACTGACCCATATGAGTTGTACCCTCTTATACGATCGGTATCCACCACTCATATCAAAGACTCAACCCTTAGATGAAACACTATCGAGTATATGACTCATCCTACCAAGTCGTAACCACAGCATACGACCCAAACCCATAACCCATGTCTCTATAAGAATATATTACCAGGAGAATCAAACACTGCCCACCATACGAGTCCCTGCTATGAATTGTACCAAATCCTTACTACTCACACCTCTAAGTCATACCTATTCCAGTGACAAAAACCATCCCACCAACTAACACTGGTCAGCATACGATAGGACCATACTACTCGTACCCTAATTTATGGCTCATACCCATGAGTCGTATTGGGTCTGGAGAACGGATTTCTAGGAAATTTTCTAAGGGTCAAAACCTAAGTTATTTCATACTTCTACCTCTATAAGTCTCATTACATACTCTCTTTGTGGCTCTCGCATGGTCAATAACCTGAGAGAAAGGACACACAACTACTATCAAGTGCTCCAACACTAAACTAAATTGAAATGTTAATCCTCTAATAAATCCATGCACCATGTCATACATAAAAATATGTAACATAGAAATATTTTTGTTCCACTTAAAAAATCAAATCGCATACTCCAAAACTAACAAAGAACCCAAATGAACACCAATTAAGACAACTTAGGTATGGAACTGCTTGAAGAATTGAGTTTTATCTTTGGCTGATAAGTATCCATAAAGAGGCTCAAAATCCCTAATACTGAATCTCGAGAGGATGAAGAAATCATAAACTCCATAAGATCTTAGGCTAGCCCCAAATCCTCTGGATGACGTTGAAGATCGTTGACATCTATCCTTGACTCCCTGGTATAACGATGCACTAAAGCTCTGGGAATGCATGTTGAATCTTATCGGCCTCTATCGACAACCTTGCATCACCTAGGATAGAATTGAGTCAAAAAACATACTTGAGGATCATAGAAATATAGGCACTAAGAATGACTTATAGCCTCCTAAAGATAGTTATGGATGTATCCACACCAATCTGTAGAACTCAACTAGACACTAAGATCTTGTACCAACACATTAGTAAACCTGGCTCTGATATCGATTTGTGATAACCAAATTCACAGGTCATTATGGCACCTATTATAACCTACTAATAGATAAGCCAACTCATAGTTTAGAACTACCAGTAATAGACTACCAACAGAAATAAAGGAAAAATACAAAATAAATATAGTAAAAAGGCAAAAATAAATAAGTTATTCCTAAAACCTAGTGGGATCAGTACAAGAGATTCTAATGTAATAAGATAACAAGATAAAGTGCTAAGTGAATATACTGATACAACCCATCTCTGAATATAACATAAAGACTTGTCTAGCACATAAGAGGGGGAATGGTAATACTCTAAATTCCAGGAGCTCACCCTATGTCTCTGAACCATAGCTACTCTGTATGGCCTATACAATAATGGAAAAAACTTCTACTATGATCTACAGGTTATAGAAGTGTAGTATAAGTATTAAACATATGGTACTCAGTAGGCAACTATCGACTGAGCTCCAAAGATAATGAAAATATAAATAACATATAAGCAGGAATATAAACTACACCCAAGTATACAGGAAACTAACATAATAAATCTAATGAGACAATAAAGACAAAATATTCGATCCTACCCATATTAAAGGCCTGAGCAACATACTATATTTCATTGGCCAATAACAAATAAAGGGTAAAAGAAGGATATTAGTAGTATAAAAGGCTAAGGATTGAATATACGATATGTATAAATTAAAGAAGGGAGAGATATACGATAATACCATCACTAGATATCCCCTTTTGTTATGGACTCATTTTTACTAGATTTTCCTGAAGAAGTATATGTCTCATAGCCTTAAAGAGAACCTCAATGATCAATTCTTAAGATTGGAGTAGAGTTCTATAACTTTCCTAGAGTATGAGGCTTGATTTCATAAGTTGGATAGGCATGATACATATATATTTCCAATCGTGTATCAGTAGAATCAATGTTTTGTTTGAAGATTAAGACCTACGCTTCGCATGGCTACTCAAAGTCTAGTTGTTGCGACATATTTTTTATTGAGGTTTCTTATCATGTTCATAGTGGAGATTCATCTAGTGAGGCCTAAGAAGTCAACGATAAGAGGCCATAATACCAGGGTAGTTTTAGTGGGAGTCAAAGTAACTCACAATTTAGAGGCAGTAGTTCTTATAGTAGGTACTCTCCATGCCAGTCTTATCAGCATCAGGGTCAGTCTAACAGGACCGTTCATGCCGCACTTCAGATTACTGATAAGGGTCATCTTAGCTATAGTGATCATCTTAGGCAAAGTAGTGGTAAACTTCAAATATGTTCATATTTTAGGTTTTTTAGCTGATGTGGTTCTTTTGGGTCAGTCAAATTTTTTAGATACAATGCAATGCTTGGGGCATGTTATGAGTGTAGGGTATTTGGCAATTACTCTAATCCATATCCATGACATGGGATAGTTGTGCTTGTAGTATAGAGTATTCCACTAATTACGGTAGTTTTTTCCCCATCTAGGGGTGGTATACAGGGTTGTTGGGGTGGTCCCAGGGTACTTATGGAGGTCTTTAAGTAGGTAGGATAGGTGATTGATGATTCACCCAACCAGGTGGTGGGAGGGGTCATTTATATGCTATCCCTACCAAAGATAGAGTCTTTATATATTGCTATTACAGGTATATATCAGCATGCCATTACTTGACTTTTGCTTTATTTGATCTGGGATCCACTTATTTTTATGTGTCTACTTATTATGCCCCATAGTTAGAGTTATCTGATGATTTTTTATCTGTGATGTTATGTGTATCTACTCCCATGAGTATTTCTTCAATAATCGATTGGTTCTACAGATCATGTATTATGATTGTTTAAGAGTTTGATACTCAAGTCGATCTTATTGTGTTAGATAAGGTCGACTTTAATGTGATACTAGGAATGGACCCATTATCTTCTTATCATGTGGTGTTAGATTATTTTGCTAAGACCGTTACCTTAACCATGCTCGGTATACCCCCAATTATGTGGTAGGGTTCTTTTAGTTGCGCACTGATATGGATTATTTCTTATGTTTGGGCTAGGAGAATTATATCGAGGGGTGGGAGTCTTACCTTTCTTATATTCATAATATTAGTGTGAAGAGTCATTCGCTTGACTTTGTTCCTATAGTCCATAATTTTCTAGATGTTTTTCCTACTGAGCTACCTACTCTTCCTCCTAATAAGGATATTTAGTTTATTATTAATCTTTAGATGGACACCCAACCTATTCCTATCGCAACTTACCGTATGGATCCTATCGAGCAAAAGAAACTAAATTCTCAACTTGAGGATCTTTTGGGTAAGGGTTTTATCAGGCCAAGTGTGTTGCCTTGGGGTTCTCCTATCTTATTTGTGAAGAAAAGAGATGGTTCCTTGCATATGTACATTGACTACATACATCTTAATACGCTGACGGTGAAGAATAGGTATCCTATTCCTTATATTAATGATTTATTTGACCAGCTTCAGGTAGAAACAGTGTTCTCAATGATTGACTAGAGATTCGATTACAATTAGTTCATGATTCAGGATGACGACATCCCAAATACATCCTTTAGGACTCGCTATGGCCAATATGAATTTCTGGTGATTTCTTTTGGATTTATCAATGCCCTAACCTTATCCATAGATTTGATGGAACTACATGTTTAGAACCTATTTGGAATCTTTTGTGATTGTGTTCATGATGACATACTTATGTAATTGAGGAGTAAGGAGGAGCATATGCAACATTTGAGAATTGTACTCCAGACTTTGAGAGATAATAGGCTTTTTGCCAAATTCTCAAAGTATAAGTTTTGGCTCGTGTCTGTTATATTTTGAAGACATGTGGTGTCTAAGAATGGGATTATGGTGGATATAGCAAGGATCGAGGCTATTCATGATTGGATCAAGCTACATCTCCATCTAAAGTTTGTAGCTTTATTGGTTTGATTGGTTACAACAGATGACTCATTGAGAGCTTTTCTACTATTGTAGTGTCGATGACCAGATTGACCTAGAAGGAGGTCCTTTTTGGTAGTCTTATGAGTGCGGGTTGAGATTTTAGAAGCTCAAGGGTTTTCTCACTTCAACTCCTATATTGGATTTTTATATTAGTGGAGAGGGATTCATCATATATTATGATTCATCTGGTGTCAGTTTGGGTTATGAGGTTGATGTATAAAGATCGAGATATTACTTATATGTCAAGACAGCTGAAGGTGCATGAGTACAACTACACCACTCATGATTTAAAGTTTGCTTACGATTTGAAGGTATTATCTATATGGTGTGCATTGTGAGACCTACACCAATCATCATAGTCTTCAGTATCTTATGACTCAGAGAGAGCTTAATTCTAGATAGCACAAATAGATGGAGTTGCTGAAGGATTATAACATTTCTATTCTGTACCATCCGGCAAAAAGAATATGGTAGCAGATGCTTTAATCCGAAAGGCAATGAGTATAGGTAGATTGGCTTTTATTTCAATTTTAAAGAGGTCATTGGCATTGGACATCCAGTCCTTAGCTAACTTGATGGTGCGACTAGACATCTTAGACTCCGGGAGTATCTTTGCTAGTGTTGAGGATCAGTCTACCATATTTGAGCAGAATCAGAGTCGCCAGCATGAGGATATGGGACATTGTGTCATCTATGATCAGGTTTTGGGTGGTGAGTCTAGGTGGGCTACCATAGATTTTGAGGGTATTTTGAGATATGATGGATGCATCTATGTTTTGAGGGTTGGTTACTTGATTCAGTTGATATTGCGAGAGACTCACCTATATCAATATATTTTGCCCATATTTTAGCCTAGTTTTGAGAACAAATTATATATTTCATGCACTTTTAGTCCTTTTTCCTGTAAGTGAGCTAACGAACATGATTAGTAAAGTTTCAGGTATAAATGATGCATAATTCAGCATTTTATGGCTTACTTGACGCTAAAGAAAGCTCACGAAGGAAGGAAAGGGAGTTTGGACGCCTAAAGGACCAAAACTGCTGCATGGAAAATCTGTCCCGGGCTAAAACAGTAATTCTGAAAACTTTGGGGACTTACAGACACAAAGCTGGATTTTGACAATGATACATTAACCTTGTACAATTAGGTTATGTATTTCATCATTTTATGTGGATTATGATAATGTTACCTTAACCTAGTACATTTGGGTTAAGGATTTCATTAGTCTAGTAGGATTTGGTTATTTATTTCATTAGCTTAGTAGGATTAGGATATGGGTATTATAAATACCCTATCATGCTAGAGATTTTAGAGAATAATAAGGGAGGAAGGAGGGAGAACACAATACTTCCTTCCATCCCTCACATCTTCTAACATATTCTTAACTTCTAATCTTTCCATCAATTCTATTTTCGTCTATTCTTCTATTCTTAAATTCCGAAACAAGAGAAACGTTACTCTGCAAGAAATCACACCTAACGCCTACCACTCTTGTGCTACACGAAATTGATCATTATTGTGGTATAATAACAATGCCAATTGTAGTTTTCTTCACATTCATGGGTAACTAAACTTCTCTGTTGGGGTTATGGAAGCCGAATGAGTTACTACCTATTGCTGTGAGTTTGTGAGTTCAAGGCACGTATATTACTTATATCATTATTCTCTTCATCTTAATCTACATTCTTTGCGGATGCAAACGCAAGAATACGCCAGTCTAACATTTAACTTGTTCGAGAGAAAAGTTATTTGTCTGGAAAAGAGATAATGTCAAGGTAGTAGGACACCTTTTCCTATTAAAACGCTAGTGCCGTAACTGGACTAACCTCTTGGAGAATTCGTACCGTTAGATACGCTTTAAGCTCGAGAGAGTTAAAGTGAAATAGTCCTTGTTTAGGTCGAGAGACGCTTGGATTTACCATCGACTACAATTCTCTATAAGCAATTGCATGACAGAATTCTACACACTCATAGCCAATAGAGACGTATACCTCAGAAGGTGGACATAACCCCAACGCTTCAATTCTCATTGTTTCACAACCTACTAAACATTCTTTCTTTTTACTTTGCTATTTTCAGTTTTTGCTTTAATAATTTGGTTACACATTACAAACCCCCCTTCTTACGAGACTTGCACTAAAAGTCTAGTAATCGTTGCTTACTTGTTGACCAAGCTATTCCCTGTGGGATCGATACCCAACCCAGTTGGGTTCTATATTTGACAAACGACCGCTTTACACTCCTACGAGAGCTGTAGATTGAGCGTTATCAAAAATTGGCGCCGTTGCCGGGGAATACAAGTGTCAATTAAGTTTGTGAAAATTACTAGACCCTTTGGTCAAAGATTCTCGTACTTTTACTTTTAGTTTTTGTTTTTGTTTACTGCAGGTTTTTGTTCAAGTGCATCAATGGATGCACAACGTGAAATACCATTCGATGATGATGATGATGATCTTGATGGAACCGGAGCCACTGGAGCTATAATTCCACCACCATTAGCGCCCGGAGCCAAGTTCAACATCACAAGCACCATGATTCAGTTATTGCAACTCAAGGGATTATTTGGTGGACTAGCAGGCGATGATCCGAATATGCATCTCATCAACTTTATTTCTACATGCAAGTCTTTTGACAATCCTGGTGTTTGTCAGAATGCAATTCGATTACGTCTATTCCCATTGTCTCTGTCTGGGGAGGCAACACTATGGTTGAATGGGCTGACTCCTGATTTAATTACAAATTGGAGGCAATTGAGAGACGCTTTCCTAGAAAGATTCTTTTCGCCTTCTAAAAAGGCACAATTGAGAGATGAAATCAGCAACTTTCGTCAGCTTCCCACTGAAGCTCTCCATGAAACATGGGAGAGGTTCAAGACAAAGCTAGCGAGATGCCCAAACCATCACATGACTAATGTTCACCTCATGGAGATATTGTATAGAGCCTTGAATTCAATAACTAAGCCAGTGGTGGACAACGCAGCTGAAGGATCTTTTATGGACCTCACCTTTGGTCAAGCAAGCAATATGTTAGATCGCATGACGAAACAAAGTAGAGCTTGGCATACCAGGGATTCTGAGGTAGCAAGCCCCACTTTATCTATAGGCATGACTGCAGACCAAAGAAGAAGACAAGAAGAAAGTGATCAAGATATGGCGCACATGAAAACACAGATGGATCTTCTTACAAAGCATTTATTATCAGGGAAGACCGAAAAAGTCAAAGCCATTGCGTCAAAAGGAAGAAACGAATCTGATTCAGAAGAAGAAGCCAACTACTTGAACAATCAGGGGGGTTTTCGTGGGAATACCCAAGGAAACCAAGGTCGGAACTATTATGATAATTCTGGAAACAAGGACCAAGGTAGTTGGAGAAAAAACAATGAAAAGAGTGGTGTATATGTTCCCCCTGGTAGACGTGATACCACCACATCTAATTCTGGAAGTATGGAAGACATGATGGCTAAATTATTGAAAGGAGTGGAAGCAACAAGCGCGGGAGTTACTGAGGTAATTAATGATTTGTCCTCCATGAAACAACTAGTTGATTCTCATTCCACTTCAATCAAGCAAATAGAGCAGCAATTGAGCCAACTGTCAGCAACACTCAATCAAAGAAAGACTGGCACTCTACCTAGCGATACTGTGCAAAACCCAAGGAATGATGGGTCATGCATGGCCATCACTACCAGAAGCGGTAAGGTGCTGGAACCTTCAGCAAAAGGCAAGAAAGTGGTTGATGAAGTAGCGGACATGGATGATAACGCAAAAGGAGAAGATACCGCAGCAGCCGATCCTAACGTCCTTAACGTCACTCCTCACGATGTGCAGCCTGGAAAAGCTAAAAAATGGAAGCAAGAGGAGAAGAAAGCCATGGAGAGAACACTTCCATACCCACCACCACCTTTTCCCCAAAGATTGAAGAAGGTGGCGGATGACACTAAGTTCAGCAAATTTATGACTATGTTGAAGCAGCTGACCATTAATGTTCCATTGGTAGAGGCACTTGAACAGATGCCTGGGTACGCTAAATTCATGAAGGACCTGTTGACAAAGAAGCGGGCAGTAAGCTATGAGCTGGCAGATAATATTCATCATTGCAGTGCAATTGCCATAAGGTCCTTAGTACAGAAGAAGGCAGACCCTGGTGCTTTCACTATTCCTTGCACAGTTGGATCTATGAATTTTTCTAAGGCATTGTGCGATCTGGGTGCTAACATCAATTTGATGCCACTATCCGTCTACAAGAAGTTGGGGTTAGGCGATCCGACACCAACCAATATGAGGCTCGTCATGGCGGATAGGTCGGTAAAACGACCTGTTGGTATCCTATGTGATGTCTTGGTAAAGGTTTCTTCATTCATCTTTCCAGTAGACTTTGTTATTCTGGATTGTGAAGCGGACTCAGAGGTTCCCATAATCTTGGGATGCCCTTTCCTTGCTACAGGAAGTGTGCTCATTGACATGAGAGATAATGAGCTTTTATTTCGGTTGAATGATGAAGTGGTCCGCTTTGATATATGCAAAGAAATGAAGCATCCCAGCGATATGAATGTGTTCTCTGTAGCTGATGTTCATCATGAGGATAAGAAAGCATTATCTGTAGAAAAATAGCTTACTATTGAGCCATTGTCTGTTGCGCTGCTAAATGTTGAGCATGAGAACGATGAAGATTATGAAGAACTTATGGGTGCTCTAACAGAAATAGAGTCCTATTCCCATACTCCTAAGCAACCGTACCGTGATCTCAAGAATCAACCAACAGCGAAGACTCCCATTGACGAGACGCCAATGCTAGAATCATAAGAGCTCCCCGATTATCTAAGGTATGTGTTCTTGGAAAGTAGAAATATACTTTCGGAGAGTGCAAATGATTTAAGTGAACAGCACGTAGAAGCTCTCATCTCTGCTCTGAAGAGATACAAGAGAGCTATGGGTTGGACTATTGATGATATAATTGGTGAAGAAGATCGCATGCCCACAGGTAAGCCTCATTGTCGTCTAAATCCTTTCAGAAAACGATCCACCATTTACCTCGACGAAGTCTGAGTACTCGAGGTAACTATGTCGAGCCACGACAATAAATAAGGCGCTAGATGGGAGGCAACCCATCGTTTATCATTTTATCATTTTATCGTTTTATCATTTTTTATTTCGTTCTAGTATGTGTTTTGCTTTTGATAATGAAAATCCAAAAATAAGAGTCGTGCCACGACCAAAACTAAGGCGCTTGGTGGGAGGCAACCCATCGTACTAATCGTTTTCATTTGGTTTTGAGCTAATATAGGTGCAAGAGGAATGCAACGAGGAGATTGATTTCAATTGACGATTTGGATGCATTGTATGGTAAAGTTGGTAAGTTAGGAATGGTGATGCATAAGGCTATGGATTGAGCATTTCTCATGCCAAAATAGGCATCGAGGAAGGCTAGGCCTTGGTAAAACTAGGCCACGAACGATGCACAACCTATCCTATAGCCTAAGGTCTCGGAATCCAGTGTGCTATACACTATGCGCCGCCTATTCCTAGGTATGCTTTTGACTATGCGCCGCCTATGCTATGGCATTTGGTCTCAGTATCTCATATGCCATAGACTATGCGGCGCATATGTCTATAAATTCCATAGACTATGCGGCGCATATGTCCCATTATGCTATAGACAATGCGCCGCATATGTCATATCTATGCCAAGCATTATGCGCCGCATATGTGGGATTTTTGTCTCCAAAACCGATTGTAAATGGGTCACAACCCAACCCATTCTCTTCCTATATAAAGGGGACTTAGTTTTATAACACAACACATTGCAAAGTGACCTAAAGGTGCCGCATATTCATCCAAATCCTCTCAAAATTTTCTTTTTTGCTCTTCCAATTCACAAAACCACCTCCAAAAGCTTCAAGCAAGTAAGTACTCTCTTATTCTTCATTTATTTCTTGTAAGTACTATGTTGCTATGTCTATTGCTACATATTGAAAGATTGTTGGTGAAGTTCATGTGTTTGGAATGTTAATGCAAAATCATGTGAGTGAACGTATACGTTAGAATCATCTTGACTTGTTTTCGACTTGAATTTGGTTTTAATAGCATTGTCATACTATTTGCGGAATTGCTATAGTCTTGAACATTGTTTAAAATTGCTACTTGGATACTTACATGTTAGGCTATCCCGTTCATCGGGATAAGACTTATAGTGCCTGCCGACATAGGAGGTTGTGATTGTTGAAAGTAACTATATTATGTGGTAACCCCTATGTAGTAGTGTTGTTATATCTAACATGAAAGTAATGCAATGGCTGCAAGTAGTGATACATCACTGATTTTCTTGCCGGAATACAACTCCTAAAACGTATGTCGACGAAATCTGAGTAATCGACCACTTTCACTTCACTGATTTGTGTCAACAAAACTAAGTGTGGGGTGGTACCCCTACTTCTTGTGCATAGATTGTATCCATTGATATTGTGCTACCACTAACACTATTTCTAGTCTCAGGTACAATGGCACCTAAAGCGAGACAAGGCAAGGAGAAGGCTACCACCTCCCAAAAGGGCAAAAAGAGAAGTCGCAAGGACCAAGGAGAACCCTCCTCGCTGCAAATACCTCGACTCATGCTTGGAATTAAGTGGGATACTTATGAGGAACTTCTGAGGATGACGACTCTAATGAGGTTTCCAATGCAAGGGGTATGACCCCAGACATAGAGGATAAGTCAGACCAACCAGGTTCCTCGTATTTATTTTCCACTGAGGACAGTGTCCCGACTAAGTGTGGGGTGGTGGTATTGCATGCTATACTTCTGTATTCGCATCTATGTTTGTTTGCTTTTGTTTCATTTTTGTTTCGTTTTGTTTTTTTTAGTAGTTAAAAAAAAATTTTAGCTTCGCATGAAATTATTTTGATAGGCAGCATGAGATTATAACAAGAGTATGTGCTAAAATTGTGACTATTGAGACGTTTAGGCTCTAGTTGTGACTCAATATGTGATATTGTGTGATTCAATTCCTTCACTTGTTGGGTCGAGAGTCTATATTACTTCCAATCAAGTCGACCATGTGCCTTGTGTGTGTGAGATAATAGTATATTCTATGTATGTGGCTGATGCTAGAACTTGCCTGGTATGTATGCAAAACGAAAATAAGGAGTGTAAGTTTAGGATATGATTTAGGCATTTCTTTGGCAACCTATACATGTTTACCTTCAGTTTTACCTACCCATGGACATCATCCTAGTTAACCCTTTTGAGCCTTTAGCCTATTTCTTTGACAACCTTGTATGTAAGCCTAATCCATTTCTTTCAAGACCGTAATTTGATCCCAAAATCCCTAAGTGCTTTAAAGTGAAAAAGTCATGTGACAACATAAAAGGAAATTGGGTGAGTATAATGCTATAAATTGGAATGGTTCTTGAATGTGTTATGAAAAAGAAAAAAAAAATGCTATCATAAGAGGTATGTTGTGAAAAGAAAAAGGAAAAGAAATCTGAAAAGTGAGTTGTGCTTAAAATTGAAAAAAGAGGAGAACAAGGGTGGTATAACAAAAGAAAGAATAAAGGTTGAAAGAAAAAAGTGTCAATGATACAATGTGATGTATCAAAGCGCTTAGGAACATAGTCACTATTCTTGGCCAAAATAGTCCTACCCGGCCCTTAGCCTACATTACAACCATCAAAAGACCTACTTGATCCTAATCTTAACATTCCGACATTTAGTGGAGTACTACATTAAGGGCAAGCCTATGGTCATCAGTTGCTACATATGAACTCTTTGTGAGAGTGAGAGCAAGGACATTTTGATACCCATGTTTGAAAAATATTCTATATTTGTGAGTGATTATGGGTACTATATGGTGAGACACACATGGTTGATGAGTTTTGGATAGTTGTATATGATTCTATGCATTTTAACGTTTGCATGCGAGTTGATCACCATCACGAGTCTATACTTGAGGTTAAATTGTTTCTACTTATAAGGCGAATTTACGCACCTATATCAATATATTTTGCCCATATTTTAGCCTAGTTTTGAGAACAAATTATATATTTCATGCACTTTTAGTCCTTTTTCCTGTAAGTGAGCTAACGAACATGATTAGTAAAGTTTCAGGTATAAATGATGCATAATTCAGCATTTTATGGCTTACTTGACGCTAAAGAAAGCTCACGAAGGAAGGAAAGGGAGTTTGGACGCCTAAAGGACCAAAACTGCTGCATGGAAAATCTGTCCCGAGCTAAAACAGTAATTCTGAAAACTTTGGGGACTTACAGACACAAAGCTGGATTTTGACAATGATACATTAACCTAGTACAATTAGGTTATGTATTTCATTATTTTATGTGGATTATGATAATGTTACCTTAACCTAGTACATTTGGGTTAAGGATTTCATTAGTCTAGTAGGATTTGGTTATTTATTTCATTAGCTTAGTAGGATTAGGATATGGGTATTATAAATACCCTATCATGCTAGAGATTTTAGAGAATAATAAGGGAGGAAGGAGGGAGAACACAATACTTCCTTCCATCCCTCACATCTTCTAACATATTCTTAACTTCTAATCTTTCCATCAATTCTATTTTCGTCTATTCTTCTATTCTTAAATTCCGAAACAAGAGAAACGTTACTCTGCAAGAAATCACACCTAACGCCTACCACTCTTGTGCTACACGAAATTGATCATTATTGTGGTATAATAACAATGTCAATTGTGGTTTTCTTCGCATTCATGGGTAACTAAACTTCTCTGTTGGGGTTATGGAAGCCGAATGAGTTACTACCTATTGCTGTGAGTTTGTGAGTTCAAGGCACGTATATTACTTATATCATTATTATCTTCATCTTAATCTACATTCTTTGCGGTTACAAATGCAAGAATACGCCAGTCTAACATTTAACTTGTTCGAGAGAAAAGTTATTTGTCTGGAAAAGAGATAATGTCAAGGTAGTAGGACACCCTTTCCTATTAAAAAGCTAGTGACGTAACTGGACTAACCTCTTGGAGAATTCGTACCGTTAGATACGCTTTAAGCTCGAGAGAGTTAAAGTGAAATAGTCCTTGTTTAGGTCGAGAGACGCTTGGATTTACCATCGACTACAATTCTCTATAAGCAATTGCATGACAGAATTCTACACACTCATAGCCAATAGAGACGTATACCTCAGAAGGTGGACATAACCCCAACGCTTCAATTCTCATTGTTTCACAACCTACTAAACATTCTTTCATTTTACTTTGCTATTTTCAGTTTTTGCTTTAATAATTTGGTTACACGTTACAAACCCCCTTCTTACGAGACTTGCACTAAAAGTCTAGTAATCGTTGCTTACTTGTTGACCAAGCTATTCCCTGTGGGATCGATACCCAACCCAGTTGGGTTCTATATTTGACAAACGACCGCTTTACACTCCTACGAGAGCTGTAGATTGAGCATTATCAATCATTATCCTAGTTTGAAAAATGTTATCGAGGCAAAAATGTTCATAGTAAACACGTAGAGCAAAGTTGAGTATAGAACTTTTGATTTGATCAAATTTTGGAATTCAATTCTACAAGGGTCAAATTTTTATGTGTATAACTTCTGTAGTATATGGAATTTTGGATCTGAAGACCCACCAAATTATATATAATTGTGTCCTCTTTTCAACGCATCTGATTTCTCCTTAATTCGATACCCGATCAAAAAGTTATAAGCATTTTTGTGAGGAACCAGTCAGGGTCCGTGATTTCAGCGTGGCATGGATCTTGTGCTCCGCGATAAGCACTGTGGCACGGACCTTGTTCAGAAATGCTAAAATCCATTTTTCTCTTCAGTTTCTTGAGGTTAAACTGGTCATTTGCATCCTACACTATCCTATAATTGATAACAACATGAATTCATCATCCCATAACCCCAAAACACGCCAAATATCCAATCTCTATGCTCCCAAATCCTCAAGAACACCAATTAAGGGTTCTTCTCTATAAATTCAACTTCCAAGGCTTCTAACTCAGGTTTCTTCTCCATGTTTTCACATCAATTTCATCATCAAGGGTATGAAAAATAAATCCAAGTGTTCATATCAATTTCAAACTAGGGTTCAAGGTTTAAAGTCATGGATTCAAGTTTTTCTTTGAATTACTTCCATCAAAAGGCATGTACCTCGTTCCCTGTACTTGTATTTGGTTAATGGCATGAAAATTGAATTATTACTCATGTGATTTTGATGTTGGTTTTGGAACAAAGGTTGAGGATTTTAAATGTTTGTTTCTTAACAATGTTTTCCCATGGTTTACATATGGTTGTTCATACTTTATGTATGGATTTTGAACTTGTGGGGTGCATGGGTATGGTGAATAACTAAGGGATTATGGTTTCCCAAATTAATGATTTTGGTTTAACATAAGGTTTGGAAATTGTGTTCTATCAACCCCAAATGGTGAAATTGATATTGAATATGGTTTTGTCAAATGATTGGACATGTTCACTTATACTATTGCATGGCATAAAAGGCTAATGAACTACGGATTGGTTTTATTGAACTTTGGGAATGATATTTTTCCCGTATGACTAAATAAGTGAATCTAAGGGGGCATAAATTCCCCTGTGAGATGGTTAATGGTTATGGCATGGTAATGAACTTGCAAGTGTTGTTGGTATGATGATACAACGGGATGCCTTAATAAATGAATTGGTTCAATTAATGGGAATATATGCAAAATGTTTTAATTGGGCATAAAAGAGGGTTGTGTAGCTGGGTCTTGAAAGTGGTAGTCCCGAGGGACCAATACTAGAAACTGTGTTTGCTGGTGCGGAGGTCTAAATAGCTTGAGGCTCGAGTCCCCTTTGCTTATAATTAGGTGGTTCTATTCCACCTTATTATATAATTATGAGATTTAAGTCCCCTGTGCATATATATATGATTATTCTCCAGTTCGTGCGACTACACACATTGTGGCCCAGCTAGGGGGTAAGAGTTGGGCCCATATAGCTCGTGGCTACTATTATTATGATGGTAAAGCTACACAATCTAGTCTAAGGTTGTAAACTTTCATTCTATGCCTTAATACCAATCCCTACATGTGATATATATTTATGGATATGCATTTGATTATGTGCATTAGATTCTGAATGATTTTGAACTGATGATCATGTCATTATTTTATCCCTTCCCTTAATTACATGCTAGTGCTCATTCCACTAACCATTTTTGGATGATGTATCGCCACACGATGTAGGGTCCAAAGGCACTTCTTTTTTCTTATACAATGATAGATTCTAGGTTGTCAGTTGTCATCTTTGAAGTGGTGAGCTTACATTCTCCAGAAGGGCTATTATTTTAAAGTAATGTTTCTTTTTTTTTCATAGACTACCATTTTGTTTCTTTTTGGCTATCGTCGAGGGCATGTCCCGACTTAGATTGATTTAGTTCAGGTAGGAGGTTTTGTGGATTACTTTGGACTTGGGATTGGTGGTTGGATTCTTAAACTTCTTTTAAGTCATACTTATCTATCTTATTTTATGTTTGGAATTTCATTGTTATATTATATCGAGTACTGGTTGACTACATGAAGGGGGTGGTCTCCAGTCCTCGGGGGACTTGAGATACCCGTCACGGCCAGGCTTGGATTCAGATCATGACAATTCTTGATCCCAAAGAGAAGTTAGATATATTATGACTTATTCTATCTAGGCTTCTATTGGGAGATGTTAAGCCCGGTTCAAGTCGGCCAAATTATAATAGTTATGACTGGTTCAAGCTCGACATTGATGATGATATTTTCACGATTCAAGTACGGTCTTTATGATATTATTTACCGGATCAAGTTCTACTTATGAGCTACTATTTTTGGTTCAAGTCCAACATTGAGAAGTTATCTATGATAATTATGAGATCAATTGGAGTTTGTTGCTTACGGTATAAAAGGATCCACGGATATGGTTTCGAGATATGGATAGTTGGTGTAATTATTGTTATTACTTGTTTCTTGCATCCACTAGGCTTATGGGGATCTGTGTTGGGTTATTTACTTTATTTGCGTCTTCTAAGCTCATGGGGCCCGATAATGTTAGAGTTAATTGTACTCTATTTATTATTATTTATTTCAATTGTTTATTTTCATTATTTGGAGCATTATTCTAGCTTTGCCCTTTTCCCTTGAATTTAATTATTTATCTCATATTTTTATTATATTTATATTATGATTTATCTCAATCAGCTTATGATTCCTACTGAGTACCCATGGCTTTAGTACGCATACCACTCTTCTATACCTTTTTAGTGCAGATCCGAGTACTAGTTGATGCTATGATTGTGTTGGTCAGAGTTCAGAGATAAGGTGAGTTCTTGAGGCCGGAGTCAACCTTCTCTCGATCGTCTATTTTTGAATAGTCTTTTTATTTTGAGACTTTTGTACATTGACTTTGATAGTACTTGTATTCTTTTTATTATAGGCTCTTGTAGTGGCCTTACTAGGTCATGGGATGATATTACTCTTCTCTTTCTTCCTCTTCAATTTCACTATTGTTCTTGTGATTTATGGCTTGTAATTCATTTACTTTCATGTTTTTGGTATTTATACTATTTTCCACCAACTAGCCCATTACTTGTAGTTCCAGACTATGATTTGGCTTACCTACTACTGGGGTAAAGTAGGTGCCATCATGACTCGAGAAACTGGGTCGTGACAGAATCCTCTTAACATATCCACCACCCTGAGTACCTTGAATAATTGACTCAATCAATTTGCATGCTCTACTATACTCTGGAAAGAAGCCCCCGACACTGCGATCTAAGTTGTATCTAACTAATAATAACCTACTAAACCCTAGGCAAACTTTCTAATCCTCTCTAACTTAATAGAGATACTAGTAATGGCATATCTAGATAATATATAAAATCACACCTTATACGCTTTGATAATCATGGAGACCTTCTGTCACGACCCGAGACTACCCCCTAGTCGCGACACGGTGCTTAAGGTCAAAAGTGACCCCAAACTAACCCATAATCTGATATCTGTTGTGAGCACTAAATAAAATAATGATAAAGTATCATATGTGGAAGCTCTACTGATAAAAGTACTAATAATATAGAATACATAAAAAAAATATCAAACGTCTGAACTACTGATAAAAGAAAACTGAAACAAGTTTGAATATCAGAACATCTAGTCTGAATGTCTGATTGCCTTTAAGACATGAGGAGTTGATGGGACATGTCATGACCCGAGCCGAGGCCCTGGCCACGATGGGCATCCCGAACCATGAAGGCCTGAGAGCCCTCTTAACTTGTAATCATATGCATAATTCATCTAATTTATCAAAATACGGAAGTAAACTAAAAACATGGTCATCTCATTATGGCAACTTAAAAATGCGTAAAGTAAGTTCATAAAGACTCCAAAAAACATCTACAATAAGTCTACAAAATCTCTACTAAACTGAAAACAACAAGATATCTGAAACCAGGACAAGGCCCCCAGTCGGACCATGAACAAAAACCAAATGAGACATCACAAGAAACAAGGCCTTCCGAAATAAAGGAAGCTCCCAACTCCAATGTATGACAATGATCTTACTGCCTAGTAGGAACGCGGGACTGAGCCTCGGATCCTAAAATATAAGTGTTAATACAAATGTACTGGTACGTAGAATAATCCAAAAACAAAATATTGATATACAACATAAGTGAGAGTATTTCATAAAAATATGTCCTCATAAAACATTTGAAAATACATGGGCATAATCAGTAGGTTTCAAAACATATGTATGAATCTCAACTCAACTCTTTATCTTACTTTTGAGTTAGATGGTACACCCTACAAATCTAGTACCCACAAGCTATATGGGTCCACCATTAAATCATCGCTTAATCCCCTACATCCAAGTTTGCCGCAAGGACAGGGGTCCTACATACTAGTCTAGTATACAAGTGTCTCAAGGACAAGTATACATTGGCCTTAGCCAATCATGTCTCCCGAATCAACAAAACTCGATTTCCAAAAATGAGCCCTTACATCAAATGCCTTCTTCGAGTAACCATCTAACTCTCTTTAAGCCTATTTTTAACCTATTAAAATCATGCATCTTTCTAAAAAGTGGTCTAATGTCTGAAAAATCTGTAGTCTAGTCTGGTCTGAGTTTGTTGTGGTATTCATTTGTTTTGGTATTGTCATACCAAGACTTACAAGTCATATGTCTAGGCCATATCATGTTCTTCTTTAGATTTTTTTCAATCAGCTCAATCATTTGACCACCAAAAACATTTAAACAATCCAAGAGAGTTCTTATTTCAGAACATGCAAAACTTATGCAAAAAGTCTCTCCTTTCAATACATTTAACACATGATGGTAAGTTTCTTTATAACAATCCATGCAACTTTTTCAGTTATCGCGTAAAATATTTATAAACAAGAAAACACTTTCTCTTCAACTCATAACCAATATAAAGTTCATAAACAACATTAAAACACCCATCTCATGCTTCCAATCATGTAATTTTCAATCCATAACATGCGAAATCAATAAGTGTCATAACAGGAGAGGGAGTTTCATTATTCATTGTCACGCCTCAAATCCTATTGGGGCAGACCGGCACCCGTAACCGAGGAGGCCTGGGGGAACCAGCTCATAACCTTATACTTCCCATGCATACCTCTATGACAACCCAAAATTCGGACAGCATCATGTCGCATATAAAAGGAAATAATCACCTGTATAAGCTCGAGCACACATAAATATGTATATACAATACTTGGTCGTTGGAGCCATCACATCTATTAACAAAACACCACCTTGACTGTACATTAGGTCTACAAAGCCTCTAGAAAATACACAGAGTTTAACTAAGGTCGGGACACACCCCGCCATATAACTAACTTCTATACAATACCAAAAGTGACTGGATATGACACGGAAAGCCCCAAAGCAAACTAGAGCTCACCAAAAGTAGTTGGATATCCTGGCTACTACTTGTGCGGTGTATGAGCTGAGGTACCTGTGCCTGCAGTATGAAATGCAGGTCCCCCGTGGGGGACGTCAGTACGAAATATGTACTGAGTATGTAAAGTTGTAGATAATCACATATGATATAGGAGCTCAATAAAAATCAGAAACAAGTGAATAAATCGTAATAAGAGTGGACCACACTTACTAGAACTTGTGACAACCTGTACATTGTATTTATTCAATCACTTTACCTTCGTTCTTATCATCTTTGTAATCATTACTGTACTGTACTATGACCATTAGGCTGCCTCCAGTACATATCAACTGGGATCGATCCATGATAGGCTTATGCCCCTAGGATACCACCCATAAACACATAAATAGGGATCGACCCATGATAGGCTTATGCCCCTAGGATACCACCCGATAAGAGAGAACTTCCATTACTTAGTTCAATTAATCTTTGAGATTGTTATTTCGGTTGCCACCGTATTTTTGATACTTTGAAACAATGATACATCAATATGAGACATATAAATAGACCATCAATGCAATAACAATGAAGTAAGAACTCATTGGCACATCAATGAAGTATTTTGGAGTCATCAATGCCATAACAATGAAGTAGGAACTTATTGGTATATCAATGAAACGTTTTGGAGTCATTAATAGCACATGGATCTTGTTTGAGTAACCGAATACCTTCTGACATTCATTAGTGCAATAAACATGTAAGATTTGGAAAACAAGTAAGTATTGGAATGTCTTGACATCTTGTAGGGTGGAAACAAGTTCATTGGTAACGTAGGACATCATACAAAACCTTTATGGATCACATGTTATTGAATAACTTTGGAAACTTTCTTAATAGAACAATTGTTCACTTTCATGCCAAAGATATGGTATAGAGTATGCTTTGCATACCTGACTGTCAACCTTCAATACTAGTCACAAATGGACTTCCCGTCTTTTCGGATTACTTATCTACAATGAACATATATAGCAATCTAGTATTAGCAACCAAACATCACAATTCAATTTTTTGAATTCACCAAACTAGTGGTAAAGTAGTAAGCCTTAATTACACCATAAAGGGTGTCACTTTAACCCTCTTATACTCCAATTACATTCACATGCCATGCATATTCATACAACATCCTCCAATATCAAGTTTGGATTCATTTATCCTTCTAACCAATCCATTAAACCAAATTGAGCCATAGACATAAATAATCATCAATTCAATAGTATATCACCATATCCACCTTCCATAACTCAATTACCATATCCACCTTCCACAATTCGATACAACCAAACCATGCAAAATAGTCCATAACCCTATTTCCATCACCTTTCAATAACAACTAATACATATAATCCTCTATCACACATATACATATGGAAAAGAACAAAGGCAAATAATATTCATACCTTAGAATTCACCTCTTGATTATAAAATCCTGTTTGCACAAATAATAGGTGTTGTTCGAAGCTCTCGAGATGACAAACGCAGTTATCGAATTACCTTGGAATTTCTACGGTTGAATCAAAAGTAATTTAATGGTCAAATTTGGCTAGGGTTTGTTCTTTCTCAATGATTGATGATGAAAATGAGTTTTTGAACTCATACACATGTATATATACACATATTCCCGTCCATAATATAATAGGAAATGACCAAAATGCCTTTAAAATTTAAATAATGTCAAATCTGTCCTTTGGTGGACTGTTTTGACAAGCTAAAGTAGATCGACCATAACTCTTTGCTCCGATATCGGATTTGGGTGAAATTGGTATCGTTGGAAGGATAATTAAAAGGTATTTCATTTCATATAAAGTAGTCCACCCAGTTCGTCCTGTACAAGGAGTTATGGTCATTTGAAGTTGACACTAAAAATCTATTTTGATAGGCTGAAGTAAAACGAGTATAACTCCTTACTCAGACGTTGGATTTGGATGAAACCAATTGCATTGGAAATATGACTCAAAGATATTTATTTTTGATAGGTCGCAGCTCTCCCAGTTCATTATATTAAGGGAGTTATGATCGTTCGAAGTTGACCCAAAAATTCGGCTGGCCTCAGTAGTTTGTGTGCAGGAAATTTTCCTGCACATTTACTATTCCCAAATATTCCGGCCACCGTTTTATAGTTTCGAACGTGCTTGATTATATCCGAAACCTATCTGTTTTTGGAAATATTTATATCGTTGGAAAGATTATTCAATAACCTTCGCATGGAACCATCGACGGGCAAATTCCAGTATAAATAAAATAAAAAATTAATTCCATATAAATAAGACCAATACACGTACTTGAATACGTCAATACACGTACTTGAATACGGGGTGTTACATTCATGCTCTCAATTCAAATTTACAAAATTGGAAATACTTATATGTACACACAAACATTATTTCAATTCCATAGTAAGGCCTCGAGACCAAAAGGCTATGTCATCTAAATGGGTTCATAAAGCAGAATTCTTTAAAGTGTTTTCAAAACCCTTCATAAACACATGATTTTATAACTTTAAAACATATTAAAACAAACACACTATGACCATGAAGTTTAGGATAGCCCCACGTACCTTAAGTTCCTTAGTTTGAAGAATGGAATCCTAATCTTGAAACTTTTCTTGAGAATATTGAATTGAAAAGCTTGAATTCTTGTATCTTGGGGAAGAGATAGGGTTTGCTTGAGAGAAAAATGGGAGAAGATGGGCAAATAATGCCCTAACTGGTGATTTAAGTCTTGGATTTATGAATTGGATTGAGAGAAAAAGACACAATTGCCCCTAAAGCAATTTTAAACTCATAATTGCATTTTTCAGGCTCACCGCGACGTGGTACAATCACGGTAGCTTACTGGTTCTGACGAAAATAATCATAACTTTTCGCTCGGGTATCGGATTAAGGCGAAATTGGTATTGTTGGAAAGATGACTCAATTATATACAATTTGGTAGGTCTTGAGCTGAAAAATTCTACATATATCAAAAGTTATATACGTTAAAACTTGACCCTTGTAAAATTGAATGTCAAACTTTGGACGAATCAAAGACTCTTAACTCAACTTTGCTTTAAGTGATTTCTATGAACATTTTTTCCCTAATAAGCAGTTCCCACACTAGGATAAAGATCATGACATAAGCATTCAAATTATAAATCAAGAACTGGATGAAAACACCTTCACTGTGATACGATATATGTGCCAAAGGGGATGTCACCACGATGCGTCCCTATCGCAGTAACTTGCTGGATTCGTGATCCAAACGTGACCCAAACCTTGTCCAAAAAATTCAAAACTCCCCTGATACATACTTCTTATATCCTTGAACATGAATTAACTCAATAACTATCATCTCGGGGTCAGGAAGGTCAAAATAGAAATCCTCAAAATTTAGGGATCTTGGAGATGACTAAGCCCCCAATACTTAGTGAAAATTTCTAGTCTTAAGCCTCTTAAGCATGCAACAAAAAAATGAATTAAGCTAATAATAGTATGAGGTATTACGGTTTGAGTCCATAAACATAGGAAAGACAGTTTAACTTTAGCCCAAAAGTGCAGGGTATTACAGAACAAACCTCCAACTAACTCCGATTGACTAAACATAAAGAAATACAGAAATAGCTGTAATAACATCTCTTATCTTCGATGGATGAGGAATCAATACTACTGTTGATGAAAGGTACTGAGCTATATAAGTATGATCAAATAATGAGCATCCGAACATATGTTATAACATAACATAGCGCAAAAGAAGAGTATGTGATCAGAACTTAGAATGTACTGGTACGTGAGATAGGGACTGGCTGTAATACATATCAGTACTGAACATAAATGCATGAACATGTAAAAAGAATGCAAGACCAAGTAAAGCATGTACTGAAATAATCTGTAAAAATAAGTGACTGAATAGATGATAAATGAATACTTGGTCATACAAACCTGAACTAATATAACATATGTACTAAACTAAAACTATAGAAGCTATTATGTAATCGACATGCCCCAATCTGAGCTAATCAGCATCCAACCTGTAACCCCAGTTAGAAGGGTGTCAGTACCTTGTCATGGGTACTAACACTGATTCTGTGAATCTACTAAACTGGTGTCCCAAAGGACTACGGATTCAATTCTCTACTGGCGGGTGACCCCTAAGACAGTGTCATTCCTCTACTGGAGGGTGACATCTTATAACCTACGTTGTCTTATAGTTCTGGAACTTAGGGATTACTACTAAAGGTCTCAGTCCTCTACTGGCGGGTGAGCCCACATCCTTAGGTTTGCTCGATGCTAAATCCTACTCCCAACTGAACTGACTCTATTTTTTACCAAGTCAACTAGACATCACAACTGATAATGCTCAACATGATCAAACAAAATGAGTATGACGATAAAATCATGATTTAACTGACTTGTAACTTATAATTCTGAAACATGTGTAAACATATAGGTTTCGAGTGTTCATAATCCTCCAACACTAAGTGATACTTAAATACAACAACATTATTTAAACACACTGTAAGAAAATTTAGGATTTAAAGACACAAAACATTGTACATGTCACTAAACTGATGAAATACATGAATTTGAATATAGGAATATGTTAAGATTGGGAGGACAAAATGCTCACATAATTTAGTTCATAAATTGATAATTTAACATGAGATCAATTGAATATGCTACGAGTAATTTAAATTCAAAGCATGTAATAACATAATTCACATGGAAAAACATATTGGCATGGCTTGAATTCAAAACTACAAAGAAAAACATGAGTAAATTTGTACTTAACATTTAGATTTCATGAAAAGAGGATAACGAATTCATATTGAACAATAAGGGATTTTTGGGACTCAATAGGTGGAAGGAACACATTGATGAATACCCTACATACCTTAATTGCTTGAATTCTTGAAGAAGAAGCTTGGAATTGGAACCTTGAAAGCTTGAATCCCTGAGGAGAAACTTGAATTTTACGTTTTTGGGAAAGAGGGATGAGTTTACGTATGATAACTAATGGAGAATAGGGAAATTGATGCCGCTCTTGGGATTTTGATTCGTCAATTAGTTATTTGGGGTGATAGGGAAAGACAAAAATACCCCTTGACCTTTAATTAAGAATGCAGGAACAATACAACCTTCGTGGCATGGAGGTTATTGCAGAGAGTAACCTCCGTGACACGAACCTTAACGCAGATACTATCTCCATGTCATAAACCCTATCATAGAGATTATCTTCCGTGACACGGGGATATCGTGGAGGCAAACTGCCTTCGGGGTCTGAAATCACTTCGAACCCCATCCAAAAATTCCTAAACTCTTCCAGGATGCCCCTTTAACATCCCTAAACATGTTTTAACTCAAAAAACAATGTTTTGAAATCAGGAAGACCAAAAATAAAATCCTCGAAATATTGGGGTCTTAAAATGATTAAGTCCTTTATACTTAGTATAAGATTTATGCCATGGGCCCCTTTTTAAACATGTGATTAGTAGCTAGAAACGATCCAAGGATCTTACGGGGTATTACACTTCTCCAGGTGATCAAAACTTCTCTCATCTGATCCCTCAAACTATAAGGCACAAACTTCTCCAAAAAAAACCTTAGAAAACTGAGTCTATGTCATAGAAGGTGAACCCAATGGTCTATAACTATTAAGAGACCTCTATCACTATCTGACCACGCTAGTCAATTGATAAGTCGTATAAGCAACACCATAGGACTCAAGGGATCCGAGGTTATTTCAACCTCTCCTAAAAGTAAAGCAAAATCTCATAGGCGTCCTCTTTAATAGCACTGCTAAACTTGGGAGTAGCCAAGTAAATAAACCTCTCAAACCTCTTCTGATCATTAGAAGGCATTATAGGACCCAAAATAATATAAGGAACAGTGAGTCTACTTGGTAGTGAATCAATATGTGGCGGTTACCATAGAAAAAGTTTATACACCTGAAGTCTAAAAACCATAAGTAGGAGCCTGCCCTGGTGGCTAAAAACCTCATAGAGCCGAGAAATACCCGACACACTCAAAGGAATACCAGAATAGGGAACACCATCTAAGTGACTCAACAAACGAATCACTAAATCCTGTAACACCGGAGTAGCAACTGAACTCCATGGGACCTGAGTTGGTCCCACATACTCTATCTGAAAATCATCCTCAGCTTAGTCAATATTAGGCTTGAGAGAGGCCTCCCTAGACCGTCTTTTAGTCGGAGCAGGTCAATGCAAAATAACTATCAACAATCATGAATAATACCCAAAGGCTAATTACAAAGTTTAACTTATATATAAGAACATTGTCAAATCAAGTTTGCGTTACAATTAAATCATAATTTACCTCAATTTCTTGCTTAGAAATACTATTTCGCCACAATCTTACCTTTTCTTTGGATTTTTTTCTCGTTCTTGATCTACAAATAATAAATACACATATTTCAACACAATATTTCATACTTCTAAACATTATAAACACAATCCATCAAATTCAACCTATGAACTTGACCTAGTTCATGTTTTACCCTTTAATTTTTGTAAATTTTTCATATTTTATGATTACAAGGTAAAATTCTATCTCAGGAAGTGTTTTCCAACACCTTAGGATCAATAAGAACTTAAATTCAGTCATTTTCTATCAATTCTCAATCAGTTCATGAACTTAGGGCTATATTTCAATATCAACCATGGTTATGATTCCTATAACTCTAAGAATCTAAGAGAGTGATTTCAAGTTTGAAGAGTAAAGTAACCTTACCTCAAAGATTAAAATCCCCCAAATAGGTGGGAAAACACCTTAGCTTAGCTGTTGAAGGAATTTTAGAAAATGGAAATAAAAATGTTGTTGATGACTTAAAAACTGACTTTTGTATTTTTTTGTCACTGCAACAAAGGATTTATCGTTGCAGCGATATTGCTGCAATAACACTCAGGCCAAATTCGCTTGTCACTTCAGTGACAGATAGTGTCGCCATAGAGACACCAAATTAATAGTTCGAGATTCGTTTATAGCTATGTCCATTTCATAATACACTTTTTGATTTTTGACATTAAGAACTGACCCTTTCACGGTAATCGCCATAACTAGAGTTCTACTAACCCATTAGACATTTAAGCTTTGCTACTCATGACTTCTATAAAGATTAACCAAGTTTATTTTTAGGCTACATGAGATTAAATAGAAAGTACAAGCATGACTTATAAGCTTTATAAATTTCTAGAAGCATGACTTATAAACTTTATAAATTTCTAGCCATCTCTCACGAGATAATTATGAAACAACATCACTATAGGGAGGACTCAGAACAAAACATACATGTTAGTAATCAAATCTGTTTTAACATGAATCAAATGGTATTATCTATTTAATTGTGGGTAATACACAATGGAATCCTTATATGAACATAACATACATTTGACAATTGACTTCCATAACGTGAAGGGATGAACCAAACATTTTTTCACTATAGTCATCTTAATGAACAAAATAACTTCTCATAATAGATTTAGATGGTATACTTTTATTCATCGGCGTTAACTCCGTTAGTCTCACAAGATATACTACTATAATAGTTTAAACCTAATTAAAAGATAATAGATTTGTGTTGATAACATGTTATTGAATAATATAACAAGAACAAGAATAATAAAGCAGAAAGAAGAGAGTAGTTCTTATTTCTCTTTTGAAGGACTGTATTGAGGGATGAATTATAATGAAAGAAATTCTCTTTATTTATAGAGAAACTTGGTCCCAAAATTAGGAATTAGGATTACCAACTTTTCTTCAAATAAACATAAATATAAACATTCACTATAATACAAAAACATTGATAACACATTTAGCTTAAAGGTATTTATGCCTTCTCATCAACAACTTCTAAGAATAGTTTTTGGAAAACTTTTGGAGTAATAAGGAAGTACTATTTTCAAAGTAACATTATTTTTAAAATTATTTTTTAGAAATAGCTTCTTAGTTACGAAATAGTATTTGTACCTTCCATTGATAACGTCACTAGAGAATTTGACCGCGCTTTGCACAATCATAAATCTATTAACAAAATAATTTTTAAAAATATTAAGCACTCAATATTCTAACAAGCTTTTGATCTAATTTATTAGTAGTCCTTAAAATTTATGATTTCTATATTTTTTTAGAAAATAAAAACTAGTTAGAAAAAGTTTCATATATCAAGAGATTCATACACAATTTTTTTAATTTAATACTATTCAAATATATGTATTTAAGGATTTAATTTTCTTCTTACTTTCATTAAATAGTAAACTTTTATTCGGGTAATTTTTCTTCAATTCTGTATCTTTGGAATCAAGAATTACGTGAAGTTATTGTAGATATTCTCATATTCAATCAAGAATTACGTGAAAATATTGTAGATATTCTTATGGACGTATTCTAGTTTAATTTATTAAAATGAGTATGATTAGCCAAAATATGCATGCTTATTACTATTAATTTTTTTTGCTATTATTCTAAAAATAAAAGAAATAAGCAAATTGTTAAAGAAAATATAAATTAATTTTCACATCATAAAAAATACATAAAGAATAATGTATTTTATTAATTAATAAATATTTCTTTTAAGCCATCAATAGTATTGTTTGAAGCTTGGTTAGTAATTAGCACCAACAAAATCACAATAGTTTTTACTTAAGCAAAAATAAAACTTACAACAATCAAGAAGTCTGAACATTCAAATTATAGAAGTTACATATAGAAAATATACCGTTGTACACTCAGTGACACACACCTTTTTTTGACGTTAACCATAAGAAAATAAACAAAATAAATAAATACCGAATCAGTGTATAATTTTGTAAGTTCTTGTCCAATTGCCCCTCTAACAAACGATCAACCTCCAAAAGTCTTCTTCATAATCTTGAATTTGATATTATAAATAATAATATAAAGAAAACTATTTCAAATATGAAAAAAAGGATACTCTTGAGTATAGGTCTCTTGAAAAAAAATTACGACTTTATAGAGATAAAGACGGAGGAATATCCTAAGGTATCTTAAATTTATCATTAAATAATTGGAGGTTATTGTAATACCCCAAAAAATTCAAAACAATATTAGAACAATGTATCAAGCTCATACATAGTACATCATGGTTCTTTTATAGTTTTATGAGTAAGTTATATATATAATACGGCTTCAAATAACTCCCAGCTATCAGACGAATCAAAACATTCTTTATCGATTGAATTCTTGAGAAGGATATTGGTAAAGTCAACTTCAAACGAGCATATCTCTCATTATACTTGGAATTTTTGAGCTCATGACCTATCAACAGATAGATAATTGAATTAGATTTCCAACAATACAAATTTTCCCTAAATCCGATAGCGGAGCAAAGAGTTATCCCCATTTTATTCCAGCATGTCAAGCTGGAAAACGGTGACGACGTTTCTGACGGGCTATCACGTTTCTGACGACCTTTTTGATGATGTCGTCACATTCTAACGACATTTCTGACAACGTCGTAAGCCCTGGGTAGAAAATCAAGAATTTGGACCCCTTTTGTGACGACCATTCATGACGGCCTATCACGGACCTGACAGCCTGTCACGGATGGCGTCAAGTATATTTTTCCAGCAATTTAAGGGCATTTTTGCAAGGGGATTTTGGTCATTTCCTTCACCTTCCACGACTTATAACCCTAAAGAGGCGTAATTTTTACCATTTTTCTTCAATTAAGCATCTCAAAAATCCTCTCTTACGCTCTCAACCACAAGATTATGGTTTCCATCAAACTCATCTCTCAAAAGCAAAATTCAAGCATTTTTCCAAGATAATCGAGAATTGAGGTTTCCCAATCCAAGAACTCTCCAGCAAATCATCAAGGTCCCCTTTCTAAGGTATGCGTAGTGTTCATCTATGGATCCAATCCGTTCATAGAGCTCAAGAACCATGTTTTAAATATTATTTTATAAACTTTTTGTGGTGATATGAGTATGTACATGTTGACGATTGTTGTTTAAGTTTCAATGTGATGACTAAAGGTGTTTTCATAGAATATATATATTTGTTAATTGAAAACCATGAACTTTAGGTGGTTTAATATGGTGCGAGTATAAAACCCACCTATGCCTTAAAGAATGCATGCAAGGTGTTTGATAAAATCCTTAGGATGCTAGAAACTCATGTTTGTATGGTTCTATGATGTCTAAATGACAAGTCCATGTTAGCTATATACTTCAATATGAATTCCATGTTTTTTATGTGTTGCTATTGTGGTGGTATGAAGCATGAAAGATAATGAACATATACAATATGTACACGAAATATATCCATACATTCCCTACAATGTTTAAGATGTTGAATACCTATATGAAATATGATATCCCCTACTTATGATATTTTGAATTGTGGACTCAAATCTTGTGATCAAGTCATGTCATGTGTGTTAGTTTCCTTCTATCTAGTCCTGGGGATATTCATACCCAGAAAACATAGTTGTGTGCCTAGAGCTATGTCATGTTGTCACAATAACCTCAGTCAAGCTATAATCTATAGAACTCAGTCAGTCATGTGACTCAGGAAACCTCAGAAATCTCATGATCTCAGTTAACTCTCAGATAATAGTACTACTCCATCAGTAAATGGAAGTCAGTTAATCTATCCATGTACAGTTAGTTAAATCATGTTTAGTCTCTTTAGATGGGAGTAGAAGTTAGTACCGAGTAAACCCAAGGATGGTAACTCACCTACCAGTTTAGGGTGTGATTCTTAGCAATCATTCTTGTGTTCCAGAACTACGTAACCAGCGTAGGTTGAGACATCTTAGCTTGTCAGATTAGGGTTGATGAGGTGGCTTAACCTGTCAGTTTAGGGTTCCCACCATTCTTTTTTTGAATACCTGCCAGCTAAGGGTCACCCATAACTTTCCTTACCAGTGGTGCGGTATTGACACCTCTCCAGTTGGGGCAGAGATTGGACCCCAACTTAGATATATGTGTTATTGAGGCATGTCGATTAAACAACAACCCCCCACAGTTTCAGAATTAGTCTCAGTAAAAGAACTCAGATAGGTCTTCAGATTTCAGTATATCAGGACTGTCAGATACAGTCAGACTCAGTTACAGTACAGAACTCAGATAGTTCCATCAGATTTAGAATTGTCAGATACAGTCGTCCATGTTATCATAATTTCAGTATTAGTCATGTTAGCCATCAGTAAACCATGTATTAGAATACAGGACTAGCAATCATGCACCCACGATTTCTGTTACTATGTATGCATGTTTGTACTCTTACGTTCAAATCAGTCATACAGTTAGCATTTTTCATGCATGTAAACCTTATTTATATTTAGCCTACCTCACTCGTATACTTAGTATATTCCCTTGTACTGATACATTTGCGCTATGGTGCTTTCTTTTCATGTTACACCATAGGTTCAGAGACACGAGCTTCAGATCAGCAGTAGCAGTAGCATTTCCAGTCGCAGAGATTCAGTGATTTCTCTTCATTCGAGGACAATATGATTTGATTTATTCATTATTATTTTAGCCAGTTATTAGTTTACGAAGTTAGTTGGAGACATGTCCCATCAACTCCTTATTCAGATAGTACTTAGAGGCTTTCAGATTCAGTATTCAGACTTATGTTCATATTTGATTCAGTTTTCAATTATTTTGGGTATCTTTCACCCATATGGATATTATGTTTTGACATATTCTTTATTCAGTTGAACCTTATGGCCTACATGTTCATGTTTTCTACATTATTACATTATATATTGCAGTGTACAAGTACAGATATCAGTCATGGGTTAGCTTGTGATCTTTCGGAGTCATAAGCACCGTGTAGCATTCTGGTTTAGAAAATCGGGGCGTTACAAACATGGTATCATAGCCTAAGGTTCAATAGAGTACTAGAAATTCTGAAAGCCACATCTAGTAGAGTCTTGTGCATGGGTGTGTTGCGCGTCATATTTATGTACAGGAGGTTATGAGATGCTTTAGGAACAGTTAACTTTCTTCAGTATTCATATCATGCTACTAAACATAATTTCAAGTCAGTCACTCAGTCTAATCCGCTCTTCTCTTATTTCATAAACATGCCTCCAAAGAGAAGAAATCAGTCAGCTCCTCAGCCCAAAGATCTTTTGGATGAACATGTTTCTCATGTGGAGTTCAGGACTGTATTTACCGGTCTTGCTCAGTCTGTAACTTCCAAGAATGAATGACAAACAATCATTCCAGCCAACCCAGTGGCCAATTCAGCAGAAGCTAGGATTCGAGACTTCACCTGAATGAACCCTTTGTCCTTCTTTGGGTCTAATCTAGACGAGGATCCTCAGGAATTCATTGACCAAGTCCATAAGGTCATTGATATCATGGGAGTCACTTCTTCTCAAAGTGTCGAGTTAGCCGCATACCAATTGTAGGATGTCGCTCATACTTGGTTCAAGAAGTGGTTAGCAGAAAGGTTAGAGAATGCAGGTCCTATTGAGTGGGAAGAATTTATCACAACTTTCTTAGACAGATTCTTTCCCCAAGAGTTGAGAGAGGCCAAAGTTCTTGAGTTCATCAATCTCAGGTAGGTAAATATGATGATTAGAGAGTATTCTCTTAGATTTACTCAGCTATCCAGATATGCCCCTCATGTGGTTACAGACAACAGGGCTAAGATGAGCAAGTTCGTGTCAGGGGTGAATGATAGCGTGGTAAATGAATATAGGTCTGCGATGATGAACAGTGATGTGACTTTAGCCATGCTCATGACCCACGCTCAACAGATAAAGGAGCAGAAGGTTAATACTAGGGAGAGGCAGAACAAAAGAGCTAGATCAGGCAGTTTCAGTTTTGCTCAGCCCAAATCAGAGGAAGGAAATCGTTCGCAGTTTCGTCCTAAGTTAGTAGTTCCATCCCCTTTCTCCGCTAGTGCCCCAGTGCCAAAGTTTAGGGATGGCAACAGAGACAGAGCACCAGGCTCTAAATCTCAGGGTAGTGTTAGCAGTGCCCAAATAAATCCTTTGTCAGACTTGTGGTAAGAACCACAAGGGTATTTATAGAGCCGGTAGTGATGTATGTTTTGGTTGTGGTAAGACAGGCCACAAGATTAGGGAGTGTCCTCAGCCAGGCCCTCAGGGTCAGCAGAATCGTTCCACAGCTCAGTCTGGTTGCCCGAACCAGCAGGGTGCCACTTCCAGTGCTACTAGTGGGTAACACCCAAATAGACTCTATGCTCTTCAGACCCGACAGGATCAGGAAAATTCTCCTAATGTCATTACTGGTATGTTACAGATTTTCCATGTTCATGTTTATGCTTTGCTAGACCCAGGTACATCCTTATTTTTTATCACTCCATACATAGCAGGCGATTTCGGAATCAATCTTGATATTTTAGCAGAGCCCTTTTCAATATCTACCCGAGTGGGTAAAACCATCATAGCTCGGCAGGTATACAGGAACTGCCCGGTTATGATATTTCAGATATCCACATCAGCAGATTTAGTCGAGTTAGAGATGACTGATTTTGATGTCATTCTCGGCATGGATTGGCTTCATTCCTGCTATGTCATAGTCGACTGTAGAAACAGAATAGTTTAGTTTCAATTCCCGAATGAGCCCATCCTAGAGTGGAAGGGTAGCACTTCATCTTTCAGAGGTCAGCTTGTTTCCTACCTCCGGGTAAGGAAAATGATTTCTAAGGGGTGTGTGTATCATCTTATGCATGTTAAGGATTCCAGTTCTGAATCTCCCTATCTTGAATTAGTCCCAGTGGTTAATGAATATTCAGATGTCTTTCCCAAAGATCTTCCAGGCATTCCTCCCGAAAGGGAAATAGACTTCGGCATAGACTTTCTCCCAGATACTCAGCCTATTTTTATTTCGCCATACAGAATGGCACCAGCAGAACTCAAGGAACTAAAAGATCAGTTGAAGGATCTCTTAGATAAGGGATTCATCAGGACCAGTGTATCCCTATGGGGTGCGCCAGTCTTATTCATACGCAAGAAAGATGATTCTCTCAGAATGTATATTGATTATCGCCAGCTCAACAAAGTCACGGTCAAGAACAGGTATCCGTTGCCTAGAATAGATGACTTGTTTGACCTACTTCAGGGTGCCAGTTATTTCTCCAAGATAGACCTCAGATCAGGCTATCATCAGCTTAGAGTTAGAGAATGTGACATCTCGAAGACAGCTTTTCATACTCAGTATGGTCACTTTAAATTTCTAGTCATGTCCTTTGGTCTTACCAATGCCCCTGCAGCTTTCATGGATTTGATGAACCGGGTGTTCAAGTAGTACTTGGACACATTCGTCATAGTCTTCATAGATGATATTCTGGTCTATTCTCGCACAGAGCGTGATCATTCAGACCATCTCATAATTGTTCTTCAGACTCTCAAGGATCACCAGTTGTTCGCCAAGTTCAGTAAGTGCGAATTTTGGCTAAGATCAGTAGCATTCCTTGGCCATATTATTTTCGGTGATGGCATTAGAGTAGATCCTCAGAAAACCGAAGCGGTAAGAAACTGGCCTCACCCTGTCTCTCCATCAGATATCAGGAGTTTCTTGGGTTTGGCTGGCTATTACAGACGGTTTGTCGAGGGATTTTCTTCCATTGAATATCCTATGTCCAGATTGACTCAGAAGAAGGTCAAGTTTCAGAGGTCAAAACCTTACGAGAAGAGTTTTCAGGAGTTGAAGACTCGACTCACCTCAGCTCCAGTTTTAGCACTTCCTGACGGTTCCCATAGATCCGTAGTATATTGTGATGCATCCAGAGTAGGTTTAGGTTGTGTCCTCATGCAGCATGGTAGAGTCATAGCCTACGCCTCTATACAGTTAAATCCCCATGAGAAGAATTATCCTACTCATGACCTTGAGTTAGAAGCAGTTGTCTTTGCCTTAAAGATTTGGAGGCATTATCTATACAATGTTCATGTAGACGTCTTCACAGATCATAAGAGCCTTCAGTATGTCTTTTCCCAGAAAGATCTCAATCTTCGTCAGAGAAGGTGGTTAGAGCTCTTGAAGAATTATGACATGAGTGTCCTTTATCATCCTAGAATGGCCAATGTAGTGGTCGACGCACTCAGTAGACTATCCACGGGTAGTGTTTCCCATGTTGAGGATAGTAAGAAGAAATTAGCTCAGGAGATTCATCATATTTCCAGACTAGGTGTTCGCTTATTCGACTATTCAAAGGGTGGTGTATGTGTTTAGAGTAGTTCAGAGTCATCTCTAGTTTCCAAGGTGAAAGAGAAGCAAGACAGGGATCCTAGCCTTGTCAAGCTAAAAGAGTCAGTTCAGAGTCAGGAAGTAGAGGTTTTATCCCAAGGGGGAGATGGTGTTCTTCGTTGTTAGGGTCGTCTGTGTGTTCTCGGTGTAGATGACTTGAAGCAGCGAATTCTTGCAGAAGCGCATGGTGCGCAATACTCTATTCATCCAGGGGCCACTAAGATGTAACGCGACTTGCGGAAGATCTATTGGTGGAGTGGGATGAAGAGAAACGTTGCAGAGTTTGTGGCTAAGTGCTCTACATGTCAGCAGGTTAAGATAAAGCATCAAAACCTAGTAGTTCCATACAGGAGTTCACTATTCCTACTTGGAAGTAGGAAGAAGTGAACATGGACTTCGTGAAGGGTTTGCCTAGAACACGTCATCAGCATGATTCAGTTTGGGTCTACATAGACAGAATGACCAAGTCAGCTCATTTCTTTCCAGTTCATACCTCTTACGCAGCCAAGGATTATGCCAAACTCTATATCAGGGAGTTGGTCAGATTACACGGTGTTCCACTATCTATCATCTTAGACAGAGGTACCCAGTTCACCTCTCACTTCTAGAAAGCATTCCAAAATGGTCTTGGTACCCAAGTTCATCTCAGTACAGCATTTCATCCTCAGACAGATGGTCAAGCAGAAAGGACCATTTAGACTCTAGAAGATATGCTAAGGGCGTATGCAATTGATTTCAAGGAAAGCTGGGATGACCACTTGCCTTTGATTGAGTTTGCATGCAACAACAGCTCTCACTCCAGTATTCAGAAGGCTCCATTTGAAGATCTCTATGGTAGGAGATGTAGGTCTCTGATTGGTTGGTTCGAAGTTAGTGAGGCCGCAGTCATAGGGTCTGACTTAGTATTCGATGCCTTAAAGAAAGCTCAGTTGATCAGAGAAAGACTCTGTACTACTCCGAGCCGATAGAAGTCTTATGCGGATGTTCGTAGAAAGGAGCTCGAATTCGAGGTTGGTGACTATGTCTATCACAAGATCTCTCCCATGAAGGGAGTGAAGAAATTCGACAAGAATGGAAAGATCAGTCCCCGATATATCGGTCCCTTCAGGATTCTCAGTCGCTTCGGCAAGGTAGCCTATGAGCTCGAATAGCCTTCAGATCTAGCCTCAGTTCATCCAGTCTTCCATGCTCTTTGCTCAAGAAGTGCATAGGTGACCCAGCAGTTGTAGTCCCTATTCAGAGCGTTGACATTCAGAATAGCCTCTTTTATGAAGAGATTCCAGTCGAAATCCTTGACTATCAAACTCGTAGGCTGAGGAACAAAGAAGTCCCTGTAGTCAAGGTTCTTTGGTGGAATCAGTCCATGGAGGGAGCTACTTGGGAAGCAGAAGCAGACATGCGAACCAAGTACCCTCATATTTTCTCCGCTAATTCAGACTTAGCTCGAGGTAACCATTTTCCTTAAACTTATTCAGTTACATATTCAAAATTCCAGTATAAAATTGGTATCAAGTATCATTGCATAGCCTATCATGCATTCATGAGTTCAGCTTATCAGTCATACATCAGATATGCATGTTCAGTTGGGATATATTCAGTTTAGAATTCAATTTAGTCCTAAAATCTTATGCCAGTTGAGCATGATCAGTGCATGTGTCATTTTATATTTTCTCCCCTCTCAAGCAGTCATCATTCGAGGACGAATATTTCCAAGAGGGGGATATTGTAATACCCCAAAAAATCCAAACCAATATTAGAGCCATGTACCAAGCTCATTCATAGTACATCATGGTTATTTTATAGTTTTATGAGTAAGTTAGATGTATATTAAGGCTTCAAATAACTCCCAGCTATCAGACGAATCAAAACAGTCCTTACCAATTGAATTCTTGAGAAGGATATTGGTATAGTCAACTTCAAACGAGCATATCTCTCATTATACTTGGAATTTTTGAGCTCATGACCTATAAACAGATAGATAATTGAATTATCTTTACAAGATACCAATTTCGTCTAAATCCGATAGCGAAGCAAAGAGTTATCCCTATTTTATTCCAGCATGTTAAACTGGAAAACGGTGATGACGTTTCTGACGACCTTTTTGATGACGTCGTCACATTCTGACAACATTTCTGACGACATCGTCAGCCCTGGGTAGAAAATCAAGAATTTGGACCCCTTTTGTGACGATCATTCATGACGGCCTATCACAGACCTGACGGCCTGTCACAGATGGCGTCGAGTATATTTTTCCAGCAATTCAAGGGCGTTTTCGCAAGGGTATTTTGGTCATTTCCTTCACATTCCACGACTTATAACCCTAATGAGGCATAATTTTCCCCATTTTTCTTCAATTAAGCATCTCAAAAACCCTCTCTTACGCTCTCAATCATAATATTAGGGTTTTCATCAAACTCATCTCTCAAAAGCAAGATTCAAGCCTTTTTCCAAGATAATCGAGAATTAAGTTTTCCAATCCAAGAAGTCTCCAGCAAATCATCAAGGTCCCTTTTCTAAGGTATGCGTAGTGTTCATCTATGGATCCAATCCGTTCATAGAGCTCAAGAACCATGTTTTAAATATTATTTTGTAAACTTTTTGTGGTGATATGAGTATGTACATGTTGACGATTGTTTTTTAAGTTTCAATGTGATGACTAAAGGTGTTTTCATAGAATATATATGTTTGTTAATTGAAAACCATGAACTTTAGGTGGTTTAATATGGTGCGGGTATAAAACCCACCTATGCCTTAAAGAATGCATGCAAGGTGTTTGATAAAATGCTTAGGATGCTAGAAATTCATGTTTGTATGGTTCTATGATGTCTAAATGACAAGTCCATGTTAGCTATATACTTCAATATGAATTCTATGCTTTTTATGTGTTGCTATTGTGGTGGTATGAAGCATGAAAGATAATGAACATATACAATATGTACACGAAATATATCCATGCATTCCCTACAATGTTTAAGATGTTGAATACCTATATGAAATATGATATCCCCTACTTATGATATTATGAATTGTGGACTCAAATCTTGTGATCAAGTCATGTCATGTGTGTTAGTTTCCTTCTATCGAGTTCTGGGGGTATTCGTACCCGAAAAACATAGTTGTGTGCCTAGATCCATGTCATGGTGTCACGATAATCTCAGTCAAGCTATAATCTATAGAACTCAGTCAGTCATGTGACTCAGGAAACATCAGAAATCTCATGATCTGACTTAAATCTCAGATAATAGTACTACTCCGTCAGTCAACGAAAGTCAGTTAATCTGTCCATATACAGTCAGTTGAATCATGTTTAGTCTCTTCAGATGGGAGTAGATGTTAGTACCGAGTGAACCCAAGGATGGGAACTCGCCTACCAGTTTAGGGTGTGATTCTTAGCAGTCATCCTTGTGTTCCAGAACTACGTAGCCAGCATAGGTTGAGACATCTTAGCCTGTCAGATTAGGGATGATGAGGTGGTTTAACCTGTCAGTTTAGGGTTTCCACCATTCTTCTTTTGAATACCTGCCAACTAAGGTTCACCCACTACTGTCCTTACCAGTGGCGCGGTATTGACACCCCTCTAGTAAGAGCAGAGATTGTACCCCAACATAGCTATATGAGTTATTAGGGCTTGTTGGTTAAACAACTACCTCCCATGGTTTCAATATTAGTCTCATTAGAAGAACTCAGATAGGTCTTCAGATTTCAGTATATTAGGACTGTCACATACAGTCAGACTCAGTTACAGTACGGAACTCAGATAGTTCCATCTGATTCAGGATTGTCAGATACAGTCGCCCATGTTATCAGAATTTCAATATCAGTCATGTTAACCATCAGTAAACCATGTATTAGCATATAGATCTACCTATCATGCACCCACGCCTTCAGTTACTATATATGCATGTTTGTACTCTTACGTTCATATCAGTCAGACAGTTAGCATTGTTCATGCATGTATACCTTGATTATATTTAGCCTACCTCACTCGTATACTCAGTACATTCCCTCGTACTGACGTATTTGCGCTATGGTACTTTCTTTTCATGTTACACCATAGGTTCAGAGACACGAGTTCTAGATTAGCAGTAGCAGTAGCATTTCCAGTCGCAGAGATTTAGTGAGTCCTCTTCATTTGAGGATAATATAATTTGATTTATTCATTATTATTTTAGCCAGTTATCAGTTTACGGAGTTAGTTAGAGATATGTTCCTTCAACTGCTTATTCAGACAGTACTTAGAGGCTTTCAGATTCAGTATTCAGACTTATGTTCAGATTTGATTCAATTTTTAGTTATTTTGGGTATCTTTCACCCTTATGGATATTATATTTTGACAGATTCTTTATTCAATTGAACCTTATGGCCTACATGTTCATATTCTCCGCATTATTACATTATATATTGCAGAGTACAGGTACAGATATCAGTCATGGGTTAGCTTGTAATTCTTCGGGGTCATAAGCACCATGTAGCATTCCGGTTCAGAAAATCAGGGCGTTACAGTTATGAATATGAAAACTCAAAAGTCCTAGAGTTAATGATATTATTAAGATTAGAAATTTAATATTTAATGAGTTATGAAGGTGAAAATTAGAAAACTAATAAAAAGGACAAAAAGTAACTATTGAAGAGCATATTATGATAACTATATCCTCTAGACAAATTTTTTCCTCTTTTTGTAAGAAACACACATTTTATATTCTTGAAATTTCTTTGCGGATTAGAAAATAAGAGTGGAGTATTAATTAAGAATAGACATTAAAAAAAACTCTCTACATTCCAAAATAATTGAATTTTGGGGTATGACACTCCCCATAAGAAAAATTATTTGGGACATAAATTGTAGGTTACTTATCACTATTACCTTTTTAATTCTTTTTAAATTACTCTCCTATAAAATTCGAAGTACTTATATTGAAATTTAAACACATACATAGAGCCAATGCGTAGCTAAAAATGAATATAAATGTACCTTCAGCCATTATTCAAGTGTTGTGAAGAATCACCTTTGTCAAAACCTTAAAAACAAAAGATAAAAAGAGATACCTAAGAATCTTCTAGCCTATGCCTGTCAAAAGTATGCCAGACTGATGGAGTCACAGGTGTATTTATAGATAGGCTAGGGACTCTTAGTCAAATAACTATAACCCTAGGGACTTTCATAGTTATTTCTTGTCATCAAAGAAATACCATATATACATAACTTGAAGAAAAAATAATTGACTGATTTAATACTTTACTTGAGAGATAAAGTAAATTTCTTACCAAAAATATGTTGGTTATTAATATGTAATATTATACGTAATATTCTTACATTCTCCCACTTGACCCACATATCAAAATTGGACAATCCTTTATGAGTGAAAATAAGTAATATGGCCATAAACACATATTCACTCAACTTAATAGTTATGCTACTTTTATCAAGAATATGTTAATACAAGAATCATGGCGATCATGCTCTTAATCAAACACTTTCTTCCATGTATTACGATGTACAATATGTTCTAAATAAAGTATCCAAAAACTTTATAAATAAGCTTAATATAATTCATTCAAAGTCCAACTTTATTTGATCCAATGATCACTTTATAATACATGAAAATAAAAAATGTGCACGTTCATGTATATAAAAACGATAATGTCTAGACAAATTTGTTAGAGAATATAACAAGATTACAATGAGTTACTAAGTCTCATATGGGTCGCATGATCCTTGAAAATATTAGTTGGTAAACCTTTAGTCATAGGATCAGCAATCATCAAAGTAGTACTAACATATTTAAAACTCATATCCTGTTTCTTGAAATGGTCTCTAACAATCAAATACTTTATGTCGATGTGATTACTTCGACTGTCACTTTTATTATTCTTCAAAAAGAATGCCGCAACTAAATTATCACAAAACAATCTTAATTGTCCTGCAATAGAATCAACAACTTTAAAACCTGAAGCAAAGTTCTTCAAGTATAATGTTTGTGTTGTAGCTTCATAGCATGCCATAATCAGATTCCATTGTGGATGTTGCAACAATGGTTTGATTAATACTTCTCCAACATACAACACCTCCACCAAGAAGGAAAATGTATCCAGAAGTAGATTTATCACTGTCTTTGCATCCACCCATATCGGAGTCTGAATACGCAATGACTTCTAATGAGTCAGAATATTTGTATGCAAGCTTAAGATCCTTGGTTCCTTATAAATATCTCAAAACCCTTTTGCCAGTTTTTCAATGATCAAGACCAGGGTTACTTTGATATCTTCTAAGCATTCCTACTACAAAGGCAATATCAGGTCTAGTGCAAACTTGTGTATACATAAGGCTCCCAACAAGTGAAGCATATGGAATGCCTTTCATTTGCTCTTGTTCCAATGCATTTTATAGGTATTGATTAATAAGAATTTGTCACCTTTAATGATAGGTGTTGCTATAGGTGAACAGTTTTTCAATCCATATCTTTCTAATACTCTTTTAATGTAGGCTCTTTGAGATAGTTCAAGCAATCAATGAGATCTATCTCTATGAATCTCTGTGATAATGGCATATGAGGTTTTACCCATATTCTTCATTTCAAAATTTTAGATAAGAAACTATTTCATCTCATGCAACAACCTCAAATCATTACTAGCAAGTAAAATGTCATCCACATATAGGACTAGGAAAATATATTTACTCCTATTTATCTTAATGTATATACATTGATTAATGATGTTCTCCGTAAATTCAAATGAAGAAACAATATTATGAAATTTAATATACCATTGGTGGAAAGCCTATTTTAGTCCATAAATAGATTTATTCAACTTGCAAACAAGGTAACTTTCATTCTTATCACTAAATCCTTCAGGATGACGCATGTATACCTCTTCTTCAAGATCTCCATTCAAGAAAGTTATTTTCACATCCATTTGATGTATCTCTAAATCAAAATGAGCTACTAGTACCATGATTATTCTTAATGAATCCTTCTTTAACATAGGAGAGAAGGTTTTATGGTAATCAATACCTTATTTTGGAGTGAAACCCTTGGCTACAACTCTTGCTTTATATCTCCCAACATTACCAGATGAGTCTCTTTTAGTTTTATAAACCCATTTAGATCCTATAGTAGAGACTCTTTTTGATAATTCAATGAGATTCTAGACTTTATTTTTAGCTATAGATTCTATCTCTTCTTTCATGGTATCATACTAAAGTGTGAAGTTTTCTCCACTCATGACTTGTGAAAATGAACTGGATCATCTTTTAGTCTAATATTATAATCAGACTCTTGAAGATATACAACATAGTCACTATAAATTGTTGATCTACGAACTCTTAAGGATCTTCTTACTTCCACTGGTTCAGGTGATCCTTCAACAATGGATTCAGGTAAAGCGGGTTATTCTTCACGTGGATCATCAAGGGTGGTGGCTCTTGAACTTGTTTCTCTTCAGGTAATTCATGAGAATTTTAACAAATTTGCATTCAAGTTTTCAGTATATAAAGGTACCATAAGTGGTTCCCTTATCTCTTTTAGTTCCACCACTTGAGTTGAACCACTCCTACTTACTTCATGTTCCTTAATAAATTTAGAATTTCTAGCCTCAACAATTTTAGGAGAATAAGAAGTATGATAAAACCCAAATCCCTTAGAGTTAACCACATAGCCTGTAAAAAAACCGCTTATTGTTCGTTCATCCAACTTTTTAAAATGTGTATAGATTCTTACTTCAGTTGGACATCCCCCAAACGTGTAAGTGGATTAAACTAGGTTTTCATCTTTTAGATAATTCAAAAGGTGTCTTGGGGACAGTCTTGGATAGAACTCTAATTAAAATATACACAACAGTTTTTAAGGCTTCACTCTATAAGGGTAAAGATAAACTTGATCTACTAATCATGCTTCTTACCATGTCCATTAATGTTCGATTTCTTCTTTCAGCCACACCATTTTGTTATGGTGTTCCTGGCATGGTATATTGTGCAATTATACCTTCTTTTTAAAGGAACTTAGGAAATGGGCCCTTAACTTATGCCTTTTCTATGTACCTACCATAATATTCTCCACCCTTATCAGACCTTACAATTTTGATCTGAGCTCTAATTGTTTCTCTACTTCTATTTTAAAAACTTTAAAAGCATCAAGTATTTTTGATTTATTAAATAAAAGATAGAGATACATAAATCTTGAATAGCCATCAATAAATAAGATGAAATATATTTCACCATTCGAGCAAGGAGTAGGAAAAGGTCTACAAATATTTGTATGTATGATCTCAAGAAATTGAGAACTCCTTTTAGCACCTTTAGTGGATTGGTTGGTCTGCTTATCTTTAATGCAGTCCACACAAGTCCCAAAGTCAAAAAAATCAAGAGCTCTAAGTACTCCATCATTAACTAACCTTTTTATTCTTTCAATAAAGATATGTCTCAATCTCTTGTGCCAAAGACTTGATGAGTTCTCATTGATAATACATTGTTTAGTGGCAATTTCTTTATCATGCAGAGTTATGAGATTACATTCAGTTACGGGGGCCAGCTCAAATTTAAATAACTTTCCATACATATTTCAAAACCAATAACTTTATTGTCTTTCAAAAGTTTTATTGTAGACAAATAAAAATTCAAATCATAACCAGCTATGGATAGTCTAGAAAGAGAAATTAAATTCTTAAAATATGATGAAAACAAGTATTTTCTTAATCTAATTAAAAAATAATCTATTAAAAATGAGCCTATAAGTCCCCATATGTGATGTCATTCTATTGCTAGAATAAATATTTTGTTCTTTTTTTGTCGGTTTTCTTAGATTTAGAAAACCCTACATGATTTTGGCAATGTGAGTTGTGGAACCAGAATCGATCCACCATATATTATCAGAAACTTTAATGAAACTAGATTCATAACATACAAAGGTAAAATTACCTTTTTTTGGAGCCACTTCTTGTATTTCAGGCAATCTTTCTTTCATTATCCCTTTTTTCTGCAGAAATGGCAAGTGTATTTTTCAAGACAGACCTTCTTCTTAATAGGAACCCTTTTTCCCTTTATTGTATTTTTTATCATGAGTCACTAAATTTATACTTTCGGGTGCCTCATGTTTCAACCTCTCCTCTTCTTGCACACATATAGTCAAGAGTTCATTGATTGACCATTTATCTTTATGTGTGTTGTAATATATCTTTAATGAATCATATTTCATAGGAAGAGGGTTGAGAATAAAATACATAAGAAATAATGCAGATATAAAAACCTCAAGGGACTTGATTTTAGTAGAAATAACTCTTATTTCCATAATGTGCTCACGCATGTACAACTTCTATCAAATGTCATACTTGAGAGCCTCTTCATAAGGGTTCTGGACAACGCCTTGTCGGATCTTACAAATTTTTCATCAATTGCCTTCATGTAAGCTTTGACATTGTCATTGCAAGGAATAGAACCCTTAATTCTTTGACTTATATGAGCTTTTATAAGTATTAAACTCAAGCGATTAGATCGCTCCCACTGCGTATAAAAAGCCTTAGCCTCCGGCGTACTTAATTCTGTGGGTTAAGATGGTTCTTCCATATGAGGTGCCAGATCCAGATCTGAACACGCTAAAGTAAGAAGGATTTTCTCCTTCATTCAGCAAAGTTGTCACCAGATGATGAGTGCTGAATTTGCAACTCATCGACATCTGAATTAGCACACACTACTATGCTCTAAAGGTATGAATAAGACTATTTTATGATTTAAATGAACTAATTCCCATGTTTTGCAGGTACAAAAATTGTTGAGATAAAAAAAGCAAAACGAGCTGAAAAAAGAGCGAAAAGGGAAGATTAGTGCAAAAGATGGAAAATAATGCAGGTTGGGCCTCAGGTATCGCGATTGTGGGGTGTACACTGCAATCTTAATATATCAAGAGTGTCAGAAGGCTGCGATCGTGTGAAGAATACAACGTTCACGGCTAAGCCAGTGCGATCGCAGTATAGCGGGATTTCCAGCCAGGGAAAAATTATCATTCCACACTGCCGATCATAATTCTCACAAAAAGGGCTCAAACCCCTTATTATCAATCATCATTATACAACCCTAAATCCCATTCTTATTTTAGGGTTTTTGTAATTTCTTGGAACTTAAATTTACACTAATTTAAGGCAAGTTTTAATTACAGGATCTCTAAAGTATAGATTTGGCTTTGAAGATTCATTTGAGTCTAAAGTGTGGTTTGTTCTCTCTTTGTTTTTCTTATGAATAACTTTGATGGATATCTTGGTATATTTATTTTTATTATCCTTATGATGTGATAGATCTACCTCTTGGGGTTATGCTTGATTAGGGTGCATTTGTGTGTGGGTTGTGATGTATTTGTGTAGACTCTAGTTGGTTGATGATGGGTTCTACTGTTGCTAGTTTGAAATGGTTAGGATTTGTGAGTGAAAGCCCCAAATACCCAAATGGGTTTGATGGGTGAAAATCTCAAGCTCTTGAAAGATCAAACCATTCTTGAAATAGGAGTTAGGGTGAATGTTTAGAACCTACATCATTCTTTAAAAAAGGTATGGGAACCAAGACAATAGTAGACAATTTATGGGCATAGTTTGTTGATTCTCACCATCTTAGACATAAGGGTGAGTACGAGGTTGATTATACCATGGGTATCATCCTAGAAATAGGGATACCCAATTGAAGTGTTGGGTAGCTTTAATTATCAAACTCATTAGGTACTCTAAAGGGTCAATAAGTGACATCTTTAAGGTTTTGGTTGAAAAACTAACTTCAAGGACTTTAAACCTAGCCTACCACATCATCGACGATTAGAATTTGCATCAAATCATCACGTTCCCATACATGACTTGCCCCTAGGAAAGCATAATCCCAAGATTCATGCCTAATTGATTACACTTTAATTATTCTTAGACTCGCATTAGTCCCTTAGAAGCCCAAGAATTACCCTCTTCATTCAAACACATTAATAAAACCAAACCATCTTGTATCATAGGTTTGAATTTAGCATGCAACTATGATTTCTAACTTACTCAATCGCAACTCACATTGTTCCTCATGAATTCGACCATGACTCCTAGTTGGGTAAATATATTGACAATGACCTCCTTGCACATAAATTGACGTGTACATTAAGAGTTATCAAAAATAGCGTCGTTGCCAGAGAACAATTTGGCGTATTGAGTTAGATTGTAATTTTACTTTACTTGCTTTGATTTAAACTTGTAAATAGTTGTTTGTGATTTTATTTTGTTTTTTTGTTAGTTAGGTTCTTATTTCTTGTTCAATTGTTAATATGACATCGTGAAATGAATGTGGGTTTGTTGGTTGGAAATCATACCTTGATGATCCATATCCATATTATGGTGGACCCCACTACTAGCAATATTGTAGATATTCTCCCCCGAAAGAGATGAGTGCACCATCTCGATCTTATAGGAAGTATGGTTATTCTCTATGTAGTGGTCGAGATGGACATTGGAGTAATTGTCCAAATGTCCCTACCCCTATTATACTAACTTGATTGCTAGCTATTCTTATGAGTTTGATAGGTCTTATGATGAAGGAAATGAAGAACAAAGCACCGAAAATAATGGTGTGAATCAATGTTTTAACTAATCTTGGATCGGGTGGAATCAATGGAGGATAATATACACCTCATGCATCAATCCGAGTATAATAGCTTTGAAGAAATACTTCAAACTCTTTTGGATCAGACAACTACATTGTAGGAGGAAGTGCAAGACTTACATCAATCCATGGCAGCATTTGGAAAGGAGAGTGAAAAGAAAGTAGAAGTGGGTGAGAGCATCGATCTTTCAAGTAACATGCATATGCCCAATATTCAAAACAGATTTGATGAAGAAAAGATGTCATCCCACTTGGTTGATGGTGAGCTTGATGTCGAAGAATCTGTGGTGATTTGCAAACCAACTGAACCAACAATAGTAAAAAATATCGAAAAGGAGCAAATGGTTCTAGAGTCAAAAGGAAAAGCTAAGTAACTCTTTTGTGAATACTTTAGCCCATTTCAAGATGGGAATGTCAAGAAGTATGCGACTCCAAAATAAAAGGAAAAACCTCACTCAACCCACTTTTTGACATTATGCTTGGGGGAGGTGATAAAAGTCAAACTACCCAAGCAAATGATGAAATTTGGGAATGAGGAGCAAAATCCCTATATTTTGGAGTTTGTCATTCCAAAAGGGCAAAAAGAAGCCACCCACTTGAAGGTCAACAAGTGGAAAATCCAAAGTGTGGCAAGTGGATTCTTGATGTTCTCACCAATACCCAACGAGCCAATTTGGAAATATGATTTGAAGTTGGGTAAAAGATTTAAGTCTTTAAAATGGCGTGGTAGAAAGTGTGTCTTCATGTCCTCATATTTTCCTAATTCACCACAAATATATAATGATCAAAAATTGGATAGGAAATTCAAATCCTCTAAGTAGAGACACAAATGAGAATTAAAAAGGTGTCGCGCCGCGACGATAAATCAAGCGCTTGATGGGAGGCAACCCATCATTTTTATATTTTTATTTATATGGTTTTGGAATAATTCACATAATTTTCATGCCTTGTAGGTACTTTAGTGATACGGGTGTACAAAGCTGTCCAATACGTTCTCGACCATTCACACGAAGCCAAGCTCGGGAGTTACAAAAACTACAAGCCATATTCTTGCAAATGGCTGCGTGTGAGTTGGTACTTGATCCGCCAAAGAGCTTCAACGTTTTTAAGTGTGAAAATGAACCTTGAAGTATAATAAACTACACTCTAAGGGCACCCCATGACTGAAGGGTAGGAAGGTCATTTTTCCTTCATTTTGTGTGTAATATAAATGAATGCTATTAGGGTTATTTTCAGCACTTAGTTCATTCTTCATATTTCACAACAACAAGTCTTGTAACATTGAATATTTCTCTCTCTCTTGTTCTTGAGAGTAGAACCTGAAATTTGTCCAACAAGTGTAGTTACACTTGTGTTGTTTCTTGGCTAGAAACTTGAGATCTTGAGGTTCATGAGTTCCTCTTGGTCTAAGTAAGAACTTGGTACTGAAATCTTTTGGTCTTAGGGTCCTATCTTCAAGTTAGGGTTCATAGATTCTAAGATATCTTTGTGTCAAGTTACTATCTTTCATTTTGTACTCTTGAAACTTTGTAGTAACTTAGTGAAGCCGTGTGGGGCTGATTTTCGATTCACTATAGTTACTACCATTTGTTGTTCTTGTTGTTAACATTGTACTCTTGTAATCTATCATCTTGTGTTGTTGAACCATTGTTTAATGTTATTGTTATCTTCTTGTTCTCCTTGTGTAGCTACTGTTTTGGTGTTGGTATTTCTTCAAAATTTTGTGATTGTTGTTGTCTTCACATATTGGAGTTGTTATCTTCAAGCTCTCGGAATTGTAGTGTGTTTGGACTGATTTTGTGGCAGATTTGATACGCTCCAAGTTAGTAGTGTATCATTTAGGCAGATTGGAAGCCAAAAAAATAGGGGGAAAACCAAGTTTAGAAATGTGGAAGCCATGCATAAAAACAAGGCAAAATAGGGGAGCAGAGGTCCTCAGGTACCGCAATTTTGGCTTGAGGATCATGATGCCGGTACCGTGATCGTACCACTCATGTTGCGATCTTGCCTCTTTGTCCAGCTTTCACATGGTTTACCAATGCGGTTTCAAGGAGCCCTTTTACCCTTCTTTTGTTTTTGAGTTGTTTAGTGAGGTCTTTACAAGTCCTTTAGTTGGGGGTATCATGGCCCCGCCCTTGTGTGAAGTACATATTGGTTTGCAATACTTAAATTTAGTTTACGCGAAGCATGAAAATTTTGTGAATTGATTGTTTTCATTTTTAGTTTACTTTCACTTTTAATAATAATGGTGGACGAGCCTTTACCTATGATGGATTGAGTGATTCCATTCTTAAGGGAAGCTCATCATGATTGAGTTTGAGTCATGGGTGCAGGGGAAGTCTAAGTACTCGTAGCACTAGAACTACAAATGCAAGGGAAATTTTGAGTACCTGTAGCATTTGAGAATTTGGGATCGTCCTCATACCTATGGTGAAGTCTGAGTAGTCATATAGTTTGCCCATATGAAACCCAAAATATGAAACGAAAGCTTGGATTGATTCCATATTTGGCAAATTGTGTGTGGTGCAAATAAAAAGCAAACACCTCCCTCCGTCTAAACATTTTTCAAAAAATCAAAGGGCATGGACGTGAGCGGCCTTATGACAATGCTCTTTATCTTTTTGTAACTCCAAATTTTTGACTTGTGGAAATCGATACATACTCCTTTGTTTTGTCTCCAGTGAGAGCGGCAATTGAGCCTCCTTGGCCAATGTGTATGCCATGTGTTCAAACCTTATGTGTACTTGTACCATCTCTATAACTTGCCACATTAGTCTCTCAAGGATAATTGTGATTGTACTTGATTGGTGAAATGATCTTAGACCATTTTTGTGACAATGGAAGTTCACTTTAGCCTAAAAAGCCTACCTGTACATAGATGTTATCCCTAGTCACCCATTTTGATCCTTTAAACCTTTCTTTGGCAAACACATTGCAAGCTGTGAGCCTTTCAAATTTTATCCCTCTTTTAAACCCTACCCTCCTTGAACTTACAATTGTAACTTGAGGATAAAAGCGTAAGTTGGGGGTGGTAAATATTGGAAGGGGTAATGTTAGGCCACAAAGTTGTAAGTAAGTGCCTATGGACTTAAGCATTGAGAGCAAAAGGAAAATAAAAAGAACGGATCCAAAAAAGGATAGAAAAGAATGAATTGTGCAAGAAAAAGAAATAAAAAAGTGTGTGAACCGAGGAAGCCAAAATAGGCACATGCGTAAAGACAGAAAACTAAGAGAAGTGACCCATAGCCAAAAGTTGGATTGAATAGTGTGAAAGTGATGTAGATATTCAAGGAGGGTGTAGTTACTTCATTCCTAAATGATATCCTACCTATTCTCCCTAAACCTATATTACAAGCTTAAAAATTCCTTTGAGATCTCCAACCAAGTACTTTTATCATAGTGGCGCTGGAAAATAAGGGCAAGCCTATGGGATGGTACTTGTTAGCATTGAGAGTTCTTGAGAGAGGGAGTGTTTTGCACTTAAATTTCTTGTTTCATACTTAATAACTTGGTGTGTGGAATTTTCTTTCTTGTGAGGAGGCATGTGAAAAAGTTGAGGTGAATGATTTTGTCATCTCCCAAAAAATGAAGCAAAAAGGAGTATAATATGGTTAAGGTCAAAAGATTAGTCATTTCTAGAGTATTAGTGATTGTTGCATGGTTGTTCTATAAAGTCTTGTGCATCTTTGAAAATTTCATTTCATGTTGAGGGGTGTCTTTAAATTGACTTTTCCCATGTGTAAAGAGCTTTGCGTGGTAGCAATCAAGTTGATGTCATTAAGATCATTGAGTAATAAAATTTGGGCACACTATTGCATTTGCTTCATGTGAAATAAAGTAGTATTGCTAGAGGACAAGCAAAGAATTAAGTTGGGGGTGTTGATGAGTGGTGAATTTGTCACTTATCGACATTTGAATTAGCATACACTATTGTGCTCTAAAGGTATGAATAAGACTATTTAGTGATTTAAATGCACTAATTCCCATGTTTTGTAGGTACAAAAATTGCTGAGATGAAAATAAGTAAAATGAGCTGGAAAAAGAGTGAAAAGGAAATATTAGTGTAAAAGCTGGAAAACCGTGTAGGCACCGCACCTCGGGTATAGCGATCGCAAGGTGGCCACCGTGATCTCGGTAAGTTAAGAAGGCCAGAAGGCCACGATTTCATAAAGAATACAACGATTGCGGATTTGCAATTACGAATCCACAATCGCAGATCGATCGCAGCTAAGCCAGTACGATCATGGTATAGCAGGATTTCCAGCTAGGGGTAAAAATGTCATTCCACATTGTCATTCATAATTCTCACAAAAAGGGCTCAAAACCCTCATTATCAATCATCATTCTACAACCATAACTCATATCCTTAGTTTAGGGTTTTTGTTATTTCTTGGAGCTTGGAGCTTAAATTTACACTAATTTGAGACAACATTTAATTAGAGGAGCTCTAAAGTGTAGATTTGGATTTTTCTATTGAAGATTCATTTGAGTCTAAAGTGTGGTTTGTCCTCTCGTTATTTTTCTTATGAATAACTTTGATGGACATCTTGGTATATTTCTTTTCATTATCCTTATAATGTGTTAGATCTACCTCTTGGGGTTATGCTTGATTAGGGTGTATTTGTGTGTGGGTTGTGATGTATTTGGGAAGACTCTAGTTGGTTAATGATGGGTTCTACTATTGCTTAGTTTAAATGGTTAGGATTTGTGGGTGAAATCCCAAAATATCCAAATGGGTTTGATGGGTGAACTTCTCAAGCTCTTGCAAGCTCAAACCATCCTTGAAAGAGGGATTTGGGTGAACTTTTGGAACCTACATCATCCTTGAAAAAGAGATGTGGGAATCAAGGCAATAGTAGAAAATTTATGGGCACAGTTTGCTAATTCTCACCATCTTAGACATAAGGGTGAGTACGAAGTTGACTATTCCATGGGTATCATCCTAGAAATAGGGATACCCAATTGAGGTGTTGGGTGGCTTTAATTGTCATACTCGTTAGGTACTCAAAAGGGTCAATGAGAGACATCTTTGAGGTTTTGTTAAAGAACTAACTTCAAGAACTATAAACCTAGCCTACCACATCATCGATGATTTGAATTCGCATCAAATAATCACGTTCTCATACATGACTTGCCCTTAGTAAAGCATAATCCCAAGATTCGTGCCTAATTGATTACACTTTAATTATTCTTAGTCTCGAATTAATCACTTAGAAGCCCAAGAATTACTCTCTTCATTCAAAAACATTGAAACCCCCCAAACCATCTTGTACTATAGGTTTGAACTTAATAAACAACTTCTATTTCGGACTTACTCAATCACTACTCACGTTGTTCCTCATAGATTTGACCCCGACTCCTAGTTGAGTAAATATATTGGCAACGACCACCTTGCACTTAAATTGACGTGTAAGTTAAGCGTTATCACCAGACAATAAGAAATTCAAGAATTTTTATTAAATAGAGCAGTAGAAAAAGTTGTGCAAAACAAGGATACACATGTATAAGCTATGAAATACATAGCCATCAAAATGAATCGCATAAATATTATTTCTTAAGTAAATTCTAAAACTTTCTGTGGGTAGATGTTGAAACCACGCATAGAATTACTTAACCTCATTAGAATAGTAAACCGAATAAAACTAGAAAATAATCCATACCTGTGGGCATATGATAATTTTTAAATTGAAAGGTTTACTATCTTCTCCAATTAATCTAACCAAATTAGTTACCTCCCTGGGGGGTAAGGTTAATATTTTGATAAGATTATAGGACTATATTTGTAATACCCTGTATGTTTCTAAGTCCAGCACAACCCCAGTACTTGTTTAAGACACTTAGAACCTGAAAATAAGACAAAGTATTGAGGGACTTAGTCACTTTTGACTCCATAACTTCGAGGATATTAGGTTGACCTTACGGTCTCTGAGATGATGGATTTTGAGTTGATTCATGTTTAGGGGTGTAGGTAGTAGGTCTCGGGGAAGTTTGAAATTTTTTGGACTAGTTTTGGACAGCGTTTGGATTTTTATTCCAGTAAGTCACCGCGATTCCACCACGTCGAGGTGGAAATAGCGGTGGAGGCCAAATCCACAATGGTCAATTCTAGCAACCCACCGTGATTACACCGCATCACGGTGGGTATAGCAATAAGACCGTCACCGCATCGTGGTGAAGCTCTAATCTGCATTCATTTACGAGATTAAATCCCCAAAAGGTAGTCCGATCTTTTTCCATCACCCAAATTCGTTCAAAACATGGAATTAAAGCCGCAAAGAAGCATGATATGACTCATTATCCATAATTTCTCTCTAAGAAACAAATTCTATCTCAAGAACAAACCCTACCCCCTTCAACATTCAAGTTTAATTCTCAAGAAATCCTCTAAGAACCTTCACGAATTCTTCAACCTAGGTATGTTAGATGTTCATTCATGGGTACCTCTCACCCATAGAGTTCAAGTACCCACTTTCAAGTTTAAAAAGAAATTTAAATCTATGATTATTACATGATATTATAAGATATATCCATGACCCTTCATGAAAACTCATTTTATGTGTGTACGAATGATGTTGACAAGGTTGTTGTTGTTGAATTTAAACCCTACATATTGAATGATGCGTAATTATTGGTCATTACCTTAATTTGTGATTTTAGTATTGCAATCATGATATTACCTCATGTTTAAAAACTACTCTCATTCTTAATCCATGACTTGCAAGTGTTTGATGAAATGCCTAAGAGATGAATTTTGAACAATAATTATTAATTATGTATTTGAAACTTTGGTATGCTTCCACTCTTGATGTTGTCAAGTCCTGGGGATTGTTCATACCCAAAATTTAGCTGTTTTAGTCTTAGTACTTTCAGAATAGTTTTCAGAGCATGAATAGGTATTATCAGTTCAGCCAGTTTTTCTATCAGTTAAGTTAGATCAGTTCCAGTTCAGTAGTCCAAGTCAGTTCAGTTGGGAGTATGATTCAGCACCGAGCGAACCTAGGGATGGGGGCTCATTTTCCAGTTGAGGGTGTGACCTTTAGTAGAAGTCCCCATATTTTAGAACTACGTAGCCAGCGTAGGTTAGATATTTTAACCTGCCAATTGAGGGTTGACATATATCTCACCAGAGCACCTGCCAGTAGAGGGTAACTTTTTAGTCCTTTGGTACACCATTATAGTGGATTTACACAGCCAGTATTAGTACCCATGGCATGGTACTGATACTGTTCAAACTGGGGTTACAGGTTGGACCCCAATTTACCTTATTGGGGCATGCCGATTAGATGATAGCTCCCACAGTCTCAGTCCAGTGTTTAGTTCAGAGTTCAGTTTTCAGACTTGCTTGACCATGGCATACAATTATAAGTTGACTAGCATCAATATTTTAGTATTTCAATTTACAGACTACTTCAGTATCATGTCATATGCTTGGTCATGCATTCTCAGATTTTACAGCATTTCTCGCATATTATATATCAGTTATCTCATGCTATGTGTTTAGTTAGTATCTTTCATACATATGAACCATGCACATCAGCCTAACCTCATCTAGCATACCAGTATATTCAAAATACTGACCGCATACCCTTTTTTTGCGCTATGTTGTGTCATATCACAGGTTCGGACACTCAGGTTCCTGACCGCATCTAGACCTCCCCAGCGCATCCACAGCAGTATCAGTGGTGAATCCTCATGTTTCGACGACCATTTATATTTATTTTAGTTTAGTTCAGTAGTTAATCAGAGTTAGTTGGGGACTTGTCTTATTAACTTCACAGAGTTAGAGGCTTTCAGACACTTTCAGTCAGTTATTCAGTTATCAGTTGTTATTGATAGTTTTATAGTATTATTTTTAGAAAGATATTTTCAGTATTTCAATTCAGTTTTGTTTTCAAATATAAAACCTTATGGCATTTTCAGTTGAATTCCGCACATGTTCTCTATTATTTTATTCAGTGCTCACAGCAGGTACTATTATGGGTTAGCTTGTTATCCTTCGGGGCTGTAGGCACCGTGTGGCATCCCAAGTATAATCTTGGGGTGTTACAAAATTGGTATCAGAGCCTAATGTTTTAAAGTATTCTAGGGATTTTGAAAGCCGCATCGATTAGAGTCTTGTGCATGGGTGTGAAGCGCGCCACACTTATGGGCCAGAAGTTATAAGATGTTTTAGGAAAAGTTTCCCTTTTTTTAGTGTTCATGTCGTGCAATTAAGCATGAGCTCAATTTAAAATCCCTTTATGATCTAATTTATTTCCGTTTACACTACGTGTCTCCCAAAAGACTAACGGTAGAAGAAACGGGAATCAACCCGTACTTCCACCTATTCAGAAAGATCCCTTAAATGAGCCAGTCTCTCATGTCAAATTTAGAGTGGAATTTACTACCTTAGCTCACCCAGTAGCAGCCCAAAATGATCATTCAGCTGTTGTCCCAGCTGTTTCGGTGGCTAATACTGTCGCAGCTAGGATTAGGATTTCACCCAAATGAACCCTCCTCTATTTTCAGAATCCAAGTCTGATGATGATCCACAGGATTTCCTTGATATGGTTCAGAAGGTAACTGCCATTATGGGTGTGACTTCTAGTGAGAGTGCAGAGTTGGGTTCTTATCAGTTGCAGGATATTGCTCACACCTGGTATAAGTCGTGGAAATGAGATGGAAGGGCAGATGCAGGACCAGTTGAGTGGGAGGAGTTTGCTACTATTTTTCTAGATAGGTTCTTTCCCTTTGAGTTAAGAAAATCTAAGGTATAGGAGTTTATTAATTTGAGGCAGGGAAACATGAGTGTGAAGGATTATTCTCTTAAGTTTACTCAGTTATCCAGGTATTCTCCTAATGTTATGTCTGATGACAGGTCTAGGATGAGTAAGTTTGTCTCTAGTATAGCTGATAGCGTGGTCAAGGAGTGTAGGACTCTAATATTGATTAAGGAGATGGACTTGTCCAGGTAGATGGTCCATGCTTAACAGATAGAGGAGCAGAGGTGTAAGAAAAGAGAGAGGGAGAATAAAAGAGCTAGAACGGGTAGCTTCAGTTTTGCTCAGCCGAGGTCGGAGGGTGGTAACTATCCTTCATTCCTATAAAAAACTTCATCCCCAACTCCATATTCAGCTAGTACACCAGCGTCGAAGCCCAGATATGATAATCGGGATAGGGCGCCAGGCCCTAAATCCTAGAGAAGTGTGAACAGTGGTCGCATAAATCCCCTTTGTCAGAAATATGGTATAAACCATTAGGGTGTGTATAGAGCTGTAAGTGATGTTTGCTTTGGGTGTGGCAAGCTAGGCCACAGGGTCAGGGACTGCCCACAGAGTGGTCAGCAGGGTCAGTCCAGTCATCCCCCAGTTTTATCTTGTCGCCCAACTCAATAGGGTGCCGCTTTCAGTGCCACCAGTGGGTAACGCCCATACAGGATTTATGCAATTCAGTCCCGATAGGATCAATAAATTTATATATTTATGCTTTATTAGACCCCGAGCTTCTTTTTCTTTTGTAATTCCCTACATAGCTGTTAATTTTGGTGTTAGTCCTGAGACTTTAGCAAAACCTTTCTCAATGTCCACTCCAGTAAGTGTTACTATTATAGCCAGACAAGTATACAGGAACTGTCTGATCACAATATCCCAAAGAGTCACTTCAGTTTATCTTGTGGAGTTAGAGATGACTGATTTTGATATCATTCTCGGCATGGATTGGCTCTACTCATGATATGCCTCGGTTGATTGTAGAAATAGAATTATTCATTTTTAGTTTCCGAATGAACCAGTTCTTGAATGGAAAGGTAGTACTTCAGTATTTAGGGGTCAGCTTATTTCGTACCTTAGAGTTAGGAAGATGATATCCAAGGGGTATGTCTACTATCTTGTTCGAGTTAAAGACTCCAATTCTGAGACTCCTAGTCTTGATTTAGTTTCAGTTGTGAGGGAATTTCTAGCCGTGTTTCCCAAAGATCTTCCTGGAGTTCCTTTCGAAAGAGAAATTGACTTCGAAATAGACTTTCTTCCAGATACCCATCCTATCTTTATTCCATCATACAAAATGGCTCTAGCAAAACTCAAAGAGTTGAAAGAGAAATTAACAAACCTTCTAGATAAGGGGTTCAGTAGGCCCAGTGTTTCTCCATGGGGCGCTCTAGTCATTTTCGTGTGTAAGAAAGACGTTTCTCTCAGAATGTGCATCGATTACCGTCAGCTGAACAAAATCACTATCAAGAATAAGTATCAACTACCTAGAATCGATGACTTATTCTATCAACTTCAGGGTGCCAGCTATTTCTCAAAGATAGACCTCAAATACGGCTATCATCAGCTCAGAGTCAAAGAATGTGACATTTTGAAAATAGCTTTCAGAACTTGACATGGTCACTTTAAGTTTCTAGTCATGTCATTTGGTTTTACCAATTCCCCAGTAGCTTTTATGGACTTGATGAATCGAGTGTTCAAATAGTACTTGGACATGTTCGTCATAGTCTTCATAGATGATATACTTGTCTATTCCCATAATGAAAACGATCATACAGACCATCTCAGAATCATATTGCAGACTCTTAGAGTCCATCAGTTGTTTACTAAATTCAGTAAGTGTGAGTTTTGGCTAAGATCAGTAGCTTTCTTTGGCCATATTATTTTCAGTGATGGCATTAGAGTTGACCCCCAAAAGACTGAAGCAGTGACAAACTGGACCAGACCTATTTCTCCATCAGATATTAGGATTTTCTTGGGTTTGGATGGCTATTACAGATAATTTATTTTAGGGTTTTCATCTATTGTATCCCCCGTGTCTAGATTGACTCAGAAGAAAGTCAAGTTTCAGTGGTCAAATTCATGTGCGAAAAGTTTTCAGGAGTTAAAGACTCGACTCACCTCATCCCCGATTTTGATGTTGCCCGATGGTTCAGATGTGTTTATTATTTATTTTGATGTTTTCATAGTTGGTTTGGGTTGTGTTTTGAGGCAGAGAGGTAAGGTTATAGCTTATGCCTTTAGACAGCTTAATCCCCATGAAAAAAATTATCCTACTTATGATCTTCATTAGCAGTTGTTGTGTTTGCCTTGAAAAATTGGAGGGATTATCTGTATGGGATGCATGTTGATGTGTTCACATACCATAAAAGTTTGTAGTATGTGTTTTCACAGAGAGAGTTAAATCTTTGTCATAGAAGGTGGATATAATTGTTAAAGGATTATGATATGAGTGTTTTGTATCATCTGGGTAAGGTCAATGTAGTGGCAGATTCTCTTAGTAGATTGTCTATGGATAGTGTGGCTCATATAGAGAATGATAAGAAGCAGTTGGTTCAGGAGGTTCATCATTTGGCTAGACTAGGCGTTCGTTTGGTTAATTCAGCTGAGGGTAGTATTTAGGTGCAGAGATGTTTGGAATCTTCATTGGTTACCAAAGTGAAAGGAAAGCAAGATAGGGACCCCAGTCTAGTAAAGTTGAAGGAGTCAGTCAAAGATCAGAAAGTGGAGATTTCTCCCAAGGGGAGATAGTGTGTTGCGTTGCCAGAAGAGACTATATGTGCCGTGTGTAGATAGGTTGAGACATCAAATTCTTACAGAAGCGCATGGTGCGCGCTACTCTATTCATCTAGGGGCTACTAAGATGTACCGTGATTTGCAAAAGATCTATTGGTGGAGTGATATGAAGAGGGATATTGCAGAGTTTGTAGCTAAGTGCCCTATTTGTCAGCAGGTTAAGATTGAACATCAAAAGCCTAGTGGCACTATACAGGAGTTCAGTGTTCCAACTTGGAAGTGGGAAGAGGTGAATATAGACTTTGTGACAGGTTTGCCTCGCACTCGTCATTAGCATGATTCGATTTGGGTCATTGTGGACAGGATGACCAAATCAGCCCATTACATGCCAGTCCATACTTCCTTTTCAGCCGGGGTCTTTGCCAAGCTCTATATTAGAGAGTTTTTTATATTGCATAGAGTCCCGTTGTCCATCACTTCAGATAGGGGTACTCAGTTCACCTCTCAGTTTTGGAAGGTTTTTTAGAAGGGTCTTGGTACCCAAGTTTGTCTCAGTATAGCCTTTCACCCTCAGAAAGATGGTCAGGCCTTAGAGGATATGTTGAGAGCTTGTGTTATCGACTTTAAGGGTAGTTGGGATGATCATTTGCTATTGATTGAGTTCGCCTACAACAACAGCTACCATTCTAGTATCCAAATGGATTCGTTTGAGGCTATATATGGGAGGAAATATAGATATCCTATTGGTCGGTTTGAGGTAGGTGAGACTGTATTAATAGGACCAGATTTAGTGTTTGATACTTTGGAAAAAGTTCAGTTAATCGGGGAGAGGCTTAAAACAGCCCAGAGCCAACAGAAATCTTATGCAGATGTGAGGAGAAAGGATCTCAAATTTGAGATTGGTGATTTTGTATATTTGAAAATCTCTCCTATGAAGGGAGTGAAGAGATTTGGCAAAAAGGGAAAGCTCGGTCCCCGATATATAGGTCATTTCAAGATCTTAAGTTGTTTTGGGAAAGAAGCGTATGAGCTTGAGTTGCCTGGAGATTTGGCGTCAGTGCATCCAGTGTTCCACGTTTATTTATTAAAGAAGTGTATTGGTGATCCAGCAGTTGTTGTTCCTGTAAAGAGCTTAGATATCCAGAATGACCTTTCTTACAGAACTCCCAGTTGAAATCTTAGATTGCCAGATTCGCAGACTAAGGAACAAAGAAGTTCCCTTGGTCAAAGTTCTTTGGAGGAATTAGTTTGTTGAGGGAGCTACTTGGGAAGCAGAAGCAGACATGCGTACCAAGTACCCTCACATTTTCTCCACAAACTCAGACTCAGCTCAAGGTAACAGTTTTTCTTGGAGTTTCTTTTGTTCATTCTCAGTTCCAGCCATAAAATCATGTTCATGTTATTGCATACATTCACGAATCAGTTCAATCAGTCACTATGTTCAGACTCAGTCATGTAATCACATTTTCAGTTATGCATAAGCAGCATGTAATCTCAGTCCCTCAATATCCTCAGCTTAATCAGTCTTATTCGAGGATAAATGTTCCCAAGTGGGAGATATTATAATACCTCATTCGTTTCTAAGTCTATCTCTGCCCCTATTACTTGCTTAAGACACTTAGAACCTGAAAATAAGACTAAGAGTTGAGGGTCTTAGTCACTTTTAACGCCCAATAACTTCGAGAATTTTAAGTTGACCTTTCAGGCTTCGAGACGATGGGTTTTTAGTTGATTCATATTCAGGGGTGTAGGTAGTATGTCTCTGGTACATTTTGAATTTTTCAGATGAGTTTTAGATAGCGTTTGGATTTTTATTCCAGTAAGTCACCGCGATTCCACTAGGTCGCGGTGGAATAACGGTGGAAGCCTCACCGCATCGAAGTGGAATCCAAATCGTAATTGTCAATTCCAGTAACCAACCAGGATTACACCATATCGCGGTGGGTATAGCAGTGAAACCGTCACCGCATCATGATGAAGCTCTAATCCACATTCCAATTACGGGATTAAATCCCCAAGGGGTAATTCGATCTTTTTTCATCACCTAACCATCTAAAACATGGAATTAAAGCCCAAAGAAGCATGATATGCCTCATTAGCCATAATTTCTCTCCAAGAAACAAATTCTTTCTCAAGAAAAAACCCTATCCCCTTCAACATTCAAGTTCAATTCTCAAGAAATCCTTCAAGAACCTTCACGAATTCTTCAACTGAGGTCTTCAACCGAGGTATGTTAGATGTTCATTTATGGCTTTCTCTCACCCATGGAGTCCAAGTAACCACTTTTAAGATTAAAAATAAATTTAAATCTGTGATCTTTACATGATATTATAAGATATATCCATAACCCTTCATGAAAATTCATTGTATGTGTGTACGAATCATGTTGACAAGGTTGTTATTGTTGAAGTTAAACCCTACATGTTGAATGATGTGTAATTGTTGGTCATTACCTTAATTTGTGATTTTAGTATTGCAATCATGATATTACCTCATGTTTAAAAATTGCTCTCATGCTTAACCTATGACTTACAAGTATTTGATGAAATGCCTAAGAGATGAATTTTGAACAATGACTATTTATTATGCATTTGAAATTTTGGTATCTTCCACTCTTGATGTTATCGAGTCCTGGGGGTTGTTCATACCCTAAATTTAGCTGTTTACTTAGACTTAGTACTTTCAGAATAGTTTTCAGAGCATGATTAATTATTATCAGTTCAGCCAGTTGTCCTATCAGTCAAGTTAGATCAATTCCAGTTCAGTAGTTCGAGTCAGTTCAGTTGGGAGTAGGATTCAGCACCGAGCGAACCCAGGGATGAGGGCTCACCTGCCAGTTAAGGGTGTGACCTTTAGTAGCAGTCCCCGCATTCCAGAACTACATAGCCAGCATAGGTTAGATATGTTAACCTTTTAGTTGAGGGTTGTCACATATCTCACCAGAGCACCTGCCAGTAGAGGGTAACTCCTTAGTCTTTCGGAACACCATTACAGTGGATCCATACAGCCAGTGTTAGTACTCGTGGCATGGTACTGACACCCTTCTAACTGGGGTTACAGGTTGAACACCAATTTACATTATTGAGGCATGTCGGTTAGATGATAGCTCCCACACTCTCAGTCCCGTGTTCAGTTTAGAGTTCAGTTTTCAGACTTGCTTGACATGGCATACAGTTATTAGTTGATCAGCATCAGTATTTTAGTATTTTAATTTACAGACTACTTCAGTATCATGTCAATATGCTTGGTCATGCATTCTCAGATTTTACAGCATTTCTCGCATACTAGACATCAGTTATCTCATGTTACGTGTTCAGTCAGTATCATTCATGCATATGAACCATGCACGCAAGCCTAACCTCATTTAGCATACTAGTACATTCAAAGTACTGACCGCATACCCGTTTCTTGAGCTATGATGTCTCATCTCATAAGTTCAGATACTCAGGTTCCTGACCACATCTAGACCTCCCCAGCGCATCCATAACAGTAGCAGTGGTGAGTCCTCATGTTCCGAGGACCATTAATGTTTATTTCAGTTCAGTTTAATAGTTAGTCGGAGTTAGTTGGGGACTTGTCCCATCAACTCCACAGCCAATCAGTTAGAGGCTTTCGGACACTTTCAGTCAATTATTCAGTTATCAGTTGTTATTGACAGTTTTATAGTATTTTTTTTAGACATACGTTTTTAGTATTTCGATTCAATTTTGTTTTCTTATATAAAACCGTAGGGCCTTTTCAGTTGAATTTCACACATGTTCTCTGTTATTTTATGCAGTGCTCACAGCAGGTACCAGTATGGGTTAACTTGTGGTCCATCGGGACTGTAGGCACCGTGTGGCGTCCAAGGTGTACTCTCGGGGTGTTATATTATTAGATGTCATTATTATATTTCAATTACTTAACTTTATGTGATTAAAGAAATTATTTTCTTTTTATCATATGCTCGGGATGTTGTGGCTAACCCAAACATATGATAAAAATAACTCAAAATGATATCTCACAATAGTTAATTTTAATAATTAACTTAAACAAAGTGATAATTCTTAAAATGTAAATCGGATTGAATAGGCAGAGCCTACATCAAAGCAATCCGTTGTATAAAATATCTTTTATTAATTGGAGAAAAATCAGACAACAAAGAAATAAGCTGAGCCTACATGTCCTTCGTTAAAATAATAATTCTTTAGATATAGTGATAATAGTTTGCATACGATAAGGGAATAGGCTGAGCCTGCATATCTCACATTCATATTTTTTATAATTAATTAAAATATTATAAGAAGAATATGATACAATAATTGAATGTACAATTTAAACAATACTAATATTTTATCATAACTAAAAGACTTTATTAAGAATAATTCAAATAGCCGAATGAAAAACTTCTTAGTACACCATGGCCAATTCAGTAACTATATTGATTTAAGCATGGTTTCACTTAGAGATAATTAATTACAAAATTAAAGAAAATATTTCAAGTAATTATGGCATATTCACAAAATAAATTAATGAGGCAAGTTCTATTCCATAAGCCATTATCTCAAGTGAACAGTGAGAATTCATTGAACAGATTCATACAATGAACTATTTGTGAATATAACGAAACACTGAACAACGTAGCTGAAGCTGGCTCTGATACCACATGTTGAAATTTCAACACATACACAGAGTCAATGCGCAACAGAAAAATGAATAGAAATGTACCTTCAGTCATTATTGTTCAAGTGTTGTGAAGAATCATCATTGTCGAAACCTTAAAAAGAAAAGATACAAAGAAACACCTAAGAATCTTCTAGCCTATGTCTATCAAAAGTATGCCAGACTGATGGAGTCACATGTGTATTTATAGGTAGGCTAGGGACTCTTAAGCAAATAACTTTAATCCTAGTGACTTTCATAGTTATTTCTTACCATAAAAAAATACCATTTATACATAACTTGGGAGTAAAAATAATTGATTAATTTAATACTTTACTTGGGAGACAAGGTAAATTTCTTACCAAAAATATGTGGGTCATTAATACATAATATTATACGTAATATTCTTACATAAGAACCTTATTAAATGATCGGGTAGAATAAAAAAAAATTCAACATGTCTCTTGAAGAATGAATAATTCATTTATTTTCGACATTAAAAAATAGTTCAGCAATTCATTTATTTGGGAATAAAGGGAGTAAGAATGAATATAAGTGTAGTAATTGACACATTAATTTTTACACAATCAATAAATAGAGTTAAGGAGAGTGATTTTTGAGTTTTTTTAATACATAAATATTAAAAATAAGGAGAAAACTCAATAAATGGCCAAAAAAAATAAAAAAATAAAGGTCATAGAAAAGTGTTACATCATGTTGTCTTAGTTTCTTCTTTATTGTTATACTAGATATTGGAGTCCATGCCAATATGTTACTTTTCGAATGTTATATGCTCTTTTTTTATGTCCCAGTTTATGTGACACTGGTGAAATATTTGAGAAAATCAATCAAATTTGTTATATATAGTTTTAGATATTTTAAGTTATAAATTATATTATGATTTATGCGTCTTTCTACGTAATTTTAAAATAATATCTCTTTATCTTAATTAATATGACATCAATAGAAGTTGAAAAGTCAAACATATTTTTTTATATATCTTTCAAATATTTAAGATTGATAACAATTATATTATTTTTCATGAAATTTTCAGATAATGTATCCCAATTAATGTTGCATTATTGTTATTTATATTACTTTTTACAAATTTTTTACATAATACATTTCAATTTATATTGTACTGATAAAATTTTGAGTCAACCAAAATTTTTTATGTGTCTCCAAATAATTTAAATAAATAATTATTATAATTTATAATATTTTTTACACAACTTTCAAATATATATAACAAGTTAAAACTAAAACTAAAATAATTACATTAAAATTTAGACAATCAATTATATTTTCAATATATTTTTAGATTTTGTAAGATGTTAGCTATTGTAATTTTTAATAATTTTTTAGCATTGTAATTTAATATTTTTAAGATTTTAGCTTTTATAATGTGTAATACTCTCCTTGTTCAAATTTTTGTGGCATTGGTAGTCAATTATATTTTAAAAATAGTTTAAGTTTTTAATTGTTGAGATTTATATATTTTTTCTTCTATTCAAATTTAAATGACACACATATAATTTCGAGAGTCAACCAAATATCATTATTGAAGTGGCGAAGCAGATATGTATTAAATGACTCATAATAACTAATTAGAAGTGATATAGCAAAATTGTTATAAAAATACTTGTAAAAAATTTAAGAACATTTGAAATTATTAATTACTGCGATGTATAATATTTTTATGTATTTTTTAGGTAATATATGTTATTCTCTTTGACCCAATGTATGTGGAATAAATGAAATTTCGAGAGCCAAATATTTTAAAAGACAAATAATATTGAATTGCCATAATTATAAAATTATAGTAAGTATTTCGCCATAAATATTATTCACAATATTTTGAAATACGTTCTCATTTTATTCTAAAATACTTATTTAACTATAAATATTTTAAAATATATTTTCACAATATTTAAATTTTTGAATAACACTTCAAAAGATATTTTCACAACTTTTAAATTTACCTTTACACCTTTTAATTTTTTTTACTCGGAAAAATCTAAACTAAACACAAAAAAAAAGTCAGCTGAAATTAATGTGGGGTCTACGTATATATTGAAGAAGATTGGAAGAGGTAAATAGAGAACCACAATGAAAAGACAATTAAAAAAAGGGTGGGACCTGTATGGAAAAGGTAAACGACAGCCTTTTCTATAATAAACCAAACATATCCGATGTTTTATTGTCGAGTTAATACATAAAAATGACCTTAAACTTGATACTAAATTATAACTTTGATCTTAAACTTTGAGAGTACATAAATAAGTCTTTTAACTATTCAAAACCTGAACAAATATGACCTCCAATTTTTCAACCCCATGCGTGAGTCTCACTCGCGCCTACGTGGAAAGGTGATTCAATCACATGGTGTCACGTCGTTAAAAGGGCTGATTTGGAGAGAGGTCATATTTGTGCAGTTTTGAATAGTTAAAGGTCATATTTGTGCATTATCAAAGTTTTATTTTTTGTGTTAAAACGACATCGTTTTTATTATTATTATTATTATTATTATTATTATTATTGTTATTATTATTATTATTATAATAATAATAATAATTTTTTGATATATTTCTATAGTAACAGTAGCTAATTTTTTTTTAATTTAAAAAAATTATTATTATTATATTTATTTCTATAGCAGCAGCACTTAGCTTTTTTTAAATTAAAAAAAAACAACCACTAGCAGGGATCGAACCCGCACAGTAGGCTGAAGGAAGCGCCCAAGAAGAGCAAATAATACTACTAGGCTATCTAAGTGTCTTGTTTCATGTGGTTCAACATTAATATACGTACATAAATATACATTTTCTATCTTATATATATACAACGTAATTTTTTTATCGAGGGTGTTCGGGTGAACCCTATAGCAACCACGTAGGTCCGCCCCTCGTTAATTTAATAACGTTAATTTAATAACATTTTAATAGCGTTAATTTAATATACTACTACTACTATCCTTAATAACATTAATTTAATAACGTTTTATTAAAACTATAATTTTTTTATTATTAGTATAGTTTATCTTTAATTTAATATTTAAATAAATAATATTTAGATATATTATATAACTTAAATTCGTCCTCTGCTTTATAATATATATACATACCCGCTCGATTTTTTCGTATGATGCTGACCCGCCTTATTAATAAATCTTCAATATTGCTCTTTTTTTGCAATGACAAAAGAAATTAGATGTCATTTTCATTTTTGATTCAAAAATAATAAAAAAATAATAGTGAAGAGTCATTTAAAGGTCATATTTGTGCAATTTTGAATAGTTAAAGGTCATATTTGTGCACTGTCAAAGTTTAAGGTCATATTTATGTATTATGCCCTTAGATTTTAAGTTGGACGCGCTCAGTTTTGCGTGTTGAACACGCGTTTTGCCACGTAGGATTGGAGGTCATATTTGTAATGTTTTGAATAGTTAAGGTCATATTTGTGCACTGTCAAAGTTTAAGGTCAAAGTTATAATTTGGTGTCAAGTTTAGGGTCATTTTTATGTATGAAAAAACCACATGCATATAGCATGTAGCTACAATAATTTAAGCAACAAAAACTAATGAATACTTAGGGCCGTTTGGCCATGAATATTTTTCTTTTCTTTCTTTGAAAAAAAAATTTGGAGTTGGAAATTATGGTGTTTGGCCATGAAACTTTGAAAAATAATTCCGGAATAAAATTCTGAAAATATAAAACAACTTTTGTTGTTTTCCCCCTTTTTCCACTTCCAATTTCTACTTTCATTATTATTACATATAACCCGAATCTCTAAATGTTTACACAAACTCCTCTTATTAACTAAATTCCGTAATTTTTAAAAAAATACCAAATTCAATAAAATAATTAATTCAAGTGAAAATAATTAATAATTTTCATCAACAAATTTAAGAATATATAAAATATATTTATATCTATCAATCATATTTATCAAAATATATTTTTCTCTATTTAATTTATTATAGTTAGATAAACTTATTTAGCTCGTGTTTGTGATATTTTTATTCAAATTTTAGAAGAATAACAATCATAATAATTAGTTTGTTGTTAATTATTTTATCAATTGAACACATATAAATTATTTTCTCAACATTTGGGTGTATGTTAGTAGGTAAATTAGTAGTTGGGTGATTTTGATAATTTTTAAGGTCCCGTTTGGCCATGAAAATTTTTCTCTTTTTTTCGAAAAAAATTTTCGGAGTTGGAAATTATGGTGTTTGGCCATGAGAATTCGGAAAATAATTCCGAAATTTTTTTCTGAAAAGGGAAAACAGGTTTTTGTTGTTTTCACAATTTTCCAACTCCAATTCCAACTTTTATTATTATTACATATAACCCCAATCTTTTAAATTTTTACATAAAACTATCCTTATAACGTTACTTTTTCAATATTACGTATATAACAGTTTTAAAGAATAAGATAATTATAATTTCAAACATAATGTTATCCTAATTAATATATATCTCTTTTTCTCTCTCATCATTATTTTTATCCCTTATTTAAGACATTATTTTACTGCTAATTTATATTTATACCCATAAATATATAAAGTATTATATTTATACCCATAAATATATAAAGTATTGTATTTATACCCATAAATATATAAAGTATTATATTTATAATAGAAATATACAAAGTATGTTATATATAAATTTTATACCATGTATATACCATATACACACATAAATAAATATACAAAGTATTAAGAAACATACTAAGCATATTTATAATATAAATATACAAAGTATGTTATATATGAAGTTTATACCATGTATATACCATATACACACATATATAAAAATAAAAAGTATAAAGAAACATACTAAGCATATTTATATATTTATGGAATATGATATAATATACCATAAATATGCAAAGCATGTTTTACATAGAAATAATTTATTCACACGCAGTAAAATCTTTCATGTATAAGAAAATTAAAGAAATAAATTAGCGGCATCCTAAAATTTAATAACAACTCATCATTTCCTATTTTTTAGGAACGGAAAATGAAGGAAATAAATTAAATAAATTCCTAAAAAAAAAAAAAATGTTTGAAAGATAATATTGTTACCTAAAAAATAGGAAGCAGTGATCTGTTAATATAACATCCATTTTTAAAATTTTCAAATATGAGAAAACGACTATTAATGTAAACATTATATATGTCATAATTGAAATTCATTAAATATGACCATGTATATGTAATTATTTTTATAATAGTGGCTAATTGTATTTTTTTTCATTAGTAGGTAAATTTTAGTTGGGTGATTTTAATAGTTTGTAAAAGTTAGGACATAAAATCATATTTTAAAAAGTTTTTTCAAAAGTAAAAAAAAATCAAAAAAGACATGACCAAACACAACTCCAACTCCAATTTCGAAATTTTTTAGTTTTCATAGCCAAACAACTACTAAAAGTTGAGGGCATAAAATCATATTTAAAAAGTTTTTTCAAAAGTCTAAAAAAAAATTTCAAAAAGACATAGCCAAACACAACTCCAACTCCAACTTCATCTTCAACTCCAACTTCAAATCCGAAAAAAGTAATTTTCATGGCCAAACGGCTACTTAAAATACCCTTATATAAATTGTCAAGAGTAAATACATAATTACCCCACTGATGTTGGCCGAGATTTTCAAAAAGACACCTAAACTTTGAATTTGACCTATTACCCCACGATTCTTACTTAATTCGTTTCAAATACACCATTTTTTGCTGAATCTCAGTCACACCAAAGAGAGTGAACACACACACCAATCAGGTGTTGCCACGTGTTAAAATATATTTAATTTCGTATTTTATTTTATTTTTTAAATATTTTTTTTCTTTTTATTTAATTTATCACCCACCCCACACCCTCTTCCCCTACCTCACCCCATCCAGCACCCCCTCCCCCCGACGTCCAGCAGCTCCCCTCCACCCCCAGCCCCATTCAACATCCCCACCCTGTCAACATCCCCCCTTAATCCCCCACTCCGTCAAAACCTCTTTTCGTCCAATTTTTTTTTTTGTTTAAATCAATTCAAAAAATTATTTTATGATTGAATTGAATTTTAAGGATAGTTAAATGATTGAATTGAGTTTTAAAGATAGTTAAATGAGCTTTAATGGAGCTTTAGTGGAGGAACTTTGATGGAGTTTTGAAGTTTTTTTTTTTTTTAAAAAAAAGCTTTAATGGAGGAGCTTTAATGATGTTGAAGAAGATATTGTGTTGAAGAAGACATTGTGTTGAGCTTTAATGGAGCTTTAATGATATTTCTTTTTTAAAAAAGCTTCAATGAAGCTTTAATGGTGTTGAAGGTGTTGAAGTAAAAAGGATGGGTTGGGGGGGGAGAGGGGGGTACCGGGTGATTTTAAAAAATAAATAAATATTAAATTTTTTCGTTTTTAAAAAATATAAATTATATATTAATTATTTATATGTGACACCTTTTTATTGGTCAAAAAAGTCAATTTTGAGTCCTTTCATGCGCCTGTGGCGCGTGTATACACGCAGAGGTCTAAAATGATATATTTGGAACAGAATAAAGAAAAATCATGGAATAATAAATCAAAGTTAAAGTTTATGTGTCTTTATAAAAATTTCGAACAACATCATAGAAGTAATTATGTATTTACTCAATTGTCAATTCCAAGAAGTACACATGTCGAGCATGATATATGTGCTAACTCACACTTATATATAATAATAAAATAATACTAAGAATGTAGATTTCTAAATCGTTTTAACTTCTCAAATTATTTTCGAAACAACGTTGAGATGATAAGGCATAAATGGGAGGCCATGAATAACTTCTAAGGATAGTTATTTCTAAAACTATTTTTTTTCTCCTAAAATTTCTAAAATTGCTACTCAAAGTTGAATCAATGTGGGATGATATTTAAATTTCAAACTCAAAAAGAGTAAAAAAAATTAACTCCCTTCATCTCAAATTATCCGTCCCAAATTGAGATGATACATTAATTAAGAAAAATAATTAATAACATATCTAGTTTATCATTATATTCTTATTAAATTATATTTATATTTTAATTTGAAAAAAAAGTAATTAATACAAAGAATAAAACATGTTTTTTTTTTTTATCTTTTCTTAATCAATAAAAAAAATAAAAAAAAATAAAAAATTAAATTAAAAAATTTGAAACGAATAATCTAAGTTGGGGAAGTATTACTAATATAAATATATTATATGTATAAATTTAGTAATAGAATGAGAACAAAAAGTGGACGAAAAAGGAGCAGTTTCCTTCCCCTCGGATCCTCTCTCCCTAAACCCTAACCTCAAAGTGGAAATTCGTCTCAAGACATGGCCTCAAAGCATTTCACAATATTCAGTGTGTTCACAATATTGTTGGTAATACTCGATCCATCATCAGCTTCTTCAATTTCATCGTCTTCCATTTATGATGTTCTCAACTCTCATGGGCTCCCTGTTGGTCTTCTACCAAAGGGAATTACCAAATTTTCAATAGATCCTGCATCAGGTCGCTTTGAGGTACATCTGCCGCAGTCTTGTGCCGCCCAATTCGAAACCCATTTACGTTATGATAGCACCGTATCTGGAACCCTCAATTATGGTCAAATTTCAGACATTTCTGGTGTTGCCGCTCAGGAACTCTTCCTTTGGTTCTCTGTCAAAGGGATCCGTGTCGATATTCCCAGTTCTGGCTTGATTTATTTTGATGTTGGTGTTGTTTCTAAGCAGTTTTCCCTTTCCTTCTTCGAGACCCCACGTGATTGCACCATTACCAACGATGAGAATCTCTTTTTGTTCGACAATCGTGGACCAATTGTGGAGGTTTGATACCATTTCTAATCATTTAATTCGTATGTGTATTTGCCTTTCTTTCGGGGATGGGGGGGGGGGGGGTTGGTAGTATGCCTCATTTATAATTCTGTATCTTTGGAAACGACTTAAAAACCATTAACATTAACAAAAGAATTCATGAGAACTGTTTATAGGTTTGTAACCGATTTTGATGCTCAAAATTTCAAACAGATGCATCCTTTGAAGATTGATCCTCTAATTTGTTTTATTTCCTTGATATTAGTTCATTCTGAGACTTGTTAGTTGTTTCAATGGGGGTACTCTTGTTAAAAGTTTTTGATCTTGCTTTTGCATTGAAACACTCATGAGCCATTCGAGGCTTTTTCCTTCATTCATTGCCATATGAAAGCTTGCCTTTGATATTCTTTCTATAGGTCTATAAATCCACAAAATTGCTATTGTGCATGTAGATGAACTGCATGTATTGGTTGCTTGTCTAATATCTCTATGTTTATTTGCTTTCCTCACTTGAATTTTGTTCCATGTATGTGAATTATGATGATTTACATGCCCTGCTCTTCAGGGCTGTGGTTTTTTCCTTTTCCTTTCTTTTTTGATTATAGATTGGTTCTTTCCTTTCTTATCCTTTTTCATTAAAATGTAATATGAACTTTAACAATTTCAACTGATGAAAAACTTACTGGGATGACCTGAAATTTCTCAATCTTGACTTATAAAAAGGATAATGTGATGACCTGAAATTTCTTATTCATTCTGTTGCAGAATATATCAAGGAAGTTGATTAAAGAGCGTCAGGGAAAGAGCAAGGCCAGAGCTGTATCCTAAATTGGAGAGAAAGAAAGCTTGGTCAAGGATAAGGACATGTTGATGAATTACTGGTTCTTCCTCAATGAGCATATTTAAGAGTCCATTTTCTCCTTTGTGTGATTGCTATATCTGACATTCACATCATATATTTTCCCCATAATGCTTCAGCATACCAAGTGTCTTGGCAATGTTTGTTGATATGGAGTACTTCAAGTTAATGGTAACCTGGTTCCTACAGGTGATGTATGACACTATATTACTGAATTTGCAGATGTATAGTTGTTACAAGTGCCTGTCAACAACTCCCACATTTAAAGATTGAAGGTGGTGGAAATGAGAATGTTGCGGTGGATGTGTGGACTTACTAGAGGGGATAGAGTTAGGAATGAGACTATCAGAGAGAAGATGGGAGTGGCTTCGGTGGAGGACAAGATGCGAGAAGGAAGACTGAGATGGTTTGGGCATGTGATGAGAAGGGACACGGATGCCCCAGTTCGTAGGTGTGAGAAGCTAGCTTTGGATGGCTTTAGGAGGAGGAGAGGTAGGCCGAAGAAATACTGGAGGGAGGTGATTAAACATGACATGGAGCAGCTATAGCTTACTGAGGACATGACTGTAGATAGGAAGGTGTGGAGGTTGCGGATAAGGGTAGAAGGCTAGGGTGAGTGTGTGGGTTGTAGCAAGGTGTTAGGAGAGCTCTTGTGTAGCCAAGTTAGTAATCCTAGGTCTGTGTCCTTGAGTAGGAGCCTCTAGTCAGGAGTGTTTGGGTGTGGTGGGTGTCTTTGGTCTGTGAGTGTATGTTACCCGTAGGCGGGTGTCCTATCTCTTATTTGAATTGCTCGTATTTCTCATATTTCATAATTCTCTGATATCTATTTTAGTATTTCTTATTCCTTATTTTTGTTATGTCATCCATCCTGCTTCATGTTCCACTACGACCTTGTGAGCTATTCTCTATCCTGAGCCGGGGGTCTATTGGAAACAACCTCTCTACTTCTTCGGAGGTAGCGGTATGGACTGCGTACATTTTACCCTCCCCAGACCTCACTTTGTGGGAATACACTGGATTTGTTGTTGTTTTTGTTGTTGTTGTATAGTTGTTACAAGTGTATGATTTTGTTTTAACCATATGTTATACGCCTGGGATATTTTAGATTTTGTAAATTGAAAAAGGTATATATGTGTGAAAATGAAGTTGAGGTAATTGTTGTGCTTAGCTCATCATCTTGCATTATTGGGGTTTGAAGTCTGGCAAGCTAATGAATAAAATTTTATCCATATTTTGAAGTCAATAGCATGTCATCTTGTTCCCAATCGTACTGTTTTTCAATTATTGAAACTAGTATCATATTGCGAATATAGTGTGATCTTGCTTACCACGAAATATTTGATTATTTCTTTACACTGAAGGTAATAAGAAATTTAAAACAAAACGTATTTTCATGGGCTGATTATGCCACGCTACACTTACCTAACATGACAGATGTATATATTTTCCAGTGGCCTTGATTCTGTCAAATGGTCCTGTGGAAACCTGCAGGTCTTTTATGTAGTTGCAAGCACATGACGTTTAAAACAAAACATATTAGCATAATCATTTGATAGTGTTTGGAGGAAGCTCAGCAGTCTCCTTCAGTGTTATCGCAGAGATGGAATGTTTATTATTACCATATGAACTGTAGTTCTCCCTACCTTGGTCCCCAGCGAGGTACTCCCTCCGTCCCATTTTACTTGTCCCAAATTGGGATAACACAACTATTAAGAAAATAATGATTAGTAATGTAACTTTATCATTTTGCCCCTCTTAATTGTGTCTTGTTATTAGTTCCAATATTGATGAATGACTAATAACAAGGAGTAATCAATTACACTAAGGGGTCGTTTGGTTTGAAAACAAATTATATCGGGATTAGTTATGCTGGGATAAGTTATGTTGGGATTAGTTATGCTGGGATAAGTTATGCTGGTATTATTTTTTAGTGGTTGTTTGGTTTGTGGTACTTAAAATGATATATAGTGCATTGTTTGTAAAAATATATTGTTTGTTTACAAAAATAACCCTCACTTTAGTTAATTATTTTTATGTTTGTATTTATATGGTTTTTGTTTGTATTTATATGTTTTTTTTTTTTTTCATAAAATTAGAAATTCATGTCTCTTTTACATAGCTAGAATATGTCTCTTTTACATAGCTAGAAATTCATGTCTCTTTTCTCATCAATATATTATTTGTATTTATATATATATTTTTTCTCTTTTTCCCATCCGTAACTATGGCCATTGGTTCTCATCGCCTATCTTAGCTGGTGTGTTGAGTCCATGATTCACAGTATATCAATTTAGTAGATATCAAGAGCCTAGCAGCAGCAAGCAGAAGCGGCATAAATTTTACTGCACTATATATATATATATATATATATATATATATATATATAAATCTATAATCTATATCTATAATCTATAATATATTTAAAGTGTGAAACCCTTGGAAAAGTGATTTGAATTTCTTGCCCTTCATTAAAGATTGTTCTTTAGATAAAAACGTCTTTTTACTATTTATCTAATAATATTTAATTAATTTTAGGACTTCAAACCCAACTAAAATTGAATTCTTCCCCCTCCCCTTCTCTTTTTTAGGATTACGTATATATATATATTTTTTAAATGAACTCTATTTTGTATTAAATAAAAGGAAAGTAAAATTCTATCAAAAACTAAAAAGGGTTAAAAAAATCACTCTTATTTGTTTTAGTTTAGTTTATTTGGAATTTAAAATATTCTATTATTGATAAATAATTAATGAAAAAAGTAAAAATCAATCATATTTATATAATTTTTTTATTGAAGAAAAAAGTTTTGAACTTCTATAAATTGAGAATTCTTTTAGAAAAATTGAGAATCAAAGAGATGATTTGATGTTTAAAATCTAGTTAACGAGTGATTTTAGATGTTAATTATTTGTTAAATAGTTGAGAAATCGAAGAAAAAATGTAGAAAAAGAAGTATGGAGTTCGGGGACTTGAAAAAATTTTGTGGACTTAGTTTGTTTTGGGTCCCAAAAGATTGTCCTTTAGATAAAAATATCTTTTTACTATTTATTTTATAATATTTAATTAATTTTAGGACTTCAAACCCAACTAAAATTGAATTCTTCCCCCTCCCCTCCTCTTTTTTAGGATTACGTATATTTTTTTTTATTTTAAATGAACTTTATTTTATATTAAATAAAAGGAAAGTAAAATTCTATCAAAAACTAAAAAGGGGTAAAAAAATCACTCTTATTTGTGTTAGTTTAGTTTATTTGGAATTTAAAATATTCTATTATTGATAAATAATTAATGAAAAAAGTAAAAATCAGTCATATTTATATATTTTTTTTTATTGAAGAAAAAAGTTTTGAACTTCTATAAATTGAGAATTCTTTTAGAAAAATACAATAATATCTAATATGAACATATGGAACAAGATATATTTATTTTTATTCTTAAATGATTCTTTATTATTTGATTTGAATTTTCTTCTTGTTTTTGGTCGCCAAGATACGTCAAAGAAATATATTTTTGTAATATTTAATTTTCTTAGATGCATTGATTTCGTAGTTTTCTTTTTTTCAATTTTGGAAGTATCTTGAAGATGAATGATGATTATGATGATATAGATAATTAATGATCAAAATTTTGAGTCATATAAAATATTATGATTATTTTTTCTTTCTAAAACACCAACCGTAATTTAAGGGGTTGTCAATATATTTTACACCTACCTCATTTGTATCTTTGATATTTACAACTACTATATATCTAATTAAATAAATTCTCTTACTATTTGAATAAATATCGTATTTAGTGTAGCGTTTAAATTCATTATAATGAGGTACACGCGCGAGGTGCGTATACCTTAATTAGGTGTTATATATATATATATATATATATATATATATATATATATATATATATATATATATATATATGAGAGAGAGAGAGTGGAAAGAAAAGGGTTTGGGGGTGTTTTTGTCATTTATAATTTTATCCAAGGATAAATTAACTTGGGATAACTTATACCACCAAATATGTGGTATAACTTATCCCGGGATTATTATTAGTTCCGGGATAAGTTATTTCGAGTATTGCCAACCAAACAATGTATAAAAAAGTTTATCTCGAGATTATTTTTTTATCTCGAAATAATTTACCTTAGTACCTCACACCAAACGATTCCTTAGGGTATAATGGGGAAATTTTTTGTCTTGATAAGTAAAAAAGGACAAGTAAAATGAGATATTAAATTAGGAAATTTGAGACGGGTAAAATGGGTTAGTTGTAGGCCAAGTTCCCATGAATCTCATTAAATCAGGAGGGGAAGACCGAGCGAATTGTTCCCGTCTTTATGGTGCACTCTTTATACTAAGGGTTGACGAAAATCTCCCTAAACCATCACAGTTTTGCAAGTTTTATACTGGAATTATATCTTGTTTTTATTGCCATACCATACTATAATTTTTAGAGGTTAAAACTCTCGTTCGATAACAAAGTGTTTTTTAACACTAGCTTAGAGAAACGTGGGAGGCAAAATGGTCTTCTCAGGGTGGTCGTTCGGTTCTTCGTTTTATGAAAAATTTCGGTTCGGTTCAATCCTTTGATTTTCGGTTATAGAAATTTGTGCACCGAACAGTGAACAAATAAGTTTGGTTTGTTTTTTTCAGCTTCCGTCTGATTTTTCTAGAATAGTACTTTTCAATGTAAATAAGTGAGCAAATCAGACATTGAAATACTTCCAACATGCTGAAGGTATTCAAACTTTCTTCCACATTAGGTCGTTTGGGTGGAAACAAGTTATCATGTTATAATTAATCTTGAGATTAGTTATTCCGTCATGTATATGAAATAATTATTTCATCACTAAGGTATAAATGGTGAGCTTATTAATTTTGAGATTAACTAATACCTCTAACTAAACGTAGAATAAAATAATTCTTCATTTTATTCCGGGATTATGATATCTTATATGTCACCCGCTAAGATAGTTCACAGTAGGACTAATCTCTTTTCTAAACCAATCTCGGACACAAACAAAAGATTGTTATAATTAGGGAAAGACAGTAGGACTAATCTCTTTTCTAAACCAATCTCGGACACAAACAAAAGATTGTTATAATTAGGGAAAGAAATGGTCTGCTACATCTCTTGTATGTTTCTACATAGAAATATTACATTATCGTCCCCGGCGTTACTGCCAGAAACAATGTTCTTGGCACCTTGCTGCTTGCTGGCTGCTGCGCCTCCTTTTCCTTGGCAGGTTAGTGATTTTGAAATTAATTGGTAGCCCGGAATAATGTTATAAGTTGATAGACATGTCAAATTTTCAAAATCAAAATGCTTGATATAAGTTTCCCCTGTATTATTAGTATAAATGTAGCTAATTATAAAGCAAATGACTTATCTATCGTTTCGTTTTATATTGTCCGTAAAAAGGAAAGCTTTCATAGACTCAAACTGCACCTTTTGAGCAATTTTCTGGAGTTCAGGAAATTCACAAACCCAAATGCTCAAATCGCCTTAGTTTCCTACAATTCCAACAAAACGAAACTGCTGTGAAGTTGGACAGATATAAATTCAGTTGTAAAATTTTGGATTCAACAGTTTCAATTAATTAACTTCATCTCCTAATGGATTTTACTTAACCCCAATATTCAAAAATTTCAAAATACTAGTTATAGAAAAATTTAATAGAAGTTACTCTGTGTCATCTTACAGAGAATATAGGTAATGGCAGGTCTATGTTTTTGTACAACTATGTGCCAGTCAGAGGCAAGCTACCAAATTATGTTCTCGGCACAAGATAAGAGTATACTTAATAATGTATTTTTTACTCATCTACCACCAACCTTAGTCATTGCCTTTTCTCATATTACGTTGTAGAAATTGGGAAAATTGATAGTGGTATCTTCACGACGTGATTTAAAGATCCTGTTAGAACAATTTCACCAAAAGTGAAGTCATCAAGAGCCTGGGTGACGTTGAACATAATGTGCAAATGTTGAGTTCCTTGTGGAGATATCCTAAACCAAGACGGCTTAATATCAACCGTCACTCCTTTTGGTGGCAACACTGCACTTAGATACGTTTCTGCTTTGTTTGCAACATTCATGACTGTCCGATGTACTATTTGCGATCCAGTGAGAGATGTTATTGTAATCGAAGGCAAATTTAGGTCCGATGGATTTTCAAATAACTGACCACAAACTCCTCCTGTTGCGGTTTTGACAATTGCAGAATCAATGTTTGGCAACGAACACAGGAAATTGATGTAATCCTCGTACCCTGTCTTAGTAAGAACCGCACTCTAGTAAATGAGATGACATGAAAGGCTAAAATTAGGGCGGGGAGATAACACTTTTGTTTACTGAATTTAGGATATGTCACATTATGGTCTTTTAATTTAGCAATTGGGTGTTAAAATTAGAAAAAACTTCAACTTATTGATTTTGTCATTTCATTCCTCTTACCACTTGGTCGTGCTAGAAATATGTATCCCATAAGTTCCTCATAAGATTATTGTCTATTTTATTTGTAACTTTGAATGAGGAATATCAACTAGAATTTTTTAATTTTTGTTTACATATTATTAGATATAATAAGTAGACATTGAACATATATATGGGCATGGAAACGAATATAACAGTTCAAAAGAATTATACCTGCTGAAAAGACTAGACCGGGATGGAGAGCACGGGAGGGATCGACAAGGCCAGCTCCAAAACCAAAAGGAGCAGAAGCGTACAAGCTGTAGAGATCAAATCCATGAGCCATTATGGGCTCTCCAAGATTGTCATAGGTGCTGGCTGTGGTTGATATTGCTGAAGCTATCATTGATGGTGTCCATGATGGATTGTATTGCTTTATCAGTGCTGCTACGCCAGCAATATGAGGTGTTGCCATGCTTGTACCAGACATTAGAGCAAAATTATGTCCTGCATGCGTTGCCTGCAATCTTTTAAATCTATACAACACAGATAAATAAATTGTTGTAAATCTTACGGAAAATACTTTCTTCACGAACACTTTTACGGAATTCACATAGTTTGAGGTGTGTCAGACATTGTCCTTAAAGATATATCACCCGGTATGGGTGTATCCCCCATAATTCAACAAACTCTTTTAATATATAACTAGTAGCCAAAATCTAACAGAGATTTATTAATAATATAAACACTATCATAAGAATATTCGGGAAGAACAACCAATATATACAGGTAAGAAATCAACTACCTGAAAGAATTTTCGTTGTTGAAAGTATTACCACCATTATGGTTGGTTATTATTGGATTAGTAGTAAAGACTAATAACAATAATATCTCATTAGCAAGTCATTCATGACAAGTTAATGGTAAGAAATTGACTCACTCTTAAAATTAAATGTGAGGAAATAAATGTCAGCCACAAGATTATTCAAATTGAGTTAATTATCTCACAATTATAATAGACATATATTAGTTTTTTTAAATATCCAACAATCCTCCATATATTTCACATATAATATTAAGGAATATAATATACATAATAAGAAGTTTTACTGGATTTTCTCATAAGAGTATGATGCGTCGAATTTGGTGTCGCATATACTACGAACCAGACTTAGATAAACAAGATATAGATCTACAAAATAATTGGTGAAGTTTACAACTTCTATGAACCAAAAAATTCATTTATAAGATCAGAGTCTTATTCTATTGCATCACACTTGCACAGTCTTTATCGTTATTGCGATTTTGCGCTAAAAGATCATGCACGTGTCCTATTATTCATGAGTGCTCTAGAAATTTGTAACAATTTCATAGGAACGGTACCACTCCACACTCATATAGGTCCAATCATCAAGTATATTCTGCAGCGCAATACACCACTTATAAAGGATATAAGTTGAATTTAGAGTTTTGACTCAGGCATCACTTTGCCTTGCAACACTGCACTAGATTAACAAATCATAAGAGGAACATAATTTAATAGTACAACTTTGATCAACTAATGACGTGTTATTACCCATATGAACCTAATTCGTGGGATCTCCAATCAAATAGGTTGGGTCACGATCATTATTAATCTTCTCAAATGACTAAGTCTCACCATCCCCGATGGTTCATTTAGTCCGTGAATTGATTAGATTCACCTCTGACTACACATAATTTATTTACGTGAATACATTCATCTCATAGCACCTGCTTTTATCACATTATGTCTCAAACATGTGTATCTAATTTTATCATAGAAAATGTTTGTTTTATTCTAATTGAAATACACACTAAGAGTTCTCTTAACCGCTTAGTCTCATCACCGGTCAACTCTGTTTAGTTGCTTTTATGTCGTGGCACCGCCACCAATAATAACTCATAATCACTAGTGAATTTTAAAAATTACATTATATCATTGCATCCTTCTGGTATCATAAAACATCCATTTTATTTAGTACCAAATTATTGGTATTTAGAACCAAATTATTGGCAGTTCTAATATATCATCAGTAACTTAGTTCCAAAACAATGCATTGATCTTGAGCATATTTATATGTTCAAAGCACCGATATGCACTCAGATTTGGACTTGTTTTGAGGACTTTGATGTGAATTCTTGAGTGTAATTTAGCTTTAATTTCGTTCCATACCTAATGGATATGATTAGTGCTTTTAGGGCTAGAATTTTGATGAATTGGACGCAATTGAATACATTGATGATATGAAGTGGTGGAAGGAATAAAAGACATGGGGACATAGCTCAGAAAGGCAAACTGAAAGTCAGAAATCCACTTTGGTGCAGCCACCGCGTTGCGCCGATCGAGAAAATAACGTTGGTCGAATTTCAGTGGAGTAGCGCGATTATGGCGCGTTGCGGAGAGGCTCAAATTTTCATTTGGCAAAATCCAGTGTTGGTTCGCGATTGTACCGCATCGTGGTAAAGAAGGAAATCACAGTTGTCACTTTTCAGTGACTTGGCGCGATACCACTGCGTCGCGGTACAATCCCAATTATCAATTTTTGAGACCTAAAAGTTTAGCGTATCGCGGAGGAAGGAGATTTCATAATTGTCAAAAACCAGTAGCTCACCGCGATAGTGGCGCATCACGGTGAGTGTAAATTTCATAATTTCACTGAATAATAGATTTTCGCGACTATACAAAGTTTGAAAGAATATGACATTTGATGGCATGACACGACATGCCGTCTGGCAAAATCGAAAAGATTTTTAGTATTTTGTCCCAGCTATAAAAGAAAAAATCCAAGATAATTTGGGGGACTTTTGTCAAGCATAGCAGCGGCGGAAAAGCACAAAATTCTCTCTTCTTAGGATTCTTAGACATTCTTTTCAACTTCTTTACTTCAAGATTAATTTTGGGTATGATTAATTACTTATTTTTTATGTTGAATTCAAACATGAGTGGCTAAATACCCTTGTTCTGGGGTTGAGGCCAAGAACATGATTACTCTTTGATATTCTTTATTTTAATTTATTTATGGATTATCATCTAGGTTGTTCTTAATTTCTTGAGCTTACTATTTTGATGAGTGACCATCATTAGAAGAAATCTATATTTCTATGTGAATTCGGGAGGAGAATCGTAGAATAGAATGAAGAAATTAAGGAGCAAGGTTCTTATCCCTTAATTAAATAAGGGGTTTGAATTAGTATCTAGGATAGGGATATACCTAGAAGCCTTGCTTGGTTCAATTGCAAGAAGACAACTTTATGAATCTAGAAGAATTGTTGTATCTCCGCAGGAGTGGTAGTTGCAATATTCAATAGATAAAAAATTTGTGGTCGGAAGACCAAGATCGTAGCATGAACCTTGCGAATCAATAACCCGATAATCAATTAGATTGCGATAAGAATAGGATTTGTATGATTGTTCGATATGCCTCAACCCTGGAATTCTTATCATTACTGTTTACAATCGTTGCCTGTTTTGCTCTAGTCATAAACTTTTATTTCTTATTTATTAATTTATATTCTTATTCTTAAATTCACAATCATCTTGATAATTTACAACACTTAATACCTCATTGTATGAAACTAAAAGTTGGATAAATTTTTAGTTGCTTAGTCCTCGTGGAAATGATATCTGGCTGTCTAAGTCACTATATTATTTGTACGATCGCGTGCACTTGCGTGTGCATTTGAGTCACAACATGCATAAAAAATCTAACATCATTGTCAACAAAGTACGGTTAAACCATCATCATTTTTTTTCTTTTTCATGAAAACATAATTTTCTAGACGAAAAATGATCAAAATTACCCTTCAAGTACTAAAAATGATCCTAAAATATCCTCATTCTACCTTTGGCTCTAAAATACCCTTTCATCCACTTATATGACTTTATTTTGCTTTTCTCCTTAATAGAGAAATAATGAGAATTTTAACTTAATACATGTCAGCTAATTATTGATCAAAATTTTTATTAATCAACGATCCATTAATTTACTCACTTAACCTAAATTTACTATATCTACCAAACCTAATCCGACCCGATTTCTAAAATCATATCATTCACCTTCTTCTTCTTAATCAATCCTAACTTGGAAATTCTATATTTTGTTGTTTATTATTGGCGACGGTTAGACACAAAACGAATTCTTTTTTCTTGAATAATATGATTGAAAATCAAGTAGAAAAGAGATGAACTAGCATGTTAAGACATTCCAAAAGAATAAAAAGTTAGACATGTGTCATGAAATCCTATTTGTTTAGATAGTAAAAAAAATTAAAGGTCAAGCTAAAGCAAAAGTTTCTTTCTTGAACTGCCATCAATCACCTAACACTTTTCCCCTTATTTGTATTTGATCATAGTCTTTCATAGTTATGATCTGACTCTGTTGACAGTTAAAAAATACACTTCAACAATAACATATAACATATCCAGTATAATCCAACAATAACATATTACAGTCAAAACGACACCTGATAAGAATCAAAGAGGAAAGATCAAGAAAGAAAGAAAATAAAGAAAGAGGATATGTGGGTTAATGCTCAAGCTCTGACTTTTTACAGTAATGCCCTTAATAAGACAAGAGTCTTGTTTGATTGTCTTCTTTGTGAATTTTTTATTTTAAGACTTAGCCTAATGCAAAAATGACCTCTTTTCTTCCTTTACTTCATTTTCATGAACTCCTAAGTTTCCCTTTTTATGAACATCATACATGGTGTTCAAGCCATCCATGCTAGTATCAACCATGTCATTCATTTCAGTATCAAAATCCTTGGGTGAAAAATAAAAAACTTTTGTTGATTTAAGATTCTATACTTTGGATTATAGAAACCAGACACAAGTGCAGAAATAATGGCAAAAATATGACTTGTAATGAAACATATGGATTAAAGTCACTCTTTAAAACAAGGCACATATTGATGGTTGGATTGACAATATGGCATCCACTGATGGTTGGATTGACAATATTGATTAGTCTTTGAGGAGTGATGTTTTGACATAATATCGTACATATCACATCTTTTTGAGCATCTATTGGCAATTACATTTACTTTTCTCATTCATTTAGGATTTTGATTGCATTTCCTTGCTTTTTGAAACTTTGTTCACTACTGTGAAAATATTAATTTTTTTTCATTTTTCTTAAGTGCATGATACTAGCATAGATGACATGTGTCTCTCAAGGCCTTTCACACATAGTCAAGCAAGGGAGCTTCAAGACTTACAAACGATGATCATGCAAAAAGAATCTTGATAAAAACTTGAAGAAGGTTAATAAAACACTTATAATGTTTGGAAGGTTCAAAGAAGTAAACTGGAGGAGAAAAATGAGTCATTTGTGAAGTGACTATCTCTTTAATTCAAGAAATTCACAGAAGGCAATAAAACAAGGTTCTTGCCTCATTAAAAATAAAATTATAAGAACAAATATCTTATTTATTTTCTTAGTATAAATAGAGATCTTTTTTATTTTGGAAGTTAGGTTCTGTTGGTTATTGAACTATTAAAATTTGTCGTCTTCTTAGTGAATTTTCTTAAGAAAATTAGTGAGTAATTAGTAGTGGAATCTTGAAATTGTACGTAAACTTCTTCTTGCTTAATTAATCAAAGTCATCCATTTGTGGTTCCTTTTGGTTTTATTTTGATTTCTTAAGTAGGATTAGATTTGAGTTGTTGAAACAATTGGGAGGTGAGGGTTGACCCACATATTTTTTTTATTTCCTCTATTGTATTTGATTCTTATTATTTTGGTACCAAGAGCCTAGGTTTAAGTTTGTTTTCATAAATCCAAATAGAGATTTTTATCTTTTCAAAATCTAAAAATTCAAAAAAAATAAAAAATTATCCAAAAATCTAAAAAAGATTTTTTTTTTTGTTCAATTCAGAGTTGTAGAAGTGTAGTTACTATTTAAGAGTTTTGAGCAGTGAAACTTTGCAATTTTGAAAGGGGGTTTATTGATTGAGGAGGAATTGAGGCTCAAAAACTATTGAAATTTGTTCCCTAAGTCGAGGGAAATAAATATTAAAATTTAAGTCAATTTCGAGTTGAATTGGAGGTGTTAGGATTTGGTGTTGTTGAGCTTCTTCATATTGTTCTTGATGAAGAATTTCAAAAAAGCATACTTTGATCCAAAAATTTCCAAGTCAAAATTGGTAAAGTGTTTGTAAGTCCACTTGTGATTTTTTTTTTCAAAAATAATTAAAATAAATTTAAAAAATATTTGAAAATTTCATGTGGACAAGCCACATCAACAGTCAACGATCAAAGTCAATTATTGACCACCAATGCAGCTGGCACGCGGCCAGCCGCGTCAACAATAAGTAACAATTTCTTCCCTACTCACGCCTGCACATGCGTGAAGTGCAAATTCAGAGAGAAAAACTTTTTAGACTTGTGAACTTAACCAAAATTTTGGGACCTAAAACAAACTAAGTCCACAATTGTTTTTTAAGACCCCGAACTTCATACTTCTTTTTCTACATTTTTTCTTCAATTTCTCAACTATTTAACAAATAATTAACATCTTTAATCATCCGTTAACTAGATTTTAAACATCAAATCATCTCTTTGATTCTCAAATTAAGCAACAACAAGTATTTTTTCTACTTTTGTTTGTTAGTTTTTTTTTAGTTAGATTTGTTCGTGCTTCTTTTATTCTACTTTTCTCATCTTAGTTAGTGATAAACTTCTTGTTTCAAGTCCATCTAGCTTTAGCTGAGCCTCCCTTCCTTCAAGTGTCACAAAAATTCACTCCACCACAATGTGAACTAGTAAAGCTAGTTCACTATCAGTTTTAAGATGATGTTATAGGAGGTAAGTTGAGAGTTTACATATGAGTGACATGAAATTGTTACTATTAACCTCGATTGTTGAGTTTTGTAGGTACCATGACTAACAAAAGTATAAGTGGGGAGAACTTGGAGAACATCATGGAGGTTATAAACAACCTCTCCGATCAAATCATGAAAATAAGGATTGAAGTGAATGGATGGGGTTAGAAGGTATAGCGGAAAGGTTGAAAGGGGTAGAGTGTGAGACTAGAGGGGGAACATTTCAATTGCCTGAAAATAAGGAGATAAGCAGGGTGTCGGCGCAATCCACCACCATTCTTTCGGGACAAGCACCTAACCTATGTTACCCTCCACCAAATTAAAGCCAAAACTCCCAACAACCTACCTCTCAATCAAACAACCCTCTAAACTGCCCAACGCAAACTATACTTATAACGACCTAAAAATTTAATGAATATGTGAAATATGTGTTTTTGTATAAATGACTATTTTAACCCTCTCCATAGTTGTATTATGGTATTTTTAGGGTGTGAGGATGATTGACACCGTTCCCAATGTATTTTGGTTCCTTTTGTGTAATATTGTGGTTTTTGGACACTTCGAGAGCCTCATTATGCTTTTATATGGTTATCTTTTGATTCATGTGATAGATGACTAAACAGACTATGCCAGCAGATCCAAAACATCAATTTTAGGGTAGTAACACGTTTGGTTGGGATTTATGGCTTTTCAATCTCATTTGATCCTCGATTTAGAAAATTATAATTTTGAGTTTTGGAGGTCAACTCTATGAAAATAATATTTTTTTTAAAATCTGATATCGCCATTGAGTCTGAAGCATTATTTAGTATGGTCATAGTTTATTTGCATATATCAGACTCCGAACGACTTATGAATACCCTGTCGAAGTCCGTTTTGGACTTAAAAATCTGGCTGGGTAATTAATTTGCATACCAAAATGCATCTTAAGGGTGGGAACTAGTAATGAAATATGACTATCTATATGTTATGCCTGTGTGGGAGCCTAAATGTGATATAATTATTGAAGCAGAGATATCACGTGATATGTGTGACCGTTTGGGGTATTATGTGATGTTGATAGCCTAAAATACATGCGAATAATTGTATTGTGTTGTTATAAATGCTTGTTGTGGTGCCATTAAAGTATCGTGATATATTCACACTTTGTGGGCATATAAATCATGTGAAAAATTCATGAATAGTAGAAATTGTGAGTGGATATTGGCTCACATGATTGTGAAAATACATCATATGGATTAGTTGTGGAAATACACCATATTGATTGGCTGTGGAAATATTCATCTTAAATGGTTTTGAACATTGCATCACCATTCCCATGTCATCATACACACTATTTCACTTATTTATTTTACTCCTGTATATTTACTTGTTGTCATGTATGTGTACTTGATTTGTCTCTTATGTTATGCATGTGCTTTGGAAACACTAAAAATATTAGAAATACTGAAAATACGAAAACCTGGAATATACTAAATATTGCTCAAGGATGTGCATCCATCTCAAGGTTGTGTGCCAACCTCAATGATGTGTGCCAATCTCAAGGTTGTTTGCCAACTTCGTGCATCATCATCAGCAACATTATCATCTTATACACTGCATTTTCTTTATTGTGATTGATGTTGCAATTGGATTGCCATATTGACTTGTTATATGTCTACTTTCTCTATATCCTGTTATTTATACTTGACCATCTTGTATATAGATGTTCTTCTCTATTTCTACTTGCATGTGATATAATATATACTTGTGCCCTACATAATGCGTGGTTGTTGTAATTGTGATATATTAGAACTGTTTGTGCAAGCTGTGTGGGCTATCATTGTGGGATAATTCCTGATTGCAAGTGACGTGCCCTTAGTGTGTATTTTATATGCTTTATTTCTACTTTGCTCGGTCATCCTATGATACCTTTTGAGTATAAGTAGATCGTACTCACTCCTATTGTACCCTTCTGGTACAGATTCAGGTTTGGGTGCACCCCACGTTGCTTGATTCAAACAATTGTTTGATCTTTTAAGATAGTTGATTATTTTCAGGTGCCCGAATATCTGCTGCTACCTTTCTCTACAGACTATATCTTTATTTTTATTTTGGAGACAGAGTCTCTCTTATATTTGGATATCTTATGTATTTTATTTGGACTCGAGTTATATTAGATACGTTCTTATACTGTTGACACATGGTTTTGGGAGTTATGACTGCATTGTTATGTTTCTTTCCACTTTTGTTATACTCGTATGGTTTGGTTTTGTTCTAGAAGTCTTACCATGGGGTTGTTATTGTGTTTCCCCCCGTTGTGTATTGGTTAGAGTGTTAGGTTTACTTGTTAAGGTTCGCTGCGACAAGTTCATCATGACCCCTTTGGATCTTGGGTCGTGACAATACCACATCCAAATTCAAAATATTGTTACCCTTCACAATAGGAACTTTCTTTTGTGGCAAACCAAACAACTCCACTCTGAAATACATCAAAAGTATCCTTGCATGGTTCCTATATATCATCTCCATAAAACACACCACAAATACCCTACTATGACTACTAATACAAAAACCCTCTTTATGATGAAATGAATGATGAGATCAACAACAATGAGTTTTGAGAGCATAGAGGTAGGAATAGTTATAGAAAGTCAAGGGAGGGAGTCCGACCTTGAAAATTTAGGTAGGACCAAGGCATAATAGGAATAGAGGAAATAGAATGTGAAATAGAGAATATAGTATGGGATATAAAGGAAATAGGATGGGAAATAGATGAGATCGGTTTATGGAGAGGAATGATCAAGACCAAATCTTAAACACTATCAAGGTCACACTTCAATGTTCAAGGAATGTGATGACCCTGATGAGTTCTTGGAAGAGATGGTTCAAAATGAGCAGATCTTTCTCATGAATAATATCTCAGAAACTTTGAAGACAAATTATACTCTCAAGAAAATCATAGTGTATGGGCCCATTTGGTGATAGACCAAGAAGTGGAAAAGAGAGAGTCATCACAACTATGAGTCACCTACTTGGAAAAGTTGATTTTACTTATGGAGTTGAGGTACTTGACCCCAAACTACTACCAAGAGGTTCTCAAGAAGGTGTATATTTTGAGACAAGGTTCCAAAAATGTAGAAGAATATTATGATGAGTTTGAAAACTTTTGAATGAAGTTTAAACTTGAAGAAAGCATGGAGTATACAGTGATTCGATTTATGGCAAATTTGAGGTAAGATATCTTGAAGCCTTTGAAGATTAAACACTATGATACTGTTGAAGTAGCTTTTCATGATGCCTCAAAGCTAGAATCTAATTTGAAAAAACAAAAGTCATACAAAGCCGAGAGTTCTTCAGCTTCTACATGGGATAAACATAGTGATAATAGAAAGATGACATCATCTAAGGGAAAATCTAAGGGTAGTGGTCAAGATACTCAAGTAAAGATTAATTAAAATACAAAGAAAGTGAGAATCTACAAGGAGGTAACTATGTTAAACCTAACATTCCTTGACCTTCTACCATTCAATGCTTTAGATGTCAAGGTAAGAGATATGTTGCTAGTGAGTGTCCCAATAGAAGGATAATTGTTGAATTTTAGGATAGTTATAAAACTGAGGAGGAAGAAGAGAGTCATAAAAAGAGTGAGAAATAGAGAGACAAAAGTGAGGAAGTGGATAATGCTTTGGGGGATGAACAAAAAAAGTTGGATGAGAGGGTAAATTTTTCTTGCTTCATTGAGAAAAGAGAACCTTTGCTTGATGATTATGAAGATATAAAGGTGAATGCCATTATTTTATGTATTGTTAGAATGGAACCTTTGCTTGATGATTATGAAGATATAATGGTGAATGCCAATATTTTATGTATTGTTAGAAGGATTATGAGATTCTTGCCAAAGAAGAACTTTATCAAAAAGAGAATCTATTTCATGCTAGGTGCAAAATCCAAGATAAGGTATGTTCTTTTATTCCTAATAGGGGAAATTTCACTAATGTTGTAAGTAGTTCCTTGGTGGAGCATATGCAAATACCAATAATAAAATATTCCAACCTTTACAAGCTACAGTAGATCAATGATGAGTTAATTTATAATGTTGTGCATATGTTGTCTTATCATATATTGTTAGGGAGGCCTTGCAATTTGATAAAGATGTTATGCTCTATGAAAGGTCCAATAAATATTCTTTTTCGATTGAAGGTAAGAAGTATGTGTTTGCACATTTCACACCATGCTAAGTGCGTGAGGATTATAGAGCTATAAAGAAGCTTCAGGAGAGGATAAGGGTAGATGAGGCAAAGAGTGAACGTGAAAGTTCCACCAATATTCCATAGACGGGAAGCAACTTATCTAAAAATAAGAAGAATATTTGCATGATACCGAATCCACACAAGTGTCTAAAGGGTGTGGATGAGGAACGTTTTCCTAGTATTGTTTCTTCTCTTTTGTAGGACTATGATGATCTATTTATGGAGGATATTCCCAAGGGACTACAACCCTTGAGGGGAATTGACCACCAAATTTATTTTGTGTCGGGTTCATAAATTTTTATCCTGTCGGCCAATAAGAGCAATCCAAAAGAGACCAAAACATACAAATACAAGTGGAAGAGCTTTATGCTAAAGGGTTTATCAAAGAAAGCCTAATTCCTTATGCTATATTAGTAATATTTGTTCCCAAAAAGGATGTAACTTAAAAAATATGCATTGATTGTAGAGCCGTGAATAATATTTTCCATCAAGTATAGGCATTCAATTCCTGTACTTGATGAAATGTTAGATGAATTGTGTGGCTCAAAGTGTCATCTTAAATATTGACCTTTGAAGTGGATACCTTTTAATTTGCATGAAACCGATTTATGAATAGAAAATGGCTTTCAAGACAAAGTTTGGATTGTATGAGTCTCTTGTAATGCTATTTGGGTAGACTAATACTCCAAGAACTTTCATGATGTTGATTCACCATGTTATAAATACTTTCATCAATAAGTTTTTAGTGTTTATTTTAAAACATACTTGTGTATAACAAGATAATTGAAGAACATGTGATCAATTTGAAGCAAGTGTTTGATGTTTTGATAAAAGAGAGGCTCCTTGCCAATATTAAAAAGTGTTTATTTTGTATTGAGAAGTTTGTCTTCTTGGGTTTTTTGGTTAGTAGAGCTTGATGAAGAGAAGGTGAAATCCATCAAGTCTTGGCCGACTCCAACCAATGCAATCGAGATAAGAGTTTTTATGGGCCGACAAGCTTTTACTGATAATTTGTGAAGTATTTTAGTTCAATTTACTTCTCCTTTAAAAAAATTAATCAAGAAAGATGTACCTTTTGTATGGGGTGAAGAACAAAATAAGTCCTTTCAAGCCTTTACCAATGTTGAGTTCTTAGACATTACTTCAACTGCCCAACTTTGATAAAACTTTTGGGACCGAATGTGATGCTTCGGGTGTTGGTTCTTACTTTAGTAAAAATATAAAGTGAGCTACTCTTAGGTACTCAACCTATGGCAAAGATTTGTATGCACTTGTGTAGGTGTTGGATCATTGAAAAAACTACTTATGTTACAAAGAGTTCATAATAAAGACCGATCATGAGTCCTTAAAACAACTTAAGAGGCAATCCAAGTTGAACAAAAAAATGCTAAATGGGTTAAGTTTATTGATACCTTTTCACGTGTAATCAAGTACAAAAAGAAAAAGATAATATGGTAGAGGATGTTGTGTTAAGAAGGTATGTGTTGGTCAATGATTTAGCTTTTAGGATGATGAAATTTGAAAGATTAAAGGTATTCTACTCTATAGATCCTGACTTTAAGGAGACTTTTGAAAGTCTTAATCATGGAAAACGGGTTAAAAGGTTTCAATTGGATGATGGATTATTGTTTAAGAATGTGTAGGTTTATGTGTTCATGAGTTTATGGAGAGAGTTGTTTGTCAAGGAGGATCATACTGGTAGTTTGATGGGGCATTTTGGGGTACCAAAGACCCTTTACATTCTTATGAAGCAATTCTATTGGCCCAAAATGAAGCATGATGTGGATCAAATTTGTGGACAATGCCTTGAATATAAGCAAGCCAAATCCATGAGGGCCTCAAGGTAAGTATACTCCTCTTCCTACTCCTAGTGGTACATGGATGGACATTTCTATGGATTTTGTGTTAGGCCTTCCTAGAACTAAGAGTTGACATGACAAAATATTTGTGTTAGTGGATAGATTTTTTAAAATGAGTCATTTCATTCCATGTCATAAGTGTGATGATGTATCCCGTGTTGCATCCTTATTTGTCATTGATGTGCTTCAATTACATAGAGTCCCTCAAACTATTGTGAGTGATAGGGAATCTATTTTTTTTCCATTCTTAGAAGAGTATTTGGGGTACACTTGGTACCAACTTATGTTCTCTACTTTTTTTGATCCCCAAATGGATGGGCAAACTGAATTAGTCAACTGAACTCTTGGAAGCATTCGTAGATGTATGATTAGGGGAACAACAACTACTTAGGAAGACTGTTTATCCTAGATTGAGTATGCATATAATCGACCTTTTCACTCTTCTATTAGATTGTCCCCATTTGAAACATGTTGTGGCTTTAAGCCTTTGTTTCTATTAATCATGACTTCTTTATCTATCTATGTTGTTATGCATTTATATTCCAAGTAAAGGATGGGAGATTATGAACATTTATTCCAACGTCAAATAATCCATTGACAAGAAGAATTCAAAGGTAGTCATTAGAAAGAATCGCGGGAGAAAGAAAGTGATATTCAATTCGAAAGATTGGGTGTGGTTATTTTTCCAAAAAAAAAAATTCCCATCAGTCTAAAAGGGCAAGCTAAGACCAAGGAGATATGGGCCTTTCCAGTGCTCAAGAGGATTAATGATAATGCCTATATGATTGACTTGCCAAGTGAGTATTCACAATATTTTCAATGTTAGTGATCTATCTACTTGTGTTGTAATTGAGACTTTGAATTCAAGTATGTATCCTATTCAAGAAGGAGATGATGATACTATCATGGATGACACGTGTCTCTCAAGGACTTAAACATATAATCAAGAAAGTGCGCTCCAAGACCTACAAAATATGATTATGCAAAAGGAAGCATAAAAAAACTTTGGAGAATGTTAATAGAAAACTTCCAATGTTTGACAGGTTTAAAAGAGTGAAGTGGAGAAGCAAAGGGGGACATTTGTGAAAGTGGATATCCCTTAAATTCAAGAAATTCACAAAGAAGGCAACCATACTAGGCCTTTGCCTGATTAAGAGCAAAATTATAAAATTAATATCTTATTTATTTTCTTAGTATAAATAGGGATATTTTTCACTTTGGAAGACTAGATTATGTTGGTTATTGAGCTTAAAATTTGTAGTTTCTTCTTAGTGCATTCCTTCAAGAAAATTAGTGAGTAATTAGTAGTGAAATTTTAGAATTATTGGTAAACTTCTTGCTTAATTAATCAAAGTCATCCATTTGTGGTTCCTTTTGATTTTACTTTGGTTTCTTAAGTAAGGTTATATTTGAGTTGTTGAAATTAATTGGAAGATGAGATTTTAGTTCCTTGTTGTCCATAATTTTAATAGCTTGAGGATTAACTCGCATATTACCAAAAAAACTCGCATATTGTTTTCTTTCTTATTTCTTTTCTTATCTTGGATTCTTATCAATGCATAAGCTTCAAATTCTCATCAAAACTATATGTCTGGAATGTTTTTCTTTTATGCTTTTAGGTAAACACAAAACAGGATAAGTGGGTAGCTTAATGAATTATTGATTAAGAAGAAGGGGAAAGTGAATGATACAGTTTTAGGAATTGGGTCGGGTTGGGTTCGGTAGATTTTAGTGGATCCGAGTTAAGCGGGTAAATTAGTTGATTATTGATTAATAAAAAATTTGACCAATAATTAGCTGACACATGTTAAGTTAAAATTCTAATATTTCTGTTAAAGAGAAGGGCAAAATAGAGTCATATAGGTGGATGAAAGGGTATTTTAGAGACCGAAGGTGGAAGGGGTGCACTTTAAGATTATATATAATAATTGAGGAGTCGTTTGGTTAGAAAAAAGTTATCCGGGGATAGTTAATCCCGCAATTAGCTATTCCAGAATTAGTTATCCTACCATGTATATGGGATAACTTATCATATCACTATGATGTAAATGGTGGGATAAATAATTTTGGGACTAATTAATACCTCCAACCAAACATGAGATAAAATAGTCCTTCATTTTATCTCAAAACTATTTATCCCTTATACCTCACACCAAATGACCCCGAAGAATATTTTTGGCCCTTTTCCGTTTACTAAAATCATTTCGAACAACAAAAGTTCATAAGGTAACATAACCTTAGCTAGATAACCCCACAATTTCAAATATTTCAAAATAAGGGGATAACTTTTTAAAAATTCATAAGGTTTTCAATTTCACATAAAACATTTCATTTTATAAAAATAACAAGCTAATAATATAATAATGTGTTACTATTAAATTCTTATTCAAATCAGTAAATTCATTTCTCACAAGTGAAATCAAAGCTTAAAAACATATAAAATATATAAACTTCCATTGTGAGATTACTTGACAGAAGCAATTTCACAGAAATCAACATTTAAAAAGTATTAAAGCAATAAGCTTTAAAGATATTTAAGATATTTTAATTAAAAAAATTAAACAAAAGTTTGAACACTTCGGTTTGAGATATAAAACCCCTTTTGTTTTTCAGCATACCAATAATGTTAAACTTGCATTTCTTAGCATAAGAGAAACAATGTATTCAAATCTTAAAACATAAATTCTTCTTTTTCTTCTTCAATTTAGGTGTAAGACACAACATTAACTAATTTGTTAAAACAAATATGCTTAGAAAATACCAAAGTCAAGCACCCAATCTTTCACATATTAGTCACAAGATTTGCTTGAGAAATGACCATAATAATTCATATCATCTGCATTCAAATTTTCTTCGCGAGATTCTCATTTCTCCGAATCTTCTTCTATATTGAAGAGTATGATGACTTAATTTGTCATACACAAATTCATTAAAATTATAAACATAAGTATCGTCACATACCTTATTAGCCTAACGCAAATGATAACTTTTATACTACATAATCACCATTGATTCTCAAGGCATCCAACACCAAAACTATAGTAAGTATATGAAATTTTTTACTTTGTATGAGACACATTAATTATGTGGCAGACATATATTTTATAAGAATCCACTATCTTTTTGACACATGGATTAAGGAACTCAATTGTCAATTTAAACTATCAAGAAAGAGAACATACAATTTTGAGCAAGAAATATATGCCAACTTCATATCATATTTTTCAGTATATTTCGTTGCCAAATCAATTGAACCCATCGCCCAGCCATGGATAAATACGAGCAGAAATAGCAATTCAAACATGTTTAAAAAGAAACTAAAAATAGCAACTCGAACATGTTTAACAAGAAACTAGAAAAAATATTTCCCCCTCCCGGGCAAAATATTCGTCGCCTCTACTTCTTTAGGAAAGAGAGACTAAGAAACTCACGAATGGTTTACAGTAATCCTCTTTCATTGTATCAACTGTTCAACACAATAAACAAAACTATTTACCTTGCAATGTGAATCTCAACATCAATCTTTAGCAAAAATCAGAGAGCAAAGCAAAGACTTTTTTTTAATAATAAAATACTATATGCCTATTTTCACTCTTCGATAAACATTCCTTTTGCAAACTTTCAAAAGAAAAATGGGTAGATTAGCAATAGGGATAAATTAAACCAAACTCTAGTTATATCATTTTTGGTATGAATATAGTATTAAATTTCCTATAGATTATTGTAAATCTTAAGAAAAATATCTTCTTCAGGAGCACTTATATGGAATCAAAGGTCAAGTTTGTGGGTTCACTATATTAGATAAAAATAAGATCAAATAGTAACTAAAGGGCTTTGAACCCACAACCGAGAGATTAATAAAACACTTACAAGTCCCTATAAATAGTAACTAAGGGTCTTTGAACCCACAACCGAGAGATTCATAAAATACTTACATGTCCCTCTGCTCCAGTAAACCAATAACACACCTTATTTATGAATCCCAACTTATAATTCTTTTGTATTTACTAGATTTATCTATATAAATACTAGGATAAAGAATCTAGTACCCTTTGAAATATGATTAAATTTTCTATGACACACTCCAACTTTACAGGGTCCCATTATCCCCTGAACTAAATTTTAGCATATTTTGGTCACCCTTTTTAGCTGACGTGACACCTTTTTAGCTGATATGACATCTTTGATGTAGACTCCATTTTATATAATAAAGGTGTCACACCAACACAAGAAGATGACACAAATATGCTAAAATTGAGTTCAGGATAATAGAACCCTTGTGAAGTTGGAGTGTGTCGTAGCAACTTTGGTCATAGTTCGAGGGGGTATTGGATGCTTATCTCTAAATAATAGATCCACATGTAAGTTGATGGGTTCTAGTAACCCCCACTTAGCCCCTGGGTTCATCCCTTTACGGAATTCACATAGCTTGAGGCGTATCAGACACTGTCCTTAAGGATATTTCACCCGATAGGAACACATTTTTAGGATTTAACAAACTCTTTTTGTATATAATTAGGAGTCAAAATCTAATAAAAATTAAATAATATAAAACCAACATAAGAATATAGGAGGAAAAATATTTTGCATTGAGGAACTCTTTTCATCTCTATCCTAAAGGAGAAGAACAACCAGTATATATGTAATACCCTAAGAATCCCAACCAATAGTAGAACCATGCTTTAATCTTATTAGAAATAAATTATAGTTATTTTGTAGTTTTATGATCTAGTTTGATGTGTATTAAGACCTCAAATACGTCCTAGCTATTAGACGAATCAAAATATCCCTTACCGATTGAATTCTTGAGAAGGATGTTGCTATAATCAACTTCAAACAAGCATAACTTTAATTCAACTAATAATTTTTTATTTCAAGACCCACCAAAAGATAGATAATTGAATTATCTTTCCAAAGATACTAATTTTGCCTAAATCAGATATCAGAGTAAAATCTTATGCCCATTTTACTGGAGAGCTGTCTGACTGTCAAGGTGCGACGAAAAAGTTGACGGACTATCAAGCCAATGATGGACCGTCAAGCCAATGACGGACCGTCGCTCTGTCTATCGCAAATCAAGAAGTGAGCCCATTTTCTAGCTATAAAATGATAGTTTGAGTGACGGTTAGTCACCAGAGTGACTGTTTGTCACCCAGACCATCAACCATATCCGTTCAAGCAATTTAAAGACGTTTTAATGAGATTTTTGGGTCTTTTTCCACCCCTTTTAACTCATCATTCCATCAAATTAAAGAACATAACCCCTTATTCATCCTTAAAATCAAAATTAGGGTTTCTTTCAATATCATTCCCCAAGAACAAGATTCAAACCTTTTCTCAAGAAAACTCAAGAATCAAAGCATCACCATTCAAGAACCTTCAAAAAAAGTTACTCTCTTTCAAGATTCAAGCTTCTGAGGTATATTAGATGTTAATTCATGGGTATTTTACACCCATGGAGTCCAAGAACTTAATTTTAAATTTAAAGTTATGATTTTTACATGATTATTATGATTTTTAACCATGAATTCCTATGAATTTTGATTCTACACCATGTTTACACGTTATTGTTGTTGTTATTAAACCCCACATATTTGAATGGTGTTGTTCGTTAATTTAAGCTTTAATTGGTGATTTTATTATTAAAATCATGCTATTACTACATGCTTTAAAACTAATCCTATGCTTAGCTTAACCCATGCATTGCTAGTGTTTGATGAAATGCCTACAAGAATGAGTTTGAATAAATGCATGCATATCATGTCCTCAAAGTTTTAGTATGATCTTAATATTATTACTATCGAGTCCTGGGGTTTTGAATATTCAAAATTTAGCTGCTTACCCAATTTTCAGTATCTACAGAATAATTTCAAAATAGTTATGAGCATTATCAGTTCAACCATTTATTACATTCAGTTAAACTCAGTTCAGTCTAATAATTAGTGTTATTCAGTTAGGAATAACACTTAGCACCGAGTGAGTGTAGGGATGGTGTATCTTCCGTCAGTTTGGCATGAGGCACTAGTAGCAGTCCCTAGGTTCCAAACCTATGGCACCACCATAAATTTTGAGGGGTCCCCCATCAGTTAGGCATGACACCCTCATCCTTCGGGACTTTAGATTAGTGGATCCACTTAACCATTATTAGTACTCGTGGCACGATATTGATACCCTTCTAACTGGGGTTACAGGTTGGACCCTGTTAATATATTAGGGCATGTCAGTTATAGCTAGCTCCCACAGTATCAGTCCATTATTCAGCACAGTAATTCAGTTTCAGTTTCGTTTGACTGTAGCATACAAATATCAGTTACTCATTTATCAGTACTTAGTATTTTAGTTTTCAGACTATATTCAGAACATGTTTTATGCTTGGTCATGCATTCTTGGTCTTTACAGATTTCATGTATTTTACTTAGTACTTTATACTATACATTCAGTCAGTTACTACGCATGTACATGAAACCTTGCATATTAGCCTAACCTCATTTAGCATACTAATACATTTAAGTACTGATTGCATACTTATATTTTATGCTATGATGTCTTATATCATAGGTTCGGACGCTCGGGTTCCTGATCGTACTTTGACAGATCATCCTATCAGCAGCAGTCAACAGTGGTGAGTCCTCATACTTTGAGGATGAGTTATCTTACATTCAGTATATCAGTAGTTCATTTATATAGTTCGTCGAAGTTAGTTGGGGGCTTGTCCCATCAACTCCACAGTCAGTCAGTTTAGAGGCTTTCAGACTAGTACAAACAGTTAGTTGGTCTTTAGTTTTTTGGTTGTTATTGTCATCCATTTTATCAGTATTTTCAGTATTGTTTTAGAGACATTATCTGAATTATGATTTAAAACCTTATGGCATTTTCAATTAAATTCCGTAAATACTCTTTTGTTATCAGTTTTGTTCAGTCCTCATAATAGATATCGGTATCATGGGTTGGCTTATGGTCACTTGTGACCATAAGAACCGTGTGTCACCCAGGGTGTACTCTCGGGGCATTACAATATACAGATAAGAAATCAACTACCTAAAAGAGTTATCATTGTTAAAAATTAAAACGTTACAACCATTATGGTTGGTTATTATTGAATTAGCTGTAACGACTAATAAAAATAACTCATTAATAAGTCAGTTAAGACTAGACAATTGTAGGAAATTGACTTAGTCTTAGAATTCAATGTGAGGATTATTCAAAAATAGAGTTAATTATCTCACGGTTATAATAGACATATATTAATTTTTTTGAAATATCCAACATAAATTGCACATTTCGCATTTAGAAGTATGCTGGTTGTATAGTAAAAGAGGTAATAACAGTGGAAAGATCTAAAGACTCCTTGCATTTCAAGTTTTGATTATCGATAAATTTTGTTTTTAGTATAAGTCCAAGTATGATAACTTACATGTCCTCAACAATAACAGAAAGAAAATTAGTTGGCTACATATGTCTTTGTCAAACAAGAAAAGGATTTATTAGGGTAGGGTTACATAATTAAATTAGGACAGTAGTACTGAAATATCTATAAAAGGAGAAGAGCAGCATAATTATTACTCACCTATTGCAACTGCCGAGAGAGTATTATTCTCAAGTAATTGGATATCATAGCAATCATCCAGTAACGGCCTAGCAGAGTTGAGTCTTTGTTATTTTGTGTTTACAATTTTAGTTGTGTGAGTATTGTTAACCCGTGTTAAGTTGGTGTTAGTAGTAAAGTGTGCCTTGAGTTGGTAAGGTTTTGTAACAAGAAATAGGTTGACTTCTTGGAGAGTTGAGAGTTAAAACAGTTATAGTCAACTATTTTTGTTTAAGTGTTGGATTTTAGGTTTTCATTATTAAATTATAGTCTTAAAACCTTATTTGAGCATAGTGGATTTGAGTTGTGATTTTTACCCATAGATAGAGAAAGTTTTCTACATAAATTGATTGTGCATTTTCTTTATAACTCTTGTAGAAATATGGTAGGGACCAGGTCCCTGATAAAATAGTTATAACTAGTTTTCTTTAATTGGTATCTGAGCTGAAATTTTCATTAAAGCTTGACACCTAAAAGAAGAATATATTATGGATACCTCTCCAACTACTCAGAAAGGTTCTTATCAAATAAGACCATCCATGTTTAATGATAAATACTATGAGTGGTGGAAGAATAAGATGATGGATCATATCATAGGTGAGAGTGTTGATCTACGAATTATTGTCTTAGATGACCCTACTATCCCTATGACAACACCTGAGGATGAAAATGAGACAGTTCCAAAAGAGAGGAAAGACCAAACTCTTAAGGACAGCATATATGTGTAAAACAATGTTAAGGCTACAAAATTATTGATCCGTGGGATTGGTTATGATGAGTACAGAAGAATCTCCTCATGTCAAAGTGCTAAATAGATTTGGGATACTCCTTAACTACTCATGAAGGAACTACTACATTCAAAAATATTAAAATAGACAATTTGAACAGATAATTTGAGCCTTTCAAGATGAAGGTAGGAGAGACTATTTAAGACATACATACATGATTCACTACAATCTTGGATGAGATCTACTTTTTAGGAGAACTAATTCCTAATGTAAAGACTATTAGAAACTTCTTAATATGTTACCAAAATCTTAGAAAACTAAGGTAGAAGATCTCATAGAATCTAGGTACCTAAATAGATTGGATATGGATGCGCTCATTGGAAATCTGACTACCTTTGAGCTAACGAAAAATTAGGAAAATGATATATGGACAAAGAGAAAAGATAAAACTATCTCCCTCAAAGCCACTAAAAACATTGATTATGAAGAAGATAACCTGGACCTGATCATAAGAAGATTTCAAAAAATATTTAAAACGGGCCAAAACTATCAAAGAAAACCTATCAAAGTCCAAAAGAAGGAAGTTCAAGTTTATCGTAAGTGTGAAAGCCCTTATCAGTTCATCAAATTTTATCCACTATGGGCAATAAAACACAAAATCTATTGTAGAAAAAAATTAGGGATAAAAAAAGAATTCACACTCTCTTCTTGTAGAAAAATGACTTCTCAAAAAGCTCACATTACTGTACAAAGGGCACCAACAGCTATAGGAGAGGGCTCTGATGAGGATGATCTCAGTAATCAATCCATATTAGCAATGGTAGAAGCAAAATAAGGAGACAATCTAGCTCTTCTGGCTATGAGTTACACTGAAGATGATCCTGAAGCTAAGGACTCAACTCAAATAATCCTAGCACTTATGGATGGCTCAGAATCTGATAGTAAATATGAGTAGAAAGAAACCAAGGTATGTTTTTCTGATGTCAAGCAAAATTTTCACATATAATCTAAAAAAACTTGAATCTCTTACTGTTGTACTCATAGATGCATATCAGTTTGCTTGTTCTGATAATGGAAGTCTAATGAGAGATTTTACCTCTTTAAGATTGAAATATGAGAACCTTGAAGAGGATAATTCATCTCTAAGGAATTTTCTTAAAGAATTCTCTAACCTTGAAGAGGATAATTCATCTCTAAGGAATTTTCTTAAATAATTCTCTGACTGAGGAAAGAGTCAAGTTACCATTGTTCAGCAAAATTTAGAGGACACTAAAATATTAACCACCAGCCTTATGAATTATCTAAAAAATACTTTTCTACTAAAGGAATTGAACAAGACTAAACTTAAGCTAGAACATAATCAAAAGTGAATAAAGTCCTCTACTCTTCTGACTCATATTCAAACCAGTCAATCCATCTATAAACATGGGCTAGGATTTAGACTTGAGTATTACAAAGCAAATCAAACCATGAACATGGAAAATCAAACCAAAAACATGTTTTATATTTCTTATGGAAAAGAACAAAATCTTAAAAAACAATTTTGTTCATAAATAAGAGCTAAATAAAGAAATCTCAGGTCCATAAACAAACACAAGACTCGAGAACAAAAAAAAATTATCGATTAAGAGAGAACTCCCTCATTGGGCCAAAAGGATTTGATCCATCATTTTTGTTATAAAAAGAGATCCAAGTTTATTTAGGTACCCAAAACTAACCTCTGAATAATATTACAGGACAAGAAGGGTACAAGATGCAAGTCTTGGTACCTTGATAGTTCTTGCTTTATACACATGACTGGAAATAAAGAAAACTTCCTCTCCCTCACAAACTATCAAGGATGAAGTGTTGCTTTTAGAAATGGTGAAATTAGAGAAATTGTTGGTGTAGGAAAAGTTGAAAGATTAATGTCACATACTATTGAAAATGTTTACTTTATGCTTGGACTAAACTACAATCTGCTAGGCATATCCCAAATGTGTGATAAAGGAAGGTTCACTTCCATTAACTGCATTGTGACAAGTGTTATTAATGGAATAATAATACTCAAGAGAAGAAGGCATAAGAATGTGTATAAGGCAAACTTTATGGACACTCTAGAATCTGAACTCACATGTCTTAGTGCTATGACTAGTAGCTCACTCTATGACATAAATAGTTAGGATATGCTAGCTTTTTAACAATTAGCAAGTTAGTAACAAAAGATATGGTGTTATGGTTACCAAAGAACAAACTGGATGAAACTCTTGTGTGTGATGCCTATGCAAAGTGAAAACATATTAGATCTTTATTCAAGCCTAAAGGGACGGTAAACACCTCCAAACCTCTGTATCTATTATATATAGACTTATGTGGTCTAGTGAGAGTTTTTAGTAGAGAACAGAAGAGGTATGCTTGTGATTGTAGATGATTAATCAAAGTTTACATGAGAACTATTTTTTAGTTCTAAGTGTGAGACATTTGAGGTGTTCTAAATATTTATTAGACCTGTTTAGAAGAAGTTGAATGTTGAAATTATAGGAATTAGATCTGACCATGGTATTGAGTTTGAGAATGAAAATTTCTTGACCTTTTATGCTGAAAATAGTATTGATCATTACTTTTTTTTTCACCTAGAACTCCTCTACAAAATAGTGTGGTTGAAAAAAAATAGATATCTAGAGGACATGGGTAGAATAATGCTTATAGCAAGTGGTCTTCCTAAAAGCTTATGGGCGAGCTCTATCAATATTTCATGCTATCTTCTCAATAAGTGTATAGTTAGATCACTATTGTACAAGGATCCTTATGAACTACTCAAAGATAGGAAGCTAAATCTGAGCTATCTTAGACCATTTGGCTGCAAATATTTTATTCACAATAATAGAAAGAATACACTAGGAAAATTTGATGCAATGAGTGTTGAAGGTATCTTCTTGGAATATTCTTCACAGAGTAAGGCTTACAAGATCTATAACAAAAGAACTAGCTGTGTGAAAGAAAGTATTCATGTCATATTTGATGAAAAAATCATGAGGAAAGGATAAATTGCATAGAGGAGGACAATAATGGGCTTGAATTAGCACATGACTCAGAAGATGAAGAAGAACACAAGGATACCACTTCATTAGGTGAGAAAGATACTATAGATTAGGATGAGGTGCCTTTATTAAGGGGAATGTTTTCTTCAAATAGTTTATCCTCAGAATTTGATGCACTTGAGACTTCTCAGCTCACTACTGGAAGGAACTAGAAACATAAAAGTTTATAACACATTAAAATAATATATCTCCCTTAGATTTAGGCATGCAGACTAGACAAAAGTTGAGAAATATGTGAGCATACTCTGCCTACTTGTCTCTAAGTAAAAGAAAGAACATCAAGAAATCTTTTCTAGATGCAAATTGGATTGTTGCTATGCAAGAGGAGTTGAATCAATTTGAAAGAAGCAAGGTGTGGCACTTTTTCCCGAACCTACAGATAGGATTATTATTAGGACAACGTGGGTGTTTAGAAATAAGCAAGATGATCAAGGAGTAGTGAAACACCCTGAGTTTTAACCCTTAGAAATTTACTGAGTTTGTTGTATGATGTGGAAATGGTTTAGGGTCCTCAACTCATATGTTATTCGATGTGGTTTGGTTGGTTTCTTTCTAAGGTAATAATGTATATCATAAGGTTCATATGGAGATGGTATGAGTGGTATAGTCCAATTCGTAAGTTTTCCAGTATCCAACCCCTTTAATTTTATCTAAGATAGTGTTTGGGGGTACTACTCATATAGTATGGGTATGACTTTAGCAAAGAGAGTCATACGGTGGACAGTGTGTGATGTCCAACATTCTGTCTAGGGTACAATTGGTAGGTACCACTCATATGTTGTGGCTACAGTCTGGAGGGGACGTACCCTCCTGTAGAATTTTTACAGTTTAAATTGAGGGTATTCTGGACATTTCTCCTCTTAACCTCTTTTGACCCCACTACTTAAAAAACTGTTGAGACTTTATTTACCCTATTATTCTCAGTAAAAAAATACTTTAAACACTCTCAAATATCTCTCAAGCTTTGGGTTCAAGAAAGAGGCTAGGGTTTCCTCAAGGTGATTCAACTAGGGGCTTTCAAGAGAAAAACTCTCCATATTCTTTATAATCTAAGGCATGATACTCCTCCCTTACTGTTAGTTCAACTAAAAACATGTTTTAATGAATTATTTTCATGGTACTATTGTGGTATTATTTGGATTTTGTAATATATGTTGGGGGTTTTGGTTATTCTTGGTTGGATAATGTTTTTCCATATTTTTCTTATGATTTTTCTTGTTATAATTATGGTTTGAACATGTGATTGCATGGTAATGGTCAATTGATGCATAGTTTTGGTTTTGGAAATTTTATGCCCTTAATATGTTTGTTAAAATGCCTAAGAGAATGATTTTATCACACAGGCTAACTATTATTGAAAACTTTGCATTGCATAACATGGTAATGGAACTTAAATTGGTTTGGTTGATTTTGAATGGATTGGGGAGGCCTTGGTGGCCATGTCTTTGGTTTAATTAGAAATTCTTGTGCGGTATATGAGAATCTCCTAAGTGTTGGCTAATGGCATTGCTTGCAAGTTAAAGTCGGTATGATGATACCACTTCATAATTCCTTGGTAACAAACTTTGGAATTAGTGCTTTGGTTAAGCACTTAAGTTTTAATTGGGTGATAATGATGGGTTATAATAGCTAACCGTGAAAGTATGAGTCTAATGGACGGATACTAGAAACTCACATTTGCTGATATAAGGGTTGGTCAAGGTAACCATATATTTGTGGGGTACATGGGAATCCCCTAATTTATACTTGTGTATATATATCATGGAGGGTTAAGGATACATGGGAATCCCCGGCCCCTATGATATCTCTGGTTCGTGCATGCACTGGGCCCAGTTCATAGGGTAACACTAGACCCATATAGCTCGTGGGTGGTTTTAGGATGGTTAAGCTACACAAACTCAGGTTAAAGGTCTTAAGTGGATGCTAAACCCGATTTCATCTCCCGACATAGAAAATATATATATATATATGTATTAATGTTCTTACATATGGTTATTTACTTGGTTTTGAATATTGGTATTATTTTATCCTTACTCCTGAGTGCATGCAAGAGTTTACCCGCTAAAATATCTTCGGGCGCTGTATCCCCATGCGATCCAAGAACCGGCCATACTGCTTCTTCTTCTCAGTGACTTAGACTCGGGGACAACTCTATGTTGGATCTAAGTGGTGAGCTTCCATACTCTGGAAGGCTCTATTTCATGTTACGGTCTTCTCTACATACATTTGTTATTTCTTAGACTTTGGTTTTAGGCTATGGTCAGAGCCATATCCCGAACAGATGTTGTGTTGATTTTGGATAGAGGCTTTGTGGGACTACTTTAGGCTGGCATGGGCGGTGTCAGTATTGATGTTTACCTTGGCATTGGTATTGGTATCGGGGATGACACTATTTGACTATATTTGATTTATGATTGCTCTATTTTATCTTGTTATATCTATGTTTGAAAATTTATCCAACATAGAGTGTAGGGCAGTTATGGTTGGGTTTTGGGGGCAGTCTCTGGTCCTGGTCTAACCTGAGGAGCCCGACATAATTAGGCCCTAGTTTGGGTCATGCCATATTGGTATCCGAGCCCTAGGTTCATGGTCACTTAGAAGTTAACAAAGTCGTGTCGAGTAGAGTTTCTTTTAAGGGTGTGTAGCGCACCACACTCATAAGGGAGAGGCTACAAGATATTTAGGAATGTTTCTCATTCTTTCATTCTATTTTTAAGCTGTAAAGTCTAAGGTCCTAAATTCTTCTCTAATACCTATTTGTTCGTTTTTCAGATCATGCCTCCTCGATGATCTGAAGCTCATGAAAACTTCTCTGTCCCAACTGGGGACAATGTTAATGGGACACACTCTACTCATGGGATATATACCCAGTCTAGGGGCCCAGTTCTATATTATTCTGGAGTTCTCTCAGTTCCCTCTATCCCATCTCAAACTCCTCAGGCTGCAGTGACAAATATTGTGTTTCGTCAGTCCATCTATATATTGGCAAAGTTGGTAGCTACTCAGTCTGAGCGTAGTGTTCCTTTTACTCCATCTCTTAAGGCCACTAAGGTTAGCTAGTTCATGAGGTTGAACCCTCCGACCTTTACTAGTTTTAAGGTAGAGAAGGATCCTGAGGGTTTTCTGAATAAGATGGAAAAGATCTTTGATATTATGCATGCCACTAATATCGAGGGTGTAGAGTTTCCTACCTACTAGCTAAAAGATATGGCTTACTAATGGTATGAGGAATGGGATCAGGCAAGGGGTGAGTTGATGAGTCATCACTGTGAGAGAATTTCTCCAATATTTTTTTGGACCACTTTTTTTCTCAAGAGTTGAGGGAAGCAAAGGCAGAAGAGTTTGTCAATTTGAGGCAAGTTAAGATGCTTGTCAAGGACTATGCCTTGAAATTTCACCAGTTGTCTCGGTATACTCCAGAGATGGTTTCTAGCATGAGGGCTAAAATAAGGAAGTTTACTTCTGGGTTGTCTAGAGAGTTGCTATTGGAAAGTAAGGCTGCCTTGTTGATCAAGGACATAGATATCTCTAGGTTAGTTGTGTACATGCAGTAGATAGAGAAAGAGAAGAATAAGAAGGCTGAATAAGGAAGAGGCAGGGCAAGAAGATTAGGTTTTCTGAGTAGAGTGGTAGAGATGGTGGGAAATGACCCAAGAAGAAGTGGGGCAATTTTGGGTCTTACTCAAGGACTAGTGCTCCTTACCTGAAGCCATAGGGTGAAAGACGTTTCTATGGTGGCGATAACTTTAGGGAATATGGTGCCCAATCTCAGGCTAGTGAGGCCTAGTTGAATCCATCATATCCTCTCTATAGGTTTTATGGTAAATTATATCGGGGTTTCTGTGATGAGGGGAGAGATAGGTACTTTAACTATGGTCAGTCAGGGCATATGCTTAGAATATTTCCTTTTGGTAAGGTTTCTTCGGGAGCGAACAAGGTTCCAGTTACTTCATCATTAGCTCCGACACCAAAGGGTGCTCCATATAGTCCCGACACTGGTCAGAATCATCTTTATGTTCTCACTACCTGATAGGAGTCCGAGGCCTTGCTTGATGTCATGACTAGTACAATGAAAATCTTTTCCCATGATATGTACTATTTACTTGGTCCGAGGTCCTCTCTTTCTTATATGACCCTATTTGTGGCGGTGTATTTTGGTTGTGGTCCGGAGTTTGTTTCAGACTCTTTTTTTGTTTCTACCCCGGTAAGTGACTTTGATTACTAGAAGATTCTATAGGGGGTGTGTTGTATCTGTTGGATGTAAAGAAACTTTTGTGGATCTATTTGAGTTAGATATAATGGATTTTGATGTTATATTGGGGATGAATTGGTTGCACTCGTGCTACGCTTCTCTAGACTGTCAGACCTGTAAGGTTGTCTTTAAATTCCCTAATGAGCTGGTTTTTGAGTGGAAGGGTAGTTCCTTAGCCCCTAAGGTAAAGTTCATATCTTATCTTAGAGCTCAAAGATTTATCTCCAAGGAGTGTCTATATCATCTAGTTTAGGTTAAAGATTCTAACTCAGATGGTCCTTTTTTGTATTCTGTTTCAATGATGAATGAATTTCTTGAGGTCTTTCTTGATGACCTTGTTGGTTTTCCTCCTGATAGGGAGATTAAGTTTGGGATTGATCTTATTTTGAACACTCACCCAATTTATATTCCTCCATGAATGACTTTGATTAAGTAAAAAGAGCTTTAGGAGAAGCTCAAGGATCTTTTGGATAAGGGTTTCATCTGTCTTGGTTCCCGGTGAAGGTGCACCAATGTTATTCATGAGTAAGAAGTATGGTTCCCTTTCGAGGTGTATTGATTACCGAAAGTTTAATAAGGTGATGGTAAAGAATAAATATCCTCTTCCAAGGATAGATGATTTGTTTGATCAGTTGTAGGGTGCTAAGTTTTTATCCAAGATTGATCTTCGATTCGGGTATCATCAGTTAAAGATTAGAGAAGATGATATCCCTAAGACTGCCTTCCGTACCCGATATAGGCATTTTGAGTTTCTTGTTATGTCTTTTGGGTTGACCAAATCCCCTACGATATTTATGGATTTAATAAATAGGGTCTTCCATAAGTTTCTGGATCTGTTCGTCATTGTTTTCATAGATAATATTCTGGTGTATTCTAACAGCGAGGTGGATCATGTAAATTACCTCCACATTGTATTGCATACCTTGAAAGAGCAGCAGTTGTATGCCAAGTTTTTTAAATGTGAATTCTGGCTGAACGTTGTTACTTTTTTGGTTTGTGGAGAGTTTTTCGACTATAACTGCCCTATTGACTAAGTTGACTTAGAAGAAGGTAAAGTTCTTGTGGTCTGATGCTTGTGAGGGGAGTCTTGAAAAGCTCAAGGATAAGCTAACTTTGGCTCTGATTTTGACTTTGCTTGAAGGAACTGATGGGTTTGTGGTATACTGTGATGTGTTCCGTATGGGACTTGGTTGCATTTTGATGTAGCATGGAAAGGTAACAGTTTATACCTCTAGGTAGTTGAAAGTGCATGAGTGGAATTATCCGATCTATGACTTAGAGTTATTGGTTGTGGTATTCGTATTAAAAATCTGGTTTCACTATCTTTATGGAGTGCATGTGGATATCTTTTTTGATCATAAGAGCCTGTAGTATGTGTTTACTCAGAAAGAGCTTAACCTTAGGCAAAAGAGATGGCTTAAACTTCTCAAGGATTATGACATGAGTTTTCACTACAACCAGGTAAAGCTAATATGGTTGTTGATACTCTTAGCAGGTTGTCCACGGGAAGTCCAAATTATTTAGATAAGGATAAGCGGGTGTTGGTGAATGATATTCACTATTTTGATAATCTTGTGGTTTACCTCTTAGAATTCGAGGATGGTGGTGTGTTCGTTTAGAAAATGGTGCAGTCATCCCTTAGTGCTGAAATCAAGGAAAAATAGATATCGGATCCTACCTTGATGAGGATCAAGGGTAATATTGGTAGGCAGAAGGTGATGACCTTCGAGATTAATGGGGATGGTACTTTGTGGTACCAAGGGAGATTATGTGTTCCTAATATAGATGGTTTGCGAGAGAGGATCTTGGCTTAGGTGCATGAGTCACACTATGTTGTGCATCATGGTTCAACGAAAATGTATCATGAACTCAAGGAGATGTATTGGTGGAACAATATGAAGAGGTATATGGCTAATTTTATGGGTAAATGCACGGTGTGCCAACAAGTAAAAATTAAGCATATGAGGCCCGAATGATTTCATCAAGAAATTGAGTTGCCTAAATGGAAGTGGGAAGTGATCAACATGTATTTTGTTATCAGTCTTCCTCAGTCTCGAAACTAATCTGATTTGATTTAGATTATCTTGAATAGGATGAAAATGTCGGCTCACTTTCTGCAAGTGAGGACTAACTTATCGGCTAAGGATTATGCGAGGTTGTACCTCCAAGACATTGTGAAGTTGGACGGGGTACCGATATCTATCATCTCTGATGTGGGATGCAGTTTACATCTCACTTTTGGTGGTTATTTCAGAAAGTGTTGGGGACTAACGTGAGTCTTAGTATTGCTTTTCACCCACAGTTAGATGGGCAAGAAGAAAAGACTATTCAGACATTGGAAGATATGCTTAGAGCTTACGTGATTGATTATGGTGGTATTTGGGTTGGGCATTTCCTCTTGTGGAGTTTTCTTATAATAATAGCTACCACTCTAGCATTGGGATGGCTCTGTTTGAAGCCTTGTATGGTAGGAGGTGTAGATCTTTTATCAGGTGGTTAGAGGTTAGAGAGGCAAATATGTTTGGTTCAGATTTGGTCCATCAAGCTATGGAGAAGGTGAATGTGATTCAAGATAGGCTTAAGGCTGCCCAAAGTCGCCAAAAGTCCTATACAGATGTGAGGCAAAGAGTCTTGGAGCTTGAGGTTGGAGATAGAGTGTTCCTGAAGGTGTCTCCCATGAAAGGAATGATGTAATTTGGGAAGAAGGGGAAGCTTAGTCCTCGGTATGTAGGTTCTTATGTAATTTTGAGAAGGGTTGGCAATGTTTCTTATAAGTTAGAATTGCCTTCTAGTTTGAGATCCATTCACCCAGTATTCCATGTCTCTATGTTAAGAAAATGTATTAGTGATCCATCGCAAATTATGCCTATCAAGAATATTGGTATTTTGGATTTTTTGTCTTATGAAGAGATCTCGGTTGAGATCTTTAACCTTCAGGTTATTCGGCTTTGTAACATGTACGTGGCCTCGGTAAAGGTTATTTGGAGAAACCATAAGGTTGAAGAGGCTACACGGGAAGCTAAAGAGGACATGAAGTCCAAGTTTTCGTTCTTGTTTTCTGCTCTGAAAATTTGTGCGGAAGGTATGTTTTCTTCATAACATATTTTTTTTCAAACTTTGTTAAAGGAAGGGTTGATTCCTTGGTATCTCTATTTTTGGTCTTAAAGGTAAGGGTAGAGACCTTTGGGGAGGAGGGGATTTGTTCGTACTTGTGCTACCTTGTTTCATCATTCGGGGACGAATGATCCAAGTGGTGGAGAATTGAAACACCCTGAGTTTTGACCCTTAGAAATTTCCTGAGTTTGAGCTTCTGGACACCATACAACTTTAGGGCACTTATCATATGATGTGGATACGATTTAGGTTCCCCAACTCATATGTTACTCAGTGTGGTTTGGTTGGTTTCTGTCCAAGGTAAGAATGGCATCATAAAGGTCGTATGGAGATGGTATAAGTGGTATAGTCCAATTTATGTGTTGTCTAGTATCCAACTCCTTTGATTCTATTTTGGAAATAGTTTGGGGGTACTACTCATATGGTATGGGTACGACTTGGGCAAAAAGAGTAGTATGGTGGGTACCACTCGTATGTTATGGGTACGGTTTGGGGGGAGGGTGGTCATGCCTTCCTGCAGAATTTTTTCAATTTAAGTTGGGGGTATTCTGGACATTTCCTCTCTTAACCTCTTTTGACCCTACGACTTAAAACACTATTGGGACTTTATTTACCTTAAATTCTCAATCAAAAATACTTTAAAAACTCTGAAATCTCTCTCAAGCTTTGGGTTCAAGAAAGAGGCTAGGGTTTCCTCAAGGTTATTCAACTAAGGGCTTTCAAGGGCAAATCTCTCTATCTTCTTTGGAATCTAAGGCATGTTACTCCTCCCTCATTGTTAGTTCAACTAAAAATATGTTTTAATGATTGATTTTCATGGTACCATTGTGGTATTGTTTGGGTTTTGAAATATGTGTTGGGGGTTTTTGGTTGTTATTGGTTAGATAATATTTTCTATATTTTTCTTATGTTTTTTCTGTTATATTTGTGGTTTGAACATGTGATTGCATAGGAATGGTCAATTGATGCATGGTTTTGGTTTTGGAAATCTTATGCCCTAAACATGTTTGTTAAAGTGCTTAAGAGAATGATTTTGTCACATAGTCTAACTATTATTGAAAACTTTACATTGCATAATATGGTAATGGAACTTAATTTGGTTTGGTTGATTTTAAATGGATTGGGGAGGCCTTGGTGGCCATGACTTTGGTTTAATTGGAATTTTTGTGGGGTACATGGGAATCCCCTAAGTGTTGGCTAATGTCATTTCTTGCAAGCTATAGTCGGTATGGCGATACCACTTCATAAAGCCTTGGTAATGAGCATTGGAATTTGTGGTTTGGTTATGCGCTAAAGTTTTTAATTGGGCAATAATGGCAGGTTGTGATAGCTAACCGTGAAGGTATGAGTTCAATAGATGGATATTGGAAACTCATGTTTGCTGACATGAGGGTTGGTCATGGTGACCATATACTTGTGGGGTACATGGTAATCCCCTAAGTTATACTTATATAAATGTATCATGGAGAGTGAAGGGTACACGGGAATCCCTGACCCCTATGATATCTCTGGTTTATGCGGCTAAATGCACTGGGGCCCATTCAGGGGATAACATGGGACCCATATAGCCCGTGGGTGGTTTTAGGACTGTTAAGCTACATAAACCTAGGTCAAAGGTTTTAAATGCATTCTAAACCCAATTCTCTCTCCCGGCATAAAATATATACATATGTATTAATGTGCTTGCATATGGTAATTTACTTGGTTTTAAATGTTGTCATTATTTTATCCTTAATCCTGAGTGCATGCTAGAGTTCACCCGCTAACCCGTCTTTGGGAGCTGTATCCGCATGCGATGCAGGAATCGATCATACTACTCCTCCTGCTCAGTGACTTGGACTCGAGGAAAACTTTGTGTTGGATTGAAGTGGTGAGATTCCATACTCCGAGAGGCTCCATTCTATGTTATGGTCTTCTCTACATACTTTTGTTATTTATTAGACTTTGGTTTTTGTCTATGGTCGGGGGCATTTCCCGACCAGATGTTGTTTTGAGTTTGGATAGAGGCTTTGTGGGACTACTTTGGGTTGGTATGGGTGGTGTCGGTATTGATGTCAGCCCTAACATTGGTATTGGTATCGGGGCTGAGAATATTTAACTGTATTTGATTTATGATTGTTCTATTCTATCTTTTATATATATATATATATATATATATTCAGAATTTATCTAACATAGGGTGCAGGGTGGTTATGGTTAGGTTTTGGTGGCAGTCTGCAGTCTCAGTCAGACCTGAGGAGCCCAACACCACTAGGCCCTGGTTCGGGTCATTTTAAGTAGTCACTAAGAACAAGGTTAGATTGGTGGTGAAAGTACATGATTAGGAAGAAGTAATAGACTATGATGAAACATTTGCTCCTGTTGCTAGAATGGAATCAATTAGAATATTGATTGCATTTGCATCTCAATATGAAGTTTATGTGAAGCAACCATAAAGTTTTGAATAGCTAGATTATGTGTATAAGCTTGATGATCTTAGGCATATTTATACACCTAAGTGAAATTATCTATGCATGTTTATCTTAGTTTTGAGGACTTTTTAATAGATTACTAAGGTATTAAGGTTTAATTGTATATTTCTATGTTAAAGAACATGTTTAGAATTTTTAAGTTGAATTTGAAGCAATTCAAGAGTCAAAATGATCTAATAGAGTTTAGACGAGGAAACTAGTGGTGTTAGCTTGAGCCATGCTAGGTTCTAATGTACTTTTATGAGCTCTATTGTGTTGTATGATCTAATGCTTGTTATATGATGTTGTAGGATACCTTTGAAGGTGTTTTGAAAGATAATTATATTCAACAAACAAGTCATAATAAGTGGTAAAACAAGGATCAAACGTACGACAAGATAGAAGCAAAAACAGAGTGAATCCTCCCTTTTGTGGAGGTACCTTACGGCGCACCCTGAAAGCATGGTACGATCTATGCTCTACACCCCCTAGGGTAAGGGAAAACTAACCCTCCCTTGATTTGGGTAGATGCTGCACCCTCTAAGGCTTGTTGTTGGTCTTGCAGGACGAGCCCTTTCTCGAGACGTTTGAAAGTTGATTTTTATGTCTTTAAGTGATAGGTAGTATGGAAATGCATATTTTTGTGTCGGTTAGACCTGGACGATCTAAAGTACTATAAAAGGAGTAGTTAGTCACAATTAATTGATACTTTTAGAACAACACAAGATTGGAGTGAAGAGAAGGTATCTAAAGTCTCTACACTAGGGTTCTTTCTTCTTTAACTTATCTGTCTTGTAGTTTTACTTATGAATTCCACTACTATGATTCTTGTAAAACTATGAATGGCTAAACACCCTAATTCTAAGGTTGAGGATATGAAAATAAATGTGTAATTATGGTTTGATTGTTGGTTCATATATTTATCAAGTATGTGATTATTCTTACGTTCTTGATTTACTATTCTAAAGTGTAATGAACTTAAGGATAAATATATGTCCCAAAACCAATTGACCATCCGAGTGGAGAGATGAAATAAAGAATGATAGGATTTTGTATCATGTCCTTAATGATTAGATACTAATTGTTAAAGGATGATTTGCACTTAGGGTAGAGATATACCTAAATGCCACACTTGGTTAATGAAATAGATGATAGTTTAATGTATCCAAATTAAAGACTCAAATACCTATACATTGATCTAGTTCTGAGATTAAATTGGGTAGATGTCTTAGAGTATGACCGTTCTCGAGTTATAATATCGACCCTGTCGATCAATAATCACGATAAATACCAACACCGACTAGAAACCATAGTTATGTATTAATGTGAAAGAAATGCCTCAACCTTGGAACTCTCCATATATTGTCTACAATCTAAACTTTATACCATTGTTATTTTTGTTACATAGTTATAATTACAAAGATCATACTCAGGTTACAAACTCACACTTATTTAATCTCATTAGTAATACTAGAATTAGATTGCTTGATAAACACCGATCCCTGTGGATCGATATTCGGCTTGAAAGGGCCACTTTATTACTTACATGACAATGTACACTTGCGTGTGCAGTAGGATGCAAAATGTTTTTGATGCTGTTGTCGGAGACTTGAAAATTGGCAACCTTTTGATATTTATTTTTGATAGTTTGTTTGTTAAGTGCTAACAACCTGGTCTTAGCTATTGAGCTTGTAGGTACAAGTTTGAATCTCTTTTAATTTGGCAAGGGAAATGGAGTTGGTTAAACCATATCCCAAACCAGAGAGACTCTTGCATCAATTAAGGGGAGAACCAACACTTCTCTATCCCACTGCAATCATGGTTGAAGAGCAACTAGCCTGCAGGATAGTATGCAAAGTAGCAATCCCATTTGCAGCTAATGTTACCTCCTCCATCCACAGACTGGAACCTAGGGGTATATTTGAGATGATGCAGAACATGGTGTTATTGTTGCACAATAGTGGGTAGTTCATAGGCTTGCCACATATGGATCCACAAGTCCACGTACAGAATTTTTTAGAGATTAGTGATATTTCCATTCCAATTGGAGTCTCCACAGATTAGTGAGGCTCACTCTTTTCCACTTCTAACTATTGAGGGAAGCAAAGAAATCGTTGAAGGAAAAACCTTCAAACTCAATCACAACTTGTGACGACTTGGTAAAAAATTCCTCATTTGATTCTTTCCTTCTTGCAAAACTGTAGTGTTGATGAGTAAGATCTCGAGTTTAAAAAAATGCCAGATGAGAATCTCTATCATGCTTGAGAGAGATTTAAGTATCTTCTCAGAGATTATTTACATCACCAACAAGCCAATGAGGTACTAGCTCATCCTTTTGTTGAAGGTCTTGACCATAACACAAAATTTTTTCTAGATTCAGATGCAGGTGGTCAGGCTTTGGAGAAAACTTATGAAGAGCTATATACTCCCCTGAATTAAATTGCACAAGGTGATCTCGAATGGCAAGGTGATATTTCTAGAAGTGTGGTGAAGAAGACCGCAGGTATGACTGAGGTAGATAGTTTCATAGTCTTGGCTACTCAGTTGGCACCTTTTTAGAACCAGATGATAACACAACTCAGTAAGTTGAGTGTAAATCATCCTTAGGCCCAAGTTAATGTAATTCAGCAGGCTCAAACTTGGTGTAAAATTTATGGAGGTAGTGGTCACTATATAGACTTATGTGGCGCAAATTCAGAGTCAGTGAATTTTGTGAGCAATGCACAAAAAGAGCATCAAAATTATGGTAATGCCTACAACTGCAATTGGTAGAGTCAACCTAATTGCTTATGGGGTAATAAATTAGGCTCAACCTCAGCAATTTCAGTAGTAGCAGGGTATTCAAAATAACACCCAGTCTAGTAATATTAAAGATACTTTGAAAAAGATCCTGGACAACTAAGAACAAATGGTTGCGGATATTAAAAACTAGTAACTGGCCCAGAAAAATTTGGAGACACAATTGGGGCTGTTAGCTCAGGCACAATACACAAGACCTCAACGGTTTTTTTCTAGTCATACAAAAAATCTAAAGTAATTGATGGAAATCACCTTGAGGAGTGGTAGAAAACTGATTATAGACCTCCAAATCCTCCATTCTATTCCTCCCAAGAACATCAAGAAGAATTTCTCAATTTCAAAACTTGTAGGTTCCAAACTCAAGCATCTTCAATTTTCCTCCATTAAAAGGTATGCATAATGTTTTTACTACCTATGGGCTACAAAATCATGTTTTCTTAGACTTTAAAATATTATATATATATATATACACACACACACACAAAATATGAGTTTTGAAATTGTTTGAAGAGCATGAATTATGAATTTCTTTTTGTGATGAGAATTATGCATTTAACTTGTGTGTGGATTATTATATAAATGATGAAAAGGTTGAGTTTCAATAGGTATTGTATCAAATTATACATTAATTATTTATACGAATTCGAAGTGTGTTTCTTTTATCTTCAATGCTCTTGTTTTTCCATAAAAAATATATGTAGAATGACCTAAAATATATTGGGTGTCAATTTGTATTCCTTTAAATTCTTTTTATTATGTAAATTATGGGATTCCACATAACTACAAGAGTATGTATTCATACTTTTACCTCTATTGTGAACTTTATTAAGTATATTTTTATATTATATTGTGATTAAAGAAAGGAATGAGGTTGTTTATGGTTTTATTTGCTTAATTATCCATGTAAATGGTTTCAAAGAGATTTACTCGTGTTAACGTTGCTCTTATTTTTCTTTGGGGGCTATTTTAATACAATTGAAAAGGGGTGAGTTCCTCCTAAAGTTTTTACAAGATCCATGAATGAGAAATGGTTTTACCTAAACCACTATATTGATTTGAAAGAGCTTTACTATTTGATTTTTGAAATACCTTTTGGTGATTAATGACTTGTGACATGTAAGAGATAAGGCAGGACATAAAAAATGGCTTATGAGACTTGCAAGTCTTGGTATGCTGATACCAAATTAGATAATTGCCATTTTATACCATAAATCATGTTTTAAGAAAGATACATATTTTAAGAGGTTAAAATATGGGCTTAAAGAGAGTTAGGTGGCTAACCGAGAAGACATGGGTCCGAAAGTCCCATAGCCCCAAATCATATTTTGCCGATGTAGGATTGATCCTGTCCTAAAATATGAATGATCATTGTATACTTGCTTTATTCTTTGGTATACCAGACCATACACTCCAATACTTGTGGCAAACTTAGATTGGGGGCTTGATCGATGAGTTAATGTTAGATACTATATAGCTCACAATTTTTTTTAGACCATGTCTGGTATGTTATCTAGCTCAGAATTAAAGAAAAGAGTTGAGTCTCTGCTTTTACGAGATTGATTGATGTTTTAATTATGCCCATGTGTTTTAATTTCTATTTTGCTAATTGTTTTCATAATGCTTTTTTTTTTTTTGAATAAACTATATGTTGTTTTGGATTGTTCTACATGCCAATCTATTCCAAGTATTGTCTATCCTTGGGCGACTACATTATCTCATAATGTAGGTTCTGAGGCTCAATCCTATGGTCCAGCACAACAGTAGAACCTTAAAAACATAGAGTTGGTGAGCCATCCTTTTTTTGGAAGAACATTTTATTCATATATTTATTTCTTTTAGTTTATGGTCCGGCCTAAGGCCTTGTTTTGATCTAGATAGTTTAGCTATGATTAAAGGCTTCGTAGACTAGACGTTGACTGATGTATTTTATGGTGTCTTATGAGAGTCTATGATTTCTATTTCATTAAGCTTGAAATACTTTCTTTGATTTTCATTGTGCCTCTGCATTTCAGTTCGTATTATACTAATGATAGTATGCTTAAAGGTATTACCGGGCCTTTGTGGTTCGGTATGCTCGTCGCGGCCAGGGCATCGGCTCAATCGTGACAAAAGAGGATGTGTGCTTTAAAGAGTTGTTTGACTCATTCAAAGAACTTTACGTTAGCCTTCCTTTGCTAGATGTTTTACAAGAAATGCCTAACTACGCTAAGTACTTGAAGGATGTGGTGACCAATATGATAAAGTTGGGTGACATTGAAATGGTAGCACTTACTGAGAAGTGTAGTTCTATGATGATGATTAAGATGCCTAAAAAGCTTACGGACCCTAGGAGCTTCAACCTCTTCATAAAAATTAATGAAAGTGATGTCGTCCATGCTTTGAGTGATTTAGGGGCAAGAATCAACTTGATGCCCTTTTTAGTATTTAATACTCTAGGGTTGGGAAAATCAAGGCCATGTTTAGTGGAGCTCCAAATGGCAAAAAAAACTAGAGTGGTTCCTAAATAAATCATAGACGATGTCCTCATCAAGTTTGATAGGTTAATTATTTCTTTAACTTTATTATTCTTGATTATGATACAGATGATAGGGTACCACTCAGTAATAATCATATTGGGATGTCCATTCTTAGAAACTGGAGGAGAACTGATAGGTGTGTGAGAGGGTACTCTAAAATAAGATTGAATGATGAAGAGGTGGTCTTCAAAATGTTCAAAGGACAAAATACATACTATAAAGATTTATGCATGATCGTACCTATAGAAGTAGATAAGTATAGGGTGTACCTCTTCTAACACTCCTATTTAGTTGCCCAAATCAATAATTAAACCCGAAATTGAGAAACATGAAGAAGAGCCTGCAAAGGTAAGTATGAAAAGAGCTACAGACCTTAAGAGTAAGGACTTAAAGGTTATAAAGAAATAAGAATATGGTCTCTAAGTAGGAGAAAAAAATAAGAGACAATAGTAAATAATTATGATGTAAGTGGTGCCACGATAATAAACCAGGAGCTTCTTGGAAACAACCCAAGTTAAGGTATTGGGTTTTGTTTTTATTTTGTGTCAACAGGTTGAAGAGAAGTTTGAGTACCAAAGATCTTATCCAAAGAGCATGACAAAAACTAAGTATGGGGTCTACCGGACCCGTTTTGATGACCATGATGCTACTATCCAAGCCTAGAAGAGTCAGGAAGTATTTTTATCCTCACTTTTAATTTATACTTTAGGGACAAAGTGTGATTTTAAGTGTGGGGTGGGTAATCTTCTAATTGCTTAGGGTGAAGTGGTGCTATAGGGTTTTAACTTTTAGTTATTCTCTAGTTTTTAACTAAATTTACAAAAATTACAAAAAAGATTTTTTCTTTGTTTATTTTTAGTTTTTGTTGATGTCTGTCTAGAAGAAGCACACTTTACCACCCCTTGACTTTTTTTGGTTCTTTTTCGAGGGGGATCCCTTAGAATCCAATATCTCATTTTGATTTTTATGAATGATTTGAAACTTTTATTATTAGGAACAAATGGGATGTTCTTGTTAAGTTCTATAAATGATTACATGATGCAAATTGGTTTTGAATGATGAATCATGTATAATGATTTGAATACCTATTTTTGAGACACCTAGGCTCATTTATATGACTCTTGTGTGATATTGGATTAATTTTAAATTCTTGCTATTGGTTCGTTGAGAGTCTATAGAGATCCTTCTTAATTTAAGCATGTACCATGTGTGAGTGAGGTTTTGTTACATTTTGTATCTGTATATTGATGTTTAGAACTTGCTTGGTGTGTTTGCAAAGTGAAATAAGGAATGTTGGATTTAGGAGATGATATAGGCATTTCTTTGATAGCCATGTTTATACCTATTTTATCTACTCTTTATGTATGGCCTTAGTTAGCCTCGTTGGGCCTTTAGCCTATTCTTTGTTAGTCTCATGTATAGCTTACTCCCTTTAGTTCAATTAATGGTAACTTGATCCAAAACTCCTAAGCACATTAGTTGGAAGATTGAGATGTTAAGAAGTGTAGAAATGAAAAAGGGAAAAGTGAAAGTGAAGCTCCAAAATTATAGCTATGGGTGTGTTAAAAATGTTCATTTGTTTTGGTTGGGAGGAATGTAATGAAAGAAAAATTGGTCAAAAGTGAATCATGTGCTGATAGCAACTACTCCCTCCCTATGATGTGTGAACTAGCTTAAACAGATGAGGCAAAACTAAAGAGAAAAAGGAAGGCCAGAATAGTTCCTACTCGCCTCTTAACCTACATTACAACGCGTAAAGTCCTACTTGATCTTGAGCCTCAATATTCTGATATTAGTGGAGTACTACACTAAGTACAAACTTATGGTTCATCTTTATGTGACACGTGAATTCTTTGTGAGAGTGAGTGAAAATTGATTCTTACACCCATTTTTATGATAAATTGCATATGAGTGAATGTGGGTGACTCTCTTGTGGTGAGAGCGCATGTTTGATGATGGTTAGGTGACTTATATGATCTCTTTATTAAGTAATATGCATGATTTTTCCAACTTGGTAGAGTCAATTTTGAGTTTAGGAATTTTTGAAGTAGTGTTCATGAGTTTCAATTGTAATACAACATTCTTAATGTGGAACTTGCTATTCATGTAGTCATTGTAGTTCTAGATTGAGTGTCTTACTTATAGTGGTAATGTTAGAGTATTTCTTGGATGATGATTAATGTAAAGAATTTTTTGAGACAAACAAGGCTTTGTTCGAGGACTAATAAGGCTTTAAGTATGGGGTGGTGATCTTAGGCATATTTATACACCTAAGTGTCATTATCTATGCACTTTTTGCTTAGTTTTTAGGATCACTTGATGTGATTAATGAGGCATTAAGGGTGTAATTGTGTATTTTTGTGTTTAATAACATGTTGTAGTGTTTAATATGAATTTGAAGCAAGTCAAGAGTCAAAATGATCAAATATAGTTTAGACTAGAAAACTAGTGGTGCTAGCTTAAGCTATGCTTGGTTGTAGTGTACTTTAATGAGCTCTATTGTGTTTTATAAACTAAGTCTTATTATATGATGTTGTATTAGACCATTGTAAGAGATTTTAAAGCTAATTTAAGACTACAAACAGGTCTAAGAAGTGGGGAAACAAGGATCAAAAGTACGAGAAGATAAGAGCAAAAACAAAATGAATCCTCCTATTTATGGAGGTGCCTAGCGCTGCATCCCCAAAGTACGGGATGGTCTGTGCACATCACCCACTATTGTAAGGGAAAACTTCCCTACCCTTTCTTTGGATGGGTTCCACACACCCCTAAGTCTTGCTTTTATCCTTGCGGCTCGTGCTCTTTCCTGGGACGTCCAAACGTTAATATTTATGTCTTTAAGTGAGGGGCAATGTGGTAAATGCATATATTTCATATTTCTATGCCCATGTATTAACTAAAGAACTATAAATGGAGCACCTAGTCAGAATTACATGACACTTTTAGAACAACACAATATTGGAGAGAAGAGAAGGCATCCAAAGGCTCTACACTAGGGTTCTTTCTTCTTTAACTTAGTTTTCTTGTAGTTTTAAATATGAATTCCATTATTATGATTATTTGTAAGACTATGAGTGGATAAAAATCCTCAATCTAGGGTTGAGCATGGTTTGATTGTTGTTTCATATGTTTAAGTATGTGACTATTTTTACGTTCTTGGTTTACTATTGTAAAATATCATGAAATTTTAGGATAAGTGTAAGTCCCAAAACGAATTGGCCATAGGAGTGGAGAGATAGAATGAAGAATGTAAGGAGTGTGTATAATGTATTTAATCATTTAATACTAATTTTTAAATGATGATTTGTGGTTAGGATAGAGATATACCTAAATGCCCAACTTGGTTAATGAAACGAGAAGATAACTTAATGCATCTAAATTAAAGATTCATATCTATGCTCAACGATGTAGTTTTGAGATTAATTTGGATATATGACTTATAAAATGACTATTCTCTTGTCAAAATATCAACCCGTAGATCAATAATCATGATAAACACCAACACCAATTTGAAACCATAGTTATGCATGAATGTGAGGAAAATGCCTCAACCTTGGAACTCTCAAATATTGTTTACAATCCAAACTTCACGCCATTTTTATTTTTGTTATATAGTTATAATTACAATGATCATACTCATATTACAAAATCATGCTTATTTAATCTAATTAGTAATGCTAAAATAGATTTCTTTCTAAACACCAAGTCCCCGTGGGATTGATATTCGGCTCAAAAGGGCCACTTTACTACTTGCGCGACCATGTACACTTGCGTGTACAGTAGGATGCACATTTGAGAAAGATTTATATGGTCTTAAGAGATCCCCAAGGGCATGGTATGATAGACTGTCCTCTTTTATGATAGACTGTCCTCTTTTATATTAGAACATGGATATATTTAGGAGGAGGGGGGCAGAAGAAAACACCTTGTTCATAAATAAAGAAGAATTCGAGCTTCTCATTGTGCAAATTTATGTGAATGATATACTATTTGGAGCTACTGATGGTGTTTTATGCAAGAAAGTTTTTCACATTTATGAGCAGTAAGTTTGAAATGAGCATAATAGGAGAGTTGACTATTTTATTAGGACTGCAAATCAATCAAACCAAAGATAGTACATCCATACATCAACAAAAGTATATCAAGGAACTGTTGAAGAAATTTGATACAGATGGAGTACTCCTATTGTTACTACCATAAATTTTGACGGAGATAAGGATAGTGTATCTGTTGCTGGATCTTTGCTATATCTGACTGCTAGTATATCTGACATTATATATAGTATGGATTTATGTGATAGATGTCAATCATATCCTAAAGAATCTCACTTAAAGGTTGTTAAGAGAATATTTAGGTAGCTCAAAGACACTCATGGACAGATTATATGGTACCCTATTAGGGATTCTTTTTATCTTATTGGTTACGCTACTGATTATGCTGGATATTTAGTGGATAGTAAAAGTACTTCTGAAATGGTTCACTTATTGGGATCTTGTCTTGTATCTTTAGGAACAAATAAATAAAACTCTATGGCTCTCTCAACTGCTGATGTTGAATAGTTAGCTGCTACATCGTACTGTTCTCAACTACTCTGGATAAAGCAAAAAATTAGGGACTATGGAATCAATCAAGGATGTATTCCTATTATCTGTGACAACACAAGTATAGTTAACATGGCTAAAAACGTTTTTCAGCATAAAAGGACCAAACACATTGATGTAGGACATCACTTCCTCAGAGATTGTGTTGAAAAAGGGGTTGCTTAAAATGGTGCCCTATGGAAATGATGAACAAATTTCTAACATCTTTACTATAGCTTTGGGAAGAGAATACATTGAGAAAAATAGATTGGCCCTTGGGCTAATCTATTAATTCTTACGGTAGAAGGAACATAGTCTTCCCTCAATGCTTGACTATGAAATGAAGGTATGAGATCATGTTTGCTAATTGTTAGATCTTGTAATTAACTATACTTTTGTTCCTTCGTAGGATCACATCTACAACTTGGGTACTCACCTTTATAAGTTAATCTTAATTTCAACGTTAAAACTCAGGAAGACACATGAGCACCTGGTTCTTAATTTAGGCACACACATCTTTTATCAAGCATTTAAATTATTACAAGTGTAAAAAATAAAGTGTTTTGTCATCATAACCTGGTCCTAATTATGAAACCCTATACATCTACAAAAGATAATCTTAAGAGGGTAAAATAAATAAAAATAACTTTTTAATTATTACTCTCTCCTTCCAAAATTGACATCCATCACTTCACCCATTACAACCCTTACAATCATTTTCTCTTTCTATCAAAACTCTCTATATTCACCAGAACCCCATTGCAATCTCTCTCTTCCTTAACAAAAAAATCTTATTCCTTCTTAAATGGATTCCCAAGTCCTTCATTGTCAAAACTTATTGAATATCAATTCTACTCTCTTGTGGATTATTATGAAAATAAGGATTTCTTATTTGGTGTACCTACTCAGGGGGACAAAGATCACATTCCTCAACCACCCTCTTCTATTTTCTCCGCCCATATCATCTTCACACATTCCCTCTCATAACTCATCCCCAAAACCCTCATCCTAACATTTTTCAAAATCTAACTCCCTCAACTACTCTTGGACATCTGAGGAAGCAACTAATGCATCAATCCCTGTTGATAACCCTAAATCATCTTCTGAGGAAAAAGAAGTTGATAGTGATAGGGCTATTATGGTTAAACCCAAATATGTTCCTTTAGTCTCTACCCATATTCCTAGATATAAAAAAGGCTTGCACACATGCTTATAAGTACTTGCAAGCCCAGAACAAAACCAATTCCTAAAGGCCCATCATTCTTGCTTCCAAAATTCCTAACACTAGAAAAAGGGCTGCTGAAGTGAGGGAGGTTGAAAAAACAAATAAAGAAAGGGTGGCTATAGAATAGAAGAAAATTAGTGATAATGATGAACCAATAGATGTGGAATAAGAAGAAAAAAATGAGGAGAGGGGAGAAGAGAAAGCTGACAAAAAGAATATTTGTGAAAAAAGAGGGAAAATCAACAAGAACTATGAGAAGTTCTTGACACTGGGTTTCATTAGTTACTAGTCCACTCAACTGCTGCGCAGGGGTAGGAAATTTTATGAATATGTGCATAAATATCCCTTTATTGTTTAATTGCTTGAAAAAACTTAATTTTCAGGGGCGGGAGAACTTGTTTCTTTTGAAAAGTTTTGTGTTATTTAGGAAGGAAGTTATAGAATTTTATGAAAACTTATAGTTTTTGGAAGGTTGGGTGATAAGTTCCAGTGTTAGATGGGTAGAAATTGTTCTTGATCCTAATAAGTTGGGAGAAGCCTTAGGTGTACCCTCTAAACGGTTAGAAGAGTATGCGTGAAAGAAAGATGTTGAATGCTTGCTGACTAAGAACTTCATTCAAGGGAAAAAAGAAGAAGCCTAGAAAAGTGAACAAGGGGGAGATAGCTCCTAGCAATAAGTTATTGTTTGAGATTGTGTATAAAGAGAAATTGCCTAAGGGAGGAAAAAAATCTGAGGCATGCTTCAAGGATCTAGGGGTCATGAATGCCCTAAACATGAGTGATAAAGTGAACTTCCCTGCATTAATGATCAAACATATGAGAAGGGTGACCTTTCCTAAAACTGGGCCTCATGGACTTGCATATGGATTCCTTCTCTTAATTATGTTTGAAAAGTTTGATGTAACTCTAGGGAAGGGAGTTGCTGCGACTAGGTATGACAGGTTTACACTCTCTATCATGCATGAGCTAGATTGATTGCGTGAAAAACCTATAGGGATGAAGTCTACCATCCCTATCACTCAAACACTAATGGAATTAGAAGCAACACAAAAGAAGATTGCTCAGTTGAAAGAAGAAAATGCTGGTTTGAGGAAATGTATGGGAAATTCTCAAGCACAGATAGATTATCTAAAATAAAAAATGACTAACTTGCATAACAACCATTTGGATGAAATCCAGCAACTTATGACTCACCTTCCTAAGTCCAGTCCTTTTCCCTCCTCTTTCTCTTAAGCCCATATGACCCTGACCTTTTTTTTTACTATGGTCTCAATATTAATACAGTTATTTTTTATAGTTTGTAACTAATTTTGGATGTTTTGTTTTGGGCAGTGATTGAATTAATATTGTTCTTATCTTACTATAATTTCTGCCTTATGCCTGATGCTAGTACTTGTGAATTTTTGATTTCTCATAATTGCTGTGTATCCCTTAATTGTGGCTTTGTTGCCAATGGCTTTGAGTTATTTAGTATTTACTTTTGAATTTAGCATTGTCTCTATCTTGTTTTTAATGATGTCAAAAGGAGGAAGTAGATATATTTTTGTTTATGGAGTAGGGCAGTATGTTATAAATGTAGTTTTGTGTAAGGAGCAGGCCAATATATATTTTTTAAGGATGCAATGTAGTGTGGATGAAATATAGAGAAGCGCAGTAGTGGTGATCTTTGAGTCCATAGACTTATACAAAAATGGAGTTAGGTTTGCCATCATCAAAATGGGGGAAACTGAAGACTCCTTGCATCCCAAGTTTTGAGTATTGGCAAATTCTAATTTTAGTTTAAGTCTAAGTATGGTAACTTACATGCCCTCAATAATAAAGGAAAGGAAATTAGTCGGCTACTTATGTCCTTGACTAACAAGAAAAGGATTTCTTAGTACAGGGTTTCATAATTAGGTTAGGACAACAACATTGGAGCATCTATAAAAGGAGACGAGCAACATAATTATTCTCACCTATTACAACTGTCAGGAGAGCATTATTCTCAAGCAATAGGAGATCATAGAAAACATCTAGTAAAGACCTAGCATATTTGAGTCTTTATAGTTTTATTTGTGTGAGTATAGTTAACCTGTGTTAACTTGGTGTTAGTAATAAAGTGAGTCTTGAGTTGGTAAGTTTTTGTAACAAGAAGTAGATTGACTTCTTGTAGAATTGAGAGTTGAAACAATTACAGTCAACTTTTTGAGTTTAGGTGTAGGATTTTAGGTTTTGATTATTGAGTTGTAATCTTAAAATCTTGTATGAGCATAGTGGATTTGAGTTGTGGTTGTTGCTCCTTGAGATAGGAGGTTTTCTACATAAATTGATTTTGCAATTTCTTTATAACTCAAGAAGAAATTTGCTAAGGACTAGGTCCCTGATAAAATAGTTGGAACTAGTTTTCTTCAAGATCTTGGTTGTGGACTTATGGTGAGGTGGTAAGTACCTAATTCATAGTTATATGTCTTGAGTTTAGCCCTATGATTGAGCCGCCCTTGGTATAGAGTGTTTTACTCTCAAACTGGGACATCCTGACGTGAATCTGGATTAGTAGGGTCCCAGAATGGATAGCGAACATCAGATTAAAACAAAATAAAACAAAGGAAAAGATCGGTGTTGCAGTAGTATACGTCTGAATATAACTTGTTGATTTTTCAGGTTTACTAACTTTATACTAGAACGACTAAACTAGTTATGACAAATTTGCTTTAAAAATTAGCAAAACTATAGGAAATAAAGACATACCAGATAGAATGGGATTGAAAACACTCATGGGACTCCAAGCTGCCCAAATTTGGTGTCCAGGAGCCAAAATATCAGGCTTAAGTACATCAGTCGGATTTCTACTTTGATCTATGTAATCAGGACCCCTTGAAGAAAATCTACTAACAATAGGAGCTCTACCCTTGTAAGAAGCATTTCTTCCTTCACTAATTGCTGCTCTACCACCATATCTTATCACTAATCCGTTCTTGTCCCTTATGGTTTCTCTTTCATAGTACTGCAATATATTCTGCAAATAGAAAGTACGATCCATGAAAGTTTAATTAAAAATGCAGTTTGATATCAGAGCTTTCTTGGTTGATGTTACGGTGTTGAAATCAACATATTTGAGAAGTATACTTATCAAAATAGTAGTTTGGGGGAGTCGGAGTTTGTTTTGGCTAAATAATGCTCTTCTTCATTGGCTAAATCTACTTGTGTTGGTACAGACCTGTGTATCAGTAGTTGTTGGTATTATTATTGCAGGAGTAGCGAAAGGAATAGGCTCGGCTATGAAATCTCCGTAAGTTGGATTTGCAACAAAGACAAATGCTCTGAATTGAAGAAAAGTGGCTGTATGGATGATGGCTGTAAGAGTTGACGTTCCATTATAGAAACCAGATGAAAATGTGCAAATCACTACACTGCCTTGCACAACAAGAGGGTCAAATGCCTCTGCGTATTGGCATTCCTCGAAATTATTGGCTATTTTTGGCAATGATGTATTTATCTTAATCGCATCCTTAGCCAAAACCAGCTTATTATACTGAATCAATCTATCTCCTACTGTTGCTCCTACAAAAGATTATATAATTCAATAGTAAGACTCAAGATATAATATATAGAAGCCTTCAAAACAAAAAACACACTATCTAGCTTCAGATATTATCATCATCGGAATCTATGTTCCATTCTCAAATAAGCATACTATAACAACATAACGTTCCATAAAGTGGGATCATTGTCAAATAAGCTTACCAACTAATATTATTCTTATTATTATTATTTTGGTATTCAGTTGTTGAAGAGAACAGATATCAGGTATTTAACTTTTTGAGTTAATCAATATGTCTAGACATAGAGAAATATTCAAAATTTGGAATTTAATCTTTAAGGTTCTCAACGTTGAATTTATTATACTCTTGTTAAAATTATGAATTAAGAATCTAATATTCAGCATAAAAAATATTGAATTCAATTGTATCTGTACCAAGCACATATGTAGGTCCTACTATCAATGAGATATGTAGAACTTCAAGAGCCTTCTTGTTTTTTAACTCTTTACAAAGAACAATAGGAGGGCTAATAATAAGACTTAATTATGTAGCAAAAGGTACTAACCTGATAATCCTACACCTGCAATTTTGAGACCGTTACCAAGGATAAGAGTGGCAGGATAAGTTCTATCAGTGTCACAAGAAGCAACACCCACTGCCCATGGACTATAAGAGATGACACTATAAGGAGAAGGACCTTCATTCCCAGCTGCTTGAACAACAAGTGTACCAGCCTTGTGCGCGGCTAACATAAAAATCTCAAATAGGCTCAACAAAGTGATTGTGTCTTCCGGTGGTTCTTCTGGTCCGATTGACAGGGTCAAGATATCTACTCCATCTAACACTGCCTATAAATAATTTCCGTCGGTAAATCTCTTAAAACTTAATTTTGGAATTTTGAAGGTATGATCTGGGGTATGTGTATATATATATATCTATATTCTAGAGCACATTCATTATTTTTTATGAATAACTGTAGTGTCCAATCAACTTGTACACATTTCAGTTATACTCCCACCATATTATACTTGGAAATTTATTTGAAAAAGTAGCTAAAATTTATCTCTAGCTAGATAGAAAGTCATAAAAGGTTACAAAGTGTAAGTGATACTTACTTGATCAATTGCTGCTAATACATCTGAAAGAGTTCCTATGCTTGGATAAATAGCTTTATAAACAGCAATCCTGTTTGTGGTAAGGAATTCAACAATAATACTTCAGAAACCATCTATATATAGTCCTTTTTCATTGTGCCTGTGTGTGTGTGACATTACCTTGCCTGCGGTGCCATTCCAGTTGCTCGTCCATAATACAAGCCATTTACCACTACTGGAACTCCAAAATTTCCAGCTGCAGTAGAAGCTACATGACTGTAAAGGGAAAAAAGGTACATGATAACAAAAACTTAAATATAGAATATTACTCTCGTATGTCTTAAACTAAAATTTCTATTCCTTTCTATTACCTGTTTTCCCAAGGTGGTCTGTTCTCTTTAAGTATTTTGTTAGGTTCATGTCTGTATAGTAACCCACATGAGGATACTCTTACTGGAAAGTCTCAAACTTTATACGGTACATTTTAAAGCTTACATCTATTTTTAAATATTTTTTTAATACCATGGAAAATTGATTTCTTAAGTTCTACGTTGATATATGTATTGTATTGGAGAATGCATTGGAAGTGTTGCAATGGTAGAGTAGTCAAAAGTTATAAAAATGGAAGAAGAAAGGCCAGGTTTAGCTTGAGGACACTCTCCCTCGTGAGGGATCATTAGCAGAGCAACCCTCATCCTTTACAATGTGCTGCTCTAGCATATCACCAAATCTTCGTGAGGGAGCAGCCTAGTAGAACTCCTAGTGCTCCTGATGAGATCGACATGTGCAAACAAGGATTTTTTTATAGGCATGATGACCTTGCATCAAGAGGATCATTGCAATAACTGCCTGATATTAACTAGCAGGCTTCAAGGATAGAATGGGATTTTTAAATTTAGAGACACACTGATAGCCTCTAGGCTGGCCCACTTGCATTAAGATTGATGGGCTTCAATGTGAATCAAGAAGATGTTTATGATGGAAGAAGATCCCAAGAACGAGTCCAAGAATTATGGAGAGGAATGGGCAAAGTGCTACACATATTTCATGATTCAAGTCCAAGCCCAAAAGGAAGAAGATTGGGCCCATATGGGTTGTGAGTAAATTTGGAAGCCTTCCCTTATTTCGTAGGGGAGAATTTTTGATATTATTTTTATACACTTTCCTAGTCCTAGTAGGATTTTATTTATTATTTCCATAATAGTAGATCCTAATCCCATGCTATTTGGGATAGTTTTTTCCTAGTCCTAGTTAGATTTGATAAAGGTAGATCCCAATCCCATGCTATTTGGGATAGGTTTTTTTCCCTATATATAGGGATGGATTTTGTTATTTTCAAGCAGATAATATTATTATTAATTGAGAGTTTCTCTTATTTACACCTTTGTATATGACTACTTGGGATTTATCTTGCAACCCTATAAGAACGATTCTTTAGGAGGTAAGATTAATTCTTAATTTGATATCTTTGATTTCTATTAAAGTTAATTAAAGAAGGTGATTAGTCTTATACTAATTGTTGTCTTTAGTTTCTTTGAAATAGGGGTCTAGATCACTTTTGATCTAAGTTCTTGAATTAACTCTATTAGTATAATCATTAGTCTTAATCCGCTAATTTTGAATACTAAGATCAATTAGGGTTCTTAGCACTTAACCTCGAAATTGGGGATTTTATTCTCCAATTTTGCCTATCTTTAATTTCTTGCCTGTAATCTTAGTAGTTTTGCTTCCGCATTATTTTCTTGTTTATTAACGTAACCCGATTCTTATCAAGTGGTATCAGAGCGGTTTTATCAAGGTTCTGTTCTTGATAATTCTTGGGAGTTTCATAGCAAAAAAAATCCTTACTTTTTTTTTCTTTTAGTAGATTTTTTTTTAAAAAGCTACGTAGTAGCCAATTTTTTTTTTTTTTTTAAATTGCATACAAATTTAGATTTTTTTTTTTAAAATTGATCTTTTTTCTTGTCTCACCAAATCCAATTCCTCTAGAAGTTTGTAATTTTTTTTTCTCTTTGTTTCTTACTTCTAAAGGAATTTCTACTAGTAGGGTTAATATATAAATTCTAAAGGAATCAGCCAAAGGTTGTAATTTGAGTGAAAAAAGGGCAAGAGTGTGAGATCAATAAGCGGAAAAAGGGCCAAAAATAGTGAAATTTTTGTTTCCTTTGATATTATTTTTGAGATGTCTCAAACAGGAAAGGATACTGATGTTGAAACTCAAACCAACGACATAACCAAGAAACTTAAAAGGTCTCCACTCGACTTGATGTATTAGAGGTTATCTACTATCCACCTAACCAGGTGAATATAATTGATTTGATGAGCAGTATTTTTCATATAAGGTGTGGAATAAAGGATATTATTTGCTCTATGATTATTGATTTTAAAAGTGGTGCTAATGTGATAAATTCATATGTGGTGGAGAAATTGAAACTTACATGCATCAAACACAATAATTTTGGTGAACTTAAGGCGACTAAGCAATGCATGATTTCTTTCTCTATTAGAAGGTACTCTGATAATGTTCTTTGTGATGTAATTCCAATGCAAGATTGTCATATCAAGCTTGGGCGTCCATGAAAATTTGATAGGAATGCAATTTATGATAGGGGAAGAATAAAGTTTCTCTTAAGCTAAACAAAAGAAAATATAAACTTGTACCTTTAACCCTATCCCAAGTTTATGAAGATCAGAAATGTGTGAAAGAAGTAATGAAAAATTTTGAGAGAGAAAAGAATGATAGGAGTAAGGGAGTGCATGATGATATTCCAAGAGAGAGAAGAAAAAAAGTTGTGTTATGTGAAGAGAATGGGATGTCAAGTACGGTCAAGAGAAAAGAAAAGAGAGATGATCATGAGAGTATTAAAGAGAGGGAAAATAATAAGGTTGAGAAAGAAAAACAAGGGAGTTGGAGTGAGGTTATTTTTTATTCTAACTCTAACCTTCCTACTTCTTCTTTTAGTTGCTTTGACTGTCTTATAGGTACTCACGGAAAAGTTTGCATTGAAAAGCCTTCATTGGATGAACTTAATACTTCATTGGATGAACTTAATACTAAGGTGGTTGAAACTACATGTCCCATTGAGCAGGTGTTTGTTCATAAGAAGGATATAAGTAAAGAAAATTATTTTGGACTTGTCCAAGATGAGACTTATGAAGAAAAGTCCAACAAAGAAGATGTAGATCTAACGCCAATGAGCAAGGAAAAATGAGGTGATATTATTCCTTTGCTACATAAGACCAAATTAAGGCAAAACTCCTCAAATCTTGGTAATTGTAAGGTTAAAAAAATGTTTGCTACTAGTGATGAGGAAATCCATCACTATTATAATACAATTGATCAAATGCCCATTGTTGAACCTATTCATGATTCCTTCTTGGTGAATTTGAGCAGCTACTTAAAATTTAATGGAGATTGTATTTTGAGATTGAAAGATTCTTCTAACCTTCTTGAAATCTCCTATGCTTATGTGAATAAATATTATGTGAAAAAATCTTTGAGAAGTGTAATTAATGATGCTTGGATATATCATAAAAGTATTAACTTTGATACATATTTTATGGAGCTTACGACGTCTTTGACAAGTCGTGGAGTACTTTATTGATAGAGCTAAATTGGAGAGACACATATCATTCCCTACGTCATCTAAACAAGAATATTGTTGTGCTCATACAAGGAAGAGAATTTTCTATTGGGATGATGATGTCCGCATGCTTTATAAAGGTGTATTTATACATGAAAGAATTGATTGGGTTAAGTGGACGCATGGTTACTATCTTGTTTTGTTCCTACCATTGTTGTTTTCAAGTAATGGATGTTGTTTAATATTGTACATCATCATGATTATACGAGATTCAAGTTCGAGGATGAATTATTTCAAGAAGAGGGGAATTATAGCATCCAGGCTGGCCTACTTGCATTATGATTGATGGGCTTCAATGTGAATCAAGAAGATTTTTATGATGGAAGAAGAGCCAAAGAACGAGTCCAAGAATTATGGAGAGGAATGAGCAAAGTGCTACACATATTTCATGATTCAAGTCCAAGCCCAAAAGGAAGAAGATTGGGCCCATATGGGTTGTGAGTAAATTTGGAAGCTTTCCCTTATTTCGTAGGGGAGAATTTTTGGTATTATTTTTTTATGCTTTCCTAGTCCTAGTAGGATTTTATTTATTATTTTCATAATAGTAGATCCTAATCCCATGCTATTTGGGATAGCTTTTTCCTAGTCCTAGTTAGATTTGATAAAGGTAGATCCCAATCCCATGCTATTTGGGATAGTTTTTTTTCCCTATATATAGGCATGGATTTTGTTATTTTCAAGCAGACAATATTATTATTAATTGAGAGTTTCTCTTATTTACACCTTTGTGTATGACTACTTGAGATTTATCTTGCAACCCTATAAGAACGATTCTTTAGGAGGTAAGATTAATTCTTAATTTGATATCTTTGGTTTCTATTAAAGTTAATTAAAGAAGGTGATTAGTCTTATACTAATTGTTGTCTTTAGTTTCTTTGAAATAGGGGTCTAGATCACTTTTGATCCAAGTTCTTGAATTAACTCTATTAGTATAATAATTATTCTTAATCTGCTAATTTTGAATACTAAGATCAATTAGGGTTTTTAGCACTTAACCTCGAAATTGGGGATTTTATTCTCCAATTTTGCCTATCTTTAATTTCTTGCCTGTAATCTTAGTAGTTTTGCTTCCACATTATTTTCTTGTTTATTAACGAAACTCGATTCTTATCACACGCTTTGGAGAGGGGATTCTTACCATGGTTCAAGACCCAACATTTAGGTAAGATTCATAAGGCTTCTTTTTAATACTACTACTAAACATGGAATTTTACCAGAAGTGTTCTTTTTAGTTTATTAACTAGAGCTAGGTTCAAAATAACAAAAGGGCAACCAGGTGCGTTAAATCTTCCGCTATGTGCAGGGGTCGGAGAAGGGACAGACCATAAGGGTTTGTTGTATGCAGCCTCACCGTACTTATCCGCAAGGGTCTGTTTCCACGGCTTGAGCCCGTGACCTCCTGGTCACATGGCAACAACTTTAGCAGTAACTCCAAGGTTCCTTTTCAGGTGTAAAATAGCAAACTTATACTTAAAACAGACTGAGGACAAATGTTTAATTGAAACTACCTGAAATAGTTATGCCTTAACGACGTTAACTACCACCCACCACTTCACAAACATATAGTACAACTGAATCCAACTTCATCTCTTAATTCTTGCATCATAATCCCAATTAATGAAATTACCTTAGCTTTGAAGTTTAAGAACTCAAAACTCTGGTCCTAATCTGTCTGTCTACTTTTGTACTGAAAATGCAAGTTGTGGCAAATTGCCAGGTTGCTTTGGATGTTTTATGACATGGACTTACTCCCTTCTTCATATCAACAAAAATATGTATAACCAGAATAGAAATAGCTTAGCTTACAAGCTTTTTTCTTCCTTTCTATTCCATTTTCCATTGTTTCATGATCTATCTTTCTTAATGGCATTATTTGGTATCAAGGCACTTCTTTGAGCTCCCTGGGAAATCAAAAAATGTTGATATGAAGGAAATTAAAGACATGATTGATATGATGACTATGGATATCACTAACTATACTATAAGGTAGAACCAAATAGAAGAGCACCATTAGAAGGCATTTTCTGAGCTTAAAGAATTACTTAATGCTATGAAGAAGAATGATAAGGGAAAATCAGTAGAGAAGTAGATGATGGTGAGATCTATAGACTTTCAGACTAACCTATGGATTGGATTTCTACTTCGCAAACTAGTGATAGTCTTAATGTGGTAAGTGATGGTTGTTATCAGTTTGGGATATGATCCTTACCTCAATTGCAATCACCTTTGGGAGGAACCATGCCTTAGAATCCAGCTAAGGGGTCAAGTCCCACCATCATAGTTCTCTGGTGGTCTTCTTTTCCTTTTTTTCCCTTTGCTTAGCTAGGCTATGTCTCGAGTTTAGATTTCAGCCTATGTAATACTTTTAAGGGTTTTAGATACATCATGTGAGAATTTTTTTTAGAGCAGTAATAATATATGATTTGATCCCTTATTGGGACTTGATTTGTATAATTGAGGTTTTCAATAATATGTACATGAACAAATATTTTTGGTACATTTTGTCATGATTTTTGCTGAGGTGGTGGTTCTATGAAGTGAATTTCACTAGGTTATAAGACAAGTTTAAGAGTTTGTCAATATGGAAGCTTCTGTAGAATTTCGAGCATGAATCAGTTTTGTTTTGGACTATGAAACTTATAGACACTCTATACCAATTACTGATTTCCTATTTCATTTTTACCTACAGATTGAGTAATTTTCAAGATAAAATTTTGCACTTAATAAACAGATTCACAATTTCATTTTAGACACACAAAGAAAATATTGAAATAAGTTAATAGAGATCAAAGTAAAACTCAATATGCTTTTTACCTGCCATGTCCAACAACATCAAAGGGTGAGAGAATATCTACAGAGTCATTAAGTGTTGTAGTAGTTTGAGCTCCAGCTGAGAAAAATCTAGCAGATACTATCTTGCCGTTGCAAGAAGTCTGAGGAAATAAAGGACCTTCTTCACAAGCTCCTGAAAAGTTATCAAAAGTGAACCTGAAAGGATTATCTATTGTGGGATCATAGGCAAAGCTGGGGTGCTCTGGGTTAATGCCGGAATCTATAAAGCCGATCACAATTCCTTCACCAGCATTTCTATCTCCTCCTTCTTGTGTCCACGCTGCAGGTATCCCTAGAAATTGTGGAGTGTAAGTAGTCATATGCTTAACCCTCCTGTCTTCCTCTAACAACTTTACTCTTGAGGCATTCTTCAAGTTTTGAATCTAAAATTATTGAATATTACAAATGAGAAAGCTAATAAAATCTATGTCCAAACAAAGATTAGGATAAAACATGATGAATTCAAGCTTTAGGTTCTTAGCACTTAACTTTTATCATGCTCCCCACCCCCACTATTTAGAGTAATTATGATCGAATTTCTTTTTGACCATTGTATAAGTAAATTTTATCATTGAAGACCTATTGAGATAATTTGTATGAGGACTCGAAGGACTATGATGAATTTAAGCATAGGTTGAGCAAGTTTGAAATTGTAAATTTTAGTTGTCAAATACACTATGATCACTGAGTTTGTCTCATGAATAAAAGGTTCTTGACAGCAGGGTCTTTGCCATCACAGGGTAGTGATTATGAATGCAGAGAACAAGTGAGAGTTAATCGATAAGTTTTCTATGTTTTCCAAAGGTTTTGGTGTGATTGAGAGGTATTCAGTCTTCAGTGGTATGAGATATTGGACATGGTTCTACAAATATCATAGGACGACACCGTAGTATAAAATGAGATCTAATGAATGATAATGTTTTTATCCATGTCTGACAAAACTTAGTTCTATATTGGGTAGTTTGGACTAATTCATCTACTTGGTGGAGTAAACGCTCTACATATTCTTTTGAGATGATATCATTACTTTATGTTGATATATAAATTGTGGACTTTGTATGGTTTAACTTTGGGTTTGAGATGTAAACTTCAGAAATGAAAAATTAGGGATTTGAGGTATCAACACATTCTTTTGAGATGATATCATTACTTTATGTTGATATATAAATTGTGGACTTTGTATGGTTTAACTTTGGGTTTGAGATGTAAACTTCAGAAATGAAAAATTAGGGATTTGAGGTATCAAATGAGTGTCAAAATAGAATCATTATTATAGATTTGAATCTGTGGGATCATGGGTGATGTGGATTTGAAATTCTAACACCTTGCATTTTATGTCATGTTTAAGTCGATTCATACATACGTTAGGACTTAGAAATTAAGGTGTATGATCACTCGATGGATTGGAAATCAGTTAGAATGATTTTCGAGACTTAGACAAAAGTTTCAGGCATGTGAAATAGCTAGGACAATGCGTTGGAGGGCCAAACCTATGGACAACACGCCACACCTGTCACCAAACTTCAGAGAATTTAGAATCAACCCCCTGGACTTTGTGGTGCTTTTTCCTATCAATGCTATGTGATTCGTAGTGCGTTTCCCTGTCAATGCTTTGGGCTTCCTGGTGTACTTTACCCTATCCTAATGGGAATTTTTTTTGCTCTATTTCAAAAAGGGTGTTTTCATCCTCTATACCCCTTTTATATGATTAGTTCCCAAAACTTAAAACCCTTCCTAAATACTATTAACACTCAGAAAAAAACATCATACAAACTCCTCTCCTCTGTCAGAACTCCAAGGATTTCAAGAACAATTTGTTAAAGCTTAAAGGAAGGGATTCTCTCAGTCTTCTTCAGTTCCCTCCTCCTTTTCAAGGTATGTAAGGCTATTTATCCTAATTTATTCCTATGGATTTCACCCCTCTTTAACTTTGAATGTTTCTTGTGATATGTTAGGGTTATAGTAAAACCCTTATGATCTTTATGTCTCTTCAACTCCTCAAGTAAACTTCATGAAACTCTACATAAGTCTTTTATTTTTTTGGTAAATAAACAAGTTTTATTAATACCAAAAAGTGAAACATTACAATCTAAACAAGTTAGGCACCTATCTTTTACTATCTCTCCTGCCTAGACTAGCATGCTACCAATTAATACATACAATCTAGTCCTAATGCAAAGACTAAGTCTATGTTAAACAGACTATTGCATATACATATAGGTAACCAAAGTTTGACAAGTACTGAATTGCTCCATCATGGCATATATGGGTAGAATACCATAACTTAGCCTAATTTAGGAGTTTAGAGATAGATGGGTGAATCGACCCTTAAGATGGAATATTTGTTATGTCTAAAGGATTCTCTCACCTAGGTCACTACTACGTTGATCATATTTGATGCTAAGGACCCTTAAGTATAGGGTTTACCACTTGACTTAGTGGATTAGAATATAATTTCCTAATTTATAGTATTGATATTATAATTGTTATATACTGTTAGGCCTGAGGCCGTGGTTATGATACCAGTTAGACTCCAGGTAAGTATTCTATCCTTATAAAGGATGTGGCTTTAGCCTATAGAGGTTGTCTATTTATGATTATATTGTTTGGGTACTGGTGATGACATGCATACGCTTTGGTACATTCATGCTCATTTAGTGGTATGATTCTGACTAAATCATGAATTTTACTATTGTTTTTTAAAAAAGGGATTTGATTTCCACTTTTAAACAAACTCTTTTATAAAGGGAATCATACCACCGTTATGAATGATTTATGAACTTTTGGAACTAAAAATAATGTTTTGAAAATTAGTTTGAGATTGATTTCATTCCATGATTTTACCAATTTTTACCACTACTATTTATTTCAGTCATGAGAGACTTCAACCTTTTTTACTTTATTATGATGATTTAGTCCTAGAGTTTACCCCGACAATAGATTTACAATCATACACTTTTAGCCATGGTTCGAGTACGTGCATTTATTATATATAAATCTTTCTAGTGTTGGATGGAGTAGAATGATTATGATGATTATTAAAAATCCTTGAGCGGGACCAGGTGAGTGCATACAGATATTCCTGAATTCCCTAGGGTCCCCTTCATCCATGAGCTATCATTTAGGAGAAGATAGGTCATCGTAGGTCCTACCTTTGCAAGTCATTGAGCTGGAGAAGTTGTATACATTAGGTACATTATAGCACTTGGAACGATTATGGTAGCATGGATTTATTTACATTCATTCATGTATGCGTATTGCCTATCGCCAGTATTTTGCTTAATGTTTATATCTATGAGCCTTTGGGGGGCTCCATAGGTATAGGCTATAATTGTTGTTGCTGAGTGTTTATTGAACCTTCTGGGTTTATAGGGCCCCGGTTAGGTATTATTTGACCGAACTAGCCAGTTACTTTATTGTTTTTATTATGGTTAATTCGTGGTAGGTTGGGGGTATGATTTTGATCCCTTTCCCTTTTTACGTTGAATTATATTATAGATAATTATCCCATGGTTAGACGTTATGTTTAGGGACCCTGACCATGCTAGTATTATCTTTCCTCCTTGGTTAGATTTCCCTGGAGAGGTTAGGTTGGCTACCTTAGTTTGTTACCTTTGAGTTAGTCTTGTATATCTATATGCATATACATATATCTAGCTATGGTATCACTGTATATTCCTCTCTTCCCTCATTTATTCATATTTTATATGTATTCCTTGGTCTTATATATTACTATATATCCTTGTTAAACCCATTATTTGTATATTGGTAGTGATATACGGTACAGTGCTTTAGTTCATAAATACGGCTAGAATAGAATATTTTATCCTTATTGCCTTTCTATTTTTAGTATGTTAGTTTCCTGGATAGTTACTTGTAGTTTATATTCATGCTTTACATGTTATCTATATTTGCATTATCTTTGGAGCTCAATTGGTAGTTGCCTATTGAGTACTACGTGTTTGTTAATCTTACTACACTTCTGCAGCCTGCAGACTATAGTTTGGGTTCTTGCCATTGTTGTGTGCATCGTGCAGAACAACTATGGATTGTAGATTTGGGGTGAGCTATTTGCATTCAGAGTACTATTATCTCCATCTTGTGGTTTAGATGGATCTCTATATTGTACTTAGAGATGGGTTGTCTTTGTATATTTATTCAGTATTGAACCTTGTACTCTTATTATATTAGAAGCTCTTGTACTAACTTCACCAGGTTTTGGGATTGCTATATATGAATTAACCATTGTATCGTATTTATTCCACTTTTCCCTTTTATTTCTTTGGATAGTCTATTACTAGCTGTTACAGATATGAGTTAGCTTACCTACTGGTGGATTATAGTAGGTGTCATCATGGCCTTAGAAATTTGGTTGTGCACCTCGTTACATTGATCCTATCACATTTTGAGAAAGTTTGGGAATACTTATGAGTTGGACTTACCCATGAATTTGGCTTTGGTTCTTTCAATGTTTCACGTATCCATGCTAAAAAAGTGTGTGGGTGACCATTCTTTTGTAGTCCTAATAGACCATAGGTTTGGAAGATTCTTTGTCCTATAAGAAGGTCCAATTAAAATTTTAGATTGTCAAGTTTGAAAGTTACGGACTAAAGAGATCGCTTTAGTAGAAGTGTTGTGGAGTAATCAAAGGGTAGAAGAAGCTACTTAGGGATCAGAGGAGGATATAAAGGCTAGAATTCCCTTTTTGTACTTGTCTTTAGATAAAGTTGTTTAGGTACTAATTACATGCTCACCTTCAATCATTTTTCATTAATTCCTAAATGTTTTAAGTGAATTCTTGAACTGAGCTAAAAGTATCCATAATCATCATTCATGGATGAATAGTCCCAATAGGGGACAATATAACACCCCGTACATTTGAATGCCTTATTAGAGCATAAAAATGAGCCTATATGATCTTTAGAATATGTAGAAATTGTTTGGGGTGAGTTAGAATATGTTAGGAAAGTTATAGACATGATTCTAGGCCCGTACATTGCATTAAAAGGGTTTAGGAATTGGTGTTCGAGTTGCACAGCCAGTTGGGAAGGTTTGTTATTTCCCCTCTATGTTGTATTATACGCCTCACAAGAGACCATGGTACTATTGGATGGGGTAGGGTTGGCAACGGAACCGGAACTTTCCGTTCCGTTCCGATAGTGTCGTTTCCGATTGATTTCCGGTACCGGTAATGACACGGTCCGGTTGGTTCCGGTTTACCGGTACCCAATGGTCCGGAAAACGATACCGGTCCGGACCTACAAAAAATTCCGGTATTTCCGGTTCCGGTTGACCGGTTTCCGGTCCGTAACTTTTAAAGATTTGGCCTTTTTTTTTTTCTTTTTTAAAACTTGGTTTGCAACGGCTCTTTTGGCCGTTGCATTTCAACCGTTATTCCCCCCCCCCCTTTCCAATTACCCCCACCACCCTTTAAAATTTTTACTATAAATATACTTCATTTCAATTATTTTTTTCACACAAATATTATCAATTTTCATACTCTCTCTTAATATTCTCTCAAATTCTCTCTAAATATTTCTAGTTTTATTATATTAGTTGAACACTTGAAGTTGAGGATTCATTTATTATATTAGTTGGAGTTGAAGATTTTTTGAAGATATTACAAGCTTCAATTATCATCTTTTAATTCCGACATTTGTTATACGTCTTCTTTTACGGAGGCGTTCGGTATATTCGTTTCAACTTTAATCTCTTTTTATTTACGTTAATTATCTATATTTTTTTTATTTACGAACATCAATTTGTATTTGTATTGCTTGTTTTAATATTTTATTTTGAAATATGGATTTTGAAAAAAATAGTAGTGGTAAAAAATCAAATTTTGGTAAGGTCTTTCGTAGAAATAAAAAAAGTAAGGCTAGTACTAGTTCATTACCGGGTAGATTTAATGAAACTTCATTATCACAACCTAATGGTTTCGATGTTGGTATCGGTATGGAATTAGATAATGAGACCCTGAATAGGCGTTATAATAATTTTGAGGAAGACTTACCAGAGGAAGATGATATAGAAGAACAAGAATTAGGTGATACCCCTACCCCTACTAGTCCGATTACGGAATTATCGGAACACGGTGAAGAACTGTCCCCTTTACCGGAATTTACTAGGGCCAGAGGTACCGAACGTACTAAAAGGTCTTTAGTTTGGAAATTTATGGAGCATGATAGGGTAAAAAGTACTGCTACTTGCAATAAATGCAAGAATGTTTTTAAACATTTGACTGGGGGGAAAAATGGCGAGACAGGATTGCTAACTTCGCATTTGATGAGATGTAATAAAGAATTTATTCGTCTAAAAAATGAGGCTAAGGCAAAAAAAGATGGTACAACATTTGTACATGAATCTGTAGGAGGTAATATGGTTCAAACATGTTTAGACATGTTTAACCCGGCTGAAGCAAGTTCATCCTCGACATATAGTGAAGATGTAGATACAGAAGAACTAGCGAAAATGGTTGCTGTTATGGGTTTGCCTTTTAGTTTTCCTTCGCATCCCGGTTTTATTCATTATATTCAACGAGTATATAATCCCTCTTTTAAAGGGTTTTCACGAAATACAATTAAAAATGATATTTTTAAATTTCAAGCTGAACATTGTCATTTTCTTCGTTGCTTATTTGATAAATTTGATGGTAGAATATCTGTTACTTCTGATATGGGTACTAGTGTTGTCGGTAATGATTATTTTACTCTCACGGCTCATTGGATTGATCACGATTAGAACATGCAAAAAAGAATTATTGCTTATAAATATGTCGATGAGTCTAAAACCGGTATGTATATAGCTAATACAATAGCGGAGAGCATGAAATATTTTAGATTTATTGGTAAACCTATGGCATGCACATTAGATAATGCTTCTAATAATTTGAAAGCTATTGACGAGTTAAAAACTAGATTATGTTTAATGTATCAAGATCATTTTCATGTTAGATGTTCTGCACATATTTTAAATTTGATAGTACATGATGATATTCATTTGTTTAGAAATGGTTGTCTTAAAGTGCGAATTGCTTGTAGTTCTATGTTTAAAAATAAAAAAAAGGCTGTAATGGATGATTTTAAACGTAAATGTGAACAATGTGGCCTTCCATATAGAAAAATTCCAAAAGAAATTCCTACTAGATGGAATTCTTTGTTTCAAATGTTTGAAGTTGCTGTTATATATCGTAAACCTATATAATTAGTTTATAATTCTTATAATGAGGATGTTAATTTAATGCTAGATGAAGATGATTGGACTGAAGTAGAAGAACTTTGTAAATTTTTGAAAACTTTTTATCAAGCTACGAACACAGTATCTGCTCAATATACTCCAACTATTTATTCTGTTTTAGTAACTATTACTGCTATTTCTAAAGTACTTGTTGAATATAAAAAAATATGTCCTAACAAAGAGGCAATTGAAGCTATGATTGAAAAATTTAAAAAATATTATTTTCCAATTCCACAAATTCTTTTAACAACTAATTTATTAAACCCATTTTATAAAGAACATGGTACAGTGATGTTGGGTTAGAAAATTATACAACAATTTAGAAATTGGACTTCATCAAAAGCCATCAGTTGAAACTTGTTGTGCTAGCATAGTACCTACAGCTAGGAGTTTATATAACTTGTATCAAGTTATGGAACAAAATATTGGGCCGATTGAACCTCCTAGTTCTAGACGTAGATATGATGATTTAGATGATGAGATGGGCGAAGAACTTGGTCTTCAATGTTGTATGAGTAATGATTTTGATTCGTATCTTTCGCAGGACCGGGAAAATATTAGAGGTGAAACTGAAAAACAACAACTTTTATCGTGGTGGAAGACCCGGATCAGACAATTTCCAAAACTTTCAAGGATGGTTCGAGATTATTTATCAGCTCAAGCTTCTTCAGTTGCTTCGGAGCAAGCTTTCAACGCAGGAAGATTTATAATAGGAGATCATCGGTATTCGTTAGCAAGGGATAGTTTGGAGATTTCGGTATTGTTTAGATATTGGATCAATGTCGAACGAAGAAATTTTGGGCTCCCCAAATTACCGCCCCATATTGAAGACGAAATAGATAAAATTTTTGAGGAAAATAGTGATGATGGAATGGAAGCAATGGAGGAACAAGAAAATAGACCAATTCCGGAGGATTTATCCGTCGAAGAATTAGAAAAGTTACGCCAAAAAAATTATAGACAATTTAGATATTAATAAGATTCTACAGTAGAAATCTAATTCATACAGAACCCTTCCTAGAAGGTGGCTGTGTAGATTAGATTTCCATTTAATATCTTTGTAATAAATGTACAACGTACGAAATTTGAATAAATATAACGGCTATTCGCCTAATTTTGTTTTAAATTTTCTCTTTTGTTTGTTGCAATTATGAAAATAAATAAATATTATATTAAGTATTTAAGTTTATAAAGTTAGAAAATTTTTTAAAAATATATATATATAACTTATATATTAATCTCATTAAGTTATAATTTAAATTAAAATTTAAAAAAAAAAAAAAAAAAAAAACTAGTACCAGCGGCGATATTCCGGTAACGTTCCGGTATCGCTCCGGTCCGTTCCGGTTCCACACCGGTAGCTAGCAGACCGGTCCGAACAAGGAAAAATTTCTGGTATTCCGGTTCCGGTAACTCTGGTTCCGGCGATATAAAATGGTAATGAGGTTCCGGTACCGTTCCGGATCCGGTCAAACCGGTACGGCGGTTCCGGATCCGGTCAAACCGGTCCGGCGGTTCCGGATCCGGTCAAACCGGTCCGACGGTTTCGGATCCGGTCAAACCAGTCCGGTGGTTCCGGTTCCGATCCGTTGACAGCCCTAGAATGGGGGGAGGGGGCACCGCGCAACCCCCTTACCTGATAGGACTTTATTTTTCTTTCATATTTTAAGGGCTTTTTGGTCCTTTCCTTGGTTAAAGGCCATCCCCAACCCTTACTATATGACCCTAAATCCCTAATTATGTATTTCTTTCTCCAAAACACATTTTACTCCTCGCCAAAACACTTAGGTGCAAAATCAACTAGGGTTTAAGATTCAAGGATCTCTCAAGCTTTATTAAATTTTTTTTTGTCAAAAGGTATGTTGACAACCTCCTTTTAACTAAATTTATTAGTGGCAGATTTTTCAGGTACAAAAGAGGTTTAATGTGAATTTTGAATTGAGTTCGTTGAATGATTTTCGAGAGGAGGAATTTCTTAAGCTTGTGAACCTTTTTTGATAAAATTACTTTAAAATTTTTATTTGAACTTGAGAATTGAGATTTACTATGTGAATTATGAAATCCTTTGATTATGAAGTTATATTGGGGTGTATTGGAGTCAAAAAAGTTTTATTCCTCTTGTAATTCACTTGGTTACCCTAATCTTGGTTTTTGATGAGAAGGAAGAGTTATTTACATCCTTTGCTTTTGAATGTGTTGTTATTCAAATGTGGAATCTTTAACCTTTATGGGTTTGTTAAATGTGTTCAAATATTTGAAATGATGGGATAAATAAGGTATGGTTATGTGAAAATTTAGTTATGGTTATGTTAAATACTATGAATGACGGGGTTAATAGCCTATATTTTTATGATAATGATTTTGGCATGAGATGAATGACGTACAAGTCTTGGTACGATGATACCAAAATGTGAATGCCTTAATGAAAGATTCTATGGATAAATGTTGATGAAAAAAGTTTTAAATTGGGCTTAAAGGGAATTATGCAGTTCACCGAGAAGGCGTAAGTCCTCATTACCCGATGTCTAAAACAACTATTTTGTCGACGTAGGGGTGGTTCGCTCCTTAATGAGATGACCTTATAATATTTTCCTCTATGAAGATGTTATGATAGACAAATTATGTCGATCTTATCTCATGCAACAAACATAGATTGGGAGCCCCGGTTGGGTGGATACCATACCCATACAACCCGTGGGTTACTTAATATCAGTGCAAACAACATAGTTCAGAATATGTTTCAAAGTATTGTGTCTTTATGTTTTATATCACCTGCCTCATACTTTCTCTATTTCTATATATATTATGAATTTTATAACTTGATTTATAAATTGCTCGTCCCTTTTCTTGGGTTGCATACTTGTATTTGTCGTACTGACCATCCCAAAATGCTACATCTTTTCATGATATAGGTTTTGAAGTATTTTCTCACAATTCTGCTTAGTATTAGGTTTTATCTGGGATAACAACTAGCAAGTGGTGATCTATCCATCTTTGGAAGGCATATGGTGTCATTCATATAGACATAGATTATCGTGTTTTTATGGTATTGCCGCAGCCATTTCCATCTTAGAATTTTTCATTCATAATATGTAATGAGCCATCAAGTTATTTTCTGCATTTCCATATTTTTTTGTCATTTAGACCTTTCCTATACCTGCCCCATGTCATTTATGACTTGTTGGAGCCATCCGTTTGATTACCGGGCAGTTTGTTTGTTTTTTAAAGACAATTTACTATTTTGAAGTCTTCGCTCGTAAGGATTGGCTATTGGGCGTCAACCTTAGCTTAACGACCTTGTATGCCAATTCTGACAGTTCCACCAACTCTAGAACATCGATTTTAGGTGAGATGGACCTTTGGTTTAGGTCCCAAGGTTTTTTGGACTCATTTAGGCTATTGCATGGATTTTGGTAAAAGTGACCTTTGGGTGTGCGACCCATATTTCATCAAAACAGCTCCGTTGAGTCCAGAATGTCAAATTTGATAAGGTAGCATAGTCCATTTGTAGTCACGAGATTCTAAACGAATCTCGAGGGGTTGATGGAAACTTGGCAAAAACTAAGTTTCAGTAGGTACAACTATGTAATCGGGCCTTTGGTCGCTTATGCGATGGTTTCTTAAGCGGACAAAGGGTCACTTTATTGACCAAGATGATCCCCACCTTTTTCTCTTTAGTAGAGGACTGCCAATTTTTCCGTACATCACTTAAGCGATGTGTTTTCCACTAAAGCAGAGGTCGTCTAGGTGCAAGGGTCGCTTACGTGACCATGTGTCGCTTTAGCACCGATCGCTTAAGCGATTACAGTAGGGGCATTAAATTCTCCTTTTCACCTAAGTTTCTCCTATTTTCTTCAAGTCTCCAAGGATTTTGTACCCTAGAGAGCTTAGGAAATTGATCCCTGGGTGATTGTGGGGTATTGGTGCGCTCGGGAAAGTTATTTCCTCATCATAATCCTTGTAAGTTTCCATATAATTCTGGATTTAGTTCTTGTATTTTGTGATAAATCTATAGTTCCTTGATGAGTTGAATTGAGTGTTGTTTCAGATCAAAATTTACTCATTCTTGAGAGTAAATGATCCTTGAGTATAGACAGACGTGTTGACGATTTTTAAAGTATGTGGCCACAAGTGGACCCTGCATGGGATTTTGACTTGATGTTTGGGCTTAGAAGCATTAAAATGCAAAATGGGCATCATTATTGTCATATTAATGATTACTATTTTAATAGTGTAGCATCTTGTGGAGACTTCTCATAAGGAGAAATCTCCAGTTTAGCGGACTTTATCGGGCATTCTTCAACCTCCAGGTAGGCTACGCTTACTCTTCTCATAAATTGAGTTTTATAATGGTTTTGGTATGTATTATTCTAGTCTTGAGTTGGAAATTATGAGTCGATCACATAGTTAGCAAAATTTAAATTATTTGGCCAGTTAGTGAGTCGTATTTTGGCAGATTTGACTTAACTACCCATTCCTTGGGTTGAATTGCCACCTTAGGACGTAATAAGACTTATGTAGCACTTTGTGGTGGGATTTTTGAACCTTAGTCTAGCTTGGGATAGAAATTGCTTTAAAATGGACTTTTGCGGTTAGAAGTAGCCCCCTCCGACCAACTTTAGGACATATAAAAATCAACTTCTTTTTGAATTAGGAGGTCATCTTCCATTGTACTATTTATATTCTTGATCCTGAGGAGGAATTAGACATTTATTGACTTTGACTAGGCTTGTACCTCAGATATATTAAGACCATTTGAGTTTGGCAAATTATGATATTAAGACTAGTTTGAGTTTGAAAATTATGATCTTAAGACCGGTTGAGTCCGAAAATTATAATATTAAGACCGATTCAAATTCTATAATTATGATGTTAAGACCGGTTTGAGTCTGAAAAATTATGATATTAAGACCAGTTCGAGTTCGGAATCTATGATGATATTATTTTTTATTTGAGTTTGGTATTTATGATGTTATTTTTGGTTCAAGTTCGACTATGAGAGGCTACATATGATGATTAAGGAACCGATTTGAGTCCAGTGTTTATGGTATGGGAGGATCTATATGGTTAAGGAACCGGTTTGAGTCCAGTGTTTATGGTATGTGAGGATCCACTATTATGGATTTGAGGTTCAAATATCTTATGAGTGTTACTATTAGAATTTCTTTCTTGATTGCATCTACCAGGCTTATGGGGGCTCAGTTCAATTATTTATTCCTACTTGTATCTTCTGGGCTTATGGGGGCCCTGTTAGCCTATAGTTAGTCATGTCCTCTTTGATATTATTTACTCGGTTATATACTTCAAATATTTGAAGAACTGTTCCAGGGTTTCCCTTTTCCCTGACTTTAGTTTATTACTCCCTCCGTCCCATTTTATGTGTCTCCATTTGACCGGGCACGGAGTTCAAGAAATAAGGGAAGACTTGGTAAAGTTTACCAAATTATCCTTTATCAAAAAATGTGCCAATATCTTTTTTTTAATTAAGTGGGACCAATAAGGGTAAAAGGGTAATTGTGCCTTTAAAAAGTTGCCAAATAAGAAAAGGCGACACTTATTTTGGGACGGATTAAAAAGGAAATGATGACACATAATTTGGAACGGAGGGAGTATCTTGCATCTTATTATACTTTTACTATGATTTAGCTCAGTCGATCGATGATGCCTACTGAGTAACCATTATTTTGGTACTCATACTAAACTTCTGCATCTTTTTCTGATGTAGATCTAAGTACTAGCTGCCATCGTTGACATTTGTACTAGTATTGGTCGAAGTTCGGAGATAGGGTATGCTTTTGAAGCTAGAGCTGACTTTCTCTCCTTCTATTTTTGGACGGTTTTTATTCGAGACTATTGTACATTTGATACTTATAGTACTCTTGTTCTTTTACTAGAGGCTCTTGTACCAACCTTGCTAGGTCGTGTAATATTTTTATTGTTTTTTCTTATTTCAGTTGTGTTATCATCCTTATATTTTATGGCTTGTAATTTAATTACTTTTGTAATTTTGGTGTTTACCATTCTTACGACCAATTATCCCATTACATATCATTTTAGGCTATAATTTGGCTTACCTACTAGCAAGTTAAAGTAGGTTGCAACATGACTCGTGAAATCGGGTCATGATAAATTGTTATCAGTGCTAGGTTCACTGGTATTGTTGCTACAAGAGCAAGTGTCTAGTATAGTCCTGCGGATTGGAAGGATAACATTCATTTCTTATGTTTGGGAGGCTATGGAAATTCTTAGAAGATCTTCACTCTCCTCACTCATTTCATGTTATGAGTCTGTGTTGGTTTCTAAAGTTCACTCAATTTCACTCTTCAACGATGGCTAGGATATGAGTTACTACTACTGGAGACGAGGACTCTAAGTCCACGATTGGGGATCTTGTCGGAGGTCGTGGACGACCTACAATTCTAGGGTAAGTGAGAGCAATAGACCCAGATAAGGAGCCTTCACCAAACCCTATTCCTACTCTAGCATCGGAGATTGCTCCACATAGCCAGGTGGTGGACGATGACGCAGCCCAAGCTCTACCAGAGTTTATTCCTTCATCGATGCTTAGAGATATTTTTGTTCAGTTACTAGGTTTGGTTTGTGGTGCACCATATGATGGTGCTCAATCTGTGGATCAAAGTGGTACAGAGGTAGAGGTGCAACCTGGATGCGGCCCCCTAAAGTTGAGATACCTCCAACGCCGGTAGTTACTCAACCAGTAGTCTCCCAGCCTACTATTTCTATTAAGGAGCAAAAGATGTTTAGAATATTCTTGATATTGACTTGTACTAGGTTTTATGGGGCACCAGGTGAGGTTGTATTCAAGTTATTGACTACTTGTGAGAATAAACTTCATAATTTGGGCCTAGTTAAGACTTGTGGGGTGACTATATTATTTTTTAATTGGACTTGGCAACTAGACATTGGTGGAGAGGTTATCTTGATTACGGCTAACTTGATCTCCTCTATTGACATAGACTTAATTATCTACGGTTTTCTTGAAAAAATATATGCCTTGTAGCCTAAGAGAGCATCTGAGAGAGTGGTTCTCGAGATTAGAGAAGGGTTTTATAACTGGCCTGGAGTATGAGGCTCAGTTCCATGAGTTAGCCAAGCATGCTACAACTATCTTACCAACTGAGTATGAGCCGATTCAATTTTTTTGGGATATGAGACTTCCTCTTTGCATGACTACTTAAAGTTTGGTTGCCACTGGTAGGTGTTTTATTGAGATCTCTAATTATGCTCATACCATGAAGAAGCTGAATTTCGAGGTCCAAGAGGGAAACAATAAGAGAACGCATTACACGAATAGTTTTAATGAGAGTCAAAGCGCTTTATTAATTAGAGGCAGGGATTCTCTGGGTAGGAATCCTCTATGTTAATTTTAAATGCATCAAGTCCAGTCTAGTAGGCCTATTCATGCCTCTCTTTAGATTACTAGTAGGTACCACCCAGCTATAATAATCATCTTGGCCAGAGTAGCGATAGTCTTTGAGAGATGCACATTCTGGCTTTTCTAGCTAAGGTGGTTATTTTGGGGTTGACAAATCTTCTGGACACAGTACAGTGCCTGGGGCGTGTTATGAGTGTAGGGCATATGTCCATTATTCTAGAGAGTGTCCCCTATATGGGATAGTTGTACCTGCAGCGCAAAGTGTTCCACTAATTTGGGGCAATGACTCCCCCAACTAGAGGTGGTATGCAGGGTCGTTGGGATAGTCCCTAGGGTTCTCGATGAGGTTCTTAGGAAGGTAGGATAGGTGGTCGGTCAGATGCCCAACCAGGTGGTGGGCGAGGTCATTTATTTATTGTACCTGATAGACTAGAGGTGAGGTCATTTATATATTGTACCTGATAGACTAGAGGTAGAGTCTTCAGATGGTGTTATTATAGGTATGATCTCAGTGTTCCATCATTTGGCTTTTGCTTTATTTGATCTGGGATCCACTTATGCATATGTGTCTGCTTATTATACACCGCAGTTATATTTGTCTTTGAATTCTTTATCTATGTCATTATGTGTATCTACTCCTATGGGTAATTTTTTAGTAGTGAATCAAGTTTATATATCATGTTTCGTGACCATTTTGAAGTTTCATACTTAAGCTTATTTTATTATGTTAGAGATAATGGACTTTGACATAATTTTAGGCATGGACTGGTTATCCTCTTATCATGCGGTCTTGGATAATTTTGCCAAGACCATTACCTTAGCCATGCTCGGCATACCGCCGGTCATGTGGTAGGAATCCAATAGCCGCACACCAGTATAGATTATTTCATATGTTGGTAGAGGACACTTATATGAAGGGGTTGCAAGTCTTATCTTAATTATATTAGTGTTATTAATATGGAGAGTCCTTCTCTTTATTATGTTCCTGTAGCCCGTGATTTTCTTGATGTCTTTTCTATCAACCTATCTGACCTTGATATTGAGTTTATTGTTGATCTTGAGTCGAAAACCAACCTATTTCTATGACACCTTATCGTGTGGCTTTTATCGAGCTTAATGAGCTAAATTCTCAGCTTCATGATTTTTTTAGTAAGGGTTTTATTAGGTTATGTGTGCCATCTTAGGGTGCTTATTTCTTGGTCGTGAAGAAAAAGGATAATTCTATGCATATGTATATCAATTACAAGCAGCTGAATAAGATGAAAGTGAAGAATAAGTATCCTATGCCTCGTATTGATGAATTTCTTAACCAGTTTCAAGAAGAGAAAGTGTTCTCTAAGATTGACTTAAGGTTTGATCACCATCAGTTGAGGATTTGGGCTGAGCATCTCAAAGACAACCTTCAAGACTCATTATGGCCATTATGAGTTCCTAGTGATGTCTTTTGGGTTGACCAATGCCCCAGCCGTGTTAATGGATTTGATGAAATGCTTCCTCAGACCTAATTTGGAGACCTTCATGATCGTATTCATCAATGACATTCTTGTGTATTCGTGAAGTTGGGAGACACATATGCAGCATTATAGGATTGTGCCCCAAACTTTGAGAGATCATAAGATTTTTGCCAAATTCTCAAAATACAAGTTCTGGCTTGATTCTGTTACATTCCTAGGACATGTGGTGTCTAAGGATAGGATTAAGGTAGATCAAATGAAGATTGAGGATATTCGTGATCGGAATATACCTACATCTCTGCTTGAGGTTCGTAGCTTAATCAGTTTGGTGGGTTACTACAGGCAGTTCATTGAGGGTTTTCGCTACTGTTGCATCTTCGATGACTAGATTGACAAGGAAAGAAGTTCCTTTCCAGTGGTTTCAGGAGTGCGAGTTGAGCTTTTAGAAGCTTAATTATTTTCTCACTTCATCTTTTATATTGAATCTTCCTATTTAGGGCGATCAATTTATCATTTGTTGTGATGCTTCCGATGTTGGTTTGGGTTGTGTTTTGATGCAAAAAAGGTTGAGTTATTGCTTATGCATTGAGGAAGCTAAAGGTACATAAGCGCAACTACCCCACTCATGATTTTGAGTTGGCGATAATAGTTTTTGCGCTTAGGATTTGGAGGCATTACTTGTATGGTGTTCATTATATGCTCTACACTGATCATCGTAATCTTCAACACCTTATGACTGATAGAGACATTAATTTTAGACAATACAAGTGGATGGAGTTATCAAACGATTATGGCATCTCTATTCAATACCATTCGAGTAAGGGGAATGTGGGAGCAGATGGCTTGAGCCAAAAGACAGTAAGTATGTATAGCCTGAATTCTATTGCAGCTTTTGAGCGGATGTTGGCATGGGGCATCCAGTCCTTAGCCAACTTGATGGTTTGACTTGATGTTTCAGACTCCTCGAGGATCATTGCTATCATTAAAGTTAGGTGTAATTTATTTGAGCAGATTCACAGTCGCCAGTTTGAGAATAGTCGACTTTGTGGCATCCATGACTAGATGACTAGGTGTTGAGGGGTGAGTCCAAAAGGGCTACCATGAATTTTGAGGATATTTTAAGATATGGTGGCTATATTTGTATTTTGAAGGTTAGCGACTTAATCTAGTTGATATTGTGTGAAGCTCACAGGTCCTGATACCCTATTCACCCTGGGACAGTTAAGATTTATAGGGACTTGAGGCAGCATTTTTAGTGGAGTGTCATGAAAAGAAATATAGCAGATTTTGCTTCTCATTGCCTATGTTGTTAGAAGGCGAATGCCAAGCATCAGAGGCCTGATGGCTTGATTCAGAGATTGCCAATTCCTGAGTGGAAGTGGGAGCAAATCACCAGACTTTATTAGTGGTTTGCCTTACATCTTCCATGGTTCTGATGGCATTTAGGTCATTATAGATTGATTGACCAAATGAGCACATTTCCTTCCTATTTAGATGTCCTCCAATGCTGAGTGATTCACTCTTATCTATGTTCATGAGATAGTCACCTGCATGGAGTACCCATATCTATTATTTCAGATAGGGGCTCAATATTTACTTTTATATTCTAAAGGGCTTTTTAAGAGGAGTTGGGTATTCAGGTAGATCTTAGCACCATTTTTCACCCTCAGACCGATGGTCAATCATGGCTGACTATTCAGGTTGTTGAGGATATACTTCAAGCTTGTGCTATGGACTTTGGAGGTTAGTGGGTGTAACACCCAACGTTAGCAGAGTTTGCCTATAATAATAGCTATCATCCGAGTATTGAGATGATACCATTTGAGGCATTGTATGGTAGGCATTATTGATCTTTGATAGGGTTGTTTAAGACCTCTAAGATTTGTCCCCATGGTACTGAATTACTTTAGGAGTCATTGTATAGAGTCCGGGAGATTCAGGATAAGTTGAGGGTAGCTCATAGTAAGTAGAAGGCTTATGTAGATCTGTAATGACCCTCCAGGTCATTTTCTGTATTTTCACTTATTTTCATTGTTTAGAGCTTTCCTATAGCTGCCCTAAGTCATTTATGACTTGCTGGAGTTGATAGTTCGGTTATCGGGTAGCTAGTGTTTTTTAGAGCCAATTCTTAATTTTGAACTCTTCGCTGGTTAAAATTGGTTAATGGGTGAAAACTTCAGCCAAATAACCTCATATGCCAATCCTGACAATTCCAACAGCCCTGAAACATCAATTTTATGCTAGGAGTACCCTTGGTTTGGATCCCGAGGCTTTTGAACTCATTTTAAACTATTGGTCAAAAATTAAGAGAAATGACCCTTGGGTGTGGGACCCACTTTTTGCCGAAATGTCCTTGGATGGAAATTTCAATTGCACCATTATTTCTGGAACATCAAATTTTAAAGAGTAGCATAGTTTATTTGCATATACAGGATTCCAGATGAATCCCGAGGGGTCGACGACGACTCAAAAAAATTCCAAGTCTCTAACAGATACACTCAACTGATTCACTCATGTTTATGGTATAATTTCTATCTTAGGACTTAATATGACTCAATTAAAATTTGGAAGTGGATTTAGATGCCTTAACCTTGTCCGAGGTAGAATTTGCCTTAGAACGGATTTCAGGGGTTAGAAATGGGCCCTTCGGCACACCATAGGCCATGATTATTATTAGCTGCTTGTAGCTTTATAGGAGAATTGTATCCTTTAAATTGCATATTTGGTAGCTATAAAAGGGTGGTTACATTGGTATTATGCTAGTTTGGTACACTTTGGAGTTAATACTAGTTCCGGTACAAGTCCAACGATTTATGATCTTGAGACCGGTTTAATTCCGGCATTATATAATTTCCAGTTCAAGTCTGGCATTTGATTATATGAGTTTTGGTTCAAGTCTGCATTGATGAGTTGTTTGTGATGGTTATTGATAGGGCTATCAAAATAAACCCACCCAAACTTTTTTGGGTTGGGTACAAACTAATTATAAATTGAGTTAGGTTTGAGCCCATTAAACCTGATCTGTTAAAAAACAATTCTCACCCATTTCAACCTGTAATATACCCATTTCCACCAAAAAAATTAACCATCAACACAACTCTAAGATGCAAATTTGTGGAACCCCATAGCAAATCGTCCAACATCGATGGCACTCCACGCTGGTGGAACATATTTTCGGCAGTTGGTACTCTATTCCCAACCTCCGATTCAATGTTCTTTTTGATTCTTTATTACTCGATTCAACTAAAATCACTTTAATTTCTTTTATGAAGTCGTTGCTGCCTGTTGGTATTGCTCTAATTTCGCAAAGGTTAGTACCTTTTTATTTCTATTGCTACAAAGAAAGTTCAGATGCAAAAGAAATAGTGGAAAGTATTGCACTGGATTCTTTTCCCCTTCCGTATGTAAACAAGAATAATTTGAATCTGTATATAGTTGATGTTAGAAATTTGAATCGAAACATAAGGAGTGGAGCTTGGATATCTTTTGAACCTGTAAAACATCAATTATAGTTGTTTGATTGATGGATTCACATTTTTTTCTAGGTTTTATCATTTGTTATGGATCATAAAGATGAAGCTTCTATTGGAGAGGCTCAAGAGAGCTTTTCAAGTTCATCAAAATAGAAAAGAAGATCTGAAGCGTGGAAATTTTTTGAGCAGTTGCCACAGGATGACAATGAAGATAATAGATTACGAGTAAAATGTAATAATGTGGACTTATCATGTTGGCTGACTCAACTTTGGGAACTTCAAATTTAAATCATCATCACTTGAAATGCCTAAAAGATGAATCCAATCCCAACAAGGTACGCCAGTAGATCACAAATCATATCTTGAAAAGATCGCCAAGGCTATAGTTAGACATAATTATCCATTTAACTTTATGGATAATGAAGGAATTAGAGATATTCATTCTTTTTTAAATCCTTGTGTTAAGACCCTTTCAAGAAACACGACAAAAGCTGATGTTTGTAAATTGTACGAGGTTCATAAAAAGATAATCAAAGATGAACTTGCTGGTATTCCTAGTAGAATATGTTTGACATCTGATTTATGGAGTTCAATCACCACTGATGGTTATATTTGTGTCACTGCACATTATGTTAATACAAATTGGATTTTGCAAAAGTGAGTTTTGATATTTTGTCATACGTCTCCTCCCCATAGTGGTGCCATTCTAGGTCCAAAATTGATCAATATGCTTACAGTATGGGGAATTGAGAAAAAGGTTTTTTTGATAACTTTATATAATGCACGATATAATGAAAGTGTTGTGGATAGGTTGATCGGACATTTTAAGTTGTTGGATTCTGTACTTGTTGATGGGAAGTTTGTGCATATTCAATATTACCATATTTTGAATTTGGTTGTCAACACAGGTTTGAAGATAATTAAAATTGCGGTAAGTACTATTAGGGAAAGCATAAAGTATGTTAAAGGTTCTGAGGAAAGGAAAATAAAGTTTGTAGAGTGTATTAAGAACTTGGGCTTAAAATTGAATGGGAAGGTACGTCAAGACGTGCCGGCGAGATGGAATTCCACATTCTTGATGCTTGATAGTTCTATTCCTTATTGTCGAGCATTTTCTGATTTTAAGGTACTTGATACTGAATTTAAATGTTGTCCCTCCAAAGATGATCGGGTTAAAGCTACTTGAATTGCTAAGTTCTTGAAGCCTTTCTACGAAGTCACTATTTTATTTTTAGGAAATTACTATTCTACTGCTAACATGTATTTTCATAAAGTTTGGAAAATTCATATGATGATAATAGAAGAGAAGTATAGTGAAGATCCTCATATTAAGGCAATGGTAGAGGAAATGGAAATTATGTTAAAAAAGTATTGGCAGGAAGACTATAGTCTAATTGCTTCAATGGCGGTAGTTCTTGATTCTCGGTATAAGTTAAAACTTGTAAGTTTTTTCTTTACCAAACTTGATCCAGTCACTTGTAATGAAAAGGTAAAAGTTGTTGAGTATAATATGCATGCGTTATTTAGAGAGTATTTGAAAAAATCCTTGGTTGATGTTGATATGGTAGAAAATAGTAGTGGTAGAGATGATGTTGAAGTGGTGGATGGAATGGATGAGCATGATACTTTTGAAAGTCAATCAGAACTTGGTTCAAAAAAGACACAATTAGATTCTACTTGGAAGAACCCGTGTTGGTTCACAAAGGAAATAAAGATCTAGATGTACTTAAGTTTTGGAAAGATAATACAATTAACTATCCGGAACTCTCACTGATGGCACAAGATTCATTAAGTATTCCTATCACCACTGTTGCATCTGAGTTTGTTTTCAACATTGGACGTCATGTTATTGGTAAATATCAAAGCTCAATTTTACCTGAAAATATAGAAGCAAAATTGTGTTCGCGAGATTGGATCTATGGTCATCAAGGTAAAGTATTATCAAATCATATCACTTTTTTTCTTATAAGAAAACATAATGTGTCTTGGCAATTTGTCTCTAACCTTCGTGTTTTTAGCTTCTGCCGACTCTAAAGAGGAAGATAACATTGCAATAGATGTAAGTGAAGTTACTGCTCAGAGATTTAATTAGCTTGGTGAATGTGTGTAGGTATATTCTTAATTCATTCTTTCGGTGACCGTGTTTCGCTTCTTTTGTTGTGTCTCGGAGAATCTGCCATAGTGCCATGTATTTGTGGCTGGTTGCAACAGGTGCTAAAAATTGCTTATTAGGAACATCTTTATTATATATATATTGCTGGTAGAAAGTTGTGTATAGTGAAACCCGGATAGGTGATGTCAGAATTAGACTCAACTGTGTGAAGAGAGTTTTCAGAAAAAATCACAGGCAATGGCTCCTAGTGGTACTGGTTTGTGCACAGTACTGACAGATAGTGAAAAACTTGTTGGATGGTGACGCACTGGTAGGAAAATAGCACGACGACAAAGCTTCTTTCTGATACAAATATTGCTGGTAGCTGCATAACAACTAACAAATTATAATAGTTATGCCAAGTCCTTCTCCACTCACTGATGTTGGAATCTAGCATATTTCCTTTTCCCTACCAAAGGCAAGGAGGGGTCTTAGCAACAATTTTTGCATTCTTAGGTTTGTTTAACAGTGCAAGCTTTTAATTGCATTTCCACATGCCAATTTATACCATCCAGAAGCCAGTCCAAATGGTAGGTCCATCTCGTTGGATCAGGAAAGTAAATCTTGTATGCCTGATTATTTATTGAAAAATGAGTCACTTAATTTGAATTGTATGATTCCCATCTGTATTTATATGTATGTCCAATTGAAAAGATTATCGCACTATTGATGAAGTGGCATACTTTTAGTATCTAGCCCTATTGTGTATTGTTGCTGATGCTATTTCTCTTGGAGTAAGTCTAGTACTTCTAATTAACTTCTTACTCATACCATTTTGTAGGAGCTGGTAAAAAACAAATCAGCAAAATCGATGCTGGTGGCTTCTCAATGTTGTTCGTCATGTTGATTGGTCTTATAGGTGTTTTGGTTGGATACCTGATCAAGAAGACGTAGTTGGAAGGAGACGCTCTCTAATTCATTAGTTGCATGCCCAGAAAAATTTGATGGCATTGGAGAATTTTATTTTTCCCCTTGTTTAAAGACTTGTGCATTAGAAGTAGGCCATTATGGAGTCATCTATAGTGTAAAAATGTTTTAGTCCATTTTCGGTAATATGGGCATTTGACGACTTGATAACTTGACGGATCTGTGGGCGTGCTGATGGACCTTCTTTTTATTTTTCTGGATAACTTGCCAATGCTATTCAGTGTTCTTCAAAATTGCTTTATATATCCAATGCTTTTATTGTATCATGAAGTTTATATTCTTTGTTTAATGTTAGTTGTGTGTCTACATAATGTGTACATGATGAGTATTGGCATAGTTGTACAAAAGTATTTTAGCTCAACCCCAGTAATAGTTGTACATAATGAAGCACCCAGTACTCAAGATTACACGGAGGACGTATTAATATTAGTTAGCTATTAGTATTTGTTTATGATAATTATTAATTAATCTTACCAATCTGGGAAGTTAGTATGAATTTTACATCCTATATATTAGATGCATACATTTACTGTTGAAAATACAAAGAGCTATATTATTTGTATCAAGTCAAGATCAAGTATCAACTACAAAGAGCTAGTATTGATTGTTCAAGTAAATCATGAGACGGAACAGATAAATAATCTATATAACTAAAATCATAATTTTAGCAGAACTGAAACATGAAATTTGAACTATTTAAGTTTTAACTGTAGACAAAGTGGATCACATTGGGCGGGTCAAAACCCAACCCGATAGTTTACCCATTTCAACCCAACCCATTTCAACCCGAAACAAATTTAGAAGGGTAGTGACCCAACCCGATATCTAATTCAACCCATTTACTATCTTCAATCTCAACTCAACCCGCCTATTTGACACCCCTAGTTATTGAATTAGTTTTAATACGAAGTTTATGGTATTGAATGATTTCTGATTATTACTTGAAAAGTGGTTATTTGGTACAATTCCGGTTACTTATCATCTTTGATTGCACCCTTTGAGTTTATAGGGGCCCACATTGGGTTATATACTTCTCCTTACTTACTGTCTTATTGGGCCAGTCTGATAGTATTAATTATGTTTTCTTTCATATTATATTTATTTTTTTATTTATTTACAGTATTGGAGTGCTATTCTAGGTTTTTTCTTTTACCTTGAGTTAGCTTATTTGTCTTGCATGTTATCATACTTATATCATCATTTAGCTCTGTCGGTCGATGATGCCTATTGAGTACCCATGGCTTTGGTACTCATACTACACTTCTGTACCCTTTTGGAGCAGATCTGAGTACTAGTGGCTGCTGTTGACGTGATGTTTATGCTGGTTTGAGTCTGAAGATAGGGTGAGCTTTCTAAGTCAGAGTTGCCCTTTATCCTTCTATCATTTATGTCTAGTCTTTCACTATTCGAGACTAATATATATTGCCTATTATAGTACTTATATTACTTTTTGTCAGTGGCTCTTGTACCAACACTACTAGGCCGTGGGATTTTATTATTATCTTTATCTATCCCGTAGACAATTATTATTACTTAAATTATTATTGTAAGTCCTTACATGTAGATTTCCTGCTTTTACACCTTTTCCCACCAAATTAGCCCATTACTTTTAGCTTTGGGCTATGGTTTGGCTTACCTATTGGTGGGATAAAGTAGGGGCCATCATGACTCATAAATCGAGTTATGACAAATTGGTATCAAATCAGTAGATTCACCAATATTGTTGGTACAAGAGCAAGTGTCTAGTAATGTCTTGGAGATTAAAATGATGATGTCTGTTTCTTATCTTCGAAAGGCTACAGGACATTCTTAGGAGTTCATTACTTCTTTCACTTATTTCATGCTAAGTGTATGAGTTGGTTTCTAATGATTCCTTTGGTTTCACTCTTTCAAAGTTGGCTAGGACACGTGCTACCACTATCCAAGATGAAGACCCTAAACCCACACCTAGGGTTCCTTTCACAGTTTTAGATGATCTAGAAGTCAAGGACATACTAGAGATACAACCCAAGCTAGGGACTAAGATACGAGGCCTTCCCCAGATCTTATTCCTACTTCCGAGCTAGAGACTCGTCCACCCCAACTAATGGTGGGCTCGGGACTAGCCTAGGCTCTACTGGAGTTTATTTCTTCTTCACTGATCTGGAATGCTTTGGTTTATATCTTAGGATTGGTTTGTTGTGTACTATATGATGGTGCACAATTTATGAATTAGAGTGGCATTAAGGTGGTGGCACAACTTGTAGCTCTGACTCCCAAAGTTGAGGTACCTTCTGCACCGGCGGTAGCTCAGCTAGTAGTTGCTCAGCCGATGGTTGCCCAGCCTGCTATGTCTATTGAGGAGCATAAGATGCTAGGTAGATTCTTGAGATTATCTTCGCCTAGGTTTTCTGGTGCATCGAGCGAGGATGCTTATGAGTCCTTGATTGCCTGCAAGGATAGGCTCCATTATTTAGTCCTAGTTGAGACTCGTGGTGTAGATTACACTACCTTTCAATTGTATTTGGAGGCTCGACATTGGTGGAGAGAACATCTGTATTCCAGGCTAACTGGAGCTTCCCCTATGACATGGATTAAGTTCTTTGAAGTTTACTTAGAGAATGTATGCCTCGTACCCTTAGAGAATATTTGAGGGATAAATTTGCAAGGTTAGAGCAAGACTCTATAACTGTTGTGGAGTATGAGGCTCAATTTCATGAGTTGGCTAGGCATGCCACATTTATTCTAACTATCAAGTATGAGAAGGTTTGGTACTTTGTTCGAGAATTGAGATTCCCTTTCTATATGGCTATGCAAAGTTTGGTCGCTGCTGGTAGATCATTTGTTGAGGTTTCTGATCATGTTCAGGTTATGAAAGAGATTATTCACGAGGCCCTAGGGGCAGCTATAGAAGGCCACGATATCAGGGTAGTTTCAGCAGGAGCCGTAGTGGCTCATGATTTAGAGGTAGTGGTTCACAGGGTAGGTACCCTTTGTGCCAGTCTTCTTAGCATTAAGTTTAGTCTATTAGTCATGCTTCTCTTTAGATAACCGACAAGATATATTGATTATCTTGGCGAGAGTAGTGGTCAGCCTCTGAGGTGTTCATCTTCTAGTTATTCAAGCCGTAGTGGTTATTTTGGGCCAGCCAGATATTTTGGGTTTACTGCAATGCAAGGGCATATTATGGTTGTGGGGACTTTAGACATTTTTCAAAGATTACCCCAGTCATGGAGCGATATTTTCTTTAGATCTAAGTTTTCCTCTAATTAGGGCAATACATTCCCATCTAGAGGTGGTATGCATGGCTATTAGGATGGTTTTTAGGGTGCTCATAGAAGTTCTCCAGCAAATAGGATAGGAGATCGGTCAGGAGCCCAGCCAGGTGGTGAGCGTGGTCAGTTGTATGTTGTACCAACTAGACCCAAGGTTGAGACTTTGGATGCAATTATCACATGTATGATTTCAATGTTCCATCAATTAACTTTTTATTTATTTGATTTGGGATCCACTTATTCTTATGTGTCTGCTTTTTATGCCCCGTGGTTAGAGTTATCTTGGGATTCTTTATTTGTGTCATTATGTGTATCTACTCCTGTGGATAATTCTTTAGTAGTGGATCGAGTTCATAGATTATACTTTATGACTATTCGAGAGTTTGGTACTCAGGCTGATCTTATTATACTAGACATAGTAGATTTTGATGTGATTCTGGGCATGGACTAGTTATCCCACTATCGTGTGGTTTTGGATTTTCTTACCAAGATCATTACCTTAGCCATTACCCGCATACTCTAGGTTATGTGGCAAGGATCTACTAGCCGTGAGTCGATAGGGATTATTTCTTATATTCAGTCTAAAAGATTTATTTCGAGAGGTTGCGAGTCTTATTTTTATTATGTTCATGATGTGAGTATGGAGAGTCCATCGCTTGGATCTGTTCCTATTGTTTGTGAGTTTCCTGATGTTTTTCCTTCCAATTTGCCCGGTGTTCCTCCTAATCATGATATTAAGTTTGTTATTGATCTTGAGTTGGGGACCCAACCTATTTCTATGGCACCTTACTATATGACTCCTATAGAGCTTAAAGATTTGAATTCTCAACTTCAAGATCTTCTTGGTAAGGGTTTCATTAGATAAAGTATGTCACCATAGGGGGCTCATATCTTATTTGTGAAGAAAAAGGATGGTTCCTTGCATATATGTATTGACCACAGACATCTTAATGTGGTGACAGTGAAGAATCGGTATCCTATGCCTCGCATTGATGATTTATTTAACCAGCTTCAAGGAGCAACAGTGTTTTCTAAGATTGACTTAAGGTCTAGTTATGAACAATTGGGGATTCGGGATGAGGACATCTCAAAGACAACCTTTAAGACCCGTTATAGTCATTATGAGTTCCAGGTTATGTCTTTTGGTTTGACAAATGCCCTAACCGCATCTATGGATTTGAGGAACCACGTGTTCAGGCCTTATTTGGATTCCTTCGTGATTGTGTTCATCTACGATATCCTTGTATATTTAAGAACTAGAGAGGAACATATGCAACATTTGAGGATTGTGCTCGAGACTTTGAGAGATCATAGGCTTTTTGCCAAATTTTCTAAGTGTGAGTTCTGGCTTGATTCAATTGAATTCCTTGGACATATGGTGTCTAAGGATGGAATTATGGTAGATCTTGAAAATATTGAGGGTATTCGTGATTGGCCAGGCCTATATCTACATTTGTGGTTCATTGCTTCATTGGTTTGGAAAATTACTATAGGCGATTCATTGAGAGCTTTTCCACTAATTGCAGCGCCGATGACCAGCTTGACTCTAAAGGAGGTTCCTTTTTAGTGGTCTGAAGAGTGTGAGTAGATCTTTAGAAAGATGAAGGGATTTCTCACTTCATCTCCTACATTGGCTCTTTCTGTCAAGGGTAAGGGATTCATCATCTATTATGATGCTTCTACTGTTGGCCTGGATTGTGTGTTGATTTAGCTGGGCTAAGTTATTGCTTATGCATTGAAGCAGTTAATGATGCACGAGAGGAACTAAGCCACTCATGATTTGGAATTAGCGGTGGTAGTTTTTTCGCTTAAGATTTGGAGGTGTTATCTTTATGGCGTAAATTGTGAGATTTTCACATATCAACACAGTTTTCAACATCTTATGACCTAAAGAGAGCTTAATTCTAGGAAACATAGATGGATTGAGTTGCTTAAGGATTATGACGTCCTTATTTTGTATCATTCGAGCAAGGCAAACGTGATAAGGGATGCCTTGAGCCAGAAGGTGATAAGTATGGGTAGTTTGACTAATATCTTAATTTACAGAGGCCGTTGGCATAGGACATCCAATCCTTAGCCAACTTGATCGTGTGACTTGACATTTCAGACCCCAGGAGAAATTTTGCTAGTGTTGGGAGGGGTCTACTTTACTTGAGCAAATTTAGAGTCGTCAGTGTGAGGATATAAGACTTTGCATCATGAAGTGTTGCGTGGTGAGTCCAAGAGGGCTACTATAGATTCTAAGGGTGTTCTGAGATATAATAGACATATTTATATTTCGAGGATTGGAGATTTGATTTAGTTGATTCTGTGTGAGGCTCACAACTCCAAATATTCTATTCACCCGGGTACAACTAAGATGTATAGATATTTGAGGCAACATTATTGGTGGAGTGATATGAATAGGGATGTGGTAGACTTTGTAGCTCGTTGCCTATGTTGTCAGTAGGTGAAGGAAGAGTATCAAAGACCTAGTGGTTTGATTTAGAGATTTCCCATTCTCGAGTGAAGTGAGAGCGAATTACCATGGACTTCATTAGTGGTTTGCCTCGCACTTCTCGTGGTTCAGATGGTATTCGGGTCATCATAAATCGATTGACCAAATCGGCATATTTTATTCCTATTTAGGTATCCTTCAGTTTCTAGAGGTTAACCTGCATCTATGTTCATGAGATAGTCCGTTAGCATAAAATGCCTATATCTATCATTTTAGATCGAGGTTGGATATTCACTTTGAGATTTTTGGAGAGCTTTTCAAGAGAAGTTGGGTACTCAGGTGGATCTTAGCAAAACCTTCCACGCTCAGACTGGCGGATAGTTAGAGCAAACTATTCTAGTTCTCAAGGATATGCTCCAAGCTGTGTTATGGATTTTAGAGGTCAATGCGAGTAGAACTTGGATTTGGTGGAGTTCGTATATAATAATAGCTACCATTAAAGTATTAAGAAGGTTCCATTTGAGGCATTATATGGTAGACGATGTCTTTATCCAAATGGTTGGTTTGAGACCTTTAGTATTAGACCCCCCGTGGTACTAATTTTATTCAGGAGTCGTTAGATAGAGTCAGGGTGTTTCGGGATAGGTTGAGGGGAGATCAGAGTAGGAAGAAGTCTTATGTAGGTCGTAGACTTCGTGCCTTGATATTTGGAGTTGGTGATTGGGTATTCCTCTATTTATCGTCTATGAAGGGTGTGATGAGGTTCGAGAGAAAGGGAAAGACCAATCCTCGATATATTGGACCCTTTAATCCTTCACACAGTTGGAGAGGTGGCATATGATTTAGTCTTGCCCTTAGATTTTACTGCTGCTTATTCAGTTTTTTGTGTTTCTATATTACGGTGATATATTCCAGATACATCTAATGTGCTTAGATGGGACTCAGTTCAGTTGGATGTGCGGTTGACTTTCGTAGAGGAGTCGATGTTCATATTAGCAAGTGATGTCAGGCGGTTGCATACTAAAGAGATTCCAGTAGTTAAGGTTCAGTGGAGGCACCTCCTAATAGGGAAGGCTACTTAGGAAATCGAGAGCTAGATGCAAACCCAATATCCTTACCTGTTCGAGGCTTCAGGTACATCCTAACCCTTTACTTTAGCAGATGAAAGTTCTTTTAATGGTGGTTATTGTAATGACCCTTCATTTAAATTTTTTACATGTTCACTTATTTTTGCCATTTATTGCTTTTCTATAACTGTACCAAGTTATTTATGACTTGCTAGAGCTGACAATTTGGTTACCGGACAGTTTGTTTGGTTTATAGAGCCAGTTCTCTATTTTGAAGTCTTCGTTGGTTAAAATTGGCTAATAGGTGAAAACTTCAGTCACACAAACTTGTATTTTAATTCTAACAAATCCAATAGCTTTAGAACACTGATTTTAGGCTAGGAGGACCCTTGGTTCTAGTCCCAAGGCTTTTAGACTAATTTCGGGCTATTAGTCGAAAATTAAGAAAAATGGCACTAGGTGTGGGACCCACTTTTCATCGAAACATCCTCGTATGGAAATTTGTATTGCATCATTGAGTTTGAAACGTTGAATTTCACAATATAACATAGTTCATTTACGTATACAAGATTTTGGATGAATCCCGAGGGATCGACGAAGACTCAAAAAAATTCCAAGTCTCCAACTGATGCACTCAGCTTGTGTATTTGCTTAATCCCATTGGGTCGCTTAAGCGAAGGCCGCTTAAGCGAAGGCCACTTAAGCGAAGGCCGCTTAAGCGAAGGTCGCTTAAGTGACCAACCATTCTCTTAAGTAACATGGCTTGATCATCAAGTATCGCTTAAGCGATGCCTTTGTTGCTTAAGAGGCTAAAGGTCACTTAAGCGACATGTGCACACTTAACCAATGTTGCGAAAATGACCCAATGTCTGCTAAAGACACCTGATACTTATAAAATCCTCACTTTGCCCATTTTATCCCATTTTCAAGAGTGTAGAACCCTTAAAAGTGTGAGAATTTGGGAAAAACATTAGTGGGTGATTTTGAGGTGTTCATAAGCTTGAATAACGCATTTCGTCTTCGAATTTTTGGTAAGTTTTCATCAATTACATGGTTAAGTTCTCTATTATTTATAAAAATCTCTAGAATATTGGTGGGTTGATTGTATCACTATTTCAGCTTAAAATTTACTCATTCTTAAGGATAAAAGTTCTTTGAGTAAAGAGTGATGTGTTGACAATTTTGAAAGTGTGAATCTGCAAGCAGTCCACACATGGGATTCATACATAATTTTGGACCCAAAGCACAAAAATGCAATATGGGTACCGTTGTTCTCATTTTGAATAAAAGATTACTATTTTGATAGTGTGGCATCTTGCGGAAGCTCTTCTAAAGGAAAATTCAACGATTTAATGGATTTTACCTGGTATTCTTTGCCGTCGAGGTAGGCTAGGTTTATCCTTCTTGAAGGTTTAGCTTAATCTTAGTATAATTAGTTTATGTGTTAGACATGGGTTTGGAATTAGTTCTTGGAGTCGTAATTAGTATATTTTTTAACTTATAGCCTATTAAGTAATCATAAATTTGGCATAATTGACTTAGTTGCTCATATTTAGGGTAGAATTGATATCTTAGGACATAATATGACTCAGTTAATAGTTAGAATTTAATTTAGATGCCTTAATCTAGTTCGAGGTAAAATTTTCCTTATGACGGATTTCGGGGATTAAAATAGGTCCCTCCAGCACACCTTAGACCACGATTATTATTAGCTCCTTGTAGCTTTATAGTTGAATCATATCATTTAAATTGCATATTTGATAGCTTAAAAAGGGTGGTTTCATAGTTATTATGCTATTATGGTACTTTGAATTTGATACTAGTTCTGATTCAATTTTGGCAATTTATGATCTGGAGATCGATTCTATTCCTGCATTATTTATGATATGAGTTTCAGTTTAAGTCTGGCATATATGAGTTTTGGTTTAAGTCTTTCATTGATGGGTTGTTTATGAAGGTTATGAAATTGGTTCTAATCTGTGGTTTATAGTGTTGAAGGATTTCTAGTTATGGCTTGAAATGCAGTTATTTAGTATAATTTTGGTTAGTTATTATCTTTGATTGCACCCCTGGGCTAATGGGAGACGATGTTGGGTTATTTATTTTTTGAAGTTACTGGATTATGGCCCCCAGTATTTTAGTATTAATTACGTTTTCTTCCATATCATATCTATTTTAGTTATTTTTTTATAGTAATGGAGTGTTATTCTAACGCTTCTCTTTTACCTTAACTTAGCTTATTTATCTTGCATGTTAGCGTACTTATATCACAATTTAGCTTAGTCGGCTAATGATGCTTAAGTACCCATGGCTTTTGTACTCATACTACACTTTTGTACCTTTTTGGTGCAGATTTGAGTACTAGTTGCTGCCGCTGATGTGACGTTCATGCTGATTTAAGTTTGGAGATAGGGTGAGCTCTCAGAGTCAGAGTTGCACCTTTTCATTATACTATTTATGTCTAGTCTTTCACTATTCGATACTAATGTATATTGACTATTACAGTACTTATGTTCCTTTTTGCTAGTGGCTCTTGTATCGATACTACTAGGTTGTGGGATGTTATTATTATCTTTATCTATCTTTCAAACTATTCTTGTTACTTATATTATTGTGGTAAGTCTTTGCTTGTAAATTTCCTTCTTTTACACCTTTTCCCACCAAATTAGCCTATTACTTCTAGCTCTAGTCTATGTTTGGCTTACCCACTGGTGGGATAAAGTATGTGCCATCGTGACTCATAAATTGGTCCATGATAAGATAGTAGACTTTGTGCCTCGAGGTTTGGAGTTTGAGATTGAGTGTTTCTTTGAGTATGTCTGAGGAAGATCATGATGACGTTCAGGAGGAAGAGCAAGCTCAACCCCAGATATATCAGGCCTTTCGAGATACTTTGCACAGTTGGAGAAGTGGCTTATGAGATGGACTTGACCTCAGATTTCCACTGTTCATCTAGTTTTTTTCTATGTTTCCAAGCTACGGTATTAAATCCCGTATGAGTCACATGTGCTTTGGTGGGTCTCAATTCAGTTGGATGAGTATTGACCTTAATGGATGTGCCAATTCTCATTTCAGCTAGGGATGTAAGGTGGTTGTTCTCTATAGAGATTTTGGTGGTTAAGGTTTAGTGGAGAAATCTGAAATACTCTGGGTTTTGATCTTTCAGAATTTCCTATGTTTTGATCTTACTGGACCTCATATGACTAGAGAGTATAAGTCATATGTTAGGGTACAGTTTAGGGGGTCTTAGTCGTATCTTAAACAATATGGATTGGATATTGTGTCGAAGGTATGAATGGATTATACTAGTCATATAATAGAGTACGAGTGGTATGGTGTTAAGTTGTGTGATGCCTTAAGTCTAGCCTAGGAGATCCTATTCTGCCTAGGGTAGGATTTCTCGGTACTTATTGTATGCTTGGGTAAGATTGGGGCTTGGTGGTCGTATATTGAACAGTATTGGGAGTCCAAGAAAAGCCTAGGGTATGAGTGGTGAGTACCACTCGTATGATAGGATACGGGTGGTATGGTGGAGTCATACCTTCCTGCGGGTATTATTTGTAGTATAAGTAGGGGGTAATCTAGAGATTTCTTCTCTTAACCACTTAAGCCCCCATGACTTATATCACTCTTGAGACATCATTTACCCTAATATTCTAATCTTAACACTTCGAAACTCTCTCAAAGGATTTTGGATCAAGAAAGGCTAGGGTTTCATCAATAGGATTAATATAGGACTTACAAGGGTGATTTCTCTCCATCATCTTCGTAATCAAAGGCATGCTACTCTTACCTCATTGTTAGTTCCAACTAAAGGCATATTTTATGAATTATTTTCATAGCATAACTGTAGTATGGTTTTTGGTTTGCAAATATATGTTGGTTTTTTTTTGTTATAATGGTTGGTTATGGTTTTCCCATATCACTTACTTATAGTTTTACTATTATAATGATGATTTGATCATTTGGTTGCATAGGAATGGTTAATTGGTACTTGGTTTTGTCTTTGGAAACACTATTCGCACAACATGTTTGATAAAATTTCAATGAAAATGTTTTTACTATATTATTGAACTTTTAATAGAACTATTGCATGGTACAACTTGGTAATGGAACCCTAAATGGTATAAATGATTTTAATTATTTGGAATGGTTAAATGGTAAGGTCTTGGTGGTCATGGTTATGGTATAATTGAACATCCTTGTGGGGTACGAGGGAATCCCCCAAGCAAACATAATAATGAACATCTTGTGGGTTACATGAGAATCCCCCAAGTAACTAAACAATGTAATCTATGGGTATATATGAATCCCTTCTTCTCTAAAAGGTTGGTTGACATTGCTTGCAAGATATAGTCGGTATGACGATACCATTACTTATAGCCTTGGCTAATACTAAATGGGATAGTTGTTTTTGTTATGTGGTAATGGTTTTAATTAGGCAATAATGGCGAGGTGTAATAGCTAACCGTAAAGGTGTGAGTCCAATGGACGAACATTGGAAACTCATGTTTGCCGACAAGACAGTTGGTCATGGAGATCATACATGATACTTATGGGGTACACAGAAATCCTCTAAGTCATATTTGCATATAAGTATCATGGAGAGCGAAGGGTACTTGGGAATCCCCAACTCCTATGGTATCTCCGATTCGTGTGGTTACACGTATTGGGGCCCTTCTAGGGATTAAACTGGACCCGTATAGCCTATGGGTGGTTCTAGGATAGTTAAGCTATACATACCCAGGTTAATGGTTTTAAAGGCATGCTAAACCCAGTTCCCTTTCCCGGCATAGACTAATATATATATATATATATATATGTATGGTTATGAATTCATATGGTGGTTTATATGGTTGGCATTATTTTATCCTTATCCTAAGTACTTTTTAGCGTTCACCCACTAACACATCTTTGGGTGGATGTATCCCCACGTGATGCAGGAATCGACCATTCTACTCCTCTTTCTTAGTGATCAGATTTGGGATCAGCTATTGGATTGAAATAGTTGCTTCCATACTCCGAAAGGCTTCATCTCATATCATGGATTTCTTTACATACTTTGCTTGTTTCATGGACATTGGTTTTGGCTATGGTTGGGGGAATGTCCTAATCGAATATTGTTTTACCTTTGATTAAAGGCTTTGTGGAACTACTTTAGGTTGGTATAGGCAGTATCGGTAGTGGTGTCAGCCTTAGTATTGGCATTGGTATTGGGGATTATACCGTTTGACTATATTTATGATTTTTCCATCCTATTATGTTATGTTATGGACATAAACTTGGTTATTATATCGGTTTGGTTGTGGTGGTTGGTTGGAATTGGATGTTTGGACTTTCTTGGGTTGGTCACAGTTATGGACCTATCCTAAAGTATGGATTTAATCAAAACACTATCTTTTTATATGCTCAGAATTAATTCAATTTAGGGTATATATTGTTTGGTTGGGTTGGGTATCGGGGGTGATCTCCAGTTTTGGTTGGGCTTGAGATGGCCCTAGTTCGGGTCGTGTTAAGTTGGTATTAGAGCTTTAGGTTCATGGTCAATTGGGGAGTCCACAAAGTCATGTCAAGTAGAGTCTCTTTTAAGGGTGTGTAGCGTGTCACACTCATAAAGGAGAGACTACTAGTTATTTAGGAATTTTTCTCTTTCTTGTGTTCTAATTTCAAACTATAGAGTCTAAGGTCTTGGATTCTTCTGATTTTCATTTGCTCATTTTTTGGATCATGCCTCCTTGACTATCTGAAGCTTACGGAAACTCCTCTGTCCCAACTGGGAATAATGTGGATGGGATACGCTCTACTCAGGGGATCCATACTCGATCTAGGGGTCCAGTCCCTAATTTTTTTGGAGTTTTACTAGTTCCTTCTAGTCTTCTTTTGGGTGACATGACAAATACGGAGTTTCATCAGTTGATTCATATGATTGCTCAGTTGGTAGCTTCTCAGACTGAGCGTGGTGCATATAGTATTCCATCTTCTAAGGATACAAGGGTTGGCCTATTCATAAGGTTAGGTCCTCAAACTTTTGCTGGTGTTAAGGTGGAGGAGCATCCTCAGGGTTTTTCTACAAAATAGAAAAGATCTTTACGGTGATGCAGGCCACAAATATGGAAGGGGTGAATTTTTCTACCTATCAGATAAAAGATGTGGCGTACCAATGGTACGAGAAATGGGAAAAGACAAGGGGTGATGTTGAGGAGTCATCTTTATGGGAGACATTGTCTAATGGATTTCTGGATCACTTCTTTTATCAGGAGTTGAGAGAAGCGAAAGTAGAGGAATTTATTAATCTAAAATAGGGGAAAATATCGGTCAAGGAGTATGCCTTGAAATTTCACTAGTTGCTAGGTATGCTCTAGAAATAGTGTCTAATATAAGGGCCGAGATGAGAAAGTTTACTTTAGTACTATCTCGTGAGCTGATCCTTGAAAGTAAGACTGTCTTACTGATCAAGGACATGGATATTTGTAGGTTGGTTATTCATATGCAATAGATGGAGGAGGAAAAATGGAAGTAGGCTGAGGTAGGGTAAAGATAGGGTAAAAAGTTCAGGTTCTCTAAGCAGAGTGGTCAACAACAAAGTGGTAGGAATGGTGGTAAGTGGCCAAAGAAGAAGTGAGGGTGTTCTGGTTCTTTCTCTATATCTAGTGCTCCTTACCTGAATTCTTCGGGTGACAGGCGTTAGCAGGACGGCGATAACTTTAGGGGACAGGGTGTCCAACCTCAGGCGAGTGAGGCTCAGTCGACCTCATCATGTCCTTCTTGTAGGTTCTGTGGTTGATTACATCAGAGTTTTTGTGATGAGAGAAGGGATAGGTTCTTCAAGTGTGGTCAACCAGGCTATATGCCTAGAAATTATTCTATTGGTAAGATCGTTTCGGGGGCGAAGAAGGTTTCGATTAAATCCTTATTTTCTCCTACACCAATGAGTGATGCTTCTACATTCATTTCTACTTCTGGTATTGGCACATGCCAGAATTAATTATATGCTCTTGTGTCCTGACAGGAGTCTGAGGCATTGCCTGATGTCGTGACTGGTATGTTGAGACTTTTCTCTCGTGATTTATATTGTTTACTTGATTTGGGGTCCACGTTCTCTTGTGTGACCCCATTTATGACTATAGATTTTTGTTTTGGTACTGAGGTTATTTCAGACCCTTTTTTTATTTCTACCCCGGTAGGTGACTCTGTGGTTGCTAAACGAGTCTATAGGTGTGTGTGGTATCTATTGGTAGTAAGGAGACTTTGGTGGATTTGTAAGAATTAGATATAGTGGATTTTGATGTTATTCTGGGTATCGATTGATTACACTCATGTTATGCGACGCTAGACTGTCGAACCTCTAAGGTTTTCTTTAGGTTTCCTGCTGAATCGATTATTGAATGGGAGGGTGGTTTTCTCGATCCTAAGGGGAATTTTATATCTTATCTTAGAGCTTGGAGATTAATCTCCAAGGGGTGTCTCTATCATCTAGTCCGGGTTAAACATTCTAACTCTGAAGGTCCTTTTTTGCTTTCGGTTTTGATGGTGAATGAGTTTCATGAGGTCTTTTCAGATAATCTTCCTAGTGTTCCTCTAGATAGGAAGATTGATTTTAGGATTGATCTAGTTTCGGACACTCATCCAATATCTATTTCTCCTTATATAATGGCTCCGGCAGTGTAGAAGTTACTTAAGAAGCAACTTAAGGATCTTTTGGATAAGGGTTTCATATGTCCTAGTGTATCCCTATGGGGTGCACTAGTGTTATTCATGCGTAAGAAGGATGGATTCCTTCAGATGTGTATTGACTATCGACAGTTGAATAAGTCGATGATTAAGAACAAGTATCCTCTTCCAAGGATAAACGACTTGTTTGATCAGTAGCAAGATGTCAAATTCTTTTCTAAGATTGATCTTTGATTCGGGTATCATCATCTTAAGATTAGAGAGGTGGATATCCCTAAGATAGTTTTCCGTACTCGGTATGGGAACTTTGGTGATGTCATATGGGTTGACCAATGCCCCAGTGGCATTTATGGATTTGATGAATAGGGTTTTTCATTAGTTTTTGGATCTGTTTGTCATTATGTTCATAGATGACATTCTGGTATATTCTAAGAGTGAGGTGGATCATGCCAATTACCTCTGTATTGTGTTGTAGATCTTGAAGAAGCAATAGTTGTAAGCCAAATTCTCAAAATATAAATTCTGGTTGAACGCTTCACCTTTCTAGGTCATATTATTTCTAGTGAGGGGATCATGGTGGATCCATAAAAGGCTGTAGTGGTTAAGAAGTTGAATAGACTCACGACTCCAACCGATATTCAGAACTTCTTGGGTTTGTCTAGGTATTATAGAAGGTTTGTGGAAATTTTTTCAACTATAGTTGTCCCATTGACTAAGTTGATTCAGAAGAAGGTAAAGTTCTCTTGATCGGATTCTTATGGGGGTAGTTTTGAGAAGCTGAAGGATAAACTAACTTCGACTCTGATTTTGACTTTACCTGAAGGTATTTCGTTGTTTGTCATTTATTGTGATGCGTCTTGAGTGGGACTTGGTTATGTTTTATGCAGCATGGGAAGGTAAGAGCCTATGCTTATAGGTAGTTGAAGGTGCATGAGAGGAATTATCCTATCATGATTTGGAGCTTTTAGCCGTGGTGTTTGCATTGAAAATCTAGCGGCACTTTTTGTATGGAGTGCATGTGGACATCTTTTCTGATCTTAAGAGTCTGTAGTTCGTATTCACTCAGAAAGAGCTTAATCTTAGGCAGAGGAGATGGCTTGAACTTCTCAAGGACTATGATATAAGTTTTCACTACCACCCAGGTAAAGCTAACATGGTTGCTGATGCTCTTAGTAGGTTGTCCATAGGGAGTTTATCTCATGTGGATAAGGAAAAGAGGGAGTTGGTGAAGGATATTCAAGGCTTGGATGGTCTTAGAGTTCATCTTTTGGACTTCGAAAATGGTGGTGTATTGCCACAGAAAGTGGTTTGGTCATCTCTTAGTGCAGAGATCAAGGAGAAACAAATGCTAGATCCTATCTTAATGAAGATCAAGGGTGATATAGGTGGGAAAAAGTTGATGGTATTTGAGATCAGTGGTGATGGTACCTTACAGTACTAAGAGAAGTTATGTGTTCCTGATGTTGATACTTTGCGTGAGAGGATATTGACTGAGGCGCATGAATCGCGCTATGTTGTTTATCCCAGTTCAATGAAAATATATCATGACTTCAAAGAGATATATTAGTGGAAAGGTATGAAGAGGGTTGTAGATGATTTTATGGCCAATTACATGGTGTGTAAACAAGTAAAAGTTGAGCATATAAGGCCCGGAGGGTTGTATTAAGAAATTAAATTTCCAAAATAAAAATGAGAGGTGATCAATATGGATTTTATCACCGGTTTTCCTCGGTCTCAAAACCAATTTGATTCGGTATGGGTCATCATGGATAGGATGATAAAGTCAGGTCACTTCTTTCCAGTAAGGACTAACTTTTCGACTGAGGATTATGCGAGGTTGTATCTTTATGAGATTGTGAAGCTATATTGGATACTAGTTTCGATTATCTCTGATCATGGTATGCATTTTTCATCTCATTTTTGGTAGTCATTTTAGAAAAAGTAGGGGACTAAGTTTAGTCTGAGTACTACTTTTCACCCGCAGGTGGATGGGCAAGCAGAGAGGACTATTCAGACATTGGAAGATATACTTTGTGCGTGTGTTATTGACTGTCATGGTAATTGGGTTTAGCATCTACCTCTTGTAGAGTTTTCTTACAATAATAGCTATTATTCTAGCATTGGAATGGTCCCCTTTGAGGCATTATAGGTAGGAGGTATAGATCTCCTATTGGGTGGTTTGTGCTTCGTAAGGTGGATATGTTTGGCCCGAATTTGGTTTATCAGTCTATAAAGAAGGTTAAGGTGATTTAGGATAGGCTTAAGATTGCCCAAAGTCACCAAAAGTCTTATACAGATATAAGGGGTAGAGACTTGGAGTTTGAGGTTTGGGATAAGGTATTCCTAAAAATGTCTCCCATGAAGGGAGTAATGCGGTTTGGGAAAAAGAAGAAGCTCAATCCCCGATGTGTTGGTCCTTATGTGGTTTTGAGAAGGGTTGGTAATGTTGCATATGAATTTGATTTGCCTTCTAGTTTGAGCTCCGTTCATTCGATATTTTATGTCTCTATGTTGTAAAAATGTGTAGGTGAAACTTTATCGGTTGTTCCTTTGGATTGATTGGGTATTTTAGATTCTCTATCTTAAGAAGAGATCCTGGTAGAGATATTGGATCAGAAGGTTCGTCTGTTGCAAACCAAGGATGTGGCCTCGGTAAAGGTTCTATGGAGGAACCATAAGGTGGAAGAGGCTACATGGGAAACGGAAAAAGACATAAAGTCCAAGTATCCACACTTGTTTTCTGCTCCAGATATTTGTTCAGAAGGTATGTATTCTTGATCACATCTTTGTTTTCAAACTTTTTTAAATGAAAGGTTGACTTCCTTTCATCTTTGTTTTATGTCTGTTAAAGGTAAGAGTATAGGCATCTAAGGGGTGTAAATCGTGCTAATATTGCCTTATCCATCATTCGGGTTGAATGATCCTAGTGGGGGAGACTGAAACAGCCTGGGTTTCGATCCTTAGAACTTTCTGGGTTTTGAGCTTACTGGACATCATACGACTAGAGGGTACAAGTCGTATGTTAAGGTATAGTTTAGGGGGTCTTAGTCGTATCTTAAATAGTATGGGTTGGATGGGTTCTATCCAAGGTACGAATAGATTATACTAGTCGTATAATGGGGTACGAGTGGTATGATGTTAAGTCATATGATATCCTACGTCTAGCCTAGGAGATCCTATTCTGCCTAGGGTACGATTTCATGGTACTTGTCATATGCTTGGGTACGATTAGGGCTTGGTGATCGTATGCTGAATAGTGTTGGGGGTCCAAAGGATGCCTAGGGTAAGAGTGGTGGGTACCACTCATATGATAGGGTACCGGTGGTATGGTGGAGTCATACTTTCCTGTAAAAAATTTATATAGTTTAAGTAGGGGTAATATGGACATTTCCCCTCTTAATCACTTAAGGCCCCACGACTTATATCACTGTTGGGACATTATTTATCCTAATATTCTAATCTTAAACACTTAGAAAATCTCTCAAATTCTCTCAAAGGCTCTTGGGTCAAGGAAGGTAAGGGTTTCATCAATAGGATCAATTTGGGACTTACTAGGGTGATTTCTCTCCGTCATCTTCATAATCTAAGGCATGTTACTCCTTCCTTTTTGTTAGTCCCAACTAAAGGCATGTTTTATGAATTGTTTTCATGGAATAATTGTTGTATGGTTTTGGGTTTTCAAATATATGTTGGGGGTTTTGGTTATAATTGTTGGTTATGGTTTCCCATGTCTTTTACTTATGGTTTTCATATTATAATGATAGTTTGTACATTTTGGTTGCATGGGAATGATTAATTGGTACTTCGTTTTAGCTTTGGAAACACTATGTCTGAAATATGTTTGATAAAATGCCAATGAAAATATTTTTACTATATTGTTGGACTTTTAATAGAATTATTGCATGGTACAACTTGGTAATGGAACACTAAATGGTATAAATGGTTTGGAATGGTTAAATGGTAAGGTCCTGGTGGTCATGGTTATGGCTTAATTGAACATCCTTGTAAGGTACAAGGGAATCCCCCAAGCAAACATAATAATGAACATCTTATGGGGTACATGGGAATCCCCCAAGCAACTAAACAATGTAATCTATGGGTACATGTAAATCCCATCTTCTCTAAAAGGTTGGCTAAGGACATTGCTTGCAAGCTATAGTTGGTATGATGATACCACTACTTATAGCCTTGATTAATAATAAATGGGATAGTGGTTTTGGTTATGAAGTAATGGTTTTAATTGGGCAATAATGGCGGGGTATGATATCTAACCGTGAAGGTGTGAGTCCAATGGATAGACACTGGAAACTCATGCTTGCCAACATGAGGATTGGTCCATATATGATACTTATGGGGTACATGGGAATCCCCTAAGTCACATTTGTATATATGTATTATAGAGAGCGAAGGGTTCTTAGGAATCCCCTACTCCTATGGTATCTCTGATTCATGCGGCTACATATATTGGAGCCCTTCTGGGGGGTTAAAATGGACCCATATAGCTTGTGGGTGGTTCTAGGACAGTTAAGCTACACATACCCAGGTTAATGGTTTTAAAGGCATGCTAAACCCGGTTCTCTTTCCCAGCATGGACTAATATATATATATATATATATATATGTATGGTTATGAATGCATATGGTGGTTTATATGGTTTTAATGGTTGGCATTATTCTATCCTTATCCTATGTACTTGATAGCGTTCACCTGCTAACTTGTATTGGGGTGGCTGTATCCCCACACGATGCAGGAACCGACCATTCTACTCCTTCTTCTTAGTGATCAATTTGGGATCATCTATTGGATTGAAGTGGTGAGGTTCCATACTCCGGAAAGCTCCATCTCATATCATGGATGTCTTTACATACTTTGCTTATTTCATGGACATTGGTTTTGGCTATAGTTGGGGAAATATCCTAATTGGATATTTTTTAACCTTCGATTAGAGTCTTTGTCGAACTATTTTAGGTTGGTATGGGCGGCATCGGTAGTGGTATCAGCCTTAGTATTGGCGTTGGTATTGGGGCTGATACCGTTTGACTATATTTATGATTTTTCCATCCTATTATGTTATGTTATGGACATAAACTTGGTTATTATATCAGTTTAGTTGTGGTGGTTGGTTGAAATTGGATTTTTTGAATAGCTTGGGTTGGTCACCGTTATGGACCTATCCCAAAGTCTAGATTTATTCAAAATTCTATCTTCTTATATACTCAGAATTAATCCGAGTTAGGGTATATGTTGGTTAGTTAGGTTGGGTATTGGGGGTGGTCTCCGGTCTTGGTTGGTCTTGAGATGCCTATTATGATAAGGCCCCTGTTCGTGTCGTATCCACATGACCATTAGAGGAGGCTACTTAGGAGATCGAGAGCGAGATGTGCTCCCAGAGCGAGATGTGCTCCCAGTATCCCCACCTAGTTGAGCCTTCAGGTACATCCTAACCCTTTACTTTTGTGGATGAAAGTCGATTTAGTAGTGGATATTGTAATGACCCTTGATATCATTTTCTGTATTTTCACACTTTTTTATTGCTTAGAGCTTTCCTATAGCTTCCCCAAGTCATTAGAGACTTGTTGGAGCTAACAGTTCAATTATCGGGCAGTGTATTTGATCTTTATAGCTAATTTCCTATTTTGAAGTCTTTGTTGCTAAGGATTGGCTATCGGGCTTAAACTTTAGGTTAACGACCTTGTATGCCAACTCTGATAGTTCCAGTAGCTCCAGAACATCGATTTTAGATATGGGGGACCTTTAGTTCGCCTCTTAAGGCTTTCAAACTCTATTTGGGCTTTTGGATAGATTATTGTATAGGTGGCCTTGGGGTGTGGGGCCCATATTTCATCGAAACAGATCTAGATAGAAATTTTGATGGCATCATTGAGTCTATAATGTCAAATTTGATGAGGTAGCATAGTCCATTTGCATTCATAGGATTCTTTAAAAATCCCAACAGGTTAATGAAAACTTAGCATAAACCAAGTTTCAGCTGGTGCATGGACTCAACTAGTGCAACCACTTAAGCGGACCTTTGGTCACTTAAGCGGCCAAGATGGTCCCCACCCTTGTCTTTTTAGAGAAGGCCTAACCTCTTTAGTGGACGTCACTTAAGCGATGTGTTGTCTACTAAAGTGAAGGTCGGTCAGGTACAAGGGTCGCTTACGCGACCGTGTGTTGCTTATGCGGTGACTGCAGGGGTATTAAATTCTCCTCTTTACCTGATTTTCTCCTATTTTCTTCAAGTATCCAAGATTTTGAACCCTAGAGAGCTTAGAAAAGTGGGAGATTGATCCTTGGGTAATCGTGGAGTGTTGGTAGGCTCAGGAAAGTTATTTCCTCATCATAATCCTTGTAAGTTTCCGTCTAATTCTTGATTTAATTCTCCGATTTAGTCATAAATTTCTACTTCCTTGTTGGATTGAACTAGTGTCATTTGATCTAGAAATTTATTCATTCTTGAGGAAAAATAAACCTTGAGCATAGGGGAACGTGTTGACAGCTTTGAAAGTGTGATTCTGTATGCAGATCAGAGATGATATTTTTACTCAATCTTGGGCCTGAAGCATTGAAATTAAAATGGGAATCATTGTTCTCATACTAATATATATCACTATTTTGATAGCATGGTATCATGCAGAGGCTTCGCAGAAGAGGAGATCTTCAATTTAGCGAACTTTATTGGGCATTCTTCAGCGTCTAGGTAGGCTAGGCTTACTCTTCTTATAGATTGAATTTTATTAGGGTATTGGTATGATATTATGCTAGTCTTGGGTTGAAAATGATGACTTGATCGCTAGTTTGAAAAATTTAGATTATTTAGCCTATTAGTGAGTCACATTTAGGTAGTTTTTACATAATAACTAGCTGTTCCTTGGGTTGAATTGCTACCTTAGGAAGTAATTAGACTTATGTAGCACCTCATGTCCGGGTTTTGGAACCTTAGTATATATTGGGGTAGAAATTTCCTTAGAATGAACTTTTGGGGTTAGAAGTGGGCCCCTCTGACCCACTTTAGGACAAATGATAATCAACTCCTTGTAGACTTAGGAGCCCGTCTTCCATAGTCCTATTTACATTCTTGAACCCGAGGATAATTTAGACATCTTCTAACTTTGACTAGGATTGTACCTTGGATATATTAAGACCTATTCGAGTCTAAGCCTTGTTGACACCTAATTTTGGCTCTCCGTGCTTAAAATAACATCTTCAGGCTTCCTGATTGCTAAATGACACAAAATATAATTTTCACATATTTTTTACAACTGTTAACAAATTATTGATAATCATCCTTACTTTAGGATTTTATTGATTTGTTGTCATATTTTTTGCTTTTCATAAATTATTGATAATTCTCCTTATATTAGGATTTTATCAATTTATTATCATTTTCACAATCATCTACACACATACACGACGTGATATCACACTTTTTAAAAAATTTCAAGTTAATTACATTTTCCTATATTGACATACCAATTCCTACATTTTCGTACATTATTTAATATAGTACACAAATACTAAGTTAGATCATTTATTTAAATATACAACATAATAGTTTGGTGTCTTGTTACATCCGACAAAGACCACACAATAATGGCTTGTGACATTCGACAATGACGACACAATAATGTCTTGTCATATCTGATGATGACCACACCTGATACTATTCTTTGGATAATTGCTTTGTTTGTTGGCCGAGGGGATGAAAAATACTTTGGTCAATAACTTGATGACCAAAGGGTATTCTATAATAAAAAGAGGGGACACTTTTTTATATTTTGGATAGTAAGAGGTGTCCATTTTTATTATAAATGGGGGTGGAGGTTAACATTTTTTTCAAGAGACAAAAAATATACACACATATTTTTTACAACCACCAAATTTTGGCATCTCTTTCTCTTTTCTCTCACAAACACACAAAAATACATAAAGAATATACACACACACACACACATTCTTCCCCTTCTCCTCTACCCTCACTACTGACCACCGGATGGACGGTGACCACCAATACACCAAACACATACACAAAATTAGCCACCCCCACCCCTCACTCTTTCTCCCCGACGGTCTCTCTCCCAGACACTCACTGTCGCCGCCCACCGCCATTATCGGAGCTCCGACGATCTTTCAGCCAACATACCACCAACTAGCACTGCCCTTTTTTAATCTCCCCCTCGCTGCCCTTCCTCGTTTCTGTTATACCTTTGGAGGGCTAGATTTGGCCAGAGCTTTGTACGTATGACATTTCTCTAGCAAAATCTATTGAAGCAACGTTCATAATCACCTTTGCTTCAAATTTTCATCCTTGGATGGACTGAATATCATTGGTTTTATGTGGTATGTGCTAGTTTTTGCACAAATTTGGCAGGAGTTGTATATTTTTTGGTGAAATCCATTTTTAATGGGATTCCACCATTTTGACTATATTTCGTTCATATATGTGTATATTGTTGTTAACTCTTAGTGTTGTTGTCATTCCTGCTCTGTTCCTGATTATCACTGGCATTGGTTTTACTGTTGGTTTGCGTCTCAAGAAGATTGATTTTGGACGATTTTGTCCTTTTTATTTTACTTAACTGATAATGCACAATATACTATGAAATTGGCTAATGATAATATCACTCCATCAGATTTTCGAGGCCACCCCATAACAAAAGAAGAATTTTTTATTACTTAAGTTTACCTATTTTATATCAAAATGAATATATGGCCAATGAAGCAACTCCCATCAATTTTTGAGGCCTCCCTAAATTAAAAGATGGATGTTATGTTAACAAATACGTAATAAAATAAATAAACTCGGGTGATGATGAAATCTTTATAACATCACAATAATACAAAGGGTTTTAATATTTATATCTTGACAAAGGGATTTAAGATGGCCAATAAATCGAGCAACCACTTCATAGACATGGCATATCTAAAACTTAATCCGAGCCCACACTTTAATATTTTTTTTTATTTTTTTATGTATATTTGTATACATATATGCACACATAGTTCCTAGTTTATGTCGCTTTGTTACTAATGTGTTTATACATGTTCTCGGGAATACTTGTCAAAAAATTGCATTCAAAAGAAGAATTTTATATTTGTATTTTTTTTTTATAATTGTACACATTAAACATAGTGGAAACTTTACTTTTTGGGTTGTCGGACATGAATACTCTTGAAACATCCTGGGTTTTGGCCCTTAGAAAATTTACTAGAAATCCATTCTCCTAACCCAATACAACTTATGGGTACGAGCCGTATTCTAGGGTAGAAATGGTATGATCCTGTCCTTTGTTGACCAGAGTTAGTTGGTGGGATGGTTTTGGTCACGGGAATGAATATCACTTAGGGGTACGAGTCATATTGGTGGTTATGGGTCGTTTGGATCCTTAACTTAATCTTAGACTTCATTACTTACGTTGGATCTAAGTACGAGTGGCTCACCATGAGTTGTAAGCCAGGTTATGAGTCATACCCTGGAATTGTATGGTAAATAGTGTTCAATTTCCCAGGTATTTCATTTTGCCAGAGATATGGGTCATGGATACGAATCGTATACTGTGGTTACAACTTGGTTGGATGAGTCGTATAATGAACAGTGTTTGATCTAAGGTTTAAGGTCTGGATACAAGTGGTGGATACCGGTCATATAGGATGGTATGACTCGTGAGGTCCAGTCGTATCCCTGTGATGCGATTTTTGTGCAACTTAAGAAAGGGTATTCTGGACATTTACCTACTTACCCTAGTTAGGAACCCCAACTTCTAATACACTTAGGAGGTTATTAACCCTATTATTCTACTCATTAACACTTAGAAAATATTCCAAAACATCTCATAATTCTCTCAAATATAAATGTAAGTTGAGGCCTAAAGCCTAAGTTGGGGGGTGGTGAATCTTGGAAGAAGTGACCTTGGGTCATGGTATTGTAAGTGAATGCCTAAAAGCTAATCAAAGAGAGCAAGTGAAATAAGAAAAAGAAGGAAATCATCAAAAAAGGAAAAGACATAGATTCTGCAAAAGAAATAAATGAGAAGAAAATGCTTTCAAAAATATAGGTGAATCAAGGTAGTGAAAATAGGCACATGTGTAAGTTGGAAATAAATGAAGTGGCCACAATCTGAAATTTAATCAAATAGTGTGATATAGATATTCAAGGAGGGTGTAGTCACTTTGTTCCCAAATAATGTCATACCCTTTCCTCGAGCCTACATTACAAGCTTGAAAAAGTCCTTCGAGATCTCCAATCAAGTATGTTCAAGTTAGTGGTGATTGAAAATAAGGGCAAACATATGGTATGATACTTGTTCGAATTGAAAGATTCTTTATAAGAGTGAGCGCTTGCACTTTAATCCCTCATTGCATGATAGATTCTTTGGTGTATGGGATTTCCTTTCGTAAGGAGGAATGCAGACTAATTGAGGCAGGTGAAATTGTCATCTTTTGAAAATGAGGCAAAATAGTATAGTTTTGTCACTATTGATGAACACTTCTAGAGAGTTAGTGGTGTTGCTTAGTTGTTCTTTAAAGTTTTTTGTGTCCTTGAAAGTGTGTTTGATTTTTTAGGGGAAGTGTGCGGATGGTCTTTCCCATGCTTAAAGGCTAATTGGTGGTGCTAATCGAGTTCACAATCATTGTGATCATTTGGTCAAATGAATGGGCCTATAATTGAGTAATCTTATTAAAAGAGAAGTAGTGTTACTTGAGGACAAGTAAAGCTTTAAGTTGGGGGTATTGATGAGTAGCAAATTTATCACTCATTGACATCCAAATTTGTGCACATTACTATGATTAAATTATGTATTTGAGACTAATTCTTCATTTAAATGCATTCATTTCCAGCTTTTGTGCTCTTATAGGAATTATGATGAAAGTGAGTGAAAATCAAGCTAAAAGGAAAGAAAAATGGACAAAAAGAGCAAGATATAGGAATCAGGAGGCTCTTAACCAAGGATCAAAAGACCCTCAAGTACCGTGATCGCAGTAAGATGCTACGCAATCATGAAAGTGCCATTGTAATCCAATGAATGCAATCGCAGTGTAGTAAAAATCCTCCAAGGGAAGAATTATAAATCTACACAGCTGAATTCCAAGACTTAAAAGCTCAAACCCTTGCAAAATGGAATCATCTTTGAACAAATTTTTAAGCTTGTATTGAGAGAAACCCTTCAAAGGGTGAAAAAAACAATTGTTATTAAATCTCCAGGAGATAATTTTTTTGTTGTAATTTGAAATTGGAGCTTTGAGATTATTCTTGCTTTATTTTCAAAGGATGCAATGGATGTCAATTTGGGTAATTCTCTTTTCTCCAATTTCATGAGTAGCTAAATAATTTTCTCGGGGTTATGCTTGAATAGGGTGTAAAGTGTATGGGTGTTGATTGTGAATCCAAATTATTACCCATTGATGTTTGATTTGCTATTACTCTTTGATTGAATTGATAATTTTGGGTGACAGCCCCAATTGAATTGGATCCCACATCATCCTTGAAAGAGGGATATGGGTGATGAGTAGTAGTGAACACTTATTTGATACTAGTTATTTCCTCAGCATTATCTTAGAAATAAGGATGTTATGTGTGGTAGTTGGATTAATTGGCATCATCCTAGAAATAGGGATGTTTGGTTAAGGTTTTGGATAGGTAAAATTGGCACACTCATGAGGTATTCGAAAGAATCCATGAGTGCAACTTGGTGTGTTGTTGAAAAGCTCACATTAAGAGTTACAATCTATCCTATCCATTTTGTTGACTAAGAAATGGACTAACTCTCAATTACCTATGCATGTATAACCCCTAGGATAAGTATAACCCCAAAACACTTCTCTTATTGGATTTTAATCTACAATTTTTGCTCTCAAATAGTGTCATTAGTTAATTCGTTCAAACTAAATTTTCAATCATATCTCCCAATTTAGTTTATGTTTTGGTTTAAATATACATTGCGAGTCAATGCATAGTAACTTTCAACATACATAGGACTCGAAAACTAAATTACACTCCTCGTGGATTCGACCCCAACCTAAGTTGAGTTATTATATTGAAAACGATCAGTTTTCCCCAAAATAATAGAGTAAGTTGAGCGTTATCAAGTACTATTTATTATTTTCTTTCATTTATCATTGTTTTGGGTTATTTTTGAATATTAGACATGTTATTCTAGTATATACCTCTTCTTTAAAAGAACTATGTCTCCGTGAGTTCGACTTACCTACCATGGTAGGTTGAGATAGGTTCCATCACAATCCAAGAGATTTTGAGTCATGACATTAAGTGGTTTAGATTTACCTCCCTTTATTTTTCCTTTATTTGTCGTAGGTCTATCTAGGAGATAAAATCTTGTTTGTGAGTGGTCTTTATTTTTTGTCCTTGAAGCCTAAGGAGGTTGGTGCAGAGGCTTGTACAAGGCTATCAACAACCTCTTCATCATAGTTGAAATTCACATAATGTCTATCAATGGACTAATCTATGTTCTTTTCAAACTCCTTTTCTGTGTTTCCTTTATCTATATCTTGTCCATGCCTCTCAACTATATTCCTTCCAACATCAATTATTGAAGGACCAATGTCCCTATAATTTGTACTTTTTCACTTGTATGCATTCATTATTTGCTGGACAAGGAGTGCTTGGTCACTTCTCGTCATGGAGTTTTTCTTATCCATTTGTTCCTCTATTTGCAATTGCTTATGCTTTTTCCCTTTCTTTGATAATTTTGATTTTCAGTAATTTTATTTGTTATTCGGATTGTTGAAGTATTATTTCCATTTTTACAGCTCTTAAAGCTTTCCTAATATTTCTGTTATTTTCTCATTTTCTCATTTTTGTTTGTTCCAAAGAATGTTCTTTGCTTTTAAGAAGGTGTTGTTCTTATTTTTGTTTTTTCGTTTCCTTGTTTCTTTCATCTCCATATCTTCTAGTTCCTTGACTATAACTATTTTTTGTGTGGGAGCTCAACTTTTCCTTTATTTGTTTCTGCCCATAGTTGGTTCCTTAGGATTGTTGTTCTTAACTCCCCCCCCCCGCCCCCTTCTTTTTAGTAGCTGGATTTCCATACTACTTTGTTCCACTTCCAAGGATTTGTTTTTATACTCCTGATGTGTGCTCTATCTTGTTTCTATATGAGCTTCGATATGCTTTCTGGCAATATCTTTTTCCTTCTCCCTTTGTTCTTTCATAATAATTGCTTTCTTCGCTCAACCTTCCATTTGGAGATATTGTGCTCCTGAAGTCTGCATGATCTAAGCAAGAACTCTCTTGTACTTCAATTTTTGTTCATACTCCTTTAGGCATGTTCATTTATTCTCTAATCCAACCTGTAAAGAGTCTTTAAGAGGGTTTTTTAATTATAGTGACTCATATTTTAGCCATATGAGGCTGGATCTTCGATTAGTGGTAAGGTCCTTTCTGAGTGGTGTGTCATTCTGAGTATAAACTTGTCTTAGATAGCCCCAATTAAAAAAGATGGTATTTGAGCTTAGGTAGGGTGATCCATACTTAAACAAGAGCGATATCTTCATTTCGATTAAGATATAGAGACCATATGAATAATTTTTAGAGAACATATGATACTAATTGTCTTTTGATTCATACAAGAGTGAACTCTGACTTGAGGTTAAAATCGATACAGAGATGTCTATAATCATAGTCTCTTATGTGCACCTTTCTTAGCCCTAGTTTCTTCAATTATTTAATGTCCATAGGTGAAATTCCGTACCAATATCCACTTATCGTCGCCATTTCTGGTGCCATAGTAATCTGTAGCTTTGAAAATTACCATAAATGTTTCGTTGTGTCATCTGCGTTACTACCACTAAACAGCTAGGTGTTGAACTAGCACTGGAGAGGCTACTAAGGCCTTCAATTTGTCTTCTTTAGGGATTTTGTTGATTACAAGAGGGGGTGAGGATTGATGATGGGTGTGGGATCCTTGGAATGATCAATTCGTAATAGAAGGGTGTTTTTAGAGTTTTTTATGGTGGTATCGTGACTGGGTGTTGTTATATTACCGTTTTCAAGTGTAAGGCTTTTGTAAAGACAGAAAAAAATAAATTTAAAAGGACAATTGTTTTCATTAGAGATTCTTTAGAGAACTTTTACAGATTTTTACTTTTTATTTTCATTTCTTATAATGTTGGCACGAGAGTAATTTAAATGGAGTATAATACATGGTGAGTGATTATATAACCAACCTCAATTTGTTGGGATTGGGTACTACCATTGATAAATTGGTTTACATTTTATTTGGTGCAATAAGATAAATTAGCAAATAAGTGAAGATCGTGTGGAGTTAGACAACAAATAGTTTGAAGATGGAAAATACCTGAGATGAAGTAGTGTGGACTGCAATGCCATTTACAATGTGATTGAAGCTGTAGATCTTATCATAGCTCCCTGTTTTCAAATAACTTTGTAGAAATTCATCATGGGATTTTGTCAACTGATTTGCATAGGCCTTGGATGCTTCGCTAAATATATTAAATAAAATTCTGACTCATGAGATGTTTCTAACTGTTATATAAAAAAATTACTTAACACAAAAGATACTAATTTAAGGGATTTGGGATATTGTTAGCTATAGGGATATACATGTGTCACATAATTTAATACGTAAAAATCGATGGCCTAAATTCTTATTGAAACTTTAGATTTCACCACTTTCTCACTAGTGATTATTAGGGAAAGAACCCCTTTATCCACTTTGGTAAGCTATTATATGTTATTCGTCATTACTCATCACATATTTAAAATAAAAATAAAATAAAAATAGAATGAGTACTTTCATTGAAAGTTAGGATTAAACACTAAATTTAAAACTAATATAGCCAGCAAGCAATAGTTTTTGTGTTTTTCGAAAAATTGTAAACTCATGCACACCTCAATTATCAAATTAAAAGTGTATAAATTTTGCGAATACCTTTTTGAATTAAGCTGGACTACTTCTTCTGAAAATATTTTAACCTGATGAAATGCAACAGGATCGCCCTCTAATAGAATCAAATATATTCTTCTATCTTCACCATTACTTGAAACAAGAACTACAAAGAGAAGAAGCAAGTTTCTGAGGACTAAAATCATGGCTAGCACCAATTTGAGCAGACAAAAAAAGAGTTTGATTAAGTGAAGGTTTAATACCATTTTAAACATTCAAGTTCAATAAAAAATATCTTTACTAAGCATGAAACAGCAAGTATGAGAAAGTGCACACATTCTTTTTGTGAACAAACTCAAGCTTTTCAAGAGTAGAATCAGCTTATTTTAAGAATTAACCACTGCATTTTTTCTTTTTTCCCTCTTCTGTCTTGTTTCACATACACAAATTTGGTGATTTAAATGCTTTCATAGAACCTCTTTATTTGACAAAGAATTTTTTTTACAGTACCAGCTATTAAAGAATTGTAAATATATGCGTCTAATCTAGAAAACACTTGCCAACACTCTATATTAACATCAAACCTGGAAACACCTAATTTATTATTCTCCCCAATTTTTCTTTCATTTTTTAATCATTTCCTTTAAGATCTACTTTACTATCTAAGCCACTTAATTATAATAAACTCTATTTTTCAGGAATTAACATCAGAAAAATAGTTGCATATTTCTTTCTAGGAATTTTTGACATTACTAAGAATTGTGAGCTTTAATTAATTAGCCTTGAATTTATTATGTAGAAATAATAAACAAAACCAAGAACCGATGAAATTTGTCACATCACATAACCTACCAAAACTCCCACAAATCCATCCTCCACAAGATTAGATGGACCTCACATTTCACTCATGACCATTCATCACAAGCCTCACATGCACTTTTTTAGTTCCACTCAGCAGCACACACACCCGAATTCACACTCACACGTCATGACATGCATGGTCACTACTCATATATGGCATCTAGACTATACTTTTGCTAAGCTATTAAAATGCATAATTGATTTTGAATGATATTTAAAACATTTTTATATTATAAAAGTGGGAAGCAGGTATAAAATACAACTATGAACCCCTCTGCTAAGTCATAGAGAAATCTCAAGACTAGTAGTACAAAGAATTGGTATTAATAAGTTTAGAGGATATATAAAGTGAATTAGGAAACCTAAATGGTTGTATTCAATTGGAGTATGAAGCAAGTAAATGAACTAGTTTGTAAGCCTGTGGCATGATCCAATCTAGCATCCAGTCAAGGCAGGACTATGAAGAAAGAAGAATTACGATGAAGCATTGAAGTGAAAGAGGTCTTGGAATGTAAAAGACAAATCATAAGATGCAATATCAATAGAGTGGTACTCAAAAGGGTCAAACAATTACAAATATATAAAAGTAAAGAAGTTGCCTCCATCTCAAACACTACTACAACTTAGTCCATGAAGTGTTTGTGACCAATTGGCTTTCCATTACATAAGTTCAGGTATATATGTGCAAGTCATCTACAAAAATATAAAGGTAGAACTCAAGCAAATAAGCAACAACATATTTGAGAAAGGTTTCTGACTTATAAAATTCAAGAGGGGGAGTAATTGAAAAAATTCCTTTGAGTCAACTGATAAACCTTAACAATCGACTCACCTACAGATCAGTGTACTTAATAGAACTGATTAGATTTAAACAAATAAGAAAGTAAATAAGTAACTAAAATAAAGACACAAAGATTTATCCTGATTCATAACACCAATGTGGTGCCTACTTCCAGCCCCTTGGGTTTCAAAAGTTTCCTTAGATCTTTTCAAAGATAGTCAGAGTACAAGTGTAGTGAAGAAGTTCTAAAGCTTATTTTGATTTTTAGATCCTGTGACACAACCTCAATCAGTATGACTAAGTTGACCTGATCTTACTCTTGTGTAACTATTGTAAACGAAGAAGTACAAAGCTTTGTGGAGAATAAGATTGAGATACACTAAGAATTTTCGTTGAAGTTGCGTGAGTGCTTCGACCTTCAATCTTTTCTTTTGTACCCTTCAGTTGCTTCGACTTCTTTTCTTCATAAGGAAACCCAAGGGATTTCTTCTCAATCAAGAATTTGAATTGATTCCTTGATTGAGGGATTGCACCATATGGTATGTCCATATCATATATGTCTATACGTGGTGCAACCTTTTTTTTCACAGTCATACATGTCCATATTAGATATGTCCATGTAGAGGATGTAGTCTTCTTTTCTTTTTGCTTTGTCGTGAGAGACGTTGTAGTGATTGATTCGTCAGTCGTCTTCCTTATATTTGGGGATATGATAAGATCCATGATTGATGTTATTTTCAAATTCAGTGCCGGTTCCTTTGTGAGTGGATGTTTGTTTCTCTTGCGAAATATTCTTGAAGATCCTAGGTTGATTCCTTAGGGATCCTTTTTATGCGACTGTATCTTCAGTGTATCCTGCAAGATATTTGCTTATTAGTTTGTCGTTATCAAAATATACTATGAGAATAAGGGGCTAATAATCTCCCCCTTTTTAATAATGACAAACAATAAACATCAGTTGACTTCTTTGTTCCTGCAATCGATTTGCTCTCCCTTTCTTGTTGGCTCTTTTGTCTTGAAGCATCAGTTAACTCCCATGCTTTTGTAGTCGACTTTCTCTCCCTGACTCGGAAGCCTCTGATATTTCTACTTTTCCCTCTTTTGACATAATAAAAAAGAGCAACACACCAATCAAAACATATAGGTAAACAGACACATAGCAAATAAATAATCAGAGTAATTAAAACAAAACAAAAAAATTATAGCAGACAGTATTTAAAAAATCATTTTATAACCCAAAAAAGGGGACAAGACCCCATTTTGAATAGCAGTCACCATTTCAACATTTGACAAGAAAGTAGGCAAGAGTATTGTGCATGTTGTGGAAGAAGTGCTCATAAGAATTCTCAATATTTTGCAAAAAAAAGGAATATGAATTATAGACTGATATTGAAAGGTCATTATTTGAGGAGTTGGCTTTAGACTTGATGGATTCCACGTGAGTAAACAACTTATTAAATAGTTAGACGCCTTCCTGCTTGAATTCATTAACAGTCAGCTGCACCATGCCTACACCAATGCTTATGTCCTTACCCAATTGTAGCAGCTTGGAAGTCGACTCCTGAAGTAGATCCAATCCTTCCTCAATTATCTTTAGTCGATCCTTGAGCTCCTCCAATTCCTTCAACAAAGGAAGAATAGGGTTAGAGACTCTCTTGCTTACCTTATGGAGGTTTGATTTTCTCTCTGTAGAGTCTTTTTTGCACCATTCTTTGTCTACCAAGATGTATCTCATCCTAGCAAAGGTCTTAGAATCATAAAAGAAAGAGAATTCCACCATTGGTATGCAGATAGGTCAATGGAGTAATATAGGAGGATTCTAGTAATCAGTAATCTATAAGGTAGGCTAGCGGAGGCATGAGCACCTACAGCGCTTTCAAGCATATATTCTCGAAACCAAACGATCTAATTTATCTTGTATATTTTTACCATGTAGTATAAAACAAACACATCATGACAAGTTACATTACTAAGAGAGCCTTTTCTTAGAATCAGTATGGTGACGATGATATGAGCCATGATACGGTACCTAAAGTAGAGAGACAAGGGACCAAAGTTTGATGAAATTATGTTCAGGTCGGACACATCTTTTTTAGCTTTCTCAAAGTTGACTTCAAAATATTTAGGCCAAGAGCAATTCATAAAAGGAATTACCCTGAAGAATTTTGTATCAAAAAAATTTTCAAACTGGAAATCATTGAGTATGATTCTTCTGCCAAGAACAGGAGTTTCTAGTTCACCACTATCAGGAAAGAGGCGGAGGTTTGCATAAAACATGCGAACAGGGTCCTCATACACTTCAAGTCTACAAAGATGAAAAACTAGAGATAGGTTTAGAAATTTGAAAAAGGAACTTACATTATAATGTGCTTCCTTTAATTGGCAGAGATTCATTATTCAACCAAGCATGACTAAGCATTTTTTCAAAGCGGTAAACTTATCTTTTTGCGAACAGGTCCAAAATTTATGCATATTATCTAGTGTGAAAGGATCCAGAGGAGTTGAATGAGGTTTCTTGACTGATGAATTGGGGCTTGGGCAGAGCATTTTTTAGTGGCAGTTGAGTATCGAGAATGTGAAAAGGATTCATCAGCAGAGCCGAAGATGAGTATAGGATCATGATTATCGGAGTGATTCTCAGAAAGAGTTTTGGTGAGATTAGATATGAAATGAGTTCTGGTCATTTGAGAGAGAGAGAATCTGGACAAGGGTTTTAAAAAGGTGGAGAGGTAGATAAATAGGTGGATAGATAAAATGGAGTGAAGAGAACCAAGGGAAAAGTGAAAAGATGTGAAGTGAATAGAGGCAACTTGTTGAAGTGAAAGGACGATAGATGTATTTTGGGAATATAAAAGGGTAAAGAGGCGGTAATTAAGGAGAAAGAGAAAAAAAGTGGTGTGGAAAGAGGTAAAATTAATGATGATGTTCATTCAAAAAAAGGTTTACCAAAATTAAAAAATTACAAGTCATTAAAAGGAAAAAATGATGAAGCTGCTAAAACAAAATTTATCAAAAATAAATTACAAGTCATTAATGCAGGTAATACCAAGCCTTTTTTGTAATGAACAAAATCATTCTTCTAACAAGGTTTTAGTAAAAATGTTTGTAGCTGATTTTTGGAATCAACAAATACTAGGGAAAAATCGCCATTTTCTACACAATCTCAAATAAAATAATATTTAATGTCAATGTGTTTAGCTTTAGAATAATGCACTGTATATTTAGGCAAACCAATAGCACTGGTGTTGTCACACATTATAGGCACAAATTCAAATGACAAATTAAAATCAAGTAATTGATGCATAATCCATAGAATTTGAGTACCATAACTTCCAACGGCTATGTATTCATCTTTAGTAGTTGATAGTGCAACTAAAGTTTGCTTATTGCTCTGCCATGAAATTAGGGCATCACCAAGAATTTGACATGTTCCACTAGTGCTTTTTTTTATCATTTTTATCACCTACAAAGTTAGCATTTGAATATCCAATTAAGTCAAAATGAGAGGAACGAGGGTACCATTGTCTAATATCTTGTGTTCCGATGATATATTGAATAATTCTTTTTAAAATAGTTAGATGAGACTCTTTGGGTGCTGAATAGAACCTTGCACACTTACACACGCTGAACATAATATCTGGTTGACTAGCGGTCAAGTAGAGGAGTGATCCAATCATTCCTATGTATGTCTTTTCATCAACATCTTTTCTAGAGGAGTTTAAATCAAGATTCACAGAGGGGCTCATTGGAGTTCCATACGCCTTTCCCTTTTCTAGAAAAAACTTTTTGATAATTTCCTTCATATATTTAGATTGACTAATGAAAGTACATTTGGGAGTTTTCTTGATTTGTAATCCCAAGAAAAATATGGGCTCTCCCATGAGACTCCTTTTAAACTCTTCTTTCATCAAAATTGCAAAATTCCCACACAAGGAAATGTTAGAACTACCAAAGATAATATTGTCAACATAAATTTGCATAATGAGTAAATTACAGTCAAGATTTTAGATGAAAAGTATTGTATCAATTTTACCTCTTTGAAAATTATTATTTAACAAGAAAACACTCAACCTCTAATACCAAGCTTTTGGAGCTTGTTTGAGACCATAGAGTGTTTTTGATAGTTTAAAAATATGGTTTGGATAAGATGGATTTTCAAAATTAGAAGATTGTTTTACAACAACTTCTTCTTGAATAAACCCACTTAAATGGCACTTTTGACGTCCATTTGTTATAATTTAAAGCATTTGAAGGCAACAAAAGTTAATAAAAATCGAATTGACTCTAACCTTGCTATAGGAGTAAAGGTTTCATCATAATCAATACATTTTTGTTGAGAGTAGCCTTGAGCTATAAGTATGGCCTTGTTTCTGATAACCTTACCTTCATCATTTAATTTTTTCCTATAGACCCATCTGGTTCTAACTACTAAATGGTTCTTGGGTTTTCAACTAGATTCCAGACTTGATTTCGTTCAAATTGATCTAATTCTTTCTTCATGGCCTTAACCCAAGACTCATATTTAAGGGTTTCATCAACTTTCTTGGGCTCGATTTGAGGCATAAGAGCAATGGATGCTTTCTTTCTCAATGAGGCTTTTGTCTACATCTTATCATCTGGGTTTTCGATGATAAATTTATTTGGAAATCTAGCATTGTGTATCCATTCTCTTGGAACATTTTTTTTGTTGTTTCATCAGTGGTAGCTGACTCTAGAGGGGCTGTAGTCGACTCATTGTTTGACTGCTCAGGAGTTATGTTTGTGTAATGACTTAAAAATTTGATGAAATATGTAAAATTTGTGATTTTATGTGATTTGATGGTTTTACCCCTTCTCATAGTTGCATTATGGTATTTCTGGGGTGAGGGAGTGATTGACATGATTTTCAATGCATTTTGGTAGCATTTATGCGACATTGTGATTTTTGATGGCTTCGAGAGCCTTATTTTGGACTTATGTGGATATCTTTTGATTCGTATGACGGATGGCCGAACAAACTGCGTTGGAAGCTCTGGAATATTAATTTTAGGCTAGGTAAACTTTTGGCTTGGGTTTTGATGCTCTTGAGCTCATTTCAACCTATAGGTCAGAAAGTTGAAAAATTAGAAATATGAGTGTGGGACCCATATTTGATCGAAACGACCTCGGATGGAAAATTCGACTTTTCCAACAGATTCGGAATATTGATTTTAGGGTGTTGGCATATTAGGTGTAATTTTATGATTTTTAAATCTCATTTCAATCCTCGGTTTGGAAAATTACAATTTCGGGTTTCAAGGGTCAACTTTTCAAAAATCCAACTTCGCCAACATTTTTGAAACATCGAATTTAGTGTGGCTACATAGTTTGTTTGCATATATCAGACTTCGAACAAATCTCGGGCACCCAATCAAAGTCTGGATTGGACTTAAAATAAGAAAAATGATAGCTTTTTCTTACCAGTGCAGATTTTTTGCACTATTAAAATAGTTTTGGGATATATTTTGCTCATTTTTCATCTTGTCACTTGAGAGTTAAACCCTAAAATAGTATGGAAACTTAAAAGTTAAATTTGTGGGATCTTGGGAATCCAGATTAACACCTATTTCTTGATTTTATTACGAAGTTTAGGTAAGAATTCACCATTTTCTTAGTAATTTCTTGATAAATTTCTCAAAACCTCAAAAATCATAGGCTTAATTTTAAAGTCCAATTTTACTCCTTTTCACTTGAATAATATTTTTATCTTATAATTTCCAAATTTTTTTTATCAATTTAACCTTCAAAACAACTTCAATTTTTAATTTTAAATTAGATTTCAAAGAATTTACCCGGTAAAGCTCAAAAATAGTTTTCTTTGATATGAACCTGTTTTTTTTACTCGATTTAATTTGGGGTTTCATCTGTAGGTTTCTAAAAATATGGGAAACATTTTTTTGAAGTAAAGTTTTGATTTTATCCTTTTTTTTGAAAACTCGTTCCGGGGGTCTATTTTGACTCCAAACCAAAAGTAGTCAATATGGGTGCTATTGGTTTTATTTTGACACATAGATTTCATATTTGATGTTTCTAGTGGAGCTAGATATTGTTCATAAAAAGTAAGGATGTGGGTTTGAATTGTAGCTGACCGGTTTCGGCTTTTGAGGTAGGGTATGACTTAACTCTTTCAGACTGGGCTAGGTAGTAAATGATGATACAAAATGCATGTTAAGGGTGGAAATTAATCATGAAAAATGGCTATCTAAGTGTTGTGCCTGTGAGGTAGCCTATATGTGATATAATTGTCAAAATTGAGGCATTATGTGATATGTGTGACTGTGTGGGGCCCTATGTGATATTGATAGCCTTGAATACATGTAAATAATTATATTGTGTTGTTAAAATTCTTAATTTGGTACCATTGGTGTATTTTCATTATATTCATACTTTATTGGCATATGAGACATGGAAATTTATGGATGAAATGAAAATAATGAGTGGATATTGGCTCATGTGGTTGTGGAAATGTATCATTGTGGTTGGTTGTGGAAATATATCATGTGGTTGTTTGTGGAAATATATCATGTCGTTGGTTGTGGAAATACTCATTGTGATTGATCGTGAGCATTATATTTTTATATCATACTCATTCATGAAATATTGGTACCACCGTGGCAACATCTGAGAAACACTGCCAATATCTGATAACACCTTTACGAGGGATGTGCTGAAAAAAAGATATGATATATGTGGATTATATACGGGTTGAAGCACCCCCCATGGGTCCTGCATTGGGAGGCTTTCCTCCGTAGGTGTATAGGGGATTGTGCGTTGACCTCTGCATCATCATCATTATCATTATCATATACATTGCACTTACTTTATTGTGTTTATATTGTGTTGTTTTTCCATATTAAGTTGCCATTTATGTAATTATATTATCTTCTTTTACTTGTATTTGGTGATCTTGCATATGCATATTCCCTCTTGTTCTGCTTATATGTGATATAATGGATACTTGTATTCTATCTTGCTGTGATATTTCAATATATGTGATATATTAGAACAGTTAGTGCAAATGGTGTAGGCTACTGTTGTGGGACATTTTTCTGATTGCAGGTGAGATGCCCTTAGTGTATATTTTGTATGCTTTATTTACTACTTTGCTTGGTCGGCCTATGATACCTACTAAGTACAAGTGGACCGTACTTATGCCTACTGCGCCCTTTTGGTGCAGGTCCTAGATGGAGTGTGCCTTAGTGATAACGCTCAACTTACACATCAATTTAGTGCAAGCCGGTCGTCATCAATATATTTACCCAACTTTGGAGTCGGGGTCGAATCCACGAGGAACAATGTGAGTGGTGATTAAACTAATTTGAAACTATTTCTACAAGTTGAATTTAAACAAATGTTGCGAAAAGATAAAATGGGTTTTTTTATCAATCAAACAATAATTAAAGTTTTGACTTGCTTCATAACTCAAAGCTAAAATTTCAATGGTTCACATCAATGATAAAGAGAAACTAGGGTTGTGATCACTATGATTATTGATCCCCATTAAATAATAACTGTAGTATCAGGTTCTCGTGACTTGTGGGAAACACCAATCTATCAGTTTTAACAATCCATCTAAGTATTTCTCAACCTACTTAGATGTTGAACTCCCTAATTCTCTCGAACTTAGGAAATCATTCTATTCATACTGATTTTATCTCAAGTTGATCAATCTTGTTACAACATTAATCATTAGATGGGAGCTTAACCTTCCCAAATCCTTGTTGATAATTCGCTACCTTTAGTTTATTTCTTAGTTCGAGCAAATCAACATAAGGTGGGATTTATTGTTTGCAACCACACAATAACAATCATAACAAAGGAATTATCAAAATGTCTCCACAATCACTCAAACCCTAGCTAACTATTAAATCCATAGAGGAATAATCATAGATCCTACAACCCTAGTTGTGGGTTTTAGTTCCACATGAGAAAGAAAGAGATAGCAACAATTATATTCATCATTCAAAGTAATTAAACTTACAAAATATGAAGTCTGAAGTTGATTCTCTTCCAAGTTCAAGAAAAAAATCTCAAAACCCAATCAAAGAGTTGAATATTGAATTCTAAGTTAAGAGCCCCCAAAAAGAGGTGAACTCCTTTGGAATAAGTTCTAGCCGTTTTTCAAGATGTTTCCATGAAAACCCTAGAACTTGTCCTTAAATACTTCAGCCTAATTATGGAAACAAAATCACAGATCACAGTTTTTTTTCTCGGACAGATGACGTCGTGGGTGACAGCTTAGCAGGAGTCTGACGACTTATCAGGAATGTCGTCGGCTCCTCTTCACTTTTGACAATCTCTGCCTTAGGTTGACGATGAGGCGTGATGGCTTATCAGACCTTTAAAGACTTATCACAGACGTCGTCGATTATTCACCTCAAATCCCATTCACTGGCTAAGCCTAACAACGATCCTGATGACTTATCACACTTCTGACAGCCTATCACAGATGTCGTCACGTATTCCAATTGAAGTCCATTCTCTGTCTAAGGCTGACGGTACTTCTGATAACTTTCACAAGGCTGAAGGCTTATCAGACAAGTCGTCAGCTATACTTCCCTCTCTATTTGCTCAGAAATCAAGTCTTTTACTTCATTCTTGCTGGTTCTCTTGCATTTTGACTTTTACTGCAATATCAAAGAGAAAACAATCAAAAATGACAAAAGTTGCTTCAGACTTTGTAATTATTCTCAGTTAAAAGCCTCAAATATGTTAGCATATGCTCACACATCAACACCCTCAACTTAAAATAATTGTTTGTCCTCAAGCAACTAAAACATAACTAAGAGGATACAAAGCACATTCTGCAGTCAATCATCCATTTTAGCTCAAAACATCTTCACCATCTCCAAGGTCAATTAATTTAAAAAAACAATTGTGCATATTATTGAAGAACAATAATGCGACACACATGAATCAATATATGGCATCAATTCAGCAACAACAACCATGCATGTACCAAGATTACACTATCTAAACAATTTAGCAATTAACAACGTAACCAGTATGCCCTTGCAACAAAGGGGTCCCTCCTCACTTATTTATGAACTCAAGCATGTCAATGTGGGGATGGTCAAGAGACACTCACTCTCAAAAAGAAGTTCCAGTCAATGTATGCCAAATACCATAAGCTTGCCCTTATTTTCATTACCGAAGCTTTCAGACAGTTAAGTTCGGATCACTATAGGACTTTTCTTCAGCTTGTAATGTAAGCTTGGGGCTGGTATGATACAAAAGGATATTTAAAGTAACTACGACTCTTTGGCACTACACTATTTTTGGGGTCTCACTTATCAACCTTTGCCATATTTCTCCCTTTCCTAATTAAAGCACATTCAAGCTGGGTGACGTTTTTATTCATTCATTTTTTTTCACAACTTTTCTTTTCTCATTCTTTTTTCTACCACAACCAGCCTTATATTTTTCATCATTTTCTTTTACCCTTCTTCATATTCACTTTACATCACGCACCCCTATGATAGCCACCCTCAACTTAGGCTATTTGCCTAAGTCAAAGTGCACAATATCCAAGAGGGACCAGGGCCAAAACAGGTTCATTGTGATACAAAAGGAAAGGTGATAGGTAACATAAAAAGAATAGGTATTCAGGCTCAAAATTAGGATCAAGGGATATTATTCACACATGGAAGGTCATTTAGGCTAAAAGTGGACTAATATCAACAACGACCTATGATCCTTTCCTAACCGCTATCCTACAACCAAGGCAAGACCAACTGGACAAGTTCTAGATTTAACACACAATGGGAACTAGGTAGTATCTCACACATATATGGCACAAAGGTACATCACAAACTAATACCCATTCGGTTCATGCAATTGTTTAACAATGGTTCTCATGTCACTAGTACTAATGCCACAACAAGATGCACAGTGGTCACACATAAATGTATATCACACAGTTATAAAATAGACCATTGGAGAGGTGTTCAAAAATCAACAAAAATATGTTAACTGCCTAAGGTACTTGTATTTCTCCTAGTCAACTACAATATTTTACAACAAATCACAATACGCCTAAACATGCCAACTCTACTAGGAACAGACTCTGGGGAAAAAAGGCACGACAACAAAAATCCCAAGAAGACATCAACACCCACAAGTAGCCCCACCCTCAACTTAAAATCATGCAATGTCCCCAATGCGTCAAACCAAATTAAGAGAGTTAGAAACACACCTATGGCACCATGGGTGCAAAGATCTGATGGTAATCATAGAATACGAATACAAATAATAAAATACCTTGGGTTGCCTCCCAAGCAGCGCCTAATTTAGTATCGTAGCAAGACCCAACTTAGCTTTTTCCTCCACCTTAAGGATATAAATTTCACCCCCAACTTAGAGTCCATCTTCTTGCCTCGATCATAGGGGTTGGTATAAGACTTAAGAAGTCGAGTAATGGATTAAGCGTGGTAAACCACTCGGCCTTAAAGTGAGGTGTATTTTTATATTGCTTGTCTAATATAAGATCAAGAATATAGGATTCTTGTTCCTCATCTTCACACTCTTCTACTATTTTAAATGATTCCACAGAAAAGATATCATCTAAACATAATGTAGAAAAGTGCTTTGAATGAGGCCCAATCAATCCTACTTCAAAATTTACACTATTTACTACACACTCACTTTTATTTACCTTCTCGACATCTTCACTTTGAATTGGGCTAGAGTTTTTATTAGAGATTTTCTTTGTTTCTTATTTTTCCTCTAGCACCATGTCCTCAATCTTGGCATCATCTCTCATGGTTGGTTCTGTTGGTTAGTAAATCACTGAGGGTTGCTCAACATCAAGCTCAACATCAATATAGAGTTCTTGTTTCTCATCTTCACTCTTCCATTATTTTAAATAATTCCATAGACAAGGTATCATCTAAACATAATATAGAAGAATGCTTTGAATGATTGACCTCTATATCTATCTTCTCATGAATGATTGGCTTTATGTCTTGACACATATCACATACGATATCATATATTTCTTTTTAGAGATCCAACATTCGTTGAAACATAGCTTCAATGCCACTCTTCCTGGTGCTTCGTTCTTCCTTTTCTAGACCATAAGACCTATCAAACTCATAAGATGAACTAGAATTTGGGTTAGCGCAATAGGGGGAGGGGCCATTTGGGAAATCACTCCAATGTCTATCTTGACCACCACATAAAGAACAATCATACTCCCAGTAGGATAGAGATGGTGCACACATCTCTCTCCGAGGAGCATATCTACAATCTTGCTAAAAGTGAGGTCCATCACAATATGGACATGGATCATCAAGATAAGATTTCCAACCACCAAGATCATGTTCATTCCACGATGCCATAGTAATAAGTAAACTAAAATAAAAATCTATCTAACACAAAAAATAAAAGAAAACTAAAAACAAATATTTACAAGTTTGAATTCAAGCAAGTAGGCTAAAATTCCAAACCAACTCAATACGCCAAATTGTTCCCCGACAAAGGCGTCATTTTTGATAACGCTCAACTTACACATCAATTTAGTGCAAGGCAGTCATTGTCAATATATTTACCCAACTTTGGAGTCGGGGTCGAATCCACAAGGAACAATGTGAGTGGCGATTAAACTAATTTGAAACTATATCTACAAGTTGAATTTAAACAAATATTGTGAAAAGATAAAATTGGGGGTTTTATCAATCAAACAATAATTAAAGTTTCGACTTGCTACAGAACTCAAATATAAAATTTTAATAGTTCAAATCAATGATAAACAGAAACTAGGGTTGTGATCACTATGATTATTAATTCCCATTAAATAATAACTGTAGTATCAGGTTCTCGTGACTTGTGGGAAACACCAAACTATCAGTTTCGACAATCCATCTAAGTGTTTCTCAATCTACTTAGATGTTGAACTCCCTAATTCTCTCGAACTTAGGAAATTATTCTATTCATACTGATTTTATCTCAAGTTGATCAATCTTGTTAAAAAATTAATCATTAGATGGGAGCTTAACCTTCCCAAATCCTTGTTGATAATTCGCTACCTTTAGTTTATTTCTTAGTTCGAGCAAATCAACATAAGGCGGGATTTATTATTTGCAACCAATAAATAATAATCATAACAAAGAAATTATCAAGATGTCTCCACAATCACTTAAACCCTAGCCAACTATTAAATCCATGAAGGAATAATCATAGATCCTACAACCCTTGTTTTGGGTTTTAGTTCCACATAAAAAAGAAAGAGATAGAAACAATTATATTCATCATTCAAAGTAATTAAACTTACAAAAGATGACGTCTGAATTTGATTCTCTTCCAAGTTCAAGAGAAAAATCTCAAAACCCAATCAAAGAGTTGAATATTGAATTCTAAGTTAAGAGCCCCCAAAGAGAGGTGAACTCCTTTGGAATAAGTTCCAGCCATTTTTCAAGATATTTCCACGAAAACCCTAGAATTTGTCTTTAATTACTTCAGCCTAATTATGGAAACAAAATCAGACATCACAACTTTTTTTCTCAGATAGATGACATCGTGGGTGACTGCTTATCAGGAGTCTGATGACTTATCAGGAATATCGTCAACTCCTCTTCACTTTTGACAATATCTGCCTTAGATTGACGATGAGGCGTGATGGCTTATCAGACCTTTGATAACTTATCACAGATGTCATCGATTATTCACTTTAAATCCCATTCACTGGCTAAGCCTAATGACAATCCTGATGGCTTATCACACTTCTGGTGGCCTATCATATATATCGTCACGTATTCCAGTTAAATTCCATTCTTTGTCTAAGGATGATGGTACTTCTGATAACTTATCATAAGGCTGACGGCTTATCAGACAAGTTGTCATCTATACTTCCCTCTTTACTTGCTTAGAAATTAACTCTTTTACTTCTATTATTGCTAGTTCTCTTGCATCTTGACTTTTACTGCAATATCAAAGATAAAACAATAAAACAAAAAGTTGCTTAAGACTTTGCAATTATTCTCAATTAAAAGCAAGCCTCAAATGTGTTAGCATTTGCTCACACAACACTTAGCTTGCTTGACTCAGGCGATTGTTGGAGCTTCTAAGGTAGCGGTTGGACATTCATGTGTCCAAAGTTCACCTCTATCTTTCTATAGTTGTTATGACTTTATTAGTATTTAGAGACAAATATTATTTCTTTATGGGTATTTTTCTGATGTATTTAACTCTTGGATTGTATTAGTAGTTCTTACACTGTTGACACCTGGTTTTGGGCATGATCAGTATTTTGAATAGTCTTTTCTATATTTTTATGATTACTTTTATGCTTTGACTTTGTTCTAGAAGTCTTACCTTGGTGTATTTCTATCTTTTTCTCTTTTTGTATTAGTTTGGGTGATAAGCTTACTTGTTAAGGTATGTCGCGATAAGTGCTATCATGACCCTCATTTTTGGGTTGTGACAAATTGGTATCAGAGCAGCTAGGTTTCATTGGTCTCAATAGTGTACAAATAAGATGTCTAATAGAGTCTCAAAGATTAGTACGTAGACCTGAGGTAGAGTTTTCTAATGTGTGAGCATAGGTACCATCCCTATTTATTTCATACATGCATCTATATTATTTGATCCCATATCGACTTTCTCCTATGTGTTTGTATATTTTAATTTTGGTTTTGATTCTGTTAGTGAGCCACTTTCCATTCTTATTCGTGTATCTACTTAGTAGATGATTCTTTAGTGGTGGATCAAGTGTACCGATATTGTGTTGTGACTTTTGCTAGACATAGGACTTTAGTAGACTTTCTTGTGTTAGATATGGTTGATTTTGATGTTATTTTGGGTATGGATTGTTGGCTCCTTATCATATTGTCTTAGATTATTTTTCTAAGACTATGACTTTAGCTTCCCCGGGTATGCCAAAGATAGCTTGAAAGGGTGCACTTCATTCAGGTCCTAAAAGGATTATATCTTATGTTCAGGATCATAAATTAATTGAGAAAGGATGTTTATCATTCTTGACTCATATTCGTAACATTGGTGTTGTTTCACCTCCTTCCTTGGTTCTGTGTGTGTTGTTCGTGAGTTTATAGATATATTCCCTACAGACTTGCCTGGTATGGCTCCAGATCGAGATAGTGATTTGCTATTGATGTTGAGTGGGCACTAAGCCTATTTTTATTCCTCCATATAGGATGTCCCCAGCGGAATTGAATGAACTAAAGGATCAATTGTAGGAGTTATTGGATAAAGGATTTATTCGACCTAGTGTTTCATCTTGGGGTGCGCCTGTCTTATTTGTGAAGAAAAAATGGGTCTATGCGGATGTGTATTGATTATCAGCATGTTAATAAGGTGATGGATAAGAATAATTATCCTCTTCCTCGTATTAATGATTTATTTAATCAACTTTAGGGTGTTGCGATTCTTTTAAAGATTGATTTAAGATCCGGTTATCACCAATTGAGGATTAGAGCTTTGGATATTCTGAAGATAGCTTTTTGGACTTCATATGGTCAATATGAGTTCTTGGTCATGTCTTTTAGGCTGACCAATGACCCTGTCACGTTCATGGAGTTGATGAACTGGGTGTTTCGATCGTATCTCGACTCCTTTGTTATTGTATTTATAGATAATACCTCGATGTATTCTAAGAGTGAGGCTGAGTATAAGGAGCATTTGTGGATTGTGCTTCAGAGATTAAGGAATAAGAAGTTGTATATGAAGTTCTTTAAGTGCGAGTTTTGGTTGGAGTCTATTTTTTTTCTTGGATCATGTGGTGATGAAAGAAGGTATTATGGTTGATCCAACTAAGATTGTCATGGTTCCTGATTGGGCTAGACCTACTTTGCCCATTGAGATTCAAAGTTTTGTTGGCTTAGTAGGCTATTATTGATGTTTTATCAAGGGTTTTTCATCTATTATAGATCCATTGACCAAGTTGACCCAGAAGAAGATTTCTTTTCGGTAGTTCGAATCTTGTGAGGCGAGCTTTCAAAAGATTAAGGATTTGTTGACATCAACTCCTATATTGGCTTTTCCCAAGAAGGGTGTGGGCTTTATCATACTTTGTGATACTTTTATTGTTGGATTGGGTATTGTGTTGATAAAGGAGGGAAAGGTGATTGCATATACTTCTTGTCATTTGAAGCCTCGGGAGAGAAATTATCCTACCTATGATTTGGAGCTATGCGCAGTTATGTTTGCCTTGAAGTTATGGAGGCACTACTTGTATGGAGTCTTTTGTGAGATCTTCTCTGATCATCGTAGACTTCAGTACTTCTTCACCCAGCGAGATCTTAATATAAGGCAGCATTGTTGGCTTGAATTGCTTAAGTATTATGACTTGACTATTCACTATAATTCGGGCAAGGCTAATGTGGTTGCAGATGACTTGACCTGAAAGTCGACTAGTATGGATAGCTTGGCACATATTTTGACCTAGGAGAGGCTTTTGTCCTTAAAGGTTCAGTGTTTAGATAAACAAATGGTTAGGCTTGATATTTTGATACTTGGGTGTGTTTTTTCTTTTATGTAGGCTAGCTTTTCTTTGATGGATCAGATTCGCTCTCATCAGTTTGATTATGTTGGATTAAGGTTGATTCGAGATATGGTGTTGAGTGGGTAGGCTAAGGAAGCCTCACTTTATTCATATGGAGTTTTGCGGATTGGAGGCCGAGTTTATGTGCTGAGAATGAGTGATTGGATTAGGTTGATCTTGGAAGAGGCCCACTGTTCCAAATATTCTATCCCTCTAGGTGTGACAAAGATGTATCGTGATTTGAGACAACTCTACTGGTGGGGTGGTATAAGTTGAGATATGGCGGACTTCATAGCTCATTGCCTTTATTGCCAGCAGGTGAATTCTGAGCATATGAGACCTGATGGATTGCTTCAGATATTGCCCATTCCCGAGTGGAAGTGGGAACAGATCACTATTGACTTTGAGAATGGTTTTCCTCGTACATCTCATAGTTCTAACAGTGTTTGGTTCATCATCAATCGATTGACCAAGTCAACTCATGTTATTCCAGTTTGGGTCTCATTCAGTTCTGAGGAGCTAGCCCCTATCTTCATTCGTGAGATTGTGCATTTGCATGGTACGTCGGTGTCTATTATTTCAGATCGAGGTTATGTGTTCAGATCTCACTTTTGGAAGACTTTTTAGGATGAGTTGGGTACTCGGGTTGATCTTATCATAGTATTTCACCCCTAGACTGATGGCCAGTCAGAGCGGACTATCCAGGTTTTGGAGGATGCTCCGCACATGCGTGATAGATTTTGGTGGCCAGTGAGAGCAACTTTTGTTTTTATCGGAGCTTGCATATAATAATAGTTACTGACAACACCCAAGCGCATACGCAAGTGTACGTGTTCTTATCAAGTATTTAAGTGGCCTTCAAGAAAGCTGAATGTCGATCCCACAGGGACTTGCTTCAACAACGATTTAATTCTAGTTCACAGTTTAGATTAATTTAGTGCAAGAGTAACCAAAAAGAAAGTTTGGAAATTGAAAATTAAGATTAAAGTAATTATGCGTAAATAAAAGTACTTGGAACAATCAATGGATTAAAGCTCAGGGTTAAAGCACTCTGAACAATCATACTATGTTGTTGAATTTCATTCATTAACTTGCTTATCTTGGTTGTTGATTCGTAGGGTTAATTGTCTGATTATGGTTTCCCAACCTTTAATCTTTTACCTAATATGGACATTACAACTACATTGTTGAGTGGGGATGTAATAATCCAATTAAGTTAATTAAAGCTATCATTCTACGTATGAATCAAGTAAGGCATCTAAGGACATCTCTGTCCTAGACACTAAGTTTAATTTTTTATTTTATAAAAGAATAAAAACCCAAACTTTGTTTATTCCCATGTTCTATCTCCCTACTCCCTCTCCCGAGATCAAAAGGTCAACAATATATGTATTTTATGGGTGATCAATCCATAAAATAATTAAAACAAGAATAAATAAACAACCAAATATGATAAGAAAAATTAATCAAAATTAATCCAAAATAATAGTACTCATGTTCTTGACTTTAACCCCGAAAAAGAATGTTTTATCGATAATCTTCATAATCACAATTTAAATAATTAAATACATGTTATAAAAAATTTAAATCTGAATAAAAAATGATAAAACCTAAAGAAGATGTAGGTAGCCTCCTCAAATTCGTCCACCTCTGTCCTAGGTGTTCCACCAAAAATATATATCTCCCAATGTGTTATCCAGCTGTCCTATATATTATCAAATAATCCTGATATGTATAGGATTCAAATAGTTGCACAAGTTCGAAGAAAATTTCCCCCAAATATTCCCTTAAAGGAAATTATATTAAAATGTTATAGTGCCTTTTTCTCTGTTCGTGTATTCGTTGATTTTGTACATTATTGAAGCAGTAGAATTAAGTATGCGTCGCATGCAGTTGAGCTTCGAAATGGAGCGTGCAATACACGCATGGCCGCTCCGAAACGACGCGTACGTCACATGAAAATCACATGCAGCTAATGTTATTCATGTTCTAAAATTTCTTTAAGGCAATGAAACACTGAAATACAGCATGCGACGCATGCTCATCACGCGCACACACAAGATATTGCATCCAAAATTTTGCTTAAATCTTTATTGTCCCATCTTTCATCCATTGTATCGTGATGTATTTTTTATAAATTTTTAGTCTTTGTATCATTAATATATCATCGTATTCAGCTCAAAAATCTTCCTACAATATCACACACCACTAATTAGAGATCATAACAACACAATATCCATGACGATGAATCAAAACACAAGCTAAGACTAGGCTAATTCGCAATGATCTTTAACTTTATGTTTCGACTCTTGGCTTACTCAAATTAAACTTTGTACATTACAAACAAGTTATTCCACTCATAATTATACATTTAAACCATTTGAAACAAGCTAAAAACATTAGAATTCAACGAACCCAACTAGACACACACCTAGTTCAAGCTAGTAAAAATAGTTTTTCGGGTTGAACTCTAAATGACTCAATTATGTACAAACTTGTTTGTAAAATACTTTGGAAATTGTAAATACACACTTGAATACTTAAATGCTTATTTATATCAATATGAACATGTTAAACACACAAATTTCTCTCAAAACAAGTCGAAACAGCGACGGGTGAGGTTGAGAGAGAGAGGGGAGTTGCGGCTGGAGAAGGGTCAAGAATGATTAGGGTTTTTCTTTTTTTGTTAATAAATATAGGAAAGAATAGGATTTAATTCTAACCAATGGATCTAAGGCATGAATGTTTGAGATTGAATTTAAAGATAGGTCGGGTTGGGTTAAGTTAGATCAGGAAATTGGGTCAAATAAACTGATTTGGGATTTTGAAATTGGGGCAAAATTGAGGTTAATTTAAGATAAAATTAACATCAATTAAGTACAAAAAATTACTAGAATTTAAATAAATTAAGAGATTGAATTGAATTAGGCTGCTATTTAACAAATATAATTAATGAGGAAAAAATCGAATCATTAAAAATAAATTTCTTATGTGAAATTAATGTTACATAAAATATTATATAAAATTGACTGTAATATATTGAAATAAATTAGGTACAAATTTTAAGAAATGGTATAATAATAATAATAATAATAATAATAATAATAATAATAATAATAATAATAGACAATGTGTTTATAAATTACGACTGCACATATTTGCGATAATAATTTAATAATTATTAATAAAATTATATAAAATATTATATTTAAATTATATATTATTTGATAAAATAAAACATACTTAGAAATTGTGAATGTGACACGTAAATATTTATTTTATATCAAAAAATAATGTGTAAGAATTATTAATTTTTAAAATTAATAATTTTGATGAAATAACAGCATAAAAGGAGTATCGAAAGGTCAAAATTATGTGTCAACTCTTTTTTGAAATATTTAAAAAGTGAAGAGTCGCCACCTAACGAATTAAGGTGTGTTAGGTCACCATTCTAAGTTAACTACAAATCGATTAATTAGTCTACATCATCAAAAATTGGGTAAGGGTTTTAATTACCTTGAAAGAAAGTTGTTAGGCACCTTTCGAGGTCTACAAAAGTGGTTCCCGGTCAAATTCATATATTACATGAAAATTCAATGTGATAAACAGAAATTGCTTATATTATTAACTTAATGTTACTAAGTGGTAACAATCTCTTTCTCTCTCTCTCCCTCTCTCTATGTATATATATATATATATATATATATATTACTATTATAAAAGAGACAATAAATTTTTTCAATTTTTTGGTTGTCCTCACAACTAAAGATTTTTACATCTTTGACGAATCATCTTGCTACACATGAATAACCATTGACTTTTGTCATTTTTCAATTTTACATTCACTCTTTTGCATTAAATTCATTTAACGTGGCATCAATAATTGGTGTAGTCGACATTATATTATTTTTTTTCATTTTATTTTATGTGACATATTCTTTTAATCTATTTAAAAAAAATCACCTTACTATTTAATTAAAAATAATCTAATGTTAAAATTTTCTTTTTACGCTTCTTGAGATGATTTACAATCACATAAAATGAGACGGAATGAATAGTAATTTTTGTGGGCCTTTTCTTTTTCTTTACTTTATTCAGTTTATTAATTTTCTTGGATTAGTTTATTTTAAGCTTTTAATTTATAATTGATTTTAAATATTTAATAACATTTGGGTAAATGTTAAAAAAAGTGTTTCTAAACACTTGTTAGTAAGTCAAAAAACTATAAATTAAAATGTTTTACTACTATATATAAAGGAGGATATTTAGTTTTGATAGTTTTCACTTGAAATTTTTTTCTGGGTCTATTTTACCCCTAAATGAAGGTTTAATGACATTATAAGTTCTCATTCATTTTGATAAATTTGGATTAATTATATGAACTCTTTTAAAAGTTATACAAAAAGTGATAAGTCATGAAATAAGTGATAGTGCTGTAAACTTATTTCTTCAATCAAATTAAAATTTTAACTAAAAATTTGTTGTCTTCTTTTAAATGAAAGTAATAATAAGAGAGAGCTCTTAACGGTTCTTAGTCCTCCCTAGAAATATTTTTTTAAATCCTTTTCACCTTTACTTGAAGCCTTAATACCTTTGAAAAATTTTACCCATTGAAGAAAAACTACAAAATTTATTTTGTTGAATTAAATTTTTAATTATTTAATTTATGATATATTTATTTATAAATTAATTTTTTTTTTATGATCATACAATAATTTGTAGTATCAAATATGTTTTATATTATTTAAATACTGTACTTTTTTAGAAAAATATGTTAGCCATAATTAATGATTTTAATTGAGAAAAAATAATGAAGTTAATTCAATATAAGACAAAAATTAATTTAGATCGTTAAAGACTTTAATTTTAAAATTTTTAGTAAAATAAAAAGAAGAAGCGTTTTAGTGCATGCATTTGTTTAAAAAATTAAAGAAAGTCAAAAAAAATATTTTTTAACTTACAAAAATTTTTTACTCCCTCTATTTTAATTTATTTATCTAATTTTGATTTAGCACAAATTTTAAAACTTAACAAAAAATTTTGAATTTATGGTCTTAAACTTAAGATATGTGGAAAGAACCATAATATTCTTTAATCTTGTAGTCCTACGCGATTCCCAAAAAAGGAAAGAGATTTTTTTAAATGAACTTAAAAAAACTTGGACGAAAAAGTTAAAACAAATATGTAATTTAGTATTTTAAACATATTAAAGATTATCTAACTACTTTTAACTAACATAATGTTACCAAAACAAATGAAAAGCAGAGGAACAAAAAAATAGAAAAATCTTTACAAACATAAATGTTAATGTAATTTGGGCCCGAGCTTAGCACGAGCCAAATGAGACTAGTATATAATATAAAAGAGAAACATAAGAGTGATGATGCAGCATGTCTCTAAAGTCAAGAATCACATTTATCTTTTTTCTCAATTTTTTTATATTTATCTTCGTTTTTTCAATTTAAAAGATACATTAAAAAGCTTAAAAATTATTTCTTAATTACATTCTCTTAATTATTCATTTAGCTCTTTTTTCATTTCAAAAACTCAAAAGTCAATGTTATTAATTTAGGAATTTAATGATGATTTATTATGTAATGAAACAACATAAATCTATATGTCTATATTGTATATAAGTGAAACAAAATGACTGAATGCAAAGTCATCACAATCTCTCCATATCATTTATCATTTTGGGATTAGGTATGATTTTAAGTGTGTTATAATTTGATTTCATTTTTGGTCTCTACTTTTTAGTTTATCTCTCTATTCTAAATTTCTGAAAGTTTTATGATAATATAGGCGGTCACACAACAATCAATGTGTTATGTTGTTGCTACTACATCATATAATTTGACTCTTCACGCGGCTTTATCAAGGATTTTTTGGCTATAAAGGTATTTTTTTATTTCGTATTTGATATTTATATTGAAGCCTGTCTAAATTTGAATTTACGCTAGAAAATTTCACATTGAAGTTATAAAGATATATGATAGTAGTTTATTTAAATTGGTCATTATCATATTTAAATAATGTTGTTGTTTATTTGTAAATCATATCTTAGAATATTTACAGTAAGAATTTTATGCAAATCAATTTTAAGGATGAGAATTTTTGCAAAATAGACAATCTTAAGACCTTAATTTTTACAAAAAAAAATTATGCAAATCAGTCTCAAAAATTTTTTTGCTATAAAAAAAAATAGAAAACTGCAAACTATTCAATTATATAAAGAGGGGAAAGATAAAAAAAAAAATGTGTAAATTAATTACTTATTCATAGTTATTTTTAAAATTCATATCTATACATAAAGGAAGGATGTTGAAATAATGATGTAACATGTTTTTAAAGTCACTATCCATACTGTGATTTTTGTAAAAAAAAATTAATTATTAAAACCATCAAAAACTAATTATAGTGGGTCATTAAAGTTAAAAGAATATTTACATTATAGTGGTTCATTAAAGTTGAAGGAATTGAATTGACATAATGAATGATTAATCTGCATACGTGTCTTTTACAGTTGCATCATAGCCTTTTCAGTTTCTAATGTTCAACATATAGTAATTATGTTGAGAATATATTTCAAGATCAAGTTTTAACTCTTCCATAATTTTTTTTTTTAGTCTATTGCATCTTAAAATTAAAAGAAATAAGTGTTCTTCTTGAACATGTATCTTGATTTGAATTGTTCAGGAGATATTTTGAAGGATTTGAAGAAGATAATCTAAGTATCTATAATATATTAAAAGTGTGAAGACCCTTAGAAAAATGATTTGAATTTTTTGCCCTTCACTGAAATACTATGCAATAGACAAAATCGTCTTTTCACTTTTTTAAAAATTATTAGTTTAATTATATTTATTATAATTTAGAGTAAAAATTCCTTAGGGTAAGTTTTATAAATTAAGGAGTACTAAAAGATATGATAAGAATTATTAAGAAAATTAATAATACACTTTTTTCGGCAAAAAAAAAACATTCCTTTTAAAGAAGAAGTTAACATTGTGTAAAGTTCAAAAAGGACAAAAAATAATAAAATAATTAAAAGACTTATTACTATATAAATAAATCAAAACCAACTAAATATGTTTATTAATTTATTATCATTCACGTATCTTTTAAATTTGGTAAAAAAAATTCTACCTAATTTACTTATTTCTCTAATGAATTTAAAATCAACTAAAATAATTTAGTAACTTTTCCTTATTTGAGATATTAAATTTAGAACTTTCAAACCGATTAATATTTTATATTAATTTTTTCTTATTTAGAACTCTCTTATATATAGAGATAGAAAAATACCAACATCATAAAATTTTTTAGGCATGCTTCTAATCTCGAGCATTTTTATTGTTTCGTGAATTTTACACTTTTTTTCTTCAAAATTCAATATATATGTTTTTCCTTCAAAATTTAATTGCATAACATGAACATTTAAATATTTGTTTTTCCTTCAGCATCTTTATTGGTTCTTCTTCTACTTTATTGTTTTTCCTTCGACATCAAAATTCGTTTTGTTTTTACTTTATTATAATTTTCTTTGTTATTATTTTTGTTATAAGTAGTTGTCTAATATTATTATACTCATATATAATATAGCTTTATTCTTTAGAATATGTTTCCGTACATCAAAACCAATATAATTTTAACTTTTGATATTAGTAGTGAAATTTTGTTCATTATATTTAATTTGCTCCTCAATTGTAGTGTGATGATGAATTATCATTATATTAATTTAAAATTTTTGTAGGAACCTGTAAATTTTAAAATCTGCTCTATGTTTATATAAACATATCCATGTTTATACAGCTAATTATAGTTGTGACTACTTAAATATATTATGTAGGAACCGATAATTGTAGAGACACTAAATCTCAAAGTATATTGTTAATCGACGAAAAAAATTTATAAAGAAGGAGACATAAAACCTTATATCCCAAGATCATTCAAAAGATAAACTAATCATTATATCTGTATAATAATATTAATTTTCACTATTTAAAAAAATATTGCATTTCATGTAACATTAATAAGTTTTTTTAAATAAATTGTTATTTTATTATTATATATTAACTGACGCAATATACACGTGCAAAGCACATACAATGGACTAGTCAAACTAAAAATAAGATAATTTGTGTTTATTTATTTAACACAAATTTCCATTTACTTTTTATGGCAATTTTTATTTACTTTTTATCATTTTGAAAAATTATAATTCTATGTAATTATATGCATATTCTGGTTCACGTTTGATTTTCTACAATTCTGATACTCGAAAATAAGTTTTTTCTTTAGGCCTATTCTTTCTTATTTATTTCAGTTTTGCAATTTCATCTTATGCCTGAAAGCGTATATTTTATCAATTTTTTATTTGTTCATTGAATATATGTATGTGAGATAATGACGGGGCCAAAATTTTTATTAAAGAATGTCAAAATTTAAAGAAGTAAATACATGAAGAAATTAAGGAGTGTCGAACGTAATTAATATATATATATATATGTTAGGAATAGAAAAAAGATGATGTGACATCTTTTGTTGGCTAAGAAATATAATTTTTTTGAATTTTTTCTATTTGTTTTCATTTATGTGTTATATTAAAAAAAAAAAAAAATCTTTGAACTCTCTTAATTATATTAAATATGAAATATTAAGAAATTTAATTTTTTAATTTTTTTTTAATGTGAAACTTAATGATCATTATTTTCATTGCTCCCACAAATTTTTATTATCATAAACCTATTAAATAATTAATAATTATATTCATGACAAATATATTTAGTATTTTCATATTACAGTCCTATAAATAAATATTGTAAAACTTTGTACAAATAATCACATTAATTTTTTAAGTTTCATGTTACATATTCAGTGCTTATTATGCTTATTTTTGTTGTTTGCCTTGAAGAATAAGATGAATGCTATTGAATGGTGTTGTGGAAGATGTCGATAAGAGTTCGAAAGATTCTATATTGATTTCTATTTTTTTTTATGTTTAATGATTAAGATTGTAAAAATAATGTTGTATTATTTCTTTATTTTTTAATAATTTTTTTTGGTTTGTATATATGAATTTCTTTGTTGTAAGTCCACAATTTGTTTTGATTCAAAATTATAATTTTATTCGAAATCTATCAACTACCGTATTTTTTAACCGCTCGAAGCGCAGATAGATTTACTAGTAATAAATAAACAAGTCATGTAACTTTATTATTTTTAACTATTATTATCTAGGTGATATCGGAAACAGCCTTGCTACTTCTCCTGAAGTTGTGGTATGGACTGCGTACATCTTATCCCCCCAGACCCCACTATGTGGGAATACACTGGGTTTGTTGTTGTTGTATTATCTAGGTGATGAAAAGATTAACATGCAAACTTAGTTATTATTATTTAAAGTAAGTGAAAATGAGACTTCATTGTACTTAATAAACTATTTAAATAACTAAGTATTAAAAAATTAAATAATTTTGACAAAAATCCCATTTAACTTACTTATTATGAAACTAGGTGATAGAGTAGTTAAGTATGTGAACATGTTAATTAAATTAAGGACATGAAAATTAAATAAAAATACAAAGGGTATTTGATAAGCGAGAAGAGAGAATTGAGATAAATATGTGGAAAAATTGATTAATTAATAACTTAAATTAAATTAAACTACCCCAAATAAATAAAGAAATAAAAATAACATTGTAAATAACTTATTTTAATAGAGTAATAATTTTCAAGACTTAAAGAAAATCTAGAGTGTTATCGTTTCTTTGGAAAAAAGTAAAATGTTTGTTGCTTTATAGGAATGATACCACGATATTGATAATCACGCTCATTTGACTTTAGCAATATTTTTAATTGGAGGTTGGTTTTAAGTTATAAAATAGCAATATTAAATTTTTTAAAGATAATTGAAAATTTTGAGTTTTAAAATATAAACACATAAGAATATTTACGTATAAATACACAATCTTTATTTTTTTCAAAAATTTTGGTTTGTGGTACTCCCAAAAATGCGTCAGCTTGATTTTAAAAATATAAGAATTAGACCTCGTAATTCTTTTTACTTTTCCGGTAACTACCGATTAGGAGATAGTATTATGAAATTAATAATCTTAAAAGAGATTGTCCAATTCAAGTTGTAGGAAAGGAATTGAACAATGATTATGATAAAAAAAAAAAGAATTAAACAATTGAAATCGTGTTTTTAAAAAAATGTCTGCATAAAAAAAAAAGTAAAAGGTCGAGAATTAAAGATTAGAAAAAAGGCATATAACAAGTAATTCCCAACCCCCCTAAACAGTCCCCATAACTCAAATGTTTGTACAATAAACTATTACAGACCAAAATAATTAAAAAAAAAATAGACATCAACATATGAGCACGTGAAATTGGTAGTGATGCCCTCACTTTCCCAGACGGCTCTCCTCCAACTGAATGCTTCAAATGGAGAACCCGTTAGACATGAAAAGTACACCAAACACACAAAAGCATACTATTTCGAACACCTTTGAAATCCACGCACAGTAACACAAGATGCTCGAAGAATTCGAGAACAAGACATGCAAAGCATCCAAATACATCAAATGACTTATGGAAATATCCAAACAAATATTTTGATTTAGTGGAGTCTTTAACACAAATATCCAAGCCCATAGATGTGCATTAACTAGTTGAAAAAATTCAACAAATGAGTTTAGAGACATATCGATTACGCCGATCATCAGAAAAGATAAAAAAAGGTATTAGCAAATTGAAACTCATAACAAAAAATTCAAGCGAAGCATTGCAAAGAATAAAGTGTAGTAAAATATTTTGTGTTTCTAAAACTTTTCTTTTATTTTGTATATAGAATGGTAGAGGGTGAAAAGTACTTCTTTTGTATACGAGAGAGTAAGAGAGAATCTCAAAGAGAAGAGAAGAATCCTTTATATAGGCATGGAGTGGTATATGATGAAAGGAAGGGGAATATTCAGGAAAATCAATTAGAAAGATTAAAAAGGAGAAAATATTTACAAGAATCAATTAAAGATTTTTTTTTTCATGAAAGAAATGGCTGAATCAATTTAGAATAAAAAGTCAAGTTTATCATAAATATGTAAGGAAAAAAAGAGAGATTTAAATGTTTTTGAATTAACGAGGGAAAATAATGGTAAAGGCCTCATGTGATCGAAATTTACCAAATAGAGATTATTCTATCACTAAAAAATAGTAAGACAGTAAGGTAATCAATCCTACAACAATATTTTCTTAATCAAATTACTTTGAATATGCATATTACCAAGATAATCTGAAAGATTACAAAAAATAAAAAGAGAAATGGTTGCTGAAATTTTTCGTATATTTATTCATCTGGTACAATACATGTATATATTGAAAAAAATCAGTAAAAAGAAACTGCCTAGTAGTGCCCTAACTATTATCTACCACTTATCTAAAGTGAGTAAGTAGTGGAAAACTTAACAACATTTACAAAGCAGTAAAAAAAACTGAACCTGCAGTGTCCTAATTATTAGCTATCACTAATATTTAAAAATGGAGCAAAAATTGGAAAAAGAAAAACTATTAGTTACAGTTGAAAAGTTCAACCAAGTATCATATTTCCAACTCTATTTGTGTACTTTGTCTCAATCTTTGTCATTCTTCTCTAATACAAAATCAACTTTCTTCTCCAACGATAACTTGTCCGATGAGTCTTCAATAACTCCAACACCCCCTCAAGTTGGAGGGAAAGTAACGTATACTCAACTTGTTCAATAATAGACGATGAAAATTACCATGTAGAGGCTTAGTAAACAAGTCTGCTATCTGGGATGAAGATGGAAGAAAAGAAAGAGAAATTAAACCATTGAGGTATTGTTGATGGATGAAGTGACAATCTAAATCAACATGTTTCATCCGCTCATGAAAAATAGGATTTTTAGCAATATGAATTGCTTCTTGGCTGTTGGAATGAAGATAAATTAGTAATAAAGGAGACAACAACAAATCAGAGAGGAGTCAAACTAACAAAGTCAACTTCGCAATAACCCTCCTCATAGATCAGTACTCAGCTTCAGCGGATGAAAGAGAAAGGGAAGATTGTTTCTTTGAATTCTATGAAATAGGACTACCACCGACACTAGTGAAAAAAATGCTAACAGATCATCTAGAATCCAGACAAGAAGCCCAATCAGAATCACAAAAAGCTAAGAGAGTGAAAGAAGGAGAAGAATTGAGAAAACTCCCTAATCCAGGATCGAAAAGAAGATAACGAAGAACATGGTGTACAGCTGCTAAATGTGCTTGATGTGGAGATTGTATATATTGGCTAAGGTGTTGGACCAAAAAAGAGATGTCTGGCCTCGTATGATTTAAAAACTTTAATTGCCTAATAAGTCGTCTATAAATAGTGGGATCTGGTAGAGGAGAACCCATGTCTACTTGCAATTTTAGAGTGGGATCAAGAGGTGAAGAAGAAGGTTAGAGTTTAAGGCAATTATACTCAGATAAAAGCTCCAGAATAAATTTCCTTTGGTTGAGGATCAATCCCTGAGGCTCTCAGATAACTTCAATTCCCAAAAAATAGTGTATGCTACCTAAATCCTTGATCTGAATTCTGAATCTAAGAAATATTTTAATGCTTCTAGCTCTGCCTCATCATTACCTGTTAGTAAAATATCATCCACGTACACTATTAATATAGAAACAGAGGTACCAGTGCATTTGTAAAACAATGAATAATCATTTAATGAGTGTTGAAAACCTTTGAAACTCAATGCTATAGTTAGCCTTGCGTACCATTGTCGCAAAGCTTGCTTAAGGCCATATAAAGATTTCTTTAGGTGACAAACTTGAGTAGGATCAGTAACCTTTAAACCTGTCGGGAATTTCATATACACTTCTTCATCCAATTCACCATGTAAAAAAGCATTATTTATATCTAACTGATAAAGACCCCACCCCCTTTTAATAGCAATTGCCAAGACACACCTTATAGTAGTAATCTTCATAACTGGGCTGAAAGTCTCAGTAAAATCAACTCCTTTATTTTGAACATCTCCCCTAACAACCAACCGAGCTTTAAGTCTCTTCACAGAATAATTGGAGTTGAGTTTTGACCTTGTAAAACCATTTATTGGGCAAAGCCTTCTTGCCAGGAGGTAATGATACTACTTCCCGGGTGTCATTGGCGATAAGAGCCTCTAATTCTCTTGTCATAGCCTCTTGCCAGCCTGGGTATAAAATAGCTTGGGAAAAACTGGTAGGTTCTTGAATTTGTGAAAGAGAATTGATACGGTGTTGATTAGAAGTTGACAAAGCAGTAAAATAAAAAGGCATGGTAAAAATAGAAGAAGAAAAACAATTATCAGACACATTAGAAAAATGCACAACGTTACAAATGTAATATTCTAAGTATGCAGGTGTCTTAGTTGATCTGGTAGATTTTCTCAAGGTGACAAAATTTATAGGAGGAGTAGGAGCAGAAGATTGTTGAGAAGGAGTGGATGATGTAGATATCGGAGAAGGTACAATAAAATCAAGGTCAGATATAACTAGTGAATCTGTAAGAGGAAAAAGAGGAATAGTAGGTTGAACAGAAGAAAAAGGATATATATTTTCATAGAAAATAACATTTTTGGAAACAAATTTTTTTTGAGAATGTAAACTAAGTAACTTATACCCCTTTTTTCCAAAAGGATACCCAAGAAACACACAGGGCTCGGCTCTAGGATCCAATTTAGATCTCCCATGGGAAAGAGTAAAAGCAAAATCAAGGTAACCAAAGCATTTTAGGTTAGAGTAATTTTGAGGATGACCAAAAAATCTCTCATATGGTATTTGAAAAGATAGTAGTTTAGTGGGACACCTATTGATTAAATAAGTGGTTGTCATAAGACAATCCCCCTAAAAATTTTGGTGAAAGATGAGATTGAAAGAGCAAAGCGCGACAAACTTCTAAAAGATGTCTATGTTTCCTCTCAACTACACTATTTTGTTGTGATGTGGCAACACAAGAAGTTTGATAAATGATGCCTTGTGAAGATAAAAAATTAAGGGTTTCTAAACATGAACCTAATTCCCAAGCATTATCAGATCTAACGACCTTAACTTTCTTATTGAATTATCTTTCTACCATTATAAGAAAAGATTTGAGAATAGAAAAAGAATTACTTTTTGTGGCTAGTAAAAAAGTCCAAGTCCCTCTACTAAAATCATCCACAATAGTTAAAAAATATTTATATCTATCATAGGTAGGAGTTCTATAAGGCCCCTATGTATCAATGTGGATTAAATAAAAAATTTGTTGAGATGAGATGTGACTAATGGGAAAACAAAGCTTGGATTGCTTTGCTAATGGACAAATAGAACAAGGAACAAAAAATTTTGAACAAAATGAAATGGGAATTCTATTAATATTCTGCATATTTGACAAAGTCATATGCCTCAACCTTACATGCCATAATTTGCTTTGAATAACAGAAATAGAACTACATGACAAATTAGATTTATCATCCTTTAAGGAATGTAAACTAGAACTAGACTTAAAGTAGGAATTGACAGAACAAGAAGCAACTGGACGCCTATTCTTCAAGATGTAGAAACCATTCTAACTTTCACCAAGGAGCATCGGGCTCTTCATTGAAAGGCCATGCATGAAACAATGAGAAGTTGTGAAGAATAACATACTAGAACATTGTTTGCACAACTTGTTTACAGATAACAGATTAAAATAGAAACTGGGCACATATAACACATTGTGAATGGTTAAATTTGAGAATAGTCTGACAGATCTAAAATAAGAAACCTTAACCATTTGGGAATTTGGAAGACTAACTGAAGTAATTCTATGCAATGGTTTAAGATTGACAAAAAACACTTTGTTGTAACTCATATACTCAGCCGCACCCGAGTCTATTATCCAAGTCTTTTTAGTGAAGAATTTAGAATCAATATTTGAGTTTAGAGATAAAGGGTTAGGGGTTGGTGTTATACCTGTATAATTGACAGAAGCTATGACATCAGAATTATTACCTGATCCTTATTTTTCACCTTTTGAAACATCTGCATGACTTGTGCCAGTTGCACCTCTGTGAGAAGTTTCTCATGCTCCTCTGGTTCTGTGTTAGTCATGATAGAATCTCCAAAAAATTCATTAGAAGTCACAACATTACTCTTAAGAGAATTCTGAAAATTTCTTTGTTTAGTAAACTTGAAATCAGGTGGAAAACCATGTATTTTGTAACATTTTTTAATGGTGTGTCCTGTTTTCTTGCAATATCTGCAAACAAGATTAGACTTTTTATTATCATAGTTTCTTTTTTGTCCCTTGAAATTAATAGAGAATGATCTTTGTCCATTATTTCCCTTACTGGCAGCAATGAATGAAGAAATTTCACCAGGAAATTTTGGTGTATTCTGGACCTTCCTTTGCTTCTCTTCTTGCATCAACAATGCATAGGCATTAGGAATAAAAGGGAGTGGTGAAATCATAAGTATATTACCTCTAGGGGCATAATAAGAGTCATTGAGTCCCATTAAAAATTAAACCAATCGTTCATCTTTCTTGGACTTAATGTTATTTTTCTTTGCTCCATAGGAACAAGAACAATTACATGGAATGAAAAAATCCAAAGTATCCAGTTCATCCCAAAGACGTTTCATCTTAGTGTAATAAGTTGCAATGTCAGATGAACCTTGCACAAGGTCACTGAGTTCCTTTTGAAGTTGAAAAAGCTTGGTACCTGAACTGTGTCCAAAGATTGCTTCTAATTCTGTCCACAGATCTTTAGCAATGAAATAATATATAACACTTTTAGAAATTTCTCTAGAAAGAGAGTTCAAGATCCAGGAAATTACCATATTATTTGCTCTGGACCAGGCACTATGGAGATTTGTACCAATAGGAGGCTCTTCCATTGATCCATCAATAAAACCTGACTTATTTTTAGCAGTCAAGGCTATGAGCATGGCTCTCTTTCATCCCCCAAAACTTTTTCCATCAAAAGCTTTATTAAGCAGCAACATACCAGGAGAATCGAAAGGCAAAATGAAGAAAGGATGACAAGGTTTTATGAGCTCAGTGGCTACATTAGTTCCATCAATAAGGGGAACTTGAGTCCCAGAAGATATGTTAACATCAAAATCTCTCATTCTAACAAATTACAGAGAGAAAAAAAATGAAAATAGATGCAGAAAAGAACAAAGATTAAAACTTTGGCTTCTGATGCCATGAAAGATTACAAAAAATAAAAAAAAAAAAGATGGTTGCTGAAATTTTTCGTATATTTATTCATATGGTACAATACATGTATATATAGAAAAAAAACTAGTAAAAAAAAACTGCCTAGTAGTGCCCTAACTATTACTACCACTTATCTAAAGTGAGTAAGTAGTGGAAAACTTAACAACATTTGCAAAGCTGTAAAAAAAAACTTAACCTGCAGTGTCCTAATTATTAGCTATCACTAATATTTAAAAATGGATCAAAAATTTAAAAAAAAAAAAAACTATTAGTTACAGTTGAAAAAGTTCCACGAAGTATCATGTTTTCAGCTCTATTTGTGTACTTAGTCTCAATCTTGGTCATTCTTTTTTAATACAAAATCAACTTTCTTCTCCAACGACAACTTATCCGATGAGTCTTCAATAACTCCAACATAATCACATACTGATTCCTTGTTGGCATGTTAATGTAAATCAAACACATTCAAGGTTGTCAAAAAAAATCGAGCATGAGGGTTGTCATAGTTAGGCTAGGAAAGGAAATATCATTTAAAACTATCAATGTTCATAAAAAAATAGACAAATATCAATGATACATTTTATACTAATCAAATTTTGCTATTTCGTTGAACAAGATTAGTAATGTCAAAATGATTCCGTAATAACGATTCAAAATTCACACAAAATCAATATGAAATCAAACTTCAAAATTCAAAGGAACAAATACTCATGAAATTAAGTTATAGCCACAAATTTCAAATCCAAACATCAAGCATTGCGTACACAAGAATAAGAATCAAACCCAAAATAAGTATAGTCTTCTTCAGCTTTGAACTTACAGAGAGAGACAGAGATCTCTAAGGTAGTGTGGCTCACCGTAGCGATGGCTTAACAGAGTTTTGCCGGAGTCGTCATGTTGCTTTTATCCATGGCTGCCGGAGTTGCAAGCTATTGCTTCGGCGTTAATAGAGTAGGAGGTGCGGCTCACCAATTGTTTTTGCGGCTTAAGAATTAGAACTGAGGGAGGAGGGCGGTGACTGATTTGGTTAAAGGAGATGAAGTTGGCATTGCTTCACTGGAAATAAGGAAACGACACTGGTGGTTGAGTTCACGGCGATGCGACTGGTCATCTCGATGGTGGGTGTTTCATGGATAATGGAGATAGTGCAACAAACTTGATTGCTCTTTAGTGTTCCACCGACTGAAATCGCGGCTGGCGGTGGCAGTGTGCTCGTTGCTTCGCTAGAGAAAAATTAATGGGTGTTGTTTTCCTCCGGCGATAGCATGGTGGGTTTCATGCTTATTAGTGGACGGTTGAAGGGGGCTGGTTGGAGGCACCGGCCTGATTGGTCCATCGGTTGTGGGTTTACCGGTGATAGGGCGGTGGTTGGTTGGCTTTATAGAGAGAGAAAGTAGAGGAGATCGATGTAGGTGGCTAATGAAGGTGGGAAAATGGTTAGGGTTTTGGGTGTTTGGATTTTATTTATATTAAACAGAGGATTTAATCTTATCAGTTGATCGCCAACGATTGTGATTAAAATTGAGAGGAGAAATGAAAATTGGTTTAGACCTTAAAATTAAATCAAATTGAACTTAAATTAGGTTAAAATTGACATCAATTGGATAAAAAAATGGCTAGAGATTAAATAAATTAGGCAAACTGAATTGACTAAAGTTGCTATTTAATAAATATATAATGATACAATAATAATGAGAAAAATAATAAAATGTCGCTATTAAAAATAATCTACGTATGTAAAATTATTACGTAAAAGATATTACATAAAATCGCCGGCAATAAACTTGAAATAAATTAGGTACAAATTTTAAGAAATAATAATAATGATAATAATAATAATAATAATAATAATAATAATAATAGACAATGTATTTGTAAATTGTGAGTGTGCATATTTGCGAAAAAATAATTTAATAAATATTAACAAAATTATGTAAAACATCATATAAAAATATAACATTACCTGAAAATAAATTGGATACTTCAAAAATTATGAACGCGACACGTAAATATTTATTTGATACTAAAATAATACATAAAAATATATTAAAATTTAAAATTAATAGTTTTGGGCAAAAATAACAGCTCAAGAAGAACATTAGAGGTCAAAATTTGGTGTCAACAACTGTCTCTTCATTGCTTGAGAATGATAAAAGAATTATTAAGCAACGAAAGGTTACATGGTATCCAATTTTTTTCCGACTGAAAAGAGGATTTCTTGGAATGGGAGCAACAAGGGGTAGTTTTAAAATAGTGTGGCCGAGACTTCGATTTTAAGTCGCCTATATATTTTTAATTTTACGAGAATTAGTTTGTGTGTAGTTCTAGATATAGGAACAGACGAGATTCCTAAAAAAAAATAACAAATGTGGGGCATGAGTTTGCAAGGTCGGTGTATGAACGATTTTGAAAGGTGAAATATGAATAGGTTAGAATATGAAAAAAAAAAATTCGGAATAGGAAGAACAATTCTCAAGTGTCTCAATTTTACCTGTCACTAGATAAAAAATGGCCAGCACGGATATGTATATAGAAGTTTAAATAATGCGGCGAAAACAACCATAATAGATAACAATAATGAAGCGAAGAGATAAGAAAGCATTTCTATTATGAGTGATTAATGTTTTTCTCATATAAATTTGAAGATGCCATGCTTAACCCACACCATATCCAGTAAAGCAACGGCCTTAAATGACGCCAAGACAGTTGTGCTTATCATGTTCAGTATTAGAAAACAATATTCGTCTTTGATTAGTGTTTAACCTAATCAACTTTCAAAGGACAATGCTTAACCTCAGAGAGTTTCTTGATAAAATCATGTTAAATCAATCAAATTTTTGAAATAATGCTTAGCTCTGGATAATTTCTTGAGGTGCTTAACCCAATTAACTTTTCAAGGACAATGCTTAGCCTCAGATAATTTATTAATAGAGTCGTGCTTAACCCCATCAAATTTTTGATAGCATTGCTTAACTTTGGATAAATTTTTTAGAGAAAATAGTGCTTAACCCAATTAAGTTTTCAAGGACAATGCTTAGCCTTAGACAGTTTTTAGATAGAGTCGTGCTTAACCCTATCAAATTTCTAAACATAAAGTATAGCTTAGGATAATTTTTTTTAGAGAGGGTAGTGCTTAACCCAATTAACTTTTCAAGGATAGTTCTTAGCCTCATACAATTTCTTGATAGAGTCGTGCTTAACCCCATCATATTTTGGAAAACAGTGCTTAGCTTCAATTAATTTTTTGAGAGAGAATAGTGCTTAACCCAATTGACCTTCCAAGGATAATGTTTAGCCTCAGACAGTTTCTTTTTAATAGAGTCGTGCTTAACCTCATCAAATTTCTAAAAACAAAGTATAACTTAGGATAATTTTTTAAGAGAGGGTAGTGCTTAACCCAATTAACTTTTCAAGGATAGTGCTTAGCCTCAGACAATTTCTTGATAGAGTCGTGCTTAACCCCATCAAATTTTGGAAAACAGTGCTTAGCTTCAATTAATTTTTCGAGAGAGAATAGTTCTTAACCCAATTGACTTTCCAAGGATAATGTTTACCCTCAGACAGTTTCTTAATAGAGTCGTGCTTAACTCTATCAATTTTTTAAAAATAATGCTTAGGTCTATACAGTCCCTCGAGAGAGGGTAATGATTAACCCCAATCAAATTTCTAACGACAATCTTAGCCTCAGAGAGTTTCTTGGCAGAGTCATGCTTAACCCCATCAAATTTCTGAAAACAATGGTTAGCTTTGGATAATTTCTTGAGAGAAGGTATGCTTAACCCTCTCTAAATGTAGAACAACAATACTTAGCTTTATATATCTTCTGATGGTGTATAAGATATTCAAGATTTGTACTTGTCACTCTATTCTTTCACTCAAAGAAAAATTGTTAGTTTTAAAAAGGAAAAGATTGATTCCTGTCTTTGTCAGTTTCTTTGCTTCTAGTCCTGAATCCATTTGATCATAAACTCTATATCACTCTCTTGAGATGCAATCTTTGATGAAATTTTTTAGGATTCCTCAAAAATTTCTTCCCCATTTTCATGACCTTAATCTTGCTAGTCTTTAACTTGTAGAAATGATTCTCGATAGAATTTTTTAGATCCTCTTAAAAATTCTACCCCAGATATATGCTTTAAGGAAAATATAAAAATTTTATTATGATAAGACCGAACTCCATAAGAGTGCCTACGTATCCCTCTTAAATAGGAATCAGGTCAGACGTAGTTCAAATTACATAGGACGGAATTAGAAAAATTCATATCATTTTAAGTATAGATAAAGATTAAAGTAATTTCAAGTGCTTGGAAGCCTGGAATGAAGAAGAAACATGATTCCCCTTTATCAATATCAAATAGGTGTTAGTCATGCTTAGGAAATTAATCATCATCAAGATTTAGCCTCGTTATATTTATCACCTTGGTATCAATCAATGCTTGAATTTTGTCCTTTAAAGCACAACATTATTCTGTGGTGTGCCCTTTCATCCCTGAATGATAAGCACAAACTTTGAAATGATCAAGCCATTGGCACACATATCCATTACAATTGTAGGGATTGGAATAACATAGCCAGCAACCTTTAATCTTTCATAAAGTTGGTCTATGGGCTAGACAAAGGAATATACTGTCTTGATTGATTTTTTTAAAACTTAGCTTGAGGTATGACAGATTGATTGAATTATTGATTTGTTGGTGGATTTTGATAAGCTAGTGGTTGTTGAAATATAGTTGGAGAAATTTGAAAGTATGTGAAATGTGTGGGATAGCTGGTAGGATTATAAAATAGTATGGGGTAATTATATATCATTGTAGGAAATGGATATGAAATTTCTTGATATCTGGGTGTTTGGTATTGAAGTGGAGGAAGTGGTGTTTGGCAAATCAGAGGGGTTTTATGATCTTGTGTAGTCAAGACAACATTTACTTCCTTCATGTCATTGTTCTCACTGACTCACCAACTTGTGAAGTCTTACTAATCACTTGCAACACCTCCAAATTTATTATCATGCCATTGTTAATGCCTTCTTCAATTTTCTCACCCAACTTAATGTTGTTAACAAGCTTTCGATCTTCTATAAGCATCATTTTTTCATAATATTATGGCTTTTGAGCACTCATGAAAAAATCTTTCATTTGATTTTCCTCTAAAAGAGGGCACACTTTAAAAGCTTCACATATCCATCTCATTTCATATTCTTGAAAAGATTCTATAGGTTTCTTCTTTAACTTCTGAATGTAGAACCAATCAGACGCATTCTCCACATTGAACCCAAATTTTTCTATAAAATCATAGGCCATATAAGTCCATTTTAACCATCTTCTTGCATCTTGTGTGATATACCATGATAAATCATCTACAGTGAGACTCCTCATGAATAACTTCATAAGAATTCACTCATTTTTACCAACTCCTACTAGCTTGTCACAATATAATTTCAATTGGGTTTTTGGATCTCCAGTTTCATTATATAATTAAAATTTAGGAGGTTTGTACCCCTCCGGTAGTTCAATGTCAAGGTGTATGCACAAGTTCTCATAACCTAGCCCTCTCAACCCCTTACTACATTCAAGTTATTCCAATCCTTCAACCACAGATTGCATCAAGAGGTCTTTTTTAGGAGGTTTAAATTTGTATTGGTGTTGGGTGAATAGGGCCGTTTTGACATAACTTGGTTCTAAAGTGTGATGCATGGATCATGGGAATGAGACATATTTATGGTAAACGTTGATAACATATTGTGGGCATATAATATTGTTTGAGAATTTATTAGAGCTGGATATGTGTGGCATTGTGGTAGATAAGAATGTTGATATGAGTTATTTTTAGGAAGCGTACATATGTGACTTGGATTGGTTGGGGGTTGTGAAATACAAAGTGATGGTAGGGGGTGGCTTGTGAATATAGCATGGGATTTGATAGCGGTGTTACCCTCATCTTGTGTCTCGAGAGGAGTATTCAAAGCAAGGGGTAGATTAGACAAGTTACACGTTGGGACAATTTCCCTTATAATTGAAGGATTCTTTGTTCCGTTCTTAAGATGATCTCATGATTCTCATTACTTGTATCGTTGTTATCACCCATTTTCTTGTCTTAGTGAATAAGCTTTTAGAGAATAAGCCTGATTCTTTTTAAATATATGTGTTGGATGAGAGAATGCATGAATCAACCTTTTGGGAGAGGAAAAACAACAATAACAATAAAAACAAAAAAGAAAACAACAAAATTAAAAATTAGTACTTTAGTGACATAAAGAAGTAAATAAAACAACACACATTCTACATGTTGTTTGACATTTTCTATTTTTGGGAGCCTTTTTTAGCCAGAGGTAGGCCTATCGTTGTTTGAGAGATAAGTATACCATAAAATAATGTCATTTGCTTATAAATGATAAAATCCTAAAATTAGAACTCCACTGAATTAAATTGTCTCATAGATTGAAAGAAAGAAAAATACAAGGAAATCATAAGGAAAACTAAGACAGTCTTTACTCGATTTGTCAAATTCATGAAGTTGAGTGCACCATTGAACCTGTAAAACAAAGTGTTAGCCTTCCCCGCCCCAAAGAGAAAATGGCAATACTTAGACATATTTATCTCTCAAAATGCACATAAGCAATGAGGCGTTCTTTTTTGGAATTATGAAATCCCTTAGAACTTAGGACAAGGATTTCTAAACAAAACATCCTAGCCTTTTGAGATGCTTATTCCTTAGTAAAGAAATAAACGGTTAAGATCTAGAAGTAATAGTGGTTGCATGACACGGTCCCCTTAAGAGAACAACTTGAGAGTGAGAAATCTCATAATTGTCGATGCACCACTGATCGACCGAGTCACGAGGCATTTTTCATAAGGTGTTTTAGAAAAGAACGTTTGTGCAACTATGCAATCGTTCATAAAGAAAAAATAAAAGAGGTTTTAAGTGGAGAAAAGTATGAGCGGAATGACAGTTATAAAAGGCAATAACACATAGCACATAATAAGAAATACAATACCATATTTAGCAGTATAAGAAGCAAATAAATACGAAAAATATGACAACATAAAGCCAAGCAACAAGAAAAGAGAGAGAAATAAATGGACATGGAGAGAGATATAAAAATACATTAAGGAAAAGAGAAAGGGCTAACATGTATAAAATAAATTATGATGTTAAAACAAACAATATTACGGAAAAAATATAAATATCCAAAAAATAAAATTTAGAAAAATAATAGGATCCCATATAAAACACCAACTAGTAATGGTTAGAACCTAAGTGTCCCCATCAGAGTCATCATGCTGTTACACCCCATTTTTCTCGCGAATAGCAGAATTCGACGTGACAACTTTTTTAAGGAATATTTAAAGAGTGAAGATGTCACGATCCGAACCAGGGCATAGCCGTGATGGGTATCTCAAGTCCACCCTCGACTAGAGACCACCCCCATCCCCTCACCTCATGAGCTTAAAATAACAACAATAATAATGTAGAAGCAAACTCAAGATAAAAATAAAGAGATAAATAAAGAACTCAATGAACTAAGAGTCAAAACAATAATCAACCAGCCCACATCTATCCACAATAGCCTCTAAAACTAGAATACCAAATAGCTCGGGACATGCCTTCGACTATGACCAGAAGAATCCAAAAGTATTGAGTCAAAATAAAGAAATATGGAAATGATAAGGCCTTCCAAAGGATGGAGGCTCACCACTTCACAACAACTCGACAGGTGTGCTAATCCACCTTGTTGACACCTAATTTTTGCCCTTCCCATTTCAAATTAGTTTTTGAGTTTCTCAATTTTAAATAATTTCAAAATATTTATTTTAAATTATTTTAAAATAAGTTTCAAGCCTACCTTTTGAATATAATTGAAATTAATATGTTTTATGTTTAATTATACAGGATCATATAATTATTATTTAAAGAAAATTATTTAGAATTTATTCTGAGGGAAAAGTTTGATTAAATTGCAAATGCCCTACTTTTCTCAAAATTGTTTGAAAATAAGAAATTGATGACATAATTAATTCTTAAATGGAATAATTGTGCTTCATTAAATATTTGTTTTGAAATTATTGGATTTGAGAAGCTCGTAAATTAATTAGAAGTTAATTAGGTTTCAACTTTGTTCAAATTTATTCAGTTATGGTTATTTTATTAATATAAAAAGGCTGTAATCTTAATGGGGTAAGCAGGCCCATCAGCCAGCCCAATCCCATTTTCCCCTTTTTATTTCTGCCCAACAAACACTAGGCCCTTTCCTTTTTAAAATTTTCAGCAGCCTAAACAACCCCACAAATTAACCCACAGCTCCAGCCCAACTCAACTAAATAAACAACGATATCAACAAAAATAGAAACATAACAACAATGGCAAAGCCAAACACACTGATATCAATAATAACAACCGCCGCCGACGGATACTTCAGTAAAAAATTCTGACTAACAACAATAATTTCAACAACGTACAAATAAGAGCGACACCAAACGACAACAGCTTCGGTGAGATTTGACCCGAGAAATCCGACAAATCAGCAACCCATTCCAACAACCGGTGACCCGACATCAATGACCCATACCCGCGAACCGACCCGTATCCGCGTCTAGTCCAGTTGTCAAACGACCCCTCATCGGCCAACATTCAAAATTTCCATTTTTGTACAACAAACCTTATACTATTTTCAAATTTTAAAATCCCACATCGTATATCCATTTCCCAAAGCCCCAATTTCGTTTGTATAAATATCCCCACTATTTATCAGTGAGGGGGATAGTCATTCTCAAACAAGAACTCCACTGTAAGGAATTTTGCCACAAGTAAGAGTTTTCAAAGCCAAACGATCCTATAAGACTCCCTGAGATTGGATTTTGGAAAAGAAAACTCAAAACTTTTCGATGGTGGTGAAGCAATTCTGATCGAAGCTCCCCGTCCGCTGCCTGAAAAAAGGTAAACCCCTTTATTTCTTTTATTTTCGTTACTGTTAGTAGCACAAGATTTATTTTTGAGCCTTCATTTTTAGTATAATGTATTCATTATATGGCTGTTGTTGTTGGTAGCTCACTAGGATTTTATTGTATTTTTTTTCTTGCTATTTCGATAATTTAAATTTTTCTGTGATTGAGAATGAAATGGCATGTATGGATAAAATCTTGAAGATCATGTCTTTGTCTTGTGTTCACAGTTTGGACGTCGTATGTTAATCTGGAGGATGGGATTGAGTAATTTCTTTCTCGTAATTGTTTTAGCTTCGGTTGATCAAGGTTCACTTCACTTAGTTTGCTTTCTTTGATATTTTGCTAATAGGAGTTATCATTCTTGCATTTTGTTTGGTCACTGCCTACTCGTGTTTTTTTTTCAAATAGAATTGCACTGGTATTGGTGTGATTAATTTAAGCTTTAGCATAATGATAGCATATTGATATAGTCAACAAGACTGGTTTATGAGAAAATCATTTGGACTATACGTGATTATTAATTGTGCATCTCCTCTTTAGAATACACTAATTTCTTATTTTCTTTAATGTGCATGTGAACTCTCTTTAACGAGTCTATTTGGACTCTCATCTCCCTCGCATCTACCGTCCTCGAGTTAAAAGCTTCAACCAAAGTCCAAAATGGACCAACACATGAAGAAACAGGACTGATATACATGGATATACAATGATATACAGATATATACAACAGTAACCGAAGGCAAGAAAATGATAATACCAGTTTTATACACTGATATACAGAGTGTATACAGGAAACACAACAAATGAAGGCTGGTATACAATTAGTATACATCTGATATACACAGTTTAAAATGGACCAAAGTCCATAAAAGATAAGGCCCAAAACCTGGACAGATTTGAAAATGGGCTAGAAAGGGGCCCAAATCTCATCATTCAATGGCCGTTACCATGCGTTCGCGGTCGAGTGATGTTGAGAAGTAATTACTGTTATTTTCTTGAATTGATCATGGAGCAGTTACAGCTGACTGAGGACATGACCCTGGATAGAAAGTTATGGAGGAAAAACATTAGAGTAGAGGTCTAAGGGTGTGGAGTAGTAGTAGTCAGTAAGTAGGTGGACTTGCTGTCGTTTGTTGGCAAATTTATGTATTTAGCTATTTATTTATGGCTTTAGTTATTGATTTACGTATGTATTTCTTTTTCTTTTCTCTAATTGCGAGTGTCGTACCTATTTTATTTGTATCATGTTCTATGATTTTGATGTTTCTGTTTAATGTCTTTTGTTTTGAGTCGGGGGTCTATCGAAAACAGCCTCTCTACCTCCCTAGAGATAGTGGTATGGACTGCGTACATTCTACCCTCCCCAGACCCCATTATATGGGAATATATTGGGTTTGTTGTTATTGTCGTTGTTGTTGTTGTTTGTAATTTAGTCTAATTTAGATGAATCCTTAGGGAGTAAGTTCATATTAAAATTATTCATTTTAATTTGATCATTTAATATATTTTTTAAGGCAAATTTAAGCTTTTAAAATAACTTGAGAATTTCTTTATATCATTTCAAAGTTGTTAATGACTCAAATTTACATTTAAGAAGTTGGGTTAAGTATTTAGAGTAAAGTCTTAATTCAGATAAATTTATGAAAGTTAGAATTATTTTGAAACTTTGATGTTTAGTTTATTTTATTATTTAAAATAAATTAATTGAATTAGTATCAAATAAATTCTATTTACTTGAAATAAGATTTTCAAATTAATTAAAGTTTTTTTTCTAAAAATAATTCCAAGATTTTTACAAGTTAAGAAAATTTTAAAATTAGCCAAATAAGTTTAATCCGCTGGGAACCACACTTTCTGGATTTTTGAAAGTGCCTAACACCTTAGTTCGAATTTACTTGAACCCTTACCTAGACTCTGGTTATTCTTAAAAGTTTTTTTTTTCAAAATTTCCTTTTCTAATGGTTTCTTAATTTTTCTTAAATTAAGTGGTGACTCTAAATTATTTTTCAAAATAAAAACAAATAAACTCATTTCTCTTTTTTCGCTATAAAGTTATGAAATGTTTTTGAATTTTCGAAAATGGATCGTAATAGAATGACGACTCTGCTGGGGATTCATCTAGGTTCTAACTATAAGAATTTCATGCGTTTGGCTAATGTTTGTATTAATTGTTGCTTTGGTAATAATATTTTTAAATTTTAGCAATTATTATCTGTTGCATTCATGGCATACTTTCATATTTTCATTAATAAACTGTTTTGAGATTTCGCGGATTTCTCGGTCCCTGTTGTTCAATTTCAAATCAAGTGTTGGGAATATGTAATACCCCGTACCTTTTCTAGCTAAAATCCTCCCCTAGAATGTTAAGGGATAGCTTCCAAAATGAAGAATAATTATTTCATGTGGAATTTTTCAGATTTAAACCTCCCATGGTGTGAGAAATTTAATAAGCTTTCCAAAGATATAAGATTCGCCTAAATTCGATGACCAAGTGAGAAGTTAGGGCTATTTTAAGCTTCAGTCATAAAACACCGTGATTTGGGTCCTTAGTGTGTCGCGGAGAAGGTTTAAATGACAATTGTCAAATTTCAGTAAAACTCTGTGATTTCCCCGTATCGCGGAGAAGCCCTTTTTTCCGTTTGTCCATTTCCAGTGGCTCACCGCGATGGTGGCACATAGTGGTGATGGCCCAAATGGCAATCTAGCAGAGCATTTGAGAGCTCCGCATCGCGGTGTCTTTCCAGGTCCCAGTTGGCAGTTTTCAGTAGGCCACCGTGATCATGGTGCGTCGCGCCGTAGGCCAAATTAGGAAATTTTTTAGTTTCGAGTAAAAATTTAAAAGGGTCTCTTTGGTCTTTTCCCAAGCCCTAAGTCGTGAATAACAAATGATTTAAACCATCCTAAGCATATTACATTCACTTTTCACCAAAATACTCTCAAAGAAAACCCTAGATCATTAAACTTTCTCCCCTAGAAATCCAAATTCCTCCATTAATTGTCCAAGGAAATTTAAGATTTAGGAATCCCAATACAAGAACTCTAAGGAGTCATCTCCAAAGCATCAATAGGAATCCAAGATTCAAGTTTTAGCATTTTAGATTATCAATTGAGGTATGGGGGTATGAACAAGGATAATTCTTTCATCCTTGTGCCCAAAACTTATTTTAATTACAAATTTACTGAAATTTTATGTGATTTCTCATGAAATTGAAGTTAGGGTTTATACCCAATATTGCTACTTATGAGTTTATGAGATTTCCAATGATTTAGAAGTTGAATAGCATGTATATTGCAGAAATTTCCAGATTTTAAGTTGATTTATAAATGTTTACATCACCAAGCATGAATATTATGATGTTTTAACATGAGTTTGATGCATGGGTCACTAAGCCCTAATTAAGATTGTTATTTCAAGATTATTTGTGCTATGAGCACCCTAAGATGAGATTATTCTCAGATTTTCTATAAAGATTTGACCTTTTTGGTCCTAAGCTAAGATAAAGAATCCACTTTGTTCATATGACTTGAGATTTAAAGAAAGAAAGAGTATAATTGGTTTTCTTGTAAACCCTTGTGCTATATTTTTTAAGTGGATTTCTTAAGATCGTGAGCATAAGAATGTGAGTAGTATTTAGCACCAAGATAGGTATGTTACCAAGGTTTCATGCCCCAGAACGACATGCCACCGTAGGATTAAGACTATTTCCACTTCTACGTGGATGACTAAGATTGTGAGCACATAAGATAAGAAGTTCTATTCCGATGGCAATGGTAGCACAGCTCAACCCAACGTGGGCAAGATGTAGGACTCCATGAATGCTCACATGATTTATGTCGGTTAGAAGAACCTCCCAAAAAGATGTCCCCTACTCTTAAAACAATCTATTGGTTTAAAGCCTTAAGATAAAAGTATATATTTTGAAAGCTATGGTTTTAAGATTCTTAAAGTCTTAAGATGAAGTATTTTCATTACAAGTTAACAAGATGATGTAGTAGCCTTCAGAAAGAACAGATTTTAGAACTGAATGTAATGGCTCACAAGATTCATATTATACACTTTATTATCCATGATTTATGATCTTCAGTTTTCAGATTACTCAAGCCTATGTGAGTTATTTACATTTAGCATGCATGATCTTTTTTATAAATTGTGATGATATTGTTTACTTGTTGCATTCACCCTCATATGCTCAGTACATCCTCAAAGTACTGATCCACATATACGTCAATGTGCTACATTGTCTCATAATGTAGGTTCAGGTGCTCAGTCTCAGTAGCGTGAGTGATTTCAGAGCATCTCATCTACATCTCTGCAGTTGGTGAGTCCTCTTAGTTTGGGGACTTATCTATTCATATTTTCAGTTCATTAATAGATATTTCCGTATTCATTTCAGACAGTTTGAGTTAGCTAGGGCCTATCCCAGTGACTCTCTAGATTCAGTCAGTAGAGGCTTGTCAGACTACTAGATTCAGTTTTAGACTTTTGATTCAGTATTTAGATTTTTCCAGTATTGTTTTACCAAGACTTGTGAGATTAGTATGTTTTCAGATAAGATTTCCGCATCTATTATGATTTCATAATTATTTCCCCTATTTTAAGATCTAGACTTAGTAGAAAGCAGTCGGGGTTAGCTCAGGACTACTTGTAGTTTGAAGCACCGTGTGGCACCCCGTGAACTCAGATTTTGGGGCGTTACAAATTTGGTATCAGAGCCTAAGGTTTAGAGAGTCATAGGGAGTCAGACAAGCACGTCATATCTATAAGCAAGAGGCTATGGAGCATTTTAGGAAACCATCCCTTTTTTCATGATCTATCGTGCTTTCAGTGTCTCTATCTGCTTCTAACTCGTGCTTTCACGTGACAGAAAATGCCTCCTCATTGAGATAACACAAGAAGAAATGATAACCAGACACCTCGGCCCACATATCCTTTAAATAAGAATGTGTCACATGCAGAGTTTCGGGATGCCTTTCAGGCGCTAGCCCAAGCTGTGATAGCTAATGTCCAGGGCAACCATCAGGCTGCAGCCCTGCTTCAACAAGACGAGGACTTAGCAGCAACCAAAATTCGAGATTTTATGAGAATGAACCCGTCAAAATTCTTTGGGTCAAAAGCAGGTAAGGACCCACAGTTTTATCTTGATGAGGTGAAGAAGATCACTCGAATTATGCATGTTTCTGAAGAGAAAAGTGTAGAGTTTGCATCCTATATGTTTAAGGATGTTGCATGATTGGGTAGTGATGTGGAAGAAAAGTTGAGGGGGGAATGCAGCTCCCATGACTTGGCAGATATTTCAGGATGCGTTCTTAGACAAGTTCTTCCATAAAAAATGAGGGAAGCTAAGATAGAAAGTTCATGAACCTGTGGCAGGGCTCAATGACAGTGAATGAGTATTGCCTCAAGTTCAACCAGTTATCTAAGTATTCCCCTGATCAGATGGCTGACCCTAGGTCAAGCATGAGTAAGTTTGTGACCGGTGTGTCTAGGTTGGTAGTTAAGGAGTGTAGGATTGCTATGCTCATTGGAGATATGGATCTTTCTAGATTGATGATGCATGCTCAGCAGATTGAGGTAGAGAAGTTGAAGGAAAGAGAGAGAGAGTAAGAAAGAAGGATAGAACAAGGCAGTTTGATCATGGTCAGAATAAGTCTGGAGGAGGAAATAGTTCGCAGTTTCAGAATCGTTCATCTATGGCTGCACCTTCTTCAGCCAGTGCTCCTACACCCAGAAATAGGCAGGAACAGTGGGGTAAGTCTTTAATTTCCATATCTCAGGATAGTGTGAGTGGTAAGCCCAGCTATCCACCATGTGTTAGGTGTGGTAAGGCCCATTCGGGTGAGTGTTTGTGGGGTCGGAAAGGTTATAGTTATGGCCAGCCGGGTCACGGAATCAAAGAGTGCTCGTATGCTAGACAAGGAAATAGAGATGTTCATCCTCAGACTCAGGCTAATAGTGCACCAGCTCCTCTAGGTCGCCCAGCCCCTCCTCAGGGCGCATTATCTAGTACCGGCGATAGTCAATGCTAGAATCAGTTCTATGTTTTACCATCCCGCCAGGAGCAGGAAGATTCTCCAGATGTTATTACTAGTATGCTTCATGTTTTTCATCTTGATGTTTATGTGTTGTTAGACCCTGTGTCGAGTTTCTCTTATGTGACCCCATTAGTTGCTGTGAATTTTGAGATAAGTTTCAAAAAAATACCTGAGCCTTTCTTGGTTTCTACCCCAGTAGGTGAGTCAGTTGTTGCTAAACAAATTTATAAAAAGTGTCCTATCACTGTCCTTCATAAAGTCATGCTAGCAGACTTGATAGAGTTAGATATGGTTGATTTTGATCTTATCCTTGGTATGGATTGGCTCCATTCCTGTTATGCTTCTATAGATTGTCGCATTCGTGTGGTGAAGTTTCAGTTCCCAGATGAGCAAGTCTTTGAGTGGTCAGGTAATTCAGTGTCTCCCAAAAGTCATTTCATATCTTACCTTAAAGCCAGAAAGTTGATATCCAAAGGTTGCATTTACCACTCTTGCCCATGGGGCACAACTTGTTCTTTTGTGATTTTAAAGTCTTGCCTCCGGAGCAAGAGTTATAGATCATCTTCCAAATCATTACAGACTTAATTAAGGCAAAGTCAACTCTTGCCCATAGGGCACAACTTTTATTTGGGTGGACTCTATGTTAGACATTATAAAACTAGACATCGTAAGTTAGACATTATTAAATTATGTTGATACAAACTAATAATGTCTACTCTTACCCGCGTGGCATAACTTATTTTGTTGGGTCTAAGTTTTTCTCTTGCAGAACATTAGCTAATTTAATACAGATTAATAGTGTTAACGTTTGCCCATGAGGCATAATTTACGATATATTATTTTATTGAAAATCAATTATTTTTTAAATGACATAATTTATTTGCACCAAGTTTAAGTTAAAAATACATTTTTGTATCAAAAAAAAATTAAAAATACATTTACTCTCTACACAAAGCTAAAGGCAAGATAAATTTCATCTCAAAGCTCGAAAGCGTGGGATTAATATAGTACATTTTGTACCAAAAAATAAAGTTAGAAATATATTTACTTTTATGGAGGTTATATTTTGAATAGATATTGATCGTTCGGAGACTTTACGGAAGGAAAAGACCCTTGCAAGTTAGCTTACATTTGGATTCTTCAATCGAGGTAGGTTACGGTTTAATTGGAGTTTAGACTCGACTTAATTATTTGTATGCTCCTAAATTGGATACTTGTGGATTGGTATTCGTACATGTTTGGAATTGTTGAAGTTTGGATTGTTGATTCATGTATAAATGTTTATTAAAAAATTGACTTGATGGAATTGTCTTATGACCTTAAGCGTACTTGTAAAATTGGTACATTGTGTTGTATGCTGTGAGGTTGCACAAAATGATATTGATGATACTTGTTTATGTTTATGTTGGATCGGATACCACGCCGGTACGTTTATATTTATGTTGGATCGGGTACCACGCCGGTACGTTTATATTTATGTTGGATCGGGTACCACGTCGGTACGCTTATATTTATGCTGGATCGGGTACCACGCTGGTACGGTACATGAACATAGATTGTTCCCTGCAGGTCATGACTATTTGGGCAAAAATAAGTCCCATAGCATGTGTGTACATACTTGTGTTGATTCTGTGGATGTTTACGATATGATGGATACTCTTGATTGTTATGTGGTTTGTTTGTGAGCACTGTTGACCTGTTATTGTTGTATTATTGGTCCAATGAGAATTTGTTATTTGATGATGCCTGTTTACTTATTTTTCTAATTATGTTGTGTACATCTTATTAAGTTGGGTTGACCTATGATGCCTACCAGTACATAGTGATTTGTACTGATACTACCCTATACTCTTCTTTTGTTGAGTGCAGAAAGTGTTTCAGAGGCTCAGACACGACCTCACCTTTAGAATTGATAGCAGATCTTGATCCTAAGGGTGAGCACTCCGTCTTCAGGCTGCCACGGGTCATCTTAGTTGTTATTTTCCATCTTTTGGGCAATGAAACACTCCTAATTTACTTTATTTGGAAATCTCTTTAGACATGATTTTGTTAGAAGTTCTTGTACGATGACTTTCGGGTCTTGGGAATTTTAGTAATGAATTTGTAGGATTTTTGCATAATTAATGATTAGTTCTGAATTATGGTTACAGTGTTGATTTTATGATATCATCATCTTAATATTGACTAAGTGATTGGGTAAAGATTCGATTTAGATGGTTCTCCCACAGGAAAATTAGAGTGGGTGCCACTCATGGCCTTTTGGGTCGTGACAAGACATTTGTTGAAAATGACCAAACATATAGACATCTGTTGCAACAGATGACTAACCTGTTGCAATAGCTAACTCATCTATTGAAAATTATCCAACAAATATAGACATCTATTGCAATAGATGACTAAATTGTTGCAACATATGACTCATCTATTGGAAATTATTAAATAGACAAGATATATGTGAACTCAGAATCAAAATGAGCCACAGAATTTACAAAGTAACCAAAATAGGTCACCTATTTAAAAAGTTACCAAAATAGGCTAAACGTAATAATTTATTACGTTTTCTATTTTTTTTCTTAACGATCAATTAACGGAGTTGACTTTTACAAAAACGTAAGAATTTATTACGTTTTACATTTTTTTTGTAAAACGTAAGAAATTCTTACGTTTTATAAAAAAATATAAAATGTTAGAATTTCTTACGTTTTACACGATGACCGAGGAAAAAAATGCAGTGAATTATCAAATCAATTAAAAAAGATACTAAAAAGTAAGTTGTTCAACATAACAAAAAGTTACGTTCTTAACTTTTTTATAACAGTGGTCCCCCACCCACAATCCCTTTTTTTCACAAATGTCCCATCACTTCTACTTTTTCCTCTTTTTACATATGATAATTATGAATTTTTTGATTAGTTAAATTTATTTATATTTTACATGTAGTTCAAATAATTTATTTTTTCCTCTATGTAATAAAATTTTACGTTTTACATAAAAACTTTAAAAAATAGAAGTATATCAATTACCTCATTAACTTAACAATTTTCTTATATTTATTCTATATCAAACCTCCACCTCCATCTAAACACGCACCCAACCCCACCCCAAACCTCCACCATCAATTTTTTTTAATAAAAACTACCCCCTACACCCCCCCTCCACCATCACCGACCGCAATCCTACTCGTTTAATCAAATTTATATGATAAAAACAACCATGTAATGGTGAAAAAAATATTTTTTTTAATTATATTATTTACAATTTAAAGATATCAAATTGATAATATTTTTTCTCTCCCATCTCTAACCAAATCTTATGATAATCTTATTCAAATTTTAAGGTGAAATGTATTTAATTTGTTTCATCCTTATCTTAAATTAAAAATATGTTGTTGTTGTTGTTGTTGTTGTTGTTGTTGTTGTTGTTGTTGTTGTTGTTTAAGAGGTTTATCTAAAAGATTCGCAATATAACTAGGAAGACGTTTTAAATACCACACATGGGTTACTGGGCATGCGAGTTTGCCGTGATTTGAACAAAGCAAGTCCGAAAGATGATTTTCCACTGTCCAACATCCATATTTTGTTAGACAACTGTGCTAAACCTGAGGTTGCCTCTTTTGTGGATTGTTATGCCGGATATCACCAGATCATTATGGATGATGAAGATGCGGAGAAGACGTCTTTTATCACACCATGGGGGACCTATTGTTATCGAGTGATGCCGTTCGGTTTGACGAATACTGGAGCAACATACATGAGAGCCATGACCACTATGTTTCATCATATGATGCATAAGGAGATTGAGGTATACGTGGATGATGTGATTATTAAGTCAAAAAGTCGGGCCAACCATGTTAAAGATTTAAAAAAGTTCTTTGAAAGGCTTCGCAGGTATAATCTCAAACTCAACCCGGCAAAATGTGTATTTGGAGTTCCGTCTAGAAAGCTGTTGGGGTTTGTGGTCAGCCGTCGGGGGATTGAATTGGATCCCTCGAAAATCAAAGTCATTCAGGATTTACCCCCGCCCAAGAATAGGACGGAAGTGATGATTTTGCTTGGTAGACTGAATTACATTAGCAGGTTTGTTGCTCAACTCACAACTACTTGTGAGCCCATATTCAAGTTGCTGAAAAAGAGTGTTGCGGTAAAATGAAATGAAGAATGTCAGGAAGCATTCGACAGAATCAAAAGATATTTGTCAAATCCGCCCGTGCTAGTGCCCCCGGAGCCTGGTAGGCCTTTGATCTTATATTTATCAGTCATGGACAATTCTTTCGGTTGTGTCCTGGGTCAACATGATGTCACAGGCAAAAAAGAGCAGGCTATTTATTATCTTAGCAAGAAGTTCGCCGCATATGAGGCCAGGTATACTCTTCTTGAAAGGACGTGTTATGCCCTAACTTGGGTAGCACAGAAGTTGAAGCATTATCTCTCATCCTATACTACTTATCTCATCTCCCGCATGGATCCTTTGAAGTATATCTTTCAGAAGCCTATGCCGACAGGTCGATTGGCAAAGTGGCAAATATTGCTTACCGAGTTCGATATTGTATATGTGACTCAAACCGCCATGAAATCCCAGGCCTTGGCAGATCATCTTGCTGAGAATCCCATCGATAAAGAGTACGAGCCCTTAAAGGCATATTTTCCTGACGAAGAAGTGTCGTGTGTCGATGAAGTCGTTATAGATGTTGATCCAGGTTGGAAGTTATTCTTCGATGGAGCTGTCATAATGAAAGGAGTCAGAATAGGTGCGGTTCTTATCTCTGAATCAGGACAATATTTCCCGGTAACAACATAACTTTGATTTCACTGTACTAACAACATGGCAGAGTATGAAGCTTGCATTCTTGGTTTGAGGTTAGCTGTTGATATGGGAGTCCAGGAATTATTGGTGTTGGGGGATTCAGATTTGCTCGTCTATCAAATTCAAGGCGATTGGGAGACGCGAGATTTGAAGCTCATCCCGTATCGATAATGCTTGCAGGAGCTATGTCAACAGTTTGTGTTAGTAAAATTTAGGCATATTCCAAGGATTCATAATGAAATTGCTGATGCTTTAGCCACTCTGTCTTCAATGCTCCAACATCCTGATAAAGCCTACATCGATCCAGTGCATATACAGAATCGTGATCAGCATGCTTACTGTAATGTGGTTGAAGAAGAGCTCGATGGAGAACCCTGGTTCTTGGATATCAAGCGATACATTCAGTCAGGAGAATACCCAGCATATGCCACCAACGATCAAAAGAGGACTATTAGGCATTTGGCTAGTGGATTTTTCTTAAGTGGGGGGATCTTATATAAGAGAACCCTAGATCTGGGACTTTTGAGGTGTGTAGATGCAAGAGAAGCCTCGATAATCATGGTTGAAATACACTCTGGAGTATGCGGGTCACATATGAACGGTCATGTCTTGTCAAAGAAGATTCTTCGAGCAGGTTATAACTGGCTTACTATGGAGAGGGATTCTAGTCAATTTGTTCGAAAGTGTCATCAATGTCAGGTACACGGTGATCTGATATGTTCTCCTCCTGTTGAGTTGCATGCAATAGCCGCTCCATGGCCGTTTGTGGCTTGGGGAATGGATATGATTGGACCGATTGAGTCGAAGGCATCAAATGGACATAGATTCATTTTGGTAGCCATTGATTACTTCACAAAGTGGGTAGAAGCAGTAACTTTCAAGTCAGTGACAAGGAAGGCTGTGGTAGATTTTGTCCATGCCAACATCATTTGTAGGTTTGGAATTCCTAAGATGATCATTACAAATAATGCTGTCAATATCAATAGTCATTTGATGCAAGAAGTGTGCCAACAGTTTAAGATCGCACATCAAAATTCTCCTCCATATCATCCAAAGGCCAATGGTGTTGTAGAAACCGCCAATAAGAATATAAAAAAGATACTGCGAAAAATGGTACAAGGGTCTAGATAGTGGCATGAAAAGTTGCCGTTTGCATTGCTAGGTTATCGCACCACTGTTCGCACTTCAATAGGGGCAACTCCATATTTATTAGTGTATGGGACAGAAGCAGTCATCCCTGCAGAAGTTGAAATTCCCTCTCTTCGAGTCATTGTAGAAGCAGAGATTGATGATGACGAATGGGTCAAAACCTGATCGAAACATTTGAGTTTGATTGAGGAAAAAAGGCTAACGTCTATGTGTCATGGCCAGTTGTACCAGAGGAGGATGGCTCGAGCGTATAACAAAAAGGTCCGTCCCAGGAATTTTGAAGTTGGTCAGTTGGTATTGAGACGTATCATCCCTCACCAGGTTGAAGCGAAAGGCAAGTTCTCCCTTAACTGGCAAGGTCCCTTTGTGGTGAAGAAAGTATTGCCCAATAGAGCCTTATATTTGACAGATATTGAAGGCAAAATGGCAGAAATGGCTATCAATGCTGATGCAGTAAAAAGATATCATGTATGATATTTTATCCTTTGTTGATTTTATTGCATGTTCAGTACTTGCATTTTTTTAAGATTGATATGATGAAGGCATTTTATTCTTCTATCCAAACATTGTGTCATTCTTTGTTTACCCATTTGAGCTTCGTTTTATTTTTTCTTTCTTATCCCTCTTTTGGAATCAAAATAGAGTCAAAGATAAATGTCAAGAAAATAAGAATAAAAGAAAGAGTCGAAAAAACTAAAAAAATCAAAACAAAGAACAAGCTTATGGAACTACGTGCGACCTGATTCTCCTTTCTCGGGAGTGAGATATGTAGGTTGCCCTATTTCGGGCTCGGTCCAACCAAATAAATAATTTAGAGTCACCCAGTCAACAAAAACTGGGGCATGAGTTAATGTGTAGTTTAAGTCGATTCCAAAAGTTGTAAGTCCCACCCCCACTTCAAGTGTCGTTTGAACCTCTTGTCATCCCTTTTTTTAACCTTATCCGAAAGCCAAGTTACAACCAAAGAAAGTCCTTCAAATCAATTTTTGATAATGTTAAGGCTAAGCATCCAATGGATATGATGATACATTGTGAGGTACCACTTGTCTCCCTCAGCATAAGAAATCAGGAAAGAAATACAAAAATGAGAGAGTCTTATTAGTGAAAACCCCCGTGGGCATCATAAGACGATGGTGAGTTGAGAGAAATGAAAATGAGAGAGTCTTATTGGTGAAAACCCTCGCAAGCACCATAAGGCGATGGTGAGTGGAGAGAAATAAAAATGAGAGTCTTATTGGTGAAAATCCTCACGGGCACCGTAAGGCGATGGCGAGTTCAAGAGAAAAGTGAAAAGTGAAAAGAAAGAGATTTGTTGGCGAAAGTCTTTTAAGATGTCGTCAATTGAATGTGATGTATGAGTCCAATGGATTTGAAGAAGCGGCTCAGCGGTAAAGGCACGAACTCAACAACAAATGGGGAGTTTGGATAGGAAGATCAAACAGTTTAATCCAAAATGCATGTCATACTCATTGGAGTTGTTTGTCGTATTTAGATAAGTTTTCTTTTTAAATATGGGACATTGCCCTTTTCTTTTATTTACATATTCAGGCTTTTTGTCTTTTTATGTCATTTATCAAAATAAAAGTCACCATCATTTCTTTACATTTTAAATTAAGTCTGTGTCAAAACAAGTGAGAAAGCATTTCAAAATTTACTACCAGTCTTTCCAATTATATGAGGAAAAAACAAGGACTAGCACATGAGAGAAATATGATCGTAATTCAACGCGAAGCAAAGAAAGTCTATCAACCGACAGGCTGTTGGATTCGTGGAAGCATTCAAATTTGGGAAAAGGGTGCACCTCAGAGGGATGGTAAAATAGAAACCCATTGTTCGAGTCAGAACTCATTTCCCTCAATCTGGATCCGGGTCAATGATGCGGCAAGACAGGTCAAGTGTCAGCAATTTGGAACAAAGATGAAAGGAACGAGTGTTGGGGCAGATACCTGAGAAGCCAAGAGCTGCAAGCCACCACTAAGTTTTTAAATAACAAATTTTCTTTGTTGAAATAAGGACAAATTCGCTTCACTTAATTCAGCTACCATTGGACATGTACATCCGTGGGATTTTACCTTCTGTTCAGGACCCTCCTGAAAAATAGAAATTTACTTTATGTTCAGGACCCTCCTGAAAAATGGGAATTTACTTTATGTTCAGGACCCTCCTGAAAAATGGGATTTTACTTTCTATTCAGGACCCTCCTGAAAAAAATGGGTTTTACCTTCTGTTCAGGACTCTCCTGAAAAATGGGATTTTACTTTCAGTTCAGGACCCTCCTGAAAAATGGGATTTTACCTTTTGTTCAGGACCCTCCTGAAAAATAGGATTTTACTTTCAGTTCAGGACCCTACTGAAAAATGGGATTTTACTTTCTGTTCAGGACCCTCCTGAAAAATGGGATTTTACTTCCTGTTAAGGACCCTCCTGAAGAATGGGATTTTACCTTATGTTCAGGACCCTCCTGAAAAATGGGATTTTACCTTCTGTTCAGGACCCTTCTGAAAAATGGGATTTTACCTTCAGTTCAGGACCCTCCTGAAAAATGGGATTTTACTTTCAGTTCAGGACCCTTCTGAAAAATGGGATTTTACCTTCAGTTCAGGACCCTCCTAAAAAATGGGAATTTATTTTCTGTTCAGGACCCTCCTGAAGAAAGGGATTTTACTTTCTGTTCAGGACCCTCCTGAAAAATGGGATTTTACCTTATGTTCAGGACCCTCCTGAAAAATGGGACTTTACCTTCTGTTCAGGACCATCCTGAAAAATGGGATTTTACTTTCTGTTCAGGACCCTCCTGAAAAATGGGATTTTACTTTCTGTTCAGGACCCTCCTGAAGAATGGGAATTTATTTTCAGTTCAGGACCCTCCTGAAGAATGGGAATTTATTTTCAGTTCAAGACCCTCCTGAAAAATGGGACTTTACTTTCTGTTCAGGACCCTCCTGGAAAATGGGACAACGCTTTCAAAAATGAAATACTACTTTACTATAATTTTTGTTTGGGATAATTTTTGTTCTAGTTTTAATTTTGGATTTCAAGAGCCCGCTTGAAGAACAGGGTGATGAAATAGCAAGTTAGAAACCCGCCTGGAGAACAGGGTGAAGAAATTGAAAGGCAAGCAACAAGTTAAAGAAATAGCAAGTCAGGAGCCCGCCTGAAGAATAGGGTGATGAAACTCAAGTCAAGAGTCCAAAAGAAGCTGTATAAATAGGATTTGTAATTTCATTTATGCATTAACTTGTAATTTTCATTTTAATGTAATGACAGAGTCGTGGACCGGAACCTCGATGGAACCTCACTTGACTCTCCAACTCGATATAGTTCATCTCTTTCCAATCCTTTGAGATACCTGTCACTCGATTCCCTCATAACTTGGGTAGGTAGGATGTCCTATGTCAAGACCCGATTGTCCTTCTTTTTTTGTTTCTTCCTTTAAATAACGGCCGGGACAAAATTCTATCTTGTTGTCTACTTCTTTGTCTGAAAACACTTCGTGTTTACATTCAAAGGTGGCATGATGTAGACACCTAATTTTGTCCCTCCCGAAGTCTAATTTTATTCATTTTTAGTTCACCTTACCATGTGTCCAACCCCATGTAATTATATCCCACAAAAATACAAAAATAAACAAAAATAATACCTTTAACTAATTTATCTTATCTTAACAACTTACCCAATCAAAAACTTCCACCTCCCTACCCACTCATATTTTTGTCCTCACATAATACAATAACAACAAAAAGGAGGGGGGACCCACAGGGGACACGGAACAAAAAAAGGACTTTATTTTTTTGGATCCCCAAGCTGCACACATATATACACATATACACACACAAAAAATGAATCCCCATTTTTTTGGGGAGGGGCTCCCTTTTCTTGGTAACAACTAGACCAACACAGAACCCCAGTCTTGGCACCATTAACGCACATACAGGTTGGGAACGGAAATCAAGTGAAAAGAAAAGAGAGAAAATGAGAGTGAGAGTGAGAGATCAAAAAAAGCGGGAGAGAGAGTTGAGAGAATTTCTTTCTTTTTCCGGCGATTCTAGCCGGAAAACGTCACTGCCATCCTTTCTTTCTTCATTTTTGTCACTTTCGGAGCTCGACGGAGCTTGATGGAGCTCCGGTGACACGAAAACAATCAACTCCAACTCCGTTTCACGTTGGATTCTATCAAAATCTGATCTGAATCTCTCCTGGTTCAGCGATTTCCGTTTTGGGTTTAGCAGATTCACCGAAATCTAGTCCAGGTCGTTCTTTGTCGAGTTCAAAGTTTGAAATTCTAAAATCTCATCTGCCAGTCTCGGTTTGTTCGTATTTCATTATTGGTATTCATCTATTTTTTGTAAAGTGCTATTGCGAGTCGAGTTTCGGGTCTGTTGCGGTTCGAACTGATTTGAGAGTCGAGATTTCATTGGTATTCTTCGAGGTTCTTGGACGGGTTCTTATTTCTCTTATTAAAATCAATCGAAAGCTCTTGAGGTCCATCTCTTTACTCCTTTTTTGTTCTTGTTTATTTTATTTTGTTGAAATGGCTATGATTATGTGTTGGATTATCTTGATTGGGTGATCTTATCGACGTTGATATTTGCTTATTTATGGATAACCGATTGTGGAACAAAATTTATGATTAGTATAGGTTGGATAATCATGTCTCGTAAAAGAGTGTTGAAAAGCAATTTGGGGAATAAGAATTGAAAATTGATAAAAATTGAATATTATAGTATTTTAATTAATCGTTAACTTTGAACGTGATATATAGTCTAGTTCGGAATAAACATGGATGTTGTTGAAAAATGGTAGTATCATGTTTAGGTCGACCATTGATAGGCAAATATAAGTGGGTTAGGCAAAGTTTATGACTTGCGATCGTTGAATGTTGAGGGTGTTTTGTTGAAATGTGTTGGTTTATGTTTTTTTTGGATTGAAGTGTATTCATTTGGTCGGGGAATGCCCCGAAGATTGATATATTTATTCACCGGGGAATGCTCCGATGTATCATGTTGGCGAAGGAGGATCTCGATCAAGGCCCGGGGCATCGGGTAGGGCATTGGAGCTTAGTCTAGGTTTAGTTTAGAATAGGATTTATATTTTCGTATTTTTCTATTTTTGGACTGTATAATTCGGACTGAACTCTAAATTTTGGATTGTTTTGTTTTGGTCTGCTTGATTGATTATTGTGCATGCTTTGTGTGATTTATACATTCGTGGTGTTAAATTAGCCGATATTTCTCCACCAAGCGACTGTGGTCAAACCACGGGATCGAGGGGTGCCTAACACCTTCTCCTCGGTTAACAGAATTCCTTAACCGGAATCTCTGTTCGCAAACCAGTTTAAAGAGTCAAATGGTTTTGAAAAGGATTTTCCAATGGTGACTTGGCACACAGGATTATGCCAAGTGGCGACTTTGAATAAAAAATATAAATAGTTCTTTTTCGAAATAAATTTTCATCTTGGTCACTTTAATAATAAAATCCTTTCGAAACTAAAAATTAATCTTTTTCGGAGACGAAAAAAGGGGTGTGACAGCTCTTGCGACTCTGTTGGGGAACTATTTCAGAATCCGAGCTTATTTTGGAGTTGTATCGGCTTAATTTGGCACTATAGGTGTATGGACATTTTGTTTGTGTTGTTTTATGTTATTATATTATCACTGTTGAGTGTCTACGTGCTCTTTGTTTACAGTTTTTATCTTATGTGTTATCGTTTTATAGCTGGCATCATGTGCATAACCCGAGTCATTCTTTCTGCAACAAGTCTGTAGTACACGTGTTATACACGACCTCTAGTTGAGTCACCCTTATTTTAGGGGGGGAGCCGTCGGTGTTATGGAGTAGGTGGAAAGCAAAGCAGCCACTATCGACCATACGCTCCCCCGAACAGCCTTGTTAGTGAACCACAACGTAGGTCAACCTTTAGGTCATGCTTATGTGCATCATACTGAGACCTAGCGGGATCCACATGGACCTTTGTAGGAGACTCACCTCTAAACCATCCCTACTGCTAACTGTTGCATCTTTAAGGGTAACGTGGTTATTTGACGGACTAATTTGAAAAAAAAAATTGTTGGGAGTAAGGTGCGTAGGCAAAAAAAAATGAAAAAAGAAAAAAAAAAGAAAAAAAATAGAAAAAAAGTGAGTCGCAAAGAATGAATCAAAAGGAGTGTCGTAGTTTATTTTAGAGATCTTTATGGCTTTTGTTCTTCACAATCCAAAAACTTAAAAAGATTTTTTTTACGTTTTGCATTTATCTTCTCAAAGTACCGTAAGTTCAACAAAACAAAAAAAAAAGGTTTTGTTTGCCTTTTCTACTTATTTGTCAAAAGCAAAAATACCAAAAAGATTTTTCTTCATAATTGGTGGTGTCAGTCTTAGTTGAAGTGTCTAGTTGAAAATCCAAAAAGTTTTTATTCGTTTGTTTTTGGTTGTGTCTCTTAAGTTAGGGTCAATTTATAAGTTAATCGTTAATTATCCAATTTGGATGAACTACGCATACCTGATTCCTTTCCCTCGGGTTGGGATACGTAGGCAACCCTCTGTGAGTTCGGTAATTTTTGTGTTGGCCTTTGTCTTATTATTAGCCTGGGTCTCTCTCCCTGTAATCTAGAGTTGTTAGCCAAGTAGACTGATTTTGCTCAGTACTTCTGCTCGGCAAATTGGAATCATGAAGTGGTCTGTCCCATCGACATATGTCTGCGTCAAAAATCCCAAGGGTTGGGAATCTTCTACTCCTATCGATTTTTTTTGAGATAACGTCCTATGTGTTATTACAGGATGGATTTGTCCACCAAGTCTAAAGTCCTGATGGTTGTCAAGGTGCCCAAAAAGTTAATCAAGTTGTGGGAAATGTTTAACTATGTTGATCAGCAGAAACTGATTAAAATATTAGGTGATCTTACGAAACTTCTGCATGTTACCCCTCGTCCAGATTTAATAGAGGTTGTGTTGACCTTTTGGTATCCAAGTAGTTTGGTGTTCAGGTTTAGGGAATGTGAAATGACTCTTACTTTGACAGAAATATCCGGTTTGTTGCATTTGCCCTATATCGAGAAAGATATGATTCGAGCACGAAATCATACTGTCGTGAGGTTTTTGCAGTCTTGTGGTTTAAAAAGTAAGGGTATGCATTTGGGTTGTTTAAGTGACTCGTGGGTTTCCTTAGATTTTTTGTTCGCTAGATTTGGGCCCTTAGATTCGGGCCCTCGGAAGGTTTTGATTGCTTTTGGGATGAATTTCATGTGACTAAGGAGAAGTGGGAGAGAAAGCGTCTTGAAGTCTTCACCCTCGCTTTGTTAGGTACTTTAGTGTTTCCGCTAGAAGAAAGACGTATTAATACACGTTTGTAATCTGTGGTGATGGCTCTATTTTATAAGGATCAAAATGACAAGGGCACTAATCAAAAGGGCAAGGTCATTAATCAAAAGGGCAGGTTCACTCTCATACCCATGATCTTAGCAGAAATATATAAGGCTTTAACCGAAGTGAAGGGCGGGATGAGATTTTTTGAGGGCAGTAACCTGATATTGCAGTTATGGATGATGGAGCATTTGCATGTGCCTTCTTTAGTTAGACCAGACGTGGTTAATCGTTGTATTCTCAATCGAGTGAAAGCCATGGACCTCAGGTTGCGTTTGGATAAATTCTCGCTACCCGTGGGAGTCGATGCTTGGATTGAATTTCTTGAGTCAAGAACCGAGGATAACATTTTGTGGACTTATCTATGGCTTCGACCAAAGATAATCTTGTTTGATTGTCAGATGCAGCTCCTTCTAGTTATGTTAGGGCTCAATTGCACTAGGACATACAGTCCTTCTACGGTAATACGTCAGTTGGGTAGGCCGTAGGACGTGCCACCAGTAGTGGATCTTCTAAAAGATGTTGAGTACTTCAAGGACCAAGCCTTAAGTGAGAGCAGATACGAGCAGTTCTGGAACCATGCAACAGAGCTAGGTGTGGACACTCTCAAAGAAAGTTTGGATAATCTGGGGTACACTCAAGGATATGGGGTCTGGATTCAATCTATCCCTCGGGGTATCAGCCAACCCTTACCAGCGCAGCTTAGAGGGAGAATACAAGAAGAATGCATAGTTGACGACCATCAGGATGAAAGTGCGGGGTCCAAAGTAGAGACATTGAGATTTCATTTAGTAGATTTGTTCAAGACTGTAGAAAGACGTCAGAAAAATCTTTCCAAGTGCACTCCTCATGAGGCGGGAATACGAGCCAGAATCTTCTTCCCAAATATCAGGGTGTCTTTACAGGCTATGCTATAAAGTTTGAATGGGAGAAAGAGAACTTCACAGGCAGGTCCATCTCAGCCAGGGTCATCACGCAGAACACCAGTCTGAAGGAGCATTTCCTATCTTTCGTTTAGTTTGAGTCCTTTACTTTTCTGTCATTTGTAGTATTGTGTCTTTGTTAAGTCGGTGTCAAGTTTCCTTTAACTTTGGAGTCTTTATTAGGAGCAGTATGTATGTTGTCCTATGGGTCTAGAGTGTTGTTTAACTTTCGTTGTTTAGTTTTAAAGTTGTCTTAAATCCGTAGATTGTTTTAGTTGTCTCTTTTATGAAATGTTGTGACGTTGCATTGTTTTGTCTTTTGTTTATTTATTTTTTTTAAAAAAGGAAAAAAATCGTCTTCAACTGTGTGATATTTTGGCAAGACTGCCCGAACTACGCAAGATCTGATTCATGTACAACATGATACGTAGGCAACCTCCTTTGGGGTTCAATCTAAGCATTTTGTTTCATTTGTTTTTCATTATTTTTCCTCTTTTAAAGAAAAAATAAAAGTCATAAAGAATGATAAAATGAAGGTAGATAGCGAGAGAAGAAAAGAAAAAAGGATGATGAGACAATAAAGAGAAAGAACGGAGACTGATACGAAAAACAAAAAAAAAGGGAAAGGAGGGCGAAAAAAATAAAATTATAAGCGTAGATAAAAATAAGTGTAGATAAAAATTGGGATGATGTTAAAATGACCTCGCTACCCTCAAAAGCTGGTAGAAATGAACATGAATTTAGGACAATTTTACCAATGTGATTCTCATGCTTGTTGTATGCCCTAATCCTAACGGATGTCGTCTTTGATGAGCATGTTCTTTCAGATAACAGTGGTAGGTTTGCAGCACTCTGTCTAGTCACCCATACTTCACTAGATCTAAAGCAAAGTTCGTCATGGCTAGCAGGGAGATTGAAAATTCGCTCATTGACCCGGATCAGGATCACAGGGAAGAAAGTTCAGAACACAATGATGAGGTAGTAAGGCTCAGGAAACAATTGATAGATTTGCACCGGGCATGGGCCAGCGGAATGCCTCCTCCTCCGCTCCCTGAAGGTCTTGGGAATATCTCTAATTGCCCACCGCTCTCTCAGGCGTAATTCTCTGCTCCTACTGAGTCACCTGAGCACGCGCCAGGATTCACTCCGCGATATTATTATCCTGGCAGTTCTAGTGTGCCCTTGGCAGCTCCCCAATCAAGACCCACTGCTCAGCCGGCGCCACCGATCACACCGGTATTCGTGGCTCTACCACCACCTGAAGCTCCCACATATGCTGTGCGTCCAACAATGGGGCTTCCTCGATCTGCCAGTGAGCCAGTATTGAAGGTTCCAGATAGTCAGTATTATCCCCTGGAGCCTACTTTGAGAATGACTGGACCGTATGGGTACACTCAGCCACCTGCATTTCCATTTGATACGGAGAAATCTGTCGCAACAGAGGAACAGGATGTCATAGCGCGGAAGTTGAAAAGCTTAGAACAGGCCATGAGGAATTTGCAGGGAATCGGAGGCCATGAGGAATTTGCAGGGAACAGGCCTTTCATATCAAAACATCTAAAATAATTGTAATTTTTACTCTATATTAACGATTAATTACAATTCCACTATTAAATAATTTTTTTAATATTTCCTAACTAATTTAAAATATGATATTTTTTTTAATGATAAAAGAAAAACAATTCATATATTATTCAAATTGTAATATGGTACATCATGAATCAAAGATGAAGGATGCTTAATCTACTCCGACCCATAGCATTAGACATAGAAGATAAAATACTTCATTTTAAAAAAAAAATATTATTTTAAATAAATAAGATTTGTTTTAATGATACTTTTATAGAAAAGTATTCTGCGCATCACACGAGTACCGCGATGTACCTATACTAGTAGTATTTAACTCCACCTCTTATAGATATTGTAGCTTTTGATTTTATTATTTAGGACAAAATTTAATAATATTGTACTTGTTATAAATGTATTTACATTATAGTGAACGTCTATCAAGATTTATTTGATGTCTATCAGGATTGGATATATTTGTCTTTTAGTGTGAAACTAGGGGCAAATTCCCCCTATAAATTGAAGGGCTTCTTTCATTGTAAATCACCCCTCAAGATGAGAAATAAGAATTACTCTCTCTATTCTTTCTACTCTTCTTCTTTATTCTTTCTTATTTTATAACACGTTATCAGCACGAAGTCTCTAACTAAGGTTAAGTTAAACTTCTTATGAACCCATGTTGTGGAGTATTGGAAAACAATGTAACCAAAAATATAGGTAATTAATCAGGTATGTTAGTATTTACTGCCACACGTATATTTATATTATAGATGGTATCTATTTCTTTTGGTTTTATCTATTTATAGTTATGTTGCTTGGCTGCTCGTCTTTTGAAATTCTCAGCGGTCCACTTTTCAGTTTTCATCAAGTCAAGCCCATATACCCTCTGGCATGAAATAGGACTTCTGGAAACTGTCCATACAAATAGTAGTTTGTTTGGTGATATTTGATTGAAGTTAAAAGGTTAATTAACCTATTAGGAAGTTAGCTTCTTGGTTGTAGTCTTGTAGAACGTGGTAATCAACTCATTATTTTAATTTGCTATTGGCAAATTAATAGCTACGGCCTGCGGGTACCCAATGATCTAATCACTTTAATGATCCGGAGGAGTTCCTTCATCCTTTCTCTTTTACATGTGTATCTTGAACACTTTTTGTGGAGATTTTTTGTTTGCCTAAAATTTTATGGAGTTATTAAAGATTTGTAGCCGATCATGAACATCTAGATAACTATCCAGATATGAACCTACGTGGTATATAATATTAATGGTAAGATGGTGCATTCAAATTTCATTGCATCAAAAGGATAGTACATCGGGTTATAATTCCGACTCATCATGAAAATAAGATATTGGGTTTAAGTCCCATCGATTTATGGCTAAGACGCCTTTATATGGATAAGACATTGAGGTTGAACCTCAATGCACCATATTGATGATATTATGATGGCTAAGGCTAAATAATGGGTATTTGGTGAAAAGTCATAAAATCCAACCCATTGAATATGCTCCATTCCATGAATTGGTAGCAATATATGATAAATCTGAAATATGACAACTTACTTCATTCTTGAGGTGTATGTGGTAGCAGTGCATAATATGTCTGAAAGAAAGCAAGTGATTGAATGCACGAATATACGCGTGGAGGGACAATATAATAATGATCATCAAAAGTGATGATATTTTTGCACGCGTATTATGATCATAAGATATGATGGAGAAAAATTCTCTAGATCATATGTATGCCTCGATTTGCTCCTGAAGTAGCAATATCATGAAAGGGGTTATAAGCTATTAGAATTTGATATGCTTAAGGCACGATTATATTCTATTCCTATGGGGAATGAGAAGCTTATTAATGCAAACGTGCACTTGATTGTGATGGTATCACAACTCACCTCCGAAAGAGGCTGAATAATTGAGAAGAGTTATTCTGAAATCTACTTCTAAAGTAGTAAATTCAAAAATTTATTCACGTCATAGTAAATCTGAAATTTACTAAAGTAAAAAGACACATGTCATTTAAACTTGGAGTTTACTACTATAAATAAGTTCATAAATTGACATGAACGGTTATGACATCTCAAAGATGTGTATATTGAGTATTAGACATGTATTGAAGAAATACAAGATTCTTCAAGAATTGTTTATGTACAGAATCAAAAGAAGAAATCGCAAAGAGGACTTCCAGGGCCCGATCTACAGCTGCGTCAGCGTGAGGCAAAAAAAAGCGAATAAGCATAAAATAAAAGAAAAAAAATATCTAAATCAGACACAATGTTGTTTTTTCTAGAGGGTAAGGGTTGTTGAAGAGTGGTCTAAAAAGGGATGTTCGTCCCAAAGGAAAGCTCGCTTGTTCTCATGATAAGTTGGTTGGACAAACTAATTAAATCTCTTAAATCTAAAAAGTATAAAAAGTGAATATGGGTCTGTTCACCAGTCATGTGATTTATTAAGATGCATCGATATAAGATGATGACTTGTACATTTATTGTCAACCTGCAGTTTGACATTCAAAAAGTTGCTTCCTCAATAAAATTATGTTAAAAGCATAATTTTCAGATTGTGCAATCAAGACAATTAATCTTGATGATGATGGTTTAACATTAAATGCCTTCGATAAATAGCTAAACCATTGTTAATGAGAACAAAACTTCATGTGTTGTCTGAAATATGATATGTTGCATACAATAGCACTTGTATGCATTAGACCAATAAATTATGATTATTTATTCCCTTTCGATTGGTTCAAGGTTAGGAACCAACTATTCCATCTAATAATTTTGATGTCCGACATACGATTAATGAATATATCATGATGCACAAAGATGGATTCCTCAAAAAAAAGATGGAGGATGTATGTTAGTTTTCCTAACATAAGGGGGAGATTATAAGCAGCTAAGAAATATGTTAAGAATTATCATCAGATCCTCATTCAAAAGATAATTCAAGTCATATGCCGGAAGCATTTACTGACTCAAATTTAATCTCATATCTAAGTTGCAAGTGCTCTTATTTTGTGTTCATAAAGAATAAAATCTACGCATGCGTGAAGCATAGTAGACCAATCGATTCCAAATAAAATAATTCTTAAAAGGAATAAGGAGCAAATAATCATAATAAGAAGGCAATGTGTTTTTGAAGAGCCTACGACATAACACTTCATGAAACCTTATGAGAGGTTCAGGTACCTGAAAATAATGAAGTGATGAGATCTCAAAATGTTATGTCACATTTTGAACCGATGCAAAATGATATATTATCGATAATATCTTTGATACAATATTGGTGCAATATTGTAAAATACTATGAGGATCTGAATTCTACGTTTATTTAAGCATACTGACATAGAAGCATTTATCAAGTGACCTGAAAAGATGCAATTTGGTAAGCGTAAAACTTATTTGATTTGCAGTCCAGACACTTGAAGATACCATGCTTGACATGTTGGATATTGTCACTTGACAATAATAAATATGAAAATCCCTAAAAGAATTCAAAATGCTTGAAGCATATAAAGTTTCTGGGAAACTTGTTTATTATCCTTATGAGGGATAAATTGATCGTTTGAGAATCATTGGAACTCTTGGAGAGTTTTCAAAAGCAATAAGATTATTTGCTGAAATGCAAAACATACTGAATTGGATTGGTCCTGAAGTACCATATCTTAGTCCAATTGGTGTACTAATGTATCTTGCAAATACTACAAGGCCTGATATAATATTTTCAGTTAATTTGTTAGCAAGGTATATTCCTGCTCCTACTGGGAGACATCAAAATGGGATAAAATACATGAGTTTATTTTATTCTAAAGATTGTAGTCCCAATCTTGCTGATTATGCTGATGTTGGGTATTTATTTAACCCGCATAAATCTCGATCAGGCATGCAATGTGTTCACATGTGGGGATATTGCCATATCTCGAAGATATACAAAGCAGTCTATCTAGCCACTTCATCGAACCATGCTAAGATAATAGTTATTCATGAAGCAATTAGCTGAGAATGTGTATGGTTGAGATCCATGATATATCTTATTCGAGAAAATTGTGGTTTGAAATGTGACAATGTACCCACAATTTTATACAGAGATAATGCAGCATACATAGCACATCTTAAGGGAGGACTCATAAAAGGAGATAGAACAAAGCACACTCCATCAAAGCTTTTCTACATACATTAGCTACAAAAAAATGGTGATATTAACGTACCACAGATTCGCTCAAGTGACAATGTGACTGATTTATTCACCAAGTCTCTAATTGATACTTTTAAGAAGATGGTGCACAAAATCGGGATGCAAAGGCTCAAAGATGTTCTTATTAGGGGGAGTTAATACGCGATGTACTCTTTTTTCCTTACGATGTTTTGTCCCACTGGGTTTTCCTTGTAAGGTTTTTAATGAGGCAGCCGAAATGCGTATTGTTAGAGATGTGTACTCTTTTTTCTTCACTAGATTTTTTTCTACTGGTTTTTTTTTTCAGTAAGGTTTTAACGAGGTACATTATCTACTAATTAGACATTCAAGGGGAGTGTTATAAATGTATTTACATTATAGTGAACGTCTATCAAGATCTATTTGATGTCTATCAGGATTTGATATATTTGTCTTTCAGTATGAAACTAGGCGCAAATTCCCCTTATAAATAGAAGGATTTCCTTCATTGCAAACTCTCTCTATTCTTTCTACTCTTCTTCTTTATTCTTTCTTGTTTTATAATAGTAATAAACTTTTTGAATTAAAGGATATTAAATATACGAATTTAAAATTATTAAGGTTTTAGAAAAAAAAAAAAAAAAGATTTTTATTAGCTTACAACTAGGAACCATAATTAAAGAGTCCTAAATGAAATCTAATTATTTCTTCTTCATCATGGTCGTCGTCGTAGTACGCAGTAGTAGTACACACGTAGAATGGTAGTGGGAGTACGATAATTTCATAAAAAATATTTAAATTATAAAATAAATTATTTGAATTTTGTCCGAAAAATAAATACATATTAAAAAAATAACTATCCGTTCTATCTTTGCATGTTTTTATTTTTTTCTTTAAAAATAAAAAAGAAAATTTAAAGAGACAAAGAAAGGTAAGAAAAGTAAATTGAAAAAGAAAAATAACAAGACTCTTTACCCATGTATACACCATTTTACAAAAAGAGAAATAATCAAACTGCTTATTCATAGCAAAAAAATAGTTGCTTTTATCTCTCTCTTTATTTCTTTTTAATTTAGAAATTCTCTTTATTTCTTTTTAATTTAGAAATTCGTTGTTTGATTGTGAGTGCTTCTAAATAGTTGTTTCTTTTTTGTTTCCTATATTATTAACCAACTAGAAATATTAGATTTTTATCATGATGAATGTGTTCAATTGCTAATAGCTTTTAGATTTATATTAATTATGATTAAATTTTTCATAATAATTGTGAAAGATAACCTTATATACATACACATCCTAAAAAAAATTATGTTTTTAAGTTTAAAATTGATATAATATAATTTTTTATTTTAATAAGGTATCAGCACAATAGATAATAAGACTGAAATTTGAATTGAACCATATCCAACTTAATCAATTTAAAGATAAACTTATTTGAATTTATCTGTTTATATCTATCCATATTAATTAATTTGCAGGTTTTCTTTAGCTTTTTGAAATTATCAATAAATAAAAATTTGTATTCGAAGTTAGCTGCAATAACTATTCCTATCAACTCCTATAAATCTTTTATAAAGCAAAAAGTAGCTACTACGATATAAATTCTAGAGAACATGTGACTTCTATGTATAAATTTTGCTTCGAGTTTTGTTTCGTTGCATCTTTGATTTTTCTTTTGGTGGTTTTCAGGTTTTGCTTTTGTTTATATGAATGATGAAAGAAATGCAAAGAATGTTTCTTCTTGAGCTTATGAAGATGATAAAACAGATCAATGCTTCATTATTAGTGTCAAACTTATGTTTTATTGTTCTCTTTCTTTATGACATCCTTATTGTAAAATGACTATACCTATTCATTATATGATTGCGGATTTTTCAAGCAGAGATTCATGATTTTTTTTCACTGACAATTTTATCGTATCAAGATTCTGTACGCATAATTTTTGGTGATTGGATAGTCACATCATCTCCCAAGAACTCAAGATATATGGCTCCATATTGATATCAACGGCATTGCTTTAAAGTGTGTGTAAAGTAAAATAGTTAAAATATAATTCAATCTTGAAAACTAAAGTTAAATAAAATATGACAATCTTAAAGTGACCTCTCGAGCCACCTTTGTAAGCTTAAAATGTATTAAAGTAATTTTGTAGTTGACCAAAAAAGATCAATTTCAATTACTGCAATCATTCAAAGGGTCGTTGTTAATTTGTTTGTTTGATGAATCTATAAATGTAATGAGGAAAAGGTGTTACACATTGCATCAGATATGTACTGTTATTTTCACTTTAAATTTAGAATTTTGTTGAAGTTATGAAACTTAGATCAATTTAATCTCATGTTTTGATAATAGCATTTAAGTACGAGACTCCTCCCTTTGTATGCTTTGCTAATTTTATTCTCATTTCTTTTCTTTCAAATTTATGCATTGTTGCATAAACAAGTATATCAAAGAGTTGTGTACAATTTGATTAAGTGCACATGAACTAGAATATTTCGATTATCGAAGTATCTCAATATGTATTTGATAGGCATTGCAATTATTATCATTTTATTTGCTTAGTTTAGAAATTTAAGTTATTAATATTTTAACTTCAAACAATGTAGCCTTTATTATAATATTTATGTAATTTCAATCTTTACGCTCTTGAGGTTTACTGAGTGTGCTCAAATATGATATTTCCTAAAAATAATTTATTTAAATATTTTGAGCGCACATATAGATTAGCATATTCAAAAATTATATTCATTGTTTTGAACTATGCAAACTAAATTAATAAATTAAAAAAACATAAAGTGAATACAATTAAAGCATATGTGCTGATTTAAAAATATAAAATAAAAAAATATTGTTAACAATTAATAGCTTTAGCTTGTGAATAAAATAATAAAATAAAGAAGAATATGAGAAATGATTTTTTTTTTTATGACAATGACATGATTATCTTTATTCATATAGATTTGATGGGTTGGAGGGGAGGGGCTGGATTTTATTGAAAAATAATATGATATAGTTGAAATTTTTTTAAGGTAATATGATTTAACGTGTTCGGAGAGGGGAAGGAAGGTGGGAGGAGGGGCTGGAATTTATTGAAAAGTTAAATGACATATAGTTGAATTTTTTTTAAAGTATTATGATTTAACGTATTCGAACAAGATATCACAATCTAAAATGATTTAGATATAGTCATATTTTATGCGCGCACCGTATACTAGTATATATATAAAAGAGAGTTACAAAAATACTGATGCGACATGCTTCTCCTTTTTCCTGATTTTTTAGGGGGGGGTTTGTAAAAAATTTAATTCATTTCTTTAAATTTTCTCGCCTGTTTTTCTTAATAAACCCATTAATTACATGAAACACTTCGGATTTTGGCCGTTGAAAATTTCTTGAGCTTTGAGCTCACCACCCTGGTTACGACTTGCCCTGTGAGTCGTAGGGTGTTCTGACGAGTTGTTGGGACGAGTCATAACCAAATCATGTAAGTTTGTGGCATGATTCTACTTTGAGTATGAGTGGCTCACTATGAGTCGTAGAAATTTGTTACGACTCGTGTGTTAGCCTCCCATACTTACGTTTTATGTTTTAATAATGACAAAACTAATGATTGGCAATCCACAGGATATTTAGAGATCTCCACTGATGGACACAAGGCAAGTAATATCCATCTAAATCTCTAATGATAGAAAGTATCTCGTAAGGATTATCCAACTATGAAGGAGGCGCTGAACATGGAATCAAATCAATCAGAAGATCTCACTGAACAATGAAATTGATGGTGACTGGACGAACTTCACGGAAAGACTGAAAGAAAAGAAGATCACGCCATTAACATGGACATATCTGATATGGACACGGGTGGCTGTGAAAAAGAAAGACTGCACCATGTATGGACATATTTGATATGAACATACCGTAAGGTGGAAAACTCCCTCAATCAAGGAATCAATTCAAATCCTTGATTGAGAAGAAATCTCTTGGGTTTGAAGAAAAGAAGCCAAAGCAGTTGATAAGTATTAAAGGAAAAGGCCAAAAATCGAAGAAGACATGCAACTTCAAGAAAGAATCTCAAAGTATCTCAATCTTAGTCTCACAGAGCTTTTTAATTCTTAGTCTAAAATAGTTATATAAAGAATAGGATCGAGTCAAATTTATAATGCAAACTGAAGTTGTTTCATAAGATCTGAAGAACAAAATAAGTCTTCGAAACTTGTTTATTATCATTGTACTCGAGCCCGACTTTGAATGATCTAAGAAAACTTTGAAACTCAAGAGGATTGGAAGTAGGCACCACATTGGTGTTCTGAACCAGGATAAATCTTCGTGTCTTTACTTTAAAGTTGATTACTTACTTGTCTATTTATTTAAATCTAATCTGTTTTGTGAAGTGTATTGATTTGCAGGTAAGTTGAATGTAAAGACTCAATAGTCGACTCATGCAAATTTTTAATTCACCCCCCTCTTGAATTTCAATTGGTATAAGAGCAGGTTTCACCAATAGTGTTGCTTAACCACACATGAGCAAAGATTAAATGGTAAATTATCAAATTTCTGATGTTATTCTTCAAGACGGTCATTCCTCCACAAGACCACCATACTTTAACGGACAACACTACTCCTTTTTTGGGTTTAATTTGATATTTTATTAATTAATGGAAAATAAAACAAGCACTAATAGTTTTACAATAATGGACTAACCCATCATAAGATCTACAACCCAAATAAGATATTGAAAATAAATAAAAAAAGGCCCATCTCGACAATGATCCAAATCTGTGACTCGGCCTTCTTTGTTCATTACATATACCCGTAAAATAAGGGTTTTTGTTTTCTAACATCAGTCCGCCACTTCTACCACAACCTGAAGAAATATTGTCTTCTCCGATGGTGAACCTGAGCTTCCTCTTGAAGTTATTGTGGATCATCAACTTTGTGCCATGGATTTATGGTGAAATAGCTCGCATTTCAGCTATCAGAAGTAAGTACCTCATTCTCTTCTCAATACATCTTCTAACCAGATCTAATTTCTTATTCAAATTCTGCTAATTTCCCAGCTGTGCTCTTCGAACAACACTACTCATATTGGAAGAACAGATTAGAAATCTTCAATCCAATCAAGTGACTTCCAAGCATGGGTTGTCATTATGAAGGGACCAAAGCCAATTCCAGGACTCAAGGAGAAGCAGAAGGAAAAGGACAAAGAATCGAGCAGTACCGATATAGAAGACCTCGAAAGCTTCAAGGTCATCAAATAACAACAAGAGGTAATCAAAACTAATGCACGAGCTATAAGTTTACTTCTTTGTGCAGTTAGTGGAGAAGAATATGACAAGATATCAACCTGCGAGGCTGAAAAAAAGATGTGGGACAAATTTGAGGTAACCTATGAAGGAACCACCAAAGTCAAAAGTCAAGATTGTTGCGCTGTTCAAGATGGAAGAAAATGAGAATATTGAAACAATGTCTGCCAGATTCAGCAAAATAGTATGCGAGCTAAAATCGTTGGTGATGATCTATCCACATAGCCTGCAAGTTCAAAAGCTGGTCAAAAGTCTCCCAAAAGTTTGGAAAACTAAGGCTGCCATTTTGGAAGACGGAGATCTTCACAACATGAAATCTGATGAGCTACGAGGTAATCTCATTGCATATGAACGAAATTATATCAAAAGGTACCACAAAGAAGAAAAAAAAAACAGTAGCCTTTAATGCCGCACCAACTGAAGAAGAGGACTTTCTTGAAGAAGCCAATAGCGAAAGAATGACTATCATAAATCGAGGAGTAAGGCAAATCATGAGACAAAAACAACAAAGATCTCAAAGAGCCAAAAATTATTATTCCACTAGAAATAATTATCGTTGTTATCACTATGGGAGGCCTGGCCACTTTAAACAAAACTGTCCAAAATTAAGAAGAAGATCGTCTAAAAAGAATCAAAATTTTGGAGCTTGGACTAATGAAGATGAGATTGAAGAAGAAAGCAGCCAATATGTGATTCATGGAAAAAGGTGAATCTAGAGAGGTAAGACCACACGAATGTCATAATTGTAATATTCTCAAATCTAACTTAACTATGATAACCGACGAGCTTTAAAAAGTTATAGATGAATATAATAAACTCGCCCAAGAGAAAAAAAGCTGGGAAGCTCAACTTAAACAAAAACTTGAAGAGGAACGAAGAAACTGTCAAGTTGAAATCGAAGCATGTCAAATTAAAATTGACTTGCTTCAAGAAGAGCTTCATGATGTAAAAATGCAATTGAATAGCATTAAAAAATCACCAAGTCATAGTTTCGTGAGATCAAATTATTTTAAAACCAACTCAAGTTCCTCATCTAAATCGTTTAAGCCAAGACCTCTTTCTCCTCACGAGGACCTATCTGTTATATCTGTGGACAGAAAGGGCACAAATCTTACAGCTGCAGGCAAAAGTGTGTGAGTTTGGAGGCCTAAAGAAAGCACATCTAACCCGTAAGGACCCAAGGCCTCTTGGGTACCTAAACAAAATTAATTTTCTTATTTTGCAGGAACATGTCTGCAAAAGCTATAAGAAGGAAATGTGGGTCATCGATAGTGGATGTTCCTAACATATGATCGGAAAAAAAGAAAATTTTTGTGCTCTAAAGAAAATAGAAGGAGGATCAGTCAGATTTGGTGATAATGCTAGAGCCAACATCATAGGAGTCGGCTCAGTAAAGCTCAACTCCTCATATGAACTTATTGAAGTATATCTTGTAGACGGCTTTAAACATAACTTGCTTAGTATCAGTCAGCTGTGCGACGCTGGATTTGGAGTTTTCTTCAAAGATGAAAGTTGTTTCATCAAACATGATAAAAGAGATATCTCACTCATCGGTGAACGTGTTGATAATATTTATGTCTTAAATAGTCCTAACTTTGCTACCTTAACCTGCTTCACTGTGCAAACCAATGACACTTGGTTGTGGCACAGAAAGCTTGGGCATGCCAATATGCATATCATTAAGAAATTGTTCGGACTAGAACTGGTGAACGATCTGCCATAGCTCAAATTTGAAAAGAATCAAATCTGTGATGCCTACCAACTGGGTAAACTGACCCGAACATCTTTCAAAGTCAAAGACATTGTCTCTACTATCAAACCCCTCCAAACAATCCATATGGATATGTTTGGCCCCACCAAAATCGCAAATATTGATAGAAAAAGATATGTTTTCATTATCGTTGATGATTATTCATGTTTCACTTGGGTAATATTTCTTGCTCATAAATATGAGGCTTTCACAAACTTTAAGATATTTTGTAGAAAAGTACAGAGAAAAGCTGGATACTTAATCATCTACGTTCACAGTGATCATGGAGGAGAATTTGAAAACAAGACTTTCGAGGAATACTATGCCCAGAACAGATACTCTCAGAACTTCTCCTCACCTCAATCTCCTCAACAAAATGGTGTGGTGGAGTGAAAGAATCAGTATCTCTAAGAAACTTCCACGATCATGTTGTTAGAACACAATCTCTCAGTCCCAGATCACTTTTGGACAGAGGCAGTAAGCACAGTATGTCACATCATCAATAGATGCCTTATCAGACCAATTATAAAAAAGAGGCCTTATAAGCTGTGGAGAGGAAAGAATCCAAACATTAGCTACTTTCATCCCGTTAGATGCAAGTGTTTCATCCAGAACAACGATAAGAATAACTTGGAAAAATTCGATCCACGAAATGACGAAGGTATTTTTCTTGGGTACTCTCCCACAAGTCGTGCTTACCGGGCTTACAATAAAAAATCGTTATGTATTGAGGAATCTATGCATATTGTATTTGATGAAACTAACCATCCTCCTATAAGTATGAATACTGATGAAAAAATAGGTGAGTGATCCACAATCGAGAGCCAATGTTAGTTCAAATCTCGCACCGTCACAAGACGAGTTGACTACATCCCTTTCGGAGTGAACTCTCGCAGCAGAAATAGTCAAACCTTGTGTTCCAAGAGAATGGAAACACGATGCGATTTATCCAAATGAATTCATCATCGGAAATCCAGATGATAGGGTACAGACAAGAGCATCATTAAGAAAACAAACGTTTGTTGCCCTTGTATCTCAAATCGAACCAAAGAAGACCGATGAGGCCCTTAAAATGAATCTTGGGTCGAGGCTATGAAGAAAGAGTTGGACCAATTCGAACGAAATCAAGTCTGGACTCTAGTTGAAAGACCCAAGAACTATTTAGTAATTAGAACTAGATGGGCCTACAGAAACAAATTAAATAAAGAAGGTAAGGTTATTAGAAACAAGGCTAAACTTGTGGGTCAAGGCTACTCTCAACAAAAAGGTATTGATTATGATGAAACCTTTGCTCTTGTAGCAAGGTTAGAATCAATTCGCATTTTATTAGCTTTTGTTTCTTACAAATATTTCAAGTTGTATCAAATGAACGTCAAAGGCACCTTTTTAAATGAATTTATTCATCAAGAAGTCTTTGTAAAACAACCCCCTGGGTTTGAAAATTCATCTTACCCAATCACGTTTTCAAACTATCAAAAGCACTTTACGATCTCAAACAAGCTCCAAAGGCTTGGTATGAAAGGTTGAGTACCTTCCTATTCAAAAATAATTTTCAAAGGGGTAAAATTGATGCAGCTCTATTTACACAAAAGCTAAACTCAAATCTTCTTAATTTACTCCTCTTTTATCCTGTATTTTACCCGCATTTAAGATATTTTAGATTATTCGATATTGTTTTGTATTAAAGGCCTATACTAGTGACAACTAGACCTGAGATGTACCTTTGAGACTTGTATTTCATTTCTATATCTTTTGGGATTATTACATCTTATTCTTCCACTTCTGTTTTACTTTGAATACTAGTGAAACAATTCACGCTTCACGCGATCATTAAAAGATCAATATATTATATATTTACAAAATAATTAATTTCTTTTAATCTAATAAAGCGTAATAATTTAATTAAATCATCTTGTATTTAAATAATCATTTCAAGCGTAATATTTGACAAAAGAAAATACTAAAACATATCATTCATGATTCTATCAATTTTTTGTATAATTCTTTTATGTGAATTTTTTAGCACCCTTTTGTTGTTTATTGGCTTTCAAAACATTTCTTTTACGCCACAAATTCCAAGTAACGTTTGCTCCTACAAAAGGGAAAAGGCATCGTTTCCATCCCAAACTATACCCGAAAAATCGAAGCCACATCTAAACTATACTAGTGACCTATTACACACCTAAACTATAAAAAAGTGAAACTATTTACACCCTGTCAGGCTACCACCACTTGCATGTGGTGTACTGTTTTACACGCGCTGCCACATCAGCACCACGTCAGTAAAAAGCATCACTTTTTTTATTGTTAAGGTGTGTAATAGGTCACTCATATAGTTTAGGTGTGGATTCGACTGTTTGACTATAGTTTGGGGTGGAAACGATGACTTTTCCCTTAATGTTTTTAGCCGTTTACTTTTGTTATTTAATAGGTTGGACGCGCCTAAAATAAGTGTAACACGCGTGCCTTAGAATGGGGGTCGCGGGGAGGTAATAATATCACTTTTTAATAGTTAAGGTGTATAATAGGTCACTAGTATAGTTTAGGTGTGGCTTAGACTTTTCGGGTATAGTTTAGGGTGAAAACGATGTCTTTTATAAAATCAAAATTCATGACTCATATTTCATAGAGACTTATGTCTTTTAATATATTTTTCTCAAAAAATGTATATATAAAAGAAAATAGATGTTCTCATAGTTAATTTTGGATATGGCATTTCTATGGTAAATGTTAATAAATGCCCATGACTTTCCACATTTTAGCATTAATTTGCAATGAAGCTTACCTTTTAAATTATTCTTTTTTGGGTGAAAATCATTTTCCCCCTCAAATTTACTTTAAAAATCAAACTCCCCCTTCAACTTTGAATAATAAGCATTCTCCCCTGTTTTTTTTTACTCGTCACTTTTCATTTTATTCAGGTCAACCTGTATAAATTTTGACAAATATTTTAAGATATATTTTTTCATTTTATTATGAAGAAGGATTGAAACTTATAGCAAATATTTTAAGATATATTTTTTCATTTTATTATGAAGAAGGATTGCAACTTATAGCATTTTTCATATATTTTCTAATCATCTAAATTTTAAATTTAAATATTAAATTAAACATCTTAAAATGTTGGCAAAGTTCATGTAGGTTGACCTCAAAAAGTAAAATAGTGACTAGTAAAAGTGAACAGAGAAAGTATATATTTATAATATAAGTAAAATTTTGAATTAATTTAGTATATAATATATCTCCATTTTTGTTATATGTTATTATATTACATGCATTAGAATATGTTTATAAAATTATTTTCAATTGTTGTTTTTACTAGTATAAATAGATATTGCAATTTTAATTATTATTAATAAATAAATTTTCATATCATGGTCATTTATTTCATTTAGAACATTACTAACTTATACTTAATATGTCTCTCACTGTTTTTTTGTCTAGAAAATAATTTTCTTTTTATTTACAAAAATTTAGTATATATATTAAAAATATAATAATTTTAAAGAGGTAAAGAAAAATAAAGATTAATAGTGTAAGGGTAAAATAAGTATTTAAAAAAAGATAAATAGAAAAAAGGGAGGAGAATGCTTATTGTTTAAAGTTGAGAGGGGAGTTTGATTTTTAAAATAAAGTTAAGGGGGGAATGATTTTCACCCAAGTAAAATAAAACCAACATAATTTAAAAGATTTACAATTTTTATATCTTTTTTTATTTTTATGATTTATTTAATACTTTTAAACTTTACTTTTCCTTCATTTTTCTTTTGTAGTTCTTTCCATTTAATTCAATTTTATTTTTTTGCCTTCCATTCTTCTCCAAATATTGCACTAAATTTAATCTTTACTTTAAAAGAAGATTATAAATTGATTTTAAAATAAAAAGAACTTTACATTTTTTAGTTCTTTTTTAATCATATTTTGAAATAATTTGTTTTGAAAGTTAAATTATACATTTTTTTTATAGTATTTCTTGTTTTAAATGTTAAACTGAAAAAAGATTAAAAATAGTGATTAAATGGAAAAGTAAAACTAGAAGTGACTAAACTAAAGATCTACAAATTTCAATTTTTTATGTTTTAGTATTTCTTTGATACTTCAAAATTTCCTTTCTTTCTTTTTTCTTCCCTTCCTTCCTTTTAGTTTTATTTTTTTCATTTAAGTCAATATCTTTTCTTTTTTCTTGCAATCTGTCTCCCCATTCTTCTCCAATTATTACACTAAAATAATTATTTCTTTTAAAAGAAAATTATAAATTAATTTTAAAATCACTTTCCACATCATTTCAATACTCCATACTTTTCATTCTTTGTAAATAAGAAAAGTATAAAAGTTACATCTCTCCATGTTTTGTAAGTTCTTTCTTTGTAAAATTAAAAGAGTAGAAAAAAAAAAATACATTTCATAGTAGCCATCATTCTCACGATTTGCAATTTGATTTTTGATTCTCAGTATGTTGAGTTTTTTCAAAAAGAAAAATATATGATCTTGATTTTCTTTTGTTAGATCTTTAAAAAAAATTCTATTGGCATAAAAGTATCAAATTCATATCGATATATTCTAATGAAATTATTCATACAAATAAATCAAAAAGTTTATTTATTTTGATAAAAAGAAGTAGAAAAAAGAACTTACACTTTATAGTAGTCGATATTCTCATGATCTGCAAATTGACTTTTCGTTCTCCGAATATTTTGAATTCTTGCGGAAAACATGATTTGCTTCTTCTTTTACTAGATCTTCAAACAATACAAACAAATCAAAAAAATTAATTTTTTTTTTATCAAAAGAGTAGAAAAAAGAACTTGTCATAGTAGTCGTCATTTTCATGGTTTGTTAATTAATTTTCGATATCAGAAAAATATGAGTTTCTTCTTTTTTTGTTTGTTCTTCAAACAATTTCTACTGCCATAAAAATATCAAATCCATATAGATATATTCTAATGAAAACTTTCATTTTTTGATTTACCTGGGGTATTTCAATAGTTCTTTTCTTTTCATGGTAACTGACCTCCAGATTATGTGCTCTCTTCTCAAGCCTACAATTTATACTTTTTCTTTTTAACTTAATTCAATAAATTTTGGCCTACCATTAGAACTTTTCATTCTCAATTATAACAATAAAGACATTCTTTATGTTTAAAACTTTTCAGTTTCCTCTTTATATTGCAGGTTAGTAGATGAATAAAACATACTTAATATATTTTTATGTAAAGAAATGATGAACAAAACGAAAAAAAAAAAGATTAATTTAATATTTTTTTTAATTATTATTATTATTATTATATATTTATAAAAAAAAAATTCAATTTCCTGACTTTAGAGGCATACCACATCAGCGAGCTTACATTCTCCTTCATTATTATATATTTATTTGTTTATTTGTTTATATTTATATATATTGATTGATTTTTCATGGGGGAAATAAAATCCTGGAGTAGTAGATATGACTTTTAAAATGCACAATAAAGAATATGAATAAGCGGAATAGTAAATTTTGATACATTTAAGTTTTACAATAGAAAATAGAAACAAATGGAGCATTAATAATTAACATATTTATTTTTGTATAATAATAAAGGTCAAACCCATCGATAGCCCCTCAAACTTGTCCCTAAAATTCACTTAGGCCCCTAAATTAAGGCTTGTACCTATTAAACCCCTAACCCCCCCCCCCCCCCAAATTTGATTCCAATTGAGCATTTTTTGCCCACATCTCATCAGCTTCCAGGCGCGTGTCTCCAAACGCCGCTGATGTGGAAAGTTATTCCACTTAAAACCCTCCACGTGTATAAACTAACTCCACATATACTTAATACCTTTTAATTTTAAATAAAAAAAATCTCATTCCACGGAATTTTTCTCTCTCTCCCCGTTAACTCTCTCTCTTCATAACCCTAAATTAACCTTAAATTAACCAAATTTTTACTCAAATCGAAGGACAAATTTGGGGGTTTTCCTCAGATCTTCCTGGTGTAAGTGTTCTTATGATTTGTATTTGTTAAATTTTGTTGAATTTTAGCATATTGTAGTTTTTAGGGTTTTGAAATCACTGTTACGCCTATGATTTTGGGAATATTCCGTCTCCTTACTTAACATGCATTAAAGGTTGTATCTTTTAGCTTATTGATGTGTACTCTGGGTATATTTCGTGGCCATTCCGTTAAGTAACTTTGAATTTTTACTCTTTGTCACAGGTGACTTAATAAATGGAGATAATTTTTACAAAATTGCACCATGGGGGATCCTTTTCCAATACGGGTGTCCCTACATATGTTGCAAGTTGTGTGCCAGAGGTAAGGTACATTGACAAGGACCACTTTTCCATACTAAAATTGTTATTTTATACTAAAGAATTAAGGTATGAAGCTGTTAGAGGGTTTTATTATCAAGATGCAGTAACTAATCAGTTCAAGTTGGTTAAAAATGACAGACATCTCTATGAACTGGTTAAAGATTTAAAACATGAGGACTCTATTAATATTTATGTTTATTATGTTTTAGATGAACCAATTCTTAACCCTGATGGTCCCACTGGTTTTTTACCTGCACCTGATATTATTGAGTGTGCAGACTTAGAAAGAGAATGTGTTGGTGTTGATGATAGTGCTAACATAGAGAGGGAATCTGTTGGAGTAGAGAAAGAGGGGGAGGTTGATGTAGAAGATGTTGGTGTACAAGGAGGTGATGAGGCTGATGTAGAAGATGTTGGAGTACAAGGAGGTGATGAGGCTGATGTAGAAGATGTTGGTGTACAAGGAGCTCATGAGGCTGATGTAGAAGATATTAACCTAGAATATTTTGGTATAAAAGGAGGTGATGAGGCTGATGTAGAAGACATTAATTCAGAAGATGTTAATAGGCTAACAAGTGAGTTACCAGATTATTTGAGTAGTGATTCAGATCTTGGAGATATTCCTTCAGAAGATGGCTCAGATGTTGATGAGGAGTTGAGGGATTTTAGACAAGAAAGAAGGGAAAAAACCAACAACAAATAAAGAAACAAAAAAGCAAGAAAAAAGGTTGTTGAAACTGAAGAAGTACCTGTGGGAGTTGCTGGTTGTGTAGATAGAGGCTTTGGGGATATTGGTAAAAGTAAGGCTACCAAATATTCTGAAAAGTTGGGTGGAGATGAGAGATATATTGATAGTTCTGATTGTTGGAGTAAAGATAGTGAAGAGATAGATGTAGATATTGTTAGAGGAGTAGATCTACCTAGAAGAAGAAGAAGCAAGAAAACTAGGTATGATGAAAATTGTGAGTTTTCTGTGTTTGAGCTTGGAATGATTTTTGCGGGTGCAAATCAGTTTAGAAAAGTTGTTGCAGATTATGCTGTAGAGTATAGAAGACAGGTGAAATTAAAAACTAATGAAAAACATAGAATAAGGGTGAAGTGCATTGCAGCTAATTGCAACTGGTTGTTATTTGCTTCTACTGATTGGGATTCAGGTGATTTTATTGTTAAGAACTATAGCCCTATTCACAAATGTATACCTCTAAACAAGAACAAGATGTGTGATTCAAAGTTGGTTGCTAGAAAGTTCAAGAACAGAATAGCTTTTCAGTCATATATTAGGATTTGGGAAATTTAGGATTTAGTAAGAGAGGTGTTGGGTCTTTATGTAGGTAAAACTATTTGTTATAGGGCTAAACAGATTGCTATGATGGAGAATATGGGAGATTGGAAGCTGGAATTTTCCAGATTATGTAACTATGCAGATATGATCAAGACAACAAATCCTGGAAGTTCTTGTTGGATAAAAATTGACAAAAAAACTGAACCAGGAAAGAACCTCTTTGTTTATTTCTATGTGTGCTTTCATGCCTTCAAGCAAGGATAGTTAGATGGGTGTAGGAAAATTATTGGTTTTGATGGATGCTTTCTCAAAGAAGCTTATAAGGGTGAGCTGTTGGTTGTTGTGGGAAAAAATGGCAACAACCAAATGTATCCTATTGCATGGGCAGTTGTGGATACTGAAACAAAACATAGCTGGGACTGGTTCATAAGGTATTTGATTGCAGACCTAAATCTGGGAATTGGTGAAGGCTTGACTGTAATTTCAGAACAACAAAAGGTACCACCACTTAATTATTTTTCTCATTACTTGACTTTATTTTTCAATAATATTCTTGTTTTAATAATAATTAATACTTATTACAGGGTCTTGATCCTGTTTTGATGTATCTGCTACCAAATGTTGAGAGAAGAATGTATGCTAGACATATTTAGAGCAATTGGTATGTGCACTGGAGAGGAGAAGAGAGAAGGAAACAGTTTTGGAGATGTGCAAAAGCAAGTTTTGAAGTAAAGTTTAGAGAGAAGATGCAAGCAATATCAAGGCTAGGTAAGAAAGAAATAACTGAAGACATGCTGATTAATCCTCCTACTTCTTGGTGTAGGGCATATTTCAAAACACATTCCAAATGTGATATTGTAGAAAATAACATGTGTGGGACTTTCAATTCTTGGATCTTAGCTTCTAGACATAAGTCCATAATCACAATGTTAAAGGATATCAGACATCAACTGATGAATAGACATGTAGATATGATTAAATTTGCAAAAACATGGATTTCAGACATTGCACCTATGGCAAGAACTATTTTAGAAGCTAACAAGGAATATTCAAATAGGTGTAGATTTCTATGGAATGGATTTAATGGTTTTAAAATTGAGGAGGGGGTTACAACTTTGTTGTTCACTTGGACAAGAAGTATTATGATTGGAGGTTATCGATGTTAAGAGGTATTCCTTGTCCTCATGCCATTTGTGCTTATTATTACTTGAATGTAGATCCTGATCAGCATGTAGAGCGCTGGTATAAGAAAGAAACCTTTCTTAAGTCTTATAGCCATTTCATTCAACCAATTACCAATATGAGAATGTGGTCGGAAACCAAAAACCCATCAATTGAACCTCCAAAACCAAGAAAGATGCTAGGCAGACCTAGCAAAAACAGAAGAAAGAAGAAGGATGAGCCAAAAAAGGTGGGGCAAACTCTCAAAAAAAGGTGTCAAGATCACTTGTTCAAGGTGCAAGCAAGTTGTCCATAACAAGACTGTGTGTGCCAAAATGGTAAGCCTTAAATGAATTTCATAATAGTTTGTAAATTTAACATATTTCTTAGCTTTTCATATTTCTGTTTGTATGTTAGAATGGGATGGGGAGAAGTAATAGTAATCAACCTAGCTGTCAGCCTGAAGCTTCATGGAATCCACCACCACCACAATCAAGTTCTATTTGTGGTGACACCAATGCAATGGCAAGACATACCTATACTCAAAGTCAGACAACAAAAGTAAGTTATATATATTCTGCTGCCTTAATATTTTTTTCCTTCTTAATATTATTATTTTTTGTCCTGCTTAATATTATTATTGAAAAATATTGAAAATATTGTGTTGCATTTATTCACAGTCAAGCTTCACCTTTCATACATATGCAACTACATAATCCAGTCAATCAGGATCTATTTGTGCTGACACAGCTGCTGTACCAAGAGCACCTCAAATAAAGGTGTCAAGTGTGGCTGGTAGAGGTCAAGGTGCTGCTGGTAGAGGTCAAAGTGCTGCTGGTAGAGGTAAAGGTTGTTCTGGTAGGGATGGTGGTTCTGGTAGTGGTCAATTTGGTGTTGATAGAGGAGGTGAAAGAGGAATTGGTAGAGGTCAAGGTGCTGCTGGTAGAGGTCAAGGTGTTGCTGGTATAGGTAAAGGTTGTTCTGGTAGGGATGATGGTTCTGGTAGTGGTCAATTTGGTGCTGATAGGGGAGGTGAAAGAGGAATTGGTAGAGGTCAAGAAGGGAGTGGTAGAGGACTGCCAAGAAAAATAGCCAATGCAAGAGGGACCCCATTTGAAAGTGGAAGAAATGTTTCTTCCAGTCAAGTACCACCTTTGCCGACCAACAAGAGGTCATACAATGCTGCCTCATTTGCTGCTGCTACTGGATACAAAAGGCCTTCAACTGGTTTTAGTGTTTACTATGATCCAGTAACTGGAACCCACGTGTACAATGTATTTATTTCTGTCTCATTATTTACCTGTAATAATGTTTGCCCTAATGTTTTCATTCAAGTTTTTAATGTTCACCGTCTTACAATTTTATCTAATTTTGCAGCCAGGTACATCAAGTGGGAGGGTTTTTTATGGAGGTATAAATTTAAGGAGTGCTTCACCAACCAATATAGATATTGTTTTTAAACCTAGTGGCCTAAAGTGGAATGGAAAAAATGCAGTCACCAGCACACAATTGCACCAAATAAAAGCAAATAAGAGAAAAAAAGTGAAAGCAGCCAAGTCTTCTTCATCAATTGGATCTTCAATGAAGTAGTTCATTTAGAAATGATTTGCACTGTAATGAGGGATAATGTCTTTGAACAAATTGTGTTACTAATTTTTGAATAACTTTTTCTTAGGCAGCAATTAATGATTTTGGTGTATGCTGCAGTAGAACTATTCTGCTCAATGTTGAGCCTTTTTTTAACACCTTTACATCATGTATGCAGTTTTTAGCTCAACCTTGAGCTGTGTTAATATGATATCCAGCTTCTTGCACTTGTAATATAGTTCATTTTTATCATAACCTTCAGTAGTTACAAATAGGCTGTATGGTAATACCTTCAGTAGCTACACAAGTAGACACAAAGTAGCCAATTGACAATGAGATTGTCATACAAAAATATGTCAATTCATTCAAACAACTACTACAAACAAACCAAACAACTACTACAAACTGAACAAACAACTACTACAAACTACTACTACTACAAACTAACGAAACAACTACTACTAACTAACCATTACAATATCCAATTGCCTGTTCAATAGGCAAACTTAACTACTACACCTTACATCATATTAAAGAACCACTTTACAGTTAGAATAATGAGAAGAAGTAGAACAAGTCTATTCAATTTGAGCTTAGCACATTCCCTTTTAAGTTTAACTTTTTTGAGTTTTTGCTTCAATGCAATCAACTTCCCTTCACTATCTTTCAATTTTTCTTACAAAGTGTCCCTCTCTTGTTCAACGTCTTTGAGCTTTTGCTTCAATCGATCACACGAATTTTCACCATCTTTGCACCTAATCATTAAGCTCGATTCTACCTCAGGATATTGATGCACAGATATTGAAGGTTTTGGATCAATCCATCTAAAGTACCCACATCCACCATTTTCCTAAAATGAAAAAATAATAGAATAATAAAAAAAAAAAAATTAAAATCTGTAAAAATGATACAAACCTTTGAAACTTTACATCCAAAAAATCTACGACCCGGATTTGAAGGAGTCCTTGAAGTTCTTAAAGGACAAAACTCGGAACAGTAACACAAATCGAGAACATCAATATTGACGGAATTTTTCGACATTCTCATCGAAAATGAGAGGAAAAAAATAATTTAAGAGAAATTAGGAGATAACTTTGATAGTGAGATGAGAGAAGTTGATGAGAACTCATCTATGGAGGAGAGAATGAAGAAAGAAGAAGAGTAAATTTAGGTTAAAAGAGAGAGAAATTGAAGGGAATGGCAAAAGTAACGTTATTTAATGTTAACTTTTTCCACATGGACATTTTTTTTTGTTTTCACGCGCCTCAGGCGGTTGCACAGCACGCGCAGTGCCATGTGGGCAAAAAATGCCCAATAGGAATAAAATTAGAGAGTTTAGGGGTTTGATAGGTACAAGCCTTAGTTTAGGGGCCTAAGTGAATTTTAGGGACAAGTTTAAGGGGCTATCGATGGGTTTGATAAATAGACATGTAGGAAAAAATGTCAAAAAATAAAATAAAAAATAAAATTTGAATGGTGGTCTCAAAAGTATGCCACATCAGCAGATTTCTGACCTTGATTTTATCTAGGCCTATCTATCTATCTATCTATCTATCTATACATACATACATACATACATACATACATATATATATATATATATATATTTACAGAAAGTAGCATACCTAAGACTATAATTACAATAAATAGCAATAATTTCTCAAATTTATAATTTATAGCAAAAATAACATTTTTTGTCCATAAATTTCAAACACGCGTGTTTTACTACCTATCTACTATTTTCACTCCATTACTTTATCTCTCTCCTATTTTCACTTCATTATTTTACCTCTCTCTAATCTTATCAATTTTTTTAAATTGCGCTTATTTTTTGGATTTCATTCCAATTTCTTACCTGTTTATCACACTTTTTTCACATTATTGATAAATATCATGCTCCATTAAATAAGGTATCTATCAAATTACAATTATTGCATTCTATCTTTTCCACATATTCTATAAATTTTTTATTTTTTTATTTTTTTGTTCAACGTTGTTCTTGCGATTTTTCTTTCGGGTTTTATTAATTTTCTGTTGTAATATTGTGGAGGATTAACAAAAGATAACGATCTAAAATTTGTTTCTATACCTATTCAGTCGAAGAAAGCAGTGAGCATAGAAGAGGTGAGATCGAAGCATCGTAATAATTTGGAGAAAATTACGGAAATTATGAAACAACAAGGATTGAGAAAAACTTCATCTCCAAATCCCCCAAAAATGTAAAGATCTGAGAAAAAGAGAAAGTCAAAGAAAATGGGAGAATCAAGTAAAATTTCAAGCCCTATTGGTCAAAATTCTTCTAAATACGATTTCAAAGAGATAAAATCGAAGAGATATTTGTATTTGTAATTTTATTAGCTTATGGGTCATGTGTAGTATATATGTATTTTTTATATACATATGGTTATTGTTGATATATTATATTCAAGGGTAACACACACACACACACACACATATATATATAATATTAAAAGTGTGATGACCCTTAGAAAAGTGATTTGAATTTTATGCCCTTCATTAAAAGTCTTCACTTTACACAAAATCGTCTTTTTACTAATTTTCTAAATTTAATAATTTGAAACTAACTAAGAATGTAAGAAAAAAAAACTCGAGTAACAAAAGAATGAAAATTAAACAAATAAAAGGAAAGAAAGAATAATTAAATTAGGAGAAGAAAAATCATACGAGAAAGAAATAAAAAAGAACACATGAAAGGTAAATTAGGAGAAGAAAAATCATACGAGAAAGAAATAAAAAAGAACATAGGAAAGGTAAACAATATAAAATTTTGCAGAATTTTACTTATTTAAATCATAAAATTTTATTTTAAAAATTAAGGACTCTTAAAATATATGATAAGAAAAAAATATTAGGAGATAATAATTAAGGAATCCTAAAATATATGGTAAAAAAATTAAATAAGGATTACCATAAAAGATACTATGTAAACTTGAAAAAGAATAAAAAGTTGATTAAAAAATTCACGCGTGCAATCTTTTTCAATTTTATTTCATCTAGAATTCTTAGTTCATGTGTATTTATTAGGTGTTTTTAGTGAACATACTTTCTTTTGGTTTTAGGTTGTTCTTGTTGTTTGATTTAGAGTTTTTTTTTTCGAAAATCATATTATAATATTTAATTTATTTTGTATCTATTTTGTAGGTATTTGAAGATGGGTGATGATGATAATATCAACATGATCGATGAACAAAAATTTTTAAAGGTAAATTGATTTTCAATGCCTTATTTTGTTCAATCAATGTGTATAAAAAACTCTTTTGTTGGATTGAAGATAAAGAATTTTCGACATATGATTAAGAGTGGTAGGACTTCAATCATTCCACCACCATTTATATTGATTTGAGACTTATGAATTTATCAACATGATTCGAAGACTCAATTTCAAATTTGACAAGCGTTTTGAAGTCCTACATACGATAAAGGCTAAGATAAATAAATGTCTTATTAAGTTCATTCTCGAAAGAGAAAATTTTTTCTCTTTCTATAGATTAGTATTTTGATAAACCTCAGAAGTAATATTGTTCAACATATTTACGTTTATATTTTTGTCCTTATATCTAACAACTTTTACTCTATTTTCAACAATCAAGTTATGATGAATAAGTTTCATAAGGAAGTGGTAGTAGCTATAATTGGGAGCTAGGTTTATCACAACTGGAGACACAAAAGGACTTATATATAGATTAGTATTTTGATAAACTTCAGAAGTAATATTGTTCCACTAGAACTGACAATAGGTAGAAAAATATTATATTTTATATCTAACACTAGGCAATAGGTTGGAAAATATTAAATTAAGAATTTGCCACTTTTTATTAGTTACAAAAAATTTGAGGTGCAAATGTATGTAGAGCAAGAAAGATAACATCATTAAATATTTTAAGTTCCATAATGTACCAATACCGAAAGGCTAAAATTTCATTACTTAATTTCAGCACCAATTACATCACATATTATTTTATTTTTTTTGTTTAAACCATCCAGTGTCCGGTACCCCGCTTTTTAGGAGTCCGACTATATCCGAATTCGCCTTGCGTCGGGCCCCATTTGGGGGGAAAGCTCCCAACAGAGTGTTTGTCCATACCCAGGATCGAACCCAACCAATTACATCACATATTATTAGTTATACATGTGCAACGCACGTACGGTTAACTAGTATATATATATATGCATGTATATGGTATTTTTTAATATTTATGATATGTATTATGTATTTTTTGGTTTAACTATATGTATATATGTTAGAATTATTTATTTTATGTGGACATAACATTAATTTTTTATTACGATGTCATTAGTTGGTGAACAAGACACAAGTCGTGTATTCATGCGGATTCCATATGAGTCTATATCCATTTCATGTTATTGGTGTGGGATGACAATAAACGGATTTCATATGAGCTTGTATCCATTTCATGTTATTGGTGTGGATTGACAATAGTGTAGGCTTGTAGTAGACCTGTGAGCTCATAATAGGGGTGCACTAGATTAAGACTTTTAAGCCTATAAATATAAGGCTAGGTCTCCTCTCTTGGCTTAAATATTAGACGCATTTCTATAAGCTGTCAGCCGTCATAAGCAAAGGAGAGGAAGACTCAGCCTAATTCGTCTTTGATTACGTGTTGCATTGGCGGATAAGGGTACGCACCTTTCCTCTCGCATGTTTCGTTACTTTTATAGGTGCTCTTGGTTTATGTGAACTTGTGGTGTATTTTTCGGTTAACTTCTACAATTAGTGTCAGAGCTTTTCACATAGATCTTGAACCCAATCACTCGTTTACGAGAAAAATAGTTGGAAATAATAATCGTGACGCACTCTGTTTTAAACTTAAATTTGAAAGGATTTTTTTTTCTTTGACTTCTTTTGGTTGCATCGTCTGCACACTACGTTATTCCAAGAAAACAAATTCATACTTACTTTTGTTAGTGAATGTTTCACTAGTACATATGGACTTTGAGTTTCATGAAATTGATTTTTTTTTCTTTTTAAGCATTCTGAACTGTTAATCAAAAAAAAAAATTGGTTGCCTCCATTTATTAAGTTTTCCGCCGCGTTTGTCGTTTACAAGGTATTGAAGAGTTTATAAGGTATTGAAGAAAGGTGTTAAACTTTTCTTGTTGATTTTTTTACCATACATATTGTAAATTGTATCATAGTTGGGTAAAACAAGTCCACAAATGTGTGCTTTGGCGGCTGTTTGGGATTCATTTATCTATTTTTTAATTTTGTTTGCATATTTTAATATTTCACTAGTGCAATCCTTGTTTGAGATGTAAGGATTATTTTAACCTACTGAACCAACTTTGTCCCGCCCATAATAAAGAAACAGATTTATTATTTAATTAACAAAATTAAAAATTTAAGCTATTATTTATAGAAAATATAGGATTATTATTTATTTATTTATTTATTCTACTTGAACTTGGTTCCACTTGATTTGAAGTTAAAATCAAATTGATAATATTTTTAATTATGTGGTTACTTACTGAGTCGGATGAGTAAATTATAGCAATGGCATGTTGAATTTCTGAGATTGAATTTGTTTTGTAAATTAGGGTAAATAGTGTACACCAAAGTGACCTATTTGCTTTGCTTTATGAGACCTGTTTAATCCATTTCGAGGGATATCACTAAGTTAGAACATACAATGATCTGCCCAAAGGAGATTTATTGTGTGTTTTAAATTAGTATTGTGATGAACCCCATTATGTGAAAATATTTTTATTTTAGTAAATTTATCTACCCAAAGGGGATAGGTTTCTAATACTGGAAATATTTTCTTGCCCTGCCCAAAGTGGGGCTACTTGTTGATGCTATGGGACTCATCGTTGTGGTAAGATTATTATTCTTACGCCTTGCTATTTTGATAAATTCATTCATGTTGTGTTTTGAACAGTTACCATTTATTTGAACAATAACAATGCTGAAGTTATGATTCTGTCGGGCTCTAACTTTAAGTGATGGAAAAAAAATCTTGAATTTGCTTTGGGCATGGCTGGCATAGATCAAGCCTTGCGTGAGGATGAGCCTCCAGCTCTCATTGATTCTAGTACATCTGTTGAAAAAGAACTTTATGCTAAGTGTGAGAGATCTAATAGGCTATGCATCCTTGTCTTTAGGAGGTCAATTGCTGAGCACATCAAAAGTGGCTTGCCTGATACTACCAATGCCAAAAAATTTCTTGCCCAAGTGGAAGAAAGGTATCTTGTATCCAATAAGACTGAGACTGGAGATCTAATGAATAAACTTGCAGGGATAAGGTATGACTTTACTGGGGGTGTTAGAGATTACGTACTTAAAATGGTCCATATTCAGTCTAAATTGAAAACTCTTGAAATAACTTTTCCTGATACTTACATTGTACACCCTGTTCTTAACTCTTTGCCTGTTGAGTTTAGCCAAATGAAAACTGCCTATAATACTCAGGATGAATCTTGATCAATTAATAATCTCATCTCTAAATGTGTTGTTGAAGAGGAAAAAATTAAAAAGGAGAAGGATGAGGTTGCCATGTTAGCTTTTCATGATTCCAAAGCAAGCTCTAGCAAGGGACCTAGGAAGTTTGAAAGATCTAATAATCATACTTTTAAGAAGGATCAGGACAACAAAAGGCATGGTAAAGATTAGACTGATTATCCTGAGACCAATAACATGGTTTTTAAGAAAAATAATAATTGCTTCTTTTGAAAGAAATATGATCACAAGCAAAGAGATTACACCAAATTTCATTCTTGGATAAAAAAAAGAGTCAAAATAAGGTAATCACCTAGCTCTTATTTGTTTTGAGTCACACTTTGTAGATGTTTCTATTAATTCTTGGTGGTTTGATAGTGGAGTTACTGCTCATGTTGCCATTTCCTTGTAGGAGTTCAAAAACAAAAGAAAGCCAAAGGAGGAGTCAAGAATTAGAGTCGCCACAGATGTCCAAGTTGAAGTAGAGTTCATAGGAACTGTAGTTTTAGACTTAGAAACTGGCTATAAGTTTGTTCTTGAAAACACTCTTTATGTATCTTCTTTTAGACGGAATTTGATTTTTATTCCAGTTTTAGATAGATTTGATTACTGTTTTAATTTTCTTAATGGAAAAATTAATTTGCTTTTGAACTCCCGAGTTATTGGTCATGGAATCCTGTCTGATGGTTTGTTTAAAATTTCTTTGACTTCTGATTTTGAATACAACTCTTTTAATTTTGAAATTGTGGGGTCTAAACGATCAATTTTAAATAAAAAATCGAGCATATTATGGCATAGACGTTTAGGTCATATCTCTAAAGATAGAGTTGATAGATTGATTAAGTCTAATATTTTACCTTTTCTTGATTTTGGGGACGTAGGAACATGTATTGATTGCATTAGAGGAAAGTTGACTAAAACAAGAAAAAAGAATGCTACTCGTAGTTCTGGTTTTTTGAAAATCATTCACACAGACATAAGTGGTCCGTATTCGATTTTAGTTGTAGTTGTTGTTTGTTCTGGACAGTTTCAGTTGCTTTTGCTGTCGGTCTAGATGAGGGACGAAGGGACGGGAGTCAACCTTACTCCCTTCATTTGAGTTGGAGGTCTTATGCCTTTATCGTATTCCAGGCTGAGCACAACATCCTTATGCACCCATTTCACATCTTAGGCCTAGCTGGTGTAAAAGGCGGCGACATCAATAGGAAGATCTAACCACCTAATAACTATTAAGCAAGACTCAGGATAGAGAGCCCCCCCCCCCCCCCCCGCTTGCCTTTTCACTATAATATGTTGTTCAAATTATTTTATCACTTTTATTGATGACTTTTCTCGGTATGATTATGTTTTTCTTATTAAAGAAAAATCATATTCTCTTGAAATGTTCAAAGTGTTTAAAACTGACGTAAAGAAACAACTGGAAAAGATCATTAAGATACTGAGGTCTGATCGTGGGGGTGAGTTCTATGGTAAATACACTGAGACTGGACAACAGATGGGATCCTTTGCCAAATATCTATAAGATTGTGGCATAGTTGCCAGTACACCATGCCCGGCAGTCCTGACTAAAATAGTGTAGCTGAAAGGCAAAATCGTACTTTAAAAGATATGATGAAAAGTATGATGAGTAGATCTAACTTACCTGAGTTTCTCTGGGGTGAAGCTATTAAAACCTCCATGTATATTCTTAATCGTGTCCCTTCCAAGTCAGACCCTAAAACCCCTTTTGAGTTGTGGATCAATAGAAAATCCAGTTTAAATCATTTTCGAGTTTGGGGATGTCCTACGGAGGTAAAGATATATAACTCTTCAAAAAATAAAACTGAACCTAGAACCTCGCATTATTTTTCATTGGTTATCCAACTCATTCTAAAGGATATAGGTTCTACTGTCCTACAAGGGGAACAAAAATAGTTGAATCTTAAAATACAAAATTTCTTGAATTTGATGTTGCAGATAAGGATTTTTCTCATCATATTGCTCCTGAGCCAACTGAAAGTATTGAAGTTGTCAGAATTTCTCTCAGTATTACCTCAGAATCATTTGTGTCTGCACCTATACATGATGAACCTCATATACAAGTGCAAGCTGATGACTTTGTACCTGCAGAAATTCAAGTGCCTATTATTGAATAAGAGTAGTTCAGGCACCTGCTATTGTTGATCAAGAGGTTTAGAATTTAAAGAGATCAAGTAGACCAAGACGATCGCCGCTATCGGATGATTATTTAGAATACCTAGCTAAAGGTGACATTGTTGATACTGTAACATTTTCTGAAGCTTTATCATGTGCTCAATCAAAGATGTGGCTTGATGCCATGTCTGAAGAGATGAAATCCATAAGTAAAAATGATGTGTGAGAGCTTTCAGAGCATCCTAAAGGCAAGAAGATTGTTGGATGTAAATGAATTTTTAAGACCAAAAAGGATTCAAATGGAAACGTTGAACGATTCAAGGCGAGATTAGTTGCTAAAGGATTCACACATCGAGAAAGGGTTGATTACAATGAAACTTTTTCACCAGTGTCATCTAAGGATTCTTTTAGGATCATTATGGCATTGGTAGCCCATTTTGATCTTGAGCTACATTAGATGGACGTAAAGACAGTCTTTTTGAATGGTGATCTTAATGAAGAGGTTTACATGCAACAACCCAAGGTTTTGTTGGTAAAGGCAGTGAGCATCTTATGTGTAAATTGAAGAATTCTATATATGGCTTGAAGCAAGCTTATCGACAGTGGTACTTGAAGTTTGAGAAAATTATCACTTCTATGGGGTTTGTGGAGAACAAGATTGATCATTGCATCTATCTCAAGATCAGTGGGAGTAAGTTCATTCTTCTCACTCTTTATGTTGATGATATTTTACTTGCTTGTAATAATTTGGGACTGTTGCACGAAACTAAACATTCAATGAACAAAATATTTGATATGAAAGATCTAGGAGAGGCATCATTTGTTCTGGGCATTGAGATTCGACGAGATAGATCTCGTAAGTTATTGGGGCTTTCACAAAAGGCCTATATTAATCGTATTTTAAGAAGATTTTAAATGGAAAATTGTAAGCCTAGTGATGTCCCTGTGGTGAAAGGTGATAAATTAAGCCTAGACTTGTGTCCCAAAAATAATCTTTAGAAAGATTCTATGAAAGATATGCCTTATCCAAGTGTTGTTGGAAGTCTTATATATGCACAAGTTTGCACTCGTCCTGACATTGCTTTCATTATTAATGCTCTTGGACGTTATAAAACTAATTCAGGAAGAAGTCATTGGGTTGCTGCTGAGAAAGTAATGAGGTACTTGAAGAAGACAAGAAATTATATGTTAGGGTACAAAAGGGTTGACGACCTTGAGGTAATTAGTTACACATACTCAGACTTGCTGGGTGTCCTGATGATTTGAGGTCCACTTCTGGATTTATCTTTATGTTTACAGGGGATGCAATATCTTGGAAGAGTGTGAAGCCAACTCTTACAGCATCTGCCACTATGCAAGCAGAATTTGTAGCTTGTTATGGTGCAGCTACACAAGTCGTTTGCCTTAAGAATTTTATTTCAGGGCTTGTGGTAGTTGATTCCATCTCTAGGCCCTTGAAGATTTATTGTGACAACAAGACAACTGTGTTTTACTCAAAAAAATAATAAATCTTCTTCAACTTCTAAGCATATGAAAATAAAATATCTGGCTATGAGAGATATGATTAAAGGGGATGACATTGTGATTGAACATATACCTACCGATTTGATGCTTGCTGATCCACTAATCAAGGGGCTAAGACCCATAGTTTTTATGCAACATGTTCAGAATATGGGTGTTGTTGAGTCATTTGATTTGTTGGGTTAGTGGGAGTATTTAATATTGTTATTAATTTGTCATTAGACTATTCACCTTATTGTTTCGGGTTTATGGTGATATTATCTCTTGAATTGATATTTATGTTATGGTAGATTTTGCTATCATTTATGTTGTTGATTATTATTGTGCACGCTTTAATAGTATTTTATTATATAAAGGCTTTTTGCCTTACATGTTGGCTATGTCTCCTATTGATAAGATCATATTATTATTTTATTGGATCTTTCTTTTGGAGACGTATATGGTATATCATTCTACCTTGTGGATTTTCTGGTTGTTACACCATGTAATATGTTGCACATGTTGAACAGAAAATCGTGGTGATGATTTTTCTATGGTACGCATGTTGGATTTAAGCGTACATGGTGATATGAAAAATCGTTTAAAGGACTAACAATGAAATAGCCTTGATTTGTAGTCCATGTTGGCTATTTCTTGCTACACTCCCACAACATTTGGTTTATATCTCCAAAACTTCAGTGTTAGTGATTGTGGACTGATCTTGTAGCGTTGGTTGATACAAATACTGCTGCAGTTCAACAGTGATGTTTTGCTTGACTAAACTATGTTGGAGATGATGTTCCACCACTAAATATTTATGGCTATTGTCTATTCATCCCGAGAGTCATTTTCATAAAAATAAATTTTTCAAAACTTTTCTTTAAAAGTTAATGTTGTCCAAGTGGGAGAATGTTAGAATTATTTATTTTATGTGGACATAACATCAACATTTTATTACATTAAAGTAAAACAGACTAATGTTATTAGTTGGTGGACAAAACACATGTCGTGTATTCATGCGGATTCCATAGGGGCCTGTATCAATTTCATGTTATTGGCGTGGGCTAGCAATCAGTGGCGGGCCTAGAATTTTTCACAAGTGGGTTCAACAAATAATAACCTATAATATAACTAATATTCGACACGATAAGCTATATTTGACATTTTTTTTTACTTTTTTTGTTACTCCTAAAGCAGGGGCAGACCTAGATTCAAAAATATGGTCCTGCACTCATTAACAAATTTAATTTAGAATAGGTACAATTATATAAGAAATATATAAAAATTGATTTAAGATGGAAAAAAAAAACACCCATGAAATCAAGAAGATAGCTGAGTGCTTTGATTTTCAGGCGAAACCTTAAAATTTTGGGTGTTAATATGTGTGTTTGAATCTCCCAAGCATCAACGATTGTTAAATCCTGAGTCCGCCACTGTCCTAAAGAGTTGTTATTTTCAAATAGAAGATAACCGGAAGGAATTACACAACTCAACTAAATTAAAATATATAATTAAGAAAATGAAGTTATTTACTAATCTAGAAGCTTCAATATAGAACAAATAATAATTTTTAACATAATATAAATTAAACTACAAATTATAAGAAATTTAGACCAATATGATTGCATCTTTTAGCATTCTATGAAAGAGAAATTAAAATTCAACTTCGAGAGTTTTAATTGTGAAATTGATAAAAAGATGTTTTTTATTTTCAAAGTGAAAAGTAATATTTAAAAATGAGAATTGTGTATGGACATGAATATAAATTAAAATTATTTTTAATTTTTTATGAGTGATATGGAGTAAAAAAAAGTAAAAACAACTTTTAAATATTTTCAAGTCTCGTTCAAATTCTCTAAAACTTTATGACACATGATTTTCAAAATTAAACTCCAAAAAAAAAATTATTCGTAGTGAAATGACCACTTAATTTTTTAAACTACTGCAAACTTGAAAGAAGCAAAGCATTAATTATATTACGTGAAAAATACAAGTAATACTTTGGCAAATTTAGAAGGCACGTGGGGGTCAAAGCACACAGTTTTACTTTGCCAGTCATAAAAATAGACAAAAACATAAAGTGGTGAAAAGGATTCGAACACGTGACATGTAGGAAAAGAAAATGAACCCTCGGACCGGCTGAGCTAAGACCGTAACCGCCTGTGGAGTCAAAGTAATTATTTACTTCATTTTACTGTCATAAAAAATTGATTTACCCTACCTTACCTACACAGTGCAATTTTCCGACGAAGTGGATTCAGAACCAACGTGGGTCCGCCCCTGCTGGCAATAGTGTAGGCTTATAGTAGACTTGTGAGCCCATAATAAGGGGTGCACTAGGTTAAAACTTTTAAGCCTATAAATATAAGGTTAGGTCCCCTCTCCTGGCTTAAATATAAGACGTATTCCCATAAGCTGTCAGCCGTCATAAGCAAAGGCGAGGAAGACTCATCTTAGTTCGTCTTTGATTACGTGTTGTAATGGCGGACAAAGGTACGCACTTTTCCTCTAACATGTTCCGTTACTTTTATAGGTGTTCTGGGTTTATGTGAACCTGTGGTGTGTTTTTCTGTTAAATTCTATATATATACAAAGTTGTAGTTGTTACTGTTTAATATATGCATTTGTATTTTCTTGTTTTATATAAGTCATCTTTGTATTTCGCAAATACATAAGAAGATATACAGTATAGTTATGTTTATTACTATTTAATATGGTTATGATTTGTATTTCGTAAGTACATATCAGAATCATATTTGTATTTTTTGTATGGTAATATGCATATGGATCAGACATGTATTCTATAAATACATATGCAAAGTTATGTATATTTTTTTGTAATGTAATATATATAATTGTCATATAGATCTGGATATGTATCATGCATTTTTTGATTACCTATATGCATATGTATATAATTATCCTTTTTGTTATAGATTTTTTGTGTCCAATATGTTTATATATATATATATATGAGTGAGATATGTATTTCTATAAATACATATGTATATATATATATATATATATATATATATATATGTATGTATGTATGTATGTATGTATGTATGTATGTTTTGTACTATAAATATATATGTAGATCTGTATGACTATGTATTATATATATTTTTTGAATATGTGTATGTGATATACATATTTATCTTTTAAAAATAAAAATTAAAGATAGAAAAGTAAAAAAATAAAAAATAATAAAAAAGAGAAAAAAAATTCAAAAAAAAAAAAGAAGTGAAAAAGGAAAAATAAGAAGAAAAAGAAATAGAAGAGTAAAAATAAAAGAAATAAAAAATAGAAAAAAGAAGAAGAGAACAAAAATAGAAAAAGAAGAATAAAAATATGAGAAAGGAAAAAATAAAAACGAAAAAGGAAAAAAAGTTGAGAAATAGAAGAACGAAAATAAAATGGAAAGAAAAAAATGAAAAAGAAAAAAAATATAATAAAAAGATAAAAAAAGAAGATGAAAAAAAACTAACAAGAAAAAAAGTTAGAGATATAAGAGAGTGAAAGAGAAAAAAAAACAGTAATAATGCTTTATTTCGAAAATTTGAAGATCGTGAAAATTATAATCTTCAGACTTGAGTTTGATTTGAAAAAGTAATCTACTAGTTAAATAAAAATATGAGAAAGAAAAAAAAAACAGAAAACGAGAATAGAAAAAACGAAAAAGAAAAAAAAAGAAGAGAAATAGACGAGAAAAAATAAAGCTGAAAGAAAAAAATGAAAAAAAAAATAAAATAAAATAAAAAGATAAAAAAAAAACTAACAACAAAAGTTAATGATATAAGAGAGTGAAAAAGAAAAAAAAATAGTAATAATGCTTTATTTTGAAATTCAATAATAATCTTTGAGTTTGATTTGAAAAAAGAAATCTACTAGTTTAAGTAAGAGTAATTTAAGAAAAAAAAAAAATTTACTGTTTTAAATAAGAAGAATAATTTATGAAAAAAGAATTTGTTGCTTTAAATATAACTCAACTGATTTGGGTAAAAGAAGGAAAATAAATCTCGTTTGTATATGTATTTATATAACAAACTTTATCTAAAATAAAAAACACAACGTGCTATTATTCGTAATTATGAAATAGTTACTATGAAACTTCTAATTATGAGCTTAAATTTGCTATTTATGAAATTTTCCATATATATATATATATATATATATATATATATATATATATATATATATATATATATTTTGGATTAGGTTGGGCTTACTTGTACCGGAGGGTATGAGAGGTGTCATAACTTTTCTCAGACACATACATCAGTAGAGGGTTTTTAAAAATATCAAATTTTATGTAAGAAAAAGTTAGTGTTTCCAGTATTTTCACAGTGATGTCCAACACGAAATAACCTAAACTCTGACCTAGAATCAAATTGATTTCACACACTAATTTTTTTTATGAAAAAGTAGGTGGCGACTCTCTCATAATATTTTTAAAAATATTTATTTATTTTAAGCTCCCAAATTGCGCCAAATGAATAGAAAAAATGCAGCAATTACTACTCAAAAGTCCTAATATAATCAATCTAAGAATGAAGTCGACGGATAAAAATAACGACCCAAGACCAGAGTCCTTGGTCAAATTCTGCATCTGCACACTGTTAATTGATAAGTCTTTGTACTTTCAAGAACGACGAGTTACTTTAAAGCTTTTAATAGTTTGTTAATTTTTTTAAATTTGTGTAAATGTATAATTTCTGAAATGTGGGCTACAATATATACTAAACATGTTAGTTAGTACATGAAAATAGAAAGGAAAAAAATCAATTATATATAAAAAAAAAAAAAAGTAAAAAGTTTACAGCAAAAATAATCAAATTTTTGTTTACAACAAAAATAATCATTAAGCCATTTTTTTTTCTTTTCCTTTTCTTTTTGCAGAAGTTGTTTAAACAAATATTATTTTTTTTGCTGCATTTTTCTTTATAAAAAAAGAACTTTTTTTCAAACCTTTTTTCGTACAACTTTTTTTATGTATCAATATTCTATAAATGGTGTATAAATATGTATATATTATCTACAAATAGTTATGTAGTATATATGTAATGTATCAATATTGCATAAGTAGTCATGTAATGTATTGATATTGTATAAATAATGTATAAAGGTGTATCAATATTATATATATGATTTAGAAACATGTATTTATGATGTACAAATAGTTATGTAGTGTATATATAATATATCGATATTGTATAAATGTGTATAAACATGTATCGATATTGTATAAATAGTTATATAATGAATCAATATTATATTAACGGTATATAAGCGTGTATCAATATTGTCTAAATAGTATATAATATGTATGTATAAACATGCGCCGATATTATATAAATAGGTATGTAATGTATCAACATTGTATCAATGACGTATAATCTTGTATCAATATTATATAAATAAGGGCAAAATTCAGAAATAGCATATGTATCCCCTTAATTATGAGTTTCATAATTACATAATATAGCAAGTTATATTTTATATTTTTGCAAACTGTTGCTACAAAAATACAAATACATATGATTTTTACTGCCCTTATGATCGATATGTATTTGTATTTTTGCAAACTGTTGCTACAAAAATACAAATACATACAAATACATATGCTACAAAATGTAATTTGATAAAAGTGTTGCTATTTTTTGTAATTTAATACTTAAGTATGCTATTTTATATATTTTTTCCTATACATAATTATGTAATGTATCAATATCAATTTTTATTTGATTATAATGTGTTTCCATGTTAATATATCTATAATCTATAATCTATATCTATAATCTATAATCTATATTTATAATCTATATCTATAATCTATAATCTATATCTATAGTATATTAAAAGTGTGAAGGGTTTTATAAATATTGTTTGAACTTTTTGCCCTTCATTAAAAGTTCTTGCTTTAGACAAAATCATCTTTTCACTATTTTTTCCTGATATTTAAGAGTTAAAAATTAATTAAATATATTTATGGTAAAAACCTTTCCTTATTAGAAGTCATCAGAATTTCAATGTTTATTCCTAATTTAAGAGTTAAAAATTAATTAAATATATTTATGGTAAAACCTTTCCTTATTAGAAGTGATCAAAATTAATGACAACCGATACTTTTTCCATTAGTTTAAGAATTCTAAAATCAACTAAATTTGATTCTAAGAAAATTTAAAAAATCTAAAAATAAATGTAAAACTATTAGATTTTTTTTTTTTAAGAAGTACCAAATTTTTAAAAGTTTTAAGTGCGTAATAAGAATGTAATCAATAATTTTGTAAGGATTTGACTTTAAAAATAAGGAAAGATTTTAAATATATATATAAAAAAATAATCGTAACACAAATATGGTTTAAATTGATGCGTTTCTCTTAGCCTGTTGCAACAAGGGAAAGAGGTACGCAAACACAAAAGTGATGATCCATGAACCACTTGGAACAAGTAAGACATATATGTGTATATATTTATGTTTACATTATTATATTAAAGTGTGAAAGATTTTTAAAAAGTGATTTGAACTTTACCACTTTATCAAAAATCTCCGCAATTGATAAAATCATTTAATTTTAAATAATCAAACGTTACACGTGCGGTTAAACTAGTCTATAATATATTAAAAGTGTGAAGACCCTTGGAAAAGTGATTTGAACTTTTTGCCCTTCATTAAAAGACTTTCCTTTAGACAAAACTGTCTTTTCACTATTTTCTTCAATTTATTATTTAATTATTTTTTACTATATTAACTAGACTTCCTAAAATATATGGGAATTCTAAAATATATGGTAGAAGAATTAATTAATATGTTCCTTTCTACTAGACTTTCTAAAATATATGGGATTCTTAAAATATATGGTAGGAGAATTAATTAATATTTTTCTTTCTACTGTTCAATTAGAAAAATACTCCTAAAATAAGACTCTATTAAGGAGATAGTTTTATAAATATTGAGATGCACGTTAAACTAGAGAACAAATCGGTTTGCCTATTAGGAGAATATGATTAATGATCATCTAACTTGATTCGACTGCATGTCTAGATTGGTGGATACGTGATTTTCTAACTCTCAACTTCTTCACTGCTTTAATTTTGTTAGTATAATAGAATTCAACATGTGTGTATATATATCTTCTTTGTTTTCATTCAAAGTCATTCTTTAGGGTCAAAATTTTCGCTCAGACAAGAATTAGTTGGGTCAAAATCGAAGCTTTGTGATCACTATTATATTATTTTTTTATAGTGTACAGGTCGTAGATGAATGTCGGTTGGCTTTGAAGAATTTCTTGTGTAAATATTAGGTTTAATTGTATTGTTTTGATCTCTTTATTATCTTATTATTTTATTTTAATTTACAGATGCTAGATGAATGTCGGTCGACTTTGAATTTTTTTTTTAGGTAAAGGTTAGGTTTAATTGTATTATCGTAATATCTCTATTAGTTTGTTATTTTGTGGTAATTTACAGTTTGTAGATGAATCTCTATCGGCTTTGAAGAATTTTTGTGTGTAAAATTTAAGTTTAATTGTATTGTTTTGATATCACTTTTATTGTATTACTTTGCTGCAGTTTACAGGTGATGGATAAATGTTGGTCGGCTTTGAGAATTTTTTTTAGGTAAAGGTTAGGTTTAATTTTTTTTTTAATATCTCCACTTTGAATTTTTTTTATGTAAAGCTTAGGTTTAGTTGTATTATATTGATATCTATTATTTTGTTATTGTTTACAGGTGGTAGATGAGTATCGAACGACTTTGCAAAAAATTTATGTGTAAAGATTACATTTAATTTTATTATTTTTAATGTCTCTATCATTGTATTATTTTGTTGCATTTTACAGATGGTAGATGAATGTCGATCGACTTTTAAAAATATTTTTGGTAAATGTTAGGTTTAATAAATAAATTCTTCATCTTTACATACTAAAAAGATATTAAATTTAATTATTATATTCATCTTTATTATTTTAATAAATATCTTATTTAGTGTAACGATTGAATTCATTAAAGTGAGGTACACGCGCAAGACACGTACACCTAAACTAGTTATATTAAAATTATGAATGACCTTAAAAATATTATTTGAATTTTTTATTCTTTATTAAAAGTCTCCACTTTAGATAAAATTATCGTTTCACCTTTATTAATAAATATATGAAAAGAATTAAAAAGATATTCGATTGAATAAATAAATGGGAAGAAAAAAAGGTCGGCTACATGGATAAATGAGAAGTTTTTCTACTGTAACTGAGTTTCTAATTTTATGGGTAACGAGTATGTGATTTTTTTTTTTTTAAAAAGGAAGTAGCTGCTACATTTATGGTAGTTTTAATAGAATAAAACTATTTAAAAAATGGATATATGGAACCTGTTAAAATATTAATTCCTACTCATATTTACCCATTCGGAGTTCTATAATATTATATGAAAAATTTAAATATGAATTTCTAGTAATATTTAACCTTCCTTTTAGGTGTAGAAGTTCGGTAATATATAGCTTTTTAGTTACTTTTTGGTTTACAAGTCCTTTTTATAAAAGAAGTTATAAATCCTCAATAGTGGTATGGTAATGTCCACTGACAATTCAGTGAAGTAAACAACAGATCAAAGCTCTGGTGAGGGAGAAAAGATTACGTATGTTGGTTTGTAAGACATGAAATAGGGAAATGGAATTTACGACAATTCCAGTGAAGGTGAAAAGCTATGTTCTCGTTCTTGTGCCAACTTTTCTTTATCCCCACAAAGAACAGAGGAAAAGTTTGCATTCGATTAATGAATTCAAAACCTGTGTTTTTCAATTTTCACGTACAAGTCATATGATGTGTATTTTTATATTCACTTGTGGTGGAATGCTATGTTAATTTTGTGGTCTCCAACACACGTTAAATCTAACTCAAACTGATACTATAATTATGTAAAAAATATTTAAAATTTTATATTTGATATAAATGTATTTACATTATAGTGAATGTCGATCAAGATCTACTTTGATATCTATTAGAATTTGAAACATCTGTTTTTTACTCAGACTAGGAGTAAATTTCTCCTATAAATAGAGGAGTTTTGTTTATTGTATTTACAATCTTATGATCGATCATCCCTCAAGAGAAATAAAGAATTACTCTCTCTATTCTCTCTACTCTTCTTCTTTATTCTTTATTGTTTTATAACACGTTATCAGTACGAGACCCTGCCAAATAAGGATTACAGGTAAGTATATATGATTTATGTTTGGGTGTCCGATCCGTTAGAAAGTTACAAATTGTGTGAAGGGAAACTGCTGATTCATTATCTCATGTTGCTGCCTCCATCAGTGTCCACTAATGTTAATGCATATCAAGTTTTAACCAATACCATCATGTCTTAAAGTATACGTGAGTAACTTTATTAATTAATATATATTTATGTTGGCTAACTTATAATCAAACCATGTACTATTAATTTCTACTTTATCAATCTCGAGGAGCAACATAGTTACACAGTTTGCATATTCCGGTGATATTCATATAATGTGATCTTATTACTGTTGATTATTAATTTGGTATAATATGTGACTTTTGTTTTAGTAATTTCTTATGTTATTTGTCTTTTGCTACTAATGATATAATTATTGTTGGATTTGAGGAAAAATAATTGATTTGGAACCATTTATGTTTTAAATTTATTCCTCAAGAACAATATTATCAAAAGAGATGATAATATGTTAGGTTCAAGTCCCATCGATTTATGCCTAAGACGCCTTTATATGGATAAGACGTTGAGTTTGAATCTCAATACACCATATTGATATATTATGATGGCTAAGGCAAAATAATGGGTATTTGATGAAAAGTCATGAAATTCGACCCATTGAATATGTTTCATTCCATGAAATGAATGTGGTAGCAATATATGATAAGTCTGAAATATGACAACTTACTTCATTCTTGAGGTATATGTGGTAGCAGTGCATGATATGTCTGAAAGAAGACAAGTGATTGAATGCACGAATATACGCGTGGAGGGACAATATGATAATGATCATCAAAAGTGATGATATTTTCACACGCTTATATAATTATAAGATATGCTAGAGAAAAATTCTCTACATTATATTTATGCCTCGATTTGCTTCTGAAGTAGCAAAATCTTGAAAGAGGTTATAAGCTATCATAATTTGATAGACTTAAGGCACGATTATATTCTATTCCTGGGGAATGAAAAACTTATTAATGCAAACGTGCACTTGATTGTGATTGTCTCACAACTCACCTTCGAAAGAGGTTGAATAATTTTGAAATCTACTTCTGAAGTAGTAAATCTGAAATTTATTCATGTAAATCTAAAATTTACTAAAGAAAAAGTACATGTCATGGTAAACTTGGAGTTTACTAGAATAAAAGTTCATAAGTTGACATGAACGATTGCGATATCCCGAAGATGTGCATACTGAGTATTGAACATATATTGAAGAATTAGAAAATTCTTCATGAACTTTAATGTTGCTTGTTCTCATGATAAGTTGGTTGGACCAACTAATTTTGGGATTGGATCCCTCAAAATCTGAAAAGAATGAAAGGTGAATAAGGGTCCGTTCACCTATCATATGATATGTTGAAAAGATGCATCAATAAGATGATCACATGTACATTCATGGTCAACCTACGTTTGACATTCATAAAATTACTTGTTTAATATAAATTGAGCATAATTTTCAGATTATGTAATCAAGATAATTTATCTTAATGATGATGGTTTAGCATTAAATGTCTTCGATAAATATCTAAACCATTGTTAATGAGAACAAAACTTAATGTATTGGTCTGAAATATGATATATTGCAATAGCATTTGTATGCATTAGACCAATAAATTATGATTATTTCTTTCCTCTCAATTGGTTCAAGGTCGGGAACCAATTATTCTATCTAATAATTTTGATGTGCGGTATACGATTAATGAATATACCATAATGCACAATGATGTATTTCTCAAAGAAGTAGAGGATGTATGTTAGTTTTCCTAACACAAGGGGAAGATTATAAGCGCTATGAAATATGTTAGGAATTATCACCATATCCTCATCCAAAAGATAATTCAAGTCAAATGCTGAAAGCATCTTATATTAAGCGCAAGTGCTCTTATTTTGTGTTCCTAAAGGACAAAGTCTATGCATGCGTGAAGCGTGGTAGACTGATCGGTTCCAAATGAAATAGTCCTTGGAAAATAAGGAGCAAATAATCATAATAAGAAGGTAATGAGCTCTTGAAGAGCCTACGACATACCACTTCATGAAACCTTATGAGAGGTTCATGGTACTTAAAATAATAAAGTGATGAGATCTCAAAATGTTATGTCGTATTGTGAACCGATATAAAATGATATATCATCAATATCTTTGACACAATATTGGCGCAATATTGTGAAAGATTATGAGGATCTGAATTCTACGTTTATTTAAGCATGCTGACGTAGAAACATTTATCAAGTGACATGAAAGGATGCATTTTGATAAACGTAAAACTTATTTGATTTGCAGTCCAGACACTTGAAGATGTCACTCATGAAATGTTGAATATTATCACTTAACAAAACTTATGTGAAAACTTTTAAGGATTCAAACTACTTGAAACATATAAAAGTTTCTGGGAAACTTATTTATAATCCTTATATTGTATAAGCTTATTGGTTGAACATCATTGGAACTCTTGGAGAGTTTTCAAAGAAATATATTATTTGTTGAAATTCAAAATATATCGAATTGGATTGGTTATGAAGTACCATATCTTATTGCAATTGATGCACTCATATACCTGCAAATACTATAAGGCTTATAGACTTTTCAATCAATTTGTTAGCAAGGTATATTTCTGCTCCTACTATGAGACATCAAAATGGGATAAACACATAAACTTGTTTTATTCTAAAGATTGCAGTCCCGATCTTATTGGTCATGCTGATGTTGGGTACTTATCTGACCCGCAAAAAACTCGGTCTCAAATAGGCTATGTGTTCATATGTGGTGGTACTGCCATATTTTGGAGATATACAAAGCAGTTTATTGTAGCCACTTCATCGAATCATGCTGAGATAATAACTATTCATGAAGCAAGACGAGAATGTGTATGGTTGAGGTCCATAATGCATCTCATTCGAGAAAAATGTGGTGTGAAATATGACAATCTACCCACAATTTTATACATAGATAATTCAGCATACATAGCACATCTTAAGGGAGTATTCACAAATGGAGATAGAACGAAGCACATTTTGCCAAAACTTTTCTACATACATGGGCTACAAAAGAATGATGATATTAACATGTAACAGATTTGTTCAACTGACAATGTGACTGATTTATTCATCAAATCTTCTCCAATTGCAACTTTCAAAAAGATGCTGCACAAGATCGAGATGCAAAGGTCAAGGATGTTCTCATTAGGGGGAGTTAATACGCGTTGTACTTTTTTTTTCTTACGAGGTTTTGTCCCATTGGGTTTCCCTTGTAAGGTTTTTAATGAAGCAGCCGAAATGCGTATTATTAGAGATGTGTACTCTTTTTTCTTCACTAGATTTTTTTTCCTACTGAGTTTTTTTCTAGTAAGGTTTTGACGAGGCACATTATCTACCAATTAGACATTTAAGGGGGAGTGTTATAAATGTATTTACATTATAGTGAATGTCTATCAAGATCTATCAAGATCTACTTTGATATCTATTAGGATTTGAAGCATCCGTCTTTTACTCAGACTAGGAGTAAATTTCCCCTATAAATAGAGGGGTTTTGGTCATTGTATTTACAATCTTATGATCTATCATCCCTCAAGAGAAATAAAGAATTACTCTCTTTATTCTCTCTACTCTTCTTCTTTATTCTTTCTTGTTTTATAACACTATAGAATTTAAAAAAGCACCCAAAAAATAAGAAGATAAATCTTAAAGCTTTGAGTATGTTTGAACCTCCCTAATAAAATGAATATCTTTCAACAATAATGTTCATAAATACATTTTCATCGTCTAATATTTACCACTTTATTAGTCATCCTTATGTAGTTGTGAGTTTGGTTGATGGGTCTCGTTCATTTATTAGCAGGTAAATTAACACCTCGGGTCGTGAGAGAATTATTGTATGCCTTGAAGATAGATGGTTACGTGCAATACTTTAGATTTGGGTATCTACTTCAAAAAAAAACTTGATCTAAAATTAACTATATCGATCGTATCATGATGGGATTAAATTTATGCGTAATTTGATTCTTTACTTTTCGTGAATAAAGACTTCTCTTTATACAAAATCATTTTTTCACCCTTTTCTTTAAATTATTAATTAATTATATTTATTTAAAATTAATGAATTCTGAAATATGGTAAGTTTTAAAAAGTAAGAGCTCTAAAATATATGGTGAGAGTAAGGGGAATTATATAATAGGTAGAAAATTGACGTGGAATATAAACTCAATTAGATCAAGGATTTTATTAGTATTCGCTATATTACTATAACCAATTTATATTAAACTACTTTGTTTGTATTTTTTAGGTGGCTTAGTTTTTGTTTGGTTCGGAATCGAGAGGGCGTCATGCGGAAACTAATAGTTTGCAAATCATAGAGATGATAATTCAGACAAATAGAAAAAAAATACTAAAAACATATTATTTATATAGTTTGATCAAACAACTTACATATTAAAAAATAATATTAAAAAAATATAAATCTATTGGGAGAAATATCCCCATTAATATTTACATTGTGAATGCTATTATGTTATTGTATTAGAAGAGATGTCTTCTATTTATAACAACAACAACATACCCAGTGTATTTCCATCAAGTGGGGTCTGGAGAGGGTAAAGTGTACGCAGTCCATCCCACTACCTTAGATGAAGTAGAGAGACTATTTTCGATAGACCCCAGGCTCAGGACAGATACCAATATAATAAACAAAACATATAAAAGTGTGCAACCACAAGGTAATACTTGTAACACCTCAAAATATGATTCCCAGGACGCCACATGGTGGTCCGAACTTCAAGTAGTTCTGAGCTAACCCTGACTGCCTTTTTCTAAATCTGAATCACAAATTCGGGAAGGCATGAATGAAAAATCATAATAAATGCGGAAACTGTCTGAATTATCTGGGTATATTTGAATCATACTAATCTCAAAAGTCTAATAAAGCAAATACTGAAAGTCTGAATACTGTAACTGAGATCTAAAACTAAATCTAGTAGTCCGACAAGCCTCTACTAACTGAATCTAGAGAGTCACCGTGACAGGCCCCCAGCCGACTCAAACTGTCTGAAATGAATACGAAACATCTATTAATAAACTGAAAATATGAATAGCTAAATCCCCGAACTATGAGGGCTCACCAACTGCAGAAGTGTAGATAAGATGCTCAAAAATCACTCGCGTTGCTGAGGCTGAGCACCTAAACCTACATTATAAGACAATGTAGCACATAGACATATATGTGGATCAGTACTTTGATGTGTACTGAGTGTATGGGGGTGAATGCAATAAATGAGCAATATCATCACAAGTTATAAAATCATGCATGCTAAATGTACATGACTCACGTAGACTTGAGTAAAATTTGAAATCTGAAGATCATAAATCATAAATAATAAAGCATATACTGTAAATCTTGTGTGCCATTACACTTTGTTCTGAAATCTAAATTCTGTTCATTATCTCAAATCATATTGGCTAAGTGAAATCTGAAAACTTATTTGAAAATCTTTAATGTTAGGGAGGTTCTTTTAACCGATATAAACCATGTGAGCTACTGTAATACCCCGGGAAATTTTTCATTGAAATTTTGTGCGTAAACGTGTTGGGTTCTATCTTCTAGAATGAATTATAAATTTTACATGCGGAATGTCTTAGATTATGACCCACCATTGCGTAGAGTATCGAATAATATTTCTAACTATATGTGGATCATCCAAAACAGACACCCGAGCGACGAGTTATGAACATTCCGATCGAACCGTGAATAGTAGTGAACAGTAAAACATGCAGGAAAAAAAAAGTACTGAGGCCTGACGTATTTTTGCTTCGACTTTAAATAATCATAACTCCTTGTACATAATGATATGGGTAATCTACTATATATCAATGGAAATCTCTGCGAGTCCTCTTTTCGATGAAATTAGTTTCATCCAATTTTTCTATCGGAGCAAAAAGTTATGGTCAATCTACTTCAGCCTATCAAAAGTAAATTTTTGGGTCAACTTCAAATGATCATAACTCCTCGTACACAATGATCTGGGTGAGATACTATATATCAACGGAAAGATATGAGAGTCCTCTTTCTAATTAAATTGGTTTCATCCAATTTGGATACCGGAGTAAAACGTTATGTTTGATCTACTTCAGACTATCAAAACAGTCCACCAAAGGACAGATTCGAGAATTATTTGATTTTTAGGGGCGTTTTGGTCATTCCCCCTCACCCAAAATCCGTCCAAACCCTATATTAAAGCCTATTAGAAGCATTATATGTTATATTTCATCAAATTCCCTCAAAAAGAAAACCCTAAGCTCCTACATCCAACTTCAAGAACCTTAAAAGTTCACCATTAATTCTGTAAATTTATTCAAGATTCCAAGTTCCTAGTTCAAGAACCTCAAGAACCTCCAAAGTTCACCATTAATTCTGCAAATTTATTCAAGATTCTAAGTTCCTAGTTCAAGAATGATACGGGTGTACAAAGCTGTCCAATACGTTCTCGACCATTCACACGAAGCCAAGCTCGGGAGTTACAAAAACTACAAGCCATATTCATGCAAATGGCTGCGTGTGAGTTGGTACTTGATCCGCCAAAGAGCTTCAACGTTTTTAAGTGTGAAAATGAACCTTGAAGTATAATAAACTACACTCTAAGGGCACCCCATGACTGAAGGGTAGGAAGGTCATTTTTCCTTCATTTTGTGTGTAATATAAATAGATGCTATTAGGGTTATTTTCAGCACTTAGTTCATTCTTCATATTTCACAACAACAAGTCTTGTAACATTGAATATTTCTCTCTCTCTTGTTCTTGAGAGTAGAACCTGAAATCTGTCCAACAAGTGTAGTTACACTTGTGTTGTTTCTTGGCTAGAAACTTGAGATCTTGAGGTTCATGAGTTCCTCTTGGTCTAAGTAAGAACTTGGTACTGAAATCTTTTGGTCTTAGGGTCCTATCTTCAAGTTAGGGTTCATAGATTCTAAGATATCTTTGTGTTAAGTTACTATCTTTCATTTTGTACTCTTGAAACTTTGTAGTAACTTAGTGAAGCCGTGTGGGGCTGATTTTCGATTCACTATAGTTACTACCATTTGTTGTTCTTGTTGTTAACATTGTACTCTTGTAATCTATCATCTTGTGTTGTTGAACCATTGTTTAATGTTATTGTTATCTTCTTGTTCTCCTTGTGTAGCTACTGTTTTGGTGTTGGTATTTCTTCAAAATTTCGTGATTGTTGTTGTCTTCACATATTGGAGTTGTTATCTTCAAGCTCTCAAAATTGTTGTGTGTTTGGACTGATTTTGTGGCAGATTTGATACGCTCCAAGTTAGTAGTGTATCATTTGGTATCAAAGCCATCTTTGATTTTGTTCTAACAAGATCAATCTTGGGCTTGAGACTTGAAAACTACAAAAAAAAAAACTGAAATCTGAAAATTTCAGAAATAGTCAAATCTGCTACCTTTGTGTTCTTGGCCAAAAATTGTGATATGTTGTTGTATGGGCCGAGATTTTCTTGTTTTTTTTGGCTAGATCTTATAGTATTTTTCTTGTATAGAGTGTTTCTAGTGTTGGTTTCTTTCTCACCAACACTAAAGGTGTCAAGATCTAAAGATTGAGCTTATAATATTGACCATAGTTGTGGTGCCTTGTGGCTGGCTGTTTGTTGTTACTTGTAGTTGACAATTGGTGGTGTTGTGTTGTGTTTTGAAGAAGTTGTTGTTGAGTTCTTGAAGGTTGTTGTGGTGTTCATCAAGTTCTTCATCTTTTCTTACAACTTTAGACAACCAAAAAGTGTGATATAAATTCAAGTGTTGAAGCTGAAAATTGTAAAGCATGTTGTGAGAAGCCTTGAACCCATCATTTCTTAGACTAGGCTTCTACTTTTCAGCAACTTTTTTCTTATTTCAAGAACCTAGTGTTACCTTTTTCTTATTTCAAGAACCTAGTGTTGTGGGACAAGGTACTTTTCTTATTTCAAGATTTATGTTTTCCCTCCAAGACCAATTGTCATCCTTTCCAAATTGTGTAAAGATTTAAATTTCAGAATTGGTGCTTAAATTGTGTGGGACCAAGACCAATTGCATGCTGCCACATCACCCATTTGCTACTGTTCACGTCACCCATTGGCTACTGTTCACGTCATTAATAAGCTCAAATTTAGGTTTTCTAGTTTCTAATTGTTGATTCTTAGTTTCATTACTTGGTTCTAGAACTAATTAACATGCTAGTACACTCCTACTAGGTTGTCAATTAGTCCTTTTGAATTCTCTTGTTCGTGTCCACGTTTAGTTGGGTGCTTTTATTCGTTTGAATACGTTGTAACTTCTTAACTCCAGTCCGTCGAGAATTCTTTGAGTTTCAAACAAGAATCCACTCCGGACAAGAGCTTTACTCATATCTTAAGGATTCACGATTACTGGCCAATCTACAACATTTGTGGAGCTCAAGTGTGAGTGAGGAGAGGTTTAACGCTAACTTGTTTGCTGATTGTGTAGGTAACACCTTGACATGGAAGGAAGAACATCCGAAAGTGGGGGTACTACTGAACAAGACACTATGAAGGCCACACTTGAGGCCATTACCAGAAGTTTAGAGAGGTTGAACACGGAAGTTGGGGCAATGAGGGGAGATTTGACTACGATAAGTGGGAGATTGGAGCAAGTGGAGAGTCAAAGGAACTCTCGTCCATCCACTCCTCATCATATTCCTTCAAGTGGGCATGAAAGAACTTCATCCACAACTATCTCACCAGAAACATTGCACCAAATAATGAATCCACCTCTAGCCCCACTAAATGCCACAAATCATACCACTACTTTCCCTCCAAACCAAGAAGTGAATAGACCACGCCATTCCCAAACTCCTCCAATTCGACAAGAAGGATGTAGCCATCCATTACCTCCACAAAATCTGAATGTACCTTACCAAACTCCACCAAATCAAAGACCACCACCTCCACAACTCCCAATGCCTCCAAATCAGATTCCAAATCACCAAAACTGACCAGCTCACTTTGAGGAACATGGTAGAGAGGAGTATGATGGATATGGAGCCTTTGATGATGCTTACATGAGAGATGAGGAGCTAAGAAGGGGCCGTGTTGATCCAAGGAGGTACCGAGGGTATGGACAAAGGGGAAATCGACACCAAGAAAGAGACATAGGCATAAATACCATCAAATTGAGCTTACCTATCTTTAAAGGTGAAAGTGACCCCGAGGCCTACTTAGCATGGGAATCAGCTTGTAACAAAGTTTTTCAAGTTAATGATATCTCGGAAGAAAAGAAAAGTTGTTATGCCATAGCTCATTTTGAGGGTTATGCCAACACTTGGTGGGAGTACGTCAAGCATTTTGGTGATGAATTAGTTGATGGGCAGCCACCACCTTGGTTTCGGTTAAGGTACTTGATGAGGCAACGGTACCTTCCCGAGAGTTATCGCCATGAATTACTTGTTAGATTATACAACTTACGTCAAGGCAATAAAAGTGTGATGGCATATTATGATGAGTTTCAACAACTCATGTTGAAGCTTTATCATCGTGGGGAACAAATCAGTCATGACATCATCCGATTCAAGTGTGGGTTGAACAAAGAGATCTCCACTCATTTGATGCTTCACAAATTTGATACCGTTGAATATATTTTCCAAGCGGCTCTTGAGATTGAAAGGGAGCTTAAAGAGAGGTCGTCGCTCAAGGTAAGGGGACAATCCATCTCGGGTTGGCCTAGAAGCAAGGACGTGGTTCAATCCTCTTCTGGTTGGCCCAAAAACAAGGACCAACCCGCGACTACAAGGCTGCCCGAGCCCAAAACAGTCCACAAAATTCCTCTAAAACAAGAAGTTCACAAGTATCCAAACCCAAAAGGATTCCAATGTTTCAAGTGCCAAGGTTGGGGACATAAATCCAATGAATGTCCAAATCGACGCAACGTGATACTACGGGAAGGGAAATTGTATTACCTTGGTGAGGAGGTGGGTCTTGAAAAAGAGGAGGATGAGGCCGAGCCTCAAGATGGAGAGGAAATTGGAAATAGGCCACTTGATGATGATGTTGATGATGATGGTGAAGTTATTTACCCATAAGAAGGGGAGTGTGTTATTCCAAACTTTGTAGTTAGACGCGCTATGATTAGTTAGGCAATAGACGACCCTAGCCAAAGGGAAAATCTATTCCATACTAAATGCCTTGTAAAGAGGAATGTGTGCACTTTGGTGATTGATAGTGGTAGTTGTGCGAATGTCGTTAGTGTCGCTATGGTGAACTTTCTGAAATTACCAACTACACTTCATACTAGACCTTACAAGTTGCAATGGTTGAACGAATGCGGTGAATTGAAGGTCATGAGGCAATGTGTGATACGGTTTAAGGTAGGGAACTACCAAGACGAAGTGCTTTGTGATGTGATACCAATGCAAGCATGTCATTTGTTGTTAGGTAGACCTTGGCAATATGATAGGTCTACCAAACATGATGGGAGGACCAACCGATATTCACTTGAGAAGGATGGTCGAAAGGTCACTCTTTATCCTCTTTTGCCATCACAAGTGAATGAATTACATCAAAAGATGAGGGAGTTGAAGGAGAAGGGAAAGAAACCCGAAAGTGGTAAAAAGGAGGGGAAAACCGTGGGTGGGGCAGTAGGGATTTCCGGGACTGCCTCAACATCAAATGGGCAAGAAAACATGATGATGTTGGCTAGAAAGAAGAAACTCTTCTTGGATTATGATGTGGACATGCCGATGCTTCTTTTGGCTCATTATTTTAATACTAACCCCACTAATTCTTCTATTTCTCCTTTGATTTCTTGTGTGTTGCAGGATTATGAAGATGTATTTCCCAAAGAACTCCCGCAAGGATTGCCTCCGCTTCAGGGAATTGAGCATCAAATAGACTTTGTGCCGGGCTCACAATTGCCAAATAAGCCGGCTTACAGAAGCAACCCTACGGACACCAAAGAATTGCAGCGTCAAGTTGAGGAACTCCTCAACAAAGGGTATATCAAGGAGAGCATGAGTCCGTGCACGGTTCCTGTGCTACTGGTGCCTAAGAAATATGGAACATGGCGTATGTGTGTGGACTGTCGAGCCATCAATAAGATTACGGTAAAATATCGTCACCCTATCCCTAGGTTAGATGATATGCTTGATGAATTGAATGGTTCGTGTTTATTTTCCAAGATTGATTTAAGGAGTGGCTATCACCAAATAAGAATGCAACCCGGTGATGAATGGAAAACCGCCTTCAAGACTAAATTTGGTCTCTATGAATGGATGGTTATGCCATTCGGCCTAACAAATGCTCCAAGTACTTTCATGAGGCTAATGAATCATGTGATGAAGCCATTTATTGGAAAGTTTGTTGTTGTTTACTTTGATGATGTCTTGGTCTATAGTAAGTCAATTGATGAGCATGTGATGCATTTACAATGTGTGTTTGATGTCCTTAGAAAGGAAAGGTTGTATGCAAATCTGGAGAAGTGCTCTTTTGGTGTTAATGAAGTTGTTTTCTTGGGTTTTGTTGTTAGTTCAAGAGGGGTTGAAGTGGATGAATCCAAGATAGATGCTATCAAAAATTGGCCAACCCCACAAACCATTAGTGAAGTAAGAAGCTTCCACGGGTTAGCTAGTTTTTATAGAAGGTTTGTCAAAGGATTCAGCACCATAGCCGCTCCTTTAACCGCGGTCATTCGAAAAGACCAACCCTTCAAGTGGGGTGAAGAGCAAGCTAAGGCTTTTGAAACCTTGAAAGCTATGCTCGTTTCCGCGCCTTTATTACAATTGCCCAACTTTGATAAGATATTCGAAGTTGAGTGCGATGCTAGTAAAGTGGGCATAGTGGCTGTTTTGATGCAAGATTTAAAACCCATTGCTTATTTTAGTGAAAAGCTCAAAGGAGAAACTCTAAACTACTCCACGTACGATCTAGAGTTGTATGCCTTGATTCGAGCTTTGGCCACTTGGCAGCACTATTTGTGGCCCAAGGAGTTCGTGATCCGAACGGACCATGAATCCTTGAAGCATCTTCGAGCACAAGAAAAGCTTAACAAGCGGCATGCAAAATGGATTGAGTTTCTTGAAACCTTCCCTTATGTTATTCAATACAAAAAGGGTAAGGAGAACGTAGTAGCTGATGCTTTGTCTAGAAAACATGTTCTTGTGTCAACATTATCTTCTAAATTAATTGGTTTTGAGAGTTTGAAAGAATTGTATCCCGAGGACCCTCACTTTGCTCCTATCTTTAGGGAATGCGAAGAAATGGGTAGGGACAAGTGGGATTCGTCTAGGGGTTCAAATCCTTATGCCAAGTTTGATGGATACTTGTTTAAAGGTAGACGATTGTGTGTACCCTCCAGTTCTTGGAGAGAGTTATTTGTGAGGGAAGCGCACAATGGCGGTCTAATGGGTCACTTTGGGATCGAAAAGACCCTTGGAATATTGGAGGAGCAATTCTATTGGCCAAAAATGCACAAGGATGTGGCCAAGATTTGTGGCCAATGCATAGATTGCAAAGGAGCCAAATCGCGGCTCCTACCTCATGGGTTGTACACCCCGCTGCCCACTCCTTTACGCCCTTGGCTTGACATATCTATGGATTTCGTGTTAGGGTTGCCTAGGACTAGACGAGGTCGGGACAATATCTTTGTTGTGGTCGATCGGTTTTCTAAGATGGCACACTTTATTCCTTGCTTTAAATGTGATGATGCACCTAGTGTGGCCTCTTTGTTTGTTGATAATGTTGTCAAGTTGCATGGTGTTCCGAGGACCATTGTGAGTGATAGGGACTCTAAGTTCCTAAGTCACTTTTGGAAATCCATGTGGGGTAGGCTTGGAACCAAGTTGTTATTCTCTACATCTTGCCACCCACAAACTGATGGTCAAACGGAAGTAGTAAATAGGACTTTGGGTGCTATGCTACATTCCATGGTAAAAGGAAAATTGACTTCTTGGGAGGAACACTTACCATTGATTGAGTTTGCATATAACCGTGTCATACACTCAAGTACGGGAATGACTCCCTTTGAGTGCATATATGGCCTCAACCCCCTTACCCCTTTGGATTTAACTCCTTTGCCTAGTGATGTTATGATTAGATTAGATGGAAGCAAGCGGGCTGATTCGATGAAAAAGTTACATGAGAAGGTGCGGCTTCGACTTGAGAAGAAAAATCAAGACATTGCAAGGAGAGTCAACAAGGGGAGAAAGAAACTCATTCTTGAACCGGGAGATTGGGTGTGGGTTCACCTTAGAAAGGATAGGTTTCCGTCTCAAAGAAAGTCCAAATTGATGCCAAGAGGCGATGGTCCATTCCAAGTACTTGAGCGGATCAATGATAATGCCTACAAGATTGACCTTCCCCCGGAATACCAAGTGCACAACACTTTCAACGTGTGTGATCTTTCTCTAGTGGATGCGGTTGAGGATGACCAAATGCTGAATTTGAGGTCAAATTCCTCTCAAGATGGAGAGGATGATACGGGTGTACAAAGCTGTCCAATACGTTCTCGACCATTCACACGAAGCCAAGCTCGGGAGTTACAAAAACTACAAGCCATATTCATGCAAATGGCTGCGTGTGAGTTGGTACTTGATCCGCCAAAGAGCTTCAACGTTTTTAAGTGTGAAAATGAACCTTGAAGTATAATAAACTACACTCTAAGGGCACCCCATGACTGAAGGGTAGGAAGGTCATTTTTCCTTCATTTTGTGTGTAATATAAATAGATGCTATTAGGGTTATTTTCAGCACTTAGTTCATTCTTCATATTTCACAACAACAAGTCTTGTAACATTGAATATTTCTCTCTCTCTTGTTCTTGAGAGTAGAACCTGAAATCTGTCCAACAAGTGTAGTTACACTTGTGTTGTTTCTTGGCTAGAAACTTGAGATCTTGAGGTTCATGAGTTCCTCTTGGTCTAAGTAAGAACTTGGTACTGAAATCTTTTGGTCTTAGGGTCCTATCTTCAAGTTAGGGTTCATAGATTCTAAGATATCTTTGTGTCAAGTTACTATCTTTCATTTTGTACTTTTGAAACTTTGTAGTAACTTAGTGAAGCCGTGTGGGGCTGATTTTCGATTCACTATAGTTACTACCATTTGTTGTTCTTGTTGTTAACATTGTACTCTTGTAATCTATCATCTTGTGTTGTTGAACCATTGTTTAATGTTATTGTTATCTTCTTGTTCTCCTTGTGTAGCTACTGTTTTGGTGTTGGTATTTCTTCAAAATTTCGTGATTGTTGTTGTCTTCACATATTGGAGTTGTTATCTTCAAGCTCTCGGAATTGTAGTGTGTTTGGACTGATTTTGTGGCAGATTTGATACGCTCCAAGTTAGTAGTGTATCAAAGAACTCCAAGAACCATCATTCAAAGGCATGATTAACATCTCAAAAATGAGTATCGATCTAAAGTTCATCATTCAAGGTATGTGGGGGTTTTCAATAAGAACAATCTTTCATTCTTGTGCCCAAATTGATTTTTCTTTTATGAATATACATGATTTTACATGTTTTGATATGAATTAGAAGCATGAATTTATACCCTATATGATTTTACATGAGATTATGATACTCTCTATGTTTTGAAAGTTGAATTGAATGAGAATGATGACATTTTTGTACATAAAGCTGAATTTTCCAGATTTTAAAGTAAGTTATATATATTTATGATGAAAAGCATGAATCTTGAGAAAATTTAATATGATTTTGATGTATGAGACCTTGAGTCCTAATTGAAATTGTACTTTGAGAAATTATGTGCTATAAGCACAATGAGATTTGAATCCCAAAGCTAATTTTCTTTACCAAGATGTATGATTATAAAGCTGAAATTTTAAGTTTTAAGTGATTATTTTTGTGCTTATGTCATAAAGTATGAAACTTTGGAAGGTTTTATGGTGATATTGATGTATGGGTTTTTGGAACCCTATTTGAGATTATTATTTCGAGAAAATCATATATTATAAACACCTTGAGTTTAAATAATTTGAGATGTTTTGAATGATTTGACATTTTGGTCGTGAATGAGTTATTTTGAACTCGACTGTGAAAGAAATCCATGTTTTTATTGATTATGATAAAGGGGTAGCAAATTATCTCCCGATGAAAATTGTTGAAGTGTTTATTGTGGATTTTTCTTAATGTGAGCCTGAGGCTGATTTAAATTTCTGAGATAAGTCCGGGAGTAATCTTTAGCACTGAGTGAGAGGTATAAAGTGATCTTACTTTCCTAGAACTACGTGTCCCTATAGGATGCGAGCCTGGGGCTGATTTATATAGTGATCACTAGTGTTTTTGAATTGATACTGGAAGTCCTACTCCAATGGAAAGAATAGGACGGCTCTCCCCAATGTGGGTTGTACGTTGGACTCTATGTGGCTCACATGGTTTACGTCGGTTATAGGATCTCCCAATGTGTGTGTGTACTCTTCTATCTGAGATGAAAACATATTTGCTTAAAAGGCTGAGTTTGAGAAAGTCATTATTCTTAAAAGATTTAAGGAATATATTCTAATGAGAATTGACATGAGATTTGATTATTTTGATGATTTGAAATTGAGATGAAAGTGAATTGAGAACGTATTGTAATGACTCACTTGTTTTACTTTACATGTATTATTCATCCATGATTTTGATAATTTAATTCGAGCTAAGTGAGTCACCTATATCAGCATGTATAATTTTATAAACTGTGATGATATTAAGATATTATTTTATATATGCATTGCACCCCCATATGCTCGGTATCATTCCATGGTACTGACCCACATATTCGTATGTGGGCTATATTTTCTCGGAATGTAGGTACAAGGTATAGTTGCACCTTCGGATCCAGTTAGTTCGTGGTATCCAGTCAGCAGGTCATGAGTCCTTTTGATTCAAGGGCTTGGGTTAGTTATACAGAGTTTATAGAGTTGTATTTTCTTTATTCAGTCATATTGAGTTGGGGTAGTCGGGATTCATGACCCGGCTACCTACAGTCAGTACTAGTAGAGGCTTCATAGACATTCAGTAGAAGTTGATGTATTTCGTTTCAATTTTGATTGTAAAGAAAGAATTGTAATCCTGTAAAATTCCATTTTTGTATCGATCAGATTCAGAAAAGAGTTAATTTCTGCTGATTTGTATGGATTTGTATTTTTATTCAATTGCTTATGAGTTATGCCAGTAGAAGGGTTAGCTCGGGGTCACTTGTGATCTTAAGCACCGTGTGACGTCTCGGGACCCAATTTTGGGGCGTTACAACTACATGGAGTCCAACGTCTTGACCTCCTAAGGAAGAAACCTCACATTAGGGAGAGGTGTCATACTCTTTCCAGGGAGTATAACCTAATCCAAGTGATCAATCACAAGCTAAAACTGTCATCCATATGGAAATGGAAAAATCTGATAATCTGTACCTACATTGGCTACGTAGTTTTGTGGAAGATAGGGCACGCTAATCCCACACTTCCCGCTCGGTGCTAAATACTACTCTCTTTTAAATCGGTAGGCTCAAACCATTGGAAATCCACTTTTAAAACTAACATAAGGGTTAATATGAAAAACCAATTATGCATTTATATGAGTAAATCTGTAAATAAAACTAATCTGAGTTCTGTAAACTGTAATAATCTGTAAAGCAAATTCCAAAGCTCAATCAGTGATCGAGAGATCAAAGCTTTTCTGAAAAACTATAAATAACCTACTCGAAGATTCTTAAAGCACCATCTTTCTAAAAATCATAAAATCAATCTTGGGAAAATAATCCATGCTTCAATCTCATGTTAAAACATCATAATATTCATGCTTGGTAATGTAAACATTCATAACTCAACTTAAAATCTGAAAATTTCAGCAATATGCATGAAAATATGAACATAATCATGTAATGCAACTTCTAAATCATTGGAAATCTCATAAGCTTGTAAACAACATTAGTGGGTATAAACCCTAACTTCAATTTCATGAAAACTCATATAAAATTCAGTAAATTCGTAATTAAAATAAGTTTTAGACACAAGGATGAAAGGAGTATCCTTGTTCATAACCCCACATACCTTAATTGATAATCTTTGATGAAAAGCTTGAATCTTAGATTCCTATAAATGTTTTGAAGATGAATTCCTAGAGTTCTTGTGTTGGGGATCCTCAATCTTGAATTTCTTTGAAGAATTAATGTAGGAATTGGATTTCTTGGGGAGAAAGTTTTGATGAGCTAGGGTTTTGCTTCAGAGAGATTTGATGAAAAATGGATGTAAAGTGCTTTGAAGGGGTTTACTTCACTGTTTAAGACGGATTAGGGGCTGAGAGAATGACCAAAGTACCTTTTTTAATAAGTAAACGGATTGAAAAACACATATTTTTCCAAACTGAGTGGCCACCTCGACGCGCCACTATCGCGGTGGCTCACTGAAAATTGACAAATGAAACTGGGCAGACTCCGCGACGCGGAGCCATCGCGGTGCACCTTTGGAATGCCATTTTGGCACATGGCGCAACACACCATTATTGCGCTGGACCTCTGAAAATTGACAAATGGGAAATTAACCGTCTCCGTGATTCACCAATATCGCGGAGGGACACTTGAAATTGACAATCCTCATTTAAACCCTCTACGCGATGCACTAGTGACAGAAATGACGGTGTTTTATGACTGAAACTTAAATAGCCATAACTCCTTCACCGAGTGTTGGATTTATGCGGATTTGGTATCAATGAAAAACTTATTCAATTTCCCACGCAATGGGAAGTCTAAATATGAAGAATTCCACACGAATAAATAATATTTATTTTAGAAGTTATACTTTAACATTCTAGAGATGAACTTAAGCTAAGAAGGTATGGGGTATTGCGATATCTCCCTCTTGGAAACATTCGTCCTCGAATGTTGCTAGTTAGACTAAGAATACTGAAGAAATCTGAGACTATAAGCTATTTTACACAACTGAAATAAATGGAGCAACAGAATCTAAATCATTCTAAGCTTCTGAGTAATTCTGTGAGTGCATGAACTTACATGAGGACAACTATATAGCTGAATATATGAATAGAAAAGAACTATATCAAGGGAGAGTATTACCTTCGGCTAAATCTGAGTTTGCGGAAAATAGGTGAGAGTATTACCCTCAACAGACTGATTCCCCCAAAGAACTTTGACCAAGGGAACTTCTTTGTTCCTCAGTCTACGTACCTTATGATCTTAAATCTCAACTGAAATCTCTTCGTAAGAAAGGCTGTTCTGAATATTTGAGATTTCTAAAGGAACTACAACGGTGGAGTCATCGATGCACTTTTTAAGCATAGAGACGTGGAATATAGGATGAACGGCTGACAAGTCTGTTGGAAAATCAAGCTCATAAGCTACTTTCCTAACACAACTCATAATTCTATAAGGGCCAATATACCGGGGACTAAGTTTCCCCTTCTTGCCAAATCTCTTCACCCCTTTCATGGGTGAAATCTTCAGGTACACCGAATCGCCAACCTCAAACTCAAGGTCCCTTCTTCTCACATCTGCATAGGATTTCTGACGACTCTAAGCTGTTTTCAATCTTTATCTAATCAACTTAACTTTCTCCATAGCTTCAAACACTGCATAAGGCCCAAGCAAAGTGGCCTCACCCACTTCAAACCAACCTATGGGTGATCTACATCTTCTCCCATAAAAAGCCTCAAACGGGGCCATATGTATGCTAGAATGGTAACTGTTTTTATAAGCGAACTCAATCAACGAAAAATGCTCATCCCAACTACCTTTGAAATCAAGAGCACATGCTCTCAACATATCCTTTAGAGTCTGAATGGTCCTCTTTGCCTGACTATCTGTCTGAGGGTGGAAAGCTAAACTAAGATGAACTTGGGTACCAAGACCCTTCTGAAAAGCTCTCCAAAACTGGGTAGTGAACTGAGTACCCCTATCTGAGATGATAGACAAGGGAACTCCATGCAATCTGACTAACTCTCGGATATACAACTTACCATAATCCTCAGCTGTATGGATGTATGAACTGACAAGAAATGCACTGACTTAGTAAATCTGTCTACGATAACCCAAACCGAATCATGATGACGACGCGAATGGGGTAAGCCAGTCACAAAGTCCATATTCACCTCTTCCTACTTCCAAGTGGGGATGCCAAACTCTTGCAACGTACCACCAGGTCTTTGGTGCTCTACCTTAACCTGTTGACAAGTTGCACACTTAGCTACGAACGCCGCTATATCCCTCTTCATACCACTCTACCAATAGATTTCCCGCAAGTCGCTGTACATCTTAGTAGCACCTGGATGAATAAAATAACGCGCACCATGCGCTTTAGCCATAATTCGCTGTCTCAACCCATCAACACATGGCACACACAATCTACTTTGGTATCTCAACACGTCATCTCCCCCTTGGGAGAAAACCTCTACTTTTTGGTCTTTAACCGTCTCTTTTAGTTTTGCTAAACTAGAATCCATATCTTGCTTCTCCTTCACCTCCAAAACTAGGGAAGATTCGAAACTACTTTGAACCCATACATTCCCTTCAGTAGAATCAACCAACCTAACGCCCAATCTAGCCAAACGATGAACTTTTTGAGCTAACTCTTTCTTATCCTTCTCCACATGAGCAACACTACCCATAGATAATCTATTAAGGGCGTCTGTCACTACATTGGCCTTGCTCGGATGATACAACACGCTCATGTCATAATCTTTCAACAATTCTAACCATCTCCTCTGACGAAGATTCAACTCCCTCTAGGTAAACACATACTGTAAACTTTTGTGGTCCGTGAACACATCAATATGTACACCATACAGATAGTGTCTCCAGATTTTCAACGCAAACACCACAATAGCTAATTCAAGATCATGGGTTGGGTAATTCTTTTCATAAGGCTTAAGCTGTCTAGAGGCATAGGCTATGACCTTACCTCTCTGTATCAACACACAATACAAACCAACTCTAGAGGCATCACAATAAACCACAAAACCATCTGTACAATCAGGTAACGCTAGGACAATTCATTGACCACTCGAACAGACTGGAGTGTTGGAGTCTCAAACTTTGTGTCTTTGACTCAAACTAGGTGGTAAATGCAACCTTTGGATATCAACGTTCTGGCCTTAAGATAAGATATGAAATGACTCTTGGGAGACACTGAATTACCTGACCATTCAAAGACTGGATCATTGGGGAACTGAAACTTCACCACGGATGCGACAATCTATAGAGGCATAACAGGAATGGAGCCAATCCATACTAAGGATAAGATCTAAATCAACCATATCTAACTTTATCAAGTCTGCTAACATGAATTTATGAAGGACAGTGATAAGACACTTCTTATAGATTTTCTTAGCAACAACTGACTCACCTACTAAAGTAGAAACCAAGAAGGGCTCGGGGATCTTTTTAGGATTTATCTCAAAATTCACAGCAACTAGCGGGGTCACCTAAGAGAAACTCGACCCAGGGTCTAACAACACATAAACATCAAAATGGAAGACACGAAGCATACCAGTAGCAATGTCGGGCAAATCCTTCTGCTCCTGGATGGATGGTAAGGCGTAAAATCCATTCTGGCGCCGACTGCCACCGGTACTGGATGATGAGCCCTGAGGAGGAGCTGAGCGACCTAATGAAGCTGGTGCACTAGTAGCCTGAGTCTGAGGACGAACATCATTGTTTTTCTATCTAGTATGCAGGCACTCTTTGATTTCATGACCCTACTGGCCACAACCATAACAACCCCTCCGTCGAGCTAAACACTCACCAAGATGATTCTTACCACACCTAGCACACTGAGGATAGCTGGGCCTGCCACCCACACTATTTTGAGATCTAGACATAGAGGACTTACCCCACTATTCTTATCTATTTTTGGGTGCTGGAGAACTGGCTGAAGAAGGTGTAGGCATAGATAAACGATTCTGAAATTGTGAACGATTTTCTCCTCTAGACCTATTTTGACAATAATCAAACTGCCTTGTTCTAGCCTTCTTATTTACTCTCTCTCTTTACCTTATCTTCTCTATCTCAATCTGATGGGCATGCATCATCAATATAGGGAGATCCATGTCTCCAATGAGCATAACAGTCCTACACTCCATAACTACCAACCCAGACACACCGGTTACAAACTTACTCATACTTGACCTAGGGTCAACCATATGATCAGGGGCATACTTAGACAATTGGTTAAACTTGAGGCAATACTTTTTCACTGTCATTGAGCCTTGCCTCAGGTTCATGAACTCTTCTATCTTAACTTCATTCATCTCACGTGGGAAGAATTTATCTAGAAACGCATCCTGAAAAATCTGCCAAGTCATGGGAGCTGCATTCTCTCCTCCACTCTTCTTCCACATCACTACCCAATCATAAGAAACATTCTTCAGCCTATAGGGTGCCAATTCTACACTCTCCTCTTTAGAAACATGCATAATTTGGGCGATCTTTTTTATCTCATCTAGATAGAGCTGTGGGTCCTCACCTGTCTTTGACCTAAAGAACTCCGGTGGATTCATCCTCATAAAATCTCAAATTTTGGCTGTGGCTAAGTCCCTATATTGCTGAGGTAGGGCTGCAGCCTGACGATTTCCCAGAACGTTAGCTGTCACAGCTTGGGCTAGTGCCTGAAAGGAAGCCCGAAACTCTGCATATGACACATTCTCATTTAAAGGATCTGCGGGCTAAGGTGGCTGGTTATCATTTCTGCATGCATTAGCTCGACGAGGAGGCATTTTTTGTCACGTGAAAGCATGAGTTAGCAGCAGATAGAGATACTGAATGCACGATAAATCATGAAAACGAGATGTTTTCCTAAAACGCTTCATAGCCTCTTGCTCATAGATGTGGTGCACTTCACACCGATGATCAAAACTCTACGTAACGCAGTTTTTCTGACTCCCTAGTACTCTCTAAACCTTAGTCTCTGATACCAAGTTTGTAACGCTCCAAAATCTGATTCCCGGGATACAACGCAGTGCTCCGACTACAAGTAGTTTAGAGCTAACCCTGGCTGCCTTTTTCTAAATCTGAATCTCATATTCGCGAAAGTATGAATGAAAAATCATAATAAAAGTGGAAACTGTCTGAATTATCTGGGTATATCTAAATCATACTAATCTCAAAAGTCCAATAAAGCAAATACTGAAAATCTGAATAGTGTAACTGAGATCTAAAATTGAATCTAGTAGTCTGACAAGCCTCTACTAACTGAATCTAGAGAGTCATTGGTATAGGCCCCCGGCTGACTCAAACTGTCTGAAATGAATATGGAACATCTATTCATAAACTAAAAATATGAATAGCTAAGTCCCCGAACTATGAGGACTCACCAATTGCAGAGATGTAGATGAGATGCTCAAAAATTACTTACGCTGCTGAGGCTGAGCACCTGAACTTACTGTTGTGCCCCATTTTCCTCGCGGAAAGCGGGATTCGACGTGACCACTCTTTTTGGGACTGTTTAAAGGAGGGTGTGAAGAGTCGCCACCTAACGAATTAAGGTGTGTTAGGGCACCGGTCTAGGCTATTACAGACCTATATTGTTATTTAGTCTTAGTTCACCAGAGATTCAGGTAAGGGTTTAATTTACCTCGAAAGAAAGGTGTTAGGCACCTTTCGAGGTCCACAAAGGTGGTTCCCGACCGAATTTGTACTTTACGTGAGAATTCTACGTGATCAAATAAATGTCTCATATTTTATTAACTTAAATGTTAACTAAGTGATAAAGTAATTAATAAACAAACACATGTTATTTTGATTATTTCTAATTGTTGAATATCTAAGTGATAAAATCAGTAAAACATATAATAAGACAAGCGAGGAGAAAGAAATGACATAATTTATAACAAAAAGGACTACTTGCGAATAAACTAACTACCCCAAATAAATAAGCATGTAATGCAAATAATAGAGTAAAAAGAATTCGTCAAATCAAACAAAGAAAGATTTTTGGTCTCATTCGGATCAGAACTCCAACTTGTTTAATCATCATCCGACCCACTGGCTGAACTCTTAGACAAGTCATATGTTTTACCTTTAATGTAAATTGGAGATCATTATTTTCGAATGACTACTCGTCCCACCTACCTAGGCTGGTTGTTAACTCTAAAGGCGTTCTAAGACAAGAATAAAACTAGCGTCTTTAGTAATTCCTATCGTCCCGCCTATCGTCCAAGAGACATTGAGCTTTGTTATTTTGGATTTGTGGTCTAGACAAATTAAAGTTATGTTGTCTAGGACTCAAAACGCGTAACAAATAGGACGTCACGTAGCACATAATTATCCCAAGTTAGCCTCTTGATTAATTAAAGTTGATTAATGTGATTAACATGCAAAGACAAAGAATAGCTATTTTTTTGTGTCATTAATCTATAGGCATGATATCTAAGTGTTCAACAAGTGTTAGTGTCACAAAATGTAACTGTGATTCGTGGATGTAACAATGTGTTGTCAAGTTGTTAAAAGAGAGTGTCAAAAGTGTGGTAAATATGTCAAGAATTTGTGCTCACGAATTTCATTGTGCAAGTGTTGTAAACTCATGCGAATATAACAAAACATTGAAAATACATTATCATGCTAAGGAACACAATGTACTTAATCTAGTGTTAACATATTGAAAATGCTCAAAACATACATTTTAACATGCTGGCAATTATGCTAATAGTGCAGAAATTTCATATTAATATGCTGAAAAATGCTAAAGTTGCCGAAAATCTAATATTTTAACATGCTGAAATTTAATATTAACATACTGAAAATGTATTAACTCTATTATTTTTGACATGCTGAAAAAATGTTAATGCGCATAAATTTTTTATGTTAACATGCTATAGTTTTAACATGCTGTAATCTATATTGATATGCTAAAAATATGCAATAGTATACCTAATCTACGTGATGAAATATTTAAACCTAATATGCTGAAACTGCATTAATGCACAGTAGTTTTATGTTACTCTTGCTGAAGGTGTATTGACATTTTCAGAATTGTGTCTACATACCAAATCATGTGACGACATAATTAACTCTAATGTTCAACATGCTAAAACTCTTTAATCTACAGTTAGTCATGCTGAAAACACTTGGATTTGATTTAATATGCTTAATATGCTAACATGTTAGGAATGCATTAATACACTTATATTCCATTTTAATATTTCAACATGCTAGAAAATACATGAACATTCTTAATACTAATATTCAATATGCTAACAGATATATTAGTATGTAGGGACTTAAATGTTGACATGCTCAAACGTGGTTAAATTCGTGTTAACATACTGCAACATACCATAATATTTTAACCTAGTATTTAACATGTTTAGCAGGTTGGAAGTTATATTAAACACATGAGTCAATGTTAACATGCTAAAAAATATTATCATGCCTAGATTTGTTTTACTATGCCTAAATTGTGTTGACGTGCTAAACATGCAATGACATGTTAATAAGTGGTAATTTAAGTGTCTACGTGTTTTGAGTATTAAGTGATTCACGTAGCACGTAATATACGTAAAGGCCTAAGTCGTATTTACCTATACTATGCATAGAGCACGTAAGACCCCGCCCCCCGAAGCAGTCCCCAATATTATTATACATCAAAATAATATTTATACAATAAATAATTACAACCCAAATTTAAGCAAGAAAGGAATGTAAATTTAAACAATTCTTCTAATTCCCTGGCGACTCTTCATCCGTCTGGAATGTTCAATAGTATCTGTCAAGCAAAACAAACATATTTCAAAACACACAACAAAACAAATATCCAACAACCATATTGTACTTCAACCAGCATGTGAAGACGCCACAAAATTCACCAACCACACTTAAGGGGATTTAAAACATTTATAGCTAACAGATTATAATAAAATGTGTCGTCTTCAGAAAACTAACCAGTTTTGCAGTAAATAAATAGTTAAAAAAAGTCCAGTAACCAGCACTTTGAATCAAACACTTAGCAATTGCAATAAATAAAACGCCGACCCTAATCTCCTTTGTGCAGTGTAAATCGATAGAGAAATTTAGAATAGTTGTCTTTTTCGTGTGAGGCCAAAGACAGTTAAAGTGTTTCATATATAAAGTAAAGGAGGATGACAATGTAGAAGAGAGGAAAGATATTTGTGTCCAGAAGCAGTGGGTATAGAGAATCGTTTCCTTAAAAAATGAAAAAGACCTTGTTTATATAGTAAAAGTGACTAGGACAAATAAGACAACAATTATATCCATTATCACAGGATCAAGCATGACATTAAAGAGAGGAAGGAAATTATCAATTACACAATTTATTATTCTCAAATAAGGTACATTAAATCAATTAGATTGAGAGTGAATTAAAAATTTGCCTTAAATAATAAAGACAGAATCTGTCAAACATAGAATAGATTGGAATAACATATTGAATTTTCTATAAATAAGCAAGTAAAAAAAAAACTAAAATATATTAAAAGGTAATAGACATCATATGGGTATGAGCATCATTAATTCTTATCCAAAAACAGTAACTAAGTAGCCGTTTGACCATGAAAATTATTATTTTTTTAAATTGGAGTTGAAGTTGGAGTTGAAATTGGAGTTGTATTTGGCCATGTCTTTTATGGAATTTTTTTTTTTTACTTTTGAAAAAACTTTTTTAAATATAATTTTATGCGCTAACTTTTATAAACTATCAAAATCACCCAACCAAAATTTACCTACTAATGAAAAAAGAATACAATTAGCCACTATTATAAAAATAATTACATATACATGGCCATATTTAATGAATTTCAATTATGACATATATAATATTTACATTAATAGCCGTTTCTCATATTTAAAATTTTTAAATATGAATGTTATATTAACAGATCACTACTTCTTGTGTTTTAGGTAACAAATATTATTTTTCAAACAAAGTTATTTTTTTAGAAATTTATTTAATTTATTTCCTTCATTTTTCGTTCCTAAAAAATAGAAAATGATGAGTTGTTATTAAATTTTAGAGTGCCGCTAATTTATTTCTTTAATTTTCTTATACATAAAATTTTTTATTGTGTAAATAAATTATTTCTATGTAAAACATGCTTTGCATATTTATGGTACATTATATCATATACCATAAATATATAAATATGCTTAGTATATTTCTTTATACTTTGTATTTTTATATATGTGCATATATGGTATATACATGGTATAAACTTCATATATAACATACTTTGTATATTTATATTATAAATATGCTTAGCATGTTTCTTAATACTTTGTATATTTATATATGTTTGTATATGATATATCCATGGTATAAACTTTATATATAACATACTTTGTATATTTTTATTATAAATATAATATTTTATATATTTATGGGTATAAATATAATACTTTATATATTTATGAGTGGAAATATAACACTTTATATATCTATGGACATAAATATAAATTAACAGTAAAATAAAGTCTTAAAAAAAAGAGAAAAATAAGGGTTAAAAATAATGATGAGAGAAAAAGAGATATATATTAATTAGGATAACATTAAGTTTGAAATTATAATTATTTTATTCTTTAAAACTGTTATATACGTAATATTGAAAAAATAATGTTATAAGAATAGTTTTATGTAAAAATTTAAAAGATTGAAATTATATATAATAATAATAAAAGTTAAAATTGGAGTTGAAAAATTATAAAAACAATAAAAACTTGTTTTTCCTTTTCAGGAAAAAATTTTGAAATTATTTTTTGAATTTTCATGGCCAAACACCACAATTTCAACTTCAAAAAAAAGTTTCGGAAAAAAGAAAAAAAATTTCATGACCAAACGGGCCCTAAATAAAAATAAAAGAATTAACTATACAAATATGACTTAGCCATAACAATTTAATTATGCACAAAAATTTAAATTTAAATTCAAATCATTAAAATTAGTACGAAACCAGTCTCATAAACTAACTATCATTTAAGAGTAAAACACACAATCAAACATTTTTCCCATAGGCACCTAGTTACATGAGTCACATTTCATGATGTTAACCGAATTAGGGAACAACAATATCGAAAACTTGAAATAATCAACAACCTAGTGGCAGTTTAAGGACAAATCGACGCATTACACATATATGATCATGAACACGTAAATAAAGGAATCAAAATTTAAATCAAACATCACGAAAGTTTTAATCTAGAAAACTGATTTTTCTAACAAAGCAAACAAACATGCAACTTAAGATATTAAAAAATTAAATCGGACAATCAATAATCGCAGGTAAGTTCATCAAAGCCTCGTCGTTCATCAGAACCTCGTCGGTCATCAACTCCGGCGAGGCCGTGACGGGTGAGAGAGAGGGCAGCTGATGTGGTGGATGCTGTTGCTGTTGGTGGCGTCTAGATCTGGTTTCGCCGGCCTTTCGTGCGGCAAGATGATGGAGCGGCGGCGCTGGTCGCGGGTCTGAGGCGGCGACGGTGGAGTTGGGTTTGTTGTATAAGTGATGACGCTGGAGGGGTGGACGGCTGAAGCAGTGGTGGTGGCGGACGGTGTGACTGCAGAGAGAGGAGAGGAGGCCAAGTTCTCTGGCGGTGATCGAGATCCGTTATTCCAGCGGTATCAGTGATGGTGGCCGGTTTTGCGGAGCTTCGTTGGTTTGCCGGTCAGTGATGGTTCGCCGATGGATGTCGGTGCTCCGGGCTTCACCGATCAGCGGCGGCAGCCATGGTTTCTGAGAGGAAGAGAGAGAGATCGTAGAGAGAGAGAGAGAGGATAGAGAGAGAGTAGGGGTGAGTTTGTGCGGCTGAAAAAATGAAAATGGGGGTAGGGTTTGCTGTTAAGGGTTAGAAAGGAAAGAGGGAAAAAATTTGATCTCAGCCGTAGATCACTTTTTGATCAACGATTGAGATTCAAAGTATAGAATACTTAAAATTGGGTCACAATTGAATTCACGAATTGAAATTAAATTCAATTGGGTACAAATTAGGCTAGCATTGTAATGAGTTGACTGAATTAGGCTAAAATTGTTATGACTTGAATAAAATTGGGCTAAAAGATAAATAAATTAGGCAAAGTCATTTTAATTTAGGCTGTTACTTAAATAATAGTAGAGATAATAATAAATAATAAATAGTAAATAATAATAATATTAATAATAATAAATAATAATATTTCTAATAAAAATAAGAATAAATAATTATAATAAATAATAATAATAATAAATAATAATAATAATAATAATAATAAATAAATAATACTAAATAATGGAAAACTGAGCAATGTATTTGCAAAAAATGTGAGTATGCGCAGCTACAAATAATTTAATAAAATATGTAAATGTCGCATTTGAGTTTTAAAATTATAAAAATTATACTAAAAGAAAAATAAAATAATTTGTGCATTTTCTAAATTATGGATGTAACACGTCAATAATCTGTTTAATGCAAGAACAATATGTAAAAAATACTTACATTTAAAATTAATAATTTTGCTAAATTAACAGCCTAAAAGGATCATTGGGTGTCAACACCTATATTATGAGATAATGTAGCACATAGACATATATGCGGATCAGTATTGATGATGTATTGAATATATGGTGGTGAATGCAATAAGTGAGCAATATCATCACAAGTTATAAAATCATGCATGCTAAATGTAAATAACTCACGTAGGCTTGAGTAAAATCTGAAATCTGAAGATCATAAATCATAAATAATAAAGCATATGCTGTAAATCTTGTGAGCCATTACACTTAGTTCTGAAATCTGCATTCTGTTCTTAATCTCAAATTATATAGGCTAAGTAAAATCTGAAAACTTATTCTGAAAATCTTTACTGTTAGGGAGGTTCTCTTAACTGACATAAACCATGTGAGCTACATGGAGTCCAACGTCTTGACCTCCTAAGGAAGAAACCTCACGTTGGGGAGAAGTGTCATACTCTTGCCAGGGAGTATAACCTAATCCAGGTGATTGATCACAAGCTAAAACTGTCATCCATATAGAAATGAAAAAATTTGATAATCTGTATCTACGTTGGCTACGTAGTTATGTGGAAGATAGGGCACGCTAATCCCACACTTCCCGCTCGGTGCTAAATACTACTCCCTTTTAAATCCGTATGCTCAAACCATTGGAAATCCACTTTTAAAACTAGCATAGGGTTCATATGAAAAACCAATCATGCATTTATTTGAGTAAATCTGTAAATAAAGATAATCTGAGTTCTGTAAACTGTAATAATCTGTAAAGTGGATTTCAAAGCTCAACCAGTGATCGAAAGATCAAAGCTTTTCTGAAAAACTATAAATAACCTGCTCATAAGATGCTTAAAGCATCATCTTTCTTAAAATCATAAAATCAATCTTGGAAAAATAATCCATGATTCAATCTCATGTTAAAACATCATAATATTCATGCTTGGTATTGTAAACATTCATAACTCAACTTAAAATCTGGAAATTTCAGCAATATGCATGAAAATATGAATATAATCATGTAATTCAACTTCTAAATCATTGAAAATCTCATAAGCTTGTAAACAACATTAATGGGTATAAACCCTAACTTCAATTTCATGGAAACTCAAATAAAATTTAGTAAATTCGTAATTAAAATAAGTTTTGGGCACAAGAATGAAAGGAGTATCCTTGTTCATAACCCCACATACTTTAATTGATGATCTTTGATGAAAAGCTTGAATCTTGGATTCCTATACATGCTTTGAAGATGAATTCCTAGAGTTCTTGTGTTGGGGATCCTCAATCTTGAATTTCTTTGAAGAATTAATGGAGGAATTGGATTTCTTGGGAAGAAAGTTTTGATGAGCTAGAGTTTTCCTTGAGAGAGATTTGATAAAAAGTGGATGTAAAGTGCTTTGAAGGGGTTTAATTCACAGTTTAAGACGGATTAGAGACTGGGAGAATGACCAAAGTACACTTTTTTTTTAAATAATTAAACGGATTGAAAAACACACATTTTTCCGAACTGGGTGGCCACCGCAATGCGTCACTATCGCAGTGACTCACTGAAAATTGACAAATGAAACTGGGCAGACTCCGCGACGCGGAGCCATCGTGGTGCCCCTTTGGAATGCCATTTTGGCACATGACGTGATGCGCCATTATCGCGCTGGACCTCTGGAAATTGACGAATGGGAAATTGGCCCTCTCCGTGATGCGCCAATATCGCGGAGGGCCACTGAAAATTGACAATCATCATTTAAACCCTCTACGCGACGCACTAGTAATCGAAATGATGGTGTTTTACGACTGAAACTTAAAATAGCCATAACTCCTTTACCGAGTCGAATTTAGGTGAATTTGATATCAATGGAAAGCTTATTCAATTTTCCACGCAATGGAAAGTCTAAATATGAAGAATTCCACACGAAATAAATAGTATTCATTTCAGAAGCTATCCCTTAACATTCTAGAGACGAATTTAAACTAAGAAGGTATGAGGTATTACAATACTAGAATAACAGATAGTAAATGCTAATAATAGAAATAAGACACGCACAAGATAATACTAAAAAATATCTATTCAAAAAATATAGATATCACCAATACACCACAGACGTACTCCTACCCACTAACTCTCTACCCTAATCCGCGTCTTCCACACCTTTCTATCAAAAGTCATGTCCTCTGTAAGCTGTAACTACTCCATTTCATGTCAAATCACCTTTCTCCAATACTTCTTAGGCCTATCTCTACCCCGCCTAAAACCATCCCTAGCTAGCCTCTCGCACCTTCCTATCAAGGTCTTCTATTTATAGAGGTCCAAAATTATTCCTCCAAGAAAGAGGTTAGCCAAATATGAAAAAGTTTTATACTTTTCTTTTAGGAAAAAGTAATTATAGTATTACTTTTATTTTTCTTTTAAGAAAAGTAAAAACTTAAATTTGGTAAGAAAATTAGGGCAAAAATCCTAACAAATCTTTTCTTTTTTGACTTTATTTTCTGACAACATAATCTTGATCCTCCTTTTTCACACGATCTTTGTATATCACTACTTCTTACCATGATTAAAAGTTGAAATGAGTTAAAAATTGAATCCCCATGCGTTAAAAATAAAAGCGTGAATCGATATTATTGGAGCCCTATGTTATAAGTAAATATGATTGAATATAGAGTCTTATGCATTAAAAGTGCGCACAGGTTAAAAGTGGAGCTCATGCATTAGAAGTCTATGCATGAGTTGAAAGGAGTCCAAATCTTAAAAGTAAGCAGGGGTTGAAAGTTGGAGCCCATAAACATGAGTTGAAAATTGATTTTGATTTTAACGATGTATTAGCAACAGGATTGTTGAAAAATTATTTAAAACTTTTCTCCACACGTAGCTTGACAAAGATCTTTATTATCGTGAAACTGGTTACAACTTGATTTGAAATTGCTTTGAACCTGTATTTAATATTATTTCACCAAACCATTGGACCTTTGAACCGTAGGTTCTGGTACCATTTGTTGGGTTGGAAACCGAGAGGACATCATGTGGAAGCTAATATGTTGCAAACTATAGAGACGATAATCCAAACAAAAAGAAAAACATACGAAAATATATATTATTACTATGGTTTGATCAAACAACCTACATATTAAGAAACAATATTGAAAAAAATAAATCTATCGGTAGAAGTCTTCCCCTAAACAAGACCCTTTGATGACAACATTGTGGATGTTATTGTGTTATTGTATGAGAAGAGGAGTCCTTTATTTATAGAGATCCAAAATCATACTTCTAAGAAAGAGGTTAGCCAAATATAAAAAAATTTTATATTTTTCTTTTAGAAAAAGTAAAAGTACTTATGACATTACTTTTATTTTTTTCTAAGAAAAGTAAAACTTAAATTTGGTAAGAAAATTCAGACAAAAATCCTTACAAGTTTCTGTCCAATTGGTGTATCGTTAATATTTGCCAAAGAAGAGTCACTGTACTAATTAATGTCTCAAATGAAATTACTTATATAGGAGAAAATAGGTTAAAAGGTGAATAGGAGAATAAACAGAAAATTTTAGTAAAAAGCTCCCAATATTTTGGAATCATTACTTTATTTGAAATCGTGTTAGTTTAATATTGGTAAATAGTTTATAAATGAAAATAAAAATCTTTCATATTTAGCTAATTCTTTCTTGGAGAAAAAACTTCGAATTGAAATAAACTAATTATTTTGACAATAATATATTATTCTTTTCTGGAAAAAAAGATGGTCGAACAACCTATTGGTAATTTTTTTTATGTGATAGAAGTCATCTAGAAGAGTAATTCTCCATTTATACAATTTTTGCTTAGATGTTTTTTAATTAGATATATGTCATCGGAATTATAGTGATACAAAAAATAATTTGTTTGCTTTTTCTTCTTTTAAATTTGTCATTTTAATGTTTATTTAGTTCTCCTCTAAACGGTTACAAATACTCATAATCTATATTGTGCAGTTGTTGGTGATCAACCAATTTGCACGAGACAAAGTGATCAACAAGCTGAGGGTCGTAGCCCATTGTTCGTTGCTGAATTTAAGCAGAAAGACAACTTCAATCAACTAAGAAGGAAACCATAAGTCTTAAACTTGGCAACTTGAATCATCCTGTTCATGTAAACAAGGCATGCATGATAATGGTTTAGTAATTATATGTTTGATTAATACTTAAGTGGTACAACAGTTGGATAGGGTAGCTACATGACACTGGTCGCTTCTTCGATTCAATACTTTTAAACTTTGGTTTGATTCTACGATTTCAATTTATCAATAGTGTGCACCAAATACCGAACCAAACTACTTCGGTTCGGTTCGATGTTTTTTTAAGTTAGGTTTCATTTAATTAGATTTTATAATATCGGTTCATTGGTATTTATGAAGAATATTGTCAACAATAAAAAGTAATAACAAAGGTTAGTCGTTGGTCCTTAATCTTCTGTTAGTTTTAGCCCATAACCAAAATTTAAACTTTGAGTATTGGAGTACAATTAATATGAAGTGTCCCTAATTAGAATGCCCAAGATTATATATACCGAAAGTATAACAAGTGATTATGAGAAGGAGATGAGCTAAATGTTTCATGTTTCTGGCTGCAAAACGAGGCTGTCACGAAGGGGCATCCTTTCCAGATGAGTAATCAAATAAAAGCAGAAAAAAATGATTAAAAAATTAAACTTATGTATAAAATTCGATTCTTTGGTGCACTAAGGTATTGGGAGACTAAAACCAAGAACAAAATCGAAGAATTGAAATTTTAGAAAAATAAAACCAAAACTGAATCGAAGAAGAAAAAAATTTAGTTTTAATCTTTTTCATTAAATTACTGACAAAATCTAAATAATGGTGCAAAAGTATAGAGTTTGGGCGATCTCACGATATTATAATGATAACGGATGGAATTTTCAATGTAATTTTTATTTTTGTCATCTCTAAGTGTTTCCCTTTATTTGGTTAACTAGAGTAGTGTACGTACTTTGCACGTCTGTATTATGTCAATTAATAAAATAATACTATATAAGATGAATAAGATTATTAAAACATCGATGTTAAAATAAATGTTACTATATCTATTTAAATGACATTAATAAATATCGTAAACTTCAAGGACATGTTTAAACTTTAGAATACTTAGATTAAATTTGTAATTATAAATATTATCAAGATTTCAATCGATAAAATTCTATACCTCAACTAGCAATTGTCTATCAAGAATACAGATAATTTATTATTTTAAACTTCAAAACATACTAAAATCACACACACACACACTTAAAAAAACCCTTCTCAATTAGCAACTGTGTACCAAATAACATGATCATTTATTATTGTCAACATCAAGAACATACTTAAATTTTGGAAAACTTACCACAATTCACAAACAAATTTGTCTCTTCAATCATTAATAATATCAAGATTGACAAAACAACTTCTCAATTAGTAATTGTTTATCAAAAATACATCAAAATTTATTATTGTAAACTTCAAGAACATATTAAAATTTTAGAAAACTTACCCCAAATCACAAACAAATTTATTTCATTAATTATTATCAAGATTACGATTGGTAAGAGATTTCTGTACATGAACCTATTTTTCGCTGAAAACTTTTCAATTAACAATTGTCTATCAAGAATACATGATAATTTATTATTTTAAACTTTAAGGACATACTAATTCACAAAAAAGAAAACCCATGTAGTTAAAAACAATTAAATCACCTGAAATTGATACTTTATGCATGTAGCAATAATAGCTAAAATACCTATAAATTAATATAAGACATTAACCATAGATATTATCAAGCACTGTTGCGCCCAAGTGCCCAAGTGTACGTGGTCTCACCAAGTAATATCGTGACCTTAAATAAAGTCGAATATCAATCCCTCAGAGACTTGTTTTGACAACTATTCAATTCTAGTTTAACTATTGAGATTAATCAGTACAAACGTAACCAAACGATTTTTTTGAGTTATAAATTGAAAGTAAAGTAAATAATGCGGTAAAGTATAGTGCTTGGATAATCAGTGGAGAGGAACCAAGGTTAAGGCTCTGCGAACAATTCTACTGTGCTATTGAACTTCATTGGTTAGATTACTTATCTTGATTGATAATTCACGGTGTTGATATTATGATTATGGTCTTCCGAGCCTCTAATTATCTATCTAACTTAGACCCACAACTATATCGTTGAGCGGAGACGTGAGAACTAAGCTAAATGTATTTATATTCATCTTGTAATTGAACCAAATAGGTCACTTAGGTATATTCCTATCCTAAGTGCAAATTATAACCTTCGTTATGTAGAAGTTTATAATCCTACTCTATTCATCCCCACGTACTATCTTCTTGTTCCTCCTCCCGGGTTAACAAGTTGACTATGGATATATTCTAAGGATAGATACGCCTTAAAATAGTGATAGAAAGAATTAATAAACAACTAAATATGTTAAACAATCAAAATCAATTCAATTTAAAGCAATTAATCATGTTCTTGGCCTTAACCTCGGAAAGGAGGCTTTTAGCCGCTCATGAATATAACCGTAATCACAATAGATGAATACATGATAAAATTAAAAAATAAACTAAAGTAAAGAAATAAAAACCCTAATTGAGTGTTTCCCATCCTCGTTCCAAGTTTCCAAGTCATCCAAGGTATTTAGAATCATGCACAAGTGCCCTATTTATAGGAGGACAAAAGTTGCAGAAAATGACCTATGTCCGCGTCGTGCCCCTTATCGTGGTGGAATGCCTCAGTGTCTCGGTCTAATCATGGTGAGACACTGTTTTGGGTCCCTTAGGCAGCCTCCAAGGCCGTGTATCACCTCTAATAACGGTGGCTTGCCTCCGCGACATGCCATCACTCAAAAGTGTCCAATTTTATGTTGAATCTTATCTCATGCCTTCGTCCTTCCATTCCAAGCCTTGTGGTGTTGTTTTCACTTGATTTTACTCTTATGTATCATCCATATATCATCATCATCAACTCACAAAGTATCCTATAACATCCAACATCACTAATTAGAGTTCAAAACAGCACACAAACTACAACTTTGAACTAGAACTTAAGCTAAGAACTAGTTTCGTCCTTTTAATATTTATCTGAATGTTTTTGACTCTTGCCTTGATCCGATTGAACACTGAACACTATAAATAAGTTTTTCCACACATAATTACACAATCACAATATTAGGAACACATTACACACATTATAATCCATCTAAATCAACTAGAATAACACCTACCTCAAGCTAGTAATACTAGGAATACTAGTTTCCTCATTTGAATTCTAAGTGACCAAATTAAGTAAACACTTATTTGAGTTACACCTTAAACATTGTGATCATGTAGTTTATCACTTATATGCTCTATCATACCATTAAAAACATATTAAGCACATAAATTGTACTCAAAACAAGGCTATATAAGCTCAGATAACAACACCGAGGTGTATAAATTCACCTCAGATCACCACCCCACACTTAAAGCCCAGTTCGTCCTCGAACAACTCTTTACTCTAAGTATCATGTTTAGAGAAGACTCCACACTTCTACTACAAGTAAGACACTCAATCTAGTACTACAATGACTACATAGAATGCAAGTCCTTATACTAAGCATGTTATACACAATTGAAAGCTCAAGAATACTACTAAAAAATATCCTAACCTCAAGAATTTCCTCACTAGGTTGGCAAACTCACACATATTTCTCAATCAAAGACATCATACAAATCATCCAACTATCATCAAATATATGCCCTCACAACAAGAGAGTTACCCATAACCACTAACATAGATGCAATTTATCACAGAATGGGTACAAAAATCAAATTACTCTCACTCTCACAAAGAATTCACAAGTTACACAAGATGAACCATAGACTTGCCCTTAGTGTACTAATCTACTAATGTCAGAATGTTAAAACTTAGGATCAAATAGGTCTTTAAGGGTTGTAATGTAGGTTAAGGGATGGGTAGGAGCTATTCTGACCAGTAATAGTGACTATCTTTCCTTTACGCTTTAATGCATCACACTGTTAATTCAATTCACCCCTAACAACCAAATTTCCACTAATTTTATCTATCCACATCTTTTTACTCCCCCTCCCCCCACATCATTTAGCTCATTCACATACACTATGGTGGGAGTATAATCTATTAATTCATGATCCAATTTCACCATAAATTTTCTTTTCACTCCCAACCATAATACATCAATTGTACACACCAATAACTACTACCTTGGGGCTTTAATTTTACATTTTTTCCACTTTAATTTAAAATTCCTTAACTTATTAATTTTACACTAAAGAGCTTAGGAGCTTGGATCAAATTAAGGTCAATCAAAGAAGGAAATTATGCTACATATGAGGCTTTTAAAGAAGAAGCTATAAGTTCAATAGGGTTAACTAGGATTATGCACAAGGGAAGGTAAAAGAGGTTATGAAACATGACTATTAAAGAAATACCTATATCTTCTCCAAAACCCATACTCTTTATTTCACTTCACAAACACATCAGGCAAGTTATAGACATCAAGTATAACAAGAAATATACAAACAGACTCACACACACATAGCACATGCTCAACTCAAGCAGGATCATCATAGACTCTCAACCAAACAATAACATGAATTCAAAACATTAAGCCACCAAGTACGAGAGTCATAAACTAGAGCCTAAGAGTCTTAAAAGTAGTAATTCACTCTCAACATGATCTTTACATTCAAAAATTCTTGCATCATGCAATAACATATAACACCAACCATAACATCTTACTTATTCTAACACAAAATATTTTAAAATTATTCCTAAAACCTAAAATGAAAAAAGATAATGAGAATTTTTCCACCCCACACTTAAAATCTACTTCTTCCCCAAAGTATACTTAAAGGTAGAGATAAAAATACTCCTTGAGGCCTCTAGGCCTAGCTAGTAGTATCTTTTATCATTAAGAGGGTCCGGGGACCCCATACTCAGTCTTCGTCATGCTCCTTAGATCAGGTTTTCGGTACTCAGACTTCCCATCAACCCGTGACTCAACAAAAACAAAAACTACGTGAAGTAAAAACTAAAAATATGAAAAGTAAATACCTGCCTTAACTTGGGTTACCTCCCAAGCCGCGCCTGATTTAGTGTCGCGGCATGATCCAACATTATACTTAGCTGTATTTCTTCATCATCTTCCTTCTACTTGGAGGCCATCTTCTTATTTGTATCTGACCTCTTTAATGTGAACTCTTAAGGTCAGTAACTTTCTCAATAATAGCCTTTTTAGACTTATCAATTAACATCCTTTCGGGATTAGGTATTGGTGGCTTGGGCAGCTCAATGAGAAAGCCAAAAAGGTCTTTAGTGGACTAAACTCCACCAATCCATACTTATCCCCTTCAGATCTTTGTAGTGAGATAGTGTGTTGAGTGGTTTGTAAACTTTGAAAACCGCCTCTTCATCATCCAACCTCATTGTGAGTGTGCCCTCTCTTACATCTATCAATGCTCCTCTCATTGCTAAGAATAGACGTCCCAAGATGATCGGCACCCTGTGATCTGCCTTATAATCCAAAATAATAAAATCAACAGGAATAATAAACTTACCAACCTTGATGAGAACGTCATCGATGATTCCTGCAGGATGGACTAATGATTGGTCTGCCATTTGGAGTATCACATAGGATGGTTTCGGCGTCCCCAAGCCAAAGTGTTGTACAAGGATAGGGGAGTCAAATTGGTACTTGCCCCCAAATTACTCAGTGCATGGACTGCCTCACTTTTGCCGATCTGAATGGGGAGAGTGAAACAACCGCATTCTGTAAACACCTAATTCTTTACCAAAGCTAAGGTCTTATACCATTTTAGTGTTTAAATATTTCTTTTAGGTCTAAATTAGATATTTTAGATTTTATGTTATTTTTAGTAAGTTTATTTTAAAAATTTTGAAACTACACAAATAAAGTCACATTTAGGATAAGTTTTGTTTTTATATTAAAAAAGAAATGAAATTTTTTATTTAATATGTCTTCCTTTTAATTTAGTTTTTAGTAAATGATCTAGTAATATTGATATGTCTTAATTAAATTTTAGTATAACTATTTAAGTTTTCTTATACTTATGATAGTTGACTAATATTTTAATCATTACATTTTATTTATATATTTGAAAAAAAAATATTAAGCTAAACTATCCAACATCCCACTAATCTACATTCCCCCGATTTTCTTTATTTTCCTGACATCTCTCACACACTATACAATAAAAGTTCCCCAAGCTCTCTCCACTTAAATTTCTCAAACCCTTAAAGTAACACACACACGTACAAAAAAAGGGAGGGAAACCAAGAGAAAAAAAATGAGAGAAAAAAACAGAAAGAAGCATAAAACAAAAGAGAAAAAGAAAGGGAACAGAGAAAAATACCAAAAAAAAAGCTATAGATGAGAAAACAAGGAAAAGAATTAGGAAAACAAGACTTGACAAGAAACCAAAAAAAAGAAAAGAAAACAAATATAAACAATACGTAGGAAGTTCAAAGGAAAAGGAAAAAAATAGAGAAAGCAAATGGGTAGACAATAAGTTGGAGTTCGAGGTTTGCTATCGTGGTTCTGAGTTCGTGGTTCTCCTTTCTTTTGTTTTAAATTATTTTCGCACGAGGTAACCCTCAATCTTTCTTTGTCTAATGTAATGTCGTGATTATGCGAGACTTGATTTCAACGTTATAAAGTTGGTCATATTTTATATCCGATGTTACAACATGAAGTATATTCATATTTTTATATAGCCAAATCTAAAATAAAGTTTTGGTATAATAACATGTTTAAAGGTCGACTCATTTCTTTTTAATCTCTTTTTTAATTATTGTTAATGTGATATTGTCTTTGTGCATATGAGTAATATAATAATTGTTATATATACGCAAAAGATTTTTAAAGTAAATTTAAATGTGGGACGAAGTCCCCATTTTAAGAAAAAAGAAAGCCAATGGCTCAAAGCACAAAAACAAACATGCTTTGTTCACTAACATGAAACTAGGGGGTTTGAGCTATAGGTGACAAAAGAGTTTTAAAATGAGGTGTAGGTGACAAAAGTCTTAATAATTGAGTAGATGTGACAATTACTTTATTATGAAGTAAGAAAGTTGGGTAAGTTTGAGAATAGCCCAGAAGTGTTTAAATTTACACTTTGATCCAAATGTTAACCTAATATAATGGGAAACAAAGGAAAAAAAGGCACATTTTTCTCTCTTCTCATCTATTGTTTTTTTCTCTCTGTTAGAGATTTTTGTTGTTCATTGTTGCTGCTGCTTTATTTATCATCTTCTGCTTCATTATCATCATCTTCTACTTCATTATCATCTTCATCTTCTTCTTATTAACCATTGTTGTTGTTTTTATTATTACCACCACTGTTGCTATTTGACTGATTTCTTAGGTCAAATCTTATTTCGTACATCACTTTCCACTTTGGCATTACTTCATAAGAGACTTTGGTAAGTCAAAATATGATTTTTAGTTGAATTTGTCAGCTGGGTAACTGTTATTGTGTTGTTTTTCCAACAATAGATAGCACACGAACATGAATACAACATAAGAGCCATCTGTTTAAACAGATCAATCATCTATTGCGAGAGATGAGACATCTGTTTCAATGGAAGACTCATATGTTGGATTCATGTTTATAATTCTATAGGCCATAACATGAATCGAACAGATAGGTTATCTGTTGCAATATATGACCCATCTGTTGCAATAAATTAGTTATCTTGTGCAACATGATAAATATATGTGCAACAGATTAGTAAACTATTGCAGAACCTGAACTTAATTCCAACAGATATGTTATCTGTTGCAACAGGGTAAATATCTGTTGTAATATATTTTTAACCTGTTGCAACAAAACCTGAACTTGATTCCAATAGACGGTAAATATCTTTTGTAACATATTAGTAACCTGTTACGATAGAACCTGACCTCGCTTCCAATAGATCATCGTCTGTTGTAACAGGTAAGTCATCTGTGATAACAGGTTATCTATTGTAATATGTCACTCATCTGTTGGAATCAGCTTCAAAGGTGATTTAGTTCTATAACATCTATCCCAACAGATGCTTCATCTATTGCAACAGATATATAGTTTGTTGCAACATATGATTAACCTGTTACAACAGATGACTCATCTGTTGAAATCAGCTTCAGGAGCGTAACATGAAGGCAATAGGTAAGTAATCTGTTATGACTGATCACTTACCTATTGCAACAAATTACACATCTGTTGGGATTCATTTACAGCACAATGAAATCACTATAAACTTTTTTTAACAAATGACTTTATTTAGGTACCACTAATGGAGGGATCAATAACAATAGGGGTGGATTGTCATGGTTAATGGACCGAGAAGAGAAATCGATATGTATGGCATTGGAAGGAGGTGAAATGCTAGAGACGATAGCTATGACAGTCTAAAGTGATGTTTCGTATGATGATTTTGTGAACTTAATCATCAGCTATTATGGACTAAATTATCAAACGGAATAACTCTTCATCAGCTACATGCACAACTCCTTTGAAAATTAGAGGGTACTGCCTTTTAAGATAACCGATCAGGTTTGGTTGCGTGCTTTCTTAGTGATTTATCCAGGCCGGTGTTAAGGGTTTATGTGGTTGAAAAGATATGAGAAAATGAGAACCAGAACGTGGAAAAAGAACAACAACAAGACATATTTGATGATAGGTTGGATGATCCAGACATGAATATTCTAGATGATGATCAAACGCCTACGCCCGTTGATGCGACCAATACGGTGGGCAGTTCTTCTCGATCAACATAACCTGGCAATCTTTAAGACGACGGGACCATCTTTTTCAAAGAAATGTCATTCAAGGACAAGAGTGAACTATATACCACTTTGTTTATTTCTGGCTTGAAATTTTTTTTCAGAATAAAGAAGGTGATTAATTCGAGCAGTGTCTTTTGCTATAAATATGCTAATCCGAACTGTAAGTGGTGGTTGAGAGAGGTGAGTACATAAGTTCTGACAGATTCGTCATTCATAAACATAAAAGGCATCTCACATGTGGTTTGGAGTACATCTCTGGCCAAAATCCTCATGCCACGACAAAGGTCCTCGGTGAATATTTCAAGAGTTATTTCCTCGATGACAAAGGCCCTTCTACAAGGGTTATGTCTGATCAAATCCTAACGGATTTGAGCATTCTGGTCAATTATTGAAAGATATATATGACCGTGGAGATTGCCAAGAACTTGGTTAGGGTGACACACGAGCATGGGTATGTAGTCCTGGATGACTACCATTACATGATTGAGTCCACAAATCCCGGAAGTAAGACGACATTGTATGTTGATGAAAATATAAGGTTTAAGTACTTTTTTGTATCCTATGGTGATTGGATTCAAGGTTTTCGACATTTGAGAAAAGGTATATCTATCGACGGTACCTTCTTGAGGAGTATGTATAATGGAGTTCTATTAGCGGCGGTGGCGCAGAGTGCAGAGAATCACATCTTTCCTGTCGCTTTTTGCGTAGGGGACAAGAAATGTGATGCCTCTTATGGATTTTTTTGAACTGTGAAGCTGCGTCAAAGATACCGAAGAGTTGTGTTTTTTTTTGGATAGGCATCCAAGTATTCCAAAGATGGGTTTAATTTTCTTCACTTCAGCTTACTTTGGTTATTTCTTGAGACATCTTGGAGAGAACATTCGGACCAACTATCATAACGAAAGGGTCATAACCTTTTTTTATAAAGCAGCTAAAGCATATAGTAGAGAGGAGTTTTTAGACCATTTTAACCAAATAATGGATATGAATCCCAATGTAGCAGAACTTCTCGTACGTGTCATTTTTGAAAGATGGAGACGGGCATTCTGTCCGGTAGATAGGTACATTTTTATGAATTTAATGTCTTATTTGAGTTACAAGTTTAGTATGATGTCGTACTAAGTGATTCTTTTGTATAGGTACAGTATTATGACATCAAACATAGCTGAATTGGTGAATTCATTGTTTGGCGATGAAAGAGAATTTTCCATAAAGGCTCTGTTTGAAATAATAAATAAGAAGTATGGACGATTTTTTAATGAAAGACGTGTGCAGTTTGAGGGACCAAGAAGAACCCCATTTGTTCTAGAAATAAAAAAATAATATCAATGAACATCAGTTTGGGGAATAGGCTATTATCTCATAAAATAGCAGATTACAAATTCAGTATCACTGGTCATGGTGATGTTGCCACGGTTGATCTTCAAATAAGATCTTGTACGTACAAAGTTTTTGACTTAGACAAAATACCCTGTCCATATGCTATGGCAGCGCTTCGAGCTCAATAAGGTCCAAAATATGGACTTAAAGTTTACGAGCACTCTTCTCAATATTATTCAGTGGAAAAATATGAAATGGCATATAGTGGGCATATTACTTCGGTGCCTCCCGAAAAATCTTGGGTTGTTCCTGCAGAGCTTTTGGGGAGATTAATACCTCCTCCTATATTGACCCAAGCACTGTCAAATTGGGAAGAAATCCATATAAGAGGAGGCGTGGAGTCAGAGAATCATTTTCATCAAGAAGAAATAAGTGTTTCGTATGTAAGCGCGTTGTCCACAAAAGAACTACATGCCCAGATTGTAATCTACCATGATCGTTGTAATTGCAAAAACTTATGTTGTTGTTTGTTGTGGACTTTTATATTTTTAACTCATTATTGTGAACGTAATGTTATCATTTATTATATATAAAATATCTTTTTTAATAACTTGTAGATCAATAAAAATAGGCAAAAAATAAACTAAATAATACAGCAGACCACAATTATTTTCAACAGATTACCTATCTGGGACAGCAAATGGACATTAGCTGGAAGAACACAACACAGTTTTATCAAACTGGAATGTTTTCCTCCAACAGATTACAAATCTGTCACAATAGATGGATAATTTATTGACAGAAACCCAACTAATGACCAATCTGTTCTAACACATGGTCCATCTATTGAAAGAACTCAAAAGCCAAAATTTCTATTACTACTGGATTCAAAATTGCTCCTTACCTCCAACCGTCAACATGTTAACATGTATGTTTAGAAGAAGAAACAGACAGAATGAAAATTGAATAAGAATGAAAAATTCAAAGTAGACTAAAACTAATTTTTTCATTAAACGAAAAATAAAATACATTAGGTATAGATCCAATATAGAAAAATTAAAATACATACGCTAAAAGAAAACACATTCTAAGTATTATTATCATCATCATTAATGTCAGCCGGCCAATCAACTCACAGCAGTAGGGCCCTCATCGGCCTCTGCATCTCTCTGAGCATCGTTGCTTTTACAACAACCAACTCCCTCTGCAGGTTATTAAACTGCCTCTGAAGTTCCCACACTGTGTCGCGCAGAATAGCAATGTCCCAAATAGGATCAACCATATCTAGAACACGCATGAATTGACAAAAAACGTAAGAAACAAAAGTAAAGAAAAAAGTCAAAATGTAATACAATGTATACTACCAACTGTTAGATTTACACAGGAAATAAAACTTACCTCAACGAGAAAGGAATATTCTCTTTGAAGAGAAGTGGTTGAAGATGTCATACGAAAAAAATACAAGAAATAAATAAAGTGGAGTAGAATAAATATTAAGGAGGGACATATTTATAGAGGATTGAATCTGAATGTGTCAGGCCAAAAGGCATGACTGTTCATCTCCATTGTATTAATTACATTTAAACTGCTGGCATTTTATTTTCTATGAAAAGTCATGACATTTTCTTTTACATTAATACTTATCACCTTTTCAAAATGGTTTAAGACGTGATAACAACCATTATTATTGAGCTGTTGCAACAGATCGTCCATTTATCGCAATAGATTTGCCATTTGTTGCAACAGATGGTCTGTATGTGCAGCAGATGGTCTATTGCAATAAATTTACTATCTGCTATAATATCTGTTGCAAAATATGGATTATCTGTTGCAACAGAAGGACCATATGTTGAAAGAGATATTTTGATTTCTTCTAACAGCTGATTCATCAGTTGCAATAGATGGTGAATTTGATTCATCAGCTATTTTGCGTGCAAATAAATAAACAACACTGTCTGACATGTCTTGATGGGGTAGAAAGAATAAGGTGAGTGCGGATGAATGGATCAACTTTCATGCGTAGGAGTTATGTATTATTGATCAGGATATCGTGACAGACACACATAAAGTGCAATGATTTTGTGAATGCAGTTTTTACCGATTAGACACTCATTCTTCAAATAAGATCCTGGATTGTACAGTTTAGTTTGATATGTGAGAACTAATAAGGCCGAAGGGTTCCAAGACGGTGGTGTAGATACCCTGTTACAATTTAATGATGCTTTATGGTCATGTTTTTGTGTCAAGTTTGGGGAATAGTTCAAGTTTTTGGCGGCAGTGTAAATATCCAATAGTGATTGGACCAATTTTAATGGAGCAATGGACTTCTTAAAAGGCCTCCGAAGCCTCACACTTCAACAAACAATGATGGAACCAATAGAAATTCCCCTGGTCTAAATTTATATGGATAGGTTACTGGAGGAGACTATTATATAGCAGAAGGTTCCTGGGAGAATACCCATGCAGGAATGGGGAGGTGGAGAAGGCTATATATCATCTCAGACCTTGTTTAAGAGGAAACACAGGGAAGCAAGTAAGGAACTTCTAGCTATTCTGGCCAATGAAATTGACATGAGAAACGAAAAAACTGAATGAGCTTCAAATGTGGAAGTGTATCCAAATATAAAAATTCGTCTGTCGTTTAAGAAAAAGAAGAATGGTCAACAAAACTGGAGCTGGACACTTTGCTAGAGACTGCAACTAGCGAGTGTGGCCTCAATGAAGACTCTCACAAAGTGCAAGATCAGAACTCTAAGGAAGAAACTTCGTGAGCACAGGAAATTGGTAAGATTGTTGGTTAGAATTGAATCCTCAACCAACAACTCCTGAATTAAAAATAAGGAAGGCCAAGACATCAATTTCTAAAGTCTAACTTGCATGCCACGCCTTCTGTTTGTGGCTATGATCAAGTCAATGGCAGTAGAAACAAAAAGGTCTGAAGTTAGGCAGAAATCCCATGCCTTATTGTTTTCACTGCCTTTGACCTTACCCGAGCCATAAAAAGGAGGCATGAAATGCAAGTTTAACTTGAGAAATTTCCACCTTGGCTTGATCCCATATTTTTAATTCAGGAGTAGTTGGTTCAGGTTTCAATTTTGACCGACAATCTTACCACCTTCCATGCTTGTAAAACTGATTCCTTAGGGTTCTGGTCCTGTATTTTATGGGTCTTCATTAAGGCCACGCTCGCTAGTTGCAGTCTCTAGCAAAGTGACCAGCTCCAGTCCTCTTGACCATTTTTTTTTCTTCAATGACTGATGGATTTTCATTTTTAGATACACTTTCACATTCGCAGGTTATTCAATTTTTTCATTTTCCATGTCAATTTCATCAACCATTTTCATGACACTTTTCTTCCTACCCTGTGTTTCTTCTTAAACAAGGTTCTGAGATAATATATGTCCTCCTCAACCTCCCCCTTCCTACATAGGTATTCTCCCAAGCACCTTCCGCTGTATATTATCTGTGCGGGAGCAACTATTTGAATAAATCAAACTAGTAGCAAGGCTGGATTGATTTATTCCAACAGATGACCCATCAGTTGCAACATGTCATCCATCTGTTGCAATAAATGCCTCATCGATTGAACAGATAGGTAATCTGTTGTATCAGATCGGTCATCTATTGATTCACTTAATTTTGTGTTACCCTTTTGTAATGTTCTTTTTGTTCTTCTTTTGTTTGACATCAAATATATTTCTCTTGTTTGCAGATAAAAGGAAGTGAAACTGGATCCACTTTTGCTTGACCAACATTAAAGGCTAGAGTAAAGATGGGTTCGGAGGAATAAATAGCATGTAGATAGAACCACTACATATGTGGGAGGTATGTATTACTGATCAACCTATCGTGAAAACACACATCTAGTACAATGATATTGTGAATATTTGTTCTTTACCTATTAGGCGTTAATCCTTCAAACAAGATATGGCATTTTACAGTTAAGATTGTTAGGTTCGAACTGGTAAGGCTGAGGGACCAAAAAGGTGGTATCGATACCCTATTACAATTTAATGACCATTTATGCTCATGTTTTTGTGCTAATTTTTGGGAATGGTTCAAATTTTTGGCGACAATGTAAATATCCAATAATGATTGGACCAATTTTAATGGCGCAATGGACTTCTTGAAAGGCCTTCGAAGCCTCGCACTACAACAAACAATGATGGAACCAATAGAAATTCCCCTGGTCTAAATTTATATGGATAGGTTGCTGGAGGAGACTATTATATAGTAGAAGGTGCCTGGGAGAATACCATGCAGGAAAGAGGAGGTGGAGAAGGCTATAAATCATCTCAGACCTTGTTTAAGAGGAAACATAGGGAAACAAGTAAGGAACTTCTAGCTATTTTGGCCAATGAAATTGACATGAGAAACGAAAAAACTGAATGAGCTTCAAATGTGGAAGTGTATCCAAATATAAAAATTCTTCAGTCGTTTAAGAAAAATAAGAATGGTCAACAAGACTGAAGCTGGAAACTTTGCTAGAAACTGCAACTAGCGAGCGTGGCCTCAATGAAGACTCTCACAAAGTGCAAGATCAGAACTCTAAGGAAGAAAATTTATGAGTACAGGAAATTGGTAAGATTGTCGGTAGAATTGAATCCTGAACCAACAACTCCTGAATTAAAAATAAGGGATGCCAAGACGTCAATTTTTGAAGTCTAACTTGCATGCCATTTCTATTGGTTCCATCATTGTTTGTTGTAGTGCGAGGTTTTGGAGGCCTTTCAGGAAGTCCATTGCACCATTAAAATTGGTCCAATCATTATTGGATATTTACACTATCGCCAAAAACTTGAACCATTCCCAAAACTTGACATAAAAACATGAGCATAAATGGTCATTAAATTGTAATAGGGTATCGACACCACCTTCTTGGTCCCTCAGCCTTACCAGTTCGAACCTAACAATCTTAACTGTAAAATGCCATATTTTATTTGAAGGATTAACGCCTAATAGGTAAACAACAAACATTCACAATATCATTGTACTAGATGTGTGTTTTCACGATAGGTTGATCAGTAATGCATACCTCCCACATATGAAGAGGTTCCATCTGCAAACTGCTTATTCCTCTGAACCCATCTTTACTCTAGCCTTTAATGCTGCTAGTCAGGCAAAAGTGGATCCAGTTTCACTTCCTTTTATCTGCAAATAAGAGAAATATATTTGATGTCAAACAAAATAAGAACAAAAAGAACATTACAAAAGGGTAACACAAAATTGAGTGAATCAATAGATGACCAATCTGATACAACAGATTACCTATCTTTTCAATTGATGAGGCATGTATTGCAACAGATGAATGACATATTGCAATAGATGGGTCATCTATTGGAATAAATCAAACCAGCCTTGCTACTGGTTTGATTTATTCAAACAGTTGCTCCGTCTGTACAAAAAGGCAACACAAAATTAAGTGAATCTACAGATGACTAATCCGATGCAACATATTACCTATCTGTTCAACTGATCAGGCATTTATTACAACAGATGGATGGCATGTTACAACAGATGGTTCATCTATTGGAATAAATCAAACCAGCCTTGCTACTAGTTTGATTTCTTTAAACAGTTGATCCGTCTATTCCAACAGCTGATTCATCAGTTGCAATAGTTGAGAAAACTTTTGTAACACCACCACCACCAACATCAACAACAAAGAAACAACACCATATATTCCAACACCATCAAGAACACAAACACCATATATTCTAACACAACCACCACCCCCAACAACACCACCACTAAAGTAACAAACAAAAGACATAAAAAAACTATACTGACAACAAGGCTTTTTAAGTTCTTCCAATAAATGACTTTTTTTGCATATTTTAATAAAAACAACGGTTCATTCATTCATGACTTAAAAGTCACCTTTCCTTCAATTTTCTCAATAAATATAAAACTGGTAATGGGTAAATCATTAATAGCAACATATGTAAATATCTTATTAAAATGACATACAACGAAGAAGACGAGATAGAAAGAGAAATAGTGAACCATACCTGCAATGTCAAAAAAGCAAAGGGATCAGAACATTCAGTTCAGTCGAGAAAAAATATTGATCGGTTGAGATCCGAAAGGATCCTCATCCGAAAGAAAAGATAAAAGAGAGAAAAAAAAGGAAAAAAAGAGAATTGAGAATAAAGAAGAGAGATAGATGAGTTGAGTCTTACTTTATAGATGAAGGAGAGAGTATTCTAGATATGGGTTTTAAATATTCATTAATAACTTTTGAGGGGCACGAGGAGACGGTGACATTGAAAAGACCAGATAAGACTACTCACTCAGGAGATTTTTGAGTTATCCAAGTAATATTTTTTACCGCCATAGTATTTTATCCTTTTTATCTCAGACAGAAAATACCTAAATTGCTTTAAAAAGAGGATCTTAAAATATCTAAGTCATACTTTAGAACAGATGACCATTTCTGTTTGAAAATTTCCAAAGCTCAGTCATCTGTCGCAACAGATAGCAGTACCTGTTTGATAATTTACAACAGATAAGTAATATGATGCAACAGATGACTTAATCTATTTGATTAAATCCAACAGAAAATACATCTGTTGCAATAAATTAAACATTTGTTTTATACAATTTTCTTTGAGTTCGTATGTTCAACTAATACTTTAATTGATCAATCTAGGACTAGGAACGAGTTCTCATAGGGTCAACAAAAACTTTAATTGAGTGTTTAGGAAATTGCATGATGAGACGGTATTGCGTTTCTCTTGACCAGAGTCGTCGATCGATCACTCTGAGCTGAACCGATTCTTATTACCTCATATATCCAACTAATACCTTAATTGATTAATTTAGGACCAGGGGTGAGTTCTCATAGGGTCAACTATAACTTCAATTGAGTTTTTTGTCAATTACATGATGAGATGATATTGCGTTCCCGGCCTCCCGACCAGAGTCGTCGATCGATTAGTCTGAGCTGAACCAATTCTTATTACCTCATATGTTCAACTAATACCTTAATTAAATAATCTAGGACTAGGGTTGAGTTCTCATAGGGTCAACTACAATAGATGACAACGCCTATTTGATAATTTACAATAGATGGGTAATCTTTTGCAACAGATGACTTAATCTATTTGATAATTTACAACAGATTGGTAATCTATCGTAAGAAATGACTTAATCTGTTTGATAATTTATAACAGATGAGTAATTTGTTGTAACAAATGACTTAATCTGATTGATAATTTACAACAGATGTGTAATTTGATGCAACAAATTGAACATTTATTTTTTATACAATTTTAATTGAGTTCATATGTTCAACTAATACCTAAATTGATTAATTTAGGACCAGGGGTGAGTTCATAGGGTCAACTACAACTTCAATTAAGTCTTTTGGCAATTGCATAATGAGAGGGTTAAAAATTATGCATATCTTTTATAATTTTAAAAAATAATTAAGATCAATTCAAACCAAATTAACATTTTCAAAACTTGTCATTCTTTTTCAAAATATAAATCAGCCCATACAAATCATCCATTTGTGAGAAATATGTTTCATCATTTTAAATCTTGAGTTCTCACTCTTTTCTATCTCTCAACAATACAATATAGACAACAACTACTCAACAAATTGCTCAACCCTTCACAACAGATTAATTTTCTTCACATTTCCAACCACATAGGTGTTATTTTTGGCTTCATTCTTGCTTGTATCAGTCGTTTCTCTGTCTTCATAGGTAACAGAGTTTGAGAAGATTTTTATATTTGTTATTTTTATCTAAAAAAATAAGGGCTTTTAAGTTAATGATGAAAAGAAAACTTTTAGTTGTACTATCTTTAAGAATGGGTTTCCAATTTTGAGTTTTTATGGTAAAATCATAGGAAGAACTCAAGAAAACCTTAGTTTTTATCACAGTGTTCCATTGGCTGTCGTAGTTTTGTTTGATGGTATTTGTGGTGTTGGTGTTGGTGGTGGTGGTCGTCATGGTAGCACTAGTGATATTTGTGGTGGCTGTTGGTGGCATTAGTTGGTGGTATTTATGATGGAATTAGTTGGTAGTATTAGTGGTGGCTGTTGGTGGTGTCGATATTCATGGTGTTTGTGGCATTGGTTGGTGGTGTTTGTGGTAGTGGTTGTTGGTGTGTCGGTATTGGTGGTGTTTGTAATGTATTTTTTAAAATTTATGCATACATTAATTGTAATGTAATTTTTGATTTTTCTGTTGTTTATAGGTAAAACATGTTTCCCCAAAAAAAAGAAAGTGAAAGTGGATCAATATCTGACCATCCAACCAAAAAAGGCTACAGTACAGAGGGATTCAGAGAAGTTTCCTAAACAATCTCAGTCAGGGAAAAGTAAAGCTGAGGAGAGATATGAAAACAACATTGAGGGAGGTCGACAAGGGTCTGTAGATAGTGATAAAGAAAATGAAAGTGAGAAAGAGAAGGAATTAGAGAGTGAGAAAGAGGACGATTATCAACATGATGATAATGGATCACCAATGAGGCGTGAATTAATATCTACATCCCAACATGATCCTATCAAAACTTTTAGTATTGACAGATTTCATGTTGCGATGCCGACAAATGACCCAAAAGAAGAACTAATTGGTGAACTTGTACTTAAATGTCAGATGGAGAATATTTTTAATTATTTTAAAAATATTATGAAGAATGAAAACATAGACGAACTTTTTAAGAGGAACTGCTTTGGATGCTTTCTTGAGCTGCCTGAGGACCCCCTGCCCGTTTCCAAATGAGGATGGTATAGGGTTTTCTCAAGCACAGGATCAAGTACGTGGGGGATGATAAAGATTCAGAGGAGGGGGCAAAAATATAGTTGAAATCTGGATCAACTACTGTGGCATGCCGGTTTGTTTTGGCTTGTAAGAGTTTTTCATAGTAATGGGATTGAGATGCGATCATCCAGAAGAACCACCTATCGATAAGGGAACACCTCGCAAAAGATCTAAGACAAGCAGCAAAACCAACAAACGCAAGGAAGAATAGATGGGTTGTTGGACATTGCTCGATGTGTCTACAAAGCATCGAATTTGTTGACAAATCTCAGGGATAAAACCATACCAAAGCAGTACAGGGAGAAATTATGCATAGTTTGGTTTTCCCATTTTGTTATATTGGTAAGAGACGTCAACAAGGTCATAAAAGATGATTTGTTGGCGTGTGCTGAGGATTTTGATAAATTCAACAATTATCCCTGGGGATATGACAACTTCTACTTGACTGTCCAATATTTACTGACAAAGCTATCCTCAGGGACAACCACATTATACGGCTTTCCTTAGGCTTTCATGGTAAAATTAATCACTATTTTTACTCATCCATTAATTTATATTGAATATAGTTATTATGACTATTTTTTGCTTGCTTCCTATTAACATTTTTTAGGCTTGGGCATTTGAAGACATTCCCCCCTACGAAAGCAGGTAATGGATTAACCGGATGAGGTTTCTCATTCAAGGATGTTTAGGTGGTTGGCTGTAAAGAACAACCCAAAATTAAGGAGGTTGATCTCTTTAACCCTCTGGATGATGCAATACATCTTCTTCAAGTAAAATAATTTTACTCAATGAAAAATATTGAATAGATGTTATATCTAGTGCAACAAATGTTATATCTGATGCACCAGATGGGATATTTGTTGAGACAGATTACCTATCTTGTGACAACTGATACAACAGATGAATAATTTGTTGCGACAGATGATTGATATCTTGCATCAGATTACCCATTTATTGATTTGGTTCTCTGAACCCGACTCCTAACAGATTAACCATCTATTACAAATTATGCACTAGATGGGTATTCTGATGTAACATATTATTAATTTGTTGTGACATACAAATCATCTGTTGCATAATATGTAACCCAACAGATTACCCGTCTTGTGTAACTGGTGCAACAGATTGGTAATCTGTTGCAACAGATGATTGATATGTTGCATTAGATTATCCATGTGTTGCTTTGGCTCTCTGAACCCGACTTAAATGAATTTTAACCATCTACTACAAACTATGCAATAGATGGGTAATCTTATGCAATATATTATTAATCTGTTGCAGAAGTTGACTATGTTAACATATAACCCAACTGTGAAAATTATTATATTATATGATTTAAATATATCTATATTTTTTTTATAAGTTGTGCATCCATGGATCGTGCCTAATGAGGAGGAGTTAGTGATGAGTTCTTTTATTACTCTAGGTCATATTGATACTATAGCAGACCCAAGGATGGATTTAATAAAGAAGGAATTGGCTGGAGCAATAGCCATAAGAAGAGCAGTTAGGCAAGGTCAGCCTAATGTTAAGGCTCTTCATGATCAACCACTGAGGCAGATTTGGGTGCTTCTTCTGGTGGAGTTATTGGTGTTAGTGACAGGCAGGATGCTGCTTCTACAACTCATGATGATGAGCATGTTGATGCTAAAAAAAATAAATATGTTTGAAAATACCCTTTTCACCCTTATACAGGTCCCTCTCACCTCTCTTTACCCTCATGTTCTTATTGCGAATGCGAAGAGTGCAAGGACAACCAGGAAAAACTCTTTGAAAAAGTAGAGGCTATCTCTAAAGCTGTTGAGGAATTCAAATCCAAGAGGGGTGTCATACCATCCAAGAAGGTACGGGAGCCATACACTCCTAGAATGGAGGTTAGGAGGAAGAAAAGAGTAATTAGCGACGTACTCTCCAGTCGAAAATAAAAATAATTACAACTCTTCCCTCTCCAAAAGTTGTTGAAGTTCAAAGGCCACTCAAGAAGGTGGACATATACGCGAAACTTGATGCCAAATAGAAGAGGGATCTGGAATGGGCCAAGAATGCCAAGCAAGGAGCACCTGATTACCCAGGCCTCTTCCCTCCCCCCCCAACAAGACTTCCATACTATGACAGATCTGCGTAAACGGTACGAGGACAAGAAAAGTTTAATTTTCCTAACCTATCCCTCTAATCTACTCCATGAAGAAGAAGCTACACAACAGATGTGAAATCTGTTGCAACAACTGGGTATTCTGGTGCAACTGGTAGCGGTTCTATTGCAACTTATTATCCACCTGTTGCATAAGTTATGTTGGATTATTGATTCAGAGAATCATATTCAGCAGATGAACCATCCATTACATCTTTACAATTACTAACCTTTTAAAAATTGATTTCTTATATCACAGTATGTTGAAAAAAATTCTCTGCCTCATGAGGAAAAGACAATTAGCATACCCAAAAGCTTATGATGCTGCCGATAGGATAATGGACCTCGACTTCTACAAGAAGCTCAAGGATAAGTACGATCAACTCAATAATCAAGCGTCAGCCTTTGGTACGGGATTTGATTTGTTAGTTTCTACATTGGACTGGGATGAAGAAGAAATGATAAAATATGTTAGAGAGGAGATGCCAAATCTACACGGCAAGAGCGGGACTGAGGCAAAGAAGATTCTTACAGTCATGAGCATGGACGACATACATTATCGAACTATTGAGATACTACTCGAGGAGGAAAAGATTAAAGTTTATGACTGCAAAAACCCTGCCATTGACCAGGTCATTCTTTTTATCTACGTGCATCCACTGATGGAGCTATTCCCCATCTTGTTGAGGGAGAGTAAACTGATGAATCATTTGCTAGAGAAAGTGTTGATGAAGAAATCATGGGATTTTGAAGGTTGAAACAAGGGCATGAACCATCCAAAAAATGATACCGATTTTGCGTGTGGCTCGCACGCTCTTGCACACGTTGAATGTTTGCTGACTGGCACAAAAATGGCTAAGATAATGACCTTTTTGTGTGAAAACATTGTGCCAAACCTGCAAGAGGTCTAGGCTTATGGGGTACTAACTGGATGCTTGCAGCCTGTGAAATAACAATTTTTTATTTCAAGTCACACTTCACTTTACTTTAAATTACATGTACATGTAGTGACAATAATTTTTTTCTGATGAAAGTTGAGTTTTTTATAATGCAATAGGTTGTCAATCTGTTGTAAAATATATTCTATCTATTCTGGCAGATAGTTTATCTGTTGTAATAGGTTGATCATCTATTGCATTATGCCGATGTTATTTCTATCTAATCTATATCTATTCTGTTGCAATAGTGGGGAGACCTGTTTGATAATTTTCAACAGATGACCTAAATTTTACAATATATGCCTAAATCTATTTGATATTTTCCAACAATTACGCTTGAATATCCATGTGCTCGACAACACCAAACTAGTAACAAATACACCACCATGAAAATATTTGCAATTAGGCTTGGATATCCATGTGTCCAACAACACCAAACCAGTAGTAATAACAACAACAATGTAATATCTTCTTGCTCAATTTTGTTTCTCTTCAGAAGCCTTGACTTTGTTCAACAAACCCTAGATTACACGATTTGCTTGTTAAGGGTGTCATTCTTCATACCAATCAAAGTAATCACTTCCACCCAATTTCTATAAAAACAAGAATACAATTACAAAACAATTACAAGTCAATAATAAATTAACTAATTAAATAAAAAATATTACCTTTGAAATCTTACGAGTAAAAAACCTACGACCTGGATTTTGTTGAGTCCAAAAAGTCTTCAATAGAGCTTCATGACCGCACTTACAATATTAAAAATCTTTATCACAAAAAATAGTGAAAGATGATCTCGACAATGTCAAACTCAGTTGGAAAAAGTAAAAAAAAAGATGAAGAAAGAAAGACCAAATGCAAATAATTTAAAGAATTTGGATAGGTAAAAAAAAGATGATGATGAAGAAGAAGATTTGGAAATTCAGAGTTAAATTTTAGGAAGAAGATGAATGTATAAGATAATGGAGGGGGGGATGACCGTTGGGGGCCAAATCAGATGCCAAGTCATCAAAAATAGGGGTTCAACGAGCCTTGACTGCGTGAATTACATGCAAGCAACCAATAGGGCAAAAGGTGCCAAACTGACATATTTGATGCCTATTTTATTTTACGCATTTAAAATGAACACTGTCTACTTGATGCCTATTTTATTTTAGGTATTTGAACTGAATACTGTCGATGAGTTCCGCTTTTATTATTTCAATTCACTTTTACCTTTTTCCATGTAGTGGCAATTTTTTATGTCCAATGAAAGTTGAATTTTTATAATGCAACATATTCTCCATCCGTTGCAACAAATATTCTACCTGTTCTGATATATAGTTTATCTGTTGCAATAGGTTGGTCATCTATTGCATTATGTTAATGTTTCTATCTAAGTCTATCTGTTGCAACAGTGCAAAGACCTGTTTGATAAATTCCAACAGATTACCTACCTATTGCGACATATGTCTAAATCTATTTGATATTTTCCAACAGATGTGTCGTCTGTTGCAACAAATACATTATCTGTTGCAATATTTGAACCTAGTATTCCATTTCAATTAATAAGTTCAAATATAAGGAAATCATAAAATTCATAGACAAAATAAATTAAGTCGAAGCCTTCAGAAATTAGCGAAAATAAATCAACGAATAAATAAAATGTAAAAAAATTATTATGGGTACAGATCTCAATAAATACATAAAAAATTTAAGTATTGATGCCAAGGATTCCTAAGAAAGGGTGAGGTTATTAACTTGCAGACTTAAGCTATAAAGATCTACTCAATATGGACAAGTTGTTCTTCATTCGGTGCTATGAAATTCGGCTTTGGTCGTTGTGGATATTTATTGTTGCTTACGTATGGTTTCTACGCTTTCTGTTCTCCATATTTCTATAAAAAGAGTAACATATTATCAATGCTGTTCAACAGTATCTTCTATATCCACCCAGAAAGTCAGAATTGGTCAATGCTAATCACGGAGATACAACAAAATGAAAAAGGATAACTCATCTGTTCTATCAAATCAAACAGGTCTTCCTTCTATTTTAAATTATCCCAAATAGATTATATTTTTGCTGCAATAATGAATCAACTGTTGGGACAAATTTCTACATGAGGAAGACCCGTATGATAATTTCCAATGGATGAACCATCTGTTGCAATATATGACTCATCTGTTGTAGAAGATAGGTCCTCTGTTTGTACAAATAAAAGTGGTATAAAGAGCTGTTTGATTTACGAAAACAGATGAGACATATGTCATAATAGATGCTTTATCTAGTGCAACAAGTTAGTCAACTGTTGCAACATATGTATATATCTGTTTGATAATTTTCAGCAGATGTGTCATCTATTGAAACAGATATGTGTCTATTTTTTATTTGGAACAAACACATATATTCAGTTTCTTTAGCTCGTGCTGCTCTTCTTTAGACATTGTACATTACTCAGTGCAACACACAGACAAAAGAGTTGGAATTTTGCTTTTTTGGATGCTTGATAATGCCTTGGAAATCACTTTTCTTCTCCTCTTAGACTTAATGTCTAATGAAGTGGATGGATATAAAATCCTCTTTGATGGAATGACATCCTTCTTAGATGTCAATTCCTTTACAGAAGCAGTTAATGCATTAATAGCATTAATCCCTACATCATGTTTCACCTTGCAGTCTTGACATTTGCTGGGAGAGGTAAAATCTGTATAACCAGTATGATCATACTCATAATGGTTTGTTTTAAATACTATAATAGGAGAATCATTAGCACCAACAACAGCACCACTACCACCACCAGTAACTCCATCACCACTAAGACCATCAACAACAACAAGCCCACCTTCTAAAATTATTTTTCTTGTAATGGTTGTTACTCCAAACAATTCCATTTTTATTTTGTCAATGACCTTAGGGTCTGATAAAGTTTGCACAGAGTGTAAAGTAATAAAAAATTGCATATTCAACTCTCAATTAGTAGGAACTAGCAACGGATGCACAATCTAACATAAATCATTACATATATTAGAATGATGATTAGATCATTCAAAAAAATCATTAATTAAAATAAAAACTTAATTATAATTATACTTACTGCATCCTTCGGGGGGTTGAAAATATCAAGAGATTTTACATTTTTATCAGTTTTGGCCAACAAACATCTCAAGATTCTTGGACAAGAAACTTTTTTTTGGTAGTTCACTTGTCTCAAATAAGGGATGGCTTCAAACGCCCAAGCCTATAAAATAATGCCAATAAATCAAAACCATTATTGAGTCAAAAATGAATGATTTCATAATAAAAGAATGAAACATTTACTATGAAAGCCCATGGAAACCCATATAAGTTGACTGTCTTTGGCGCTAACGGAGTCAACAAATATTTGACAGTCATTTTGAAGCTTTCATAACCCCAAGGATAACTGTTAAATGCCTCAAGATCCTTGAAAAGCTTTATTAAACCAACGCTTATATTGTTGTTAATGTCTGTCGCCCAAAGAATATTATGTACAAACCAAACCAAGCACAATGACTGCTTGTGCTTCTTTGAAAGTCCTTTACCTTTCAATGCTTCTATCAAATTTTTATTTTTGAAGCTTGGACCAACAATGGACACCAGATCATCATGATCACACACAACTTTGCCTTTTTTGGATGTGCGGGGTGCTTTTTTTGAGTTAGAATAAGTATAATTTGAGAAACAGAAGGAGGATAACATTTTAGTCTAGTAACTATGGCAAACTCCTTCCAACCAAAACAAACAGGCATGCCACAGTAATTTATCCACACCTCATCCATCTTATCTTTATTTTCATACATAAACCTACGCTTGAGAAGTTCATATACCATTTTTATTTGGAAACCAACATTGCTGTCCTCCTGCAAATCAAGATATTTCCCAAAGTAGCTGTCCCTGAAATAAGCATCCAATTTTTGTTCTCAAAGTATTTTTCTGAAGGCGTCAAAAGATTTTCCCTTGGATGACTTAACCACAAAATCACCCGTGAAATCTGTGGTACTATCGTACTGCATTCTCACAGGATAATGATCAATGTTGAAGGTTTTGACCAACTCTTCGGTGGAAGAGCTATTAGTATTTGGATCACCTCTTTTGAAATATTCCTTCTCCCCGTGTTTATTATATTCCGCTCCTGATTGAGATAACACTTGTAAAGCAAGCTCATAGAATGATGGATGTAGCCTAGCTGCTTCACTTATTCCTTTACTTGGAATTGATTCGATTTCTGTTCTTTTGGGAGTCATATTATCTAAAATTAACAGGAACATAAAAAAATATATTATTGTTGATTAATGCATCACTAAAAAAGGATATCAGTAAATCTAACAAGCAAAACAGTAAAATAACAGTTCCAACAAATCACTGATTTACTGTACTAGGTATTATATCCGTTGCAGAATATATGTAACGCCCCGAATCTGGTACCTAGAATGCCACACGGTGCTCATGACCCCGAAGAACCACAAGCTAACTCATGACTGATATCTGTAACTGAGCATTGCATAACATACTGTATAAATGCGAAATAAAAGGCTAAAAGGCCATAAGGTTAAAAAATCTAATAAAACATAACATCTGGAGATACGGTATATCAATACCAAAATAACTAAAATAACAGTCGAAACATGCTAGTCTAAAAGCCTCTAAACTGTCTGATAAGGAGTTGATGAGACATATCCCCAACTAACTCCAACTAGTGAAATAAAATAAGTACTGAAAGAATGAAATAGTCAAATAATAATATCCTCGAATGATGAGGACTCACTACTAGTCTATCTGCTGAACGACTGATCTACTAAGGATGCTCTGGAGTTTGTGCTTCTGAACCTATGGTATAAAACACCATAGCACAAAATAAAAGTATGTGTTAGTACGTGAGGATGTACTGGTATGCAAGTGAGGTAAGATGAATGTAAAGTTTCATATGCATGAACAATACTGACTGACTGAGTAACATGAATGCGGGAATACATGCATGAATACATAACCGTAAATGAGATCGTGACAACACTAATTACTGAGTATGAATACTGATAACATAGATTTCTGATAACTGATATAACTGATACTGAGAGACTGTGTCTGACAGTCTAGGTTCTGATAAAACTAGATGAGTTTTGTACTGAGTTGAGTGACTGTATCTGACAGTCCTGAATTCTATAGAACTATCTAAGTTCTATTACTGAGGTGGGAAGTATTCATTTAATCGATATGCCCCTAATAAGCTATTATCGTTGAGTTGGGGTCAAATTTGTAATCCCAATTGGAAGGGTGTTAATATCGCGCCACTGGTAAGGACAAGCTGTGAGTGGCCCTCATCTGGCAGTGTCTCCAAAGGAGAATGGTGGGACCCTCGTCTGGCAGTGTTGATCCACCTCATCAACCCTCATCTAGAAGGTTTGATGTCTCAACCTATGCTGTCTATGTAGTTATGGAGTGCAAGGATTATTTCCAAGAATCCCACTCTCAACTGACAGGTGAGTTCCCATCCTTGGGCTCACTCGGTACTGAATTCTACTCCCATCTGACTGAACTAAATACACTAGACTGAACTGGACTGAGTTCACTAAATTTTATGAACTGATGAAATGTTACTGAATTCTGTTAACTGACTGAGTTCATGAGATTACTGAGTTTTCCTGAGTCATGTAACTGACTGAATTCTACTGATTATGGCGTGACTGAGATTATCATGAAACTGACACCGGCTCTAGGAACATAGCTAAATTATAGGGTATAAATACCCCCAGGACTCGATGGCATAAAAGTAATTCATGGCACAAGTTTGAAAGAACAACAATGGCTACACATATATCCATAATTCATTGACTAAGACATTTCATCAAACACTTGACAGACATTAACTTGTACATGAATGGGGATTTCATACTATTATACTATAATGGCACTTTTCCTCTACATAGGCATTTAGTCAAACATATAGGGAGCATACTTTAGTTATTAATTATCATGGTTGCATAAATAAATTTGTAATTTGAAGGGTTTATCATTAATATTATGCAAATAATCACATACTAGGATCAACCATTAGAACATGTAATTTAAAATATGAATCAAAACCCCACAACAACATGGACATGAATTTCAATTCAACTAAATCATGAACATTCATAAATACACAATCTTGGATTTTTAAAAGAGATTCTTGAGCTTCATGGGTAAAAGGGACCCATGAATTAACACTTGATATACCTGGGTGGATGATATCTTAAAGATTGGTGGAGGAAAACTTGAATTCTTACCTTGGGATTAGACACCTAGGGTTTCTTGTTCTTAGGGATTGATCTTTGAGAGAAACCCTAATTTGGTGTTGTGGATGAATAATGAAGTTATGAGTTTTGGTCTGGTATAATTAGGGGTCAAAATGGGTGGAAAAAGACCCAAATACCCTTTTAAAAATGGCTTAAAATCGCTGATCGGAAGTGGCAACGGTTTGGGCTACGGTCCATCACTGGCTCGACGGTCCGTCGGTCCATCCCGTCATACTTGGCCAAAACTTGAACTTCCTACTTTGTCTGCGATGGTTTGGGTGACGATCCATCACTAGCTCAATGGTCCATCGATCCTGATCGTTGCACTTGGCCAGAACCTGAACTTCTTGCCTCATCTGCGATGGTTTGGGCGACGGTCCGTCGCTAGCTCGACAATCCGTCGGTCCTGACCGTCGCACTTAGCCAGAAGATGGGTTCACTGCCTTAGTCGTGACAGCTAGCTTGACGGTCCGTCGCTAGCTCGACGGTCTGCCGGCCTGCCGTCACTTCTGGGCAGTTCTGACCGTTCTCTGTAAAACGTCCATAACTTTTTACTCTGATACCAAATTTGGACGAAATTAGTTTCGTTGGAAAGCTAATTCAATTTTTCACATGATAAAAAGTCAAAATTAGGGAAATTCTATCTGATTTAAATATTAATTATTTAGGAAGTCATCACTAACTCTTCTAGATACTAGATTTGACTTAAAAAAAGTTTGGGATATTACAATATAACCAACTTGTTGTAGAGGATGAATTATCTATTGCAACAATACAAAATGTATCACTCATTTTTTAAGACATATGAATGTCCTGTGCAACAAATCACACATTTGTTGTAATATATGATTGATTTGTTGGAACAGTTAAATAACCTTTTGCAACGGATGAGTAATCTATTGCAATAATATAAAACATATCACTCATCTGTTGAGAAAAATGAATGGTCTGTGCAGCAGATCATACATCTATTGCAACATCATCTGTTGCAACATATGAGTGATTTGTTAGAATAGTTAAATAACCTGTAGCAATAGATGAGTAATTTGTTGCGATAATACAAAATATATCACTCATCTGTTGAGAAAGATAAATGGTCTGTGCAATAAATCACACATCTGTTACAACATATTAGTAATTTATTGGAACAGTTAACTAACTTGCAGCAACGGCACTGAGTAATCTATTCCGATAATACAAAACATATCACTCATCTGTTGAGAAAGATGAATGGTCTGTGCAACAGGTCACACATCTGTTGAAACATATAAGTGATATGTTGGAATAGTTATCAATGGTCAATATTATTTAGATTTCTTCCAACAGAAGGGTTATCTATCACGGTAGATGAATGATCAGTTTGAAAAATTAAGTCTTGGACATGTCCTGTTGGAAGAGTTGATAGGATTTTATCCAACAGAAGGTTTATATGTTGCATCAGATCTTTAATCCGATGGTTCCTCCATTGCATCAGATGGTTAATCTATTACATCATATTTTTAATTCGATGGTTTCTCTATTACATCCGATAGTAAATTTGTTGCATCAGATGGTTAATCTGTTGTAATATATGGTTAATTTGTTACATCAATAGTTAAACTATTGCATCATATGCTAAATCTGTTGCATCAGATTTTTTATCCAATGGTTTCTCTATTGCATTAGAAGATTAATCTGTTGTATTAGATGGTGAATCAGTTGTATCAGATGTTTAATTTGTTGCATCAAAATCTTAATCAAATGGTTCTTCTGTTGCATTAGATGGTTGATCTGTTGCATCATATGCTAAATTTGTTGCATCAGATGGTTAATATGTTACACCAGATGGACAATCTGTTGGAAAAAAATAATAGTACAATTTTGTTCAATAGAAAAATAATAATATCACTATTTTTATCAAGAACCAGAACAGAACAAATCAACCTAGCAACGGGTGCAACACGAAAACACCAAAATCGTTGTTTTGTTTATATAAACACAAACAACAAAATTCAAACTTCAAAAAAATCAACAAACAACAAAAAATCATAATTCACTTAAAAAATAGAAGAGAAAAAACACCAGAAATTAGAATTTTATTCAAACCGAATTTCAAATTAAAGCAACAAATATTGAAATTTCTAACCAATACTATAAGAGAAGTTGACTCAAGTTTCTCGTTTTCTTTAAAACTAAAAAGGTTATAATTTTTTACCTGTGAAAGAAGAAAAAGAACGATGAAGAATTTAAAGCTGTTGTGGTCAGAGAGCAAGGATGTCACATCGATTGACAGTTGAAGTCGAAAAAGAATTTGAAGCCCAACTATTTATCATCAGAGGTTGAAGTCACTGAGGATTGAAAAGAGAAATTTACAGAACTATTGTTTGAGAGAAACTGTCGAGAGAGAGAGGGGGTTGATTTGGATTGAAGAGGGGTATGAGTTGGGTTGATTTGTATTTTTGTAAAGATTAGAAAGTTTTGAAAATATTAATCAAGTCTACAATTAACTTAATTAAGTTTTCTAATTATGTTTGACCCTTTAAGTTGGTCAATGCCACCAATCCTTCATTCAAGACTTAAAAGACACCTTTCCTTTAATTTTCTCAAGAAACTACTCCAAATTTATTATTAGTTTTATAAAAAAATAAAAAAATAAAAATAAAAATTATATATGTCGTAGGATACAGTGAATGACATTCTATTACTGATGGTATGATGTAGGGCTAATCCTGTACTTAATCCATGTTTAATCTCACATGTTTACCTTACGAGTATATCAAGTCTATGTTAAATTAATTCAAAAATCAAACCCATTCGTATTACTTGACTAAGAATATTTCTTTTCTTTGAAATTAATTCATAGCAAAAACTTCGTTTACAAGAATTTGGTACTTATTTAAACAAGATCCATTCCTTTATAAATAATTAATTTAAGTGATAATCAATGATGAATTCGGAAAACATTGTTATCGGTAATTCATTTTAAAAAAATAACTTATCATTTGAAAATCAATTTAATTGGGAATGGATAACCTCAATACCCTAGATGCTTGCTTAGGCTCGGGAAGGATGGGGAACGATCTATAAATGCCTCAAAAGGCACGACAAACAAATCAAAATTCGTGGTAAGACTGAAAAGCATTGCTATCAGTATGTCACATATTATAAAATAAGAAAGTTTTTGATAAATTTAAAATAAATAAAAAGCAGAATATAAGTAATTTTTAGGCTAACAAATATTATAATGTACCCAAAAGATTAATATAATTCAGATATAAGTCATCAAGGCGACCGTGGTAGAACCACGGGATTCGAGAGGTACCTCATACCTTCTTCTCAATCAACAGAATTCCTTATCCGAATTTTTAATTCACATACCAAAAAGAAAGAATCATTTCCTTTTGATTGGGGATTCAATAAGATAACTTGGAACACCAAAACTCAATTCCAAGTGACGACTTTGTAAAATAAATAATCCCTTTTCAAAACGTCACTTTAATTGGAAAAACCTATTTTTCTCTAAAGCCAACTTCTTTAGCGGGTTGGGTAGAAAAAAATAGGGGTGTGACAGATGGCGACGCCACTGGGGATAACCGGAATTTGTGCTTTTATATTAACTTGTTTGGCTTTACTTAATTTTTGATGTTGTATTTGTTAGCCTGAGTATGTTATTGGCCTACCTGTTTACTGCTTTGATATTATTTGAATTACAATATAAACTATATTCTCTCGCTTACCCGTCTGAGTCTCCTGAGATACTTTATATTCGGAGTTGCAGTATACACTTTTGAGCCTTGAGATACTAGTGATGCGGCAACGCTCCTGGGAAGGATTCTATCGTCACACATGATTTAGGATAGGAAGGGCCAACAGTGGAAAGAACTGCTATCAGTAAGTTGTCTCTGCCCGACTCGAGTTGTCCGCTCGTTTTACTGCCAGCCTAGACACCTATTTCTATCAAGTTAAACCTAGTAGAACTGAAACATAGACCTGGTTCTCCCTATTAGGTTCTTCTTTATTTGCATCACGTTCATTTTAACTTGGTGGAGATTCAAAAAAGGTTTAAATGTCTAAAAATACCCTAAAGACTATCCATTTTCTATGTTACTAGTTGCATTAATTGTCAAGCTGTTTCGAATGTTGGTCTGCTTTAGAATCCATTAACGTAAGAGAGAGTGAAAATTACTCTCTGAAACCTATTCTTTATCAAAATTCATACGATGTGCGAGGTTTGTTTTCACAAATAAAAGAAAAATAGTTTCTATTGAATTTGTCCCAATCCAGAGGAACTACGCACACCTGATTCTCATCTTAGTGAGATACGTGGAAGCCCTCCACTGGTTCGGTGATCTAAAAAAAAAAAGGGTTGTCTTTTCTTTAAAAAAAAGAGTTTTGATCCATATAAAAAAAATCATTCAATTTATTTTTGAAAATTTATATATTTTTTATCATTATTAATAAATTCAACAACAACAAAAAATCATTTTTCTTTATCAATATTCAAATAAAAATGGGTGTTTCTTCATGTCTCCAGTTTCACAAACTACACACCTGATTTTCATCTCAATGAGATACGTAGGCAACCTTCCTCAGGTTTGGTGATCCTTATTCAATTGAAAAAAAAATAATATCTTTTTTAAAAAAGGGGCGTTACACTTCTTCAAAAAGAAACCATATACAAAAGTACCAAAAAAATGTCTATATTAAAATTTCAAAAATAAAATGATAATAATAAGAAAAGAGAAAGAAAACTTTTTCCTCCCTATTCAAAATTCAAAAAGAAAAAAAAAGTTCTTGCTTCATATTTTAAAGGCAAAATGACCTTTTGGACTCCTGTACTATGTCGGTTTTGTAAGTTGGACACTTCTACTTACATGTTTGTCATCTGGACCCCTGAATCCATCAAAAAGCAACACTTTAAACCCTTTTTTGGTGAGTGTAACACACTCTTCCCCACGTTAGCTTCCACGCCTGACACGTCTGCCACGTCATTTAAAAAAAAGTATTACATTAAATTCCAAGTCATTTTTAAAATGCTACATAACAAATTAAATATTAAAATTAATTTAATTAAATAAGAAAAATATATAAATTGTAGAAAAATTTGAATAATCATGTTTTTATTTTTGCTCACAAATGAAACATCAAATCCATTCCAAATAATTAAAATTCTTCTCCAACTAATTTAAATTTTTAACTATAAATTCATCTATACAAACATAATAAATTTTTGATTTTTAAATTTGAATATTTTTAACAAATTCACAAAAAGTTTAATTTTTTTCAAGCGAAATTCACTAATTTTTTTTCAATATTCACTATCACTCACTTCCAATTTAAATTTAAATTTTAATTCCCAAAAAAATAAAAAGATTTCAAATTTAAATTTTAATTAAAAAAATAAAAAGAATTGAATTGAGAGGAAAAATTAAAAATAAAAATAAAAAGTGAACGTGTGTGGGGGGGAGGGGCTGGAAGAGTGTTGGGGTGGGGTGTGGGGGTTGGAAGGGGCTGGGGGTGAGGACGGGGCTGGGGGTGGGGTAAGAAAGGGCTGATGGGGTGTGAAGGGTTGGGGACGGGTTGGGGTGGGGGTGAGGAAGGGATGGACGGGGCTGGTGGGGTGTGTGGGGTTGGGGACGGGCTGGGTGGGGGTGGGGAAGGGTTTGACGGGTGTTGGGGTGGGGTGGAGGGGCCAAAATGGGCTGGGGTAGGGTGGGGACAGGCTGGGGTAGAGTGGGGAAGGGTTTATTTAAATATATATATATATATCTATTATTTTTAAATTTTTAAAAATATTTTTAAATTTTTAAAAATATTTTTAAATTAAAAAATATGGAGGAAAAAAAAGAGTCTTTTTTTATTTTTATTTTTAATATTTTTTAATTTTTTAAAAAATTATTTTATGGAAGGGGTTGGGGGTGAGGTGAGGTGGGGCTGGGTAGGGGGTGGGGGTGGGGACGGTCTGGGGTGGAGTAGGGAAGGTTTTGTTTTTTTTAAAAAATTATTATTTTTATATATTTTTTTAAAAAAAATTAAAAAGATGGAGGGAAAAAAAGATCCTTTTTTCTTTTTTTAATTTAATATTTTTTTAAAATTATTTTAATGTAAACTTGATCAAAAATTGACCCCCACTCGCACCCCCAGGCGAGTGACTACATTCTCCTTGTCCTAGTCACCATTTTAATGCCACATATGCGAGGTCAACAGTCAAAGGGTGCAAAATGTTGCTTTTTAATAGGTTTAAGGGTCCAGATGATAAACATGTAAGTAGAAGTGTCCAACTTACAAAACTGACATAGTATAGGGGTATAAAAAGTCATTTTGTCTATTTTAAGCTTTCTGAACTACGTCTGACCAGATTCTTATTTCAACAAGATACGTAGGCAACTCTTCTTTTGGGTTCGGTCTCATCTAAAAAAAAAATTCTTGGGTTCGGTCTCATCTAAAAAAATATTCTAGACTTAGTAATTTGTACCAACATTCTTAAAAATATGAATTAAAAAAGTGTTAAATTATAAGACATGATAGAGTGGACCAACATGGTTGTGAACTATAGATTCTTTTGGTACCTCTAATTATACTTAAGTTGCACTTGTAAATTTTTCTTGTTCTAAGTCAAGTTTTAAGTAAATCTTACCTCACTGTTTCATGTGTATTATGTGGTGAATTTTAGATTGAAAATTCAATGGCATCGCTATGTTGATCTAGAACTTGGCCTGAATGTATGTTGAGGAAAAATTTTGAGCAACACTTAACTTGGGAGAGGATTGTAGGGCTTTCTTTGACTCGATTGTGCCCTTGAAGCCTACCGAATAAAATGTAATATCTAGACTTCTCCTTTTGAGCCTAAAACATTTTATTTGATACCCAAATCTTAGCCTTTATCATTTTTGAGTGCATAAATGCAAAATATCTCTTTTGGCCCCATCTCCCTCAGTGCACTGTTAAAGATCTAAATCAAACGGTGAAGCAGTTGGATATACAAGTGTTCAAACAAATCTATAGACAAACAAAAATTTTCACGCCAAAAAGAGAAAAGAGAAAAGAAAAAAAAGAAAATCATCTGACAAGGAGTTAAAAAAAACTCCAAAGAGAAAAAAAAGATAATTCAAAAATTAACTTTGAAGGAATGAAAAAAAACAAAAAATGACGAGAGAAAGCAACAAATCAAATAAAGATCAACTGCAAAATGCAAGATATTGAGAGCAAAGTGCAATGCTTAAGGAGGGAATAGTCACTTTATCCCAAATGAATATTCTATCCATCCCTAATCTAACACTACAAGACAATGAACAGTCCTACTTGATTTCATTTTGAGTGTTCTCACATTAGTGGATACCTACATGATGGTTAAGCTTATGGTATCTCATTGCATGCATTGAATATCTTTCTGAGTGTGAGTACTTCTTGAGCATCCTAAAATCTAAAGTCTTATTTGAAAGAAATTTGAGGTGACTCCTATGCATAATACTAATTGTTGGTATCAATCGAAGTCAAGAAATGAATTATTTTCATTCTTCTGATCTTTATAAAGCACATACTTTCAAAAAAGAACAAAATAAAAAATTTTGTGTTTTTGTGAACTACGTTAGACCTGATTCTTGCTATACAAGATACGTAGGTAGTTCTATAATAGGGCTCGGTTTCGCTAAATAAAAGTTTTTTTTACATCCCTGAAAGGTATAAGACTAGGGCATTTAAAAAAAAAATGTTAAAAAAAAATTCAAAGTTCCTCACATCCAAAACTGAGGCATATTTTTTTTTCAAAATAAAAAGAGAAAAAAATATATATCATCACTTGACTTAGCGGGGTACAACATCCCCTGATTATACTTTAGTGAACAAAACTCCCTAATCTTCTTCCTTAAATATTCATAGGATACGATATCCCCTAGTTGTTATTTTTTTAAAACAAAATCATATTTTGTTTGTTCTTTAAGTCCTTAGAAGGTACGACATCCCCTGGTTGTCACTTTAGATGAATAAATTTCTATATTTTTTTTTAAGTCTTCATAGGGTACGACATTCCCTAATTGCCATTTCAGGGAATGAACTCTCCTATTTTGCTCCTTTATGTCTTCATAGAGTACGACATTTCCTAGTTGCCATTTTAGGAAATGAATTTTTCTATTTTTCTCCTTTAAGTCTTCATAGGGTACGACATTTTCTAGTTGCCATTTTAATAGACAAAATTTTCTATTTTTTTTCCTTAAATCTTCATAGGGTACGACATTCCTTAGTGTCCTTTTAGAAAATTTTTCCCTATTTTCTTCTTTAATTCGTCATAGAGTACGACATTCCCTGGTTGCCATTTTAGGAAACCTATTTTCTTCTTAATGTCTTCATAGGGTACGACATTTTCTAGTTGACATTTCAGGAAATAAATTATCCTATTTTCTTCTTTAATTCTTCACAGGAACGACATCCCCTGGTTGTCATTTTAAGGAAAAAACTCCTTATTTTCTTAGTTATATCTTCATAGGGTACGACATTTCCTAGTTGTCATTTTAGGAAACAAATTTTTTCTATTTTCTCCTTTAAGTCTTCATAGGGTACGACATTTTCTAGTTGTCATTTTAGAAAATAAAATTTTATTTTATCCATTAAGTCTTCATAGGATACAACATCCCCTAGTTGCCATTTTAGGAAGAAAACTCTCCTATCTTCTCCTTTTTTAATTCTTCATAGGGTACAACAACCCTAGTTGATATTTTAGAAAACAAATTCTCTTATTTTTATTCTTCGTGTCTTTATAGGATATGACATTTCCTAGTTGACATTTTAGGCAAAAAGCTCTCCTATTTTTCTTCTTAATTTCTTCACAGGGTACAACATCCGTTAATCGCATTTTAAAAAACAAAGTCCCTAATTCTTTTTCATGCATTCACAAGGTATAACATGCCTTGGTTGCATTATTGAGAACAATAGTCTTATTGAATTTTCGTACCTTGCTTAGATTTCTTGCATTTTTATCTTTTTTTATTTAAGTAATTAGTTTATTGCTTTTCTAATAACTCACAAAATTTTCCTAGTGCAAACTAGGATAGATAATTTTGTTCGTCTTTGTTTTGTTTTTCTTTGATGGCTTGTAGATTTTCTGCAAAGCACATATTTGATGTCCAAAAATAATATCTCATCTCCAGTTCGAGTAGAGAAGAATGTTTAATATCGAAGATAGTTAGAGTCAGCTCTGCATTTGTAGTGGCCCAATATCTCAAGAGTCATCTTTTAGCATTTGATCAAGAGAACAAACACCCAAGAACATTTTATGAACTATTCTTTGAAGGAGTGTCAATGACTCGATCACATCCAAGATCATTCTATGAGCTGTCCTTTGAAGGAGTGTCAATGACTCGATCCAAGTTTCAAGTTTAAGTCTCAAATTCTAACGTCAAGATTAAATTTTGAGATCAAGGTATCCACCAGAAGAAGGTGAGGGGCGATAACTGAAGATTCAAAAGGAAGATCTGAAGCAAGAGAGTCAAGACAAGTAGAATAAATAGGATCTTGTATTTTTCCTTTTAAGTTTTATTTTTTCTCTGAGGTAATAAAATGAGCCACAAACCGAAACTTCGATGGGACCTCACTCGACTCTCTAACTCATTCTTTCATTCCTACACCCATTTGAACTACAAGCAACCTGATTATCTTATAACCTGAGATATGTAGGCTGCCCAAAGTCAGGGCTTAGTCACACCTTTATTCTATTATTTATGTTTTGCTTTTGAATAAATGGTTAGGTAAAAAATTAGTCATGTTTACTTCTTTACTTAAAAACTCTCCATGTTCTCAAGCAAAGAGGGGCATTCTGTATAGAGGGACATTCTGTAAACACCTAATTTTTTTTATCAAAATTAAAATTTTATACCATTTTAGTGTTTAAATATTTCTTTTAGGTCTAAATTTGATATTTTTGATTTTATGTTATTTTTAGTAAGTTTATTTTAAAAATTTTGAAACTACAAAAATAGAGTCACATTTAGGATAAGTTTTCATTTATTTTCAAAAAAGAAAAGAATATTTTTTCTTTAATATGTCTTCCTTTTAATTTAGTTTTTAATAAATGATCTAGTGATATTAATATGTCTTAATTATATTTTAGTCTAACTATTTAAGTTTTATTATACTTATGATAGTTGGCTAATATTTTAATCATTACATTTTATTTATATATTAAAAAAAAAAAAACTATCCAACATGCCCCTAATCCACATTCCCCCCATTTTCTTCATTTTCCTGACATTTCTCACACACTACAACTTCCTCAACCTCCCTCCACTCAACTTTCAAACCCTTATATACATACACACGTAAAAAAAGGGTGGTGGGGAGTGGGGGTGGGGGACCAAGAGAAAAGAGACGAGAAAAAAAAATAGAAAGAAGAGTGAAACAAAAGAGAAAGAGAAAGGGAATAGAGAAAAAGACCAAAAAAAAAACAAATAGAAGAGAAAACAATGGAAAAAGTTAGGAAAACAAGACTTGAGAAGAAACCAAAAAAAAAAGAAAAAAAATAGAAACAGTATGTAGGAAGTTCAAAAGAAAAGGAAAAAAATCCAGAGAAAGCAAATAGGTAGACAACAAGTTGGAGTTCGAGGTTTGCTATCACGGTTATGACTTGGTGGTTCTCCTTTCTTTTGTTGTAAATTATTTTCACATGAGGTAACCCTCAATCTTTCTTTGTATAATGTAACGTCGTGATTATGCGAGACTTGGATTCCAACATTATAAAGTTGCGCATATTTTATATCCGATATTACAACATGAAGTATATTCATATTTTTATATACACAAATCTAAAATAAAGTTTGGGTATAATAACATGCTTAAAGGCCCAATCATTTCCTTTTAATCTCTTTTTTGATTACTGCTAATTTGGTCTTTGTGTATATGAGTAAATACTAATTGTTAGATTAGGATTACAATTGACATTAACATTATTTGCAAGAGTTATTATAGTCTTTTGTTGCACAATTTGACCGATTAAATATGTTCTTAAGGGAACATGAATTATTAAAATTTAATATAGGCAAAAGATTTTTTTTAAAGTAAATTTAAATATGAGACAAAGTCTTCATTTAAGAAAAAGAAAGCCAATGGCTCAAAGTACAAAAACAAACATGCTTTGCTCGAATGTGAATAATATTCATTAATCTAAAAAAGATTTTAGAGAGAGAAAAACCACCTCTCTTTCTCCCCACAAATCTCGCCCACAGTGCTCGAAATCATGACTACTTCTCCGATTTTCATTCCCATGCCACCTGAAGGAAGGCCAAATGGTCGTAGACCCCCCCCCCCCTCCCTAGCTCCCTTTGTCGATATCGTCAAGGGGAATATCTCACAAAAGCCAGACTTCGATTTGCTATCCTCTAATGACCGCCGTGAAGTTCCTTCACCCACCCAAGAGGAAATAATTCACCTCACGGAGAAAGACCAACAGAGGATCTATGCCCTTGAAAATTCTCCATTATAATCAAATTGGTGGGAAGGAAGCTCAACCAAAAATATTTAAAAAAGAAGATCAGTGACCTTTGGAAATTGAAGGAGAATTTTGCATTGATCGATCTGGGTTCGGACTATTATACAGTTAAATTCTCCGAAGATGTATCGCGGAGGAAGGTTATCCCAGAGGGCCCTTGGTTCATTGCAGGTGCTTACCTCTCCGTGCGATTGTGGGAACCTAACTTTGTTCCTAAGGATTTGCAATCGAGTCCACAACTATTTGGGTAAGATTGCCCCAATTACCCATTGAGTTTTATGACGGTATTTTAGTTAGCAAACAAATGAATGATGTGTCCAATACATAATTATATATCATATATACCTGTTTATACATTATTTATATAATAGTGATACATTACATAACTATTTATACATCATTATATACATGTTCATATACCATTTATACAATATTGATATGTATTTTCTTGGTGATTAACAAATTATTAGCTACAAAAAAGGTCATTTAGCCACTATTTTTTCACTATTTAGCCACGGTTCAGGCATTGCTAAAACACGAGATTTTTGTATTTATTTTTGGGCTATTCTTTTGATAAATAAAAACATGACTAGATTTATTGTAAAGTAATTTTTTCTTTTTTGTATATATTTCAAATTATCCCTAATATATTTTCTTTGTTTAGGCTTAAGATCCACTTTCTTTTAGGATCCTTTTACTAAAAGATTTTTTCCAAGTAATACTACTTATCTATAATTTTAAAACTAAAAATATTTAAAATTAGGAGGAGCTTATGAACACTATAAACGTAGTCAACATTCTACATTTCTTATTAAAAATATTTTTTTATATACGACTATTATTAATTAACTTGATACACATACAACATATATACTCTAAACTAGTACTGTATTAAAAGTGTGAAGACCAATAGAAAAATAATTTTAATTTATTACCCTTTAATAAAAGACTCCGCAATCGACAAAATCATCTTTTTACTTTTTTTTTTCTCCAACTGTTGTTTTATTCAATTAAAAGACTCCTAAAATATATATAAAAAAATAATAAAATAAATATATAAAAAGAAATTAAGAGTCTTAAATACTGAAATATATGAGTACTAAAATACATGTGTCCTAAAATATATAGAAAAAAATTAAGATTCCTAAAATATATATGTAAAGAACATTATTTATACTTTATAGTGATTTTTCTTTTAACTTCACCAAACGTAGTCACATTATACTCAAGCAACAACAGAAAACATGTTACATTGTACACTCCATCTTTTTATAAGTAATTCTATTTTTAGTATCATATTTTTTTTGAAAAAGAGCCCAAACTATCTGAAATAAAGTAAAAATATTCTCTGTTTGTTTTTTTGGCTCAAAAATATTCCTCTGTTTATTTTTTGGCTCAAAAATATTGCTCACTTTAACGGAGTGCTAAAGGGCCAAAACTATCCTTGAACTATTCGAAGTGGAGCAAAAATACTCCTCTATTTATTTTTTTGTATAAATAACATAAATACCAACCCTTTTAGAAGTAATTACACTCTCTCTAATTTTTTTAATTACTTTACTGTCTCTCCCGATTAATATACATAAGATAGCCGACATATACATAGAAGCCTGTGTATATGTGAATTTGTTACTGCCGTTAAAAATGAAAATAACTGATTCCCTTCCTTTACGGACGTAGTTTTTGCATCCAATTAATTAAGTGGATTACTGCATCCCTTAAATTATATAATAACTATTGAAATTCAAATTTTGAATTATACAAATACATTAAAAATAAATCAGACAAAAAACACAAAACAAAAAAAACCAAACACCTATTTGTCTATCGTTTTGAAGAAAAAAATTAATTGAAATTCAAGATGATGAATGTTGCTATTCTTTTGAGGTACTCTAGGCAACGGAGAATTGAAACAGAAAGAGATATTATTTTCTTGTTATTCTTTTAGTTATTGTTGTCGCGGGATCGATGACTTTTTTTAGGTTGATTTTGTCAATTTTTTCAGATAAAAAAGAGGTATTGTTTTTAACGGAAATAATTTTTTCAGGCAAAAAGAGGTATTATTTTTAGTTCTATTACGAAATTTGTTTACTTAAATTTGCATGAATATTAGAATGACGTTAAATTTTATTTTGCGAAGATTATTTTCATGTTGAGCACATGGAATTGTCTTTTTTTCGAATTGGATTAATTGAACTCCTAAATTTGTAGATTGCAGGGAAACAAGTTTATGTTACATATATAGCAATGTCGTCTATTATTCACATATACATTCACTGTGTTTTGTATATGCGTAGAATAACATTTTGGTATTGCGTTGTTTGCATTCACAAATTGATTAACGGGCTGAAACATATATACTTTATTGAGTTGTAATGTATATTTTATATCTTATGTTGTATATGAATTTTTTTTCTCTGTATAATCGATTTGTAACACCCAAAATAATTTTTTTTTTATAAATTGTTATTACTACTAATCATATTATGATTCTCCATTTCAGCTATGTCCTCCGATGTTACAATGAGGATTGTAAATGGATGTCGAAAGCATCTAGTTAAAAAAAAAACTGAATCTTTTCTTATTCAGGTAAGACTTCTTCAACCTATATCTACTCAGTCTATGATTCTGGAAGAAGATACATCGTCGACCTAGAAAGTGAATCGTACATCTGTGGGAGTTTTTAAAAAGATGAGATTCCTTGTCCTCACGCTATTGCCGTCTTGAAGTCAAAACATGTGAAAGAATTTAGGCCATACTGTTGCGTTAATAAGTGTATTCAATGTATAACCAAAGTATAGTACCGTCTACATAATTTACTATTGAAACTGGTGTTAATATGTATTTATATACACATCTATTATGCATTTGTCTAACTACAAAATATTGTTATGAAAATACATATTCATTATCGAAAATTAACATACAATTGAGCTCACAAAATAATTGCTTGTAAAACTTATATATATATATATATATATATTATAATATTTAGTTATGTATATATGATTTGTGGTTAAATTTGTGGTTGCTAATGTGTATTCTATATGAATTTGTCATTCATTCACATATGTTACAATGTGTTCATTAGCATACGTTAATTCCGACAAAAAATTAGTAGTTAACCTTCCTTATAATAAATTTGTATATTTATTCATAAATTCTATGTATATATAGTCATATACATACGTTCAGTTTGTATTGTTGCTAATTAACAATGAAAGTATTTTCTATGTATATGTAATTTTATACATAGCAAAGTGTTCTGTATATTGTTTACCCTAAAATTTTCAGTTCATATATGCTACAAATTCTTTATCCCAACAATTCAGTACATATACACAATAATTTTTATATTTCAACAATTTAGTTTATACACACAACAATTCATATATATATATATACACACACACATTTTTAAAAGATATGTATGAAAGAAAATTCACACAGAAGTTATATATATATATATATATATATATATATATATATATATATATATAATGGAGTTCCTAAAAAAAAATATCATTAAGGAAGAGATTGAATCAAATATGATTGAGAATTCAAAATTGATAACTCATAGAAAGTTGCTCCTTGATTGTAGGCATCTTTCAAGGAGTGAAATCTGTAAATAGATAATAGTAAAGTAATGTATATGTACTTTTAGAGAGAGAAATTAAAAAAGTGGGACTTTTTGTAATATGTTTTGAGAGTTGGGATTTTGTGTAATAAGTGATACTTAAATTGTGGCTTTATGTAGTTTTTAGTTTTTTTTTGGCTAAAAAATATCCCTTTGATTATTTTTTAGCTCACAAGTAACCCTACTTTAATGAGTGCCACCTAACACACAATGTGAAAAAAAATTACCACATGGCCAAGCAACATCAGCATCACATTTAATACCTAGCCGATCCACTTAACCATCAAACTTGATCCACTTAACCATCAAACTTAACATCTCATTTAATACCTGTACCCGATCGATCTTCAAAAAATCTGATACGTCTTCACTTAAACTCTCCTAAAGAAAACCGATACATACTAGGGATTTTGAGAAAAAAAATAAAGCCCCTAGTATATGGGTTATACCCTCCCATATTCTTTAATATGATAAAGACGGACTCCATCAAAGTGGAGAGTATTTGTGAGCCAAAAAATAAATTGAGGGATATTTTTGAGTCAAAAAATAAATGGAGAGTATTTTTAGTCAAAAAAAGAAATGAATGGTATATTTGCTCTATTTTGAATAGTTCAGGAGTAGTTTTGGTCTTTTTTTCGTAAATGAGATGCTGATGTAGATTGGCTGATACGGGTACGACCACGAGGATGCATGTTTGTGAGATATATTGAACCCGAGATTTGGAGTGTGAAAGTGAAGTGCAAATGATGACTTAAAAATGGTCCAAAACCGTCCATATAATGCTCTCCAAGGACACCCACTTGAAGACTTGAGACTAAGGGGTCATTTTGGACATTTCACACCTTGTTTGTAAACTACTATATAAGGAACCTTTTAGGTCATTTGTTAGAGAGACTTTGCTGAATATGGATGTTGTATAACACTTAGAAACATTTCCTCTCTAAGGAGATAAGACCACAAATCTGAAACTTGTAACTAGGGAAATCAACTTGAGTGTGGAATCACTCGTGTTGGATTCAAGCTTTGAAACGTTGGATGTTTGGGAGATCGATGTCACTCTTGTACCAACGTAAGAGATAGGTTTGTGTTTTGTGTAGTATTAAATATCCAAGAGTGTAACAAGTCTTGGGTTGTTAATATTATTCTCTCATTTGGTCTATCTACCTATCTTTATCTTATTGCACTTTGTAGATTCATAGTGGACTGTTTTTGTGACTTGTTGAATTCGAATTTTGTAACCATTGTGTTCATCTTGTTCATATTATATTGTGGCTGTTTTGGTGTTGAAAACACACCTCTTTATCTTGTTATTGTGTTGTTGATAGCGAATCCGAGAGTGGTCTTCAAAAGGGTCCTCAAATTCTTAAGATTAGTGGACTGTTTTGGAGTTGTTTTGTGTTCTCTTGTTTGTCCCGTATCATTTGGTATCAAATCCATCGTTGATTTTGTTCTAACAAGATCAATCTTGGGCTTGAGACTTGAAAACTATAAAAAAATAAATAAAAAAAAACTGAAAACTGAAATTTCCAGAAAATAGCAATCTGTCCACTTTTTGTTCTTAGCTGAAAATTGTGTTCTTGTTGTATCTTGGCCGAGATTTTCACTTGTCTTAAGTGTTTCTAGTGTTAGTATTGTTCTTCACTAACACATTGAGTCTATATCTTGATTTAAGCCTTTGTTGTTGACGTTGTTATTGTGAACTTGGACTTGGCCGATTGTTGTTGGTATTGTTGTTGCGGGTTCAAGACTTGAACGTGTGATGTGTTGTTGGTTCAAGTTTTGAACGTGTATTGTGGAGATTGCGTTGTGGAATTTAAGCTTGGAAAGTTTTTGTTGTTGTTTGGGAGGCCCAACTTGAACCTTAGAACTTCAAGACTCAAAGTTTGTGTTCTTGGTGTTCTTCACCATCTCCATATATTGTTGAAAAAAAAAGTGATTGTTGATCTTAGAAGTTGAAGAAAAAAGAGTGTGTATTGTGTTAGTCTTGTAAGACATAGATCCAAGTTTCAAGGTGTAGTACTTGTGACTCAAAGACTTTTCATACACACTAAAGACTTTATATCACTTCTCAACCACTTTCCCATGAAACAAGGGTCCATGTTTTAAGGAAAAGTACTATAAAAGTCAAGTCTTGAAAACTTGAATTTGAAAAGGCTCCAAGACTTGTTTGAATTTCCCTCCTTAAAAAAAATTCCACCAATTCCTAAATTATAAATTGACCAAGACTTGAAATTGGACAACAAAAATTGTTAGAAACCGCAACCAATTACGTGTTGCCATGTCATCCTTGTTACTGTTCACGCAACAATTTTGGCTCAAATTTTAGATTTCTTAGTTTCATTTTATTGTCTCTTAGTTCGTTTGTTGGTTCGAACACTAATTGACAACCTAGTAATCTCCTACTAGCTTGTAAGTTAGTTTTGTGTCTGTTTGTTTGGGTTTACGTTTGTTGTCTACTTTTTATCTTTTTGAATTCGTTGTTAGTTCTTGACTCAAGTCCTACAAGATTTCGTTTGAGTCTCAAATAAAAATCTATTCCGGGACAAGAGTAGACTCGACACTCAATCACTCACGAAGTACAAGCCGTCTTTCAACACTTATGAAACCAAGTGTGAGGTAAAACCGAGAGTAAGAGTGTGGTGAGGCATTTTTATCTAACAAGTTTGTTTGTTTTCTTTGTTTGTTGTGTCTTTTTGTTAGGTACAATGGTTGCCCATAATTTCAATGCCACATGTGATCGTATCAATGGCAATATTAAAGATATGAAATGGCACATTGAAATTATACGTCAATTGCTAACCAAACTATATCCACAAAATCCAATTGTCCAAGCACATTGCGTTGAGAGCTTCCCGGAGGAAGTTGCTGCCCAACTTGTGAGTAAAACTCTCCCACCACTTGAGGATATGTGTGATGTGATTAATGAATCTCAAGTGAGTGAAGAATTTAAAGATGTTGGCCAAGGAAAAAGGAGTGAATCTATGAGCCTATGTTGTTGTAAAGATGCTAATGTTTGTTTGTCTCATAGGGTTAATCATGTGCTTGACATATCTTTGAAATTTGATAATGATTCCTTAGAGAGTGAAAGTTCCAAATCTATCCGCGGGTTAGATAATTCACTCTTTAGGCACAATGTCTTGTTTGAAGATGGTTTATTTACTCCTAATGAACCTAGTGGTGCAAGTGATGTTGACGGTATGGCTTGTCTTGGAAGCTATAGCCTATATGCTAACCCACTATGGTGTGACAACATTTCTCCTCAAGATGTAAATCTCTTCTTGGAAGATGAGAGTACTCTTAAGGGTAGGGAATGTGTAGTCTTGAAAAAGAATAGTCAATCGGGTGAAGATGGCCATGATTTGCTTGATTTTTTGGGAAACCCAAAATGTGATTGTTCTTGTAAGAATGTTTTTATGAATGATTCTTTTGCTTCCCATGGTGATTTATATCTATGTGGGGACTATTCTCTTGAAATAAAAGGTGGTGCATGCTTAGAAATTCCATCTACTTCTTCTTTATGTGTTTCCTATGTTGAGCATACTAGTGGTGATGGACTTGAAGCTAGTGAGTACATGCATACGGACACCATAGCTGAAGTTAGCTTGTGTGATACCTTTCTCTACTCTCTTTGTGCTCATGATATTTCCACTAATGATCTAGAGGGTATGCCTAATTTTGAGGACGACACCTTAGGAGAAAGTGAGAGTGGCCGAAACCCATGTCTATGGCTACTTCTCCCATTCGATCCCGGTACCATCTTAGGGTATGGTAGGAGTTGTCTCGGCCCATGCTCATTATTTATTGATGTTCGTCATAGCCACTTTCTTTGTGACATTTGTACTAAGTTTTTTATGTTCAACACAAATGATCCATAGATGTACTTCAAGTTTGTTCCACCTCGGCATGGCATATTGATATGTGTATTTTGCTAACCCTAACCCTCATGTCTTGAGGATGTGGGCTTGTTTGTCTTCACTTGATTTTGCAAGGCATGGATTCGAGGTCGAATCCTTTTCAAGAAGGGGAGGATGATACGGGTACGACCACGAGGATGCATATTTGTGAGATGTATTGAACCCGAGATTTGGAGTGTGAAAGTGAAGTGCAAATGAGGACTTAAAAATGGTCCAAAACCGTCCATATAATGCTCTCCAAGGACACCCACTTAAAGACTTAAGACTAAGGGGTCATTTTGGACATTTCACACCTTGTTTGTAAACTACTATATAAGGAACCTTTTAGGTCATTTGTTAGAGAGACTTTGCTTAATATGGATGTTGTATAACACTTAGAAACATTTTCTCTCTAAGGAGAGAAGACCACAAATCTGAAACTTGTAACTAGGGAAATCAACTTGAGTGTGGAATCACTCGTGTTGGATTCAAGCTTTGAAACGTTGGATGCTTGGGAGATCGAGGTCACTCTTGTACCAACGTAAGAGATAGGTTTGTGTTGTGTGTAGTATTAAAGGTCCAAGAGTGTAACAAGTCTTGGGTTGTTAATATTATTCCCTCATTTGGTCTATCTACCTATCTTTATCTTATTGCACTTTGTAGATTCATAGTGGACTGTTTTTGTGACTTGTTGAATACGAATTTTGTAACCATTGTGTTCATCTTGTTCATCTTATATTGTGGCTGTTTTGGTGTTGAAAACACACCTCTTTATCTTGTTATTGTGTTGTTGATAGTGAATTCGAGAGTGGTCTTCAAAAGGGTCCTCAAATCCTTAAGATTAGTGGACTGTTTTGGAGTTGTTTTGTGTTCTCTTGTTTGTCCTGTAACATTGGCCATGTGACAATTTTTTTCATGTGGCATGCTTGGTGACACTCCATTAAGGTGAGGGGTATTTTGATCCAAAAAACAAACAGAGGGATATTTTTGAGCTAAAAAATAAATGAAGGATATTTTTACTCCATTTCAGATAGTTCAGGAGTAATGTTGACCCTTTTTTGTATTTTTTAAAAAATAATTATATGCATGCTATTGATATATTTATCCACATATAAGCCTTAATTTTTATTATGTCTTTCTTGTGAAGAGTTAGAAAAGAGCTACCTTTTTTATTAGACCATATAATAATATACATCAATTATGGCCTTGGAGAATGATTTGTAGATCATCTCACATGTGTTCCATCATGTTTAACTTGTTGAGTGGATTGCAACATCTAAGTCTCTCTTAATGCAGATAAATATCGAACAGTGGCTATGAACATGTGTTTTAGGAGCTAATATGCAAACAGAAAGTGGAAAATAAAGGAATATTATCTATTTTAAATATTAAATATATATAATTCGAATAAGAAAAATTTATTTATTAAACAATCCATAATAGATATTGGGTTGGATGTAAAAATCTTAGTATTAATTTAAAGGAAAAATTTCAGAAATAACAACTCTGTAGTCTTAATTATAATTTTTATAGCAACAGTTTCATAATTACGAAAAATAGCAAATTATATTTTGTATTTAAGTAAAATGTTGCTATATAAATACATATACAGATATATATGTATTACTCATAAATACATATGCACAACTGGAAAATACATATTCTTTTATTACTATGAAGTGGGTAAAATATTGTTACTTTTGCTATAAGTTGTAATTTTAAAAAAGTGTTGCTATTTATTGTAATTATAGTCTTAAGGGTACTAATTTCTGTAATTTTTCCTAATTTTTTTTTTTGGGAATGGACACAAATGACCACTCGGCCCAAAAACTTGCCAACCGAGTAGCCATTGTTTTAGCATTTTCCATAATGTAGTCATTTACGCATTTTGCGCTACTTCTTCGTTCTCTTTTTTTTTTTCGCTGGTATTTTTTTAATTTTTTTTACTGCTCTATTTTTATAAATAAATAAATTTGCTTTTTCATTTTTTTTAACAATCATTTTGTAGTCTTTCCCCCCTATATATTTAAAAATATTCAAATGGTAATGTGAAAGTTCAGCTAAAATATATAAGAAGTATATGCATTTTATACAACAATGATATAATATATTTTATACATATATAATCGTGATAGATATAATTTTATACAATAATGATATAATTTCTATACATATTATATATAGATCATATTTCATACAATAACGATGCGGTTTCTATAAACATCATATATAAAAATATATACTTTATTCAACAATCATACAGTTGTTATACACATTCTATACAACCTTTAGTTACAATATTTATTCGAATATATATTTTATACAATAATTATACAGTTTCTACTTATATCTTATACAAATACATATTCTATACAACAATTATCCAGTTTCTATACAATTATATTTAATTATTATTTTTTACAAAAATAAAAAAGAAAATTTTTTAGCCCAAAAAAAGCTGGACCTCCCCTCCAAAAAAAAATTAAAAAATCAGCAACACTATATACTTTAAAAAGGCTGAAATAGCCCAGAATTAAAATTGGCCAATTTATGAAATTACTTTTGCCAACCGTCCATGTAATGTCCATTAGCACAGACATAGACTATTAATTTTAGGCAAAATCAATACGCAGCTCCCTTAAGTACGCACAATTTTTCACTTAGGCACCTCAAGTGGACATTGTTCCATTTTGACACCTCAAATGACCTTCAAGTGTGCCACTTTGGCACCTTTTGCTGAATCAGCAAAAATATACCATGTGCGTGTACTACACGCGCTGATGACGTGGAAAGTGACCAATAAGATAATGACATTTGTCATTTTTTACCAAATTAATTATTAAATAACTATTTTTAATTAAAAAAATAAATTACCAATCAAATATTAACACTTGAAATTTTTTAACTTAAATAATTATAAATTTTTTTTATAAATTTAATCCCCACCCCTCCCATCTCCATCTGTCTTCTCCATCCCTCCCCCTCCCCCCTTGGTCCGCTTCCCCACCCCTAAATTAACTTCTTCAGCCTACCCACCCACGCCTGCTCGCTTCCCCACCCCTCAATTCTCTCTCCAATGTCAATATATTGTTGATATCTTTGCATTTTCTTAGTGAAGCTTTTGTTGTTGATCATCATCTTGTTAAGAAAAAATAAAATAAGAAATTTTTCCTTTGAAATTTTCCAAGCTTTTGTTTGATATTTTTTTTTTTCTTGATTTTACTTAGTGTTATTGCAATGGGTGTAATGTAATGAGAAAATTAAACTTGGAATATAAGAATGTTGCTGTTAAGTTGCTATGCTTTGGTTTAGACTCAATTAATGAAAATTGAGTTAATGTAAGTTTGATAGTGATATTGAATTTAATTGTGGTACAAAAATTGTGGAGGTGAATAGTAAAATTAATGGTGGTTGTGCGCAAAATTTGGTTACACTATTTTTATTTTTTTACAACAATCATGGAGATGTGATTTAAGATGTGATTTTTAATTTTCAAAATTAGTATGTGATATTTTTTCTTTAATTCAAAAATTTGGTGCTAGTTTGTTGGTTGATGGTGGTGATGTTGGAAGTTGGAGCTGATGGACGGAGAAGAAGAAGGTTTGAAGTTGATGTTGGAAGCTTAACAATGGTTATTAATGGTGGTGGAAGGTTGAGTTGATGGAAGAAGAAAGAAGGAAGAGGAAGAAGGTAAAAAAAATATAAAAATCATAAAATAGAGCTCCTCACGCGCCTTTAGTGTAGTGCAACACACACCATGTGCTGTGCCAGCAAAAGGTGTCAAAGTGACACACTTGAAGGTCACTTGAGGTGCCAAAATGAAACAATGTCCACTTGAGGTGCCTAAGTGAAAAATGACGCGTACTTAAGGGGGCTGCGTATGGGTTAGGCCTTAATTTTAAAATGGGACAGGCCATGTCGTTTTTCCTTAATTTTTTTGATAAATTACACAAAACTTAAACTTAAGAGACTATATTACCCAATATTTCTTACTTTTTTTTAAAATTTATATAAAATCTCGATTTTCAACTTTATTCTTGATACATATCAACAAAACCTCGCATCCTATTTTTACTCCACCATTAACTCATGCAAGATATTTTTTTTTCAAAGATTTCCTTCCCTAAAATCTCTCCCAAATTATAATCAATTAAAACATCTTCCATTTTCAAGCCATTTTTTTCTAAAGATTTACTTTTCTATAATCTCTCCCAAATTATCATTAGTTAAAACATCTTCCATCTCCATTACTCCATATTCTTCAATCGTCAATGTACTACATTAAATTATAATTTTTTCCAGTTATTAAAAAAGGAGAGTTAATTGTTTAACTGGATTTTAAGTTAATATTAAACAACACAGATACAAATATAAAAATATTAATTTTCGTTAATCCAACGCAGATACAAGTTGTGCATGAATTTTGTTAATCCGCTTGATACATATATCAAAATATTAATTTTTTGAATACATTTTCATAGTGTAACGGTGATTCATATGAATGATACTTTTGTTATCAGTATATGGGTGATATATTTGTTGACAGTGTATGAATGATACATTTTACTGTTAGATTATTGGTGATACATTTTATTGACAATGTATAAGTGATACATTTGCGGTCAGATTATTGGTGATACATATGTCCTAAATGTTTCTATAACTATTATATTTTTTGATTCATTTATAACATATGATTAAGTGAATCATCTTTTAAATTGTGTTTTGCTCAGTACATTTATTTCAACTATAAAAACGTATCACTAATATAACAGATAACCTCTTAAGACTAATGCAAACAATATTAATATGAATTACAAAACTTTCATAAACATTTAATATGAATCATATAAATTTCAAATTCAAACTCTTTAAATATGAATCAAAAATTTCAAACTTCAACTTATATGTCAAGTATGCTAAATGTATCATATATATTGAATATCTAATTTCGAAAAAAACATAGAAATACAAATGTATTACACATATTTCAGATGTATCACATAGAAATCCTCCGCCGTCAAATAATAATTCATATTTCAGATGTATCACGTACTCAAATTATATTTTCTCTTCTCCTCTTTCTCTTCTTCATTCACTTCCGTCACCGACGTCGTACTAGTCTGTACATGAGCATCACGAATTTGAACAGGATCTCCAGTACGAATGGCTTCAAGTCAATTGAGGAGATCGTGAAGTTTAGGGATGTTAGGGAAGAAATCGCGTTCGATTATTTTCTCTATGGCGGTTACATAGGTGTCCTCGTCGAGTACTTTGGAATCGACATTTATTGGTTGGTACTGTAGAAGAATAAGGATTAGTGGTGGTTGAATTAAGGTTTTGGTCAGGTAATGATAGGGAAGGTGACGACAATGAGAAATTGCGGGGGGAGTGGCCCAACGATAAACAACATGGTTGATGAGATAATTTCTGCAGAAACTAGGATGAGTGGAAAGGGAAGATGAATATTATAAATCTACTTGGGAATAATACTATGGCGGTTATAGAGTTGTGAACGGACAAGGAATAATCGAATACTTCCCTGATTGTGTGTGATTTCCTCCACAGAATAAAAGAGAATCTATTACTTCCGTAAATAAATATCTAGTTAGTTTTAAATGTATCACTTTTTATATGTGTCACGTTAAAACAAATGTATCACAATTTTGAAAAAACGGGATATGATATAATTAACTAAATAGTTGGGATAAAATGTAATAACACTTAAACATTCAGAAATTTATGTAAGTTACCCTATTTTTTTTTTTCAGCTTCCATATTGTCATTTAATTGTTTTTAAGTTTAGGTCTTTAGGAGTTCTTTTGTTAGTTTTTCCCTACATTCTACCATAAATAGAATTAAATTTTTTGGTGGAAAAGATCTATTTTATATTTGATTAATAATTCCTTGGAGGAAAAGTTTTGAATTTTTTAAATTAAGAATCTTTTTACCTATAAATAATAATAGCATTCACAAAGTGGCCTAAAATTTTTTTTAGGAGGTCAATTATTCTCTTAATTGTTTTGTGTGTTTAAATATTAATTTCTCCATTATATAGGTCACTTGATCAAAACATATTAAATATTATGCTTTTTTGTTACAGTTAAATGCTAACAATTGTTAGCTTTCACATTACATCATGTAAAATAATCACGGCGACATGCTTATTATTTTGATTTATTTCAATCCCAACACTTTTAACAATCGAAATTAAATCTTAACTTTAATTGCACTATAATCAAAGCTTAAATTTCTGAATGTATGTGAAAAAGAGTCCTAAAATATTGTTACAAATATATATAAGAGCCCAAATAAAATTACTACTATATTAAAGATCAAATAAAAGATGCATTACTATTTCTGGTTTGTTCTTGCTAGGGTTTGCTTGATTTCTTTCAAGAAAGACAAGCGTGAGTTATGGCTTTTCGTTTCGGAGGAAGACTCTTGGTTCCTGGTGCTCATCGGATGTTGCTTCGAGCTACACGATCACAAATAACGGATAGAGAAGGGTGCTTTACCATCTAACCAATCCCCTCTTCTTCCTTATTAGACTAACCTTTCACAACTATATTTGCATGACGCTTCTTTCGAATAATATTGTTGATAGGAGAACTATTTTGCTATCTTCAAAATCAAGATATCGAAATGACATATTGTTGGTCTTTGATTCTTGGCAGTTTACGTTGACATGCTTCTCATGCTTTTTTTCAAGTTTGTTTTGTTGCTTAATATATACGTATAACTTAATTTTTTAATGAATGATGAATTGAGTTTTTCAATTATTAAAAAAGCTACATGTTGCATCATCTAATCCTTAGAACAAATACAGTTGATAGTTGTGAGAGTGAAGCTAGACAAAGAACTTGAAGCAAACAGCTGGAAAAAGGAAGATGAACAGAGTAGTTTGATGGAATTTTTTATGCCCTTCAACCATTAAGGTTTACTTCTATAGGCAACGGTACAATTATTTTTAGAATGAAGAATTGTATTTAATTGATTTTCTCATCTTTGTAAGTTCATAAGATATTTAATTATTAAATTAAAGCAACGTTTATTTATTTTGATCACATGAATATTGTAAATGTAATATTTTCTCTTTACATATATAATTTTTTTATTAATGTGACGCATATGTGCAAAATAGTATATTACACTAGTAAATAAAAGTACAACAAAAAATAATAAAATAATATAAATATTTATTTTTTCCACAAAAAAGAAGTGAAACAATTAGAAAAGTAAAGTTTTTTAAAAAAAAAGCAACAAAAAAAAATTTAAACAATGACTTTTTTTTTAAATAGCTCATAAAAAACAATTATTTTTTAAAAAAATTAGAATGCAACTGGCCAAATGGCTTAACAGTGACACTGCAAAGGAATAGGCATCAGGCGACATGTCATTTTTGTTGTAAACAATTTAATCGAGCGGCTATATTTGATTAAAAAAAAAAAAGGAGAAATGACAGAAACGACACTTCAAATTAAAATATTTCTACGAAGATGATCATAGAATTTAAATTTCACTTTCTAACCTTTTCAGTTTACTGGCTTGTTCTATACCATTTCTACACACCTTCTATACAGTTTCTATACATATCTTATACATATAAATATTCTAAAAGAAAATTATACAGTTTTGATACACAATTTATACAATAAATGTACATTTTTTTTACATATTTTATTCAACAATTATATAATTTTCATACACTTTCTATATATTTTTTATATATATTTTATACATATACATATTTGATAGAACTATACAATTTCTATACATATATCTTATATAGATACACATTCTATTTAACAATTATATTATTTTAATATAATTTAATTATTATTTCTAAACAATAAAAAAAAATCAGAATATTTGATCAATTAAAAAATTTATAGCAAAAAAAAAAAAATTGAAATATTTTTAAAAGGGCCGAATTGCCCAAGTTGAAAACTGTATCGGTATTGTATATAGACTGTATCAGTATTGTATATGGACTACGTAAGCGAAAACGACCCAAATTAGGAAAAGGCTATAAAGCGAAAATAGTATATCCGACTGACCACTTTTTGAAAATTTTTCAAACTTGAGCTATTTGTTTTAAAAAGTACTATAGAGTGTCTTTTTCCCTAAAAACAATTGTCGTTCGGCCTTTTAAAGTAAAAAAAACAGTTTTTTTTTTGTGTAAAAATTTATCTCAATGGACATTTTGCATAATTTTTTCAAAAAGAAAAAACACTTGTTTCAGAGATTTATTCAGTAAAGAAATCGAAATCAAATTAAAATCCTTTATCAAAAAGGATTCTAAAATCATGTCTTATAAAAAAAATCCAAGTCAATCAACATATGAAAATTTTCACAACTCAAATACTATGACAAGATCTTGCAAATATCCATTACATATTATATTAAGGAGTCGTTTGGTAGGCTGTATTAAGAAAATAAATGGATTAAGTGTGCTATTATTTTAGTATTTTATTTGGTAGCAATTTTGAAGCAATGTATAACTAATACATGCATTAGTTATACACCCTATATGGTATTATAGGGTGTATAACTTTTTTTTTTTGGTGGAATGAAAATGCATTAAGAATAAACTTGAGTTTTACATTGCAAAGCCTAGTTAGGCACAAAAACATAATTTGGATTAACATTCCCAGAACTGGTTACAGAGCAAGTGGATGATTTTTCAGTAAAATCTTTCCAAAAAACTACTCCTACACTAGTAGGCGGAGTTACAAAAACATACAGTTTGTCAAAAAGATCCTGCTTTGAGCCTTGCTTTGCCATTAGGTTAGCTACTCTATTCTGCTCCCTGTAAGTGTGATGAACTGGAGGTCCCCCCAAACTCCTCAGTAGTGACCTGCATTCATAGATAGCTGGATCATATAGTAAGTTGCCATATTAAAGCATGCTAATGATTTCCTGTGAGTCAATGCGAATTTCCAGGGGTTTTAGATTCTGCTCAAGGTCTAGCTTCAGGCCTTCTTTCAAGGCCAAGAGCTTCATGAGATTGTTGGTGGCATGGGTAAAACCAATAACCCAGTCCCCTCTACAATTCTTGATGACTCCCCCAATTCCACCTCTACCCGGGTTGCCAATGCAGGACCCATCGGTGTTGAGCTTAAAATGGTTGATGGTTGGGGGTACCCATTTAATGGTGATATTATTTTTGGGAGGGGCATTAGTGAATTTTCCCAGGTGATGGTATTCCACAGCTTCAACATGGGGGATGCTAAAATAAGGCTGAGAGTTGGCGTTATGAAAGTTATTAGCATTTCTGGTTTTCTAGATGTGCCAGAGGCAAAATTGTAGAAGGGTACTCCAAGGAGTGTTGTTGTCAAACCAGTCCCTCCCCAGGATTTTCCATGTAGTGGGCCAATTGTTGGTATCAAACATAGAAAGCTGAAGATGGGTACTCCCCTTATATTTTTGGATGAGCTTTTGCCAAAGAAACTTGGCCAAGGTACATCCAAAGAATATGTGCTGTTGGTCTTCAGGGATATTGTTGCAGCTATGACAAATAGTGGGGATATTCAATACCATTTTTAAGAGAGTGACTCTAGTGGGCAGGCTATTGTGGTGCATGAGACACAAGAAGGTCTTGATTTTGTTGGGGATTCTGAGGTGCTAGATCCAATTGGAAGAGATGTGGTGGCCTGATGATTTGCCTTAAGACTGGTAATGTGGTGATAAGCACTTTTGCAAGAAAAAATGCCATCACCCCTCAGTCTTCAGAGAGGAGTGTCTTGACTGAGGTGGTTGCTATGTAAGAAAGTATTTTGGATATTGTAGGAGATACTGGGGGGGGATATCAAAAGGTAGGGGAGTAAAGTCCCACCTTCCATTCTTCCAAATATCCTTGACCATAATAAGGTTAGAAGTAGGCAAGTTATGGCCCTGGAGGATGGATGATTGGGGTGGGGGGAGGGGGCATTCCAGGGATCCACCTATCATCCCAAGCCTTAACCTTGTTTCCATCCTTGATGGCCCAAAATAAAGCATCCTTACAGAGGTTTCAATATTTGTGGATGCTGTTCCAGGTCCTAGAACCCTTGTTGCTACTTTTTTTTCCCTTCCCATATTTGGAGATAAAAGTGTTGGACCATAGGGATGTGGGGTTGGTATATATTCTCTATCCTAGACTGTAGATAAAAGAGTCATTTTTAATGGCAGTAGTCTGCATGCCTAGCCTACCATCCCTTTTAGGAAGAGTGCTGGTGTCCTACCCAACCAAGTGCATTTTCCTTTTGACATTAGTGGTGCCCGAAATGAAGTTCCTTTAGGCTCTGTCAATTAGTTCATGGATATTGTTAGGTAGATAGATATATTGCGTGACATGGTTGGGCATACTGGCTTAAGAGGATTTAGCTAGAGTTACCTGACCAGTCATGTTAAGGAACTTGGTTTTCCACCCTGCAAGCTTGCTGTTTAGATTGTCAATTATAAATTGGAAGTCCCCCCTTTCAGGTTTCTTGTGGAAGATGGGAAAACCCAGTTATTTACCAAAAGAGTTGGAAGAGTGGATGCCCAGGATAGAGGAAAGATTGTCGTGATCATTCAAACTACAGTTTTTTGAAAAGATGACCTTGGATTTTGCATAGTTGATTCTTTTTCCTGAGTAGGAGCTGAAACTGTGGAGGATCCTATTGATAGTTTGATAGTTCTTTGAATTAACTTTTGCAAAATAGAGTAAGGCCATCAACAAAGAAGAGATAAGAGATGAGGGGTCCACCTTTGGGGATGGATATAGGTGTCCAGTAAAGGGTGTCAACCTCAGAGTTGATCCTCCTGGAGAGAAGTTCCATGCACAGAATGAAGAGGTAGGGTGATATGGGGTCCCCTTGCCTAATACCCCTAGAAGGATGGAAGGAGTTAGTTTCCCCCCATTGACAAAAGTAGAGATAGAAGAGGTAGAGATACAAGAGAGGATGAGTTTAATGAGGTGATGAGGAAAATTGAAGAAGTGGAGTGCCTGCTTAATAAAAGATCATTCAAGCCTATCAAAAGTTTTTTCAAGGTCTATCTTGAAAATCATATTAGCCTTCTTACCCTTCATTTTGGATAAATGACTAATATATTCTTGGACAATAATGGCTTTATCAGAGGCTCTCCTTATAGTCATTAAACTAGATTGGTTAGATCCAATGATCTTGGCAAGTATGGGGTTCAGTATGGTGGCTATAATCTTAGTGATGACTTTATATTGAGTATTGCAGAGGCCTATGGGTCTAAAGTTTTTGAGAGAAGTGATATTTCTATATTTGGGGATGAGATTGAGGTAGGTAGAGTTGACCTACAGGTCTATAGAGTAAGAGGTGAAGGTCTCTTGGCAGAACTTGACAAGTAGGGGTCTAAGGATATCTCAGAATTTTTGGTACAAAAAAGAATGCATGCCATCTAGCCCCGGAGCTTTGTTAGGTTTATAGGAGAAGTTAACCCTTTTGACCTTCTCAAGGAAAGGAACAACCTATACGAGGTCATGATTGGAGTCGCTGATGGATCCCAAAGTGGAGGGGTTAGATTGGGTAGTGAGATACCCTAATGTGTGCTCAGTAGAGTGGAGATTTTCATAGTAATTGGAAATGGTATTGTTAATGTCCTTTAGATAGTAATGACAGGTCCCATTTTCATCTATAAAAGAGTTGATTCTATTCCTTCTCCTCCTATTGAGAGTGGAGGTATGGAAAAATTTAGCATTAGAATCCCCCCCAAGAGCCAAGAGATTCTGGACTTGAGTTTCCAGAACTCATTTTTCAAAGTTAGGATATGGTTGAACTCTTTAAGGAGATTTTGTTCTAGGCTGTGAAGGAAAGAGCTTGTGGAGTAATTTTGGGATTTCTGGATACCAGCCAACCTTGCAAGCAAGTGTTTTTCCTTATTGAAGATGTTCCAAGAAATGTTCATGTTCCAGTCCCTGACCTTCCCCTCAAAATCAGAGGTAGCTCTGGTTATACAGGGGTAATTGTGGAAGGAATCTTTGATCATATTAGGGAATTCATAGTGACTTAGCCACATGGATTCAACCTTGAAGGGTTTTTTTGGTTCACAGGGGTAGATCCTAGATTAAAGAGGAGAAGAGAGTGATCAGAATGGGTTCTAGGGAGGTAGGTAACAGAGGCTTCAGGGAACAAATGGATCCAATGGTCATTAGCAAGGCATCTATCAAGCCTTTCTAGAATAAGGCCCTGTCTATTCCTATATCTCATGTTAGACCAAGTGTATTTGTTACCTCTAAACCCTAGATCAATGGGATTGCAATGGTTTATACAGTTTTAAAAGAGATTGGATCTATATAGGTTTATCCTAGAGCTATCAATTTTTTTAGCAGCTCTAAGGATTTCATTGAAATCTTCTCCTACCAACCAAATCTTACCCTCAGGGGAGATGAAGTTATCAGATAAGGAGGAGAGTTGGTCCCAGAGCTCAATCTTAGTATGAAAGTTAGTACTAGCATAGATGACACTAATAAACCAAGATGAGGAGGGGGGAACTAACCTTGACCTTGGCATAGATGGCCTGAGAAGAGATGGACACAAAAGTTATGGAGATAGAGTCATCCCTCCACATGATTACAAGACCCCAGAGTTGCCAGTTACTTTAGACTAAATGTGACAGTTGAAACCTAGCTCCTCACACAGGTCTTGGTGGTCAATCATTTTGGTCTCTAGCAGAGACAAAATACAGGACTGATGGATGGTAACCATGGCTTTGCAGTGCTTGCTGAACTTATCATTCTTTGCTTCCCTAGCATTCCACACAATGCAATTCTTCATCTTGGATTGGAGAGGTTGAAGGGGTTCTAATGTAGTCTTCTTTCCCTTCCCCATGGGGTTGGAGGTGACTATCAAAGATTAGGCCTTCCTTTTCCTACTGAGTGGGGTTAGCTTGACATGGAGATTCTTTTTTTTCATAGGGTTTGGTGTACTTACCCTTAAATCTCGGTTTGCTAACCCAATGGGGATCAGGATGATCTCTATCTCCTGAACTGGCCCTGTGAATTCTAGATTTAGAGATTCTTCCAGATTGAGTATTTCTGTTCTTGGGACCCTGAGCTGGGAGAGGAACTTCTCCATGTCCTTATTGCTTTACCTCAGGGCCTCCAGAGTATTTAACCTCTCTACCCTCTCCAGGTTAAGATATGGAGATGCATTGGTCAAGGATGAGGTTTGTGCCTGGCTGGGAAAGGCTTGGTTTAACCCAATGGGAGGTGCAAAAGCTGGTCCTTGAAGCATCAGAGCTGGGTTTGGAGGTGGGAAGAAGAGAGGGCTGAGGCTGAGATAATTCATGATGCCGTCTAGTGATTCTGTTGTCAACTCCTCCTGGTAAGAGAAATTGATCACCTGGAATAGAGTGTCCATACATACGTTGGACCCAAATTTCTGTAATCTGTGATTCAGTCTCTCCATTGCTAATAAAGCTAGGTATTGTTGATCCTGAATTAGGATGGTGACTTGTCTCTTTTCCCACTCTAAGTGTAAGGGAACAGTTTGATTGGATAGGCATATTTCTAACCAAAAGGTTGGTTGGTGGGTCAGGGACAATGGAGTTATTGTGATGGTAGTTGGGATGCTGTTTGGGGAGTTTATGACTGCTTTCTTGCATAAAGTCGATCATGGTTTCCTCAGAGTATATAGAGTTCAGAATGTCTAGTGGAGGAAGCCGAGAGGTTTCTTCATCGGGAACACCACTAGTATTAAATGCCTTGTCCACTCTTTGGACAGTTACCATCCCATCACTGGGAGAAGTGGAAGGGTTTCCCACCGTCGGGACTTTAGGCTCATCATTGCCTAAGTCCAGGTGGCTTGAGAGGGTCCCACATTGGGAGGCTTCATTCTTTTTAATTTCCACAGAAGGGAGGGTGGTAATATTTTTAGAAGTTAGGGGATTTAAGAAAAGGGCATCGCGTCTTTTGGGAGCCATTTGGGCCTGGAACTGAGGCCCATGCATAGAATGAGAAATGGGCCTCTTAATGGCCGTAGTCTTTTTTTGTGACCAGATCCTCAATGGGTGATTATTTTTGGGCCCATTAGCAGCCCTGCTAGGGGATTTAGCACTGAGGTGCTTTGGGTATTCTACTTGGGCCGGCCTATAAATGTTAAGCCCCGAGGGAACGGGAGGAGGGGATTTCCCCAGAGAGGATTCCAGCGGGTCAGGGTTCACAAACTTACCTGCCACCACATTGAAGATTTTGACCTTGACGATGGGTGAAACTTTGGTGGGTGTCGTGTGGTTTTTAGCTGTTGTCTTCTTCTACTTGGTAAACGAGACTGTTTGCCAGTCGTTTGTTTATTCCCTTACCTCAATTGGGGCTTTTAATGTACTTTTCTTGGATAAGTGATCAGGTTAATTAGGGTTGATTGTGTAGGAGAAATTGGTGGTTGTGTGACCTAGACGTCCATAATTTTTGCATAAGAGCCCCGCCCCCTCATAAAAAAAAAGCTGTGAATGGTGGCCAATCAAGATCAACGCTGCTACTGGGGTGTCCAAAGGGATTTGGAAACAGATTCTGGCGTATCTACCCCACAACGTTGTTGATGCGCATGCGTCCACCTTCAAAAGTGTAATACCCCATACTTTTCCTAGCTAAATTTAGCCCCTAGAATGTCAAGGATTATTGTAAAAAATGAATAACTCTTAGAACATGTAGAATTTTCGAGCTCTAGACCCATCAATGTGTAGATAATTGACTTAGCTTTCCAACGATACCAATTTCACCTTAATCTAATACTCGGTTGAGAAGTTATGTCATTTTAAGTATAAACAGTATAATATTTCGACAGACACTACATCGCGGTGAAGGGTAAAATCCCAATTGTCAAATTTCAGTGGACCTCCGCGATTGGCCCATATTACGATGAAGTCCCATTTCCTAATTATCAAAATTCAGTGGCTCACCGCGATGGTGGCGCGTCGCGGTGATAGTCTAAATGGTATTTCAGTGGCCTACCACGATATCTCCACGTCACGTTGATTTCTCAGTTCCCAATGGTCCCTTATCCAGTGAGCCACTACGATAATGACGTATCGCGGTGGGTGGACAAATCAGGATTTCAATTTCTAAAATTTATTTTGAAAGGGTAGTTTAGTCTTTTCCCAATCCCCTAAATCGTTAATAACATAAGATTAAATCTATTCTAAGCATTCTATGCTTATTTTTCATCAAATGACTCTCCAAGAAAACTCTAGAGCTCAAAATTTAATCTCACAGAAATCCAATTTCCTTCATTATTCTTCCAAGATAACTCAAAATTTAAGATTCCCAATCCAAGAACTTTAAGAGGTCATCTTCAAAAGCACAATTAGGAATTCAAGATCAAGCTTTGTCATTTCAATTTCATCAATTAAGGTATGTGGGATTTTGAACAAGGATAAATCTTTCATCCTTGTTCCCAAAACTAGCTTTTAATTATAAATTCACATGATTTTACATGAATTTCAGTTTAGGGTTCATACCCATTTATTGTTAATTGAAGATTTTGAGATTTCAAGTAAATTGGGAATTGAATTACATGTCTATTTTCGTAAATTCATGCGTATGACCGTATTTTCCAGATTTTGAGTTGAATTATGAATATTTTCATTATCAAGCATGAAATTTATGATGATTTGACATGAGATTGATGCATGGGTTATCAATCTCAAGTTGAATGATGCTATTTCAAGAATAATTATGCTTTTACACATTTTATGATATGTTTATAGATAGTTTTGAATAAAGATTTAATCTTTTGTTCTTTAGCTAAGATATAAAATCCACTTTACAGCTTAAATTAAGTTTTGAATGAACAGATACACAATTAGCTTTCAGTATGAAATATTATGACTTTTAAAAGTAAATTTCCTACAGAATACGCATACAGATTAAATGGAGTAATATTTAGCACCGAATAAAAAGTGTGGGTTTAGCGCATCCTACTTTCCTAGAACTACGAGCCAACATAGGTACATATTTAGTATTCCTATTTCTTTATGGATGAAAGTTACATATGTGATCACTTAGCTCAGGTTATACTCCCTGGCAAGGATATAACACCTCTCCCCAATGTGAGGTTTTCCCCTTAGGGGAATGAGATGTTGGACTCTATGATAGCTCACATGGTTTATGTCGGTTAAGAGAACCTTCTTAATAGTAAAGAATAACATAACAATTTTTTGCACAATACAACTTTTAGAAAAGAACAACTTTTAGAAACTAAGTGTAGAGGCTCACAACTTTACTCAGATATGGTCTTATTTCAGACATTACTTATAGAATTTCAGCTTTCAGTTTTCATATGATAAAAGTGAGTCCTTCCTACACTTAGGATGCATGATTTGTAAACAGACTACAAATACAGATTTAGAACTAAGTGTATTAGCTCACAATATTCATATAGTATGTTTTATTATACATGATTTATGATTTTCAGCTTTCAGTTATTCCAGCCATGTGAGTCATTACATGCAGCATGCATATTCTTTGAATTTTAATAACATTGAGATATTACCTTTACTTATGCATTCACCCCATATACTTAGTACATCCTCAAAGTACTGATCCATAAATATGTCTATGTGCTACATTGTCTCATAATGTAGGTTCAGGTGCTCAGTCTCAGCAGCGTGAGTGATTTTGGGCATCCCTATATACATCCTAATAGTTGGTGAGTCCTCATGGTTTGAGGGCCCATTTGTCCAGATTTTTAGTTTTCATAGTAATTGAGTAGTTGCTTTCAGTTTAATCTGAGTCAGTTTGGGGTTTGTCCTAATGGCTCTCTAGTTTCTTAGTAGTAGAGGCTTGTCAGACTACTAGCTATTATATTCAATCTTTCAGTATTAGTTACCTAGACAATATATTGAGTTGATCTTAGACAATTTTTGATAATATTTAATATTTTAGCATTCCTTTCTAATTAAATAACTTTAATATGAGTTATAGACTTAGTAACAGCCTTACAGGGTTAGCTTGACACTACTAGTAGTCTTGAGCACCGTGTGACATCTTGGGACCAGGTTTTGGGGTGTTACAAATTTATTATCAGAGCCTAAGGTTTAAAGAGTCATAGGGAGTCAGACAAGCCGCGTTACGTAGAGTCTTGATCATGGGTGTGAAGTACGCCATATTTATGAGTAAGAGGCTATGGGATATTTTAGAAAATCATCCCTTTCTTTCATAATCCATCTTTCTTATAACTATCTCTATATACTATTAACTCATGCTCTTTTATAACAGAATATGCCTCTTTTCAGAGCTAATGCTCGTAGGAATGATAACCAGCCACCCCAGCTTGTTGATCCTCTGAATGGAATGTGTTTCATGCTAAATTTTGGCTTCCTTTCAGGTGTTAGCCCAAGCTGTGACTACTAATATTCAGGACAATAATCAGGCTGCAGTTCTACATCAGCAAGAGGGTGATCTAGCTGTGGCCAGACTTCGTGACTTCATGAGAATAAATTCACCTAAATTCTTTGGGTCAAAGGTAGGTGAGGACCCACAATTGTATCTTGATGAGGTGTAAAACATCACCTAAGTTATGCATGTTACTGAAAAGTAGAGTTTGGAATTGACAGCTTATAATTGGGTTGTTATGTGGAAGAAAGGTAGGGGTGATAATGCAACTCCTATGAGTTGGCAAGTGTTTTAGGATGCTTTTTTGATAGATTCTTTCCATGTGAGTTATAGGAAGCCATGATTGAGGAGTTCATGAACCTGAGGCAGGGCTCAATGATAGTGAAGGAGTACTGCCTTAAGTTCAACTAGTTTTCTAAGTATGCTCCTGAGTTGATAGCTGATACTAGATCCAATATGAGTAAGTTTGTTACTGGAGTATCTGGTTTGGTAGTCAAGGACTGTAGGATTTCCATGCTTATTGGGGACATGGATCTTGGTAGATTAATGACTCATGCCTAGAAGATTGAGGCAGAAAAGTTGAAGAGAAGAGATAGAAGTAATAAGAAGGATAAAACTGGGCAGTTTGAGTATGGTCAGTCTAGGTCTGTAGGGGAAAATTGTTCCCAGTTTTAGAGTCGTCCACCTTTGCTAGCGCCATCTTTATCTAGTGCCACCGTAACAAGAACCAAGTAGGAGCAGTGGGGTAAGAGTTCCGCATCTAGATCTCAGAATAGTGTGGGTGGAGTTATATTTCTGTGAGAAGGGTTTTTAGGAGTTGAAGACTCGGCTCACTTCAGCCCCCGTTTTAGCACTACCTAATGGTACAGATGGATTCATTATATACTGTGATGCTTCTAGAGTTGGTTTGGGTTTTGTGTTGATGCAGAGAGGTAAAGTCATAGCCTATGCCGCTAGACATATTAAGCCTCACAAAATAAAATTACCCTACCCATGATCTTGAGTTAGCTGCTGTTGTGTTTACATTAAAAATCTGGAGAAACTATCTTTATGGGGTGCATGTTGATGTGTTTATGGATCACAAAAGTTTGTAGTATGTGTTCACTAAGAGGGAGTTAAATCTCTGTTAGAGAAGATAGTTAGAATTATTGAAGGTTTATGATATGAGTGTGTTGTATCATTCGGGAAAGGCCAATGTAGTAGCAGACGCCCTTAGTAGATTATCTATGGGCAGTGTTGCTCATGTAGAAAATGATAAGAAAGAGCTAGTTCGGGAAGTTCACCAGTTAGCTAGATTGGGTGTGAGGTTGGTTGACTCAGCTAAAGGGAATGTTTAGGTTCAGAGTAGTTCAAAATCTTCTCTAGTTTCTGAAGTGAAAGAGAAAAAGGATAGGCATCCTAGTTTAGTCAAACTAAAGGGTACAGTTAAAGACCAAAAGGTGGAGGTTTTCTCCCAAGGGGGAGATAGAGTGTTGAGATACCAGAGTAGATTGTGTGTGCTATATGTTGATGATCTAAGGTAGCGGATTATGGAAGAAGCACATAGTGCACGTTATTCCATCCATCCGAGAGCCATCAAGATGTACCACGAGATGCGGGAAGTCTATTGGTAGAGTGGTATGAAGAAGGATATTGCAGAGTTCGTAGCTAAGTGTTCAGTTTGTTAATAGGTTAAAGTAGAGCACCAAAGACCTAGTGGTACGCTGTAGGAGTTTGGTATTCCCACTTGGAAGTGGGAATAGGTGAATATGGACTTTGTGACCGGATTACTCCATTCACGTTATCAACATGATTTGATTTGGGTTATAGTAGACAGATTGACTAAATCAACCCATTTTTTGCCGGTTCACACTTCCTACACAACTGAAGATTATGCAAAATTGTATATCAGAGAGTTAGTCAGATTGTATGGAGTTTCTTTGTCCATCATCTCCGATAGGGGTACTCAGTTTACCTCTCAATTTTGGGAAGCCTTTCAGAAGGGTCTTGGTACCCAAGTCCATCTTAGTTCAGCTTTTCATCCGCAGACAGATGGTCAAGCAGAGAAGACAATTCAGACTCTAGAAGATATGTTGAGGGCATGTGTGCTTGATTTCAAAGGTAGTTGGGATGAACATTTGCCGTTGATTGAGTTCGCCTATAATAACAGTTACCATGCTAGCATTTAGATGGCCCCATTTGAGGATCTTTATGGACAAAGATATATATATCTTATGTAGGTTGATCCGAAATGAGTGAGGCCACTTTGATTGGACCAGATATGGTGTTTGAAGATATGAAAAAAGTTCAGTTGATTCGAGAAAGATTGAAAACAACTCAGAGTCATCAGAAGTCGTATACAGACGTGAGAAAGAGAGATTTTGAGTTTTAAGTAGATGATCTTGTATATTTGAAAGTTTCACCCATGAAGGGGGTAAAGATATTTGTCAAAAATGGGAAGCTTAGTCCCCGATATATAGGCCCCTATAGGATTTTGAATCATGTTGGGAAGGTAGCGTATGAGCTTGAGCTACCCTTAGACTTGTCCTCAGTTAATCTAGTATTCCATGTATCCTTATTAAAGAAGTGCATGGACGATTCAGCTGTTGTAGTTTCTCTAGAAAGTACAAATATTCAGAATAGCCTTTCATATGAAGAAGTTCCAGTAGAGGTCCTTGATCATCAGAGTTTTAAACTAAAGAACAAAGAAGTTCCCTTGGTCAAAGTTCTATGGCCGAATCAGTCCGTTAAGGGCGCTACTTGGGAAACAGAAGTAGACGTGCATACCAAGTATCCTCATCTCTTCTCCACAAATTTAGATTCAGCCGAAGGTAATAGTCCTCCTTAATCCAGTTCTTTTCTAGTCTTAGATTTAGCTATATAACTATCTTCATGTAAATTCATGACTCGCAGATTAACTCAGTCGCTCAGTATGTTTTAGATTCAATCATACAGCTTGTGTCAGTTGTGCATACCAGCATATAGCCTTAGTTCCTCAGTATTTTTAGCTTAACTAGTCTTATTCGAGGACGAATGTTCCTAAGGGGGAGATAATGTAATACCCCATACTTTTTATAGCTAAATTTAGCCCCTAGAATGTCAAGGATTAGCTTCGAAAATGAATAAATCTTAGTACATATAGTATTTTTGAGCTCTAGACCTACCAATGTATAGATAATTGGCTCAGCTTTACAACAATACCAATTTCGCCTTAATCCGATACTCGGTTGAGAAGTTATGACATTTTTAATATAAATAGTATGGCATTTCGACAAACACCGCGTCACGGTGAAGGGTAAAATTCCAATTGTCAAATTCTAGTGGACCTCCGCGATTGGCCCACATCAAGGTGAAGTCCCATTTCCTAATTGTCAAAATCCAGTGGCTCACCGCGATGGTGGCGCATCGCGGTGATGACCTAAATGGTATTTCAGTGGCCTACCATGATTGCTCCACATCCAGTTTCCAATGGTCCCTTATCTAATGAGCCACCGCGATAGTGGCGCGTCGCAGTGGGTAGCCAAATTAGAATTTCAATTTTCAAAATTTATTTTAAAAGGGCAGTTTGGTCTTTTCCCAAGCCTCCAAATAGTGAATAACACAAGATTAAACCTATTCTAAGCATTCTATGCTTATTTTTCATCAAATTACTCTTCAAGAAAACCCTAGAGCTCAAAACTTAATATCTAAGAATTCCAATTTTCTCTATTAATCTTTCAAGATAACTCAAAATTTAAGATTCCTAATCCAAAAACTTCAAGAGGTAATCTTCAAAAGCACAATTAGGAATTCAAGATCACGCTTTTATTTCAATTTCATCAATTAAGGTATGTTGGGTTTTGTCCAAGGAGAAATCTTTCATCCTTGTGCCCAAAACTAGTTTTTAATTATAAATTCACATGATTTTACATGAATTTCAATTTAGGGTTCATACCCATTTATTGTTAATTGAAGATTTTGAGATTTCAAGTAAATTGGGTGTTGAATTACATGTCTATTTTCGTAAATTCATGCGTATGATCGTATTTTCCAGATTTTGAGTTGAATTATGAATATTTTTATTATCAAGCATGAACTTTATGATGATTTGACATGAAATTGATGCATGGGTTATCAAGCCCTAGTTGAATGATGCTATTTCAAGAATGATTATGCTTTTACACATCTTATGATATGTTTATAGATAGTTTTGAATAAAGATTTAATCTTTTGTTCTTTAGCTAAGATATGAAATCCACTTTACAACTTAAATTAAGTTTTGAATGAACAGATACACAGTTAGCTTTCAGTATGAAATATTATGACTTTTAAAAGCGAATTTCCTACAGAATGAGCATACAGATTAAAGAGAGTAGTATTTAGCACCGAGCAAAAAGTGTGGGTTTAGCGCATCCTATTTTCCTAGAACTACGAGACAACATAGGTACAGTTTCAGTATTCCAATTTCTATATCGATGACAGTTACAAATGTGATTACTTAGCTCAGGTTATACTCCCTGGCAAGGGTATTGTCTCACAATATTCATATAGTATGTTTTATTATACAGATACAAATTCCCATTTCTATATCGACTGTAGATACAAATTTAGAATTTAGTGTATTGTCTCCCAATATTCATATAGTATGTTTTATTATACATGATTTATGATTTTCAGCTTTCAGTTATTCCAGCCATGTGAGTCATTACATATAACATGCATATTCTATGAATTTTAATAACATTGAGATATTACTTTTACTTATGCATTCATCCCCATATACTTAGTACATCCTCAAAGTACTGATCGACATATACGTCTATGTGTTACATTGTCTCATAATGTAGATTCAGGTGCTTAGTCTCAGCAACGTGAGTGATTTTGGGCATCTCTATCTACATTCCAAAAGTTGGTGATTTTTCATGGTTCGAGGGCCTATTTGTCAATATTTTCATCTTTCTTAGTATTTGAGTAACTGCTTTCAGTTTAGTCTGAGTCAGTTGGGGGTTTGTCCCAATGGCTCTCTAGTTTCTTAGTAGTAGAGGCTTGTCGGACTACTAGCTATTATATTCATACTTTTAGTATTAGTTACCTAGATAGTATATTCAGTTGATCTCAGACAAGTTTTTATAATATTCAGTATTTTAGCATTTCTATCTGATTAAATTACTTTAATATGAGTTATAGACTTAGTAGCAGGCTTACAGGGTTAGCCTTAGACTACTCGTAGTCTTGAGCACCGTGTGAAATCTCGGGACCAGATTTTGGGGTGTTATAAAAAGATTTCCTATTTTTTTGCCGATCCACTGGAGAATAGAGGCGTCATAAAACTCGGTGGGCAGATGCGGAAGTCTGACCCAAATTGCAGTTGTATCCACCTTTGATTCGCTTGGCACAAAGTTGGGTTCCCATTTCCTCATTGAAATGAAACTCCCTGTAATGAACCAAGGACCTCCCTAAAGGACTATTGATTGACTTTCTGGCTTGGAGAATTTGATGGTAAAGAAGCCCATACCGAGATCTATAAGGTGTAGAGGTTCGGATGGTTTCCATAGATCCTCTAATTTTTTTGAGGTATTGGTGATTGAACTTTGATTTAACTGGTTTGATAATAATGGAGTGACTCCATGGAGCATATAAGCACTGCCTGTCTTTCTCGAAGAGAAGTATTTGGTTTTCAGAGCCTTATCCTTGATGGTGGCCGTGGTCTTCAAACAATTAGTCAGGGTAATTATTTTTCCGATGGTGATATCTTTATAAGAAAGGGGAGTCCACCATCAAAATTTCCTTTGGAGGGTTATTGATTGGGGGATTTGGAAGAAGGGGGGGAGTGAGGGTTGTAACCATGGCTGGGTTGGTGCCGAGGGTGAGTGAGGGATAAGTTAGAGAGAGGGAAGTCTTTCTCTCTCTATTTTAATTCTATTGGCAGATCTCATTTATTAATACCGATACTAGAAGGCAGATGTCGAAAGCCTGGTGAGTAGTTACTATCGTCCTCAATCCCATGACACTGTCTCTAACCCTTGTGGCACCCCTCTTTCGAATTGATTTCAATTTTCATGAGTTTTAATACATGAGATAAATATGAGTAAAGACATGAGTTTTAATACATGAGATATATATGAGTAAAGATAAAAATGCCCTTAAATCTTTTCTAAATCTTTTTCAATTTATCCAATATGAGTTATTTTTTTTTCAATTTATCAAAATGATAATTTTCCACTAAATAATTTTAGTCATAAAAAAAACTACTTCATTAACTTAAAAAATACTTATGTTTTAGTAAATTGGTCAAGACTCGAAAACATATTGCATGTTTGGTTGTTTGCATACAAGATTTAATTTTGTAAATAGGATATATCACAAATAAAAATATTTTTTGTTAGCTTTAACATTCTACGAAACACAATTTTATGTTAATAGCGATTTCACTGTCTCTTTCAAAAGTTACACGTCTCTTCTCTAACTTAAGCACACCACAAACTGAGAACAACAAACAAATGATGAACAAATAAAGAAAAGATACCCCCCCCCCCCAAAAAAAAAGAAATCAATTCCTGCAAGTGAATGATTAAATCTTGAAATTTCAAAGTAAATTATTAGTTATGTTGTTGATTTTTTCATTTTTAAAAAAGAATAATAAAGATTTACAAAGAAAATACAAAATGTTATAGAATGTCGGGGATACTAAACAAACAATATCATCTTAAAAATATAATAATACATATTGTTTTTCAATCATCAAACCAAACACTACATAAAACATAATCTCAACATTACTAATTTTAGTATTACTAATCTCATCACTACAATCCGAACATTACTAATACATCATATTCAGTACTATCTTATACACTCTACCAAACGACCCCTAATAGTAATAGAGATTGCCATACATATTTTCTAAAATTTTGCAACACAATCTCAACACTGACACACTTTTCAGCTCATCAATTATATAAGTATTACGAACTTGATTCTTAACACAATCTTTCATAAAGTACATTGTATTTGTTGATCATCAAAAGACATCAATACCCAATAAAAGATAAGATTAAATACTCTGAAAATATTAAAATCATTAATAAATAGAAATTTTATACTAGAAGCATGTTTCTTTTTCAAAGTAATCCTATCCAAAACTGTCATGATCTAATTTCTAATTAGAGCATGTTCTACATGCGGTGTCTTAACCTGACCGAGTTAACTCCTTCTAATCTTACTTCCTATCTCGTTATGAAATTAAAACATTTAAAATAATATGAAGTATCTTCTTAAAATTCAAAACTTCAATATGAAAATACTTTGTATGTTTCAACATTAAAATCAAAATAATTAAATAAAGAGTGTAGAAACAATCTGCACTGACTGATGACTTACATTTATCTATGAAGCCTATAAAGAAAATGTTTATTTCTTGGTTCATAAATATTGGGCTAATCTTTGCTAAAATTCAATGCATAATTAAGATTGAATTAAAAGGACTCATAAGCTTCATCGTTAGAATGAATCTTACCAATCAATTGAAAAGGAGGAGGTCCTAACTCATTGTCTGCTCGTATATATAACATACTATTTTGGGTTAATATTGTATTCTATATTATATTTGATGTTTGTTTTAGAAGTTTGAATCTCTAAAGAAATTCATCGTTATAAAATTATTATCTATGTAGATTTTTGTTCATTTGTAACATAAAGTTGCAGTAAAGAATTATACAACATTCTGTAGGATTGGAACTACATTGTATAGTTTTTTATACTTTCTTCATAACGATGAAAAAAGAGCTTCATGTAGCTGAATTTCATATGTTAATACATAAATAATTTATAGAAAATTAACTACAGATTGTTGAGGATGCGATTTTTCGTTTCATCAATGTTAGTTTCCTTGCTTTTATTGAATCATGAAACAACCATCACAGGTATTCTTGTGGTGCATCACTCGAGCTTTTATTTTTTATTTAATTAACCGATTAAAGTGCAAAGAATACTATTTGGATATACACATCTTATACTTATTCCTAGGTAAATATTAGAGTTCAGAGGTTGTTATTATTATGATGAGATATGAAGCAGAAACAAACAACCACTATCTAGAAAATATAGTGTGTGAACTTGATCCTTTTCTTCATACTCCCCCTTTGCTTCATCTAAGACATCTTCTACCAAAGAAACATCATCTTCTCGACAACGTAGTAGAATATAAGGCTCTGTAAGTCTGAGAAAGCTCTTCAGCAGAGAGAGTTACTTTTAAGTTATGCCTAAAGACAGAAGCAATATAAGTTTGAAAAGTCATCTAAAATGTAGAGAAAACAAAGATTGTAGGAGCTTTGACACAACACTCGATACTTACTAAGAAAATGTGGTAACTTTCATATTATCCCTAAAAGAAAGTGAAACAACTTAAGATTCAGAAAAATGAAATATTAACTTCCAAGGGGTCCAACTTGAAGGGTAGAAATAATAAAAAATATTACTTTATGTTGAATTGGCTAACTTAGTATCAACTTGTATTTTGATACAAAAGGAGTGATAGTTTAGATAGACAAATAGAACAATGGATAATTGAGGTATGAAACTCGCTAAAAAAGGTAAGTGTTTAGGTGTGTTTGTACCAGTAATTCTAAATTTTATAGGGAAAGAGATATATATTTACCTCGAGTATTCCATGTCCAAAGCTACTTTCTCTATATGCATTATATTCAGGTTATTGATTCTAGCAGAAGTTTCCAGCTGCCGGACATGATGTAAGATTATAGGCACAAAATCCGTTCATAAATTTATGTGGTGTGCTTGCTGGTGCAGGATATTTGCTAGGATTATTAGCATGTTCTATGGCCATTTTCTCACAGTTTTCACCATCACCAATTATTTGTCCTTTCATAGGCATGAACTTGTAGATTTCTTCAATTTATTAGTATTTGATACATAGATATGTGGTTGTGACAAAATAACAAAATGAAAATTCATGTTTCTGCACATAAAATGGTATAGAGTATTTTATGTGCTCTCGAATATCGGTATGTTAGTCTTGTACTTATGTGTCCATTGGAGACTCGTAAAACAACCCTTTTATCGCTACCTGTATGTATTTTGCTTCTCAATAGTGTGCCGTGTAAGTAGAGTATGTCAAGTGGCAACCAGCCATAGAGTTATTATCCAATAAACATTAGATAGGTCCTTCTCCAACCACTTATATTGATCATTTGTAATCAGAAGCTTATAAAATCATAACACTTTACTAAATTTAGTAGAACCATAAAAAAATGAAAACATGACAAAAGACAACTGATAGACGATTTGAGATAATTTGTCAAAGTTGACTAAAAGCATAAAAAAGGAGAAAGAGTTATGAAATTGAAGACAGACTCAACTTTAGATTACTTGATTTATTATAGGCTACATATTCCTTGATCATGATGAAGTGTAAACCTCACGTATTAACAGAATAGTAAGACGGTGATGATAATCCACTTTCTTTTGATGAAAAATCAAAGCAAGAATGATAGGTTGTAAATGTCTTATTTCCAGGTTATTCTTCTATCTCATGGTTCTCCTCCATCACCATGATGGGAATTTCGGACACCAACGACTGCATATATCTATTGAGATAATGTCAAAAATAGAAGCACAAAGCAAACTATTGAAGTATACATGTTTTTCTGCTCTGAAAAAAATAAAAAATTGACCATTTATGAATAATTAAGGATAATACCTATTGAATATTAAACTCTTGGTACAAAAGTTGAAGTATTCATTTTTTTCTATGTAACGAATCATGTATTATTACTTTACTTGAGATATGTAAAGAAAAATATTGAATGGGAGAAAAGGATTTAAGTTCTCACCTTACCCAATAGTCCCACCAAAGTTGATATGTCTCATGTGTTGAAGTGTCAGAAAATGAGCAATAATAGCAATCTGAACCAACTTCATTTGTGAGGTACATGTTAGCATACATAACATGTCCCACTAATAGAATAAGATTTGGATTATTCCCCGTCAAATGGCTAATAGTGGAAGTGGTATTGTATGTAAGAAGAACGTCCACCATAATTGTTATTCTATTTGGAAAACTCTTTGGAGATGAAATAGGAATGGTCTTGTTATAATAGAAATTAATATTCAAACAACTCAAAGCATAATTTAGTAACAACTAACCTAAGTTAGATGATATGAGAAAGATGTAATATTGGTGTAACACCCTACATTTTCAAGCTAGACATTGAATCATCATTCCTATATGTGTAAAATCAAACCCCATGATTTGAATTTGAAAACATATGTCATGATAATTATCCTAGTATGAAGAGTGCTTATTAGGTGAAAAATATTCATAGGAATCACTCGGAGCAAAGTTGAGCTAAGAGCCTTTGATTCGGCCAAATTTTAATATTTAATCCTACAAGGGTCAACTATGAATGTGTATAACTTTTGTAATATGTAGAATTTTTCAGATCATGACTCATAAATTATCAATAATTGAGTCCTCTTTCCAACACATCTAATTTTGCCTTAATCTGATACTTGAGCAAAAAGTTATGACCATTTTTGTGAGAAACAATAAGGGTCTGCGATAACTCCGCGCCATATAGGCAATTCCCCCGAAATAGGTTCCATACAACATAGGCTATTCCCCTGAAATAGGGTCTGCACAATGTAGGTTATTCCCTTGGAATAGGGTCCGCACGACATAGGCTATTTCCCCGCTATAGGGTCCGAGATATGGAGGCGTTGTATTTCCAACTTCACGATTAAAGGGGCCACGGGGTAATTTGGTCCTTTCCCCTAAACCCAATCATCCAAAAAATGTCTTATAATACTCAAAAGGGCAATGTTTGCCCATAATCGTCAAAACTAGTCACGTATAAATCCTCCCCCTTCCCAAGAAAGAGCAATTCAAGCCTCTCTTCCTAAGAATAAGAAATTCAACTTTCCCTCTAAGGATTGCAGTATCCAAGCTCCAAGTTCAAGTTTTTCTTCAAGAATTCAAGTAATTGAGGTATGTGGGGTATTCATCGATGGGTTCCTTCCACCCATTGAGCCCAAAAAATCTCCTTTTTGGTTTGAATTTTGAATTTTCCTCTTTTGATGAAAATATATATGTTCAAAATGAATCAATCCATGATTTTCTTCATAAATCTAAATTCAAGCCATGTCAATTGTGTTCCATGTAAATTAGGTTATTTCATGCTTTGAATTTTAAGTATCCATGTAATATTCAATGAAATTATGAAATAATACATGTTCCCTCATTAATTTACATTCAAGCCATGCTAATAGTTCTAACCAATGTGATTCATGCTCCTATATACTTGAAGTTTGAAAACCCCATGTCACGTTTAGTCAATATCAAGTTAAATTCTCAAATTTATGTATTAATACATGTAAACATAATATCCTCCTAAGTTTAATTCATCCCCATGTTCGAATTCATGTACCTCATTCATTCATTGAAAGGTATTATGTTTTAGGACTTTGAATTTATGACTTTCTGCCAATGGCTTAAGTGATATTATCTTATTTTATATCATTCAGTGCTAGTGGGTTATGAATACCTGATACCTATGTGTTTACTCTTGTTTCATAGTTTTAAGTAACAAGTTCGTCAGAATCATGATTTTATTACCATATTAAGATCATCATTTTTATAATGAATTCACCAGTATTATTTCATGTTAAATACATCAGTTTACATATTCATGGTTACTTCAAATTATACATACACTGTATTTTTTAGAATACCTTATATGAGCAAATACGTTATCAGTGCATGTATCAGTTATGTTCTGCATCAGTTCAGTTGGCAGTAGAATTTAGCACCGAGTGAACCTAGGGATGGGGCGCACCTGCCAGTAGAGGGTGTGACCTTTACTAGCAGTCTCTAAGTTCCAAAACTACATAGACAACATAGGTTTTGAGAAGTTTTCCTGCCAGTAGAGGGTTGACATTCTCTTAGGGACACCTTCCAGTAGAGGGTGACACCCTAGTCCATTGGGACACTATATTAGTAGATCTACACAGCCATGTGTTAATACCCGTGGCAAGGTACTGACACCTTTCCAAATGGGGTTATAGGTTGGACTCTGATTAGCTCAGATTGGGGCATGTCGGTTACATAATAGTCCCACCGTATCAGTTAGTACTTAGTCCATACAATTTCAGGTTTGCTTGACCAAGTAATCAGATTTTTAGTTATTCAGATAATTTCAGTACATGCTTTACTTGGTCTTGCATTCTTAGTTTTACATGATCGTGTTTTCATGCTCAGTATCAATACATGATCCTCAGTACGTTTGATAGTCTATTCAGCTTTATATGAGAGTTACATACAGTATTCATTTTTTACCGCTTGCCAGCTTACAAAAGTATTTTCTGCCATAATTTACAAAATCTCACTATCACTTACAATTTTCACTTATAGCTATGTTTAAATGTATGTTCCAACAAATAATTTATATCCTCAGTTTTAAAGCATGTTTTAAATATTTCCATGATTTAGTGCATGTCTCCACATACTCAGTACATTCTAACGTACTGACCATATATATGCATTTGTGGCTACATCCTTCATAATGTAGGTGCTAGAGATAGCTCATACACTAGGGCCAGATAATTCTCAACTCTCAGCCAACAAAAGATGAGTTCTCCTATTTCAAGAACTCCAGTCAGTTGTAGTTCATGTATTGCGTTGTTATTATTCTTATGTATTGATTAGTGGTAGTTGGAGGCATATCCCAGCAACTTATAGTCAGTATGGTAGAGGCTTCATAGATAGTCAGTCAAAGTCATTACATGTAATTCAAGTTTATTTCTTCAGTTTATCATATTGTAACCTTTATCAGTATTACATTTATTTATACTTTCTCATGATTAAGTTTCCCCTCAGTAAATTTAGTTTTTATACAATTTAAATTAGTTCCTCAAGTAGTATTTTAGTTCATGGGTTAGCTTGGTGTAGTATCCCGTATTTCTCAAGCTTAACTTAACTCTTAGTTCATGAGTTATCCAGTATAAAATTTTTGAAACGCTTACTATTTTTCAGTTTAGAGCCTGCCATTGCTTAGGAAATTGAATTAGCTTTCTAACGATATAAAATTAGCCTAAATCCGATAACCGGGTAAGAAGTTATGGCTATTTTATGTTACAGTCGTTAAACACTATCATTCAGGCCAGTCGCACATCGCGGAGTATGTTAAAATGACAATTGTCAGTTTTCAGTGAGGTACGATGCTGGCACGTCATGAAATAACTTATTTTCACAATTGTCTATTTCTAGTGTACCAACGCGATACCACCGCATCGCAGTAAACTTCCAGCTCCCAACCAAGGTGGCAACATGATACCCTCGCATCGCGCCATAATGCATTTTCCCAGTTGGCAATTTCTAGAGACACGATTCCATAGTGCCGCATCGCGCCAGGTGCCTAATTTGGAAATTTTGACGGATATTAAAAGCTTCATCCAGGGTTAAATGGGTCTTTTCCCCATGATTTTAACACACCTAGAAGTGGGATTTAATCCCAAAAAATGTCTTAAGTCGTTACTCTCTCAATTTACCCCCAAATTAAAAGCATTCCCTCTTAAAACTTCAAACCCTAGCTTCAAGAAACCAAGAGTAATCTCAAGGGATTCACCAAGAACTTCAAGTAACTCATAAATTAAGGTATGTTAGGTATTCATATATGGGTCCCTTTCACCTATAGAGTCCATGAATCCATTTTCAATATACAAGATTGTTGAATTATGAACTTCCATGCTTGAATTGAATTAAATTCATGTTCATGTTATTGTTGGGTTTTAGTCCATGATTAAATTACATTCTTTTTGTAAATTTAGTTATTGTATGTGTTGAATTACATGATCTTCATGATAAACCCTTCAATTTGCAAGTTCATTGATGTAGCAATGATAACTATATATTTTGATTATTGTATAACCTAAGCATGCTCCCCAAATGTTTGATAGAATATCTATGTGAATAAAGTGATGAAATCATGACATGTTAGTATATGTACAAGCTTATGACGCATAAGTGTTTGATAAAATGTCTCTATAGATGAAATATGAACTGAGTCCTAAGGGTAATAAATACCCGATAATTTAGCTGTTTTCCTAAAGCCAGTGTCAGTTACAAAATAATATCAGTCATGTCCCAATCAGTAGAATCCAGTCAGTTATAAAACTCAGTAGAACTCAATCAGTTACAAAACTCAGAAAAACTCAGTAAACTCAGTATCAATCCAGTCCTGTTCAGAATATTCAGTTTAGTATCTTTAGTTGGAAGTAGGATTCAGCACCGAGTGAATCCAAGGATAGGGGATCATCTGCCAATAGAGGGTGTGATCTCTAGAAGTAATCCTTCCAGAACTACGTAGCCAACATAGGTTGAGACATCAAACCCACCAGTTGAGGGTTGATGAGGTGATTTAACCTGTCAGATGAGGGTTTCACCATTCTCATTAGAGTACCTACTAGATAAGGGTAACTCTTCAGTGTATTTAACCGTGGCATGGTACTGACACCCTTCCAACAGGGGTCACAGGTTGGACCCCAACACGTCGGTTAGATGATTACCTCCCACAGTCTTAGTTTCAGTCCTCAGAATAGAACTCAGTTCAGTTTTACAGAATTAGGACTGTCAGATACAGTCAACCAGTATCAGTAAATCAATTATCAGTAACTTTAGATATCAGTTACTCAGTATCAAAATTTAGGACTTAGCTTCAGACAAGATAGTATTTATTTATATACACATTAGTGCATACTCAGTATTTACAGTTGTATCAGTTATCCATGTACTCTCATGTTCAGTTACTCTATATCATACAGTCAGTTATTGTTCATGCATATGAACCCTTGCATTCAGCCTTACCTTATCTATCATACCAGTACATTCCACGTACCGACACATACTCTTTCTTTGCGCTATGATATCTCATATCATAGTTTTAGATGCTCAGGTTACCGACCGCGCATAGATTGTAATACCCTGTATCTTTTCTAGCTAAAATCTATCCCTAGAATGTTAAGGGATAACTTCCAAGATGAATATTAATTATTTTGTGGGGAATTATTTGGATTAATACTTTCCATTGCGTAGGAAATTAAATTATCTTTCAAACGATATAAGATTCGCCTAAATTTGATAACCGGGTAAGAAGTTATGGCTATTTTAAGTTCCAGTCGTAAAACACCTCCATTTCGGTCACTAGCGCATTGCGGAGAAGATTTAAATGATGATTGTCAATTTCCAGTGGCCCTCTATAATATTGGCGCATTTTGGGGAGGCCCAATTTCCTATTCGTCAATTTCCAAAGGCCCAACACGATAATGGTGCGTCGCGCCACGTGCCAAAATCGCATTCCAAAGGGGCACCACGATGGCTCCGCATTGCGAAGTCTGCCCAGTTCCCATTTGTCGATTTCCAGTGAGCCACCATGATAATGGCACATCGCGATGGCCACACAGTTTACAAAATATTACATTTTTTAGTTTCATTTGGGGGTTTAAAGAGGGAATTTCGGTCATTCTCCCAGCCCCTAGTCCATCTTAAACATTGAATTAAACCCCTAGTCCATCTTAAACATTGAATTAAACCCCTCCAAAGCACTTTACATTCAATTTTCATCAAATTTCTATCAAACAAAACCCTAGCTCATCAAGCTTTCTCCCCAAGCAACTTAAATTTCTCTACTAATCTTCCAAGGAAACTCAAGATTTGGAATCCCCAAGTCAAGAACTCTAATAATTCATCTCCAAAACATCAATAGAGATCTAAGATTCAAGTATTAACAAATAAATCATCAATTAAGGTATGTGGGGTTTGAACAAGGATAATTCTTTCATCTTTGTACCAATAACTTTGTTTTAATTACAAACTTTCTGAATTATATATATGATTTTCCATGAATTTCAAGTTAGGGTTTATACCCATTATCATTATTTGCAAGATTATGAGATTTTCCATGATTTAAAAGTTGAATTACATGATTATGTTGATGTTTCCACGTGTGTTGCTGAAATTTGCAGATTTTGAGTTGATTTATCAATAATCATATTATCAAGAATGAACATTTTGATGATTTAACCTAAGATTGATGCTTGGGGTATTTATCCCAAGATTGAATATGGTTACTTCAAGAAAGATGATACTTTAAGCATCTTGTGAACGTATTATTTTCAGATTTTCAGTAAAGCTTTGATCTATGATCATCAGTTTAGCTATGGAATTCACTTTACAAAATTTAGATCAGCTTTATTTACAAGTTTAAGAAGATAAATGCATATTTGGTTTTAGATAAACCCTTATTCTAGTTTTAAAAGTGGATTTCCAACAGAATGAGCGTAGCAAATAATAAGGGAGTAGTATTTAGCACCGAGGGAGAAGTGTGGGTTTTAGCGAATCCTACTTCCACAGAACTATGTAGCCAACGTAGGTACAAATTATTAGATTATTCCTGCTTCTATGTGGATGACAGTTCAGATATGATCACTTAGCTCAGGTTATACTCCTTGGACAGAGTATGACACCTCTCCCTAATGTGAGGTTTCTTCCTTAGGAGGACGAGACGTTGGACTCCATGTTATCTCACATGGTTTATTTTGGTTAAGAGAACCTCCCTTCAGATAAACTAATTTCCTTAAAGCCCTAAGATGAAGTATTTTCCAGATTTTAGAAACTAAGTGTAAATCACAAACTTATTCAGATATTATTTTACTTAAGATTTTAGTGACAAAATTATAGCTTTTAGTACTCAGACATAAAAGGTAAGCCCTTTTTCACTTAGCATATATGGTTTGAGAATAAGAACAAAATACAGATTTCAGAACTAAGTGTAATGGCTCACAAGATTTAGATTAAATATTTTATTATTAATGATTTGGCTTTTAGTCTTTAACTTACTCAAGCTTGCGTGAGTCATTTACATTTAGCATGCATGATGTTTTCTATAAACTGTGATGATATTGTTTACTTATTGCATGCACCCCTATATACTCAGTACATCATCAAAGTATTGATCCACATATATGTCTATGTACTACATTGTCTCATTATATAGGTTCAGGTGCTCAGTCTCAGCAACGAGAGTGATTTTTGAGCATCTCATCTACATCTTTGCAGTTGGTAAGTCCTCTTAGTTTGGGGACTTAGCTATTCAGATTTCCAGTTGCTAGTAAATATTTTTTTATTATTTTCTTCAGACAGTCTGAGTCAGCTGTGGCCTGTCCCAGTGACTCTCTAGATTCAGTTAGTAGAGGCTTGTCGGACTACTAGATTCAGTTTTAGATTTCAGATGTCGTATTTAAATTATTTAATATTTGTTTTATCAGATTGATGTGATCAGTATTTTCAAATATACTCAGACTTTTTAGATGGTTTTACTCATTTATCAGTATCATATATTCATTTTTTTCCTATTTTGAGATTCAGAGTTAGTAGAAGGCAACCAGGGTTAGCTCAGGACTACTTGTAGTTCGGAGCACCGTGTGGCGTCTCGGGAACCAGATTTTGGGGTGTTACAAACTTAGTATCAGAGCCTAAAGTTTAGAGAGTCCTAAGGAGTAAGACAAGACGCGTTACATAGAGTCTTGATCATCGGTGTGAGGTGTACCACATCTATGAGCAAGAGGCTATGAAGTGTTTTAAGAAACCATCTCTTCTTTCATAATCAATCATGCTTACAACTGTCTCTATCTGCTATTAACTCATGCTTTTTTATGACAGAATATGCCTCCTCGCAGAGCTAATGCCTGTAGAAATGATAACTAGCCATCTCTTTCCGCAGATGCTTTGAATGAGATTGCGTCACATCCAGAGTTTTGGGCTGTATTTCATGTGCTAGCCTAAGCGGTGACAACAAATGTTCAGGGTAACCATCAAGCTACATCCCTACCTCAGTAAGAGGGGGACTTAGCCACATCTAGAATTTGAGACTTTATGTGAATAAAACTACCAGAATTCTTTGGGTCGAAGGCATGTGAGGACCCATAACTTTATCTAGATGAGGTAAAGAAGATTACACAAATTATGCTTATTTTTGAAGAAGAGAGTGTAGAATTAGCATCCTATAGACTGATGGATGTTGCTTATAATTGGGTAGTGATGTGGAAGAAGAGTAGACGGGAGAATGCAGCTCCCATGACTTGGCAGATATTTCAGGATGCGTTCTTAGACAAGTTTTCCTTATTTGAGATAAGGGAAGATATGATAGAAGAGTGTATGAAAATGAGGCAGGGCTCTATAATAGTGAATGAGTATTGCCTCAAGTTCAACCAACTGTCTAAGTATGCCTCTGATCAGATGGCTGACTCTAGATCAAGCATGAGTAAGTTTATGATCGGTGTGTCTGGGTTGGTGGTTAAGAAGTGTAGAACTTCTATACTTAATAGAGACATAGATCTTTCTAGATTGATGATGCATTCTCAGCAGATTAAGCCATAGAAGATAAAGGAAAGAGAGAGAGTAAATAAGAGAGCTAGAACAAGGCAGTTTAACTATGGTCAGAATAGGTTTAGAGGGGGAAATTATTTGTAGTTTTAGAATCATTCATCTATGATCGCACCTTCTTCATCCAGTGCTCTCTCTCCCAGAAATAGGCATGAATAGTGGGGTAAGTCTTCTATGTCCAAATCTCAGAGTAGTGTGGGTGATAGGCCCAGTTATCCTCAGTGTGCTAAGTGTAGTAAGAATCATTCTGATGAGTGTTTGGCTGGTAAGAAAGGTTGTTTTGGGTGTGGTAAGTTAGGCCACAACATTCGATATTGACCATATGCTAGATAGATAAATAGGGCTGCACGTCCCCATACTCAGGCTAATAGTGCACCAGCTCCTCTAGGTCGCCCAACCCCTCCTCATGGCACTTTATCCAGTACTGGTGATGATCAGCGCCAGAATTGGTTCTATGCTTTACCATCCCGCCAGGAGCAAGAGGATTCTCTAGATGTTGTTACTGGTATGCTTCGTGTCTTTCATTTTGATGTTTATGTGTTGATAGACCCTGGTTTGAGTTTCTCTTATATGAACCTATTAGTTGCAGTAAATATTGAGGTAAGTTTCGAAAACATCCTTGAGACTTTCCTGGTTTCTACTCCAGTAGGTGAGTCAGTGTTTGCTAAGAGAGTTAACAAAAAGTGTTCTAGCATTGTTCTTAATGGAGTCGTGTTAGCAAACTTGATAGAGTTAAACATAGTTGATTTTGATCTTATTCTTGGTATAGATTGGATCCATTCCTGTTATGCTTTTATAGATTCTCGTACCCGAGTGGTGAAGTTTCAGTTTCCAGATGAGCCAGTGTTTGAGTGGTCAGGTAATTCAGTGCCTCCCAAGAATCATTTCATATCTTATCTTAAAGCCAAAAAGTTGATTTCCTAAGGTTGTATCTATCATCTAGTTTGAGTTAAAGACACTAAGTATGAGACTCCAATATTTCAGCCAGTCGATATAGTAAATGAGTTTCCTGATGTTTTCCCTGAAGATCTCCCAGGGTACCTCTCAATAGGGAAATAGAATTTGGTATTGACCTTCTTCTAGATACTTAGAATATTTCTATCCCTCCATATTGTAGGGCTCCCACAGAGCTTAAGAAGTTAAAGGATCAACTCAAAGATTTTCTAGATAAGGGTTTCATAAGTCCTAGTATTTCTCCATGGGGCGCTCCCGTCATATTCGTGCAAAAGAAATATGGTTCCTTGCGAATATGCATTGACTATTGTCAGGTAAATAAAGTCATAGTCAAGAACAAATATCCTCTTCCTAGAATTGATGATTTATTTGACCAACTCCAAAGTGCAAGTTATTTCTCAAAGATAGACCTTAGATCCTGCTATCATCAACTTAGAGTAATGGAATGCGATATTCCAAAGACAGCCTTTAGAACCTGTTATGGTCATTTTGAGTTTTTAGTCATGTCTTTTGGGATAACCAATGCTCTAACAGCTTTCATGGACCTCATGAATCGAGTGTTCTAATAATATCTAGATATGTTTGTCATAGTATTCGTAGGTGATATCCTTGTATACTCCCGTAGTGAGGATGACCATGTAGACCACCTTAGAATTGTCTTGCAAACTCTTAGAGAGCATTAATTGTTTGCTGAATTCAGTAAGTGTGAGTTTTTGCTAAGTTCAGTAGCCTTTCTTGATCATATTATTTCCATCGATGGCATTAGAGTCGATCCCCAAAAGACAGAAGCCATAAGAAATTAGCCTTGACCTATTTCTCCGTCAGACATTAGGAGTTTCTTGGGTTTAGCCAGCTATTACCGCTGTTTTGTTGAAGTTTTCTCATCTATTGCATCTCCTATGTCTAGATTGACCCAAAAGAAAGTTAAGTTCCTGTGGTCAGATTCCTGCGAGAAGAGTTTTCAAGAGTTGAAGACTCGATTCACTTCAGCCCTAGTACTAGCGTTAATCGATGGTGCCGACGTCTTTGTTGTTTATTGTGATGCCTATAGAGTTGGTTTGGGTTGTGTGTTGATGCAGAAAGGCAATGTCATAGTCTATGCCACTAGACAGTTGAAGCCTCATGAAAAAAATTACCCAACCCATGATCTGGAATTAGCTGCTGTGGTATTTGCTTTGAAAATCTGGAGCTATTATTTGTATGGTGTGCATGTTGATGTGTTCATGGACCACAAAATTTTGCAGTATGTGTTTACTTAGAGGGAGTTCAATCTCTATCAGAGAAGATGGTTGGAGCTATTTAAGGATTATGATATGAGTGTGTTGTATCATCCAGGCAAGTCCAATGTAGTGGCAGATGCCCTTAGTAGATTGTTTATGGGCAGTGTTGCCCATGTGGAGAATGATAAGAAAGAGTTAGCTCGAGAAGTTCATCATTTGTCTAGATTGGGTATTATGTTAATTGATTTAGCTGAAGGTAATGTTTGGGTTCAGAGTAGTTCCAAATCTTCCCTAGTTTTGGAAGTAAAGGAGAAACAAGACATGGATTCTAGTTTGGTCAAACTGAAGGAAGCAGTTAAAGACCAAAAGGTAGAGATTTTCTCTCAAGGGGGAGATGGTGTGTTGAGATACCAGATTAGATTATGTGTGCCATGTGTTGATGATTTGAGGCAGCAAATTATGGAGAAAGTGCATGGTGCGCGTTATTCTATTCCTCCAAGTGCTACCAAGATATACCGCGACTTGCGGGAAATATATTAGTGGACTGGTATGAAGAGAGATATAGCGGAGTTTGTAGAAAAGTATGCAAGTCAACAGGTTAAGGTAGAGCACCAAAGACCTGGTGGTACATTTCAAGAGTTTGGTATCCCCAACTAGAAGTAGGAAGAGGTGAATATAGATTTTGTCATTGGTTTACCCAAATCGCGTCGTCGTCATGATTCGATATGGGTTATTGTAGATAGATTGACTAAGTCAGCGCATTTTTTGCCAGTTCGTATGTCCTATACAACTGAAGATTATGCTAGGTTGTATATCCGAGAGTTAGTCAGACTGCAAGGAGTTCCCTTGTCTATCATTTCAAATAGGGGTACTCAGTTCACTTCCCAGTTTTGGAAAGCCTTTTAGAAGGGTCTTGGTACCCAAGTCCACCTTAGCTCAGTTTTTCACCCACAGACAGATGGTCAGGCAGAAAAAACCATCCAAACTCTAGAAGATATGTTGAGGGCATGTGCTCTTGATTTTAAGGGTATTTGGGATGAGCATTTTAGTTTGCTTCTAATAACAATTATCATGCTAGCATTCGAATGGCTCTATTTGAGGCTCTTTATGAGAGGAGTTGTAGATCACCCATAGGTTAGTTTGAAGTGGGTGAGGCCACTTTTCTATGGCCTGATGCAGTGTTTGAGGCCATGGAGAAATTTAAGTTGATTAGATAAATATTGAAAATAGCCCAGAGTAGCCAGAAATCATATGCAAATGTGAGAAGAAGGGACCTCGAGTTTGAGGTTGGTGATTTTGTATATCTAAAGATTTCACTTATGAAAAGGGTGAAGAGATTTGGTAAGAAGGGGAAACTTAGTCCCTAGTATGTTGGCCCCTGTAGAATTCTGAGTCATGTTGGGAAAGTAGCTTATGAACTTGAGTTGCCCGCAAACCTATCAGCAGTTCACCCTGTAATCCATATCTCTATGCTTAAGAAATGCATCAGTGACTCCGCCGTTGTAGTTCCTTTAGAAAGCTGAAATTTTCAGAATAACCTTTCATACGAAGAGATTCCAGTTGAGATTTTAGATTACCAGATTCGTAGACTAAGGAACAAAGAAATTCCCTCGGTCAAAGTTCTTCGGCGGAATCAGTCGGTTGAGGGCGCCACTTGGGAAACAGAAGCAGATATACAAGCCAAGTACCCTCACCTTTTCTCTGCAGAGTCAGAATTAGCCAAAGGTAATACTCTTCCTTAACTTAGTTCCTTTCTAATCATAGATTCAGTTATATAATCGTGTTCATGTAAGTTCATGCACTCATAGAATTACTCAGAATCTCAAAATGATTTACATTCAGTTATTCAATTCATTTCAGTTGTGCATGCTATCATAGATTCTCAAATTCCTTAGAAATTTTAGCTTAACTAGTCACATTCGAGGACGAATGTTTCCAAGGGGGAGATATTGTAATACCCCATACATTTTCTAGCTAAAGTCCATTCATAGAATGTTAATAGATAGCTTCCAAGATGAATATTAATTATTTTGTGGGGTATTCATTAGATTTAGACTTTCCGTTGCGTAAGAAATTTAATTATCTTTCCAACGATAAAAGATTCGCCTAAATTGGATAATCAAGTAAGAAGTTATGGCTATTTTAAGTTCCAGTCATAAAACATCATCATTTCAGTTTCCGATTTAAATGACGATTGTCAGTTTTCGATGGCCCTCCACGATATTGGTACATCACGAGGAGGGATAATTTCCCATTTGTTAATTTCTAGAGTCCCAGCGTGATAATGGCACATCGCGCCATGTGCTAAAATGGCATTCTAAAGGGGCACCGCGATGGCTCTGCATCGCGAAGTCTGCCCAATTCCCATTTGTCGATTTCCAGTGAGCCATCACCGAGAATATTTAAATGCCGATTATCAATTTTCAATGGCCCTCCATGATATTGGCGCATCGCGGGGAGGGATAATTTCCTATTTGTTAATTTCTAGAGGCCCAGCGCGATAATGGCACATCGCGCTATATGCTAAAATGGCATTCCAAAGGGGTACCGCGATGGCTCTGCATTGCGAAGTCTGCCCAATTCCTATTTGTCGATTTTTAGTGAGCCATTGCGATTGTGGCGCGTCGCGGTGGCCACCCAGTTCACAAAATATTGCATTTTTTAGTTCGTTTGGGGGTTTAAAGAGGGCATTTTGGTCATTCTCCCATCCCCTAGTCCATCTTAAACATAGAATTAAACCCCTTCAAAGCACTTTACATTTAATTTTCATCAAATTTCTCTCAAACAAAACCCTATCTCATCAAGCTTTCTACCCAACCAACTCAAGTTCCTCCACTAATCTTTCAAGAAAACTCAAGATTTAAAATCTCCAAGTCAAGAACTCCAAGAATTCATCTCCAAAGCATCAGTAGAGATCCAAGATTCAAGTATTAACAACTAGATCATCAATTAAGGTATGTGGGATTTGAACAAGGATAATTCTTTCTTCCTTGTTCCCAAAACTTTGTTTTAATTACAAAATTTTTGAATTATATATATGATTTTTCATGAATTTCAAGTTAGAGTTTATACCCATTATCATTATTTGCAAGATTATGAGATTTTTCATGATTTAGAAGTTGAATTACATGATTATGTTGATGTTTCCATATGTGTTGCTGAAATTTGCAGACTTTGAGTTGATTTATCAATAATCATATTATCAAGCATGAACTTTTTGATGATTTAACCTAAGATTGATGCATGGATTATTTATCCCAAGATTGAATATGGTTACTTCAAGAAAGATGATGCTTTAAGCATCTTGTGAACATATTATTTCCAGATTTTCAGAAAAGCTTTGATCTTTAATCATCAGTTTAGCTATGGAATCCACTTTACATAATTTAGATCAGCTTTATTTTCAGTTTTAAAAAGATAAATGCATATTTGGTTTTAGATAAACCCTTATTCTAGTTTTAAAAGTGGATTTCCAACAGAATGAGCGTAGCAAATAATAAGAGAGTAGTATTTAGCACCGAGTGGGAAGTGTGGGTTTAGTGCATCCTACTTTTACAGAACTATGTAGCCAACGTAGGTACAAATTATCTGATTATTCTCGCTTCTATGTGGATGACAGTTACAGATGTGATCACTTAGCTCAGGTTATACTCCTTGGCAAGAGTATGACACCTCTCCCAAATGTGAGGTTTCTTCCTTAGGAGGACGAGATGTTGGACTCCATGTCAGCTCACATGGTTTATCTTGGTTAAGAGAACCTCCCTTCAGATGAAGTATTTTCCAGATTTTAGAAACTAAGTGTAAAGGCTAACAAACTTATTCAGATATTATTTTACTTAAGATTTCAGTTACAGAATTACAACTTTTAGTACTCAGACATAAAAGGTGAGCCCTTTTTCCCTTAGCCTATATGGTTTGAGAATAAGAATAGAATACAAATTTCAGAACTAAGTGTAATGGCTCACAAGATTTAGATTAAATGTTTAATTATTAATGATTTGACTTTCAGTTTTCAGATTACTCAAGCTTACGTGTGTCATTTACATTTATCATGCATGATGTTTTCTATGAACTATGATGATATTGTTTACTTATTGTATGCACCCCCATATACTCAGTACATCATCAAAGTACTAATCCACATATACGTCTATGTTCTACATTGTCTCATAATGTAGGTTCAGGTGCTCAGTCTCAGCAGCGAAAGTAATTTTCGAGCATCTCATCTACATCCCTGCAGTTGGTGAGTCCACTTAGTTCGGGAACTTAGCTATTTAGATTTCCAGTTGCTAGTAAATGTTTTTTTATTATTCTCTTCAGACAGTTTGAGTCAGATGGGGCCTGTCCCAGTAACTCTCTAGATTTAGTTAGTGGAGGCTTGTCAGACTACTAGATTCAGTCTTAGATTTTAGATGTCGTATTTAGACCGCTCAATATTTGTTTTATCAGATTGATATGATCAGTATTTTTAGATATACCCAAACTTTTCAGATGGTTTTCTGCATTTTTCAGTATCATCTATTCATTTTTCCCTATTTTGAGATTCAGAGTTAGTAGAAGGAAGCCAGGGTTAGCTCAGGACTACATGTAGTTCGGAGCACCAAGTGGCATCTCGAGAACTAGATTTTGGGGCATTACATAGATAAATTTAGATTCAGCCAGCAGCAGTAGATTAGTAGTGAGTCCTCATCATTCAAGGATACTCTTTTATCTTATTATTTTAGTAGACTCAGTATTTCAGTAGATGGAGTTAGAGGGGGGATTGTCCCATTAACTCCACTTTCAGACAATTTCAGTTAGAGGCTTTTCAGACTAGTTTTCAGATAGTGTTCAGTTTTACAAATTGTTATTTTAGTTGATACACTTTAGCAGTATTTATAGATTTTGATCCTTATGGAATTTCAACCTATTTTCCTATTTATTATAGTATTATGTTTTAGTGCTCACAACAGATATGAGTCATGGGTTATCTTGTGGTCCTTCCAGTTCGTAAGCACCGTGTAGCATCCGGGGTACAGACTCGGGGCGTTACAAACTTGGTATCAAATCCTAAGGTTCAATAGTGTCCTAGGAAGTCTGAAAGCCGCATCTAGTAAAGTCTTATGCATGGGAGTGTAACGCACCACACTTATGGACATGAGACTATGAGATGTTTTAGGAAATAGTTTCCCTTATTTCAGTATTCACATCGTGCGAGTGAGCATGAGCTCAAGTTAAACTCTTAGTCTAATCCATTTTCTCCTTTTCGTTTACAGAACATGCCTCCTAAAATGACTAACAAAAGGAGAACCAGAAATCAGTCAGCACCTCAACCCATTCAGGAAGATCCCCTAGACGAGCAGAAAGAATGGCCAGCTGCTTTTCTGGCCAATCCAGTGGCCAATACCACTGAATCCAGGATTTGGGACTTCACCCGAATAAATCCTCACCTATTCTCAGGATCTAAGCTAGAAGAGGATCCACAAGAGATCCTTGATCAGGTTAAAAAAGTCACAGATATTATGGGAGTGGTTTCCAGTAAGAGTGCTGAGTTAGTTGCCTATCAGTGACATGATGTGGAACATACATAGTTTAAGCAGAGAAACATAGACAGGGGCATAGATGCAGAGCCCATAGAGTGGGAAGAGTTTGCTACTGCTTTCCTAGAGAGATTCTTTCCCTTGGAGCTGAGAGAAGCCAAGGTGTTAGAGTTTATCAATGTCAGGTAAGGTAGTATGAGCGTTAAAGAGTATTCCCTCAAGTTTATTCAGTCATCCAGGTATGCTCCCCATGTAGTAGAAGACAGTAGGTCCAGAATGAGCAAGTTCGTATATGGGGTGTCAGTTAGTGTGGTTAAAGAGTATAGAACTATGATGCTGATTAAGGATATGGACATATCCAGGCTCACGATCCATGCTCAGAAGATAGAAGAGGCTAAGATCAAAGAGAGAGAGAGGTAGAACAAGAGATCTAGAACAGGTAGCTTCAATTTCAATCAGCCTAAGTCAGAGGGCGATAACCGTTCCTAGTTTTGTTTAAAATCTTCAATTCCAGCTCTGTCCTCAGCTAGTGCTCCAGTACCTAAGTTCAGAAATGGTAACAACGATAGGGCGCCAGGCTCCAAATCTCAGGGTAGTGTTAGCAGTGCTCGAACAAATCTTTTTTGTCAGACATGTGGCAGAAACCACAAGGGTGTTTGCAGAGTTGGCATTGATATTTGTATTGGGTATGGCAAGCCAGGCCACAGAGTCAGAGATTTTCCTCAGTCAGTTTCTCAGGGTTAGCATACTTGTTCTTCAGCTCAGTCAGGTCGCCCGAATCAGCTGGGTGCCGCTTCCAATGCCACCAGCGGGCAACACCCAAATAGGCTTTATGCACTCCAATCCAGACAAGATTAAGAAAATTCTCCTGATGTGGTCACTGGTACATTATAGATCTTTCATTACATATTTATGCCTTGGTAGATCCAGGAGCTTCTTTATCTTTGGTAACTCCTTATATAGCCATTAACTTTAAAGTCAGTCCAGAAATCCTAGCAGAGCCTTTCTCAGTTTCTACCCTCGTGGGTAAATCTATCATAGCTCGATGGGTATACAGGAACTGTCCGGTTATGATATCTCATAAAGTTACTTCAGCAGAACTTGTAGAACTAGAAATGGTAGATTTTGATGTCATTATCGGCATAGATTGGATCCATTCATGCTATGCCTCAGTTGATTGTAGAAATAGAATAGTTCATTTTCAGTTTCCAAATGAACCAGTCCTTGAATAGAGTGGTAGTACCACAACGCTTAAGGGTCAGTTGATTTCATACCTTAGAGCGAGAAAAATGATATCCAAGGGATGTGTCTATCATCTTGTGCAGGTCAAGGAATCTAGTTCAGAAAATCCCAGTCTTGAGTTAGTTCTAGTAGTAAATAAATTCTCAGATGTGTTTCCCAAAGATCTTACTGGAGTTCCTCCCATTAGGGAAATAGACTTCAGAATAGACCTTCTTCCAGACACTCAGCCTATATCTATTCCTCCATACAGAATGGTACCAGCAGAACTCAAAGAGTTAAAAAAATAGTTGCAGGATCTTCTAGATAAGGGATTCATCAGACCCAGCATTTCCCCGTGGGGTACACCAGTCTTATTCATGCGTAAGAAAGATGGTTTTTTTAGAATGTATATAGACTATCGTCATTTGAACAAAGTCACAGTCAAGAATAAGTACCCACTTCCCAGAATCGATTATTTGTTTGGCTAACTTCAAGGTGCTAGTTACTTTTCTAAGATAGACCTCAGATCAGGCTATCATTAGCTTAGAGTCAGAGAATGTGACATTTTGAAAACAACTTTCAAAACCCGGTATGGTCACTTCGAGTATCTAGTCATGTCCTTTGTTCTTACTAATACCCCTGTAGCTTTCATGGACTTAATGAACTGTGTGTTCAAGTAGTACATAGACATGTACGCTGTAGTCTTTATTGATGACATTTTTATCTATTTCTATAGCAAGAATGATCATGCAAATCACCTCAGAATTGTACTTAAGACACTTAGAACTCATCAGTTGTTCGCTAAATTTAGTAAGTGCGAATTTTGGATAAGGCCAGTATCATTCCTTGGTCATATTATTTCTGGTGATTCCATTAGAGTTGTTCCTCAAAAGACCAAAGTGGTGAGAAACTGTTCTAAACCCATATATCCATTAGATATTAGGAGTTTCTTGGGTTTAGCTGGCTATTACCATCGGTTTGTTAAATAGATTTCGTCTATTGCATCCCTCATATCTAGATTGACTCAGAAGAAAGTCCACTTTCAGTGGTCTGATTCTTGTAAGAAGAGTTTTTAGGAATTGAAGACTCGACTCACCTCAACCCTAGTTTTGACTCTACCAGATGGTTCAGATGGATTTGTTGTGCACTGTGACACATCCAAAGTAGGTTTGGGTTATTTTCTCATTTAGAGAGGTAAGGTCATAGCCTACACCTTTAGACAACTTAATCCCCATGAGAAGAATTATCTGACTCATGATATTGAGTTAGCAGCTGTAGTGTTTACCTTAAAGATTTGGAGGCATTTCTTGTATGGGGTGCATGTTGATGTGTTCACAGATCACAAAAGCCTTCAATATGTATTCTCTCAGAAAGATTTGAATTTGCATAACAAAAGGTGGTTATAATTATTGAAAGATTATGACATGAGGATTCTTTATCATCCAGGCAAAGCCAATGCAGTGGATGATGCTCTCAGTAGACTGTATATGGGTAGTGTTACTCATGTTGAGTGCAGTAAGAAGAAGTTAGTTCAGGAAGTTCATCAGCTTGCCCGACTAGGTGTCCACTTAGTCGATTCAGTAGAAGGTAGTGTGTGGATTCAGAACAGTTTTGAATCCTCTCTAGTATTTGAGGTGAAGGAAAAGTAGGATAGAGATCCCAGTCTTGTTAAGTTGAAGAGTCAGTCAGAGTTTAGAAAGTAGAGGTTTTCTCACAAGGGGGAGATAGTGTGTTGCGTTTCCAGGGTTATTTATGTGTACCAGGTGTATATGACTTGAGGTAATGAATTCTTACAGAAATGTCTGGTGCATGTCACTCGATTTATCCAGGCCCCCTAAGATGTACTGTAATTTACGGTGGATCTATTAGTGGAGTGGGATAAAGAAGGATATTACAGAATTTGTAGCTAAATGCTCTACATATCAGCAAGTTAAGATTGAGCACCAAAAACCTAGTGGGTCTATGCAAGAGTTCAGTATTCCCACATAGAAATAGGAAGAAGTGAACATGGACTTTGTGATGGGTTTGACTCGTACTCGTCATCAACATGATTCTATATGGGTTATTATGGACAGGATGACCAAATCAACTCATTTTTTGCCTGTTCATACTTCCTATTCAACTGAGGACTATGCCAAACTCTATATTAGAGAGTTGGTCAGGTTACACGGATTTTCAGGATCCATTATCTCAAATAGCGGTACCTAGTTTAACTCTCATTTCTGGAAAACATTACAAAAGGGTTTTGGTACCAAAGTTTACCTCAGTACAACCTTTCACCCTCAGGCAGATGGTCAAGTAGAAAGAACTATTCAAACTCTAGAGGACATGGTAAGAGCATGCGTTGTCGATTTTAAGGGTAGTTGGAATGACCACTTGCCTTTATCAAATTCACATACAATAACAACTATCATTCCAGTATTCAGATGGCTCCGTTTAAAGTTCTCCATAGTAGGAGATGTAGATTTTCTGATTGGTTGGTTCATGGTAGGTGAGGCTACAGTAGTAGGGCCCGACCTAGTATTCGATGCATTAGAGAAGGTTTAGTGAATCAGAGAAAAACTTAGGGTTGCCCAGAGCTGACAGAAATTGTATGCAGATGTGAGGAGAAAAGATCTCAAGTTTGAGATTGGTGATTTTGTCTTCCTAAAAATCTCTCCCATGAAAGGAGTAAAGAGGTCCGGCAAGAAGGGAAAGCTCAGTCCCTGATATATCGATCCTTATATAATTCTCAGTCATTTAGGAAGGTAACTTATGAGCTTGAGTTGCCTTCAGATCTAGCCTCAGTTCATCCAGTATTCCACGTCTCCTTGCTAAAGAAATGCATTGGTGACCCAGCAGTCATAGTTCCCTTAGAGGACATAAATATTCATAACGATCTTTCTTTCGAAGAGGTTCCAGTCCAGATCCTTGATTATCAGATTCACAGACTGAGGAACAAAGAAGTTCCCTTAGTCAAAGTTCTTTGGCGGAATTAGTCCATTGAGGGAGCTACTTGGGAAAAAGAAGCAGATATGTGGACCAAGTATCCTCACCTCTTCTCCGCATCCTCAGATCTAACTTAAGGTAACAGTCTTCCTTAGCTTTACTCAGTTCCATGTTTAGCTATAATTAAAACTTGGTATCCATTACCGTTGCATATTCAGTCATACATTCATGAATCAGTTCAGTCATGTACTTATGCATCAGATATGCATGTTCAATATGAAAACCCATCTTGTCAGTAGCTTCAGTCATAAATTCCATGCATCAGATATTTATGTTTAGTGTAAGAGCTCCGTTTGTCAGTAGTTCAGTCATGTAGTCATACATTAGATATGCATGTTCAGTGTGTAAACTTAGCCTACCAGTGTCTCAGCTTAATAAGTCTCATTCGAGGATGAATGTTCCTAAGAGGAGATATTGTAATACTCCATATTTCTCAAGCTTAACTTAACTCTCAGTTTATGAGTTATCTAATATAAAATTTTTAAAACGCTCAACATTTTTTAATTTAGAGCCTGCCATTGCGTAGGAAATTGAATTAGCTTTCCAATGATACAAAATTCGCCTAACTTCGATAACCGGGTAAGAAGTTATGGCTATTTTAAGTTCTAGTTGTTAAACACCATCATTTAGGACAGTAGCGCATCGCGGAGAATGTCAAAATGGCAATTGTCAGTTTCCAATGAGGTACCGCGATACCGGTGCATTACGCCATAACTTATTTTCATAATTGTCCATTTATAGTGTACCAACGCAATACCACCGTATCGCGGTGAACTTCCAGGTCCCAACCAAGGTGGCAACGCGATACCACCGCATCGCGCCACAATGCATTTTCCCAGTTGGCAATTTCCATCGCGCCGCGTTGTACCATGTGCCTATTTTAGAAATTTTGACGAAGACTAAAAGCTTCATCAGGGTTAAATAGGTATTTTTCCCATGATTTTAACACGCCCAGATGTGGGATTTAATCCCAAAAAATGTCTTAAGTCATTACTCACTCTATTTATCCCCAAATTAAAAGCATTCTCTATCAAAACTACAAACCCTAGCTTCAAGAAACCAAGAGCAATCTCAAAGGATTCACCAAGAACTTCAAGAAACTAAAAAATTAAGGTATGTTAGGTGTTTATCTATGGGTCACTTTCACCCATAGAGTCCACGAATCCTTTTTCAAAATAAAAGATTGTTGAATTATGAACTTCCATTCTTGAATTGAGTTGAATTCATGTTCATGTTATTGTTGGGTTTTAGTTCATGATTAAACTACATGCTTTTTGTGAAATTAATCATTGTATGTGTTGAATAACATAATCTTCATGATAAACCCTTCAATTTGCAAGTTGATTGATGTAGCCATAATAACTATATGTTTTGATTATTGTATAACCTAATCATGCTCCCCAAGTGTTTGATAGAATATCCATGTGAATAAAGTGATGAAATCGTGACATATTAGTATATGTACAAGCTTATGCCCTACAAGTGTTTGATAAAATATCTCTACAGATGAAATATGAACATATGTACATTGTTATGCTTTGCAAGATCATGTGATGCTTTACTTTTTATGCTATCGAGTCCTGGGGGTATTTAATAGCAATAATTTAGTTGTTTGCCTAGAGCCAGTGTCAGTTATAGAATAGTATGAGTCATGTCCCAATCAATAGAATCCAGTCAGTTATAGAACTCAGTAGAACTCAGTCAGTTACAGAACTCAGGAAAACTCAGTAAACTCAGTATCAGTCTGGTCCAGTTCAGTATACTCAGTTTAGTGTTTTTCAGTTGGGAGTAGGATTCAGAACTGAGTGAACCCAAGTATGGAGGCTTACCTACCAGTAGAGGGTATGATCTTTAGAAGCAATCCTTGTGTTCCAGAACTATGTAGCCAATGTAGGTTGAGACATCAAACTTACTAGTTGAGGGTTGATAAGGTGTTTTAACTTGCTAGATGAGGGTTCCACTATTCTCATTAGAGTACCTACCGGATGAGGGTAACTCTGCAGTGTCTTCACCTGTGGCACAGTACTGACACCCTTCCAATTGGGGTCACAAGTTGGACCCCAACTCAGTTTTCTTGTTTGGGGCATGTCGGTTAGATGATTACCTCCCACAGTCTCAGTTTATCTTCAGAATAGAACTCAGTTCAGTTCTATAGAATTAGGACTGTCAGATACAGTCAACCAGTATCAGTAAATTAGTTATTAGTAACTTCAGATATTAGTTACTTAGTATCATAATCCAGGAATTAGCTTCAGCAAGCTTAGTCACAGTATTTATTTATATGCACATTAGTGCATACTCAGTATTTACAGTAGTATCAGTTATCCATGTACTCTCATGTTCAGTTACTCTATATCATACAATCAGTTATTGTTCATGCATAAAAACCTTTGCATTCAGCCTTACCTCATCTAGCATACCAGTACATTCCACGTACTGAAGCATACTATTTCTTTGTTCTATGATGTCTCATATAATAGATTCAAATGCTCAGGTTCCCGACCGTACATAGATAGATTCAGATTCAACCAGAAGCAGTAGATTAGTAGTGAGTCCTCATCATTCAAGGATATTCTTTTATTTCATTATTTCAGTAGACTCAGTATTTTAGTAGATGGAGTTAGATGGAAGATCATCCCATCAACTCCACTTTCAGACAGTTTTAATTAGAGGCTTTTCAGACTAGTTTTTAGATAGTGTTCAGTTTTACAGATTATTATTTCAGTTGATACACTTAAGTAGTATTTGCAGATTTTGAACCTTATGATATTTTAGTCTATTTTCCGTATTTATTACAGTATCATGTTTTAGTGCTCACAACAGATATCAGTCATGGGTTAGCTTATGGTTCTTTGGGTTCGTAAGTACCGTGTAGCGTCTGGGGTACAGACTCGGGGTGTTACACTTAGGACCAATTGTGTTTCAAAGAACCGTGTTACAACTAGGGGGTAGTCTCGGGTCGTGACAAACTTGGTATCAGATCTAGGTTCAAACGTCCTAGTGTGTCTATAAAGTCGTGTCTAGTAGAGCCTTATGAAATGGTATAGAGACATCTGTACTTTTCTTCGAGAGGATATAGGGTATTTAAGAAATGTTTTCTTTCTTTCATGTCTCAGATTGTGCAATAGAAGTATTCTCTAATGAACTTATGCAAATTCTTATGTTAATCCATTCGTGCTAACTCTTTCTTATTCTTGAGGGAATAGAAATAACCAAGCTAAAATCCTTACAGATAGAGTTTTCATAGATAGTCCCCACAGACTGTTATTGGATTACATGCAAGCTTAAAAGTATCCCATTCATGCTTTTAAGTTATGAAGTTTGAAAGATTTCATTCATGTTCATAAAAATTGTGCACTAAGCCAAAGTCAGATGAGCTCTTAGACCCCTTCTTAGAATCCTATGATAGCATATGACCTAGAGTTAAAATCATGAATCTAGAAGTTTTAACAATAGTAAAGTAGGGATAGTGTTTATCTGGATTTAGCAGATTATGTATCCATAGGTCTAGTTGTATGAAAGGTTGATTAGTAGGATTAAAGAAATGTATATAAGAATTTAAGTTTATTGAGTCAAAATTAAGTATAATGATATGAGTATGATCTAGAGGTGTACCCAAGGCGATATGGGATTCTATTATTTCTAAGTTTTGATGTGTGTGCTTAGATAGTATCCTTGAGTTTCTAAGCATGAATGATATTCTTACCAGCTAAGTTAAGGGATATAGAAAGCTAAGAGTTGTATCTCAGAAGGAAGTATTAACAGTGGGTTTTACACTTTCAGGTATAGTCTTTCAGGATGAGTTTATTATTAATGTGTATTGTTATATCCCAGACTTTAGAGTAAAATAGTTTCAATTTAGTTTAGAGTGTATAAAAAGGTTTCACAGTCTTAGAATGATAACTTTAATCTAAGAGGGAGATGATAGAACAAGAAGCCAAGTAAGGGTCTAAAATTTTAGTAGCAATGTCAGTGTGCTGCAAAACATTAGTAGGGGAGGAAAATACCCGACCTATTCTTATATCAGTGCATATTTTTATACTTTAGTCATCATGACATCTACTCATGCCTTACACATCATCTCCATGATCATAGTTCATGTTCATGCACATCATAGAGAATTATGTGCGCTTTCAGTTCCTTATATAAGGAGTTCTAGTTCACTCAACAGTACAAATCATATTCCATGAAATGATGCTATCCAACATCAAGTCATGCAACTCATGAATCATGTACTTATGCTTTACAAAATTTTTAGTTCTAGGTACTCATGGTACACCCTTAATGACCAGTGAAATTCAGATGATGTCATGCAGGTCCTCAGATTAGATCTCTTTGATGAATTATGATGTTGATATTCTATTCTTCAGGCCTCAGTTAAGTGTCAAAGTTATGTATAGTATCCTTTCATGTTCAGGATCTCATGTTCTAACCTTTCAAGTAACCTCTCCTTATAAAATGATAGTAGTGATGAATGATTATTTACATGGAGTAAGTAAATGTTTCTTGTTAGGAAAAGATTGTTATATTCTCGTTTTATATAAGGCTATAAGGTTAAAGGAATATTAAGGCAAAGCTTTTGGTATATGTCATGGTTAGTTGAGAATTCCATATGTGTCTTCTTAAGAATAGTGTAAGAAAGTTGTTATCGATAGAGGTTTAGAGAATATGAGAATGATGCTTTTATGGGTGTTTGCCTCGAAGTTTGTATGTGGTTATAATGATAGGCTTGAATGTCATGTTGGCATATAAGTGGATTGGTGCATTGTGCTCTAGTGAATTCTTAGTAAGAGGTTGAATTTAGTTGTTAAAGTGGTAAGAAAAATTATTCTTGAGATGAGAAGTTGTGAAAATGAATGGTGTATTGAATTTATGGTTCAGACTAGCATTATGGTGTTATAAGTAGTAAGTTACAATTTTTAGTTAGGACTTAACATGGTGTAAGTATGTAGCTCAACTCAGAATTTGGCTGGAGTAGTTATATATATCCATGCAAGTATTTAAGGAGCGAGGCTAAGTTTGAATTGGGCAATTGCATTGCCTAGGGCCTAATAATTCTATCCCAACTTATGTTTCATAGGCCTATGTTCTATGTTATAGAGTTGTAGGCATGTTGTGATTCCTTACTCAAATATCTCACTCAGATAATGTCCAAGATTCTTTTCTCCCTAATGTTATTAGAACTTCTTGGAAAGAGTGTTGAAGAAATACTCAAGTTGAGTATAAGTTTTTTAGTATAATTTAGTCCGTATAGCCAGCATTTCAATTTAGTAATTAGACAGATAAGCTCATATAGTTTTCTATCTTTCTACCTAGTCTTACTATCCAAAGTTTCATGAGTATGTCTATTCCATGAGGTAATTTGTTCGCATACATATAAGTTGCAAATTCAGTTCAGTCCATGCATTATGTTTTAGATTCAGCTATTTAGTCATGACTCAGTTTATAAGTGTTCATTGCATGATCTAAGTTTTCAAAGTATTCCATCTCAGACATTGGATACCTATTGTATGAAATTAGTCTCATTGTCTTAGGATTCATGCTTACATAATGTACTTGGCGATGCCATGAAGCCCTTTTCTTTTGATTTCTATACATGTCTTTTTGAGGAATAATTTCTAATAAGAAGTTATGTACTTTATTCCCTCCTTAGTAGCTTTTGGAATTTTATTGCATTAGTTATTACTTCACTGTTCTATATGTAAGATCATATTATGAGCATTTCAAGTGAGTTCTAAACTCTAAGCATGAATCATCTCCTTGCAGTCAATAGAGTCAAGCCAACTCAAAAATTAGTTTCATGATGGATGTTTTAATGTTCCAACTTAGCTATATACTTTGTTAGTAGACATGTCATGGATACATTATTCCATACTTCTAAGACTTCAACAAGTTCATCTCCATCATTCGAGGATGAATGATTCCAAGAGGGAGATAATGTAACACTCACATTTTTGGGTTAGACATTGAACCATCATTTCTATGTGTGTAAACTCAAATCCGATGATTTGTATTTGAATACATATGTAATGATCATTATCCTATTGTTAAGGATAATTATTAGGTGAAAAATGTTCATAGGAATTGAGCAAAAATTTATGATAATTGAGTCCTCTTTCCAATGTATCCAATTTTGCCTTAATTCGATATGTGAGCAAAAAGTTATGACCATTTTTGTGAGAAATAGTAAGGGTCCATGATATCTCCGCACCACGTAGTCTATTCCCCCAAAATAAGGTCAACTCCACTAGGAAATCCCCCTCAGAATAGGCTCTTCTCCCTTAGGCTATTCCCCCAAAATAGGGTCCGCGCTATAGGGTCCACAATATGAAGGCGTTTTATTTCCAGCTTCATTATTAAAGGGGCTAAGGGTTAATTTGTCCCTTTACCCTCAACTCTAGTTATCCAAACATGAATTATAGAACTCAAAAGGGAATTATTTGTCCATTATCCTCAAAACTACACACTTATAAACCCTCCTCCTTCGCAAGAACGAGCAATTCAAGCCTCTCTCCCCAAGAACAAGAAATTCAACATTCTCTCCAAGAATTCAAGTATCCAAGCTCCAAGTTAAAGTTTTTCTTCAAGGATTCAAGTAATTGAGATATGTGGCGTATTCATAGATGGGTTCCTTCCACCCATTGAGCCTAAAAATCTTCTTTTGGTTTAAAGTATGTATTTCTCTTCTTTTGATGAAAATTATTATAAATGTTCAAGATGAATTAATCCATGCTTTCCTTCGCAAATCTCAATTCAATCCATTTCAATGTGTGTTCCATGTAAATTAGGTTATTTCATGCTTTGAATTTCAAGTACTCATGTAATATTCAATGAAATTATAAAATTATACATTTTTCCTCATTAATTTACATTCAATCCATGCTAATAGTTCTAACCCATGTGATTTGTGATCCTATATACTTGAAGTTTCAAACCCCATGTCATATTTAGTCAATATCATGTTAAATTCTCAAATTTCTATATTAAACCATGTGAACATGATATCCTCCCAAGTTCAATTCATTCCCACTTCCAAATTCATGTACCTCATTTGTTCATTAAAATGTATTATGTTTTGGGACTCTGAATTTATGACTTTCTACCAATGTTTTAAGTGATATTATCTTATTTTTATTTCATTCAATGCTGGCAGATTATGAACACCCAATACCTATGTGTTTACTCTTGTTTCAGAGTTCCAAGTAATAAGTCAGTCAGAATCATGATTTTATCACCATATTCAGATCATCATTTTTGTAATAAACTCACCAGTATTATTTCATGCTAAATACATCAATTTACATATTTATGGTTACTTCAGATTATACATGCACTGAATTTTCCAGAATACCTTATATGAGCAAATCAGTTATCAGTGCATCTATCATTTATGTTCTACGTCAGTTCAGTTGAGACTATGATTTAGCACTGAGTGAACCCAAGGATAGGGGATCACCTATCAGTAGAGGGTGTGACCTTTAGTAGAAGTCCCTGACTTCCAAAATTACGTAGTCAACGTAGGTTTTGAGAAGTCTTCCTGCTAATAGAGGGTTAAAATTCTCTTAGGGGAACCTACCATTAGAGGGTGACACCCTAGTCCTTCAGGACACCAGATTAGTGGATCCACACAGCCATGTGTTAGTACCTGTGGCAGGGTACTGATATCCTTCCAACTAGGGTTACAAGTTGGACCCTGATTATCTCAGATTGGGGCATGTTGGTTAGATGATGGCTCTCACAGTATCAGTCAATACTCAGTCTATACATGTTCAGGTCTTCTTGACAAAGAAATAAGATTTTCAGTTATTCAGATCATTTTAGTACATGCTTTACTTGGTTTTGCTTTCTCAGTTTTACATGTTCGTGTTTTCATAATCAGTATCCATATACGATCCTCAGTATGTTTGACAGTCTATTCAGCTTTACATGAGATTTACATGCAGTATTTAATGTTTTACTTTTTCTCAGCTAACAAAATTATTTTTAGCTCATGATTTATAAAATCTCACTATCACTATGTTTAAATGTATGTTTTAGCAAATAACTTATATCTTTAGTTTTAAAGCATGTTTTAAATATTTCCATGATTTAGTGCATGTCTCCATATACTCAGTATATTCTAATGTACTGACTACATATCTGCCTTTGTGGCTACATCCTTCATAATGTTGGTGCCAAATATAGCTCATACACCAGGGTCAGACAGTTCTCAACTCTCAGCCAACAGGTGATGAGTTATTCTATTTCAGGAACTCCAGTTAGTGGTAGTTCATGTACTATATTGTTATTATTCTTATGTATTGATTAGTGGTAGTTGGAGGCATGTCCCAGCTACCTGTAGTCAGTATGGTAGAGGCTTTATATATAGACAGTCAGAGTCATTACATGTAATTCAAGTTTATTTCTTTAGTTTATCATATTGTAACCTTTATTAATATTACATTTATTTAGACATTCTAATGATTAAGTTTTCGAGAAGTAAATTTAGTTTGTATACAATTTAAATTAGTTTCTCAAGCAGTAAGCCAGTTCATGGGTTAGCTTGGGATCACTTTTGGTTCCAAGCACCGTGTTATGATTAAGGGTAGTCTCGGGTCTTGACAATTGGTTCAAGTATTCTTTCTCTAGATTTTATTTCTGTCGAACAATTGATAGGCAAATAAATTTTTAATTACATTACAATTTACAATTAAAAGTCATGTTTGTTATCAAACCAAATTAAAAAAAAATTAGATCAAAAGGATCATATAAAAAAATCAAGAAAAGTAGAAGAAGATGTGTTCAAAAATTGAAATAGTTGTTCACCTGTAAACTTGTAAGTCAAGAGGAGAAGACAAACAACGAAGAGAGATCATAAGACCCACAAACCAGAATTCTAAAAAAACCAAGAGGATTGAATTTTTAGGATCAAACATTCAATAACTATGAAAAAAATCAATAAACAACAACAACATGCCTAGTATATTCCCACCAAGTGGGGGTATGAAGAACAATTAAAATATGCACAAACCCATAAATCAGAATTATGAATAAATTACAAAGATTGAATCTTTAACATAAAACATCGAAAAAAGAAAACAAATCAATATGTTAAAAATACACAAACTCACAAATTAAAATTCTGAATAGAACATAAAAATTAAATATTTAACATGAAACATCTAAAAACTACAAAAACAAACATATAGCCACAACCAAGAATTCTCAATAAACTATAAAATTGAATCTTTAACATCTAACATCAAAAACTATGAAAATATAATACCCCATACTTTCTTAGTTCAACTCAACCCTTAGTATGTGCTTATAGCCCCGTACTTTAAAGTATGGGTTACTAAGCCCTAGTTTGACTATTGATATTTCGAGAAGATTATGCTTTAAGCATTCTATGATTTTTTTATATTCAGTTTTTGAATCAAGATTTGATCTTTTGATCCTCAACATAGATATGAAATCCACTTTATAGTTTTGATGACAGTTTGACTACAGATTAGTTTGATCACAGTTTAAAACAGATAGATGCATAATTGGGTTTCATTATAAACCGTTATACTAGTTTTAGAGTGGATTCCCTACAGAATGAGCATACCGATTTAAAAGGAGTAGTATTTAGCACCAAACGGAAAGTATGGGTTTAGCGCATCCTACTTCTCTAGAACTACGAGCCAACGTAGGTATAGATTCAAATTATTCCCATTTATATAGTGATAGATATAGATTGTGATCACTTAGCTCAGGTTATACTCTCTGGAAAGAGTATGAAACCTCTCCCTAACGTGAGGTTTTCCCCTTAAGGGAACTAGACGTTGGACTCCATAATAGCTCACATGATTTATGTCGGTTAGAAGAACCTCCCTGCAGAGAAGAATAATCCTAACAAAAAAGTTTTTTTGAAACTAAGTGTAAGGCTCACGATTTATTTCAGATATTATTTCACATAAGATATTGGTCATGAGATTTCAGCTTTATGTTTATAGATATAAAAGTGAGTCTGTTCTACAGTTAGACCGCATGATTTAAGGATAGAATACAAGTACAACTTTTAGAACTAAGTGTTATGACTCACAAGATTTAAACAACATGCTTTATTACTCATGATTATGATTTTCAATTTTCAGTTATTCAAGCTAATGTGAGTTATCTACACTTAGCATGCATTCTTTTACAAGTTTATAATAACATTGAGATATTATTTACCAATGCATTCATCCCCATATGCTCAGTACACTCCAAAAGTAATGATCCACATATATGTATATGTGCTACATTGTTTAATAATGTAGGTTCAGGTGCTTAGTTTCAGCAACGTGAGAGTATTCGAGCATATCTATCTACATCTCGATAGTTTATGAGTCCTCATAGTTCGGGGACCCAGTTATTCTGTTTTCCAGCTTATTAAAGTAGTTGATTTAGTATTTTCAGTCAGTTCAAGTTAGTTGGGGGTTTGTCCCAGTGGCTCTCTAGTTGTTAGCAGTAGAGGCTTGTCAGATTGCTTGTTATAATTTAGATTTCTAGTGTAGATTTTCTAGAATTTTAAGTGAAGTATTTTCTAATTTTATGTTCAGTTAATTACATCTTAGATCAGAAAGAACACAATATTGATTTTATGTTTATATTTCTCCATTATGAGTTTTAGATATAGTAGAAGGCTTACAGGATTAGCTTGAGACCACTCGTAGTCTTGAGCACCGTGTGACATCTCAGGACCCATTTTAGGGGCGTTACAAACTTGGTATCAGAGCCTATGGTTTTAAAAAGTCCTAGGGATTCATACAAGTCGCGTTACATAGAGTCTTGATCATGGGTGTGAAACACGCCATATTTATGAGCAAGAGGCTATGGGACATTTTAGAAATCATTCCTTTCTCTTGTGATCCATCGTGCTTACAACTGTCTCTATCTTCTTTTAACGTATGCTCTTATGTAACAGAATATACCTCCCCGCAGAGCTAATGCCCTCATAAATAATAACCAACCACCCCAGCCTGTTGATCCTCTGAATGAGAATGTGTCCTATGCTGAAATCCGAGTTACTTTTCAGGCGTTGGCCCAAGCTGTGACTGCTAATATTCAGGGCAACCATTGGGATGCATTCCCACGTTAGTAAGAGGGTGATTTAGCTATAGCCAGACTTTACGACTTTATAAGGATGAGTCCGCCTGAATTCTTTGGGTCATAGATAGGTAAGGACCCACAACCGTATATTGATGAGGTGAAAAAAATCACCCAAGTTATGCATATTACTAATGAGGAGAGTATAGAATTGGATTCATACCAGTTGAATGATGTTCTTTATGATTGGGCTGTTATATAGAAGAAAGGTAGGGGTGAAAATATAGCTCCTATGAGTTTGCTGGTGTTTTAAGATACGTATCTAGACAGGTTCTTTTCGCATAAGTTATGAAAAACAAAGATTGAGGAGTTCTTAAACCTGAGGCAGGGATCAATGACAGTGAAAAAGTACTGCCTTAAGTTCAATCAGTTATCTAAGTATGCTCCTGATTTAATAGCTGACCCACGGTCTAGTATGAGTAAGTTTGTTACCGGAGTATGTGGTTTGGTAGTCAAGAAGTGGTAGGACTGCTATGCTTATTGGGGACATAGACCTTGTTAGGTTGATAACTCATGCTCAACAGATTGAGGTAAAAAAGTTAAAGGGCAGAGATAGAGGAAATACAAAGGCTAGAACTGGGAAGTTTGAGTATGTCCAATTGAGATTTGCTGGGTGAAATCATTTGCAGTTTCAAGGTCGCCCATCTTTGCCAAAGCTATCTTCAGCTAGTGCTTCCATACCCAGAATAAATCAGGAGCAGTGGGGAAGGACTTCTATGTCTAGGTATCAAAATAGTGTGGGTAGAAATCCCAGTTATCTTGCATATGCTAAGTGTGGTAAGAATCATCTTTGTGAGTATTTGTTAGAACAAAAAGGTTGTTTCGGATATGGTAAGTTGGGTCAAGAAATCAAAGAGTGCTCGCATACTAAGAAAGGAAACACGGATATTAGTCCCCAAACTCAGGCTACTATAGCACCAACTCCTCTAGGTCGCCCAGCTCCTCCTTAGGGCGCATTATCCAGTACCGATGATAGTCAGCACCAAAATTAGTTCTATGCTTTATCATCCCGTCAGGAGTAGGAGAGTTCAAAAGATATTGTTACTGGTATGCTTCATGTCTTTCATCTTGATATTTATGTTCTATTATACCTAGTGTCAAATCTATCTTATGTTACTCCGTTAATTACGGTAAATTTTGGGGTAGATCTTGAAATGCTTTCTAAGCCCTTCTTAGTTTCTATCCCAGTGGGTGAGTCAGTTATTTCCAAACAAATCTACAGAAAGTATCCTATCACTATACTTTACAAGGCCATATTTGCATACTTAATAGAGTTAGATATGCTAGACTTTGACCTTATTCTGGGCATGGATTAGCTTCATTCCTGTTATGTATCTATAGATTTTCGCACCCGAGTAGTGAAGTTTCAATTTCTAGATGAGCCATTCTTTGAGTGGGAAGGTAATTTTGTATCTCCCAAGAGACATTTCATATCCTATATTAAGGCCAGAAAGTTGTTCTCAAAAGGGTGCATTTATCATTTAGTTCGATTCAAAGACATTAAGTCCAAGGCTCCAATAGTTCAGTCAGTCCATGTAGTCAATGAGTTACCAAAAGTTTTTCCTGAAGATTTACCAAAGGTACCTCCTGACAGAGAAAAAGAATTTGGTATTGATCTTCTTCCTGATACTCATCCCATCTCCATTCTTCCATATCGTATAACTCCAGCTAAGTTTATAGAGTAAATAGAACAACTCAAAGATCTTTTAGATAAGGGTTTCATAAGGCCCAGTATTTCCCCATGGGGCACTCCTATCCTATTCGTGTGGAAGAAAGATGGTTCCCTACAAATGTACATTGACTATTGTCAGCCGAGTAAAGTCTTAGTTAAAAATAAATATCCTTTTCCCAGAATTGATGACTTATTTGATCAACTTCAGGGTGCAAGTAACTTTTCTAAGATAAACCTTAGATATAATTATCACCATCTTACAGTAAGGGAATGTGATATCCCGAAGACAGGTTTCATAACACGTTATGGTCATTTTGAATTCCTAGTTATGTCCTTCGAACTAACAAATGCTCCAGAAACCTTCATGGACTTGATGAACTGAATGTTCAAACAGTACCTAGACACGTTTTTCATAGTATTTATCGATGGTATTCTTGTCTATTCTTATAGTGAGGATGACTATGCAGACCATCTTAGAATTGGGTTGCAAACTCTTAGAGACTACCAGTTGTTCACCAAATTCAGCAAGCGTGAATTTTGGCTAAGGTCAGTAGCTTTACTCGGTCATATTATTCTAGTGATGGCATTAGAGTTGATTCCCAAAAGACCAAAGCTATGAGAAACTGTCCTAGACCCATTTCTCCATTAGACATTAGGAGTTTCTGGGGTTTAGCTGGCTATTACAGATGGTTTATTGAGGGGTTTTGTCCATTGCATCCCCTATGTCTAGATTGACTCAGAAGAAAGTTACGTTTCAGTGGTCAGATTCTTATGAAAAGAGTTTTCAAGAGTTGAAGGCTCGACTCACTTCAGCCTCAATCTTAGTATTACCTGATGGTACAGATGGATTCATTATCTATTGTGATGCTTCTAGATTTATTCTGGGTTATGTTTTGATACAGAGAGGTAGAGTCATAGATATGACTCTAGATAGCTTAAGCCTCACGAAAAGAACTATCCCCCTCATGGTTTTAAATTAGCTATTTTGTGTTTGCTTTGAAAATCTGGAGGCACTATCTTTATACGGTGCATGTTGATGTGTTTACAGACCACAAAAGTTTGCAGTATGTGTTTACACAGAGAGAGTTAAATCTAGGTGGTTAGAATTGTTGAAAGATTATGACATAAGTGTTTTATATCATCTGAGCAAGGCCAATGTCATAGTAGACACCCTTAGTATACTTTCGATGGGTAGTGTGACTCATGTAGAGGGTGACAAGAAAGAGTTAGTTAGATAAGTTCACCAGTTTGCTAGACTAGGAGTGCGGTTAGTTGATTTGACTGAGGGAAATGTTTGGGTCCAGAGTAGTGCAGAATCTTCTTTAGTTTTAGAAGTGAAAAAGAACTAAGATAAGGATCCCAGTCTAGTTAAGTTGAAGGAATCAGTCAGAGAGCAGAAGATAGAGGTTTTCTCCTAAGGGGGAAATGGTGTGTTGAGATACCAGAGTAGATTATGTATGCCGTGCGTTGATGATTTGAGGCAGCGGATTATGGCAGAAACGCATGGTGAGTGTTACTCTATTCACCCAGGTGCTACTAAAATGTACAAAGATTTGCGGGAAGTCTATTGGTGGAGTGGTATGAAGAAAGATATTGAGGAGTTTGTGGCTAAGTGTTATTTTTGTCAAAAGGTTATGGTGGAGCACCAGAGGCTTGGTGAAACCTTCCAGGAGCTTAGTATTCCCACCTGGAAGTGGGAATAAGTAAACATGGATTTAGTAACCGGGTTACCCCGTTCGCTTCATTATCATGATTCGGTTTGGATTTTTGTAGATAGGTTGTCCAAATAAGCCCATTTCCTTCCAGTTCATATATCATACATAGAGGAAGATTATGCTAAGTTGTATATTAGAGAGTTGGTCAGATTGCATGGAGTTTCTTTGTCCATCATTTCAGATAGGAGTACTCAAATTACCTCTTACTTTTGGAATGCCTTTCAGAAGGGTCTTGGTACACAAGTTCACCTCAGTTCAGCTTTTCATCCTCAGACAGATGGTCAGGAAGAGAGGACCATTCAGAAACTAGAGGATATGTTGAGGGTGTGTGTTCTTGACTTCAAGGGTAGTTGGGATGATCACCTATCATTGATTGAATTTTCCTACAATAACAGTTACTATGCTAGTATCCAGATGGCCCCATTTGAGGCACTTTATAGGAGGAGATATAGATCATCTATCGGTTGGTTTAAAGTAGGTGAGGCCGCATTGATCAGGACAGATGTGGTATTTGAAGCCATGGAGAAAGTATAGTTGATTCGAGAAAGGTTGAAGATAGATTAGAGTCGTCAGAAATCTTATATAGATGTGAGAAGAAGGGATCTTGAGTTTTAAGTTGATGACTTAGTTTATTTGAAAGTTTCACCCATTAAAAGGGTGAGGATATTTGGCAAAAAGGGGAAGCTTAGTCCCCGAAATATTGGCCCTTACAGGATATTGAGTCATGTTGAGAAGGTTGCATATGAACTAGAATTACCTGCAGATTTGTCATCCGTTCACCCTGTGTTCCATGTATCCTTACTAAAGAAGTGTAAGGGTGATCCGACTGTTGTTGTACCCTTAGAAAGCACAGATATTCATGATAGCCTCTCTTATAAAGAGATTCTAGTTTAGATTCTTGGTCACCAAATTCATAGACTAAGGAACAAAGAAGTTCCCTTGGTCAAAGTTTTGTGGTGGAATCAATCCGTTGAGGGCGCCACTTGGGAAGCAGAAGCAGATATGCAAATCAAGTACCCTCATTTTTTTGCTGCAAGTTCAGATTCAGTGTGAGGTAACAAGTTTCCTCAGATCATCTCTTTTTATTCTAAGTCTCATCTTTATATACTCATTCTCTTGATAGTTCTTGCTTTTGCAAATCAGTTTAGTCATGCTTTCAGTTATGCATGCCTGTTATAGTCTCAGTTCCTCAGTATCTCATTTTGACTAGTCTCATTAGAGGATGAATATTTCCAAGGGGGAGATATTGTAATACCTCATACATTCTTAGTTCAACTCATCCCTTAGTATGTGCTTATAGCACTTAGAATCTGAAAATAAAGCTTTGAGTTGAGCGATCTAGTCATTTTTGACTCCCTTTAAACTTCAAGGATTTTTTAGTTGACCCTCTGGGCTCCAAGATGATGATTTTTGAGTTGAGTTATATTTAGGGGTGTAAGTAGCATGTCTCGAGCAAGTTTCAGATTTTTTGGACAAGGTTTGGATCGCATTTGGATTGGCAAGATAGAAGCTCATCACGATTAGGACGTGTCACAGAGAGGGAGTCACTACATCGCGGTGAAGGATGAAAAGACAATTGTCATTTCTAGAGAGCCATCGCGATTGCACCGCGTCGTGTTGAATTTTGCGATGAGGGGCTCACCGCTTCGCGGTGATGACCAAATTAGAATTTGTCAAAAACCTTTGAGTCACCGCAATTCCACTGCATCACGGTGGGTATCGCGATGACCCACTCACCGTGTCGCGGTGAAGCCTTAATCGACATTTCAGTTCTGAGTTTTAAATCCAAGGGGTAACTTAGTCTTTTTCCCAAGACCCCAAATCGTGATAAACAAAAGATTTAACCTATCCTAAGCATGTTATATTGATTTTTCACCAAATTGCACTCAAGGAAAACCCTAGAGCTTCAATTTCAAACCTCAAGAAACCCAAAATTTCACCATTCTTTTTCAGGGATAATCCCAAAATTCAAGGTTCCCATTCAAGAGCTTCAAGAAACAATCTTCAAGAGCACAAATAGGGATTCAAAGTCAAGTGTCTTCATCAATTTTATCAATTAAGGTGTGTGGGGTTATGAACAAGGATACCTCTTCCATCCTTGTTCCCAAAATTTGTTTTAAAGATGATTTCATATGAATTTACATGAATTCCAAATTAGGGTTCATACCCAAATATTGCTATTTAAAGATTATGATATTACAAGTGTTTTAGATGATGAATTGTGTGCGTATTTTTGTACATTTATGCTTATGAAGTGGTTTATGATGTATTGAAGGTTGAATTTCACTATTTTGACTAAGATTGTGCAAAAATGTCATGATTTTGACTATTGAGCATGATTTTTGATAAATTGACATGAATTTAAAGCATGGGTTACTAAGCCCTAGTTTGACTATTAATATTTCAAGAAGATTGTGCTTTAGGCATCCTATGATTAGTTTATATTCAGTTTTTGAATTAAGATTTGATCTTTTCATCCTAAGATAAGATATGGAATCCACTTTATAGTTTTGATGACAGTTTGACTACAGATTAGTTTGATCATAGTTTAAAACCGACAGATGCTTAATTGCTTTTCATTATAAACCTTTATGCTAGTTTTAAAATGGATTCCCTACAGAATGAGTATACCGATTTAAAGGGAGTAATATTTAGCACCAAGCGGGAAGTGTAGGTTTAGCGTATTCTACTTCCCCAGAATTATGAGCCAACGTAGGTACAAATTCAGATTATTCCCATTTATATGGATGAAAGATACAAATTGTGATCACTTAGCTCAAGTTATACTCACTGGCAAGAGTATGTCCCCTCTCCCCAACGTGAGGTTTTCCCCTAGGGAAACTAGACATGAAAATCCATGATAGCTCAAACTACTTAAAACTATAAATTACATGGGGATTTTACCTAGGAAAATATATCGCAGGAAATACATGCGGATTTACCTACAAAAATATTAAATTCCTCAAAATTAAAATATATTACCTGTGAACTATATATTTGCAACAAATTCCTAGATGTATTTGAGCCATATTGCTCAAATTTCGTACTTGCGACATTACCTGGGGAAATATATCGGCAGATATTTTATCACTAGGTAAATCCGCAGGTATATGGACATATATATATATATATATTTTAAATCTATAGAAAAGTCCCCAGGTAATTTATCCTACGGATTTACGTAGAGATATTTTGGTAGAAATTTATGTAATGAATTTTATTACCTAGGAAATTATTTGGGGATTTTGTGCAACAAATTTTTCTGGAAATTTATTCTTGGGGATTTACCTGCGAAATTATTACTTGCGATATTTACTTGGGGAAATGTATCTGCGGGTATTTTATCTCTAGGTAAATCCGCAGGTATATGGACAAATATATATATTTTTTAAATCCATAGGAAAATTCCCAGGTAATTTATCCTATGGATTTACATAGAGATATTTTGGTAGAAATTTATGTAATGAATTTTATTATCTAGGAAATTATTTGAGAATTTTGTGCTGCAAATTTTGCTGAGGATTTATTCTTGGAAATTTACCTGCGAAATTATTACTTGCGACATTACCTGGGGAAATGTATCGGCTGATATTTTATCTCTAGGTAAATCCACAGGTATATGGAAAAATATATATATATTTTGTATCTATAGAAAAATTCTCAGGTAATTTATCTTACGGATTTACGTAGAGATATTTTGGTAAAAATTTATGTAATGAATTTTATTACCTGAGAAATTATTTGGAGATTTTGTTTTGCGAATTTTTCTGGAGATTTATTCTTGGGGATTTACCTGTGAAATTATTACTTGAGAAATTATTGGGGGATTGTGTCGCTACAAATCTAGCTGAAATTATTTCTTGGGGATTTACCTACGAAATTATTACATGGAAAATTATTGGGGGATTGTGTTGCTACAAATTTAGCTGAAACTATTTCTCGGGGATTTACATAGGATTTTTGTGACTTGAAAATTTTAAATAAGTAAAGGATAAACTTGAAGAATAAAAAACATAAAATAAAAAGAAATTAGACATTAAATCGGTGGACACATATAATCAAGAAAAATATGCTCAAGAAATTAAAATTAGTTTGTTGACATAGATGGTATCACAGATGTATTTGAGCCAAATAAACCTTAGCTTGACTCGTTATCTTATCACCAAAAAATTAAAGAGGTGAAATTTCGTTGGTCTAAGATAGGGGGAAGAATGACTCAGGGCTCAAATAGAGCGTGTTTTTCTATTGGTTAATTTAAATATAATTGTAAGACATCATACTACGCACGACAATATGATATATCAATCTAATGTACATTTAGGAGTCGTTTGATATGAGATATAAGGTATAATAATCATGAAATAAAATAAAAAATTAATTTATTTTACAAAGAGTTGAAAGTATTAGGTAGTTTCAAAATTATATACATGATGAGATTAGGGGTGGACATTCAGTTTGTTCGATTTGCTTGTTTAATATCTATTTGTTTTTTCAATTTTTGGATTAATGAAAATGACAGCCGTAATCAAACAAAAATAAATTCGGTTTGATTCGATTTCTATAAATTTGGTTCAGTTATTTCAAATATTTATTTTGATTTTGAAGACTAAAGTAGTTAGTCTTTCTTTGTCATGACCGGGCATTTAAAATTTGTGATTTTTTTTTTAGAAAAATTTAAATTTTTTCAAACCTATTTTTCATTTTCAAATATAAATAACTCATCTTGGATGAAATGAAATGAAATAACGGGAAAACATTATTTACACTAAATATATAAAATAAAAAAAATATATAAATATAAAATTTATATATATATAATAATATATATATATATATATATTATTGTTATTGTTGATTTTAAAGTAATATATTATAAGTCGTACTTTTAGTTACACAATTTATTCATAACTAATCTGAGCATAATTATATTATTTATTTTACTATTATTATTATTGTATTAATCCGCAACCTTAGCCAATTTAATTTTTCAATTAATTTATTTTCTAGTCTGATTTTGCCAATTTGTAACAATTTTAGCCTAATTTTATTCACTTTATTTACAATCCTTGCCCAAATTGTGTCCAATTGAACTCAATTTCAAATTTCATTCAACTTTTTAACCAAATTCTTAATCTTTAGATCTCAGTCATTGATCAACATTTATTTATTATTATACTTATTTTTAATATTAATTTTATATAGTTACTATATTTATTAAATATCAACCTAATTCAATTAATTTTTTCTAATTTATTTAAATTCTAGCCATTTTATACTCAATTTGTGTCAATTGAGTTTAATTTGACTCAATCGAAATCCTCAATTCAATTTTCTTAACCCAATATCTAATTCCAATTTGACTCATCTCCTCAAGTCTAATCTCAATCTTTCATCATATTTGATCAACGATCAATATTAAATCAATTTTCACTAATATTTTTCTTGAAATTGGAAAACTTTAGACTATTTTTCTTGAATCGAGGGTCTACTGAAAACAACCTATCTACCTTAGCAGTAAGGTCTGCGTACACTGTACCCTCCACGGACCCCAATTTATGAGAATAAATCGGGTTACTTATGTTGACACCCAATTTTGACCTTTCGATACCCCTCTTAGGCTGCTAATTTAACAAAATTATTAATTTTAAATGTTGATATTTTCTACGCATTATTTTAATATCAAATAAATATTGACGTGTTGCATTCATGATTTGAAATTATACGATTTATTTTTATATTATTATTTTTTACATTATATAATATTTTACATAAATTTACTAATATTTATTAAATCATTTTCGCAATTATACATGCCTATAATTTACAAACATTGTCTATTGTTATTATTATTATTATTATTATTATTATAATTATAATATTATTATTACGTCTTTCCTACATTTATTAAATAACAACCTAAGTCAATTCAATTTGCCTAGCTTATGTAATGTCTAGCCTAATTCTTATTCAATTAATATCAATTTTTATTCAGAATTGATTGCTTAATAAACCTTAGCTTGACTCAATTTAAAAATACTTGTGAAGCTCACACGAGCTGATCAAGCAGCTGAATATGATATCAAAGATGTATTTGAGCTGATCATCAATCATAGATTGACTCGTTATTGAGATCGAGAAATTAATGGTCATCAGTGACGGATAAGTAATTCAAGATTAACTAACACCTCTACCCAAATGTACGTAAAGTAATCTTGCATTTAATCTCAAAACTATTAATATAAGCCAAAAAACTCCCTAGAGATAAGTTACTACTATTAATAAGTGTGAAGAAGCAGGCAACACTTTGTCGACATGCCTGCTTCTTCACCTGCTTCAGCTACTCAGTGATTTTACTATATTGCCCCCTAATTAATTATTATAAGTCATTTACATATAAAAAAATTAATAATATTTAATTAAAAAACAAAATAGACATTTAACATGTCTGCTTCAGTTGTTGTTGACACCTAATTTTGACCTCTCTAGGCTCTCTCAGGCTGCTATTTATCAAAATTATTTAACTTCAAATATTAATATTTTGACACATTATTCTCATTTTATATAAATAACGATGTGTCGCATTAATGATTTAAATATTTACAAATTATTTTTATTAATTTTTATTATCATTTTTTATAATTTATTAATTCAAATACAATATTTTACATAATTTTCTTACTTAAATCATATTTCATAAATATGCACACTCACAATTTACAAATACATTGTCTAATTTTCATTATTATTATAATAATAATTATTATTTTTAAATTTTGTAACTAATTTATTTAAATTATTAACGATAATTTTGTAAAATATTTTTTTTTACATAATGTTAATTCTACATGCGTTGTCTATTTTTAATAGCGACGCCTTATTATATTTATTAAATAGTAGCCTAACTTAAAATAATTTTCCTAATTTGTTTAAATTCTATCCATCTTGTACTCAATTAATGTCAATTTTAACCAAATTAACATTAATTTCATTTTCTGACCCCTTTTTAAATAATTTTAATCTCAGCCGTTGATAAAAAATGATCCAACGACTGAGATCCGCTCATCCTTTATACATCAAAGAACCCTAATCTCTCATTCTCAACAAAAATAGCCGCATCTCTCTGTTTTTTCTCTATCTTCTCTCCCTTTCTCTCTCTAGGCATAGCCTCCGACGGATGTAATTTTCTGACACCAGGTGCATGGGGCACTGGTCAAAGAGTTGTAAGATGGATCCTTGTTCCCAATGGGATGATGTCAATGTGCCGAAGCCTGGACCTCAAGTGAAAACATTAAAAGATTCTGTACAAAGACTACTTCAAGATTTGAGCTCACAATCAAATCAATGTTGTTGACACCCAATTTTAACCGCCTGATGCTCTCTTAGACTGCTATTTTTATCAGAATTACTTAATGTTTAATATTAATACTATTTACGCATTATTTTGCTATCAAATAAATCTCAAAAAGTCACATTCATGATTTAAAAAATGAATAAATTATTTTATTATTTTTAATATCATTTTTTTACCATTTATTATTTAAGATAAGACCTTTTACTTAATTTCATTAAACTATTTTTCGTAAATATACACACTCAGGATTTACAAAAACACTGTCTATTATTATTATTGTTGTTGTGTTGTTGTTATTGTTAAAATAGCAGTCAATTACATTTGATTTCCCTTTTAGTGTTAAATAACTTTAATCTTAGCCTTTGATCAAAACCAATCCAACGATTGAGATCAAATTTCTCACTCTTCTCCTTTTAAATAAAACAAGAAACCCTAATCTCATTTCCACCAAAAACATTCCCCCCTCTCCCTATCTTCTCTCTCTTCCCTCTCTCTATACTTTTTCTCTCTATCTAAAACCAAAATAACTAATGCCGCCTCCACCGGCGACCACCATTAAGTCGCTTTTCTCCTACCCGAGGTTTGCTGCTGCTGCACAACAGCCATGCAGCCGTCGCAACCATCAATGCTAGCCATCACCGCCGGCGAACTCAACGACTTCATCCAACCACCACGGTTCAGGCGCTGGCGAGCCACTGCTCCTCTCTCCGTGTCTGCCGCCTCCTTTCCCAATACCACCAATGGTGGCAACAACAACACCAGCCGTCCCTTCATTCTTATTTTCAACCATCCCTACCGTCCACCAGTCACAAATATAGATGAAGAGCAGAGTATGACTTGAATGTCTGGCATCTTTACTGGCCCTGAGTTGATGAGCAGGTTTGCGTACTTTTAGCTTAGATGCATTTTTGGTAGACAAATTCTTTTTGGGAGATATGCTCTTTGTTTTGCGCTTCTCCAGTGTATTGTAAGTTGGAAGAAGCATTGACAGGCTCTCTATATTTTGGATCAGGCCGTAGCCTTCACCACTTGATCGTAGAGCCATCATACACCATCTCCCAACAATAAGAGAAATATCTCCAGTGTACCACTATCTATATATTTCCGGTTTCAAGTTATTAATGAGTTTTCACATCGAGTACATGTATGCCCTTTTAAGTTTTATCTTCACTTGACATTGTGTTACCTGCAGTTTAAATAGATTCCAATATTCAGTTCTCTGTGAACCAAGTCATTCGACAACTTTCTTGTTTACAACTTTCGTATCTATGCTATAGTTTAGAATTCTGGTACAACTTTTGGATCTCGAGCGTTTATGCAATTTCAAGCTCATTTAACAGAGATAAATAAGAGGCGGAACATAAAAGACTGTGTTCAAAAATTTGTATTTAAGTTAATAATGTGGTTGACTAATAGGACTAACAAGTGCATTATTGTTCATTACTGTCAAGTTAATTTGTATTTAAGCTTGTAATGTGGTTGACTGGTAGGACTAACAAGTGCTTTATTTTTCATTACTTTCAAGTTAATTTGTGCAATATGGTTAACTGGTAGGACTATGAAGTGCGTTATTGTTCATTACTATCAAGTTATATTAAGTACTCTATTTCAATTTGTTTGTCTGGTTTAACTTGAAACAGAGTTTAACAAAGTGAAAGACATTTTGAAATGTTGTGATCTTAAATTAAAACTGTATATAATGATTAAGTGTAGTGTTTTGAAATTTGTACTAGTGACTTCAAAATGATCAAATGTCGTCACTTGAGAAGTGGATTAGTGACTTGAAAATGGTTTAGTGTAGTTACATGAAAGGTGAACTTAAAAAGGTTTAAGTATAATGACTTGAAATGTGAATTAGTTATTTGAAAATGATTAAGTGTAGTGATTGGAAATATGTACTAGTGACTTAAAAATGGTTAAGTGTAGCGACTTGAAGTGTGAATTTGTTACTTGAAAATGGTCAAGTGTAGTCACTTGAAATGTGTACTAGTGAGTCAAAAATGGTTAAGTGTAGTTACTTGAAAATGTTTAAGTATAGTGACTTGAAATGTCAATTAGCTATTCGAAAATGGCTTGAGTGTAGTGACTTGAAATGTGTACTAGTGACTTGAAAATGATTAAGTGTAGTTACTTGAAATTGCGAACTTGTGACTTGAAAATGATTAAGTGTAGTTATTTGAAATTGTGCACTTGTGACTTGAAAATGGTTAAGTGTAGTCAATTGAAATGTGTACTAATAACTTGAAAATAATATAGTTACTTGAAATGTGTAGTGTCTTGAAATGTGTATTAGTGACTTAAAAATAATTAAGTGTAGTGACTTGAAATGTATAGTAGTGACTTTAAAATGATTAAGTGTAGTGACTTGGAATGTGTACTAGTGACTTGAAAATAGTTAAGTGTAGTTACTTGAAAATGGTTAAGTATAGTGACTTGAAATGTGTACTAGTGACTTGAAAATGGTCAAGTGTAGTTACTTGAAAGTGGTTAAGTATAGTGATTTGAAATGAATGATTAAGTGTAGTGACTTGAAATGTGTGCTAGTGAGTTGAAAATGGTTAAGTATAGTTACTTGAAAATTGTCAAGTATAATGACTTGAAATATCAATTAATTAGCTATTTGAAAATTATTAAGTGTAGTGACTTGAAAATTATTAAGTGTAGTTATTTGAAATTACGAACTTGTGACTTGAAAATGGTTAAGTTTAGTTACTTGAAATTGTGAACTTGTGACTTAAAATGATTAAGTGTAGTCATTTGAAATGTGTACTAACAACTTGAAAATTACAAAGTATAGTTACTTGAAAATGATTAAGTATAGTGACTTGAAATGTGAATTAGTTAATTGAAAATAGTTAAGTGTAGTGATTTGAAATGTGTACTAGTGATTTGAAAATGTTTTAAGTGTAGTGACTTGCAATGTGAATTAGTTATTTGAAAATGGTTGTGTAGTGACTTGAAGTGTGCAGTAGTGACTTGACAATGGTGAAGTGTAGTTACTTGAAATGTGTGTTAGTTACTTGATAATGGTTAAGTACAGTAACATAAAATTATAATATCAACCTCACTCTTCTATTTCATGTTCAATTAATGTAAGAGAATAACAAGATTTTTATTGAAATAGATCTTTCTGTTGTTTTACTACATTATTGCCAATACTCTTTTTGTATTTGCCTTTTTTCTATTACAACTCTAATCTTGTCATTTGTCTTCTGTGTATTTTATTGTAGCATCAAGCAATTTAGTACAAATGGCCTCTTGTGGTGGAGAGGTCTTGCTCTACTGTTGGAATTTAAAGAATTTGTTAAATGATGAATGCCCATCTCAAGAAGACAACCAAGAGGATGAAAGTGATGATGACTCTGACGACGTGAATGAAAGTGATTCTAATCTTGATAACATGGATGAAAGTGATTCTGACCTTGATGGTTGGTAGTTTTATTGAGGATTCAAGTTTGAAATATTTTGTTTTGGACCATTTAAGAATCATAAATTATTGATGTGGATGTTTTGAATTATGTTTTTCTGTTAGCTGTAATGATTTATATTAGACATGTATTGAATGATGTTTTTGAGAATTATTAAAGGTTTTGGATAGATTTTTGATTAATTGTGAAATGTTTTTAGTAATTTATGTGTGAATTATTACTTGAGAATTTTCATGGGGATGTACATACTAAATAATCATGAAAATTTCTTGAAAAAATTTGTTCTTGCGGATTTACTTGGGGCATTTCATACGAATTTTCTTGCGAAATAGTTCGTGGGGAATAATTTGTGAATTTTTTCGTGGAAATCTGCAGGTAAAATTTCTTTTTGTGAAATTTTACCAAATAATTCATGCAATATTTTGATAGTTAATCGCAAAGAAATTCGCAAATAACGAACCTGCAGATTTATTTCCGCAGCTAAATTACCTAGGGATTTACTTGGGAATCTTTGTGGGGAATAATTTGTGAATTTTTTCGTGGAAATCCGCAGGTAAAATCTTTTTTTATGAAATTTTACCAAATAATTTATAAAATTTTTTGATAGTTAATCGTAACTAAATCCGCAAATAACATACCTGCGAATTTATTTTTGCAGCTAAATTACCTAGGAATTTTATAAATCCGCAGGTATTAATTACCTACGAAGGTATTTCCTTTGGATTTTAATTGGTAACAAAATCTGCAGGTAATCAAATTACTTGGGGATTTTACTAAAAGAAAAGTTAATCGCAAATAAATCTGTAAATAACGTACTTGCGGATTTTTTTTCGCAGCTAAATTACCTAGGGATTTTATAAATCCGCAGGTAATAATTTTCTACGAAGGTATTTCCTTTGGATTCTAATTTGTAAGAACATCCCCAGAACATTAACACGAAAAGTTTAACACTCAGCCTGACCAAATTCAAACTATGAAACCCATAAACCAGAATTCTTGAAAAACTCATTCAAATTTACCAAAAGATGAAGGCGAAGAAAACGATTATATTGTAAAGCCCTTTTTTTAAGTGATTAGATTTTGAAATTGAGATAGGAGCTTTGTGTGATGATCTGTAATTATGTTCATGCTTATTGTGCAGCTGGCAGTATATTAGCAAGAGACATATAAAAATTACTAATAAAATAACTAAAATAGCCCATGGGCGGCAAGCTGGCAGGATGACGCTTTGCTTCTTCCCAAGGCACTTGTATATAAAAGTAATATCTGTGTTAATTTAAGTCAATGTAGGTTCTATAAAAAATAATAAGATGATATTACATCCACAATAATACTCAGTGAGTAAAACAACCCTCTCATTAAAATTTAAACGAGACATAAAAAACATGATATGCATGACTTACTGTAATATCATAAACTTAATTTTAAAAGTTAATTCCAACATATTGAGATCCTTTAAGAAAAATCATTATTGTTATAAAATGAAATTAAAAGTAAAAACATGAAATAAGTAAGTAGATAACATACTAGAGAGACAAGAGAAGAGAGGTTTTCATATTTCTTCAAATATTTCATAAGTGTTTCAAGTGTATACAATATGAAACATTATGCCTTCCTAAATATGACATTAACCATAAAAATAATGGAGAAAGTTATAGAGGTGTAAGGTTACAAGAATAATGGTCATGAATAATGGAGGTAATTTCATAATCGAGGAAAGTAATAGAGATAAGTAGTGGGAGTTAATTTCAATTGTGTAGTTGACATCTAAAGTAAATATATTTTACAACACTCTCCTATATGTCTGCAATATGTAGTTTTGATGATGAGCAGCTAAACCGAGAAGGACCAGGTCCCTGGACGTGTAAAGCATTATACAACTGACACATAGTATCTGCACAGTTTTGTCCTCTTGTGTAACAAACTCGCAGGTGCTATTTTGTATGAAATTATATAGCGGGTATAATGATATTCCATCCCTAATCATCATACAGCTATAAAAGGAAAGCGATGCCTCTTCAACAATTAGTTTTTACCAATTCTAAATAAAGAGAAGTGAGGAAGAAAAAACTCTATTTCAAGACTGCTCAAGCATTGCTCATGTTCTTAACTTTGTACTTTGCTTAAATAGTGAGCGAGTGTTTTTAAGTGTTGATTACTAAAAGAATTACTCAAATCTATAAGAGTAAAGTCTTATTTTCTCATTGAGAGTGCTTCTTAGGTAGAGTTGCCTAAGCTTGAGACTAATTAGATCTAATCAGTGTAAAGAGAGTCGTTGGTAGAGTTACTAAGATGAGCCGGTAGCAGAGTTGTAAGTAGCGCAAGGAGCCTAGAGTTTGGCTGAAATCTAGACTACAATTAGGAGGTTGACTATAGTGGATTTTGTTGGTTCTTGTGAGGGAAAACCGTGGTTTTCCTATCTTGGATTTCCACGTAAAAATCTTTGAGTCCTTTACTCTTTCTATACTATCATTAGTTTTCTTGCACTCTATTGTTTGATTGCCTGTGATTGACTCTGAGGGTCCTGGTCCTTTACATTGTGTAGAAACCCCAAAGGGTTTCATCAATTGGTACTAGAGATATAACGCCCCGATGCTACATCCTGAATGCCACACGGTGCTTACGACCCTGAAGGACCACAAGATAACCCATAACTGGAACCTGCTGTGACCATTGAATAATAATACTGAAATAATGTAGAAGTTAGGGTGAAATGCCACAAGGTTAATAATCTAAATACTGATAAATATAGCAACTGATAATACTAATGTCTGAAAAACTAAATACTGTCTAAAATAGTCTAGTCTAAAAAACCTCTAACTGAACTGTCTGAATCTGGAGTTGATGGGACAATCCCCCAACTAAATACGACTACTAAAATACTGAAATAAGAATATATCCTTGATAGATGAGGACTCACTACTGAATGTGTGATTGCTATCTAAATCTGTCTAAGCGCGATCAGGAACCTGAGCGTTTGAACCTATGATATGAGACATCATAGCGCAATGAGAAAGTATGCGTCAGTATATGGAATATACCGGTATGCTAGATGAGGTAAGGCTGAAATGCAAGGGTTCTTATGCATGAACAATAACTGATTGAATGATATGAAGGAACTGAATAAGAGTATATGGATAACTGGAACTACTGTAATTACTGAATATGCAATATGTAAACATACATGTATACTGTAACTAAGCTTTTACTGAAGCCAAGTACTAGTTTCTGATACTGAGTAGCTAATATCCGAGATTACTGATAACTGATTTACTGATACTGAGTGACTGTTTCTGACAGTTCTATCTCTGTAGAACTGAACTGAGTTCAATACTGAGACTAAAACTAAAATTGTGGGAGGTAATCATCTAACCAACATGCCCCAAATAAGATAACTAGGGTCCAACTTGTAACCCTAGTTGGAAAGGTGTCAGTACCGTGCCACAGGTAAAGACAAGCTGGAGAGTCACCCTCATCTGGTAGGTGCCCTGAATGAGAATGGTGGTACCCTCAACTGGCCGGTTGATGTCTCAACCTATTCTATCTATGTAGTTCTGGAATGCAAGGACTACTTCTAAGGATCACACCCTCTACTGGAAGGTGATCCCCCATCCTTAGGTTCACTCGGTGCTGAATCCTACTCCCAACTGAAGACACTGATTACTATACTGAGCTAAACTAGATTGATACTAAGTTCCATTGAGTTCTGTAACTCATAGAGTATTACTAATCATGACATTACTGAGACTATTCTGTAACTACTGTAGCTCTAGCTAAACAACTAGATTTTTCAGGTATTGAATACCCCCAGGACTCGATAGAATGGAATGCAAAGCATGGCATGATCTTGAAAAACATCACAATAGATACTTGCTAACAATACATTCACCTAGATATTTTGTCAAACACTTAAGATACATGAGGTTGTACATGAATGGGACCACATAATAGCATATCATGATTTCACTATCCAATTCACCTGAGCAATTTATCAAACATTTGGGGAGCATGGTTATTTCACATAACAATAGTCAACACATGAACATCATGGATACAATACTCAATGGTAAATTCAAGGTTCAACATGCAAATCATCTGATTCATCACACATACTACTTTAATTGAATGAAACTTGTAATTAATCATGGATTAAAACCCGAATAATATCATGAACATGAATAAAATAAATTTCAAGTATTGAATTCATAGATCTGAGAACTTGTAAGTTTAAATAGGGTTCTTGGACTCCATGGGTGAAAGGAAACCCAGGATGAACACCGCATACCTAAAAAGATAAGTTTTTAAAGGTTCTTGGAGGGTTTCTTGAGGATTGTTCTTGATTCTTGAAGCTAGGATTTTGTTAATTTTAGAGGGAATGATTTATTCTATAGAGAAAGTGAGTAAATAATGATATATTAGGTTATTTAGGGGTTAAATCAAGTGTTTAAGACTGATTAGAGTCGTGGAAAAAGACCCAATTACCCCTGAAAAGTAACCAAAATTCATCACTAAAAAGTCCCAATTTGGGGTTTCACCGCATTGCGGTGAGCCACTGGTAATCCATTAGGAACTGTGTAAAAAGGACGAGCGGGAAATTGACCCTTGGCGCGACGCGCCATGATCGCAGAGTCACACTGGAAAGTGACAACTGGGAAACTAGGAATTGACGCGACATGATGAATCACACTGCCTCACTGAAAAATGACAATTTCCATTTAGACCCTTAGGGCGGTGCGGTGATGTACCAGTTGGTACACTGTTCTACAAAAACTGCTCTAACTCTTCACCCGGGTATCGAATTTGGGCAAATTTTATATCGTTAAAAAGATGACTGAATTTCCTATGCAATAGCGGGTCTTAAACTTAAAAATTTAGAGTATTTTGAAAAATTTATATAGAGATACTCATGTATTGAGAGTTAAATTGAGCTAAGGAAATACGGGGTATTACAATATCTCCCCCTTGGGAACATTCATCCTCAAATGAGACTGATTAAGATGAGAAATACTGCTAGACTGAGTTTCCACCTTAAACATGCACAACTGAAGCATGGTATACATAACTGAAGCTATTGATAAACTGAGTTCTCATACTGAACATACATGTCTGATGCTTGAGTACATGACTGAACTGATTCATAAATGCATGACTGCCATGAAGATGATATGCAATGATAACTGAAGTTTGTAACTGTAACTGAACATGGAATTGAGTAAATTTAAAAAAGACTATTACCTTAAGATGAGAATACTTATGAACCTGAGATCATTTGCTAAACATGCATGAATGGGAACATGAGAACATAACTGAGTCTGAAACATGATACATGAACTTAATATCATAAACTGAGATGATTCCTTGGATACATGCCATGACATGGAAATGGTCGTACGACTGGGATTTGGAATGAGAGAGTCGCCTTATGAGTACTCATTACTTCAAACTGGATCTTGTTATGTGAAGAGAAAATGGAAGGTTTTAGGACATGAAAGCTTGGGGAATTATAGTGCATCTCCCCCTTGGGGTATTATGTCCCTCAAAGGATGCCAACTTAGCTGAAATACTGAGGAAAGGCTTAGATAATGCACGGGGCACCTACGAATTGAATCATGACTTAATATCTGAGATCTGAAACTGTGGCATGATACATGAACTGAGCTGAACTTGCAACTACCAGGAGGCTCCATCTTGGAATGGTAATATTTGTGAGACTTCGGATTGGATGACTGGATGGAAAGATGGGAAACCATACGAACTTATCCGTCTGACTGTTAAACTAAATTGCTAGATTTACGGACTAACTCATACTGAAAACTTATACTCAACTGGAGCATTTCTTGACACTCTTTCTATAGAGTTCTATTGACTTCAGGGAGCAAGGAATTCTTGGCATGGTCTGAATAAGACATATGAATAAGAAATCACAATCATGGTTAAAATTCTGTAATATGGAGCAAGGCCTATGAAACATTATCTAAGATAGAGTTACTCAGCCTTATGCACTGCAACTACTAACATATAATATTAGCCCTGTTTCTCAACTATAATTTCTACTTCAACACCACATTTCACTTGAGGCTACTGGAAATATTCACATAGGCACTGATAACTCTACCTACTGAGGTTTGAGCTCGACTGAATTCTCCTACTATGTTCAAGCCTACTCAAATCTACGAAATTCACACATAACGCTGTAGTACTAGCCTGAGTTATGAATTCAATACACTCTACATTTCATAACCCCTTATCTCCTAAAAAAATTCTGATTCTTCCTTCAACAACTAAACATAACCTCCTATTAGCCATTCACTATGCGAAATACATTTATCCACTTACACACCAAAATGACCTTTAAGCTTATCTTCATAACTGCAGCCTCATGTAAAAAAAACATGTAACATTCTTTCCTTAACATAAAACATTTACTCTCTCCCATCTTAGAAATTGCTCATCACTACATTATTTCATAAGGAGAGTTTACTAAAAGGTTAAAACATGAGGTCCTGAAGCATGAATAGACATTATACAGAACTTGACGCTTAACTGAGGCCCGAGGAACAAAATATCAATATCATGGATTTATCAAGAGATCTAAACTGAGGATATACATGACATAATCTCAATTTAGCTGATCATTTAGAGTGTAGCATGAGTCATGGAAACTGAGCACACTTGTAAAACATAAATACATGAGTCATGAGCCGGATGACCTAGGTTTGAAGTTCATAGCTTTATGGAATATGATTGGACTACTGAGCAACTGGAACTCCTTATACTAGGAACTGGAAGCGTACATGATGCCTGATGATATGCATGGACATGAGCTTTGATTATGGAACTAACATGTAAGGCATGAGTAAATAATGTGATGATTAAGAAACCTTGTACTAAGGTAAGAATGGGCTGGGCATACTCACCCTCTCCTATTGCTTTTCTACACATTCTGGCATGACTACTAGGATCTGAGAGCCTGACTTAGTTACTTGTTCTACATCTCCCCCCTTAGTTTAAAGACATCATTATAGGTTTGGGAACTACTCAATCAACATCACTAAACTGAACTGCCGCCACCTTACTCTAGAACATGGGGGTGGTAATGAGCGTAATTTGATAAACTTATCTTGGAAAAATATACCTGACATTATAAAACTTGCGGCTAGCTCTAGATCTTGGGTGGGATACTTCTTTCCATGGGGCTTAAGTAGTCTAGAGACATAGGCTATGACCTTATCTCTCTGTATGAGGACACAACCTAAACCTACTCTGGATGCATCACAGTCACAATAAACCCTTCTGAACCATCCGATAATACTAGAACTGGGGCTGAGGTGAGTCGAGTCTTCAACTCCTGAAAACTCTTCTCGTAAGTATCTGACCACTGAAACTTATCTTTCATATAAGTTAATCTGGACATGGGGGATGTAATACATGAAAACCCTTGAATAAACCAACGATAATAGCCAGCTAAACCCAAGAAACTCCTGATATCTGATGGAGAAATAGGTTTAGGCCAGTTTCTCACTACTTCGGTCTTTTGAGGATCAACTCTAATGCCATCACTGGAAATAATATGACCAAGGAATGCTACTGACCTTAGCCAAAATTTGCACTTACTAAATTTAGCGAACAACTGATGGGCTCTGAGAGTCTGAAGTATGATTTTGAGATGATCTGCGTGATCATTCTCGCTATAGGAATAGGAAAGAATGTCATCTATGAAGACTATGAAGAACATGTCCAAGCACTTCTTGAACACTTGGTTCATCAAGTCCATGAAAGCTGCTGGGGCATTTGTAAGACCAAAGGACATGACTAGAATTTTGAAGTGACCATACCGGGTTAGAAAAGCTATTTTTAGAATTCTACATTCTTTAACTCTGAGCTGATGATAGCCGGATCAGAGGTCTATCTTAGAAAAGTAACTGGCACCCTGACGTTGGTCGAACAAGTCATCGATTCTAGAAAGTTGATATTTATTCTTGACTGTGTCTTTGTTCAACTGACGGTAGTCAATACACATTCTGAGAGAACCGTCTTTCTTATGTACAAAGAGAACTGGTATACCCCACGAAGAAATGCTGGGTCTGATGAACCCCTTCTCTAAAAGGTCCTTTAACTGTTCTTTTAATGCTCTGAGTTAAGCTGGTGCTATTCTATATTGCGGAATAGAGATGGGCTGACTATTTAAAAGAAGGTCTACTCTGAAGTCAATTTCCCTCTCAGGAGAAACTTTGGGAAGATCCTCGAGAAATATATCTGAGAATTCATTTACTACTGGGACTGACTCAAGACTAGGAGTCTCTGAACTAGAGTCTCTGACTAACATAAGATGATAGACACATCCCTTGGATATTATTTTCTTTGCTCTAAGGTATGAAATTATCTAACCATTAAGCGTTGTAGTACTAACCCTCCATTCAAGGTCTGGTTCATTTGAAAACAGAAAATGAACAATTCTCTTTCTACAATAAACTGAGGCATAGGATGAATGGAGTCATTCCATGCTAAGAAAGATGTCAAAATCCATTATCTCTAACTCTACTAAGTTTGCTGAAGTAACTTTTTGAGATATCATAACTGGACAGTTCCTGTTAACCTACTGGGTTATGATAGACTGACCCACTAGGGTAGAGATTGTGAAAGGTTCTATTAAGATTTTTGGTTTGACCTTTAAGTTGACTTCTATATAAGGAATTACAAAAGACAGAGAAGATCCTGGATCAAATAAGGCATAAATATGTAAATGGAAGATCTGTAATGTACCAGTGACCATATCAGGGGAACTTTCCTGATCTTGTCTGGACTGAAGTGCATAAAGACTATTTGGGCGTTGCCCACTGGTGCCACTAGAAGTGGTACCCTGTTGATTTGGGAAACCGAACTGAGCTAGGGGATGATTGTACTTTCCCTCTGAACCTGACTGAGGACAATCTCTAATTCTATGACCTAGCTCGCCGCACCAAAAACACAAACCACTACCAACCCTACACATGCCCTGATGATTCCTACCATATTTTCGCAAAGAGGATTAGTACGACCACTCTTTGGCCTTAACGTTCTGGCCCTCTTATTCTTTCTCCTCTTTTCCCTACGCTTCTCTCTCTCACTATACGAAGCAGAGTCCATAAGACTAGATAGGGAAATAGCCAGATGATTGCTCTGAGCAACTACTAAATAAGCTAAGGCAGTAAAAGCAATTCCAAATTCTACGTGGGAGATGTGCATTTAAAGGATCTGCCTGAAAGCGGAGAGGTTCTAGCTGATTTTCATTCCTTCTTCCATTAACTTTTTTGGGAGTCATGTTTTGTAAGTAGAAGGAAGAAATAAATTATACTGAGAGTTTAGCTTGATTTTATGCTCACTTGTAAGACATGAATACTAAAAGAAGGGAAACTTTTCCTAAAACATCCCATAGCCTCTTGTCCATAAGCATGGCGTGCTACACACAAGACTCTACTTGACGTGACTTTCACACTTCCTAGGACACCTTATAACCTTAGGATCTAACACCAAGTTTGTAACGACTCAAGTCTGTACCCGAATGCCACACGATGCTTACGACCCCAAAGAAATACAAGCTAACTCATGACTGGTACCTGCTGTGAGCACTGAATAATAATACTGAAATAATACAGAAGTTACACTAAAATGTCATGAGGTTCATAATCTGAATACTAATAAATATAGTAAGTGATAATACTAATATCTAAAAACTGAATACCTTCTGAGATAGTCTAGTTTGAAAAGCCTATAACTGAACTGACTGAATGTGGAGTTGATGGGACAAACCCCTAACTAACTCTGACTTCTGAAATACTAAAATATGAATATATCCTTGATAGATGAGGACTCACTACTGAATCTGTTACTGCTATCTGAATCTATCTAAGCATGGTCAGGAATCTGAGCGTTTGAACCTATGATATGAGATATCATAGCGCAAAGAGAAAGTATACGTTAGTATGTGGAATGTACTAGTATGCTAGATGAGGTAAAGTTGAAATGCAAGGGTTAATTGAATGATATGAATTAACTGAACAAGAGTACATGGATAACTGGAACTACTGTAATTACTGAGTATGCAATTCTGTGCACATACATGTATACTGTAATTGAGCTTTTACTAAAGTTGAGTACTGGTTTCTGATACTGAGTAGATGGTATCTGAGATTACTAATAACTGAATTAAAAATATTGAGTGACTATATCTGACAGTCCTGACTCTGTAGAACTGAACTGAGTCCTATACTGAGACTGAATCTAAAACTATGGGAGGTAATCATCTAAGAGACATTTCCTAGATAAGATAACTGGGGTCCAACCTGTAACCCCAGTTGGAAGGGTGTCAGTACCATGCCACAGGTCAATACAAGCTAAAGAGTCACCCTCATCTGGTAGGTGCTCTGAATGAGAATGGTGGTACCCTCAACTGGCAGGTAAAAATACCTCATCAACCCTCAACTGGCAGGTTGATGTATCAACCAATGCTGGCTACATATTTCTAGAATTCAAAGACTTCTTCTAAGGATCACACCCTCTACTGGCATGTGAACCCCCATCCTTGGGTTCACTCTGTGCTTAATCTTACTCCCAACTGAAGACACTAATTACTATACTGAGATGAACTGGACTGATACTGAGTTTCATTGAGTTTTGTAACTAACTGAGTATTACTAATCATGACATTACTGAGACTATTTTGTAACTACTGTAGCTCTAGGTAAACAACTAGATTTTTTTAGTATTGAATACCCCCAAGACTCAATAGCATGGAAACTAAAACATGGCATAATCTTTAAAAGCATAACAATAGATACTTGCTAACAATACATTCACCTAGGTATTTTGTCAAACACTTGAGATGCATGAGGTTGTACATGACTGGGACCACATAATAACATGTTATGATTTCACTATCCAATTCACATGAGCAATTTATTAAACACATGGGGAGCATGGTTATTTCACATAAAAATAGTCAACACATAAACATCATGGATACAATACTCAATGGTAAATTCAACGTTTAATAGACAATTAATCTAATACATCACACATACTACTTTAATTGTATAAAACTTGTAATTAATCATGGATTAAAAACCAAATAATATCATGAACATGAATAAAATCAATTTCAAGCATTGAATAATTCATAGATCTGAGAACTTGTATGTTTAAATATGGTTCTTCGATTCTATGGGTGAAAGAAAACCCAGGATGAACACCTAACATACCTGTAAAGATGAGTTATTGAAGGTTGTTGGAGGATTTCTTGAGGATTGTTCTTGATTCTTGAAGCTAGGGTTTTGTTAATTTGAGAGAGTGATTTATTCTTGTGAGAAAGTGAGTAAATAATGACATATTAGATTATTTAAGGGTTAAATCACGTGTTTAGGATAGATTAGGGCCATGGAAAAAGACCCAATTACCCCTGGAAAGTAACCAAACTTCATCACTGAAAAGTCTCAATTTTGGGCTTCACTACGATGTGGTGGCATCACGGTGAGCCACTGGAAATCAACTGGGAACTGTATAATTAGGATGAGCGGGAAATTGACCCATGGCACAACGCCTCATGATTGCAGAGTCACACTGAAAAGTGATAATTGGGAAATTGGGCATTGGCGCGATGCGATGGAATCACGTTGCCTTACTGGGAACAACTTAGAAAGTGGACACCTATGGGAACAACTTAGAAAGTGGACAAAAGTGACAAGCACAAACTTGAAGATTCACTCAAAGAAGAGGGATCTGGTTTTATCTCTCAGGTTAGTATCACTATAGTATGCTTTAATAATCATAAAATACACTATATGAGAAAGCCATGTATTTTTCCTTCCCTCATAAAATCTATCAATTCATTTGCAAAATGAAGAGTCATTCTTATCAAAACCAAACATATCATTCTTTGATGATAACGGTCACCTCTTCAAATTGCTAAAATAGGATACTTCCCAGTTTGAGTCTCAACTCATTACTCGTTACCTCTACTAAACCAAACTGATCCTTCTCATTCTCCTCCATCTAGAAAATCAAATTGAATATGCCCTCATCAAATGTCTTGATACTTCAGCAACTAAAGCCATATAAAACTATGTCTTAGGTTCTCTAAGTCAAAATTTGGTAACCCTACTGGAATTAGGCAGAAACACATAAGTTGTGAAAATAAAGAAAGCCTCTGAGTGACCTAGTCTCAGGAAGAAAAAGGTGCTATTAAAAGGATAGAGAAAAGTAATGAGATCAAAGGAAGAGATAAAAATATGGGTGGTTAAAAGGGAATAAAATGTTGATGACTTAGAAATTTCTCCCAAGATAGAACTCTTAATCCCAAAATACATCAGAAAAAAGGAGACATGAAATACCATACGGGTACCTCCTCAACAAAGGATTTATCACTTTGGGGTACTTAGGAAAAGGAGATCACATGGAATATCCAAGCTGATATTTAGTTTGAACATAATTTGTGCAGAATGTATATCAAGTATCTGAATTGCTAGCTATTCAACAGAAGTTGGGATTTGAAATGGAGGAGTTAATAATTAAGTGATCTATCAAATATAATGAATTAAATGTATTTGAAATTGCTGAATCAAAGGCTATCCTCTGAAGGACCAGGTACGACTGATGAACATGTGGCTGGAAATGCAAAACTCCAGGCAAAAATGACCAAACTAAATGCTGAAGTGAAGATCCTTACCAAACAGTTGGTGGATACTCATATTACTATAGATTCAAGAATGGAGTACTGATTAAGTCCTTTTCACCCAATACTACTTCCACTTGAACCCTGTTATCCTCATTTCCTCTTCAACCTTGTGTCAGTTCCATATCCTTATTCTCATAATGGCTTTTTAAGATGGTTATCTTATAATGATTATTTTATCCTATGTATTGGTACTGACTATTATGAGTGGATGAATATTTAGTTTGTGTATCTCATTTGTCTCCTTACTTTAAAAGCTATTCTATATGTTAGTGTTTCCCTAGCGGTTATCAGTTAAGTAATCTGTGCTCTTGGATTACTGTTCATTTTTTCAATGATGCTAAAAGAGGGAATACTGATTTCATATAGTAGGTGAGTTCATGTAGCGGGGACTAGGCACTAGATAAATTGAGATGTAGACCTAAAGAGAGTCATATTGACAGGTGGAGTGTGTAAATGCAAAAGCACCATATGAAATAAAGGTGAACAATGATAGGAGGAAGTTTTTGCTGCAAAATGACAATAAGGGACCAGTTCCTTATGTTGCATGCTAGAGGGATCATGATGATAGGGGGAACATTCATACTTAGGTGGTAATCACTCTGATTAAATGTGATGAATATGCACTGATGCTCAAAATTGTGTGGTTTGTTTTTTCATCATCAAAAAGGGAAAAAATTGCTATATGTAGTTTTGATGATGATAAACTAAATTGCAAGGGACCAAGTCCCTAGACGTGCAACGTACTGTACAACAGGCACATGGTATCTGCACAGTTTTGTCCTCTTGTGTAATAAACTTATAGGTGCCATTTTGTACCAACTTGGACAGTTGGTCCAATGATATTCCATCCTTAATCATCACACAACTATAAGGGGAAGGAGATGCCTCTTTAACAATCAATTTTTACCAATTCTAAATAAAGAGAAGTAAGGTAGCAAAAACTTCATTACAAGATTGCTCAAGAATTGCTCATGTTCTTAATTTTGTTCTTTGCTTAAAGAGTAAGTGAGCATTTTTGCGTGTTGATTTGTAAAAGAATTACTCAAAGCTATAAGAGTAAAGTCTTATTTTCTCGTTGAGAGTGCTTCTTAGGTAGAGTTGGCTAAGGTTGAGACTGACTAGAGCTAATCAATGGTGAGAGAGTCCCTAGTAGAGTTACCAAGAATAACTGGTAGTAGAGTTGTTGCTAGCGCAAAGATCCTAGAGTTAGGCTAAAATAGAGACTGTAATTAGGAGGTTGATTATAATGGATTTTGTTGGTGCTTATGAGGGCAAGCCATGTTTTTTCCCATCTTGGAGTTCCATGTAAAAATCCTTGTGTCTTTTACTCTTTCTATACTATCTTTAGTTTTCTTGCACTCTATTATTTGATTACCTATGATTGATTCCGAGGGACCTGATCCCTTATTGTGTGGAGCAACCCCACAGAATTTCATCTATGTCCTATACAAATAATATTCCTTGTTAAAATTTTACCAGAAAAATCCTTATGGAAGAAAAACTCCAGTGATGAAAAAAGAGTACACAATTCTTGTAATATACATTTCTTGATGCCTCGTTAAAATTTTTAAAAGAAAACACGGTGTAAAAAAATATTAGCTAAGAAAAAAAGTGCAGAGTGTATTTACTTCTAATAAAAATGTCACTTAATTCTTGTAATGATGGCTTTATATCATGACCCCAAAACTAAGGGTCATGATGACACTTTTCACAGCAAACATTGACAAGTAAAACTATCACCCAAAAGAGTATGAATAGATAAAAAGCAATACTAAAACCCAAGGTAAGGCATCTAGAACAAAGTCGAACCACACATACATAGCAAAAGCGGAAACACATAGCTAATACATACCATACAATATCCTAAAACCTAGTGTCAAAGTGTAAGAACTAACTAGTACAACTCAAGGTAAAAAATACATAAGATATCCAAATAGGAACAAAACTCTATCTCTAAATACAAGTGAGACATAGTCTTGATAGGAAAAGGTAGAAGTCAAGTATGTTTGTATAGCTCAGCCGCTACCTTGAATGGGCTTCAAGTATCACCTGAATTAACTGCTGTAAGGCACACTCATACTCGGATCACCACTGAAAGGATGCAGTAGGGCTGAGTATGGTCCACTTGTACTCAGTAGGTATAATAGACCGAATAAGCAAAGTAGAAAATAAAACATACAAAATATACACTATGGGCACGTCACCTTCAATTATAAAATATACCAAATGGTATCCCACACCGTCTCCACTAACAGTTCTACAATATTCACATATACTATACACAAATACGACAAGCAAATACAAGTATACCAATATCAAACATACACTTATGGAAGGACGTATACATAGACATATATCACATCAAAGAAAACAACACAATATAAAATAAGAACAAGACATACACATGAAAATGCAATGAATATGATGATGATGTGATATGATGCACGAGGTCATCGCACAACCTTTATATATACCTGCCGAGCTCTGCTCCCAGGTAGGACTTATGGGAGGTTCATCAACCCACACTTATTGAGATCTTTGATAACTCTTAACTTACATGTCAATTTAGGTGCAAGGCGATCATTGTCAATATATTAACCCAACTAATAGTCGGGGTTGAATCCATGGGGAACAATATGAGTAACGATTGAGTAGGTTTAAAATAAGAGCTACTAACTAGATTCAAACCTATGGTACAAAATGGTTTGGGGCTTTTGAAATAGATTTTAACATATAAACAATTCCTGGGCTTCTAAGGGACTAATTCGATACTAAGAATAATTAGAATGTAAACAATTATGAACGGATCTTGGAGTTATGTTTTCCTAGGGGAAACCTATGAATGAGAGCATGATGATTTAGTGCAAATTCTAATAGACGATGATGTGGTAGGCTAGGTTTAAAGTCTTTGAGCCTAGTTTTTCAACAAAACCTCTAAGATGTCACTCATTGACCCTTTCAATTACCTAACGAGTGTGTCAATTAAAACTACCCAAAACGTCAATTGGGCACTCCTATTTATAGGATGGTACCCAAGGTATAGTCAAACTCATAATCACCCTTATTTATAAGATAGCAAAATTTAGCCAACTATGCCACTAATTGTCTACTTTTGCCTTGGTTCCTACATCCCTATTTCAAGGATGATGTAGGTTCCTAAAAGTCACCCAAACCCCTCTTTCAAGGATAGTTTGAGCTTTCAATAGTTTGGGATTTTCACCCATCAAACCCATTTGGGTATTTGGGGCTTTCACCCACAAATCCCAACAATGTTAATCAAGAAATAGTAGAACCCATCATTAAAATACTAGAATCTACACAAATATATCACTGCCCATACACACTTGCACCCTATTCAAACATAACCCCAAGAGGTAGATCTAACAAATCATACACAAGATAAACACAAATAAACTAAGACTTTCATCAAACTTAATCATCAAAAATAAAGATAAGGCAAACCACTCTTTAAGCTCTAATGAATCTTCAATGGAAGATACCAAATCCACTCTTTGGAGTTTCTCTAATTAAGTCTTAGCTCAAATTAGTACAAATTTAGGAACCAAGCTCCAAGAAAATTACAAAACCCTAAATTATGGATAGGATAATATGTAAGATAAAATATGATGTGAAAAATGAACTAAAAACCCCTGTTTAAGCCCCAATTTCACATTTTCCAAATATTACAAAAATGCCCTTAAAACTTTTCCCCGCTTACACGACGACCATCTTTGGACTACGATTGTGATACCACTATTGCAGTAGTCATATCGTGATCGCACTCCACTTGACTTGTTGACTGATTGCAATTACAACCCTCAGGCTACGATCGCGGTAACTAAGGGTCAACTTCTGGGCCTGCAATTTCAGCTTTTGTTCTCTTTGCTTACATTTCTTCTCTTTCAACTTCGCCTTAGCTTATTTTTATCAAGTTTCCTTGCTCATCTTTTCATTTCACTTTTGCCTACACAATTGAGTATTAAGTAAGAAAGTAATAACAAATCAATGAAAAAACATGATAATTTAGGCTTAAAATACGCTAGTAAGTTGTCAAATTGATGACTTATCAATGCCCCCAAACTTAAACTATTGGTTGTCCTCAAGCAATCAAGAACAATTTAACAAGTTAAGGGATTTAACTCAATTTCATCCAAAAGAAAACTATACTAAAGGACTAAGCTAACAAAACTCTTCAAAGCCTTTCCAAACATGTCATGGCAACAAGTGAGCCAAAATTTTTCAATAAGCTCATATTATGAAGCAAGGATATAACTTAGTATCAAATGAGTCATCCAAATCAACAAAGCATCTTAAAGGCAACAAAAAATCTTCAAAAATTTTCTCCATGTTCACAATGCAACTTACTTCACCCATTTACCCAAATCCAGAGTAAGATTTCACCCTCTACTCCAAAGTATCGATGCCGCTCAAAAGCAGGAGTTAGCGCCACACACAAAAAAAATATTGAAATTTCTAAAGGAGCTGAAATAATGAAAGAATTCACACTCACTCTTGTAAAGAAATTCAAGTACAATAAGTAGAACCACAGGCTTGCCCTTTGTGTTTTTAACCACTAATGTAGACTTACCTAGTTTGGAATCACCAAGGTCTTGTGATTCAAGATGAAGGTTTAAAGTATGGGAAGGAATATCTATGAATCAAGTGACTAAAATACCTCCTTCAATGCAATTTCTACCCCTTCTGCCCTAAGGTTTTCAAAGTATCCATCTTATCCTCCTTCAAATCATTTCCCATATTTCCCTATTTTTGTTAGAAATTACAAAATAGTTCAAAGCCACCATTTTCTTTCTTTATTTCTTTGTCTTTTTTCAAGAGACATTATAACTTTAAGCGCTTCTTAGCCCCCTCATTTTCTGCATTTCTCATCACATTTTATGGGCTAGGCTAAACAACTTTACCATCAAGTATGTCTCTTTTCTCTTAAGAACATGATTTGACCACCTTACATACACCTTTCTTGGCGCATCTTAGCACATCACATTAATCCCCCCAAACTTTCGCCTACATTCTATTACTTTGAATCATTCAATGCATCAAAGGAGGTTAATTGCCAAAAATAAAGATTTTAAAAAAAGAGCTCAGGTGTTTTCACAAGGCTAGCACTACACAAAGAAAAAAAAAAGGATAAAAAGGCTCAAATAGGTTAACTGGGAAAAAAATATTAAGGTGGTACTTTGGCTATGTGACGGGTCAAAAATGCCTTGGGTTATTCTCCAAACCAAACTTGTCTAGTATTTTGCTTTGAACACACTCGGGAAAGTTCTAGACTATACATATGTACAAAAATTATTCAAATATTTCACCATACATGTCATCATACTCATAGAGCAAAAAGTTAATCTCCCAACTAATTTGAGAAATTTGAGCTTAATAAATTACTCTGAGTCATGACTCATCCTTGTAAAGAGAGACAAAAATAGAATTTAATGGTCTCACTCAAAAGAAAGCTCAAAAACATCCTTGATTTTTTTTTTCAAAAAGAAAACTATCATTATTTTCTTGCCAATGATATTTTGAAAGATGTTTTGAGATGTTGATTTTTCCTAAACAATTAAAGAAAAGATTAGGCGTATGCAAGACACCATTTTCATTACACTTCATGGGATTCTTTCCTCATAATTTCACATATCGTCCATTTAGTTCATAAGACACTCATGACACCAAAGGAAACACAAACGATCCTTTACCCTTAAGAATGTCGTCACCAATCTATCATAGGGTATGGCAAACATTCATGTCCCTCGAGTTACTTAGAGTTTACCTGGAGATTCTATGATAAGCACACTAATCGATCACACTATGGACATAACATTCATCCATAATTTCAACTAAAAACCATCGGTTATACCACTTTTAAGACCAATTGGACTCAAAGCTATACTCCAAAAATAATCTCACAATTCCCCAAGAAAGTTTACATTAACCTTTACAAGCATAAAAGAAATTTCTCTCTTATTGACATTTTAACAAACATGTGGTGTGCATATAAAGTAAGATCTTGAATAGGTAAAATAACAACACATGTGAACAAGCCTAATGTACCAATTCATCACCAAACACACCACTGGTAATAATACTAACCCAATAAAATCACCCACCCCTTAATTAAGCAATCAAATCTCAAATGGGTGTTTCATCAAACACATGGTGTGCACTAGTGTATGAAAGCAAAAAATTTGCAATTTAGCATTTGAGACAAGGAACAATTCAAAAATCTTCATCCCAACAACCAAATTCTATCAACTTAAGTGCAAATGAATTAAATTCAAACCAAAAAAAATCATGGAATGTGATCATCATTCGTATTTTAAAGATCATACCTTGTAAGCTTACTAAAGAGAGAAAAGTGATGAAAAGAAAATCCAATATACTTATCTGGGGTTTCATTCTTGAGGAACCCATTCCAACTTGTGATATCGCCTACTAACACACAAAAATAATCTAAAAATGAATTAAAAATATTAAAAAACATCAAGAAAATTTTCTTGGGTTGCTTCCCAAGAAGCGCCTTAGTTAAAGTCGCGGCATGGCATCGTTTTCCTATCAAATTTATGTCTTCACTCGGAAGACATGGAATGGTGGCCCAATTTTAGATCAATACATGTTTGAGGCATTTTATGCAAAGGTGAGGACACAATGAAATATTTTCTATCTCGCCACTATGAAGATTTAAGCCTTTTACCCAACTTCACATCAAATTTTCTAATAGGCTCATTGGGTATTGGTGAGAGCATGAAAAATTCACTTGTCACACACCAAATTTTGCATTTATTGGTCTTTAAGTGAGGGGGTTCATGTTGCTCTTTTGGAATGACAAACTCCAAAATATAGGAATTTTCCTCCTCTTCTCCAAAATTTATCATTTGCTTGGGTGGTTCGACTTTCATCACATCCACCAAGCATAATGTTGAAAAATGGTTCGAGTGAGGCCTTCTTCCTAATTTTGGAGTTATATCCATTTTGACCTTCTCACCACAAAATGGACTAGAGTCTTTAGAAGAAATTTTCCTGAATTCTTCTCTCTAGCGCCATTTCCTTTATTTCCACATCTACAACCATATTTTGCTTGGTTGGTTGGCAAATCACCAAGGATTATTCAATGTTAAGCTCATTTAGAGATATGGTCATGGTCGTGGTGTTTGCATGATTGACCTCCATTCCCATATCTTCTATCCTCTTAATTTTCTCATTACATGCCCCCATTTCTTGATATATATCATGAATGTTATCTTCTGTTGATTCCACCCATTCCAAGATATGTTGAAGCCTTGCTTTACTATTATTATTTCCAATGCTTCATTATGTGATTGAGTTGAACTCTTCATTGGATTTATGTATGAGAAGAACATTATCCTTCGTTGATTCCACTCAATCCAAGATAAGCTTAAGCATTGCTTTAACACCAACTTCTTTCTCATAAGACCTGTCAAAATTGCCAAAAAAACTAGCAACTGAGTTAGTATAACGGGGGGAAGGGGCATTTATACAATCACTCCCATGTCCATCTTGACCACTATACAAAGAACATATATGCTCCATATAAGATCGAGATGGTGCAAACATCTGTCTCCGGGGAGCATATCTACAATCTTGCCAAAAGTGGGGTCCATTACTATATGGACATGGATTGGCACGATAGGATTTCAAACCACTGAACTCACGGTCATTCCAAGATGTCATAGTAACAAATGAACAAAAATAGAAATCTACCTAAGACAAGAAACAAAACAAAAATAACAAATAAATATTTACAAGTTTGAACCAAAGAAATTAAGCTAAAATTCCAAACTAACTCAATACGTCAAATTATTCCCCGGCAACGTCGCCATTTTTGATAATACTTAATTTACACGTCAATTTAGGTTCAAAGTGGTCATTGTCAATATATTTACCTAACTAAGAGTCGGGGTCGAATCCACAGGGAACAATGTGAGTGACGATTGAGTAGGTTCGAAATGAGAGCTACTAACTAGATTCAAACCTATGTTATAAAATGGTTTGGGGGTTTTGAAATAGCTTTTAACATATAAATAATTCCTGGGCTTCTAAGTGACTAATTCGAGACTAAGAATAATTATAGCATAAAAAATTACGAACGGATCTTGGGGTTATATTTTCCTAGGGGCAACCTATACATGAGAGCATTATGATTTAGTGCAAATTCTAATAGAAACTGATGTGGTAGGCTAGGTTTAAAGTCTTTGAGCCTAGTTTTTCAACAAAATCTCAAAGATGTCACTCATTGACCATTTGAGTACCTAACGAGTGTGTAAGTTAAAACCACCCAAAACCTCAATTGGGCACCCCGATTTCTAGGATGGTACCCAAGTAATAGTCAACCTCATAATCACCCTTATTTCTAAGATAGCTAAAATTAGCCAACTATGCTATTAATTGTTTACTTTTGCCTTGGTTCCTACATCCCTCTTTCAAGGATGATGTAGGTTCCTAAAATTCACCCAAACCCCTCATTCAAGGATAGTTTAAGCTTTCAAGAGTTTGGGATTTTCGCCCATCAAACCCATTTGGAGATTTGGGGCTTTCACCTACAAATCCCAACCAAGTTAATCAAGCAATAGTAGAACCTATCATCAAAACACTAGAATCTGCACAAATATATCACTACCCATACACACTTTTACCCTATTCAAACATAACCCTAAGAGGTAAATTTAGCAAATCATACACATGATAAAAACAAATAAACCAAGACTTCCATCAAAGTTATTCATAAAAAGTAAAGCTAAGGAAAACCACACTTTAAGATCTAATGAATCTTCAATGGAAGATGCCAAATCCACTCATTGGAGTTTATCTAATTAAGTCTTAACTTAAATTAGTACAAATCTAGGCACCAAGCTTCAAGAAAATTACAAAACCCAAAATTATGGGTACGATAATATGTAAGATAAAAGATGATGTGAAAAATGAACTAAAAACCCCTATTTAAGCCCCAATTCCATATTTGCCCAATAATTCAAAAATGCCTTTGAAACTTTTCCGCGCTACCGCAACTGCCATCTTTAGACTGTGATCTCGACACTGCTATCATGGTAGTCGTATTGTGATCGCACTCTTCTTGACATGTTGACTGATCTTGATCGTGACCCTCAGGCCACGATCACGGTAACTGAGGGTCGACTCCTGGGCCTGTAATTTTAACTTTTGTTCTTTTTGCTCATATTTTTTCTCTTTCAACTTCTTCTTTGCTCATTTTTATCAAGTTTCCTTGCTCATCTTTTCATTTTACTTTTACCTACACAAATGAGCATTAAGTAAGAAAGTAACAACAAATCAATGAAAAAACATGATAATTTAGCCTTAAAAAATGATAGTAAGTTGTAAAATTGACTACTTATCAATCTTCTTCTAGGTAGGACCAATTTGGGGGGGGGCAATCGTCAATCCATAGACAACCAAATCCAATACCAATATCCATATCTCATCTCTGACACATCCATCAGTAGAAGGTTTTTAAAGATATCATATTTTCTATCAGAAAGCAGTGTTTCCAATATTTTCATGGTGGTATCAATGTTTCATGAATATATATGACATGAGGATGCAATGATCACTACCACCCTAAATGATAATGTCCATATACAACCAATATACCAACCAAGTGAGCCAAAAATCCACTCAATATTCCAACCATCCATGAAATCCAACGAAATCTATATGCCAATAGAGTAAAATACACCAAAATATGACATTTTTAATGTTTCATAAATGTATATGACATGAGGATGCTATGCTCACAACCAACCAAAATGAGAATGTCCATATCCAACCAATATACCAACCAAGTGAGCCAAAAAACCATTCAATAGTCCAACCATCCATGAAATCTTATGTAATCCATATACCAATAGAGCTAATACACCAAAATATTCCATTGATATCAAATAAATTCTAATTTAGGCTTTTCATCAAATAAGATACAACCAATTTCACATACACAAGACCAACAATATCATATAACACCCCACATAGTCAAACTTAATAAATAATGTCTGAAAACTACCAATTAACAATAATATAGGACCCCACACGGGCAAAACACAATAATATACTCATTTTCATTATTGGTTCCCACATCCATTACATGATTTTATGCCAATATTAACTACCCAACCTAGTCTTAAGAAAGTTAAGAAATAACCTACCTCAAATATCAAAAACCAGTCCAAGAAGCCTTCAATTTAGAGCTTTCCTCTCATGAACAAAATCAGAATCAACTAAAACATATAGATACATAATATACACGACAAACAAAAGCCAATGATACCTATATTATCTATTTTTGATTCATGGTCAAAATGGACCCAACAAAATGAGTTTTTGGAATAAAATGGTAAAACTATAATTTTATTTAAGAAACATGCTCGCCATACTCATAGGCGTCTTCTGTTGAAAACCCATGCAAAAAAGAATTAAAAATGGGTTACAATTAAAGAAAAATAATTTTCAAGCTTTACCGATTAAAAACCCCAAAACTCATTTTGAAATCAAGAATTTAATGTTGTTTTTAATATGAAATCATAAAAAAATGATAATTATAAGATTAGAAACTCGCTTATGAAAGAAATCTCTAAAATCCTTCGGAATCGTCCAAATTCGAGCTCCCATGTCCTAAAAATGGTGGAAATGGGGTTTTGATTCTCAACTTGGGTGAAAATCATGAAAAATAAAAAAGAATTTCTTGAAAAATGGGGAAATAGTGTTCTAAATTTATAGACAATGATTCTACAAGAAAAACACATCAAAAATATCAAAATCGAAGCTTCATAGCTTTAAATATGTCAAAAATACAAAATGAATTCAATTTGGGTCAAAACCATTAGTGATGGACACTAAAGCAACACTTTGTCCACTAAAACAATCTGGTAAAATATTCAAAGGCCGCTAAAGCGGTCGACCAATTGCTTTAGCGTGTACACTAGTACCAATAATTTTTGTAACTTATTTTTGACCCCAAAACTAATTTGGAACCCTATGAGAATGGTCCAATAATGGAATTTGATGGAAAAATATGTTTTAGATTCAATGGAACCCTCAAATTTATAAAAAGGGTCGTTATCATAAAATTAACCCCTAGGACCCAGTAACGATGTGAATTTAAATAAAATATGTGAAATATGTGTTTTTGTGTGATTTGACTATTTTATCTCTTTCTGTAGTTACATTGTTTTAATTTTAGGGTGTGGGGTTGATTGACATGGTTCCAAATGCATTTTGGTGCCATTTGTACACTATTATAGTTTTTGGAGGCTTCGAAAGCCTTATTTTGGACTTTTATGGTTATCTTTTGATTCGTGCAATGGATGAATGAACGAACTATGCCAACAGATCTAGAACATCAATTTTAGGGTGGTAACATATTTGGTGTGGTTTTGCAGCTTTTAAATCTCATTTCGACCTCAATTTAAAAAATTATAATTTTGGAATTTGGGGGTCAACTTTGTGAAAACAACATTTTTCATAGATCTAACGTCTCCATTGAGTCCAAAGCTTCAAATTTAGTGTGTTCATATAGTTTGCTTGCATAAATCAATTTCTGAATGAATCCCGAGGGCTTAGTGGAAACTTTAATGTGCAGAGAGTAGTGCGATCATACAGAGGGAGTGTTGCAATCACAACATCTCCTCTTACATCCCTGTGTGTGATGTCCTACTTAGTTGTGTCATAACAAGACCTGATGACCTAGAAAGGGTATTAAAGTCCCCTTGGGTCTTGTTTTTGCCCATTTTCCACTTTGCCTCTAGAGAGATAAACCCTAAAATAGCGTGTGAGCTTAAAAGTGAAGCTTGTGAATTATTGAAAATCTATACTAATATCTATTTCTTGATTTTGTTATGAATTTAAGGTAAGAATTCACCCTTTTCTTAGCTTGATTTCTTGATTATTGTTCAAAACCCCAAAATCTTAGGGCTTTATTTTAAACCTCAATTTCACTTCTTTTTACTTGAATAATGTTCCTAATCCTATATTAACTTGTTTTCTTCTAATTGAACCTCATTTTTAATTCGATTTGACTTCGGTTTTTAGATGTTGATTTCTCAAAGCTTTGGAAATATGTTTTTGAAATAAAGTTATGATTTTGCCCTTCTATTTCAAAAATTCATTTCGAGGGTCCGTTTTGACCCTAAACTAAAAGTAGGCAAGATGGATATTGTTGGCTTTGTTTTGATGCGTAGATTCTATATTTCATGGTTTTAGTTGATTTCAGATTTGCTTGTGAGAAGTAAAGTCATGGTTTGAAGTGTAGTTGACCGATTTTGGCATTTGAGGTAGGTTGTGGCTTAACTCTTCATACTGGACTGGGTAGTTAATTTGTATACAAAATGCATGTTAAGGGTGGAGACTAATTACAAAAAATGGCTATCTATGTGTTGTGCCCATGTGGGACCTATATGTGATGTAATTATTGAATCTGAGATATTATATTATATGTGTGACCAAGTGGGATCCTATATGATGTTGATAGCTTGAAATACATGTAAAAATAATATTTTGTTGTTGAAATGCCTATTGTGGTACCATCGGTGATTTGTGTTATATTCATACTTTATTGGCATACAAAATATGTTGAAATTCATGGATGGTTGGAAATAACGAGTGGATGCTGGATTACGTTGTTGTGAAATCATATCATTATGGTTAGTTGTAAAAATATATCATATGGTTGGTTGTGGAAATACTCATTGTGATATGGAATATGGATTATATAAGGGTTGCCAAACCCCCCTCGAGTCCTTCATCGGGAAGCTATAACTCTGTAGGAGATATGATATATGGATTGTATACGGACTGGCAAACCCCCCATGAGTCCTACATCAAAAAGTGTCAGCTCTGTATATGTACACAGAGATTGTGCGACAACCTCGTGCATTATCATCATCATTACCATCTTATACATTGCATTTGCTTTATTGTGTTTATGTTGTGATTGAATTACCATGTTGACTTGTTATACACCTATTCGCTCTATCTTCTGGTATTTTTACTTGGTATTCTTATATATACATGTTCTTCCTTATTTCTACTTGTAGGGATTATGATGTAAACTTGTGTTCTACCTTGTTGTATAGTTGTAATATACGTGATATATATATACATATAGTAGAACTATTAGTGCAAGTGGTGTGGACTACAATTGTGGGATATTTTTTAAGTGCAAGTGATGTGCCTTTTATGTGTATTTTATATATTTTATTATCTAGTTTTCTCGGTCAGACTATGATACCTACTTAATACAAGTGGATTGTACTCACGCCTATTACGCCCTTTAGGTGCACGTCCTAGTTTGAGTGCGCCCCAACTTGGTCGATTCAGGAGATATTTGGTTATTTTAATGTAGTGGCCGACATTTAGGCATTCTAATGTATTATACCATCTTTCTTATATACTATATCTTTATTTTTATTTCATATATAGAGTTTCTTTTTTATTTGGACATCTTGTGTATTTTCGTTGGACCCGAGTTGTTCCAGATACGTTCTTACATTATTGACATCAGGTTTTGGGAGTCATAGCTGTGTTGTTGATTATATTTTTTCTGCATTTATTATACTTATATTGTTTGTCCTTGTTCTAAAAGTTTTACCCTAGTGATGTTTCTGTCTTTTTCCCCTTTGGGGCATCAGATTAGGTAAAAGGCTTACTCGTCACAATTCACCGCGACTAGTACCATCATGACCCTTGGATTTTGGGTTGTGAAAAATTGGTATCAGAGCCAGGTTTTATTGGTCTTAATAGTGTAAGAATGAGATATCTAATAGAGTCTCGTAGATTGGTATGTAGACATCTATATATATCTCCGAGAGGTTATAGGATATTTTTAAGAAACTTTCCTTATTTTTCTCCTTATCATGTGAATTTATTTCATACCTTGTGTTCAGAGTTATGTTTCACTCTTTCTATACAGATGGTGTTGACTAGGTCTCGGGAGAGTAGAGATGCAAAGATTTTTCCTAGAAGGCGAGCCTCAAGTCATGGACAGACTCGAGGGAGTGGACTAGTTCATGGATCAGCCCCATATAGAAGGAGTGCTAGGGGACTCTCAGTTGAGCCTCATATGGAGTAGGTTGGAGGTGTAGGTTCAGTTCCCGTTCCTCAGAGTTTGTCTACCCTAGTTTTGGTGGGATTATTGGTGTAGTTGTTGACCAGCTTAGAGGGTTCTTCCTTGGTTATGCTGGGTGTTCCTCCATCTCCTAGTGTGGATCCTTTTTTAGCACCTACTTTAGTCTTGGGTACTCCTCAGACCCTGAGTACTATTCCTCCATCCATGCTAACATCTGAGTATGTTGTACCAGGATCGGGAGTTTAGCCTTCATCTATTTTACCTCCGTAGACAGGATCTCAGCCTACCAAATTTTCTATACCTCCTCTTATTGCTAGTACAGTAATATCTTCTGAGGATCAGATGAGGTTTGAGATATTTACGTATTTGGGTCCCTCTAGATTTAGTGTTGCATTGGGCAAGGATGCCTACAAGTTCTTGATCGACTATCATGAGGCGTTGCATAGCTTAGGTTCTCTTAAGTCGCATGGAGTGGCTTATACTATATCTCAGTTAAGAGATGTTGCAAGAGATTGGTAGATATAGTTTATTTGTTGTAGACCTCTTGATGCTATGACTTGGGATTAGTTTGCTGATGCCTTTTTGGAGAGATTTATGCCTTACAGTTTAAGAGATCAGATATGTGATGAGTTTGATCACTTGGAGTAGGGTTCATGCCAGTTGTAGAGTATGAGACACGTTTTCATGCCTTGTCTAGATATTCTTATGTAAGTATTTCCACCGAGTCTGAGAAGATTCAAAAGTTTGTGAAGGGATTACAAGTTTCCCTTTATTTAGCTACTTCTCAGATGGTTATATTTAGAGTATCTTTTTAGAGAATTATTGATTACACCAAGATGATATAAGGTATTCTTCGAATATCTCAGGGAGGCGCCAAGAAGGTTTTCTATTTGGGTGAGTTTAGGGATAAAACTTCTCGTGGTAGAGACTTTAGAGGTTCTCATAGGCATCAGGGTAGGCCAGTACAAGTGGCCATATGGCATAAGAATGTTCCAGCCTTATTATTAGAGCTTCTCCTAGTTCATCAGTGAGAGGCAGGGGCACTACTAGAGATACGAGGGGTATAGTTGGTAGATCCCATAGTGGTGGTCGTAGGGCTACTCAGCCAGTTAATGGTCATGGTCAGTATTATGCTATACCCGCTAAGCCAGAGGCGGAGGCTTCAGATGTTGTAAGTACAGGTATCATCCCCGTTTGTTTCAGACTTGCATCTGTGTTATTTAATCTAAGATCAACTTTCTCCTATATTTCTATGTATTTTTCTTTGTTTTTTAATTCAATTAGTGAGCCTCCTGCTATGCTAATTCGCATATCTAGTGTAGTGGATTAGGTGTACCGATCTTGTGTTGTGACTTTCTCTGGCCATGAGACTTGGGTAGATTTTCTTGTGTTTGACATAGTTGATTTTAATGTTATTTTGGTTATTGATTAGTTGACCCCTTATCAGTCTGTCTTAGATTATTTTTCTAAGACTGTGACATTAGCTATACTAGGGGTGCTAAGGATAGCTTGGAATGGTGCGCTTTATTTAGGTCCTAAGAGGATCACATCTTATGTCCAGGCTCGTAGATTAGTTGAGAGGGATGTTTATCTTATTTGGCTGATAGTTGTGATACTAGTATTGTTTTACCTCCCTCTTTGGATTCTGTTTATGTTGTCCGTGAGTTAACGAATGTGTTTTTTACTAATTTTCCTGGTATGCCTCTGGATTGTGATATTGATTTTGCTAGTGATATTGAGTCGGGCACCAAGCTCATTTCTATTCCTTCTTATAGGATGGCTCCAGTTGAGTTGAGAAAATTAAAAGATCAGTTGTAGGAGTTATTGGATAAGGAATTTATCTGACCTAATGTATCTTCTTGGGGTGCGCCTATCTTGTTCGTGAATAAGAAAGATGGGTCTATAGATATATGCATTGATTATCTACAGTGGAATAAGGTGACGGTTAAGATCAAGTATCCTCTTCCTTATATTGATGATTTATGTGATCAACTTCAGGGTGTTGTGGTATTTTCAATGATAGATTTGAGATCAAGTTATCACCATTTAGGGATTAGAGCTTTGAACATTCTGAAGACAACTTTCTGGATGCGATATGGTTATTATGACTTCTCGGTCACATTCTTTCGATTGACCAATGCCCCTATCACATTTATAGAGTTGATGAACCGGGTGTTTTAATGTTATTTTGACTCTTTTGTTATTATATTTATAGATGATATCTTGGTTTATTGCAAGAGTGAGGCTGAGCATGAGGATTATTTGTGAATTGTTCTTTAGAGATTGAGGGATGAGAAGTTGTATGCCAAGTTCTCCAAGTGTGAGTTTTGGTTAGAGGCTGTTTCTTTATTGGGTCCTATGGTGACTAAGGAGGGTATTATGGTTGATCCAGCCAAGATTGTAGTGGTTCATGATTGTTTTAGACCTATTTTGCCAACCGAGATTTGGAGTTTTGTTGTCTTGGCAGGTTATTATTGGTGTTTAGTTAAGGGTTTCTCATCCATCACCACTTCTTTGACTAATTTGACTCAGAAAAAGATTTCCTTTCAAGGGCCTAATGCTTGTGAGGCAAGCTTTCAAAATATCAAGGATTTGTTGACTTCAGCTCATATCTTGAATTTGCCCAAGGAGGGTGTGGTCTTTACCATATTTTTTTATTCTTCAGGTGTTGGATTAGGCGATGGGTTAATGAAGGAGTGTAAGGTAATTGCCTATGATTCTTTATAGTTGAATCCCCATGAGAGGAATTACTCTACCCATGATTTGGAGTTATGCATGGTTATTTTTGCATTGAAGTTGTAGAGGCACTACTTGTATGGAGTCTGTTGTGAGATTTTCTCGGATCACGTAGTCTTCAGTACTTATTCACCCAGCGAGATCTTAATATGAGGCAATGTCATTGGCTGATTTGCTCAAGGATTATAACTTGACTATTCTCTATCATCCAGGCAAGGCTAATGTAGTTGCGGATGCCTTGAGCCGGAAGTTGGCAAGCATGGGTAGCATGGCACATCTCTAGGCCTTTTGCCTTAGAGGTTCAGTGTTTAGCTAACAAGATGGTTAGGCTTGATATTTTGACACCTAACTGTGTTTTGGCATTGGTGAAGGCTGGGTCTTCTGTGATGGAGAAGATTTGAGCTCCTCAGCTTGATGATATGGGTTTGAGATTGATTCTAGATATAGTGTTGAGTTGAAAGGATAAGGAATACTCACTTGATTCGGATGGTATTTTGAGGATTGGGGGCCGAGTTTGTATGTCGAGAGTGGGTGATTGGATCAGGTTGATTTTGGAGGAGGCCCATTACTCCAGGCATTCTATCCACCAGGGAGTACCTAAGATGTATCATGATTTGAGGAAACATTACTAGTGGGGTGGCATGAGGAAGGATGTCATAGATTTTGTAGCTCGTTGTTTTTGTTTTCAGAGGTAAAGGCCGAGCATTTGAGACCTGGTAGATTACTTCAGAGGTTACCCATTCTCAAGTGGAAATAGGAACGGATCGCTATGGATTTCGTGATTGGTTTTCTGCACACTTCTCATGGATCTGATAGTGTTTGGGTCATCATAGGTCGATTGACCAAGTCTACATATTTATTTTCAGTACATGTCTCCTTCAGTGCGAAGAGGTTAGCTCGTATCTATATTTGCAAGATTGTGCAATTTCATGGTGTGTCGATGTCAATCATTTTAGATCAAGGTTCTGTGTTCACTTCGCACTTTTGGAAGACTTTTCAGGATGATTTGGATACATAGGTTGACCTTAGCATAACATTTCACCTCTAGACCGATGGTCAGTTTGAGCAGACTATCCAGGTTTTAGAGAATATGCTTCGAGTGCGTGTGGTAGATTTTTGTGGCCAGTGTGAATGGTAATTAGCTTTAGCAGAGTTCGCTTATAATAATAGTTATTATTCTAGTATTGATATGACTTCTTTTGAGGAATTGTATGGTAGGTATTGTCGCTCGTCGATGGGTTGGTTTGATATTTCGGAGATTACACCTCGAGGTACAGACTTTCTTTGTGAGTCCTTAGATAGAGTTCGGATCTTTCAAGATAGGCTTAGAGCATCCAGAAGTGTTATGCTGATCATAGACTTCGTGCCTTGAGATTTGATGTTGGTGATTGTGTTTTCCTTCGAGTCTTACCCGTGAAGGATGTGATGAGGTTTGGGAGGAGGGGCAAGCTTAGCCCCAAGTATATTGGCCCATTTGAGATTCTTCAAACTGTTGGTAATGTGACTTATGAGTTAGCTTTGCCCCTAGTTTTATCAGCTGTTTATCCAGTTTTTCATGGTTTTTTTTCGTTGCTATATTCCGGATGAGTTTTATGTCATTCGTTAGGATTTGGTTTAGTTAAATGAGCGGTTGTTTTTCATTGAGGAGATGGTCTCTATTTTGGCTAGGGATGTAAGGCGGTTGCACTCTAGAGTTATTTTCGTGGTTAAGGTTCAGTGGCGACATCGACCTGTAGATAAGGCTACTTGGGAGGTCGAATTTGATATGCATAGTTCTTATCCCCAGCTCTTTGTTTAATCAGGTATTTCTTTTCCTTAGATCGAGGATAAACCAGATTATTAGTGGTGGATGATGTAACGACCTGAATTTTGATGAAATATGTGTAATGTGTGTTTTTGTATGATTTTACTATCTTATTCCTCCCCATAGTTGCATTGTGGTATTTCTGGGTAAGGGGTTGATTGGCATGGTTCCTAATGGATTTTCATGCCATTTGTACGATATTGTGTTTTTTAGAGGCTTTGAGAGCCTTATTTTGGACTTATATGGTTATATTTTGATTCGTACGATAGATGGTTGAAAACACTATGCCAGCAGATCCGAAACGTTGATTTTAGGGTGGTAACATGTTTGGTGGTTTTGCACATTTTATATCTCATTTCAACCCTCCATTTGAAAAATTGTTATTTCAGATTTTGGGGATAAACTTTGTGAAAACATGTCTATTCAAAAATTTGATATAACCATTGAGTTCGGAGCGTCGAATTTAGTGCGGTTACATAGTTTGTTTGCGTAAATCGGATTCTGAATGAATCCTGACGCTTAGTGGAAACATGAAAAAACAACTGATATCTAGTGTGGAACGCGATATCACCTTTTTTCTAGAGGGTAGTGCGATCATATAGAGTGAGTGTTTCGATTTCTACATCTGCTCCCGAAGCCCTATGAGTGATCTCACACTTAGTTGTGCGATAGCAAGACCTAATGACCTAGAAAGTGTATTAAAAGTTCCCTTAGGTCACGTATTAAACCCCAATTTCACTCCCTTTTACTTTAATAATGTTCCTTATCCTATAATTACTTGTTTTTCCTCGATTTCATTTTTAAAACAACTTCGATTCTAGATTTTAAAACAAATTTCAAAGGTTTTTCCTGGTAGAGTCTAAAAATAATTTTCTTCAAATTGAATCTCGTTTTTAACTCAATTTGACTTGGGTTATCGGATGTAGATTCCTAAAATCTTGGGAAACATGTTTTTGAAATAAAGTTTTCATTTTGCCCTTCTATTTTGAAAACTCATTTCGGGGGTCCGTTTTGACTCCAAACTAAAAGTAGGCAATATGGGTTTCGTTGCTTTGTTTTGATGCATATATTCTATATTTCATGGTTTTAGTTGATTTTGAAATTATTCCTCAGAAGTAAGGTCGTGGGTCGAAGTGTAGTGGACCAATTTCGACATTTGAGGTAGGTTATGGGTTAACTCTTCAGACTAGGCTGGATAGTTAATTTGTATACAAAATGTATGTCAAGGATGTCTATCTATGTGTTGTGCACATATGGGGGATTATATGTGATGTATTTGTTGAATATGAGATATTATATGATATGTGTGACTGTGTGGGATCCTATGTGATGTGGATAGCCTGAAATACATGTGAACAATCATATTGTGTTGTTGAAATGCCTATTTTGGTACCATCGGTGATTTGTGTTATAATCATGCTTTATTCACATAAAAAATATGTGGAAATTCACAAATGGTTGGAAATAATGAGTGGATATTGGCTTATCTGGTTGTGAAATCACATCATTGTGGTTGGTTGTAAGAATACATCATGTGGTTGGTTGTGGAAATACTTATTATGATATGGAATATAGATTGTATACAGGTTGATGAATCCCCCATGGGTCCTACATTAGGAAGATGTAGCTCTATAGGAGATATGATATATGGATTGCATGCGAGTTCATGACCCCCCCAATGGGTCCTACACCAGGAAGCTTTAGCTCTGTAGGTGTATACAGAGATTATGCAACAACCTCGTGCATCATCATCATCATCATCATTATTACCATCTTATACATTGCACTTGATTTACTGCGTTTATGTTGTGATTGAATTACCATATTAACTTGTCATATGCCTATTTTCTCTATCTTTAGTTATTTGTACTTGGTATTCTTGTATATTCATGTTCTTCCTTGTAGGGATTATGATGTTAACTTGTGTTCTACCTTTTCATGTTGTTGTAATATACGTGATATATATATATATATATATATATATAGTAGAACTATTAGTGCAAGATGTGTGGGATACCACTATGGGACGTTTTCTGATTGCAGGTGACGTGCCTTTTAAGTGTATTTTGTATGTTTTATTATCAACTTTTCTTGGTCGGCCTAGGATACCTACTGAGTATAAGTGGATCGTCCTCAATCCTACTGCGTCCTTTCGGTGCAGATTCCAGTTCGAGAGCACCCTAGCTTTGTTGATTCGAGCGATCTTTGGTGCTTTCAAAGTAGTGGTCGACTTTCAGACATCCTTATGTATTCTACTACCTTTCTTATAGACTATGTCTTTATTTTCGTTTTAGAGACAAAGTTTTACTTGTATTTGGACATCTTATGTATTTCCTTTGGATCAGAGTTGTACTAGATATGTTCTTACATTGTTGATATCAGGTATTTTGAGTTATGGCTGTGTTGTTGATTATATTCTTTCCGTATTTATTATACTTATATGGTTCGGCTTCATTCTAGAAGTCCTATCCTGGGGGTGTTTATGTCTTTTTCTCCTTTGGGGCATCAGTTTGGGTGATAGGATTACTCGTCAAGGTTCGCTGCGATGAGTGCCATCATGACTTTTGCATTTTGGGTTGTGAAAGGCCCTATTTACACTATTTCCGAACCAATGGTCGAAATAGGATCTAAAGGCCACGAAATTGAACCAACCCGCTATTAACCCAAATTCAACCTTTCGGACTTAATGGAGATATCAAAATTTTTGAAAAAACATTATTTTCACAAAATTGATGTGCGAGATCCAATTTTACAGCTTTCAAAACCAATGATCGAAATGAGATATAAAAGCCATAAAATCATATCAACCATGTTAACGACCTAAAATCGACATACCGGATCCGCTGGCACAGTCCGTTTTGCCATCCGACACACAGATCAACAAATATTGACCAAAGTCAACTATAGAGTCTTTATAACCATCAAAAATCACAATTTCAGACAAATCACACTAAAATGCATTGGGAATCGTGCCAATGATCTTCACAAACATAAAATACCATAAAGCAACCACGGGAGGGGTAAAATGGTCAAATCACACATAAATAATTATTTCACATAAATCACTAAAAAATCAAGTCGTTATATCATTCGCCACTGAATATCTAGTTCGTCCTCAAACTAAAGGCAAGTTAAATACCTAAGACCGCAAAATGCTAGGGATAACTACTATGCATATCATACTCGACCTCCCAAGTAGCTTGATCTATAGGTGTATATATCAACTGAACCTTAGCTACTAGAGAGAAGCTCTTCAACAAAAGAAAACCTCTCATCTAAATGAATCGAATCCCAGCGAATGACATGAGACTCATCCGGAATGTAAAGTCAAAGCATGGAAACATGAAAGACAGAATGAACAACTGATAAATATAACAGCATAGCAACTCATAAGCCACATCACCAATAGTCCAAAGAATCTTAAATAGACCAATATACCTGGGGTTAAGCTTGACCCTCTTCCCAAACCTCATCGCGCCCTTTGTGGGAAACACACGAAGGATAACTCGATCACCAATACTGAATCTCAAGGCACGAGGTCTATGATCCGCATAGTACTTCTGCCTACTCTTAGCCGCTCGAAGTCTATCCTGGATGATGTAAAATCTATCCAATGACCCACGAAGCAAGTCTGGACCTAGAGGTCTCAGAAACATCAAATCAATCAACTGGAGAGTGACAATGCCTACCATACAAAGCCTCGAAAGAAGCCATGTTAATATTGGAATGGTAGATATTATTATATGCAAACTCCGCCAACGCTAGATGCTTCTCCTATTGAACACCAAAGTCTATCACACAAGCACAGAGCATAACCTCCAATACCTAAATAGTTCGCTCCAACTGGCCGTTGATCTGGGGTGAAATGCTCTGCTATGATCAACCCAGGTTACCAAATCCTCCTAAAAATTCTTCCAAATGTGAGATGTGAACACTGAACCTTGATCCGAGATGACAGATACTAGAACACCATGAAGACACACTATCTTATGAATACAGATACAGGCCAACTTCTCAGCATTGAAAAAAACCTAAACTAAAATGGAGTGAGCAGATTTAGTCAATCGACCCACGATGACATAAACACTATCAGAACCATAAATAGTACGTGGCAATCCAGTCAGGAAGTCCATAGTGATCCGTTCCCATTTTCACTCTAGAGTGGGTAACATCTGAAGAAATCCACCAGATGTTAAATTCTCGTCCTTCACCTATAGGAAACATAGGCAATGAGATACAAAGTCTGCTACATCCTTCCTTATACCACCCAACTAGTAGTGCTGCCTCAAATAAAGATACATCTTAGTCACTCCTGGATGGATGGAATACTTGGAACAATGGGCCTCCACCAAACTCAATCTAATCTAATTACCCACTCTCGATACACAAACTCAACCTCCAATCCTTAAAATACTATCTGAATTAAGTGAGGCTTCCTTAGCCTCACCACTCAACACCTTATCCCGAATCAATCTCAATCCAGTGTTATCAAACTAATGAGCCTAAATCTACTCCATCAAACAAGACCTAGACTCCACAAATTCTAACACACACATAGGTGTCGAGATATTGAGCCTAACCATTTGGTTAGCCAAAGACTGAACCTCTAAGGCCAAAGGCCTCTCATGGGTCAAAAAATGCGCCAGCTACCCATGCTAGTCGATTTTCCGCTCAAGGAATCTGCAACCACATTAGCCTTGACTGAATAGTAAAGAATAGTTAAGTCGTAATCCTTAAGTAACTCAAGCTAACAATGCTACCTTATATTAAGATCTCGCTGGGTGAATAAATACTGAAGGCTATGATGAATTGAGAAAATCTCACAACGGACTCCATATAAGTAGTGCCTCCACAGCTTCAAAGCAAACACAACCACATATAACTCCAAATTATGGGTAGGATAATTCCTTTTATAGGGCTTCAACTGATGAGAAGCATATGAAATCACCTTACCCTCCCGCATCAACACAACACCTAACCCAACACTTGAAGTATCACAAAAGACGATAAAACCCACATCCTTCTTGAGCAAAGTCAAGATAGGAGTTGATGTAACTAAATCCTAGAGCTTTTAAAAGATAGACTCACAAGTATCGAACCACTAAAAGAAAACTTCTTCTAAGTCCACTTGGATAATAAAGTTGTAATAGATGAAAAACCCTCAACAAAATGCCGATTGTAACCTATTCAGACAATAAAACCCCGAATCTCAGTGGGTGAAGTAGGCCAAACCTAATTACGAACTACTACAATCTTGGGCAAATCAACCATAATACCATCCTTAGCCACCACATAAACGAAGTAAGAGGCGGACTCCAACCAAAATTTACACTTGGAGAACTTAGAATACAACTTCTCATCTCTCACTCTCTGAAGCACAATCTGCAAATTCTCCTCATGATCGGCCTCACTCTTGGAATAGACCAAGATATTATCTATAAATACATAACAAAAAAGTCGAGGTACGATTGAAATACTCAGTTCATAAACTCCATGAACGTGACTTGGGCATTGGTCAAACTAAAAGACATGACAAAGAACTCGTAATGACCATACTGAGTCTAAAAAGCTATCTTCGAAACATCCAAATCTCTAATCCTTAAATGGTGGTATCCGAACCTCAAATCAATCTTCAAAAACACTAAATCACTTTATAGTTGATAAAAAAATCATCAATACGAGGAAGAGGATACTTATTCTTAACCATCACCTTATTCAATTATCGTTAATCAATACACATATGCCTAAATCCATTCTTTTTCTTCACAAACAAGACAACCGCACCCCAAGGTGATACACTATGTCGGATAAATCCCTTATCCAACAACTCCTGTAACTAATCCTTTAATTCCTTTAACTCAGTTGGGTCCATCCTATAATGAGCAATAAAAATGGGCTTGGTGCCTGGCTCAACATCAAAAGAAAAGTCAATATCACAATCCGGATGCATACCAGGCAAATCCATAGGGAACACATCCATGAACTCATGGACAAAATGAATAGAATCCAACGAACGAGGTGAAATAATACTAGTATCACGAATATGAGAAAAATAAGATAGACATCCCTTCTCAACCAAGATATGGGCCTGAATGATGGATATAACTCTCGTAGGACCTGAATGAAGTGCACCCTTCCAAGCTATTCTTGTCACACCCGATGAAGCTAAAGTCACGGTCTTAACATAACAATATAGGAAAACATGGTAAGGAGCCAACCAATCCATACCCAAGATGACATCAAAATCAACCATATCTAAGAGTGGAAAATCTACCTAAATTTAACACCCAGCCAAATTAATACAAGATTGGTATAATCGATACATCACTAAAGAGTCTCCCACAAGGTAGATACACAAATAGGCATGGATAGAGGCTCACTAATAGAATTAATATCCAAAGATAAATACAAATACACATAGGAGAAAGTCGATCCCTGATCAAATAACACAGGCATAGATCTGAAACAAACATGGATAATACCTTTGTTAGCAGCGTCGAAAGCCTCTACCTCTGGTCTGGTGAGTATAGCATAGCCCTGTCCATGACCACCCACTAACTAAGTAGACTCTCCAACCACAACCTCGGGAACCACTACCTCTACCTCACGCTCCTTTAGTAGAACCTCTACCCCTCACAAAAAAATGAGAGTATCTCTAAATACATGATGGGGGCAGTCTTTAGCCAAATGGTAAATCTCATCATACACAAAGCAAACTCTATAACTCAACAAAATAAGAGAAGGTATGAATAGACAAAAAAAAACATACAAAGTTGTTGAACCATAAGACCACTACATGAACTCTGCAAGGCTGCTTGCATGGGTCTAGCAGATATCCATGGATACCTCTAAAATCCCTAACCTCTAAAATTTCCCTGAAAGCACATCTCATAGAGCCTCCCTGAGACGCTCGAAGAATAGACTTAGTCATCTTAGAATAATCTAATATACTCTGAAATGATTCCCCATACACTACCATTCGAGTCATAGCTATCTGAACAGAAACATCCAGCCTCTTCACAAACTTCTGAATCTTCTCAGATTCAGTGGCAGTGCTAGCATAAAAATATCTAGACAAGGCATGATAGCGAGCCTCATACTCTGTGATAGTCATGGAGCCCTACTGCTGGTGATCAAACTTATTCCTCATTCGATCTCTCATATTGTAAGTCAAGAACCTCTTTAAAAAGGTCTTAGCAAACTGATACCAAGTTATCTAGGAGAATCGAGAGGCCTACAACTAACAAGTGATCTTTACCAGTCTCTAGCAGTATCTCTCAACTGATAAGTAGTATATGCAACACCATGTGACTAAAGCTAACCCAGGTTATGTAACTTCTCCTTAAATTTAATCAAGAACTTATAGGTATTCTTGCTCGCGACACCACTAAGTCTGGGTGAACTCAAGCGAGTGAATCTCTCAAACCTTTTTTTATCCTCTAAAGATATAGTTGTACTCGTAACAATAAAAGACATAGCAAATCTATTTGGCTGAGATCCCACTTAAAGAGGTAACATAGATGAAGGATAAAATCCTGACCTAGAATACCATACTCAGACGATGAGATAGATGGTACACAGTCGAAGTCTGTGGAGTACTATAAGCAAATATTGGTACCATTGGAGGGTCCACACTTAAATCTAGAGGAACACAACATACATTCACACAGAAAAGAGTGAAATACAATTTAGAAAGCAAGGTATGGAAGGACCCACATAATAAGGAACAAAATAAGAGAAGTTTCCTAAATACAACTTATAGCCATTCAAAGATAGATATGGATTTCTATATATCAATTCTCGAGACTCTATTAGACACCTCGTTCTTACTCTGTTGAGACCAAAAAACCTAGCTACTCTGATACCAATTTGGTATGACCCAAAAACTAAGGGTAATGATGGCACTTATTGTGGGTCATGATGGAACTTGTCACGACCATCCTTGACTAGTAAGCCTATCAGCCAAACTGGTATGAATAGAGAAAAGAGAATACTAAAAACGTAAGGGGTAAGGCTTCTAGAACAAATTCAAACCACACATATATAGCAAAAGCAGAAATACATAGCCAAAATATACCATATAATATCTCAAAATCTGGTGTCATAGTGTAAGAACTAATTAGTACAACTCGAGATAAAAAATACATAAGATATCCAAATAGGAACAAAATTCTGTCTCTAAATAAAAGTGAGGCATAGTCTAGATAGGAAAAGGTAGAAGTCAAGTCTGGATGCATAGATTAATCACTACCTCGAATGGGCTCTAAGTATTGCCTGAATCAACTGCCGTGAGACATATTCGTACCTGGATCACTGAGAGAGCGTAGTAGGGGTTAGTACAGTCCACTTATACTTAGTAGGTATCATAGGCTAACCAAGCAAAGTGGAAGGTAAAACATACATAATATACACTATGGACACGTCACCTGCAGTAAAAAATATTCCAAATGGTAGCCTACACTATCTCCATTAACAATTCTACAATATTCATAAATACTACACACAAATACGATAAGGAAATACAAATATATCGATATCACGCACACACACCTATGGATAGACGTACACATTGACGGATATCACATCAAAGATAATAATAAATCACAGAATAAGAACAAGACATACATATGAAAATGCATTGAATATGATGATGATGATGTGATATGATGCACGAGGTCGTTACACTTCCCCCGTATACACCTACCGAGTTCTGCTCCTAGGTAGGACCCATGAGAGATTCATAAACAAACACCTATCGAGTTCTACTCCCAGGTAGGACCCATGGGAGGTTCATCAACCCATATACAACTAAATTTAATACCAACATCCATATCTCCTCTCCAATATATCCATCGATAGAGAGTTTTTAAAGATGTCATATTTTCTTTTATAAAAAGTAGTGTTTTCAGTATTTCAATAAAGGTACCAATGTTTCATAAATGTATATGAGAAGAGGATACAATGCTCACTACCAACCAAAATGAGAATTTCCATATCCAATAAATATACCAACCAAGTGAGCCAAAATCCACTCAATATATCAACCATGCATGAAATCTAATGTAATCCATATGCCAATAGAGTAAAATACACCAAAATATGCCATTGATATCACATACATTCTAATTTAAGCTTTTTATCAAACAAGATACAACCAATATCATATACACTAGGCTAATAATATCTTATAAGATCACACACGGTTATACATAGCAAATAATATCACAAAACCACCAATTAACAACAATATAGGCCCCCCACAGGCATAACACAACAATATACCCATTTTCGTAATTGGTTCCCATACCCATAACATGATTTTGTACCAATATTAACTACCCAGCCTAGTCTTAAGAAAGTTAAGCCATAACCTACCTCAAATAACAAAAATCGATCAAAAAATCCTTTAATTCAGAGCTTTCCCCTCACGAATAGACCTAAAATCAACTAAAACATATAAATATAGAATTTAAGCATCAAAAGAAAGCCAATGATACCCATATTGCCTATTTTTTATTCGGGGTCAAAACAAATCCCCAAAATAGATTTTTGAAAAAAAGAATAAAATCATAATTTTATTTAAGAAACATGTTCCTCTTACTCATAAGAGTACAGTTGAAAACTCATGCAAAAATGAGTTAAAAATAAGGTTCAAATTAAAGAAAAATTATTTGCAAGCTTTACCGACAAAACCCTCAAAACCCATTTTGTAATCAAGAATTTAAAGTTGTTTTAAAGATAAAATCAAGATAAAAATGATAATTATAAGATTAAAAACTTATCCATGGAAGAAATCTCTAAAAATCCCTTTGGAATCGTCCAAATCCGAGCTCCCAAATCTAAAAAGTGGAAATAGGGTTTTGATGCTCAACTTGAGTTGAAATCACAAAAATAAAATAGAAGTTCTTGGTAAATGGGGAAAATAGTATTTTGAATTGATAGAAAATGATTCTACGAGAAGAAATCTTAAAAAACATCAATATTGGAGCTTCCTAGCTCTAAAATTATCAAAAATACGAAATAGGTTCAATTTGGGTCTTAACCATCAGCGATGGCCGCTAACGCGGCCTGGTAAAATGGTCAAAGGCTGCTAAAGCAGTTAGCTAACCACTTTAATCCTACTAAATCAGTCATCCAACCGCTTTAGCATCGCTAAAGTAGTCGGCCAACCGCTTTAACGCCTACACCAATACCATAAATTTTTGAAACTTGTTTTTGACTCCCAAAGTTCATTCGGAACCCTGTGAGCATGGCCTAATAGAGGAATTTGACTAAAAAACACGTTTCAGATACAATGGAATCAACAAATTTATATAAAAAAGGGTCATTATTACAAAGTTGACCCTTGGGACCCTATTTACACTATTTTTGTACCAAGGGTCGAAATGGGATCTAAAGGCCACAAAATCGAACCAACCCTGCTACTAATCCAAATTTAACTTTTCAGACTCAATGGGGATATCAAAATTTTTTAAAAATATAATTTTCACAAAATTGACCCCCGAGACCCAATTTTATAACTTTCTAAATCAAGGATTGAAATCAGATATAAAAACCATAAAACTACTCCAACCATGTTACAAACCTAAAATTGATGTTTTGGATCTGCTAGTGCAGACCATTTTTCCATCGGATACATAGATCAATAAATATTGACCAAAGTCAATTATAGAGCCTTTATAACCATCAAAAACCACAGTTTTATATCAATCACACCAAAATGCATTGGGGACCATGCCAATTATTCCCACACTCCAGAAATACCACAAAGAAAACATGAGAAAGGGTAAAGTTTTCAAATCACAAAGAAATAATTATTTCACATAAATCAGGAAAAATTAAGTCATTACAGTTTCAATCTTATACACTAGGTTTTTAATGTTGATATTGACAAATTCTTTTGGATAAAATCACATTTAAGAGATGTTGCATCCTTGAACTCGTCCTAATAATATTTTCTTATTTCTTAAATATATTGAGTCTTTAAGCACCACCAAATACATTCTTGATAATGAATCTATTGGTGACCTTGTTGTCAAAGACAAATTGCTCATTGGACTTGTTCGTGGAAACACTCAACTGACAGACACTTTCATTTGCATGATAATAGAGTCAGTTGTCTTGTAGAATAACATGATGGGACAGTATTTTCATATGCAATAGATAAATTTTGTGTGATCCGATTTTATATAGATCAAATAACTCTCCTGCATTTGCAAAATCAACAATCCTTTTCTAATATTGATTAGAAAAATAAATGAATACCGATATTTATTTTTTCTCAAATATCCACAAAAGTAAAATCATGTCTTTTTTGTATTAAAAAAATATTATTTCATGTATAAAAGAACAGATACATAAGTGAACCAGTTACACTAAGACATGATACTTTTTAACTATATTTATGAAATTGAAATTGATCATTCTTTATATTAAGCAATATTACAATCATTGGGATACTATTCAATAAAATCACTTTTAAACTTTTTTAAATCCTTTAAGAATTTTTATATAACATGATATATCTTATTTTGATGATGATCAACTGACAATAAGGGACCAGGTCCCCGAGTGTTCGAATTGCTATATCTAGTTATGATGGTGAGCAGCTGACAATAAGGGACCAGGTCCCTAAGTCTCTGTGAATTCCGTACAACTGTCACTGTCCTGCACAATTTAGTCTTTTAGTGTAACAAACTGTGCAAGTGAGCTTATACCTATCTGGACACGTGGCGCAGTCAAATTTCTACCCTAATTATTATTCCACTATAAAAGAAAAAAAATGTTTCTCAATTGGTGAGTTTTCACAATCTGATAATCCAAGAGTGAGATAGGAAAAAACTCAACTATGGAATATTTCTCATTTCCTTATTTCTTTTTGTACTAAAAGAGTGAGTGTTCTTGAGTCAAGTTATGGTCTGTAATTGAATTAATTTTATTATAAGAGTAATGCTTTCTTTGTTTTCTTGAGAGTTCTTAGGTAGAGTTTCCTGAGTTTGACATTTGTTAGAGTTGATCAATATCAAGGTGTGTTCTTGGTAGAGTTGTCAAGGTAGGTTTGTAGTAGAGTTATTACAAACAGGTGGAGCCTAAAGTTAGGTTCATTAGAGTTTGTAATCAAGAGTTTGATTATAATGGATTGTTGGGTGCTTGTGAGGGCAAGCCGTTGTTTTACCTCCCTTGAGCAAGGAGATTTCTCCATTAAATCTTTGTTTCTTTAGTCTTCAACAAAGTTTTTAGTTTTCTAGTGCTTTGTTGTTTGATTGCCTATGACTGATTCTAAGGGGCATGGTCCCTCACAGTGTGGAGCAACCCCCTGTGTTTTATCATAACATTTATCATCTTGCTAGACATAAAAGTTATTCATTATACGTAATCAAGTTTTTCATCTATTTTTAGATTAAAAGAAAATATCATTGACTCCACCACAGGAGAATACATCTTCATACAAAAATGTCAGCACTTTGAGAAACCTTTTATGCCTCAAGGCACAAGATGTACTTTATATCTTACTATTTTAATTTTCATGTAATCCGTTAGAACCTATCATGACCTAATTCATAAATCGTGCGAGCACCTACCCTACTCTATCTTAGATAGGAGAACCCGTACAATCCAACTATTTCAATTATGTGCAGAAGATATATTAAAAAGATTTTTAAAACAAATAAGCTCATAAATGAAGAAAAACTCTCTTATTTTAAATGAATTTATTACATAACTGCATTATGAAAATAAACTAATAATTTCTTATTACCTAAATCTTAATCAGTGCAAGAGCACTATGAAATGAAAAGGAAGATCTGACATACAACATTCAGGTGAGAGTGAGAAAATAGGAGCTGCTAAAGAATAACTACCACTGTATCTATGTAAACTCCACTGACATGCAATATAGGTCTAACTCAAAATGGTGATATAGTAAGTGTAGTATCAGTACAACCATAAGTAGTAATAAGTATCATCGACCAATAAAGATTAGAAAGAAAACAACAACAAGAGAAAGTAAGAAGGAAATCATGGAAACAATTAATATTCAAAATAACTAAACCCTACCAAGTCCCTTTTTCTATGCTCCCCAACCCTACCAAATATATTTTACGTTACACTCGAACGACTCATACTCACCCAACATAATGGCCATATCGACCAACCATGTCACGACCCGATTCATGAGTCATGATGGCACCTAATAAAACCCACCAGTAGGTAAGCCAACACCATAACCCAAAGATAAGGAAATAGGTTATTTTGGTAGAAATGCCCAACTGGGCCCAAATACACAAACACAATTATAATCAATAATGTTCCACTAAAATAAGACAAATGAAAAATAGACACCAATCCCATGACCTAGTAATATAAGTATAAGAGCATCTAAGTATGATAATAGCAAAATACAACCCAAAAGTCTAGAATAGTCAACACATCCATCTCGAATACAAAAGATTGAACAAGGATACAGGAAAACGGGCTACTAAAAACTCCAAGAGCTCACCCGGTCTCAAAAAGATCAACACTGCACCAAATCAACCCAGTGGTGGTAACTAGTACTCAAGTCTGCACCAAAAAGGTACAAAAGTGCAGTATGCGTACCAAAATAATGGATACTCAGTAGGTATCATCGGCCGACTGAGCTAAATTATGATATAAAGATGATATAAAGCAAGATAATATCTCTAAGTCAAGGAAAATAATTGAACCTGAATCATCTTCATTATCACTATATAAAATAATGATCAAACTAGAATGATACTACAACATATCATATCAATACACACCAATACCATCATATATAAGAAGTAAATGATCCGAAAGCGTAAGGCGACACTAATACGATTACAACCACATAAATACATAGTTAGCACACATACATCCATTAGAGAATAAAGTAAAAGAACACATCATATCATCTCATACGATCAGGGAGCACACCCAAAAGAACATAAAGGAAAGAACCCACCACGGTGTCCCATACCACTGGAGAGTGCATCAAGGTTTAATCATCAATGTAGATATATATATATGTTTATATGTATAACCAACTTCTTAATTTCCATGGGTTTTCCACATTTCCCATCTACGACCATTTTCCAACATTTATAATCATCAACCATTACCACAATTAACTAACATATACCCAAGTACTAATACCCGTAATCTTATTACCATATAGATGTCTATCTCATCACTACATTACTTACTAATTATTTGCTAACCAATGATTATTAATAAACCGCTAATTTGCTAGTCATCATATGACCTCTAATTATTAGCCTAATCAGTTATTTACATAAACCTTATTCACGGGATAGCAACTAATCCTTATTCACTTAATAGCCAATATCCCACATATAGTTAAGATTCACTACTACACCATAGGAGCCATTTAACAAATGCTCATTTCTAATCATCATAATTACACTAGTCACCATCTAGCAAAAGGTCACTAATCATTATTTAAACGCTTATCTATCTATCCCTTAACGTTTTTATTACCTTGCATCATTAATCTACAAATCCTCATTTAGAAACTAATCAACATCACCACTTAGTCATCAATATCACTAACCATCACCAATGCTAACCTATTATAATCATTAGCCACGTAACAACCATAATTGCTAGTTACCACATTTCAGCTAAAAAAGGTTCACTAACTAGTACTCTAGACTTCTAGACATCAAGTAATATAGTCAATTAATAGACAACTAGTTACCACATAGATCATTCTAATAGGCAATATTCCTTAATTAATCTATTTATTCAAGGCTAAATACATCCACTGAGTGAATTCTTAATTCTACCCAAGATTAGAATCATACCCTCAAGGCACTTATGAATGAAATCATATAAAGGCATAACCACACATAAATATATATATATATATATATATATATGCCTACCATACATAACCTGATTATATCCTCCGTACTTTTCGAGCATCATCCTATCATCCATATATCCTCTGAACTTGCCGGGTATCATCATATCATCAATATATTATCCAAACTTACCAGACATCATCATATCATCAATATATCCTCCGAACTTGCCGGGCATAATCATATCATCAATATATATATATATATATATATGTAATCAAATTAATAATAAATGCATGCCCCATGAGAGATAGGGTGAAGGAGAAGTAAGGAATGACATTCCATCGTACCTCATCATTCATTATTAACATAATATATTAATAGGTGCATGAAAATATATATTCATATGGTGTGAACAATCAATACATTACCGGGCTTAACATAATCATTAGCATTGTAAAATACAAAGCCTAGTTATATCTTCTAGAGCCCCATTTTATTAGCATGACTCACATTATTAGCACACAAGAGGATTTTTAGCACAAACATTAGTTTAGTCACTAGGCTTTGAACATAATATGAACAATAACATAATCCAAGGCTCAAATAGTAAGCTAATCAATAAGTTAAATGATAGCATAGTCATGGGTTCAATCTATAAGACATTTCATTATTATCCAATCATTATAAATAATTTAGCAACCAATCATGCACATCATTACCAATACCAACATTATGAATTAACCCTTTATCGGGGTTAGCCAACATATTACAAAATGCACATTCTATTCGTTTAACAAGTATCTAGATAACTGATGAAAATACATAGCCCAAGCGTAAGGAGGGTCAAGCACCACTTCTAATACCCCATATTTCTCTTCAAGTCTAACTTCTACTCAAGACTAAGCTAAGCCATCTAAGTTATGTATTAGAGGTTTATCAATCCATACTAGTTCTCTAGTACAATTCTTCCTCAAGCATTACTCTTAATTCATCCAAAGCAACTAGGGCAATTTCAATAAATATGCACAACTGAGGTCAACTAACTCTTTAATATGATTGAGAATGTCACTCCTGGATAACTAGGACAACTAGAGCATTCTCATTCTATTCATGAGATAAAAAGTCCAACTAAGCTAGGTTTAGTATAAGTTAAGTATCACACTTTATGAGTTCAATAGCCTAAGTGGTTCAACTAATTCCAAACATTACTATATATCATTCACATACCTAAAACCCCTCCCAATATTAACAAGATATCAAATTCATACTATAATAAAGATCAATCTAACAAGAAGTAAGTCTAACCTACCTTAAATCCAAATATAGATCACGAATCGATAACCTTCCTTTTTTCTTTCCGTAAAGCTTCTTCAAGGAGCCAAGCTATCATAAACATAATCTATGCATTATTAAAAGAATATCAATACCCATACTGCACAATTGTGCTTCGGGTCCAAAACAACACAAAAAACCCAAGTGGGTCCCACATATAAAAAATGAGTTTTCGAGACTGACCCATTATTCAAATACCATTCGAGAGTGATTTCCCTCAAGAAATTGGTGCAACCCAAGCATATTTGGGATAAAATCAAGACCTTAAGGAATTTGGGTTTTGGTCAGATAATCAAGAATTCAACATTATAAATGAAGGATTCATACCTTTGATTCATTGTTAATCATGAATATGCAAGTTATTCAAGCTCCTAATCAATACCCAAGACACAATTTAGGGACTACACACTCTATTAGGGTTTAAGGGACTCAAAGCAATAGAAAAAAGGACAATTCACAACCAAAAAGGGCATTTAAATACCCCTTCCTAGGTCCTTGGTTCACACGATCGTGAGCACGTGGGCTGTGATCGCAGCATCAGGATCATAATACACTCTCCGTGATCACGGTACCTTCTGCTGCACCAGATTATAACTGAAATATGCAACCACACTGTTTGACATTCCAGAAGCATTTGAAAAGTCTGATTTTCCATCTAAGGTCATTTTGACCAAATGTAGGCCTCACACCTTAATTTCTAATTTATTAACTTTTTGGGCAATAGTTCAAAATAAGTTCGGGTGCAGTGTGAAACGCAAAGGTCTACCTAACCTAAAATAGATATTTTGGAGCTGTTGGTATAGTCAGAATTTGCATCCAATATAATTTTAATAAAGTTTTTGCTTGGTGCCCATTTGGAACCAACAAAGACTTCTAAACACAGAAATGGTTCTAAAAAACAAATAAATTGCCCGGTGACCGAGATATCAGTCCTAGCAAGTCATAAATGACATAGGGTAGCTATGGAAAAGCTCTAATTGTGAAAATAAGAAGAATTAGAAGAAATGACCCGAAGGGTCATTATAAGCAACCACCTATACTTATACTGATTGACGACCCTAACCCTAACTCCACCTCCACTTCTCTTCCTTACTACTATGCTTATACCTAATATACTATGAAAAACTATCCTAAAACATAGCACACACATACTTCTAGCTTTTATCACTCTTCTTAAATCACCAACGATATCAAAACACCTACTGCTACTCTCTCCACTCTCAATCTAAACTCTACTGGACTTCTTTAAACCCATCAAATTCACACTCTAGCCCTAACTCATATTTATTATCATAATGATTACCCTAACCCTTCTTATAACTCATAAATCACTCCTATTCATCGATCTAACTCTAGTTCATGCAGACCATATACTTTTTAATGATTAAAAGAGTAATACAATTAATAACTTATCATTTAATATCACCAATTTATTGCTTTAGTTTTGGTTATTATTTAATCTAACCAAACACTATATTCAAAGTCCTAAGATATAAAATATCTCAATATAACTATTGTTATTACGTGCATCTATATCAAGTCTACTCTAATTAACCATCACTTACTTTATTGACAGATTTCACTGCTACGAAAAGCGAAGAGTCATTCCACACATGCATTTTCCTTATACTAGAAACTCCACAAAAAATACTTTGGAGATTGCCCTCATTGAGCTTGGACTCTAAATCCTCATCGTTCTAGGTATGAGGTTCACTTGGTGTTTTTGAAGGAGTAAGACGACATAAGAGGACTTATTTGAATAAGGGTTTTTAATAACCCCCGGGTTGTATACTAACCAACTCCAGTTGCGATAATGACAATGTCGTTGCAATGGTAGATCTATCATTACAGTAATGGTTAGTACTCCAAGCCTAGTTTTTTTAATTCTAGTCCAAATTAAATTTGGGCCATGACTTTTTTCCATGAAATAATTTCTACAAGGTATAGTAGCATAGTTTGTTTGCGCGTATGGGATTCCAAATAAATCCCAAACCCTCGGTCAAAATTCATAAGGATTTGGTAAAATTGATGGCATACAACTTTTAGTATAGGGTCAATTTACCCTTTATGTTCGTGAAAGGTAGGCCATTTTCATGAAGGGGTCAAGACTTTCACCATCGCATTCGTGGGCCTTTATTTGCATTCACCATGAAGGGCCAACCTGACCCAACCCCTTCTTCTTCTTTGTGATCACGAACATTGGAATTGCATTCGCGGTTTTCTAATATCCTTGCCTTAGTATTCGTGACACCTTGCTCACATTCATAAATTGAATTTTTCATACATCACATTTGCAACCCTTGGTCCTGGATTTTGTAAAGGATAGTTGCCAGCAATATATATTTTATCTTCCCTAATTTCTTCATCATTCTTTAACATCCTTTCACCATTGTTAAGGCTAGGATATGGAAAATCATGAGGTATTATCCATTGAGGCTAAGGTAAGCAACTGTACACCTCTTGATCATTTCTCATTATTTTTCCTATCAAATTACTTTATTTTTTATTCAAGATACCTAGAAATTAGGTCTTTAGTTCTATAATCTTGTAGGCTAATTTGATCCCTGACTTACGCTTCGTTTGTTCTCAAATTTTGAGCATATATTCCTTGTCCTTCGAAGGACCTTGTGATAGATTTGATTTTGGAATTTCATTTGTAGGACTTACAAAAATTCTTGACTTGATTTTAGGTTCAATGTTTTATATTACAATATTGGTATCATTTTATTTATATTAACGTCTAGATGATGGTTTTAATAATGCAACTATAACACCCCATATTTTTAGGCTATAATTCAAACCATCATTCCTACGAGTATAAACTCTAATCCCATGATTTATATATAAATATATGTGTGATGATCATTGACCTAGTGTATAAAGTACTTTCAAGATGAAAAATGTTCATAGAAAACACTTGGAGTGAAGAGGAGTTAAGAACTTTTGATTTGACCAAATTTTGGTATTTGATCCTACAAGGGTCAACTTTGAAACTATATAACTTTTGGAATATATTGAATTTTGGAGATCAAGACCCACCAAATTATATATAAATGTTCCCTCTATCTAACGCATCCAATTTCGCCTTCATCTAATACCCGAGTAAAGAGTTATGAGCATTTTCCTAAGGAACCAGTGAGGGTCCATGATTTTGACATGGAACGGACCTTATGCTCTGCGATAAGAAGCATGGCATGGACCTTAAGCTCCGTGATATGCAATGTGGTAGTGACCTTGTTCAGAAATACCAAAACCTACATTTCTCTTCATCTTTTCACGGGTAAACAAGTCATTTACATCCTAAGATATCTTATGAATGATATAAATGTGATTTTATCATTCCATAACCCCAAATACATTAAATACATGAGACCTTATCCTCCCAAGTTCTCACAAACACCAAGAAAGGGGTTCTTCTAAGAATTCACCTCCCAAGGCTCCAAATCCAAGTTACCCTTTCAAGAAGTCATGAAAATCAAGCATGTGGGTATTCAATAAGGATCTCCTTTCATCCTCATGCCCAAAATTAGGTTTTCTATTCATGAATTCCATAAACTAGGGTTCATGAAATGCATAAATTCCATGATTCCTCAATGTAATTCTTGAATTCAACCATGAACGAGTATTTCCTCATAGTTTCAAGTATTCTTCTGTACCCTAATCATGATAACTTGTTTTATTGAAGAAATTATTGGGTTTTTGAGTTTAAGTCATGAAATTTCCTATTATGTCATTACTTTGAAATTATCGTATTTAATTATATTTTTAGTGCTGGCGGGTTATGAACACCCGATACCTACATGATCATACATACTATAATTTTCAAGATTTCAAGTTATTTATTCCATGTTTGTACCATAAAATTTATAACATTTTCAAAATGAACACTCACACATATTATATCAAGCTAAATACATCGTTAACATATTCGTGATTAATTCAGATATTTTTAGAATACCATATTTGAGAAAATCAGTTATCAGTGCATGTACTAGTTTATGATTCCGTGTCAGTTCAGTTGGGAGTAGAACTTAACACCGAGCGAATTTAGGGATGAAGGCTTTCCTACAAGTCGATGGTGATATCTTTAGTAGCAATCCCTGAGTTTCAAAACTATGTAGCCAGTGTAGGTATGAGAGGTCTTCCTTCTAGTAGAGAGTCGACACTCTCTTAGGGGTACCTGCCAGACGAGGGTGACAACCTAGTCCTTCAGGATACTAGTTTAGTGGATCCACACCGTCAGTGTTAGTACTCGTTGCATGGTATTGACATACTTCCAACTAGGGTTATAGGTTGGACACCGAGTAGCTCAGATTGGGGCATGTCGGTTAAATGTTATCTCCCATAGTCTCAGTTCATTATTCATACCACATCAGCTTAGGTTTGCATGACCAAGTGTTCAGTTTATCAATTATTTAGTTATTCAATTTTACAGATTATTTCACCATATGTTTTACCTGGTCTTGAATTTGTTTAATATATACATGCTTAGTATTCATACATGATCCTCAGTACGGTTTTACAACCTATTCAGCTTTAACTTGAGATTTGAATATAGTAATCTTGTTTCTACCACATTTCAGCTTACAGAAATGTTTTCAGCTCATGATATAGAATTTTTAATAAGTCTTATGAATTTTACATACAACCATGATTTAAATGCACATTTTAGCAAATAGCTTATGATCTCAATTTTAAAGCATATATTAAGTATTTCCATGATTTAATGCATGTCTCACATACTCAGTACATTCCAAACCACTGACCACATATATGCATTTGTGGCTATATTCATTCATAATGTAGGTACCAGATGTAGGTCACACACCAAGGTTAGACTGTTCATAACATTTAGCCAGCAGAAGATGAATTCTCTTATTTAGAGGACTCAAGTCAGTTGTAGTTCCTGTATTTTATTTTCATTATTCTTATGTATTGATGTGGGATAGTTGGAGGCATGTCCTAGCTACTGTAACGCCCCGAGTCTGCACCCTGGATGTCACACGATGCTCATAATCCCGTAGGACTACAAGCTAATACATGACTGGTACCTGCTGCAATATCTGGATAATAATAATAATAAAATGAAAAAATTGGGCTGATATTGCCATAAGGTTTACATTTGAACATCAAATACTGACAATGAAAAACTGAAATCAGAACATTTTTCTGAAATAATCTAGTTTGATAAGCCTCTAACTGAACTATCTAAAGGTGGAGTTGATGGGATAAACCCCCAACTAACTCCAACTACTGAAAAACGTATTGAAATACTGAAATAACAACTTTGTCCTTGAACTATGAGGACTCACCACTAAGTCTGTTGCTGATGGGCTGGACTGCTAAGTGCGATCAGGAGCCCGTGCATCTGAACCTATGATATAAGACTTCATAGCACAAAAGAAAGGTATGTGTCAGTACTTTGAATGTACTAGTATTCTAAGTTAGGTAAGGCTGAATGCATGGGTTCATATGTATGAACAATAACTGGCTGAGTAACATGAATATAACTGAATGAGAATACATGTATACGTGAGACTGCTGTATATGTACTGATTATGCGATACCATGCACAGAACTACGCATGCTGTAACTGAGATCATGTTAACACAAGGTACTGAGTTTTGATAACTGTTAACTAAATTACTGATATCTGAGTTTATTGATCACTAAAATACTATTAACTGAGAAACTATTTCTGACAGTCCTGATTCTTTAAAACTGAATCGAGTTATATACTGAGCTGGGTGACTGTATCTGACAGTCCTGGTTATGTAGTACTGAACTGAATTCTATACTGAGACTAAAACTAAAAACATGGGAGGTAATCATCTAACCGACATACCCCTCTCTGAACTGATTAGGTTCCAACTTGAAACCCAGTTGTAAGTATGTCAGTACCATGCCACGGGTAAAGACAAGTGTTGAGTCACCCTCAACTAGAAGGTACTCAGAATGAGAATGGTGGTACTCCCAAATGGCAGGTAGAGCACCTCATCAATCCTCAACTGGCAGTTTGATGTCTCAACTTACACTGGCTACGTAGTTCTGGAACACAAGGACTGCTTCTAAGGATCATACCCTTTACTGGCAGGTGAGTCCCCATCCTTATGTTCACTCGGTGCTGAAACCTACTCCCCACTTAATAGACACTGAACTGATTTCTAAACTGTACTAGGTTGAACTGAAATGTTAATGATCGTGTTGTCTAACTGAACTGAACTGAGTTTACTGGGTCCACTGACTTATAGAATACTATAGAGTTTTGAATTGAATACTGAATTGAGACTGTGACTGATTACTGAGTACTAATGTTCGTGACACTACTGAGACTATTTTGTAACTACTATAACTCTAGGTAAGCAGCTATATTTTCGGGTATTGAATACCCCCAAGACTCGATAGCATGAAAAGTAAAGCATAGAATATACTTGAAAAGCATAATAATGTTCACTTTCTCACAACTCGTTCATAGAGGCATTTTATTAATCACTTGTAAGAAATAAGCTTGTAGATATGCTAGCATGTCATGATTTTCACATTTAATTCACATGTGCAATTTATCAAGCACCTGGGGAATATAAACTATGCGAATGATACTAAACAATATGTAGGAATCATAATTTCAAATCCCAATTCGAAAATCAAGGGTTTTAGTATGAATTCACATGATACTACACACATGATAAATAATTTCACATGAAACTTGAAATAAACCATGGATCAGAACACTATTAACATCATAATCATGAATACACTCAAATCCCACATGGAATTCATGAAATTAATTAACTTGCAGTTTAAAAGAGTTTCTTGAACTCCAAGGGAGGAAGGAAACCCTTGGATAAACACTTTGCATACCTTGATGCTTGAATTTGTGAAGACTAATGGTTTGTTCTTGAAATTAAAAGCCCTAGGTTTTGTTCTTGAGTAAATTTGAGAGAATTTGAAATAAAGTGAGCAATTTAGCCTCTAAGGTCATTTGATTTTATGTTTTAGGGCTGAAAACGACTGGGAGAATGACCTAGATACCCCTATGGATGCGGGCTTTTAATGACTGAAAATGTGTCTAGTGACGCACAGACCGATGCGCTACGTTGATGGCATCAATGCGATGACCAACGCACTACGTCGAGTTCACATTGGTTCACTAGAATTGCACTGAAAGTTGGGGAAAAATTTTCTCTCGATGCAATGGGCGACACGACGCATCGAGATCACGTCGGCCTACTGTTTTGGTCACCTGAACATGGTTCAATGTGGTCCAAAAAATCCAAAACTAACCTAAAGTGACTTACTGACTTTCCTGATCATGAATAGTCCTAAAAATTGATACTTTAAGGTCATAAGGGTCGTGAAATAGGATCGCTAACTTACGAAGGCTAAAGTATTTATAAGTGTAAACACTTAGCTTAAATTTCTAAATCTGGGACATCTTTTCAGCTCCCTCAATGTACTGATTCTTCCAAATAACTTTGACTAGAGGTACTTCTTTGTTCCTTAGTCTGTGACCCTGAAAATTGAGAATTTTGACTGGTATTTCCTTATAATAGAGGTTGTTCTGAACATCTATACCCTCTATAGGGACTACAAATACTGGGTTTCCTATGCATTTCTTTAGCAAGGAGACATGAAACACTAGATTACTGAAGCTAAGTCTGAAGGTAACTTAAGCTCATAAGCTATCTTTTCAAAATGGATGAGAATTCGGTAAGGACCAACATATCGGGACTGAGCTTCCCTTTCTTTCCAAACCTCTTTACTCCCTTCATAAGAGAGATTTTCAAATACACATAATCACCAATCTTAAACTTGAGATCCTTCTTTCGCATATCTGCATTTGACTTTTGTCGGCTCTGAGCTGTCTTAAGCCTTTTTCTGATCAACTGAACTTTTTCTAAGGCATCAAATACCAAGTCAGTCCCTACCACTGCGACGTCACCTAATTCAAACTAACCAATGGGAGATCTACATCTTCTCTCATAAAGTGCCTCAAATAGAGCCATTTATGTGCTGGAATGATAACTATTATAATATGCAAACTCAATCAAGGGCAAGTGGTCATCCCAACTACCCTTAAAGTCATTGGCACATGCCCTTAAAATATCTTCTAGAGTCTGGATAATCCTTTTTTCTTGACTATCTGTCTGAGGGTGGAAGGCTGTACTGAAGTGAACTTAGGTACCAAGACCCTTTTGGAAGGCTTTCCAAAAATAAGAGGTAAACTGGGTACCTCTATCTGAGATAATGGACAAAGGAACTCTGTGCAATCTGACCAACTCTTTAACATAGAGCTTGGCATAATCCTCAGCTGAATAAGAGGTCTGAACTTATAAAAAGTGAGCTAATTTGGTCATCCTATCTACAATAACCCAAATAAAATCATGTTGGCGACTAGTACGAGGCAAACTCGCTATAAAGTCCATGTTCACTTCCTCCCACTTCCATGTAGGAATACTGATCTCTTGTATGGAGTCACTAGGCTTCTGATGCTCGATCTTAATCTGCTGGCACATTGAGCACTTAGCTGCAAACTCTATAATGTTTCTCTTCATCCCATTACACCAATAGATCTTTCGCAAATCGTAGTACATCTTAGTGGCCCCTGGATGAATAGAGTAACACACACCATGTGCTTTTGCAAGAATTTGTTGACTCAAGTTATCTACACCTGGCCCACATAACAGACCCTGGCAACATAACACACCATCTCCCCCTCAGGAGAAAACCTCTACCTTCTGATCTCTGATTAACTCTTTCAACTTGACTAGACTGGGATATCTGTCCTGCTTTTCCATTACTTTGGAAACTAGAGATGATTCTAAACTATTCTACACCCATACACCACGCTCTGCTGAATCGACTAAGCAGACTCCTAGTCGGTCTAGCTGATGAACTTCCTGAACTAACTTCTTCTTCTTATTGTCCACATGAGCAATACTTCCCATAGACATCCTAGAGAGAGAATCATCCACAATATTGGCCTTGCCCGGATGATACAAAATGCTCATGTCGTAGTCTTTCAACAACACTAACCACCTTTTCTGATGCAGTTCAGATCTTTCTGAGAAAATACATAATGTAGGCTTTCATAGTCTGTGAACACATCCACATGTACCCCATAGAAATAATGCCTCTAAATATTTAAGGCAAAAACAACAACTGCTAACTCAAGATCATGAGTTGGATAATTATTTTTATGGGGCTTAAGCTGTCTAGAGGCATAAGCTATGACCTTACCTCTCTATATTAAAACATGCCCCAAACCCACTCTTGAAGCATCACAATATACTACGAATCTATTTGAGCCATCTGGTAAAGTCAAAATGGGGGTTATAGTGAGTCGAGTATTCAACTCTTAAACACTCTTCTCACAAGAAGCTGACCACTGAAATTTGACTTTCTTCTGAGTCAATCTGGACATAGGATATACAATAGATGAGAATCCCTCGACAAACCATCGGTAATAGCTATCCAAACCCAAGAAACTCCTGATATCTGACAGAGCTAAATCTGAAGATTTCAAGTGGAATTAAGAACGATTTCCACCTTCTGACTTAGTCGGAGCAAAGTTGAAGCTACCTATTTTATCTCTCTTGTTCTCCCTCTCCTTCTCCTTATTCTTAGCCTCCTCTAACTGTTGAGCATGGACCATGAGCCTGGATATGTCCATCTCCTTAATCAGTATTGTGGTCCTACGCTTCTTGACCATACTGTTAGACACACCCGAGATAAACTTACTCATTTTGGATCTGCTATCGGCTACCATATGAGGAGCGTATCTGGCTAATTGAGTAAACTTGAGAGAATTCTCTTTCACTGTCATGTTGCCCTGCTTTAAATTAATAAACTCCAACTCCTTCGCTTCTCTCAACTCCAGTGGGAAGAACCTAGCCATAAAAGTAGTGGCCAACTTCTCACATTCTACGGGCCCTATATCTGCGACCATCTCTGCCTTCCACTGCTTAAACCATGAGTGAGCCAAGTCCTGCAACCGATATGCGTCCAACTAAGAACTCTCACTAGCTGTAAACCCCATAATATCTATGACTTTCTGCACTTAGTCATGAAATTCTTGTGGGTCCTTATCTGACTTAGACCCGGTAAAAGCTGGAGGGTTCATTCGGATGAAGTCCTAAATTCTAGCTGCAGCAGTATTGGACACTGGATTGGCCAGAATGGAAGTTGGGCATTCATTTTGGTCTACTACAAAATGAGATAGAGTGGTGAAAGCTGCTCAGAATTCTGCATGGGAAACATCCTTATCCAGGGGATCTGGATGGACGGGCGGAGGTGCTGGATGATTTCCTGTTCTTCTTCCTTTGTTTTTTTTTGGAAGACATGTTTTGTAGACGGATGTAAGAAAATGATTAGACTAAGAGTGTGACTTGAGCTCATGCTCACTCACATGACATGAATACTGAAAGAAGGGAAACTTTTCTTTAAAATGTCTCATAGCCCTTGGTCCATAAGTGTGGCGCGCTACACACCCATGTACAAAACTCTACTAGACGTGGCTTTCAAACTTCCTAGGACTCTATTGAACTTAGGCTCTGATACCAAGTTTGTAATTCCCCGAGTCTGCACCCCGGATGTCACACTGTGCTCATAATCTTGAAGGACCACAAGCTAACCCATGACTAGTACCTATTGCAATATCTGAATAATAATAATAATAAAATTTGGAAATTGGGATGATATTGCCATAAGGTTCACATCTGAACATCAAATACTGATAATGAAAAATTGAAATCTGAACGACTGTCTGAAATAATCTAGTTTGATAAGCCTCTAACTGAACTATCTGAAAATGGAGTTGATGGGATAAGCCCCCAACTAACTCCAACTACTGAAAAACATACTGAAATACTGAAATAACAACTTTATCCTAGAACTATGAGGACTCACCACTAAGCCTGCTACTGATGGGCTGGACTGCTAAGTGCGATCAGGAGCCCGTGAGTCTGAACCTACGATATAAGACATCATAGCGCAAAAGAAAGGTATGCGTCAGTACTTTGAATGTACTGGTATGCTAAGTGAGGTAAGGCTGAATGCATGGGTTCATATGCATGAACAATAACTGGCTGAGTAACATGAATATAACTGAATGAGAGTACATGTATATGTGAGACTGCTGTATATATACTGATTATGCGATACCATACACATAAGTACGTACATGTATACCATGCACAACTCGTTCAAAGAGGCATTTTATCAAACACTTGTAAGATATAAGCTTGCACATATGCTAGCATGTCATAATTTTCTCATTTAATTCACATCAATTTATCAAGTACCTGGGGAACATAATCTATGCACATGATACTAAACAACATGTAGGCATCATAATTTCAAATCCCAATTAGGAAATTATGGGGTTTTAACATGAATTCACATGATAAATAATTTCACATGAAACTTAAAATAAACCATGGATCATAGCACCATTAATATCATAATCATGAATATACTCAAATCCCATATGGAATTCATGAAATCAATTAAGTTGTAGTTTACAAGAGTTTCTTTAACTCCAAGGGTGGAAGAAAACCCTTGGATGAACACTTCACATACCTTGATGCTTGAATTTGTGAAGACTGATGGTTTGTTCTTGAAAATTTTCTCTTGAAATTAAAAGCCCTAGGGTTTGTTCTTGAGTAAGTTTTAGAGAATTTGAAAGAAAGTGAGCAATTTAGCCTCTAGGGTCATTTGATTTTTTGTTTTGGGGATGAAAACCACGAACACACGACAATGTGTCAAGAATAGAGTTTTTTAAGAATTCCCTGTAGCCTTTCGAGGATAGGTTTAGGATGTCTCTGCATCGATCTGCAGGACTCTACAAGACACCTAGCTCTTCTACCAATACACCAGTTAAACTGGCTCTAATACCAATTTATCATGACATAATTTCTCAAGTCATGATGGGGCCTACTATAACCCACTAGTAGGTAAGCCATCTCATAGTCCAGAACTACTAGTAACGGACTACCAAGACAAATGGAGGAAGATTGTGGAATAAATGAAATAAAAGGCTAAAATAAATAAGATAAGTCCTAAAACCTAGTAAAATCAGTACAAGAGATTGTTACATAAGTAGACTACAGAATAAAGTACCAAATAAATATAACGATAAACTTATCTCTGAATATAAAATAGGGACTAGTCAAGTACATAAAAGGGAGAATAACAATACTCCAAATTCCAAGAGCTCACCATACATATTGTTGTGGCTCAGATGCACACACAATTGCATGTGATCATATAAGTAATATAGTGATTTAGACAGTCAGATATCGTTCCCACGAGGACTAAGCAACTAGAAATTTAACCAAATTTTAGATTTAGACAGTGAATATTAAGTGTTGTAAAGTATCAAGATGATTTTGAAATTAAGAATAAAAATGTAAATTAAAAAATAAGAAATAAAAGTTTATGACTAGAGCAAAGTAAGCAACGGTTGTAAAGAATAATGATAAGAATTCCAGGGTTGAGGCTGTTCACACAATCATACAATTCTCTATTCTTTTAGCAGTCTAATCGGTTATCGGGTTGTTGGTTCGCAAGGTTTAGGCTATAATTTTGGTCTCCCGAGCTCAAATCTTCTGTCTATTGAATATCGTAGCTACACCTCCCGCAGAGATACAACATTTCTTCTAGATTCATAAAGTAATCTTCTTACAATTGAACCAAACAAGGCTTCTAGGTACATCCTTTTCCTAGATGCTAATTTAACCCCCTTATTTTATAAAAAGGTAAGAACCATGGTCCTTAATTTCTTCATTCTATCCTACGATTCTCCTCCAGAATTCACATAGATTTATAAATTTATTCATATGATGGCCACTGATTAAAATAGTAAGCTCAAGAAATTAAGAACAACTCAGATGATAATCCAAAAAGAAACTACTATAAAGAATATAAAAGAGTAATCATGATCTTGGCCTCAACTCCAGAACAAGGGTATTTAGCGACTCATGTTTGAATTAAACATAAAAAATAAGTAATTAATCATACCCAAAATTAATCTTGAAGTAAAGAAGTTCAAAAGAAATAATAAGAACCCTAAAAGAAAGAATTTTATGCTTTTCCGCCGCTGTTATGCTTGCAAAAAAGTGTTTGGATTTGTGCTCACGTGTTCCTTTTATACTTAAAAAAATTTCACCTGATCTTCACACTTGATGCGATGCGTCACTAATTATGTTGACCCAGCTAATGCGTCGCATCAACATCGTATTGATGCACTAGAATTTGTCTTTTAAAATTCCAGCTAGGTCTAATTCTTCAACATACGACGCGATGCATCGATATCATGTTGTGTCACTGGAATTATCATCTCAATTTTTGACTAAGTATCCAAACTTACACATCGACGCAACGCGTTGACTTTGCGTTAATGCACTGGAAGTTACTCATAAAATTTTTGCTAAGGCACAACATTTACCAGTCAACGTGATGCGCCGAGTTAGCATCTCGTCACTGGAATTTTACTCTATTTCTTTACTTAACTCTCGTAAATCCTCAGCTCATTTCTATTATCCTTGCTCTCATGCATATACACATGTTCTTGGACTTGGTCAACATGGTCTTTCACATCTTCATGATATGTATTCAATTTCTGTCCGAATCTATAGGAAATCTACCCTGTATCTCTAATCACATCGGTTAGCCACGAAACACAATTTAGCTTACAATTCAATATAATTAACAATTTTTATTCTCAAAACAAGTCCAAATATGGGTGAATACTGGTGTTTTGATATATAAATACGCCCAAGATCACCACCCCACACTTAAAACCTTGTTCGTCCTCGAACAACTTCAAGCAACACAATTACCAAACCTTTTAATCACAACCTATGAATCATGCTAGCATTGGGAACATGAACACTTTATTTCACACTACATTATCCCAATAGTAACATTCAATTCGTTGGCATGCTCAATAAAAGTATGCAATCAAGCAACACAATAAGTCGTCCGGACTTTTATCCGCATGTACCCTCACAACAAGAAAGTTTTCCCCATATCACTCACAATTTTTAAATCTTTATCATGAGGAAAATATCAAAATTCAATCACTCGCTCTCAACAAAGATTTCATATGTAATAGGTGATGAACCATAAGCTTGCCATTAGTGTAATACTCCACTAATAGTCAGATATTAAAATGTAGGATCAATTAGGTCTTTCATGGTTGTAATGCAGTCTAAGGGACAGGTAGGAACTATTTGGGAAATAGTGACTAATCTTCCTAAGCACTTTAATACATAACCATCTTCAATCATAAGCACATTCAAAATCGCATTTTATCAACCCATTTTTTTTAACTTCACTATCTTTACACATCCATTGTTTCACCCCCATCTTTTTAAGCACATTAACAACACTACGTCAGGAGTATTTTTCTATTTACATCAAAATTCAATTGTTAGCTTTTCTTCACACCCCAATTCTTGTTACGCACCCTTATAGTAGCTACCCTCAACCTAAGCGATTTGCCTTGGTTGAGGTACAATTGTCCTAAATGGACCAGAGCTAAAACATGTTCACTGTAACAAAAACTGGGCAACAACAATTAAAATTTCCTTCACATAATTTTAACTCCTAACCGTCACAAATAAACACACACTGAACACTTCTTTAGATCTTCACTTTAACTTTTTTACTTTTTAAATTTCACATTCCCCTCTTATTCCATTATCTATATTAAAGCGCTTAGGAACTATGGATTGTATTAAGGTCTATCAAAGAAAGGATTCGGCTACGGATGAGGCTACCAAAGAAATCAGGATATAGGCTCAACGGGGCTAACTAAGGGCATGCACAAGGGTAGGTAAATAAAGTCTTAAAAATTCGATTAACAAAGAAATGCCTAAATCACTTCCTACACCCAACACCTTTTATTTCACTTAGTAAACACACTGGGCAAGCTCTAGTCATTCCTATACATGTAGAATATAAATAAATACTCACTCACTCGGTGCATGCTAAGAATCAAGTCGGATCGTTACGGTTTCTGATATTGCTCTTTATCAAATTCAATATTAAGCCAATCAAATCAAACTACACTTGTTTGGATTTAATATCTAAAAACATCTCATTCTTTTGTTTCAACATTATTGCATTTATAGTCATAAAATAAAACATCTTTGCCCAACACACAACATTTCTCAAAGGTCACAATCGGGGTCCTATCATTTTCTCAACTTCTAAAGATGCACTCCCCTTAAGACGGTCGTCATTCATCTATCGTAGGGGAAGGCAACTAACTATGATGTTGCAAAACAAAAATTGCCAAAAAGGGCACACATAATTACTTTAATCTGAAAATTACCATGAAGGGTGAAAATAAAACACACTTTAAACTAAATTTGCCAAAGAGGGCAATAATCTTGCCAAAAAGGGCAATAATTCAAATTGTCAACTTATAATCCAACAAAACATAAAACCATAGCAAAAATAGAAATTATTCAACCAAAAACCAGCATAGTCCAGAAATTTAAGATGAAGGAGATAAACATGAAGATCAAAGATCAACCCCCCCACACTTAATCTCAGCACTGTCCCAGTGCTAGCAATAAGCATAAGGCAGGGTGGCATGGTACTCCCTGCTCAATCAAATGATACCAAAGCCATCATATCATCATCAGAACCGTCATCATCACCAAAGTCATCACCCGAGTCACCATCATTTGACTGTTCTTCATCTACAAACCTTTCATCAGAATAACTCATGCACCTCTCCTCGTCCGTGGGGACATTATTATCCAATGGCTCATCAAAATATAGGCCAATTCACAGCATAATTCGAGCATGAGGTCCCAGTGGGTAGTCTAAATTGACAATAAGAATCTCCTATTGGGTGGCTAGACGCCCCCCCATCTTTAGCTGCAACATAGTGAGCCCATACATACGGGCGATGATCTCATCATTCCGAGAATAATGCTCAGGCATAATCAAATTGACACCATGAGGAGCAGGTCCCTTAGTGCGGGAAAAATCCAATGGCCTATGACCAATAGGTGGTCTATAATCAACCTCCTTCTCGGGCACACCCTGCTGCCTCAGGAATCTTATCAGAAGCCCACCGAAACCATATCTATGACCCTAAAAAAAATTTGGTTTACTCATCACAAAAAAGATAATAGCACCATCATTCAACTCCACATCTTCACGCATCAGAGCATAGATGATACAAACCTTATCATGAGTCACCTCCGACAAATGAGTACCGTGAATAAGGCAGGCATAAATAATTTTGGCCCATAAATGAGAATCCCTATTAAAATGAGAAAATAGGAGTGATACATGAGTACTACCCTCTTTGTGGAGAATCCACCTAGCTGTCGAATGAGTGCTGCAAAGGAGATGATGGATGTGCTGATATGGTGGCTTAATAATTATCCTCTTCAATGGCTCTACATTCACAAAGGGTGTACCTAGTAGCTCATTCACAGTATTAGCAGTAAAAGTGATCTCATGACCCCGTACCTCAACCTCAGAGTTTTTTGGGTTTCAATTAGCATAAAATTCCCACACAAGGCTTAAGTTGTATTCAGCTGGCTGTTCAAAAAGGAAATTTATGTGCTTCTCCTCTATTCTCCGCACCATGCTAGGAGGCTCTTTCATCAGAATTGCTCTGTCAATGAACTGATCAGTTGAATACTTTGACTCTTTGTGCTGAGAATACCATTTTTGCCCTGATTTAACCACAGCCTTAGTCCAGAACCTCCTTTAACCTCGGGGAATATGTTGGGCTGAGGGCACACGATCAGCTTGACGACTCCTCTTATGCCTTGGCTCAGATGTACCAGTTGTATTCTTCCCCTTGCTCCTCTATTGATTAACAAAAATTGTACCTATCAAACATAACAACCCACAAATATATCAAGCAAGCACCTTTGGAACTAGCAACCACTAAGTGTGAAATTTACCCCACACTTAGTTGCTAGCTTAGGTTCGTAAATGAATGCACTAGGGTACTCAAATATCCTCTTTTTATCTGACAATTCCGATCATCAATTATTCAGCATTAACCACAGAAAGACATTTCAAAGTTGTGATAGTTCACAATCTCTGCTCAATGACTTAATGCAGTAATAATTTTCACAGAAACATCTCCATTCATGAACACATGACCTTTCTTCAACAATTTCACATGTGTACATTCACTATGTTAACCATATTCTCACTTTAATAACACTCACTTTAGTACTTTATAGATACCACTAAGGTGTTGTGAAATCGGGATACACCCCATGCTTAGTTGCTATCATGTGGTGAATTAAGCATATCTTAAATTATTAAAATTCAACATATGGTGCAGAAGAACACTCAATGGCTATCAATTTAGATTTTAGGCCCTTAGGTTAACCAAATCAATTAAATCAAGAATCACTTTTCCTACTACATCCACATCTTACGCGAGCAAGAGCAAGGCAACAACAACATAAAAACATATCACCATCACCTCCAAATGCTCTCCCTGAAGATTGTAAATCAACATTCAATGAAAGTTCAAATAATTTAAACACAACACCCTATACCTTTAACTTTAATTCAAGTTAATTTTCCTATCACAAATTTTAAGGAAACAAAATTATGACATCATGTAGAACACTTGGATCCATAAGACTAAAAATATCAAAACTTACCTTGGTTTTAGTTGAAAAGAATGAAGATGAAAATATCAACACTTGGTTTTGTTGTTCTTGCCAAGAAGGGACAAACTCTAAAGGGACCAAATTTAGGGTTTTGGAAAAATAGGGTGGCGTGGCTAGGGCTTAAGGAGTGAGGAGAAAAATAAGTGAGTTAAGGTATTTATAGAGGGGGTAAATTAGGTTTAATTTTTTACCAATGGGTGCAGGCGGTGCGACACATGAGCAATCGCATTGCAAAAGCAACGCGACGCATCGAGTCTGCGTCATCGTACTGGAAGTTGTATCAAATAATTATTCTAAGTGTTGCCTGTATGACTACTGACATGGCATGGCATTTAACGCATTGACAGGGCTGATGCAATGCGTTGACATCGCGTCAGTTCACTAGAAATAGCCTTAGAAACTTTTTTTAAGTGTGGGCATGATGCAGATCAACGCGGCTCGTCGACTTAGCAACGATCCACTGGAAATTGCATCCAAAAAATTTTCTAAGGCTTAATTTCCCATATTTTAAGGCATCTTTTTTTACCCCTTACTTTTCAGCATGTATCACCTATTTTCTTACTCAAAGGTAGATGTTCACCCTCTTCTTATCTTCTCTATCTCACCTAAATTTCTTATTTTTGCACATTAACCAAAAATAACAAAATCATGTAAGAAAAAGTGGGTTGCCTCCCACCAAGCGCCTTATTTCGGTCGGGGCATGACTCATATTTTTGTATTTTTTTTATTTTTGTCTTTAACAACTAAAATTTAAACTACCTATTACATTTTATTTATAGGTTGCCTCCCACACAATGCCTTATTTTACGTCATGGCACGACTTAGCTCAGTCTCACTCCTCAGCAAAAGTGATGGACACGTTGTGCTTGTCTCCATGATCAACCCAATAATGCTTCACACATTGTCCATTCACTGGAAACTTCTCATTCTTCTCTTTGTTCCACAATTCAACCACTCCATGAGGTATCATGTGTACTACTTCAAAAGGTCCAGACCACTTAAACCATAATTTGCCCAGAAACAACTTTAATCTCAAATTAAGTAGTAAAACAAGTTTTCTAGGTTCAAATACTCTATATTGAATCTATCTATCGTGCCATCTCTTAGTTTTCTCCTTGTATACTTTTCATTCTCATAAGCATTGAGGCAAAATTCATCTAATTCAACGAGCTGCAAAAATCTTTTTTTCTCCCGCAGCTTTTATTTTAAGATTCAATTTTTTAATAGCCCAATAAGTTTGATGCTCCAGCTCAACAGGTAAATAACATGCTTTCTCGTATACCAAACGATATGGGGAAGTACCAATAGGCGTCTTATAAGCTATCTAGTATTCCCATAATGCATCATATAGCTTCTCGGCCTATTTTTTTTGTTGTCCATTAACTGTCTTCTGCAGTATTTGCTTGATCTCCCGGTTGGAAAACTTAACTTGTCCACTTGTTGGTGGATGATACGCAGTGGCCACCTTGTGCCTAACACCATATTTAGATAAAATATTTTTAAACCAAGTGTTAATAAAGTGCGTACCCCCATCACTAATTACAGCTCTTGGAGTGCCAAACCTGGAAAATATTTACTTCTTCACGAACTTCAACACTACTCTTGAATCATTAGTAGGACAAGCTGCAGCTTCCACTTATTTGATACGTAATCAACTACCACTATGATGTATGAATTACCATTTGATTATGGGAATGTTCCCATAAAATCAATCCCCAAACATCGAATACTTCCACTCTAGGATGTTGTTTAAGGGCATCTCATGACGCCTTGAAATCGTTCCTAACCTTTGGCATTAATCATAACTCTTTACAAAAGCTACTGCATCTCAAAATAATGTTGTCCAAAGGAAGCCGAATTGCAACACTTTTCTTGCGGTTCTTTTACCCCATGATGGCCACCATAAGGGGATCCATGACATTTTTGTAGTAATTTTTAGAATTCAGCTTTCGGAACACATCTTCGTGTAATACCATCCAGACCCTTCTTGAAAAGATAAGGCTCGTCCCATATAAAAGCACGAGAATTATGAAGCAGTTTCTTCCTCTGTTGAATTGTACTTTCAGGAGGATAAATGCTACTTGCCAATAAATTTACAATATCCGCATACTAAGGAACTTCACACTCCTTTATAGATAATAATTTCTCATCCAGAAACTCTTCCCATATGCAGAGAGAGTTATCAACAACATGATCATGAGTTTCTAACCTTGACAAATGGTCTGTAACTTGATTTTTTGCTCCTTTACTATCACGGACCTCTAAGTCAAACTCTTGCAATAACCACCAGATAAATCGAGGCTTTACATCCTTCTTATTGAAGAGATATTTGATGGCCGCATGGTCAGTGTGAACAATAACCTTTGTTCCCACCAAATACACTTTAAATTTATCAAATGCATACACCACTACTAATATCTCCTTTTCAGTGACTGTATAATTTATTTGTGCATCGTTAAAGACTTTACTAGAAAAGTAAATAGAGCGAAATACCTTGTATTTTCTTTGCCCCAAAATAGATCCTACAGCCACATCACTAGCATCGCAAATCAATTCAAATGAAAACTCCCAATCTAGAGAAATAAAAATAGGAGCTTCAATCAGCTTCTCAAATGCTTTTTTACAATTGGCCCCGAAATTGAACTTGGCCTCTTTTTCTAATAGTTTGCACATAGGGCTTGCAATCTTTGAGTAATCCTGAATAAAACATCTGTAGAAACATGCATGCCCTTAGAAGCTACGTACCCCCTTCACTGTGACTGGATGTAGCAAGTTTTCAATCACTTCAATTTTGGCCCGATCTACTTCAAGTCCTCTGCATGACACTTTGTGGATAAGGACGATTCTTCCTTTACTAAAAAGTGGCACTTCTCCCAGTTCAACACCAAATTTATCTCTTAACATCGATCTCGATCTAAATTTTGAAAGCATTTATCAAAAGAATCACCAAAAATAGAGAAATCGTCCATGAATACCTCAAAAAATTCTTCCACCATGCCATAAAAGATTGCTATCATACATCTCTGAAATGTTGCAGGCGCATTATAGAGGCCAAAGGGTATACGTCTGAAGGCATAGGTACTATATGGGCAAGTAAAAACCATCTTATCTTAATCCTCAGGAGCAATGGTGATTTGATTATAGCCCGAGTAACCATCAAGATATTAATAATACTCCTACCCTGCAATCCTATCCAACATCTGATCAATGAAAGAAATAGGATAGTGATCCTTCCTTGTGGCTTCATTTAGCATCCCATAGTCCATACAAATTCTCCATCCAGTCACCATACTAGAGGGGATTAGCTTATTTGCTTTATTAGTAACCACAGTCATCCCATATTACCTTGGGACACAATGTATTGGGCTCACCCACTTGCTGTCTAAAATTGGATAAACAATCCCATTATCAAGCTATTTAATGACCTATTTTTGCACTACATCTTTCATCACTGGATTCAACCTATATTTTTGCTGCACTCTTAGCTTGAAACCTTCCCCCGTGTGTATTTTGTGTATGAAAAAAGCTGGATTTATTCTGGTGATATCCGACATTTGCCACTCGAACACCTTCTTCCTCTTTTTCAACATCATTATTTCTTCCTGTACCTGCATATCAGATAATCCTGCAGACAAAATAACAGGCAATATATCATTATCACCAAGGTAAACATATTTCAAGTGAGGAGGAAAAACCTTAAGCTCCAATTTTGGAGCTTCATTAATTGAAGCTTTGGGGGATAGACCAATTGGCCTATTCAATGGCGCAAAAGGCAATTTTCTTGTTTCAATGAGTGCCGAATTCATGACTTGGACGAATGACAATGCTTCCACATTTTCATAAATATCACAACCTACCAAATCTCATTCTAAGGGATTATCTGACAATAACATCCTCTGATCAGATTCGAGATCGATAACAGATATAGTCGACAACTCCTTATAAATACCTAGCAATTTTAGCGCTTTGTACACATCAAAAACCTCCACTTTATCATGCACTCTCATTGTCATTTTCCCTACCACTACATCAATTAATGATTGTCATGTTGCTAAGAAAGGTCTTCCCAAAATAAATGGAACAAGGGGATCAGCTTCAAAGTCAAGAATTACAAAATTCACCGAAAAGATTAAGGCTTTCACTTGCACCAAGATATCTTTAATAATACCATTAGGCCTAGCAAGGGACCTATCTGCCAACTATAAAACAATAATAGTAGGTTTGGGACTCCCAAGACCCATCTTACAATACCACAATTTGGGCATAAGATTGATGTTATCCCCTAAATCATACAATCCACGAGCACTAATGGTTTGTCTGATGGTAATCTACAAAGTAAAACTACCTGGATTCTTTAGCTTTGTGGGTAATTTGTTTTGAATCTTGGATGTACACTCTTCAATAAGTGCAACTGTAGCATATTCAGTCAACGTGTTCTTATTTGCAACTATATCCTTCAAGTATTTTGCATATTTTGGTATACTCTGCAGAATGTTAACAAGAGAAAGATTTACTTGAACCTGCTTTAGAAGATCTAAGAACTTCTTGTAACTTGCCTCCTCTTGATATTTCCTTGCCCTTTGAGAAAAGGGTAAAAGTAGAGTTTTCTTTTCCACGTGAATTTCTTCACTTGCCGCTTTTTTCTTAACTTTTTTCTCTGCATTGTCTTTAGAACCATCATCAGTGACTGTGGGACTCACCTGCTCCTAAACTATTTCCTTAGTTTGCAGCCCACTCCTTGTTGTAACCACATTCACCTTCTTAGAATTTGCCTCTATATCACTAGGTAATGCTCTTTGAGGTCTTGTATTCTATTCTCTTACAATTTCACCTAGTTGCAACTCAAGATTTCTCATAAGCAATTATTGACTCTTCAAGTCTACTACAAACTGTGCCTGTTTAGTCTTTATTTTTGCTACAAACTGTGCTTGTTGAGCCATAAACTACTTTATTAACTCCTCCATATTGCTACCTTGAGCAGTCGCCTAATTCTTTAAAGCCGACTGTTGATTTGGTTGCACTGTTCCTTTGTACTGATTTACATTCTGCGCCTGATTTCCACCCTATGAGAAATTGGGATGGTTCCTCCAGTTTGGATTATACGTGTTACAAAATTTCTGTTGTCCTTGATAATTTGCATTTCCCACATAGTTGACAGAATCTGGATTAACAAAACATGCATCTGTTATATGCTCACCACTTCTACAAACCTCACACCAAGAATTCACCTGTTGGACTTCATTAGTTGTGGCTACTGTTTGTGTGACCCCCAATATTATATTATTAAGTTGAGTAATCATATGATTTTGCATTACTGCGATCTGTGCTTGTAATGCAGTGAAATGGTCTACCTCCAATACCCCTGCAACCTTTCTAGGAGTACTCCTTGAATCAACATGCCAGTCACGATTCCCTTATGAAATCCAATTCAGCAGTGTGTACAATTCTTCCTAAGTTTTTTTGAGAGTCTATCCGCCTGCTACTGAATCTAAGAGAATCTTTATATTTTTCTCCAATCCCTCAATTAAAGTATGAACAAGAACATCGTTGGACTGATGATGGTGAGGGTAATTTCTGAGCATACCCTTAAATCTCTCCCAAGCTTGGTAGAGATTCTCTCCTTCTTTCTGTCTGAAACTCAAGATCTCACTCCTCAAGCGTGCAGTCTTCCCAGATGGAAAGAATTGAATAAGGTACTTTTGAGATAGATATTCCCATGAAGTGGTGGAGAAGGATGGCTCAGTATGTAACCACCTTTTTGCTCCCCCCATTAGGGAAAAATCAAAGAGTGTCAATCTGACATAATCAGAACTCACCTCTTTAGGAATGTAAGTATCGCTTATTTCCAGGAAGTTCTGTATGTGCTACTATGGATCTTTGTGTGAAAGGCCATGAAATTGCCCCGCTGAGTTCAACAATTGCACCATATTCTGCTTCAATTCAAATCGACCACATGGTTCGGGCTTGGGAATATTGTTCGTCATATGGTTCGTGAGTGGGATTACCACTTCACGAACAGGTCTAGCAGTTGGTTGAGCAGGAATAACTAGAATAATCGGAGGCGGGACATTTTTGGCATTTGGATCGACTGGTTCATTTCTTTGTTCAGCTATTTTTTTTCTTTGTTGAAAGATCTGTTCTGATTCTGCAAAAGGCTCTACCAATTCTTTATCTCTTGCTAGTCCTCTATTCAGTTAAACCTTCAAAAATTCAGCTGCTAAGATTAAGTTGTTAACACTTAATCTTAATTTCAAAAACCAAAAAAATAGCAATTTACTAATTATACTAGTCCCCGATAACAGCGCCAAAAACTTGTTGCAGCTCAGACGCACTTGCAAGTGCACATGATCGTACAAGTAATATTGTAATTTAGACAATCTGATCTCGTTCCTACGAGGACTAATCAACTAGAAATTTAACCAACATTTAGTTTTAAAGAGTGAGTATTAAGTGTTGTAAAGTATCAAGATGATTTTGAAATTAAGAATAAAAATGTAAATTAACAAATAAAGAAATAAAAGTTTATGACTAGAGAAAAGAAAGCAATAGTTGTAAACAATAATGATAAGAATTCCAGGGTTGAGGTTTTTCACACAATCATACAATTCTCTATTCTTATAGCAGTCTAATCAGTTATTGGGTTATTGGTTCACAAGGTTTAGGCTACAATTTTGGTCTCCCAACCTCAAATCTTCTGTCTATTGAATATTGTAGCTACAACTCTCGCAGAGATACAATAATTCTTCTCGATTCATAAAGTAATCTTCTTGCAATTGAACCAAACAAGGCTTCTAGATATATCCCTATCCTAGATGCTAATTCAACCTCCTTATTTTATAAAAGGGTAAGAACCTTGCTCCTTAATTTCTTTATTCTATCCTACGATCTCCTCCCGGATTCACATAGAATTATAAATTTATTCTAATGATGGCCACTCATTAAAATAGTAAGCTCAAGAAATTAAGATCAACCCAGATAATAATCCAAAAAGAAACAACTATAAAGAATATCAAAGAGTAATCATGTTCTTGGCCTCAACCTAAGAACAAGGGTATTTAACCACTCATGTTTGAATTAAACATCAAAAATAAGTAATTAATCATACCCAAAATTAATTTTGAAGTAAAGAAGTTCAAAAGAAATAATAAGAACAATAAAAGAAAGAATTTTATGCTTTTCCGCCACTGCTATGCTTGCCAAAAAGTGTTTGGAATTGTACTCACATATTTCCTTTATAGTTTGGAAAATTTCACCAGATCTGCACACTTGATCTGACGCGTGACTAATCATGTCGACCTATCCAACGCATCACGTCAACATCGCATTGATGCAATGAAATTTGTCTTTAAAAATCTGGCTAAGCATAATTCTTCCACACACGATGCGATGCGTCGACATCTCATCGTGTCACTAGAATTGTCATCTTAATTTTTGATTAAGTATCCAAACTCACGCATCGACGCAATGCGTTGACTTCGCATAGATGCACTGGAAGTTACTCATGAAATTTTTGCTAAGGCACAATATTTTCCAGTCAATGCAACGCGTCGATTTAGCATCGCGTCACTGAAATTTTACTCAATTTTTCACTTAACTCTCATAAATCCTTAGCTCCTTTCTTTTATCCTTGCTCTCGTGCATGTACACATGTTCTTGGACTTGATCAACATGGTCTTTCAAATCTTCATGATATATATCCAATTTTCGTCCGAATCCATGAGAAATTTACCCTATATTTCTAATCACATCGATTAGCCACGAAACATAATTTATCTCACAATTCAATATAATTAACATAATTTTTATTCTCAAAACAAGTCCAAATATGGGTGAATAACAGTGTTTGGACATATAAATACGCCTAAGATCACATCTCCAAACCATAAATGCTTCGTACGATGCATACAACACTGATGAGAACCCATACTATGATATGCAGGCTGCAAAAGTATAGTATGAGTACCAACACATTGTCTTACTCACTCAAACCTTTGAGGAATCAACGATTGCTTCTACATCTCCTACTGTAGTACCACCACTTCTGACTTATCATCGTTGCCCTCGTCCAGTATTAGTCCTAGATGATTTAGTTTATGTGCCTGAAACTACTCTCTCTGCTGACTTGCCTCCTCCTAGCCAATCAATTGCACTTAAAAAAGGAATAATATCCATTCATAATGCCAACCCACATTATACTTTCTTGCGTTATCATCGTCTATCATCACCCTATTATGCTTTTATATTATCTTTGTCCTATATTTTCATTCCTCTTACTACAGGTGAAGCACTTTCCCATTCAGGATGGAACCAGGCTATGATTGATGAAATGTCTCTTTACATACGAATGGTACTTGAGAGCTTGTTTCACTTCCTGCAGGTAAATCTATTGTTGGTTTCCGTTAGGTTTATACAGTAAAAGTTGGTCCAGATGATCATCTTGATCGACTTAAGGCTCGTCTTTTTTCCAAAAGATATACACAAATATTTGGGATTGATTATAGTAACACTTTCTCTCTCGTGGCTAAATATCATTTGTCCTTTTTTTTTATTATGGTTGATGTTTGTTATTGTCCTGTTTATTAGTTAGACATTATGAATGCTTTTCTGCATGATGATCTTGAGGAAGAGGTATATATGGAGCAACCACCTAGTTTTGTTTCTATATAGGAGTTTAGTAGCTTTGTATGTCGATTCGCAGATCACTCTGGGATTTGAAACATCCCATCGAGTGTAGTTTGGAAGGTTTAGCATTGTAATTTAAGAGTTTGGCATGATTTGTAGTAAAGCTGACCACTCAGTGTTTTATTGACATTCTAAACCAAATCTGTGATTTATTTAGTGGTTTATGTTTATGATATCTTTATGACCGGCCGAAAATGGTCAAGATGGCATCACTAATTTGAAGCAACATCTTTTTTAGCATTTCCAAACTAAAGACCTTTGTAGACTGATATATTTTCTTTGTATTGAGGTTGTCAGTATAAATCGACATTGTTATTTATTAATGCAGGTACGCCTTAGACATTTTTGAATGGACAAGAATAGTGGAATGTAGACCTATTGACACTCTTATGGATCCAAATGCTAAACTTTTTTCAGGATAAGAGGAGCCATTTAGTGCTCTTTGAAGGTATATGAGGTTGGTTGGAAAGTTGAATTATCTCATAGTGATCAGACCTGACATATCCTTTCCTGTAAGTGTTATAAATCAATTTTTGACTTCCCTATGATAGTCACTGGGATGTAGTTTTTCATATTTTATGATATATAAAGTCATCACCAGGTAAAGAACTTTCTTTGAAGATTGAGTTCATAAGTATATCATTAGTACAAATGTTGACTGGGTAGGATCACTCTTTGTAGATGTTCTACATTCGGATATTGTGTTTCACTAGGAGGTAATTTGGTATGTTGGAAGAGTAAGAAGCAGAGTGTTCTTGCTCTATCTTGTGCAGAAGCAGAATATCAAGCAATGGTTGTAGCAACTTGTCAGCTAGTTTAGATGAAACATTTGTTGAGAGAACTAAAATTTGGAGAAATCAGTAAGATGGAATTTGTGTGTGATAATCAAGAAGCCCTTCATATCGCATCAATCTAGTGTTTCATGAGAGGACTAAGCACATGGAGATTGATTGTTACTTTCTCAAAGAAAAGATACTTTCAGGAGATATTGTTACAAACTTTGTAAATTCAATAGATCAACTTGCAGATATCTTCACAAAGTCCAACACCGGTCCTCTTCTTAAATACATTTGTTACAGCTAGGTACGCATGACTTTTATGTACTAGCTTGTGGAGGAATGTTAAAATATGAGTAGGAATAAAAATATCATATAGAATCCTACTTGAAAAAGAATTGGAATGCAGTGTCTATAAGTACGGCCTAAATGTAATAATTTAATTACACAATTCAATAATAATATTTTCTCCATTATTTCTCACATATTTATGCATCTTAAGAAGTATCTATTATTACTATCTCCCTCTTCTATCCATTGTGCTTTGTATTTCTTCTTGAATACCTTCTCTTGGATTCCCAACCACTTCTGTAATTCTAGATTAGCTACCTTCTCAGTCTCAATTAGGATAGGATCATTTCTATCACCTAGTTGTGCTTTGATCGGCTACATCTTCTCTCTAGCTTGAAGTATCCTTTCCTCCAGACTACCCATACTCTTGTTAATTTCTTCTATACTCTGAACAAGCCCTTCCCCTTAATTGGCTTAGTCCATACCATCTGAATAAGAGGGAGGAACTTATCCTTATCTACTAAAGCATTAATAAATTTGAAAGGTTTGGTACCTTGTATTTTATCTTTAGTTACTTTAATATGAATAGGAGCATGGTCGAGGAGATGATTCTCCAAGAATTGAGTAGTGACGTGCCCATACCGCAACATCCATATGTCATTACATAAATCCTTGTCAATTCAACTCCATACATGTTTATTAGTCCAAGTAAAGTATATTACTATAGTCTTCAGATCCACCATGTTTAAGGTTTCAATTATGTCTTGAAAATCTTTTGTCTCAGAGTCAGCGATAGGTTGCCCTCCCATTCTATCTTTGATGGTTGGGGGAGCATTAAATTCACCCACACACACACCAAAGTCTATCAATATGAGCCCCTATTTCAGTTAAACCCTGCGATATCTCCTTCTTTCCTTCAGATTGTTACTGCCATACACTAGTCATAGCAAAACTAAAATATGAGTTCTTGTCTTGTACTATGCAATGAATAAAATTGTCCGTGTGCTTATATTTCTTGTATTTGAACATCAACATCCTTCCATATTATCCATATTCTACCACTTTTATTTGCATTATAATTATGGATATATTCCAACTTTTTGCACGTATATTTAAACTAGCCTGAACTTTAGGCTTTTTAACTTTAGTTTCTACCAGACTAGATAAGCTAATATTATGCTTGCTGTATACACCTCCATCTCCCTTTGCTTGAGAGGTCTACTTAGACCTCTCACATTCTATATAAGCCATTGTATTACAAATAAGGGTTGTTCCTTTTGTCAGGAGGCCTTAAAATCTCCTTTCCAGCCATTATTTCTAGACTTACAAGGGTAAATGAGCTTTAAGGCTTCATTACTGGGCCTTTATGCTCTTTTATTAAACCATGTTTAATCAAGTCAACATAATACGTACTTCCCATAACATTAGGAGGTGTACTTGAGCTTCTAGCCTGCTCAGTATTTTTTAGGGTCTTTATAAATATATTACTAGTAGTTATAGGACATGGTTGAGGTTTCTGCATCACTTGTGTATTCTCCTGTGCTACATAATCTTCCTTATAGTTTTTAGGTATTTGTACTTCTTTCGCCATCCATTTATGGACAATTGTCTTATTTCCAGGTACTTCATACTATTTGTTCTGCATCTTACCTTGTTGCTTGACAATAATTCTATTTAGAACTACCTTATCATATTTCCTGCATACATCACCAAACTGGGAACAAGCAGGAAAAAACACGGGCTTCCAATCATAAAACACCATTTGAGTAAACCCACTTTGATATGGATCAACAATCTCAGTCTCCTTTGGGTGTTCCTAATTTATATTCATGTTAACTAGTACTCTTGAATAAGAGATTCTAGTTTGATTCTTTTACATTCATCTGCAAATAATGGTTCCCCCAATCGACTATATATTTTACTTAAAATTTTATGCCCCCAACAATTTCATGGTTGATTATACAGTCTTACCCATAAAGGTAAACTAGTAGGCATCTCCTTTTGGAAATCAAATGTAGAACTCTATTTATTCAAGCATAATGAAATCCCATTCATGATTTATGGGCCTGAGAATAAGTTATCATCTCTGTCCCATCTAGTACGAAACTTGACAATATAATAGCCCTCATCATGCCAATAAACATCTGGTAAGGTTCATTATTCCAAGAACGAGCTATGTAAGATTTCACTTGAGCAAATCTAGGTGCTTCACCCATCATATATAGAATTAAGGCATTACTCCATTCCTTAGTTGATTCCTCTATATCTTCCCCCTCTAAAGTAACTTGAGTCTTGCCATCAATTAATGCAGGAGCTACAAACGTTAGAGCCATACCATTCACTGAAGCACTATTATGTGCAAATAGACTTGCCCCATTCTTATCCTCTTCATTCCTCTTCTTCAATTCTGCCTCCTTGCCTTATGCCCTCTTCCTTATGGGAGCTGTTAGGTTTTAAGATCACCAGTGAATTTGAGTTAGAACTTGTCTCCCCCAGCTCCTCTACCACTTTCCCTTTCAAATTTTGCACTGAGAGATTTGGGGATTGTACCTCAATTTGCATGGTTACTATTTTATTGGTTACACTCTACACCATAGCTTCATCTTGGTTTTCCTCTATAATCCTTTATATAGAGGCTCAGATTCTATTTACAACTACATTATCCTAACTAACTATTTTTGATAGCTGTAGGACGGCTAAGCACTACGATTAACCAACTCTTTTAAATTCTTTCTCATTCTAATACCCCCCTTAAGATGGAGACTGTGTACACATCTAACACTCTTAGCTTGTCCATTAAGAGATGATGTTGTGCTATTCCTATGCCTTTTGTGAGCAGGTCTGTCAACTGCTTCTTTGTGTTGATATACTCTGCACGAACTAAACCTTCCTTGATCTTCTCACTCACATAGTGACAGTCTATCTCAATATGCTTAGTCCTCTCAAGAAAGATAGTATTAGCACTAATTTGAATTGCTTCCTTATTTTCATAGTAAAACTTAATAGGTGTGTCAATGCAAATATTCAGTTCCTTCAGTAGTCTAGTCAACCTCACAAGTTTGGATACTGAAATTATCTTGCTTCTATATTTAACTTCAGCTGAACTACTTACTGTGTGTTTGTTTCTTTGACTTCCATGATATAAGTGACCTTCCCAGCTTCACTATATATCCAGTTACTGGCCTTTTGGAGTTTGGACATGAAGCCCAATCTGGGTCACAGAAGGCTTGCAGTTGTGTACTCGATTCATTGCTCATCAATAAACCTTGTCCTAAACTTTAATGTATCTCACTAGTCTCAATATTTCCTCCTAGTATGAAAGTTTTGGATTCTGTATGAACTGTGATAATAGTTGCATAAGAAAACTTATGTCAGGTCTTGTGGTTGTTAAGTATAATAACCTTCCAACTAGTCTTTGATAGGCACCAACATCCTTGAGTACAGGATCTTCTGTGTTACCAATGTATTCATCATATTCAACCGTGGTAAGCTTTATATTATATTCTAAAGGTGTGACAACTGGTTTTGCACCACTTGAGCCTGATTATGAGTTGAGCTCAAGTGCATATTTTCGTTGAGTAAGTATTATGCCTTCCTTTGACCTTAACACCTCAATGGCAAGAAAATATTGATCTCAAAGGCCCTTCATATGGAATTTTCTATGTAATGTAGTTTTTACTTCTTCAACCAATTGTTAGCTATTTACTGTAATGAGTTGATCGTCTACATATATTAGAACCTCCATATTTCTTGATAAATATAAGTGATCATGCACACTTTGTGTATAGCCTATCGGCAAAAAAGCCTCAAAGCCTCAGTTAACTTGACGTTTTATTATCTTGAAGCCTACTTAAGTCCATATAAGTACTTGAGTAATTTGCAAACTTTGTACTCCCCCTGCCTCTCAAATCTTTATGGAAATTCTATATATACTTGTTCTAACAGATCACCTTGCAAAAAAATATTGTGAACATCCATTTGGAATAGAGTCCAATAGTGAGAGGGTGAAACCACATTACAGTTCTGACATGACCATTTTGGCCACCGGAGAAAAAGTTTCATGGTAGTCTAACCCCTCTTGTTGATTGTAACCTTTTGCAACTAGTCTTGCTTTGTATATTTCAACCTCTCCATTGGTTTTGTGTTTTAACTTTATAGGCTCATTTTGAGCCTATTGCTTGCTTTTCAACAGACAAATCCATCAAAATCTATGTCTTGTTTTGCTCCAATGCCTGAACTTCAGCTTGCATGGCTTCTACGTACTCAGGGCATGTGGATGCTTCTTTGAAGGAAGTAGGCTCCACAACAGCTAAAACAACAGATATATAAGTTTGATTCAAAGTGCAGGTATTGGAGTAGGACAAATAATCTGCAATAGGATAGAGACATGCCACAGTAGTTTTCTTTGAAAACATATAATCGTTATACCATAGAGGTGGCTTGGACACTCTGCTAGTTTTTCTAGCACAAATAGATCAATGCACTCTCAGCAACAAACTCAGGAGCTATAGCATCATCAAGGATGCAACACTTGGTTCAAGAATATCAGCACCTGTTGTTGGTTCATTAGTGGAAGCTATAGGATCCTTACTAGGTGCTGTCACACTCTCTGAACCTTCATCCTCATGAAGAGGGCAACATGTATCAGATGGAATTATTATACTAACACTAGAACAAGTGGGATTCACAACTTTTATTTCTTCAGTAGACAAGTCTTGAACCAAATCATAAGCTCCCTGCATAGGCAACAATAGGTCCAATGGAACATCTGAACCTGCTTTGAAAGGGAAAATATGCTCCATAAAGGTGACCTCTTTGCTGATATACAACAAATTGCTTTCCAAGTCCAATAGCCTATATTCGTTTTGTGTATATCTGAATATCCCATCAGAACTGCCTTCTTTGCTCTAGGTGAAAATTTATCAACTCTAGGCAAAATTGAGGCAAAGCATAGACAACAAAAAATTCTCAAGTGGCCCAAATCTAGTTCCTTCCCATAAAGCTTTTCATGTGGTGATTTCCCTTGCAACACCAGACTAGGTGTTTTGTTGATTAAGTAGTGTGGCTGTAAGGAAGATTTATGTTTTTTTGGTTTATTTTGTTTTTTTTATATTGTGTTCGGTACCTACCTTGGAGCCCGAGTAATGGTAATTTACTCCACGTAGGGCCCATTTTGGGGAAGTACTCCCTACCAAGGAGTTTTTCATACCCAGAACTCAAACTCTAGATCTCTGGTTAATGAAGGAATAGCTCCATCCGCTGCACCATATCCTTGGTGGTAAGGAAGATTTATGGTTGAAGAAGTAGAAGATAAAGCGAGAGTGAACAACATAAAATGGTTTTTGAAGCTGCTTATTCTCTTTTTGTTCTCTATTATCATCATCATTATTTAATTAATAGTTTATTTTAAAAATTAGATATATAAAAGTGAATCTAGTAGTATATTGAGAAATACTAGACAAATATATACTAGAGGGGATCCTATTCCATTAATTTAGGAGAATAAGGATAAAAAGGTCATTAACTGGATACTTTTTATTTTTTAGAATTTTATATTTAAAAAATTCCACATGTAAGAAAATTTTAATTTAAAAAATAATTAAATGGATTGAGTGACTTTTTGAGTAATATAGGTATAGTTGAATGACTTTGGAGTAAAGATCAAAGTTGAGTTATTTTCTAGGATAAAAACCTGTAGTTGAGTGATCATTTAATTTATTAACTCCAGGATTTCATTGTGAGTAAAGTCCAAAGAACGTTCTTCAAAGTAGTTTCATCTGTCAATGGCGATCTACGTGATGAGGAAATTATGTCGCGGCTCATCAATACATATTTTGTTGTTCTTCACGATGCTTTTAATCTCCCTTCCAATTTAGATGATTAGGTTCGTAAACTAGCTGCTAAGTTGCTTAATCTGTATCGTACTGGAGGATTGGTCACTATACTGTAGACCTTGCTTCAAGTTATAACTAAGTCTTATAAGTGATTTGTATTAATTGAGGTGTCTAAATGATAAGACGTGACAACTTTAGGGGGACTGTCTATGCATTCAACTAAATTAGTTTAATTATTTTATTGTAAATTCTTTGAATTAGATCTTGATGAGGATATCATAACTATTTTATTTCGAGGGAGTGTCAGTAATATCCTATCCAGTCTTTTCCATATTCTTTTGCTAGGCCTTCTTTTATTACTCCTATAATTACCGTTGATATTTATAGAGGCGTGAATTATTTAATAATATAATATAATGTACTTATTTACGCACTAATGATTCGATCATACAAATATCCAAACTCAAAAAAAGTGTTGCTACAACCTCACATGAGTCCTAAGGAAGTTAGGAATATATAATTAACACAACCAAAATTACTTAGTCCACTTGTAAATGAAAAACTCCTCTCTTGTTCGTCTTCCAAATAAAAATCATGCATCTATCACTGTCCATTTGCATATATGAATTATAGGATCAAGTTGTGAATTTGTGATACATTAACGGAAGATATTGAATACTTTAAAAGCTCTATATTTTGAATCCCACCAAAAATGACAAAAAGTAATGTGTTAACCAAATATGTTCATGGAATGACAATTCAATATGGCCATTTTGGACAAGGTCATGGTATCTAATATCATTATTTTTAGAAGCAGAATGAACTTTCTAAACATTAGAGGTACTTGATGTAGGAATGTTGTTTACTTGAACATGGTATCTTCTTGCAGATAACATACTACGCACCTTATTGCCTCTTGCAAACTATTAATGAATAATATGATCAATACTAAGAGTGATGCTTTGGAATAACTCATTTTGTGAGGTTGCTTTTCGTCTTCTTCTAATTTTTTGTTTTATTTTTTCCTCTTCTTTGTTATTGGTACTTAATTTATAGGGCAAAATTTGAGGCACTCATATAGTTGAAATGCAATGGTAATGAGAATTTTAATGAATTATGTAACGAATGCCACAAGTAATGCAGATTTAAGCTTGGATTAGGTTGAATCTTTTAAGTTCGGTTTTGGATATTTTGGTTTGTTAATTTTGACTTTTGAATTTTAAGGCACTCCGTAACAATGAATGATCTCAACTCACGAAATAGTTTGCTTCTTGTAATGTATAACTTTCTATAGTTAACATGTAGTTAAAAAGGATTGAAGTATCACCCTATCACTTACCAAATAGTTTGCTGCTTGTAATGTATAAGTTTCTATAGTTAATATGTAGTTAAAAAGGATTGAAGTATCACCCTATCACTTATACCGTGTGATTTCATATTAGTCTTAATACTATATCATAACTTTCTGTAGTTAACAAGGATTGAAGTCACCCTATTGCTTATGCCGTGTAATTCCATATTAGACTTGATACTGTAATGGATAGGATCGTAACTAATCTATAGGACTTTTAGAAAATTGATTTCTTAGCATTTGCCTCATGTGATATGGATAAGGATGAACATAAGGTATAAAAAATGTGGAATTTTGGATATCCAAAAATTAGTAATACTTAATCCAATATCCAAGAAGAAATTCATAAATTTTAAAAATAAATTCAAATTTCAATTCATAATCCTAAAAGTTTGAATTTTGGGTTGGTGTCACGATCCAAATTAATGGATCGTATGGGCACCTATGCTATTCTAAGTAGCTAGGGGAATCCCTATTACCCAACTAAATATATGCAGAAGACTTCAATTTCTTAGAGAATACTGAATTAAATATAACAAAGTAAATTAAATACCAATAAATAAACTTTTTAAAAAACTTCTTATTGATGTCCTTCACTACCGACTTGGTCAAACATGCATAAGAGCTACCTATTATAAAATAGATTGATGATAAAATAAATAGCATAAAGACTCTAACACTGCCAGGAAGGAAGTGCAATTTAGTGTCGAATATCACCATTCATTTAGTAATTGCAAACTAACCTGCATCTAGTCTACACCCTAGGAAGGAATGTAGAAGAGTAGGGTCAGTACAAACACGTACTGGAAGGCATCATCAACCGACTAGTGTTAGTCCATATAATCATAAAATAGAATTACAAAAATCATGACATCTTACATGAAATATAATTCAACTAAGGCTGTAATAACGTTATAACACTTTGCCTATATAATTTATAATTTTTCAACTTTATTAACGAGATTATATTCATTATTAGCATAGTGTAGCCTACTTAATTCACACTATACACTACAATCCAACACTAAATCATCACTATCACCATGTTATTCACATTATCTTTTTCACTACCCACATCTATAAGATCAACCCAGTAATCATAAACAATTCACACTGAACTCTCGCACTAACAACTAAACACTCTTTCTAACATTAAAGAATAATAACTAGTTAATCGGGTAAGATACAATTACAACAAGTAGAAATGAAGCAAGTCAACCAACATATAACAAGTAAGTACATAATTTTACTTTTTCAAGTATATGTCATACAATCAATCTCAAGGATATAATCAAGTTGGAAATAAAAGTCAACTCACATCTTAGTAAAATATACCAGAGAACTCAAGTCTTATTAGCAAATCTTATAGATATACTTGAGGAAGGATTAATTCAATTATTGAAATTCATTTCTTTGGGATTATTCATTGGATTTGTCACTTCATATCACTTCATTATCAGTTCCTTTATTATAATTATTACCATGTCAACTTCTGGCACCCGATCCAATTACGTCTCATAGCAATATCAAAATTTAACACTAGCCACATTACTTGAGAAATCAATAAGGTAGCAGTATTGGAATATCAAAATTTAACATTAACCATATTTGTTGAGAGATTAATAACATAGAAATATCAGAATTTAACGTCAGCCACATTTCTACAAACAATCTTTCTACTTTCAGTTCTTAATAAATATTCATCTTTCATTTTTTAACTTGTATGAAGGTATACCATAAACCTTCTTTACTCAAGATATTATTTTCAATCACATTATTATTATGGATCAAGATCTTTCATTTATCAACATTTTGAGTCTCTCACGGATATTATTTTAACTAATCATCTTGATCAACAAGTTATTCATGTCATTAATTCAAGAAGTTATCATTATCAAACAAGCCTCTCATAGGTGCAATTCAATAAATCATCATTATCACCAATTTAGCCTCTCATGGTCATCTAATAGATAAAGTATGTTTATCAATACCAAATCAAGAATGTCATAAATTAAATCACAACGCAACACTTACGCATACAAGCCACTATTTGGATCCTTCATTACTCACTAATTATTAAAAAACCACTACCTCCTTAAATACCGCAACTTGAATTCTAACATCACCACCTACAACTAGCACATTCAGTATATCATTATCCTCTATCTCTTTCCACATAATTCAAGTCATTTATCCCTTAGATATCACCATGTTCATCAATATTCGACCCTAGCATAATTCTTCTCATTGGATTATTGCACAATACATTACAACTTAATACCTTTGTAAATCAACCAAATCCATCACTAAAATAACTCAATGACATCATGGTTGCACACTTTATCTACAAATAATTTTCATCTGAGCACATAACACATAGGATCATAGAAGTAACACGAAATCAATTAAAAAGATAGTTTTTTGAGATTAAAGCAAGTTTATATATTTTTATTCACCTCAACTCCATGCTCGCAGGACTAGACATGTTTTCTCCATCAATTATATAATATGAAATATGAAGTAAAATAGTCTTCTACTTATTAAATCTAGCCCAACTGGATACCAAGCTTTTAGAAAAAGCAAGGTGCAACAAAGATTTTTTATCTTTCCATCACGTCTCACAACAATATCAAAATTTAACACTAGCCACATTGCTTGAGAAATCAATAAGGTAGAAGTATTGGAATATTAGAATTTAACATCAACTATATTTCTTGAGAGATTAATAAGATAGCAATATCAGAATTTAACGTCAACCACATTTCTACAAAAAATCTTTCTATTTTCAGTTCTTAATAAATATTCATCTTTCATTTTTTAATTTGTATGAAGGTATATCACAAACCTTCTTTACTTAAGATATTCTTTTCAATCACATTATTATTATGGATCAAGATCTTTCATTTATCAACATTTTGAGTCTCTCACGAATATTATTTTAACTAATCATCTTGATCATCAAGTTATTCATGTCATTAATTCAAGAAGTTATCATTATCAAACAAGCCTCTCATAGGTGCAATTCAATAAATCATTATTATCACCAATTTATCCTCTCATGGTCATCTAATAGATAAAGTATGTTTATCAATACCAAATCAAGAATGTCATAAATTGAATCACAACGCAACACTTACGCATACAAGCCACTATTTGGATCCTTCATTACTCATTAATTATTAAAATACCACTACCTCCTTAAATACCGCAACTTGGATTCTAACATCACCACCTATAACTAGCACATTTAGTATATCATTATCCTCTATCTTTTTCCACATAATTCAATCCCCACAATGATTCAATTAATCTATCCGTTAGATATCACCATGTTCATCAATATTCGATCCTAGAATAATTCTTCTCATTGCATTATTGCACAATACATTACAACTTAATACCTTTGTAACTCAACCAAATTCATCACTAAAACAACTCAATGACATCATGGTTGCACACTTTATCTATAAATAATTTTCATCTGAGCACATAACACATAGTATCGTAGAAGTAACACGAAATCAATCAAAAAGATAGTTTTTTTGGGATTAAAGCAAGTTTATATATTTTTATTCACCTCAACTCCATGCTCGCAGGACTAGACATGTTTTCTCCATCAATTATATAATATGAAATATGAAGTAAGATAGTCTTCTACTCATTAAATATAGCCCAACTGGATACCAAGCTTTTCGAAAAAGCAAGGTGCAACAAAGATGTTTTATCTTTCCGTCACGTCTCACAACAATATCAAAATTTAACACTAGCCACTTTACTTAAGAAATCAATAAGGTAGAAGTATTGGAATATTAGAATTTAACATCAACCATATTTCTTGAGAGATTAATAAGATAGCAATATCAGAATTTAACGTCAGCCACATTTCTACAAACAATCTTTCTACTTTCAGTTCTTAATAAATATTCATCTTTCATTTTTTTAACTTGTATGAAGGTATATCACAAACCTTCTTTAATCAAGATATTCTTTTCAATCATATTATTATTATGGATCAAGATCTTTCATTTATCAACATTTTGAGTCTCTCACGGATATTATTTTAACTAATCATCTTGATCATCAAGTTATTCATGTCATTAATTCAAGAAGTTATCATTATCAAACAAGCTTCTCATAGGTGCAATTCAATAAATCATCATTATCACCAATTTATCCTCTCATGGTCATCTAATAGATAAAGTATGTTTATCAATACCAAATCAAGAATGTCATAAATTAAATCACAACGCAACACTTACGCATACAAGCCACTATTTGGATCCTTCATTACTCACTAATTATTAAAAAACCACTACCTCCTTAAATACCGCAACTTGAATTCTAACATCACCACCTACAACTAGCACATTCAGTATATCATTATCCTCTATCTTTTTCCACATAATTCAATCCCCATAATGATTCAAGTAATCTATCCGTTAGATATCACCATGTTCATCAATATTCGACCCTAGCATAATTCTTCTCATTGCATTATTACACAATACATTACAACTTAATACCTTTGTAAATCAATCAAATTCATCATTAAATTAACTCAATGACATCATGATTGCACACTTTATCTACAAATATTCATCTGAGCACATAACACATAGTATTATAGAAGTAACACGAAATCAATCAAAAAGATAGCTTTTTGTGATTAAAGCAAGTTTATATATTTTTATTCAGCCCAACTCTATGCTCGCAGGACTAGACATGTTTTCTCCATCAATTATATAATATGAAATATGAAGTAACATAGTCTTCTACTCATTAAATCTAGCCCAACTGGATACCAAGCTTTCAGAAAAAGCAAGGTGCAACAAAGATGTTTTATCTTTTCGTCATGCCTTGGAATAATCAATCATCTAAAAATTATATAATAATAAGAGTAATTAAATAATTACTTTTTAAAGAAATATCTTGGAAATTCAAACTCACTAATTCTACCCTTAATTCAAGGTCTATCGCATTCCCCAAGGTCAATTAACAATTTACTAGTTCTTTAAGCTTAACCAATCGTCATTAATAGAGTTTTTATGCTAAATGTCTTATCTTTATGAAATTCAAGGTTTCAAACCATCAAAATTCATAATCTAATTTACCAAATTCATGTTAGAAATCTTAAATTTATAATTTATAATTAGCTCTAGGTTATATTAAGAAGACTCATAAGTTTTTTCCAAAAATTTTTAATGACCCTTCAGGTCATTTTCTCCTTTTTCACATTTTTTGTCATTTGGAGCTTTCCTATTTCTATCCTATGTCATTTATAACTTGTTGGAGCTAGAAGTTCAGTTATTGGGCAGTTCATTTGGTTTTTGGAGCTAATTTTATATTTTAAAGTTTGCGCTGGTAAACATTGGCTATCAGGTGTAAACTTTACATTAATGACCTTGTATGATGATTTTGATAGTTATATTATCTCCAAAATGTTGAGTTTAGGCTACGAGACTTTTGGTTAGGGTCCCAAGACATCTGGACTCATTTTGGGCTATTGGCTAAAATTTAGTAAAAGTGACCCTTGGGTGTGGGGACGATATTTCATTAGAATTACTTTGGATAGAAATTTTGATGACGCCATTAGGTCCAAAATTTCAAATTTGATAGGGTGACATAGTTCATTTGCATTCATGGGATTCTGAATAAATTCCAAGTGGTCAGTAGAAACTTGACAAATTCCATGTTCAACTGGTGCATGGACTTAGTTGGTGCATCCGCTTAAGCGGAGGCCACTTTAGTGGTCAATCAGTTGATTTGGCATCTGATATTGGTTGAGCAAAGGTACTTTAGTGAAAGCGTTGCTTAAGAAGCATCTTGATTACTTTAGTGGAGGCAGGTCTAGGAATAAGGATCGCTTTAGTGGTCCATATTTGCTTAGCGATGACCATTTAAGCAACACTTGGGAAAGCATTAAATTCAGATCTTTACCCAATTTTGTTCCATTTCTTGCCAGTCCAAAGCATAATTTAAAGCCCTAGAGAGTGTGAAAATTGTTAGAGTGGTGTAAGACCCGCAAAATTCTTAGCTTAACTCAGTTCTTTAAGCTTGTTAAGGGGTCCCAGACTTAAATTTTTTTAGCTAAGTATTCTTAGTGTTACTTTAACTGACATAAGTTGGCGACTCTATTTCATGCTTTTATGTCCTTAAAGTATCGATCTTTAGGTTGATTCATGATCAGAAATAACAGTAGGTGTTCTTGGATGAGTTTTGGATTTCTTGGACCTCGTTTGAACCACGATTGGAGATCCAAAATAGTGTATCGATGTGATCTCAACGCATTATGTCGGACATCGCGTCGATCACTATTTTCCTTGCTTCCAGTGGCAATTTCCATTGAACCAACGCGAACTCGATGCGACGCGTCGGCCATCGCGTTAATCCCCTCGATGGGGTGCATCGACCTGTGCGTCGTTAGTCCAATTTTTAGTAATTAAAACCCGCGTTCAGAGGGGTAAATGGATTTTTTTCCATCTTATATCAGCCCCCAAAGCATATAATTAAGCATCCAAAAGGCAAAATTTACTCATTATCTCTAAAATTTTTCAAGAACAAACCTTAGTTCATCACATTCAAGATCCAAGTTCCAAGAAAATCCATTAATCTTTCAGAATTCAATCTTTAAGGTATGTGAAGTGTTCATTCAAGGGTTTATTCAACCCTTGGAGTTCAAGAAACTATTTTAAAACTTCAAGTGTATTAATTTCATGAATTCCATGATGGGTTGATTATATTCATGATGATAATGATTAATTGGGGTTCTAAATCCATGTTTCACTACAAGTTTCATGTGGAGTTAATTGATATATGTGTTGTGTCATGTGAATTCATGTTAAACCCTTGAATGTGTGAAATTGGAATTGAAGTTATGATGCCTATATGTTGTTTAGTATCAGGTGCATAGATTGTGTTCTCCAAGTGTTGGATAAAATGTCTCTATGAATGAGTTATGAACAAGTGCACATGGTTATACTTTTCAAGTTTATGCTATGATTTACTTTTCATGCTATCGAGTCTTGGGGGTATTCAATACCTAAAAAATTAGCTATTTATCTAGAGCTACAGTAGTTACAAATAGCCTCAGTAGTGTCACGAATAGTAGTACTCAGTAATAAGTCACAGTTCCAGTAAAGTATTCAGTTCAGACCTCAGTAAACTCAGTCAGTTAACAAAACTCCATAGTATTTAGTCAGTTAATAGAATTCATTAGTACTCCATCAATTAATGAAAATCATTGGACTCAGTTCAGTTTAGTTAGACAGTACAATCAGTAACAGCTCAGTCAAGCCTAGTACAGATAAGAAATCAGTTTAGTATCTATTTAGTTGGGAGTAGGATTTTTCACCGATTGAACCCAGGGATGAGGGACATTCCTGTCAGCATAGGGTTTGACCCTTAGTAGTAATCCCTACATTATAGAACTATATAGCCAACGTAGGTGGAGATATCTTCCTTCCAGACTAGGGTTGATACATCTCGTATGATTTTTCCTGCCAGCGAGGGTTGATGAAAGATCTTCCTGCCAGACTAGGGTTGATTACGAGTTTTTTTGCCAATGAGGGTTAATAAAAGATCATTCTATTAGAGTGGGTTAACTCACAACTTATCTTTACCCGTGACATGCTACTGCATGCTTTCAACTGGGGTTACAGGTTGGACCCTAATTCAGTTCAGAGAAGGGGCATATCGGTTAGATGATTACCTCCTACAGTTTCAGTTTCAGATTCAGTCTCAGTATAGAACTCTATTTTGTTCTACAGATTCAGGACTGTCAGACGCAGTCACCCAGCTCAGTGTAGAACTCAATTCAATCCTACAAAATCAGGAATGTTAGAAATAGTCATTCAGTTATCAATAATGCAGCATCAGTAAACTCATATATCAGCAAATCAGTATTCTGAACTCAGTATCCTATGTTATCATGATCTCAGTTATAGTTTACGTATTCATGTATGTACCCTTATTTAGTTATGTTCATGTTACTCAGTTAGTATTTGTTTATGCATATGAACCCATGCATATTCTCCTACCTCACTTAGCATACCAGTATATTCAAAGCACTGACGCATACTTCTCTTTTGCGCTATGATGTTTTATATCATAGGTTCAGACACATGGGCTCCCGATGATACTTAGCAGTTCAAATTTTCAATAACCAGAGTTAGTGGTGAATCCTCATAGTTTGAGGACATGATTATTATTTTAGTATCTCAGTTAATTTCATTAGTCGGAGTTAGTTGGGGACTTGTCCCATCAACTTTATGTTTAGACAGTAAAGGCTTTTCAGACTAGAGTATTTTCAGACAGATATTCATTTTCAGTATTTATTTTAGATTTGAACCTTATGGCAAGTTTCCACCTAATTTCTGCATAATTATAGTATTATTATTCATTATTGAAGTAGGTACCAGTTATGGGTTAGCTTGTGGTCCTTTGGGACTATGATCACCATGTAGCATCCAGGGTACAAACTCAAGGCATTACAAGTGGTTCTTAGGCGATAGTGGGGTGTTAGTGAGCTCAGAATAATCATTATCTTACCGTGATCCTTGTAAGTTTCTATCTAATTTTTGAATTAACTCTCCAATTTAGCAATAAATCCTTAGATCCTTGTTGGGTTGGGAGTAGGATTTAGCATCGAGAAAACCTAGGGATAGGGAAATTCTTGTTAGCATAGGGTTTGACCCTTATTATCAATCCCTGCATTACAGAACTTCATATCCAGTATAGGTGGAGATATCTTCGTTCCAGAATAGGGTTGATACATCTCGTATGAGTTTTCCTGCTAGCGAAGGTTGACGAAAGAGCTTCGTGTGAGAGTAGGTTAACTCATAGCTTGTCTTTACCCGTGGCATGGTATTGACACCCTTTCAAATGAGGTTACAGGTTGGACCCCAAATCAGTTCAGAGAAGGGGCATATCGGTTAGATGAATACCTCTCACAATTTTAGTTTCAGATTTAATCTCAGTATAGAACTCAGTTTAGTTCTGCAGATTCAGGACTATCAAAGGCAGTCATCCAGCTCAGTATAAAACTCAATTCAGTCCTACAGAATCAGGACTGTCAGAAATAGTTATTCATTTATCAGTAATAAAGTATCAATAAACTCAGATATCAGTAAATCAGTATTCAGAACTCAGTATCCTGTGTTATCATGATCTCGGTTATAGTTTATGTATTCATGCATGTACCCTCATTCAGTTATGTTAATGTTACTCAATCAGTATTTGTTCATGCATATGAACCTATGCATATCCACCTACCTTACTTAGCATACCAGTACATTCAAAGTACTGACACATACTTCTTTTTTGCGCTATGATGTTTTATATCATAGGTTCAAACGCATGGGCTCCTGATGATACTTAGCAGTTCAGATTTTCAGCTGTCTGAGTTAGTGGTGAATCCTCATAGTTCGAGGACATAATTATTATTTCAATAGCTCAGTTCATTTTATTAGTCAGAGTTAGTTGGGGACTTGTCCCATCAACTCTATGTTCAGACAGTAGAGGCTTTTCAGACTAGAGTATTTTTAGACATGTTTATTTTCAGTATTTATTTCAGATTTGAACCTTATGGAAAGTTTTCACCTAATTTCCGCATAATTACAGTATTATTCAGTTATTGCAACAGGTACCAGTCATGGGTTAGCTTGTAGTCCTTTGGGACTATGAGCACTGTGTAGCATCCGGGGTATAGACTTGAGGTGTTACAAGTGGTTCTTAGGCAATCGTGGGGTGTTAGTGAGCTCAGACTAATCATTATCTCACCGTTATCCTTGTAAGTTTCCATATAATTCTTGAATTAATTCTCTAATTTTTTCATAAATCCCTAGGTCCTTGTTGGATTGATTTTACTATCGTTTAAGTTGGGAATTTACTCATTCTTGAGGGTAAATGATCCTTGAGCATAGAGGACATGTTTACGATTTTGAAAGTATGATTCCACTGGCGAATCCTACATGAAATTTGACTTGATTTTTGGATCTAAAATATAAAAATGCAATATGGGTATCATTATTTTCGTATTAATGCGTAGTCATAATTTTGATAGCATAATATCATGTAGATTCTTCTCGGAAGAGGAAGTTGCCAATTTAGCAAACTATATCGGGATTTCTTTGGTGTATAGGTAGGCTAGGCTTACCCTTCTCTTATATTAATCTTAATTATAATATAGTACAATGTTTTTCTAGTTTTGGTATAGGAATTAGGACTTGGTGGTATATTTAGCAAATATCGATTATTTGGTTAGTGAGCAAACTGTAATGTAGGTATATCGACTTAATTACCTGTTCCTTAGTTAAAGTTTCTATATTAGGATGCAATGAGACTTATTTAGTAACTTGTACCTGGATTTGACACCTTAGTCTTGTTTAGGTGGTAAATTTTCTTATAATGGAATTTTGGGGTTAGAAGTGGATGCTCCAATCCACTTTAGGCCAAGATTACCATTATCTCTTTGTAAACTCAATAGGACTTTTTACATAATCCGATTTACACTCTTGAGATCGAGGAGGATTTAGATATATTATGGATTATTCCAAGATTGTACTTGGGAGAGGTTAAGACTGGTTTAAGTTTGGCATATGAGACACTATTTTTGGTTAAATTTCGGTGTTGAGAGACTATTTATGATTGTTAGGGAATCGGTTTGACTCTGGTGTTATGGTATGAAAAGACCCACGGTTATGATTTTGAGATTTGGATGGTTGGACCATTTACTGTTATTGCTTCATCTTGATTGATTCCACTTGGCATATGTGGGATCGTGTTGGATTATTTACTTTTGTTTGTGTCTTCTAGACTTATAGGGGCTCATTTGTGCTAGATATGTTATGTCCTCTATATTGTTATTATTTTGATTGTTTGGTCACTTACTTTCAATATTTAGAGCATTATTACAGGTTTGCTCTTTTCTCACGACTTAGCTTATTATCTCGCATTTTATTGCATTTATATTATAATTTAGTTCAGTCAGTCAAAGATGTCTACTGAGTACCTATTGCTTTGGTACTCATACTACACTTTTTTACCCTTTTCAATATCAGATTCGAGTACTAGATATCGCCGTTGATGTTGTGATAATGCTAGTTAGAGTTCGGAAATAGGGTTAGCTCTTGAAGCCGGAGTTGATGCTCTCTCCATCTTCTATTTTGGATGATCTTTCATTTCAAGACTATTGTATATTTGACATTGATAGATCTCTTATTATTTTGCTAAAGACTTTTACCGACCTTACTTGGTCGTGGAATGTGGTTACTCTTTTATTTATTTTTCTTTAGTTATGCTACTTTTCTTGTGTTTTCTGGCTTGTAATCCAATTACTTGTATAATTTCAACATTTAAGCTATTTTCCACCAACCATCCCGTTATATGTAGTTTTGAGATATGGTTTGGCTTACCCATTGGTGGGATAAAGTACATACCATTATGACTCGTGAAATCAGGTCATGACAAAATCCACCATTAAAGGTCTTTCTAAGGATTCTAAGGTGTCAATGGATTAAAAGACAAACATGATAAAAAAACTTACCTGAATGAAGAGCTTTTACCCTAAATCTTAGGAAATTACCTCTCTAGGGTTTAGGAGTGAAGTTTTAGGATTTTGGACCAGAAAATTAACCCAAACTGATTTAAATACCACTAGAATTCTCGCTACAGTGAAATTTTTATTTTAGTCTAGACAGTGTTAGGTAAAATGGTCATACCTTTTTACTCTAAATTTTGATTAATGAATAGGTTTTAGCATTAATAACTCAGAGATCTTTGATTTGGTAGGTATTAGTCCCCCTAACTTCTTATATTCTAGGAGATATGGTCATTTGAAGTTGTCCGTAGTAGAAACCCATATCAAAACTCTATCGAAAAGAAAGATTTCAACTTAACTTTGTGCTAGGGATATTGTATGGCGTTAATTCATAGAGAAAGAAATTTCAAACTAAAGGATTGATATTAGTTCTCATGAATAATTTAATTCATCAATCTTGAGTCTGATTATACACATCGAATGGTTCAAATCTTAGCCAAAAAGCTTGAGGTGACACAATCAACAACATGATGGCTATTTTGGATTCAAGTTATTATTGAGAAATGAAAATTAAGAATTTTCATTAATTTATCATGGATAATTTAGTAACACAAAATGAGTCATTATAGTTTGACCATTCTATGTCCACACCTAGTTGAGGTCCTTCCTGGTCTTGTCTGTTTTTTGTCTATAAAATAAACATTGATGAAATTTTGGTCATTTCAAAGTTTTAATTTCAAGTTGTCCCATACCAAATCCACCCCTAGTTTAGTTCCTTGACATAGACATGTGTTGTTTTTACTGTCTATAAAACTAACACTGATAGCATTTTGGTTATTTCACCATATAAATCTAGATACGGATTCTTCTAGCAATAAATAAAGAATATCAAGTGAGTTTTTTCATCCTTTCTTTTAGCTGGGTGTTACAAGTTAAAGGTATGCTCCTTTTTATGTTTTTGTCTAATATTTTGCCCATTTTGTCCTCTACGTTCAATTTATTTTCTTAATTTTTAATTGATGGGGTTTGAAGAAAAGATTGAATTAGTTGATTTCACGTTTTCCTTTGGATCCCCTTTTCATTTTTCATATGATATTATATCCGTTAGAATATGAATTGGAATAGGAATATTATATAGAATTCTATATGAAATAGATTTAATGCTAGTTTCCTAGTTGGAAAAGGAGTCTACTGTAAGTGTCCTAGATGGAAAAGAAGTCTAATGTAGTGTCTATAAATAGGCCTCAATGTTATAATTTAGATACATAATAAAATAATATTTTTCTTCATTATTTCTCACATGATTTCAGAGAATCTGTGAGAAACTTTAGAAAAAGAAAACTGGCAACTTTCGATCTCTATTTTCATAGAAAAATTGAATTCCCAAAATCCAAATCTTTGCTTATTTCTAATTTCAAGTCAAATTTCACAAGATGTCTTTTAGATGTTATATGTTTTGCTCTAAAATTATGGGAATTGAAAGTTCAAGCCATATGATCCCTTTTGAGAGATTGGAAAATCAAATGTCCTATTTCTTGAAGAATCGGTAAAAGGGGAAGTCATTTTGGAAGATCTCAACCTGGATACAGTTATTGTAAAAAGCTTGAACATACCCTTGACGTATGTTATTCTCGATCTAAGTATAGTTATTTTAATAGGCTTGGATATACTCGTGCAATATATTATTCTTTGCATGGTAGACTACCTAAAAATGGTCATGTTATTTAGTCCAACACCACAGGTAATCGATGGGTATATTTATCTTATATTAAATAGAGTGATTATCTTCACTATCAAGTAAGTAAGAAGATATCTCTACTAGTAGCCTCAATTACACAATCTTCTACCTTGGGATCATGGGTTGTGGACTCGGGCTCTTCAGATCATATTACTGGTGAGAAATCACTTCTATCAAATATTGTTTATTCACAGTCTCTTCTAACTGTCAAGTTAGCTAATTTTAACCAAAACAAAGAAAAAGGAGTTGGACAAACTACTCTCTTATTCTCTGTAACTTTAAATTCCATCCATTATTTCCCTGGTTGTCCTTTTAATCTTGTGGTGGTCAGTTATTTGACTCATTCCCTAAATTGTGGAATACTATTTCTTGAGGACTCTTTTATCATGCATGACCGTAGAACATGACAAGTAATTGGTGTAGGATATGAATCACAAGACCTTTACTGCCTTGGCTCTCCTAACTCCCCCAGAGCATGTCCAATTATAGATTCAGAAACATTTAGGACATCTTAGTTTGTTCAAACTACAAAAGATGGTGCCTAGTTTGTCTAGTCTATCCATATTAGATTGAGAGTCATGCCCAAAAACTTGAAAGAAAAAGCTCCAAGTCTGTGCAAACTTGGGAAACTTACTCGAACTATTTTTCAGCGTAGTACTAAGAATCGTGTAGTATCTCACGACCCGAACCAGGGCCTGGCAATGACGTGTATCCCAAGTCCACCAAGGATTGGAGACCACTTCTTTTTCTTAGTCAAAACAGAACATAATACAACTATCAATGGATGAATTCTGAACATATAACATGATAGTTTGAGTGCCGAACATATAACAAGATAGGCAACTCAATTAACTCAAAAAATAATACAAGAATCTCAACAACCATCTCAATCCCCAATAATCCATGAATCCTCTAACCAAACAAAAACCAATCTGAGTCGGGACAAGCCACCGATGATAGACAAAACAATCAAATAGAAATAGTCTAAGACATAAATTAAACAAGACTTAAAAATGATAGCCCTTCTGGAGAATAAAAGCTCACCACTTCAAAGCTGACTGCTGACAACCCATAAATCCTATCACTGGGTTGGTAAAGTAGAAGTTTCTCCGATTCCCACACTGCAAGGGGATAAAGAACCCGGAGATGGTTAGCAGGGTGATCGCTACCATTTAACTCAGGGAAAGGAATAGAGTAATTCCATGAAACAACAGTTCAAAATCATTCCGATATAATTCGTACAATCATATGCATATATATACATATTTATAACATGCCAAGATAAGGAAAAAGGATTATCATGAACTTTAAAACATTAACTTGGACTTTGTAGCTTAACCATCATAAAAAGGCACCCATGGGCTATATGGGCTCAACTCTCCCTATTGAAAGGGCCCCAGTGCGTGATAGCTGCACAAACCAAAGAATAATCATATGTGCATATACACCAAGGGTGATTCGAACACCAGTACATACATCAAGGGTGACATGAACACCTGATCAGTTAATAAGAGTGACTCAAAACACCCGATCATCATGTAAAGGGTGACTCGAACACCTGGCCATTTAGACCCCCGCATTGATAAATGCATTTTCCAGTATTGGTCCCTTGGGACCTCCACTTTCACGAACTAGATACAAAACCCCCTTTAAGCCCAATTAAAACAAGTTTCACAAATTCCAATCCATTGGAACAAGGATATATGTGAGGCATACACTATTGGTATCGTCATACCAACTACACTTGCAAGATTATAATTATGCCATTTTAATCCCATTAGCTTGGGGGAATGCCTCAACCCCTTTGTTTATCAAATCAATATGGGGGAATATTATGAGCCCCTTTGTTCATTAAATAAAACTTGGTTCTTTAACCTTTTACGCTATGCGATAGTTCCAAAGGTATTTACAATGCATATATTCTCATGTTCAAAACAAGTTTCATAAGATTGGGTTGAGGTTATAATAAATTCAATTATCAAAATCTACGTAATTTGGGGAATCCACGACCCCCTATTTTATTCACCATATCCATGCACCCCATACATTCAAAACCATCATTAAAGCATGAAAATTTACATATAAACCATGGGAACATAATTTAAGAAAACAATCATTCAAAACCTTCAAACCACATTCCAAAGATGACATTCAAAACTACTTGAATAATAAATTAAAACACATGCTTTAACAAAATAAGATTTTTGGGGAAGAGTAACATGCCTGAGATATCAAGAATTACAGAGAGAAATCACCCTATGGAGCTCTAATTGACTGGCCTTGAGAACCCTAGGTATTATTGAATTAGGGATTTGAGAGTGTTGTAAGAGTTGTATTTGATTGATGAAGGATGGGAATAGGGTTCCCAAAGTTCTTTATGGTCGTGGGAATTAAGTGGGGAAAAAGGGAAATGACAAGAATGCCCCCACTTGAAAGTGTAGAGAAGGACTCCCAGGCGTCATCACCATGACTCCTTAGGCATCATCACCATGACTCCTTAGGCGTCATCACCATGAATCCTTAGGCGTCATCACCATGACTCCTTAGGCGTCATCACCATGACTCCTTAGGCGTCATCACCATGACTCCTTAGGCGTCATAACCATGACTCCTTAGGCGTCATCACCATGACTCCTTAGGCGTCATCACCATGACTGATGTGCTATAGAAATATACCACTTTCGACGCTTAAAATGAGAAAAATATGTAATTTTTTGAGTTTTTTTTGTTAGATATGATGCGTTTTGGGTTTGTTTTGCAGGAAACTAGGTTTTGGATTCTAAATTCATGAGAAAGATGAAAAATGGTGTTTTTGGCTACTTATTTGATTAATTATGGTGTTTGTGACACTTTTCGGATGTTTGTGACCAAAGCATGTGATGAAAGTTGAAGATTTGAAGCTTGGTTACAAGTGTTGAAAGGCCTGACACTTACCTATGTCTACATATGGACCACATGTTCTATGTAAGACCAAGGTAAGTACCGAAATTGGAGATCCCAAGAGTAAAAGAGCTGAAAAATAACTTCGGGAACTTACCTATGTCAATATGTGGACCACATGTATCACACATGGGCCGGATATGGACAAGGTAAGTGGTAGAAGTTCAAAATCCCAAGAGCAAAAGCTGCAGTAAATTTTTCCTTCACATGTAGGTTAGACACCCAACGGCAGGCCACATGTGGACACCACATGTGGCCACTGACCCATTTTTGTCCAGAATTTGATTTTAGGATTTCTTCATGTACTATAAATACCCCTTATGTGTTTTTAGTAGAATTTACGCACTTTTGATACTTACAAATATATTTTGATTTTGAGATTTGATTTTGGTCTTGGAATTCTGTTGTATTGACTTTGATTATTTAATTCAGTTACGATTTTGGATTTTTACTTGTGATTATTTTGATTTCATCTTATGCTTTCAATCACGAATGTTGTGGATTACTTCACTAGCATGAACGGCTAAAAACCCTTAGCTAGGGTTGTGGAAACCCTACCGAATTGATGAAGTAGGGGAAGTGCTATTGTTGTTCTGAACTGATACCAATGCATGTCTTGTATTAACATCACTTTAATAGTTATATTAGCTGTTGAAAATGTTAGGATCCCACTAAGATTGTTTCTACTTACTCCAAAAAAAAAAGAGTTGTGAATAGAAAAAGATAATGAAAATAGTAATTTAAAATTTAACCATCGATCCACGCTACTAGGTATTATCTAAGTAAGATGGTTAGATTTCATCTAATAACTAGAGACTTAAAAAGTAATAGTTAACTGGGATAAAGATAAGGGTTAGTAAGACGACATCCTGAGATTTAAAAGGTAAAGGGTGAAATTTGTCAGCTCATCCAAAAGACTATTGAAGGTACATAACTTATTAATTCTGCATGAAAGGTATCGGGTTGGTTCAATAAAACACTATAAGCCTACAGAGTTAAGACACCAGGGGAACAAATCCTAGTGTTCACTTACAATTGATTATAACAAAAGTTGTTATTTGTCTCTTGTTCGATATTGGTACTCAAAACCCCCATTTACTTTTCCAGTTTTTCCCGTTGATTACAAAAGCTGAGATCCACAATTCCACGTATTCCCTTGGGATTCTAACCCAACCTTTGTTGGGTTACTATATTTGACAACGGTTGTTTAATCTTTGGAGCGAAGGTTTATCTTAGGTGTAATCAACGACTCGTGGTTTGGGTAGTGTATTTGGATCATCTTACTGTTGACCTTATGCGTCACACCCTTCAACTCGTAGTTAGACTTTATGACTCATAGGATCCAATCATAAGCAGGACATATACATTTAGACACTACATTAATTCATCTACGGAAGGCACACTACGACTCGTGAAAAGTCTTGACGACTCGTTTGGAGCAAGTCATCACCAAGGTAGTGACATGGGTAATATTTTATAGGTCACCCTATGATTAGGGGACTTACAACCCATCAAGACACCATACGACTCATAAGTTGTGTCATAGGTAAGGATGTAGCCTCAAAATCAAGGAATTTTCCAAGAACTTAAATCTGGGGTGTCACATTCTACTCTCCTAGGATCATTCGTCACCGAATGATAAGTCAAGGAATCAATTAGAATGATTTAACATAGAAATGCAACCAAATTCTACTTTAACAAAGACAAAAAACAAAGATATTAAGGAATACACATACCTCAAGCACGATTATCGAAAGCGGGAAATAGGAATGGATATTTAACCTTCATGTCCTCTTCAGCTTCCTAAGTAGCTTCTTCAACCTAATGATTCCTCTATAGAACCATCATAGGAGGTACATATTTAGTTCTCAAATGATGGACTTGCCTATTCAGAATATCAATCGGGACTTTCTCATAAGACAAGGAATCCAAAATGCCAACATATTCAAAAGGAACAACTAAGCAAGGATCATACTCGCACTTCTTCAACATCCAAAGATGAAAGACTAGGTGAGTAGAACCTTAACTCAAAGACAACTCCAACTCATAAGCCATATTGCCCACTCTTCTTAAAATCAGGTATGGGCCAATATAACGTGAAATGAGCTTTCTCTTCTTTCCATGTCTCATCACTCCCTTTATGGAAGACACCTTAAATAACACCCAATCACAAATATCAAACTCTAACTCCCTACGCCTCACATCCACATAGGACTTTTAGCAACTTTGGGTGGTTTTAAGACTATCCCTAATCTCTTTAACCTTCTTAATAGACTGATGGACTATGTTAGGGACAAACAATATAGTTTCATAAACCTCAAACCACCTAATAGGAGAACGACATCTCTTACCATACAAAGCCTCAAATGGAGCCATCTGAATACTAGAATAATAACTGTTAATATACGCAAAGTCTATGAGAGGAAAATGATCAACCCAACTACCACCAAAGTCGATCATACAATCCCTTAACATATCCTATAATGTCAGAATAGTCTTCTCCACTTGGCCATCCATTTGAGGGTGGAAAAAGGTTCTAAGGTTCACCTTAGTTTCCAAACCCCTTTGAAATGACCGTAAAAAGTGTGATAAGAACTACGTACCTCAATCTGATATAATAGAAACAGGCGTACCTTGCAACTTGATGATCTCCTGAATGAAAAACTTATCATTATCCTCTACAAAATAATTAGTCTTTACGAGCAAGAAATAAGTAAACTTGGTTATGTTATCCACGATGATCCAAATCAAATCAAAATGACTTCAAGATCGTGGAAGACCAGTAACAAAGTACATGTTAATGACTTCCCACTTCCAAAGAGGCAACTCAATCTCTTAAGAGAAACCACCAGGCCTCAAGTGATCCACCTTTACTTTTTGACAAACCATACACTTGGCCATAAAATTGGCCACATCCCTCTTCATTTTATTCAACCAATAGATCTCTTTCAAATCATGATACATCTTTGTCAAACCTGGATGGACAATGTACCTCGACTCATGAGCCTCAACCAAGATACTCTATCACAACCCATCAATATTGAAAACATATAATCTACCTTGTTACCTCAAGATACCATTACCACCATTCTCAAAAGATATCATTTTCTGCTGAACCATATCATCCTTAATCTACACCAAGATAGGTTCCAAAATATGCTTATCCTTCACCTTAGTACCAAGAGAAAACTTTACCACCTCTTCAACAATCACACCTCCATCTTTGGAGTCCAAAAGATGAACTCCAAGATTAGCCAAATGGTGAATATCCTTTACCAAATCTAGCTTTGCCTTATCAACATGAGATAGTATCCCCATGAATAATCTACCAAGAGAATCAACAACCACATTAGCTTTACATGGATTATAATGGAGACATATATCATAATCCTTGACCAACTCAAGCCATTTTCTTGGACTGAGATTCAACTCTTTCTAGCCAAACATATACTGCAAACACTTATGATCAGAATATATGTCATAACTCGAGACTACCCCTAGTCATAACACGGTGCTTAGAACCACAAAAGATCTAAATCTAACCCATGAACTAGCATGATACTTGAGCATCTAAATTAACTTAAGTATATTCGCTATATTTTCTGAATGGAAGCATAATCACGAGAAAATCTGAATCAATGTAATATTGATAAAGTTTACAACATGATAAAATTAAAGAAATAACTTGAACTATATATCATGACTCTGACTAGCTATCTATGAAGCCTCTACTATACTGACTATAGGTAATGGGGATATGCCTCCAACTATAACTAATCAATACATACGAATAATAACAATACGGTACATGAACTACAAGTGATTGGGTTCCCACAAATAAGAGAAATCATCAACTATTGGCTTAAGGCTGAGAACTTCCAGACCCTGGTATATGGACTACATTTGGTACCTACATCATAAAGGAATGTAGCCACAAACATATATATATTATTAGTACTTTGGATTGTACTGAGTAAATAGGGACATGCACTAAGTCATTGAAATATTTAAAACATACTTTCAATCTGAGGATATAAGTTATTTGTTGAAACAGTCATTTAAAACATGGCTATACGTGAAAATGGTAAGGCATACTGAAATTCATAAATCATGAGCGGAAAATATTTTAGTCAGCTAGGAAGCAATAGAAAACACGAATGCCACATATAAATCTCAAGTAAAGTTGAATAGGCCATAAAATCATACTAAGGATCATGTATGAATACTGAGCATGAAAACATGAACATGTAAAATGAGTGCAAGACTAAGCATAAACATGTACTGAGATCAATCTGTAAAAACTGAGTAACTGAATGACTGATGAACTAAATAGCAGGGATCTATACACTTTGTCATGCAAACCTAAATTGATATAGACTGAGTACTATTTGAAACTATGGGAGTTATTAAGTAACCGATGTAAACCATATGAGCTATTATGGAGTCCACCATCTGACCCACATTGACGAGGGTTGTTTTATCCTTTCCATTAGAATAGAACATAAATTGGAATGATCACTAAACTAAGACCATATTGGGAAAGGGGAAACACTCTCTTGCGAGGCCACTAAAGCACGCTGACACGTAGTTTCTGGGAAATAGGATGCACTGAACCCACACTTCCCCCTCTGTGTTAAATCCTACTCCTAACTGAATGACACTGGTGTTATTAATGGTTTAACTAGACATGGTACTATACTTAAAAGTGCTTAGCATAAACATAACAAACTGAGTAAATCATGAGTTGACTGACTTATTACTTGAAAAGACAAAAAAGTAAGTAAACACGTAGGTATCGGGTGTTCATATTCCCCAACACTAAATTATTTAAAAATTCTATTACAATATTTAAAACCGTGATATAAATTCATAATTTAAAGGACCAAAACATGAGACATTTCCATAACCTGATAAATCACATGAATTTAAACATGGGAATGAGTGGACCTTGGGAAAATATCATGTTTATATAGTTTAAAACATAAATTTGAGAATTTAACATGATATTGACTAAACATGACATGGGGCTTTAGAACTTCAAGCATATAGGAGCATGATTCACATGGGATAAAAGTATTAGCATGGCTTGAATGTTAAACTAATAACAAAACATGGATAAATTTCTTGATTTACGTTGAACTTGATCATAAATTAGAGTATAATTCATTCTTGAACCAAAAAGGGAATTTTGGGACTCAATGTATGGAAGGAACCCATTGATGAATACCCCACATACCTGATTATAGAAGCTATGGATTAATTTCTTGGAATCGGGCTTGAACTCGAAGAACCCTAGTTGCCTTGGAGAAAAGAGAAAATCACCCCTTTTGATTTCTATTAGTGGAGTTATGGTTGAATCATGGATTTAGGGGATTTTGGCTTTTTATTCATCCTTTAAATAGATTAAACGACATAGTTTTGGGGTTAAAAGAGTGGAAAAAGTCTAAAATACCCCTTAGGAATCATCAGGAAGACTTCTTAATGCCGTCTTAACAACTTAGGTCAAAACTCGTAAGGTCTGGCTACGAGTTGTGGCTTGAGTCATATTCATAAACCAATTTTCAGCCTTTAATGCCCAAATTAGGGCTCCCTCCTAGCAACTCATAATGAGACATTACAAGTCATAATCCGGGTAGCTTTGATAATGCTTAAGTATTTTGGTCATACCTTTTCACCCCATTATTGTATTAAGGAAAAATTGGTATCGTTGGAAAGCAAATTCAATTTCTTATCTGTTGGTGGGTCTTGAGATAATAAATTCAAAGTACACCAAAAGTTATGCCTATTTTTAAATTAATATAGTTATATTCTTCACAATAACTAAATCATTAAGGGATGTTTTCACTTGCCCATAAGCTAGGAGCTATATGTGACCTTATTATGCAACTAAATCACTAATAAAACTACCAAAACATGAGGTTTGATCTTGCATGAACCTAAAGCATGTTTCTAACATTGGCTTGGATTTTCAGGGTGTCACAATATCTCCCCATTGGGATCATTCATCCTCAAATAAAATTGGTTAAGCTAAGATACTAGGAAAGTTGAGATCATGTACTGAGTACTTGTGAGCTGAATCAAGATTAAGTAACTGAATCTAGAATATTATACATGGACTGAACTGATTTTTTTTTATGAATGCATGTTATGACACGAGGATGGTTATATAGCTGAGATAGGAAATAAGAGAATCACTTAAGGAAACCATTAGCTCACACTGGATTTGAATTCATAGAGAAAAGATGGGGATACTTGGCTCGCATATTGGTTTCTGCTTCCTAAGTATCTTCCTCAACAAAACACGTATAGGAATCTAAAAAGAGGGCTTCATGGTATCACTAATCACATTATGTAAGCATAAATCATAAGACAATGAGATTAAGGTCATACAAGGGGTATTGCAATGTTGGAGCTGGAATACTTGGAAAACTGAGATCATTCATTGAAAACTTATGAACTGAATCTTCACTAAGTATCTGAATTACAGACATGATAAATGGACTGGACTGAATTCACAACTTGCATAGATGTGAATGAATTACCTCTTGGAATGGCCATATTCATGAAAATTTGAATAGTAAGACTAGATGGAAAGATGAAAAACTATAGGAACTTATCTGTGTGACTATTAATATGAAACGCTAGCTATACGGACTGACTCATACTAAAAGATTATACTCAACTTGAGTATTTGTTCAACACCCTCTTTCGAAAGTTCTAATAATATTAGGGAGCAAAGAATTTTAGGAATGAGTGAGATATATAAAAAAAAAATTGCAACAAGCCTACAATTCTATAACATGGAATATAGGCATATAAATCATAAGCTAGGATAGAATTACTATGCCTTAGGAAATGAAACTGCTAACTTTCAAGCTTAGACACACTTCTCAAATACTCCCTCAACTATGCTTTTTCTCTTAAAAACTAGGCTTATATTATGCAACTTATGATTCTCACATGCGTTCATATACCCATCATATCCAGAGTATGAGTTGAACTACATACTCTCACCATGTTCAAACCTAACTCAAAATCAGAAGGTACAACACATAACACCATAATACTAGTCTAAACCATGAATTCTATACCCCATATGTTTTCATAGCTCCCATATCAAGAACAATCCTTCTTACCAATCCAATAATTAATTAAACCTCTTAATAGGAATTCACTAGTGGATAATGCATTCATTCACTTATATGCAAACATGACATTCAAGCCTATCATTATAGCCACATATGAACTCCCAAGCAACTAATCCACCAAAGAATCTTTCCCATATTCTCTAATACCTCTATTAATAACAACTTCTATGCATTATCCACAAGAAGACACATATAAAATTTTCAGCTAACCATGACATGACATATACCATAAGCTTTGCCTGAATCTTCTTTCACACTTATAGACTTAGATAAAGCAAGCATACAACAATCTTTCCCCAATAAGAAACAATTTCCCTCTCCATTGAAACAATTGTTAATCACCACTATTGTTTCATGTGGAGAGGTCACTAAAAGGTCAAAACATGAGGACCTAAAGAATAAAAGAATACTGACATAACTTTGACTCTTAACTGAGGCCTGAGTAATAGAGTATCAAAGGCATGGATTTCATTAAAGAGATCTAAATAGAGGACATATGTGATATAATCTGAATTTTTCTAGTCATCAAGGGTGTATCATGAGCTCTAGGGACTGAGCCTACTGTAAAGCATGACTACCTGAGTCATGAGCTACATGACATGAGTTTGGAGATCATAAATTCATGGAATATGATTTGTACTTCTGAGTGAACTGGAACTCCTTATACAAGGAACTGGGAGTGTAGATGATACTATATATAAAGTGCATGAATATGAGATATGATTATAGAGCTGACTTGTATGGCATGAGTAGATGTCGTGATAGCTGAAGTACAAAAGTTTGTACCAAGATAAGAATGGGTTGGGCGTCATCCTCCCCTAGTGTTGTTATGCATCACACTAGCATCACCACTATAATTTGAGAGCCTGATTCAGTTTCTTATTCTATTATCTCCCTCTTAGATTTAAGCCATTGTTCTAAGATCGTGGACCTCTTTAATAAAGTCTAAACTTAACTGCAATCACTCTACTATAAAGTTAGCGATATAATGGTACCCATCAATGCTAAACTCCTCCTTAATGACCAAGCCATAATGTCTTCACTCTAACGGACTATACATAGATGCTTAACCTCACCTGAATAAACTATATCCAAACAATACTAACTTTATTCTTGGACACTCCCTTAATATATACCATCCTTAACTTTCTCTAGCTTCAACAATCATTATCATCTACTTACACCCTTCTCAACAATATTTTTTCCTCACTAAACACATGATTTTCCTCTTTTCATTCATAGCCTACTAATATTACATCTCTAAACTTATTTTTCCCTAAATTATGAGAATTGCCATTACATCAAAATACATAACGTCAACAACCTATAGCCCATAATTTAGCTGGTAAGAATATCATATACTACATTACTAGCCTCATCAACACTTAGATGATTTGCCTCTTTTCATTCATATCCTACTAATATTACATCTCTAAACTTTTATTTTTCCCTAAATCATGAGAATTACCATTACATCAAAATACATAACGTCAACAACCTATAGCCCATAATTTAGTTGGTAAGAATATCATATACTTCATTATTAGCCTCATCAACACTTAGAAACTCAAGGGTACTATCTATGCACACACACTTTAAAATCTTAGCAATAGCACAGTCCCATATCACCTTGGGAACACCTATTGATCATACCCACACCATAATACTTGATTTCAAATCAATAAGCTTAAATTTCTGCATACACTATTTCAAGCCTACTGGTTCACCTTTCAGACAACTAGCCCCATGGACACATAATCTACTAAATCCAGATAAACACTATCCCACTTTACAACTGTTAAACTTCTAGGATCATGCTTCTTACTCTAGGTCTTATGCTATTATAGGATTTTGAGAAGCGATCTGAGAGCACATCTAACTTTGGATTAATGCACAATTTTTATAAATAAGAACAAATTCTTCAAAACTTTGAAACTTAAGGGAACTGATGGAATACTTTCGAGCCCACATCCAATCCCATAACTGTCTATAAGGACTGTCTGAGAAAACTATATCAGTAGAAATTTAAGCTTGATTATTTTTATTACCTTGAAAATAAGGCAGAGTTGGAATGAATGAAGCAATTCAAGAATCTATATAAGTTTCTTAGAGAACATTTCTACTACACGATCTAAGATATGAAAGAAGGGAAACATTTCTTAAATGTCCTGTAGCCTCTCAAAGAAAAGTACAGATGCCTCTGTACCATTTCGTAAGAATGATAGACATGCCTTTATAGACCTCTAGGACACTTGAAACTTGTTCTCTAATACCAAGTTTTGTCACCATCTGAGACTACCCCTAGTCGTAACACGGTGCTTAGAGCCATATGTGATCCCAAGTTAACCCATGAACTAGCATGATACTTGAGCATCTAAATTAAATTAAATATCTAAGATAAATTTTCTAAATGAAAGCATAATCATGAGAAAATTTGAATAAATCTAGTAGTGATAAAGCTTACAACATGATAAAACTGAAGAAAGAACTTGAATTACGTATCATGACTCTGACATACCAACTATAAAGCCTCTACTATACTGACTATAGGTAACTAGGACATGCTTCCAACTACTACTAATCAATACATAAGAAAGTAACAATATAGCACATAAACTCAATTGATCGGAGTTCTCAAAATAAGAGAACTCATCACCTGCTAGCTGAGTGCTAAGAACTGCCCGACCTTGGTTTATGGACTACATTTGGTACCTACATCATTATGGAATGTAGCCAGAAATGCATATATGTGGTTAGTACTTTGGAATGTACTGATTATATGGGGACATGCACTAAGTGACAAAAACATTTAAAATATGCTTTCAAACTGAGGACACAATTTATTTACTGAAACATGCATTTAAAACATAGCTATACGTGAAAATTGTAAGGCATACTAAAATTCATAAATCATGAGAAGAAAACATTTCAGTTAGATGGGAAGCAATAGAAAACATGAATGCCATATGTAAATCTCAAGTAAAGCTGAATAGGCTGTAAAACTGTATTGAGGATCATCTATGAATACTGAGCATAAAAACATGAACATGTAAAATGAGTGCAAGACCAAGCATAAACATGTACTGAAATTAATCTATAAAAACTGAGTGACTGAATACAGATAAACTGAATAACTAGGATATGTACATTAGATCATTAAAACTGAACTGATATAGACTGAGTACTGACTAAAACTGTGGGAGATATCATGTAACCTACATAAACCATATGAGCTATCATGGAGACCAACGTCTTACCCATATTAATGAAGGTTGTTCTATCCTTGCCATCATAATAGAACCTGAACTGTAGTGATCACTAAACCGAGCCCATAATGGTAAAAGAGAAACACTCTCTAGTGAGGCCACTAAGCCTTGGTCTCATGTATTTTCTGGGAAATAGGATACATTAAACCCACACTTCTTTCTCAGTGCTAAATCCTACTCCCAAGATACTCGTGTTATTAATGGTTTAACATTACATGGTACTGTACTGATAAGTGCTCTGTATGAGCATTACAAACTCAGTAAATTATGAGTTGACTGACTCATTACTTGAAAAGACTAAAATGTAAGTAAACACGCAAGTATCGGGTGTTCCTAACCCGCCAGAACTGGATGATTTCAAAATTTGATAACAATATTTTAAAATGTGATATAAATTCATAATTCAAAGGCCCAAAACATGAGACATTTCCATAACCTGATAAATAACATGAATCTGAACATGGGAATGGGTTAACCTTGGGAAGATATCATGTTTATTTAGTTTAAAGCATAAATTGGAGAATTAAACATGATATTGACTAAATATGACATGTTTTTTTTTGGAAATTTACGTATATAGAAGCGTGTTTCATATGGGATAAAACTATTCGCATGGCTTGAATGTTAAACTAATAAGAAAACATGGATAAATTTCATGATTTACGCTAAACTTGATCATAAATTAGAATATAATTCATTCCTGAACCAAAAAAAAAGATTTTGGGACTCAATGGGTGGAAGGAACCCATTGATGAATACCCCACATACCTGATTATAGGAGCCTTGGATAAATTTCTTGGAATTGGGCTTGAACTTGAAGAACCCTTGTTGCCTTGGAGAAAAGAGAAAATTTCCCCTTTTGATTTCTCTAAGCGGAGTTACAGTGGAATCATAGATTTGGGGGATTTTGGCTTTTTATTCATCCTTTAAATAGCTTAAACGACATAGATTTGGGGTTAAAAGAGTGGTAAAAGACTAAAAAAACCCTTAGAAATCATCTACAAAATGTCTAGAAGCCATCCTAATGACTTAGGTCACGATTCATAAGGTCTGCCTACGAGTCATGGCTTGAGTCATAGTCAGAAACCCTTTTTCAGCCTTTATTGTCCAATTACAACTCCCTCCTAGAAAATCATAATGAGACATTATGAATCATAATCTGGCAGCTTGACAGTGATTCAGTATTTTGACCATAAATTTTCTCTCTGATATCAAATTAAGGCAAAATTGGTATCATTGGTAAGCTAATTCAATTATCAATTTGTTGATGGATCTTGAGATAAAAAAATTCTAATTATAACAAAAGTTATGCTCAGTTGAAGATGAATATAGTTATATTCTTTAAAAGAACTTAATCGATAAGGGATGTTTTCACTTGCCTATAATCTAGGAGATATTTGTGACCTTAATATGCATAGAAATCACTAAAAAAAAATACCAAAACATGAGGTTTGATCTTGCATGAACCTAAATCATGGTTCTAACATTGTCTTTGATTTTGGGGTGTCATAATATATATCAACATAAATCCCATAAAAGTAATGGCGCCAAATCTTCAAATCAAAAACCACAACAAATAACTCCAAATCATGAGTCGGATAATTCTTCTCATGCACCTTAAGCAGACTAGAAACATACGCCACAACCTTCTCGTGCTGCATTAAATCACAACCCAGTCCCATATGGGATGCATCACAATACCAAACAAAACCATCGGTACCCTCAGGTAGGGTCAAAACTAGAGCTGAAGTCAACTTATCCTTCAACTTCCTAAATCTACCCTCAAAAGAATCAGATCACATAAAATTCACCTTCTACTGAGTCAACTTAGTCATTGGAGTAGCGATCAATGAAAAGCTTTCTACAAATCTCCTATAATACCTGACTAAAACTAAGAAGCTTCTAATATCGGTTGGAGTCGTGTGTCTAGGACACTTTTTAACTGTCTCAACCTTCTATGGATCCACCATGATTCCCTCACTAGAAATAACATGACCCATAAAAGTAACGACATTCAACAAAAACTAACACTTAAAAAATATAACATACAATCGCTGATCCTTAAGAATCTGTAAGACTATACAGAGGTCATTGACATGATCATCCTCACTCTTAGAATATACGAAGATGTCATCAATAAACACAATGATGAATAAATTTAAAAACTTCCTAAACACCCAGTTCATAAGATCCATGAATGCTGCCAGAGCATTAGTCAACCCCAAAGACATGACTAAGAACTCGTAGTGACCATACCAGGTACAAAAAAGGTCTTAAGGATATCTACCTTTCTAATCTTCAATTGATGATAACTAGATCGAAGAGAAATCTTAGAAAAGTACTTAGCACCATAAAGTTGGTCAAACAGGTTATCAATCCTAAGAAGAGGATACTTATTCTTCACCACCACCTTATTCAATTACCGATAGTCTATACACATTCAAAGGGAACCATCCTTTTTCATACGATGATCATAAGAACACCTGAAGAAGAAACACTAGGGAGAATAAAAACCTTATCAATATGATCTTTCAATTTTTCTTTAAGTTCCTTCAACTCAGCCAGAGCCATTCCATAAAGAAGGATAGAGATAAAACAAGTATCCGAATTAAGATTAACCCTAAAGTTTATTTCCTTATCGGGAGGAATACTAGGAAGATAATCAGGAAATACTTTGGGAAACTCATTGACTACAGGGCAGATTACAAAGAAGGGCCCTCAGAATTAGAATCCTTAAGATAAACTAGATAATATAGACACCGCTTGGAAATCAATTTATAGGATCTTTGGTAAGAACAAACCTTCCTTTAGGCACTAGGGAACTACCTTCCTACTCAATTACCAATTTATTTGGGAATTAGAAACTGACCTTAAAGGTCTGACAATCTAGAGACGCATAACATGAATGGAGCCAATCTACCCCTAAAATAAAATTAAAGTCTACAATATCCAACTCTATCAGATCCACCAATGTCTTCCTGACACAAAAAGATACCATACAACTATTATAGATTTTTTAACCATAATAGAGTCATCCACTAGGGTAGACACAATAAAGGGATCTAAAATACACTAAGGACCAAAACCAAAATGAATAGCCACATAAGGGGTCACATAAGAAAGAGTAGACCCTAGATCAAGCAGATAATGTACATCACAAGAGAAAAGCTACAATGTACCGATGAAAAAATTAGGAGAAGCCTCAGATTCCTTACGGGTGGAAAGAGTATAAAGATAATTTTGGCTAGTGCCGATATAAAAAATAGCTCCTTTTGGTGGTGGTTCTGAAGACATGGAAACCAAAAATTTATTAGCCTAGAAGCAACCCTTGAAGGACTTTCCTGATGAATGTGATCAAGATAACCACACTTAAAGCACTTATTTCTCCCCTGTCTCACACTTCATAATGCATATGCCCATCAAAAAACAAAAAGGATAAGATGGGGCCGACTGAACTCTATTGGCCTAAGACTAGGTACCTTGTTCCCTAAATCCATTGTTCACCTAAAAGCGATGATTACCAGAAAGATTAGGATATGGAACATTAGTTGTAGAATAAGAACTAGCATTTCCCCACTTCTTCTTAGATCACTTCCTGCAACCTCTACCACTATTCTGTTGGCCTCCACCCTACTCAGAATACTTGAATATCTTACTTTACCTCTCTCCCATATCTATTTGCTTTTTGTTCTCATATTTAACATATTACATATACACTACAAGTCAAGAGATATCCATGTACTTGTTGTATATGGGAGACTTGCACTCCAACACCAAGTCCTGAGACAAACCTAAAGCAACCTTTCTCATTCTAGCCATCATAAAAGATACTGACTCTAGATCATAATGAGATAACTGATGAAATTTCATGGCATACTCTTTCATAGTCATTTTTCCTTGCTTCAAATTCACAAAATCCTCAACCTTCAGCTCTCTCAACTCCTTAGGAAAGAAGTAATTAAGAAAAGCACCAGAGAAGTCATCCCACATAGCTGGCTCAACATCATCTCCTCTCAACTGCTCCCACTCCTCATTCAACTAATATGTTGTCCTTCAACCGATATGCAGCAAACTCCACACCCTCAGAGTTAGTAAAATGCATTACTCTAAATATTTTCTCTATCTCATCACCGAATCCTTGAGGATCCTCCTCAACCTTAGAACTAGTTAAAGTCTATGGACTTAACCTCATGAACTGGACAACACTTGTGGCCTTAGAAAAATGAGTGATAGGAGAAACACGATTAGACTACTCTAATTGAGAGACCACCAACTGGGTAAGCAAATAAATCAACTGGCAAAACTCAGCATTAGATACATCACCCCAAGGCATTGGGGAAAGAGAATCATCATCCCAAAGATCCCAAGGAGGACTAGTAGGGACCGGTGGTACTCCGCATGGATACTTAGGTGTAGGGAACCTAGATTGGGTCTGTACCCCATAAGCAGGATGAGTTCCATCTGCATTATCCTTAGGTAGGATGGATGAGTTTACATAAGCATCAGATCTAGATCTTTGGGGTGGCATAATTTGAAATGCGAACAAACATAACCAGAAGAGATTCAAAGCCTTAGACTCTATAGCCTAAAAATAGAACACAAGAACGGGAAACATTCCTAAATGCCTCGTAGCCTCTCTCTTATAAGTGTGGAGTACTACACACCCATAAAAGAGACTCTACTTGACATGTCTTTATGGACACCCAATTAACAATGAATCTAGGCTCTGATACCAACATGTCACAACCAAAACCAGGTCCTAGTCGTGATGGGTATGCCAAGTTCGCTGAGGACCAGAGACTACCCCTTTAGCCTAGTCAAAATAGAACACAATAAAACTGGCAGTGAATGAATTCCAAAGATATAACAAGATAGGCTAAGTTTCGAGCATATAAAAATATAGGAAACTCAATTAACTCAGAAAATAATCCAAGAATTTCAACAATCATCCCAATCCACAGTAACCCACGAAGCCTATAAACAAGCTAAAACTAATTTATGTTGGGATATGACCTCAAAGATAGCTAAAATAATCCAATAGAATTAGTCTAAGACATAAATAAAATAAGACATTAAAATGATAGCCCTTTTAGAAAATGGAAGCTTACCACTTCAAAGTTAACCGCTGACGTCCTAAAAATCCTATCACTGCACAGGTAAAGTAGAAGTGCCTTCGATTCCAGCATCACATAGGGATATAACATTCTAAGATAGTTAGTGGGGTGTGCGCTAGCATGTCACTCAGGGAAGGGGATAAAGTAATGATGAAACAACTGTTCAAAAGCATTCTGAGCTAATGCCCACAACCATATACATATATATACATATTTATAACATGTCGATATAGGGAAGAAGGCTAAGCATGAACTTTAAAATATTAGCCTAGACTATGTAGCTTAACCATTATAAAAGGTACCTACGGGCTATATGGTCTTAGATCTCCTTTTTAAAAGGGGCTTAGTGCGTGATAACCACATTAACTAGAGTATAATCATTTGTACATATGCACCAATGGTGACTCGAACACCCGATCATACATCAAGGGTGACATAAACACCCCATGATTTAATAATGGTGACTCGAACACCCGCTCATAAATTAAAGGTTGACTCGTACACCCCACCATTTAGACCCTAGTGCCGGTAAGCACGATTTTCAATATTGGTTCCTCGAGACCTCCTCTTTCATAGCCTAGCTACACAACCCCCTTTAAACCTAATTAAAATAAGTTTCACATATTCCCATAAATTAGACCTATGATACATGTCATACATACATTGTTGGTATCATTATACCAACTACACGTGCAAGCTTAAATTTCATTATCTTCGGGGAATGCCTCAACCCCTTTGTTCATTAAATTAGTCTGGGAAAATGTCACGACCCTCTTTTTTCATTTAATCAAATTTGGTTCTTTAGCCTTTTATGCTATGTAATAGTTCTAAATGTACTTTCAATGAATATATTCTTATATTCAAAACAAGTTTCATAAGATTGGTTTGAGGTTATCACCAATTGAATTATAAAAATCCATACAATTGGGGGAATCCATGACCCCCTAGTTTATTCACCATACCGGTGCACCCCTGAATTCAAAACCATCACTAAAACATGAAAATTTACATATAAACCATGGGAACATCATTTAAGAAAATAATCATTCAAAACCCTTAACCCATATTCAAAAGTCGACATTCAAAACCACTTGAATAACAATTTAAAATATATAATTTTACATAATAAGATTTTTAGGGAAGATTAACATGCCTGAGATATCAAGAATTCTTGAGAGAAATCACTCTTGGGAGCTCTACTTGATCATCCTTAAGAAACCCTAACTATTCTTGACTTAGGGATTTGAGAGTGTTTTAAGTGTTGTATTTGATGATGAAAGATGGAAATTGGGTTCTCAAAGTGCTTTATGGTCATGGTACTTAAGTGGGGAATGAGGGAAATGACAATAATTCCCCCACTTAAAAGTTAAGAGAAGGACACTTAGGTATCACAGGTCACCATACAACTTGTGATGACTCCGTATGAGTCGTCACCATGACTTATGGTCTGGGCTATGTTAAGCTCATCTTATAGTTAACCCTATGAGTTTCACCCTTTGACTCGTAGTTAGACTCTATGACTTGTAGGATTAAGTCATAATCAAGACAAAGGCATTTAATAACTAAACTTATTTGGCTACAAAAGGCACAATACGACTCATGAAGAGTCTTGATGACTCATTTGGCACAAGTCATCACTAAGGCAGTTACATAGGCAACCTTTACTAATGAACCTATGATTGGGGGCCTTATGACCCGTCAAGATACCTTACGACTCATAAGGTGAGTTGTAGGTAGGACAGTAACCTCAAAATTAAGGAATATTCAACCTCAGGGTTTTATTATTTTATTAGATTCATTGATGATTATTCAAGATGTACCTAGATTTTCATAATCAAAAAATCACTTTGAATTTTTTCTTATATTGAAGAGTTATTATGCTAAAATACAAAATCAATTTGGAGTCTCTATTCGTTCTTTTCATAGTAATAACTCCTTAGAATGTATGTCCTCCCAATTTCTAAAATTTATGACTCATCATGGAATTATTTATCATACTTCTTGTCTACATACCCCTCAACAGAATAGTAGTAGAAAGGAAAAATATACACTTTATTAAGACTGCTCACACTCTCCTCATTTTATCCTATGTTTCACTGTATTTTAGGCGATATAGTTATCACAGCTTTCTATATAATTAATTGGATGCCCTCATCTTTCATTCAAAATAAAATTTCTTATTTAGTATTATTTACTCAGTCACCTCTCTACTCTATTCCTCATCATGATTTGGGAGTATAATTTTTTCATAACTTTACCCCAGGGAAACATAAATTAAACCCTCATGAAACTGACATCATTGCTACTCACCTAATCTTCTTATGTTCCTTATGTCAGCTGATGTCACATTATTTAAGTCTTACCCTTATTTTACATCATCTTCTAATCATCTTAATATGTTTGAGGCCTTACCAATATCAATTTTTGAGGATCCTACCATTACTTCTATATCTCCATCCATAGTGCCACCATTCTGACCTGCATCAATTTTTGAGGAGTCTATAATACCTTTCACAACTCCATCTACAGTGACACCACTCCTGATATATCATCACCGTCTATGTACAACATTGTCTTAGATGATTTCCCTTCTACCCCTGCACCTGACCCTGTACCTACAATATACTTATCTTTTTTAATTTTACTTTGGAAAGATATATGGTACACTAATAATTCTAACCCCCATTATACCCTTTTAGGTTATCATTATCTATCATCACCCTATTATGCCTTTATATCATCATCATTGTCCTCTGTCTTTATTCTTAAGTCCACAAAAGAAGCACTTTATTTTCTAAGTAGGTGAAAAGCTATGATTGATGAGATGCCTGCTTTACATATGAGTGATACTTGGGAGTTTGTTCCTCTTCCTTCAGGTAAATCAGCTATTGGTTGTTGTTGGGTTTATGTAGTGAAAATTAGTTCAAACAACCAAATTTATAGACTTAAGGCTCACATTGTTGCCAAGTGATATACATAGGTATTTGAGCTTGATATAATGATACTTTATCTCATGGCTAAAATAACATCGGTTTGTATTTTCTATCCATGGTTGTTGTTCGACACTGGCCTCTTTTCGATTGGATATAAAGAATGTTTTTCTCCATGGTGACCTTGAGAAGGAAGTTTATATAGAACAACTGGTTTTGTAGCTCAAGGGTGTCTAGTTTGGTTTGCCAATTTTGTAAATATCTTTATGTATAAAAAAACTCCTCGAGCTTGTCTTGGAAAGTTCAGCATAGTAAGTTAGAAGTTTAACATGATTCATAGTGAAATTGATCACTCTACCTTTATCAATGCTCTACTCCAGATCAATATATTTATTTTGTGGTTTACATTGATGATATCGTTATTACCAGAAATGATCAAGATGGTATCATTAGTTTCAAGCAACACCTCTTACAACATTTTTCATACTAATGTCCTCAACAGACTGAAGTATATTTTAGGTATTAAAGTTGCTCGATCTAGATAAGGTATTGTTATTTTGCAATACAAGTATTCCTCAGACATTCTTGAGAAGACAATAATAATGTTATGTAAACTTATTATCTCTCCTATAGATCCAAAAACTAAACTCTTTCCACGACAGGGGGAGCCCTAAATAATCCAGGAAGATATAAGTGTCTAGTTGGTAAGTTGAACTATCTCACAATGATCAGTTTATGGATTCTCATTGTGATAGCCACTAGGGTGTAGTTATTCGTATTGTGCAATATATTAAGTCAATTCCAGGTAAAGGACCACTCTTCGAGGATTGAGTTCATCAGTAGATCATTGAATATATACACACTTATTGGGCAGGGTCACCTTTTGATAAATCTTCTACATCTAGATATTATGTTTTAGTAGGATATAATTTTGTGTCTTGGAAGAGTAAGAAATAGTGTGTGGTTGCTCGATCTAGTACAAAAGCAGAATATCGAGTAGGGGAAGTAGCGACTTGTGAGTTAGTTTAGATTAAACAATTGTTGAGAGAGTTAAAATTTGTAGAAGTTAGTGAAATAAAACTTGTATGCGATAACCAAGTGGCTCTTCATATCACATCAAATCTGGTATTTTATGGGAGGACTAAGCACATTGATGTTAATTGTCACTTTGTGAGAGAGAAGATACTTTCCAGAGATATTGTTACAAAATTTGTGAAATCAAGTAATTAACTTGTAGATGTTTTCACCAAGTCCCTTTCTAGTTCTCTTATTAATTACATTTGTAACAATCTCAATACATATGACTTGTGTGCACTAGCTTGAGGAGGAGTGTTTGAATATAAATAGGAATATGAGTATTATATACAATCCTGCCTGGGAAAGAATTGTAATGTCAGTGTCCTAGTTGGAAAAGGAGTCCAATGTAGTGTTTATAAATAGGGTCTCAATTTAATAATTTAGATACAAAATTAAATATTATTTTTCTCCATTATTTCTCATACTATCTTTGTTATTCTATATTTATACTATAAAGATATATAGGTTTCTTCATTATGTTATTTGGCATAATTGGTAAAGTCATATCCATGTGATCAAGAGTTGATGAATTCTAAATGTGAAATAGTCTATTTTAGCAAAGTTGGATAAGCCTGCATATAATAAATTCTTGTAGTCCAACCCTTCCTTAAGCCTATGTATAGTTGGATCTTAATGCACCAGATTGTCTTGCATAATTTTTGGATAAGACTATATAAATGTATAGGCATTCCTTAACCCATGTGTAGCGGTAGCTTAGTGCATTTGGTTGTATTCTAGAAATGCAGGATAACTGTATATAAGATACTTTTGTTGTTTAGCTTTTCCCAAACCCCCACACAGTGAGAGATTAATGCACTAAATATTTTTTTATCACAAGTTAAATTGGAGAAGAGACTTATAGGAGAAGAGAGATTGAGTAGTGTAGGTATTTTGATTACTTAAAATCTAATGTCTCTGTGTAGTTTTTTCAATTCAAGTCCATCAGGTTTGGAATTATTAAATTGAGAGGAGAGGTAGACCTAGTATTTGAAATTTCTGGATTCATTAAGTTCTTAGTATTGGACCCATTGCATTTATAGTATTACAAGTCCAGATTCTTTTTTTCCCACACTACTATTAGGAGGATTAATGGTGTTTTCATTTACCATCCAGCGTGACTTGAACCTTAAACCTACCAATTGATGGTAGAAGTGCTTAGCCACTAGAGCAATCCCCACTCGTCAATTCAAACTTACTATTCATTGCAATTTTGATAAATTTTGATGTATAAATTTATGCTTTGCCTTATGCATAATAAGTATAATACTTTGTAAATGACTATGTCATTGATTATTTTTCTAAAATATCTTGTGCAACTCTTTCTATGTGGAATCCTTCTATTGTGAGAACATTTGTTTATAGAATCTATTAGTTTGAGAACCTGAATGTTATATGAAACTTTTTTATTTATTTTCCTTTTGCCACTTGCTTTGTCTCTAGAAAGAGAAGTTTGGTATGTGTATGTGAATTTTGCTGATGATAATGGAATCAACTTTGCGTCCTTAGAAAACACATGTGATAAGCCAAAGGAAATATTGTAAGGTTTAACCTATGGTTTGAATATGCTTATCAATTCAATCATCAAACCCAAAGGAGCTAAATTTTCTAACTTTGAATGGTATTTAGCATTTCACTAAATGTCGTCGATTCAAGGAATGATTTTTGGATCAGTTTAGCATGCTTTATGATGGGAAACAACCAAATCCTGGTGCCATTTTGTCCTTAGAAAAAGTTGCCAACATGTTGTGCAAAGATGGTAATCATTAGTAATTCTTCAACAAAAGCATCTATAACCTTGGAAAAAATGAAGAGCTTTGGATTTGATCTATCACTATTTATTAGTACCATCATGAGTGGGGAATTAATGCATCAATATCTTGAAAGGTGAGAAGAAACTTGGTTTTCCTCCCTAGGAATATCGTGTCTTCACAAGACTTAGAGTTACAAGGGTGCTATATCTCTTGAGGGACTCAAACTTGAAGTTGTGGAAAATATTAAGGAAGCTGATTTTATTTTGATTCACGGAACTGAAGCCTTAAGGATTTATTGATGCATCCCTAGTCCCCCCAAGGACTTTTACAAGGATCCAAGCCTGTGAACTTCAACAATGGCAAGGGTTATTCATGAATAAGGACTTTCAGAAGGATCCAAGGCCATGAACTTCAAAACTGGCAAGGGTTATTCATGAAGAAGGATGCACTTAAGTGCATTATGGAGTCCTCCCAAGAATTTCATATGTTCGTGATAACATTTTATGGGGCATATGCAGTGAAGAATAAAGAGGAGTAGGTTTTTGATAATTTCATGAATTCACCACAAAGGAGGACATCCAAATAAGGCCCTTACTTTCATTAAGGGTAAAAATGTAATAACATAGGGTCTTCTTTATTTGCTTGGTAAAAGTAGTATAGGGTCATCTTTATTTTCTTATTAAAAGTAAGTTCTTTTATGTTGGAAGACTTATAATTTTCATAAACTAAAAATCCCATTGTTATTGAGAATTAAGTGATTGAAGCTTTTAGTTATTTCTTGTTTGGAAAGAAAAGTTGCTTGGGACATCAATTTCCTTGATGTTCTTCTTAGAGTTTGGTGCTTATTGGGAAATTTGAAGAATTTCATTTTAATTTATTAAAGCTGGTTGTCTTTGATTCTCAATTATTATCTATCTATTTATCTTGTTTTGTTTCTTTGTTAACAAAATTATCTATTTATCTTCTCAATTATTATTTATCTGTTTATCTATTTATCTATTTTCTAAATAGTGCTTTATTTTCTTGTCAATCTTAGCTTCTGTTTTAGGGTTAGTATTAGACCCTAGGTTAAGGGTTGTTTTCACAAATCTTAATCTTGTAATTTTGATCTCTTCAAAAATAAAAAGAAATCCAAAAATCCCAAAAAGCATTGGAAGGAGTACGTGGATTACAATTTCATCGAATTTGGAGTTGAAATAAAGATGTGAAGATTGAGATTTTTTCATTTTTTTTCTTGAGCTTCTTTATCTTGTTCATGAAGAAGAAAGAAGAAAAGTACACTTTGATCCAAATATTTGAGGTCAAAGTGTTAGTGGGTCCATTTGTGGAATTTTGATTTTTTTAAACGATTCATGTCAGCAGCCACATCAACACTGACTAGTCGACTTCCATCCACTTCAACACCATATAGGTGACAACTCAGCTATAGGACTAGCCAGCTCCACATCATCCATATCCAGCCAAACCCCAGCACCTGGAAGGTGCGTGACATAAATTCAGAGAGCAAATCTGCTCATTCGCTACACTTAGCCAAATTTTTGGATCCCTCCTCCCCCCTTAAAAAAAAAACAAAAACAAAAACTAAGTGTCCAAACTTTGTAGTTCTTTTTCCTACACTTTCCTCTTTTAATTTTTTAGCTATTTAACAAGCAATTAACATATTTAATTACTTGTTAACTAGTTTTAAACATTCAAATCATTTCTTTGATCTTTCAAACTAAGTAACAACAAGTAATTCCTTCTACTTTTGTTACTTTATTTTGAGTCCAAATTATTTTTGTGTTACTTTCTTTTTTAGTTTTGTTCTTTAATTTCTATTGAAAGTTCTTGATTCTCATCCTTAGATTTTGGGATTTAGTTTGTGACTTGATAAGAAACCATTTTTAACCTTCAAGTAGAGATTAGACCCTTGCAACTCATCAGAGCTAAATAAGCTATAACCATTAGCCAAGGGAATTTGTGAGGCATACAAAGGCATGAATTCTTGAGTGTTTGTAGATTTTTTTTATCTAACATAACATTTTTGATTTTTTCATTTGAGTGTTATAACTAGGTACCTATGTTGAACCACATAGAAGGTGAATCAATTACAAAATGAGATCCTACAATGCTTAAATTGTTGAGCATGTTCACCACTTTTCAATCCTGAATGAAAGAGCTGTTGGAAAGAATAAGAAATCAAGAAGAAACTCTTGAAGAAAGGAGTAGGGATGTTTCTTTAACTCCTCTGATGACTCATTATTTAGGAAACACAAGCTGAGTTCACCATGACTCTTCCACTCCAATTTCATTCGAAGCTCTTCATCGCATGCTTTGTATCATATCCATTGCTCCCCCAATTATTATCCAAACCATAAATAATACCCTCAAAAGCCTCTAAATACCACTATATGATCCTTTAAACCCAAAAAAGTACCTAAACCAGCACTAAATAGCCCTCTACCACCATCAAATGACTCCCACCCATATTGAAATACGATACAAATCCATAATATCCAACCAATGGGTGATAAGCTACAAGGAGTTCCAAGATGAGTTATAAGGAGTAGATGATGAATACGACAACCAAATGAGAGGTCAACACTTGAATTTCCATGGTGCTGGTAGAGATAGAATAGGAAGGCATGGTCCTATCCCTTAATTGGGTAGGCAATGGGGATTTGAAGGGAGAGAACTACATGATGAAAACTATAGTAAAGATCTATATGGGCACATTGGGTCTCATGGCCATTTTGGGTGTCGAGATATGAGTCTTAACTCCTTCAAGGTAACCCTCTTACCTTTCAAGGGTGAAAGCTACCCCGATGTATTTCTTGATTGGGTGACACAATATGATTAAATCTTTATGAGTAATAAGATATACGAGGTGTGAAAGACATATTATACTGTTGTTCAATTTGAGGGGTTTGTGTCTACTTGGTGGGAAACTCAAGTAAAGTCTAGGAGATTGCATTCTTTATCTGCCACTCCCACTTGGGAAAAACTTAAAACTATCTTGAGGCATAAGTATGTCACCAATCGATATCGCCAAGAGCAGCTCAAGAAGGGCTATACCTAGCAATAAGGCATGAAGTTTATGGAATGATACTATGATGAGTTCCAACTAGTGAAGATGAGAGTAGAACTTGCAGAAGATCCTTTACATGTTATGATACGATTTCAAGTGGGGTTGAGTAAAGCGATTGCGTATAAAATAAGACTCCACACTTATCGTGATATTGATAAAAATCTTGAAGTGGCTATTGATATTGATTTGGGGACTCAAGTTAGAGAAATATGACAAGTCAAGAGTCTACAAAGGGTCTTAGAACTATAAAAAAGAAGGTTAATATTCCTCTTTTACTTGGTTAAAAAAAAGGACACCACACAAGAGACCAAGAAACCAATGTCCAAACCACTCCAATTGATAAGACTACTCCCAAATATATCCTACATGAAGGAGTTACTTCTTCTAAACTTCTTCAATGTTTTAAATGTGAAGGATTTGTTCATAGAATGTGTGAGTTCCCTAACCGGAGGGAATTTATTATTATGATTGATAAATCTTGTAATTTTGATGATGTAAATATTCTTAAGGGGAATGAAAATAAGGATGCTCATGATGTGGTGGATAATGATGAAGGGAAGAAGAGTGAAGAATATGGTGATGTTGTTTCTTGTGGGTTGACTAGAATGGCTTTGTTCCTTAGCGATATTTCTCAAAAAGTGGAGCCTACCCTTCCAAACTATGTAATGAGGAGGACAATGATGAGCAAAGCCTTGGATGACCCAAACGAAAGGGAAAACCTTTTCCATTCTAAGTGCATCATCAAGGGAAATGTGTGTTCCTTGACAATCGATGGAAGAAGTAGTGTTAATGTTGCAAGTACTACTTTGGTGGATTTTATTCACCTTACCATTACTAAATATTCTACTCCTACAAGCTTTAATGATTGAGTGAATGTGAAGAATTGAAGGTAAGTAGGCTAGTTGTGATTAAGTTTAAGATTGGAAAGCACCAAGATAAAGTTTTGTGTGATGTGGTGCCAATGCAAGATTGTCACCTATTTCTTGGTCAATCATTGCAATATGATAGAGATACTAATCATGATTATCATACCAATCGATATTTCTTTGAAGATGAAGGGTATAAAAACATTCCATATCCTATGAAACCTGTACAAGTTAGTGACATATACCACAAGTTGAGGAAGTTAAATGAGAAGGTCAAGGGTATGGATTCTAATAGAAAGGTCAAGGGTGTTATGGATGAGAATGAAGGGAAAGGTAGTAATAAAGAGAAAAAGAAGGTGCCCCTCTGGGCGAGTTTTAAGAGGATTAAGGATGATTTGGATGAGAGGGATCCGGTGGTACTTCTAATGCATAGGAATTGTTCTTTACTTAATAACAACCTAAATTCTTCTCTTTCGGGTTTTATTTCTTTTTTTTTTATTGGTCTATGAAGATATGTTTTTCCTAGAACTTCCAAAAGGATTACTCTCTATAGGGGTAATTGAGCATCAAACTGATTTAATTCAAAATTCCTAATTTCCAAACAAGTCAGCTTATTGATCCAATTCAGAGGATTCCAAGGAACTACAAAAGGGGGTACTTAAGAAAGGGGGGGCATGGAAGATCATGAGTCCTTGTGCGGTACCATTGATCTTGGTTCTTAAAAGGGATGGTACTTGGCCCATGTGTATGGATTATCAACCCGTCAACAAAATAATAGTAAAGTATCACCATCCCATCCCTCAACTTGATGACATACTTGACTATTTGAGAGGTTCTTGCATATTATACAAAATAGATCTTAGGATCGGTTACAATCAGACTTGGATGAAACCCAGGGATGAGTGGAAAATGACAATTAGGATCAAATTTGGTCTCTATGAATGATTCATAATGCCTCTTGGCCTCATTGATGCTCCCAGTACTTTTCTGTATTTGATGAATCATGTGATTAAACCTTTTATTGGTAAATTTGTGGTGTGTAATTCAATGATGTGTTAGTGTATAGAACGATAATGAATAGGTATGTTGATTATTTGATGTGTGTGTTTGATGTTCTTAGGCAAGAAAAACTCTATACTAATATGTCTTAATGCTCTTTTGGTGTTGATGAAGGTTTTTTTTAGGTTTTGTTATGAGTTCAAGGGGATTTGAGGTTGATTAATCCAAATAGATGCTATTAAGAATCAACCAACTCCCACGTCTGTAGGTGATGTGCATAGTTTTCATGGATTGACTAGTTTCAATCGGTGGTTTGTTAAATGATTTAGCACCGTAGCCACCCCCTAACTAAGGTGATTCAAAATTTAACATCCTTTTTTTGGAGTGAGAAGCAAGACCAAGATTTTTCCACCTTGAAACACATGCTTAGTTCTGCACCATTGTTGCAATTACCCAACTTTGATTAAAATATTGAAATTGAATGTGATAGTAGTAAAGTGGGTATTGGGGCCATTTTGATGCAATAATTAAACCAATTTATTAATTTAGTAAGAAGCTTAGATGTGCGGAATTGAATTAGTCCACCTATGATCTTGAGCTTTATGCCTTAATTCGGGCTTTAGGTAATTGACAACACTACTTATGGACTTAGGATATCTTCATTAGGATCGATCCTGAGTCATTGATATATATTAAGTCACAAAGAAAGTTAAACCAAAGGCATACCAAATGGGTTAAATTTCTTGAAATGTTCCCTTATGTGATTTATTACAAAAAGGGGGATGATAATGCAGTGGAGGATGCTTTGTCAAGGAAATATGTTTTGTTTTCTAATTTGACTTCTAAGTTGTTGGGAATTGAGAACTTGAATTCATTGTACCCCAAGGACCCTATTTTTGCTTAAATCTACCAAGGTTGTGGAGTATGAGTAAGGGACCATAAGCTCAAGGATAAACCTACGATTCTATTTGCTACATTTGATGGTTACTTGTTCAAGAAAAGTGATTTTGTGCGCCTATAATCTCTTAAAGAGAATTTCTTATGAGAGAAGAACATGATGGGGGGTTTGATGAGGCATTTTGGTATTGACAAGACATTGGGTATCCTTGAAGAAAAGTTTTATTAGCCTAAAATGCGTAGTGATATTGCCAAAGTTTGTGGTCAATTTACTGAAGTCATAGTGCTTAGTCTAGGTTACTTTCCCACGGCCTATATACCCCACTCCCTGCCCCTTAAAGACCTTGGCTTGATATTTCTATGGATCTTGTGTTGGGATTGAAAAGGACTAGGAGGGGAATGAATAGCATCCTTGTGGTTGTAGATCTTTTTTTTACAAAATGGCTTACTTTATTAAACATTATAAGTGTAATGATGCCCTACATGTGGAATCGGTTTTGTTGAGAATGTTTTCAAGTTGCATAGTATTCCGCAATCCATAACCAATTTTAGAAGGAATTGTGGGGTAGACTGTAACGCCCCAATTTTTTGAACCAGATCGCTACACGGTGCCCATGATCCCGAGGGACCACAAGCTAACCCATGACTGATATCTGTACCTGTATACTGCAATATATGATGTAATAATATGGAAAAAATGAACAATAGTCCATAAGGTTCAATTGCATAGAATATCTGACAAATCATAACATCCATATAGAGTAACGAATGCCCAAAATAACTAAAATATGAATCAAATCCGAGCTAAATCTGAAATCCTCTAAATACTGTCTGAATAAGGAGTTGAAGGAATATGTCTTCAACTAACTCCGTCTAGCAAAACTGAACTGAATTAATAAATAAAATAAATAATATCGTCCTCGTATAGATGAGAACTCACTGCAACTCTGCGACTGGAATGCTACTGCTACTGCTGATCTGGAGCTCGTATCTGTGAACCTATGGTGTAACCTGAAAGAAAGCACTATAGCGCAAATGCGTCAGTACAACTGGGAGTACTATGTATACGAGTGAGGTAGGCTAAATTCAAAAGGGTTTAGATGCATGAAATTCTATAATCCTAGGCATATTATCAAACACTTTGCATGAATTCTTTTAGCTTAAGTATGTTCATGAATTTCACCATATTAAGCCACATAAGGATCATGGGTTTCAACAAACAAACACATATACTTCATGAAAACACCTTTAGATATCATCTTAAAACTTAAACAATAATCATCAACATGTACATGCTCACATCACATCAAGTCAATCACAAAATAATATTTAAAACATGGTTCTTAAGCTCTATGAACTAAATGGATCCATAGATGAACACTACGCATACCTGACTCAAGGTTCTTGATGTTTTTAGACTTGAAGGATTTGTAATCCTTTGATTTTTAAAGAATATTGGGTCTTGTTCTTGGAGATTAAATTTAGAGAGAAACCCTAGTTTTTATTTGTGAAATAATAATAAGCAAAAATGGCTGTATTCGGACTCATCTGGGTATATATAGGTGAGTGGTAAGTGACTAAAATACCCCTATTAAAATGGCTTGGAAGTAAACTGAACGTGGAGTGTGATGATCCAACAGAAGGTCTGTCAGGAACTTTATGGTCCATCATTTCGACCGTCATACGTGGACTAAAAATGGGGTTCACTGGATAAGAGTTGACGGCCTGGATGACGGTCTGTCAAAAATCTGAAGGTCTATCAACTCGTCCATCAATCCTTATCCATAATGTATCCCTACTACCTTAGATGTTACAGTCAAAGTGGTGGTCCGTTACTTGTTTGGCGGTCCATCAACTTGGATGTTGCACCTGGGTATTTCGGTCAGTTCTGAGTAAAATATCCATAACTTCCTCATCTGGTGTCGTATTTTGACAAAATTGGTATCGTTAGAAAGCTAACTAAATTTACCACTTGATAGAAAGTATAAATATCATAAATACCATAGGTAAAAAAATATATTTGTATTTCAAAGCAAGTACTAGCATCCTTGAGATGATTTCAAGCTAGGAATAAGCACGGGTATTACAATATCTCCCCCTTGAGAACATTCATCCTCAAATGAGACTGACTAAGAGGGAAAATAATAAATAAACATAAACTGAACATGAGTGAATGAGACATGACTTCATGAATAACATGCTAAATATACTGAACTCATGCACATCTGATGCATGGCTTACTGGTACATAAATGCATGACTGAGTGTTCTGATAAACTGAGTTTCTAAATACGAGAATTCATAGATGATGCATGATTTTATAACTGAATTGATACATGAATGAATGACAAAGTATGAAATGGTAGTAGATACCACATTTATAATGGGAACATAAATACGAAACTGAATAAGCTTAAGGTGAACTATTACCTTGAGCTTGATCTGAATTGGCGGAGAAGAGGTAAGGATACTTGGTACGCATATCTGCTTTTGTTCCCAAGTATCTCCCTCGATGGACTGATTTTGCCAAAGAACCTTAACTAGAGGGACCTCTTTGTTCCTCAATCGACGAGTCTGATAGTCTAAGATTTCGACTGGAATCTCTTCATAAGAGAGACTGTTCTGAACATCAACACTCTGAATAGGTATACAGCTGCTAGGTCACCTACGTACTTCTTGCGCAAGGATACATGGAAGATTGGATGAACTGAGGTTAAATATGAAGGAAATTTGAGCTCATAATCTACCTTTCCTAAACAATTGAGAATCCTGAAGGGACCGACATAGCGGGGACAGAGTTTTCCTTTTTTGCCAAATCTCTTCACTCCCTTCATGGGAGAGATCTTGAGATAGACATAGTCATTGACCTCAAACTTGAGATCTTTTCTACAAACATCAGCATAAGACTTCTGTTGGCTCTGAGAATCCTAGAGTCTCTCTCTAATAACCTGGACTTTCTCTAAGGTGTTGAAAACTAAGTTAGGACCTATGACTGAGGCCTCACTAACTTCAAACCAACCAATTGGAGATCTACACCTCCTGCCATAGAGAGCTTCGAATGGAGCCATTTTAATACTGGAATGATAGCTATTGTTGTATGAAAACTCAATCAAAGGCAAGTGGTCATCCCAACTTCCCTTGAAATCAATTACACAAGCCCTTAGCATATCTTCAAGAGTTTGTGTGGTCCTTTTTGTTTGACCATCTGTCTGAGGATGAAAGCCTATATTGAGATGGACTTGGGTACCAAGATACTTTTGGAATGCTTTCCAGAAGTGAGAGGTGAACTGGGTACCTATGTATGAAATAATAGATGATGGAACACCGTGTAATCTGACCAACTCCCTAATATAGAGTTTGGCATAATCCTCGGCTAAATAAGAGGTATGAACTGGAAAGAAATGAGCTGACTTGGTCATCCTATCTACAATAACCCAAACTAAATTGTGTTGATGACGAGTTCGAGGCAAACCCATCACGAAGTCCATGTTCACTTCTTCCCACTTCTAAGTAGGAATGGTGAACTCCTGCATGGGTCCATTAGGCTTCTGATGCTCTATCTTAACCTTCTGACATATAGAGAACTTATCCACAAACTCTACAGCATCTCTCTTCATCCCACTCCATCAATAGATTTCCCGTAGGTCGCGGTACATCTTAGTGGCCCTTGGATGAATATAGTATCACGCACTATGCGCTTCTGCAAGAATCCGCTGCTTTAAGTCATCTACACCTAGAACGCACAGACGACCCTGACTACAAAGAACCCCATCTCCCCCTTGGGAGAAAACCTCTACTATCTGATTCTGAACTGACTTTTTTAGCTTGACAAGGCTAGGATCCCTATCTTGCTTTTCTTTCCCCTCAGAAACTAAAAATGACTCTAAACTACTCTAAACACATACACCACTCTCCGAAGAATCAACTAAGCGAACACTACCCATGGATAGTCTACTGAGAGCGTCGTCCACAACGTTGTCCTTGCCCAGATTGTAAAAGACACTCATGTCATAATCTTTCAAAACCTCTAACCACCTTCTCTGACGAAGATTGAGATCTTTCTAAGAAAAGACATACTAAAGACTCTTATGATCTATGAAGACATCTACATGAACTCTGTATAGATAATGCCTCCAAATCTTTAAGGCAGATACTATGGCTTCTAACTCAAGATCATGAGTTGGATAATTCTTCTCTTGGGGCTTTAACTGTCTGGAGGAGTAGGCTATGAACTTACCATGCTGTATGAGTACTCAACCTAAACCCACTCTGGATGCATCACAATATACCACGAACCCATCTGAACCATCTGGAAGAGTTAGAACTGGAGCTGAGGTGAGTCGAGTCTTCAACTCTTGAAAACTCTTCTCATAAGGATCTGACCACTGAAACTTGACCTTATTTTGAGTCAATCTAGACATGGGGGATGCAATAGAAGAAAATTCCTTGACAAACCATTTGTAATAGCCAGCCAATCCCAAGAAACTTCTAATATATGATAGAGAGACGGGGTGAGGCCAGGTTCTTACCGCTTTGGTCTTTTGAGGATCTACTCTAATGCCATCACCGAAAATAATATGGCCAAGGAATACTACTGATCTTAGCCAAAACTCACACTTACTGAATTTGGCGAATAGCTGGTGATCTCTGAGAGTCTGAAACACAATCCTGAGATGGTCTGAATGATCACGCTCTGTAGGCAAATGGACTAGGATATCATCTATGAAGACTATGACGAATATGTCCAAGTTCTTCTTGAACAAATGGTTCATCAAGTCCATGAAAGTGGCTGGGGCATTGGTAAGGCCAATGGACATAACTATAAACTCGAAGTGACTATACCGAGTACGAAAAGCTATCTTCGAGATGTCATATTCTCTAACTCTGAGATGATGGTAGCCTGATCTGAGGTCTATTTTTGAGAAATAACTATCACCCTAAAGTTGGTCAAACAATTTGTCTATTCTGGGAAGAGGATACTTGTTCTTGACCATAACTTTGTTGAGCTGATGGTAATCAATACACATCCTGAGAGAACCATCTTTATTGCGCACAAATAAGACTGGTGCACCCCATGGGGATACACTGGGCCTGATGAATCCCTTATCTAAGAGATCCTTTAACTGATCTTTCACTTCCTTGAGTTTATCTGGTGCCATTCTGTATTGCAAAATAGAAATAGGCTGAGTATCTGGAATAAGGTCAATGCCGAAGTCTATTTCCCTTTCGGGAGGAATGCCTGGAAGATCTTCGGGAAACACATATGAATACTCATTTACAACTGGGACTGATTCATGACTAGGATATTTAGAACTGGAATCTTTAATATGCACGAGATTATACACGCACCCTTAGAAATCATTTTTCTTGCCCGAAGGTAGGAAACAAGCTGACCCCTGAAAGATGAAGTACTACCCTTCCACTCTAGGACGGGCTCATTTGAGAACTAAAACTGAACTACCCTGGTTCTGCAGTCGACTATGGCATAGCAGGAATAAAGCCAATGTATGTCGAGAATGACATCAAAATCAGTCATCTCTAGCTCAACTAAATCAGCTGATGTGGCTTTCTGAAATATCATAACCAGGTAGTTCCTGTACACCCGCCAAGCTATGATGGTTTTACCCACTGGGGTAGATACTAAAAAAGGCTCTGCTAAAATTTTAGGACTAATTTTGAAATCGCCTACTATATAAGGAGTAACAAAAGACAAGGATGCACCTACATCTAGCAAAGCGTAAACATGAACATGGAAAATCTATAACTACTAGTAACGACATCAGGAGAATTTTATTGATCCTGTCGGGTCTGAAGAGCATAGAGTCTGTTTGGGCGTTGCCCACTAGTTGCATTGGAAGTGGCACTCTGCTGATTTGGGCGACTGGACTGGGCTGTGGAGTGATTCTGCTGGCCCTGTAGACCTGACTGTGGATACTCTCTAATCCTGTGGCCTGGCTTTCCATAACCAAAACAAACATCTCTACCAGCTCTATAGGTACCCTTGTGGTTCTTACCACAAGTCTGACACAGGGGATTAGTTCGGGCACTACTGACACTGCCCTGATACTTAGAGCTTGGTGCTCGATCTCTGTTGCCATCTCTGAATTTTGGCACTGGGGAACTGGCAGAGGAAGGAGCTGGAATTGCTGGATTAGGATAAAATTGCGAACGATTTCCTCCTTATAATTTTGGTCGAGCAAAACTGAAACTGCCTGACCTTGCTCTTTTGTTCTGCCTTTCCCTAGTCCTAATCTTCTGCTCCTCTATTTGTTCATCATGAGTCATGAGCCTTCATAAAGTTATATCACTATTCAACATCACAGATCTACACTCATTTACTACGCTATCATTCACCCCTGACACGAACTTGCTCATCTTAGCACTGTTGTCTGCAACCACATGAGGGGCATATCTGGCTAGCTGAGTAAATCTGAGAGAATAATCCTTAAATGTCATATTTCCCTACATGAGGTTGATGAACTCTAGAACTTTTGCCTCCCTCAGATCTTGGGGAAAGAATCTATCTAAGAAAGTCGTGACAAATTCCTCCCACTCAATAGGATCTATATCCTCTAACCTTTCGGACTACCACTATTTGTACCAAGTGTGAGTAACATCCTGTAACTGGTATGCGGCTAACTCAGCACTCTGACAAGAAGTAACTCCCATGATGTCTATGACCTTCTGGACTTGGTTAATGAATTCCTGAGGGTCTTTATCTGACTTAGACACAAACAAAGAGGGAGGGTTCATTCAGCTGAAGTCCCGAATCCTAGCTACGGCTGAGTTGGCCACTGGATTGGCTGGAATAGCTGGTGGCCATTCATTTTAGGCATCCACAGACTGAGTAAGTATGGTGAATGTGGCCCTAAACTACGCATGAGAAACATGTTCTCTCAAAGAATTTTTAGGCTGAGAAACTGGCTGGTTTCTTCTCTTTGGAGACATATTATGAAATAAGAGAAAAATGGATTAGACTGAGAGTTTAACTTGAGATTATGCTCACTATCATGATATGAATACTGAAAGAAGGGAAATTGTTCTTGAAATATCTTAGAGCCTCTTGTACATAAATGTGGCATGTAACACACCCATGCATAAGACTCTACTAGATGTGGTTTTCAGACTTCCTAGGACTCTATTGAACCTTAGGCTCATATACCAAGTTTGTAACGCCCTGGTTTTCTGAACCGTATTGCTACACGGTGCCCATGATCTCGAGGGACCACAAGCTAACCCAGGTCTGATATCTTTACCTATATACTACAATATATGACGTAATAATGCGTAAAACATGAACAATAGGCCATAAGGTTATACTGCATAGAATATCTGACAAATCATAACATCCATATGGGGTAATGAATACCCAAAACAACTGAAATCTAAATCAAATCCGAGCTAAATCTGAAAGCCTCTAAATACTATCTGAATAAGGAGTTGAAGGAATATGTCTCCAACTAACTCCGTCTAGTAAAACTATACTGAATTAATAAATGAAATAAATAATATCGTCCTCAAATGGATGAGGACTCACTGCAACTCTGCGACTGGAATTCTACTTCTACTGCTGATCTGGAGATCGTATCTGTGAACCTATGGTGTAACATGAAAGAAAGAACCATAGCATAAATGTGTTAGTTTAATTGGGACTACTGAGTATACGAGTGAGGTAGGCTAAATGCAAAAGGGTTTACATGCATGAACGATACTAACTGACTGACTGATATGAACGTAAGAGTGCAAACATGCATAGGTAGTAACTGAGATCATGATTACGTGATATCTAGATCTGGACACTAATGCATGATCTAATGATATCTAACATGAAAAATACTGAAATTATGATAACATAGATGACTGTTTCTGACAGTCCTAAATCTAATGGAACTATCTATGTTTCGTTCGGTAACTGAATTGACTGTATCTGACCGTCCTGATATACTGAAATCTGAAGAACTATCTGAGTTCTTTTACTGAGACTGGGACTAAAATTATGGGAGGTAGTTGTTTGACCGACATGCCTTAATAACGCATATAGCTAAGTTGGGGTCCAATCTCTGCCCCAACTGGAAGGGTGTCAATACCGCGCCACTGGTAAGGACAGCTGCGAGTGACCCTTAGCTGGAAAGTACTCAAAATGAGAATAGTGGGAACCCTAAAATGATGGATTAAGCAACCTCATCAACCCTAATCTGACAGGTTAAGATGTCTCAACCTACGATGGCTACGTAGTTCTGAAACACAAGGATGATTACTAAGAATCACACCCTAAACTGGCAGGTGAGTTCCAATCCTTGGGTTCAATCAGTGGTAACTCCTACTCCCATCTGAAGAGACTGAACTTGGTTTAACTGATGGTACATGTACTGAGTAACTAACTTCCGTTGACTGACGGATTAGTGCTACTATTTGAGAATTATCTGAGATCATGAGATTTTCGAGGTTTCCTGAGTCACATGCCCGACTGAGTTCTATAGATCATGGCTTGACTAAGATTATCATGATAACATAACATGGATCTAGGCACACAACTATATTTTTTGGGTGCAAGTACCCCAGGACTCAATAGAAAGAAATTGACACACATGACTGACTTGATCGTAAGAGTAGAGTCCACAATTTATCATATCATGAGTAGGGGATTTCACACTAATCATAGTTCTCAACATCTTATACATGGAAGGGAAATTCATACAACATGTATATACTTGCATAGCTTCAATAGCATGATCAATCCATATCACAACAACAATGCATATCACTCACATGGAATTCATGGGAAATCATAAACCATAGAGCATGGACTTGTCATTTAAGCACTATTGAATCATGGGATATGAATTCTATCATCCTAGGCATATTATTAAACACTTTGCATGCAATCTTTTAGCTTAAGTGTGTTCATGAATTTCACCATATTAAGCCACATAAGGATCATGGGTTTCAACTAACAAACACATATACTTCATGAAAACACCTTTAGATATCATTTTGAAACTTAAACAGCAATCATAAACATGTACATGATCATATCAAAACAAGACAATCACAAAATAATATTTAAAACACTATGCATACCTGACTCAAGGTTCTTGATGTTTTTGAACTTGAAGGATTTGAAATCCTTTAATTTTTGAAGAAGATTGGGTCTTGTTCTTGGAGATTAAATTTAGAGAGAAACCATAGTTTTTGTTTGTGAAATAATAATGACCAAAAATAAATTAATTTGAACTCATCTTGGTATATATAAATGAGTGCTAAGTGACCAAAATACCCCTATTAAAATGGCCTAGAAGTAAGCTAAATGTGGTATATGACGACCCAACTGACGGTCCATCAGGAACTTGATGGTCTATCATTTTGACCATCATACGTGGACCATAAATGGGATTCACTGGATAAGAGTTGACATCCTGGATGATGGTCCGTCAAAAATTTGATGGTTCATCAATTCATCCATCAATCCTTATCCAGAATGTGGCCCTACTGCCTTGGCTACGACGGTCAAAGTGGCGGTCCGTCACTTGTTTGGCGGACCGTCAACTTGGACGTTGCACCTAGGTGTTTCGGTCCATTCTGAGTAAAATTGATATCATTAGAAAGCTAACTCAATTTCCCACGTGATAGAAAGTAGAAATCTCATAAATACCACGGGTATAAAAATATATTTGTATTTCAAAGCATGTACTAGCATCATTGAGATAATTTCTAGCTAGGAATAAGAACGGGTATTACCTAAACATGGGAAAAAATTATTGTTCTATACATCATGTCACCCATATATTGATGGTCAAATAGAAGTTTTGAACCAACCCTAGAGTCTATGCTTCAGTCCATAGTTAAAGTAAAACTGACATCTTGGTAAGAGCAATTTCCTTTAGTTGAATTTGCATATAATCGTGTCATTCATAATTCTATTGGCATGTCTCCATTTGAGGTCGTGTATGGCTTTAACCCCCTAACACATTTGTATCAAGATGTTTTGTTGAGTGTAAATAGTAACAATAGCACCATGTCCATGAAATCTTTTCATGAGAAAGTGCGACTTCAACTTGAGAATACGAATTAAGAAAATACCAAGAAAGTTAATAAGGGGACAAAAATGGTGGTGCATGAATCGGGTGATTGGGTATCAGTTCAATTTTGAATGGAAAAATTTTCTTATAAGAGTAAGACCAAGATGGTTCCTAGAGAAGATGACCCATTTGAAGTGCTTGAAAGGATTAATGACAATGCCTACAAAATTAATCTTCCCCTAGATTATCAAGTGCATAATACATTCAACATTCATGATCTTTCTTTTATGGATGTGTGTGATGACCCCCCCTTAAATTTGAGGGAAAATTCTTCTTAAGAAGGGGAGAGTGATGCATCCCAAGGGCCCTTAAGTCCTTTCACAAGGAGCCAAGCTTGTGAACTTCAGTATTGGCAAGGATTATTCATGAATACAGATGCATTTGAGTTCATTTAGAGTACCCTCAAGAATTCTATGTGTTCATGATAAAATTTGATGGGGAATACCTAGAGAAAAAGAAAGAGGAGTAGGATTTTGATGAATTCTTGAATTCATCACAAAGAAGGACATCCAAACAATTCCCTTACTTTCATTAAGGGTAGAATTGTAATAACATAAGATTTTCCATATTTTGTTAGTATAAGTAGCTTCTTTTTATATTTTAAGATTTATAATTTTCATCAACTAAAAACTCCATTCTTATTAAGAGATTATGAGAGCTTGTTGAAGTTTTTATTTCTTTCTTGTTTGGAAAGAAAAGTTTCTTGGGATATCAATTGCCTTGAGATTCTTCTTAGAATTAGGTGCTTGTTGGGATACTCGAAGAAGGTTACTTTAATTTATTAAAGTTGGTTGTCTTTGATTCTCAATTTGTGTCTATCTATTTATATTGTCTTATTTCTTTGTTAATCCCTTTGTTAATTATCTACATTGTGCTTTATTTTCTTTGTCAATCTTAGCTTCTGTTTTAGGGTTTGTATCATTTCTTCAGCTTCTACACTACCCATCAATCTTGATGAACTTGAAAAGATATTGGATTAGTGTGATGTTACTGCTGTGGATGCTTCTAATTGTATTGCATAGGGGTCTTACTCTACCATGATATTAAAGAAGAAAATACCACTGGAATTATTGCATCAACATTTATTACTGACGAAGTCCGTGATATTGAACTTGGGCTTAGAAAATTTGGAGAGGTCGTGAATGATTGTTCTATAAATTCTCTTTCCTTGAAAAATAATTCATATTCGACATATTTGCTCACTTCATTTACATGGTGAAAAATGTACGACATAGTCAAGGCTAGAATTTTGCTCCCCATTCTTGATGTACTGATTAATGTTATTCACTTTGTACCTACTTTTTGATTCTTTTGATTTACCTGTGGCCTTTTAAACTTTTCAAGGATGTTCATTTAATAAATTGTGACCTATTGATGTATTTGACAGTTATTGCTGTTGAAAATTTTTGGTATTTTATTTTTTAGGATTTTATTCTGTTATAAGCTTTTGTAGGCTATTTATTTGGCAATTCCACTATAGGGCTTAATTTAAAAGCTAGAAAGTTTTCTTAAAGCATGCGGAGGAAGATATTAGTAACTATGTGGAGAGGGAGTGAATTATGCAACATTTGGTTAAACTACTCTACTCCTACTTTTGCTACTTTTCATAGTGATCTTTCTTAATTTTAGGATAAAAAGGCTTGGTTAAAGGCACAATTTGGTGTAATTTGAAATTTATTAAGAAAAGAAAACCATGGTAGAATGTCTTGCTTTCTTATTTCTCCATCTAAGTTAGCGGAAATGTTTTACACTTAGGGCCATGTAATTTCTTTATCTCGGCTTGCCTTACGCCGTCTAGAACCTTTTGGTTTTGGGGGTTGGGAGTTGGGGGATAGGTGTTGGGCTATACCATTTGGGTTCTTTTCTTTCTATTGAAGAAAGTCAATTTCCTTATTAGACATGTCTTAGCTACAATATTTTTGATTTGTAATGCCACATAAAGTCTCTTTCTTGCTTAGTGGTTAGTCAATGAAGTCATTCTGAAATGACATTAGCATAAAGTGTCTTTCTTGCTTAGAGGTCAATAAATGAAGTCATTTTGGATCTGTCACTCGTCTTATTCCAAGATTTTAGCCAATTTGACATGTCGAAGACCTCTAATGGATCTATATTTGGGTTCTAAAAAATCTGATGCTTCATTCCAGAGGAGAAATCACATACTTAATTTTGCCGTGGTAGATTAGCCTCTCAAAAATTTTTACAATCTAAAAAAGCAAAGCCATTTTCATCATCAAGTTTTAAATTAGTAGTTTTTAAACCATAGGTAATGTGAATATATGAAAAAAGTTGGTAAATTTTTTAACTAATATTGTTCCAGCTCTTGTGTTAAATGTAGAAAAGGAACATTACACAAACAGACACTTAAACTTGGTATCAATTGGCAAGTAAGCACTCTAACTATGAGAATGCACATCTACACACATTAACTTAGTTTCAAATAGAAACTTAACACTCCAACTTGTCCTCATTGTGTCTCATAGACACCCGATACTGACATGGCACATAAATTTTGAAGGTAACTAGATGATCATTTTATAAGTTAAAGTGTTCAGCTGACACGGTGAGGGAAAGTTAAGGTTTTTAGATGCGCATACTCAAAATTGAAGTGGTTACTTACCAAGTATGTCCAAGTTTGAATGTTTATTTATGTATTATGCCTTTAGAAAATGAGACATCAGTGCATGCATATATACATTGAGGGGGCTAGGACTTTATTCATGCCACAATATATACACACACTAACCCTTCCATATGATTTGCTATTCAAACAAAAAAATTACTCTACACAAAACTCATTGGAACTGATACGAAGTGATTAATTCAACTATATAGATAGTTCATAAAACTACTATTTTTACCCTAGGAACAAGACATATCCAACATACGGTCAATTCCAAAAAATAACAAAATCTAACTTTGTACAAAGTTACTAGAATAACTGTGATATTGGGGCAAAATTAAGCACATAAAATCTTATAGCCCTAGTCACTCCTCCATTATTAGAAATTATATGTTACAATTGCATGTCAATACCAAATAGGCAACTTTGGATAGATCAAGATTTTTGTGTAAATAAAACCATTATGAATACAATGTTAATTAGATTGAGACCATAAGCTAGATGATTCTTTGGATGTCTTAAATACAGAACAAGTGCATTTTAATTGGCTGAAGTGGAGCCACACTTCACCATCTAAAAACTTATATTTTGGGGTGACTTAATGGCATAATACATAAGCATGCCCTTCAACTTGGCATCAAATCACATCTATGACCTCCAACTTTGGGTATGCACAAGTAAGTACTTAAACTTGTTTAAAGTTGAACAAATAGACACGCACATCCTATGTGGCATAATACACATATGAAGTCATGTAGGACAAGAATTGGCAACAAAGAATGACACATAGGACATATGTGTCAACTTGTTCAACTTTATACAAGTTTAAGTATATACTTGTGCACACCCAAAGTTGGAGGCCATAAATATGATCTGAGGCCAAGTTAAAGGAAATGTTTATGTATTATTCCTTTAATTAAGATAGTTATTTTTAAAGTTAATAATTGATTCAAAGATTCCTTGACATCATAGTCATTAATTACCCATAACTTAAAAGAAAACTTCCTGTGATGAATACCTGTAGAATAAATAAAAAGAATGTTTCCCAAATCTGAAAACCCTATTTACTATGCAATATGTCAAAAACTAACAACAGTCCCTCTGGTAATGGTATCTCTCCATACACCTCATTTAAAATACTATGAAACTATAGAGTTATTCAGTAACAAATCAACCCAATGAAATGCTCTATTTAAAAATTCCAAATAACCCATATTAGATGGTATATCAAGGAAATTTAATTCTTCATGTCGAAATGCCAAATAATCCATTTCAGATAACACAGGGTATCACTAGTAGGATGATTATCATTTTTTATCTGGGCGCCATTTTTCAGTGCAAGAATTTCATTACATTCTCTACCATCATTATTGAGGATCTTATAGTCACCCCTAGTTGAACCATATCCCAATCCACAAGTACAAGAGATCTGTGAAAATTTTTGATTGGGAAGTACTACTGATTATCTTATAGAGGGGTTCCATAAAAAATGTGCAAACTCTTTATCAAGATGATTACAAACCTCTATTAGATCCAAACCATCATAACAACTACATATTTTTCAACATTATAGTTTTACTACTAGAAGGCCTAATCAAATCTTTGCATAACCTCAAATAGTTGAACCGGCTAAGGAAAGCACACAAAAATGAAAACTCTTTGTTAAGAAGATTTTTTTGTGAATTTTGGTTAATTTTGTCATCATTGAGATGCTTCATCATAAAGTAAGGCTGGGAGATCATTTTTATCTAAAACTTTGAGTGAATCGAAGAAGAGACCGCATATCTAGTCTACCAAGGATGTCCATAATTATTTTTTATTATAAATCCATTTTCTTTTGTTCTCAAAATGCTTCACAACTCTCTTTCTTGCTATTAAAAAATCTAAGTAAAGCATAATTTATCCACATGCCTGAGTCTCTTTGTATATTAATAGAAGTGAATCTAATATTTTGATTTTGTAAGTTCTAATTCTTGAAAAGATAGCTTATTGGGTTTTAGAAAATTTATTTCTTCCTTCTTTTGAATTTGTTTGTCTTGTTTGACTTGGGATACATTTTTGAATCTTGTGGTCAACTAAAGGGGAGCCTTGGAGTAATGAGTGAAATTGTTGTCATGTGACCTAGAGGTCACAGATTCAAGTCATAGAAACAACCTCCAATAGAAAGTGGCTTCTCAAATAGTTGGATCGATGATAAAGAACTTCAGAGTCAAAACTCTTTATTAAGAAGAAGTATTATTTTAGGAATTTTGGTTAGTTTCGGCATGATTGAGATGGTTCATTGTAAACACATTTGAATCAAAAAAGATACAACACAGGTAGCCTGCAGAGAATGTCCATTATAATTTCTTCTTGTGAGTGAATTACCATAGGACCATCACCATACACCTTCTTTATTTTCTTTGAATGCTTCACAACTCTTTTCCCTACAATTAAAAATTATAGCTAAGGCATACATATTTGCTCCACAAGTTTCGGTATGCTGACAAAAGCAAATCTAGAATTTTGAGTTTATGAGTTATACTGTAACACCCAGAACTTTTGAATTAGAAATTAAACTATTGTTCCTACGTGTGGAATCTCTAATATAAATTATTTACAAGTGATAATAAGTGTCATGATCTTTATCCTCGTGTTTGAAATGCTTTCGAGGCGAAAAATCTTCATATGAATCACTTAGAGCGAAGTTGAGCTAAGAACCTTTAATTTCGTTAAATCCTTGTATTCAATTTTACAAGGGTTTACTTTGAATGTGTATAACTTTTGATACATAGAATTTTGAATCTAAATACCCAACAAATTTTAGATAATTGAGTTAGCTTTCCAAAAATACCAATTCCGCCTTAATCCGATACCCGAGCGAAAAGTTATAATTATTTTCGTTAGAACAACTAGATACATGTGATGTGTACTCTAGTTAGGTGCTCCAGAACATCGACACATACTCTATTTCATCCTTTATTTTCCATCTTCTGAATTTGTGCAATTGGGGGCAATTAGGTCCTTTATCTCACCCTAAAACAGTCCAAAATACAAGATTTAAGCCCCCAAAGAGCTTTTGTAACATCATTATTATCTTTTCCTCTTCAAGAAAACCCTAAGCCTCAAAATATCAAGAATCAAACTCCTAAGTCAAGAATTAAAAGAAATGAGTAAAGATTCGAGTTCTATTATTCAAACTAAGTAATCTAAGGTACGTGGGACTATCCTAAACTCCATGGGCATAGATTTTCGATATTAAAATTTATTTTAAAGGATATATATATATATATGTATGTATATATGAAATTGTTTGAAGATCATTGATAAACTTGTGTTGAAATTATTACATTATGATAAAGTGTTGTGAAAATTATGGTATGAAGCCTAAAACTTGAATTATTTACTTTTGACTATGATGATGCTTATCTTGTGAACTTAAATAAGAGCATAGTATATGTAATTCCTTTTTTTCCTATGAAATTATATTGATTTCACATGTTAAGAATGGGTTATGCAAATATTTAAATATTTGAGCCTGTTATGCATACATTGAAACATTTTCATGAGATAATGGAAGAGTGATTTACTTATTTTATGATGATCATGATTCCTATTTAGATTGGTTTAGACGTGATTGAAAAGGGTGACCACCGTAGAATAAGTAATTATAATGGTTTGTTTTTTTTAACTATTTTGAAATATGAACTATTGTTCAAATAGTAGAGCTTTTGGGTGGTCAATAAACATCTTTTGAAATAAAATAAGGGCAATAGAGATGTTGTGACATGACTTGCCAGTTTAGGTTTGAAGATACCCTATTTTAATGTGCTCAAAGATTTTAAGAAAGAAAGAATATTAAGATAAAGAAGATATGTTTTAAAGAATCTAAAATTGGGCTTAAGAGAGTTAGATAGTTACCCAAAGAAGGCACGAGTCAGAAGACTCATTGCCCAAAATCGTGATTTGCTGTCGTAGGTTCATATTACCCAAAAGGTAGATTTTATGCTGGTGACGGCCCTATGGCATAGTAGATAAGCAGATACACCAACCCTTGCAGAAAATTTGGGTTGGAGGCATGGCCACCGAGTCAAGGGCAGATACCATATAGAATGTGGAATAGCAGAGTTGTAGGGTATACCATCTAGCTCAGAAGTAAGACAAAGTAGAGTTGTGATTTGCAGAATGTGTTTTGAAAGACTCAGATTGTGCCCATGTGTTTTCAACTATTATAAGATAACATGTGATTTATAAAATGCTCTCACCTATGTTTTATAAGTATTCATATATTTTGTTTTTGGATTGTTCTACATAATAGTACATCTGTATTAACCCCCTATATTTCAGGATCTGAGGCACAGTCCTAGGTCCCGTTAAGTAGTAGAGTTTTTCGGTCAAAAATTATAGTTGGTGAGCCTCCATTATTTTGGAAGGCCTAGTTATGAGTTATTGTTATTTTATTTTGATTCATGGTCCGACTGGGGGCCCCATCCCAGTTTATTATGATATGTTGGTTCTTGTATTGTTAGAGATTTTGCAGAAGTATCATGTGTTTTAAATGTTAAGAACTCCCTTTTAAATTATTTAGTTGAACTAAGAGATTGACCATGTTTCTTTCTTATTATATTTTTTTTGCATTCCTTTATAGTATACATGATTGCTAAATAGAAAAGGATGCTCGGGCCTTCATGGTTCAGGATTTCCATCATGGCCAAGGCCTTGACTCAAGTCATGATAAACTTGGTATCAGAGCAAGTTCATGGTCCCAGGGTGTCTGCGAAATCACATCAGGTAGAATCTTGTTTATGGGTGTGTAGTGCGCCATACTTATAAGTAGGAGGCTACAAGGAGTTTAGGAATGGCGATGGAGTGTTAAGTGTTTAGAAGAGTGGGTGTCTATGCCCATGATAATAGTAGTCGTAAGTCGATAACTTTGAGGGTTAGAGAAATTTATGATGAGTGTCCCTGAAGAGGGATGTCCTAGAAAGGATTTTGTGTTCTTAAATTAAAATTATTGAGGGGATTCTAGCGTCTATGTGCATGGTGATACACCTATGTGTTGAGAGTTATGGGTATAGATTTGATGAGGGGTTATATCCTCAAGTTTAGGATTGTGACTTTGATCTAAGGGAGAGATGAAGGATTCAAGTGGTTCCCGAGTTTTCTTGTGGTGTCAAGTTTAAACTAAGAGTCATGATAAACCTATTCCTATTCAAGAAAGATCCTCCTACGTCAATTTTAGAGGTCATTGTACCAATGTCTTATGTATTCAAGTCCTACCTATGTCTAAGGTTTAAGTACTCTATGTAACTCGTGTCATATTTCGACCTCCAAACTAGAAGCAATAATGTTCCTCAGTAATCCAATATTTCAAGTATCCCATCCATATGTTAGGTTGCTCATGGACCATAAATTTGTGTCCCAAATTATGCTTGGTTCTAAGAAACTATGTTTTTATAAGTTAGTAATTCATTTATGTCGGGATTAGCCAAAATGATAAAGTTGTGTGAACTCATGACTATGTTACTTTGAAAAAAAGTTAGAAGCAATATCTTCTAGTATACATCCTTGTATCAATCATTGACTTTATGAATTTTGAACTTATGCTATACGATTCATGATGTACGCGCCCATGTTCCTCACTGTGTTCTGTCCTAAGAACTTGTTCTATGTTGAGTTATGACATAACGACTCTCTATTTATGATCCAGACACTTGATATATGAAGCACTTCATGTCTATTGTATTTTATCTTCACCTTATGTGTCACCTTGAGTAGATCAACATATATGGGTTGTAGTTTAGTAGTGTTTCTCCCATTCATGATGCTTGTACTCGGGTCCCTTAATGACCCCCCATATGCTTGTATAATGGTGGTTGTGGAAGCGTAGTAATGTGTTAGGTAGGGGAGTAGATGTTCTTGAAGGTGAATTTTATTTTATGTGAATTCTTGAGCTAAGGCTATAGGAGAAGAGGGAAGAAAGAGATGAACTTTTGTTACATGGAATAGTTAGGAAGGAGATATATGGCGAGAATTCTTATGAGAATTATTGTAACGCCCCAATTTTCTAGAACCGAAATGCCACACGATGCTCATGACCCAGAGGGAGCACAACATAACCCTTTCTGATATCTATATCTGAGCACTGCATAATATACTGAAATAAACAAGGAAAACTGGCGGAAAACTTGCCATAAGGTTCAAAACATTTAAAATAATCAATACGAAAAACTGAATACTAATACATCTTTCTGAAAATCCTTTAACTGTCTGAACTATGGAGCTGATGGGATATGTCCCCAACGAACTCCGTCTACTGAAAATAAACTGAATCAAATTCCATAATAAAATAAGAATCATCCTCGAATGAAGAGGACTCACTGCTACGTCTACTGCTGCTGACTGTGTATGGACTGCTAAGGGTGCTCTAGATCTCGTTGTAATGCCCCGATTATCTGAACCGGAATGCTACACGGTGCTCATAAACCCAAAGGACCACAAGCTAACCCATGACTGATATTTGTACCTGTACAATGCATAATATATGAATATAAATGTGGAAACATGAATTGAAAAGACATAAGGTTCAATACTGAACATAATCTGAATAATAACAATGTCTGAATAAAGTGGTATCACAATATCAAAACAAAACCAATTTACTAAAGTCTGAATCTAGTCTGTAATCTAGTCTAAAAGCCTCTAACTGTATGAAGTAGGGAGTGGAAGGAACCTGTCTCCAAATAACTCCCAACTACTGAAAGACAAACTAAAATACTAAAGTACTAAAGTAGTAATCATGTCCTTGGAGAATGAGGACTCACACTAACTCTGACTGCTGAAATCTGCAATACTACTGTTGCTCTGGACCTCGTGTCTCTGAATCTATGGCATAAAATAAAACACCATGGCGCAAATACATCAGTACGTCTGAATGTACTGAGTATACGAGTGAGGTAGGCTAAATACAAAAGGTTTATATGCATGAACAATGCTAACTGATATAAATGTGAGAATACATACATGCATAAGTAACTATAACTTAAATCGTGGTGATACTAACTACTGAGTCTGAATACTAACATCATAAGTTTACTAATACCGAGATACTGAATAGATAAACGACTATGCGTGACAGTTTGAATTATTAAGAACTGGTCTGATTGACTGTGTCTAATAGTCCTGAACTGAATACTAATAATGTAAGCTATGATGACTGATATAACTGATATGTCTGTGATAATCGGCCTAACCAATGTAACTAATATTGAGAGACTATATCTGACAGTCTAAATCTTCTAATAATGATTAAGAGTGACTAAGCTTGAGATCAGGCCTAACTAAGTAGTGATCTCTGAAACTGATATTGAGAATACTCAACTAAATTTGAGACTGAGATCAAGCCTATTTTATGGGTGACCTCTGTAAGTACTGATATTGAATAACTTTATGTTAGACCAAGCCTATCTAGCAGGTAGTCTATGAATCTGTGGAACTATCTGAGTTCCTTACTAAGATTGATGTCTGTATCTGGCAGTCCTGATTTATGAGTTCTACTCTGAAGACTGATACTGAAACTGTTACTATAGAAGTGCTCACTTAACCGACATGCCCCAAATCTGATTTGGTGGGGTCTAACCTGTAACCCCAGCTGGAAGGGTGTTAATATCTTACCACGGGTAAAGACCTCTCTGTTCTAGCCTATCTGACGGATGACCCTCGTAGGAAGTCAAGCCTAAGGCAGTATAATAGTCAAGCCTCTCTGACGGGTGACAAGCCTTTTTCTGATGGGTGACTCCTACATCCTGCACTGGTTACATAGTTCTGGAGTTCAGCGATTTCTCCTAATGACTCTACCTCCCTGATGGGAAGATGCCATCCCTGTACTCGCTCGGTGCTAGCTCCTACTCCCAACTGAAAGACTCTGAACTGATTCTTAGAACTTGTACTTGAACTGAACTGAAGCTGTTACTGAGTTTCTTACTTGACTGAGCTGACTGAGTTCACTTGGCTCCGTTATCTAATGGAATATTACTGAACCTATTATCTAACTGAATTATACAAAGTTCTGAATTGATTTCTTGAATGCTATTGAGATCTGAGCTGAGTATTGAACTGAAGATGGAATGATCACGATACTTAGATTACTGAGATTTCTTAAGTTCTATAATTGTCTGAGAGTTTTGAATTCTGTAACTGATTGAGTTCTACTGATCTTAGCAAGACTGAGTTTATCTTAAGACTGACTTGGATTTAGGTACACAACTATATTTTTCAGGTACAAGTACCCCTAGGACTCGATGGAAGGAAACTGACACACATGATACTTCTTGATCATAGGAATAGAATCCACAATTTGTAATACCATAAATAGAGGATTTCATACTACACATGGTTCTCAACATCTTATATATGAAAGGGAATACATATAACATGGGTATACTTGCATACTTCAATATCATGGACATTCCATATCACAACAACAACTCATAACAACAACACATATCAATAACATGGAATTCATGTGGAAACAAAAGGAATAGAACATGGACTTGTCATTTATGTACTGTTAAGTCATAAAAACATAGATTCTATCATTCTTGGCATTTTATCAAACACCTTACATGCAGAACTTTGGGAATAGGTGTACTTATCAATTTGACAATCTTAATCCATCCAAAATTCATGGGTTTCAACTAACCTACTCACATGCTTCATGAGAAACACATGAAGATACAACCTTAAATCCAAACAACAATCATCAACATGAATATAGTCATAACACAACAAGGAAATCACAATGTATAGTTTAAAACATAATTCTTGAGCTCCATGGATGAAATGGATCTATGGATGAACACTACGTATACGTTAGATAGGAAACTTTGATGATTTGCTGGAGAGTTCTTGGATTGGTAATATAAATTCTTGATTATCTTGGAAAAACGGCTTGAATATTGCTTTTGGGAGATGATTTTAATAGAAACCTTAATCTTGTGGTTGAAAGTGTAAGAGAGGCTTTTTGAGATGTATAACTAAAGAAAAATAAGATAAAGTTACGTCCCTTGAGGTTTATAAGTCATGGGAGGTGAAGGAAAAGACCAAAATATCCTTATGAAAATCACTTTCCAATTGTTGAAAATCTTAGCTGACGAACAAGGCTGAAATATCGTCAGATTTGTGATAAGTCATCATAAATGTTGTTACTTTGGAGCTGGTCTCTGCCTAAGACTGACTATATTTGTTATAAGCCGTCAAACTTTTGATAAGTTATCAGAAAATGTCATCACTGGGGTCTGGTTTCTGCTTAAGGCTGACGACATTCGTGATAAGCCGTTAGACTTGTGATAAATTATCACAAAATATCCTCACTCAGTTTTCCAGGATGACATGCCGGAGTAAAATGGTCATAACATTTTGATCTGATTTTGGATTTTGGAAAAATTGGTGTTGTTGTAAAGATAATTCAAAGATATTTCATTTGACATATAGTAGGTCCTCTAATTCGATATATACAAGGAGTTATGGACGATTGAAGTTGACCTAAGTTTTGACGCTCACTAAAACTTTAACGATAGGAAAGCTTTCAACTTGTCCTTAAGTTAGGGGACCTCTATGATCTAAATTCATGCTCAAATAGATTCATACTCTACATAATTGATTAACAAACTAAATTTATATAGGATTCGAGGCTTTTAGAACATCTACGCATATGAATGACGAATTTTTATTCTAGTCCAAAATATGGGGTGTTACATTATCTCCCCCTTGGAATCATTCGTTCTTGAATGAAACTTGATAGAATGAGAATACTGATAGACTGAACTTACTTAAAGGACGTGAATTTTTGAAATATGTCTATATGGATAGAATTACTAACATGCTGAAAATTTATGCTGAACATGTACATTTGATGCATGACTATTTGATGGAATTCTTATACTGAGCATGCATACCTGATGCATGAAATACATGACTGAGCATTTTTTATGAATGCATGACTGGATACACTGATAAGCTGAGCTTCTACTACTGAGCATGCATATCTAATGCATGAATACTTGACTGAACTAACTCTTTAGTGCTTGAATGAATATGTACTGATAACTGATAGTAGCTTTGTGAGAAATATTTGGACATGCAATTGAATGGGTTGAAAGACATGAAAGCATGGAGAAATTATGGGGTACATCCCCCTTGGGACTCTATGTCCCTCTAAGAAGGCTTACTTTACTGATACACTGGGGCGATGCACAGGGCATCTATGAACTGTATCATAACTAAACATTGAAGAGATAAAACTAATGCATGATGCATGAACTGAGTTATACTCGCAACTACTAAGGTACTCTATCCTTGAATAGTTACCTTACTGAGATTTCTGACAGTATAAATAGATGGAAAGATGTGAAAACAAACTATACGAATCTGATTGTCTGACTGCTAAACTGAATTGCTGGCTTTACTGACTAACTCATGCTGAGAACTTAAGCTTAACTGAAGCACTGCTTTTGCATTCTTTCAACTAAACCTTCTACCTTAGCCTCAAGTCATCATCATAAGTCTGGGAAAACTTTACGAAACTCTGAACTAAACAATAATAATTTTACTCTGGGGTCTGCGGTGCAATAATGTACCTAAATAATAACTCATCCTGAAAGACTGTGCCTGAAAGTATAAAGCTCACTGCTAATACTATCCCAAAACTATCTGCGGGGACTGCTGGAGAAATCTCTATCCGTAGGACTTTGGGCTTCACTACTTCTGCTACCTTAAGAGTAAGGTAAAGCTGACATGAATGGAACATGATGAGAATCCACATAAGTTTCTTAGAGAACCTTTCTATAGTACGATCTGAGACATGAAAGAAGGGAAACTATTCCTAAAACATCTTAAAGCCTCCTACACATAAATGTGGCATGCAACACACCCATGTACAATACTCTATTATATGTGGCTTTTAAACTTCCTAGGACACTATTGAACCTTAGGCTCTGATACCAAGTTTGTAACACCCCAATTATCTGAACCGAAATACTACACGGTGCTCATAACCCCGAAGGACCACAACCTAACGTATGACTGATATTTGTACCTATACAGTACATAATAAATGAATATAAATGCAGAAACATGAATTGAAAGGCCATAAGGTTCAATACTGAACATAATCTGAATAATAACAATGTCTGAATAAAGTGGTATCACAATACCAAAACAAAACTGAAATACTAAAGTCTGAATCTAGTCTGTAATCTAGTCTGAAAGCCTTTAACTGTCTGAAGTAGGGAGTGGAAGGAACATGTCTCCAACTAAGTCTCGACTACTGAAAGACAAACTAAAATACTGAAGTAATAAAGTAGTAATCATGTCCTTGGAGAATGAAGACTCACTGCAAACTCTGACTGCTGAAATCTACAATGCTACTGCTGCTCTGGAACTCGTACCTCTGAACCTATGGCATAAAATAAAATACAATAGTGCAAATGCGTCAGTACGTCTAAATATACTGAGTATACAAGTGAGGTAGTCTAAATGCAAAGGGTTTATATGCATGAACAATGCTGACTGATATAAACGTGAGAATACATACATGCATAAGTAACTATAACTGAACTCATGGTGATACTAACTACTGAGTCTGAATACTGACAACATGAGTTTACTGATACTGAGATATTGAATAGATAAATAACTATCCCTGACAGTTCGAATTATGAAGAACTGGTCTGATTAATTGTGTTTAACAGTCCTGAACTGAATACTGATAATGTAAGCTATGACGACTGATATAACTGATATATCTATGATGATCGGCCTAACCGATGTAACTAATACTAAGAGACTGTATCTGACAGTCTAAATCTTCTAATAATGATTATGAGTGACTAAGCTTGAGATCAGGCCTAACTAATGGGTAATCTCTAGAATTGATATTGAGAATACTCAATTGAATCTAAGACTGAGATCAAGCCTATCTAATGGGTGACCTCTGTAAGTACTGATACTGAATAACTTTATGTTAGACCAAGCCTATCTAGTGGGTGGTCTATGAATCTGTGGAACTATCTGAGTTCCTTACAGAGATTGATGTCTGTACCTGACAGTCCTAATTTCTGAGTTCTACTCTGAAGATTGATACTGAAAATGTAACTGTGGGAGTGCTCACTTAATCGACATGCCCCGAATCTAAACTTGTGGGGTCCAACCTATAACCCCAGCCGAAAGGGTGTCAATATTATGCCACGGGTAAAAACCTCTCTGGTCAAGCCTATCTTATGGGTGACTCTCGTAGGAAGTCAAGCCTAAGAAAGTATAATAGTCAAGCCTCTCTGACGGGTGACAAGTCTTTTTCTGACGGGTGACTCCTATATCTACGCTGGCTATGTAGTTCTGGAGTTCAAGGATTGCTCCTAACGACTCTGTCTCTATGAAGGGGAGCCATCATCCCTACACTCACTTGGTGCTAGTTCCTACTCCCAACTGAAAGACTCTAAACTAATTCTTAGAACTTGTACTTAAACTGAACTGAAGCTGTTACTGAGTTTCTTACTTGACTGAGTTCACTTGGTTCCGTTATATGATGGAATACTACTGAATCTATTATCTGACTGAATGGTACTAAGTTCTGAATTGATTTCTTGAATTCTACTAAGATCTGAGCTAAGTACTGAACTGAAGCTGGAATGATAACGATACTTAGATTACTGAGATTTCTTAAGTTCTATAACTGTCTGAGAGTTCTAAATTCTGTAACTGAATGAGTTCTATTGATCATAGCACGACTGAGATTATCTTTAGACTAACTCTTCTTTCGGCACACAACTATATTTTTTGGGTACAATTACCCCAGGACTCGATGGAAGGAAACTGACACACATGATACTTCTTCATCATAGGAATAGAATCCACAATTCATAATACAATAAATAGAGGATTTCATACTACACATGGTTCTCAACATCTTATACATAAAATTGAATACATATAATATCGGTATACTTGTATACTTCAATATCATGGACATTCCATATCACAACAACTCATAACAACAACACATAACAATAATATGGAATTCATGTGGAAACATAAGGAATAGAACATGGACTTGTCATTTAAGCACTGTTAAATCATAAAAACATGGATTCTATCATTCTTGGCATTTTAGCAAACACCTTACATGCACAACTTTGGGCGTAGGTGTACTAATCAATTTGACAATCTTAATCCATCCAAAATTCATGGGTTTCAACTAACCTACTCACATGCTTCATGAAAAACACATCAAGATACAACCTTGAATCCAAACAACAATCATCAACATGAATATAGTTATAACACAACAAGTAAATCACAATTTATTATTTTAAACTTGATTCTTGAGCTCCATGGATAAAAGGGATCGATGGATGAACACTATGCATACCTTAGATAAGAAAGTTTGATGATTTGCTGGAGAGTTCTTGGATTGGGAATCTAAATTCTTGATTATCTTGGAAAAAGGGCTTGAATCTTTCTTTTGGGAGATGATTTTAATAGAAACCCCAATCTTGTGGTTGAAAGTGTAAGAGAGGGTTTTTAAGATGTTTAACTAAATAAAAGTAAGAGAAATTTACGTCCCTTGAGGTTTATAAGTCGTGGGAGGTGAAGGAAAAGACCAAAATACCCTAACGAAACCACTTCCCAATTGCTGAAAATCTTAGCTGACGACCAAGGCTGAAATGTCGTTAGATTTATGATAAGTCATCATAAATGTTGTCACTTGGGAGATGGTCTCTGCCTAAGGCTGACGACATTCATGATAAGCCATTAAACTTGTGATAAGTTATCACAAAATGTAGTCACTGGGGTTTGGTTTCTGCCTAAGGCTGACGACATTCGTGATAAGCTGCCGGACTTGTGATAAGTTATCACAAAATATCATCACTCAGTTTTCCAGGCTGACATGATGGAGTAAAATGGGCATCACTTTTTGCTCCTATATCAAATTTTGGCTAAATTGGTATCGTTGAAAAGATAATTCTAAGAGATTTTATTTGAATTATAGTAGGTCCTCTAATACGATATATACAAGGAGTTATGGTCGATTGAAGTTGACCTAAGATTTGACGCTCACTAAAACTTGAACTATAGGAAAGATTTCAACTTGTGCTTGAGTTAGGGGACCTCTATGAACTAAATTTATGCTCAAATAGATTTCCACACTACATAATTGATTAACAAACTAAATTTACATAGGATTCGAGGCTTTTGTAACATCTACGTATATGAATGACGGATTTTTATTCTAGTCCAAAATATGGGGTGTTACACTCGCGCTTCTGAACCTATGGTATAAGACATCATAGTGTAAGAGAAAAGTATGCATCAGTACATTGAATGTACTGGTATGCTAGATGAGGTAGGGCTAAATGGAAGGGCTTATGCATGAACATAGCTTAACAGAATAACATAAGAGTATTGAATGAGGACGTATGCATGAATGAACAAACCATAACTAAAATCATCGTGACTCTGAATACTAATACTCGGATACTACTTTACTGACATCTGAACTCACTACTAATACTGAGATACTGAATAACTGAATCTTATGATATTGATAACTGTGTAATGAAGTTAAGATCAGTCCTATCTAGCGGGTGATCTCTGAATCTAATGATAATAGGAATACTTGACTAAAATCTGAGATCCATCCTATCTAGTGGGTGATCTCTTTATCTACTATAAATGAAAGTACTTAGCTAAATCTGAGATCAGTCCTATCTAGCGGGGATCTCTGTATATACTGATAATAAATATGATTTGACTTAATCCGAGATCAACCCTATCTAGCGAGTGATCTCTGAATCTGATAATGCTGAAGCTGATTAACTCAATATGAGATCAGTCCTATCTAGAGAGTGATATCTGAGTCTGTTGATAATCATAATGATTGACTGTATTTGACAGTTCTTACTCTGTACTACTGAACTGAGTTCTTTACTGAGACTGATTCTGAAACTGAAACTGTTGGAAGTAGTTATTTAACCGACATGTCCCTTCTAGCTAAGTTGGTGTCCAACTTGTAACCCCAGTTGGAAGGGTGTCAGTGCCATGCCACGGGTAAATATCTCTCTTATGGAGTCAGTCCTATCTAATGGGTGACCCCCTGGGATCAGTCCAATATATATAATATACTAATGGGTGATCCCTCAGTATGTTGGTACTATCTAGCAGGTGACATCTCATACCTACACTGGTTACATAGTTCTGGAATTTAGGGATTGCTCCTAGGGATCTCAGTCCTCTCTAACGGGTGAGTCCCCATCCCTAGGTTCGCTCGGTTCTAAGTCCTACTCCCAACTGAATGACTCTGAATTAATTTTTTTCTTAAACTATACTAGACTGAGATGAATTTGTTACTGATGATACTGAGTAATTGAGTTAAGCTGAGTTCACTTGATTCCAAAGACTGGAGGAATACTTCTGAATCTCGTTATCTGACTGAACGATACTAAGTTCTGAATTGATTACTTGAATGCTACTGATGTCTGAAACTAAATTCTTGAAGACTACTAAGATCTGAGCTGAGTGCTGAACTGAAGCTGGAATGCTAATAATACTTAGATTACTGGTATTTCTTAAGTTCTGTAACTGTCTGAGAGTACTGAGTTCTGTAACTCACTGATTTCTAAGAATTATGGATTGACTGAGATTATCGTGAAAATTGACAAGGGCTCTAAACTTGAAGCTAAATTGTCGGGTATAAATACTCCTAGGACTCGATAACATAAAAGTAAACCATAAACATTCTTGAATAATCATGACCATGGACATTCATTCACCATTACAATCATTAAAGCATCACTTTAAGCACTTGGAAATCATAAATATGTGATAGTATTGGGAGACATGCTATTGGCTCATACTCCATTCAACAAGGTCATGCAACAAACATTTAACATGCATTGAAGATAATATAATTGGTAGATTTCATGCTAACATGTCATAATTCATTCATTAAGGATTTTCAACAAACACTTGGCATACATCAGGTTGCACACAATTGGAGATTTCTAGTCAACATGCTATAATGGCTCTAATTTCTTCACATAAGCATTTTATCAAACATATGGGGAGCATACTTTGGTTATTCAATAATTTCTACACTCAATTGACATAAACAAATCACTTAACATGCAACTTGAAGAGGTTTTATCATGAACATCACATGAATATCACATACTAGGATCAACTCTTGAGATTTTATAAATGAAACATGAATTTAACTCAATAATAACATGAACTTCAATTTCAATTCACATGAATCATGAAAATTCATAAATATAAGATCTTTGAGTTTACAAAAACGAGTCTTGAACTTCTTGGGCTTAAGGAACCCAAGAATCAACATCTAACATACCTTAGAAGACTCTTTCTTGAAGGTTCTTGAAGAAAATCCTTAGATTTGTTCTTGATTTCTTAGCTAGGGTTCTTGACTTCTTGAGAGAGAAAATATTTTAATTTGGTGAAAAAATGATGAATAATTAAGTATTTTCATTATTTAGGGTATAAATCCCTTATATAGACTGGTTAGGGCTTTAGGAAAATTACTAAACATTCTCTAAAATTAAATAACAGAATCTAAAAATCATGATTTCTCATGCTAGCGCGATGCAGTGAAATCACGCCAGCTCACTAAAACTAGACAATTTGAAAACTGGTTGGTGTCGTGACGTGGTGGAAATCACGTTACCACCTTGGTTGCAAACTGGAAAGGCACCGCAACGCAGTGGAATCGCATTGGTGCACTTGAAATTAACAACTCTAAAATTAAACCTTGGCGCACGCGCCACAATCACATAGGCTCATTGGATTTTGACGATTGTCATTTTGGCTGACTCCACGACGCGCTAAAGTACCAGGTGGTACACTGTCTTACTAAAATGGCTCTAACTCTTTGCCTGTGAGTTGGATTTGGGCAAATTTAGCATCGACAGAAAGCTTATTCGATTTCCCACGTGATAAAAAGTGAAAATCTTAAAATTTTCATATGGAATAAAATATATTCATCTTTGAAGCAAGATCTTTGATGTTTTAGAGACAAACTTGAACTTGAAGAAGTGTGGGGTATTACAATAATTGAATTTGCTGGTCTTAGTGGAGAGATCCATGACGTGGGGTGTTGTAATGATAGTCTTGAATGTGGTGATTAATGAAAATGCAAACAAATGTGTTATGTGGTTAGGACTCCTTGATTTAAAACCCGAGGGTGTCTTATGGTAGTGACAAGGTAAAGTAATCTTCGTAAAGGGAGGTAGAGTGTGAGTCCCATAACTTAAGCTGGCATCTTTTTTTCCAGGTTAGGCTTCAACATGAGAGTGCGATGCAGTTAGATTCAAACTCTTGTAGTTATGTATTTAGCGGGGGAATTATAAGACATAGATGTTGAAATGTGCTAATCATGGCTAAAAACATAGTGGAGAGCGTATCAATTTAGGCAAACAATGTTTCTATTCTATTCATATATCCCACGAGAATCTCATTTCATATCTTGTGCCAATCTTAATTAGGCCGAGAATTCTTAGGAAAATTCATGCCTTATAATGTTTTGATCATGTGCCATAAAACACATGCCAGGATCATGTCGATGTCAAGTTTGTTATCTCATGTTTTGTGTTTATGCATTTATCGAGGGGTTATCATGAAGCTCGTTTGATGCCTTTGCATATTTTGTTGAGGAAAAATGTTCAATGCAAAATTATTTTTTGTATTCTACCCTTTTAGAAATCGAACTGTCGTTCCTACATGTGGAAGCTATAATAGAAATTATTTCCAAGTGAGAATAAGTGTCATGATCTTTATCCTCGCATTTGAAATGCTTTTGAGGTGAAAAATCATCATACGAATCACTTAGAGAAAAGTTGAGCTCAGAACATTTGATTCGGCTAAATCTTTGTATTCAATTTACAAAGGTCTACTTTGAACATGTATAAATTTTGATACACATATAATTTTGCAGCTAAATACCCACCAAACTTTAGATAATTGAGTCATCTTTCCAATGATACTAATTTCGCCTTAATTCGATACCCGAGCGAAAAGTTAAGATTATTTTTATCAGAACCCGTAGTTGTGTGCTAGAAGCATACAACATATGCTCTATTTTGGTGCTCCATAACATTCGACACACGCTTTATTTCACCCCTTATTTTCCAGCTTCCAAATCCGCGCAATTGAGGGTAATTAGGTCATTTATCTCACCCCAAAACCATCCAAAACATAAGATTTAAGCCCCCAAAGAGATTTTGTTACATCATTATTCTATTTTCCTCTTCAAGAAAACCCTAAGCCTAAAAAGATCTAGAATAAATCTCCTAAGTTAAGATATCAAAGAAACGAGTCAAGATTCAAGTTCTATTATTTGAACTAAGTAATCTAAGGTATTTGGGACTATCCTAAACTCCACCGGCATTGATTTTCATTTTAAAATTTATTTTAAAGGATATATATATATATGTATATATGAAATTGTTTCAAGATCATTGATAAACTTGTGTTGAAATTATTACATTATGATGAAGTGTTGTGAAAATTATAGTATGAAGCCCTAAACTTGAATTGTTTTTGATTGACTATGATGATTCTTATATTGTGAACTTAAATGAGAGCATGGGATATGTAATTCCATCTTTTTCTATGAAATTGTATTGATTTCACATGTTGAGAATGGGTTACGCAAATTGTTAAATATTTGAGCCTGTTATGTATTCATTAGACTATTTTCATGACATAATGGAAGAGTGATTTACTTGTTTTATGATGATCATGATTCCTATTTAGATTGCCTTAAAAGTGATTGAAAAGGGTGACCACCGTAGAATAAAAATTGAGAATGGTTTTTTTTTTCAACTGTTTTGAAATATGAACTTTTGTTCAAATAGTAGAGCTTTTGGGTGGTAAATAAACAACTTTTGAAATAAGATAAGGGCAGTAGAAATGTTGTGACATGACTTGTAAGTTTGGGTATGAAGGTACCCTATTTTAATGTTCCCAAAGATTTTAAGACAGAAATAACTTTAAGATGAAGAAGATGTGTTTTAAAGAATCTAAAATTGGGCTTAAGAGAGTTAAATGGTTACCCGAAGAAGGCACGAGTCAGGTAACTCATTGCCCAAAAATATGTTTCATGTTACAGGTTCATATTATCTAAAAAGGATATTTTATGCTGGCGACGTCCCTGTGGCGTAGTAGATAAGAAGATACTCCAACCCTTGCAACAAACTTGGGTTGGGGGCTTGGCCGCTGAGTCAAGGGAGAATTCCATATATCCCGTGGAATAGTAGAGTTGTAGGGTGTACCATCTAGCTCAGAAGTAAGACAAAGAGCGGAGTTTTGATTTGCAGAATGTGTTTTGAAAGACTTAGATTGTGCCCAGGTGTTTTCAACTATTTTAAGATAACATGTGATTTATGAAATGCTCTCACATATGTTTTATAAGTATTCATATATTTTGTTTTTGGATTGTTATGCGTAACAGTACACCTATATTGACCCCTTATATTTAAGGATCAGAGGCACAGTCCTGGGGTCCCATTAAGCAGTAGAGTTGTTTAGTCAGAAGTTACAGTTGGTGAGCCTCCTTTGTTTCGAAAGGCCTAGTTATGAGTTATTGCTATTTTATTTTGATTCATGGTCTGACTGGGGGCCTTGTCCCATTTTTATTATGATATGTTGGTTCTTGTATCGTTAGAGATTTTGCAGACTAATTTCATGTGTTTTAAATGTTAAGAACTCCCATTGAAATTGTTCAGTTGAACTGAGAGATTGAGCATGTTTACGTATTATTATATTTTTTCCCATTCCTCTATAGTATATGAATGGTGTGCATGATTTCTAGATAGAAAAGGGCGCTCAGAACATCATGGTTCGGGATGTCCATCGCGGCCAGGACCTCAGATCAGGTTGTGACATATACATTCTTAAAAAGACAGCTTATTGGGTTCTAGAAACTTATTACTTCCCCTATTTTAAATTTTTTGTCTTGTTTGACTTAGAATAGACATTTTAATAAAACTACAACAACATACCTAGTGTATTCCTACAGTGAAAAGTTCGGAGAGGGTAAAGTGTATACTGTCTATACCACTACCACAATGGTGAGGTAGAGAGGCTATTTTGGATAGAACCCCAACTCACGATAAAAAATAGTCTAGAAAGTACATAATATAAGTATAAGAGACAATAAGTGGTAAGAAAACAATCGATAATAACAGAATAAGACTACCAAAAAGTAATATTTCAATCATATAGGACCAGCAAAAATCCAAGACCAATACTTAACAAGGAGAACACTACAACTACCAGCACGAATAATACAACAAAGGACTTTTTCCTACTAACCTTCTACCCGGATTTGCATATTTCACACTTTTCCATTTAGGGTCATATCATCCATTTCAATTTTTTGTCTAGTTTGACTTAGTATAGACTTTTGGATATGGTCTTAAAACCAAATATATGTACAATATATATCAAAATGTTGTTTAATCTTGCAGACTTAAGCTGTAACACCCCAAAAAATCCAATCCTAGACTAAAACCATGTTGTAAGTACATATAGGGTAAATCACTAAGTTTTAACTACATATGAGGGGAAATGGCCATTTACCAAAGCTCATAGACCCCCCAGTCCTTACCAAGTAAAAACCTTCCTTACCCATCAATTGTTAAAGTAGTTATGTAACTTCTAGTTTTAGATGAATTTTTGAAACCCAGACCCACCAAATAATAGTTATTTGAATTATCTTCCCAATGCGTCTAGGTTTTCCTTAATCCAACATCGTAGTAGGAAGTTATGGTCTTTTCAATAATGCACTACTCTGTGAGATACCATGAGACTAACCACAATAGTGGTTACATTGTACGATCGTACAATATTCTTGTTTGGTCAAGATTACCTACCTTTTGAAAGTTGAGAAAGTGTACCTCATTCAATAAGAGAAAACCACGATCGTTCTTTGAACCACGATCCTAGGAACGATCATACTTTGAACCACGATCCTAGGCACGATCGTGTTCCATAGATACCTTTGATATAACCAATTAACATATGAACCAAGGTACGGCCATAGGTAGAACCCATGATCATGCCACCAATCATTTAGTAATGTCAAAAAGTTCACATATATATCCCAACCAAGAGCTTAACCCACGATCATCAGTTGTTCCCACGACTGTTGAAAGGTCTCATATATTTCTCCCCCACTATTTCTAGTTATGAAATTTTAAGGGGTAAAACAATCTTTTCCCGCTATTTTATCAAAGCTACATCACATGGGAACTTTAAGGGTCATAATTATTGTTAATAAAAACCTAATCCCTTATTAGTTAGAGTTTTATTCGACACTCAACTTTAGAAGAGAAAAATAGGTGATTCCTTTTTCCCTAAAGCTAGTTAGGGTTCATCTTCCTCAAGAATTAAACTCTGAGGAATTCTCCATAATTCTTATATATATGTATATGGTATTTCATTAATGGTTTACCCTCCATTCATTGAGTCCCAAAGTTATATGAACTATCCAGTTTAGTTCTCTCTCACAATTTAGGGTTACACATATTGGTAAATTTATTAATATCTTAGTCCTTTGGTGTTATTGAGTTATGACTTTTGTCTTAGCATGAAATTTAGTGTTTGTTATTTAATCATGATCCTAATCCCTAGTTACATTGTGAATTCCATAATTGTTGGACCTGAGTTATTGAATTCTGTTAACTCGATCAGTCTGTAAGTTTGACACAGTAGTTACATTTATAAGAGATAGCGAGTTATGAACACCTGATAACCCAAGATTTCATGTATAAATATTCATGTTGTATTACCTTAGTTTACTTATTTTGAGTGCTTTCAAGGAATACATTTATTTCAGTTATTAGATTATTTCCACCAGTGAGCATTACCGTTATTAGTGTTGTTCAGTTGGGAGTAATACTTATCACCGAGTGGATGCAGGGATAAAGGTTCATCCGTCAGTTAGGATGATACCTTTAGTATAAGTACTTAAGCCTCAAAACTCCAACACCATCATAAGTTATAAAGGGTCACCCTTAATATCAAGCTTTACACCTTATTCCTTTTGGACACCGGTTTAGTTGATCCACGCGAGTCAGTATTCATACCCTTGCCAAGGTACTGAACACACTTCTAGATAGGGTTATAGGTTGAACCTTTTTTATCTCACATTGGGGTACTTTAGTTATTATTAGATCCGTTTGTCCAAAGTTATGGTTTAGATATCAGATTCTTGCATGACCTTATATTCGATTATTCAGTTTAGTTTACAACTTATGTTCATTATTTGGTCTTGCACTAGTTACCATGTTATATATTCTATTTTTATCTCTCTTTAGTTATTTTCCTAGCTCACATACTAAGTACATTTAAAGTACTGATCGCATACTTTCTTTATGCAATATTGTCTTATAATATAGGTTCAGATGCTCACCATGCTGATCACACTTAGTATGATCTCATCCTTTATCAGTAGTAGCAATTTTTGCGAGTCCTCATCATACGAAGACCAAAGTCATCTTTTTATTTTATTTTGTCTTTCGAGTTTCAATTCTTAGAAAATTACAATTAGTTGGGGCCCTATCCCATCAAATCATCTTAGTAGAGGTTTTTTAGACATACACTAAAATGTTTAGTTTTTTCTTGTTCCCAGACTTGTTTAGTGATGATTTGATTTTCTTTCTATACTTGCTATATTTTTCAAGTTCAACATTCGCATAAGTGTTGTTTTATTCATCTATTATCTAAGGTTGTTAGTATTTTTCCAGGACATGGGTTAGCTTGGAGTCACTGGTGATTGTAAGCACCGTGTTACGACTAGGGAATAGTCTCAAATTATAACAAACTTGGTATCAGAATAGTAGGTTTAAAGTGTCCTAGGGTGTCTAAAAGCTGCATCAGATAGAGTCTTTTGGATGGGGCATTCCACACTTATAAGTGAGATTCTATGAGACATATTAGGAAAAGTTTCCCTACTTTTATGATCATATGGTGCATTAGAGTGTGAGCTCTATTAAAACTATTTTTTGACTCGTTCTCTACACGTTTACAAAATATTCATCCAAAGAGGACCAACGAAAGAAAGAGTGGAAATGAGAATAGGGTGGAGAATCAAAAAGCACCACCATCTCTCAAAAACCCTCGTAATCAACAAGTCTCCCATGACAATTCAGGGCTACTTTTACAATCTTAGCCTAGTCCATGACTGCTCAAAATAATTAAGCTCCTGTGGCTCCAGCCAACTCGATAGTGAATGTGGTAGTGGCAAGAGTCCGAGACTTCACTCAGATGAATCCCCTAGTGTTATTTGGTTCTAAGTCAATGGAGGATCCACATGAGTTCATGGACAATATCTAAAAAGTTATAGAGATTGTTGGTGTTACCCAGATGAGAGCACAAACCTGGTAGCCTATCTGATGTCACGTAAAACTAACCTCCAAAGAAGTATGCTGCAGTCGATGCCAAATATAGTAACCCAACTAGGTTGGGGTCGAACCCATAGGGAAGATGCTGAATAGTTGCTTAGCTTGATATAATTCACGAGTGGTGTGGAAAAGTAAATGGGCGATTTTGGAAGTAATCAGTAAGTAGTAACCAAACATGAGTGCTTTGAGTTGTAAACAATAGAAGATGAACACTAAGATTGTGTTCCCTTTGGCTTCCTAACTCTGTAAGTTTCTAGTGTTCAACCCACCTATCCTGCAGTATTGTATGTAAAGTTAACAAGCTATGTATTATCAAAAGTCATGTGAATATGTTTGTAAATCTCACTTTTTACCTTTTGAGGCTCAGGACATCGCCTTATTGCTCCTTATCTATGACTTCAGTTGAACTCTTACCTTTTGAGTCTCGAGCTGATTAGATGAGATGGTGGAATAGTAATGATGGAAGTGAATCTCAAATTACTATATTAATCCTCTTGTTCTAATCACAAACTCCCTTGTGAGGAGGCTTACAAATACAGGCTATCCCAAGCTTCTGCAGTAGCTCTGAAGTCAATTATGAAGAAGAAGATTAAAATACATGCAGTTTACTTTAGAATAGAAGAATCTTCCACTTCCCTTACGTAGTTAATCAACCAGGGTTCCGACAACCCTAGTAAGGGAAATTAGTCACTCATGCTTGCACAACAATTCATTATAATCAATAAAGAAAGCATGTAATTATTTGCACAATAATGAGAAGAATACGATCCCAAATCTGCTATTAAATAATAACCCAAAGATCTCAAGAACAAAGTACCAATGGTGAAAATAATGTAAAAGCATGTAAAAGAATATCAAAGTGTGTGACGTATTAAAAAAAACCTAGGGTATTTATAGTATCCAAAAATTACTCAAAATCCTAATAATAATAGGAAAGGTAAAGTTATGTCATCACATGGTACAACTCGGTCATCCACTCATATTCTTAACATACGAGTAGTACCATTTTTCTCATATTTATTCCAGTGTCTGATCTCCCAAGGCTTCAACTTTTTGTTCTTCATACGGCTTCTTCTCACAAGTCGTACCTTGATCATATGACTCGTGGCCTTTACTCGTATCCACCTGGGACTTCTTCCTTTGTAGCTTTGTACATAGGTATGCTTATGGTTTCACTATACGAGTGGTACTCATACTTTTGACTCGTATACTTCTGAGACTTCAACTTTGGATGGTAGCTTTAGATTTTGTTATGCTTATGATTCCTTTTCATGACCCATACCTTCAGCTTATGACTCATGTGACTAAGTCATATCTTTTCTTTACTTAGTATTTTGTTTTTATCTTTGGTTTTGTTGTGCTTACGAGTCATCCTACGAGTCATATGGTGCGTTGATGACTCATGAGGCAACTCGTATCTTGATCAAACATTGTCTTTCTAGGTCTTTTACTTCCATTTTCATCCAAACACTATTGTTGACCTATTTTACTTGCAATAAACACAAAAGTGCATCATATCTACTAAAACAACATAAGTACATGAATAAATATATGATTTTAAGTATCGAAAGTGCCATGTTTACATGATACATCACTATTAACTGCAAGGGGTAGGCAATACCTTATACAAGCAATGGAAGGAGGATAGGGGTTAAAATGCAGAACCAATAGAATAGAATAAATTTATGGTTGTATTTTTGGTTAGGTTCTTCCCACTTTAGTTAAGAGACGAAAAGGTTCGGGAGTTCATAGATCTGAAGCAGGGTAGCGTGAGTTTGAAGAAATATTCCTTCAAATTTACTTAGCTGGAGAGGTATGCTCCGTCTATAGTTGTTGATTCTAAGGCCTGCATAAACAAGTTTGTGTCTAGTATTTCAGAGAAGGTGGTCAAAGAGTGGAGGGATATTATGTTGGTGAAGGATATAGACATCTCCAGACTAATATTTCATGCTTAATAGATTGAGGAAGAGAAATTTAAGGAGAAAGAAAGAGAGATAAAGAGGACTAGCATAAGTAGCTTTAAATTCTCTCAACATAGGTCAAATAGTCAAAACCTTTCTTAGTTATATCCATAATCTTCATCTCTATCCCTATCTTCTGCTAGTGACCTAGTGCCTAAGTTCATGAAGGACCATCATAATAGGGTGCCCAACTCTAAGTCTCAAGGTAACATAAATAGTAGTCATACCAACCTATTATGTAAGAAGTGTGGTAGAAACTATAAGGGTGAGTGTATGGTCGATGGTGATGGGTTATTTTGGTGTGGCAAGCCAGGATATAGGCTTAGGAAGTATCCATTGGCTTCTTAGGAAGGTAGAGATACCCAATCAAATTCTTCAGCAGCTCTTACAGGTCACCCTACTCAGTAGGATACCTCATCTAGTATAGCTGGCAGACTATGTCAGAACAGGTTTTATGCCCATCAGATTCGACAAGATCAGGTGGGTTCTCCTTATATAGCCATAAGTACATTACAGGTTTTCAATATTCATGTTTATACATTGTTAAATCCTAAAGATACACTGTTTTTTTGTAACTTCTAATATAGTAGTAGACTTTAGTGTCAGTCCTAAAATCTTCTCAGAATATTTCATATTCTTTACTCCTATTGGTTACTCAGTCATAGATAAACGGGTATATAGAAATTTCCCATTTACAATTTCCCAAGAAGTCACCTTAGTTAATCTTGTAGAGTTAAACATGGTTGATTTTGTTGTCAATCTAAGTATGAATTGACTCCACTCTTGCAATGCCTCAGTTGATTATTGAAACAGAGTAGTGCAATTTTAGTTTCCAAATGAGCCAGTCATAGAGTGGAAGGGCAGTACCTCAGTGCCTATAGGTTAGTTTATCTCGTACCTTAAGGTTATAAAGTTGATCCCCAAAGGATGTATCTACTATCTTGTCTAGTTTAAGGATTCAAAATCTAAAATCCCAACTCTTAGGTCCAGCTAGTGGTAAATAAGTTCCCAAAAGTATTTCTAGAAGACCTACCTAAAGTTTCTTCCGAAAGGGAAATTGACTTCAGAATAGATCTCCTTCTAGATACCCAACCTATTTCTATTACAACTTATATAATGGCTCTAGTCGAGCTTAAAATATTGAAGAAATAGTTAAAAGACCTCGTAGATAGGGGTTTTATCAGGCCTAATTTCTCTCCATGAGGTGCCCTAATTATTTTTGTGAGTAAGAATGATGATTCTCTCAAAATATGCATCATCTACCACCAGTTGAACAAGTTCACGATAAAAAATAAGTATCCCATGCCTAGGATTAGTGACTTTTTTGACCAACTTTAAGGTGCAAGTTGCTTCTCTAAGGCAAACCTTAGATAAGGCTATCATCAGTTTAGAGTAAGAGAGAATGACATTCCAAGGCTGCCTTCAGAATTTGGTATGGTCACTTTGAATTTGTCATTATGTCTTTTGGATTAACAAATGCTCCTACAACTTTTATGGACCTATTGAATATGCTGTTCAGACATTACCTGGACATGATCATTATAGTCTTTATAGATGGCATCCTTGCTTATTCTAGAGTGATAATAAAGTCCTTTGATAGGGTGTGGGTTATTTAGGATAGATTTCGAGTGACTTAGAGTAGGCAAAGTGTGCAAATCTTAAACTTTGTGACTAAAGATTTGGTATCGGTGCTAGAGTCTTTATTTAATCTTCCTTCATATTTTGACCATAAAGAGTGTGATGTGTTTGGGAAGAGGGAAATCTTATATCCAGGTATATTGGACCATTTGATGTTCTTTGAACTATTAGGGATGTGGCTTATGAGTTAGAATTTCCCCCAGATTTATCAGTTTTTCAACTAGTTTTCATATTTCCATGGTTCAACATTACATTGTGGATGAGTCTCATGTCATTCATTGGGATTTAGTATAACTAGATGAGAGGTTGTCTTTTGTTGAAGAGCCCATCTCCATTCCAGCCAAAGATGTTAGACGGTTGCGCTCTAGGGGTATTTTGGTAGTTAAGGTCTGATAGAGGTATCAACTTATAGATGAGGCGACTTGGGAGGTTGACTCTGATACATGTGGTAGTTATCTTCAGTTTTTTTTCAATTTAGGTATTTTCCTTACCTATAGGTCGAGGACAAACTAGATTCTTAGTGGTGGATGATGTAATGACTTATTTTTTGTGAATTATTCATTTTTATGTGATTTGGCTATTTTATCCCCCCTCGTGGTTTCTTTATGGTGTTTCTGGAGTTTGGGATGATTGGCATGATTTCCAATATATTTTGGTGTGTTTTGTGTGAGTTTATGGGTGGTTTTGGAGGTTCAAAAGGCTTATAGTTGACTTTCGTCAATATTTATTGTTGTATGTGTCGGATGAAAAAAGAACTGTGTTAGTAGATACGGAACATCGATTTTAGGTTGGTAATATGGATAGTCCAATTTTTCAACTTTGGTAACTTATTTTGATCCTTGGTTCAGAAAGTTGTGAAATTAGGACTTGAGGGTCAATTTTGTGACAACAGTATCTTTTTGAAAATATAATGTCGTCATTGAGTCTGGAGCATCAAATTGGTGAGGTAGCACAGTTCATTTGCATTCTCAAGATTTCAGATGAATCTCGAGAGATCCAAAGGGACTTGAAAATTTTCCAGGTTCAGCTGGTACACACCCAATTAGTGCAGCCACTAAAGCACCATTTTGTCTGCTTTAGCGGTGGGCACCAAAATGCTACTTGGTCTACTTTAGCGACCTGACCCAGTTGACAAGTGGCTCTTTAGTGGAGGATGCTAAAGTGGCCCCTTCTCTGCTTTAGCAGACTAGCCTGCACACGCAAATATTGCTAAAACAGTTTAGTAGTGATTGCTAAAGCAACCATTTGACTGCTTTAACGGTCACCACTAGTACTGTACATAAATAAAAAAAAATTTATGTTTCATATTTTTGAGACTTTGAGCTTAATGTTTTAGAGTTTTTGAGCGATTTCTTCTATTTTCAAGCTTGGGTAAGCATCAAATCCCTATTTTAATTCTTCTTCTTCTTCTTCTTCTTCTTCTTCTTCAATTCTTGTCATCTAAAGATTGTTAAAACATGATTTCAAAAGTGAAATTTGGGGATTTTAGCTTGAAAGACCTAAATTAGTATTTGCTCAATTTAAACCCTAATTTTAACCCATTTTCACCTGGGTTTTGTTCTATTATTTCTTTAATCATAGGTAATGTATTTATAAACTAAAAGTTTGATTCCACCCTTTTTTTTTTGGAAACCTATTTCCAAGGTCCATTTTGACACCAATTCAAAAATAGGAAATATGGGTACATTGGCTTTTTTTATGCATATATTCTATACTTGTATGTTTTAGTTGGTTCTAAAGTAGTTCGTGAGGGATAGGCTTAGTGTTGAAGGTTGTTAGACTGGGTTTTCTCTATTTGAGGTAGGTTATGGCTTAACTTTCTTCAAACTGGACTGAGTGGTTAATATTGATATAAAAATATGTTATAGGTATGAGTACTAATCATGAAAATGGTGTTATTACTATTTTGTGTTCATAGCGAGGCCCATGTTATTTTTATTAGTGGTTTGAGACATTATTTGTTGTGTGTGATCATGTGAGGTCTTATATGATATTGTTGGCTTGGTATATATATTTGGCAACTTTCTTCTTGGTGAAAGTAACCTTAATTGGGATTTATATGGTATCAATGACATATTACATGAATATCTTGCTCTAATGGTATATGGGCTATACTGGATCATGGATTGTTAGGTTATTGAGTGAATTTTTAGCTAAAATGATTGCGTATTGGTTGGATTTTAAAATTCTCATTCTGGTTTGATTGTGAACATTACATCCTTATATCATATATATATATATATATTCATGTAGCATTGATACCACTGTGGAAATACTAATTTTTGTAATAGAATATGACATCTTTAAAAACTCTCTGCAAAAAAATCATGTCCCGGAGAGGAGTTATAGATATCAGATTGGTTTTGGTATTGGTTTTGGATTGTATATGGGTTGTGAACCCCCATGGGTTCTACCTCGAGAGCAAAGATTGATAGGTGTATATAGAGGTTGTGCAGCAAGCTCGGACATATCACATCATCATCATCATTCTCATTGCATTTCATATATTATGCATCTTCTATGATTGTGCTTCTTCTTGATTAATGTCTATCTACTCTATATTTCTTTTTCATACTTATACATGGTGAATATGTTACATGTTAGAATATTTGGGAAGATAGTATGGGCTATCGTTTGAGATATTTTCTGATTACAGGTGATGTGGCCATATTGTGTATCTTATATACTTTATTTTCTACTTTGTTCAGTCGACCTATGATATCTACTGAGTATAAATGGACCGTACTCATTCCTATTGTGCTCTTTTGGTACAGATCTAGGTATGAGTGCATTGCGTGGTAGCTGATCTTGAGTGGTACTTGAAGTATTTTCAAGGTAGCGGTCGATCTATGCTTTCAGAATCGATCCCCTACCCCTTCCTATCTAGTTTATGTATTGTTTCATATTTGAAGACATATTTATGTTTCTTTTTGGACTATCAGTTGTATATTTTGACTTTGAGATGTACTTAGTTGGTTCTTACATTTTAACACTGCATTTTGTGGTGATTTATGGTATTTTTTCTATGTATGTTTCAGCTATTATTGTATATATATAGTTCAAGTTCATTCTAGAAGTCTTGCCTTGGACATTTTGGTGTTGTTTTCTCATTTCGTATCAATTTAGGTGATTGGTTTACTTGTCAAGGTTGTCGTGACAAGTGCCATCATGACCCTTGGTTTTTGGGTCATGAAACAAATTCAACTTTTTATTTAATTCTATCTTTTACGTTCTCGATTCTCAAACAATTAGAGTTAGCTGGGGGTCTGTTTCATCAACTTATCTTAGTAGAGGCTTTTCAGACATACAATCAGTTGTTCAGTTCGTTCTCAGACTTGTTTAGTTATGATTGATTTCCCTTGGATATTTATTATAGTATTCAAGTTCATCTTCCGCATAAGTGTTGTTTTATTTAGCTATTATATATGTTTTTTAGTGTTTTACTAGGCCATGGGTTAACTTGGAGTCGCTTGTCATACTAAGTAGAGTGTTAAGATTAGAGGGTATTCTTGGTCGTAACATAAGCATACCATGTGAAAAGTTAATGTTAGAGATTTGAAAAAAAAAAGTAAAGATACATTCTCTTTGAAATAAACCAAAAAAGGAAGCAAAACAAAAAAATAGAAAACAAGGAAGTACATATTATGAATGAAATTTTTAACACACATGCATAGTCTATGTGTATAAAAATTGACTTAGCTACTAGTGTTATAAGAAAGATACATCACATAAAGTAGAAAATAGAGAGAAATGCAGCAGATACCTTTGCAAAGACTTGACTGGCGATTGAGAGGTATTGATCTCTTCATCTTTTGGACTTTGAAAATATTTGCCTCTTTCTCTCTTTGCTTTAATTTGTATGTTTAGGGATTCTCTTTTATATTTTGTTCTTGTTTTCTAATTAATGTGACAGTGACGGAATTTCGAGAGTAAATAAACTTTTCTTTGGATGGAAATATTTTATGACTTTCAAATTTTTTATGTTGTTGATTATCTTGTGATTTATAGTACTTTTAAGTTATATAAATTTTATTTTTAAAAAATAAAGTTTCTATGTTTGAATTTTCGATCAATGTTTAGAAGCTTAAATCAGAAAATTTCAACTGTGTCATATAAATTGATACAGATATAGTACCCTCGAACCACTTTACTTGTCATCCTTACTGAAATAGATATTCCAAAATATGTGTCATTTTAGCAAATCAAGATTTTATTTCGTACATTCTTTCCATTTTGCTCTTACTCCCTACGTCCACCTTTAATTATTCAGTATTGACTTGGCACACACCTTAAGAAATAATAAATGATAGAGGTAATTTTATTATATTACATTTTGAATATAATAAAATTAATTTGTTTAAAATGCATTCGATAATGAATAGTATTTAATAGTAAGGATAAAATAGGTACAAATGATAAATTATCTATTGATTTTTTCAAAATTGATAAGTATTATTTGACATCTATTTTTATAGCATGAACAAATAAAGATGAACTGAGGGAGTAGTAAAAGTTATTCTTGGAATTAATAAATTTTGACTAATTAAATTGAAAATCTTAGTGGGAACATACATACACATACGCCAATATTTAAATTTCCAGAGTCAATAAGCTTTTCTTTGACCGAAATTATTTTATCTGATTTTTAAATATTTTATATTGTTTATTATTATGATTTATAATGTTGTTAAAGTTAAATAAAGTTTTATTTTAGAAAACTTAAAGATTCTTTATTTGAATTCCTTCAATCTCGAAATTTAAATTGTCATATAAATTGGGATAGAAAAAATATTACCCCAAACCACTATACTTGTTATCCCTTGCTAAAAATAGATAGTCCAAAATGGGTGTCCTTTTAGAAAGGATAGAGTACATAAAATGGACCAAAAAGCTAAAGTATTTACAATTCCCCTTCATTACTAATTACACATATACCCCTTCACTTGAAATTTTTTACCCTACTGTCTAGGACTGTGCATTGGTTTGTTCGATTCGATTTTACGTATTATCGATTCGGTTTATCGGTTTTGAGTTTTTAAATATGCTAAATCAATAACCAATAAATAAATATTTTTATCTATTTTTGATTTATCAATTTTTGGTCCTTAACAATTTATTTTTTGATTTAACCAACAAGAAAATACTCATAAAATAATATCAATTTGAAGCAATAATTTTCAACGTTGTGTAACAGTACCAACTAACATAACATCAATAAGAATACTCATAAAATAAAAACAGTAGTAGCTAACATAACATATGACTTGCAGTGATAAATTCCACAAAATAAGAAATCCACCATTATGTCCACAAACTATGGAGTTGTCGTCGTCACAAATAACTCTTATTGGGTTATCGGTGTACCCAATAACTTAATATGAAAAAATTAAAACCGAACAAATTATCCAAATAAATTTTTTTATAAAATTATAAGAAAATCATTAACCCAATATAATAAATTTATAATTTTTTATTGATTTTATTTATTGATCGATTCGAGTTTTCACACCCCTACAACTGCCCTGCCTCTTTCAACATTTTAGGACTAAAATTCGAAGCCAATTTAGTGCTACACTTTTTATATCGTGTCGCCTCTTAATTTCTTTCCTCCATTTGATTAGTTTTCCTTTTATATTTTTTCTCTTTCATTGTTGCTGTAGGTGGTGAGTAGTGTTTCTTCAATTTAATTTAATTTTTGTCTTTCCCTTTTTTTTGTTGGGGCAATTTCCTTCTTATCAATTTTATCTTTTTATTTTTATTTTGAGAGATAAAAAATATTAGCTAACTATTTCTAGATTTACAAAAATATAAAAAATTAACAAGATTAAAATAATAAATAATAAATAACTAGACTATAGTAGTAAATAAATAAATATCAAAATCTAGTAGCTTATAAATACACCGTAATGGTATAATAAGGACTGTCTCACTAAAAGATGATACTATAATAGTATATAGATATATTGTAATGTGATCATGGAAGATTGATGAGTGTCTCATTGAAGAATGTTATAATGCTAGTACGTAGATATACTTTGGTGGTATACTGAGGAGTGCCTCATTGAAGGACTAAAGTAGTCCTTTATGATACCATCACAATATATCGATATATTATGATTATATCATGAGGAATTGTCTCAATGATACTATGATAGTATCATGGAGAATTGAGAAATGTCTTATTAAGGAACTGAAGAAGTCCACCATGATACCATGTCGTATATAGAGATACTATATTAGTATTATGGAATAAGCTAAATATATTGTGATGGTATCACAGAGGTTTCCGCGAAGGACTGAAGCAGACATAAATAATATCATGTCAGTATATAAATATACTGCGATAGTATCACTGAGGATTGGAGAAAACCTTAAGATACTATGAAATTATATAATTATGTTGTAATAACATCATGTAGTTCTCATTGAAGGAGTAAAGCAAACCTCGTAAATGATGTCATGACAATATATATATATTGTGATGGTATCGTGGAGGTTTTACTAAAGGACTGAAGCAAACCTTAATCATGCCATGACAACTTATAGATATATTTTGATGGTATCATGGAGGTCTCACTAAATGACTGAAGTAGACATCAATGATAAGATGACCAAATATAAATATAATGTAATGGTATCATAGAGGATTTAATATTATCTCATTTGAAGGACTGAAACAGTCCTTCACGATTCCATGCCAGTATATAGATATAGAAGGATATGTGTGACATATTGAAGGATGATACCATGCCCATATGTGGATATACTATGGTAGTATATCATCTCATAGAAGGATGAAAATAGTCTTTTATGATACTATGCCAGTATATATATAAATAGTACTTGTATCATATAGGACTAAGGAGTGTCTCCTTGATGGATGATGCCATGCGAATATATAGATGTATTGCGAGGGTATCATTATGGGATGAAGATGACATCAATGATACCATGTCAGTATATAAATATATTGTGATGGTATTATAGAACTCTAATGAAAGAATTGAAGCAAACACCAATGATACCATAAAAGTATACAAATATATTCTGATGGTATTAATATAAAATAAAGTGAACACCAATGATACCATGATAGTATATACTATGTGATGCTATCGTTGAGGTCTCACTGAATGATTGAAGCAAACATTAATGATATCATGATAGTATACAATATACTTCGATGGTATTATTATGGATTAAAGTATATTCCGGTGATACCATATGAGTATATATATATATATTGTAATGATATCATGTAGGTATGATTGAAGGATTGACGTAGAAATTAATTATATGTGACGCCCCAAGACTGTACCCTAGGCATCACGGTGCTTACAATCTCGAACGACCACAAGTTAACCCATTACTGATACCTGCTGTGAGCACTGAATAATAATAATACTTAAAATATATGCAAAAGTTAGGTTAAAATTACCATAAGGTTCATAAATTGAAAAAAAATACTGAATACTCATAATAATACTGAGAAACTTAATATTTGTCTGAAATAGTCTAGTCCAAAAGCCTTTAACTGTCTGAATATAGAGTTGATGGGACAAGTCCCCAACTAACTACAACTGCTGAGCATACTGAACTAATGGAATGCTGAAATAAATAACTCTATCCTCAAAATATGAGGACTCACCACTATAACTGTTGTTGATAACTTAAGATTCTAAGTACGGTTAGGAGCCCATGCACCTGAACCTATGATATGAGAAATTATAGTGCAAAAGAAAGAGTGTGTCTCAGTACTTTGAATGTACCGGTATGCTAAGTGAGGCAAGCTGATACACATGGGTTCATATGCATGAGATGATAACTAACTGAATAAATATCATGAAATAGTTGAATAAGAGTGCATGCAAAACTGTAACTACTGATCATGTTGACTATACAATATTGTGCATATAATTTATGTATGTATTAGACTAAAACTGAAGTACTGAGTTCTACTAACCGAATGCTGATAACTGAGATTTAGACTGATACTAAAGTACTGAATTCTGATGACAAGTAACTGATAACTAATAGACATGATTCTGTAAAACTATTTGAGTTCTTTTCTAAATTCTGAGACTAAATACTAATTATTGAAACTGTAACTGTGGAAGTTTTCATCTAAATGATATACCTCGATTATAAACTGAGTTGGGGTCTAACCTGTGAACCTAGTTGGAAGGCTATTAGCACCTAGCCAAGGGATACTAATAATACCGTGTCAACCATAATCTGGCAGGAAGACTCATGAATTATATATATGGTTGCGTCAACCCTAATCTGGCAGGAGGACGATTTACCCTACGTTGGCTATGTATGCAGGGACTGATACTAAGGGTCAAAGCCTCTACTGACAGAAATGCCCCCATTCTTGGGTTTGCTCGATGCTGAATCCTACTCCCAGTTAAATAGACACTGAACTGATTGCTAGAATGTACTGCGCTTGACCGAACTATTACTGATCGTGTTGTCTGACTGAACTGGACTGAGTTCACTGAGTTCTGTAACTGACTGAGTACAACTCTTCGTGACTTTACTATGACTATTTTATAGCTATTGTAATTCTAGGTAAATAGATTATTGTCGGGTATTGAATACCACCAGGACTCGATAGCATCAATAGTAAAACATGGAAAATTTTTGAAGGCATTACATTAGTTCCTTGTCCACTATGCATTCATTTAGACATTTTATCAAACATTTGAGATGCATGAACTTGTGCATGAAGGGACCACATGATAACATGTCATGAATTCACTACTCAATTTATATAGGTATTCTATCAAACATTTTGGAGAGCATAATTAATGCACATAGAAATCATCAAAATATAAACATCATGGCTACAACATTCAACTTGCAAATTATAGGGTTTAACATGAGGGTCACATGATTCTACATACTTGATAATTAATTCACTTGAAACTTGTATGAATCTTGATTTGAAAATCATACAACAATACGTACATGACCATAGTCCAATTCAAACATGTAAATCATGAAATCAATAAACTTGTAGTTTTAAAAAGGATTCTTGAACTCAAAGGGTGGAATGAAACCCATGGATGAACACCTAACATACCTTAATTATTGATTTCTTGAGAATTATGGTGAGTTCTTGGGACTTTATTCTTGAGCTTGATGAAAATAGGGCTTGTTCTTGAGAGGATTTTGAGAATAATGAGTGTGTTTAGCCCTTTAGGATACTAAATCCCATGTTTTAGATGAATTATTTGAAGGGAAAAGGACTTAAATGCCCTTGAAAACTCAGAATTTAACGCACAAAAATTGCCCAATGATGTAATTGGCAATGCGCCACATTGATAGGACCGACGTGATCACTGATGTGTCACGTCGATGGGTGAAATACGATAGCCAATGCAACACATCAAGATAGCGTTGGCTTGTTGTTTTGTCCATCCAAACATGAGCCAAACGAAATCCAAAAATTCTAAAGCTCACCCAATATGACCTATTGACATCCCTGATCATGAATCAACTTGAAAATCAACATTTAGGGTCGGAAAGATCTAAAATAACATCATCCAATTTCAAAGGCTAAAAATGCTTCTAAGCCTTAACACTTAGCTGAATTTTTCTAAGTTTGGGATCTCTTTTAGCATGCTATAAAGAACTAAAACGACTAGGATTTTACGGGGTCTTACAATATCTCCCCTTTGGGAACATTCATCCTTGAATGAGACTAACTGAATTGAGAATACTGATAGATTAAGTTTACATTCGGGACATAGACAACTAAAGTACAATTATATGACTGAAACTACTGATAAACTGAGTTTTCATAATGAACATGTATAAATGAAGCATGATTACACTGCTGAATTGATTTATAAATGCATGGCTATCATGAGGATGATATGCATCGGTAATTGATATCAAGTTTGTCAAGGTAATTTGAGCATGGAACTGAGTAAATCTAAGGAAGACTGTTACCTCAAACTGAGTCTGAGTTTGCAGAGAAGAGGTGAGGATACTTGGTTTGCATATCTGCTTCTGCTTTCCAAGTAGCTCCCTCAACGAACTGATTCCACCAAAGAATTTTTACCAAAGGAACTTTATTGTTCCTCAGTCTGCAAATCTGATGATCAGGGATTTTGATTGGAACTTCCTCATAAGAGAGATTTTTCTGAACATCTATACTCTCTGTAGGTACTACAATTGCTGGGTCACCAATGAATTTCTTTAGCAAGGAGACTTGAAACACTAGGTGTACTGAAGCTAAGTCTGAAGGCAACTCAAGATAGTAAGCTACCTTTCCAAAATAGCTGAGAATTCAGTAAGGAACGACATATCAGGGATTAAGCTTTCCCTTTTTGCCAAACCTCTTCACTCCCTTCATAGGAGATATTTTCAAGTACACATAATCACAAATCTCAAACTTGAGATCTTTTCTTCTCACATCAACATATTATTTCTGTTGGCTCTGAGTGTCTTAAGCCTCTTCATGTTAAACTGAACCTTCTCTAAGGCATCAAATAATAAGTCAGGCCATGCCAATGCAGTCTTGCCTACCTCAAACCAACCAATGAGAGACATACATCTTCTCTTATAAAGCTTTCCAAATGGATCTATCTGAATAATGGAATGAAGGATGTTATTATATGCGAATGCAATCAAGGGTAAGTGGTCATCTCAACTACCCTTAAAGTCAACAACACAAGCTCTCAACATATTTTCTAAAGTTTTAATGGTCCTTTCTGTTTAACCATCTGTCTGAGGGTGAAAGGGTGTACTGAGGTGAACTTAGGTACCAAGAATCTTTTTGAAGGTTTTCCAAAAGTGAGAGGTGAACTTCATGCCTCTATCCAAAATGATGGATAAAGAAACTCCGTGAAATCTGACCAACTCTCTAATATAGAGCTTGACATAATCCTTAGCTGAGTAGGAGGTATGGACTTGAAAGAAATGAGCAAATTTGGTCGTCCTATCTACAATGACCCAAATTGAATCATGTTGATGACGTGTACGAGGCAAACTCGTCACAAAGTCCATGTTCACTTCCTCCACTTCTAAGAAGGGATAGTGAACTCCTTCATAGACCCACTAGGCTTTTGGTGCTCAATATTTACCTGCTGACATGTAGAGCACTTAGCCAAAAATTTTGTAATGTCTTTCTTCATCCCACTCCACCAATAGACTTCTCGCAAGTTGCGGTATATCTTAGTGTTCCCTGGATGAATTGAGTAACAAGGACCATGCATTTCTATAAGAATCCGTTGTCTCATGCTATCAACATATGGTACACATAACCTACCCTGGCAATGAAACACACCATCTCTCCCTTGGGAGAAAACCTCTACTTTATAATCTCTAACTAACTCTTTTAGCTTAACTAAATTGGGGTCCTTGCCCTACTTTTCTTTTACCTCAGAAACCAAGGAAAATTCTGAACTATTCTGCACCCATACACTACCCTCAGCTGAATCAACCAAATGAACACCTAACTTGGAAAGATATGAACTTCTTGGACTAACTTCTTCTTACCATCCTTAATGTAAGCAACACTACCCATGGGCAATCTACTGAGAGCATCAACCACTACATTGGCCTTGCCCGAATGATACAAAATACTCATGTCATAGTCTTTCAACAACTCTAAGCACCTTATCTAATGCAAGTTAATGTCTTTCTGAGAAAATACATACTGCAAACTATGGTCTATGAACACATCAACATATACCCCATACAAATAGTGCCTCCAAATCTTTAAGGCAAACACTTCAGCTGCTAACTTAAGATCATGGATGTGATAATTTTTTTCATTGGGCTTAAGCCATCGAGAGTCATAGGATATGACCTTACCTCTCTGTATTAAAAAATATCCTAAACCAACTCTGGGAGCATCACAATACACAACAAACCCATCTGAACTATCTAGTAAAGTCAAAACTGGAATTGTAGTGAGTCGAGTCTTTAACTTTTGAAAACTCTTCTCCCAAGAATTTGACCACTGGAATTTGACTTTCTTCTGAGTTAATCTAGATATGTGGGATGCAATAGATAAAAATCATTCAATAAATCATCGGTAATAGCCAGCAAAACCTAAGAAACCCTTGATATCTGACGAAGAGATATGCCTGGGCTAGTTTCTTACTGCTTCAATCTTTTAAGAATGAACTCTAATACCATTACCAAAAACTATATGACTAAGGAAAGATACTGACCTTATCCAAAATTTGCACTTACTGAATTTGGCGTACAACTGATGGGCTCTGAGGGTCTGTAAATACTATTCTAAAATGGTCTGTATGATTATTTTCACTGTAAGAGTAGAAAAGACTGTCATCAATGAAGACTATGACGAATATGTCCAAGTACTTCTTGAACACACGGTTCATCAAGTCCATTAAAGCTGCTACGGCATTGGTAAGACCAAATGATATGACTAGAAATTTAAAGTGACCATACTGAGTTTTAAAAGTTATTTTAGGAATGTCACATTCTCTGTCTCTAAGCTGATGATAGAATGATCTAAGGTCTATCTTAGAAAAGTAACTAGCACCCTGAAGTTGGTCAAATAAGTCATTGATTCTGGGAAGTGGATACTTGTCTGTGACTTTGTTCAACTGTCGGTAGTCAATCTTTTTTACACACGAATAGAATTGGTGTGCCCCACGGGGAGACACTGGGTCTGATGAATCTCTTATTTAGTAGATCCTTCAACTGCTCTTTTAATTCAATAAGTTCAGTTGGAGCCATTTTGTATGGCAGAATAGAGATGGTCTAAGTATCTAGAAGAAGGTCTATTCCAAGTCAATTTACCTTTTGAGAGGGACTCCGGAAAGATCTTCAAGAAACACATCTTGAAATTCTCTTGATACTGGAACTGACTCAAGATTAGGGGTCTCTGAACTAGACTCTTTAACTCGAACGAGATAATAGACACACTCCTTGGATATTATTTTCTCGCTCTAAGTTATGAAATAAGTTGACCCCTAAGTGTTGAAGTACTACCCCTCCATTTAAGGATAGGTTCATTTGGGAACTGTAAAAGAACAACTCTATTTCTACAATAAACTGAAGTATAGCGTGAATGGAGCCAATCCATGTCGAGAATGACATCATAATCTGTCATCTCTGACTCTACTATAATCGTACAGTTCCTGTATACCCGCTGGGCTATGATATTATTACCTACTAGGGTAGAGACTGGGAAGGGATCTTCTAGAATTTTGGGATTAATTCCTAAGTCAACAGATATATAAGGAGATACAAAGGACAAAGAAAATCCTATATCTAACAAAGCATAAACATGTAAATAGTAAACTTATAACGTACTAGTGACCATATCAGGAGAATTTTTTTGATCCTGTTGGGACTGAAGTGTATAGAGCCTTTTTGGGTGTTTCCCACTGGTGGCACTGGAAGCGACACCCTGCTGAAATGGACGATCAGACAGAGTAAGGGGATAATTATGTTGACTCTGTGAACCCACCTGAGGACACTTTCTGATCCTATGTCCTGGCTTTCTACATCTAAAACAAACATCACTTCCATCCCTGCAGATACCTTGATGGTTTCTGCCACACTTCTGACAAAAAGGATTTGTTTGGGCACGACTAACACTACCCTGAAATTTAGAGCCTGGCGCCCTATCCTTATTACCAATTCTAAACTTAGTCACTGGATCAATGATTGAGGACGGAGCCAGAACTAAAGATTTTGGGTTGAACTAAGAATGGTTACCACCCTCTGACTTAGGCTGAGTGAAATTGAAGCTATCTGTTCTAGCCCTCTTGCTCTCCCTCTATTTTTTCTTAGTCTTCTTCTCATCTATCTACTGAGCATAGACCATCAACCTAGCCAAGTCTATCTCCTTAATCAGTATTGTGGTCCTACACTCCTTGACCACATTGTCAAACACACTAAACATGAACTTATTCATCTTAGATCTACTATCAACTACCACATGAAAAGCATATCTAGCTAACTGAGTAAACTTCAGAGAATACTCCTTCACTGTTATGCTTCCCTGCTTTAAGTTAATGAATTCTAACACCTTAGCTTACTTCAAATTAAATAGAAAGAACCTATGTAGAAAGGCAGTAGCAAACTCCTCCTATTCTATAGGCTTTGCATCTGCGACCCTATTTGCCTTCCATTACATAAATCATGTATGAGTCACATCCTACAAGTGATATACAACTAAATCAGCACTCTCACTAGTAGTTACCCCTATAATATTTGTGATCTTCAACACCATTTCAAGGAATTCCTTTGGGTTCTCTTCAGACTTAGACCCTGAAAATGAAGAAGGGTTTATTCGGGTAAAGTCTCGAATTCTAGCTGCAATCGTATTGGCCATTGGGTTGTCCTAAATAGTAGCTGGGATTTCATTCTGGGCTGACACAAAATAAGATAGAGTAGTGAAAGATGCTTTGAATACTTTGTGAGAAACATGCTCATTTAGAGGATCTTCCTGAACGGGCGGAGGTATTGGCTGGTTTTCAGTTCTTTTTCCGTTAGCCTTTTTGGGAGGCATGTTCTGTAAATGGAACAAAAAATCATATTAGATAGAGAGTTTAACTTGAGATCATGCTCACTCACGTTACATGAATACTAAAATAAGGGAATTTTTCCAAAAAAAGCCTCATTGCCTCTTGTCCATAAGTGTGGAGCACTACACATCCATACACAAGACTCTACTTGACATGGTTTTCAGACTCCCTAGGAATCTATTGAACCTTAGGCTCTGATACCAAGTTTGTAATGCCCCGAGACTGCACCCTAGGTATCACACGGTGCTTACAATCCTGAAGGACCACAAGCTAACCTATGACTGGTACCTGCTGTGAGCACTGAATAATAATAATACTGAAAATATATGAGGAAGTTAGGATTAAATTGGCATAAATTTTATAAACTGAAAATAAATATTGAATACTGATAATAATATAGAGAAACTGAATATCTGTCTAAAATAATCTAATTTGAAAGCCTCTAACTGTCTGAATATGGAGTTGATGGGACAAGTACCTAACTAACTCTGACTGCTGAACATACTAAACTACTGGAATGCTGAAATAAATAACTCTGTTATTGAAATATGAAGACTCACAACTATAACTACTACTGATAACTTGAGCTGCTAAGTATGGTCAGGAGTCTGTGCATCTGAACCTATAATATGAGATATCATAGAACAAAAGAATGAGTATGTATTAGTACTTTAAATGTACTAGTTTACTAAGTAAAGGAGGTTGATATACATGGGTTCATATGCATGAGATGATAACTGACTGAATGAACATCATGAAATAGTTAAATAAGAGTGAATGCAAAACTGTAACTACTGATCATGTTGACTATGCAATACTGTACATATAACCTCTGTATGAATTAGACTGAAACTAAAGTACTGATTTTTGCTAACCGAATACTAATAACTAAAGTTTAGACTGATACTAAAGTGCTGAATTCTGATGGCTAAGTAACTGATAACTGATAGCTAAGGTTCTATAGAACTATCTGAGTTCTTTACTGAATTCTGAGAGTGAGTACTATTTACTGAGTATTGAACATTGAAACTGTAACCGTGAGAGTCTTCATTTAACTGACATATACCCTGATTATAAACTGAGTTGGGGTCCAACCTGTGATCCCAATTGGAAGGGTGTTAGCACCTTGCTAATGGATAATAACAATGTTATGTCAACCCTAATCTAGCTGGAAGACTCATGAATTATGTATATGGTTGCGTCAACCCTAATCTAGCTGGAGGATAACTTACCCTAAGCTGGCTACGTAGTGCTACAACGCAGGGACTTCTATTAAGGGTCAAACCCTCTGCTGATAGGAATGCCCCCATCCTTAGGTTTTCTCAAAGTTGAATCCTACTCCTAACTGGATAGACACTGAATTGATCACTAGACTATACTAGGCTTGACTGAACTATTATTGATCGTGTTGACTGACTGAACTGGACTGTGTTTACTGAGTTCTATAACAGACTGAGTACTACTATTTATGACTTTACTATGACTATTCTATATCTAGTGTAATTCTAGGTAAACATCTAGATTGTCGGGTATTAAATACCCTCAGGACTCGATATCATCAATAGTAAAACGTGGCAAAATCTTAAAAGCATTACATTAGTTAGTTGTCCACTATGTATTCATTTAGACATTTTGTCAAACATTTGAGAGGCAGGAACTTGTGCATGAATGGGACCACATGATATCATGTCATGAATTCACTTCTCAATTTACATAGGCATTTTATCAAACATTTTTGGGAGCATAATTAATGCACATAGAAATCATCAAGGTATAAAAATCTTGGCTACAACTTTCAACTAGAAAATTCAAGGGTTTAACATGAGGGACATATGATTCTACATACTTGATAATTAATTCACTTGAAACTTGTATAAATCTTGATATTAAAACCATACAACAATACGTACATGAACACAAACATGTAAATCATGAAATCAATAAACTTGTAGTTTTATAAAGGATTTTTGAACTCCAAGGGTGGAAGGAAATTCAAGGATGAACGCCTAACATACCTTAATTGTTGATTTCTTGAGAATTGTGGTGAGTTATTGGGACTTGATTCTTGAGCTTAATGAAACTAGGGCTCCTTCTTGAGAGGATTTTAAGAATAATAGTGTATTTAGCCCTTTAGGATACTAAATCTCATGTTTTAGCTGAATTGGGTGAGGACAAAAGGACTTAAATGTCCTTGGAAACTTAGAATTTAATGCACAAAAATTACCTAGTGAAGTGATTGGCGACACGTCACGTTGATGGTATCGATGCGATTACCGATGCATCACGTCGATGGATGCAAGGCGGTAGCCAATGTGATGCTTCAAGATTGCGTTGACTTGATATTTTTCCCATCTAAACATGATTCAAATGAAATCCAAAAATTTCAAAACTCACACAATATGACCTATTGACATCCCTGATCATGAATCAACTTGAAATTTGACATTCTAAAGTCGACAAGATTGAAAATAAGACCATCTATTTTCGAAGGCTAAAAATGCTTCAATCCTTAACTCTTAGCTGAATTTTTCTAAGCCTGGGACCTCTTTTGGTATGCTATAAAGAACTTAAATGACTAGGATTTTGTGGGGTCTTGCATTATACCATAATATTATATAGTTTTATTGTGATGATATCATGGACATTACTAAAGAATTGAAGCAGACATTAATAATATAATGACAGTATATAGATATACTATGATGGTATGATTACAGACTGAAGCAAACCTAATAATATCTTATTAATATTTATATATATATATAATGATGGTATCATGAAGGTTTGACTAAATTACTAAAGCATACATCAATGATACCATGCCAATATATAGATTTATTATGATGGTATCATGGAGGTCTCACTGAAGGGTTGATATAGATATCAATGATACCATTATAATAAATAAATATATTATAACGGTATCATTACAGCCTGAAACTAACCCAATCATACCATGTTAGTTTATATTTACTTTGATGGCATCATGGAAGTATGACTGAAGGATTATACCATTCATCAATGAGACCATCACAATATATAACTGTGATGGTATCATGGTGGTCCCACTGAGGATTGAAGCAAACATCAATAGTACCATGATAATATATAGATATACTGTGGTGATATCATTATGAACTGAAGCAAAGTAAAATATAAAAAAAAGAAAAAGAGAATCAAATAAAATATAAAAAAAATTGAAAATATGAAATTTTGCTTGGGGTAAAAATAAATAAAGAATATTATGTGTAATGACCCTCTAGGTCATTTTCCTATTTTTGTGCTTTTTTGCATTTAGAGAGTAACTATACCTACCTCAAGTCATTTATAACTTACTTGGACTAACAGTTTGGTTATTAGACAGTTTGTTTAGTTGCTAGAGCTATTTTCCTGCTTCTGAGCTTTTAAAGTTAAGAAATTAGTTTTGGGCCAAAACCATAGCTAAATAGCCTCAAGTTCTATTTTTGATAGTCTAGTAGCTCCAAAATATCAATTTTAGGCAATGAGAACCCTTGGTTTAGGATCTGAAGCTTTCAGACTCATTTTGGGCTATTTGGTAAGATTTGGCTAAAAATAGTCCCTTGGAGAATGGCACCCACTTTTTATTAAAATAATTCTATATGGAAATTTTGATGGCAACATTTAGTTTGAAATGCCAAATTTTGTAGGCTAGCATAGTTTGTTTGTAAGCATGGAATTCCTAATCAATCCCCAACACCCGATTAGAGTCTATTGGACTTGTTGAACTTGACTGGTGCCAAGTTATCTAGTGTAGTTATTTTAGCATCCAAAGGACCACTTAGCTTCTACGAACTACTTTAGCGACCCTTGGATGCTTTAGTAGTCATTTATGTGCTAAAGCATCAGCGCTGGTATGATATAAATATTTCATTGTCCGCTTTTCTAGCTTTTATCCTAAGTATTCAAACTCTATTTTAGATTAGTGTGAGATCTCAAATTGTGTAGAATCAAGTCTTTGAAGTTGGTTTAAGCCTGGAGAAGTGATTGCGAGTGTTTTAACCTTATTAATTCATAAGTAATCACTTTAATCTTGATTAAATTAGTAGTTTATTGGTTAATTCTCTCAATTTCTTGGGATTGATTTTAGGACTATTTGGGCTTGGATTTTAGCAAAATTTATATGGCAAATGATCGTTGAGCTGAGAGGGTTGCTGTGATAGTTTCAATTTCATGACTCCACAACAGGCCTCACATTGAACTTTTAGTTCAATTTTTGACTCAGAGTATTTATATGAAACATGGGTATTGATTGTCTTATCATGATACATAAACCATTCTTTTACTACTTTGGTAGCTCTTAGAGGCTTTCAAAAAAAGAAAGCTCCGGTCTAGATAATTCAACGAGCATTCAGCGACATCTAGGTTAAGCTTACCCTTATTTTAGATTGAGATTAATTATGATATTATCATATTATTGTGCTGGTTTTGGGTGGATAGTTTTAGCTCAATTATTTTTTTAGCATTTTTCATTATATTTAGGTGGTTAGGGAAACTTTTCAGTAGAATCTGGGTTTGTTCCCCCTTAGAATGGTGTATTATCATCCTTTAAGACTATAATTAGTGTTTATAGTATCTTACGATGAGATTGGAAAACCTTAGAATAGATTCGGGTTGATACTAACTTAGGTTCGATTATCGGGACCCCATAGCGGGCCTCACTACCCCTTTTCGACAGAATATTGGATATGAAGATTATTTAGGCTTAGTTTAAATATTGACTTTACTCTAGGTTGTTACTTTGGGATGGGATTGACTTAGACTTGATTACTTTCCTTATTATCTTTACTCGGGTAGGATAGTAACCGACCTTTTGTCTCTTTTCTTTGACTTAGAAATGGAACTTGTAGGGACTCATTAAGTTAAAAGCCCAAAAATTATACTTAGTGAACAAATAGATTAGTGATAGGTTTGAAACTTTTATACTTCAGCTAGATATTCCATGCTTAAGTATGTGTGTGTATATATATATATATATAATATACATATATATATATTGATTCGGGTTTAAGATCAACATGTGGTCTTTTGCTACTATTATGAATTTTGGAATGATTCTGGTATCAGTTTATGGGTATGGCTTGCTTTCGATTAGATCATTTGTTATAGTTATGGTTTGTTACTATTACTTATGAGGTCCTATTCATGTATGTCATGAGTCTATGATTACGATTTATGTATTCTGGTGTTGATTATGATTATTATCGAGAGTTTTGGCAGTTGTGCTTGATTATGGTAATGTGAGTTCTATAGATTGTATATAGATTATTTGGCCACTTGTTACTATACATAATTTTTTATTCGATCCCAACATCTGGCCTTTTGTTATTATCCACTGATTTTGGTTCAAGCTTGATATATATATGTGTGTGTGTATATATATATATAATGGATTTGGGATCAAAAGGCTATTGAATATTGGTGTGGTTAAAGGTTATTTATGCTTCTACTTTATATTTTCTCTTGTTTGCATCCACCAGGCTTATATGGGCTCGATCAAGTTAATTGTCTTCTTATGTGTGCTTTTTGGGCTTATGGGGGTCCAACTAGGTTTTAGGTAGTCCTTTGCTTTTATCTTCGAGTTTCTCATTTTCTTTATTGCATTTGCATAGTATAGATGATATTTATATTTCTACCCCATTTTGTTGATTTTAGCTTACACTTTCACATTATATTTATGCTTTTACTATATTTAAGCTTAGTCGATCGATGATGCTTACTGAGTATCCATTATTGACACTTAATTTTGACCTCTCGATATTTCTCCTAGGATGCTATTTTGTCAAAAATTATTAGTTTCAAAAATTAATATTTATTTACTTTTTATTTTGGTATCAAATAAATACTAGCATTTCTCATTCATGATTTTGAAGTATTCAATTTATTTTAACATTTAATTTTATATTTTTTACGTAGTATATATAATTTATTAATTTAAATATAATACTTTTACATAATTTTGTTAAGATTTCTCAAATTATTTTGGGAAATATGCATGCTCATGATTTAAAAACGCCTAGTCTATTATTATTATTATTATTACTACTGTTGTTGTTGTTGTTACTACTACTACTACTACTACTATTATTTTTATTATTGTTATTGTTATTGTTATTGTTATTGCTATTGTTATTGTTTTCATTGTTGTTGTTGTTATTGTTATTGTTATTATTGTTACTATTATTGTTGTTGTTATTGTTATTATTGTTACTGCTTTTATTATTGTTGTTATTATTATTGTTATTGTTATTTTATTATTATTGTTATTATTATTATTAATAATAATAATAGTAATAATAATAATAATATAGCATTTCTTATAATTTGTACTTAATTTATTTTAAATAATTACCGTTAACTTCATGATATTTTACGTAACATTAATTTTATATATGGAATTTATTTTTAAGAAAAATGATTTTTACATTTTATTATTTTCTCATTGGTATTATTGAGTGATTATTATACTATTAAATAGCAACCTAAATCAACTTAATTTTCTCATTTTATTTAATTTCTAGACTTTTTGTACACAATTGATGTCAATTTTAGCCTAAATCGAGTCTAATTTGGCAAACCTTTAAATCTCAATTCAATTCTAGTCAACCCCAATTCCATGACCCAATTTTTAAGCATGATCTAACCTATCTTAGATTCGATCATATCCATTCAATTTAATTATATGGTGCATAATCAATCCCCTTTTCTTACCTTTTTAATTAAATTAAACCCCTAAACCTTTAACCTACTAGCTAATCCCATTTTGTTCCAAAAACAAACGCCACTTTTTTCTCCCTTCCTCCTCCTCTCTCTCCATTGGTCTGATCAATGCTGACCACCATCAATGAGCCAGGTAGCTCCACCTCACCCTATTTTGCAAAACAACCACCATTAGTCCACACCATATGTCGACCATGCTTTACCAACAAACTCTGTCATTTCCACCCTCACCACTAAAACCCTTTTCTTCGTTCCTCACAAACCCCACTCCACCACCATCGGAGGGACGACAAAGCACGTTGCTGGACTCTTCTTCTCTATTTCTCTTTCTTTCTCCTTGACATCTCACTCTCATTCTGCACCAAAAAAAACTACCACTGATGCATCAGACGAAGTGACAATGATTGATTTCCCACGACTAAAATTCAGGATGATTGGAAAGTTTCAGAGTCATCCATCGCATTTGGATTCTCGCTCAAGGTTCAAAGTCTAATTTTCGGTGTGCCTTTTTCTTCATCATCATACTTGATTACTATCGTCGCTACTCGATTTATGCCTAAGAAGGATCTAAAATTCATGATTCTTAACAAGATATTTTTGTCCTTTTCTTTGGGATTCTTGTTTGATTACCCATTTTTGTTAGCATATTCAAAAAGCTCAATTTCTTCCAACTTTGATTGACCTTAATTCTCTATATTTGGGAACAAATTTTTCTTTATTTATTAAATTCTTGTTCTCTTGGTCGTTAATTGAAGTTGTTGTTGAATTAGTTTGATGCCAATGTTGAGATTTTACTTATTAGGATAAAATTACAATCTTGCTTCTTCTTTTTGCTCAATTTGATTCATGATAATCTTGGCGTGGTAAAACTGATTACTTGCATATTCTTCAATGATGTATTTGTTTAAATTTTATGAAGGTCATTGATACTTTTTGTTCCTTAGTAAAGTTTAGTCATTTTTAAATTAATTAATCATTAATTCTGGCATGTCTCCATTTCTTTAATTGACCTTATTGTGGTACTTAGACTAATTTTGGAATATTTTGATTAAACAACTGATTGTGGGATTGTGGTAATTAATAAGGTTACATGCCTTAATTTGAAATTATACGGTAGCTTTATATTTTTGGTATATTTTCATGGTCTTATGATTTTTTTTACTTATTCTCCTATTTTTTTTTTATTCTGGACTAATTTTTACTTGTCTACTTTTGGTAAACTTGACATGAGTTTCTCTCTTAAGTAATATAGCTAAGCTAATTGCATCTCTGAATTATTTTTTGTCCATCAATAATTATCTCTTTTTACTATATAAAGAATACATCTCTTCACTAATATTCTCAGATTTTGGCTCCCACTTACTTTTGCTCGTAAACTTTTCAAATATTACCGCCTCTACACTCAAAAATACTTTTAAAACCTTTGATTAATCACACAAAAAGTATTTTGAACTTTCATCTTGTTGATATTCTGTAAACACTAATCATGGCATGCTATTCTCATCTCGAGTGTAGTTAAAGTTTTTTTTTCTTCTCTCATCTGTTTAGCACTGTTAACCGATTAGTTTTCTTGTTTATACATTCAATATTTGCAAGTTAATTTCTCTGTTTTTTAATCTTTTTTTTGTTTGTATTCCTTTAAACTCTTTAAGTGAAAACATGTTATAGCCTTATGAATTGTCTGTCTTAAGCCCCTATGACTGTTTGATTCTTGGTAAAATTACTTGTTATGTTGCTTGCCTCTATTAGTGATTTATAGCTTGCTTTTCGCAATTAAATGTAAGAATACATGCTTGTGGATCATTTATAGGTTTAGTTTAAAACTCTGTTGTTTTTTTGTTGCATATTTGTTGTGCTTAAACATGTACTATATTATGCGGTGACCGGGATATGATAAAGTGTTCCCTTGGGTCGGAGAGATTTTGTCTAAAGCTGTCTAACAGTTTTCACAATTTCTTTTAATACTCTTTAATAAAAATTCAGGTCTGTAATAATTTGTATAAATACTAATATGTATAATAAAATTTTGGAGACTTCTTACGGTGGGGAGGGGACCTTGTGACTTAGATGTTTTGATAACATAATTAGTTTATCACCTAAACAAGTCGTTCTAGGATTATTAATTAAAATTTTAATGTGTTGATTAATAATCACTTAGAAATCATATTCTAGGATTAATAATTAACTTGCAACATAATAAATTAAGTTCGAGTATGAAAATTCAAATTATAGCATGTCTAACCAATTTCCAGCATATTTAATTTGATTTTTTGCACTTTATGTAATTTTGCACATTTTAAAATAACTTTCTACACAGTTTAAGCAATATCCCACATAATTAAATAGTTTTCTGCACAGTTAGATCAATTTATCTACACTTTAATCAACTTCCTATATACTTCAATTAATTCTCTGTTGTATTTATAAATAAATTATCAGTCTGTTTAATCATTTTTAGCAATCGTCAATTATGTTTCACCTTAATATCTAATGTTGCCCAAAACTGACCTCTTCAGAAGTATGCTGTGGTCGATACAAAATATAGTAACCAAACTAGGTTGGGGTCAAACCCATTGAGAATTTTTTGAATAGTTGGTTATCTTGATGTAATTTACGAGCAGTGCCAAAAATTAAATGGGGATTTTGGAAGTAATAAGTAGTAACCAAACTTGAGTGCTTTGAGTTGTAAACAATAGAAGATGAACACTAGGACTGTGTTCCCCCTGATTTCCTAACTTCGTAAGTTTTTCATGTTAAACCCACCTATCCTGCTTCTCTGCAGGTAAAGTCAACAAGCTATGTATTATGAACAGTCTTGTGAACGTGTTGATAAATCTCACCCTTTACGTTGTGAGTCTCAGGGTGTCACCTTATTGCTCCCTGTCTATGACATCAATTCAACTATTACCTTTTGAGTCTCGAGTTGGTTAGATGAGATGGAGGAATAGTGATGATGAAAGTGAATCTCAAATTATTGTCTTAATCCTCTTTTCCCAATCACAAACTCCCTTATGAGGATGTTTATGAATATAGGCTATCCCCAAGATTCTGCAATATCTCTGAGGTCAATTATGATAAATAAAATTAAGATAAATGCAATTTACTTTAGAACAGATGAATCTCCCACTCCACTTACGTAGTTAATCCACCAAGGTTTACTTTAGAATAAATGAATCTCCTACTTTCCTTACGTAGTTAATCCACCAGGGTTCCCATAACCCTAGTCAGGGAAATTAGCCACTCATGTTCATGGAACAATGCATGGTAATAAATAAAAAGCATGTAATTATTTTAACAATAATGAGGAGAATAAAATCTGAAATCTACTCTTAAATAACAACCCAAAATCTCAAGAACAAAGCAAAAGTATGTAATAGGGTATATTGGAACGTAAAAAGATAGCAAAGAATGTAACCTAAAAAAATATAAACACTAGGGTATTTATAGTAACCAAAAATACTCAAACATCCTAATAAAAACGGGAAAGGTAAAGTTATGCCGGCACATGGTACGACTCGCTCATCCACTCGTATGCTTACTAGTCGTACCCTGCCTTTCATATCGATTCCAGTGTCTAGTCTCCTAAGGCTGCAAATTTCTGTTCATCTTATGACTTCTGCTCATGAGTCGTACCTTTCTAATACAACTCTTGTCCTTCACTCGTATCCATCTGGGACTTCTTCCTTTGTATCTTTGAACACTGGTCTACTTATGATTTACCTATATGAGTCGTACTCAGACTTATGACTCATATACTTCCAAGACTTCAACCTTGTACAGTAGCTTTAGATCCTGTTATACTTATGATTCCTTGTCACGGCCCGTACCTTCAGCTTACGACTCGTATGAATGAGTCGTATATTTTCTTCACTTAGTATTTTGTTTTGGGCTTTGGTTCTGTTGTACTTACGAGTCATCCTATGAGTCATATGGTGTGTTTATGACTCGTGAAGTAACTCATATCTTTATCAAACTTTGTCTTTTTAGGTCTTTTTCTTCTGTTTTCGTTCCAAAACTATTATAGACCTATTTTACCTATAATAAACATCAAAGTGCATCATATCCACTAAAAAAACCTAAGTCCATGCATAAATTCAAGGTTTTAAGCATTGAAAGTGTCATATTTCCAAGACACATCAACACCCTCAACTTAGACTTTCGCATATCCTATGGCAAAGAGATATAAATTCTATCTCAAAACACAAAAATGATGCTTAAACAGGAATATCCTAAGATACCTATAGCAGTGATTTTGAATTCAAATTTCAACCATGTTATTCCCTTCGTAATTTTAACTTTTCAAGACTCAAACTGTGTATAACAATTTAGCATAAGGAGAAACACAAGGGAATCCGATAATGGCATTACATTAGTAATAGACAACTGGGCCTAGACTCAAATTGCATTCACCAAACAATATAGCAACCTAGAAAAATAACCCGTGTTCTCTCAGAGTCAAAGAAATCTCATTCACTCTCAGTATGGATCAATCAATTTGATTAGGGATAAAAAAAATTACTCTCTCACTCATAATGAAGTATCACCGATGTATAAATAATACCATAGGCTTGCCCTTATGCTCTCTTCCTAAGTTTTTGGACATTCAAGGTAGATCACTAACGGACTTTATTAGGCTTGTAATGTAGGTTCGGGGCTGGTATGGTATCCTTTTAGGATTTAGTTAGTGACTATGCCCCCTTGACACTACGCTTTCATTAGGGTCAACTGATTTTCCACTTATTCTTCCAATTTATTTCCTCTCTTATGTCTCCTTTTTTATTTCAAGCATATTTCATGGTCCAAGTGTGATTTTATTTTCTTGCTTTCTTTTCTTTTTTTCTTTTGTCATTCTGTTTTCTTTTTCTTTTGTTTTCTTTTATTTACCTGCACCAGTCCTTTTTCATTCATTTTTCTTTTACACCACTTTCTTCACACTTGTTTTCTCCTACGTACCCTTATGGCAACCACCCTAAACTTAGGCGATTTTCTTGGGATAAGGTGCATAGTGTCCAAGGAGGACCAGGACCAAAATAGGCTCATTGTAATGGAAACAGAAAGGTGAAATTGGTATAATTAAAGAAATGGGTCATTAAGCTCAAATATTTTGATCAAAGGGATTCATATTTTTTTGGTTGGGCATTTAGGATCGAGTGGACTTTAAACAAAAAATGGCCTATGATCATTTCTTACTCGACTATCTTTGACCTAGGTAAAAGCAATCTAGCAAGTTCTAGACTCTTACACACCGGGAACTCAGTAATACCATACACACACTCGCACAGGGTTACATTACTAAGAACTACTTATCCAGTTATGTAACTGTTTTCCCTAATTGTTCTATCCTTAATTTGTATGCCATTATCAGATTCACAACAGTCTCACACAAATGCACATATCACACAGTTAATAAAAATATAGGAGAGGTCTCAAATTTTCAGCAAAATTCAACAAAACACAAATACTTTCAACAAAATCATCCCCAATGACTCATATTTCAAGAATCAAAAATCAATTTTAAAAATGACAATTCACTAATATACAGATTTAAGAACAATTCTTCAAAATTAATCAATCTTCTGCCATAGGTAAAAAAATTTCTTCTATCTCAGCTATTTTTCAGCACCAAACGTACAAGCCATAACAGACTTTCAGCTACTTCTAGACTTTCAAAGTTAGATATACTCCCCCATCCCCAACTAAAAATTCTTGTACTATTTCCAGTGACATAAAAATGTAGGGAAAGGATGAGAGGTCATACCTGGGGGCTCAAGTCCCCAAATCATGCAATGTTAGCATGTGGGCCCTTTAGTTGGGTACCACTCTCTTTAGCTATCATCCCATCCATTGCAAGGACTAAATCAATAATAGTGCCACCAGTGGTGACCGGTACGCTCAATGGTATATCGATCGGTGGGTTTGCATCACTGCCTACCTCAATATCAGTAAATAGTAGTCTCAAACCACGACTCCAGCAGCCATATCATGGACCCTCACATGCTGGTCCTACTCATCCTGTAGTTTATCTGCCATCACTTTTTTCTTAGCATCTTTCTCCTCACACTTCCTCTTCCTTCTTTCTCTTTTTTTTTCTCGGGTCTCCATAACTACTGGTCGAGTCCCCTCTATCGGATCCAAAATAGCCCAAATATTATCAACATGGACCGTAAGAACAACTGTCTCAACTACCGGCTCTGGGGTAACTGGTGTATCATACAAATCCGCGACCATCTTCTTAATCTAAGCCACCTTGACCTTCACTTCCATAATATCTAAGGTTTGACCGTGACTCAACGGTGGGGTAATCCTCAACTCAAATGCATCAAGCCATCCTTGGACCTGTCTATCCTGGTTCGCCAGCCTCGTATCAACCTAAGGATTCATGCCCCCTTCCATGTTTTGGACCTTGGCTTCCAGCATACCCAGTATCATCATCGTCTTAGTCTACATGGCCTAAGAAATCATGATAAAACCAGTAGGTATACCTCTAGGGCGAGGTGGTATAGACTACATTGGAGATAGGGCACTACATGTACCCGCTACTTTCGTAGTCTATGCAATCTCAATCTGACCGCCTGCCTCAGAATTCTCTGCAACCCCTGCAGCCTCATCATCCATAATTTGAATCCTAAACATCTCATCCTACTTATCGGCTCCTTACCTCGTATACCTAGCCAACAGGTTTGTTGCATCTCTGATCAGGCCTAAGTCTGTGGTGTTTGTGGCCTCTATCATCTCATAAATTCCCGGGAGATCCTGCACCGCCGCAGCCAACCACAATTATATAATGAAATATGGATATGCCAATAGCAATTTTTCTCCACCTATGTCCCGATCTCTCATCTCCCATGCTAGGAACTCTCCTACATCAAACACATAACCTGCTTTGAACCCAACTATCATAGCTACCCAAACTAGACTCAATACGTTGTCCCTAATAGTGGGATATAGCCTATGTCAAGCCATCTTCCACCATGCGTTAGCCTCGAACATCAGCTTGTTCTTCTCTATTTTCTGGGAGGTGACCGCTGGGCCTCCTACTACCTACAAAACAATTTCATCATTTCCTTCTATAAACTCAACAATCCATTTGAAGTGACCCATCTTGTCATTCGACCCCAACTGCTTCCAAGTGAACTTTCACATCTCCTCTATTCGTTAGTCCATTTCACCAGTGTTTACTAGAGGCTGGTAATCCGGTTCGTACAATAATCATCTAATAGTGTTTTAGGAAATGTCTACCTACACTCCTCAAATAGTTAGTGAAGTGATAGGGTCACCACCTTTCCACAATTGACCCTGTGGATTCTACCTCTTTAACTCTCCCTCGTAAGCTGCATAAAATTCCCTTACTATCACATCACTATAATTCTCAGGAGCTCTCGTCATTCACTCAAAGCCATATCGCTTAAAGTGCGCCTCGAACTATGGTAACTCTATCATCCCAGTAGTAGTCAAACCCTCTCCAGATATAAGTCCTATTTGATCTTTCCATTATGGAGTCTGCTCAGGCAATCATTATATGTCTCCTACATACCGAGGTACCCCCATCATTCAACGATGGGCACCAGAGTAGTAGTAATGTCTAGTGAGGGGTCTTAAACATCAATCAGAGGCACGTCAACTTCTTCCTCAGCATTTTCTGAACTCTCTCCCTCAGAACTAGATCCAACTTATTCTTCCGCCTCTGAAGGTGGAGGTGATTGTGGAGGGGATGTACTTGGGTTCTTTATCCTTGGTCCCTGTGGAGATGATTCCTTCGGGGTTGCTACTTTCTGCCCCTTTGCAGCCTTTTTGCCTTTTGGGTCAACCTTTCCTTTCGTTGGGAATTCATATAGGTCACTGCTATTGCTAGATGACTCAGTAGCCTCAAAACATGCAGACAGTGCCTTCTTTTTTTCCATTTTTACCAATTGTTTGGAAGAAGATGCACTTTATCAACATTGACACATTGAAAAGTGAATGAATAGAACCCAAACTCGAAGGAAATTCCAATTCATAAGCCACATTACTTACTCGCCTCAAAATACAATACTAACCAACATTACGAGGACTGAGCTTCTCTTTCTTTCCAAACCGCATCACTCCCTTCATGGGAGACACCTTCGAGAACTCCAAATCATCCATATCAAACTCCAAGTCTATTCGTCTTACATCCGCATCGGACTTCTGGAAACTTTAGGCAGTTCTAAGGCTATCCCAAATCCCCTTCCCCTTCTACGTAGCCTAATGAACCAAATCGGGACCATACAACCTAATATCATCAACCTGAAACCATCTAATAGGAGACCTACACCTCCTACCATAAAGATCCTCAAAAGGGGACATCCCAATACTAGAGTGATAATTATTATTATTAGCAAATTCTATGAGAAGCAAATGGTCGACCCAACTACCACCAAAATCAATCACACAATACCTTAGTATATCTTCCAAAGTCTTAATCATCCACTCCATCTATCCATCCATCTAAGGGTGGAAAGTGATGCAAATGCTCACCTTAGTTCCAAATCCTTTCTGAAAGAAACATCAAAAGTGATTACCTCGATCAGATATGATGGAAATGGGAGCACTATGCATCTTCATGATATCCTCAATGAAGAGATTAGCATAATCCTCTGCCGAATAGTTAGCCTTCACTTGCAAGAAGTAACCAAATTTATTCATCCTATCAACAATGACCCAAATTGAATCAAACTAATGGTGAGACCGCAGAATACTAGTAACAAAATCAATACTAATAACTTCCCATTTCCACATGGGAAACTCAATCTCTTGAGAAAACCCACCATACCTTAAGTTCTTAACTTTCACTTCCTGACACACCTTGCACTTGGCCATTAAATTGGCCACATCCCACCTTATGTTATTCCACCAATAGATTTCTTTCAAGCCATGGTATATCTTCGTCACACTAGGATGAATAGTATACCTCGACTCATGAGCCTCATCAAAGATTATCTTTCTCAATCCATCAATATTAGGAACATATAATTTACCTTGGTACCTCAAAATACAATCACCACTAATGTTAAAGGCCATCACCTTCTGGTGACCCACATCATCCTTGATCCGCATCAAGATAGAATTCAAAAACTGTTTCTCTTTCACCTCAACACTAAGAGATGAATTCGCTACCTCTTATACAACCACACCTCTATTTTCAGAGTCTAAGAGATGAACTTCAAAATTATCCAAATAGTTAATATCCTTCACCAAACCTTGCTTCTCCCCATTAACACGAGATAAGCTCCCTATGGAAAACCTGCTAAGAGAATCAACAACCATGTTAGATTTACCTAGATTAAAAGGAGACTCATGTCATAGTCCTTGAGCAACTTAAGACACCTTATCTTCTTGAGATATAACTTTTTTGGGTGAACACATATTGCAAACTCTTATGATCTGAGAAGATGTCTACATAAACTCCGTATAAATAGTGATGCCAGATCTTCAAAGCAAAGACCATAACCAATAATTCCAAGTTATATGTTAGATAATTCTTCTAATTCACCTTCAACTACCTAGAAGCATATGAAGCAACCTTTCAATACTGCATCAACACACAACACAGTCCCACAGGGGATGCATCAGAATAAATAAAAAAGCCATATGTACCCCCGGGTAGAGTCAAAATTGCAGCTAAAGTCAACTTATTCTTCAACTTCTCAAAACTACCCTCACAGGCACCAGACTATATAAACTTCTCCTTCTTTCGAGTCAACTTAGTCAATGGGGCTGCAATGCAAGAGAAACTTTCCACAAACCTTCTATAATATCTGGTTAAACCCAAGAAGCTCCGAATATCGGTTGGAGTCATGGTTATAAGCCCCTTCTTAACCAACACAACTTTCTATGGATCCACTATGATCCCTTCACTAGAAACAACAGGGCCTACATAGGTCACAACATTCAACGTAAACTCACACTTTGAGAACCTCTCTTACAACCACTGATCTTTTAAGGTTTGTAACACAAGGTAGAGGTGACCGGTAGGATACGCCTCACTCATAGAGTATACCAAAATATCATCAATAAATAAAATGATGAACAAATCTAAGAACTAATGGAATATCTAGTTCATAAGTTCATGAATGTCATCAAGGCATTAGTCAAATAGAAAAAAATCGCCATGAACTTGAAATGACCATACCGAGTTTAAAAAGCAGTCTTAAGGATATCAACCTCCCTAATATTCAACAAATTATAGCTTGACCAAAGATCAATCTTAAAAAAGTACTAGCACCATAAAGCTGATCAAATAGGTCATTAATCCTCAAAAAAGGTACTTATTCGTCATCATCAACTTATTCAACTGATCATAATATATTCACATACGAAGGGACCATCCTTCTTTCACAATGAGAGCATAGGAACAACCCATGGGGAAATATTAGGGTAGATAAAACCCATATCAAGAATATCTTTCAACTACTCCTTGAGTTTTCTCAATTCAGCTGCGGCCATTCTATAAGGCGGTATAGAGATAGGATAATTCTTTAAAATAACATCAATCATAATTTTTTCTATCGGGAGGAACACCAGGAAGGTAATCAAGGAAAACCTTAGAAAATTCATTAACCATGGGAACAGACTATAAAGAAGGACCCTCCGAGTTAGAATCTTTAACCTAGAACAAATAATAATGACACCCCTTAGAAATAAGTTTTCGGGCTCCAAGATATGAAATTAATCTAACCTTAGGAACTGATAACGCTCAACTTACATGTCAAATTAAGTGTAAGGCGGTCGTCGTCAATATATTTACCCAACTTTAGAGTCAGGGTCAAATCCACGAGAAACTTTGTGAGTGGCTATAAAATTAATTCGAAATGATAGATACAAGTTAAATTCAAAAAAATTGTACAAAAATATAAAATAGGGAGATAGGTTCCTACACTAATGTTTTTTTTTGTTTTTTTTTTGTAGTATAAATTAGGGGCTACAAATAATTAGAGTTTTAACATTTATGCACGAATCTTGGGATTATGCGTCACTAAGGGAGTGACATGTGAGAGTTAGTAATCAACATGAATTTAGTAAGTCAAATATAGGTAGGCTTGGTTATAGATTTTGATGCTAGTCTTTCGACAAAACACCAAACTTTCACCCATTGATTCTTTCGAATACCTAATAGGTATGTTAAACAATTTGTAACCACAACCTCAATCTAGGCATCCCTATTTACCAAACTACAAACATAATTATCTATCATTGTTTTGGTTTTCACATCCCTCTTTTGATGATGATATGGATTCCTACACTTCACCCAAAACCCTTCTGTCGAAGATTGCCTTGAGCTTTCTAGATCTTGGAGCTTTCACTCATCAAACCCATATAGGTGTTTGGGGCTTTCACCTATAAAATCCCAATAAAATTATCATAGAAATTATAAATCCCATAAACATGAGCTGTTAAATAGAAGATAATCAATTAAAACCCACACACGATTTAACCCCTATTCACACATAACCCCAAGAGGTAGATTTAACTACATATAATATAAATAAGCATAGATATACCCATAATTTCCATTTAAATGAATTGTTAAATATTTAAGCAAATGTTACTTAAAACTTGGCTCTCCCACAATATCAACAATGGTAGTGAGCAAATCTTCCACTTAGAAAGTCTCTAATGTATTCTTCACCAAAACTTTATTCAGTATTTTTTTCTCCAAAAATTGAGGCTATGGAGTCAATAGCTAAAACCTAAAAAATTGGGGAAGATGGAATATGATACATGAATTAAGGGTTTGGGTCTTTTTGGCAAAGATTTAGATCATCCACGTGCATTTCCAGTTTTTCCCTTGGGCTGAACTTTTCTGCTAAGACACAATAGCGCCAGCATGGCCACGTCCACGTCTTCCATGAATGTGATAGGCAAATTCGACCACAATGTATTGACCCTGCTTGACCGCCGTGATCGTGGCAACAAACCGCAACTGCAGTTACTGAGGCCCTTCTGTTCCAGGTCTTCAGCTGCACTATCTTGCTCCCTTTTTGATCATTTTGAGCTCTATTCCACATGTTTCCATCCCTTCAACTCTATGCCTGCAAAGAGTTGATATTAGTGCATTTAATTACAACTATGTCTCATTTTTTATCCAAAACAAGGTAATGTGTACGAATGTTGAGTGCGAGTGAGTGGTAAAATCACTACTAATCAACATCCCCAACTTAAAGCTATTGCTTGTCCTCAAGCAACACTACCTTTTACCATGATACACATTCTTTTATGCCCAAACTTCATGCATTAAAGATCACAATGACTTTAACCTTAGTCACTACTACCAGTAGCTCATTCCATATAGGCTAAGCAAATTTCACTACACCTTCACTATAAAATTTCTTTATTCAAGGCTATATAGGACTTCAAAGAAGGACCAAGCAACAAAAAACCAATACTCTAGAAGTGACTCCCTTCTGACCACAACTAAGCTATACTCCATTTGCCTCTTAGCCGGAAGGTGACAAAATCACCCACCTCAACATGTTTCACATGCCAACCTCACAAGAAAAGAAAATTCTCACACCAAGCTACAAAATATGCAACAATGAATTTTAAGTGGAAAACTCTCTCCCTTGCAAAAAAAAATCTCCATGCAACAAGTGTAATACCATATGGTTGCCCCTATTTTCAATCGCCACCATAGTAAAAATAAATGGTTGGAGATCTCAAAGGGCTTTCTAATCTTGTAACGTAGGTTCAGGTTAGGGTATTATATCATTGGGGAATAACATGGATACACCCTTCCTTGAACATCTACATCGCACTTTTGCAATCCTCCTTTTTGACTATGGGCCACTGTTCTTTGTTTTCTCTCCTTTATCATGCATACCTTTTATTTCCTTAGTTTACCCAACTTCTGTCATCTCTTTCTCTTTTACTTTTTTGAAATTCTTTCCTTTTTTTGACTCTTTCTTCTTCTATTCGCTTCTTTTCAAAGTCTAGGCATATAACTACATCTTCAAGGCACCAAACTTACTTCCATCAATTTTTACCACCCCCAACTTAGGCTTTTATCCTCGAATTACATTCTTAAGTTTAAGGAGGGTATGGTTCAAAAGAGGAATAAAATGAATGGTTTACGACTTATAATGTGTTTGCCAAAGAAAGGTCCAAAGGCTCAAAATGGGTAACGAGGGATTATATTCCTCCTTGGGTAGGATTTTTTGGCTAGTGAGAGCTTTCAAAATCACATAGGTAGCCTAAGATCATTTCTCCAACCAAATATAATCAAGGTTAGCTTTGAAAGACTAACGGGGCAAGTTCTAGATAACACAAGTGTACAAGAGATGAATGCCCAAATCTCACCACACATGGCATACAACATTCGCCAAGGGAGCTCAAATGTTCCTCTCGCGAGAGATAAAATGGGAGTATCTATTTCTATTCATAAGTCAAGATATATGAAGCCACAAAAAGAGAAAAAGTTTTGTTACAAAATTTATCATGTCCATGCCCTTGATTTTGTTGGGAAATATTTTAGACAAGGGGGATTGTTCATTTTACATTAGCACCACACACAGTTTGCAAAAATATGGCAACAACCAAAGCCTTAGTCTCACATTGAGGCTTAAAATGGGTAGACTACCCCATTGGCTACTCATACTTCGCCAATGATGTACAAAGTGACCCCAACTTTTCAACATACAATGCCACAAGTACTCAGACTTCCTTTACATTTTTGACATTTATGCTACGGGTACTCAGACTTCCCCTGCACCTATGCCTCAAAACCTAAACATGACACTTCACCCTTAAGAATATCGCCAATCAATCCATCATAGGGCAAAGCTAGTCATGCATAATAAAATAAAATTAAAAGAATACTAAAATAAAAATAAATGCATGATAATCTATGAAACGTGGGTACCATCAGGGTACCCAAAAATTTAGCATCTTGAAACCAAATAAAATCAATATCCAAAACATCATCTCAAAAAAAAATTAAAAATATCATCCAAAATATCATCAAAACACTACCCAAAATAACTAAGCAGTATAAATATAGGGACCAGCACCCCCAACTGAAAAGTTGGAAGTGTCCCTACTACCTAGTCAATATGATAAGATTAAAGGATGCTTCGTTAATTAGACCCACGAACTTCTCACTCTGGTATACCCTACACCATCTTCACCGTTATCAACCCAAGACCACTCAGCAGGGGATCCATTATCACCCTCGACCCTCGGTGAAGGTAGACACTCTTTAGGTTTGAGAACCTTAAAGATGCCCTTTACCCCTCTCCATATCATGGTGAAAAATTTTTGTCTCTTATTTTTCCTCTTCACCATCTTTTATTGCGACTCCCAGAGGTCCCTGTGTGATATAGCTAAAGATGTATATGCTCTCTCCAATTTAGCAACCCTGGCACTCTGCTTTTTTTGCTCCTCCCGATATATTTCATAATCGGCCGAAGATACATATGAGTGGCAAGTAGTAGAGGACTCCCCCAACCCCTGAGGTAACCATGGAACACGTACCCTGATAGTAACAAGTCTGTCATAGAATTATAGGAACTTCTCTAGGACTCTGTCCATAGAGATACTCCTTTCTAGGAGTAGCTTGGTCCTTTGGAAGTCATTGTAATACTAGTTGGGGTTTTCTGGAGGCATGAATATGGTATCGTCTAAGTCTCCTATTTTGTTGCTGAGTACCTGTATGGAACACACTTCAGACTTATTTTAGTATTTTTCAAAGAAAAACTTATGCTAGATAAACAAGAAAAGTGTGTGTGGCAATGCTATAGGAGATTCTGGGGTGAAAAATAGGTGTGCAGAAATTTGGATTTCTGCTGACAGTTGTTATGGCGATTGCGGAGCATTGACCGTAATTTCTCTTCGGCGATCACGGTCATCAGGACCGGGATCGCGATACCTGAGACCACGGTTAACAGTTCTGCCATCAATCAAGATAAATGAAATTAACACCAACTTTGTCTTCCAACTAGGCAGACAAACATCATGATCAGATAAAGTAAGCGTAGATTGCAAGATTTTAGCCCCAAACTTGAAAGAATTCACATTGAACTCATTTGGGAATTGAATGGAAAAATAATATACACATCAGTTTCAGCCATTTTAGGCTAAAATATGGGTACTCAAGACTACCCCAAATGACATGTAGACACCCCCTACAACTGCTAACCACAATCGTAAACACAAAAAAACATAGTTTTGGCATTATAAAAATGAATTTATGCCTATTTCTAAACTACATGTCCCATAGCTACAATGACAATAAAAGTAATGAAGTTTGTGACTACATACCAGATAAATAATGCAAAAGGTTTGAAATGAAATATTGGATACTCTACACAATGCGAACAAATATGAGAATTTTGAGAATGAACACGAGGGAAAAATAGTAGTTGGATGGTCACTTAAACTGGTATGACCGCGATCGCAATCCTAGTTCCATGATTGCGGATTTGTCTCCTCCACAATCGCGGTGACATAGATTATGACCGTGGTACTTGAGGCCATAATCTAGGCTCTGCAATTTGTTATTCAGTCCAACAAGCCACTTTCACAACTTCCTTTTTCAATTTCAATCAAAATTTCTCCTAGTAAACACTTTTCATGGATTATGCATGAACAAATACAAAAATAAAAATTTACTCTATCATAGATAAATAAAAGGATACGGGCTATTTTTTGTGGCGTGATAGGGTGCCTTCCATCGAGTACTTAGGTTAATGTCGTAGAACGTTCCCTCCACCACTTCCATTTGTGCTTCTGCTCAGAAGATTTAAACCTTCGCCCTAACGTTAGTTCAAAATGCAATGAGCGGTAAAGGGACAAAATATTCAGATCGTCCAAGGTGAAACTTGGAAGATGTGAGAATTTGGCGAGCAAACTTCGATCTCGCCATTTTGAAGATTTGAATCTTTTACCCAACTTTGCATCAAGCTTTCAGACTATTTTCTTGGGTAAGAGTGAGCACATCAATAGGCCATTCCTTGTAATTTGGATACTCCCATAATACTCCATTTGTTCAACATTATGTTTTGAGGTTGTGATGAGGATCTCCATTTGTTCAAAGGGATAGATCCTCATCACAACCTCAAAACATAATGTTGAAAAGTGGGTTAAACGAGGTCCAACACCTAATTTTAGGTCAGCATCCTCCGAAGCATCTTCAACCCAAAATGAACTAGAGTCATTATAAGAGATTTTCTTTGAATCTTCTCTTGACTCTAGTATCATTTCTTTTACTTTGGCTTCTTCTTCATCATATGAGTCGGATGATTAGGAGGTCACCGAGGAGTCTTATCTACCAAGCTTGTCACCATAACTTAGTTTCTCTTCTTGACAAACCTCCTACCGGGAGATGGGCATGGTAAGGATTGTTTCAAGCTTTTCTTCTTTGTCTATTCCTTCCTTCTTGACACTTGTCCATTCTTGATGGATGTATTCTATATTTTCCCCCATTGCATCTACCTAATACAAAATAGCTAATAACATTGAGTCACAACTATTGGACTCGGTGTGTTTCTCTTCATTCTTATCATAGTAAGGCCTATCAATCTCATAAGAAGAACTAGCAATTTGGTTAGTATCATAGGGGGAAGGGGAATTTGGACAATCATCACTATGTCCATCTTGATTTCCATATGTGGTACAACCATACTCCCTATAAGATTGAGATGGTGATCCCATCTCTTTCCAGGGAGAATAGTAACAATCTCTCGTGAAGTGTGGTTCATCACAATATAGACATAGGCATCAATATAGGCATTCCAACCACTAATTTCATATTTGTCGAAAGATGCCATAGCAAAAAGTAGAAATAAAAGAAAATCTACCTACAACAAAGAAAATGACAAACATATATTTACAAGCTTGAATTCAAACAAGTAAACTAAAATTCCAAATTAACTTAATACGCCAAATTGTTCCCCAAAAAGGGAGCCATTTTTTGATAATGCTTAACTTACATGTCAAATTAAGTGCAAGACAGTTGTCGTCAATATATTTACCCAACTTTGGATTCGGGATCGAATCCATGAGGAACAAATCAAATTAATTCAAAATGATAGATACAAGTTAAATTCAAACAAATGGTATAAAAAGATAAAATGGTGGTGGAAGGTTCCTACAATAATGTTTATTTTTTGGTGTTTTCTATTATAAATTTGGGGCTACGAATAATTAGAGTTTTAAAAATTATGCATGATCTCGGGATTATGCATTACTAAGGGAGCGATATACGGGAATTAGTAATAAACATCAATTTAGTAAGTCAAATATCGGTAGGCTTGGTTATAGATTTTGATGCTATTCTTTAGACAAAACACCAAATTTTCACCCATTAATTCTTTCGAATACCTAATAGGTGTGTTTAACAATTTGTAACCACAACCTCAATATAGGCATCCCTCTTTCTAGGATGATACCTATGGTATAGTCAACCTCACATTCACCTTTATTTCTAAGATAGTGAAAATTTAGCAAACCTCATACATAATTGTCTATCATTTCTTTGGTTATGACATCCCTCTTACAAGGATGACATGGATTCCTAAACTTCACCCAAAACCCTTCTTTCAAAGATGTCCTTGAGCTTTTTGGAGTTTGGAGCTTTCACTCATCAAACCCATGTGGGTATTTGGGGCTTTCACCCATCAAATCCCAACCAAATTAGCATAGCAATGATAAAACTTATAAACATGAGCTACTAAATAGAAGCTAATCAATAAAAAACCACACACACTTTAACCCCTATTCACACGTAACCCCGAGAGGGAGATTTAGCTACACATAAGATAAATAAGCATAGATATACCCATAATCTTCAGTGAAATGAATTGTTGAAGATTTAAGATAATGTTACTTCAAACTTGGGTCTTCCATAATGTCAACAATGGTAGAGAGCAAATCTTTCACTTAGAAAGTGTCCAATGTATTCTTCACCCAAAATTTATACAACATTTTCTTCTGCAAAAATGGAGGCTATGGAGTCAAGAGGTAAAACCTAAGAAATTATGGAAGATGGAATATGATACATGAATCAAGGGTTTGGGTCTTTTTGGAAAAAAATGGATCAGTCACGTAAATTTCTAATTTTTCCCTTGGGATGAACTCTTCTGCTATGCCGCGATCGCACCACCATGGCCGCGCCCATGGCTTGTACTGACCCAGAAATACACCTTGGTTGCCACATGGTGCTTACAGTTCTGAAAGACCATAAGCTAACCCAAGACTATTACCTGTTGTGCGAAGTAAATAAAATCTCAAAAAATCATGTGCAGAATTTAATTGAAATGCCATAAGGTTAAAAATACTGAAATCAATACTTAGCAAAACTACTAAAAAGGCTTATAATAACAACTGAAACAGACTAACTGTCTATACTAGTCTGAAATCGTCTAACTGAATAACTGAGGAGTTGATGGGACAAGCCCCCAACTAACTTTGACTGTCTGCTAAAACTAAAAAAAATTGAAATAACATAGCAGGACCTCAAAACATAAGGACTGACCACTGCTGTTGCTATGGGATAAGTAGGTATGGTCGGGAACCTGAGTATCCGAACCTATGATATGAAACATCACAGTTTAAGAAATGGATATTCAATCAGTACTTTGAATGTATTGGTATGCTAAATGAGGTAAGGCTAAGATGCATGATTTTATTTGCATAAATGCTAACCAACTGAATAAATAACATGGTATAACTGAACATGAAATAATAACTAGCTAAATGATATGAAGTAACTTAGTAAGCATGCATGGAGCAGAGACTATTTGGTTATCATTAGAATACTGAATATAAATGCGTGAAAACTATAATATCTTAGAATGCATGACTAAGCATATAATACGTTTCTGATTAGTCTGTAACTGAAAAACTGAAATATGATAACTGAATACCTGAAAATTTTATGCTATGGTCTAGAAAAACTGAACGGAGTTTAGAACTGAACACTGAAACTAAAACTGTGGGAGGTATCATCTAACTCACATGCCCCAGTCTGAGCTTATTGGGGTCCAAATACCCCTCCGTATCTTAATAGGAATTGTTGAATTCAATGGGTGACGACTTAGGATGATAAGTCATCATTTAGGTGATGGCCCATCACCCCAGGTCTTCACTTGGAAGCTGGAATTGATGCTTTTCTGCCTAAGGCTGATGACTTAGGTTGATAAGTCATCACATAGGTGACGGCCTGTTAGCTGTTACTTTGTTGATATACTGACATGCTGGAGTAAAATAGTTATAACTTTTCGCTCTGATATCCGATTAAGGTAAAACCAAATGCATTGGAAAGAAGATTCAAAGATCTTTAAAAAAATAAGGCATCCCGGTGCACTAAATCTACCGCTATGTGTGGTGTTTGGGGAAGGGCCCCACCATAAAGGTGTATCGTACGCACCCTTACCTTGAGTTTGATATAATGTAGGGTATGTAACTCATTAAGTACAAGGAGGAATGGTCATTTAAAGTTTACCCAAGATGAAATTTTTGCTAAAACTTAATCAATAGAAGCATCCTCAACTCGTCTTTGTGATAGGACATTTTTATGACTTCGATTGATATAGAAGGACATTTTCACACTATAGTATTGATTATCATACATCTATAGACATAAAATCATTGGATTTTGGTTTGCATACTTCATAACAACAGTTTGAATTCTAACCCAAAAATGTGGGGTGTTACAATATATCCCTCTTGGGAACATTCGTCCTCGAATGAGGCTGGTTAAGATGATCACACTGAGGAATTGATGTTACAAACTAAGTATACTTGCTGAAAACATGATTATATAATAGGGTCTGAAACATGACATATGAACACAGCATCATAAGCTGAACTAATTTCTTGAATGCATGCAATGACATGAGAATTGTTGTGAGGATGAGATAAAAACAAGAGAGTCAACTTATAAGTAACTACTACCTCAGGATGAATTTGGTTTTATGAAGAAAAGTTTAGAGATTTAGGATATGAAAACTCGAGGTATTGCCATATCTCCCTCTTAGGATAGTTTGTCCCGCGAATGATACTAACTTGGCTAAATAAATAGGAAAGACTGAGATGATGTGCAAAACACTTACTGACTGAATCATGACTGAACATCTGGAGTGCGAAACTGAGGTCATAGAAATAGAGGGTTAATGACATGAATTCATCAAAGGGGTTTGAACTAAGGACATGTATGACATAAAACTTAATTTCACTTATTATTAAGAGTGTTGGATGAGTACTCGAACTAAACATACTATAACACATGAGTACATGAGTCATTAGCTGCATGACCTAAATTTGGAGTTCATAAATTTATGGAACATGATCTATACTTTTAAGAAAACTGGAACTCCTTATAATAGAAATTGGAAACCTACATGATTCTTTATGATGTGCATGAAAATCAACTCTGATTATGGAACTGACATGTAAGGCATGAGTAGATATCATGATGTCTAAGAAACCATGCATAGAGATAAGAACAGGTTAGGCATCTACCTCCTATACTATTTTTCTATACATACAAGCATCACTACAAGGATCTAAGAGCCTGACTTGGTTACTTACTCTATCATCTCCCCTCTTTTCTTAAAGCCATCATTCAAAGTCTGTAAACCACTTAATCAACAACTCTAAACTGAACTGTGACTACTTTACTCTAAAGTATGGGGTAGACACTAAGGAGGGCTATACTAGAGTATCAGGATCGACATTAAAATTAATAGCTATATACAGAGTTACAAGGAAAATAAGACTTCAGGTCTAATAAAGCATAAGCACAAAGATTAACGACCTGTAATATAATGATAACCATATCAGGAGATCTTTCTCGATCATAACGAGACTAGAGTGCATAAAGTTTGTTCTGATATTGACCACTGGTGACACTGGAAATGGCATCCTGTTGAGTCGGGAAACTGGATGGGACTGGAGGATGACTGTACTGACTCCGCGGACCAGCCTTAGGACATTCTCTGACTCTGTGGCCTGACTTGCAACATCAAAAACACACATCACTGCCTTCTCTATAAATACCTTTATGATTCCTACAACACTCTCCACAAAGTGGATTAGTACAACCACTACTCACATTACCCTAGGCTTTGGTGCCTAGCGCCCCATCATGGCTGTCATTCCTGAACCTTGGTACTGGCATACTATCTAAAGAAGGATATGGGGATAAAAAATTCTGACAGAACTAAGAATGGTTACTGCTCTCTGACTTAGGTTTAGAAAAATTAAAACTACCTGTCCTAGCCCTCTTATTCTCTCTTTCCTTCTCTTTAGCTTTTTCTTTCTCAATCTGCTGGGCATAGACCATAATCCTAGACAAGTCCATCCTGTTAATCAACATAGAAGTCCTACACTCCCTGACAATACTATCATCTATACCAAAAACAAACTTACTCATTCTAGACCTGTTATAAGCCATCACATGAAGAGCATACCTAGATATATGACTAAACTTGAGGGAATACTCACTCACACTTATGTTTCCCTACTTCAGGTAAATAAACTCTAACACCTTAGCCTCTCTCGGCTCTAATGAGAAAAATCTATCTAAGAATTTTGTAGCAAACTCCTCCCATTCTATAGGCCCTGCATCGGCACCCATATCCTCTTTCCACTGCTTAAACCAGGTATGAGCTACATCCTATAACTGGTAAGCAGCTAGCTATACACCCTCACTAAACATCACCCCCATAGTATTTGTTACCTTCTGCACTATGTCAAGGAATTCCTGTGGATTCTCTTCAGACTTAGATCCCAAAAATGAAGGAGAATTAATTCGGGTGAAGTCCTAAATTCTGGTTGCGGCAGTATTAGCCACTGGGTTAGCCTAAATAGTAGCAGCTGGTTGCATATTTTGGGCTCATACGGAGTGAGCTAGAGTGGTGAACCGGAGAAATATGCTCATTCAGGGTATCTTCCTAAACTGGCAGAGAGGCTAGCTGTTTTTCAGTTCTTCTTCCGTTAGTCTTTCTGGGAGGCATATTCGATAAACGAAAGGAAAGGTTTGATTAGATAGAGAGTTTAACTTGAGCTTCTGCTCATTCTCACGATAAGAATACTGAAAGAAGGGAAACATTTCCTAAAATATCTTGTAGCCTCTATTCCATACGTATGGCGTGCTTTAAACACATGCACAAGACTCTACTTAATGCGGCTTTCAGACTCCCTAGGACAGTTTAAAACCTTAGGCTCTGATACCAAGTTTGTAATGACCCAAAAATTAACCCTGGTCACCACACGCTGCTTACGGTCCTGAAAGACCACAAGCTAACCCAGACTGGTACCTGCTGAGAGCACTGAATAAAATCTCAAAGAAAACATGTGCGGAATTTAACTTAAATGCCATAAGGTTTAAACTACTGAAATCAATACTTAGCAAAACTGCTAAAAAGGATGCTAATAACAACTGAAACTGACTAACTTTCTGTACTAGTCTAAAAACATCTAACTGAATAGCTGAGTAGTTGATGGGACAAGCCCCCAACTATCTCCGACTGTCTGCTACAACTAAAAAACTTAAATAACATAACTGGTCCTTGTAACATGAGGACTCACCACTGCTGCTGCTACCGATGTGCTAGGATAACTAGGTACGATCGAGAACCTGAGCGTCTGAACCTAAAATATGAAACATCATAGCATAAGAAATGGGTATGCGGTCAGTACTTTGGATGTACTGGTATGCTAAATGAGGTAAGGCTGAGATGCATGGGTTTATGTGCATAAATGATAACCAACTGAAAAAATAGCATAGGATAACTGAACATGAAATAATAACTAGCTGAATGATATGAAGTAACTTAGTAAGCATGTATGGATCAAAGACTGTCTGGTTAGCATGAGAATACTGAATATAAATACGTGAAAACTATCAAATTTGAGAATACATGACCAAGAATATAATATGTTTATGATATAGTCTTTAACTGAAATACAAAAATCTGATAATTGTATGCTATGTTCAAGTAAAACTAAACTGAGTTCTAAACTGAACACTGAAACTAAAACTGTGGGAGGTATCATCTAACCGACATGCCTCAGTCTCAGCTGATCGGGATCTAACCTGTGACCCCAGTTAGAAGGGTGCTAGTATCGTGCCATGGGTACTAACAATGGCTATGAGTCAACCCTATCTAGCAGGAAGACATTTTTCAATCCTTACTGGCAGGAAAACTCATGCGAGATGTATCAACCCTTATCTGGAAGGAAGATATCTCAATCTATGCTGGCTACGTAGTTCTGTTACTCAGGGATTTCTACTAAGGGTCAAACCCTATACTAATAGAAATGCCTTTATTCCTAGTTTCGCTTGGTGCTGAGTCCTACTCCCAACTGGTCTAACACCAATTACGAGACTAAGCAAAGATTAACTAAAGAGAGAATTTACTTGGATTACTGAACTATTCTAAGTTTGACTGTTATGATAACTGACTGAAATGATAATGATCATACATGTTTGAAACTATTCTGAAACTATTGCGATTAAGTAAATAGCTAAATATTGGGTATTCCTAACCCCCAGGACTCGATAACAATAACAACAGGGTGACATGAAAGCTTTGAAACTATAGAAGGAAATTATTGTTCCAATTATTCACTTAAGCTATTCAACAAATACATGGGGACCAAGACATTGACATGGGGATATTTTTAGACATGATAGGATAGCACGATCACATAACAAAATCATAAATGGAGGATTTATTGTTAATTCTCATTCGCATAATATGGGAACCACAATATTTAAAACATACTATAGTGCATTACACTTGAAACCATTCATAATCTTACTTATAAACATGTAATAAGTAGTTATAGTTCAAAACCCAATCATTTAGGCATTTCATCAAACACTAACAATTCATGGTTTAAACTAAGCATGAGAATAGTTTTAAAACTTGTAGTAATAGCATGATTTCACTTCTAAGATCACCTATTAGGGTTTAAATTAAAAAAAAAAACACCATTCAAAAATGTAAGGCTCAATATTATGATTAATTTCATGGAAACATGATAAAAATTCAAAATTTATGTAAGTTTATGGACATAATTCATAAAATATGTAATAAGGGTTGCTTTCATTGAAAATAGATTGTAAACCTCAGGTATAATCAAAATCCATAAAAGCTTCATGATGGTAAATTATTAGAAACGTGTAATTTTATGATTTAAAACATAAAAGATGGATTCTTGAACTCCATGGGTGAAAAGGGCCCATGGATGAACATCTAACATACCTTAACGCCTTGATTTTTAAAGAGAATTAACTTTTCTTGAATGTTATAGGCTTGGGAAACATAATTTCTTGATTATCTTGAAGAGAATGTAATAGAGTCATGATGTTCTTGGGAGATGACCTTAAGAAGAAACCCTAATCTTATTCTTAAGGATAAAGAGGGTTAAGGTTTTTTAAAAACATATTTATGATGTCTAAGTACATGTTATTTAGTGATTTAAGTTGTGGGAGGTGAGGGAAAAGACAAAAATATCCCTCCAAAACTGAATGGGAATAGCTGAATTTCATGGGTGATGACTTGGGTTGATAAGTCGTCACTTAGGTGATGGCCCGTCACCCCAGGTCGTCACTTGGAAGATGGAATTGATGTTTTTCTTCCTAAGGCTGATGACTTGGGCTGATAAGTCGTCACATAGGTGAAGGCCCATCAGCTCAGGTTGTCACTTTGTTGACAGGCTGACGTGCTGGAGTAAAATGGGTATAACTTTTCACTTCGATATCGGATTAAGGTGAAACCAAATGCGTTGGAAAGAAGATTCAAAGTTATTTCATTTTATATAAGGTAGGGAATGTAACTCATTATGTAAAAGTAATAATGATCATATAAGGTTTACCCAAGATGAAATGTTCGCTATCACTTAATCAATAGAAGCGTTCTCAACTCATCTTTGATTTAGGAGATTTTTATGAACTCGATTGATATAGAAGGACATTTTCACACTATAGTATTGATAATCGCACATATATAGACATAAAATCATTGATTTTGGTCTGCATAATTTATAACAATGGTTTGAATTCTAGCCCAAAAATGTAGGGTGTTACACGACTTCCGCAACTGTGATAGGTAAATGCGACCGCGATGTATTGACCATGCTTGACCACCGCGATCATGCCCAGTAGATCGTGTTTGCAGTAATTGAGGACCTTCTGTTCCAGGTCTTCAACTCTACTTTCTTGCCTCCTTTATGACCATTTTTAGCTCCATTCCACATCTTTTCATCCCTTCAACTCTATGTCCGCAAAGAGTGGATATTTGTGCATTTAGTTACAACTATGTCTCATTTATTCATCCAAAACAAGGTAATGTGTACGATTGTTGAGTGTGAGTGAGTGGTAAAGTCACCACTCATCAGGCACTAAGGAAGTCCATTCCTAGTCAATCACCAACTTATTCAAGAATTGAAAACTGACTTTTTGGTTCCTACAATCAAGAGACGCATAGCACAAGTGCACCAATCTATCCCTAAAATCACATTAAATCTAACATGTCCAACTCTATTATGTCCGCTAACATCTCTCTACCACAGATAGAAACCATACAACCCCTATAAAATCTTCATCCATAATAGAGTCACCACTAGCATGGATACTGAGAAGTGATCAGGAATACACTTAGGACCATAACAAAAATTAATAGCCATATATGGGGTCACATAAGAAAGGGTAGACCTTGTATCAAGAAGAAAACATACATCATATGAGAAAAGTTTTAGCAAAATAGTAACAATATCAGTAGATGCCTCAGAATACTATTGGGAGACAAGAGTATAAATATGATTCCGACTAGTGTCGGAGCCAGAAATAGCACCCTTTAGTGCCGGAGCTGATGAAGCAACATCGCCTGAAGGATAGTTCCACAAAATATGGCCAGGCTGACCATATCTGAAACACTTAGTCCTTCCCTTATCAAAAAATCCACCGTACAACTGTCCAACAAACTAACAATGAGGATGGGATGGAGTTGACTGGGCCCCACTAGCCTGAGATTGGGAACCTTGTGCCTTCAATCCACTATTGCTATAAAAACAGTGATCACCGGATAGATTAGGATATGGAGCACTAGCTGTGGAATACGACCCAGAATTTCTCCACTTCTTCTTAGACCACTGCCTTCCATCCTTCCCATTATATTGTTGACCTCCACTCTTCTCATAGTATCTAAATCTGTTGCTTTGCCTATCCCTTATCTATGCTTATTTCTTCTTCTTATCTTTAACCTGCTGTATATACACCATAATCCTTGAGATATACATGTCGCTGTTCAGCAAGGCAGCCTTGAACTCCAACACTAGGTCTCAAGAAAAAATAAAAGAAAACTTCCTCATCTTAGCCCTTGTGCTACACACTAGCTTAGAAGCATAGTGGGACAACTGATAAAATTTTAGGGCATACTCTTTCACAGTAATCCTACCCTCTTTTAGATTCATGAACTCCTTATCTTTTGCCTCCCTCAAATCCTGAGTAAAGAAGCTATCAAAAAAGGCACCCAAAAAATCATCCCACGAAGGGGACTCATTATCTTTACCCCTGGACTGATCCCATTCCTTATACCACTGGTATGCCACATCCTTTAACTAATAAAAAAAAAACTCCACATTAGTATCATGCATCACATGGAAAATCTTCTCCATCTCATCTATGAACCCTTGAGGATCTTTCTCGACCTTGGAGCCAGAAAAGGTCGAATGATTAAGCCTCATAAACTGCCCAACTCTAGTTCCCTCAGTAAAACTCACAGCAGAACCAGCAGGACCAAACTAACATTATTGGGATGTCACCAAATGGGTCAACAAATAAATGAAATGGAGGAACTCAGCATTTGTAATATTTTTTGGAGGTGACTTAGAAGGGATGCTACAAGAGAAAGAAGGATCAGTGAGGATTAGTGGAACTCCACAGGGGAAATTAAAACCAGTGACCCTAGACCAGGTCTGAACTCTATGAGTAGGACGAGTTCCATCAACATTGTCCTCAAGAAGGACAGAAGAGTTTACACGAGCATCAAATCTTCTGGGTGGCATAATCTATAATATGAAAAATAGGAATTGGAGGAGATTTCAACACCCTAGACTCTACAACCCGAAAGTAGATCACAAGAAAGGGAAATATTCCTAAATTCCTTGTAACCTCTATTTTATAAGTGTGGCGAGCTACACACTCATAAAAGAAACTCTACTAAACATAGTTTTGTGGATACCCAATGACACAAAACCTGGGCTCTAATACCAACTTTCTCATAACTCAACCCAGGGCCAGACAGTGACGGGTATCTCAAGTCCACGGATGATCAGAGACCACCCCTAATGCCTCGTCCAATATAATATAACATAATACACCTAGCAATGGATGAAGTCTAAACATATAACAAGTATGATATACAATCTCTGAAAAAATCTAAGACAAGTTAATATCTGACAATCAATGCCGATAAACGACATCATCACCAATATCTACATCCACAGTAATATCCACAAAGCCTCTAACAAAATGAAAAACCAATCTAAGTCAGGACATGCCCCTGACTCTGACAATGACAATAATAATGATACTGAAAATATTGAGGTGAAGTTTTCAATTCTAATCTATGGAGGGAAACCAATGAAATAACCAAGTCTTCTGGAGTGTGAAAGCTTACTAGTTTACCATAATAGAGAAACAAAATGAGTTCAGTCTACCTAACACTACATAGGAACAGTAGATGTATCTCTGGTTCCTACATAGCATAGGGATACAACGTTCAGAGATAGTTTGTGGGTTGAGCATTATCATGTAATTCAGGGAAAAGGGGATAAATAATGCCATCAACCAGAATTCTAAAGTTATGCGAAGTCAATGCACATAACCATATAATATAAAACCATGTGATAGGAAAAGGGAACAAGGCTTAGCATGAAGTAAAACTTTATGTAGCTCAACCGTCATAAACATGCACCAAACTTTATGCAGCTCAATCATCATAAACAGGCACATATGTGATATATGGGTTTAAATTCTCTTGCTAAAAGGTCCTAGTACGTGCTCTAGATTTATCAAGAATGACCAGGGAATGACTCGATCTAGCGTCAATTCAAGATACAATTATATCAATAGTGTGAACTGTGAATACAATCTAAGACAAAACCTCATGTTGGAAAACATAAGATTCCATTAGAAATCATCCAAGACCCACACCTTCATGACTTAGATACATGCGACCGGGATGTATTGACGTTGCTTGACCACCGCGATCATGCTCAGTAGATTGTGTTTGCAGTAATTGAGCCCCTTCTGTTCCAGGTTTTCAGCTGTACTTTCTTGCTTCCTTTTTGACTATTTTGAGCTTCATTCCACATCTTTCCATACCTTCAACTGTATGCCCGCAAAGAGTGGATATTAGTGCATTTAATTACAATTATGTCTCGCTTATTCATCCAAAACAAGGTAATGTGTATGAATGTTGAGTGTGAGTGAGTGGTAAAATCACCACTCATCAGGCACTAGGAAAGTCCCTTCCCAGTCAATCACCAACTTATTCAAGAATTGAAAACTGACTTTTTGGGTCCTACAATCAAGAGACGCATAGCACAAGTGCACCAATCTATCCTTAAAATCACATTAAATCTAACATATCCAACTCTATTCTATCCACTAACATCTCTATACCATAGATAGAAACCATACAACTCCTATAGACTCTTCTAGCCATAATAGAGTCACCCACTGGCATAGATACTGAGAAGTGATCAGGAATACACTTAGGACCATAACCAAAATTAATACCCATATATGGGGTCACATAAGAAATGGTAGATCTTATATCAAGAAGACAACATACATCACATGCGAAAAGTTTTAGCGAACAAGTAACAACATTAGTAGATGTCTCAGAATTCTAATTGGAGGCAAGAGCATAAACACCATTCTGACCAGTATCGAAGCTAGAAGTAGCACCCTTTAGTGCAAGAGCTGATAAAACAACAACCGAGACCTTATTATTCCAGTAGAAACATCGCCTGAAGGATAGTTCCACAAAATTTAACCAGACTGACTATATATAAAACACTTATTACTCCCCTCATAAAAAAATCCATCGTGTAACTATCCTAGAAACTAACAATGAGGATGAGATAGAGCTGATTGGGCCCCACTAGCCTGAGATTGGGAACCTTGTGCCTTAAATCCACTATTTCTCTAAAAATAGCAATCATCGGATAGATTAGGATATGGAGCACTATCTGTGGAATACGACCCAGAATTTCTCCACTTCTTCTTAGACCACTGCCTTCCATCCTTCCCACTATATTTTTGACCTCCACTCTGCTAATAGTATCTGGATCTCTTGCTTTGCCTATCCCTTATCTCATCTTATTTATTCTTCTCATCTTCAACCTACTGTATATATACCATAATCCTCGAGATATACATATCGCTATTCAGCAAGGCAGCCTTGAACTCCAACACTAGGTCTCAAGAAAAAACAAAAGAAAACTTTCTCATCTAAGCCCTCATGCTACACACTAGCTTAAGAGCATAGTGGGATAACTGATTAAATTTTAGGGCATACTCTTTCAAAGTAATCCTACCCTCTTTTAGATTCACGAACTCCTTAGCTTTTGCCTCCCTCAAATCCTGAGTAAAGAAGCTATCAAAAAAGGCACCCAAAAAATCATCCCACGAAGGGGACTCATTATCTTCACCCCTGGACTGATCCCATTCCTTATACCACTGGTATACCACATCCTTCAACTAATAAAAAAAAAACTCCACACCCTCCACATTAGTATCATGCATCACATGGAAAATCTTCTCCATCTCATCTATGAACCCTTGAGGATCTTTCTCAACCTTGGAGACAGAAAAGGTCGACTGATTAAGCCTCATAAACTGGCCAACTTTAGTTCCCTAGTAATACTCACAGCAGTACCAACAGGACCAAACTGACATTATTGGGATGTCACCAAATGGGTCAACAAATGAATGAAATGAAGGAACTCAGCATTTGTAATATTTTTTGGAGGTGACTTAGAAGGGATGCTACATGCAGAAGAAGGATAAGTGAGTATCTGTGGAACTCTACGGGGGCAATTAAAATTAGTGACTCTAGACCTGGTCTGAACTCTATGAGTAGGACGAGTTCCATCAACATTGTCCTCAAGAAGGACAGAAGAGTTTCACGAGTATCAAATCTTCTGGGAGGCATAATGTATAATATGAAAAATAGGAATTGTAGGAGATTTCAACACCCTAGACTCTACAACCCAAAAGTAGATCACAAAAAAGGGAAATATTCCTAAATTCCTTATAGCCTCTGTTTTATAAGTATGGCGAGCTACACACTCATAAAAGAAACTCTACTAAACATAGCTTTGTGGATACCCAATGACACAAAACTTGGGCTCTAATACCAACTTTTTCATGACTCAACCCAGGGCCAGCCAGTGATGGGTATCTCAAGTCCACCGAGGATCGGAGACCACCCCTAATGCCTCGTCCAATATAACATAAAATAACACACCAAGCAGTGGATGAAGTCTAAACATATAACAAGTATGGTATACAATCTCAAAAAAAATCTAAGACAAGTTAATATCTGACAATCGATGAAGATAAACGACATCATCACCAATACCCACATCCACAGTAATATCCACAAAGCCTCTAAGAAAACAAAAAACCAATCTAAGTCAGGACATGCCCCTAACTCTGACAATGACAATAATAATGATACTGAAAATATTGAGGTGAAGTTTTCAATTCTAATCTATAGAGGGAAACTAATGAAATAATCAAGTCTTCTGGAGTATGAAAGCTTACCACTTTATCATAATAGACAAACAAAATAAGTTGAGTCTACCTAACACTACATAGGATAATAGATGTATCTCTGGTTCCTACATAGCATAGGGATACAATGTTCAGAGATAGTTAGTGGGTTGAGCACTAGCATGTAACTCAGGGAAAAAGGGATAAATAATGCCATCAACCAGAATTCTAAAGTTATTCGAAGTCAATGCACATAACCATATTATATAAAAACATATTGTGATAGCAAAATGGAACAAGGCTTAGCATGAAGAAAAACTTCATGCAACTCAACCGTAAAAAATATGCACCTAACTTTATGCAGCTCAATCATCATAAATAGGCACACATGGGATGTATGAGTTTAACTCCTCTTGCTAAAAGGGCCTAGTGCGTGTTCTAAAGGTATCAAGAAATACCAGGGAGTGACTCGACCTCACAGCAATACAAGCTACAATTATATCAATAGTGTGAACTGTGAATACAATCTTTAAGACAAAACCTCATATTGGAAAACATGAGATTCCATTATAAATCATCCAAGACCTACACCTTTACGACTTAGATACAAAACCCCCATTAAGAAAAAATTAAAACATGGTTCACATAACCTATTTATTCAACAAAGGATTTTACTGTTATGTCACACCATGGGTATCGTCATACCCTTACACTTGCAAACTTAACTCTATACCATAATAATCATATTAACTTAGGGGATGACTCAACCCTTTTATTCATTAAATTAAAACATAGCCAACATGCCCTTCAAAATCTATGTTCATTATCTAACCATTATGCAATGCAATATCATTATTATGTAGGTCAAACCAAGAGACAATTTCAAAATTCAAATCCAATTACACAAGTGGGTTGAGAAACTCAATTATTCAAAATAAATTTCAAGATTAAAGCATCAATTTGGGGGAAACCATGACCCCATAGTTTATTCACCATACCCATGCAGTCCATAAGTTAAAAAACTTTAATAAAGCCTAAGCAATGCAAAATAAATCATGGGAAGGTAATTTACAAATCAACCATGTCAAAACCCTCAACTTAACAAAACCCGCATTTAAATCCATGCAATTTAAACCATATAAAACACATGCATTTTGTAAATTGAGAATTAGAGAAGATTAACAAGCCTGAAATACAAAGATTTGTGGAGAGAAATCAACCCTTGATCCCTTATAAGACCAACTTTTTAAAAAATACTAAGTTTCTTGACATTTGAGAGTTTAGAGAGTTTGAGAGTGTTTTTTATTGTGTTATGAATGAGAAATAATCCCCTTGAGTACTTAATGGTCACGGGGTCTAAGTGGGGTAGGAGGGAATTTACAAGGATACCCTTAATTAAAAGACTAAAAAATGACGCCCAGTCACCACAGGTGACCTCACGACTCATAGGGTCACCCTAAGACTCATTTAGTCTAGTCGTAATCTGGATAGTGTCCATGATCACTAACACTGAATTAGCTGCAAATCATACCATACAACTCATACACAGTCATAACAACTCTCATGGTCCAGTCACTGCCAAATCAGAAATAATTAGGCATCGCACTGGTTAGGCTATGAAAGACACTATACGACTCATTCTTAGTATTTATTGCTCATATCCCCTAGTCATAGTCATAGTAAAAACACCAATCCAACGCACTGGATAGGATACAATATTGTCCTTAAGAGTCGTCAAGACTTCCTACGATTCATATGGAGAGTCGTAGTCTGGGTAGTAAGGATAAAATTTCAAAAAGCTTTTGGGGACCAAAAATCTAAGATATTACATTCATTATCAGGGAAGACTATGTGTTCCATATATAGATGACTTGAGACAATGGAAGCTCATGGTTATTAGTATTTTGTACACCCAAAAGATACAAAGATGTACTATGATTTAAGAGAAGTCCTATTGGTGGAATGGTATAAAGAAGGATATCGCGGAATTTATTGCTAAATGACTATATTTCTAGCTGCTAAGGGTTGAGCAGTAGAGACCTTGAGGTATGCTTTAGGACATTAGTATTCCTATATAAAAGTAAAGGTAGTGACACTTATTGACAACATGATTTTTTGGGTTAGTATTGACCAAATGACTAAGTTAGCCTATTTTCTGTCAGTTAACACTTCAAATTTAGCCAAGGAATATGCTAAACTATACCCGAAGGAGTTGGTTAAATTGGATGAAGCCTCTTTAACTATCACCTTAGATAGTTGTTCTCGTTTTACCTCTTGATTTCTAAAATAATTTGAGAAAGGTCTTGGTACTCAAGTTCCTCTCATTACAGTATTTTACCTTCAGATAGATAGTTAGGAAGAGAGTACCATTAAGATCTTAGAGGACATATTAAGAGAAATTATGGTCGATTCAAATGGTAGTTAGGATGATCATATATCTTTGATTGAGTTTGCATATAATAATAGTTATCACTCCAATATTTAGATAGCCTCATTTGAGGATCTTTATGATAGGATATATAGATCTCCTATTGGTTGGTCTAAGGTTGGTAAGCAATAATGATAGGTCCTGAATTAGTCCTTGAGGCTATGAAGAATGTTCATCTTATTGGAGAAAGACTTAGAACAAATCATAGTTATCAGATGTCCTATCTAGATGTGAGAAGAAAAGAACTTGAGTTTGTTGTTAGTGATTTTTTCTAATAGTTTCACCTATGAAAGGGGTTAAGAGATTTAGGAAGTAATGAAAGCATAGTCACCACTTAATTGGTCGTTATGTGATGGAAGGTCATTTTATCAAGGTAGCCTAAGAATTAGATTCGCCGGCTGACTTAGAAATTGTGCATCCAGCCTTCCATGTTTCCTTGCTAAAGAAGTGCATTGGTGATCCCATATCAGTTGTACCCTTAAATACTATAGATGTGAAAGAAAGCATCTGTTATGAAGATATTTCTATTGAGATCCTTCACCATTAGGTTTGTAGGTTGAGGAATAAAAAGGTTTCACTGGAAAAGGTTCTTTGGCAAAATTAGTTGGCTGAGGAAGCTACGTAGGAAGCAGAGGTAGATATGATTACTAGCACCCTTACCTCTTCCCTTGGAACTCAGTCCTAGATTGAGTTAATAGTTTTCCTTAATTAATTAATTCTTTCTATATCATGTCATCAAATCATTATTATTCCATAGTATGCGTTCATAAGTTTAATTCATCCTAGTTTTAGTTAACTACAGTTCCATATTAGTGTTCAAAGTGTATAAATTTCACATACAGATAGTGTTATGGTGTTTCATTAATGTCAGGATAAGTAGTAAAGAATATATGGGAATTACATCTTGTTTCCCTTAACCTACTAGCTCAGTTAGTTTCTATTCGATGATGAATGGCACCAAGGGTGAGATATTGTAACATGCCAAAAAATCCAAGCTAAGGTTAGAACCATGTTTCAAGTAAATATGTGATTAAATATCAAGGTTTAACACTATGAGAAAGAATTCTTCCATGTACCAAGGAAACAAGAACCCCTATCCCTTAACCAAGCCAAAACCTCTCTTACCAATCAATTTTTTAAGAATTAATTAGTTTTAAATAAGAATAACATCCATATTCTGAATCATCTTTGTTATCTAGACCTACCAAATGATATATCTTTGAATTATATTTCTAATGCATCTAGTTTTGACTTATTACGATATTGAAGTAAAAAGTTATGGCCCTTTTAGTAAAACACTGCTATACAGTGAGATATTGCAAGACAGACCACGACCGTGGTTACAGTGTACAATCATACTATGGTTTCATTGGATCAATACAACCCCAAAATCTGAAATTTGACCAAATTTACCCAATACCATGAGATGGAACCATGTAGTGCATTAAAACCATGATCCTAACCACGATAATGAGTCCCATAGATGCTTCAGAGTTAATATTCAAACCTACGAATCAAGGTACGATCAAAGGTAGATCCCTGATCATACCATGGCTCATATCATAATGTTCATAGAGATCTCACCCAACTCCACACCATGAGTGCAACCCATGATAGCAGTTTGGTCCTATGATCATGGAAATTTCTAGCAAATTTCTCCCAGCAGTTTCTAATTATGAATTTAAAAGGAGCATATAAGTCTCTTCCTACTCTTTTAACATCAAAAGTAAATCGTTTAAGGTATTAAAGGGTCATTATTAGGGTAAATATTATCCTTAAACTTTACTAATCCAAATAACGTCTGACACTTAGTTTCAGATAGAGAAATAAAGTGATTTTTTTAATGATGCACCGGGTTATTTCAACAATTTATACATATTTATAATATTTGGTGCCTTCCCATATTGGATGCAGGTCATTTATGTCTTTCAAAACTTTTGGCATAGTTATCAAGTAGTTTATTTGGGTTTTAGGCTCATTTTCCTATTGTGGTGCTTTTGTTGTTAAGGAATGGGTCTTGGACCAAAACACCTAGTAAACGACCTTGGATGAGTAATCCAAAATTACGATCAGCTTTGGAACATTTTGTTTAGGTTAAGGGACCCTTGAATCTTGTCCCAAGGCTTTCAGATTTTTTTTGGGGGTATTGGGTGGATTATATAAAAAATAGAACTAAAAGAGTGGGCCCCACATATACTCAAAATAATATTGAATGAATGTTTTGATAGTTCTACTAAGTCTAGTATGTCAAATTTGATATGGTATCACAGTTTATTTGCACGCACGGGGTTCTGAACTAATCTCGAGTACCTAGTCGGTGTCCATTTTCGACATAGAAAAATCTGGTGCTTAGTATCTAGAAGTGGTCAAAGATCCACTTAAGTGGCCTTAGATATTTGGATGAGGTCTAATTAAGTGGACATCACTTTAGAAACCAAGAGACTACTTTAGAGATAACCATGTTCCATTGCCTAACCATTTTATCAGACTTATGTCACTTAGGCGGTAGTGATAAGTAATGATTTTACCACTCATTATCACTAAACATTTGTGTACATTACCATGTTTTGAATGAATGAATGATACATATAGGTGATAAAATGCACTAATATCCACTCTTTATAGGCATAGAGTTGAGGAGATCAAAGATATGGATTAGAGATGAAAATGATCAAAAGAGAGCAAGAAAAGTGTAGCTGAAGACTTGAAGCAACAAGGCCTCAGGTACCGTGGTAACGGTTTGCTGGATGCGATCACGAAATTCAATTAAAATTTATCCAACCGTTATCCCAGGAGTTACTCGCTATTGCGTAACAGCGGTCGCAACAAGACCCGCGCTATCACGGTTAGGAAAAGAAATCAGCCCAAGGGCAAAACTAGAAATGCATGTGGCTGATCCCAATTTTGAAAAAATGACTCAAACCCTATCATCATTCCATCATATTCCATCTTCCTAATTTTTAGGTTTTAGCTTTTGAATTCATAGCCTCTATTTTTTGGAGAGGAAAATATTGTATAATTTTTGTGTGAAGAATACATTAGATACTTTCTTAGTTGAAGATTAGATTACTTCTATTGTTGATTTATAGGAGTTCCAAGTTTGAAGTAATATTCACTTAAGCTTCAATAAATCACTTCAATGGAGATTATGGGTATATTTATGCTTATTTATCGTATATGAAGCTAGATCTCCCTCTTGGGATTATATGTGAATACGGAATAAAGTGTGTGTGGTTTGTTATGATTAGTTTCTATTTAGTAGTTCATGTTTATGGATTTTATCATTGCTATGCTAACTTGGTTGGGCTTTGATGGGTGAAACTCTCAAACACCCACATGGGTATGATGAGTGAAATCTCCATGCTCTAGAAAACCCAAAACCATCTTAAAAAGAAGGGTGGTGAAGTTTAGGAATCCATATCATCCTTGAAAGAGGGATGTGGACACCAAAGCAATGATAGACAATTGTGTGTGTAGTTTGCTAAATTTTCACTATCTTAGACATAAAGGGTGAATGTGAGGTTGACTATACCATAGGTATCATCCTAGAAATAGGAATGCCTAGATTGAGGTTGTGGTTACCAAATATTGAACATACCTATTAGCTATTCGAAAGAATCAATGGGTGAAAGTTTGGTGTTTTATTGAAAGACTAGCAACAAAACTTATAACCAAACCTACCCATAATCGACTTACTAAACTGATGTTGATTGCTAACACCCACATATCACTCCCTTAGTAGTGCATAATCCTAAGATCCGTGCATACCTGTTAAAAATCTAATTATTGATAGCCCTAAATTTATACTAGCAAAAACCAGAAAAAGAAACATTAGTATAGGTACAAATCTCCCCTATTTTTATCTTCTTGTAACATTGATTGGATTTAACTTGTATCTATTATTTCAAAGTAACTTGATTGCCACTCACATTGTTCCTCGTGGATTCTACCCCAACTCTAAAGTTGGGTAAATATATTGACAACAATCTCCTTGCACTTAGATTAATGAGTAAGTTGAGCGCTATAAAAAATGGTGCCGCTGCCGGGGAATAATTTGGCTTATTAAGTTAGTTTGAAATTTTAGTTACTTGCTTGAATTCACGCTTGTATATATTTGTTAGTTATTTTTCCTTGTAGGTAGATTTTGTTGTATTCTTCCTTTTCTCTATGGCATCTCCTAACAAATATGATATTGGTAGTTGAGAATCATATCGTGACAACCCATTTCCAATCTAAGATAGACCACACTTGAGGAGAGATTGTACCTATACTTCTCAGAGAGAGATAGACCCACCATCTCAATTTTATGGGGAGTATAGATGTCCTTTAGGTAGTGGTCGAGATGGACATTGTGATGATTGTCAAAATACCCCCTATTATACTAACCGAATTTCTAGTTCTTCTTATGAGATTGAGAAGTCTTATGATGAGAAGAAGGAGTAGAAACAAACAAGACCCATTGGTCTTGGAGAAATGCTTCAAACCATTTTGGATTGGGTAACTATAACCGGGGAGAATGAGTTGAACTTGAATCAATCCTATGGGGTGTTCGAATGGGAAAATGTCAAGGCAAAGGAATTGGTCAAGAATATAATTCTTGCAAACGTTACCACCTTGACCATTTACCAAGATGAGGTCCATCAAGAAGAGAAACCAAGCTATAATGATGGGCTTGGTAGCAAAGACTCCTTGGGGACTTCCTAGAAATCCAAATCATACGAGGTAGAAGAAGCCAAAATAAAACAAATGGTATTAGAGTCAAAAGAAAAATCAATACAAAACTTTTATGATAACTCTAGCTCATTTTGGGGTAAAGATGCTTTGGAGGATACAAACCTGGAATTAGGAGTTGGACCTTATTCAAACAAGTTTTCACCATTATTCTTAGAGAATGTGAAGAAGATCCATCACTCTGAGCAAATGGTGCATCATGAGGAGATGAAGTCAAATTCTTATATTTTGGAATTTGGCATTGCAAAAGAGCATATGGAACCCTATCCATCAATGGCCGAGGAACACAACTTCCGATGTACAAGGAGTGGCCTATTGATGTGCCTACTTTTGCCCAAAGATCCAACTCAAAAATTTAATTTCAAATCGGGTAAAAGGTTCAAGTCCTCAAAATGGGAAGATCGAAGCTTGCTTTCCATGTCCTCATATCTTCCAAGTCTTATCTTGGAAGATTTGAATCTTTTGTCCCTTTGTCATACATTGAATGAAAGTTGGGATAGATATTAAAATATTCTAAGTGTTAACATAAAAGAAAGAGGTGAAGGCATTGTACCATGATGTTATACTAAGTTTTAGAAGTGAGGAAACCCATCAGGCCACGAAAAATGGCCCGCATTCTTTTTATTTGTGCATGATAGAGTAGATTTTATTTTTGTTTATGCATGCATAATCCATGAAATATTGGTACTGAGGGGAATTTTGGTTGACTTTGTAAAGGGAACATGTGAAATTAGCAATTTGGACTGAACAAGTAGTGCAGAAAACCCAATTATTTAGTCTTAGTTACCGTGATCAAGGAGGCCGTACGACCACGATCGCAGTCAAATCAGTTTAAATGACTATCTGAATGCCTATTTTCCCCATTCCCCTCTCTCAATTTCTCTCAAAATCCTCTTAAATTTTTGACATTGCATTGCATATCAAAGGGTCATCTCATCCTAATAACATCATCTAACTTTTTAAGTTGTCTCAACTCCCTTGATTTTGATATAATTGTATACTTTGAACTCATAATGTATAAAAAGGGACCGAAATAATGTTTTTGTTGCCAAATTCATGCTTAGTTATTATTGTGCTGTGGTTACCTATTATAGTTAGTTTACACACTATTGGGAAAGTCTTGAGTACCAAAAATTAAGCCTTAAGCAACTTAAATTGAAGTGTACAACATGGGTGCGATTAAAATGCCCCTACGAATTCAATGTTCAATTTATTTAAGTTTGGGGTGTTGATCACAAACTCTAGGCTAGAAATTTCCTTTTTTATAATGTTATCATGCCTATTTTATGCAAAGGATTAGGATAAAACTGTATTTCTAACACTGTGCAGGAACTGTCAAACCTGTTCTCAGGTACCACGATTACGGTCCCGATGACTGCGATCGTGGCACATTGGTCACGTTCAATGCTCCGCGATTGCCATACCTAAGGGAAATTTTAAGTAGACTTAAAAAATTTTGTACATCCTCTACTACCCCCAAAACCTCACATAACACTACCACAAGATTTTACTTGTTTGTTCTAGCAAGTTTTCCTGAGATAATACTAATATTGTCCTGAGATGTATTGGTTAGAAGTTTCCATCCTAAAAAATGGGAGATTTAGACAACACCATATTCATGGACGCACAATACAAACACATCTACTATGAAGACTTCCACAGGACAAAGCTATTCCCTCAAAAAGAGTATTATCTTAGACAAGGTGGAGGATAAGCTCCGAGAATTCCATGCCAGACTCACTACAACCCAGTGGATGTGCTTTACCCTGTAACCCTGCTATGCTAATAAGTTGTAGGTGCGTGAGTTCTACACAAAACTCAGTGTAGTTTTTCTCACAAACCCAGTGATGACAATTAGGGGTAAGCAGGTAATATTTAGAGTGGAGTAGGTTATTACGGTGTATGGGATCCCAGATAACGACATGTGGTAGTTCCAGGCAAGAGCATGTGAGCCAGGGACCTGGATGGCCAACATTTTATGTCCTAGAAAAGTAGCTCCTTGGTCCATCATCATTAGAGATATTTTGATGAAAGACTTTACAGCATAAGCCAGGCTCTGGTTGAATATCATATGTAGTCGAGTATCACCATGCACCCATATGAACATTGTCATAGATTTGAGAGGTCGGATGGTGGCTTTCATTCTATCTGGAATCCTTCTTAATGTAGGCGAGATTATTCTTTTGGAGTGAAGGTATTTCCAGAATCATAAAGGTACACACTTTTTTTCCCCTTACCTTATAACTGAGCTTTACAAGAGGGTAGAAATAAAAGATCATACTGCAGATATGTGGGTGCATCCAGGCTCTCTCATCTACCCACTCAAATTCAAAGGTAAGGGTGCCCAGGTCAGAGTAAGAAAAAGAAGATGGACACTGGAAAATAAGCTCAACAGGACACAGATTCTTGTAGACCTTTGTCAACTGACCCCCGCAATGACATCTCAGGTCAAAAAAGGGATATTAGGGACCTAGTTTCCAAGTTTCAATAGGGACTAGGAGATCCATCCACCACCCACCACTCATGTGAGTCTCGATCAGATTATGACATATACTGTGAGGATCAGAAGAAGTAGGAGGCCACTATTGCTAGTTTGGTGAGAGCCTACTCAGCCTTAGTAGGATTACATAGGGACCTCAAGGAGTCACATGAGAAGATGGTAAAGAGAGAAAACAAAAGAGATAAATTCTTCAAGAAGTTATGGAAGGGGATAAAGGGCATCTTTAAGGTTATCAAATACAATGAGTGACTACCTTCATTGAGATTGGACAGTAAAGATAAGGACCCTGCTGATTGGTCAAGATGATGTTGGTGATGAGGGGGCAGAGTCAACAAAAAAGAATAGCTCATGATGTAGATGTAGATTCAGGGAGACCTCTCTTTCTCTTGATTTATCGCACATGCAATGGGGACACTACATTCCTTTTAGTTGGGTATGCCCCAAGATTAGTATTATCTTGATTTTTGCTGGATATTTATTATTATGATATTTTAGGATGAAACCCTGGATACTTTTTTTATTTGGTTTTGAGATGATATATCTTTAGGAACTCTGACGGTGCCCAAGTTTTATGGATTATCATGTGGTTTTTAGTTTTAGTTTTTCTTTTACTTTTATTTTAATTTTGATGGTGTACGAAAAGTTTTGACCTATGATGGATTTAGTGATGACTTTCTTAAAGGTAAAGCATCGTGTTTGGGTTTTGAGGCATAGGTGCATGGGAAGTCTGAGTAACCATAAAATAGATGTCAAAAATGACAGGGAAGTTTAAGAACCTGTGGCATTGTACGTTGTAAAGTTGGGGTCACTTTGTACACCATTGGTGAAATCTGAGTAGCCATATAGGTATTTTGCCCATTTTAATCCTAAATGTAAGACTAAGGCTTTGGTTGTAGCCATACTTTAGAAAATTGTGCGAGAGGCTAATGCAAAATAAACATCCCCCTTCGTCCAAAATTTTTGAAAAAACAAGGGAATGGACGTGAGCAATGTTGTAACAAAACTTTTTCTCTTTTTGTGGCTTCATAAATTTTGACATATGAATAGAAATAGATATTCCCATTTTGTCTCTCATGGGAGGGACGTTTGAACCCCCTTGGCGAATTTTGCATGCCATGAGTAGTGAGATTTTGTTATTCATATCTTGTACACTTGTGCAATCTAAAACTTTCTCCGTTAGTCTTTCAAAAATAATTTTGTTTGTATATGGTTGGAGAAATGATCTTAGGCAACCTTTGTGATTTCTGAACCCACTCTAGCCTAAAAAGCCTACCCATGTATAATTATACTACCTAGTACCCACTCTGAGCCTTTGGACCTTTCTTTGGAAAACTCATTACAAGCTGTGATCCATTGTTTTTATTCCCCTTTCAAACCAAACCCTCTGTGAACTTGAAAATGTAACTTGAGGCTAAAAGTCAAAGTTGGGGGTGGTAAAAGTTGATGTAATAAAGTGTGAGGATACGAAATTGTTAGAGAAATGTCTAATGTGCCTTAGTGTTAAACATAAAGGATTAGAAAAACAAATGATCTAACAAAAGGAATGAAATGCACGAAAGTTGCAAGAGAAAGATATGAAAGAAATGGGTAAACAAAGGAAACAAAAATTAGGCATGATAAAATACAGAAAACAAAAAACAACGACCTATAGTTAAAAAGAAGGATTGAAAAGTGTGATGAAAATGTTCAAGAAAGGGTGTAGCCATGTTGTCCTAAATGATATCCTACCCTATCCCGAACCTACGTTAAAAGCTTAAAAAGTTCTTCAAGATATTTGACCATTTACACCCTTTGTAGTGGTGATTGAAAATAGGGGAAAGATTATGGTATGACAATTGTTGCATTGAGATTTATTTTGTGTGAGAGAGAGCTTTTGCACTTAAAATTCTTTATTGCAAATTTGGTAGCTTTGTGTGTGAAATTCTTTTCTTGTGAGGTTGGCATGTGAAAATAATTGATGTGGATGATTTTGTCATCTTTCGAACAATGATACAAAAGGAGTATAGCTTAGTTGTGGTCAAGAGAAAGCCACCTCTAAAGTATTGGTTGTTGTTGCTTGGTTGCTCTTTAAAGTCCTATGTATCCTTGAATGTTGCATCTTATGATGAGGGGTGTAGTGGAAATTAGCTTAGCCTGTGTGCAATGAGCTACTTATGGTTGCAACTAAAGTTGAAGTCATTGTGAGCTTTAAGGTATAAATTTTGGGCATATAGAATTTTTGTCTCATGGTAAAAGGTAGTGTTTCTTGAGGACAACCAAATGCTTTAAGTTGGGGGTATTGACGAGTGATGATTTTACCACTCATTCTCACTAAAAATTTGCACACATTACCTTGTTTCTAATGAATGAATAAGACATATTGGTGATAAATACACTAATATCCACTCTTTGTAGGCATAGAGTTGAGGAGATCAAAAGATATGGATTAGAGATAAAAATGATCAAAAAAGAGCAAGAAAAGTGCAGCTGAAACTTGGATCAACAAGGCCTCAAGTACCTCGACCGCGGTCTGCTAACCGTTATCATGGAAGTTAAGGAAAAGTCATCCAACCGCGATTGTGGGAGTTACCTACAGTCACATAACAACGATCGTAGCCAGGCCCACACGATTGCGGATTTGCAGTAGAAATCAGCCCAAGGGAAAAATTGGAAATGCACGTGGCTGATCCCAATTTTGAAAAAATGACTCAAACCCTATCATCATTCCATCTCCCTAATTTTAAGGTTTTAGCTTTTGAATACGTAGCCTCCATTTTTTAGAGAAGAAAATATTGTATAATTTTTGGGTGAAGAATACATTGGAGACTTTCTAAGTGGAAGATTAGCTCACTTCTATTATTGATTTGTGAGAGTGCCAAGTTTGAAGTAACATTCACTTAAGCTTCAATAAATCACTTCAATAGAGATTATGGGTATATCTATGCTTATTTATCTTATGTGTAGCTAGATCTCCCTCTTGGGATTATGTTTGAATAGGGATTAAAGTGTGTGGGTTGTTATTGATTAGTTTCTATTTAATAGTTCATGTTTATGGGTTTTATCATTCCTATGATAACTTGGTTGGGGTTTGTGAGTGAAATCCCTAAATACCCACATGGGTATGATGAGTGAAAGCTCCATTCTCTAGAAAACCTAAAGGTATCTTCAAAATAAGGGTTTTGGTTAAAGTTTAGGAATCAATATCATCTTTGAAAGAGGAATGTGGACACCAAAGCAATGATAGACAATTGTATGTGTAGTTTGCTAAATTTTCACTATCTTCGACATAAGGGTGAATGTGAGGTTTACTATACCATGAGTATCATCCTAGAAATAGGGATGCCTAGATTGAGGTTGTGGTTACCAAATATTGAGCACATCTATTAGGTATTCGAAAGAATCAATGGGTGAAAGTTTGGTGTTTTGTTGAAAGACTAGCATCAAAACCTATAACCAAACCTACCCATATTTGACTTACTAAATTGATGTTGATTGCTAACACCCACTTATCACTCCCTTAGTAGTGCATAGTCCCAAGATCCGTGCATACCTTTTAAAACTCTTATTATTCATCGCCCCAAATTAATACTAGAAAACCCCAAAATAGAAGAAACATTAGTGTAGGTACATTTCTCCCCCATTTTTTTATATTCTTGTAACATTGGCTTGGATTTAAATTGTATCTATTCTTTTGAAGTAACTTAATTGCCACTCACATTGTTCCTCATGGATTCGACCCCAACTCCAAAGTTGGGTAAATATATTGACGACGACCACCTTGCACATAAATTAACGTGTGAGTTGAGCGTTATCAAGTAGCCGCTTAGGGGGATAAGTGGCCACTTTAGCGGCACCCAGTGATTGTTAAATCCCCTTTATTCATCTAATTTTTCCATATTTTCTCCACTATTTTGAGACTATGAAGAGAGGGAAAGAGTGGGGAATCATCTCGAAAAGAGGGAAAGAGAAAGGAATCATCCATTTAAGCTAATGCATGTTAGCCTAACACTCCTTGGTCATTTCCCGTTATTTTCTCTGTCAATTTCCATCCTTTTTCATTGTAAAATCTTTGAAATTAGGCCATAACATCTTTAGACCTTAGGGAATAATTTGGGCCCCAATTTATGAATCATTTGTTCTCAACTTTTGAGCAAACTTTCCTTGTCCTTCAAGGGACCTTGTGACAGATTCAATTTTGGATTCCATTTGTGGGCCTCATGATCCTATTATTGAACCGAACCGACCCTTTATATAGAAACGTGGGTCTTGTTTTACTCCTAATTATGTGTGTATTACTATTTTGATAGTGTGGTGGTTTTTTGAGATAATGGAGTATAGGCGGGCAATTTATGAATGATTCAATGATTTTGGTTCAAAATTGAGGTAGGCTTTACTACACTCTTTTTTGTAAGATCGTGTATAGTGTATATTTTATGCTATATTGTTATGATAGAACATGTTAATGATTACAATATCCTGACTTAGGATAATTTAGGTATTTAGGGATAGAAGGGTGAATCAACCCTTTAGATAAAATGCTTGTTGTAGTGATATAATCCTATCACCTTAGATTTTAAGCATGTTAACCTTTGATGATTCTAACTATCCCTTAGTATAAGGTTTACTACTTAACTTAATGGATTGTATCATAGTTTTTGGGATTATTGTATTGTTATTATGCTAGTTATATGTCACGACCTAATTTATGAGTCATGATGGCACTTACGTTATCCCGCCAGTAGGTAAGCCAAACCATAGCCTGGAGCTATGAGAAATTGGATAATTTTGTGGGAAATATCCTAAAAGGCTGGAAATCAACAATTTAATACCTGTAATAAGGACAAGGCAATAGATATAATCAAAGATAGGTGAAACTTAAACCACTATCCCACAAGCTAGTAATGTCGGTACAAGAGAAACTACTAATATGCTACAAGTCTTGAAATAGTCTATATATTATGTCTCAAAAAATAAAAGAGTAGACATAGATAAATAAAGGGAAAATAGGTAACTTCGACTTCATGAGATCACCCAATCTCCAAAATCCAATCACATCACGAGCATCAAATCAGTGGCAACAACTAGTACTCGAATCTACACCAAAAAGGTACACAAGTATAGTATGAGTACTAAAACCCTAGGTAATCAATAGGCAACATTAGCTGACTGAGCTAAATCATGATATAAATACGATAAATTGCTAGATAAAATAAATAATGCCAAGGTAAAGGGAAAACTTGGAGATAAACTCCAACACCGTTGTTCATAAATAAATCAATAAATCCAAGATAATGACGTAAAGAACATACAATAATATCTACTAAATTGTCCCCCACAAACCAATAAGTGTGGAAAAGTGAATGACCTAACACAGTCCCCCATAAGCCTGGAGGGTACAATCAAAGGAAAGTAAATAACTGAGTAACCATAATCTACCAACTATCCTGCCATGATAAAAAATCCATCCGTACCACATCACATCATAACGACTCTCAATTGTCAGACTTAAACTTATGTTCATAGCATCAATATCATAATTGATTGATGGACTTGAACCAATGCCCATTTCATCAACATCATAATCAATTGCCGAAGTTGAATCGGTGCTCATATCATCAATATCATAATCAATTGCCGAACTTGAACCAGTGCTCATATCATCAGCATTATACTTAATTTTTGGGCTTGAACCGGTTCTTATATCATTAACATCATAATTAAATTATCAAATTTTACAATAAATAACACTCGCTCCAAAAATAAAACTATCATAACCTTTAAGTATCTAATCTCCTCAATCCCATAATAAACTTTTTAAAATGTAAAACAAGTGTCTAAAGGTCTACAAAAACAGCTGAAGTCCTCGCTTAAACCGGGCTAGATGGGCCCACTTCAATCCCTAGAATCTATTATAAAGAAAATCCTAACCTAGACTAGGCTAAGATATATAAATAAACTTTTAGATATTAAACGCGCCTTAAACAACCCTAAGATAGGAATTCTACTTAAACATAAGCAACTAAGTCAATTACGCCTAAATTACAGTTTCAAGATATCCTAAATAATCCTACTAACCCAGATTGACAATCATACCTCCAATACCTAAATCCCATCCCAAATCTAGTATAATATCATAATTATACTACAAAATAGTTCAATCTATGAAGAGTTTAAACCAAGCCTACCTGGACACTGAAGAAAAGCATGTAGATTCTGCTAAACCACTAATTTTCCCTTCCGAGAAGCTTCTGCTAGGTGCCACTCTATCAAAATCACAATCTAGTTATCAAGACAAGAACAATGATACTCATACTGCACTATTGTGCTTTGGGTACAAAAATCGCATAAAATCCTATGTGGTGCCCGTTCACGAAATCATTTATTCACACAATGTCCCACAATGTTCAAGGAACATTTATCGTAAAAATAGGTGAATTCCTACTCTAATGGTGCTAAAATCAAGCTACCAACTAAGATAAATTACACTAATCATACTTCAAACAATAAAACCACATCCCACAACTAGTATAATATCATATCCATTCTATGAAATAGTTCAATCTAGGAAGAAGGTAATAGGATTCTAAAAGTGTAATAAGACTTCACCTTACGGGTCAAAACACTTATCTAATCCCCAAATATCAATAATCAAGACCAAGTCATTTTTCCCATAATCAATCTTAACATTCGTATTCACATGCAATATATAACACACATCATCTTACGAAGAAGAGTAGACAAACGCCTACCTCAAAGCCAAACCGCGAATTCTTAAATCGTTCACCAAATACTCACCTTCATTTAATAATCCCAAAATGCAATCCCACAATGAAAATCATAGTCTACTCATCAATAAAAGAATAGAAATACAGGTATTGACTATTGTGCTCAGTCCAAAACGACACCAAAACCCCAAGCGGGTCCCACTTATGAAAATCAAGTTTTTGAGGTCAACCTAATGTTCATACATGAACAAGGAATCATAAACCTCAAAAATAGGTGAAAACCAAGTTAATTTGGGGCTAAAATCAAGCCTGTAATCTATTTGGGTTTTTGTCTCAAGAACTAAGAAATTCATCAAGAAACGGAGGAAATCATACATTATATCTAAGGATACTCACAATAATAGATGTTAATCAAGATCCCAAGTCACCCCCAAGACTCAATTTAAAGTTATCATACCCTTTAGGATTTTTTCTCTCAATAGGGAGGTGGAAACTTTTTATACCTATTGCATTCAAACACACAAGCAAGTGTACGTGATCGTACAAGTAATATAGTGACTGAAATAGTTGGATATCATACCCATGAGGACCATGAAACTATCAATTCAACCAACTTTAGTTTTAGACAAGTATGTATTAAATGTTGTCAAGTATCAAGATGATTTTGAAGTTTGGAATAAACAAATGTATATAGATAAGAAATAACAATTTGTGACGATAGCAAAACAAGCAATGGTTGTAAATAGTAATGATGAGAATTCCAGGGTTGAGTCACTTCTAACAATGTTACAGATCTCTATTCTTATCGTATTCTAGTTGGTTATCGGATTATTGATTCACAAGGCATATAATACGATCTTGATCTCCCGACCTCAAATCTTCTACCTATCTAAATATTGCAAATACATTGACTAAAAGAGATGCAACAATCCATCTAGATGCATACAACTATCTTCATGCAATTGAACCAAACAAGGCTTCTAGGTATATCCCTATCCTAGATGCTAATTCAAACCCCTTATTTCATAAAAGGATAAGAACGTTGCTCCTTAATTTCTTCATCATATCCTACGATTCCCCTCCCGGATTCACATAGAAATATAGATTTATTCTAATGGTGGCCACTCATCAAAGTAGTAAACACAAGAAATTAAGAACAACCCATATGATAATCCAACAAGAAACTACGATAAATAATATCAAAGAGTAATCATGTTTTTGACTCAACCCCAGAACAATGGTATTTATCCACTCATGTTAGAATTCAATATCCAAAATAAATAAATAATCATACCAAGAATTTATCTTGAAGTAAATAAGTTCCAAGATCCCTAAAAGATAGATTTTTCTATTTTTCCGCCACTCTGTGCTTTCTAAAATCCTCTAATTATGGTTCCCATGTTGGCCTTTTTACTAGGCCAATCTATGCCTGGGTTGAGTGGAGCCCGTGTCGCGAGCATTAGTGCGTCGCTCTAGGCAGGGCACCACCTGGTTTGTAGCGCCTCTCCAAGTGAGGCACCATTTTGTCTATAGCATTGGTCCAGGTGAGGTGCCACGGGCTAATCTCCCTGCTCTACTAGAATTTGCCTTGAGAAATTTTTTGAAGTCATAAAAGCACGGTTTTGGAGCCCGCTTCGCAGAATAATCGCCCTAGGCCACTGAAAATTATTTTCCACTATTTTTTTAAGGCACAACACTTGTTCCTTTCAGCTCATTGCTCCGCTACCTGATCCAACCTTCCCAAGTTGCTTTTCAACTTTTTTCTTTATCCATAAAACTCAATATAATCAACTCAAGAAATCAATCATCACTTGCTTCATAATATGCATCCGATTTTGTCCAAATCCATTAGAAACTTACCGTGCATCACTAATCACGTCGGCTAGACACGAAACATAATTAAGGCAACACATTTAGTCTTCCGAACAAGTCGAAATATGGGTTAATATTGGTGATTGGACAAATAAATACACCCAAGATCATCACCCCTCACTTAAAACCTTGTTCATTCTCAAATAAGTGCCAACACAATACTCAATTAAGCTCCACATCACAACCTTAGAGTAATGCATGCGTTGGGCACTTACAATTTATAACAATGACTTTTCATCTCAAAACATGTCAAAAATACTTTTATGCACAAGGACAACTTGTTTCAAACCTCAGTATCTCAATAGTGATATTTAATTTGTTGGCAAACTTAATCAAATCACTCAATCTAACAACACAACAAGTAATCCGGACTTTCATCCGCATGAACCCTCACAACAAAAAAGTTTCCCCATTCCACTCAAAAATTTTCAATACATTACTTGAGGGGTATAATCATATTTACATCACTCACTCTCAACAAAGAAGTCATACAAGATAGATAATGAACCATAAGCTTTCCCTTAGTGTACTACTCCACTAATAGTCGGATGTTAGGACGAAATATCAACTAGGTCTTTTATGGTTGTAATGTAGTTAAAGGGACGGGCAGGGACTATTTAGGAAATAGTGACTAATTTACCCAAGTTCTTTAATACATGTCAATCTACAATCAAAAGCATGTTCTAACAACCCAATTTCCACTTTATTACCTTCACACATCATTTTCTTCACCCCAATGTCATTAATCACATCAACATCAATTATGGCGGGAGTATTTTTCTTTTACATCATGATTTAATTTTCCACTCTTTTTCACACCCATTTACTATTATGCACACCTATAATTTCCACCGTTAACAAAAGTTATTCACCTTGGTTGAGCTGCACTCTCTCCGAGGTGGACCAGTGTAACGCCCCAAAATCTGATCCCGAGACGTCACATGATGCTCAAGACTACGAGTAGCCTTAAGATAACCCTGTGTGCATACTTTTGAGCCTAAATCTTGTAATAATTGAAATATATACATAAAGTTATGCCAGAATGCGGAAACAGTCTATAACATCTGAGAATAATCTGAACATAATATCTGAGACATCAAAACTGAATAATTTGTATTAAAACTAATAGTCTGATAAGCCTCTACTATTAGTAACTAGAGAGTCACTGGGACATTCCCCCAGCTAACTCGAACTTCTTGAAAAGAATGCTAAATCTCATAAACTGATAACTGGAAAATCTGATTGAGTAAGTCCCCAAACTATGAGGACTCATAACCTATTGGATGTAGATGGAGTTGCTCGAACTACTCACGCTACTGATGATGAGCACCCGAACCTACATTATGAGACAATGTAGCACATAGACGTATATGTGGATCAGTACTTTAAGGATGTACTGAGTATATGGGGGTGATATGCATAAGTAAAATATCATCTCATAATCATCATATATAAAACAATGTATGCTAAATGTAAATGACTCACTTAAGTTGGAATATCTGAAATAATAAGAAGCAAATCATACTTTATGAATCTAATGAGCAAAACCTGATGATGCAATCATAACAAGACGTATGCGATCATACTACCCTCTGCACATAAGGTGCGATGCAGACAAACCAGAAGACAACTGAAACTTAGAATTTTTGCAAGTTTTCTCTATGGCCTTGGGATTCAATAAGAATAAATATACGCAAATGAACTATATAACCAGACTAAATTCGTTACTCTTGATGAAATGGAGAAGTCAAATTTTCCATCCGAGGTTGTTTCGACCAAATGTGGGTCCCACACTCATATTTTCAATTTTCCAACTTTCCGACCATTAAGTCAAAATGAGCTCGAGTGCATCGGGACCTAAACCAAAGGTATTCCTTGAACAAAATTGATATTCTGGAGCTATTGGAGCAGTTAGAATTTGCATCCAAGATTGTTTTACTGAATTTTTTTCTCGGTGGCCATTAGTAACCAATGAAAACTTCTAAATAGGGAATTGGCTCTTAAAATCAAGTGAACTAGCTGGTAATCGAATTGTCAGTCTGAGAAAGTCATAAATGACTTATGATAGCTATGGGAAATCTCTAATGGAAAAAAAAAAGTAGAAATATGAAAAATGACCTAAAGGGTCATTACGATATACATTACTAAAAGAACTTTCGTCCCCGAAAGTCAATGGATAGAAAGATCTTAAAAGCTCAAAAGGATGAGGTACTGGGCCCATAGGTTTTGAGCACGACTTCCCAAATAACCTCTACAAATACAGAACATTTCCAAGGGATATTTCCACATGTATCCCTTTTACAATTGACTTTCTTGCTCAAATCGCAAATAATAAAAACTCAACTTCAACCACTAACTGGCTTCCAACTGAACCAAAAAAAGGTTCATGCACACAAATCTAAAGCATAATACACTATATTATCTCGATACCTATACAAATCAATCCAAGGATTATGCAAGAAAAAATCAAATCAAGGCATGACTTATAAAACAAACTCCAAACCTAAATATAATCTTCCTTTACTAATCCATACTAGTTATCCACTCCAAACTTAGAGGAAAATCACCTGAGCTCTGTGAGCACAATCTCATCACAGAGAACTCGAAGAACGGAAGCTGGTCCATTGAAAGTCCATCTGACAATTATTAGAATAAGCTCATAAGGCGCTATTTGGGCACCCAAATGGAGATAATCATGGAATACCTTCTATGCCTATGCTACAACTAGTCTGGATGGTAACCAAGACAGAAATCTAGAAGATCAAGGCATAATTACTTCTTACTAAATGATCCACTCTAGGATGTCCCATCAACTTAAAATAAACCAAGCGGAATCCAAATCAAGCATATTACTCCAACTGAGTATATCACCCAAATTCTCAATGTAGACTGAAGACTCGAGGTCAAAGCTAAAAGAACCAATATTAGGTTAATGGGTTATCATCTGAACACTTATCAGCAGTAATTCAATTGAAGCTGAGAAGACTGGATAGGTAACCACGGAATAGGCTCAACTAGCCTATAAATAAAACTAGAACTCAGAAAAATCTGAAATAAAGGCTAGACTCAAGCTTCTTAACTCCATGATGAAATCTCAACATCAAGGTTGAACTGTTCGATCTCAACCTCTTAAACCAAACCTAAAGACGGGTAGACATTAATACTCTAAATTGGTCATAACTTCCAAATCGCCATCCCAAGATATCAAATTTGAAACTGATCCAACAAATCCAAACCATGTTCAAGTACTTACATCGACCATACTGTCTGAATCAGACATATCTGTGCTAGATCATGCCAAGAAAAAATCAAGCCATAGCTGAAGAAAAAAATTACAATTGAGGATGAATCACCGGCGGCAAACACAGGGAATGCACTCCATATCTGTTAGAGGGCATGAACTATCAAAGAATACTCAAGAAGTTACAAAGGACACAAACCACATTAGTGATGGCAAAAACTCTAGCAACTCAGAGAAATGCAAACCAAGCCAGAAACTAACCAATCCAATACTCCATCTCAATAAAGAATATCCATAGACATATAACATCGACGAGAATCACTCCACCATGACTCATTAGGCTGAAGAACTCTGAAATAGGGATTTTCTAAATACACCCAAGTAAGACAATCATCACTCGATCCATCCATTAATCACATCATCAAAGAAGAAAAATACCAATCTCAAAACTAAGGTTAATGTCGACCACCACAAGAAAATAAAACAACTTATGATAAAGAATTTCCAGTTTGCCAACTTAAGAAGCAATCACAGAAAGGGCGGCTTGCCTCTATCTCTCTAACTCTATGAAAGATAAGAATCACATCACAGTGAGAACAGAGCATCAAACTCTAAACGTATAATAAGGGCAAACCATCATAGAGAAACAAACCCAAAATGTCTAAGAAATAAACCTATGACATCTCGATTTCAATATCAACCCACTATAAGGCAATCAAATATCCATAAATAAAGAACAAATTAAAAACTAGTGAAGCTAAAAAATGGGCTATATAGAAAGGTATAGCCAATGCAAAAACCTTAGCATATAGGAGGAAAGTCCAAGAGTTTCAAAATCAAGAATACGCAATATAGATGAATCGCCAACTCTAGAACCATGCAGGACCACAGAAGGTCATCTTACCTTCAATACCATAATACCTTCCCAAGTCAGTCTAACACAACTAACTAAGAGGAAACTAATCAACGTCGCCACTCTATAGGGAAGAAATAATCAAATTGGGCTATATCTACTCAAGCCACCAAGTAAGAATTACAAGGAAATGGAATTATAGCTAGATAACGCTAGTTTATACAACTACCTGGAAGGATCAATAACATCAAGTAATAACATCAATACAATAGTAATGAAAGCAATATCAATATCAATATTAATATAATGAATTGGCGGTACCAAAATGATCTTCAATAGAAAGTATCACTTAAATGGCAAAAATAAGGTTAATGTGCCAAGTTAAATGGGACTCAAAACTAAATTCTACACCCATACAAAGAAAATATCAATATAGATCTATGACATGCACTACTAAAAGAAATAAACCACGGTGGCAGTCATATAACTATGAATTTAACAACACGGCACACAATAATTAATATGAACTCATCAATGAGTATAATAATCAATGGGTACAAAGACACAATACACATAATGAAAAAGGTAAATGCGGGGAAATAGAAGCACACCAATCTTAGTAAAATCCACAACCACATGCCTGACAGATCTAAGGAAAAGCAAATCGGAATGGGTCCATACTCAGACCTACCGACTAACTCATCAACTTAGGTGCCAAGCACACTATATCTATTTGAAGATGCCACAACATCACGAGTCTAATTTAAATGAGCTAAATGACTGAAAGTCCCTTACCAGGGACACTCCCTAGTCCAGTATCTAGTCTCTCTATAGTCCTAGCAAACTCTTGAAAATTAACATAGTGAGAATACAAACTAAGGATAAATGACTGGTCAAATGATACTATGAGCACTTGTTACTACCAATGTCTGTCCTTCTCCCAATCATAACATATCTCAGGAACTCTAGGCTAGTGGGGAATACATGTTTGCTCTGCCCGATCAACTAACTCATTTCTTGGGCACTCTCTAAACTAGTGTGCCATCTTGAAAAAACTAAAATAAAATCCTAGAATACTTTGAGATACTACCCCTCATAACCTAGAATGGCCATCATAGATTGAAGACCCTATGCCAAAAACTCCACAAGGTTTGATAGGGACTCTAATCTCTGTAATCATAATGACTACTCTGAGAACCACTCACAGTCTAAAATACTACATGCGTAGAGATGATATACTATAAGTGGAGATGAACTTTACCGAAAGGATCCTCACTCCTGGATAAAATTCAAATAGCAAAATACCAAAGGCATGGACTCTTGCCCCACCTCCATAAGTCTCAATACATACTCTTCTTGTGGTTCTTAAATTTCTAACAACCTTAAAAAAGGAAGACCCAACTGCTATCATGTTCTCTGACACCAATGAAGTAGCAATATTTATCCTATAATAAATCCACATCTTATGCCTTTCTCAAAGGGATATAGCATATAAAATATCAGTTCCACTCGATAAAATCCAATTTCGTACTCAGAAACTGGTAAAAACCCTAATAAACACTAATAGACCAAACTATAGCTTGAGAATTGCTTGATGAAATGAATGTCACCCATGGATGGGACGAATCTGCAACATAACTCGGATCCCTGATGCTAAACTTCGAAGGGCTAAAGTAGTCACAAGCTTTACTGGAGCCTAAGGTGGCCTCAAATCCTTTGGCTGAAGCTAAAGAAATTCGATGTCCATCTCTAAATATTTTGTCTGACACTGCATCAAAATACATTTTGAAGTCTCGTCTACATCTATTGACCATCTCGCATCATTCATTAAGATAGAATAGAGTTAAGAAATGTGCTTAAGAATCATAGTAAATGCATAAACATGATAAGTAATCAAGAAATAAATTTCCTAAGAATGTCCCTGTAGCCTCCTGAAGATAGGTTACAGATGTCTCCATACGGATCCACAGGACTCTAGTAAATACTTAGCTCTTGTACTAATACACTAGTGAACCTAGGCTCTGGTATAAATATATCACAACCCAATTTCTCAGATCATTATTCACATATTATAACTGACTAGTAGGCAAGCCAAACTCATAGTCCAAAATGATTACTAATGGACTACCCAACTAGATAAAGGCAAGAAAAAGAAAAAGATTAATTAAGCGATCTAATACATAATATAGTCCTTAAACTTGGAAGTATCATTACACAAGTTTCTATATAACAAGAATCAAAAGTAAAGTACAAATAAATATACTGATACAACTTATCTCTAAATTAACATATAGACTAGTCCAGTACATAAGAGGGATGTAAGTAATAATCTAAAAATCAAGAGATCACTCTAAGACATCAAACCATGAATGTTTTTATGATGCACATATCAACAACAATAAACCGTACTATTATCTATAGGCTATAGAAGTGTAGTATGAGTACCACAGATGTGGTACACAGCAGGAGACTGCCAATTGAGCTCCAAAGATAAATCATATATACATAACATATAAACATAATGGAAAACTACACTAGAATGTCTATCAGCCATGTAAGACAACCAATGAGATAATAAGGATAAACTATCCTAATCATGTCTAACAGACTAACATAGTAAGTCTAAGGAAGCAATAAGAATACTATCTTATTCCAGCCATACTTAGGGATCTCAATACTATGCCGTATATCATTGACCAATATAGAAATTAAGAGCAAAAGAAAGATATATGTAAGTATACAAGGCCAAGGAATGTATATACAATCTGAATAAATGAAAAGAAGGTATATACGGTAATAACATAGCTACATATAGCTAAGTATGCATATAAATATATATATATATATCATAAGGTCTACTCAGAGTATGATGAGTGGTAAATTTACCACTTATTTACATCCAAAATTAGTGCACACTACTATGATTTAAAGTTATGAATGAGACTAGTTTGTCAGTTAAATGCACTAATTTCTAAATTTTATAGGTACACATGTGATGAGATAGAAAGATATGGATTTGAGTTGAAAAGGAATCAAAAGGAGAAGAAAAGTGCATAGTTGAAGACCCTACATGTAATTAGTCTTAGTTACCATGATCGCGATCTGGAGGCCATAATCATGGCTAGTCAAGATTGGTCATCCTCCGTGACCTTAAGGATTTGACTGTCATGGTAGCCACAATCACATACAAGCTATCGCGATCATGGCTAGGCGAGTTTATACACAGGGGAAATTCTATCATTTTGACCAACCGACCCCAAATCACTTTCCTATTTGGCATATCAAACTTTGAACAATTGAACTTTGGCAACTTTATAACCCTACTATTTGGAGAAACTATTGTATTGGAATTTTCCAAGTTGAGTTAGTGAAATTAGAGTGTAATTTGAAGAATTTTCTTATCCTTCATTACTATGGATGTTTTGAATGAACCTTATGGTATATTTTTCCTCTTTACTTTATGAGTATCTAAATTTCCTTATCTTGGGATTATGTTGAACTATGGTGAAATTATGTATAGTGTAGTTGTGTAGATTCTAGTTTATTGATGATGGGTTTCACTATTGCTTGTTTGAATTAGTTGGGATTTATGGGCGAAAACCCAAAATGGATTTGTAGGTGAAAACTCCAAATTCTTGAAAGCTCACATCATCCTTGAAAGAGGCATGCGAGTGACTTTTGGAACTCATATCATCCTTGAAAGAGGGATATGGGTGACAAAGCAATAGTGGATAATAATGGATAAAGTTTTCTATCTTTTCTCCATGTTAGAAATAAGGGTGAGTAGAGAGTTAGCTATGTCTTAGGCATCTTCCTAGAAATAGGGATGCTTAATTGAGGTATTAGGTGGTTTTAGTTGACACACTCATTAGGTACTCGAAAGGGTCAATGAGTGATATTCTTAGGTTTTTGTTGACAAACTAGCGTTAAGTACTTTCAACCTATCCAACCATATCGTTAATGACAAAAAATTGGAACAAATAATCATGCACCCATGCATAACTTGCCCCTAGGTAGACATAACCCCAAGATCCTTCTCATCTTGAACTTTAAATCACATTTGTTGACTTAGGTTTGTTAACTTGAATAGACATTGATCAATCTTTGTTTCAAATCACCCATATTAAATCATTTATTTTACTTTGTTTACATTATGGGTATCTTTTTAGTAACTATTAACACCCATAGGACTAGAAAGCTAATTTTGCTCCTCATGGATTCAACCTCAACATAAGTTGAGCGAGTTATTGACAATGATTATCCTCTACCAATTTAGGTATAGGTGAAAGTCATCAGAGTACAATATAAATTATTAGACTATCTATTTATGACCTCTTAACTATAGCAGGAGATAGTGCAAGAATACTCAGGGTTCTAGACTATATATCAAATCATCAGATGATAATGCATAGTAATATAATTGTAAGATAGAAGAGGCCAGAATCATACCTCGAATCTCGATACCAAATCAATGACCAATCATTCATAAACTAGCCATAATAATGATCATAAAAATAATAATAACAACGATTATAACAAAGATAATAACAAAGTTGATAACAACGTAAGTAATCGACTATTCTAAACAACCAAATACCTAGATGATCCTACAACATACCCCTACTTCCATAGGCTCAGAAGGTTCAATTAAAATACAACCCACAATAATTCATAGTCATCACCTATATCTATACAACCCTCATATAGGCTGATAGATATCGGTACATACTGGTGATAGGCGATGCACATTCAAGGATGAATGTAATAGATTACACAATACCATAATCATCATTATCATACCCATCATCAACATAATCATCCTTATCATAACCATCATCATCATAATCATTCTACAGCTTTGTCGAGTATATATTTATATATAATCGCCATACATAGGGATATCCGGACTCAAATTGGTAGATGTACACATAGGTATATTAATGTAATCATCCTCCGACCTTACCAGGAATATCATCATATCATCTTCCTGTCTTGTCGGGTATCAATATCATCATCACACTCTCCTTCGGCCTTGTCGGGTATCAATATATCATCACAATATCCTCCGACCTTATCGGGCATCAATATATCATCACAGTGTCCTCCGACCTTGTCGAGTATCAATATATCATTATAGTTATCAATACACATATGTATAACATCAATACTAAAGTTTTTCATCGATTTTTACCCTGAAGATATATCATCAATACAACTTCTTCCTCCATCCTATAGCAAAGAGATGTGTATTTAGATATAATAGGTGCACGAACTCAAGCCATTAATGAAAAACATGTAATTTGTAAGTCCATTCTCCGATGTGAACTTTAAGACTAAATCATTATAGAAGTGTTGGAAGGGTCAGAATCTCTTAAGATCAAAATAATTAGTAGAATCAAATCATAGATCAAAATCTATCTTGGTCAAATATCTTAAAACATTATTATTGATCTCTTTTACATATATGTTATTCATTAAGATAAGCATTTATTATTATGAAAAAATCTATTTTCAAGGTAGAAAGAGGGCTTTAATCCTTATTTATTAATAATAGTAATAAGATTTTAATCCAATGAAAATTGTATCAATCATCAGTGCGATAATTATGAATGTACCAAATCTATGCATGACATTACCACTATTGAAACAATGGAATGATAAGCTTTGATATATATAAACTACAATAACATCCTTTACTAGGATAAACACTTCCTGGATGGTCAACTCATATGATAATGCGGCCTTGGGTCCAATAACTTGTCCAGAATAAATACAATATCATAATTATGTCCTTCGGCCCACATACATATCTAGAACCCATTTTAATAATCATGTCTATAAATCATCTCATATCTATAATCCATAGCATATTCACAAGACATAACATCTCTATAAGCCATAAAGCTATCTATAATCATCTCACATATATGAGGCATCACACATCTAGGAGGTATGATATAAATAAGGCATCTCATATCTAGGAGGCATAATATATCAACAAGTGTCTCACATCTAGGAGATATACCATTAATAAGGCATCTCATATATAAGAGGTATCTCATATCTAAGAGGCATAATATATTGACAAATATCTCACATCTAGGAGGTATAACATCTATAAGGTATATCACATCTAGGAGGAATGATATAAATAAAATATCTCACATATTGGAGGCGTCTGACATCTAGGAGGCATAATATAACAACAAGTTTGTCACATCTAGGAGGTAAGACATCAATAAGAAATCTCATATCTAGGAGGCATCTCACATCTATAAGGCATAATATCAATAAACATCTTATGTCTAGTAGGTCATATATCATATATATTTTTATGCCTATGTTTTCAAGGATGTCGGTAAACCATGTTATAAATCAAGTTCAAAATGCCATAGCAGAGCTACAAGCCCAAGTCATAATTTGGGGAAAGCCATCATAATTTATCAAGTTGAAATGTAACCTTATCCTAAAGGCTCAATAGTCTATGCTATGCCTAACATCCGCAACTTAGATCACAAGGGCTAACACAGGTCTTAGCCTAAGGTGGGCCAAAAGAACCCACTTCTAATCCTTAACTTCCATGTTTACGCAATTTATACTCGAACTAGGTTAAGGTATCTTGTTAAATTTCAAGATGTAAAGTAAGCCATAACCAATCCTAAAATAGGAATTCCACCTATAAATATGGACATTTAAGTCAACTTTGCCTAAATCATGGTTTCAAGATCACTATAATAGCCCAGCTAAGATTAATCACACTAATCATATTTCCAGCACTAAAACCACATCCCACAACTAGCATCATATCACATCCATTCTATGAATTAGTTCAATATAGGAAGAAGGTGATGGGATTCTAAATGTGTAATAACCACTTCACCTTTTGGGTAAAAACCCTCATCTAATCCCCAGACTTTAATAATCAAGACTAAGTCATTCTAGCCATAATCAATCTTAACATTCACATTTACATCAATATATAACACACGTCGTCTTACAAAAAAGAGTAGATAAAAGCCTTCTACAAAGACGAACCACAAATCCTTAAATAATTGACAAAATGATCATCTTCATTTCACAATCCCAAAATGACATCAAACTATGTAACTCATAATCTACTAATCAATATGGGAATAATGATATCCATATAGCACCATTATGCTTGGGTCCAAAAATGAAACATAAAACTATCCAACTTACGAAAATCACATTTCTGAGGTCAGCCCAACATTCATACATGATCAAGAAATCATAACCCTAAAAAAGGGTGAAAACCAAGCAAATTTTGGGCTAAATTCAAGCCCTTAAGCTATTTGGGGTTTTAGGTCAAGAACCATGAAATTCATCAAGAAAGGGAGGAAAACTTATCTTAAATCTGAAGACATTTGTGATAATAGATGTTAATCAAGATCCCAAGTCACCCCCAAGACCTAATTTAAAGTTATCACACCCTTTAATATTTTTGCTCTCAAGATGGAGGTGGAAAATGAGAAAAATCATGACCTAAGGTGTCTTTTATACCCCTTCCAGGTCCTCAGATATTGGAATAACGGTATACAGGTTGTAATAGCATCTGGTTCTAGAACCAAATAATGCAATCAAAATAAGAAGTAGTGCGATCACACTACACTCTGCACATGAGGTCTAATCGCAGGCACACCAGAAGACAGCTGAAACTTGATTCATACGGAATTCGATATATGCAAATGAACTATGTAACCATACTAAATTCAACACTTCGAATGCAATAGAAAAGTATAATTTTCCATCTAAGGTCATTTCAACCAAATGTGGGTCCCATACTCATATTTCCAATTTTCCAACTTTTCAACCAATGGGTCAAAATGAGCTTGGGTGCATCGAGATCGAAACAAAAGGTCTACCTAGCTTAAAGTGGATATTCTAGAGCTTCTGAAACAGTCGGAATTTGCATCCGAAATTGTTTTACTAATGTTTTCTCTTGATGACCATTTGGAACCAATAAAGACTTTTAAATAGGGAATTGGCTCTAAAAAACAAAGAAACTACAAGGTAACTTAACTGTCAGGTCCAATAAGTCATAAATGACTTAGGAAAGATATGGGAAAGCTCTAACGGTAAAAATAAGAAGAAATATTAAAAATAACCTGGAGGGTCATTATATCTATCCCAATCACGAATGACGTTAATCTTTGTTGGGTCTACTGTGATCCCATCCTTTCATGCCCAAGTAATGTCACCGACTTAAAAAAAACTCATTCTTAGAGAATTTGGTAAAAAGCAAATGATCTCTCAAGGTCGGGAGCATAATCCTTAAATAATACACATGGTCCTCTCTACTCCTTAAATACACAAGGATGTCATTGATGAAAACAATCTCGAAGGAATCCAAATAAGGCCTAAACACTTGGTTAATCAAATCCATAAATGTGGCTGGGGAGTTAGTCAACCCAAAAGACATCACTAGAAACTCATAATGACCATAATGGATTCTAAAGGCTGTCTTCAGGATATATTCAGCCCAAATCCACAACTGATGATAACCGGACCACAAACCAATCTTAGAAAAAACTGTTGCATCCTAAAGTTTGTCAAACAAACCATTAATGTGAGGTGTAAGATACTGGTTTTTACTGTCACCTTACTAAACTGCCTATAATTAAGACATATTTACATGGAGCCATAATTCTTCTTTACGAACAAGATAGAAGGTCCCTAAGGAGACACACTTGGTCTAATAAAATCCTTACCACAAAGATCATAAAGCTGAGAATTTATCTTTTTAATATAGACAAGAACCATACAGTAAGGTACCATAGAAATAGGTTAGGTGCATAACTCAAGATCAATAGCAAACTTAATTTCATGCATAAGAGGAATACCGAGTAGATCGATAGGGAAACATTAGGAAACTCATGAACTATATGAACAGAGTGAAGTGATAGACTCTCCAAACTATCATCACGAATATAAGCAAGGTAAAACTCACAACCCCTCAAAATAAGCCTTCTATCCCAAACATAAGAAATAATCCCTGTTGGCTCATGGCTAACCACCTTCTTCCATAAGACTAGAGGTTTGTCGGGCATGGCAAAAGTGATGATCTTGGCATAGAAATAGAGGACTCCATGATAGTGGGATCACTAGTCCATGCCAAGAATCACATCAAAATCTACCAAATCCAATATAATAATATCAGCATGAGTATCAAAATCTTGTACAATCAAAAAATTACAACACCTGATCTATAAACCCAATCTACTATGAAATAATCACCCATGAGAGTAGATATATGTAATAGCACAAATAATGAATCCCAAGATAACTCTAACCGTGGGGCATAATAAACAGAAACTTAAGATTAAGTGGATCCTGAATCAAATAAATAAAAGGTAGACTAATGACACACCAAGATCATACCTATTATAACAGTATCTAAAGACTCATCCTTGGGTCTAGAAGTCATTGTATACAACTTACCACTTTAGCCACCTAGTTAGGCACCTGACCGATCTTCTATCATACCTGCTTGAAGGATTCCACGAGCAACTTAGGACCTCTCCGACAATAATGCATACCACCGCTAACTGAGGGGTGAACAACTCTAATAGGTGGAACACCCAGAGTTGAAGGAATAATCTTTCCATGACTGAGGGACTCTTGTGTGAAGTGACCAAAAACTTCACAAACGTAACATGCCCTATGAACTATACCAAAACCAAAAGATCTAGTTCACCCAAAATAACCACCAGGACTAAAATAACACAAACAAAAGACTCTCAAAGAAAGACTACTACCTTGGCCAGGATGAATACTGACACTAGACTAACCTCCATAGGTAATCTGGAGTTTGGCCTTAATGGGTATACTAGATTGAAAATGAGGCTAATACGACTGACACAAAGGGTATCTATCTTTGGAACCACTACCTCTGAATCATGAGCTACTACGGCTTCCATAAAAACTACCATGATACCATGGCCTATTATTGCTTCCCCTTTTGGATTCATGATGTATATCTTTCATACCCTAAATATGGTATGACACCTCAGCAAAATACCTACCCATAGAAACCAAACACTATGCAGACATACAAAGAGCAAGTCCTGATCCCTTAATAAAGAAATGAACCCTCTCGTACTCAAAAGTTAGAATAGAAGTAGCATGCCTAGCCAACTCATGGAAATGAGACTCATTCTTTACCAAAGTTTCATGAAGCTCTGTGCCAACCTCGAGAACTGATCCCTAAAAAAATACTGATACTGTGAGGCATATACTTCTCTAAAAAGATCTTAGACAACTGAGTCCATATCAAAGGAGAATATCTAGCTAGCCTGGACTCAAGATGACCTCTCCACAAATGTCTAGCTTCCAAGTCCAACTAAAAATTAATGTAATTATGTAACGCCCCAAAAATTTGTCCCGAATTGTCACACAGTGCTTAGGACCACAAGTGATCCCAAGCAAATCCATTAACTGGTATACTGTTAAGAAACTAATTAAATACGCATGGAATAACTGAGTTTACTGTGCGGAAACATAATAGAGAAGGAATCTATGAAAATATAATACTAATACAATTTTACATTTTGATAAAGTCTGAAAAGAAGGACTGAAATTACAAGACTGACTCTGACTTACATCTGTGAAGGCTCTACTATACTAACTATAGATATCTGGGGTGCGATTCTAACCACTACTAATCAATACATATGAGTATGAAAGTAAAGTACATAAATAACATCTAACTAAAGTCCCCAAAGTAGGAGGACTCATCATTTGTTGGCTGGAATCTGAAACTATCAGAATATGCTATATGTGCTACAACTCATACCTACATTATGAGACATATAACATATAGACGTATATGTGGATTAGTACTTTGAGGATGTACTGAGTATATGGGGGTGAATGCATAAGTAAAACATTATCTCATCTTTAAAATTTGTAAAATAATGCATGCTAAATGTAAATAAATCACATAAGCTAGAATATCTGAATTACTAAAATCTGAAATCATGAATAACAAATCACACTTTTTAAATCTAGTGAGTCATAGCATTTAGTTCTAAAAGCTATGCTAATAATCTATCTTTAAATCATACTGTCTAAATGTAGAGAGAGCTCACTTCTAAATCTGAAATCTGAAAGATAAAATCTATAACTCTTATCTTTCTGTAAAGCATAATCTGAATAAAATTGTGAGCTTTTACACTTAGTTTTCTAAAACCTTTTATGTAAATCTTTTCTATTAGGCTTTACCATTAGGGAGATCTTTCAAATATTTTCTTTATAAGTAGGGAAAAATACTTTAAAACTATTCTAAAAATCTTTACTGATAGGGAAATACTTTATCTCAAGACTTTAAGAATCTTAAAAACCATAGCTTCCAAAAACATATGCTTTTATCTTAAGTCATTAAACCAATAGACAACTTTAAGAGTAGGAGTCTTCTTTTGGGAGGTTCTTCTAACCGACATAAACTATGTGAGCATTCATGGAGTCTAACATCTTACCCAAATTGGGGAGAGATGTTCTACCCTTACCATCAGAATAGAACCTTTATATTAAGTGATCACAATCTTAATCATCCATGTAGAAGTGGGAATAATCTAATCCTACGGTATCATGTAGTTCTAAGGCATTAAACCTTGGTAACAGACCCATCTCAGTGCTAAATATTATTTCCATTCTTATGGTCAGGATCTTAGGAAAACCACTTCAAAATAGCACAAGGGTTTACAAGAAAACCAATTATTCTCTTTATTTTCTTTAAATCTTGAGGCATATGAATAATGTGGATTCTTTATCTTAGCTTAGGACCAAAAGGTCAAATCTTTATAAAAAATCTAAGAATAATCATATCATAGGGTGCTCATAGTACAAACAAATCTTGAAATAGCAATCTTTAATTAGAGCTTAATGACCCTTGCATCAAAATCACGTTAAAATATCATAGTATTCATGCTTGGTAATGTAAACATTTATTAATCAACTTAAAATTTGGAAATTTCTGCATACGTATGAAAATATGAACATAAACATACAATTCAACTTCTAAACCCCTTGAAATCCTATAATCTTATGAATAGCAATATTGGGTGTAAAGTTTAACTTCAATTTCATGGAAAATCACATAAAATTCAGTAAATTTGTAATTAAAATGAGTTTTGGACACAAGGATGAAAGGATTATCCTTGTTGAAAACCCCCACATACCTTAATTGATGATCTTAGATGAGAAAACTTTAATCTTGGATTCCTATGATGCTTTTAAAGATGAGTTCTTGGAGTTCTTCAATTGAAAATTCTTAATCTTGAACTATCTTGGAGAATTAATGAGGAAAATTGGATTTCTTAGATAGTATGTTTGAGCTTTAGGATTTTCTTTTGAAAGAGAATTGATAAATAAGTTTGACTTGAATTCCTATTTGTGTTTTTGAAGGTTGTTTCTTGTAGAAGATGAATCTAATTTATGTTCTTAGAAATGATCTAGAATGTTTTTCTTGAACTTCTTGGAATAGAAAGCTTAATTCTTGATTGTTTTCTTGAATAGAAGGTGATGGAATTGATGAATCTTGAAGAGAATTGATTAGGGTTTGTTCTTGGGAGTAAAGTAGGATAATGAGGTCAAAATAATGCCCCAAAGGCGGCTATACATTTCTATATTACGATCTGGGTTGAGGGGGTAAAAGAACCCATTGTCCCTCATTAATTTAAAGCAAAACTCGTAACCCATATCCCAATTTCGCTCTTCGCCGCGACGCGGTACCATCGTTGTAGCTTACTGACTCACACAAAAATGGCTATAGATTTTTGCTCATGTGTTAGATTAAGATAAAATTGGTATCTTTGGAAAGTTAATTTAACTATCTACGATTTTGTGGGTCTTGAGCTGGAAGTTTCTACATAAATAAAAAGATATACACTTTCAAAGTTGACCCTGGTTGTTATGGACACCAAACTTTGAATGAATTTAATATTCTTAGCTCCACTTGGCTCTAAGTGATTTCTATGAATATTATTTAGCTAATAATAACTTCACATACTTCGTATTAAAGTTATGACACAACCATTCAAATTATGGATCAAGAGTACGACAATTACACCTTCACCGCGACGCATTGAAATCTTGTTGAGCCACTGGAAATTGACAACTGGGAATTTAGACCTCTCCGTGATGCATCAGTATCTTGGAGGTCCACTGGAATATGACGATTGACATTTTGTCATGCACCGCGAAATGGTTAGTGCCCAGGTGGGGCACTGCGTTACTAAAAATGCTCTAACTTCTTCACCGACTGTTAGATTTGGACGAATTTGGTATTGATGGAAACATTATTCAATTTCCCACATAATGGAAGGTCTAAAGCTAGAAAATTCCATATGAAATAAAGGTTATTAATTTTTGAAGCCCACTCTTAACATTCTAAGAATGAATTTTAAGATAGGAAAAGCACGGGGTATTACAAATTCACACCACGAGTCTCAACTAAGAAAAAATTATGGAGCCTATCCTTACAAAAAATAAAAACTCATAAGAATCTTCGATAGGTGCACTTAGGAATCTAGGCGGATCCAATCTCAAGAATCTACTCAATATCTTTTGCTCCTCAATAGACATAGTAGGTTGGGAAACCACTAGCTGAGTGATGCAAAGCATTAGTCGGTGGAAGAGGGACCAAAGGATACAACCACGGCCATGATGATGGAATTGTACGAGTGTGTCAAGAGTCCACCCGAGCTAAGACATTGTTGAAGTGTGAAAGCAGGGCACCAGAACAGTCCACACCATACACTTGATGGGCGCCCCACTCTTTGAGGGGCCTTTTGTTCATTTTACACTTTATTTTGTAATACACTATATATATAACCTTGTAGGATTTCATTAGTTAGTTTTTTGATGATTTTTTAATTCATAAGACATAAAGAAACACAAGTCCTCTCCCTTTGGAGGCACAAAACCGAAACTAGGTTTCAATTTGAGTGTAGAATCACTCGTGTTGGATTGTTGGCTTGATACGCTGATGTTTAGAGGAGGTAAAGTCCCTCTTGTGTCAACGTAAGAACTTGGTGTTAGTTTACATGTTTTTAGGGGTTTTTGAGTTTAATATACTCTTTAGTTTCTATCTTACATGATCTCTTTATGTCAAGTTATTTATCCATTATCCCTTAAGTTTGTTTTGCTTTCTTGTTTCCGTTTTGTGCCTAGTTCTAGTGGACTGTTTTGTGACATTTTCTGGTCTATTTTGATCCATCTTTGAGTAGTTTGGTATCACCTAAAATCTGCAAGATGAAACTACAGGTTGTGACCCCTACCTCAGTACCACTCTAATCGATAGACTATGTAACATCAGACAGTTCACCACCAACCAATATTAAAATCCAAACTAGTTCATCTCTAAGAAAAGTGAAGGAAATTAACCCTGGTATGGCTTGGCTGGTCCTTATCCTACTACTGGCTAGGGTGGAAGCATCTCTAGCTCAGGGATAGGAATAGGTTCTGGGGAAGGTCCCCTATCCTGGTCCCTAGAAATATATATATATATATATAAATATGCGACCTTTAGTTAATCCATGAACCATGATAAAATCCCAAGGCTTGATCACGAGATCCTCATCTCGTGTAGTAATAGCATGCGTCCGAGCCATCTAGGAATGGTGAAGTCTAAGGAATTCTTTATAAATGAACTTAGATTTCTAGAACAAGATGAGTGAAAGAGTGAAGAACTCCTAAGAATGCCCTATACACTCCCAAATATAAGAAACAAATGTCATCATTCCTCTCTACAGGAATCTACTAGATATTTGCTCTTTTACCAACAATAATGGTGAACCTAGGCTTTGATACAAATTTTTCACAACACAATTTATGAATCGTAAGTGGCACCTAATTTATCTTGCCAGTAGGTAAAACAAACCATAGCCTAAGGTTATGATTAATGGTCTAATTTTATGGAAAATGGCCTAAAAGGCCAAAAATAAACAGTTTAAAATTCATAATAAGGTCAATAAAAAAGATATAATCAAAGATAGATAAGACATAGACAACCATCCTATGACTTAGTAATGTCAGTGCAAGTGTAACTACAAATATACTACTAGTTCTGAAATAATCAACTCATTCTGTCTCAATAACAAAAGACTAGACATAGATAAATAGAAAGGAAAATGGGTAACTCCAACTCCAAGAGCTCACCCAATCTTCAAAATCCATCATAGCATGAGCATCAAATTGGTGGCGGTAATTAGTACTAGGATCTACAAAAAATGTTATTGAAGTGGTGTATGAGTACCAAATTTATGGGTACTCAGTAGGCATCATCGGCCGACTAAGCTAAATCTTAATATAAATATGATAAAACATAAGATAAAATAAAGTACGTAAAGGTAAAAGAGAAAACTTAGAGATAAACTCCTACACCACTCTGCATAAATAAATTAATAAATATGAGATAATAACGTAAAGAACACATAATTATATCTACTAAATTACCTCTCATATGCCAATAAGTGCGGAAAAGTAAATAACCCAACGCAGGCCCCCATATTCCTGTTGGGTACAATCAAAGGAAAGTAAATAACTAAGTAGCCTTAATCAACAACCTATACTTCCATGACCAAAAATTCATCCGTACCATATTACATCACAAACAACTCTTAATTATCGAACTTGAACCAATGCTCATATCAATAATATCATAATCAATTGTCAGACTTGAACTAGTGCTCATATCATCAACTTCGTAAACAATTGCTAGACTTGAACTGCTTCTTATATCATCAATATCATAATTAATAATTAGACTTAAACCGATGCTCGTATCATCAACATCGTCCTCAATTATCAGACTTGAATCTGTGTTCATATCATAAACATCATAATTAAGTTACCAAGTTTTACAAAAAGTAACATCAACTCCAGAAATCAAACATCATGATTGTTAAGAAATTAATCTCCTCAATCCCATTATAAAATTTTTGAAATGTTAAACAAGTGTATAATGGTCTACCAAAACTAGCTCAAGTCTTGGCCTAGGGTATGGCAAATAGGCCCACTTCTAATCCCCAAAACCCATTATAAGGTAAATCCTAACCCAGACTAGGCTAAGGTACCTAAATCTACTTTTATATGTAAAACATGACTTAAGGAATCCTAAAATATGAATTCTACGTAAACATGAGAAGCTAAGTCAATTACACCTAAATTATGATTTCAAGATAGCCTAAATAGTTCAATTAGCCCAAATATTGACAATCACACCTCCAATACCAAAATCCCATCCCAAATCAAGCATAATAGCATAATCATACTATGAAATAGCTCAATTTATAAAAGGGGTAAACCTAGCCTTTCTGGACATTAAAGAAAAGCCCAAATTATCTGCTAAACCAAAGATTTTCACTTCTGAGAAGTTTTTGCAAGGTACCATGGTATCAAAATCATAATCGACTCATCAAGATGAGAACAATGATACCCATATTGCACTATTGTTCTTTGAGTCCAAAAATCACGTCAAATCACGTCAGAATCATTAAGCCAATACAACATCCCATTATGATCAAGGAATATTTATCCTAAAAAATAAGTGAATTCTCAGCTCTAATGGTGATAAAATAAAGAAATCATGTATTAGGGATTTTAGAAGAAACAAGGATTCTATCAAGAAATTAATGGAAGTTTACCATAAATTTTAAGGAGAAACGTGTAAATAATCTCCATCGAATCTCCAAAATCACCCACAAATGTTTTCCCAAGATTTCCTAATTTTTAGAGTCCCAACATCATGGGAATGTATGTAAATGGGGAAAATCAGGATAAGTGGAGTATTTATATCCTTCCTATCTAAATGGGTATCACTTAATGAAACTTTATGTTAAGATACTTTTTCTCCGGCAGCCATATCGCTTACCCGATCAACCTATCACTTATGATATATATTGCCAGCTTAGCAAATATGACATACACGATAATAGTATCTATTAGGAAATACTTGCTCCATTGCAAAGCTTATTTCTTAAGAGACAAAAAGTGTCGCTTAAGCAATATCTGTTGGGCTTGGTAAATCGCTTAGGCAATCAAAGAAATCACTTAAGCGATGCACCAGCTGCAACTTTGGAGAGATTCTTGGTCTCCGCCAACCACAAGAGATTGATTTAGCTGACTATTCCACCCTATCAAATTTGATATTTCAGAGTCAATGGCATAACTAAAATTTCAATCTGAGGTCATTCCTATGAAAAGTGGGTTCCACACCTATTTTCCATTTTTCTAAACTTTTGGTCAATAGTCTGAAATTAGTCTGGGAGACTTGAGACCCAAACCAAAGGTCCCCTAACCTAAAATTGACGTTCTAGATCTATTAGCATAGTCAGAATAAACATATAAGCTTGTTTTATTGAAGTTCTTTCCTGGAAGCCAATTTTAACCAACAAAGACTTTAAAATAAAGAATTAGCCCTAAAAAATAGACGAACTGCCCAATAATAAAACTGTTTATTTCAACAAGTAATAAATTACTTGGGGAAGATATAAGGAAGATCTAAATAGATAAAATGAGTGTAATAATATAAAATAACTTAGAGGGATATTATGTTATAAATTATTGGGCCCGAGTTTGTGGTTACAATACTAGTTGGACTCCAGTGAGTATTCTATCTCTATAAAGGATGTAGATTTAGTCTATAGAAGCTTGGCTACTTATGATTGTATTGTTTTGGTACTGGAGATGGTGGTATTCATAGATTTTGGTAAATTCATGCTCACTTAGTAGTACAATTCCAATTAAAAATATGATTTTACTATTGTTTTCTAAGAAGGGATTTATTTAATTTTTCCACTTTTAAATTAAATTCTTTCATTAAGGGAATCATACCACCTTAATGGATGATTTTTGATCTTTTGGAACTAAAAATGATGTTTTGAAAACTAAACCGAGTTTGATTCTGGTCCATGGTTTTTCCATTTTTTTACCACTATTATTCACTTTGGTCGTGAGATATTTCGACCCTTTCTACATTATTGTAATGTTTTAGTTTGGGGGTTAATCTTGGGAAAAAAAATTACATGCACTCTTTTATACATGATTCGAGTTCTTGTATTTATATATATATATATATACACACACATAACTATCTAGTACTGGATGGAGTAGATTGATGATGCTGATGACTACACATCCTGAATTAATACTAAGTGTCTATACAAATATTCTTAAATCCTCTAAGGGTTCTTTCTTTCTTAAAATGTCATGCCATAAAAGAGAGGTCATCTTAGGTCATGCCTTTGTAGTCCATTCATCTAAAGAAAGTGTATACATTTGGTATGTTATGGACCTTAGATTGATTATGGTATTATGGATTTATTTTACATTCATTTATTTATATGCATTGGCAATCATGAGTATATCATTTGGAGCTTATATCTATTATCCATATGGGAGGTTTTATATTTATAGGATATGATTGTTGTTTGATGAGTATTAATTGAACCTTCTCAGTATATAGGGGCCCGATTAGGTATTGTTTGTTCGGACTTGCTGGTTACTTTATTGTTGTTATTATGGTTAGATCATGGAAAGATGATTATGGAATGGTATTGAGGTTGGAGTTATGATTCTTATCCCTTTTCTTTTTGGGAAAATTGCATTATGGACAGTGTGTTCATGATTAGACATTTCACTGTAGGCCAAGATTTTGCTAGTATTAGCTTTACTACTTTGCTAAGATTCCCTAGAGAGGTTAGGTGGCTATCTTAGGTTGTACCTTTGAATTAGTCTTGTATATCTATATGTATATACACATATCTAGCTATGGTATTATCATATATACCTCTCTTCCCTTATTTATTCATATTTTATATGTAGTCTCTATCTTTGTATACTACTATATTTATTTCTTCTACTCGTTATATGCATATTGTCCTGTGATATATGATATAGAACTTTAGTTCCTGAATACATCTAGAATAGGATAGTTTATCCTTACTGCCTCTCTAGTTTTGTAATGTTAGCTTCCTAGATAGTTGCTTGTAGTTTATATTCCTACTTTGCATGTTATATATATTTGTGTTATCTTGGGAGCTCAATTAGTATGCCTACTTAGTACCACATATTTGGTACTTATATTATATTTTTGTAGCCTACAAGTTCTCATCATTGGTGTATACTTCGTGCAATGCAACTATGGATTAAAGATTTAGGGTAAGCTTCTGTCGTTTGGAGAATTACTACTCTCCCTTTTATGTGCTAAACTAATCGCTATCTCTTATTCTTAAATGGGTTGTACATGTGTATTTATTTAGTAATTCATTTGTGCTCTTATTATATTAGAAGCTCTTGTATGACTTTTACTAGGTCTTGGGGTTGCTCTATATATTTTATTCCCTCTATTATATTTATTTTGTTGCTTTAATTCTTTTCTTTTGGTAGTTCATTACTAGTAATGTCAGTCTAAGTTGGCTTACCTTCTGACGGTTTATAGTAGGTGCCATCATGACCTGAGAAATTAGGTCCTGAAAAATTGGTATCAGAGCCTAGGTTTACTATTATATTGGTACATGATCTTGTTATCTAGTAGAGTCTGATGGATTAGTGAGGAGATGGTCATATCCTATCATTTGGAGGCTATAACATTCTTAGGAAATTCTACTCTTGTCTCCTTATCGTCTATCCATATTTCTATGAACCTCTAGTACATTATTTTACTTTATTCTATTCTAGATGAGAAATACAAGGTTATCGATAGATGTATATAGGACTTTAGCATGTGTTTCTAGATTTTTAGTACAACATCAGACTAAAGAGTCAGAGATTAATATCAAAGATCTTCATCATCAACTAAAGAATTTGGGGAGTGCCTAGGCTCTGATAGAATTTATGACCACTTTGACCTTTCAATATTCGACATTAGGGATTTTCAGCCTTTTTATAGATACCTTATAGTTAGAGATGTTATCTGTACATCGCATAATTCTCACGACAAAGTTGATTTTATTAGTGTTTAGAATGGTTCCTTATCAATTTTAGAGTATGAGATTGGGTTTCTTGAGTGGGTTCGACATACTTCTATATTATATAATTCAGAGCATGAGGTGGTGTGTAGATTTATTTGAGTATTATCTTTACTACTCTATTTGGCATTGGAGCATTTGCTAGCAATTGATCTTCTCTTTATCAGGTTGTTGATCACAAGAGGGCTATTAAGAGAGTATGTATTAGGACTTATAAAGGTATCAGTAAGTGGCTATGTCATCAGTACAATGTTATTGGTATTTATTTTGGGTGTAGGTATCTTTCTAATGGGGATCAACTTTACTTATATCCTGTTAGTTACACGTAGGTAGTGTCTAAGGCTACAAGTGGATATTAGATTAGTTCTGGTGGTCAAGGTGGTAAGAGTTCTCATCGAACCATATAGATTATTTGGTATGGATCTTTAGGTTATGACAGTCATTCTAGATTAGTGGGTGTCATACCTCTGAGTGCCCTAAGAGCTTTCTTTTATTTTGGTGAGATTGATCATTAGTCTAGAGCATCGTTAGTCAACCTATGTCATCTGGAGGAAGTGTCCCTGGCATCAGTTAGTTAGCTAGTTAGGGTTAACCCATGTCTCTTACTAGGTTAGAGACTTAGGGGTTTGTTACAATTGTAGAGTAATCAATCATTGGTCTAGAGAGTGTCCTTATCATGGGATTATTATCCATTCATCTCATCCAGATTATCTTCACAGTGATGTATCTCCTCCAATAAGACGGCATGTGCTTAGTGCCTTAGGTGATAATTCAAATGCTCAGTTTGAGTTTGGACCCGCTAAAATTCAAACTCTTTCAAGCATATCAGGCTTATGACTCCATATTTCCACCTTCTATTTGATTTGAACTAGGGTTTTCTCACCTTCAATAATTATGTGCCATGTTAGGTTTATATTTATTATTGTACGCCTTGGTGTAGAGTTCATGATCATTTGACTACCCTCATAGATGATTTCTTTTTATAGTGTATGGAGTGGATCAATGTGATATTTCCCTTGGGGTGTAGCATTTTAGTTTGAGTACTATTTATCATGGCATACTAGCCTCCTTATGGCCCTAGATTGGTACTTGTTATTAGTTTTCATTTTTGGTACCACCTACACCATATATTAGTATTTCTATTATTATTGTTATTATTCTCTATGTTTTAATGATGATTGATTCTTTCTTGATTGTCGGCTAGACTAGCATTATCTATCTAGATTTCCTTTCTCGTGATTATAGTTTGTAAGCCTAGATGGCTAGCTCAGTTGGGTGGTAGTCTCTCTTATAGAAGTGTGAGGGTTTTTATTTTGTTGGCAAGGTTAGATCGATTGTTAAGTGGGCTATAAAAGTGAAGGAAGGTTGTCCTTCTATGATTCTTTTATGGTTCTAGAGTTGGCCATTTGGTTTTATTGCCTATTTTTAAGTTTAAGATTCTAGGACTTACTTTCTAGTTTGCGGAAATTTCAGCATTGGGTATTCTTCTCTTTATAGACCATTTCTATGGTTGACCAGTTTGGTATCCAGTCTTCTAATTCAGTTAGTTCATCGCCTGATAGTGGTCATGATATTGATGTCGAGAGGTCCTGCACTTGCCTTTTAAGTTTTTTGGGCTCATGTCTTTGTAATAGCTTTGATCTTTGTATTGGTGTAGATTTAGATAATCCATTCTTTTTGTGATATGGTTTTTTTTCTAGTAGATATAAAAGAGGTAGAGATAGGTAATCTTTTTCTCTTGACCACTTCTTAAGTTGGAAAATCAAGAACCTATTATCTTGATTTGCCCGATTCATTTTCCAGTAGTAGCCTTGACCTTGGCATTGATATTGAGATTGGTACTCTATTCTTCAATGATGTGATTCAAAGGTTTATTGGGTTAAGGTTGTTTTCATGGGTGGATTCAGGAAATCCTCATTTTGACTTTTGTTTGGCCTAATGTGACTTTGTGAAGTGCTTCTCATTGGTGATATGCGCCTAGGGGTATTCATTACTGAGGTGGAGTATTAGATTAAATAGTTATTGACTAAGGTTGCATTTCTCCATGTATTTAGGGTTTTAGTTATCACTAGTACTATTTTATTCCTTGGGGAGTTCTTTGGGAGGCTTTGATGAGTAATGCCTTCCAGCATATATAGAGTTGATTTCTTGTTCTTTCAGCTTGTGGTTTATCCTCAAATATGATTTTAGTTCTCAACTATATTTTTATTTTAACTCTGGCAGGAACCAGTCGGGATATGCCTGATATTGGATAGTGAGGTGAGTTGGGTGTTGGCCCTTTGTTTGTACTTGTTGTCACAGTTTGGATTTGACGCATTAGAATAGTGACTTGAAGGTTATGACAAATTTTGAGTATGGATGCTTACCCATGTACAGGATTGGTTTGGTTAGTTAAAATTGAGTAGTTCAATCTTGGTGTTGAGATTTTAGCTGGGAGATGAAGGAGCTTTAGTACGACCTCTATTTTCAGATTTTTCTCAGTTAAGGTTACACCTATAGGTTGACTAAGCCTACTATTTAGCTAACTATTAGGTCTTCTTCGGTTCATATAGATTGTTATTTATTAATATCCATATGGTAGATCGTTGACACTTAATTATGGTTTCTTTTGCTTTTGTCCTTAGTTTTCATTTTTTGCAAAAGTTTTGGATTATCTACTCAATAAAAGTAAAGTGCTTAAGTTGGGTTTAGCATGGTTTCATCCTTAAATTGAGGTATACCTTGGAGAAGATCATTTAGGTTTGATTGTTCATGATTCAGACTCCTTACCATTAGTTTTGAGGGCCATAGGGATCAACTGTAGCCTTGACAGAGGATTGCAAGCTATTAACATATTTAGGTGTATCCATGTAGCATCTTTTGGGCTTATCTTATGCTTGACGTGATAGATTTTGGTGGGCCAGCTTCATTTCTCTGTGTATAGTTTTATGGGGTTGTGCTAACAGGACTCAAATAACCTTCTGCCTGGTTTGGATTAGATAGCTAGTTTGGAAAGGCAAAAGAAGGTTATATTTCAATATTGGAGTTGGTTTCATAATTCACGCCTTGGATTGCCTTTGGTTTGAATGAGATCTTACTTGGTTGTGTTGGTATCGATGTGGTATTAGTGTGTTATGGTTTGGATTTATGTGCATTATACATACTCAGTTTAGTTGGATTTCAGTTAGTTGTTGAGGTTGAGTTGTGTTTTTTTGGAAATTGAAATAAGGAAATTAGTTGAAAAAGGGATAGCTATGGAAGAATCCCTTGGAATCATTATTCTTCTCATAGGCTACCTGGGGAGTCTTTATCGGAGCATGTGTGTCTAGTACCTTATCTCATCGAGTTTTCATGCTCTTTCTATCTATTGACTTTCGTAGATGATAGTGTTTTAGTAGTGTATATTGTAATGACCCTCTAGGTCATTTTTCTCTATTTATGTGCATTTTTGGTGTTTTGAGTCTTCTCATAACAGCTATAGATCATTAATGACTTATTAGAACTGTCAACATGGTTATCGAGTAGTTTATTTGTGTTTAGGATCATTTCCCTATTTAGGAGAGTTCACTATCAAGGAACAGGTCATTGACTAGAAATCCTAGTAAATAACCTCGAATGAAAATTCTGACAATGCCATCAACTCAATATCATTGACTATAGGCTAGGGGGACCCTGGCTTAGTTGTCAAGGATTTCGAACGTATTTTGGGCTATTGGGTTGATTATATGAAAACTAGAATTATTGGTGTGGGCTCAACATTTAGTGGAATGATCTTGGATGAAAGTTTTAATGGTTTTACTGATTCTAGAATTTGGAATTTGGTTTTGTAACATAGTTCGTTTGAATGCACGGGGTTCTGAACGAATCCCAAAAACCCGATCAGAGTTTATTTTGGACTTGGCAAATTTTTGTGCCTGATATCTGGTTTGATCGCTTTAGTGGTCAAAGAGCAACTTTAATGATAATCTTTTAGCGACACTGAGCCTCTTTAGCATCCTTGGCCATTTGTCTGAGGACTGCCTTAGTTGTCAAGAACCGCTTAAGTGGACATTGCTTTAGCAACCAAGAGACCATTTTAGTGATGCCGACATTTTATTGCCTGACCGCTTTTGCCGACTTGTGTCACTTGAGTTGTAGTCGCTTAAGTGGACAAAAAATGGGCATTAATGACACCTTAGGATTGTTAAATCCCACTTTTCATCTAATTTTCGTATCTTTTCTCCTCCATTTAGAGAGAGAAAGAGCGGGGAATCATCCATTGAGGCTAAGGTAAGTTAGCCTAACACTCCTTAGTCATTTCCCATTATTTTCCTCATCAATTTCCATCCTATTTCATTGTAAAACCTTAGAAATTAGGTCTTAAAATCCCTAGACCTTAGGGGTTTATTTAGGCCCCAATTTATGCTAAACTTTTACGCCTACGTCCCTTGTGCTTCGAGGGACCTCGTGATAAATTTAATTTTGGATTTCGTTTGCGGGCCTCAAGGGCCTATTCTTGACTCAAATTATGACCCAAACTTTCATATATCAATATAAGTCTAATTTGAATCCTAATGATGAATAGATTAGTATTTTTGTATCGTGGCGGTGTTTTGGTATTGGGGATCATAGGCGGGTGATTTTGGGATGATTTAATTATTGGGTTTGATATCAAGGTAGGGTTCAGTCTACTCTTCTTCGTAAGATAATGTACAGTGTATATTGCATGCTAAGTGGGTATGATAGGACATGTTTATGACACAAATATCCTGACTTAGCCTAATTTAGGAGTTTAGGGATTCAAGGGTGAACCAACTCTTGAGATGAAATGCTTGTTATAGCGATAGAATCTTATCTCCCTAGATTATAAGAATTTAACCAGAGTTGATACTGATTATCCCTTAGTATAAGATTTACTACTTAACATAATGGATTGGATCATAGTTACTCGGATTATAGTATTGATATTATAATAGTTATATGCTATTGGGCACGAGGCTGTGGTTACTATACTGGTTGGACTCCAGGTGAGTATTCTATCACTAAAAAGGACATGGCTTTAGTCTATAAAAGCTTTGCCACTAATGATTGTACTATTTGGATACTAGCCATGGCATGTATAGATTTTAGTACTTTCAAGCTAACTTAGAGTTACGATTCTAATTAAAATGTTGATTTTACTATTTTTTTCTAAAAAGGGACTTATACCCATTTTACACTTTTAAAATGGATTCTTTCACAATGAGAATCATACCGTCTTAATGGACAATTCACGAGCTTTTGGAACTAAAAATTATGATTTGAAAATTAGACTGAGATTGATTCTAGTCCATGCTTTATCAACCCTTTTACCACTACTATTCACTTCAACCATGAGAGATTCTGACCCTTTATACTCTATTATGATGAATTAGTCCTGCGGTTTATCTCGGGCAATAGATTTATAGACTTACATTGTTTTAGATATGGTTTTAGTTTGTACATTTATTATATGTACATATCTTTGTATTGGAAGGAGAAGATTAACGATGATGATATCCTAGGTCAAGATCAAGTAAGTGTATAAAGATATTGTCGAATCCATAAAGTCTCTTTCATTCAGGAGTCGTCGTGCTTTATAAGAGAGGTCGTCACAGGTATTGTTTTTGCAAGCCGTCGAGCTGAAGGAAGTGTATATACTTGGTATGTTATGGCACTTAGATCAGTTATGGTATTACAAATTTACTTTAGAATTGATTCATTCATATGCATTTCCTATCACCAATATGTTGTTTGGTTCTTATAACTATCAGCCTTACAGGGGTTGCATAGTTATAGGCTATGAGTGATGTTTGTTGAGTGTTGATTGAACATTTCAGGTTTATGGGGACTCGATTAGGTATAGTTTATTCAGGCTAGCCAGTTACTTTATTGTTATTATTATTGTTAGTTTATGGCGGGCTGATTATGGACTGATATTGAGGCTAAAGGTATGATTCTAATCCCTTTTCTTTTTTGGTAAATTTCATTATGGATAATTTATGAATAGAAATTTTCTAGTAGGACCAAATCATGCTTGTAATAGCTTTCCCATTTTTCTAAGATTCCCTAGAGAGGTTAGATTGGATACCTTAGGTTGACTCTTTAAGTTAGTCTTGCATACCCATATGCATATACATATATCTAGTTATGGTATTACAAAATATCCCTTTTTCCTTAATTTATTCATACCGTATATTTATTCCTTATCCTTGTATACTACTTTATATCTTTCTTCTACTCTTTATTTGTATATTGGCCAGTGATATATGATATAGTACTTAGTTCCTAAATACGACTAGAATAAGACTGTTTATCTTTACTGCCTCTTTAACTTTGTTATGTTAGCTTCCTAAATAGTTTCATGTAGTTTATATTCCTGCTTTTCATATTATTTATAGTTGCATTTCCTTTGGAGCTCAGTCTGCAGTTGCCTACTGAGTACCAAGGTTTGGTACTCATACTACACACTTGTAGCCTACAGATCATAGTATGATTTCTCATCATTAGTGTGTACATCATGCTTAGCAGCTATGTATTAGAGATTCAGAGAGATATCCTGATGTTCGAAGCATTATTACTCTCTCTCTTATGTATTATAATGCTCTCAATGTTTTATGCAGTGATATGTTGTAAATGTATATTTATTGGGTATTTCATTTTGTGCTTTTATTATATTAGAAGCTCTTGTACTTACTTCACTAGGTCATGGGGTTGCTTTATATATTTTATCCCCTTTATTATATTTACTTTGTTGTTTTAATTTATTTATCTTGGTAGTTCATTACTAGCAGCTTTGAACTAAGAATTAGCTTAACTTTTGATAGTAGGTTCCATCATGACTTGAGAAATTGGGTTGTGAAAAATTGGTATCAAAGATGAGGTTTACCATTGTGTTGGTATAAGATATTGGTGTCTAGTAGATTCCTATAGATTCGTGCGGATATGTTTGTATCCTATTTTTGGTGCAGATATGTTTGTATCTTATTTTTGCGGAGACTTTATCATTGCCTATCCTTCTCTTTTTAGCCCATTTCGGAGGTTCACTAATTTGGTATCTATTCTTTTGATTCATCTAGTTCATTGTCTAATAATGGTCTTGATGTTGATGCTAAGAGGTCTTAGGCTTTCCTTTTAGGTCTGTTGGGTTCATCTACTAGTGATAGCTCTTATCTTGGTATTATTGTGGAGTTTGATCACCATTCTTGTCATGATGTGGTGGTTGTTCTAGTGAAGTTAAGAGAAGTGGAGATAGGTAATCTTTTTCATACGACCGCTTGTTAAGTTAGTAATTTAGAAATCCATTATCTTGATTTTCTTGTTCATTTTTTTATAATGGCCTTGACCTTGAAATTGATATTGAGAGTGGTACTCTATTCTTCAACGATGTGATTCATAAGTTATTGGGTTATGGTTGTTTTCATGGGTTTATTCAGGAAATCCTCATTTTCTATTTTGTTCTGCCTAATGTGACTTTGTGGAGTTGTTCTCCTTGGTGATATATGCCTAGGGTATTTTTTCTTATATGGAATATTGGATTGACCAGTTACGGACTAAGGTTGTATATCTCTAAGTTGCTAGAGTTTTGGTTATCACTAGTACTATTTGTAGCTTTAGGGATTCTTAAGGTTGCTTTGATAAATCATGCCTCTAATAGATATGGAATTGATTTCTTGTGCTTTTATCCTATGGTTTATCCTCCATTGTGGTTTTAGATCGACAATATTTTGATTTTGTCTCTAGCAGGAACCTGTAGGAATATGCACAATCTTTGAGAGTGAGGGTGAGTTGGGTGTTGGCCCTTAGTTTGGACTTTTTGGCATAGCTTTGGATTTGATGCCTTTGAATGGTGAGTTAAAGGTTATGATAGAATTGTAGTATATATGTGTCACGACTCGAGGCTAACCCTTAGACGTATCATGGTGCTTAAGTCCACAAGTGAACCCAAACTAAGCCATGATGTGGTACCTACTGTGAGCACTAAATAAATTAATAATACAAGCATCATATGTGAAAGCTAAACTGATAAAAACTCTATCAAGATGAAATACTGAAACAATACCCAACTTTTCTGAATCTGCTAATAAAACTAACAAAAAAGTTTGAACATCTGAAAGCCTCTAAAACATGATGAGTTGATGGGACAAACCACCAAAAAACACTGACGAACTAAGATATTGGGAAATACTGAAAATAATTGTAAATAACTTATCTTCGATGAATGAGGACTCACCACAACTGTTGTTGAGTGGTACTGAACGGACTAAGGGAGACCGGGGAACTGAGCGCTCGAATATATGTTATAAGACAATATAGTGCAAAAGAGAGTATGTGGTCAGTACTTTGAATATACTGGTATGTGAGATGGGTCTAACTGAAATACATGTAAGTACTAAGCATGAATTTAGGAACATGTAAAATGAATGCAAGATCAAGCATAAACATGTACCAAAATAATCTGAATAATTAAATAACTGATATCTAAATAACTAGATAACTGATATCTATACACTTGGTAAGCAATCTTGAATTGATATACTTTCAGTACTGAACTGAGACTGTAGGAGCTATCATGTAACTGATATGCCCCCTAACCTGTAATCCCAGTTGGAAAGGTATCATTACCTTGCCACGGGTACTTACACTGGCTGTGTGGATCCACTAATCTGATATCACAAAGGACTAGGGTATTAGTCCTATATTGGCGGGTGACCCCTAAGAGAGTGTCGGTCCTCTATTGGCGGGTGGAATCTTATAACAAATGTTGGCTACGTAATTCTATAACTTAGGGACTTCTATTAAAGGTCTCATTCCTCTATTGGCAGGTGAGCCTTCGTCCACAAGTTCACTTAGTGCTAAATCCTACTCCCAACTGAACTGACACTGGTACTGATTTTTAAGTTAACTGGACTCATAACTGATAAGTGCTCACATGAATATGATAATTTGAATATGATAATAAAATCATGATCTGACTGACTTGAAACTCTAAAATCCAAAACATGAGTAAGAACATAGGTATCGGGTATTCATAACCCACCAGCACTGAACAACACTTCAGCACAATAACATCATCATAATCTTGTAAGGAAATTCATGATTTGTAGACCCAAAATATAGTATATTTAACTACACTGATGAAATCCATGATTATGAGTATGGAAAGTATGTTAAAATTATAATAACAAAATATTCTCAACGTTTAATTCATAACATGGTATCAACTAAACATGACATGAGTGACTGAGGATATAGAGCATGTAAGGATAAAATTCACATGGAAACATATTATCATGACTTGTCTTCCAAACTATAAAAAGAAAATTGAGTAATTTCATACTTAACACTAAAGTTTCATGAAAAGAGGGAAAAAGGGTTTATACTTAAAAAAGAAGGTATTCTTGGGACTTAATGGGTGGAAGGAACCATTGATGAATATCCCACATACATGAGTTGCTTGGATCCTTGAAGAAAACATTGAATTGGGACCTTGGATGGTGAATTCTTGAGACAAACTTTTAATTTTTGCGTTCTTAGGAAATGGTGAATGATTTTACATTGTTAACTGATGAGGAATGAGGAAAATAATGCCCCTCTTGGGTTTTAAAATGTCAATTAAGTGTTTAGGGAGAGGGGTAAAAGACCAAGATGCACCCTTTAACCTTAAGAAATTTTCCCAAAATTAGACATCCTCCGTGGCACAAAGGCCATCACGGAGTCTAGCCTCCGTGATACAGCGTGTATCATGGAGACTAACCTCTGTGACACTCTTTATATCGTAGAAGGCCATCCTCCGTGGCATATTAAACTTGCGGAGGCTTACTGCCTCTATGATACAAAAGCACCCCGAACCACTTCCAAAATTTTTAAAACTCTCCCGGATGACCCCTTTAACATTCCTAAACATATTTCAACTCATAAATCAATGTTTCAAACTGAAGAAGGACAAAAATAAAATATTTAAAATCTTGGGGTCCTGAAAATACCATGTCACTTGTACTTAGTATGAATTAAATGGATTTGGTACTTCTAAACATTGGACGAATAGTTGGAACTCATCGAGAATATTATGGGGTATTATAATATCTCCCACTTGGAATCATTCATCCCCAAATAAAATTTTCTGAGCTGAGACACTACGAAGACTGAGATTATGTATTGAATACATATGGGCTAAATTCGAAACTTGATGCATGGACTGAACTGAATTCATGAATGTATTCTATGATATGAGTATTATTGGATAGCTGAGATAGAAAATGAGAGAATTTATTTAATGAAAACCATTACCTCAAGCTGAATCTGAATTCATAGAGAAAAGATGGGGTACTTGTCTCGCATAACTGGTTTTAGTTCCTAAGTAGTTCCCAAGTAGCTCCCTTAACCTATGATTCTGGAGATCAAGGATATAAACTGGGAATTCTTTGTAAGAAAGTTTATCTTTCACATCCGCACTCTGTAAGGGAAAGAGTGAAGCTGGGTCACCAATACATTTCTTTAGTAAAGAGACATGGAATATGGGATGCACTGATTCTAACTTTGCAGGCAACATCAGCTCACAAGCTACCTTTTTGAAATTGTTCAAAATCCTATATGGGACAACATAGCTGGAACTGAGCTTCCCTTTACAACCAAATCTCTTCATCTCTTTCATGGGTTAAATTTTCAAATAAACCAAGTCACCAACATCAAACTCAAGATCCCTTATCCTCACATCTGCATAAGATTTCTAATAAATTTGGGTTTTTTTCATCCTTTCTTAAATTAACTGAACTTTCTCCACCACCTCATACGATGAATATGTGTAAGACTCCACAAAATTCTTAGCTTAATTCAGTACTTTAAGCTTGTTGAAGGTGGGTCCCATACTTAGAAAATTCTAGCTAACTATTCTAACTTAGTGTTATTTTAGCCTTCAAAAGTTGGAAATCTTATTCCGTGACCTTTACGTCCATTATATGTTGATATTAGAGTTAATTCAAGATCATAAATGTCAATAGGTGTTCTCGGGCAAGTTTCGGATTTTTCGGACTTCGTTTGAAGCATCTTTGGAATCCTAAACCAGTAAATCAATACGATCTTGACGTGTTACATCGACTATCGCATTGATAAATATTTTTTCTAGCTCCCAGCATCAAATTCTAGTGAACCAATATGGACTGGATGTGGCGCGTTATCTATTACATCGATACCAATGACGCGGTGTGTCAGCCTATGCGTCGATGGTTCAGTTTACAGTCATTAAAAGGCCACATCCTCAGAGTTATTTAAGTCTTTTTCTCATGCCCTTCATCCCCCATAACACGAAATTTAGCTCCTTTTTAGCAAGTTAAATTCATTCTTTCACAAATTGCTCAAGAACAAAAACCTAGGTAAATTAAATTCAAATACAAGGCTTCAGATTCCACCATTAATTTTCAAAAATTCTCCAACTAAGGTTTGTGAAGTTTTCATCCAAGGGTTCCTTCCACCCTTGGAGTCCAAGAAACTCTTTTAATGTTCATGTAGAGTGATTTCATGATTCCCATGATTTGAATTAAAGTGTATTCATGATTATTACTTAATTGGGTTTCTATTTCATGATTTATTACAAGATTCATGTAGAGTTAATTGATATATGTGATTTATTATGTGAATTCATGTTGAAACCCTTGGAATTGTGAAATCGAAATTGAATCACGATGCACACATATTGTTTTAGTATTATGTGCATATATTATGCCCCACAAGTGTTTGATCAATTGTCCATGTGAGTTGAGTAGTGAAATTATATCATGTTAGCATATGTACAAGTTCATGTCATGCAAGTGTTTGCTTAAATGCCCAAAAGAATGAATGATGACTAAGTAGTTAGTTATCATGTCTCAAGATTATGCCACATCTTTTAAATTTATGCTATCGAGTCTTGGGGGTATTTAATACACGATAATTTAGCTACTTGTCTAGAGCCATGGTCAGTCACAGAGTAGTATAAGTCATGTCATGATCAATAGAACTTAATCAACTAAAGAACTTTGGAAAAACTCAGTGAACTCAAAATCAGTCCAGTTCAGTTAGTAAAATCAGTTTGGTTCAGTTATACAGTACGATCAGTAACATTTCAGTCCATCTTAGTACAGTTTAGAATTTAATACAGTGTCTATCCAGTTAGGAATAGAATTCAGCACCGAGTAAACCCAAGGATGGGGACTCACCTTCCAGTAGAGGGTGTAATCCTTAGAAACAGTCTTTGCATTTAAGAACTACGTCACCAGCGTAGGTTGAGACATCAACCTGCCAGTTGAGGGTTGATGAAATGATCTACCTGCCAGTTGAGGATAACACCGTGCTCGTTTAGAGGACCTTCCAGATGAAGGCGACTCAGCACTTGTCTATACATGTGGAACAGTATTGATACCCTTCCAACTAGAGTTATATGTTAGACCCCAAATCAATTTAAGAAGGGGCATATCGGTTAGATGATTACCTCCCACAGTACCAGTTTCAGATTCAGCCTCAATATAGAACACAATTCTATTCTATAGATTCAGGACTCTCAGTTTTAGTCACTCAGCTTAGTACAAAACTCAGTATAGTTCCACAGAATCAAGACTGTCAGATACAGTCAATCAAATATCAATAATACAGTATTAGTAAACTTAGATATCAGTAAATCAGTATTCAAACCCAGTATTCAATTTTATCACAATCTCAGTTACAGTTTATGTATTCATATATGTACTCTCATTCAGTTATACTCATGTTAATCAGTTAGTATTGTTCATTACTATGAACCCATGCACTTCATCCTACCTCACTAAGCATACTAGTACATTAAAAGTACTGATGCATGCTTTTCTTTTCCACTATGATGTCTTATATAGTAGGTTCAGACAGACGGGCTCCAGAGCACTCTTAGCAACTCAGATTCTCAGGAAACAAAGTTAGTGGTGAGTCCTCATAGTTTGAGGACTTGATTTTTTTAGCATTTCAGTTTATTTTTAGTAGTCGGATTTAGTTGGTGGCTTGTCCCATCAACTCCACAGTTCAGACAGTTTAGAGGCTTTCTAGACTAGAGTATTTTCAGACAGTTGTTCAGTTTTCAGTATTGATGTTCAATTTTTGTATTATGATACCGTATTCAGTATTTATTTCATATTTCAACCTTATGTAATATATCCGCCTATTTTCGTAAAGTTATAGTATTAATATTCAGTTACTGCAGTAGGTACTAGGCAAGGGTTAGCTTGTGGTCCTTCGGGATTATGAGCACTGTGTAGCATTCGGGGCATATACTCGGGGTATTACAAACTTAGTATTAGAGCCTAAGATTAAATAGAGTACTAGGAAGTTTTAAATCCACATCTAGTTAAATCTTTTACATGGGTGTGTAGCGCGCCATACTTATGGACAGGAGGCTGCGAGGTGTTTTAGGAAAAGTTTCCTTCTTTCAGTATTTATGTCATGCGAGTGAGTATGAGCTCCTGTTAAACTCCCTATCTAATAAAAATTTCTCTTCCATTTATATAATATGTTTCCAAAGAGTACTAAGGAAAGAGGAACGGGAGACCAGCCAAAACCCCAGCCCATCTAGCCAGATCCTCTGTGGTATCCCAGAATAAATGACTAGTTACTGTTCCAGCTAACCCAGTGGCCAATACTGTTGCTGCCAGGATTCGAGATTTTACCCGAATGAACCCTCCATATTTTACTGGGTCTAAGTTAGATGAGAACCCTCAAGAGTTTCTTGATTAGGTGCAAAAATTTACTGATATTACGGGGGTGATCGCTATTGAGAGCGTCAAGTTGGTTGTATATCAGTTACAGGATGTGGCCCACTCATGGTTAAAATAGTAAAAAGTAGAATGGGCCGTAGATGAAGGGCCCATAGAATGGGAGAAGTTTTCCACTGCTTTTCTGGGTAGGTTCTTCCCATTGGACTTGAGGAAAGAAAAGGTTTTGGAGTTTATAAATATGAAGCAGGGAAATATGACAGTCTGAGAGTATTCTCTTATGTTTACTCAGTTAGCCAGATATGCCCCACATGTAGTAGCAGATAGAAAATGTTGATTAAGGAGACGGACATATCTAGTCTCATGGTCCATGCTCAGCCGATAGTGGAGGCTATGAATAGGGAGAAGAAGAGGGAGAATAGGAGAGTGAGAATGAGTAGTTTTAACTTCACTCAACCTAAGTAAGAGGGTGGGAATCATTCTCAGTTCCACCCAAAATCCTCAGTTCCAGCTCCCTTCTTAGCCAGTTCTCCAGTTCCAAAATTCAGAGATGGAAACTTAGATATGGCAGCAGGCCCTAAACCCCAGGGTAGTGTCAACAGCGGCCGAATTAATCCTCTTTGTCAAAAAGGTGGCAAAAACCACTAGGGTATCTACAGAGCGGGCAGCGATGTATATTTTGGGCATGGCAAGCCATGCCACAGAGTCAAAGATTGTTCCTAGTAAGGTTCTCAGGGTCAGTATAACCATCCCCCAGCTCAGTCCGATCACCTGAATCAGCAGGGTGCCACTTCCAGTGCCACCAGTGGGAAGTGCCCAAATAGACTCTATTCTCTTCAGTACCGATAAGATCAAGAAAGTTCTCCTGATGTGGTCATTGGTATGTTACAAGTTTTTCATTTACATGTTTATGCTTTGCTAGATCCTGGAGATTTATTATCTTTTGTTACTCTATATATTGCCATTTATTTCAGAGTCAGTCCCAAAATTCTAGCAGAGCCTTTCTCAGTCTCTACCCCAGTGGGTAAATCGATCATAGCCCAGCAGGTATACAGGAATTGTCAGGTTATAATATTTTAGAAAGTTACTTCAGCAGACTTAGTCGAACTATAGATGACTGATTTTGATGTCATTCTCGGCATAGATTGGCTTTATTCCTATTATGCCTCAGTTGACTGCAGAAATAGAATTTTCCAATTTTATTTTTGAAATGAACCCGTCCTTGAGTGGAGGGGTAATACTTAAGCACTTAGGGGTCAACTTGTTTCTTATCTTCGGGTGAGAAAAATGATATTTGAGGGATGTGTCTACCATCTCGTTTAAGTCCAGGACTCTAGTTCAGAAACCCCTACTCTTGAAATAGTGTCAGTACCATGTGAATTCCCAGATGTGTTTCTGGAAGATCTTTCCAGAGTTCCTCGCAAAAGGGAAATTGATTTCTAAATTGAACTTCTTCCTAGTACTCAGCCCATATATATTAATCCATACAAAATGGCTCCTACAGAACACAGAGAATTAAAAAAATAGTTAAAATAATTCCTAGATAAAGGATTCATCAGACCCAGTGTATCCCCGTAGGGCACACCAATTTTATTCATGCATAATAAAGATGGTACTCTCGAAATGTGCATTAACTACCTCCAGTTATATAAAGTTAGGGTTAAGAACAAGTATCCACTTCCCAGAATCGATGACTAGTTTGACCAACTTCAGGATGCTAGTTTCTTTTCTAAGATAGACGTCATATCAGGCTATAATTAGCTCAGAGACAGAGAATGTGACATCCCAAAAATAGCTTTCAGAACTCGATATGGTCACTTCGAATTCTTTGTCATGTCCTTTGGTCTTACCAATTACCCAGCAGCCTTCATGGACTTGATGAACCATGTGTTCAAGAAGTACTTGGATATGTTCTTCATAGTCTTCATAGATGACATTCTTTTCTACTCCCGCGGTGAACATGATTATGCAAACCATCTCAGAATAGTATTATAGACTCTAAAAAATTATAAAAAATTATCAGTTATTCGGCAAATTCAATAAGTGTGAATTTTGTCTAAGGTTAGTAACTCTCCTCGTCCATATCATTTCCGATTATGGCATTAGAGTTGATCCCCAAAAGACTGAAGCAGTGAGAAACTGGCCCAGACCTAGATCTTCTTTATATATCAGGAGTTTCTTAGGCTTGGTTGGCCATTACCTAAGGTTTGTTGAGGGATTTTCATCTATTGCATCCCTTATGTCTAGACTGGCTTAGAAGAAGGTCAAATTCCAATGATCAGATTCTTGTGAGAAGAGTTTTCAGGAGTTGAAGACTCGACTCACTACAACTCCAGTATTGACTTTACCAGATGGTTCAAACGGCTCTGTTGTGTATTGTGATACCTCCAGAGTTGGTTTGGGGTGTATTTTGATATAGAGAGGTAAGGTTATAACGTATGCCTCTAGACAGCTTAAACCCATAAGAAGAATTATCCTACTCATGATCTTGAGTTAACAGCAGTAGTATTTGCCTTAAAGATTTGGAGGAACTATTTTTATAGTGTGCACATTGATGTGTTCACTGATCATAAAAGCATGCAGTATGTATTCTCCCAAAAATACCTAAACCTCCGTCAGAGAAGGTGGTTGGAGTTTTTGAAAGACTACAATATGAGTGTTCTTTATCATCTAAGCAAGGCTAATGTAGTGGACGAAACTCTTAGTAGAATTTCCATGGGTAGAGTTACCTGTGTTGAAGACGGTAAGAAGAAGTTATCTTAGGAAGTTCATCAGCTAGCCTGACTAGGTGTTGTCTTAGTTGATTTAGCCAAAGGTAGTGTGTGGGTGCAGAGTAGTTCAGAATCATCCCTAGTTTCCGAGGTGAAGGAAAAGCAGGATAGGGATCCATGTCTAGTTAATTTGAAGGAATCAGTCAGAGATCATAAGGTAGAGGTTTTATTCCAAGGGGAAGATAGTGTGTTGCACTATCAGGTTTGGCTATCTGTGACAGGTGTAGATGACTTGAGGCCGAGAATTCTTGTAGAAGAAGATGGTGTGCTCTACTCTATTCATCCAGGGGCCACTTAGATGTACCGTGATTTCCTAAAGATCTATTAGTATAGTGGGATGAAGAGAGACATTGCAGAGTTAATGGATAAATGCTCAACATGTTAGCAGGTTAAGATTGAGCATCAGAAGCCTAGTTGATCCATGCAGGAGTTCAGTATTCCCACCTGGAAATGGGAAGAAATGAACATGTACTTTGTGATGGGTTTGCCTCGTACCCATCGTCAACATGATTAAGTTTGGGTCATTGTAGATAGAATGACCAAATCATCTAATTTCCTACCAGCCCATAACTATTATTCAGCCAAAGGTTACACCAAACTCTATATTAAGGAGTTGGTCAGATTGAACGGTGTTTCGTTGTCCATTATCTCAGATAGAGTTACCAAGTTCACCTTTTATTTCTAGAAGGCATTCCAAAAGGGTCTTGGTACCCGAGTTCACCTTAGTACAACCTTTCATCCTTAGACAGATGGTCAAGCATAAAGGATCATTCAAACTTTAGAAGATATGTTGTGAGTGTGTGTGATAGACTTTAAAGATAGTTGGGATGACCACTTGCCTTTGATTGAATTCGCATATAACAACAACAATATTCCAACATTCAGATGGCTCCGTTTAAGGTGCTTTATGGGAGGAAGTGTATATCTCCTATTAGTTGGTTTGAAGTGGGTGAGGCCCTAGTGGTAGGGCCTGACTTGGAATTTGATACCTTAGAGAAACTTCAGTTGATCAGGGAAAGGCTTAAGACAACTCAAAGATGACAGAAATCATACACTGATGTACATAGAAAGGATCTCAAGTTTGAGATATATGATTTTATGTATTTGAAGATCTCTCCTATGAAAGGAGTGAAGAGGTTTTTCAAGAATAGGAAACTCAGTCCCCGATACGTCGGTCCTTACTGAATTATCATTTGTTTTGGAAAGGTAGCTTACGATCTTGAGTTGCCTTCAGATCTATCTTCAGTGTATCCAGTGTTTCATGTCTCCTTGTTAAAGAAATGCATAGGTGACCCATCAACCATAGTCCCCATAGAGGGCATAGATGTTCAGAACAACCTCTCTTATGAAAAAATTCCAGCCAAAATTCTTGATTATCAGATTCGCAAACTGAGGAACAAAGAAGTCCCTCTAGTCAAAGTTCTTTGGCGAAATCAGTCCATTGAAGGAGCTACATGTGAAGAAAAAGAATATATGCAGACCAAGTATCCTCACCACTTCGCCGCAAACTCAGATCCAGCTCAAGGTAATAGTTTTCCTTAATCTTATTCAGTTTCATGCTTAGATTTTCCATTACAAACTTCGTATCAGTTACCATTGCATATATTTAGTCATATATTCATTAGTCAGTTCAATCATGTATTTATGCATCAGATGTGCATCTTCCGTACGAGGAAATAAGCTTATCAGTAATCCCATTCATACATTCATGAAATAACTCAGTTATCTACTCATGCATCAGATATGCATGTTCAGTATGAAACTCAGTATGTCAATAATGTCAATCAGATAATCATGTTTCAGATATTCATGTCCAGTATGTAAGTTCAGTCTACCAGTATTCTCAGCTTAGTCAGTCTCATTCGAGGACGAATGTTCCCAAGGGGGAGATATCTTATGACCCCACTAAATTCTTATCTTAATTCAGCCATTTAAGCTTGTTGAAGGGTGTCCCAGACTTAGCAAATTCTAGATAAGTATTTAGACTTAGTGTTATTTTAGCCTTCAAAAGTTGGCAATCTTATTTCATGACCTTTACGTCCATTAAATGTTGATATTTGAGTTAATTCATGATTAGAAATGTCAATAGGTGCTCCCGGGTAAGTTTCAGATGTTTGAGACTTTATTTGAAGCACCTTTGGAATCCTAAACCAGTGAATCAATGTGATCTTGATGCGTCGCATCGACTATCGTGTTGATAAATATTTTTCCCAGCTCCCACCATCAAATTCCATTGAATCGACGCGGCGCGTTGGCTATCGCGCTGATACTAACAATGCAGTGCATCAGCCTATGTGTCGATGGTTCAGTTTACATTCGTTAAAAGGCCACATCCTTAGGTTTAATTAAGTCTTTTTCCTACGCCCTTCATCCCCAATAACATGAATTTAGCCCTCTTTTAGCAAGTTATATTCATTCTTTCACAAATTGTTCAAGAACAAAAACCCTAGGTAAATTAAATTCAAATTCAAGGCTTCATATTCCATCGTTAATTTTCATGAATTCACCAACTAAGGTATGTGAAGTGTTCATCCAAGGGTTCCTTCCACCTTGGAGTCCAAGAAACTCTTTTAAAGTTCATATAGAGTGATTTCACTATTTCCATGATTTGAATTAAAGTGTATTCATGATTATTACTTAATTGGGTTTATGTTTCATGATTTATTACAAAATTCATGTAGAGTTAATTGATATGTGTGCTTTATCATGTGAATTCATGATGAAACCCTTGGAATTGTGAAATCGGAATTGAATCACGATGCCCACATGTTGTTTTAGTATTATGTGCATATATTATGCCCCACAAGTGTTTGATGAATTGTTCATGTGAGTTTAATAGTGAAATTATATCATGTTAGCATGTATACAAGTTCATGTCATGCAAGTATTTTCTTAAATGCCCAAAAGAATGAATGATGACTAAGTAGTTAGTTATCATGTCTCAAGATTAATACCCAATAATTTAAATACCCAATTTATTCTATTGAGTCCTGGGAATATTTAATACCCAATAATTTAGTTGCTTGTTTAGAGCTATGGTCAGTCATACAGTAGTATTAGTCATGTCATGATCAATAGAACTCAATTATCTACAGAACTTAGAAAAACTCAGTGAACTCAGAAAAAGTCCCGTTAAGTTCAGTAAAATCAGTTCAATTCAGTTATATAGTATGATCAGGAATAGTTCAGTCTAACCTAGTACAGTTTAGAATTCAGCCCAGTGTCTATCCAGTTAGGAGTAGGATTCAGCACCGAGTGAACCCAAGGATGGGGATTCACCGTCCCATTAGAGGGTGTAATCCTTAGAAGCAATCTTTTCATTCTAGAACTACGTAGCCAGCGTAGATTGAGACATCAACCTTCCAGTTAAGGTTTGATGAGGTGATCTACCTTCCAGCTAAGGGTACCACCGTTCTCGTTTAGACCACCTGCCAGATGAGGGTGACTCAGCATTTTTCCTTACCCGTGGTATGATATTGACACCGTTCTAACTGGGGTTTCAGGTTGGACCCTAAATCAGTTAGGGAAGGGGCATGTCGGTTAGATGATTACCTCCCACAGTCTCAGTTTCAGATTCAGCCTCAGTATAGAACTTATTTCAGTTCTACAGATTCAGAACTATCAGTTACAATCAATCAGCTCAGTATGGAACTCAGTATAATTTCACAGAATTAAGACTGTCTGATACAGTCATTTAGATATGACTAATACGGTATTAGTAAACTCAGATATAAGTAAATCAATATTCAGACTCAGTATTCAGTGTTATAACGATCTCAGTTAGAGTCTACGTATTCATGCATATACTCTCATTCAGCCATATTCATGGTATTCAGTTAGTATTGTTCATGGATTTGAACCCATGCACTTCAACCTAACTCACTGAGCATACCAGTACATTCAAAGTACTGATGCATGCTTTTATTTTGTGCTATGATGTCTTATATCATAGGTTCAGACGTACGGGCTCTAGAACACCCTTAGCAGCTCAGATTTTCAGCAGACAGAGTTAGTGGTGAGTCCTCATAGTTCAAGGATATGTTTGTTTTTAAGAATTTCAATTCATTTTCAGTAGTCGGATATAGTTGGGGGCTTGTCCCATCAACTCCATAGTTCAGACAGTTTAGAGGCTTTCCAGACTAGAGTATTTTCAGACAGTTGTTCAGTTTTCAGTATTGATGTTTAGTTTTGGTATTATGATACCATATTCAGTATTTATTTCATAGTTGAACCTTAGGGAAAATTTCTGCCAATTTCTGCAAGGTCATAGTATTGTTATTCGGTTACTGTAGCAGGTACCAAACATGGGTTATCTTGTGGTCCTTCGGGATTATGAGCACCGTGTTGCATCTGAGGTACAAACTCGGGGAGTTATAATATGGCCCTATCAAAGTATCCTCAACTAATTATAAACCAACCAATAGGAGATCAACACCTCCTTCTATAGAGAGCCTCAAATGGCATCATCCAAATACTGGAGTGATAACTGTTATTGTAGGAAAACACAATCAAATGTAAGTGGTCATTATAACTAACCTTTTAGTTGATAGCACAATCCCTCAACATATCCTCTAAGGTTTGAAAATTCTTCTCTGCCTGACCATCTATCTGAGGATGGAAAGCTATACAAAGATTGAGTTAGGTACCAAGACCCTTCTGAAAACCCTTCAAAAAATCGGAGGTAAACTGATTACCTCTATATGAAATAATGGTCAAATAAACCCCATGCATCTTTACCAGCTCCCTAAGATAGAGTTTTGCATAATCCTCGACAGATATGAAGTATGAGCTGGCAAAAAATACGTTAACTTGGTCATTTTATCCATAATGACCCAAATCAAATATGCTGGCACCACTTATTAAGTAACCCTATCACAAAATCCATGTTCACCACCTCCCACTTCTACGTGGGAATACTAAACTCCTGAAGTTACCATTAGGCCTTTGGTTCTCAACCTTAATCTACTGATAATTCAAACACTTAGCCATTAATTCCATAATATCTTTCTTCATACCATTCCACCAATAGATTTCCCACAAATCATGGTACATCTTAGTGACTCCTGGGTGATTAGAATATCAACCTCTATGAGCTTTTACTAATATCCACTTCCTCAAAACATTCACACTCGAGGCACATAACTTTCCCTAGAAATGAAACACACCATCTCCCCTTTAAGAGAAAACCTAAACCTTTTGATCCTGAACTGCCTCCTTCAACTTGACAAAAATAGGATCCCTATTTTGCTTTTCTTTCACTTCAACAATCAATGAAGATTCCAAACCATTCTGAACCTATATACTACCTTCAGACAAATCAACCAGCCGAACACCTAATCTAGCATACTGGTGAACCTCACAGACTAACTCCATTTTATCCTCCTTAACATACACAATACTTACCATAGACAATCTACTAAGGGAATCGGTCACTACATTATCCTTACTCGGGTGATAAAACACACTCATATCATAGTCTTTCAATAGTTCAAGCCAACTTCTCTGACTAAGATTAAGGTACTTCTTTATGAAAACATACTATAAACTCTTATGATCAGTAAACACATCAACATGAAACCCATAAAGGTAATATATCAAAATCTTTAAGGCAAAGACAATTTTTGTCAACTCAAGATCATCGGTCGAGTAATTCTTTTCAAGCGTAGGCTATGACCTTACCTCACTTAATTAACACATAATAAAGAACAACTCTAGAGGCATCACAATAAATTACAAACCTATCTGAACCCTCTGGTAGAGTCAATACTGGGGAACAAGTGAGTTGAGTCTTCAACTCCTATAAACTCTTTTCACTGGAATCTTACTACTGAAATTTCACTTCCTTCCGAGTCAGTTGAGACATGGGAGATGAAATAACCCTTTAATAAACAATTTTTAATAACCATCTAAATCAAAGAAACTTCTGTTATCTGATAGAGAGATGGACCTAGACTAGTTTCTTACTACTTTAGTCTTTTGAGGATCAACTCGAATGCCATCATTGAAAATGATGTGACCAAGGAAAGGTACTGATCTTAACCAAAATTCGCACTTGCTGAACTTAGCGAATAATTGGTAATCCTTAAGGGTCTGCAATACAACACCCAAATGGTTTGCATAATTGCTCTCACTACGGGAATAAATAAGGATGTCATCTATGAAGACTATGACGTAATATCAAAGTACTACTTTAACACCCTGTTCATCAAGTCCATAAACGTTGCAGGAGCATTCATTAGTCCAAAACACATAACTAGAAATTCTAAGTGACTATTTTGAGTTTTAAAGGCTGTCTTCAAGATGTTACATTCTCTGACTCTAAGTTAATAATAACCTTGTATGGTGTCTATCTTAGATAAATAATTTGCACCCTGAAGTTGGTCGAACAAATCATCAATCTTGGGAAGAGGATACTTCTTCTTGATTGTGACATTGTTCACTGACGGTAGTCAATGCAAATTCTGAGGGAACCATAATTTTTGTGCACGATGACAAATGGTGCACCCGACAGATAAACACTAGGCCTGATGAAGCCCTTATCTAAAATATTTTTCAAATGTTCTTTCAATTCCTTAAGATTAGCTGGAGATATTCTTTAAGGTGGAATTAGAATAGGCTGGGTATTTGGAAGGATATCTATTCCAAATTTGATCTCCCTCTTAGTAGGAACTCCGTGCAGATCTTCAGGGAATACTTATGGAAACTCATTTACCATTGGAACTGACACAATGCTCAAAATTTTTGAACTTGATTCCTTGACTCAAAAGAGGTGATAAATACAGCCCTTAAAGATCATCTTCCTTGCCTTAATGTAAGAGATAAATTAACCTATAGGCACTAAGGTACCACTACTCCATTCTTTAATTAGATTATTATGAAACTAGAACTAGACTATCCTATTTCTATAATAAACTAAGGCATAGCAAGAGTGGAGCCAATCCATGCCAAGAATGACATCAAAATCTATCATTTCTAACTCTATAAGGTTAACTAAGGTATCCTTTTAGGACTCTATTACTGGGAAATTTTTGTACCCCTATTTAGCAATAATGGAACTACCGAGTGGAGTGTAAATCAAGAAGGGTTCTATAAGGGTTTTAGGACTGACGTCAAAGTCTACAAATATATAAGGAGTTATAAAGAAAAGTGTGGTTACCGGATCTAATAATGAATAGTCATGAATGTGAAAGACTTATAATATACCAGTAACCGCATCAGGAGAACCTTCCTGATCCAGTCGAGTCTTAAAGGTATATAGTTGATTTTGACGTTGTCAATTCCTAGAATTGGAGGTTGTGCGCTGCTATGTTAGGCGACCTACTGGAACTAAAGAGAAGTTAGCCTAACCCGATTGACAAAAAATTTTACTTTTCTAGCTTACCATTAGGCAATCCTTGATAATGTGGTATGGCTTGCCACACCAAAAACACTAATCATAGTCGGACATGCATTTACCCTTATAGTTCTTACCACACCTCTTGCAGATGGGGTTAGTGAAACCACTATTCACTCTACCTTGAGACTTAGAGACTGGTACTCTGTCCTGATTATCTTATCTAAACTTAGGCATTGGGTCACTGGTATAGTATGGGGGTGGGGATGAAGATTTATGTTGGAACTGAGAACGATTACCATCATCTATCCTCTATTGAGAAAAGTTGAAACTACTTATTCTGGCCCTCTTATTCTCCCTTTTCTTTTCTTTGAGATTCTCTTTTTTCAATCTTCTTAGAATGAACCATCAATATAGAGAGGTCCATCTCCTTAATCAACATAGTTGTTTTGCAATCCTTGATAATATATTCAGAAACTCCAGACACAAACTTACTAATCCTGGCCCTATAATCGGCCACCATAGTCAGAGTATATATTGCTAATTGGGTGAACATGAGTGAATACTCCTTCATACGCATATTACTTGGCTTTAGATTAATGAAATCCTACACTTTGGCCTCCCTCAACTCATATAGGAAGAACCTATCTAAGAAAGCAGTAACAAACTTGTCCGACTCTATAGGCCCTGCTCCAACACCTTTGTCCTCTTTCCACTGCTTAAAAAAGTATGAGCCACTCCTTGTAATTATTAAGAAGCAAATTCAACACTCTCACTCAGGGTAATACCCATAATATCAGTCACCTAATGCGCATCGTCTAAAACCTCTTGTGCTCACCATAGGGCTAGCTGGGGCAATAGCCTGCTGATTATTCTAAGAAGCCCTAGATTAAGCTAGTGTTGTAAAAGTAGCCCTAAATTATGTGTCATAGTCATGCTTGTGCATATTTTCTTAAGGAACATGTGGTATAGGCTAGTCCCTATTTCTTCTTCCATTTTCTATTCGGGAGGCATCTTCTGTAAATGGATAAAGAATGAGTTAGGAAAATAAGTTTAATAGATCTTACGATCCATCGCACGACATGAATAATCAAAGATTGGAAAATTTCCTAAAAAATCTCATAACCTCTCACCCATAAGTGTGGTGTGCTTCACACCCATAAAAAAAATCTACTTAATGCGATTGTCAGACACCCTAGGAAAGTTTAATCCTTGTGCTCTGATACCAAGTTTGTCATGAATCAAAACTACCCCCTAGTTGTAACATTATGCTTAAGGACATGAGTGACCCCAAGAGAACCCATGATCTATCACAAACTTTAAACACTGAAAGAACATAACAAAATAATGGGTGAAAGTCTTTAAAACAAAATATTTGAATAATTCAATCCATGTAATATCAAATGTAACTTAAAACATCACTAACAACATGACTAATGGCCTAAATGTCTAAAAGACTCTAAACATGATTAGTTGTTGGGATAGGTCCCTAACTAACTCTGACTTCTGAAATAACATGAAATGAAATACTGGGAAGACTAGATAGTAGTATAACTAGTCCTTGACTTATGAAGACTCATCTATGTTACAACTGATTGGCACAGGAACAAACTACGTGTGATCTAGGAACTTAGAATCCAAAACTATGTTATAAGATAACATAGCACAAAAGATAGTATGCAGTCATATTTTGAATGTACTGGTATACAAGATAGAAACAAGCTGATACATATGTAGGTACTAAGCATGTTTGGACGAACATGTAAAATGGATGCAAGACTAAGCATAAATATGTATTGAAATAATCTGAATAATTGAAACTAATATAGTCTGAACACTAAACTAAATCTATGGGAGCTAACATTTAACCTACATGCCCTAATTTGAGCTATTTGGGGTCCAACCTGTAACCTCAGCTGGAAGGAAATAGTACCTTACCAAGGTTTCTAACATTTTCTATGTGGATCCACTAAACTTAAGTCCTAAAGGACTATGATATTAACCCTATACTGACAGGTGACCCATAAGAGAGTGTCAACTCTCTACTGGTAGGATGACCTTTCACAACCTATGATGTCTTTGTAGTTCTGGAACTTAGGGACTGATACTAAAGGTCTTAACCCTTGACTTACATGTGATCCTTTATCCCTCGATTCAGTCAGTGCTATGTTCTACTCCCAACTAAACAATCATTGATGTTGATAAGAGTGTAACATGATTAAAAAATGATAAATGCTCAACATGGTAATATCAAGCATTTAACTATACACACATGGTATGAATGAAATAAACTAAAAAGTTGTTACATATATGAATATCTAGGAATTGGGTGTTCAACCCACAAGCATGGAATAATACATTAAACTAGATAATATTATTGGAATACTTGTAAGAAATTTCATGATTATAGACCCCAAGAAATAATATCTTATTAAACTAAGGGAATTCATGACTCTGAGTATGTAAAGATTATAAGCTTGTGAAAATAACATGTACATATGGTTCAATTTCAAGGATAAACTATAACTCAAAGAAAATTCATAATTGCCAAGGAACCTTAAGAATAAAGAGAAAACTAAACTTGAAAGTTTTAGAAAAATTTGGGACTCAATGGGTGAAAGGGGCCCATTAATGAATATCCCACATACTTGGATGTAGAAACCTTGGGTAATTTCTTACAATTAAGCTTGATCTTTAAGAACCCTAGTTGCCTTGGAAAGAAGAGGGAAATCATCCATTTTTGTTATCTCTAGGTGAAATTATGATTGATATAGGTTCTGACACTCAACATCTGTATCTAGGACAATCTCTTACCCTATCAAATACAATAATTTTGGTGAGTCCTCATTATGAAAGGATCAGGGTCAACTTTTTATTTCATTTTGTCTTAGTAATTCCCAATTTTCAAATAGTTAGAGTTAGCAGGGGCTTGTCCCAATAACTCATCTTAGTAAAGTTGTTTTAAGACTTATAATTGGATGTTCAGCTTATGATTTCAGATTCATTTATTGTTGATTAGTTTTCTTTGGAATGCATGTTTCATTATTCTGTTCAGCTTCCGCATAAGCGCTCTTTTTAATTAATTTAAATAGTTTTAGTATTTTGACAGGCCATGGGATAGTTAGGGGCACTTGTGACTCTAAATACCGTGTTACGTCTAGGGGTAGTCTAGGGTCGTAACTGCTGACATCCAATTTTGATCTCCCGATGCTCCTCTAAGGTTGCTATTTTGGTCAAAAATATTAATTTTAAATATTAATATTTTCTACGCATTAATTTAGTATCAAATAAATATTGTCGTGTCACATTCGTAATTGAAAATATATTGATTATTTTTTAATTACTTTTGTATTATTGTTTTTATATTTTATATAATTTATTAATTCATATACAATATTTTACGTAATGTGTTTATATTTATTAAAATGGTCATGCTCATAATTTGCAAACTAGTTTCTATTATTATTATTATTATTATTATTATTACTATTATTATTATTATTGTTATTATTATTATTAAAATATAAGTTATTTTCACTCAATTTTTTAATTTATTTTTTAATTTAATTTTTAATAATTTATGACAATTTTAGCTTAAATTATGTCCAATTGAGTTTAATTTCAGATCTTAATTTTAATTGTGACCTGATTTTAAATATCCTACACTTTAAATCTCATTCATTGATCAATTTGATCCAAGGGCTGAGATTAGTACTCATTTTCTTTCTTTTTACTAGAGACACCCCAATCATAATCCCATTACACTCAAAACAACCGCATTATCTCATTTTCATCTTTTTTCTCTCTCCCCTCTCTTTCTCTCTCTCTACAAAAAACCGATTACTTCCATTGGTGGACCACCAAGCCGAACACCAAGATTTTGCGGTGAACCCAAAACAACATCACCAGCCACCACTGCATAGCATACATACATCTGGCGAGCAAACTAGCACCGCCAGTTGTCACTCAGTCAGGAATCTCGGGTGTTGCCGCCTTTCTCTCCCTCTTCACTACCTCTTATTCTTTTTATCCTCTACCCTTGATGCTTCACCCACATGACCTGACGCCACCACCATTGACGAATGAACCACCAACAATGTCGAAACCAATAACTTCATCTCCTTTTACCAAACTAGCTGCCAGACGTCCTACCACCACCATCACTTCCCCGCTGTCGTAGGTCACCTCTGACTGATAAAACACCATAAATGTCAACACCAACAAAAATCCACCTCAAATCGCCCCTTTTCTTTGCCCTCACATTTCATCACTCGGGTTGATGACCAGTGAGGTTTACTCTGACTATATGTGGATTTAATTTCCTTTATGATTTAAGTATCAATTGATAGAGTGTTCATGATTTATCCATTATTTTAAAAGTTTTGATGTGTGGTTAATGGATTTTGTTTGAATCCTTATATTTTGTGTTTGCTTAACCCTTTAGAATACCATATTTTAATATTACAATTATATTATTTCCTGGAAAAATTCAATGTTGGAATTTTTTAATTCTTGTTCATCCATGGTTCTCTACACTACACTATTGAATCATTACTTGATTTCTCTTTCATTCTCATTTTTGTCTCATTTAGATTTTAATCTTGACACAATTCTTTATGAATTAGAACTTTGATAGCTTTGATCAATGTATTTTCTTCTTCCCCGTTTAATCAAACCGGCAGGCTCTACTTGTTAAGTATGGTAAGTTGGATATTTGCGGTCCTAAACATATGACAACTTTTAGAATTACTTATTTTTTAAAGCCGTGATTGATTGTTTAATGGAAATGTTCTCATAATTCATAGTTTTGATCAAGGTGACATCTTTAATATCAAGTTTATTTTGGTAAGCTGTTATTAATTGATTTTTTTAAACCTTTAATACTTTATTATTTATGGTAAAAAATATGATCCATGAGTGATTGAGAATATGTGTCTCAATTGATTTGTTGATTTTAAATTTTGAATAAAAATGGAAGCCTCACTGTTACCTATTTATGGTAAAAAATTTAAAAATAAATCGTGTGAGCTCTTTCTCTTACTTTTTTACGTTTGATAGATTCTATTTACGGTAATTTTAGCATATATTCCTCTTTTTTATTGATTCATTTTACTGATTTACATTATTTGATTTTTGGAATATCTTTTTTCCACTTTTACTTCCATTGATTGATTTTTGAGATATTTCTCGTCCTTAATTTCTTTATTACTCCCCTACTTTATACGCAACCCCTTCTCATTCTTTGAAAATAACTTGCAATATATACACTCCCTCTTATGAAAAGCTTTAAGCAAAACAAAAAAAAGTTTTACTTTATTACTTTTCTGAGTTGCACTTATTTTCGGAGTATTGGTCTTGATCTTTCTATGGCAATTCACGCTTGAATTATTTGTTGCTTGGTTTATCTTATTATGTTTTGTTATCGTCAATCGGTAAGTTCCTATCAATGCAATTTCCTATATCCTTTATCTGATGATGCTATAAAACATGCCTATAGGGACTATTTGGTGTTTGTTATACCCTTGTTTCATTGTTCTTTTGTCTTGTGTCCATCTTTGGTGTGTTCTTTGCCTCCCTTCTACTATTTATGCATAGCAGGTACCTTAAAGGCATTTTGTTATATGGAGAGTCGCTTGGGAAATGGGGAGGGCTTGTGTGTTCTTAGATTAGTTTATGTTATTATTTTACTAATTGTTAGTATGTGAACTTTTTATAAACCTCAGTGATGTAAGAATAAAATTAGGGGACTACTTGGGGGAGGGGATTATATTATTTATTGTCTTACGTGAATCATTTAGGCAAAAAATATAACATAAGATCATAATAAATTTATGTGGTAACTTAGAAATCATGCTTTAGGAATGGTTAAGCAATCTTTTGTTCAAAGTCATCTTTTTTTAACATCGTTTGTTTAATTTGGGATGTCAATTGCAAATATTTAGCAGTTTCGTCATTTTTAATGATAAAGTTTCAGCAATTTTATTAATTTCAGCACCATAAAAATCACTTTTCAGCATTAAAATAACAATAATAATAATTTTCAGCATTTTTTATCTCACTTTTCAGCATATTAATTGTTTTTCCAACAGCTAAATTTAATATCCAGAATCTTGAAATTAGTTTCCAGTAATAAGTCAAGTTTTGGTAGTCAATAATTTTCCTAAGCATGTTTATTAATTATTTTCGATCAATGAACTATCTTTTTTTCAGTAGTCACACTCAATTTTAGAACTTAAATTGATGCTCCAACTCTTTTACTAATTTACAACATGTTTTTGCATATTAAAATTGGCAGCCATCACTCCCTAGCACATTTACTCTGCTTTGAAATGTCTTTTAGTTTAATAAATTTGCAACATATTGTTTTGACATGAATAACAATTATCATTCGTCATATCAACCAATAATGTGACACCTAGATATCATGTCTATAGGTTTAACTATACTAAAATAGATAATTATTTGTTTTGACATATCTATCACCCTAATCAACTCCTAATTAACTAAGAGGCTTATCTTGAGACCATGATGTGCTACTTGATGTTCTATATATTTTACGCACTTTAAGTCTAACTGGGATACCTAAATTTATTTTTTAGTCTTCGAATAAAAATAGAAAAGTCCAATGCCTCTTGGACAATAGGTTAGAACGATAAACATTTTCGAGGCATTAGTCTTATCCTTTCTTTTTAAATAGCCATTAGGTTTAGTAACGAGCCTAGGTGTGGTTATGTAAACATTCGGAGGTGATGATAACCCAAGTATAATTAGACAATGTGACATACGACACTGTCAATTGTTTATAATCCGACTACGGGTTAATAGGATGGGTAATGATTAACAAGTTGGGTACTAATTAGAATAAAACAATTAACTCTTTTGGTTTGATGGTCTGAACTTGTTTTCTTTCTCTTTTTTTTTTACTTTATCTTTTTATATACTTGGGGTATTTTAGGTTCTTTAATTTAATAAAATATTTTGCTATGATTTGTGTAATTTCTATCTCCCCGCTTTTCTTGTTCTCTCATTATTTCTTGTGTTGTTCATCACTTATATAATTAATAGCTAAGAATAATTAAATTACATGTTTGATTATTCATTACCTTATCACCTAGATATATTAATTTTATAAAATAAGTGACCTTTGTTTTATCATATAGAATCCCCACGAAAAGTATGAATTCGATCGGGAACCACCTTTGTGGACCTCGAAAGGTGCCTAACACCTCCCTTTAAGGTAATTTAAACCTTTACCCTAATTTCTGGTGAACTAAGACTAAATAATAAAACACGTTCGTACTTATGCTAGAATGGTTCCCTAACACACCTTAATTCATTAGGTGGTGACTCTTCACTCTTTCAATAATTCCAAAAAAATTATTATGTCGAATCCCGCTTCTTGCGAGAAAAATAGGGTGTGACAAAATTGTGACTCTGCTGGGGATCTTAGGTTCTAACCATTATGATTTTTTATTTTATGTGGGATTCTATTACTTTCTTTGTTTTATTTTTCTGTAATTACCTTATCCCTTTTTCTTTTTATCATCTATATCATGATTTATGTTTACATGTCAGTCCCTTTTTCTTCCCCTTCTTATGTGTTCTTATTTCTTCATGCTTGTCCCTTCCCCTCTTCTCCTTTTTGTTGGCTATGTGTTTTCATATTTATTTACTTTTATATTGCTAAGCATGTTATTGTATTTTTGCTATGTGTTATGTGTTACCATTTTTCATAAATTGTCATTCTGCTCATATTATCCTCCACTTTGAACCTCCTTTATTTTTTTATGAATGGTTGTATAGGTAAACAGATGTTATTTACTAAAATATCCTTCAAAAATGCCTAGCTATATTAAGTTTATAAAATAAGTGACCTTTTTTTAGCACATAGAATCCCCAAGTAAAGTATGAATTCGGCTGGGAACCACCTTTGTGGACCTCTAAAGGTCCCTAACGCCTTACTTTCGAGGTTATTTGAATCATTACCCAAATTTCTGGTAAGCTAAGACTAAACATTAATACAGGTTCATAGTTAGCGTAGAATAGTACCCTAACGCACCTTAATTCGTTAGGTGGCGACTCATTACTTATTAAACAATCTCAAAAAAGAGATATCACGTTCAATTATGGTTTTCACGAGAAAAATGTGGTGCAACAGTAACAACAATGTGTCATATAAAGTTAACTTTTTTGACTTATCCATAAAAAATTTAATTCAAGAAAAGTAGAAATTGAGGTTGCGTAAAAAATATAACACACATAATATATGTGTGTAAAGAATATGACACCCAATTTACCCTTACTATAAAAAATTAGCCATATCCCACTGGTTCCTGCCATTGGTGTAATGCCCTGTACTAATCTTAGCTCGATTAAGCTCCTAGTTTCATGCTTAAGGGGATTAAGGCTTGAAATATTTCCATGATTTAGTGCATGTCTCCATATACTCAGTACATTCCAACGTACTAACCACACATATGAATTTGTGGCTACATCCTCCATAATATAGGTACCATTTGTAACTCTCACACTAGAGTCAGACAGTTTGCAGCTTTTAGCCAGTAGGTAATGAGTTCTCCTATTTTGAGAACTCTAAATAGTTTTAGATCATGTACTTTATTTTTTATTTTCCGTGTGTATTGATTAGTTGTATTTTGAGGCATGTCGCAGCTATCTATAGTCAGCATAGCAGAGGCTTCATAGATGTCAGTCAGAGTCAGTCATGAAATTTGAGTTTCTTTCTTCACTTGTATCATGATGTAAACTATATCAGTAGTATATTTAATCAAACTTTTCATGCTTATGCTTCCGCTCAACAAATTAAGTTTTGTTTTATTTATTTAATCAGTTGCTCAATAGTATGCCAGTTCATGGGTTATCTTGGGATCACTTGTGGTTCCAAGCATCGTGTTATGACAAGAGGGTAGTCTCGGATCATGAAAAACTTGGTATCAGAGTCTAGATTTCAAGTATCCTTGGGTATCTATGATGTCGTGTCTAGTAGAGTCTTGAAGTACGGTATGGAGACATCTGTACTTTTATTTAAGAGGCTATAGGGATTTTAAGAAATATTTCCCTTTTTTCATGTCTCAGATCGTGCAGTAGAGGTTTTCTCTCAGAAACTTATGTAGATTCTTATGTTAATCCATTTGCGCCATCTCTGCTTTATTCTTAAGGCAACAGAAATAGCCAACTTAAATTATTACAGATAGAGCTTTCTCAGACAAACCCCACAGATAGTTATGGGATTGCACACAGGCTCAAAAGTATCCCATCAGTGCCCTATGTTCTAATCTTTAAAAGTTTTCATTTTTATTCATGAATAATCGTGCATTGAGTTGGTCAGGTGTGCTTTTAGATCCCTTCTAAGAATCATATGATAGCATGTCATCTAGAATTAGAAGCATGAACCCAGAAGTTTAGCAGCAGTAAAGCAGGATAATGTTTATCTAGATTTAACAGATTATGTATTTATAGAGCTAGTTGTTTGAAGGGTGAATCATTAGGCATGAAATAGTGTATGCAAGAATTTAAATTTGTTGATTCAAAATTATATATTGTTCATGTTGGGTATGTTGGTGTAATGGTAATTCTTATGGTTTAGATGTGATGTTAGTAGGCTATGAAGGAATTTAGTATGGTCCATTAAAGGTTTGGGGCTATCTATGTTAAGTGTTAGAATCTAAGTTTAAATCATTGAAGGTTGAGCTAATAGAAAGAAGAGTTGAAGCTCTAGATGGTGTGAACTCTGGGTATGGTGATACTCATGATTATTCTAAGTTAGTAAGTGAACAAGATATTATATGATGACTATTTGGGTCATAGAAAATTAAGAGTTGTATCTCAGAAGGAAATAATAGCAGTGGGTTTTACACTTTCAAGTGTAGTCTTTCAGGTTGAGTTTATTATTTATGTGTATTGTTATATCTCAAACTCTAGAATAAAGTGATTGCAGTTAAGTTTAAAGATTTTAAAGAGGTCCACTGGCTTAGAATGAAGGCTTAAAACAAAGGGGGAGATGATAGAACAAATAACCAAGTCAGGCTCTCAGATTCTAGTAGTGATGCCATTATGTTGTAGAATATCAACAAAGGAGAAAGATACTCGACCTATTCTATCTCAGTGTAAATTTTTGTACTTCAGTCATTATAATATATACTTATCCCTTAAATGTCAGCACCATGATCATAACTCATATTCATGCACTTTCATGGAATCATGTACGCTTCCACTTCCTAGTATGATGAGTTCCAGTTCACTCAGCAGTACGAATTATGTTCCAGGAATTTATGAACTCCAAACTTAGGTCATAAATCTCATGACTCATTTACTCATGCTTTACAGTATGCTCAGTTCCCATAACTCATGGTGCACTCTTAATGACTAGTGAAATTCGGATTATGTCATGTGTGTCCTCAGTTTTGATCTCTTTAATAAATTCATGCTTTTATGGGTATTTTTTTAGAAGTTCATATGTGGTTATGAAGATAGGATTAAATGTCATGTTGGTGTATTAGTGGAAGAATGCATTGCGCGTTAGTGAATTCCTAGTAAGAGGTTGAATGTAGTGGTTGAAGTGGTACTAAGAATTATTCAATAAATAAAAGTTATGAAAATGCATGGGGTATTGAATTCACGGTTCATACTAGTGTTATGGTGTGATGTGTTGTACCTTGTGTTTTTGAGTTAGACTTGATCATGTTGAGAAAATATAGTTAAGTTTATACTTATGCAATGGAGTTATCAATGCCTATGTAAGAATTATAAGTTGAAACAAATGAGCCTAGCATTTGAGATGAAAAACATAGTTGAGGGAGTGCTTGAGAACTGTGGCTAAGCTTAAAAGTTAGCAGTTGGATTGACTAAGGCCTAGTGATTCTATCCTAGCTTATGTTTTATAGGCCTATGTTCCATGAGAGTTATATCCATACTAAGATTCCTCACTCAAATGTCCAACTCAAATCATACCCAAGATCCGTTGCTCCCGAATGTTATTAGAACTTCTTAGATAGAGTATTGAAGAAATACTCCAGTTGAGTGTAAGATTTTAGCATAATTTAGTCTGTATAACCAGTAATTCAGTTTAGTAGTCAGATAGACAAGTTCCTATGATTTTCCATTTGTCCATCTAGTCTTACTATTCGGAGTTTTATGAATATCCATTCCATGAGGTAAAATATTCACATCCATGCAAATTAAGTATTCATCTCATTTCATGCATCATACATTAGTTTCAGATTCCAGATAGTCAGTTATGACTAGGTTCATAAGTTTCCCGTGCATCATCTTGGTCTTTCTCTAGTATTTTAGCCAAGTCAGTATCAATCGGGGGGGGAATGATCCCAAAGGAGAGATATTATAATACCCTGAGTTTTCATGTCCTAAACCTCTCAAATTTTCTTCACGAAACAAGATCCACCCTGAGGTAATGGTTACTCATAAGCTGATTCTCTCATTTCGGCCTTATAACTAATCTCATGTCATTGCATGTATTCACAAAATTAGTTCAGTTCATGTATCATGCTCAGACTCAGTTATGCACTCATGTTCCAAGTCATGTATGTTCAGTATATGTTATAAGTTACCTAAGTACAGTACTTTCAATCTAACCAATCTCAATCGAGGATCAATGTTCCCAAAGGGGAGATATTATAATACCCCATACTAATCTTATCTCTATTCAGAGCCTGGTTGAATGCTTAAGGGTCTTAAGGCTTGAAATTTTAACTAAGTGTTGGGGACTTAAGCCATTTTTAAGACCCCTAAACTTTGAGGATTTTCATTTTGGTCTTCTCGACCCCGAGACATTAGTTTTTGAGTTTATTCATGTTTAGGGATATAAAAAGTGTGTCTCAAAAGAGTTTCAAATTTTTTGAACAAGGTTTGGGGCATGTTTGGGTCACGGAACCAGTAGGTCACTGCGATAGGCCCGTGATGTGGCATTAGTCCTAATAGCATATTGATCGCGTTGATGTGAATGTGTTGTGTTCTGTTCTTGATTTATAATTGAATACATGTGACATGATGTTTATCCTAGTGTGTGAAGTGCTTATGAGGTGTAAAATGTTCATAGGAATCACTTAGAACAAAGTTGAGCTGAGAGCCTTTGATTCAGCCAAATTTTGGTATTAGATTCTACAAGGGTCAACTTTGAACGTGTATAACTTATTACATATATGTAAATTTTAAATTCAAAACACACCAAATTGTAGATAATTGAATTTTCTTTCCAATGCTACCCATTTCACCTTAATCCGATACCCAAGAGGAAAGTTATGATCATTTCCATTAGAACTAGTAAGCTACCGCGATAAGACCGTATCGCAGCGACTTAGTTGCATCCAATTTTTTTATTTAAATAAAAAGAGGGGCAATTAGGTTTTTTTCCTCTTAACCCAATCATCCATAGCATAATTTGGGGAATCTTTTAGGTCACTATTGGCCCTTTTTCTCCAATTTTTCTCTCATGAAAATTATCTCCTTTCCCCGTGAACAGATTCAATTCCTTTTTCCCCAAGGAATCAAGAATCCAAGCTTCCCAAGTTCAAGAACCTTCAAGAAAGCTTCAAGAATTGAATTGTGTTTTCCTCTCAAGTTAAAGGCTTATGGTATGTGGGGTATTTATTCATAGGTCCCTTTAAACCATGAAGCCGAAAAACCCTCTTTTCAATTAAATAATGGATTTTTCTATTATTATGGTATTTTATATTTCTTAAAATGGGTTTAATTCATGTTTTCATGATGAGTTTAATTCAATTGAGCCCATGTATGATCCATACAAGATTTAATTTCCTCATTCTATGAATTTTAGTTTCCCATGTCTTTTACTCAAGTAAATTTAAGGATTTGTTGAATGCTTATGTTTAGAATATCCCCATGTGCATGTTCATGTTTTCCACATGTTTGATGAAATGATCATGTCTTGAATTGAATCATGATTCAATACTATAGTCTTAAGTTTAAATGTCATGTTTTATGATCATTCAGTTCTTGTGGGTTATTAACACCCGATTCCTACGTGTTTTACATAATTTTCAGTTTTTTAAATTTTTAAGTATGATTTAGTTAAGCCATGATTATTCCTATTTATTTAGTTATTATGATCATTATTAGCACTATCAGTCATGAAATCATGTTTAGTTAAACTCAGTCTAGTTTCAGTTCCAGTGTCATTCAGTTGGGTATAGGATTTAACATCGAACGAACCCAGGGATGGGGGATCACCTGCCAGTAGAGGGTATGACCCTTAGTAGCAATGCCAGAGTTACAAACCAACGTATCCAGTGTAGGATAGAGATGTCTACCTTCCAGTTGAGGGTGACACATATCTCATTAGTGCACTTGCTAGTTGAGGGTGACTCATTAGTCCTTCAGGACACCAGTTTAGTAGATCCACACAACCAGTGTTAGTACCCATGGCACGATACTGACACCCTTCCAACTTAGGTTATAGGTTGGACCCCGATTAGCTCAGATTGGGGCATGTCGGTTAGATAATACCTCCTACAGTCTTAGTACAGTATTCAGTGTATTTTCAATTTAGGTTTGCTTGACAAAATGTACAGATTCTTAGTTATTCAGTTATTAAATTTCAGTCTTTCAGTTAACAGGTTATTACAGAAATATATATATGCTTAGTCTTGCATTCACAAATGTTACAGTTTTCATGCATTCATGTTCAGTTATCTCATGGTATTTAGTTAGTTCATATCTTATATGCACAGGACCCTATAGTTTTGGTCCAGTTATTCGTTACTAAAATTTTAGTTTTTTGTTCACACAGACATCAGTCATTCAGTTAATCAGATCTACTTAGTACATGTTATGTTGATTTTGTATGTTTATTAGTTCATGCTCAGTATATTTGTATATTCAAATACTTGAGTTAAGTCAGTATCCAACACATAGTTTCAAACCCAATATTCATACGTCATCCACAGTATAGCTTTTACAGCTTATTCAGCCTTACAAGAGAATTGCTTACAATATTTATGTTTCTAGAGCCCCTAGCTTACAAAATTATTTTTGGCTCATGATTTTATAAATTTTCTATGATTTACAGTTTTCACGTATAGTCATGTTTCAAATGTATATTTCAGCAAATAACTTATATCCTTATTTTTTACAGCATGTTTGAAATATCTCCATGATTTAGTGCATGTCTCCATATACTCAGTACATTCCAACGTACTGACCACGCATATGCGTTCGTGGCTACATCCTTCATAATGTGGGTACCATATGTATCTCTCACATCATGGTAAGACAGTTTACAACTTTCAGCCAGCAGGTGATGATTTCTCTTATTTTGAGAACTCCAAACAGTTGTGGATCATGTACTTTATATTTGAATTTCCATATGTATTGATTAGTGATAGTTGGAGGCATGTCCTATCTATCTAGAGTCAGTATAGTAGAGGCTTCATAGATGTCGGTCAGAGTCAGTCATGAAATTTGAGTTTCTTTCTTCAGTTGTATCATAATGTAAACTGTATTGGTATTACCTTTAATCAAACTTTTCATTATTATGCTTCCGCTCAGCAAATTAATTTTTGTTTCACATATTAAATCAGTTGCTCAATAGTATGCCAGTTTATGGGTTAGCTTGGGATAACTTCTGGTTCCATTCACCGTGTTACGACAATGGGTAGTCTCGGGTCGTGATAATTAGGCATATCCCACTAGTTCCTACCAGAGTCATAATCGAAATGTAGCTGAAGAATAAAATCGCAACAGAAGATAAACCACAAGCTGAAAGCAAAAACAATTAACTCTATATAAGTTGGAGGGCACGAATCATTAAAGCATACCCGAGAACTGACCAAGGCTGCTAACAGTACTAGTGATAACCAAAACTCTAACAACTTGGAGAAATGCATCCTTAGCTGAAAATTGGTTAATCCAATTCTCCATCTATAGTAATGAATATGCATAGGCACATATTACCAAGAAAAAGAATTCCACTAAGTCTTATTACGCCAAACATATGCCGAAAAGAGAACATTTAGAATCCTCCCATGTTAAACAACCTTAAACCATGAATCACATCGCAGACGAATTTCCAATCTCAACATCAATGTTAAGGTCTAGACCACTACAAAAAATGTACCAAGAAAATTAAGATAACGAATTCCCAATTGGCCTACTTAAGAAGCGGCTATAAAACGGATCACCCATTTACACCAGCTTTAACTCGACTGAACTAAGAACCACACCATAGATATAATGGAATATCCAACACCACACCAATACAAAGATCAAATCTTTCAATAAGAGATGAATCTAACAAATAGAAAGGTAATCCTTTGACGTTCCAACATCAATATCACGACTATTACTGAGACTAGCCAAATTGGAATAACAAGTTATGAATTTATCAACATCATAAATGGGTTATAGAGGTGGATAGACAATGTTAAAATCTCAGCCATCCAGAAGGTAAATTGTAGTATCTCAAACTTAGAAATGGGCAATATAACTAAATTGCCTTCTCTAGAACTATAATAGAACCATGGAAGGACAAACTAACTTCACTTTTGTAGCCTACTTAACAAGGATCTAACCTCACCAATGAAACAGGAAAACGACCAAGCTCACTTTGCGAAAAAAGAGAAAACCATCCAATTGAGCAAACTGTGTAGGCTAATAAACAAGAGTAATGAGGAGAGGAGTTCTAACTAAATGATGCTAGTCTAGTCGTCAATCTAGTAAGTATCGGTCAACTTCAAAACAATGAATATAATAACAATAGAAATAGCGACACCAGTATAAGGTGTAGGTGGTATCAAATATGAAAATCAATACAATGTACAACTCTATGGACATAAAAAGGCCTATATGCCACAGTAAATAGGACTCAAACCCAAATTCTACACCACTAGGAAAATATCAGCACTAATCCAGTCTATCCACTACTAAAAGAATCATTTATGTATAGTCACATATCTATGAACTTTACACTAAAGCATACAACAACCATTATAAACCTACCAAGGAACATAATCATTTATGGGTAAAAATCCTAATTCATTCAAAGTAAAAGGTACAAGCAGCAAAATAAAAGCTGCACCTATTATGGAGAAAATCTAATGTCATAAACCTGATGTGCGAAAAGAATATGAATTGAGTAGGTCCAAAATCAGACTGCACATTTGAATCAACAAATGGGGTAGTAAGTGCACTTCCGCTAACTAAAAATGCCACAACACTGTGAAATTGATCTAGATGAGATGAACAACTAACTATATCGAATAGGGGACACTCTATAGACCAATAACATGTCTCTCTACAATTGTAATAAACCCCAAAAGCCCTAAATGGTGAGAAATACGAGCTAACTATAACTGGATAACCAACTAATATCGAGGAAACTCTCTACTAAAATAACCATCCTCTTAGCAATCATAATATACCTTAGGGGATCTAAGATGGCAAGGAACATATGTTGATCCTATGTGAACAACCAACTCATATCTGGGGAACTCCCAAGACTAACTAACAATCTCCCTACAACAAAATCATGCTCCTAGAAAACTCTTAGATAATGCACCTGCTGTTCAAAATGGTTGCCATAGCCTAAATATCTATGTTGAATACTTTGAACACTATGTGTAACCACCACAAGTGATCTGAGAGTCACTTAAGTCTACAATGCTACATGTATGGAATAGACAGGTTGCAAGAAAATTTGATCCCCATTAGAAAGATCCTTACTCAACTAAATGCCAATAATACTGTATTGATGACACGACCTTTAACTGCCACCTCCATATATCCAAATACATGCTCTCTCTGTGGGCTCATATGATCAACAACCTGAGAGAAAGAAGGCACAGTCATTATCAAATGCTCATACATAAAATAGCGTTGAAAAGATAATCCTCAAATAAATTCGCACACTATCTCATGCTCTGAAGAATATAGAATAAGAGTATGTCTGGGCTACTCAAGAAACCCAGTCTCATACTTTGAAATTAACCAAGAGCCCAACTGAACAACAATAAACCCAATGCTAGTCTAATAACTAATCAACTTATCGAATGTTATCTCTAGCAGCAAGGTATCCATAAAAAAGCTCAAAATCCCCAATGCTAAACCTTAAAATATTGAAGCATCCGCAGTATCTACGAGATCCTAGACTGGTCCCAAATCCTTTGGCTGACCCAAACCTGGGCTCTTTCATGATGGGCATCTCAAGTCCAACCAGGACCTGAGACCATCCCCATTACTCAACCCAACCTCTAAATGCATACCCTGAGTCAGATAAATTTTGAGCATATAACGAGTTAGAATTTTTCATAATTCCAAACATTAGGATAGGTCCATGACCATGACCAACCCAAGCAAGTTTAACAATCCAATATCCACCAACAACCATAACCAAACAGATATAATAATAAAGATCATGTCCATAACATAAGATAATATGATAGAACGATCATAAATACAGTCAAACGGTATCAACCCCTATACCAATGACAATACGAAGGATGACACCACTACCGACACCACCTATACCAACCTATAGTAGTTCCATAAAGCCTCTATCCGAATGTAAAATAATATCTGATCAGGACATGCCCTTGACCATAGACAAAACCATAGTCTATAAAATAACCAAAGAATGTAAAGACATTTATGGTATGAAATAAATCCTTTCGGATTATGGAAGCTCACCACTTCAATTCAACTATAGATCCCGAATTTGATTACTAGGTAAGAGGAGTTGAATGGCCAGTTCCTGCATTGCATGGGGATAAAATTGCTTAAAAAGAGGTTAGTAGGTGAATGGTAGCAAGCACTCAGTATAAGGATAAAATAATGCCAACCTTTAAATCCAAGAGAACAACTATATGCATACACATCCATAAATATATACCGATATATATCCATGCCGAAAAAGGGAATCGTGTTTAGCTTGCCTTTAAAACCATTAACCTAGTTACGTGTAGCTTAACCATCTTAGAACCACCCATAGGCTATATAGGTTTAGTGTAACCCCTGAAAGGGTCCCAATACATGTAGCTGCATGAACTAGAGAAACCATAGGAGTAGGGGATTCACATGTACCCTTCGCCCTCCATGATACATATGTACCAATGTACTTAGGGGATTCCCATTTACCCCATAAGTATCATATATGGTCTCTATGACTAATCCTCACGTCGGTAAAGTTTCCAGTGTCCGTCCATTGGACTCACACCTTCACGGGTAGCTATCACACCCCACCATTATTGCCCAATTAAAACCATTACCACATAACCAAAACCACCGTTCTATTTACTATTTCCCAAGGCTATAAGTAGTGGTATCGTCATACCGACTATAGCTTGCAAGCAATTTCCTTAGCCAAACTTTTAGAGAGGAAGGGATTCCCATGTACCAATAGATTACATTATTTAGTTTCTTGGGGGATTCCCATGCACCTCACATGATGCTAATTTTTATGTTTTCTTGGGGGATTCCCTTGTACCCCACAAGGATGTTCAATTAAACTATAACCATGACCACAAGACCTCAATATTTAACCATTCCAAAAAATTTATACCATCTATACTATTTAGGGATCTATTACAAGGTGTTAACATGCAATAGTTCCATTCAAAGTCCAACATTATTGTAAAGGAATTCTCATAGGCATTTTATCAAACATGCAAGGGGCATATTATTTCCAAAGATAAAACCAAGTACCAATTAAACATTCCCATACAACTAAATGTTCAATCCATCATTATAATAAGAAAACCATAAGTAAAAAGTATGGGAAAAACCATAACCAACAATTATAACCAAAGCCCCCAACATATATTTAAAAACCCAAAACCATTCAATCATTATGCCATCAAAACAATTCATAAAATATGACTTTAGTTGGAGCTAACAATGAGGGAGGAGTAACATGTCCTAGATTACGAAGATGATGGATAGAAATAACCTTTGGAAGTTCCAAATTGATCCTATTGATGAAACCCTAGCATTCCTTAACCTAAGAGTTTTTTTGAGAATCTAAGAGTTTCTAAGTGTTTAAGATTAGAATATTAGGGTAAATAATGTTAAAAAAGTGATATAAATTGTGGGTCCTTAAGTGGTCAAGAGGGAAAAATTCCAGATTACCTCCAACATAAATTGCATACAATTCCAGTAGGAGGGTACCTCCACCTTACTCCAATCGTACCATAGGATATGAGTGGTACTCCTATATAGTACTCTAGGTCTCACCTTAGACCCCAACAGTCTCAAACATACAACCACAAAGGCCAAACCGTGCCCAACCATACTACTTGTACCATGAAACCATACCCTAGGCAGAATAAAACCACCTAGGCTTAACTTAGGGCAACATACTATTGACATCGCACCATTAGTATCCTAAGGTACGACTAGTATGATCCAACTATACCTTGGACAAAAACCAACTAACCTACACTATTTATCGTACGACCATGATCATCCAAACCGTACCACAACATACGAGAAGTACCCCAAGCCGTATGATGTCCAGAAGCCAAAAACCTAAGAAATTTTTATGGATCAAAATCCAGGGTGTTTCAGTCTCCCCCATTAGGACCATTCATCCCCAAATGATGGACAAGGCATTATAAGCATGATTTACACCTCTAGATGCCTTTACTCTTACCTTTAACAGACATTAAACAAAGATACATAAAACTTAACCTTCCTTTTAACAATGTTTGAAAACAAAGATGTTACAAAGAACACATACCTTCCGCATGAATATTTAGAGCAAAAAATAAATACAAATACTAGGACCTCATGTCCTCTTCCGCTTCCTACATAGCCTCTTCCTCTTTGTGGTTCTTCCATGGAAACTTTACCTAGTCTACATCCTCGGTCCAAAATTAACAAATGTGATGATCCAAGGTCTCAATTAGGACCTTTTTATAAGATAGGGAATTTAAAATTACCAATCCTTTAAAAGGAATAACCAATGAAGGATCACCTACACACTTTCTCAACATAGAGACATGGAATACCAGATGAATGGATCTCAAACTAGAAGGAAACTCGAATTCATATGCAATATTACCAACCCTTCTCAAAACCACATAAGGACCAACATACCTTGGACAAAACTTTCCTCTTTTCCCAAACCGCATTACTTCCTTCATGGGAGACACCATTAGGAATTCTTTATTGCCAACCTCAAACTTCAAGTGTCTATGCCTTACATCCGCATAAGACTTTTTGGAAACTTTGGGCATCCTTAAGCCTATCCCTAATCACCTTTACCTTCTCTATAGCCTGATAAAACAAATCTAGTCCAAACATATCTGTCTCACCAAACTCAAACCATCCAATAGGAAATCTATACCTTCTACCATACAATGCCTCAAAAGGGGCCATACTAATGCTAGAATGATAGTTATTTTTGTAAGTAAACTCTACAAGAGGTAGATACTTAACCCAATTACTGCCATAGTCGATAACACAGGAACGAAACATATCCTCAAATGTTTGAATAGTCCTTTCTGCTTGCCCATCGATCCGTAGGTGAAAAGAAGTACTCAGATTAACCTTAGTCCCCAACCTTTTCTAAAATGGCCACAAAAAGTGATCTGAAAACTGCGTACCATGATCAGAGATAATTAAAACAAGTACCCCATGTAGCTTAAAAATCTCATAAAGATATAACCTCGCAAAGTCCTTAGCTGAAAAATTAGTCCTCACTAGAAATAAGTGAACTAACTTTGTCATCCTATCCACGATAACCCAAATTGAATCAAATTGGTTCCAAGATCGAGGAAGACTAATAGAGAAATCCACATTGATCACCTCCCATTTCTATTCTGGAATTTTAATTTATTGATACAAACATCCAGGCCTTATGTGCTCAACTTTAACTTGTTGAGACACCATGCACTTGGCCACATATTCAGCCACATCCTTTTTTATACCATTCCACTAATACATCTCCTTGAGATTATGATACATTTGAATCGAATCGGGATGAGCAACATAATGCGATTAATGCACCTCAACAAATATCATTTCACACAAACCATCGACTTCAGAAAAATATAACCTCCCTTGGTACTGTAAGGTACCATCACCACTGATCTCAAATACCATGCCCTTTTGCCTATCTACATCACCCTTGATCTTCATCATGACATAATCTAGCATTTGTTTCTCCTTGACTCTGTACCAAGAGATAATCGAACCACTTTATTTACCAACACAATACCATTCTCGAAGTCCAAGAGATGAGCTCCAAGATTATCCAAGATGTGACTATCTTTTACAAAATCCCTCTTATCCTTATACACAAGAGATAAACTCCCTATGGACAACCTTCTAGGAGCATCAGCAACCATATTAGCTTTACCTGGGTGGTAGTGAAGACTCATATCATAGTCTATGAGAAGCTCAAGACATCTTCTCTACTTGAGATTAAGCACTTTCCGAGTGAACACATACTGTAGACTCTTATAATAAGAAAAAATGTCCACATGCACTACATACAAATGGTTTCGTAATATTTTCAACGCAAATACCATCGCTTAGAGCTCCAAATCATGAGTAGGATGATTCCTCTCATGAACCTTAAACTTCCTAGAAGCATAGTTATCACCTTCCCAAGCTGCATATAAACACAACCAAGTACCACTCGAGATGAATCACAATAATCCATAAACCCCGCATTGCCTTCAGTTAAAGTCAAAACCCGAGCCCAAGTTAGCTTATCCTTCAACTTCTCGAAACTACCCTCACAAGTATTCCACCAAATGAACTTTACCTTCTTCTAAGTCAACTTAGTTAATAGGGGAACTATAGTTAAAAAATATTCCATGAAGATCCCATAGTACCAAGCCAAACCCAAGAAGCTCTGAATGTCGATTAGAGTTGTGGGACTATGCCACTTCTTAACCACCACAACCTTTTGTAGATCTAACATGATACCCTCACTACAAATAATATAACCCATAAAAGTTAAAGCATCCAACTAGAAATCATATTTCAAAAACTTGGCATAAAACTGTTGCTCTTTTATGGTCTACAACACAACCCAAAGGTGATTGGCATGATCCATTCATGTTTTGGCTTTTAACAGGATATTTCAGTCATTTTTCTTAGAATAATTATGTGTTTTCAAGTAACTATTATTGTATTTAATAGTGTACTTTAGTGTTTTCAGGATAAGAACTGAGTATGAAGAATAACTTGGATAAACTGGGCCAAATAAGGGAAAAATGATCAGCGATGGCTCAGGTGATGGACCGTCGACCTTGCGACAAATCATCAGCCTAAACCATCACCCAAAAATAGAAGAAAATAACTCTGGACATCCTGCGATGGTCTAGGCGATGGACCATCATCCCTACGATGAAACGTTGGCCAAAACCATCGCTAGTAGACAGAATGCAGAATCACTGGAAGTCATACGATGGATCAGGCGATGGAATGTCAGCCCTACAATAAACCATTGACCTACCCATCACTCATAAGTAGAAGATAGACTCATCGAATCTCCAACGACCATCTAGGCAATGGACCATTGCCCTAGCGGTGAATTGTCGAGCCTGAAGCGACAACTCCAAGTTTGAATTTTAAAACCCCAGTGCTGGAATCATGTAAATACCAAGTATTAGGGTTTATTCCGCACTTTGGAACATTGGTTTTCATACTTTCTCCTTTATTGAGAGTTATGTAACATTTTTCATTAAGATTAAAAGATAGAAATTGAGAGTTGATTATTAGATTCTATAGTTTTCATTGAAGATTGAGAAGAACAATACTGTGAATTTTGTAAGTACTCCCTTGAATCTATTTATGAACATCAATATATCTTTGACATCTCATATGGAGATGAGTAGCTAAACTTCCATAACAAGGGTTATGAGAGCCTTGATGTAGAGAGTTATTTGGGGTTATGAATCAATGTAGTTTCTAACATCTATCTAAATTGCATGAATCTCTTTTCATTATAATGACATATATTGGTTGTAAACTTGAGACGTAAGCCCATGAACACCACTTGTTTGACAAGAAAGTGGATGTTGGGAAAAGAAGTGATTCACATGAAATCCTTAAGTCTATCCTTTGGGTTAACGGGTTGATGCCTTAACGGGGTTAACCCAAATGAGAGTGTTATTGAACAATGCATAAATCCTTTAAGTTTGAGAGAAATAAAGGGTGAAACACCCATGAGGTTGAGAAACACATGGGTAATTCTTAGAAATCAATATTTCTTTCAATTGAATCTTTAAGTTAGAATTCGAGCTCAAATTCACAAACCTAAAATTTTGAACATCTTGATGAACATAACTCTAGTTAATTCATTCTCATTAAAATTATAGTTACATTCACTCCCATTAACTAGACTTCTGTGTGATATAAGTATGAAAAAATATTGTTAACATTTTTAAAACCCCTTTACTCCGGAACCTTAGATCAACAGTCTAATAACAATCACAATACTTAGTGAACATGGTATTTCTGTGGGATTCGACACCCAACCCAGTTGGGTTTTGTATTTGACATTGACTGCTTACACTTTATAAGAGATTTGTAATTTGGGCGTATCAAACTTTGGCGTCGTTGTCGGGGAATATAGTTGTTAATTAAGTTTGTGTTTGTTAATTGACCTTTTATCAAGTTTCCCAAATTTTTTTTTATTTGTTGTTTTTTTCTGTGCAGGGGAGTTATTGTGTATGCCATGTACAAGGAGATAGGGTGCACCATTATTACCAATACATCCAGAACCGCAATTAATTGGTAGAATGGCAGACCCCCAAGACGCTAAAAGACTAGCCGCCCTGGCTAGAGCTCAACTAAATAAGAATAATAACGGCCAGCAGGCACATCATCCTAATCTTTATGATGATGATTTGGGAGATGATGACTTTTTAGATCCTCTTAACCCAAGAAGTGCAGAGAATGTGGTTGCACCAGTGAATTGGAATGTAAGCAAAAATTGCCCCTTAAGAGAAAGGCAAGAGCAACAACTAGTGTAGTTTGATATAAAAGATGACAAAGATGGAATGTATGGATTAGGTACAACTGGACTATCATTCCACCACCTCTAGCACCAGGAGCTAAATTTAATATTACCAGTACAATAATTCAACTCCTTCATCTTAAGGGGTTGTTCGGTGGTCTTCCTGGAGATGATCCAAACATGCATTTAGTGAATTTTGTCACCATTTTCAAGTATTTTGATAATACAGGAGTGGGTCAGAATTCTATCCGCCTACGTTTGTTTCCGTTGTCTTTGTCTGGAGAGGCAACACTATGGCTAAATGAACTGACTCCCGACTCTATAACAAACTGGAGGTAGTTGAAAGAGGCTTTCCTAGAAAGGTTCTTTCGACCCTCTAGAAGGGTACAGTTGAGGGATAAAATTAGTAACTTCTGACGGCTTTCCACTAAAGCTCTTCATAAGACCTGGGGGAGGTTTAAAAATAAGTTGATTCAATGCCCGAACCATAACCTGACGAATATCCATTTGTTGGAGACTCTTTATCAGGCTTTGAACTCTATTACAAAGCCAGTCGTGGATAATACTATAAGGGGTCATTTGTTGACCTTACTTTTCTAGAGGCCCCAAAGATGCTTGATTGGATGACCAAATAGAGTAGAGCTTGGCATACCAGGGATTCAATGGTAGTAAAACCTACTGTGTCTATTAGTATGACTGTAGAGCAACACAAGAAGGAAGAAGAACATGATAAGGATATGGCACATTTAAAAACACAGATGGATGTGCTGACTAAGCATCTACTATCTGGAAAAATAGAGAAGGTGAAAGATGTTGTATCCCAGGAAAGAGCTAATTATGATTTGGAAGAAGAGGCAAACTATCTAAATAACCAGGGGGTTTTCGAGATAATAGCTAAGGAAATCAAGGTCAAAACTATTATGATAAAGCCGGTTACAAGGATAGAGATCAAGGGAACTGGAAGAGAAAAAATGATAGGAGTGGACTATATGTACCTCCTGGAAGCATAGATAATGCTGCAACTACCTCTGGTAAAATGTCCATGGAGGACATGATGGAGAAATTATTAAAGGGAGTTAAGACTACCAACTCTAGGGTGATTACTATGAAGAGTGATTTGTCTTCCATGATTCAGTTGGTAAACTTACACTCTACTTTTATCAAACAGTTGGAGTAGCAAATGAGCCAACTCTCAACAATATTGATTCAGAGAAAGAGCGGAACTTTGACAAGTTATATAGTTCAGAATCCTCAAAATGATGCCTCTTGCATGGAAATTACCACATGGAGTTATGAGGTATTACCAGGCCCGTCTGTGGTCAAAGCTATGATTGAAGAGGATATTGAGCATGAAGAAACTTATCTAGTGGAGTCTGAAAAATTGGATGAAGTTATTGAGAATAAATCATCCAACCATCAGTAGGTTGATGAGTTGGAAAGAGCAAGGGAAAGAATATTGAAGTGGTGGTTACTACTCTCCCAAAACCACCTTCTCTATTTCCCCATCGGTTGAAAAAGAAGGCCGACGACACAAATTTTGGAAAGTTTATGGCCATACTTAAGTAGTTGACAATCAACTTGCCATTGGTAAAGGCATTAGAGGAAATACCCGCATACACAAAGTTCATGAAAGACCTTGTTACAAAGAAGCGGATAGTTAGTTATGAGACAAAGGACAATCTCCATTATTGTGGTGCTATTTCCATAAGATCATTGGTGTAGAAGAAGGCAGACCTAGGAGTATTTACTATCCTGTGTACTATTAGGCCTCTTGATTTTGCAAAAGCTCTATGTGATTTGGGATCTAGTATAAATTTGATGTCGATTGTTGTGTATAAGAAATTGGGTTTGGGGGATCCTACTCCCACGAATATGAGATTAGTTATGGCAGATAGGTCTGTGAAGTGGACCATGGGGATTCTAGATGATGTATTAGTTAAGGTGGTCATTTTAATATTTACAACTGATTTTTTCATTCTCGATTATGAGGTGGACTTTGAGGTGCCCATAATATTGGGTAGACCTTTCCTCACAACCGGGAGTGTACTTATTGATCTAAAGGCAAAAGAGCTACTATTCAGGTTGAATGATAAAGTAGTTCGATTCGATGTATTCCATTCTATGAAATAACATAAAGATATGAGCATATTTTATATTGTGGATGTTTATTATGAGGAGGAGCAGGAAGTACCCATTGAGGAAAATTTTTGTGTAGAGACTTTAGTTGTTGTATTTATGAATTTTGATCAAGAAGGTATTGAAGATTATGAGGACACTATATGTTCCTTTACAGACATTGGGTCTTATTCTTATGCACCCAAGAAGCTGGATTTGGACTTGAAAAATCATCCAAGTCCACCGGCCAAGCTGTTTATTGAAGAGCCACCTACTTTGGAGCTGAAAGAGATGTCGGGTCATTTGAGGTATGTGTTCCTGGGAAACGGGAATAGACTACATATTATTATTACAGCTGACTTAGGTGAGAAATAGGTGGAAGACCTTATCTCTATTCTTAAGAGATATAACAAAGATATTGGCTGGACGATTGCATACATTATCAATATTCCTCTTGGTATATGCACAGATAAAATCCAGCTAGAGGAGTATTGTGTCCTAACTATTGAGTATCAACGTTGTTTAAACCTACCTATGCAAGTGGTGGTGAAGAAAAAAATCATCAAGTGGTTAGATACAGGAGTGGTATACCCCATCTCAGATAGTAAGTGGGTAAGTCCTGTTCAGAGCATACCCAAGAAAGAGGGCATGATAGTGGTGGCTAACAAGAAGAAGGAGTTGATTTCACTTAGGCCTGTTACTAGATGGAGGGTGTGTATGGATTACAGAAAAATCAACTTATGGACATTGAAGAACCACTTCCCAATGCCTTTCAAGGATCAGATACTTAATCGGTCAGCGGGAAGAGGGTGGTATTATTTTTTGGATGGTTATTCAGGTTACAATCAGATTTCTATAGACTTGGAGGATTAGGATAAAATGAATTCACCTACCCATATGGTTATTTTTCACTTAAACGGATGTCGTTTAGATTGTGTAATGCACCTGCTACCTTTCAACAGTGCATGATGTCTATTTTCTCAGATATGGTTGAAAACACCTTGGAGGTGTTTATGGATGATTTTTCTATTATAGGAGATTCATTTGAGCTGTGTTTTGTAAAACTGAGTTGGGCCTTGCAATGGTGTGAGGAGTTCAATCTTGTGCTTAATTGGGAGAAATGCCACTTCATGGTAAATGAGGGCATTGTTCTTGGACATAAAATTTTAGCAAAGGGGATTTAAGTTGATCGAGCTAAAGTTGAGGTTATAGAGAATCTTCCACCTCCTATTTCTGTGAAGGGGGTGCATAGTTTCCTTTGCCATGCTGGCTTCTATTGGAGGTTTATAAAGGACTTCTCAAAAATTGCAAACCTCCTATACTAAATTTTGGAGAAGGAAGTCAAATTCTACTTTGATGATGATTGCTTGAAGGCATTTGAATGCCTTAAATGGAATTTGGTTGATGCTCCTATCATTATTGCACCGAATTGGTTAAAACCATTTGAGATCATGTGAAATGCAAACGGTGTTTCCCTTGGAGTTGTGCTAGGATAAAAGAAATGCAAATTGTTTCATCCAATCTATTATGCTAGCAAAGTGCTGAATGGAGCTCAAAAGAACTACACCATCACAAAATAGAAACTTCTTACAGTAGTCTATGATTTTGAGAAGTTTCGAGCTTATTTGCTAGGAACCAAGGTGGTGGTCCACACCGACCACGCAGCCTTGAGATATTTATTGGAGAAAAAGGATGCAAAACCACGGTTGATTAGATAGGTGATTCTACTTCAAGAATTTGACTTCGAAGTTAAAGATAGGAAGGGTTGAAAAAAACAAGTGAAAGATCATCCGTCTAGGCTGGGAGGCGAGCAAGCAGCTAGAGATGAATTTGAGATCAATGATGTATTTTTGGATAAGGAAATATTGGCTACTGCTATGGATAAAATACCTTGGTATGCTGATTTTGTAAATTATGTGGTGAGCAAGGTGATACCAGAGGATCTTTCCTTTAATCAAAGGAAAAAGTTTCTCCATTATATGACCCATTACTTCTGAGATGAGATGTATTCTTTTTGGCAGTGTGCGAATGGTATTATTAGAATGTGCATCCCAGAAGTAGATATGTTGAGTATACTGGAAGCGAGTCATGCTTCCCCAGTTGGAGGTCACCATGCAGGTGATCAAACTATAAGGAAAGTTCTTCATAGTTGCTACTATTAGCTCTCTTTGTTCCATGATTCCTATGAGTTCATGAAGAGGTGTGACCAATATCAAAGGAAAGGGTCCATCTAAAAGCTCCAAGAGTTGCCAATGTCTAAAATGCTGGAGGTAGAACTATTTAATGTTAGGGCATTGATTTCAAGGGCCCTTCGTGACTCATTTGGGATGAAGTACATATTAGAGGACGTTGACTACGTGTCAAAATGGGTTAAGGCAGTGGCTCTAGCATAAATGAAGGAAAGAGAGTTGTTGCATTCTTGAGGAAAAACATCTTCTCTCACTTGAGGGTACCATGTACCATTATCAGTGATGAAGGATCACACTTTTGGAACAAAATGTTCAGAGCGACCTTGGAAAAATATGGAGTTAAGAAACATAAAGTGGCTACACCATACCACCCACAAACCAGTGGGCAGGTAGAAATCTCTAATCAAAAAATCAAAGCTATCATTTCCAAGACTGTAAATGCTAGCAGGAGGGATTGGTCTAGAAAGATGGACGATGCCTTATGGTCATATAGAAGGATTTCAAGACACCAACTGATATGTCACCATACCAATTGGTTTATGGCAAGGCATGTTTTTTGCCAATTGAACTGGAGCATAAAGCACTGTTGGCACTGAAGTGGCTTAATCTGAACTAGAATGAGGCAACAGATATGAGAATGGGGAAGCTGAATGAGATGGATGAGTTCTATCTTGGAGCTTATGAAAGAGCTAACTTATACAAAGAAAGAATAAAGAATTACCATGACCGCAGAATTGAAAAGCGGAATTTTTAGAAAGGTGACTTGGTGTTCCTTTTCAACTCCTGACTCTAGCTTTTTCTAAGTAGGCTTAAATATAAATAGTCTGGCTTATTTGATGTTAACCAAGTCTACTCATATGGAGTAGTAAAACTCAAAAATAAAGACTGAAGTGTCTTCAAGGTCAATGGGAAATGAGTCAAATTGTACATCGGTCCAATGGACTCGATAAGAAGTATTAATACTATCTATCTCGATGATGTCTGAGTAATTGAGATAACTGAGTCGTGCCGCTATGATAAATCTGGCGCTAGTTGGAGGCAACCCAAGGTGTGTTGTTGTAAAGAAATAGTTTAAGTTATTTCATTGTTTTGTGAAACCTAAAGGGTTTACGTAAGTATGCAGGTCTAACAGTGCAGGAAAATAGAAGCTGAGAAAGTTTAGGGGTGACCGACGGGTTTCCCGACGGACCATCGATGACTCGACGGACCGTTGTGGTAGCCATAGCAACAAAATCCAGAAACAAGGTTACTGGAAGAGTAGCGATGGTTTAATCGATGGACCATCACATACTCAATGGATCATCGACTCAACCATCGCCAATATGTCTCTAAGTAAGTTCACTAGAAAGGGAAAATGGCTTGACCGATGGATCATCACACATGAGACATACCATCGCTAGAACCGTCGCATAAAACCCTATTCCAGTGGGTCGGGTCGAATTAATTTAAATAATCGAAAGTTTTATTTTTATCCGATTCAAACCGGTTTAAATGGATAATTAAGGGTGGTTAAATAGCGCCCCAACGGTTCAAGTTCCTGAGACTATTTAGTGTCCCTATATTCAGCATATCTGAGACTCTCCATTACCTTCTTAAACTTCTCTTGTTCCATTCCCCTAGATATTTAAACTTCTTCTCCTCTTTGTTCTTTCAATCACAAGCAACACAAGTTCCTCACAAAAGTAAGGTATCACATTATGTCCTGGGTTTAGAGTGCAAGTCAGGAAAGTGATCAAGTTTTGCAATGCTAAGGTATGATCTCTACATTACTCTCCATGTTATTCAACCATAATAACCATGAAAGCATGTGAAGGATTCAATGTTGAAGCAATCCACTTTAATTTTAAGTTGTTCTGTAGTGGTCTGAACTGAGTTGAAATCTGAAAAAACTTTATCCAGGGTGAAGTCTGAGTAGACCATGGATAAAGAAAAGAAAAATTAGTAATGAATTATTGATGAAATTCCCTGAGAATCGTGTTTACATTAAGAGCGTGCAAAGTGTTTGATAAAATGCCAAAATGAGGCCTGAAGTTAAAAATGGCATGCGACGGTGATGATAGGCGTATTTACACGCCTAAAGCACCTTAATTTACCCATATTTTAGCTAACTTTTGAGAACAAAATATATAATTCATGCACTTTTAGTCCTTTTTCCTGTAAGTGAGCTAACAAACGTGATTAGCAAGTTTTCAGGTATAAACGATGAAGATTCCAGCACTTTATGGATAACTTGACGCCCAAGGAAGCTTCACGAAAGAAGGAAAGCAGCGTTTGGATGCCTATGGAGTGAAAGTGATGCATGGATAACTTGTCTTGGGCAAAAACAGCATTTCTAAAGACTTTGGGGATCAACAGTAACTTAGTAGGATTAGGATAAGGATGCAGTAACCTAGTAGGATTAGGATAAGTACGCAGTAGCCTAGTAGGAATAGGATATGGGTGTTATAAATACCCTATGTTGCTGAAGTTTTTATTATTATCTCTCTCCATTCGAATAATTCATTCAACTCTTACAATTCGATTCACTCATTAATTCAAGTATTTTCCATCCGACTTTTGCTACTACTTCACGTTACAATATTCTGTAAGTTTTAACAGAGAAACACGACTCTCTTGAGAAGAACGGAAGGAGAAAAAATGTCCAACCCTAGTTGACGTTTATCACTTCCATCACCAAGACTATCCTAAGTGGTGGTATGATGATTATATCTATTGTGATTTCCGTTGCACTCATGAGTAGCTAAACTTCTCTGTTAGGGTTATGGAAGCCTTATGAGATACTATCGGCTGCTATGAGTTTGTGAATTCTTGATACGTATGCTGCTTATATCATTACTCTATTCATCTTAATTGAATTCTTGTTGTTGCAAACATTTAGAATACGCCAGTATAGCATTAACTTGTTCGAAAGAAAAGTTACATGTCTGGAAAAGAGAGAATGACAAGGAAATAGGTCTACTAAACCCTGTTTAAAAGTTAGTGCCGTAACTGGATTAACCTCTTGGAGAATTCGTACCATTAGTATACGCTTTAAGCTCGAAATAGTTAAAGTGATATAATCCTTGATGGTCGAAAGACGCTAGGATTTACCATAGAATATGAATCTCTATAAGTGCATGCATGTCTGAATTCCGCATAACTCATAGCCAATAGATACGTAGAACTCATAAGGTGGACATAACCCTAACTCTCAATTCTCATTGATTAAAACCTACCAAGTATTCCGTTTTTACTCTACTATTTTGTTTACATTATTTGCACGCACAAAATCCCCCCTTTATTCGCAGAACTTTCATCAAAATTCTAATAATCGTCGCTTACTTAGTGACCAAGTATTCCCTGTGGGATTCGACACCCAACCCAGTTGGGTTCTATATTTGACAATGACCTCTTACACTCTTACGAGAGCTGTAGTTTGAGCGTTATCAAATTTTGGCGTTGTTGCCGGGGAATACAGTTGTCAACTAAGTTTGTGATAGTTACTAGACCCTTTGGTCAAAGATTCTCATACTTTACTTTTAGTTGTTGTTTTTGTTTTCTGCAGGTTTTGTTCAGTGCATGCCAAATACTCAAAGTTCTGGTCAACCATTATTACCCAGAAACCCTGAACCGCAACTTATTGGCAGAATGGATGCACAACGTGACATTGACAGAAGGGAGGCTCAACAGGAGTAGGCTAGACTAGCTGCACTGGCAGCTGCTCAAGTGCATCAACAGAATATTGATAACCCAGGTCGTGCAACAAATCCTGATAATGAGGACCTGGGTGATGAGGAGCTACTGAATCCTAGGCGTACTGATGAAGTGGAAGCACCTATGCATAAGAGAGATCGTCAAGCTAGAATGAGACCTAACCGCCGAGTTGTGCAGGCTCCTTTTGATGATGATGATGATGATCTGGATGGAGATGGTGCTACAGGAGCTATTATTCCTCCGCCCTTGGAACCTGGAGCAAAGTTCAATATCACCAGCACCATGATTCAACTATTGCAGCTCAAGGGATTATCTGGTGGACTCGCAGGAGATGATCCGAATATGCATATGATCAACTTTATTTCAACATGCAAGTCATTTGACAATCCAGAAGTTGGGCAGAATGCAATTCGGCTGCGCTTATTTCCATTGTCTCTGTCTGGGGAGGCAAATCTATGGTTGAATGGGCTAACTCCTGATTCTATTACTAATTGGAGGCAGTTGAAAGACGCTTTCCTAGAAAGATTCTTTCCGCCATCCAAGAGAGCACAGTTGAGAGATGAAATCAGCAATTTTCGATAGCTTCGAACTGAAGCTCTCCACGAAACATGGGAGATGTTCAAGAAGAAGCTTATGCGGTGCCCAAATCATCAGATGACCAACATCCACTTGATGGAGATATTATACAGGGCTTTGAACTCAGTGACTAAACCAGTGGTTGATAATGCTGCAGGTGGGTCATTCATGGACCTTACTTTTCTCGAGGCAAGTGATATGCTAGATCGTATGACAAAGCAGAGTAGAGCTTGGCATACCAGGGATTCTGAGGTAGCAAGCTCTACCATATCTATTGGCATGACTGCAGAGTAGAGGCCTAGATAAGAGGAACGTGATCAAGATATGGCGCACATGAAAACACAGATGGATCTTCTTACAAAGCATCTATTATTAGGGAAGACCGAAAAAGTCAAAGCAGTTGCGTCAAAAGGAAGAGACGAATCCGATTCAGAGGAAGAAGCCAACTACTTGAATAATCAGGGGGTTTTCCGAGGCAATGCCCAAGGAAACCAAAGTCGGAACTATTATGATAAATCTAGATACAAGGACCGCGATCAAGGTAGTTGGAAGAATAAAACTGACAAGAGTGGTTTGTATATTCCTCCTGGAAATCGTGAGGCCACGACATCTGGTTTGGGGAAGATGTCTATGGAAGATATGATGGCAATGCTGCTGAAAGGAGTTGAGGCAACTAATACGGGAGTGAATGAGGTGAAGAACGATTTGTCTTCAATAAATCAATTGGTTGAATCACATTCTACTGCAATAAAGCAACTAGAGTAGCAATTGAGTCAACTTTCAGTGGCATTCAATCAAAGAAAAGCTGGAACACTACCTAGCGACACAGTGCAAAATCCGATGAAGGATGGATCGTGTATGGCTATTACTACCCAAAGTGGTAAAGTGTTGGAAAATCCATCTAAAGTCAAGCAGGTAGTTGATGATATAGCAGATAATGTTATTGATGCAGAATGTGAAGAGGCCAAAGAAGCTGAAGAGTGTGTTCATGACGTCACCCCTAGACGTTTGCAACCTGAAAAGATTGATAGTTGGAAGCAAGATAAAAAGAAAGTTGTGGAGAAAACTATTCCACTTCCACCACCACCTTTTCCTCAAAGACTGAAGAAGAAAGCTGACGACACTCCTGAAAAAGTTGATAATCGAAAGCAAGATAAAAAAGAAGTGGTGGAGAAAACAATTCCCCTTCCACCACCACCTTTTCCACAGAGACTGAAGAAGAAGGCAGATGATACAAGGTTCAGTAAATTCATGACGATGTTGAAGTAGCTGACTATTAATGTCCCTTTGGTAGAGGCGCTAGAGAAAATGCCTGGGTACGCAAAATTTATGAAGGATCTTTTAACAAAGAAGCGGGCAGTAAGCTCTGAGCCGGCAGATAATATTCATCATTGCAGTGCAATTGCCACAAGGTCCTTAGTACAGAAGAAGGCATACCCTGGTTCTTTCATTATTCCTTGCACGGTTGGATCTATGAATTTTGCTAAGGCATTGTGCGATTTGGGAGCTAGCATCAATTTGATGCCACTATCCGTCTATAGAAAGTTTGGGTTGGGCGACCCTACACCAACCAATATGCGGCTCGTGATAGCAGATAGGTCGATAAAACGACCTGTGGGTATCTTGAATGATGTGTTGGTGAATGTGTCTACCTTCATTTTTCCTGCAGACTTTGTGATTTTGGATTGCGAGGTGGATTCTGAAGTTCCCATAATCTTGGGACGTCCTTTCCTTGCAACAGGAAGTGTGCTTATTGACATGAGAGATAATGAGCTTTTATTTTGGTTGAATGATGACGTGGTCCTCTTTGATATATGCAAAGTAATGAAGCAGCCCAGCGATATGAATGTGTTCTCCGTAGCTGATGTTCATTATGAGGATAAGAAAGCATTATCTGTAGAGAAACAGCTTACTGTTGAGCCATTGTCTGCTGCGCTGCTGAATGTTGAGCATAAGGACGATGAAGATTATAAAGAAACTATGTGTGCTCTAACATAAATAGGGTCCTATTCTCATACTCCTAAGCAGCCGGACCTTGATCTTAAGAATCAACCGTCACCAACAGTGAAGACTTCCATTGAAGAGCCCCCAGTGCTAGAATTGAAAGAGCTCCCCAATTATCTAAGGTATGCATTCTTGGGAAGTGGAAATACACTTCCGGTAAGTGTGGCGGATGATTTAAGTGAACAGCATGCAGAGGCTCTCATCTCTGCTCTGAAGAGATACAAGAGAGCTATGGGTTGGACTATTGATGATATAATTGGTATCCCTCCTGGGATATGTATGCACAAGAGTCATATCGAAGAAGATTGCATGCCTACAAGTAAGCATAAGAATAGTCTGAATCCATTCAGAAAATGATGCCCCATCTATCTCGATGAAGTCTAAGTAATCGAGATAGCTATGTCGTGCCGCGACAATAAATCAAGCGCTTGGTGGGAGGCAACCCATCATTTTTAATTGTTTTGTTTTCTTAAGATTTTGTCGAGCCACGACCAAAACTAAGGCGCTTGATGGGAGGCAACCTATCGTTCTAATCATTTTTGTTATTTTTGAGTAAATGTAGGTGCAAGAGGTGTAAAAGAGGAGATTGGTTTCAAATTTTGATTTGGAAGTATTGCATGTTGAAGGTGGTAAGTCAGGAATGAAGAAGCAAAAGGCTATGGGTTAGTCATTGCCTATGAAAATATAGGCAAAGAACAAGGAGAGGCCTATGTAAATCTGGGCCACGAACAAGGCAAGGCCTATGCTATGGCCTAAGCTCTTGGATTCTACAATGCCATGGCATAGGCGCCGCCTATGCTCAACAATGACATAGCATAGGCGCCGCCTATGCAAAGGCATTTTGTCTCTGAATCTAGTATGCCATAGCATAGGCGCCGCCTATGCTTAACAATGCCATAGCATAGGCGTCGCCTATGCCAAGCATAGGCAAAGCATTAGGCGCCTCCTATGGTCACTTTTGGTCTCCAAATCCGATTCCAAATGGGTCAAAACCCGATCCAAGCTTGTCCTATAAATAGAACCTTAGTCTTAGAACAAAAATGCATTGAAACCTCAACCTAGGCGCCGCCTACCTCTCCAAAATCTCTCAAAAAATTTTCTTTTGCTCTTTTACTTTGCAAGAACATCTTCCGAGGCCATCAACCAAGTAAGTACTTCTTCGTTCTTCTTTTATATTCCGTAAGTACTACACTACTACGCCTATAATAAATTGTTAAATCTTGAAGTAGTATTGGTGATTTGAATATGGTTGATTTGTTGTGATACAACTAAGTGAGTGAAAGAATACGTAATGATGCTCTTGATTTGGTTCCCACTTGTATTTGATTGTTATACACTGTCATAATTTTGCGGAGTCGACATGGTGAAGTTAAGTGGATAATCTTCAAAATTGAATGCTTGAATGTTTGAATGACTCGTTCATCGAGATAAAGATCATGATTGAATACAAGCATGAGATGTTGTGATTATTTCTATACCATAACTTGATACGATCTCTATGCAGTAGTCTTGTTAAAAAAAGTGCATTAATCCAAACATGAGAGTATGATCAAGATTACATGAAATAGAGTTGGAAAGGATAGTTAAGACAACATGAAAGTATGACTGTTCTGAACATATTGTTGGAACATATCGCCCAAATGTATAACGATGACGTCTGAGTAGTCGACATCACTCACTTAATTAGTCTGTGCCAACAACTTAAGTGTGGGGTGGTGCCATTACTGTTTGTTTATCAATTGAATCTTCTGAGATGAAGCTAACATGACTCTATTAGGATCTCAGGTAGAATGGCCTCAAAAGGACGACAAGAAAAACAAAAAGTATCCACCTCACAGAAAGGTTAGGAAAGCAGAAGAAAAGAGCAACTGAATCCTCCTCGCTACAAATACCTCGACGCACTTTTGGATCAAGAGGGGTACAATTTGAGGAAACTCTGAGGATGACGACTCTGATGATGATTCCAACGCAGGGGGTATGACTCCAGACATAGAAGAGGAGTCCGACTAATCAGGTTTTTCGTATTTATTTTCCACTGAGGGCAGTGTGTCCCGTCTAAGTGTGGGGTGCTGGTATTCGTATGCTGTACTTCTTTGCCTACATTTATTGTCATAATTTTTTTGTTTGTTTTAATTAGTCATAGATTGTTTTTAGATTTTGATGCATGAAATTGTTCTGATAGGCGGCATGGTGTTATGACAAGAGTTTGTGCTAGAATCATTACTATTGAAACATTTAGGCTCTAAGTGTGACTCACTGTGTGATAATTGTGTGGTTTAATTCATTCATCTGTTAGGGTCAAGAGTTTATAATACTCCCAATAAAGTTGACCATGTGCCTTGTGCGTGTGAGGTTATAATATATTTTGTGTTTGTGGCTGATGCTAGAACTTTCCTGGTGTGTGTGTGAAGCGAAATAAAGAATGTGAGTTTAGGAGATGATTTAGGCATTTTCTTGGCAACCTGTGATTGTTTACCTTCGTTTTACCTACCCGTGGACATTATCTTAGTCAACCCCTTTTATCTTTTAGCCTATTTTCTTTGATAGCCTCATATGTAGCCTAATCCATTTTTTTCAAGACCATAATTTGATCCAAATTCCTAAGCACTTTAAATTGTAAAGTCATGTGACAAAATAAGAGGAAATTGGATAAGTGTGATGCCTTAGAATGTATTGGTTCTTGAATTTGTTATGAAAAAGAATTTCTATCATAGAGGTGTGTTATGAAAAGAAAAATGAAAAAAAAAACTAAAAAGTTAGTTATGTTTAAAATTGAAAAACAAAAGAGGTGAGAAGGGGTGGTAGATTAAAAGAAAGTAGAAAGGTTGTTTGAAAGAAAGTGTAAATGGCATAATGTGATGTATTAAAGCGCTTAGGGAACTTAGTCACTATTTATGGCCAAAATAGTCCTACCCATCCCTTAGCCTACATTACAACCTATAAAGACCTATTTGATCCTAAGCTTAGCATTCTGATATTAGTAGAGCATTACACTAAGGGCAAGCCTATGGTCATCAGTTGCAACATATGAATTCTTTGTGAGAGTGAGATCAAGGATAATCATATACCCATGTTCTGAAAAATGCAATATTTGAGAGTGATTATGGGTAATATCTTATGTGAGACACACATGGTTGATGAGTTTTGGGTAGTCTTGTATGATTCTTTGTGGCTTAACTTGTGGATACGAATTAACCATCATCACGAGTCTATATTAGAGGTTGAATTGTTTCTAGAAGTGATTAGAAAACTACTCTTTGTGAATAATTGTTGTGCCTGTCTTGATGAATATTTTGTGTTGTTACTGTGAAACCCTAAGTAGATGTTTATATGGACATGATATATTGTTCAAGGACGAACAAAGCTTTAAGTGTAGGGTGTTGATGATAGGCGTATTTACACGCCTAAAGCACCTTAATTTACCCATATTTTAGCTAAGTTTTGAGAACAAAATATATAATTCATGCACTTTTAGTCCTTTTTCCTGTATGTGAGCTAACAAACGTGATTAGCAAGTTTTCAGGTATAAACGATGAAGATTCCAGCACTTTATGGATAACTTGACGCCCAAGGAAGCTTCACGAAAGAAGGAAAGCAGCGTTTGGATGCCTATGGAGTAAAAGTGATGCATGGATAACTTGTCCCGGGCAAAAACAGCATTTCTAAAGACTTTGTGGATCAACAGTAACTTAGTAGGATTAGGATAAGGATGCAGTAACCTAGTAGGATTAGGATAAGTACGCAGTAGCCTAGTAGGAATAGGATATGGGTGTTATAAATACCCTATGTTGCTGAAGTTTTTATTATTATCTCTCTCCATTCGAATAATTCATTCAACTCTTACAATTCGATTCACTCATTAATTAGAGTATTTTCCATTCGACTTTTGCTACTACTTCACGTTACAATATTATGTAAGTTTTAACAGAGAAACACGACTCTCTTGAGAAGAACGGAAGGAGAAAAAACATCCACCCCTAGTTGACGTTTATCACTTCCATCGCCAAGACAATCCTAAGTGGTGGTATGACGATTATATCTATTGTGATTTCCGTTGTGCTCATGAGTAGCTAAACTTCTCTGTTAGGGTTATGGAAGCCTTATGAGATACTATCGGTTGCTATGAGTTTGTGAATTCTTGATACGTATGCTGCTTATATCATTACTCTCTTCATCTTAATTGAATTCTTGTGGTTTCAAACATTTAGAATACACCAGTATAGCATTAACTTGTTCGAAAGAAAAGTTACATGTCTGGAAAAGAGAGAATGACAAGGAAATAGGTCTACTAAACCCTGTTTAAAAGTTAGTGCCGTAACTGGATTAACCTCTTGGAGAATTCATACCATTAGTATACGCTTTAAGCTCGAAAGAGTTAAAGTGATATAATCCTTGATGGTCGAAAGACGCTAGGATTTACCATAGAATACGAATCTCTATAAGCGGCATGCATGTCTGAATTCCGCATAACTCATAGCCAATAGATACGTAGAACTCATAAGGTGGACATAACCCTAACTCTCAATTCTCATTGATTAAAACCTACCAAGTATTCCATTTTTACTCTACTATTTTGTTTACATTATTTGCACGCACAAAATCCCCCCTTTATTCGTAGAACTTTCATCAAAAGTCTAATAATCGTCGCTTACTTAGTGACCAAGTATTCCCTGTGGGATTCGACACCCAACCTAGTTGGGTTCTATATTTGACAACGACCGCTTACACTCTTACAAGAGCTGTAGTTTGAGCGTTATCATACGGTCAATGCATTGGACTGTCAGATACCCGTTGACCCATCACTTGAAACCGTCGTCACTTTCTTAGAAATAGAGTTATTGGAATGTCCCCGGTGTTTTGGGTTGATAGACCGTCGCAGGTCCGACGGACCGTCGCCCTAATCGTCGCTGGCCAAAAAAATTTCACTGTCGTCTGGTTCGAGTTTGTGGACTAATAAAATCTACACTTTCAGGTACTATGGCTAACAAATTACCTCCAACCAGAGGCAGGGGTAGAGGCCAATAAGCCAGGCAAGGGCCATTACAAAGTTCGAACGCATCGGCAAAATCGTTAGGTGATTTCTTCATCCTGCCAGTCTCAAGTTGAGGGTGAAAGCAGTAGTAGAAACAACTCAAGTTCTATTTGGGTTGAGGATGGGGTTGAAACATCTAAACCCATCCAAGAGGAGATTCCTGAATAGAACCCGAACATGGTTCGATACAAGGACCCGCAACTTCAAGATGGTATGAGATGGCAAGTCGAAGGGGCTCGGGAGCATTTCTATAAAATACTCATACCTACAAATAGATTGGATGCAAAGAGACCTATTTTTGAGGAGTGTCAAATTATAACGACAACACTGTACGAGTATCCAAAACTTAAGTGCCAATTCAATGAATATGAATTGGCATGGATGAGCAGGACACTCGGATCCTATCAACCCAATTTGGTACATGAGTTTTACACCAATTACTTAACACTGCAGGAGAAGAACTGTCCCCCAGGTGCATCAGCGGCCAACATGAAAAAGCTGGATATAGTTCCTGTTCGTAGAGTCATCATAGATATCTTAGAGCATACATTGAACTAATTCTTGTTTAGGCCCGAATATCGGATACCAGGTGCAATCCCAGAATTAGAACATCGAATATTCACAGCAAAGACACAAAGGCTTTGGCTAGTCAGAGTATTGACAGACGAAAGAGAGCCTGTATGGTTACACAACCCACGCGATCGGATATCTAAGTCATCCCTAAGCTTTAGGTCCAAGTTCTGGTGGGCAATTGTGAAATTGAGACTGATGCTAATAGGAGGTGATGACCGTTTAGAGATCACTAGAGAGGTAATCATTGATGCATTAATCGAGGGATTAACAGTATATTTTGGTCACCTTATTGCTGATGAGTTGTTCTTCAGAGCTCACAAGACCACGACTGCGCTTCCATTTCCATATCTTATCACTTAGTTGTGTAAGCAATCAAATGTTCCTTTGATTAGTGGACTTGATAATGAGGTTAGAGCAGTGAATAGGAAAGGTAGTGAAAATACAAGGGATGACTCAAAGTTCGATATACGAGTCAACAGGCCTCCAGCTCAGCAAACTTAGTCGGCGCCAATTCCTGAATCATTAGATGGTCCTTCAGGTATTCCATTACCTCTTTCTACGTACATGCCTCCTACCTACTCTGCAGGTTCAACTTCGATTCCCATGGGTGGAACTGCAGATTCTATACTAGTTCCATCCCAATATTCAGAATATAAGCTGAACCAGGAGAACTTCGCAAAGGTAGTCAGGGTACAAAAAGGGTTGAAAAGCAATTATCTACATAGGGGGCATATTTCAAACCCTTTTTTGAAATAATTATAGAAGAAGCAGTATGTCCTTTCAAGAACATCTAGCTAAGAATGGAAAACATGGAGGAGCAAATCAACAAAAAGTCGGATGCAATGTCTATCCTAGATTATGCAAAATTGATTGAGAAAGTTGGACAAATCTGGCTAGGTGTAGATAAGATGAATCAATATCCACAACAGACCATTTTTTATCCAGTAAAAATTGAAAGTGATGAGGATGAAGGTCTTGTTGACTTAATGGGGAGACCAATCAAAGATAAGGGTAAAAAGCAGCAAAAATAGATGAAAAGGCTGAGAAAGTTGCAAAGAGAGCAGAGAAGAAAAGAAAACTTGCAGCCATGTCACCTGAAGAGTTATAAGACTATCAGATGCAGAAGAAAATTAAAAAATCTAAGAGATCAGAGGAAAAGAGGAATAAGAGATTGCAGGATGAACCTGCAGGTGTTTCTACAAGCTCCGGCCCAGTCAGGGGGCAAATTTCTGATCCTATCAGATATGTGGTACCTTCAATTCTAGAGGGAGAGATTTTGAGCACTCCCAACACCAAGGGGTCATTATTGCAACTGGTGAGGAAACTGTAGCCTCACCACACTTCACAAACTCCTTAGATGAATAAGAGGCAATACAAGTATACCCACTCCTTAGAACTTTATTTGATGCTTTGAGGATAATGCATTTATTTTTTATAGGGGTGGTGTACTTGTATGTCTTGTTTGATGTTAATGCATTTTTATTTCTTGTTAAGAAATTAACTGTAGGTCTGGTTCAGTCATTAATGTTATTGTATGAAACAAAAGTACCTTTTATGTTAGCAACTTGTTTTATATGTGGATGACAAGTGATTGTGGAAAAGTTTGTTTCTTGATTTTTGTATAATTACTCCCCCTTACCATATGGTAAAGTGCTATGAAACCATTTGTGACTCTGATACTGACATTAGAAGTTGGTAGTAAAGCAAAGCATAGCTATGTGATCTTGATCCCAAGAATTAGTAGGATAGAAATTAACTCAGTGTCTGTTTAGGTGAGTATTTGTGTAGTTCTGGAATAAGTGTTACACCTAGAACTTTCTCGGTTCATTAGATGTTGTCATGTGTTTTGACCCAATAAGCATAGGATAGTAGTCCTCCTTGTTTTGTTAGTCCACTTAGCCAAAGTAATGACCCACCAAAAACATTTTGTTTTCTTTGTCAACCCTGATGAGCCGTGTTAGTGTTTATTCTATCCAAATAAATTTAATTCACTCTCTAGAAGGTGTTAATACTTAGATTTGTCCCTAATCTATTTTTGGACACTCTGCACTTTAACTTGGGCAAATTGCCTAAGTTGAGGGTGGCTACTATTGGATTGTTGGCCTCTTAGGTGTTTGAGTTGAAATTCATTTGAGAGGTAGCATCCGGCCCTAGTTTAGTTACATGTCTAAATAGATATTGTGCACCTCAACTATCTACATCAGCATAAGTTGAGGGTGGTTGATCCTGTTGTTCAACAACTATATAAAAAAAATTGTTGGTTATGACAAGGGCGTGGATGGATAGTAAAGATTGCAAATAGGGAAAAGAACTTTAACTCTGGTGAGTAGCTACCAAAAAGAGGTAAAGAGAGTGAAGTTTTGTACTTCAAGTCACTTACCCAAATGAACAACCCTTGTTGAGCGTAAAACCTCATTACAACCCTTAGAAAGTCCTACTTGATCTTAGCGAGTCAATCATAAGAGAACATTAGATGATAAAGTCAAGTTTATGGGTGTGCACTATGTTTGTACTTTTTTTCTAAGAGTGAGAGGCTTAGTTTCATCCATTATTTAATTGTGTAATATTAGGCGGACTTCTTTGACTGTGAGAGCATGTTGACTTATATCTATTCAACTTATTTCTTCGAGGTGTGGTATCTGCGGCTATGAGTATGCTGATTATTAGTTAATGCCAGTAGTAATCCATATGTGTTGAGATAGCATATCCAAATGGGCAGTGGAATAATTTTATGATTGTGTTGGTTTTACAATGAAATACCTATCACGATGTTGTTCATCTATGTATATTGGTGTTGAGATACTTGAGGACAAGTAATTACCTTAAGTTGAGGGTGTTCTCTTAGAATACATTAAGATGTCATCTGTGAACACAATGATAAATACATCCAGAAATTGATGAAAAACCCTATTCATCAAATCCATGAATGCCACCGGGGCATTGGTCAACCCAAATGACATCACCAAGAACTCAAAATGCCTATACCGAGTACAAAAAACTAACTTAGGGATATACACCCCCTGATCTTAAGATGATGATGCCCAGACCAAAGATCTATCTTAGAAAGAATTTGGCACCTTGAAACTGATCAAACAAGTCATCTATTCTTGGTAGAGGATACTTTTTCTTAACTGTTACCTTATTCAACTAACTATAGTCAATTCACATCCAAAGGTAACCATTATTCTTATGCATGAATAACACCAGTGCACCCCACTAGGGTATACTAGGATGGATGTAACCGTTATCCAAAAGATCCTTAAGTTTCTCCTTAAGATCCTTCAACTCCGTTGGAGCCATTCAATAAAGGGGAATAGAAATTGGACGAGTGTCTGAAACCAAGTCAATACAAAAGTCAATCTCCCTAACTGGAGAAACACCGAGAAGATCATCCAAAAACACCTCAGGAAACTCATTCACCACCAGAACTAAATAAAAAGAAGGACTTTTTAAGTTAGAATCTTTAGTTTAGAATAGATGATATAAACACCCCTTGGATATTAATCTCCAGTCTCTAAGATAAGATATAAAATTCCCTTTAGGATCTAGAGAACCACCCTCCCATTCAATAATCGGTTCACCAGGGAACCTAAATATAACATGATGGGTTTGAGAGTCTAGGGACATATACCATGAGTCTAACCAATCCATCCCTTGAATATCATCAAAATGCACCATATCTAATTCATACATATACAACAAAGTATCCTTACTACCAATAGATACCACACGACCCTCTTTTAGCAACAACAGAGTCGCCTACCAGGGTAGTAATAGAAAAAAGATCCAAAATAACCTCGGGATTGAAATCAAAATACAAAACCACAAATGGGGTCACATAAGATAGAGTGGACCTTGAATCAAGTAAAAAATACATTTCATGAGAAAATAGTTGTAACGTAACGATCACAACATCAGATGATGCCTCAGACTCCTATCGGGATGCAAAAACATATAATCGATTCCGGCATATGCTGGTACCAGAAGCAGAAGTAGACACAGAAGCACCACCCATTAGTGCAGGAGTAGATAAAGAGGAAACATAAACTTTGTTCACCCCTAAAGTAGCCTTACCAACTGGGAAAATACAAAGCATATGACCTAGTTGACCACATTTGAAGAACCTTCACAGAAACCCCAATGTAACCGACCACAGAACCTACAAAGAGGACATGATGAGGCCAACTGAGCCCCATTTGCCTGAGATTATGTACCTTATGCGCAGAAGTTATCGCCACCCTGCTAACGTATGTCAACCAAAGGCTTCGAGTAGGGAGTACTAGATGTAGAGAGAGAACCAAAACTCTCACACTTCTTCTTTGGACACTGGCAACTATCCTTACCACTTATCTATAGACCACCCTTGTCAGAGAACCTGAACTTTATACCCTACCTTTCCCCTACCTCAACCTGCTTCCTCTTTTCCTTCTCTATCTATTTCGTATGAACAATCTAGAAATATCCATGTCCTTGGTCAGTAAGGCAGTCTTACTTTTAAGGATCTGCTCATTCAATAGTCTTAAAGGAAACTTACTCATTATGGACCTCATATCAGACACCATTTTCGGAGCATACGTAGAAAATTGGTGAAATTTCAATGCATACACCTTGACTGACATTTTCCCCTATTTCAGAAAAACAAATTTCTCTGTTTTTTCTTTCCTCAACTCCTGCAGAAAAAAATGGTCTAGAAATGCATTAGAGAATGTCTCCCATAAAGATGACTCCTCAACATCACCCTTTTCCCTATACCATTCCTCGTACCATTGGTACGCCATATCCTTTAGCATATAGATAGGAAAATCTACCCTTTCGACAGTCGTGGCATGCATAACACTAAAAATATTTTCCATCTCAACCAAAAAACCCAGAGGATCCTTCTCCACCTTAACATAGTAAAATTTAGAGGAATCAACCTCATGAACTGGATAACCCTTGTGGACTTAGAATATGGAATACCATCTGTACAATGCTCATCCTGAGAAGCTACCATATGAGCAATCACATGAATCGATTGAAAAAAACTCTGAATTCATCACGTTGCCTGAAAAGGACAAGAGGGAACCGGTAGAACTCCATAAAAATCAAGAATTGGACCCCTGGACCAAGTATGGATCCCCTGAGTAGAGCGTGTCCCATTAACATTATCCCCAGTTTGGACAAGGGAGTTTCTGTGCGGTTCAGATTGTCTAGGAATGATTTGAAAAGTGAACAGATAGGAATTAGAGGATAATTCAGGACCTTAGACTTTACAACTCTAAATCAAAACACAAAAAAGTAAAACATTCCTAAATTCCTTTTAACCTCTTCCTTAAGAGTGTGGCACGCCACACACCCTTAAAAGAGACACTACTCGACACGACTTTGTGGACTACTAATTGACCATGAACCAAGGGATCTAATACCAACTTGACATGACCCAAACATGGTCCTTCTCGTGATGGGAATCTCAAGTTCAACTAGGACTGGATACCACCCCGATTACAAAACCCAATAACTAAATGCATACCCTGATTTAGATAAATTCCGAGCATATAAGAAGATAGCATTTTGTATAATTCTAGACTTTATGATAGGTCCATGACCGTGACCAACCCAATCAAGTCTAACCATCTAATATCGACCAAAAATCATAACCAAACCTGTATAATAACAAAGTTCATGTCCATAACATAACATAACATAATAGGATGGAACAATCATAAATACAATCAAATGGTATCAACCCTAATACCGAAGCCAATACTAAGGATAACACTACTATAAACACCACCTATACCAACCCGTAGTTGTTCCATAAAGCCTTTATACGAAAGTAGAATAATATCCGACCAGGACATGACCTCGACCATACACAAAACCATATTATATAAAATAAATAAAGTATGTAAAGACATCCATGATATGAAATAGATCCTTCCTGAGTATGAAAGCTCAATACCTCAATCTAACAGTTGATCCCAAAACCAATTACTAAACAGGAAGGGTAGAACGGTTGATTCCTATATCGCGTGGGGATAAAGTTACCTAAAGAAGAGTTAGCAGGTGAATGATAGCATACACTCTGGATAAAATACTAACCTTTAAAACCAAGTAAACAACCATACGCATAAACATCCATAGCTATATACCTATATATATCCATGATGCAAAAGAAAACCGAGTTTAGCATGCCTTTCAAACTATTAACTTGGGTATTTGTAGATTAACCATCCTAGAACCACCCACGGGCTATATTGATCCAGTGCAACCCCCAGAACGGGACCCGATGCGTGTAGTTGTGTGAACTGGAGATACCATAGGGGTAGAGGATTCTTGTGTACTATTATCCCTCCTTGATACATATGTACAAGTGTACTTGTGGGATCATCGTATACCTCTGTAACACCCCATATTTCCCTAGAATTATCTAAGTCCCTATACATGAGTATTTATATATGAAATTTTTGAAACACTCATTATTTTTCAGTTTAGAGCCCGCCAATGTGTAGGAAATTCAATTAGCTTCCAACGATATAAAATTTGCCTAAATCCTATAATCAGGTAAGAAATTATGGTGATTTTAAGTTTCATTCGTTAAACACCATCATTCTAACCCTTAGTGCATCGTGTAGGCAGCCCAAATGACAATTTTGAATTTCCAGTGTGACTTTATGATCATGGCGAATCGCAGATCAGGCTAATTTCCTATTTGTCAATTTCCAGTGGGCCTCCGCAATCATGGCGTATCGTGAAGATTGCCAAATTGGAATCCACAGACTTACCGCAATGGTGACACATCGTGGCATCTGTCCAGGTTCCAGTTGTTCTTTTTCCAGTGGCTTGGCGTGATGGTGGTACATCGTGCCAAGGCCAAAAAATGGGATGGTCAGTTTTCACTTTCCATTTTTAAATATGTTCAAGGGTATTAGGGTCTTTTTCCATGGCCCTAATAAACCTAAAAAACAAAATTTAACCCTTAAACACCCTAACTAGTAATAATTATTTCAATTTCTCACACAATCATAGATCCCCTTTTCAAGAACAAGAAACCCTGGCTCTTAAATTCAAGGCAATTTCTTAAGAACTCCCCATTTATCTCTTTAATTTCATTAACCAAGGTATGTTAGATGTTCATCCATGGATAACTTTCATCCGTGGAGTCCAAGTAACCCTTTTAAATTATAAATTGTGATCTTTTCAAGTTATCATGTTTTAAATTATGATTTCATCCATGAATCTCCATGTACTATAGATTTTATACCATGTTACCATGAAATTATTGTTATTATTCAATCTTCCATGTTTTAATATAATGATTTACTAAATTAAACCATGATTTAATGCTATTATGATAAATTCATGCTATTCCTACAAATTCCATGACATTCCTATGATTGTTTTAAACCATTAACTATAAGTGTTTGATAAAATGCCTACGAGAGTGATTTATTTAATAAGAGCCTTCATGTTTTGGCCTTCAAGCTTTAGTGTCTTTTCAGTATTGTTGTTTTGAGTCCTGAGGGTATAGAATACCCAAAATCCATAGCTGTTTATTTAGTCTAGCCTCAGTACAATACAGAATAGTCTTCAAATTATATTATGAGCATTATCAAAATAGTCAGATGTCAGTTATTCAACTCAGAACAGTCTAGTATCTCAGTGTCATTCAGTTGAGAGTATGATTTAGCACTGAGCGAGTACAGGGATGGTGGCTTCCCTATCAGATAGGTAGAGTAGTTAGTAGTAGCCCCTATACTCCATAACTACGTAGCCAGCATAGGATATAAGTAGTCACCTATCAGATTAGGCTTGACTATCTCGTAGGGATTACCCGTAGGTTCAACTTTGACACCCTTAGTCCTTTGGACATTATATTAGTTTAGTGGATCCACATATCCATTTTTAGTACCTATGGCATGGTATTAACACCCTTCTAACTGGGTTATAGGTTGGACCCCGATTAGCTCAAATTTCGGAATATCGGTTAGATGATACCTCCTACAGTCTGAGATATAGTCTAAGTTACAGTCTCAGCTCAGTTATTCAGTCTTAGTGTTGTTTGACCAAAGCATAAATATTTCACTTTATAGATTTTACTCAGTCCATGTTATATTCTTGGTCATTCATCTCAGTGTCCACATATTTTCACGTATCTTTAGTAATTACAGACTGTCATGCATACTCGATAATTACAGTTTTCTCCATGTTCTCAGTACCTAGAGATTTCATGTTTTCTATTCAGTACTCTATGTTTTACATGTATAATCAGTTAGATATTATTATTATTCCTATACATGAAACCATGCATATCAACCTACCTCATTTAGAATACCAGTACATTCAAAGTATTGATCACATACCTTTTCCTTTGCGCGATGAGGTATTATATCATAGGTTCAGACCCTCAGTTCCTATCTCACGATTAGACTTACTAGATTCTCTGCAGTAGCAGTGTTGAGTCCTTATACTTCGAGGATAGGTTTACTTTATCTCATGTCTCAGTTAGTAGTTAGTTAGAGTTAGTTAGAGCCTATCCCATCAACTCATATTTAGTCAGTCAGTTTTAAAGGCTTTTCAGACATTAGAGTTAGTTATTCAATATTCAGATATATTACAGTAGTTATCCAGTTTATCTCTATTTTATCAGATTCAGTTAATTATTTCTATAGGCTCATATTTCAGTTTTAAATGGAGTTATTTAAACCTTATGGCATGCCAGTATTCATCCGTATTTATGTTCATATTATTCAGTGCTCACAACAGGTACCAGCTCATAGGTTAGGTTGTGGTATCTCGGGATCATAAGCACCATGTGACGACTAGGGGGTAGCCTCGGGTCGTTACAAACTTGGTATCAGAGCCTAAGGTTTTAAAGTATCCTAGGAAGTATGAAAACCACATCGAGTAGAGTCTTGTGCATGGCTACGTAGTGCGCCACACTTATGGACTAGAGGCTATAAGGCGTTTAGGAAAACTTTTCCTTCTTTCAGTATTCATGTCGTGCAAGTGAGCATAAGCTCAAGTTAAATTCCCTGTCTAATCCATTTCTTCCTTCTATTTATAGAACATACCTTCCAAGAAGAATGGAAGAAGAATAGGAACTCATCCAGCCCCTTAGCCCGTCTAGGAAGATCTTCTGGATGAGCATGTCTCTCATGCAGAATTCAGGGTTGCGTTCACTACTCTAGACAACTCCATAGCAACATAGAATGAACGACCAGCTATTTCTTTGACCAACCCAGTGGCTAATATTGCTACAACCAGAATTTAAGATTTCACCCGGATGAATCCTCCTTTTTTTATGGGATCCAAGTCTGAAGAGGATCCCCAGGAATTCTTAGATATGGTTCAAAAGGTAATGGATGCTATAGAGGTGACGTCTATTCAGAGTGCTGAGTTCACTTCATATCAATTGCAGGATGTAGCTCATACTTGGTTTAAGCAGTGGAAAGTTGATGGATGTGTTGATGCAGAGCCTATAGAATGGGAGGAGCTTGCCATAGCTTTCCTAGATAGATTCTTTCCATTAGAATTGAGGGAGGCCAAGGTGTTAGAATTTATTAATTTAAGAAAGGGTAGCATGAGTGTGAGAGAGTATTCTCTCAAGTGTACTCAGTTAGTTAGGTATGCTCCTCATGTGGTAGATGATAATAGGTCCAAGATGAGTAAGTTTGTGTCTGGCATGTCTGATTGTGTGGTCAAGGAGTGTAGGACAGTAATGCTGATTAGTGAGATAGACTTTTCTAGGTTGATAGTTCATTCTCAACAGATAAAGGAGTAGAAGATTAAGGAAAGAGAGAGAGGAAACAAGAGGGCTAGGATGAGTAGTTTTAATTTCAATCAGCCAAAGTCAAAAGGTGGTAATTTTCCTCAGTTTCATTAGAGGTCTTTAGCCCAAGTACCTTCTTCAGCCAGTGCCCCAGTACCAAAATTCAGAAATAACAATAGGGATAGGGCATAAGCTCTAAGTCCCAGGTTAGTTTTAGAAGTGCTCGTACCAATCCTTTATGTCAGAAGTATGGTAGACACCATTAGGGTGAGTGTAGAGTAGGTAGTGATATGAGCTTCGGGTATGGAAAGCCAGGCCACCAGATTCAGGAGTGTTGGGACGTTACATAGAAAGGTAAGGATGTACACCAATAGGGTAAGTCCCATCAGTCGTCACTTCCATACGACTACCCAACTCAGAGGGTACCGCTTCCAGTGCTACCAATAGTCAGCGTCTGAAATAATTATATGTTCTTTAATCCCGCCAAGATCAGGAAAATTCTCCTAATATAGTTACTAGTACGTTACAGGTCTTTCACTTACATATTTATGCTTTACTATACCCTGGATATTCTCTTTCTTTTGTAACTCCATATATAGCTATCAATTTCGGAGAAAGTCCCAAAAAACCAAGCAGAGCCCTTTTCAGTGTCTACCCCAGTGGGAATTTCCATTGTAGCCAGACAAGTATACAAGAACTTTCCCGTCATAATATCTCAAAAAAGTTACTTTAGTTGATCTCGTAAAGTTAGAGATGACAGATTTTGACGTCATTCTCATCATGGTTTTACTCCACTCATGCTATGCCTTAGTATATTGTAGAAATAGAATAGTTTATTTTTAGTTTCCAAATGAACCAGTCCTTGAATGGAGGGGTAGTACTATAGCTCTTAGGGGTTAGTTGATTTCTTACCTTAGAGCCAAAAAAATGATATCCAAGGGGTGTGTCTATCATCTTATACAAGTCAAAGACTCTAACTCAGAAACTCCTACTCTTGAGTCAGTCCCAGTAGTAAATGAATTCTCAGATGTATTTCCTAAAGATATTCTTGGAGTTCCTCCCAAAAGGGAAATCGAATTCAAAATAGACCTTCTCCCAGATACTCAGCCTATATCTATTCCGCCATACAGAATGACTCCAGCTGAACTCAAAGAACTGAAAGAACATTTGAAAGATCTCTTAGATAATGGATTTATTAGACCCAGCATCTCCCCATGGGGCTCACCTATTCTATTCATGTGTTATAAAGATGGTTCTATCAGAATGTGCATAGACTACTATCAGTTGAACAAGGTCACAGTCAAGAATAAATATCCTACTTCCTAGAATCAATGACTTGTTCGACCAACTTCAGGGCGCCAGTTACTTTTCCAATATATACCTCAGATCAGCAATTATCAGGTTAGATCCAGAGAATGGAATATTCTAAAAATAGTATTCCGAACTCAGTATGGTTATTTTAAATATCTAGTTATGTTCTTTGGTCTTACAAATTCTCCAGTAGCCTTCATGGATTTGATGAACCAATTGTTCAAGCAGTACTTGTACATTTTCATCGAAGTCTTCATTGATGACATTCTTGTCTATTCTCATAGTGAAAGCGATCATGCTGACTATCACAACATAGTACTTCAGACTCTTAGAGCTCATCAGTTGTTCCTAAACTCAATAAGTGTGAATTCTGTCTAAGATCAGTAGCATTCCTTGGTCATATTATTTTTGAAAATGGCATTAGAGTTGATCTTCTAAAGACTGAAGTGGTGAGAAACTAGCCTAAACCCATCTCTCTATCATATATCAGGAGATTCTTAGGTTTAGCTAGCTATTACCATCGGTTTGTTAAAGGTTTTTCTTCTATTGCACCCCCCATGTCCAGATTGAGTTAGAATAAAGTTAAGTTTCAGTGGTCAGATTCATGCGAGAAGAGTTTTTAGGAGTTGAAGACTCGACACACCTCAGCCCCAGTCTTGACTCTACCAGATGGTTCATATGCTTTTATTGTGTACGGTGATACATCTAGAGTAAGTTTGGGTTATGTCCTCATACAGAAAAGTAAGGTCATAGCCTATGCCTCTATTTAGCTTAAACCCCATGAGAAGAATTATCTAACTCATGATCTTGAGCTAGTCGTTGTAGTGTTTGCCTTACAGATTTACAGGCATTATTTCATGGGGTGCATGTAGATGTGTTCACAAATCAAAAAAGCCTTCAGTATTTGTTTTCTTAGAAAGATTTGAATTTTCATTAGAGAAGATGGTTAGATTTATTGAAAGATTATGACATGAGTATTTTGTATCATTCGGGAAAGGCCAATGTAGTAGCTGATGCTCTCAGTAGAATATCTATGGATAGTGTAGCTCATTTTGAGGATGGTAAGAAGAAGTTAGCTCAGGATTCTCATTATCTTGGCCGACTAGGTATCTGTTTACTCAATTCAACAGAAGGTAGTGTATGGGTACAGAGTAGCTCAGAGTCATCTCTAGTTTTGAGATGAAGAAAAAGCAGGATAGAGATCCCAGTCTAGTTAAGTTGAAGGAATCAGTTTAAAATCAGAAGGTGGAGGTTTTCTCCCAAGAGGGAGATTGTGTTTTGCGTTGTCAGAGTAGATTGCGTGTGTCTGGTGTAGATGATTTGAGGCAAAAATTCTTGTAGAAGAGCATGAAGCACGTTACTCTATTCATCTAGGGGCCACTTAGATGTACCGCGACTTGCGGGAAATCTATTGGTGGAGTGGGATGAAGAGAGATATTGTAGAGTTTGTAGCTAAGTGCTCTATATGTCAGCAAGTTAAGGTTGAGCACTAGAAACCTAGTGGGTCCATACAGGAGTTCAGTATTTCAATGTGGAAATGGGAGGAAGTGAACATGGACTTTGTAATAGGTTTTGCTCGTACCCATCAGAGCATGACTCTATTTGGGTTATCGTAGATAGGATGACCTAATTAGGTCATTTCTTGCCAGTCCATACCTCTTATTTAGCCGAGGACTATGACAATATCTATCTCAGAGAGTTGGTTAGGTTGCACTGTGTTTCCTTATCTGTCATATCAGATAGAGGTACTCAGTTTACCTCTCGCTTCTGGAAATCTTTCCAAAAGGGTCTTGGTATCCAAGTCCACCTCGGTACTGCCTTCTACCCTCAGACAGACGGTCAAGCAGAAAGGACCATTCAGACTCTTGAAAATATTCTAAGAGCATGCGTTGTTGATTTCAATGGTATTTGGGATGACCATTTACCTTTGATTGAATTTGCATGCAATAACAACTATCATTCCTGTATCTGTATGGCTCCATTTGAGGCTCTCTATGGTAGGAGATGAAGATCTCTAATTCGTTGGTTTGAAGTAGGTGAGGCTGCAGTAGTAGGGCCTGACTTAGCGTTTGATGCATTAGAAAAGGTTCAATTGATCATAGAAAGTCTTAGGGATGCCAACAGTGAAAAAAAATCATATGAAGATGTGAGGAGAAAGGATCTCAAGTTTGAGTTCGGTGACTTCGTGTACTTGAAAATCTCTCCCATTAAGGGAGTGAAGAGATTCAGCAAGAATGGGAAATTTAGTCCCCGAAATGTCAGTCCCTTCAAAATTCTCAGTCATTTCGTAAAGGTAACTTACGTGAGTTGCCTTCACATTTAGCCTCAGTATACCCATTATTCTATGTCTCATTGTTGAAAAAGTGTATTGTTAATCCAGTTGTAGTTGTTCCCTTAGAAAGTCTAGATATTCAGAACAATTTTTCCTTTGAGGAAGTCCCAGTCGAAATTCTTGATCATCAAGTTCGCAGACTTAGAAACAAAGAAGTTCCTCTAGTCAAAGTTCTTTGGTGGAATAAGTCCATTGAGAAAGTCACTTGGGAAGTAGAAGAAGATATGCGGACCAAGTTCACTTATCTCTTCTCCACAAATCCAGATTCAATACAAGTTACCAATCTACTTAAGATTTTCTTTTCTCTGTCATTCTCAGTTTGAGAAGCATATCATGTTCATGTCAGTCGTGCATTCATGAATTAGTTCAGTCATGCATTCTATGCATCGGACATGTATATTCAGTGTGTAAGCTTAGTCCATCAGTTTTCTCAGCTTAACCAGTTTCATTCACGGATGAATGATCCTAAGGGGGAGATGCTGTAACACCCCGTATTTTCCTAGCATTATCTAAATCCCCATACATGACTATTCATATATGAAATTTTTGAAACACTAATTATTTTTCAGTTTAGAGCCTTCCATTGTGTAGGAAACTTAATTAGCTTTCCAACGATATAAAATTTGCCTAGATCCGATAATCGGGGAAGAAGTTATGGCAATTTTAAGTTTCAGTTGTTAAACACCATCATTCTAACCCTTAGCGCATCGCGTAGGCAACCCAAATGATAATTGTCAATTTTTAGTGTGACTCCGTAATCATGGCGTATCGCGGAGTAGGCCAATTTTCCATTTGTCATTTTCCAGTGGGCCTCTGTGATCACAGCACATCGCGGAGATGGACAAATTGGAACCCATAGGCTTACCGCAATGGTGGCGCATCGCGGTGATTGTCCAGGAACTAGTTGTCCCTTTTCAAGTGGTTTGGCGCGATGGTGGCGTGTCACACCAAGGCCAAAAATTGGGATGATCAGTTCTCAGCTTTCATTTTTAAATTTGTTCAGGGGTATTTGGGTCTTTTTCCACCACCCTAATTAACCTAAAACACAAAATTTCTCCCGTAAACACTCTAAGTAGTCATCATTATTTCAATTCCTCACACATACAAAGATCCCCTTTTCAAGAACAAAAATTCCTAGCTCTTAAATTCAAGGCAATTTCTTAAGAACTCTCTCTTCATTGCTTCAAATTTATTGACCCAGGTATGTTAGATGTTCATCCATGGATACCTTTCATTCGTGGATTCCAAGCAAGCCTTTTAACTTATAAAATTGTGATCTTTTCAAGTTATTATGTTTTAAATTATGATTTCATCCATGAATCTCCATGTATTATTGATTTTATACCAAGTTACCATGAAATTATTGTTAATATTCAATCTTCCATGTTTCAATATTATGATTTACTAAATTAAACCATGATTTAATGCTATTATGATAAATTTATGCTATTCCTACAAATTCCATGACATTCCTATGATTGTTTTAAACCATGAACTACAAGTGTTTGATAAAATGCCTACAAGAGTGATTTATTTAATAAGAACCTTCATGTTTTGGCCTTCAAGCTTTAGTGTCTTTTTAGTATTGCTGTTTTGAGTCCTGGGGGTATTGAATACCCGAAAACCATATCTATTTATTTAGCCTAGACTCAGTACAATACATAATAGTCTTCAGATTATATTATGAGCATTATCAAAATAGTCAGATGTCAGTTATTCAACTCAGAACAGTCAAGTATCTCAGTGTCTTTCTATTGGGAGTAGGATTTAGCACTGAGCGAGTGTAGGGATGGCAGCTTCCCCGTCAGATAGGTAGAGTCATTAGTAGCAGTCCCTATACTCTAGAAATACATAGCTAGCATAGGATATGAGTAGTCACCCGTCAGATTAGGCTTGACTATCTCGAAGGGGTCACCCGTCAGTTCAGGCTTGACACCCTTAGTCCTTTGGACATTATTTTAGATTAATGGATCCACACAACCATTGTTAGTACCCGTGGCACGGTATTAACACCTTTCCAACTAGGGTTACAGGTTGGACCCAAATTAGCTTAAATTAGGGAATGTTGGATAGATAATACCTCCCACAGTCTTAAATAAAGTCTCAATTATAGTCCCAACTCAGTTATTCAGTCTTAGTGTTGTTTTTATAAAGCATGCAAATTTTAGTTTATAAATTTTACTCAGTCCATTTTATATGCTTGGTCATACATCCCCAGTGTCCAAAGATTTTCATTTATCTTTAGTAATTATAGACTGTCATGCATACTCGATATTTATAGTTTTCTCCATGTTCTCAGTACCTACAGATTTTATGTTCTCTACTCAGTACTCTATGTTTTACATGTATAATCAGTTAGATATTATTATTATTCCTATTCATGAAACTTTGCATATCAGCCTACCTCATTTAGCATTCCATTACATTCAAAGTACTGATCGCATACCTTTTCTTTTGCGCTATGATGTATTATATCATAGGTTCTAACACTCAGTTCTAGGCTCATGATTAGACTTACCAGATTCTCAGCAGTAACAGTGGTGAGTCCTCATACTTTGAGGACAGGTTTACTTTATCTTATGTCTCAGTTAGTAGTTAGTTGGAGTTAGTTGGGGCCTGTCCCATCAACTCATATTCATTCAATCAGTTTTAGAGGCTTTTCAGACATTAGAGTCAGTTATTTAGTATTCATATATTACAGTAGTTATCCAGTTTATGACTATTTTATCAGATTCAGTGAATTGTTTTTATTGACTAGTATTTCAGTTTTAAATTCATTTATTAAAACCTTATGGAATATCAATATTCTTCCGCATTTATGATAATATTATTTAGTACTCATAGCAGGTTCCAGCTCATGGGTTAGCTTGTGGTTTCTTGGGACCGTAAGCACCGTCTGACGACTAGGAGGTAGTCTCGGATCGTTACAACCCCGTAAGTATCATTTATGGTTTCCATGACCAATACTCATGTCGGCAAATATGATTTTCCAGTCTCCTTTCATTGGACTCACACCTTCATAGATAGCTATCACACCTCGCCATTATTGCCCAATTAAAATCATTACCCCGTAACCAAAACCACCTTTTCATTTATTATTACCCAACTCTATAAGAAGTTGGTATCGTTATACTGACTATAGCTTACAAGCAATGTCCTTAGCCAACCTTTTAAAGAGGAAGGGATTCCCATGTACCCATAGATTACATTATTTAGTTGATTGGGGGATTCCCATATACCCCACAAGATGTTTATTATTATGTTTGTTTGAGGGATTCCCTTGTACCCCACAAGAATGTTCAATTAAACCATAACCATTACCACCAAGACATTACCATTTAACCATTACAACCCATTTACACCATGTATACCATTCAGGGTTCCATTACCAGGTTGTAACATGCAATTGTTCCATTAAAAGTCCAACAATATAGTAAAAACATTCACATAGGCATTTTATCAAACATGTTGGGGGCATTGTATTTCCAAAGCTAAAACCAAGTACCAATTAACCATTCCCATTCAACAAAATGTTCAAACCATTACTATAATATGAAAATCATAAGTAAAAGGCTTAAGAAAACCATAACCAACCATTATAACAAAAACCCTAACATATATTTGAAAATCCAAAACCACACAACAATTATGCAATGAGAAAAATTCATAAAACATGCCTTTAGTTGGATCTAACAATGACGGAGGAGGAAAATGACTTAGAATACTAAGATGATGGACAGAAATCACTCTTATAAGTCCCAAATTGATCCTATTGATGAAATCCTAGCTTTCCTTGACCGAAGATCCTTTGAGAAAATTAGAGAGAGTTTCTAAGTGTTTAAGATTAGAATATTAGGGTAAATGATGGACCAAGAGTGATATAAGTTATGGTCCTTAAGTCGTTAAGAGGGGGAATATCCATATTATCCCCAACTTGAACTGTATAAAATTCCCACAGGAGGGTACGAGTATTACCCTTATCTCATACCCTAGGATTCACCTTGTACCCCAATATTTCCCAACATACAACCATAAAGTAAAAATTTTACCCACCTATATGACTATTACCATGAAACCATACCCGGGGAAGAATAGAACAACCTAGGCTTAACTTAGGGAAACATACGATTGACATCTTACCATTAGTATCCTAAGGTACGATTAATATGATCCAATCATACCTTGGATAGAAATCAAACTACCCTAACTGGATATCATGATTAAGACCATCCAAACCATACCACAATATACGAAAAGTACCCCAAGTCGTATGATGTGTAGAAGCCAAAAAATTAGGAAATTTCTAAGGTTCAAAACCCAGGGTCTTTCAATTTTTTTCCCTAAAAAAGAAGATAAATATAATTAGTTATGATAATAGATTGTCAAAATTTATCAATAATTGAGAAATGCAGAACTTTTGTGACCCGACCCCGTAACATAATAAAATCATGGGGTATGGTACCATCATCATATTTATGCGAGATTCAAACTATGAGATTTTAAAAGATGATGAGTTTTACTGATCTAGTTAATATTTGTTATTAATAATGTATGTGTGATCATATTGATGTGAGTTATGACCACAAGGATATTTAGTTTTTTAACTCTATAAGTTGCCTCTAATTTCTGATGAAATAATTAGTCAAATTTGGAATACTAATGCTTTAATGTCTAGTATTAAACATATAGATTGATCACTATTTTTTTAAAAGATGTTGACATCCGTGATGATGACAACTCAAATCATTGCAATTTTTTAGTGATTTCTCAGATCATATCAATGAGTTTGTATCACATAAATATAAGTGCCACTTTCTAATAGAGGTTTTGGACAATTTTGTGAGGTGAACTTTTCGGATCGCGTGAATATTATTGTGGATTACTTCACAAATGAACACATCAGTACACAAAATCAAAACGACTCATTTATGACTTAAAAAATCTTAGAACTCGAATCCCAACAAGGTTTAGTACTATGACCATGACTCGAAGTATTGAAGAATTTTGTGAGTTGGCGGTTAATAGGATTAGGAAAGGAAACTATTGAATACTAGAAAGAGATTGTAGAAGTACATACTCAAATTCCTCAAAAAATAAGCATCATCAGCTGGTAGGAAACTCACATCTATAAAAAAATATATGTTTCTTAACAAACCATAATATCTCTCGATAAAAGTTATTAAGGACTTCACCACCAAAGGATGTGGTGCATCAGATAGGGTTGCTCCTCTCTTAACCATAGGTTTCTAGTTTGGTCCCTAGGTATGGAAAGATCCTTGGTAGGAAGCGCTTTCCCCAAATGAACCCTACACGACACAAATTCGTATTAGTCGGGCTCCAATGCGGGTACCGAACACCAGATGAGAAACCAAAAAAAAACGATAGATATTAAGGACTTCTATGTTGATGATGAAAGATTTGATAATTGTATTTCAATTTTTAATTTATGATGATGTCATTAATCTAAGAACATTTGTGGACTGATTTTAAGTTTATTCTTATATTATTTGTATTGTTAATACATATTAGAATTGACAAGTACTATAAATATAATAAATGAAAATAATAATTTATATTCTAATAAAATATATGTAGAAACTACATTAGAAGTCAAAAATCAATTACATAATACATTAAAGCAATACACGGAAAATAATAATACATAAAAGAAGGCAACTATAACAACCCAAAAAAATAACATACATAAAATTAAAACCTAATCATGTAACATTTCCAAATAATAATAATACTAATAATAATAATATTAATAATAATAATAATAATAGCAACAACAACAACAATAATGATAAAAGTAAAGATAATAGTAATAATAATAATGATAATAATAATAATAATGTTAATGATAATAATAATGATAATAATAATAATAATAATAAAAATGATAGTAATAATGAAAATAATCATGATAATAATGATCATAATAATAATGATAATAATGATGATAATAATGAAAATTATAATGATAATCATTATAATAATGATAATAATAATAATAATGATAATAATAATGATGATGATAATAATAATGATGATGATAATGATAATAATAATAATAATAATAATAATGATGATGATGATGAGAGAACACAAGCCAGTCTCAAATTGTTGATTGTTTTCTCGTATTCATTCAATTCTTCACTCAAAACATATCTCTTACATTATTTTACACGCTCTTTAAATCCTTGGTCATATTTTTCAGAAAATAAGATCACTTTGGGATAAAAGTAAGGAAATATTATAAAAAATGCTACCAATAATGTTACATTACAAAATATAGCCCACTATATATTATATTACCAAAAAAGATGCAATTGTATAGGCTTAAATATTTATCTAAAATCTGTAGACCAATGCTCATTTAATGCATTTTATCATTTTTCCCCTTTTTCAAATATTTATCCATTCTCTCGCTCACGGTCTCCTTCTTCACAAATTCTCCAACTATTTTTTTCTTCTGCCAATGTTGTTTTGAGCTTCATTTTTTCTTTAAATTTACGTCTTGATTCTTATCTAAGGTATATTTCTCAATTTATTTACTTTTACGCTGATGTGTTTTTTTTTACTTTGAAATTTATATTCTGTATTTTAATAGATATTTTTCTAATTTTGAGAGGGGTGGGTGGGACTTTCCAGCTATATTTGTATTTTTATGTTTGTTTGTGGTATTTTTTGAGTTATTATTATCACTTTAATTTATTTTCTGATGTTGCAATTGTTATTGTGTTTTTTGAAAATTTTCTTTATGTTTATTTTTGTGTGTTTTCTTTTCTGTGATTTGGTTATGCATTTACGTTTGTCACTGTATTGTCATTTTATTTTAATTTATTTTGTTTTTTGTCTTTTGTTGTGGTAGACTATTTCTTATAATTTTATGAGTTTTTCTAATTTTAAATTTTTTTAATTATGATTTCCTATTGTTTTTGAGTTACTTATTGATGAAATACGATATTATGTATATAATTCTCCATTATTCTCTAATATGTGTTATTTTATACTTAATTTTGCCAGACTAGTGGTTGAAAATGACTAAATCGATAAGTTATTTTCGTAAAAGAACACTCGAATCATCAGAGATATCACCTTTTATGTTTGTTTAATTATCTTATCAGTGATGTGGTGATGATGATATTTAGTCACTTGTTACTCGTAGATAGAGCGTTCAAGCAGTTCCAAAACGTGTGACTCATTCAAAATTTAAAAAGCTTGAAAAGAGTTTTAATAAATTAAAGTAATTATCATTAAAATAGTCCTACTATTAAAGCAAAAAAGAAGTTGAAATTTGTTGATGATGATGTAGATAAATATTATCTTATTAAATGGAGAAGACCAAGTCCCATATGATATTAGTAGTAGTGTTTATGCTATATCAAATAAAGAACAGATGTCGACTCAATTAAAATTCGATTTGAGAAAATTTAATTTGAAAGTAATTTTTAATTTATCGTACATAATAATTCATTTTGTTTTGGCCTTCTGTTAAAGTAATTGTTTTACATATTTTTATATGAAGGTTGGTGTGACTTCTATATTTAATCAACAGAATATTTTCACAGTCGAATTAGGTTTCATATTGAGACTGGTATGGTTAGTATTCTTACTAATGCCCTTACTGAGTCAAAGATTGTGTTATTTTGTAATAATTATTTTGGACACTTTTTGAATCTCTCTCCTATTAAGATACAAAATCAACTTAGACATGATTTATTACTGAGGGAGGTAGTTCCTAGAGTCGAAAGAGAGTTGTGGATGAAAATGGATGGTATTATTTTGAGTTTTGTTCTTGGAGAATTTGATGTAATGATAGTTTTAAAATGTATTTTAAAAATGTGTTGATGATGATGCTAATGTTTATGAGAAACTTGCGGTGGATATATTGATTACAAAAGACTTTTCAAGATATAAAAATGATGGTTTAATGAAGAAAGAGTTTCTTAATTAGAATAAGAAGATGGAGTGAAAGTCAAATGATGATGCATCTAAGATGTTTTTGATGGTCTTGATTCACCACTTTTTGTTTTCACATAGTAATGATTCCGCTATTAGTAAAAATGATTTGGATATGATTGAAAATAGTGAGTACCATAATTTTGCTTAGAATTTTTTTTTGGAAAAACTTATAAAATGATGAGGGATAATAAATATGAATTCTTGTCAATGTATAGCCTTGGAGATTTTCCCATTGCATTACAGACATGATTCTATGAATGTTGTTATACAGTCCATGAAAGTCTTGTTGTTTTTGCTTGTGAAAATGTGCCGCATATTTTTAATTGAAAAGTGATTGATTCTCTAACACTTTTAGATATCACCAATGTTATTAGGATGCCTAGAATCAGGAAATTAAATTTTTATTCTTTATTTTTTGTATTTTATTTTGGTGTAACTCTGATTGTTTATGGTTGTTTATTTGGTTGTATATGATGCATTCTGTATAGTGTTGTTACTTCATATGATTGTTCTTATTGTATATGATTTTTTACTTGTGTATATATATTAGTAATTGGTATTATTTTTTTGAATTATTTATTTGAAGTGCTATATTTTTTTTCCAATCAGTGAGGAATTATCAAAGTGAAATATCAATTCCTTCTTTGAATATATGAATGCTGATTATGGTGGATCACGTGATGTAACTGAACAATCTTGCTCTCAAATTATGGAAGAACAATTTCAATCGAGATGCGATTCTTCTATCAGTCGAGATGATTTGATAGTTGAAGTAGATTTCTTGACCTATTCTACAAGTTTTTTTTAGTTTTTATTTATATATATATGTGTGTGTGTGTGTGTGCGCACACACACACACACCTACGTGCACTTGTACATGTGTGATTGTTTGTTAATTTGTATTTTTTAACTTAATGATAAGGTTGAGAAACTCAACAAGATTGTTGTATCTTCCATTAAGAGAATTTTTGATTATTTTGAAATCACCAATCCAAAGGAATGAAATGATGAGTCCCTTTATGTGAAGGTAATTTCTGTTTTTTGTCTTTATATGTAAAAATGAAATTTGATATTTCTATACCTTTTTATTAGCCTATTAAAATCGATGTTGATGGTTAGGATGCATTGACCTATGCCATGATAATGTTTTTGAACCATATTGTGATGTCCTACCCCAATAAAGTTCTTGATGTTGACCCTCCTGAGAAATTTGATGATGTTGCGCCCTCCTACTATAAGGCCATAATGTTTCCCCATCCCTCAATCAAGTTTATATTGCTTCCTCAGTAGAATAATCTTATAGTGATGCATTATCTAACAAGAAAGTAGCTCATGGTGCTTTCCCCTCCTTTGAGCGAGTTTATGATGCTTCTTCTCCCTCTCCCATAATCAAACTCACGATGTTGTCCTTTTGAATCAAGATAGCAAAGCTATTGATTGTAATTTGGGTAATAATACCTAATCCTCTTCTTGAATTCCAACGTATATTGAAATACCTAGGCTTTGGACCCTTAGAAAAATGTCTTAAGTTGAGCATTCTGGGCAAGATACGGATCAAGGGTAATAGTTGTACCCTAGGATACAACTTAGTGACCCCTCACTCATATACTAGGAAGTGTAGTGGGGGTTACATATTTTCCAAAATATGGTTTATCCTCACCCTAGTCGTATGTTAGGGTACGAGTTATATACTACCTATTCAAATGGAGTATAGAGCTTGACTTATTCGAAACTATCTGTGGTACAGTTCAAGACATGTTTTAGGGTACCATTCATACCATAGGATACAAGTTATGGATGTGTGTTCGTACCTTGGGCAGTGTAGTGGTCCTTGGTGAGGCCTAGGGTACCACTCGTACCGTAGGGTACAGTTTACTCAAGTGAGTCGTACTCTCATAGGAGTTCATTTTACATATTTTAGCTTAGGATATTTTGGATATTTCCCACTACTAAAACCTTATAAACCATGACTTATAACCTCATTTGGCCCTTCATTATACACATATACAAGATCAAAATATCCCAAAACACTCTTAAAAACTTCTCTATCAAGATTTAGGGCTAGAGTTTATCAAAGAGGCCATCTAGAGACTTGAAAACTAAGAATCCATCTGTGAATCATCTTTTATTAGGCATGTATAACTTTCCTCATTGTTAGTTTGAAAATATCATGTGTTTGGACATTGATTTTGACTCTTAAATGGTGGTTTTGAAATCTAAATATTGAGGGTTTTGATGCATATTGTTGAGTGTTATTAATGTTGATGTAAATAATGTTTTTACATGTTTTTGGTGATTGTTTGCATATTTGGGTACTTGTTGATTGTGTTTTAACGCATAGGTCATGGGTAATGCTAATCTTAATGGTTTTAACCTTGGTTTTGGTCTTGTTAAAGGTGTGCCTACAAGGTGTTTGTGAAAATATCTAAAGAAAATCTCTAGTCATAATTTAATGTTGTTTTGATCTAAGGCAATGGGTCAATGAGTATGAATTATTTACAAATGGTTTTGCAAATGCCTTGTTGGCCATGAAATGGTTAAAATGTAAACCTTGGTGGTTCAATTAATTAAAATGGGTTAGAGTCCTTAAAACTAGGGTTAATGAGTGTCCTTTTTTTATTATGGGCTAGAGCCCCAAAAGTCATATAAATAGTTATTTGATAGAGGTAATGACATGTCTATACTTGCAAGTAGTGTTGGTATGATGATACTAACAAAATACTTGTGGTAAGAAAATGATTAAATGGTTGGTTATGTGTGAATCATTTTAATTTGGACTTTGAAGCTGGATGTTAGCCAAGTCGTGGAAGGTGGAGGTCCCCGGGGGACCAAATCTAGAAACTCACGATATTCTAGTATGAGTTTTGTTCATGATGATTGTGTACATATTTTCACACTTATATGCTTTGAGATGTACTAGTCATCTCATACTTTTCTCCAGCTCGTGTACCAAACACGCGTCGGGGCCATTTCAGCAGGTGGCGCTAACACCATATAGCCCATGGATGAAATTCTTAATGGTAAAGCTACATATCCCAGGCTAATGATTTCAAATTTCATGCTAATCTCATTCCCTATCTCAACATGTTTTATAAATATATTTATTGCATTGGCTATATGTATTGGTTGATTGGTTTTGGATTATTTGCATTATTTTATCCTTATCCTTAAGTTATATGCTAGCATTCGCCTGCTAACTATTTTTGAACCTATATCCCCATGTGATATAAGGACTAGAGTTTCTTCTTTTCATCCTGCATAGTGATCAGGTGTTCGGGCGGTTTGAGTTTTCTCATTGAAGTAGTTAGCTTCCTTACTTTTGAAGGTACATATTTCAATGTCTCCTTATCATATATCATAGATTTGTTTTGGACTTGGTTTGGCTATTGTCGGGGGCTTGTCCCGATATATTATTGACTTCAGATTTATAGAGGCCTTGTGGATGACTTTGGACTTGGGTGGATTAGATGTTTAATATTGATATTAATGAATGATTCGACGCTTGTGGATTGATGTAATGGTTAGCTTAGGTTAATTGGGTGATCTACGGTCCTTGTTCATCTTGAGATGACCATACGGCAAGGCCCGATTTTTGGTCGTGTCAGGTTGGTAGAGCCTAGTCTTATGTTCAGTTGGATGTCCATAATTCCGTGTCAAGTAGAGTCTCTTTTATGGGTGTGTAGTGTGCCACTATTATAAGAGAGAGCATACAAGGCATTTAGAAATGTTTAACTTTCTTGTTGTCTTATTTCTAGCATAGGGTTTACAGTCTTAGATCCTTCTGATTTCCACTTGCTCGTCTTTCAGATCATTCCACCAAGAAGATCTGAAGTTCCTGCAAACCCTTAGGTCCTAACTGGGGATGATTTTGATGGGACTCACTCTACTTATGGAGTCCATACTTAGTCTAGGGGTCCAGTACCTAATGGTCTGAGAGTTAAACTGGTTCCCTCTAGTCCTCTTCATTAGTCACCTCAAGGGGATGTTACCAATGCTCAGTTTTATCGCTCCATTACTCTGTTGACTCAGTTTGTGGCTTCTCAACTTGAGTGTGGTGCTCCTATGGGTTTGAACCCCATCAGTCCCGATGGATCCAATCAATATATCAATATGATCCATCTTCCGAGATCACATGGGTTGGCCAATTCATGAGGTTGCAACCTCCTATGTTCATCGGTACCAAGGTTGTGAAGGATTCTCAAGGTTTCATTAATGAAATTAAAAGGATCTTACAGATATTGCTTGCTTCAAAGATTGAATGTGCTGAGTTTACTTCTTACAAATTGAAAGATGTGGCATACCAATAGTACGAAGAGTGGAAATAATCGAGGGCGAGAATGCTAATGCATCCATGTGAGAGGATTTCTCTAGTGCCTTCTTGGAATGCTTCTTTCCTAAGGAGTTGAGGAAGAAAAAATAGAAGAGTTTTTGAATTTTAAGCAAGGAAGGATGTTTGTTAAGGAGTATTCATTGAAATTCCATCATCTGTCTAGGTATGCTCATGAGATGGTTTCTAGCATGAGGGCTAGAATGCGTAAGTTTGCTTCAGGATTATCCCGTGAGTTTGTCCTTGGGAGAAAGGTAGCCTTGTTAATAAAAGACATGGACATCTCTTAGTTGGTCGTATATATGCAACAAGTGGAGGAAGAGAAAAGAAAAAAGTTGAGATGGAAGAAAGACAAAACAAGAGGTCTAAATTTTCAGAACTAAGTCGGGGACAATGGTTTGGTGGTACGTAGACAAGGAAAAAATGGGGGAATTTAGATTCTTTCTCCTCAACCAGTGCAACTTATCCTAGTCATCAGGTGATCGTCGATCTAAGTCTGATGGTAGATTTCAAGTAGAGGGTGCCCAATCTTAGTCTAGTGGGGCTTAGTCGGCTCTATCCCACCCTTCCTATAGATTTTGTGTAAGGTTGCACCGCGGGTTCTATACGGAGGGGAAAGACGGGTGTTTTTCTCGAGGTCTGAGTTAAAGATTCTAACTCATAAGGTCCTTATCTAGAATTAATTCCCATGGTTAATGAGTTTCCTGAGTCTTTCCCGATGACCTTTGTGGTATTCCTCCCAATAGGAAAATTGACTTTGGGATTGATCTTGTTCCGGACACTCATCCTATTTCTATCCCTCATTATAGGATTTCTCTAGCTGAGTTGAAGGAGCTTAAGAAGCAATTGAAAGATCTTTAGATAAAGGTTTTATCCATCCTAGTGTGTCTCTTTTGGGTGCTCCTATTTTGTTCATGCGCAAGAAGGATGGTTCTCTTTGAATGTGTATTGATTATCGTTAGTTGAACAAGGTGACGATAAAAAATAAATATCCTCTTCCAAGGACCGATGATTTATTTGACAAACTTCAAAGTGCAAAGTGTTTCTCTAAGATTAATCTTATATCCAGTTATCATCAACATAAGATTAGGGAAGTGGATATCCCTAAGACTACCTTCAAGACTTGGTATGGTCACTATAAGTTCCTAGTTATGTCTTTCCGGTTAACCAATGCCCTAGTGGCATTCGTTGATTTGATAAAAAGGGTCTTTTATCCATTTTTGGAATTGTTTGTCATTATGTTCATCAATGATATATTGGTGTATTCTAAGAGTTAGGAGGATCATGTTGATCACTTCCATGCCATGTTTCAAACATTGAAGAATCATCGTTTGTATTCCAAGTTCTCAAAGTGTGAGTTTTGGTTGAATGCTGTGATTTTTCTTCGACATTTTATCTCTAGTGAAGGCATCATGGTGGATCCATAAAAGATTACGGAGGTTAAGAAGTGGCCTAGACCTGTGACTTCAACTAATATTCAGATCTTCTTGGGTCTAATTAGTTACTATAGGAGATTTGTGAAGTATTTTTCGACAATAGCTGCCCTGTTGACTAAGTTGACCCAAAAAAAGTCAAGTTCGTATGGTTGGATGCGTGTGAGGGTAGTTTTGAAAGGTTGAAGGCTAAATTGACATTGTCTCTAGTTTGACCTACTGAGATTAGTAATGGTTTTGTAGTGTATTATGATGCTTCTCGTATTGGGATTGGTAGTGTGTTGATGCATCATAGTAGGGTGGTGCCCTATGCTTCTAGGCAAGTAGCGGTTCATGAGAAGAACTACCCTATTCATGACTTAGAATTATTAGCGATGGTATTTGCATTGAAGATCTGGTGTCACTATCTCTATGGGGTTTATGCGGACATATTTTTCGATCATAAAAGCCTTTAGTATATGTTTACTCAGAAGGAGTTGAATCTCATGCAAAGGAAATGGCTTGAGTTTTTAATGGACTATGACATGAGTCTCCATTACCATGTAGGTAAAGTTAACATTGTTGTTGTTTCTCTTACCAGGTTATCTATGGGGAGTTTGGCTTATGTTGATGAGGATAAGCGAGAGTTGGTGAAAGACGTTGATCATTTAGATAATCTCGGAGTCTGTCTCACAGACTCTAAGGATGGTGGTTTTTTTGTGCATTCAGTGTCATAATCATCTCTTGTGTCCGAGATAAAGGAAAAACAAATATTTGATCCCGACTTGATGAATATTAAGAGTAATATGGGTCAGCAAAAGGTTATCAATTTTGTGATTGGTGGTGATGGTATCTTTAGATAGCAAAGTAGGCTATGTGTTCCTGATGTTAATGTATTGAGGGAAAGGATTATGGCCGAAGCTCATGGATCTCGGTATGTTATTATTCTCGATTCTATGAAAATGTATCCTGATCTTAGGGAGTTTTATTGGTGGAATAATATGAAATGAGATGTCTCTAGCTTTATGGCTAAGTGAATGGTGTGCCAACAAGTAAAAGTTGATCACTTGAGACCCAGTGGTTTGTATAAAGAAATAGAGTTGCCCGAATAGAAGTGGGAAGTTATCAATATAAATTTCTTGACCGGTTTTCCCTTGTCTCGAAATCAATGTGATTCTATTTGGGCTATTGTTGAAAGAATGACCAAGTCTGCACATTTCTTATCGATAAGAACCAATTATTCGATGGAGGATTATGCTAAGTTGTATCTTCTGAAGATTGTAAAGTTACATGGAGATCCGATTTCTATCATCTCGGATCGTGGTGCTCCATTTTCCTCTCATTTTTAGAAGTCGTTTTAGAAAAGTTTGGGAACTAAGGTGTCCCTTAATATTGCTTTCCACCAGCAGATGGATGGACAAGCGAAGATGAATAACCAAACATTGGAAGATAAGTTATGTGCTTGTGTGATTTATTATGGTAGTAGTTGGTACGACCATTTTCCTTTGATTTGTTTGCTTCTAATAATAGCTATCACTCTAACATCGGTATGACTCCTTTTGAGGCATTGTATGGTAGGAGATGTTGATCCTCTATAGGGTGGTATGAGGTAGGTGAGGGTAAGTTGTTTGGACCCGATTTGGTCAACCAAGCCATGGAAAAGGTGAAGGTTATTCATGATAGGTTGAGATCCACTCAAAGTCACCAAAAGTCCTATGCAGATGTAAGGCGTAGGAACTTGGAGTTTAAAGTAGGGGATTGGGTATTCTTAAAGATATCTCCCACGAAGGGAGTAATGTGGTTTGGTAAGAAGGGGGAGTTGAGTCCTCGGTATGTTGGTCTATATTTAATTTTGAAGAGGGTTGGAATATTTCCTATGAATTTGACTTTCCCTCTAGTTTGAGATCCATTTATCCAGTATTCCATGTATCCATGTTGCGGAAATGTATAGGTGACACTTTATTGGTTGTTCCCTTTGAGGATGTTGGTGTTTTGGACTCTTTGTCCTATGAGGAGGTCCCCGTAAGGATCTTGGATAGATAAGTTTGTTGGTTGTGAGCAAAAGCGGTGGCTTCGATGAAGGTTCTATGGAGGAACCAAAAGTACGAGAAAGCTACTTAGATGGTGGAAGAGGACATGAAGTCCAAGTATCCGCATTTTTTTTTCATTTTGGAAACTCATACTTGAGGTATGTGTTGATGCTCTTAACTTTATTTATGTATTTGGTAGGTAATGGGTTCAAGTCCCAAAGGAAGTTGAATGAATGGTTGATTGATAATGATCATTGTATGAGTCTTATCTTCGTTGTATGTTTTGTTTTCTAATTTGATTAAAGGTTAGTTTGACGTCTAAAAATGGGTTAACTCATGTTTATGTTTTCCTAACCCGTAATTGGGGGATGAATGATCCAAGTGGGGGAGAATTGAAACACCTAGGCTTTGGACCCTTATAAAAATCTCTTAAGTTGAGCATTCTAGGAGAGATACGGATTAAGGGTAGTAGTCGTACCCTAGGATACGACATAGTGACCCCTCACTTGTATACTAGGTAGTGTAGTGGGGTTACATACTATCCAAGATATATTTTACCCTCTCCCTAGTTGCTTGTTAGGGTACATCTCGTATACTACCTAGTCGTATAGAGTATGAATCTTGACCTACTCAAAATTATCTAGGGTATGGTTCAAGGTATAGTTTAGAGTACCATTCGTACCCTAAGATACAAGTCATGTATGTTTGGTTGTACCTTGGGAAGTGTAGGGGTCCTTGGTGAGGCCTAGGGTACAAGCTAGGGTACCACTCGTACCCCAGGGTATGGTTTAGTCAAGTGAGTTGTACCCTCCTAGGATTTTATTTTATAGCTTTTAGCTGAGGACATTTTGGATATTTATCACACCTAAACCCTTATAAGCCATGACTTATAACCTTATTTGGCCCTACATTATTCACATATACAAGATGAAAACATCCCAAAACACTCTCAAAAACTTCTCTATCAACATTTAGGGTTACAGTTTATCAAACAGGCAATCTAGAGACTTGAAGACTAAGAATCCATCCATGAATCATATTGTATAAGGCATGTATCTCTTCTCTAATTTTTAGTTCAAAAATGTCATGTGTTTGAACATTGATTTTTACTCTCAAATGGTGGTTTTGAAATCTAAATGTTGAGGGTTTTGATGTATATTGTTTAGTGTTGTTTACTCTTGATCTAAATGATGTTTTTACATATTTTTGGTGATTGTTTGCATATGTGGGTACTTGTTGATTTTTGTTTAATTCATGGGTCATTAGTAACCCTAATCTTAAAGTTTTTTACCTTGGTTTTGGTCTTGTTAAAGGTATGCCCACAAGATGTTTGTGAAAATATCTAGTCACATGTTATTGGTGTTTTGAACTAAGGAAATGGTAAAACAAGTATGAATGGTTAACAAATGTTATTGTAAAGGACTTTTTGGCCATTAAATGGTTCAAATGGAAACCTTGGTAGTTTAATTGATTAAAATGGGTTTGAGTCCTAAACCTTAGGTTCATGAGTGTTCTTGTTGGGTGATCGTCTAGAGCCCCAAAATTCATATAAATTGTTGATTGATAGAGGTAATTGTTTGTGTATACTTTCAAGTAGTGTTGGTATGACGATACCAAAGAAATATATTTTGTAAGAAAATCATTAAATGGTTGGTTGTGTGTAAATGGTTTTAATTTTGTATTTATAGCGGGATGTTAGCCAAGTCGTGGAAGGTGGAGGTCCCCGAAGGACCAAAGACGGAAACTCCTGATTTACCAATGTGAGGTTTGGTCATAATGACCGTGTTCATGATGAAACACCTATATTCTTGGAGATGTGCTTGTCATCTCGTACTTTTCTCCAGCTTGTGCGACAAACACACGTCGGGGCCCTCTCAGTAGGTAGCGCTAACCCCATATAGCCTGTGGGTGAATTTCTAAATGGCAAAGCTACACATCCCAGGTTAATGATTTCAAAGTTCATGCTAATCCTGTTCCCTATCCCGATAAAGTCTATATATATATATATGTATTGCATTGGCTATATGCATTGGTTGATTGGTTTTGTATTGTTGGCATTATTTTATCCTTATCCTTGAGTTACATGCTAGCATTCTCCCACTAACCATCTTTGGACTTGTATCCCCATACGATACAGGGACCAGAGATACTTCTTCTCGTCCTGCGAAGTGATCAGGTGTTCAAGCGGTTCGACTGTTGACATTGAATTGGTGAGCTTTCTTACTTCGGAAGGAACACATTTCATGGTATCCTTATCATATATCGTAGATTTATTTTGGACTTGGTTTGGCTATTGTCGGGGTCTTGTACCGTATATTCTTTACTTCGGACTTATAGAGGCCTTGTAGATAATTGTGGATTTGGGTGGATTGGATGTTGAATGTTGATATTAATGAATGGCCAGACTTTCTTAAGTTATGATCATTAGTCTTTTTCTCTCTATCTTGATTACTTGTTCGGAGTTTATCCGAAGCTTGTGGATTTATGTGGTGATTAGTTTGGGTTAACAGAGCGATCTCAGATCCGTGTTGGACTTCAGATGCCCATATGACAAGGCCTGATTTTGGGTAGTGACATATACTATACTATTTCATTTTGCATATAAATATAGTTAGTGTGTTGAGAAATATTCCTTAAGCTTACTAGAAAATATTGTTTTTCCACATTGTAGCTGAATTAAAGACTGTGGATACCAAAGCAACAATGAAAATACTAATAATCTTCATTCAGTTTCTATAATTTATTGCTCCGATCGAGTGTGAAGTAAATTTGTTAGGTCAAGTTGACAATTCAGATGACAAATTAAATTCTTGGGGTATTATTAGTGATAAAGAATGTGCCATAATATAGTTGTTTCAGATTGTTTAGCATGTACCAAGAGTGCATGATTTAGTAGACGATAATACTCCTGATCATTTTGTGAATCAAAAATATTATGCATGGAAAATTTTCAAATCTCAGTTTGTGATAGGATTTAATAGGGGAGCAACTAGATCAATGCCCATTCATATGATGTCAACATTATATCATGATGGATATTGATGTTTTTTTATCCCTCCTCGACTCTGGTCAGAAAGTTACTTCATTTCTTCAAGATAGGATAAATATTGCACTCTTTAATCTATTCACTCCTTGATTTTGAAAATTTTTACTGTGAATATTATTATCATTTTTTTTATGATTTTGAAGAACCAAATTTCTATATAGTGAAGAAAAATATCAAGTTCTAGTGACTTTTCTTTATGGTTTAGTTGTCACGACCCAAGGCTACCCCATGGTTGAGACAACGTTGTTTACGTCTTTAAGCGACCATAAGCTAACCCATAAGCTGGTACCTATTGTGAGCATTAAATAAAGTAGCAATACAATACATACACGAAAACTAAATTGATAAGATACTTTAAACTGAATACTGATATACGTAATAGGAACATGTCTGAAACATCTGATAAAGACTAAAAGAACTGACTGACTGTCTAACTGATATGTTTGAAAGATTCTAACACGATGAAGAGTTGATGGGACAAGCCCCCAACTAATTTCGAGTATCTGAACATAAGGAAATTCTAAAATAACTGAGATAAATAAGTAGATAAATGTCCTTGACGGAGGAGGACTCACTACTGCCGCTGCTGGGTAACGCTGAGCTGTCAAAGAATGCTTGGAAAACTGAGCGTCCGAACCTATGTTACAAGACAACATAGCGCAAAGAAGAGTATGTGATCAGTTCTTTGAATGTACTGACTGGTACATGGGTTAAGGACTATCTAATATGCATGAGATAACTAAACATGAATGTGTGAACATGTAATATCTGAGAATGCAAGACCAAGCATAAATATGTTACCGAGATAATTTGTAATCTGAATGACTGAAAGCTGTATAACTGAATACTGAAAATCTATACACTTGGTCAAGAAAACCTGATCTAAAATACATCGAATATTTTATTGAGATCATGGGATCTAGCAATAACCGACATGTCCCAATCTGAGCTATCGGGGTCCAACCTGTAACCCCATTTGGAAGGGTGCTGGTACCTTGCTAGGGGTACCAACACATGAATGACGATGTGGATCCAAAAGGCTGATGTCTCAAAGGACAAGGGTGGCATGCCTCTACTGACAAGGGACCCCTTATAATCTACGGTGGTTCTGTAGGATTGGAACCTAGGGACTACTACGAATTTCTCATGCCTAACTGGTAGGGGAAACGCCATCCCAATGTTCTCTCGGTGATAAGTGTTACTCCCAACTGAATGACATAGGTTTTATTTATTGTTTAATATGATATGGTACTGTACATGTAAGTTCTCAGCATGGACATGATGCTCCGAATATAATAATAAAGACTATGGTACAACTGACTCGTCACTTATAAGCAAAAATAGAGCAAAAACATTTTGGTATCGAGTGTTCATAACCCGCCAGAATGAATAACCATAAAATATAGTAACAGAGCTTTTACTCTATTGTAGGGGATCATGTTTCAAAGACCCAAAACATAGACATTTGATTTAACATGTGGGAATCATGAACTTGAACATGGGAATGTCTTAAATAACAAGACTACATTGCCAAATTCACAAATTCGCTATTATGACATGAGTTTCAATTAAATACGACATGGGAATTCGAATCTTTAAACATGATATACCCTAACCTTCAAAAGGATCATACTAGGACATGGATTGATCCCAATTACTAAGGAAACACATGAATTAAACTCATCTTAAACGTATGCCACTTTATAATAGGGGAAAAATTCATATTTGTAAATCAAAGAAAGGTTTTTGGGCTCCATAGGTGAAAGGGACCTATGAATGAACACCCCACATACCTCAATAGCTATTATCCTGAAGACGGATTGAACTTAGAATCTTGAACCCTTGATTTCTTCAGAATAAAGCTTGGGTTTGTTCTTGGGGAAAGAGGAGGGTTCTCTTAGGAGAAATTTGAGTGAAAGAGGCAAGTAATGCCCATTTGGAATACCCAATTCTTGTTATGGAAGAAACCAGAAGAGGGAAAATAATCCAAATGCCTCCTTAGCTTAAAGGACAATAGGCTGGATGAAAGGGCATGGGCGCACCGCGGGCTCTGTCCCGACAACCTTAATTGGGCACCGTAGGCCTATCTCGGTGGGGCTACTATTTTTATTTTCTAAACACACCCCTACGCCCGTCTGGAAATTCTGAAACTTCCCTGAGACGTACCTTTAACAACCCTGAACATGTTTCAACTCAAAAATCCAAGTCTTGAGGTCAGGAAGAACAAAATAACAATTATCGAACTCTAGGGGTCTTAAAAATGACTAAGTCCTCAAAAAGTAGTGAAATTTTCATGCCTTGGACCCCTTAAGTATGCAACTAAGAGCTGAATTGAGCTTAGAATATTATGGGGTACTACAATATCTCTATCATGGGATTATTCGTCCACGAATAAGACATGTTAGCCTGAGGCTATTGAGGAAACTGAGATCATATACTGAACATTTATGACTTGAAACATGATTACATAACTGAGTCTGAAACATGATACATGAACTGAATTGATTTTGTGAATGTATGCAATGTCATGAGATTGGTTACATAGATAAAACTAAGAACAAAAAAGAGTCAATATAAGGAAGATCATTACCTTAAGCTAAATTTGAGTTTATGGAGAAAAGATGAGGGTACTTGGTCTGCATATCTACTTCTTCTTCCCAAGTAGCTCTTTCAACAGACTGATTCCACCAAAGAACCTTAACAAAGGGAACCTTTTTATTCCTTACTCTATGAATATGACGGTCAAGAATCTCAACTGGGACTTCTTCTTAGGTAAGGCTATCCTTAATGTCCATATGCTTTATAAGAACAACAATAGCTGAATCATTGATGCATTTCTTTAACAAAGAAACATGAAATACCGGATGTACTAACTCCAAATCTGTAGGCAACTCTAGCTCATAAGCTACTTTCCCAAAATAACTTAAGAATCTATATGGGCCAACATAGAAGGGACTGAGTTTCCCATTCTTGAAAAATCTCTTTACTGCCCTAACAAAAAAAATCTTAAAATAGACCAACTCACCAACCTCAAACTCAAGATCCCTTCTCCTCACATATGTATAAGATTTATGAAGACTTTGGGCTATCTCCATCCTCTCCCATATCAACTAAAATTTCTCCATCACATCAAATACTAAATTTAGCCCTCTCAAAGTAGCTTCACCCACCTCAAACCAATGAATAGGAGATCTATATCTTCTTCGATAAAGAGCCTCAAATAAATCCATCTGAATACTTGAGTGATAACTATTGTTATAGGAAAACTCAATCAAGGGTAAGTGGTTATCCCAACTACCTTTTAAGTCAATAACATATGAACTCAATATGTCCTCTAGGGTTTGAATAGTCCTCTCCACTTGACCATCTTTCTGAGGGTGAAAAGTTATACTGAGATAGACTTGGGTACTAAGACCCTTCTGAAAAGCCTTCTAAAAGTGAGAGGTAAACTGAGTACCTCTATATAAAATTATAGATAATACAATCCCATGAAACTTAACCAACTCCCTAAAATAAACCCTAGCATAATCCTCAGCTTAATTCGAATTATGAACTGACAAAAAATGAGATGATTTGGTCATTCTATCCATAATCACCCATAAGGACTCATTATGAGTCGTTGGGTGCAAATTATAGGGTGTAATATGTTTACCCCAAATGGTTATTAGGTTGAATATGACTGGACTCTCTGAGTGGAGGGTCCCATTATGAGTCGTATCATTTGGGTCATAGGGTCAATAGATTGTCAGTGACTTGGAGACTATCTTATCTATGACTTGAGGTAACGAGTTGTAATGAGTCTATATGAGTCGTATAGTGACCCATAGTCACTGAAGACTAAACTTTTGTTTTTAAATTGAGAATACTTTAGACAATTCCCTTCTTACCAAATTAAAACCCCACGTTCATAAAGCACTTAAGAGGGGTTGTTTCTCATTTATAACGTACTCAAACACTTCCAAATCTCTCTCTAGTCTCTCAAGTAGCCATACTCAGGCTTTCTAAGAAGTAGGTCATCTAAGGGCTCAGGGGTTTAATTCATTCCGTGAAACTTGGTATTTAAGGCATGTTACTCTTCCATAATCATTAATTTGCTAAAAACATAAGTTTTAAAGTTTTGTTCATATGGTACTGAGGTTGGTTTTGAAAACATGTGTTGAGGGTTTTGAATAACTATTATTTATGTGATGTTTCATGTTTGTTACAGTATGGGTCATGTTTATATGGTGGTTTTAAAATAAATTTTATGCATGGAAATGGTGAATGAATTAAGGATTGTGAGTTCCCAACTTTGTAATTTAAAGTGGTTATGACCCAAACCATATACTATGAAGTTTTTTGGAATATGAAATATATGATTGTTGAATTACACTTGAACTATTGGATAATGTGAAAAGTCAATAAAGTACAATGATTTTGAATTAAACCCTAAGGGATGGTGTAATTCCCCAAGTTAATGTATAATTGACCCAAGGGGTTTGTGAATTCCCCTAAGTATTGATAATTTGTTTGGCATGTTGATGTTACCTTGTAAGTGTAGTTGGTATGACGATACCAACAATGTATGCCTAAATTTATATCATGGTTCAATACATGATAATGTATGTGCTAATTGATTTAATGGGGCTTTAATAAAGGTTATGTAGCTGCGTCATGAAAGTAGAGGTCTTGAAGGACCAATACTAGAAATCATGATTGCCGAGGTGAGGGTCTATATGACTGGCTGGTTCTAGTCCCCCCTATTAATATAATTTGATTAGGAGGTTCGAGTCCCTCATATTATATTATATGAGTTAGTGCATTTATCACCCTGATATGCCAGGAGTTTCGAGTCCTACCCCATAGTGCATATGTATACCCCTAGGTTCATGCGACCACATGCACTGAGGCCCTACCAGTTGTGGGAGAGCAAGGCCCATATAGCCTATGGGTGCCTTCTTATGTTATGACGGTTAAGCTATACACTCCAGGCTAAAGTTGTAAAGTTCATATTAAGTCATATTCCCTATCCCAACATATGATATATATTTATGTATTTGCATATAATTATGTACAATGGATTTTGACCGATTTTGAAGTCTTGTAAAACACCCTAGATTTTGGCCCTTGGAAAATTCTTCATCTTTGAGCTCACTGTCCTAGTAATGACTCATGTTATGAGTCAGATTGTATGCGTATGGTTCAGGTGACCCTCGTCGTTAGGTGTCTAGTTTGTGGTGGTTGGGTTTTCATTCTTGGTAACAATTTGGTGGTATGAGTCGTTAGTGGTGGTGACAAGTTGTTAGGGCGATCCATAATCAAATAAGTAACTTAGTAGCTTGACTTGGATTTGAGTACAAGTAGCTCACTAAGAACCATGAGGATAGGTTACGAGTGCTGGGATTGAGCCATATGTTGTCCAGTGTCCAGTCCCTTTAGGTTTTATCTTTGATATGACTATACCATATGATACATATGGTTTGAAATAAGTGGGATCATGGAGTTCTATGGGGGATAGTGTGTGGGTTTTTAACTGACTTTCTTGGTGATGAGTTAAGGGTATGAGTCGTATGATATGGTCACGAGTCAAGGGGATCAACTCATAACCACCTACGGTCTTTTTACAATATTAAGATAGGGGAATTTTAGACCTTTACCCCTTTAACATCCTTTGATACCATGACTTAAAACACCTTTTGGGACTTCATTAACATATTATTCCTAATAAAACACACTCAAATTCTCTCTCAAACTTTCTCTTCAAGGAAAAGTTAGGGTTTAATCAAGATAATCAATTAGGCTTTTAAAGGTAGTTTATGTCCGTACTTCTTAGTGTCTAAGGAATGTTACTCCCCCGTCATTGTTATTTTTCTGAAGGCATATATTTTTATCTATGATTTTTATGGTATTGTTATAGTTTTGAAATAAAGGTTGGGGGTTTTGGGATATTCATGGTTTATTAGTGTTTATCATGGTTTAATTATGGTTTTCCCTATTTTAATTATGGTTTTGCCTTTTGTAATGTTTCGGGTCTATACCCCAGGTGCTACATGGCGCTAAAAATCTCGAAGGACCACTAGCTAACCCATGACTAGTACCTGCTATGAGCGCTAAGTAATAAAGATGCTATAGTAAAAAAATAAGGAAGTGAATGCAGAAAACTACCATAAGGTTTAAATCTAAAAACAATACTGTACACTAAAAACTGAATGCTGGAAAACCACTGTCTGAAAATACTCTAGTCTGATAAGCCTCTAAACTGTCTGAAATATAGAGTGATGGGATAAGTCCCCAACTAACTCCGACAGACTGCTAAAATAACTTAAATGATAAAAATAATCATGTCCTCAAAATATGATGACTCACCGTGACGCTGCCTACTGAGAAGCTATACTACTGAGGATGCTCTTGGGCCCGTGCATCTGAACCTATGATATAAAACATCATAGCGCAAAAAGCATGCATCAGTATTATGAATGTACTCGTATGCTTAGTGAGGTAGGATGAAATGCATGGGTTCATGATGCATGAACAATAGTAATTGAATAACATAGATATGACTGCATGGGTGTGCATGCATGAATACGTAGTCTGTAACTGAAATTATGATGATATCGGATACTGAGTCTGAATACTAATTTATTGGTATATGAATTTACTGATACTGTATTACTAATTATCTAGATAATCGTATCTGCCAGTCTTGAAGTCTGTAGAACTATATTGAGTTCTAATCTAAGACTGAATTTGAAACTGAAACTGTGGGAGGTATTTATCTAATCGACATGCCCCTTTTCTAAAAAGATTTTGGGGTCCAACCTATAACCCCAGTTGGAAGGGTACCAGTACCGTGCTATGGGTAAAGACAACTGAAGAGATACCCTCATTTGGTGGGTACTCTAATGAGAATGGTGGAACCATCAACTGACAGGTTAAAATACCCCATCAACCCTCGACTGGCAGGTTTGATTTCTGAACCTGCGCTGGCTACGTAGTTCTAGAACATAAGAATTGCTTCTAAGAATCACACCATCTACTATAAGGTAAGTCCCCATCCTTATGTTCACTCGGTGCTAAATACTACTTCCAACTGAATAGACACTGAACTGATTTCCTATTTTATACTAGGCTTGACTGAATTGTTACCTAACTGGACTGGATTAGTACTGAGTTTACTGAGTTTTCCTGGATTCTAGAACTTACTAAAAGTACCACTAATCTTGACCTGACTGAGACTATTCTGTAACTGATACTGGATCTATGTATACAACTAAATTGTCAGGTATTAAATACCCCCAGGACTCAATAGCGTAAAGAGTAAAACGTAACCTAAATCTTGAAGGAACAATAATGGCCACATGTTCATAATTCACTTTCTAAGGAATTTCATCAAACACTTGTAAATCTTGAACTTGTACATGTATAGGGATGCATGCTATTATGTCATAAGTACACTAAAAATTCACATAGACATTTCAACAAACACCTTCAAGGCATATCTTTAACATGGGAGTCCTTTAGACATGTAGTTCTTTCATGAATTCATAATTAAGATCAACAATGGAGCAAATTGGACAATTACTTCACTTAGGCACATGAGAGGCATCACATTATACTTGGGCATGAATAATAATTCAATGCATCGTGGCTACATTATTCACTTAAATTTCAAAGATTTCAAACCACATGTTAACATAAATTCATGAAATTCATTAAAGGCATCATCTTAGAAATCACAGAACAAGATTAACATGAATACAAACAACCTACAACTGGAAATCATGATTTAAGATTTTAAAAAAGGTTTCTTGAACTCCAGGGGTGAAAGAGCCCTTGAATGAACACTTCACATACTTTATGCTTGTTTTTTAGAAGATTGATGGCAGAATTCTTGAGATTTGAATCTTGAATTGAAAACCCTAATATTTGTTCTAGAGAGTTTGAGAGAAAGTGAGTATATTTTGGTGAATGGGGGCTTAATTTCGTGTTTTTGGGTGAATAAGGGTGGGGAAATTGACCCATTTAGCATCCAAACTTGCCCTTACGCTAGTTGGAAAAACTCAAAACTAACCTGATATGGCCTACAAGTGACCCTGATCATGAATCAATTTAAAAAATGACTAACTAAGGATGGGAAGTTAAAAAATGTAAGGACGGAAAGGTCGGAAATAAAATCCTCCAAATTTGGAAGGGTACAATGATTCTATGTCTTGATACTTTGCTAGAATTTTCTAAGTCTGGGACCCCTTAGTAGGCTTTAAAGGACTGAGTCAATCTTAGAATTTTGTGGGGTCTTAGAATATCTCCCCATTGGGAACATTCGTCCTCTAATGAGTCTGACAAAGCTGAGATTACTGATGTATTGAACTTATTTACTGGACACGAATAATAAAATATAATTGAAACTAATGATATACTGAGTTATTCTTTTTCATACTGAACATGCATATGTGAATACAATGAATACATGACTGAATATACTTATAAATTGGGTTTGTATACTAAAGATGCATATCTGAATATAATGAATACATGACTGAAAACAATTCATGAATGCATGACTGAATATGCAACGATAACTGATACAAAGGTTTGCAAGGAAATTCTGAGTAAGTTTTAAGGAAAACCGTTACCCTGAGCTAAGTCTGAGTTGACAGAGAAGAAGTGAGGGTACTTGGTTTGCATATCTTATTCTTCTTCCAAAGTAGCTCCCTCAACGGACTATTTCCACAAAAGAACTTTGACTAGAGGGACTTCTTTGTTCCTCAGTCTATGAATTTAATAGTCAAGGATTTTGACTGGAACCTCTTCATAAGAGAGACTATTCTGAATGTCTATGCCCTCTATCGGGACTATGGCTGCTGGGTCACCTATGCATTTCTTTAGCAAGGAGACATGAAACACTGGATGGAACTAAAGCAACCTTTCCCCTTCTTGCAAAACCTTTTCACCCCTTTCATAGGAGAGATTTTCAAATACACATAGTCAACAATCTCGAACTCGAGATCCTCTCTGCGCACATATGCATACGATTTTTGTCATCTCTGAGATATCTTAAGCCTTTCTTTGATCAAATAAACTTTTTTGAAGGCATCAAATACCAGGTCAGGCCCCACCACTACGGCCTTACCCACTTCAAACCAACCAATGGGAGATCTATATCTCCTCCCACAGAGCACCTCAAATGGAGACATTTGAATGATGGAATAATAGCTATTGTTATATGCGAACTCAATCAAAGCTAAGTGCAACTTATATGCATCTAGATCAGCAATCTCACTAGCCGTCACCCCCATAACATCAATAACTTTTTGCACCTAATCAATAAATTCCTGAGGGTCATCATCTGACTTAGACTCGATGAAAGATGAAGGGTTCAGTCGAGTAGAATCTTGAATCCTAGAAGCCGCTGTGTTGGCTAATGGGTTGGACGGAATAACAGCTGGGCACTTATTATAGTCTTCTACAGCATAAGCTAGGGTGGTGAAAACTATTGTGAACACAGCATGAGACACATGTTCTTCCAGAGAATTTGGTTGGATAGGCAAGGGTTCTGGCTAGTCTCTCATTCCTCTTCCCTTAGTTATTTTGAGAAGCATAATCTATAATTAGAAGAGAAAATTAGATTAGACAGAGAGTTTAATAGGAGCTCATGCTCACTCGCACGGCATAAACACTGAAATAAGGGAAACTATTCCTAAAACATATCGTAGCCTCTTGTCCATAAGTGTGTCTTCCTACACACCCATGCACAAGACTCTACTAGATGTGGATTTCAAACATCCTATGACTCTTTTTAACCTTAGTATTTGATACTAAGTTTTGTAACGCCCTGAGCCTATACCCCAGACGCTACACGACGCTAATAATCCCAAATGACCACTAGCTAACCCATGACTGGTACCTGCTGTGAGCACTGCATAATAATGATGTTGTAATAACAAAATAAGGAAGTAAATATGGAAAACATACATAAGGTCAAATCTAAAAACAATACTGTACACGAAAAATTGAATGCTGGAAAACAACTGTCTGAAAACACTCTAGTCTGATAAGCTTGTAAACTTTTAGAAATATGGAGTTGATGGGACAAGTACCCAACTAACTTTGACTGACTGCTAAAATAATTAATTCAAAAAATAATAATGTCCTTCAAAATATAAGGACTCACCACTATGCTTCTTGCTAAGAAGCTGTACTACTGAGGATGCTCTGCGGCCCGTGCATTTGAACCAATGATATAAGACATCAGAGCCCAAAAAAGCATGCATCATTACTTTGAATGTAATGGTATGATCAATGAGGTAGGTTGAAAAGCATGGGTTCATAAAGCATGAACAATACTAATTTAATAACATGGATATGACTGAATGAGAGTGCATACATGAATACGTAGACTGTAACTGAAATTGTGATGATACCGAATACTTAGTCTGAATACTAATTTACTAATATCTGAATTTACTGATACTGTATTACTGATTATCTAGATGACCGTATCTAACAGTCCTGAAGTCTCTAGAACTATACTAAGTTCTAATCTGAGACTAAATCTGAAACTGAGATTGTGGGAGGTAATCATCTAACCGACATGCCCCTTTTTCTAAATAGATTTTTTAGGTCCAACCTGTAACCCTAGATGGAAGGTTTCCATTACCATACCATGGGTAAATACAACTGAAGAGATACCCTCATCTGGAGGGTACTCTAATGAGAATGGTGGAACCATCAACTGACAGGTTAAAACACCTCATCAACCCTTGAATGGCAGGTTTGATGTCTCAACCTACACTGGCTACGTAGTTTTAAAATGAAAAGATTTCTTCTAAGAATTACACCTTCTATTGGTAGGTGAGTCCCCATCCTTGGGTTCACTCAGTGTTGAATCCTACTCCCAACTGAATAGATACTGAACTAATTTTCTATTTCAAACCAGGCTTGACTGAACTGTTACTGAACTGGACTGGATTAGTACTGAGTTTACTGAGTTTTCCTAGATTTTGGAACTGACTAAAAGTACCACTGATCGTGGCCTGATCGAGACAATTTTGTAACTGACCCTGGCTCTAGGTATACAGCTAAATTTTTGGGTATTAAATACCCCCATGACTCGATAGCATAAAGAGTAAAATGTAACATAAATCTTAAAGGCACGACAATGGTCACATATTCATAATTCACTTTCTAAGGAATTTCATCAAACACTTGTAAATCTTGAACTTGTACATGTATAGGGATGCATGATATCATGTCATAAGTACACTAACCATTCACATAGGCATTTCAACAAACACCTTCAAGGCATATCTTTAACATGGGAGTCCTTTAGACAAGTAGTTCTTTCATGAGTTCATAATTAAGATCAATAATGGAATAAATTGCACAATTACCTCACTTAGGTATTTTTGGCAAACACATGGAAGGCATCACATTATACTAGGTAATGAATAATAATTCAATACATCATGGTTACATTATTCACTTAAATTTTAAAGATTTCAACCCACATGGTAACATAAATTCATGAAATTCATTCAAGACATCATCTTGGAAATCACACAAAAATATTATCATGAATATAAACAACCCACAACAAGGAAATCATGATTTATGATTTTAAAAAGTTTTTCTTGAACTCCAAGGGTGAAAGGGCCCTTGAATGAATACTTCACATACCTTTATGCTTGTTTTTGAGAAGATTGATGGTAGAATTCTTGAGATTTAAATTTCGAATTGAAAATTATAATGCTTTTTCTAGAGAGAGTTTGAGAGAAAGTGAATATATTTTGGTAAATGGGGGCTTAGTTTCATGTTTTTGGGTGAATAAGGGTAGGGAAATTGACCCATTTACCTCCATAACCTGTAATTGATATGTGTTGAACTAGGCTTCCCCTCGTGTCATGACCCCTCCTTGGATTGACTACCTATCACGATGTGACCCCTAGATGGATTGACTAGTCCTTGAGACGCAGGGTCATCGCAACCCCTCACTATTTTTAGCATCCAAACTCGCCCTTATGCTAGTCTAAAAAACTCAAAACTCACCTGAGATGGCCTACAAATGACCCTGATCATGAATCAATTTAAAAATTGACTAAGGCTGGGAACGTTGGAAATAAAATCCTCAAAATCTGGAATGTTAAAATGATTCTAAGTCTTGTTACTTCGATAAAATTTTCTATGTTTGGGACCCCTTAGTAGGCTTTAAATGACTGAGTCAAGCTTAGAATTTTGTCGGGTCTTACACCTTTATGGGTGCATAGGAATGGTGATTTAATTGAGGGGTCATGGTTGGGCCCCAAATTTTATGGTTTTGGTTTTGATAATGGAATGCCCTTAACCTGTTTGTGAAATTATCAATGGGAATAACATTATCACCAATTAAAATTTTTGTTTTTGAACTAGGGCTTTGGCATAACCATAATAGTAATTGATGATGGACTTTCTAAGGGTTTTTATGGCTATAACTTGAATTTAATTGAAAACCTTGTGGGGTACATGAGAATCCCCCAAGTAATTTTAATAATTGAGTCGGTGGGGTTTGAAAGACTCCCCTAAGGGTTGCCTGGTGACATTGCTTGCAAGCTACAGTCAGTATGACAATACCACATTAAAATACCTTAACAACTAACTCCAGGAATTGGTGGTTTGGTTATGTGTAAAAGGTTTAATTTGGATATTATGGTTAGTTGTGATAGATAGCCGTGAAGGTGTGAGTATGATAGAAGGACTCTGGAAACACATGTTTGCCGATGTGAGGTTTGGTCAAGGTGACCATGTGCATGATGTCATACTTATATTTTGGAGGATGTACAGTCATCTTATTTTTTTCCTGGTTTGTGCAGCTAATACATACCGGGGCCCTTCCAGTAGGGGGAGCTGAACCCATATAGCCCATGGGTGGATTTTATGATGGTTAAGATACACAAACCATGTTAAGGTTTTAAATGTATGCTAAACTTGTTCCCTATCAGGGCACGGTAATATATATATATATACATGTGATTGCATATGGTTATTTGATTTTGTTTTGAATAAAGGCATTATTTTATATTCATCCCTGAGTACATATTAGCCTTTACTTTACTAATCGTCTTTGGGCATTGTATCCCCATGTGATGCAGGACCGACCATACTACCATTCCTCCTGCTCATTGACTTGGATTTAGGGATAGCTTTTAAGTCAGATTAATGTGGCGATCTTCCATACTCTGGAAGACCCCATTTCATGTTATGAAATTTATTTCATTATTATTATTTCTTTGGTTTTGGTTTTGTCTATAGTTAGGGGAATTTCCCTATTGGATTTTCTTTGACATCGGCTAGAGGCATTGTCAGACTACTATAGGCATAGGCGGTGTCGGTATTAGTTTTAGTATTTGTCTTTGTATTGGCATTGGAATTTAAAATGGATGGTTAATTGGTTGTGGTTTTCAACTTTTATTTTAAGATTACTGTCGTGTCTTTAATTAAACATTATCATAAATTGTTATATTTCAGAGTTCACTCTATATGAGGATGCAAGGTGAGTAATGGTTAGACATTGGGGGTGGTTTCCAGTCCTGGTTGGACTGGAGATACTCGACACGACTAGGCCCTGGTTTAGGTCATGTTATATTGGTATAAAAGCCCTAGGTTTGAGGTCAATTGGGTGTCTGACAAAGTCATATTTACTAGAGTCTCTTTTAAGGGTGTGTAGCATACCACACTCATAAGGGAGAGGCTACGTGGCATTTAACAATGTTTCTCTTTCTTGTGATCTATTTTTGAGCCGTAGAGTCTAAGGTTCTGAAATCTTCTGTAATACCCATTTTTTTTCTTTTCAGATCATGTCTCCCAGATGATATAAAGTTTATAGAAATTCTTTGGTCCCACCTGAGAGCAATATTGATAAGACATATCCTACTTATGGGGTCCAGACTCAGTTTAGGGGTCCAGATCCTAATTTCCCTCCTAGAGTTCCACAATTCCCTCCAGGACTTCTCAATCTCCTAAGGATGATATGATGAATGTTGAGTTTTTTTAGTCCATCCATATGTTGGCTCAGTTGGTAGCTTCCCAGATGGAGGATGGTTGAAACACCTAGGTTTTGATCCTTAGAAATTTCCTGGGTTTTGGACACACTAGATATCATATGACTTAGGGTACCACTCGTATGATAGGGTATAATTTTGAGGGTCATGGTAATATGATGATAAGTGTGGTGGGGAAAGGTTTTTGTTGAAGGTATGAGTGTACACCATACATGTCATATGCAGGGGAATGATATGTATAGTGCTAACTTGTATGTTAATTAGTGTGTCCTTGATCATATTCTACCTTGAGTATGATTTTGGTGGGTCCTAGTCATATGGTAGGGTACCACTCGTACTAAGGAGTTGTAGGTGGGAAAGTTTTAGGGTACAAGGAGAGGTTTAAGGTATGAGTAAGGGTACTACTCATAACCTAGGGTACAGATTGTATGGTTGAGTCGTAACCTCCAGCGAGAATTTTATGATGTTTAAGTTTGGGGTAATCTAGATATTTCCCCTCTTAACCACTTAAGGCCCCACTACTTATATCACTATTTGGACATTATTTACCCCAATATTCTAATCCTAAACTGAAACGCCTCGTGTTTTTGGCCCTTAAAAAATTACCTGGATTTATCATCTTGGGATAGGATACGACTAGGGAAAATAAATCATACACTAGGATACAAGTGGTATGGGTTAGTTGAATGCTGACTAGTGTTGGTTGGTGTGTTGGATTTGGTTTCTAGAAGGATACGACATGGGTTGTATGAGTCGTATCGGTGGAAATCGGTCAATTGGTTTGGCTCTTTACTTCACTTAATCTAAGACTTGGTAGACTTAGTTGGATATGAGTATGAAAGGTTCACTATGAGCTGTAATCAAGGTTGCGATTCATACCATGGACTCATATGGTAGGCAATGTTCAGTCCTCTTTAGATTCTATTTTGCCTGGGGTACGGATCATGGGTACCAGTCGTATACATGGATACAACATAGTTGTATGGTGAATCATACCTTGGATGTGTTGGACCCAAGAAATATGGCCTTGGGTATAAGTGGTGGATACCACTCGTATTGGAGGGAACGACTAGTATGAATAGTCGTATCCCTCTAACGGGATTTTGGTACAGTTTAAGTGAGGGAAATATGGACATTTCCCCTCTTAACCTAATGAGGACCCACGACTTTTAACTCACCTAGGAGGGTATTTTCGCTATTTTTTATTTTCTAACACTTAAAAAAACACTCTCTAATCTTCTCTAAAGTTCTTGGGCAAGGAAAGCTAGGGTTTTATCTTAAGGATAAATTTGGGGCTTATGTTAGTGATTTCTCTCCAACATCTTGGTTTAAGGCATGTTCTCTTCCCTCATTATTAGTTCTAACTAAAAGCATGATTTTATACAATGTTTTCATGGTTTGATTATTGAAAGATTTTGGGTTTTCAAATATAATTTTATGGTTTTGGTTATAAATGTTTGGTTATGGTTTTCCATTGTTTTAATGCTTTAATGGTGGCTTTAATGGTGGTTTTGGATAATTCGTTTCAGAAATACTATGCCCCCAATGTGTTTGATAAAATGCCTATCAGAATGTTCTCACTATATTTATGTATTTTAATTGAATTTATTAATGTTTTAAACTTGGTAATGGAACCTTAAATGGTTAAATGGCCTGGAATGGTCAAAATGGAATGGTTTTGGGTTTAACAATCATTCTTTTGGGGTACAATGGAATCCTCCAAGTAATCATAATAATGGAACACTTGCGGGGTACATGGGACTCCCCCAAGTTAATTGAATAAAGTGATCTATGGGTACATGAGAATCCCTTGATATCTAAAAGGTTTGGCTAAGGATAATACTTATAAGTTATAGTCAGTATGAAGATACCATAATGTATATCCTTGATTAATAACAATGGTTTATTTGGTTGAAAATGGTTTTAATTGGGCAATAAAGGCGGGGTGTGATAGCTAACCGTGATGTTGGGAGTCCAATGGATGAACACTGGAAACACATATTTGCCGATGTAAGGGGTAGGTCATGGTGAGCTTATATGATACTATGAGGTACATATGAATCCTCTAAGTAAACTCTACATATGTATCATAGAGGGTGAAAGATATATTGAAATCCCTTACTCTTATGGTATCTCTATTTTGTGCGGCTACATACATCGAGGCCCATTCATGGGTTTACACTAGAACCATATAGCCCATGGATGGGTAAGGATGGTAAGGCTATACTTACCCAGGTTAATGGTTTTATATGCATGCTAAACCTGATTCCTTTTCCCAGCACAATTATGTATATTATATGTATAGTTTGTATGTATTTCAATGGTTTTCTTAGTTTTGTTAAATGACATTATTTTATCCTTATCCTAAGTTCATGCTAGAGTTCACCTGCTAAACCTCCATAGGGCGGATGTATCCCTATGCGATACAAGAACCAATCGTTCTACTCCTCCTGCTTATCGATCGGACTTCGAGATCAACTATTAGATTGAAATGGTGAGCTTTTATTTATTTGGAAGGCTCTATTTCATTGATGTTATTTCATGCTTTGGTATATTTATGGATATCAATTTAGTATATGGTTGGGGGCATATCCCAATCTGATTTTGGTATTCTTTTTGTTAGAGGCTATTTTGGAACTACTATAGGTTGGCATGGGTGGGGTCGGTAGGGGTGTCAGCCTTAGTATTGGCATTGGTATTGGGGATGATACCGGTTGACTGCATTGTTGGTTATTCCATCATCTCTTATTTTTGAATTATATTATTATTATAGAACTCATATGGTTATGGTTTTGATTATGGTTTAGTTGGTATTGGTTATCGATTGGGTATTGGATTGTTGGACTAGTTTGGGTGGTCACGAATATAAACCTATCATGGAGTCATAGATTATGCAATAATGCTATCTTCTAATATGTTCAAAATTCATTTAACTCAGGATATGCGTAGGTAAGTTGGGTTAGGTAACGATGGAGGTCTCACGTCCTGGATGGACTTAGGATGCCCATTACGACAAGGCCCTGGTTTGAGTCATGTTAAGTTGGTATCAAAGTTTTAGGTTCATGGTAAATTGGCAGTCCACAAATTTATGTCAAGTAGAGTATCTTTTAGGGGTGCGTAATGCGCCACACTCATGAAGGAGAGACTACAAGGTATTTAGGAATGTTTCACTTTCTTGGTATTTTATTTTTAAGATTGGAGTCTAAGTCCTGAAATTTCCTCTAATTCTTATTTGATCTCTTTACAAATCATGCCTCAGTGATCTGGAACACAAGGAAATTCTTATGTCCCATCTAAGGATGATGTTGATGGGGTATGCCCTAAAACAAGAGTTCATACTCGATCTCAGGGTCCTATCCCTTATTGTTCTAAAGTTCCCCTAGTTGCTACTTGTCCTCCAAAAGGTGCGATGATTAATGCAGAATTTTACCATATGGTTTATGCCATTGCTTAGTTGGTAATTGCTGAGGCTGAGTGGGATACATCTGGTGTTTTATCTACTGAGGCCACAAGGGTTGGCCAGTTTATGAAATTGAATCCTCCTACTTTTACTGGAGTAAAGGTGATGGAGGATCCTCAGGCTTTCTTTGATGAAATGAAGAAAATCATCAGGGTGATACAGTCCACGGATGTGGAAGGGGTAAACTTTGCAACATATCAACTCAAGGATGTGGCGTGCTAATGGTACGAGGAATAGGATAAGGATAGAGGTGATGTTGAGGAGCTGTCCTTATGTGTGGCCTTTTCTAATGATTTTCTAGATTGCTTCTTTCTTCAAGATCTAAGGGAAACGAAGATTGAGGAGTTTGTGAATCTTAAGTAAGAAAAAATATTTATCATGGAATATTCTTTGAAGTTTTTTTAGCTGTCAAGGTATGCTCTGGACTTGGTGTTTTATATGAGAGAAAAGATGAGAATGTTCACTTCTGGGCTATCCTTACATTTGATCCTTGAAAGAAAGACTGCTTTGTTGATTAAGGATATGGATATTTCGATGTTGGTTGTCCACATGCAGCAGGTGAAGAATGAAAAGAGAAAACAAACAGACTTTTGGAAAATATAGGGTAAGAGGAGAAGGTTCTCTAAATAGGGAGGTGCTCAGCAACAGAGTGGTCGGGATGGTGGTAAATGGATAAAAAAGAAGTGGGGGAGTTTTGGTTCCTTCTCTACTGCTAGCAATCCTTACCCAAAGCACTCTGGTGCTAGGAGTCTGCAAGGTGGTGATAATTTCTGAGAACAAGGTGCCCAATCTCAAATGAGTGGGGCTTTATTGACTTCTTCATGCCCTTTTTGCCGATTCTACGATCGTCTTTATCAAGGATTTTGTAATAAAGGGAGGGATAGCTATTCTAAATGTGGTCCGCTAGGAAATATGATCAAAAACTGTTTAGTTTCTAAGAGTGATTCGGGAGTGGTCAAATATCCGGCTGCTTCATCTTCTGCTCCTGGGCCTAGTGGTGCAGCTTTGGTGTTTGCTCCTATTTTTAGTACCGATACTTTCCAGAATAGGTTGTATGGTCTTTCATCGTAGTAGGAATCTGAGGCATCAACTGATATTGTTACTGGTACATTACAACTCTTTTCTCGTGATGTGTATTATCTACCTAATCCAGGGTCCACTCTTTTATATGTGACCCCATATGTGGCTCTATGTTTTGGTTTTGATCCTGAGATTATTTCAAATCCTTTTTCTATTTCTACCTTAGTAGGTGACTCAATTATTGCTAAAAGAGTATATTGGGGGTGTGTGGTATCTATTGGTAGCAAGAAAACCTTGGTAGATCTTCTTGAGTTAGATACGGTAGATTTTGATATTTTTCTGGGGATGGATTGGTTATACTCTTGTTGAACATCCTTAGATTATCGAACCCATAAGGTTGTCTTTAGGTTCCCTGGTGAACCAATTATAGAATGGGAGGGTGGTTCCTTAGCTCCCAAGGGGAGTTTTATTTCATCTCTTCGAGCTCTGAGATTAATCTCCAAAGGGTGTCTTTATTACTTGGTTAAGGTTAAAGATTCTAACTTAGAAGGTCCTTATTTTCACTCGATTTTTATGGTAAGTGAGTTTCTTGAGGTTATTGCGAATGATCTTCCTGGTGTTCCTCTGAATAGGGAGATTGAGTTTGGTATTAATTTGGTTCTGGAAACTCATCAAATATCTATTCCTCTTTATAGAATAACTTCAACTAAGTTGAGGAAACTGAAGGAGCAACGTAAGGATCTTTTGGATAAGGGGTTTATTCGTCCTAGTGTATTCCTGTGGGGTGCACCCAAGTTTTTCATTCACAAGAATAATGGTTCCTTTTAGATGTGCATTGACTATTAACTGTTAAATAAGGGAATGGTCAAGAACAAGTATCCTCTTCCGAGGATAGATGACTTGTTTGATCCGTTACAAGGTGCAAAGATCCTTTCTAAGATAGATCTTCGGTTTGGGTATCATTAGATTAAGATAAGGGAGAAGGATATCCCTAGATGACTTTTTATACTCGATATGGGCACTTTAAGTTCTTGGTTATGTCATTTGGCTTGAAAAATGCCCCGATGGCATTTATGGATTTGATGAATAGGGTTTTTAGGAAGTTTTTGGATTTTATTATCATTGAGTTTATTGATGACATCATTGTGTATTCTAAAAGTAAGGTGGAACATGACAATCACCTTTGTGTGATGTTGCAGACCTTGAAAGAGCAGCAGTTATATGCCGAATTCTCCAAGTGTGATTTTTTGTAGAACGTTGTGACTTTTCTTGGTCATTTATGTCTAGTGAGGGGATCATGGTGGGTCCTCAAAAGGTGGTTGTAGTTAAAAAGTGGCCTAGACCCACAAGTCTAATCGATATTCGAAGCTCTTTGGGTTTGGGTTTGTATTATAGGCGATTTGTGGAAAGCTTTTCAATGATAGCTACTCTTTTGACTAAGTTAACTCAAATCAGAAACATGTGAAAGAATTTTTGAGAAGCTTAGGGATAAGATGACTTCGACTCTAATTTTGACCTTGTCGAAAGGTACAAAGGGGTTTGTGGTTTATTGTGATGCATCTCGGGTGGGACTTAGCTGCGTTTTGATGCAGCATGGTAAGGTGATGCCCTATGCTTCCAGGCATTTGAAGGTGCATGAGAGGTATTATCCTAATCCTGATTTGGAGTTATTGGCGGTGGTTTTTACTTTGAAAATCTAGTGTCGTTATTTGTATGGTGTGCAGTAGCCATCTTTTCTGATGATAAAAGTCTACAGTTTGTGTTCACTTGGAAGTAGCTAAATCTCAAGCAAAGGAGATGGTTGGATCTTCTCAAGGACTATGATATGAGTCTTTACTACCACCCAGGTAAAGCTAACGTGATCGTTGATGCTCTTACTAGGTTGTCCAAGGGAAATTTGGCTCATGTTGAGAAAGGAATGCAGGAATTGGTAAAGGAAATTCATTGTTTGGCAAATCTTAGAGTTTGTCTCTTAGACTCCAAGGATGGTGTGGTAATGGTTAAGGTAGTTGTTTTGTCATCTCTTGGTGTAGAGATCAAGGAGAGGCAAGTGTTGAATCCTGTCTGGATGAAAATCAAGAGTGATGTTGGAGGGCAAAAGGTGATGGTTTTTGAGATCAGCGGCGATGGTACTTTGTGGTACCAAGGGAGGTTTTATGTTCTTGATGTCGACGATTTCCGACAAAGGTTTTTAGCTAAGGTGCATGAATCATGCTATATTGTTCATCATGGTTTGAAAAAAATATACCATGATCTCAAGGAGATATATTGGTGGAATGGTATGAAAAAGGATGTGGCTAATTTTGTAGCCAAGTTTATGGTATCAAAATAAGTCAAAGTTGGGCACATGAGGCTTAGTGGGTTGCATCAAGAAATTGAGTTACCCGAATAGAAATATGAGGTAATCAATATGGATTTTGTTACTAGTCTTCCTTGGTCTCGGAGAGAATTTGATTCGATTTTGGTCATCGTGGTTAGGATGAAAAAGTTTGCGCACTTCTTGCCGATGAGGACTAACTTTTCGCTGGAAGACTATGCAAAGTTGTATATTCATGAGATAGTAAAGCTACATGGGGTACCTATTTTGATTATCTCTGATCGTGGTACACAATTTTCATCTCATTTTTGGCAGTCTTTTCAGAAGGGATTGGGTACGACGGTGAGTCTAAGTATTGCCTTTCATCCTTAAATGGATGGGCAAGTGGAAAGTACTATTCAAACATTGGAGGATATGCTTCAGGCATATGTTATTGACTATGATGGCAGTTGGGTTGAGCATCTACCTTTGGTAAATGTTGCTTACAATAATATCTATCACTCTAGTATTGGGATAGGAGGTGTAGATCTCGAATTAGTTAGTTCAAGCTTTGTGAGGTGGATATGATTGGTCAGGATTTGGTTTATCCAGTTATGGAAAAGGTTAAGGTGATTTGGGATAGGATTATGGCTGCCTAAAGTAGCCAAAAGTCCTATGCAAATATAAGGCATAGAGACTTGGAGTTTGAGGTTGGGGATCAGGCGTTCCTAATGGTATATCCCATGAAGGGAGTTATACGGTTTGGTAAAAAAAGGAAGATCATTTTCCAATTTATTAGTCATTTTTCAATTTTACAGAGGGTTGGTAATGTGGCTTATGAATTGGAGTTGCCTTCTGGTTTGACCTCTATTCATCTGGTGTTTCATGTAACTATGTTGAGAAAGTTTCTTGGTGATCCTTCTTCGTTTGTTACTTTGAAGGGCTTGGGTATCTCAGATTCTTTGTCTGATGAATAGGTCCCAATTAAGATCTTGGACAGGTGGATTCATCAGTTACGGACCAAGAATGTGCCCTCAGCTAAGATTCTATGGCGGAAACATAAGGTGGAAGAGGATACATGGGAAGCAGAGGAGGACATAAAGTCTAAGTATCCACATTTGTTTTCTGGTCCTGGGATTCATGCATAAGGTATGTGTTCTTCAGCTTACTTTTTTTTAAAACTTTATTAAAGGAAAGATTAATATCTCTGCATCTATGTTTTCTAATTCAGTTAAAGGTTTGATTGATATTTGATAATGCAAATGAATTATTCTTGTGATTACCCCACCTTGTCCGTCATTCGGGGATGAATGTTCCTAGTGGGGGAGACTGAAATGCCTTAGGTTTCTAACCCATACAAAATTTCCTGTATTTCTTCTCTTTGGACAAGATACAACTAGGGTAAATGACTCGTACACTAGGATAAAAGTGGTATGGGTTAATCATATGCTGATTAGTCTTGGTTGGTACATTGTATTTGGTTTCTAAAAAGGATACAACTTGGGTGGTATTAGTCGTATCAATGGAAATGGGTCATTTTGTTTGCGTCTTTCCTTTACTTAATCTTAGACTTAGTAGAATAAGTTGGATTAATGTACGAGTGGCTCACCATGACCTATAAGCCAGGGTACGAGTCGTACCATGGACTTGTATGTTGAGCAGTGTTCAGTCCCTTTTAAATTCTATTCTTCCAGGGGTACAAATCAAGGGTACCAGTCGTATGCATGGATACAACTTGGTTTAGGGTGAGTCGTACCTTTACCAGTGTTGGGTCCAAGGGAGATGGCCTTGGGTATGAGTGTTGGGTACAACTCGTATTGAAGGGTACGACTGGTATGGATAGTCGTATCTCTCTGACGATATTTTGGTATAGTTTAAGTAAGGGAAATATGGACATATATCCATTACTTTAATGATGCCCCATGACTTTTAACTTACTTGGGAGGTTATTTTCCCTATTATTCTATTCTTTAACACTATAAAAACACTCTCTAATCCTTTTTAAAATTCTTGGGCAAGAGAATCTAGGATTTCATCTTCAGGATTAATTTGGAGATTATGTTGGTGATTGAACTCCATCATCTTCTATGTTTAAGGCATGTTATCTTCCATCATTGTTAGTTCCAACTACAGGCATGGTTTTATAAAATGTTTTCATGGTTTGATTATTGTATGATTTTGGGTTTACAAATATAAATTGAGGTTTTTTGTTATAAATGCTTGGTTATGGTTTTCCTATGTTTTAATTATTCTATTAAATACTTTAATGGTGGTCCTGGATAATTGGTTGCATGGGAATAGTTGCTTGGTAATTGGCCTTGGTTTTGGAAATACTATGCCCCTAATATGTTTGATAAAATTCCTATAAGAATGTTCTTACTATATTGTTGGATTTTTAATGGAACTTATGCATGGTTTAAACTTGTTAATGGAACCCTAAATGATTAAATGGTATAGAATGGTTAAAATTCAATGGTTTTGGTTTTAATTATCATTCCTATGGGGTACAATTAAATCCCCCAAGTTATCAATATAATGGAACACTTGCGGGGTACATGGGACTTTCTAAAGTTAATTGGATAATGTAATATATGGGCACATAGGAATCCCTTGATCTCTTAAAGGTTTTTCTAAGGACAATACTTTCAAGTTATAGTCAGTATGACTATACCACTATGTATATCCTTGATTAATAACAATGGTTTGGTTGGTTGGAAATGGTTTTAATTGGGCAATAAAGGTAGGGTGTGATAGCTAATCATGATGTTGAGAGTCAAACGGATGAACACTGGAAACTCATGTTTGTTTACATGAGGGGTAGTTAATGGTGAACTTATATGATACTACAAGGTACAAGAGAATCCTTTTAGCACACTGTACATATATATCATGAAGGGTGAAGTGTACTTAGGAATCCCTTACTCTTATGGTGTCTCTGATTTGTGCGGATACATACATCGACGCCAGTTCATGGGGTTACATTGGAACAATATATCCCATGGTTATTTAAGGACAGTTAAGCTACACATAACCAGTTTAATAGTTTTAAATGCATGCTAAACCCAGTTCTCTTTCCCTACACAGTTTTATATATATTATATGTATGGTTTATATTCATTTAAATGGTCTTCTTGGTTTTGTTGAATGAAATTATTTTATCCTTATCTTGAGTTCATGCTATCATTCACCTGCTAACCCATTTTTAGGTAGTTGTATCCCCTAGTGATGCAAGAATAGACTTTTCTAGTACTCATGTTTTGCGATCGGACTTCGAGATCAACTATTAGATTGAAGTGGTGGGCTTCTATTTTCTTGGAAGTCTCTATTTCATTGATTTTGTTTCATACTTTGGTTAATTTATGGATATTGGTTTAGGCTATGGTTGGGGACATGTCCCAACTAGATTTTTGTATTCTTTTGGTCAGAGACATTTGGTGAACTACTATGGGTTGGCATGGGTGGGATTGGTAGGGGTGTTAACCTTATTATTTGCATTGGTATTGGAGATAATACATATTGACTGTATTGTTGGTTGTTCCATCCTCCTTTATTTTTTAATTATATAATTAATATAGAACTCATATAGTTATGGTTTGGTTGGTATTGGTTATCGGTTAGGTATCGAACGGTTGAACTCGTTTGGGTGGTCACGAATATAGATCTATCCCAAAGTCTTGGATTATGCAATAATATTATTTTGTTATATGTTTGAAATTCATCCGACTCAGGATATATGGAGGTAGGTTGGGTTAGGTAACTGGGGTGGTATCTAAGCTTGGATGGACTTGGGATGCCCATTATGACAAGGACCTAGTTTGGGTCATGTCATAAACACTTAGAAACTCTCTCAAATTCTTTCAAAGGCTCTTGGGTTAAGTAAGGCTAGGCCATCATCAATAGGATCAATTTGGGACTTACAAGGGCGGTTTCTCTCTATCTTCTTCGTAATCTAAGGCATGTAACTCCTTCTTCTTTGTTAATTCCAACTAAAGGCATGTTTTATGAATTGTTTTCAGGGCATAGTTTTTGTATAGTTTTGGGTTTTTAAATATATGTTTGGGGTTTTGGTTATAATGGCTGGTTATGTTTTTCCCGTGTCTTTTACTTATGGTTTTCATATTGTAATGATGGTTTGAATATTTGGTTGAATGAGAATGGTTAATTGGTACTTGGTTTTTGCTTTGGAAACACTATGACCTCAACATGATTGATAAAATTCCTATGAGAATATTTTTATTATATTATTGGACTTTTAATGGAACTATTGCAAGGTACAACTTAGTGATGGAACCTTAAGTGGTATAAATGGTTTGGAATAGTTAAATGATAAGGTCTTGTTGGTCATAGTTATTGTTTAATTGAACATCCTTGTAGGGTACAATGGAGTCCCCCAAGTAAACATAATAATGAACATCTTATGGGTTACATAGGAATCGCCTAAGTAACTAAATAATGTAATATATGGGTACAAGAGAATCCCTTATTCTCTAAAAGGTTGTTTAGGACATTGCTTGCAAGCTATAGTCAGTATGATGATAACACTAATTAATGCAGTAGTTAATAATAAATGGAATGGTGGTTTTGCTTATGTGGTAATGGTTTTAATTGGGCAATAATGGCATGGTGTGAAAGCTATTCGTAAAGGTGCGAGTCCAATGTACGGACACTAGAAAATCATGTTTTTGACACGAGAATTGGTCATGGAGACCATATATGATACTTAATTCGTACACGAGAATCCTCTAACTCACATTTATATATATGTATTATGGAGAGCGAAGGGTACTTGGGAATTCCGTACTCCTATGGTATCTCTGGTTCATATGGATACACATATCGAGGCCCATTCAAGGGGTTACACTGGACCTATATAGTCGGTAGGTGGTTCTAGGATAGTTAAGCTACACATACCCATATTAATGGTTTTAAAGACATGCTAAACCCGGTTCCCTTTCCCTGCATGGACTATTATATATATGTTTGGTTGTGAATGTATATGGTTATTTTATTGTTTTTATTAGTTGTCATTATTTTATCCTTATTTTGAGTACTTGCTAGCATTCACCCGCTAGCACATCTTCAGGTTGATGTATCCCTACGCGATGCAGGAATTGATCATTCTACTCTTACTTAGTGATCGAACTCAAGATCAACAGTTGTATTGAAGTGGTGAGTATCCATACTCTATAAGGCTCCATTTCATATCATAAATATCTTTACATACTTTGGTTATTTCATGGACATTAATTCTATCTATGATAGGGGGCATGTCCCAATCAGATATTGTTTTACTTTGTGTTAGAGGCTTTTTGGAACTACTATAGGTTGGTATGGGTGGTGTCAGTAGTGGTGTCAACCTTAGTATTGGTATTGTTATTGGGGTTGTACCATTTGACTATATTTATGATTGTTCCATTCTCTTATGTTTGGTTACGAATAGGAACTTGGTTGTTATATCAGTTTAGTTATGGTTGTTGGGTTGTGTTAGATAATTGGGCTTGTTTGGGTTAGTCATGGTTATGGACCTATCCCAAAGTCTTGAACTATACAAAATGCTATCTTGTTATATACTCTAAATTAATCTAACTCAGGGTATATGTAGGTTTGTTTAGTTGGGTATCAGGGGTGGTCTCCAGTCCTGATTGGACTTAAGATGCCCATTATGACAAGACCCTTGTTCGGGTCATGTCAGTGGTGATTTTGTTACTCCATCTTCTATTGCTACAAAGATTTGTAAGTTTATGAGGTTGAACCATACTAGTGTTAAGGTTGAGGAGGTTCCTCAAGGTTTTATTGATTAGATGGAAAGATCTTTCCTGTTATGTATGCTACTAACGTAGAGGGTATGGAATTCGCTGCCTACCAACTGAAAGATATAGCCTACCAATGGTATGACGAATGAGAACAGTCTAGGGGGAACAATGTTGAGTCAGCCTTATGGGATAATATCTTTAGTGCTTTTTTGATATGTTTCTTTCCTTAGGAGTTAAGGGAGGCAAAGAAGGAAGAGTTTGTGAACTTGAAGAAAGGCAAGATGTAAGTCAAGGACTATGCCTTAAAGTTCCACCAGCTGTCTCATTATGCTCCAGAGTTGGTTTCTAGCATGAGTTCTAGATTTGCTATTTCGCATTCGGGTTATCCCGAAACTTGATTTTGGAGATTAAGGTTTACATAGATGGGCAAGTCATAGAAAGAAGTTTATATTTTATGAGAGGGTGGTGGCCAACAGTAGAGTGGTAGGAATGGTGGAAAGTGGTCCAAGAAGAAATGGGGAAATCTTTGGTCTTACTCGACGCCTAGTTCTCTCTTTATAAAGCTGTTGGGTGAAAGTCATTTTCATGGTGGCGATAATTATATGGAACAGGGTGCCCTATCTCAGACTAGTGGGGTCCAATCAGCTCCATCCTATCCTCCTTGCAAATTTTATGGTGTACTGTGTCGGGGTTACTTTGAAGAAAATAAGGACAAGTACTTCAATTGTGGTCAGCCAGGGCATATTCTTAAATGTTTTCCTGTTGGTAAGGTTTCCTCTAGGTCAAACAAGGTTCCTATTTCTTCTTTATTACCTCCAGCACTAAAGGATGCACCATCTAGCCCCGACACTGGTCAAAATTGCCTCTTTGCTCTCACTTCCCATCAGGAGTCTGAGGCATTATGTGATGTCGTTATTGGTATGTTCAAACTCTATTCCCAATATGTATACTATTAAATTGATCTAAGTTCCACTCTTTCATATGTCACCCCATTTGTGGCTATGCATTTTGGCTTCGGTTCTGAGTGTATTTCAGACCCCTTTGTCTGTTTTTACCTCGGTGGGTGACTCTGTGGTTTCTAGAGGAGTCTATAAGGGTTTTGTGGTATCTGTAGGTGGTCAAGAGACTTTGGTGGATCTATTTAAATTAGAAATATTTAATTTATATGTCATATTAGGGATGGATTAGTCGCACTCGCGCTATGCTTCTCTAGACTATCAGACGCATAAGGTTATCTTTAAATTCCCAAATAAGCCAGTTATTGAGTGGGAGGGTGGTTCCCTAGATCTGAAAACGAGGTTCATATCATATCTTAGAGCTTGGAAATTAATTTCTGAGAGGTATCACTATCATTTGGTTCGGGTTAAAGATTTTAATTTGAAGTGCCCCTTTTTAGGTTTTGTCCCGATGGTGAATAAATTTCCAAAGGTCTTCCCTGATGACCTTCCTGGTGTTCCTCAGAATAGGGAGATTGATTTCTGGATAGATCTTATTCTGGACACTCGTCCTTCTCTCGTATAGAACGACTCCAGTTTAATTGAAGGTGCTGAAGGAGCAACTAGAGGATCATTTAGACAAACATTTCATCCATCCTAGTATGTCTCTATGGGGTGCACCAGTTTTAGTCATCTGTAAGAAGGATGGTTCCCTTTGAATATGTATTAATTATCGATAATTGAATTAGGTAATGGTAAAGAATAAGTACCATTTCCAAGTATAGATGACTTGTTTTATTTGCTTCAGGGTGATAAGATTTTCTCTAAGATTGATCTTTGGTTCGAGTATCATCATCTAATTATTAAGAAGGTGGATATCCCTTGGACTAATTTTCGTACCCGGTATGGGCATTTTGAGTTCCTAATTTTGTCTTTTAGGTTGACTAATGCCCCAACGACATTCATGGAGTTGTTGAATGAAGTCTTCCATTAGTTTCTGGATTTGGTCCTTATTGTGTTCATACATGATATTTTGGTGTACTCGAAGTGTGAGGTGGATCATGCCAAAAATCTTTGCATTGTGTTACAGACCCTGAAAGATCAGTAGTTGTATGCCAAATTTTTGAAATGTGATTTCTGGTTTAACAGTGTCATTTTTTTGGGTCATGTCATTTCTTGTGAAAGGATTATGGTGGATCCGCAGAAAGTTACAATGGTTAAGAAGTGGCCTAGAACCATGACTCCAACTAATATTCAAAGATTCTTGGGCTTAGCCGGTTACTACAAAAGGTTTGTGGAAAGCTTCGCTTCTATAGATGCCCCTTTGACTAAGTTGACTCAGAAGAAGGTAAAGTTCTTGTGATCTAATGATTGTGAAGGTTGTCTCGAGAAGTTAGAGGGTAAGCTAACTTCAACACCGGTCTTGACTTTTCTTGAAGGCACAAATGATTTTATGGTATATTGTGGTGCATCCCGAGTGGGTATTGGTTGTATTTTAATGTTGCATGGCAAGGTGATAGTGTATGCCTCTAAACAGTTTAAGGTGCATGAGAAAAATTAACTAACACATAAGTTGGAGCTATTGGTTGTGGTTTTTATGTTAAAAATCTAGCATCACTATTTGTAATATGTGTTTGTGGATATCTTTTTAGATCATAGGTCTGCAATATGTTTTTACTTAAAAAGAGCATAACCTCAGAAAAAGGAGATGACTTAAGCTGCTTAAGAATTAAGATATGACCCTTCACTAGCATCCAGGTAAAGCTAACATCGTTGTTGATGCTTTTAGTAGGTTATCCATGGGGAGTCTAGCTCATGTGGATAATAGAAGAGAGAATTAGTGAAAGATATTCACCATTTGACTAACCTTTGAGTTTTTCTCTTAGACTTTGAGGAAGGTTGTGTGTTTGTTTAAGAGGCGGCAAAGTCATCCCTGGGTGTTGAGGTGAACGAGAAGCAAGTGTTAGATCTAATCTTAATGAGGGTCATGGGTAATGTAGGTAGGCAGAAAGTTATGGCTTTTGAGGTTAGTGGTGATGGTAACTTGCGTTACCATGAGAGATTGTGAGTTCCATATATGGATAGATTGTGAGAAAGAATCTTAGTTTAGGCACATGAGTCGTGCTATGCTATTTATCCTGGCTCGAAGAAAGTGTATCATGACCTTTAGTAGATGTATTGGTGGAACAATATGAAGCGGGATGTGGATAGTTTTGTGGATAAGTTCATGGTGTTTCAACAAGTGAAAGCTGAGCATATGAGGCCCGGAGGGTTATATCAAGAGATTGAGTTGCCTGTGTGGAAGTAGGAAGTGATCAACATGGATTTGTTACCGATATTTAAGGTCTCAAAATCAGTTTGATTCAATTTGGGTCATCTGGATATGATGACTAAGTCTGCTCACATTTTGCCAATGAGGACTAATTTTTCAGCAGAGGATTATGCAAGGCTATACCTACAAGAGATTGTGAAGTTGCATGGGATACCCATTTCTATTATCACGGATCATGGTGTGTAATTTTCCTTGCACTTTAGGCAGTTATTTCAAAAAGGTTTGGGGACTAAGAGGAGCTTTAGTACTGCTTTCCACTGGCAGTCGGATGGGCAAGCAGAAAGAACTATTCAGATATTAGGAGATATGCTTTGAGCTTCCGTGATTGACTATGGTGGTAGTTGGGTTGAGCATTTGCCTCTCATATAGTTTGCATATAATAACAGTTACGACTTTAGGATTATGGCTCCATTTGAAGCATCGTATGGTAGGAGGTGTTGGTCTCCTATTGGGTGATTTGAGGTTGCTGAGGTAGAGTTGTTTGGCCCAGATTCGGTTCACCAAGCCATCGAGAAGGGGAAGGTTATTTGGGATAGACATAAAGCTTCCCAAAGTCACCAAAAGTCCTATGCGGTTGTGAGGCGTAGGAAGTTAGAGTTTGAGGTTGGGAATAGGGTATTCTTGAAGGTGTCTCCCATGAAGAGAGTGATGCAGTTTTGGAAGTAGGGGAAGCTTTATCCTCGGAATGTTGGCCCATAATTGGTTTTGAGAAGGGTAGGTAGCATAGCATATGCTTTGGAATTTCCTTCTTGTTTGAGCTCCATTAACTTGGTGTTCTATGTTTCTATGTTAGTGAAATGTGTGGGTGATCCGTCACAAATTTTTCCTATCAAGGATATTGGTATTTTGGATTCCCTGTCTTATGAAGAGGTCCCTATTGAAATATTGGATCGGCAGGTTCAGTGGTTGTGGACCAAGGACATAGCTTCGGTAAAGGTTCTACAGAGGAACCATAAGGTGGAAAAGGATACATGAGAAGCTGAAGAGGACATGAAGCCCAAGTATCCATTCCTATTTCCCATTTTGAAAAATTGTTTTTAAGGTATGTGTTGATCTTAACATCTTTATTTTTCATCCTCATAAAAGATAGATTGTGAATTCCTTGGTAATCTATTTTCTATCTTAAAGGTAAAAATAGAGATGTTTTGGGGTTTAATCGTGCTATTCACTACCTTTTCCTATCATTCGAGGACGGATGATCCAAGTAGAGGAGAATTGAAACACCCTAGATTTTGTCCCTTGGAAAATTCTTGAGCTTTGAACTCACTGTCCTAGTAACGATTCATCATACGAGTTGTATGGTATGGGTACGGGTCAGGTGACCCTAGTATTAGGTTTCTAGTGGGTAGTGGTTGGGTTTTTGGTCTTGGTAACAACTTGGTGGTACGAGTCATTAGTAGTGGTGACAAGTCATTAGGATGATCCTTAATCAAATTAGTAACTTAGTAGCTTGACTTGGATCTAAGTATGAGTATCACGCTAAGAGCCGTGAGGATAGGTTACGAGTGGTAGGGTTGAGTCGTATGTTGTCAAGTGTCCAATCCCTTTGGGTTTTATCATAGATACTATAGACCATACGAGTCATATGATCTGGTAATGAGAGGGATTATGGAGTCATATGGGGGATAGTATATGGGTGTCTAACTCACTGTATTGGAGACGACTCAAAGGTACGAGTCATATGTTATGGTTACGAGTCAAGCAGGTCGACTGTAACCACATACGACCTTTTTATAGTTTTACATTGAGGGCATTATAGATATTTTCTTCTATAACTCACTTTGATACCACGACTTAAAACACCCTTTGGGACTTCATTAACACATTATTCCATATAAAACACTCTAAGTCTCTCTCAAACTCTCTATTTAAGAAAAAACTAGGGTTTTATCAAGATAATCAATTGAGGCTTTCAAGGGTGGTTTATTTGCATACTTCTTGGTGTCTAAGACATGTTACTCCTCCCTCATTATTATTTTACTCAAGGAATATGTTTTAAATATATGGTTTTCATTGTATTGTTATCATTTTTAAATAAAGATTGAGGGTTTTGTGGTGTTCATTGTTTATTAATGTTTCTCATGGTTTAATTATGGTTTTCCTTATTTTATTTATGGTTTTTCATATGTGGGTGGATAGGAATGGTGATTTAATTAAGTGGTCATGGTTGAGCCCTAAATTTGATTATTTTGGTATTGATAATGGCATGCCCTCAACTTGTTTGTGAAATTGTCAATGAGGAAGATATTGTCACCAATTTAATTTATTTATTTTTTGAATTAAGGCTTTGGCATAACCATGATAGTAATTGATGATAGACTTTATAAAGGTTTTATGGCTATAAATTGAATTGAATTGAAAACTGTGTAGGGTACATGAGAATTCCCCAAGTATTTTTAATAATGGAGTTGGTGGGGTACTAAGGACTCCCCTAAGGGTTGGCTAGTGACATTACTTTCAAGTTATAGTCGGTATGATGATACCACTTTATAATGCCTTAAAAACTGAATCAAGGAATTGGTGGTTTGATTATGTGTAAAAGGTTTAATTGGGCTATAATGGTGGGTTGTGATAGCTAGTCGTGAAGGTGTGAGTACGATGGACGGACACTGGAAGCTCATGTTTGTCAATGTCAGGTTTTGTCAAGGAGACCGTGTCCATGATGTCATACTTATATTTTTGGGGATGTACTAGTTATCTCATATTTTTTCCTAGTTCGTGCGGTTAACCCGCACCGGGGTCCTTTTAGTAGGGGAGTTGAACCCATATAGCCCGTAGGTAGATTTTATGATGGTTAAGCTACACAGTCCATCTTAAGGTTTTAAATGCATACTAAACCTTGTTCTCTATTAGGGAACGATATATATATGTATATACGTGATTGTATATCGTTATTTTATTTGGTTTGGAATGATGAGATTATTTTATCTCTATCCTTGAGTACATGCTAGTATTTACTTTACAAACCGTCTTTGAGCATTGTATTCCCACACAATGCAGGAACCCAACATATTACCATTCCTCCTGCTCAATGACTTGGATTCAGGGAAAATATTTGAGTCAGATTGAAGTGGTGAGTTTACATACTCCGAAAGGCCCCATTTCATGTTATGGACTTCTTTTCATTATTGTTATTTCCTTTGTTTTGGTTTTGGCTATGGTCGGGGGCATGTCCTAGCTGCATGTTCTTTAACTTCTTCTAGAGGCTTTGTTAGACTACTATGGGAATGGGCAGTGTTGGTATTAGTGTTATCATTGGTATTGGTATTATCATTAGAATCAGAAATGGATGGTTAATTGGCTATGGTTTTTAACTTTGGTTTTATGCTTTTTATCATGTATTTAATATAACACTATCATTTCTTGTCATAGGCCAGAGTTCACTCCATATGGGGGTATAGGGCGGGTAATGGTTGGGCATTGATGGTGGTCTATGGTCCTAGTTGGACTTGAGATACCCGCCATGACTAGGACCTGGTTTGGGTTGTGTTTTAATTTTGTATGGCATTATTTTACCCCCTTATCCCTAAGTTTCATGCTAGTGTTCGCACCATTAACCCTCTCCGAATGTAATATCCCCATGCTATGTAGGGTCCGAAGGTAAGTATACTTTTCCGGAGAAGAGTTAGGTGGATTGGCTCAGCTTATCGATTCATTATGGTAAAGTGGTGAGCTTCCATACTTTGGAAGACTTATGAAATTTCATTAGTGCTTTTTGTAGATTAGTGTTTAGATATTTATTATCATTAACATTATTATAGTTCTTTCCATATGTCAGAGTCAGGGATATGTCCTGACCAAGACTGGTTTTTGTTTTTCGCTAGAAAGCTTATTGGATTACTGTGGACTTGGGTGATGTTGGTCTGATTTTTTGGCTGATTACTGGTTATTGGTCTTAAAGTATCATTTATTCGTTGAACCTATCTTGTATATGTTCGAAATTCATCCAATTTAGGGATACTGTGTTTTGTTTCATTAGGTGTAGGGGTGATCTTCGGTCCATGTGGGACTTGAGATACCAGTCATGGCCAATCTCCATCTTGGGTCGCGAAAAAGATGGTATCAAAGCCTAGGTTAGGTGTCACTGGGTGTCCAACAAAGCCGTGAAAAGTAGAGTCTTGTTTATGGGTGTGTAGCATGCCACACTTAAAAGGAAGAGTCTATATGTCATTTAGGAATGCTTTATTTTCTTGTTGTTTTATTTTTTAGCTATAGAGTCTATGGTCTTGAATCTCCTCTAATTTCCATATGTTCGCTTTACAGATCATGCCTCCCAAAAGATCTAATGTTCTGAGGAAATTATGGATGGAGCTTCTCCTAACCCAGGAGTTCAGACCCGGTCTAGGGTTGCTGCTTTTGATTTCCCTGACGGAGCTCCACAGGTTCCTTTATCCCTCCTTAAGCACCTCAGGATGGTGTGTCTTATCTCGAGTTTTGCCATTCAATTCATTTGCTTACCTAGTTGGTATCCTCCTAGACTGGGCGTGTTACTTTTTTTTCCCCATTCTCTGAGGCCCAAGAGTTGGCCAATTTATAAAGTTGAGTCCTCTTATTTTCACTGTTTCTAAAGTTAAGGAAGATCCTCAAAATTTCATTGATGAGATGGAAAAGATCTTCCATGTGATGCATACTACTGAAGTGGAGGGTGTAGAGTTTTCTGCTTATCAGTTTAAGGATGTAGCATACCAATGATATGAAGACCGGGAGTAGCTTAAGAGCACTAATGTTGAGTTCGTAATGTAGGATGAATTCTCCAATGCTTTTCTTAATTGCTTCTTTCCTTAGGAGTTAAGGGAGGCGAAGGCAGAGTAGTTCATAAATATGAAGCAAGGCAAGATGGTAGTAAAGTAATATGCCTTGAAATTTCAACAACTGCGGTGATATGCTCCAGAATTAGTGTCTAGCATGATGTCTAGAATAAAGAATTTTGACTTTGGGTTGTCCTTTGAATTGATCTTGGAGAGCAAGCCTGCCTTATTGAACAAGGATATGGGCATCCCTAGACTTGTGGTGTATATGCAACAAGTGGAAGAAGAAAAAAAAGAAGCGAGCAGAGATGAGTGAAATGCATAATAAGAAGTTTTGCTACTTGGATCAGGGTGGAGGTCAACAAAAGAGTGGTAGAGATTGTACAAAGTGGTCTAAGAAGAAGTGGGGCAATTCTGGTTCCTACTCTACGGCTAGTGCTCCTTATCCAAAGTCGTTGGGTGTCGCCATTCTCAGTGTAAAAATGGGTTTAGAGCACCAGGATCCCAGCCTCAGGCTAGTAGGGCTCAATCAACTCCATCATATCCTCCCTCTAGATTTTTTTGTCAGGTACACCATGGTGTTTGTGAAGAAGAGAGGAACACGTGCTTTAATTATGTTCATATTGGTCATATTTAGAAGGATTGCCTTTTTAAGGTTTCTTCTAGGGAAAATAAAATTCTTGTCGCTATTTCATTAACTCCCAAACCAAAATTTATTATGTCTCCTTCGGGCTTCGGCACTGGTCGGAACCATCTTGCTCTTTCCACTCGCCTGGATTTTGAGGCATCCCACGATATTGTTAGTGGTATGCTTAAATTCTTCTCTTATAATGTATATTGTCTACTTGATCTCAAGTCTATACTATCTATGTGATTCCTTATGTGGCTATCCATTTTGGCTTTGAGTTTGGATGTATTTTGGATACTTTTATGTGTCCACCCCGGTGGATGACTCCATTGTGTATAGAACAGTCTACAGGGGTTGTGTAATGTCAGTCTATGCTAGGGAGACCTTGGTTGATCTGATAGAGTTGGGTATGTTAGACTTTTATTTGATTTTGGGGAAGGATTGGTTGCATTCATGCCATGCGTCTCTTGATTATCAGACCCGAAGGGTTAGTTTATATTTCCATAATGAGTTGGTGATTGAATGGGAAGGTAGTTCCCTTGCACCTAAGAAAAGATCCATTTCGTATCTTAGAGCAAGAAAATTGGTTTCTAAAGGGGTGCCTGTATCACTTAGTGCATGTTAAGGATTCTAGATCCGAACATTTGTCCTTCTTTGCAGACTATCTGTGTGGTTTGTGAATTTATTGAGGTATTCCCTGATAATTTTCCTGGTGTTCCTCTCGATAGGTAATTTAATTTTGGAATTGATTTTCTTTTAGAGACTCATATTATTTTTATTCGTCCTTACAGAATGGATTCGGCTGAGTTGAAAGAACTCAAGAAGTAGCTGAAAGATCTTCTTGACCAGGGTTTTATCTGCCCCAGTATGTCTCTGTGGGGTTCTCTCATTCTTTTCGTGCGTAATAAGGATGGGTTCCTTCGGATGTGTATTGATTACCACCAACTGAATAAGGTGACCATGAAGAATAAGTGTCTGTTTTTGAGGATTGATGTTTGTTTTCTAAGATTTATCTTTGGTAGGGTTACCCCTAGTTGAAGATTAGGGAAGGGGATATTACTAACACTGGTCTTCAAAAAAAGTATGGTAATTTTGAGTTTTTAGTGATGTAATTTGGTTTGACTAATGCCCCGACAACATTTTTGGATCTTATAAATTGGGTTTTTCTTCAGTTCTTGGATTTGTTAGTGACCGTGTTTATCGATGATATTTTGGTGTATTCTAAGAGGGGTGGATCATGCTGATAATCTCCGCCTTGTGTTGCAAAACATGAAATATTTGTGGTTGTTTGCAAAATTTCCTAAGTGTGAGTTCTTGTTGAATGTTGTGACTTATTTGGTACATGTTGTTTCTAGTGAAGGGATCATGATGGATAGGCATAAGGTTGTGGTGGTTAAGAAGTTTCCTAGACCCATGACTCAACTTGACATTTGGAGCTTCTTTGGATTAATTGGATATTATAGAAGGTTTGTAGATAGTTTCTCTTCTATTGCTTCCCCATTAACTATGTTGACTCTGAAGAAGGTAAAATTCTTATGGTCTGATGCTTGTGAGGGTAGTTTCAAGAAGCTGAAGGATAAGTTAACTTTTGCTCCGTTCTTGATTTAACCTAAGGGCACGGATGGTTTTGTTTTCTACTGTAATGTGACCTTGGTGGGACTGGGTTGTGTGTTGATGCAGCATGGCAAAGTGGTTTCTTATGCTTCTAGACAGTTGAAAGTTCATGAGAAGAATTATTGGACTCGTGATTTGGAATTGTTGGTTTTGGTATTTTCATTAAAGATCTAGCAACATAATTTTATGGGGTCCGTGTTGATATTTATTCTTATCATAAGAGCCCGCAATACGTGTTCACTCAGAAGAATCTAAATCTCAGGAAAATGAGGTGGCTTGAGTTGCTCAAGGACTATGACATGTGCCTTCACTATCATACATGTAAAGCTAACGTGGTTGATGATGCTCGTCGCAGGTTGTCCATAGGAAGCTTATCTCATATGGACAAAGAGAAGTGAGATTTGATGAAGGATATTCACCATTTGGCTAATCTTGGATTTCGTATTTTGGATTCACGGATAGTGATGTGATTGTTCGAGAGGTGGCAAAGTCATCTCTTGGTGCTGAGGTGAAGGACAAGTAGATGTTGGATCCTATCTTGATGCAAATCAAGGATGATTTGGGAAGGAAAAGGGTGATGAATTTGAGATCGGTGGTGATGGTATCTTGAGATACCAAGGAAGATTATGTGTCCTCTATGTAAATGGGTTTCGAGAAAGAATTTTGGTCGAAGCTCATGAGTCACGTTATACTATTCATCCTGGTTCGACAAAAATATATAATGATCGTAAGGAAATTTATTAGTGGAATAATATAAAGTGAGATGTGGCCAATTTTTTGCTAAGTGCATGGTATGTCAGCAAGTGGAGATGGAGAACTTGAGGCCCGGTAGATTGACTTAAGAGATTGAGTTGTTGGTGCGGAAATAAGAGATAATTAATATGGATTTTGTTACAGGTCTTCCGTAGTCTCTCCAGCAATATGATTCAATTTGGGTCATCATCGATAGAATGACTAAGTCTTCTTACTACTTGCTAGTGAGGAATAATTTTTCTTCTGAGGATTATTGATACAAGCACAAGGAGCACCAAGATCTAGGGAACCACCCTCCCACTCAATAATAGGATTATTAGGTTATTTAAAGATAACCTTACGGGTCTGACAATCTAGACAAGCATAGCACGAGTGCAACTAATCCATCCCCAGTATAACATCAAAATCCACCATAACTATCTTAAACTGGTCCACCAAAGTTTCTTTAAAACCAACAAATACCATAAATCCTCTATAGACTCTTCTAGCAATCAAACAGTCATCTACCAGGGTAGAAATAGAAAAAAATTTCAAAACACACATCGGACCAAAACCAAAATGTAATGCCACAAATGGGGTCACATAAGAAAGAGAGAACCCAAGATAAAATAAATAGTACACATAAAGGGAAAAGAGATTCAACATACCAGTTACAACATTAGGTGAGGCCTCAAACTCCATTCGGGTAGTGAGAGCATAAAGACAGTTCTGACTAGTGCCAAAACTAGATGGATCACCCTTTGGTGCCGGAGATAATGATGAAGATACTAGAACCTTATTTGACTCCAAAGAAACCTTAGCAATAGGATAATTTCTAAGTATATGCCCTGACTGACCATAATTGAAGCACCTGTCTCTACCCTCATCACAAAAACCCCAAAGAAATCTACCACAAACCATGAGAGAAGGATATGATGGAGCCAACAGGGCCCTACTAGACTGAGATTGGTCACTCTATGCTCTGAAGTTATCGCCACCATAGAAATGCGTATCACTCAAAGGCTTTGGGTAGGCTGCACTAGCCATCGAGTCATATCCATAATTGCCTTAATTCTTCTTGGGCTATTTCCAACCATCCCTGCCACTCTTCTGTTGGCCACTACCCTAGTCAGAGAACCTAAACTTCTTGCCCTTCCTCTCCCCTATTTTATCATGCTTGTTTTTCTCTTTTTCTACTTACTGCATATACATAACCAACCTGGATATATCCAATTCCTAGATCAAAAAGGCAGCCTTACTTTCCAACATCAACTCTCTGGACAACTAATAAGCGAACTTCCTCATTCTTTCCCTTATGCTAGAAACCATCTTTGGAGCATACCGAGATAATTGGTGAAACTTCAATGGCATACTCCTTAATAGGAATCTTAATTATACAACCCTAGTGTCCTCACAAAATAGAGTAATAGGAACACCACACTCAAAATGAGTAGCTCTCAACTGTGCCAACATATAAATGGATTGACGAAACTAAGCATTCGTCACTTCAGCCTGATTAGTTTGAGATGGGCTATAGAGAATCGAGGGATCTCCAGAACAATCAAAAAATGAACCCCTATAACATTATCCTCGATTGGTATGCAGTAGTTTGTGTGAGCTTTAGATCATTTAGGATACATGATCTAAAATGTGAACAAATGTGTATTAGAGGAGAATTCAGGACCTTACACTCTATAGCTTGAAATTAGAATGCAAGAAAGAGAAGTATTCCTAAATGTCAGTAGCCTCAATTATGAGTATGGCGCGCTATACACCTTTAAAAGAGTCTCAACTCAACATGACTTTGTGGACTCCAAAGTGACCATAAAACTAGGGCTCTGATACTAATCTGACATGAATCAAACCAGGGCCTAGTTGTGTCGGGCTCTTCATGTCTGACCAGGAAAAGAGACCACCACCCAAACCCAACCATAACCATCTTGCACCCTATGTTGGATAAATTCCAAATATATATCACAAGATATAATAGAATGATTATAAATCAAATACAGTTAAATAGTGTCAGACCCAATATCAATTCTAATGCCAAGTATAACACCAATACCAACACTACCCATACCAACTAAAGTAGTCCCACAAAGCATCTATCTAAAATCAAAACAACATCCGATCTGTACAGGCCACTGACCATACCCAAAAACCAAAATCTAAGAAATAACAAAAGTATGTAGAGAAGACCATAACATGAAATGGAGCCTTCCAGTGTATGAAAGCTCACCACTCTAATCCAACACAAAGTTTTCCCCGAGTACAAGTCACTGAGCTGGAGGAGTAGTATGGTCAGTTCCTACATAGCGTGGGGATACAGTGCCCAAAGATGGGTTAGAAGGTGAACTCTAGCATGACCTCAAGAGTAAGAATAAAATAATTCCAATATTAAAAAAAAGTAAAAATCCATATGCAAGCACATTAATACATATATATAGTCCATATCATTAGAAGGAACAGGGTTTAGTATGCATTTAAAACCTTTAACTTGGGTTTGTGTAGCTTAACCTTCCTAAAAAAAAACACGTTCTATATGGGTTTATGTTACCCCGTGGCAGTCCAAAGTGCATGTAGCCGCATGAACTATAGATATCATAGGGGTTGGGGATTCTCGTGTACCCTTCACCCTCCATGATACATATATACAAGTATAACTTAGCGGATTCTGGTGTAACCCACAAGTATATAGTAACCATGACCAACCCTCATGTCATCAAATATGAGTTTAAAGTTTTCATTCATTGAAATCACACCTTCAGGGTTAGCTATCACAACATTCCATTATTGCCCAATTAAAAACATCAGCACATAACCAAACCACCAATTACAAATTTTGTTACCAAGGCATTATTAAGTTGTATCTCCATACCGATTATAGCTTGCATGCATTGCCTTTATCCAATACTTACGGGATTCTCATGTACCCAATAAGAATTTCCAATTAAACTAAAGCCATGGCTACCAAGGCCTCCCCAATCCATTTGAAATCAACCAAACCAATTTAAGTTCCATTACCATATTATGAAATGGTAAGTTTTCAAAAGTAGCCAGACTCTGTGACAAAATCATTCTCTTAGGCATTTTAACAAACATGTTGAGGGCATTAGATTTCCAAAACCAAAACCATGCATCTATTGACAATTCCCATGCAATAAAATTCTCAAACCACAATTATAACAGGAAAACCATATAAAAAATATGGGAAAATATTATCCAACCAAGAACAACCAAAACCCTCAACACATATTTCTTAACACAAATAATGTAACAATGGTACCATGAAAACATTCATTAAAACATACTTTTAGTTGACTAACAATGAAGGAGGAGTAACATGCTTTAAATTCTAAGGAAGAGGGAGATATTTTCTCTTGAAAGCCCCAAGTTGAAACACCTTGATAAAACCCTAGCCTTTTTCTTGAACCCAAAGCTTAACAGATATTTGAGATTATTCAAAGTGTTTTTGATTGAAAATAATAGGGTAAATAAAGTCCTAATAGGGTTTTATATTGTGGGGTCAAAAGAGGTTAAGAGGGGAAATATCTAGAACACCTCCAACTTAAACTATAAAAATTTTGAAGGAGTGTATGACCGCCCCCTCCCCAAATTGTACCCATAACATACGAGTGGTACCCACCACTCATACCCCAGTTAGAATGTTGGACATTACACACTTTTCACTCTACGACTCTATTTTCCCAAGTCTTACCCATAACATACGAGTATTACCCCCAAACTATATCTAATATAAAATCAAAGAAGTTGTATACTGGAAAATAAATGAATTAGAATATACCACTCATACCATCTCTATTAGTAACCATCCTTGGTCATCATCTCCAATGAAGGAATTCAAGTTGTTCCTCAAAAGACTAAAGCAGTGAAACTAGCCTAGACTCATCTCTCCAGCAGATATTAGGACTTTCTTCAATTTAGTTTGTTACTATAGATAATTTGTTGAGTGATTTTACTCTATCTCTTATCCATATTAAGGTTGACTTAGAAGAAAGTCAAATTTAGTGGTTCGATTCATGTGAGGAGTGTTTCTAGCAGTTGAAGACTTGACTAACCATTGCTCTGATTTTAACTCTACCTGAGGGCTCTGAAGGTTTTGTGGTTTATAATCATGCTTCTAGAGTTGATCTTGGTTGTGTGTTGATGCAATGGAGTAAACTTATAGCATATTCCTCTAGATAGTTGAAGCTTCATGAGAAAAATTACTCTACTTTTGATCTAAAGTTGGAAATAGTGGTTTTTTCCCTATAGATTTGGAGAAACTGCTTCTATGGAGTTCATGTTGATGTGTTCACCAATCACAAAAGTCTTCAGTATGTATTAACCCAGAAGGATTTAAATCTCCTTCCAAGAATATGGCTAGAGTTCCTAAAGAATTATGATATGAGTGTTTTGTACCATCCGGCAAGGCCAATGTGGTGACCAATGCTCTTAGCAGATTATTCACAGGGAGTCTTGTGCATGTGGAGGATGAAAAGAAAGAACATGCTCGCAAGGTTCATAGGTTGGCTAGACTGGGAGTTTGGTTGGTTGACTTAGCCGAAATAAGTATCTTGGTTGAAAATGGTTCCTAATCCTCATTGATATCCAATGTTAAGGAAAAGTAAGTTAGTGATCCTATTTCGCTAAAACTTAAAGCAGCAGTCCAAAGCCAGAAGTTTGAGGTTTTCTACTAAGGGGGAGATAGTGTTCTTCGCTATAAAAGCAGAGTTTGTGTTCCAGATGTAGATGAGTTGAGACAACAAATACTAGAGGAGGCGCATACACTCAGAATTCTATTTACCTAGAATCCACTAAGATGTACTGTGATTTATGGTAACTCTATTTGTGGAAGGTATGAAGAAGGTTAACGTAAAATTTGTCGTAAAGTGCCTGAGTTGCCTACAAGTTAAGGTTCTACACCAGAGACCTGGAGGAATACTTTAGGACATTAGTATAACTACTTCAAAGTGGGAGGTAGTGAACGTGGATTCTGTTACAGACCAACTTTGTCATGACCTGAACTAGGTCCTGGTTGTGATAGATATCTTGAGTCCATTGTATACCGGAGACCACCGCCTTAACCTAATCCAAGAAACCTATATATACATAGTAGAGGATGGATTTCAAACATGCAATGAAATACGATAGTAAAGATCAAAGAATCTATGATATATAAATATCAATTAACCACCAACCAATAACCAATACCATTAAACAACCATAATACCCATGACTATAGTAATGTATGACAAAGCCTCTATCAAAACCAATGATAGTCTAGTCGTGACATGACCCCGACCATAGCCAAAAACAAATCCTAAAGAAAGAGTCAAAACATAAGGAAATCCAAAGAATGAAAGGTGGTCTTTTGAACAATGGAATACCCCCACATCAGTCTGACTCACGAGCTATTCTCCGATCACCTAGTCACTATGTAGGAGGAGTAAAAGTATGACCAATCCCTTATTCGTATGGGGATACAGTTTCTAAAGACGGTTAGAAGTTAGAGTGCTAGTATGTGACTTAAGGATACAAGATAAAATAATTCCATCAATTAAAAACCATGTCAAACCAATGCACATGTACACATCCATGCATATCCATATGTATATATATAAGATGGTGTGGGAGGGAACGGGGCTTATCATGAACTTTAAAATCTTATCTTGGGTTGTGTAGCTTGACCATCCTAAAACCAACCACTGGCTATATGGGTCCAACTGTAACCCACTAGTCAGGCTCTATTACGTGTTAGCAGCATGAACTAGGGATATCATAAAACACTTGGGATTCTGATGTACCCTTCACCAACTATGATACAATTATATATATATATACTTGGGGATTTCTTCGTACCCCACAAGCACATGTTCATTGAGTCCAACCCTCACGTCGGCAAACATGAGTTTCCAGTATCAGACCTTTAGGACTCAAACCTTCATGACTAGCTATCACAACCCCCTTTAAGCCCAATTAAAATATTTAACACATAATCCATCTACTAATTCTAGAAGTCAATTTGTAAGCCATTGTAAAGTTGTATCATTATACTGACTATAGCCTTCAACCAATGTCATTAATCCAGCACTTAGGGATTCCAGTATTAAATTCACTTGGGGGATTCCTTCATACCTCATAAAGGTTTTAAGAAAATCATTCACTTGGGGGAATCCATTATACCCCACAAGGTTTTCAAGATCATTCTTATCCGTTTACCATTTATGGAATCTATTAGTTTGTATGAGAATAAGTAGAACCAAAAGATAGTTTGTATTTCAAAATCAATTATGCAAGTGGGTTGAGGTTCTTATCAATTTCCATACTAAAACCAATTATTTGGGGAATCCATTGTACCCTTATTCTATTCACCAGTCTCATGCACTGTAATGAGTGTATAAATCAACAATGTTAAGCATAGTAGTTCAATAGTAATCATGAGAAAATATTAAAACAATTTATATCCAAAACCCCCCAACCAATAGTTCAGAACCTAAAATCAAAACCATGAATAATAAACAATTTTTCATGCCATTAAGAAAATATAAGTGTAGGTAAAGAGGCACATTCTTTAGAAACACGAGAATTGGAAAGTAATTTGAAACTTGGAACCCAAAAAATGAATGTACGATGAAATCCTTAGGCTCTCTTGGGGCTTTGAGTTTGAGAGGGTAATTGAAGATTTTTAATCTCTTAAAGTTGAAAAGAATAGTCTCTATTATGCTTCAGGGTCATACATAGGTGAAAAGACCTCGATACCCTGCATACTAAGTAAACAAAACAAAAATTGCACGAATTTTATATAGTAGTGTGGCACACTACTTATCGTTGAGGCTAACCTTTGTGCCATACTGCCTATGGTGAAGACTATCCTCCATGACATGCAGCTATCGCGTAGTGAAGCCTCTATGACATGGTGATATCGTGGAGGCTCATCTAAAGATTTCAAAATTCTCCCATGACACCCCATTCACATGCCTAAACACCATTTATGTCAAAAATTGTCGTTTCAGACTCAAGAGAGCCAAAAATAAAATGCTTAAAATTTTAAGGGTGTTACATTATCCGCTCATTTGGATCATTCATCCCCGAATGATGAGCTAGGACACTTTGCGCACGAAAAAGACAATATTACACCAGAATAAAATGATAAACCCAAATACTAATAAGGAGAAATGAAATTTATATCTTAAGCACCTTCGTCCAATACATGGAACAAGAATGGGTACTTGGCCTTCCTATCTTCTTCAGCTTCCCAAGTGGCTTCTTCGACCTTTTGGTTCTTCCAAAGGACCATTACTAAAGCTACATATTTAGTCCTCAATCTAGAAACTTTCCTTTCAAAGATCTCAACCGGGACTTCCTCACAATACAAGGAGTCCAAAACACCCATACTTGTTAAAGGAACAATCGAAGAGGGATCGCCTACATACTCCTTAAACATCAAAACATGGAAGACCGGATGAATGGAATCAAAACTAGATGGCAAATCCAATACATAGGCCACACCACCCACTTTCTATAAAACCAAATATAGACCCACATAATCGGGCTGAGATCCTCTTTCTATCCAAATCGCATTACTCCTTTCATGGGAGACATCTTAATAAAACCTAATCACCAATATTGAATTTCAACTATCTTCTCTTCACGCCCACATAGGACTTTTGGAGACATTGAGAAGTCTTAAGCCTATCCCAAATCACCTTTACCTTCTCCATAGATTGATGAACCAATTAAGGACAAACAATCTAGCCTTACCAACTTCAAACCACCCAATAGAGATCTACATCTGCTACTATATAAACCCTCTAATGAAGCGATGCCAATACTAGAATGATAAGTGTTATTATAAGCAAATTTAAAAAGAGGCAAATTAGTAATCCAACTACCACCAAAGTCAATCACATAAGTCCAAAGAATATCTACCAATGTCGGAATAGTCCTTTTTGCTTATCCATCTGTCTAAGGGTGAAAAAATGTGCTAAGGTTCACCTTAGTCCCCAAACCTTGTTGGAACGATCTCCAAAAGTGTGAAAAAAATTGAGTACCACAATAAAAAAAAAGATAAAAACTGGAGAACTATAGAACTTCATGATCTCTTGTATAAAAAGCTTTGCAAATTCCTTAGATGAATAATTAGTCCTCACCAGCAAGTAGTGAGCAAACGTAGTCATCCTATCCATGATGACCCAAATAGAATCAAACTGGTTCCAAGACCATGGAGGAACGATTACAAAGTCCATATTAATCACTTCCCACTTGCACACAAGCAACTCATTTTCTTGAGACAACCCACTAGGCCTAAAAAACTCCACCTTTACTTATTGACACACCATGCACTTAGCCACAAAATTGGCTGCATCCTGCTTTATATTATTCAATGAATAAATTTCATTCAAATCGTGATACATATTTATCAAACCAAGATGAACTGTATATTGCAACACATGAGTTCAACCAAAATTCTTCCTCGCAACCCATCCTCACCGAAAACATAAAAATCCCTTTGTACATTAAGATATCATCACCACTAATCTCAGAAGCCATCACCTTTTGCTTACCCATAGCATCCTTGATTTGCATCAAGAAAGGATTTAACACTTACTTCTGCGTTTCCTCTACACCAAGTGATGACTTTACCACCTCTTGCACAAACACACCACTATTCTCCAAATCTAAGAGGCAAACTCTAAGATTTGAAAAATGGTGAATATACTTTACAATATCCTTCTTCTCTTCATCCATGTGAGATAATCTACCTATAGATAGACTGCTAAGAGAATCATCAACCACATTAGCTTTACATAAGTAATAGTGGAGACTCATGTCGTAGTCTTTGAGTAACTCAAACCATCTCCGTTTTCCTGACATTAAACTCCACCTGTATTAATATATATTGAAAGTTCTTATGAAAAGAATAACTTTCAACATGGACCCCATATAGATTGTGTTGCCAAATATTTAAGGCAAAAACAACTGCCAACAACTCAAAATTATGAGCCAGATAATTCCTCTTATGAACTTTCAACTGCTTAGAAGCATATGCTACCACCTTACCATGATGCGTTAAAACACAACCAAGTCCCACAGAGGATGGATCATAATAAACCACGAAGTCATGAGTAACCTTGGTCAGGGTTAATACTAGAGCATAAGTCAACTCATCCTTCATCTTCTCAAAACTACCCTCACAAGCATTCGAACATAAAAACTTCACCTTCTTCTGAGTTAAATTCATCAATGGAGAAGCAATTGAAGAGTAGCCCTCCACAAACCTCCTATAGTAACTGACTAAACCTAAGAAGCTTTATATATCCGTTGGAGTCATGGGTCTAGGCCACTTATTAACGACTGCCACTTTCTGTGGATCTACCATGATCCCTTCTCTAGAAATAATATGACCCAAAAAGGTAACAACATTCAACAAAAATTCACATATCGAAAACTTAGCATACAAATGTTGATCTCTTAGGGTCTGCAACACAATACGGAGGTGATCGACATGATCTGCCTCACTCTTAAAATATAATAGGATATCATCTATAAATTCAATAACAAACAAATACAAAAATTGAAGAAACAATCGATTCATCAGGTCCATAAATGCTGTCGAGAATTAGTCAGCCCAAAAGACATAACCAAGAATTCAAAATATCCATACCGGGTAAGTAAATAAGTCTTAGGTATATCCACCTCTCTAATATTTATTTGATCATAACCGATAAAAGATTTATCTTAGAGAAAAACTTAGCACCCTAAAGTTGGTCAAATAGGTCATCAATCTTAGGAAAAAGGTACTTATTCGTTATCTTAACCTTATTTAACTGACAGTAATCTATACACATCCAAAAAGAACTATCCTTCTTATGCACAACAAAATAGGTGCACCTCGTAGAGACATACTAGGGTGGATAAACCCCTCATCAAAATGATCTTTCAATTTCTCCTTAAGCTCCTTCAACCTAACTGGAGCCATTCTAGAGGAAGGGATAAAGATAGGATGAGTGTCCAAAAGAAGATCAATCCCAAAATTAAATTTATTAGCGGAAGGGATACCAGGAAGATTATCAGGGAAAACCTCACGAAATTACTTAACCACAGGAATGGATGGCAAAAAAAGACCCTCCAAGTTAGAATCTTTAACCCATACCAAATGATAAGGACACTACTTCGAAATCAATTTCTAGGTTCTAAGATATGATATGAATGCTACAAGGGAACTTTTTTCCCACTCAATAATTGGCTTATTAGGAAATTTTAAAATAACCATACAATTCTGACAATCTAATGAGGTATAGCACTAATACAACCAATTCATCCCTAAATGACATCAAAATCTAGCATGTCTAATTCAATCAAATCCATAAAAGTTTCCCTACCACTAACAGATACCTCACAACCCCTATAGACTCTTTTAGCTACATCAAGTCACCCAAGAGGGTAGAAATAGAAAAGGGATCAAGAATACACTCAAGACCAAAACCAAAATGTATAGCCACAAATGGAGTCATATAATAAAGGGTCAACCCTGGTCAAGTAAGTAGTAGATATCACGAGAGAAGAGTTTTAATATACCAATGGCGAAATCAAGAGATGCCTCAGACTCCTAAAGTGTAATGAGGGCATATAGGTAATTTCGGCCAGTGTCGGTATTAGAAGTTGATCATGTAAAAACTGGAACTTTGTTATCCCCGAAGCGACCTTACTCATGGGATAATTTCTTAGTATTTATCCCAACTGACCATAGTTAAAACACCGGTTCCTTCTCTCATTAAAGAAACTATGATGGAACTTACCATAAAGTCTGCAAGAAGGATATGATGTAGCTGATTGGGACCCACTGACCTTAGATTGGGCACCATATGCCTTAGATCCATTACCACTCTTAAATCGATGATCTCCGAACCACTATGGATAAGGTGAACTAACGGTCAAATAGGAACCAGAGTTGTCCCACTTCTTCTTAGACCATTTCCCACCATCTTTACCACTCTGATGCTGACCTTCACCTTAATCTGAATACTAAAACTTCTTACTCTACCTCTCCCCACCTTTATGTTCTACTTCTTTTCCTCTTCAACTTGTTTCATATACACTATAAGTCTAGATTTATCTCTATCAATGTTCAACAGGGATTCCTTGTTATCTTAAACAAAATCACGGGACAAATTGGATGCGAATTTCTTTATTCTAGCCCTGATGCTAGAGACTAGGTTAGGAGACTATCGCGACAACTGGTGGAACTTCAAGCCATATTTCTTCACCACTATCCTACCTTGCTTCAAGTTCACAAACTCCTCAGCTTTCACATCCCTCAACTCCTAAGAAAAGAAGTGATCAAGAAAAGCACTAGAAAAGTTATCCCACAACATGGACTTAGCATCATCACCACTAATATGCTCCCTCTATTCAAACCATTAGTGCGATACATACTTTAATTGCTAAGTATTGAACTTCACAGCTTCAACATCAGTAGAATACATAACCTAAAAGATGTTCTCCATCTCATCTATAAAGACTTGAGGGTCCTTCTCAACCCTAGTACCAATGAAACTTGGAGGGATCAACCTCATAAAATGTACAACTCTAGTGGCCCTAGATGAACTCACAACAATACTAGTAGAACCCGACTGGAGTGACTGAGATGTCACCAACTAGGTCAATAGATGAATGGATTAGCTCAACTCAGTATCGATAATATCTCCCTAAGGTGACTGAGCATGAGTATCACTAGTTGGAGAAGGATCAGTAGATATAGGGGGAACTCCACATGGGCAATCAAATGTAGCGACCCTTATCGGGTCTATACCCTATAAGTTAGATGAGATCTGTCGACATTGTCATCAAGGGGGACAAAAGAGTTTCCATTAGCTTTAGATCATCTTGGAGGCATGATCTTAAATGCAAATAAACAGGAATAGAGAAATTTAGGACATTAGACTCTATAGCCCGAGAATAAGACAACAAGAAAGGAAAATATTCCTAAATACCTTGTAGCCTCCCCCTCAAAAGTGTGGCACGCTACAAACTCATAAAAGAGAATCTACTTGACACAGATTTGTGGATACCCAATTAACCATGACCTAGGATCTGATACCAACTTTACCATGACCCGAACTAGGGCCTGGTCATGATAGGTATCTTTAGATTGTTGTGGACTGGAGACCACCCCCTTAGCCTAATGAAACACCCTAGGTTTTGACCCTTAGAAAATTTCTTGAATTTTTTTATTTTGGATATCATATGACTTTTGGGTACCAGTCCTATGATGGGGTATGATTGGTATTGTATTAGACGTATTCTAACCAGTGTTTGTTGGTGGGTTGGATTGGTTTCTGGAATGGGTACCACTTGGTCTGTTCGAGTAGTATGGTTTGTGAAAGGTCGATGGTTTTGGTTTTCCCTTCACTTAATTCGAGACTCAGTAGTTTAACTTGGATCTAAGTATAAGTGGCTCGTCTTGAGCGGTAAGTTAGGGTATGAGTCATACCAATGACTCGTATGGTAGATAGTGTTCAAAATTCCTTGATTCTATTCTTCCAGGGATACATTTTAGGGGTACTGATCGTATGGTTTGGAAATGACTTGGTTTGGGTAAGTTGTATAGTGGATAGTATTAGGTCTAGAGGGGAGGCCTAGTGACACGACCTGATCGGGGGCCTTATCGTAATGGGCATCCCAAGTCCAACCAGGAAAGGGGAGAACCCCCAGTTACCTAACCCAACCACCATTAACATATCTTGAGTCTGCTGAATACAAAACAAATAGCAAGATAGCATAAATGTATAATGACTGACTTTGGGATAGGTCTATTCCTCGACAAACCCTAGAAAGTCATCTCGTCACACCAAACTGCACTAACTAAACCACCGAACCAAATCAATACCAAGAAAAGATCCATAAACCAGGCCATAAACAAATAAGTTCCAAAAGATAATATGATTAATCCCAAAATAAAATACGATAGAATAGTGAGAAATTATGTTCAATGATGTCAGTCCCAATTATAATGCCAATATTAAGGCAGACACCAATACTGATCCCACCCATTTCAACCCATAGCAGTACCATAAAGACTCGAACTAAAAGGGTAAGAATATCCGGTTGGGATATGCCCCCAACAATAGAAAAAACCAATATCCATAAATAAATTAAAATATCTAAAAATATGCATAAAATGAAGTGGATCTTTCTAAATAGATAGAAGCTCACCACTTTAATCCAACAATTTTCCCCAAGTCAATCACTATGTAGGAGGAGTAAAACAGCTAGTTCCTACATAGCGTAGGTATAAAACCGTCTGAAAATGGTTTAGCGAGTGATCGTTAGCATGAACTAAGTAAAACTATCCATTGCAAACAACCATACATATATATATATAACCTTGCCAAGAAAGGGGACCAAGTTTAGTATGCCATTAAAACCTTTACCTAGGTTGGGTAGCTTTGCTGTCCTAAATTACCCACGAGCTATATAGGTTTAGCTCCTTCTGCTGAAAAGGCCCCTGTAAGTGAAGCCGCACGACCAAGGAAGAAAACGTTGGGATGACCAGTAAATCCCCCAAATATAAAGTGTGACATCATGCACACAGTCACAAACACCAATCTTTAAATCGGCAAATATGAGTTTCAAGTTTTGGTCCCCCCCGGAACCTCTACATTCCATGGCATTGCTACACATACCGCCATTATTTCCCAATTAAAACCATTACCAAACAACAAACCAACCCATTAACCATTTATTAACCAAGTCCATTACTATTGGTATCTTCATACTAACAATAACTTGCAAGTTTTTTCCATAGCCAACCACTATAGGTTTAAGGGATTCAATATAACCTCCATGATTTCCAATTAACCAAAACCATGGCCACCAAGGCATTTCCAATACATTTTATACCATTTAAACCAGTCATACCATTTAGGGTTCCATTACCAAGTTTAAACCATGCATAAGTTCCATTGAAAAACACATATTATAGTGAAAACATTGTTAAAGGCATTTTATCAAACACATTGGGAGCATAGTATTTCCAAAACCAAAGTCCAATACCAAATAACCATTTCCATGCAACTAATTATCCAAAACCACCATTAATGCATATAAAAGCATAATTAAAATATGGAAAAACCATAATCAAGCATTTATAATCAAAACTCCCAAATCATATTTGAAAACCCAAAATCACACAACATTCAAATACTAAAAACATTGTATAAAACCATACCTTTAATTGGAACTAACAATAATGGAAGAGAACATGCCTTAATTAACAAAGTAGATAGAGAGAAACCACCAATAAGATCCCAAATTAGTCCTCAAGTTGAAAACCTTGCTTTCTTACCCAAAAGCTTTGAGAAAATTATAGAGTGTTTAGGAAGAGTTTCTAACTGTTAATGAATAGAATAATTGTATAAATAACATCCCAATAGGAATATAAGTCATGGGACCTTATTAGAGTAAGTGGGAAAATATCCAGAATACCCCCACTTAAGTTGTTTAAAAATCTCATCACAGGGGTGCGATAGACCATCAAGAGTTGTACTCTTAGATACGGTGGTACCCACCACTCGTATCCTAAGCCTTAATCTTTGGACCCAATACTGTCTAGTGTACAACTCATCCTATCAATGTTGTATTAATAGTATATGATATGTACCCTTCACCTGTATCCTAGGTAAAATAGAATAACGGAAGCTGTGAATACTAACCACCATATGAGTCCCGGGTATGACTCGTAACCTAGCTTACTGCACCTGGTGAGTCACTAGTACTCAGATCTCACTAAGTTACTAAGTCAAAGGTTAAGTGATGGAACCAAATGATCTATATCCAACCATAGGACTCATACCACTAAGTCGTACCCATTCTAGTGACCAAAATCCATCCCACACACCAACACTAGTCAGCATACAATTGGACCAAACTATTCAAACCATAACATACGGATCGTACCCATGAGTCGTATTGGGTCCAGAGACCAAAATTCTAGGAAATTTTCTAAGGGTCAAAACCCAAGGTTTTTCAGTCTCCCCCACTAGGATCATTCGTCCTCGAATGATGGATAAGGTAGGGGTAACCACACACAAGATTCATTTTTATCATCAAATATATTTCCAATCATTAACAAAGATTGAAAGAAAACATGCAAAGATATTAAGCTTTCCTGTAAATAGTTCACAAATTAAAAATGTGTTGAAGAAAGATGACTTCCGCATGATTCCTAAAACCAGAAAACAGATGCAAATACTAGGACATCATATCATCCTCCACTTCCCATGTAGCTTCTTCCATCTTATGGTTCCTCTATAGAACCTTAGCTGAGGACACATCCTTGGTTTGCAACCGACCAACTTGCCAATTCAAGATCTCAATCGGGACCTTTCATAAGACAGAGAGTCTGATATTCATAGCCCCTCCAAAGGAACAATCGAATAAGGGTGGCAAGGATACTTCCTCAACATGGTGACATGAAATACCAGATAAACCGAGCTCAACCTAGAAGGCAACTCCAACTCATAAGAAACATTACCAAGCCATCGCAGAATCTCATAAGGACCAATATACTGGGGATTGAGCTTCCCCTTGTTTCCAAACTGCACTACCCCTTTCATGGGAGATACCTTGAGGAAAATCTTATCCTTAACCTCAAAATCCAAGTTTCTATGCCTAACATCCACATAGGACTATTGGTGACTTTGGACAGCCTTAAACCTATACCCAATCAACTATTCTTTCTCAATAGCCTGGTAAACTAAGTCGAGACCAAACATATCCACCTCACCAAGCTCAAACCAACCAATAGGAGATCTATATCTTCTACCATATAATGCCTCAAAATGAGCCATAGCAATGTTAAAATGATAGATATAGTTGTAAGCAAACTCTACCCAAGGTAGATGCTCAACCCGATTGCCATCATGATCAATCACATAATCCCGAAGCATATTTTACAATGTCTAAATTGTTCTCTCTACCTGTCCATCCATCTGGAGATGAAAAGCAGTTCTCAAACTCACCTTAGTACCTAATCCCTTCTGAAAAGATCACCAAAAATGTGACGTAAACCATGTACCACGATCAGAGATAATTGAAATAAGTACTTCATACAACTTTACAATCTCCAACAAATATAACTTCGCATAATTCTCCTCCGAGAATGTAGTCCTTACTAGGAAAAGTCAGCCGACTTGTCATCCTATCAACGATAATCCAAATTGAATTATTTTGATTTCAAGATCGAGGAAGACCGGTAACAAAGTCCATATTGATAACCTCCCATTTCCATTCGAGCAAAACAATCTCTTAATACAACCCACCAGGTCTCATGTGTTCAACTTTAACTTGATGACACACCAAGCACTTGGCCACAAAATCAGCCACGTCTTTTTTCATACCGTTCAACCAATACATCTTCTTGAGATCATGATACATCTTCATTGAATCGGGATCAACATCATAGCGCGACTCATGTGCCTCAGCCAATATTCTTTGTCGTAAACTGTCTACATCAGGAACACACAACCTTTATTGGTACCATAAATTATCGTCACCACTAATCTCAAACATCATCACCTTTTGCCTATAGATATCACCCTTGATTTTCAGCAAAATAGGATCCAACACTTGTTTTTCCTTGATCTCTGCAATAAGAGATGATCGAATAACTTTTTGTACCATTACCCCTCCATCCTTAGAGTCTAAGAGGTAAACTCAAAGATTTAGTGATAAATATCCTTTACCAACTCCCGCCTTCTTTTATCCACATAAGCTAAACTCCCCATAGAAAACATTCTAAGAGCATCAGTAACCACGTTAGCCTTACGTGGGTGATAGGGGAGGCTCATATAATAGTCCTTGAGAAGATCAAGCCATCTCCTCTGCTTGAGATTGAGCTACTTCTGAGTGAACACATACTCTAGACTCTTATGATCAAAAAAGATGTCCATGATCACTCCATACAGATAATGTTGCCATATTTTCAAGGAAAAAAACAATGCCAACAGCTCCAAATCATGAGTAGGATAGTTCCTCTCATGTTCCATCAACTGCCTGGAGGCATAGACAATCACCTTCCTAGGCTTACTCAAAAAACAACAAAGTCCCACCCTAAATGAATCACAATAAACCATAAACCCCTCACTGCTTTGTCAAAATTAAAGCCAAAGTTAGCTTATCATTCAACTTGTTGAAACTCCCTTTACAAGCATCCGACCAAGAAAAATTTGCCTTTTTCTGAGTCAACTTAGTCAAAGGACCAGCTATCAACGAAAAGCCTTCCTCAAACCACCTATAATACCCAACCAAACCCAATAAGCTTTGGATCCCTATTGGAGTCGTAGGTATAGGACACCAATTAGCCACAACAACCTTTTAAGGATCCACCATGATTCCCTTATGAGAAATAATATAACCAAGAAAAGTCATAACATTAAACCAAAACACCCACTTGGAGAACTTGCTATACAACTATTGTTCCTTCAAGTTCATTTATACCACACGGAGGTGATTAGCATGATCCACCTCACTTTTGTAATAAACCAGAATGTCATCAATAAACATAATGACTAAGAGATCAAAGAACCACCTGAAAACCCTGTTCATTAATTCCATAATTTTCATCGAGGCATTAGTCAATTCAAATGACATCACCAAGGATCTAAAGTGCCCATATCTAGTACGAAAAGTCATCTTAGGGATATCCCTCTCTAATCATAGAAAGATGATACCCAGACCAAAGATCTATCTTAGAAAAGAACTTAGCAACTTGAAACCGATCAAACAGATCAACTATCTTTGGAAGAGGATACTTGTTCTTAACCGTCACCTTATTCAGTGTCCTATAGTCAATACGCATCCAAATGGAATCATCCTTCTTGCGCACGAACAACACTGGTGTACCCCATGGGAATACACTAGGATGAATAAACACCTTATCCAGAAGATCTTTAAGTTGCACTTTGATTTCCTCAACTCAACCAGAGCCATTCTATAAGGAGGAATAGATATTGGACAAGTATCCAGAACAAAATCAATACCAAACTCTATTTCCCTATCCAAAGGAACACCAGGAAGATCATTTAAAAACAACTTAGGAATCTCATTTACTACCAGAACTAAATGAAAAGATGGACCCTCTGAATTAGAATCTTTAACCCAAACCAAGTGTTAAAGATGACCTTTAGAGATTAACCTCTAAGATCTAAGATAAGAAATAAACCTCCCCCTAGGAGATAGGGAACCACCCTTCCAATCTATAACCGATTCACCAGGGAAGTTGAAGACATCCTTACGGGTCCGATAATCCAAGGACACGTAACAAGAATATAACTAATTCATCCCTAGAATAATATCAAAATCCACCACATCAAGTTTAAACAAATCAACTAAAATCTCCCTACCACCTAAACATACCACTCACCCCCTATAGACTATCTTAGCAGTAATCGAGTCACCTATTGGGGTAGAAAAAGAAAAAAGATTTGAAATAACCCTACGATCCAAACCAATAAATACAGCCACAAATGGGGTAACATAGGAGAGAGTGGAACCTGGATCAAGCAGATAATACACATCACAAAAAAAGAGTTGTAACGTACCAGTAATGACTTCAGGTGATGCCTTCAAATCTAGTCGGGATGCCAAAGCATACAACATATTCCAACCAACACTATAACCAGTAGTAGTAACAGAAGTTGATGCGACACGATCGGGTACTGGAGCATAAGATGAAGCCACTAGTACCTTATTAGCTCCGTAGCAACCTTACTAATCGGATAATCCCTGAGTTGATGACTTGTCTGTCCATACTTGAAGTATTTTTCCATCCTTTTATTGAAATAACCCTGATGAGGATTACCATACAACCGAAAAGGAGGGAATTAAGAAACAAAATGACTCCCACTCACTTGAGATTGGGCACCTAGTGCCCAAAAATTTTCAGCACCCTGATGACGCCTGACACCCGAGTGCTTCGAGTAAGGAGCATTGGCAGTAGAGATAGATCTAGAACTCCCCTATTTCTTTTTCTACCATTTTCCACCATCCTAACTACTGAGCACCTCCCTGATTACAAAATCTTCTCCTCTTACCCTGTCGGTCTCCAAACTCTACATGTTTTCTCTTCTTATCCTCTACTTGCAGCATATGAACAATCAACCTAGAAATATCCATATCTTTAATAAACAAGGCAACCTTTCTTTCCAAGATCAAATCCCTATTTAATCCAAAAGTAAACTTTCACATTCTTGCTCTCATGTCATCCACCAAATCAGGAGCAGACCTTGACAGCTGATAAACCTTCAAGTCATATTCCTTGACAGATATTCTCCCTTTCTTATGATTCACAAACTCCTCAATTTTCACTTCTCTCTAATCTTAAGAAAAGAAACAATCTAGAAAAGCTCAAAAAAAGAATATCCTATAAGGATGACTCCCTTACATCTCCTTCATCCCTATACCACTCCTCGTACCATTGGTACGTAATATCCTTGGGCTGAAAAGCTGAAAAGTTTACACCTTTCACATTAGTTGCATGCATCACCCTAAATATCATCTCTATTTCATCTAAGAAATTTTTAGGATCGTCCTCCACCTTCACACCAGTAAAAGTAGGAGGATTCAATTTCAAAAATTGACCAACCCTTATGTCCTTAGCAGACAATCCACCAGACACATCCCGCTTAGCCTGAGCAGCAACCAACTTAGTAATAGTCTGAACAGACTAAAAAAAATTTGCTTTAGTCACCACACCCAGAGGAGTACTAGCAGCAATCGGAGGAACTCAAAAACTATTAGGGATAGGACCCTGAGATCGAAAATGCACTCTAGACGTAGGATGTATGTCATAAACATTGTCCCCAGATGGGACTGCAGAGTTTCTTTGTGTTCCAGATTGTCGAGAAATAATTTGAAAAGTGAACAACACAGGATTAAAGAAGAATTTTAGGATATAGACTCCAATCTTGAAAATAGAATACTAAAAAGTTAAACATTCCTAAATGCCTTGTAGCCTTTCTATTATGAGTGTGGCACGCTACACACCCCTAAAAATGACTCTACTCTAATGTTAATACTAAGGTTGGAACCAATACCGGTCCCACCCATTCCAACCTATGGTAGTACCACAAAACCTCTAATCAAAAGAGTAAGAATATCTGATTGGGACATTCCCCCAACCATAGCCAAAACCAATATCCATAAATAAATCAGAATTTATTAAAATATCCATAATATGAAATGGAGCCTACAGAAAAGATGGAAGCTTACCACTTTAATCCAACAGCTATCCCCATATCAATCACTATGTAGGAAGAGTAGAGCGGTCGATTCTTGCATAGCGTGGGTCTACAGTAGCCCAAAGATGGGTTAGCAAGTGATAGTTAGCATGAACTCAGGATAAAGATTAAATTATGTCATAAATAAACCCAAGTAAAACCATCCATATGCATACAACCATACATATATATATAACCATGTCGGGAAAGAGGACCGAGTTAGCATACCATTAAAACCTTTACCTGGGTTCAGCTCCCCTGATGGAATGGCCCCATCACAAGAAGACGCACGACTACGGAAGAAAACCTTTGATGACTAGTATATCCCCCAAATATAAAGTGTGACATCATTCACACGATCACCAAGACCAATCCTCACATAGAAAAATATGAGTTTCTAGTTTTTGTCCCCCTGTGACCTCCACCTTCCACAGCTTTGCTATACACCCTGCCATTATTTCCCAATTAAAACTATTACAAAACAACAAACCAATCTAGTAACCATTTTTTAACCAAGGACATTAATAGTAGTATCTCCATGCCAATAATAACATGCAAGTTTTGTCAATATCCAACCATATATAGGTTTAAGGGATTCCATGTACACTTCATCATTTCAAATTAAACAAAACCATGGCCACCAATGCATTTCCAATCCATTTAAAACTATTCATACCCTTTAGGTGCCATTACCAAGTTTAAAACCATGCATAAGTTCCATTGAAAAACCAATGATATAGTGAAAACATTGTTAAAGGCATTTTATCAAACACATTGGGGGCATAGTATTTCCAAAACCAAAGTCCACTACAAAATAACCATTCCCATGCAACCAATTATCAAAAACCACCATTAAAGCATATAAAACATAATTAAAACATGGGAAAACCATAACCAAGCATTTACAACCAAAAACCCCAAATCATATTTAAAAACCCAAAATCAAACAATATTCAAATCATAAAAATATTATAAAATCATACCTTTAATTGGAACAAATAATGAGGGAAGTGAACATGCCTTAATTGACAAAGTAGATGAGAGAAACCACCAATAAGATCCCTAAATTAGTCCTCTTGTAGAAATACTAGCTTTCTTGCCCAAAATCTTTTGAGATAATTATAGAGTGTTTAGGAAGAGTTTCTAAGTGTTAATGAATAGAATAATTGGGTAAATAACCTCCCAAAAGGAACATAAGTCGTGGGACCTTATTAGAGTAAGTGGGGAAATATCCAGAATACCCCTACTTAAGTTGTATAAAAATCCTATCACAGGGGTATGGCTGACCCTCACGAGTTTTACCCTTGGATACGGGTCGTACCCACCGTATCCTGAACATTAAACCTAGGACAAAACACTGTCCAGTGTAAAACTCATCTTACCCAAGTTATGTTGACAGCATACGATTCGTACCCTTTACCCGTATCCCTCGCAAGATAGAATGACAAAAGGTTTGAAAACTTACCACCATATTAGTCCTGGGGATAACTCGTACCCTGGCTTATGGATCTTAGTGAGCCACTCGTACTCAGATCCAACTTAAGTTTCAAAGTCTAAGGATAAGTGAAGGAACCAAACAATCTATATCCAACCATATGAATTGTACCAGAGAGTCATACCCATTCTAGTGACCAAAATCCATCACACCAACCAACACTGGACAGCATAACACTAGACATTACCTTTCGTACCCCAACATACGGATCGTACCCATAAGTCATATTGGGTCTAGAGACTGAAATTCCAGGAATTTTCTAAGGGTCAAAACCGAGGGTGTTTTAGTCTCCCCCACAAGGATCATTCATCCCCGAATGACGGTTAAGGAAGTGATAACCACACGCATGAGTCATTTGCATTATCAAATATATTTCCAATATTTAACAATGTTTTAAAGCAAAGAGGCAAAGATATTATTCGTTTCTTTAACAAGCTCAGAAAAAAACTTTGTACCCACCACTCGTATCCTTAGCCTTAACCTTTGGACCCTACACTGTCCAGTGTACAACTCATCCTATCAATGTTGTATTAATAGTATACGATCTTTACCCTTCACCTATATCCTAGGAAAATAAAATAACAGAAGCTTTGAATATTAACCACCATACGAGTCCCCGGTACGACTCGTAACCTGGCTTACTGTACCTGATGAGTGACTCGTACTTAGATCTCACTAAGTTACTAAGTCAAAGGTTAAGTGATGGAACCAAATGATCTATATCCAACCATACGACTCATTACATTAAGTTGTATCCAATCTAGTGACATAAATCTATCCCACACACCAGTAGTGGTCAGCATACAATTGGAACAAACTATTAATACCATAACATACGGCTTGTACCCATGAGTCGTATTGGGTCCAGAGACCAAAATTCTAGGAAATTTTCTAAGGGTCAAAACTCAAGGTTTTTCGGTCTCCCCCTCTAGGATCATTCATCCTTGAATGATGGATAAGGTAGGGGTAACCACATGCAAGAGTCATTTGCATCATCAAATATATTTCCAATCCTTAACAAAGATTGAAAGAAAAGATGCAAAGATATTAAGATTTCCTTTAACAAGATCAAATATTAAAGATGTGTTAAACAAATATGACTTCTGCATGAATCCCAAAAATAGAAAACAGATGCGGATACTAGGACATCATGTCCTCCTCCACTTCCCATGTAGCTTCTTCCACTTTATGGTTCCTTTACAGAACCTTAGCTGAAGACACATCCTTGGTTTACAACCGACGAACTTTCCTATTCAAGATCTCAATCGGGACCTTTCATATGACAAAGTTTTCGAGATACGCAACCCCTCCAAAGGAACAATTGAATAAGGGTCACAAGGACACTTCCTCAACATGGAGACATGAAATACCAGATAAATCGAGCTTAAGCTAGAAGGAAACTCCAACTCATAAGAGACATTATGAAGCCTTCAAAAAATCTCATAAGGACTAATATACCAGGGACTGAGCTTCACCTTCTTACCAAACAGCACTACCCCCTTCATGGAAGATACCTTGAGCAAAATCTTTTCCTCAACGTCAAACTCCAAGTTTCTATGCCTAACATCCACATAGGACTATTAGTGACTTTGGGCAGTCTTAAACCTTCCCCCAATCACCGATTCCTTCTCCATAGCCTAGTAAACTATGTCGAGATCAAACATATCCACCTCACCAAGCTTAAACCAACCAACATGAGATCTATACCTTCTACCATAAAATGCCTCAAAATGAGCCATAGCAATACTAGAATGATAGATATTGTTGTAAGAAAACTCTACCCAAGGTAGATGCTCAACCCGATTGCCATCATAATCAATCACACAAGCCCAAAGCATATTGTCCAATGTCTGAATAGTTCTCTCTACTTGTCCATCTATCTGCAGATGAAAAGAAGTACTCAGACTAACCTTCTTACCCAATCCCTTCTGAAAAGATCACCAAAAATATGACGTAAACCATGTACTATGATCAGAGATAATTGAAATAAGTACTTCATGCAACTTTACAATCTCCTATAGATATAACTTCGCATAATTCTCCTCCGAGAATGTAGTCCTTACTAGCAAAAGTGAGCAGACTTGTCATCCTATCAACGATAACCCAAATTGAATCATTTTGATTTTGAAATCGAGGAAGACCGGTAACAAAGTCCATATTGATAACCTCCTATTTCCATTCGAGAAAAACAATCTCTTGATACAACCCACCAGGTCTCATGTGTTTAACTTTAACTTGATGACACACCAAGCACTTGGCCATCAAATCAGCCACGTCTTTTTTCATACCATTTCACCAATACATCTTCTTGAGATCATGATACATCTTCATTGAATCGGGATCTACATCATAGAGCGACTCATGTGCCTCAGCCAAAATTCTTTGTTGTAAACTGTCGACATCAGGAACACATAACCTTTCTTGGTACCTTAAAGTATTGTCACCACTAATCTCAAACATCATCACCTTTTGCCTACCAATATAATCCTTGATTTTCATCAAAATAGGATTAAACACTTGTTCTTCCTTGATCTCTACAATAATAGATGATCGAACCACTTATGTATCATTACCCCTCCATCCTTATTGTTTATGAGGTAAACTCCAAGATTAGCCAAGTGATGAATATCCTTTACCAACTCCCATCTTCTTTTCTCCACAGGATCCAAACTCCCCATAGAAAACATGCTAAGAGAATCAGTAACCACATTAGCCCTACATGGGTGATAGTGAAGGCTCATATAATAGTCCTTGAGAAGCTCAGGCCATCTCTTTTGCCTGAGATTGAGCTACTCCTGAGTGAACACATACTGTAGACTCTTATGATCACATAAGATATCAACAAGCACTCCATACAGATAATGTCACCATATTTTCAAGGAACAAAACAATGCCAATAGCTCTAAATCATGAGTAGGATAGTTCCTCTCATGTACCTTCAACTTCCTGGAGGCATAGGAAATTACCCTCCTAGGCTTCCTCAAAACACAAAAACGTCCCACCCTAGATGCATAACAATAAACCATAAACTCCTCACTGCTTTGTCAAAATTAAAGCCAAAGTTAGCTTATCATTCAACTTGTTGAAACTCCCTTTACAAGCATCCAACCAAGAAAACTTTGTCTTTTTCTGAGTCAACTTAGTCAAAGGACCAGCTATCAACGAAAAGCCTTCCTCAAACCACCTATAATACCCAACCAAACCCAATAAGCTTTGGATCCCTGTTGGAGTCATAGGTCTAGGCCACCTATTAGTCACAACAACCTTTTGAGGATCCACCATGATTCCCTCATGAGAAATAATATAACCAAGAAAAGTCACAACGTTAAACCAAAACACCCACTTGGAGAACTTGTTGTACAACTATTGTTCCTTCAAGTTCATTTATACCACACGGAGGTGATTAGCATGATCCACCTCACTTTTGTAATAAACCAGAATGTCATCAATAAACATAATGACGAAGAGATCCAAGAACTACCTGAAAATCCTATTCATTAATTCCATGATTGTCATCGGGGCATTAGTCAATTCAAATGACATCACCAAGGATCTAAAGTGCCCATATCGAGTACGCAAAGTCATCTTAGGGATATCCCTCTCTAATATTAAAAAGATGATACCCAGACCAAAGATCTATCTTAGAAAAGAACTTAGCAACTTGAAACCGATTAAACAGATAAACTATCTTTGGAAGAGGATACTTGTTCTTAACCGTCACCTTATTCAGTGTCCTATAGTCAATACATATCCAAATGTAACTATCCATATTGCGCACGAACAACACCGGTGTACCCCATGGGGATACACTAGGATGATTAAACCCCTTATCTAGAAGCTCTTTAAGTTGCTCTTTGATTTTCTCAACTCAGCCAGAGCCATTCTATAAGGAGGAATAGATATTGGACAAGTGTCCAGAACAAAATCAATACAAAAATCTATTTCCCTATCCAAAGGAACACTAGGAAGATCATTTAAAAAGACCTCAGGATACTCATTTACTACCGTAACCGAATGAAAAGATGGACCCTCTAAATTAGAATCTTTAACCCAAACCAAGTATTAAAGAAAACCTTTAGATATTAACCTTTGAGCTGTAAGATAAGAAATAAACCTCCCCCTAGGAGCTAGGGAACCACCCTTCAAATCTATAACCAGTTCACCAGGGAACTTAAAGACATCCTTATGTGTCCGATAATCCAAGTTCGCATAATAAGAGTATAACCAGTCCATCCCTAGGATAACATCAAAATCCTCCATATCAAGTTTAAACAAATCCACTAATATCTCCCTACCACCAATAGATACCACACACACCCTATAGAGTCTCTTAGCAGTAACTGAGTCACCTATAGGGGTAGATAAAGAAAAAGGATTTGAAATAACCCCAGGATCAAAACCAATAAATACAACCACTAATGGGGTAACATAGGAAAGAGTGGACCCTAGATCAAGTAGACAATACATATCATGAGAAAAGAGTTGTAACATACCAGTAACGATATCAGGAGATACCTTCGAATCTTGTCAGGATGCCAAAGCATAGACCATATGGCAACCAACACTATAACCAGTAGCAGTAATAGAAGTTGATGCGACACCTCTAGGTGCAGGAGCATAAGATGAAGCCACTGGTACCTTATTAGCTCTGTAGCAACCTTACTAATCAGATAATCCCTGAGTTAATGCCCTGCCTGTCCATACTTGAAGTATTTTTCCATCCTTTTATTGAAATAAACCTGATGAGGATGACCATAAAACCGACAAAGAGGGCATTAAGAAACAGAATGACTCTCACTCACTTGAGATTGGGCACCTAGTGCCCAAAAATTTTCAGCACCCTGATGACGTCTGTCACCCAACTGCTTCGAGTAAGGAGCATTGGCAGTAGAGATAGATCCAGAACACCCCCATTTGTTTTTCTACCATTTTCTACCATCCCAACTACTGAGCACCTCCCTGATTAGAAAACCTTCTCATCTTACCCTGCCGGTGTCCAAACTCCACATGTTTACTTTTTTTATCCTCTACTTGCAGCATGTGAACAATCAACCAAGGAATATCCATATCTTTAATAATCAAAGCAACCTTTCTTTCCAAGATCAAATCCCGATTTAACCTAAAAGTGAACTTTCTCATTCTTGCTCTCATGTCTCCCACCAAATTAGGAGCAGAACTTGACAACTGATAAAACTTCAAGGAATATTCCTTGACAAACATTCTCCCTTTCTTAAGATTCACAAACTCCTCCATTTTCACTTCTCTCTGCTCTTAAGGAAAGAAACAATCCAAAAAAGCTCCAAGAAAGATCATCCAATATGCATGACTCTTTCACATCTTCTTTATCCCTATCCCACTCCTTGTACCATTGGAACGCAATATCCTTGGTCTGAGAAGATGCAAAGTTTACACCTTCCACATTAGTGGCATGCATCACCTTGAATATCTTCTCAATTTTATCCAAGAAATTCTGAGGATCGTCCTCCACCTTCACACTAATAAAAGTAGGACGATTTAATTTCAAAAATTGACCAACCCTTGCGTCCTTTGCAAATAATCCAATAGACACATCCCGCTTAGCCTGAACAGCAACCAACTTAGTAATAGTATGAACAAACTGACAAAATTCTGCATTTGTCACCACACCCAGAGGAGCACTAGCAGCAATCGGAGGAACTCTAGAACTAATAGGGATAGGACCCTGAGATCGAAGACGAACTCTAGACGTAGGATGTACACCACAAACATTGTCCCCAAATGGGACTGAAGAGTTTCTTTGTGTTCCAGATCACCGAGGCATGATCTGAAAAGTGAACAACCAAGGATTTAAGAAGAATTTTAGGATATAGACTCCAAGCTTGAAAATAGAATACCTAAAAAGTTAAACATTCCTAAATGCCTTGTAGCCTTTCTTTTATGAGTGTGGCACGCTCCACACCCCTAAAAATAACTCAACTCTAATGCTAATACTAAGGTTGGCACCAATACCGATCCCGCCCATTTCAGCCTATAGTAGTACCACAAATCCTCTAATCAAAGAAGTAAGAATATCTGATTGGGACAATCCCCCAACCATAGCCAAAACCAATATCCATAAATAAATCAGAATGTATAAAAATATCCATAACATGAAATGGAACCTACAGAAAACATGGAAGCTTACCACTTCAATCCAACAGCATCCCCGTGTCAATCACTATGTAGGAGGAGTAGAACGATCTATTCTTAAAAAGCGTGGGTATACAGTCGCCCGAAGATGGGTTAGCAAGTGATCGTTAGCATGAACTCTGGATAAAAATAAAATTATGTCATTTATAAAACCATGTAAAACTATCCATATGAATACAACCATACATATATATATAACCATGCCGGGAAAGGGGACCGAGTTTAGCATACCACTAAAATTTTTACTTGGGTTCAGTTCCCCCTACTGAAATGGCCCCAGTACAAGAAGCCACATGACTACGGAAGAAAACCTATGATGACTAGTACATCCCACAAATATAAAGTGTAACATCATTCACACGTTCACCAAGACTAATCCTCACATAGACAAATATAAGTTTCCAGTTTTTGTCCCCCCTGTGACCTCCATCTTCCACAGTTTTGCGACACACCCCGCCATTATTGCCCAATTAAAACTATTACAAAACAACAAACCAATCTATTAACCATTTATTAGAGAATGCCATTAATAGTAGAATATCCATGCCAATAATAACTTGAAAGTTTTGTCAATAGCCAACCATATATAGGTGTAAGGGATTCTATGTACACTTCAAAATTTCAAATTAACCAAAACCATGGCCACCAAGTACTTTCCAATCAATTTAAAATCATTCATACCCTTTAGGTTCCATTACCAAGTTTAAAACCATTGATAAGCTCCATTGAAAAACCAATGATATAGTGAAAACATTGTAAAAGGCATTTTATCAAACACATTGGGGGCATAACATTTCCAAAACCAAAGTCCATTACAAAAATAACAATTCCTATGCAACTATTATCAAAAACCACCATTAAAGCATATAAAAGCATAATAAAAAGAGGGGAAAATCATAACCAAGCATTTACAACCAAAACCCCCAAATCATATTTGAAAACCCAAAATCATACAACATTCAAATCATAAAAATATAATAAAATCATGCCTTTAATTGGAACAAACAACGAGGGAAGTGAACATGCCTTAATTAACAAAGTAGACAACAGAAACCACCAACAAGATCCCTAAATTAGTCCTCTAGTTTAAATACTAGCTATCTTGCCCAAATTCTCTTGAGAGAACTATAGAGTGTTTAGGAAGACTCTCTAAGTGTTAATGAATAGAATAATTAGGTAAATAACCTCCCAAAAGGAACATAAGTCATGGGACCTTATTAGAGTAAGTGGGGAAATGTCCAAAATACCCCCACTTAAGTTGTATAAAAATCTCATCACAGGGGTACGACTGACCCTCACGAGTTTTACCCTTGGATACGGGTGATACCCACCACTCATATCCTGATCATTAACCATTGGACCAAACACTGTCCAGTCTAAAACTCATCCTACCCAAGTTATGTTGACAGCATACGATTCGTACCCTTTACCGGTATCCCTGGCAATGTAGAATCATAAAAGGTTTGAAAACTTACCATCGTATGAGTCCTGGGTATAACTCATACCCTGGCTTATGGATCTTCGTGAGCCACTTGTACTTAGATCCAACTTAAGTTACCAAGTCTAAGGTTATGTAAAGGAACCAAACAATCTGTATCCAACCATACGACTTGTACCACCAAGTCATACCCATTCTAGTGACCAAAATTCATCCAACTAACCAACACTAGACAACATAACACTAGACCTTACAATTCGTACCCCAATATACGGCTCGTACCTATAAATCATATTGGGTCCAGAGACAAAAATTCCAGGAATCTTCTAAGGGCTAAAATCGAGGGTGTTTTTGTCTCCCTCACAAGGATCATTCATCCCCGAATGACGGTTAAGGTAGTGATAACCACACGCATGAGTCATTTGCATTATCAAAAATATTTCCAATCTTTCACAATGTTTTAAAGCAAAGAGGCAAAGATATTAATATTTTCTTTAACAAGCTCAGAAAATAAAGATGTGTTAAAGACATATACCTTCCGCCCTAAACCCAAAATCAGAAAACAGATATAGATAACTGGACTTCATGTCCTCCTCCGCTTCCCATATAGCTTCTTCCACCTTATAGTTACACCATAGAACCTTAACCAAAGCTATATCCTTGGTTGGAAACCGACGAACCTACGTATCAAAGATCTGGGACCTCTTCATAGGACAGATAGTCTGAGATACCCAATCCATTCAAAGGAATAGTTGAAGAAGGGTCACCAAGACACCTTCTCAACATGGAGACATAAAATACCGGATGAACCGAGCTCAAGCTAGAAGGTAAATCCAACTCGTAAGCAACATTACCAATCCACTGCAAAATCTTATAAGGACAAATATACTAGGGGCTGAGCTTCCCCTTTTTACCAAACCGCACTACCCTCTTTATGAGAGATACCTTGAGGATAACCTTATCCCCAACCTCAAACTCCAAGTCTCTATGCCTAACATCTGCATAAGACTTTTGGAAACTTTAGATAGCCTTAAGCCTATCCCGAATCACCTTCACCTTCTCTATAGCCTAGAAAATAATGTTGGGACCAAACATATCTGCCTCACCAACCTCGAACCAACCAATAGGTGATCTATACCTCCTACTAGACAATGCCTTAAAATGTGGCATACCAATACTAAAATAATAGCTATTGTTGTAAGAAAACTCTACTAAAGGTAGATGCTCAACCCAATAACTACCATAATTAATCACACAAGCATGAAGCATATCCTCCAATGTATGAATAGTTCTCTCTGCTTGTCCATCTAGCTGCGAATAAAAATAGTACTTAGACTCACCTTAATACCCAATCTCTTCTGAAAAGATTGCTAAAAATAAGATGTAAACTGCGTACCACGATCAGAGATAATCGAAACAGGTACTCCAGGAAGCGTCACAAACTCCTAAAGATATAACATTGCATAATCCTCCACCAATAAGGTAGTACTCAATGACAAAAAATGAGAAAACTTTGTCATCCTTTCCACGATGACCCAAATCAAATCATATTAATTTTAAGGATGAAGAAGATCGGTAACAAAGTCCATATTGATTACCTCCCATTTCTATTCAGGCAAAACAATCACTCAATATAACCTACTAGGTCTCATGTGTTCAACTTTACCTTGTTGACACACCAAGCATTTGGCCAAAAAATCAGCCATATCCCTTTTCATACTGCTCCACTATTACATCTACATGACATCATGATACATCATAATTTAATCAAGATAAACAACATAGCGTGACTTATGCGCCTCAGCTAAAACCTTTCTCGCAAACCATCAACATCAAGAACACACAACCTTTCTTCGTACTATAAAGTACCATCACCACAAATCTCAAACGCAATGACTTTTTATCCACCAACATCACCCTTGATTTTTATCAAAATAGGATCCAACACTTAATTTTCCTTGTTTTATGAACTAAGAGACAATCGAACCACTTTTTATACCCTTACCCCTCCTTCCTTAGAGTCACAGAGGTGAACTCCTAGATTAGCCAAGTGGTGAATATCCTTCACCAACTCCTATCTTCCTTTCTTCACATGAGCCAAACTCCCTATGGACAACCTTCTAAGAGAATCATCAACCATGTTAGCCTTACCTGGGTGATAGTGAAGACTCATATCATAGTCCTTGAGAAGCTCAAGCCATCTCCTTTGCCAGAGATTGAGCTCTTTTTGAGTGAAAATAGACTGTAGACTCTTATGATAAGAAAATATGTCCATGTGCACTTTATACAAATAATGTCGCCATATTTTCAAGGGAAAAAGCATCACCAATGGCTCCAAATCATGAGTGGGATAGTACTTCTCATGTACCTTCAACTGCATAGAGGCATAGGCAATTACCTTCCAATGTTGCATCAAAACACAACCAAGTCCCACCCTATATGCATTACAATAAACCCCAAAACCCTTACTTCCCTCAGGCAATGTCAAAATTAAAGCCAAAATTAGCTTATCCTTCAACTTCTCAAAACTCCCTTTACAAGCATCCAACCAAGAAAACTTTACCTTTTTCTGAGTCAACTTAGTTACAGGAGAAGGCTTCGATAAAAAGCCTTCGACAAACCGCCTATAACACCCATCAAAACCCAGAAGCTTTAAATATTAGTTGGAGTCGTGGGTCTAGGCTACCTCTTAACCATAACAACCTTTTGCAGATCCACCATGACATCGTCTAGGCATAGTCAATTCAATGACATCACCAAGAATTCAAAGTGCGCATATCAAGTACGAAAAGTCATCTTAGGGATATCAACATCGCTAATCTTATATAGATGATACCTAGACCAAAGATCTATCTTTGAAAAGAACTTGGCAACTTGAAACTGATCAAATAGATCAACGATCCTTGGAAGAAGATACTTATTCTTAACTATCACCTTATTCAATTGCCTATAGTCAATACACATCTGAATGGAACTATCCTTCTTGAACACGTATAATACTGGTGTACCCCATAGGGATACACTAGGATGAATAAACCCCTTAACTAGAAGCTTCTTAAGTTGCTTTTTTATTTTCCTCAACTCAGCCAGAGCCATTCTATAAGGAAGAATAGATATTTGACAAGTGTTCGGAACCAAATCAATACCAAACTCTATTTCCCTCTCCAAAGGAACACTAGAAAGATCATCCGAAAAGATCATAGGAAACTTATTTACTATCAGATCCAAATAAAAAGATGGACCCTCTGAGTTAGAATCCTTAAATCAAACCAAGTGATAAAGAAAAACTTTAGAGATTAACCTCTAAGCTTTAAGACATGCAATAAACCTCCCCTAGGAGCTAGGGAAACACCCTCCCACTCTATAACTAGTTCACTAGTGAACCTAAATAAAACATTACGAGTTCAATAATCCAAGGACGCATAACAATAGTGTAACAAATCCATCCCCAAAATAATATCAAAATCCACCATATCAAGTTTAAAGAAATCCACCAATGTCTGCCTACAACCAGCAGATACCACACACACCCTATAGACTCTCTTAAGAATAATCGAGTCACCTATTAGGGTAGAAATAGAAAAAGAATCCAAATTAACCCCAGGAGGAAAACCAATACATACAACCATAAATAGGGTCACATAGGAAAGATTGGACCCTGGATCAAGCAGACAATACACGTCATGATAAAAGATTTGTAATATATCAGTAAATACATAAGGTGATGCCTCAAATTCCTATTGGGATGCCAAAGCATACAACCTATTCTGACAAATGCTAGAACCAAGAGAGTAACAGGCATATATATGACACCACCGGGTGTAAAAGCATAAGATTAAGCCACCAATATCTTATTTGCTCTCTTAGCAACCTTACTAACAAGACAAACCCTAAGACGATGGTATGCTTGGCCATACTTAAAGTATTTATCCCTCCCACTCGATGCGGAAGACCACAAAACAAACATTGAGGGTATGAAAAAATTGAATGACCCCAACTCGCCTGAGATTGGGCACTTGGTGCTTAAAAATTATCACCACCCTGATGACGCCTATCACTCGACTGCTTCTTATAAGAAGAACTAACAGTAGAGAAGGATTCAGAAGTCCCCCACTTCTTTTTTTGCCATTTGCCACCATCCCAACTACCTTGAGACAGAGCACCTCCCTGATCAGAAAATTGCTTCTCTTACCCTATCAATCTCCAAACTCTGTATGTTTTCTCTTCTAATCATCTACTTTCTGCGTATAAATAGTTAACCTAGAAATGTCCATATGTTTTATAAGCAAGGAAACCTTGTTTTCAAAGATCAAATCCCAATTCAACCTCGAAGCAAACTTTCTCATTCTCGCACTCATGACAGTCACCAAATAAGGAGCATACCTTAACAACTGATGAACTTCAAGGCATATTCATTCATAGACATTCTCTCTCTTTTAAGATTTACAAACACCTCTGTTTTGGCTTTTCTCAACTCTTGAAGAAAGAAATACTCTTGAAAATCTCATGAAAAAACATCCCATAAGGATGAATCCAACATATCTTCTCTATCCCTATCCCACTCCACATACCATTGGTATGCAACATCTTTGAGATAATAACCTATAGAATTTACACATTTTATATTAGTGGCCTGATTCACCCTAAATATCTTCTTTTTTTCATCTAAGAAATTCAGAGGATCCTCCTCCACCTTCACACTAGTAAAAGTAGGATAATTCAGTTTCATAAACTAACCAGCCCTTAAAACAAAAATAGACAATCTACTAGACACTTCCCGCTCATTTTGAGCAGTAAACAACTTAGCAATAGTATGAATAGACTGATCAAATTTTGTATTAGTCACCTAACCCTGAGGAGGACTATTAACAACTGGAGAAATATCCGAACTATCAAGGATAGGACCCTGAGATCAAAGATGAACTTTAGACATAGTACGTACCCCATCAATATTGTCCCCAGATGGGACTGAACACTTTTCTTGTGTTCCGAATTGTCGATACATGATCTAAAAAGTCAACAACCAAGGATTAGAGAAGAATTCTGGATTTAGACTCCAAGCTTGAAAATAGAATACCAAGAAAGTTAAATATTTCTAAATGCCTTGTAGCCTCTCTCTTATAAGTGTAGCGCGCTACATACCCATAAAAGAGACTCTACTCAACACAACTTTATACTCTCCCAATTGGCCATGAACGTAAAGCTTTGACACAAACTTAACATAACCCTATTGGAGGCCTTTTCGTAATAGGCATTCCAAGTACAACTAGGATTAGGGACCACCCCTGTTACCTAACCCAACCACCATTAACATATATTGAGTCGGCTAAATGTCAAAAAATAGCAAGATAGAATAACTAGGCAAAGACTGACTTTGGGATAGGTCTATTCCTTGACTAAACCTATCAAGTTATCCCTTCACACCAAACTATACCAACCAAACCACCAAACCAAACCAATACAAAAACAAGAGCCATAAACAAGACCATAACCAAATAAGTTCCAAAATATAGTATCATTAATACCATAATGAAATACGATGGTACAATGAGAAATTATGTCCAATGATGTCAACCTCAATACCAATATCGAGGCTATCACCAATAGGGATCACGCCTATTCCAATCCATAGCAGTACCACAAAGCCTTTAATAAAAAGGTAAGAATATCAAGTTGGGACATGCCCTAAACAAAGCCTAAACCAATATCCATAAATAAATTAGAATGTCTAAAAATATAAATAACATAAAATGGAGCCTTCTGGAAAGATGGAAGTTCACCACTTTAATCCAATAGTTGTCCCCGAGTCAATCACTATGTAGGAGGAGTAGAATGGTCAGTTCCTACATAGCGTGGGTATCTAGCCTCCTAAAGACCGGTTAGTGAGTGATCTCTACCATGAACTTAGGATAAGGACAAAATAATGCCATTTATAAAACCAAGTAAAACCATCCATATACACATAACCATATATATATATACATATATAACCATGCAGAGAAAGGGGATTAGGTTTAGCATACCATTAAAACATTTACCTGGGTTATGTAGCTTTGCCGTCCTAAACCACCCACGGGCTATATAGGTTTATCTCCTGCTGCTGAAAGGGCCCCAGTATGTGAAGCCGCATGAATATGGAAGAAAACCTGGGATGACTAGTACATCCCTAAAATAAAAACTGTGACATCATGCACATGATCACCAAGACCAATTCTCATATTGGCAAATATGAGTTTCTAGTTTTGGTCCCCCCAGGACCTCAACCTTCAACGACTTTGATACACACCCCACCATTATTGCCAAAGTAAAACCATTACCAAACAACAAACCAATCTATTAACTTTATTAACCAAGGCCATTAATAGTGGTATTGTCATACCAACAATAACTTGTAAGTTTTGTCCATAGCCAACTATATATAGGCTTAAGGGATTCCATGTACCCTTCATAATTTCCAATTAACCAAAACCATGGCCACCATGGCCTTTCTAATCTATTTAAACCATTTAAACCATTCATACCATTTAGGGTTCCATTACCAAGTTTAAATCATGCATAAGTTCTATCGAAAAATCAATATTTTAGTGAAAACATTGTTAAAGACATTTTATCAAACATATTAGGGGAATAATATTTCCAAAACCAAACTCCATTACAAAATAACCATTCCCATACCACCAATTATCCAAAACCACCATTAATGGATATAAAATCTTAATTAAAACATGGAAAAACCATAATTAAGCATTTATAACCACAACCCCCAAATCATATTTGAAAACCCAAAATTATACAACATTCAAATCATAAAACCATTGTATAAAACCTTTCCTTTAATTGGAACTAACAATGAGGGAAGAGAACATGACTTAATTGATAAAGTAGACAGAGAGAAACCACCAACAAAATCCCCAAATTAGTCCACTAGTTAAAATTCTAGCTTTCTTTCCCAAATGCTTTTAAGAGAATTATAGAGTGTTTAAGAAGAGTTTCTAAGTGTAAATGAATAAAATAATAGGGTAAATAACCTCTCAATAGGAATTTAAGTCATGGGACCTTATTAGAGTAAGTGGGAAAATGTCCAGAATACCCCCACTTAAGTTGTATAAAAATTAAGTCACAGGGGTACGACTGAACCTCACAAGTCGTACCCTTAGATATGGGTGGTACCCATTATTCATATCCTAATCCTTAACCCTTGGAACTAATAATGTCAAGTGTACGAATCATCCTGCCCAAGTCGTATTGACAACATACGATCTATACTTTTTGCCCATATCCCTTGCAAGATAGAATCACAGAAGGTTTGATCACTGACCACCATATGAGTCCTAGGTACAACTCATACCCTAGATAACGGATCCTAGTGAGCCGCTCGTACTCAGATCCAATTTAAGTTACCAAGTCTAAGGTTAAGCGAAGGAACCAAATGATCTATATCCAACCATACGACTTGTACCACTAAGTTGTACCCATTCTAGTGACCAAAATCCATCCCATAAACCAACACTGGCTAGCATACCACTGGACAATACCATTCATACCCCAACATATGGCTCATACCCATGAGTTATAATGGGTACAGATACCAGAATTCTAGGAAAAGTTCTAAGGGTCAAAACCTATGGTATTTCACCTAGGGTACGCGTGGTGGGTACCACTCTTATTGAACGGTATGACTTGTAGGGGCAGTTGTACTATTTGATGAGAATTTTAAGTAGTTTAAGTAGGGGTAATCATCTGGAAATTTACCCACTTAAATTATTGAGGATCCATGATTTATAACCCTCTTGGGACTTTATTTAACCTAATATTCTAATCTTAAACACTCAAAAACTCTCTTAAAACACTATTAAATTCCCTTAAGGCTTTGGGGTTAAGGATGTATAGGGTTTCATCCATAGGTTCTATTGGGGACTTTCTAAGGTAATTTCTTTCCATAATATTCTAATCTAAGGTAAGTTACTCCTCCGTCATTATTAGTCCCAACAAAAGGCATAATTTATGAATTATTTTTATGGCATGAATATTGTATGATTTTGTTTTTTCAAATATATGTTGGGATTTTGGTTATAATGGTTGGTTATGGTTTTCCTATATCTTTTACTTATGGTTTTCAAATTATTATTGTTATTTGAACAATTGGTTGTATGGAAATGGCAAATTGGAAATTGGTTTTGTCTTTGGAAACAGTATGCCCCCAATATGTTTGATAAAATATCAATAAGAATGTATTTGGTTAAATTGTTGGATTTTCATGGAACTATTGCATGGTATAACTTGGTAATGGACCCTTAAATGGTTTAAGTGGTTTGTAATTGTCAATTAGTAAGGTCTTGGTGGTCATGGTTATGGTTAATTTAAATCCTTGTGGGGTATAATTGAATCCCCCAAGAAAATTTATAAACAAGCAATCTTGTGGGGTACACAGGAATCCCCCAAGCTACTAAATAAGGTAAACTATGGGTAAATGGGAATACCTTATTCTATAAAAGGTTGGATAAGGACATTTCTTACAAGTTATAGTTCGTATGGCGATACCACTTCTAATAGCCTTTGTTAATAATATAAGGAATGGTGGTTTGGTTGTGTGGTAATGATTTTAATTAGGAACTAATGGTGGGGTGTGATATATAACCATAAAGGTGTGAGTCCAATAGACGGACACTACAAACTCATGTTTGATAACATGAGGGTTGGTCATGGTGACCATATATGATACTTATAAGGTACAAAGAAATCCTCTAAGTACACTTGTACATATGTATCATGGAGAGAAAAGGGTACTTGGCAATCCCCTAGTCTTTTGGTATCTCTAATTTGTGCAGTTACATATATCGAGGCCCGTTCGTGGGGTTACACTGGACCAATTTAGCCCATGGGTGGTTCTAGGATGGTTAAGCTACATATACCCAGGTTAATGGCTTTAAATGCATGCTAAACTCGGTTCTTTATTTATGCATCGTTATATATATGGTTGTGAATACATATGGTTGGTTTACTTGGTTTTAATTGTTGGCATTATGCTAGTGTTCACCTACTAACTCATCTTTGGGTGGCTATATCCCCACGCGATGTAGGAACCAGCCATTCTACTTTATTTGCATTGTGATTGGATCTTGGGATCAGCTCGATTAGACTAAAGTGGTACGCTTCCATATTCGTGAATGCTCCATTTTATATCAATGATGTCTTTACATACTTCAGTTAATTAATGGATATTGTTTTTGGCTATGGTTAGGGGTATGTCCCGATCGAATATTATTTTTTCTCGATTAGAGGCTTTATGGGACTACAATTGGTTGGTATGGGCGGTGTCGATATCGGTGTCTGCCTTAATATTGGCATTAGTATTGGGACTAAAACCCTTGGATGGTAATTTTTGTTGTTCCATCCTATTATGTTATGGACTTATGTTTGGTTATAGTTTTGATTTTGGTTATGGTATTGTTATATGGTTTGTTTTGTATGATTGGACTCATTTGGGTCGATCTCGGTCATAGACCTAACCCAGAATCTGTAATTAGATAATTATGATATCTTCTTATATGCTCAAAATTTATCTAACTCAGGATATGTGTTTGGATAGTTGGGTTAGGTAACGGGGGTGATCCCTGATCCTAGTTAGACTTGGGATGCCCATTACGACAAGACACCAGGTCTGATCGTGTCAAGTTGGTATTAGAGATTTAGGTTCATGGTAAATTAGGGAGTCCACAAATTTGTGTCAAGTAAAGTCTCTTTTAGGGGTGTGTAACGCACCACACTCATAAGAGAAAGGCTATAAGGCATTTAGGAACTGTTTCTCTTTCTTGGTATTCTATTTTCAAGGTTTGAGTCTAATGTCTTGGATTCTTATAATTTCTATTTGTTTTTCCTTTAGATCATGCCTCAACGATCTAAAGCTAACTAAAACTCTTTTGTCCCAACTAGGGATAATGTTGATGGGACACGCTCTTCTCAGGGGGTCCATACTCAGTCTAGGGGTCTAGTTCCTAATACTTTTTGAGTCCCACCAGTTCTTTCTAGTCATCCTCAGGATAATGTGATAAATGCAGAGTTTTATCAGTCGATTCATATGATTGCTCAATTGGTAGCTTCTTAGTCTAAGCGTGGTGTATTTGGTATTCCATTTTTTAAGTCCATAAGGGTTGACCAATTCATGAGTTTGAATCCTCCTACTTTTACTGGTGCTAAGGTAGGGAAGGATCCTTAGGTTTTTCTAGATGAGATGGAAAAGATCTTCAGGGTCATGTAGGCCATGAAAATAGAAGGGGTAAATTTGGCTTCTTACCAGCTAAAGGATATGGTGTACCAATGGTACAAGGAATGGGATCAGGCAAGGAGTGAGTTTGATGAGTCATCTCTATTGGAGACTATCTCTAATGCTTTTCAGGATTGCTTCTTTCGTTAGAAGTTGAGGAAAGTGAACTCGGAGGAATTTTTTAATATGAAATTAGAAAAGATGTTGATTAAGAAGTATGCCTTGAAATTCCACCAGCTATATAGGTATGCTCCAAAATTGGTTTCTAATATAAGGGCCAGGATGAAAAAGTTTGCTTTGGGACAGTCTTGGGATTTGATCCTTGAAAGCCAGACTGTATTGCTGATCAAGGACATGGATATCTCTAGGTTGGTAGTTTATATGCAACTGGTGGAAAAAGAAAAAAAGAAAACAGGCTAAAATAGTGGAAAGGCTGGTACGCAGAGCATATCCAAAATAATCATTTGTTATTCAACATAAATGAGAGAAATATAAAACAGTTCATAAGTATATCATATAGTAAGAATTCACATAGGTATTTTAAAAACTCTGAAAAAATCATCTCAACTCTAAGAAATTTGTGTTACTTCTGCGCTAGGTGGTATACCCTACAACTCTGAAAATTCCATGAGCTATATGGAAATTTCCATTAACTCGGCAGCCAAGCCCCAACCCAAGTGTGCCGCAAGGGTCGGAGTCTCTGAATCTACTACGCCACACGGTCGTCGCCAGTGTACAATAATAATCTACCCGTATCGGCAAATACAGTTTCAAGCTAAGAGTTTCTTGAACTCGTACCTTCTTCGGGTAACCACCGAACCCTCTTTAAGCCCCTTTTTAAAACTCTATCAAAATATGCAGTCTCTGAAAACATACTCTATTATGTTATAAATACATATGGTATCGTCATACCATTGACTTGCAAGTCACATCTCTGAGCCATTATTAGTCTATCATAAATCTCTGTTTTCAAAACACAAGTTTTAGGACCACCATTTAAATAATTCAATTCAAAGAAACTCTTTCTCAAACCTCATGTAAACACATGAAAGGAACTCATCTTTGTCAAGCATTTCAGTAGTACAGTACAAGGTGGTCATGTCAAAGTTCTCAATTCACATGCAATTCTTTATATTAAACACAAGAACACATTTATATCAAGAAACACCCTTTCAATAATTTCAAATCATTCTCAAATGCTATAATACTGCGAAAACATCTTACAAATCACAAAACCATAATCTTTAATTCAATACATGAGAGGGAGTTCATAATTTATTCTCTCAACGATCTTAAATCTCAAATTCCATACATATACGTATACATATAAATCAATTTAGGGGATAGGAACACAAGGTAAAAACAATAGTTACATTAAAACATTCGGAGTACGTAATTTAGAACATAGATTCTGAAACCCATTTGAAATTCATGCATAAAAAACTAAAAATCATGCTCTAATGGTTTTAAGCCCATGTATTTTTTTAGGATAAACCCCACATACCTCTATCTAGAAATTTAAAGGATGCTTCTTGATGCCCACGACTTGGGGATTCCAAATCTTCAATTTGTTTTGAAAACCCACAGTTGAATCTTGATTTATTTGGATTATCAATATGGAACCCTAGAGAGTCTTCTTGAATATTTTTGGTGAATGTAGGAGTAATATGCTCAATTGGGGGTGAAATCTCATGTTTGTACTGGTAAGGGTGTGGGAAAATACCCAATATACCCTTAACGAGACCGGTATTAAAATATAACTGGGAGCCCAATTTCATGGGCCACCGCGATGCGCCACTATCACGGTGGCTCACTGGAAATTGACCAATGGGAATTTAGCCCACTCCAGGAAGCGCCACCATCGTGGAGTCCCACTGGAAATTGACCATCGTCATTTACACCCTCTCCATGACGCGCCAAGGATAAGAATGATGGTGTTTTACAACTATGACTAAATTACCCATAACTCCTTCACCAAGTGTCCGTTTTGGATGCATCTTATGTCTATGAAAAACTTATTCAATCATCTACGAAATGAATAGTTTAAATCTAAGGGATTCCACCAGGAAAAAGTATAAATAATTCTAGAAGTAAATGCTTGATATTTTAGGGTCAAAATTTAGCTAAGAAAAACTTCAGGGTGTTACAATATCCCCCCTTGGGAACATTCATCCCCGAATGTTGACGCGGGATACAAACAAGTATAATTTGAAGCATACTTAGGCATAGAAAGAATACGGCAAGGATTGTACCTTCCATTTCATCATCCATTGGTTTAAAAAGGTTTGGGTATCTAGCTCACATATCAACTTCTGATTCCCAAGTCGCTTCTTCATTTTTCTGGTTTCTCCACAACACTTTAACTGAGGCTATCTCTTTGTTCCTCAATCTTCTAACTTGGAGATCCAAAATCTCTACAGGATCTTCTTTATAGGATAAGGAGTTTGTCACTTTGATTTCTTCGACAGGCAATACTAAAGAATGGTCTCCAATACCCTTCTTCAACATAGATATATGAAATACCAAATGAACCGAACCCAAACTAGCTGGCAATTCTAACTCATACACAACTCCACCTATCCTTCTCATAATTTGATATAGTCCTATATAGTGAGGACTCAGCTTACCTTTCTTCTCAAATTGCATGACTCCCTTCATGGGAGAAACCTTGAGAAACACCCTATCTCCAATCTCAAACTCTAGATCTCTTCTCCTAACATCGGCGTAGGACTTCTGATGACTCTGAGCTATCTTAAGTCATTCTCTAATGACTTTCACATCCTCTATTGCTTGATGAACAAGATCAGGCCCAAATATCTGTGTCTCACCTACTTCATACCATCCAATCGAGGACCTACATCTTCTCCCATACAATGCCTCAAATGGTGTCATCTTAATACTGGAATAGAAACTATTATTATCTGCAAACTCTATCAATGGAAAGTGATCTACCCAAGTACCTTTAAAATCAATCACGCAGGCTCTCAACATATCCTCAAGGGTCTAGATGGTGCGCTCAGCTTTCCCATCTGTCTGAGGGTGGTAAGTCATGCTCAAATTCACTTGGGTACCTAAACCCTTTTGAAACGATATCCAAAACTATGAAGAAAACTGTGTACCTCTATCAGATATGATGGACACAGGTTCCCCATGCAAATAAACTATTTCTGCAATGAACAGCTTGTCATAATCCTTTCCCAAATAATTTGTCCTGATAGGTAGAAAGTGAGCTGACTTGGTCAACCTATCTACAATCACCCAAATTGAATCATACTAGTTTCGGGACCTCGGAAGTCCTGTAATGAAGTCCATATTAATTATCTCCCACTTCCACAAAGGCAAAGCTATCTCTTGAGAAGAACCACCTCGCCTCAATTGTTCCACTTTAACTTGTTGACAATTCAAACACTTGGCAACATAGTTAAGCACATCACGCTTCATATTATTGCACCAATAAATGGTTTTCAAATCCTGATACGTCTTAGTAGAGCTAGGGTGAACAACATACCTTGACGTATGAGCTTTGTCAAGGATTATCTTCCTCAAACCATCTACATCTGGCACACACAATATACCCTGGTATCTCAAAACACCATCACCACTAATTTCAAAAGACAATATCTTTTGTTGACCCACATCTTTCTTGATCTGCATCAAGACGAGATCTTCAACCTCCTTCTCTTTGACTTTTGTATAAAGGGAAGATTTAGCTATCTCATGAACAACCACTCCTCCATCCTCGAAATCCAAAAGTCGCACTTCTATATTTTCAAGTCGATGAATATCCTTCACCATTTCCCTTTTTCCTTTCACCACATGAGAAAGACTGCCATAGATAACCTGCTGAGGTCATCGTCTACCACATTCGCCTTGCCCAAATAATAGTGCAAGTTCATGTCATAGTATTTTAAAAGTTCCAACCACTGCCTCTACATAAGATTTAATTCTTTCTGCGAGAAAACATACTGTTAACTCTTGTGGTCAGTAAATATATCAACATGTACCCCATACAAATAGTGTCGCCAGATCTTAAGTGCAAAAACCACAGCCACTAACTCCAAGACATGAGTAGGGTAGTTCCGCTCATGCACATTCAACCGCCTAGATGCATAAAACACTACCTTACCATATTGCATAAGAACACACCCAAGTCCCACTTGAGACGCATCACAGTATACAACAAAACCTTTTGTACCCTCCGGAAGAGTCAAAACTTGAGCAGTAGTCAACTTGTCTTTCAACATCTCAAAACTATTCTCACAAGAGTCAGACCACAAAAACTTTACCTTTTTCTGATTCAACTTAGTAAGTAGTGCATCTATGGAAGAAAAACTCTTGACAAATCTTCTGTAATAACCCACCAAACCAAAGAAGCTCCGAATGTTGGTTGGAGTCGTAGGTCTAGGCCATTTTCTCACTGCCTCAATCTTTTGGGGATCAACCTTAATCCCTTCACTAGAAACAATATGCCCCAAAAATGCAATAGCATTCAACTAGAATTCACATTTGTAGAATTTTGCATACAATATTTGATCTTTAAGGGTCTGAAGCATGATTCGGGGGAGGTGATTGACATGGTCCTCCTCTCTCTTAGAATATACCAAAATGTCATCAATGAATACATTGACAAACATATCTAGAAAATGATGAAAAACCCTATTCATTAGATCCATGAAAGTTGCAGGGGCGTTAGTCAACCCTAAGAACATGACTAAGAATTCATAATGGTCGTATCTGGTTCGGAAAGAAATTTTGGGAATATATGACTCTCTAACTTTCAACTGGTGATATCCCAAACAAAGTTCTATCTTTGAAAAACATTTAGCACCCTGAAGTTGATAAAAAATATCATCAATCCTAGGAAGGGGATATTTATTTTTAATCATGACCTTATTCAACTGGCGGTAATCTAAGAACATACGAAGGGAACCGTATTTCTTTCGCATGAAAAGTACAGGTGCACCCCAAGGAGACACAATGGGGTAGATAAAACCTTTATCTAGAAGATCTTCTAGCTATTATTTCAACTATTTTAGCTTTGCAGGAGCCATCCTATATAGCAGAATAAAAATAGGATGGGTATATGGCAATAAATCAATACCAAAATCTATCTCCCTATCAGGTGGTATTCCTGGGAGATCATCTGGAAAAACTTTTGGGAATTTATTCACTAAGGGGATAGACTGAAGAGGGAGGCTTTCGGCACTAGAATCTTTAACCCAAATAAGATGAAACAAGCAACCTCTGGAAATAAGTTTATGGGCCCTGAGATAAGATATGAAGTGCCCTCTAGGTGCTAGAGAATGTCCCTCCCATTTTATCATAGACTCATTCAAAAAATAAAAGGTGACTCTTCGGGGCCTACAATTCAAGGTAGCATAGCACGAATGGAGCCAGTCCATCCCTAAGATGGCATCAAAATCAACCATATCAAGTTTTATGAGATCTGCCTCTGTATCCCATATGAAAATAGACACAACACAATTTATAGACACTCTCCTAGCCATAATAGAATCTCTCACCAGGGTGGAAACCAAAAAATGTTCAGCAATCACATCAGGCTCAAACCCAAAACCAACAGCCATGTATGGGGTCACATAAGACAAGGTAGACCTGGTATCAAGTAATAAATACACATCACGAGAAAATATTTCCAACGTACCAGTGAATACATCTGGTAAGGCCTCTTCCTCCCAGCAGTTGGACAAAGTATACAACCGGTTCTGACTATTTTTATTGGCTGAGGTGACACTGTTTTGAGGTGGTGATGCAGATGAATTCGCTTGTGAATTGGCTCTTCATAAATTACTCTTTGCTGCCGGACAGTCTCTCTGGATATGGTCTGGCTGGCCACATAAATAACACACCAAAGTTCCAAACTAACATATCCCTGAATGATTCCTCCCGCATCTCCCACTGTGTGGATAGGATCGATATGTCTGGGCTATACTTCCCTGCGACTTCGTACCCTGCATCCTCGGCCCCTGACTAGACTGAAAATTCTGGATGCGCTGCTCAGCTGTGGGTATGGACACTAGAGCACTAGCTGCCGACTTTGCATTCCCCCAATTCTTTTTCTTTTGCCATTTTCTTCCCCAATTACCGCTCTGCTGCTGACTATGACTCTAGTCTGTCGCTCTGGCTCTCTTGCATTGCCTGTCTTTTTCCCTAGATTCGGCTATCTTCTTCTTCTTCTCCTCAACTAGCTGCATATGGACTGAAAGTCTAGCAAAGTCCATATCCCTATTCAACATAGCTCCCTTACACTCAAGCACCAGATCATCTGAAAGGCTGTAAACAAACTTCCTCATTTGGGCCCTCATACTACTCGTCATCTCAGGAGCATAATGGGCCAGCTGGTTAAACTTCAAAGTATACTCCTGAACACTCATCTTACCCTGCTTAAGGTTCATGAAATCTTCTACTTTAGCTTCCCTCAGCTCCACAGGAAAGAATCGGTCAAGAAAAGCTTCCACAAACTCGTCCCAAAGTGTGGGTTCAGCACTGTTAACCTTTGTATCTTCCCACTCGTTGTACCATTGGTTTGCTATATCCTTTAGATGGTATGATACTAGCTCAACACCCTCCACCTTATCAACATGCATTACTTTGAAAATCTTTTCCATTTCGGCTACGAACTTCTGCGGGTCCTCCTCTACCTTAGCGCTAGAGAACTTGGGCAGGTTCATTTACATGAACTGGACCACTCTAGTAACTATAGAAGTAACAGATGCAGAACCAGTATCCTCCGACCTCTGAGTCTGTGTGGATACCAGTTGTACCAGCATGTGAATAGACTGTCTGAATTCAGCATTAGAAACCTCTCCTTCACAAGGCTGAGTGCGATTGGCCCTTGTCCGGGGAGCTCTAGGAGGACTGGTCGGTATAGGAGGTACTCCTGGAGTAGGAATAGGTTCTGGGGTATGAGATCTATTACAGGTCTACATCCCATGGGTGGGACAGACTTCATCATCCTGAGTGTTAACGTTGGTGCGACGGGGAGGCATTGTTGGTTTTATGAAAAGCAAGAGGTCATTGATTAGGGGACAAATTAGACTCTGAAGAATGAACTAAATCACAAATAAGAGAAATATTCTTAAATGCCTAATAGCCTCCTACTTATAAGTGTGGCACGCTACACACCCATAAAAAAGACTCTACCCGATGTGATTTTGAAGAAACTTTGGGACCATGAACCATTCTCTGATTCTAATTTTGTCACGACCCAAACTAGGGCCTGGCCGTGACGAACATCCTGAACCATGAAGGCCTAGAACGCCCTTCTCTATCTGGTAATGATGCACAACATTTATATAATAAAAGAAGATACAGAAACATAATCTTCTACGAAAACATGGTCAATTTTGAATTCAACATTAGTATGGAAACTGTAAATCAACTACATCTAAATAACATCTCACTCAGTCTGTGAAATCTCTACTACATGAAAATCTATTAACTGTTTGAAATTGGGACAAGGCCCCCAGTAGACCAAAAATAAAATAATTGACATAGTCAGAAAAGACAGACCTCCTGCAATAGAGAAGGCTCACTACTGCATAATCTGATCAGCTGTCTGAATTATCTATTGCTTATCTGGACCCCTAGACTAAGTCTTAGAACTGGAGAGGTAGGGGGGGTCAATACAGATGTACTAGTTCGCAGAGCATATCCAAAATAATTATTTATTATTCAACATATATAAGAGCAATTTAAAATAGTTCATACGTATATCATATACTAAGAATACACATGGGCATTTCAAAGACTCTGTAAAAAATCATCTTAACTCTAATAAATCTGTGTTACTTCTGTGCTAGGTGGTATACCCTAAAACTCTAAAATTTCATGGGCTATATGGAAACTGCTATTAACTCGGAAGCCAAGCCCCCAACCCAAATGTGCCGCAAGGGTCGGAGTCTCTGAATCTACTACGCCACATGGATGTCACCAGCATACAATAATAATCTACCTGTATCGGCAAATACGGTTTCAAGCGAAGAGTTTCTTGAACTAGAGCCTTCTTCGGGTAACTACCTAACCCTCTTTAAGCCCCTTTTTAAAACTCTATCAAAACATGCAGTCTCTGAAAACATACTCTGTTATGGCATAAATATATATGGTATCATCATACCATTGACTTGCAAGTCATATCTCTGAGCCATTATTAGTCTATCGTAAATATCTATTTTCAAAACACAAGTTTTGGGACCACCATTACAATAATTCAATTCAAAGAAACTCTTTCACAAACCTCATGTAAACACATGCAAGGGACTCATAATTGTCAAGCATTTCTGTAATACAGTACAAAGTGGTTATGTCAAAGTTCTCAATTCACATGCAATTCTATCTCTTAAACACAAGAACACATTTATATCAAGAAACACCCTCTCAACAATTTCAAATCATGCTCAAATGCTATAATAGTAGAAAAACATCTTTCAAATCACAAAACCATAATCTTTAATTCAATACACGAGAGGGAGTTCATAATTTATGCTCTCAACGATCTTAAATATCAAATTTCATACGTATACGTATACATGTAAATTAATTTAGGGGATAGGACCACAAGGTCAAAGAAATAGTAACATTAAAACATTCGGAGTACGTAATTTAGAACATAGATTCCAAAACCCCTTTTAAATTCATGCATAAAAATCTAAAAATCATGCTCTAATGGTTTTAAGCCCATGTAGTTTTTTTAGGATAAACCCTACATACCTCTATCTAGAAATTTAAAGGATTCTTCTTAATTCCCATGTCTTAGGGATTCCAAATCTTCAATTTGTTTTGAAAACCCATGGTTGAATCTTGATTTATTTGGATTATCAATATGGAACCCTAGAGAGTGTTCTTGAATAATTTTGGTGAATATATGAGTAATATGCTCAATTGGGGGTGAAATCTCATCTTTGGACTGATAAGGTTCTGGAAAAATACCTAATATACCCTTAATGAGACCAGTAGTAAAATATAACTGGGAGCCCAATTTCATAGGCCACCGCGACGTGCCACTGTCACGGTGGCTCATTGGAATTCGACGAATGGGAATTTGGCCAACTCCGTGATTTGCCACCATCGCAGAGTCCCACTAAAAATTGACCATAGATATTTACACCTTCTCCACGATGCGCCAAGGACAGGAATGACGGTATTTTATGACTAGGACTTAAATTACCCATAACTCATTCACCGAGTGTCCATTTTGGACGCATCTTATGTCGATGAAAAACTTATTCAATCATCTACAAAATGAAAAGTTGAAATCTAAGGGATTATATTGGGAAAAAGTATAAATCATTCTAGAAGCCACTGCTTGATATTTTATGGAAAAAATTTAGCTAAGAAAAACTTCGGGGCGTTAACTCATGTGTTGTCCTATGATCACCTAGTCACTATGCAGGAGGAGTAGAAGTATGGTCAATCCCTGAATTATGTGGGGATACATTGTCCAAATATTGTTAGCGGTTGGATCTCTAGCATGTAACTCAAGGATAAAGGATAAGATAATGCCATTAATCAAAAACCAAGTCAAGCCAATGCACATGTACACATCCATGCATATCCATATGTATATATATAAGATGTTGAGGAAGGAATAGGAAGTATCATGAACTTTAAAAACTTAGTTTGGTTATGTATCTTGGCCATCCTAAAACCACCCACGGGCTCTATGGATCTTGTTGTAACCCCTATGTCGAGCCCCAATATGTGTTAGCCGTATGAACTAGGGATATCACAGAAGGACTGGGATTTTGATGTACCTTCACCAAATATGACAAAATTATATATATAATTGGGGGATTCCTTCGTACCCCACAAACACATGGTCATCAAGACCAATCCTGACATCGGCAAACATGAGTTTCCATTAATAGTCCTTTGGGACTCACTCATTCATGGATGGCTATCACAATACCCTTTAATACCAATTGAAGCATTTAATGCATAAGCCATTCACCAATTATAGGAGTTAATTATTCAGGCATTGTTAAGTTGTATCAACATACCAACTATATCTTGTAAGCGATGTCATTAATCCAATACTTAGCGGATTCCTTCATACCCTGTAGACTCTATTGTTAAAATCACTTAGAGGATTCCTTCGTACCCCACAAGGTTTTCAAGAAAATCATTCACTGTGGGAATTCTATTGTACCCCCATAAGTTTTTCAAGATCATTCTTATCCGTTATCCATTTATTTAATGCATTAGTTTCAAATAGAATAAGCCAAAACAAAAGATAATTTGCATTCCAAAATCTATTATGCAAGTGGGTTGAGGTTATTGTGTATTTCCATACCAAAACCAATTTTTTGGAGAATCTATTGTTTCTCTATTCAACTCACCAATTCCATACACCCTAAAGAGTGTATAAATCAATAATATAAAGTGTAGTAGTTCAATAGAAGTCATGAGAAAACATTCAAAAAATTTATATCCAAAACTCTTAACCCATAGTTCAAAACCTAACATCAAAATAATGAATAATCAACCAATGTTCATTCCATTAAGAAAATAGAAGTAAACAAAAAGTGATACATGCCTTATACATACGAGAATTAGAAAGTAATTCAGATCTTAGAAACTGGAAGATGAACGTACGATGAAATCCTTAGAACCTCTTGAGGTTTGGAGTTTGAGAGTGCAATTAGGGATTTTTAATCTCTTAAAATTGAAAATAATAGTCTATATTATTCTTAATAGTCGTACATAGGTGAAAAGACCCCAATAACCCTCATCCCAAGTAAACAAAACAAAATATGCATGAATTTTATAGTGAAGCATGGCACACTGCCTATCATGGAGGATAATGTTCATTCCACACTACCTATGTAGAGTCTATACTGTATAACACACTGACAATCACAGAGTGCAGCCTTCGTTACATGATGATATCACAGAGGCTCACTGCCTCCTGGTCCAAAATCACACCAAATCTTATCCAAAAATTCTAAAACTCTTCTAAGATACCCCAATCATATACTTAAACACCATTTAAGTAAAAAATTGTTGTTTCAAATACGGGAGGGAAAAAACTAAAATGCTCAAAATTTTGCGGGTGTTACAGCTTTTCACCCTTAGACAGATGGTCAAGTAGAGAGGACCATTCAAACTATAGAGGATATGTTGAGAGCATGTATGATTGATTTCAAGGGTAGCTGATATGATCATCTACCTTTGAAAAAGTTTGTATATAATAACAATTATCACTTTAGTATTCAAATGGTCCCATTTGAGGCACTTTCTAGAAGTAGGTGTAGATCTCCTATTAGTTGGTTCAAAGTTGGTGAGCTACATGATAGGTCCATGCTCGATCCATTAGGATATATAGAAAGTTTAGTTTATTAGAGAGAGGTTGAGAACTTCTCAAATAAGTCAAAAATCCTATAAAGATGTAAGGCGGGGGACCTTGAGTTTGCCCTTGGTGATTTGGTCTACTTGAAAGTTTTGCTGATGAAAGTGATAAAAATGTTATGGATGCAAGGAAAGCTCAATCCCTGCTTTATTGGTCCAGTTTTTTGTATTTCCTTGTTGAAGAGTGCATCAGTGATCCCACATTGATTGTTCCCTTAGAAATAGTTGGCATGAATGATTGTAACGATCTGAATTGTAATAAAATATGTGAAATATGTGTTTCTATATTAATTGACCATTACCTCTCCTCATGGTTACATTTTGGTATTTTTATGGTGTGGGGATGATTGACATGATTCTAGATGTATTTTGATGTTATTTATGCAATATTATTGTTTTTAGTAGCTTTGAGAGCCTTATAGTGGACTTCAGTCTACATCAATTGATTCATATGATGGATGGAAAATGGACTACACTAGCAAATCCAAAATGTTGATTTTAGGGTGGTAACATGGTTGGTATGGTTTTATGGCTTTTAAATCTCAATTCAACCCTCTGTTTGGAAAGTTGTGATTTTGGATTTTTGGGATCAACTTTGTGAAAATGATGTCTTTTCAAAAATCTAATATCGCAATTGAGTCCAAAACGTCAAATTTGATAGGGTAGCATAGTTTATTTTCATTCATAGGATTCTAAATGTAACCTGAAGGGGCCCATAGAGACTTGAAAAACACCAAGTCCCCAGCTGGTGCACCAATTTGTTGGTGCACCCATGATTGTGATGCTCCTATCGCAATCATGATTGGGGCCTGTAGACATATGTCACAATCGTGACACTTATCCGCAATCGTGATACCCTTGATAGGCCCTACCACAATTGCGACACCTAGTCCGCGACCGTAATGCCAAGGTATATAAAAACCTAGTTTTTGCTATTTTTAATAATTTTTTAGACTTGGAGCTTAGGGTTTCATGATTTTGAGCTATTTCTTGTACTTCTAAACTTGGGTAAGCTCCATAACACCCATTTAAATTATTTTCTTCAATCGTTATCATCTAATTATTGTTTCAAACGTGAATCTAAGTATAGAATTTGGACATTTATCCCTGTAAGGTCTAAAAATTGCAATTCTTGAACCCTAATTTCTACCTTTTTCACTTGGATGAGTTTCTAACCTCATAATTCTCTATTTTTTCTTAATTTTATCTTCAAAACAACTTCGATTCTTGACTTTAAAATGGATTTTAGGGATTTTTACCTAGTAAAGCTTGAAAATGGTTTTTCTTTGATTTGGTCCTTTTTTAAACTCATTTTTGCTTTGGTTTTTATTTGTAGACTCGGAATAATATGGGGAACATGTTTTTGAAATAAAGTTTCAATTTTGTCCTTCTTTTTTAAAAACCTATTTCAAGGGTTAGTTTTAAGCCCGACTTAAAACTAGGCAATATGGGTATCATTAGCTTTATTTTAGTTGATTTTGGGTCTATTCATTAGTAATAAGATTTAGGATTGAAGGCTTTTGTTCTAATTTTTTGGCATTTGAGGTAGGTTATGACTTAAATTATTTTAGAATAGGTTGGGTAGTTAATGTTAATACAAAAACATGTTAAAGGTGTGGGAACTAATCATGAAAATGGCTATCTCATTGTTTTGTGCCCTTGTAGGGGCTTATATGTGATGTTATATGGTGGTTTGGGAATATTAGGTGCTATGTGTGACCGTGTATGGGCCTCTATGATATTAATAGTATTATATACCTTATGATAATTGTATCTTATAAGATGAAAAACTGTGTTGTGGTACTGATTGTGTTGTGATGTATTCATACTCAATTGGTATATGAATCATGTTGAATTTATTGAATGTATTGAAATTATGAGTGGATATTTGACTCGCGTGATGGTATATTGGTTGGTTGTGGAAGTACTCTTTTTGGTTGGTTGTGGAAGTGCTTATTGTGGTTAGTTGTGAACATTACATCCTCATACTCATTCATGAAACATTGGTCCCATCGTGGAAATATTGAGAAACACTGGCAACATCTTTCTTTGATAGAAAATATTGCATCTTATAAAACCCTCCCCGAGGGAATTTTTGGGGTGGAGATATGGTTATATGTAGGTTATATATGGTTGATGAACCCCCCATGGGTCATATGTCTTTTATATTTAGCTTGTAGTTTTATATGGAAATTTTGTGACAATATTGGAGGTTGTACGATAGTCTATGAGGTTATGTGACAACCTCGTGGATTACATTATCATCTTCATCATTCTTATTGTATTTACTTTATTACACATGTGATATGATTGTATATTCTATTTGACTTGTTACCTATCCATTATTCTATCTTTTCTTACTTTTACTTGATATTTCCATATATGTTGTCTCTCTTCCTTACAAATATGTGGTATAAATTTATACTTGTATTCCTTTCTTGTGTTTTGTTATGTTATATCTCAATATTATAGAATTATTTGTGCATGCAATGTGAGCTACCGTTGTGGGGCATTTTCTAGTTATTAGTGACGTGCCCTTAATATATATTTTGTATGTTCTATTTTCTACCTCACTTGGTCATCCTATGATATCTACTGAGTACAAGTGGACCATACTCGCTCCTACTATATCCTTTTGGTGCATATTAAGGTTTAGGTCCACCACACAATGTTTGACTTTAAGCATTATTTGGAGCTTTTCAAGGTAGTGGTTGATTTTAGGCATCCTGAGTCTGCCTCTATCTTTCCTTATTAGACTATGTCTTTATTGTATTTCAGAGACAAAGTTATATCTTATTTTTTGTCTTTGGCATTTGACTTTGAGTTGTACTAGTTATGTTCTTATATTATGACAACAGGTTTTGGGATTCGGTATTATTAAGTATGTTTTTTTCTGCATTTGTATAAATTGTATGGTTCGGCTTTGTTCTTGAAGCCTTGCCTCGAGTTAATTTTTTCCTTTCCCCCTTATGTATTGGTTTGGATAATAGGCTTCCTTGTCAAGGTTTGTTGCGACAAGTGACATTATGACCCTTTGATTTTGGCTCGTGAAAATTGGTATCAAAGAAGTCAGGTTCATTGGTCTCGATAGTGTAAAAATGGGATGTCTAATAGAGTCTCACGGATTGGTACGTAGATGTTTGTACATATCTTTCAGAGTCTATAGGATGTCTTTAGGAAATTTCCCTCATTTTCTCCTGGTCGTGTGAATTTCCTTTATACCTTGAGTTCTATGTCATATTTTACTCTTTTCCATATAGATGATGATGACTAGATCTTGTGAGGTTAGAGATTTGGAGCCTTCATCCGGAGAGAGATCCCAGTATAGAGGGTGAGTTGCGAGTAGTGGACAGACTCGAGGTACTAGACAGGCACGTGGATCTGCCCCATCCAGGAGTAGTGCTAGGGGCTTTCCCTTGAGACATGTTTTGAGCATGTTGGAGATATGGGTCCTACTTCAGTTCCATCAAGTTTTTATTCCCTGATGTTAGAGGGGTTGTTGGTTCGCTTGTTGACCCATTTGTAGGGTACTCTTGTGAGTGCACTTGGTGTTCCTCCAGTCCCGTGTGTGGATCCTTCAGTTGTACCTGCTTCTACTATTTGTACACCTCAGACCTTGAGTACTATTCCTATTTCAGTGTCGGCATCTTAGTATGTTTTCTAAGATCAGTAGTTTAGCCTTCATCCATGTTACCTCCTCAGATAATATCTCCGCCCACCAAATTCACCATACTGCCTCTTATTATGAGTATAATGATCTCTTAGGAGTATTAAAAAAGGTTTGAGAAGTTTTCTCGTTCGAGTTCTACTAAGTTCAGCGGTGTTGTGGACGAGGATGCCTATGTATTCTTAATTTATTGCTGAGAAAAGTTGCACAATTTGGGTTTGCTTGAGTCGCATATGGTTGTTTATACTACTTATCAGTTTAGAGATACTGCTAGAGATTTGTGGAGGTCACTGGTTAGTTGCAGACCTCTTTATTCTCCTAAGATAACTTGGGATCAGTTTGTCGATACTTTCATGGAGATATTTGTGCGTTATAGTCTGAGGGTTCAATAAGAGATGAGTTTGATCGCGTAGAACAGGGCTCCATGACTGTTGTAGAGTATGAGGCATGCTTTCATACCTTATCTAAATATTTGTCTGCCAATATTTTCATTGAGTTTGAGAAGATTTGGATTTTTATGAAAGGTTTTATTGTCTCTCTTTAGTTAGCTACATCTTAGATGGTTGTATTTGGAGCATCCTTGCATAGTATAGTGGATCATGCTAAGATGACTTAGAGAATTCTGCGAGGATCTCAGGGAGGTACCATGAAGGTGTGCCATTTTGGTGAGTTCATACGTCAGGCTTCTTAAGGTAGATATTTAAGAGGTTCTCATGGTTATCATGGTAAACCAGTGCAAGCAGCCTTGCAGTATATAGGTAGTGTATCTTCTAGTCTAAAAGCTCAAGGTGGACATTCGAGCCTAGTAGTACCCTCTCCTATTCAGTCAAGTCGTAGAGGTTTCTTTATGTTAGATAAGATTTTCTATTTCTCTAAGTACTTTCCCCATCATGTGATTAGAGCTACTTCTATTTTAGTTGTGAGAGGTAGGAGTTCTACTAGAGGTGCGAGTAGCAGAGGTAGTGGAGCTCGTTGTTGTGATCGTGGGACTACTTATCCAGTTGGTGGCCATGGCTAATGCTATGCTACACCCTCCAGAGTCGAAAAAGAGTCTTTTGATGTTGTGATCATTGTATCGTCTCTATTTATTTTAGATCTGCATCTGTGTTATTTGATCCAGGATCAACTTTCTCCTATATTCATTAATATTTTTCTTTGGGTTTTGATTTTGTTATTGAGCCTCTTGCCATGCCTATTCATGTATATATCCCAGTAGGATATTCTATAGTGGTGGATCAAGTGTACCGATCTTGTATTGTAAATTTTTCTGGGCATGATACTTGGGTAGACTTGCTTTTGTAAAATATGATTGATTTTGATAATATCTTGGATATGGATTGTTTGGATTTGTACCATGTTGTCCTATACTCTTATGCTAACATCGTGACTTTAGCTTTGCTGGGTGTAACGAGGATAACTTAGAAGGGTGTACTATATTCATGTCCTATGAGGGTTTTATCTTATGTTTAGGCTCGTTGATTGGTTGAGAGGGGATATTTGTCTTACATAGCTCATATTCGTGATACTAGTGTTGGTTCACCTCATTCTTTGGAGTCAATTTGTGTTGTTCGCAAGTTTATAGATATGTTCCTTGCAGATTTGCCTAGTATGACTCTATATCATGATATTGATTTTGCTATTGATGTTGATATGGACACCAAACACATCTCTATTTCTCCTTATAGGATGGCCCCAATTGAGTTGAAGGATCAGTTGCAGGAGTTATTGGATATGGGATTTATCCGACCTAGTGTATCACCTTAGGGTATGCCTAGAATATTTGAGAAGAAAAGGATGGGTCTATTCATATGTGTATTGATTATCGACAGTTGAATAAGGTGATGGTTAAGAATAAGCATCCTCTTCCTTTTAATTATGATTGGTTCGATTAGATTTAGGGTGATGCAATGTTTTCAAATATTTATATGATGTCTAGGTATCACTAGTTGAGGATTAGAGCCTCGGATATTCTTAAGACAAATTTTTGAACTCGATATGGTCATTATGAGTTCTTTGTCATGTTCTTTGGGTTGACAAATGCCCCATCTACATTCACAGAGTTCATGAACTGTGTGTTTCAACCGTATCTCCACTCCTTTTTTATTGTATTTATAGATGATCTTTGTTTACTCCAAGAGTGAGACCGATTATTTGTAGAATTTATAAATTGTACTTCAAAGATTGAGTGTAACACCTCGAGACTACCCCCCAGACGTCACACAGTGCTTAGGACCACAAGTAATCCCAAGCTAACCATTATACTGGCATAACTCGTGAGCAACAAAATAAGATACATCACTCTAAAAAAACAAGCGGAAGAGATGTCTTTGCTGAATATGTTCAAAACAAAAATTATCACAAAGGATTACAACTCTGGTCATACAAAACAAAACTGAAATTAAATACATCAACTATACTGATTGTCTATGAAGCCTCTACTAATATTGATGACAGGTAGCTGGGACATGAAGCCAAGCTATCTCTAATAAATACAAATGAATAAAAGAATAATACTGAAACTATAGTTGACTCGAGTCATCGAATCAAAAGAACTCAACACATGTTGGCTGGAAACTGTGAATTGTCTGACTATGATGTGCTACAACTGGTACTTACATTATGAGACAATATTGCACATTGACATATATGTAGATTAGTACTTCTGGAATGTACTAAATACGTGGGGGTGAATGCATAAGTAAAACAATAGTTGAATATTCATATAAACATTCAAATAATGCATGCTAAGTGTAAATAACTCACCTTGGTCTTAAATAAAACAAAAGTTGTAAAATCTTAAACATGAGTAATGAAGCATAAGTATAAACTTTGTGAACCATAACAGTTCCTTCTAAAAGCTTTTCTTTTATTCTTTCTTAGGGAGGTTCTTCTAACCTACATAAACCATATGAGCTATCATGGAGTTCAACGTCTTACCCACGTTGGGGAGAGCTGTCCGACCCTTTCCATCGGAATAGGACCTTAACTAAAGTGATCACTATCTGTAACTTCATCCATCTTGGGATTAATCTTAACCTACGTTGGCTCGTAGTTCTGGGGCATGTGACCTTGGACGCATACCCAACTCGGTGTTAAATACTACTCCCTCATTACTTAAATCTCACACTTTAGGAAATCCACCTTAAAATAACATAAGGGTTTATAATGAAAGCCAGTTATGCTTCTTTTTGCGTTAAATTATAATCAAGATAAACAAATGCGAATTCCATCTCTTAGATGAGGATCAAAAGATCAATTTTTGCTTTAAATCTTGAAATAAGCTTGTCATAGGATGCTTAAAAGCATAACCTTCTTGATATCTCAACACTTAAACTTTGGGATTAAAATTCATGCTTTAGCCTCATGGTAATTCTTACCAAAACTTCACGTTCAATATAACTCTTGAAAAGCTTAAACGAAAAAAAGTCAAGACAGTTCAATCTTATTCATAATATAAATCTTGTAAGTTAAAAACATAAACATAAGCACTTCTTTATATACTTAAATCTTTAAATATCATGACAATCACATGCTTCAAGAATACATAAAATTGGGTATAAACCATACTTAAAAAAAAGTAAAAAGAAATCTTAAAATCATGCAATTTAGACACAGGGGTGAAAGGATGCCCTTGTTCATAACCCCACATACCTTAATAGACTTGACTTGGTGGAGAATTCTTGACCTTGAAAGCGTTGGAGATGATCTTGAAAGCTTTTCTTGAAATTATTGGATTAGAGAACTTAAATTCTTGATTTTTCTTGAAGAGAAGATGATGGAATGGATGAATTTAGAAATGATTAGGGTTTGTTCTTGAGAGGAAATTTGGAGAATATGGGCACATAAATCCCTAACTGAAGCCTTAGGTCGTGTTTTTATGAATAGGGTTGAGGTGGGAAAAGACCCAATTGCCCCTCCTTCATTTACACAAGAAAATCATAACTGGAATGCGGATTAAAGGCTCATCGCGATACGGTCTAATCGTAGTGGCTAACTAGTTCTATCAAAAATAATCATAACTTTGTGCTCGTGTATCGGATTAAGGAGAAATTATTATCGTTGGAAAGCTAAATCAATTATCTACAATTTGGTGGGTATTGAGATAAAAATTCCATGTATATCTTAAGTTATACACTTTCAATGTTGACCCTTGTAGAATTGAATACCAAACTTGGGATGAATCGAAGGCTCTTAGCTCAACTTTGCTCTAAGTCATTTCTATGAACACTTTTCACCTAATAAGCACTTCACACACTAGGATAAATATCATGAAACATGAAATGAAATTATAAATCAAGAACAAGATGAAAATACCTTCATGATGATGTAATGATAAGCCCATCGTTATACCTACCGCGATGGACCACTATCGCGGTGAGGTTCTAGAATCGAAATCCAAAAGTGACCCAATCCTCGTCCAAAAAATACGAAACTTCCCCAAGATATACTTCTTACTTCCTTGAGCATGAATTAACTCAAGAATTAATGACTCGTGGCCGAGAAGACAAAAATGAACATCCTAGAAGATTAGGAGGTCTTAAAAATATTTGTCCCCAACACTTAGAAAAAATTTCAAGCCTTAAGCCCCGTAAGAATGAAACTAAGAGCTGAATCGAGCTACGATTAGTACAGGGTATTACAATATCTCCCCCATGGGAAAATTCGTCCTCCAATAAGACTAGCTTGGCAGAAATACTAAGGAAAGACTGAGACGATGAACGGGACACTTACGAACTAAATCATCACTGAATATCTGAATCTGAAACATGATGCATGGACAAAGCTGGATTAACAATTTGCATGGATGTGAACAAATTACCTCTTGGAATGGACATATTCATGAAACTTGGGATAGTAAGACTAGATTGAAAGATGGAAAAACTATAGAAATTTATCTGTCTGACTTCTAAACTGGATTGCTGGCCATACGGACTGAATTATACTTAAAGCTTATACTCAACTATACATTCCACTTCAAAACTCCACTTCACTTGAGGCTACTGAAAATATTCACATGGGCACCATAACTCTACCTACTGAAGTCTGAGCTGAACTGAATTCTCTTACTATATTCAAGACTACCCGAATCTAAAAAAAGCACACTTCACACTATAATACTAGTCTGAATCATGCATTCAATACACCATGCACTTGCACAACTTATCATCTCATGAATAATTTTTACTACCACTTCAACAGCTATATTCAACCTCTTACTTGGAATTCACTAATGCGCAATGTATTCATCCACTTATACACCAACATGACATTCAAGCCTATCTTTATAACCACATATGCACTTCTAAACAAACACCCATAAAATTTCAACAAACCAAGACATACACAAAAATCTTTACCTCAATATTCCTTCAAACTTATAGACTTACATAAAACAAGCATACAACAATATTTCCCAACATGAAAATATTTACTCTCTGCCATCTACACAATTGTTCATCATAATTATCTTGACCTAAGGGGACGTCACTGAACGGTTAAAATATGAGGACCTGAAACATAAAGGGATACTAAGAATTGCCTGACACTTTACTAAGGCCTGAGGAATAGAGTATCCATGACATGGATTCATTATAGAGATCAAAACTAAGAATACACATGACAAAAATCTAAATATCGCTGGTCTTTAAGAGTGTAGCATGAGACATAGGAATTTAGCATACTGCAAAGCATGAGTACATAAGTCATGACCTACATGACCTGAGTTTGCAGTTCATAATTTCATGGAACATGATTCGTACTTTTGAGTAAAATAGAATCCCTTATACTAGGAACTGGAAGTGTACATGATTCTATGGAAAGTGTGTGAATATGGGATATGTTCATGGAACTGACATGTAATGTATGAGTAGATATCATTATAACTAAAGTACGAATACTGAAATAATAATGGGTGGGCATCATCTTCCCTTACTTCTATTCTACAACATACTGGCATCCCTACTAGAACTTGTTTTATCATCTCCCCGTTAGCTTTAAGCCATCATTCTAAGTCAGTGGAACCCTTTACTAAACTATAAACTAGACTATAATCACTATACTCTAAAGTATGGGATATAACAATACACGTAATTAATAAACTTATCCTAAAAGACTACACTTAAAAGTGTAAAACTCACTGCTAATACTTCCTTCTGAGATACAACTCTATTTTTCTATAGCCCTAATAAACATCGTATAATAACTTGAACACTTACTAACTTAGAATCTTTATGAGTATCACCACATCTGGAGTTCACAACATCTAGAGCATCAACTTCTATCTCTATTAGCTCAATCTTCAAAGATTTAAACTTAGATGCTAACACTTAACATGGATATCCCCAAAACTTTAATGAACCATACTACTTTGGTCATAGCCTACTAATATCACATCTCTAAACTAATAATTGTCCCAAAAATGCGAGAATAAAAATCATACCAAAAGTCTCAATCATCTATCCATAACTCCTTAACTTAGCAATTAAGACCACTATATATTATATAACTAGACCTTTTCCTGTTTAGCAACTCAAGGATACTACTAACCACACACAACCTTTAATAATCATAGAAAATAATGAAACCCTCATATCACCTAGGGTACACATATAAATTATGCCTACAATATCATACTTAATTTCAAATCAATATACTTAAATTCTTGTGTATTGATTATCGACAGTTGAATAAGGTGATGGTTAAGAATAAGCATCCTCTTCCTTGTATTGATGATTGGTTCGATCAGCTTCAGGGCGATGCATTGTTTTCAAATATTGATATGAGGTCCGGGTATCACAGTTGAGGATTAGAGCCTCGGATATTCTGAAGACAAATTTTTGGACTCGATATGGTCATTATGAGTTCATGGTCATGTTCTTTGGGTTGACAAATTTCCCATCCGCATTCACAGAGTTCATTAACTGTGTATTTCAACTGTATCTCTACTCCTTTATTATTGCATTTATAGATGATATCTTTTTTTATTCCAAGAGTGAGATCGATTATGAGGAGCATTAGTAAATTGTGCTTCAGAGATTGAGTGTAACACCCCGAGACTACCCCCTAGATATCACACAGTGCTTAGGACCACAAGTGATCCCAAGAAAACCCTTATGCTGGCATAACTCATGAGCAACAAAATAAGATACATTAATATAAAAGAAACAAATGGAAGAGATTTCTTTGCTGAATATATTCAAAACAAAAACAATCAAAAAGGACTACAACTCTGGTCATACAAAACAACACTGAAATTAAACACATAAACAATACTAACAGTCTATGAAGCCTCTACTAATATTGACTACAGGTATCCGGGACATGAACCTCAAATATCTCTAATCAATACAACTGTATAAAAGAATAATACTGAAACTATAGTTGACTCAAGTCCTCGAATCAAAAGAACTCATCACATGTTGGCTAGAAGATGCAAATTGTCTGACTATGATGTGCAACAACTAGTACTTACATTATGAGACAATGTAGAACATTGACATATATGTGAATCAGTACTTCTGGAATGTACTGAATAAGTGGGGTTGAATGCATAAGTAAAACAATAGTTGAATATTCATATAAAGTTTCAAATAATGTATGTTAAGTGCAAATGACTCACCATGGGCTTAAATAAAACCAAAATTGTGAAATCATAAATATAAGTAATGAAGCCTAAGTATAAACTTTGTGATCCATAACAGTTAGTTCTAAAAGCTTTACTTTTATTCTTTCTTAGGGTGGTTCTTCGAACCGACATAAACCATGTGAGCTATCATAGAGTCCAACGTCTTACCCACGTAGGGGAGAGTTGTCTTACACTTGCCATCGAAATAAGACCTTAACTAAAGTGATCACTATCTGTAACTACATCCATATTGGGATTAAACTTATCCTATGTTGGCTCGTAGTTCTTGGGCATGTGACCTTGGATGTATACCCAACTCGGTGCTAAATACTACGCCCTTATTACTTAATGCTCATACTTTAGGAAATCCAACTTTAAATAACATAAGGGGTTATAATGAAAGCTATTTATGCTTCTCTTTGATTTAAATTATTATTAAGAGAAACAAATGTTAATTTCATCTCTTAGCTGAGGATCAAAAGATCAATTCTTGCTTTAAATTCTGAAATAAGCTTGTCATAGGATTCTTAAAAGCATAATCTTCTTGATATCTCAACACTTAAACTTTGGGCTTAAAATTCACGATTTAAACTCATGGTAATTCATACCAAAAGTTCATGCTAAATATAACTCTTGAAATACTTCAACAACAAAAAGTCAAGACAGTGCAGTCTTATTCATAATATAAATCTTGTAAGTTAAAAACATAAACATAAGCACTTCATTATATACTTAAATTTTTAAATCTCATGACAATCACATGCTTCAACAATATATAAACTTGCGTATAAATCCTACTTAAAAAAAAGTAAACAGAAATTTTAAAATCATGCAATTTGGACAAAAGGGTGAAAGGATACCCTTGTTCATAACCCCACATACCTTAATAGACTTGACTTGGAAGAGAATTCTTGACCTTAAAAGCATTGGAGATGATCTTGAAAGCTTTTCTAGAAATTATTGGATAAGAGAACTTAAATTCTTGATTTTTCTTGAAGAATAGATGATGGAATAGATGAATTTAGAAATGATTAGGGTTTGTTCTTGAGAGGAAATTTGGAGAATATGGGCACATAACGCCCTAACTAAAGCCTTAGGTCATGTTTTTATAAATTGGGTTGAGGTGGGAAAAGTTCCAATTGACCCTCCATCATTTAAACAAGAAAATCGTAACTGGAATACAGATTAAAGGCTCATTGTGACGTGGTCTAATCTCAGTGGCTAACTAGTTCTGATGAAAATAATCATAACTTTTTTCTCGGGAATCGAATTAAGGAGAAATTGCTATCGTTAGAAAGCCAATTAAATTATCTACAATTTGGTGGGTCCTGAGCTGAAAATATCATGGGTCTTTTGCTTAAAATTACATGTATATCTTAAGTTATACACGTTGAAAGTTGATCCTTGTAGAATCGAATACCAAACTTGGGACAAATCGAATGCTCTTAGATCAAAGTTGTTCTAAGCGATTTCGGTGAAAACTTTTTAACCTAATAAGCACTTCACACACTAAGACAAATATCATGACACATGAACTCAAATTATAAATCAAGAACTAGACGAAAATACCTTCATGATGATTAAATGATGATCCCATCGTTATACCCACCGCGATGCACCACTATCACGGTGAGGTTCTGGTATTGAAATCCAAAAGTGACCCAATCCTCGTACGAAAAATCTGCAACTTCCCCAAGATATACTTCTTACTTCCTTGAACATGAATTAACTCAAGAACTAATGACTCGGGGCCGTGTAGACCAAAATGAACATCCTAGAAGATTATGAGGTTTTAAAAATGTCTAAGTTCCCAACACTATGAGAAAATTTCAAGCCTTAAGCCCCTTAAGCATGCAACTAAGAGCTGAATCGAGATACGATTAGTACGGGGTATTACAATATCTCCCCCTTGGGAACATTCATCCTCGAATAAGACTGGATGGCTGAAATACTAAGAAAATACTGAGACGATGCACGGGACACTTACGAACTAAATCATCACTGAATATCTGAATCTGAAACATGATGTATGGACAAAACTGGATTAACAATTTACAATGATGTGAACAAACTACCTCTTGGAATGGCCGTATTCATGAAACTTGGGAGAGTAAGACTAGATCGAAAGATGAAAAAACTACAAAAATTTGTCTGTCTGACTGCTAAACTGGATTGTTGGACATACGGAATGAATTATACTTAAAGATTATACTCAAATATACATTCCACTTCAAAACTACACTTCACTTGAGGCTACTGAAAATATTCACATGGGCACTATAACTCTACCAACTAAAGTCTGAGCTGAACTGAATTCTCTTACTATATTCAAGACTACACGAATCTACAAAGTGCACACTTCGCACTGTAATACTAGTCTGAATCATGCATTCAATACACCATGCACTTTCACAACTTATCATCTCATGAATAATTCTTATTACCACTTCAACAGCTACATTCAACCTCTTACTTGGAATTCACTAACGCGTAATGCATTCATCCACTTTTACACCAACATGACATTCAAGCCTATCTTCATAACCACATATGCACTTCTAAACAAACACCCATAAAATTTGAACTAACCAAGACATACACAAAAAATCTTTACCTCAACATTCCTTCAAACTTATAGACTTATATAAAACAAGCATACAATAATATTTCCCAACATGAAAACTTTTACTATCTCCAATCTACACAGTTGTTCATCATAACTATTTGACCTAAGAAGAAGTCACTGAAAGGTTATAATATGAGGACCTGAAACATAAAGGGATACTAATAATTTCGTGACACTTTATTGAGGCCTAAGGAATAGAGTATCCACGACATGGACTCATTATAGAGATCAAAACAGAGAATACACATAACAAAAATCTGAATTTCGCTGGTCTTTAAGAGTGTAACATGAGTCATTGAAACTGAGCATACTGCAAAGCATTAGTACATAAGTCATGAGGTACATGACCTGAGTTTGGAGATCATAATTTAATGGAACATGATTTTTACTTTTGAGTGAACTAGAACCCCTTATACTAGGAACTGGAAGCGTACATGATTCTATGGAAAGTGTGTGAATATAAGCTATGGTCATGGAACTGACATGTAAGGCATGAGTAGATACCATGATAACTAAAGTAAAAATACTAAAATAATAATAGGTGGGAAACATCCTCCCTTACTGCTATTCTACAACATACTGGCATCCCTACTAGAATCTGAGAGCTTAACTTGGTTATTTGTTTTATCATGTCCCCGTTTTCTTTAAGCCATCATTCTATGTCAGTAGAACCCTTTACTAAACTCTAAACTGGACTACAATCACTATGTTCTAGAGTGTGGGATATAACAATAAATGTAATTATTAAACTTACCCTAAAAGACTAAACTTAAAAGTGAAAAACCCACTGCTAATACTTCCTTCTGAGATACAACTCTATCTCTCTATAGCCCTAATAAACATCATATAATTACTTGAACACTTACTAACTAAGAATATTCATGAGTATCACCACACCTAGATTTTACATCATCTATAGCATCAACTCTTATCTCTGTTAGCTCAATCTTCAAAGATTTAAACTTAGATGCTAAAATTTAACATGGATATCCCCAAAACTTTAATGAACGATACTACTTTGGTCATAGCGTACTAATATAAATTCTCTAAACTTATAATATTCCCTAAACCATGAGAATCAAAATCATACCAAAAGTCTCAACATCATCTATCCATAACTCCTTTACTTAGTATTAAGACCACTTTATACTATATAACTAGCCCTTTTCCTGTTTAACAACTCAAGGGTACTACTAACCACACACAACCTTTAATAATCTTAGAAAATAATACAACCCTCATATCACCTAGGGTACATGTATAAATTATGCCTGCAACATCATACTTAATTTCAAATCAATATACTTAAATTTATGTTTGCACTGTTTCAAGCTTACTGATCTACCTCCATATAGCTAGCATCACTAACCAAGCAATCATTATTTTCGACTTGATGATCATTCACTATTCAAACTTAGTGTCTAGTGCTAGGCGTAATTAACAAGACAACCTCACATACTATTCTCGCTTGAAATCTATAAAACAAAACCCTAAGAAACACTAGTCCACTAGTACCTCATATCTATAATAATCAATCATACTCATATGGTATATCTTATTAAAATCCATTAGCACATCCTCCTTCTAAACATTATGACTATTTAACCATTTATACACCAAAATTACTTTCATATCTCTAAAGTTTTAACTAAAAACCTCAAGGGAAGCCTAAATTAACAATACTCAACCACCAAATACTTTCATTAATAACCTATACCTTTCTAACATAATAAATACCATCAATAACTCCTTTCCTACTTTAAGCAAACTACAATTCACCCTAACTAATAACTCTTTCTCTATCTTTCACTAAACTAACACACAAGGACATATCACCTCACTACTAAGTATATCATATGCAAAATTTTATCTATATACACTCGATCAGCTGCCATTACCATATTTCTTGCCACTATACTTCTAAACCCATACTTGCAACTATAAGAAGGTTCTACTACTTATAAATCAAAAAACTCAATGCCATAACATCCCTAAAATGTAAACTCTATTTAACACTTTAGGTTCATTCTATCTCCTCTCATGAGCATTATCTGGATTAAAAGGGTTAACAAGGAATCTAAATACATCACGTATTCTATCTTATTTGCACAACTCGTATGGATAAGGATATAAGTTTTTGACTTAAAGGTCTTATAACACACTAGTGAGCTCCTCTCATGCCCCTTGTATGACTTCTGAGTTTATAGTAAATCTGAGAGCATCATCTTGGGAGGAATAAGAATCTAATAGTTAAGTTATCTCGAAAAGTCATAGATAGAGAATTATGGAGTAACACACAAACCAAAAGATGTTTAAGAAAACATATCTTTACTACATGATCTAAAGTATGAAAGAAAGTAAACTTTTCTTAAATTACTTGTAGCCTCTAGAAGAAAAGTACAAACATCTCCATACTGTTCTGCAAAACTCCACTAGACACGGCTTCATAGACACCCTAGGACATTTGAACATTGTACTACAACATAAAGTTTGTAACGCCCAGAGACTACCCCTTGGACGTCACATGATGCTTAGGACCATAAGTGATCCCAAGCTAACCATTATACTGCATAACTCGTAAGAAACTAATTAAGATACACTAATCTAAAAGAAACAAGTGGAAGAAATGTCTTTGCTGAACGTATTCAAAACCAAATCTATCAAAAAGGATTAAACCCTGGTCATACAAAAAAAACTGAAATTAAATACTTTAACTATATTGTTTGTCTATGAAGCCTCTACTAATATTCACTATAGGTAGTTGGGACATGACCCCCAGCTATCTCTAATCAATACAGCTAAACAAAATAATAATACTAAAACTATAGTTGACTCGAGTACTCAAATCAAAAAAACTCTTCATATATTGGTTGGAAGCTGTGAATTGTCTGACTATAATGTGCTACAACTAGTACCTACATTATGAGACAATGTAGCATAAAGAAATATATGTGGATTAATAGTGTAGAATGTACTAATTATGTGGGGGTGAATGCATAAAAAAATGATAGTTGAATATTCATATAAACTTTCAAATAATGCAAGCTAAGTGTAAATGACTCACCTTGGGATTGAATAAAATAAAATTTATAAAATCATAAACATGAGTAATGAAGCATAAGTATAAAATTTGTGAACTGTAACACTTAGTTCTAAAACATTTTCTTTCATTCTTTCTTAAGGAGGTTCATTTAACCAACATAAACCATGTGAACTATTATGGAGTCCAACGTCTTACCTACATTAGGGAAAGTTGTCCTACCCTTTCCATAGGAATAGGACCTTAACTAAAGTGATCATTATTTGTAACTTCATCCATATTGGGTATAAGCTTAACCTGCATTGGCTCATAGTTCTAGGCATGTGACCTTGGACACATACCCAACTCGATGCTAAATACTACTCCCTTATGACTTAATGATCATACTTTAGGAAATCCAACTTAAAATAGCATAAAGGTTTATAATAAAAATTAGTTATGCTTTTATTTGCTTTAAATTATAATCAAGATAATCAAATGTGGATTCTATCTCTTAGTTGAGGATCAAAAGATGGATTCTTCCTTTAAATTTTGAAATAATCTTTTTATAGGACGCTTAAAAGCATAATCTTCTTGATATCTTAACACTTAAACTTTGGGCTTAAAATTCACGCTTTAAACTCATGGTAATTCATAGAAAAACAACATGCTCAATATAATTCTTGAAATACTTCAACAAAAATAATTCAAGATAGAAAAATCTTATTCATAGTATAAATTTTGTATGTTAAAAACATAAACATAAGAACTTCTTTATATACTTAAATCTTTAAATCTCCTGGTAATCACATGCTTCAAGAATATATATACTTAGGTATAAACTGTACTTCAAAACAAGTAAATAAAAATCTTAAGATCATGTAATTTGGGAACAAGGGTGAAAGGATACCCTTGTTTATAACTCCACATACCTTAATATACTTGACTTGGTGGAGAATTTTTTTCCTTGAAATCTTTGGAGATGATCTTGAAAGCTTTTCCTAAAATTCTTGGATTAGGAAACTAAAATTCATGTTTTTTATTGAAGAGAAGATGATGGAATAGATGAACTTGAGAATGATTAGGGTTTTTTCTTGAGAGGAAATTTGGAGAGTATGGGCATATAATGCCCTAACTGAAGCCTTAGGTCGTGTTTTTATGAATTGGATTGGGTGGGAATATACCAATTGCCCCTCCATTATTTAAACCAAAAATTCATAACTGGAATGCAAATTAATAGCTCATCGCGATGTGGTCTAATAGTGGTGGCTTACTGGTTTTAACGAAAATAATCATAACATTTAGCTCGAGTATCGAATTAAGGAAAAATTTGTATAGTTGGAATTCTAATTCAATTATCTATAATTTGGTGTGTCTTAAGCTGAAAAATTCCATGTATATCAAAAGTTATACTCGTTCAAAGTTGACCCTAGTAGATTCCAATACCAAACTTGGGACAAATCAAAGGCTCTTAGCTCAACTTTTCTCTAAGTGATTTCTATGAACATTTTTCACCTATTAAGAACTTCTCACACTAGAACTTGACATAAACACCTTCACCGCGACACGATGATGTGCCCATCGCTATACCCACCTCGATGCACCACTATCGTGGTGAGGTTTTTGGAATTGAAATCTAATAGTGACCCCATCCTCATATAAAAATCCAAAACTTCCCTGAGATATACTTCCTACATCCCTGAACATGAATTAACTAAAAAACTAACATCTCGAGGTCGAGAAGACCAAAATTAACATCCTCAAAGTTTAGGAGTTCTTAAAAATGGCTAAGTCCCCAACACTTAGAAAAAATTTCAAGCCTTAATCCCCTTAAGTAGAAAACTAAGAACTGAATCAAGATAGGATTAGTATGGGGTATTATTTTGAGGGATGAGAAGTTGTATGCCAAGTTCTCCGAGTATGAATTTTGGTTGGAGTTTATTTATTTCTTGGGTTATTTGGTGACTAAGGAGTGTATTATGGTTGATCCAGCCAAGATTGCAATAATACATTATTGGGCTAGGCCTACATTACCCATCGAGATTCAAATCTTTGTTGTTTTGGTAGGTTATTATCGGTAATTTATTGAGGGTTTCTTATCTATTGCACCTCTATTGACTAAGTTGACTCATAATAAGATTTCCTTTAAGTGGTCTGAAGATTGTGAGGCGAGCTTCTAAAAGCTGAAGGACTTATGGACTTCACCTCCTATCTTGACTATGCCATAGAAGGGTATGGGTTTTACCATCTTTTGTGATGCTTCAGGAATTGGGTTAGGTGTTGTATTAATGTAGGAAAGTAAGGTGATTTTTTATGCTTCTAGTCAGTTGAATCCCATGACAAAAATTACCATACCCATGATTTAGAGTTATGCGTGATTATTATTTATTTTAAATTGTGGAGGCACTACTTGTATGTAATTCATCTTGAGATTTTCTCGGATCCTCGTAGCCATTAGTACTTCTTTACCCAGCAAGATCTTAATATGAGGAAACATCGTTGGCTTGAGTTGATTAAAGATTATCACTTAACTATTCTCTATTATCTGAACAATGTTAATATGGATATAGATTCCTTAATCTGAAAGTTTACTAGCATGGGTAGCTTAGCACATCTTTTGACCTAAGAGAGGCCTTTGGCCTTAGAGGCTTATTCTTTAGCTAACCAAATAGTTAGGCTTTATATTTTGATACCTGGGTGAGTTTTGGCATTTGTAGAGACATGGTCTTCTTTGATGGAGAATATTTGAGCTCATCAATTTGATGATGTGCGATAGAGGTTGATTTGGGATATGGTATTCAGTGGTGAGGCTAAGAAACCCCCTTTTGATTCTGATTGTGTTTTGATGATTAGGGGCTGAGTTTGTGAACTGAGAGTGGGTGATTGGATTAGATTGATTTTGGATGAGGCCCATTGGTCCAGGTATTCCATCCATCCGAGAGTGACTAAGATGTATCATGACTTAAGGCAGTGTTACGAATGGGGTGGTATGAGGAAGTATATAGCAGACTTTGTAGGTCGTTGCCTATGTTACTAGCGGGTGAAGGCTGAGTATTTGAGACCTGGTATACTGCCTTAAAGTCTATCCATTCTCGAGTATAAAAGGTAATATACCACATAGACTTCGTGATTGGATTCTCTCACACTTATCATGGTACTAATAGTGTTTGGATCATTGTGGATTGATTGACTAAGTCTACTTATTTCATATTGGTGTAGGTCTTTTTAGTGCTGAGAGGTTGTCTTGTATCTATATTCGTGAGATTATGCATCTTCATGGGGTAGTAGTGTCTATCATTTCAGATTGAGGTTCTGTCTTCACATCTTACTTTTGGAAGATATTTTAGGATGAGTTGGGTACTAGGATTAATCTTTTTCACCATCAGATTGATGATCAGTCAAAGTAGACTACACAGGTTCTAGAGGATATACTTTGTGCTTGTGTGATGGATTTTGTGGATAGTGGGATAAGAATTTAGCTTTGGCAAAGTTTGCATATAGTAATATCTACCATTTTAATATTGATATGGCTCATTTTGAGATATTGTATGGTAGGGATTATTGTTCTCCATCTGGTTTGTTTAAGGTTTCTAAGGTTAGACCTCGAGGTACGAACTTGCTTTATGAGTCTTTGGATAGAGTTAAGATTACTCAACATAGGCTTTGAGAGGCTCAGAGTAGGCAGAAGTACTATACAGATCATAGACTTCATGACTTAATATTTTGTTTCGGTGATTTTGTTTTTCTTCGAGTTTTACTCATAAAGGGTGCGATAAAGTCATGGAAGAGGGCCAAGCTTAGCCTCATATATTGGCTCATTTGAGATTCTTTGGATTGTTGGCATTATGTCTTATGAGTTAGATTTTCACCAAGTTTTATCAGTTGTTCATCCAATTTTCATGTTTCCATGCTTCACCATTACATTTTGGATGAGTCTCATGTCATTCATTGGGAGTTGATTCAGTTAGATGAGAGGTTGTCATTTGTTGAGGATCGGTCTCTATATTTTCCAGAGATATTAGATAGTTGAGCACTAGAGTTATTCTTGTCGTTAAGGTCTAGTGGAGGCATCGACCTATGAAAGAGGCTAATTGGGAGGTCGAGTCTGACATGCGTAGTTCTTATCCCCAGTTTTTTAGTGATTCGGGTATTTCCTTTTCCTTAGTTTGAGGATGAACTAGATTTTTAGTGGTGGATGATGTAATGACCTAAATTTTTATGAAATATGTGTTTTTTGTGATTTTACTATTTTACACCTTCCCGTGGTTGTAATGTGGTATTCTTAGGCATGGAAATGATTGGAATGGTTCCTGATGAATTTTGGTGTCATTTATGCAATATTATGGTCTTTGGTGGCTTCAAGAGCCTGTAATTTACTTCAGTCAACATATTTTGATTTGTGCAATGGATGGCAAAATAGACTATGTCAATAGATCGAAAACATCAATTTTTTGGTGGTAATATGATTTGTGGTTTTATGTCTTTTAAATCTCATACTTTAAAAAGTTGTAATTTTTTATTTCGAGAGTTAACTTTTTGAAACTGATGTCTTTTGAAAAATTTGAAATTGCCATTGAGTTCAAAGAGTCAAATTTTATAGGGTAGCATAGTTCGTTCATATTCACGAGATTCCTGATGAATCCCGATTGGACTGCTGAGACATGGAATGTAATTTTTCCCTAGCTGGTGCACCACTCAGCTGGTGCACCTGCGAGCATGATGCTCCTATCGCCATCGCGATTGGAGCCAGAGAACATATTTTGCGATCAGGACACTTATCCGCAATTGTGATATACTTGAAAGGAGAGGTACCAAGATCACGACACCTAGTCTATGATCATTATGCCTCGATATATAAATACCAATTTTTGCCATTTTTCACCATTTTTGAGACTTAGATCTTAGAATTTTTTATTCTGAGCTATTTCTTCCACTTCTAAGCTTGGGTCATCTCCATAAAAACCATTTCAACTATTTTCTTCAATATTTAGCATCTAATTCTCGTTTTAAACTAGAATTAAGTATAGAATTTGGGCATTTTTTCCTGTAAGGCCTAAAAATTATAATTCTCAAATTCAAACCTGAATTTATACCCTTTTCACTTGGATGTGTTTCTAACCTCATAATTATCAGTTTTTCCACAATTTCATCTTTGAAACAACTTTGATCTTGACTTTAAAATGGATTTGGTGATTTGTAGAGCGTGAAAATGGGTTTTCTCAATTTGGACCTCGTTTTAAATCATTTTCTCTTAGGATTTTAGCTGTAGACTAAAACTATCTGAAATATGTTGTTGAAATACAGTTATGATTTCTTCCTTCTTCTCTGAAAACATATTTCGGAGGTCATTTTTATCCCTAACTTAAAACTAAGAAATATGGGTATCGTTAGCTTTTTTGATGCATAGATTCTATATTTCCAAGTTTTAGTTGATTTTGAGTTCAATCGTGAGGAGTAAAATTGTGGATTAAGATTTTGTTTCTATTTTTTGGAATTCAAGGTAGGTTATGATTATATTTTAAGCATCATAAAAGTATGAGGGTGTGGGAACCAATCATGAAAATGGCTATCTTAATATGTTGTGCCCGTGGAAGGGGCTATAGTAATGCTATGTGGTGGTTTTGGAACATTATGTGCTATGTGTGACCTGTGGGGTCCTATGTGATATTGATACTCTTTTATAAATAATGATAATTGTATCTTGTTGGATGAAAAATGTGTTGTGGTACCAATTGTGTGTTGTGATGTATTCATAATCTATTGGCATAAGAATCATGCTTGGTTTAATGGATGGTTGGAAATAATGAGTGGATATTTGGCTCACGTTATGGTATATTGGTTGGTTATGGAAGTACTCATTGTGGTTGGTTATAGAAATACTTATTGTGGTTAGTTGTGAGCATTACATCCTCATACACATTCATGAAACATTGTTACCACCATGAAAATACATAGAAACACTGGCAACACTTTTTTCTAATAGAAAATGTGGCATCTTAAAAAACCCTCCCCAAGGGATGTGTCGGGGAGGAGATATAAATATATGTGGATTGTATACGAGTTAACGAACCACCCATGGGTCCTACATCTTTTAGCTTTAGCTCTGTAGGCTTATATAAAGACTATGTGAGGGTCTCAAAGGTCGTGGGATGGTCTCAGAGGCTGTGCAATAACCTCATACATTATATCATCATCGTTTTCATCGGCATCATTCTTATTGTATTTACTTTATTATGCTTTTTATGTAATTGTATATTCTGTTTGTCTTGTTATCTATCTATTATTCTATCTTCCCTTACTTGTACTTGATGTTCCCATAGATGTTGTCTCTTCTCATTGCTTATATGTGGTATAAATGTACACTTGTATTTCTTTTTGTTGTTTTGTTGTGTTATAAATGAATATTATAGAATTATTAGTGCAAGCGTTGTGGTCTACCATTGTGCAACGTTTTTTTGTTGTAGGTGATGTGCCCTTAGTGTGTATTTTGTATGTTCTATTTTCTACTTTGCTAAATCAGCCTATGATACGAACAAAGTACAAGTGGACCATAATCACTCCTAATGTAACCATTTGGTGCAGATTTAGGTTTGGGTGCGCCTCACGGTGTTAAATTTTGGAGGTCATTTGGATTTTTTAAAGGTAGTGGTTGATTTAAGAAGTTCAAAGTCTACTTCTATATTTCCTTATTAGACTATGTCCTTATTATATTTCAGAGACAAAGTTATATCTTATTTTGGATGTCTTTTATATTTGACTTCGAGTTGTACTAGTTATGTTCTTACACTGTGACAGCGGGTTTGTGGATTTAGTATTGTTGAGAAGGTTCTTTCCATATTTATATTAATTGTATGGTTCGGCTTCATTCTATTAGCCTTGCCTTGGGGTTATCTTTCCCTTTTCCTCATATGTATTGGTTTGGATGATAGGCTTACTTGTCAAGGTTTTCCGCGACAGGTGCCATCATGACCCTTGGATTTTGGGTTGTGACAATGATAGACTCTTTTACTAAGAGGTTCCTATGGAAATCCTTCACTTCCAGGTTTAGAGGTGAAGGAATAAAGAAGTCTCTTTGGTAAAGGTCCTTTAGTAAAATTCAGTAGGTTAAGGGAGCTACTTGGGAAGTAGAGGCCGACATGATGAAAAAGTACCTCCATTTTTACTCTTTGAGTCCCAGCTTGAGGTAATAGTTCTGCCTTAATTAATTGATTATTTCAATTTAATGTCACCCAGCTATTCTAATGTTGTAGCATACGTTTGTAGGTCTGAATCCATTTGTATTTCAGTTATTGATCTAGTACGGTGTCAGTATCTAGCTCATAGAAACCTAGTGTAGGAATTTTATGTATAGATAGTGTTGAAGGGTTCCTATAATATCAGGAAAAGTGGTCAAGAAAATATGGAAATTGTATCTCTTTTCCCATAACTTTCCAGCTCTGTAAATTTCCATTTGGTGATGAATGTCCCCAATGAAAAGATATTATCATGCCTCAAAAAATCCAAGATAGTCTAGAACTATGCTTCCAGTATATTTAGGGTAAATCGTCAAGCTTTAACATCATAAGAGGGGATTTGGCCATGTACCAAGGCCAAAATAACCCCGTAGCCCTTAACCAAGCCAAAACCTCCCTTACGGATTAATTCCTAAAGTAGTGATTAGATTTAAACAAGTATAACTTCCACATTCAGATGAATTTTTGAGTTCCATACCCACTAAGTGAAAGTTAATTGAATATACTTCTAACATATCTATTTTTACCTTAATCCGACCCCAGGTAGAAAAATATAGTATTTTTAGTAAAGCACTGCTCTGTAGTGAGATACCATGAGACCAACCACGATTGTGATTACATCGTACGATCGTAAAATGGTCTTGTTTGATAAAGATAGCCTCGACTTCTAAAAGCTAAAGAAGTGTACCCTCATTACGGGGAAAATTAGTCTATTTCTATTCTTTTAATATCAAACTTACGTCATTTTGGAAATTCCAAGTGTCATTATTGAGGTTAATAAGACCCTAAGCTCTTATTACTTAGAATTTTATCTTACACTTTACTTCAGAAAAGAAAATAGGTGATTCCCTTTCCCCAGGGACAGTTAGGGTCCATCTTCCTCAGTCATCAAATACTAAGGAATCATTTAGCATTCTCATCTCTTGGTATGTGGGATTTCATCATTGGGTTCCCTTTCATGTATTGAGTCCCAAAGTTAACCCAATTCTCCAATTTAATTCTCTCATAATTTAGGGTTTATGAATATTGGTTAATTCATTGATATTTCAGTCCTTAGGTGTCATTGAGTAATGATTCTTGTCTCAACATTAAATTTAGTGATATTATATGATTATGTACCCAAGGCCTAAAGTCATTGCAAAATCCATGAATTGTTTGACCTCAGTAATTGTATTTTATTAATTGGATCAGTTTAAGGATTTGACACATAGTTGCATTCCTTAAAGATGGTAGGTTATGAACACACGATGACCTAGACTTTCATGCATATACTATTTACCACTATATTTCCCCATTTTCCTTGTTTTGAATGGCTTCAGAGAATAATTTCATTTTAGTTATCAGATTATTACCATAAGGGAGTATGACAAATTAATTAGTGTCACTTAGTTAGGAGTAGTACTTAACACCAAGTGGATGCAGGGATGAAGTATAATCCATCAATTAGGATGAGTCCTTTATTAGAATTTCCTAATTCAATAATCAGGCACCATCGCAGGTTTTAAAGGTTCGCCCCTCAGATCATGCTTGATACCTTAGTCTTTTTTATCACCAGTTTTGTGGATCCATGTTAGTTAGTGATCATACCTTTTGCAAGGTACTGAACACCCTTCCTTCTAAGATTATAGGTTGGACACTTGTTGGATCAAATTAAGACATGTCAGTTATTAGTATCTCTCACAGTCCATAGTTTACAGTTCATATTTTAGATTATTGCATGACCTTGTATTCAATTATTCAGTTCAGTTTACAGTAATTGTTAATTACTTAGTATTGCACTAGTTATCAGGCTATATTGTATGTTTAGCTCATGTCAGTTATTTCCCTATCTCACATACTCAGTATATTCAAAGTAATGATCGCATACTTTCTTTGTGCTCTATCGTCTTATAATAGAGGTTCGGACGCTCAATATCCTGATCCCCTTAGGACGATCTCATCCCATATCAGTAGTAGTATCTTAGGTGAGTCCTCATCATGAGAGGACCAGGGATAAATTTTTATTTTATATTATTTTTGGTGTTCCCAGTTCTCAAACAGTTAGAGTTAGTTGGGGCTTGTCCTAGCAACTCATCTTAGTAGAGGCTTTTCAAACATATGGTTAGATGTTTAGTTTTGATCTCTAACTTTTTTAGTGATTTTTTGATTTCCTTTGGATATTTATTATATTTTTCAAGTCTAGCTTCCGCATAAGTGTTGTTTTATCTTTTATTATCTATATTTCTTAGTATTTTGCCAAGCCATGGATTAGCTTAGAGTCACTTGTCATTCTAAGCATCGTGTTACGACTAGGGGGTAGTTTCGGTCATAACAGACATAATGTTGATTGTGTTTTATTTTAAATTTTTGTGCCATGGATAAATTCTAAAGTTTGACATTGTATTTTAGAAATTTTTACATTTTGTGATTGGTGCATCCATGTGTATGATTCTTTGCCAGAAGCACTGAATGACGCATGTGCTAGGCAAACAATGTTTCCATATTTAATATTACTTCAGTACTTTCTGAAATGTGCAAATTTTTATATTGAGAAGTCTATTAAGCAACTAGATATGAAGATTTTTCCAGTTCAACTTGTTGATGATGTGCCCCAACAAGTTAACTGGTAGTATTTTGTATTTTTTTTAATTTTTTTTGCTTTAGTTTTCTAATGCTTTGCTATAAATTATTAAGAAATACATGCTTTCCTTTTTATAGTGATTTTTGTATATTTGTTGTTGCATTTGTTAAATATTGTGTATGCAAAAAGATTACAAATGAAAGTTGATATTGAGATACTTCATTCGGGGTATAGAAGCTTGTGGTGGGATTATGGTAGGAAGAAACAGGGGAATGGGGTAATCATTGGTAATGAATCTAGTGGTGAATATTTGACGTAAAAAAAAAAGGACATAAAAAAATATTTGTTTAGTGTTACTATAATTTTTAGTTTGCATTGATTTAATTTTGTATAAGTAAATTGTTTAGTAGTTGTGCTACTTTGAACAAGGTTATACTAGTTTTTAATGACATATATTTAGGAGTTGTATGTATTACTTTAAACAAGATTTAGGATTGAATTTGGTCAATTACTGAGTTACATTTAGTTGTATTTGCTTATTTTTTTGTCTTTTAGTTTCTGATTTATGTCCATTTTTTGTTGCATATACCTTCACATACTAGCCTTTGTGAAATTAGAATTACAGTTTGCATGGGAATGATATCTAATATAATTATGTATACAATACAATTTATTTGAATATAAGCCTTTATACAACAATATACAATATGGTGTATACATAATTCTCTAGTCTAATATGCTATTGCATATGTATACAATGCAGTATACATGAATATAACTTTGTACAACAATATACAATGAGATTTGTAGATGACTCTGTAGCATAAATTATAGACTGCATCTGCATACAATGCAGTATACATGAATTTCAAAGGTGATATGCAGATTGCATCTGTTGGAAAGCTGGTATGAACATCAAAACATATAAACATCAGTCCATTCTAGGAAAATCATTATATAGTCTAAGAAAAATTATTATTATTTCACAAATGCAACATAAATATCACTACTAAAAAAAATGCTAATTACATAGGGATTTTTCTAGGGTTTCTACAAGAAAATCCACATGTAGATTGATTTTTTTTATCAATTTCCCTATAAACAATAATTTGAAGAAAAAACACTTGTGGGCAATTTTTACATGTGGATTTAAAACTTCTCAAATAATTTACTTGGGAATTTCTAATTATGTGTAACTTACTTGTGAATATTTTGAAAAGGGTTTTTTGTAAAAATTCAAGAGAAAAAGGAATTAGAAAAATATTGCAGGTAATTTTCCAAGAAACAATCTGATGTAAATCCATAAGAAATAATTTTCTAAAAAATATGAAAATGGATTAATCATTTATTTAAACTAATTTTTTCTCTTTTCTCACTTAACACTCAACCACTATAATGACCCTCTAGGTCATTTCCTCAATTTGTGTTTATTTTTGGAGTTTTCAGCCTTCCCATAATGGCTACAGGTCATTTATGACTTGTCACAATTGTCGGTCTGGTTGTCGAACAATTTGTATGGGTTTTAGTCTTGTTTACCTATTTTGGAGCTCTTGCTATTTATAATTTGGTCCCAAACCAAAAATTCTAGTAGATGACCTCAGATGAGAATTTCAATAATATCATAAGCTTTGAAATGTTTATTTTATGATGGGGTACCAGTAGTTCAGGTTTGTAATACCCTGTACATTTTTTGGCTTAGTTCAACTCCTAGTTGCATATATAAGAGGCTTAAAGCCTTAAAATTTTACTGAGTGTTAGTGACTTAGTCATATTTTTGGCCTCTTAACTTCGAGGATTTTTAAATAGGTCTTCCTAACCCCAAGACGTAGGTTTTTAAGTTAATTCATGTTCATGGGTATAAGGAGCATGTCTCAAGGATGTTTTGGAATTTTTCGATGAGGAATGGGTCGTGTTTGAATTTAGATTCCAGAACCTCACCAGGATAGTACCGCACCGCGGTGTGTATAGTGATGAGCCCTTCATTGCGTCTCGCTGGATATTTAATTTGCGTTCTAGTTGCAAATTTAATTCTCCGAGGGACAATTGAGTCTTTTTCTCTTAATCCAATTAGTAAAAACATGAATTAAAACATCAATTAAGGCATTATAATGCCTATTTTCCCCAATTTCCTCTAAAAAACAAACCCTAATCATCCCTCAAGTTAATCAAATTCAATTACCTCCTCTTCAAGAAAACCAAGAAATCAAGTTCCAAATCTAAGAACCTTTAAAGAAGCTTAAAGAATTGTATTTCTCTTTCACTATTTAAGGTTTAAGGCATGTGTTATGTTCATCCATGGGCTATTTTCATCCATGGAGTCCAAGAATCCCCTTCTGATATCAAATTATAAGTTTTTACACGTTTATAATGAATTGTCTCCATGAAGTTGTTATTGATTTAGATTATAAGTTATGTTATAAGTGTTTTTCGATGGAATGCGCCCTTATATTATTTGAGTATTGAAACCTTTATGTTAAATCCCTAATTCATAGTTTTAGTATTGTAACTATGTTTTCAATAACATGCTTTACCCATTCCCATGCTTAAATTCATGACTCCCATGTGTTTGATGAAATGTCTAAATGTTGGGTTTTAAGAAAAGATCCTTTATTATGGTTTTTAAAGCATCATATGTCCTTATTTTTATTTTCATTCAGTGCTAGAGGGTTATGAACACCTGATACTTAATTGTTTACATAATTTCAGTATCTTCAGAATGATTTCAGATAAACCATGAGCATTGTCATTCAGTTAGTGTCATGATCAGTTCTTTACTCAGTTAATCTTAGTTCAGTCCATTAATTAGTGTCATTCAGTTGGGAGTAGGATTTAGCACCGAGTTAACCCAGGGATGTGGGCTCACCTGCCAGTAGAGTGTATGATCTTTAGTAGCAGTCCCTTAGTTCTAGAACTACGTAGCCAGCGTATATTAAAGATATCAACCTTCCAGTTGAGGGTTGATCAATTATTTACCTTCCAGTTGAGGGTAACATATATCTCATTAGAGCACCTAACATATGAGGGTGACTCATTAGTCCTTCAGGATATTAGATTAGTGGATCCACGTAGCCATTATTAGTACCCGTGGCACGGTATTGATACTCTTCCAACTGGGGTTACAGGTTGGACCCCGATTATCTTAGATTGGGGCATGTCAGTTAGATGATACCTCCCACAGTCTTAGTTCAGTATTCAATACAGAATTAAGTTTAGGTTTGGTTGACCATAGCATAAAGTTCATTATTTATTCAGTTACCAGAATTTAATATTTCAGTTTATAGACTATTTCATTATCATGTTATATTATTGGTCATGCATTATCAGATTTTGCAGCTTTTATGCACTTACACATCATTTATCTCATGTTATTTAGTTTGTCATTAGTTCATGCACATGAACCCATGTATTTCATCCTAACCTCATAACATATACTAGTATATTCAAAGTACTAACCGCATACTTTTTTGCACTATGATGTCTTATATCATAGGTTCGAATGCTCAGTTTCTTGACCACGCTTAGACAGTTCAGCCTATCATCAGCAGCAGTTGTGTGAGTCGTCATATGTCGAGGACCTGTTGTGTTATTTTAGTATTTCAGCATTTATTTTCAGTTAGTTCAGTTTGGAGTTAGTTGGGTCCTGTCCCATCAACTCTTCAGTCAGTTAACGCCTTTCAGATGTTTTCAGTCATTCAGGCAGTTAGTCAGTTTATCAATGGTTTGATCATTCTTTAAGTATGTCATCATATGCTTAGACTTATGATTTAAATTGTATTTTTAGTATTTGAACCTTATGGCCTTATTCAGTTATTTCCACACATGTTTATTATTAGTATATTATTCAGTTCTCACAGTAGGTACCATCTCATGGGTTAATTTCTTGTCACTTATGACTGTAAGCACTGTTTTCACGAATAGGGGGTAGCCTCGGGTTATTAAAAAACTTCATATCATATCCTAAGGTTTTACAGTGTCCTAGGATGTCTGAAAACTGCGTTGAGTAGAGTCTTATGCATGGGTGTGAAGCGCTCTACACATATTGATAAGAGGCTATAAGATATTTTAGGAAAAGTTTCCCTTATTTTGGTATTCATGTCATGCAAGTGAGCATGGGATCTATTTAAACTTTCTTTCTAATCCATCTTTTATTTCGTTATAGAAAATGCCTCCCAGAAAGAACAACGGAAGAAGAAATGGAAATCAGCCACACCTCCGCCTGTTTAGGATGATCCCCTGAATGAGCATGTCTCTCAATCCAAGTTCAGAGCTGCATTCACCACCTTATATCACTCAGTAGCTACTCAAAATAATTAACAGGTTTTGCCCCAGCTACCCCAGTGGCAAATACAACTATAGCTAGGATTTGGGATTTTACCCGAATAAATCGCCTTTATTTTTAGGATCCAAGTCTGGGGAGGATCCGTAGGAGTTTCTTGATATGGTTTAGAATGTAACTTATATCATGGGTGTTACTTCGAGTGAGAGTGTAGAGTTTACTGCATATCAGTTGCAGGATGTAGCTCATATATAGTATAAGTAGTGGAAGGAGGATAGGGTCACAGATGCATGACCTATAGAGTGGGATGAGTTTGCCACGACCATTTTAGACAGGTTCTTTTGCATTAGTGTTTAGGGAAGATAAGATTTGGGAGTTCATTAATTTGAAGCAGGGAAGCATGAGTGTGAAGGAGTACTCACTTAAGTTTACTTAGTTAGCCAGGTTTGCTCCTTCGATGGTGGCTGATAATAGGTCTAGAATGAGTAAGTTCATTTCAGGTATATCTGATTGTGTGGTCACGGAGTATAGGACTGCTATGTTTATTAGGGAGATGGACATATCTAGGCTTATGGTCCATGCTCAACACACTGAGGAACAGACTCGTAAGGAGAAAGAGAGAGAAAATAAGATGACCAGAATAGGTAACTTTAATTTTTTGCAGCCAAAATTAGAGGGTGGTAACCTTTCTCAATTTCATCAAAAGTTTTCTTCCCCATCTCCATATTCAGCTAGTGCGCTAGTGCCAATGTTCAGAAATAACAGTCGGGATAGGGCGCTAGACTCTAAGCCCTAGGATAGTGTGAACAACGATCGCACTAATCCTCTTTGCCAGAAATATGGTAAGAATTATCAGGGTGTGTGTAAAGATGGCAGTGATGTGTGTTTTGGGTGTGGAAAGCCAGGCCACATAGTCAGGGATTGCCCAAAGAGTGGTCAGCAGGGTTATTCAATGGTCCTCCAGTTCCATCTGGTCACCCCACTCAGCAGGGTGCCACGTCCAGTGCCTCCAGTGGTCAGCGCCATAATAGACTTTATGCAGTCCGGTCCTTTTATGATCAGGAAAGCTCTCCTGATGTGGTTACGAGTATGTTGCGGGTCTTTCATCTTCATGTTTATGCTTTATTAGATCCCAGAGCTTTACTTTCTTTTGTAACCCCTAAATAAATGTCAATTTCAGTGTCAGTCTCGAAGCTCTAGTAGAGCCTTTCTCAGTGTCTACCCCAGTGGGTAAATCTGTCATAGCCAGATGGGTGTACAGAAATTGCTCGGTCACAGTATCTCAAAAAATCATTTCAGTAGACCTTGTGGAGTTAGAGATGATTGATTTTGATGTCATTCTCGGCATATATTGGACCCACTCATGCTATGCTTCAGTTGACTATAGAAATAGAGTCATTCAGTTTCATTTTCTTAATGAACCAGTTATTGAATTAAGGGGTAGTACTTCGGTGCTTATGGGGTAAATTGTGTCATATCTTAAGCCAAGAAAAATGATATCTAAGGGGTGCATGTACTATCTTGTTTAAGTCAAAGACTAATTCTGACACTCCAAGTCTCAATTCAGTTTCAGTAGTAAGGGAATTTCCAGATGTGTTCCCTGAAGATCTTCTTGGAGTTCCATACAAAAGGAAAATTGACAAAGGAATAGATCTCCTTCCAGATACTCAACCTATCTCTATTCTTCCATATAGAAAAGCTCCAGCTCAGCTTAGGGAGTTGAAAAAATAGCTGAAAGATCTCTTATATAAGGGATTTATCAGGCCCAGTGTTTCCCCATGGGCGCTCCAGTCCTCTTCGTACATAAGAAAGATGGTTCTCTTAGAATATGCATCGATTACCATCAGTTGAACAAAGTCACAGTCAAGAATAAGTTCCCACTCCCCAGGATTGATGACTTGATCGACCAACTTCAGGGTGCTAGTTATTTCTCTAAGATAGACCTCAGATTCGAATATCATTAGCTCATAGTCAGAGAATGTAACATTCCAAAGACAACCTTTAGAACTCGGTATGGTCACTTTGAATTTCTAGTTATGTCTTTTGGACTAACGAATGCCCCAACAGCTTTCGTGGAATTGATGAATAGAGTGTTCAAGTAGTACTTGGACATGTTTATCATAATTGTTATTGATGATATTCTTGTCTATTCTCGTAGTGAAAATGATCTTGTAGACCATCTTTGTAACACCCTGTATTCAAGTACGTGTATTGGCGTATTCAAGTACGTGTATTGATCTTATATATATGGAATTAATTTTTTATTTTATTTATACCGGAATTTGCCCGTCGATGGTTCCATACGAAGGTTACTGAATAAGCTTTCCAACGATATAAATATTTCCAAAAACGGATAGGTTTCGGATATAATCAAGCACGTTCAAAACTATAAAACGGTGGCCGGGATATTTGAGAATTTATGTGCAGGAAAATTTCCGGCACACAAACTACTGAGGCCAGCCAAATTTTTGGGTCAACTTCGAATGATCATAACTCCCTTAATATAATGAAATGGGAGAGTTGCGACCTATTAAAAGAAATATCTTTGAGTCTTCTTTCCAACGCAATTGGTTTCATCAAAATCCAACGTCTGAGTAAGGATTTATACTCGTTTTACTTCAGCCTATCAAAACAGATTTTTAGGGTCAACTTCAAACCACCATAACTCCTTGTACAGGATGAACTGGGTGTCCTACTTTATATGAAATGAAATCCCTTTGAATTATCCTTCCAACGATACCAATTTCACCCAAATCCGATATCGGAGAAAAGAGTTATGGTCGATCTACTTTAGCTTATCAAAACAGTCCACCAAAGGACAGATTTGATATTATTTAAATTTTAAAGGCATTTTGGTCATTTCCTATTATATTATGGACGGAAATATGTGTATATATACATGTATATGAGTTTAAAAACTCATTTTCATCATCAATCATTGAGAAAGAACAAACCCTAGCCAAATTTGACCTTTAAATTACTTTTGATTCAACTGTAGAAATTCCAAAGTAATCAGATAACTGTGTTTGTCATCTCGAGAGCTTCGAACGGCACCTATTATTTGTGCAAACAGGATTGCATAATCAAGACATGAATTTTAAGGTATGAATATTATTTGCTTTTGTTCTTTTCCATATGTATATGTGTGATAGAGAATTATATGTATTGGTTGTTATTGAAAGGTGATGGAAATAGGGCTATGGACTATTTTGCATGATTTGGTTGTATTGAATTGTGGAAGGTGGATATGGTAATTGAATTATGGAAGGTGGATATGGTGATATACTATTGAATTGATGATTATTTATGTCTATGGCTCAATTTGGTTTAATGGATTGACTGTAAGGATAGATGAATCCAAACTTGATATTGGAGGATGTTGTATGAATATGCATGGCATGTGAATGTAATTGGAGTATAAGAGGGTTAAAGTGACACCCTTTATGGTGTAATTAAGGCTTACTACTTAACCACTAGTTTGGTGAATTCAAATAATTGAATTGTGACGTTTGGTTACTAATACTAGATTGCTATATATGTTCATTGTAGATAAGTAATCCGAAAAGACGGGAAGTCCATTTGGGACTAGTATTGAAGGTTGACAGTCAGGTATGTAAAGCATACTCTATACCATATCTTTGGCATGAAAGTGAACAATTGTTCTATTAAGAAAGTTTCCAAAGTTATTCAATAACATGTGATCCATAAAGGTTTTGTATGATGTCCTACGTTACCAATGAACTTGTTTCCACCCTACAAGATGTCAAGACATTCCAATACTTACTTGTTTTCCAAATCGTACATGTTTATTGCACTAATGAATGTCAGAAGGTATCCGGTTACTCAAACAAGATCCATGTGCTATTAATGACTCCAAAATGTTTCATTGATATACCAATAAGTTCCTACTTCATTGTTATGGCATTGATGACTCCAAAACACTTCATTGATGTTCCAATGAGTTCTTACTTCATTGTTATTGCATTGATGGTCTATTTATATGTCTCTTATTGATGTATCATTATTTCAAAGTATCAAAAATGTGGTGCCGACTGAAATAACAATCTCAAAGATTAATTGAACTAAGTGATGGAAGTTCTCTCTTATCGGGTGGTATCCCAGAGGCATAAGCCTATCATGGGTCGATCCCTATTTATGTGTTTATGGGTGGTATCCCAGAGGCATAAGCCTATCATGGGTCGATCCCAGTTGATATGTACTGGAGGTAGCCAAATGGTCACAGTACAGTACAGTAATGATTACAAAGATGATAAGAACGAAGGTAAAGTGATTGAATAAATACAATGTACAGGTTGTCACAAGTTCTAGTAAGTATGGTCCACTCCTATTATGATTTATTCACTTGTTTCTGATTTCTATTGAGCTCCTGTATCATATGTGATTATCTACAGCTTTACATAATCAATACATATTTCATACTGATGTCCCCCATGGGGGACCTGTATTTCATGCTACAGGCACAGGTACCTCAGCTCATACACCGCACAAGTAGGAGCCAGGATATCCAGGTACTTTTGGTGAGCTCCAGTTTGCTTCGGGGCTTTCCGTGTCATATCCATTCACTTTTGGTATTGTATAGAAGTTAGTTATATGGCGGGGTGTGCCCAACCTTAGTTAAACTCTGTGTATTATCTAGAGGCTTTGTAGACCTAATGTACAATTAAGGTGGTGTTTCGTTAATAGACGTGATGGCTCCAACGGCCAAGTATTGTATATACATATATATGTGTGTTCGAGCTTATACAGGTGATTATTTCCTTTTATATGCGACATGATGCTGTCCGAATTTTGGGTTGTCATAGAGGTATGTATGGGAAGTATAAGGTTATGAGCTGGTTCTCCCGGGTCTCCTCGGTTACGGGTGCCAGTCCGCCCCAATAGGATTTGAGGCGTGACAATCTTAGAATCGTATTGCGGACTCTTAGAGCACATCAGTTATTTTCCAAATTTAGTAAGTGTGAGTTTTGGCTAAGTTCAATAACTTTTCTTTGCCATATTATTTCTGGTGAAGGCATTAGTGTTGACCCTCAAAAGACCAAAACAGTGAGAAACTAGCCCTGACCCATCTATCCATCAGATATCAGGAGTTTCTTGGGTTTGGTTTCTATTAATGATTGTTTGTTGAAGGGCTCTCGACTATTGTGTACCCCATGTATCGATTAACTCAGACAAAATTCAATTTTCAGTGGTTAGATTCTTGCGAGAAGAGTTTTCAAGAGTTGAAGACTCAACTAACCTCAGCCTTAGTCTTGACTTTGCCAGATGGCTCAGATGGGTTTGTTGTTTACTGTGATGCTTCTAGAGTTGTCCTTGGTTGTGTCTTGATGTAGAGAGGTAAGTTCATAGCCTATGCCTCTAGATAGATTAAGCCATATGAAAAGAATTACCCTACCCATGATCTTGAGTTGGCAACAGTTATTTTTTACTTGAAAAATTGTAGGCATTATCTTTATGGGGTTCAAGTTGATGCGTTCACGGATTACAAAAGTTTATAGTATGTGTTCTCATAAAAAAATTTAAATCTTCATCAGAGAAGGTGGTTAGAGTTATTAAAAGATTATGATATAAGTGTCTTGTCTCATCCAGGCAAGGCCAATGTAGTGGCAGATGCCCTTGGTAGATTATCTATAGGTAGTGTTGCTCATGTTGAGAATGATAAGAAGAAGTTAGTCTGGGAGATTCATCAGCTTTCTAGATTAGGAGTTCGATTTGTTGATTCAGCTTAAGGTAGTGCTTGAGTTCAGAATAGTTCAGAATCTTCTTTGGTTACCAAAGTAAAGAAGAAACAAGATAGGGATCCCAGTTTTGTTAAGTTGAAGAAATTAGTTAAAGATCAGAAGGTAGAGGTTTTCTCCCAAGGAGGAGATGGTGTGTTGAGATGTCAGGGTTGGTTGTGTGTGTCGTGTGTTGATGGTTTGAGATAGTGAATCATTGTGGAAGTGCATGGTGTGTATTACTCCATGCATCTAGGAACTACTAATATGTACCATGACTTGCGGGAAATCTATTGGTGCAGTTGTATGAAGAGGGATATTGCAGAGTTTGTAGCTAGTTTTCTAACTGCCAGTAAGTCAAGGTTGAACACTAGAGGCTAAGTGGTACGATGCAGGAGTTCAGCATTCCTTCTTAGAAGTGGGAAGAGGTGACCACGGATTTTGTGATAGGGTTTCCCCATTCGCATCGTCAGCATAATTTGATATGGGTTATTATAGACAGAATGAACAAATCAGCTCCTTTCTTGCCAGTTTATACTTTTTATTTAGCCCAGTACTATGCCAAGATCTATATTAGATAGTTTCTTAGGTTTCATGGAGTCCCATTGTATATTATTTAAGATAGAGCTACTCAGTTTACCTCTCACTTTTGAAAAGATTTTCAGAAGGGTCTTGGTACATAAGTTTATCTTAGTACAACTTTTAATCCTCAGATAGATTGCTAGGCAGAGAAGTCTATTCAAACCCTAGAGGATATGTTGAGGGCGTGTGTTCTTGACTTTAAGGGTAGTTGGGATGATCACTTACAATTGATCGAGTTTACCTGCAATAACAGTTATCACTCCAATATTCATATGGCTCCATTTGAGGCTCTCTATAAGAGGAGATGTAGATCTCCTATTAGTTGGTTTAAGGCAGGTGAGGCTACTTTGATAGGACCATATTCTGTGTTTGATGCAATAGAGAAGGTTTAGTTGATCAAAGAGAGGCTTATGATAGCCCAAAGCCGTAAAAAATCCTATGCAAATGTGAGGAGAAGAGACCTTGAGTTTGAGGTTAGGGATTTGGTATATTTGAAAATCTCACCTATGAATGGGTGAAAAGATTTGGCAAGAAGGGGAAGCTCAGTCCCCAATTTGTTGACCCTTATAGAATTTCGAGTCATTTTGGAAAGGTAGCTTATGAGCTTGAATTGCCTGCAAATTTTGCATCAGTGCATCTAGTGTTTCACGTTTCCCTATTAAATAAGTGTATTGATGATCCAGTTGTTGTAGTTTCATTAGAAAGTACAGATGTTCAGGATAGCCTTTCTTACATATAAATCCCAATCGAGATCCTTGATTGCAAGATTTATATACTAAGGAACAAAGAAGTTCCCTTGGTCAAAGTTCTTTGGTGGAATAAGTCCGTTGAGGGAGCCACTTGGGAAGCAAAAGCAGATACGCGTACCAAGTACCCTCATCTTTTCTCCGCAAACTCAGACTCATCTTAAGGTAACAGTTCTCCTTAGATTATCTCTTTTGCATTCTCAATTCTAACTATATATAACCATTCTAATTTCGTTGCATGCATTCACAAATCAGTTTAGTTCATGTATCATGTTTCAGACTCAGACATGTAATCATGTTTTCAGTTATGCATATCCAGTATATGATCTTAGTTTCTCCAGTATTCTCAGCACAATGGGTCTAATTCAAGGATGAATATTCCCAAGGGGGAATTATTGAAATACTCCATACTTTTCTTATCTTAGTTCAGCTCCTATTTGCATGTATAAGAGGCTTAAAGCCTAAAAATTTCACTAAGTGTTGGGGACTTAGTCATATTTTTGGCCTCTTAACTTCGAGTATTTTTAAATAGGTCTTCCCGACCCTGAGACATAAGTTTTTGAGTTAATTCATGTTCAAGGGTGTAAGGAGCATATCTCGGGGAAGTTTAGGATTTATTAGACGAGGATTGGGTCGTGTTTGGATTTTAATTATAGATCCTCACCGCGATAGTGGTGCATCATGGTGGGTATAGCGATGAGCCCTTCATTGTGTCCCTATGGATCTTTAATCCCTATTCCAGTTTCCAATTTAATTTTTTAAGGGACAATTGAGTCTTTTTCCCTAAATCTAATTCTTAAAAAAAAAAGTCGGTTAAGGCATTATATGCCCATTTCCCCCAATTTCCTCTAAAAAACAAACCTAATCATCCCCAAAGTTTATCAAATTCAATTACCTCCTCTTCAAGAAAATTAAGAAAATTAAGAAATCAAGATCTCAAATCCAAGAACCTTCAAAGAAGATTAAAAATTTGTGTTTCTCTTTCAATATTTAAGATTTAAGGTATGTGTGATGTTCATCCGTGGGCCCTTTTCACCCATGGAGTCCAAGAATCCTCTTTTGATATCAAATTATGAGTTTTTACATGTTTATGATGAATTGTCTCTATGAAGTTGTTACTGATTTTTATTACAAGTTATGTTACAAGTTTTTTTTGATGGAATGAGCCCTTATATGATTTGAGCATTGAAATTCTCATGTTAAATATCTAATTCATGGTTTTAGTATTGTAACTATGTTCATGCTTTACCCATTCCCATGATTAAATTCATGACTCTTATATGTTTGATAAAATATCTAAATGTTGGGTTTGAGCAATGATCCTTTATTATGGTTTTTAAAGCTTTATATGTCCTTATTTTAATTTTCATTCAGTGTTGGAGGATTATGAATACCTAATACTTAACTGTTTAAATAATTTCAATATCTTCAAAATGATTTTAGATAAACCATGAGCATTGTCATTCAATCAGTGTTATGATCAGTTGTTTACTCAATTAAGCTTTGTTCAGTCCAGTAATTAGTGTCATTAAGTTGGGAGTAGGATTTAGCACTAACTGAACCCAGAGATGGGGGATCACCTACTGTTCATGGTTCCTATAACATCAAAAAAAGTTGTTAAGAAATGTGGGAATCGCAACTCTATTTCCCTAACATTCCATCTCTATTAATTTCCATTCGGTGATAAATGACCCCAACAAAGAGATATTATAATGCCTCAAAAAATCCAAGTTAGTCTAGAATTGTGCTTCAAGTACATGTAAGGTAAATCATCAACCTTTAACTGCATAAGAGAGGATTTGGCCATGTACCAAGGCCAAAAGAATCCCCTAGCCCTTAACCAAGACAAAACCTACCTTACCGATCATTTCCTAAGTAGTGTTTAGATTTAAACAAGTATAACTTCCACATTCAAATGAATTTTTTAGTTCCAAACCCACCAAGTGAAAGTTATTTGAATATACTTCCAACACATCTAGTTTCACATTAATCCTACCCCATAGTAAGAAGATATAGTCTTTTTAGTAAAGCACTACTCTGTAGTGAGATACCATGAGACCAACCACGATTGTGATTACATCGGACGATCGTACAATAGTTTTGTTTGATCAAGATGGCCCTAACTTCAAGAAGTTTAAAAAGTGTACCCTCATTACGAGGAAAATTAGTCTTTTTCCATTTTTTTAATATCAAATCTACATCATTTTGGAAATTCCAAGTGTCATTATTGGGGTTAATAAGACCTAAGCTCTTATTACTTAGAATTTTATCATACACTTAACTTTAGAAAAGAAAAGAGGATATTCCATTCCCCAGGTACAGTTATGGTTCATCTTTTTTGGGAATCAAATGCTAAGGAATCATTTGGCATTCTCATCTCTAGGTATGTGGGTTTCATCATTGGGTTCCCTTTCATGCATTAAATCCCAAAGTTAACCCAATTCTCCAATTTAATTCTCTCTCATAATATAGGGTTTATGAATATTGGTTAATTCATTGATATATCATTCCTTAGGTGTTATTGAGTAATGATTCTCATATCAATATGAAATTTAGTGTTATTATATGATGATGAACCCAAGACCTAAAGTCATTGCAAAATCTATGAATTGTTTGACTTGAGTCATTGAATTCTCTTAATTAGATCAGTTTAGGAAATTTACACATAGTTGCATTCTTTAAAGATGGTAGGTTATAAACACCCGATGACCTATTCTTTCATGTATATACTATTAACAACTATATTTCCCCAGTTTCCTTATTTTAAATTACTTCAGAGAATACTTTTATTTCAGTTATTAGATTTTTACCATCAGTGAGTAATACAAATTTATCAGTGTCACTCTGTTAGGAGTAGTACTTAATACCAAGAGGATGCAGGGATGAAGGATAATCCATCCTTTAGGCTAATACCTTTGTTAGAATTTCCTAATTTCCATACCTACGGTGCCATAGTAGTTTCTAAAGGGTCACCCTTGAAATCAGGCTTGACACCTTAGTCTTTTTGGTCATTGGTTTAGTAGATCCACGTTATTTATTTCTCGTACCTTTTGCAAGGTACTAAACACTCCTCCTGTTGGTATTATAGGTTGGAAACTTGTTAGATCAAATTGAGATATGTTAGTTATTAGTATCTCCCACAGTCCATAGTTTACAGTTCAAATTTTAGATTCTTGCAGGACCTTGTATTCAATTATTCAATTTAGTTTGCATCAAGTGTTAATTACTTAGTATTTCATTAGTTATCATTCTATATATTCTATGTTTAGCTCATGTGAGTTATTTCCCTAACTCACATACACAATATATTCAAAGTACTGATCGCATACTTTCTTTGCACTCTATTGTCTTATAATATAGGTTCAAAAACTCAATATCTTTATCGCCCTTAGGACGATCTCATACCATAACAGTAGTAGTAAGTTAGGTGAGTCCTCATCATGAGAGTACCATGGACAAATTTTTATTTTATTTTGTTTTTGGTGTTCCCAGTTCTCAGATAGTTAGAGTTAGTTGGGGCATGTCACAGCAACTCATCTTAGTAAAGACTTTTCAAACACATAGTTAGATGTTTAGTTTTGATCTCTGATTTTTTAGTGATTTTTTTATTTCCTTTGGATATTTATTATATTTTTCAAGTCTAGCTTCCACATAAGTGTTGTTTTATCCTTTATTATCCATATTTTTTACTATTTTGCCATGCCATGTGTTAGCTTAGAGTCACTTGTGATTCTAAGCATTGTGTTACGACTAGGGGTAGTTTTGGTCGTAACAAACATAATGTTGATTGTGTCTTATTTTAAATTTTGGGAACATGGAGAAATTCAAAAGTTTAACATTGGATTTTATAAATATTTACATTTTGTGATTGGTGCATCTATGTATATGATTCTTCGCCAGAAACACTGAATGACTCACGTGCGAGACAAATAATATTACCATATTTAATATTACTTTTGTACTTTCTAAAATGTGCAAATTTTTATGTTGAGAAGGATATTAAGCAACTTGATATGAAGATTTTTCCAATTCACCTTGTTGATGATGTGCCTCAACAAGTTAACTGGTAGTATTTTGCATTTTTTCTTGTTTGTTTTGATTTAGTTTTCTAACGCTTTCCAATAACTTATTAAGAAATACATTCTTTCCTTTTATAGTGATTTTGGTATATTTGTTTTTGTATTTGTTGAATATTGTGTATGAAAAAAAGATTACAAATGAAAGTTGATATTGAGATACTTCATTCGAGGTATAAAAGCTTGTTGTGGATTTATGGTAGGAAGAACAGGAGGAATGGGGAAATCAGTGGTGATGAATCTAGTGGTGAATATTTCAAGTAAAAAAAAAGAGGAGGTCCAAAAATATTATTTTAGTTTTGCTATAATTTTTAGTTTGCATTAAATTAATTTTGTATGAGTAAATTGTTTAGTAGTTGTGCTACTTTGAACAAGGTTATACTAGTTTTTAATGACATATATTTAGGAGTTGTATGTATTACTTTTAACAACATTTGGGATTGAATTTGGCCAACTACTGAGTTACATTTAGTTGAATTTGCTTATTTGTTTGTCTTTTAGTTTCTAATTTATTTCCATTTTTGGGTGCATATACCTTCACATACTAGCCTTTATGTAATTAGAATTACAGTTTGCATGGGAATGATTTCTAATATAATCATGTATACAATACAATTTATATGAATATACCACTTTATACAACAATATACAATGTGCTTTATACATGATTCTATAGACTGATATGCTATTGCATATGCATACAATGTAGTATACATAAATATAACTTTGTACAATAACATACAATGAGATTTATAGATGAATCTACAGCACAATATATAGACTGCATCTACATACAATGCAGTATACATGAATTTAAAAGTTGATATGCGGATTGTATCTGTTGGAAAGATGTTATGAACGTTAACATATAAACATTAGTCCATTCTATGCAAATCATTATATAGTCTAAGAAAAAGAGATTATTATTTAGCAAATGCAACATAAATATCACTACTAGAAAAAAATGCTAATTACATAGGGATTTTTCTAGGGTTTATACACGAAAATCCACATGTAAATTGATTTTTATTGATTTCCTATAAACAATAATTTGAAGAAAAAACACTTGTGGGAATTTATTACATGTGGATTTAAAAATTCTCAAATAGTTTATATGGGGATTCCTAATTAAGTATAAATTACCTATGAATATTTTGAAAAAGGGTTTTTGTAAAAATTCAAGAGAACAAGGAGTTAGAAAATTTTGCAAGTAATTTTCTAGGAAACAATCTAATATAAATCCATAAGAAATAATTTTCTAAGAAATATGAAAATGGATTAATCATTTATTTAAACTATTTTTTTCCCTTTTCTCTCTTAACACTCAACCACTATAATGACCCTGTAGGTTATTTCCTCAATTTGTGTTTATTTTAGGAGTTTTCAGCCTTCTCATAATAGCTACAGGTCATTAATGACTTGTCAGAACTGGCAGTCTGGTTATGGATAGTTTGTATGGGTTTTAGGCTCATTTACCTATTTTGGAGATTTTCCTATTTAGAATTTCATCCCAAACCAAAAATCCTAGTAGATGACCTCATATGAGAATTTCAACAACATCATTATCTTTGAAATGTTGATTTTAGGATTGGGACTAATGGTTTAGGTTTTTAAGACCCCGTACTTTTCTTAGCTTAGTTCAGCTCCTAGTGGCATGGATATGAGGCTTACAGCCTACAAATTTCACCGAGTGTTGGGGACTTAGTCATATTTTTGGACTCTTATCTTTGAAAAATTTTTAATGGGTCCTCTCAAACCCAAGACGTAGGTTTTTTGTGTTAATTCATGGTCAAGGATGTAAGGAGTATGTCTTAGGAAAGTTTTGGATTTTTTGATGAGGTTTGGGTCGTGTTTTGGTTTTGATTCCAGAACCTCACTGTGATAGTGGTGCATCACGGTGGATGAGCCCTTCATCGTGTCACAGTTGATTTTTAATCTGCGTTCCAGTTGCGAATTTATTTCTCTGAAGGGCAATTCAGTCTTTTCCCCTCAAACTAATTAGTAAGAACACGAATTAAAAACATCGATTAAGGCATTATATGCCCATATTTCCCTAATTTCCTCTTAAAAAACAAACCCTAATCATCCTCCAAGTTCATCAAATTCACATACCTCCTCTTCAAGAAAACCAAGAAATCAAGTTCCCAAATCCAAGAACCTTTAAGTAAGCTTAAAGATTTGTGTTTCTCTTTCAATATTTAAGGTTTAAAGTACGTGTGATGTTCATTCATGGTCCCTTTTCACCCATGAATTCCAAGAATCCCCTTTTGATATCAAATTATGAGTTTTTACATGTTTATGATGAATTGTTTTCATGAAGTTGTTATTGATTTTGATTACAAGTTACGTTACAAGTGTTTTTTTATGGAATGAGCCCTTATATGATTTGAGTATTGAAATACTCATGTTAAATCCCTAATTCATAGTTTTAGTATTGTAACTATGTTTTCAATCACATGTTTTACTTATTCCCATGCTAAAATTCATTACTCCCATGTGTTTGATGAAATGTCTAAATGTTGGGTTTTGAGAAATGATCCTTTATTATGGTTTTTAAAGTTTCATATGTCCTTATTGTTATTTTCATTTAGTGCTGGAGGGTTATGAACACCTTATATTTAGTTGTTTACATAATTTCAGTATCTTCAAAATGATTTCAGATAAACCATGAGCGTTGTCATTCAGTTAGTTTCATGATCAGTTGTTTGTTCAATTACGCTTAGTTTAGTACAGTAATCAGTGTCTTCAGTTGGGAGTAGAATTTAGCACTAAGCGAACCCAGGGATGGGGGATCACCTACCAGTAGAGGGTGTGACCTTTAGTAGTAGTCCCTTAGTTCCAGAACTACGTAGCCAACGTAGGTTAGAGATATCAATCTACTAGTTGAGGGTTGATAAAGTGTTTACCTGCCACTTGAGGGTAATACGTATCTTATTAGAGCACCTGCCAGATGAGGGTGACTCATTAGTCCTTCAGGACATTAGTTTAGTTGATCCACACAGCTATTGTTAGTACCCGTGGCTCAGTACTGATACCCTTCCATCCAACTAGGGTTACAGGTTAGACCCCAATTATCTCATATTGGGGAATCTCAATAAGATAATACCACCCACAGTCTCAGTTAAGTATTTAGTACATAATTCAGTTCAAGTTTGCTTGACCATAGCATACTGTTCATTAGTTATTTAGTTACCAGATTTCAGTATTTCTATTTACAGACTATTTCAGTATCATGTTATATGTGTGGTCATGCATTCTCAGATTTTGCAGCTTTCATGCATTTATGCATCAATTATCTGATAATATTCAAGTAGTCATTAGTTCATGCACATGAACCTATGTATTTCAGTCTAACCTCATCTCATATACCAGTACTTTCAAAGTACTTACCGTATACTTTCTTTATACTATGATGTCTTATATCATAAGTTTGAACGCTAAGTTTCCTGATTGAACTTACATAGTTCATCCTATCAGCAGCAGCAGTTGTGGTAAGTCCTCATATGTCGAGGACCTGTTATGTTATTTCAGTATTTTCGCATTTCTTTACAGTTAGTTCAGTTTGGATTTAGTTAGGGACTGTCCTATCAACTCTTCAGTCAGGTAGAGGCTTTCAGATATTTTCAGTCATTCAGATAGTTATTCAATTTATCATTTGTTTGATCATTCTTTCAGTATCTCATCAGACGTTTAGACTTATGATTTAAATCATATTTTCAGTATTTGAACCTTATGTCCTTATTCAGTTATTTCAACACATGTTTATATCAATATATTATTCAGTGCTCACAGCAGGTACCAACCCATGGGTTAGCTTGTGGTCACTTTTGACCATAAGCTCCATTGTCACAACTAGGGGGTAGCCTCGGGTCGTGACAAGGTTCCGATGCTTCTAAACTCATTTTAGGCTATTGGGCAGATTAAATGTAACATAAAACTATAGATTTGGGCCTCATATTTAGTCGAAGTGATCTCGAATAAAATTTTGATGTTTCTATTGAGTTCAATGTAGAATTTTGTATGGTAGCATAGTTCGTTTAAGCGCAAGAGGTTCTGAACAAATCTCGAGCACTCGGTCAAAGTCCATTTTGGCTTTAGTAAGAATCTGGTACCTGGTACCTGGTACCTGGTACCTGGTAGTTGATAGGATAACTTTATCTCCCATTGGGATGCCTTAGCGCTCAATGTTTTAGTGCCCATGAGCTACTTTAGCGCCCCTGGCATAATGCCTGGGGGCCATTTTAGCGGTCAATAGATGGTAAAGTGGGAACTGCTTAAGCACTATTGGGGTCACTTTAGCGGCACTCGCACTAATGTTGCTCGACCGCTAAAGCGGTCAAGATGTCGATTTAGCGATAGGCGCTTTAGCGACACCTGGTGGCTTTTTATTCCCATTTTCTCCCCCAATTTTCCACCATTTTCACACGAATTTGAGAACTCAAAGAGAACCAAAAGTGAGACATCATCCATTAAAGTTAAAGTAAACTAGCTCAATACTCCTTGGACATTTCCAATAAATTTTCCCTTTAATTTCCATCCTAATTCATGATAAATTCTTAGAATTTAGGTCTTAAATTTCTAAAGTTTAAGGGTTGTTTTAAGACCCGATTTATGCTCCATTTGTTCTTAACTTTTGAGCACTTATTCTTTGTTCTTTAAGAGACCGTGTGACAAATTCAATTTTGGATTTTATTTGCAAGCCCAATGGGCTCATTCTTGACCCAAATTATGACCCAACTCTTAAAATGTCAATATAGGTCTCATTTTACTTCTAATGATGAGTATATTACTATTTTGATGGTATGGTGGTATTTTATGATCGTACAGCAAAAGCGAATGATTGAAGGAATAACAATTTGGTATCGAAGTAGGCTTCTGTCTACTATTCTTTATGAGATAATGTATTATATATGTTGTATGTTATATAGGGGTACTAAAATGTAATATTGGGTAGGACATCATGACTTAGCCTACTTTATGAGTTCAGGGATTAGAAGGGTGAATCGACCCTTAAAATAAAATACATATTATGCTTCTAGGATCCTATTACCCTAGGTTGCTAGCATGTTAGACATAGTTGAGGATAATGACCCCTTTAGTACAAGGTTTACTACTTGACTCAGTGGATTATTATGGTTGCCTAAATTATGATAAGATTATATTGGTTGTATAATATTGGGCCCAAGGTTGTGATCATGATATTAGTAGGATATCGTGTGAGTGATCTATACTTGTAGAGGACGTGGTTAGGTTTATTGAATTTAGATGCTTGAAATTATACTATTTGAATATAGGTGATGAAATACATAGATTTGGTACCTTCATGCACACTAAATGGTACGATTCTGATTAAAATATGGTATTACTACTATTTTCCTAAGACTGGACTTATTCTAACTTTTTACTTTTAAAATGAATCATTTCATAATGTGAATCGTACCATCAAAATGTATGATTTATGATATTTTTAGACTAAAAAATAATGTTTTAGATATTTGATCGAGATAGATTTTGGTTCACAATTTTACTACTTCACTTTGATCGTGAGAAATTCTAACCCTTTCTACACTTTTATGATGATTTAGTCCTGGAGTTTACCCCAATCAATGGATTTAACATCTTATACTCTTTTGTCTATGATTCGAGTTTATGCATGAGGATGATGATGATAATGATTAGAAATCCTAGATCAATACCAGGACGGTGTATATAGGTACTCTCTAACCCCCTAGGGGCCCCTTCATCTATGAGTCGTCGTGCTGAAGAAGAGAGGTATTCATAGGTCCTTCCTTGTGAGTCGTCGAGCTAGCGGGGGTGTATATACTGGGCTTTTTTATGTTACTTGGATCGATTATGGTATTATGGATCTTACTTTGCATTCATCCTTACATACATATTTCCTATCACCAGTATGCATCTATATCTATCAGGCTTATGGGTTACAATGGTATAGGTGATGACCGTTTCTTGGTGTGTATTGTGTGCTTATTGGACCTTTTGGGTTATAGGGCCTGATTTCGGTATTATTTGTCATGGTCTAGCTAGTTACTTTATTGTTGTTGTTATTATAGTTAGTTCGTGATAGGTTAATTATTAGAATGGTACTGAGATTCGAGGTATGATTTTGATTCCTTTCTTTTATGGTTACTTTATTATGGATAATTATCTCATATTTATACATATGGATTAGAGACTCTGATTATGTTAGCACTAGTTCTTACTATGATTAGAAGGCCCTGAGATGCTAGTGTGACTACTTTAGGTTGTACCTTTGGGAAAGGCTTGTTTATATATTTATATATATATATAGCTATGTGATAATGCCTAAGCTACACCTTTAATATGATGATTTTGCGGTTTCTATCAAATATAATAACCCAACAAAGGTTGGGGTCAAACCCCAAGGGAACATGTGGACTTGCCGCTTTTAGATGTTGTAATCAGCGGGAAAAACTAGAAAAGTAAATGGGGGATTGGAGTATCAATATCGAACAAGTAGCTAGTATCAACTTCAGTTGTTAACAGTCATCGGTGAACACTAGGATTGTGTTCCCTTAGCTTCTCAACTCCATAGGCTTATCGTTCTTTAATAAACCAACCTGATACCTTGCATGCAAAATCTAATAAGTTATATGCCACCAACTATCTTTTGGACAGGCTGAAAGATTTCACCCATTACCTTTTGAGTCCCAGGATGTCGCCTTACAAACCCTTATTCTAGATCCTAGTTAACTATTCCCATTTTAGTCTCTAGTTATTAGATTAGATCTAACCATATTTCTTAGATAATACTTAGAAGCGTGGATCAACAGTTACACTTCAAATTACTGTTGTCATTATCTTTTCCTAGTCACTACTCCTCTTTTGGAGTAAGTAGCAATAATCTCGGAGGGATTCTAACGTTTGTAACCACTAAGATAGCTATTAAAGTGAAGATAATACAATGCATGCATGGGTATTGGTTTAGATCAACGTAGCACTTTTCCTACTTCATCAATCCGCAAGGATCTCCACAACCCTAGCTAAGGGTTTTTAGTCGCTCATGCTTATGAAACAATCAACAATATTCATAATTGAAAGCATAAGATGTTATCACAATAATCACAACTGAAAACCAAAAACATTAACTAAATTAATCAACAAAAATCAATACAAGAGAATTCCAAGACCCAAATTGGATCTCAGAATCAAAATATGTTTGCAAGTATCAAGAGTGAGTTACTTTTACTACAAAAACACATAAGTGGTATTTATAGTACATGAGGAAATCCTAAAACCAAAGCCCAAACAAAAAAGGACAAAAGGGGTCGGTGGTCACTTACATGTGTCTACATGCGGCCTTGCCTAGGGCGCATGTACCACATGTGGCCTGACCCTTGCACTTGTAGACATGGGTAATTGCCAGAAAAATTTCCTGCACTGTCTACTCTCTATACTTTGAACTTGTGGAACTTACCTTACCTATATGCGATCCACATATGCTACATGTGGTTCACATGTTGACATAGGTAAGTGCTGGAAGTTCTTTTTCAGCTCTTTCACTCTCTGGATCTTCAATTCTTGTACTTACCTTAGTCACATACAAACCACATGTGGTACATATGGTCCACATGTAGACATAGGTAAGTGTCAGGCCTTTAAATTCTTGCAACCAAGCTTTAAATCATCAAGTTTCAATATATGTTGTGGTCATGTACATCCAGAAAGTGTCACAAATAGCGAAAAATGATCATGTAAGTAGCATAAACCTCCATTTTCATCTTTTTCTTGAACTTTGCATCTAAAACCTAGTTTCCTGAAAAATATATAATGTTTGTATATCCTCAGGCAACACAACAGAACAAAACAACACAAAACAAAACACGACGCTTAACTAGGAGAATGAATATAAGCTATTCAAGGAAGTCAATCAACACTTTAAGCTCAAACCACAATACCTTCTCCTATTTCAACCTTTCAAAATAAACTATATATAAACATAAAGCAAAACAATGTGACACAATGGGATCAAGGTATGGAATTACATTAGCAACAGACAATCATGCATATATAGATAAGTTACACTCCCCAAAACAAGTAAGAAGCTAGCAATATGACTCATGTGCCATCATAACAAAGAAGTCCCACTCACTAATATGAAATAATGCATGTCAATGCAGGGACAGTCAGGAGACATTCACACTCAAAAACAAAGTTCCAATCAATGTGAGTCATATACCATAGGCACTCCCTTATTTTCTTAACCTTAGTTTTCAAACAGTCAAATGAAGATCACTATAGGACTTTATTTAGCTTGTAATGTAGGCTTGGGGGCTGGTATGGTACATATTGATATATCAAGTGACTAAGTGATGATAGGCGTATTTACATGCCTAAAGTACTATAATTTACCCATATTTTAGCTAAGTTTTGAGGACAAAATATATAATTCATGCACTTTTAGTCCTTTTTCCTGTAAGTGAGCTAACAAATGAGATTAGCAAATTTTCAGGTATAAATGATGCAGATTTCAGCATATTATGGATAACTTGACGCCCAAGTAAGCTTCACGAAAGAAGGAAGGGAAAGCTTGGACGCCAAGGACCAAAAGTGACGCATGGAATATCTGTCCCGGGCAAAAATAGCATTTCCAAAGACTTTGGGGATCAGCAGTAACTTATTAGGATAATGATGCAGTAACCTAGTAGGACTAGGATAAGTAATGCAGTAGCTTAGTAGGAATAGGCTATGGGTGTTATAAATACCCTATTTTGTTAGAGATTTTAAGCATTCTACTTCTAGTTCCGAATCATTCTAATTCTTCCATCAATTTGAATTCTCATACTTTTACTTTTTATTCAATTAATTCTTATTACTTTCTCTTTATCTATTCGATCTTAAGTTACACAACAAGAGAGACGTTTTTCTCAAAGGACTTCACGCCACAAGACACATACTACACGTGAGATCCTATTTTGATATAATGATAATGTCTATTGTGATTTCCATCGCACTCATGAATAGCTAAACTTCTCTGTTGGGGTTATGGAAGCCTTATGAGATACTATCTATTGCTATGAGTTTGTGAGTTCGTGACTCGTATGATGCTTATATCATTATTCTCTTCATCATAATACAAATTCTTGTGGTTGCAAACGCATAGAATACGCCAGTATAGCATTAACTTGTTCGAAAGAAAAGTTATATGTCTGGAAAAGAGATAATGTCAAGGTAATAAGGAACCAACCCCTGTTAAAAAGTTAGTGTCGTAACTGGATTAACCTCTTGGAGAGTTCATACCGTTAGACACGCTTTAAGCTCGAAAGAGTTAAAGTGAAATAATCCTTGATGGTCGAAAGACGCCTGGATTTACCGTAGAATACAATTCTCTATAAGCACATGCATGTTTGAATTCTGCATAACTCATAGCCAATAGAGACGTATAACTCATAAGGTGGACATAACCCCAACTCTCAATTCTCATTAGCTAAACATCTTACTGAACATTCTTTCCTTTTTACTTTGCTATTTTCCGTTTTTACTCTACTATTTTGTTACATTATTGCATGCTACAAAATCCCCCCTTTTTCGAGACTTGCACCAAAAGTCTAATAATTTTTGCTTACTTAGTGACCGGCTATTCTCTGTGGGATCGATACCCAACCCAGTTGGGTTATATATTTGACAACGATCACTTGCACTCTTACGAGAGCTGTAGTTTGAGCGTTATCAAAAATTGGCGTCGTTGCCGGGGAATACGGTTGTCAACTAAGTTTGTGATAGTTACTAGACCCTTTGGTCAAAGATTCTCGTACTTTACTTTTAGTTGTTGTTTTTGTTTTCTGTAGGTTTTGTTTAGTGCATGCCAAATACTCGAAGTTCTGGTCAACCATTATTACCCATAAACCCTGAACCGCAACTTATTGGCAGAATGGATGCACAACGTGACATTGACAGAAGGGCGGCTCAATAGGAGCAGGCTAGACTAGCTGCACTGGAAGCTGCTCAAGTGAATCAACAGAATATTGATAACCCAGGTCGTGCAACAAATCCTGATGATGAGGACCTGGGTGATGAGGAGCTACTGAATTCTAGGCGTACTGATGAAGTGGCGGCATCTATGCATAGGAGAGATCATCAAGCTAGAATGAGACCTGACCGCCGAGCTGTGCAGGCTCCTTTTGATGATGATGATGACGATCTGGATGGAGCTAGTTCCACAGGAGCTATTATTCCTCCGCCCTTGGCACCCGGAGCCAAGTTTAATATCACTAGCACCATGATTCAGCTTTTGCAACTCAAAGGTTTATTTGGTGGACTTGCAGGAGATGATCCGAATATGCATCTGATCAACTTTATTTCTACATGCAAGTCATTCGACAATCCTGGCGTTGGACAGAATGCAATTCGACTACGCTTATTTCCATTGTCTCTGTCTGGGGAGGCAACTCTATGGTTGAATGGGCTGACTCCTGATTCTATTACTAATTGGAGGTAATTGAAAGACGCTTTCCTAGAAAGATTCTTTCGGCCATCCAAGAGAGCACAGTTGAGAGATGAGATCAGCAATTTTCGACAGCTTCCAACTGAATCTCTCCATGAAACATGGGAGAGGTTTAAGAAGAAGCTTATGGGGTGCCCAAATCATCAGATGATCAACATCCACTTGATGGAGATATTATACAGGGCTTTGAACTCAGTGACTAAGCCAGTGGTTGATAATGCTGCAGGTGGGTCATTCATGGACCTTACTTTTCTCGAGGCAAGTGATATGTTAGATCGTATGACAAAGCAGAGTAGAGCTTGGCATACCAGGGATTCTGATGTAGCAAGCTCTACCGTATCTGTTGGCATGACTGCAGAGCAGAGGCGTAGACAAGAGGAACGTGACCAAGATATGGCTCACATGAAAACGCAGATGGATCTTCTTACCAAGCACTTATTATCAGAGAAGATCGAAAAGGTTAAGGCTGTTGTATCATAGGGAAGAGTTGAATCCGACTATGAGGAAGAAGCGAACTACTTGAATAATCAGGGGGGTTTCCGAGGCAATGCCCAAGGAAACCAAGGTCGGAACTATTATGATAAATTTGGATACAAGGACCGCGACCAAGGTAGTTGGAAGAACAAGAATGACAATAGTGGTTTATATGTTCCCCCAGGAAGACATGACACCACTGCATCTGGGTCGGGAAATATGGAAGAGATGATGGCTAAACTGTTGAAAGGAGTGGAAGCAACCAGCGCAGGAGTAACGGAGGTAATAAATGATTTGTCCTCAATGAAGCAATTGGTTGACTCACATTCCACTTTAATAAAACAAATAGAGCAGCAATTGAGCCAACTTTCAGCAACACTCAATCAAAGAAAGGCAGGCACTCTACCTAGTGACACTGTGCAAAATCCAAGGAACGACGGATCATGCATGGCTATTACTACCAGGAGTGGTAAGGTGCTGGAAAATTCATCCCAAAGCAAGCAAGTGGCCGAAAATAAGGAAGATGATGACGCCATTGAAGCTGACCAAGACGTTCATGACGTCACTCCTCAACATCCACAGTCTGAAAATATCACTGAACCAAAACAAGATAAAAATAAAGTGGTGGAGAAAACTATTCCCCTTCCACCACCCCTTTCCCTCAAAGATTGAAGAACAAGGCGGATGATACAAGGTTCAGCAAATTCATGACTATGTTAAAACAGCTGACCATTAATGTGCCGTTGGTGGAAGAACTTGAACAAATGCCTAGGTATGCAAAATTCATGAAGGATCTTTTGACAAAGAAGTGGGCAGCAAGCTATGAGTTGACAGATACTGTTCATCATTGCAGCGTAATTTCCACCCGATCACTAGTTCAAAAGAAGGCCGACCCCGGTGCTTTCACTATTCCTTGCACCGTTGGATCTTTGAATTTTGCCAAGGCATTATGTGATTTAGGAGCCAGCATCAATTTGATGCCATTATCTATTTACAAAAAGTTGGGGTTGGGTGATCCTACTCCAACCAACATGAGGCTCGTAATGACGGATAGGTCGGTAAAACGACCTGTTGGTATTCTATGTGATGTATTGGTGAAGGTTTCTTCATTCATCTTTCCAGCAGACTTCGTTATTTTGGATTGTGAGGCAGACTCAGAAGTTCCCATAATCTTGGGGCGCCCTTTCCTTGCAACAGGAAGTGTGATTATTGATTTAAGAGCTAATGAGCTTTTATTCCGAATAAATAACGAAGTAGTTCGCTTTGATGTGTGCAAATCAATGAAGCACCCCAAAGAGCTGAACGTATTCTTGGTAGCTGATGTTTATGTTGATGATGAGAAAGAATTATCTGAAGAGGAGCAGATTATTGACGACCCATTGGCGGTTATGCTCATGAATTTTGAGCACAAGGATGCTGAAAACTATGAAGAAACTATTGGTCCTCTAACAGGATTTGGGTCATATCCTCATGCTCCCAAGAAGATGGACCTTGATCTCAAAAATTGACCCACACCACCAGCTAAACCATCTATTGAAGAGCCACCCACGTTAGAGTTGAAGGAGTTGCCTAGTCATTTAAAGTATGCATTCTTAGGAAGCGGAAGCACACTCCCAGTCATTGTGGCAGCAGATTTGGGTGAGCAGCAAGTTGCATCTCTCATTGCTATTTTACGAAAGTATATAAGAGCCATTGGTTGGACCATCACTGACATCATTGGTATTCCACCTGGGATTTGTACACACAAGATTCAACTTGAAGAAAATTGCACACCCACTATTGAGCATCAAAGGCGTCTCAATCCACCGATGCAAGAAGTGGTGAAGAAAGAAATTATTAAGTGGTTAGATGCAGGGGTTGTGTATCCAATATCTGACAGTACATGGGTGAGCCCGGTACAATGTGTTCCCAAGAAAGGAGGCATGACGGTAGTTGCGAATGAAAAGAATGAGCTTATTCCACTCATACCTGCTACAGGATGGAGAGTATGCATGGACTACCGAAAGCTAAATTCATGGACGCTTAAGGACCACTTCCCAATGCCATTCATGGACCAAATGCTCGATCGATTAGCGGGGAAAGGATGGTTCTGTTTCTTAGATGGTTATTCCGGCTATAATCAGATTTGTATTGCTCCCGAAGACCAAGACAAGACAACGTTCACATGCCTATATGGTACGTTTGCCTTCAAACACATACCATTCGGGCTATGTAACGCACCAGCCACTTTTCAGCATTGTATGATGTCCATTTTTTCTAATATGGTTGAATACACCTTGGAGGTGTTCATGGACGATTTTTCAGTTGTGGGTGAGTCGTTTGAATCATGCTTAACAAACCTAAGTATGGTGTTACAAAGAAGTGTTGAATTCAACCTAGTGCTGAACTGGGAGAAGTGCCACTTTATGGTTAAAGAAGGTATTGTTCTTGGGCATAAAATCTCCGAAAGAGGAATTGAGGTTGATAGAGCTAAAATTGAAGTTATCGAGAAGCTACCACCCCCAATTTCAGTAAAGAGAGTTCGTAGTTTCCTCGGTCACGCAGGTTTCTATCGGCGGTTTATCAAAGACTTCTCCAAAATTGCTAGTCCATTATGCAAACTTTTGGAGAAAGATGCAAGGTTTGACTTCAATGAAGACTGTTTGAAGGCATTCGAATGCCTCAAAGGGAAGCTAATTGAAGCTCTTATCATTGTAGCACCAGATTGGTCTCTACCGTTTGAAGTCATGTGTGATGCTAGCGGGGTAGCTTTGGGTGTTGTACTTGGCCAGAGAAGGGAAAAGTTATTCCACCCAATCTACTACACAAGCAAGGTCCTGAACAAAGCCCAGAAGAACTACACTATCACAGAACAAGAGCTTCTAGCGATTGTGTATGCTTTTGAAAAGTTCCGTGCTTATTTATTGGGAACCAAAGTGGTAGTTCATACTAATCATGAAGCTTTGAGATATCTAATGACAAATAAGGGTGCGAAACCAAGGCTAATTTGATGGGTATTGTTGCTGCAAGAATTTGATTTCGAGGTAAAAGATAGAAGAGGTTGCGAGAACCAAGTGGCTGATCATCTATCTAGACTCGAGAACGAGCATATAGCGCATCCTGATCTTGAGATTGATGACGCATTCCTGACGAAGAGATCTTAGCCACAATAATGGAAGATTTACCATGGTATGCAGACTTTGCGAATTTTGTGGTGAGTAATGTGATGCCTGCAAATCTATCTTTCCATCAAAAGAGGAAGTTCATGCATGATGTAAAACACTACTTTTGGGATGAGCCATATTTGTTTCGACGATACGTGGATGGTGTTATCAGGCGATGCATATCCCATATAGAGGTGCCGAATATATTGGAAGCATGTCACACTTCCCAAGTTGGGGGACATCACGCAGGTAATCAAACAACTAGGAAGGTATTGCAAAGTGGATACTATTGGCCTTCGATATTTAGAGATGCCTACGAATTTGTGAGAAGATGCGACCAATGTCAGAGAAAAGGCGCAATTTCGAAACACCATGAGATGCCTATGATGAAAATTCTTGAAGTTGAGCTATTTGATGTATGGGGTATTGATTTCATGGGCCCATTCGTAAATTTGTTTGGAATGAAATACATCCTAGTCGCTGTAGATTATGTTTCAAAATGGGTCGAAGCAGTAGCATTGGCCGACAATGAAGGAAAGCGTGTTGTAGCATTCTTGAAGAGAAATATCTTCTCTAGCTTTGGAGTACCACGTACTATCATAAGCGATGAAGGATCTCACTTTTGCAACAAGCTGTTCAAATCTGTATTGGCCAAATATGGTGTCAAGCAACATAAGGAAGCCACACCTTATCACCCACAAACTAGTGGACAGGTAGAGGTTTCCAATCGAGAGATCAAGCAAATCCTTGCTAAGACTGTAAATGCTAATAGGAAGGATTGGTCTCAGAAGCTGGACGATGCACTATGGGCTTACAAGACTGCATTCAAAATGCCAATTGGCATGTCCCCGTACCAACTAGTTTATGGGAAGGCTTTTCACTTGCCCATTGAGCTCGAGCATAAAGCATTGTGGGCGTTAAACCAAATTAATTTGAATTGGCATGATGCCATGAATCTGAGATTGGAGCAGCTGAATGAGATGGATGAATTTCGTCTACATGCATATGAAAGAGCAGAACTCTACAAAGAACGGATGAAAAAGTATCATGATCATCGGATTGTTCAACGAAATTTTCAAAAGGATGATATGGTACTTCTTTTCAATTCCAGATTAAAGCTATTCCCAGGTAAGTTAAAGTCCAAATGGTCTGGTCCGTACAATGTTACCCAAGTCTACTCGTCTGGAGTAGTTGAGCTAGAAGACAATAATGGTGTTATCTTTAAGGTGAATGGCCAACGAATAAAACCATATATAGGTCCTCTTGACTTGATAAACTCTATGGCCACCATCTACCTCAACGAAGTCTAAGTACTCGAGGTAACTATGTCGTGCCGCGACAATAAATCAAGCGCTAGATGGGAGGAAACCCATCGTTTTTCATTCTTTCTTTCGTTCTACTAAGTGTTTGTTTTTGTTAAATAAAAATCCAAAAAGAAGAGTTGTGCCACGACCAAAACTAAGGCGCTTGATGGGAGGCAACCCATCGTTCTAATCGTTTTTGTTGCTTTTGAGTAAGTGTAGGTGCAAGAGGTGTAAAAGAGGAGATTGAGTTCAACTCTTGATTTGGAAGAATTGCATGATCAAGGTGGTAAGTTAGGATTGAAGAAGAAAAAGGCTATGGGTTGGGCATTGCCTATGAAAATATAGGAAAAGAACAAGGCAAGGCCTATGTAAATCTAGGCCACAAACAAGGCAAGGCGTATACTATGGCCTAAGCTCTCGGAATCTAGTGTGCCATAGCATAGGCGCCGCCCATGCCTAAGTGTGCCATAGCATAGGCGCCGCCTATGCAAAAGCATTTTGTCTCTGAATCTCATGTGTCATGGCATAGGCGCCGTCTATGCCTAACAATGCCATGGCATAGGCGCCGCCTATGCTCAACAATGCTTTGCAAAAGGCGTCGCCTATGCCAAGCATAGGCAAAGCAAAAGGCGTCGCCTATGGTCACTTTTGGTCTCCAAATCCAATTTTAAATGGGTCAAAACCCGACCCAAGCTTTCCCTATAAATAAGAAACTTAGTCTTAGACCAAAAATACATTGCAAACCTAAGAAAAGCGCCGCCTACCTCTCCAAATTCTCTCAAAAAATTTCCTTTTGCTCTTTTACTTCACAAGAACATCTTCCAAAGGTATAAGCCAAGTAAGTACTTCTTTGTTCTTCTTTTATATTCCGTAAGTACTACAATACTACGCCTACAATAAATTGTTAGATCTTGAAGTAGTATTGGTGATTTGAATGTGGTTGATTTGTTGTGATACTACTAAGTGAGTGAAAAAATACGTAAGGATGATTTTAGCTTGTTTCCAACTTGTCTTTGATTTTCATACACTGTCATACTTTTGCGGAATTGACATGGGCACGAAAATTGCATAATCTTATAAATAGAAAGCTTACATGTTGGAATGACTTGTTCATCGAGATGAGAATCATGGTTAAACTACCAACTTGTGAGGTTGTGATTATTTCTAGATGATATAACTTGATTCAATCTCTATGTAGTAGTCTTGATCAAAAGATGTATCAACCATGAAAGTACTGCCAAGATTATTTTTTTTGGAAGTATGACTGCACTGATTATATTGTTGGAATATACCGCCTAAAACGTATATCGATGAAGTCTGAGTAATCGACATCGTTCACTTCACTAGTCTGTACCAACAAACTAAGTGTGGGGTGGTGCCACTACTGCTTTTTCATTGATTTTATCCACCGAGATAAAGCTAACATGAATATTATTTTAATCTCAGGTACAATGGCACCAAAAGCAAGGCAAGGAAAAGATAAAGCAACCACTTCACAAAAAGTCCAGAAAAGGGGACGAAAAGAGCAAGGCGAATCCTCCTCGCTGCAAATACCTCGCCGCATGTTCGGAATTAAATGGGTCTTAGAGGAGAAAGGAAAAGAGTGGTATAGGAACAATAAAGAGAAGAAATATGTTCACATGGAGTTGATACCCAAGGAGAGCCTAGCAAAGAAAAAACCTCGCATGTTGGCTAAGATAATGGCGTTACATCTTGATTTCATCTTCCGAGATATGGGAGAGTGCAATCTCGATTTAACACGAGAATTCTATGCCAACTGGTCACCGAAAACTACAGGGAGTGAAGTTAAGATTCGGGGCCAAGTTCTGCAACTAAATGCGGAGTTCTTCAACTCTTTTCTAGGCTTGCCATCTGTTAATCCCGCACCATTCAAGGAGCTTTATCGCAGACCTCCATACAGGGCAATCAGACACACACTATGCGGAACAATATCAATGGCATGGTGGAGTTGTCACAAGGATACCGGTCGGCACAATACCTTCATGTATGCCTTCTTGAAAAGAGAAGCTAGGATATGGCTGCGAATAGTCAACTCTTGCCTCATTCCAGGGACACAGTACACAAAGATAACACGAGATAGAGTGTGCCTAGTGTACGCATTGATGACGAATGTCCCTATCAACATTGGGGCAATTATTCGATCTATAATGCGGAAAGCTAGGCTACACAAGAGGTCCCACTTCAGCTTTGGCAACCTGTTGACTGCAATATTGAGGAAGGAAGACATCAAAGAGGAACCGACTGATCATAAGCTTCCACACAACTCTAAGAAGGTTGACCTCACAAAGGTTAAAGATGTTGAATCCATGCATGGCGTCAACCTAACCACTGCAGAAAGACATGCTCGCGACGAAAGCTTCTCCCGCCATTTATATGGCATGATGAAGTTTACCATGATGAGCGGGGGTCGTGTTCCAAATGCTGCAGAGCTCCAACAGTTGGATTATGACTACCCAATGAATGAGCATGCGAGGGCGATGTGCGGAGTAGGTGTATATTTTGAGGAACCTCTTGATGACGACATGCCAACCGATGATGATCGACGAATGCCAGACTCCAACGTGGAAGAGAACTCTGATGATGATGACTCTGATGATGATTCTGATACAGGGGGTATGACCCCAGACATAGAGGATGAGTCTGACTAATCAGGTTCTTCTTATTTATTTTCCACTGAGGGCAGTGTGTCCCATCTAAGTGTGGGATGTTGGTATTTGTATGCTATACTTCTTTGTCTGTATTTGCATTTATTCTAGTTCTTGTTTGTTTTAATTAGTCGTAATTAGTTAGTTTAAATTTTAAATTTATTAGATTTTGATGCATGAAATTGTTCTGATAGGCGGCATGGTGTTATGACAAGAGTTTGTGCTAGAATCATTACTATTGAGACACTTAGGCTCTAAATGTGACTCATTATGTGATAAGTATGTGGTTTAATTCATTTATCTGTTGGGTCAAGAGTCTGTACTGCTCCCAATAAAGTCGACCATGTGCCTTGTGTGTGTGAGGTGATAGCATATTCTGTGTTTGTGGCTGATGCTAGAACTTGCCTGGTGTGTGTGTAAAGCGAAATAAAGAGTGTGAGTCTAGGAGATCATTTAGGCATTTCTTTGGCAACCGATACTTGTTTACCTTCGTTTTACCTACCCGTGGACATTATCCTAGTCAACCCCCTTTGAGCCTTTAGCTATTTTCTTTGACAGCCTCATATGTAAGCCTAATCCATTTTTTTCAAGACCATAATTTGATCCAAATTCCTAAGTGCTTTAAATTGTGAAGTCATGTGACAAAATAAGAGGAAATTGGGTGAGAGTGATGCCTTAAAGTGTATTGGTACTTGAATTTGTTATAAAAAAAGAGTGGTTATCATGGAGGTGTGTTATAAAAAAAAAGAAAAAAAAAGAAAAAGAGAAAAGAAAAAGAAATAGAAAAACAAAAAGATAAATTGTGTTTATGATTAAATAAAAAGATAGTTATGCTTGAATGGCAAAATAGGTGAAAAGGGGTGATAGATGAAAGAAAGGTAGCAGGGTTGATTAAAAGAGAGTGTTAATGGCATAATGTGATGTATTAAAACGCTTAGGAACATAGTCACTATTTCTGGACAAAATAGTCCTACTCGTCCCTTAGCCTAAATTACAACCTGTAAAGACCTATTTGATCCTAAGCTTAACATTCTGATATTAGTAGAGCATTACACTAAGGGCAAGCCTATGGTCATCAGTTGCGACATATGAATTCTTTGTGAGAGTGAGAGCAAGGATAATCTTATACCCATGTTCTGAAAAATGTAATATTTGAGAGTGATTATGGGTAATATCTTATGTGAGACACACATGGTTGATGAGTTTTGGGTAGTCTTGTATGATTCATTATGGCTTAACTTATGGATACGAATTAACCATCATCACGAGTCTATATTAGAGGTTGAATTGTTTCTAGAAGTGATTAGAAAACTACTCTTTGTTTATAATTATCGTGCCTGTCTTGATGAAAGTTTTGTGTTGTTACTGTGAAACCCTAAGTAGATGTTTATATGTAAATGATATATTGTTCGAGGACGAACAAATCTTTAAGTGTGGGGTGTTGATGATAGGCGTATTTACATGCCTAAAGTACTATAATTTACCCATATTTTAGCTAAGTTTTGAGGACAAAATATATAATTCATGCACTTTTAGTCCTTTTTCCTGTAAGTGAGCTAACAAACGTGATTAGCAAATTTTCAGGTATAAATGATGCAGATTTCAGCATATTATGGATAACTTGACGCCCAAGGAAGCTTCACTAAAGAAGGAAGGGAAAGTTTGGACGCCAAGGACCAAAAGTGACGCATGGAATATCTGTCCCGGGCAAAAACAGCATTTTCAAAGACTTTAGGGATCAGCAGTAACTTATTAGGATTAGGATAATGATGCAGTAACCTAGTAGGACTAGGATAAATAATGCAGTAGCTTAGTAGGAATAGGTTATGGGTGTTATAAATACCCTATTTTGTTAGAGATTTTAAGCATTCTACTTCTAGTTCCGAATCATTCTAATTCTTCCATCAATTCGAATTCTCATACTTTCACTTTTTATTCAATTAATTCTTATTACTTTCTCTTCATCTATTCGATCTTAAGTTACACAACAAGAGAGACGCTATTCTCAAAGGACTTCACGCCACAAGACACATACTACACGTGAGATCCTATTTTGATATAATGATAATGTCTATTGTGATTTCCATCGCACTCATGAATAGCTAAACTTCTCTGTTGGGGTTATGGAAGCCTTATGAGATACTATCTATTGTTATGAGTTTGTGAGTTCGTGACTCGTATGATGCTTATATCATTATTCTCTTCATCTTAATGCAAATTCTTGTGGTTGAAAACGCATAGAATACGCCAGTATAGCATTAACTTGTTCAAAAGAAAAGTTATGTCTGGAAAAGAGATAATGTCAAGGTAATAGGGCACCAACCCCTGTTAAAAAGCTAGTGCCGTAACTGGATTAACCTCTTGGAGAGTTCGTACCGTTAGACACGCTTTAAGATCAAAAGAGTTAAAGTAAAATAATCCTTGATGGTCGAAAGACGCCTGGATTTACCATAGAATACAATTCTCTATAAGCACATGCATGTCTGAATTCCACATAACTCATAGCCAATAGAGACGTATAACTCATAAGGTGGACATAACCCCAACTCTCAATTCTCATTGGTTAAACATCTTACTGAACATTCTTTCCTTTTTACTTTGCTATTTTCCATTTTTACTCTACTATTTTGTTACATTATTGTATGCAACAAAATCCCCCCTTTTTCGAGACTTGCACCAAAAGTCTAATAATCTTTGCTTACTTAGTGACCGGCTATTCTCTGTGGAATCAATACCCAACCCAGTTGGGTTATATATTTGACAACGACCGCTTGCACTCTTACGAGAGCTGTAGTTTGAGCGTTATCACTAAGCCTCCTTGGTACTACACTAACTTTGGGGCCTACTCTTAACCAGTTTTTTCTTTTTATTCCACCCTTATTTCTCTCTTTTTACTCTCTATTGCATATTCAGGTTGGGTGTGGTCTTTTATTTTTCCTTTTTCCTTTTTTCATAGTTTTTCTTTTTCTATTTCTTTTATTTTATTTTTTTCTTTTGCTACCACACCCATACATAGTAACTTTTTCTCTCATTTCACACTTCTACATGCTCACTTTACACTACACACTCCTATGATAGCCACCCTCATCTTAGGCAATTTGTCTGAGTTGAGGTACACAATGTCCAAGAAGGAATGGTCCAAAATAAGTTACTGCAACACAAATGGTAGGGTGACAGGTGAAATAAGAAAAATAGGTTATAAAGCTCAAGAAGGGGATCAAGGGATACTATTTCTCATTGGGAAAGTCATTTAGGCTAAAAGTGGACTAAAATAAAAAATAGCCTAAGATCCTTTCCTAACCGAATATCCTAAAACCTAGGTAAGTCTAATCAGGCTAGTTCTGAATGCAATAAACAAAGAGAACAAGAACAATCCTACACACATGGCACAGAGTCAATATTACAGGCTACTACATGTCTAGTTCATACAATTGTTAGAAAGTGATTATCATGTCCCTAATCCTAATGCCATAACATGATCCATAATGTACACATATATATAAATTCACATAGTTCTAAAATTTTGAAGGGGTATTGTTTTTCTCAAAAATTGATAAAAAACATGAAAAGTACCCTAAACACTTAAAAATCTCCTAATTACACAAAGACATAATATAATATGAAATAATACACAATACTACACAAATTTTATCATAGACATATCGGTTCTACAACCATACCACACAGAAAAAGAAGTATGACAACAAAAACCTGTGGTAGCTATGGTATACCCCACCCCCAACTGAAAACTGTGTACTGTCCCAAATGTGCTAAAATAATATAAAAATGGGAAGAAGAACATACCTGGGATGTACTAAGCGTCAATGTACGTTGGATTACCTCTCAAGCAACACCTAATCTACTGTCGCAACATGACTTAGTTTCGTTGGCTACTCAGACTTTGCCAAGGTCTACGTCAATACAGACTTTTACTTCCTCCAGGTTTCCCATGTAGTGCTTCACTCACTGCCCATTCACCTTGAATGGGAATTCACCTTCACACTTTATTTCTATAACACCCTATGGGAATATGCTAACAATAATAAATGGTCATATCCACCTAGATTTCATCTTACCTGGAAACAAGCGGAGTCTTAAATTACACAACAATACCAAATCACTAGGTTTGAATACTCTTTTCTCAATTTTCCTATCATGATACAACTTTATTATTTCTTTGTATATGGTTGAGCTATCACAAGAACAGAGTCAAAATTCATCTAACTCATTCACTTTGCTTAACCTCAGGTTTGTTCAATCATGCCACTCAAAATTTAGCCTTTTTAATGCCTATAATGCCTTATGATCAAGCTCAACCAGTAAATGGCATAAATTACAATATATGAGTTGATATAGAGAGGCACCATGGGGTCTTATTGGTTGTTAAGTAGGCCTATAATATATCATCTAACTTTCTAGACCAATCAATCCTATTGGCATTCACAATTTTAGCCAATACTGACTTTATCTCTCTATTGGAGACCTCAACTTGCCTGCTTTTCTGAGGATGGTAAGGTGTTGCCACCTTATTCCTTACACCATATCTATCAAAAAAGGCTTAAAATAGGTGGTTGCAAAAGTGGGACCCACCTTCAGTGATAATTGCATATGGAGTGCCAAATTGAGATAAGATATTTTTCTTTAAAAAGGTGGTGGCATTTCTACCTTCCTTGTATGGAAGTGCAACTACCTCCACCCATTTTCAAAACATAGTCAACTGCTACCTGAATATATCGCATGCCATATGAGCTCATGAATAGGCCAATGAAATCGATCCCCATGCATCAAATAACTCCAACTCCAAAATAGGTATCATGGGGAGTTTATGGAACCATGAAATATTACCATGATGCTGACATTTTTCATAGGCTTGTACAAAATCCTGAGAATCCTTGTAGATTGTAGGCTAGTAAAACCCATAATACAGAATTTTATGGGTTGTGTGAATACTACTATGGTGACCCTCAATGGGTGACTAATGACAATCTTCAAGAATGCTCATCATCGTGACCTCGGGGATAAATCACAAAATCACACCACCAGCACAAATCCTAAACAGATACAACTTATCCCAAAAGAACTTCCATACCTCATGCATAAGTCTTCTTCGTTGCTGGAAGGATAGATCTTCTGGGACAAGATCACTTACAAAATAGTTGGAAAATTATCAAACCAAGGGATTAAGTTTTGAGATGCCGCTAAGACCCGCTAATCTAGAAAAGCATCATTTATCTAAAGATTATCCCCTATTTTCTACACTGCCTCATCTTAAAGACTAGATAAGTAATTTGCAACCTGATTTTCTTTCCATTTTTGGTCTTTTACTTAAATATCAAACTCTTAAAGCAAGAGAACCTAAATAATTAGTCTTGGTTTGGCATATTTTTGTGACATCATATAATTATACTCATCTATTAGGAAACTATTCACCACATAGCCATCTTAACTAACTAATAGTGATCATTAACATTACTCACTAAGTGAATCCTTATTTTTACACTAGTCTTCTCTTACCAAAAAGTCTTGATTAGTCAATTAAACAATTTCCATCACTAATACTTAGTTATCATTAATCATTAACTACACCACTTTACAAGAAATTAACACTATTGGGCTACAACTAGTATCCAAATATCAACAATCTACCTACATTACATATAAACAAGTATATACACATATAAGCATACAATTACCATAATGTACAGCCTTGTCGGGATAAAACTGGTAGATTTACACATAGGCACATCAACAATCATACTCTGACCTTGCCAGGTATATTATCATAGTCACCCTTAAGACTTTTCGAGTATCGATATAATCATTATAATGTCCTCCGGCCTTGCTGGGCGTCAATATCACCATCACAATCTCCTCCAACCTTGTCGGGTATCAATATCATTATCACAAACCCCTACATCCTTATAGTGTATCAATATCATCATAATATGTAATTTAATATCGATAATAAAGAATAAACCCCACAAGGGCTAAAGTAAATGAACATAAAGTAGAATTAAATAAGATCATACCTCCAGTGATCATCATTTGTCTTCAATGTAAATTTATCAATATATATATGTGTGTGTGTGTGTGTGTAATATGAGTATTACAATTATCATCAAGTCTCAAGCATAATTAGTAACATAACTTCCCATGTAGTCAACAAGCATGCCTTATAGAATCATTAGTATCATGATTAACTATATTAGAAATATGAGGGTTTCCTAGCATGGCTACTAGTTTGATTACTACACAAGAGTAAAACATGAGTAATAGCATAGCCCTAATCCCGAAATATTAGCTTAATCAATGGCTTGGATAATACATAGGCATAGGCTTATTTGATAGCATAAACCATAATTAGTCATAGAATTAATGGTAATTTAGTCAACAAACCATATACATAAATTATAATGTCATCACCATTATCTAATTACTCAATTTAGCCAACATGCTTCTAAGGGAGAATTCCTAGGAATTTAGTAGTTGCCTAAGGTCTTTAAGAGAACTACATCAATACAAGCTTAAGGAGGGTCAAGAACCCCCCTTATAATAACCCAAATACACTCTATTTCCAACTTCTACCCGAGACCAGACTAAAGTTTCTTAATCAATTCTTAGATGTATAGCAAGCCATTAATAGTCCAAAGGTAAAGGTCTTTCCTAAAAATTACACCTATTTCAGCCATTGTATCTAAGGAACATCAATTAATCTAAGCACTGGATCAAAATTTCTCACAACATGAGTTACATGGTCACTTACATCCAACTACAGTAACTAAGGCATCCGTATACTATCCATGAGACATGAGGTCCAATTCACCGAGGTTCAAGCCTACAAGTCAAGCATTTTAATCTATAAGTTCAAGTGACCTAAATGATTCAACTAAACTCAAGTCTTACAATTCATCAACCCAACACCTAAAAAACCTTCAAAATCTAACAAGATTTCATAATTATACTATAATATAGCTCAATTTAACAAATAATAAGCCTAACCTACCTCAAATCCAGAGAAATCTCACAAACTGCTAAACCTTTAATTTTTCTTCTGAGAATCTTCTTCATGGTGATAATATATCATAAACACAATATACACATTATAACGAGAACATTGATACCCATATTGCACCATTGTGCTTTAGTTCCAAAAATGGCACCAAAATCTAAGTGGGTCCCACTTATGAAAGAGATGTTTCTAAGGCAAACCCAGTGTTCATAACCCATCAATAAATCATAACCCTCAAGAAATAGGTGAAATCTAAGATTATTTGGGCTTAAATCAATCCTTCAAGCTAGTTGGGGTTTTGGTCAAGAATTCAAGAAATTCAAGTATGAAATAGAAGGATTCATACCTCAAATCCATTGTTAATCACCAAAATATATGTTATCTAAGTTCCCAAGACTCAATTTGAGTTTAGCACACCATTTTAGAGTTCTTTGGTCTCCAAGATGAGAGAAGAGTTCCCAAAATGTGGCCAAAAAGGCCTTTAAATACCCAATTTAGGAACCAGATGGGGCAATTTCCATCTAGGGATAGAGAAAATGAAACACCAATTGTGATCCCTTCTTTGGTGATCACCATAGGGAAATCATGATGCCCTTTGTGCGATCGTGCACACCTCTATATCCGCAAACTTGGGAAATTTCCAAGTTTTCCAACAACGCCTCGGGATTCATGTAGAATCTAATATATGTAAATGAACTATGTAACCATACTAAATTCAATGTTTTGAATGCACTGGAAAAGTTGGATTTTCCATTCGAGTTCTTTTTGACTAGATGTGGGTCCCACACCTAAACTTTTAATTTTTCAATTTTTTGACCAATAGTTTGAAATAAATTCGAGTGGATTGGGACTCAAACTAAAGGTATTACTATCCAAAAATTTATATTCTCTAGATACTATTTTAGTAGCATGGCTTCATTATTAATTGATGGTACATCTTTTAGCAAATCATTCTATGGTGAGTGTGTGTACTTCATACTTTTATATATCAATTTTAAGGGTCATTTGGAGAGTGGTAACATTGACATAGATTACAGACCTTGGTTATCTCTACTTACGTGCCCAGGTAGCACCTTATGGGTTTATTCTCTTGCTTGCCATTATGAATTTTCAGCAGAACAACTTCAGTTCTTTGAGGTTAGTGTAATGGATTTGCATGAATACGACTCGGGTGACTTTCTTCTTGGTTTGGAGTGGATTTCAAGTTTGGAAAGGTAAAATAATAATATATTTGTGTGTTGGAGTTGGTTGTATGAGTCATTCCTTTGATTGCCCCTGACTTTGATAAGTATTCTCTTGGTTATGTTGGTATTGATGTTGTATCAGTGTGTCGTATTTAAAAATTGTTGGCACCAGCGTTCCTCAGTTAAGTTGGAGGCCAGTTGGTTATGGATTTTGAGTTTTGGCTTTTTGAGAAATAAAGTGCAAAAGTTGGTTAAAAAGGGATACCTATATCAAAATCCCTTGGAAGTGTTGTTTCTTCTTATATCTTATCTAGGGAATCTTTCTCGAAGCATGCATTCCCAGTACCTTATCCCTTCGAGCTTTCATAATCTTTATATCTACTGACTTTCGTGGATGAAAGTCCTTTTCATAGTGGATATTGTAATGATCCTCCATGTGATTTCCTTGATCTATGTGTATTTTTGGTGATTCGAGCCTTTCCATAGTGGCTACAGGTCACTTATGAATTATTTGAACTGTTGATTCGATTATCGGATAGTTCGTTTGGCTTTTACACTCATTTTTCTTTTTTAGAGCTTTCACTATTTAGAATTTGGTCTTGGACCAAAACTCTGAGTATATGACCTTGGATGAGAATTTTGATACCACTGTCAGGTTTGTAATGCTGATTTTAGCTGGGGGGGACCCTTGGTTCAGGTCTTGAGGCTTTTGGACTCATATTGGGCTGTTGGGTGGACTTTGAAAAATAGAACTATAAGTGGGGCCGCACATTTAATCAAAGAAATATTGGATGAAAGTTTTGATGGTTCCATTGGGTTTTGAACATCAATGGTAGCATAGTTTATTTTAGCGCACGAGGTTTTGAACAAATCTCGAGCACCCAATTAAAGTCCATTTTGTTCTTAGTAAAAATTTGGTACCTAGTACCTGATAGGACTGCTTTAGCGCCCATTGGGCTGCTTTAGCGCTCATCATTTTAGCACCCATGATCCATTTTAGCTACCATGGACTAATGGTAGAGGTTATCTTTAATAGTCAATGGGAAGTACAAGTGGGACCATTTAAGTGACATTGGGACCGCTTTAGCGGCAACCGTGCCAATGTTACCAGACCACTAAAGCAATTGAGATGTTGCTTTAGTGCCTAGATATTCTCTTTAGCTGCACCTAGCGGATTTTATTTCCATTTTCTCCACTCGATTTTCCTCTATTTTCACACTAATTTGAGAACTCAAAGAGAAAAAAAGGTGAAAAATTATCCATTGAAGCTCAGGTAAGCTTGACCAAAACTACTTGGTCATTTCTCATTAATTTTCCCTTTAATTTCCATCCTAATTCATGATATGTTATTACACATTAGGTCTTAAATTTCTAAAGTTCAAGTGTTGATTTGAGACCTGATTTATGCTCCATTTGTGCTCACATTTTGAGCACACATTCCTTGTCCTTTAGGGACCTCATGACAGATTCATTTTTGGATTCCATTTGCGAGCCCCTTGGCCCCATATTTGACCAAAACTTTTACTCGATCATTAAAATATCAATATGGATCTTATTTTAATCCTAACAATGAGTAGATTACTATTTTAAGAGTGTGGTGGTATTTTGGGATCGTACGGAAAAAGTGGATGATTGAAGGACTTATTGTTCGGCATTGAGGTAGGCTTTTGTCTAATCTTCTTCATGAGATAATGTATTATAAATGTTTCATGTAGATAGGTATGGTAGGATGTGATATTGGGTAGGACATCATGAGTTAGCCAAACATATGAGTTTGGGTGATAAGTAGGGTGAATCAACCCCTAAGATAAAATACAAATTATGCTTCTAGGATCCTATTACTCTAGGTTGCTAGTATGTTAGACATATTTGAGGATAATGACACCATTAATATAAGGATTACAACTTGACTCGGTGGATTATGATGGTTGCGCAAATTATGATATGATTTTATCATTTGTATATAGTTGGGCCCAAGGCCAAGATCATGATATTAGTAGGATTTTGAGTGAGTGATATGTCCTTGTAGAGGACGTGGTTTAGTTTATTGACATTTAGATGCTTGTAATTGTATTGTTTGGATACTGGTGGTAGCATAATCGATTTGGTACCTTTATGTTCACTAAATGGTATGGTTCCAACTAAAATATGGTTTTACATCTAGTTTCCTAAGAAAGGATTTATTCCCACTTTTCACTTTTAAAATGGATCCTTTCATAATGGGAATCATATCACCATAATGAAGGATTTATGAGCTTTTGAGACAAACAAATGATGTTTTAGAGATTTGAGCGATATAGATTCCGGTCCATGATTTACTACTACTTTTTTACTTTGATTGCGGGAGATTCCGACCCTTTCTACACTTTTATGATAATTTAGTCCCGGAGTTTACCTCAGTCAATGGATTTATGGACTTATACTCTTTTATCCACTGTCAAATATTATGCATTAAATATTATTATATATATACACATATATATGGTACCGTACATAGTAAATCAAGGATGATGATGATGATGATGATTAGAAATCCTGGATTGGGACTAGGTCAATCTATATAGGTACTACCGAACCCCCTAGGATCCCCTTTATTTGTGAGTCATCATGTCGAAGAAGAAGGGTCATCGTAGGTCCTACCTTTCAATTCGTCGAGCTGGAGGAGGTCTATACACTTGGTTTCATTATGATACTTTGATCGGTTATGGTAGTATGGATCTTACTTTGTATTTGTCCTTGTATGCACATTGCCTATCACAAGTATGTGACTATATCTATCAGTCTTAGGGGGTTACATAGGTATAGGTAATGAGTGCTGCTAGCTTTTTATGTGTGTGTATATATATATGTGTAGCTATGGTATTACGATATATCTCTCTATTCCTTTATTCAAGATAGCATATCACTTCCTTGGCCTTGTATACTACTATATATATTCTTCTTACACTCTTCGTTTGTATATTGGCCAATGATATACAGTGTATTTCTTATGTCCTTGAGTATGGCTAGAATACTATACTTATCCTTATTTCCTCCTTAGCTTTACTATCATAGTTCTTGGATACTTGAGTGTAGTTTACATTCATGTTGCATGTTATTCATATTTATATTATCTTTGGAGCTTAGTCGACAGTTGCCTACAGAGTACCATATGTTTGGTACTCATAGTACACTGCTGCAACCTGCTTACCATAGTATGCATTATTTCTATTGTTGTGTGCATCGTACGGAGCAACTATGATTTGGAGACCTAGGTTGAGATCATGGCTTTCGGAGTATTACTATTCTCCCTCGTATGTACTAGACTAATCTCTACATTTTATTCAGAGATGGGTTATACTTGTATATTCATTCGTACTTCATTTTGTAATCTTAATATTACATTAGAAGCTCTTGTACTGATTTCACCAGGTTTTGGACTATCTTCTATATATTAGTCTTTTATTTTATTTATTCCACATTTTTTCTCTATTTCTCTTAGTAGTCTGTTACTAGTATTTTTGGACTACAGGTTGGATTACCTACTGGTGGATTATAATAGGTGTCATCACGACCTGAGAAATCTATTCATGACAACCCATTTCCCCTCCCCCTAAACACACACCCCAACCCTCTTCTAAATTTTACACAACTCTACCCCAGTCCACTCTACAATGGACAATCCCCAACCTCACCGCCCCCAATAAGTGAGACTACCCCACCCACTGTACCATGGAGTACTATAATACCCCATACTTTTTCTAGCTTAATTTCGTCCCTAGAATTTTAAGAATTTTCTTCACAGATTAATACCATTTATTTCATACAATATTTTCAAGATTTAGTCTTTATATTGTGTGGGAAATTGAATAAGCTTTCCATTGATACAAAATTCACCCAATTCCGACACTCGGTGAACGAGTTATGACATTTTTTAGTTGACAGTGTCCCACCTGAGCAACCACCGCGTCGCGGTGAAGGACAATTTTATGATTGTCAATTCCAGTGGACCTCCACAATGTTAACATGTCGCAGAGAGGTCCGAATTCCTAATTATCAATTTTCAGTAGCTCACTGCGATGGTGGCACATCGCGCCAGTAGCCAAAATGGCAAAACTATAGGGTACCGCGATAGCTCTGCGTCATGGAGAATGGCTAGTTCCCAGTCATCATTTTCCAGTGAGCCATCACGATTGTGGTGCATCAAGTTGGCCAACCAAATCGGGAAAAATGTTGCATATTTTAGTTCTGACTTAAAGTTTTAAAAGGGCATTTTGGTCAATTTCCAAGGCCCCATTCCGTTCAAACACAAGATTTAAGCCTATTACAAGAATTTTATGCTTATATTAATCAAAGTTTCTCTCAAGTAAAACCATAAGCTTCAACATTCAACTTCAAGAATCCCCAAGATTTCACCATTCTTTTCCCAAATCAGTTCAATATTCAAAGTTCCCAATTCAAGAACACCAAGAATCATCATTCAAGAGCACAAATAGAATCCTAAATAGAGTTAAGGTATTTGGTTCAACTTTTGTTTGTAAAAGCAGAGTTGTTATTATTTTAATTTAGTTTGGTATTGATCAAATTCAGAAAAGAGTTGTCTTCTGCTTATTTCATTTAGATTTATGTATTTTATTTAGTTGCTTATGAGTTATGCCAGTAGAAGGGTAAGCTTGGGATCACTTATAGTCCTAAGCACCATGTGACATCTCGGGACCATTATCAGGGCGTTACATAAAACCACACAGAAGTTGTTACTTTGAAGACATCACATGCTACGTGAACTCATTAAACAAAAATGGATATTATAGAGGGTAAAATTTTGTTCTCTTTCTCTGATATGGTACAAGAATAGCATAGAATAAGTTGCAATTTTTAATCAACTAACAAAGACATGTAATTTAATTATTTTCTTTTTATTTAAAGATAAGTACCTTAAGTATGGACTTCAAAGCCTATAACTTAATTCTTTTACATCGAGAATAAATAATTGAATTTAACTGTGAAAAATAACTACAAGAACACAATTTGAGAGTTAGAGGTCTTAAATAAGAAAGATTGATAATGATATATATAGACATATATATATATATAAACGTCGAATAACATATTAAATTTTGGTACAATAACTACTCTAAACAAAAGTTAAACATATTATATATGGTTAATGTAATTTGTAATTTATTGTTGGAATTCTATCAACAAATATAAAATAACTTCAAATAATATTATAGACTAATCAAACCTGAAAACAAAATGGAAAGATTATTTAGAAGTATCACGTATAATATTTGCAAATAAATATGTTCTAAATACATATTATATTTAAATTACTTCAATTGTAATGCCATAACAATAATAATATATTCAATGTAATTCTATAAAGAGAGAGTTGGGGAGGATAAAATATATGCAGACCTTATCCCTATAACAATTTTGATTCATTTAAATTAATATACAATAATGACCCTCCAACTCATTTTCTATGTTTTTGTGCTATTTCTACGTTTAGATTCTTTCCATAGTTGCCCGGACTGAAATTCGATTATCGGGAAGTTCGTTAGATTTTCAGAGTCATTTCCCTATTTTGGTTTCTTCGAAGTTAAGAATATGGTCTTCGTCTAAAACTTTAGGGAAATAGCTGCAGATGTCAACTCTGATGGGTTTGTTAGCTTGAGAATGCCTATTTTAGGCTAGGGGGATCCTTGGTTCAGATCGCAAGGATTTTGAACGTGTTATAGGCTATTCAGTGGATTTGTTAAAATGGACCCTTGTGTGTAGGACCCATATTTTATTGAAACAACATCAGTTGGAATTTTAATGGTTTCATTGAGTTTGGAATGCTAAATTTGGTGGGGCACCATAGTTTGTTTGAGTTTGGAATGCCAAATTTTATGTGGTAGCATAGTTTGTTTGCATGCATGGTGCTTCGAATGAATCTCGAGCATCCGATCAGAGTCTGTTAGGACTTATCAAACTTGGTTGGTACAAAGTTATTGGTGCAACCTCTTTAACAAATAAGGACCGCTTAAGCGGTAGCTACTTTAGTAGCCAAGCAGGGTTGGCCAGCTTGGTAGGGTTTGCCAAAGTGGCCCCCTTGGATCATAAGAAGTAATTTTTCTATTTAAGCGTCATCATTGGTAATTATATTAATATAAGGTGGATTTATGCACCTCAGTGTTGTTATCTACGCTTATATAGCTTAGTTTTGAGGACTTATTTGTGTGCAATGATGTAATCCTTATATAAATGAGCATCTAAGTGTTGAGTTATGTGTTTATAGTGTTCAAGATATATTCATAATTAGTTTTGGATTCAAAACATTAAGTTAAAGTTCAAACGTGAAAACTAGTACTCTTAGCTTGAGCTATGTTCAATTGTAGTTCATCGTGTTGTATTCTATGTTGTTTTGGTATCTAAATTGTGGTGTTTGATGTTGTACAAATCTTGGTGAGTTTATTAAGAGCATATATGATTTATAAACAAGCTGGGGAAAAAGAGTAAAAGTCACTACAAATCATGGACTTGAAGGACAAAAGCGTTGGACGAGCTTGACAGCATAGAACACTATTTGTGGCATTATAAGTTGTTGTTTACAGTGATACTCTACTATTTAAACATGCCACGGACCATTGTCCATGCGATAAGGGTGTGGCATATTGCTATGTCAAAAACGGGCAGCTTGGTCGAATTATAAATAGGACACTTAAACTCTATTGTAAACACTTTTGGAAAACGTTGGGGCTTTAACATACCTTGGAAAAGGCTTATATTAAGGTTTTACTCTTTCCCTTTAGTTTATTCTTGAATTTATACATGTATTATTTCATAATTATTCTTGTTACGTCTATGAATGGCTAAACACCCATTTTCAGTGTTAAGGTAATGAACATGAGTACTTATGCTTCTTAATTGAGTTGGTTATTGTTTTAATCATTTTTGGGTAGTTATTATATCTTTGTTTTAACTATCTTATAGATTTTCAACCCTTAGGATAAATGCTTAATCTATTGTTCTTTTGGAAGGAGGAACAATAGGATAGAATGAGGGATATAGGGAATAGGATTGTAATCTTCTAATGAATTGAAGTTATAATTTGTGTTTAGGATAGGAATATACCTAAGACACTATAATGACACTTTGGGTAATTTTCCATAGTTCCACTTATTTTAATCATTAGATCTTCTCTATAGCTTCCCCAAGTCATTTATGACTTGCTGGAACTGACAGTTCAATAACCGGGCAATTCATTTGATTTTTAGAGCCATTTTCTTATTTTGAAGTCTTTGTTGGTTCCAAATGGACATTGGGCAAAGAATTTAGTTAAACAACCTCAAATGCAAATTCTGACTATTCTAGCAGCTTCTAAATATTGATTTTAGGCTAGGTGAACTCTTGGTTTGGGTCTCGATACACCCGAGCTCATTTCGACCTATTGGTCGGAAAGTTAAGAAATTGAAAATTAGGTATGGGACCCACATTTGGTTGAAACAACATTGGATGGAAATTTTTGCTACAACATTGAGCTTGGAACATCAATTTTGGTTTGGTTACATAGTTTGTTTGCATATTCGGGATTCTAGATAAATCCCGAGGGCTTGGTGAATTCTTCCAAGTCTCAGCTTCACCCGTGATCATGGACCGTTTGTCGTCTGAAATCACTAGTAAGTTCCTCTATCATGACACTTTAAGTAGCAAATCTGACTCCTTGACCAGTCAACCAGGGTTGCGGTCATGGAGGGGAGATGTTATGATTGTGATATTTACGTTTGACATACCGTATCGCTATTACGAATTTCAAGTCGCAATAGCGAGACCTGAAGTCTTGGTAAGGGTATAAAATACCATTTTAGCCTGACTTTGCTCATTCTTTATCCATTTTCTTAAGAGATAAAATTGTAAAAGGGAGATATCTTGAAATTGGTACTTGTGGGTGGATTGGGACCTTGTCTAACATTTATTTATGCCATTATATACCAATTTGAGGTAAGATTTCACCCTTTTCGTGGTAGAAATTTCCATTTCTTGTTCAAAAATTCCAAAACCTTGTGGGATCAATTTTAGCCCCAAATTAGCTAGAAATTCACCTACTTTTGAGAGTAATGATTCCTTGAGCATGTGGAAAAGTTGGGTTGGTTTTGAAAATGTGAATTTTCACAAATAGGACCCACAAGGAATTTTGATGTGATTTTTTTATTCAAAGCACAATGGTGTAATATGGGTAGCATTATTCTCGTGTAGAATGTGAATTTGATAGCTTGGCATCTTGTGGAATCTTCTCTAAAGAAAAAAGTGGTGTTTAGTTGATCTTGTGAACTTTCTTTGGCGCCCAAATAGGCTATGTTTACCCCTTGTTAGATTGAGCTTCTTCATAGTATATTGGTGTGATAAATTTAAATACTTGGGATTAGTTGGATCATTTTGCCTATGTTGGATATCATTTTGGGCATGATTATCCTAGTAAACCATATCATAGGTGAAGTTGACCATGTAGTCTTATGATTAGGTTGAAAATTCTTTAGTCACTAAATTAATGAGGAGATTTCCTTAATTACTTGAGTTTGGGATGAAACCTACCCAAATTTCCAATACCTTAGTTGAAATTGACTTAGTTTCTCTATATTAGGAGGAATTGCTATCCTAGGACTAGTTATGGCTTGTTCAACATCTAATAGTTGATTTAGATACCTTAGCCTAGTCCGGGGTTGTCACGACTCGATTTATGAGTCATAATGGAACCTACTAAATCCTACCAGTAGGTAAGCCAACTCATAACCTAGTGCTAATGCAATAGATTAATTAGGTAGGATCATAGGAGAAATTTAAGAATGAAATTTATAAATAAGAATGTGTTCTAAATAAATGCAATCATAAATACAAGATACCATCCCACAACCTGGTAGAGCCAGTACAAAAGCATCTAATAATAATACAATTCGAATACCTTGAATAGTCAATAACATCTATTTTGAAAACAAAAGATTGAATATAAAAGATAGAGGCAATGGGCAACTCGAACTCCAAGAGCTCTCCCTATCTCCGAAAATCAATCACACCAAAAAGATACAAAAGTATAGTATGAGTACCAAAACAACGAATACTTACTAGGCATTATCGGCCGACTAAGCTAGATCATGATATATGTATGATAAAATCAAGATGTCATAGATAAGTCGAGGTATAGAAATGAACTTGAATTATCTCCTATAATTATGTACATAATAAGTAAATAAATCAAAGTAATAACATAACAAAACATAAATTATCACACATGCGATCATAACTATGAAATTGGCTCTCATAAGCCAATTGGTGTAAAAAAGTAAATAACTCATCACAGACTCCCATATTCAAGGAGACATGCCCAAGGATAAAATAAAGCAATCAACCAACATATACTAACCTTCATCATCATTTAACCAACACTCCATAATTTACCAACATAAAGCAATCTTATTATTATTATTCACTAGTTGTTAATCAACCATCTATCTCTTATCGTCAATTCAATTATCGATTGTTCATTATATATCCACTAGCCATCATTTGTCAACTAGTCATTTTACCACTAGAGTTCGATTATGTCATGCTACATTATAGCCATTCTCTCATTTTCCAACGTAGCCAAATTGCTACCTTCAATCTCACAACCCAATATCATCATTCATCAAAAGTATAACATCATAGTATAATGTGCATATCTAGACTCGAACAATATAATAAAAAGCTGAACTCGAACTGGTAAATAATTAATACTCAAACTTAGACCAGTAAAGATAATCAATAGCAAGACTTGAACTAGCAAATATAATCAATAGCCAGTCTTGAATTGGTAAATAATCAATAGCTGAACTTGAACTGGTAAATATAATTAATAGTCAAACTCAAACTGGTAAGTATAATTAATAGTGTCATAATCATCTTCTGGACTCAAATTGGGTATATATAATCAAAAAAATAATTATCTTTCAAACTCAAACTGGATATATGTATATATATAATTAATATCATCAGTAGTATCATCAATAACATAAATAATAGCATAATCAATGGGCGTCAATCCCCATGTTAACTAACATAACCATCAAGGATCAAAATTTCTATATACTACCTCAGTAAACACTTCCAAAAGTCTAATAAGCATACAAGGCTTTACCAAAGCTAACATATGGCATAGCCTAAAGTGGGTTAAAAGTCCACTTCTAATCCTTGAGTTCCATTTTAGGAAAATTTCTACCCGAACAAGGCTTAAGATATCTAATATCCACTTTTAGATCATTGGTATCGTTGGTATTGTATTGTATCCACTTTTCCTTAATATAATACCAATGATTCCTTCAAAACCAACCAAACATAATATTAAGATTAAGGAATCATTACCCTAAAATGGGTGAAAACCAAGCTAAATTAGGGTTAAAATCTAGCGCAAAAAGTTTTGGGGTTTTGAATAATAAATCAAGAAATTTCACTAAGAAAAGTATGAATTCTTACCTTAAATCAGAAGATAATGGTGAAAAGAAATGTTACTCTAGCTTTCCAATCACCAACAAGCTTCAATCCTTCTTAATCTCACTATTTAGGGTTTTCAGATCTTATAGAAGTGATGGGGTCCTTTTATACCCAGCCCAGGTCCTCGATAGTCGCTATTACGGTTTGTTTCCTCGCGATTGCCTCATCTTGTGGCTACCAGGCTCAATGATGATCGCAATGATTTACTGTGATTATGGTAATCTTAGCCTGCCAAAGGTATCGCGATCGCTACTCTTGTCTCGTAATAGCGATGACACCAGATATCAGGTTTGGAGTTGGAAATTTCTAAGTCCATACCAAGCCCTCGAGATTCATCCAGAATCTTGTATACATAAACAAACTATGTCACCATAAAAAATTTGACTTCTCGATGCAATGACATAATCAAATTTTCCATCCGAGGTTGTTTCAACCAAATATGGGTCCCACGTCTATATTTTATTTTCTCAACTTTATGACCAATAGATCAAAATAAGCTCAGGTGCCTCAAAACATGAACCAAAGATCTATCTATCCTAAAATCAATATTCTAGAGCTATTGATGCAGTCAAATTTGCATTCGAGCTCATTTTACTAAAGTTATCACCCAGTGGCTATTTAGACCCAGCGAAGGCTTCTAAAAAGGGAATTAGATCCAAAAACCAAATGAATTGCCTGGTGATTGAACTATCATTCCCAGTAAGTCATAGCTATCAAAAATCTTTAATGGAAAAATAAGCAGAAATATATAAAATGACCTAAAGGGTTATTGCAGGGGTAGTCATTATTGAATGATGAATTTTGGAGTTTAGAAGTGGGCTCTTTGACTCACCTTAGTCCAAGATTTGTGGTAGTTATTAAAGTTCCTATATACGTTTGTTTACATCTAGGAAGATTGTCGTTTCAGTGATATTTAGATGCCTTGGTACTTGTTGGTTATGATTATTAATGTTGGAAGTAATAATTAATGATTAAGCTATAAATGAGTTATTGATTAAGCTTATGTCATCGATGATACATTGAGTATGCTATTGATTTGGCTATTGATTAGGTTACCAAATATACTATTGAATGAGCCCTTGAGCATGACATTGACTAAGCCAAAAATTAAGCAATTGATTGTTCTATGAATAAGCTATAGATTATGCCATAGATTAACTATTGATGAAGCTATTTATATGCTATCCATTATGCTAATAATAAGTCATTGATTAGGTTATTGATAAGTTATTGCCTATGCTTTGATAATGCATATTAATTTTATTAGAGACCATGTAATTGACTATGTTGTCCAATACGTTATGGATTATGCTTAAGGGTGTGCTTATTTACTATATTGGTAATCATGCTATTGATTATGCTAGAGCTTACAATTTTTATTATGATTATTGGTTATGTTAATATATTATGGTAATGGTTATTCTATTAAATACTCACATGATTATGCTATTGGCCATATTGATGATGATATTGATATATACATATATTCCCTATAAAGTGAGATGTTGATTATGATGATACATTTACATGGAAAAGCCAGAGGATTATTATGATAATATATTTACCCAACAAGGTTGGAGCATGATTATGATGATATATTTACCCATCAAGGCCGAAGGATGATTGTGATGATATATATATATACCTGGCAAGGCAGAGTATGATTATGATGATATATACTCGACAAGGACATAATATTATGATGATGATACAAATTCCCAATGATCCCAAAAAATGACTATGATGATATTTATGAGGATATTGTTGAATATACATGCCGGTTCAAGTCCAGCTATATGTATTATACTATGATGATATACTTATTATGATAAGATGACATCGGGTGTGAGATTGACAATTTAGTTGAGTTGAAAATGAGGGAATGGTTATAATGTAGTATGATATAAGTAGACTCTAGTGATATAATAATTAATTAATAAATATTTGTTAGTTGATAAATATTGGTTTATTGATAAATATTTGCTTGTGGGAAGTTGGTTAGTTTGTAAATAATGACTAGTTGATAGGTGATGATTAGCCACTATTTGAATATTAGTTAATAGGTGAAATTTAGTTGATAAAAATGATTTATTGATACACAAGGATTGGTGATACATGATGGATAGTTGATAAGTATTGATTAATTGGAAAATGATGAATATGGATAGTTGATGGTTATTATGTGGCATGTCTTGGATGAATTCTAGTGGTATTCTGAGAGTTGATAAATGATAGTGGTGGGTTATTCTATCTTGTTTGTACCTTCCAGGATTATGGGGGCTTGCGATGGGTTATTTACTTTTCTGTAATTAGAGAAGGACTCTATGACAGTTGTAGAGTATGAGGGTTATTTTCAAAAGTTATTTAGGCATGCGACTTTTATTTTGGATACTGAGTAAGAGAGAGTTTATTGCTTTGTAAGAGGGTTGAGGCTTCCCCCTCATATGTCTAAGAAGAGTTTGGTTGTTGTGGGTATGTTTTTTGCTGAGGTTTCTAATCATGCTTACCTTTTGGAGAATATGCATTGCGAGGCCTGTAGGAGTAGCGATAAGAGGCCAAAATATCAAAGTAGTTTTAGTAGGAGCCATCATAGTTCTCAATTCAATGGTAACTATTTTCATGGTACATATCCTCCGCGTATATCCAATTAGCCTCAGAGTCAGCCTAGTTGACCAATTTAGGAAGCACTTCAGATTACTAATAGAGGTCAGTCTAGTATTAGCGATCGCGCTTGTCAGGGAAGTGGTCAGTCTTTAAAGGGGCATCTTCTAGTCATTCTAGACGTAGTGGTTATTTTAAGTTAGCTGAATCTATTGATTTTTTTCATCTCAGGTGATATGTTATACTTATGGAGCTCATGGTCACTATTCGTGAGATTTCCCTAGCCATGGGGTGATTGTTGCTTCAGCTCAGAGTGTTCCCTCCTATTAGAGTAGTTTATTTCTTAGCTAGATATGGTTCTCAAGGTCTTAGAGGTGGTTTCCAGGGTACTCGAGGAGGTTCTAAGACCGGTAAGATAGGAGGTTAGTTTGGAGCCCAGCTAGGTGGTAGGTGTGGTTAGTTATATATATTACCACTAGACCTGAGGCTAAGTCTTTGGATGTTGTTATTACAGGTATGATTTTGATGTGCCATTAGTCGGCCCTTCCTTTATTTGATTTGGGATCCACTTATTCTTATGTATAGGCTTATTATGCTCTATGGTTAGAGTTATCTTGGGATATATTATTTGTTCTTTTTTGTGTGTCTACTCTTGTGGGTGATTCTTTAGTAGTGGATTGAGTGTTCAGGTCCTGTGTTATGATATTTAGAGATATTGATTCTTATGTTGATCTTATTTTTCTCAATATGGTGGATTATGATGTGATTCTGGCCTGGACTGGTTATCCCACTATCATGCGGTCATGGATTGTTTTGTCAAGATAGTTACCTTAGCCATGTCTGGTGTAACCCTAGTCATGTGTCAAGGAGCATTTACTCGTGAGCTGATGGAGATTATTTCTTATGTATGTGCTAGGAGGCTTATTTTGAGGGTTTGTGAGTCTTATCTCTCTTATATTGGTGATACTAGTGTACAGAGTCCATTACTTTACTCTATTCTTGTATTCTGTGAGTTTTCTAATGTGTTCCCTACTGACCTTCATAATATTCCCCCTGCCCGTGAGATTGAGTATTCTATTGATCTCGAGCCTGGCACCCGACCTATTTCTATGTCACCTTACTATATGGCTCTGGCTGAGCTTAAGAAGCTAAATTCTTATCTTAAAGATCTTCTTGGTAAGGGTTTTATTAGATAGAGTATGTCTCTTTAGGGAGCTCCTATGTTGTTTGTAAAAAAGAAAGATGGATCCATACATATGTACATTGATTATATGAAGCTTGATAAGGTGATGATGAAGAGTTGTTATCCTATACCTTACATTGATGATTATTTGTCTTGCTTCAGGGTGCAACAGTGTTCTCTAAGATTGATTTGAGACCTGGTTACCATCAGCTGAGGATTCGGCCTAAGGATATCCTAAAGATAGCTTTTAGGACCCGTTATGGTTATTATGACTTCTTGGTGATGTCATTTATCTTGACTAATGCCCCTGTCGCATTTATGGATTGATGAATAGAGTATTCAGACCTTACTTAGATTTCTTTCTGATTATGTTCAGTGACGACATCCTTGTGTATTCGAGGAGCAAAGAGTAGAATGCACAGCATTTGAGGATTGTGCTCCAGACTTTAAGAGATCACATACTTTTTTTCAAATTCTCTAAGTGTAAATTTTTTCTTGATTCAGTACATTCCTTGGACATGTGGTGTCTAAGGATGGTATTATGGTAGACCCATCTAAGATTGAGGCAATTTATGATAGGGATAGACCTATATCTCTGACTGAGGTTCATAGCTTCATCGAAGATTTTTCTACTATTTCAATGCCTATGACCAAATTTACTCATAAGGAGGTTCTTTTCGGATGTTTTAAGGAGTGTGAGTCAAGATTTGGAATGCTCAAGGATTTTCTTACCTCAACTCCTATTTTAGCTGTTTCCTTATTCTTGTTGAGGGTAAGGGATTCATGATGTTTAGTGATGCTTCCAATATTGGCCTGGGTTGTGTATTGATGCAACATAGTCGTGTTATTTCTTATGCTTCAATACAACTTAAGGTGAACGAGCACAACTACCCCACTCATGATCTGAAGTTGCTGATTATAGTTTTCACGCCGAAGATTTAGAGGCATTATCTCTATGGTGTTCATTATGAGATTTTCATCGATCATTAGTCTTTATTATCTTATCAATCAGAAGGAGCTTAATACTAGATAGATTAGATGGATGGAGTTGCTTAAAGATTATGATATCTCTATCTTATATCATTCGGGCAAGGATAATATAGTAGTAGATACCTTGAGTCGGAAGATAGAAAGTATGGGTAACTTGGCTTGTATTTCAGTTTCTCAGAAGTCGTTGGCATGGAACATTTAGTCCTTAGCCAACTTGATTGTTCGTCTTGATATTTTAGATCCTAGGGGGATTCTAACTATTGTTGAGGCAAGGTGTTTATTTTTTGATAAGATTTGGGATCGTCAGTTTGAGGATAGTGAGCTTTTTTTCCTTCGTGATCAAGTGTTGAGTGGTGAACCTAAGAGGAACATCATAAATTCCAAGGGTGTTTTGTGATTTGATGGCTGTATTTGTGTCCCGATGATTGATGACTTGATTCAATTGATTCTGCACCAGGCTCACAGCTCTAGATATTGTATTCATTCGAGCACAGCGAAGATGAATAGAGATTTGAGATAACATTATTGGCAGAGAGAAATGAAGAGATATATGGCAAAGTTTGGTTCTCATTGCCTATGTTGTCAGCAGATAAAGGCCAAGGATCGGCATCCAGGTGGATTGACTAAGAGGTTTTCCATTCTCAAGTGTAAATGGGAGCGGATCATCATGGATTTTATTAGTGGTTTGTGTCATACCTCCCGTGGTTCCGATGGTATTTGGATTATCATGGATCAATTGACCAAGTCGGCATATTTCCTTCCAATTTAGATGTCCTTTAGTGGCGAGAGTTTAACCCACATCCATATTTGTAAGATAGTCCGTCTGCGTGGTGTTCCCATATCATTATATCAGAACGGGGTTCCATGATCACTTCTAGATTTTGGAGAGATTTTTAGGAAGAGTTGGGTACTCAAGTAGACCTTAGTACAACTTTTCATCTGCAGTCAAACGGTTAGTCCGAGCGAATTATTCAGGTGCTTAAGGATATGCTTTGAGATTGTGTTATGGATTTTAGAGTCCAGTTGTAGTATCACTTAGTGTTGGTATAGTTTTCTTACAAAACTAGTTATCATTCGAGTAGTGAGATGCCGCCATTTGAGGCTTTGTATGGAAGGACATGTCCTTCTCTGATTAGGTGGTTTAAGTCTTTTGATATTTGACCACGTGGTACTGATTTTCTTTAGGTATCATTTGATAGAGCCAGGGTGATTCAGGAAAGGTTGAGAGCGGCTCAGAGTAGGTAGAAGGCCTATGCAGACCATAGGCTTTATGTATTAAGATTTGGAGTTGGTGATCGAGTATCCTATGTGTATCGCCCATGAAGGGTGTGATGATATTCGGGTGGAAGGCAAATGTAATACCCTATATTTCCTTAGCTTAAGATTAACTCTCAGTTCATGAGTTATCAAATATAAAAATTTTGAGATGCTCAGTATTTTTCAGTTTAGAGCCTGCCATTGCGTAGGAAATTGAATTATCTCTCCAACAATATAAAATTCGCCTAAATCCGATAAACGGGTAACAGGTTATGGCTATTTTAAGTTTTAGTCGCTAAACACCATCATTCAGGTCAGTAGCACATTGCGAAGTATGTCAAAATGGCAATTGTCAGTTTCCAGTGAAGTACCGCGATATCAGCGTGTCGTGCCACAACTTATTTTCACAATTGTCTATTTCTAATGTACCAACGCAATTCCACCGCATCGTGGTGAGCTTGCAGGTCCCATCTAGTATTGCAACACGATTATACCGTGTCGCACCACCAACCATTTTCCCAGTTGTCATTTTCCAGTGGCTTGGCACGATAGCGGCGCATCGCGCCTGGGCCCAAAATTGGGTTTTTCAGTATGAATTTTTAAGTCGTTCTCATGGATAAATGGTATTTTCCATGGACCTAATCAGTCCAAACATGAAATTTACCCCTAAATAACCCATTATCGCATCATTTATTCACTTTATTCAAAGATTAAATCATTCTCTCTCAAAAAGGGACTAAACCCTAGCTTCAAGAAACAAGACAAAAACCAAGAGTCTCTCCAAGAACCTTCAAGAATTAACAAATTAAGGTATGTTAGGTTTTCATCTATGGGTTCCTTTCACCCATAGAGTCCACGAATCCATTTTCAATTTGCAAGATTGTTGAATTATGAACTTCTATGCTTGAATTGAATTGAATTTATGTTCATGTTATTGTTGGGTTTTAGTCCATGATTAAATTACATGATTTTATGGAATAAATCATTATATGTGTTGAATTACATGATCTTCATGATAAACCCTTCAATTTGCAAGTTGATTGATGAAGCCATGATAAATATATGTTTTGATTATTGTATAAACTAAGCATGTTCCCCATGTGTTTGATAAAAAGCCTATGTGAATGAAATAGTGCCATTATAACATGATAACATGCATTCCCCATTCATGTATAAGTAGATCTATTACAAGTGTTTGGTTAACTGCCTCTATGAGTAAACTATGGACAAGTATACATTATTATGATTTTCAAGAGTATATTATGCTTTATTTTCATATTTTTGAGTCTTGGGGGTATTTAATACCCGATAATTTAGCTGTGTACTTAGAGCCAGTGTCAGTTACAGAATCTCAGTCATGTCATGATCTATTGTACTCTCAGTCAATATCGAGTGAACCCAGGGATGGGGGCTCTCCTGCCAGTAGAGGGTGTGATCTCTACAAGCAATCATTGTGTTCCAGAACTACGTAGCCAACGTAGGTTGAGACCAGTTGAGGGTTGATGAGGTGTTTTAACCTACCAGATGAAGGTTCCACCATTCTCATTGGAGTACCTACCAGATGAGGATAACACTTTAGTGTCTTTACCCGTGGCACGGTACTGACACTCTTCCAACTGGGGTCACAGGTTGGACCCCAACTCAGTTATCTTATTTGGGGAATGTCAGTTAGATGATTACCTCCCACAGTCTCAATTTTATTATTCAGAATAGAACTCAGTTCAGTTCTACAGAATCAGGACTGTCAGATACAGTCAACCAGTATCAGTAACTTCAGATATTAGTTACTCAGTATCAGAATTCGGGACTTAGCTTCAGACAAGCTTAGTCATAGTATATATTTATATTCACATTAGTGCATACTCAGTATTTATAGTAGTATCAGTTATCCATGTGTTCTTATGTTCGGTTACTCTATATCAGACAATCAGTTATTGTTCATGTATATGAACCCTTGCATTCAGCCTTACCTCGTCTAGCATACCAATACATTCCACGTACTGACATATACTATTTCTTTATGCTATGATGTCTCATATCATAGGTTCAGACGCTCAGGTTCCCGACCGCACATAGATAGATTCAGATTTAGCCAGCAACAGTAGATTAGCAGTGAGTCCTCATCATTGAAGGATATTCTTTTATTTCATTATTTCAGTAGACTCAGTATTTCAATAGATGGAGTTAGTTGGGGGATTGTCCCATCAACTTTACTTTCAGAAAGTTTCAATTAGAGGTTTTTTAGACTAGTTTTCAGACAGTGTTCAGTTTTAAAGATTTTTATTTAAGATGATAGAATTTATCAGTATTTCAGATATTTTGAATCTTATGCCATTTCAGCCTATTATTCCATATTTATTACAGTATCATGTTTCAGTGCTCATAGAAGATATCAGTCACGGGTTAGCTTGTGGTCCTTCAGGGTTGTAAGCACCATGTAGCATTCGGGGTACAGACTCGGGGCATTACAAACTTGGTATTAGAGCCTAAGGTTCAAAAGTGTCCTAGGAAGTCTGAAAGACGCATCTAGTAGAGTCTTATGCATGGGTGTGTAGCGCGCCACACTTATGGACAGAAGGCTATGAGATGTTTTAGGAAATAGTTTCCCTTTTTTCAGTATTCATGTCGTACGAGTAAGCATGAACTCAAGTTAAACTCTTAGTCTAATTTGTTTCCTCCTTTTTGTTTACATAACATGCCTCCCAAAAAGACCAATGAAAGGAGAACCAAAAATTAGTCAGCACCTCAGCCCATTCAAGAAGATCCCCTAGACGAGCATGTCTCTCATGCAGAATTCAGAGTTGCATTCACTTCCCTACCCAACTCCGTAGCAGCTCGAAATGAATGGCTAACTATTATTCCAGCCAATCTAGTGGCCAATACTGCTGCAGCTAGGATTCAGGACTTCACCCAAATGAATCCTCCCATATTCTCTGGATCTAAGCCAGAAGAGGATCCATAGGAGTTCCTCAATTAGGTCCAGAAAGTCAAACATATTATAGGAGTGACTTCTAATTAGATTACTGAGTTAGCTGCCTATCAGCTATAAGATTTATCTCATACATGGTTTAAGCAGTGAAAGGTAAATAGGGATGCAGATGCAAAGTCCTTAGAATGGGAAGACTTTGCTACTCTTTCCTAGAGAGATTCTTTCCCTTAGAGCTGAGAGAAGACAAGGTGTTAGAGTTTATCAACCTCAAGCAAGGTAGTATAAGCATTAAAGAGTATTCCCTCAAGTTTACTAATTTATCCAGGTATGCTCCCCATGTAGTAGCTGACAGTAGGTCCAGAATGAGCAAGTTCGTATCTGGGGTGTCAAATAGTATGGCTAAAGAGTGAAGAACAACAATGTTGACTAAGGAGATGGACATATCCAGGCTCATGGTCCATGATCAGTAGATATAAGAGGATAAGTTTAGAGAGAGAGAGAGGTGGAAAAAAAGAACTAGAACAGGTAGCTTTAATTTCAATTATCCTAGGTCAGAGGGAGGTAACCATTCCCAATTTCATCCAAAATATTCAGTTCCAGCTCCGTCCTCAGCCAGTGCTCTAGTACCTAAGTTCAGAAATAGTAACAGCGATAAGGAGCCAGGATCTAAATCTCAGGGTAGTGTCAGCAGTGCTCGAACAAATCCTCCTTGTCAGACATGTGGCAGAAACCACAAGGGTATCTACAGAGCTGACAGTGATGTTTATTTTGGGTGTGGATATCCAAGCCACAGAGTCAGAGATTGTCCTTAGTCAGGTTCTCAAGGTTAGAATACTCTTTCTTCAGCTCAGTCAAGTCGCCCGAATCCGTAGGGTGCCATTTCCAGTGCCACCGGTGGGTAACGCCCAAACATTCTTTATGCACTTTAGTCCAGACAAAATCAGGAAAATTCTCCTAATGTGGTTATTGGTACATTATAGATCTTTCATTTATATGTTTATGTCTTGCTAGATTCAGGAGCTTCTTTATCATTCATAACTCCTTCTATAGTTGTTAACTTCGGAGTCAGTCCAAAAATTCTAGCAGAGCCTTTCTCATTTTCTACCCCTATGGGTAAATCTATCATAGTCTGACGGGTAAAAGAACTTTTTGATTATGATATCTTATAAAGCTACTATAGCAAACCTTGTAGAGCTAGATATGGTAGATTTTGAAGTCATTCTCGGCATAGATTGGCTCCACTCATGTTATGCCTCAGTTTATTGTAGAAATAGAATAGTTCATTTTCAGTTTCCAAATGAACCAGTCCTTGAATAGAGGGGTAATACCACAACGCTTAAAATTCAGTTGATTTCATACCTTAGAGCAAGAAAAATAATATCCAAGGGATGTGTCTATCATCTTGTACGGGTAAAGGACTCTAGTTCAGAATCTCCCAGTCTTGAGTCAGTTCCAGTAGCAAATGAATTCTCAGATGTGTTTCCCAAAGATCTTCCTGGAGTTCCTCCCATTAGGGAAATAGACTTCAGAATAGACCTTCTTCCAGACACTCAGCCTATATCTATTCCGCCATACAGAATGGCATTAGCAAAACTCAAAGAGTTAAAAGGACAGTTGAAGGATCTCCTAGATAAGGGATTCATCAGATTCATTGTTTCCCCATGGGGCGCACTAGTTTTATTTTTGTGTAAGAAAGATGATTCTTTTAGAATGTGTATAGACTACCGTCATTTGAATAAATTCACAGTCAAGAACAGATATCCACTTCCCAGAATTGATGACTTATTTTACCAACTTCAGGGTGCTAGTTACTTTTCTAAGGTAGACCTTAGATTAGGCTATCATCAGCTCAGAGTTAAAGAATGTGACATTCTGAAAATAGATTTTAGAACCCGGTATGGTCACTTCGAGTTTCTAGCCATGTCCTTTGGTCTTACTAATACCCCAGTAGCTTTCATGGACCTAATGAACTACGTGTTCAAGAAGTACTTAGACATGTTCGTTGTAGTATTCATCGATGACATTCTGTTCTATTCTCGTAGCGAGAATGATCATGCAAATCACATCAGAATCATACTTAAGACACTCAGAACTCATCAGTTATTCGCCAAATTCAGTGAGTGCAATTTTTGGCTAATATCAGTAGCATTCTTTGGTCATATTTGTTTCGGTGATGGCATTAGAGTTTATCCTCAAAAGACCAAAGCGGTGAGAAACTAGCCTAGACTTATTTATCCATCAGATATTAGGAGTTTTTTAGGATTAGCTAGCTATTACCATCGGTTTGTTGAACGATTTTCATCTATTACATCCCCCATGTCCATATTGACTTAGAAAAAAGTCCAACTTTAGGTGTCAGATTCCTGCGAGAAGAGTTTTCAGGAGCTGAAGACTCAACTCATCTCAACCCTAGTTTTGACTCTACCAGATGGTTCAGATGGGTTTGTTGTGTACTGTGATGCATCCAGAGTAGGTTTGGGTCACGTCCTCATGCAGAGAGGTAACGTAATAGCCTATGCCTCCAGACAACTTAAGCCCCATGAGAAGAATTATCTGACTTATGATCTTTAGTTAGCAGCTGTAGTGTTTGCTTTAAAAATTTGGAGGCATTACTATATAGGGTTCAAGTTGATGTGTTCACAGATCACAAAAGCCTTTAGTATGTGTTCTCTCAGAAAGATTTGAATTTGTATCAGAGGAGGTGGTTAGAATTATTGAAATATTATGACATGAGTGTTCTTTATCATTCAGGCAAAGCCAATGTAGTGGTTGATACTCTCAGTAGACTATCTATGGGTAGTGTTGCTCATGTTGAGGTCAGTAAAAAGAAATTAGGTTAGGAAGTTCATCAGCTATCTTGACTAGGTGTCCGCTTAGTTGATTCAGCAGAAGGTAGTGTGTAGGTTCAGAAAAGTTCTGAATCCTCTCTAGTTTTCAAGGTGAAGGAAAAACAGGATAAATATCCCAGTCATGTTAAGCTGAAAAAGTCAGTCAGGGATCAGAAAGTAGAGTTTTTCTCCCAAAGGGAAGATGGTGTGTTGCATTTCCAGGGTCGTTTATGTGTACTGGGTATAGATAACTTGAGGCAATGAATTCTTGCAGAAGTGCATAATGCGTGTTACTCGATTCACCAAGGGGCCACTAAGATGTACCATGATTTATGGGAGATCTATTAGTGGAGTGGGATGAAGAGGGATATTGTAGAATTTGTAGCTAAATGCTCTACATGTCAGCAAGTCAAGATTGAGAACCAGAATCCTAGTCGGTCTATACAGGAGTTCAATATTCCCATATCGAAATGGAAAGAAGTGAACATGTACTTTGTGATGGGTTTTCCTCGTACTCATTATCATCATGATTTCATTTGGGTTATCGTAGACAGGATGACCAAATCAGCTCACTTCTTGCCAGTTCATACTTCCGATTCAGCTGAGGACTACGCCAAATTCTATATTATAGAGTTCGTTAGGTTACACGGAGTTCCAGTATCTATTATCTCAGATAAAGTTACCCATTTTACCTCTCATTTCTAGAAAGCATTCCAAAATAGTCTTAGTACCCAAGTTCATCTCAATACAGTCTTCCACCCTCAGACAGATGGTCAAGCATAAAGGACCATTCAGACTCTAGAGGATATGGTAAAAGAATGCATTGTCAATTTTAAGGGTAGTTGGGATGACCACTTGTCTTTGATCGAGTTTGTATACAATAACAACTATCATTCCAGCATTCAGATGACTCCATTTAAAGCTCTCTATGGTAGGAGATGTAGATATACAATTGGTTGGTTCGAGGTAGGTGAGGTCACAGTAGTAGGGCCTGACCTAGTGTTCAATGCCTTAGAGAAGGTTTAGTTAATCAGAGAAAGACTTAGGGAAGCCCAGAGCCGACAGAAATCATATGCAGATGTGAGGAGAAAGGATCTCAAATTTGAGATCGGTGATTTTGTGTTCTTAAAAGTATCTCCCATGGAGGGGTAAATAGGTTCGGCAAGAAGGGAAAGCTCAGTCCCTGATATGTCAGTCCTTGCAGAATTCTCAGCCATTTCGACAAGGTAGCTTATGAGCTTGAGTTGCCTTCAGATCTAGACTCAATGCATCCAGTATTCCACGTCTCCTTACTAAAGAAATTTATTAGTGACCCAGCAGTCATAGTTCTTTTAGAGGATGTAAATATTCAGAATGATCTCTCTTTTGAAGAGGTTCCAATCCAGATCCCCGATCATCAGATTTGCAGACTGAGGAACAAAGAAGTTCCCTTAGTCAAAGTCTTTTGGAGGAATTAGTCCATAGAGGGAGCTACTTGGGAAACAGAAGTAGATATGCAGACCAAGTATCCTCACCGATTCTTCGCAACCTCAGATCCAGCTAAAGGTAACAGTCTTTCTTAGCTTTACTTAGTTCCATGTACAATTATAATTATAACTTGGTAACCATTACCATTGCATATTCAGTCATGTATTCAAGAACCAGTTCTGTCATGTACTCATGCATCAGATATGCATGTTCAGTACATAAACTCAGTCTATCAGTGTCTCAGCTTAATCAGTCTCATTCAAGGATGAATGTTCCCAAGGGGGAGATATTGTAATACCCCGTATTTCCTTAGCTTAATATTAACTCTCTATTAATGAGTTATCTAATATAAAAAAAAATAAAGACTCAGTATTTTTTAGTTTAGAGTCTGCCATTGTGTAGGAAATTGAATTAGCTTTCCAACGATATAAAATTTGACTAAATCCGATAACTGGGTAAGAAGTTATGGTTACTTTAAGTTTCAGTTGTTAATCACTGTCATTTAGTCCAGTAGAGCGTCATGGAGTATATCAAAATGGCAATTGTAAGTTTCCAGTGAAGTATCGAGATACAACACGTTGTGCCATAACATATTTTCACAATTGTTCATTTCCACTTAACCAACGCGATTCCACCACATTGCGGTGAGCTTCCAGGTCCCATCCAATATTGCAACCTGATTCCACCACGTCACGCCACCAGCCACATTCCCAGTTGTCATTTTCTAGTAGCTTGGCGCGATAGCGGCGCGGCGCGCCAGGGCCCAAAATTGGGTTTTTCAGTACAAATCTTAAGTCATTCTCATGGGTATAGGTATTTTTCCATAGCCCTAATCAATATAAACACGAAATTTACCTCTAAATAACCCATTATCTCATCATTTATTCACTTTATTCAAAGATTAAGTCATTTTCTCTCAAAAAGGGGCTAAACCCTAGCTTCAAGAAACAAAGCAAAAATCAAGAGACTCTTCAAGAACCTTCAAGAATTAACAAATTAAGGTATGTTAGATGTTCATCTATGGGTTCCTTTAACCCATAGAGTCCACGAATCGATCTTCAAAATACAATATTGTTGAATTATGAACTTCCATGCTTGAATTGAATTAAATTCATGTTCATGTTATTGTTGGGTTTTAGTCCATGATTAAATTACATGCTTTTATGAAATAAATCATTGTATGTTTAGAATTACATGATCTTCATGATAAACCCTTCAATTTGCAAGTTGATTGATGAAGCCATGATAAATATATGTTTTGATTATTGTATAACCTAAGCATGTTCCCCATGTGTTTGATAAAAAGCCTATGTGAATGAAATAGTGCCATTATAATATGATAACATGCATTCCCCATTCATGTATAAGTAGATCTATTACAAGTGTTTGGTTAACTGCCTCTATGAGTAAACTATGGACAAGTATACATTATTATGATTTTCAAGAGTATATTATGCTTTATTTTCATATTTTTGAGTCTTGGGGGTATTTAATACCCGATAATTTAGCTGTGTACTTAGAGCTAGTGTCAGTTACAGAATCTCAGTTATGTCACCATTAGTAGTATTCTCATTCACTTACAGAACTTAGGAAAACTCAGTAAACTTAGTATCAGTCCAGTCCAATTCAGTATACTCAGTTCAGTGTCTTTCAGTTGGGGGTAGGATTTAGCATCGAGTGAACCCAAGGATGGGGGCTCACCTTCCAGTAGAGGGTGTGATCTATAGAACCAATCCTTCCATTCCAGAACTACATAGCCAGCGTAGGTTGAGACCAGTTGAGGGTTGATAGGGTATTTTAACCTGCCAGATGAGGGTTCCACCATTCTCATTAGGTTACCTATCAGATGAGGGTAACTGTTCAGTATCTTTACCTGTGGCACGGTACTGACACCCTTCCAACTAGGGTGACAGGTCGGACCCTAACTCAATTATCTTAATTGGGGAATGTAGATTAGATAACTACCTCCCACGGTCTTAGTTTTAATCTTTAGAATAGAACTCCGTTCAGTTCTACAGAATCAGGACTGTCAGATACAATCAACCAGTATCAGTAAATCAGTTATTAGAAACTTCAAATATCAGTTACTCAATATCAGAATTCAGGACTTAGCTTCAGAAAAACTTAGTCACAATATTTATTTATATGCACATTAGTGCATACTCAGTATTTATAGCAGTATTAGTTATCCATGTGCTCTCATATTCAGTTACTCTATATCATACAGTCAGTTATTGTTCATGCATATGAACCCTTGTATTCATCCTTACCTCATCTAGCATACCAGTATATTTCACGTACTAACGCATACTCTTTATTTGCGCTATGATGTCTCATATCATAGGTTCAAACGCTCAGATTCCCGACCGTGCATAGATAGATTCAGATTCATCTAGCAGCAGTAGATTTGCAGTGAGTCCTCATTATTCGAGGATATTCTTTTATTTACTTATCTCAATAGACCCAATATTTCAGTAGATGAAGTTAGTTGGGGGATTGTCCCATCAACTCCACTTTCAGACAATTTTAGTTAGAGGCTTTTTAAACTAGTTTTCAGATAGTGTTTAATTTTCTAGATTGTTATTTCAGACGATATAATTTATAAGTATTTTAGATGTTTTGAACCTTATGTCATTTCAGCCTATTATTATGTATTTATTATAGTATCATCTTTTAGTGCTCAGAGCAAATATTAGTCATGGGTGAGCTTGTGGTCTTTTGGGGTCATAAGCACTGTGTAGCATCCGAGGTAAGACTCGAGGAGTTACAGTAAAGATCAGTCCTTGATATATTAGACCTTTCAAGATTCAACGCATAGTTGGTGAGATGGCTTATGACTTATCTTTACCTTTAGAATTTGTTGTTGTCCGACCAGTTTTCCAAGTTTCTATGTGGTGGCAATTTATTTTTTATACATCTCATGTGCTTATAAGGGACTCAATCCAGTTGGATGAGTGGTTAACTTTCGTGGAGGATACTGTGCTCATTTTAGCTAGTCATGCCAGGCGGTTGCGCGCTAGGGAGATTCCTGTAGTTAAGGTTCAGTGGAGGCACTGCCCAGTAGAGTAGGACACTTGAGAGATCGAGATCAAGATGTAGACCCAGTATCCTGACTTGTTCAATACTTCAGGTAGATCCTAATCCTTAACTTTTACGAACGAATGTTCCTTTAGTAGTGGATATTGTAATGACCCTTCAGGTCATGTTACATATTTTTCTTATTTTCACCATTAGAGCTTGTCTATAGATTCCCCAAGTCATTTATCACTTGTTGGAACTAAAAGTTCAGTTACCGGGAAGTTCATTTGGTTTTTAGAGACATTCCCCTATTTTGAAGTCTTTATTAATTCCAAATTACCACCAGGCAAAAACTTCAGTGAAAAAACCTAGAATGCAAATTCTAAAAGTTCCAGTAGTTCAAGAATGTCAATTTTAGGCTCGGTCGACTCTTGGTTTGAGTCCCGAGGCAACCGAGATTATTTTAACCAATTAGTCGAAAAGTTAAGTAATTGAAAATTAGATGTGTGACCCATATTTTGTTGAAATAACCTCGAGTGGAAATTTCAACTACACTATTAAGTTCAAAATGCCAAATTTGGTATGGTTACATATTTCATTTGCATATACTAGATTCCAAAAGAATCTCAATAGCTTTGTGGGGACTTGGAAATGATTTAAGTCTCAGCTGTAATATGGTGCAGCCGCGATAGAGGACCATGGATAGAGATCGCGGTATGGAAACACCAGTAAGTTCCACAATCATGACACTTTAAGTTTTGAACTCGACTCCTTGATCAATCGACTAGGGTCGTGATTATGGAGAGGAGATGTTGAGATGGTAACATTTATATCTAATGTTTTGTATCACACTCATGAACATTGGGTTGCAATAGAAATACCCGAGGACCTGGTAAGGGTATAAATACCCTATTTTAGCCTGACTTTGCTCATTATTTATTCATTTTTATAAGAGCTAAAACCCTAAAAGGGAGATATCTTGAAATAGGTGATTGTGGGTGCATTGGGAGCTTGTCTAACAATTATTTACATGATTATGTACCAATTTGTGGTAAGATTCCACCCTTTCATGGTAGAAATATCTATTTTTTTCAAAAGACCCAAAACTTTGGGGGCTTGATTTTATCCCTAAATTATGTCAAAATTTACCTATTTTTTATTATAATGATTCCTTGAGCATGTGGGAACATTGGGTTGGTTTGGAAACATTATTTTTCATAAATAGGACCCACATGTGATTTTGATTTGATTTTTGGACCCAAAGAATAATGGTGCAATATGAATATCATTATTCTCGTATTGATGAGTAGTATATAAATTTTATAGCTTGGCATCTTGCGGAAGCTTCTCAAAAGGGAAAACCGGTGATTTAGTAGATCATGTGGGCTTTCTTCGGTGCCCAAGCAGGCTAGGTTTTACCCCTTGCTAGATTGATCTACTTAGTAGTGTGTTTATGATATTGTGTTAGATTTCGGATGGGCTTTAGGTTTTCTTGTGATAAATTGAAATTCTTGGGATTAGTTGGATCACTCGGGCTATTTTGGATATCATTTTGGGCATAATTAGCCTAGTTATTTATATCTTAGGCAAAATTGACCTAGTAGGCTTGTTCTTAGGTTGGAACTTCTTTAGTCACTAATTAATGAAGAAATTTCCTTGATTACCTGAGTTTACAATGCAACTCACCCAAATTGCCAATACCTTAGGTGAAATTGACTTAGTTGCTCTATATTAGGAGGAATAGCTATCCTAGGACTAGTTATGGCTTGTTTAACATCTAATAGTGGATTTAGATACCTTAGCCTAGTCTAGGGTAGTTATTTTTGAATGATGAATTATGGGGATTTAGAAGTGGTTTCTTCGACCCACCTTAGGTCAAGATTTGTGATAGTTATGGAAGACCCTAGATACGCTTGTGTACATCTCAAAAGATGGTTGTTTCGGTTATATTTAAATGCCTTGGTACTTTTTGGTTATGATGAATGACATTGGAAGTCATGCCTAATGATTAGGATACAAATGAGTTTTTGATTTAGCTTATGTCATTGATGAGCCATTGAGTATGCTACTGATTTGGCTATTGATTGGGCTATCGAATATACTATTGAATGAGCCCTTGAGTATGATATTGACTAACCCATAAATTAATCTATTGATTGTGCAATTAATAAGCTATAGATTATTCTATGTATTAACTATTAATCATGCTATTGATAAGATATTGATTATGCTAATGATAAGCCGTTTATTACGCTATTGACAAGTTATTTCCTATGCTTTGATAATCCATATTGGTTATATTAGTGACCATGTATTTGACTATATCGCCGAACACGTTATTTATTATACTTAAGGGCGTGCTTATTTACTATATTGGCAATCATCCTATTGATTATGCTAGAGATTATGATTTCAATTATGATTATTGGTCATGTTAATGTATTATGTTAATGGTTATGCTATTAAATATTCTCATGATTATGCTATTAGACATATTTATGATGATATTAATATATATATATAAAGGCAAGGTCGGAGGTTGATTATGGTGATATATTTACCCGACAAGACCAGAGAATGACTATGATTATGTATTTACCCGGCATGGCCGAAGGATGGTTGTTATTATATATATATATGCTCGACAAGGCCGGAGGATGATTATGATGATACACATGCCCAGTAAGATTGGAAGATGACTATGATGATATTTATGAGGATATTGTTGAATAACTATTTTGGTTTGAGTCCGTCTATATGTATTATACTATGATGATATACTTATTATGATATGATGACATCGGAGTGTGAGATTTACAATCTAGCTGGGTTGAAAGTGAGGAAATGGTTATAATGTAGTATGATATGAGTAGACTCTAGTCATATAATTAATAGTTGATAAATATTAGTTATTTAATATATATTGGCTAGTTGGCAAATGTTGGTTAGTTGGTAAATAATGACAAGTTGATAGGTGATGATTAGCCTCTATATGAATACTAGTTAATAAGTGATATTTAGTTGATAAAGAATGATTTATTAGTACACGGGGATTAGTGCCACATGATTGATAGTTAATAAGTGTTGATTAATTAGAAAATAATGAATATAGACAATAGATGGTTATAGTCTGGCATGACTTGGATGAATTCCAATGGTATTATGAGAGTTAATAAATGTCGGTGGCAGGTTATTCTATCTTATTTGTACCTTCCAAGCTTACTGGGCTTGTGATGGGTTATTTACTTTTCTGCAATAATTGGCATATGGGAGCCAATTTTGTACTTATGATTGCATGTATTGATACTTTACGTTATGTTATGATGATATTTCGGTTATCTATTTATTTATTTATGTATAGTGATATTGGAGAGCTTTTAGGTTCTTTTAGTTACCTCGTCTTAGTTATGTTATCTTGAAATTTATCATACTTATGTCATGATTTATCTCAGTCAGTCGATGATGCCTACTTAGTACCCATGGTTTTAGTACTCATACTACAATTCTATATATTTTGGGTGCAGATCCAAGTACTAGTTGTAGTCGTTGATCAATGTTTGTGATGTGTTGATATCTAGAGATAGGGTGAACTCTTGGATTCGGAGTCACCTATTTTCTTCTATCCTTCATATTTAGTATTTGGTTTAAGACAAGATTATGTTGACTATTTTAAGACTTGGATAGTATTTGTAATTGGTCTTGTACAGTTTATACCTAGTCGTGGGATGTTATTTATGTAGTGACTACTTTTAAATTATGTCTATTGTCTTGCTTATTTATTGTGTTGGACTGCCTATTAGGCTATTTTGGGGAATTTCACCCAAGTTAACCTATTGTGTTTAACTCTGTGTTACGATTTGGCTTATGTACTAGCGGGATAGAGTAGGTGCCATCACGACTCATAAATTAGGTCGTAACAGACACCCTATTTGGTTCATTAATAGGAAGAAATTTAAACGCGTTTAGTCTAGTCTTGCATCCACGTTCAACAATGTAGTTGTAAGGCTAGGGTAGATAGTTTATTGGAGGTTTGGATGACCCATAATCATATAATCAATCCTTTGAACCAACAACCAAGATAATTAATGAAACCAACAAAGCTATGAATCTAAGTATAATTGTTTGTAGTGCCTTAGCCCTGGTTTTTTCCTATAAGTATTCAAACCATTATTTTACCGTATTGTTGACTTTACTTTTAGTTTATAACTCTTAAACTCTTTTGGTTACTTTAGCACTTGCTTAGTCTTGATAGTTGAACAAATATTTATAGTTGTTTAACACAAGTCCCTGAGAGATAGATACTTGGCTTTATTAAGGCCACTATATTACTTAGGTGAACCGCATACACTTATGTGTGCACTTGGTCGCAACATGTTTTGCTGCCGTTGCTGGGGACTTGTACTTTGGCAACTACTTTAGTTTGAGTTTTGCTTTTTGATTTCTCAAAGTGCTAATTACTTTATCTTAGCTTCTGAATTTGTAAGCAGAGGTTTACAAAGATAATAAACTAGCAAGGGATAGGATGTTGGTTGAGCCATATACCGAGAACACGTAACACTTACACTAATTGAGGAGAGAAGTAGTCATTCTCTAATAAATCCCTCAAATTTTCCAAGAAGAAGAAGATCATCCTACACCTATGGTTGAATATCTATCATCCTGCAGGATAATTCGTGAAGTGGAAATCCCACTTGCAACTAATGTTACCTTCATCATTTGAAGGCCCACTGCATGTGGTTGATTTGAGTTAAAACAGAACATGGTTCAGATTTTACACAACAGCGGGCAGTTTATAGGCTTGTCACATGAATATCGATAGGTTCACTTTCAGAATTATTTGGAGATCAGTGACACATCCATACCTACTAGGGTATCCACTAATATATGAGGATGGAACTCTTCCCCTTCTCACTTTTGGGGGAAGCAAAAAGGTGGTTGAATGTTGAGCTAGTAGTGTCTATCACGACATGGGATGACTAAGCCTAGAAATTTCTCATCCATTTCTTTCCATCCAGTAAGACTGCAAGATTGCGTAGTGAGATTTTGAGCTTCAAGTAGAAGTCAGATGAGAACCTTTACCATGTTTAGGAGAGGTTCAAATCTCTTCTCAGGGGCTATCCAGATCACCAAAAATCCAATGAGTTATTAGATCATACCTTTGTCCAAGCTCTTGACCATAGAAAATTTTTACTAGATTCATCTGCAGGTGGTAAAGCACTAGATAAAACTTATGATGAGCTTTATACCTTGTTGATCTGCATTGCTCAAGGAAATTTTGATTGGAATGGTAATAGGTCTAGAAGCTCCATGAAAAAAGTTGTAGGCATGATTAAAATTGATAATATCGCAGCGTTAGCCGCCCAATTTTCAGCTATGCAGACTCAAATAATGACTCAATTCAGCAAATTAGGTATGAACCAATCTCTTGCTCAAGTGAATGCAGTGCAACAGACCCTAGGTTGGTGTGAGATTTATGGAAATAGTGGCCACTCTGTAGACTTATGTGGTGCAAATCTGAAATTGGTGAACTTTGTATGCAACACTCAAAAGCCAAACTATGGGATTTCCTACAACCACAAGTGGCAGAGTCAGCCCATTATTCATGGGGCAATAGTCAGACTCAACAGTTTCAGCAACAGCAGGACAACTCACAGTCCAGTTACATTAATGAAACTTTGAATAAGATCCTAGACAAGCAAGAAAAAATTGTTGTTAAAGTTAAAAAACAACAAGTGGCTCAACTGAAGTTAGTAGCAGTTGGGGCAACTAGTTTAGGCAGAGAATACTAGGCCCCAAGGTGGACCTCTAAGTGATACAGGTTAAAAGTAGAGATGCTAAAAATTTGAGAAAGTTTTAGTACCCCAAAAGGAAAGGTTGCTGAGAGTGCATTGGAAATACCACCACCACAATTACCTTAGAGGTTCAAAAATGCCAAGGAGGATGCTTGTTTCAAGAAGTTTTTTGACAAATTTAGAGAACTTCACATTAAACTTCCTCTTTTAGATGTTTTATAGGGAATGCCTAAGTACGCTAAGTACTTAAAGGATGTGGTGACTAACAAGATTAAGCTGCAGGACATAGAGATAGTGGAACTTACGGAGAAGTGTAGTTTTGTAGTGATGAGCAAAATGCCCAAGAGATTGAAGGACCCAGGAAGTTTCACCCTGTTCTACAAATTGGTGATAGTGATGTGGTTCATGCTCTGAAGTATTTGGGGACAAGTATAAACATGATACCCTTGTCAGTGTTTAATACTCTAGATTTGGGAAAGTCAAGTCCATGCTCTGTGGTGCTCCAAATGGTAGACAAAACATGAGTGTATCCCTAGGAAAGTATTGAGAACGTGTTGATTAAGGTTGGTAAGTTTATTATCCCTGCTAACTTTATTGTTCTTGACTATGATACAGATAAAAGGGTGTCAATCATATTAGGACGTCTATTTTTTGTGACAGGTAAAGCACTAATTGATGTGAGAGAGGGAACTAAAAATAAGATTGGATGATGAAGAGGTGGCTTTCAAAGTTTAGAAACCACTCAATCCGCCTTCCTATTATAAATACTTGTGCATGATAATAGCCATCAAAATGGATGAGTGTGGGGTGGTGGAGTTCAAACCACCAAGAATCTCTTCAGACAATCTCTTAATATTACCCAAGCCACCTGATAAGACCAAAATAGTAAAGTTTAAAGAAAATTTTGAAAAGACTATTGATATGAATGATGATAACTTCAAGATTACACACTCAAGAGGTTAGAAAAGAGTGAGAAGATGGCCTCATAGTAGGTGCAAGAGGATGAACAAAAATGGTTGAGATGTCATAATGTGGTTCATGTCAAGACACTAATTCAGGTGCTGCTTGAGAGGCCACCCAAGTTAAGGTAGGTGTTTTATTTTTAGATTTTAGATTTTACTTCATGTAATTTTTGTTTTTGTTGAGTCACAGGTTGATAGGAAGTCTAAGTACCAAGATTTGAGTTAAAGAGCATGGAAAAGACTAGGTGTGGGGTCCCCCCAACCTCATTGATGATAAAGATGCTACTAGATAGTCTTAGAGGCCTAAGAGAGTATTTCTATCCTTACTTTTGAGATTACTTTAGGGACAAAGTGAGTTTTAAAGTGTGGGGTGTGGAAAATCTCATGGTTTTAGGTGAAGTGTGTTATAGGTTCTTATGTTCTTCCTTAGTTTTTGACTAAATTTAAAAAAATTACGAGAAGAAATTTTTTATATAGTTTTTAATTTTGCTGATTGGTGTCTAGTACTGGCAGACTTTGCCTACCCCATGGTTGTTCTTTTTGGTTTTTTTTCAATGAGGCACCCTTTGAACCCAGTATCCTATTTGTTTTTTAAGAGTAAATTTAAAATTATTTATGTTAGTTAAGTGGCATGTCCTTGTTGGTTCTAGGTATGATTGCATGATACGAGTGATTTTGGTAGTAGAAAGCATGTGATTATGTTCAATGACAACTTTTCAGACACCTAGGATATTGTTTATAACTCTTGTACGTTGTTGGTTTAATGTTGAATTCATGTTATTACTTATTTGAGAGTTTAAATTGATCCTATTTGATTTGAGCATGTGACATGTGTGAATGAGGTTTTGTATTCCTTGTTCCATTGATGTCTAGAACTTTCTTGGTGTGTGTGTAAAGCGAAATAAAGAGAGTGTGGGCTTTGGATATGATATAGGAATTTCTTTTATAGACATATTTCATGCCCTCTTTTATCTACCCTTGTACATAATCGTAGTTAGCCCCATTAATCTGTTAGTCTTTAGTCTTTGGTAGCCTCATATGTAGCCTATTCCCTTCATTGATTGACTATGATTTGATCCAAAATTCCTAAGTGCTTTAGTTAAAAAATTAATGAGGTTAAGGAGTGAAAAAATTAAGAAGAAAAAAGTGAAAGTGAAGCCCCCAAAATATTAGCTACTGGTGTTGAAAAAATTGATGTATTATGGGTGGGAGTGATGTCATGAAAAGAAAGAACATTGTGCAAAAATCTAATGTTGTATTGATAGAGAATACTCCTTACTGTGTATATGTGAACAAAATTAATGGGATGGAACAAAACAGAAGAGATGTGTGAAGGTGGAGTTGGTTAAAAATTTAGTTATTAGAGAAGAGTTTAAGGGATAGTGTGATGTTTAAAGTTCTTAGGGAAGATAGTCACTATTCTTAGAAAAAATATTTCCTACCTGTCCCTTAGCCTACACTACAACCCTGAAAGTCCTAGTTGATCCTAATCCTTAATATTCTGACATTAGTGGAGTACTACAACTTACAGCAAACCTATGGTTCATCTTACATAACTTGTGAATACCTTGTGAGAGTGAGTGTAATTTGATTCTTACACCTATTTTTGTGATAAATTGCATCTATGTGAGTGATTATAAGTAACTCTCTTGAGGGTAGGGCACATGTTTGATGATAGTTGGGTCACTTGTATGATCTCGGTTATTGAGTAATATGCATGAGTTTTCTAACTTTGTGAGTGATTTCTTGATGTTGGGAGGGTTTAAATTAGTGTTCATGAACTTTCAAGTGTGTATGACATGCTTAGTGTAAACTTGCTATTTGTGTAGTCATTATAGTGATAGCTTGAGTGTGTTGCTTGTAGTATTAGTACTTTAGTCTTTTCATGATCTTGATGCTTTAGAGAAGATTTGTCCGAGGAGGAACAAGGCTTTAAGTATGGGGTGATGATCTGAGGTGGATTTATTCACCTCAGTGTTGTTATCTACGCTTATATAGCTTAGTTTTGAGGACTTCTTTTGTGTATAATGATTTAATCTTTATATAAATTAGCATATAGTGTTGATTTATGTGTTTATAGTGTTCAAGGTGTATTGATAAATGAGTTTGGAGTCAAAACATTAAGTTAAAGTTCAAACGCTAAAACTAGTACTCTTAGCATGAGCTCAATGCAATTCTAGTTCATCGTGTTAGATTCTATGATGTTTTGGGCTCTAAATTGTGTAGTTTGATGTTTTAGTAAGCTTGGTAAGTTTATCAATAGGATATATGGTTGATAAACAAGCTGGAAAACAAGATTATAAGTCACCACAAATCTTGGACTTGAAGGACAAACGCATTGAACTAAGCTTGATAAAATCTGGAATTTTTGGACACATTGGTGTGCCATGATGCCTAGATGGTGCGATATTGGCATGGAATACTCCTTGTATCATACTATATTTTTGATTCCAGTGACCCTCCACTATTTTAATATGCCACGGACCCTAGGCCACGCGATAAGGGTGTGGCACGTTGTTATGTCAAAAATGGGCAGCTTGGTCCTATTACAAATAGGACACTTAAAATCTATAGTAAACACTTTTTGGATGACTTTGGGGCTTGAGCATACTCTGGAAAAGGCTTCTATTAGGGTTTTTACTCTTTCACATTAGTTTATTCTTGTATTTATACATGGATTATTTCATTATGACTTTTGTTATGTCCATGAGTGGCTAAATACCCATTTCTGGGGTTAAGGCCATAAACATGAGTACTTATTGTTTTTAATTTAGTTTGTAATTGTTTTTATCATTGTTGGTTTCTCTAATATCATTTTTTTAACTATCTTACGGATTCACGACCCTTAGAATAATCTTAATTCTATTGTGATCTCAGAAATAGGAATAATAGGATAGAACGGGGGATATAGGGAATATGATTGTAATCTTCTAATGAATTGAAGTTATAATTTATGTTTAGGATAGGAATATACCTAATACACCTTATTTGGTTCATTAGCTAGAAGAAATATAAAGACGTTTAGTCTAGTCTTGCATCCCCGCTCAATAATAAAGTTGTAAGGTTAGATTAGATAGTTTATTGGAGGTTCGGAAGACCCATAATCATATAACCAACCACTTGAACCAACAACCAAGATAATTATTGACACCAAAAAAAGCTAAAAGCTAAGTATGATTATTCGTAGTGTTGTAGCCATGGGTTTCTCCTCATAACTGTTCAAGCCTTTAGTTTACCGTATTATTTACTTTTTTTTCATTTTATAACTCTCAAACTCTTTTGGTTACTTTATCACTTGCTTAATCATGATAGTTGAACTAGAATTGGATAGTTGTTTAACACAAGTCCGTGAGGGATCGATACTTGGATTTCTTAAGGCACTATATTACTTGGGTGGACCAGGTCCACTTGCGTATGCGCTTGGGCACAACATATATATATATATACATACATATATATATATATCATTTCCTTGAAATTTTAGGTTCAAATTCTAAGTGTAAGATTTTACTAGAGAGGGTGAGAGCTAGAAAATAGTATGGGAATTGATAAATTAAAGTTGGGATGTATTGGGGGCGTTTTTGTGATTATTATCCCCATCTTAATCTTACAAGTTTTTAGTTAATTTTTCATTCAATTATCTAACTTGTTCTTAGTATCTTCATTTGAGAAATTATTGTGGGACTGTTTGGAGCTCAGATCACGCCCAATTTTAGGGGAAAATAATCCTTGATCTAAAAGGGACGTGATGATTTTAATTTTATAATTCCAAAAGTGGGCCCAACGAGGAACTTTTAGCTAAATTTTTTACCCAGATCATAAATTTGCAATATGGAAATTTATATTGGTCTTGACATGTAGAGAATTATTTAGATAGTATGGTAGCGATCAAAAACATCTCGAAAGGGAAAATCTTTGATGTGGAAGACTTTGCATGCAATATCCAGGTATGCTAGGCTTACCCTTCTTCAAGACTTCTCATGATTATAGTATTTTAATGTTAATGTATTAATTATGGGTGGGTTCTTACATGTAGAGAATTATTTAGATAGCGTGGTAGCGGTCAAAGACTTCTCAAAAGGGAAAATCTTTGATGTAGAAGACGATTAGTCTTACCCTTCTTCAGGACTTTTTTTCATCATAGTATTAGAATGTTAATGTGCTAAATATGTGTGGGTTCTTCTGACTCAAGTATCCTTTTTGAGATGTTGCTTATTGTAGCTGATTAGTTTCCCTTATGGATATATGTTGACTCGCACTCCTCTATGATAGCTTATGATTATCTTTTAGTACTATTCTTAGTTTACTTAGTGCCTTTGGATGAAATAAGAAGCCTGATCCTAGGAATAGGTAGGTGTTTGCCTTATATTTGATTTTGGTAATTGGTAGTGGGTTGATTAGTCCTTTATAAGAAAGAATGTCAAGAATAGTTACTTATGTAGTCAAATGACCACTATCCATTTCCTCAAGATAATCCTTGGATTTCAGGCTAACTTAGTCATTTTTTTAAGCTTATTTAGCTTTATTACCCCTATTAAGGTGGTACTGGGCCTTAAATAGCACCTTTTAGTTTAATAATTGGGACCCGTTCCACTTATAGAGACTTGGACGCCTAGAATTGGAATTGATGTTAAATAGACTTGAGATGAATTATAATTTTGGAATTCTTCTACTTTTAGCCTAAATAATAGTTTTGGTTCAAGTATGACACCTGACACATTGTTATGTTTCATCTATTTTGATTTAAGTCTGTAATTTACTATCACGTTATTATTTTCTGGTTTTGATTTGAGTCTGTCATTTATTACCTTGACTAATACTTATTTGGGATTGGAAATATAATAGAGACTGGTAAAACTTGTGGTTGTGGATGGAAAAGAGTATCAGGTGTGCATATTACACATGTTGACTCATTTTATGTTCATTATTATTGTTATTCCATCCTTACATTAGTGTTACCCTTTACTTGTACCCACCGTACTCATGGGGGCTCCGTTGGGTTTATTTCTCCTTGATTGTGACTTCAAGGATTATGGTGATCTAGTTAGGTTATAACTAGGCTTTTATTATCGATTTTGAGTTATTGGTTTTCTACTTATTGTGGATGCCTAGTTTAGCCTATTATTTCCATTTCTTCCCTTATTTATTGACTGAGGTTTATATCATCATATTTTATGTATTCTAATAATTTAGCTCAGATGGTCTAGTATGCCTACTAAGTACTGATGGTTTTTGTACTCATACTATACTCTACATCTTTTTCCTAATGCAGATCTGATTATAAGTCACTGCTATTGATGACATCCACAGGCCATGATGTTGTTCAAAGATATAGTGAGCTTTCAGAGTTCAGAGTTGATCCTCCACCTTCTGCCATTTTTTACAGTCTTGTTTTGTATATTTGGAGGCTATTATGTATATTCTTATAATTTCTAATACTTTTTTATCTTAGTGGCTCTTTTACTGACCTTACTATCTCTTGAGGTATTCCTTTTGATATGTTTTCCTCTCTCCCCCCATATAGTATGGATATTTGTATATATCTTTATTCTCCTAATATAATATTATATTTATATATTTATTTCCTCATCTATTGCTAGTTAGACCATTACTCGTTGTACTAGGGCTATGGTTTGGCATACCAATAGGTGAATTAAACTAAATTCTATTAGGTGGTGATATTTTGGTTTAAGAGCATAGGTTTACCAATAATATTGGCCTTATAGAAAGTATCTAGTAGAGTCATATGTATTGGTACAATTTTGTATCCTATCTTCAGGAGGCTACAGGACATTCTTAGGAAAATATCACATTTTTGGTTCATTATCGTGTGTTGTGTCTATATTAGTTTCTAGATTCTCATTTACTTCACTCATTCATATCTGAGTAGGAAATAAGCTACGATAGTCGATGAAAGGGACCTCAGCTTGTAGTCTAGGCATCGATTAGAGGTTAAGGTCAAGGTAAGGCTAGAACTGCAGTCCTAGCTTGAGACTTGACCAGGAAGACTTCCCAAATCCTATTATTGATCCTAAGATAGATATGGTACCAGAAGGTCAGCTGCCAAAATTTTTAATTGGCTAGGGGAAGTCCAAGCCCTATCGGGGTTAATATCTTCTTCAGATCTCCATGAAGCTTTGGTAAACTATTGGGCTTGGTAGGTGGTTAGTCAATAAATGAGGCCCAAATAGCATCCTAGGGTGGTCTTGGTTAGGAGCATAGCTTCCTACTTCGGATCCTAGGATAGAGGTCTCACCAGCATCGGTAGTCCTACAATCAAGAGCAACCTAGCCAATTATGACTTCTGAGGAGTACAAAACTCTATGTCTATTTTTTAGATTGGCTTTATCGAGGTTTATAAGGGCCCGGAGATGATGCCTTTGAGTTCTTTACTAGTTGTGAATATAGGATGTGCAATTTAGGCCTAGTAGAGTCACATGGTATCCACTACACAACCTTTTAGTTTGATTGTGTAGCCAGACAGTGGTGGAAAGGATATCTAGATACTAGGATAATTGATCTCATTTTATCACTTGTCCTCAACTCTCTGAGGTATTCTTGGAGAAGTATATGCCTTACAGCTTGTGTGAAAATCTGAGAGATTAGTCTATAGAATTGCAGCAGGACTCTATGTATGTCGTAATGTATTAGGTGAGGTTCATAAGTTGGCTACACGTACCACTATGATTCGACCTGCTAAGTATGAGTGGATTAGGTGCTTTGTTAGATTCATAAGACTTCCTTTTTGCATGGCTACTTGGAGTATGGTAGTTGCGGGTAATTCTTTTAGGGATATTGCTTACTATGCTTAGACTATAAAGAAGAGTGACAAGAGGCCGTGTCAGTAAGGCGGTTATAGTTGGAGCCCCAGTGGCTCATAGTTTAGAGGTAGAGGTTTCCAGGGTATTTAACCCTAGTACAGCCTTATTAGCATTAGGCTCAATCTAGTAGTCTCATTGTAATGACCCAGGACTACCCCCTAGTTGTCACACAGTGCTTACAACCTCGAAGGACCAAAAGCTAACCCATGAATGATATCTGCTGTGAGCACTAAATAATATAACTGTAATTAATGTGGAAAAATGGGATGAAATGCCATAAGGTTCAAAACATCTTAAATACTGATAAAATATAACATCTGTAAAACTGAATACTATCTGAAAATCTAGTATGAAAAGCCTCTAACTGAATCTTTCTAAAATGTGGAGTTGATGGGACAAGCCCCCAACTAACTCTAACTACTGAGCTACTGCTAGACTAAAATACTGAAATAAAAAACATATCCTCGATAGATGAGGAATCACTACTAAATCTACTACTGCTGGATGAATCTATCTAAGCGCAGTCAGGAAACTAAGCGTTTGAACCTATGATATGAAACATTATAGCGCAAGAAATGGGTATGTGATTAGTACATAGGAATGTACTAGTATGCTAAATGAGGTAAGGCTGAAAGCAAAAGTTCATATACATGAACAATAACTAACTAAATGATATAGAGTAACTGAATATATGATTACGTGTATACTATCACTGAGTTTTTCTAAAGCTAAGTACTGAGTTTTGATAACTGAGTAACTGATAATCTGAGATTTACTGATAACAGTGTTACTAATACTAATTAACTGTAGCTGACAGTCCTGATACTATAGAACTGAACTGAGTTCTAAACTGAAGACTAAAACTGAAACTGTGGGAGGTAATCATTTAACCGACATGCCCCAAATAAGATAAGGTAACTGAGTTGGGGTCCAATCTATAACCCTAATTGGAAGGGTGTTAGCACCGTGCCACGGGTACTAACAACTGTTGTGGAGTCAGTCCTGACTAACGGGTAACCCCTGAGATTAGTCCTAAGTTCGTGGGTGGTCCCTGAGCATGTCAGTCCTATCTAATGGGTGACATATCTTAACCTATGCTGGCTACATAGTTCTAGAACTTAAGGATTGCTTCTAGGGACCCAGTCCTAGCTAACGGGTGAGACCACATCCCTAGGATCGCTCGATGCTTAATACTACTCCCAACTGAAAGACATTGATCAGATCATACTGAACTGGACTAGACTGATATAGATTTTACTGAGCTTTCCTAAGTTCTGTAACTAACTAAGTTCTACTGAGTTAAGTAACTGAATGAGAGTACTATTGATCATGGAATGAATGATACTATCCTATTACTGTGATAACACTCAAACTACACCTCTCTAATAAGAATGTAAGCAATAGTTATCAATATATAACCCAACTAAGTCGGGGTCAAATCCCACAGGAAATATAGTATGAACTTAAGTCGTTTGCGAGTTAATCAACTGATAGTTGGATGTTTCCTAAAATGGGGGATTTTGAGTTTAACAAATAATTACTGGTCACTTTAGCTTCAGTGTTTGTAATCAAGAGTTTATGGAAAAACAAGAATTATGTTCACTAGGGGTTTTGGTACTTGACAGATGCTAATAGTGGTTCAAGATTCTCATAGTAGGTAGGACAACACGTTATCTTTATCGAAGTTATGCCTAAATGTCTCTCGACCTACTTAAGCATTTAATTTCCTAATCCTCTCGGACTTAGGAAATTTATATTTATTAACCAGATTTCACCTCAGGTTAATCAACCTTGTTACAGCGTTGATTATTAAATGGAAGTTTAGTGTTTCCAAGTCCATGTTGATAATTCATTTCCCACTATATTTTATTTCTTTCTCAAGAAAATCAAAGAAGGTGTTATCTATTATTTGCAACCCATAAACGATAATTAAAACCTCAAAATTATCAAGGAGTCCTATTACCTTTTGAATCTTGAACACTTTGCACCTTATCAAGACTTAACCCTAGATCCTATAATTCAGGTTAAAGGGGTTTAGCCACTCATGATGTAATGATCAAAACAACTAGATGAATTCATAATTTGAAAGATAAACTTACCACAAGATGAATAATAACTAGTCATTCTCAGATTAGATCACAATAGGAATCCCAAAGTAATGATTAAAATCTCTTCAAAGTATTTGTTTTTTCAAGCCAAGAAACTAGAGAGAGAAAATAACAAAAATATGTGCCTCAAAATTCAAGTTCAGAACTCTTAAGAAAACCCTAAACAGTGCTTTAAATAGTTCACCCTAATTATGGAAACAAAATAATAAAGTTCAGCAATTCCTCGGATAGGTGATGCCATCCGTGATGCCCTATCAGGAGGCTGACGACTTATCACAAATGTCGTAAACTCCTCTTTGCTTTTGGTATTCGCTGTCTTAGGCTAACGATGGTTTTAACGACCTATCATATCCTTTACGACTTAGCATGAATGTCGCCACGTCTCTACCTCATCTCTCATGTTCTGCCTTAGGCTAATGCCAATTTTGATGACTTATCAGCTCCTTGACGGCTTATCATAAAATGTTGTCACAACTCTCAACTCAGGTCCATTCTCTGTCTAAGGCTGATGATGAAGCTGATAACTTATCACAGGGTTGACGACTTATCAGGAATGTCGTCATCCATACTTTCCTTCTTTTCGCTTCAGATTTCAACTATTTTTCCTCCATCCTTGTTGGTTCTCTAACATCTTAGCTTTTACTGCAAAATCAAAGATAAAAAAATCAAAAACAACAAAAGTTGCGTAAGACTTTGCAATTATTCTCAGTTAAAAGCCTCAAATGTGTTAGCATCAACTCACATATTATACTGACACTGGATCTAGGCAAACAGCTAAATTATTGGGTATTAAATACCCCCAGGACTCCTTAGCATGAAAAGTAAATCAAAGCATCATCTTGAATAACATAACAATGTTTACTTGGTCATAATTCATTCATAGAGACATTTCATCAAACACTTGTAATGCATTAACTTGTACATGGATGGGTAATACATGTTAGCATGCAATAATGGCATTATTTCATTCTCATAGACAATTTATCAAACACATAAGAAGCATACTTGGTTTATTAAATCATAAACACTTAGGGTTAACATGGTTACAACAAGCAACTTGCAAATTGAAGGGTTTATCATGAATATCATGTAATTCAACACATACTAGAGTCAATTCTTGGAACTTGTAATCTAAATCATGGATTAAAACTCAAACAACACCATGAACATGAATTCTATCTAATTCAAATATGGAAATCATAAATCATAAATCTTGTATTTTGAAAAAAGATTCTTGGGATTCATGGAAGGTAAGGATCCATGGATGAACATCTAACATACCTTAATTTGAGAGTTTCTTGGAGTTCTTGGAGAAATTCTTTGGATTGACCTTGATTATTGAAAGATAGAGTTTGTTTTCTTGAGAGAGAATTATCTTTTGATTTTGGGGAAAAGTGAATAATAAAGGGTTTAAAAGTTTTTAGGTATTAAATCCCATATCTGGACGAATTAAAATCATGGGGAAAGACTGTTTTACCCCTGGTCGTCCTTTTAAGTTTTTGTGAAATTTCCTGATCTGGACCCCAGGTGCGATGTACCACTATCACGCCAAGCCACTGGAAAATGACAACTGGAAAATTGCATGGTGGCGCGATGCGGTAATATTGTGTTGCCACTTTGACTGATACTTGAAAGTTCACCATGATGCGGTGGTATCGCGTTGGAACACTGGAAAAGGAAAATTCTAAAATTGAGCCTTAGCGTGAAGCACCAATATTGTGGAGGCTCATTGGTTTTTTACAATTTCTATTTTGACTGGCCCCGCGATGCACTGATGGCTCAGGTGGTACACTGTCTTACTAAAATGGCCATACCTCTTCGTCCGGGTGTCGGATTTGGGCAAAATTTATATCCATGGAATGCTTATTCAATTTCACATACAATGAAAAGTCAAAATATTGAAAATTCCACATGTATAAAAGTGTATTCATCTTTAAAGCATGTCTTTGATATTTTTGGGATGAATTTAACCTAGGTAAAAGTACGGGGTGCTAGACTCATTCAGGCAGCACTTCAGATTTTAGAGGGGGGGTCAGGCTGGTTATAGTATTACCAATAGGCATAGTTATGGATAGTGTTTAAGGGTGTTCAAATAGGGTATTTAATCCAAGGTGTTCATTTCAAATTAGCTGGACCTTCACGACAAAGAAAAATGCTGGGGGCTTATTATGATTTTGGTATAGTGGGCTATTTCACCAAATTTTGTCCCTATCATGGGATGATCAAGCCTATTTTGGAAAGAGTATAGCCAATTACATCAATATTTCCTCTAGCTAAATATGGTGTGCAAAGTTGTATGGGTGGTCACCAGGGTTCTAAAGGAGGTCCTTAAGAGGGTAGCTCAGGTGGTCAGGCAGGCACCCAGTTCATAGGCATGTGGGGTCACTTATATGTCATTCCTAGTGCAAGAAGTTAAGGCTTTGAATGTTGTTATTATAGGTACAATTTTAGTATGCAATCAGCCAACTTCTGCTTTATTTTATTTGGGCTCCATGTATTTATATGTTTTCACTTATTATGCACCAAAGATGGGGTTGTCTTGGGAGCCACTACCTATGTCTGTATGTGTAGCTACTCATGTGGGTGATATTTTTGTACTGGATTAGATATATAGATAATGTATTATGAATGTTCAAGAGTAAGACACTCGAGCTGACCTTATTATGCTAGAAATGATGGATTTTGATATGATTCTAGGCATGGATCGGTTATACCTTTATCAAACAGTCTTGGATTACTTTTCCAAGATCATTACCTTAGCCATGCCTAGCATACCTCTAGTTATGTGGCAGGGTTCTTATAGTCGCGTACCCGTAGAGATTAGTTCTTATACTCGAAGACTGGTATTGAAGAGTTGTATGTCTTTTCTGGCTTATGTTTAAGATGTTAGTACTAAGATTCCTTTGCTTGACTCAGTTCCTATAATCTGTGATTTCCCTAATGCTTTTCCTACCAACCTACTTGGCTTTTCTCTTAGTGTGATATAGACTTTGCTATTGACCTTTAGTCAAATACCAAACCTATTTCAATGGAACCTTATCATATAGATCTTTCTGATCTAGAGGATCTAAATATTTAGCTTCAACACTTTTGAGGTAAAGTCTTTATTAAGCTAAGTTAACCGCCTTGCGGTGCTCCAGTTCTACTTGTGAAAAAAAGGATAGTTCTATGTGTATCTATACCGACTACAGGTAGTTGAATAAAGTGAGAGTAAAGAATAATTATAATATACCTTGTATCAGTGATCTATTTAACTAGATTCAAGGTGCAGGAGTGTATAATAAGAGTGACCTGAGATCTTACTACCATCAATTGAAGATTTGTGCAGAGGACGTCCCTAAAACAACATTTAGAATTCTTTACAGACATTATGAGATTTTGGTGATGTCTCTTAGGTAAAACAATGCCCTAGTAATGTTTATGGACGTAGTGAATCACATTTTTAGGCCTTATTTAGACTCTTTCATGATTTTTTTTATTGATGACATCCTTTTCTATTTGAGAAGCAGAGAGAAGCAAAAACAACATTCGAGGACTATGCTCCACACATTGAGAGATCATAGGCTTTATTCACAATTCTAAAAATGATAGTTTTAGATTGAGTCTATAGCATTTATGGGTCATGTGGTGTCCAAGGATGGGATTATGGTTGACCTGGTGAAGATTGAGGTCATTTGTGATTAGGCTATAACTACATCTCTGACTGAGGTTAGCAATTTTATTGGGTTCTAGGCTAAAACAGGTGGTTCTCAAGAGATTTTACACTATTGCAATAATCAAACTGACTATGAAGGAGGTTCCATTTCAGTGGTCGGATGGGTGTGAGTGGAGCTTTTTGAAGCTCAAGGACTTGTTAAATTTAGCTCATATTTTGACTCTTTCAATTGAGGGTGAGGGGTTTACTATCTATTATTTTCTAGTATTTGTTTTGAGTGTGCTCTGTTACAGCAGGGTCGACTTATAGCACATGCATTAAGACAATTGAAGGCGTAAAAGTGCAACTACCCTACTGATGACTTACAGTTAGTGGCAGTAGTTTTTGCACATAAGATTTGAAGGAATTACTTGTATGGTGCTCATTGTGAGACATTCACTAAACATTATAATCTTCAATATATGATGACTCAGGTTGATCTTAATTTAAGGCAACACAAGTGTATTGAGTTGCTAAAGGAATATCATCTCTCTATTATATACCATCTAGACATAGCGAACGTGGGAGCAAACGCCTTGAGTTAAAAGTTGGTGAGCATGGGTAGTTGGCCTTTCTTTATGTTTTTGAAGCAATTGTCAAATTTGGATATCCAGTCCTTAGACAACATGATAATTCGATGATCAAGTTTGAGTGGTGAGTCTAGAAGGTCTACCTTAGACTCTAAGGGCATTTTTAGATTTGATGGTATTATTTGTTTTTAAAAAGTAAGTTTGATTCAGTTGATACACCATGAGGCTTAGCACCAGGTATTATATTCACCCAGAGACATCTAAGATGTATAGAGATTTAAGCCAGCACTACTAGTGGAGAGGTATGATAAAAGATAAGCAGACTGCATGGCTCAGTATTTGTGCTATCATTAGGTGAAGGTCATGCATTTGATACCCAGTGAAATGCATCAGAGGCTATCCATTCCCGAGTAGAAATGGGAGTGGATGGAAATGGACTTTATCGGTGGTTTACCTTGTACTTTTTTTTGTTTTAATAGTATTTGGGTCATCACAGATCGATTAACCAAGTTTGGCCATTTCATTCCTATTCAAACTTGCTTCAGTTCTGAAAGATTTATTTGGGTCTATGTTCGAGAGGTGGTTCGCCTTTATGGGTTACCCATGTCGATTATTTCATATATGGGCTCTCAGTTCACTTCCAACTTCTATAGTACATTTTAGGAGGAGTTGGGTACCCAGGTGGATCTTAGCACCATTCTTCATCTCCAGACTAAGAGACAGTCAGAGCATACTATTCATGTTTTAGTGGATATTCTTCGTACATATGTTATGAACTTTGGAGGTCAGTAGGAGCAACTTTTAGCCTTAGCATATTTTTTCTTTAATAATAGCTACCATTCTATCATTCAGATGTCTCCATTTGAGTCATTATATGATAAGCATTGTCGATCTTCGATTGGTTAGTTTGAGATATCATTTATTAGGCCCCGTGGTATCGATTTTCTTCGTAATTCTTTGGACAGAGTTTGGGTGACTCAAGATAGGCTATGGGTAGCTCAGAGTAGGCAAAAGAGTTATGCTAACCATAAGTTTTGTGCCTTGAGATTTAGAGTTGGTGATCAAGTATACCTATACATGTCGCCTATGAATGGCATGATGAGGTTTAGGAAGAAGGGAAGCTCAGTGTAAGGTCTTGCAAAGTTCCCTCGTAGTTTAAGCCTTAGGGCGTGTCGAGTGAGACATGATTCTGGCCCTAAAAGATTGAAAAGTGACTTCCTAAGTGAGTATCATGCTAACCATGTAGAATTTCCCTAATTTTGACTTTTTATCACGTGGGAAAGTTGATATGTTTTCCATCGATATAAGATTTTCCCAAATTGGACACTCGGGTAAGAAGTTATGGCCAATTTAAGCCTTCGTCGTAAAAACTGCATTATTTGAGAGCCTAGCGCATTGCGGAGAGGGTGCATTTAGCAATTGTAAATTTCCAGTGGGACTCCGCAATAGTGGCACATCGCGGAGGAGTCCCAGGTCCCAACCAGTGGGAAAATGCATGGCTTCGCATCGCGGAGGCTGTCAATTTCCCAATTGTCATTTTTCAGAGAGCCAACGCGATTAGTGGCATGGCGTTGAGGACAGCAAAATCGGGTTCCATTTTAATTTTTCTAGTTTTGCACTGATGTTTAAAAGGGCGTTTTGGACTTTTTCCAAGCCTATAAAATTGTGGAAACACTAGATCAAAGCCATTTACAAGCATCCTATAAGTGTTTTATCAAGTTTTATCTCAACAAGAACCCTAAATACTCAAAACCTCTTCCAAGAATCTCAAGAATCCATCATGGATTTTCTAAATTGAGTCAAGATTCTAGGTTCCCAATTGAAGGGTCTCAAGAACCCTCATTCTAGAGAAAGAGTAGAGTTCCAAAAGTGAGAGTTCTTCTAAAGCTTTAAATTCAAGGTATGTGGGGTTTTGAACTTGGGTAACCCTTTCACCCTTGTGCCCAAAATATTTATTTACATCATGATTTTGCTGAAATTATGGGGTTTTTACATGAGTTTGATTGGGGTTTTCACCCATATTTATTGAATGCATTATGTTGATATTTCTCATGAATTGAGAGTTAAATGGCATGATTTCTACATGTTTTCTTGAGTTTTTACATCTGGATAAACCCCATGACTTTACTCTTTGAGAAGCTTATATTTGAAATATTGACATATTGAAGCATATGACTACATTGAGATTTTGAGATGAATTGCTGAAATTTCCAGATTTCCACATGATTTATGAATCTATTTGCTATATATTGTGCTTTTGATAAGCTTTAACTTGAAATTCAACTATGGGTTAGTAAGCCCTATTCGAGACTTATAAAATTATGAACTCTCGTTCTATAAGCACCCATGATTTGAGTATTTTGAGATGGTTGAAAATTGAATTGACCTAATGGTCCAAAAGCTTTGAAATCCACTTTACTATACGAGATTATTAATTTGATTAATGGGTTCGTGGTGAACCATGAGATTTTTCTTAAATTGGATTTTTATGAGATGAGCGCAGGCAATCTAAAGGGAGTAGTATTTAGCACCGAGCGGGTAAGCTACTACGGTTTCTTACCCCAAAAACTATGTGCCACCGTAGGATGTGAGCCTGAGGCAGATTATATTATGATTATGAGTGGGCCTGATGCCGATTTGATTATGTGGTCCCGAGGACGATTTTCATTTAGTGATCACTAGACCTAGGTTATACTCCTTGGCAAGAGTATGACGCTCCTCCCCAACATGGGGTCTCTTCCTTAGGAGGACAAAACATTGGACTCCATATAGCTCGCACGGTTTATGCCGGTTACGAGAACCTCCCTTGCCTTTCGAAATTAAATGCTTATTTTCCTTCCCTATAAGTTTTTTCCCCTAAATGGTTGAATTACAAAGATATTCCCTTATCAAGGTATTGATTTGAGATGAGATATTTTCTAAAGTGGATGAAATGCCTTCAAGTATGTTTTCAAGTTTTATGATTTCGAATTCCAAGTATATGAGTTTCTAAATGATTGTGGAGTGTTGAGCATTGAAGAAATTTTACTCTCTTGAGATATATGCATGACTTGAAAGTGTGGTTTGAAATCCAAGGCCTTTGGGCATTGAGAGTAAGAGAAGGTTTTCGGTTTTGAAGTTAAATAATGATGACTTACGAGATTGTGTTACATGTTTCATTCTACATGACTTATGAGTTTCATATTTTACACTTGTTTAAGCTATGTGAGTCATCTCATTATTCATACATGATTTGATTGAAGAAAATATCGTTACTACTTTATACATATGCATGTACTCCCGCATACTCAGTAAATTCCAAAGTACTGACCCACATATATGTCTATGTGCTATATTGTGTCATAATGTAGGTTCAAGAGCTCAGTCCCAGCCTCGCCCGTGATTCTTCGAGTATCTTTCCTACATTTTCTACAGTGGTGAGTCCTCATGATTCGAGGACTGATCTTCAGATAACTACCGTACTTTAGATACTATGTTTTATCTTCAGTTCATTTTGAGTCAGTTAGGGCCTGTCCTAATAGCTCTCTAGATTTTGATTCATAGAGGCTTTGTCATACTAGTATCAAACTTGTGATATGTCGAGAGGGATCAGTATTGTGGTTTTGTTGAGATTTCTCTATGTTGTGGTCATATGAACCAATTATCCTTTCTTGTGATATGCTATGCGAGTATTTAAGTCTATCCTTATCTTGAATTGGGTGTTTTTGGGTAAAAATCGGCTCTAAGGGTTAGCTTGGGGATACTTGTAGCCTTAAGCACCGTGTGATGTCTCGGGAGACAATTTCGGGTCGTTACACTCAGCCTCAAGTATATCGGTCCATTTGAGATACTTCACAAAGTTGGGGAGGTTGCCTATGAGTTGGTCTTGCCTCTATCATTTTCACCCATCCATCTAGTTTTTCATGTATCAATTCTACAACATTATATTTCAGATGAGTCGAACGTAATTTGGTGGGACTTGGTTCATTTGGATGAAAGGTTGCCTTATTGGAGGAGCCAGTTTCTATTCTATCCAAAGATGTCAGGCAATTACATTCTAGAAATATTCTTATGGTTAACATAAGTAAAGACACCATCCAGTTTGGTAGGATACCTAGGAGACTGATCATGATATATGGACTAAGTATCCTTACATGTTTGGGCCTTCAGGTATTTTTTAATCTTTTACTTTTGCAGATAAAAGTTTTTTTAGTAGTGGATGTTATAATGACCCTCCAAGTCGTTTTCTATGTTTTTGTGCTTTTTATGCATTTAGAACCTTCCCATAGCTTCCCTAAGTCATTTATGACTTTCTCAAACTGACTGTTCAGTTACCGGCCAGTTTGTTTTTTTCTTAGAGTCATTTCCCTATTTTAGAGGTTTTGAAGTTGAGAATATGCTCTCTAGACAAAACTTCAAGTAAATGGCCTCATAAGAAACCTCTGATGGTTTTATTAGCTCCGCATGTCTATTTTAGTCTAGGGGATCTTTGTTTTGGGACCCAAGGCTTCCGGACATGTTTTGAGCTAGTGGGCAAATTTTGGCAAAAATAGATAGGGCCTACATTTTATTCAAACAACCTCAGATGGGAATTTTTATGGTTTCATTGAGTCTGGAATGCCAAATTTGGTGGGGATAGCATAGTTAATTTGTGAGCTTAGGTTTCTGAAAGAATTTTGAGCACCTGATCAGAGTATGTTAAGACTTAGCAAACTTGGTTGATGCCAATTTGTTGGTGCAATCGCTTTAGTGGTTGAGGTCTTCTTAAGCGGTAACCACTTTAGCATCCAAGCAACGACTTAAGAAGAGGCTGGCCATCTTTTCAGGGACTGCTAAAGCGACCCTCTTGGTACTTAAGCAGTGACCCCTAAAGCAATATTTTAGCTGCTTAAGCGGGCATCGCTAATGTGTGTGTGTATATATATCACAACCTGATTTATGAGTCATGATGGTACCTACTTTATCCCGCAACTAGGTAAGCCGAATCATAACTCGAAGCTAAACGCAATGGGTTAACTTGGTGGAAAATACCCCAAGAAAGGCAAAATAGACAATATAATTCAAAATAAGTAAGGCAATAGAAATAGTCAAAAGAGTATCCATAACATAGAAAACCATCCCACGACCTGGTAGGGCCAGTACAAGAGCTACTATAAATACAACCCAAGTTCTAAAACAATAAATACAATCCTTTCTTGAGACTAAAGACTAGACATAGATAGATAGAAAGAAATGAGGCAACTCCTACTCCAAGAGCTCACCCTATCTCCGAAACCCAACATAGCATGATCCTCGAATCAACGACAGAAACTAGTACTTGGATCTGCATCAAAAGGTACAAAAGTGTAGTATGAGTACCAAAACCATGAGTACTCAGTAGGCATTATCAGCCAACTGAGCTAAATCATGATATAAATACAATAAAATGCAAGTTAACATAACTAAGTCAAGAAGAGGGGCAAACTTATACATAACTCAAACATCGTTGTACACAATGAAATAAATTTATTGGAACAATAATGTAAAGAAAAATTAATTATAACTACAAGATTGGATCCTATAAGCCAATAAGTGCAAAAGAGTAAATAACACAACGTAGGCCCCCCTAAGCCTGGAGGGTACAATTAAGTAAAGCACAAATTAAACCACCATCATTTCCATGTTCCATGATACAACTAGAATCCATCCATGTCATACTACACTATAGTCAATTTTCCAATTTTTAACTTGAACCGATACCCATATCTTAACATCACACTCCATTGCAAAACTTAAACCGGTATCATAGGATCAATATCATAAGTAATAGTCGAACTCAAATTGGTAATTACATAATCAATAGTATAATCAATATCCAGACTTGAACCGATATATATATCATCCATATCATAATCATTATTTGAAACTGAACCAGTATATATATCATCAATATCATAATCATAACTTGGACTCAAACCGGGGTATATATCATCAATATCATGATCATTACCCAAACTCAAAATGGCATTTATATATCATCAATATCATAACCACTAATCACCATCACCAGGTTTTACCGTATTTAGCATCAACTCCAAATATCAAAAACTTATGTACATTAGGTTTCTATCTTCATCAAGCCTTGTATTAAGCATTTCAAGGTATATCACAAACATATAAAGGTCAAACAAACTATGTCAAGTCATGACCTAAAGCAGAACGGAAGGTCCCAATTCTAATCCCTGAAATCTATTTTAAGGTAATATTAATCCGAACTAGACTAAGGTATCTAAATCCACTTTTAGATGTTAAACCAACCTCAATTAACCCTAAGATAGAAGTTCTACTATGGAGTTAAGCAACTAAACCAAATACACCTAAGTTTAGGTTTCCAGTTAACTTAAAAGTTCCAACTAATCCAAGTATTGCAAATTTCATGACCAACACTTAAAGCCCATCCAAAATATAACATAATATCATAAAGATACAATGACATAGCTCAATCTAAGAAGAGAGAAAACCTAGCCTACCTGAATACCAAAGAAAACTTAAAGAATCCACTAAATCACTAACTTTCCCTTCTGAAAAACTTCTGCAAGATGCCACGCTATCAAAATTACGATCTACTTAGCAAGACAAGAATAATGATCCAATATTGCACTATTGTGCTTCAGGTCCACAATTACTCAAAAATCCCAAGTGGGTCCCATTTACAAAAATTGCATTTCCCAAGCCAACCCAACATTCCCTTTTGCTCAAGTAGTAATTACCCTCGAAAATGGGTGAAATACATTGGTGCTAAAATAAAGTCACCAAGTTTGAAGGGTTTTCAGGAAGAAAAGGGAAAATCAACCAAGAACATAAAGAAATCTTACCATAATTTTGAAGGAGAATTATGTAATAATCGTTATCCAAGCTCCCCAAATAACTCACAAGATCTAACCCCAAGCTTTCTCAATATTATAGGGTTTAACTCTACTGGAAATGGATGAATAAGGGTGAAAATGCTCCAAAAAGGGAATATTTATACCCTTCCCAGGTGTTCGAGAGTCGTTACCATGACCCAAATCTGGTGATCGCAGAATCTGATGGCTACTAGGTAAGTCACTATTTCTACACATAGTATCTCGTGGAACTTGCTGGGTGCTTCCAGATTGCTATTCGCGATCTATGACCCGCGATCGCGGGTGCACCATAACAACTGAGACTTGGGAATTTTGTCAACTCCTTGAGATTCATTTGGAATCCTGTATATGCAAACAGACTATGCTTCCTTATCAAATTCGACGTTCTAGACTCAGTGGCATAGTCAAAATTTCCATATGATATTATTTTCGACAAAAAGTGGGTCCCACACCCAACTTCTATTTTATTAACTCTCTGACCAAAGGTTAAAATGAGCCTGGGTGCCTCCAGACCTGAACCAAGAGTCCACCTAGCCTAAAATTGTCATTCTTAAGTTAGTATAATAGTTAAAATTTGCATACATGATCATACGACTGCATTTTTTGCCCAGTGGCCATTTGAAACCATCAAAGACTTCAAACTAGGGAATTGGCGCTAAGAACCAAACGAACTGCCCAGTAAACAAATTGTCAGTCCCAGCAAGTCATAAATGACCTGGGGTAGCTATAGGAAATCTCTAATGGAAAAAATAAGTGTAAATATGAAAAATTACATGAAGGGTCACTACAAGATATATATATATATATATATCATATACTTGAAATTTTAGCTTCAAAGTCAAAGTGTAAAACTCCATTAGAGAGTTTGAGATCTTGAAAAAGTGTGGGAAAAGATAATTGATGTTGGGATTGTCTTGCGGGAGCCTTTGTGATCATTCTCCTCTTCTTAATCTTGTAAATTTTTTGGTTAAGTTTCTTTTTATTTCTCTAATTAGTTCTTATTTTTCAAGTTTATTCAAGTATTTTTTTAGGATTATTTGAGATCAGAACATGCCCAATTTTGAAGAAAATAATTCTTGAGATGAGAGGGACGTTATGACAATTTCAATTTTATAATTCTACAAGTGGGCCCCACGGGATATTTTTGGTTCAATTTCTTATTCGGACCGTAAATATGCAATATGGGTATTGATTTCTCATCTTTATGTGTATAGCATTATTTTGATAGCATTTTAAGGAACAGAGGCTTCTTGAAAGGGAAAAGCTCTGGTGTAGAGGACTTTGCGTGCTTTCGGCAGTGCCCACATTCAGGTTGGCTAGGCTTACCCTTATTCTAGACTTTGTTTGATTATAGTATTATAATGTTAATATTCTAGTTTCGGGTGGGTTCTTCTGGCTCTGGTATCCTTTTTACGGTTGTTTCTTACTATAGCAGATTAGGGGCCCTTCTCAAAATATTTTGGCCTCATATTCCCTAATAATAAATTATGATTATCCTTTAGGACTATTATTTTCATGACCCGATTTTCAAGTCATGATGGAACCTATTTTATCCGTCCATTAGGTAAGCCAAACGTAGCTCGAAGCCATGGATAATGGGATAATTTGGTGGGAAAATGGCATAAATGCTGAATATTTGCAAGTAAATAATTACAACAATAAATCATGTAAATAATAATGTTAATAGTACTAATATCCAGGATAAATAAGATGAAAATTACATCCCACGACCTAGTAGTGTCAGTACAAGAGCTACTGACAAAAGGAATATGAGTATTAGAATAGTCAAATACAAATCAGTCTTAAATTATGAAAGACTAGACATAAATCAAAGAACGAAAAAGGGAAACTCTGGCACTGAGATCTCACCCTATCACCAAACTCAAATTAACATGATCGTGACATCAACGGTGGCCACTAGTACTCGGATATGCACCAAAAAGGTATAGAATTGTAGTATGAGTACCAAAGCCAAGGTTACTCAGTGGCCAACATCGGTCAACTGAGCTAAACCATAATATAAGTATAATAATATGCAACATAAGAAAGATAAGTCAAGGCAAAAGGGAAAACCTGGAATAATGATCCAAATGTTGTAAATAAATAAATAATTCAGAATAATAACATAAAGAACACATAACTATCACTATAAAACTAGCCACCATAAGCCAATAAGTGGGAAAATATAAATAACCCAACACGAGAACCCATAAGACCGGAAACTACAATCAAAGATAATAAGTAATCGGAATTATGACAAATAATCGTATCTCAATCCATAACTAAGAATTCTTCCATACCATAAAACTCGAACTAGAACTAATTCCATAACCGTCATACGCAACCCCTCAAGGAGGTCTTAAACTAGAACTTATATAATAAAATACCAAACTTGAATCAAAACTCATATCATGAATAATGTCAAAAACGAACTAGTCTAAAGCTCATAAATTGTTGGACTTGAACAGAACTAGTCTCAACTATCAAGTATCAATCTAGCATAAGTATCATGTAACCAACGTCTTCAAGATCCTAAATATGTAAGTTCAGGATACAATACGCCTAAAAAACTTACAAGGAATTAATAATAGTCATGGCCTAAGGTGGGTCGAAGGGGCCCACTTCTAATCCCTGAAATTTATTCCTAGGAAAAAATAACCCCAAACTAGGCTAATGCATCTAAATTCACTTCTAGATGTTAAATGGGCCATATTTAGTCATAAGATAGCAATTCTACCCTAAGTGCGAGCAACTAAGTCAAATACACCTAAATTATGATTACCTAATAGGCTAAAAGTATCAAATTATACTAATTACACCTCCAAGACCTAATTTCCCACCCATTTATAGAACTTTATCATAAGTATTCTAGGATAAATCTCAATCTAAAAGAAAGGTAAATCTAGCCTACCTCGACGCCGACGAATGCCCAATAAAATATACTAGATTAGTGTTTTTCCCTTTTGAGAAGTTTTTGCTTGATGCCACGCAATCAAAATCATAATCAACTTATCAATATGAGAGAAATAGTACCCATATTGCATTTTAATGCTTCAGATCCAAAATCATGTAAAAATCCCATTTAAGGCCTGCTAATGGAATTGCACTTTTGAAATCGTCAACACGTCCGTCTATGCTTAAGGAATATTTACCCTTAAGAATGGATAAATTTCAAGACCAAATAGTGCTAAATTTAATCCACCAATATTCTAGGGATTTCAAGAATTAATTGAGAAATTAACCATGGAATTAATGAGAACTTAGTAAGAATTCAAAGAAGAAACAAGTATTTCAAGCTTACTAACACCCCAAATCACCTTTTGATATTAGAAACTGGGTTGCTTTAGCGATCAGCGCAAAGCACCCAAGTGCTGCTAAAGTGGTACCCGCGCACACCTGGCATGCCGCTAAAGCAAACAAGCCAGCGCTAAAGCAACTTGTGCTTTAAAGTCCAACTTATTGTTAAAGCAACATGTTGGAGGCTGGTCTAGGCCACTAAAGTGGATGCACTAGCTGAGTGCACTAACTAGACTTTAAACTTTTCCAAGCCTCCACCGACCCCTTGGGATTTATTCAGAATCCCATATATGCAAATGAACTTGTAACACCTCAAAAATCCAAGCCAATATTTGAACCATTCTTTAAGTTCATTCAAGATCAAACCTCATGTTTTGATAGTTATATAGTTATTTAGACACATATTAAGGTCACAAATAGATCCTAGCTTATAGACCAGTCAAAATATCCTTTAGCGATTAAATTCTTGTGAAGTATATATCTATAGTTAGCTTCAAACGAGCAAAAAATTTGGTACACCTATAATTTTTTATCTCATGACCCACTAAAAGATAGATAATTCAATTAGCTTTCCTACAATACCAATTTTTCCTTAATCGAATATAGAGATGAACTGTTTGGCCAAATTACTGAAGCAATATCAAATTTGCCAAGAGACTACGACTCTAATCTAGACTTATGATCAGACATCACAGGTCATTGGAAGGGAGTCGTGTCTGGGCAGTAGAGGCTGAAATTAGGTTTCTGGACATGACTCATGGCCAGGCCCTACGAGTCATGACCTAAGTCATTGGAACTATTTCCAGGCGACTTCCAGACAGTTTCTAAGGGGATTTTTGGTGTTTTCCCACTTTTAACCCCCAAAACTACGTCATTTAAGCTATCTTAAGGCTGAATAAAAAGCCAAAACACCCTAAATCCCTCATTCTCAACACAACTCACGAAATTCTCCAAGAACATATGATTTTCTCTTCTGCATAACAAGAAATTAGGGTTTTTCATCTCCAAGTTTAAATTCTCAAAACGTCAATTCAAGAATCAAAAGTAATCAGGTATGTGGGTATTCAATGAGGATACCTTTCATTCTCATGCCCAAGTTATGTTTTTTTATTGATAAATTGTATGATTTCCATAATCAAGGGATTTTACCCAATTGTTATTCTAAGCTTAAATTCAATCCCCCCCATGGTATTATTTTCACTCCTAAGCATGTTTTAATGGTTATTCATGGATTCTGAGACCCATATTATATCATTCATGCTATTCTCATGCCCATGTATGATTTCCATGATCTTACCCCAAATTTCAAGCATATGATCAAGATATATGAGTTTTCCCTAATGTCTTCAGAATCTTTTGTTATTAAACCATGAATATATGTTTTCCATAAGAATGGAATCCTTCCATGTTCAAGAATCATGAATTTCCACATTATAATCAGTTGTTGAATTTTAGACTTTATTCAAGAAATTTGCTATTATGATCATCTTTTATTATTATCATGTTCATTTTGCATTAGTCAAACCTGGTGGGTTATGAACACCTGATACCTAGGAACTCATACATATATCAGTTTACATGTTCTGAGCAATTCAGATTAAACACAGTTGATACTTTCAGAATGATATCATGATGAGAAATTTAGTTCATGTCTCAGTGTCTTTCAGTTGGAAGTAGTACTTAGCACTAAGAGAATGTAGGGATGAAGGATCACTCGCTAGTTAAGGACTGAGACATTTAGTAGAAGTCCCTGAGTTCTAGAACTATGTTTCCACCATAGGTCATAAGGGGCCACCCACCAGTTGAGGACTGACACCCTAGTAGGGGTCACCCGCCAGTAATGGACTGACACCCAAGTCCATTGGGACATTAATTTAGTGGATCCAAGTTAGCCAGTGTTGGTACCCATGGTAAGGTACTTTCATCCTTCCAACTGGGGTTACAGTTTGGACCATTATTTTTCATAGATTAAGGAATGTCGGTTCTAGTTAGCTCCCACGGTACTCAGTTTATGTTCAACTTATGATTTAGTTCAGATATGCATGACCTTGTATTCAATTATTCAGTTATTTAGTTTTATACAATACATGTTTATACATGGCCACAACATTAGCTCATATTCCACAATTTCAGACCCAATATTCATACATGACCCTTAGTATAGTTTTACAATATATTCAGCTTTAACTTGAGATCAAAATACTATTCATGTTTCTACCACTTCCCAGCTTACAAAAATGTTTTAGCTCATGATTTAGAAATTTCACCATGCCTTACAGCTTTTACATACAAACATATTTTAAATATATATTTCAGTAAACGGTTTATGTCCTTAATTTCAAAGAATATTTTAAGCATTTTCATGACTAAATGCATATCTCACATACTCAGTACATTCCAAAGTACTGATAGAATACCTTTTCTACCTGCATTTTTCATATAATGTAGATTCAAGTTCTTACTCTTAGGATCATAGTCAAATAGATCACAACATTCATCTAGAAAGTGATGAGTTCATATTTTGAGGACTCAAGTCAGTTGCAGTTCTTGTATTGTATTTTCTTATACATATGTATTGGTTAGTGATAGTTGGGGTCATGTGTTGACTACCTATAGTCAATATTAGTAGAGGCTTCATAGACGGTCAGTCATAGTCAGAATATGTAATTTAAGTTCCTCTTTCTTTCAGATTATAGTATTGTAAACTTTGAACAATATCTTTTTGAAACAAATTATGTCATGATTATGCTTCCGCTAAGCAAATTTAGCTTTTACATATATTTTAAATCAATTGCTCAAGCATCGTGCTAGTACATGGGTTATCTTGGGATCACTTGTGGTTCTAAGCATTAGGTTATGACTAGGGGTAGTCTCAGGTCATGATAGAGCTATGCTTCCCAATCAATGTTGATGTTCTAGACTCAATAGCACAGTCAAAATTATCATCTGAGGTCATTTCAATAAAGAGTTGGTCCCACACTTATGTGCCATTTTTATCAACTTTCGGCCAATCGCCCGAAATAAGTTCGGATGCCCTAGGACCCAAACCAAAGGTCCTCATAGTCTAAAATCGATGTTGTAGAGTTATTGTAATTGTCAAAATTGGCATACGAGATTGTTTGAATGAAGTTTTTTCCTGGTAGCCAATTCTTAGCAACGAAGATTTCAAAATAAGGAATTGGCTCTAAGAATCAAACGAACTGCTCAGTAACTAAATTGTCAACTCCAGTAAGTCATAAATAGCTAAGGGAAGCTATTAGAAAGCTCAAAATAGCAAAAATAAGAAAAGGTGTAGAGAATGGCTTAGAAGGTCATTACAATATCCATTCTTAATAGAACTTTTATCTGTGAAAGTAAAGGATTAGGATGTATCTGAAGCCTCGAACAGGTATGGATACTAGGCCCGCATCTTACTTCTAATCTCCCAAGTAGCTTCCTCTACTGGGTGGTGCCTCTACTAAATCTTTAGCCACTGAAATCTCCCTAGAGCACAACCACCTAACATCCTTGGCTAATATGAACATCGACTTCTCCACAAAGCTCAATCGTTCATCCAACTGAACTGAGTCCCACCGAAGCCTATGAGACGCATCAGGAATATACCATTGCAACATAGAAATATGGAAGTCAGGATGAATAGAAGCAAAATTTGAGGGTAAGGCTAACTCATATGCCACCCCTTTGTCACAACCCAAAAACTAAGTATCATGAGGGCACTTATTACGACAAGCCTTGACAAGTAAGCTAACCACCCAAATTGATATGTAATGAGAAAACAACACTAAAATCTTAAACCAAGACTTCTAGAACAAAGTTGAACCATACATATACAATAATAGTGGAAACATACAAAGCAATGATACCATAAATCACCCCGAAACCCGGTGTCACAGCTTAAGAACAATTAAGGACATCGCGAAGTAAAAAATAATACAAATGAAAATCTGATAGAAAGCATAAGCTTGTCTATGAAAATATAATAAGACATGAACCAAATAGAATGAGGTTGATGGTCGACTCTAAAAATATAGGGCGACCACTACCTCAAAAATACTCCCAACATCACCCAAAATCAGCTACACTTGTACTTGGATTTGCACCAAAAGGGCATAGTAGGGGTGAGTACAGTGCACTTGTACTTAGTAGGTATCATAGGTTAACTAAGCAAAGTAGAAAATAATGTATATAAATAAACACTATGGACACATCACCTACAATTAGAAAATGTCCCAAATAGTAGCCCACACCATCTCTACTAACATTTATTAAATATATCATATACTCTAAGTACAAGTACGGGAAAAAAGCACAGTATATATATATTGCCTATTTTTTAGTCTGGGTCAAAACGGACCCCTAAAATGAGTTTTCAAAAAAGAAGGGTAAAACCAAAATTTTAGTTCATAAATACATTGCCCTTGATTAAAAGAATCCATAGAACAAAACCCAAGTGAAAATAGGACAAAATGAGGTTTAAATTTGAAGAAAACTATTTTAGGCCTTCCAGGCCAAAATTCCCAAATTTCACTTCTGAAATTGTATTTTAGCATGCTTTAGATGATAAGAATCGAAGAGAAATAATTGAAATAGGAATTTGGAGCTTACCCAAGCTTTAAAATGGAAGAAATCATCCAAAAGCTCTAAAATCCAAAGTTAAGTCTCAAAATAGTGAAAAAATAAGAAAAAATCTATTTATACATAGTACTAGTGTTGACCGCTAAAGAGGTCAAATGGATGCTTTAGCAATCACCACTAAAGTAGTCATGTACCACTTCAGTAGTACCTACTTGCATGCTAGTCCGCTAAAGAAGACAAGGCCTGCTAAAGCGCCCCCTCCCAGTTGGGAGTTGGGTCATTAAAGTGGTCAAAATGGCACTTTAGCCCACTGCTAAAACAGTCAAAATGGCGCTTTAGCAGCTGCACCAACTAGGTGGTGCACAAGTTGGACTTGGAAACTTTTCGAGTCTCTGCCAACTCCTCGAGATTCATGTGGGATCCTAAGAGATCAATAAAACTATTCTACCCTATTAAATTTGATGTTCCAAACTCAATAGTGACATCAAATTTTCAAATATAGATTGTTTCCACAGAATCGACACAGAGACCAAATTTCAAAATTTTCCAAATTGAGGGCCAAAATGAGATACAAAAGCCATAAAATCACACCAACCATGTTACTAACCTAAAATTAACATTCCAAATCTGTTGGCGTAGTTGGTTTTGCCATCCGACACACAGAATAATAAATGTTGACCAAAGTCAACTATAATGCCTTTTTAACCTCTAAAAACTACAAATATGCACAAAATACACAATAATACATAGCAAACAATGCCAAACATTCCCACACCCTAGAAACATCATGTAGCAACCATAAGGAGGGTAAAATGGTTAAAATAAATAAAAATAAATATTTCACAATAATCAAGTCATTACACTCTCCAACTATGGGAAGGATCTCAAAAGATCTAATATATCTAAGGCTAAGCTTGCCTTTCCTTCCAAACCTTATCAGGCCCTTCATGGGTGATACATAGAGGAATACCCAATGACCAAATCCAATTCTCAAGGCACAAAATCTATGATCTGTGTAAGCCTTGTCCCTACTTTGAGCTTACCACAGCATATCCCAAATCACCCTAACTCTGTCCAACGACTCCTAAAGCAAGTCAGTACCATTAGTTTCAATCCTGAAGCTATTGAACCAACCAATTGAAGAGTGACAACACCCACCATACAATGCCTCAAAGGGTGTCATCTCAATGCTCTAATGGTAGTTTTTATTATACACAAACTCCTCCAAAGCTAAGTATTTCTCCCACTGTCCTCCAAAATAAAAAACATAAGCTCAAAGCATATCCTCAAGAACCAGAATAATCTGCTCCAACTGCTCGTTGCTATGAGGGTTGAAGGTTATGCTAAGATCCACCTGAGTACCCAAATCCTCCTAAAACTCTCTCTACAAGATAGAAGTAAACACTGAGCCTCAGTCTAAATGATAAATATAGGAACACCATGAAAATAGACTATCTTTTGAACATAGATACGGGCTAACCTCTCGGTGTTGAAGGATATTTAAATAGGAAAGAAATATGCCAATTTGGTTAACCAATCTACAATGACCCAAATACCACAGGAAGTGCTCGTTAAACCACTAACAAAGTCCATGGGGATTCTCTCCCACTTCCACTTGGGAATAGGCAACCTTTGACTATAAACATCAGGTCTTTGATGCTCGGCCTTCACCTGCTGATGAAATAGGAAACAAAAAGTCTACCATATCTCTCTTCATTCCACTCCATCACTAATCATGCCTCTAATCTATTCACATCTTAGTTATACCAAGGTGAATAGAATATTTTAAGATGTGAGCCTCAATCAAAATTGATTGAATTAAATTTCCAACCCTTGGAACATAAATCCAGCCATCAAATCTTAGAATACCCTCAGAATCTATATTAGCCCTCCTAGACTCACTACACAACACTTGATCATGAATAATACCAAGTTCCATATCCTCAAACTGGCAATACTAAATCTACTCAAATATGGTAGACCTCACCTCAACACTAGCAAGAATCCTCCTGGGGTCAAAAATGTCAAGTCGTACCATAAAGTTAGTTAAGGACTGGATGTCCCATGCCAATAGCCTCTGAGAAACTGAGATAGAAGACAAATTATCCATGCTCACCTCTTCTATCTCAAGGTATTGGCTTCCACGTTTGTCTCATTCAGATGATATAAGATAGAGATTTCATAATCCCAAGAAAACTTTATCTATCTTCGCTACCTAGAATTAAGCTCTCTCTAGGTCATAAGATGCTTAAGACTATAATGATCTATATGGATCTCACAATACATGCCATAAAGATAACACCTCAAAATCTTAAGCGCTAAAACTATCGTGGCCAACTCCAAATTATGAGTAGGGAAAAAGGCTTAGCATGATCTGCAAAAACCTTAACCTAGGTTGTGCAGCATAAACATCATATAATAAGGGACCCACTGGCTATATAAGCCCAGCTCTCCCTTAGATGGAAAGGCCCCAGTGCGTATAGCATATGAACTAGACAATATCCATTTCTATATATTTCTTTATAGGGGTCTCGAACCTCCCGGCATAGTCAAGGTGACTTAAGCCCCAATGTATACAATATGGGGAACTCAAACCTCCCATTCATATATTTATTTGGGGGACTCAGACTTCCTGATCATATAGAAACCCACACCAAATAGCACAGTTTACAGTATTAGTCCTTCACACTCCACTTGCACAGCCAGACTACACATCTCGCTTTAAATCCCAATTAAAATATTCTTTACACAACCAATAATTCGATTACTTACCAAAGGCATCCTGTTGTATCATCATACCAAACCCACTTGCAAGTGCACAACATGCCATAAACATTATTAATCAACTTGGGACTCAAACTAATTACCTAAACAAAGACATCAATTCAATTCAAAATTTTAGGGACTCAAACCCATTTGGTATTTCAAATCAATATATGGCTTACAAGGATTTCATAAAACCATTTACCAATATTTATCATTCTTAGTCTAATGCTTTAGTTCAAAACACAATTCAATTTAATTTATGGTCATCAAGACTTTTAACAAGCCATTTATCCTTCATTAACATTCTTATGCCAAGCATTAGTTCAAAACACAATTTAAACCTGTGATAAGATAATTCTCATTGACAATTTCACAAGGCCAAACCCATCGACAGGTACCTCAACTTGGCACCATCTTTCACTTTGGCACCATAAGTGGACGTTGATCACTTTTGGCACCTCAAGCAGCCATAAAGTGTGTCACTTTGGCACCTTTCGGCACCATCTCTGGTGCGTGAATTACACGTACTTCCAATAGGATTAAGTGACCAATTAATTTGTTCCAGCTCATTTTTAATTTCCACATCATTATATACACCCATAATTTTTTTAAAAACAAAAAAGGACCAAAATAACATAGCAAAGTGTCCAATAAATTAATGACACATGGTTTTTTAACTAAATAATTATAAAAAATCCCCCATAACATCTTTTCCATGTAACCTTTTTAACCTTAATGGAGGTTCAAGCTCCATTAATGGAGGTACAATTTTCCAGAAAAGTAAATTCACATTAAAGGCTTCACGAATTTCAGACATGGAGAAGGAGGAGGCCAATGTTCAGTTAATAGCTTCCCGAATTTAAGATATATGACTAAAAAAATATGGATGAAACTAAAAAAAATATAGAGAAGAAGGAGGCTTGTGTTCTATTAGAAAATTAATCAACAAAAGAAAATTAATCAACAAAATTAATAGCTTCCCAAATTTCAAATCTAATGGGAAGTTAAAGGAAGATGTTACAACAAAATACTTTCAGCAGTTGATTAGCGCGGTTGATTTCTGTCATAGTCGTTGTGTAGATCACTGCGATTTAAATCCTGAGAATTTACTTCTTGATGAAAATGAGAACTTAAAGGTTTCGAATTTTGGATTGTCACCTTTGTCTGAGAAGTTATGGAGTGATGGTTTTCTTCATACATAGTGTGGTACTCCATCTTATGTTGCTCCTAAAGTGCTTAGGAAAAAAGGGTATGATGGTGTTAAATCTGACATTTGGTCGTGTAGGGTGATTTTATATGTTCTATTAGTTGGGTATTTTTACCATTCCAACATGAGGATTTGATGAAGATGTATAGGAAAGTTTTTAATGGAGATTATAAATTAGCAAAGAGATACTCAATTAATGGAGGTGAAAGATGGTAGGATGAAAAATAGGGAAGAAGGTGGTAAGATTAAATAAAAATGGGCTACAATGATGCTGCCATGCGCCAAAAAGTGAGTGTGATACACTCTCTTTGCTGAATCAACAAAAGGTTCTAAAGTGACACACTTTATGTCTACTTGGGATGCCAAAAGTGAATAGCGTCCACTTGAGGTGCCAAAGTGTAATACCCCATACCATCTTAGCTTAAATTAGTCCGTAGAATGTTAAGGGATATCTTCCAAAATGAATACTATTTATTTCATGTGGAAATCTTCAAATTTATATTTCCCATTGCGTTGGAAATTGAATAATCTTTTCATCGATACCAAATTTGCCTAAATCCGTCACTCGGTGAAGGATTTATGGCTATTTTAAGTTCCAGTCGTAAAACACCATCGTTTCGATCACTAGCGCGTCGCGTAGAGGGTTTAAATGACGATTGTCAACTTTTAGTTGCCCTATGCAATATTGGCATGTTGTAGAGAGGGACAATTTCCCATTCATCAATTTCCAGATGCCCAGCGCAATAATGGCGCGTCGCGCCATGTGCCAAAATGGCATTCCAAAGGGGCACCACGATGGCTCCGCGTCGCGGAGTCTGCCCAGTTTCCATTTGTCAATTTCCAGTGAGCCACCGCGATAATGGCACATCATGGAGGCCACCCATTTCGGAAAAATATGCATTTTTCAATCCGTTTAATTATTAAAAAGGGGTACTATGGTCATTCTCCCAGCCCCTAATTCGTCTTAAATAGTGAATTAAACCCCTTCAAAGCACTTTACATCAACTTTTCATCTAATTTCTCTCAATTAAAACCCTAGATCATCAAAACTTTCTCCCCAAGAAATCCAAATTCCTCCATTAATTCTTCAAAGAAATTCAAGATTGAGGATCCCCAACACAAGAACTCTTGGAATTCATCTTCAAAGCATTTATAGGAATCCAAGATTCAAGTTTTTTATCAAAGATTATCAATTAAGGTATGTGGGGTTATGAACAAGGACAATCCTTTCGTCCTTGTTCCAAAACTTATTTTAAATTCAAATTTATTGAATTTTATAGTATTTTCCATGAAATTCAAGTTAGGGTTTATACCTATTATTGTTATTTACAAGCTTATGATATTTCCAATGATTAAGAAGTTGAATTCCATGATTACGTTCATATTTTCATGCATATTGCTGAAATTTTCAAATTTTTAGTTGTTTTATCAATAAGTACATTATCAATCATGATTACTATGATGATTTACCATGAGATTGATGCATGGTTTACTACCCTAAGATTGAATATTATTATTTCAAGGAAGATGATGCTTTAAGCATCTTATGAACAAATTATTTTCAATTTTTTGGAAAAGCGTTGATCTTATGATCATTGGATTAGCTTTGGAATCCATTTTATAGATTAGTACAGTTACAGAACTCATAATTAGCTTTATTTACAGATTTACTCATATAAATGCATAATTGGTTTTCATGTGAACCCTTATGTTAGTTTTAAAAGTGGATTTCCAATGGTTTGAGCATACAGATTTAAAAGGGAGTAGTATTTAGCACCGAGCAGAAAGTGTAGGATTAGCGTGCCCTATCTTCCACAGAACACGTAGCCAACGTAGGTACAAATTATCAGATTTTCCCATTTCTATATGGATGACAGTTTTAGCTTGTGATCGATCACCTGGATTAGGTTATACTCCCTGGCAAGAGTATGACACCTCCCCCCAATATGAGGTTTTTTCCTTAGGAGGTAAAGATGTTGGACTCGAGGTAGCTCACATGGTTTATGTCGATTAAGAGAACCTCCCTAACAGTAAAGATTTTCAGAATAAGTTTTCAGATTTCACTTAGCCTATATGATTTGAGATTAAGAACAGGATATAGATTTCAGAACTAAGTATAATGTCTCACAAGATTTACAGTATATGCTTTATTATTTATGATTTATGATCTTCAGATTTCAGATTTTACTCAAGCCTACGTGAGTCGTTTACATTTAGCATACATGATTTTATAACTTGTGATAATATTACTCACTTATTGCATTCACCCCCATATACTCAGTACATCATCAAAGTACTGATCCACAGATATGTCTATGTGCTACATTGTCTCATAATGTAGGTTCAGGTTCTAAGCCTCAGCAACACAAGTGATTTTTGACCATCTCATCTACATCTCTACAGTTGGTGAAACCTCATAGTTCGGGGACTTAGCTATTCATATTTTTAGTTTATTAATAGATGTTTTCATATTCATTTCAAACAGTTTGATTTAGCTGGGTGCTTGTCCCAGTGACTCTCTAGATTTAGTTAGTAGAGGTTTGTCGTACTACTAGATTCAGTTTTAGATCTCTGTCACAGTATTCTAATTTTTAGTATTTGTTTTACTAGACTTTTAAGATTCGTATGATTCAGATATACCCAGATAATTCAGACAGTTTCTGCATTTATTATGATTTTTCATTCATACCTTTCCGAATTTGAGATCCAGATTTAGAAAAAGGAAGCTAGGGTTAGCTCAGAACTACTTGTAGTTCGGAGCACAATGTGGCATCCCGGGAATTAGATTTTGGGGCCTTACACAAAGTGAAAGATGTTTCCAAGTTGAGGGGTCTGTCAATGTGTTTGGCAATTTCACAAATAGGTTGAGGGCATACCATTATCAAAGTAAAAAACTAATAAATTTAGGGTTAAACATAACCCATTTGTTAAACTACAATTCCCATGTACCCACATTTGCAAAAACATTATCAAAACATGTGTAATCATAATTCAAACCATGAGAAAACAATACTAAACATTATACAATCAAACCCTCAACCATAGTTTTCAAAATCACCATTAATAACTTATGAACAATGCTCTAAACATATGATTTTAGTGAACTAACAATGAGTTAAGAGTCACATGCCTGAGTTATGAAGATTCGCGGAGAGAATTTTGATCCTTAAGACCTTAGATGGACACTTGAAGAAAACCTAGCCCAATCTTTCTTGAGAGGTTTAAGAGAGAGTTTAGAGCATGTTTTGATCTTGTAAAGAGTATATAATGGATTACCAAAAGTTGTTATAAGACGTGGGGTCTTAAGGGCTTGGGGTGGGAGATGTCCAAAGTACCCCCAGCTTAAAGCTATAAAAATCCTGTCTATGGTTACGATTCAAGCCATTGACTTGTCACCATAATATACGAATCTTACCATTGATTCATCACTAAGATAGATATTTGGACACCACACACTGTCCGACATATAACTTCCTAGTCCACTCATAACTATACCATACGATCGTGACCATCACAGAATACCAAGGACTTAGAAACTGGACAACATACGAATGGACCCTAACCACTCATCACATGATCATACAACTTTAGAGAATTCTCTTGTAACCAAGACAAAACTTGGCCAATAACACACCAATTTGGTTATGACTTGGATCATTAGACCCGTAATCACACCATATGACTCATATAGTGAGTCATCAATAAGATAATAAGTTCAAGGCTCGAGGAAATTTCAAGGACCAAAGCCTGGGGCATTTCAGTGCTAAAGAGCCCAGGTGCCGCTAAAGCGGTTCCCGTGATCACCTGGAATATTGCTAAAATGGAAAAATAGAGCTAAAGAGATTTGTGCTTTTGCAACCAACTTGCCGCTAAAGCGGCCTCCATTTAATCGCCCAAAGAACCTCTAATATAGATGCACCTGTTAAGAACACCAGCTAGAGATTTAGACTTTTTCCAAGTTTCCACAATCCCTTAGGATTCATTTGGAATACCATATATGTAAATAAACTATGCTATCCTATCTAATTTGACATTCCAAACTTAATAGCACAGTTGAAATTTTCATCCGAGGTTGTTTTGATGAAAAGTGGGTCTCACACCTATGTGCCATTTTTATCAACTTCCAGCCAATAGCTAGCCCAAATGAGTTTAGACGCCCTGGGTCTCAAACCAACGGTCACCCTAACCTAAAATCGATGTTTTGGAGTTTCTAGAACTGTTAGAATTAGCATACGTTATCATTTGACTAAAGTTTTCTCCTATTAGCCAATTCTTACCAGCGAAGATTTAAAATAGGGAATTGTCTCTATGTATTAAATAAACTTCCCAATTATTGAACTGTTAGCTTTAGCAAGTCATAAATGACTTGGGTCAGCTATAGGAAAGCTCTAAATGGAGAAAATGAGTAGAAATATAGAAAAGACCTGGAAAGTCATTACACATAGATTGGGTTTTCAGGACTGGTAGTAAGTCCCATCAGTTCTTTATAAGATAGAATGTCTAGAATAGTTTCCTGTGTACCTAAATGACCACTATCGTCTTCCTTAGGCTTATCCTTGAATTTTGGTCTAACTTAGTCAATATATAAGTTTATTTAGCTTTGTAACCCCGAGTAGGGTGATACTTGACCTTAAACTACAACCTTTGATTTAATAATTGAGACCTATTCTACATAAAGAGATTTGGACACCTGGAATTGGAGTTGATATTAAATGGACTTGAGATACATTACAATTCTAGAATATCGCTACTTTTAGCCTACTTGGTAGATATGATTCGATTCTGTCACCCAAGACATTATTATTATTTATCAATTTTTGATTGAGTCTGACATTTACTATCATGATATTATTCCTAGTTTTGTTTGAAATCTCATAGTTGTTACCTTTATTAATACTGATTTTTGGATTGGAAATTCAGTAAAGATCGATAATACTTGTGGTTGTAGATGGAGAGGAGTATTAACTACACATATTACATATGTTGGCACATTTTACATTTATTATTTTTGTTATTCCGTCCTTACATTAATGTTAATCTTTGCTTGTATCCACTATGCTTATAGGAGCTTAGTTGGATTTATTTTTTCTTTTTTGTGACTTCTGGATTTATAGAGGCCTAGTTTCATTATAACTAGGATTTTATTATCACTTTTGAGTTGTTTGCTTTATACTTATTGTGGTTACCTAGTTTAGCCTATTATTTTCATTTTGCCCTTATTTATTTACTAAGGTTTAAATAGTTGCACTTTATTTATTCTTTTATTATAATTTATCTTAGACAACATAAAATGCCTACTAAGTATCCATGATTTTGATACTCATACTATATTTTTGTATTTCTGATGCAGATTCGAGTACGAGTCACTATCGTTGACGACATCCTCGAGTTGTGCTACTGTTCGGAGATTGGATGAGCTTTCAGAGTCCAGAGTTTATCCTCCTTGTGTTTTTTTAATAGTCTTGTTTTGTATAATCAGAGACTATGATGTATATTCTTATAGTATCTAGTAATCTTTTTGTCTTAGTGGATCTTGTATTGACCTTACCAGGTCTTGGGGGATTCCTTTTGATATTTTTTCCTCTTTTCTTTTTTGTATAGTGTGCATATATGTATGTATCTTTATTCTCATAGCATATTATCATATTTTGTATATTTATTTCCTTGTCTTCCGCCGGTTAGCATGCTATTCACCATTACGTGGTATAATTTGACTTACTTACCAGGGGATTAAAGTAGGTTCCATCATGACTCGAGAAATTGAATTGTTACATATACTAATATACATTGAATATACATCTACAAGAATAACTTGGTTTGCAATTAGAAACATAATACGATAATAAAAAATAAAATCATAAGATATTGATGCTTAAATCATAATACGAATATTTATAAGTTAATATCACCTAACAAACATACTATAATTATTTTTAGATATATGATGCAATTGTAACTCCCCAAATCTGGTACCCGAAATTCTACACGGTGCTCATGAGCTCGAAGGACCACAAGCTAACCTATGACTGATATCTGTACCTGTATACTGCATAAAATACTTTATAATGCGGAAACATGAAATAAAAGGCCATAAGGTTCAATACTGAACATGATCTGAATGATATAACATTTGAGTGGGGTAATAGAATACCCAAAATAAAACTGAACATACTGAAGTCTGAAATATGATAGTCTAGAAAGCCTCTAACTGACTGAACTATCTGAGTAAGGATTTGATGGGACATGTCCCCAACTAAATCCAACTAATAAACTAATTAATGAGATAATAGGGAAATAATCATGTCCTCGAAAGATGAGGTCTTACTTCTAACTCTGTCTGCAGATATCTGGAATTTACTATTGCTCTGGAGCTCGTGTCTCTAAACCTATGGTATAAGATACCATAGCGCAAATGCGTCAGTACTTTGAATGTACTGGTATGCATGAATTTATATCTATAATAATTTAACCCACATAGAATTTATCACCCAACATAGAGTAGAATTCAATTTCTCATAATCCACATGAACAAGAGTAGCCCAATCATGAAATTCATAAGAAAATCCATAAACTTGAATTTAGAAAAGAGATTCTTGGGCTTTATGGATGAAAGAAGTCCATGAATGAACACTATGCATACCTTAGTTTGTCATTTCGTGAAGATTGACTGTGAAACTTTCTTGAAATTGGATCTTCTATGAAAACCCTAGCTTGTTCAGGAGAGAAACTTGAGAGAAACTAGTATATTTTAGGTGAAAAGTGGTTGAATCGTGTGTTAAAGGGCTTAAATAGGGGTAGGAAGTTGACCCTTTTAATCCTTAATGCGTCATTTAATTTCAGTGAAAATTTCCCGAATTGGACCCTTGGCGCGACGCCGCGCTATAGCGTCGTTTCACTGGATTTTGACAATTGGGAAATTGAGGGATGGCGCAACGCGGAGCCATCGTATTACCCCTTCTTTTGCGACCTAAAACTTTGGTGCGACGTGGAGGAAATTGCGCTGAGACACTGAAAAAGGACAATTGTCATTTTATCTTGTGCGCTGCGCGCCACTGACCAATATGGCAATGTTTTACGATGGGAACTTGAAATAGTCATAACTTCTTACCTGGTTATTGGATTTAGGCAAATTCTATATCGATGGAAATCTTATTGAATTTCCCACATGACAAAAAGTAAAAATACTGAAAATACCACATGTACAAAAGTGGATTCATCTTTCAAAGTCAGTTTCTAACATTCTTGAGATGATTTTAAGGTAGGAAAAAGTATGAGGTATTACAATATCTCCCCCTTGAGAACATTCATCCTTGAATGAGACTGACTGAGAGGGGAGAAAATACAACTAACTTACATACTGAACATGAATAACTAGAACACGATCTCATGACTGACATGACTGATAACTGAACATAACATCCATATCTGATGCATGTGTAACTTATTCATGACTGAGTGTTCTGAAGAACTAAGTTTCTCATAATGAGAATGCATGTCTGATGCATAATTAAATAACTGAACTGATACATGAGTGCATGACTAAATATGCAATGGTACTTGATACCAAATTTATAATGGGAACATGAGCATGAAACTTCATACCAAGTTTGTGATGAACACTGAACATGAAACTGAGTAAGCTTAAGGTGAACTGTTATCTTGAGCTTGATCTAAGTTGGTGAAGAAGAGGTGAGGATACTTGGTACGCATGTCTGCCTCTGCTTCCCAAGTAGCTCCCTCGACGGACTGATTTTTCCACAGAACCTTAACTAGAGGGACTTTTTTGTTCCTCAATCTACGAGTCTGATAGTCTAATATTTTGACTGAAATCTCTTCATAAGAGAGAGTGTTCTGAACATTAATGTTCTAAATAGGGACTACAACTGATGGTTCTCCTATGAACTTCTTGAGCAAAGAGATATGAAAGACTGGATGAACTGAGGCTAGATCTAAAGGCAATTCAAGCTCATAGGCTACCTTGCCAAAGCGATGGAGAATTTTGAAGGGACCAATATATCGGGGACTGAGCTTTCCCTTCTTACCAAATCTCTTCACTCCCTTCATAGGAGAGATATTTAGATAGACATAATCACCAATCTCAAACTCAACACTTCTGTTGGCTCTGAGCAGCCCGTGGTCTTTGTCTAATCAACTGGACTTTTTCTAAGGCGTCGAATACCAAGTCAGGACCTATGACTAAGGCCTCATTAACTTCGAACCAACTAATTAGAGGTCTATATCTCCTACCATAGAGAACTTAGAATGGAGCCATCTAAATACTGGAATAATAGTTGTTGTTGTATGCAAACTCAATCAAAAGTAAGTGGTCATCCTAACTTCCCTTGAAATTAATTGCACACGCCCTTAGCATATCTTCTAACATCTGAATGGTCCTTTCTACTTGACCATCTGTCTGAGGATAAAGGTTGTACTAAGATGAACTTGGGTACCAAGATCCTTTTGGAACACTTTCCAGAAATGAGAGGTGAACTGGGTACCTATGTCTGAGATAATAGATAGAGGAACACCATGCAATCTGACCAACTCCTTGATGTAGAGTTTGGCATAATCCTCGGCTGAATAAGAGGTATAGACTGGAAGAAAATGGGATGATTTGGTCATTCTTTCTATAATGACCTAGACTGAATCATGCTGATGACGAGTTCAAGGCAAACCCATCATGAAGTCCATGTTCACTTCTTCCCACTTCCAAGTAGGAATAATGAACTCCTGCATAGGACCACTAGGCATCTAATGCTCTATATTAACCTACTAATATGTAGAGCATTTAGCCATAAACTCTACAGTATCTCTCTTCATCCCACTCAACTAATAGACTTCCCATAAGTCGCGGTGCATCTTTTTGTCCCCTAGATGAATAGAGTAGCACGCACCATGCGCTTCTGCAAGAATTCTCTACCTTACGTCATCTATATCTGGAACACAGAGACAACCCTGACAACGCAAAACACCATCTACCCCTTGAGAGAAAACCTCTGACTCTTTCAATTTAACAAGGATGAGATGTCTATCTTTCTTTTCTTTCACCTCGGAAACTAGAGATGATTCTGAACTACTCAGAACCCATATATCACCCACTTCTGTATCGACTAAGTGAATGCCTAGTCTGGAAAGTTGATGGACTTCCTGGGCTATCTTCTTCTTACTGTCCTCAACATGAGAAACTCTACCCATGGATAGTCTACTGAGAGCGTTGGCCACTACATTGGCATTTCTCGAATGATAAAGGACACTCATGTCATAATCTTTCAAGAGCTCTAACCACCTTCTCTGACAAAGATTGAGATCTTTTTAAGAAAAGACATACTGAAGACTTTTATGATTAGTGAACACATCTACATGAACATCGTATAGATAATTCCTCCAAATGTTTAAGGCAAAGACTACAGCTGCTAACTCAAGATCATGAGTAGGATAATTCCTCTCATAAGGCTTAAGCTCTCTGGAGGCATAGGCTATGACCTTACTATGCTGCATGAGAACACAACCCAAACCTACTCTAGATGCATCACAATATACTACGAAACCATATAGACCATCTAGAAGAGCTAATACTAGAGATAAGGTGAGTCGAGTTTTCAACTCCTAAAAATTCTTCTCGTAAATATCTGACCACTGAAACTTGACTTTCTTCTGAGTCAATTTGGACATAGGGGATGCAATAGAAGAAAATCCCTTAAAAAATCATCTGTAATAGCCAACCAAACCCAAGAAACTCCTAATATCCGATGGAGAGACAGGGCGAGACCAGTTTCTTACTGCTTTGGTCTTTTGAGGATCCACTCTAATGCCATCACCGAAAATAATATGACCAAGGAATGCTACTTACCTTAACCAAAATTTTTACTTACTGAATTTAGCAAATAGTTGATGATCTCTGAGAGTCTAAAGTACTATTCTGAGATGGTCTGCATGATCACGCTCACTACGGGAATAGACCTGAATATCATCTATGATGACTATGATGAACATGTCCAAGTACTGCTTGAACACATAGTTTATCAAGTCCATAAAAGTTGTTGGGGAATTGGTAAGACCAAAGGACATAACTAAGAATTCAAAATGACCATACCGAGTATGAAAAGCTGTTTTTGAAATGTCACATTCTCTAACTCTGAGCTGATGATAGCCAGATCTGAGGTCTATCTTATAGAAATAACTGGCACCCTGAAGTTGATCAAACAATTTATCGATTCTGGGAAGAGGATACTTGTTCTTGACCGTGGCCTTATTTAGTTGACGGTAGTCTACACACATTCTAAGAGAACCATCTTTCTTGTGCACAAATAATACTGGGGCGCCCCACGGGGAAATATTGGTCCTGATAAATCCCTTATCTAAGAGATCCTTCAATTGATCTTTCAGTTCTCTGAGTTCTACTGGTGCCATTCTATATGGCAGAATAGATATAGGCTGAGTATCTAGGAGAAGATCAATGCCGAAGTCTATTTCTCTTTCGGGAGAAATTCTGGAAGATCTTCGGGAAAAACATCTGAATATTCACCTACAATTGAAATTGATTCAAGGCTGGGAGTTTCGGAACTAGTGTCCTTAACTCGAACAAGATGATAAAAACATCCTTTAGATATCATTTTTCGTGCTCGAAGGTAGGAAACAAATTGACCTCTGAACGCTGAAGTACTACCCTTTCACTCAAGGACGGGTTTATTCGGAAACTGAAACTGGACTATTTTGTTTTTGCAGTCGACTGTGGCATAGCAGGAATGAAGCCAATCCATACCGAGAATGACATCAAAATTAGTCATCTCTAATTCAACTAAGTCTGCTGAAGTGACTTTCTGAAATATAATAACCGGGCAGTTCCTGTATACCCGTTGGGCTATGATGGTTTTACCCACTGGGTAGAGACTGAAAAGGGCTCTGCGAGGATTTCGGGATTAATTCTGAAATTGCCTGCGATATAGGGAGTAACAAAAGATAAAGAAGCTCCTGTATCTAGCAAAGAGTAAACATGCACATGAAAGATCTGTAATGTACTAGTAACTACATCAGGAGAATTTTCCTAATCCTGTCGGGACTGAAAAGCATAGAGATGATTTGGGTGTTGCCCACTAGTAGCACTGGTGGTGGCACCCTACTGATTTGAGAGATCGGACTGAGCTGAGGAGAGAAGATGACTCTGATAACATGACTGAGGGCAGTCTATGACTCTGGGGCCTAGCTTGCCACAACCAAAACAGACATTGCTACCATCTCTGCAAGCACCCTTGTGGTTCTTACCACAAATCTGACAAAGAGGATTCGTTCGGGCATTGCTAACACTTCCCTGAGACCTACACCCTGGTGCTCTATCTCTGTTACCCTCCATGAACTTAGGAACTGGAGCACTGGCTGAAGAAGGGGCTGGAACTGATGACTTAGGATGAAACTGGGAACAGTTTCCTCCTTCTGATTTAGGCTGAGCGAAGTTGAAACTACCTGTCTTCGCTCTCTTATTCTGCTTCTCCCTCTATTTAATACTCTACTTCTCTATCTGCTAAGAATGAGTCATAAGCCTAGCTAAAGTCATGTCACTATTCATCATGGCAGATCTACACTCATTTACCATGCTATCATTTACCCCTGAAGCGAACTTACTCATCTTGGCTCTGCTGTCTGCAACCACATAAGGGGCATATCTGGCTAATTGACTAAACTTAAGAGAATACTCTTTCACCATCACATTGCCCTTCCTGAGGATGAATTCTAGTACCTTAGCCTCTCTAAGCTCTTGGGGAAAGAATCTATCTAAGAATGCAGTGACAAACTCCTCCCACTCTATAGGACCTGCATCATCTGACCTCTCTGACTTTCACTTTTTAAACCAAGTATGAGCCACATCCTATAACTAATATACATCTAGCTCAGCACTCTCAACAGTAGTCACCCCTATGATGTCTGCCACCTTCTAAACCTGATCAATGAATTCTTGAGGGTCCTTATCTAACTTAAACCCGAGAAAGGATAGAGGATTCATTCGGGTGAAGTCCCAAATTCTGGCTGCATCTAAATTGGCCACTGGATTGGACAGAACGATAGTTGCTCATTGATTCTGAGCAGCAACTGAGTTATCAAGAATTGTAAATGCTGCTCGTAACTTTGCATAAGAAACATGTTCGCATAAAGGTTCTTCGAGCTGAGGGGCTAGCTGATTCTCATTTCTTCTTTAAGGAGGTATGTTCTATAGAATAAAGAGAGAAATGGATTAGACTGAAAGATTGACTTGCTAACTAGCATGACATAAATACTGAAAGAGAGGAAAATGTTCCTAAAACATCTTATAGCCTCCTATACATAAATGTGGCGTGCAACACACTCATGTACAAAACTCTACTAGATGCGGCTTTCAGACTTCCTATGATTTTATTGAACCTTAGGCTCTGATACCAAGTTTGTAACGCCCCAAATATAGTACCCGGAATGCTACACGGTGCTCATGACCCCAAAGGACCATAAGTAACCCATGACTGATATTTGTACCTGTATACTAAATAAAATACTTTATAATCCAGAAACATGAACTGAAAGGCCATAAGGTTCAATACTGAACATGATCTGAATAATATAACATCTGAGTGGGCTAATAAAATACCCAAAACAAAATTGAACATATTGAAGTGTGAAACATGATAGTCTAGAAAGCCTCTAACTGACTGAATTGTCTGAGTAAGGAGTTGATAGGACAGGTCCCCAGCTAACTCCAACTAATAAACTGATTAATGAGATAATAGGGAAATAATTATGTCCTCAAAAGATGAGGACTCACTTCTAACTCTGTCTGTGGATATTTGGAATCTACTGTTGCTCTGGAGCTCGTGTCTCTGAACCTATGGTATAAGACACTATAGCGCAAATGCGTCAGTACTTTGAATATACTGGTATGCATGAATCTATATCTATAATAATTTAACCCACATATAATTTATCACCCAGCATGGAGTAGAATTCAATTTCTCATTATCCACATGAACAAGAGTAGCCCAATCATGAAATTCAAAAGAAAATCCATAAACTTGAATTTAGAAAAAGGATTCTTGGACTTCATGGACGAAAGGTGTCCATGAATGAACACTATGCATACCTTGGTTTATTATTTCGTGAAGATTGATGGTGAAATTTTCTTAAAATTGAATCTTTTATGAAAACCCTAGCTTGTTCTTAAGAGAAACTTGAGAGAAACTAGTATATTTTGGGTGAAAAGTGGTTGAATCACATGTTAAAGGGCTTAAATAGGGGTGGGAAGTTGACCCTTTTAACCCCGGACATGTCATTCAATTTCAGTGAAAATTTTCCAAATTAGACCCTTCGCGCGACGCGGTGCTATCGCGTCGTGTCACTGGATTTTGACAATTGGGAAATTGAGGGATGGCATAATACGGAGCCATCGTATTTCCCCTTCTTTTGTGGACTGGAACTTTGGTGAGACATAGAGGAAATTGTGTTGAGACACTGGAAAAAAAAGAACAATTGTCATTTTATCTTGTGGCGCGGCGCGCCACTGACCAATATGGGGTTGTTTTACGATAGGAACTTGAAATAGTCATAACTTCTTACCTGGTTATCGGATTTAGGCGAATTCTATATCGATGAAAATCTTATTGAATTTCCCATATGACAAAAAGTGAAAATCTTGAAAATACCACATGTACAAAAGTGGATTCATCTTTCAAAGTAAGTTTCTAACATTCTTGAGACAATTTCAAGCTAGGAAAAAGTATGGGGTATTACAGTAATAAACAACGAATCGCTAGGTAATATATCTCCAAATAAATATTCATGAAATAATTACCAAGTAAAGCAATTGTAATTGTTGTCTCAAGTGATTTCCAAAATAATATAATTTTTGCAAAATGGTCTGGTGGACCTTTGTACTTGTCCTGATTTATAAAGTGAACACCTCTACTTAGACTTTTTTCATCTGAACCCCTCAACTCAATAAAACTTAATATTTTAAACCCTTTTGATGCATATTTGGCATTAAATTACTAAGGTGGAAAATGTGTGTTTGCACGCATTTTTTTGGGCGAGTGATTAAAAAAATTATAATATATAAAAAAATTAAAACAATAAATTGAAAAAATAAACCTAAAATCTTACTTCTTCTTCACCCTCCCCCTTCCTTCCCCCCCCCCCAACCCATCCAACATCATCCCCCATCCAGTACCCTACCACATTACCCCACCACCCTTCACATCCCCCACCCTATCCACCACTCTCCCATATGCAGCACAACCACCACCATACCTGCCTACCTCCCCCCTACCAATAGTCATCCCCGTCCACCACATCCACGTAGAACCACCACCACCATACCAGTGAACCTTTCCTTTTCTTCCCCCTTCCCTCAGCATACACATATAGCACCTCCCACATCAGCCAGAATACCCCTTACAGATTTTATGATATATAAAATTTAATTTATATTATGAATTAATTAAGTTATATCAACATGATATTAATTGATATTCTTCATATTTAAATAATAGTGGAGATGAATTTTATTACAAAAATAAATTTTAATTTATTATTTTATTTTTTATTTAATGGTAAAGATGATTTTTTTAAATAATGGTGGAGATAAATTTTCTTGTTGTTGAAGTTTTTAATTATATGATATATAGCAAAATCTTGAGTCAAAATCTCATCTTCGTTGTTGACGTTTTTGATTTTGTAATATAAATTACAAAATTTTATGATTTTGAATCGTATTTTTATGCTATATATATTCTGATTTATATTATAAATTGATTTAAGTTATATCAATATGATATAAATTATCATTTTTTATTTTTAAATAATGTTGGAGATGAATTTTATTTTAAAAATAGTTTTTTTATTTATTATTTTATTTTATATTTAATATTATTAATTAATAATTTTAAAAATTAATTAATGAAGATATTATGACATGTCATTGATTTATGTAACGTGGATATGATATGGATATTTTTAAAGGAGAGTGAGCCACATACATGATCAAAAGGGTTTAAAATCTTATATTTTGATGGGTTGAATGGTTTACATAATAAAGGGCTAAGTAGATGTGTCCACTTTACAAACTGGAACAAGTATAAGGGTCCAGTAGACCATTTCGCCTATAATTTTTAGGTAAATCCCCAAGAAGTTGTAATGACCCTCTGGGTCATTTCATTATTTGAGTATATTTTTTATGCTTCGATCTTTCCCACAGTGGCTACAAAATATTTATGACTTGCTGAAATTGTCAGTTCAATTATCAAACTATTCGTTAGGGTTTAAGGCTCATTTTCCTATTTTGGAGATTTTGTTATTTAGGAATGGGTATCAAATAAAAACTTCGTGTAGATATCCTTAGATAAGAATTCCAACAACACCATCAGCTCCAAAATATTAATTTTAGACTAAGAGGACCCTTGGTTCATGTTACGTGGCTTCCAGACTCATTTTGGGCTATTGCGTGGATTATATGAAAAATAGAACTATAGGTGTAGGACCCATATTTATTTAAAACAATCTCTTATGAAAGTTTTGATGGTTCCATTGAGTTCAGAATGTCGAATTTGGTATGGTAGCATAGTTTGTTTACACGTACAAAGTTCTGAATAAATCTCAAGCACCCGATCAAAGTCCATTTTTGGACTTAGAAAAAATTAGGTATCTGGAACTTGATGCAACTACTTAACTTCTCAGAGCACTACATTAGCGGTGTGCGCTTTTGCGCCCTTTGATCCACTTAAGTGACCTTGGGCAGTTGGTTAAGGAACTTTAGTGGTAAAGGGGTTACTTTAGCGAATTGAAACACCTTGGTTGCTGGACCTTAGAAAATTTCTTGGAATTATGGTCTTTGAACCCAATACGACTTGAGGGTATGAGTCGTACTTTGGTGTATGGATGGTAAGGTCCAATCATATACTGATCAGTGTTAGTTGGTGGATGGATTTTGGTTACTAGAATGGATACGACTTAGGGGTATGAGTCATATTTGTGGTTACAAATCATTTAGTTCCTTAAATTAATCTTAGACTTGGTTACTTAGGTTGGATCTGAGTACGAGTGGCTCACTATGAGCCGTAATCCAGGGTACGAGTCATACCCAGGACTCGTATGGTAGACATTGTCTAAATCTTCCTTGTGTTTAAATCTGCCAAGGGTACGGATCGTATGCTATCAATACGACTTGGTTGGATGAGTTACATGCTGGACTGTGTTGGATCCAAGGGTTAAGGCCAGGGTATGAGTGGAGGATGCCAATCATATCGGAGGGTTCAATTTATGTGGGTTAGTCGTATCCTTATGACGGGATTTTAGTGCAACTTAAGTGAGGGTATTTTAGACATTTCCCCCACTTATCCTAATAGGGTACCACGACTTCTAACCTATTTGGAAGGTTATTTACCCTATTATTCCATTCATTAACACTTAGAAACTCTTCTAAAATACTCCATAATTCTCTCAAAAGCTTTTGGGCAAGGAGAGCTAGGGTTTCAACAAAAGGATAAATTTAGGGTTTGTCTTGGTAATTTCTTTCTATCATCATCTTGGTATAAGGCATGTTCTCTTCCCTCATTGTTAATTTTAACTAAAGGCATGGTTTTATGAATGTTTTCATGATTTCATTGATTGTATGATTTTGGTTTTCAAATATGATTTGGGGGTTTTGATATTAAATGGTTGGTTATGGTTTCCTATGGTTTTAATTATGCTTTTATATGCATAAATGGAGGTTTTGTATAATTGGATTGCATGGGAATGGTTTAATGGTAATTGGAATTTTTTTTGGTCATATTATCTCCCCAATATGTTTGACAAAATGCTTATAAAGATATGTTCATTGCATTGACTATTTTTAATAGAATGCTTGCATGTTTTAAAACATTGTAAAGAAATTATGCATGGTTTAAATGGCTTGGAATGGTAAAAGTCTAATTGGTTATGCTTGTGGGAAACATGGAAGTCTTCCAAGTGGTTTAATATGGTAAATGAAAGGGCACTTGAAAGTCCCCTTAAACCTATATATGAGTTGCTATGGATAATACTTGCAAGTAAGTCTTGTTATGATGATACCAATATCAATGGGCTTGGTTAATAAGTGGATAATGGTTTGGTTATTTGGAAATTAGTTTTAATTTGGCAATAATGGCAGGATGTGTAGCAAAGTCGTCGAAGGTGGAGGTCCCGAGAGAACCAAAACTGGAAACTCATATTTGCCGATATGAGGTTGCTCTTTATGACTGTGTGCATGATGTTACACTATATTTGGGGGATGTACTAGTCATCCTATGAGATACTTTTCTGGTCGTATGGCTATACACACTAGGTCCTTTTAGTAGGGAAAGAAGAACCCATATTGCCCGTAGGTAGTTTAGGATGGAAAAGCTACATAACCCTTGTAAAGGTTTTAAGGTCATGCTAAACTTGGTCCTATTTACCATCATGGTTATATATATGTATGTGTATGGTTGCGTATATAAGGATGGTTTTACTTGGTTTTACAAATGGCATTATTTTATCCTTATCTAGAGATCATGATAGCGGTCACTCGCTAACCCCGTTTACTGGCGGTTGAATACCCACGCTATGTAGGAATCGGCCATTCTACTCCTTCTACATTATGATTGACTCAAGGAAAGTATTTAGACTAAAGTGGTGAGCTTCCATCCTTTTGGAAGGCTCTATTTCATGTTATGGGTATTTCAGACATTTTGGTTTTTTTGGATATTAGTTTGGCTATTGTTGAGGGCATGTCCCAACCAAATTTCATTACTCTTTTGGTTAAAGGCTTTGTGGTACTTCTATGGGTTAGAATAGGTAGGATCGGTATAGGTATCATCATTGGCATTGGAATAAGCTGGGAGGATGGCATTATCAAACATAATTTCTCACTGTTCCAACATATTCCATTTCGGGATTGATTATAACTTGTTTTGGAACATCCTTGGTTATGGCCTGGTTTACGGCTCTTGTTTTGTCATCGTTTGGTATGGTTGGATTATTGGTATGGGATGGTTGGACTCAATTGGGCCTGTCACGGTTGTGATCTCATCCCAGAGTCTTTATGTGAGTTGTTACTCTATCATGTTACATACTTGGAATTCAACCAACTCCGGGCAGGAGGCTGGAGGTTGGGTTGGGTAACGGGGGTGGTCTCCAGTCCTGGACAAACTTGGAATACCCACTAGGATAAGTCCCTAGGACGGGTCATGTCAAGTTGGTATTAAATCCAAGGTTCATGGTCTATTGGGAATCTACAAAGCCGTGTTGAGTAAAGTCTCTTTTAGGGTTGTGTAGCATGTCACACTCATAAGGGATAGGCTACAAGGCATTTAGGAATATTTCACTTTCTTGGTATTCTATTTTCAAGCTTGGAGTCTCATCCCTGGAAACTTCTCCAATCCTTGTTTGGTCGTCTTTCAGATCATGCCTCATAGATCTAGAACACAATAAAATTTTTCTATCCCATCTGGAGGTAATGCTGAAGGGGTGCATCCTACTTCTGGGGTTCATCTTCGTTCTCGCGGTCCTATCCCTAATAGTTTTGTATTTTCACCGGTTGCTACTAGTCCTCCTCAAGGAGAGGTCACTAATGCGGAATTTTGTCAGTCTCTTCATGCTATTGTAAAATTAGTTGCTGCTTAGGCTAAGCGGGATGTGTCTAGTTCTTTTTCTGCTAAGGCCACATGGGTTGAGCAATTTATAAAGATGAGTCATTCCTCTTTTTCTAGAGTAAAGGTGTAGAAGGATCCACAAGGTTCTTGGATAAAATGGAGAAGATATTTTGGGTGATATAGGTTACCAATGTAAAAAGGGTAAACTTTACAGCTTATCAGCTTAAAGAGGTTGCATATCAGTGGTATGAAGTGTGGGATGGGGATAGAGGAGATATGGAAGAGTCATCCTTATGGGATGCCTTCTTTGGTGCTTTTCTGGATCGTTTCTTTCCCCCAAGAGTTTAGGAAAGTAAAGATGGAGAAGTTTGTGAACCTCGAGTAGGGGAGAATGTCTCTCAAGGAATATTCCTTGAAGTTTCATCAATTGTTAAGGTATGCTCCTATTTTGGTGGCTGACATGCGGGATAGAATGAGGAAGTTCACTTTTGGGTTGAATTGGGATCTAATTTTGGAGAGCAAGACTACTTTACTAATTAAAGATATGGACATTCTAGGTTGACTATTCATATGTGGAAAGTAAATGATGAGAAGAGGAAGCAGAAGGAGTTTGGGGATAGGCCGGAAATGAGGAGCAGGTTTTTTGACCAAGGAGGTGCTTAGTTTCAGGATGGTCGAGATGGTGGCAAGTGGCAAAGAAATAAGTGTGGGAGTTTTGGTTCCTTATCTTCTACTAGTGCTCCTTATCAGTCGGGCGATAGGCGTCTTCATGGTGGTGAAAATATTCGGATGGAGGGTGCCGAATCTTAGGCAAATGGAGGTACATCAATTTTTTCATTCCCTCCTTATCAGCTTTATAGTCATCCTCATCAGGGTTATTACAATAAAGGAAAGGACAAATGCTTCAAGCGTGGCCAGGCAGGCCATCAGCTCAGGGATTGTCCAATTAATAAGGTTGTTATGGGGTAATATGGCTTTATTTTCTTCTCCTACACCTAGTGGTATTACATCTGATCTGTTACTTCTCCTAGTTCTAGTGTTGGTCAGAACAGGTTATATGCTTTAGCGCCTCAATAGGAATTTGAGGCATCACCTGATGTCGTTACTGGTACATTATAGCTTTTCTCTCCTGACATATATTGTTTTCTTGATCCATGGTCTACTCTTACCTATGTGATTCCTTATGAGGCTATATCTTTTGGTTTCAATTCAGAAGTTATTTCAGATTCTTTTTTATATTTTTACCCTAGTAGGTGACTCGATTATTGCAAAAGGAGTCTATAGGGAGAGGTGGTATCTATTGGTGGCAAGTAGACCTTGGTAGATCTATTTAAGTTAGATATGGTGGATTTTGATGTTATTCTGGGGATGGATTGGTTACAGTCTTGTTACGCATCCTTGGATTGTTGGACCTGTAAGATTTTCTTTAGGTTCCCTGGTGAACCGATTATAGAGGGAGAGGGTGTTTCTTTAGCTTCTAGAGAGAGGTTCATTTCTTATCTTAGATCTCGGAAGTTGATCTCTAAAGCTTGTTTTTATCACATGGTCTGGGTTAAAGATTCTAACTCGGAAGGTCCTTGTTTTCAGCCAGTTCCAGTGGTTATTGAGTTTCCAGAGGTCTTTCCAAATGATCTTCCTAATGTTTCTCCAGATAGAGAAATAGAGTTTGGTGTTGATCTAATTCTGGACACTCATCATATTTCTATTCCTCCTTATAGAATGGATCCAACTGAGTTAAGGAAACTCAAAGGAGCAATATAAGGATCTTCTAGATAAGGGGGTTATTCATCCTATTGTATCTCTTTGGGGTGCACTAGAGTTGTTTGTGCACAATAAGAATGGTTTCCTTCGGATGTGTGCTAATTATAGGTAGTTGAACAAGCATACGGTCAAGAACAAGTATCCTCTTCCAAGAATAGATAATCTATTTGACCAGTTTAAAGGTGCCAAGTTCTTTTCTAAGATAGATCTTCGGTCTGGGTTCCATCAGCTAAAGATTAGGGAGATGGATATCCCTAATACGACTTTTCGTACTCGGTATTGGCTCTTTGAGTTTTTGGTAATGTCATTTAGGTTGACTAATGCTCCGACAATAATTATGGATCTGATGAACAGAGTTTTTCATTAGTATTTATATCTCTACATTATTATGTCTATTGATGACATTTTGGCTTATTTGAAGAGCAAGGTGGATTGTGCTAATCATCTCTGTGGGGTGTTGCTGACCTAAAAAGAATAGCAGTTGTATTCCAAGTTCTCCAAGTATGAGTTTTGGTTGAACGTTGTAACTTTCTTGGGTCATATTATTTCTAGTGAAGGGATCATGGTGTATTCGCAGAAGGTTATTGTGGTGAAGAGATGGCCTAGACCCACGAATTCATCCAATATTCAGAGCTTCTTAGGTTTAGCCGGTATTATAGGCGGTTTGTGGAAATCTTTTCATCTATAGTTGCTCCTTTGACTAAGTTAACTCTGAAGAAGGTCAAGTTCTCTTGGTCGGATGCTTGTGAAGGGAGTTTTGAGAAGTTGAAAGATAAGTTAATTGACTCTAATTCTGACTTTGTTGAAAGGCAATGATGGGTTCATGGTTTTAATGCGATGCATCTCGGGTAGGTCTTGGTTATGTGTTGATGCAGCATGGAAAGGTGATTGCCTATGCATCCAGGCAGTTGAAGGTACATAAGAAGAATTATCGTACTCATGATTTAGAGTTGTTGGCGATTGTGTCTGCTTTGAAGATATGGTGGCATTATTTGTATGGTGTTCACCTGGATATCTCTTTTGATCATAAGAGTCTACAGTATGTGTTCACCCAAAAAGAGATTAATCTCAGGCAGAGGAGATGGCTTGAGCTTCTTAAGGATTATTACATGAGTCTTCACTATCACCCAGGTAAGGTTAATGTGGTTGTTGATGCTCTTAGCAGGTTATCCATAGGGAGTTTAGCTCATGTGGAGGAAGGAAAGCGAGAATTGGTGAAGGATATTCACTGTTTGGCTAATCTTAGAGTTTACCTTTTGGACTCAAAGAATGGTGGTGTGGTGGTGAAAGAAGTGGTTCAATCATCTTTAGGTGCGGAGATTAAGGAGAAGCAAGTGCTATCCTATCTTGATAAAAAATCAAGAGTGGCGTTGGTGGTAAAAAGGTAGTGTTATTTGAGATCAGTGGTGATGGTACTTTATGGTACCAAGGGAGGTTGTGTGTTCCTAATGTCTACGGGTTGTGACAAAGGATTTTGGATGAGGCACATGAGTCACGCTATGTTGTTCATCCCGACTCGACTAAGATATATCATGATCTTAAGGAGATCTATTGGTGGAATGGTATAAATAGGAATGTGGCTGATTCGTGGCTAAGTGCATGGTGTGTAAATAGGTTAAGGTTGAGCACATGAAGCCATGAGGGTTGTATCAAGAAATTGATTTGCCCAAATAGAAATGGGAAGTGATCAATATGGACTTCGTTGTCTTCCTCAATCTCAGAATCAATATAATATGATTTGGGTCATCGTGGATAAAATGACTAAGTCTGCACACTTTTTGCCTGTATGGACTACTTTTTCGGCAGAGGATTATACAAAATTGTATCTTCGGGAGATTTTAAAGCTACATGGGGTTCCTGTTTTGATTATTTATGATCGTGGCATGGAGTTTACATCTCACTTCTGGAGGTCTATCAAAAAAGGGTTGGGGACCAAGGTAAGTCTGAGTACTGCATTCCATCTGCAGATGCATAGGCAAGTGGAGAGTACTATTCAAACATTGGAGGATATGCTTTAGGCTTATGTGATTAATTATGGTGGCAACTAAGTTGAGCATCTACCTTTGGTGGAGTTTGCTTACAACAATAGCTATCATTATAGTATTGGTATGGCCCCTTTTGAGGCATTATATGGTAGGAGGTGCTGGTCTCCTATTGGTTTGTTCGAGCTTAGTGAGGCGGGCATGTTTGGTCCCGACTTGATTTACCAAGATATGGGGAAGGTGAAGGTGATTCGGGATATGCTTAAGGCTTCCCAAAGTCGTCAAAAGTCCTATGTGGATGTTAGGCGTAGAGACTTATAATTTGTGGTTAGGGATAAGGTTTTCTTCAAGGTATCTTCCATGAAGGAGTAGTGCGGTTTGGAAAGAAAGGGAAGCAGTGTCCAAGGTATGTGGGTCCTTATGAGATTTTTCAGAAAGTTAGTAATGTTGCTTATGAACTAGAGTTGCCTTATAGTTTGAGCTTAGTTCATCTGGTCTTTCATGTTTCCATATTGAGGAAGTGTATTAGTGATCCTTCTTCGATTATTCCTTTGGAAGGATTGGGTATCAATGACTCTTTATCTTATGAAGAATTTCCAGTTGAGATGCTGGATTTTAGGTTCTTTGGCGGAACCATAAGATGGAAGAAGCTACTTGGGAAGTGGAAGAGGACACGAAGTCCAAATATCCGCCTTCATTTTTTGCTCTTAGGATTCGTGTGAAAGGTATCTGTCTTCAACACATCTTTAATTTCAGATTTTGTTAAATGAAAGATTAATATTTTTGCCTCTTTGATTTCAAACTTTGTTAAAGATTAGGAATATGTTTAATAACATAATTCAAAGGACTCGTGCGAATGGTTACCGCTACCTTGTCCGTCATTCGAGAACGAATGTTCCTAGTGGGGGAGACTGAAACACCTTGGTTTCTGGACCATAGAAAATTTCTTGAAATTCTAGTCTATGTACCTAATACGACTCGAGTGTACGAGTCATATGTTGGGGTAAGGATAGTAAGGTCCAGTCATATACAGACCAGTGTTGCTTACTGGGATGGTTTTGGGTTACTGGAATGGATAAGACTTATGGGTACGAGTGGTATAGGTGGCTACAGATCATTTGGTTCCTCAATTTAATCTTAAACTTGGTTACTTAGGTTATATCTAAGTACGAGTGTCTCACCATGAGCAGTAAACTAGGGTATGAGTCGTACCCAGGACTTGTATGGTGGACATTGTCTAAATCTTCCTTGGGTTTGAATCTACCATGGGTATGAATCATATGCTATTAATACGACTTGGTTGGATGATTTGTATGTTAGACAGTATTGGATCCAAGGGTTGAGGCTAGGATACGAGTGCAGGATACCATTCGTATCAGAGGGTATGACTCATATGGGTTAGTCGTATCCTTGTGACGAGATTTTGGTGCAACTTAAGTGGGGGTATTCTGGACATTTCCCCACTTATCCTAATTGGGTCCCACAATTTCTAACCTATTTGTGTGGTTATTTACCCTATTATTCCAATCATTAATACTTATAAACTCTTCTAAAACACTCCATAATCCTCTCAAGAGCTTTTGGGAAAGAGAAGCTAGGGTTTCAACTAAAGGATCAATTTAGGTCCTGTCTTGGTGATTTCTTTCCATCATCATCTTGATTTAAGGAAGGTTATCTTCCATCATTGTTAATTTTAACTAAAGTCATGGTTTTATGAATGTTTTCATCATTTCATTGATTGTATGATTTTAGTTTTCAAATATGATTTGTGGGCTTTTATGTTAAATGGTTGGCTATGGTTTCCCATGGTTTTAATTATCTTTTTAAATGCATTAATGGTGGTTTTGGATAATTGGATTGCATGGGAATGTTTTAATGGTAATTGGAATTGGTTTTGGTCATATTATGCCCCCAATATGTTTGATAAAGTGCTTATAAAGACATGTCCATTGCATTGACTACTTATAATGGAACGCTTGCATGTTTTAAAACATGGTAAAAGAATTATGCATGGTTTAAATGGCTTGGAATGGTAAAAGTCTAATGTGTTATGATTTTGGGGAACATGGAAGACTTCCAAATGGTTTAATATGGTATATGGAAAGGCACTTGAAAGTCCCCTTTAACCTATATATGGGTTTCTATGGATAATACTTGCAAGTAAGGGTTGGTATGACGATACCAATATCAATGGCCTTGGTTAATAAATGAATATTGGTTTGCTTATTTGGAAATTTGTTTTAATTGGACAATAATGGCGGGATGTGTAGCAAAGCCATGGAAGGTGGAGGCCCTCGGGGGACCAAAACTGGAAAATCATATTTACCGATATGAGGTTGGTCTTGGTGACCATTTGCATGATGTCACACTATATTTGGGGGATGTACTAGTCATCCCATGGGATACTTTTCTGGTCATGCGACTACACATACTAGGTCCCTTTTAGTAGGGGGCTGAACCCATATAGCCCATGGGTGGTTTAGGACAGCAAAGCTACTCATCCCAGATAAAGGTTTTAAAGGCATCCTAAACCCGATCCTTTTTCCCAACATGGTTATATATATATGTGTGTATAGTTGTGTTCATATAGATGGTTTTACTTTGTTTTATAAATGGCATTATTTTATCCTTATCATGAGATCATATTAGCGGTCACTTGCTAACCCCGTCTATTGGCGGTTGTATACCCACGCTATGCAGGAACTGGCCGTTCTACTCCTTCTACATAGTATTGACTTGGGGACAACATTTGGACTGAAGTGGTGAGAATCCATCATTTTAGAATGCTCCATTTCATGTTATAGATATTTCTAGACATTTCAGTTTTATTTTGGATATTGGTTTTTGTTATGGTTGGGGGCATGTCCTAACCGAATTTCATTACTCTATGGTTAGAGTGTTTGTGGTACTTCTATGGGTTAGAATGGAATGGATCAACATAGGTGTCAGCCTTGGAATTGGAATAAGCTGGGAGGCTGGCATCATCATACATAATTTTTCACTGCTCCGTCATATTTCATTTTGGGATTGATTATAACTTGTTTTGGAATATCCTTGGTTATGGCGTGGTTTATGGCCCTTGTTTTGGTATGGTTGGATTAATGGTATGGGATTCTTGGACTCGGTTTCCCCGATCACGGTTGTGATCTTATCCCAGAGTCTTTATGTAAGCTGTTACACTATCTTGTTACATGCTCATAATTCAGCCAACTCAAGGCAGGCGGCTGGAGGTTGGGTTGGGTAACGGGGGTGGTCTCCGGTCCTGGACGGACTTAGGATGCCCATTACAATAAGGCCCTAGGGCGGGTCATGTCACGGACCCTGCTTTAGCGTCCTTGGGACCACTTTAATGGTACCTGCGTAAGCTGCCAGACCGCTTTATGTGGTCATGATGTCACTTTAGTAGTAGGCTTTTTAGCTCTTAGGTGTCCACTTAGCAGCACCTGGGGCTTTTTATCTCCTTTTACCCACCTGATTTTCCACCATTTTCATACCAAATTAAGAGATCAAAGTGAGTAAAAAGTGTAGTATCATCCATTGAAGCTAAGGTAAGTTAGTCTAACACTCTTTGGTTATTTCCTATTAATTTTCCCTTCAATGTCCATCCTATTTCAAGGTAAATTCTTAGATTTATGTCTTAAAATTTCTAAACATTAAGGTTTGATTTAAGACCTGATTTATTCTCTATTTGTGCTCAACTTTTGAGCACACATTCCTTGTCCTTCGAGGGACCTCGTGATAGATTAATTTTGAATTTCATTTATGGGCCCCGCAGGCTTGTTCTTGATTTAACTTTTGACCCGACCCTTAATATAGAAATATGGAGATCATTTTACTCCTAATGACGTTTAGATTACTATTTTGATATCATGGGAGCATTTTGGGATCTTGGAGCAAGGGCAGATGATTTAGGTGTGATTTGAGGACTTACAGTTCGGCATCGAGAAAGGCTTCTGTCTACTCTTCTTCATAAGATAGTGTATTATATATGTTACATGTTAGCTAGGGATGTTAGGCTGTGATTATGGGTAGAACACCCAGACTAAGTGTTGTGTTCAAATGCATATGCAAATGTACGCAGTCATACAAGTAATATAGGATTGAGAGTTTAGATATCATACACACAGGGATTTGTTAATTAACTATTTACTAAATTAGACTAATACTAATTATTTATTTAATCGATAAATACCAAAGATAAATTTATCAATTGACAAAACTAAACATAACAAAAAGAAAATTACTAATGAACAATTAAACAAGAGTTGAGCTGATTTTACGCAATCAACAAATGAATCAATATAGGATTATGGATTTGCTACAAATCATATAGAGTATCAACTTTATCGACTTATTTGATTATCTAGTTGTTGATTTACGGGATCAATTATATGATCATGGTCTTCTGGGACTCTAATCTTCTATCCAAATTAGTCTCACAACTACATCATTGGATGGGGATGTGATAATGTTGAAACATGTGGGGGTGCACCACCTTATAATGGACCAGGTCCTTCAGAGTCAGATACAGGAAATAAAGAAGTAAAGCAGTAAGAAAGGGAAACTTTGCAGGGAAATAAAGAACACAATGATTAACATGGAAACCTCCTTGCTCAAGGGAGGAAAAACCACAGCTTGCCCTCACAAGCTATCAAAAATCCACTATAATCAAACTCATGATTACAGACTCCTTTAGAATGTAACTCAAAGCGCCACTAATTTATAACAACTATATTACAAACTCTCCTTGACAACTCTGTCAATATCTCTTCTCAATATTGATTAACTCTAACCAATATCAACTCAGGTAACTCTACCTAAGCACTCTAAAGATATAAGAAAAGTATTACTCTTATAAGACGATTAATTCAATTATAGACCAAGACTTGACTAAAGAACAATTAATCTTTCAGTACACATAAACTTGAAACTTGAGAAATATTGAGTTTTCGCCATTTTTCTTCTTAAATAACCAAATTGCAAAAACTATTGAATTGAGAAGCATTTTTTTATTTATAGCAGGATAATAATTAGGGTAGAATTTTGATTGGGTTAGGTGTCCGGATTGGTATACAGCTCACCTACGTAGTTTCTTACACTAACAGACAAAACTGTGCAGATATGTGACAGTTGTATGTTTTCATGAAGACCTAGGGACCTAGTCCCTTATTGTCAGTTGATCATCATCAAAACAAGACAGCAATTTTCCCCCTTTTTGATGATGACATACCACATATTTTGGAGCATCAAACCTCATTTAATCAGAGTGGTCACTACTATTGTCAATAAATGTTCCCCCTATCAATATGCACAATGCTTCCCCCTTTCAATATTCCTACATACTTCCCCATGTCAATTTACCAACATGCTTCCCTCTATCAATATACCTGTACTTTAACATATCATTCACCATATGTTTCACACCTAGAACCAGGTACTTGGTCCCTACCACATGAATTCAGTATTCCCCAATATGGCATCATTGAAGAGTAAAAATAGTAAACCAAGAGTAAAATAAACACAAGTCAGTAACTTATGGCCACTGAGGAAACACAAACATGAAGAACAACTTTTAAAGTAAAGAAGAGACAGATAAAACACATAAACAAGGATTTCATTCATATTAAACATGATTAGTACCATTACATCATACCAAAAAAAAACATCTATCTTCAAAAAGCCATACCAGAATAAAGGACAGGAAACTGACACAAAGAATAATTAAAATTAGGAGAGACAGGGCTTAGGTGGATGGAGGTTTAGGAGACAGGGTCTTAAGAAGTATCACCATTCCAGCATTCGTTGTAGCATGAGAATCCAATATCTGATTTTTTAGGTCCTTTACTTCAGCATTCAAATTCTGGACTTCATTAGTGAGTGCTAAGACATTCATCTTCAGATTTGCATTCTCTGCACTAAGTGTTTCACTGGCACCAAGTCCCTCGAATGATAACTTCAAATTTTTCAATTTTAGTATGAGGATTTTTGCATCCTTAATGTACATAATAACTCCCATCTTCTCCAATTCCATGATTAATTTCTCTTGAACTGCCAATAGTTCTGACACCTTGGACATAGTCCTAGTTTTCCCTTCAACACGCTTATTTTCAACCAAAGCAGACAAGCTAAACATTTGTTTTGTTGTACCAGGAGTTCCTTTTTCACAGACTACCCTAAAATAATCAAACACCTTATTCAAAAAGTATCCATAAGTCATACCATGCCTTCTATCTTTCTCATAGATTACTTTGAATATATGTTGGATCATCAATGTCGGTATACTAATCAACTAAACTTTTCTTAGGTACTTTATCACATCTAAATCTACACCAGAAGTAATGGTTCTTTTCTCAGATCTTGGCAGAACATCTTTGTTGACAAACCCAAACACAAATTGAAACTCACCCTTGAGAAATTTCTTCCTTACACCGGCCACAAAAGTTCCTCCTACTTTTGAAGCATCAACCATAAACTCAATTGAGGGTTGTTGTTTCAAGATAGTACTCACACCCATAATGGTAACATCTAGAATTTTTCCAAGAGTTTCTTCATCTAACTTTATTTTCTTTCCTTACACCATTGCAGACAGTCTCTCCCCATCTTCAAAAAATTTGACAGTGCAGAAAAACTGTCTTACTTTATCTTTAGAGATAAAGGGAACTACAAGATGCAACCATCTTTGGTGTCGCACATACTCTACAAGCTCAACCATTTCAGGTTTTTCAAGGATCTTGGAGTCAAATGCCCTTCTAGTCAAAACCTTTTAATTTTTAAGTACCTTAGTTCTCTCCTCTCTAGATACAAAAGTTTCTTCCTCGTCCTTTTTTCTTCTTTTAGAACCACTGCTTGGTTCCTCCTCTTTGGCTTTTATTTTTTCGGGACCAGGTCTCTCAGAACCATTCTTCTTCTTCTTTACTATAATGTATTTTTGTTTCATCCCAGCAGGGCTTCCAGAATTTAAAGCAGATGACCTGGTCCTTCCTTAAACACAAATTTCTTTTCTTCTCTTTTTTGTTGCAACAACAACATCAGGATCAAAATCATCACCCTCTCCAACATCTACAACTTCCATATTTTTATCCTCCACTACAGTGTCTTTCTTCAGTCTTCTTTTCTTTGCAGTAGATAACTTGCTAGCCTTTATGGCATCCTTTAACAATTTTTTCTCAGATCCCCTAGTTGAATATGTTCTGGCAATCTTTACACTAGTGTCTACCACTTTCTCTTTACCTTAACTTCCCATTTGTTTCTATATTGTCCACCTAAGTGGTGGTTCATCATCATCAGCCTTATCCTCCTTATTTGGATGTTGTACAAACTCCCCAACTTTAGGAACATCTCCTTTAGAAGATGGGTCACTTGTCTTTTCACTAACTACTGGCTTTTTTCCTCTAAGGGAGATTTCTCTTGGGTCATTAGCAAGCAGGATTAAATTCTCAGCCTCCCAATCCACACAACTAGAAAGATCTGATCTTTTAACTGGAATTCCTTCATCACATAGTTGAGAAAAATTAGGCTTGACTCTGAAGAAGTAGGGGAACCAGGTACGTTAAGTATTTTAGAAGCTTCGGGTATTTTTGGTTCTTCTGAGGAAAGAGAAACTTTGGGTTGAGAAACTTTGTGCTCAATTTGTGAACCAAAAACCTGATTTAGGTCTACCACCATGGCTGACCTAGTAGGGGTTTCTATAGTAGCTTAAGTTTTGACAGGAACGGATACCTCTAGAGTCTCGGTAGTTTCTAAAGAGGACGCATAGGTGGTATGGACTCAGATTCTTGCTAAGGATTTGAGTAGGGATCTTCTACTATTTTGGGTATTGAAAAATTAGAATGTTTAATTTAGGGCTTTTTAGACTGAATTTCTAGAGATTAACTCATTTCTGGGTTATTAGCAGGGCTCAATTGGGTGGGAATATTAATCATTTAGAGCTTTTATGAGAGAGAGAATAAGAAAAATTTGTTTCTAAGAGAATGAATGATTTGAGAAAGAAGATTTGTGAATTTATTTAGAAGGGAACAAAATAAAATAAGTTTGATTTTGTATTTAAGGGAGGTGACCGTTGTCATTGAGATGCCTTTTAAATGAAATGACATGCCTAGTCCTAATTGGTGCAACTCTTCACCTTACAAAAGATCTGAAAGCTTTTGTTCACAGAACAAAAGACATGTGGCTTTTATAGATAGAATTTTATGATTTTTAAAGCACACTAGTTTGGTACTAACCTGAGAGATGGGACCAGGTCCCTCTCTTTCTTGAGTGAATCCTTAATTTTTTGTTTGTCTCAAATCTTCTTTTCTAAAGTTATTCCCATGTGTGTATACCTATAAAGGTATGGTACTGAGTTAGACCAACAGGTACATACTTTATCAAGGATACCTGTCTCCAGATCATAGCCAATTTTATGGAGAAAAACTAATTTATAAGGTAGGTCAGGTTATTTTAATCAACCCCAGCCTAAACTTGTTCTTCACAAATTATTCCTTGTGAAGAGTCTTAGTAAAGATGTCCTTAGTCTTGAAAAACTTTATGTCAATAGCTCCCTTCTCAATATTATATCTCAAAAAATGATGTTTGAAATCAATATCCTTGGTCCTCTTATGTTGCATTGGATTCTTAGCCATGTTAAAAGCACTTTTATTGTCACACATTAGAAAGATAGTGTCTGAGACAATCCCAAAATCTTTTAGTTACTGTACACCCATTTGGTCTCAATAATTTTTCTGTCAATGGGTTTAGGAACCAGGTGCCATACCTTACTTTATTCAAATTGTTGAAGCTCCTCCTGTATTGCATTGATCCAGTCAATATCTTCTAGAGCTTCTTTCATATTTTTTGGCTCAATTTGGTACAAGAATGCTAAGAATTCCATGAAATTTCTAGCTTGAGCTCTTGTTTGGACTCTAGATTCCAAAGGTCTAGTTAGATTCTCAAGTGGGTGAGAGATTTGTACCTCTAGTTTGACCTTCTGAGATAAGTTCCACTAGGACCAGGACCCTGAAGAGTTTGACTGAACCTTTCTTGATGTTGTTCAACTGGAGTAGGGGTTTGTAACTAAGATCATGGATCACCATCACCTTCATCATTCCCAACGGCATAATTTTGTCCTTGACTATCGTCTTTAACAATATCATACCTTTGAACAGGAATGAGTTCTTCAATATCAAAATCTTCATCATCATCTAGATTCACTAGCTTTCTCTAACTCATCAAAGACCACATGTATACTTTCTTCCACACACTGAGTTCTTTTATTAAAAACTCTATCTTCTTTGCTTGTTGAGGAGTAGCCCACAAATATTACTTCATTACTTTTGGAGTCAAACTTTCCTAGTTCATTCTTCCATTGTTTAGCATAAAGAACTTAGTACCCAAAAGGTTTGAAGTAGTTAATCTTAAACTTTCTATTAAACACAAGCTCATACAGGGCCTTGTTTAGGAGAGATCTAATCAAACACCTATTTTTTACACAACAGGCAGTATTAACAACTTCATCCAAAATATCTTTGGAAGCCTATTGTCAATCAACATGGTACTTGTAATCTCTATGAGGATACTGTTCTTTCTTTTAACAATTCCATTTTGTTGAGGAGTCCTAGGAGTAGAGAAGTTGTGACTGATTCCATATTCAGCATAGAGTCTTGCAACTTGGGAGTTCTTAAACTCACTTTCATGATTAGATTTGAACTCAGCAATTTTACAATTCAGCTTTATTTGAATTTGCTTGGCAAAAGTTACCAGAACCTCATAGATTTTATCCTTGGTTCTCAAGAACATTGTCCAGGTGATCCTGGAGTAGCCATCTATAATGACAAACACATATGTCTTTCCTCCTCTACTTTGGACTTTAACAGGTCCACATAAATCTATATGCAGCAATTCAAGAGGTATAGAATTAGTCACCTGCTTTTTCAACTTAAAGGAAGACCTGGTTTGTTTAACCTTAATACAAGCATCAAAAACATTATTGTCTGAAAATTTCAGCCTTGGCATGCCATGAATCAAGTCCTTTGAAATCAACTTGTTCAGAAAAAAAAAAACTTACATGTCCCAGCCTTTTGTGCCATAGATCAAAATCTTCACTTTGAACACTTAAGCAAGTTAATTCCCCATCAGCTATAGACTCTAAATCATCCACATAAATATTTTTTTAACCTTTTGGCTTTGAGAATAACTCTCCCAGACTTCAAGCTTGAAATAGTACATCCGTTAGATGAGAACTTCACCTTATTAACTTTGTCATAGATTTGATAAACACTTAGAAGATTATACTTGAGGACATTCACATAGTACATATCTTCTATTTCTTGATTAGGTGATTTTCCAATTTTTCCCGCACCATAGATATACCCTTTTTACCATTTTTAACATAGACACCTCTACCTTAAAGTGTCTTGAGAGAGAGAAAATAGTCAGTTCTTCTAGTCATGTACTTTAAACAGTAACTATCCATAAACCAATTCTAAATGCATTTTCTTTATCCTACCTACAATTAAAGTTATTTGTTAGATTTGGAAACCCATTTGAGTTTGAGTTCCCAGAAGAAAGATAAAGGGGTGACTAAATCTTTCTTGGCACATCTAGGTAGATATTTCTTATTCATATTTTTTATGAATATGGAAACCTTAGGTTAACAATTCTCCAACTGGATATATCTAGCGTTGCTCATTCTAGCTCTAAGCCAGCATTGACAGTTTTTCTTTAAGTGCCCATCGTTTCCATAATAAGTGCATAGAGGTTTTTGTACCTTGTTCCTAAAACCATGAATAGCTTTCCCTTATGACCCAAATGATTGGGTTTTATAATGATATCCAAGCCCTTTACCATTATTGACTCCCTAATCAGTTAAATTAGAAAGGATTTGTGATGATGTGGTCCATTTTAGGTATTTGTTAAGATCTTCTCTTATATAGACTAGTTCCCTTTCTAATTATTCATTCCTATGGAGTGAAGTCATAAGGTTCTTTTGATAATCCCTTAATTTTTATTCAATCTTAACTTGAAGCCTTGAGGCTTCTTTCTTCCATTTACCATCATAATTATTTACTTTCTCTGGTGGACTCATTGAACTTAGATTTTTAGATTTTCAATTTTGTGAATAGTTCTTCTGTTTTAGATATCTGGAGATTTAAGGCAATCAATTCAAGATCTTGATTTTCTACTTTCTCTTCTCGAGTATTTTTCTCAGCATTCAGTTCACATAAAGAATCAATCAACACATTTCCAAGCTTCTTTATCTTTCTAGTAGAGTAGTAGTTATCTAAATTTTCCTTAATGTTTAAAAAAATTACCTCATTTTCTTCTTCATCTTCAGTTTTTTCCATGAAAGAAAACAAGGATTCAAAGGTGACATTATCATCCTCCACTACCAGCATAGACACATCTTTAAGTTTTTCAGCTTCATTAGATTCACTAGAGGAATTTCCCCCAAACTGCCAGAGCTTATTTCACTACATAATCAGCTGCAGCCTTTCTTCTTGACTTTTTAAGGACCTGGTCCATCTTTTTTCCTTTGTTATCTCCAAACTTTAGATATTCTTGATAGTCCATTTTTCTAGTGAAAAATCCTTGATGAAATGCTCAGGACTTCCAAATTTGTGACAAACTTCAACAGTACCTCCCTTTTTGTTGCTACTTCCTCTTATTTGAAACTGACCACTTTTCTTTATTTCTCTATCAATACTTTTTCCAAATTGGAAACATCAGCATCCTTATCACTTGAATTAGACTTTGAAGCCTTCAATGCTAGAGACTTTTCCCTTTTTACTTCCTTCTTCTCTTTCCCTTGCTACTTCTTAAGCGCATAAGTATTTAGATTACTAATAAGTTCATCCATAGTGAGTCTTCTGGATTCTTTCCTCAATAATATCATCCACTTTACTTTCCTAGGAATTAGGAAGAACACCTTGGATTTTTCTTACTTTCTTATACAAGGGAATCACTTCTCCTAGACAGTGCAGCTCATTTATGATTGAAGTCAATCTAGGATGAATTTCTTGTATTGTTTCTCCTTCCTTCATGGAAAAAGTTTCATACTGAGTAGTTAGCATACAAACTTTTGAATCCTTCACATAAGTTGTTCCTTCATGAGCAGTCTTCAAGAAGTCCCAGATTTCCTTAGCATTTTCACAAGCAGAAATCTTGTTATAATCATCTAGTCCTATACCACAAACAAGCAATTTCTTTGTTTTGTAATTCTTCTCAACTTTCTTTCGATCTTCATCATCGAACTCTCTCCTAGTTTTGAACGCCATCTTTGTTATGTCTCCTTATTTGACCTCTCTGACTGGCACATGAGGGTTATCAAGTATTACATCCATCAGCTCACTGCTCTCAGCCATAATAAAGTCATACATCCTGGTTCTCCACCACCATAGTACTACTCATTAAAGTGGGGTGCTCTAGTGGTAGATTACCTTTTTTTTAGATTAGGTAGAGCTTTCATGATATATAAATCACTATAGGTGTGAACCTTTTATAGTATCCTTGCTCTGATACTTATTGTTAAAATGTGAGGGTGCACCGCCTTATAAGGGACCAGGTCCCTCAGAGTCAGATACAGGCAATAAAGAAGTAAAGCAGTAAGGAAGTAAAAGTTTTTAGGAAAGTAAAGAACACAATGATTTAACGTGGAAACCTCCTTTCTCAAGGAAGGAAAAAACACTGCTTGCCCTCACAATCACTAAAGAATACACTATAATCAAATTAATGATTACAAACTCCTTTGGAACTTAACTTTAAGCTCCACTAATTTGTAATAACTCTATTGCAAACTCTCCTTGATAACTCTATCAAGATCTATTCTCAATATTGATTAACTCGAACTAATATCAACTCAGGTAACTCTACCTAAGAACTCTAAAGACACAAGAAAAGCATAATCTTATAACATGAGTAATTCGATTACAGACTAGGACTTGACTCAAGAAAAATTACTCTTTCAGCACACAGAAACTTAAAATTTGAGCAATATCAAGTTTTTGTCATTTTTCTTCTTGAATAATCAAATTGCAAAAAATATTGAATTGAGAAGCATTCTATTCTATTTATAGAAGGATAATGATTAGGGTAGAATTTTGATTTGGCCAAGTATCCGAATTGGTACAAAGATCACCAGCGCAATTTGTTATGCTAACAGACAAAACTGCGCAAACATGTGACAGTTGTATGTTTTCATGAAGACCTAGGGATGTGGTCCCTTGTTGTCAGCTGATCATCATCAAAACAAGATATAAAAAACAATCCAATCCAAATACATTTATATATCTTCCCATCTAGTAACCAAGTAAGGTGATTTAGGTATATTCATATCCTAGCCAAAAATCAATACATTATTTTACAAAAGTAAAGACTTTACATCCTATATTCTTCATTCTACCTCATTGATTCTCCTTTCGAAGTCACAATAAGAATATAAATTTAATTTAACGGTAGCTAACAATTATAACAGTAAGTAAAAGAATATAAGAACAACTATGATGATAATCAAATAAATAAAATCAAGAGGCACTAAATAATCATTTAATTAGCTACGTACCATAATCCTAGAACGAGAAGTTTAACTCCACATATACATGAAGCAATTACAACAAATAATCCAAAGAAAAACATAAAAATAAATAATAAAGGAGAAGAAAATATGAATCCAATTTTCTCCAGCCTCCATGACAGCTTCTAGCTCTCTCTAGGTCAAAAGTTATGTAAAAGCCAATTTTATAGAATATTTATAGGTGTAGGAAAAAGCCTCAAATAAAATAACTAGGTTCAAAATGGACTAGGATAAATAAAAGAGGACTACAGAGAATTTGTGTGTCACGCCCCAATCGTGGGCAATCATGGGAAGTGAATTTCAATTGAAATTCAAATAGGGTCGCTTTTTATTATTTTAATAAATTTATTTCATTAAGCTGTTTGCTTGATTTTCTTCTATAATCTTCCGTTTTTAATTCATTTTAGCTGCAAATTTCATCATCTTCGCACCATATTAACCCTACACATAAATATAATATTAGGTACAATCCATAAAATTAATGCTCAAAAATAAGAAAGGGATAATAGTCACGAAAATACCTAAACTTTGATAGAATTTCCAGTTGAACATACTAAACTTTGCGAGTGTCCTATTACCCCCAGACTTTTTTTTTCGTATTTTAATGGCATATATCTGCCCACTTGGACACGTGTAAATATGAGATTGACGTGTGTATTACACTGTCATCTGCCAAACAATACACATGTAAAAATGAGATTGGTGCGTGTATTACACCGTCAGCCGCCGAAACTGGGTATAGCATTTCGGGGGGGGGGGAATTAAATCCACTTTAAAAAGTCAAACGGTTAATAGGACCCCCCGCAAAGTTCAATATGCTCAACTGGAAATCCGGTCAAAGTTCAGGTATTTTTCTGAGTATTTTCCCAAGAAGAAATAAAATACTAAATACGAGGTAAATAATGATTAAAAATATATAATCTTGGCCTTACATCACCACCCCAAACTTAGAATCTTGCTCGTCCTCGTGTAATAATAAAACTCATCACAACAAATTAAGCTAGGAATGTCACCACTTTGGTTGATAAAAACAATTAGATATAACGTAATTCAAAGCATCAAGTACACTTCCCGGTCATTATGCATCAAATACAAACAAACAACAAAACCCTAACCTCCTAACCTGAAAGACAAACTCTAACTCATTAAATTTAAGCTTGCTCGCCTACTTATATCAAAGAAAGCTATTAACATCACCTATCTATCATAAAACAAGTGCCTCCATAAGAAAACAAATATTTCACACACTCAATTTAAAATATTGAATATAATTTAAGGATTTATCATCAAAGAACACTCCCACACTCAAAAATAATTCACATGTATGCACAAAGAACCGTAGGTTTGTCCATTATGTACATCTCCACTAATTAAGAGTGCCAGAATAGAATCAAATATGACTTTAAATGAGTTATAATGTTGGCTAGGGGCGGGCAGGAAAAGTATATAATAGTGACTTACACTTTTCTAGGCACTTTGCACTTTTAGACTTCATCACCCATTATATTCTTCAGTTATTTTCAGTCCTTTCTTTAACTATTAGTTCCACTAGTATTCTCATCTTATGAAGAATGCTTCAATTATTTTTTCTCAAATACTTTTTTTCTCATGTCACATTCTCGCAAAGAGGGCCTTTTCATTACTTTGCAGCTATCATTGGTTAGTGTTTTTAATACTCAACCACTTCTTTTCTCCAGATTTATCAAATTTATCATAGTCTATGCTATAGTGCTCAAGGAAGCAGGATGCAAAAATTAGGGACTCAACAAAAGGGAGGCTAAAATATGGCTACCAACAAAAGGTATAGGCTCAAAGGGGCTAACTAGGGCTATAATATCTGAAAAGGCTAAAATTCAACAATACAAATTAAAGAAAGCCTATTATCATCTTCTAAACAAAACAACACTTATTTTATTTCAATAACATGCAAGGCAAGTTTTAGGATGAGATACAAAACATGGAATAGGCAAATTCTCACCACACATGGAACAAATATCATTCAAGATAGATCAATCCCACTTCTAAGGCAGACAAGGTCATAACAAACTATAAAATAAAATACGCTATATGCAGAGGCACAACTATGAGCCTAGGGGTCAAAAAGTCTACTATTTTATTTACATTCAAGCACTCACAAGAAAGTACTAGTCAAGCGCAGGCTTAAATTTCTAGTATCACACAAGTAAATATACGTGGTGTTTTTTCTTTTCTCTCGAAAAATAAAAAAGTTTAATAAAGTTTATTCCTAAAAAATTAAAGGTACTCGGTTCAAAGGGACCCCCTCAAAAAAGAACCAAAAAGAAAAACTAAGGAGTAGACAAAGTATGATTTAATAAAGACTAAAAAGCTAAAAACCATCAAAAATTAATCTAATCTAAAGTTTAAAAATATTTTTCGTGTTTTTGAATTTTTCAATTTTTTTCCATTTTTTCTTAAACCTAAAGCAAGCAACTAAAATAATAATAATAATAATAATAAAAGAAAAACCTATAGCATACTTCACCCTAAACAAATATTGGAAGATATCTCACCCACACTTAAAATTATGCTTTGTTCCTAAAGCAATAAATAAAATAAAACAAGGGTTAAGGATACTCCCTGAGGCGCTCTAGGAGCTAGCTAGAAGCATGTTTCTTCAAATTTCAGCATGGGTCGTGCACACCCCACACTTAAGCTCAAACATGCTCTTTATCTTCAAGTTTTGGGTTCTCAGATTTCCCCTAAATTTGTAAAAACAAAACAAGTGGAATTAAAATAAAAATAAAATCTACTTACTACATGTTGGGTTGCCTCCCAATAAGCGCCTAATTTAACCTCGCGGAATAATCATCAATTTTTTCCTCCACCTTGAGGATATGCCATGCTCTAATATTGCATCCATCTTTTTTCTGCGTTCATAGGGTGGTGGTACAAAGATGAAGGAACCAAGTAATGGATGGTGAATGTTAAATCACTCAGTGCTGAAGTGAGGTATGTTTTTGTGTTGCTTGTTTGGTGCAAAATTAAGAATATAGATTTCTTATTCCACATCTTCACACTCTTCCACTATTTCAGATGACTCCAAATACACGTCATCGTCTAAATATAATATAGAAAGTGCTCTGAATGAGACCCAACAAATTCCATTTTCAAATTTACAACATCCACAACAATCTCACTTTTATTCACCTTCTCAGTGTCAGTCTCAAGAAAAAAATGATAGTTGAATGACTGAAATTCTTTTGTCTGCTCCATGGGTTGGCTAGTATCTACAACAATTGGTGAAATTCAAACCACTCCCTTCCCTGAAAATTTTGAAAAATATTTTTCCAATGGGTTCCTCCACAAAAACAAGAAGAATCATCACCATTCGACCACCACCTACCCCAAGATGACATATCAAGAAGAGTGATAAAAAAGTAAAGAAAATAAAAAGAAAATTATGTACCAAAAAATTAGATATAACTCAAATAAATAAAAAGAAAAAAGTCTAATAAAGATAAACAATTAATTTCAAAGTTCCCCGACAACACCGCCAAAAAATTATTGCGTTCAAACGTACACGTAAGTGTATGCAGTCGTACAAGTAATATAGGATTGAGAGTCCAGATATCGTACCCACACAGACTTGTCGAATAACTATTTACAAAACTAGACTAATACTAATTATTTATTTAAGTGATAAATTCCAAAGATAAATTTATCAATTAACTAAACTAAAATAATAAAAGAAAATAACTAATGAATGATTAAATAAGAGAAGAGTTGATTTTATGCAATCAATGAATGAATCAATCTAAGATTATGAATTTGCTAACAATCATGTAGAGTATCAATTTTATCAACTTATTTGATTATCTAGTTATTGATTTACGGGGTTGATTATATGATCATTGTCTTTCGAGCCTTTAATCGTCTATCCAAATTGATCTCAAAACTACATCATTGAGCCGGGATGTGATAACCCATTCTAAATGCATTTATATATCTTTTTCTTTTGTATCCAAGTAAGGTGATCTAAGTATATTCCTATCCTAGCCACAATTAATTCTTTATTTTACTAAAATAAAGATCTTACTCCCTATATTCTTCGTTCTATCTCATTTATTCTCCTTCCTAATTCACAATAAGAATATAAATTTATTTTAATGGTAACTGAGCATTAAAATAATAAGCACAAGAATATAAGAACAACTATGATGATAATCAAATAAATAAAATCAAAAGGTCCTAAATAATCATTTAATTTGCTTCCATAATCCTAGAACGGGAAGTTTAACTCCACATAGACATGGAGCAATTATAAAAAATCATTCAAAGAGAAATGTAAAATAAATAATAAAGGAGAACAAAAGATGAAACCAATTTTTTTTGGTCTTCACGACGGCCTCTTGCTCTCTCTAGGCCTAAAGTTATGTAAAAATTGATTCTATGGAATATTTATAGGTGTAGAAAAATTCCCCAAATAAAATAACTAAGTACAAAGTGGACTAGGATAAACAAAAGCAGACTACAGAGAGTCCGCGTGTCATGCCCCAATCACGGGCAGTCACTGGAAGTGAATTTCAATTGAAATTCCAATAGGGTCACTTTTTATTATTTTAATAAATTTGTTTCAGTAAGCTATCTGCTTGATTTTCTTCTATAATCATTTGTCTTAAAGTTGTTTCTCTCCAAATCGCTTATTAGGTACAATCCATAAATTAATCCTCAAAAAGAATAAATAAAAATACTAAATATGAGGTAAATAATAATTAAAAATATATATTCTTGGTCTAACATCACTAAGACTAAATTATGAGTTTGGGGATTAGAAGGGTGAATCGACCCTTAAGGTGAAATACTTATTATACTTCTAGGATCCTCTTACCCTAGGTCACTAGCATGTCAGACATAGTTTTGGCTAATATTTCTTTAATAAAAGGTTTACTACTCAACTCAGTGGATCATGATGGTTTTCAAGAGTATGATATGGTTATACCGGATATATATTATTGAGCCCAAGGCCATGATTGATATAGTTGAATTTTTAGTGAGTGATTTATCCTTGTAAAGGACGTGTTTAGTCTATTGATATTTCGATGCTTATAATTGTATTGTTTAGATACTGATGATGGCACTGCATAGATTCTGTAATTTCATGATCACTAAATGGTACGATTCCAACTAAAAATATAGTTTTACTATCTTTTTTTTCTAAAATAATTTTATTCCCACTTTTTACTTTAAAATGGTTAAAATGGGTCCTTTTCTAATGGGAATCATACTACCTTAATGAATGATTTATGAGTTTTCAAGACTAAAAATGATATTTTAGAGATTTAATCATGATAGATTCTGGTCCATGATTTTATCACTACTATTTACTTCGTTTGAGAGAGATTCTGATAATTTCTACACTTTTATGATGATTTAGTCTCAGAGTTTACCGCAGGCAATGAATTTATGGACATACATTTTTTTCCCACAGTTCGAGTCCATGTATTTATTATATATACATCTCTCTGATACTAGATGAAGTAGATTGATGATGAGGTTGATTATTTAAAATACTAGATTGGCACCAGGTCGGCGTATACGAGTACTCTCAAATACTCTAGGGGCCCCTTCATCCGTGAGTCATCGTGCCGAAGAAAAGAGGTCACCATAGGTCCTGTCTTTGTGAATCATTGAGCTGGAATGTGTATATAATGGGTTACTTTATGGCACATGGATTAATTATGGTAGTATGAATTATACTTTGCATTCATTCTAGCAAGTTCACTTTCTATCACCAGTATGCCCAACATCCATCAGCTTTATAAGGGTTGCATAGGTATAGGTGATGAGTTTTGCATTGTGTGCTGACTGGACCTTTTTAGTTGTGGGGCTCGATTTAGGTATTTTTTGTCTGGCAATCTGGTTACTGTATTGTTGTTATTATTATTAGTTCATGATAGGTATATTATTCAACTGGTACTGAGATTTAAGATATGCAACTGATTTTGATTCCTTTCTCTTACAGGTTATTAATATATGCATGATTATCTCATGGTTAGGCGGTATGATTTTAGGGATATTGATTATGTTAACACTAGTTCCTACTATGATTAGGAGACCTCAATATTCTAGTATGACTACTCTAGATTGTACCTTTGAGTTAGCCTTATTTATGTATGTATTTATATATATGTAGTTATGGTATTACCTTATATCCCTTCCTTCCTTCATTTATTCATATTGTATATCCATTCCTTATACGTGTATACAACTATATATCATTCTTCCACTCGCTAATTATATATTGTCCAGTGATATACGGTATGGTGCTTAGGTCCCAGAATATGACTAGAATAAGATAGTTTATCTCTATTGCCTTCTTTTCTTTACTATGTTAGTTTTTTGGGTATTAGGGTATAGTTTAAATTTCTGTTTGTATGTTATTTATATTTGTAGTTCAGTCGGTAGTTCCCTACTGAGTACCACATGTTTAGTACTCATACCACACTTCTGCAGCCTGAAGATTATAGTACGGGTTCTCACTGTTACTATGTGTGTCAGGTGGAGCAACTATGGTTCGAAAACTTAGGGTGAGCTCCTGGCTTTCGGAGTATTACTATTCTCCCTTTTATGTACAAGTCTAATCTCTATGTTGTATTTAGGGATTGGTTTAATCAGTATATTCACTTAGTATTTTCTTTTGTACTCTTATTATATTAAAAGCACTTGTATTGATTCCACTAGGTTATGAGACTATCTTATATATATATATATATATATACCTTTTATTATATTTATTCTGCATTCTTCCTTTATTTTCCTTGGTAATCTGTAACTAGAATTTTTGAACTATGGATTGGCTTACCTATTGGTGGATTATAGTAGGTGTCATCATGACCTAAGAAATCGAATTGTGACAGAAGTTGACTCCAATTAAAATTGCAATAACAAATCCCCATGTAATTTTCTATGTATTATTACTTTCAGATTAATCCCAAAGAAATAATTCCATGTAAAATTACAGCAACATAATCCCCAAGTAATTTGCTAGGTAATATAATTCCCAAATGAATCCCAAGAAATTATCCCCACGTAAAATTGCAACAACATAATTCGTAGGTCATTTCCTAGGTAGGAAATTCAAAACATGTCTATAACGGTGATCGATGACCGGCCAAACAACCGACCAACATCATCCAATATCCATAGTAATCCAAACAAAGCCTTCTAAATAAATAACCAAAACTAGTCTAGGTCCGGACATGTCCCCGACTATGACAGATGACAATGAGAATAAAAATGATAATGAAAGTAACTAACTACTCAAATCTAAGAATGAAAATTGTTGAAATGCCTAAGCTTTTTGGGGAATAGAAGCTCACCACTTCTGATACGACCTGAACTAGGGCCTTGTCGTAATGGGCATCTCAGGTCCAACTAGGATCGGAGACCACCCCCGATACCCAACCCAACCAACCAACATATATCCTGAGTCGGATGAATTTCGAGCATATAACAAGATAGCATTTCGTATAGATCCAAACTTTAGGATAGGTTCATGACCGTGACCAACCCAAACAAGTCAAACCATCCAATATCAACCAACAACCATAACCAAACCGATATAATAACCAAGTTCCTATCTAAATACATCATAAGAGGATGGAACAATCATAAACACAGTCAAACGGTATCATCCCCAATACCAATGCCAATACTAAGGCTGACACCAATATTGACACTGCCCATACCAACCCATAATAGTTCCATAAAGTCTCTAACCAAAAGTAAAATAATATCTAGTTGGGACATGCCCCAAACCATAGCCAAAACCAATGTCCATGAAATAACTAAAGTATGTAAAAACATCCATGATATAAAATGGAGACTTTCAGAGTATGAAAACTCACCACTTCAATCTAATAGCTGATCCTAAATTCGATCACTAAGTAGGAGGAATAGAATGGTCGGTTTCTGCATCTCGTGGGAATACAACCGCCCGAAGATGGGTTAGCGGGTGAAATCTAGCAAGTACTTAGGATAAGGATAAAATAATAACAATCGTTAAAACCAAGTAAACCACCACATGCATTAACAACCACACATATATACATATATATATATATATCTATACTGGGAAAGGAAACTAGGTTTAGCATGCCTTTAAAACTATTAACCTAGGTATCTGTAGATTAACCGTCCTAGAACTACCCACGGGCTATATGGATCCAATGTAACCCCCTGAATGGGTCTCAATGCGTGTAGATGCATGAACCGGAGATATCATAGGAGTAGGAGATTCCTGACTACCCTTCGCTCTCCATGATACATACATATAAGTGTAACCCTGGAGATTCCCGTGTAATGCATAAGTATAGTTTATGGTCGTCATGACCAATCCTCATGTATGCAAACATGAGTTTCCAGTGTCCGTCCATTGGACTCACACCTTCACGGTTAGCTATCACACCCTACCATTATTTCCCAATTAAAACCCTTGCCATATAACGAAAACCACCATTCCATTTATTGTTTACCAAGGCTATAAGTAGTGGTATCGTCATACCGACTATAGCTTGCAAGAAATGTAACTTAGCCAACCTTTTGAGAAAAAAAGATTCCCATGTACTCATAGATTACATTATGTAGTTGCTTGGGGGATTCCCATATACCCCACGAGATGTTCATTATTATGTTTGCTTGGGGGATTCCCTTGTACCCTACAAGGATGTTCAATTAAACCATAACCATGACCACCAAGACATTACCACTTAACCATGACAAACTATTTAAACCATTTATACCATTTAGGGTTCCATTACCAAATTGTACCATGCAATAGTTCCATTAAAAGTTCAACAATATAGTAAAAGCATTCTCATAGGCATTTTATCAAACGTCTTGTAGGTATAGTGTTTCCAAATCCAAATCTAAGTACCAATTAACCATTCCCATGCAACCAAATGTTCAACCCAAAATCATAATATGAAAACCATAAGTAAAAAACATGGAAAACCCATAACCAACCATTATAACCAAAACCCCCAACATATATTTGGAAACCCAAAACCATACAACAATTATACCATGAAAACAATTCATAAAACATGCATTTAGTTGGAAGTACAATGAGGGAGGAGTAATATTCCTTAGATTATGAAAAAGATGGAGAGAAACCACCCCTGTAAGCCCCAAATTGATCCTATTGATGAAACCCTAGCCTTCCTTGACCCAAGAGCCTTTGAGAGAATTCGAGAGAGTTTCTAAGGGTTTAAGATTAGAATACTAGAGTAAATGATGTCCCAGGACTGATATAAGTCATGGGGCCTTAAAAGGTTAAGAGGAGAAATGTCCGGATTACCCCTAACTTAAACTGTATAAAATTGCTGCAAGAAGGTACGACTCCACCATACCACCCGTACCCTATCATACGAGTGGTACCCACTACCCGTACCCTAGACATCCCTTGGACCACCAATATTGTCCAATTTATGACCACCAAGCCCCAATCGTACCCAAGCATATGCATGTACCATGAAATCGTATACTAGGCAGAATAGGATCTCCTAGGCTAGACTTAGGGCATCAAATGACTTAATATCATACCACTCATACCCCATTATCCAACTAGTATGATCCATTCATACCTTGGACAGAACCCATCCAACCCACATTGTTTAAGATACGAATGATGACCCCTAAACCATACCCAAATAGACGACTAGTTACCCTAGTCATATGGTGTCCAGTAAGCTCAAAACCTAGGAAATTTCTAAGGATAACAACCCAAGGTGTTTCAGTCTCCCCCACTAGGACCATTCATCCTCAACTAATGGAAAAGGTAATACAAGAATGATTTACACCCCTAGATGCCTCTTCTCTTACCTTTAACAGACACAAAATAAAGATGCAAGGAAACCAACTTTTCCTTTAACAAAGTTTGAAAACAAAGATGTGATCAAGAACACATACCTTTTTGCATGAATATCCAGAGCAGAAAACAAATGCGGATACTTGGACTTTATGTCCTCTTCCGCTTACCATGTAGCCTCTTTCACCTTGTGTTTCCTCCATGAACCTTTACCGAGGCCACATCCTTAGTCCGTAACCGATGAACCAAATGATCTAAGATCTTAATCAGGATCTTCTTATAAGACAGAGAATCTAAAATACCCAATCCTTCCAAGGAAACAACCATTGAAGAATTACCTACACACTTTCTCAACATAGAGACATAGAATACCGAATGAACGGAGCTCAAACTAGAAGAAAACTCCAATTCATACACAACATTACCAACCCTCCTCAAAATCACATAAGGACCAACATATTAGGGACTGAGCTTCCCTTTTTTCCCAAACCACATTACTCCCTTCATGGGAGACACCTTTACGAATACCTTATCCCCAACCTCAAGCTCCAAGTCTCTATGCCTACATCAGCATAAGACTTTTGGCAACTTTGAGCAGCCTTAATCCTATCCCAAAGTACCTTCACCTTCTCTATAGCATGATAAACTAAATTTGGGTAAAACATATATGCCTCACTAAGCTCAAACCACCCAATATGAGATCTACACCTCCTACCATACAATGCCTCAAAAGGGGAAATCCCAATTCTAGAATGATAGCTATTGTTGTAAGTAAACTCTACAAGAGGCAGATGCTCAAACCAATTACCTCCATAGTCGATAACACATGCACGAAGCATATCCTCTATGTTTGAATAGTAATTTATGCTTACCCATCTGTCTGTGGGTGAGAAGCAGTACTCAGACTAACCTTAGTCCCCAACCCTTTCTAAAACAAGCACCAAAAGAGAGATGAAAAATGCATACCACAATCAGAGATAATCAAAACAGGTACCCCATGCAGCTTCACAATTTCATAAAGATACAACCTCACATAATCCTCAGCCAAAAAGTTAGTCCTCGCTGGCAAGAGGTGAGCCGACTTTATCATCCTATCCACGATGACCCAAACTAAATCAAATTAGTTTCGATATCGAGGAAGACAGGTAATGAAATCTATGTTGATCGTCTTCCATTTCCATTCCAAAAATTCAATTTCTTGATACAACCCTCCGGGCCTTATGTGCTCAACTTTTATTTGTTGACACATCATGTATTTGGCCACAAAATTAACAACATACCTCTTCATACCATTTCACCAATACATCTCCTTGAGATCATGATACATTTTCATAAAACCGAGATGAACAACATAGCTCAATTCATATGCCTCAGCCTATATCCTTTTATACAAACCATCAACGCCAGGAACATATAACCTTCCTTGGTACCGCAAGGTACCATCACCACTGATCTAAAATACCATAACCTTTTGCCCACCAACATTACCCTTGATCTTCATCAAGACAGGATCTAGAAATAACTTCTCCTTGATTTCTGCACCAAGAGACAACAGAACCACTTTCTGTACCAATACACCACCATTCTTGAAGTCCAAAAGACGAACTCCAAGATTAGCCAACTGGTGAATATCCTTCACCAATTCACGCTTCTTATTATCTATATGATCTAAACTCCCCATGGACAACTTGCTAAAGGAATCAGTAACCACGTTAGTTTTACCTGGATATTAGTGAAGATTTATATCATAGTCCTTGAGAAGCTCAAGCCATCTTCTCTACCTGAGATTAAGCTTTTTTTGAGTGAACACATACTGTAAAATCTTATAATCAGAAAAGATGTCCATGTGCACTCCACACAAATAGTACCGCCAGATTTTCAATGCAAACACTATCGCTAAAAGCTCCAAATCATGTTTAGGATAATTCCTCTCATGAAACTTCAACTACTTAGAAGCATAGGATATCACCATCCCATGTTGTATCCAAATGCAACTAAGTCCTACCTGAGACACATCACAATAAACCATAAACCCCTCATTACCTTCAGGAAAAGTAAAAATTTGAGCTGAAGTTAGCTTATCTTTCAGATTCTCGAAACATCCTCATAAGCATCCGACCAAGAGAACTTTACCTTCTTCTGAGTCAACTTAGTCAATGGGGCAGGTATTGTCAAAAAACTTTCCACAAACCTACTATAATACCCATCCAATCCCAAGAAGCTCCGAATGTCGGTTGGAGTCATGAATCTAGGCCACTTCTAACCACTGCAACCTTTTGGCAAAATTCACATTTTAAAAGAAGTGACAGCGTTAAACTAAAATTCATATTTCAAAAACTTGGCATACAACTGCTACTCTTTAAAGGTTTACAACACAACTCGGAGGTGATTGGCATGATCCACCTTATTTTTAGGGTACACCCGATGTCATCTATGAACATAATGACAAATAGATCCAGAAACTGATAAAAAACCCTATTCATCAAATCCATAAATATCGCTGGGGCTTTGGTCAACCCAAATGACATCACCAAGAACTCAAAGTGCCTATATCGAGTATGAAAAGTTATCTTAGGGATATCCACCTCCCTAATCTTAAATTGATGATACCCAGATAGAAGATCTATCTTAGAGAAGAATTTGTCACCATGCAACTGATCAAACAAGTCATCTATCCTTGGAAGAGGATACTTTTTCTTAATGGTTACCTTATTCAACTGTTGATAGTCAATGCACATCAGAAGAGAACCATCTTTCTTATGCACGAATAACATTGGTGCACCCCATGGGGATACACTAGGGTGGATGATACCCTTATCCAAAAGATCTTTAAATTGCTCGTTCAACTCAGTCGGAGCCATCCTATAAGGAGGAATAAATATTGGATGAGTATCCGGAACCAAGTCAATCCCAAACTCAATATCCCTATCTGGAGGAACACCAGGAAGATCATTCGGAAAGACCTTAGGAAACTCATTCACAACCAGAATCAAATGCAAAGAAGGAACTTTTGAGTTAGAATCTTTAACCCGGACTAGATGATAGAGACACCCCTTGGAGATTAATCTATAAGCTCTAAGATAAGATATGAACTTCCCCTTAGGAGCTAGAGAACCACCCTCTCTTTCAATGACCGGTTCACCAGGAAACCTAAAGACAACCTTACAGGTTCGACAATCTAAGCATGCATAGCACAAATGTAACCAATCCATACCAAAAAGGACATCAAAATCCACTATGTTTGACTCATAAAAATCTACCAAAGTTTCCTTACTATCAACAGATACCACATACCCCCTATAAATTTTTTTAACAACCACAGAGTTACCTATCGGGGTAGTAATAGAAAAAGGGTCCAAAATAACCTCGAGACCAAAACCAAAATATACAGCCATAAATGGGGTCACATAAGAGAGAGTGAACCCCAGATCAAGTAAACAATACACATCACGGGAGAAAAGTTTCAACATACCAGTCACAACATCAGGTGGTAACTCAGACTCTTGTCGGGATGCAAGAGCACATAATTAATTTTGACCTGTGCTGGTTCCAGAAGCAGAAACAGATGTAAAAGCAGCATCCTTTGGTACAAGAGCAGATGAAGAGACAACTGAAACCTTGTTCACCCCCAAAGAGACCTTAGTAACTGGATAATTTCTAATTATATGGACTCGTTAACCATATTTGAAGCACCTGTCCCTTTCTTTATCACAGACACCTCGATGTAACCAACCACAGAACCTACAAAAAGGACATGATAAGGCCGATTGAGCCCTACTCGCCTGAGATTGGGTCTAAGAAATCTCAAATCAGTCCACAATAAACATAAAATAGTCCACATGATACTAGACAATAATGGCAACAAGAAAGCAAACTAACTTAAGAGATAATGGATAAATAACTTGACATAAAGAGAATATGTAAGATAGAAACTAAAGAGCATATTAAACTGAAAAAACCCTACATACATGTAAACTAACACCAAGTTCTTACGTTGAAGCCAAGAGTAACTCGGTTCACTCAAGAACTCTCATCTCTAGCCAATACATAACACAAGTGGAACCTTCACATGTGAAGTCAAGTTTCGGTTTGCCTCAAGTAGGGAGAGGACTTTGGTTTTTAAAAGTGTTTCAAGAACTTACAACAATAATCAACTAAGTAAAAATAAGACTAAAGGGCCTATTTATAATCTATTATAGCATAAAGTGTCCAAAATGCCCTTAATGAGGGTGGGGTGGCCATGGAGTGTATTTTTAGGATCTGAAATCCCTCAAACAGCCCTTAGTGAAAAAGTGGCACCTTTCACTAAGTCCTACACTCCAAGACCGTGGTACTTCAAGCTTCACAACTTACGCAAGCCAAGCTTCCTTCCACACACGGCTTTGCCTCATGGAATATCCAAAATGGTCTCCCCATGTGTGCTCTCTTCTCCTTAATGTGGCCATAATTAGGTTCTTCATGAGTTGGCCTCACATGATGTCATCAAAGTCTATGATGGCCATTTGGCTCGTATCACTATGCCCTGAAGTTATTGCCACCCTGTTGATGCCTATCACCTGGAGACTTCAGGTAGAGAGCTCTAGTTGTGGAGAAAGAACCAGAACTCCCCCACTTCTTCTTTGTCAACTTACTAAAATCCCTATTACTTGGTTGTTGAACACCCTGCTCAGAGAACCTGAACTTTTTACCCTGCCTTTCCCCTACCTCATCCTACTTTCTCTTTTTTTCCTCCACCTATTTCATATAAACAACCAACCTAGAAATATCTATGTCCTTGATTAGCAAAGAAGTCTTGCTTTCAAGGATCAACTCACGAGATAGTCTGAAAGCAAACTTTCTCATCCTAGCCCTTATATTAGTCATTATTTATGAAGCATACCTAGACAACTTGTGAAATTTTAAGGCATACATCTTGACCGATATTTTCCCTTATTCTAGATTAATAAATTCCTCCACTTTCCTTTCCCTCAACTCTTAAGGAAAGAAGCAATCAATAAATGCATTAGATAAAGTTTCCCTTAAAGATGACTCATCATCATCATCACCTCTTGCCCTATACCATTCCTCGTACCATTGGTATGTTATATCCTTTAGTTGATAGGCAGCAAAATTCACCATTTCCGCATTCGTGGCCTGCATCACCCTAAAGATATTTTCCATTTCATCCAAAAAAACTGAGGATCCTCCTCCACCTTAACACCAGTAAAAGTTGAAGTACTCAACCTCATAAACTGGCCAACCCTTGTGGCCTCAGAAAATAGAATACCAGATGCACCACGCTTATCCTGAGAAGCTACTAATTGAGAAATCATATGAATTAACTGACGAAACTCCGCATTTATTACGTCACCCTATGACTAGTAGGAACTGGTGTAACTTTAAAAAAATTAGGGATTGGACCCCTAAACCGAGTATGGATCACCTGAGTAGAGCGTGTCCTATCAATATTATCCCCAGTTGGGATAAAGGAATTTTTGTGTGGTTTAGATGTCGAGGCATGATCTAAAAAACGAACAAATAGGAATTAGAGGACAATTCAGGACCTTAGACTTTACTGCTTGAAATCAGAACACAAGAAAGTGAAACATTCCTAAATGCCTTGTTGCCTCTCCCTTATAAGTGTAGCGCACTACACCACCCTTAAAAGAGACTCTACTTAACACAGCTTTGTGGACTCCCAATTGACCATGAATCGAGGGCTCTGATACCAACTTGACATTACTAGAACCTGGGCCTTGTCGTGATAGACATATCAGGTCTAACCAGGACCAGAGACCACCTCCATTACCTAACCCAACCTCCAAATGCATACCCTAAGTGAAATGAATTTTGAGCATATAAGAAGATAGCATTTTGTATAATTCTAGAGTTTGTGATAGGTCCATGACCGTGACCAACCCAAGCAAGTCTAACCATATAATATCCACCAACAACCATAACAAAAATGAAATAATAACCATTTTCATGTCCATAACATAACATAATAGGATGGAACAATCATAAATAAGTCAAACGGTATCAGCCCCAATACCAATGTCAATACTAAGGGTGACAATATACTGACACCGCTCATACCAACCCATAGTAGTTCCAGAGTATGGAAGCTCACCACTTCAATCTAATAGTTTATCCCAAATCCGATCACTAAATAGGAGGAGTAAAATGGTCGGTTCCTGCATCGCGTGGGTATACAGCCACCCAAAGATAGGTTACCGGGTGAATGCAAGTAAGTACCCAGTATAAGGATAAAATAATGACAACCTTTAAAACCAAGTAAACTACCACATTTATTCAGAACCACACATACATAAATATATATATCCATTCCTGGATAAAAAACTGAGTTTATCATGCCTTTTAAACCATTAACCAGGGTATGTGTAGCTTAACCGTATTAGAACCACCCATGGGCTATATGGGTCCAGCGTAACCCCCTAAACGGGCCTTGATGCGTATAGCCGCATGAATTAGAGATATCATAGGAGTAGGGGATTCCCAAGTACCCTTCGCTCTCCATGATAAATATATACAAGTATAACCCTAGGGATTCTCATGTACCCCATAAGTATAGTATATGGTCACCATAACCAATCCTCATATGGGGAAACATGATTTTCTAGTGTTCATCCATTGGACTCACACCTCCACGGTTAGCTATCACACCCTGCCATTCTTTCCCAATTAAAACAATTGTCATATATCCAAAACCACAATTCCATTTATTATTTACAAGGGCTATAAGTAGTGGTATCGTCATACCGACTATAGCTTGCAAGAAATTTCCCTTAGCCAACCTTTTGAGAAGAAGAGATTCTGATGTACCCATATATTACATTATTTAGTTTCTTCGGAGATTCCCATATACCCAACGAGATGTTCAGTATTATGTTTGCTTGGGAGATTCCCTTGTACACCACAAGGATGTGCAATTAAACAATGACCATGACCACCAAGACCTTACCACTTAACCATTCCAAACCATTTATACCATTTAGGGTTCCATTATCAAATTGTACCATGCAATAGTTCCAATTAAAAGTCCAATAATATAGTAAAAGCATTCTCATAGACATTTTATCAAACATGATGTGGGCATATTATTTCCAAAGACAAAATCAAGTACCAATTAACCATTACCATGAAACCAAATGTTTAAACCATCATCATAGTATAAAAACCATAAGTAAACAAAGACATGCAAATACCATAACCAACTATTATAACCAAAAATCCCAACATATATTTGAAAAACCAAAACCATACAACAATTATACCATGAAAACAATTCATAAAACATGCCTTTAGTTAGATCTAACAATGAGCGAGGAGTAACTTGCCTTAGATTATGAAAAAGATGAAGAGAAACCACCCTTGTAAGCCCCAAATTGATCCTATTGATGAAACCCTAGCCTTTCTTGACCCAAGAGCCTTTGAGAGAGTTTCTAAGTATTTACAATTAGAATATTAGGGTAAATAATGTCCTAAGACTAATATAAGCCATGAGGCCTTAAGAGGTTTAGAGGGGAAATATCCAGATTACCCCCAACTTAAATAGTATAAAATCCCCGCAGGATGGTATCACTCCACCATATCCCCCGTACCCTATCATTTGAGTAGTACCCACCACTCATACCTTAGGCATCCCTTGGATCCCCAACACTATCCAACATATGACCACTAAGACCAAATCATACCCAATCATATAACAAGTACCATAAAATCGTACCCTAGGCAGAATAAGATCTCCTAGGCTAGACTTAGGGCATCACACGACTTAATATCGTACCACTCGTACCCTATTATACGACTAGTATGATCTATTTGTACCTTGGACAGAACCTATCCAACCCATATTATTTAAGATACGAGTGATGACCCCTAAACTGTACCCAAACATACAACTAGTACCCCTATTCATATGATGTCCAGTAAGCTCAAAATCCAGGAAATTTTTAAGGATCAAAACCTAGGGTGTTTCAACTTCACCACAATGCAACGAACCAAGCCGACCGACCTAACTCTATATAAGAAAGGTAGAAATAGCTCTGGTGCCTACATCTATGAGGAAACAGAATTCGGAGATAGTTATTTGGGTGAACACAAGGATGTAACTCTGGAATAAGGATAACATAATTCCATGATCAATAGTTTAAAATCATTCAAAACCAATGCACATAATTAAATGCATATATATATATATATATATTGCATGTCGAGATAGGGTATAAGGCTTAACATGTACTTAAAACTGTAGCTTGGATTGTGTAGCTCAACTATTATAACATACAAAGGCACCCACGGGCTATATGGGCCCAGCTCTTCCTAGATGGTAGGGCCCAGTGCATGTGGCCGCACGAACCAGAGGGTATATATATGCACTATATGGGACTCAAACCTCCCGGTATATCAAGGTGATATGAGCACCAAATCATGTAATAAGATGTGGGAAACTTGATTTCTCCAATCATATAAAACTAATATTAAGGGGGACTAGAACCACCTGGTCATCTAAACCCCCCCATTGGCAATCGCAATTTTCAGTGTTGGTCTCTCGGACCTCCAGTTTCACAACACAGAAACAACCCTCATTAAAGCCTAATTAAAATAAGTACCATATATTCCCATCCATTGAACCACATTACACATTAAGGCATACATTATTGGTATCATCATACCAACTATACTTGCAGGGTAACATCAACATGCAACATTAGTTATCTTCTCTTGGGAGAATTCACAACCCCCTTGGTTTAATTACACATTAGTTTAAGGATGAATTATAACCCCTCTTAAGTGTTTTATGGATGTAGGATTTTACTTGGGTAAGGAGAGAATTGTCCAAAGTGCCATTAATTTAAAAACTAAAATTTAATCGTTAGTGACTACAGGTCACTGTACAACTGGAAGGACATATTACAACTCATCACAAGGAGTCGTGGTTAAGACAGAACCACTAAGGCCCTATACTGGTCTGTCTATGATTCATACCATCGACTCTTAACCACACTTAACGACAAGTAACAACTTCTCTTACTCAAGACATCAATAATTTGGGATGACACACTAGACACCCTACAATTGGGACATAACGACTCATCATGAGTCTTTACAACTCATAGCCTCGAGTCATAATAAAGACAATGTCTAGGGCCAAACTTTTTGGATACCTTACAACCCGTAAGAAGTCTTGACGACTAGTTGAGAGCCACTTGTACTTAGAGAAGAATACTAAGCCATTTCTTCTGATTAAATTGCAATCGATTCCCTACAACCCGTCAAGACCCCTACAACTCATTTGGGGAGTCATAGTCAGGACAGTGAGGACAAAATTTTAGAAAATTTTCAAGGACCAAAAACTTGGGTCGTTACATACTCCCCTCTTAGGATCATTCATCCTCAAATGGAAAAAGAAGGCATTTATTTACACGATTTGACTCCACATGCCACTACTCTTACCTTTAACAAAGATAGAAAACAAAGATACTAAGGAGACACATACCTCAAACATGATTATCTGAAATAGGCAACAAGAATGGATACTTGGACATCATGTCCTCCTCGGCTTCTGAAGTAGCTTTCTCAACCTTTTGGTTCCTCCAAAGAACCTTTACCGAAGCCACGTCCTTAGTCTACAACCAACAAACTTACCGGTCTAAAATCTCAACTGGACCTCCTCATAGGACAAGGTACACAAAATACCCACCTCCTCTAAGGGAACATCCATCGAAGAATCACCTACACACTTCCTCAACATAAGAATATGAAATACTAGGTGAATGGAGCTCAAGCTGGAAAGCAACTCCAATTCATATACAACATTACCAACCCTCTTCAAAACTAAGTACGGACCGACATAACGGGGAATAAGATTCCCCTTCTTGCCAAACTGCATTACTACCTTCATGGGAGACACCTTTAACAACACCCAATCACCAAAACTGAACTTCAACTTCCTTTGTCTTACATCCGTATAGGACTTTTGGCAACTTTGGGTGGCCTTAAGTCTATCCCAAATCACATTCACCTTATACATGGCTTAGTGAAACAAATCAGGGCCAAACAACTTATTCTTACTAACCTTAAACCACCCAATAGGAGATCTACACCTCTTAATATATAAGGCCTCAAACAGAACTATACCAATGCTAGAGTGATAACTTTTGTTATAGGCAAATTCTATGAGAGGAAAGTGGCCATCCCAACTACCACCAAAATAAAAAACACAAGCCCAAAGTATAGCTTCCAAGGCCTGTATTGTCCTTTCTACTTCCCTATCCATCTGCGGGTGGAAAGCGGTGCTAAGGGTCACCTTAGTCCTCAAGCCTCGCTGGAACAACCTCCAAAAGTGAGATGATAATTGGGTACCCTGATTAGATTTAATGGAGACTAGATTACCATGAAACTTCATGATCTTCTTGATGAGCAACTTCGCATAATCCTCAGAAGAGTAATTAGTCCTCCCTAGCAAGAAGTGAGAAGACTTAGTTATCCTATCCATGATGACCCAAATAGAATCAAAATGTTGGCGAGACTGTGTAAAACCCGTAACAAAATCCATATTAATTATCTCCCATTTACACACGGCAGCTTAATCTCTTGAGTCAGTCTAATGGGCCTCAAGTTCTCTACCTTCACTCACTGACACACCATGAACTTAGCCACAAAATTGTCCATACCCCACTTTATGTTATTCCACCAATAAATCTTTATAAGATCATGATAATTTTTTTAAAAACCAGGATGAATAGTATAACGTGATTCATGAGCTTCAGCCAAAATTCTTCTTCGCAACCCATCAATATTGGGAATACATAATCTTTCATGGTATCTTAAGATACCATCATCACCAATATTGAAAATCATCACTTTTGCCTACCTACATAATTCTTGATTTGCATTAAAATAGGATCCAACATTTGCTTCTCTTTCGCTTTAGCACCAAGAGATAACGTTGCCCCTTCTTGAACAATCACACCACCATTCTCAGAGTCTAAAAGATGAACTTCGAGATTAGCCAAGTGGTGAATATCCTTCACCAAATCCTATTTCTCCTCATCCACATGAGATAAGATTCCCATGGACAACCTGCTAAGAGCATTAATAACTATGTTAGCTTTACCTGGATGATAGTAAAGGCTCATATCATAGTTGTTGAGCAACTTTGGTCATCACCTTTGCCTGAGATTCAATTCTTTCTGAGTAAACACATATTGCAAGCTCTTATGATCAGAATAAATATCAACATGGACCCAGACAGATAATGTCGCCAGATCTTAAATGCAAATACCACAGCTAACAATTCCAAATCATGAGTTGGATAATTTTTCTCATGAACTTTTAAATGTCTAGAAACATAAGAAACCACCTTGCCATACTGCATTAACACACAACCCAATCCCACTCGGGATGCATCACAATAGACAACAAACCATCAGTGCCTTCAGGAAGAGTCAAGACCAGAGCCGAAGTCAACTTATCCTTTAGATTCTCAAAAATACCCACGTAAGTATTAGACCATAAGAATTTCACCTTCTTCTGAGTCAACTTAGTTAATAGGGTAGCAATAGAAGAGAAACTCTCGACAAACCTTCTATAATAACTGGCTAAACCCAAGAAGCTCTGAGTGTCAGTTGGAGTCATGGGTCTAGGACACTTCTTAACCACTGCAACCTTTTGTGGATCCATCATGATCTCTTCACTAGTAACAACATTTCCCAGATAAGTCATAGTATTTAGCTAGAACTCATACTTAGAAAATTTTGCATACAAAGGTTGATCTCTTAGGGTCTGCAACATAAGGTGAAGGTGATCGGCATGATCTACCTCACCCTTCGAATACACCAAAATTTCATAGATAAAGATAATGACAAACAGATCTAAGAACAGATAGAAAACCCGATTCATAAGGACCATAAATATTGTTAGGGCATTGGTCAAACCATAGGACATCACCAAAAACTCAAAATGACCATACCGGGTTTAAAACACAGTTTTAGTGATATCCACTTCTCTTATCTTCAACTGATGGTAACTCGAATAAAGATCAATCTTAGAAAAGAATTTAGCACCCTAAATCTGATCGAATAGATCATCAATCCTCAGAAATAGGTATTTATTCTTTTTGGTCACCTTATTTAATTGGCAATAATCAATACACATTCGAAGGGAACCATCCTTCTTACGCACGAAAAGAATAGAAGCACCCCACGAAGACACACTACATTGGATAAAACCCTTATCCAAAAGATCTTTCAGCTGCTTCTTGAGTTCCTTCAACTTGGTTGGAGCTATTCTGTAAAGAAGGATAGAAATAGGACGAGTGTTCGAAAGAAGATCAATCCAAAAATTTATTTCCCTTTTGTGAAGAATACCAGGAATATCATCAGGAAATACCTCGAGAAATTTATAGACAATTGGGACAGTCTACAAGAAAGGAACTTCGGATCTAGAATCCTTAATATGCACTAAGTGATAGAGTCACCCTTTAGAAACTAATTTCCGAGCTCTAAGATACGAGATGAACCTTTCCTTAGGTACTAGGGAACTACATTTCCACTCGATCATCATCTCATTAGGAAAATGGAAACTGAATATTCAACTCCAATAATCAACAGACGTATAGCACAAATGTAACTAATCCATCTCCAAAATCACATCAAAGTATAACATGTCAAACTCTATCAGATCTACTAAGGTCTATCTATCACTCTATCCATAATGGAGTCGCCCACTAATATGGACATAAAGAAAGGGTCTGAAATATATTTGGGATCAAAACCAAAATGGATAGCCACATAAGGGATCACATAAGAGAGAGTAGACTCAAGATCAAGTAGCTAGTATCCATCATGAGAGATGAGTTTAAGCATACCAGTAACAACATTGGGGGATGCCTCAGAATCCTAGCGAGTAGCAATAACATATATACGATTCTGACCAGTGTCGGAGCTAGAAGTAAAAGAAGCACCTATTGGTGCGGGAGCCGATGAAGTAGCAATAGGAATCGTATTTTATCCAGAATCAACATTAGAAGGAAAATCTCTTTGCATACAACCAATTTGACCATATTTAAAGCACCTGTCCTCACCTCTTCACAAACACCACGATGTACCTGACCATAGAATCTACAAAGAGGATATGATGGAGCTGACTGAGCCCCACTATCCGACGACTAGGATTCTGGTGCTATAAACCCACTATCATATTAAGAACGATGACTTAGATAAGGTGCATTATCCATAAAGTAGGAACTAGAATTTCCCTACTTCTTAGACCATTTTTCACTATCTCTACCACTTTGTTGCTGACCTCTACCCTAATCCGACTATCAAAACTTCTTACACTATATTTCACTCACCTCAGCTTGCTTCTTCTTTTCTTCTTCCACTTGTTGTATATACACCACAAGTCTAGAGTGTCCATATCTGATGTCACCCAATACAATACTCTAATAGAAGTATGTTGTGGTTGATTGTAAATATAATAACCCAACTAGGTTAGGGTCGATCCCACAGGGAAAATATGAACAGTTTCTTGAGTTGATGTAATCCACGAGCCGTAAAAAAAAGTAATTGGGGTATTTTAGTATCAATCGTAAGTAGTAATTAAATCTTGAGTTCTTTTGAGTTGTAGACTATAAAAGACGAACACTAGGCTTGTGTTCCGCCAGGCTTCTTAACTCCATAAATTTATTGTGTTCAACCCAACTATTCTATTATTCTGCATGCAAAGACTACAAGATAGGTATTATTAGCCATCAGTTAGACATGAGGATAAATCTCACCCTTTACACGTTAGGCCTCAGGGCATCGCCTTGTTGCTCCTTACTATGACCTCAGTTTACTATCACTAGTTAGGATTAAGTGATTAGATGAGACACGGGGACTAAAGGTGGAGGTGAAATCCTAAATCACTATCTTAATCTTCTTTTCCGAATCACAAAATCCCTATCAGAGATGGATGCAAATACAGGATATCTCAAGCTTCTGCAGCTGCTATGAGATTAATTATTGTGAAGACGATTAAGATATATGTATAAACCCTAGAATAGATGACTATCACAATTTCGCTATGTAGCTAATCTGCCAGGGTTCCCACAACCCTAGTCAAGTATATCAATCACTCATGTTTATGCAAAAAACCATGATTATGAATGAAGAACACATATAATTAATTGCACAAGAATAAGATGAATAAACTCCAAAGTTTTGAATTGAATAAAAACCCAAAATCTCAAGAAAAATTATAGAAGTATTGTAATAATGTATAAGAGTACATAACCTAATAAAAGGTAAATCCTAGGGTATTTATAGTATTTCAAAATAACTAAAAATCCTGATAAAAATGGGCAAGGTAAAGTTATTTCGGCACTCAGTACGACTCGGTCTTCTACTCGTATTGGCATCATACGAGTGGTACCCTACCCTCTCATATCCATTCCAGTGTCTGTTCTCTCAAGGCTTCAACTTTCTGTTCAGCATAAGACTTCTTATTATGAGTCGTACCTGGGCATACAACTCATGTCCTTTACTCGTATCCACCTGAGACTTCTGTCTTTCTAAGCATTGAACACTGGTTTGTATACAACTTTTCTATATGAGCCGTACTCTGACTTCTAACTCGTACACGTCTTAGACTTCAACTTTGGTTGGTAGCTTAGGTTCTGTTATGCTTACGACTTCTTCATACGACTCGTATCCTTGCTTGTGAATTGAATGCTTGAATTGTATCTTCCCCATACTTGGATTTTCAGATTTCTATTTGGTTTTGTTATGCCTACGAGTCACCATACAAGTCGCATCAAGGGTTGACGACTCGAGGGTTGACTCGTATCTTGATTCAAATCTATCTTTTCCAGATCTTTTTCTTCCCTATTCATTCTAACACTATTGTAGACCTGTCTTACCTGCAATTTACACCAAAGTGCATCATATCTAACAAAATATCCTAAGTTCACGCATAAATTTTTTATTTTAAGCATCGAAAGTGTCGTGTTTCCACGACATATCAAAAACCTCAACTTAGACTTTTGCATGCCCTCAGGCAAACAAAACCAACAACTATTTTCTAACACAGAGACAATTTTTAAATAGAAAGATCCTAAGCTACCCATGGCAGTGATTTTGAACCAAACTTCAATCTTGTTATTCCCTTATTACTTTCAACTTTCAAAGACTCAAACTATTAATTTAGCACACAAAGAAACTTGAGAGGATCCGATGATGGCATTACATTAATAGTAGACAACTGGCATAGACATAAATTATATTTACCAAACAATCTAGCAACCTAGCAACATAAGTCATGTGTGCTCACAGCCAAAGAAATCCCATTCATTTTTCTTATGGGTAAATTAATCTATTAAGGGATATAATAAATGACTCTCTCGCTCACAAAGAAGTATCACTGATGTATGCAAAATACCATAGGCTTGCCCTTATGCTCTTTTCCTAAGTTTTTAGATAGTCATGGTAGGATCACTATAGGACTTTATTCAGCTTGTAATGTAGGCTTGGGGATGGTATGATATCTTTTGGGATTTATTTAGTGACTAAGCCTCCTTGATCCTATGCATTCCTTGGGGTCCATTTATTTTTTTTATTTCTCCTTTTATTTTCACCCTTATTTCTCCCTTTTTTTCTTTTAAGCACATTAATATTGGGCTAGGTATGGTTTTCTTACTTTTATTTTTCTTTTGCTTTTCATTGTAACTTTTCCTTTTTTTATTTTCCCCATACCTGTCCAAATTTCAACTATTCCTCTTCTACACACTTTTTTCATACTCATTGTCTCCTACACACCCCTATAATAGCCACCCTCAACTTAGGTGATTTGTCTGAGTTGAGGTACATAGTGTCCAAAGAGTACCAGGGCCAAAAAAGTTTCACTATAAGGTAAACAGGAAGGTGAAATTGGTGTAAACAATAAAATTGGTCTATTCAGGCTTAAATATTTTCATAAAAGAGATTCATTCATTTGGTTTGGGCAATTTAGGTTCATGTGGACTCACATAAAAAGGGCTTATGATCATCTCCTTCTTAACTATCCTAGACCTACATAAAAGCAACCAAGCAAGTTCTAGATTCCGACACACTAGATACTCGGTATAACTCACACACACTTGCACAAGGTTACACTACTAAGTACTAGTTATCCAGCTATGCAACTGTTTGTCCCTAATTGTTCTATCCCTAATATTAATACCATTTCCAGATTCACAATATTCTCACACATATATACGTATCACACAGTAAAACAAATTTTTTGGAGAGGTTAATTATTCAACACAATTTTCATTTAACACAGATTCACAACATAATCATTTCAAATCAGCAGTTTTTCCAAATGCCCAAATCAATTTCAAACTCAAAATTTCATTACAACTGAATTTTTCAAAATTTCTCAAAAATCACAATCAAAATAATTTGTTGCCAGACGCTAATTTTCTGCCTATTTCAGTTGTCAGCACCAAACCTGCAAATCATAACAGACTTTTAGCTACTTGTACATTTTAGCTACTCTAAGATATTCAAAATAACCCCCACCCCAAACTAAACAAATATTGCACTGCCCTCAGTTCTATAAGAAAATAGAGTAAGGATGAAAGGTCATTCTTGGGCTCTTAATATGCCAGCTCATTAACACCAGCACATAGGCCCTCGAAGTGGGTCTCGCTCTCCTCAGCTACCATTCAGTCAGCTACTGGGACTAGATCAACAACAACAATAAGGGTCACAACACTATCCCCCTCGATATTAATAACTGATGTCCTTGAACCACCAACTCCAGATGTCATCTCACAGACCCATGTGTGCCGATCAAACTCATCCTGTATGCTTTCTTCCCTAGCCTTCTTCTTAGCTTCCTATACTTCTTTTTTTTATCTTTTCTTTTCTTCTCTCCTCTTTGGTCTCCTCAATTGGTACATGTACCGGGTTTGGGATCACCCAAATTTTTGGTACATGAACTATAAGAATCGTTGGCTCAACTACAGGCTCTAAAACAACCGGTCTATCATATATATTTGTGACCATACTCTTAATTTCTAAAACTTCGTACCTAATCTCAACAATATTGAGCATCTTTCCACCACTCAACTGTTGAGTAATCCTCAATTTAAAAGCATCCAAGCTCTTTTTGACTTATCTATCTTGGCTCACAAACTGTGAGTCATGCTAGGGCTTCACGCCCCTTTTCCATATGTCTGACCTTAGCCTCAAGTGTGGTTAGTCTGGTCATTACCTCAGTCTATAGTTTCTGTGAAACCATCATAATACCAGAAGGCATACATCGCGTCTTGGGTGACATAGACTATACTGGTGGTAAGGTACTAGAAGTCATGTTGCATCTGTATGTGAAGTCTTTGTATATGATCCTGCCTCAGTAGCCTCGGTAGTATCATCCTTCCCTCCCTAAGGGAACATACCTGCCATTAAATCCACTGTCTGGCATGCCTACTAGGCCAAAGGGTTTACTGCATCTCTAATCAGGACCAAATCAGTGGTTCTCGTGGCCTCAATCATCTCATATATTCCAGGGAGTTCTAGAACTCCCGCAGCCAGACATATCTACATAATCAAGCAGGGCTAAGCCAATACAACTTCTCATCCCCAACCATATGAACCCTCATCTTAAGGGATAAGAACACTGCTACATCAAACTTATAGCCGGCTATGAAGCCAGCTATCATAGCTACCCAAACCAAGCTCAGTACATCATCTCTATTAGTTGGAAATAGCTGATGTCAGGCCAATGTCCACCATGCTTTACCCTCGAAGTTAAGGGTCTGCTTCTTAATCTTCTAAAATACCACCCCGGGTCCTCCTACAACCCAAAAAATATTTTGACCATTCGAAGTTATCCGCTCTACAATCCACCTAAAAATAACCATCTTATCCTTTGATCCCAATGTCCTCCAAGTAATCTTCCTCATTTTTTCCATTTTGTAGTCTATTTCATCTATGTTTATCGAAGCCTAATACTTCGGTCCATATAAGAATCTCCAAATATTATGTGGGGAAATATCTACCCGGACTCCCTACATCACCAGTGAAGTAATTGGCTCACCTTTCTTCCATAACTAACCTTATAGGTATTGTCTCTGAAGTTCTCCCTTGTATGATTTATAAAATTCTTGAATTAGCATATCACTATACTTTCCAGGTGCCCTTTTCCTCCATTCAAATCCATATTTTTGGAAGCGTTCCTCAAATTTGGGCAATTCTAACATCCCGATAGTTGTCAAACTCCGCTATGGATACAGTACTCTTCTTATATTGCCATCGGGAACTTTGAATAGCCCACTATTGAATATCTCCTGCAGATTGAGTTACCCTTATTGTTCAATAATGGGCATGGGGGAAGTGGTAAGTTCCATTAGGGGGTCTTTTTGGGCTATCAGAGGCACCTTATTCACTTCCTCCACAGTATTAGCATTCCCAGAAATTACCTTTTTTGAACTAGATTTATCCTCGTTATCATTATCAAATGGTGATGGTATGTGTGGAGGAGAGATAGTGGGTTTCTTTCTCCTTGGGCCTCATGCGGGTGGTGATTCCTCTAGGGTTCAACCTTCTTCCCCTTGCCTTTGTCGTCTATCTTCCCTTTTTAAGAAACCTTTCCTTTTGAGGATTCTTCATAAAGTTCACCACTATTGTTGGTTGACATATCAAATTCAAAACCACTGGCTTCCAAGTTAGTAACCGGTGCCTTCTTAGATCCCTTTTTGACTTGTTTAGATGAAGAAATATTCTTTGGAGGCATTGTACTTGGTTTGAGTTGAAGAATGAATGTCTTGATTTCACTTTTTTTACTTTGCAAATTCATTCTTAACTCAAGAAAAATAGAAGTTCAAACTCGTTGGTAGTTGATTTAAGGTGTGTGCAAGTAATTTCTTCTATTGAAAGATTGAAATTAGGGCAAAAATAAAGGTGGGTATGAGTTTTGGTTATTGGGTGCCCGTTGGGTACTCGTTTCTTTTATTTAACTTCTATTTCTAGGATGGGTTAACTCGCGATCCGACCTAGTAAGCATGGGTATGAGTTATGTATATGACTTGTACCCAGGATTACGAGTCATTGCTTTGACTCGTATCGACCTGGAACCTTACCTGGTTCATGTAGTGGGTACGACTCAATGTGACAAGTCGTACCTTGAGGGTACGACTCATTCTGAGAATTGTATCCACTCCAGAAACTTTTTCCTGATTCTAAATTATCTTCTAGGTTCATACGACTTCTACTCACGAGTCGTACCGTTTAGATACCACTTGTAAAGAGTCTGTAAGACCAAAACTTTTCAAACTTCTCTAGATCTTTTCTGCATTACTTAGTCTTGCACAATGAACAAACTTATTACCCTATAAATGAATAAGTATAAAAACATGGGTTGTCTCCCATGCAACGCTTGATTTAACGTCGCAGCACAACATGGTTAAGTTGGATACTTAGATTTTACCAACTAGCCTCATGGATTTCCTTCCATGCCGCACTTGATTTAAGTTGTGGAACAACGCAATCTCCTTGGCTACTCAGTCTTTACCAAGGTCAATTTCAATAATGGCATTCACTTCTTCAATAATTCTCATATAGTGCTTCACTCTTTTCCCGTTTACCTTGAATGAGGCTTTGTCATCTTTTTTCAATTCTAAGGCACCATATGGATAAAATTTTGTAACCGTGAATGGACCGTACCATCTTGACCTTAATTTACCTGGAAGCAAATAAAGTTTAGACTTATAAAGCAACACCTGATCACCCTTGTCAAATACTCTCTTCTCAATCTTACGATCGTGATGCAGCTTCATCTTTTTATTATAAAGTGCTAAACTTTCATATGCCCAGAGCAAGAATTCATCCAACTCATTGATCTCATTCAACCTTGACTACGCTGCATCCTGTCATTCTAAATTCAGCTTCTTCAATGCCCATAATGCCTTATGCTCAAAATCAATTGGCAAGTGGCAAGTCTTTCCATACACTAGCTGATAAGGTGAAGCACCTATGGGGGTTTTATAAGCTTTGTGGTAAGCCCACAATGCATCATTTAATTTTCTTGACCAATCAGTCTTATTGGCATTCACAGTCTTTGCTAAGATTGACTTGATTTCTCTGTTGGACACATTAACTTTTCCACTACTCTACGGATGATAAGGCGTTTCCACCTTGTGTTTTACTGTATATTTTTCAAGAAGACTTTTGATTAGATAGTTGCAAAAATGTGACCCTCTGTCACTAATAATAGCTTGTGGCATGCCAATTTAATAGAAGATGTTCTTTCTCAATGCAGTGACACTACGTGTTTCATTATTAGGAAGTCCAATTACTTCCACCCACTTCGAAACATAATCTACTACCACAAGTATATACTTCATGTCAAATGAACTTAAAAATGGTCCCATGAAATCTATGCCCCATACATCAAATAATTCCACTTGTAAAATAGGATTCCTAGAAACTTCATGTCTTCTAGAAATAGTACCTTGTCATTGGCATTGGTCACATGCAGAAGTATAATCATGAGCATCTTTGTAGATTGTTGGGCAATAATAGCCATATTCAAGAATTTTATAAGTTGTGTGGGCCCCTCCATGATGACCCCCAACTGGCAAGGAGTGACAAGCCTTAAGTATGCTCATTATCTCCATCTCAGGTATACACCTACGAATGGTCCCATCTGCACAAAGCCTGAATAAATAAAGTTGATCCCAGAAGAATTTCCTTACCTCATGCATGAATTTCTTTCTTTACTGGTAGGAAAGAGCTTCTAGAACTAGATCACTAGCAAAGTAATTTGCATAATCTACAAACCATGGAATTAGATATTGGGAAGTTGCTAAAATTTACTCGTTTGGAAAACTGTCATCAATATCCAACCCATTTTCAACCTTCTGTATAGCTTTATCCTCCCAGCTAAACAAGCAATCTGCAACTTGATTTTTTGTTCCTTTTTTTTCCTTTACCTCAAAGTAAAATTCTTGCAACAAAAGAACCCACCTAATAAGCCTAGGGTTTGCATCTTTTTTAGCCATTAGGTACCTCAATGTTCCATGATCAGTGTGCACAATGACCTTTGTCCCAATCAAGTAAGATCTAAACTTTTCAAAGGCAAAAACCACTGCCAATAACTCTTGCTCTGTCATGATATAGTTATTTTGAGTAGGATTTAGTACCTTACTGGCATAGTATATAAGATGAAGGATCTTTTCTTTTTGTTGGCCTAGTACATCCCCTAAGGCTAATCACCTAGCATCACACATATTCTCGAAGGGTAAAGACCAATCAGGAGACACAATGATTGGAGCAGTCACCATCTTCTCTTTTAGGCTCTCAAAAGCCTTATTACATGCATCATCAAAATTAAATTTTACCTTCTTCTCAAGAAGCTTGCAAAGAGGATTAGCAATCTTTGAGAAATCCTTGATAAATTGTCTATAAAAGCTTGCATGCCCTAAGAAAATTTGAATTCCCTTCACAAAAATTGGGTAGGGTAATTTCTAAATCACCTCAATCTTTACTCGATTAACCTTTATGCCCCTCTTTGAAATCTTGTGCCTAAGTACAATTCCTTCTTTGACCATAAAATTGCACTTCTCCCAATTATGTACCAAGTTGTATTCTTCACACCTTTTAGAGCATTTTCCACGTACTTTAGGAGGTCGACAAAAGAATCACCAACAACTAAAAATTCATATGAATACTTTGATGGTGTCTTCGACCATATTAGAGAAAATTGAAATCATACATCTCTGAATGTGGCTAAAGCATTCCATATCCCAAATGGCATACGTTTGAATACAAGTTTCATAAGGACATGTAAAAGTTGTTTTCTCTTGGTCCTCGGGTGCAATAATGATCTGATTATAGCCTGAGTACCCATCAAAGAAATATTATCATCCTCTGCCTGCTAACCTGTCTAATATCTGATATATGAAAGGCACAAAAAAATAATCCTTCTGAGTCTATGCATTTAATTTTTTGTAATCCATACGCACTTCCATCCAGTAACTGGCCTCATAAGCACTAGCTCATTCCTCTTGTTAGGCACAATAATAATTCTGCCTTTCTTTGGGATGCATTGTACCAGACTGACCTACTTACTATCAGCAATGGGATATACTACACTAGCATCTAACTACTTGATTATTTCTTTCTTTACTACCTCCTGCATAGAAGGATTGAGTCGACGCTGATTTTTAATTGATGGAACATAATCTGGTTCAAGCTGTATTTTTTGAGTACGCAAACCAGGCGAAATACCCACAACATCTGTAATAGCCCTCTTGAATCTCTGTAATACTAATAATAATGCTTCTACTTCTGACTGTCTCAGATCAGCTGTAATAATAATCAGCAAAGTGTTGTTGGGCCCTAAAAATTAATATCACAAGTGAGAGAGGAGGACCATCAACTCTAATACAAGTGGCTCCTCAATGGATGGACGATTAGGTGGAGTAGTTCTATTCTTCAAATCTAAATCAAGCTTCTTTGGTGCATAATCATAAGAACCATTCCCATATAGTGCACCTACTATCTCCTCATACTCTTCTATACCATTAACATCAAAGTTCATGATCACAGCTGTAAGTGCTTCAACACTTATTCTCTCTTCAATAGGAACAACCGCATCAGAACCGCCATCCTAAAGAGTAACTTCATCAACATCATGGAATGAATTTTCCTCCTCATTAAATACATCAATCACAGATATCACTATCAACTCATTAGGCTGCCTCATGGATTTGCATACATTGGATATTACCAGCTCATCATTCAATCTCAGCATCAGATGCCCCAACTCCAAATCAATCGATGTCCTGCCTGTAGCTAAAAATAGACTTCACGAAATAATTGGGACTTGGAAATCCACTTCACAGTCTTAGATAAAAAATCCTTAGGAAAGATAAAATAAGCCACATTCACCAATACATCATATAGAATACCCACTGGCCTTTACATCATCCTGTCTGCTATCACTAGTCTCGTGGTGGTAGGTTTTTGATACGCCCAAATTAAAACTCTCATTAGAGAGTGTAAGTGGTCGTTGTCAAATATAAAACCCAACTGGGTTGAGTGTCAAATACCATAAAGAATATTGTGTTCATTAAGTATTGTGGTTATTACTAGACTATTGATCGAATGTTCTAGAATAGAGGGGGATTTTGATTTATCAATTATATTCAAATGTTTGTCATAGAAAGCAATCTAGATGTAAGTTATATTGCTAATAGTAATTCAATAAGAGAAGTCAAATTAGAGTTATGGTTATCAAGATGCTTAAACAGCTAGGGTTGTGAACTATTTTGGATTCCCAATGAACAATTCTTATTACAACAATAATTGAATTCTATGGTTTACCCATTAGTTTCTCAACCTAAATGAGTAACTTATCCCTTAATTCTTTCAAACATAAAGAACATAATATTAATTCAACTAAAATCTCACATGGGTTGATCCGGTTAAGTCATCTACCCTCTATCCAAAGGTTAAAGCCTTTAGATTTATGTAAACTCTTTTTTTTCAACAAGTACTTTTCTATTTGAACAAGTGTTGTTCTTGGGATCACTTTTCAAGTTTGCAACCAATAAAAGTCATTAAAGTGAAGAAGATTTTATGCCATATCAATTACTCATGGGAATTTACTAGATTCTCAACCTTAAATCAGTTTTTCACATCAAGGCTTGCATAACCCTAGTTATGGGAGCTTAGCCACATATTTCCACCCAAGAAAGAGAAGAAATCATAGTGTTATTCATAAATTAATTCAAATTTACTTACAAAAGTCACAATTGTTGTTCTTCAATCTTCAATAGAAAATATGATAAAGGAATCTAGATCCACAAATCTCCAATGATCTTAGAGAAAAATAGTGTAACAACGTATTTTCAGTATGGAAAACCCTAATAAAAGATAAGAGATGCTTAGTAAAACCTAAAACTGGGCATTTATATGTTCCCATCCAAAAGGGATTTAAAAATTGAACTTAAAAACCCGCATCCAAAGTGACGGCTAAAGTGGTGGTCTGTCGCAAGGCTAACAGTCCTCCATTTAGTCCATCGCTGCTGATCCTGGAGAGTCACTTTCTAGATAAGACTGGCATTCAAAGTGGTGGTCCATCGCAAGACTGATGGTCCACCATTTTGACCGTCATTGATGATCCTTGAGAGTCAAGTTCTGGATAGTCCTGACGGCCGAAGTGATGGTCCTTCGCAAGACCGATGGTTCACTATGTTGGTCGTCGCTGAGTATTTCAGGATGCCTGGTTCTATTTAGCGCCCATGGCCAAAGTGGTGGTCCGTCGCAAGACTGACGGTTTACCACACGGGCCGTCGTTGGGTCTCTGAAGTCATGGACTCTGTTTGGACCTGACGGTTGAGTTGGTGGTCCGTCGCAAGACTGATGATCCACCATTTTGACCATCAGAAGTGTTTTTCTTCGAATTTTCTGAGATTTTTCCTTCATCTAGCTCCTTACCCTGAAACACTAAAAACCAGCATTAAATACAACCTTGGTTGCTTGAAAACTTGTAATTTTCCCAAGAAAAAAATGAAAAATATTCTGTCAAAAGCCGAAACATCAACACCCTCAACTTAAGATAATTGTTTGTCCTCAAGCAACTCAGTACCAAATTACAAATATGACCAATACAATGACGGGCATTTACTATTGAACCTCTTCTCACACAACCATTCACTTGTCATCCAAATCATATGGTTTAACATGTCAGAGTCTATAATGGACACAAGAATCTACAGAGATCATCCAAATAAGTATGACTCAGGTTGACCTCACAGACAAGGACATCCACTACTCAGTATATTTTATGGATACAAATCAAAACCCTCTCACTCATCAAAAAAGTAACCAACATAGCACATACACCCATAAGTTTGCCTTTATGATCCAACGCCTTTCTTATAGCTAAGTTACAAGATCAAGCAGGTCTTTTCTAGGCTATTAATGAGGTATCATGCTAGGTTAGGAAGGAATTTTGGGCAAAACTAACTAAGAACTAGGCTTTAATTCTCATGGCCTTGAAATTCTTCTTACCAAGGCTATTGCTTTGCTAGCTCAGTTACCCTTTTCTCATTCATTCATGCTATTTTTCTTTTATATATATACACAAGCATCATCCACCCTCAACTTAGGCTAGTGCCATAAGTCAAAGTGCAAATTGTCTTAACTAGACTAGGGCTAAATGCTCAAATACAAATTCTAGACCAACTTTCCATTAGGCAGTTAACAGTCCTACAATAGCTACCCTCAACTTAGGTGTTTTGCCTAAGTTTAGGTAAACATTGCCCATTACTAGGATAGGGCTAGAGCTAGGAGTCACAACTGAAAGAGAGTTAACTAGAATGCTTGTTGATGAAGAAAAATTAACTAAGGCTTAAATAAGGATTCAAAAATGGAAAATTATTTTTGGTGGGGTTAATTACTTTGGCTAAGTGGACTAAAATCACAAGGTGGCCTGCCATCCCTTCTTATCTCATCAACTACAGAACAACATCAATTGAACCATGCAAGTTCTAGGTATAATACTATGTAAGAACTAATAGAAATACTCGCACACACAGTGGCAACTGAGTCACACTCACTCAACTATTCTTAAGATTTGCATCACATGTCATGTATATTTAAAGGTTAATGCTAACTATAGATTCACTAACAGTTGAGCACATATCCTAAGGGACAAATAAACTGTCATATGGAAATAGTCCTAGCTTTGTGCCAACATCATTCATCATCCATATTTACAACAAGATACTAACACAAACATCACTTTTATTCCATGGACCAACATTGACAACATAACAAGACTTAAAAAGAAGAAAAATATGAATCTGAAGTTAAACCTAGAAAATAAAAATGCAAACTTAACATGATCCTAGACATGTCGATTCTCCTAGACAGCACATGTTAGGGTTTAGAATATCGTCAACACCACGCCCCATGATACAAGTGCACCAACCCTACATAAAACATATGCATTGTCCTTAAAGCATTAAATTAAAGTACAAAGGAATGGGTATACTTGTATTGCCTCTTATTTATCTGAGGTATCTGTGAAGTGTGGTGAGGACCCTGTGTCTTCACCTGGTGAAATGTTGTCCCCTTAGTGGTAGGGGAACTCAAAACCTCACTCTCCTGGATCGGAGGAATCATCTCTTAAACTAATGTTAAACTTTGCCCCCTTGCTGGGGAAGCACTAGTAGATATTTCTGTTGCTTCATCTTCCTCTTTCTTTTTTCTTTTTTCTTCATCTTTCTTTGATTTCTTTTGAGCTCTCTTCAAATCATGTTGTTCCTTTTGCTTTGGTGTTATTTCTGCTCTTTTTTTCCTCTTTTTAGCTTTCCTTGCAGCTCGTTCATCCATGTGTTGCTTTCTTTATCTTTCACAGGTCTTCCCATTAGGTCCACAATGCCTTCATCATTGTCACTCACTACTAAGCCTGGGTCAAAAATAGTCTGTTGTGGTTGCCTTCCCTTTAACTCTGCTATATCAGCCTTTGCCTGCTTAAATTCAACCATGAGCTTGGCAAAATCAGGGAGGGACAGTGCATCTAGCCTTTTGTTGATGTGGTGCTCCATGCTGTCCATCCTAGCTTGAATAGTTTGGAATGGACAGATTTTCTTAGCTATAATTCTATTAACAAAAGGTTTAAATTCTGACGCCCATTTATCTAACTATCTCTGAAACCTTTTTTGCAGCTTCATTGATTTTACAAAATTTTCCTGCGTTAACCTGTATTCGGCAAAGTCTTCTCTACCCATACACTGCAGAGAACCTGACCCTACAGATGTACTTAGGGGTACGTACTCAGGTGTCACATAAGTGGTGATGGGCAAAGACATACCTGCGAGAATTTTTATAGCATCGGGAGCTGGTGCAGATTAAGTCTGGTAAGCTAGAGGCTTGGTGACACGTATTTCAAACTTTGAGTCATCTTTTGGCTTCTCAATGTCCTGTCTATGTGTAGTAGAGATTTCATTGTCAATTCCATCAATCAGGGGAACACCGGCTTGTTTGCATAAATCAGTGATTAAGCATGGGAACGGCAATGCACTGGTTGTTTTATATGCCCTCATGAACATCTCATCCATAATAATCTAGCCGAAGTCAACTTGTAGCCCTGAAACAAAGATTTCCACCAATACGGCTCTGTATTTATCCAAGTTTTCATCACCTTTTGTTGGCATCAGCCTTAAGCGAACAACAGCCCACCAGAACTTAGCCTTGAAGCTAATAGAATATTTTTCAATACGCTCCCATAGATTAGTCAACCAAGAGAGGTTACCATCATCAGGCAATAATGAATCCACTCAAGGCCTCTGAGTGGATGCAGTTCTCAACCCATACTCAAGATCAGGTATAGCAGGTGAAGCCGTATGCTCTAGCCCGAACAGCATACTATTGATTGTTCAGGCTGAAATATCGATAGTGACCCCTCTGATAGGCACGGACTCTCTATTCGGAAAGCTTGCAACTGATGTCCCCTTTGGAAAGTGCTTTTATACTAGTGCAAGATAATTGGCAAAGAATTCTCTTACCCAATTCAATTGATACGTTCCTGGTGGCTTGCTCCTCCTTGCTAGTTCATACTCGTTAAAAGGGCATTCCAACTCATGATCACAATTTGATGTTCCTCCATGAATGGCCTTTTTATCCCTCTTGTTGTAGGTGTTAATCGCTCATAGAATTTCTCTTATGCTCCCTCTATCTGCCATCTAATCACCTCTCAAACTTGAGGATCCTTACACTTGATAACGGTAGCATCTTCAAATTTAGTATCTACATCTATCGATTCTATTTGTTCTCCCATGTTAGCAGCATCAGTTTTACCCTCAACAGGCTCGGGTTAATTTGTAGAAACCGTTGCCTCATCTGGGCTTGAGTTGGTACTACTTGTGCTACTATCTCTCTCCTCTTCAGACTGAGAGAGCGTGGGATTTTCCCTTTTGCGTTGCCTGGTGTTGTAAGCAAGTGCAGATTTTCCTCTACTATTTTAAGATCTTCCTCCTCTATTTTGTGGGAATTTGTGAGCCATAACGCCTTGGTTTTGCAGTAGCTTCTTCTTTTACTTGTGTAACACCCCGAATCTAGTACCCGAAATGCTACACGGTGCCTATGACCCCGAAGAACCACAAGCTAACCCATGATTGATATTTGTACCTGTACTTGTACATTGCATAATATATGTATATAAATGTGGAAATAAAAGCTGATAGGCCATAAGGTTCAATATCGTAGTATAACTGATAAAAACATAACATCTGAATGGGGTATGGAATAGCCAAAACAACTGAAATAAACTGTCTAAACATAATAGTCTAAAAAGCCTCTAACTGCCTGAATAAGGAGTTGATGGGACATGTCCCCAACTAAATTTGGCTACTAAAATAAACTGAGTATGAAAATGATAAAATAATAATCGTGTCCTCAAAGGATGAGGACTCACTGCTAGCTCTGACTGCTGATGCAGGAATGCTACTGGTGCTCTGGATCTCATGCCTCAAAACCTATGGCGTAAAGTAAAACACCATAGCACAAATGTGTCAATATGATAGAATGTACTGGTATGCATGTGAGGTAGGCTAATGCAAAGGTTTCACATGCATGAAATATGCTAACTGACTGAACAATATGAACGTAAGAATACATGCATGAATAAGAAACTATAACCGAATTCGAGATAATATGATTACTGAGTCTGAATACTGATAACATAGAAATTCTAATGACTGATATAATTGATATTCTGAGCGACTATTTCTGACAGTCTAATTTCTGATGGAACTATCTGAGTCACGTACTGTTCTTAGTTGATTGTATCTGACAGTCCTGAAATCTGAAGAACTATCTAAGTTCTTTTACTGAAACTGTATGACTGTATCTGACTTTCCTAATTCTATAACTGAAACTGTGGGAAGTAGTATCTAACTGATATGCCCCAAATAACGTATTATAGCTGAGTTGGGGTCCAATCTGTAACCCCAATTGGAAGGGTGTCAATACTGCACCACTGGTAAGGATAAGCTGTGAGTGAACCTCATATAATAGATAACTCTAACGATAATGGTGGGAACCCTTATATAACAGGTTAAGCCACCTCATCTACCCGCATATAACAGGCTATGATATCTCAACCTATGTTGGATACGTAGTTTTGGAATGCAAGGATTGCTTCTAAGAATCACACCTTCGTATAACAGGTATGTTCTCATCCTTGGGTTCGCTCGGTACTAATTCCTACTCCCATCTGAATAGACATTGAACATGATTAACTAAACTGGACCAGACTTAATTTATAGAGTTTCATTGACTGACGGAATATACTGAGATTACTAAATTTCTGAGGTTTCTTGAGTCACATGACTGACTGAGTTCTATGGATCATGGATTGACTGAGGATATTGTGAAAACATGACATGGCTCTAAGCACACAGCTAATCTTTCGGGTACAAGTACCCCCAGGACTCGATGGAAAGAAACTGGCAAAGCATAACTTTCTTGAATACATGACCAGCATCAACAATCCATAATACAATAAGTTGGGGATTTCATGAAGTACATGGTTATCATAATCTTGTACATGAATGGAAATACATATCAACATACCAATATTTCATCAACTAGTCCCCTAAGTAATCTTTCAAACATTCATAATGCACAACAATATCATAGAAGTCATTTTGATAATAAAGGTAAAGCATGCATTTATCATTTGGATCACAATTTAGATATAAGGCATAATTTATATCCCTTTTTGGCATTTTATCAAACAACTTAAGGCATAGGTGAAATCATCAAATTTCACAAATCATAAACCACCAAATTATGGATTTCAATTTATATGCTAACGTAGTTTCATAATTTCACATAAAGATCCCAACTTGGGAATCAAACAACAACCATCACATAAACTTGAACAACCCACAACATAATAACATGATTCATAATTTAAATAGGGTTCTTGATCTTTATGGATGAAAGGAATCCATAAATCAACACAACGCATCCTACGAAGATTAATGGAGAAACTTCTTGAATTTGAATCCCCCAATTGGAACCCTGGCTTGTTCTTGAGAGGTTTTTTAGAAAAAGAAGTATATTTTTCTTCAATTAGGGATAAATCCCGTGTTTGGGGGCTTATATATGGGTGGAAAAGGACTATTTTTCCCTTAAAACAACCTAAAAACGGAGTGTTTACGTTACTTGGGCCATAAGATATGCGACGCACACCTTATCACGTAATATAGGTCGTGCGGCGTTCACCTTATCACATACATTAGGTTGTGCGTCACACCCCTTATGGAATAAGTTAGGTTGTGCGTCACACACTTTATGTTAGGCGACATACTCCACTTTGCAAAGCCATAACTTCTTGCTCGGGTGTCAGATTTTGGTAAAATAGGTATTGTTAGAAAGCTAATTTGATTCTGTACAATTCGGTGGGTATAAATCTTCCAAAATACCACATATACAACAAGTTATGCTCATTTAAAGATGACCCTTGCGTAATCAAACACTAAAACTTGAGGGATTCAAAGGCTCTTAGCTTGCCTTACTCTAAGTGACTGTTATGAACATATTTAACACATAATGAGCTTTATTCTTACTAAGATACTCATTGTAAGTCATGTACTCAAATATGAATCACAGGATAGGAGGTTTCATACGTAGGAACAATGGTTTATTTTCTAGCTTAGAAATATATGGGGTATTACAATATCTCTACCTTGGGAACATTCGTCCTCGAATGAGACAGACTGAAAGGTGAGAGATGATAAACTAAAGTACGTACAATACATACACTACTGAAACATTATTTCATGACTGACATGACAGATAGGCTGAACATATCATACTGAACATGCATATATGATGCATGGGTAACTGATTCATGAATGCATGACTGAGATTTCTAATAAACTGGATTCTTATAATGAGGATGTATATCTGGTGCATGACTGATAAGCTGAATTTTTGCATATCTAATGCATGATTATATGACGAAACTAATATATGAATGCATGACTGAAGATGCAATGGTACTTAGTACCAATTTTATAACGGAATTTTGAGTATGAAACTGAATACCAAGTTGGTAACGAAACTAAACATGATTACTGATATCAAATTTGTAACTTAAATTTGGACACGGAACTGAATAAACTTAAGAAAAACTATTACCTTAAGCTGAATCTGAGTTAGCGGAAAAGAGGTGAGGATACTTGGTCCATATGTCTGCTCCTGCTTCCCAAGTAGCTCCCTCAATGGACTTGTTCTGCCAAAAAACTTTGACTAGAGGGACTTCTTTTTTCCTCAGTCTGCAAATATGATAGTCTAGGATATCGACTGGAATTATTTTGAAAGAGAAGTTGTTCTAAATATCTATGCCCTCTATAGGGACTACAACAGATGAGTCACCAATGCACTTATCAAGCAAGGAGACATAGAACACTAGACGAACTGAGGCTAGATCTGAAGGCAATCCGAGATGATAAGCTACTTTGCCAAAGCGACTAAAAATATTGAAGGGACCGACATATTAGGGATTGAGTTTTCCTTTCTTGTTAACTCTCTTCACTCCCTTCATGGAAGAGATCACTAGATACACATAGTCACTAATATCAAACTCGAGATCCATTAAAGAACATGCATAAATAGGAACATGAGAACATAGCTGAATCTAAAATAGATGCATGAACTGAATACTATAAACTGAATATCGTGAACTAAACTGAGCCCCTAAATACATGGCTCACGGCTGAGATTGAAACTTGAGGGTCAATTTATGAGTACCCCCTACTCCAAACTAGATTTATTACATGAAGAATGAATGGGATGCTTATGTCATGAAAGTTTAGGGTTTCATAGTGTATCTCCTCCTTAGGACGCTATGTCCCTTGAAGAATGCTGACTTAGCTGAGATGTTAAGAAAAATGGGGGTGATGCACAAGGCAACTATAAACTGAATCATGATTGATTATCTGTGATCTGAAACTGAGTTATGATACATGGGTTGAGCTGAGCTTTATTCTATCTAATTGGTTCATCTGAGAATGGTTACATTCATAAGACTTTGGATAGTACGTTTAGATGGAAGGGACAGGAACCCAAGACAAGCATACTTGTCCATCTGACTGCTAAACTAAATTACTGGCTTTGCGGATTAACTCATGCTAAAAAATTATAATCGATCGGAGATTTTCTTTAAAACTCTTTCTATAGAGTTCTAGTAGCTTTAAGGTCCAAGGAAACCTTGGCGTGATATGATTAAGATAGCTAAATAAGAAAATCATCACTTGGCTAAATTTTGGTAAGATGAGTTAAGGTCTACGAACATGATTTAAGATGAGATGACTAAGCCTTCTGTACTGTAATTGAGACTACTCAAAATATTCACGTGGGAGCTGAGCACAAATGCATAAATATTTTGACTTATCTAATTAACTGGATAACTGATAGTTGATACTAGGCATGTAAGACTGAACTGTACTTAGTCTGAATAGTTGGACTGAGGCTGTAGAATATTATGCATAGGAGATAAGAACTAACTAAGTAACATGAGGTAACTTGATCTTGGATTCATAAGGTCTGTATTATTTATGAATATGGGACCAATTGTACGACATGATTTGGAATCATTCTATAAACTGAGGTACTGAAATACTAATAACTGAGTAACTGACAATTGAACGCTAGGGTCAAGCAAGTCTGAAACTGAACTGAGTTTTTGATCTGATTACTGAACTGAAGCTGACATTATAACTAAGGCTATAACTGGGACTCATAATGGAACTAAATGCTAGGACCTAATAACTGAATACTATAACTGAGGTTTAGACTGATACTGAAGTACTTAATTCTGAGACTGAACATTGATCACTGAGTACTGTACTGAAACTATAACTGAGATGGAAACTGAGTTTTGATAGTTACGTAATGAGGACTGACATAAGTCAAGGATATGAATATACACTCACACTCTGTACTTTCCTAACTTCTAAATACTACCTCTTGCTAGCCATTTACTTGCACACTAACATGACATTCAAGCCTATCTTTATAACTACACCCTCGTGTATAATAAGTATGCAATAATCTTATCTTAATATGTAACATCTACTCTCTCCCATCTATGAAACTACTTATCACTACACAATTTTCATAAAGAGAGCTCACTGAAGGGTTGAACCAGAAGAACCTAAAGTATAAATGGAAACTAACTGAACTTTGACACTTGACTAAAGCCTGAGGAATAGAATATAAATATCATGGATTCACCAAGAGGTCTTAACTGAGGATATGCATAACATAGTCTAAATTTAACTGATCGGTAGGGGCGTAGCAGGAGTCATGAAAGCTGAGTATACTGTAGAGCATGATACATGTACATGAGTCATGAGCTGCATGACCTGAGTTTGGAGTTTTCTATATTCATGGGACATGATTTGTATTACTAAGGGCAATAGAACTGAACTCTTTTTGCTGGGAACTAGAATCGTACATGATTCTATGAAAATCGTGTGAATATAAGTTGGGTTCATGGAAATGAGATGTGAAGCATGCGTAGGCATCTTGCTGACTGGAGTACAAAACTTTACACTGAGATAAGAATGGGTATGGAATCATTTTCCCCTTACTATCTTTCTATACGTACTGGCACTACTACTAGAATCTGAGGTCCTAACTTAGTCACTTGGTCTATCATCTCCCCCTTATCTTTAAGCCATCATCATAAGTCTGTGAACACTTTACTAAACTTTGAACTGAACTGCAATCATCATTACATACTTATACTCTGTTCGACACATAGTTACCTTACTAAACATACCACCTACTTTTGTTTCTTCATAGACTACTAATATCACATCTCCTAACTCACATCCCCACCTTCATACTTAGTATCAAATCAATAAACTTAAATTCTTGCTAGCACTGTTCAAGCCTATTGATTTACTTTTGTACAACTATCCCCATGAAAACATAATCTTTTTAATACGGATAATATTATCCCAACTCTACTACTGCTAAAATCTTGGGTTCATACATCTAACTCTAGGTCATATGCTATTATAGGATTCTGAGAAGGGGTCTGATGGCATGTCTAGATTCGGGTTCGTGGATGAGTTCTAATGATCATGAATGAAATCTGTACAACTTTGGAACATAACAGACTAATGGGATACTTCTGAGCCTGTGGGCAATCCCATAACTCTTCGCGGGGACTATCTGAGAAAACCCTATCTCTAGGACTTCAAGTTTTACTATTTCTGCTACCTTGAAAGTAAGGTAGAGTTGACATGAGTGAAGCATGATGAGAATCTTCATGGGTTTCCTAAAGAACCTTTCTATAGCACGATCTGAGACATGAAAGAAGGGAAACTATTCCTAAAACATCTCATAGCCTCCTGTACATAAGTGTGGTGTCCAACACACCCATGTGCAAGACTCTACTAGATGTGGCTTTCAGACTTCCTAGGACACTATTAAACCTTAGGATCTAATACTAAGTTTTTAATGCCCCGAATCTGGTACCCAGAATGCTAGATGGTGCACATGACCTCGAAGGACCACAAGCTAACCCATTACTTATATCTGTACCTGTACACTGCATAATATATATATATATATATAAATGCAGAAATAAAGGTTGATAGGCCATAAGGTTCAATGTTCTAACATAACTAATAAAAACATAATATCTGAATGGGGTATGGAATACCCAAAACAACTGAAATAAACTGTCTAAACATAATAGTCTGAAAAGCCTCTAACCGTCTGAATAAGGAGTTCAGAGGACATGTCCCCAACTAACTCCTGCTACTGAAATAAATTGAGTACGAGAATGATAAAATAATAATTGTGTCCTCAAAGGATGAGGACTCACTGCTAGCTCTGACTGCTGACACGGGAATACTATTGGTGCTCTGGAGCTCGTACCTCGGAACCTATGGAATAAAGTAAAACACCATAGCGCAAATGCGTAAGTAGATGGAATGTACTGGTATGCATGTAAGTAGGCTAACGCAAAGAACTGACTGAACAATATGAACGTAAGAATACATGCATAAATAAAAGACTATAACCGAATTCGTAATAATATGATTACTGAGTCTGACTACTGATAACATTGAAATTTTGATGACTGATGTAAATAATTTAGTTGATATTCTGAGCGACTATTTATGGAAGTTTAGTTTCTAATGGAACTATCTGAGTCCCATACTATTCTGAGTTGACTATATCTGACAGTCCTAAAATCTGAAGAACTATCTGAGTTTTTTTACTGAAAATGTATGACTGTATCTGACAGTCCTGATTCTGTAACTGAAACTGTGGGAAGTAGTATCTAACCGACATTCCCCAAAATAATGCATTATAGTTGAGTTGGGGTCCAATCTATAACCCCAATTAGAAGGGTGTCAATACCACGCCACTGGTAAGGACAAGCTATGAGTGACCCTCATATAACAGGTAACTCTAACGAGTATGGTGCGAACCCTCATATAATAGGTTAAGCCATCTCATCTAACCAAATATAACAGGCTATGATGTCACAACCTACGCTGGCTACATAGTTTTGGAATGCTAGGATTGCTTCTAGGAATCACACCCTCATATAACAGGTGTGTTCACATCCTTGGGTTCGCTCGGTGTTAATTCCTACTCCCATTTGAATAGACGCTGAACCTTATTAACTGAACTGGACTAGACTAAATTTATGGAGTTCCGTTGACTGACGAAATACTACTGAGATTACTGAATTTATGAGCTTTCCTGAGTCACATGACTGACTGAGTTCTATGGATCATGGCTTGACTGAGGATATCGTGAAAACATGACATGGCTCTAAGCACATAGCTAATCTTTCGGGTACAAGTACCCCCAAGACTCGATGGAAAAAAACTGACAAAGCATGACTTTCTTGAATACATGACCAACATCAATAATCCATAATACAATAAGTTGGGGATTTTATGAAGTACATGGTTATCATAATCTTGTACATGAATGGGAATACATATCAACATACCAATATTTCATCAACTAGTCCCCTAAGTAATCCTTCAAACATTCATAATGCACAACAATATCATAGAAGTCATTTTGATAATAAAGGTAAAGCATGCATTTATCATTTGGATCACGATTTAGCTATAAGGCATAATTTATATCCCTTTTTGGCATTTTATCAAATGCCTTACATGCACAACTTAAGGCATAGGGTAAATCATCAAATTTCACAAATCATAAACCACCAAATTATGGATTTCAATTTATATGCTAACGTAGTTTCATAATTTCACATAAAGATCCCAACTTGGGAATCAAACAACAATCATCACATAAACTTGAACAACCCACAACATAATAATATGATTCATAATTTAAATAGGGTTCTTGAGCTTTATGGATGAAAGGAATCCATAAATCAACACAACGCATCCTACGAAGATTGATGGAGAAACTTCTTGAATTTGAATCCTCCAATTGGAACTCTGGCTTGTTCTTGAGAGATTTTTTAGAAAAAGAAGTATATTTTTCTTCAATTGGGGCTAAATCCCGTGTTTGGGGGCTTATATATGGGTGGAAAAGGACCATTTTTCCCTTAAAACAACCTAAAAATTGAGTATTTACGTCACTTGGGCCATAAGATATGCGACGCACACCTTATCACGTAATATAGGTCGTGCGGCGTTCACCTTATCACATACATTAGGTTGTGCATCACACCCCTTATGGAATAAGTTAGGCTGTGCGTCACACACCTTATGTTAGGCGACGTACTCACTTTGCAAAGCCATAACTTCTTGCTCGGGTGTCAGATTTTGGTAAAATAGGTATTGTTGGAAAGCTAATTCGATTTTGTACAATTCGGTGGGTATAAATCTTCCAAAATACCACATATACAACAAGTTATGCTCATTTAAAGATGACCCTTGCGGAATCAACCACTAAAACTTGAGGGATTCAAAGGCTCTTAGCTTGCCTTACTCTAAGTGACTGTTATGAACATGCTTAACACATAATGAGCTTTCTTCTTACTAAGATACTCATTGTAAGTCATGTACTCAAATATGAATCACAGGATAGGAGGTTTCATACGTAGGAACAATGGTTCATTTTCTAGCTTAGAAATATATGGGGTATTACAATATCTCTACCTTGGGAACATTCGTCCTTGAATAAGACAGACTAAAAGGTGAGAGATGATAAACTGAAGTACGTACAAGACATACACTACTGAAACATGATTTCATGATTGACATGGTGGCTCACTAAATTTGCGACAGTCCACCATTTTGACCATCAACTTGATCCAATGAATGAATTTTTCTGCATCTTTGCGATGGTGGAAATGGTGGTCCGTCAGGTGACTGGTGGTCCACCAATTGGTTGTCACTTTTGTTCCAGTAGCTCAGATTTTCACCCCTTTTTCCAACTATAATATTCCTTCTTTTTGTTGCATTTTCAAGCTTGCACACTTCACAAACACATCAACATAATAATTTAACTAATGTTTTACAATAACACACTATGGGTTGCCTCCCACTAGCGCCTAATTTATCATCGCGGCACGACTCAGTTATCTTGATTACTCAGACTTTATCGAGATAGATAGTATCAATACTCTTTATCGAGTCCATTGGACCGATATATAGTTTTACATGCTGCCTATTTACCTTGAAGACGATTCCATCTTCATTTTCAAGTTCCACTACTCCAGGTGAGTAGACTCGACTCACTTTAAATTGGCCGGACCATTTGGATTTGAGCTTACCTGTAAATAGTTTGAGTGTGGAGTTGAACAGAAGCACCAAGCTACTTTTTTGGAAAGCCCGCTTTTCAATCCTGCGATCGTGGTACTTCTTCATTATTTCCTTATATAGATCAGCCCGATCATAAACTCCATGACAGAACTCGTCCATCTCATTCAGCTTCCCCGGTATCATATTTGTTGCCTCATTCCAACTCAAGTTAATCTGCTTCAGTGCCCACAACACTTTATGTCTAGCTCAATTGGCAAATGACACGCCTTGACATAAACCAATTGGTATGGCGACATGCCAATAGGTGTCTTGAAAGCCGTTAGATATGCCCATAAGGCATTGTCCAGCTTCCTATACCAATCCTTCCTGCTAGCATTTACAGTCTTGGCAAGGATAGCTTTGATTTCCCAATTAGAGATTTCTACCTGCCCACTGGTTTGTGGGTGGTATGGTGTAGCAACTTTATTCTACTTAACTCTATATTTTTCCAAGGCAACTCTGAATAACTTGTTGCAAAAATGTGATCCTCCATAGCTGATAATGGTACATGGTACCCCAAAGTGAGAGAAGGTGTTTTTCCTCAAGAATTCAACAACTCTCTTCCCTTTATTATCTACCAGAGCCACTGCCTCAACCCATTTTGACACGTAGTCAATGGTAACTAATATGTACTTCATCCCAAATGAGCTCACGAAGGGCCCCATGAAATCAATGCCCCAGACATCAAATAATTCTACCTCCTATATTTTAGATATTGGCATCTCATGGTGCTTTGAGATGGACCCTTGCCTTTTACACTGGTCACACCTTTTCACGAACTCGTAGGCATCTTTGAATAAAGAGGGACAATAGTAGCCACTCTGAAGCACTTTCCTTGCAGTCCGAGTACCTGCATGGTGACCTCCAACTAGGGAAGCATAACTCACTTCTAATATGCTCAACATATCTACTTCTGGGATGCACCATCTAATAATACCATCTGCTCACTGCTGAAAAAGATACGGCTCATCCCAGAAGTAATGTGTCACATCATGGTGAAAATTTTTCCTTTGATGAAAGGAAAGATTCTTTGGTATTACTTCACTCACTACATAGTTCGCAAAGTCTGCATACCAAGGTACTTTTTCCATAACAACAGCCAAGATTTTCTCATCTGAAAATGTATCATTGATCTCAAATTCATCTCCATCTGCTTGCTCATCTTCCAGCCTATACATATGATCCGCCACTTGGTTTTCACAACCATTCCTATACTTGACTTCAAAGTAAAATTCTTGAAGTAGCAGTACCCATCTAATCAACTATGGTTTTACATCCTTTTTCGCCATCAAATATCTCAAGACTACGTGGTTAGTGTGGACCACCACCTTGGTTCCTAGCAAATAAGCCCAAAACTTCTCAAAAGCATAAACTACTGTAAGAATTTCTTGTTCTGTGACGATATAGTTATTTTGATCTATATTTAGCGCTTTTCTGGCATAATAGATTGGATGAAACAATTTGTCATTATTTTGTCCCAGCATAGCTCCAAGGGCAACACCACTTGCATCACATTTTATCTCAAACGGTTTTGACCAATCAGGTGCAAAAATAATAGGAGCATCAACCAGCTTCCCTTTAAGTCATTCAAATGTCTTCAAGCAATCATCATCAAAGGAGAATTTGACTTTCTTCTCTAAAAGTTTGCAAAAAGGGTTTGCAATCTATGAGAAGTCCTTTATAAATCTCCGATAGAAGCTAGCATGACCAAGGAAACTACGCACCCCCTTCACTGAAATAAGAGGTGGAAGCTTCTCTATAACCTTAACTTTAGCTCGATCAACTTTGATCCCCTTTGCTGAAATTTTGTGTCCGAGAACAATGCCCTCCTTCACCATGAAGTGGCATTTCTCCCAATTAAGAACAAGATTGAACTCCTCACACCACTGCAAAGCCCTACTCAAATTTACCAAACATAGCTCAAATGAATATCCTACCTCAAACAAATATCTATAAACACCTCCAAGGTGTCTTCAACCATATCTGAGAATATCGACATCATGCACCGCTGAAAAGCGGCACGTGCATTACACAACCCAAAAGGCATCCTCTTAAAAGCAAATGTGCCATATAGGCACGTGAATGTTGTCTTCTCCTAATCTTCAGGAGAAATAAGAATCTGGTTATAACCAAAATACCCATCTAAGAAATAGTACCAACCCCTTTCCGCTAGCCGATCAAGCATCTAATCCCATGAAAGACATTGGAAAGTGGTCCTTTAGTGTCCACGAGTTGAGTTTTCTATAATCCATACACACCCTCCACCAAGTAATAGGCCTGAGTGGGATCAACTCATTCTTCTCATTAGCCAAAATTGTTATACCCCATTTTTGTGCACGTACTGAACAGGACTCACCCACTTACTATTTGAGATTGGGTATACCACTCGTGCATCTAGCCACTTGATGATTTCTTTCTTCACCACCTCTTTCATAGGGAGTTTGGTCGACATTGATGCTCAATAGTCATAACACAATCCTCATCTAGTTGAATCTTATGTGTACATATACTAGGAGGGATATTGATGATGTCTACAATCGTCCAACCAATAGCCCTCTTATATCTCTTAAGAATAGAGATGAGGGATTTCACCTATTGCTCACCCAGATCAGAAGCAATAATAATAGGTAGTGTATTCCCACTACCTAGGAACATATACCTCAAATGACCGGGCAACTCCTTCAGCTCCAAGGTAAGTAGCTCTTCGATAGAAAGATTAGCAGGTGGACTTGGATGATTTTTCAAGTCCAAATCCAACTTCTTGGGTGCATATGAATAAGACCCCATACTTGTTAAGGCACACACCGTCTCCTCATAATCTTCAATACCGTCATGATTAAAATTTATCAATACAGCAACTAAAGTCTCCATCGCAAATTTTTCTTCTATAGTCACTTCCTTCTCCTCCTCATAATAAACATCCATAATAGAAAAGACGCTCATGTTTTATGTTGTTTCATGGACTGACATATATCGAATCGAACTACTTTATCTTTCAACCTAAATAGTAGATCATTTGCCCTCAAATCAATAAGTACACTCCCTGTTGCGAGAAAAGGCCGACCTAAGATTATAGGAACCTCAAAATCCACCTGTTAATCAAGAATGACAAAATCAGCCAAAAATATGAAACTGGCCACTTTTACTAATACATCATATAGAATCCCCACGGGCCGCTTCACAGACCTGTCTACCATAACTAGCCTCATGTTTGTAGGAGTAGGATCCCCCAAACCCAATTTCTTATACGCAGCAAGCAGCATCAAGTTTATACTAGCTACCAAATCACATAGAGCTTTTGTGAAATCAAGAGACCCAATAGTGCACGGGATGGTAAATGCTCCCAGGTTTTCCTTCTTCTGCACCAAAGACCTTGTAGAGATAGCACCACAATGATGGATATTGTCCATCGGCTGATAGCTAACTGTTTGTTTCTTCGTGACAATGTCTTTTATAAACTTTGCATACCTGGGAATCTGCTCTAATGCTTCCACTAATGGCAAATTAATCATCAACTGCTTAAGCATGGCCATAAACTTTCCAAACTTGTGTCGTCGACCTTCTTTTTCAACCGATGAGGAAATGAAGGAGGTGGTTTTGGGAGAGTAGTAACCACCACTTTAGTTTCTTATCCCTTGCTCTTTTCCAACTCATCAACCTACTGATGGTTGGATGGTGCATTATCAATAACTTCATCCAATTTCTCAGACTCCACTGCATAAATTTCTTCATGTTCAATCTCCTTTCAAATTATGTCTTTAATCACTGTTCTTCCCACAGACGGGCCTAGTAATACCTTACCACTCTGTGTGGTGATTACCATGCAAAAGCTATCATTTTGAGGGTTCTAAACTATATCACTTAGCAACATTCTACTCTTTCTCTGATTCAATACTGCTGAGAGTTGGCTCATTTGCTGCTCCAACTGTTTGATAGAAGTAGAGTGTGAGTTTACCAATTGACTCATGGTAGACAAATCACTCTTCATAGTAGTCACCCCAGAGTTGGTAGCCTCAACTCCCTATAATAACTTCCCCATCATATTCTCTATGGACATCTTGCCAAAACTAGTTATAGCATTATCTCTATTTCCAGGAGGTACATATAGTCCACTCCTATCATTCTTGCTCTTCCAGTTCCCTTGATTTATATCCTTGTAACCAGCTTTGTTGTAATAGTTCCGACCTTGATTTCCTTGGCTATTGCCTCGGAAAACCCCTGGTTATTTAGATAGTTTGCCTCTTATTCCAAATTAGAATCAGCTCTTCCCTGGGATGCAAAAGCTTTTACCTTCTCTATTTTTCCATACAATAGATGATTAGTCAGCAAATCCATCTGTGTCTTCAAGTGTGCCATATCCTGGTCACGTTTTTCCTCCTTCTTGCATTGCTCTATAGTCATACTACTAGACACAGTAGGGCTTGCTACCATAGAATCCCTGGTATGCCAAGCTCTACTCTATTTGGTCATTCGATCAAGCATCTCTGAAGCCTCTGGAAATGTAAGGTCAACAAACGACCCCCTTGCAGCATTATCCATGACTGGCTTCATAATAGAGTTCGAAGCCCGATAAAGAGTCTTCATCAAATAAATATCGGTCATGTTATGATTTGGGCATTGCATCATCTTTTTTTTAAACCTCTCCCAGGTCTCATGAAGAGCTTCAGTGGGAAGCTATCGTAAGTTACTGATTTCATCCCTCAACCATACCCTTCTGGAGGGTGGAAAGAACCTTTCTAGGAAAGCCTCTTTCAATTGTCTCCAGTTGGTTATAGAGTCGGGAGTTAGTCCATTTAATGATAGTGTCACATCCCCAGACAGAGACAATGGAAACAAATACAGGTGGATAGTATTTTAACCCACTCCTGGATTATCAAAAGACTTGCAAATGGTGACAAAGTTTACCAATTGCATGTTTGGATCATCTCCGGGAAGACCATCGAACAACCCCTTAAGATAAAGGAGTTGAATCATCATACAGGTAATATTAAATTTAGCTCTAGGTTCTAGAGTTATTGGAAAGATAGATCCAGTTACACCTACTCTATCAATTCCATCTTCGTCATCATTCAGATCAAACTGCACTGGTTGATGCTTCTGCCTTGCCCTAAAGGGGAAATTTCTTTTTACATTCCGATTCACTGATGCAGCAATATTCTATGCACGCCTTGGGTTAACAGGATCTAACAAATCATCATCCCCCAAATCATCATCATAAAGGTTAGGATGACGAGCCTGTTGGCCGTCATTCTGCTGATTTAGTTGAGCTCTAGCTAGAGCAGCTAGTCTTTCAGCATCTTGAGGGTCTACTATTCTGCCAATTAACTACGGTTCTGGATGTATTGTTAATAATGGTGCACTTGATCTCCATGTACTTAGAATACACAAGAAATACCCTACAAAGAACAAAAACAACAAACAAAGTAAAATTTGGGAAACTTGACCAAAGGTCAATTAACAAACATAAACTTAATTGACAACTGTATTCCTGGCAATGGTGCCAAAATTTGATGCGCCCAAATTACAACTCTCATTAGAGAGTGTAAGCGTTCGCTGTCAAATATAGAACCCAACTGGGTTGGGTATCGAATCCCATAGGGAATACTATGTTCACTAAGTATTGTGGTTGTTACTAGACTATTGATCGAAGGTTCCAGAATAGAGGGGGATTTTGATTTATCAATTATATTCAAATATTTGTCATATAAAGTAATCCAACTGTAGGTTATATTGCTAAAAGTAATTCAATAAGAGAAGTCAAACTAGAGTTATGGTTACCAAGATGCTTAAGCAGTTAGGGTTGTGAACTATTTTGGATTCCCAATGAACAATTCTTATTGCAAGAGTAATTGAATTCTATGATTTACCCATTAGTTTCTCAACCTAAATGAGTAACTTATCCCTTAATTCTTTCAAACTTAAGAAACATAAAATTAATTAAACTATAATCTCACATAGGTTGATCCGGTTAAGGCATCTACCCTCTATCCAAAGGTTAAAGCCTTTAGACTTATGTAAACCCTTTTTTTCGATAAGCAATTTTCTATTTGAACAAGTGTTGTTCTTGGGCTCACTTTTCAAGTTTGCAACCAAGAAAATTCATTAAAGTGAAGAAGAGTTTATGCAATATCAATTACTCATGGGAATCTACTAGATTCACAACCCAAAATCAGTTTTTCACATCAAGGCCCCCATAACCCTAGTTATGGGAGCTTAGCCACATATTTCCACCCAAGAAAGAGAAGAAACCATTGTGTTATTCATAAATTAATTCAAAGTTTACTTACAAAAGTCATAATTGTTGTTCTTCAATCTTTAATAGAAAATATGATAAAGGAGTCTAAATCCACAAATCTCCAATGAATCTTAGAGAAAAACTATGTAACAATGTATTTTCAGTATGGAAAACCCTAATAAAAGATAAGAGATTCCTAATAAAATCTAAAACTGGGTATTTATATGTTCCCAGCCAAAAGGGATTTAAAATTCAAACTTAAAAACCCGTGTCCAAAGTGACGACCAAAGTGGTGGTCCGTCGCAAGGCTAACGGTCCTTCATTTGGTCCATCGCTGCTGATCTTGGAGAGTCACTTTCTGGATAAGACTGGCGGTCAAAGTGGTGGTCCGTCACAAGACTGATGGTCCACTATTTTGATCATCGTTGATGATCCTTAAGAGTCAAGTTCTTGATAGTCATGATGGCCGAAGTAGTGGTCCGTCGTAAGACCAATGGTCTACAATATTGGCCGTCTCTGAGCATTTCAGGATGCCTGGTTCTATTTAGCGCTCACAGCCAAAATTATGGTCCGTCGCAAGACTGATGGTCTACCATATGGGTCATCGTTGGGTTTTCTAATGTCATGGACTCTGTTTAGACCTGACGGTTGAGTTGATGGTACATCGCAAGACTGACGGTCCATTATCTTGACCATCAAAAGTGTTTTTCTTCTAATTTTCAAAATATTTTCCTTCAACCTGCTCCTTACCCTGAAACACTAAAAAACAGCATTAAATGCAACCTTGGTTTCTTGAAAACATGTAATTTTCCCAAGAAAAAAATAAAAAATGTTCCGTTAAAAGCCGGAACATCAGTTTTGGAGCTCCCAACCCCAACTATTTAAATGCTGCAAATGGCATGAGGTTGATACTAGAACCCAAATCATATAAAGCACAAGCAAAGTTGAAAGATCCAATGGTGCAAGGTATAGTGAAAGCACTAGGATCCTCTTTCTTCTTCACTAATGATCTAGTAGCTATGGCACTACAATGATGAACACTATCAACTAGCTCATAACTGACTGCTCTTTTCTTGGTGATCATATCCTTCATAAATTTGGCATATTCGGGCATTTTCTCCAATGTCTCTACATGAGGTATGTTGACTGATAGTTTTTTACATGGATAAAAACTTCTGATACTTACCATTTTCTTGTCTCTTTTTTAGCCTTTGTGGATAGGAGGAAAAGATTTTAAAAGGGGCTTAAACATAGGATCTGTAACCTTCTCTTCTCCTATATCCTACTTGCTATTGATCTTTATATCAATAGGCTCCTCATCATTCTTCTACTCATCAAAAATGGGTACAGGTGGGTTTGTAGTGACTTTACCACTCTGAGTGGTAATGGCATAGAAGTGACTATCATTTATTGGATTTACCACTGTATTGCTAAGAATAATGCCAGGATTTCTCTGATTTACTATGGCTGACATTTGACCAAATTATTTCTCCAGTTGCTTGATTGCTATAGCTTGTGACTCAACTTTCTAGTTAAAACCTAACAAATCTGCTTTGATATCCTTCAGGCATCTCTCTTGACTTTCTTTACCTTTGACTTGCTTAGACAAAAGTTCCTCCATTCTGGACTCTGCATCACGACTACCTAGTGGAATATACTTTTCACTCTTCTACTTATAGTTATCTTTATGTTGCTAATCACCATCTCTTTCTACTCTTGTCTTTTTATCTGTCATTATAATAGTTCCGACCTTGATTCCCTTGCCCTTTGGCTCAAAAATCCACTAATTCACTATCAAGATACTTTTTCTCTTCTTCAAATTCAATCTCGAATGGTTTAGAAGTAGACCCCTGTGCCAAAACTGCATTCACTTTCTCAACACTCATTGTCAAAAATTGTTTTGTAAGTAACCCAATAACTGTAAGAAACTGTGCAACCTCTTGAGCTACCATATCATGACCTGTTCCATAAGTATTTGTTGCTATAATAGCATATATACCACTACCACATTCTGAATCTCTAGTGTACCAACCTTTATTTGTCATAGCAGGATCATCCAGCATATCCTGTGCAGCATCCCATCGAAGATGCATAAATGTTCCTCCTGAAATAGTACCTTCCATAGCGCTCAAACTGTCATTCAGTGATCTATAGAAAAATTTTGATAAATTAGACCATATGATTCTGTGATTTGGTACTATGCTCATCTTCTTATTGAATTCAAACCACTCCTCATACATAAATTCTACAGGTAACTGTCTGAAATTATAAATTTCATCCTTCAACAGAAGTATCTGTGCAGAAGGGAAAAATATTCTTCAAAACTATTTCTTCAACTCATGCGAAGTAGTGATAGATCCTCTGGAAGTTCCCCTAACCAAAGTGATGCTTCCTCTATCAAAGAAAATATGAACAACCTCTATCTCAATGCTTCCAAATCCACCCCAGGGATAGTGTAAAATGTGCAGATCCCCAGAAAATTAGCAAGGTGCATGTTCGCATCATCCTTAGCTGCACCAGAAAATACACCCTTTAGATTCAACAATTGGACATAGCACTAGTAATATCAAACTTCACATAGGGGGCTAAAGCAGGAGGAACAATGGCCCCTGTCTCAGTAGGCTCAACATAACCCGTATATTCTACATCCTCCTAAGATAGGTCTAAGTACTAATACGCAATAATCAAAAGAGCTCTGTCTCTCTAAACTCGATGATCAACTACCTGTCTAGCCTAGCTAGTCCACCTTGTTGAGCTAACTCAACCTCTATAGCAATTCTAGCCTCTTCGGCTTCTCTCATTTCTCTCTCTAAAAGTTATTGCGTCTGTTTGTCTTCAATATTTTGTGTGTCTAGTGGAGCACGCGGGAGTTCCATATTTGGATCCATGGGTGGGGGGTCTTGAAGCCCGTCATGAATTATCCTGATATCCTTCTTGGTGTTTGAAGGATTCTATCTAGCTCTGGATAAAAAAAGAGTAAGGGATTGCCTCTTCTCCTAGTACTTGGCATACGCCGGCGTATACCAAGTCAAGAACAAAAAATAAAAAACCCATGAGCTTCACCAATTCAATTCACTACTCAAATCATCTTCCCGGCAACGGTACCAAAATTTGTTGTCACCCAAAACTACACTCTAATAGAACTATGTTGCGGTCGATTGCAAATATAATAACCCAACTAGATTGGGGTAGATCCCACAAGGATAATATGAACAGTTTCTTGACTTGATATAATCCACGAGTAGTACAGGAAAGTAAATAGGGGGATTTTAGTATCAATCGCAAGTAGTAACCGAATCTTGAGTGCTTTTGAGTTGTAGACAATAGAAGACGAACACTAGGCTTGTGTTTTCCTTGGCTTCTTAACTCCATAAATTTCTCATGTTCACCCTAAGTATTCTATTATTCTACATGCAAAGTCTACAAGATAGGTATCATTAGCCATTGGTTAGACGTGAGGATAAATCTCACCTTTTACTGGTTAGATCTTAGGGCCTCGCCTTATTGCTTCTTGCTAAGACCTCAGTTCACTATCATTGGTTAGAATCAAGTTATCAGATAAGACGTGGGGACTAAATGGTGGAGGTAAAAGTTCCATGTTTCCACAACATATTGAAAGTATCGTGTTTCTATGACACATTAATATTCTTGTTCAACAAGGCAGCCTTGCTCTCCAAGATAAACTCATGGGAATACCCAGAGGTAAACTTCCTCATTCTAGCCCTCATGCTAGACTCCAATTTAGGAGTATAACACGACAGCTAATGAAACTTAAAGGCATACTACTTTATGGACATCCTACCTTGCCTCAAATTGATAAACTCCTTGACCTTCACCTCCCTCAATTCCTGAGGAAAGAAGTGATCAAGAAAAGCACTAGAGAAGTCATTCTACAAAGTTGACTTAGCATAATCTCCCCTAAGTTGGTCCCACTCTTCTTACCATTAGTATGTTACATCCTTCAACTAATAGGTGGCAAACTCTACACCTTCCGCATCAGTAGCATGCATCACATAAAGGATTTTTTCCATCTCATCAATAAAATTTTGAGGATCTTTCTCAACTTTAGAACTAGTAAAAATAGAAGGACTCAACCTCATCAATTGTCCAACTCTAGTGGCCTTAGATGATGGAGCAACAGAAGTAACACACTTAGTCTAGAAGGACAATAACTGGGTAAGCAAATAAATCGACTAACAAAACTCAGCATTAGACACACCAGCCTGGGGTGCCTAAGAAGGGAAAGGGGTAACTAGTAGAGTTCCATCAGGGCAATTAGAAGTAGAAACACTAGAACGAGTCTAAACTCTTAGACTTGGACTAGCTCCATCTATATTGTCCTCAGACAGTACAAAAGATTTTCCACGGTTATCAGATCTTCTTGGATGCATGATCTAAAAGGTGAACAAATAGAGATTAGAGAGATTCAAGACCTTAGACTCTATAACTTGAAAATAGAACAACATGAAATAGAAAAATTCCTAAATGCCTCATAGTCTCTCTCTTATAAAAGTGTGGCACGCTACACATCCATAAATGAGACTCTACTTAACACGACTTTGTTGGACACCCAATGATACCAAACCTAGGCTCTGATACTATATTTGTTACAACACGAACCAGGTCCTGGCCATGACGGGTACCTCAAGTCCTACGTGGACCATAAATCACCCCTACACCTAACCAAACCAAACACATAATCCCCTAATGTCGGATGAATTTCAAATATATAATAAGATAGCATGAAACAAACTTAAGGAAAATCAAAATATATCAATAACCGATAACCGGTGATCGGCCAAACAACCGACCAATATCACCCAATATCCACAGTAATCCAAATAAAGCCCTTCTAAACAAAGAACCAAAACCAGTCTTGGTCAGCACATGTCCCCAACTCTGACAGATTATAATGAGACTGAAAATGGTAATTAAAGTAACTAACATCTCAAATATAAGAATCAAAGTTGGTAAAATGACTAAAGACTTTTGGGAATGGAATCTCACCACTCCACCACAACAAAATAAACTAAGCTGACCAACCTAACTCTATATTAAAAAATTATAAATAGCTTCGGTGCCTGTATCACATGGGGATGCAGCATCCGGAGATGGTTAGTGGGGTGAACACTAGCATGTAACTCAAGGATAAGGATAACTGAAACACCTTAAATTTTTGGCCCTTGGAAATTTCTTGAGCTTTGAGCTCACTGCCTTGGTAAGACTCGCCCTATGAGCCATAGGGTGTCCTGAAGAATCGTTGGGATGAGTCATAACCAAACCAGTAAGTTTGCGGCTAGATTCTTCACTGAGTATGAGTGGCTAACTAAAAGCTATAAAGATATGTTATAATATGTTAAGTGTATTCATAGGGTGTCCAGTGTAAGTCTCAAATTGGGTTCTGTGTTAACTACGACTGGACCCTATGAGTCATAAGGTCCCATTATGAGTAGTGTCATTAAGTCGTAAGGATGACAGTGTAGAGTGCCTTGGTTATGACTCATGGTGATGAGTCGTAAGGAGTGGTTACGAGTTAAGGGTTGACTCGTAGTCAAAGGCGACCCCTTTTTAGCTTTTAAGTTAAGGGCGTTCAAGATATTTCCCCTCTTACCCAACTTGAAACCCATATCTTATAACCCCTTTAGGGAATTATTAGCCCTCCTAAATATATCAAAGTAACTTCTCGACACTCTTAAATTCCTCAAGGTTAAAAATAGTTAGGGTTTTCAAAAGGTTGATCAAGTAGGGCTTTCAGGGGTGGATTCTCTCCGTATATCTTACTATTATAGGCATATGACTTTTTTTATTTTAAATTTGTTAAAAACATATGTATTAAAGTGTTATTCACATGGAATTACTTTGGTTTTGAAAATAAGGGTTGTAAGTTTCGAATGTTTATTGTTGAACAATCTTTACATGATTGGTTGCTTAAGACACCTTCGTATATATTGGGAGGTTTGAATCCCCCATGTGCATATATATGATATTATTCTTCGATTCATACAGCTACACATGTTGGGGCTCGACCAGAGGGTGAGAGTTGGGGCCCATATATCCCTTGGGTACTATTATATGATGATTGAGCTACACAATCCAAGCTAAAGTTTTGAAAATACATGTTAAGACTTATTCTCTATCCCGGCATATAATATATATATATATATACATCTGATTATGTGCATTGGTTTGAATAATGTTAAACTGTTGACTATGCCATTACGTTATCCTTATCCCTGAGTTACATGCTAGCATTCACCCTGCTAACCATCTTCAGATATTGTATCCCTATGTGATGCAGGAATTATTCACACTTCTACTCCTCCTATTCAGTGATTAGGATTTGGGATCAGCTCGTGAGTTGACATTGAAGTGGTGAGCTTTCATACATCGATAGTCTATATTTTGTGTTTTGTTCCTCTTATGTCTTAAACTTATTTTTGGCTATTATTGGGGGTATGCCCCGACACTTTATTGATATTCAATTTTGGGTCAGTTTTTAGAAGCTTTGTTTGGACTACTATGGTTACTAGGCGGTGTTGGTCGATTGTTTGGCCAATCGCCAGTTATCGATTATAGATATGTATTAATCTTTTCTTAAGCTATTGCATGTTATATTGTTATATGTTTGGGATTCATTCATCATTGGTATGTTTGGTGTTTGGTTCGGTTAGGTGCATGGGGTAACCTTCGGTCCATGTGGGTCTTGAGATACTCGACTTAGCCCAGCCCTGGTTTAGGTCATGTCAAGGTGGTATCAGAGCCTAGGTTTGGTATCACTAGGTGTCCAACAAAGCCATGTCGAGTAGAGTCTCTTTTATGGATATGTAGAATGTCATACTTATAAGGGAGAGGCTAGGAGGCATTTAGGAATATTTCCCTTTCTTGTTATCTTATTTAAGCTATAGAGTCTGAGGTTCTTAGTCTTTCTAATTCCTGTGCATTCATTTTTCAGATCATGCCTCCCAGATGATCTGAAGCTCAAGGAAACTCCACTATCCTACTTGAGGATAATGTTGATGGGACACGCCCTACTTATGGGGTATAGACCCAGTCTAGGGGTCCAATTCCTGATTTTCTTTCTGGAGTTCTACTGGTACGCTATAGTCCTCCTCGATCTCCTTAAGCTGATGTGTTAAATGTGAAATTCCATCAGTCTATTCATATATTGTCTCAGTTGGTAGCTTCTCAGTCTGAGCGTATAGCTTCTGTTACTCCATCTTCTGAGGCCACAAGGGTTGGCCAATTTATGAGATTGAGTCCTCCTGTGTTCGCTGGTACTAAAGTTGAGAAAGATCCTCAAAACTTTATCAATGAGATGGAAAAGGTCTTCCATATGATGCATACTTCTAATGTGGAGGGTGAATTCACTGCCTATCAGCTGAAGGATGCAGCATACCAATGGTAACAGTCTAGGAGAAATAATGTCGAATCCGCACTGTGGAATGATTTTCTAGTGCTTTTCTAGATTGTTTCTTTCCCCAGGATTTGAAGAAGGAAAAATGGAAGAGTTTGTTAATCTAAATGAAGGTAAGATGATGGCCAAGGAGTATGACTTCAAATTCCATCAGTTATCCTGATATGCTCCTAGGTTAGTGTCTAGCATGAGGGCTAGAATGAGGAAATTTACTTATGGGTTATCCAGTGATTTAATTTTAGAGAGTAAAGTTGCCTTGTTAAACAAGGATATAGACATCTCCAGATTGGTTATGTATTTGCAACAGGTTAAGGAAAAGAAGAAGAAGAAGGCAGAGATAGGAGAAAGGCAAAATAAAAAGTTTTGATTTTTGAATTAGGGTAGAGGTCCATAGCAGAGTGGTAAATATAGTAAAAGGTGGTCTAAGAAGAAGTGAGGGAGTTCTGGTTCCTACGATATGGCTAGTGCTCCTTATCCAAAGTCATCGGGTGATTATCGTTCTTAAAATAATAGTGGGTTTAGGGAACAAGGTGTCCAATCTCAGGATAGTAGGGCTCAGTCAGCTCCATTATATCCTCCTTGTAGATTTTGTGAGCAGGTGCATCGTGGTTTTTGTTAAGAGGGAGGAATATGTGTTTTAAATATTGTCAAATTGGTCATTTGTAGAAGGATTGTCCTTTTAAGGTTGTTTCAGGGAAAAATAAAATTTATGTTTCCATTTTATCAACTCCTACATCAAAGGGTGTTGCTTCTGTTTCTAGTATCGGCACTGGTTGAAATCGCTTATACACTCTTGCTACTCACTAGGACTCTAAGGCATCTCCCAATGCCTTCACTAGTATGTTACGACTCTTTTCTCGTGATGTGTATTGCTTGCTTAATTTGGGGTCAACTCTTTCTTATGTAACCCCATTTGTGGTTCTACATTTTGTTTTTGGTACCGAGTGTATCCTTGATTTTTTTCTGTTTCTACCCCAGTGGGTAACTCTGTGGTTGCTAGAAGAGTCTATAGGGGTTGTGGGGTATTTGTTGGTGGCAGAGAAACTCTAGTAGATCTGATAGAGTTAGACCTAGTTAATTTTGATGTCTTTTTGGGGATAGACTAGTTGCACTCGTGTTATGCCTTCTTAGACTGTAGAACCCATAGGCCTTATTTAAATTCCCTAATGAGCTGGTCATTGCATGGGAAAGAGGTTCTCTAATGCCTAAGAAAAGATTCATATCGTATCTTAGAGCCTGAAAATTGATCTCCAAGGGATGTCTTTATCATTTGGTTTGGGTTAAAGATTCTAACTCAAAGGGTCCTTCCTTACAATCCGTTCCTGTGGTTAATAATTCCCCAAGGTTTTTCCTGACGATCTTCCTAGTATCCCTACCGATGGGGAGATTGATATTAGGATTGACTTTGTTCTAGACACTCGTCCTATCTCTATCCCCTTATGAATGGCTCTAGCTGAGTTGAAAGAGCTTAAGAAGTAGTTGAAGGACCTCATTAACAAAGGTTTTATCCATCCTAGTGTATCTCCGTGGGGTGCTCTTATTTTTTTGTGCATAATAAGGATTGTTCCCTTTGGATGTCCCTCGATTACTTCTAGTTAAATAAGGTTACAATGAAGATTAAGTATCCTCTTCCTCATATTGATGATTTGCTTGACTGGCTTTAGGGTGCTAGATATTTCTCTAAGATTGATCTTCGGTCGGATTATCATCAGCTAAAAATTAGAGAGGTGGATATCCCTATGACTGCTTTTTAAACCCGGTATGGTCACTATGAGTCCCTAGTCATGTCTTTTGTTCTGACTAATACCTCAGCGGCATTTATGGTTCTTATGAATTGGATGTTCCATTAGTTCTTAGATTTGTTCGTCATAGTGTTCATTGATGATATTTTGGTGTACTCTAGGAGTGAGGCGGATCATGTCGATCACTTCCATATTGTGTTGCAAACCTTGAAAGATCAGCATTTATATTCTAAGTTCTTGAAGTGAGAGTTCTAGTTGAAAGTTGTTACTTTTCTAGGTTATGTCATTTCTAGTGAAAGGATCATGGTGGATCCACAGATCATTGTAGTGGTTAAGAAGTGGCCTAGGCCCACGACTCCAACTAATATTCTGAGCTTCTTGGGTTTAGCTGGTTACTATAGGAGAGTTTTGGAGAGTTTCTCGGCTATAGCTACCCTACTGACTAAGTTGACCAAGAAGAAGGTGAAGTTCTTGTGGTCTGAAGCTTATGAGGATAGTCTTGAAAAGATAAAGAATAAGTTGACTTCATCTTCAGTTTTGACCCTGCTTGAGGGTAATTATAGATTTATGGTTTATTGTGATGCATCTCGAGTGGGACTTGGTTGTGTGTTGATTCAGCGTGGTGGGGTAGTGGCCTATTCTTCTAGGCAGTTAAAAGTTCATAAGAGGAATTATCCTACTCATGACTTGGAGTTGTTGGTTGTGGTGTTTGTATTAAATATTTGGCTTCACTATTTGAATGAAGTCCATGTAGATATCTTTTCTGATCATAAGAGCCTGCAATATGTGTTCACCTAGAAGGAGTTGAATCTCAAGCAAAAAAGATGTCTTTAGTTGCTGAAAGACTAAGACATGAGTCCTCATTACCACCCAGGTAAAGCTAATGTGGTTGTTGATGCTCTTAGTGGGTTATCCATGGGGAGCCTAGCTCATGTGGATGGGGATAAGAGAGAATTGGTGAAAGATATTCACCATTTAGCTAACCTTGGTGTTCATCTCTTGGACTCTTAGAGTGGGGGTGTGTTTGTGAAAAAGGTGGTACAGTTCTCTCTTGGTACTAAAATAAAGGAGAAATAGGTATTGGATCATGTCTTAATAAAGAATAAAGGAGATATGGGACAACAAAAGGTTATAGTTTTTGAGATTGGTGGCAATGGTATATTGAGGTACCAAGGCAGATTATGTGCTCCCGATGTAGATGGGTTGTGAGAGAGGATCTTGACTGAGGCTCATGAATCACGTTATGCCATTCATCCTAGTTCAACAAAGATGTATCATGATCGTAAGAAGATTAATTAGTAGAACAATATGAAGCGAGATGTGACCAGTTTTGTGTCTAAATGCATGATGTGTCAACAAGTGAAGTTTGAGCACTTATAGCTCAGAGAGTTGTATCAATAAATCTTGTTACCTATGTGAAAGTGGGAAATGATTAATATGAATTTTTTTATCGATATTCCTCAGTCTCAAACTCAGTTTGATTTGATTTGGGTCATCATGGATAGGATGACTAAGTCTGCTCACTTCTTGCTAGTGAGGTCTAATTTTTCGCCAGAAGACTATGCAAAGTTGTTCCTCTAAGAGATTATAAAGTTGCATAGGGTGCTTGTTTCTATCATGTCAGATCATTGAACTCAGTTCTCATCATAGTTTTGCCATTCATTCCAGAGATATTTGGGAACTAAGGTGAGCCCTAGTATTGCTTTCCACCCACAGTCAGATGGGCAAGCAGAAAGGACTAGTTATACATTGGAAGACATGCTTAGAGAATGTGTTATTGACTATGGTAGTAGTTGGGTTGATCATTTTCCTCTTATAAAGTTTGTGAATAATAATAGCTACCACTCTAGTATTGGTATGTCTCCTTTTGAGGCCTTATATGGAAGGAGGAGTAGGTCTCTCATTGGGTGATTTAAAGTTGGTGAGGCTGAGATGTTTAGACCATATTTGGTTCACCAACCAATGGAGAAGGTGAAAGTGATTTGGGATAGGTTAAAAGCTACCCAAAGTTACTGAAAGTCCTACGTGGATGTGAGGCGAAGGGAGTTGGAGTTCAGGGTTGTGATTGGGTATTCTTAAAGGTATCCCCCATAAAAAGAGTGATGCGGTTTGGTAAGAAGGGGAAGCTTATCCCCCCCATATGTTGGTCCATACTTAGTGTTGGTAATGTTGTATATGAATTAGAGTTGCCCTCTAGTTTGAGTTCCATTCATTCGGTGTTTCACATTTTGATCTTGAGAAAGTATGTGGGTGATCCTTTGATAGTTGTTCCTTCAGAGGAGGTAGGTATTTTTTATTCCTTATCTTATGAGGAAGTCCCAGTTGAAATTTTGGATCGGCAAGTTCATCAGTAGAAAACAAAGGATGTAGCTTTGGTAAAGGTTCTATGGAGTAACCACAAGGTTGAAGAGGCTACTTGGGAAGCCGAAGAGGACATGAGGTCCAAGTATCCATTCTTTTTTTTTGCTCTGGATTATCATGCTTAAGGTATTTGTATTCCTTAACATCTTTGTTTTTCTGTCATTGTTAAAGTTTAGAGTAGAGGTATGTGGAGTCAATTCGTCCTAATAAATGCATTGTCCTAGCATTCGGGGATAAATAATCCAAGTGGGGGAGAATTAAAACACCCCAGAATTTTGGCCCTTGAAAATTTCTTGAGCTTTGAGCTTACTGCCTTGGTGATGACTATCCCTATGAGTCGTAGGGTGTCCTAATGAGTCGTAACAAGCCAGTAAGTTTGTGTCTAGATTCTGCTCTGGGTTTGAGTGTCTCACTAAGAGCCGTAAGTATATGTTACAAGTCGTTCAGTGTAATTGTAGGGTGTCTAGTGTAAGTCCTAAATTGGGTTATGTGTTGACTACAACTAGACCCTGCGAGTCGTAGGGTCCTATTATGAGTGGTGACATTTAGGCATAAGGATGATAGTGTAGGGTTCCTTGGTTGTACTGCCTTGGTTAAGGAGTGGCTAAGAGTCAAGGGTTGACTCGTAATCGAAGGCGACCCTTTTCAGCTTTTAAGTTAAGGGCATTCTAGACATTTTCCCTCTTACACAACTTGAAACGCACATCTTATAACCTTTTAGGGTATCATTAGCCCTCGTAAGCACATCAAACTAACTTCTTAACATTCACAAATTCCTCATGGTCAAGAACACTTAGGGTTTTCAAGAAGTTGATCAAGTAGGCTTTCAAGGGTGATTCTCTTTGTACATCTTACTATTATAGGCATGTGACTCTTCTCTCATTGTTAATTTGTTAAAAAAACATATGTATTAAAGTGTTATTACCATGGAATTGTTTTGGCTTTGAAAACAAGGGTTGTGGGTTTTGTATGGTAATTGTTGAACAACGTTTTCCCATGGTTTAATTATGATTATTCATGTTTTAAATATGATTTTGAACTTGTGGGCGCATGGGTATGGTGAATGAACTAGGGAATTATGATTTTCCCAAACTTGTGACTTTTGAAGTGGTTATGACCGCAACTCCCTGATGTGAAATTTGTTCTTAATTATGAAAAATGTGGGAATTTGTGAAATTAAACTAGTCTTGAACTATTACATGATATAAAGAAGTATTTGAAATACAATGGTCTAATTTAATGAACAAAAGGAGTCGGTGTTCCCCCACTTTGTATTAATGCAAATTTTTATAGCATGTTGTTATTACCTTACAAGTGTAGGTTGTATGATAATACCAACAATGTATGACTTAATGTGCAATATGGTTCAATGAATGGGAATGTGTGATATTTATTTTAATTGGGCTCTAATAAGGGTTGTGTAGCTGAGTCGTGAAAGTGGAGGTTTGAGTGGCCGATACTGGAAATTGAATTTTCCAACGCAGGGGTCAAAGTGACCAGGGAGGTTTGAGTATCCCTTATTATTATTTCATGATTAGAGAGGTTTGAGTCCCCCATAAATCATTACATGATCGAGTGCTTAAGTCACCTTAGTATATGTTGGGAGGTTTGAGTCCCCCATGTACATATATATATGAGATTACTCTCCAATTTATGTGGCTACACACACTGGGACCCGACCATGGGGTGAGGGATGGGCCCCATATAGCCGTGGGTACTATTATATGAAGGTTGATCTACACAGTCCAGTCTAAAGTTTTGAAAATGTTTGTTAAGCTTTGTCCCTATCCCTACATGTGATATAAATATATACATATCCATTTGATTATGTGCATTGCTTTGAATGATGTTTAACTGTTGATCGTGTCATTATTTTATCCTTATCCCCGAGTTACATGCTAGCGTCTACCCGCTTACTGTCTTCAGACGTTGTATCTCCACGCTATGCTGGAATTGGTCTCAATTCTACTCCTCCTGCTTAATGATTATGATTTAGGATCATCTCGTAAGTTGACATTAAGGTGGTGAGCTTCCATTCATCAGAAGTCTACATTTCGTGTTTTGTTCCTCTTATGTCTTAGACTTATTTTTAGCTATTGTTGAGGGCATATTTCGACACTTTATTGATATTCAGTTTTGGGTCATTGTTTAGAAGGCTTTGTTTGGACTATTGTGGTTACTGGGCGGTGTCAGTCATTTGTTTGGTCATTCGTTTGTTGTCGATTATAGATATACATTAAAATTTTCTTAAGCTATTGCATGCTATCTTGTTATATGTTCGGGATTCATCCATCATTATTTTGTGTGGTGTTTGGTTTGGTTAGGTGCAGAGGGATCTTCGGTCCACGTGGGATTTATGATACCTGACACGGCCCTCCCCTGGTTCAGGTCGGGTCAATAACATTATGCCATGATCAATAGTTCAAAATTATTCAAAATTAATGCACACAATCAAATGCATATATATATATATATATCACATGTCGAGATAGGGAACAAGCATTAACATGCACTTAAAACTTTAGCCTGGATTGTGTAGCTCAACCTTCATACCATACAAAGGCAACCATAGGCTATATAGGCCAAGCTCTTTATAATACCCCGTATTAAACTTAGCTTAGTTTAGCTCCTGGTGCTTGCATAAGAGGCTTAAAGCCTGAAAATTTAACCAAGTGTTGAAGACTTAGCCTTATTTTAACTCCTTAACTTTGAGGATTTTTAAGTTCACCTTCTGGACTCTGAGACGATGGTTTTTGAGTTAATTCATGTTTAGGGGTGTAAAGAGCATGTCTCAGGGAAGTTTTGGATTTTTTGGACGAGAATTGGGTCGTGTTTGGATTTTGATTCCATCAGCTCATCGTGATTGCATCGCGTCACGCCCTGTATAGAAATGAGCATGTTATTACATCGCGCTAGGCCTCTAAACGGCATTCCAGTTACGATTTTAATATATTGAGAGGAAGTTATATCATTTCCCACTGACTCAATTCATAAAAACAATAGATTAAACGTCGATTAAGGCATTATTTGCCCATTCTCTATAAATTTTCTCTCCAAGAAACCCTAACCTCCTCTCAAGAACACCAAAACTCCATTACTTTCTCTTTAAGATAAATAAGAATTTAAGTTTCTAATTCAAGAAGTTCAAGAAAGCTTTTAAGATCATCTTTGAGGCTTACAAAGTCAAGTTTTCATCCATCAAATCAAGCCCATTAAGGTATGTAGGGTTATGAACAAGGGTATCCCTTCACCCTTGTGCATAAAATGCATGATTTTAAGATTCTATTTACTTGATTTTAAATAGGGTTTATACCCAAGTTTATATATTCCTGAAGCATATGATTATCACGAGATTTAAAGCTTTAAGTGTATCCAAAAGTGCTTATGTTTATGTTTTTAACTTATAAGATTTAATTATGAATGAGATTGCACTATCTTGACTTGTTATGGTTGAAGTATTTCAAGAATTATATTGAGCATGAAATTTGGTATGAATTACCATGAGTTTAAAGCATGAATTTTAAGCCCTCAGTTTAAGTGTTGAGATTTCAAGAAGATGATGCTTTTAAGCATTCTATGACAAGTTTATTTCAAGATTTAAAGCAAGAATTGATCATTTGATCCTCAGCTAAGAGATGGAATCCATATTTTTTTATCTTTATTATAATTTAAAGCAAAGAGAAGCATAAATGGTTTTGATTATAAATCCTTATTCTATTTTAAGGTGGATTCCTACAGTATGAGCATTAAGTAAGAAGGGAGTAGTATTTACAACCGAGTTGGGTATGCGTCCAAGGTCACATACCCCAGAACTACGAGCCAATGTAGGTTAAGCCTATTCCCAATATGGATGAAGTTACAAATAGTGATCACTTTAGTTAAGGTTCTATTCCGATGGCAAGGGTAGGACAACTCTCCCCAATGTGGGTAAGACGTTGGACTCCATGGTAGCTCACATAGTTTATGTCGATTAGAAGAACCTCTCTAAGAAAGATTAAAAGTAAGGTTTTTAGAAACTAAGTGTGTGGCTCACAAAGTTTATTCAGTATGATTTATTGTTCATGTTTTATAATATTCTAGCTTTTTATTTCATTCAAGCTTAAAGTGAGTCACTTACACTTAGCATGCATTAAAGCTTACAGAACTAAGTGTTATGGCTCTTCAAGGTACCATAATGTGATGACCACCAAAGTAACACTCTCAAAGGCTAAATAAACTAAGTAATGCAAATCTGTAAAATGATGAGTGGCAGCTCAGGGGCACTTGCCTAGCATGGGCCGATCTCGATACCTTTATTTGTGGGTGGCAGCTCAGGGGCATAAGCCTAGCATGGGCCGATCCCAATCTTTATATAGGTGGCAGCTCAGGGGCGTTAGCCTAGCATGGGCCGATCCTAATTTATCTTTTTACCACTGATCAGCTGGTCATTTGCATTATATGGATTATAAAGATTATGAAGTAAGAAGGTAAAATGAAGAACGAATGTAATGTACATTGTCCCACAAGTATTTATAAAAGGTGGTCTACTAGTACTCCTTATACACTTGTATCGAATTTCTATTGAGCTTTTGTATCAAGTGTGTTGCTACTTTCTGCCTTACATATTCAGTACATATTTTCGTACTGACGTCCCTCACGGGGGACCTGCATTTCATGCTGCAGGCAGAGACACTTCAGCTCATACAACTCACTAGTAGGAGCGCAGGTTGTTCAAGGACTATTGGTGAGCTCCAGTTGATTCAGGGTTGTCCGAGTCTGCTCCATATATTTTGGTATTGTACAGTAAGTCAAGAGTAGGGCGGGGGTTTGTCCCGACCCTGACTAAGTCTATGTATCTTCTAGAGGCTTTGTAGACTAATGTAAAGTTATGGTAGTGTCCTGATTTTAGACATGGTGGCCCCACCGGCCAAGTGTTGTACATATAAGTTTTGGGAGTGTATGTGTAGTTAATTTCATCGATGCATAATATTATGTTGTCAGAACATTTGGTTGTTACAGTTACATGCATGGGAAGTATAAGGTTATGAATTGGTTCTCTCGGGCCTTTACGGCTACGGGTGCCTGTCTGCCCCAATAGGATTTGAGGCGTGACAAAAGTGGTATCAGAGCGGTCGTCCTAGGGTGTCTACAAAGCCGTGTCTATATAGAGTCCTGTTTATGGGCGTGTTGTGCACCACATCTATAAATAGGAGGCTATGTGACATTTAGGGGTTTTCTCTTTTTCTTCATATCTTAGATCGTGCAATAGAGCCTATGTTGTAGGTTAAGTCATATTTAACCATTAAACCTATTTTTTTCCTCTTATTATAGTAAAGATGCCGGTTATAAGAAGGAGTAAGAATACAGGTAGGCGGATAGACGAGGCTGCTGGGGAGGGGACCAGCAAATCTCCACCTAGACGAGCTAATCAAAGTGAGGCTCAAGCTGAGTTTGTGTCCCAAACTTCTCCTACCCTTCCATCTCCAGAAGAGCTAAGAAGGAGAAGAACCGCATCCTCGGAACTATCTACCAATACTGCAGATTAAGATTTAAGGAGTGCAGTACAATTGTTGGCTCGTATAGTTTCTGGACAAGCTCAAGGACAAGTCATTCCAACTACAGGTTCTAGTGGTACAGATAGGGCAGCTAGCCTACGAACGCAGGATTTTCTCAAATTGGATCCTCCCACCTTCACCGGATCAGATCTTAATGAAGACCCACAGGACTTTATTGATCAAATCCAAAGGGCTCTAGATGTTATGCATTTGTCGGGTAAAGAGACAGTTGAGCTAGCAGCATATAGATTCAAGGGGGAGGCTATATTGTGGTATGAAGACTGGAAACGATCTAGGGGTATCGATGCACCTCCAGCTACTTGAAAAGAGTTCAAAGAGGCATTTCTTGATCATTACCTTCCATATGAGATTCGAGAAGCCCGTGCAGATCAGTTCCTGAATATTCGCCAAGGAAATATGAGTGTGAGGGAGTACAGCCTTCGATTTAACTCTTTGGCTAGGTATGCTCCTAATGTTGTGGCTATAATGGATGATAGAGTTCATCGATATGTGGATAGATTGGATCTATATCTGGTTAGAGATTGTACCATTGCTGCTTTGAACAAGGACATGGACATAGCAAGGATACAAGCATTTGCACAAAAAATGGAGGATCAGAGGCAAAGAAGAAGAACACAAGAGTTAGAAAGGGGGTATTCCAAGAGGTCTAGATCTATGGGCCAGTTTATGGCATCCCAAAGAGAGTTTAGGCCTCGGTTTTCTAATAGAACACCTAGGACATTATCTTCTTATTCTGCAGCTAGTGCTCCATCACAATTTCAAGGGTCTAAAGGTAACCAGTTTGGTCAAAGAAATGAGAGTCAGAGTTCGCGAACAACAGGGTATCAAGAGCAAGGGATTATGAGCCAATTAAGGCCTTCTCGACAGCCATGTAGACAATGTGGAAAGCTTCATTTAGGTGCATGTCGGTTCGGAACAAATTCTTGCTTTTGGTGTGGTATGTCAGGACATATGATGAGAGAATGCCCTCAAAGGGGCATAGGTGGTGTGGCACGACCTACTGGATCAGCCGTTGCATCATCATCATCGGTGCCTTATTCAGGTAGGGGTGTACAACCTATGGGTCGTGGTAGAGGTGCTAAAGGAACAGATAGCTCTAGTAGAGTTCAGAGTCGTACATATGCTTTAGCAGATCGACAAAATTCAGAGGCTTCTCCAGATGTGGTTACAGGTACATTGTCCATCTTTTCACATGATGTCTATGCATTAGTTGATCCAGGTTCTACAATATCATATGTCACTCCATTAGTTGCTGAAAAGTTCAAAAGAACACCAGAACTGCTAGTTAATTCATTTGAAGTATCTACGCCAATTGGTGAATCTGTTATAGCTAAGAGAGTGTATCGAAATTGTATAATAACTATTTGTGGTCGTGATACAATGGCTGACCTAGTTGAGTTAGAAATGGTAGATTTTGATGCTATAATGGGTATGGATTGGTTGGCTTCTTATTATGCCACATTAGATTGCCGAACTAAGAGGGTGTGTTTCCATTTCCCAAGGGAGGCAGTCCTAGAATGGAGAGGTAATATTGGTGCGCCAAGAGGCAAATTTATTTCTTATTTTAAGGCAAAAAAGATGATTTCCAAGGGTTACATATGTCATCTGGTTAGAGTGAAGGATACAAATGCGGAGACACCAACTCTTCCAACTATTCCAGTGGTAAGTGAATTTCCCGATGTATTTCCTGAAGATCTTCCGGGTTTGCCTCCAGAACGAGAAGTGGAGTTTAGTATTGATGTGATCCCAGGTACTCAACCAATCTCAATTCCTCCGTATAGAATGGCCCCGGCAGAATTACGGAAGTTGAAAGAGCAATTGAAAGACTTTCTAGAAAAAGGATTCATAAGGCCTAGTGTCTCCCCTTGGGGCGCACCAGTGTTATTTGTGCGTAAGAAGGATGGCTCGTTAAGAATGTGTATTGACTATAGACAACTGAACAAGGTGACTATTAAGAACAAATATCCCCTTCCGAGAATTGATGACTTATTTGATCAGTTGCAAGGCGCCAAGTGGTTTTCAAAGATTGATTTAAGATCTGGTTACCACCAAATGAGGGTCAAAGAGAATGACATACCCAAGACACTTTTCGAACACGGTACGGTCATTACGAAATTCAGTAAATGCGAATTTTGGCTAAGGTTAGTAGCTTTCCTTGGCCATATCATTTTCGGTGATGGCATTAGAGTAGATCTCCCAAAGATTGAGGCAGTGAGAAATCGGCCAAGACCCATCTCTCCATCAGATATCAAGAGTTTCTTGGGTTTGGCCGTCTATTACCGATGGTTTGTTGAGGGATTTTTGTCTATTGCATCCCCTATATCCAGATTGACTCAGAAAAAAGTCAAGTTCATGTGGTCAAATTTATACGAGAAGAGTTTTCAGGAGTTGAAGACTCGACTCACTACAGTTTTGATTTTGACCCTACCAGATGGTTCTGATGGCTTTGTGGTGTATTGTGATTCTTCCATATTCAGGTTGGGTTGTGTGTTGGTGCATAGAGTTAAGGTCATAGTCTACGCCTCTAGACAGCTTAATCCTCATAAGAAGAACTACCCTACTCATGATCTTGAGTTAGCAGCAGTAATATTTGCCTTAAAAATTTAGAGGCACTATTTATATGGTGTACATGTTGATGTGTTCACTGATTATAAGAGCCTGCAATATATTCTCTCAAAAATATCTTAACCTCCATCAGAGAAGGTGTTTAGAGTTATTGAAAGACTATGACATGAGTGTTTTGCACCATCCGAGCAAGGATAGTGTAGTGGCTGATGCTCTCAGTTGAATATCTATGGGTAGTATTGCCCACGTTGAGGACAGTAAGAAGAAGTTAGCCCGGGAAGTTCATCAGTTAGAGTGACTAAGTATTCACTTAGTCGATTCAGCAGAAGGTAGTGTATGGGTGCAGAGTATCTCAGAATCATCCCTAGTTTCTGAAGTGAAGAAAAAGCAGGATAGGTATCCCAGTCTAGTCCAGTTGAAGGAATCAGTTAGAAATCAGAAGGTAGAGATTTTCTGCTAAGGGGGAGATGGTGTGTTGCATTGCCAGGGTCAGCTATGTGTGTCATGCGTAGATGACTTGAGGCAGTGAATCCTTGTAGAAGCACATGGTGCGCGTTACTCTATTCATCCAGGGGCCACCAAGATGTACCGTGATTAAGATTAAGCACCAAAAGCCTAGTGGGTCTATGCAAGAGTTCAGTATTCCCATTTAAAAATGGGAAGAAGTGAACATGGACTTTGTGATGGGTTTGCCTAGTACTCGTCGTCAGCATGATTCATTTTGGGTCATTGTAGACAAGATGACCAAATCAGCTTATTTCTCTCCAGTCCATACCTCTTACTCAGCTGAGGATTATGCCAAACTCTATATTAGGGAGTTGGTCAGATTGCACGGTGTTTCGTTGTCCATCATCTCAGATAGAGGTATCTAGTTCACCTCTTATTTCTAGAAAGCATTCCAAAAGGGTTTTGGTACCCGAGTTCATCTCAGTACAGCCTTCCATCTTCAGACAGATAGTCAAGCAGAAAGGACTATCTAGACTTTAGAAGATATGTTGCGAGCGTGCGCGATAGATTTCAAAGGTAGTTGGGATGACCATTTGCCTTTGATTGAGTTCGCATACAACAATAGCTATCATTCTAGTATTTAGATGGATCCATTTGAGGCACTCTATGGGATGAGATATAGATCTCCCATTGGTTTGTATGAAGTTGGTGAGGCCGCAGTGGTAGGACCTGATTTGGTGTTTGATACCTTAGAGAAAGTTCAATTGATCAGGGAAAGGCTTAAGACAGCTCAGAGCCAATAGAAATCATACGTAGATGTGCGCAGAAAGGATCTCGAGTTCGAGATTAGTGACTATGTGTACTTGAAAATATCTCCCATAAAGGGAGTGAAAAGATTTGGCAAGAAGGGGAAACTCAGTCCCCGATATGTCGGTCCTTACCTAATTCTCAGCCATTTTGGAAAGGTAGCTTACGATCTTGAGTTACCTTCAGATATATCTTCAGTTCATCCAGTGTTCTAAGTCTCCTTGTTAAAAAAATGCATAGGTGACCCATCAACCGTAATCCCCATAGAGGGCATAGATGTTCATAACAGCCTCTCTTAAGAAGAGATTCCAATCGAAATCCTTGATTATCAGATTCATAGACTGAGGAACAAAGAAGTTCCTCTAGTCCAAGTTATTTGGCGAAATCAGTCCGTTGAGGGAGCTACTAGGGAAGCAGAAGCAGACATGCGGACCAAGTATCCTTACCTCTTCTCTGAAAACTCAGACCTAGTCCAAGGTAATAGCTTTTCTTAAGCTTATTCATTTTCGTGTCCAGATTTCAGTTACAAAACTTGGTATTTGTTAGCATTGCATGTTCAGTTATATATTCATAAGCCAGTTCAGTCATGTATCCATGCATCAGATATGTATGATCGATATAAAAACTCAATTTATCAGTATTCCCAGTCATGCATTCATGAATCATGTTCAACTATGTACTCATGCATCAGATATGCATGTTCAGTATGATAATTCAGTGTAGCAGTAATCTTATTAATGAAACTATACTTCAGTTGTGCATACCCAGTGTCTAAGTCCAGTCTCTCAGTATTCTTAGTCTCCACAGTCTCATTCGAGGAAGAATGTTCCCAAGGGGGAGATAATATAATAGCCCACAAAATTCATAGCTTAATTCAGTCCTTTAAGCTTGCCAAAGGGTCCTAGACTTAGAATATTCTAGCTAAGTATTCAGACTTAGTGTCATTCTAGCCTTCGAGAGTTGGAAATCTTATTTTATGGCCTCTGTGTCCCTTAAACTTTGATATTTAGGTTGATTTATGATCAGGAGTGTCCGTAGGTGTTTCCGGACAAGTTTTGAATTTTTTGGACTTCGTTTGAAGCTTTTTTAGAATCCTAAAATAGTAGATCAACGTGATCTTGGCACGCCGCGTCGACTATCGCGTTGATAAATGTTTTCCTCAGCTCCCAGCATCAATTTCCAATGAGTCAACGCGGACTCGACGTGATGTGTTGGCTATCGCATCGATACTAACGACGCATCATATCGGTCTGCGCGTCGATGGTACAGTTTTTCAGTCATTAAAAGACCGCATCCTTGGGGGTATTTAGGTTTTTTTTCCTCAACCTTCAGCCCCCAAAACACAAAATTAATCACTTTAGGGAGAAAATAAACTCATTCTTTCTCAAATTTGCTCAAGAATAAAACCCTAGAAGTTTCAATTTCAAACAAGAACTTAAGGTTTCACCATTAATTTTCAGAAATTCAGGCACTAAGGTATGTGAAGTGTTCATCCAAGTGTTCTTTCCACCCTTGGAGCCCAAGGATCTCTTTTGAAACTTCAAGTAGTGAATTTTATGATTTCCATGGTTGGAATTAGAGTGTATTCATGATTTTTGTTTGGATTTGGTTCCTTATTCATGTTTCATGTGGAATTGATTGTCATGTGTGTAAATCCATGTTAAACTCTTGAATTGTGAAATTTGGAATTCAATCATGATGTTCACTTGTTGTTCAAAGTTATGTGCATTTTTTATACTCATCAAGTGCTTAATAAATTGCTCATGTGAACTAGTAAGAGAAAGAAATCATGTCAAGATAGCTTATGCGCAAGTGTTTGTTAAAATGCCCCAAATGAATGAATGATGATCAAGTACTTAGTTTACATGTTTCAAGTTTGTGCCATGTCTCTTAATTTATGCTTTCGAATCCTGGGGGTACTTATACCCGATAATTTAGGTGTTTACTTAGAGCCATGGTCAGTCATAAGACAATATCAGTCATGTATAATCAATAGTACTCACAGTCAGTTACAGAACTCAGGAAAAACTCAGTAGATTTAGTATTCAATTCTAATCTCAGTAAACTCAGCCAGCTAACAAAAAATTAGTAGTTTCCGTCAGTCCACGAAACTCACTGAACTTCGTTCAGTTCAGTTAAACAGTATGATCAGTAACAGTTCAGTCTAGCCTAGTATAGTTTAGAATCAGTCCAGTGTCTATTCAGTTAGGAGTAGGACTCAGCATCGAGTAAACCCAAGGATGGGTACTCACCTGCCAGTAGAGGGTGTGATCCTTAGAAACAATCCTTGTTTTCCAGAACTACGTAGCCAGCGTAGGCTGAGACATCAAACCTACCAGATGAGGGTTGATGAGGTGTTTTAACCTATCAGTTGAGGGTTCCACCATTCTCATTAGAGTACCTGCTAAATTAGGGTACCTTTTTAGTATCTTTACCCGTGGCACGATACTGACACTCTTCCAACTGGGGTTACAGGTTGGACCCCAAGTCTATTCAGAAAAGGGGCATGTCGGTTAGATGATTACCTCCCACATTTTCAGTTTTAGGTTCAGTCTCAGTATAGAACTCAGTTCAGTACGGAACTCAGTATAGTTCCACAGAAATAGGATTGTTAGATACAGTCAAACAGACATCAGTAATCTGGTATCAGTAAACTCAGTTAATCATTAGTTCAACATTCAGTCTCAGTATTTTGTGTTATCATGATCTCAGTACCGTTTATGTGTTCATGCATGTACTCTCATTCAGTCTTACTCACGTTATTCAGTTAGTATTATTCATGCATATGAACCCATGAATTCAGCCGACCTCACTTAGCATACCAGTATATTCAAAGTACTGACGCATGCTTTTTGCGCTATGATGTCTTATATCATAAATTCAGACGCACGAGCTCCAGAGCACCTTTAGTAGATCAGATTTTCAGCAGTCAGAGTCAATGGTGAGTCCTCATAGTTCGAGGACATGGTTTATTTTAGTATTTCAGTATCAGTATCATTAGTCGTAGTTAGTTGGGGACTTGTCCCATCAACTTCGTAGTTCATATAGTTTAGAGGCTTTCCAGACTAGAGTATTTTCAAATAGTTATTCAGATTTCAGTATTTCGTTCATGTTTTGGTACTTTGATACCATACTCAAATTTATCATTCCGATTTGAACCTTATGGTAGTTTTTCGCATTTATCACAGATATATTATGATTACAGTATTACTATTATTTAGAGCTCACAATAGGTACCAGTCATGGGTTAGCTAGTGGTCCTTTGGGATCGTTAGCGCCGTGTAGCATTCGGGGTGCAGACTCGGGGCATTACACCTTACGACTTGGTCCTTACGACCCATAAAAAGTCTTGACGACTAGTTGAGAATCACTCATACTCAGAGCAAAACTTTAAAAAATCTTTACTTGCACAAAGAATTATTTTCAAAAATTATTATTTTCAAAATTGATAATTATATAGGCAAGTGGTAGAATATTTCTTATATATACAATACAAATACATTAGGTTTTGAACATACAAACTTTCAAAACATCTACTAGCATATACAATACGGTGTACACATATATACAGACTGTAGTAAAAAAAATTGATTCTATGAACTTACCAGCTGCATTCTGTATCCAAGTGGAGAAATTGATCTATAGTATTTCAATCATTTATACAAGCGGAGAGTGCAAAAAACACATTGAAAAATCTTTCATTTTTCAATTTGTGTAAATTTGTATAAGTTTTTGGGTTTAATTTCTTCAACATTTATAAGTATCTAGGTAACTTCCTATAGGAATTAGATCATTTCTCATTTATCATTTTCAATGTCTTTTCTTTAGCCCTCTAAATTTTCATGTATGTCAATTTTATTTCATATTGGTTTTGTATGTCAGCTATAATATCTTTGACAATGTAAACTGTGTTTGAATCAGTAAACTTATCTACATCTATATCAGCAACCATACTAGATATAACTTGATTTTGTGTCAAATATGTATATCTACGAACAAGTATGTATGCATATTATTGAACTTTCTCACCTTAAAAACATTACTCGAATATATGACAGAAGATTTGAAAAATCAAGTATATTTATCACTCATACAATATAACTCATATTATATTAAAAAAAATTATGAAATACAATTATAAAAAAAAACATATTCAACAAAGATGTATATATAATTACTATGTTCAACTACTAAATACTATTATATATAAACAAAAACATATTCAACACAAATGCATATAGAGACACACACATATATGTATATATATATATATATATATATATATAATAAATTATTCATATGTACAATTCATACATGAATATAACATAATTACAATAATTTATACATTAAATTATTGGCAAAATGCTCTATTGGACCCCTGTACTATGTCAGTTTTGTTAGTTGAACACTTCTACTTACATATTTGTCACCTGGACCCCTGAATCCACGAAAAAGCTATATTTTAAATACTTTTTTGGAGAGTGTAACACACTCTCCCATGTCAGCTGCCACATCATCTGCCACGTGTGTCATGTCATCTGCCACGCGTGCCATGTCATCTGCCACGTCATTTTTTAAAAAAAAATTAAAAAAATAAAAAATTTAAAAAATAGAAAAAGTATTACATTAAATTCCAAGTCATTTTTAAAATGCTGCATAACAAATTAATTTAATTAAATAAGAAAAATTTATAACTTGTAGAAAAATTTGAAAAATCATGCTTTTAAAATTTGAAAAAATTGAATAATCATTTTTAAAATATAAAAATAATAATAATAAAAAAGTATTACATTAAAATTAATTAAATTTTAAAATTAATTTAATTAATTAATTTAAATTAGTAAAAAATTAATTAATTAAAATTCTTAACTAATTAATTTATTTAAATTAATTAATTTATCAAATTTAAAATTCTTACCTAATTTAAAAAAAATTACTTAAATAATTAATTAATTTAAATATGATTTACATATTTAAAATATTTAATTTAAATTAATTGTGAGGGGAGGGGATGAGTGGGGCTGGGTGGGGCTAGGGTGGGGTGGGGGGTTGGGAGAGGGGGTTGCATGGGGCTAGGTGGGGTGGAGTGGGGGTTGGGTGAGGTGGGGGGCTGGGGAAGGGGTTGCATGGGTTGGGTGGGGGGCTGGGGAAGGAGGAGGGGTTACGTGGGGCTGGGTGGGATGGGGATGGGCTGGGTGGGGTGGAGGACTGGGGAAGGGGGAGGGGTTACGTGGGGCTGGGTGGGCTTGGGATGGGCTGGGGTGGGGTAGAGGGCTGGAGAGAGGGGTGGGTAGGGTGGGGACGATCTGGGGTGGGGGTGAGAGAGACTGGGTGGGGTGGGGAGGGGCTGGAGAGGGGGTGGGGTGGGAATCTTTTTTTAAATTTATTATTTTTAAATTTTTAAAAATATTTTTAAATTAAAAAGGATGGAGGAAAAAAATGAAAGGCTGGGGCTGTAGGGGTGGGGACGGGCTGGGGTGGGGTGGAGAGGGAATTTTTTTTTAAAATTTTTAAAAATATTTTTAAAATGATTTTTTAATTTTTAAATATAATTTTAAATTATTTTTAAAAATATTTTAAAATTTGAAAAGATGGAGGGAAAAAAAGGATCTTTTTTAATTTTATTTTTAAATTTTAAAAATATTTTAAAATTATTTTTAAATTTAAAAGATGGAGGGAAAAAAAGAACCCTTTTTAATTATTTCTTAAAAATTTAATATTATTTTTATTTTTTAAAATTATTTTAATGTAAAATTGGCCAAAAATTGACCCTCACTCGCACCCCTAGGCGAGTGGTTACACTCTCTTTGTCCTAATCACCATGACCTTGCCACATAGGCAAGGTCAACAGTCAAAGGGTGCGAAATGCTGATTTTTGATGGGTTCAAGGGTCCAGATAACAAACATGTAAGTAGAAGTGTTCAACTTACAAAATTGACATAGTACACGGGTCAATAGAGCATTTTACCTAAATTATTTTGTTTGATTTGTCAGTTTTAAAATGCATATTAATTCTCATAGGATAGTACTGCATCACATTAACTAGAACCTTCTTATTTTTATAAAATTGATGTACTTGTTATCTAGTACACCAAAAGAAAAAAATAATCAACAAATTCATTATCATCTTCAACAAATTTACCATCATCTTCAAAATCACACATATCAATCTCTTGTATAACCTTCTCTTCCATAACTTTTTCTTTATCTCTTATGTAATTGGAGGTTGTAGGTATTGCAAAATTACCAATCTCCTTTATTGTAATACAAAGCACGTAATTAGTAAAATATGAATTCTGCCTTTTCAATTTAATATAAGCTTTTACCTTTGTATCATTATGAGTTATGATCGATGTAAAGTTGGTATTTGAAACAAGTTTAATCTTCACTGCATTCAGTTGAGTATCAACTTCGATCTGCTTGAAAATTACTTTCACCAAAATTTTAAAAGTAAAATCGAATCCAACGACAATGCAATCAGCAATAAAATTGAGAAAAATGTTGTCATTGTTCCATTCTCCATTATATAAAAGATATACTAGGTAAGCCTTCATAGAAGTGACAACAAAAAAAAGGTTAAAAATTCAAAAATGAAGCTCAAATTGATAAAGAAAAAAAAAACTTGAAACAATGTTGAATTATTTCACCAATTACTTATGTATATAAAATTTTGAGTTGTATTATATATATATTTCAAGATAGATAAGAAGGCGTATGATTTTGTTTTTTTCTTAAAGAGAATTTGAAGCTAAAAATTGACGCAGAAGAAGGTTGGATTTTGAAGGGTTTTATCTAAATAATAGAAAAAAAAAGTCAGTTTGCACTTTTGAGCCAAATTCAATTTTGAACCATGAAATGTAATGTATTTTTGAGTCATGAAAATGAAATATATATTTGCTAAGTGTATATTTCTGTAATTTTTTCTAAAAGTAAATATCTCTTATGTGTAAAAATAAAAATTTCTGATAAAAAATATAAATAGATAGGAAACCATTTCTTCATACTTCTTTCGTTCGTTTTTATTTATCATTTTTTGACATACACACTCATTAAGAAAATAATTATTAATATGCCTATTTTATCATTCTATTTTTATAAATTGATATTTAGAATAATATATTTCAAATATAATTTAAAGAATAAATAATTAATGTTAAGACTAAAGATAAAAATTATTTTTTTAATATATCAAAAATAATAAATAAAAATTTATTTTAAAAAATAGTGACAAGCAAAAATAAACTAATAGAAGTACTCCCTCTATTTTAAAATAATTGAATTGTTGGATTATGATATAACTTTTAAGAAAAATATTTTTTAGGATATAAATTGTAGGTTACGTTTCACTATTATCCTTTATTCTTTTAGAAAATGTGAAGTACTTAAAACCTTATTAACTGAAAGAATAAAATTATTATTTTTTTATCTCTTAAAAATAAATAATTTATTTATTTTAAATATTAAAAAATTAGTCAATAATTTAATTGTTTTAGAATTGAAGGAGTATTTTTCATTCACTTCCGTTTGCATTTGCGGCAAGCGATATTTTCGTGGGAAGTGGTGAGATGACCTGTTTCAAAAACCCGAACAATTAACATTATCCAGAAAGAAGAGTCCCATCTGGCAGAACAAGGGAAAGAAGAAGAAGAATTGAACGTCGTAATTTTGAGATTAGTTTGTTGTATTTGTTCCATCCATGGCTATCTCTACATTCTTAAGCCGGCCCATTTCCTCTTTCAATGCTATCACTTGGCCATCTCTCTGTTTTTTCAAATCCATGTACCACCAGTTCAAACTTGATCATCCTTCTTTGGGCGTCAAGTGTTGCTCGTCTCACATTGACCAATCTCCAGACCACATGAATGGCAGGTATTCTAATCAATTCGGCATTTTCTCTTACACTTGCTCTACAGTGGAGACCTAGGTTTGCTTCTGTCTTCTTGAATTTTCCAAAATTATGTTGTTGTTTTTTCTCGTACAACTTTTTAATCTGTTTATTGGGATTTTAGACCTAATCTCAGGCACTGCACAGCTGGTGTGTATATATAGGACAGGAAATGAAGTTATGTCTCAGTAGGCTTCTGCTCTGCTTTTCTAAGATATGTAATATGCAATACAAGGAGGACCATTCCCCTAATTGAAATTAATATTAAGTTGAAATCCAATAGCCTAGGCCTTTGAAATTGAAATATATGCGGCACCCTATTTTGGAGATATTTAACATACTTATCATCTTAAAGACTTTGCTGCAATATAATGTGGTGAAAAGATTCTACAAACTCTTTTGGCTATTTGTACAACTCAATTATTGTTTTTTTTTTTCCAATGAAAAGCAGAATATCCAAATTGATAATGGACGATAACAAGTCAGCAGTGGGAAAGTAAGAGCAAAATTTCATAAATTTAGCTGCCTAAGTGCTACAGATGGGAGTAATTTATTCTATTCAGTCAACTAATAAGCTCAAAATTCTTATACTTTTCGCGGGATAGGCTAGTCATTTGAACTTCCTTTTTCATTCATGGAGTACACGTGTAGACAGTGAACTCTAAAGAATTCAATTTCTGTTAGAGTTCTTGGAGGCTATTTGCCCTAAATCTAGCTTGGAGGCTACTCTACCCAAACCCTAAATTCTGCCTATATAAAGGGGCAAATATTCTCTTGAATAGGCATCTCAAAAGTCTCAATAAATTCATGGGATACTCGATCAAAACCCTCTCTTGATATTCAAATACATCAAGAAGATACACAAACCCTCAGAAATTCATATCAGGCCCTCGAATTATTGAGAAAATCATGAGAGAAGAATCGTGGGAGGAACAGATTTGTACCCACAATCATTTATTAAAAAAATATTGTTGTTTCTTCATAATTTTATTTGTGGTTGAAATTAATTTTCCATGAATTAAATTATGTTGAAAACAAGATGCATCACCGATGCAACAAATGGACTCTGCCCTATTTACCTTAGATGAAATGCTTTAGTAGCAATACCAATTTTTTTTTACATTCTCCCACTTTTAAATATTTTATTTATCATATGGATACGTTAAGTAAAACCTCTGGCTTTTTCAAAAATATTAAATTTCGTTCCATCTTACATGTTCTGCAATGTCGCTTTAGATATAACTTAATAGTCCCTAACAATAATCTGTTACATGTATTATTAAACCACTTATTTCTGTTGGCATTTAGTTATTTGTGCTTGCTTTGCATGAAGTTGTGTGTTTCTGATATCAACTTCCTTGTGTCTGTTCTGTGATAGGCAACCTGAGTTAGCTCATATAGCTCCTTTTGGTGTCACGATGACAAATAATCGAACATCTAATCCATCATATAGATGGCGTAGGGTGCTGCTTAAAGTTAGTGGTGAAGCATTAGCAGGAGATCAAGCACAAAACATTGATCCCAAGGTTAGAACAGTAAAACAGCTCACGTATCTCCATGTTGCTGTGTTGTTCTGTTCTTTTTCTTTCTAGTTTTCTGATCATTTATAAAGATTCTATGTTGTTATACAGATCACAATGGCCATTGCGACGGAGGTGGCAGCTGTCACTCGACTTGGCATTGAGGTAAATTTTTTGAATAAATCAAATATTTCTTTCATAAAGATTCTATTCTTATTATATAAGGTGGTGCATCATCTGAAAGTTGTCTTTGTTTCATTGACTTTTCCTTTATTATCTATTGTTCTGCTCCCTATATTGAAGGATCCTTAGACCTTTGATTTATTAGTATTTTCTCTATCATTCATGGTCTGGCTAGAGCATCAACCTTGGGATTCTTGTCACAATAATCTGTACATTTTCATTTCTTGTGCTATCTTTAGTATATATTTACCCAAATTTCCTATCTGTCAGTGCTCAAGATCGTTTTGGGGAAATTGAACTAAAACGATTATAGTCAACAACAACAACAACATACCCAATATATTCCCACCAAGTGGGGTCTGGGGAGGGTAAGCGTACACAGTTCATACCACTACCTCAGATGTGAGATAGAGGCTGTTTTTGATAGACCTCTGGCTCAAAATAAAACAATCTATATAAGGAATAGTAATAGGACAAGATACAATATAAATCAACACATCCAATAATACCATATACAAGATACACCAAGTAATGCAACAAAAGATACAACATCCTAAACTCATACTAACCTTCTACCCTAATCCGCCTCCTCCACAACAACTTCCTATTTAGGGTCATGTCCTCGATAAGCTGGAGCTGCTTCATGTCATGTCTAATCACCTCCCTCCAATTTTTCTCCGGTCTACCTCAACCTCGCTTGAATCCATCCCTAGCCAACCTCTCACACCTCCGCACTGGGGCATCCATGCCCCTCCTCATCACATGACCGAACCATCTCAATCTCACTTCCCTCATCTTGGCTTTTACTGTAGCCACTCCCACCTTATCTCGAATAACCTCATTTCTAATCCTATCAACACTCCGCCCCATACATCAAAGCCCCATAGTCATTTCATTAAAATTCTATTGTAGTGAAACCTTCCTGCATCCAACAGAATTTGCAAATTTCTTACGTGATTTAAAATATGAACCGTTTTAAGATCTTCATATTTTCTATTCTACCTTCTTGTTTCCAATCTTATGTCATGATTGGATAGTAAATACTGCTATGAACTCATATATGGCAATCTGGGTCTGGTTTCTCATAGATTTCTCAGTTCTTCTAGCGAATGTGTAGGTGTGCCATAGTTGGAGGTAAAATTTTTGGTGAATCCTCTTGGGCAGGAGAGCGGACTAGATTATTGCCTGTTCATCTGTTTATTTTCATATTTGTCAAACTTCTTGTTTTAATCGTATGTCATGATTAAATCAGTATAATCCTACTACGAGCTCCTTGGTGGCTATCTTATCCAGGTTTTCATAGATTCTCAGTTGTTCTAGCAATGTGGTAGGTTGCAATAGTTGTTGGTGGAGGTAATATTTTTCGTGGATCCTCCTGGGCTGGAAGTAGTGGACTGGATCGTTCATCTGCTGATTATATTGGGTATGTTTGCTATTGTTTTTCTGTTAGTTTATTAAAATAATTATTTTCAAATGCTTTCAAAAGTTAAATGTCGATTTTTTATCCTTTGATTTTGGGTTTTTTGAGATTTTTTCTTTCTGAAAGAGAACTTTCTATACTATAGTGATCTTTCATTTGCCCGTGTATACCACTGACAATTCAAGGGTGTCATGGACTTTTTACCTTATTAAAAAAAGGGTGTAATGGACTTTGTAGTGTTGTTTGTGCAATTTAGTATGCTTTAGAAAAACATGCCTCTAACTTAAAGGCATGATTAGGTACACATTCTTTGATAGCTTTTAGAAAATATACTTGAGGAAGCAAAGGGTGGTAGGAAGAGTTATCTTGATGGGTTCCTATTTCCTATTTCGATATTTTCATAAAACATGATGTAGGACAGACTTGGTTGTTTTTTTGTTACATCAAATAATGATAAAACAAATTAGAATGGAGTTTGTAGGCCCCTTTTTCCTTTTGTGGGCTTGGTGTTGGTGACTAAAATTATGAAAAGGTGCTTCAAAAGGAATTAAGCATGTGCCTGAATAGATGATATTTGGAGATCAAATAAGGTAAGAAAGAAAAACAGGCAGCTTTTAACAGTGATTTTGTATCATATATTACATTTAGAGGCTTCAAAGTTGCTGGACAAAGCGGATTTTGCTAAGCTAAGTTACCATCTTTAAAAGAAGAATAAGAAGAAGAAGAAGAAGAAGAAGGAGAAGAAGAAGAAGTAGAAGAAGAGGATTTTGACAGGCTGTTACACCAATGCTAAAATAGTGAGGTAGTTAGTAGTTTTTTAAAGCTGAAGTTATGTAAACACACGAGAAGATAACCCTTGAGTTAACTGTATCACACAACTCATATTCTCTCCTCATTTTACTTCAATATGATCTATTTATACTACAAAGTCCTAATTACTCATACATTATTTACAACTGGACGCTATTAAAGCTGGGGAGCTAAGCTGTACTCTAAACTTTCTAAGCTGTATTGGCTGCCCCTAGTGTGGATATCCGGCAATCATTTTAGAATTATATCTCTTAGCCAAGATTAGTTTATAAATGCATGTTATAATGAGGTAGCATTAGAACTGATGGAACATAAAACAAGATTTTTTTATTCTTTATAGATGTCAGTTTTCAATCTAAATAGGCTATGCCCGAGATAAGTAAAATCTATATTTGGTCAAACACATTTTTTTCTGTTCTTAATATTTTATAGGTTTCAACCTTTTTGTTTTGCATTATATGAGCCCAAGATTCTGTAGAACCTAGTGGTACAAATCATGATTTTGATCCAAAAGTTTGCTAGGGCTTGGGGACTTCCAGGCTAATACTTGAAAACAAAGTTTGTTTAATAAAGCTCTTCTGGAGTGACAAGATTAATTCTTTAAGTTGGTCAGATTGAAGCCTCATCTTTGTCTTAGTTTGGATGGTGGTACTGCATCTTGTTTAATCTGTCCTATGATTTATCAGCGTGTGCTTTCAGAAATTTTGGAGAGATCACTTTGGGAAATTTTGGGACTGCTCTTACTTAAAGTTTTATCACTTACCTTTCAGGATGTTGGCAACTGTTATGAATGCAATATTCTTACAAGCTACAATGGAGAGCATTGGAATCCCCACAAGAGTCCAGACTGCATTTAGAATGTCGGAAGTTGCTGAACCATATATCCGTAGAAGGGCTGTTAGGCATCTTGAGAAAGGAAGAGTTGTAATTTTTGCAGCAGGAACTGGGAATCCCTTCTTCACGACGGACACTGCTGCAGCTCTGCGTTGTGCAGAGAGTGAGTTCTACTTATTCCTGCTTCAGATGTTCAACATGCATGGAACTTTGACATACTTAAAAATTAAAGTGGATTCCGTAAAATATCTTTCTTCCTTCTTAAATTGGATAAAAGAGAAAGCAAAACTAAGAAGAAAATTTTACAATGTCTCTATATGCTGTAAAATGTCCTATATTTTAAAACACTCCTAATGGAGTGGATAATGGCTAAAGTTCCTTCAGAGATGGCTTGATACTTTTCTTAAAATCAGTTGTTCATGGCTCATGTTGAAATGAAGAAGTACCACCCGGAGCGTTATGTAGTACAAGGATGCCTACATAAGTGAGGTAAGTTCTATAGAACAGTTATTAGACCGACAATGTTATATGGTAGTGAATGGTAGGTCGCTAAAGTCTAATATATCAACAAGATGAGTATTGTAGAGTTGCGGATGCTATCATGTATGTGCGTTAGAAATGACCACATCAAATAGAAGGTGCAAGAAGCACACATTATGACAAGCTGAGAGAGTTTCTTGAGATGGTTCTGTCACGTCCTGTGTCGACTACCCACAAATGCACCGCTTTGAAGGTGTGAAAGTATGGTGAGTGGAAGTGTTAAAAGGACATGAAGTAGACCTAAAAGGCTAAAAGTAAATGGAAAAGAGTTCTTGAACGACCTACAATTTCTTGGAATCAATGCATACTAGTTAAAGATAGAGCACAATGGAAGAAAAAGATCCATATAGGTGCGTGTGTATGTCGAGAATAGGTTTTAGTCTTTTTAGCATGTTGATTTTGACCCTAGATAGGAAGTTGTGGAGGAGGCGGATTAGAGTAGAAGGTTAGTATGAGTTTAGGATGTTGTATTACTTGTTGTATCTTGTATATCGTATTATTAGATATATTGATTTCTATTGTATCTTGTCCTTTTACTATTCCTTGTCTAGATTGTTTTATTTTGAGTCCGGGGTTTGTCGGAAACAACCTTTCTATATCACATCTGAGGTAGTGGTATGCACTGCGTCTGCGTACACTTACCCTTGGGAATATACTGGGCATGTTGTTGTTGCTCTTGTAGCATGTTGATTTTGAACCTATTGCTGTTTTAGGAGTATTTTAACCTCTATATAGATTTCTATGCCAGCAAAATATAGAGAACTTTTAATATTATTACTGATACGGGCATGATCACGAAGATGGATGCATGTGAGTGTGTGTTGAATCCGTCTAAGGGAGTGTGCAAGTGAAGTGTGAAGAAGGGCCTTGGAACACACCAAGGCCGCCCCTATGGCACACTATTTGGGCGCCTTTTGTTCATCTTTTCCTTCAAGGGCCTTTTGGGCATTTATCTCTTATTTGTAATAGCCTATAAATAGAACATTTTAGGGTTAGTTTATTAGATTTTGATGATATTTTGTAAGTCTTGTAACATTTGAAACACTCTCTCTCTAGTGTGAGAAGAGGTCCACCCGAAACTAGGGCAACCAAGTGTGGATTCACTTGTGTTGTGTTCTTGGCTTGGAAACGTAGGTGCTTGGGAAAATTGACGTCTCTCTTGTGTCCACGTAAGAGTGTTGGTGTTGTTATTATATGTCTTAAGGGTTTTGGAGTTTGATACACACCTTAGTTCTTAGGTCTTGTAGTAGTTTATGTCACGCTATCTATCTTTACTTTCATGTACTAGTGTGTTCTTGTTCTAGTGAAATCCGTTTGTTGTTACTCTCTTATTGTTGTTGTCGTCTTGTTATTCATCTTGTTAGTTTGGTTGTTGGCTGTTTTGGTGTTGTTCACACCTTGTTATCTTGTTATTGTTGAAGTATTCTCGGCTAGGACCTTGTTCTCGGCTTAGCCTTGTATTGTGGACTGTTTTGTGTCATTTTCATGTGTTCCATGGTTTGATTTGTATCATTTGGTATCAAAACTAAGGCTGATTTTGTTCCCACAAATCAATCTTGGGCTTGCTTGCTTGAAAATTCAAAAAAAAAAGTAGTGTTCTTGTGTTTGTATCCTTGGCCGAGAGTTTGTTGCTTTTGTAGTGTATCTTTGGCCGAACACTTTGAGTCTAGATGTAGGAGTTCTTTTGTGTGTTTTGTTGTTTCTAGTGTTAGTTTCTTCACCACTAACACTAAAAGAGTCTAGATCTAAGTTTTAGCTTTAATTGTTGATGTTGTTGTTGTGAACCTAAGCTTGGCCAAGAGTTGTTGACATTGTTGTTGTGGATCCACGCTTGACCGTGTTTTGTTATTGTTATGGTGGATTGGTGACCTAAGGATGTTTTGTTGTTGTTGTTGTTGAAGGGTGGGAGTTAAAAATGAGTTGTTGATTTGTGAGGTACAACGTGAACTTTAGACTCCAAGAATTCCGAAGTTATGTTCTTGGTGTTCTTCACCACCTTGTTGTTGTTTTTGATGTTCTTCACCTCCTTCATATATTGTTGAAGATAAAGTGCATGTTAAATCTAAAAGGTGAAGAATAAAGGTGTAGTACTTGTTAGTCTTGAAAGACTTTACAACCACTCAAAGACTTGACAACCACTTTTCAACCACCTTCCATGATTTAAGGACCATATTTTAAGGAAGAAGTACAAGGAAAGTCAAACCTTTGATTTTGAATTTGAGAAAAGGCTCCAAGACTTGTATTTCCCTTCTTTTAACCAAATTTCTTCATTCCAAATTGTAAATTGGTCAAGACTTGAAAATTGGAAAATAAAAACTTGATAAAAACCGTAACCAATAGTGGACTGCCATGTCACCCTTTTTACTGTTCACGCATCAATTTTAAGCTCAGATTTTGGATTCTTAGTTTCAATTTCTTGTTACTTAGTTTCATTTGTTGGTTCCAATACTAATTGACCAGCTAGTAATATCCTACTAGATTGTAAGTTAGTTTTTTTTGCATTCGTTTGTTCGTGTTAGCGTTTGTTGTGTGCTTTTGTCTTTTTGAATCGTTGTAAGCTCTTGGCTCAAGTCCTACTAGATTTGTTTGAATTTCAAACCAAAATCTATTTCGGACAAGAGTAGGCTCATCCCTCAACTCCTCACGGGTTCCTTAGCAGGCTTACAACACTTGTGAAGCTACGTGTGAGGTAATCAAAGTGTGTGAGTGTTGTGAGGCTATTTCGAGCTAACTTGTTTGCCGTTTTTGTAGGTATTTTCTTAGGTATATTGCAATGGAAGGATCCACATCTCAAACTGTGGACAATAATACTCTTAGTACTATCTTGGCTTCCCTTGAAGCTCTTAACTGAGGTAGGGATAAGGTGCAAGTAGATTTGAATTCGGTGAGAGGGGATGTAACATCATTGATTAGGGATGTGTCTACTATGAGTGGGAGGTTGGAACGTATGAAAAGCCAAAGGAGCTGACCCTCGACTCCTCAACACTATCATGTCTCCTCAAGTGGACATGATCAAAACACTTCCCCTACCATTTCCCTCGAAACGTTACATCAAATGATCAATCCACTAAGACAACCACCAAATGCTTCCCAAAGCCGAGATCATGATAGACCAATCCGCCCTCCACTTCACCAAGTCCAACATGAAGGACTTGGAAACCAAATTCCCTCATCAAACCCGAGACCCCCAATCCAAACTCCATTGAACCAAAGGCCTTACCTTCCACCAAATCCAATCCCACCATTCCAAGCTCCACTTAACCCAAATCGACCCATCCATTTAGAGGGATACGGTAGGGAGGGACAATATGAGGGATATGGAGTTTATGATGATGTTTACTTGCGGGAAGAAGAGATGAGGGGTAGACATGGTGACCCAAGGGAACCTCTCGGCCAAGAGGGGAGAGTTGGTCATTGGAACCAACATGGCCACCAAAACCGAGAAGTAGGCATCAATTCGATCAAAGTTAGCCTTCCAATCTTCAAGGGTGAGAGTGATCCCGAGGCTTATCTTGCTTGGGAGTCCTCTTGTGACAAGATATTCCAAGTGAATGATCTAACCGAAGAGAAGAAGAGTTGTTATGTGATAGCTCACTTTGAGGGGTATGCAAACACTTGGTGGGAGTATGTAAAGAGATTTGGAGATATGTTGATTGAGGGGCAGTCCCTTCCATAGTTTAGATTGAGGTACCTTATGCGGCAAAGGTACTTACCCTAGGGATACAAACATGAACTTCTTGCCAAGTTGTACAACTTGAGGCAAGGAAACAAAAGTGTCATGGCATACTATGATGAGTTTCAACAATTGATGTTGAAGCTTGATCATCGAGGAGAACAAGTGAGCCATGACATTATAAGATTCAAGGTCGGGTTGAATAGAGACATATCTTCACGCATGACCCTCCACAAGTTTGACACTGTTAGAATATGAATAGAAACAGGAATAGTTTATAAAAAAATCCTACTTGGAAAAGGATTGTACTATAGTGTCTATAAATAGGGTCTCGATGTAATTATGTAAACACACAATTTCAATAATATTTTCTCTATTAATTCTAACATGGTATCGGAGCGTTGGTGAGAAACTTCAGAAAAGAAAACTCCATCACCGTACGTCAATTTCAGTGACTGATTTGTGTCATTTTTTATTTTGTGGGTTGTGTGAAAAATACACCACCACCAAGAGGATCGGAAAGCTTAGGCTACACAAACCCGACCCAAACCACCGGAAAATCACCCTCCACGCGCCCCCACGCGCCCCCACGCGCCTGTCGGAAATCCGGCGAGATCAATCATGCGCCGGCGCGTGAGTATTCTCCGGTAGAATTTTTTGAGTGGTTCCTTTTTTGTTGGGGTCGCCGTTCTTTTTCGATCCGACCATTTATTTGTTTTCCAGATTTTGGTGATTTTTGAAGATTCCGACCGCCGCACTTCAGATTTTTTTTTGAAAGTTTTTCAGATATCCAGATTCTTTTTCTTAGTATTTTCATGTTAAAATTTCCAAGATGTCTTTTGGGTATGATGTTTTTTGCCTCAAAACTATTGGAATTGGAAGTTCAAGTCCTATGATCACTTTCGAACTATTAATGGGAAGTTCAAATTATTTAGCCTGGGCTTCCTCGGTTGAGTTGTGGTGCAAAGGTTAAGGTGTCCAAGATCACTTAATGAACAAGGTTAGTGTGGTAGATGAAAAAAGAAAATCTAGTGCAGAAAATGCCAAAGCTAAAGAACAATGGGAGAAAGTTGATGCTCAATTATGTAATCTGTTATGGCGATGTAACTTGTTATTTAGTTTGGGAAGAGGCTCGTGCTTTATACACTAGTGACATCTCGTTTTTATGATGTGATATCTCGAATGACCAACTTGAAGAAACAAGAATCCGATATGTTTACTTACTTTGGACAAGTACAAGCAGTCATGGAAGAATTTGATAAATTGATGCCCGTCACTATGGATGTGGAAAAACAACAAGAGCACAGACAGATGTTTTTAGTTCTTACACTTGCTGGACTTTCTACTGACCATGATGTTGTACGTGATCAGATTTTAGCTAGTCCTACGGTTCCTATAATTGATGAGTTATTCTCCCGTCCGCTTCGTCTTGCTGCGCCTCCAGTTTCAAAGTAATTTCATCACCCGCTGTTGACTTCTATTTTTGCATCTCAAACCATAGAAAAACGAACATATCAACCTATGGAAAATCGGTGAGGAGGTCGTTCTGAAAAATCTCGATCGAGGTGTAGTTATTGTCATAAAGTTGGACATACTCAGGATATATGCCATAGTTTGCATTGTCCACCACCCAGTCAAGATCCTATTGCTGTAAAGGAATATAATGAGTTCCTTTGGAATCGAGCAAGTAAACAAATATCTCCACAGCTTAATCGACCATCCAATAATGCTCATATTGCCCAAACAGAATATGATGAGTTCCTTCAGTATCGAGCAAGTAAGCAGACATCTCCACAAATAGCCTCGGTTGCCCAGCCTGATGCTTCTGTTGCTGGTAATCCTTTTGCTTATGTTTCACAGTCTAGTACTCTTGGATCATGGGTTGTGGACTCAGGTGCTTCTGATCATATTTCTGGTAACAAATCACTTTTGTCTGATATTGTTTATTCACAATCTCTTCCTATTATTATTTTAGCCAATGGGATCCGAACATAACCAAAAGGAGTTGGACAAGCCAAACCCCTATTTTCTGTCCCTCTAGACTCTGTTCTTTATGTCCCTGGTTTTCCTTTTAATCTTGCATCTGTTAGTCGTTTGACACGTGTCTTTCATTGTAGCATAACTTTTTTTTATGACTCTTTCCTAATGCAGGACCGCAGTACGGGACAGACAATTGGTGCAGGACATGAATCACAAGGCCTTTACCATCTTACCTCTTCAAATTCCTTCACAGCATGCTCAGTTACAGACCCTTCAGACCGAATTCACAAATGTTTGGGACATCTGTGTCTATCTAAGCTACTAAAGATGGTGCCTAGTTTGTCTAGTTTATCCACATTAGATTGTGAGTTATGTCAATTTGTGAAACACACCCGTGCTACTTTCTCACGTAGTATTGAGAGTCATTTAGATTCTATTTTCTCATTAGTTCATTCTGATGTTTGGGGTCCTAGTAGAGTCTTTAGGTTTTCGTTATTTTGTTAGTTTCATTGATGATTTTTCAAGATGTACTCGGGCTTTCTTAATGAAAGATCGTTCTGAGATATTTTCTATATTCAAAAGTTTTTGTGCTGAAATACAAACTCAATTTTTCTACTCGTACTTTTCGTAGTGATAATGCCTTAGAATACTTATCCTCTCAGTTTCAGGATTTTATGACTCATCAAGGAATTGTTCGCCAGACATCTTTTTCGTACACCCCTCAGCAGAATAGTATAGCAGAAAGAAAAAATAGGCATCTTCTTGAGACTGCTCGCACTCTTCTCATTGAATCCTATAGTCCGCTGCATTTTTGGGGTGATGTAGTCCTCACATCTTGTTATCTAATTAATAGAATGTCATCATATTCCATTCAGAATAAGGTTCCCCTTTCTATATTGTTTCCACAGTCACATCTTTACTCTATCCCCCCTCGTGTATTTTGGAGCACATGCTTTGTTCATAACTTAGCCCCTCCCTGGAAAAGATAAATTAGCTCCTAGTGCTTTTAAGTGTGTCTTCCTTGGTTACTCTCGAGTTCAAAAAGGGTATCGTTGTTATTCACCGGATCTTCGTCGCTACTTTATGTCCGCCGATGTCACTTTTTTTGAATCTCGGCCTTACTATATATCTTCTGATCATCCTGATATCTCTAAGATTTTACCTGTATCTCCAGTCTTACCCGCACCATCCTTGGTCTTACCCGTATCTCCAAACTTACTCGAACCAACCTTTGAGGAATCAACGGTTACTTCTACGTCTCCAGCTGCAGTGCCACCATTTCTGACTTATCATCGTCGTCCGCGTCCACCATTAGTCCCAGATGATTCACGTCATGCGTCTTACGCTACTCTTACTGCGGACTTGCCTTCTCCTAGCCAATCAATTGCAATTAAAAAAGGTATGCGTTTCACCCGTAATGCTAACCCACATTATACTTTCCTGAGTTATCATCATTTATCATTACCCCATTATGCTTTTGTATCATCTTTGTCCTCTATTTCCATTCCTAAGACTATAGGTGAAACACTTTCTCATTCAGGGTGAAAGCAGGCTATGATAGAGGAGATGTCTACTTTACATGCGAGTGGTACTTAGGAGCTTGTTCCCTTTCCTTCCGGTAAATCTACTGTTGGTTGCCGTTGGGTTTATGCAGTCAAAGTTAGTCCAGACGATCAAGTTGATCGTCTCAAGCCTCGCCTTGTTGCCAAAGGATACACACAAATATTTGGGCTTGATTATAGTGACACTTTCTCTCCAGTGGCTAAAATAGCATCTGTCCGTCTTTTCCTATCCATTGCTGCCGTTCGTAATTGGCCTCTTTATCAGTTGGATATTAAGAATGTTTTTCTACGTAGTGATCTTGAGGAAGAAGTCTATATGGAGCAACCACCTGGTTTTGTCGCTCAGGGGGAGTCTAGTAGCCTCGTATATCGATTGTACAGGTCACTCTATGGTCTGAAGCAGTCCCCTTGAGCTTGGTTTGGAAAATTCAGCATAGTAATTCAGCAGTTTGGCATGATTCGTAGTGGAGCTGATCACTCAATGTTTTATCGACATTCTCAACCAAATTTGTGTATTTATTGGTGGTTTATGTTAATGATATCGTTATCACCGGCAATGATGAAGATGGTATCACTAAATTGAAGCAACATCTCTTTCAGCATTTTCAGACCAAAGACCTCGGCAGACTGAAATGTTTTCTAGGTATTGAGGTTGCTCAGTCCAGATCAGGTATTGTTATTTCTCAATGCAAGTATGTCTTAAACATTCTTGAGGAGACAGGAATGATGGGATGTAGACCCATTGACACTCCTATGGATCCAAATGCTAAACTTTTACCAGGACAGGGGGAGCCACTCAGTGATCCTGAAAGGTATAGGCGGTTGGTTGGGAAGTTGAATTATCTCACCGTGACATGACCTGACATATCCTTTTCTGTGAGTGTTGTAAGTCAGTTTATGACTTCCCCCTATGATAGTCATTGGGATGCAGTTGTTCGTATTCTGCGATATATAAAGTCAGCTCCAGGTAAAGGATTACTCTTTGAGGATCGAGGTCACGAGCATATCATTGGATACACAGATATTGATTGGGCAGGATCACCCCCTGATAGACGTTCTACTTTCGGATATTGTGTTTTAGTATGAGGTAATTTAGTGTCTTAGAAGAGTAAAAAAACAGAGTGTGATTGCTCGATCTAAGTGCGGAAGCAGAATATCAAGCAATGGTTGTAGCAACTTGTGAGCTAGTTTCGATCAAATAGTTGCTGAGAGAATTAAAATTTGGAGAAATTGGTAAGATGGAACTTGTGTGTGATAATCAAACAGCCTTTCATATCGCATCGAATCCAGTGTTTCATGAGAGGACTAAACACATAGAGATTGATTGTCACTTTGTCAGAGAAAAAAATACTCTCAGGAGATATTGTTACAAAATTTGTGAAGTCAAGTGATCAACTTGGAGATATCTTCACCAAGTCCCTCACCGATCCTCGTATTAATTACATTTTTAACAAGCTAGGTACATATGATTTGTATGCACCAGCTTGAGGGGGAGTGTTAGAATATTAGTAGAAATAGAAATAGTTTCTAAAAAATCCTACTTGGAAAAGGATTGTACTATAGTGTCTATAAATAGGGTTTCGATGTAATTATGTGATACAAGCATGAAGAGCACAAAAGAATACAAGGCATGGTCAAAGGCTCAAGCTTCGGAATTGGCAAGTGTTTGGAGCCTTTTAAAGTCTTGTCAAGTTGAAGGAGGAGAATGGAATCAATACACTCAAGAGGCGCCTCACTTGAAGGGCAAGAAGGACTTTTCACTTTATAATCCAACACTCAAGGGGCGCCCCTTTTCTTTAAATCATTAAGGGTAGTTTTGTCATTTGGCATGTAATAGTATAAATAGACAATTTCTTCACTCTTTTCATGAGCTTTGATGAATATTGAAAGGATACTCTTTAGTTTGTAACTTAGTCATCTAGTTGTAGCTTAGAAACCGAAATTTGAACCTTGAATACATTTGAAATTAGTTTTCACTTGTGTTGGGTTATTTGACAAGAAAGGTGTGCTTGAGGATGTGTGAGTCCTTTGGGTCACCTAAGAGAGTGGTTTGAACTTTCATTTGTGAGGTGTGATTAGAGATTTGATACATCTCCTTTTGTTAATCATCTAGTGGAAGTAAGAGTCATTCTACTATCTTTACATTCATGCAATTCTTCTCCTTCATCTCCTTTCTAAGTGTTGTTTTCTCTTTGTGTGCTTGCTGATTTTTACACCTTTAGTGTCAATTTCGTGTGTTTGATAGTCTTTAGGCTATCATTTGGTATCAAAGCCTTGGTTAGGGTTGTTCCAACATCTCTAAATCTTGGTTTTAGTGTTCTTATTTAGAAAATCTCAACAAAAAAGAGTAAAAAAAAATGGTGTTTAGTGTTGTCTTGTGTTAGATCCGAATTTAGAACTTAGATCTACAAGTTTTTACTTTGTCTTTGAAGTTCCTTGCACTAGATCCTTGCTCTCTAGTGCCTAGGGAGTCTAAATCTACTTTTAGAGTGAAGTTTGGTTGAGTTTGAGCAAAAAAACCTCCATGAACATGGTGTTTTTGAAGCTTTTAAGCTAAAATCCAAAATTGAACTTGCTATTTGGACGTGTGTTGTGGCTGATTTTTAGTGGGTTGAGTTTGTTTTGGCATAAGGAACCTAGATCTACAAAAAAAATAAATCATATTTGGAGTCCATTTGCTTGTTGGTCAAACTTGGTCAACACTTGAATATTCATCTTGTTCATCCTTGATCTTTATATCTTGGTGAAGAAGAATATTCAAAGGTGTTGTTTGATCCAAAAAAGGAAAGAAAGTGGAAAAGTTGTTAGTCCAAAAGCATATTAAAGAATATTCCATTCTTCCAAAAAGAGGAGGGGACAAGGGGACAACAAAGTACACTTGCAAGTACAAGGAGGGGACCATTGCATTTCCATTTCCATTTCCATTTGAGACTTGAAAGAGCTCTAATTTGCTTCTTACCCCTCCAAATTCGAAAATTCTTCTTCCCAAAGTGTTGTTTGACCGAGACAAAGGTTTTGGAAAATTAGAAATTTTGAAACGTGACAACCAACCACGTAGTGCCACATCATCACTTGTGATCAACCAAAATTCACCTCTAAACTTAGATTTCCTAGTTTCTAATTTTTGATCTTAGTTTCTTTTAGGCTAATTCTTTCACTAATTAGCAAACTAGTGAGTACCTACTAGGTTGGTAATTAGTCTAGAGTTCGTTTATTTCGTGTCTTCGGTTTTTTGTGTGCTTTTCTCATTTTTAAGTCGTAGTATTTTGTTGGTTCAGGTTCGTGCATCACTTTATTTGAGTCGTTTCAAACAAAGATCAATTCTGGGCCAAAGCTTCTCACCTCTCAAGTAACTTGCCAAGTATTGCCGATTCTCCAACACTTGTGGCCAAGTGTGAGGTGAGGTTGAGCGTGAGTGAAGTGAGGCTTTTGAACTAACTTGTTTGCTCGTTTTGTAGGTTGTGTTGCTTGCTGTTTTTTTTGTTCTTTTAGGTACATTTGCCATGAAATCCGGAGATACTAATTCCCAACCTTTGGGAAATGATGCTATTGGAGCCTTGATGGCTCGGTTTGAGGCCCTTGCCCGAGAAATGAGGAGTGATAATGATGCCTTGAGGAGGGAAATGAAGAATGATAATGATGCCTTGAGAAGTAATGTGGATGCTATGAGGGGTGATGGTGACTATGAAGGGTGAAATTTCCACTTTTAGTGGAAGGCTTGATTGTGTTGAAAGTAGGAGGAGCTCACGACCTTCTACTCCTAATTCCTACCATGCATCCTCTAGTGTCCAAGCCAATAACTCTTCCATGACTATAACACCCGAAACCCTCTACCAAATGCTTAACCCTCCAAGAGTTCCACAAAACCAGCCACTAAACCAATCCCAAACCTCTCCTAACCGAACCCTACAAAGGCCACTACATCACCAAGTGAACCAAGTCCAACAAGAGGGACTTGGAACTCAAACTCCACCACCAAATCCGAACCAAATACCTCCACAAAATACCACTTACCAAATGCCAAAGACCTTACCATCCACCACCTCCAATACCACAAGTTCAAGTACCACATAATTAAAGACCAAACCCACTTCCCCAAAGGCTTCAAATCCGAAACCCACCCATCCAAATTGAGGATTATGGTAGATGGGAGCAAGAAGGTTATGATGTTCCTAATGATGACTATTGGTTTGAAGAAGAAATGAGGGCAAGACATGATCAAAGAGGGCATTATGGAAGATTCCAGGGGCATGAGGCAAGACAAGGCCATATTGAACATCCAAGAATCTGAGACATTGGCATTAATTCAATCAAGGTTGGCATTCCAATTTTCAAAGGTGAGAGTGATCCGGAAGTGTGCTTAGCTTGGGAATCCGCTTGTGAAAAGATTTTTCAAGTGAATGACCTTTCCGAAGAAAAGAAAAGTTGCTATGCTATTGCTCACTTTGAAGGATATGCAAACACTTGGTGGGATTGCACCAAAAGATTTGATGATGTGTTGATTAATGGCCAACCACCTCCTTGGGAGATGTTGAAGAGAGTTATGAGAAAAAGATATGTACCGGAGCATTATAGGCATGAGCTTCTTGCCATGTTTTACAATCTAAAGCAAGAAAGCAAGAATGTCATGGCCTATTATGATGAATTTCAGCAACTTGTCTTGAAATTTGACCATAGAGGTGAACACGTGCAACATGATGTTATCCGCTTCAAGGTTGGGTTGAACAAGGACATATCCTCCCGTTTGACTCTTCACAAGTTTGGAACCGTGGTTGAAGTTTTCCAAGCTGCCATGGAAATTGAGAAAGAGAACAAGGAAAGGTACAAGCCAAAGGCTCCCTACACCTCCTCGGATTGGTCCAAAGAAAAGGGCATGGTCTCGGCATCTATGGCTCCTCCTCAAGACATTACCAAGGCTGCCCAACATCATCCTCCAAAGCTTGAAGGTAAACCAACTTCTACTTTTCACTCTAAGGGTCTACAATGTTTCAAGTGTCAAGTTTAGGGTCATAGGGAAAGTGAGTGTCCTAACCGGCGTAATGTGATCCTAAAAGAGGGGAAGTTGTACTATCTTGGTGAAGAAGTTGAGTTGAAAACCGAGGGGAATGATGACAACTCTCAAGATGGAGAGTGCATAAAACCCGAAACTCAAGGAGAAGGAAGTGAGGAAGATGTGTTGCCTTGTGAAGAAGAATGTGATGTGCCTAGTTATGTTGTTAGGAGAACTTTGTTTAGTAAGGTCTTGGATGATCAAAGAGAGAACCTCTTTCATACCAAGTGCCTTGTTAAAGGAAGTTTGAGTTCAATGATCATAGATAGTGGGACTTATGTGAATATTGCTAGTGTCACCTTGGTTGACCACTTGAAACTATCCACTATCCCTCACCCGAATCCATACAAGCTTCAATGGTTAAACAAGTATGGTGAATTGAAGGTCAAACGACAATGTGTGATTAGATTCAAGATAGGGAATTATCATGATGAAGTTTTATGTGATGTAATCCCTATGCAAGCATGTCACCTATTGTTGGGTAGGCCTTGGCAATTTGATAGGCACACTATACATGATGGAAGATCTAATAGGTACACCTTTGTGCATGGTGGCTGAAAGTTCACTCTTCTCCCTCTTCCACCCTCTAGTGTGAATGAAATCCAAGAGAAAACCAAGAAGTTGGGTGAGAAAAAAAGAAAGGAAAAGGATGGGGAGATCTCGGATTGTGAAATTGGAAGGGGAAAAGCAAATTTGATTGTGGGACTTGCCCACAAGTGTACCTTGTCACTCTCTAACTCAAAGGCTAGCATTTTGCCTAGGTTTGATCTTTCTTATTTGCAGGTTCAAGCTCATAAGTTGTCAAAGAAGGATCAACAAGGGGTTTTACATGAAAGTGACCTCAAGACACCCTTGGCCGAGAGCTTCAAAATAGTGGATTGTTCTAGCCCAAACCGAGGTGATGATGCTACACCTTACCTTCCATTGAGCTTAAATTATTGCCATGTGATTCCTTGTGAAGTGGTCTCGGGTTCTCTTGATATAGATGTTCATATTTATTCCCTTGTTAGTTCTCTTGATGTGTTTAATGAACCATGTGCTCCTAAGGTTAGCTCACTACTTGAACATGAGAAGAGTGTGATTAAAAACTTTCAAGTTAGTGTAGATGCTTACAATGTAGATCTTGCTGATGAATATGATCCTTTGAGTTTGTTTGATGAAGACCTTGATAGTAGAATGCTTCATAGTGATCATGTTCGTAGAGATGTGGAGAGTGATAGGATTTGTGTTGTTAAGGGAACTTTCTTAAGCCATAGATGTCAAATTTTGAAAGTTTGTCTTCCCTTGAAAACAAGTGGCATTTGTGTTAGTTTCGGATTGTATCCTTCACTCATTTATGCTTGCTTTAGGTGTGTCCTTTGTGATGTTAGTGGTCGGATTTTATTACTCCTCACAAAGGATGGTTGGTTGTATTCTAAGAGTGTACCCCCTTGGCATATTTACCTCACTTATGGTACTAATGCTAACCCTCCTATCATGAGGATTGTGTGGTTTTTTCCCCTCCCTTTTGGTTTTGCAAGGTGAAAATTTGAGGACAAATTCCTTCCAAGATGGAGAGAATGATACAAGCATGAAGAGCACAAAAGAATACAAGGCATGGTCAAAGGCTCAAGCTTCGGAATTAGCAAATGTTTGGAGCCTTTTAAAGTCTTGTCAAGTTGAAGGAGGAGAATGGAATCAATACACTCAAGAGGCGCCTCACTTGAAGGGCAAGAAGGACTTTTCACTTTATAATCCAACACTCAAGGGGCACCCCTTTTCTTTAAATTATTAATGTTAGTTTTGTCATTTGGCTTGTAATAGTATAAATAGACAATTTCTTCACTCTTTTCATGAGCTTTGATGAATATTGAAAGGATACTCTTTAGTTTGTAACTTAGTCATCTAGTTGTAGCTTAGAAACCAAAATTTGAACCTTGAATGCATTTGAAATTGGTTTTCACTTGTGTTGGGTTATTTGGCAAGAAAGGTGTGCTTGAGGATGTGTGAGTCCTTTGGGTCACCTAAGAGAGTGGTTTGAACTTTCATTTGTGAGGTGTGATTAGAGATTTGATACATCTCCTTTTGTTAATCATCTAGTGGAAGTAAGGGTCACTCTACTATCTTTACCTTTATGCAATTCTTCTCCTTCATCTCCTTTCTAAGTGTTGTTTTCTCTTTGTGTGCTTGCTGATTTTTACGCCTTTAGTGTCAATTTCGTGTGTTTGATAGTCTTTAGGCTATCATTATGTAAACACATAATTTCAATTATATTTTCTCCATTAATTCTCACAGACACTATAGATGGCAGTTTCCAAGCGGCATTAGAGGTTGAAAGAGAGATCTCGGCTTACAAGTCTAAGGGTCACCAACATTTCTCGGATTGGCATGAGGACAAGGAGCACTCATTCGATGCCAATCAACCCAAGACCAAGGCTGTCCAACCAGAGACCAAAGCTGCCCAAAGGTATCCTCCAAGAGATGAAGGTAAACCGAATCCTCCTTCTCGTCCTAAGGGTTTTCAATGTTTCAAATGTCAAGGGTGGGGACACAAGGCTAGTGAATGCCCAAACTGGAGAAATATGATCCTTAGGGAGGGAAAATTGTATTATCTTGGTGAGGAGGTGGGACTTGAATCGGATGAGAATGATGAAAAAGCTCAAGATGGAGAGCAAGAAGCCGAGGTACAAATTGATGATGGTGGGGAGGATGTTTGGGCACATGATGATGTGTGTGGAGTGCCTAGTTTTATGGCAAGGGGATTCATGATTAGTGAGGGTTTGGAAGAGGAAGCCGAGATTAGAATAGGTGAAATAGGGGAGGAAACAATGCAACAAAGAGGAAAGAAGTCCTTTAGCCGTGGGACTTGCCCACAAAGACCCCTTATTACACACTAACATAGGTACTAGCATTTTGCCTAGTATCCACTCTTCTTATGTGCACGTTGAAGAACATGTAAGTCCAAAGAGCATGCTTGACGATCTCATGGAGTCCTTGGTTGAACATCCTAACCTCGGGAATGGAAATGAAGAGATGATTCAAAGAGGAGAGCTTGCGGGTGACGAAGCCTTGAATTTATGGACAAATTCCTTTCAAGATGGAGAGGATGATACGGGCATGATCACGAAGATGGACGCATGTGAGTGTGTTGAATCCGTCTAAGGAAGTGTGCAAGTGAAGTGTGAAGAAGGGCCTTGAAACACTCCAAGGCCGCCCCTATGGCACACTATTTGGGCGCCTTTTGTTCATCTTTTCCTTAAAGGGCCTTTTGGGCATTTATCTCTTATTTGTAATAGCCTATAAATAGAACATTTTAGGGTTAGTTTATTAGATTTTGATGATATTTTGTAAGTCTTGTAACATTTGAAACACTCTCTCTCTAGTGTGAGAAGAGGTCCACTCGAAACTAGGGCAACCAAGTGTGGATTCACTTGTGTTGTGTTCTTGGCTTGGAAACGTAGGTGCTTGGGAAAATTGTCGTCCCTCTTGTGTCCACGTAAGAGTGTTGGTGTTGTTATTATATGTCTTAAGGGTTTTGGAGTTTGATACACACCTTAGTTCTTAGGTCTTGTAGTAGTTTATGTCACGCTATCTATCTTTACTTTCATGTACTAGTGTGTTCTTGTTCTAGTAAAATCCGTTTGTTGTTGTTCTCTTATTGTTGTTGTCGTCTTGTTATTCATCTTGTTAGTTTGGTTGTTGACTGTTTTGGTGTTGTTCACACATTGTTATCTTGTTATTGTTGAAGTATTCTCGGCTTAGCCTTGTATTGTGGACTGTTTTGTGTCATTTTCGTGTGTTCCATGGTTTGAATGATACGGGCATGATCATGAAGATGGATGCATGTGAGTGTGTGTTGAATCCGTCCAAGGGAGTGTGCAAGTCAAGTGTGAAGAATGGCCCTGGAACACACCAAGGCCACCCCTATGGCACACTATTTGGGCACCTTTTGTTCATCTTTTTCTTAAAGGGCCTTTTGGGCATTTTATCTCTTATTTGTAATAGCCTATAAATTGAAAATTTTAGGGTTAGTTTATTAGATTTTGATGATATTTTGTATGTCTTGTAACATTTGAAACACTCTCTAGTGTGGGAAGAGGTCCACCCGAAACTAGGGCAACCAAGTGTGGAGTCACTTGTGTTATGCTCTTGGCTTGGAAACGTAGGTGCTTGGGGAAATTGACGTCCCTCTTGTGTCCATGTAAGAGTGTTGGTGTTGTTATTACATGTCTTAAGGGTTTTGATGTTTGATACACACCTTAGTTCTTAGGTCTTGTAGTAGTTTATGTCACACTATCTATCTTTACTTTGATGTACTAGTTTGTTTAATCTAGTGAAATCCAACTGTTGTTGTTCTCTTATTGTTGTTGTCGTCTTGTTATTCATCTTGTTAGTTTGGTTGTTGGCTGTTTTGGTGTTGTTCACACCTTGTTATCTTATTATTGTTGAATTATTCTCGGCTAGGACCTTGTTCTCGGCTTAACCTTGTATTGTGGACTGTTTTGTGTCATTTTGTGTGTTCCATGGTTTGATTTGTATCAATTACTACCACCATTATTTTATATATAATTAATTTAGTTGTTACTTTTATTTTTATTTGGTGTCATGATGACATGCATTGATTGTTAATAGAGAAATATGACCGGTGAGAATAGCGACCCCAACTTGTTTGGGACTGAGGGGTAGTTGTTTTAGGTGTAATTCTTCATTGCTCAAGTGAAGCTATATGGCTAATAATATACCATGTTTATTGAATGCCCACTTCAACACCTAAATGGTTACTAGTTTATGCCCATTAAATGGAACTTGTCAAGCACAAACATTGGAACATGATTGAATAGTTTGTCCCTGAATGATTCTCGTCCAAGTGATGATGTGGTCTTTGAGACAAATGACGCTCTGCTACCAGAACATATATGAGAGTACACGTCTCTTTCTCTTTTTGTTTCTAACCAATTTAATTTTGAATGCATTGAAGTTAATGCTGAGGTGGTGTTAAAGGCAACAAACGTTGATGGAGTCTATGATGATAATCCTAAGCATAATCCTGATGCTCGTCTTCAGGATAACCTGACTTACCATGATGTTATTTCAAAAGAGCTCTCGGTGATGGACCTGACTGCAATTACTTTGTGCCAAGAGAATAACATTCCAGGTACGAGGCTCTCCGCCCTTGATTCCTTTTATCATTTTCTGGATGACTCTGGAGTTGTCATTGGTGTGCCATCGACTTAAGAACTGACTTTTCCAATATTATTTTTCATTATGCAGTTGTCGTTTTTAATCTCAATAAACCAGGTAACATTGCTAAAGCTATTAGAGGAGAGAGGGTTGGCACATTAATTGGTGACACATGGAATACAGAAGCAGCAGTATCTAAGAGGGCAAAAAGTCTGTTTTAGCTGCTTTAAGTTGGATTGATGTTTGTAGCATTTCAACACACTCAGAGAGCGCATTTTGGCAGATTGTTCCAGCAAAATTGGAACTCAGTGTGAGGGAATTAGTGCCCTTTGCCTTCCGAAAGCCATGGATTCGAAAATATTGAAGATAATAATATAATTTCCAGGAATAATTTAACATAAATGATGATAATGGACACTACTCCCTTGGAATTTTCAGAGCTTTTATTGAAGTGCAAAACTAGGTAGCCAAGAGTTGCATTCTTTGACCTGTAATGCTACGTTGTCACATTTCTATTCTTGCGCCCGACATATTCATTCACTCACAGCCGCGGATTAATATATTTAGGGGTCATCTGCTTCAAGTATAATCTATCTTTAAGAATTATGCGTTACTTATATTTGGTTTGACGTATGATAAAATTTACTGCATATAAAAAAAATGTGTACTACCTATATAGCGTTTGTTTTTTGACACAAAATTCTGCTTTGTCAATTATAATCTATGTGCAACTAATGTTCCATTTGTTTCATTCACGGTGTGTTGGTTTTGACTAGGTATGAAGTTTGTAAATGGCCAAAGTCACCCTTCTACTTCAAAATATTGTATCACATTCATCTTTCATTATAGTATGTAGCTAAATTTGCCTAAATTTACCTCAAACCTCACGGGTTTCCCAAATTTTTATTGTTTTCACTCTATTTTACTTCATTAATTCGTCGACTTGGCTTTGGTGCTTAATAGGAACAGCACAGTTTATGTTTTATTTTTCAATTAAGAAAAAGAATGAGAATAAATAAGATTCTCTTAGCTCATTTGGAAGGATCTCATAATTTATCCATGACTGTTTATGTCTCTAGCATGATCACTTGATGAAATCTGGAGGAAAGTAGGGTAAATGGGTGATACTATTGGAAGGATTCCTCTTTAGATAATAGGTACTGTAGCTGATATTCTTGTAATTGGTTTAATATGTATTTTCTTTTATAATTCATATTTCGGATTGGGTTCATCCCTAATAATCGAATGAATTAAGTTATCAACATGACCACTCACTAAGAACTCTTTTGCCAAACAACAAGAGAACATTACAATTGCGTAGAAGCTAGGGGTGTGTAAAAATCGAACAGATTGAAAAATCGAACCGATAAAAATGCTATTGAGTTATTGGTATTGGGTTATTGGGTTAACGGTTTTTTATTGGTTTTGTAAAATAATTTATTGGGTAAACGGTTCGGTTTTGGTTTTAGCTTATTGGGTTATCGGTTAGGATACACTAAGTTATTGTTTTACTCCTATTTGTGTTATATATATAAATATTTATATTACTAATATATATACACACACATACACACACACTACTTATTCACAATTCAGAGATCCACAAAGTATTAACCTATTTAGGGCAATAAAGGCACAATACAAAGCTCGGGTATTGTCGTATTGGAAAGTTTGAAGCATTTAGTAGGCTTCCAACAATTAAGATTCAGTTTTTTCCCGAACTAACATTCAATTCAAGTTTGAAAATTCTTGTAAACTAAAATGCATTACGTATGATTTTGGCGGCAACTAAGATTTCATTTTTTAATTTTAGTTGTTACTATTTTTATTTTATGAGTATTTTCTTATTGGTTAAATCGAAAATCGAACCGTTAAGCACCAAAAACCAATAAATCGAAAACCGATAAGAGAATATCTTATTGGTTGGTTATTGATTTTGCATATTTAAAAATCAAAAACCGAATCAATAACACATAAAATCGAACCGAACCGACCGATGCACACCCCTAGTAGAAGCTAAGCATGGAATTTTTTTTTAAAAAAGTTTTTATGTTTTGGTGGTAATTTAAATATGCCGAAACTGTATAGTAACATCTTCTTCTCATCTTCTACAACAAAATCTCCCCAAAAAAGCCATTCTATCTCTCTTTGTGCTACAAATCTTACTGTTCCTAGTTCTCAGTTCTCACTGTACATCTAATTCTCGTAAACGCTGTCAATGCTGATTTATTTATATAATTTTCACAAACTTCCATGTAAACATTATTCTATGCTTGGGATTATATCCTCAAATAGAAAAACATTAAATGATAAATAACAACACACAGTGATAACCTAATTGTTAACGTGGTTCCAAGGACACACATATTGAGATGATCAAAGAATAAGATTGTAAGTACTCCCTCTAGTCCAATCTAAATGAATTGTTCAACACTTTTTTTTATAGTCCAAACTAAATGAATTGTCCAAAGTTCATAAATGTATTAAGTTTTTTTTTTCCTAAATTGCCCTTCTTTTTTAATGGGGTTCGACTATTTTTAAATCCCCAATAATAACTATCTTGCTATAAAATATAAAGTAAGAACAAGAAAAATATAAAGTAAGAACAAGAACAATAAAGAGAAGAGACTACAATAATTCTTAAATCTCTTGAGAGATTTCTTTAGGGATCAATTACAATGAAGGAAAATCTATTTATTCTCCCTAAAGTTAGGGTTTCTAACTTTTCTATAAATAAACATTCACTATATATGGTAATACATTAATAACATTTTCCCTTGAATGTCTAATTGATAGATAATGTCTCTCATTAAAACCTTACTAAAAAAAATCAGTGAGAAAAAAATTTAGTGTAGACAAAAAAGTACATATCTATAATAATACACATAGGTTGCCTCATTAAAATCCTTACAAGGAAAACCCAGTGGGACAAAACCTCAAAAGAGAAAAAATACAATATGTATTAACTTCCCCTAATGAGAATATCCTTGAACCTTTGCATTCCGATCTTGTGCACTACCTTCTTGAAATTTGCAGTTGGAAGAAACTTGATGAATAAATCAGCTCCATTGTCACTTGAACGAATCTGTTGCACGCTAATATCACTATTATTTTGGAGCTCATGTGTATAGAAAAACTTTGACAAAATGTACTTCGTTCTATCTCACTTTATGAATCCCCCCTTAAGTTGTGTTCTCTTGTTGCATTATCTTCATATAAAATTGTGGGTACTTTGTCACATTTCAAATCACATTTTTCTTAAATGAGATGTATCATGGACCTCAACCATACATACTCATGACTTACTTCATAAATAGTTATTATCTCAACATGGTTCGATGAAGTGACTATGATAGACTGCTTTGTAGATCTCCAAGATATGACAGTACCCCCTTGTATGAACACATAGACTATTTGAAATTGAGTTTTATACGAGTCAGATAAGTACCCAGCATCAACATAACCAATAAGATCGGGACTGCAATCTTTAGAATCAAATAAGCCTATATCGGTAGTTCCTTTTAGGTACCGTAATATGTGTTTAATCTCAATCCAATGTCTCCTAGTAGGAGCATAACTATACCTTGATAACAAATTAATCGAAAAGGCTATATTAGGATTTCTAGTATTTGCAAGATATATTAGTGTATCAATTGCACTTAGATATGATACTTCATAACCAATCCAATTAGTATATTTCTCATTTCAGCAAACAATCTATTACTTTTGAAAACTCTCTAAGATTTTCAATAATTTTCTAGTTATAAATTTATGCAATATAAGGATTATAAATAAGTCTCTCGCAAACTTTTATATGCTTTAAACATTTTAAATTTTTCATATAAGTTTTGTCAAGTAACAATATTCAGCGTTTCATATGTGACATCTTCAAGTGTCTGGACTGCAAATCAAATAAGGTTTATGCTTACCAAGATGCATCCTTTTATGTCACTTGATAAATATTTCTACGTCAACGTGCTTAAATAAACACAAGACTCAAATCCTCATAATCTTTTACAATATTGTGCTAATATTATGTCAAAGATATTATCGATGATATATCATTTTGTATCTGTTCATAATTTTACATAACATTTTGAAATCTCATCACTTCATTATTTTCAGGTACTTGAACCTTTCACAAGATTTTCTGAAGTGTTATGGCATAGGCTCCTTAGAGCACATTACCTCGTTATTATGATCATTTGCTCCTTTTTTTTTTAAACTTATTGCTTTTAGAATCGATTGATCTACCATGTTTCATACATGTGGTAGACTTTGTCCTTCAGGGACAATCCATTATAGCATTTACAGCTAAATATAATATTAGTTTTTTGGGTCAGCAAATGCTCCTAGCATTTGAACTTGAACTATCTTTTGAATAAGGATCATATTAATGATAATTCACAACATATTTCTTAGTTGTTTATTATCTCCCCCTATGTTAAAAAACTAACAAACATCTCAATTTACTTTAGAGAATCCATCTTTGTGTATCATTGCATATCCATTAATCATATACTGTTAATCAAAATTATTAGATGAAAAATATGTGGTTGCTGACCCTGCCTGAACCAAAGGGAGAATTAATCATAATTTGTTGGTTTGATGCATACAAGTACTTTTGTAAATAATATATCATATTTCAAACTAACACATGAAGTTTTATTCTCATTAGCAATGGTTCAGTTATTTATCGAAAGCATTCAATACCAAATCAGCATTATTAAGACGAATTATCTTGATTACACAATCTAAAAATTATGCTCTTAACTCAATTATATTGAGCAAGTAACTTTATGAATGTCAAGCCGTAGGTTGACAATAAACGTATATGCAATTATCTTATTGATGTATTTTTTCAATATATCACATGATAGTTCACCTTTTATACTTTTCAGATTTAAGGAATTCAATCCCAAAATTAGCTGGTCCAACCAACTTATAATGCGAACAAACAACATAAATAATTCTTGACGAATCTTCTAATTCTTCAACATATATCTAATACACAATATGCAGATCTTTGGAATGATAACCCCATGTTTACCATGAAATATGCCTTTTGTTTTAGTGATTTTTTGATTTACTTTACAAGAATAAACATTATATTTACTGCTTTGGGGTAAATTGTTGAATATTTATTCTCAATTATTTTGCCTCTTTTGGAGGTGAATTATGATACCATCATAATCAAGTGCACATTTGTATGCATAAGCTTTACTAAATATTACCACATCCACCTTAGGAAATGGATCTATACTTATAACAATCGAAATTTTCATTCCTCAAAAATAAATATAGTTGTGTCTTAAGCCTATCAAATTTTGATAGCTTATAACCTTTTTCATGATATTGCTACTTCAGAAGCAAATCGAGACATACATATAATATAAAGATTTTTTCTCTAACATATCTTATAATCATAATACACGTTTGAAAATTTTATCACTTTTGATGATTATTACCATATTGTTCCTCCACGCATATATTCGTACATTCAATCACTTCTCTTCTTTCAGAAATATTAGGCACTGCTATCATATTTACTTTAAGAAATGGAGCATATTCAACGGGATATGTCTCATGACTTTTCACCAAAAAATATATTATTTTTTCTTAGTCATCATAATATCATCAATATGGTGCATTGAAATTAAAACTCAACGTCTTATCCATATAAAGGCGTCTTAGTCTATAAATAGATAGGATTAAACCCAACATCTTCATCATGGTACATCAAGACTATAACCCAATGTCTTATCCTTTTAGTGTCATGAGATTTAAATCCTCCATCTTACCCTTAACCAAATAATATAATATGTCAAAAGGGATCAAAATTGATCATCCTAGAGCCACTCAAATATATTCTTAATAGTGCCAATTGAATCTTATTCACATTCATAAAATTTCCTGCACTACCTCAATAAAGTAATTAGTGCAAGCAAATCGACTAAAATAAATTATGAGAATATCACCTAAAAGTTCTCTTCTCATGGTTTGATTTTAAAAGAAAAATAAGTTTGAGTCATTACATTGTAGTCTACTAATAATAACTGAAGGAATAGTCAATAGTAGAAATCATGTACTATCTTTGTTTTTCAAAGAAAAAGGAACAATCTACAATATACAGTTTGCAAAAGATGATGATATAACTGATGCATAATTCGTTGCCTCTCACTTAAATTGCCCAATTGAAAAAATTAAAATCCTAAAAAAATAATTACATGATAGGTTAATTAACCTTTAATTTTGATCCACTACCACTAAGCAAACTCATAAGGTTCACAATATGGTTTTGAAAGAAGTGCAACTTAACCTTGAAGTGGAGATTTCATATTGATAACGTGTCATAAAATATAAAGTAAGAATAAGAAGAATAGAGAGGGGAGAGGGGAGTAATTTATATTTCTCTTGAGTGGTTAATTAAAATAGACATTCACTATATATGGTAATACATTTGTAACATATCTCTACTTTTAAGAAGAGGTTGGGAAGAATCAAATTAAAGAATAATATTAACAAATTATCATTTAGTATCTTTAAATATCTTTCTTAAGGATGTATCACACCCCAACAATTCATTTATATTGGCATAAAGGGATTACTAAATTACCTATTTTGACTTGATTAAGATAATGGAAAAAAACAAATAACAATAAAAATAAGTGGGTTAAGCATACTTTCCGGCAGGCTATCTAACATTTGTAAATACCTAATTTTTGATCAAAGCTAAGATTTATATCATTTTAGTATTTACATATTTCTTTTAGGTCTAAATTAGATATTTTTTAATTTTATGTTATCTTATTTTTACTAAGTTTGTTTTAAAAGATTTGAAAACTACAAAAATAGAGTCACAGTTTAGGATTAGTTCTATTTTTATTTTACTTTTGTTTTTATTTTTAAAAAGTAAATTTAGAATATATATATATATATATATATTTAAAGATATTAACTAGATATATTTAAAATATTAAATAACGGATAAAACCAAATCCTAAACTACCCTAACCTCCCACAATCCCACTTTTATTCAACCTCCCCAACTCCCCCCCCACGTAAATCCTCACCCCAATTTCCCCTCAACTCCTACACAATTTCCTCCACTCACATTTATATATACACACCTCAAAATACATGAAAAAAGGAGTAGAGATTTGTGGCATAGAAACACGACACTTTTGATGCTTAAAAGCACGAATTTATGCGTGAACTTATGATATTTTGTTGGGTATAATGCAGTTTGGTGTGAATTGCAGGTAAAACAGGTCTACAACAGTATTTGATCAAAAAGAGAACAAAAAGACTTGAAAAGGACCAATTTTAACCAGTATACGGATTAGATCTTGAGTGTAACCATTCGATACAACTCGTATGTTGAATCGTATGAATAGCAGAGCCAAAAGCCAAATGAAGGAGCCAAGTATGAGGAAGATACGACTCAAGTATCCCAGTTGTAAGCAAGGATACGATTCATATACGGAAGTCGTAAGCATAACAGAACCCAAGCTACCATCAATGAGTTGAAGTGTCAAAGTATACGAGTCGGAAGTTTGAGTACGACTCGTATAGAGATGTCGTATACAAATCAATGTTCAATACTTGAAATGACTAAAGTCCCAGGTGAATATGGATTAAGGAAACGAGTCGTACACTCAGGTACGACTCGTAAGCGGAAGTCGTATGCTGAACAGAAAGTTGAAGCCCTGGAAAGATCAGACACTGGAACAGATACGATAAGGTAGGGTATGACTCTTATTGAGCCGTTACAAATGATGACCGAGTCGTACCAACCGCCGGCTTAACTTTACCTTTCCCATTTTTAATTGGATTTTTATGTTATTTTGAGATACTACAAATACCCTAGGGTTTATCTTTTATTAGGTTATACTCTTGAACGTCCCTTTATATGTTTTTACATATTATTACAATAATTTTACAATTGTTCTTCAGAATTTAGGGTTTATTCAATTACAAACTTTGGATTTTATTCATCTTATTCTTGTGCAATTGATTTTATGTATTTCATTGATAATCATGATTTTATGCACAAAAATGAGTGGATAATCGCCTTAGCTAGAGTTGTAGGAACCCTGGTGATTTAGCTACATAGAGAAAGTGTGAGACTCAATTGTTCTAGGTTTTCTGCATGTATCTTAATTCTTCTTCACAATAATTAATTTCATAGAAGCTGCATACACTTGAGATATCCTGTATTAACATCCATTCGATAACCAAGAAGTTTATGATTGAGAAAAAAAGATTAAGACAGTGATTTGGGATTTCTACCTCCACCTTTTAGTCCCCGCATCTTATCTTATCACTTGATCCTACCCCGACAAGTATAACTGAGGCTGTAGCAAGGGGAAACAAGGCAACACCCTGATACTTGCCAGGTAAAGAGTGAAATTTATATTCGAGCTTACTCAACAATTGATAAGAATTATCTTGTAGGCTTTCATACAGAATAATAGAACAGTTGGGTTGATCACGAGAAATTTACGCAGTTGAGAAGCCAAGGGAAACACAAACCTAGCATTCGTCTCATAGTGATTACAATTCAAAAACACTCAAGATTTGGTTACTACTTACAATTGATAATCCAAATCCCCCATTTAATTTATTGTACTGCTCGTGGATTACATCAAGGCAAGCAAATATTCACGCTTTCCCTGTGGGATCGACTCCAACCTTGTTGGATAATTATATGTGCAATCGACTGCATTATACTTCTAATTGAGGTGTAGTTTTGGGTGACATCAAATTTTGGCGTTGTTACAGGGAAAAACAGTTGAGCAGTGAATTGAATAGGTGAAGTTCACGGGTATTTATTTTCTATTTTTGATTTTCCATACATCGGTGTATGCCAAGTACTAGGAGTAGAGGCAATCCCTTTCTCCGGTTTGATCCAGAACCAGAGAGAATACTTCAAACTCTAAGAAGGATGTCTGGAAAAATTCATAAAGGGGTTCAAGATCCCCCACCTATAGATCCAAACATGGAACTCCCGTGTGGTCTATTAGATCTGTAGAATATTGCATACTTACAGACACAACAACTATTGGAGCAAGGATGTAGAGAAGAAGAAGAAGCCAGACTTGCTTCAGAGGCATCAGTCGCTCAGCAAGGAGGACTAGTACGATCGAGACAGGTTATTGATCATTGAGTTCAGCGATGCAGGGCTTCATTTATTTCAGCATATCAATTCTTAGACCCTTATGATGAAGATAATAAAGATATGGGTTATGTTATACCTATGGAGTCCAAAGCCATGGTTTCTCCTACTTTAGCCCCTAATGTGAAGTTTGATATCTCTAGTGCTTTGATCCAATTATTGAATCTGAAGGGTGTATTTTTGGGTGCTACTAAGGATGACGCAAATATGCACCTTACAAATTATTTTTGGGATCTGCACAAATTATAATATTCCAGGGGTTAATTAGGAAGCATTAAGATTGAGATTGTTCCCATTTTCTTTGATAGGTGAAGTATCACTATGGATTGGGGAACTTCCAAGAGGATCTATCACTACTTGGCATGAGTTGAAGACACAGTTTCTGAGAAGATTTTTCCCTCCTGTACGGATGTTACAGTTGAAGGATGAAATTTATAATTTTAGACAACTACCTGCGGAGTCTATGCATGAGGCATGGTTTCGATTCAATAAAAAGATGAGCATGGTACCAAATCATAGAATTAGAGGATCTAACTTTTCTGAGATTTTCTATCAATCATTGAATGATAGTTCAAGAGCTATGATGGATACTATATTAGGAGGAACGTTTATGCATCTTCACGGGAAAAATGCACAAAAAATGCTAGATGATATCGCGGTTACTAATAGAGGATGGTATACTCGAGATTCAGAATATGGTGGTGGTACATATTCTATTGGAGCAACAAATACTTATAGAGTAGCGAATGACATAGTAGCATAAGAGGTGGCATAACTTTGTACAGATATTGGGTTACTTATGGAACAATTTGCATTAATGAATGCTAAGAAGGTAAATATAGTTGTGGAATAGGGTTCTACTTCCAAACTATTCAAGATCGAATCTAAAGAAGAGGCAAAGTATCTTGACCATAGATAGGCGGATTTTTGAGCCCAAGGGCAAGGGAATCAAGGTCGGAACTATTATAATGATAGATACAAAGATCGGAGTAGAGATAGAGATAGTGATTGATGGCGTAAGGATGACTATAAGGAGAAGAGTGAAAAATATATTCCACCAGGTCGTTGAGATATCGAGTCCAGAATGGAGGCACTTTTGGCCAAGATGGCCAATGGGCAAGAAAGTTAAGAGAACTGCTTGAAGGATATCAAAGCTGATCTGTCAGGATTGAACTAGAAAGTTGAGTCAGATGCTACAACAATCAAGAAGTTGGAGCAATAGTTTGGTCATATGTCAGCCACAGTGAATCAGAGACAACCTGGAACTCTGCCAAGCAATACAGTGGTAAATCCCAGAAATAATATTCAATGCTATGCCATTACCACTCAGAGTGGTAAGGTTACTACAGATCCACCTGTACCCAGTGTTGATAAAAAGAAGGATGACAAACAAATTGATGTTGGGAGTAGCAGCAAGTAGAATAGAGAAAAAGAGCAGGTTACAGAGTCTATGCTGAATCCCATTCCAAGACCCCTTCCTCCCTATCTACAAAGATTGAGAAAAAAATAAGAAGAAGGTAAGTATCAGAAATTTTTGTCTATGTTAAAAGAGTTAACTGTCAATATACCGCTTGTTCAGGTATTGGAGTAGATACCAGGATATGAAAAATTCATGAAGGATTTGGTCACCTAGAAAAGGTCAGTCAGTTTCGAGCCAGACGACAATATTCATCATTGCAGTGTTGTAGTCACTAGATCTTTAGTAGAGAAAAAGAAGAACCCTGGCACTTTCACAATACCTTGCACTATTGGGTCTTTCAACTTTACTTAAGAATTATGTGACTTAGGGGCTAGCATCAACCTCATGCCCTTTGTTGTATTTAAACAGTTGGGGTTGGGAGCTCCCAAGCCAACTACCATGAGACTAGTAAGAGGGATAAGACAGTGAAAAAGCCTATTGGTATCCTTTATGATGTTTTGGTAAAAGTGTCTTCTTTCATATTTCTTGATGATTTTGTTATATTAGATTGTGAAGTGGAATTTTAGGTTTCGATTATTTTAAGAAGACCATTTTTGGATACAGGTAGGATGCTGATTAATATGGAGAAAGGAAATTTGATGCTTCAACTCAATGATAAACATTTGACATTCAATGTATACAAATCTATAAAAAAAGCTTGATGAATTGAGAGTGGTATTTGTGATTGGTGTAGATATTGAGGAGACAAATTCATTCCATGGTATTGATGCAGTTACTCTGTGGGATGATGGTTCTGATACGATTGTTACTATTGAAGAGAGGCTAGGTATGGAAGCTCTTGCAGCTGTAATCATGAATTTTGACTCTGAAGGTATCGAGGAGTATGATGAGTTAGTGGGTGCATTGCATGGGAATGGTTATAATTATGTGCCAAAGAATCTTGATCTAGATTTAAAGAATTAAACTACTCTACCTGCTCGCCCATGCATTGAGAAACTACTGATGTTAGAGTTGAAGGCCCTCCTATCTCACTTGTGATATGCATTTTTAGGGTCCAACAATACTTTGACAGTTATTATTGCAGCTGATCTGATCCTGTTAGAGTTAAAAGCATTATTGTTAGTTTTGTAGAATTTCAAGAGGGCCATTAGATGGTCCATTGCAGATATAGTAGGTATTTCCTGGTCTGTGTACTCACAAAATACAACTTGAACCGAATAGTGTACCATCTATTAAACATCATCATCGACTCAACCCTCCTATGTATGAGTTAGCGAATAAAGAAATAATCAAGTGGTTGGATGCTGGTGTAGTGTATCCCATTAATGATAGCAAGTGAGTCGGTTCGGTATAATGCATTTTGAAGAATAATGGAATTACTGTGGTGCCTAATAAGAAGAATGAGCTAGTGCCTATGAGTCCAGTCACTAGATGGAGAGTGTGCATGGATTATAAAAAATTGAATGCATGGACTCAGAAGGACTATTTTTCTATGACTTTCATGGATCAGATGTTAGATAGGTTAGCAGGTAGATGATGGTATTGTTTTCTTGACGGGTATTTAGGCTACAATCAGATTAATATTGCACCTGAAGACCAAGTGAAGACTACTTTTACATGTCACTATGGGACCTTTACATTCAAGCAAATACCATTTGGGCTATGCAATGCTCCAGCCACATTTTAGAGATATATGATGTCTATTTTCTCTGATATGGTCGAAGACACCATTGAAGTTTTTATGGATGATTTTTTAGTTGTTGATGATTCTTTTAAAGATTGCCTAAGGAACTTGAAAAATGCTCTACAAATGTGTGAAGAATGCAACTTGGAGCTTAATTGGGAAAAGTACCATCTCATGGTCAAAGAAGGAATTGTGCTTGGGCAAAAAATTTTAAAGAGAGGCATAGAGATTGATCGAGCAAAGATTGAGGTGATTGAAAAATTAGCTTACCCAATTTCTATAAAGGGAATTCAGATTTTTCTAGGGCATACAGTTTTTTATAGGCAATTTATCAAGGACTTCTCAAAGATTTCTAGTCCACTTTGCAAGCTTCTTGAGAAATAGGTAAAATTTAATTTTGATGATGCATGTAAGAAAGCTTTTGAAAGCCTAAAAGAGAAGTTGGTGTCTGCTCCAATCATTGTGTCTCCTGATTGGTCCGCTCTTTTTCAAATCATGTAAGAAAAGATCCTTCATCCTATCTACCTTGCTAGTGAGGCATTAAATCCTTCTAAAAAGAACTATATCGTGACGGAGCAAGAGTTATTGGCAGTGGTTTTTGTAACGCCCCAAATCTGGTACCCGGAATGTTACACGGTGCTCATGACCCCGAAGGACCACAACCTAACCCTTGACTGATATTTGTACCTATATACTGCATAAAATACTTTATAATGCGGAAACATGAACTGAAAGGCCATAAGGTTCAAAATCGAGACATAGTATTCGATAAAAATATACCATTAGGAAGGGGTATGAAATACCCAAAACAACTGAAATAATCTATCTGAACATACTGTAGTCTGTAAAGCCTTTAAAACGTGATTGTCTGAATAAGGAGTTGATGGGACATGTCCCCAACTAACTCCAACTAATAAACTAATTACTGAGATAATAAGATGATGATCATGTCCTCAAAATATGAGGACTCACTGCTAACTCTGACAACTTAGACTATAATCTACTGATGATCTGGAGCTCGTATCTCTGAACCTATAGTATAAGATACCATAACGCAAATACTTTAGTACTTTGAATGTAATGGTATGCATGTGAGGTAGGCTGAATGCTTAGGGTTCATATACATGAACAATAACAATAGCAGACTGACTATCATGAGTGTGAGAATACATACATGAGACATAATAACTGACATTGATACCGTGATAACATGATTACTGAATCTGAATACTGATAACATGACATACAAATAACTGATATAACTGATAACATGAGTGACTATATATGACAGTCTTGAATCTGATGGAACTAGCTGAGTTCCGTACTGTATTTGAGTTGACTGTAGCTGATAGTCCTAAAATCTAAAGACCTATCTAAGTTCTATTATTGAGACTGATTGACTGTGTCTAACAGTCCTGATTGACTGTGTCTGAAAGCCCTGATTCTGTAACATGAAATTATGGGAAGTAGTTATCTAACCGACATGCCCCTAATATGCCATTATGGCTGAGTTGGGGTCCAATCTGTAACCCCAATTGGAAGGGTTTCAATACCGCACCACTGATAAGGACAAGCTATGGGTGACCCTCATCTGATAGTGTCCCCAAAAGAGAACGATGGGGACCTTATCTGACAGTGCTTATCCACCTCATTAACCTTCATCGGACAGTGTTGATGTCTCAACCTATGTTGGATATATAGTTCTGGAATGCAAGGATGACTTCTAAGAATCATACCCTCATCTGATAGTGTGTGTTCCCATCCTTGGGTTCACTCGATGCTAATTCTTACTCCCATCTAAATAGACTCTGAACATGATTAACTAAACTGAACATGGGTTGATTTACTGAATTCCGTTGACTGATGGAATACTACTGATATCTGATAATTGACTGAGTTCATGAGATCATGAAGATTTACTTAGTCATAAGACTGTCTGAAGTCTAAAGATTCATAGATTGACTGAGAGTATCGTGAAAATATGACATGGATCTAGGCACACAGCTAATGTTTCGGGTACGAGTACCCCCAGTACTCGATGGAAGGAAACTGACCAAGCATAACTTACTTGAACATATAACTAACATCATAATCTATAATACATTTATAGAAGCATTTCATCAAAACATGTGATAGGCATAACTTGTACATATATGGGGATTTCATGGTATCATGCTAGTTAGGCACTTTTCCTTCATCTAGGCATTTAATCAAACATATTGTAGACATGGTACATGTAAACATCATTGTACAATAATTAACCATCATGGTTCAATTCTAATTTCATCATTCAAGGGTTTAGTCATAGGTTTGCATGAATCTATAACTATAATAATTTAACCCACATAGAATTTATCACCCAACATGGAGTAGAATTCAATTTTTCATTATCCACATGAACAAGAGCCGCCCAATCATGAAATTCATAAGAAAATCCATGAGCTTGAAGTTAGAAAAGGGATTCTTGGGCTTCATGGATGAAAGGAGTCCATGAATGAACACTATGCATACCTTGTTTCATAAATACACGAAGATTGACGGAGGAAATTCTTGATTCTGAATCTTCTATGAAAAGCCCTAGGTTGTTCTTAAGAGGTTTTTGAGAGAAGAGAGTCTATTTTGGATGAAAAGTGGCTGAATCACGTGTTAAAGGGCTTAAATAGGGGTGACAAATTAACCCTTTTAACCCTTGATGCATTTTGTAATTTCAGTAAAAAATTTCCAAATTGGACCCCTGGCACGACGCAGCGCTATCACGCCGTGTCACTGGAATTTGACAATTGGGAAACTGAGGGATGGCGCGATGCAGAGACATCACGTTGCCCCTTCTTTTGCAACCTAGAACTTTGGTGCGACACGGAGGAAATCGCGCTAAGACACTGGAAAAGGACAATTGCCATTTTAGCTTGTGGCGTGGCGCGCCATTGACCAATATGATGCTGTTTTACGATGGGAACTTAAAATAATCATAACTTCTTACTCGGTTATTGGATTTAGGAAAATTTTATATAGATGGAAAGCTTATTGAATTTCCCACATGACAAAAAAGTGTAAATCTTAAAAATACCACGTTTACAAAAGTGGATTCATCTTTCAAATAAAGCTCCTAACATTTTTGAGATTATTTCAAGCTAGGAAAAGGTATGGGGTATTACATTTTTTTCCTTTGAAAAGTTTAGATCTTACTTGATTGGGACAAAGGTGATTGTTCACATAGATCATGCAGCATTTCATTACTTAATGGCTATGAAAGATGCAAAGCCGAGGCTTATCCGTTGGGTGTTGCTGTTGCAAGAATTTGATTTTGAGGTGAAAGACAAAAAAGACACAGAAAATCAAGTTGCAGATCACTTGTCTAGACTGGAGGATGAAGCTATGAAGAAGGTTGCTAAGGTATTGGATATTAATGATAGTTTTCTAGAAGAATAGATATTGACAACTTCCCAATATTTAATTCCATGGTTTGCAGATTATACAAATTACTTAGCAAGTGATCTAGTCCTCGAAGATCTTTCATATCAGTAAAGGAAGAAGTTCATGCACATGGTAAGAAAGTTTTCTGGGATAAACCTTACTTATTTAAGATTTGGGTAGATTGAATCATTCGCAGAAGCATACCTGAGGTAGAGATGATGAGCATACTTAAAGCTCATTATTCATCGCCAGTTGGGGGTCATCATGGAGAAGCCCGCATAGCTCATCAGATCCTGGAATGCGGCTACTATTGGCTGACTATATACAAAGATGATCATGACTATGCTGCTACTTATGATCAATGTCAGCAACAAGGTAGTATTTCTAGAACACATGAATTACCTATGACCCCTATTTTAGAACTGAAAGTGTTTGATGTATGGGTAATAAATTTCATGGGACCTTTCGTGAGTTCGTGTGGAATGAAGTACATACTTGTGGCTGTTGACTATGTTTTAAAGTGGGTGGAAACAATTGCACTGCCTAACAATGAAGCAAGGATTGCCACTGTATTTTTTAGAAAAAACATCTTTTCTCGATTCGGTATGCCACGTGCTATTATTAGTGACGAAGGGTCACATTTTTAGATCCATATATTCAAGAGTCTTCTTGAAAAATATGGAGTATACCACAAGGTGGAAACGTCCTGTCATCCGCAGACTAGTGGACAAGTTGAAGTGTCCAATAGAGAAATCAAGTCGATATTGGTAAAGACTGTGAATGATAACAGGACTAATTGGGCAAGAAAGTTAGATGATGCATTGTGGGCTTACCACATAGCTTACAAGACACCCATAGGTGCTTCACCTTATCAGTTGGTGTATGGCAAAGCATGCCATTTACTAATTGATCTTGAACATAAGGCACTATGGCCGTTAATGAAGTTGAATTTAGAATGAAAGGATGCAACAAAATCAATGTTGAATAACATTAATGAGTTGGATGAATTCTGGCTCCGGGCATATGAAAGTTCAATGCTTTACAAGGAAAAGCTTAAATTGCATCATGATCAAAAGGTTGAGAAAAGGTTATTTGAAAAGGGTGACCAGGTGCTACTTTATAATTCCAAGATATATTTATTTCCAGGTAAGCTAAGGTCTAGATAGCATGGTCCATTCCCAGTAACAAGAGTTTTTCCCTATGGTGCTTTAGAACTATAGAGGAATGGTGATTGCCCATTTAAGGTAAACGGACAAAGAGTAAAGAACTATATGGGAAATATAGAAGAGGTGAAAGAAGTAACTGATATTGACCTTAATGAAGTCTGAGTAATTAAGGCAACTAAGTCATGCTACAACGTTAAATCAAGAATTTCTTGGGAGGCAACCCGTGTTTTTATACTTAATTCATTAATAGGTCAATGTGTTTGTTTATTGTGCAGGGTTAAGGAATGCAGACAAAATCCAGAAAAGGTGAAAACATACTCATACGAACTCCTTACGAGTTGTACCTATACGGTACGAATCGTTAGTAGGAGTCATATTGACCTAGGAGAAAATTCAAAACCAGACAATTTTTTTGGGATGGATACGATTCTCAAAATGAGTCGTACCCTCAAGGTATGATTCATCACCTTGAGTCGTGCCCACTTCAGAAACCCAGGTAAGTTCCGGGCCTATACGAGTTAAAGAACTAACCCGTAATCCTAGGTACGAGTCATATCCACACCTCGTACCCAAGATTACTGGGTGAATTCTTGGGATGACTCGATCCAAAATGAAACTTAAAACAAAAGAAAAAGGCAAAATCGGGCACCCAATTAGAAACACTCATACCGGACCCATTTTTCACCCAAATTCCAAACTTCAATCCATGTAATCAAAGTATTTTCAACTCAATCTAACTACCAAAAACCTCAAATCTTTCATTTTGTTTGATTTAAACTCAAATTTGGGGTGAAAAAAAATCTAAAATCAAGAACTCATTTCTTCACTCATCAAGCAAGTTCCCAAACTCAGTTGCTTTACTTTGCAAGTTAAAATGAAGTAGACTTTAATATTATTAACTTAGGTTGATAAGGATTTATACGATAATTGATTTGTTGGTACCCTAATTTAGGCATTTTTGTTGAAAATGGGAATTTGGGGAAGAACTAGGGTTGGGAAATAGATTTTGATAAACCTATGTGTGTTAAATTGCTAGATATAGCTGAAAATTAGTTGTGGGTATTTTAGGAAATTGTATTGGAGTCAAACTTTGGAGTTGGATTTCTATGTTACAGTGGATACGAGACTTCTTACGACTCGTACCCACCGGTATGGCAGTCATAATGGGACTCGTACCCACTGAAAACATAGAATTTTAACAAATTCAAAGTTCTGGAATGGATACGAATCGACCATACGAGTCGTATCCAAATCATACGACTCGTACAAACTAGTCATACCCATCTGGGAAGAATTAAAATAGAATAAATGTTTCTGACAAGCTTACGACTATTGGTTATGAGTCGTACTAGACCGTTATGAATAGTAAGAAGGAGTCGTAAGCGGGCCAATAAACAAAGTCCATGCACTGACTAAGATTCAACTCGGTTATACGAGTCGTACTCGATGATTACGACTTGTACCCACCACTCGTACCTAAATCAGAAAAGGCACATTGGACTTTAGTTTAAAATTTTTCTTTTCTTTTCTTAGTTACTAAAAATAGTGTATTTGCAGGAATCATGCCTCCAAAGAATGTGTCCTCGTCCAAAAGAGTTGCAAAAAAGGGGAACAAATAAGCACCAGTTGAATGTGAGAAAATTAGTATTTTCGAGTATGAATTGCTATTCGAGAGAAACGGAGAAGAGTATGATGGATCCTCAGTAAAGAAAGCTACTAAAAGGGGGAAAGCACTTGCTAAAGATAAGGGGAAGAAAGTGGTTTCCTAAGAGTTAGATTCACCACCTCCAAAAGGGCTGAGGAGGAAGAATGCTACTATTTCTCCTCCGTATTTACCATAGCTGGCTGATGACGACGATAATGATGAAGAGGAATCTAGCTCAGCAGAGGCTATATCTGAAGAAGCTCAGGATCCCAAGGTTGATGCTACCTCAATAGACTGAAAGGACCCCCCACTCACATTGACCACTTCTCTAGTGCTCATCATTGAATTATGGGGGTACCCTAACATGCAGAAGACATTTAACACGGGGTTGTTTTGTCTATCGGGTGGTAAGATAAAAAGTGTGTTATATCTAAAGATGAGAATGACTACTACGGGGATTGTTAAATTACCCAAGTTTGAAGAGCGCTTCAGGAATTATGGATTTGGGTGGATGCTGAGAGCACTCAAAAGATAAAATGAGGTTCTAGTTCGTGAGTTCTATGCAGTCTGCAAGGGTGAGCTGCAGAGGCAATACCCATAGGGCTAACTATGGAAGGGTGGTGAGCCTATAACTTTCCTCATGATTTGAGGAATTTGAGTTGACATCTCTCCCTGAACTATCATAAGGTTCTTGTATGGGTCAGAATATCAAGCTCTGGCCAACACAGCAGAGATAGACTACAAAATAGCAGAGATGAGAAAGATAACTAAATGAATGTTGGGTTCTGAAGATAAAATGGTGATGTTTAAATCGATTGTAGAGCAAATAACTTCGAATTATGTGCCTGCTACTTTATTCAAAGGTGGTATCGAAGATTTACAACAGATAAAGAGGGTACCCTTAACTTAGAGGGTAAAGCTTGAGGGACACTAGCTCGGCACAGTCTATGTCCGACGACTGTAAATGATATTTTAATCCTGATTCGGGTGGCTATGGTAACGGATTTTAAATTTAGTTATGCGTTTAATGTTGGTGAGTTCCTGGACCAAGAGATGAGAGATAGGGAAGTTGGGGGCAGAAGTCATTGTTGGCCTACCTCTACATGATCACTTAGATTTACCTTACTGCAAGAGTGATAGAACTCTCTGGTATTGATGAGATGATTAAGGATCGGAGGACGTTTGACATCGGTTTGATTCGAGATGCGTCTAACCCCTTGGCCCTGACCTATGAGAGAGGCAGTAAATTCTATAGTAGGACTCTTTCTGCAAGATGATCTTTAGTTGGGGGTGGGGGTTATTTTGAAAAATTTGGGAGTAGCTGATAGATATAGCTAAAACTGAAAGTCTATTATGTCTTGCAGGTTTGATGCAAGTAGCTAAGATAGGGAGTAGATCAGCGCGCCTATGGCAACAGATATTTTTTATTTGACTATGATATTGAGGATTTTGAAAAATTTCAAGTTGTATTGAAAGATTTTTTTTGTTCTTATTGATTTTTAAGTTGTGCTTGTTGAATCAACGTTGATTTTATATGCTGAATTGTGAGAAATGGTACCCCCCTTGAAAAATTTTGTTTAAATAATTACATAATTTATATACTTGTGTGAGACTATTGTGCAACTGATAATGGCATTAGGATTAGGGATAGAATAGTTAGGGAAAAAACAGTTCCATAGTTGGATAACTTGTACTTAGTAATGTAGCCATGTGCAAGTGCGTGTAAGGTTTAATGAGTTCCCGATTATGTTGGAATCTAGAACTTGCCCAGTTGTTTTTACCTTGGTCTAGGATAGTTAAGTAGGAGATGATCATAGGCCCTTATTGTATGAGTAAACTTAAGCCTAAAATGCCCCAACCAAATGAATTGATCCCCTTGATCCAAATATTTGAGCCTTTATTGACCAATTTTTATTTTTACACCTATCACCTTCCCGTTTAACTTACAATGAACCTCATTTGGCCCTAGTCCTCATGTGGACACTGTGAACCTCAACTCAGGCAAATTGCGTAAGTTAAGTGTAATACCCTGAGAATCCCAACCGGTAGTAGAACCATGCTTAAAGCTCATGAGAAATAAATTATAGTGATTTGGAAGTTTTATTATTAATTGAGATGTATATTAATGCCTCAAATACGTCCTAGCTATTGAATGAATCAAAATATTCCTTACCAATTGAATTCTTGAGAAGGGCATTGCCATAGTCAACTTCAAACGAGCATATCTCCGATTCTATAGAGAATTTTTGATCTCATGACCCACCAAAAGTTATATAATTGAATTATATTTCCAACGATACCAATTTCGCCAAAATCCAGCATTGGAGTAAAAAGTTAAGTCTGTTTTTCTGAGAGTTGCCCGAGCTGTCCAAGAGTGACGGACCGTCACTTTGGCCATCACAACTGAACCATTGAGTCCATTTTCTAGACCAAAAATAATGGTTGGAGCGACGGTTAGTCACCAGAGTGACATTCCATCACACAGACCGTCAGTTTTGTCCGAAACAGCGCTGAAACGCAGTTTTAAAGGGTTTTTTGGGTCTTTTTCCACCCTATTTAATACCCAATCACATCAAATCAAAGCACATAACTTCTCATTCATCCATAACATCAAAATTAGGGTTTTTTTCAAGATCAAAACCCAAGAAAAAGATTCAAACCCTTCTCCAAGAAAACTCAAGAATCAAAGCGTCACCATTCAAGAACCCTCAAGAAAAGTTAACCTCCTTCAAGATTTGGATTTTTATTACTCCATGATTTATCTCAAGCTCCAATAAAACTAGTTGATTGGGGATTCAATTTTAACAAAGTTCCACCGTTAATCTTCAAGAATCTTCCATCTAAGGTATGCGTAGTGTTCATCCATGGATCCCTTTCATCCATGGAGTTCAAGAATCAAGTTTTAAAATCATAAATTGTGATTATCTTGTTTTGGTATGATTATGTTCATGTTGATGGTTGTTATTTGGTATCTCGATGTATTTTCATGAAGTATGTGATCATGTTAGTTTAAATCTATGAATTTGGGTGGTTTTAGATTGTTAAATTAATAAGTATACCTATGCCCAAAGTTGTGCATGTAAGGTGTTTGATAAAATGCCTAGAATGATAGAAATCATGTATTATAGCTTAGGGATGAATTATATGATAAATTCATGCTAGTCTTTTATGTTCAAAGGGCTCACATGTTGTTGTTGTGCAAAATATGTGTTAATGAAATGTACATGATGATTGGAGAATGGATTCATAGTGTGTCTATACGCATTCCATGTTATGAACAAGATCATGATTATGAAGTACCACATGAGTTATCCCCCAATTATTACAATATGAACTAAATATTTTATGCTTGCTATTCCCTTATGTTTAAATGGTTTCCATTCTATCGTTATGAAAAGTATATGTTGTCAGAATGCCCATGATATTAGAACATGAGGTTTATGACTTGATTTCAAGCATTCCCATTCATGTTAGATATTATGATGACCATGTACTTCATGAAATCCCTCACTCATGTATTATGGATTATTATTGATGGTCATGTATTCAAGAAAGTCATGTTGTGTCAGTTTCCTCCCATTGAGTCCTGAGGGTACTTGTACCCAAAAAATATAGCTGTGTGCCTAGAGCCATGTCATGTTTTCACGCTACTCTCATTCAAGCCATGTTCGGTAGACTTCAATCAGCCTCATGACTTAGGAAAACTCATGTAAATTTAGTATCAGCTTAGTTCTACTCAGTACTCAGTAACTTCAGTAATCTCAGTTATTTAGTATTCTCAGAAATCTCATAAATCAGTACTCAGTAAGACCAGTAATCTCAAGAACTCAGTCAGTTATCAGATATCAGTAGTATTCCATAAGTCAACGGAATTCAGTAAGTTCAGTCCATGTACAGTTCAATTAATCATGTTCAATGTCTCTTAAGATGGGAGTAGTAATTAGCACCGAGGTAATCCAAGGATGGAAACTCACCTGTCAGTTTAGGGTGTGATTCTCAGCAGTCATCCTTGTGTTCCAGAATTACGTAGCCAGCGTATGTTGAGATATCTTAACCTGTCAGATTAGGGTTGATGAGGTGTCTTAACCTGTCAATTTAGGGTTCCCACCATTCTCATTTTGAGTACCTACCAGATAAGGGTCACTCACAGCTTGTCCTTACCAGTGGAGCGGTATTGACACCCTTCCAGTCAGGGAAGAGATTGGACCCCAGCTCATCTATAATAGCATATATGGGGCATGTCGGTTAGATAACTACTTTCCACAGTTTCAGTATCAGTCTCAGTAAAAAAACTTAGATAGTTCTTCAGATTTTAGGACTGTCAGATGCAGTCAACTCAGATATAGTACGAAACTCAGATAGTTCCATCAGATTCAAGACTGTCAGATATGGTCACTCATTTATCAGTTATATTAGTCATATTAGTTATGTCAATTATCAATAACTCATGTTATCAGTATTCAGATTCAGGACTGTCTGATACAGTTAATCAGACTAGTTCTTCACAATTCGAACTGTCAGAAGTATTCATTCATTTATTCAGTAATACAGTATCAGTTCCTCACTTATTAGTGATTCACATATCGATATCAGTAAACTCAGTCATTCATTATCTCAATATCAGTAAGCTTATGTTGTCAGTATTCGGACTCAGTAGTCAGTATCTCCACGAGTTCAGTTATCGTTATGTATGCGTGTATGTATTCTTACGTTCATATCAGTCAGTATTTTTCATGCATATATCCCTTTGCATTTATCCTACCTCACTTGCATATTCAGTACATTCCAACGTACTAATGCATTTTCGCTATGGTGATTTCTCTTATGTTACCTAATAGGTTTAGAGGCACGAGCTCCAGATCATGAGTAGATTCCAATCTCAGTAGTTAGAGTTAGAAGTGAGTCGTCATCTTTCGAGGACATGATGATTTCATTACTATTTTAAAATTTTAGTTTATTTCAGTAGATGGAGTTATTTGGGGATGTGTCCCATCAACTCTTTATTTAGACAGTTTAGAGGCTTTCAGACTATAGTATGTTCAGACAGTTATTTCAGATTTGTTTTTGTATTGTTATACCATATCTCCAGTTATGTATTAGTATTGAACCTTATGGCCTTTCAATTCATGTTTCCACATTTTTTAATTTTTTATGCAGTATACAGGTACAGATATCAGTCATGGGTTAGCTTGTAGTCCTTCGGGGTCATGAGCATCGTGTAGCATTCCGGTTCAGAAAATTAGGGTGTTACAAAACTTGGTATCAGAGCCTAAGGTTCAATAGAGTCCTAGGAAGTCTGAAAGCCGCATCTAGTAGAGTCTTGTATATGGGTGTGTTGTGCAACACACTTATGTGCAGGAGACTATGAGATATTTTAGGAACAGTTTTCCTTCTTTCTTGTTTGAGATCATGCTATAGAAAGGTTCTATAAGAAACTCATGTAGATTTTCATTATGCTTCACTCATGTTAATTCCACCTTACTTTCAATGTAACAGAAATAGAGAAGCTCAAAGTCCTAGAGATAGGGTTTTCTTTGACAGCCCCTGCAGACAGCTATGAATTTCCTACATGCTCAATAGTACCCCTTTCAATTCAGTTATGTTCTAAAGTTGTACAGATTTCATTCATGACCATGAGAACTCATTCATGAACCCAATTTTAGATATGCCATCAGATCTCTTCTCAGAATCCTATGACAGCATAGACCTAGAAATTTTTTTAAGCAAGAACTCAGGAGTTAACAGAGGTATATTTAGGATGGTATTATACAGTTTGATCAGATTATGTATTTATGGGGATAATTATACCAGATGAAATAAGTAGGCTTGAACAGTGTAAGCTAGAATTTTAGTTTATTAGTTTGAATTAAGTATGAAGGTGTGGATGTGATATTAGTAGTATATGAAGAAACAGAAGCAACTAATGGGATTAGTAAGGCAATCATGTGTTTGAAAGAGTGTAAGTATGTGAGTAAGATTGTAGTTCAGTGTAGAGTTTAATAAGTTCTAACAGATTTAAGATGATGGCTTAAAGCTAAGGGGGAGATTATAGATCAAGCAACCAAGTCAGGCTCTCAGATTCCTGTAGTAGTGTCAGTATGTATAGAAAAATAGTAAGGAAAGACAATTCCTGACTCATACTTATCTCAGTGTAAGGTTTTGTACTTCATTCAGCCTGACACCTATGCATGCTTCACATCTCAGTTCCATGAGCACAACTTATATTCGCACACTTTCCATAGAATCATGTGCGATTCCAATTTCTATTATAAGGAGTATCAGCTCCCTCAGTGTTACGAATCATGTCCCACGAATTCAGAAATTTTAGACTCAGGTCATGCAGCTCATGACTCATGTACACATGTCACGCCTTACAGTATATTCAGTTTCCATGACTCATGCTATGCCCCTACAAATAAGACAAATTCAGACTATGTCATGTATATCCTCAGTTCAGACCTTTTTGGTAAATCCATACTGTTGACATTCTATTCCTCAGGCTTCAGTTCAAGTGTCAAGTTTAGTCAGTACCCATTCATGTTTCAGGTCCTCCTGATTTAATCCTTTAGTAAGCTCTTTTTATTGAAATAGTGTAGTGGTGAGCAGTTGCTCATATGGGAGCGAGTAAATATTACATGTTAAGAAAAAATTGTTGCATGTTTATATTACGCGATGGTGTAGTGATTAAGATAGGCTTGAATGTCATGATAAGTGTTCAAGTAAATGGATAGCAAGAGGTAGTATTTAGAAATTGGGAAATTTCAGAGTATGAGTGTACATTCAAAGCCTTGACTTATGTCAGCCTTCATTGTGCAACTATCATAACTCAATTATAATTTTAGTAATCAGTGTTCAGACTCAATCAAGAATTTCAGTATCAGTCTAACCTTCAGCCATCAGTACTCAGTTATCAAGACCCAATATCTAGTTTCAATATTTAGTACTCAGAAATTAGTTTTAGTCTCAGCATTAAGTACTTCAGTATCAGTCTAAACCACAGTTATCAGTATTCAGTTATCTGAATCCAGCATCTAGCTCGAGTATGAGTCCCAGTTACAGTTTTAGTTAAAATGCCAACTTCAGTTTAGTAATCAAATCAGAAACTTAGTTCAGTTTCAAACTTTCTTGACCCATGCTACAACTATCAGTTACTCAGTCAGTAGTATTTTAGTACCTCAGTCTACATGGTATTTCCAAATCATATTATATGTCTAGCCTTGTATTCTTAAGGTGATACAATTTTGCTCATTCATGCTCAGTCACTTCTGTTATCCAGTTAATCATTACCCCTATGCATAATATTTTATAGCCTTGGTCCAGTTATTCGGACTTAGTACAAACAAGTCTCACATGCCCAGTATTCATCTATCAGTTATTAGGTTAAACAGATAAGTTAGTATATTTATGCAGTAGTGCTCAGCACGTCGTAAATCTTTTAGTTGTCTCAGTTGCAGTGCATGAAGTTTAGTTGCTTCATCTTAGATCATGTATTAGGCCTTAAGTTTCAAATCTCAGATAATCAGTCATGATTTAGTTTCTAGGTGCCTTGTGCATCGCCTCAATTTCCCTCAGTAGCTCAGCTAAGTCTATATTCCTGGAGGGGCCTAATATCCCAAGGGGGAGATACGCTATAATCCCCCGAACTTTCATGACTTAAATATCCTACTTTATTTTTTGTAATGAATCTAGTTTGGAGTGAGGGGTACTCATAAGTTGACCCTCAAGATCCAACCTCAGTTGTACTCCATGTATTCAAGACACAGTTGAGTTCACGAAATACAGTTCATGCATCACATTTCAATCTCAGTTATGTTCTCATGTTCTCATGTTTCCGTTCATGCATTCTCGTTGCGAGAAATTCAGATCATCAGGACATTCATTCATGAATTCATGAGTCAATTTTCCCTACATCATATATGCCCAAATTCAGCTTATCAGTCATGCATCATACATGAATGTTCAGTATGATATGTTCAGTTATCAGTGATGCATCATACATGCATGTTCAGTATGATATGTTCAGTTATCAGTCATGTCATCCATGAGATCATGTTCCAGTTATTCATGTTCAGTATGTACATTATTTTATGTTCTTTCCCTCTCTTTATCAGTCTCATTCGAGGACGAATGTTCCTAAGGGGGAGATATTGTAATACCCCGAGAATCTCAACCGATAGTAGAACCATGCTTCAAGCTCATGAGAAATAAATTATAGTGATTTGGTAGTTTTATGATTAATTTATATGTATATTAAGGCCTCAAATATGTCCTAGCTATTGGACAAATCAAAACATTCCTACCGATTGAATTCTTGAGAACGACATTGCCTTAGTCAACTTCAAATGAGAATATCTCCAATTATATAGAGAATTTTTGAGATCATGACCCACCAAAAAATATATAATTGAATTAGATTTCCGACGATACAAATTTTTCCAAAATCTGGCATCGGAGTAAAAAATTATGTCCGTTTTACTGAGAGCTGCCCGAGTTGTCCAAGAGTGACGGACAAAATGACGGACCGTCAAGTCAGTGATGGACCGTCACTTTGGACGTCACAACTGAACCAGTGAGGCCGTTTTCTGGACCAAAAATGATGGTTGTAGTGTTGGTTAGTCACCAGAGTGACGGTCCATCACTCAAACCGTCAGTTTTGTCCGAAACAGCGCTGAAACGCCATTTTAAAGGGTTTTTTTCCACCCTATTTAACACCCAATCACATCAAATCAAAGAACATAACTTTTCATTCATACATAACATCAAAATTAGGGTTTTTTTCAAGATTAAAACCCAATAACAAGATTCAAACCATTCTCCAAGAAAACTCAAGAATCAAAGCGTCACCATTCAAGAACCCTCAAGAAAAGTTAACCTCCTTCAAGATTTGGGTTTTTATTACTCCATGATTTATCTCAAGCTCCAAGAAAACTAGTTAATTGGGGATTCAATTTCAAGAAAGTTCCACCATTAATCTTCAAGAATCTTCCATCTAAGGTATGCGTAGTGTTCATCCATGAATCCCTTTCATCCATGGAGATCAAGAATCAAGTTTTAAAATCATAAATTATGATTATCTTGTTGTGGTATGATTATGTTCATGTTGATGGTTGTTATTTGGTATCTTGATGTATTTTCATGAAGTATGTGAGCATGTTAGTTGAAATCCATGAATTTGGGTGGCTTAAGATTGTTAAATTGATAAGTATACCTATGCCCAAAGTTGTGCATGTAAGGTGTTTGATAAAATGCCTAGAATGATAGAAATCATGTATTATAGCTTAGGGATGAATTATATGATAAATTCATGCTAGTCTATTATGTTCAAAGGGCTCACATGTTGTTGTTGTGCAAAATATGTGCTAATGGAATGTACATGATGATTGGAGAATGAATTCATAGTGTGTCTATACGCATTCCATGTTATGAACAAGATTATGATTATGAAGTACCACATGAGTTATCCCCCAATTATTACAATATGAACTAAATGTTACATGTTTGCTATTCCCTTATGTTTAAATGGTTTCCATGCTATCATTATGAAAAGTATATGTTGTCGGAATGCCCATGATATTAGAACATGAGGTTTATGACTTGATTTCAAGCATTCCCATTAATGTTAGATATTATGATGACCATGTACTTCATGAAATCCCTCACTCATGTATTATGGATTATTATTTATGGTCATGTATTCAAGAAAGTCACGTTGTGTCAGTTTTCTTCCATCGAGTCCTGGGGGTACTTGTACCCAAAAAATATAGTTGTGTGCCTAGAGCCAGGTCATATTTTCACGCTACTCTCAGTCAAGCCATGTTTAGTAGACTTCAATCAGCCTCATGACTCAGGAAAACTCATGTAAATTCAGTATCAGCTTAGTTCTACTCAATACTCAGTAACTTCAGTAATCTCAGTAATTCAGTATTCTCAAAAATCTAATAACTCAGTACTCAGTAAGATAAGTAATCTCATGAACTCACTCAATTATCAGATATCAGTAGTATTCCGTCAGTCAATGAAATTCAGTAAGTTTAGTCCATGTACATTTCAATTAATCATGTTTAATATCTCTTCATATGGGAGTAGTAATTAGCACCGAGCGAATCTAAGGATGGGAACTCACCTGTCAGTTTAGGGTGTTATTCTTAGAAGTCATCCTTGTGTTCTAGAACTACGTAGCCAGTGTAGGTTGAGACATCATAACCTTTCAGATTAGGGTTGATTGGGTGGCCTAACCTGTCAGTTTAGGGTTTCGACCGTTCTCATTTTGAGTACCTGCCAGATAAGGGTCACTCACAGCTTGTCCTTACCAATGTTGCGGTATTGACACCCTTCTAGTCAGGGCAGAGATTGGACCCCAGCTCAGCTATAATATCATATATGTGGCATGTCAGTTAGATAACTACTTCCCACAGTTTTAGTATCAGTCTCAGTAAAGGAACTCAAATCAGGCCTTATATAAGTGATTTTGATGGTATTAGCACTACTATTTTAGATCAAAATCTCTTTTTTCCCCTAATAAGGCCACTCTCTCAAGAGGAAGGCAACCTAATTAAAGAAAGAGCTACTTTCAAAATAAACAGTCTTTCTTCTCACATTTGTTTTTTAAAACAAGATGTTCAACACAAACAGATTGAACAAATTTTAAAGACCCCAGAGATAGTAAGAAAGATAGCCGATCTTCAAAAGAATTTCGAAACAGAAATTTTTTCAGAACTTCCAAACGCTTTTTGGGAAAGAAAAAGGCATTCAGTAGAACTACCATACATTACAGGATTCAATGAACAGGCCATCCCCACAAAGGCAAGGCCCATTCAGATGAACCAGGAAATGATGGAAGTCTGCAAAACTGAAATAAATCATTTGTTAAAAAATGGTATTATTAGAACTTCCAACTCCCCGTGGAGCTTCCCTGCCTTCTACGTAAACAAAAGCGCAGAAAAGGAACGGGGAACCCCCAGGCTAGTAATAAATTACAAGCCACTAAATGCTGTCCTAAAATGGATCAGGCACCCAATCCCTAACAAAAGGGATCTCCTGAAACGAACTTGTAAAGCCAATCTTTACAGCAAGTTCGACATGAAGTCAGGCTTCTGGCAAATACAAATTGCCGAAAAAGATAAATTCAAGACTGCATTTAATGTCCCATTTGGACATTATGAATGGAATGTATTACCTTTTGGCCTGAAGAATGCCCCTTCAGAATTTCAAAATATTATGAACAACATTTTCAATCCTTACAGTTACATGTTAATTGTTTATATTGATGATGTGCTTATATTCTATGATAACATTGATTCTCATTTTAAACATCTTAAGACTTTCTTTAAGATAGTTAAACTTAATGGGTTAGTCATTAGCGTTGCTAAAATGAGACTCTTTCAGACCTCTATCAGGTTCTTAGGACACGACCTTAACCAAGGTAGTTATAAACCTCCTCGCATGATCCTTGGAATATTTCTTCTTCCCTTTTTTGCGAGGCTTGGGAGAGTCTTTGGAAAAACCATAATCTTGACAAAAGGCTCCTAATCCATATGTGGAAGAACTATCCTTCTTAAGTTGTCTCTTAAGCTTTAGGTCTGTGCAGAGATCAATCCCTACGGTTGTAATAAAACTGAAAAGGTCACCATAGGTTAAGGTGTCATAAGGAATTTATCCTTCAAATCTATCCTTAATCTTGGTTCTTACTTTGTCTGCAAAAAGGGGTGGAAGACCACTGATAAATCGTTCTTTCCAGAAGTCTTTATTGCAGTCGGACCTGATCATTACTTTGACTAGGAAGGTATCCTTATACCACCTAAAGTCTGCTAAATCTTTACATCTAAGATTGTTTAGGATTTCTAGGCTCTTATCCTGAAATAACTTTGGTTCTCCTATGAAGTGCCTAGCTATTTGGTACAACAAGGTTGCACAGGCGTTTTCTTTTTCGACCTGTTGGACATTTTCTCTGCCCTGTTCGTCTTTGACTACAGACGTTTCTGTAGCTGTGGCTTCCCACATAAGATGTCGAACATCCTCGGCAAAGTAATTATCCCACCAATGTTTTAACATACCGGTGAAACCAGAGACAATCAGAGTAAAGGCTTGTTTGTCTGAAGCCCCTTTGATCTTATAGGAGGTAATTTCCATACCCATTTCATGGAGTTTGTTGTAGATCTGGTGCTCAGCCAAACCGTCTATATTCCATTCAGATATTCCTACGCCATCGTAATTACCGCTGGCTAGGTATTGGTTTTCCTCAAACTGGGTGTCGGGAGGAGAAGGTCTTTTATAATAGTTTCTCATTGTAGAAAAAAGATCATTGGTAAGTTTGGAAAGAGATCCTTTTTCTTCATGAGTACTGGAGGTAGCCTTATCCTTTCCTGAAATGCTAAAATTAGCTAGTTTTTCATTAATTTTGTCAAGGATTTTAGCTGAGACCTGGTTGCCTCTTCAGAAGAGATAATTTCGGTTCTTTGAACCTCTATCTCTTTTTGAAGAGCCAATTCCCTATTCTCAATAGGGGTCCATGTAGGCCAATGCTATACCAGTAGGATTTAGCATATCGCCATTGTTGTCACTGCTTCCTGTTGAAGATGCTTCTTCTAGAAGTTGCAACACTTCTTCATCTGTGGTTTCTTGACTTTCTATGTCATGTAAAGCCTTCTTTAATTTTTCTTTTAATGCCTTCTTACTTAAAGAAGCATTGCTGGATGAACTGGAGGGTAAAGATGTTTTTCCCTTATCCGGAGTTCTTGATACCAAGAAAGGACCTAAGAGTTGAAAACAACGAAAGAAGAAAGAAAGTATTGAAAACTTACAAGTTTTATTTTTAAACTGAAAGCATTGCAAAATACAAGAGAGAGAGGGGAGAGAATTAGCAAGGAAGATATCTAGGATATTTTTGGATCCCTTCTCTAATGTTACATTGGAGTCTTAAATAGACTATCAGAAATGAATGGATACATCTAGTGTATATAAGTGTATGGTTGAGATCAACCTATGATGGCCGACAATAATTTTAGCTGTAGATGAGCTGTGATGAGCTGTAGATGCTTTCTTTTTGGAAAGCAGTGGGGTCCAGTATATGCTTTTTCTTTTGGAAAAGTAGTGGGGTCCAAAGATTTCTTTTGGGAATAGTAGGTTGCCTCTTCAGAAGAGATAATTCCGGTTCTTTGAACCTCTATCTCTTTTTGAAGAGACAATTCCCTATTCTCAATAGGGGTCCATGTAGGCCAATGCTATACCAGTAGGATTTAGCATATCGCCATTGTTGTCACTGCTTCCTGTTGAAGAAGCTTCTTCTAGAAGTTGCAACACTTCTTCATCTGTGGTTTCTTGACTTTCTATGTCATGTAAAGCCTTCTTTAATTTTTCTTTTAATGCCTTCTTACTTAAAGAAGCATTGCTGGATGAACTGGAGGGTAAAGATGTTTTTTCCTTATCCGGAGTTCTTGGAGCGGTTGGTTTCGGAGTCCAACCTTTGATCTTGATTTCCTTGGACAAGTATCTTATCCTATCTTGTTCTCCTTTGGCAAAGTTCCAGGAGATGATGTAAGATACTCTTTTCTTAATAAAAAACTTACACATTTGGATATGCTCAGGAAGGGTTGTACACCCTTCTTTTGTGCAGAAATCAAGGAATCTGCTAGCGAACTGTAATGGGAGGATATCTTTAGTTCCTCCAAAAATTGTCCACCATTCGTAGAACCATCTAGGAATAATGGCATCCACCATAGCTGGACAGTATTTGACAAACCAGGTATGTCCTGGTCGAACGTATAAGAAATTAAACCATGCAGACTTGTAGTCATACCAGTTATACGTCTGGGGACAATGGGGCATGGATAATGCAACTGGTGTGTGAAGATGATCAGCAAACCAATTGAAGGGGTTTAGGACCCTTTTGATAGTAAATCTAGAATAATCAATAAATTCTGGATTTCTATCATTCATGTTATGCTCAACTTCGATAGAGTCGGTGTCAACTAAGATGGCCTCGTAGAACCTTCTGGTCTTTAGCAGAGATTCAGTGTCTACGAAGTTTTTGTCATTATACACCGGCTTGATGAGCTGGTCCAAAGGATACCCCTCGTATTCTTTATCGAGGGCAATGATGGGCATTACCGAAGTGGTAATGAACTTGAATTCCTCTTTTGGAAGAGGAGTTGTGGTCTGAGCGGCAGCTTTGGATGCTGCTGGATTTACTGCCTGGGCGAAGGATTCTGGAGCCTTCATAGCATAACTCTGTTTAGACTGGACCGATGAGCTCGGCGATTATTTGGTCTCCAGGGGTTTCTCGGTCTTGAGATCAACCAACTTGGTTGGCATTGGAGGAGGGAGCCTCGGGGCTTCCGTTATAGCCGCATACCTGTTTTGTGATGACAACTGAAATTCCATTTTTAGAACCGGCCTTTGTGGTACTGATGGTCGCAGTGGATTTGTTGCTGCCGAAGGGATGTCAAATGGTCTAGCCATTTTTGTTTGGTCATGTTTATTGACTACTGGGACTTTTCCCAGCGTAGTCGGTCTCATTCTTTCCCTGTAAAAATTCTCTTGTTAGAAAATCAGGAAGGGAATTGTTTTCTCCTTTGATAAAGTCGATTTGAAAATCAAAGCTAGATAGGAGAGCTTGCCATCTAGCAATATTTGTTTTGAAACAAGATTTTTCACATCCTTTTGTAAAATTTCTTTAGCAGATTTGCAATCTACTCTTAATAAAAATTCTTTATTAATCAGGTCATCCTGAAACTTTGTGATACATAGCACTATAGCCAAAATCTCTTTTTTAACCGTGCTATAATTCTTTTGGGCAGAATTCCATACCCCCGAGGTAAACCTGACTAATTATTCAGGAGACTGGGGCTCTATCTGTTGTTTTAAGATACCTCCATAACCAATATCGGAAGCATCTGATTCAACAACCATGAATGCATCAGGATTAGGAATTCCTAAGCATGGAAGGCTTTTGACAAGGCTTTTTACCTTGATGACAACATTGGTTTGTTCTATGCTCCAAGGGACAGGGTTTTTTTTAAGCCTTTTGTAGAGAGGCTCACAAACTTGTCTGATATTCGGAATGAAGTCTGCTACATAGTTTAGACTTCCCAAGAATCTCTGGAGTTGAGTTTTATCACTAATCTCGTTAGGGAATTTTGAAGAGAACTCTATAGCTCGGTAGATAGGTTTATAACTACCTTGGTTAAGGTCGTGTCCTAAGAACCTGATAGAGGTCTGAAAGAGTTTCATTTTAGCAGCGCTAATGACTAACCCATTAAGTTTAACTATCTTAAAGAAAGTCTTAAGATGTTTAAAATGAGAATCAATGTTATCAGAGAATATAAGCACATCATCAATATAAACAATTAACATGTAACTGTAAGGATTGAAAATGCTGTTCATAATATTTTGAAATTCTGAAGGGGCATTCTTCAGGCCAAAAGGTAAGACATTCCATTCATAATGGCCAAATGGGACATTAAATGCAGTCTTGAATTTATCTTTTTCGGCAATTTGTATTTGCCAGAAGCCTGACTTCATGTCGAACTTGCTGTAAAGATTGGCTTTACAAGTTCGTTTCAGGAGATCCCTTTTGTTAGGGATTGGGTGCCTGATCCATTTTAGGACAGCATTTAGTGGCTTGTAATTTATTACTATCCTGGGGGTTCCCCGTTCCTTTTCTACGCTTTTGTTTACGTAGAAGGCAGAGCAGCTCCATGGGGAGTTGGAAGTTCTAATAATACCATTTTTTAACAAATGATTTATTTCAGTTTTGCAGACTTCCATCATTTCCTGGTTCATCTGAATGGGCCTTGCCTTTGTGGGGATGGCCTGTTCATTGAATCCTGTAATGTATGGTAGTTCTACTGAATGCCTTTTTCTTTCCCAAAAAGCGTTTGGAAGTTCTGAACAAATTTCTATTTCGAAATTCTTTTGAAGATCGGCTATCTTTCTTACCATCTCCGGGGTCTTTAAAATTTGTTCAATCTGTTTGTGTTGAACATCTTGTTTTAAAAAACAAATGTGAGAAGAAAGCTTGTTTATTTTGAAAGCAGCTCTTTCTTTAATTAGGTTGCCTTCCTCTTGAGAGAGTGGCCTTATTAGGGGAAAAAAGAGATTTTGATCTAAAATAGTAGTGCGAATACCATCAAAATCGTTTATATAAGGCCTGATTTGGTTCACAAAAGGTATTCCAAGAATGATATCTTCTGTAATTCCTTCAGTAATAACAAAGTCATTAACTAGGAAAATGTCGTTGTTGCAGACGTGAGCCTTAGGAAGCATATAATTTATTTTCATCTTTTCTCCTATGGCGGAGTATAGACGGGAAGTGCTTTTTTGAAGATACTTGGTGGGTATTAAACCCTTAACAATGCAATTGCTATCTGCACCAGTATAAAAAAGAGTGACTCTGTTAAGTACAAAGTCTTTGTTAATAACAATTCGTACCACAATATGCTCGCTATGACCCTTAATGGTGGTAATAGCTTCTCCGGAGGAGGAAGGTTTGTCGAAACCTGGGAAGGAGATAGGTTCTTTAAGATGATCATTTGGGATATGATCAGTGATTATTAGAGAAGCTCTAGAAGAGCTCGGAGGTGAGATCTCTTTGGGTAGGGATGCACTTTTGAGGACTTGTTCAGTCAGGATGTTTAGTTCGACCCTATCCAGTCTCACTTTGAGATCTCTGATTTCTCCTTTAAGGGTAGAGATTTCACCTTTAAGGTCTGATATCGTAGGCTCAGTAGGCTTATCGAATCGTGCCATAACTTGTTTCATGCTAAAAGGCTGAACGGTTGGCTTGGAGATTTTTTCCTTTTGAGGAAGCATGAGTTTTTTGAGTTCTAGAAGATATTTGCTTCTAGCCTCATCATCGTGGATGTGTTCTATAATGTCAAACAAAATTTCCTTAGGATTTTCTGTTATGACATTTATGGATTTCTTGGTGCAGGTACAGAAAGTACCGTTACAAGAGCAGTCTTGACTAGACTGGGATTGGTCAGACTCATAGGCGGCGTTGATATAATCTTCGTTGCTAAAGTCCTCACTTGAAGAGCTATCAGAATCTGAAGAGGAGGATGAGTCTTCCTCCATAAGGGAAAACAATTTGTCCTTAATTTCTTCAGGTAGTCCTAATTGGTTAATCTTGCTCTTTTTCCCTAACTTACAGTCTTTGGCCCTATGACCAGTCTTACCACAAGTCCAGCAGATGTCTTTTTTAGAAGACTTCCTCTTAGCTTTTCTACTAGGTTTGTAGGAAGAATCCTTTTTTGAAGACTCTTTTTTGGATTTGCTCCTCGCATGATCCTTGGAAGATTTCTTCTTCCCTTTTTTGCGAGGCTTGGGAGAGTCTTTGGAAAAAACATAATCTTGACAAAAGGCTCCTAATCCATATGTGGAAGAACTATCCTTCTTAAGTTGTCTCTTAAGCTTTAGGTCTGTGCAGAGATCAATCCCTACGGTTGTAATAAAACTGAAAAGGTCACCATAGGTTAAGGTGTCATAAGGAATTTGTCCTTCAAATCTATCCTTAATCTTGGTTCTTACTTTGTCTGGAAAAAGGGGTGGAAGACCACTGATAAATCGTTCTTTCCAGAAGTCTTTATTGCAGTCGGACCTGATCATTACTTTGACTAGGAAGGTATCCTTATACCACCTAAAGTCTGCTAAATCTTTACATCTAAGATTGTTTAGGATTTCTAGGCTCCTATCCTGAAATAACTTTGGTTCTCCTATGAAGTGCCTAGCTATTTGGTACAACAAGGTTGCACAGGCATCTTCTTTTTCGACCTGTTGGACATTTTCTCTGCCCTGTTCGTCTTTGACTACAGACATTTCTGTAGCTGTGGCTTCCCACATAAGATGTCGAACATCCTCGTCAAAGTAATTATCCCACCAATGTTTTAACATACCGGTGAAACCAGAGGCAATCAGAGTAAAGGCTTGTTTGTCTGAAGCCCCTTTGATCTTATAGGCGGTAACTGCCATACCCATTTCATGGAGTTTGTTCTAGATCTGGTGCTCAGCCAAACCGTCTAAATTCCATTCATATATTCCTACGCCATCGTAATTACCGCTGGCTAGGTATTGGTTTTCCTCAAACTGGGTGTCGGGAGGAGAAGGTCTTTTATAATAGTTTCTCTTTGTAGAAAAACGATCATTGGTAAGTTTGGAAAGAGATCCTTTTTCTTCATGAGTACTGGAGGTAGCCTTATCCTTTCCTGAAATGCTAAAATTAGCCAGTTTTTCATTAATTTTGTCAAGGATTTTAGCTGAGACCTCAAAGTCATCATTAAGTTTAGGAAATTTCTCCTTTTGGAATTCCGGAATCTTAAAAACCGGATTGGCGGTGAAATGAGTACTTGAAGTACTTTTTCCTGGAAGAGTAGAGCTAAGAGGTGCTCTGGGATCTTTAGAATCTCCTATCTGTTGGGAGATAGTATGGAGGACTTGGTTCGTATAGTTGTTTTGTTCAACTATTCGATCTAGATCCTTGTTGCAAGGAGCTGACAATGGTTATTCATGCTTCTTTTTAAAAGGAGAAACATTTAAAATCTCGTTGGAATGGGGAATTTTTATTCCTTCCAGAAGGGGAGTAACAGATTCAACAACCCTGTTACTCTGGGTATACCATTTGTGGATAATGACTTGGAGGGATTCAGTCTGGTCTTCCATCCTTCCAGTTATCTCAAACCATTTAAAGAATTCGATATCACATCGAAGTCTTTTCATATCAGCTATCCAGAGTCTTCCAAATTATTTTTGCTGTTCTTTGGTGTAGGTACTTGTGTACCATTTTCTTTTCAAAGCATCCTTGGGATGATACCAAATGACTTCTAGAGCTTTGAGGTCAGGGGTAAATTCTTCATCTGATTTGATGACATTTAACCCTGGGTCAGTCCTAATCTTTTGGCGAGATAGGTTAGGGGGGGTTCCATATCCGAGGCTGTAGGGCTGCCTGGGTCATACAGATTTTCGGGTTCAGGTTCACTAACCCTCGTATGTTGTTGATAATATACTTTGGGGATAGGACCTGAGAAGTCTACTCCTCTGACCTTTCCCTTGTCATTATCGTTTTCCTCACTCCCTTCCGAGTGTTTTGAGGTAGAAGGTCTGTGCGAGACAGATCCTCGATAGGAAGAGGTTCGGGGTGCCTCTAATCCTAAAAACTTTAGGTCAATAGACCCATCTGGGTGTTGAATTACCCGTTCGATCTGGGATTTCTCCGGGTAGGTTGGGAGAGGCTGGGTGATAGCATCAAAATGCCAGTCATTTTGGTGCAAGATTTCATCCCAAACCAGAGCTTTAGGGACAAATATATTGGCCTTAGCTCTGTTTGCCTCCATGAGGGTTGTAACACCTCTGGGGCTGGTTATTCTAGCCTTTGGGGCTAAAGTTGTACCCATTAGTCTATAATATACACGGTATATTATTGCTATTTCTCTGGTATTATCCTTACTATTCATGTTTTTAGTTTTGACATTTAGTGTCAAAACATCCATGATGTTAGGATCATTGATATCTACAGAGAAATTTGGGTAACAATTAAAGTATACCGGGCCATCGGCTAGGTTACTTTGTATTACTCCTAGAAGAGAGTCGTCAAAATTTAAGAGGCGTGCATCTCTTAGGATGGCACAGACGGGGATATCCAAACCTTGTCTAAACAGTGGCTTAATAGCTACTTGAACAAGACCAACATGCAGATAGTTGAACTGATTTTTAAATCGGTTTATATCACGCTCATTTAGCAGCTGAATAATTTCTAAAGAATTATTAATAGCAACAGTAGACTCCGAGGTCTTAATATTATGATTTCTAATAAAACTAAACTTACCAAGTTGATAAATAGTCTTAAAAGATTCTTCTGGAATACTCCAGTTTTGAAGATTATTTTCAATGGTAGCAATCTGAGTTGCTTGGGAAGACAAGTTCATAGTATTCTTAACATGGTGATTTAACTCCATTTTTAAGAGAATACTGTCTAGAGAATGATAGGGAAACAATTATTAACACATAAGATAATTTCAGTAAATAGTCCTCAATGATAGGAATTATAAAAAATTAAACTAATGCATAAGAGTCATATGGGATCTAGCAGGTTTTAATGGCTTTTACAACAGCTTTCTCCTAGTCATATCTTAGCGACGGGACCACCAACAAGGTCGAACGCATACCTTAGCTTATGACCATACTTTCAGGCTGACCAACGTCTGAAACCGGGTATTAATCGGATACTTCAACAACCATGAGAAAGTGAATACCCCATACTAGCTTAAACCCCTTTATAAGACAATATCCATTAAAATAATTTAATTATAATTGGAATCATCGAAAGATTACCTTTAAAAATACCTTATTGAAAATAAGTTTCCCATGCTCTAGACAATATATATGTTTAGCTGCTCATGCTAAACACATATATTGCCAATATGGCTCTGATACCAAGAGTCCAAAAGTGACGGACAAAATGACGGACCGTCAAGTCAGTGATGGACCGTCACTTTGGACGTCACAACTGAACCAGTAAGGCCGTTTTCTGGACCAAAAATGATGGTTGTAGTGTCGGTTAGTCACCAGAGTGACGGTCCATCACTCAAACCGTCAGTTTTGTCTGAAACAGCGCTGAAACCCATTTTAAAGGGGGTTTTTCCACCCTATTTAACACCCAATCACATCAAATCAAAGAACATAACTTTTCATTCATCCATAACATCAAAATTAGGGTTTCTTTTCAAGATTAAAAACCAATAACAAGATTCAAACCATTCTCCAAGAAAACTCAAGAATCAAAGCGTCACCATTCAAGAACCCTCAAGAAAAGTTAACCTCCTTCAAAATTTGGGTTTTTATTACTCTATGATTTATCTCAAGCTCCAAGAAAACTAGTTAATTGGGGATTCAATTTCAAGAAAGTTCCACCGTTAATCTTCAAGAATCTTCCATCTAAGGTATGCGTAGTGTTCATCCATGGATCCCTTTCATCCATGGAGATCAAGAATCAAGTTTTAAAATCATAAATTATGATTATCTTGTTGTGGTATGATTATGTTCATGTTGATGGTTGTTATTTGGTATCTCGATGTATTTTCATGAAGTATGTGAGCATGTTAGTTGAAATCCATGAATTTGGGTGGCTTAAGATTGTTAAATTGATAAGTATACCTATGCCCAAAGTTGTGCATGTAAGGTGTTTGATAAAATGCCTAGAATGATAGAAATCATGTATTATAGCTTAGGGATGAATTATATGATAAATTCATGCTAGTCTATTATGTTCAAAGGGCTCACATGTTGTTGTTGTGCAAAATATGTGTTAATGGAATGTACATGATGATTGGAGAATGAATTCATAGTGTGTCTATACGCATTCCATGTTATGAACAAGATTATGATTATGAAGTACCACATGAGTTATCCCCCAATTATTACAATATGAACTAAATGTTACATGTTTGCTATTCCCTTATGTTTAAATGGTTTCCATGCTATCATTATGAAAAGTATATGTTGTCGGAATGCCCATGATATTAGAACATGAGGTTTATGACTTGATTTCAAGCATTCCCATTAATGTTAGATATTATGATGACCATGTACTTCATGAAATCCCTCACTCATGTATTATGGATTATTATTTATGGTCATGTATTCAAGAAAGTCACGCTGTGTCAGTTTTCTTCCATCGAGTCCTGGAGGTACTTGTACCCAAAAAATATAGTTGTGTGCCTAGAGCCAGGTCATGTTTTCACGCTACTCTCAGTCAAGCCATGTTTAGTAGACTTCAATCAGCCTCATGACTCAGGAAAACTCATGTAAATTCAGTATCAGCTCAGTTCTACTCAATACTCAGTAACTTCAGTAATTCAGTATTCTCAAAAATCTAATAACTCAGTACTCAGTAAGATAAGTAATCTCATGAACTCACTCAATTATCAGATATCAGTAGTATTCCGTCAGTCAATGAAATTCAGTAAGTTTAGTCCATGTACATTTCAATTAATCATGTTTAATATCTCTTCATATGGGAGTAGTAATTAGCACCGAGCGAATCTAAGGATGGGAACTCACCTGTCAGTTTAGGGTGTTATTCTTAGAAGTCATCCTTGTGTTCTAGAACTACGTAGCCAGTGTAGGTTGAGACATCTTAACCTTTCAGATTAGGGTTGATGGGGTGGCCTAACCTGTCAGTTTAGGGTTTCGACCATTCTCATTTTGAGTACCTGCCAGATAAGGGTCACTCACAGCTTGTCCTTACCAATGTTGCGGTATTGACACCCTTCTAGTCAGGGCAGAGATTGGACCCCAGCTCAGCTATAATATCATATATGTGGCATGTCAGTTAGATAACTACTTCCCACAATTTTAGTATCAGTCTCAGTAAAAGAACTCAAATAGTTCTTCAAATTTTAAGACTGTCGGATACAGTTAACTCAGATATAGTACGGAACTCAGATAGTTTCATCATATTCAGGACTGTCAGATACGGTCACTCATTTTATCAATTATATCAGTCATATCATTTATGTCAGTTATCAATAACTCATGTTATCAGTATTCAGATTCAGGACTGCCATATACAGTTAATTAGACTAGTTCTTCATAATTCGAAATGTCAGAAGTATTCATTCATTTATTCAGTAATACAGTATCAGTTCCTCACTTATTAGTGATTCACATATCGATATCAGTAAACTCAGTCATTCGGTATCTCAATATCAGTAAGCTCATGTTGTCAGTATTCAGACTCAGTAGTCAGTATCTCCACGAGTTCAGTTATCATTACGTATGTGTGTATGTATTCTCATGTTCATATCAGTCAGTATTGTTCATGCATATAACCCTTTGCATTTATCCTACCTCACTTACATACTCAGTACATTCCAACGTACTGACACATTTGCGCTATGGTGTTTTCTCTTATGTTACACCATAGGTTTAGAGGCACGGCTCCAGATCAACAGTTGATTCCAGTCTCAGTAGTCAGAGTTAGAAGTGAGTCCTCATCTTTTGAGGACATGATGATTTCATTACTATTTTAAATTTTCAGTTTATTTCAGTAGATGGAGTTAGTTGGGGACGTGTCCCATCAACTTATTATTTAGACAGTTTAGAGGCTTTCAGACTATAGTATGTTCAGACAGTTATTTCAGATTTGTTTTGGTATTGTTATACCATATCTTCAGTTATGTATTAGTATTAAACCTTATGGCCTTTCAGTTCATGTTTTCACATTTTTCAATCTCTTATGCAGTATACAGGTACAGATATCAGTCATGGGTTAGCTTGTGGTCCTTCGGAGTCATGAGCACCGTGCAACATTTCAGTTTAGAAAATTGAAGCGTTCATTGAGTATGGATATTATAGGGGTGCGTAATAGGAAAACGAGTATGAAGATAATGGGTAGAAGAAAAATAGTTAAAACATGGGCAGGTGTGATGAAAAGAAAGAAAAGAAAAGTGCAATGTATAGCAAAGGAAAAACAATAACAAAAATAAGTGATAGAAAGCCACACTTGACCCAATTCGAATGTGGTTAAAAGAAAAAGGGAGACATAAAGGTGGAAACAAAAAAAAAGTGAAAAGTACGTGGACCCCGAGAAAGGCGTAGTGTCCAGGAGGCTTAGTCACTAAATGAATCCCAAATGATATCATACCAGTCCCAAGACCATGTTACAAGAAAAATAAAGTCCTAGAGTGATACTTCTATGACTATCTGACAACTTAGGAAAAGAGCATAAGGGAAAGCCTATGGTATTCTGTGCACCCCAGTGATACTTCTTTGTGAGTGAGTCATTCGTCATATCCCTTAATAGATTGGTTTATCTATATGAAGGGTGAAAAGGATTTCTTTGGCTGTGAGTACACATGGGTTATGCTTCTTGGTTGCTAGATTATTTGACGAATGTAAACTATACCTATACCCAAGTGTCTATTGCTAATGTAATGCCATCACCAAATTACCTCATGTTTCCATGTGTGCTAAATTGTCATATGCAGCTGAGTTTGAAAAAAATAGAGTTAAGAGGGAACCACAAGATTGAAATATAATTCAAAATCACTACCATGGGTTGCTTGAAATATTCCTATTTAAGCATCAGCTCTGTGCTAATGAATAGTAATTTGGTTTTGTTTGCCTGAAGACATGCAAAATTCTTAGTTGGGGCTATTGGTATGGTGTGAAAACACAAAACTTTCAGTTCTTAAAACCACAAATTTATGCATGAACTTAGGATATTTTATTGGATATGATTCACTTTGGTGTGAATTACAGGTAAAACAGGTCAACAACAATATCTGAATAAAAAAAGAACAAAAAGACTTAAAAAAGACCGATTCTGATCAGTATACGGGTTAGATCTTGAGTCGTAACCATTCGATACGACTCGTATGCTGAATCGTATGAATAGAAAAAACAAAAGCCTAATAAACGATCAAAGTATGAGGAAGATACGACTCAAGTATACCAATCGTAATCAAGGATACAAGTCATATACGGAAGTCGTAAGCATAACGGAACCCAAGCTACCATCCAGGAGTTAAAGTGCCAAAACTATACGAGTTGGAAGTCTAAGTAAGACTCGTATAGGAATGTCGTATACAAATCAATGTTCAAGACTTGAAAAGACTAAAGTCCCAGGTGAATATGGATGAAGGATACAAGTCGTACACTCAGGTATGACTCATAAGCAAAAGTCATATACTGAATAGAAAGTTGAAGCCTTAGGAAGATCAGACACTGGAACGACTACGATAAGGTAGGGTACGACTCGTATTAAGCCTATACGGGTGTATACCAACTACCGACTTAACTTTACCTTTCCCATTTTAATAGGATTTTTATGTAATTTTAAGATACTGTAAATACCATAGGGTTTATCTTTTATTAGGTTACACTCTTGAACATCCCTTTACATGCTTTTACATGTTATTACAATAATTTTACAATTGTTCTTGAGAATTTAGGGTTTATTCAATTACAGACTTTGGAGTTTATTCATCTTATTCTTGTGCAATTGGTTTTATGTATTCTTCATTGATAATCATGGTTTCTTGCACAAACATGAGTGGCTAATCGCCTTAGCTAGGGTTGTGGGAACCCTGGCGGATTAGCTACGTAGAGAAAGTGTGAGACTAAATTGTTCTAGGTTTTGTACATGTATCTTAATTCTTCTTCACAATAATTAATCTCATAGTAACTGCAAACGCTTGAGATAGCCTGTATTTGCATCCATTTGATAAACAAGAAGTTTGCAATTGGGATAAAAAGATTAAGACAGTGATTTGGAATTTCTACCTCCACCTTTTAGTCCACGCATCTTATATTATCACTTGTTCCTACCCCGACGAGTGTAACTGAGGTCGTGGCAAGAGAAAATAAGGCAACATCCTGAGACTTACCCGGTAAAGGGTGAAATTTATCTTCGAGCTTACCTGGTAGTTAGTAAGACTTATCTTGTAGGTTTTGCATGTATAACAACGGAATAGTTGGGTTGATCACGAGAAATTTGCGCAGTTGAGAAGCCATGGGGATCACAAACCTAGTGTTCGTCTCATATTGATTACAACTCAAAAGCACTTAAGATTTGATTACTACTTACAATTGATAATACAAATCCCCCTAGTACTTTCCTGTACTGCTCGTGGATTACATCAAGGCAAACAATTGTTCACGTTTTTCCTATGGGATCGACCCCAACCTTGTTGGGTTATTATATTTGCAATCGACCACATTATACTTCTAATTGAGGTGTAGTTTTGGGCGACATCATAGATCAACATTCTTCACAACACTTGAATAAAAAAAAATAGAACAATACTAAAAATTATGAAAAAATTAACATACTTGAGTTCGTTAGTCTAGTCCATTCCCGTTAATTGGCTCGACGATGGAGTTTTGTTGCTATTTCTTATCGGTTCTGGCTACCAATTGACTTAGGCATAATTATTTCAATTACAGGATCTTGTTCACTTCTTTCTATGATTATTTTAATTATAAAGGACGTTTAGTCTCGTCGATTATTGCGTGTTACACTGTTACTTGTTTATGATTATCTTTGTAAAAGTCTTGTTATTATGATATTCGTATTTGATTAAGCGTATGCATGTTTTCGTTTGTCGTTTTGGGTACAAACTTGCTACTCCTCGTATTCTTATTTTAGGTGTTGCTTTTGTTTAACGATTGAAATAACTTAATACTCTTTTACCGTAGTTCGCATGTAACATGATTGCTATCAAATTTACTCAGAGTTTGTTTTATAATCTCTAACTACTTTTTGTTATATATTAGCCACCTTTCAAAAAAAAATATTATATAATTAATACTTTTACGTTGCAAAATAAGAAAAATCCTACTACTACTTAGATATTACACTTACGTGAAAACAACAAAAACAATTACTAATAATTCCCAGAAAACCAAACGTTTCCTCACTTTCAAATACTACACTAGCCTATCTATATCCTAATACAAAAAAAAAAAAAAACACTTAAAGAATAAAAGAAAAGACAAACGAAAAAAACTGAAAAGAAAGAGAAACAGAAAAAAAAATAAAGGAGAAAAAGAAAAGAAAGAGTGGCGAATCGAGTTTCGGGTTTTCGTTCAAGTTTACTGTGACGACGTTAGAGCTTCTCTTTTAGTTAGTTCATCACAAAAATTCTTTCTCGATCCAGTATTCTTTTTATAAGTTTTATTGTGAATCAAAACATAAACGAAGTTGTTTAATGATTAAAACAAAAAGTAACTTTTCTATATTTGTTAAGATTTATCTGTATCTGTATACAGATACAAATAGATTTTTACATCTTGCTTTCTCCAATATTTTAAATATCCGAGTTATGAGAACTTTTTTGATTTCTATATTTGTTAATCTTGCTGTAAATTACTAACTTAAATAACTCATAAATTACTATACATACCATCTTTACCTTTTAAATAACTAGGCTCTGATACCATTTGGAGGGGGGTGCGGATAACTCGGATAGCTTAAATAGATCTATTATAATTCTAATGGATCTATTTTTATTTTTGCGTGGATATTTCTTAACTTCTCTAAAAATTTCTATTTTTATTTTAATTTTTATTGATGTTCATATCTTGGAGGGTGATTAGATGGTATTTGATTAAAAGCTTTACTGTAATATTCTTTAGTTTTTTCTCTTAGTCTTTGTAATTCTTGTATATTATTTTGAAGGTATTCTAAATATTCTATATCTTTTGTTCTAAAATATTCAATTAAATTCTCTTTCATAAGTATTTCTGTTAATCTTATTTCTTCCATATCTTGTCTCCAATATTTTAAATATTCATAGTTTATCATTTTATCCTAAAGTAGTTGTAATACTGCAAATTTCTTTGTAATAATTTATTCTAATTGTACTATATCTAATATTAAATTCTAGGTTATCTATTTCATTAATTATCCTGTCTTTTTCTTCTATGAATAATTCTATGTCTAAATCATATTCTAAACTGTCTTTTAATTCTAGTTGTTTCATGGTTTTATTTATCCAAATTATTCTTTCTCTTAATTGTTCTCTTCCTCTTCTAAGCTAGTTTCTATAATTAATTTCTTCGTATAGCCAACTTTGGTTTTATCTAACTCTTTTAATATATTCTAACATTTTTAATCTGTATAATATCCATCAGAATAATAACTATTATTATCTGAGTAATAACTATCTGAATAATATAAGCTAAGATCATGCATATCTTCTAACCATTCTAGAATTAATGATTCTTCATTAAATATTTTTTCCCATATTATTTTCTTTATGTCTTCTATTTCTAAGTCTTTAATGATATATAAAACAAGTATCTTAATTTCATTAAATATATAGCTTGTCATATTGTTCATATGATGCTTAGGTTTTATGGGTTATTAAATGATTTATCATAATATTTGTTGTTTGTTTGTTTTAATCTTAATAATTCTTGTATGTTTTCATTAAGGAATTCTATATATTTTATATCTTTAGTTCTCATATATTTTTCTAGATTTGTTTTCATTAGTTTTTCTATTAATTGTATATTTTTCATATCCATTTTTCAATATTCTAAATATACATAATTTATCATGGTTGATGTGTAGGTTTGGTGTGTAGGTATTTGTAAGAATAGTTAGGTAGGTGTGGTATGTAATTTATTCTAGTCAAAAAATATTTGTCATATATTTTTTCCCATATTATTTTTCTTATATCTACAATTTCTATATCCTTAAGTACATACAAAACAAGTATTTTAAATTTATCAACCATTTCATCGGATAAGTAGGTAGTCATTCCTTTTTATATGGTGTTATTTCAAAATATTCCTTCCAATCATATACATAACAAAATATGATCATCTTAGATTACTATGTACTAGATTATTCTTAAATAATTAGGTTATTCAGTCACTATTAGCATGTTAATCTGGATATTTTTTCCTTAAACAACGCCTCTACACTGGTTACTCCCCTATCACGGCTTTCTTGTCTCACCGATTTCACCTTTAGGATGACATAGTTATTAGGGTTTTTTATCCTTTTCCTCTTTGCTAATAAACTTTGTAACATATTATTCTTCGAATAATTCTACTATATAGTAACTAATATGAACTTATTTTATCATATTATAATTGTTAGGAATTTATGAATTTAGCTATTCATAATCATAACTGAAAATACCTGTTCTGGTAGGTTTGATAATTCTGGGATTTGTTCATCCATATCTTTTTCTTTGAAATATACCTGTTTTGATTAAATATTCAAAAGTCGTTTGTGTACAAGAGGAGGCTTGCTTCAACTCATGAAGTCTTGCCTTTATCTTGCCGAATGGCTTACATATTTATAGCCTAAAAAAATGCGTAAACTATTTTCTTCTTTACACGTATCCTAAAGTAATAATTTACTTATCCTAAAAATGACAAGAACTAATAATACTATACATGTTAAAAGTCAAAAAACTATACAATAGGTCCTAAAAAGTTAAGGCTAATAATGGCCTTCTATACAATAACTTACGGAAATAAGTCACGAAAAGTTATTTAATCTTCCATATGTCGCTTTCTTTATTTTAATGTTTTTGTCTTCTTATGTTTCTATTATTGCTTCGTATCTTTCTATCTTTTGTCATGTATCTCCCAGTTGTCGTCCTTATTATCTTCTATTCTAGTTGAACTTCTGGGATAATATTATCTTTTACATTACATCTCGAACATAAATGGTCTGGATATTTGTGTCTAATTAACTTGCAATACCTTGTTAATAAAACTTCTGAAATAAATTCCTTCCTAATTGCTCTTGCAGTTGGTTGTTTTTCTGGATTGAGTAATGTCAGAATCTATTGTCTAGCTTCTTCCTTATCTGACTGTCATAGCTCCCTTGAATTTGAATAAATCATTTGATGATCTTTTGAATAATAGCTCCATATAGGGTTTCCATTAATATAATTATTTGCTAATTCTTGAATAATTGTAGATATTCCAATAAGTCGTTTATTTGCATAAAAATCAGGTAGCTCGAGTTTAGGTATCTCTGGCTGCTGAACAATATCTTTCGGTATAATCATATCTCTGGTTAATCCTATTTTTACAATTTGTATAACTGGTTTGATCTTGTCATATAATATCTCTGCTGGTGCAGTAAAAACTTTATAAAAAATAGATTCCCTTTGGTTATTCTTTTATAAGTGGTGAATGCTCTATATAATTCTGGTATATCTGTTAGTTCATTTCCTTCATGGGTGTATACGGTATTTAATAGTCCATAACTGAAACAAATTTTAACTAAGCTAGGGTTGGTTTTCAGTAGTGCGATTAAATTGTTGTAACCTTGTAATCTTTGGGTTATATAGTTTGTGTTTGGTTCTTGGATATATGTGGCTCTGGGTTTAAGGTTTAGATAAGTCTGTATTTTGTGGATATTTTCTATGTATGCTCGGGTTATGTGGTTATAGGCTTTTTTATCTTGGTTTAAACTTTCTCGATATGTGGTAATTTGTGAGGGTATGAACAAGGGATCTTTTTGTATTTTTGGTATAAATGTTTTTTCAAATATCTTATTCATGTTCAGGTTATGATATCGTTGTCCACTAACTCCTATGCTTGTACCTGCAAGTGTAGATTGATAAATGTTATGGGTTTTATGGAGTGTCCCAACGTCTCCTTTTAGCTCTGGAATTTTGATGTCTTCCGATCGACATAACTCTATACACTGCTAAGTTAGCTGATTCATAGCTTTAGACTTCAGTTTAACTTCATTAGTCTTTAACTTTTCTATTTCGTTACCCATACTGTCCACTTTCATTGAAAGCATAGTTAGGGTTTTGAGTATATTTTATAACGCATCATCTTCTATTATATCAGTCTGTGTAGCTTTGTCTTGATATGTAATCTGCAATGACATTTTTTTTAGTACTAATTACTTCAATTGTAAATGTAAAATTTAATATATTCAATACTAGTCTCCGAATCTCTTTCGTTGTAACTGAATTTTGTATTTTCTTTGTTAACTACCAACGTACCTATGTATTATCTGTTCGTACAATAAACTTGTTATATACAATATATGGCTCAAATGCTAATAAACATTTATATAATGAACATAATTCTTTTCTATTTATTTTCCATTTAATTTTTCTTTCATTAAACGTACCTGAGTAGTATCTACAATGATGTTCTAATTTTTCTTCTTCATATCTATATTTAAGTACTCCTCCATAACTATACTCACTTGCATCTGCTTCCACTATAAATGTAAATTTTTTATTTTCGTCTGGGAATTGTAATTTTGATAATTCCTTACAAAGTATTTTTATTCTCTGGATTTGTTCTTCATCTTCCTCGTTGTAATTGTATTCTACATCCTCTTTTATTTTTTTCTGCAATGGCTTTTGTTTTTCTGCTAATTTTGGTAAATATTCTCTTACTTGGTTTACTAATCCTAAAAATGATTGTAATTTCTTTTTTGTATCTAATTCTTCTTTTGAATTTATTATTTTTTGTACTACATGTTGTTTCATTTTTACTCCACTTTTATCTATTTGTATTCCTAAAAAATCTATCTGGTTTTTCATAATTTTGGCTTTCTTTTCACTTAAACTTATTTCCAATTTTTCTATTATATCTGTAAATTGTTCTAATAATTTTAAATGTTCATCTTTAGTTTTTGTATATAGTAGTATATCATCTATGTATACTATACAATTAGGTAATTGTTTAAAATAACTATCCATAAAGTGTTGGTATCAACCTGGTGCATTTTTATATCAAAATGGTAATACGTTCCATTCATAAAATCCTTGTGGTACCGTAAATGCGGTTAATTCCTTAGAATTGTCATCTAACTTTAAGTGATAAAATCCTGATTTACAGTCAAATTTACTAAAGTAGTTATATCCTTGTATTTGTCTTGTTTTTAATATCTTATTTGGTATTGGATAATTGTATGTTATAGTTTTTACATTTAAATTTCTATAGTCAATCACCATTCTACTTTTTCCTCTCTTTTGTTCACTATGTTGATTTACTATAAACGTTGGGCTATTATGTTTACTATTGCTTTTTTGTATATACTGTTTTTCTAATAATTCATCTATATGCATTTTAAATTCTTTTAAATCGTCAAAATTATATGTTAATGGTTTTTGAGTTATTATGCTATTTTTATCTATTAATTCAATTTTTATAGTAGTTTTATGTTTTTTCCATCCTTTTAATGGATCTTCACTGTATAATTGTCTTAATCTTTTCTTTATTATTTCTACCTTATCTACTGAAATATAGTTATTTCTTTTTTATTTATCGAAAATACGACTAGTTCTATCGTGTCTTCTATATTTTTTACATTTTCTAACTTTTGTGTAATTTTTTCACTTCCTTTTATCCAGTCAGTTTTCTTTCTTATTTTATTGATAACTCTTTTTGCTCTTACTTTTTGTTTACATGGTGTTGTAAACCACCAATCTGTTTTAGTTATTATATGTGGGTATAATTTATCTAAAAATGGCATTTCTAAAATCATATCTTTTGATGTTAGTTCATAATTATAGATTTCTTCTATTGTTATTATTTTATCCCATATCTGTATTTTTACATTTTTAGCTTTATATGTAATTAAACTTCCTTTATTATTAAATCTTTTGACTACTATTGGTATTTTTAGCTTATCCCATTTACCTTTTGGTAAACAGTTGTATCTACATAAGTTTGCTTCTGTTCCTGTATATATCATAGGTGTATAATACCTATTATAATATCCTTCTACTATTATTTTTACAAGTACATATATTTTCATAACATGTCAAAGCTCTTTTTATTAATAATTTTTCTTTATTATATGTTATAGATAATTGTGTAAGTTCTATATTGTATGGTTTTACTTGTTCTAACCATTTTATTCCTAATATTTTGTCTACTTTTTGCATATCCTCCTTTATTTCAAATTCTATTTTTATTTTTATAACTCCTATTATTATTTCTTTTTCTGTCGTATCCTTAATATTTATTAGACTCCTTGGTAGATCTGGGCATATATTACCATTTGATTTTATTTCTTCACTTTTTACTAGATATTTTGCTATATAATTTTCTTCTTGTCCTGTGTTTAAGAGTATTAAATATTCTTTTTTCATTTATTGTTCCTGTGATGTAATATTGAGTTAAATTAACTGTTGAAGTTGTTTCATAATTTGTTCTTTTTGATGAGCTTGATGATTCTGTTTTTTCATACGCTATTCTTTTTGTTGTACTTATTCTATCATTTATTATTTCTAAATCTTCTTCGATATCTATATCTTTGTAACTATAATCCTTATTATCAATTGTTTTTACAAATTGTTCGAAAGGACTTTCTATTTGTATTTTAGTTTTAGTTTCTTCTATTTTTCGTATTTCTTCTGTAGTTTGTTCTTTTATCTTATCTATTTCCTTTTTTCTATCTATTTCTTCATTTTCTCTTTCTATTCTTACCATGACTGTCAACTTATCTTCTAATTTTAATTCTTCTTTTCCTAACATTAAAAATAAATGTTCACCTATTTTCTTATATCTTCTTCCTAAATTAGAGAATACTATTTTTATTTTTAATCCTTCGTGATTTTCATATGTTTTTTCGTCTATTATAAATTCTTCTTAGTTCATTTTATTTATTTGATAGTGTATAGATCATGTTGATATATGTCTTCTAGATTATCTATTAAGGATTCTAAATGTGATATTTCTTCTTTTGTGCATTTATTGATTTTTGACATACTCCTACAATCATATTATATTGTAGTCTTTCCCTTCTTATTTTTAATTCTTTTCGTTTTTCAGATATTACTTGTTTTAATTCTAAATTATTCATCTGTAAATAAATACTTGGAAAATAAATTCCAAAGTCAAACTTAAATAACTCATAAATTACTAACTTAAATAACTCATAAATTACTATGCATACCATCTTTACCTTTTAAATAACTAGGCTCTGATATCATTTGGAGTGGAGTACGGATAACTCGGGTAACTTAAATAGATCTATTATACCATTTGGAGGGGGGTGAGGATAACTTGGATAACTTAAATAGATCTATTATAACTTTAATGGATCTATTTTTATTTGTGCGTAGATATTTCTTAACTTCGCTAAACATTTTTATTTTTATTTTTATTTTTATTTTTATTTTTATTGATGTTCATATCTTGGGGGGTGATTAGATGGTATTTGATTAAAAGTTTTACTGTAATATTCTTTAGTTTTTTCTCTAGTCTTAGTAATTCTTGTATATTATTTTGAAGGTATTCTAAATATTCTATATCTTTTGTTCTAAAATATTCAATTAAATTCTCTTTCATAAGTATTTCTGTTAATCTTATTTCTTCCATATCTTGTCTCTAATATTTTAAATATTCATAGTTTATCATTTTATCCTAAAGTACTTGTAATACTGCAAATTTCTTTATAATAATTTATTCTAATTAGACTATATCTGATATTAAATTCTAGGTTATCTATTTCGTTAATTTTCCTGTCTTTTTCTTCTATGAATAATTCTATATCTAAATCATATTCTAAACTGTCTTTTAATTCTAGTTGTTTCATGGTTTTATTTATCCAAATTATTTTTTCTTTTAATTGTTCTCTTTCTCTTCTAAGCTGGTTTCTATAATTAATTTCTTTGTATAGCCAACTTTATTTTTCTCTAACTCTTTTAATATATTCTAACATTTTTAATCTGTATAATATCCATCAGAATAATAACTATTATTATCTGAGTAATAACTATTTGAATAATATAAGCTAAGATCATGCATATCTTCTAACCATTCTAGACTTAATGATTCTCATTAAATATTTTTCCCATATTATTTTCTTTATGTCTTCTATTTCTAAGTCTTTAATGATATATAAAACAAGTATCTTAATTTCATTAGATATATAGCTTGCCATATTGTTCATATGATGCTTAGGTTTTATGGGTTATTAAATGATTTATCATAATATTTACTGGTTGTTTGTTTTAATCTTAATAATTCTTGTATGTTTTCATTAAGGAATTCTATATATTTTATATATTTAGTTCTCATATATTTTTCTAGATTTGTTTTCATTAGTTTTCTATTAATTGTATATTTTTCATATCCATTTTCCAATATTCTAAATATACGTAATTTATCATGGTTGATGTGTAGGTTTGGTATGTAGGTATTTGTAAGAGTAGTTAGGTAGGTGTGGTATGTAATTTATTCTAGTCAAAAAATATTTGTCAAATATTTTTTCCCATATGATTTTTCTTATATATACAATTTCTATATCCTTAAGTACATACAAAACAAGTATTTTAAATTTATCTACCATTTCATCGGATAAGTAGGTAGTCATTCTTTTTCATATGGTGCTATTTCAAAATATTCCTTCCAATCATATACATAACTAAATATGATCATCTTAGATTACTATGTACTAGATTATTCTTAAATAATTATGTTACTCTGTCACTATTAGCATGGTCATCTGGATACTTTTTCCTTAAACAACGACTCTACACTGGTTACTCTCCTATCACGACTTTCTTGCCTCACCGGTTTCACCTTTAGGATGGCATAGCTCTTAGGGATTTTTCTCCTTTTTCTCTTTGCTAATAAATTTTGTAACATATTATTCTTCGAATAATTCTACTATATAGTAACTAATATGAACTTATTTTATCATATTATGATTGTTAGGAATTTATGAATTTAGCTATTCATAATCATAAATGAAAATACCTGTTTTGGTAGGTTTGATAATTCTGGGCTTTGTTCATCCATAGCTTTTCCTTTGAAATATACCTGTTTTTATTAAATATTCAAAAGCCGTTTGTGTACAAGAGGAGGCTTGCTTCAACTCATGAAGTCTAGCCTTTAACTTAGCCGGATGACTTACATATTTATAATAGGAAAAGAACTATTCCTACTTTACACGTTTTACACGTAAACTATATATCTTTACAAAAAAGTCTTCCTTTTCAAAAGTAGAAAAGGACTAGACTTAAGCTAAACTAGACTAGACTTAAAGTATAAAAAGACAAAACTTTAATAATGGCACTCGCCAAAAAATTCTAACCTAATAAAGCTATACAATATTTTTACGTAAAGTAAAGTCAAGAAAACTATTCACATGTTGCTTTCTATCTTGTCTTCTTTGTCTTTATTTTTTCATTATTGCTCCGTTGCTTTCTATCGTCTGGATATCTTCCAGCTGGCGTTCTTACCTTCTTTTATTCTAGTTGAACTTCCGGGATAATATTATCTTCTCCATTACATCTCGAACATAAATGGTCTGGATATTTGTGTCCAATTAACTTGAAATATCTTGTTAATAATTCTTCTGAAATAAATCTCTTCCTAATTGCTCTTGCAGTTGGTTGTTTTTCTCGATTGATTAGTGGCAAAATCCATTGTCTAGCTTCTTCCATATTTGACTGTCGTAGTTCCCTTGAATTTGAATAAATCATTTGATGATCTCTTGAATAATATCTCCATATAGGGTTTCCATTTAGGTAGTTATTTGCTAATTCTTGAACAATTGAAGATATTCCAATAATTCATTTATTTGCATAAAAATCAGGTATCTCAACTTTAGGTATTTCTGGCTGTTGAACAATATCTTCCGGTATAATCATATCTCTGGTTATTCATATTTTTACAACTTGTATAACTGTTTTGATCTTGTCATATAATATCTCTGCTGGTGCAGTATAAAACTTTATAAAAAATAGATTCTCTTTGGTTATTTTTTTATTAGTGGCGAATGATTTATATAATTCTGGTATAGCTGTTAGTTCATCTCCTTCTTGGGTATATACGGTATTTAATAATCCATAATTGAAACAAGTTTTAACTAAACTTGGGTTAGTTTTCGGTAATCCGATTGACTTGTTATAACCTTGTAATTTTTGGGTTATATAGTTTGTGTTTGGTTCTTGGATATTTGTAGCTCTGGGGTTAAGGTTTATATAAGTTTGTATTTATTGGATATTTTTTATTATATGGTTATAGGCTTTTCTATCTTGGTTTAAACTTTCTCGATATGTGGTAGTTTGTGGGGGTTATGAACAAGGGGTCTTTTTATATTTCTGGTATAAATGGTTTTTCAAATATCTTATTCATGTTCATGTTCTGATATCTTTGTCCACTAACTCCTTTGCTTGTACCTGCAATTGTAGATTGATAAATGTTATAGGTTTTATGGAGTGTCCCAACGTCTTCTTTTAGCTCGGGAATTTTGATGTCTTCCGATCGACATAGCTCTGCACACTACTGAGTTAGCTGATTCATAGCTTTAGACTTCAGTTTAACTTCATTAGTCTTTAGCTTTTCTATTTCGTTCCCATACTGTCCACTTTCATTGAAAGCGTAGTTCGAATTTTGAGTATCTTTTTTAAAGCATCATCTTCTATTATATCAGTCTGTGTAGCTTTGTCTTGACATGTAATCTGCAATGACATTTTTGTTAGTACTAATTACTTCAATTGTAAATGTAAAATTTAATTTATTCAATACTAGTCTCCGAATCTTTTTTGTTGTAACTGAATTTTGTATTTTCTTTGTTAACCACCAACGTACCTGTGTATTATCTGTTCGTACAATAAACTTGTTATATACAATATATGGCTCAAATGCTAATAAACATTTATATAATGAACATAATTCTTTTCTATTTATTTCCCATTTTATTTCTGTTTCATTAAACGTACCTGAGTAGTATCTACAATGATGTTCTAATTTTTCTTCTTCATATCTATATTTAAGTACTCCTCCATAACTATATTCGATTGCGTCTGCTTCTACTATATATGTAAATTTTTTATTTTCGTCTGAAAATTGTAATTTTGGTAATTCTTTACAAAGTATTTTTATTCTCTGAACTTGTTTTTTATCTTCTTCGTTGTAATTGTATTCTACATCCTTTTTTTATTTTTTTCTGTAATGGCTTTAGGTTTTCTGCTAATTTTGGTATATATTCTCTTATTTGGTTTACTAATCCTAAAAATGATTGTAATTTCTTTTTTGTATCTAATTCTTCTTTTGAATTTATTATTTTTTGCACTATATGTTGGTGCATTTTTACTCCACTTTTATCTATTTGTATTCCTAAAAATTATATCTGTTTTTTCATAATTTCGGCTTTCTTTTCACTTAAACTTATTCTCGATTTTTCTATTATATCTGTAAATTGTTCTAATAATTTTAAATGTTCCTCTTTAGTTTTTGTATATAGTAGTACATCATCTATGTATACTATACAATTAGGTAATTGTTTAAAATAACTATTCATAAAGTGTTGGTATCTACCTGGTGCATTTTTATATCCAAGTGGTAATACGTTCCATTCATAAAATCCTTGTGGTACCATAAATGCGGTTAATTCCTTAGAATTATCATCTAACTTTAAGTGATAAAATCCTGATTTACAGTCAAATTTACTAAAGTAGTTATATCCTTGTATTTGTCTTTTTTTTAATATCTTATTTGGTATTGGATAATTGTATGTTATAGTTTTTGCATTTAAATTTCTATAGTCAATCACCATTCTACTTTTTCCTCTCTTTTGTTCACTATGTTTATTTACTATAAACGTTGGGCTATTACGTTTACTATTTCTTTTTTGTATATACTGTTTTTCTAATAATTCATCTATATGCATTTTAAATTCTTTTAAATCGTCAAAATTATATGTTAATGGTTTTTGAGTTATTATGTTATTTTTATCTATTAATTCAATTTTTATAGTAGTTTTATGTTTTTCCCATCCTTTTAATGGATCTTCACTGTATAATTGTCTTAATCTTTTCTTTATTATTTCTACCTTATTTACTGAAAATATAGTTATTTCTTTTTATTTTTCGAAAATACGACTAGTTCTATTGTGTCTTCTGTATTTTTTACATTTTCTAACTTTTGTGTAATTTTTTCACTTTTTTTTTATCCAATCAGTTTTCTTTCTTATTTATTGATAACTCTTTTTTCTCTTAATTTTTGTTTACATGGTGTTGTAAACCACCAATCTGTTTTAGTTATTATATGTGGGTATAGTTTATCTAAAAATGGCATTCCTAAAAGCATAACTTTTGATGTTAGTTCATAATTATAAATTTCTTCTATTGTTATTATTTTATCCCATATCTGTATTTTTACATTTTTAGCTTTATATGTAATTAAACTTCCTTTATTATTAAATCCTTTGACTACTATTGGTATTTTTAGCTTATCCCATTTACCTTCTCATAAACAGTTGTATCTACATAAGTTTGCTTCTGTTCCTGTATCTATCATAGGTGTATAATACCTATTATAATATCCTTCTACTATTATTTTTACAAGTACATATATTTTCATATCATGTAAAGCTCTTATTATTAATAATTTTTCTATATTATATGTTATAGATAATTGTGTAAGTTCTATATTGTATGGTTTTACTTGTTCTATCCATTTTATTCCTAATATTATGTCTCATTTTTGCATATCTTCCTTTATTTCAAATTCTATTTTTATTTTTCTAACTCCTATTATTATTTCTTTTTCTACCGTATCCTTAATGTTTATTAGACTACTTGGTAGATCTGGGCATATATTACCATTTGATTTTATTTCTTCACTTCTTACTAGATATTTTGCTGTATAATTTTCTTCTTGTCCTGTGTTTAAGAGTATTAAATATTCTTTTTCATTTATTGTTCCTGTTATGTAATATTGAGTTAAATTAACTGTTGAAGTTGTTTCATAATTTGTTCTTTTTGATGAGCTTGATGATTCTGTTTTTTTCATAAGCTATTCTTTTTGTTGTACTTATTCTATCATTTATTATTTCTAAATCTTCTTCTATATCTATGTCTTTGTAACTATAATCATTATTATCAATTATTTTTACAAATTGTTCGAAAGGACTTTCTATGTGTATTTTATTAATTTTATTTTTTCCCGTTATTTTATGTGTTGCTGTTAATACATATAGATTTTTACATCTTGCTGTAAATATTTTACTTCCTGGGGTTAGTTCTATTCCTGATATTTTCTAATATAATACTAATGATTTATCTATATTTTTATTTGTTATTGCTACTGAATAATTCACATTTATCATAAATTTAAATTTTTGGTAGCAGATGATAGAATTATAAAATCTATAGAAAAAAGTATAATAACTGACATAAGAGGAAATTTAATATACCAAAAATTTAAATTTATATAGCAAAATATCTAGTAAAAAGTAAATAAATAAAATCAAATGGTAATATATGCCCAGATCTACCAAGGAGTCTAATAAACATTAAGGATATTGACAGAAAAAGAAACAATAATAGGAGTCAGAAAAAGAAAAATAGAATTTAAAATAAAGGAAGATATGCAAAAAGTAGACATAATATTAGGAATAAAATGGTTAGAACAAGTAAAACCATACAATCTAGGACATGCACAATTATCTATAACATATAATAAAGAAAAATTATTAATAAAAAGAGCTTTGACATGATATGAAAATATATGTACTTGTAAAAATAATAGTAGAAGGATATTATAATTGGTATTATACACCTATGATAGATACAGGAGCAGAAGCAAACTTATGTAGATATAACTGTTTACCAGAAGGTAAATGAGATAAGCTAAAAATACTAATAGTAGTCAAAGGATTTAATAATGAAGGAAGTTTAATTACATATAAAGCTAAAAATGTAAAAATACAGATATGAGCTAAAATAATAACAATAGAAAAAATCTATAATTATGAACTAACATCAACAGATATGCTTTTAGGAATGTCATTTTTAAATAAATTATACCCACATATAATAACTAAAACAGATTGGTGGTTTACAACACCATGTAAACAAAAAGTAAGAGCAAAAAGAGTTATCACTAAAATAAAAAAGAAAACTGATTGGATAAAAAGAAGTGAAAAAATTACACAAAAGTTAGAACATGTAAAAAATACAGAAGACACTATAGAGCTAGTCGTATTTTCGATAAATAAAAAAGAAATAACTATATTTTCAGTAGATAAGGTAGAAATAATAAAGAAAAGATTAAGACAATTATACAATGAAGATCCATTAAAAGGATGGGAAAAACATAAAACTATTATAAAAATTTAATTAATAGATAAAAATAGCATAATAACTCAAAAACCATTAACATATAATTTTGACGATTTAAAAGAATTTAAAATGTATATAGATGAATTATTAGAAAAAACAGTATATACAAAAAGGCAATAGTAATCATAATAGCCCAACATCTATAGTAAATAAACATTGTGAACAAAAGAGAGGAAAATGGACTCCTTTCATCCATGAAGCTCAAGAACCATCTTCTAAATTATGTATTATGATGTTTATGTTGTTGGTGGTTGATGTTCATGTAGTTGGAGTTTGATGATGCCTAAGATGGTATCTTTGTATGTTTTATGTGAGGGTATGGTGGTATTTAACGTATAAACATGTGAAATTGGTGGTTGAATGTTTGAAATCTTGATGAATCCACCTATGCCTAAGGTGTGCATGTAAGGTGTTTATGAAAATACCTAAGGGAATAGAAATCATGCTTTTATGACATAATAAGTCCTAAGTGACTATTCCATGTTCTAAGTTTATGTTCAACGTGATCCCCATGCTATTGTCTTGAATTGGAGAAGTTGTATGAGATATTCATGATATTGTTGTGATATGGAATGACCATGTTATTGAAGTCATGCAAGTATATAGATGTTGTGTGCATTCCCGATCATGTGATAGCTTGTTGAGAATCATTCTTATTATGAAATCCTTACTTATGATATTGTGAATTGTGGACTCAAATCTTGTGATCAAGTCATGTCATGTGTGTTAGTTTCCTTCTATCGAGTCCTGGGGGTACTTGTACCCAAAAAATATAGCTGTGTGCCTAGAGCCATGTCATATTTCACGATATCCGAACTCAAGCTATGATTCCATTGACTTCAGTCAGTCAAGTGACTCAGGAAAACCTCATGATCTTAGTCAGTTGTCAGATATCAGTAACATTCCGCCAGTCAATGGAATTCAGTAAGATTAAGTCATGCACAGTCAGTTATTCATGTCCAGTCTCTCCAGATGGGAGTAAAGGTTAGCACCGAGTGAACCCAAGGATGGGAACTCACCCGCCAGTTCAGGGTGTGATTCTTAGTAGTCATCCTTGTGTTCCAGAACTACGTAGCCAGCGTAGGTTGAGACATCTTAACCCATCAGATTAGGGTTGATGAGGTGGCTTAACCCGTCAGTTTAGGGTTCCCATCGTTCTCATTGAGTACCCGCCAGATAAGGGTCACTCACAGGCTGTCCTTAACCGTGGCACGGTATTGACACCCCTCCAGTCGGAGCAGAGATTGGACCCCAGCTTAGCCATAACAGGCATACCTGGGGCATGTCGGTTAAACACTACTTTCCCACAGTTTCAGTATCAGTCTCAGTAAAAGAACTCAAGGCGTTCTTCAGAATTCAGTATATACAGGACTGTAGGCTACATTCGTCCATGTTATCAGTTTTAGTATCAGTCATGACAGTTATCAGTAAACCATGTATTAGCTTACAGGTCATGCTATCACGTATTCACGGTCCCAATTTCTATATATGTGTGTTTGCACTCCCACGTTCATATTAGTCAGTCAGTGTTGTTCATGCATGAAATCCTTTATGTTCAGCCTACTTTTCTCGTCTACTCAGTACTCCATTTGTACTAACGCATTTGCACTATGGTGCTTTCTTTTCATGTTACACCATAGGTTTTGAGACACGAGCTCCAGCCCAGCAGTAACGGTAGCATTCCAGTCGCAAAGACACAGTGAGTCCTCATTGATTCGAGGACAATATGATTTGATACATTTATTTATTTCTTTAGTTCAGTTTTACGGAGTTAGTTGGAGACATGTTCCTTCAACTCCTTACTCAGATAGTTTAGAGGCTTTCAGATTTATGTTCAGATTTACGTTTAGATTGAGTTATTTTGGGTATTTTCACCCACATGGTTTTATTCAGTTGAACCTTATGGACTTACAGTTCTATGTATTCCGTATTATTATATCATGATTTGCAGTATACAAGTATAGATATCAGTCATGGGTTAGCTTGGGGTCCCTCGGGGTCATGAGCACCGTGTAGCATTCCAGTTCAGCAAATCGGGATGTTACAAACTTGGTATCAGAGCCTAAGGTTCGATAGAGTCCTAGGAAGTTTGAAAGCCGCATCTAGTAGAGCCTTGTACATGGGTGTGTTGCGCACCACATTTATGTGCGGGAGGCTATAAGATGTTTTAGGAATAGTTCCCTTTCTTCATTATTCATGTCATGCTAGTGAGCATAATCACAAGTTAAACTCTCAGTCTAATCCATTTTTCTCTTATTCCAGACCATGGCCCCAAAGAGAAGAAACCAGCCAGCTCCTCAGCCCGAAGATCCTTTGGGAGAACATGTTTTCCATGCGGAGTTTAGAGCCGCATTCACCACACTTTCTCAGTCTATGGCTGCACAGAATGAATGGCCACCAGTCATTCTGGCCAATCCAGTGGCCAATCCCAAAGCAGCTAGGGTTTGGGACTTCACCCGAATGAACCCTCCATCTTTCCATGGGCCTAAGTCTGATAAGGACCCTCAGGAGTTCATTGACCAAGTCCAGAAGGTCATTGACATCATGGGTGTTACTTCTATTAAGAGTGCCGAGTTGGCCGCCTACCAGTTATAGGATGTTGCTCATGATTGGTACAAACAGTGGAAGTCTGAGAGGTTAGATGATACAGGCCCTATCGAGTGGGAGGAATTTGTCACGGCCTTCTTAGACAGATTCTTTCCCCAAGAGCTGAGGGAAGCCAAAGTTCTTGAGTTCATCAACCTCAGGCAGGGGAATATAACGGTTAGGGATTATTCTCTCAGATTTACTCAGCTAGCCAGGTATGCTCCTCATGTGGTTGCATATAATAGGGCTAAGATGAGAAAGATCATGTCAGGGGTCAACGATAGCGTAGTAAATGAGTGTAGGTCTGCGATGCTGATCGGTGATATGACCTTATCCAGACTCATGACCCATGCCCAACAAGTAGAAAAACAGAAGTTTAAGACTAGGGAGAGGCAGAACAAGAGAGCAAGGTCAGGTAACTTCAACTTTGCTCACCCCAAATCAGATGGAGGAAACCGTTCACAGTTTCTCTCTAAGTTAGCCATTCCAGCTCCTTCCTCTGCCAGTGCTGCAGTGCCAAAGTTCAGAGACGGCAATAGAGACAAAGTGCCAGGCTCTAAATCTCAGGGCAGTGTTAGCAGTGCCCAAATGAATCCCCTTTGTCAAACTTGTGGTAATAACCACAAGGGCATTTGCGAGACGGTAGTGATGTCTATTTTGGTTGTGGAAAGACAGGCCACAGGATTAGGGAGTGTCTGCAGTCAATTCTTCAGTGGTCAGATTCATGTGAGAAGAGCTTTCAAGAGTTAAAGACTCGACTCACCTCAGCTCCAGTTCTAGCTATTCCAGATGGTTCAGACGGTTTTGTAGTCTATTGTGATGCATCCAGAGTGGGTTTAGGTTGTGTCCTCATGCAGCATGGTAAGGTCATAGCCTACGCCTCTAGACAGTTAAATCCACATGAGAAGAATTATCCTACTCATGATCTTGAGTTAGCAGCGGTAGTTTTTGCCTTGAAGATTTGGAGGCATTATCTCTATAGAGTTCATGTAGATGTCTTCACAAACCATAAAAGCCTCCAGTATGTCTTTTCCCAGAAATATCTCAATCTTCGCCAGAGAAGGTGGTTATAGCTCTTGAAGGATTGCGACATGAGTGTTCTTTATCATCCGGGAAAGGCCAATGTTGTGGCCGACGCTCTCAGTTGAATCTCCATGGGTATTATTTCTCACGTTGAGGATAGTAAGAAAAAGATGGCTCAGGAGATCCATCAGTTTGCTAGACTAGGCGCTCGCTTAGTCGATTCTTCAGAGGGTGGTGTATGTGTTCATAGTAGTTTAGAGTCATCTCTAGTTTCTGAGGTGAAAGAGAAACAAGACAGGGATCCTAGCCTTGTCAAGCTCAAACAGTCAGTTCAGAATCAGAAAGTCGAGGTTTTCTCCCTAGGGGGAGATGGTGTTCTTTGTTGTCAGGGTCGTTTATGTGTTCCAGGTGTAGATGAATTGAGGAAGCGAATTGTTGCAGAAGCGCATGGTGTGCGATACTCTATTCATCCAGGGGCCACTAAGATGTACCGCGACTTGCGGGAGATTTATTGGTGGAGTGGGATGAAGAGAGATATTGCAGAGTTTGTGGCTAAGTGCTCTACATGTCAGCAGGTTAAGATAGAGCATCAAAAACCTAGTGGTTCCATACAAGAGTTCACCATTCCTAATTGGAAGTAGGAAGAAGTTAATATGGACTTCGTGACGGGTTTGCCTAGAACTCGTCATCAGCATGATTCAGTCTGGGTCATTATAGATAGAATGACCAAGTCAGCTCATTTCCTTCATGTTCGTACTTCTTATTCTACTGAGGATTATGCCAAACTCTATATCAGGGAGTTAGTCATGTTACACGATGTTCCACTATCTATTATCTCAGACAGAGGTACCCAGTTTACCTCTCACTTTTGGAAAGCATTCCAAAAGGGTCTCGGTACCTAAGTCCATCTCAGTACAGTATTTCATCCTCAGACAGATGGTCAAGCAGAGAGGACCATTTAGACTCTTGAAGATATGCTAAGGGCGTGTGCAATTGACTTCAAGGGAAGTTGGGATGACCATTTGCCTTTGATTGAGTTTGCATACAACAATAGCTATCATTCTAGTATTCAGATGGCTCCATTCGAAACTCTCTATGGTAGGAGATGTAGATATCTGATTGGTTGGTTCAAAGTTAGTGAGGCCTCAATCATAGGTCCTGACTTAGTATTCGACGCCTTAGAGAAAGTTCAGTTGATCAAAGAGAGACTCCGGGCTGCTCAGAGCCGACAGAAGTCCCATGCAGATGTTCGTAGAAAGGATCTTGAGTTCGAGGTCAATGACTATGTCTATCTTAAGATCTCTCCCATGAAGGGAGTGAAGAGGTTTGGCAAGAAAGGGAAACTCAGTCCCCGGTATGTCGGTCCCTTCAGAATTCTTTATCGCTTCGGCAAGGTAGATTATGAGCTTGAGTATCCTTCAGATCTAGCCTCAGTCCATCCAGTCTTCCATGTATCTTTGCTAAAGAAGTGCATAGGTGACCCAGCAGTTGTTGTCCCTATTCAGAGCATTGACATTTAGAATAGCCTCTCTTATGAAGAGATTCCAGTCGAAATCATAGATTATCAGACTCGTAGATTGAGGAACAAAGAAGTCCCTCTAGTCAAGGTTCTTTGGCAAAATCAGTCTCATGAGGGAGCTACTTGGGAAGAAGAAGCAGATATGCGTACCAAGTATCCTCACCTCTTCCCCGCCAATTCAGATCAAGCTCAAGGTAACAGTTCTCCTTCAGCTTATTCAGTTTCATGTTCATGTTTCCAGTGTAAACTTGGTACCTATTAACCATTTCATACTCAGTCATGCATTCATGCGTCAGTTGTTCGTGCATCAGATATGCACGAGTTCAGTATGTTTAGCATGTCAGTCATGAGATCAAGTTTTAGTTCTTCATGTTTAGTTCAGGTTCTATTGTCTTGTATCCCTTCTCAGTAAATTCTCATTCGAGGGCGAATATTCCCAAAGGGGAGATATTGTAATACCCCACATGTTTCTAAGCTAGGAAGTGAATAAGTATTCCTACGTATGAAATCTCCTATCCTGTGATTCATACTTGTGTACATGACTTACAATGAATATCCTAGTGATAGGATAGCTTATGATGCATTAAGCATGTCCATATGAGTCACTTAAGGTAATACAAGCTAAGAGTTTTTGAATCCATCAATTTTTAGTGTTCGAGTTTGCAAGGGTCATCTTTGAACGAGTATAACTCGATGTTAATATGGTATTTTGGCTGATTTAGACCCACCAAATTGTATAGAATCGAATTAGCTTTCCAACGATACCAATTTCGCCTTAATCCAATACCCGAGTGAAAAGTTATGCCCATTTTTGTGAGAGACAGTAAACATAGGCGATTGGTTGGGCGCCGCCCAACCCAAGCATAGGCGATTGGTTAGGCGCTGCCCAACCTAGCTTAGGAAATCACTTAGGAGCCGTCTAAGTCAGTTTCAGGTGCCAAAAACACTCCGTTTTGAGTTATTTTAAGGGTAATTAGGTCTTTTAACACTCTTTGCACGTCCCTAAACTTAACCCTACGAAATATATAGCTTCTAAACATATTACAACCCTATTATCATCTCAAAGCTCATCATCCAAGAGCACTAAAAGAGAAAAACAACTAGGGTTGCATAACTAAGCTTGAAGATCCAATTTCAAGGAAATTCCTCCGTTAACCATCAAGAATCTTCCTTCTAAGGTATGCGTGAGTTGATTTATGGACTCCTTTCATCCATAAAGATCAAGAACCATCTTCTAAATTATGTATTATGATGTTTATGTTGTTGGTGGTTGATGTTCATGTAGTTGGAGTTTGATGATGCCTAAGATGGGATCTTTGTATGTTTTATGTAAGGGTATGGTGGTATTTAACGTATAAACATGTGAAATTGGTGGTTGAATGTTTGAAATCTTGATGAATCCACCTATGCCTAAGGAGTGCATGTAAGGTGTTTGTGAAAATACCTAAGGGAATAAAAATCATGCTTTTATGACATAATAAGTCCTAAGTGACTATTCCATGTTCTAAGTTTATGTTCAACGTGATCCCCATGCTATTGTCTTGAATTGAAGAAGTTGTATGAGATATTCATGATTTTGTTGTGATATGGAATGACTATGTTATTGAAGTCATGCAAGTATATAGATGTTGTGTGCATTCCCGATCATGTGATAGTTTGTTGAGAATCATTCTTATTATGAAATCCTTACTTATGATATTGTGAATTGTGGACTCAAATCTTGTGATCAAGTCATGTCATGTGTGTCAGTTTCCTCCTATCGATTCCTAGGGATACTTGTACCCAAAAACTATAGCTGTGTGCCTAGAGCCATGTCATATTTCACGATATCCGAACTCAAGCTATGATTCCATAGACTTCAGTCAATCATGTGACTCAGGAAAACCTCATGATCTTAGTCAGTTGTCAGATATCAGTAATATTCCGCCAGTCAAAGAAATTCAATAAAATTAAGTCATGCACAGTCAGTTATTCATGTCCAGTCCCTCCAGATGGGAGTAGAGGTTAGCACCGAGTGAACCCAAGGATGGGAACTCACCCGCCAGTTCAGGGTGTGATTCTTAGTAGTCATCCTTGTGTTTCAGAACTACGTAGCCAGCGTAGGTTGAGACATCTTAACCCGTCAGATTAGGGTTGATGAGGTGGCTTAACCCGTCAGTTTAGGGTTCCCACCATTCTCATTGAGTACCCTCCAGATAAGGGTCACTCACAGGCTGTCCTTACCCATGGCACGATATTGACACCCCTCTAGTCGGGGAAGAGATTGGACCCCAGCTTAGCCATAACAGGCATACCTGGGGTATGTTTGTTAAACACTATTTTCCCATAGTTTCAGTATCAATCTCAGTAAAAGAACTCAGGGCATTCTTCAGATTTCAGTATATACAAGACTGTCAGATACAGTCGTCCATGTTATCAGTTTTAGTATCAGTCATGACAGTTATCAGTAAACCATGTATTATCTTACAGGTCATGCTATCATGTATTCACGGTCCCAGTTTCTATATATGTGTGTTTTCACTCTCCCACATTCATATTAGTTAGTTAGTGTTGTTCATACATGAAACCCTTTATGTTCAGCCTACCTTCCTCGTATACTCAGTACTCCAGTTGTACTGACGCATTTGTGCTATGGTGATTTCTTTTCATGTTACACCATAGGTTCTGAGACACGAGCTCCAGCCAAGTAGTAGCGGTAGCATTCCAGTCGCAAAGACATAGTGAGTCCTCATTGATTCGAGGACAATATGATTTGATACATTTATTTATTTCTTCAGTTCAGTTTTACGGAGTTAGTTAGAGACATGTTCCTTCAGCTCCTTATTCAGATAGTTTAGAGGCTTTCAGATTTATGTTCAGATTGAGTTGTTTTGGGTATTTTCACCCACATAGTTTTATTCAGTTGAACCTTATGGCCTTACAGTTCTATGTATTCTGCATTATTATATCATGATTTGTAGTATACAGGTACATATATCAGTCATGGGTTAGCTTGTGGTCCCTTGGGGTCATGAGCACCGTGTAGCATTCTGATTCATCGAATCGGGGTGTTACATCCGCTTGAGAACCAGTGTTCAAACCCACTCTAGACACCTAGGATAGAACGAAACCAAAAACCTATTTTAAGCATGAGCCTAGGACGACCCAATACCCGAGCGGGGTATTGGGCCCATTAGAAAACCTTCCCTACATCTATTGACCCCGAGTCAATTATAGATGAACCATATTTATATGTTGAAGAAAATGTATGCCTGTCTAATTCAATCCATTATCCTTTGGGGGTCGGGAAAAAACTTGATTTGCTTACTTTCGTAAGAAGAACTGAAGCAAGTTAAGCAAGAAATTGATCGATTTGGGAGGTTGCATCTAAGAAAAAGTTTGAACGTCAACGGATGTCACCAATATAAGAGATGGACGAAGCTAAGAAGGTGAAGGCTGATAGAAGAAGCATTCAGTAATTAGTATCCCCTGCGTGGGATATTATTCCCTTTCCCTAAAGATTGTATCCCTTTTGTGCAACTTTTGTAGACATTTATGTCATTTGGGTATACCTATGAAGGTTTTTGGGGATAATGGATTGGCTTTAAAAAGGCATATATTTTCTTCAAAATTCGTTAGGCCTAAACCTTGGCTCAAACGGGTCACCTAATTAGGATGCACGTTTATTACAATATGCTTGTGTAATATGACTCTTTATGTGCTTATACGTGTTATGTTGATTTGAATCAAAGGCGAACTGATCCAATCCCATTTTCCATAGAACATCTCTAGGCAGAAATATACCCCACTATACAAAAGTCCAACCAAAAGTACTCCAAGTCTCCCAAGTTTCTCAGAAAAGTCCGTAGTCATTCTTAAAACTTTCAAAATGATCGCTACCATTTTAGGAAAGCTGACTTTAGAATCAAAAAATGCCATTATAGTTTTGAACTATGTAGGGCCTGATTTCTCACCCTGTGAGATACGTAGGCAGTTTTTTGGCCCGGCCCCATATCTCTAAAAGCTCTGTTGACCTCCACTTTCTTGAAAGAAGTAATAAGGTCGGAAAGAATAAAAGTTGAGCCTTTTGGATAATTTCCACCCATCTATATCATTGAGAAAAATCCTGTTCATTGAAATTTTTAAGTCATCATTACTTCATGGATCAATTCGCATGAGAGGAGAAACAACTCTATATGTTTACTTCCTACCTTATCATCTTGCTTTGCTTATTGCTAACGGAATCTAATATGTCAGCCTTTGAGTTATTTTTACTTTTCAGGTAATAGAAACTACATTGTGTTGGCACAAAAAGACCATACTTCACTAGATCAAATGAATAAGAGATCCCCTTCTTGACTATAGCTTTGTGATAGGAAAAGAAAAATGACTAGTAGTAAAACTGGACTCTACCAATCATTTTTTCAAACCTGTAAGCTATGGTCTTAAGGATGGAATAAGGTAAAATGTAAGGGAGGAATTTTCCAAGACAATCGGGATCATGGAAGATTAATTGGAGAAAACATTGTTGAATTGGACCTCCACTCCACTCATGACTCATCGCCCGTCGTATAACAGTAACTTAAAACCTGCCATTGTCATGTCATTTCAAGAAGCAAAATAATGGTAGCCCTAGAACAGTCAACAGAAGAGTCAAAGAGTTCGAGGATCAAAGAAGCCTAATCTAGAGGAAACCAAGGTGGTTAACTGTGAAGGCGATGACTCCATTGGACATTTGATCCTTTGTTCTATCAAGAAAAACTCAATGCAAACATCATGTCATCTATAGAAGTACTTATTTATATCCTAGTAAGATGGATAAGAGTATTTTTAGGGCAATTATGAGTTTATATACGAACTACGTTTGACCCGAATTCCCAAAGAGGGATACGTAGGCGGCCTATGTCGGCTTCGTTAAACCCCTTAGGAAATTTATCCTTTTCTTTCATGTACGAACTACGTTTGACCCGAATTCCCAAAGAGGGATACGTAGGCGGCCTATATCGGCTTCGTTCAACCCCTTAGGAAAATTTATCCTTTCTTTTTATGTATGAACTACGTGATGACCTAAATTCTCAAGAATGAGATACGTAGGCGACCTATGTCAGCTTTGGTAAACCCATTAGATTTTTCTATATATCCCTAACGTAGTCCTGAACTACGTTTGACCTGATTCCTGCTTCAATGGGATACGTAAGTTCCCCAACGGCTCGGTCATGTAACCCCAGGAAATGGAAACTGGGGAAGAATTTTTTAGAATGAATCTAAAAAATTCACAAGAGAAGATCAACATCCAATAAAGAGAATGAAGATTAGCAAAGACTTTAGGTCCACTCGAGATGATATCATCTCAGACTACTTTAAACTAGGACAGAAATTTTGAGGGAGGCCTCAAAATTTCCAGCAAGTACTGGAATATATTTCAAATTCCCGGCACCAGAGGTTAAAGCCAAGCTTTTGAAGCCACCAACTGTGACAAAGTCTAGGTAGACTCAATTTCTGGCTATGACAGAACTATTTGAAGAACCCTCCGACAATGATCATAAGTTTTGGAAATCATCCATCGGATACAGTTAAAGCCACGAGAAAGACATTCGTTGATCTAGTACATGGCATGACTGACAAAGATTTTCTAAAGCTTTTACAGATACTTTCGAAACTATTTGCTAAAAATAAGACTACTTTTGAAAAAAAATCTTTACAAATTTTTTACTTAGTGATTGCCTAGGCGTCTATGGGAGCAGGGACCCAGGGTGGAGGTACCAATGTGACGGGGCACCTGAAAGATGGAGAGGAGCAAATCAAGGATCAAAGAAGGTAGACACGGATTAGTTTTATTCAAACTAATCATTTCTCTGTGGATGCAGGGATCGATACACAAAAATGAGTGTTTCTTTTGAAAAATCCCCAAGAAAGTCGGGAGCCATGCCAGAGCATATAATGCTTAAGAACGGTACTTTTGGTAGCCCAAAAATGGGCTCAATACCCATTTATCGATGACCTTTTAAATTGTCCATCTCATTTCTTGAGATTATGGAAGACAAACAAAGACGTCTTTTTTTTTTACAAACATTGTATTTAGAATTTTTCTCAAAAGATGGTCGCTAGCAAAAGCGACTTTGTTTCTACTAATTGTCTATCTTGAGTACAGGTACATGTAGAAAGCAAGACGCAGACAAATGAACTTAGGTAAAACTGTTTTCAAATCACCAAGAGGGCCATTCATATCATTTCCAAGAGGGCCATTGCATATCATTGCCAAGAGTGCCATTCATATCATTGCCAAAATGGCCATTTCATATCATTGCCAAGAGGTCCATTTCATATCATTGCCAAGAAGGCCATTTCATATCATTGCCAAGAGGGCCATTTCATATAATTTCCAAGAGGGCTATTTCATATCATTGCCAAGAGGGTCATTGCATATCATTGCCAAGAGGGCCATTTTATATTATTTCCAAGAGGGCCATTCATATCATCGCTGAGAGGGCCATTGCATATTATTGTCAAGAGGGTCATTCAATATCTGTTGACACGCAAGACATAAACGTTGCGTCGAGGATATCATCATCATTTAATATCTGTTGACACGCTAGACACAAACGCTGGTGTCGAGGATATCTCATATTTTTATGAATCAGCATCTGAATGTATCAAGAGCACGTGATTTGAAGGGATGCCTTTAAGTCACTATCTGAAGATGAGCGATATATGGGATTTCCTAGAAATTGATAATTTGAGGGTCATCTATAAGTCATATTATTTGAAATAGAATAGTGTGTAAAATTACCTATGAATTGATAGCCTATAGGTCATCCGTAAGCCACAACAACATCCTAACTGGATAGTGTGCAAGGTCACCCAAAAATCTATAGTTCAAAGGTTATCCATAAGTCGCAACTAAATCCTTATCGGAGAATATGCAAGATTATCAATTTGATAATGTCCAAGGGTTCTCTATAATCCACGTCATATCCAAGATTGATTATGTTTAAGATTACCTAAAGACTAGCAATTTGAGATATATCTGTAAGTCATATTATATCCAAGGTCGGATGATGTGCAGGAATACCAGAGAGCTAATGATTGGAGGGATATCTGTAAGTCATCTCTTATCCAAGGATGAATAATGTGAAGGATTACCTAAAGGCTAGCAATTCAAAGAATATCTATAATTCACCTCGTATCCAACATCAAATAATGCGCAAGATTATCCAAAGATTGTCAATTCAAGGAAAATCTATAAGTCGTATCGATACAAATATGTGCAAGACTTACCCGAGATCACATGCAAAGAATTATTGGCTATAACCGAAGAGGTTATTATTCCACATACAACAAGTGGTATAGGTAACCAAAAGGGTTGCCACACCAGCACAAGATTACTCATTGTAGGGACCGTTCTGCATAAAGTATCGCCGGTGTCAAAAAGGGCCACCCCAATTTGAAGATATATTCAACCGACAAATGTCATAATTATATAACAACCAAAATGGTTGTTGTGTTTTTCGTTGCCAGTTATTTCATTCCAAACAGGTACATGGAAGGATGACTTCGCTTCTTAGGCAACAACTCACGTAGAGATATGGTAAAAAACTATATGTCTCTTTCGTGAATTATGTTTAGCACTAACAATTTTGTTTGAGATATTTTCGAGAGCATCCGAGAGGATAAAAATCTCAAATCAAAACCACAGGTGGGTACGACTTCAAATGGAACGCAACATAATGTGGAACTCTTTCTTAGCAGTAAAATGGGATATAATCTAGAGAGGGACATCAAACTCTCGGGACGCGAGCTAAAAAATGATCATCACCACCATCTAACCACACCCCTATTATAAGGCATGTAGGTATTTTGGGATATTCCTGTTTCAAATTCACCTTTGGGTTATTTCTAAAATCATACCGAGGGTAATCTTTTTTTTTTTTTTAAATTCGGGTGGCAACACACTCAGAGTTTTGGAAATTATGTCCAGGTAAGTTCTTGACTATGGATGTGAAGGATCCCACATTCATGGTTAAGAGGTTACAAGCCTCTTTTTCGTAACTCGATATACTTGTCACTCATTCCAAGCCAAAGATCATCTAAAATTCCAGGATTGCCCTCAAAATTTGGTGTTCCCACATCGGTGGGAGCTCAAAATCAACCCTATTTTGTTCTCTATAAGTAGCTCGCTTTGGAGAAATTGAAAACAAGTCTCGGAAGGTTAAAAAAGCCATTTTGAGCAAAAAACTAGTATATTTTTGTTTAGGTATAAATTTTCTTCTTCCCGAGGAAGGTTAGGGGATGCTCGAAGTTTTCAAAGTCGCGGAAGAATTCTCTGGTGGGGATATAGTTCGGTGTTAGCTCGCTGCCCCGATTTGCTGCTCCGAAAGAGGTAAATATTTTTTCCATTTTAACTTCTGTTATGGTTTTCTTTTTCTTCGTCTCTTTCTTTGTAATGTCGTAATTATAAGATTGTTTGCTGGGAGTAGCTTTAGATGGCTATGAAGGTCGTAGGATTAGCTTGTTACTGGTTGTTATTCCGTTGAATCGATAATTGTGTTGAGGTTTTCAATTCGACTACTTTTCAATGATTTCACTGTTTTCATGTTAATAGAGTCATAATCGCTTGATCGTAATCATGTGAGAATTTTTTGTTGTAGAAGGTGGCCGTAGGATATTTGATTATGATGGTTACAGTTGTTGTTTGGTCAATGTTCATTTTATGTTCACTATTTGCCGTGGAAATCTCACTTTTAGTTCATCATGCTACTTATTGTTCCTTTGGTTAATCATGCGTGTCAACCTAAAAATGTTAAGATTCTCCTTACTTTTACCTTATATAAATCATTGTAAATTGGTTCAGTGTTTACATTAATAATATATTTTAGTTCTTAGTTTGTAACTTAATTCGATTCTATTTTGGACCCGATTTCTGCTCATAAAGGCCTAAAACTCTTAGAGTTTTGCAAGACCTTTACCGAAAAATGTTTTAGCAATCAAGTTAATTTGGTTAGGACTCAAACTTTTCCTACCGGGTCAGTTGGTTTAATTTTACTCTTTTGATGTGTTTTGTTGATGAAAATTGTAGTTTCCTAGCATTTTGTGTTAAGTTTACTGTTTCTTTTTAGTTGGTTTGATTTGAGATTTGGTTTGTAGTTTGTTCGATAAAAATCGTAGCTTTGTAACCTGTTTAGTTTAATTCAGCTGTAATTTTCTTTTTGCTTGCAACTCAATGCTTCATTCTTTCTTTGAAAAGCTGTGATATTGTGATACTTCTAGTCCAAATTTTTGTCCTGATAAAGTATGTTGTGTGTTATTATATTGATTGCATCACTCTGCCATATTTGAATTACTGTCGCCCAATTCATTTGAATTACTACAGTTGACTGTTTGTCTATCAATTTGTTATATTATTTTCTCATGTAGCATTTTGTGTTTTGGATGTGTAGTAATTTCGTTTCTTCTTTCTTCTTTTGCATGACAATTCACTGGAGTCCAAACGGACTCTTTGCATTCTCTAATGGACCAATAAGGCCCATCCATTGAGTCAAGCCTGAAAGAGAGCCTAAGTGCGTGGATAAGAAAATTGAAAGAAGGAAAATGGATTAAAGCCCCATCCCTGCAGTGGCAACACGACTCGATAGTCTTCTCTTTCTTTATTTATTCATTGTTGTATTATTTATTTATTTATTTATCATTGTCTTATTTATTTATTACTTTAGTTATCCATTTGGAGCCTCGAAGCTAAAGGTGTAAATTCAATACAGGTGGAGCAAGACCCGAGCCAAAGGCTTGAAAATTAGATTAGGACAGGTGAAATGGGTCGAAAGCCCAATTAGACTAGGACAGGTCTCGTTGATTCGGGCCCAATGGCTTGAATCCTTTACTTTCTCCTCCCTTCCCCCTTTTATGTGTTTATTTGTTTATTAGTTTTGTTTAGAATTAGTTAAAATCCCTACTAAGTTGCCTAAATTTATTTTACACGTCTTTTCTAAAAAATCAATCACTTTTGAACAAATTAATCTTGTTTAGAAGTTAATCAAAAGATGTTTTTAAACAGTCCGGATAACCACAAGTTAGCGGAAGTTTTAGGTGCCTAACACCTTCCTAAAACATTAATAGGAACCGCTTACTTGAATCTCTAACTTAAACGGTTTTTCTGTTTTGAATCGTCTAAGTACATTACAAAGGTTTCTTAATTCCTTTACAAAATTAAGTGGCGACTCTCAAAAAGTCAAAATTTCCGCAAAACACTTAAGGATATAGAAATGGTAGATATAAGAAAAATCATATGTGAAAAAATATTTGACAAATATTTTTTTACTAGAATAAATTACATACCACACCTACCTAACTACTCTTACAAATACCTACATACCAAACCTACACATCAACCATGATAAATTACGTATATTTAGAATATTGAAAAATGGATATGAAAAATATACAATTAATAGAAAAACTAATGAAATCAAATCTTGAAAAATATATGAGAACTAAAGATATAAAATATACAGAATTCCTTAATGAAAACATACAAGAATTATTAAGATTAAAACAAACAACTAGTAAATATTACGATAAAAAATTTAATAACCCATAAAACCTAAGCATCATATGAACAATATGGCAAGCTATATATCTGATGAAATTAAGATACTTGTTTTATATTTCACTAAACACTTAGAAATAGAAGACATAAAGAAAATAATATGGGAAAAAATATTTAATGAAGGATCATTAAGTCTAGAATGGTTAGAAGATATACATGATCTTAGCTTATATTATTCAGATAGTTATTACTCAGATAATAATAGTTATTATTCAGATGGATATTATACAGATTAAAAATGTTAGAATATATTAAAAGAGTTAGAGAAAAACAAAGTTGGCTATACGAAGAAATTAATTATAGAAACAAGCTTAGAAGAGGAAGAGAACAATTAAAAGAAACAATAATTTGGATAAACTAAACCATGAAACAACTAGAATTAAAAAACAGTTTAGAATATGATTTAGACATAGAATTATTCATAAAAGAAAAAGACAGGATAATTAACGAAATAGATAACCTAGAATTTAATATCAGATATAGTATAATTAGAATAAATTATTACAAAGAAATTTGCAGTATTACAACTTCTTTAGGATAAAATGATAAACTATGAATATTTAAAATATTGGAGACAAGATATGGAAGAAATAAGATTAACAGAAATACTTATGAAAAATAATTTAATTGAATATTTTAGAACAAAAGATATAGAATATTTAGAATACCTTCAAAATAATATACAAGAATTACAAAGACTAAGAGAAAAAACTAAAGAATATTACAGTAAAATTTTTAATCAAATACCATCTAATCACCCACCAAGATATGAACATCAATAAAAATAAAAATAAAAATAAAAATAGAAATATTTAGAGAAGTTAAGAAATATCCACGCACAAATAAAAATAGATCCATTAGAGTTATAATAGATCTATTTAAGTTATCCGAGTTATCCGCACCCCCCTCCAAATGGTATCAGAACATTAGTTATTTAAAAGGTAAAGATGGTATGTATAGTAATTTATGAATTATTTAAGTTAGTAATTTATGAGTTATTTAATTTTGACTTTGAAATTTATTTACCAAGTATTTATTTACAGATGAATAATTTAGAATTAAAACAAGTAATATCTGAAAAATGGAAAGAATTAAAAATAAGAAGCGAAAGACTACAATATAATATGATTGTAGGAGTATGTCAAAAATCAATAAATGCACAAAAGGAAGAAATATCACATTTAGAATCCTTAATAGATAGTCTAGAATACATATATCAACATGATCGATACACTATCAAATAAATAAAATGATCAAAGAAGAATTTATAATAGACGAAAAAGCATATGAAAATCACGAAGGATTAAAAATAAAAATAGTATTCTCTAATTTAGGAAAAGATATAAGAAAATAGGTGAACATTTATATTTAATGTTAGGAAAAAAAGAATTAAAATTAGAAGATAAGTTGGGAAGAATAAAAAGAGAAAACGAAGAAAAAGACAGAAAAAAGGAAATATATAAGATAAAATAACAAACTACAGAAGAAATACAAAAAATAGAAGAAACTAAAAATAACAAGATTGTTGAATTAGAAAAAGAACTACAAATGCTAAAATACCTATATGAAAAAAGACAGAAAGAAAAAAAAGAAAAGGATAAAGAACAAAAATTATTAAAGGAGATAGATCAAGTTAAACAAAAATTAGAAATAAAAAATAAAGAATCAGAAACCAGTGAATTAGAAATAAATACAATAGATGCTGAATAAACAGATAATTATGATTCGGAAGATAGTTAAAAGATATACAGAAATCTTAACAAATATAGAAAAGTTAGAAATTAATGAAAAACAAGAAGTAATTAATAAAAAAAACTTAAAAAATATAAACACAGAAATAAATACTCTTAATAAAGAAAACGATGAAAACATAAAATCTAGTACATCAGAAATAAGAAAACCTGCATCTTATTATAAAGATAAGTTTAAAAAATATAACCTAAAAAATGAATATAACAAATGGACACTAAAATAAATAATTAATAAAAATTATAAATTTTTAAATTTAGTCTGTGTAATAGACACAAATAAAACAATACAACTATGGGCAGGATACATGTCAAAAAAATTATTAAATAATAATATAGATATAAAAATACACCAAAATATATAGAAAGGACATTAATAGGAACAGTAAAATTATGGTTTTTAAACCTAGCCGAAGCAAGTAAAAAAGTATTAAGATCTGATAAAAAAACAGAAGGAACATCAACAACTACTAAAATATCATCAACAAAAATATTGAAAAAATATGAAGTAGCTATAAGAGATGAATTTAGCAGTATAACAACAGAAGAAGAAGAAGAACATAATAAAGAAAAAGATACGAATAGAAATTTAATGTTAAAATTAGCAATATATAATATATGTTATATAGATGAATATACGTGCACATTTAAAGAATATTATTATAAAGGAACATATAATACAGAGGAAAGTAAGGAGATAAGGAAATTATATTTTAGTAAATTACCTGAACCATTTAGTTCAAAAATAATAAAGAGTTGGGATGAAACAAAAATAGTAGATACCCTAGGAGCAAGAATAAAAATTTTACAATAATGGTATAGAAATCTATGTGAAAATATAGAGAAGAAATAAAAATGGAAAAAATATTAATAAGAAATTTAGCATGTTGCAAAGATAAAATAACACCTCAATTTGAATGTGAAGAAAGATATTATAAGAAAAGAAAAAGACATAAGAAATATAAGAAATACAAAAAATCAAAATATAAGTATAAGAAACCAAGAAAAAGATATTATGTAAAAAATTAAAAACATAAAAGACCATATAGGAAAAACAAAATGTATAAAAGAATGTACTTGTTATAATTGTGGAAAACTAGGACATTTAGCTAGAGATTGTAAAATGCCTAAAACCCCCAAAAAGAAACAAATATCAGAAATAAAGATAAAAAATACAGAATATATGCAAATAGATTATATAGATTACGAATAAAAGATGAAGATAGTATATATGAAATTTCGGAGAATGAAACAGATGATGAAATAAATAGTGATTTAGATGAATCAAATGACTAAAGAAGATATAAAAATAAATAAAATGAATGAAGAAGATATAAAAATAATAACAAAGGAAGAATATTTAAATGAAGACGGAACAGATCAAAAAATAATATTTGATAATAATATATTTGACGAAATAAAAGAAAAAGAGTTAGACCTAAGTATAGAAAAAATATTTAAAATATCAACAATAAAAAATATATTTTGTAGAAAAAAGGAAGAATACTACGTAGTAAGTCAAAAAGAACATGTAATAGACTGTAGATATGCAAAAGGAAGAGCTAGTATACCACTAGTAACAAAAAGAATAATTAATAAAGAAATAAATGATATAAAAAGTAAAGCCCCAATAAAATATATACACCTTGGAGGAACAGAGATATTGATAAAAACATATTTTAGAGAAGGAAAAGATACACTAATAGAATTATATTTAACAGATGATAGAATTATAAAACTTATAGAAAAAAGTATAATAACTGTCATAAGAGGAAATTTAATATACCAAAAATTTAAATTTATAATAAGTGTGAATTATTCAGTAGCAATAACAGATAAAAACATAGATAAATCATTAGTATTATATTGGAAAATATCAGGAATAAAACTAACCCCAGGAAGTGAAATATTTACAGCAAGATATAAAAATCTATATGTATTAACAACAAAACATAAAATAATGGAAAAAAATAAAATTAATAAAATACAAATAGAAAGTCCTTTCGAACAATTTGTAAAAAGAATTGATAATAATGATTATAGTTACAAAGACATAGATAGAGAAGAAGATTTAGAAATAATAAATGATAGAATAAGTACAATAAAAAGAATAGCTTATGAAAAAATAGAATCATCAAACTCATAAAAAAGAACAATTTATGAAACAACTTCAATAGTTAATTTAACTCAATATTGCATAACAGGAACAATAAATGAAAAAGAATATTTAATACTCTTAAACACAGGAAAAGAAGAAAATTATATAGCAAAATATCTAGTAAAAAGTGAAGAAATAAAATCAAATGGTAATATATATCCAAAGAGTCTAATAAACATTAAGGAAAAGGCAGAAAAAGAAATAATAATAGGAGTTAAAAAAAATAAAAATAGAATTTGAAATAAAGGAAGATATGCAAAAAGTAGACATAATATTAGGAATAAAATGGTTAGAACAAGTAAAATCATACAATATAGAACATACACAATTATCTATAACATATAATAAAGAAAAATTATTAATAAAAAGATCTTTGACATGATATGAAAATATATGTTCTTGTAAAAATATTAGTAGAAGGATATTATAATAGGTATTATACACATATGATAGATACAGGAGCAGAAGAAAACTTATATAGATACAACTAATTACCAGAAGGTAAATGGGATAAGGTAAAAATACCAATAGTAGTCAAATGATTTAATAATGAAGGAAGTTTAATTACATATAAAGCTAAAAATATACAAATACAGATATGGGATAAAATAATAACAATAGAAGAAATCTATATTATGAACTAACATCAAAAGATATGCTTTTAGGAATGCCATTTTTAGATAAATTATACCCACATATAATAACTAAAACAGATTGGTGGTTTACATTACCATTTAAACAAAATGTAAGAGCAAAAAGAGTTATAAATAAAATAAGAAAGAAAACTGATTGGATAAAAGGAACTGAAAAAATTACACAAAAGTTAGAAAATGTAAAAAATACTGAAGATACAATAGAACTAGTCATATTTTCGATAAATAAAAAAGAAATAACTATATTTTCAGTAGATAAGGTAGAAATAATAAGGAAAATATTAAGACAATTATACAATGAAGATTCATTAAAAGGATGGGAAAAACATAAAACTACCATAAAAATTGAATTAATAGATGAAAATAGCATAATAACTCAAAAACCATTAACATATGATTTTGACGATTTAAAAGAATTTAAAATGCATATAGATGAATTATTAGAAAAACAGTATATACAAAAAAGCAATAGTAAACATAATAACCCAGCGTTTATAGTAAATAAACATAGTGAACAAAAGAGAGAAAAAAGTAGAATGGTGATTGACTACAGAAATTTAAATGCAAAAACTATAACATACAATTATCCAATACCAAATAAGATATTAAAAATAAGACAAATACAAGGATATAACTACTTTAGTAAATTTGACTGTAAATCAGGATTTTATCACTTAAAGTTAGATGAAAATTCTAAGGAATTAACCACATTTACGGTACCACAAGGATTTTATGAATGGAACATATTACCATTTGGATATAAAAATGCACCAGATAGATACCAACAATTTATGGATAGTTATTTTAAACAATTACCTACTATATACAAAAACTAAGGAGGAACATTTAAAATTATTAGAACAATTTACAGATATAATAGAAAAATCGGGAATAAGTTTAAGTGAAAAGAAAGCCAAAATTATGAAAAACCAGATAGAGTTTTTAGGAATACAAATAGATAAAAGTGGAGTAAAAATGCAACAACATATAGTACAAAAAATAATAAATTCAAAATAAGAATTAGATACAAAAAAGATATTATAATCATTTTTAGGACTAGTAACCAAGTAAGAGAATATATAATCAAAATTAGCAGAAAATCTATAGCTACTACAGAAAAAATTAAAAAAGGATGTAGAATACAATTACAACGAAGAAGATAAAAAACAAGTTCAGAGAATAAAAATACTTTGTAAAGAATTACCAAAATTACAATTCCAGACGAAAATAAAAAAATTACATATATATTGGAAGCAGATGCAAGTGAGTATAGTTATGGAGGAGTACTTAAATATAGATATGAAGAAGAAAAACTAGAACATCATTGTAGATACTACTCAGGTACGTTTAATGAAACAGAAATAAAATGAGAAATAGATATAAAAGAATTTTGTTCATTATATAAATGTTTATTAGAATTTGAGCCATATATTGTATATAACAAGTTTATTGTACGAACAGATAATACACAGGTACGTTGGTGGTTAACAAAGAAAATACAAAATTCAGTTACAACGAAAGAGATTTGGAGACTAGTATTGAATATATTAAATTTCACATTTACAATTGAAGTAATTAGTACTAACAAAAATGTCATTGCAGATTACATATCAATACAAAGCTACATAGACTGATATAATAGAAGATGATGCTTTAGAAAACATACTCAAAACTCTAACTACGCTTTCAATGAAAGTGGACAATATGGGTAATGAAATAGAAAAGCTAAAGACTAATGAAGTTAAACTGAAGTCTAAAGCTATGAATCAACTAACTCAGCAGTGTGTAGAGCTATATCGATCGGAAGACATCAAAATTCCAGAGCTAAAAGGAGACGTTGGGACACTCCATAAAACCCATAACATTTATCAATCTACAATTGCAGGTACAAACAAAGGAGTTAGTGGACAAAGATATCAGAACATGAACATGAATAAGATATTTGAAAAACCATTTATACCAAAAACACAAAAAGATCCCTTGTTCATACCCTCACAAATTACCACATATCGAGATAGTTTAAACTAAGATAAAAAATCCTATAACCACATAACCCGAGCATACATAGAAAATATCCACAAAATACAGACTTATCTAAACCTTAAACCCAGAACCACAGATATCCAAGAACCAAACACAAACTATAAAACTCAAAGATTACAAGGTTTCAACAAGTTAATCGCACTACCGAAAACCAACCCTAGCTTAGTTAAAACTTGTTTCAATTATGGATTATTAAATACTATATACACCCATGAAGGAAATGAACTAACAGATATACCAGAATTATATAGAGCATTCACCACTTATAAAAGAATAACCAAAGAGAATATATCTTTTATAAAGTTTTATACTGCACCAGCAGAGATATTATATGACGAGATCAAACCAATTATACAAATTGTAAAAATAGGATTAACCAGAGATATGATTATACTAGAAGATATTGTTCAGCAGCCAGAGATACCTAAAATCGAGATAGCTGATTTTTATGCAAATAAACGACTTATTGGAATATCTACAATTATTCAAGAATTAGCAAATAATTATATCAATGAAAACCCTATATGGAGCTATTATTCAAGAGATCATCAAATGATTTATTCAAATTCAAGGGAGATACGACAGTCAGATATGGAAGAAGCTAGACAATGGATTCTGACATTAGTCAATCCAGAAAAACAACCAACTGCAAGAGCAATTAGGAAGGAATTTATTTTAGAAGAATTATTAACAAGGTATTACAAGTTAATTGGACACAAATATCCAGACCATTTATGTTTGAGATGTAATGAAGAAGATAATATTATCCCAAAAATTCAACTGGAATGGAAGAAGATAAGGACGACAGCTGAAGATACACGACAAAAGATAGAAAGACACGGAGCAATAATAGAAAGATAAGAAGACAAAAACATTAAAATAAAGAAAACGACATATGGAAGATTAAATAAATTTTCTTGACTTATTTACGTAAGTTATTGTATAGAAGGCCATTATTAGCCTTAACTTTTTAGGACCTATTTTATAGGTTTTTTGACTTTTAACATGTATAGTATTATTAGTTCTTGTCATTTTTAGGATAAGTAAATTATTAATTTAGGATATGTGTAAAGAACAAAATAGTTTACGCGTTTTCTTTTAGGCTATAAATATGTAAGCCATTCGGCAAGATAAAGGCAAGACTTCATGAGTTGAAGCAAGCCTCCTCTTGTACACAAACGACTTTTGAATATTTTAAAAAACAAGTATATTTCAAATGAAAAGCTATGGATGAACAAATCCCAGAATTATCAAACCAACCAAAACAGGTATTTTCATTTATGATTATGAATAGCTAAATTCATAAATTCCTAAAAATCATAATATGATAAAATAAGTTCATATTAGTTACTATATAGTAGAATTATTCGAAGAATAATATGTTACAAAGTTTATTAGCAAAGAGGAAAAGGAGAAAAATCCCTAAGAACTATGCCATTCTAAAGGTGAAACCCGGTGAGGCAAGAAAGCCGTGATAGGGGAGTAACCAGTGTAGAGGCGTTGTTTAAGGGAAAAGTATCCAGATTACCATGCTAATAGTGAAAGAGTAACATAATTATTTAAGAATAATCTAGTACATAGTAATCTAAGATGATCATATTTTGTTATGTATATGATTGGAAGGAATATTTTGAAATAGCACCATATCAAAAAGAATGACTACCTACTTATCCGATGAAATCTTGTTTTGTATGTACTTAAGGATATAGAAATTGTAGATATAAGAAAAATAATATGGGAAAAAATATTTGACAAATATTTTTTGACTAGAATAAATTACATACCACACCTACCTAACTACTCTTACAAATACCTACATACCAAACCTACACATCAACCATGATAAATTACGTATATTTAGAATATTGGAAAATGGATATGAAAAATATACAATTAATAGAAAAACTAATGAAAACAAATCTAGAAAAATATATGAGAACTAAATATATAAAATACATAGAATTCCTTAATGAAAACATACAAGAATTATTAAGATTAAAAAAACAATCAGTAAATATTATGATAAAGCATTTAATAACCCATAAAACCTAAGCATCATATGAACAATATGACAAGCTATATAATCTGATGAAATTAAGATACTTGTTTTATGTATCATTAAAGACTTAGAAATAGAAGACATAAAAAAAATAATATGTAAAAAAATATTTAATGAAGAATCATTAAGTCTAGAATGGTTAGAAGATATGCATGATCTTAACTTATATTATTCAAATAGTTATTACTCAGATAATAATAGTTATTATTCAGATGCATATTATACAGATTAAAAATGTTAGAATATATTAAAAGAGTTAGAGAAAAATAAAGTTGTCTATATGAAGAAATTAATTATAGAAACCAGCTTAGAAGAGGAAGAGAAAAATTAAAAGAAAGAATAATATGGATAAATAAAATCATGAAACAACTAGAATTAAAAGATAGTTTAAAATATGATTTAGACATAGAATTATTCATAGAAGAAAAAGACAGGATAATTAACGAAATAGATAACCTAGAATTTAATATCAGATATAGTACAATTAGAATAAATTATTACAAAGAAATTTGCAGTATTACAACTACTTTAGGATAAAATGATAAACTATGAATATTTAAAATATTTGAGACAAGATATGGAGGAAATAAGATTAACAGAAATACTTATGAAAGAGAATTTAATTGAATATTTTAGAACAAAAGATATAGAATATTTAGAATACCTTCAAAATAATATACAAGAATTACAAAGACTAAGAGAAAAAACTAAAGAATATTACAGTAAAGCTTTTAATCAAATACCATCTAATCACCTCCAAGATATGAACATCAATAAAAATTAAAATAAAAATAGAAATGTTTAGAGAAGTTAAGAAATATCCATTCACAAATAAAAATAGATCGATTAGAGTTATAATAGATTTATTTAGGTTATCCGAGTTATCTGCACCCCCTCCAAATGGTATCAGAGCCTAGTTATCTAAAAGGTAAAGATGGTATGTATAATAATTTATGAGTTATTTAAGTTTGACTTTGGAATTTATTTACCAAGTATTTATTTACAGATGAATAATTTAGAACTAAAACAAGTAATATCTGAAACACGGAAAGAATTAAAAATAAGAAGGAAAAGACTACAATATAATATGATTGTAGGAGTATATCAAAAATCAATTAATGCACAAAAGGAAGAAATATCACATTTAGAATCCTTAATAAATCGTCTAGAATACATATATCAACATGATCTATACACTATCAAATAAATAAAAGTAACAAAGAAGAATTTATAATAGGCAAAAAGCATTTGAAAATCACGAAGGATTAAAAGTAAAAATAGTATTCTGTAATTTAGGAAGAAGATATAAGAAAATAGGTGAACATTTATATTTAATGTTAAGAAAAGAAGAATTAAAATTAGAAGATAAGTTGGCAGCCATGATAAGAATAGAAAGAGAAAACGAAGAAATAAACAGAAAAAAATAGATAAGACAAAACAACAAACTACAGAAGAAATACGAAAAATAAAAGAAACTAAAAATAACAAGATAGCTGAACTAGAAAAAGAACTACAAATGCTAAAAGACCTGTTTAAAAAAAGACAGAAAGAAAAAGAAGAAAAAGTTAAAGAACAAAAATTATTAAACGAGATAGATCAATTTAAAGAAAAAATTAGAAATAAAAAATAAAGAATAAAAAACCAGTGAATTGGAAATAAATACAATAGATGCTGAAGAAACAGATAATTATGATTCGGAAGATAGTGAAACATATAGAGAAATCTTAACAAATATAGAAAAGTTAGAAATTAATGAAAAATAAGAAGTAATTAATAAAAAAAGCTTAGAAAATATAAACACAGAAATAAATACTCTTAATAAAGAAGACGATGAAAACATAATACCTAGTACATCAGAAATAAGAAAACCTACATATTATTATAAAGATAAGTTTAAAAAATATAACCTAAAAAATGAATATAACAAATGGACACCAAAACAAATAAAATAAAAATTGTAAGTTTTTAGATTTAGACTGTGTAATAGACACAAATAAAATAATATAACTATGGGCAGGATACATGTCAAAATAATTATTAGATAATAATATAGATATAACAAATACACCAGAATATATAGAAAGGACATTAATAGAAACTGTAAAATTATGATTTTTAATCCTAGCCGAAGCAAGTAAAAAGTATTAAGATCTGATAAAAATACAGAAGGATCATCAACAATTACTAAAATATCATCAACAAAAATATTGAAAAAATATGAAGTAGCTATAAGAGATGAATTTAGCAGTATAACAACAGAAGAAGAAGAAGAATATAAAGAAAAAGATACGAATAGGAATTTAATGTTAAAATTAGCAATATGTAATATGTGCTATATAGAAGAATATACGTGCGCATTTAAAGAATATTATTATTAAGGAACATATAATACAGAGGAAAGTAAGGAGATAAGAAAATTATAATTTAGTAAATTACCTCAACCATTTAGTTCAAAAATAATAAAGAGTTGGGATGAAGCAAAAATAGTAGATACCCCAGGATCAAGAATAATTTTTTTACAACAATGGTATAGAAATCTATGTGAAAAATATTGAGAAGAAATAAAAATGGAAAAAACATTAATAAGAAATTTGGTATGTTGCAAAGATAAAATAGCACCTCAATTTGGATGTGAAGAAAGATATTATAAGAAAAGAAAAATACATAAGAAATAAAAAAAATCAAAATATAAGTATAAGAAAACAAGAAAAAGATATTATGTAAAAAATTATAAACATAAAAGACCATGTAGGAAAAAAAATCTATAAAAGAATGTACTTGTTATAATTGTGGAAACTAGGACATTTAGCTAGAGATTGTAAAATCACTAAAAACCCAAAAAAGAAACAAATATCAGAAATAAAGATAGAAAATACAGAATACATGCAAATAGATTATATAGATTACGATTTAGAAAGTGAAGATAGTATATATGAAATTTCAGAGAATGAAACAGATAATGAAATAGATTGTGATTTAGATGAATCAAATTACTAAAGAAGATATAAAAATAAACAAAATGAATGAAGAAGCTATAAAAATAATAACAAAGGAAGAATATTTAAATGAAGATGGAACAGATCAAAAAATAATATTTGATAATAATATATTTGACGAAATAAAAGGAAAAGAGTTAGACCTAAGTATAGAAAAAATATTTAAAATATCAACAATAAAAAATATATTTAGTAGAAAAAAGGAAGAATACTACGTAGTAAGTCAAAAAGAACATGTAATAGACTGTAGATATGCAACAGGAAGAGCTAGTATACCACTAGTAACAAAAAGAATAATTAATAAAGAAATAAATGATATAAAAAGTAAAGACCCAATAAAATATGTACACCTTGGAGGAACAGAGATATTGATAAAAGCATATTTTAGAGAAGGAATAGATACACTAATAGAATTATATTTAACAGATGATAGAATTATAAAACCTATAGAAAAAAGTATAATAACTTCCATAAGAGGAAATTTAATATACCAAAAATTTAAATTTATAATAAGTGCGAATTATTCAGTAGCAATAACAGATAAAAACATAGATAAATCATTAGTATTATATTAGAAAATATCAAGAATAGAACTAACCCCAGGAAGTAAGATATTTACAGCAAGATGTAAAAATCTATATGTATTAACAACAAAACATAAAATAACGGAAAAAAATAAAATTAATAAAATACAAATAGAAAGTCCTTTCGAACAATTTGTAAAAAGAATTGATAATAATGATTATAGTTACAAAGACATAGATAGAGAAGAAGATTTAGAAATAATAAATGATAGAATAAGTACAATAAAAAGAATAGCTTATGAAAAATCAGAATCATCAAGCTCATAAAAAAGAACAATTTATGAAACAACTTCAATAGTTAATTTAACTCAATATTGCATAACAGGAATAATAAATGAAAAAGAATATTTAATACTCTTAAACACAGGATAAGAAGAAAATTATATAGCAAAATATCTAGTAAAAAGTGAAGAAATAAAATCAAATAGTAATATATGCCCAGATCTACCAAGGAGTCTAATAAACATTAAGGATGCGACAGAAAAAGAAATAATAATAGGAGTTAGAAAAATGAAAATAGAATTTGAAATAAAGGAAGATATGCAAAAAGCAGACATAATATTAGAAATAAAATGGTTAGAACAAGTAAAATCATACAATATAGAACATACACAATTATCTATAACATATAATAAAGAAAATTATTAGTAAAAAGAGCTTTGACATGGTATGAAAATATATGTACTTGTAAAAATAATAGTAGAAGGATATTATATTAGGTATTATACACCTATGATAGATACAGTAGAAGAAGCAAACTTATGTAGATACAACTGTTTACCAGAAGGTAAATGGGATAAGTTAAAAATACCAATAATAGTCAAAGGATTTAATAATGAAGGTAGTTTAATTACTTATAAAGTTAAAAATGTAAAAATACAGATATGGGATAAAATAATAACTATAGAAGAAATCTATAATTATGAACTAACATCAAAAGATATGCTTTTAGGAATGTCAATATTAGATAAATTATACCCACATATAATAACTAAAACAGATTGGTGGTTTACAACACCATGTAAACAAAAAGTAAGAGAAAAAAGAGTTATCAATAAAATAAGAAAGAAAACTGATTGGATAAAAGGAAGTGAAAAAATTACACAAAAGTTAGAAAATGTAAAAAGTAGAGAAGACACAATAGAACTAATCGTATTTTCGATAAATAAAAAAGAAATAACTATATTTTCAGTAGATAAGGTAGAAATAATAAAGAAAAGATTAATATAATTATACAGTGAAGATCCCTTAAAAGGATGGGAAAAATATAAAACTACTATAAAAATTAAATTAATAGATAAAAATAGCATAATAACTCAAAAACCATTAACATATAATTTTGACGATTTAAAAGAATTTAAAATGCATATAGATGAATTATTAGAAAAACAGTATATACAAAAAAATAATAGTAAACATAATAGCCCAGCGTTTTTAGTAAATAAACATAGTGAACAAAAGAGAGGAAAAAGTAGAATGGTGATTGACTATAGAAATTTAAATGCAAAAACTATAACATACAATTATCCAATACCAAATAAGATATTAAAAATAAGACAAAGACAAGGATATAACTACTTTAGTAAATTTGACTGTAAATCAGGATTTTATCACTTAAAGTTAGATGAAAATTCTAAGGAATTAACCACATTTACGGTACCACAAGGATTTTACGAATGGAACGTATTACCATTTGGATATAAAAATGCACCAGATAGATACCAACACTTTATGGATAGTTATTTTAAACAATTACCTAATTTTATAGTATACATAGATGATATACTACTATATACAAAAACTAAAGAGGAACATTTAGAATTATTAGAATAATTTACAGATATAATAGAAAAATTGGGAATATTCTTTTTGTTATTACTGGTATACTAGCTCTTCCTTTTGCATATCTACAGTCTATTACATGTTCTTTTTGGCTTATTACGTAGTATTCTTCCTTTTTTCTACTAAATATAATTTTTATTGTTGGTATTTTAAATATTTTTTCTATACTTAGGTCCAACTCTTTTCCTTTTATTTCGTCAAATATATTATTATCAAATATTATTTTTTGATCTGTTCCTTCTTCCTTTGTTATTATTTTTATATCTTATTCAGTCATTTGATTTATTTTTATATCTTTTTCAGTCATTTGATTTATTTTTATATCTTTTTCAGTCATTTGATTAATCTAAATCACTATCTATTTCATTATCTGTTTCATTCTCCGAAATTTCATATATACTATCTTCACTTTCTAATTCGTAATTTATATAATCTATTTGCATGTATTCTGTATTTTCTATCTTTATTTCTGATATTTGTTTCTTTTTTGGGTTTTTAGGCATTTTACAATCTCTAGCTAAATGTCCTAGTTTTCCACAATTATAACAAGTACATTCTTTTATAGATTTCTTTTTCCTATATGGTCTTTTATGTTTCTAATTTTTTACATAATATCTTTTTCTTGGTTGCTTATACTTATATTTTGATTTTTTGTATTTCTTATATTTCTTATGTCTTTTTCTTTTCTTATAATATCTTTCTTCATATCCAAATTGAGGTGCTATTTTATCTTTGCAACATGCTAAATTTCTTATTAATGTTTTTTCCATTTTTATTTCTTCTCTATATTTTTCACATAGATTTCTATAACATTGTTGTAAAAATTTTATTCTTGCTCCTAGGGTATCTACTATTTTTGTTTCATCCCAACTCTTTATTATTTTTGAACTAAATGGTTTAGGTAATTTACTAAAATATAATTTCCTTATCTTCTTACTTTCCTCTGTATTATTTGTTCCTTTATAATAATATTCTTTAAATGAGCACGTATATTCATCTATATAGCACATATTACATGTTGCTAATTTTAACATTAAATTCCTATTCGTATCTTTTTCTTTATTTTGTTGTTCTTCTTCTTCTGTTGTTATACTGCTAAATTCATCTCTTGTAGTCACTTCATATTTTTTCAATATTTTTGTTGATGATATTTTAGTAATTGTTGATGTTCCTTCTGTTTTTTTATCAGATCTTAATACTTTTTTACTTGCTTCGGCTAGGTTTAAAAACCATAATTTTACTGTTCCTATTAATGTCCTTTCTATATATTCTGGTGTATTTGTTATATCTATATTATTATCTAATCATTGTTTTGACATGTATCCTACCCATAGTTGTATTATTTTATTTGTGTCTATTACACTGTCTTATTCTATTTATCATAAGTAGAATACAATTGATAACTTATCAATTGTATAATAACTCAAAAATAGAATAATAACTCAAAAATATAAGTATAACTCGGATAAGTCTGACTCTGGGTTTAAGATTTGGATATCTACTTGCTTACCGCTTTGATATTATCTGAATTGAAATATAAACTGTCTTCTCTCGCGAATCCCTTTAAGTCTCTGAATATTCCTGCCACTATTTACCTTGTGTGCGACTATGCTCCACTAAATCTTTTATTCGAGATGAACCAGTGTTCGACTACGCTCATGATTTAAGAAATATTAGTCACACATGTTAGGCGGGGTGGATTACCACTGGAACCAGAATAGTTTTTCTACCGATAAATTGGCCCTCTCAATTCGAGTTGTCCGCTCGAATAAGAAAATCTACACACCTATCTTCATCGGGGTAAATCTAGTAGAACTAAAACTTAGACGTTGATGTTGGGCGTATTTATACCCCTAAGAACCATAATTTACCCATATTTTAGCTAAGTTTGGAGGATAAAATATATAATTCCTGCACTTTTAGTCCATTTTCCTTTAAGTGAGCTAACCTATGTGATTAGCATGTTTTTCAGGTATTAATGATGAAGATTTCAGCACTTTGTGGACCTTTGGGCAGCAAAGGGAAACTTCACATAAGAGGGAAGGCAACTTTTGGAAGCTTGTGGACTGAATGTGATGCTTGGAGAACTTGTCCCGGGCAAAATCAGTATTTCTAAATACTTAGGGATGCAGCAGTAACTTAGTAGGACAAGGATGTTATAAAAACCCTATTTGCTGAATTTTCCAGCATTGATTCGATCAATATTCATTCAATCATTAGTCATTATTCAGTTTACAGATTCTGTAAGTTTAGACAGAGAAAAACGCTAAGGCTACACGAACGGCTAAAGGGAAGAAAAACGTCAACCTCTTGTTTGACGCCAACTTCATCCCCATCGTGAGATTATTCTAACTTTGGTATGATGATGATGTCTTCTTTGATTTCCGTTGTACTCATGAGTAGCTAAACTTCTTTGTTAAGGTTATGGAAACCTTGTAAGATACTATCTATTGCTATGAGTTTGTGAATTCTTGATGTGTATGCTACTTATATCATTACTCTCTTCGTTTTGATTAAATTCTCATGGTTGCAAACATAGAGAACATGCCATTATAGCATTAGCTTGTTCGGAAGAAAAGTTACATGTTGGGAAAAGAGAGTGTGACAAGGAAATAGGGCTTCTAACCTCTATTTACACGTTAATGCATTAACCGGATTAACTTCTTGGAGAATTTGTACCATTCATTATACACTTTAGGCTCGGGAGAGCTAAAGTGAAATAAATCCTTGATGGTTGGGAAACACTTGGATTTAGAATTAGAATACGATTCTCTATAAGTGCATGCATGTCTAAATTCCGCGTTACTCATAGTTAATAGAGAAGTAGAAACTACAAGGTGGACATAACCCTAACTTATTATTCTCTGTGATTAACCTTTATTAAACAAATCATTCATTCGTTACTTTGATATTATTAATTCACGCCTAAATCAAAACCCCCCTTTTCCGTGGAATTTTCGACCAACAGTCTACTAATAATTGCAACACTTAGTGACCAAGTATTCCCTGTGGGATTCGACACCCAACCCAGTTGGGTTCTATATTTGACAGCGACCGCTTACACTTTCTAACGAGAGCTGTAGTTTGGGCGTTATCAAATTTTGGCGCCGCTGCCGGGGAATACGGTTGTCAACTAAGTTTGTGATAGTTACTAGACCCTTTGGCCAAAGATTCTCGAATTTTACTTTTTGTTTGTTGTTTTTGTTTTGTTCAGGTTTGGTAGAGTGCATGCCAAATACACGAAGATCTGGTCAGCCATTATTACCCATAAATCCTGAACCATAACTTATTGGCAGAATGGATGCGTAACGAAACCTTGAACGGATGGCTGCTCAACAGGATCAGGAAAGATTAGCTGCATTGGCAGCTGCTCAAGTGCATCAACAGAATATTGATAACCCAGGTCGGGCAACAAATCTTGATGAAGAGGACCTGGGTGATGATGAGTTATTAAATCCAAGGCGTGCAGATGATGTGGCTGCACCAGTGAACAGGAATGTCAATAGAGATCGTCAAGCGAGAATGAGACCTGAACGCCGAGCTGTGCAAATCGCTTTTGATGATGATGATGACGACTTGGACGGGGCTGGTGCCACAGGGGCTATTATTCCTCCGCCCTTGGCACCCGGAGCCAAGTTCAATATCACTAGCACCATGATCCAGCTATTGCAACTCAAAGGGTTATTTGGTGGACTTGCAGGCGATGACCCGAATATGCATCTGATCAACTTTATCTCAACATACAAGTCATTTGACAATCCAGGAGTTGGACAGAATGCAATTCGACTGCGCTTATTTCCATTGTCTCTATCTGGAGAGGCAACTCTATGGTTGAACGGGCTGACTCCTGACTCTATTACTAATTGGAGGCAACTGAAAGACGCTTTCCTAGAAAGATTCTTTCCGCCATCCAAGAGAGCACAGTTACGAGATAAGATCAGCAATTTTCGACAGCTTCCAACTGAAGCTCTCCACGAAACATGGGAGAGGTTCAAGAAGAAGCTTATGCGGTGCCCAAATCATCAGATGACCAACATCCACTTGATGGAAATATTATATAGGGCTTTGAACTCGGTGACTAAGCCAGTGGTTGATAATGCTGCAGGTGGGTCATTCATGGACCTTACTTTTATTGAGGCTGGTGATATGCTGGATCGTATAACAAAGCAGAGTAGAGCTTGGCATACCAGGGATTCTGAGGTAGCAAGCTCTACTGTATCTACTGGCATAATAGCAGAACAGAGGCGAAGAGAAGAAGAATGTGACCAAGATATGGATCACATGAAAATACAAATGGACCTTCTTACCAAGCATTTATTATCAGGAAAGATAGAAAAGGTCAAGGCTGTTGTATCACAGGGTAGAGATGAATCTGATTCTGAGGAGAAAGCGAATTATTTGAATAATCAGGTGGGTTTTCGAGGCAATGCCCAAGGAAACCAAGGTAGGAACTATTATGAAAAATATGGATACAAGGACCGAGACCAATGGAATTGGAAGAATAAGAATGACAGGAACAGTTTGTATGTCCCTCCTGGAAATCGTGAAGCTATTGCAACTAGTTCTGGGAAGATTTCCATGGAGGACATGATGGCCAAGCTTTTGAAAGGAGTGGAGGCAACCAACACGGGACTAGCTGAGGTAAAAAATGATTTGTCCTCAATAAATCAATTGGTTGACTCGCATTCCACTGCAATAAAACAGCTGGAACAACAAATGAGTCAACTATCAGCAACACTCAATCAAAGAAAAGCTGGCACCCTACCTAGCGACACCGTGCAAAATCCAAGAAATGATAGATCATGTATGGCTATTACTACCAGGAGTGGTAAGATATTGGAAAATCCATCCAAAGGAAAGCAGGTGGTTGATAATACAGAAGAGAATGTGATTGAAAAAGATTGTGATAATTCTGTAGAAGCTGAAAGTCAGAACGTTCATGACACTACACTTAGACGTTACCAGCCTGAAAAGATTGATAATCTGAAGCAAGATAAAAAGGAAGTGGTGGAGAAAACTATTCCCCTTCCACCACCACCTTTTCCTCAGAGACTGAAGAAGAAAGCTGATGACACCAGGTTCAGTAAATTCATGACTATGTTGAAGCAGCTGACTATTAATGTTCCTTTGGTGGAGGCGCTAGAACAGATGCCTAGGTACGCTAAATTCATGAAGGACCTTTTGACAAAGAAGTGGGCAGCAAGCTATGAGCTGGCAGATAATGTTTATCATTGCAGTGCAATCGCTACAAGATCGTTAGTTCAGAAGAAGGCAGATCCTGGTGCTTTCATTATTCCTTGCACGGTTGGATCTTTGGATTTTGCTAAGACGTTGTGCGATTTGGGTGCTAGCATCAATTTGATGCCGCTATCTATTTACAGAAAGTTGGGGTTGGGCGATCCTTCACCAACCAATATGCGGCTCGTGATGGCTGATAGGTCGGTAAAATAACTTGTTGGTATCTTATATGATGTATTGGTGAAGGTTTATACCTTCATTTTTCCTGCAGACTTTGTTATTTTGGATTGCAAGGCGGATTCTGAAGTACCCATAATCTTAGGTCGTCCTTTCCTTGCAACAGGAAGTATGCTTATTGATTTACGAGCCAATGAGCTTTTATTTCGGATGAATGACGAAGTGGTTCGTTTTGATGTATGCAAATCAATGAAGCAGCCAAATGATATGAATGTGTTTTCTATAGCTGATGTTTATCATGAAGATGCGAAGGTACTATCATTAGAAAAGTAGCCTACTGTTGAACCATTATCTGCTGAGTGTTTGAATTTTGAGCGTGAGGATGTAGAAGATTATGAAGAAACTATTTATGCTCTAACAGGAATAAGGTCCTATTCTCATGCTCCTAAGAAGCTGGACCTTGATCTTAAGAATCGATCCTCACCACCAGCAAAACCATCCATTGAAGAGCCACCAGTGCTAGAATTGGAAGATCTACCCAGTCACCTAAAGTATGCATTTTTGGGAAGTGGTGATACACTTCCAGTTATTGTTGCGAATGATTTAGGTGAACAACAAGTAGAGGCTCTCATTTCTATTCTGAAGAGGTACAAGAGAGCTATTGATTGGACTATTGATGATATAATTGGTATCCCTCCTGGGATATGTATGTATAAGATTCATCTCGAAGAAGATTGCGTGCCCACAATTAAGCATCAGCGTCGTCTGAATCCATTCAGAAAACTATGCACCATATATCTCGATGAAGTCTAAGTAATCGAGATGACTATGTCGTGCCGCGACAATAAATCAAGCGCTACATGGGAGGCAACCCATCGTTTTAATTGTTTTGTTTTACTAGGAGTTTGTTTTTGTTAAATTAAAATCCAAAAAGAAGAGTCGAGCCACGACCAAAACTAAGGCGCTTGGTGGGAGGCAACCCATCCTTCTAATTGTGTTTGTTGTTTTTGATTAAGTGTAGGTGCAAGACGTACAAAGGAGGGGATTAGTCCTAAAATTTTGATTTGAAAGTGAGCCATGCTAAGGGTGGTAAGCTAGGAATGATGGAGCAATGCTATTGGTTAGGCATTGCTTATGCTAATCTAGGCAATGGACAAGGCAAGGCCTATGCTAATCTAGGCAATGGACAAGGCAAGGCCTATGCTAATCTAGACAATGGACAAGGCAAGGCCTATACCATTGCCTATGCTCACTGCCTCACATAGGCAACGGACAAGGCATTGCCTATGAAAATCTAGGCAATACCATAGGCGCCTCCTATGCAAATCTAGGCAATACCATAGGCGCCGCCTATGCCATTGCCTATGCTCACTGTTTCAACTAGGCATTGACAAAGGCGCCGCCTATGCCCAACTAGGCATTGACAAAGGCGGCGCCTATTCCCAACTAGGCATTGACAAAGGCGCCGCCTATGCTAAGCATAGGCAAAGCATTAGGCACCGCCTACTTCTACCTTTTTGTCTCCTAACCCGATTTTACATGGATCAAACCCGACCCATGGCTTAGGCTATAAATAGATCTTCACCCTTAGAACAAAATGCAATTGTTTGCTCCATATAGGCGCCGCCCAAGCTTCCCCATTCTCTCAAATTTTTTCTTTTTGCTCATCTAATCTTGCAAGCTCATCTTCCGAATCCATCATCACGTAAGTTATTCTTTTATATTCCGTAGTTGTTGAAATGATACGTTTATAATGATTTATTAGATTTTGAAGTGGTGTGGTGATTAGAATGTGGTTGGTTTGTTATGATACATCTAGTTGAGTGAAAGAATACGTGTGGGTGTTCTTGACTTTGTTCCAACTTGTATTTGATTGTTATACACTGTCATAGTTTTATGAAGTGAAAATTGTGAAGTTAATACATAATCTTGTAAGTTGAAAACTTGAATGTTTGAATGACTCATTCATCGAGGTATGGATTATGATTGACCACAAGTATACGATGGTGTGATTATTTCTATGCAATAACCTGATAAGAACTCTATGTGGTAGTCTTGTTCAAAAAGTACATAAATCCATTGAAATAACATTGGAAAGGATAGTCAAGATTACATGAAAATATGACTGTGCTAAACATGTTGTCGGAACATATCGCCTAAATGTATGTCGACGAAGTCTGAGTAATCGACATCACTCACTTAATTAGTCTGTGCCAACAAATTAAGTGTGGGGTGGTGCCATCATTGGTTGTTGTTCGATTATAGTGAATCTTCCGAGATGAAACTAACATGACTCTATTTTGATCTCAGGTAGAATGGCTCAAAAAGGACGACAAGGAAAAGAAAAAGTGTCCACCTCACAGAAAGGTCAGAAACGGTCAAGAAAAGAGCAAGCTGAGTCCTCCTCTTTGCAAGTGCCTCGACGCACTTTCGGGATAAAATGGGTCCTAGAGGAGGAAGGAAAGGAGTGGTACAAGAACAACAAAGTAAAAAAATATGTTCACGTGGATTTAATGTAGAAGGAGAGTCTAGCAAAGAGAGAGCCCCGCATTTTGGCTAACATCATGGCACTAAATCTTGATTTCATTTTCCGAGATATGGGGGAATGCAATCTTGATCTAACGTGAGAGTTTTATGCCAATTGGTCCCCAAAGACTACTGGAAGTGAAGTAAAGATTCGGGGCCAAGTCTTGCAACTGAATGCGAAGTTCTTCAACTCTTTTCTGGACCTTCCATCTGTGGATCCATCGCCGCTCAAGGAGCTTTATATCAGACCTCCCTACAGGACAATCAGACACACACTGTGTGGAACAAGGTCCATGGCCCGGTGGATTCGTCACAAGGATAACGGTCGGCACAATACCTTCCCATATGCTTCCTTGAACAGAGAAGCTCGTATATGGTTGAGGATAGTCAACTCTTGCCTGATTCCTGGGACACAGTACACAAAGATCATACGTGATAGAGTATTCTTGGTGTACGCTCTGATGACTAATATTCCCATCAACATTGGTGCGGTTATACGATCGTCAATGCGTAAGGCTAGGCTGCCCAAAAGGTCCCATTTCAGCTTTGGCAATTTGTTGACTGTGATCTTAAGGAAGGAGCACATTGAAGAGAAACTTGCAGATCATAAGCTTCCACACAACCCGAAGAAAGTTGATCTTACAAAAGTTAAAGAGCCTGAAACTGGTCATGGCATCAACCTTACCACTGCAGAAAGACATGCTCGGGATGAAAGTTTCTTTCGCCATCTATATGGCATGACTCGGTTTACCATAATGAGTGGGGGTCGGGTTCCGACTGATGCCGAGCTTCAACAGTTGGATTATGACTACCCGATGAATGAGCATGCGCGGGCTATGTGTGGAGTAGGGGTACATTTTGAGGAACCTCTCGATGATGACGTGCCGACTGACGATAATCATCAACTGCCAGACTCAGACGTGGAGGACAACTCTGATGACGATGACTCTGATGATGATTCCGACACAGGGGGTATGACCCCAGACATAGAGAAAGAGTCCGACTAATCAGGTTCTCCTGATTTATTTTCCACTGAGGGCAGTGTGTCCAGTCTAAGTGTGGGGTGCTGGTATTTGTATGTTGTATGGTACTTCTTTGCCTACATTTATTCTTGTTTTTTGCTAATTAGTCGTAATTAGTTAGTTAAATTTTTGATTTTTTTTTATATTTTGCATGAAATTGTTCTAATAGACGGCATGGTATTATAACAAGAGTTTGTGCTAATTCATTACTATTGAGACATTTAGGCTCTAAGTGTGACTCACTGTGTGATAATTGTGTGGTTTAATTCATTCATCTGTTAGGTCAAGAGTCTATACTGCTCCCAATAAAGTTGACCATGTGCCTTGTGTGTGTGAGGTTATAGTATATTCTGTGTTATGACTGATGCTAGAACTTGCCTGGTGTGTGTGTAAAGCAAAATAAAGAGTGTGAGTTTAGGAGATGATTTAGGCATTTCTTTGGCAGCCTGTAATTGTTTACCTTCTTTTTACCTACCTTTGTACATTATCCTAGTTAACCCCCTTTGAGCCTTTAGCTATTTTCTTTGACAGCCTCATATGTAGCCTAATCCATTTTTTTTTCAAGACCATAATTTGATCCAAATTCCTAAGCGCTTTAAATTGTAGAGTCATGTGACAAAATAAGAGGAAATTGGGTGAGAGTGATGCCTCAGAGTGTATTGGTACTTGAAATTGTTGTGAAAAAGAGTGGCTATCATAGAGGTGTTTTATAAAAAAAAGAGAAAAGAAAAAAAAAGAAAAATAAAAATAAAAAGATAGTTGTGTTTATAATTGAATAACAAAATAGGTGAGAAGGGGTGGTAGATGAAAGGAAAGTAGAGGGGTTGTTTAAAAGAGAGTGTTAATGACATAACGTAGTGTATTAAAGCGCTTAGGGAACATAGTCACTATTTCTGGCCAAAATAGTCCTACCTGTCCCTTAGCCTACATTACAACCTGTAAAGACCTATTTGATCCTAAGCTTAGCATTCCGATATTAGTAGAGCATTACACTAAGGGCAAGCCTATGGTCATCAGTTGCAATATAAGAATTCTTTGTGAGAAGTGAGAGCAAGGAGAGTCTTATACCCATGTTTCGAAAATTGCAAAACTGTGAGTGATCATGGGTAATATCTTGTGTGAGACACACATGGTTGATGATTTTTGGGTAGTTTTATATGATTCTTTGTGGCTTAAATTGTGGATACGAATTAACCATCCTCACGAGTCTATGTTGGAGGTTGAATTGTTTCTAGTAGTGATCAAGAAACCTACTCTCTGTTAATAATTGTCGTGCATGTCTTGTTGAACATTTTGTGTTGCTATTGTGAAATTCTAGTTAGGTGTTTGCATGGACGTAATATTTTGTTCGAGGATGAACAAAGTTTTAAGTGTGGGGTGGCGATGTTGGGCGTATTTATACCCCTAAGAACCATAATTTACCCATATTTTAGCTAAGTTTGGAGGATAAAATATATAATTCCTGCACTTTTAGTCCATTTTCCTTTAAGTGAGCTAACCTATGTAATTAGCATGTTTTTTCAGGTATTAATGATTAAGATTTCAGCACTTTGTGGACCTTTGGGCAGCAAAGGGAAACTTCACATAAGAGGGAAGGCAGCTTTTGGAAGCTTGTGGACTGAATGTGGTGCTTGGAGAACTTGTCCCGGGCAAAATCAGTATTTCTAAATACTTAGGGATGCAGCAGTAACTTAGTAGGACAAGGATGTTATAAAAACCCTATTTGCTGAATTTTTCAGCATTGATTCGATCAATATTCATTCAATCATTAGTCATTATTCAGTTTACAGATTTTGTAAGTTTAGACAGAGAAAAACGCTAAGGCTACACGAATGGCTAAAGGGAAGAAAAACGTCAACCTCTTGTTTGACGCCAACTTCATCCCCATCGTGAGATTATTCTAACTTTGGTATGATGATGATGTCTTCTTTGATTTCCGTTGTACTCATGAGTAGCTAAACTTCTCTGTTAGGGTTATGGAAACCTTGTAAGATACTATCTATTGCTATGAGTTTGTGAATTCTTGATGTGTATGCTACTTATATCATTACTCTCTTTAAGATGATCAATTGGTTAAGAAAAATAGAAAAGATTTTTCCTTTCATTTCAAAAAATAAATCAGTTTCATGCAAAATCTCAAAAAAGTCTTTTTATTTTCTCTTTGTTTTTTGACTTTGTAAAGAAAATTCAAATAATTTCTTTTAACTTCATGAACTACGCCGGCCTGATGCTCACTATTTGGTGTGATACGCAGGCAAAATTTGTAGGCACGGCTTAACCTTTCTATACATTTATATATGTATATTTTATACTACGAATAGTCATGTGGGATATATTCACAACCAAATATTTTTTTTTTCTCTCTCTTTAAATCCTTTGCTTTTATGCATCTCTTCTTACTTTAAATAATTTGTATCTACGTAGGTGTTAATATTTTTCTCTTGTCTTTCTTCTCTTTCAAAAGGTGTAACATGACTGCCAATTAGAGGAACATGTGAGAAAAGGCCTAAGGTTGAGGAAACATCAAAATCATGATTGTCAACTAGACACCCCTGCTTTTGTGGCAATGGTGGAATGAAATAAAGGGGTATGATGATCAGAAGACAGAGAAATATTATTTGGGACATCTTGTGCATATGATAGAAATCAATCCCATAAGAGAAGTATTTAAGGCATTGATTGATGTTTGGGATCACCATAATAATGTATTTCGTTGCTCGAACTTTGAGATGATCCCAAATCTAGAGGAATTAGAAAGTTTCATGGGGGTAGGATTCAATCACCAAGATTCTGATCTTCGAAACAAGAGATCTATAGTCCCTAAGAATATGGATAGGATTAAGTTTTTGAAGTTACTGAAAATCAATCAGATGAAAATAGCAAGTTTGGAGCAAGGCTGGAAATCCTTAGAATTTTTGTTCAATAGGTTTGGCCGAGAGGAAGGATTCAAGAAATACCGAGGTCAAACAATAATGGGGACCTACAACAGTGGAGGGAACACAACTGCTTTTCTTCCATGGTTGCATTCTTGAGATGTTTAATTTTTTTAGAGCATGATGATAACGTTGACATCTGTTTGGCTGAAGTAGTACAAGATTTAACTAGAATGAATAACCCTACCCTTGTGCCCATGATTCTTGGAGACATTTTTGCGCAATAACTAAGTGCAAAAAGGGTTTCATATACTTTGATGGGTGCAATATTTTATTGCAAATATGGTTCTTGGAGTAATTTTATTTTCACCCTTATGCACCAGGGCAGAGTGACTGGTTAAAGTGTGTAACTTCTCATGAGGAAATGGACATTAAAAGTAAGTTCTCAATTAGGATCAAGTCTTAGAAGGAGAAGGTATCTAAGATCACTAACAAATAATCTGGACTTACTATTGGTTTTTAACACAAGATATCATTTGTATGTCCTCATACCATCCTTATTTGGTGTTGATTGATCTTAGAGGGGTCCAATCTAATGTGCCACTTTGAGTAATGCACCAATTAGGTCGACTTCAGGAGATTTCTTAAATAAGGAACATAGTTGAATTCATGTATGATACTCCTCCAGTTTTTTTTTTTGATAGACCTGAGATACTGAAGTTTTGGTATGGGAGTATAATATCTGAGTCGAGTGAAATAGTAAAAGATCGTAATAAAGGAAAAGTGATCCCTGGGTAGTTTCCATAGTTGCATAATCCTTTCTTATCTAAAGATGGACTTGAGGGTTCTGGAAAAAGAAAATGGGATAGGGAATCAGAGGTTCGAGCTAGAGTCAGACAAGCCTGTCTTAAGGCGGAACATGAATTCCAGAAAAGACTGGATGAGAGGCAAGTTGAATGTGAAGTGAGAATCACCCATACTCGAGAAAAGGTAGAAAAGGACTATCAATTAGCTCTACAAGTTATGAAGGAAGATTTTAGGCACGCCAAGAGAAAATGCGGTCAATTAGAGAAAAAGATAGGAAGTAGAGATGGGTCAACATAAAAAAGAGTAGAAGCAGACAAGAGCTTAATTCGAGTCTTACAAGAATATTTAGGTATCATTGAAGTAGAAATGGGAAAACAACAATATAAGTTTGAACATGAAAAGGCCTAACTGATACGCACTCAGGATAGACTTCAATCTCAAGTGGAAGTGTTTATGGAACGAGAGGGGGAAATAGCAAAGCGCTTCACTGCCTATCAAGAAAAGTTTGAAAGTGAGAGAAATCAGTGGATGATTGAGCGAGATGCACTTTATTATCAAATCGAGGAGATTCAAAGCATGCAACATACTACTCGACATTGGTTGCAAAATTACCATGAAAATATGAATGATTCCAAAGATCAAGTGCTTCACCTTAAGGACACTCTTGTTGATATGTATGATGGTTATATCTACCATAATAATGAAAGTTTTGGTCGGCGGGCACGTGTTCTTGCTCCGAATCTACCAAAAGCATTGTCCAGGATATATTCAAGTCTAGGAGGCAACTAAACACCTTCGGAATATGTTCTGATTGTGGTTTATTAAGTCCTTTTAGAGTCTATTTCTTTTTAGATATTTTATTTTATTTTTTTCAGTACTTCGAGTCTATTGCAATTTTAGGTAATTCTAGATTTTTTAATTTAAATCTTTATATTAAAAAAATATTGAAAATGAATGAAAAGGCTTTGGTTTTAATTCAATTTTTATTCATTTTCTAAAAAAAACAATCATTCATTATATTTATGAACTACATAATGATCTGATTTATGTTGAACATGATACATAGGCAACCCTTGATGGGTTCGATCAAATGCTTTCCAATTTTTTTTAAAAGGGGGCTAACGAGTAACTAAGAAGAGTTAAAATTAATTCATCCAAAAGTCGGGATGAAACAAAAGAGCTTTCTTGAGTTTATTTTAGAAATGAAATCATCTAGGTGCATGACATACAACGTGTTATTAATATCTGTGAGACTCTAAATCCTAACACATTTGTTTTTGTCTCACAAATAAAGTTGTAAGGTGGTTGGTTTTTTGTTAAGTTGGCATCTCATACATACAATACTATATAAAATAGAAAGGCAAAGATGACCCTCAAGGAAGGTATATGATATGCCCAAATTACACCTCTCTTGCGAAAGAGTAAGCGGTCATTGTCAAACATATAACCCAACTAGGTTGGGGTTAAATCCCACAGTGAATATGATGTTAATCAAGTCAATTTATGATTAAGCCGACTAATAGATAATGGTTTCCTTTAATTAGGGGGTTTTATCAATCAACAATTGTTAACGTTTCAACTTGCTTTAGAAACTCAAAGCTAAGATTTCAGTAATTTAAATCAATGATATAGAGAGACTAGAGTTGTAATCACTTTAATTATTAATCCTCATTGAATAAAAGTTGTATTATTGGATTCTTGTGAATTGTGGAAAACACCAAATTATCATTATCGATAGCCCGTCTAAGTGTTTCTCAACCTACCTAGATGTTGAGTTTCCTAATTATCTCAAACTTAGGAAAACCTTCTATTCGCATTGATTTTATCTCAAGTTGATCAATCTTGTTACAACATTAATCATTAGATGGAAAATTAACATTCCCAAACACTCGTTGGTAATTCTCTACCTTTAGTAGATTTTCCAGTTTGAGCAAACCAACATAAGGCTAGATCTATTGTTTGCAGCCAATAGAAAACATTCATTACAAAGAAATTATCAAGATGTTCTCACAATCACAAGAACCTTAACCAACTATTAAATCAATATAGGAATAAACATAGATTCCACAACTCTAGTTGTGGGTTTTTAAGGCTAGATCTATTGTTTGCAACCAATAGAAAACATTCATTACAAAGGAATTATCAAGATGTTTCCACAATCACAAGAATCTTAACAAAATATTAAATCAATATAGGAATAATCATAGATCCCACAACTCTAGTTGTGGGTTTTAGTTCCACGTGAAATAGAATGAGATAATTGCAATTGAATCCATAATTCAAAGCAATTAAACTTACAAAATATGTAATCAGAAGGTTGATTCCCTTCCAAGTTCAAGAGGAATTTCCCCAAAACTAAATCAAAGATTCGGAAATTGAATTCAAAGTTTTTGAGATCCCAAAGATGTAAACTAGTCTTTTAAATAGGTTCAAGATAATGAAAGAAACCCTAAAAACTTCTACTTATATCCGTAACTTAAAGAAAATTCGGAATTTTAAAACCATATTTACTTCCCTTAGCTGACGACCTAGTCTGATAGCTTATCACAAATTTGATAGCTTATTAGATCAAGTCATCAGACATTCTTCCCACAAGTGATGACTTGGTCTGATAGCTTATCATAAATCAGATAGCTTATCAGATCAAGTCATCAGAAATGCTTCAGATTTCTTGCTCTCTGCCTATGGGTGCGTCTAGATGTGATAACTTATCAGATAAGTTATCAACTAACATTTTTCTATCTGTTTCATTCCAAACTTTTCCTTCTTGACGTAGTTATCATAGGTTTCCATGCATCTCTATTTCCCTGCAATATCACATGAAATATAATAAAAAACAACAATAGTTACTTAAGAACTTACAATTATTTCGAGTTAAAAAACTTAAATGTGCTAACAGAAGGCTAGCACATCAACACCCTAAACTTAAAACAATTTCTTGTCCTCAAGCAACTACATAACACCATACTACAATGCTTAACCAAGAGAAACATAAGATACCTATGACATTCAATCATCAATTTTAGCTCAAAACACATTACCCTCTCCAAGTTCAATCACTTTAAACCCAACTGTGTATATTAATGAAAATCCATAATGTGACACAAAGGAATCAAGATATGACATTACATTAGAAACAAACAACCATGCATATGTACGAGTTACACAACCCAAATAAGTAAGAAACTAGCAATACAACCCATGTGACCTTACAACAAAGAAGTCCCTCCTCACTCATATATGAAATCAAGCACGTCAATGCAGGGATGGTCCAGAGACACTCACTCTAAAAAAGAATTTCCAATCAATGTATGTCAAATACCATAAGCTTGCCCTTATTTTCATTACCTAGACAGTTAAGTGAAGATCGCTATAGGACTTTTCTTTAGATTGTAACGTAGGCTTGGGGATGGTATGATACATAACGATATTTAAAGTGACTAGGCCTCCTTGGCACTACACTAACTTTTGGAGTCTGACTTATTAACCTTTAACTTATTTCTCCCTTTCTTTATTAAAGAAAATTTAGGCTAGGTGAGGTCGTTTAGTCTTTCATTTTTGCCTTTTCATAACTTTTCTTTTCTTATTCTTTTTCTACCACTCCCAGTCTTGCATTTTTTCACTCATTTTACCTATCTTTATACCCACTTTACATCATGCATCCCTATGATAGCCACCCTCAACTTAGGCTATTTGCCTAAGTCGAAGTGCACAATGTCCAAGGAGTCCCAGGGACAAAACAGGTTCATTGTGATACAAATAGAAATGTGATAGGTTTAACAAGAAAAATTAGCATACAGGCTCAAAATTGGGATCAAGGGATATTACTCACACATGGAAGGTTATTTAGGCTAAAAGTGGACTAATATCAAAAAACAGCCCATGATCCTTTCCTAACCACTATCTTACAACCTCAGTAAAACTAATTGGACAAGTTATGGATTTAACACACAGAGGGAACTTGGTAATATCTCTCAGACACTTGGCACAAAGGTACATCACAAGCTACTACCTCTTCAGTTTATGCAATTATTAGCAATGATTATCATGTCCTTAATACCAATGCCATAACAAGATTCACAACAGTCGCATATAGATACATATCACACAGTTGCAATATCTATTTCAATCCAAACTTATCCTTCTTGACGTAGTTATCATAGGTTTCCATGCATCTCTATTTCTCTGCAATATCACATGAAATATAATCAAAAACATCAATAGTTACTTAAGTACTTACAATTATTTCGAGTTAAAAGTCTTAAATGTGTTAACAGAAGGCTAGCACATCAAAGCCCAAATTACACCTCTCTTGCGAGAGAGTAAGAGGTCGTTGTCAAATATATAACCTAACTAGGTTGGGGTCGAATCACATAGAGAATATAGTGTTAATAAAGTCTATTTGTGATTAAACCGACTAATAGATAATGGTTTCCTTTAATTGAGGGATTTTATCAATCAACAATTGTTAACGCTTCAACTTGCTTTAGAAACTCAAAGCTAAGATTTCAATATTTCAAATCAATGATAGAGAGAAACTAAAGTTGTGATCACTATAATTATTAATCCTCATTGAATAATAGTTGTAGTATTGGATTCTTGTGACTTGTGGGAAACACCAAATTATCATTATCGACAACCCATCTAAGTATTTCTCAACCTACCTAGATGTTGAGTTTTCTAATTCTCTCAAACTTAGGAAAACCTTTTATTTGCACTGATTTTATCTCGAGTTGATCAATCTTGTTACAACATTAATCATTAGATGGAAAATTAACCTTCCCAAATTCTCGTTGATAATTCACTATATTTAGTTGATTTCCCAGTTTGAGCAAACCAACATAAGGCTAGATCTATTGTTTGCAACCAATAGAAAACATTCATTACAAAGGAATTATCAAGATGTTCCCACAATCACAATAATCTTAACCAACTATTAAATCAATATAGGAATAATCATAGATCCCACAACTCTAGTTGTGGGTTTTTAAGGCTAGACCTATTATTTGCAACCAATAGAAAATATTCATTACAAAGGAATTATCAAGATGTTCCCATAATCACAAGAATCTTGTCCAACCATTCTAGTTCATCGTCTTGAATGTTGTGTTGTTTTGAGCGCTAAATTATTGTGTTTAATGATATAGGATGCTTGGTGATTGGATTATGATGATATATGAAGGATATATAAGTTTCAAATCAAGTGAAAACAACTCAAAAAAGGCTCGAAATGGCTTAACGAAAGCACAATACACAACTTTGACTCAATTTGGATACCTGGAATGTCTAGGGCGAGTGTGGGAGCATGGGAAGCATTCTGGGTGCGTTCTACATACCAAAATACTCAGAAGACACCCAAAATAGTTTACCCTCGATGTGGGACCTCTTCAAGACCCCTACTTAAGTCAAATGGCCCTCGAAAATTGACCCTATTTCAAATACGGGCAAAACTGCAGATATGAATCCTAATCAGTTTGGGACAACTTGGACACTATAAATACATCTTTGTACTTCTTATTATTCACCTTTGTACGTTTTGGAGTAGTTGTGGGGATTCTCAACACTTCTTTTAGGCTTTATATCTCTTTAGTTTAGTTTCTTTTATGGTTTGTAGCATCAATCTAAGGGATTGGATGATGAATATTTCCATTGAAGGCTAAAATCCATTTTTTTGCCCCTTAGCTGACGACCTAGTCTGATAGCTTATCAGATATCTGATTACTTATCAAATCAAGTCATAAAAAATGCTTCAAATTTCTTGCTCTCTGCTTATGGTGACGACCTAGCCTGATATCTCATCAGATATGTGATAACTTATCAGATCAAGTCATCAGAAATGCTTAAGATTTTTTTCTCTTTACTTATGGGTGACGACCAGCTGTGATTACTTATCAGATGGTTGATAAGTTATTAGACAAGTCATCAAATAACATTTTTCTATCTATTTCAATCAAAACTTGTCCTTCTTGATGTATTTATCATAGGTTTCCTTGCATCTCTATTTCCCTGCAATATCACATGAAATATAATAAAAACCAACAATAGTTACTTAAGGACTTACAATTATTTCAAGTTAAAAGTCTTAAATGTGCTAACAGAAGGCTAGCACATCAATACACTCAACTTAAAATAATTGTTTGTCCTCAAGGAACTACATAATACCATACTATGATGCTTAACTAAGAGAAACATAAGCTACCTATGATAGTCAATCATCAATTTTAGCTTAAAATACGTTACCCTCTCCAAGTTCAATCACTTTAAACCCAACTATGTATATTAATGAAGATCCACAATGTGAAACAAAGGAGCTATGTATAAGTTACACTACCCAAAAAAGTAAGCAGCTAGCAATACAACCCATGTGCCCTTCAACAAAGAAGTCCCTCCTCACTCATATATGAAATCAAGTATGTTAATGCCGGGATGGTCAAGAGACACTCACTCTCATAAAGAAGTTCCAATCAATGTATGTCAAATACCATAAGCTTGCCCTTATTTCATTACTTAAGATTTTAGACAGTTAAGTTAGGATCACTATAGGACTTTTGTTCGGCTTGTAACGTAGGCTTGGGGATGGTATGATATGAAAAGATATTTAAAGTGACTAGGCCTCCTTGGCACTACACTAACTTTTTTGGTCTCACTTATTAACCATTTTTCCAACCTTATTTATCCCCTTTCTTTATTAAAGCCTATTCAGGTTGGGTGCGATCTTTTTGTCTTTCATTTTTTTTTCACAACTTTTTTTTTTCTTATTCTTTTTCTACTATACCCAGCCTTGCATTCTTTTCTCTTCTTTTACCCATCTTCATACTCATTTTACGTCACACACCCACCCTCAACTTAGGCTATTTACCTAAGTCAAAGTGCACAATGTCCAAGGAGGACCAGGGCTAAAACAGGTTCATTGTGATACAAATGGGAAGGTGATAGATTTGACTAGAAAAATAGGCATACAGGCTCAAAATCAGGATCAAGGGATATTATTCACACATGGAAGGTTATTTAGGCTAAAAGTGGACTAATATAAAAAATGTCCTATGATCCTTTCCTAACCATACAACCTCGGTAAGACTAACTAGGCAAGTTCTGGATTTGACACAGAGGGAACTTGGTAATATCTCACACACACTTGGCATAAAGGTATATCACAAGCTACTACCTATCCGGTTTTATGCAATTGTTAGCTACGATTATTATGTTCCTAATACTAATGCCATAAAAATATTCACAATAGTCACATATAGATGCATATAACACAGTTACAAACTAGATAATTGGAAAGATTTTTATCATTTGTCCTAAAAATCAACAAAAATATGTCAACTGCCCTAGATACTTATTTTTCTCCCAGTTAACCACAAAACATCATGAAACAAAACACAATATGCCTAAACATGTTGGCTCTACTAGGAACAAGGCTCTGGGGAAAAGAGACACGACAAAAAAAAACCCCAGAGGACATCAACACCCATAAGTAGCCCCACCCTCAACTTAAAATCATGCATTGTCCCCAATGCGTCAAAACAAGCAAGAGAGTTAAAAGTATACTTGTGTTACCCTAGGTGTGAAGATATGATACCAATCATATAATACGAATACAAATAACAAAACACCTTGGGTTGCCTCCCAAGCAGCGCCTGATTTAACGTTGCGGCACGACTTGGTCATCTTAACTACTCAGAATTCGTCAAGATACCTTGTTGATACCGCTTGACTTCACTTATTAGATCAAGAAAATGCTTTATTCCTAGTCCGACCACTTTAAAGGCACTTATATCCTTGCTTTCAAGTTCGACCACACCAGCTAAGGTCTCCACAACAGACCTATCCTCAACTGGCATATCTCGCTCATCTTCATAGAATACATCAAAAAATCATGAAAACACTAATCTTTTTTTTCTATTTTATGGATTCACAAACTTCAAAACTAACTTTTTTCTCATTGAGCCTAAATTTTAGCTCATTCAGCTCCATATCAACTAACACTCTTCCAGTTGCTAAGAACGGCCTGCCTAAAATTATGGGTACTTCAAAATCCACTTCGCAATCAAGAATCACAAAGTTGACAGAAAATATAAAATCGACCACCTTTATAAGAGCATCATGTAGAATCCCAATTGGCCTTTTCACCGATCTATTCGCTATTAGAAGTCGCATATTGGTGGGTGTAGGATCTCCCAAACTCAGTTTCTTGAAAACCGTCAATGGCATAAGATTTATACTTGCCCCAAGATCACACAGGGCCCTTTCAAAGTTTAGCGATCCAATAGTACATAGGGACAGTAAATGCTCCTGGATCAGCTTTTTTCTGTACAATAGATCTTATAGAAATAGTACTACAATGATGAAGATTATCTACCATTTTATAGCTCACAGTACTTTTCTTCATCAATAGGTCTTTTATAAACTTAGCATATCCGGCGATCTATTCCAGGTCCTCAACTAAGGACACATTCACTGGAAACTTCTTCAATATAGCCATGAATTTGGTAAACTTATCCGCATCTTCTTTCTTCTTTAATAATTTTTGAAATGGGGGTGGTGGCCTTGGGATTCTAAATGGAGCAACCTCTGGCTCCTTTCTTATGCCTTGCTCTATATCACTAACATGCTTTAGCTTAGGTGGTGGTTCTACTTCTGTACTATCCTTTTCTGGACCTCCCAACTCCACAGGCACCACTGGATGTTCATCAATCATCTCCCCATCCATTTTAACCTCATTAATATGATAGGATACTTCCAGACATGGACTAGATAATATCTTATCACTCCTAGTGGTAATTGCCATACATGACCCGTCAGTCCTTACTTGGTAGAGTCCCATTCTTTTTTTCGCTGACTGCTACAGATAATTGGCTCATCTACTGTTTAAGTTGCTTGGTGGATGTTGATGTGAGTTGACTAGCTGACTCATAGATGATAAGTCATTCTTCAATTCTGTCACTACTGCATTAGATGAATTTACCCCTTTTAACAACTTCGCCATTATATCTTCTATCATTATCTTACATGAACTAGTATCAGCGGTATCATGATTTCTGAGAGTCACATACAACCCTCTCCTATAACATTTATTCTTCCAATATCCTTGATATTTCCAACCTCAATTTCCTTGACCACCAGCCCAAAAACCTTCTTGGTTATACAAGTACTTAGCCCTCTCTACAGTGTCTGTTTCATCTCCCTTGTTGTGCGACCCAACAACTTTGACCTTCTCTACGTTAGATGAAAGGAGGTGCTTTGTAAGAAAATCCATCCGTGTTTTTAAAATGGGACATGTCTTGATCTCACTCTTTCTCTCTCCTACATTGTTCAGCTGTCATACTACTAGACATAGTGGAGCTTGTTATCTCCGAATCCCTGGATGCTAAGCTCTACTCTATTTAGTTCTGAGGCTTCAAGAAAAGTAAGGTCCATAAATGCTCCACCTACATATTATACGCCATCGACTTTGTCATAGAATTCAGAGCTCTATATAAAGTCTCCATCAGATGTACGTTAGTTATTTTGTAGTTGGGGCATTGCATCAACTTTTTTTGAATCTCTCCCACGTCTTATGAAGAGATTCAATCGAAAGCTGCCTAAAGTTACCTATCTCATCCCTCAACTGTAACATCTTGGATGGCAGAAAGAACCTTTCTAGGAAAGCTCCTTTTAACTACCTTCAGTTTGTTATAGAATAAGGAGTCAACCCATTCAGCCATAGTGTTACCTCTCCAGACAGAGAGAATGGGAATAGATGCAGATGGATTGTATTTTTCCCTACTCTCAGATTATAAAAGATTTTCAAATAGTGATGAAGTTCACTAGATGCATATTTGGATCATCACCCGGAAGTCCACAAAATAGCCCTTTAAGATGAAGCAACTGAATCATGGTGCTTATAATGTTGAACTTAGATCCAGGTGCCAAAGGTGGAGGGATAATATCTCCAGTAGCACCTGCTCCATCCATCTCATCCTCATCCTCGTCAAGATCGAACTACATATCTTGGCGTTTTGGTCTCCCTCTGAATGGGCGATATTTGTTCATAGGTGAAGCTACACCCTTTGCACGTCTCCTATTGGCTGGATCAACCAAATCATCATCCCCTAGGTCCTTATTATTTGGATTAGGGACCCAACCTGGTTTATCTGTTTTCTGTTTATTTAATTGAGCATTAGCCAAAACGGCTAATCTTTCAGCTTCTTGTTGGTCTTCCATTCTCCCAATAAGATGACGTTTAGGGTTGAGGGGTAATAATGGTTCTCCTGAACTTCTGGTTTATGGCATATACAACCAGATAGCCTGAAAATATCAAAAACAACAAACAAAAGTAAAACCAGGAAACTTAACTAAGAGTCAATTATCACAGATCTACTCAATTGACAATCGTATTTCCCGACAACAACGCTAAAATTTGATACGCCCAAATTACACCTCTCTTATAATAGAGTAAGCGATCATTGTCAAATATATAACCCAACTAGGTTGGGGTCGAATCCCACCGGGAATATGGGGTGAATCATGTCTATTTGTGATTAAACCGATTAATAGATAATGGTTTTCTTTAGTTGTGGGGAGGGTTTATAAATCAAAAAATTGTTAATGTTTCAACTTGCTTTAGAAACTCAAAGCTAAAATTTAAGTATTTCAAATCAATGATATAGACAAACTAGAGTTGTGATCACTATGGTTATTTATCCTCATTGAATAATAGTTATAACATTAGATTCTCGTGACTTGTGGGAAACACCAAATTATCATTATCGACAGCCCATCTAAGTATTTCTTAACCTACCTAGATTTTTCGTTCCCTAATTCTATCGAACTTAGGAAAACCTTCTATTCACACTGATTTTATCTTGAGTTGATTAATCTTGTTACAACATTAATCATTAGATGGAAAATTAGCCTTCCCAAATCCTAATTGATAATTCACTACCATTAGTTGATTTCGCAGTTCGAACAAATCAACATAAGGTTATATCTATTGTTTGCAACCAACAGAACACATTCATTACAAAAGAATTATCAAGATGTTCCTGCAATCACTCGAATCTTGTCCAACTATTAAATCAATATAGGAATAATCATAGATCCCACAACTCTAGTTGTGGGTTTAGTTCCACATGAGATAGAAAGAGATAACAACAATTGAATCCATCATTCAAAGCAATTAACTTACAAAAGATGTAATCAAAGGTTCATTCTCTTCCAAGTTCAATAAGAATTTACCAAAACTAAATCCAAGATTCGAAAATTGAATTCAAAATTTAGAGACCAAAAAGATGTAAACTAGTCTTTGGAATAAGTTAAAGATAATGAATGAAACCCTAAAAGCTGCTACTTATATTCGTAACTTAAAGAAAATTTGGAATTTAAAAACCATATTTTTGTCCCTTAGCTGACGACCTAGTCTGATAGCTTATCACAAATCTAATAGCTTATCAGATCAAGTCGTCAGACATTCTGCCCCCAAGTGACGACTTGGTCTGATAGCTTATCACAAATCTGATAGCTTAGCAGATGATGTCATTAGAAATGCTTCAGATTTCTTGCTCTCTTTCTATGGGTGATGGCCAGATGTGATAACTTATCAGACAAGTTATCAACTAACATTTTTCTATCTGTTTCAATCCAAACTTGTCCTTCTTGACGTAGTTATCATAGGTTTCCATGTATCTCTATTTCCCTGCAATATCATATGAAATATAATAAAAAATAACAATAGATACTTAAGAACTTACAATTATTTTGTGTTAAAAGTCTTTAATGTGCTAACAGAAGGCTAGCACATCAGTATAGAGTCAAACAATGAAGAATACCAAAATCAGTTAATTACACAAGAATTTTTCTCAATGGAGTAGAATAGGTTATTGAAAAAATAGATTGCAAAAATATATCAATCTTGGATGAATGGGATAGCTTTGCCTTCCTCAATTCTGGGACTTTCAGACACGACTAATTCCAGTTCTACTCAACCCCAAATTGGTGATCTACTTTACCCATCTGGATTCAGACCATATACTAACGTGTCTAGCATAGTTGGGACCTCCACCATATGCCCTCCAAATCCATCTCTCGTAAACAACCCATTTTTTATTCTTGCAGTACCAACTAATGCATGTCCTCAAGTAAGCCACATCATAATCTATTCTATCCTCTTAAATTGACCTTCAAACCCCTAAACTTATGTTATCCCACTCATCAGTGTGATTTTTCTATCATGATTGAGAAGACTATTAAGAATGAGGAACAAGAAGAGATTACTAGGAAAGTGAGATGTCTGGAGCAAAATATGAGAAATATGCAAGGATTAAGAAGACACAAAAGTTTCTCTTTTAAGGATTTGTGCATGTTCCCTAATATTCACTTTCCAATAGTGTTCAAGACTCCAAAGTTTGGCAATTATATAATGGTCATAGTGACCCTATGGCGCACTATAAAAAGCATTGTAATCAACTTTGAGGATTAGGGGAAAATAGGAACTATTTATGGCTTATTTTGGAGAAAGTCTGATAGGAATTACCTCAAAATAGTTTATTGATCAAGACATCTCATATTGGAATATTTGGGATGATATGTGTTAAAACCCTTAGGGGTTGCATCACACAGTAAGGGAATAGGTCCCTGAGAATCAATCATAGGCAAATAATCACTAATCATGCAGAAAAACAAAAGACAGTATAGGAAGAGTAAAAACACATAAATTTTTAACGTGAAAACCCAACATAGGAAAAACCACGGCTTGCCCTCACAAGCATCAAAGATATCCACTATAATCAACTTCTTGATTACAGTCTAGATTTTAACCTATCTCTAGGCTCCTTCGCTTATAGAAACTCCACTACAAGCTCATCTTGGTAACTCTACCAAGTACTCTCTCTAATGATTAACTCTAATTAGTAACAATGCCTAGATAACTCTACATAAATAGATCTCTCCACTTAAGAAAACACTACTCTTATAGCATGAGTATTTCGGTCATAATTCAACACTCACTCAAGAATAAGGTCAATGTAAGCTCACATAGAGAAGGAAACTTGAGTAGTGTAGAAATGGGGTTTTGCTGCCTCTCTTTTCAATCTTTAAAATGTGTAAAAATAGGTTAATTAAGAGGCTTATCTTTCCTTTTATAGATGAGTAATGATTAGGGCTTAAATATCATTGGACCAGCTGTCCAAGTTAGAAAAAAATAGCACCGCAAGTTTATTACACAAGAGGACAAAATTGTGTATATACCGTGTGCCAACTGTACTGTACGTTGCACCTCCAGGGACCTGGTCCCTTATAGTTTAGCTGTTCATCATCAAAACTACATAGAGCTATTTTCTCCCTTTTTGATGGAATAATCCATACCATAAAATTTGAGCATCAGTGCACATTCATCATATTTAATCAGAGTGATTACCACCTGAAGATGAATGTTCCCCCTATCATCATGCTTCCTCCTTCACCATCATAGGGACCTGGTCCCTTGTTGTTATTTGAAGTAAGAACTTCCCCTTGTCATTTTGCACCTACTCTTAGTGCGTTGTCATACTACCCCCTGTTGACATAACTTCCTTCATCTATCTATTCAGTACTTCACTCCTTTTCTTCCCTTCTTAGCATTCATATTCACATTTACCTAGAACACCTAATACCTGGTCCCTTACTATATGTACTATGGTCCCTTACTATATGTACCCAGTAAGTATTCCCTTTTTTGGTATAATTGAAAAGTGAGAACAGTAAACCAAGAGTAAATTAAGCACAAATTAGTTAACTCATGGTCACTAGGGCAACACTAACATGAAGAATAACTTTGCAATTTAAAGAGAACAAATGTAACAGACAAAGAAAAGATTCATTCATAGGTAGGATAAGTATCATTGCAGTGCATAAATTAAATGTTCTTATGAAAAAAATACACAGGAATCAAGAATGATTAAAAAGTGAAGAATTAGGAAGAAGAGTTTGAAGGAGTAGGGTCAGGTTGTTGTTGAGATGCCTTATATCTACATTTGACCTAAGGACCTCGTCCGTTAAGATTGACACCCTCTTCTTTAGTTCAGCATTCTCAGTTCTAAGAATTTATTTGTCACATGGGATTATTTGGAAAGAGGCTAAATTGTCTCTTGAAGCTTACTTGTTTCTTTCTCCTTGGCACCTAGGTTGAAATTAAGTCCCTCTATTTCCTTGCTGAGATCCCTCTGATATATGCTACCTGGTTGGAGAAATTTAGGCTTAACCGGTGTTTTCTTATCAAACATTTGAACCACAAATCCTTGGGTTCCAAAATCACATACAATGCCATAATGATTAAGTACTTTGTTCAGCCAAAATCCATACGGCATGTCATGCTTTCCATTCTTACCAAGAACCACTTTTTAAATATGTTCTATCATCAGTGCAGGTAGATTAATGAATTCAAAGCTACTAAGGAATTCCATCACATATAAGTTAGTAGCTATGGCAATGCTTCTGTTTTGCGACCTAGGCAGGATTACCTTGTTCACAAAGTCAAAAATCAATTGAAACTCACTCTTGAGTGAGTTCCTATTCCTTGCAACCAAATATTTCCCTTTGACCTTGGATGTATTTTCTAAGAATCATATTAAAGTCAGTTGCTTGGAGATAGTTCTCACCCTATATATAGGAACTTTAAAAAATCTTCCCAGTATTTCCCCATTCAGCTTTATTTCTTTCCCTTTGACCTGTGCAGTCAGACTTATCCCATATTCTAAGAATTTTAAAGTAAAATAGAATTCCCTGACTATCTCATTAAAAAAGTGGTAATAAATCCTTCCATGAGAAGCATCTAACCTTGATGTTTAACCAACTCAACAAGTTCCACCATACCAGGTTCTTTTAGTACATTTGAATAAAAAATCCTCCCAGTTAACATCTTTTGATTCTTTAAAAACCTATTTCTAACTTCCTTGGATACAACCTTACTTTTCTCGACATTTTTCTTCTAGTATCAGTGATCACAAATTCCCTTTTAGCTACTTTTCTATTCTTGGGACCAGGTCTCTCAAGAGTCAGCTGTTTCTCAGTAAAACTTCCAGACTATTTTTTCCAGAGATTCTTGTTGTTTTACTGATATTATTTTTCTTGTGATCAGATATTCTCTTTCTTGGAATTTTTGACAACAAAATAAGGTTTTCAGTTACCCAGGTTTTATCCACCACAACATTATTAGAACAGTTTTGAAGATTCAAGAAAGATTTTTCATTTACAATTTGAGTGATGAAGGAGTTAAGCTTTAGAAGAGTAAGAGAAGAAGGATATTTTTTGGGATGATTTAGGAAGGAATTTTTCACAGTTCTAAGCTCATGATCCTTTGAAGGAAATAAAAATGAAAGATCTGCAACCATCAAGATGGTCTTTCTTTTGGAGGGGTTACTTGGAATTTTGGGATTTTCCCATTTTGATATGAGAAGGAGTGGGTGTAGGAAGATTTAAGGAGTAATGAGCACAGGGAAGGGTTTTCTGGGGGAACAAGATGTTATCAATATAATATTTTAGGTGAATCATCTTTCTTTTTAGAATAGGAAAACTTTCTTCTGACACAAGATAGGGAGGACATGGCTTTTTCTTTGGCAGAACAGACAAAATTTGTACTTATAAGATGCTAACCTGAGAGATGGCACCAGGTCCCTCTCTAGCTTGTATAATTCTTCAAATTTGTTCTTGTTACTTTTGTCCACCTCCATAGTTGTTCCCATGGGTGTATACCTTCAAGGGTATGGTACTGAGTTAGACCAACATGTACTAATTTACCAAGGATACTTGCCTCCTGGGCATAGCCAATTTTATCAGGAGACATTGATTCACTTGACAGTAGGCCAGGTTAGTCTGATCAATACCAACATCATCTTTATAGATTCATTACACCATATGACACCTCAACTTATTCAGGAAAAGGTCTGAGGACTAGGTCCTAGACTTGGCATTCTTAAAATATCCAGAGTTCCTTTAGCATTTCTCTAAACTTTGCTAGCTTTTTCACATCCTTGAGATCATCCTTGAGATACAAATGCTAATCACATAAGACACTTTCACTTTAAAGTGTCTTAGGGAAGAGAATACAATCAGACCTTCCATTCATAGCCTTGAGAAATTATATAACAAGAATTTTTTTTTGATTGCAAACCCTTTCCTTCTCCGGTATTCTCAATCATTTGTTAGACTTGGGAACCCATTTGAGTTTGAGTTTCCAGTAGGAGGAAAGAGGTGTGATTACGTCTTTGTTTGTCTATCTAGGTAGTATAAGCTACCTTTTTTCCATTTTCTTCATATTTTTCAAGGACATGAAATTCTTTGGGTCTTGCTGGATGTATCTATCATTGAACATTCTTACTCTATTCCAGCTTTGACAGTGTTCCTTCAGGTGTCCATATCTTCCACGGTGAGTGCACAAGGGTTTATGGACCTTTTTTTGACATCTTGAGCATCCTTGGATTGTGACCCAGAAGATTTAGCTTTGTAGTGACACCCAGGACCCTTGCCATTATAGACTCCCTAACTAGTGAAATTAGAGAGGATTTATAAGGATGAGATCCACTAAAGATATTTTTTGAGTTCTTCTTTCAAGTGGACCAGGTCCCTCTGTAACTTCTCATTCTTCTGGAGCACAATCATGAGATGGTCTTGAGTCTTCTTCAGCTCTTTTCCAAGACCAATTTGAAGCTGTGAGGCCTCTTTCTTCACTTTTCTATCAAAAACATCTCTTTCTTCAATTGGCTAGGCAAACTATGATTGTTAAATTTTAACTTAGCACTATTCTTTTTTTTCAGAGATCTGGTGAGTTAAGGCAATTAATTCAAGCTCCTGATTCTCTATCTTTTCTTCTAGACCATTTTTCTCAGTACTCAGCTTGGACACAGTATTAATCAATACATTTGATAGCTTCTTTAACTTTCTATAGGAATAGTTGTCAAGCTTCTTCTGAATGTCGGAGATAATTGCCTCATTTTCTTCTTTATTTTAGTGTCTTCTATGAAGGCAAACACGAAGTCGAAGGTCACTTTCTCATCCTCCAGTGCAATCATGGAGACATCTGCAGACTTCTCGACTTCATCAAATTCACTAGAGGAATCACCCAAACCAGCTAAGGCTTGTTTAATTGCAATATCAGTTGTAGTCTGTTTTCTTGATTTTACAGGGACCTAGTACCTACCTCTTCCTTTGTTACCTTTAGTATTGTGATAATCTTGATGGTCCATTTGGTGCATTGGAAAATCCTTAATAAAGTGTTGAGGACTTCCACATTTGTGACAAACTTCCATAGTGGCTCCCTTTCTGCTACTGCTTTCACTTCTCTATAACTAACAACTTTTCCTTATAGCTTTAACAATTCTTTTTGCCAGGTAGGCAACATTAGTGTCATCTTCATTTGACCCTGATCTTGAAGATTTTAAAAACAGAGATTTCTTTCTTTTTACCTTCATCTTATTATGCCCTCGTTTCTTTTTAAGTTCATGAGTTTTTAGGTTCCCGATGAGTTCATCCATGGTAAGAGTTTTTAAGTTCCTAGCCTCAGTGATAGCATCCACTTTTCTTTCCAAGGATTTAGGAAGAACTCTAAGAATTTTTCTCACCTATTTGTACAGGGGAATTATTTCTCCTAAGCAGTGTAACTCATTAGTGATAGAAGTAAACCTGGTATGCATCTCTTGAATAGTTTCTACTTCTTTCATTGTGAAGGTTTCATATTGAGTTGTCAACATATTAACCTGTGAATCCTTCAAATCAGTGTTTCTCTCATGAGCTATCTTCAAGCAGTCCCAGATTTCCTTAGCTATTTCACAAGCTGAAATCCTATTGTATTCATCCGGTCCTATGCGACAGATAAGAAATTCTTTTACTTTGTAGTTTTTGATAATTTTTTTTATCTTCATCGTTGAATTCCCTCCCGCTTTTGATAACCATTCTTGTGACCTCTCCTTCTTTGACTTCTCTTACAGGTACATGAGAACCATCAAGAATAATGTCCATAAGATCACTAGCTTCAACCATAATAAAATCAAACATCCTTGTTTTCCACCACCCATAGTGTTGTCCATTGAATCTAAGTGATCTAGTGGTAGATTGCCCTTATTCTAAGTTTGGTAGAGCAACCATGATAACCAAAACACTCTAGGTTTGAACCTTTTAGAGTGGCTTAACTCTGATACCAATTGTTGAAACCCTTGAGGGTTGCACCATACAGTAAGGGACAAGTTCCCTCAGAATCAATCAAAGGAAAACAATCACTACTCGTATAGGAAAACAAAAGACAGTGCAGGAAGAGTAAAACCACACAAATTTTAACATTGAAACCCAACATGGAAATAAGAATAGCTTAACCTCACAAGCATCAAAGAAATCCACTATAATCAACTTACTAATTATAGTCTAGCTTTTAGCCTACCTCTAGGTTTCTTTCGCTTATAACAACTCCACTACATGCACATCTTGGTAACTCTACCAAGGAATCTCTCTACTAATTAACTCTAATAAAAAACAATTCTTAGATAACTCTACATAAAAAGATCTCTCCACATAAGAAAATACTACTCTTATAGCATGAGTAGTTCGGTTACAATTCAACACTCACTCAAGAATAAGTTTATTTTAAGCACTGATAAATAAGGAAACTTGAGTTGTATAGAAATAGGGTTTTGCTACCTTTCTTTTCACTCTTTAGAATGTGAAGAAACCGTTTGATGAAGAGGCTTCTCTTCCCTTTTATAGCTGAGTGATGATTAGGGCTGAAATATCATTGGATCAATTGTTCAAGTTAGTACAAAATAACACGTGCAAGTTTGTTACACAAGAGGACTAAACTGTGTAGATACCATGTGCCAGCTGTACTATATGTTGCACCTGCAGGTACCTGGTCCCTTGCAGTTTAGCTGCTCATCATCAAAACTACATATAGCAATATGGATCCAGACTTTGTCTAATAATTTTATTACAATCTTGGCATTATGACTGATCATACTTCCCTAGCTAAGATAAAAGGAAACCAATTGAAAGTATTAGAGAAGACTCCATAAAATGGAGAGAATGGGCATCCAGAGTCAAACTACCAATGAAAGACCATGAATTGATTGATTTATTCCTTCAAGATTAAGAGCCTGATTATTTTCATTATTTCTTTGCCACTGTGGATAAGCCTTATGCTGAAGAGATAAAAGTTAGAGAGATGGTAGAGAATAGCACAAAGACAGGAAAAATTATGAGTCTAACAACACTCTAGGCCACTACATAAACAATTTAGAGTGGGTCAGGTGGTTTTGGAAATTGAAAAAAAAGGAGGAAGGATCTATGATGCCATCATGATTGAGAGATGTATAAAGAGGACTGAACTACCCTTATGTTCAGGTCCAACAAGGAAAACCTAGACTCACTCAACATTATTATCCACCTCAAGCTTCCCATTACTATATTGCTCTGCCTTAATGTGATATTTTTAATACCCAAGCATATGTTTGACCTCCTCAGCACCACAATGGTGGGCACCTACTCCATAAGGTTTTCATCTACAGTAGAAAAAATTTCAAGCCCCACATAATTCACATATTAGGGAAGATTATATAAGAAAACAGGGGCAAACATGGAACTTCACCCTATTGGAGAATCATACACAAACTTGTTGCTAAAATTGATACAATTAGGATTGATTGAACCTATCACACCATTAAATATGAATCCAAATAAAAAAAATTTGACCCAAATGTAAGGTGTGAATATCATTCAAACACTTAAGACCATAGTACAAAGAATTGTTGGAGTTTAAAGGGAGATGTCGAGAATTGGATCGAAAATAAAGCAATTGTTATACAAAAGGAGAAAGAACCAAATGTCAATAACAATTCACTTCCAGATCATAATAATACATATGTCATAGGGATGATTTGTGATGACAGATAGCATAGACAAAAAAGACAAGAAGTAATGAAGATTTGTACCTCAAAGGAAAATTTGAGCAAAATAATAAATTCCATACAAAGAGAACCATTGATTGTGAAAGGTGCAAGTTCTATTACAAGACCTAAAGGCTCTGAAAAACTAGTACTATATGTTCCTATGAAGCCAAAGGAAATATTGGCAGATGGGCCCAAATTATATATTTTGGGGGTCTTGCAAGGTTTAATCAAAAGAAAAGCAGAATGAAATAATTCACCAAGCCAGTTGTCATAAGGCACATAGAAATTTTTTTAGTGACAAGCTTTAAATCCATCCCATGGGATTACAACAAAACTACTATTTCTTACAAAGGAAAAGATATCATTAAAGGGACAAATGAAGCAATAGGTTTGACTCGATTGGGAAGATGTTATGCTCCAGAAGAATGAAGAAGATCCAAATAGTCTAAAGATAATCAAAGGCCAGTGAGAAAACCTGTCACATATGAAAAGGCTGAGAATTACTTAAGAAGATGAAAGTTCATGACTATTCCATTGTTAATCAGTTGAGGAAAGTCCTAGCTTAAATCTCATTACTATCCTTACTGATGATACATTATAAAGAAAACTATCAATCTTTGATTAGTATTTTGAATGATGCATACACCCTAAAAGAACTACGGTGTGTTATTGGAAAGGATGGTTCACAGAATATTTGAGGTAAATAGAATTACTTTCACTAATGATGAGTTACCTACAAAAGGTTCCAATCACAATAAGACTTTGCATATAAATATCAAATGCGAAGGACGTTATATAAATGAGGCAATGATTGATGGAGGTTCAAGTGTGGATATTTTCCCTCTCTCCACTTTGCAAAGTTTGAAAATTAGCATAGATAGAATCAATCTAATAATGTGTGTGTTTGGGCTTTTGATGGTGCAAAATGAGACATACTTAGTGAGATTGACCTTATTTTGATGATCACATCAGTTGAGTTTGGGATCACCTTTTAGGTAATAGACATGGACACTTCCTTCAACCTGCTTTTAAGAAGACCATGGATTCATATGGCTAAACTGTACCATCTAGTTTGCACTATGTAGTTAAGTTTGAACATGACAAACATGAAATCATTGTTCATAGAGAAGATGATCTATCCATACATCGAGATCCTTATGTACCTTATATTGAAGCCAAAAAAAGTTATGAATCTTATTTTTATCAAGCCTTTCAAATTATGATAGCTGATCAATTTGTGGAAGGTATGCCTATTCCGAGGCCTCATTTCTCTTCTACTTCAATCATGGTGGCTAAAAAAATGCTACAAAATGGTTATGACCCTGGAAAGGGATTAGGGGTGTGGTTGTAAGGAATTATAGACCCTGCATATCTATGTGGTTATCAAAATAGTTTTGGGTTGGGATTTAAACCAACTGTGGCAAATAGAAAATGAGTGAAACAACAAAAAAATAAGATTTGGAAATTGCCAAAGCTAGTTCCACACATTCACCAATCTTTTACTAAATCTCAAACAGAAGAGAATCACAACCTATTTGTTAATCGGATGTGGATGAAATATGTCAAAGTCTCAAGGAAATATTTTATGAAGTAAACATTATTTAGATGAGTGAAGGCCCTAGTCGTGAAAACGTGCAGTTTGTCCGCCCAAATATGAAGCTCACTAGTTGGGAAGCCACTCTTCATCCTATAAGGAAGGTGTATTGGTTGTTTATTTTGTTGTTTTTCCTTTTTCTGTATTTGGATTATTCTCAGGGTTGTAATCCATTTAGTTTTAGTTGCTTTGCTTTGATGTTAACTCTCTTATCCTTTCCAATTTATTGAAATAAAATTCTAGTTTCCTAGTAAATTCTATATTTTTGTTTTCTCTTTTGTTTTATTTCAGTCACATTAATACTGGATTTAATATCATGACATGCATGTGGAGTTCTCATCTAGATCTTAAAAAGTTATATAATCTTTAAACAACGAATCAAGAGTGATGTCGCCCAAATAATACCTCTAAAAAAAAACAATGCGGCCGCTTTCAAATATAGAACCCAACATAGATTGGGGTCGAACCCATAGGAAATAGGCCAAATCTATCTCACAAATTGTTGAAGAAACCGAAAAGTGCAGGAAAGTAAATGTGGGGATTCTATGAAAATAGTAAAGTAGTAACAATTCTTGATTGCTTTGGCTTGAAATCAATATGAGATGAATACTAGGACTGTGTTCCCCCTGACTTCCTAACTTCGTCGACTTAGCATGCTCTATTAAACTATCTCAATGCCTTACATGCAGAATCTGACAAGAGATGTATCACCAACCGTCTTATGAACACCTTTGGTAAATTTCACCCATCAACTTGTGAGTCTTAGAGTGTTGCCTTACTAACCCTTGTCTTGGATCACAGATTAACTATCTCCATTTGGGTGTTAAGTTAATTAGATGAGGGTTGGTAGCCTTGAATTACTGTTGTAATCTCTTTTCTTAATCTCAACCTCTCTTGTGAAGATGATCTTGAATACATGCGGTTTATTAACTTCTGTTGTCATTAAGAAAGCAATAAAATAGAAGAAGATCAAAATGCATGCATAAACATTGATCAAGAATGACTTTGCACTTCCTCTACTTCATTATTCTGTCAGGGTTCCCACAACCCTATTTAGGTGGTTTAGCTGCTCATGTTTGCAAGAATATCCATTGAATTCATTAAATAAAGCATACGAATAATCTTACAATAATTTAAGAACAAAACATAGAATCTCAAATTAATAATCAACCGTAAAAATAAAGAACGATGGATTCCAAGATCAAAAGTCAAATCTCAGAATCTATATAGTGTTGTAATGTAAAGGATGTGTAAACTAAAACAAAAACATCAAAAGGATATTTATAGAATACATTAGAACCCTAAAAGTGCTAACCAAAAGTAAAAAGAAAAACTAAGTGGTGATCAATTACAGACCCACTTACGGGAAGTAAGTACCATTTATAGATCGTAAGTCTTAGAAAAAATCAAGATGCTACAGAACCACCACTTACGATGGAACTTACAAGGGGCGTAAGTACCAAATATGCCCCGTAAGTAGTCTCCTTAAGTCTTAGGAAAAACTTTGGTATCCTCAGAACTTTCAGTAGTTTTTCCTCTTACACTCACGATGGCACCTACAACAACGCAAGTCCCACTTATGGCCCTTAAGTGGGGTCTTCTGCATACTTTAACTTTTTTTTTCTTTTTTGCTCCAAAACCTAGTTTCCAGCAAAACAAACACAAAAACACATCATATCTAACAAAGCGGACCTAAGTACTTGCATATTTTTGGTATTAAGCATTGAAAGTGCCTTGAAATCATGTCATGGCACATCAATACCCTTAACTTAGAACGTTTGCATGTTCTCAGGCAACAAACATATAACAAAGCAACATTATGCTTAACTAAGAAAAACCTAAGGCACCTATGGCAGTGAACTCAATTTAAACTCAACAACTTTTACCTCCACATATTTTCAACTGTTTCTATACCAACTCTGTGGATCTATGTAGCACCACAATGTGACACAAAGGAATCAAGATATGTCATTACATTAGCAATAAATAACCAAGCAAAAATATGCAATATACACTACCCGAACAAATAAATAGCTAGCAGCACAACTCATTTACCCTCACAATAAAGAATTCCCAATCTAATATTATGATCATGCATGTCAATGCGGGGATGATATTGAGATACTCAAACTCACAAAAGAAATTCTAACCAATGTGCATAGAATACCATAGGCTTACCTTTATTTTCTTCACCTTAGTTTTTTTGACAGTTAGACTAGAATCACTATAGGACTTTATTTGGCTTGTAATATAGGATTGAGGGTCATTATAGTACATTTGGAAACTAGTGACTTTCCCTCTTTAACACTGCAATTACATTTAGGGTCCACTTTTCAACTAATTTTTCTTGTTATTTCTCCCTTTTCTCTTTTACTGCTTATTCAGGTTGGGTGTGATTTATTTATTTTCTCTTTTGCTTTTTTTTATTTTTCACTTTTTTTCTTTTTTCTTTTCTCTTTTTCTATTTTTTAACACACCCAACCCTACTTTCTTTTCTCTTACTCAAACTCTTTTTCATACATAATTTCAGATATGTACCACTATAATAGCCATCCTCAACTTAGGTGATTTGCTTAATTTAAGGTGCACGGTGACAAGGAAGGACCAGGGCTAAAATAGGTTCATTATAATCAAACTGGGAAGGTGACAAGGTCAAAAAAAGAAAATAGGTCAATGTAGGATGAAATTCTGGGATCAAGGGTACTTATTCATATTTGGATGGTCATTCAGGATAAGGGGGGACTAAATAAAAAACAACCTATGATAATGTCCTAACCAACTATCCTACAACCTAGGCAAGACTAACCAGACAAGTTCCGGATTAAATGCATAAAGGAAACTAGGTAAGTATCTCAGACGCACACATGGCACATGGTTATATTACCAACTACTACCTATGCAATTCATGCAAATACTAAGCTATGATTATTTTTCCCCTAATTTTAATGTCATAACAAGATTCACAATAGTCACACAGATTTTCACATCACATAGTTCATAAAACCTTTTTTGGAGGAGTATTATTTTTTTCTACAAAATAGTAAGAAACAAACCAAATATGTAAACTGTATTTAGGTTCCATATTTTTATCCTACTTAATATAAACAAAACATAACATGTATACGGAACAAAGACAAAACAACCTAAATATGCCAGTTCTACTAGGATATTACAGTTGAAGGGAAAAGAAGCACAATAAGAAAAACCCTCGGTTGTGGTACACCTCCACCCTCAAAGAAATATTCTGCACTATCTCCAGTGCATAAATAAAATATAAAATAATGTATGAAGACATAATTGGGGTGCTCTAGGTTTCTAAATCAGAGTCACTCCAATTTGGGGTACGCTATGGCTCAACCTGTGGAAATGGTGGTGGGGCATGACTAAAAAATGCACCCATTGCTATCTCAGCTTGCCTCCTCTCATCAACAAATTGGGAAACCCTAGAATTTATGGTTTCCCTTTTTAGGTCCTGATCAAAGTCCATGGTGGGGTCCTGTAGCTCCTCCTTTCGACCTCTTTTAGTCTTAACAATCAGGACTGTATCATCCTGTGCAAATAGATCAACTGTCATAGGTGGACATGGAGTTAATAGTTGGAACCACTCCATGACATACCACGGTCCACCAAAATTTTACTAAAAAATGTAGCGACACCTTCTTTTATCTCTCTTGCACTCAACCCATGGGGCATCAGTGCCCAAATTAGCTATCTGGGTTGCTATCCACCTATCCAAATTAAGAATCTATTATCTGTGCTCTTCATCCCTCATAGCATGCCTATCGCATGCTAATCTTCTCAAAGATCAAACTTTTTTTTCAATGTTGGTCCTATATAATCTTCCCTAAGTAACACTCAACAGATAGCTACCTTAGAAATATCCACTCGTACCCCTGACCAAAGCGTGGTTCAGTTAGGGCTGCTCAACTCCTGTTCCTCCTAGCGAGGAAATCAGGTAGAAGGAAGAGGAATATGAAGCATAATACTCTCTAAATCGAGCTAGGATATATAAACCTTGGGGCTGAGTCATCCACCCCAATAGATATCTATCAAAAGAGGCCCATGGGTCTAGATTTCCTGCTAGCTTTGTCAAATCAATCCCCACCTCTGCTGCAACACTCATCTTCGGATGAGCCTTCTCTATAATGAAGCTATATCTATCAAAATAATATAACCCCTCCGCACACCATCTCAGGGAAATCTCAGCAATGGGCACTTCCGAGATATGTAGGAATATTTCCTTTTCTTATTTTTCAATATCAAGCTATAGTGTCTAAGGTCTTGGATTCCTCTTATTTTTGTTTGCTTATCTTTCAGATCATGCCTCTAAGAAGATATGATACTCACTCAAATATCTCAGCCCCGACTGAGGTCCCTATGTACAAAGTTGGTCAAACTTCTGAGGTCCAGACCCGGGCTAGAGATACGGCATCTGACCATCCTCGTAGGGTTCTACCTGTCCCTAGCAACCCCGACTATGAGAGTGACCTTCCTATTCCATTACCTCAAAAGGATGCTACTAAAGTGGAATTTCGTCGGTCTATCAACCTCTTAACTCAATTGGTATCCTCCCAATCGGAGCATGGTGCTCCAGCTACCATTTCTTCTAAGGCCACAAGAATTGGCCAATTTAGAGGTTAAACCCTCAAATGTCACGAGTACAATGGTTGAGGCGGATCCTCAAGGTTTTATTAATGAAATGGAAAAGATCTTCTGAATCGTGCATGCTTTGAAGATTGAGGTTGTTGAGTTTACTTCCTACCAATTGAAGGATGTAGCGTTCCAAATATATGAAGGGTGAGAGTTTTCTAGGGGTGTAGATGCTAGTCCTGCCATGTTCGAGGATTTCTTCGAGGCCTTCTTAGACCGGTTCTTTCCTCAAGAGTTGCGGGAAGCAAAATCAGAAGAGTTTGTGAACTTTAAGCAAAGGAGGATGTATGTTCAGGAGTCTGCCTTGAAATTCCATTAATTTTTAAGGTATGCCCCTGAGATGGCTTCGAGCAAGAGGGCTAGGATGCATAATTTTGTCTTGGGATTAACCCACGAGTTGGTGATTGACAGAAAGGCAGCTTTGTTGATCGAAAATATGGACTTCTCTAGGTTAACCGTGTATATGGAACAAGTGAAAGAAGAGAAAAAGAAACAAGTTGAGTTTAGTGAAAGGTAAGGAAAGAAGTTTAGGCCTTCCAAGCATAGTGGTAGAGATGGGGGTAAGTAGCCTAGAAAGAAATGGGGGAGTTCAAGTTCTTCCTCCTTGGCTAGTGTTCCTTACTCGAAGTCATCAGGTGATCGTCGATCTCAGTTTGGTGGTGGGTTTCGAGCATCGGGTGCCCAATCTCAGACTAGTGGGGCTCAGTTAGCTCCATCCTACCCAACTTGTAGATTTTGTGGTCAGCCTTATCGTGATCAGTGTGATAAGGGGTAGAGCATATGTTTTAGATGTGGTTAGCTTGGGCACATATAGAGAGATTGCCCTTCTATAGTGGCTTTTGGGCCAACAAGGCCCCTTTTTCTAATTTCTCTACTCCTACACCAAAGGGTGCTATGTATGCATCTTTTTCTATTTCTAGTACCGACACTGGACGAAATCACTTGTATGTACTTGCAACTCACCAGGATTCTGAGGCATCTCCTGATGTCATCATGGGTATGTTAAAAATTTTCTCTCGTGATGTGTATTGTTTGCTTGATCCAGGGTCTACCTTATCTTATGTGACCCCAATTGTGACTGTGCATCTTGGTTTTGGTCCTAAGAGTCTGTCAGCTCTTTTTCTATTTCTACCTCAATAGGAGACTTAGTGGTTGTTAAAAGGGTCTATAGGGGGTATGTGGTATCTATTAGTGGTACAAAAACTCTTATAGACTTGATAGAGTTAGACATGGTTGATTTTGATATTATTCTTGGGATGGATTGGTTGCATTTGTGTTATGATTCCTTAGATTATCGGACCCATAGGGTCATGTTCAAATTACCTAATGAGTTAGTCATTGTATGCGAAGGGGGTTCTTCAGTGCCAAAGGGGAAGTTTATTTCATACCTTAAAGCCCAAAAGTTGATCTCAAAGGGGTGTTTGTATCATTTGGTCTGAGTTATTGATTCTAACTTGGAAGTCTTCTCTAGAATCTGTTCCCATGGTTAATGAGTTTCCTGAGGTTTTCTCCGATGATCTTCCTGGTATTCCTCCCGATAGGGAGATTGATTTTTGGATTGATCTTATTTTGAACACCCATCTAATTTTTATCCCTCCTTATAGAATGGCTTTGGCAGTGCTAAAAGATCTTCAAAGTGCAATTAAAGACCTCTTAGATAAATGTTTTATCCGTCCTAGTAAATCACCTTGGGGGTACTTCCATGTTGTTTATGCGCAAGAAGGATGGTTCCCTTTGTATGTGCATTGTTTATTGTCAGTTGAACAAAGTGACCATAAATAATAAGTATCCTCTTCCTAGAATTGATGATTTGTGTGATCAACTTCATGGTGAAAAGTGTTTCTCTAATATTGATCTTAGGTTAGGTTATCATCAACTTAAGATTAGGGAAGTGAATATCCCTAAAACTACTTTTAGAACCCGGTATTGTCACTATGAGTTTTTAGTCATGTCCTTTGGGTTGACCAATGCCCCAGTGATATTCATGTATTAGAGGAATAGGGTCTTTCATCCATTCTTGACTTGTTTGTCATTGTCTTCATCAATTATATCTTGGTCTATTCTAAGAGTGAGGTGGATCATGTTGACCACCTCCATTCTTTATTATAAACTTTGAAGGATCATCGTTTGTATGCCAAGTTATCCAAGTGTGATTTTTGGTTCAAGGATATGACCTTCCTTGGTCATGTTATCTCTAGTGAAGGGATTATGGTAGATCCTTAAAGGGTTGTGGCGGTTAAGAAGTGTCCTAGACCTACGACTCCAATCGATAATTGAAGATTCTTGGGTTTATTCGGTTACTATAAGAGGTTTATGGAGTGCCTTTTGACTATAGCTGCCTCATTGACTAAATTGACCCAAAAGTAGGTCAAGTTCTTATGGTCGGATGCGTGTAAGGTTAGCTTTGAGAAGTTGAAAGATAAATTAACTTCGGTACTAGTTTTAACCTTGCCCGATAATAGTGATGATTTTGTAGTCTATTATGATAGTTCTCATATTGGTCTTAGTTGCGTGTTGATGCAATATGGTAGGGTGGTAGCCTATGTTTCTTGGCTATTGAAAGTTCATGAGAAGAACTACCCTACTCATGACATAAAATTGCTAGCTGTGGTTTTTACTTTGCAGATTTGGCGACATAATCTCTTGCCATTTATGTTTACTTATTTTCCGATCAGAAGAGTCTTCAGTATTTGTTTACTCAAAAAAAGTTGAATCTCCATCAGAAGAGGTGTTTTGAGTTGTTGAATGACTATAATATGAGTCTTCATTACCGTTCAGGTAAAACCAATCTAGTCGCCGATGATCTTAGTAGATTGTCTATGAGAAGTTTAGCCCATGTGGACGAGGATAAGGAATTGGTAAAGGACATTCACCGTTTGGCTAATCTTGGAGTTCAACTCGCAGACTCTAAGGATGGTAGTGTATTTGTGCATCCGGTATCTCAATCGTCTCTTGTTGTTGAGATAAAGGAAAAGAAATTGTTGCATTCCAATTTGAAGAAGATCTAGGGTAATGTGGGTCAACAAAAGATTGATGACTTTATGATTGGTGGTGATGATATGTTGAGGTACCAAGGTAGGCTATGTGTTCCCGACATCGATAGATTCAGGGAAAGGATTATGGCCGAGGCTTATGAATCTCGATATGCTATATATCCCATTAATATAAAAATGTATCATGATCTTAGAGAGTTTTATCGGTGGGGTAATATAAAGTGAGATGTGGCTAGCTATGTGGCTAAGTGTATGGTGGGTCAACAAGTGAAAGTTGAGCACATGAGGCTCGTAGTCTTGTAACAAGAGATTACGTTTCTCGAGTGGAAGTGGGAGGCGATTAATATAGATTTCGTTATCGGTCTTCCCCAATCTCAAAATCAATGTGATTATATTTGGGTCTTCGTGGATAGGATGACCAAGTCCGCTCACTTCTTGACCGTGAGGGAAAATTTTTCGAAGAAGGATTATGCTAAGTTGTATCTTACGGAGAGTGTAAAATTGCATGGTGCTATGGTTTCTATTATCTCGGATCGTGGTCCTCCATTTTCATCTTAATTTTAGGAGTCATTCCAAAAGGCTTTGGGGACTAAGGTGTGCCTTAGTACCGCTTTCCACCTGCAAATAAATAGGCAAGCGGACAGGACCATCAAAACATTAGAGGATATTGTAATGTGCTTGTGTGGTTGATTATGGTGATAATTGGTATGACCATTTGCCTTTGATAGAATTTTCATATAACAATAATTACCACTCTAGCCTTAGTATGGTACCTTTTGAGGCATTGTATGGTAGGAGATGTCATTCTCCTATTGGGCGGTTCAAAGTTGGTGAGGGTAAGTTTGTTGGCCCTGACTTAGTACACCAAGCCTTAGAGAAGGTGAAGGTGATTTGTGAAAGGTTGAAAAGTGATCAAAGTTGCCAAAAATCCAAAGCGGATGTGAGGCGTAGGGACTTAGATTTTAATGTTGGCGATTTGGTTTTCTTGAAGGTGTCTCCCATGAAGAGAGTAATGTGATTTTGTAAGAAGGGGAAGCTTAGTCCCCAGTATGTTTGTCCGAACTTTATTTTGAAAAGGGTTGGTAATGTTGCCTATAAGTTGGATTTATCTTTTAGTTTGAACTCCATTCACCTGACTTTCCATGTCTCTATGTTGCGAAAATATGTGGTGATCCTTCATTGATTTTTCCCATGGAGAGTGTTGGTATTTCAGACTCTTTGTCCTATGAGGAGATCCCGGTGTGGATCTTAGATTGTCAAGTTTGCTGGTTGCGAACAAAAGAAGTGGCTTCGGTGAAGTTTCTATGGAGGAACCTAAAGTCCGAGGAAGCTACTTGGGAGGCGGAGTAGGACATGAAGTCCAAGTATTCGCATTTGTTTGGAGTTTTGGAGACTCGTGAATGGGGTATGTGTTATTAATGTTTTTGCCTTGAATTATGTCTTTGTTAGACAATGGGTTCGAGTCCTTAAACATTGCGTTGAGCAAGTATGATGATGAAAGATGGTTTAAAGTCCCTAAGCTCTGAATTGAACAAGTGTCTGATAAGTAATGGATTTGAGTCCCATAGTCGATGAAATGAATGGATGATTGATAATAATTGTGTTATGTGTTGTATCTTTGTTGTATGCTTGTTTTCTAATTGTTAAAAGGTTGGTTGATGTGTATTAACTTGTGTTTATTCTTGCCATACTCATTATTTGAGGACGAATGATCCAAGTTGGGGAGAATTGAAATACCTAGGCTTTGAACCATGAGAAAATCTCCTCATTTGAAGTCACTGAACTAGGTAAGACTTAGGGTACTAGTCATACCACATGGATACTAGGAAGTACGGTGGGGGTTACTGACTGTCCTAGGTACGAGTTAGCCTCTCCTAAATTGTACATTAAGGTATGAGTTGTACCAAACCTAGTTGTATAGAGTGTTGTCTTGAACTTGAGAGGACTATTTTTGGTACGAGTTAGGGGTATGGTTTAGGGTACAAGTCATATCCTTTGGATATGAGTAAAGGGTATGTAGTCGTACCCTAACTAGTGTATGAGTCCTAGGTAAAGCCCAGGGTACGAGTTAGGGTACCACTTATACCCTAGGGTATGGTTGACTCTAGTGAGTCGTACCTACCTAGAAGGCCACTTTTCAGCTTTTAATACAAGGGCTTTATAGTCATTTCCTACCTAAAAACTCTAAAGTTCCCTGACTATATAAGTGTGTGTGGCCTCCTAAAATATATTTTGGAGTGGATCAAACATCCTAAATACTCTCTTAAACACATCTTTGAAGATTTTGATGCTAGGATTTCAAGGGTGGTCATCTAGAGACAAAGAGGAGTCAAATTTCTTTGTGGATCATCTTGTTTAAGGCATGTAACTCTATACCTTGTTAAATAACTCAAAAATCATGTATTTTACACATGTATTAATAATTGAAAAAGGTAATTTTGAACTCAAATAATAAGGGTTTTGTTGTCTAATGATAAATAATGTTGGTTCTTGCTTAGACATATGTTTATATATGTTATTGGTGATGAATTGCATATGTGGGTGCTTTTGTATGTGATTGAACAAATGGGTCTCGACTAATCCTAATAATAATGAATTCTTCCATGAATTTGGCCTTGATGAAGGTATGCACACAAGGGTTGAAATGGGTTAGAGTTCCAATGTTGACTAATGATAGTCGCGATGGCTTAAGGTTAGATCCCCTTCCCTAATAATACAGCTTGAGGTTAGAGTCCCTTTCCTAATGAAAAATACAAGAGGTTAGAGTCCCTTGCCTAATGAAAAAGCAAGAGGTTAGAGTCCTTTTCTTGAATATGCCAATTGGGGTTAGAGTCCTCTGTCTAATATGGCTTGAGGTTGGAGTCCCTTGCCTAAATGAAATTGCTCGTGGTTAGAGTTCCTTGCCAAATGAATATGCGTATGTGGTTACAGTCCCTTGATTAATGAATGTGTATGTATGGTTAAAGTCCCTCGACTAATAAGAAACACGAGTACCTATAAGTGTGGATGATTGGAGTTCTCCACCGCATGGTATGTGAATGAATATGTTGAGAGCGTTGCTAAGTATTGTTTCCTTATGAAACATTGTGAAAATGTTATATATATTAACCGGCTCGTATGATTATGTATATAAATATGGTTGAACATGATATAATGGCTTGGCTTTAATTGATACTGTTATTTTATCCTTATCCTTGAGTTACATGCTAGCTCTCCAAGTACTAACCATCTCCAGATGCTATGTCCCCATGTGTAATAGAGGCCAGAGTATTTTCTTCTCTTCCTGCGCAGTGACAGGTGTTCCAGAAGATCGTGTGATTGATATTGAAGTGGAGAGATTCCATACTTTGGGAGTCACACTTTTTGTAGTCTTTAGCTTATTATTATAGACTTGCCCTGGATTCAGTTTTTGTGGTATTAGAGGGGGCATGTCCCGACATATTTTTATATAGACTTTGAATTTATGTAGAGTCATTCTAGAAAATTATGGATTTGGGTGTGTTGGTTAATTTTGAATTGTTAGTTATTGCCTAACTATTAACTACTAGTCTTAATTTCTACTGCCTTGATATATATTCGGACTTTATCCGACAATTGTGGCTTAGTATGATGATTGGATTAGATTAATAGAACGATCTCTGGTCTAAGTTGGGCTTGAGATGCCCATACAACATGGCCCAGTTTAGTGCGTGTCACTCATCTACTTCCAACAACTGCTTGTTTTTTTTCTATTGACTGATAGTTTTGCATAAAAAGAGTTTTTGTAATGACCGTTGTTCCCACAGTGGGTACATAGCTAATTTTCAGGATTGAAAGCATACATACTTTGAGATTTGTAAGGAGCACTAGTCTTTTTCTTCTTAAAACCAATGCCTTTACTAGAGTTTGACTTCATATTATTGAATCGTGTAAGAAATTCAGATGAGGTAGTCCAATGGAAAGATTATTGAAGTTCACCTTTCACTTCATTCAGGTCCCTCTCTAGTCGTGTATTTCTCTCAAAGAAACATCAATATCCATCTTGCATTTGTTCACCTGTTCTTCAGGTTCAAACTACAACTTACTACCTTCTCCCTTTCCCTTTGGACCATTGTGAGAGTTATCTCTCAATTTTTTATTTAGTCTTTCATTCTCAACAGTGAGGACAAGTCCTTTTCTTCTAGCTTAAAGATTCTGGTTACCCAATTGGATTTTTCATCATTAGCTTTAACAACAAGTTGCTCAATAATTTGTTAAATTAATTAACAATTTTCTTCTTAAGATCATTGTTTTACACTTTGAGAGGAATATTTTCTATAAGGAGAAAGTCTGAGGCACCTGGTCCCTCACTTATTTCCTATAAAGCTTGAGCTAATTGAGTCTTCAAAACTATAATTTTAGAGTCCTTTTCAACTTTAAATTTTGTAATCTTCTATATTTTTTTGTTTCTTCATTCTTGGGCAACAATAAGACTAGACATGATATAATCTTCTAGAGATTCCTTTTCTTTAATCATACTACGATATTCATTAATTAAGACATTTGCACAAGCTCTTAGTTCCTTTTTGGATGAATCTCTTAGATTTTATTGGATATCAATAAAACTCTACCTCCTCTTGTCTTTATCATCTAAGGTAGCCATGAGAGAAAATAGAGAACAAAAAGTTGAAGATTTATCCCCAACTACGATCATAGAAGACTCCTATGCTTTTTATTCACATTTAGATTAACTTGAGGAATCTCCCCAGAGGCTAGGGCTTGTTTGGAAATCTTTGTGGCAACTATTCTTTGTTTGAACTTATCAGGGACTTAGTTCATGTTACGTGCCCTCTCATGACTGTTCTTGATGTTATCTTTGTAATCAAGTTCATGGAGAGGACAATATTTGATGTAGTGACCATGTTTGTTGCACTTGAGACAACTGTCATTTCTATTTTGGTATCAGCTCATATTTCATTTCCTTGGAGATTCAATACTTTGTCAAGCAATTGTTTGGAATCTTCTTGCAATTGATTGGCTTTTGTTGACATTTTACTGAGGATCCATCTTAGAAAGATTTCTTATAGGTGTTAACTTTCTTGGAGAAACTATCCCTGATACTAATTAATAGCTTCTATGACTCCACCACAGGGGTAGGGACCTGATACGCTACTAGGTCTCTAAAGAACAACACCAAATAAAATTAAGAATAGAATAAATCGTAGTCAATGACAAAGAACTAATATACTGCTTAGTCCTTTATACAAAATAATGATGAATAACAACCAACAAGAACAAGAAAGTAGTAAAATGCACAAAGTATTTACAATGAAACCTCCTTGATCAAGGGATTAAAACCATGACCTACCTCGTAGGAATTTTACCAACAACTTTACTAAAACAAGAGCGATGTTGAATTGCGAACTTCAATATTCATAAAATTCACCACTTAACCCTAACCTTTTGTATTATCTTTATAGCGATCCAAAATATAATAACACTATTATAGCCTACAATGTCAACGCACTCTAGCTGACCATGACACATCTAACTCTAGTTGACACAACTAAGGCTAACTCAAGACCACAATCAACTAGCTAACTCTAGCCCACAACTTAAAGGCTAACTCTAGTCTTCAACTTAGATTTATAATATAAGAGTGAAAATGAAATACCTACATATGCTTATCAAAATGAGAAGTATGTTTACAGTGAAGAGAAAAAAACAAAGTCGACTCAAAGACAAAGAAGTAAATATATCAGCAGTTATTACTAGTAGGCCCCTTGGTGGATAAATCTTTGCTTGAGAAAAAAGTGGTAGCTTTTTTAGAGAGAAATTTCAATTTAAAGATTTACAACAGCTAGTTTTCATCCTACATAATGATCTATATATATAGATCTTATGAGAGTGAAAACCTTGAGTGTTTATTATTGGTTAAGAAGAATGGAATATAGTACTGCAAGCTGCCACAGTTGGTAGTACCTTTACAGTTACGGACAATTGTCAGAGTTGACTTAGATGGAATAACTTGGTGTGCATTTATGGTCCCTATTAAATTAGTCCCTTATCAATCATTAAACTTGTTTCCTTATTCCTCCTTAGATCTTTACTACTTTGTTCCTCCTAAGTTTGGTATGGTGCATGTCTTGTCCCTTTGTAGGTTTGTCAATTATCAAAACCACATACACATCAATTTTAGCTAACCAAATGGTTTATAAATTTTAGGTAACAGTACCTTGTATGAGATTTTTCCATCTTCAAAACCACATATATATCAAGGTCTATGATCTCAATATTTGTTATTATTAGATTAAGGATTATATCATAGAAAATGTCTTGATCTAGAAAGCTATGAGAGTTTGCCTCATATTTTGTTATAGGATAAGCCTTTGTCTTTGGAGGTTTAGTCCTTAGCTAACTAGTTAGTGACACTTGATATTTCAATACCCAGTCATATGTTCGTCTTTATTTAGGATAGATTTTTTTTGATGAAGTAGATTTGAGCCCATTAGTTTGATGATGATAGATTAAGGTTGAATCAAGATAAGGTGTTGAGTGTGAGGCAATATTGACATCTCTTGATTATGATAGTATTTTTTATGATTAATTGTGGGTTTTATGCCGAGACTAGGTGAATAGGTTAAATTTATCTTAGAGGAGGATCATTGTTTTAGATATCTATTTTCCCAGAGGTGGCTAAGATGTATCATGACCTAAATTAACATTATTGGTGGGATGATATGAAGAAGGATATTGTGAAGTTGTGACCAAGTGTTTAAATTACTAGCAGGTAAAGTATGTGCATCATAAAAGGGTGGTATGATGCAGAGGATGCTTATTCTTGAGTTGAAGTAGGAGCGAATCACCATGGATTTTATAGTTTACCTACCCCTGACCTTAGGGAAGTTTGACTCAGTTTGGCTTAGTATAGATAGATTTATAAAATCAACATATTTTGTACTTGTAAGAGTGAATTATAGAGTGGAGAAGTTGGCTAAGCTCTACATCAGAGGGATTTTTCGATTGCATGTTGTGTTGGTGTCCTTTTTCTCTAATAGAGGTACTCAGTTTACCTCAAGTTTTGGGAATACTAAGCAAACTAAGTTGGGTACTCGGCTTAATTTGAGCATAGCTTCTTATCCTTATATGGATTGTCACTCTGAGAGGGCTATTCAGGTTTTAGAGGAAATGGTTTGAGTGTGTGTTGTAGATTTTGTTAGTTATTGGGAAAACTTTTTGCCTTTAGCAAAGTTCGCCTACAATAACAATTACTTTTACATCATTCTAATGACCCTTTTTAAGGCTTTGTCTGTGGTAGGTCTAGATATCCTATGGTGAGACCTTTGGGCACAGTTTTGTAGCATGCCTCTACGTATAGAGTGAGACTAATTCAACAAAGGTTAGTAGCTCCCAGAGTAAGTTGAAGAGTTATGCCAATCATTAAGCTCGCGATGCTGCCTTCATTATTGAAGATCAAGTTTTGTTAAAGGTTTCACCCATAAAAGGTGTGATGAGGTTTGGGAATAAAATAATGCTTTGTCTGAGGTTCATTGGCCCTTTTGATATCCTTGAAAAATATGGTGATATGGCGTATAGGCTAGATCTTCCTTTATATCTATTAGTTATTCACCCCATATTTAACATTTTCATATTAAAGAGATACTATGTAGATGATACACATGTGATTTAACGGGATTCTGTTGTATTAAACCATGATCCATCCTTCAAGGAGAAGCCTGTTGATATTCTAGATAAGCACTAAAAAGTTAAATTCTAACAATATTGATTCAGTTAAGGTCCAACAGAGATATATCCTTATTGAGCAAGATACTTGTGAGGTTGAGTTTGATATGAAACTTATATATCCTCAACTTTTTTCTTCTTCAGGCACTTTATTTTTTTTTGTTTGAGGACAAACTTGTGTTTCAGTAAGGGATAATGTAACAACCATAGTTGTGGATTTCACCTTTTTATGTGTTTAGACATTTTTCCCTTCATCATAGTTTCTATATACTATTTGTAAGTTGTGGGGTTGGTTGGTATAATCCTCAATGCATTTGAGAGTCATTCGGGTGAGTTTGACACATTTAGAGGCTTTTAAAGCCATGAGTTGACTTTGGTTATCACTTGATGATTTGGATAGTTCCAATAGATTAGAAATGTCAATTTTGGATTAGTAGCATGGTTAGTTATTGACATGACCCTCCCTAGGTCCTTGTCGTAATTGGCGTCTAAAGTTCGACCAGGACCAGAGACCACCCCGACACCCAACCCAACCTCCAGCCGCTTGCCCTGAGTTGGCTGAATTTCGAGCATGTAGCAAGATAGTGTAACAGATCACATAAATACTATGGGAACATATCACAACCGTGACCAAACCAACCGAGTACAACCATCCCCATCAATAACCTAACCATACCAAAACAAGGGCCATAAACCAGACCATAACCAAGGATGTTCCGGACATAATATAATTAATCCCAAAATAAAATATGATGGAATAGTGAGAAATTATGTCCGATGATTCCAGCCTCCTAGCTTGTTATAATGCCAAGGCCAACACCATTACCGATTTACCCATTATAACACATAGAAATACTACAAATCCTCTAACCAAAAGAGTTATGAAATCCAATTGGGACATGCCCCCAACAATAGCCAAAATCATTATCCAAAAGAAAATCAAAGTGTCTAGAAATAACCATAACATGAAATGGAGCCTTTCGAAAGGATGGAAGATCATAAATGCTATCCCCGAGTCAATCACTGTGTAGGAGGAGTAGAATGGCCAGCTCCTGCATAGTGTGGGTATATAACAGCCAGTAGACAGGGTTAGCGAGTGACCTCTAGCATGATCTCAGGGTAAGTATCAAAAAATGTCATTTGTAAAACCAAGTAAAACCACCCATATTCATACAACCATACATACATATATATATATATAACCATACCAGGAAAAGGGACCGGGTTTAGCATGCATTTAAAACCTTTGCCTAGGTTGTGTAGCTTTGTTGTCCTAAACCACCCACAGGCTATATGAGTTAAAATCCCTCTGCTGAAAGGGCTCCAGTGTTTGTAGCCGAACGACCAGGGAAGAAAACCTTTGGATGACTAGTATATCCCCCAAATTATAGTGTGACATCATGCACACGGTCACTAAGACAAATCTCATATCGGCAAATATGAGTTTCAAGTTTTTGCCCCCCGGGACCTCCACCTTTCACGACTTTGCTACACATCCCGTCATTATTGCTAAATTAAAACCAATTTCCAAATAACCAAACCATTTACCATTTCTTAACCCGGGCCATTGATATTGGTATCGTCATACCAATCGTTACTTACAAGTATCATCCATAGCCAACCATTTATTGGTTTAAGGGGACTTTCAAGTGCCCTTCCATATACCATATTAAACCACTTGCAGGATTCCATGTACCCCACCAGCATAACCATTAGCCATTTACCATTCTAATCCATTTAAACCATGCATAATTCCTTTACCAAACTTTTAAAACATGCAAGAGTTCCATTAAAAGTAGTCAATGCAATAAACATATCTTTATAGGCATTTTGTCAAACACATTGGGGGCTTAATATGACCAAAACCAATTCCAATTACCATTAAATTAAACAATTCCCATGTAATCCAATTATCCAAAACCACTATTAATGCATATAAAGGCATAATTAAAATCATGGGAAACCATAACCAACCATGTAACATCAAATCCCCCAAATCATATTTGAAAACCAAAATCATACAATCAATGAAATCATGAAAACATTCATAAATCCATGCCTTTAGATAAAATTAACAATGAGGGAAGAGAACTTGCCTTAAACCAAAATAATGAATAAATGAAATCGCCAAGACAAACCCCAAATTGATCCTCTAGTTGAAACCCTAACTTTCCTTGCCCAAAAGCTCTTGAGAGAATTTAGAGTGTTTAGAAGAGTTTATAAGTGTTAATGAATGGAATAATACGGTAAACAATCTCTCAAGTAGGTTATGAGTCGTGGGGACTTATTAAGATAAGTGGGGAAATATCCAGAATACCTCACTTAAGTTACACCAAAATCCCATCACAGCGATACAACTGCCCCATACGAGTCGTACCCTTCCAATATGATTAGTAGCCTCCACTTGTACCCTAAGCCTTAACCTTTGGATCAAACACTATCCAGCATATGACTCATCCAACTAAGTCGTATCCCTAGAATACGATCTATACCTTTCATCCATACTCCTGGAAAATTTATACCTAAGGATGATTTAGAAGTTGTCTACCATACGAGTCCTGGGTATGACTCATACCCTGGCTTATGGATCATGGTGAGCGACTCATAGTCAGATCCAACCCAAGTAACCAAGTATAAGATTAAGTTAAGGAACCAAATGATCTGTAACCACCAAGACTGAACCCCTAAGTCGTTTCCATTCTAGTAACCAATATTCATCCCACTAACCAACACTGGTCTATATACGACTGAACCTTACCATTTGTACCCCAACATACGACTTGTTCCTATGAGTCGTATTTGGTCTAGAGATCAGAATTCCAAGAAATTTTTTAATGTCCAGAAACCATGGTGCTCCACTAGGAACATTCATCCCCGAATGACGGATAAGATAGGGGTAACCACACGTAAGAGTCATTTGCATTATAAAATATATTTCCATTCTTTAACAAAGTTTGAAAAAAAAGGCAAAGATATTGGTCTTTACTTTAACAAAATTTGAAAATAAAGATGTGTTGAAGACACATACCTTCTGCACAAATTCCAGAAGCAGAAAATAAATGCGGATATTTGGACTTCGTGTCCTCTTTCACTTCCCATGTAGCTTCTTCCACCTTATGGTTCTGCCAAAGAACCTTAATCGAAGCCACATTCTTGGTCCACAACCGACGAACCTTCCTATCCAAGATCTCAACCAAAACTTCTTCATAAGACAAAAAATCAGTGATACCTTATCCTTCCAAAGGAACAACCGAAGAAGGATCACCAATGCGCTTCCTCAACATGGAAACATAAAGACCGGATAAACCAAGCTCAAGCTAGAAGAAAACTACAACTCATAAGCAACATTACCAATTCTCCACAAAATATCATAAGGACCCACATACCGGGGATTGAGCTTTCCCTTCTTACCGAACCGTACTACTCCCTTCATGGGAGATACCTTGAGAAAAACCTTATCTCCAGCCTTAAGCTTTAAGTCTCTATGCCTAACATCCGCATAAGACTTTTTATGACTTTGGGTAGCCTTAAGCCTAACCCGAATCACCTTCACTTTCTTCATATCCTGATAAACCAAATTGGGACCAAACATGTTTGCCTCACCCAGTTTAAACCAACCCAATAAGAGATCTCACCTTCTACCATACAATGCCTCAAAAGGGGCCATACCAATACTAGAATGATAGCTATTGTTGTAAGCAAACTCCACCGAAGGTAGATGCTCAACCCAATTTCCACCATAATCAATCACACAAGCCCAAAGCATATCCTCCAGTGTCTAAATAGTTCTCTGCACTTGGCCATCCATCTGCAGATAAAAAGCAGTACTCAGACTAACCTCATTCCCCAACCCTCTTTAAAAAAATTGCTAGAAGTGAGATGTACACTGTGAGCCACAATTAGAAATAATCAAAACAGGCACCCCATGCAGCTTCACAATATACTGAAGATACAACTTCGCATAACCCTCCGCCGAGAAGGTAGTTCGCATTGAAAAAAATTGTGTAGACTTAGTCATCCTATCCATGATGATCCAAATTGAATCATATTCATTCTGAGATCAAGGAAGAATGGCAACGAATTCCATATTGATCACTTCCCACTTCCATTCGACCTAATTAGTTTTTTTATACAACCTTACTGGCCTCATGTGCTCAACCTTAACCTGTTGACACACCATACACTTGGCCACAAAATCAGCCACATCTCTCTTCATGCCATTCCACCAATAGATCTCCTTGATATCATGATACATCTTAGTCGATCTGGGATAAAAAACATAGAGCGACTCATGAGCCTCAGCAAAAATCCTTTGTCGCAACCCGTCGACATCAGGAACACATAACCTCCCTTGGTACCGTAAAGTATCATCACCACCAATCTCAAACACTACTACCTTTTGACCACTAATTTCACTCTTGATTTTTATCAAGATAAGATCTAGCACTTGCTTCTCTATAATCTCAGCACCAAGAGAATATCAAACAACTTCCTGTTCCATCACACCACCATCTTTAGAGTCTAAGAGGCAAACTCCAAGATTTTCCAAGCGGTGAATATCCTTCACCAATTCCTGCTTTCCTTCCTCCACATTCTCCTAAGAGCATCAACAACCACATTAGCCTTACCTAGGTGATAGTGAATACTCATATCATAATCCTTGAGAAGCTCAAGCCATCTTCTCTGCCTTAGATTAAGTTCTTTTAGGGTGAACACATACTATAGAATCTTATGACCAAAAAAGATATCCACGTGAACACCATACAAATAATACCGCCATATTTTCAATGAAAACACAACTGCCAATAACTCTAAATCATGAGTAGGATAATTTCTCTCATTTACCTTTAACTGCCTAGAAGCATAGGCAATCACCTCCCATGCTGCATCAACACACAACCAAGACCTACCTGAGATGCATCACAATAAACCACGAACCCATCATTGCCTTCCAACCAAGTCATAATTAGAACCAAAGTCAACTTATCCTTTAAAGTCATAAAACTCACTTCATAAGCATCTGACCAAGTAAACTTAACCTTTTTATGAGTTAACTTAGTCAAAGGACATTTATCGACGAAAAGCTTTCCACAAAATGCCTATAATACCCGGCCAAACCCAAGAAGCTTCAAATGTCAGATAACGTTGTGGCTCTAGGCCACCTCTTAACCACGACAACCTTCTGTGGATCTACCACGATCCTTTCACTTGAAATAATATGACCTAAGAAAGTTACAACATTTAACCAAAACTCACACTTGGAGAACTTGGCATACAAATGTTGTTCCTTTAAGGTCTGCAATACCACACAGAGGTGATTCGCATAATCCACTCGCTCTTCAAATATATCAGAATGTCATCAATAAGCACAATAAATAAAAATCCAACTACTGATGAAAAACTTTGTTCATCAAATCCATAAATGCCGCTAAAGCATTAGTCAACCCAAATTACATTATTGAAAACTCAAAGTGCCGATATCAAGTATGAAAAGCTATCTTAGGGATATCCACCTACCTAATCTTTACCCAATGATACCTAGACCGAAGATTTATCTTAGAAAAGAACTTGGCACCTTGCAACTGGTCAAACAGATCATCTATCCTTGGAAGAGGATACTTGTTCATGACCGTTACTGTGTTCAGCTGCCTATAGTCAATGCTAATTCGAAGGGAACCATCCTTCTTGCGCTTAAACAACACCGGTACACCCCAAGGAGATACACCAGGATGAATAAACTCCTTATCCAAAAGATCTTTAAGTTGCTCTTTTAGTTTCCTCAATTTTGCCGGAGCCATTCTATACAGAGGAATAAAAATTAGATGAGTGTCTGGAATTAGATAATTACCAAACTCTATTTCCTTATCCGGAGGAACACTAGGAAGATCATCCGGAAAGACCTCAAGAAACTCATTAATCATAAGAACTGACTGGAAATAAGGACCTTTCGAGTTATAATATTTAACCCAGACCAAGTGATAAAGACAACCTTTAGAGATTAACCTCCGAGCTCTAAGATAAGTAATAAATCTCCCCCTAGGAGCTAAGGAAATACCCTCACACTCTATAACCGGTTCACCAGGGAACCTAAAGATAACTTTTCGAGTACGACAATCCAAGGATGTGTAACAAGAGTGTAACTAGTCCATCCCCAGAATGACATCAAAATCCACCAAATCCAACTCAAATAGATCCACCGAGGTCTGCTTTCCACTAATAGATACAACACCCCCTATAGAATCTCTTATAAATAAAAGAGTCACCTACCAGGGTAGAAATAGAAAAATGATTCAAAATAATTTCTGAATAAAAACCAAAAAATACAGTAACATAAAGAGTCACATAAAAGGGAGTAAACCTCGGATAAAGCAAATAATATATATTAGTAGAGAAAAGTTGTAACGTACCAGTAATGACATTAGGTGGTGCCTCAGATTTCTATCGAGATGCCAAAGTATACAACCAATTCCAACCATCACTAGAACCAAGAGCAGTAATCGAAGAAGATGCCACTCCACTAGGTATAGGTGCATAAGATGAAGCCACATGAATCTTATTCGTCCCCATAGCAACCTTATTAATCGGACTATCCCTTAGCCGATGGCCTGCATTTCCATACTTGAAGTATTTGTGTTTTCCTTCACTGTAATAACCCCAATGCAAATGACCACAGAACCGATAAGGAGGGCATAAAAAAACTTACTGACCCTTGCTTACCTGAGATTGGGCATCCTGCACTCTAAAATTTTCACCACCATGATGAATCCTATCGCTCGATTGGTAAGGAGAATTAGCAGAAGAGTAGGAACTAGAACTCCCCTACTTTTTTTCTGCCATTTGTCACCATCTTGACCACCCTGAGACTGAGCACCTCCCTGTTCAAAAAACCTGCTCCTGTTACCCTGCTTATCTCCAAACTCCATCTACTTCCTCTTTTCATGCTCTACTTATTTCATATGAATAGTCAACCTATAGATGTCCATTTTCTTAATTAGCAAGGCAGTCTTGCGCTCCAAAATTAGATCCTGATTCAACCTAGAATCAAACTTCCTTATCCTTGCCCGCATGTCAGCCACCAAATTAGGAGTATACCTTGACAATTTGTGAAACTTCAAGGCATATTCCTTGACAGACATCCTCCATTTCTTGAGGTTTACAAACTCTTCTATCTTTGCTTACCTCAATTATTGGGGAAAAGAATGATCTAGAAAAGCACCAGAGAAGACATCCTATAAGGATGACTCCTCCACATCCCCTCTATCCCTATCCCACTCCTTATACCACTAATATACAACCTCCTTGAGCTGATAAGTTGCAAAGTTTACCCCTTCCGCATTGGTAGCAGGTATCACGTGAAATATCTTCTCCATTTTATCCAAGAATCCCTATGGATCCTCCTCTACCTTCACTCTAAAAAATGAGAGGACCCATATTCATAAATTGGAAAAACCTTATAGCCACAACAGATAATACACCAAACATATCCCACTCAGCTTGAGCAACCACCAATTAAGCAATAGCATGAATAGACTGACAGAATTTCATATTAGTCCTTGTGGAGGACTAGTTGCAACTGGTGAAACTCCAGAACTATCAGGGATAGGACCGTGATATAAAAGATGAACCCCAGAGGTAGGATACACCCCTTCAACATTATCCCTAGATGGGATGGAAGAATTTTCTTGTGTTCCAGATCTACGAGGCATGATCTAACTAACAAATAAACAAGGATTAGACAATATTCTAGAACTGAGACTCCAAGCTTCAAAATAGGATACCGAGAAAGTGATACATTCCTAAATGCCTTGTAGCCTCTCCCTTATGAGCGTGGCACGCTACACACCCCTAAAAAAGACTTTACTCAACATGGCTTTGTAGACTACCAATTGACCATGAACCTAGGATCTGATACCAACTTTAAATTACCAGTCCTGGGGACATGTCATAATAGGAATCCCAAGTCTGACCAGGACTATAGAACACCTTCGTTACCTAACCCAACCTCCAGATACCTTCCCTGAGTTGGCTAAATTTTGAGCATGTAATAAGATAGTGTAATAACTCACATAAATACTCTGAAAATAGATCCTAACCATGACCAAACCAATCGAGTCCAACCATCCCTACCAATAACCCAACCATACCAAAACAAGGGCTATAAACTAGGCAATATCAAAGGATGTTCCAAAAAATAATTAATTAATCCAAAAATGAAATATGATGGAACAGTGAGAAATTATGTCTGATGATGCCAACCTCCCATCTTATTCTAATCCCAAGGTTGACACCAATCTCAATCCTACCCATTCCAACAAATAGAAGTACCACAAATCCTCTAACAAAAAGAGTAATGAAATCCAGTTAGGACATGCTCCTAATCATAGCCAAAACCGCTATTCAAAATAATATCAAAGTATTTAGAAATATTCATAAAATGAAATGGAGCCTTCCAAAAGGATTGAAGCTTACCACATTAGTCCAAATATTTCCCCCCAGTCAATCACTATGTAGGAAGAGTAGAACGACTGGTTCCTACATAGCATAGGTATACAATCACTAGTAGATGGGGTTAGCGAATAACCGCTAGCATTATCTCAGGGTACGGCTAATATAATGCCATTTATAAAACCAAGTACAATCATCCATATGAACACAACCATACATATATATATAACCATGCCCAAAAAGGGATCAGGTTTAGCATGCCTTTAAAACCTTTACCAAGGTTGTGTAGCTTTCCCAGCCTAAACCACCCAAGGGCTATATGGATTTATCTCTCCCTACTCAAAGGGCCCCAATACGTGTAGCAGTATGACCAGGGAAGTAAACCTTGGAATGACTAGTACATCCCCCAAAATATAGTGTTACATCATGCACATAGTCACCAAGACCAACCTCATATCAACAAATATGAGATCTAGTATTGGTCCCCCTGGAACGTCCACCTTCTACGACTTTTCTATACACCCCATCATTATTTCTGATTTAAAACCAATTCCAAATAACCAAACAATTTTCAATTTATTAACCTAGGCCATTGACATTGGTATCGTCATGCCAATCCTTACTTGTAAGTAACATCCATAGACAACCATTTATAGGTTTAAGGGGACTTTCAAGTGCCCTTCTATTTACCATATTAAACCACTTGGGGAATTCTACGTACCCCACCTTCATAACCATTAGCCATTTACCATTCCAATCTATTTAAACCATACATAATTCCTTTATAAAGTTTTTAAAACATGAAAGAGTTCCATTAAAAGTAGTCAATGCAATAAACATATCCTTATAAGTAGTTTGTCAAACACATTAGGGGCAAAATATGACCAAAACCAATTCCAGTTACCATTAAACAATTCCCATGCAATCCAATTATACAAAACCACCATTAATGCATAAAATGCATAACAAAATCCATGGGAAACCATAACTAACCATTTAACATCAAAAACCCCAAACCATATTTGAAAATCAAAATCATACAATCAATGAAATCATGAAAACATTCATAAAAACCATGACTTTAGATAAAATTAACAATGAGGGAAGATAACATGCCTTAAACCAAGATTATGGTGGAAAGAAATCGCCAAGACAAGCCCCAAATTGATCCTCTAGTTGAAGTCCTAGCTTTCCTTTCCAAAAGCTCTTGAGAGAATTTTAGTGTTGAGAAGAGTTTATAAGTCTTAATAAATGGAATAATAGGGTAAATAACCTCACAAGTAGGTTAGTAGTCGTGGGTCCTTATTATGATAAGTGGAGAAATGTCCAGAATACCCCCACTTAAGTTGCACCAAAATCTCATCATGGGGATACAACTGCCCCATACGAGTCATACCCTTCAAATACGATTAGTACCCTCTACTCGAACTCTAATCCTTAACCCTTGTATCAAACACTATCCAACATATGACTCATCCAACCAAGTCATATCCAAAGTATATGATTTGTATCCTTTATTCATACCTCTGACAGATTTAAACCCAAGAAAGATTTAGACACTGTCCACCATATGAGTCTTGGGTACGACTCATACCCTTTATTATGTCTTATGGTGAGACAATCATACTCAGATCCAACCTAAGTAAACAAGTCTTAGGTTAAGTTTAGTAACCAAATGATTCGTAACCACCAATACGACTTGTATCCCTATGCATATTTATTGTGGTAACTAAAATCCATCCCACAAACAAACACTGGCCAGTACATGACTAGATCATACCATTCATGCCCCAACATACGGCTCATACCCATGATTCATATTGTGTCTAGAGATCAAAATTCTAGGAAATTTTCTAAAGTCCAGAAACTAAGGTGTTTCAGTTTTGTCTTAAGGCCTTTATTTTACATTTTGATCATATGACAAAAAAAAGCAAAAATAAGCTTAAAGGGGTCCTGAGGGTTAAATTGTTATAAACAATAGTTTCCTCAAAATTTGACAGCGCCATTGAGTCTGGAACGTTAAAAAATCTCTAGTATCATATATGAATTAGTCTTGTGCGATCCTAAATAAATTTTGAGGGTTTGTTAAGAGGTTTTGGATAAATGTAACTTTAGTTGAGTTGATGATATCTGGTGCAATTGACTCCTTTGTTCATGAACATGGGTGTTGGGTTGTGAATTGGAAAATTAGAATAACCTTCATTACAATCGCGAAGTGGAGGCTATAGTCCTTAAGGGTTATCATGGATCAAGTTGTGTCTCACTTCACCGCGATCGTGACTAAACCATTATGAATATGATTGATCTGGCCACAAATGTGAAGGATAATTTAATTGGCCTGTCAATATTGACTCTTACAAAAGCGAAGGATTGATTATGTTCGTGAAGTACTATTCACCTAAACAATATATATAGTTCATTTTCATGATTTTCACTATTTTTGAATTGGGAGCTTTGGTAAAGGCAAGTTTAAAGAGATTATTAACCATTTTAATTTAGGTAACCTTTAAACTTCTATTTTAATACTTTCCTATAATTTGATCTCCTAAATAGCATTAAAAACTTGATTTCAAATATGACTTTTGAAGTTTAACCCAGTCAACCTTAAATTGGTATATTTTCAATTTGAGCTTTGTTTCTAATTTAGGTTTGCATGGGTTTTAAAATATAGACTCCTTTTGATACGGGGAACATGTTTCTAAATTAAAATTTCTAATTTTCCCTCTTGATTTCAACCTACTTTTTGAATTATTTTAATACTCAATTTAAATATATCCAATATGGATATTATTAGTCCTATTTTGATGTGTATATTACACTTTTGATAGATCTAGTTTATTTTGAGATTACTCGTAAAGAAAAGCTCTGCATTGAAGGGTCCAGACTTGGATCTTCAGCTCTTTAAGGTAGGTTAAGGGTTAATTTTCTTTAGATTAGGTTGGGTAGTTCACTACTCTTGTAAATCATGCTATGTATTGGGGAATTTTATGGAAAAATTATATTTTTAGATTATTATGGTTATTGGGTTTCCGTGTAGGGGTTTATTTCCTTATTATTGCTGAATTAAGAGATATATTTGTGGTGATGCCAGAATAGGGGATTTATTTGACATTATTGGCCTTATTTTTTCATTAAATAACATTATTATCATTGTGATGCCCATGTGGAGGTTTGAATAGATATTTATAGGCTTTATCTAAGCATTATTTGCCTTTATCATTATAGTGATGCCTGAGTGAGGGGTTGATATTATATTGTTGGTATTTTACATTAATATTCATTATAGTAGTGCCGAGTGAGGGCTTATATCATAAATTAGTGACATATTAATTTGATTCTGAGCTCATTTATACATGTATTAAGTTCATTATTATCTTCATGTAGATTGGTTGTTAGAATTACATCCTTATTTCAACTATACATTTTCATGAGAAATCAATATCATTGAAAAAATGAAACACTTTTGTAAACCCTTGGAAAATGTCATTTACTGATAAGGTCTATTGAGATATTTTGAAAACCCTTGGCCTAGGTCACTTGCCGACAACGTTGAGTTGAGAATTGAGAGAGTATACGGGTTGTGAACTCCCCCATAAATCTTGTCTTGAAGTGTTGAGGCTCAGGAGATATATATAAAAAGTCATGTAATGACTTTCAATCATTCTTTTCCCACCATCATTGCATTTCTTTGCATTGTTGTATTTTCTCTATGTGTTTTATCGTCATGTACTTAGTTTTTTTATATATATTTTGTGTGTAGTCTTTCTTTTTTGTCATTATATTTGTAGAATTATAAGTGAAGACGGTGTGAGCTACTATTTGGGAACTTTGTATTTGCAGGTGGAATGTGCTATATTATATTTTACTTAGTTAACTTTATAAGTTGCTAAGTTGACCTATGATACCTACTAAATCTAAGTGCACCATACTCACTTCCACTTCTATGCCCTTTTGGTGTAGATACTAGTATAAGTTCGTCCCATAATGGATAATCTTAAAATGTTTGATATTGACATTTGAGGTAATGGAGAGATCCAAAGTTCAGGGTAAATTTTGGATACCTTATCTTATCTTGTATTTATTTACTTTTAGAGATGAACTCATGCATTTTAAATCTAACTTTTATTAGATTCTCTTTACACTTATGACACCATATATTAGGGATTTTTATGTATTTTATTTGGATGTTATGTTATCTACATATTATGGCCTAACTTCATTGTAGAAGTCTCATATTTACTTGTTTTTCTTTATTTATAGATTTTTCTTTCCTTTTGAGTTTCATCTTACCTACCAAGGTTGGGTTGAGGTAGGTGTCATCATGACCTTAACTTTTAGGTTATGACAACCCTTTTGATTGTAGTATGTATGTACATCTTTAAAGTATGAAATTATTATTACATTTCCTCATGTAGTCTTAACTAGTACTATTGAATCTGCCCAAGTGCAAGTGATGTGTTGGTTAAACTTGAGTACTGATACATATGTAAAGAATAGTTGTTGAATTTGTGAGTTGAAGTGTCTGTTATTGTACTTGATTGTGCCTTGATTTCTTCTTACTTTTATTTGACTTTCTTATTTGTATGGTGTTGATTTAAGTCATCTAGTTATGCCTACTAATACGTAGTTATTGTCTTAATGCTACCTATACTCTTTTGTTCTAAGTACAGAGTGTGTTCCAGCATTTGAGACGAGACCTCAACACTAGTTCGTGACTTCAACACTGATTCAAGTGCGATCACCATATTTGGGAAGCCATTGTATTATATTCATGTCCTTTATTTTTGGGAAATGACATTCCTATTTAGTTAATAGTCTAGATTACATTTTAGATATTGTTCTGGATATCTAGAGTTCTTGTATGATGACTTTTATGTCCTGGGGATGTAATATATAGAGATATTCTTCCATATTTTCAGTTGTTTGGTATTGATGACTTTTTAAGATAAAACTATATTTTTGTAATCTGTTTAGTATAAGCATTGTTGAACTTATAAAGAAAGTTAATAAGTGTTCTTGTTAATTGGATAAGGGTTGGGTTAGATGGTTCTCCCATAATAAAGTTAGGATGGATGCCACTCATGACTAGTAGGGTTGTGACATTTAGTGATTTTAGATTTAGTCTATCTATCATATGTAGTAACTCTCCTAGGGTATGATACATGGGCAGACTTAGTGATCTTTAATTTGGTAGACTTTGATGTTATCTAGGGAATGGATTGACGATCTCTATATCATGAAATCTTAGACTATCATTCCAAGATAATTACCTTATCCATTAGGGTGGTGGGTTATTCCTAGATTGGAGTGAAGGGTACTATTATTCACTATCCAAAATGGTAGTATCCTTTATTAAGGCTCAACTAATGGTTGAGATGGAATGTCTTACATATTTGTATTTTACTTAGGGTATGAGTTCTGAGAATCTCACACCGGAGTTAGTACTTGTGGTGAGAGATTTCCTTGAGATGTTCTCGATAGATTTCTTTAGTATTTTACTTAATATTGACATGAATTTTGGTATTATTTTGGGTTAGCCACTCAACTTATTTATTTTTCACCATATGTAATGGCACCTATAGAGCCTAAGAAGTTAAGGAATAAATTGATTAAAATGTTTATTACTTTGACTATGTCTTTTAAGGTTTTTCTGTTCTATTTGTGAAGAAGAAAGACGGTTCCTTATGGATGTGCATCAATTACTAACAATTGAAAATGATGACTATCATAAATAAGTATCTTATATCTCAAGATGATAATTTATATCAGTTTTAGGGTTCTTTGGACTTTTTGAAATTGATTTGAGGTCTGGTTATCAAAACTTGAAAATTAATGTGGAAGATATCCCTGGAAAATCTTTTAGTTCTTGATGTTGTCATAATGAGTTTATGGTGAGGTCTTTTGGACTTCCCAATGGCTCAACCACCTTATTTACTTGACATATGGAGTTTCTAGACCATATTTTGATTCTTTTGTCATTGGCTTCATTAATGACATTTTCATATACTCCTTTTGAAGAGAGAAACATGAGCATTATCTGAGGATTATACTTTAAACTTTGAACGATAAGAATCTTTATACCAAGTTTCTAATGTGTACCTTTCGACTCAATTTTATGGCATTCATAAGACTTATGGTGTCCATGAAGGATACTACGGTGCATCCTAAGAAGATATGGGTAGTTAGAGATTTAGATAGTCATATTTCACCTAAAGAGATTTGGAGTTTTGTATGTTTGGTAGGATATTATCAATAATATGTTGAGGGATTTTCATCTATTGATTTTCCATTAATCAAATTCACTTAGAAGAATATAATTTGTATGTGGTCTGATGAGTGTGAGATAAGATTCAAAAAATGAAGATTTTATTAATACAACCCTAATTTTAACACAATCCATGAAGAGATAAGGCATCATAGTATATTGCGATACTTTTTGAGTTAGCATTTGTTGTATGTTGATGTATAAGGCAAAGTTATTGTATATGCCTTAAGATTGTTGAAGCCGCAGAAGATAAATTATAGCACTCATAATTTAGAGTTGGCAGTAGTAGTGTTGCATTAAATATTTAAAGATATTAACTCTAAGGTGTATATTGTGAGACTTTAAGGATATCAAAACCTTCAGTACATATTGAAAATTAGAGGGATTTTAATTGAGGTAGCAGAGATGGTTGGAGTTTCTTAAGGATTATGACATAATGATTCTATATCATGAAGGATAAGTGAATATAGAAATGGGTTCCTTGAGTTGAAAGGCAGTGAGTTTGGGTAGCTTTGTGTCTATGTGGGTGGAGGAACATGCCTTATCTATGAAGTTCAATCATTTGACCATATTTCAATAAGACTTGATATCTCACAACTTGGATGATTCTAGCTTGTATGGAGATATTATCACTCTTTTCTAGAGAAGGCAAAGGATAAGCAATTTAAAAAAGGAGAAAATATGCATGATTTGTTGTATGATGTTTGATGTCCCCCAAATTATACCGTTCATAAAATTATAAAGAAGTCGTTGATCAAATATAGAACCCAACTAGGTTGGGGTCGACCCTACAAGGAATAGGTTAAAATATCTATCAAAATGTTTGTCTAAATAATTAGTGACCCTTTTCTAATAAAAAAAGGTTTGTGATCTTCAAATAGTAACAGTTGTTGAACTACAAATAGTAACAGTTGTTCATTTCTTTGGATTTTTAATAAATTAGTATTACTATTTGATGTTCACAAAACCCTATTACTGGAAATTATTCCTTAATTGTTTAGGGGGACTGATTGCTAGATATTATGACCTATTCCTCATGGGATTGACCCCAACCTAGTTGGAATCAATATTTAATCAGACCACTTTATACTGTTATTGGAGATGATGTCATGTTTTGGTTCCATTGTTGGGGAAAATGGTAATGGAGTCGATTGATTGTGTTTGTATAGCTGTTGGTTTTTGTTTCCTAATTTTACATTTTTGTTGTTTCCAAGATGCGCGCCAGTGCATGCCCAACACTTGGATTGAAGGCAATCCCCTGATTCCATTTGGTCCAAAATTTAAAGAACTCTAAGAGCTAGAAAAAAATAGTTAATGACAGAGTTCACATTGAGGGAGTTGAATATAAGAGAGCCTTGAATCAACCAGTGCATCTGTATGGGTTTCAAGAAACAATGGATCAGACTACTGTTATAATGACCCTTCAGGTAAGTTTTTGTGTTTCCTCTTATTTTTTTTGTTTAGATATTTGTTATAGCCGTCTTCAGTCATTTATGACTTACTGGAATAATAGTTTGGTTACTAGGCAGTTCGTTTGATTTTTAGAGCCAATTCTTTATTTTAAATCCTTTGCTTGTTCAAATTGTCTACCAGGTGAAAATTTTAGTCAAAAGACTTCGTATGATAATTTTGACTATTCCAATAGCTCTGGAATGATGATTTTAGGCTTGGAGGACCCTTGGTTTGGGTAACGAGGCTCCCAGACTCATTTTGGACTATTGGCCAAAAGTTAAGAAAAATGGTAAGTAGGTGTGTGACCCTTTTTTTATTGAAAAAACCTCAAATATAAATTTCAACCGAGCCATACGATCCAGAACATCAAATTTTTCAGAAAAGCATAGTCTGTTTGCATATATAGGATTCACGATGAATGTCAAGGGGGTTGGTTAAGAGTTGGAATTTCTCCAAATCTTAGCTAGTGCTGGTGCATCGCTTAAGCTATGCCTTTGATCACCTAAGTGATCTGGCAAACCTCATTAAGTATCACTTAAGAGACAAAGTGTGTCGCTTAAGCAATAATCTTGTCAGTGGGGAAAGTATATCCTAAGCGATAGTAGTGTTACGTATGCGACAACTGCTCAGCTACCCACATATTGTGTTAGCAATAGGCTAATCGCGTTTGCGATATAGGTTCCAGAGCACATGTATCACATAAGCGACCCAAAGTTTTCTTAAGAAATACCCTTGTACATGGGAAAGGTATAAATACCCTACTTAGCCCATTTTTTGCCACTCTTCATCCATTACTAAGATATTAGAATACTAATAAGTGAGGAAGATTGGAGGAAATCATTGTGGGTAATCTTGGAGATTGGAAAGAGTTTATTTATATGATTATCCATTAAATTGGAGGTGGGATTCCATTATTTTCATGGTTGAGCTTAACATACTTTTGCTAAATCCCCAAAATCTTAGTAACTTAATTTTAGCACTATTAGGGTTGGAATTAACCCTTTTTTGAAGGTAAATGTTCCTTGAGCATAGGGGGATGTTATGTTGGATACAATTGTGTGATTCTATAAATGGGCTCAATATGGAATTTTATGTGATTTTAGGACCCAAAGCACAATAGTGCCATATGGGTATCATTGTACTTATTTTGATGAGTAGATTGTGATTTTGACAGCATGGCACCTTGTGAAAGCTTCCCAAAAGAGAAAATTGGTGGTTTAGTAATTTTTAAGCTTTTCTTCGGCATCCAGGTAAGCTCGGTTTTCCCTCACACTAGATTGAGCTAGTTTGTAGTATACTTATGATACTATGCTAGATTTTGGATGGGATTTAGGTGTTGGTGATATTATTGTTAATACTTTGGTTAGTCAGACTATTTAGGCTATCTTAAAATCATAAATTGTGTGAATTGACTTAGTTTCTCATGATTTAGGTAGAATTTCTATCTTAGAGATAATTATGGCTAGTTTAATATCTAAATGTGGATCTAGATACCTTAGCCTAGCTCGGGATAGAATTTTCCTTATAATCAGGGATTAGAAGTGGGCCCCTCTGGTCTGCCTTAGGCCAAGACTTGAGCTAGTTTTGGTAGACCTTTATACACTTGTGCTGCATTTCAAAACGTCTATTTTGAATTGAGGAGTTTTGGTACTTAATTGTTGGAATTTAGGAGCTAATGATATTTATCATAAAACCCAATAATTTAATTATGATGCTGATGATATGACCACCGGTTTAAGTTCGTCAATTGATTATGATGCTAATGGTATGAGCACTGATTCAAGTTACACAATTAATTATGATACTGATGATATGAGCACTGGTTCAAGTCCAACAATTGATTAAGATAATGATGATATGAGCACAGGTTCATGTCCGACAATTGAGAATTGGTTATGATGTGATATGGTACAATTAGATTTTTGGTCATGGTAGGATAGTTGGTAAATTATGGTTACAAGGTTATTTACTTTTCTTTGATTATACCCTTTAGGCTTATAGGGGCCTGCATTGGGTTATTTACTTTTCCGCACTTATTGGCTTATGGGGGACAATTTGAAAGATATAATCATCTAATTTTTACATCATTATCTCAGATTTATTAGTTTATTTATACACAATAGTGGTGGAGTTAATTTTTAGGTTTTCCCTACACCTTAACATAGTTTATTTTATCTTGCATTTTATTGTATCCATATCATGAGTCGACTGATGATGCCTACTGAGTACTCGTGGTTTTGGTACTCATACTACACTTTTGTACCATCTTGGTGAAGATATGAGTACTAGTTTCCATCATTGATTCAAAGCTAATGCTATGATTGGATTTCTGAGATTGGGTGATCACTTGGAGTCAGAGTTACCCTTTTTTCTTCTATTGTCTATGTTTACTCTTTTGTTTTTGAGACAACTTATATTAACTATTTTAGAATTTGTAGTGTATCTATAGTCGCTCTTATACCGATATTACTAGGTCATGGAATGGTTGTTTGTTTATCTATCCTTTTTATTATATTTATTATCTTGTTATTGTTACAAGTCTTAAATATGTTGATTTCGGCCTCATATACCATTTTCCACTAAATTAGCCCATTTTCTATATCTCTGAGCTACGATTTGGCTTACCTACTGGTGGGATGTAATATATGCCATCATCAAGTTGTGGAAAATTAGTATTAGATCCTAGGTTCACTAGTACTAGTGGTACAAGAGAAAGTGACTAGTAGAGTCCTGTAGATCAAAACAATGACGTTTGTTTCTTATCTTCGGGAGGCTATATGACATTCCTAGGAGTTCTATACTATTTTAATCATCTCATGCTAAAAGTCCGAGTAGGTTTCTAAAGAATTTATTTGTTTTCACTCTTCATAGATGGCTAGGATGCATTCTACCACTACACGAGATGAGGGTTCCAAGACCAAGCCTAGGGATCCCATCATAATTTGTGGATGACAAAGAGGCTATGGATAGCTTCAAATTATATCCCTAGCTAGAATCCAGGATAGTGGGCCTTTCCTAGACCCTATTCTTGCTCCCAAGCCAGAGATCTATCCACCATAGACAATAGTGGGCTAGGGACCAGCCCAGGATCCACTGGGATTTATTTCTTCTTCAGTGCTCAAGGATGCTTTGGTTCAGATTTTGGGGTTGGTTATTGGTGCACCGTATGATGGTGAACAATCTATAGGTCAGAGTGGTACTATGGTGAGGGCACAACATGTAGCTGTGACTTCTAGAGTTTAGGTATATCTTACGCTGATGGTTTCTCAGTCAGTAGTTTCTCAGCCTACTATGTCTGTTGAGAAGCAGAAAATCTTGGGCAGATTCTTGAGTTTGGCTTTGCCTAGGTTTTTTTGGTACATTGGGTGAGGATGCTTATGAGTTTCTAATTTCTTGTAAGGATAAACTTCATAATTTGGGCCTAGTTGAGACTCGTGGTGTGGACTACAGTACGTTTTAATTAGACTTGGAAGATTGACATTGTTGGAGAGGTCATCTTGATTAGAGTCCAGCTAGATCACCTTCTTTATCTTGGACTCAGTTATCCAAGATCTTTTTGGAGAAGTATATGCCTCGCAATCTTAGAGATCGCGCAAGGGATAAATTTTTTAGGTTGGAGTAGGGCTCTATGATTGTAGTGTTGTATAAGGATCATTTTCATAAGTTGGCTAGGCATGTTACTTCTATTCAGACTATTGAGTATGAGAGGATTTGTTTCTTTATTGAGGTTTGAGACTTTCTTTTTTCATGTCTACACAGTGTTTGGCTTTTGTGGGTAGGTCTTTTGCTGAGTTATCAGACAATGGGTAAATTATAGAGGAGATATATCGCGAGGCCTAAGGGGGAAGTGATAAGAGCCCATTATATCAAGTTAATTTTTGTGGGAGTCGTAGTGGATCGTGATTCAGAGGTAGTGGTTCTCAGAGTAGGTACTCTCTATGCCAGCCTTATCAGCCTCAGGGTCAATCTGGTAAACCCATTCAGGCCACACTCTAGATTTCAAATGGAGGTTAGTCTAGTGTCAGTAATCATCTTGGCCAACTTAGTGGTCAGTATTTGAGGGGTTAGTCTTTTGTTTTTTGTAGCTGTGATGGTTATTTTGGGTCAATCGAATCTTTTAGTTTTGGTGTATTTCATGGGGCATTTCATGTTTGTAAAGTTTTTTGTCATTTTGCACGAGTGTGCCCTAGTTATGGAGCGATAGTTCCTTCTACTCAGGGTATTCCACATATTAGGTTAGTTCATCCCTCAGCTAGAGGTAGTATGCATGGTCGTAGGGGTGTTCCCTAGGGTGATCGTGGAGGCTCTCAGGCAGGTAGGATAGGAGATCAATTAGGAGCCTAGCCAGGTGGCGGGCGTGGTCAGTTGTATACAGTAGCTGATAGACATGAGGCCGAGTCTTCAGATGATGTTATGACATATACTATGTTGATGTGCCGTCAGTTGGCCTTTGCTTTATTTGATTCGGGATCTACTTATTCATATGTATCTAATTAGTATGCCCCACGATTAGAGTTATCTTGGGATTAATTATTTTTACCACTATGTGTATCTATTCTCGTGGGTAATTCTTTATTAATGGATCAGGTTTTTGGATCATGTGTTGTGATTGTGCAAGATTTTGATACTCATACTGATCTTATTATTATAGACATGGTAGAGTTTGCTGTGATTTTGGGCATGGACTGGTTATCCCATTATCACATGGTCCAGGATTATTTTACCAAGAATGTTACCTTCACCATACGTAGCATACCCCTATTTTTGTGGCAGACAGTGGTTAGACACGAGCCGATGGGGATTATTTCTTATGTTCACGCTAGGAGGCTTATGTAAAGGGGTTGTGAGTCTTATCTCTCTTATATCCATGATGTTTGTGCGGAGAGTCCGTCACTTGACTCTATTCCTATAGTTCATAAGTTTCTTGATGTTTTCCTTACCGATCTACCTGGTATTCCTTCGGTGCGTGAAATACAGTTTGTTATTAATCTTTAGCCTAGCACTCAACCTATTTCTATTGCACCATATCATATGGCTCCTAGTGAGCTTAAGAAGTTAAATTCTTAGGTTCAAGATCTTCTTAGTAAGTATTTTATTAGACCCAGTGTGTCTCCTTGGGGAGATTTTGTGTTGTTCGTGAAGAAGAAGGATGGCTCCATGGGTATGTGTATTGGTTATAGGCAGCTTAATAAGGTAATAGTGAAGAATCGGTATCCTACGCCTTGAATTGATGATTTATTTGACCAACTTCTAGGTGCAACAGTATTTTCTATGATTGATTTGTTGTTCAGTTACCATCAGTTGAGTATTCGGGCTGAGGATATCCCAAAGACACTTTTAGGACCCGTTATAGTCATTATGAGTTCGTAGTGATGTTTTTTGGGTTGACTAATGCCCCATCCACATTTATGGATTTGATGAATCAAGTGTTCAGACCTTAGTTTGATTCTTTTGTGATTGTGTTCATTGTTGACATCTTCATGTATTCGAGGAATAGAGAGGATCATGAACAACATATGAGTATTATGCTTTGAGAGATCAGTTTCTTTTTGCCAAATTCATTGTGTAAATTTTGGCTTTAGTCGGTGACATTCCTTGGGCATGTGGTGTGGTGTCCATGGATGGGATTATGGTTAACCCAATGAATATTGAGTCCATTCGTGATTGGGCCAGGCCTACATCTCTAACAGAGGTTCATAGCTTTATTGGTTTAGACGGTTACTATAGGCATTTCGTAGAGCGTTTTGCTACTATTGCAGCACCTATGCCTATATTGACTCGAAAGGAGGTTCCTTTCCGATGGTCTTATGAGTCAAGATTTAGAAAGCTCAAGGAGCTTCTTACTTTGGCTCTTATTTTGGCTCTTTCTGTGGAGGGTGAGGGATTCACTATATATTAGATACTTTAGGTGTTAGTTTGTAATGCTCCAAAAATCTGTCCCGAGACGTCACATGGTGCTTAGGACCACAAGTGATCCCAAGCTAACCCTTCTACTGGCATAACTCATAAGCAACTGAATAATATGTATAAAATGACTGAGTTTATAGTGCGGAAACATAATAATGGTGGAATCTGGGAAAAATACAATATTGATACAACTTTTACACTCAGATAAAGTCTGAAAAGAGGGACTAAAATTATATAATTGACTCTAAATATCATCTGTGAAGCCTCTACTATACTATCTATAGGTAGCTGGGGCGCGACTCCAACTACCACTAATCAATACATATGAGTAACAATGTAAAGTACAAAAATAACATCTAACTAAAGTCCCCGAAGTAGGACTCATCATCTTCTGGCTGGAATCTGCAACTGTCTGATTCTGTCTGCACATACTACAACTTGTACCTATATTATGAGACAATGCAACACTAGACGTATATATGGATCAGTAGTTTGAGGATGTAATGAGTATATAGGGGTGAAATGCATAAGTAAAACACCATCTCATCTTCATCATTTATAAAAGAATGTATGCTAAATGTAAATGACTCACATAAGCTGGAATATCTGAAAGCTGAAAATCATAAATCATGAATGATAAAACATGTTGTATAAATCTTGTGAGTCATAACACTCAGTTCTAAAATCTATGCGTGTATTGTCTCTTTAAATCATACTGTCTAAGTGTAGAAAGGACTCACTCTTAAATCTGAGATCTCAAAGATGAAAATTATAGTTAAAGTCTTTCTTTAAAGCATAGTCTGAATAAATTCGTGAGCCTTTACACGTAGTTTTCTAAGAGCTTTTCTATTTTTCTTTTATATGAGAGAAAATACTTTATCTTAAAATCATTGTTGTTAGGCTTTTAAACTTTTAAGGAAAAACTATTCTGCAAGGGAGGTTCTCTTAACCGACATAAACCATGCGAGCTACATGTAGTCCAATGTATACTTTTGCCAAGGAGTATAACCTCAGCTTAAGTGATCACAACTCTGCCCACTATGGGCACTTAATTTCAATCCTATGATGGCACATAGTTTCGGTGCATGACACCTTGGAATCATACCCAACTCAGTGCTAAATACTACTCCCTTTAATTTGCTATGCTCAACTCTTTGGAAATCCACTTTAAAACTCGTATAAGGGTTTATTATGAAACCAGTTATGCATTTATCTGAATCAATCTGTAAATAAAGCTATTTTGCTTTCTGAAATTTGTAATAAATCTGTAAAGTGAATTCCTAAACTAATCTGAAGATCAAAAGATCAAAACTTTATTGTAAATCTGATATAATCAGCTCATAAGATGCTTAAGCATCATTTTTCTCAAAATCTCAACATATAAACTTAGGGCTTAAAACCCATGTATCAAACTTATGTCAAAATATCATAATAATCATGCTTGATGTTGAAAACAATGATAATTCATCTCAAAATCTGGAAATTACTGCAATAAGCATGTAAATATGAACATAGACATGCAATTCAACTTGTAATTCTCTTGAAATCTCATAATCTTGTAAATGATAACATTGGGTATGAACCATAATTTCAAATTCATGGAAAATCATATAAAATAAAAAAATATTTATAATTTAAAACAAGTTTTGGGAACAAGGATGAAAGGAGTATTCTTGTTCATAACCCCACATACCTTGGATGATGAACAAGTTTGCTTTTGAGATTCTATTTCTGCTCTTGAATGATGATTCTTGGAATTCCTGAATTGGGAATTTGAATCTTGAATTGATTTGGGAAAAGAATGGGGAAATCTTGGGGATTGTTGAAGTTGAATATTGAAGCTTAGGGTTTTTACTTGAGTGAAACTTTGATGAATATAAGCATAAAATACTCGAAATAGGCTTAAATCTTGTGTTTGTATGGAATTGGGGGCTTGAGAAAAGTCCAAAGTACCCTCTTTAAACTTCTAGATAAAACTAGAAAAATGAACTGGGGTCCCAATTTAATGGGCCACCGCGACGCGCCACTATCGTGGTGGCTCACTAGAATTTGACGAATGGGAAATTGGGGGCCTCCGAAATGCGGAGCTATCATGTTGTCCCATTGTATTCTTACAATTGGGACCTAGAACTTCATAGCGATGCGCCACCATCGCGGTGCCCTGTAGGAATGCCATTTTGGCCTTCGGCGCGATGCGCCACTATAGCGTTGGACTACTGGAAATTGAAAAATGGGAAAATAGACCTCGCTGTGATGCACCAATATCGTTGTGGACCACTGGAAAATGACAATTATGAATTTAGCCACCTCCATGGGGGGGGGGGTGACTGCCCAGGTGGCACACTATCAACTTAAAAACGTCATAACTCCTTCACTGAGTGTCGGAATTGGGCGAATTTGGTATCAATGGAAAGATTATTCAATTTCTCACACAATAGAAAGATTAAATATTGAAAATTGATTATGGAAAAATTATTATTTATTTTGGAATCTATCCCTTAACATTCTAGAAATGAATTTAAGATAGGAACAGTACAGGGTGTTACATAGTTTAGGTTGGTTGTTGATGAAACATGGTCAAGTTATTGCTTATGCTTAGATTTATCTAATGGTATATGTGTGGAACTTCCCCTCTCATGATTTGGAGTTAGCAATGGTAGTTTTCACATTCGTGATTTGGAGGCATTATCTATATGTCATGCATTGTGTATCTTCATAGATCATGGTAGTCTTCAGCATCTTATGAACCAGAGAGAGCTTAATTCTAGGTAGCATAGATGGATGGAGTTGTTGAAGTTTTGTGGCATCTCTATCTTGTATCATCCGGGTAAGGCGAATGTGGTAGCAGACATCTTGAGTCGGAAGGCGTTGAGTATGGGTAACCTGTCTTGTATTTCAGTTTCTCAAAGTTCATTAGCACAAGTGTTACGCCCTAGCACACACGCAAGTGTACGTGGTCCCACCAAGTAGTAAAGTGGCCTTTTATAAGCCAAGTGTTGATCCCACAGGGACTTATGTTAATAACTATCTAATTCAAGTTTAACTATTGAGATTAAATTAGTACAAAAGTAACCAAAAGAGTTTGAGAGTTAAAACTAAACATAACTAAAACAATGCGGAAAAGAAAAGTTCTTGTATAATAACTGAGGAGAGACCAAGGGTTTAGGATCTAGAAAAATCATACTAATTGAACTTCATTGGTTATGTTGCTTATCTTGGTTGATATTATGATCATGGCCGTTCGAAGCTCTAATCACCTATATAACTTAGACCCATAACTACATTGTTGAGGGGGAGGTGAGAACTAAGTTAAATGAATTCATAGTTCATCCCGTAAGTGAACCAAATATGTCATGTAGGTATATTTCTATCCTAAATACAAATTATAACTTTATTCTTTAGAGGATTACAATCCTATTCTATTTACCTCACGTTCTATCCTCTTATTTCTCCTTTCGGGCTCACAAGATGACAATGGATGTATTATAATGTTCGTGTCCTTAAAATAGTGATAACAATGATAAATAAACAACCAAATATGATAAATAATCAAAAACATGTCTATCCATAACAAGAGTAATCATGTTCTTGGCCTTAACCGCGAAAAAGGGTCTTTAGCCGCTCATGGACATAACCGTAATGACAAAGATAGAATGCATGTTAAAGTACATAAAAAAACAAAATTAATGGAATAAAAACCCTAATTTAAGTTTTTTAAAGCCTCCCTCAAAGTTTTAAGGTCATCCAAGGTGTATAACATAATGTTTTAGGGTCCTATTTATAGGAGGACACAAGCTGCCAATTTGAACTTACCAACGTACCACAGAACTTATAGCAGTGAATAGGGTATGTGGAATGACAATATCATAGTGGAACATTATAATTGGTCGTTTAGGATGCCCCCAGAGGCATGTAACAGAACCTAATGTGGTGGCTAAGGTCCATGGCATGCCAATGATCCCAAAACGTCCATATTTTGTCATGTCTTGTCCCGTGCTTTTGTCCATCCATTCCAAGCCTTGTGGTGATGTTTAAATTGATTTAAAGATTTTTATAATCCATATATCATCATTATAATCTCACCAAAAATCCTATAGAATCAAACAACACGAATTAGATCTCAAAACTAGATACAATTCAAGACGATGAACTAGAAACTTAATCTAAGAATACTAGTTTTGTCCTTTAGATCTTTAACTTAGTTTCGAATCTTGGATTGTTTAAATTGAAAATTAAATACTATAAATAAGTTATTATACACATAATTAAAAAATAATACCATTATTAACTCATTACATGCACTATAATCATTCGATATCAACTATAACAACACATGGCTCAAGCTAGTAACACTAGTTTTCTTATCTAAACTCTAAGTGACAAAATTGATTCCAAACTTATTTGAAACACAGCTTAAACATTGTAATAAACTATGTTAACACTTATATGCTCAATTATATCATTCACAACACATTAACCACACAATAAGTCCTCAAAACAAGGCAAAACAAACATATATAAGGACACTAAGGTGCATAAATTTACCTCAGATCATCACTCCACATTTAAAGTTTTGTTCATCCTCGAACAACTATTTACTCTAAGAATAATAATCAGAGGAGTATCCACAGTTCTACTACAAGCAATAAATTCAATCTAGCACTACAATAACTACACAAAATGCAAGTCTTTACACTAGGCATGTTATACACAATTGAAAGCTCAAGAGCACTACTCCAAAACATTCTAGCCTCAAGAATTTACTCACTAAGTTGGAAAAATCATACATATTGCTCAATCAAAGAAATCATACAAATCACCCAACTATCATAAAAAATGTTCCCTGACCATAAGAGAGTTACCCATGATCACTTATATAGATGTAATTTTTCACAAAATGAGTACAAGAATCAAATTACACTCACTCTCACAAAGAATTCAAAAGTTAAACAAGATGAACCATAGGATTGCACTTAGTGTAGTACTCCGCTAATATGAGAATGTTAAGACTTAGGATCAACGTTGGTCTTTAAGGGTTGTAATGTAGGCTAAGGAATGGGTAGGAACTATTCTAGCCAGTAATAGAGACTATCTTCCCTAAGTGCTTTAATACATCACATGAACATAGAGATCTTTCTATTAACAACCAATTTACACCACTTCTATCTACCCATATATTTTGTTTTGCCCTATCTCATCAAGATAATTCACACACAGTATGGTGGGAGTGTTATCTTTACAAACATTATTCAATTTGAACAATTTTTATCCTTTTCATTACACAACTCCCAACCACAACACATATAAATTTTCAACACCAATAGCTATTACTTTGGGGATTTAATTTCAATTTTCTCCTTCCTATTTATTTAACACTCCTTTACTCATTAAATTTGCACTAAAGATCTTAGGAGCTTTGGATCAAATTACGGTCAACTAAGGAACGGAATTACGCTACATAGGCGGCTACAAAAGAAAACAAGATAAAGGCTCAATGGGGATAACTAGGATTATGCATAAGGGTAGGTCACAAAAGGTATGAAACATGGATGTCAAATAAATGCCTATATCACCTCCTAAACCCACATTCTTTATTTCAATTTGTACACACATCAGGAAAGTTCTTGACATCATATACAACAAGGAATAGACAAACATCTCACATACACATGGCATATACTAAACTAAAGTAGGATCATCATATAATCTCAACCAAACAATAGCAAGAATTTAATATTAATATAACCAGTTCAAGAGTCATAAACTAGAGAAAAGGAGTCACAAAAGTATTATTCACACAATCAACATTCTCTTTACATTTAAGACCACTAGTATCATGTAATCACACATAGAACCAACAAGAACACCTCACTTACCAAACAAAAATTTAAAATTTACTCTAAAAAAAAATACTGGATTCAAAGAGCGTCCCCATGCAAAAGAACCTAAAAGAACAACATGGGGTGGGTGAAGTGTGCACCTACCAGACTGACCCAAACAACTAAAACCAAAAAGAGAAAATATTTTTATAATTGTTTTTTAAAATTTACCCAAAAAATAGAAAAAACAACTGGAAATTAAGATCCTACAACATCACTTCACCCGAAACAATGAAAATTTCCCCACCCAACACTTAAAAATCTACTTTGTCCCCAAAGTATACTTAAAAGTAGAGATAGAAATACTCCCTAAGGACTCTAGGCTTTTATTGTATCACCTTCATACATAATGAGAGTATGGGGACCCTACACTCATTCTTCGCCATGCTCTTTAGCTTAGGTTTTCGGTAATCAGACTTCTCATCAACTTGTCACTCATAAAAACAAAAACTACGTGAAGTCAAAACTAAATATACTAAAAATAAAACCTACCTTAACTTGGGTTTCCTCCTAAGCAACAACTGATTTAGTTTCGTGGCACGACCCACATCAACTCATCCATTTTCCATCATCATCTTCCTCCTACTTGGAGGACATTTTCTAATCCTTTTCTGACCTCTTAAGTGTGAACTCCCAAGGTCAACAACTTTCTTAACAATAGCACTTTCAGGCTTATCAATCAGAATCACTTTGGGCTGAGGTACTGGTGGCTTGTGCATCTCAATGAGAAAGTCTGAAGAGGCCTTTGGTGGATTGGGCTCCACCACCCCATACTCATACACTTCCATCACTATAATCATGTATAAATATTTGTAATGGGATAGTGTGTTGAGTGGTTTGTAAACCTTGAAGACCACTTCTTCATCATCCAACCTTATTTTGAGTGTGCCCTCCCTCACATCTATCAATGCTCCTCCCATATCAGAGAATTGATGTCCTACGATAATTGATACCATATCATCTACCTTATATTCCAAAATAATAAAGTCAACAGGTATAATAAACTTAAAACCCTTGATGAGAACATCTTTAAAAATTCCTTCAGGACAGACTATAGTCTGGTCTGCCATTTAGAGTATCACAAAGCACAATCTCTGCTTTCACAACCCCAAGGTATTGAACATTGATAGGGGCATTATGACACCTCGTATATTGCATGTACTTTCCTTATTTCTATGTAACTTGGTATAGCCTTGTGGTATAGGTAACAGATGAGATTTGTGATGCAAGAATTAATGGTGTAGATGAAATTATATATGCTTCCCAAACATTTTTATATGACACGATCAAGTTAAAATTGATACAACAATATAAACTTGGGATCATAAGCTAGTATTTGAATTTAAAGTTTAAGGTGACCAAGTATGTTTAAGTTGAAGGTTAGATTAAAAGGGTTAGGAGCTAGAAATGGAATAAATTATTGAGGTGCTTGCCTGACTTAATTAAGCTAGTAGGTGAGTCACCTACTTAAGCTATTTGGACCAAATTAATGGACCCATGGCTTTGGACCAGATTTGGGCCTATACTAATGTACTCATTTGGGCCCAAATTGAGCAAAAGAGAAAGAAAATAGAGAAATGGCCCAACACTTAATTCTGCCAAAGGCCCAAGTTAATTGAGCCCAAAATAAGAATTTAAGCAAGTAGGTGCATCACCTACTTTAAAATTTTGAGTAGCTTGAACCCTTAAGTAGGTGCATCACCTACTTGGACTAATTTATGGTTGGAAATAAGGTCAAAAATAAGGGCTCAGTATAAGATCAATATAGCTGGACATTTTGCTCATTTTAACCACAATATTTCTCTTTAAATTTCAGCTTTCTCCCTTTCTTAACAAGGATAATAACAGCAGACCGAAAATTCCTTCTAGGGTTCTTGAAGAAACCCTCATCTTTGCAAGCTAAGTTAAGTGAAAACACTCAAGTTTTAGCTTAATTATCTCATGGAAGATAAAGGAAAACATGATATAGGTGTCTAATTATAAATACATGGCAGAATATAGAATAGCTACTTGCTCACTTTTTCTTTATTATTAAGAGATATCTTTTCTTCTTTGGTTTAAAGTGTGAAGGAAAGTGAAAGTTAATGTTCTTGAGGAGTTAAAATTTAAGTATAAGTTGCAAAATTAAGGTAAGGTGACTGCTCCATTTTGTTCTCCTTATATATAAATTTGAGAAAGAATTATGAATGTGTTGTTATTGAGAACTCAAGAGATGATGAGTTCAATAAGTGATTGCTACAATAAAAGGGATTTGGGACTGTTTTATGGACTATTTTGTATGTATATGTTATAGGCTGCTAGGTTGATGTTGGGGAGGGTGTGATTAGTTTTTAATGAAATATAGAAGAAAGGTATGGCGGTACACCACCGAACTAATTATTGCATTTGTTTACTGCCCAATCTATTTTGCATATTGTTTGGAATGTGTAATAAAGCGAGGTGGTTTCGGTGAACCTTATAAGGACCTGTATGGTATGTGGGTGTAATTAAAGGAGAAAAAGGTTAAAATAACACCCTTGATTGATAGATTAATGGCTTACTGCCTGGTTACTGTTTTTGGTGAAGTTAAGTAGCCTAAATATGTTGGTTGGTTTCTAATACTAGTTTACTATATATTCTATTGTAGATAAGTAATCTAAAAGGCGGGAAGTCAAGTTGGGTTAGTTTCGGAGTTATATAACCAGGTATGTAAGGCATACTCCATTTTGTACTCTTTGGCATGAAATCAAACATTTGTTCCATCAAGTAAGTTTCCAAGGTTATCCTGTAACAAGTGACACATAATAGCAGTGAATTATATCCCATGAAGCCAATGACCTTGTTCCCATTCTCTAACATGTTAAAACACCTCAATACAGGCTTATTATTAAACCTACACACCTATATTCACTAGAAAATTTCAGAAGTTCTCCATTTATTCAAATAAGACCCATGTGTTATTTTCAGCTCCTAAACAATTCATTTGTTTGCCAACAACTCCCTACCTCATTGATGTTGCATTAAGTGTCCATTAGTATGTCTCTTATTAGTAGATTATTGGTTCAAGGTACAATAATGTTATGACCACCAAAGTCACAATCTCAAGGATAAATAAACTAAGTAACACAAATCTATAAAATGAGTGGCAACTCAGGGGCATAAGCCAAGCATGGGCCGATCTTGATACCTTTATATGTGGGTGGAGCTCAGGGGAAATAAACTAGAATGGGCCGATCTCAATGTTTATATGTGGGTGGCATCTCAGGGACGTAAGCCTATCATGGGCCTATCCCAATTTATCTACTTACCACTGATCAGCTGGTCATTTGCATTATATGGCTTACAAAGATTATGAAGTAAGAAACGTAAAAATGAAGAAAATAATGTAATGTACATAGTCCCACAAGTATATGTAAAGGTGGTTTACTAGTACTACTTGTACACTTGTATCTGATTTCTATTGAGCTCTCGTATCATTAGATGTAACCTTTAGCCTTACATATTTAGTACAGATTTTCGTATTGACGTCCCTCACGGGGCACCTGTATTTTATGTTGCAGTCATAGGTTCTTCAGCTAATACACCTCTCTAGTAGAAGCACAGGTTATTCAGTGACAATTGGTGAGCTCCAGGTTGATTTAGGGCTTTCCGAGTCTGTTCCATATATTTTGTATTGTGTAGTAGTCAAGAGTAGGGCAGGGGTTTGTCCCGACCCTAACTAAAGTCTATGTATCTTTTAGAGGCTTTGTAGACTAATGTAAAGTTAAACATAGTAGTGTCTTGTCTTTAAAATATGGTGGACCCAACGGCCAAGTGTTGTATATAATTTTGTGCTTGAAAATGTAGATATTCTCATCGATTCATAATATCATGTTTGTCAAAACCTTTGGTTGTCATAGTTACATGCATGAGAAGTACAAGGTTATGGATTGGTTCTCTCGGGCCTTTACGGCTACGGGTGCCTTTCCACCCCAATAGGATATGAGGCGTGACAAAAGTTGTATCAGAGCAGGACGTCCTAGGGAGTCTAGAAAGCCGTGTCTACGTAGAGTCATGCTTATGTATGTGTTATGCACCACATCTATAAACAAAATTCTATGGGAATTTGGGTTTTTTTTTTTCACATCTTAGATCGTGCAATAGAGCCCAAGTCGTAGGTGAATTCATATTTAACAACTAAACCTATTTTTTTCTCATTTTTGTAAAGATTCCAGTTACAAGAAGGAGTAAGAATACAAGTAAATGAATAGACGTGGAGAAGGGACAAGCAAGTCACCACCTAGACAAGCAAATTGATACACCCAAATTACACATCTCTTATGAGAGCATAAGCAGACGCTGTCAAATATAAAACCCAACTAGGTTGGGGTCGAATCCCACAGGGAATATGGCGCAAATTAAGTTGTATGTAGATTAGTTTACTTTGAATTATTCATTTCCGTAAAACAAAAAAAGGGGAATTTGATTCAGTTCACAAATTAATGGTTTCAGTTTAACAAGATGAGATATGTGTAGTAGTATTCGAATTCAGAGAAATAGAAAGCTAGGGTTATATCCACCTTGTAGTTTTCAATACTTTCTAACTATGGGATTTACGAATGCAAACATGCATCATGCTTACAGAGAAGCGTATTGTATTTAATAACATAATTCTAGTGTTTCTCAACCATCAAGGACTAATTCACTTTAGTTCTCTCGAATCAAAAGTTTTTACAAAAACAATACGAAATCTCCAAGTAGTTTATCCTGTTAAGGCCTTAACATATGAAATATGGGTTGGAAATCCTATTTTCTTGTCACTACACTCTTTTTCGAACAACAACCTTTCTCTCGAACAAGTTGTGTTTTAAGGCACATCCTCTATGTTTGCAACCACGAGAATTCAAGATAAATAAAGGGAGTATGATGTCAACGCATAATGAATTCAAAACCCAAAGTAATAGATTGTATGCTACAAGGATTCCATAACCCTAACTAATAAACTTAGCTATTCTTAAATAAAATGGAAATCACAAGAGAAATATTCATCATACCATAAAGTAAATAAAATATTGGTAGAGAAGATGAAGTAGCGTTTCTCCCTTGGTGCTAAGCCGCCACTCTCCTCTCTCAAAAAGTAATACAGAATATGCAATAATGATAAAAATTCAGCATCAAGTCTTTTTAATAATCTTTCTATCATATTTGCCTTCTAAGTCCCTGAACTAATTATAAATGGCAAATTAGTCTAGGACATAGTTTCTAGGCACCACATTTGGTCCAACAAGCTATTTTTCTCTTGTTTCATGTGCCATCCGCATTCCATAGTCCCATTATGTCTCCATCTACCTTATTAATACCTGAAATCATGCTAATCATATCGGTTAGCTCAATTACATAGAAATAGAGTAAAAACATAAGAAACTAGGCACTTTGTTCTCCAAACTTAGCTAAAATATGGGTAAGCTATGATGCTTAGGCGTATAAATACACCAAAGATCACCGCCCCACACTTAAAGCTTTGTTCGTCCTCAAACAACATATCCATTTATGCTTACTACACAAGTTTTAGCACCCACAAAGGAAAACAAGATGCTCAAATAGGCTCACACCACAATTATGAACAAGAAATAGATTCATGAATCATTACTAGAGACAACCTACCCTCAAGAATAGACTCATTAAGTTGGCAAATTCATGCATACCGTTTAAGCAAAGAAATCATATAAATTACCCAACCTTCATCAACTATGTGGCCTCAGAACAAGAAAGTTACCCATAATTACTCGCAATCATGCAATTTCTAATAAAATGGGTACAAGAATCAAGTTGCGCTTACTCTCACAAAGAATTCTCAAATTACAACTGATGACCATATGCTTGCCCTTAGTGTAATGCTCCACTAATATCAAAATTCTAAGATTAATATCAAATAGGTCTTTTATGGGTTGTAATGCAGGCTAAAAGATGGGTAGGAACTATTTTGGCCAAAAATAGTGACTATCTTCCCTAAGCTCTTTAATACACTACATTATGCAACTAAGACCAATTTTTAACAACCAATTTACACCACTTTCATATACCCGTATCTTTTGTTTTCACCCCATCTCATTAAACTCAATTAATAACACTATGGTGGGAGTATACAACTCTTTCAAATATTTTTTTTTCTTTTTTTTACACCCATTTCACACTATGCTCCCCTATGATAGCCACCCTCAACTTAAGCGATTTGCCTGAGTTGAGGTGTACAATGTCCAAGAAGGACCACGGCCAAAACAGGTTCATTGTAACATGTCCGGGATAAAATTTGGAACTTTTTCAACAATTTTTGCTACTCCCAACCACATCAATTTCACACTCCAATAACTAGCCTTTGCGGAATCAATTTCACTTTTTTCCTCTTATGGTCAAACTCCTAACTCAAATTGATTTTACCTTAAAGCGCTTAGGAGATTTTGGATCAAATTATGGTATGTTCAAAAATTGGTTAGGCTACATATAAGGCTAACAAAAGAACAAGCTAAAGGCTCAATGGGGCTAGCTAAGATAATGTGCAAAGGTAGGTCAAAAGAAGGCATGGATAATGGTTGTCAATGAAATGCCTAAATCATCTCCTAAACACACAATATTTATTTCTCTTTGCACACATACCAGGCAAGTTCTAGCTTTAGTTGCAATAAGGAATATACAACAGTCTTACACACTCATGGCACATGGTCAACTCAATTAGGAGCATTATAGATTCTTGACCCAATAATTATTGAGTCGAGAATCTATAATGATCCATCGCATACTCATGATATAATTCCATGTGATCCACAAGAACATTTACATGCAACAAATGACTAATTTTCTCTTAAGACTGTCATCATTCATTAATCATCGAGAAAAACACCTAACTATGACTAAATCAAACAAACATCTAACAAGAAACAAAATAAATAAAATAACTAATCCTATCATATAAGTATACTAAGGAGAAGGTACTAATTTCTTACAAAACAAGAAGCAAAGTAACCAGCCACCCCACACTTAATCTAGGCACTGTCCCCAGTGTAAATAACAAGCTAAAGAACCTGGCTAGTAGTACTCTTCATCCACATTAGGAGTCATGCCACCTGTATGGAGATTATCATCAGAGCCATTTTTCCTGTATTCATCACATCACCCATGCCAGCTACACATAATGTAACTAACTACAATTAAGATGAAGGTGGTGAAGTCACCACCCTACACTTAATTTGTTAGTATAAACCAATTAAGTGTTATTGTCGGGTACTCAAACTTCGCCGACATATACTTTGATATGGTGTACCAACATTTGTCACAATATAATTCACTCACTTCAATTTCCCCAATTCTATTTCAATGAAGCACTTTGTGAACAAAATCATGCCCTACAACTTCAACCATATAAAGTATACAGAACACCATCACTTTCACATAATTTTCTCAACATTATGTTCAATACAATAAGATGGAAACTAATGGTTACTCAACTACTATGTTGGTTGAGAACAATTCACTCACATGTACAAGCTCAAGTACTATAACAATAGTGCTTATCTTCCCAAGATGTTCAAAATCCTTCTTTTACATAGACATAGCAAGAATTTAATTTATAATCCTCAAGAAATCAATTAACTATAACAAAAGGTCACAATAACTAAGGGTTAAGAAAGTAAAACTTACTTTGAAGATGGAAGATTGAGGAAGGAAGGGGGAAATTCTTGAGCTTGTTAAGTAAAGAGTAATCTTGAAGGACAAAAAGAATGGTAAGAGAGAAATCTTGTATGGCTTGGGGGTGAAATAAGGATGAATTTAGGCATTTAGGGTGTAGAGTCTATTGAAAGAATAAAATTCGAGTCGGGTTGACCCAAGTTAAAGTTGGATTCATGTTGAAATTTGAAGGATATGTGGTGCATATGTTATCACACATCATTAAGTGTACGTCGCACAGCCTATCGCTCAACCAAAATAGTGAGCATGTACGTTGGTCTAGGCGGCGCATAAGTAATCGCACAACCTCAAGTGTGTGTCGCACAACCTGCCGCACAAGGTGAGTTAGGCGCCATATTTGTTATCGTATAAGTTAGGCTAGGCGCCGCATAGGTAGTTGCACAAGTAAAACAGTGAAGGTATGCGGTTGGGTGTGCGATGCACAAGCCATCACCAAAGTTAAGGTGTGCGCTACATAAGGGATAGCATACGTGAGAGTGATCTTAGACTATGTATTAGGCGACGCCTTTTCCATGTCCTATGTAAACTTGGGCATCACACACCCTGTAGTACACTTAAACTTGGATTCCATGCACCTTATTCTTTATATAAAGCATTGATAAAGGTCCGTACTGCAGGGGCCTCACCCCCGCACCCCTATCAAGGTCAGTGGTAGGCTTCAGGATTGGGCCTATTAGCCCGATCCCTACACTACCACCACAGACCTCTTTGAAAATCACAAAATAAAGTCGCACTGCAAAACTTTAGGGGGCGGATTAACATAATTTGGGTCACAACTCTAACACGAGTCATGACTCGAGCCTTACACATTTGACCACTCCAACTTACCTGCAATGTTCCCATTACTCCTAAACTTACCACCGTTGATATGGCTCAATTCCAAACCAAATTTTGTGCCAATCAACTACTTAGTACCTCATGCACCTACACTTAATCAATAATAACTAAAAATAATTAGAAGGATGGGTTGCCTCCCACCAAGCGCCATAGTTTTAGTCATGGCTCAACTTTTATTTTTGTATTTTTATTTAACATGATAAAATGAAAGTAAAATCATGGGTTGCCTCCCATGCAGTGCCTGATTTAATATTGCGGCACGACTCGATTATCTTGACTACTCAGACTTCGTCAAGATACATCGATAATACCATTTGTACCTCATTTTGTGGATCAAGAAAATGCTTTATTCCAAGTCCAGCCACTTTGAAGTCACTCACATCCTTGTTGCAAGTTCAACCAAACCAGCTATGATCTCCACAGTAGCTCTATCCTTAACTGGTACCTCTCGCTCATCTTCATAGAATACATTAACAATTGAAAAGAAACTCATGTCCTTTTGTTGTTTCATGGATTTACATACTTCAAAACTAATCTCTTTCCCGTTGAGCCTAAATTTCAGCTCATTCAACTCCAGGTCAACTAATACTCTCCCAATAGCTAAGAATGGCCTGCCTAAAATTATGGGTACTTTAAAGTCCACTTCGCAATCAAGAATTAAAAATTCAATAGGAAATATAAAATCGGACACCTTTACAAATACATCATGCAGAATACCAACTGGCCTTTTCATCGATCTATTTGCCATTACAAGTTGCATGTTTATGGGTGTGGGGTCTCCCAAACCCAAATTTTTATAAACATCTAGCGACATCAGGTTGATGCTAGTTCCCCGATCACATAAGGCCTTAACAAAATAAAGAGACCCAATCGTACAAGGGATGGTGAATGCTCATGGGTCTGCCTTCTTCTGCACCAGTGACCTTGTAGAAATAGAACTATAATAATAGAGATTATCCACTGGTTCATAGCTTACCACTCTTTTCTTCGTCATAAGATCTTTCACAAATTTAGCATATCCTGGCATCTGCTCAAGTACTTCAACTAAAGGCACGTTCACTGTCAATTTCTTCAACATAGTCATGAATTTGTTAAACTTGCTTTCATCTTTTTTTCTTCTTTAATCGTTGTGGAAATGGGGGTGGTGGCCTTGAGATTTTAGCTGGAGCAACTTTTACCTCCTTTCTTATGCCTTGCTCCACATCACTAACATGCTTTGGCTTAGGTGGTTGTTCCACTTCCGCACTTTTCTTTTTCTAACCTCCCCACTCTAAAGGCACCACTGAAGATTCATCAACCATATCTTAATTTATTTCAACCACATTAGTATGAGAGGATTCTCTCAATCCTGGACTAGATAACATCATACCACTCCTAGTGGTAATAGCCATACATGATCCATCAGTCCTCGAATTCTAAACTGTATCACTTGGTAGAGTCCTATTCTGTCTTTGGTTGAATGCTGCGGATAATTGGCTCATTCGTTGCTCCAGTTGTTTAATAGAGATTGAGTGAAAATTTACTAGTTGACTCATGGAAGATATGTCACTCTTCATAGTAGTCACTCCAGAATTGGTCGCCTCAACTCTCTTTAATAGTTTCTCTATCATGTCCTCTATGGACATTTTTCCTGAACTGGTGGCAGCATTATCATGGCTTCCAAGAGGTACATACAGTCCACTCCTGTCACTTTTATTCTTCCAATCTCCTTGATGGTTCCAACCTTGGTTTCCTTGATCACCGGTCCGAAAACCCCCTGGATATACAAATAATTAGCCTCTTCCTTAGTGTTTGATTTATCTCTCTTACCATGGGCCCCACGTTTTTACCTTTTCTATATTCCTTGATAGCAAATGTTTTATGAGAAGATCCATCTGGGTTTTCATGTAAGCCATATCCTGATCATGCTCCTCTTCTCTCCTATGTTGCTCTACTGATATTACACTAGACCCAGTATTGCTTACTACTATAGAATATCTGGTATGCCAAGCTCTACTTGTCTTAGTCATTCTTTCTAACATGTCCACAGCCTCAGTAAAGGTAAGCTCCATAAATGCTCCTCCTGCAGCATTATCCACTATTGGCTTTGTAAGTTAGTTCAAATCTCTATAGAATATTACCATCAAGTGTTAATCAGTCATCTTATGGTTTGGGCATTGAGTCAACTTCTTTTTAAACCTTGCCCAAGTCTTATGTAAAGCTTCATTAGCCAATTGCCTAAAGTTGCTGATCTTATCCCTCAACTGTAACATTCTGGAGGGCGGAAAGAACCTTTCTAGGAAAGCTCCTTTCAATTGCCTCTAGTTTGTTATAGAATCAGGAGTCATCTCATTCAACCACATAGTTGCCTCTCCAGACAGAGACAGTGGGAACAATCTTAAATGAATAGAATTTTGTCCCACTCCAGGATTATCAAATGACTGATAAATACTGATGAAATTCACTAAATATAGATTTGGATCATCACCAGGTAATCCACCAAAGAGTCCTTTCAGATTCAGTAGCTGGATCATAGTATTGGTGATGTTGAATTTTACCCCAGGAGGTAGTGGTGGTAGAATGATTGCCCCTATAGATCCGGTTCCATCTAAATCATCCTCATCATTGTCAACATCAAACAGCACAGCTTGGCGGTCTAGTCTTTCTCCGAATGGATGATTTCGATTTATAGGTGCAACTACCCCTGCTGCACGCCTCCTATTAGCCAGGTCAATTAAATCATCATCTCCCAGGTCCTCTTCATCTAGATTAGGTCCCCAACCTGGGTTATCCGCATTCTGTTGATTTAATTGAGCACTAGCCAAAGCGGCTAATCTTTTAGCTTCCTGTTGGTTAGCCATTATTTTAATGAGATGAGGTTCAGGATTGAAGGGTAATAATGGTTCTCCTAAACTTCTAGTTCATGGAATAAACAACAATGATCCTGCAATGAAAAAAAACAACAAATAAACATAAAATAAGGAAACTTGACTAACAGTCAACTAACACACATAAACTCAATCGATAACCGTATTCCTCGGCAACGGCGCCAAAATTTGATACGCCCAAATTATACCTCTCTTACGAGAGAATAAGCGGTCAGTGTCAAATATAGAACACAACTAGGTTGGGGTTGAATCCCATAGGGAATATGGTGCTACTTAAGTTGAATGCAGATTAGTTGACTTTTAATCATTCATTTCTGTAAAACAAAAAAGGAGGAATTTGATTCAGTTCACAAATTAATGGTTTTAGTTTAACAAGATGAGATATGTGTAGTAGTATTCAAATTTAGAGAAATAGCAATCTAGGGTTATGATCACCCTGTAGTTTTCAATACTTTCTAACTATGGGCTTTACGAATGCATACATGTATCATGCTTACAGAGAAGCGTATTGTATTTAATAACATAATCCTAGTATTTCTCAACCATTAAGGACTAATTCACTTTAGTTCTCTCGAATCAAAAGTGTTTACAAAAACAATACGAAATCTCCAAGTAGTTAATCCTGTTAAGGCATTAACATATGAAATAGGGGTTGGAAATCTTATTTTCTTGTCACTACACTCTTTTTCAAACAACAACCTTTCTCTCGAACAAGTTGTGTTTTAAGGCACATCATCTATGTTTGCAACAATGAGAATTCAAGATAAACAAAAAAAGTATGATATAAAAAAATCAATGCATAATGAATTCAAAACCAAAAGTAATAGATTGTATGCTACAAGGCTTCCATAACCCTAACTAATAAACTTAGCTACTCATGAATAAAACGGAAATCACAAGAGAAATATTCATCATACCACAAAGTAAATAAAATCTTGGTGGAGAAGAAGAAGTAGCGTTTCTCCCTTGGTGCTAAGTCGCCACTCTCCTCTCTCAAAAACTAATACAGAATATTCAATAATGATAAAAATTCAGCATCAAGTCTTTTTAATAATCTTTCTCTCATATTTTCCCTCTATGTCCCTGAACTAATTATAAATGACAAATTAGTCTAGGACATAGTTTCTAGGTGCCATATTTGGTCCAACAAGCTACTTTTCTCTTGTATCATATGCCATCTGCATTCCATAGTCCCATTATGTCTTCATCTACCTCATTAATACCTAAAATCATGCTAATCACATCGGTTAGATCAATTACATAGAAGTAGAGTAAAAACATAAGAAACTAGGCACTTTGTTCTATAAACTTAGCTAAAATATGGGTAATCTATGATGCGTAGGCATATAAATACACCCAAGTTAACTAATCAAAGTGAGGCTCAAGCTGAGTTTGTATTAAAAACTTCTTCTACTCCTTCATCTCCAGAAGAACTAAGGAGGAGAAGAACCATATCCTCAGAACAACCTATTAATGCTACTGACCAAGATCTAAGGAATGCGGTGCAATTATTGGCTCGTATAGTTGCTGGACAAACTCAAGGACAAGCTATTCCAACCACAGGTTCTAGTGGTGCAGATAGGACAGCTAGCCTAAGGACGTAAGATTTTCTTATGTTGGATCCTCCCACATTTACTAGATAAGATATTAATGAAGATCCACATGACTTTATTGATCAAATCCAATGGGCTCTAGATTTCATTCATGTATCGGGTAAGGAGAAAGTTGACCTAGCAGCATATAGATTCAAAAGAGAGGCTATATTTTTGTATGAAGACTAAAAATGATGTAGGGGTATCGATGCACCTTCAGCTACTTGGAAAGAGTTCAAAAAGGCATTTCTTGATCATTACCTTCCATTTGAGATTTGAGAAGCCCGTGCATATTAGTTCCTGGATCTTCGCAAAGGGAATAGGAGTGTGAGGGAGAACAGTCCCCGATTTACCTCTTTGGCTAGGTATGCTCCTAATATTGTAGTTACTATGGATGATAGAGTTCATCGATATGTGGATAGGTTGGATCCATATCTGGTTAGAGATTGCACTATTGCTGCTTTGAACAAAAACATGGACATAGCAAGGATACAAGTTTTTGCACAAAAAATAGAGGATCAGAGACAGAAGAAAAACACAAGAATTGGAAAAAGGGTATTCCATAGGGCTAGATCTATGGGATAGTTTATAGTATCCCAAGGAGAGTTTAGGCCTCAGTTTTATAATAGACCGCCTAGGCAATTATTTTGTTATCATGTAACTAGTTATCCACCACAGTTTCAAGGGTCCAAAAGCAATCAGTTTGGGCAAAAAAGTGAGAGTCAGAGTTAACGAACAACGGGGTATCAAGAGCAATAGAGTATAAGCCAATTAAGAACACCTCGATAGCCATGTAAATAATGTGGAAAGCTTCATTTAGGTGCATGTTAGTTTGGAAAAAATGCTTGCTTTTGGTGTGATACGTCAGGAAATATGATGATAGAATGCCTACAAAGGGGCATAAATGGCATGGCACGACCTACTGGATCAGCCGTTGCTTCATTATTATCGGTGCCATATTCAGGTAAAGGTGTAATGCCTATCGGTCATGGTAGAGGTACCAAAGGAGCAAATAACTCTAGTGGAGTTCAGAATCGTACATATACTTTAGCGGATCGACAAAATTTAGAGGTTTCTCCAGATATGGTTACAGGTACATTGTCCATTCTTTCACATGACATATATGCATTAATTGATTCGGGTTCTATATTATCATTTGTCATTCCATTGGTTGCTGGAAAGTTAAAAAGAACTCCAAAATTGCTAGTTAAGCTATTTGAAGTATCTACGCCAGTTGGTGAATCTATTATAGCTAGGAGAGTGTATCAGAATTGTATAATAATTATTTGTGGTCGGGATATAATGGATGACTTGGTTGAGTTAGAAATGGTAGATTTTGATGCTATAATGTATATGGATTGGTTCGTTTCTTATTATGCCGCAGTAGATTGCCGAACTAAGAGGGTGTATTTTCATTTTCCAACGGAGGCAGTCTTTGAATGAAGGGGTAACATTTGTGCGCCAAGAGGTAAATTTATTTCTTATTTTAAGGAAAATAGGATGATTTCCAAGGGTTACATATATCATTTTGTTCGAGTGAAAGATACAGATGTGGAGCCACCAACTCTTCAAACTATTCCAGTGGTAAATGAATTTCCCGATGTATTTCCTGAAGATCTTCAAGGTTTGCCACCAAAATGAGAAGTAGAGTTTGGTATTGATGTAATACCAGGTACTCAACCAATCTCAATTCCTCTGTATAGAATGGCAGCAGAACTACGGGAGTCAAAAGATCAATTGAAAGACTTTCTAGGAAAAGGATTTATAAGGCCTAGTATGGCCCCCTGGGGCGCACCAGTGTTATTTGTGCCTACGAAAGACGGCTCATTTAGAATGAGTATTGACTACCGACAACTTAATAAGGTGACTATTAATATCAAATATCACCTTCCGAGAATTGATGTCTTATTCGACCAGTTGCAAGGTGCCAAGTGCTTTTCAAAGATTGATTTGAGGCCAGGTTACCACCAAGTGAGGGTCAAAGAGAATGATATACCCAAGACAGCATTTCAAACACGGTATGGTCATTATGAGTTTCTAGTCATGTGCTATGGTCTAACTAATATGCCCGAAGCTTTTATGGATTTGGTGAATAGGGTGTTCAAGCCATTCTTGGATGTGTTTGTGATAGTTTTAATAGATGATATTCTGGTTTATTAAAGATCAAAGGAGGACCATACCAGTCACTTACGACAGGTGTTACAGATTCTTCGTGATCATAAGCTATATGTAAAGTTCTCTAAATGTGAGTTTTAGTTAAAATCTATGGCATTTTTAGGTCATATTGTATCTGATGAAGGGATAATGGTTGATACTCAAAAGATAGAAGCTATGAAGAACTGACCAAGACCTATAATGACTACGGTTGTTCGTAGTTTCCTAGGGTTGGCAGGTTATTATAGGAGGTTCGTTGAAGGGTTTTCTTCAATTTATGCACCTTTAACAAAGCTAACACACAAAGCTTCCATGTTTCAATGAAATAATGCATGTGAAAAGAATTTCCAAGATCTGAAGAATAAGTTGACTTCTACACTTGTATTAGTTCTTCCAGAAGGCACAGAGGGGTATGCAGTGTATTGTGAGGCTTTAAGAATTGGCTTAGGGTTTGTATTTCTACAGCATGGTAAATTCATAATATATGCCTCAAGACAATTACAGCCACATGAGAAGAATTATCCGACGTATGATCTAGAACTAGCAGCGGTTAAATTTTCCTTAAAGTTATGGGTCACTACTTGTATGGGATTCATGTTGACATATATACCGACCACAAGAGTTTGCAATATATCTTTAATCTGTAGGACCTAAATATAAGCCAGCGAAGATGGCTTGAATTATTAAAAGACTATGACATTGATATCTTATATAATTCAGGAAAAGTAAATATGGTAGCAGATGTGTTAAGTCGAAGGACCATGGAACCATCTATAGAAAGATAAGGGATGCCTAAAGATCTGTACCAACTAGCCAATTTGGGAATTCACTTTCTTAAAACTCTAGATGAAGGGTTTATTGTGCATAATGCGGTAGAATCTTTATTAGAAGCTGAAGTGAAAGAGAAGCAATATGCAGATCCTATACTATTACAACTTAAGGAGAATGTACAATATGGTCTGAAAAAGTCATTTGAGATAACGCAAGAGGGAGTACTTCGGTACCAAAACAGATTATGTGTGCCTAATGTAGATGGTCTAAAAAGAGGATGATGACAGAAACACATCATTCAAGGTATTCCATGGGACATGATTAACATGGATTTCGTCACTGCTTTCCTAGTACATCTCTAAAGTTTGATTCCATATGGGTGATAGTTGATAGGCTTACCAAATCAACATACTTCCTACCGATTAGGACCACTTATACAGTTAAAAAGTATGCCAAATTGTATATTAAAGAGATAGTTTGACTATACGAAGTACCAATCTCTATTATATCAGATCGAGGAGCTCAATTTACTACAAATTTTTGGAAGTCTTTTCAGAAAAATTTGGGGACACAAGTGAATATAAGTACAATTTTTCACCCTAAAATAGATGGACAAGCAAAACGTACCATTCAAACACTTGAAGATATGCTACGAGCTTGTGTATTGGACTTTAAAGTTAGTTGGGATGATCATTTATCTCTCATCAAGTTTTCCTACAATAATAGCTATCATTCAAGTATCAAAATGGCTCTATTTGAAGCTTCGTATAGAAGAAAGTATAGATCACCAATTGGATGGTTTGAAGTGGGTGAAACTGCCTTGTTCGGGCCAGATTTTGTTCATCAAGCTATGGAAAAGGTTAAAGTGATCTAACAACGGATAGAGATAGCCCAAAGTCAACACAAGTCATATGCAGATATTAGAAGAAGGGGGATAGAGTTTTCTATAGGTGATTGGGTATTCTTAAAGGTGTCACAAATGAAGGGGGTTGTGAGATTTAGTAAGAAAGGAAAACTAAATCCACGTTATATAGGCCCATACAAGATTACTCGGAGATTTGTCCAAGTTGCTTATGAATTAGAGCTTCCCCAAGATCTCTCAATAGTTCATCTAGTATTTCACGTCTCAATGCTTCAAAAGTGCATGGGTGATCCATCTCTATTACTCGTACTGAGGATGTACAAGTTACGGAAGATCTCACCAATAAAGAAATACCTATTTCTATCCTAGATCGATAAGTTAAAAAGTTAAGGAGTAAAGAAATGGCTTCGGTTAAAGTTCTTTGGAGAAACCAACAAGTAGAAGAGATAACATGGGAAGCTGAAGAAGCGATGAAATCTAAGTACCACCATTTGTTCAAATACGAAGAAAAAGTCCAAGATGTTGAATTGGAGAAATAACAAGTAAGTATAATTTATAAGTACTATGTGATAATAAGGATATTTAACTTAGGCTTGAACTTGTTTTGGCTAGATAGTTATGCTAACATTCGAGGACAAATGTTTCTAAGGAGGGGAGGATGTGACACCCCGTATATTGCATGTACTTTCCCTATTTATATGTAACATGGTATAGCCTTGTGGTATAGGTAATGGATGAGATTTTTTATGCAAGTATTAATGGTGTAGATGAAATTTTAGATGTTGCCTGTACGTTTTTATGCGACACAATCAAGTTAACATCGATACAACTATTTAAACTTGGGATCGTAAGCTAGTATTTGTATCTAAATTTTAAGGTGACCAAGTGTATATAAGTTGAAAGTTAGATTAAAGGGGTTAGGAGATGGAAATGGAATAAAATATTGAGGTGCTTGCTAACTTAATTAAGCTGGTAGGTGAGTTATCTACTTAAGCTATTTGGACCAAATTAATGGACCTATGGCTTTGGACTAGATTTGGGCCTATACTAATGTACTCATTTGGGCCAAATTGAACAAAAAAGGAAGAAAATTGAGAAATGGCCCAACACTTAAATCTGCCAAAGGCCCAAGTTAATTTATCCCAAAATAAGATTTTAAGAAAGTAGGTGCATCACCTACTTTGAAATTTTGAGCAGCTTGAACCCTTAAGTAAATGCATCACCTGTATCACCTACTTTGAAATTTTGAGTAGCTTGAACCCTTAAGTAAATGCATCACCTACTTGGACTAATTTGTGGCTGAAAATGAGGTCAATAATAAGGGCTTAATATAAGATCAATATAGCTGGCCATTTTACTCATTTTAACCACAATATTCCCTTTTAAATTTCATCTTTCTCTCTTTGTTAACAAGGATAATAACAGCAACCCTAAAATTCCTTCTAGGGTTCTTGAAGAAACCCTCATCTTTGCAAGCTAAGGTAAGTGAAAACACTCAAGTTTTAGCTTAATTATCTCATGGAACATTAGGAAAACATGCTATAGGTTTCTAATTATAAATACATGGCAGAATATAGAACAACTACTTGCTCACTTTTTCTTTGTTATTAAGAGATCTCTTTTCTTCTTTGGTTTAAAGTGTGAAGGAAAGTGAAAGTTGAAGTTCTTGAAGAGTTCAAATTTAAGTATAAGTTGCAGAATTAAGGTAAGGTGCAGAAGCAAGGTATGGCGGTACACCATCAAACTAATTATTGCATTTGTTTGCTGCCCAATCTGTTTTGGGTATTATTTGGAATGTTTAATGAAGCCGAGGTGGTTTCGGTGAACCATATAAGGACCTGTATGGTATGTGGGTGTAATTGGAGGAGAAAAGGGTTAAAATAACACCCTTGATTGATTGATTAATGGCTTACTACCCGGTTACTATTTTGGCTGAAGTCAAGTAGCCTAAATGTGTTGGTTGGTTGCTAATACTAGTTTTCTGTATATTCTATTACTGATAAGTAATATAAAAGGTGGGAAGTCAAGTTGGGTTAGTTTCAGAGTTACGTAACCAATTACTTAAGGCATACTCCATTTTGTACTCTTTGAAATGACATCGAGCATTTGTTTCATCAAGTAAGTTTCCAAGGTTATCCTGCAACAAGTAACACATAATAACAGTGAATTATATCCCATGAATCCAATGACCTTGTTCCCACTCTATAATATGTTAAAACACCTTAATACATGCTTATTATTAAACCTGTACACCTATCTTCACTAGAAAATTTCAGAAGTTCTCTGTTTATTCAAATAAGACCCATGTGTTATTTTGGGCTCCTAAACACTTCATTTGTGTGCCAACAACTCCCTACCTCATTGTTGTTGCATTAAGTGTCCATTTACATGTCTCTTATTAGTAGATTATTGGTTCAAGGTACCATAATGTTATGACCACCACAGTAACAATCTCAAAGGCTAAATAAACTAAGTAACGCAAATCTGTAAAATGAGTGGTAGCTCAGGGGCATAAGCCTAGCATGGGCCGATCTCGATACCTTTATATAAGGATGGAAGCTAAGGGGAAATAGCCTAGCATGGTCCGATCCTAATGTTCATATGTGGGTAGTACCTCAGGGGCGTAAGCCTAGCATAGGCCGATCCCGATTTATCTACTTACCACTAATTAGTTGGTCATTTACGTTATATGGCTTACAAAGATTATGAAGTAAGAAAAGTAAAAATAAAGAAAAGAATATAATGTACATGGTCCCACTAGTATATGTAAAGGTGGTCTACTAGTGCTACTTATACACTTGTATCTGATTTCTATTGAGCTCTCATATAATCTGTTGTTACCTTTAGCCTTACATATTTAGTACATATTTTCATACTGACATCCCTCACAGGGGATCTGTATTTCATACTGTAGGCACATGTACTTCATCTAATACACCTAGCTGGTAGGAGCATAGGCTATTCAGTGACTATTGGTGAACTCCAGGTTGATTCATGGCTTTCCGAGTCTATTCCATATATTTTGGATTGTGTAGTAGTCAAGATTATTGCGGGGGGTTGTCCCGACCCTAACTAAAGTCTATGTATCTTATAGAGGCTTTGTAGAATAATGTAAAGTAAAACATGGTAGTGTTTTGTCTTTTAGATGTGGTGGCCCCAATGACCAAGTATTGTCTATATAATTTTGTGCTTGCCAATGTAGATATTCTAATCTATGCATAATATTATGGTTTTTAGAACCTTTGGTTGTCATAGTTACTTGCATGAGAAGTACAAGGTTATGGATTGGTTCTCTCAGGCCTTTATGGCTACGGTTGCATGTGTGACACCTCAAATCCTATTGGGGCGGACCGACACCCGTAACCAAGGAGGCCCGGGAGAACCAGCTCATAACCTTATACTTCCTATGCATACCTCTATGACAACCCAAAATTCGGACAGCATCATGTCGCATATAAAAGAAAATAATCACCTGTATAAGCTCGAGCATACATATATATGTATATACAATACTTGACCGTTGGAGCCATCACGTCTATTAACAAAACACCACCTTGACTGTACATTAGGTCTACAAAGCCTCTAGACAATACACAGAGTTTAACTAAGGTCGGGACACACCCCGCCATATAACTAACTTCTATACAATACCTAAAGTGACTGGATATGACACGGAAAGCCCCAAAGCAAACTGGAGCTCACCAAAAGCAGTTGGATATCCTGGCTCCTACTTGTGCGGTGTATGAGCTGAGGTACCTGTGCCTGCAGCATGAAATGGAGGTCCCCCGTGGGGGACGTCAGTACAAAATATGTACTGAGTATGTAAAGCTGTAGGTAATCACATATGATATAGGAGCGCAATAGAAATCAGAAACAAGTGAATTAATCGTAATAGGAGTGGACCACACTTACTAGAACTTGTGACAACCTGTACATTGTATTTATTCAATCACTTTACCTTCATTCTTATCATCTTTGTAATCATTATTGTACTGTACTGTGACCATTAGGCTGCCTTCAGTACATATCAACTGGGATCGACCCATGATAGGCTTATGCCCCTGGGATACCACCCATAAACATATAAATAGGTATCGACCCATGATAGGCTTATGCCCCTGGGATACCACCCAATAAGAGAGAATTTCCATCACTTAGTTCAATTAATCTTTGAGATTGTTATTTCGGTCGCCACCGCATTTTTGATACTTTGAAACAATGATACATTAATAAGAGACATGTAAATAGACCATCAATGCAATAACAATGAAGTAAGAACTCATTGGCACATCAATGAAGTGTTTTGGAGTCATCAATGCCATAACAACGAAGTAGGAACTTATTGGTATATCAATGAAACGTTTTGGAGTCATTAATAGCACATGGATCTTGTTTGAGTAACCGGATACCTTCTGACATTCATTAGTTCAATAAACATGTAATATTTGGAAAACAAGTAAGTATTGGAATATTTTGACATCTTGTAGAGTGGAAACAAGTTCATTGGAAATGTAGGACATCATACAAAACCTTAATGGATCATATGTTATTGAATAACTTTGGAAACTTTCTTAATAGAACAATTGTTCACTTTCATGCCAAAGATATGGTATAGAGTATGCTTTGCATACCTGACTGCCAACCTTCAATACTAGTCCCAAATGGACTTTCCGTCTTTTCGGATTACTTATCTACAATGAACATATATAGCAATCTAGTATTAGCAACCAAACGTCACAATTCAATTATTTGAATTCACCAAACTAGTGGTTAAGTAGTAAGCCTTAATTACACCATAAAGGGTGTCACTTTAACCCTCTTATACTCCAATTACATTCACATACCATGCATATTCATACGACATCCTCCAATATCAAGTTTGGATTCATTTATCCTTCCAACCAATCCATTAAACCAAATTGAGCCATAGACATAAATAATCATCAATTCAATAGTATATCACCATATCCACCTTCCATAACTCAATAACCATTTCCACCTTCCATAATTTGATACAACCAAACCATGTAAAATAGTCCATAACCTTATTTCCATCACCTTTCAATAACAACCAATGCATATAATCCTCTATCACACATATACATATGGAAAAGAACAATGGCAAACAATATTCATACCTTAGAATTCACCTCTTGATTATGCAATCCTGTTTGCACAAATAATAGGTGTCGTTCTAAGCTCTCGAGATGACAAACACAGTTATCGAATTACTTTGGAATTTCTACGGTTGAATCAAAAGTAATTTAAAGGTCAAATTTGGCTAGGGTTTGTTCTTTCTCAATGATTGATGATGAAAATGAGTTTTTGAACTCATATACATGTATATATACACATATTCCCGTCCATAATATAATAGGAAATGACCAAAATCCCTTTAAAATTTAAATAATGTCAAATCTGTCCTTTGGTGGACTGTTTTGATAAGCTAAAGTAGATCGACCATAACTCTTTTCTCCTACATTGGATTTGGGTGAAATTGGTATCGTTGGAAGGATAATTCAAAGGTATTTCATTTCATATAAAGTAGGCCACCCAGTTCGTCCTGTACAAGGAGTTATGGTTGTTTGAAGTTGACCCTAAAAATCTGTTTTGATAGGCTGAAGTAAAACGAGTATAATCCTTACTCAGACGTTGGATTTGGATGAAACCAATTTAATTAGAAATAAGACTCAAAGATATTTATTTTCATAGGTCGATGATCTCCCAGTTCATTAAATTAAGGGAGTTATGATCGTTCGAAGTTGACCCAAAAATTCGGCTGGCCTCAGTAGTTTGTGTGCAGGAAATTTTCCTGCACATTTACTATTCCCAAATATCCCGGCCACTATTTTATCATTTCGAACGTGCTCGATTATATCCGAAACCTATCCGTTTTTAGAAATATTTATATCGTTGGAAAGATTATTCAATAATCTTTGCATGGAACCATCGACGGGCAAATTCCGGTATAAAGAAAATAAAAAAAATTAATTCCATATAAATAAGACCAATACACGTACTTGAATACGCCAATACACGTACTTGAATACGGGGTGTTACATCCTTTCCCCCTTTAGGACATACGACCTCGAATGTTAGCGTAGTTATTCAACCGAAACAAGTTCAAGTCCATCATTAATATTCACATCATCACATAAATACTATGCATATATAAAAAAAAACTTACTTGTTAATGTTCTAACTTTGTTTCTTGAACTTCCTCTTCATCTTTGAACAAATGAGGGTACTTAGATTTCATTGCTTCCTCAGCTTCCCATGTAATCTCTTCCCTTTGACGATTTCTCCAACGTACTTTCACAGATGCTATCTCTTTATTTCTCATCTTCTTAACTTGGCGATCTAGAATAGCAATAGGCACTTCCTCATAGGTAAGATCTTCCTCAACTTGCACATCCTCAGTAGAAGTGATATGTGATGGATCTCCGATGCACTTTTGAAGCATTGACACATGAAATACCGGATGTACTGATGAGAGCTCTTGGGGTAGCTCTAATTCATATGCAACTTGTCCAAACCTTCGAGTGTTCTTATACGGGACTATATAACGTGGACTCAACTTCCCTTTCTTGCCAAATCTCATTACCCTTTTCATTGGTAATACCTTCAAAAATACCCAATTACCTATAGAAAACTCTAGCCCTCTCCTTCTACTATCCGCATATGACTTGTGTCGACTTTGGGCTATTTTCAGTCGTTTCTGAATTACTATAACCTTCTCTATGGCTTGATAAAAAAGATCCGGTCCGAACAAAAGAGTTTCACCCACTTCGAACCATCCTATTGGTGATCTACACTTCCTTCCATATAAAGCCTCATATGGTGCCATTTTGATACTTGAATGATAGCTATTATTGTAGGCAAACTCAATAAGAGGTAAATGATCATCCCAGTTTCCCTTAAAATCTATTACACAAGCTCGTAGCATATCTTCAAGTGTTTGGATGGTACGTTCTGCTTGTCCATCTGTTTGAGGGTGAAAAGTTGTACTCAACTTCACTTATGTTCCCAAACACCTCTGAAAAGACTTCCAAAAGTTTGTGGTAAATTGGGTTCCCCGATCTGATATAATAGAGATTGGCACTCCATGTAATCGGACTATCTCTTTAATGTACAGCTTCGCATACTCTTCAACTGTGTAAGTGGTCCTAACTGGTAGGAAATGTGCAGATTTGGTAAGCCTATCAACAATCACCCATATAGAATCAAACTTTTGGGATGTACGAGGCAAACCAATAACGAAATCCATGTTGATCATGTCCCACTTCCATCTTGGAAGATCAATGCATTGCATATAACCTCCGGATTTTTGGTGCTCAACTTTAACTCTTTGACAATTTGGACATTCAGCTACAAATTCTGCAATGCTCTTCTTCATGTCATTCCACTAATACATATCTTTCAAATATTGATACATTTTGGTTGATCCTGGATGGATGGAATACCTTGAACAATGTGCCTCTGTCATAATCTTCTTTCTTAGCCCGTCTACATCCGGCACACACAATCGGTTTTGGCACTGAAGTACTCCTTCTCGTGTAAGCTCAAATGCCTTGGTCGCACCACTCTAAACGTTCTTCTTAAGTTGTAATAAAATAGGATCTGCATATTGCTTCTCTTTCACTTCAGCTACTAATTAAGATTCCGCAGCATTATGTATGATAAGCTCTTTATCCGGAGTTTCAAGAAGGCGAACTCCCAAACTAGCTAACTAGTGAAGATATTTAATCATCCCTTGCTTTTCTATAGGCGCCATCATAGCCTTACGACTTAACGCATCATCTACCACATTTTCTTTCCTTGGATGGTACAAGATATCCACATCGTAGTCCTTTAATAGTTTAAGCCATCTCCGCTGCCTTAAATTTAGATCCTTCTGATTAAAAATATATTGCAAGCTCTTATGGTCAGTATATATTTCAACATGAACCCCATATAAGTAGTGGCGCCATATCTTTAAAGAAAAAATAACTGCTGCCAGCTCAAGATCGTGTGTAGGATAATTTTTCTCATGTGGCCACAATTGTCTAGAAACATATGCTATTACCTTACCATGCTGCATCAATACACATCCTAAACCAATTCTGGAAGCATCACAATACACTGTATACCCTTCCGTGCCTTCTGGAAGTACCAACACGGGTGTAGAAATCAACTTGTTCTTTAAATCTTGAAAACTCTTCTCACAGGCATCATTCCATTGGAATTTGGATGCTTTATGGGTTAGCTTGGTTAAGGGTGCTGAAATGGAAGAAAAGCCTTCAACAAACCTTCTATAATAATCGGCCAACCCGAGAAAACTACGAATCTCCATAGGCGTTGTGGGCCTTGGCCAGTTCTTCACAGCTTCTATCTTTTGAGCATCAACCTTTATCCCTTCACTAGATACAATATGACCCAAAAATGCCACCGACTTTAACCAAAACTCATATTTAGAGAACTTTGCATAAAGCTTACAATCACGAAGAGTCTGCAATGCCTGTCGTAAGTGATTGGCATGGTCCTCTTCTGATCTAGAATAAACTAGAATATCATCTATAAAAACTATCACAAATACATCCAGGAATGGCTTAAACACCCTATTCATCAAATCCATAAAAGTTGCGGGTGCATTTGTTAGCCCAAATGACATAACTAGAAACTCATAATGACCATACCGTGTTCGGAAAGTTGTCTTGGGTATATCCTTCTCTTTGACCCTCACTTGGTGGTAACCTGACCTCAAATCAATCTTAGAAAAGCACTTGGTGCCCTGTAACTGATCAAATAAATCATCAATTCTTGGGAGAGGATATTTATTCTTAATAGTCACCTTATTCAATTGCCGATAATCAATACACATCTTCAGCGAGCCATTCTTTTTGTGCACAAATAACACTGGTGCTCCCCAGGGGGACATACTAGGCCTTATGAATCCCTTCTCTAGTAAATCTTTCAATTGCTCTTTCAATTCTCGTAATTCCGCTGGGGACATTCTATACGGAGGAATGGAGATTGGTTGGGTGCCTGGTATTACATCAATACCAAACTTTACTTCTCGTTCAGGAGGCAAACCTGGAAGATCTTTAGGAAATACATCAGAAAATTCATTTACCACCGGAACAACGTGAAAAGTTGGTGGCTCCGCTTCTGTATCCCTTACTCTAACTAAATGATATATGTATCCCTTGGAAATCATTCTTCTTTCCTTAAAATAAGAAATAAATCTACCTCTTGGCGCACCAATTTCACCTTTCTATTCAAGGACTGATTTATTTGGAAAATAGAAATATACCTTTTTCGAGCAACAATCAATTATGGCATAACAAGACGCCAACCAGTCCATACCTATTATAACATCAAAATCTACCATTTCTAACTCCACAAGATCAGCCATCGTATCACGACCACAAACAGTTATTATGCAGTTTCGGTAAACCCTTCTAGCTATTATAGATTCCCCAACCGGTGTGGACACTTCAAATGGCTTAACTAACAATTCGGGTATTCTTTCAAACTTTCCAGCAACCAATGGAGTAACATAAGATAATGTAGAACCGGGATCAATTAAGGCATATATATCGAATGAAAAGATAGACAACGTACCCGTAACCACATCTGGGGAAGCCTCTAAATTCTGTCGATCCGCTAGAGCATACGTACGATTTTAAGCCCCGCTAGAACTCGTGGATCCTCTATCACCTCTAACATGACCCATTGGTTGTGCACCCCTTCCTGAATAAGGCATTGATGATAATAATGCAACAAATGACCCCGTAGGTCGTGCCATACCCCCTATGCCCCTTCGTGGGCATTCTCTCATCATATGCCCCGACATACCGCACCAAAAGAAAACATTGATCCCCAGCTGACATGTGCCCAAATGATACCTTCCACATTTATTGCATGGCTCTCAAGGAGGTCTTGATTGGCTCATATTCCCTTGCCCTTGGTACCCCACTATCCGCGAACTCTGACTCTCACTTCTGTGCCCAAATTGATTTCCTCTGGACCCTTGGAACTGTGGTGGGGCACTAGCTGCTAAATAAGAAGATAATGGCCTAGGTGGTCTAGCAGAAAACTGTGGTCTGAACCCTCCTTGGGATGCCATGAACTGCCCTGTAGATCTGTCCCTCTTGGAATATCTTTTTTCTAATTCCTGTGTTTTTCTCCTCTGCCTCTGATCTTCCATTTTCTGTGTAAAATCTTGGATCCTTGCTATGTCCATATCTTTGTTCAAAGTGGCAATAGTACAATCTCTAACCAGATATGGATCCAGCCTATCCACATATTGATGAACTCTGTCATCCATAGTAGCTACAACATTAGGAGCATATCTCGACAAGGAATTAAATCGGAGACTGTACTCCCTCACGCTCATATTCCCCTGACGAAGATTTAAAAACTGATCTGCACGGGCCTGACGAATCTCGAATGGAAGATAATGATCAAGAAATGCCTCTTCGAACTCTTTCCAAGTAGTTGGGGGTGCATCAACACCCCTAGATCGTTTCCAGTCCTCGTACCAATATATAGCCTCCTATTTGAATCTATACGCTGCTAACTCCACTGTCTCTCTACCCGTTATATGCATAACATCTAAGGCACATTGGATTTGATCAATAAAGTCTTGTGGGTCCTCGTTAAGATCTGATCCAGTAAAAGTGGGAGGATCCATCTTAAGAAAATCCTGTGTTCAAAGGCTAGCCACCCTATCTCTACCACTAGGACCCGTGATAGGAATGGCTTGCCCTTGAGCTTGCCCAACAACTATACGAATCAAAAGTTGTACTGCATTTCTAAGATCTTGATCAACAACATTAATAGGTGGCTCTGGGGATATAGTTCTCCTCCCCCTTATTTCTTCCGGAGTGGAAGAAGTTTCTGATGCATGCTCAGCTGGAGCCTCACTTTGACTAGCTGGTATAGTGGGTGACTTACTAGTCCCCTCTCCGGAAGCCACATCTACTTGCTTACCAGTATTCTTGCTTCTGGTAACCGGCATCATTACTATAATAAGAGAAACAAACGGATTCAGTAGTCAACTATGACTTCATATACAATATAGGCTCTATCGCACGATCTAAGACATGAAGAAAAGAGACAATTCCTAAATGTCCATAGCCTCCTATTTATAGATGCGGTGCACGACACACCGATAAACAAGACTCTACGTAGATACGGCTTTGTAGACTCACTAGGACGAACTTCTCTGATACCACTTTTTTCACGCCTCAAATCCTATTGGGGCGGATCGGCACCCGTAACCGAGGAGGCCCGAGAGAACCAGCTCATAACCTTATACTTCCCATGCATACCTCTATGACAACCCGAAATTCGGACAGCATCATGTCGCATATAAAAGGAAATAATCACCTGTATAAGCTCGAGCACACATATATATGTATATACAATACTTGGCCGTTGGATTCATCACGTCTATTAACAAAACACCACCTTGACTGTACATTAGGTCTACAAAGCCTCTAGACAATACACAGAGTTTAACTAAGGTCGGGACATACCCCGCCATATAACTAACTTCTGTACAATACCTAAAGTGACTGGATATGAAATGGAAAGCCCCGAAGCAAACTGGAGCTCACCAAAAGCAGCTGGATATCCTGGCTCCTACTTGTACGGTGTATGAGCTGAGGTACCTGTGCCTGCAACATAAAATGCAGGTCCCCCGTGGGGGACGTCAGTTCAAAATATGTATTGAGTATGTAAAGCTGTAGATAATCACATATGATATAGGAGCTCAATAGAAATCAGAAATAAGTGAATAAATTGTAATAGGAGTGGACCACACTTACTAGAACTTGTGACAACCTGTACATTGTATTTATTCAATCACTTTACCTTCGTTCTTATCATCTTTGTAATCATTACTGTACTGTACTGTGACCATTAGACTGCCTCCAGTACATATCAACTGGGATCGACCCATGATAGGCTTATGCCCCTGGGATACCACCCATAAACACATAAATAGGAATCGACCCATGATAGGCTTATGCCCCTGAGATACCACCCGATAAGAGAGAACTTCCATCACTTAGTTCAATTAATCTTTGAGATTGTTATTTCGGTCGCCACCGTATTTTTGATACTTTGAAACAATGATACATCAATAAGAGACATATAAATAGACCATCAATGCAATAACAATGAAGTAAGAACTCATTGGCACATCAATAAAGTAGTTTGGAGTCATCAATGCCATAACAATGAAGTAGGAACTTATTGGTATATCAATGAAATATTTTGGAGTCATTAATAGCACATGGATCTTATTTGAGTAACCGGATACCTTCTAACATTCATTAGTGCAATAAACATGTAAGATTTGGAAAACAAGTAAGTATTGGAATGTCTTGACATCTTGTAGGGTGGAAACAAGTTCATTGGTAATGTAGGACATCATACAAAACCTTTATGGATCACATGTTATTGAATAACTTTGGAAACTTTCTTAATAGAACAATTGTTCACTTTAATGCCAAAGATATGGTATAGAGTATGCTTTACATACCTGACTGTCAACCTTCAATACTAGTCCCAAATTGACTTCTCATCTTTTCGGATTACTTATCTACAATGAACATATATAGCAATCTAGTATTAGCAACCAAACGTCACAATTCAATTATTTGAATTCACCAAACTAGTGGTTAAGTAGTAAGCCTTAATTACACCATAAAGGTTGTCACTTTAACCCTCTTATACTCCAATTACATTCACATACCATGCATATTCATACAACATCCTCCAATATCAAGTTTGGATTCATTTATCCTTCCAACCAATCCATTAAACCAAATTGAGCCATAGACATAAATAATCATCAATTCAATAGTATATCACCATATCCACCTTCCATAACTCAATTACCATTTCTACCTTCCATAATCCGATACAACCAAACCATGTAAAATAGTCCATAACCCTATTTCCATCACTTTTCAATAACAACCAATGCATATAATCCTCTATCACACATATACATATGGAAAAGAACAAAGGAAAACAATATTCATACCTTAGAATTCACCTCTTGATTATGCAATCCTGTTTGCACAAATAATAGGTGTCGTTTGAAGCTCTCGAGATGACAAACGCAGTTATCGGATTATTTTGGAATTTCTACGGTTGAACCAAAAGTAATTTAAAGGTCAAATTTGACTAGGGTTTGTTCTTTCTCAATGATTGATGATGAAAATGAGTTTTTGAACTCATATACATGTATATATACACATATTCTCGTCCATAATATAATAGGAAATGACCAAAATGCCTTTAAAATTTAAATAATGTCAAATCTGTCCTTTGGTGGACTGTTTTGATAAGCTAAAGTAGATCGGCCATAACTCTTTGCTCCTACATTTGATTTGGGTGAAATTGGTATCGTTGGAAGGATAATTCAAAGGGATTTCATTTCATATAAAGTAGGCCACCCAGTTCGTCCTGTACAAGGAGTTATGGTCGTTTGAAGTTGACCCTAAAAATCTATTTTGATAGGCTGACGTAAAACGAGTATAACTCCTTACTCAGACGTTGGATTTGGATGAAACCAATTGAATTGGAAAAAAGACTCAAAGATCTTTCTTTTCATAGGTCACAGATCTCCCAGTTCATTATATTAAGGGAGTTATGATCGTTCGAAGTTGACCCAAAAATTCGGCTGGCCTCAGTAATTTGTGTGCAGGAAATTTTCCTGCACATTTACTATTCCCAAATATCCCGGCCACCATTTTATAGTTTCGAACGTGCTCGATTATATCCAAAACCTATCCGTTTTTAGAAATCTTTATATCATTGGAAAGCTTATTCAATAATCTTCGCATGGAACCATCGACGGGCAAATTCCGGTATACATAAAATAAAAAAATTAATTCCATATAAATAAGACCAATATACGTACTTGAATACGCCAATACACGTACTTGAATACGGGGTGTTACAGCCTGTTCGCCCCAATAGGATTTGAGGCGTGACAAAAGTGGTATCAGAGCAAGTCATCCTAGGGAGTCTTCAAGAATCTTACTTATGGGTACATTGTGCACCACATCTATAAAAAAAATGCTATGGGCATTTAGGGGATATTTCTTTTTTTTTTTTCACATACTAGATCGTGCAATAGAGCCCAAGTCGTAGGTGAAGTCATATTTAACCACTAAACCTATTTTTTTCTTCATTATAGTAAAAATGCTAGTTACAAGAAGGAGTAAAAATACATGTAAGCGAATAAACGTGGCTGTCGGGGAAGGGAAAAGCAAGTCACCACCTAGAAAAGCTAATCAAAGTGAGGCTCAAGTTGAGTTTGTATAACAAACTTCTTCTACTCCTCCATCTCCAGAAGAACTAAGGAGGAGAAGAACCGCATCCTCAGAACCACCTATTAATGCTACTGACCAAGATCTAAGGAATGCAATGCAATTATTGGCTTGTATAGTTGTTGGACAAGCTCAAGGAAAAGCCATTCCAACCACAGGTTCTAGTGGTGCAGATGAGACAACTAGCCTACAGACTCAAGATTTTCTTAAGTTGGATCCTCCCACATTCACCGTATTAGATATTAATGAAGACCCACAAGACTTTATTGATCAAATCCAAAGGGCTCTAGATGTCATGCATGTATCAGGTAAAGAGACAGTTGAGCTAGCAGCATATAGATTCAAAGAGGAGGCTATATTTTGGTATGAAGACTAGAAACGATCTAGGGGTATCGATGCACCTTTAGCTACTTGGAAAGGGTTCAAAGAGGCATTTCTTGATCATTACCTTTCATTTGAGATTCGAGAAGCCCGTGCGGATTAGTTCCTGAATCTTTGCCAAGAAAATACGAGCGTGAAGGAGTACAACCTCCGGTTTAACTCTTTGGCTAGGTATGCTCCTAATGTTGTAGCTACTATGGATGATAAAGTTCATCGATATGTGGATAGGTTGGATCCATATTTGGTTAGAGATTGTACTATTACTACTTAGAACAAAGATATGGACATAGCAAGGATACAAGCTTTTGCACAAAAAGTAGACACTACCAGAAATTAGGCCTATGACAACAAATTTTTTAGCGACGGTTCAGAAACTGTTGCTATAGGCAATCTATAGCAATGGTTATAACCGTTGCCAAAAAGTTTGACTCTAATATTATGATTTAGTGACACAACCGTTGTCACTTATGTATAACCGTTGACATAGGTATACATATAACAACACTTTTAAAACCGTTGTCATTAAAAAAATCTATAGAAAGACCTACTTATTAATTATACTACAGTTATTAAATCCCTCTAATTTCCTCACTTATTTTTTTCATACGTAACCCGCCTAAATAAAAAATTTAGGACCCAAAATTTTCATAAACCGCAAAAAGAATATTTTAGAACCCTCGTATCCGAGACACCCAAATCTCACTAGAACCTACCATTTCTCTCACTAGAACCTTTCAAATCTCTCTAGTCGCGCAAATCTCATGCCCAAATCTGTGATATTTATGTGAAATTAGAGCATGGATGGAGCTTATTTTGCAATTTCTCTCATATACTTGGAGTTTCGCTGATCTGTGAAGTCAAAAAATTGGAGGGTTTTCTTCAATCCGTGAAATTTTAGCTGAAGAAACAATTTTAAGGTTAGTCTATTTTATTTCTCTGAAAATTGATGTTGAATTTCTGTTGCATGAGTGTTTTTGTGTGTGTTGCAAGAGAAATTTGTGTGAATCTCTTAAAATGCAATTAGAATCTCATTAGAACCTAAGAATCTTCCAAATCTCACTAGTCGCGCAAATCTCATGCCCAAATCTGTGATATTTATGTGAAATTGGTGCATGGATGGAGCATATTTTGAAATTTCTCTCATTTTTGGAGATTTGCTGATCTGTGAAGTCAAAAAATTCTACATTTTTTTTCAATCCGTGAAATTTTGGCTGAAGAAATAATATTATGGTTAGTTTCCACATCTTGAATCGGTTAAACTTAAGAGGAAAGCGAGATCTGCTATGTTTAATTTGATACCTGAAGATTGGGGAGGGTCTGTTACTCCATGGGTTGCGGAAATTACAAAGTTGTTTAGACGATTGAAAGCTCTTCACTTTAGGAGAATGATTGTTAGGGATTCGGATCTCGAATTGCTTGCGATTCGTCGTGGTAAAGTTCTTCAGGTTTTGAAGCTGAATACGTGTTCTGGATTCTCTACTGATGGACTTCTGCATATTTCTCATTCCTGCAGGTATAAATTTGATATTTTGAATTTTGTTTATTGCAAGTTGAGCTGATTTCAGTTCAATTATGAGTTTATTCACTTTAATTAACTATTGTCAATGAGAATTTCCTTAATTAAGATCGAAGGGATGAATCATTACCATGTTTATCTTTACAGGATATCTCGTTGGAAATAAGGTTGTTTATGATAGAGAGAGAGATGCTGTTTATGATAGAGATCTAACAAGGTTGGAAGTTTACTGTGCTTTTGGAATGCGCCGAAGAAGTACAGGAGATTGGATTCTAAGCTTAAAACAAAAATGATGGAACTTAAGAGAAGTTCATCTGGACAAAGCAAATTCCGGTGAATCAATAGTATAATGTTGAAATTTTCTCGGTTTAAAGAGGGATTGAAGGAGATAAAAGGTGTCTTTGAACAGTTCGGTTCGTAGCTTCTGTATATGTTTGGCTTTATGAGTTTTCGTTACATCTTTACTACCAATAGATTTATGCTTGTTCTGTCTTTGGTTCTTTTCATAAGATGAAGATTCAAATGGGACTATTGACCGGGATAAACTAAATAAATGCATAAAGAAGCTGTAATTTCATGTTCAAGAGGAAGAAATTGATGATCTTTTCGACTCCTGTGATGTGGATGAAAAGGAAGGGATTCAATTCAATGAGTTCATTATTTCTTCTATGTCTTCTTTATCTTGTGGTGGATTCATCCTTCTCCTCCGATAATGTATGCAAAAACTATCCTCTTCGCTGTTCTTCTTTTGTGTACTTTTACTAGATATTTACTTATCATGTGAAGCTATATTCCTGAGATTAGTAGTTGTGGTGTTGGTCTTGTAGTTTCTTGTTGTTCGATTAATTTTTACTATCTGTTGATTCCTTATATCTCGATTGTCGTAGTGTTTTGTTGTAGTTTCTGTTCTGTTTCTATTTGTTGTTTCTTATCTTCTGTTACTTTCTGTGCTGGACTGCTTTAGACCGTCTTTTTCTTGCGTCGAGGATCTATGGAAACAACCTCTCTACCTCTGAGGTAGGGGTAAGGTCCGCGTACACTCTCCCCTTCGCAGACCGCACTTTGTAGCATCTCGCCACTTCTCTTTCCGCATGTTTTTTCATACAATTCTTATACTAGCTTTCTTGTATAAGAATTCTTACTCTGGACTGCTTCACCATTCAAATTAAGAAATTTTTATGCATTTGTTGCCCACATTAGAGTATGTGATTAAGCCCAAGTTATAAATGTGTGAATGCATTAGTTTCGTGGGGATGGGGGTTGCGTAGTGTAGTTTCTAGTATTCTGCATTAATGGTATTTAGTAGTATCTGCTTCTCATGTATGTAGCTTACTTCTGTTTATCTTAAGTATGCAATAAACTCCAAATGCACATGCTTAAGTCTAGGTGACCTCGATCATTTCTTATGTGTGTTGCATTAAGCTATCTTGAGTACAAGTTCTTCGTGAATCACATTCTCTGATTACATCTTTTAGTTGTTACTGGATGCTTTCAATGCTATGTTTTATTCCATGGGATGAAAAAGGAAGCTTCTTTGGTGCAACATTTTTGCTTTATGGATGGATAAAATTTTCGAAGTACCAATGTGCCAGGAAGCTTTGTTTGGTCAGTGTTGCGGATCTTTGTTTTCATGTTTCTAGTTGATATTTCCTTTGTCACCCAGTTTACTTCAGAATGTTGTTGGATATGAGGGACCCCTTTCATTATTACTATCTTTTTTTTTTCCGAACTTTAATTTCATTTTCTTCTCGTTATTAGATTGTTTAGGTAGACGATTAGGACCAAAGCTTCTCGGACGAACAGATGATACAGGGGTAAATAAACTTCATTCCACATTGTCTCTTACTGTCATTGCTCTCAAATCTTTTGTAAACTTTTACATGGAATACCTTCTCTAAACCAACTCTATTCCCTTGTTTCTCTGTTGCTGTTCCAGCAGAAGCTGGTCAAGGATTTTGTTAAAATCCTCAATCAAGAGAACTCTGAGGAAGTGCCTGCTGGCTTGAAGCTCCCAGAGCCCTTTAGTCAACTTGTTGCTGAAACGAAAAACAACAAGTATAGCGCAAAATAATTTGCTTTGGTGTTAAAGGGAATGGTATGTGCATGTCCTTTCTCTAGCCTTTCTAGTAGTGCATGTCTATTAGCCTTATTTGCTATTGCCTTCTCTTGAACTTTCTACTGTCTGGTCAGGGATTGGGCTGAGTTACTTACTGACCCCACTTTGGTATCGAGTGCGCACAGATGCAGAATGATATAGGCCCTTCTTAGCTGAACTTCAAGTTGAATTTGCTATTTTGTAGATGGAGAAATCTGAAGAGAGATTAGGGAATCAAAATTTGCAGAGCTTATGAATAAACACTTTGCTGCAAGTGTAAATCCTGAAGGAATTCACTGTCTTTTGCTGCGGTTGACTGATGAGTACTCCTCGAATGCTCATGCACGAAGACAGTTTCAGATCACGAGCTACTAGAACTTGCAGTCTTCTTCAGGCAGGCAGTCACAAGGTTAATGAGCGTGGCCAAATGTGTCAAAAGTGCCTTAAGGTTGGCTGATAAGCCAAAATTTTTTTCTTCTTTCTATCAAAGCAGCTGTGGTGATGTCAGTCCCAATGTGCTCGTTGCATTCTGCATAGACACAGGACTTCCTTGCGACTTCAATCATAGTACATGCGGTGGAAAGAATGAGTTATGTTTTGGTCGAGGACCAGGGTATGCATTACAGTCTATTACTTTGGTTTTGGATAATTGCAATCTTTGTGTAGTACTATTTATGTAGTTTGATTGTAACGTCATCCTTTGCTTGATGGCAGATACACAGATGAATTTGAGAGTACACGCATAATTGGAGAGAGAATTTTAAAAAGCTGTAGAGCTTTTCGATAAAAGCAACAGAGCAAGTAAAGGGAAAGATTGATTATCGTCACACCTGTGTGGACTTCTCCAAACTCGAGATAACAGTTCCAAAAGAGGGTGGTGGTACTGAAATGGTTAAAACCTGTCCCGCTGTAATGGTCTTTGCATTTGCTGCCGGTACAACTGATGGTCCTGGAGCATTTGATTTTAAGCAGGGAGATGACCAGGTATTAAAAACAATATCTCTTGTTTATTTGACCAATATCAATCAGAGTGAGTGAAGCGATTTCATGTTTGATCATCTTACTGGAAACATCTTCAGGGAAATGCTTTTTGGAAATTGGTGCGAAACTTGCTTAAAAAACCAGGTGATGAACAAAAGAAGTGCCAGCATCCCAAGCCCATTTTGCTCGATACTGGTGTAATGAAGGTGTTGTATGATTGGGCGGTAAGCTTTCTTGCTCTGTCACTCATAAAATGTTTCCGCATATCGAGGATCTCTAGCCACAAATAATTTTGTGTTCTTCCTCAGGTTCCTATTGGTAGAATGCATGTGCCCTTGTGATTTTGGGCTAAAAGTAATACTCATCTTTTGTCACGAAAGAGTTCCTGATTCAAGAAAATGTTATTCATATCATATATGTTAAAATACTTTGGCACAAAAGAACATGTTTGCTAATCTATTGCGCTCATTTCGAAATTTGATTTGATTATTCCACTACTATACCAGATGACAATTAAGCCTGTAGAACTTGAAATCCATAGATTGTGTTATCAAGCTTCGCTAAGTTTTCGTTTCACTTTAACCATATGCATGGGCAGATATAAAAGAGGGCAAGAAATGTTAATACTGTATGTATTTCTTGCTAATGATGATTGATGAGAAGGTTTGGAATACAATACAAAGGGCACATGCATTCTACCACTGGTAATTCTTTGACTTTTGTGAAGAACATATGTTTATGGAATATATGAAGATAACTAAAATCATATTGTCAAGGATAATTGACATGAATTTTTGTTTTTGTAGGTGGAGAAAATGAAGCAGCGAATGATGAACACATTGAAGATTGTTAAGAAGATATTAGATGGTTTTTGTAACTTGTTTTAGGATAATTTTGACATCGACAACAACACAATGAAACTTGGTCGATTTTCTACTCTTTTGGATATTGGTTGGCTTATTATTTTGGATACAATTTTAAAGATGAACATTGATAAATGTTTTGTGATTCTTATTATAGCTTTTATCATGTATTTGAGTTTATTAATATTTATTAGTACTGATATATCATTGCAAGGCTACATATTTTTGTAGCAAATTAAGCTGTTGCAATAGCAACTTGAACTGTTGCAATAGTATACAGTTAATAATACACTTATTTTAAATGTTGCAATAGATCAAATAACTGTTGCATAACACACTATGGAAACAGTTTGTAAACCGTTGTGTTAGATCATTTAAACCTTCTAAACAATTTATATGTGACGAAAAAAACTGTAACATTAATAACAAAATTGTTGCAACAAAGTGGGTAATACATTTATTTAACTATTGCAATAGATATAACAATCGTTGCATAAAATTCTTTGGCAATAGTTTATTTCGTTGCAATTGATATCAAATAAGTGTTGCAGTAGAGATCATTAAAACTGTTGCTATAGCCTACCTATAGCAACGGTTATTAAAACCGTTACAAGAATCGTAGCAGTAGAGCTATCGCTACGCGACCTGATGAAACGGTTGCGGAGCCGTCGCAATTTGTCTATAGCTATGGTTTACTTGGCTATTGCAACTCTTTTGCATGTGTTGCCATAGACCCATTTTTTAGTAGTGAAAGGATTAGAGGCAAAGAAGAAGAACACAAGAATTGGAAAGAGGATATTCCAAGAGGGCCAGATCTACGGGGCAGTTAATGGCATCCTAAGGAGAGTTTAGGCCTCGGTTTTCTAATAGACCGCCTAGGCCATTATTTTCTTATCCTACAACTAGTGCTCCACCACAGTTTCAAAGGTCCAAAAGCAATCAGTTTGGGCAAAGAAGTGAGAGTCAGAGTTCACGGATAGTGGGGTATCAAGAGCAAGGGAGTATGATCAAATTAAGACCTCCTCGGCAGCCATGTAAACAATGTGGAAAGCTTCATTTAGGTGTATGTTGGTTTGGTACAAATACTTGCTTTTGGTGTGGTACGTTGGGACATATGATGAGAGAATGCCCACAAAGGGGCATAAATGGAATGGCATGACCTACTGGATCAGCCGTTGGATCATCATCATCGGTGCCTTATTTAGGTAGAGGTGTACAACCTATGGGTCGTGGTTGAGGTGCTAAAGGAGCAACTAGCTCTAGTGGAGTTTAGAATCGTACATATGCTTTAGCGGATCGATAAAATTTAGAGGCTTCTCCAGATGTAGTTACAGGTACATTGTCCATTCTATCACATGACGTATATGAATTAATTGATCCAATTCTATATTATCATATGTTACTTCATTGGTTGCTGGAAAGTTCAAAAGAACACCATAATTGCTAGTTAAGCCATTTGAAGTGTCTACGCCGGTTGGTGAATCTATTATAGCTAGGAGAGTGTATCAGAATTGTATAATAACTATTTGTGGTCGGGATACAATGGTTGACCTGGTTGAGTTAGAAATGGTATATTTTGATGCTATAATGGATATAGATTGGTTGGCTTCTTTTTATGCCGTAGTAGATTGCCGAACTAAGAGGGTGTATTTCCATTTTCCAAGAGAGGCAGTCCTTGAATGAGGGGTAACATTGGTGCGCCAAAAGGTAAATTTATTTCTTATTTTAAGGCAAAAAGGATGATTTCCAAGGGTTACATATATCATCTTGTTAGAGTGAAAGATATTGATGTGGAGCCACCAACTCTTCAAACTAATCTAGTGGTAAATGAATTTCCCGATGTATTTCCTGAAGATCTTCCATGTTTGCCACCAAAACGAGAAGTTGAGTTTGGTATTGATGTAATTCTAGGTACTCAACCAATCTCAATTCCTCCGTATAGAATGGCCCCAACAGAACTTCGGGAGTTAAAAGAGCAATTGAAAGACTTGCTAGAAAAAGGATTCATAAGGCCTAGTATGTCCCCCTGGGGCACACCAATGTTATTTGTGCATAAGAAAGATGGCTTATTGAGAATGATTATTGACTACCGACAACTTAATAAGGTGACTATTAAGAACAAATATTCCCTTCTGAGAATTAATGACTTATTCGACCAGTTGTAAGGCTCCAAGTACTTTTCAAAGATTGATTTGAGGTTAGGTTACCACCAAGTAAGGGTCAAAGAGAATGATATACCCAAGACAGCTTTTCGAACACGGTATGGTCATTACGAGTTTTTGGTCATGTCCTTTGGACTAACTAATGTGCCTACAACTTTTATGGATTTGATGAATAGGGTGTTCAAGCCATTCTTGGATGTGTTTGTGATAGTTTTTATAGATAATATTCTGGTTTATTCGAGATCAAAGGAGGACCATGCCAGTCACTTACGACAGGTGTTACAGATTCTTCATGATCGTAAGCTATATGCAAAGTTCTCTAAATGTGAGTTTTAGTTAATATCTGTGGCATTTTTGGGTCATATTGTAGTTGATGAAGGGATAATGGTTGATACTCAAAAGATAGAAGCCGTGAAGAACTGACCAAGACCTTTAATGCATACGGAGGTTCGTAGTTTCCTGGGGTTGACAGGTTATTATAGGAGATTCGTTGAAGGATTTTCTTCAATTTCTGTACCTTTAACAAAGCTAACACACAAAGCTTCCAAGTTTTAATGAAATGATGCATGTGAAAGGAGTTTCCAAGATCTGAAGAATAAGTTGACTTCTACACCCGTATTGGTGCTTCCAGAAGGCACTGAGGGGTATGCAGTGTTTTATGAGGCTTTAAGAATTGGCTTAGGGTGTGTATTGATGCAGCATGGTAAAGTCATAGAATATGCCTCAAGACAATTGCATCCACATGAGAAGAATTATCCGATGCATGATCTGGAACTAGTAGCGGTTATATTTGCCTTAAATATATGGCGTCACTACTTGTATGGGATTCATGTTGACAGATATACCGACCACAAGAGTTTGCAATATATCTTTAATCAGAAGGACCTAAATTTAAGGCAACGAAGATGGCTTGAATTATTAAAAGGCAATGATATTGATATCTTGTATCATCCGGGGAAAACAAATATGGTAGCAGATACGTTAAGTCGGAAGACCATGGAACCATCTATGGAAAGACAAGGGATGACTAAAGATCTGTACAAACTAGCCAATTTGGGAGTTCGCCTTGTTGAAACTCTAGATGAAGGGCTTACTGTGCCTAATACAGCAGAATCTTTATTAGTAGCTGAAGTGAAAGAGAAAAAATAAGCACATCCCATACTATTACAAATTAAGGAGAATGTACAATGTGGTATGACAAAGTCATTTGAGCTAACACAAAAGGGAGTACTTTGGTGCCAAAACAGATTATGTGTGCCTAATGTAGATGGGCTAAAAAAGAGGATTATGACAGAGGCACATCATTCAAGGTATTTCATCCACCCAGGGTCAACTAAAATGTATCATGATTTGAAAGGAATGTATTGGTGGGGTGACTTGAAGAAGAACATTGCAGAATTTGTAGCCGAATGTCCAAATTGTCAAAGAGTTAAAGTATAGCATCAAAAGCCTGAGGGTTACATGCAATGTATTGATCTTCCAATCTGGAAGTGGGACATGATCAACATGGATTTCATCACTAGTTTGCCTCGTACATCTCAAAATCTTGTTTCCATATGGGTGATAGTTGATAGGCTTACCAAATTAGCACACTTTCTACCGGTTAGAACCACTTATACAGTTGAAGAGTATGCCAAATTGTATATCAAAGATATATTTCGACTACATGGAGTACCAATCTCTATTATATCAGATCGAGGAACTCAATTTACTGCAAATTTTTGGAAGTCTTTTCAGAGAAATTTGGGGACACAAGTGAATCTAAGTACAACTTTTTACCCTAAAACAAATGGACAAGCAGAACATACCATTCAAACACTTGAAGATATGCTACGAACTTATGTATTAGACTTTAAAGGTAGTTGGGATGATCATTTACCTCTCATCGAGTTCGCCTATAACAATATCTATCATTCAAGTATCAAAATGGCGCCATATGAAGCTTTGTATGGAAGAAAGTATAGATCACCAATTGGATGGTTTGAAGTGTGTCAAAATGCCTTATTCGGGCTAGATCTTGTTCATCAAGCTATGGAAAAGGTTAAAGTGATCCAACAGCAGCTGAAAACAGCCCAAAGTCAACACAAGTCATATGCATATGTTAGAAGAAGAGGGCTAGAGTTTTCTATAGGTGATTGGGTATTCTTAAAGGTGTCACCAATGAAGGGGTTATGAGATTTGGTAAGAAAGAAAAACTAAGTCCATGTTATATAGGCCCATACAAGATTACTCCGAGGTTTGGCCAAGTTGCTTATGAATTAGAGCTTCCCCAAGAGCACTTAACAGTTCATCCAGTATTTTACGTCTTAACTCTTTGAAAGTGCATGGGTGATCCATCTCATATTACTCCTACTAAAGATGTACAAGTTACGGAAGATCTCACCTATGAAGAAATACCTATTGCTACCCTAGATCGACAAGTTAAAAAGTTAAGGAATAAAGAAATAGCTTCGGTAAAAGTGCTTTGGAGAAACCAACAAGTAGAAGAGATAACATGGGAAGCAGAAGAATCGATGAAATCTAAGTACCCCTATTTGTTCAAATTTGAAGAAAAAGTCCAAGATGATGAATTGGAGAAATAACCAGTAAGTATAATATATAAGTACTGTGTGATAATAAGGATATTTAACTTAGGGTTAAACTTGTTTTGGTTGGATAGTTATGCTAACATTCGAGGACGAATGTTTCTAAGGAGCGGAGGATATGACACCTCGTACATTGCATGTACTTTCCCTATTTATATGTAAGTTGGTATAGCCTTATGGTATAGGTAACAGATAAGATTTTTTATGCAAGTATTAATGGTGTAGATGAAATTATAGATGCTTCCCGTACGTTTTTATGCGACACAATCAAGTTAACATTGATACAACTATTTAAACTTGGGATCGTAATCTAGTATTTGAATCTAAATTTTAAGGTGATCAAGTGTGTGTAAGTTGAAGGTTAGATTAAAGGGGTTAAGAGTTGGAAATGGAATAAAATATTGAGGTGCTTGCCTAACATAATTAAGCTAGTAGGTGAGTCACCTACTTAAGCTATTTGGACCAAATTAATAAACCCATGGCTTTGGACCAGATTTGGGCCTATACTAATGTACTCATTTGGGCCAAATTTAACAAAAGAGGAAGATAATGGAGAAATGGCCCAACACTTAAAACTGCCAAAGGCCCAAGTTAACTGATCCCAAAATAAGAATTTAACAAGTAGGTGCATCACCTACTTTGAAATTTTGAGTAGCTTGAACCCTTAAGTAGGTGCATCACCTACTTGGACTAATTTATGGCTGGATATGAGGTCAATAATAAGGGCTCAATATAAGACCAATATAGCTGGCCATTTTTCTCATTTTAACCATAATATTCCCTTTTAAATTTTAGCATTCTCCCTTTCTTAACAAGGATAATAACAGTAGCCCTAAAATTCTTTCTAGGGTTCTTAAAGAAACCCTCATCTTTGCAAGATAAGGCAAGTGAAAACACTCAAGTTTTAGCTTAATTATCTCACGGAATATTAGGAAAACATGCTATAGGTGTCTAATTATAAATACATGGCAGAATATAGAACAACTACTTGCTCACTTTTTCTTTGTTACTAAGAGATCTGTTTTCTTCTTTGGTTTAAAGTGTTAAGGAAAGTGAAAGTTGAAGTTCTTGAGGAGTTAAAATTTAAGTATAAGTTGCAGAATTAAGGTAAGGTTACTGCTCCATTTTGTTCTTCTTATATAGGAATTTGAGAGAGAATTATGAATGTGTTGTTATTGAGAACTCAAAAGATGATGAGTTCAATAAGTGATTGCTACAATAAAAGGGATTTGGGACTGTTTTATAGACTGTTTTGTATGTATATGTTATGGGCTACCAGGTTGATTTTGGAGAAAGGTGTGTTTAGTTTGTAATAAAATTTAGAAGAAAGGTGTGGTGGTACACCACCGAACTAATTATTACATTTGTTTACTGCCCAATCTATTTTGTGTATTATTTGGAATGTGTAATGAAGCTGAGGTGGTTTCGGTGAACCTTATAAGGACCTGTTTGGTATGTGGGTGTAATTGGAGGAGAAAAGAGTTAAAATAACACCCTTGATTGATAGATTAATGGCTTACTGCCTGGGTACTATTTTAGGTGAAGTTAAGTAGACTAAATGTGTTGGTTGGTTTCTAATACTAGTTTACCATATATTCTATTATAGATAAGTAATCTAAAAGGTGGGAAGTCAAGTCGGGTTAGTTTTGGAGTTATATAACCAGGTATGTAAGGCATACTCCATTTTGTACTCTTTGGCATGAAATCGAACATTTGTTCCATCAAGTAAGTTTCCAAGGTTATCCTGTAACAAGTGACACAAAATAGAAGTGAATTATATCTCATGAAGCCAATGACCTTGTTCCCACTCTCTAACATGTTAAAACACCTCAATACATGCTTTTTATTAAACCTGCACACATATCTTCACTAGAAAATTTCAAAAGTTCTCTGTTTATTCAAATAAGACGCATGTGTTATTTTCAGCTCCTAAACACTTCATTTGTGTGCCAACAACTCCCTACCGCATTGTTGTTGCATTAAGTATCCATTTACATGTCTCTTATTAGTAGATTATTGGTTTTAGGTACCATAATGTTAAGACCACCAAAGTATCGATCTCAAAGGCTAAATAAACTAAGTAACACAAATCTGTAAAATGAGTGGCAGCTCAAGGGCATAAGCCTAGCATGGGCCGATCCCAATGTTCATATATGGGTGGCATCTCAGGGGCGTAAGCCTAGCATGGGCCGATCCCAATTTATCTACTTACCACAGATCAACTGGTCTTTTGCATTATATGTCTTACAAAGATTATGAAGTAAGAAAGGTAAAAATGAAGAAAAAAAATGTAATGTACATAGTCCCACAAGTATATGTAAAATTGGTCTACTAGTGCTACTTATACACTTATATCTGATTTCTATTAAGCTCTCGTATCATATGTTATTACCTTTAGCCTTACATATTTAGTACATATTTTTGTACGACGTCCCTCACGGGGGACCTATATTTCATGCTCGAGGCATAGGTGCTTCAGCTAGTATACCTCGCTAGTAGGAGCACAGGCTATTCATTGACTATTTGTGAGCTCCAGGTTGATTTAGGGCTTTCCGAGTCTGTTCCATATATTTTGGATTGTGTAGTAGTCAAGTGTAGGGTGGGTATTTTTCCCTACCCTAACTAAAGTTTATGTATCTTTTAGAGGCTTTGTAGACTAATGTAATGTTAAACATGGTAGTGTCTTGTCTTTTATATGTGGTGACCCCAACGACCAAGTGTTGTATATATAATTTTGTGCTTGCCAATGTAGATATTCTCATAGATGCATAATATCATGTTTGTCAAAACCTTTGGTTGTCATAGTTACATGCCTAAGAAGTACAAGGTTATAGATTGGTTCTCTCAGGCCTTTACGGTTACGGGTGCCTGTTCGCCCCAAAAGGATTTGAGTCGTGATAGGTATCAAATTAATACTTGCCCCCAAATCACTTAGTGCGTGCACAACCTCACTTCTACAAATATAAATAGGGAGAGTGAACCTCCCAAGGTCCTTAAGTTTTTAGAAATGGTGGTAGTGGTCTCTTTTTCTCAACAACTTTTATGTTCGGGTACTCAAACTTCCCCTAATAATCAGCAACTTTGTCTGCAATCGGTTGAGGAATCAATTCTGCATCTACCTTCTTATTTGTCTTTGGAGGTCTGTCAATCAACTCTTTACCACCCCTCAACGTGATTTCCATTACTTGTTTCAGAGGTTCATTGTCACTTGCCAAACTACCTTGAGGCTTGGTATTTTATGTCTACTGCAGTTGCCCAAACTGATGCTCCAACTACTTTTGAAGTACTTGCTGATTTTTGAGTTCAACAATCATCTATTTTTGGGTGGCTATGATCTTCTTTAACATTTTCTCAATGTTACTGGCCTGTGTGTTTTGTTGTTGATATTTTTTATTATTGTTCCATGAATAATTGGGTGCTTGAGTCTGCCATTTTTGTCGTAGGCATTACCATAATTTTGCCCTTGAGCATTGCCCACAAAATTGACTGACACAGTATTTGCACCATTCATATATATAGAGTGTCCACTATTTCTATAAACCTCACACTAGGCTGAAGTCCATTGTACTGCGTTCACCTGAGCCTGAGCCAGCTACACACCGAACTTGTTGAATTGTGTCAACATTTTGTTCTGTAGAGTTGATAGTTGGGTGGCTAAGGCTGTAATATTGTCAACTTCAGCCATGCCTATAGCCTTTTTCATTGAGCTTCTTAAGGCATCACCATGCCAATATGAATTTCCTTGTACAATCCGGTTCATCATATGTCTTTTCCAATGCTTTTCCACCTGCAGCTGAATCTAGCAAAATTCTTGTGTTATGGTGAAGTGACTCAACAAAGGTGTGAGCTAGTACCTTATTGGACTGCTGAAGATTTGGAAAGTCCCGAAGAAGAGCTTTGAACCTCTCCCAAGCATGATACAGGTTTTCATCTGACCTCTATTTAAACCTAAAATCTCACTATGAAGTCTTGCAGTCTTGCCAAATGGAAAGAAGCATATGAGGAACTTTCGTGCTAAGTCATCCCAAGTTTTTATTGAACCTGCCAGCTCAATATTCAACTATTTCTTTGCTCCCCCCAACAGTGAAAAGGGGAAAAATGTTAGCTTCAGATAGTCAATTAACATACTTTTAGGGATGAATATGTCATTGATCCCCAAAATGTTCAGCAAGTGGACTTGTGGATCTTCATGTGCAAGATAGGTGAACTATCCACTACTGAACAAAAGCTGCACCATATTCTATTTTAGTTCAAATTTACCTCCAAAAGGCAGTTTTTGAATAACGGAGGTCAAATTAGTTGCAAATAGGATTGCCACTTTACGCACTGTCCTACGTGATGGTGGATCCTCATCCATGGGAGTAGGAATATCTTGTTCTTCATTTATTTGTGGGATGAGGTAGATAAGGACTACTTCTCTCATTCTTTTGTTTTAGTATTATTCGGTCTCAGGGTCGAGTTCAACAAATTCCCTATCCCTTGCCAGCTTACTATTCTGTTAACCTGTGCCTGCAAATTCAAGACCAAGACCAAGTGAAAAGCACAAAAGAAATTTAAAATGTAAAACTAAAACTAAAGTAGTTGCAAATTATAGGTCCCCGACAACGGTTCCAAAAACTTATTACGCTCAAGCGCACTGCAAGTGTACGTGGTCCTACCAAGTAGTAAAGTTGCCTTTTACAAGCCAAGTATCGATCCCATAGGGACTTGTGTTAGCAACTATATAATTAAAGTTTAACTATTGAGACTAAACTAATGCAATGAGATTAAATGGGTGCAAAAGTATCAAAAAGAGTTTGAGAGTTAAAACTAAACTTAACCGTAAACAATGGGGAAAAGTAAAGTTCTTGGATAATCAATGGGAAGAAACCCAGGGTTAAGGATTTGGAACAACAACCCTATGCTATTGAAATTCATTGGTTATGTTGCTTATCTTGGTTGTTGATTGACGGGGTTGAATTTTGATCATGGTCTTTCGATCCTCTAATCACCTATTTAACTTAGACGAACAACTACTTTGTTGAGTGGGGATGTGAGAAATAAGTTAAATGCATTCATATTTCATCCCGTAAGTGAAACAAATAGGTCATGTAGCTATATTTTATCCTAAATGCAAATTATAACTTCATTCTATAGAAGATTACAATCCTATTCTATTTACCCCACATTCTATCCTATTGTTCCTTCTTTTGGTCTCACGAGATGACAATGGATGTATTCTAAGGGTAGTGAATCCTTAAAATGGTGATAAAAAGGATGAATAAGCAATCAAATCTGATAAATAATCAAAATGAAGTTAATTCATAACAAGAGTAGTCATGTTCTTGGCCTTAAATTCGAAAAGGGTGTTTTGCCACTCATGTACAAAACCATAATCGCAATGATAGAATACATGTCAACATACATAAAAAAATAATTAGTGACATAAAAACCCTAATTGATGTGTTTTCCAGCCTCCCTCAAGTTTCAAGTTCGTCCAAGGTGTGTAACATAATGTTTAAGGGTCCTATTTATAGGAGGCGCAAGCTGCCAATTTGAACTTACCAACGTACCACGGACCTTATCGCGGTGCTTAGGGTATGTGACATGCTAATATCATGGTGAAACACTGGAATCGGTCATTTAGGATTTCTAGAAGGGCGTGGCATGGACCCTAACATGGTGGCTAAGGTCCGTGGCACGCCAATGACCCTAAAGAATCCATGTTTTGTCCCGTGATTTTGTCCATCCATTCCAAGCCTTGTGGTGATTTTTTCACTTGATTTCAAGAATTGTAACATCCGTATATTATCATGATAATATAACCAAGCATCTTATATAATCAAACACCACGAATTAGGGCTCAAAACCACATACAATCTAAGACGATGAACTAGAAACTTAAGTTAAGCATACTAGTTATGTCCTTTTTATATTTAACTTAGTTTTGACACTTGGATTGTTTCAATTGAACCTTAAACACTATAAAAAAGTTATTACACACATAATTAAAAAATCATACCATTAATAACTCATTACACATAGGAATCCATCGAGATCAACTAGAACAACACATAGCTCAAGCTAGTAACCCTAGTTTTCTCGTCTAAAATCTAAGTGACAAAATTGATTTCAAACTTGTTTGAAACACACCGTAAATATTGAATTCAATTAGTTTAAACCTAGATTCTAAATTATATTATTAACAAAACATGAATCACACGAAAATTTCTCAAAATAAGGCCAAACAAGCATAAATAAGGAAATCAAGGTGTATAAATTCATCTGTTCAAGGCTTATCCAGTACTTAGCCAACTTGATGGTGTGAATCGATATTTCAGTAATTAGGATGATTATTTCTAGTGTTGAGGCGATTTTTATGTTATTTAAACTAATTCAGAATAGTCAGTTTAAGGATAAAAGACTTTGCATCATCCATGATCAGGTGTTGAGTGGTGAGTCCAAGAGGGATACCATAGATCCAGAGGATATTTTATGGTTTGATAGACACATTTTTGTTTCAAGGATAGATGACTTGATTCAGTCCATATTGCTTGGGGATGACAACTCTTGATATTCTATTCACTTGTATACAACTAAGATATATAGAGACTTGAGAAAACATTATTGATGGAGTGGCATCAAGAGAGATATGATAGACTTTGTAGATCATTGTCTATGTTTTCAGAAGGTGTAGGATGAGCATTAAAAACCCGGTGGATTGATTTAGAGGTTTCCATTCCTGAGTAGAAGTGGGAGCGAATTACTTGGACATTGTTAGTGGTTTGATTCATACCTCTCATGGTTCTGATAGTATTTCAGTCATTGTGAATCGGTTGACCAAGTCATCATATTTCATTCCTATTTATATATCCTTCAGTGCAGAGAAGTAAGCCCGTATCTATGATCGTGAGATAGTCCATTTGCAAGGTATGCCTATATCTGTCATTTCAGACCGGGGGTCATTATTCACTTCTAGATTTTGGAGCGATTTTTAGGAGGATTTAGGTACTCAGGTGGATCTTAGTATAACCTTCAATACTCAAATTGATGGGCATATTGTATGGACTATTCAGGTTCTCAGGGATATGTCATGATATGTGTAATGGATTTTGGCTGTTAATAGGAGCAACACTTTGCCTTGGCAGAGTTTGCGTATAATAATAGTTGCCTTTCTAGTATTGAGATGGCGTCTTTAAGGCTTTATATGGTAGGAGATGTCATTCCTAGATTGGTTGGTTTAAAACCTATGAGATTAGACTACGTGGTACTGACTTGCTTCAAGATTCATTGGACAGAGTCAAGATTATTCAAGATAGGTTGAGGGCAGCTCAGAGTAGGTAAAAGGCTTAGGAAGATCATAGACTTTTTTCCTTGATATTTCGAGTTGGTGACCGTGTATTCCTTTGAATATCGCCTATGAAGGGTTTGATAAGATTCAGGAGGAAAGAAAAGCTCAGGCCCAGATACATCAGACCTTTTGAGATTCTTCACACAATTGGTGATGTAGCTTATGAGTTAGACATATCCCCAGATTTTTCTATTTTCCATCTAGTTTTCCATGTTTCCATGTAGTGGTAATACATTCCTAATCCATCTTATGTTCTTATATGGGACTTAATTTAGTTGGATGAGTGATTGCCCTTCGTGGAGGAGCTTGTTCTCAATTTGGCTAGTGATGGCAGATGGTTGCGCACTATGCCGATCCTTATAGTTGAGGTTTAGTAGAGATACCGCCTAGTAGAGAAAGCTACTTGGGATATTGAGAGTGAGATGTGAACCCAGTATCTTCACCTATTTGAGGCTTCAGGTACATCCTAATTCTTTACTTTCACAAATAAAAGTCTTTTAGTAGTGGATATCGTAATGATCCTCTAGGTCATTTTCTGTGTTTCTACATTTTTTTACCATTTAGAGATTTTTGTAGCTTCCCTAGGTCTTTTTTAACTTAGTGGAATGAAATTTTCGTTATCAGGTAGTTCGTTTGGTTGTTGGAGCCAATTTTATGTTTTGAAGACTTAGCTAGTTCAAATTAGCTACTAGGAAAAACCTTCAGTCAAATGACCTCGTATTCAAATTATGACTGTTCCAACAGCTCCAAAATATTGATTTTAGGCTAGGAGGAACCTTGGTTTTGGTCCCAAGGCTCCAAACTCATTTTGGGCTATACATCAAAAATTGAGGAAAATGGCAAGTGGGTGTGGGACCTAATTTTCATCGAAACAATCTCAGATGGAAATTTTGACTATGCCATCAAATTTGGAACAATGAATTTGATAGGGTAGCATAGTCCATTTGCCATACGAGATTCCAAAAGAATCCTGAGGGGTTGGTGGATACTTGGAATTTCTCAAAGTCTCAGCCGGTGATGTGCATTGCTTAAGCAATGCCTTTGATTAGCTAAGTGATCTGGAAAACCCAAGTAAGCATTGCTTAAGAGACAAAGTGTGTCACATAAGTGATAGTATTAGGAGTGGGGAAACTATTGCCTACGTAATGCTATTATCGCATATGCAACATCTGCTCAGCTAGCCACATATAACATAAGTGATAGGCTGATCACGTTAGCGATATCGGTGCGGGAGCACAAAATCATTTAAGCGACCCGAAGTTTGCATAAGAGCTACCCGTTCACTTGAGAAGGGTATAAATACCTAACTTAGCCAAGTTTTCTCCACTCTTTATCCTTTCCCAAGATATTAGAACCCTAAAAAGTGACGACGTTTGGGGGAAAATATTGTGGGCGATCTTGGAGCTTGGATAAAGTTTATTTAAATGATTTTCCATCAAATTGGTGGTGATATTCCATTATTTTCATGGTTGAACTTCCCATACTTTTTCTAAATCCTAAAATCTTGGTGACTCAATATTAGCACCATCAGAGCTTGAAATTCACTCATTTTGAGGGTAAATGTGCCTTGAGCATAGGGGACATTGCATTGGATTCGGTTTTGTGAATTCGTAAATGGGCCCTACATGGGATTTTATGTGATTTTTGGACCCGAAGAATAATATTTCAATATAGCTATCATTGTTCTCATCTTAATGAGTAGATTGTGATTTTGATAGAGTGGTACCTAGCAGAAGCTTCTCAAAAGGGAAAATTAATGGTTTAGCGGATTCTTCAGGTACTTTTTGGGTCTAGGTAAGCTAGGTTTACCCTTTTCATAGATTGAGCTATTTTATAGTATGATTTTAATACTATGCCAGATTTGGGATGAGGTTTAGGTGTTGGTGGTATTATCATCAATAGTTGAGTTAGTCGGATTTTATAGGCTATCTTGAAATCATAATTTAGGCATAATTGAATTCGTTTCTCATGCTTTAGGTAGAATTTTTATCTTAGGGATAATTAAGGCTTGTTTAACATCTAAAGGTGGATTTAGATACCTTAACCTAGTCTAGGGTTGAATTTACCTTATACGTCAAAGAGGAGGGTTTTACAAAACAAAGTAGTAGTAGTAACGAGTGTTGATTTGTTGGATTTGTCATTAGTATGAGATAGACACCAGGATTGTGTTGCCTAATCACATCATAACTCCATAGGTTCTCTATACTCTAGTGATCTCTTATGGTATTTTTTATGCAAAATCAATAGTCTGTGTATCATCTAACTGACTATGTTACGCCCCTTGTAGATGACTATCCCCAAGCACAAAGGTTAATATGTAATGAGAGGTGTAGTATTGACCTCTATCTGTGATCCCAATATATTCTTTCCCATTTAACGGCTCAAGGCTAATTAAATAAAGATAACTCCAAGTCTTGTTGTTGATTTGTTAATCCAATCCATCTATCCATTCTATAGTCCAGGGTAGATATAGGACAAGTCCCAACATGTGCAGTCATTAAAAATAATCAAATTATAAGAAACAACAATACATACACAAATACCCTTCGGAAATCACTTTATACTTTGAACATTACTTTGTTAATATGTCATGGTCCCCACAACCCTAGTTGTAGTGTTTAGATATTCATAATTATAAGAACACTAGAAGAATTTTGATAAGAAAGTAAAATCATGCACTTACAATAATAAGATGAAAAACTCCAAAATCTCAAGTTGAATTAAAACCCTAAAAATCAATGTTAATAATTCCAAGACCAAGAATGAGTCTAATAACCTCTAAATAATGTAATAGTGCATAAAATAATCATAAAACCCAATAGGAGAATCTACAGATACAAAATGAATCCTATCCTAATCTGTGTAGGAGAAATAGGTCGACAACTATCTACAACTTTTAGACTGGATTCATGAATCAGTCATGGGTCGTAGGTCTCTCTAGTGGAAGTCAGACTTTTAAGTCCCTTCATTGTATCTAGTTCACACTTTCAAGTCATGTGTTGTAGGTGCAATTCATGAGTTGTAGGTTTCTTCCAAGAAAATCAAACTCTATCATTACCTGCAGGTTCTCACTTACGACTTGGTTCTACGAGTCACGGATCAAGTCCTCGAATTGTGGGTCTGAGTCGTGGAACTCAAACTCATTCTTCATGCTCAGAACTCTATTAGAAATTGTACTCCATGGGTCATGCGTCTAATTCACGGGTCGTTTGACCACAAACTTAGAGCTCAATCTTCTTTATTTCTTGGTAAATTTTCAACCTTTTTCCTCAGCTTTGCCTCTGAACCTTACATCACAAAAACATATCATACCCAAAAAAGACCTACCTTGTTGCATATTTTCTTTATTTTAAGCATCCACAGTTCCATAAACCATGGCACATCAAAAACCTCAACTTAGAACATTTGCATGTCCTCAGGCAAATAAAACACACTAAACACATACGATTCTTAACTAAGAGAAAAGTAAGGGATATACGACAGTCAATTCATACAATTTAGCACAAAATTCTAACTCCCTTATATTCAAAAATTCAAACCATTGTGTGTACACATACCACACGATATCTTGGCACAAAAGAGATCAAGCGATGGCATCAAATTCAAACAAACAACCAAACTCGTACTCAAATGAGATTCCCTGAACAAGTAGTAGCTAACAATGCACAATGCATCCCATGTACTCTTATATAAAGGAATTCCTATACACTCACACTATAATAATGAATATTAATGTATGGACTATATCAAAACACTCACCCTCACAAAAAAATTCAAACAGTGTGCATGAAATATTGTAGGCTTGTCATTATATTCCATGGCTTAGTTTTTTAGATGGTTGGACTAGGATAACATAGGAATTTCATCGACTTTTAATGTAGGATTGGGAACGGGTATGGTAAATATGGGTAAAGTGACTCAACCCTCATTGAAACTACACTTATTTTTGCTCAACTTTTCGAATGTGCTAATTTATTCAACCTTATTCTCTGTTACTTATTTTCATATTTTAGGTGTGGCTTCGCTTTAGATTTTTTATTTTTTCCTTTTTCTCTATCTCTCTTTTTATTCTCAAACTGTATTCATTAATTTTTTTTTTTTTTTTTTATCTTACCACACATAAATCTATTTCCTTTTGTTTTCTTAACTTCTTCTTCATACCCGTATCCACTATGTAACCCTATGATGGACACCCTTAACTTAAGCTATTTTCGTAAGTTGAAGTACACTATGTCCAAGTAGGCACCAGGGCCAAAACAAGTTTATTGCAACTAAAATAGGAAGGCAAATGGGTTAATGAAAGAAAAATGGGCTCTAAAGGCTAAAATTCGAGATCAAGGGATACTTATTTCATTTTGTCGGAATTTTTTGCCAAAAACAGATTTATTCAAGAATGACCTATGATCATATCCCAACCAACCTTCCTACAGCTTAAGCAAGACTAATTAGGCAAGTGCTGGATCACAAACACATAGTAAACTAAGTAAAAAACCTCACACCCACAAAACCCAAGGTTACACCAACAACTACTAACTATCCAGTCCATAAATTGCTAAACTACGATTATTCTAACTCTAATAATAATGCAATAACAAGATCAAACAATGGTCACAATTTGTCATATCCACAATACACAGTTTAAAATACAATTTTAGGAGGGGTGTCTCTTAAGCACTAAAACTCATTTAGGCATCAAACCTCAATACCAAATCATTCAAAAACTTGACTGCACTAATGTTCCTTATTTTTATCCTAATCAAACACAATAACACCTTACACAAATACAACAAAAATAACATCTTAAACATGTTTTCTAAATAATGATAACACACTCTGGGAAAAAGAGACACATTAATAAAAATCTCGAGTGGTGGTATATCCCCAACCCAACCATGAGTTGATGCAATTTCCTTAGTGCATAAATAATAAAATAATAAGAACAAGGTAGTGGAGAAATACTTTGGATGCTTTTTGAATTGGATGTGGATTCGCATGTAGTCGAGGTATCAAGAGGCACATCAGTCATAGAGCCAAAAGATGGTGGTGTTTGACTAGATAAGTCTCCTAACTACCATTGTTCATGCTCCATCATTCAATATGATAATCAGTCTGAGAATCCTAAGCTACACTATTCAAATCTCGCTTAAACTCATTAGAACTAGCACCCTACTCTATGAGGTCCCTTGACCTCTTTCCTTAGTAGTGAGGGGATCTTCATCCTCAAATAAGTCAAACAACAATGTTTGTATTTTAGGCACTAGCCTTAAGATGAGTGGTATGATAAGGGTTATGACTAGACTATGGCTTTTGGCTAAAGCATGAAGCTTGCTCCTCAATATGGCCAACTCCTCCCTTAGACTGGATAAATCTAGAATCTAGGAATTTTGCAGTCTATCCCTCATCCTAAACTCAAAACTCTAAATCCTTTCATGCATATCTCTAATAAAAAAATCATTTAAAGTTCCTTAAAAGTCTTAATCATAGTTCGCACCCATGGTTTAGTCTGTGTTAAATTAGCCAACTGGGTACCTGTGTGAGTCTGCCACTCAACCAACTCAATTTGTCTATCAACCAACCACTGTAAGAAATCATGCAACACTATAACCATGCCAGAAGTTGGTGGGAGAGTGGCCATGGTAGAAGTAGATGATGGAACTAAAGTACCTACTACCCTCTCACTAACTTTGGGAATAGTATCGTCAGTAGGTTGAGTCCCTCTTACTCTACCTGATATTATAGTTTCTACCTTCTCATTCAAATATAAGAACCTCATAAATAGGGCCACTCTTTATGAAGTAAGATGATGTGCCTTCCTCCAAGAAACTAGGTTGGTATCATCTCTAATCAACCCTACATTAGCTATATGGTCACTTTAACTGGATGATCAGTCCCTTATACTAATACAAAACCTATTATATCATTTAACTTATAAATTAGTCATGGTAATAAGATGCTCATGAACTCTCCAAAGGTCCTCTAATGACTCTCATTAATTATATACCGAGTTAATTTAATATTATAACCTTCTATTATGCTAGTCACAAGAACAGCTCAATCAAGTATGAGGGAATTTTCCTCTCTAGTCAGGCACAACCTGTTCCACATTGTAGACCACCAAAATATTCCTACAAGGTGCATAAATGACTTCTTAATATATTCTTTCCAATCTACCCAAGAGGAATCAACTCTATTTTCAATAATATAGATGGTAACCTGTAATAACCCTCTAGGTTATTTTTAGCATTTCAGTGTATTTTAACCAATTAAAGCTTTCCTATTGCTGTCCCAAGTCATTTACAACTTACTGGAGTTGACAGTTTAGTTAATGGGTAGTTTATTTATTTTTAGAGCCAATTCTCTATTTTAAAATCTTAGCACGTAAGAATTGGCTACTGGGCAGGAAATTTTATCAAACAATCTTGTATGCCAATTCTAACAGTTCCAACACCTCTAGAATATTAATTTTAGGCTAGGTAGACCTTTGGTTTATGTCCCAGGGCATCCAAACTTATTTCAGGCTATTGATCAAAAGTTGATAAAAATGGCACATACGTATGAGACCTACTTTTCATCGAGATGACCTCGCTGTCTATGCCATTGAGTTTGGAACATTGAATTTGATAGGGTAGCATCGTTCATTTTTGGATATGGGATTCTGAATGAATCTCAAAGGTCCCATGGACACTTGGAAAAATATAAGTCTCCAACTGGTGTATTCGGTAAAACGTCCTTTTGGTTTCTTTAGCGGAGGCTGGTTTAGCGACCTTCCAGGTGCTTTAGTGGCCTGGCCTATCCCTAGTGAGCAGATTTTGCAGTAATTTGGTTGATAAACCCCAAACCGCTTTAATGTTGGCTTGTCCAATTTAGCGGCATGTCAGGTGAGCGTGGGTACCGCTTTAGCAACACCTAGGCACTTTAGAAGTTACCTCTCAAGCTCCCTAATTCCCTCTTTAGTTGCACCTGGAGCTATTACATGGCTCTTTTAGTCTGATTTTCTTATGTTTTCACACAAGTTAAAGAGCAGGAAACCCTAGAATATATGGAAACTTGGGAGGAATATCTATTGGCGATTTTAGGGTGTTCGTAAGCTAGAAATATTTGTTTCTTCTCCGAATTCTTTGTAGGTTCTTATTAATTCCATAGTTAATTTCATTATTAATTCTCAAAATTTCTATAATATTGGTGGGTTGATTTTAGCAATATTTGGGCTTGTATTTTACCTATTTTAAAGGGTAAATGTTTTGTAAGCATAGACAAACACATTGAAGGGTTCAAAAGTGTGATTTTGTAAGTGGGACCTACATGGAATTATTATCTATTTTGGACCCAAAGCATGAAAATTTAGTATGGGTACCAATGTTCTCATATTGATAAGTAGATTATGATTTTGATAGCGTGGCATCATGCGGAAGCTTCTCAGAAAGAAATGTCACCAATTTAGCAAATTTCACTGAGCATTCTTCGACGTTGAGGTAGGCTATGTTTACCTTTCTCTTAGGTTGAGCTTAATATTAGTACTTATGATAATGTGCTATATATGGGTGGGAAATTAGGTCTTATAGGTATAGTTAGTATAATTTTGGAATTTTAGCCTATTTGATAATCATAATTTAGGTGTAATTGACTTAGTTACTCATGTTTAAGGTGGAATTTATATCATAGGACTAAATATGGCTCATTTAATAACTAGAAGTGTATTTATAAGCCTTAGCCTAGTTTGGGGCATGATTTGACTTAGAATGAATTTTAGAGATTAGAAGTTGGCCCCTCTAATCCACCTTACTAGTACTAGTTCCTTGTAGCCTTATAGGCATATTTTATCCTTTAGATTAAATATTTAGTAGCTTGAAATTGTTGGTTACATGATATTTATGATAGATTGGTACTTAGGATTTGATACTAGTTTCGACTCAAGTTTGTCTATTTATGATCCTAAGACCGGTTTAATTCTAGCATTGTTCATGATTTTAATTTTAATTTAAGTCAGACATTTGATTATATGAGTTCCAGTTCAAGTCCAACATTTGATTATGTGAGTTCCAATTTAAGTTTGGAAATGAGGAGTTACTTATGATAGTTATGAAATTGGTTTAGTTTGAGGTTTATAGTATGGAAGGATTCTTGGTTATGGATAGAGATGTGGTTATTTAGAATAAATCCAATTACTTATTATCTTTGACTGCACCCTCCGAGCTTACTGGGGTCCCTTTGGGTTATTTACTTTTTGTATATACTGGCTTGTGAGGGATAATTTTGTACTGATAGTTAGGTGTTTCTTATGTTACTATTTTGTATTATATATCTAATTACAAAATTCTGAGAATTATTCCAAGTTTTCCCTTTTACGTTAACTTAGATTATGAAACACCATAGGATTTCAATCCTTGTAAAATTTCTTAAGTTCAAAACCTTTTTGACTCGATACGACTCAAGGGTACCAATCGTACCCTTGAATATGACTAATGGGGTATATTAATGATTTAATTGTACCCTAGGAATCATGGTTGACTTGTCTACTTCCCAAGATATGACTCATTAGGGTATGAGTCATATAGGAGCATATGAGTAGTGTAGGGCAAGTCATATGTTGCATGATTGTCTTGGTCTTATGGAGTATACCCTAGATACGGTTGGTGGGTATTATTGGAGGTGTCACTCATACCCTTAGGTACGAGTTAGAGAGGTATAGTCTTATAGAAACTACTAGGTAAGGTCATGGTAAGGTTTGGGTACGAGTTGGGCTACCACTCGTACCCTAGGGCACAGGTGGTAAAGTGGTGTCGTACCCCAGGACGAGCCTTGATTTAATTTTTAAGACAAGGGTAGTTTGGGCATTTCCTACTTAAAATCTCTTGTGTTCTCACGTTATATAACCTTTGGGAGACTTCAATAACACTTGGTAAAGGATATAAAAACCTCAAATACTCTCTCAAACTCACTCTTGAAAGAATAGAGGTTAGGGTTTCTCAACTGTTCTTCATAGGGCTCAAAGGTCAAGATTGCTTCCGTGAATCCTCATGTATAAGGCATGTACTCCTCCCCTCATTGTTATTTACAACTAAAGGCATGTGTATTGTGTTTTAAACATTGATTTATGAATCATGAATGGTGGTTTTTGAAATATATGTTGAGGGTCTTGATGTATATAGTTTGGTATTGGTTTACATCATGTTTTTACATATTTTTGGTAATGGTTTGCATATGAGGTTTTTGGTTGGTTAAGGTTTAACTAAAGGGGTATTGAGTAACCCTAATTATGGTATTTTATGCATTGGTTTTGTCTTGGTAAAGGTATGTCCTCAACATGTTTGATAAAATGCCTTATGGAATAATTTCACTCTATTATTAAAGTTTTGTTGGAACTCTTCCATGGTTTGGTTTGGTAATGGAACCTTAAATGAATTTGGATGGTTTTTCATGGTTTAAATGATATAAGTTCTTTAAATGTTTGATATGGTCTAAAATTATTTGGAATGGTTTAAAGGCTAAAGGTTTTGGTTTTCATAATTGGTCTATTTAGAAAACCTTGCGGGATACAAAGAAATCCCTCAAGTGAATGCATTAATGGAATTGGTTTAAATAGTTTGGAAAGGTAAAAGGATAAATGGTTGTGCTTTTGGATAAAATGAAAGTCCCCCAAGTGATTTTAATATGGTAAATTGAGGGGCACTTGAAAGTCCACTTAGGACGGTAAAGCTACACAACCCAGGTAAAGGTTTAAATTGTATCCTAATCCCGATTCCCTTTACCTTCATGGTTATATATATTTATAATTATATGCATCATGGATGGTTTTACTTGGCTTTGTAAATGGCATTATTTTATCCCTATCATGAGTGTATGCTGGTATTCACCCACTTACCCATCTACTGGTGACTGTACACCCAGGATATGAAGGAATTGACCATTCTATCCTCTTTCTTAGTGATCGGATTTGGGTATAATCAATATTTAATTGAAGAGGTGAGCTTTCATATTTCAGAAGGCATTTATTTCATGTCATGGTTTACTTTACATGTTTCTTATCTTTCATAGACTGTGGTTTTTTGCTATGGTCCGGGGCATGTCCCTACTAAGTACTCTTTGGTTGGTCTAAAGGCTTTGTACGGAAAATTGTGGACTTAGGTTTGGTATGGGTTATTTATGTTACATATATGTATACTTACATTGGATTATTATCATGGTATTGATTTATGGCTTCCACATTAGTTTTGTTGGATATTGGGTGGTTTGACTTGGTTGGGTTGGTCTCAGTTATAGACTTATTCCAAAGTCACCATGAGGTTGGACTCGCTATCTTGTTATGTTTCTGGGATTTAGCTGACTAAAGGTATGAGCTAGTGGTTGGGTTAGGTAACAGGGGTACTTCCTGGTCCTGATTAGACTTGGGATTGCCCATTACGATAAGGCCTTGGTTCGGGTCGTGTCAAGTTGGTATCAGAGATTTAGGTTTCGGTGTCATGGGGTGTCCACAAATCTGTGTCAAGTAGAGTCTTACTTATGGGTGTGTCCTGCACCACACTTATAATTAGGAGGCAATGTGGCATTTAGGATGTTTCACTTATTTGGTTATTCTACTTTCGAGCTATGGAGTCTAAGGTCTTGAACTCTTCTTTGAATCTTCTTTGGTTTACTCTTTGATCATGTCTTCTCAATAATATAATGTTCATGGAAACTTGCCCGTCCCACTCGAGGACAACATGGATGGATCTACTCCAACTCATTGGGCACAAGCTCGATCAAGGGTCACAACTTCTGGTTTTCCCTATGGAGTCCTACTGGTCTCCACTAACCCTATCTTGGAAGGTGATACTCATACTTGGTTACATCAAGGAGAGGTTACCAATACTAAGTTTCATCATCCTAATAATATATTAATCCAAATAGTGAGAACTCTGTCACGCCAGTCATATCCTATTAGTATAGGGAGGAATGAGTTAAGGTTGGTAAATAGGCAAGGTAAGGAGTCACAATTTCCTGAATAAACAGGAGTGTCCCACAAGGGTTGCCGCTTGGGAAAATAGGAAATCGATTACTACTTCTCTAACTCTTGCACTAAGGGGTGCTACTTTGGGTTTTTGTATTTGTCGGGATTTTCTCAATCTTCTTACTATCCCTCGAGAGTCTGAGGCATCTATTAATGTCGACATTAGTGTGTTGAAAACTCATTTCTTTGTTGTGTGTATGGTTTACTTGGTTTGGGTTCTCTCTCTTTTGTGACCCCATTGGTGGTTGTGTATTCTGGTTTTGGTCTAAAGGTTATTTAGACTCTTTTTTCTCTTATTTCTACCTCAAGAGATGACTCTTTGGTTTTCAAAAGTGTCTTCGGGTGTGTGTGGTTTTTTTGGTAGCAAATATATCTTAATGGATTTGTTTGACTCGAATATGGTGGATTTCGATGTCATTCCAGGAATGGATTGGTTGTGTTTGTGCTATTCATTATAAGATTGTCGAACCCGTTAGGCTCTCTGGAGAGTCCATTATGGAATGGGATAATGGTTTCATTCCCTAGCTATTAAGGAAAATAGTTGTATCATATATTAGAACTTAGAGGTTGGCTTCAAAATAGACGTCTTTATCATTTGGCTTTTGTTAAAGATTCTAACTCAAAAAGTCTTTCTTTGCATTTGGTTATAGTGGTGAATGAGTTTCCTGGGGTCCTTTTTGATGACCCTCATAGTGTCTTCCTAATGGGGAGGTTGGTTTGGTATTAGTCTTGTTTCAGACACTTGTCCAAATCTTTATTCTTTCATTATAAAATGGTTCTGGTGGTGCTAAAGAGCTTAAGAAGAAATTATGAGATCTTTTAGATGGAGGTTCCAACTATTCTAATGGCTCTTTGTGGAGTGTTTTTTTCTTGCATGCATAAGGAGAATGGTTCCCCGGAAGTTAATGGGTTATCGGTAGGTGAATAAGGGATTTGGGATGTCCTCCTTGTAAGGTGAACCATGCTAATGTATATTCTATAAGGGTACTTTGCTCATAGTGCATGGTGGTTGGTAGATCCTAGGCTTGAATCTAGATGCTTGATCTTGGAAAAAGGGACTATATTAGCTCAGGGATACAAATACAGGGATTATGGAGGTAAATTAGTAGGTTGGACGAGGTTGAAGATTTGGGAAACATAATAGTGGGAGAGTTGTGACTTATAGCCAGGAGTTCAGGTTAGATCATAGAGCTTGCACGTGTCTTTGTCCCTATACTTGTACCTGATTGTTGGCATGCAATTGATTATTAAAATTCATGATTTTAAATATGGATTTTGACACAATTGATGGCTTTGACATAATTACTCACTTAATTGATTCTTTCATGGATTGTGGTGCATTATTCGTGTTTTACTAAGGCTTATGAATATTGTGGGATGCATGGGAATGGTAAATAGATTTTTGGGTACTATGGATTCCTTAAATTACTTGGTTTTGGTCTTGGAAACTATATTCCCTCAAAATATCTGTGAAATTACTGTTAAATATAACTTTGGTATATGGTTTGCATACTTTTGATTCTTTGCATAGTATAAATGGTTAAGGGGAACGTAAATTAGTTTTGGTTAGATTCAAATGATTTTTAAAAGGCCTTGGTGGCCATGGTTTGATTTTAAATGGTTTTGATTTAAATTGGAAACCTTGGAGTCAATTTGGTCTAATGGTTTTTTCATGTCTATCTTGGGATCTTGGTAGCACTGGGATCAATAAGGTTTTGGGTATGGGAGAACCAAGCATCCCTGGTGTACTTCTTTGGTGATACTCATTAGGCCAGAGTATGGTGCTTGTAGGAGTAATGAGGTGAAGGTTGATAGTTTGTCTAAAATTTTCCCTTACTGGTTAACTTCATGGGAAGTTCGAGTTGCATATTCTGGTGATACTTTTCTCTCTCGGTTATGAGGGTACTCTAGTAGTGTTTCCTGCATTCTTATAGCACTAATGCCTAAGGTTCACATTTGGTATTTGTCCTATTCCCTAAATATGAGTTTGACTTACATTACATTACTCATGGTATGGTTTTGTTGAGATGATCTTTCATTATGGTATAGGTGGTTTTTGTAAAGAACTTCGTACCTATAGTTCTGTGTTTTGTATTGGGGGTCTCTTTCTTACCTTGGGAGGCATGGATAGTTCTTTTAATTCTGAATCCTTAAAAGATCCTTCGTGTGCTAGGATGGTAGTGGCATTAGAAAGCATGGTGATGTTGTGAAATGGGGAATATAGAAGTCCCTAAGTGGGGGAGAGACTAGGGTGACTACTAACAGTTAATGATTTGGAAGGTAAGGTAAGGTTGTTGTCATGTGAAATAGATAAGAAAGGAATGGGTGGTGAAAACCTTGTGGATATCTTGATGGATAGATCATACCGCGGGTGTATAAGTGGAAGGCTTAAATATTGTGGTTGGTAGATATACAAATAGTTGTGTTGGGTACTAAATAGGTTTGGTAAGGCATGGTCTTATGAATTGTCTTCACGGCATAGTGGTTGCATGGCTTTTATAGGTTGGGGTTTTTTCTTACAATGGTTAGATATGGGTTTTCCATTTCCTTTACCCATGATTTCCATGTTATAATGGTGATGAAAGTGAAATAATATTTTGGGATAGAGGTAAGGAGTAGAACCTGGTGGCCTAAGTTAACCTCGTTTAGCTTGGTCTAGGCTTGAATGTGGACATGGTGGTATATAGTTAAACTCAATCTCCCATAATGATGTTTCATTGTAAACTCTAAGTTGAATTGGATTTGCTATTTAGCATTAGTTCCATTCATCCGGTATTTTATGTGTTGGGGTATGGTATGGATGGTCCTTTGTTGGTCGGTTCCTTTTGTATGGCATTGGTATATGAGATTCCTTGTTCCTTAAGAGGTTCCCAATGGGGATCTTGGATCAGTAAGTTCACCGGTTGTGAGCAAAAGTCATAGCTTTGGTAAAGGTTCCATGGTGGAACTAAAGGTCTGAGAAAGTCTTTTGGAATGCGGAGGTAGACATGGAGTCCTAAGATCCACGTTGGTTCTTCATTTTGGAAACTCATGCATAGGGTATGTGTTCTTTATCATATCTTAGTCTCTATCTTTGTTAAGGGTCAGGAATGGTTCCTCTTATATCTTTTTTTTCTAACTTAGAGGTCGAAATAAAGGTGTTGAGGTGTAAATCGTGCATGGGGTATGTGATGGTCTTCTCATCTTGGTTTGTGTTGTTGTCTTCTATTTTTGTTTGAGAAAAGTTTAAGGTGTGTTAATGTGTTATCTTGTGCTTGTTCTTACCCTTACCCATCATTCGAGGATGAATGATCCTAGAGGGGGAGATTGAAACACCCTAGGATTTGGATCCTTGGAAATTTTTTCAAGTTTTGGACCTTTCTAACTTGGTATGACTCAAGGGTACCAATCATACCCATGAATAGGACTTATGGGGTGTCTTAATTATTCAATCATACCCTAGCAACATGGTTGGCTTGACTACTGCCCAAGATATGACTCACTAAGGTACGAGTTGTATAGAAGCAAACGAGTGGTGTAGGGCAAGTCGTATGGTGCATAATTGTCTTGGTCTTGTGGATTCTTCCCTAGATACGGTTGGTAGGTATGATTGGGGGTGTCACTGATACCCTTAGGATGTAGTGTAGTATAGAAACTAGTAGGTAAGGTCATGGAAAGGCTTTTGTACTAGTTGGGGTACCACTCAAACCCTAGGGTACGGTGGTGAGGGAGAGTCGTATCCTTGGACATAACTTGTTTTAATTTTTAAGACAAGGGTAGTTTGGACATTTCATACATCAAAAACCTTAAGTTCTTGCATTTTATAATCGTTGGTATCCTTCAATAACACTTGGTAAAGGAGTAAAATACCTCAAATACTCTCTCAAACTCACTCTTGAAAGATTTGTGGCTAGGGTTTCTCAAGTGTTCATCAAAGGGCTTAAAGGTCAAGATTGCTTCCGTGAATCATCATGTATAAGGCATGTACTCCTCCCCTCATTTTTATTTACAACTAAAGGCATGTGTATTATACTTTAAACATTGATATATGAATCATGAATGGTGGTTTTCAAAATATATGTCAAGGGTCTTTATGTATATGGTTTGGTATTGGTTTAATCATGCTTTTATGTGTTTTTGGTAATGCTTTGTATATGTTGTTATTGGTTGGTTATGGTTTAACAAAAAGGGTATTGAGTAACCCTAATTATGGTATTTTATGCATTGGTTTGGTCTTGGTAAAGGTATGCCCTCAACATGTTTGATAAAATGACTTATGGAATGTTTTCACTCTATTGTTGAACTTTCATTAGAACTCTTACATGGTTTTGTTTAGTAATGGATCCTTAAATGGATTTGGATGGTTTTTCATGGTTTAAATGATATAATTGCTTTAAATGTTTGGTATGGTCTTGAATGGTTTGGAGTGGTTTGAAGAGTAAAGGTTTTGGAGGTCATGGTTGGTTTATTTTGAAAACCTTGCGGGATACATGGAAATCCCTCAAGTGAATGTATTAATTGAATTGGTTTAAATGGTTTGGAAAGGTAAAAGGCTAAATTATTGTGATTTTGGGTAAAACGAAAGTCCCCAAGTGGTTTTAACATGGTAAATGAAGGGGCACTTGAAAGTCCCCTTAAACCTATGAATGGTTGGCTGTGGATGATACTTGCAAGTAAAGGTTGGTATGTAGATACCAATATCAATAACGTTGGTTAATAAATGTATAATGGTTTGGTTATTTTTAAAATGGTTTTAATTGGGCAATAATGGCGGGACGTGTAGCAAAGTCGTGAAAGGTGAAGGTCTTGGGGGGACCAAAGTTGGAAACTTATATTTGCCGATAAGAGGTTGGTCTTGGTGACTGTGTGTATGATGTCATTATTTATTTGGGGGATGTACTATTCATACCATGGGATACTTTTCTTGTCATTTGGCTATATGCACCAGGGCCTTTTTAGCATGAGGATTTGAACCCATATAGCCCGTGGGTGGTTTAGGATGGCAAAGCTACACAACCCAAGTAAAGGTTTTAAAGGTAGGCTAAACCCAATTCTCTTTCCCAACATAGTTGTATATATGTATGGCTGTATGAATCATCGATGGTTTTACTTGGCTTTGTAATGGCATTATTTTATCACTATCCTTAGTGAATGCTAGTGTTCGCCCACTAACCCATCTACTGGCGGCTGTATACCCATGCTATGCAGGAAACAACCATTCTATTCCTCTTTCTTAGTGATCGAATTTTGGTACAGTTAATGTTGGATTAAAGTGGTGAGATTCCTTATTTTGGAAGGTATCTATTTCAGGACATGATTTACTTTACATACTTTTAGTCTTTCATAGACTGTGGTTTTTGGCTATGGTCGGAGGAATATCCTGACTAGGTACTCTTTGATTGGTCTAGAGGCTTTGCATGGACAACTGTGGACTTGGGTATGGTATGAGTTGTTTATGTTACACATATGTATATTGATGTTGGATTATTATCATGGTATTTATTTATGGCTTCCACATTGGTTTGGTTGGATATTGGGTGGTTTAACTTTATTGGGTTGGTCTCAGTTATAGACTTATCCCAAAGTTACCTCGAGGTTGGACATTCTATCTTGTTATATGATCGGGATTCAGCTAACTCAAGGTATGCATTGGTGATTGGGTTGGGTAACGGGGGAAGTTCTAGGTCCTGGTTCGACTTGGGTTGCCCATTATGACAAGGCCCTGGTTTGGATCATATCAGATTATTTATGTTACATATTTATTATACTTATGTTATGATTTAGTTCAGTTGGCTGATGATGCCAACTGAAAACTTGTGGCTTTGGTACTTATCTACACTTTTTTAATTTCTTGTGTAGATCTGAGTACTAGTGGCCATTATTAACACCGTGATCATGCTGAATTAAGTTCAGAGATAGGGTGAGGTCTTGGAGCCAGAGTTGCCTTTTTTTCTTCTTCTACTTATGTCTAATCTTTTATTATTCAAGATCGATTTATATTTGTCTATTACAGTGCTCATGTTTATTTTGTTACTTGCTCTTGTACCAATAAAACTAGGTCATGGGATGCTATTTTTATCATATTTATTCTCAGTATAATACTATTATCATTATTATTTGCCTGATTTATTGTTGTAAGTCTTTACTTGGAAATTTCTGAGATTTATACCATTTTCCCACCAGATTAGCCTCTTACTCATAGCTTCAGGCTACAAATTGGATTATCTATTAGTGGGATAAAGTAAGTGCCACCATGACTCAAAATCAGATCATGACAAATGGAATTAGAGTGCTAGGTTCACCGGTATTGTTGGTACAAGAGCAAGTGTCTAGTAAAGTCCCATATATTGGAACGATGACGTTCGTTTCTTATCTTTGGGATAATATAGGATATTCATAGGGGATCTTAAATTCTTTCACTCATTTTGTGCTATAAGTGTGAGTTGGTTTATAAATATTTCTTTAGTTTTAGACTTTCACAGATGTCTAGTACGCATGCTGCTGCTACACTATATTGAGGACACTGAGTCCGCAACTAGGGATCCTATTATAGTGTGTGGATAATAGAGCAGCCGAGAGATGCATCCCTAATTAGATACTAGGGTTGGGTTCCCTCACTTAACCCTGTTTCTACTCCTGAGCTATAGATTCCACTATCCCAACTAGCGCTGGGCTACGGACGAGCCTAGGCTCTGCCAGGTTTTTTTTTTTTTTGGTGTTTCAGGATGCATTAGTTCAGCTCTTGGGATTGGTTGGTGGTGCGCTATTTGATGGTACACAATCTTCATATTAGAGTGGTACAGAAGTAGAGACACAACCTGTAGTTGTAACTCCCAGAGTTTTGGTCCCTCCTTCACCAGTGGTTGCTCAACCGATAGTTTCTAAGCCAGTGATTTCCCACCCTACTATATCTATGGTAGAGTAGAAGATACTAGTTAGATTCTTGGTATTGGCTCTTCCTAGTTTTTTTAGTGCACTGAGCAAGGATGATTATGTGTTATTTATTGCTTGCGAAGATAGACTCCATCATTTAAGCCTAGTTGAGACTCGTGGGATAGATTACACTAGTTTTCAATTGTATTTGGCAGCTCAACTTTGGTGTAGAGGTTATCTTGATTCTAGGCTAGTTGGATCTCCCCCATGACATGGGCTCAATTCTTAGAGGTCCTTTTAGAGATGTATATCCTTATTTTCTTAGAGTTATCTTGAAGGATCAGTTCTCGAGGTGTTAGTCAGTTGGATAGGCATGATACTTCTTTTCTACCAATCGAGTATGAGCAAGTTTGGTTCTTTTTGTGAGGATTGAGACTTCCTTACGGCACGACCACCCAAATTTTAGTTGCTGCTAGTAGATCTTCATTTGAGGTTTCTAAACATGCTCAAGTTATGGAGGAGATGCATTGTGAATCCCAAAAGGGAAGCAATAAGAGGCTAAGAGATCAGGGTTGTTTTAGTGGGAGCCATAACGTCTCATGGTTCAGAGACAGTGGTTCCCAGGGTAGGTACCCGCAACATCAGTTTTATCAGCATCAGGGCAAGTCTAGTTGGCCCATTTATGCTACTTTTCAAATTACCAATGAAGGTCAGTCTTGCTATTGTTATCATCCTTGCCAGAGTAGTGATCAGCCTCCAAAGGGCTCAACTTCTCATTATTCTAGCTGTGGTGGTCATTTTTGGTCATCCAAATATTATTGTTTAAGTACAATATTTGGGGTGTGTTATGGCTATAGGGCCGTTGGCCATTTCTTGAGATAGTGCCTAAGCTGTGGAGCGATGGTTCCTTTAGCTCAGAGTGTTCTATCACTTAGGACAATACACCTCATAGCTAGAGGTTGTATGCACAATAGTTGGAGAGGTCCGCCAAGGTGATCATGGAGGTCCTCAGGCAGGTGGGATGGGAGATCAAGATGGGAGATCAAGCAAGTAGGATAGGAGATCAATGATCAACTCAAAGTGTTCTGTCACTTGTGTTCTTGTTTTTTGGTTGAATACTTGATTTAAGACATTGGGTTTTCTTATTTCATTATTGTGTGATTAATTCTATATTTTTGTCTATTATTTTCATGAATTGTCTCGCAACTATGAGCAACTAATTCCCTTAACTCTAGTTGTGGGAACCTCAGAAGATTAACAAAGCAGTGGAAGAGCCAAATCATTCTATTGCATTTATTATGATTATCTTTAGTTTAATTGATTTTTTAACAGTGACCTATATCAAGAACCCACCTCTATTCACTACTTACTTTAAAATAGAGATAGAGATAGGTCAAAAGAGATCACAACAATGATTTGAAGTTAATTGTTGATATAAGCTAATCATCTTCATAACTAGTGAGTGAACAAGATAGTTGGTGATACAAAACTAGTCAGAATTACATGCAAGGTATTGGAGTAGTTTGATAGTGCACAATAAATCTGCGGAGTAAGACGCTAGGGAGAACACAAACCTAGTGTTCGTCTTAGATTTATTACAATCAAAAGTATCCAATTCTTGTTACTTTATACTATTCCAACAAATCCCCCCATATACTTTTCTGTATTATCTGGTGACTTCAGCAATTTTGTGAGATAGTTCCACATATTTGTAATACCCCATATTTCTACCTAGCTTTAAAATCATCCCCAAAATGTTAAAGACTTGCTTTAAAGGATGAATCCACTTTTATACACGTGGAATTTTCAAGATTTTGATTTTTTTTTTGTATGGGAAATTAAATAAGCTTTCCATCGATACCAAATTAACCTAAATCTGGCATCGGGGTAGAAAGTTATGGTCAAAATATAGAAAGCAGTCTAAATCACCCCGGTGCAACGAAAAGGGCCAACGGACCGTCGATCTAGCGATGGGCCGTCGCCCAAACCATCGTAGCGGAGGTAGTGAGTTGACCTTCTGGCCAGGCGCGATGGAAGGGCTGATGGACGATCGAGATAATGATGCACCGTCGCCCAAACCGTCACAACCAAGGCAGAAAGATCACATTATGTCCTAGTACGACGGGATGGTCGATGGGCCATCGAGCCAGCGATGGACCATCGCCCAAGCCATTGCAGATCCCGTTCAGCAATTTAAAGCCATTTTTATAAGGGTGTTTGGGTATTTTCCATCCTTTTTAACACCAAATTATACCAGACCAGGGCTCATAACTTCATTATTCATCTACAACACCAAATTAGGGTTTCTCTCAAAGATCAATCCCCAAGAACAAGATCCTAACCCTTCTTTAAGAAACTAATAGATTCAAGTTCTTCAAGTCCAAGAACTTTAAGAAACTCACAATCAAGGTATGTCAAGTGTTGATTCACGGTTCCCTTTCACCTATGAAGCTCAAGAATCTCTTTTCAAATTCCAAAGATTTGTGTATTTATGAATGTTCATGATTTAGCTGAATTGAAATTCATGTCCAAGTTATTGTTGGGTTTTGATTCATGTTTTAAATTACATGTTCCAATGATTGATCCTAGTATGTGATGATTTGCATAATATTAATGATAAACCCTTCAAATTGCAAATTTATTTATGCAACCATGATAATTAGATGCATCGATGATGGTATAACAAAAGTATGCTCCCTATATGCTTGATTAAATGCCTATGTGAAGGAAAAAGTACCATTATAGTGTGATAGTATGAAATCCCCATTCATGTAAAAGTTAATCCATCTCAAGTATTTGATGAAATGTCTTAGTCAATGAATTATGGATATATGTGTAGCCATTATTGTGCTTTCGAATGTGTACCATGAATTACTTTTCTGCTATCGAGTCTTGGGGGTATTTATACCCGACAATTCAGTTGTGTGCCTAGAGCTAGTGTCAGTTTCATGATAATCTCAGTCACGCCATGATCAGTAGAATTCAGTCAGTTACATGACTCAAGAAAACTCAGTAATTTCATTAACTCAGTCAGTTAACAGGATTCAGTAACATTTCATCAGTCCACGGAACTCAATGAACTCAGTCTAGTTCATCTCAATATTATCATTTCAGTTTCTACTTAGTTGGGAGTAGGATTCAGCACCGAGCGAACCCAAGGATGAGGGAAAACACTAAAAGTAGAGGGTGTGACCCTTAGAAGAAATCCTTGCATTCCAGAACTATGTAGCTAGCATAGGTTGAAACATCAACACTGTCAGTTGAGGGTTGATGAGGTGGATCAACACTTCTAGACGAGGGTCCCACCGTTCTCCTTTGGGGACACTGCCAGATGAGGGTCACTCACAGCTTGTCCTTACTAGTGGCGCAATATTAACACCTTTCCAATTGGGGTTACATATTGGACCCCAACTCAGCTATAGTAGCTTATCAGGGGCATGTAGATTAGATGACTATCTCCCACAGTCTCAGTCTCAGTTTCTATAAAAGAACTCAGATAGTTCTTCAGATTCAGGACTGTTAGCTATAGTCACCTAGTTTAGTACGGGACTCAGTTAGTTCCATTAGAATCAGGACTGTCAGATACAATCACTCAACTAATATGAAACACATGTTATCAGTATTCAGATTTAGTATTATCATGACTTTTGTTACAGTTCACGTATTCATGCATGTATCCTCATGGAGTCATGTTCGTATTTATGTCAGTCAGTTATAGTTCATGCATATGAACTTTTGCATTAAGCTTACCTCACTTGCGTACCAATACATTATCACGTGCTGATGCATACTTTTCTTTTGCGCTATGGTTTCTTATACCATAGGTTCAGAAGCAACAACTCCAGAGCATCTTTAGTAAATCAGCCATTCAACAGACAGACTAGAAGTGAGTCCTCATCATAAGAGGATGTTATTAGTTAACTATTTCACTCTTTCAGTACTTAGTTTATTTTAGCAGTTGGAGATAGTTGGGGACATGTCCCATCAACACCTTATTCAGACAATTTAGAGGCTTTCAGACTAGCATGTTGAGATAGTTATTTTAGTTATTTTGGTATTGATATACTGTATCTCTAGATGTTATGGTTTAATAGTTTTTTGAACCATATAGCTTTTCAGCCTCTTATTCCGCATTTATATAGTATGTTATGCAGTGCTCAGTTACAAATATCAGTCATGGGTTATCTTGTGGTCCTTCAGGGTCATGAGCACCATGTGGTGTTCCGGGTACCAGATTTGGGGCATTACAAACTTGGTATCAAAGCCTATGGCTCAACAGTGTCCTAGGAAGTCTGAAAGCCGCATCTAGTAGAGTCTTGTGCATGGGTGTGTTGCGCGCCATGCTTATGGATATGTGGCTATGAGATGTTTTAGAAATAGTTTCTCTTCTTTCAGTATTCATATCATGTGAGTGAGCATGAGCTCAAGTTAAACTCTTTGTTTAATCCATTTCTTCCTTTCGTTTACACAACATACCTCCCAAAAGAAGAAACAAAAATCAGTCAGCCCCTCAGCCTGTCCAAGCAGACCCCTTGGACGAACATGTTTTTTATGCAGAGTTCAAATCTGCATTCACTACTCTTGCTAACTAAGTTACTGCTCAGAATGAATGGCCAGCTGCTGTTCTGGCCAACCCAGTGGCTAATACTGCTGTATCTAGGATTCGGGACTTCACTCGAATGAATCCTCCATCCTGTTTCGGGTCTAAGTCAGATGAGGACCCTCAGGATTACCTTGATCAGGTTAAGAAGATTATGGATATCATGGGAGTTACAGCTAGTGAGAGTGCTGAGCTAGCTACATATCAGTTGCAGGATGTGGCTCACACTTGGTTTAAATAGATGAAAGCAAAGAAGGCTATAAATACAGGGCTTATTAAGTGGGAGGAGTTTTCCACTGCCTTTCTTGATAGATTATTTCCTCTAGAGACGAGGGAGGCTAAGGTCTTAGAATTTATCTACCTCAGGCAGGGCAACATGATAGTGAAAATCATCTGGGGTGAATGATAGTGTGGTCAATGAGTGCAGATCTACAATGTTGATTAGTGAGATGGACATAGCCAGACTTATGATCCATGCTCAACAGATAAAAGAGCAGAAGATTAAGATGAGAGAGCAGCAGAATAAGAGAGCTAGAACTGGTAGCTTCAACTTTAATCAGCCTAAGTCAGAGGGTGGTAACCGTTCTCAGTTCCACCCAAAGTCATCTATTCCATCTCCTTCCTCAGCCAGTGCTCCAGGTCCTAAGTTCAGGGATGGTGACAGAGATAGGGTGCTAGGCTCTAAGTCATAGGGCAGTGTTAGCAGTACACGCACCCATCCCCTTTGTCAGACTTATGGTAAGAACCACAAGGGTATTTGCAGAGCTGGTAGTGATGTGTGTTTTAGATGTGGCAAGCTAGGCCACAGAGTTTGAGATTGTCCCCAGTCAGGGTTTCAGGGTCAGCAGAATCATTCCTTAGTTCAGTCCGATCGCCCGAATTAGTAGGGTGCTACTTCCAGTACAACCAGTGGGCAGCGCCCAAATGAAATTTATGCCCTCTAGTACCGATAGGATTAGGAAAATTCTCCTGATGTGGTCACTGGTACATTACCGATCTTTCACTTGCATGTTTACACTTTGCTAGATCTAGGAGATTATTTTTTTTGTTACTTCTTATATAGCAGTTGATTTTGGAGTTAGTCCTGAAATTCTAGCAGAGCCCTTCTCAGTCTCTACCCTAGACAGGAAATAGAATGCAGGACCATGGAAAGTCATGTGACGGTACAGGCAATGGACTGTCGGTATTGAAATAAACCATCGGCCTAAACCATTACCAGGAAACAGAATACAGGACCACTGGAAGTCATGCAACAGACCAAGCGATGTACCATCGGTACTACGATGAACCGACGCCCTACTCGTCTCCCAGAAGTAGAACATAGACTCACTGGAGCTCCAACAACGGTCTAGGCTACAGACCATCACCTCAGTAATGAACCATCGCTTGACCCGTCGAGTATGAAGCGGCAACTCCGAGTTTAAATTTTAAAATTCCAGTTTTGGAAACATATAAATACCAAGTATTAGGGTTTATTTCGGATCTTTTGACAATAGTTTCATACTTTCTCTCTATTGAGAGTTGTGTACCAATTTTCATTGATATTTGAAGCTAGAATCTTAGATCTGATTATTATTCTCTATTGTTTATTTGAAGATTGAGAAGAACAATATTGTAACTTTCGTAAATACTCTTTTAAAAGTTATTTATGAGCATCAGTATATCTTTGATATCTTATATGGAAATGAGTAACTAAACTCCTATAACTAGGGTTATGGGAGCCTTGATGTACAGAGTTTTTTTGGGGTTGCGAATCCATTTGATTTCTAACATCTATCTAAATTGCATGAATCTCTCTTTATCATAATGACATCTCTTGGTTGCAAACTTGAGAAGTGAGCCCATGACACCATTTGTTTGATAAGAAAGTGGATGTTGGGAAAAAAAGTGATTCACATGAAATCCTTAGGTTTACCCTTTGGGTTACGGGTTGATGCCCTAACAGGATCAACCCTCATGAGATTTCTATTGAATAATACATGGATCTTTTAAGTTCGAAAGAATAAAAGGGTAAAAGGCCTATTAGGTTGAGAAACAAGTGGGTAATTCCTAGAATTCAATACTTCTTGCAATTGAAATAATAAGTTAGAATTCAAGCACAAATTTACAACCCTAACTGTTTGAACATCTTGGCGAGCATAACTTTAGTTAACTTATTTTCATTGAACTTACACTTGCATTAACTCTCGTTAACTGGATCGCTATGTGATTCGATAACAAAAGATCATTATTAACATATCAAACACCCTCTTTTACTCTGGAATATTAGATCAATAGTCTAATAACAACCAAAATACTTAGTGAACACAGTATTCCCTGTGGGATTTGACACCTAACCCAGTTTGCTTCTATATTTGACAGCGAACGCTTACACTTTCATAAGAAAGTATTAATTTTGTCATATCAAATTTTGGCGCCGTTGTCGAGGAATATGGTTGTAAATTAAGTTTGTATTTGTTAATTGACCTTTCACCAAGTTTCCCAATTTTTTCTTTTGTTTGTTGTTTTTATTCTGTGCAGGGGAGTTATTATGTATGCCAATTACAAATAGATCGGGTGCACCCTTATTACCAATACATCCATAACCACAGTTAATTGGCAAAATGGTAGATCCCAAGATGCTGAAAGACTAGCCGCTCTAGCTAGAGCTCAACTAAATTAGCAGAATGAGGGACAACAGGCACGATATCCTAATCCTGATAATGATGATTTGGGGGATTACGACTTGTTAGATCCTGTTAACCCAAGGCGAGCAGAGAATGTGGCTGCACCAGTGAATTAAAATGTAAATAGAAATTGCCCCTTTAGGGAAAGACAAGAACATCAACCAGTGTAGTTTGATCTGAATGACGACGAAGATGGAATAGATGGAGTAGGTGCAACTGGAGCTATCATTCCTCCACCTCTAGCACCAGAGCTAAATTTAATATTACCAGTACGATAATTTAACTCCTTCATCTTAAGGGGTTGTTTGGTGGTCTTCCTGGAGATGATCCAAACATGGTGAATTTTGTCACTATTTGTAAGTCTTTTGATAATCCAGGAGTGGGTCAGAATGCTATCCGCCTGCGTTTGTTTCCATTGTATCTGTCTGGGGAGGCGACACTATGTCTAAATGAACTTACTCCCGACTCTATAACCAACTGGAGATAGTTAAAAGAGTCTTTCCTAGAAAGGTTCTTTCCACCCTCCTAAAGGGTACAGTTGAGGGATGAAATCGGTAACTTTCGATAGTTTCTCACTGAAACTCTTCATGAGGCCTACGGGAGGTTTAAAAAGAAGATGATGTAATGCCCAAACCATAATATGACGGATATTTATTTTATAGAGAACTTTTATCGGGTTTTGAACTCTATTATGAAGCCAGTCATGGATAATACTGTAGGAGGTTCGTTTGTTGACCTTACTTTTTGAGAGGCCTCAGAGATGCTTGATCGAATAACCAAACAGAGTAGAGATTGGCATATCAGGGATTCTATGGTAGCAAACTCTACTATATCTGGTAGTATGACTACAGAGCAACACAAGAAGGAGGAAGAACGTGACCAGGATATGACACTTTTAAGAACACAGATGGATTTTCTAACTAAGCATCTATTGTCTGGAAAAACGGAGAAGGTGAAAGATGTTGCCTCCTAGGGAAGAGACGATTCTGATTCGGAAGAAGAGGCAAACTATCTAAATAATTAAGGGGGTTTTCGAGGCAATAGCCAAGGAAATCATGGTTGGAACTATTACGATAAAGCTAGTTACAAGGATAGAGATCAAGGGAACTAGAAGAGCAAAAATGATATGAGTCGACTATATATACCTCCTGGAAGTAGAGATAATACTGCAACTAGCTCTGATAAGATGTCCATAAAGGACATGATAGAGAAATTATTATAGAAAGTTGAGACTACCAACTCTGGGGTGACTACCATGAAGAGTGATTTGTCTTCCATGAGTCAGTTGGTAAACTCACACTCTACTTCTATCAAATAGTTGGAGCAGAAAATGGGTCAACTCTCAGCAGCATTGAATTAGAGGAAGATCAAAACTTTTCCAAGTAATACAGTTTAGAATCCTCGAAATAATAGCTCCTGCATAGTAATTACCATATGGAGTGGTAATGTATTACCAAGACCGTATGTGGGTAAAGCTGTGATTGCAGGGGATATTAAGCATGAAAAAACCTATCCAGTCGAGTATGAGAAACTGGATAAAGTTATTGATGAAGTACCATCCAACTATCAGCAGGTTGATGAGTTGGAGAAGATCAAAGGAAATGAGACCAAAGTGGTGGTTACTACGCTCCCAAAACCACCTCCTCCATTTCCCTATCGACTGAAAAATAAGTCCGACGACACAAAGTTTGGCAAGTTTATGGCTATGCTTCAGCAGTTGACAATCAACTTGCCATTGGTAGAGGAATTGGAGTAAATGCCCGGGCACGCAAAGTTCATGAAAGACCATGTCACAAAAAAGTGGACAGTTAGTTATGAGATGGTGGACAATCTCCATTATTGTTGTGTTATTTCCACAAGGTCGTTGGTTCAAAAAAGGCAGACCCGAGATCATTTACTATCCCATGCACTATTGGTCCTCTTGATTTTGCAAAAGCTCTATGTGATCTAGGAGCCAGTATAAACTTGATGCCGCTTGCTGTGTATAAAAAGCTGGGTTTGGGGGATCCGACTCCCACGAACATGAGATTAGTTATGACAGATAGATCTGTGAATGGTCCATGGGGATTCTATATGATGTATCAGTTAAGGTGGCCAGTTTAATATTTCCAGTTGATTTTTTCATTCTCGATTGCGAGGTGAAATTTGAGGTGCCCATAATCTTGGGTCGACCTTTCCTCACAACCGGGAGTGTACTTATTGATTTATAAATAAATAATCTACTATTCAGGATGAATGGTGAAGTAGTTTGATTTGATGTATGCCAGTCCATTAAACAACATAAAGATATGAACGTATTTTTTTATTGTGGATATTTATTATGATGAGGAGCAGGAAGTACCTATAGAACAAAAATTTGTTGTGGAGACTTTAGCTACTATATTAATGAGTTTTTATCAAGATGGTATTGAAGATTATGAGGAGACTGTGTGTGCCTTGGCTGGCATGGGGTCTTATTCTTATGCACCTAAGAAGCTGGATTTGGACTTGAAAAATCATTCCAGTCCACCAGCCAAGCCATCTATTGAAGAGCCACCCACTTTGGAGCTGAGAGAGATACTTGGTCATTTGAGGTATGTGTTCCTGGACAACGGGAATACACTACCTGTTATTATTTCAGCTGACTTAGGTGAATAATAGGTGGAAGCCCTCATCTCTATTCATAAGGATATAAGTGGGCTATTAGTTGGACGATTGCAGACATTATCAGTATTTCTCCTGGTATATGCACATATAAAATCCAGCTAGAGGAGGATTGTGTCCCGACTATTGAGAATCAGTGTCATCTAAACCCACCTATATAAGAGGTGGCGAAGAAAGAAATCATCAAGTGGCTAGATACAGGAGTGGTATATCCCATCTCAGATAGTAAGTGGGTAAGTCCTATTCAGTTCTTGCCCAAGAAAAGGGGGCATGACAGTTGTGGATATTGAGAAGAACGAGTTGATCCCACTCAGGCCTGTTACTAGGTTGAGGGTGTGAATGGTTTACAGAAAACTCAACTCGTAGACACTGAAGGACCACTTCCCCATGCCTTTCATGGATCAGATGCTTGATCGGCTAGCGGGAAAAGGTTGGTATTATTTCTTAGATGGGTATTCTGGTTAAAACTAGATTTCTATTGCTCCTGAAGATTAGGATAAGAGGACATTCACATGCCTATATAGAATATTTTCTTTCAAGAGGATGCCTTTCAGGTTGTGTAATGCACCTACCACTTTTCAGCGGTGACACCTTAGAGGTGTTTATGGATGATTTCTCGATTGTCGGTGATTCGTTTGAGCTCTGCTTGCTGAATTTGAGTAGGGGCTTATAGCGGTGTGAGGAGTTCAATTTTGTACTTAATTGGGAGAAATGCCACTTCATGGTAAATGAGGGCATTGTTCTCGGACACAAAATTTCATCAAAGGGGTTTGGCGTTGATCTTGCTAAAGTTGAGGTTATAGAGAAGCTTCCACCTCATATTTCAGTGAAGAGGGTTCATAGTTTCCTTGGTCATGCTGGCTTTTATAGGAGGTTTATAAACGACTTCTCAAAGATTGCAAACCCCCTATGCAAATTTTTGGAGAAGGAAGTCAAATTCACCTTTGATGATGATTGCTTGAACACATTTGAATGCCTTAAAAGGAAGTTGGTTGATGCTCCTATTATTATTGCACCGGATTGGTCAAAACCATTTGAGATCATGTGTGATGAAAGTAGTGTTGCACTTGGAGCCGTGATGGGAAAAAAGAAAGACAAGTTGTTTCATCCAATCTATTATTCCAGCAAAGCACTAAATGGAGCTTAAACGAACTACACTATCACAGAACAGGAACTTCTTGCAGTAGTCTATGCTTTTGAGAAGTTTCGGGCTTATTTGCTTTAAACCAAGGTAGTGATCCACACTGACCATGCAGCCTTAAGATATTGGATGGCAAAAAAAGATGCAAAACCAAGGTTGATCAGATAGGTGTTGCTACTTCAAGAATTTGACTTTGAAGTCAAAGATAGCAAGGGTTGCAAAAACTAAGTTGTGGATCATCTATCCAGGTTTGAAAGTGAACAAGCAGTTAGAGATGAATTTTAGATCAATGATGCATTTCCAGATGAGGAAATGTTTGTTGCTATTGTGGAGAAAATACCTTGATATGTTGATTTCGCAAATTATATGGTGAGCAAGGTGATACCGGAGAATCTTTTCTTTTATCAAAGGAAAATTTTTCTCCATGATGTGACCCATTACTTATGGGATAAGCTGTATCTTTTTCGGTGATATGCAGACGGTATCATTAGATGGTGCGTCCCAGAAGTAGATATGTTGAGTCTACTGGAAGCAAGTCATTCTTCCCCAGTTGGAGGTCACCATGCAGGTGATCGGACTGCAAGGAAAGTGCTTCAGAGTGGCTACTATTATCCCTCTTTGTTCAGGGATGCTTACGAGTTCGTGAAAAGATGGGACCAATGTCAAAGGCAAAGGTCCATCTCAAAGCACCATGAGATGTGAATGTCTAAAATGCAAGAGGTGGAATTATTTGATATTTGGGGCATTGATTTCATGGGGCCTTTCGTGAGCTCATTTAGGATGAAGTACATATTAGTTTCTATTGACTACGTATCAAAATGGATCGAGGACATGGCTTTGGAGGATAATGAAGGAAAACAGGTTGTTGCATTCTAAAAGAGAAATATCTTCTCGCTCTTTAGGGTACCACGTACCATCATAAGTGATGAAGGATAACACTTTTGCAAAAAGATATTCAGATTCATCTTGGTAAAATATAGAGTCAAACATCATAAGGTGGATACTCCATACCACACACAGACTAGTGGGCAGGTGGAAATCTCTAATCAGGAAAACAATGCTATCCTTACCAGGACTATAAATACTAGCAGGAAAGATTGGTCTAGGAAGCTGGATGATGCCTTCTGGGAATATAGAACAACTTTCAAGACACCAATTGGCATGTCACCATATCAATTGGTTTATGAAAAGGCATGTCATTTGCCAATTGAACTGGAGCATAAAGAACTGTGGGCACTGAAGCGGCTTAATTTGAACTGGAATGAGGCAGCAGATATGAGACTAGGGCAGCTGAATGAGATGGATGAGTTCTATCTTGGAGATTATAAAAGGGTTGATTTGTACAAAGAAAGAATGAATAAGTACCATGAACGCAAAATTGAAAAGAGGGATTTTTAGAAAGGTGACTTGGTGCTCCTCTTCAACTCCAGACTCAAGTTTTTTCCCGGTAAGCTCAAATCCAAATGGTCTGGCCCATTTAGAGTTAACTAAATCTACTCATCTGGATTAGTGGAACTTGAAAATAAAGACGAAAGTTTCTTCAAAGTTAATGGGAAGCATGTAAAACTGTATATCGGTCCAACAGACTTGATAAAGAGAATTACGACAATCTATCTTAATGAAGTGTAAGTAATCAAGATAATTGAGTCGTGCCGAGATAATAAATCAGGCGCTAGTGGGAGGAAATCCACATTGTGTGTTGTAAACCATTAGTTAAGTTATTTCGTTATTTTGTGCAAGCTGAAGGGTTTGTGTAATTGTGCAGGTCTGACAGTGCAAGAAAATAGAAGCTGAAAGAATTCAGGGAGATCGACGGATTACCAAATGGACCATCGCAGACTCAATGGGCCGTTGTGGGAATTGTTGCAACAAATTCCAGAAACCAAGATACTGGAAAAGTAGCGACGGGTTGACCGACGGACCGTCGCAAGCTCGATAGATCATCAGCTCAACCATCTCTAGTATGTCTACAGGTAAGTTCACTAGAAAGGGACGACGTGTTGACTGACGAATCATCGCACATGCGACGGACCATCGCTGGAACCGTCGCATGAAACCCTATTTCAGCGGGTCGGGTCGAATTAATTTAAATAGTAGGATGTTTCATTCTTATCTTATTCAAATGGTTTTAAATGATAATTTAAAGTGGTTAAGTTACTCCCCAACTATCAATGCACCTGAGCCCTTTGATTCTCTCTTATAACTCTTCATCTACCCTTATTTATCTATTTAAAGTCCATTTCTCCTTTTTCTTTACTCATCACAAGCCAGCTAAGTTCTTTTCACTAAAACAAATAATCATCTGTTGTTCAGAGTTCATTGTGAAAAGTCAGAGAAGTGACCCAGTACTGCAATAACAAGGTATGAATTTTCTTTCACTCCCTATTTTTCTTCAACATGATGAGCAATAGAATAGGTGAATACAATCAAGTGAACCAATTCTCTTCTACTTTTGGTAATATATGATAATGATTTGAGTTGAAACCTAGCATACACTGGGCGAAGTCTGAGTAACCCCTAGACTACAAATGGCAAAATACAGTGATGTATTAAATAAAGTGTATGCAAGGTGTTCAACAAAATGCAAAAAATGAGGATTGAATTTGAAAAATGCAGGCGACGGCTTGAGCGATAGACCGGCGGACACCCGACGATTTGTCTCCTGAAGCCTTTGTAACTTTATCAGAAATATGATTACTGGAATGACCCCGACGGTTAGGGTCGATGGACCGTCACAAACCCGACGGACCGTCGCCCTATCCATCGCTGGTTAAAATTTTTTCTTTCTTCTGATATGAGTTTGCAAGATGATAAATGCTTCACTTTCAGGTACTATGGCAAAAAAATTACCACCATCTTGGGGCAGGGGTAGAGGCCAAAGCTCCAGGCAAGGGGCATCCCAAAGTTTGGATGCACCGGCACGCAACACCTGGTATAATCATGAAGTGATTTATTCATCATTCCAGTATGAAAAGGAGGGTAAAAGTAGTAGTAGCAGTAGCTCAAGTTCGATACCAGTTGAGGAAGGGGTTGAAGTATCCAACCTTATTCAAGGAGAGGCTTTAGATTAGGAGGACTCGAATATGGTTCGGTGCAAGGACCCGCAACTACAGAAGGGTATCAGATGGTAAATTGAGGGGGCTCGAGAGAATTTCTACAAAGGAATCATACCAATAGACAAGTTGGACGCAAAGAGACCTATTTTTGAAGAGTATCAAATTATGACAAGAACCCTGCATAAGTACCCAGAACTTGAGCGTCGATTCAACAAATATGAGTTGGCATGGATGATCAGGCCACTCGGATCATATCAGTCGAACTTGGTACGATAGTTATCCGCCAATTACTTGGCGTTGTTAGAGAAGAACCGTCCCCTAGGCACGTCAGCAGCTGACATGAACAAACTGGATATAGTTCCTATTTGCAGAGTTGATATAGATATCTCAGAGCGTACATTGAACAGATTCTTATTCAAGCCTGAATACCAAATACTGGGTGTAATCCCAGAATTAGAACATCAACTATTCACAGTAAAGTCACAAGGGCTATGGATGGCCAAAGTATTGACAGACGAAGGAGAGCCTACGTGGTTGCACAACCCACACGAATAGATATCTAAATCATCCCTGAGATTTAGGGCCAAGTTCTGGTTGGCAATTATGAGATTGAGGCTGATGCCAACAGGAGGTGATGACCACTTAGTGATCACTAGATCTGTAATTATTGATGCATCAATTGAAGGATTAACAGTAGATTTTAGCCACCTTAGTGCTGATGAGTTGTTCTTTCGAGATCACAAGACCATGACTGCACTTCCATTTCCATGTCTTATCATTGAGTTATGTAAGAAAGAAAATGTTCCTTTGATTAGTGGACTTGATAATGAGGTTCGGGCAGTGCATATGCAGGATATTAAAAAGACAAGGGATGACTCAAAGTTCGATATGTGAGTCAATAGGCCCCCAACTCAGCAAACTCAGTTGCCGCTAATTCCTAAATCATCTGAGGTTTCTTTAGGTATGACATTGCCTCTTACTACGTTCATACCTCCTACCATCTCTGTAGGTTCAGCTTCGATGCCCATGGGAGGGACTGTAGATTCTGCATCAGTTCCACTACAAATAGTAGAGGAAGTGATATGTCCTTTCAGGAACATCCATCTACAAATGTACAACATGGAAGAGTGAATTAACAAGAAGTTGGATGCTATGTCCATTTTGGATTTTGGAAAATTGATTAAGCAGGTTAGACAAATCCGAGCAGATGTAGACAGGATGAATCAACAACTACAACAGGCCATATATGATCCAGTCTAGGTTGCAAGTTATGAAGATGAATGTCTTGTCAATTTAATAGGATGTCTGATCAAAAATAAGGGTAAGAAGCATAGAGATCGATGTAAAAGCTGCACAAAAAACTGCTAAAAGAAAGAGACTTAAAGCCATGTCACCGGAGGAGCAAGAGCAACCTGAGATGAAGAAATAAAAAAGAAAATCAAGGAAAGATGAGGTGATAAGAAAGAATAGAGCAGAGGATGAAGCAGCTGGAGTGTCTACCAGTTCTTCCCCATTTAGGGGGAAAGCTGTAGATCTGGGCAGAGATGTTATACCTCCAATTCTGGAGGAAGAGATTGTGAGAACTCCCACCACCATGCGAGTAAACCTTGCACCTAGTGAGGACACTTCATCCTCACCGCACTTCACAGATGCCTCAGATGAATAAGAGGCACTATAAGTATTTCCCCTTCTTTGTACTTAAATTATATGCATTGAGGACAAAGTTTTATTTTATGTGGGGGTGGGATGTTCTTGTACCATGGAGGGCTGTGTTGCCAATATTCTTAACCCTACAATGTGCTATCTAGGAGAGTCGGCATGTCTAGGTTTAATTTTAAATTTTCATTTTTATTGTTCTTAAGTCTTGTTATGTTGCTGATGTTGGGCAATGAAATAAAAGTATTCTTTGTGTTAATATCTTGCTGTAAATATGGATGATGAATGATGTTGGTATCAAGCTGTGACTATTTCTATTTGACTATTTACTTTTGTCTCTTAGGATATATTATCAACTACTGGCATTAATCTGTAAATTCGCATGACATGTGAAACACATAATAAGAACAATAGAATGAGTGTGACTTAGTTTCCACTGCGTGTGTGAGTATTTTGTAATAGTTCTTACATAGTATAGTACCTAGAACTTGCCCAGTTCAATTGATGTTGTTTTGTAGTTGATGGAAAGAGAAGTGATGACAGCCCACCTTATGTTGTTAGTCCACTTAGCCAAAAATTACCCCCACCAAGAATAATTTTCCATGTTTGAACCTTTCTTTGAGCCTTTGTAAATCTTTCTTTATCACTAAGTATTCTAGTTAACTCTCTTTTAGCTGTTAACTGCTAGCTCTAGCCCTAGCCTAGTAATAGGAAATATGTACCTAAACTTAGGCAAAACACCTAAGTTGAGGGTGGCTATTGTGGGGCTATTAACTGCTTAATGGTCAGTTGGTCTAGAATTTGAATTAGAGCATTTATCCCTGGTATAGTTAAGATAATATGCACCTTGACTTATAGCATCAACCTAAGTTGAGGGTGGCTGATGCTTGTTTTTATATATATAAAAAAGAGAAAAAAAGTGTTTATTATGGTAAAGCATAAAAGAATGAGAAAAGGGTAAGTGAGCTAGCAAAGTAATGGCCTTGGTAAGAAGAATTTGAAGGCAAAGAGAGTTAAAGCCTAGTTCTTAGTCACTTTTACCCAAAAATTCCTTCCTGACCTAGCGGGATACCTCATTAATAACCTAGAAAAGACCTTCTTGATCTTGGAACACATCTATAAGAGGGGCGTTGGATGATAAAGGCAAGCCTATAGGTACATGTGCTATGTTAGTAACTTCTTTGATGAGTGAGAGGGTTTTGATTTGTATCAACAAAAAATTCTGAATGGTGGATCTCCTTGACTGTGAGGGCAAACTGAGTTACACATCATTTGGCTGATTTCTATAGTTTCTTGTATCCATGTTTTTGTAGATGAAGTAAATTAGGGCAGAGTATGGTGCTTGTAGTAGTAATGGGGTAATGGGGTGAAGGTTGATGGTTAGAGTAAAATTTTTCTTTAGTGGTTGACTTCAAGAGAAGGTCGGATTGCATATTCTGGTGATACTTTTCTCTCGTGGTTAAGAGGGTACTCTAGTAGTGTTACCTGCATTCTTATAGAACTTACGCCTAAGGTTCACATTTGGTATTTGTCTGGTTCCCTAAATATGAGTTTGACTTACATTACATTACTCATGGTATGGTTTTGTCGAGTTGATCTTCCAGTAGGGTATAGGTGTTTTTTATAAAGAACTTCATGCCTATGGTTTCGTGTCTTGTTTCGGGGGTCTCTGTCTTGCCTTGGGAGGCATGGATAGCTTTTTTTAATTCATAATCCTTAAATGATTCTTTGTGTGCTAGGATGGTAGTGGCATTAAGGAGCATGGCAATGTAGTGAAATGGGGAATATAGAAGTCCCTAAGTGGGGAAGAGTCTAGGGTGACTACTAACAGTTAAGGTTTTGGAAGGAAGGTAAGGTTGTTTCCATGTGAAATAGATAAGAAAGGAATAGGTGGTGAAAACCTTGTGGAGGTTGTAAAGGACGCTAAATATTTTGATGGATAGATCATACCGCGGGTGTATAAGCGGTAGGCTTGAATGTTGTGGTTGGTAGATGTACCAATAGTTATGTTGGGTAGTAAAGAGGTTTGGTAAGGCATGGTCTTATGAATTGTATTCTTGGCATAGTGGTTGCATGGCTTTTATAAGTTGGGGATTTTTGTTACAATGGTTAGATATGGGTTTTCTATGTCCTTTATTCATGATTTCCATGTTATAATGGTGATGAAAGTGAAATAGTGTTTTGGGATAGAGGTAAGGAGTAGAACCTGGTGGCCTAAGTTAACTTCTTTTAACTTGGTCTAGGCTTGAATGTGGACATGGTGGTATATAGTTAGACTCAATATCCCATAATGATGTTTCTTTGTAAACTCTAAGTTGAATTAGATTTGCTATTTAGTATGAGTTCCATTCATCCGGTATTCTATGTGTTGGGGTATGGTATGGATGGTCCTTTGTTTATTTGTTCCCTTTTTATGGCATTGGTATCTTAGATCCCTTATTCCTTAAGGGGTTCTTGATGGGGATCTTGGATCAGTAAGTTCACCGATTGTGAGCAAAAGTCATAGCTTTGGTAAAGGTTCCATGGTGGAAATAAAGGTCTGAGAAAGTCTTTTGGGATGTAGAGGTAGACATGGAGTCCAAAGATTCGCATTGGTTCTTCATTTTAGAAACTCATGCAAAGGGTATGTGTTCGTTATCATATTTTAGTCTCTATCTTTGTTAAGGGTCAGGAATAGTTCCTCTTGCATCTTTGTTTTCTAACTTAGTTAGAAGTCGAAATAAAGGTGTTGGGGTGTAAATCGTGCTAGGGGTATGTGATGGTCTTCTCATCTTGGTTTGTGTTGATGTCCTCTATTTTTGTTGGAGGAAATTTAAGGTGTGTTATTGTGTTATATTGTGCTTGTTCTTACCCTTACCCATCATTCGAGGATGAATAATCCTAAAGAGAGAGACTGAAACATTATAGGATTTGGATCCTTGGAAAATTTGTCAAGTTTTGGACCTTTTTGACTAGGTATGACCAAATAGTACTAATCATACACTTGAATATGACTTATGGGGTGTCTTAATGATTTAATCGTACCCTAGGCAACATGTTTGGCTTGGATGCTTCCCAAGATATGACTCACTAAGGTATGAGTCATATAGGAGCATACAAGGGTGTAAGGAAAGTCGTATGGTGTATGATTGTCTTGGTCTTGTGGAGTCTTCCCTAGATACAGTTGGTAGGTATGATTGAGGGTGTCACTTATATCCTTAGGTACGAGTTAGGGATGTGGAGTTATATAGAAACCAATAGGTAAGGTCATGGAAAGGTTTGTGTACTAGTTGGGGTACCACTCATACCCTAGGGTACGGGTGGTAAGGGCGAGTCGTATCCCTAGACATGACTTATTTTAATTTTTAAGACAAGGGTAGTTTGGATATTTCATACTTCAAAACCCTTAAGTTTTCATATTATATAATCGTTTGTATCCTTCAATAGCACTTGGTAAAGGATTAAAACACCTCAAATACTCTCTCAAACCCACTCTTGAAAGATTGGAGGCTAGGGTTTCTCAAGTGTTCTTCAAAGGGCTCAAAGGTCAAGATTGCTTCCATGAATCTTTATGTATAAGGCATGTACCCCTCTCCTCATTTTTATTTACAACTAAAGGCATGTGTATTATACTTTAAACATTGATATATGAATCATGAATGGTGTTTTTCAAAATATATGTTGAGGATCATTATGCATATGGTTTGGTATTGGTTTAAATTATGTTTTTACATATTTTTGGTAATGCTTTGCATATATTGTTATTGGTTGGTTATGGTTTAACAAAAGGGGTCTTGAGTAACCTTAATTATGGTGGTTTATGCATTGGTTTGGTCTTGGTAAAGGTATGCCCTCAACATGTTTGATAAAATACCTTATGGAATATTTTCACTCTATTGTTGAACTTTCATTCGAAATCTTACACGGTTTGGTTTGGTAATGGAACCTTAAATGAATTTGGATAGTTTTTCATAGTTTAAATAATATAATTTCTTTAAATGTTTGGTATGGTCTAAAATGGTTTGGAGTGGTTTAAAGAGTAAAAGTTTTGGTGGTCATGGTTGGTCTATTTTGAAAACCTTGCGGGATACATGGAAATCCCTCAAGTGAATGCATTAATGGAATTGGTTTAAATGGTTTGGAAAGGTAAAAGGCTAAATAGTTGTGCTTTTGGGTAAAATGAAAGTCCCCCAAGTAGTTTTAATATGGTAAATGGAGGGGCACTTGAAAGTCCCCTTAAACCTATAAATGGTTGCCTATAGATGATACTTGCAAGTAAGGGTTGGTATGACTATACCAATATCAATGATATTGATTAATAAATCGAAAATGGTTTAGTTATTTTGAAAATGGTTTTAATTGGGCAATAATGGCGGGATATGTAGCAAAGCTGTGAAAGGTGGAGGTCCCAGGGGGACCAAAGTTGGAAACTTATATTTGCCGATAAGAGGTTAGTCTTGGTAACCATGTGCATGATGTCAAACATTATTTGGTGGATGTACTATTCATACCATGGGATACTTTCCTTGTCATGTGGCTACATGCACTAGGTCCTTTTCAGTAGGGGAATTTGAACCCATATAGCCTGTGGGTGGTTTAGGACGGCAAAGCTACATAGCCCAGGTAAAGGTTTTAAAGGAAGGTTAAACTCAATTCTCTTTCCCGACATGGTTGTATATATGTATGGTTGTATGCATCATGGATGGTTTTACTTATCTTTGTAAATGGCTTTATTTTACCCCTATCCTTAGTGCATGCTAGTGTTTGCCCACTAACCCATCTACTGGCAGTTGTATACCTATACTATGCAGGAAATGACCATTTTATTCATCTTGATTAGTGATCGAATTTGGGTACAATCAATGTTGGATTAAAGTGGTGAGATTTCTTATTTTGGAAGGTATCTATTTCAGGTCATGGTTTACTTTACATACTTTTAGTCTTTCATAGACTGTGGTTTTTGGCTATGGTCGGGGGCATATCCTGACTAGGTACTCTTTGGTTGGTCTAGAGGATGGACAACTATGGACGTGGGTATAGTATGGGTTGTTTATGTTACACATATGTATACTTACGTTGGATTATTAGCATGGTATTGATTTATGGCTTCCACATTGGTTTGGTTGGATATTGGGTGGTTTAACTTTGTTGGGTTGGTCTCAGTTATAGACTTATCCCAAAGTTTCCTCGGGGTTGGACACGCTATCTTATTATATGTCCGAGATTCAGCCGACTCAAGGTATGCATTAGTGATTGGGTTGGGTAACGGGGGCAGTTCCAAGTCCTGGTTCGACTTGGGATTGCCCATTATGACAAAGCCCTAGTTTGGGTCATGTCAGATTATTTATCTTACATATTTATTATACTTATATTATGATTTTGTTTAGTTGGCCAATGATGCCAACTGAAAACCTGTAGCTTTGGTACTTATCTACACTTTTTTAACCTTTTTTGTGTAGATCTGAGCACTAGTGGCCGCTATTAACATCATGATCAAGCTGAATTGAGTTGGAGATAGGGTGAGGTCTTAGAGCCAAAGTTACCTTTTTTTCTTCTTCGATTTAGGTCTAATCTTTTATTATTCAAGATCGATTTGTATTTGACTATTATAGTACTCATATTTATTCTGTTACTCGCTCTTGTACCAACACAACTAGGTCATGGAATTATATTTTTATCGTATTTATCCTCTGTATAATACTATTATCATTATTATTTTCCTGATTTATTATTGTAAGTCTTTACTTGGAAATTTTTGGGATTTATACCATTTTCCCACCAAACTAGACTATTACTCATAGCTTCGGGCTACAATTTGGATTATCTATTAGTGGGATAAAGTAGGTGCCATCATGACTCAAAATCAAATCATGACAAATAGTATTAGAGTGCTAGGTTCACTATTATTGTTGGTACAAGAGCAAGTGTCTAGAAAAGTTCCACGGATCAGAACGATGACGTTCGTTTCTTATCTTTGGGATACTATAGGATATTCATAGGGGATCTTAAATTCTTTCACTCATTTTTTGCTATGAGTCTGAGTTGGTTTATAAATATCTCTTTAGTTTTAAAATTTTGCAGATGGATAGAATGTGTGCTACCGCTACACGATATTGAGGACATCGAGTCCGCAAATATGGATCCTATTATAGTCCAGGATAATCGAGCATCCGAGAGATGCATGCCTAATTAGATACTAGGGTAGGGATCCCTCACTTAACCCTATTTATACTCCCTATCTATAGATTTCACTACCCAAACTAGTGCTGGGCTACGGACGAGCCTAGGCTCTGCAAGGGTTTATTTCTTTTTTGATATTTCAGGATACATTAGTTCAGCTCTTGGGATTGGTTGGTGGTGCACTATCTGATGGTGTACAGTTTGCATAATAGAGTGGTGCAGAAGTAGGGACACAACCTGAAGTTGCAGCTCCCAGAGTTGTGGTCCCTCATTCACTAGCGGTTGCTCGACCAATAGTTTCTAATCCAGTGATTTCCCACCCTGCTATATATATGAAAGAGTAGAAGATGCTGGTTAGTTTCTTGGTATTGGCTCTGCCTATGTTTTTAGTGCACCGAGCGAGGATTATTATGTGTTATTTATTGCTTGCGAAGATAGACTCTATCATTTAGGCCTAGTTGAGACTCGTGCGATATATTACACTACTTTTCAATTGTATTTGGTAGCTCGACATTGGCGGAGAGGTTATCTTGAATCTAGGCCAGTTGGATCTCCCCCTATGATATGGACTCAATTCTTAGAGGTCTTTTTAGAGATGTATATCCTTGTATTCTTAGAGATCTCTTGAAGGATCAGTTATTGTGGTTTGAGTAGGGCCCCATGACTGTTGTGGAGTATGAGGCTCAATTTAATCAGTTTGATAGGCATGATACTTTTATTCTACCGATCGAGTATGGGCAATTTTGGTTCTTTATGTGTGGATTGAGACTTCCTTTCAGTACGACCACCCAAATTTTAGTTACTGCTAGTAGATCTTCTTTTGAGGTTTCTAATCATGCTCAAGTTATGGAGAAGATGCATTATGAATCCCAAAAGGAAAGCGATAAGAGGCTGAGAGATCAGGGTAGTTTTAGTTGGATCCATAACATCTCATGGTTTAGAGACACTGGTTCGCAGGGCAGGTACCCGCAACATTATCTTTATCAGCATCAGGGCAAGTCTAGTTAGCCCATCTATGCTACTTTTCAAATTACCAATGGAGGTCAGTCTAGTTATAGTTATCATCCTAGCCAGAGTAGTGATTAGCCTCCAAAGGGCTCAACTTCTCATTATTCTAGCTGTAGTGGCCATTTTGGGTCAGCTAAATATTATGGTTTAAGTACAATGTTAGAGGTGTGTTATGGCTATGGGGACTTTCGCCATTTCTTGAGATAGTGCCCAAGCCGTGGAGCGATGGTTCCTTCAGCTCATAGTGTTCTTTCACTTAGGACAATACACCCCCTAGCTAGAGGTTGTATGAACAATCGTCAGAGAGGTCCCCCAAGCTGATCTTGGAGGTCCTCAGGCAGGTGGGATGGGAGATCAAGCAAGTAGGATAGGAGATCAGTGATCTGTTCAAAGTGTTCTGTCACTTGTGTTATTGTTTTTTGGTTGTATACATGATTTGAGACTTTGGGTTTTCTTATTTCATTATTGTGAGATTAATTCTATATTTTTGTCTCTTAATTCCATTAATTGTCTCGCAACTATGAGTGGCTAATTCCCTTAAATATAGTTGTGGGGACCTCAAAGGATTAACAAAGTAGAGGAAGTGCCAAATCATTCTATTGCATTTATTGTGATTATCTTCAGTTTAATTGATTTCTTAGCAGTGACCAACAACAAGAATCCACCTGTATTCTACTTACTTCAACATAGAGATAGAGATAGGTCAAAAGAGATCACAACAATGATTTGAAGTTAATTGTCGATATAAGCTAATCATCTTCATCTACTTAAGATATTTATCTTCATCAAATAACTTGAAACTCACAAGGTAATATTTACACTGGGATCTAGATCAAGGGTTAGAAATGTGACACTCTGAGACTCACAAGGTTAGGAGTAAAATTTTCTAGTGAGTGAACAAGACAGTTGGTCATACATAACTAGTCAGAATTATATGCAAGGTATTGGAGTAGTTTGATAGTGCACGATAAAAATGTGGAGTAAGAAGCTAGGGGGAACACAAACCTAGTATTCTTCTTAAGATTTATTACATCCAAAAGCATCCAATTATTGTTACTTTATATTATTTCAACAAATCCCCCATCTACTTTTCTGTACTGCCTGGTGACTTCAACAAGTTTGAGAGATAGTTCCACATATTTCCTATAGGTTCGACCCCAACCTCGTTAGGTTACTATATTTTGACATCAATTGCGTTATACTTCTAAGGAGGTGTACTTTTAGGCGACATCAAAATTTTTGTAGCATTGTTAGGGAATACAGTTACGGATTGGTTGATCAGAGTTGTTGATGTTTTTGTTTTTTTTTCTTTATATTTTCCTTTTCTTCTAAATATAACATCTTTACAAGAGAAAGTGTGGAGTGATGAGGACTCTTTATTTATTGATCCTTACTTTTTTATATTATGCATTATTGTAGGAACATGATAGATATATCGTAGGAGCATAATGGGAGCATTCTAGACACGTTGATGCTCCTGGCAAATGAAAAAGAGGATTTCATTCAGAAGTTTGACAAGTTTTGCTTTGATATTCACAACTTATTTGTAGAATTGAATGCAAAGGTTGATGCGTGTGATGCCCAACAATTTAGTTATATGTTGTGTGAGGCTAAAAAACTTTTATAGGCCAAATTAAGGAGCTAATATTGGAGGAGTCAACACTTGATCAGACTTTTATGGATGTTGTCACTATTTTGAAGAGCATACTAGAATTATGTGAGGATGTAAAGGATAATGAAATTCATGAGTTGAGATGTATTGGACCTCATTCGAATCCCTTTTCCATATTATGTTTGGATAGTATGATATTAGTCGAGCTATCTGAGCCCATTGAAGAGTGATGTTACGGCTTTTGACGTAACATTTTAGGGCTTTTTCTTAGGATAATTGTGTGTATTCAAGAAATAATTATCATATTTAACATGGTATTTTAGTGTTTTTAGGATAAGAACTGAGTATGAAGAATAACTTGAATAAACTGGACAAAACAAAGGAAAAATGATCAGCGACGGCTCAGGTTACAGCCCATCGACCTTGCGATGAACCATCGGCCTAAATCGTCACTAGGAAATAGAATACAGGAAAACTAGAAGTCATACGATGTTCCAGGCGATGGACCATCAGTATTGCAATGAACCGTTGGCCTAAACCGTCGCCAGAAAATAGAATGCAGGACCACTGGAAGTCATGCGATGGACCAAGCGACGTACTATTGGTATTGCGATGAACCATTGCCCTACCCATCACCTAGAAGAAAAGCATAGACTCACTAAAGCCCCAACGACGGTCTAGGTGACAGACCGTTGCCTCAACGATGAACCATCGCTTGACCCATCAAGCATGAAACGGCAACTCCGAGTTTGAATTTTAAAATCCCAGTTCTAGAAACATATAAATACCAAGTAGTAGGGTTTATTCCAGATCATTTGACAATTGTTTCATTCTTTCTTCTCTATTGAGAGTTGTGTACCATTTTTCATTTAGAGTTGAAGTTAGAAATTTAGATCTGATTATTCTTCTCTATTGTTTATTTGAAGATTAAGAAGAAGAATATTGTAACATTTGTAAGCCCCCTCTTTAAGTTATTTATGAATATCAATATATCTTTGATATCTTATATGGAAACGAATAGCTAAACTCCCGTAACTAGGGTTATGGGAGCCTTGATGTAGAGAGTTGTTTTGGATTTGTGAATCTATTTGATTTCTAAAATCTATCTAAATTGCATGAATCTCTCTTTATCATAATGACATCACTTGGTTGGAAACTTGAAAACTGAGCCCATGAATACCATTTGTTCGATAAGAAAGTGGATGTTGGGAAAAGAGGTGATTCACATAAAATCCTTAGGTTTACCCTTTGGGTTACGGGTTGATGCCCTAACGGGATCAACCCTCATGAAAGTTCTATTGAATAATACATGGATCCTTTAAGTTTGAAAGAAGAAAAGGGTAAAAGACCCATTAGGTTGAGAAACAAGTGGGTAATTCCTAGGATTCAATACTTCTTGCAATTGAAATAATAAGTTAGAATTCAAGAACAAATTTACAACCCTAACTGTTTGAACATCTTGGTAAGAATAACTCTAGTTAACTCATTTTCATGGAACTTATACTTGCATTAACTCTCGTTAGCTGGACCGTTGTGTGATACAATAACAAAAGATCATTATTAACACATCAAACACACCTCTTTACTCCAGAATCTTAGATCAACAGTCTAATAACAGTCACAATACTTAGTGAACATAGTATTCCCTGTGGGATTCGACACCCAACCCAGTTGTAATTTGGGTGTATCATTAGAACCCAACTTGGTTGGGTGTCGAATCGCACGGGGAATACTGTGTTCACTAAGTATTGTGACTATTATTAGACTGTTGATCTAAGATTCCAGAGTAAAAGAGGGTGTTTGATATGTTATTAATGATCTTTTGTTATTGTATCACACAACGGTCCAGCTAACGAGAGTTAATTCAAGTGTAAGTTCAATGAAAATGAGTTAACTAGAGTTATACTCACCAAGATGTTCAAACAGTTAGGGTTGTAAATTTTTGCTTGAATTCTAACTTATTATTTCAATTGCAAGAAGTATTGAGTCCTGGGAATTACCCACTTATTTCTAAACCTAATGGGCTTTTTACCCTTTTCTTCTTTCGAACTTAAAAGATCCATGTATTATTCAATAGAACTCTCATGAGGGTTGATCCCTTAGGGAATCAACCCGTAACCCAAAGGGTAAACCTAAGAATTTTATATGAATCACCTCTTTTCCCAAGATCCACTTTCTTATCAGATAACTAGTGTTCGCAGACTCACTTTTCAAGTTTGTAACCAGGAGATATAATTATGATAAAGAGAGATTCATGCAATTTAGATAGATGTTAGAAATCAAATGGATTCACAACCCTAAAATATCTCTCTATATCTAGGATCCCATAACCCTAGTTATGGGAGTTTAGCTACTCATTTCCATATAAGATATCAAAGATATATTGATGTTCATAAATAACTTCAAGAGAGTACTTACAAAAGTTACAATATTTTTCTTCCCAATCGTCAAATAAACAATAGAGAATAATAATCAGATCTAAATTTCTAGCTTCAAATCTGAATAAAAATTGGTACACAACTCTCAATAGAAAAGAAAGTATGAAACTATTGTCAAAAGAATAGGAATAAACCCTAATACTTGGTATTTATATGTTTCTAAAACTGGGATTTAAAAATTTGAGCTCAAAGTTGCCGCATCATGCTTGGCGGGACGAGCGACGGTTCATCCCTGAGGTGACTGTCCATTGCCTAGACCATCGCTGGAGCTTCAGTGAGTCTATGTTATACTTTTGGGTGATGGGAAGGGCGATGGTTCATCGCAATACCGATGATATGTTGCTTGGTCCGTTGCATGACTTCCAGTGGTCCTGCATCCTATTTCTTGGCAACGGTTTAGGCCGACGGTTTGTCGCAAGGTCGACGGGCCATCACCTGAGTCTTTGTTGATCATTTTTCCTTTGTTTTGTCCAATTTATCCAAGTTATTCTTCATACTCAGTTCTTATCCTGAAAACACTAAAATACCATGTTAAATATGATAATCGTTGCTTGAATACACCCAATTATCCTAAGAAAAAGGCCTAAAATGTTATGTCAAAAAATGTAACATCAAAGAGTGCAAGAAAGAGGAAAAACATGTCGATATTCCTAATTTCTTTGAGCCTAAATTAAAGAATTACACTCCTTACATAAAATCCAAGTTACAATATATCACATCTATTGCTTGGTTCATTTATTTTTATTCCACTGCCCCTTAAGCATAGTAGATAATTAGAAAAAAAGCCAGGGGTGAAACTCATATGTTCAAAGTGGAAAGAGAAAATTGGAGGCCAACTCTTGGGATACCTTGATGAAGTCTTAGTAATTAAGTTACCCATGGTCTTATTGGTGAAGTCTTAGTAACCAACATAGCCACGTCATGACGCGACATTAAATCAAGCGCAATTGGGAGGCAACCCAATGTATTTGGTGGTTTTTACAGTCATTCTTATAGGTGTGATTGACATCAAATCTACGTACCTAAGGTGTCGCAGTCATGCTCCTAACACACTTGTTTTATAAGTGACCCATACATTGGGGACAATGCATGTCTATTTTATGGGGGCGGGGCTACTTATTGGTCTAGATGTCCTCTTGGAGTTTTTATTGTCATGTCTTGTTTCCTCGGAGTCTTGTTCTTAACAGAGATGGCATGTCTAGGATGTACTGCATTTTATTTTGTGCTATGTTGTTTGTTTTTAACTAGGAGGAAAATAAGTATCTAAGGCAGTTTATGTACTCTTTTGATTTTTGAGAAAAATAATACCCCTCTAAAAAATTAATTTTGAACTATGTGATGTGTATATGTGTGTGACCATTGTGAATATTGTTACGACATTAGGATTAGGGACATCATAATCAAAGATAACAATTGTATGAATTAGATAGGTAGTAGCTTTTGATGCAACCCTGTGCTATGTGTGTGTGAGATACTACTTTGTTCCCTTTGTGTGTTGAATCAGAGATTGCCTAGTTAGTCTTGCCTAGATTGTAAGATATTCGGTTAGGAAGAGATCATAGGTCGTTCTTGATATTAGTTCACTTTTAGCCTAAATGACCTTCCAAATATGAATAAGTATCTCTTGATCCCTATTTTGAGCCTGTATAGACTATTTTCTAATTTTACCTTTAACCTTCCCTTTTTTGGCCCTGGTCCTCCTTAGACATTGTGTACCTTAACTCAAGCAAATTGCCTAAGTTGAGGGTGGCTATTATAGGGGTGCGTAATGTGAAGTGGGTATGAAGAAGGGTAAATAAGAGAAAAGAAAGTACAACTGGGTGTGGTAGATAAAGTAGAATAAGAAAAAAAATCAAATAGAAAAGAAAAATTGAAAAAGAAAGAAAGAAAGAATAAAAGAAAACCACACCTAACCTGAATGAGCTATAAAAGAATAAAAAGGGAGAAATAAGGGTGGAATAAAGGAAATTGGTTGATTAGTGGATCCCTAACGTAAGTGTAGTGCTAATGACGCCTAGTTAGTAAATTCCTATTTGTACCATACCATCTCTCGAGCCTGCATTACAAGCCGAGTAAAGACTATTGTGATCCTAACCCGACTATCTGAAAACCAAGGTAAAGAAAATAAGGGCAATCCTATGGTATTCTAGGCATATAGTTGGAGCTTATTTGTGAGTATGAGTATCTCTTGATACCTCTTGACATGCGTAATTCTATTAAGTGAGTGAGACATCTTTGATGTGAGGGCGTAAGGGTTGTGTTGCTAGATTCTTAATTGTTTGAGTAATGTAACTTGTATATATGCATGGTTATTTATTGCTTATTTAATGCCATATCTCAAATCCCCTGTGTCATAGTATTGTGCTTCATAGATACACACGATTAGTATCGAAGTGTTTAATTAGAAGGGGGTTATGTTCTTACTCTTAAATTTGATAATTTACTGGCATAGATGTCTTAAGTTTCTCCAGGTTAAGCGTCATTGTATTATTTTTTCGTGCTTTGTTGCCTAAGGACAGGAAACTATTCTAAGCTGAAGTATTTATGTGTTATGATTTCATAGAACTTTTGATGCATAAAACTTGAAAATATGCATGTACTTAAGGCTATTTTGTTAGGTTTGATGTGTTTTTAAAGTGATTTTGTAGGGAAATAGGTTCTAGGAGCTAACTAGAAGAAAAAGAAGTAGAAAAATGAAAAGTGACTACCTCCTAGGTACCTACTCCCCAAAGGTGCCACCTAAGGGGTGTAGGTTAAAAAAATTGAGTTCCAGAGAGTTTAAAGCCCCAAAAGTGGTCTACTACCTACAAGAGGCCACCTACGGCTCATAAGTGGCTCCGTAGGTGGCCGCCGACTCACATTTTCGTCTTTTGTATAGGATGTAATTTCTAGGGTTTCCATGAAATATATAAATACCCTATTGATGTTTTCTTAGTTAAGGAGTGCTAAAGAGGATAGGGAATTCCCTCTCCAGCTTAGTTTACCCTTGCAAAAATCTTTATATTTTAAGATTGATCTTTGATATTGGGATTCTTATGGTCGTGGCTTTTGGTTGAATAATTTCAGACTTTGTATTTTTTGCTTTAATTATTGTGAGATCAATTCTATGTTTTTGTCTATGAATTCCATGAATTGTCTCGCAACTATGCGCAACTAATTCCCTTAGCTTGGGTTTCGGGAACCCTGGTGGATTAACAAAGTAAAGAAAGTGTTAAGTCATTCTAGATAAAAATTCTTGTATGTATTGTGATCATCTTTAGTTTAATTGGTTTCTTAGTAGTGTCCAATGTTATGAACCTATTTGTATTCACTACTTACTTCAAAAGAGAGGTAGATATTAGGAAAAAAGATCACAACAGTGATCTTAAGTTATTTATCAATATAAGCTAATAACCTTCATCTTCTTATGATAAATACTTTATCTAATAACTTGAGACTGATAAGGTAATAGTTAAACTGGGATCCAGGGAAAAGGTTAGTAACGCGACACTTTGAGACTCACAAGGTTAAAAGTGAAATTTGGCAATGAGACCATAAGGCAGTTGGTGATACATAACTTGTTAGATTCTACATGTAAGGTATTAGAGTAGTTCAATTGTGAATGATAAATCTATAAAGTTAGAAGCCAGGGGTAACACAATCCTAGTGTTCGTCTTATACTTATTACAACAAAAAACATCCAATTCTTCTTACTTTTTACTATTCCAGCAAATCCCCCTATTTACTTTTTAGTATTCCACGATGACTTCAGTAAGTTTGAGAGATAGTTGCACATATTTTCTATGGGCCTGACCCCAACCTAGTTGCTTACTATATTTAGACATCGACCACTTTATACTTCTAATGAGGTATACTTTTAGATGACATCAAGGTGCCCGACCAGGTAGTTGGCGTGATCAATTGTATGTCGTACCTTCTAGACCTGAGGTAGAATCTTCAGATACTGTTATTACATATACTCTTTTAGTGTTCCGTCACCGACTTTTGATTTATTTGTTCCAAGATCCACATATTCCTATGTATCTTCTTATTATGTGCCACAATTAGATTTATCTTTAGATTCTTTATCTCTGCTATTATGTGTATCTACTCTTGTAAGTGATTCATTCATCATGGATTAGGTTGATACTCAGGATAATTTTATTGTGTTAGATATAGTGGATTTTGATGTGGTTCTGGGCATGGATTGGTTATCTACCTATTATTTAGTCTTGGATTATTTTGCAAAGACCATTACCTTAGACTTGCCTGACATACCCCCTGTTGTGTGGAAGGGATCTATTAGCCCTGAGTTGATAGAGAGTATTTCTTATATTATGTAAAGGGTACTTATTTTGAGAGGTTGTGAGTCTTATATCGCTTATATTTGTGATGTTAGTATGAAGAGTCTCTCACTTGACCCTGTTCTTATAGTCCATGAGTTTTGTAACATTTTCCTTATCAATCTTCCTGATCTTCATCCTGAGCATGATATTGAGTTTATTATTAATCTTGAGATAGGAACCCAACCTACTTTTATGGAACCTTACCATATGGCTCCTACAAAGCTTATAGAGCTAAATTCTCAGCTATAAGATCTTCTGGGTAAGGGTTTTATTAGTCTGAGTATGTCTTGTTGGAGTGCTCTTATGTTGTTCGTTAAGAGAAAGGATTTTTTATTGCATATATGTATTGACTACACAAATCTTAATAAGGTGACGATGAAGAATTGATATCCTATGCCTTGCATTGATGATTTATTTAACCAATTTCAAGGAGCAACGGTGTTTTCTCTAAGAATGACTTGAGGTCTTCTTACTATAAATTAGGATTCGGGCTAACTACTTGTTGTGGTCATTATGAGTTCTTGATGATGTCTTTTGGGTTGAACAATGCCCTAACATCATTCATGGAATTGCGTGTTTAGGACTTATTTTGATTCCTTCATGATTGTTATCATCGATGACATCTTTATGTATATGAGGAGTATAGAGGAACATATGTAGAATTTGAGGGTTGTGCTCTAGACCTTGAGAGATCATAGGTTTTTTTTCCAAATTCTCTTAGTGTGAGTTATGGCTTGAGTCGTTAATGTTCCTAGGACATGTGGTATCTAAGGATTTGATTATGATGGAACCAACAAAGATTAAAGCTATCATGATTAGGCTAGTCCTACATCTCCATCAGAGGTTCATATCTTTATTGTTTGGACAATTATTATAGGTAATTTTTGGAGGGTTTTTCTACTATTGTAGCACCAATGTCAATATTGACTCATAAAGAGGTTTCTTTCCAGTGGTCCAAAGAGTGTGAGTTGAGATTTCAAAAGTTTAAGGGATTTCTCACTTCATATCCTATATTGGCTCTTCTTGTCAAGGGTGAGGAATTCACCATATTTTGTGATGCTTTTTGTGTTGGTTTGGGTTGTGTGTTAATGCAGCAGAATTGAGTTATTTCATATGCATTGAGGTAGATGAAAGTGCACGAGCACAACTACCCCACTCATGATATAGAGTTGGTAGTGGTAGTTTTTGCACTTAAGATTTAGAGACATTATCTTTATGGTGTGCATTGTGAGATCTACTTGGATCACCATGGTCTCTAGCATCTTATGACCCAGACTGAGCTTAATTCTAGGAAGTGTAGATGGATAGAGTTGCTTAAGGAGTATGGTATCTCTATATTATATCATCTGCATAAGATAAATGTGGTAGCGGATGCCTTGGGCTGGAAGGTGGTAAGTATGGCTAGATTTGATTCTATTTTAGTTAATTAGATACCATTGGCTTGGTATATCTAGTCCTTTTCCAAATTGATGGTGCAACTTGACATTTCTGACCCTAAGAGAATTCTTGCTAGTGTTAAGGCCAGCTTTACCTTATATGACCAGATTTAGACTAGCCAATTTAAAGATATGAGACTTGGTATTATTTTCGATCGGTGTTACATCCTTAGTCTAAGAGGGATACCATAGATTTTGAGGGTATTTTGATATTTGATTGTTGAACTTATATTTTGAGGGTTAGAGATTTGATTTAGTAAATTTTGCGTGATGCTCACAGCTCCAAATATTCTACTCAAACTTGTAAAACTAAGATGTATAGAGATTTAAGGCAACATTATTGGTGGAGTGGAATGAACAGAGGTGTGGCAAACTTTGTAGATCATTTTTTATGTTTTCGGTAGGCGAAGGTTGAGCATCAAAGACCTGGTGTATTGATTCACAGGTTTCCTATTCGTGAATGGAAGAGGGAGCAAATCACCATGTCCTCATTAGTGGTTTTCCTTGCACTTCCCATGGTTTTGATGGTATTTGGGTCATTGTAGATAGTCAACAAAATTGGCATATTTTATTCCTATTCAAATGTGCTTCAATGCCAAAAGGTTAGTTAGTACCTATATTTGGGAGATAATCCAATTGCATGGTGTGTCAATATCTATCATTTCAAATTGTGGGTCAGTGTTTACTTCTATCTTCTGGAGAGCTTTTTAGAAGGAGTTGGGTATTAAGGTTGGAGCTGACGATTTAGGTTATTGAGGATATTCTTCAATCCCATGTTATAGATTTTAAAGGTTAGTGGGTGCAACAGTTACCTTTGGCAGAGTTTACATAAAATAACATATGGCTCTTGAGCATTGAGATTGCACCATTTGAGGTATTATATGGTAGGTTTTGTTATTCATTGGTTGGATGGTTTGCAACCTCTAATATTAGACCCCGTGGTACTAAGTTTGTTCATGAGTCGTTGGAGTGAGTCAAGGTGATTCTGGATAGGCTGAGGGTAGCTTAGAGTAGGTAGAAGGCTTATGCTGACCTTAGACTTTGTGCCTTGAGTTTTGGAATTGGTGATCGGATATTCCTCTATGTATTACCCATGAATGGTGTGATAAGGTTAAGGAGGAAAGTCAAGGTCAACCAAAGATATATTGGACCTTCTGAGGCCCTTCTCACAGTTGGAGAGGTGGCATATGAGTTAGCCTTACCCCCATATTTTTCTATTGTTCATTTGGTCTTCATTGTTTCTATATTACAAAGGTGCATTCTTAATGATTCTCATGTGCTTCGATGGGAATCGATTCATTTGGATAAGCGGTTGACCTTTGTGGTGGAGGTTGTGTACATATTATCCAAGGATGTCAACCAGCTGTGCTCTAGAGAGATTCCAGTTGTTAAGGTTCAGTGGAGGCACCGCCTAATAGGGAGATTTAGAGTGAAATGTGAACCTAGTATCCTTACTTGTTCAAGCCTTCAGGTATATCTTAACTTTCATGGTCTAAAGTTCTATAGTTTTCCTAACTCATTTATGACTTGTTGGAGCTGACAGTTCAGTTACCGGGCAATTCATTTGATTTTTAGAGCCAATTGTCTATTTTTAAATCTTCATTGGTAAGAATTGGTTACTGGGCATAAAACTTAGTCAAATAATCTCGTATGACAATTTTGAAAGTTCCACCAGCTCCAAAACGTCCATTTTAGGCTAGGTGGACCTTCAGTTTGTGTACCAGGTAGTCCAAATTCATTTCAAGCTATTGGCCAGAAGTTGATAAAAATAGCACATGGGTGTGGGACTTACTATCATTGAAATGACCTCAAACGAAAATTTTGACTGCGCCATTGATTCTAACATGTCAATTTTGATAGGGAGCATTTTTATAGGAAGAATAGTTCATTTGCGTTTATGATATTTTGAATGAATCTTGAGGGTCGATGGAGACTTGGAAAAATTCTGATTCTCCACCTTCTGTACTCAATTGATGCATTCTCTAAAATAGTCCTTTGGGCATTTTAGCGGCCTTCCAGGTTCTTTAACAGCCTGACCTAGACCCAGCGAGCCGCTTTTGCAGCAAATTCGCCGCTAAAGCTCAAGCAACTTTAGCGGCATTTCAGGTGAGCGTAGGTACCGCTTTCACGGTACCTGGGCATTGTAGTGCTGACCGTGAAAGCGACTTATGTGTGAGCTAATGTAAACACATTTGAGGCTTTTAACTAAGAATAATTGCAAAGTCTTAAATAACTTTTGTCGTTTTTGATTGGTTTATGTTTGATTTTGCAGTTTAAGCTGATATGATAGAGAACCAACAAGAATGGAAGCAAAGAAGTTGAAATCTGAAGAAATGTGAAGACAAGTGTGGCTGACGACATTTATGATAAGTCGTCATCCCTGTGATAAGTTATCAAAGCCGTCGTCAGTAGTAAACAGAGAATTGGTCTAAGTTGAAAGATGTGACGACATTTTGTGATAAGTCGTCAAGGGTCTGATAAGCTGTTAAGAATATCGTCAGCCTGAGGCAGCACAAGAGAACTAAGCAGGGCTTTGACGACATTTTGTGATAGACCGTCACAAAGCTGATAAGTTGTCAAGTTTGTCGTCAGCCTTAAACAGGAAGAGCCAAAAATGAAGAAGGAGCTGGCGACATTTGTGATAAGTCGTCAGCCTCCTAATAGGCTATCACAAATGTCGTCACCTAATCCGAGGGATTTCTGAATTCTATTATTTTGTTTCCATAATTAGGGTGAACTATTTAAAGCTTTATTTTAGGGTTTTCTAAGGAGATCCGCACATTGAGTTTTGACAATACTTTTTGATATTTTTCTCTGTCTAATTTCTTGGCTTGAAAAAACAAATACTTTAAAGAGATTATTATCATTATTCTGGGATTTTCCTTTGTGATCTAATCTGCTATTCACTAGTTATTCTTCTTCTTGTGGTAAGTTTAACCTTCTAAGAATGAATACAACTTATTGTTTTGATTTTAGCATTATGAGTGGCTAAATTCCTGTAACCTGAATTATGGGATCTAGAGTTAGGTCTTGATTAGGTACTAAGTGTTCAAGATTCAAAAGGTGGTAGAATTTTTTGATAATTCTGAGGTTTTAATTAATGTCTGTTGGTTGCAAACAATAGATAACACCTGCTTTGGTTTGCTTGAGAAAGAAATCAAATATAGTGGGAAGTGAGTTATCGATAGGGACTTGGAAATACTCCGTTTAATAATCAGCGTTGTAACAAAGTTGGTTAACCTGAGGTAAAATATGGGCAGTTAATATAAATTTCCTAAGTCCGAGAAGATTAGGTAATTAAATGCTTAAGTATGTCAAGAGACATTTACGCATAACGTCGATAAAGATAACTTGTTGTCTTACCTACCGTGAGAATCTTGAACCACCGTTAGCATCTGTCAAGTACCGGAAGCCCTAGTGAACATAATTCTATCTTTTCAGAAACTCTTGATTACGAACACTGATTAAAGCGACCGAAAATTACTTGTTAAACTAAAAACCCCCCATTTTGGGGAACATCCAACTATCAGTTGATTGATTTGGAAATGACTTACGCTCACACCATATTCCCTGTGGGATTCGACCCCAACCTAGTTGGGTTTTATATTGACAATGATCGTTTACATTCTCATTGAGAGGTGTAGTTTGAGCGTTATCAAAAATGGCGCCGTTGCCAGGGAATACGACTGTAAACTGAAGTTTGTGTGCACAAATTGACTATTAGTTAAGTTTCCTTGTTTTACATTTATTTGTTGTTTTTGTTTATTTGCAGGATCTTTATTGTGTATGCCAAAAACCAGAAGTTTCGGTGAACCATTATTACCACCTAATCCAGAACTGCAACGAATTTGAAGAATGGCAGAACAGTAAGAGTCTGACAGACTGGCAGCCTTAGCTCGAGCTTAGGTGAATGTTTAAAATGTCGACCAGCAAGAACGATATCTAAACCCAGAGGACAAAAATTTGGGAGAAGAGGAGTTGCTGAATCCTGGTAACCCAAGGCGTGTAGAGAAAATAGCTGCACCAGTATGGCGTAATGTTAACAGGAACCATCCATTCCAAGAAAGATAAAAGTACCAGACGGTCCAGTATGATCTCAATGATGATGATGATAGAATGGACGGAGCACGTACAACGGGTGCAATTATTCCTCCATCGTTGGCACCTGGGGCCAAGTTCAACATTACGAGTACTATATTTTTTCACCATTTGTAAATCTTTTGATAACCCAGGAGTGGGCCAAAATGCTATCCGGTTGAGATTGTTCTCGTTTTCTTTGTCTGGGGAGGCAACTTTGAGGATAAATGAGCTAACACCCGATTCTATAACTAACTGGAGGTAGTTGAAAGGAGCTTTCCTAGAAAGGTTCTTTTCGCCTTCCAGGAGGGTACAGTTGAGGGATGAGATCAACAACTTTAGGCAGCTCCCGACTGAAGCCTTGCATAAAATATGGGAAAGATTCAAGACGAAACTGACACAGTGTCTGAACCACAACATGATGGACATACACTTGATGGAGACTTTGTATAGGGCTCTTAACTCTGTTACGAAGACAATTGTAGATAATGCTGCTAGTGGTTCGTTTGTTGATCTATCATTCCCAGAGGCTTCAGAGATGCTGGACAGAATGACCAAACAGAGTCAGGTATGTCATACTAGAGACTCTGTGGTAGCTATCCCCACTGCTTCTGTGGGTATTACTACGGAACAACACAGAAGAGAAGAAGGGTGTGACTAATACATGACTCACCTTAAAGCGTAGATGGACTTGCTGACCAAGCACTTTCTATCAGGCAAGGTTAAAAAGGTGAAAGTTGTGGGATCTTAGGATAGAAGTGATGCTGATGTAAATGAAGAGACGAACTATGTTAATAATCAGAGGGGTTTCCACGACAATAGCCAAGGGAATCAAGGTCAGAACTTTTATGATAAACCTGGTTATAAAGATAGGGAGCAAGGGAATTTGAGGAATAACAATGACAGAAGCGGGCTATATGTTCCTCCTGGAAATCGTGAGGTTGCTTCAACAAGTTCCAAAAAGATGTCCATGGAGGACATCATGGCTAAGTTATTGAAAGGAGTGGACGAAACCAACTCTGGTGTGACCACCATGAGGACCGATCTAAATTCCATTAGCCAGTTGGTGCACTCACACTCTACCATAATTAAATAGTTGGAGCAACAGATGAGCCAACTTTCCTCAGCATTCAACCAGAGAAAGAGCGGAATGTTGCCGAGTGATACGTTCCATAATCCTTGTAATGATGGCTCATGCATGGCTATTAATACTAGGAGTGGTAAGATGTTAACTGACCTTTTCGTGGGCAAATCTGTAGCTGATGAGGTAGTTGTTGATGAACCAGAAGAAGGTGATCCAGTGGAGTCTGAAAAGCTGGACAATTTTGATGACGCTCCAGAGAAAGATAAAGAGAAGGAGAAGGAGGTAGTGCTGAAAACCATCCCAAGACCACCACCTCCCTTTCCTCAATGATTGAAGAAGAAATCAGATGAGGCAAAACTCAGCAAATTCATGGCAATGCTCAAGCAATTGACAATAAATGTTCCTTTAGTTGAGGCACTTGAGTAAATTCCAGGATATGCCAAGTTCATGAAAGAACTTGTGACATGAAATGGAAGGTTAGCCATGAAACGAAGGACAATCTCCTTCATTGTGGTGCTATATCTACAAGGTCTTTAGTGCAGAAAAAGGAAGATCCGGGAGTGTTTACCATCCCGCGCACTATTGGTACCCTGAATTTTACAAAAGCACTATGCAATTTGGGAGCCAGTATAAACCTAATGCCACTTTCTGTGTACAAGAAACTGGGTTTGGGGGATCTTACTCCGACAAACATAAGATTAGTGATGGCAGATCGGTTTGTGAAGCAGCCTGTGGGCATATTAAATGATGTCTTGGTTAAGGTGGCCGATTTCATTCTGCCTGCTGATTTTGTAGTCCTGGATTGCGAAGTGGACTTTGAAGTGCCCATCATCTAAGGTAGACCATTCCTTGCAACTGGGGGAGTGATAGTAGACATGGAGCTGAATGAGCTGAAGTTCAGGCTCAATGACAAAGAAGCACGCTTCAAAATACACTCATCCATGACTTAGCAAAAAGAGATGAGTGTTTTCTCAATCGTTGATGTATTCTATGAAGATGGTAAAGGGCAAACAATAGGTTGTCTTGACGATGTATGAGTAGTCAAGATAACCAAGTCATTCCGCGACCTTAAATCAGGAGATATTGGGAGGCAACCCAAAATTTTTATACTCCAGTAAATTATTTATTTTTGTAGTAGGTTATAGCTCAAAGAAGGTGGAATCGATGTATTCAGCCAAGTGCCCCTGACGACATTTTTTACTGGCTATCACGATTGTGATAAGCTGTCAGATTTGTCGTCAGAGACCTCACCTCTGAAGAAGGTTCTATCAAGGCTAACGACATTTATGATAAGCTATCACAATTGTGACGGCTTATCTGAAATGTTGTCATAAAAAGCCCAACATTAGCTAAAACTGTGAGCCAAATTAAAAGACCTGACCCAGCCCACAACTTGGCCTTTCCACCTTCCCACTTAGTTTTTAATTCCTTTAAGTTATTTTTCTTTCATACTTAGAATATTTTCTTCCCTTCTTTAAACTTCTTCTAAGTAAAACAAGAAGCAAGTTCCTTGTGTGTGTGGGTTTACAATTAAAATCAAGAACTTCTTCTTACTTCCTCTTGCTCGTGTAATCACATTGAAGGCTCCCATCAGGTATGCTTAAAATTTAACTTTACTTTTCTAATGATAAGTGATAGATTGATGACAACCCAAGTTCCCAAGAAGCTTAAACCAAGTCCAACTTGCAAAAAGGGCTAAAAATTGGAACTAGGGTTTGCTGTGCAAGCCTAAGACTTATAAGCTTAGCTCAAAAATGAAACTCGAGTGGATTTTAAGGAAAAATGGGACAAAAAACTGAGTTAAAGTCAAAGTTAAGTTCTGATAAGAGCTGACAACTTTCATGATGAGCTATCACAACTGTGACGACTTATCAGAAATGTCGTCAAAGGCTGCTAAGAATGAAGTAGGTTCTATTTAGAGATGACGAAATTTGTGATAGGCTATCACGTTTATGATGGCTTATCAAAAATGTCATTAGAATTTGATAAAATCTTATGAGTTTTGTTTAGATCTAATGACATTTATGATAGGCTATCACGTTTGTGATGGCTTATCAAGAAATGTCGTCACACCTGGCACATGAAGCATTACTAAACCCTTTCAAGGGGTGTAGAATTTCAATGATCGATGTTTTTGTGTTTGTACTCTTGAGGGTCAACTAATAGTTTATCTCTTGCTACAGGTCTTGAAATGGCACCCAAAGGAAAGAACTCAAAATCCACAAAGAAAGTGACCAAGGGAAGTGCATCTCGGAGACTCTTCAATGAAGAGTCTGATTATGAAGAAGAAAAGTCTCTGCTCAGGAAGAAAAAGAAGAAGCAAATCTCTAAAATGACTCCACCACCCCCACCAGTTGAGGTGGAGGGGAGTGAAAAAAAGTAAAACTGAGCCAACCACATTCGAGCATACAACTTCTGAACAGTCAGCCTCTGAGCAACAAGAGTCTGAATATGCTGCATCTGAAGAGCATGATTCAGATCAGCCTGAGTCTGAGGAACATGAGTCTTAGCAACCTGAATTTGAGGGACCATCAACTGAGTCCCCCTTCTACTGAGCCATAAGATGACGAAGACTCTCCGATTCGGGGAACTATGGTCAAATGCAAGAATCCTAAAGTCTGAGATAGCTCTAGATGACAGATTCCCAAAGCTTAGAAAATCTTCTTTGATGGGCTTCGTAGAGCCAACAGGAGAGCTGTCAAGAGGACAATCTTTGAGGAGAAGAGAATTATCACTAAGGGGTTGAGCAAGTACCCGGAAGTGGAGAAAAAATTTCATGGCTATGATTTGGGATGGACTACACAAGGAGAAAATTCATTTTTCCCTACACTATTTAAGGAGTTCTATGCAAAATACCAAGATCTCTTGGAAAACATATGTAGAGAAGGAGAGAAAGCAGCTGACCAATCTTTGTTGGACAAAGTTTCGGTACGGGGTGTAATGGTGGATATTTCTGAAGCAATAATTAACAGGTTCCTTCATGGCCCGAACTTCACTCCGTAGGCCACTTCACCTACTTTCTATGCCTGATTGAAGCATAAGGAAAATTAGCGGAATTGGTTAGCCACACTCATAGCCGATGGAAAACTAGAATGGCTAAAAAATCCGAGTGAAAGGATCTTCAAGGCATCCCTGAATTCAGAGGCAAGATTTTGGTGGGGTATTGCTCATACTTGGTTGATGCCCATAGATGTTGATAATATTCACGGGGATCATAGAGCAATAATATTCGCAAGTTTTGTGGCTAACCTTACATTGAATTTTGGAGAGATTATTGCCGAAGAGATAAAAATTCATGTCTCGAGGTCTGATACATCATATACCTTCCCTTGTTTAATTACAAGGTTGTGTAGGGAAGCAAACGTGCCAAAGATTGTAGGGTTAGAAGAAGAACTCCTCGTCAAGAAGACCCACAATCCTATCAGAAATGAGGAAAATCAGCCGAGGCTAATGTTTGACAGGGGCGCAGAAATTCACACTGATCCACCGATTACAGGTACTAATTCAGTGCCTAATACAGAGATGCCAGATTCTGAAGCTGCACCTCCAACATTTGCAACAATGGCAGAATCATTAGTTCCCAGAACTGAGACAAATCCACCAGCTGCTATGCCAACAACAGAATTTGCCTTCACTCTGATGAATTTCAAGAGAGTAGCAAAGCAGTCCAAGTGGTGCGAGGATCAGCTGAAACTCTTTGCTAAGCAATTCACAGTTATAGTTGACAAAAGAGTTAAGGTTGTATTTGAGCCTTACAAGGCCTTGTCGGGAAGGATTAATGAATTAGAGAACCACTTCAATGCGCGGTCAGACCCAGAGATGGCACTGCTTAGGTCAGAACTGGCTAAGGTGAAGGCGGAGGTTGGAAAGTTACAGTAACACCAATTTATGGTGTCATCAGAGCCGGAAGTGGAGGAGTCTGAGGGAGAAATTCCATTGTTTGATCTCACAGAAGAGCCAATGAAGAAAAAGAAAAAGAAAGGTAAGAAGAAAGTCAAAAGAAAGAGAGAGAGGCCCGACAGTGATGAAGAAAGAAAAGTAGAGAAGAGGGCAAGATAGAATTCTAAAAGGGAGGAGATGAAGAAGGCAAGGATTGAGTCCTTAGAAGACAATGAGAGATAGGAGGCAACTATCTGAGCAAGAGCAGTAGGTGCCTCCACCAGTAGTCCTTCAGAGACTGATAGACCAGTTGCACCAGAATAGTTTGAGGCTCCTGATGGAGATGCAACAGCAGGGTCAGGAACCCATGACCCTCGATATTGATCCATTCCAGGTATACTCTAACCCTTAGTTCAAATTTTCTTTGATTTTAAGTTGAGGGTGTAGAGTAAATTGTTGTTGTAAAATTTTGTAGCCGATTAGGAGAAATACTTGTACTTGAGGAAGTTGAATTGTTTTTTGATTTTTGTACACCTTTTCAAGTAGTCTACTCCTTTAACTATGTGATTTACATTCAAGTGTGACCACTGTGCATCTTTGTATGACATTAGTTCTAGTAACATAATAATCATTGCTAAATAGCTGCATGAACTGAATGATTCATAGCTTGTGATATACGTGTTTGCCATGTGTGTGTGAGAAACTACTTAGTTCCCTTTGTATGCTGAAGCCAGAACTTGACTGGTTAGTCTTACCTAGGTTGAAGGATAAGGGTTAGGAAAGGATCATAGGCCATTTTGATTTTAGCTCACTTTAAGCCTAAATGACCTTCCCTATGTGTATAATATCCCTTGATCCCTGTTTTGAGACTAATTAGCCTATTTTTTTGTATGAAACCTGTCACCTTCCCATTTAAATCAAAATGAACCTGTTTTGGTCCTGGTCCTCCTTGGACACTGTGCACCTTAACTTAGTCAAATAGCCTAAGTTGAGGGTGGCTATCATAGGGGTGTGTGATATAGAATGAGTATGAATAAAGGTAGTATAAAAGAAAAAAAATAAAAAGCTGGGTGCAGAGGAAAAGAGCAAGAAAAACAAAAATTGTGAAAAAGATTAAGTAATTAAGAAAAGACTACACCCATCCTAAATAAGTGTGATCAAGAAAAGAGAAGAGCGGAAAAGGCTAATGAGTGAAACCCTAAAAATCTATTGTAGTGTCATGGAGGCTTAGTCACTTTAAATACCATCGAGTATCATACCAGTCTCTAGCCTACATTACAAGCTTAGGAGAAGTCCTATAGTGATCCTAGCTGACCTATCTGAAGATTTGGGTAATGAATATAAGGGCAAGCCTATGGTACTTGGCATACACTGATTGGAACTTTGTTCTAAGAGTGAGTGTTAGATCATCCCCATGGTTACATATATAATTCCTGATATGAGATAAGGGGGATGTCTTTGTTGTGAGGGCACACTGGTTACATTGCTAGTTACTGACTTGTTCGAGTAGTGTAATAATGGTCTATCCATGGTTGTTATAACTGAATTGATGCCGTATCTTGATTCCTATGTGTTGCATTGGTGTTCTTCATTATTCTTGAATTGAGTGACCTTGGAGATGGTGAAAGTGTTTTGAGATAATGTGGATGATTGACTGCCAAATGTGCCTTGTATTCTCTTAGTTGTGTTGAGTTGCTAGAGGACAAGCAATTGTTTTAAGTTGAGGGTGTTGATGTGTGAGCTAATGATAACATATTTGAGGCTTTTAACTAAGAATAATTGCGAAGTCTTAAACAACTTTTGTCATTTTTGATTGGTTTATGTTTGATTTTGTAGTTTAAGATGATATGATAGATAACCAACAAGAATAGAAGCAAAGAAGTTGAAATCTAAAAAAATAAAAACATAAAAGAAATAAAAGAAATAAAATATAACAAAACAAAATAAGAAAACAAAAAAAAAAATAAAAAAAAAACAGAAAAAATAAAATCTAAAAAAAAAGAACAAGCAAAAACATACAAAATCAACTAAAACATCCCCCCCCCCCCCAACCCCACATAACCATCCCCCCTCCCACCCCGAGAACTGAAGCAGAGCTTTGACGATATTTTGTGATAGACCGTCACAAAGATGATAAGTTGTCAAGTTTGTCATCAGCCTTAAACAAGGAGAGCCAAAGCTGAAGAAGGAGCTGATGACATTTGAGATAAGTCGTTATCCTCCTGATAGGCTATCACAAATGTCGTCGCCTAATCTGAGGGATTTCTAAATTCTATTATTTTCTTTCCATAATTAGGGTGAACTATTTAAAGATTTGTTTTAGGGTTTTCTAAGGAGATCCGCACATTGAGTTTTGACAATACTTTTTGATATTTTTCTCTTTCTATTTTCTTGGCTTGAAAAAGCAAATACTTCGAAGATATTATTATCATTATTCTGAGATTTTCCTTTGTGATCTAATCTATGATTCACTAGTTATTATTCTTCTTGCGGTAAGTTTAACCTTCCAAGCATGAATACAACTTGTTGTTTTGATTTTAGCATTATGAGTGGCTAAATTCCTATAACCTAAATTATGGGATCTAGGGTTAGGTCTTGATAAGGTGCTAAGTGTTCAAAATTCAAAAGGTGGTAGAATTTCTTGATAATTATGAGGTTTTAATTAACGTTTATTGGTTACAAATAATAGATAACACCTTCTTTGGTTTGCTTGAGAAAGAAATAAAATATAGTGGGAAGTTAGTTATCGATAGGGAATTGGAAATACTCCGTTTAATAATCAGCGCTGTAACAAGGTTGGTTAACCTGAGGTAAAATCTGGGCAGTAAATATAAATTCCCTAAGTTCGAGAGGATAAGGTAATTAAATACTTAAGTAGGTTAAGAGACATTTAATCATAACATCGATAAAGATAACTTGTTGTCCTACCTACCGTGAGAATCTTGAACCACCGTTAGTATCTGTCAAGTACTGGAAGCCCTAGTGAACATAATTCTGGTTTTCAGAAACTCTTGATTACGAACATTGATTAAAGCTTCCGATAATTACTTGTTAAACTAAAAACCCCCCATTTATGGGAACATCCAACTATCAATTTATTGATTTGAAAATGACTTACGTTCACACCATATTCCCTGTGGGATTTGACCTCAACCTAGTTGGGTTTTATATTGGCAACGATCGCTTACATTCTCATTGAGAGGTGTAGTTTGAGCGTTATCAGTGGCCCACTGCCTACTTTAGAGCCACATTAATCCATTAAATGGCTCACTTAGTCTGATTTACTCCAATTTTTCACACAAGTTAAAAATTTGGAAACCCTAGAACATGCGAAAACTTCGGAAAAATATCAATAGGCAATTTTTGGGTGTTTATATGCTTGAAATAATTATTTCTTATCAGAATTCTATGTATGTTTTTAGCAGTATTTGGTCTCAGAATTTACCCATTCTGGAGGGTAAATATTCCTTGAGGATAGAGGGATGCATTGACGAGTTCAAAAGTGCAATACCGTAAGTGGGCCCCTATATGGTCTTTTTACCTAATTTTTTACTCGAAGCATTAAACTGTAATATGGGTACCGTTGTTCTTGTAATGATGAGTAGATTATGCTTTTGATAGTATGGCTTCATGCGAAAGCTTCTCAGGTGGGAAAATCAACAATTTAGTAGAATGCAAGGGTATTTTTCGATGTCGAGATAGGCTAGGTTTGCCTTTTTTCTAGATTTAGCTTAATCGTAGTATATGAAATATCTTGGAATTTTGTCCCTTGGAAATTTCTTGAGCTTTGAGCTTACTTCCTTTATTATAACTTGTCCATATAAGTCATATGATGTCTTGATGGGGCAGGTGACCCTAGTCATAAAGTGTCCAATAGATGGTGATTGGGTTTTTCTTCTTGGTCATGACTTGGTGATATGAGTCTTTAAGCATGGTGATGAGTCATTAGGACAAACCTTAACCAAATCAATAACTTAGAGGCTTGACTTTGCTCTGAGTATGAGTGGCTTACTAGGAACTGTGAGGATAGCTTACGAGTTGTCAGGTGAAGTGGTAGGTTATCCAGTGTCTGACTTATTTAGGTACTATATGGGTTACGACTTGACCCTACAAGTCATTGGGTCAGGTTATGAGTGGGATCATAGAGTCGTAAGGTGGACAGTGTATGGGTGTCCAACTCACTGTCTAGGATATAACTCAAGGTACAAGTAGTATGATATGGTAATGAGTCAATGGGTTGACTCGTAACCAAAGACAATTTTTTTACTGCTTTTAAGCTGAGGATATTCTAGATATTTCCCACTTTAATTACCTTTGATATCCCGACTTAAAAACTTTATTGGGACTTTATTATCATATTATTCCCAATAAAACACTCCTACATTCTCTCTCAAACTATCTGTTCAAGCTAAGCCTAGGGTTTCAGGGAAAGTGGTTATCTTAGTTCTAATGGTGTAATCTCTTCTAAATTTCTTGGTATTTAAGGCATGTTACTCCTCCCTCACTGTTATTTTACTTAAAGCACATGCTTATTATATGGCATTAATGGTATTGTTATGATTGTGTATTAAAGGTTTGGGGTCTTTGAATGGTTAATGTTGAATAATGTTTTACCATGGTTTAATTATGTTTTTCCATGATTTAAATATATTTTTGAACATGTGGTGGCATGGGTATGATGATGGAACTTGTGACTTTTGAAGTGGTTATGACCCCAACCAAGTATTATAAAATTGGTTTATAGTTATGAAAAAGGTGGGAATTTCAACTAAGGGTACAATGGAATCCCTAAAGTGTTTGATTTGACTTATTTCTTGAAAATAATGCATGGTATAAATGATTAAATGGTTACAGATGGTTTTGAAAACCTTGTGGGGTACATGGGAATCCCCCAAGTGATAATATACTGAAAACCTTCCAGGGTACACGGGAATCCCCCAAGTAACTATAATAATAGAGTCTTTGGGATCATGGAAATCCTTTAAGTGTTTACTAATGACATTTCTTGCAAGCTATAGTCAGTATGATGATACCACAGAATAATCCTTGAATAATTGACTACTAGATTTGGTGGTTTGGTTATGTGCTAAATGCTTTAATTGGGCAATAATGGGGGTAGTGATAGCTAACTGTGAAGGTGTGAGTCAAAAGGAAAGGCACTCAAAACTTATGTTTACGATATGAGGGTTGGTCTTGGTGACCATATGCTTGTGGGGTACATGGGAATCCCTCAAGTCTATACTTATATATATGTATCATAGAGGGATAAGGGTATAAGGGAATCTCCAGCCATCTATGATATCTCTGGTTCGTGTGGCTACCCGCACTGGGCATTTTTAGGGGGTAACACTAGACTCATATATCCGGTGGGTGGATTTATGATGGTAAATCTACACAATGGAGATAAAGTTTTTAAATGCATACTAAACCTTATTCCTTATCCTGGTAAGGTATATATGTGTATATATTTACATGTAGTTATTTGAATTGGTTTGATGTGGTTTTTATTTGATGGAATTATTTTATATTTATCCCTGAGTTACATGCTAGTTCATCTCGCTAAACATCTTCGGGCACTGTATCCCCACGTAATGCAGGAACTAGCCATACTTTCACTTTTTCTACTTAGTGACATGATTATTTAGGGACATCTTTTGAGTCATATTGAAGTGGTGAGATTTCATATTCCCAAAGATCCTATTTCGTGCTATGGACTTCTTTATTTTATTTTTATTTCTTTGGTTTTGGTTTTGACTTTGGTCGGGGGCATTTCCCGACTGGATATTCTTTGATTCTGTCTAGAAGATCTTTTTTACTACCATGGGCATGGGTAGTGTCGATATTAGTATTAGAAATGGTATTGTATTGACATTAGGATCATATTGTATGGCCACTTGATTTTGGATGTTTGGTTTTGGTTATATATTTATTTTTAATATTTTTAAATTTAAGTTATCTTATCTTGTTATATGTTCATAATTCATCCAATATGGGATGTTGGGCGGTTAGTGGTTTGGGTATTGGGGGTGGTCTCCGATCTTGGTTGGACTTGAGATACCCAACAAGACTAGGACTTGGTTTTGATCGTGTCAGCATACTTGTGATAATGTGCTAGATATGGGTGGAAAATTAGGTCTTGGAGGCTTATTTTTTATAATTTGGGACTTTTAGCCCATTTGGTAATCGTAATTTAGGTGTAATTGACTTAGTTGCTTATGTTTAGGGTAGAACTTCTATCTTAGGACAAAATATGCTTCATTTAGTATGTAGAAGTGAATTTAGATGCCTTATCCTAGTCCGGGGTAGGATTTGCCTTAGGAATTTTTTTTTGAGATTAGAAGTGTGCCTCTTTGACCCACCTTAGGCCAAGACTATCATAAGTTCCTTGTAAGCTTATAGGTGTATTGTATCCTTTAGATTATATATTTAGTATCTTAAGGAAGTTAGTTACCTGATACTTATGCTAGATTGGTACTTGAGAGTTGATACAAATTCTAGTACAAGTATGATGATTTATGATCACAAGATCAGTTCAATTTCGATATTGTTCATGATTTAATTTCCGATTAAAGTCTAGCATTTGATTATTTGTATTCTATTTCAGGTCCGACATTTGATTATACGAGTTTCAGTTCAAATCCGACATTGAGGGGTAACTTATGACAAGTATGGAATTGGTTATAGTCAGAGATTTATGGTATGGAAGGACTCTTGGTTATGGCTTGAGATGTGGTTATTTAGTATAAGTCCATTTACTTATTATCTTTGATTTCACTTTTTGGGCTTATGGGGCCCCACATTGAGATATTTAGTTTCCATATATACTGGCTTATTCGGCTAATTTTGTAGTGATAGTTATGCGTTTCTTATGTTATTATTTCAAATTATTTATCTATTTACAATATTTGGAGCATTATTTTAGGTTTCCATTTTACATTGACATAGCATATTTATCTTGTTTATTTATTATACTTATATAATGTTTTAGCCCAGCCAACCGATGATGCCTATTGAGTCCCCGTGGCTTTGGTACATATACCATATTTTTTGTACCTTTTTGGTACAAATCAGATTACTAGTAGCCGTCGTTGACATCATGATTGTTCTGCTTTGAGTTCAGAGATAGGGTGAACTTTTTGAGCCGGAGTTGCCATTTTTTCTTTTTCCATTTATGTCTAGTCTTCATTATTCGAGATTGATTTGTATTTGACTATTACAGTGCTTATATTCCTTTTGTTAGTATCTCCTATACTGACACTACTAGGTCATGGGATGCTATTTTTATCTTATTTATCCTCTATATTAGTACTTTATAATTACTATTTACCTTATTTATTGTTATAAGTCTTTACTTGCAAATTTCCAGAATTTACGCCATTTTCCCACAAAATTAGCCCATTGTTCATAGCTCTGGGGAACAATTTGGCTTACCAAATGGCGAGATAAAGTAAATTCCATCATGACTCAAAATTTGGGTCTTGACACAACCCAGCTTAATAACTGTTGCCTCTGCTCAGGATCCTTTATCTTGGTCCTATTCTTCACTATCTCCATGCAATGGTTAAACTATGTTGTACTCATTGGCATCTCATGCCCGAGCCCAAATTAGAACTGCTAAATAGTCTGCTTGGATATATCAATCTGAGTACCCCAAACTTAAGTGTGATCCAATAGAGATTAATCTCGAGCTAACTTCCCCGTAGGTGTGATCAAATTGACTAAAGCAGCATATGCGAAATAAAACTCATGAACTAACTCATAAGAAAAACACCCAAAAGTTCATCACATCCAACAAAGCCTGTATCTATTAAACAAGGACTTTATCTCTGGAATCCTAGCCAAGACACTTGTAAAAATATGGGGGTTCATCAATAATGTTCCTTTTGAAACCAACCCTCTCAGTTGGCTCGATATCCCTATCAAATATATCTTTCATATCCTGAATGCACAACCTCCTATGTTCTTAGGTTAAAGGAATCATAGAAGTGTTTGTGGATCTTATATCTTACCACCCAAACAAGATTTAGCAATGCATCACTCTCACCCTCACCAGACTCATTGGACTCTTCTCCTTCTTCAGACTGGGAACATTATTATTTTTCTCACTATGACCCGACTCAGATGATTCCATTCACTTTTCAGATTGGGAAGTGATTGTATCTTCTTTTCTATCACTAGATTCAAATAATTTCTCTCTCTATGAATGTGAAAGAGGTAGGTACGTGTGCAATGTGAGCAGGTAGGACCTATGGTTGAGCTATTATGCAAGCTGTGGTGTAAACTTAGTTGTGGCATTCTCTTGTGTCTGTCTTTTTGTATGGAAAGGTACAAGTGGTACATCATCTATCTCATACTCTTCCATGACCTACTTCTATTAGGAGACTCTTCTTAAGAGTTTAGACTTTGGGTCTTGGGCATTGGCCCTCCTATTAGAGGAAGGAGCATCATCGCCTCTCTTTTGAGTCCTGTTTGGTAGCATGGAAGCTATGTACGAGTGAATGTACACAAAAAATGCTGTAAAAAACATTCAAGAATCTAAAAAATTGCAGGTCTAAGTCATGAGTCCAGTATACCAATCATTGAATGGGTTAGTTCACAAGTCGTAGAATAGGTTCAAGAATCGTAGACCTTACTCGTGAAAACTAAAAGCAAAATATGAGGTGCATCAGTCTTAGGTTTGATTCCTATGAGTTCAATCCACGACTCGTTAACCAGGTTTATGAGTCGTGGGTTGGACTGTTAGGTTTAAACAGGGTCTCCTACATATTTGCTCCTCTACTTTTCGATCCAATATTGTAAGAATCACTATACACTTATTTCGTATTAAATTTTTCCACCTTACCTACATGTATTCCTTAACAATTTGAGAACATCAAATCATAATTATAACTTCACTTGGGGTAGTGGGGAATTAACTTAAAAAATTATGGATAGAAAGAAACATGCCAGTGCAAAGACGAGACTTGTGAATACTAACTAAACAAGATGGTTCCTCACTTAAATCTCTTATGTGTGGTGTACAAGAGTGGGTGTCGAATTATTTGATTAGGCTATTAGGATGGTGATCACTATTAGGGATTTGGGAGGTATTTATATTTTAAATAGGAAAAGAGGGAAATATAGTGGTAAGGTTTTATTTTAAATGGATAGGTTTGGGTTTGAAGATATCGGGTAAGGTATTTGTAAGAAGGGCCAATTTTATATTTTTGGGTTAGGTCGCATGGGGGTTTTCAATTTGGAAGGTAATCATAAGTTAAAAACTTACTCGGTACCCATAAGTGTTACATATGAATCATAGACAATGTTCATGATCCATGAGTTGAACTCGTGGGTCATGTTTTAAGACTTAAAGAGTCTCTAAGTCCCATGGGTTCAATCTACTATTCATAGATATGGTCTATAAATCATGGGTTGCACTCGTAGAATATGACCTAAAACCCCAAAAATTTGTCTGATTCCCACGAGTCATGCTTACAAGTCATAGACCAATTTCACGACCCATAGGTTAGGATCAAAGAATAGAAACTTCACTCTGATTCTCAAGAGTCTAGTCTATGAATCGTAGACCTGAGTCACAATTCATAGACTCTACTCGTAAGTATACTTACCTTGAGTTTCTGATTTTTTTCATCTGTTCCTATCATTTAGTACTTCCTGGATACTTCCAAACATGAGAAAATCAAAACAAAGTGAACACCAAGCCCTTGAGTTTCCTCCAAAATAGTGATAGATTTAATGTCGCGGCATGACGTGTCTATGTTGGGTACTCAGACTTCACCAATAAGACCATAGGTTGCCTTCGATAGAGTGCCTGATTTAACATTTTTGCACGACCCAATTTGGTTTGATTTATCAAGCCTATTTAAAGTCCACTTCATAAATTAACCATGGGCCATTTTTGTTAGCCATGTAGTGTTTCTCTATTTGACCATTCACCTTAAACCTCTTCCCGTCTGATGTCACCCAAAACTAACTCCAAAGAAGTATGTTGTGTTGTTTGTCAAATATAGTAACCCAACTCAGGTTGGGGTTGAACCCACAAGAATTACGTACAACAGTCCCTCAAACTTGAAAAAATCCACGAGCAATGCATACAAGTACATAGGGTGATTTGAAAATCAATAGTAACAATTAGCCAAACTTGAATGCTTGAGTTTCTAAACAATAGACGAACACTAGAACTATGTTCCCTATGGTTTCTTAACTTTGTAAGTTTCTCGTGTTTTATCCACCTAACCCACTGCTCTGCATGCAAAGTTGATAAGCTATGTCTTATCAATCGTCTTGTGAGCGTGTTGATAAATCCCATCCTTCACCTTGAGAGTCTCAGTATGTCGTCTTGTTGTCCCTTATCTATAACCTCAGTAAAACTCTTACCTTTTGAGTCTTGAGTTGATTAGATGAAGCATCCCAGGTTTGGAACCTTAGAAAATTTCTAGGAATCTCATTCTTCGAACCCACAACTACTCATGGTACAACCTTAAACTTGGGTATGAGTGGTGAATACCTATCGTAAGCTGAACAATGTTAGTTGGTGGGATTATCTTGGTCACTGGAATGGATACGACTTAATTATATGAGTCGTAAGGCATGGGTACGAGTCGTATAGGTGACTTGTAAGGTGGTCAGCATTTGATCCTTCTAGTGTTATTTTCTTCTAAGGATACAGATCATGGGTATGGATCGTATACTGAGGTTATGATTTGGTTGGATGAGTCGTATACTGGATAATGTCTGATCCACGGTGAGGATTGGTTACAATTTGGTGGGTATCAATCGCAAGCTAGGTTTTGACTGGTAATGAGGTTAGTCATAACCCTATGTCGAGTTTTTATGAGATTTAATAGGGGTATTCTGTACATTTCCCTACTTATTCTAATAAAGACCTATTACTTCTAATACATTTAGGAGATTATTTACCCTATTATTTTATTCTTAAACACTTAGAATCTCTTCCAAAACATATTATAATTCTCTCAAGAGATTTTGAGGCAAAGATATAGGGTTTCAACTAAGGGATTACTTTGGGGCTTGTCTTGGTGAATGATTGATTTCATGGTTTTTACTTTTGCATGATTTTAGTTTTCAATCATTGATTTGGGGTTTTTGATGTTAAATGTTTGGTTGTGATTTATTATGGTTTTAATTATGGTTTTTATGCATTAATGGTGGTTTTGGATAATGGAATTATGTGGTAATGGTTTAATGGTAATGTAAATTGGTTTTGGTTATATTATACCCCCAAGGTGTTTGATAAAATTCTTATAAAGATATGTTCATTGCATTGACTTATGTTAATGGAACACTTGCTTATTTTAAGCTTATATATGAAACCTCAAATGTTTTTCAATGGTTTACAAAGGTTAATGGCTAATTGATAATGCTTGTGGAGAATATGATAGTCTCCCAAGAGTTTAATATGGTAAACAGAAAGGGCACCAAGAGTCCCCATAATCTAAACAGTTTGGCTATGGGTAATTCTCTCAAGTATGGTTTTAATTGGGCATTAATGCCGGGATGTGTAAGCTAAGCCGTAGAAGGTGGCGATCCTTTGGGGATCAAAATCGAAAACTCATATTTGCTGATATGAGGGGTCTTTGGTGGCCATGTGCGAGTGTCATATTTATATTGGAGGGATGTACTAGTCATCCCAGGGTTATTGCCTGGTCATGCAACTACACGTACCGGGACCCTTTCAGCAGGTGGAGATAAACCCATATGGCCCTTGGGTGTTAGGATGGCTAAGATACACGACCTAGGTTAAGGTTTTTAAATAGCATGCTAAACCCGATCCTTTATCCCAACACTTATATATATGTATGGTTGTTTGCATTGGATTGTTTTCACTTGGTTTTGTTAAATGGCATTAATTTATCCTTATCCCAAGATTCATGCTTCTGTTCACCCACTAACCTATATACTGGCAGTTGTATACCAATGATATGCAGAAACCGGATGTTCGACTCCTTTTTCATAGTACTTGATTTGGGGATATCTTATTGTACTGAAGTGGTGAGCTTCCATCCATGCAGAAGACATTATTTCATGTTGGACATTCTTAGACTTTTTGTTTTCATTCCGGATATTGGTTTTGTCCATGGTTGAGGGCATGTCCCGATCAAATATTTGTATTCTTTTGGATAGAGTCTTTGTGGTACTTTTGGGGGTTTGGAACGGGCGAGATCAGTATTAGTTTCAACCTTGGAATTGGAATAAGCTTGGAGGCTTGCATCATCGGACATAATTTCTCATATTATCTTTTGATATTCTCCTTGGTTTGTTATGGTATGGATGGAGGGATAGGAATGGACAGACTTACTTGGGTCGTTCATGGTTGTGACCCTATCCCGAAGTCTTCATGAGATCATTGCGCAATCTTGTTATATGCTTGAAATTCAGCTCATCTAAGGTTATATAAAGTGGTTGGGTTGGGTTAAGGGGGTGGTCCCATGTCCTAGGTGGACTTAGATGCCCATTACGACAAGGCCCCGTTCTGATCTGCGTCATTAGTCGAGGGTTGTTACCCCAAATCACTATTGTAACCTTCTTTTCCCAATCTCAAACTCCCTTGTGAGGACGTTCACAAATATAGGCAATTTCCAAGCCTCTGTAGTATCTTGAGGTGCAATTACTATGCAGAATATTGCAATACATGCAACTACAATAGAATAGATTAATCTCCCACTTCCCTTACGTAGTAGATTCGCTAGGGTTCCCACAACCCTAGTAAAGGAAGTTAACCGCTCATGCTTATGAAATAATCCATAATATTCAATGAAGAAGACATGTAATTAATTTCACAATAATGAAAGAATAAAATTCAAAATCTCCAATTTAATACAAAACCAAAAAATCCAAGAACAGTTGTATCTATGATCAAAGTATGTGAAAATGTGTAGAAAATTATAAAAAGTGTGTAGCATAATAAAGAAAAAACCCTAGGGAATTTATAGTATCTCAAACTAACAAAGACATCCTAATTAAAATGGAATAGGAAAATTAAGTCGGCAGTGGTTATGACTTTTGAAACGAGTCATTAGGCTTTCTTTATGACTCACTGCCTACTCTCGTAGCTCTCTTTGGTCTTAAGTGGTGATGACTCGTATAGTCACATTACGAGTCATATCCTGCTAAACGTAGTCATATCAATAGTTGTTCATATCTAGGGAACTTGAGTATGATGTCTTTACAACTCCTCACATGAGTCATATTCAAACATACAACTTGTGGTCTTCACTCATAGCCATTGGAGCATCAATCCTTTTATTCTTCAGACATTGGTCATAGTATGACTTCCCACTATGAGTCGTAGTTAATCCCTATGACTTGTAGCCTTTCTTTTCTTAGTTCCTCAGTTTGTGTTTAGCCACTGTTATCATCACAAGTTGGGATATGAGTCGTAAGGTGACATGATAACTCCTAGCCTGATCAATACTTCACTTCTTGAGTGCATTTTCTTCTATTTTCAATCTAAGCCTTTTCCTACCCAATTTCCTACAAAACATCATATCCGACAAACCTACCTAAGTCAATGCATAATTTCAACACTTTAAGCATCGAATGTGCAATGTTTCCACGCAACATCAACACCCTCAACTAGAATATTTGTATGTCGTCGGGCAAAAACACAAAACCAAAATACAAATGATACGAAGATCCTAAGGTACTTTTGTCAATCGGCTTATCAATATTTTCTCAAAACAGATTATTCCCCTTCTTTTATTATATTTTAATGAACCCAACTGTGTATATTAATTTGGCACAATGATGTGACACACAGGAATCAAATGATGGCATTACATTAACAATGCACAACTAGGCATGATACAAGTTACACTACCCGAACAGACAAATAATCTAACAACGTGACCCATGTACCCTCTAAGACAAAGAAGTCACATTCATTCATATGGGTTTATCGAGATAATATAGGGACAGTCAAGAGATGCTCACACTCAGAAAGAAGTTCCACAGTGTGCACAGAATACCCTAGGCTTGCCCTTATCTTCTTTACCTTATTTTTTGGAAAGCAAGGTTAGGATCACTATAGGATATTTTTTGGCTTGTAACGTAGGCTTGGGGATTGTATGATATATTTTGGTGCATTTTTTAGTAACTTAGACTCCTTGGTACTACGTTTTCTTTGATGTCCACTTATTTTCCAACTTTTATTTGAATTCTCCCTTGTTCCTCCCTTTTTATTCTTTTTCTACCTGTTCATATTAGATGTGGTCTTTTATTCCTTTCTTTATCTCATTTTTTACAAAAAGTATTTTTTTTTCTACCATACCCAATCTTACATTCTCTTTATTCACACCCCTTATTCATACCCACTGTTCTTTGTACAACTAATAGCCACCCTTAACTAAAGAGATTTGCCTGATTTGAGGTGCATAGTGTCCAAGTAGGACCAGGGCCAAAATAGGTTCATTGCAATTATAATGGGAAGGTGAAATGGTGTAAACAAAAATTAGGTCTATTAAGGCTCAAATTTGGGATCAGGGGATTCTTATTAACTTTTGGTTGGTTATTTAGGTGAAAGTGGATTATGTTAAAAAATGGCCTATGAACCTTTTCTAACTGATCCTACAACTTAGGCAATACTAACTGGGCAATTTCTAGTTTTCGCATACAAAGGGAACCAGGTAACGCCTCATGCACACATTGTACAGGGTCACATTGTTAATTACTTCCTATTTAGTTCATGAAATTGCTCGCCACTATTATTACATTCCTAATTCTAATGTCATTACAAGATTCACAGCAGTCACATGCGCACACAAATCACACAATTTTTAAAATTTATAGGAGGGGTACCAATTTTAATAATTTCACCACAATCATTATAAATATGTCTACTACCTTAGGAATAAATTTTCTTCCTAATTGAGCGTCACACAACACAAAAACACAAAAAAATATGCCAGTTCTGCATTCAAATTACAGGCAACAAGAAGAGAAACATGGAAACAACAATCTATGATGGCTATGCAGTACGCCCTACCCCCAACTAAATATCTATGCAATATCCCCAGTGTATGCATAACATGAAACAAAGGGTTATGACATATATGGGTCCACTTGGTGCCAAACTAAGCCTGATCAGCACAGAGGCCCTTAGACTAGGCCCCATCCTCAACATCAGTGGCCCCAGGGGTGATCGGGGTGCTCAAGTCGGTAGTAGTGCCGACTGTGGTCGGTACCTCAATGATGGATCAAGTTTTGAGCTATGATACTACTCATATAAGTAGCATCTCAAGGTCTGGAAGTCCTGACTCTTGTTACCACCTCGCGGTTCCTATCCTGCCAGTCTACTTCATCTTGTACGCTGGGTTTTTTTGTACCCTCAATATTTTCTTCCACTATGCTTTGTCTCTTTCTTTTCTTGTTATTCTTTCTCTTCTTGTTATTCTTTCTCTTCCTTTCTACACCTTCAAAATTTCCCACAGGGGTTGATTCATCAACAACCTAAATATTTTCAACCTCATCCTCTCTGTGGGTTTCCTCAATGCTAGGCATTGAAAAGATTAGTTTATCGTGCAATTCTTCTTTTGATTTTTGTAGCTCAGCTAAAGGGGTCTGTATTCCTTCTAGGTCTGGGGACTAGATGCCCTTAAGCTGCCAAGTAATCCTTTGGTCGAACCTAACAAACCTCGACTACATAGTTATTATTTTTAACCTCAGAATCTTCTCAACCTTTGGTTTTACTCCACTCTCCATATGACGTACTTTTGTCTCCACAATACTCAACCTTGTTATTATCTTAGTCAAAAATAGATGTGACACTATTATGTAACCGACTGGAACCAATTTGGTTGTGGATGGTTGTAGTGTAGCAGTAGGTGGTAGAGTAGGAGTATGGGAGATGTATTCTACATCTGAGGCCTGAGGCTCAAACTGTCAAGTCTAAGTAGGGATACCACACCTCTCAATGTATTCTCTCTACACTTTGTCCTCATAAGCATCACTAACCATCGTAGCTACCATCCTAGGCATCTTGGATAATAGGTTGGTAAGATCTATGATAAACCTCAAATCTATAATGGTCCTTGGCCTCAAGAGTCGATCGATATCTGGGATCTTTGGCACTCCCGTATCAAGACATATTTGAGTCAATAGGTAGGGTAAGTCCAACACTGTATCATTACTAGTGGCCCTATCCCTGATCTCATGAGTTATCCACTTGGCTATATTGATCTTGTAGCCTGACATTATGCCTACTAACACTGCTGCTTTGTCTGGACCTACGACATTGTACAACAAATTTGGACTCAACCTGTGTCTAACCAGGGTCCACCATGCCTTGGTCCAAAATTTCAGGCTGATCTTCTTTATTAATGACCTATTTCTGATACCCTCACCTACACATGAGGCCTCTTCCCAAGATGAAGCAATAATTTTAATCATCCACCAGAACTAAACAAGCTTATCTTATGAACTTAACTATTTCACCTTAACTTTCTTCATCTCCCCCACTCAAAATTATAATTCTATGGTGTTGACTAGAAGTACAAATTCTTGACCATGTAATATATGGGAGATTGTCCAAAATAAGATATTTACCTCGATACCTCGAATCACCAAGTTTAATGATAGCTCTGCACCTCTTCACAGATTACCTTATGTATTTTCCTTTTCAACTCTATTTGATACACCATATAGAATTTACATACCAATACTTTTCTATCTGGCCCAGTGTTCTAGTCATCTACTTGAACTAGTATTGTTTGAATCGTGCCTTAAATGTGGGCATCTCAGTAATTCCAGTAGTAGTTAGCAGTCTCTAAATATAAATACCTCTCAAGGTTTACAATTATCAGGATTTATGGTATTGTGCTTCTTATATAGTTTTTGCATTCTGGGGTACCCCAACCATTCAATGATGGGCAACGAGGCAGGCTGGATGGATAGTGGAGTGGGAGGTATTTGTGGCGGTGGAACTACTCTAACCGGGCTATCACTCTTCTCCCTCTCCCCTTCTTCTTCAGCTGCAGACCCATCATCATTCCCAATTTTATACTTTGAGTTTGATTCTCCCCCTTTATCAGAACACGATTCTTCCTCACTATCAGTCTCACCATTGTTATCTTCATCATTGTTATCATCATTTTTCTCATGAAGGATGATGGTGAATGGGGTGTGAGGTGTGAGGGTTCTTCATTATTGGTGTGTACTTAGGGTGTGTGTCATTTTCTACAATAGTTGCTTTCTTACCCTTGGGTCATCTTTCCCTTTGGTCCACCTGCTCTTTTACTGGATATTCCTCGAGGTCACCACTTGACTCATCGATGTATTCATTTCTCAACTGATGAGTGGACTTTGGGGCAGTTTTTCTTAGGCTTCCCTCTCCAGTGTCAGCTTCTTTGATGAATCACCTTTTTGAGCCATTAGTACCTAGTGCATAAGACTTATTAGCTAGTCATAAGAAAAACAAGAAAATAAGGTACTAGTATGACGGGGTTTGGGAACAATACAACTCATGAGTGTGAGTCGTTACCTCTGGTTGCGGGTCGTAGTGAGACTCATAGGGTGGAGGGTTTCCTACTCAGTATGCACTGGTTAGGAAATTATTCCTCTTAATGATTATAATTTTAGAATATGAATCATTACCAACACTCGTTATATACCAGAAATACTTTTCTAGTGAAATGACCCTTCCCAGTCATTATGACTCCTGACTATGAGTCATATAGTATGACTACAACTCGTTGAGATGAGTCATAATGTTAACAAAACCTACACACTTATAATCAACCATTTTTCCAGTGAATACAAGTCACGTAACGACTCGTTACATAACCTTATTAGTAGTGAAGATCCCCGTAGCTACTGTATCATGGATGATTAGAATAGTTGGTTCCCATATTCAAACCATCACACACATTAACCATTTAAGCATTCACCAACACTTTGTTCTATCATCCCTAAGCACTATTTTAGAGTATAAAATCACATTTTACTCCCATTATTATAGACTTTACCAATTTCTCAAGAATAGGGTTCGACTAAATTTTCACACACATATTTCAATCAAGAAATCCTAGAAACATTTATTCATTGAAGAAACGGCTTACTGAAATAAAATTTCAAGCACAAAAAGACTTACTTGTTTACTTTTGAGACTTGGATTTCTTAACTTCAATGAATTTGTGCCCTAATTCCTTGAGAATTTTGAATGTGGAGAGTTTTGACTTCGTTAATTTTGATTTTTTGATTGATATAGAATGTGTTGGTGTTGTCGTAACCAATTACGGGAATTGAGGTAGTACTTAAAGTTTGAAATTTGGAATGTTAATCATTTGGGTTCGCCTCTCATATTTTATTATGTAAAGTAGATCGGGTCAACCTGCTAGACCCGCGATAGCAGGTCCAGGTTACGAGTCATGACTATGACTTGTAACCAGACAATATGGGTTGTAGACTCCCTTCTTAAGGACTTTGACCTTAACTGGGTCTCCAGTTGTTATGACTCAAGGTGACGAGTCATAGTCACTGACTATGACTCGCACTAAGAGTTGTAATGACTCCAAAAACCAAATACCTCAGTGTGGTTTGAGTTACAGCACCATGTGACTTAATCTTACGAGTCGTTAAGTCTGGTTACGACTCGTCTAGGTGAGTTGTGAGGCCTGGCACCATAAAATTTTCTGGTTTTTTTCTGCAATCTCTGGCCCTGCACATTCAACACACAAGTTACTCTACAATCAAATAAGTACAAAACATGGGTTGCCTCCCACACTAACATTACAGCATCGCATGGATAGGTTGGATACTCAAATTTCACTAACCATCCCCATGGGTTTCATCCCTTGTAGCACTTGATTTAAAATCGTTGCATAACTCTATTTTATTGGTTACTTAGACTTCACCAAGGCTAACATCATCATTCACCTTTACTTCCTCAGTGTTCCCAATATAGTGCTTGACCCCTTGCCCATTTACCCTAAATGGGGATTCACCATAACACTTCAACTCTATGGCGACATATGGGAACACTCTCACCAGAGTAAATAGTCCATACCATCTAGACTTCAACTTTCTTAGAAACAAGCAAAGTCTTGAATTATAAAGCAACACCTAGTCACCGGGCTTAAATAATATTTTCTCTATTTTTCGATCATGATGCAACATCATTTTTTACTTGTATAGAATAGAACTCTCATAAGCCCAGAGTTAAAATTTAGCCAACTTGTTCACTTTGCTCATCGTCATCTTTGCTATTTTATTCCAATCAAAATTCATCTTCGTCAATGCCTATAGTGCCCTTTACCTCATATTTCTTAAGAAAACTCTTGAATAAGCAATTTCAAAAATGTGACCCATCGTCACCAATTTTTACATGTGGAGTGACAATCAAGAAAAGTTATGTTTTCTAGGAATGTAGTACACTTCTACCTTCATTAGAGCTCTACTGCCTCCACCAAATTGGACACATAATCAACCCCAACCAAGATATACCTTATACCATAGAAGCACACAAACAACCCTATAAAGTTCGCACCACACAAATCAAACAACTATAACTCTAAAATAGAGGTCATAGGGAGTTCATAGAGCCTCAAAATATTAACCTAACGCTGGCATTGGTCATAGGATGCAACAAATTCATGAGCATAATTGTAGATTGCCAGTTAGTAGTACCCACACTATAAGATCTTGTGGGTTATGCGGATTCCTCCATGGTGACCCCCAACTGGTGAAGAGTGACAAGCTTCAGGAATGCTCAATATCTCTACTTCAGGGATGCATCTACGAATAATACCATCCACACAAATTCTAAATAAATAAGGTTGGTCCCAGAAGAATTTCCTTACCTCATGCATAAATCACTTCCATTACTGAAAGGATAAGTCTTTCGAGATAAGATCACTTGCAAAGTAATTGGCAATATCAACAAACCAGAGAATTAGGTCTTGCGATGTTACCAAAATCTGCTTGTCTGTAAAAGTATCATCGATTTCAAGCCCATTCCCCATGTTCTGCATTGTTTCTTCCTTAAGTCAGGACAAATGATTTGCAACCTGATTTTCTATGCCTTTTCAGCCCTTTACCTCAAAATCAAACTCTTGTAGCAAAAGAACTTACCAAATAAATATTATCCTTACATCTTTCTTAGCTATTAGTTATCTCAATGCTACATAGTCTGTATGAATAATTACCTTTGTCCAAATCAGATAGGACCAAAACTTTTTGAAGGTCAAAACCAATGCTAACAACTCTTGCTCAATAACAATATAATTCTTTTGAGCAGGGTTTAATGCCTCACTAGCATAGTACACAGAGTGAAGTACCTTTTCTCTCATTTGGCATATGAAAAAACCTAAATCCATACTGCTTGCATCATACAAGATCTTAAAAAGTAGAGACCAGTCAGGAGACACTATGATAGGGGCTGACACCAAATGTTCCTTCAAGGACTCCAAAGCCTTCAGACATTCCTAATCAAAATCAAATTTCCTCTTTCTCAAGAAGCTTGAAAAAAGGATTTTCAGTTTTGAGAAATCCTTGATGAATTTCTTGTAAAAGCTAGCATGGCCCAAAAAATTTTGAATACCCTTCATCGAGACGAGTGGTGGTATCTTCTCAATTATTTAAATTTTTGACTTGTCAACCTCCAGCCACTTTTTGAAATTTTGTGACGAAGCATAATTCCTTCTTTCCTCACATCAACGCAAGCATTGGGTAGATGGACCAAATAGTCATTAAAAGAATCACCAACCACAGAAAAATCATCCATAAACAACTCAATGGTATCTTCCACCATATCAGATTATATCGACATCATGCATCTCTATAAGGTAGCGGGAGAGTTTTACAACCTGAATGGTATCCTCTTAAATTCAAAAGTCCCATAAGGGAAAGTAAAAGTCATCTTCTCTTGATCTTCGAGAGAAATAGTAATCTGATTGTAACCTGAATAACCATCAAGAAAAGAATACCAGCCCCTTTCCACAAGACTATCCAGTATCTGTTCCCTGAAGGGCATTGAGAAATGGACCTTTTGTGTCCATGTATTTAGCTTCCAATATTCCATGCATACTCTCCAACTTATGACTGGTCTCAATGGTATGAGCTCATTCTTTTCATTTGGCAAGACAGTAATTCTACCTTTTTTTGGGATGCATTGAACAAGATTAACCCACTTTCTATCAGCAATAGGGTTAATAACACCATCGTCCAACCATTTAATGATATCTTTATTTACCAAATCATGCATAGGAGGATTTAGTCGCCGTTGGTGCTCTACACTAGGAATGAAGTTCGGTTCAAATGGGATCTTGTGAGTACAAATGCCTGGCAGAATACACACAATATCAGTAATGGTCCTACAGATCTTTTAAACCTCTATAACACTGATAACAATACATCTACCTCTATCTCAACCAAGTCAGCTACAATAATCACTACTAAGTTGTTGTCGGCCCCTAAAAATACATAGCATAAGTGAGATGAGAGGGTCTTCAACTCTAAAACAGGTGGTTGTTCAATTGATGGATGAGCAGGAGGAGTGGTTCTATTTTTAAATCTAGATCAAACTTATTTGGAGCATAAGTGTAAGAACCTCTCCCAAATAGAGCACCTACCATCTCATCATACTCCTCGATCCCATCACTTTAAAAATTCATAATCACCACTGCTAATGCATTAACACCTAGCCTCTTCTCAATTGGAACAAGCACTACATTGATCTTATCATCAATAGTGTCTATCTCTGAAATAACTCTTATGTCATCTAGCTGTCGAATCGCTTGGCATATACTGAAGATTACCTGTTCATTGTTATTACACCATATTTTTTACCAGAAAGAAGTTTTTAAGTCTTAATACGAAAGTGACAAAAGGAGGAAAATTTATTTCAAAAAAGACTTTTTAAAATCAAACTCAAAGTCGCCACTTGGTTTAAATTTGGTGTGCCAATTCACCTTTGGAAATTATTTTTCAAAATATTTTTGACTCTTTAAAACTGATCCATGAATAAAGATTCTAGTTATGGAATTTTGTTGACCGAGGGAAAGGTATTAGGCACCCCTCGTTCCCAAGGTTCGACTATGGTCTCTCCATGAGCAATATCGACTTTATGATGCTATGAAGTGAATAAACCAGCAAAACATATAAGACAAATAAAAAAATAAACCAAATATGAATCCAAAACAAAAATAATGTTTAGACCGAATTATATCGTCCCAAAAGTAAAAAAATGTGGAAATATAAACCCTATTCAAAACTAGTCCAAGATTAAGCTCCAACCCACGTTCTAGGGCTTGATCACACACCGTATTTGAGTACAACTCCCTCGAGGCATTACCCAGATAAAACAATACAGATAACCTCGAGGCATTCCCTAGACAAATAAGTACAATTGTCCAAGTGCGATAAAACAAAACCATTCAACAAATATTTAAAACATTCACCAATCCACAATTATAAAATTTTCCTAATCAACCTACCGTTTGCCTACTCATTTGACGGACTAATCATGACACTATCGTGTTCGACAACATCAATGTTTATTATGAATTAAACCAACATCAATGAATAAAAAATAATCTATATTCACTTTTATCAACTTTTTAATTCCACCCCGAATTCTTTTTTAACACAAATTTCCTACATAGAGCTAGTTACCCAAACTCATACCACGATTAATTATTCACAAATAATCAACATCAAACATCAATAAAATCATTCAATCATAATTATCAAATTGAAATAATAAAAGGAGTAGAGTTGAGAATTGGACCTTCAAAGTACTTTCAATTTATTTAAGAATAGAATAAAGAGACATTAGAGAACCTCAACGAATACCAAATCTCAACTACGAATCAAATCCACCACGAAAATCATCCCAAAATTTGATTTATAAAGAAATCCATGAAAATAAGCGAGCAACACAAAATAAGAACTACGAAACTTGGAAAACACATATGCAATTATCAATAATATTTTTTTGGAATTAACTCAACTAATTGTTTGGGATAGTTTGGTTGCTAGAAGCGAGTAATCAAGAGGTCTCAACGGTTATTCACTTCACCGGAGCTCTGTTAGCTCCAAATAGTGATAGAATAATGTTTTATAGACTGATTTCATTGGAAAAAAAAGAAATAAAGGGGTTTTTGATGCTCTCATGCCTTTAGTGGCTTAATCCAGTGGGATATGGCCGATTTTGGCAGAAAATTCACTGAAAAACTCAACTCCAACTTGTTTTCTCCATTTTTCAATCAGTTCTCTTTATATTTTTCAATCTCTTCATTACTTTTTATACACTCGCCAGTCTTACTCTATGTGTATTTGCATCGATAGGTGTATGTGTGTTAATACCATGAGGTGCATATTGTCGTATGTCTATACTGGTGTATATATGTGTGTGGGTATGATTGAAAAATGAAGGCTTATTAGAATAAAAATAGAGGATTATTAGAGTCTTCTATTAGTGTGTGTATATTTGATTGTGTGTGAGTGTAATTGTGAGGTGTATTGTGTATTGAATATATTTTGTGATGGTGTGAGTTTGTTATAGTAAAAGGGAAAACCATAAGAAAATAGGGTAGGGGAGAGTATGTGAGGCAGGGGGTGGGGGTAAGATAAGGGTAATGTGTCCAAAGTTGTTATGAATTTGTTATGGATTTGTTATTTTATTTTTTAGTGAAGGGATTATCATGAAAGGGTGGGGTGCATGGTAAGGTAAGAGAATAGGTAAAATTTACTTTTGGGAGGGGCAAAAATTATGTATCTACAATCGTTGAGTCTGGACCTCATTTGTCCCAACACCATATCAACTAATGCCCTAACTGTAGCTAGGAAGGGTCTACCCAAGATGACATAGACTTACACATCCACCTCATAATCAAGTATTACAAAATCAGATGGGAATATGGAAGAAGCCACCTTTACGGACACATCACATGGAATATCGACCAGTTTTTTCATAGTTCGGTCAGCCATCAACAATCTTATCAATGTTAGTTTGGGTGCTCCCAGCCTTAACTGCTTAAATACTACCAACGACATAATATTAATACAAGATCCTTGATAATATTAATCTTGGGATAATTTGAAGGACCCAATGGTACATAGAATGGTGAAGGCTCTAGGGTCCTCCTTCTTTACCAGTGATCTAGAGGCAATAACACAACAGTGATAAACATTATCAGTGGTCTCATAGCTCACTGTCCTTTTCCTAGTGACAAGATATTTCATGAATTTTGGGTAACCATCCATCTGCTCCAATGCCTCTACAAGTGGATGTTTAGAGACAGTTCCTTCCAAATAGATAGGAACTTTTGATATTTACCTTCTTTCTGCTTCTTTTCATCCTCTGAGGAAAAAAAGGGGGAAGTCTCGGAATGGTCTTTAGAATAGGCTCATCAACCTTACCCTTACCTTTATCATTCCTACTAGTATTCTCAACATCAGATAATTTCTCACCTTCAACATCAAGTGCTTCCAGAACATCAACATGATCATCATAATTCTTTTACATACTCATAGTGGGCATGGGTGGATCCATGGTGGTTTTACCAATTTGAGTGGTAATCGCATGACAATGAATAATATTTTTTGAGTTTTGAACTGTATTACTAGGAAGAGTGCCAGGCTGCCTTTGATTTAATGTGGCCGATAGTTGGCCAAACTGCTGCTCTAGTTGTTTAATCGCGGTGGTATGTGACTCAACTTTCTGATTCAACCTTGATATGTCTTCCTTAATCTACTTAAGGTAACTTTCTTGACTTTTTTGTCCCTTTACTAACTTTGACAACATTACTTTCATTCTAGACTTGGTATCTCGAATACCTAGTGGAACATATCTATCACTCTTCTCTTTATAGTCATCTTTATTCCTTCAATCACTATCTCATTCTCTACTCCTATTTCAGTAACTATCACTATAATAGTTCCAACCTTTATTTCCTTTCCCCATGGCTTGGAAACCTGCCACTTCATAATCCAGGTACTTAGCTTCCTCATCTGTATTAGACTAATAATCTCTTGAAGTAGATTTCTATACCCCAGCTATGTTCACCTTTTCAACCGTCATTGCTAAAAATTATTTTGAACGCATCCCAATATCATTTTTGATCTGTACAATTTCTTATGCAAACATATCATCACCATCTCTATAGTCACTAGCATCCCTAATAACATACGTACCAGTTTCTCTATCATCCTCCCAAGTGCGTAAACCTTGGTTAGTAATAAAAAGTTTATCTAATATTTTCTATGGTATATCCCAAGGAAGACGCATAAGTGCGCCTCAAGATATAGTGTCTGTCATCACCCCTAGAGCTACTATTTAAGGATTTGTAGAATATTTCTAATATATTGGATCCAGGAATTCGGTGATGACGTACAATGCTTAACTTCTTTTTTAACCAAAACCATGTTTCATACATAAACCTTGCAAAAAACTTCTAGAAGTTGTAAATCTCATCTTTTAGCTGCTGCATCCTGGCAGGAGGAAAGAATCAATTCAAAAACTATCTGCTCAGCTCATTCCAAGTCACGATTAAGCCTTTAGAAAGTTCCCCAGCCATAACGATGCTTTTCTTGTCAGCGATAAAAGGAACAATCGCAACCTCAAAGCTTACTGATTTACCCCTAGTATCATATACAAAGTACTAATCCCACCAAAATTTGCAAGATGCATGTTCACATCATCTATTGTCAATCCCAAAAATAAACCCTTTAAATTCAACAACTAGATCATTACACTAGTAATATCAAACTTAACATTTTGGGGTAACGAAAGAGGAACAATGGCTCCTGTCTCAGCAAGTTCAACATAACCCATATCCTCATCTATATCATATGGAGGTAGATATTGAAAGACTAGTATTACTTGAGCTCTGCAGGCATGTGGTATATCTTGACCTCCATCAAATGGTGATCGATGATCAACTGGTCTTTGCCTATCTAGCTCTACTTGTTGAGTCATCCTGGCTTCCTCAGTCGCTCTTCTCTATTATTTAGCTGCCTCTACTAACATCAACTCCGTTTTTCTATTAATAACATATTTTGGATCACCTAGAGCAGGTGTAGGTATAGCAAGAGAATCACCCTTGACTCATTCTGGTACACCATCATGAATATGCTCTGTCATCCTTCTTAGTGTTTGAAAAATTCTTTTAGGTTCAAGATCAATTGGGGGCTAAGGTATTGCCTTAGGTTAGGGTCAAACACATAGAGAGTACATAGAATAGACTCTCAAACTTGATAATATCTACGAGTAGTGTATAAAAGTAAATTAGGGGATTTGAAAATCAACATTAATAGGTAGACAAACATGAATGCTTGAGTTTGTAAGCAATAGAAGACAAATACTAAGATTATGTTCCTCCTGGATTCTTAACTTTGTAAGTTTCTTATGGTTGATCCACCTAACCTATTGTTATGTGTGCAAAGTTGAAAATCTATGTATTATCAACCATCTCATGAACCTATTGATAAATCTCACCCTTTACCTTATGAGTCACAGGGTGTCGCCTTATTTTCCCTTATTGATAACCTCAGTAAAACTCTCACCTTTTGAATCTTGAGTTGATTAGATGAGGGTTGGTAGCCCCCAATTACTATTATAACCTTCTTTTCCCTATCTCAAACTTCCTTGTTAGAACGTTCTTGAATAAATGCAATTCCCAAGATTCTGTAATATCTTGAGGTGCAATTACTTTGAAGAAGATTGCAATACATGCATCTTCAGTAGAATAGATGAATCTCCCACTTTCCTTATGTAGTTATTCTGCTAGGGTTCCCACAAACCTAGTCAAGGAAGTTCGCAACCCATGCTTATGCAACAATCCATGATTATCAATAAAGAAGAAATGCAATTAATTGCACAATAATGAAATAATAACATATGAAATCTCCAATTGAACGAAATAAAAAATCTAAGAACAATTGTATCAATGATCAAAGTATGTAGAAAATTATCAAAATTGTGTATCATTACAAAGAAAAAACTCTAGGTATTTGTATATCTCAAAATAACAAAGAAATCCTAATTAAAATTGAATAGGAAAATTAAGTCGACAGTGGTTACGCTTTTGGCAATGAGTCATTAGGTCTCTTTACCACTCACTGTCGGCTCTCGTAGATCTCTTTGGACTTCAGTGGTGATGAATCGTATAGTCACATTATGAGTCGTATCTTTCTAATTGTAGTGACTCAAGTAGCTATTCATATTTAGGGAACTTAAGTCTATTATTTTTATGAATTTTCACCACGAGTCCTATTTAGACATTATGACTCGTGGTCTTTACTCGTAATCACTGGAGCATCATTATTTTTATTCTTTAAACACTGGTCACAGTATAACTTCCCACGAAAAGTCATATTATGTCCCTAAGATCGTAGCCTTTATTTTCTTAGTACCTCAGCTTATCCTTAGCAACTGTTATCATCACGAGTTGGGCTACAAGTTTTAAGGTGACATGATGACTCATAGCTTGATGAGTACTTCACTTCTTGAGAGAATTTTCTTCTATTTTTTAGTACAAGCAGCTTCCTACCTAATTTCCTACAAAACATATAAAACACATATCATATCAGACAAAACAATCTAATTCAATGAATAATTTCACCATTTTAAGCTTCGAATGTGCAATGATTCCATGGAACATCACTCTACTTATTCTCAAGTTCAATAGAACCATAATAGAATATGGTAACCACTCAATTGGGCCATTCCATTTCAATCATAACTTTCCAAGAAATAGCTTTAGCCTTGAATCAAACAGTAGTACCATGCCACCAGCTATAAATTCTCCTTTTTAAATCTTTTTGTCATGATACTACTTCATATTTTCCTTATATAATGCTAAAAGCTTGTAAATACAGAGATAAAATTCATCTATCTCATTTATTTGCTCAAGCCTCAAATTGGCTTCATTACTCTATTCCATATTCAACCTCTTTAATATCCATAGTGCCTTATGCTCAAGTGCAATAGCCAAGTAACTTACCATACAAAACATGATATATATATTCACACCAGTAAAAGCTTTGAATACAGTCTGATATGCCCATAGTTCATCATCCAACTTTCTTTCCCAATTTGCCCTATTGGCATTCATAATTTTTGCCAAAACGGACTACATCTCATAATTTGATACCTTATGTGTGCTCATTTATGGGTGGTAAGGAGATTACACCTTATCTTTCACACCATATTTATAAAGAAGGGCCTTAAATAGATTGTTGAAAAAGTGATATCCTCCATCACCAATGATCACATGTTTTTTTAGGAAAGATGTGACACTTTTACCTTCATTATTGGGAAGCGCAACTATATTCACCTACATTGAGATATAGTCTATAGCCACTAAAATATACTTCATTACATGCAAACTCAGAAAGGGAGACATAAAACAACTCAAACTCAAGAATAATAATCATTGGATATTCATATTTTTGTGAGATGTTCCCTTTCCTTTGATATTGGTCACATGCCTTTGTATAGTTATGGAAATATTTGTAAATTATGGGCTATTGTTATCCATATTGTAAGATCTTGTGTGCAGTCCATGCACCTCCATGGTGATCCCCAATTAGTAAAGAGTGACATGCCTCTAGGATACTCATCATCTCAACCTCTGGGACATATCTTCTAATTACACCATCTGCATAGATCTGAAACAAGTATGGCTCATACCAAAAAATTTATGAACCTCATGCATGAATTTCTTTTACTTCTGAAATGACATATCTTCTACGACTAGGTCACTTGCCAAATAATTGTCAAAATCTTCAAACCAAGGGATTAAGAGTTATGATGCTGCCAAGACTTTCCAATATGGAAAAATGTAATTAATTTTAAGCTAATACCCTAGTTTTAGAATTTATTCCTCCCTAATGCAAGACAAATGGTTGGCTACTTGATACCAAGTGCCCTTTTAATCCTTGACCTCATAAAAATTCCTACAATAAAAGAACTTATCTAATCAACCTCGACTTTTCTTCTTGCTTTGACATAGAATATCTCAGAGCTTCATTTTCAGTGTGCATAGTGACTTTGGTGACAATCAAGTATGATTAGAATTTTTTAAAAGCAAACACTACTGCAAGTAACTCTAGTTTAGTCCCCGTATAATTTTTTTATGCCAAATTTAGTGCTTTGCTAGAATTATAGATGGGATGGAGTATTTTATTCTCTCATATGGACTAGGATTTCTCCTATCCCCACACCATTAGAATAACACATCACTTCAAAATCTAAGGTCCAATCAAGGGACAAAATAATAGGAGCTAAAATCAATCACTTCTTCAAACAATCGACAGCTTTTGATAGGCTGCATCAAATACCAAAACAATTATGATGATATTACAGAGTCAAGGGAAAAGATCTAAAAAATGATATTTTTCCTATTAACTTCGTATCCTTCTCCAACAATTTGCATAATAGATTAGAAATTTTGGAGCAGTCCTTTATAAATTGCATATAAAAACCTGCATGATCCAAGAAACTATAAATGCCCTTCTCAAAGATTGGTAGAGAAAATTTTTCAATCACCTCAATCTTAGCTTTGTCAACTTCTATCCCCATCATTAAAATATTGTGCTTGAGTATGATCCTTTTTATAATAAAATGACACTTTTATTAGTTAAGCACCAAGTTGCGCTCTGCATATCTTCGAAAGGCATTGGAGAAATAAGCCAAGAAATTATCAAATAGGTCAATCATAACTGAAATATAATATATGAAGACCCTAATAGTGTCTTTCATTATGTTAGAAAAATAGACATCATACAATGCTGAAAAGTTGTAGGAGCATTATATAGACCAAAGGGAGTTTTTTTAAATGGAGACGTCCTATATGGAAAAGTGAAAGTGTTCTTGTTTTGGTCCTCAGGAGCAATAGAAATATTATTGTACCCTGGATAACCATCAATAAAAGAATACCATCATCTACTAGTAAGACAGTATAACATCTAATCCATGAATGAAATAGGAAGTGATCCTTCTATGGCTATGAATTTAGCTTCTTGTAGTCCATGCTTACTTTCTATTTGGTGACTGATATTATAGGAACTAGATCATTCTTATCATTGGGAATTGCAGTGATTATATCCTTCTTCAACATACACTAAAACAAACTCACCCATTTGTTGTCGGTAATTAGATAAACCACATCTTCATTAAACCACTTGATGATTTAATTTCTTCATAATATTGTGCATGAGTGGATTCAATCTATGTTGACATTCAATGATAGGTATGCACTTTGACTTAAATTGGTTCTTGTGAGTGCAAATCTTGGGTGGATCAGTAATGGTCCAACTAATATCCCTCTTGAACCTCTATAAAATAGATACTAGGGCCACAACCTTCCGTTCTAATAAATTAGCTACCATGATAACCTAAAAGGTATTGTTGTCCCCTAAGAATGCATAACATATATGAGCAGGAAGGGCCTTTAGCTCCAAAACTGAAGGCTCCTTAATAGATGGTTTAGCCAGTGGGGTTTCTCTATTCTTCAAATCAAAATCCAAATTCTTTGTTTCATAAGTGTATGAATGCCTACCAATAAGTGCATTTACTATCTCATAATACCTATCAATACCATCACTATCAAAGTTCATTATTACAGCTACAAGTGTTTCAACACCAAGTCGATCCTCAATAGGTGTTGCCAACTCATCTTTGTCTACATTATCTATTACATAAACCATACACGTGTAGTTGGATTGCTTTATATATTTGCATACATTAACGGTGACTTACTCATTATTATGTCTGAACATCACCTGTTCGATCTCCATGTCAACTAATGCCTACCCTATATCTAGGAAAGGCCTCCCCAATATAATAGGAACCTCAAAATAAATCTCATAATAAAGAATAATGAAATTAGCTAAAATTATGAAAAATTCCACCTTTACCAATATATCACATAAGATACCCACAAGTTTCTTCACAATATGATCCACCATTTAAAGTCTTAGAGTTGGTTGTTTAGAAGAACCCAAACCCAATAGTTTATAGATTACTAGACGCATCAAGCTAATGCTAAAAGTTAAATCACACAAGGACCATGAAAAATTTGAATACCAATAGTGCAAGGAATAGTGAACACTCTCAAATCTTCCTTCTTTTCAACTTAAGATTGAGAGACAATGGCACTATAGTAGTGTACATTATCAGCAGGTTCAAAACTCATTTTCTTCTTCTTTGTCACCGCATCCTTAATGAAATTTGCATATCCCTGGCATTTTTTGAAAATCTTTCATAAGAGAGATATTCATAAATAACTCTTTTAGAATACAAATAAATTTTTGATATTTTACCTCTTTGGATTTATTTTTTAATCTTTGGGGAAAAGGTTTAGAAGGTTAGGGAATGTGCTTCAATACTATAGTAACATCCTTACCCTTTTCTATAAGTATCAGCTTCTATTTCAACAACAAAAGGCTTCTAAGAGTCCTAATCATTCATCAAAAATTTTTATGTTTTATTCACATCCTCATCATCAATACTTAGGGGGTCATTTATCATGTTATCAACCATAGGAATACATAGATAAATAGTGGCCTTAACGCTCTAAGTAGTAATATTTAGACACTGGCTATCATTATTAGGATTCTAAACAGTGTTGCTTGGAAGAGTGCCTAGTTGACACTAGTTTAATATGGCAAACATGTACCAAAATTATTACTCAAGCTATTTAATAACTGTTTTATGTGACTATACTATTTGGATCAAACATGAAATGTCTTCCTTGATTTCATTAAGGTGAATCTCTTGGCTCTCCAACCCCTTAACCGGTTTTTCCAACAAATCTTCCATCTTTGAGTTTCCAAAATCAACATCTCAATCCCTGGCAGAACATAAAGACCACCCTTTCCTTTGTAGTCATCTTTCCTTCTCAAGTTACGATAACGCTCCCTACTCCTATATCTACGCCTATTCTCGTTGTCTCTATAATAGTTCAGACCTTAGTTCCCTTACCTCGAGTTCCAATTGTCTTGGTTAGACCCTTGTACCTTGGCTTTAAAACCTACCACTTCTCTATCAAGATACTTTACTTATTTCTCAAAGTCTAAATATTTATATCTAGAATCATTACCTTATATACCCACAACATTGACCTTTTTCACTGTAATTGCTATAAATTTCTTAGTAATCAAGCTAATCTAAGTCCACAATATTTCTACCTCTTGAGCCACTATCTTATTTAGTGCTCTCTATTTATTTGAGGCTCCAATTGCATAAGTATCAACTGATTAATCCACCTCCCAAGTATGTCATTCTCGATAGATTTTAGTGATCATCTAAGATTTCAAAAGAATGCTTCCACCAGAGACTTATGAAATCTTCACCTGCAATAGTGTCCGCTATCGTCTTAGTATTAGCATTCAAAGCTCTATAGAATATCTCAAACAAGTTTCAACCCTTAATTTTGTGATTTGGCACATTCTATAGCTTCTTCTTGAACATCAACCATGTCTCATATAGTTCCTCTAAATGAAATTATTGGAAGTTATAAATATCATCTTTCAATTACAGCATTTTGGAGGACAAGAAAAATCGGTCAAAAAAATGAGTCCTGAATCTTTCCAAGTAGTGATTGATCCATGGGGAAAATCACCTAACTTTAAAGTAGATTTCCCTATAGTGAGAATAGGAATAATCTTAATTTTATGTCCTTTTGACCCATCCCAGGAAGATTATATGAAGTGTATAACCCCATGAAATTCATAATATGTAAGTTCAAATCATCAATAGGAAGGAAATAAACACCCCGTTCAAATTTAGTAGTTGGATTATAGCATTTATGATATCAAACTTAGTCTATCGAGACAATTCTGGAGTAATAATTGCACCTATTTTTACTGTCTTAAAAACCCCAAATCTTCTTCTAGATAATCATAAATTGAGAAATATTATTGGATGGGGTATTGTCCCCTATTTTTCACAAGTCATCCCTCACATTAAGTAAATCTTGAGAATCTAACTCTTCTTGTCTAGCCCTTTATTCCCTAGCTGCTCATCGGAAAACTCCTTTCCTAGCATTCCCAAAGCCATTAATTGAGTAGTTATATGCTCTACAAATTTTTAAAAATCATGCTGATAATCATGAACCTCTTCGACCAGGGCTCTTTGATCATAAACTTATTATCTCTCCATCATTCAATTCTATCTAAAAGTTCTCTCCAGTTCAAGATAAAATAGAATCAGGGGATTGCCTTGACTCTAAGTACTGGGAATACATCAGCGTGTGACCTAGAAAAAACAAAAAAGTAAAATCAGCAAACGAAACCAACAACCCGAGAAACACAATAGTTTAACTCAATAACTATATTACCAACAATGGAATAAAAATTTAATGCAGCCTAAATTACACCTCCTAGAAGTATAAGAAATCTCTGATCAAATATAGAAGCCAAAAATGCTGGGGCGATCCCATAGGGAATAAGACAAGATTTGATTATGTATTTACCTATTAAATAGGTAAATAAGTAAAAAAGGGGGTTTTGTGAAAAAAAGTGGTAGTAGTAATGAGTGTTGATTTATTAGATTTGTAACTAGTATGAGAAAAGCATAAGGATTAGGTTCCCCAATAACATCATAACTTTGTAGGTTATCTGTACTCTACTAATAGCTTATAGTATTCGTCATGCAGAATCAATTGGCTATGTTTCATAAAACCGACTATGTTACACCCTTTTGTAGATGACTATCCTCAAGTACAAAGGTTAATGTTTCAGTATTGACCCTTATCTGTGATCCCAATATAGTCTTTCCTAATTATTGACTCAAGGCTAATTAAATGAAGCTAACTCCAAGTCTTATTGTTGATTTTCTATTCTCATCTATCCTTGCTTCAGTCCAGGGTAGACATAGGAAAAGTCCCAATGCATGCACTTATTGAAAAGAAATCAATTTAGAATAAATAATAATACATTTCAAAATATCCTTTAAGAATCACCTTGTACTTTGAACATTACTTTGTTAATCCATCATAGTTTTCAAAACTTTAGTTGTGGTGTTTATCTACTCGTAATTTCACGAACACAAGAAGAATTCTAATAAGAAAGCATAATCATGCACTTATAATAATAAGATGAAAAACTTTGAAATCTCAAATTGAATTAAAACCCTAAAAGTCAATGTTAATTATTCCAAGACTAAGAATGTATCTAAGAGACTCAAAATAATATAATACTGCATAGAATAATCATAAAATCTAATAGGAGTATTTATATATAAAAAAAAAATCCTATCCTAAATTGTGTAGGAAGAATATGTCACCAACTTCCTATGACCCGTAGACTAAATTCTTGAATCAGTGTATAGGTCGTAGGTCTCTTTCATGGAAGTCAAACTTCTAAGTCCCTCCCTATATCTGGTTTACTCTTTCAAGTCATGGATCGTAGGTCTAATTCATGAGTCGTAGGTTACTTCCATGAAAATTAGACTCTATCATTACCTGCAGTTTCTCTTTTACAACTTCCATCCATGAGTCATGGGTTAAGTCCGTGAATTATGGGTCTGATTCATGGAACTAAGACTCATTGTTTATCCTTATAACTCTATTCATGATTATACTCCATGCGTTATGGCTCTAATTCATGTGTTGTAGACCATACTGGTAGAACTCTATCTTCTTCCTTGGTAAGTTTTCATACTTTTTCTTAGCTTTGCCTCTGAACCCTATTTTCTTGCACAACATTATAAAAAACATCATAACTAATAAAAATACCTAAGTTCTTGCATATTTTCCTCATTTTAAGTTGGAAAGTGCAAAGAAATCATGACACATCAATCTCGAGAGCCTATTCAAAGAGTTTTGACTTGTCTCTTAGTTGGTTTCAGCTATTACTGGTGCATTATTCTCCCCTTAATCGTGGTCACAACCTCTTCAATCATGTCTATGAAGCATTGATATTCTTTTCCTCATGTTCACAATTCTTATGTCTCCTTCGCGATTGAAAAATTATTTCTTCAATATAATCTCAATGGTAGGTACTACAATTGCGATAAACAATCAGTAGGCCGAGTAAGATCAACCTCATGATCGATACTAGGGGGCCTATGTTTGGAAAGTCCTTCTGACTTAGATAGAATACTAATTCAATTTTTGGCCACAAAAAATATTTTCTCAATTTTTGAGTTCAAGACCAAAGAATTAGGTAATTTCAAAGGGGTTTAAAGATTTCTTCCATGGGTATGTCCTTAAACTTTGTACTCATCACTCCCTATTGATTTTCTTACAAATATATCTATAAATACTTCTTTTTAAACATTATTTTGGGGTGGTTTTCCCAATTTTAAATATGGTTTTTCTTTGAATTGAAGTTTGATTCTACCTTAATTTTGCACGGGTTTAAAGATATACCCTTCTCTTAGCACGAGGAACATTATTCTGATATAAAATTTGGACTTTACCCCTATATTTTGGAAATGATTTTTAGAGTAAATTTTGGACCCAAAAAATATATAATTGATTTGGGTATCGTTGGATTTCTTTTGACTTGTTAATGTCATATTTGAACAGATTGAATAAATTTGTTGCTGATTCAAAGGATTAGAGCTTTTTATTGATGCTTTGGCTTGTGCTTTGGCTTGTATATCTTCTTTAAAGTCATGTTGTAATGTACCTTGATTTTTTTTGAAGTTCATATATTTTGTATATTTGTTTTCTTGTTTTGGTTGTATTTTGTAAATCAGTTATGATTGGGGGTCCTTATTAGGTGAAATGGCAAGAATCTCTATGGGTATTAGAGTCTTTTAATGGATTTTTGTTAATTTCTTACCTTATCTAGATTTACCACTTTGTGATATGCCTATAATAGGTTGTAGATAGTTTTCTTTTTAACATTGAATAAAATGATAGTGGATTCCTATTTTAGAGTTCAAATCGTGTTTAGTATATTTTATTTTGAGGTTCGAGGCTTAGTGACCTTTTAGGATATAATTATGTTATTATTATTAGAGATGGAATGAATGGGGTTTATAGAATACTTATAGTATAAATAGAACTACAATAGATGATGTAGTTATCAAGGTTTAGTATCTCTTCTTAGAACATCTTATTATCTAGCATAGATTTCCTTTTTATAAATAAGGGTAATGATGCCATCTTTATAAAAGAGGACTTGTTATATGAAACAAGCTAGGTTTGGGTAATTTCATGATGTGTTGTCATTTAAATTATTGTTAATTTTATGTTGTCTGTATGAGGACTTATGTGAACATTATGGTTGACTCGAGAAAATATTTACCATCATGTACCCGAGTGGGGGCTTATAAGAATTTTATTATTGACTTGACAGTATAAATTATTGTGATGCCCTAATAGGGTTTGAGTTAATATTATTGGTCTTGATCATGCATTAAATTACTATATTTATGATAATGTCACCGAGTGGGCTTGACTTGTTATCATCGACCATATTGGTGCATTAAATTGACATTTCATATTGATTATACCCTAGTGAGGTGTTTGAAATGATATTACTAATGTCTTATATGGCTATTCTTTCTAATGGTGCCGAGCGAGGTCTGATATCATCAATAATTGAAACATTTAGTTGATTTGCGCTTACTTTTACATATATTGAATTGATTTACATATTTATACTGATTGGTTGTGATCATTACATCCTTATTTAATACATACATATTCATGAGATATTGATACGACCGAGAAATACCTTATAAAACCCATGATCGGTGAAAAATACCAAGGAGGTGAATAAGGCACTTTGTAAGACCCTTGAACTGTGAAAAATAACTAGAAAGGTGAATGAAACAATTCATAAACCTTAGTCTGTGAAATTTAGTCGGAGAGGTGGATTGAGATTATGACAAAGTATATGGGTTTTTGAACCCACCATGGGTCCTATCTAGGAAAGCTGAGGCTCGGTAGGTGTATACAGAAAGTTATGCAATGAATTTCAAAGTACCCACTATATTTCCATCAACATCACTACATTGAATTGCATCACTAACATTGCAAGGCATTTCTTGGTTTATTCTTATATTATGTCTGAATAATTTTTTTGTATTGAATTTCCATGATTAAACCTTGTTTATGATTCTATGTATTCCATATTCATGTCACCATATTGCATTATATTATACTACTTCTTGGTTGATTTTGGAGTTGATATATTTATGAGATATGGGTCATAGCTATGGCTTGATTAGTAGACTTGTAGTATCCCATTAATTTATAAATGACTTCTTCTATAAGTCGATCATAAAGTGACTAGTGTTGACTCACCTAAATTATTTTTCCAAAGTTGTATACTTTATGATTCTTATGGATGCGGTGTTGGTGATACTCTGACAGGATAAAGTGGTATGTTTATCAATTATGGAACTGTTTGGGGAAACCATGGGTAGTTGTGGTGGTAGTTCTCCCCACCACTTTGAATTTGAGTCAATTATCAATGTGCTTGCTGAGTACATATGTTTTACACTCACACTTATTTCTTTTGCTTTTTCTTATTTTTCTACACCCCATGTAGGTATAAGTTTGAGTAGTAGATCGTAGATACATTCCATCAGTGTTGACATTCAGAGATTGAGGTAGTGCCTGGAAGATTTTAAATCTTATCATATCACTCTTTATTTATCTTATGCTTATTCACATTTAAGATCCCTATTTATTGATATAATTATGTATTTATAGGTTTATACTAGTGAAAACCATACCTGGAATTTATCTTGAAATCATATATTTTATATTTACATATCGATTGGGATTTGATCTATTATTCTTCCATTTCTAAATTATTTAATTATTAAGTTTTGGGTTGGGATAGGCTTACCTATACCGGAGGGCGTAATGGGTGCCATCACATACTTTTTTGGGTTATGAAAAATTGGTTTCAGAAGCCAAAGTTTATTGGTCTCATTAGTACAAGTCGAGTCTAAAGAGTCTTATGGATCGATGCATAGATGTTCGTTATCCATCTTTGAGAGGCTATATGATTTTAGGAGAAATCTATTTCTTTATTCTTTCTCTTGCATTCATAACATCATATAACTCAAATATTTTTATTAAATCTCTCATAGATAGTAAGAAATCATTCTTTCTTTGCGGGATAATCAGTGCCCGTACCTTTGATACGCGATAGGGGCAGATGATGGATTAGGACATCTGAACTAGTAGATGTTAGGCTTGGATTACCTCTTCATATTTTAGAATTTCTAGTGATATTGAGTCTATTAAAATAGAGAGGTTGAGCCTAGTTCAGAGACCACCTGTGACCATACCTATGCTTGAGGATTGCTTGGTTTAAGTGTTGTTTTCCTTCAAAGGGCGGCTCCTATTTTGATTCGACATGCTAATTTGAGTCTTTAGACTCTAGATGCACCTATGACTACCACTGATTCTCCTAGTGTTATTGAGATATTTCTATGGATTTCTCCACATATAGTGACCTTACCCTTTATGTCCTTTTAAAGACATATTAGGTATAGAAAGTTCATGAAGACAAATCCTCCTCAGTTTGATGAAGAACCTAGGATTGCTGGTTTTATGTTTTTTTACTTGGTTACTACGAGGGATTACATAAGTTGGGACTTGTGAACTCTAATGGAGTAGATTTCCCTACCATTTTGTCATGACCCAATTTCACATATCATGATGGCTCCTACTGTGACCCACTTGTAGAAAAGTCAACCTTATATTCCGAAATAACTAGTAACAGACTACCCAAATATTAAAAAAAGGGATTGTGGAAAGATTAAATAAGAGAATCAAATACATAATGAAGTCCCAAACCCCAGTGGTATCAGTAAAAGAGCTTCTAATATAATAAGAATAAAAACATGAAATATCATAGAGATTACAATGATACAACTTATAGTATGAATAAACCATAGAGACTAGTCTAATACATGAGAGAGAGAGAGATAAGCAATACTCCTAACGTTAGGAGCTCACTCTAAGTCTCCAAACCATGGTTGTTCTGCATGACGCACACATCAACGGAGATAACCCGTACTATGATATGCAGGCTGCAGAAGTGTAGTATGAGTACCAAATGAATGTCACTCAGTAGGCAACTACCAACTGAGCTACAATGATAAAATAGATATATATAACATATAAACAAAATAGAAACTAAACTCAATGTTCAGTAACCCCATATATAGACAATGAGGTAATAAGGATAAACTATCCTATTCATATTTATGAGAATAACATACTAAGGCCAAGAAAATATCAAGGATGAACTATATTATTCTAGCCATACTTAGAAATCTTAACACGATACCGTTTATCCCTAACCAATCTATGAATAAAGAATGAAAGAAGACTATATAACAATATACAAGGCCAAGGAATGAATATAAAATATACACAAATGAAGAAAGAGATATACGGTATTACCATTGCTATATATAGATAGACATACACACATATATGTATATATAAGGTCAACTTATGCATAATCTAAATCATCATATCTCTATTTAAAAGCTTCAATATAATCCTATCATGTTTTAGTACTATCATACTAAGGATTTCTAATCCATATGTCTAAATATGAAATTAGTGTGCATAATAATACACATCAAAAGATAGAATAGGCCGGAAAAATACCTTAAATATTGATACCGAATCAATGACCAATCTGTCATAAACTAGCCATAATAATGATCATAACAATGATAAAACAATATCAATAATAGTGCGAGTAACCAGCTAATCGGGACAACCAAATACAGATCCAAGCCTATGCGTACCCCCATCGCCCCAGGCTCGGAAGGTTCAATTAGTATAGAACAACAAAAGACATAGTCATCACCCATATCCATACAACCCTGCCATTCGAGCTGATAGATATAGGCGTATATTGGTGCTACGCGATGTGCATACAAGTATGAATGCAATAGAATCCACAATATCAAAATACAATCATCATAACCATCACTATCATAACCATCATTATCATAACCATCGTCATCATAATCATCCTCTGACCTTGCCGAGTATATATATAAATGTCGTACATAAGTCTAGCCAACTCAAACCGATATTTATACACATAGGCATATCAATATAATCATGCTCTAGCATTACTGGGTATTAATATCATCATCATAACATCCTCTGGCCTTTTCGGGTATCAATATCATCATAGAATCCTTCGACCTTGTCGGGCATCATCACATCATCATAACATCCTCCGCCTATGCCAAGAATCATCGTATAATAATAAAGTAAATCAATGTTATCAATAAGAGCGAGCCCCATAAGGGCTAAAGCTAAATGCAAGCTTAAGAGGGCTACAGTTAAGAACAAGCCCTACGAGGGCTAAAGTAAATATCATGAAAAGAGAAGAAAGGTAGAGTATATTTCCATAATTTATCGTTCATCATAAATATAACATTACCAAGAAGCATATATGTAATAGGTGCACAGACTCAAGCCATGGATAAATAGTGTATGTTCGTAAATTCATTGCCTGAAGTGATGTTCGGGACTAAATCATTATAAAGTGTAGAAAGAGTCGGAATATCTCATGATCGAAATAATTAGTATTATCAATTCACGAACTGGAATCTATCTCGGTCAAATATTTAAATCACCATTATTAACCTCTTTTATACATACAGATTATCCATTAAACTAGGCGGTTATCATTATAAAGAAATCTGCTTTTAAGATGCAAAGTGGGTTTTAACTCTCATTTAGGAAGAATAGTCATAATATCATATTTTAACTAGAATCACATCATTTACTCATATAATGATCATGAATGTACCGAAGCTATACGTGCCTTCAGAAGTATACAACCATTGGAATCCTAAACATCATACCGCATTATCCTCCGTCCCATACCAAAGAGAAATGTATATAAACACATATATATATACATATATTCATAAACTAAAATTGTATTATTTACAAGGATAATTTCTTCTTGGATATCCAACTCATATCATAACATGGACTTTGGCCCAATAATGTCTTCGAAATCACTATAACCTCAAGATCACGGCCTTAGGCCCACGTACAAGTTCGAAACTCATATCAATAATCATGAATATATAAATTATCTCATAACTATAGGCCATAGTGTATTTACGAGGCATAATATCTCTATAAACTATGAAGGATATCATTAATCATCTCACATATTGTAGGCATCTCACTTCTAGGATACATAATGCATCAATAAGCATAACTCATAACTACGAGGCATATTACATCTATGAGGCATGTCGTACCTATAGGTCACATGTCATGACAATGAGAATATCATCTCTATAGGACAATTATCATATCTAATAGGAATAATATCTCTAAAGGCCCAATATCACATCTAAGAGGGAATAACATCTCTAATGGTCCAATATCATGTCTAAGGGGAATTAGCATCTTGAAAGGTGCAAAATTGCATCTAAGAGGAATTAGCATCTCTAAAGGCCCAATATCATTTCTATATGGAATATCATGTCCATAAGCCATTTGTCATTATCCAGGGGAAAATACCATAACTATTAGTCAAACCACCATGTAACCTTACACTGAGGTTTACTAGTGTAAACTATGCCTTATACCCATAAAAGTCCACAAAGGCTAACACAAGTCTTGGCCTAAGGTGTGCCGGACGATCCCACTTTTAATCCTCAATTTCCATATTTAGGAAACTTATACCCCAAACTAGGCAAAGGTATCTAATTCAACTTCTAGATTTCAAGTAAGCCACAACTAATCCTAAGATAGGAACTTCGTCTACAAACATGGGCGTTTATGTCAATTCTACCCAAATTATGGTTTCAAGATCACTAGACTAGCCAGACTAAGGTTAATCATACTAACCATGATTCCAACACATAAACCACATCCCAAACCTTGCATTATATCATATCCATTCTACAAGTTAGTCCAATCTAGGTACAAGGCAATAGGATTAAAAAGGTGTATTAAGCATTTCAACACAGGTCAAAACCCTCATCTAACCCACAAGTTCAATATTTATTACTAAGTCATTCTACCCATAATCAATCTTAACATTCCTATTAACATGGAATATATAACACATTATCTAATGAAGAAGAGTGGACAAAAGCTTATCTCAAGGACGAACCACATATCCTTACATCATTCCCCAATACCAATCTTTACTTCAAAATCCCAAACTTCCATCACACTATAAAAATTGTAATCTCCTCATCAATACGAGAATAGTGATACCAATATCGCACTATTGTTCTACTGATCAAAAAATGACACCAAAAACCCAAGAGGATCCCACTTATGAAAATTTGCATTTTCGAGGTCAACCCAACGTTCATCAAGAAATGGATTAAAACCAAGAAAACTTTGGGCTAAAATAAAACCCTAATCTATATTATGGTTTTAGGTTAAGACTAAGGATATTCACCAAGAATTTGATGGAATCTTACCTTAAATCAGATGATAATCGTGACAATAGATGTTTAGCAAGCTCCTAAGTTACCCACAATACTCAGTTTTGAGTTACCACACTCGTTTAGGGTCTTTGGTTCCCAAGAATGAGTGAGAAATTCCCAAAATTACGATATTAGAGTCCATTTATACCCCGTTCAGGTACAGAGGTATTTCTATCAAAGTCCTAGAGACCACGATAGAAATAGGCCCATGTGCGATTTCACATGCACCAGCACCAGCAAAGTCAAAAAAATATTTTTGACTCTCAGAACTCATTCGGATTCCAATTTTTATAAATAAATGTAACCCCACTAAATTCAACTTTTTTGCCGCATTGGTAAAGTTAGATTTTCTATCCAAGGTCGTTTAGACAATTTGTGGCCCCTAACGCATATCTTCCTATTTTCCCACTTTCCAACCAATTAGTTAAAATAAGCTTTGGTGCATAGGGACCCGAACCAAAGGCCTACCTAAACTAAAATCGATATTCCAAAATTATTGGCGCAGTCGAAATTTACATCCGATATAGTTTTACTAAAGTTTTTGTCTAGTGGCCATTTGGAACTAGCAAAGAGTTCTAAATAGGAAATCGATTCTAAAAACTAAATAAATTGTCCAGTAACCGAACTATCAGTCCCACCAAGTCATAAATGACTTGGGGAAGCTATGGAGAAACCTAGCAGCGAAGATAAGCGAAAATATGAAAAAAGACCAAAGGATCATTCCAATATCCACTACTAAAAGACTTTAGTCCCTAAAAGTCAAGCGATAGGAGAAACCTGGAAAGCTCAAAAGAATGAGGTACTGGTCCCGCATTCTCAGAGTATGACGTCCCAATTAAACTCCACAAAGAGAGAACACTTCCGAGGTATGACGTCCTAATTAAACTCCACAAAGAGAGAACACTTCCGAGGTATGACGTCCCAATTAAACTCCACAAAGAGAGAAAACTTCCGAGGTATTTCACTACAGGTATCCCTTTTTCAACCAACACCCTCACTTTACATCCAAACAACTAAAACTCTCGTTCAACCACTAACTGGAGTCTAACTGAACCGACAAGGCTGATACATGCAAATCTAAACGACAAAATCCCATGGAAACCGAAGGACAACCCAAGGCATGAGTCATACCACTGACTCTAAATCCAAATATAACCTTTCTTTACCTTTTTAAACCTGCTATCCACACCAAACCAGGAGAAAAATCACGTAAGTCCTGCCTGCGAAATCTCAGCATAGAGAACTCAAAGAACCCAAATTGATCCGCTTAAATTCCATATAGGTAACATAAGAATGAGCTCATAAGGTATTGTCTGGACATACAAATGGAGATAATCAAGAAATACAATCTATGCCAACACAACAACTTGTCTGGATGGTAATCAAATAAAAATCTAGAAGATCAAGGCATAACTACTCATCACTGAATATTTTGCTCTAGGATGTCCCATTAACCGAGATTGGAACAATACTTAATCTAACTCAAGTAGATTACTCCCACTGAGTTTAACATTTAAAATTACTGGGTCCATGGGATATCATCTAAACACATATCAACTATAATCCATTCAAAGTTGAGAAGACCGAATAGGAAACCACGGAGAAGGCTCAACCAGACTATAAATGATATTCTAACTAGGGAGAATCTGAAAATAAATGTTGCACTCAGCTTCACAACTCTAAGATGATATCTCAACACTAAGGTTGAATTTTTCGATCTTAACTACCCAAACCAAACCTAAAGATGGGTAGGCTTTCATATTCTAGTTTTTTCATAACTTCCATATCACCATTCCAAGGAATTAAGTCAAAATTGAGCCACTAAGTTTATATCAATGCCAACCACAAAAATTTACTTTACTATCCAGATCTGACATAGTCGGGATAAATTATACCAAGAAAAAATTAAAATATATTTAAAAAACAAAGTCACCACATGGATAAACCATCAATTTAAAACATAACAACCTGCTTTATATCAACTAGGGCACAAAATGTAGCCACAGAATAGAAAATATGCCAAAGAATGAATCACTGACTGAAGATACAAATAACCCACTCCATATCTTATGGAGGTCATGGAATATCAAACATACTTAAAAAATCCCTAATGCTGTAAACCCCACTAGAAATGATAACAACTCTAGCAACTCAGGGAAACACAACTTTAGTTGACAATTAATCCATACAATGCTCTATCTCTGCAAGAATAACATAGGCATATATCAACAAAGAGAGTCACTCCACCAAGCCTCATTATGCCAAATAAAATCTGAAATAAAGATTTCCTGAATCTACCCACATAGGAAAATCACCACATAACCCATCCAAGAATTATATCATCGCAAGAAAATATACCAATCTTTAAACAAAGGTCAAATACACTACCAAAAAGATGATCCAAAACACTAAAGAAACGATCAACAAAAAAGGCCAACTACCTCTAACTTTCCAGCTCTACTTAAGACACAACTATATCACAATGAGAAAGGAACATCAAGTCTCCACACTAATAACAAGGGCAATCCACCACGAGGGAACGAACCCAACAAATCTAAGAGATGACTACATAATATCTCAACCTTAATGTCAAAATCACTCTTGGGCGATACGATATCCACAAATGAAGAACAGATCCAAAAATAGTCAAGCACAAAAATAAGCTATATAAAAGGGAATAGTCAACACAAAAGCTTTCTCAACCTGGGAGGCAAGTCTAAGAATCTCAAACTCAATAATGGGTAATATAGAAAAATTGCCAACTTAAAAACCATATGTAACCACAAAAGGTCAACTTACATTTAATACCACAATATATTCAAGAATCAATCTAACATAGCTAACCAAGAGGGAAAACAATCAACCTTGCCGCACTATGGAAAATAAATCACTAAATTGAGCTATATCTACTAAAGCCACTGAATAAGATCACAAATAATAAAATTTTAACTAGATAACACTAGTCTAAATAGTTACTCAACTATGATCAATTACATCAAGTAATAATATCAAATATTATCAATAACCTCAAGTTGTGATCGAAATAGTAAAAATAATATTAACATCAATATAATAAATAGGGCCACAATAACATCATGTACCACTCAAGGGCCACAATAAAGACAATGTGCCAAGATAAATGGGTCTCGAACCCAAATGCTACACCTATAGGGGAAAATATCAACATAGATCTACACCATCCACTACTAAAAGAAATAAACCATAGAATAGTCACATAATCAAGAATTCAATAACAAGGTACACAATAACTAATATGAACTCATTAAGGCATATAATTATCAATAGGTATGCAAACCCCAATACACATATGAAAAGGAAAAAATGAGAAATAAAAGCATACCTATCACAGTGAAATCCATAATCACATACCTAAAAAGCATATGGAGAATAAATTTGAATAGGTCCAGACTCAGATCAATCGACTAACTCGTCAACTAAGGTGCCAAGTACACTATCTCTAACTAAAGATGCCAAAAAATCATGAAGCTTATAAAAATAGGCCGAGTGACTAGAAATCTCATGTCAGGATGCTCTCTAGATCAATAACCAATCTTTCTGCAATAGTACATACTTTTGAAGCTTAAATCCTGGAGAGCAATAAAAACTAATGCCCAAATGGCTGGACAACTGACACGAAGAGCAATATTTACTATACTAGTCATCCTTTCTATAATCATAACCTATCTTGTGAACTCTAGGCTAGTAAGGAATATATGCTAACTCTTTTAAATCACTAACTCATATTTGGGTCACTCTCTAGACACAAGTTTCATATCTTCACAACCAAAATAATCATGCAAATGAATTACCAATAGCATTATCCTGATGGCATGGCCTCTCGCCACCACATCTTTAAATCTCAATTTATGCTCTCTTATAGTACCCCGTATTAGTCTTAGCTCAGTTTAGCACATAGTGCATGCATAAGAGGCTTAGCACCAGAAAATCTAGCTAAGTGTTAGGGACTTCATTTTATTTTTGGTCTCTTAACTTTGATGATTTTTAAAGTGACCTTTCCAACCCCGAGATAATGGTTTCTAAGTTAATTCATGTTCAGGGGTATTAGTAGCATGTCTCGGGAAAGTTTTGGATTTTTCGAATGAGGATTGAGGCACATTTGGATTTCATTTCCAGAACCTCACCGCGATTGCACCATGTTGCGGTGGGTATAGCGATGAGGAGTTCATCACATCGTGGTAGTGGCCAAATCTGTATTTTATGAGAATTTAAATCCTACAGGGGTATTCTGGTCTTTTCTCATTGCTCCAAACTATGAAAACATAGGATTTATCATCAGTTAAGGCATTATATGCCAAATTTCCTCAATTTTCTCTCTAAAATAAATCCTAGCCACCACCCACATTCATCAAGTTTAATCATTATTCCTTCAAGAAAACTCAAGAATGTTTAAGAAAGTTAATTCACTTGTAAGATTAAATCTTTAGGTAAGTTGAATGTTCACCCTTGGGCCCTTTTTTACCCATGGAGTCCAAGAACCTATTTTCATGTTTTAAATCATGAATTCACATGTTTACAAAAATTATCTTCATGAAACTTTTATGAATTTCGAATATACACGATGTGTATTACACGTTTTAATTATGGAATTTGTCATGTTAAATAATTAATTCATAGTCTTAATATTGAAGTCATGCTACCATTACTTGTTTTAACTATTCCATGCTTTAATTCATGACCCTTAAGCATTTGATGAAATGCCTAAGTAATGAATTCGGAGTAATGCTTACTTATTATGGTTTCAAATGTTCTCATGTGTTCTTATTGTTATTGCTATAAGATGTTTAGGAATAGTTTCCCCTTTTTCAATATTCATGTCAAGCCAGTGAGCATAATCTACCATTAATCTCTCAGTTTAATCCCTTTCTCTTGCGGTTATAGAACATGCCTCCCAAAAAAAATAGAAATAAGTCAGCCCCTCAGCCCATCTAAGCAGATCCCTTGGATGAAGATATTTCTTATGTAGAGTTCAGAGTTGCATTCACTACTCTTGCTCCATCAGTTGCTACTCAGAATGAACAACCAACTGTCATTTCGGCAAACCCAGTGGCCAATTCAGCTGCAGCCAGGATTCGGGACTTCACCTGAATAAATCCTTTATCCTTTTTTTGGTCTAAGACTAATGAGGACCCTCAAGAATTCCTTGACCAGGTTCAGAAGGCTACAGACATCATGGGGGTTACCATTTGTGAGAGTGCTGAGCTAGTTGTATATCAATTACAGGATGTGTCTCACACATAGTTCAACTAGTGGAAAGAAGAGAGGGCTGTTGATGTAAGGCCTATTGAGTGGGAGGAGTTTGTTACTGCCTTCTTAGATAGATTTTTCCCCTTAAGCTGAGAGAAGATAAATTGTTAGAGTTTATCAGCCTCAGACAGGTCAACATGATGGTGAAAGAGTATTCTCTTAAGTTTACTCAATTAGCCAGATATGCTCCCCATGTAGTGGTAGACAGCAGGGCCAAGATGAGTAAGTTTGTTTCTGGGGTGAATGATAGTATAGTCAATAAGTGTAGGTCTGCGATGTTGATTCGGAGATGAGCATAGCTAGGCTTATGACCCATACTCAACAGATAGAAGAGCAAAAGATTAAGATGAGGGAGAATTAGAATAAGAGAGCAAGGATATGTAGTTTCAACTTTACTCTGCCTAAATCAGAAGGAGGGAGCCTTTCTCAATTCCATCGTAAGTTATCCATTCTAGATCCTAAGTTCAGGGATGGTAATAGAGATAGAGAGCTAGGCTCTAAGACTCAGGCAATGTTAGCAGTGCTCGCACCTATTCTCTTTGCCAGACTTATGGTAAGCACCATCAGGGTACTTGCAGAGATGGCAGTGGTATTTGTTTCAGATATGGCAATCCAGGCCACAGAGTCAAAGATTGTCCTCAACCAGGTCCTCAGGGTCATCAGAACCATTCCTCCGCTCAGTCTAGTCGCCCAAATCAGCAGGGTGCCACCTTTAGTGCTACTAGTGGGCAATGTCTAAATAAACTTTATGCTCTCCAGTCCCGGAAAGATCAGGAAAATTCTCTTAATGTGGTTACTGGTATGTTACTGATCTTTCACTTACATGTTTATGCTTTGGTAGATGCAGGAGCTTCCTTTTTTTTATTACTCCTTATATAGCAGTTGATTTTAGAGTCAGTCCCGAAATTCTAGAAGAGCCCTTCTCAGTATCTACCCCAGTGGGTAAATCTATCATAGCCCAATGGGTATACAGGAATTGTCCGATTATGATATTTTAGAAAGTCACCTCAGCACACTTAGTCGGATTAGAGATGACTGATTTTAATGTCATTCTCAGGATGGATTGGCTTCATTCCTTCTATGCCACAGTCGACTACAGAAATAAAATAGTCCAGTTTTAGTTTCCAAATGAACCTGTCCTAGAGTGGATGGGTAGTAGTTCTGCTTTTAGAGGTCAGCTTATTTCTTACCTTTGGGCAAGGGAAATGATATCTAAGGGGTATGTCTATTATCTTGTTCATGTTAAAGACACTATTTTCAAAACTCCCAGTCTTAAATCATTCCCAAGCATGAATGAATATTCAAATGTCTTTCCCAAAGATCTTCCAGGAATTCCTCCTAAAAGGGAAATAGACCTTGGTATTGATCTTTTTCTAGATACTCAGCCTATATGTATTCTTCCATACAGAATGGCACCCGCAAAACTCAAAGAACTAAGAGAATAGTTAAAGGATCTCCTAGATAAGGGATTCATCAGATCCAGTGTATCCCCGTGGGGTACACCACTCTTATTCGTGTGCAAGAAAGATGGTTCTCTCAGAATGTGCATTGATTACGATTAGCTCAATAAAGTCATGGTCAAGAACAAGTATCAACTTCCCTAAATCGATGACTTATTTGACCAACTTTAGGGTGCCAGTTATTTCTCAAAAATAGACCTCAGATCAGGCTATGATCAGCTAAGAGTCAGAGAATGTGACATTCTAAAAATAGCCTTCCGTACTTGGTATGGTCACTTCAAATTCCTAGTCATGTCATTTGGTCTTACCAATGCCCCTGCAGCTTTCATGGACTTGATAAACCATGTGTTCAAGAAGTACTTGGACATGCTCGTCATAGTCTTTATTGATGACATTCCCGTATTGAGCGTGATAATGCAGACCATCTCAGAATCATACTTTGGACTCTCAGAGATCATCAGTTGTTTGCCAAATTTAGTAAGTGAAAAATTTGGCTAAGGTTAGTATCATTCCTTGGTCATATCATTTCCGGTGATGGCATTAGAGTAGATTCTCAAATGATCAAAGCAGTAAGAAACTGGCCTCGCCCTGTCTCTCCATTAGATATCAGGAGTTTCTTGGGATTGGCTACCTATTAAAGATGGTTTGTTGAGGGATTTTCTTCTATTACATCCCCTATGTCTAGATTGACTCAGAAAAAATTCAAGTTTCAGTGGTTAGATCCTTGCGAGAAGAGTTTTTAAGAGTTTAAGACTCGATTCACCTCAGCTCCAGTTTTGGCTCTTCCTGATGGTTTAGATGGGTTCGTAGTGTACTGTTATGCATCCAGAGTAGGTTTGGGTTGTGTCCTCATGCAGCATAGTAAGTTCATAGACTATGCCTCTAGATAACTTAAACCCCATGAGAAGAATTATTCGACTCATGATCTTGAGTTAGCAGCCGTAGTTTTTGCCTTAAAGATTTGGAGGCATTATCTATACGGAGTTCATGTAGATGTGTTCACAGATCATAAAATCCTTCAGTATATATTTTCTCATAAAGATCTCAATCTTCGTCAGAGAAGGTAGTTAGAGCTCTTAAAAGATTATGACATGACTGTCCTTTATTATCCGGGAAAGGCCAACGTAGTGGCTGACGCTCTCAGTAGGCTGTCTATGGGTAGTGTTTTTCATGTTGAGAATAGTAGTAAAAAGTTAGCTCAGGAAGTCCATCAGCTTGCCAGACTAGGTGTTCGACTAGTTAATACAGAGGGGGGGGTGATATATTGGTTTAGAGTAGTTCAAAATCATCTCTAGTTTCGAGGTAAAAGGAAAGCAAGATAGAGATCCCAATCTAGCCAAGTTGAAAGAGTCAGTCAAGGATCATAAGGTTGAGGTTTTCTCTTAAGGGGAGATGGTGTATTACGTTGTCAGGATCGCTTGTGTGTTCCAATTATAGATAACTTGAGGCAGTGAATTCTTGCAGAAGTACATGGTGCACGCTACTTGATTCATCCAGGATCCACTAAGATGTACTGCTACTTGTGGGAGATCTATTAGTAGAGTGGGATGAAGAGAGTTGTTGTAGAGTTTGTGGCTAAGTGCTCTACATGTCAGCAGGTTAAGATAGAGCATCAGAAGCCTAGTGGGTCCATGCAGGAGTTTAATATTACTACTTGGAAGTGGGAAGAAGTGATGGTCTTCGTGATGGGTTTGCCTTGTACTCATCATCAGCACAATTTAGTTTGGGTCATTGTAGACAGAATGACCAAATCATCTTATTAGCTTCCAGTTTATATCTCTTATTCAGCCAAGGTTTATGCTAAACTCTACATCAGAGAGTTGGTCAAATTGCATGGTGTTCCTCTATCTATTATTTCAAATAGAGGTACCCTATTCACCTATTACTTTTAGAAAGAATTCCAAAAGGGTCTTGGTACCTAAGTTTATCTCAGTACAACCTTCCATCCTCAGACAGATGGTCAAGAAGAAAGGACCATTCAGACTCTAGAAGATATGATGCGAGCATGTGCAATTAATTTCAAGGGAAGTTGGGATGACCACTTGCCTTTGATTGAGTTTGCATACAACAAAAGCTATTATTCCAGTATTCGGATGGATCCATTCGAATCTCTCTACGGTAGGAGATTCAGATCTTCATTCAGTTGGTTTGAAGTTAGTGAGGCCTCAGTTATAGGGCCTGACTTAGTATTCAATTCCTTAGAAAAAGTTCAGTTGATAAGATAAAGACTCTGGGCAGCTCAAAGCCGACAGAAGTCTTATGTAGATATGCGCAGGAAGGATCTCGAGTTTGAGATTAATGATTATGACTATCTAAATACCTCTCCCATGAAGGGAGTGAAGATATTTGGCAAGAAAGTAAAGCTCATTCCCTGATATATCGGTTCCTTCAAAATTCTTAGTCGTTTTGGCAAGGTAGCTTATGAGCTCGAGTTGCCTTCAAATCTAGCCTCAGTTCAACCAATATTCCATGTCTCTTTGCTCAAGAAGTGCATAGGTGACCCAATAGTTGTAGTTCCTATTCAGAGCATAGATGTTTAGAACGACCTCTCATTCAAAGAAATTCCAGTCAAAATTCTTGATTATCAGACTCTATACTAAGGAACAAAAAAGTCCCGCTATTCAAAATTCTTTGACAAAATTTGTCCATTGAGGGAGATACTTGCAAAAAAGAAGCAAACATGCAGACCAAGTATCCTCACCTCTTCTCCGCAAACTCAGACTCAGCCCAAGGTAATAGCTTTCCTTAAAGCTTATTTTGTTTTATGTTCAAATTCTAGTTACAAACCAATTTCTTGCTCAGATTCCCATTTTAAACTTGGTATCTATTTACCATTGCATATTCAATCATATGTTCATACATCAGATCAGTCATGTGTTCATTCATTAGACATGCATTCTCCTTGTGAGAAACTCGGTTATCAAAAATCTCAGTCATGTATTCATGAGTCAGTTCAGTCATGAAATCATGCATCAGATATGCATGCTCAGTATGAATCTTAGAAATGTCAGTGATGTAGTCATGTTTTAGTTGCTTATGTTCAGTATATACTTCAGCTTAGCGTTTCTACCATCTTAATCAATCTCATTCGAGGATGCATTTTCCTAAGGGGGAGATATTGTACCTAAAGATGTCCTGATACATGCTTTAATGATGAATACACCTTTATATATATGGAATTTTCAAGATTTTCACTTTTTGTTGTGTGAAAAATTGAATAAGATTACCATCAATACTAAATTCACCTAAATCTAATAACTGGGTAAGAAGTTATGATGATTTAAAGTTTTCATCATAAAACACCGTATTTTAGCCAGTGGCACATCGCGCCATAAGCCCAAATAACGTTTATCAATTTCTAGTAAAACTCTGTGATTACACCGCGTCGCGCCAAACTTCCAGGTCGTAAACAAAGTGGCCACGAGATAGCTCTGCGTCATGCCATCTCTCAATTTCCAGTTGTCATTTTCCAGAGACACGGCGAAGATAGCGCCGTGTCGCGCCAACCTACCAAATTGGGAAATTTTAAAAAAATTAAAAGATGCGGCCAGGGTTAAATGGGTCTTTTCCCATGATTTTATTCCACCCAGATGTGGGATTTAAGCCCTAAAAACATCCTTAGCTACTTATTATTCATTTTTTTCCCAATATCAAGAATATTTCCTCTCAAGAAAACAAAACCCTAGCCCTTGAGAATCAAGGTCAATCTAAAAAAATCCATCCAAGGACTCCAATAACCTTAAAGGTTTCCTTTCTCAGGTATGCGTAGTGTTCATTCATGGATTCTTTTCATCCATAAAACCCCAGAATCAAGTTTTAAATCATGTATTATGAATACTATGTTGTGGGTTGATTATGTTTATGTGATTGTTGTTGTATGGTTCCCAAGTTGGAATCTTAATGTGTTTTTATGAAAATATGTTAGTATATGAGTTTAAATCCATGCATTGAGTGGTTTATGATGTGTTAATTAATGATTATACCTATTCCCTAGGTGGTGCATGTAAGGTGTTTGATAGAATGCCTAGAAGATTAGAAATCATGTAATATAGTTCAATTGTGACTTAAGTGATGGATTCATGTTTTACCCTTATGTTCAAAGAACTCCCATGCTATAAATGTGCCCTGTAAATGGTTTTTGGATTGCTCATGAATTAGCCTGATGAAATTATACCATGTTTACATGCAATCCAAGTCATGTATAAGTTTGTGATAACCATGTACTTCATGAAATCCCTAACTTATTGTATTATGGATTGTTATTGGTCATGTATTCAAGAATGTCACGCCTTTTCAATTTCCTTCTATCGAGTCCTGGGGGTACTTGTACCCAACAATTTAGTTGTATGCCTAGAGTCAGTGTCATGTTTTCACGTTATCCTCAGTCAAGTTATGCTTAGTAGAATTCAGCCAGTCATGTGACTCAGGAAAATTCAGTAAACTTATAATCCCAGTAAATCTCAGAAAGCTCAGCAATTTAGTAATCTCTGTAGTATTCCATCAGTCAACTGAACTCCATAAACTCAGTCTAGTTCAGTTTAGTTAATCATGTTTAGGGTCTCTTCAGATCGGAGTAGGAGTTAGCACCGAGTGAGCCCAAGGATGGGAACTCACTTATTACTAGAGGGTGTGATTCATAGAAGCAATATTTGCGCTGCAGAACTACGTAGACAGTGTAGGTTGAGACATCATAACCTGTTATATGAGTGTAGATGAGGTTTCCTAACCTATTATATGAGGGTCCCACCGTTCTCATTAGAGTAACCTGTTATATAAGGGTCACTCACAGTTTGTCCTTACCAGTGGCACGGTATTGACACCCTTCCAATTGGGGTTACATATTGGACCCCAACTCATCCATAATAGTGTATTAGGGGAATTTAGGTTAGATGAATACTTCCCACAGTTACAGTTTCAGTCTTAGTCTTAATAATAGAAATCAGATAGTTTTTCAGATTTTAGAACTGTCAGATATAGTCAACTCAGAGCAGTATGGAACTCAGCTAGTTCTATCAGCACCTAGACTGTCAGATATAGTCGCTCAGTATCAGTTATTTTAGTTATATAATTGTCAGTATTTTATGTTATCAGTACTCAGACTCAGTAATCATATTGTCATGAATTCAGTTACAGTCTCTTATTCATTCATGTATTCTCGCGTTCATGTTATACAATTAGTTAGTATAGTCCATGCTTATGTACTCTTTGCATTTAGCCTACCTCACATGCATACCTGTACATTCAATCATACTAACGTATTTGCACTATGGTGTTTTATACCATATGTTCAGAAGCATGAGCTCCAGAGTATCCTTAGCAGTACAGATCTAGTCCGCAGTAGTAGACTTAGCAGTGAGTCCTCATCATTCGAGGATGTTATTATTAGATTATTTCATTCTCTCAGTACTTAGATTTTCTTTGTAGATAGATTTAGTAGGGTGACTGTCCCATCAACTCTTTATTCAGACAGTTCAGTTTTAGAGGATTTTGGACTACAACATGTTTCAGACAGTTTATTTCAGATTCGGGTATTGTTATACCCCATTACAGACATTGTTTTATATTTAGTATTAGTTCAGTTTTGAACCTTATGTCCTTATAGATTATATTCCGCATATTTATAATATATTATTTAGTGCTCAGTTACAAATATCAGTCATGGGTTAGCTTATGGTTCTTTAGGGTCATGAGCACCGTGTAGCATTTCGGGTACCAAATTTGGGGCGTTACATATATAAATGCCATACATAGGTCTATACTGACTGAAACTGATAGATGTACACATAGGAACATCAATATAATCATCCTCTGGCCTTGTCTGGTATAAATATCATCATTACAATAACTTCCGACCTTGCCAGGTATCAATATCATTATAGTATCCTCCAGCCTTACCAGGCATCATCATGTTATAATAACATCATCTGGCCTTTCCAAGCATCATTACATCCTCATAAAGTAAATCAGTGTCATCAATAAAGATCGAGCCCCACGGGGACTAAAGTAAAGTGCAAGCCCCACGAAGACTAAAGTAAAGATCAATCCCCACAAGGGCTAAAGTAAATAATCAAGAAAGAGAAGCAAGGTGTAGTATATTTCCATAATTCATCATTTATCATCAATATCACATTATCAATAAGTATATATATAATAGGTGCACGACTCAAACCATGGCTAAAAGAGTGTAAGTTCATAAATCCATTGCACAAAGTGATCTTTGGGACTAAATTATTAATAAGTGTTGAAAGGGTCAGAATATATCATTATCGAAATAATTAGTAGTATCAATTCATGGACTACAATCTGTCTTGATAAAATCTTTAAATCACCAATATTAACTTCTTTTATACATATCGATTATCCATTAAACTAGGCGGTTATCATTGTAAAGAATTTTTTTTCTTAAGATGCAAACTAGGTTTTAACTTTCATTTGGGAAGAATAGTCATAATATCATATTTTAACTAGAATCAAATAATTTCTGATATAATGATCATGAATTACCAAAGATATGCATGCCATCACAAATATTCAACCACTGGAATCATAAACATCATATAACATCTTCCTCCGTCCCATACCAGAGAGATGTGTATATAAATATAATATGAATATATATATATATTCATAAACTACAACTATATCCTTTACAAGGATAATTATTTCTCGGATATCCAACTTATATCATAACATGGCCTTTGTCCCAATAATGTGTCCTAAATCACTACAACCTCAATATCATTGCCTTAATCCCATGTATGTGTACGGAACTCATATAATTAATAATGTATATATAAATCATCTCATAAATAAAGCCCATAGAATATTCACAAGGCATAACATCTCTATAAGCTATAAAGTATATCTATAATAATCTCGCATATAGAAGGCATCTCACTTCTAGGAGGCATAACACATCAATAAACATATCTCATAACTACGAGGTGTATCACATCTATGAGGCATCTCGTATCTATAGGTCATGTATCATGACTATGAGGAATATCATATCTATGGGCCAATTATCATATCTAAGGGGAATAACATCTCTAAAGGCCCAATATCACATCTAAGAGGAATAGAATCTCTAAAGGCCCAATATCATTTCAATAATAAATATCATGGCCATAATCCATTAGTCATTATCAAGGGGTAAAATACCATCACTATTTATCAAACCACCATGTAACATTACACTAAGTTCACTAGTGTCAACTATGCCTAACATTTGTAAATAAGTTCACGAAGGCTAACACAAGTCTTGGCCTAAGGTGGGCCAGACTATCCAACTTCTAATACTCAATTTCAATATTTAGGTAACTTATACCCCAAACTAGCTAAGGTATATAATTCAACTTCTAGATGTGAAGTAAGACACAACCAATCCTAATATAGGAACTTCTTCTAAAAGCATGGGCCTTTATGCGAATTCTACCTAAATTACGGTTTCACGATCACTAGACTATCCCAACTAAGGTTAATTTACTAACCATGATTCCAACATATAAACCACATCACAAATCTTGAATTATATCATATCCATGATACAATTTAGTCCATTCTAGGAAGAAGGCAATAGGATCCAAAAAAGTTATTAAGCATTTCAACACATGAGTCAATACCCTCATCTAACCCCCAACTTTAATATTCAATACTATGTTATTCTACCCATAATCAATCTTTACATTCACATTCACATGGAATATATAACACACATCATCTTATGGATAAGAGTGGAAAGAAGCCTAACTAATAGTCAAACCATAAATTCTTACATTATTCACCAACGTCTATCTTTCTTTAAAATCCTAAAATTTCACCACACTATCAAAATCATAATTTACTCATCAATATGAGAATAACAATACCCATATTACACCATTTTGCTTTAGTGTAATGACCTTTTTGGTTATTTTTTATATTTCTATTTATCTTTGAAGTTTGAGCATCTCCATAGCTACCCCAAGTCATTTATGACTTGCTGGGACTGACCGTTTGGTTATCTGGCAGTTTGTTTGGTTTGAAAAATCAATTACATGTTTAGAAGTCTTCATTGGTTCCAAATGGCCACCGAGAAAAAACTTTTGTAAAATAATCTCAAATGCAAATTCTGACTTTTCTATTTAGGCTAGCTAAACCTTTGGTTTGGATCCTAATGCACCTGAACTCATTTCAACCTATTGGTCAGAAAGCTGAAAAATCAATAATTTAGGTGTGGGACCCACTTTTGATTGAAACAACCTCAGATTGAAAATATAACTTCACCAATATATCCAAAATGTCAAAATTAGTGTAGTTACATAGTTCATTTACAAAAATCAAATTTTGAATAAATCTCGAGGCACCGTTGCAAACTTGGAAAAATTTCCAAGTTTGCTGATATCTAGTGCATTGTGATCACACAAAGTGGATCATGATCATGCTATGGAGATTGTGGAAAGGCCTATGGAGATTGTGACATGGTGATTATAGTCCTAGCGACGATAATCATGACACCTATTTTCCTGAATGGTCTATAAATAGACCTTAATGTCATGAATTTAGACATTTCCTCCTCAGCCTTGAGAGCCAATAACCCTAAATGGGTATGATAATTTAGTTGTGTGAGTGACTTAGGAGCTTTATTCTAATCTATTATTGCAAATATCTTCAGATTTAAGGTAAGAATCCTTAAATTCGTGCTTGAATTTCTTAGATTTAACCTAAAACCCCAAATTCATTGAGGGCCTGATTTTAGCCAAAGTTTTCTTGGTTTTCACCCATTTCTTGAGGGTTATGATTTCTTGTTCATGTATGAACATTGGGTTGACCTAAAAAATACAATTTTTGTATGTGGGATCCACTTAGGGTTTTTGCTGTCGTTTTAGACCCAAATCACAATGGTGTAATATGGGTATTATCAGACTCGTATTGATTAGTAAATTACAATTTTGATAGTGTAATGGTATTTAGGGGATTTTGAAGTGAGGATGCGTGTTCGGTGAATGATATAAGGATTGGGATTCAGCTTCGAGGTAGGCTTCTGTCCACTCTTCTTCGTAAGATGATATTGATGTATATTGCGTGTGAATATGAATGTAGATATTGATTATAGGTATAATCACCTAGTCATGATTATTAATTTCATGGGATTAGATGAGGGTTTTGGATCCGAAAGGCGAAATGCTTACTATGCTTTATAATCCTATTGCCTTACTTCCTAGATTTGACTAATTTGTTGAGTACATATGGTACGATGCTTAGTTTTTGATGTGGTTTTAGTGTTGGAATCATGTTTCGTATGATTAAACTTACTTGGGTCGGTCTAGTGATCTTGAAACTGTAATTTGAGTATAGTTGACATAAATGCCCACGTTTCTAGATGAAGTTCCTATCTTAGGATTGGTTTTGGCTTACTTGAAAACTAGAAGTTAAACTATATATCTTAGCCTATTTTGATGTATAAATTTCCTAAACATTGACATTGAGGATTTGAAGTAGTTTACTCAAACCCAACTTAGGCTAAGATATGTGTTAGCCCTTGTTGACTTAGTTATAGATGTTAGGCCTAGTTGAGACTATTGGGACCTTTTGAATAAGTTATTTTTGTGTCTTGGTAAAATGTGATGGTTTTCCCTAGACTTTGATTAATGTCCTTTAGAGATGTTATTTCCTCTTAGACATGATATTTGGCCTATATAGATGATATTCCTCGTAGATATGTGTTATGTTTTATTAATGAATTATGCCTACTAGATGCGATATGCCTTCTATATATAAGATGATTATAGATATGCCTCATGGATTTTCGAGATGTTATCCCTCATTAATATGTTATGGTGTATTCAAAATGAGATGACTTATAAATATAATTTGATATGGGTTTAAGACATGTATGTGGGCCAAAGGCCATGATTATGATGTTATAATTTGTTCCATACACATTATGGGGCCGAAGGTTATGTTATGATATGAGTTGACCATCCGAGAAGTGTCTATCCTTGTAAATGATATGATTGTAGTTTATTAATATGGTAATGCTTATGGTTCCATTGTATGAATACTGGTGATGACATGAATAAATTTGGTACATTCATGATCGTTGCATCAATGATTGATATGATTTTGATTAGATTACAATATTATTATTGTTGTAACTAACTAATGGCTAAAGCCCACTTTCTACCCTAAAATGGATTTCTTCATAATAATAAGTGACTTTTTCAACGAATAACTTATATGCAAAAGAGGTTAGAAATAATGTTTTAAATGATTGACTATGATAAGTTTTGATCTATGATTTGATAATATTAATTATTTTGGTCATGAGATATCTGACCCTTTCTATATTTTTATATTGATTTAGTCTCAAAGTTCTTTTCGGGCAATGAGCTTATGGATTTACAATCTTTTACCCACGACTTGAGCTTATGCACCTCTCATATCTAGATACACATCTCTCCAATATAAGATGGAGAAGATGTTGGATTTATAATGTAAATTTGAATAAAACCCGATAAATGTTATAATATTCATATTATGCATATATGCTTATTAATAATGTGATATTGATTATGAGTGATGAATTATGGAAGTATACTCTACCTTTCTTCTTTATTTATGTTTATTTACTTTATCCCTCATGGGGATTTTTCTTTAATTTAGCCTCGTGGGGATTGCACTTTACTTTAGCCCTCATGGGGCTCGCTCTCTATTATTGACTTAATTTAGATATTATGATGATATGATGATACCCGGTAAGGCCAGAGAATATTATGATGATATGATGATACCCAACAAGGTCGAAAGATATTATACTAATGTGATGGTACCCAGAAGGATGAAGGATGTTATAATGATGATATTGATACCCTACAAGGCCGGAGGATAATTATATCGATATGCCTATATGTACATCTACCATCTCAAGTTTTGCTAACCCTAATTATGATATTATTATTATTATTATATATATATAAACTGGGCAAGGATGGAGGATGGGGATAATAAGGATGATTATGATAATGATATTTATGACTGTGATGGTTGTAATAATGGTATTACAATATTGTGGATTTTGTTGCATTCATACTTGCATGTGCATCGCCAATCACCTATATGGGCCTATGTTTAGCAGCTGGTATGGGACGGTTGCATAGATATGGGTGATGACTATGCCTTATGTTGAGGTATGTTGATTGAACCTTTTGAGTCTATGGTTGTGCGGGTATGCATAGGCTCAACTAGGTGTTTGGTTGTATGAAATAGTTGGTTACTCGCATTTTTATTGATATTGTTATTATCATTATTATGATCATTGTTGCATCTAGTTTATGAAAATTTTTAATTAATTTGGTATCGAGACTTAAGTTATAATTCCAACCTCTATTATTTTATGATTACATTATTATGCATGAACAATTGATGACTTAATATATTGATTAGAACTTTGAGCATTCTAACACTAGCTCCTGCTATGATTATGTGGTCTTAAAAATCTAGTCTGATGACTTAGGTTATACCTTGAGTAGACCTTGGTTACATAATTATATATATATATATTTATGCATACCTAGTTATATATAGCTATGGTATTACTATATATCCCTCTTTTTCTTCATTTACTCTAATTATACACTCATTTTTTAGCCTTGTATACTTGTATATATATATATATATATATATATTTATATAAATATATATCTTTTTCCGCTCTTACTTGCATATTGGCCAGTCATATATAGTATAGTGTTTAGATTTCTAAGTATGGCTAGAATAGGATAGTTCATCCTTAGTACTCTCTTAGCCTTATTATGTTAGTCTCTTGGACATGAATAGGATATGTTACCCTTATTATCTCATTGGCTATGTTATGTGATTTCTGAACATTGGGTGTTGTTTTCATTTTGCTTATATTCTATATATATCTTCTTTATCTTTAGAGCTCAGTTGGTAGTTGACTGCTGAGTACCATTTGTTTGGTACTCATACTACACTTCTGCATCGTGTAGATCATAGTATAGTTTATTTCCATTGATGTGTGCATCATGCAGAGTAGCCATGGTTCAAAGGCTTAGAGTGAGCTCCTGACATTTGGAGTATTACTTATCTCTCTCTTATGTAGTAACTAGTCTCTATATTATATTCGGAGATAAGTTATATCAGTGTATTCATTTGTACTTCACTTTGAAATCTTGTTACTAATACCACCAGGTTTTAGGACTTTATTATATTTTTGATCTACTATTGCAACTTTTTACACATTCATTTCTCTATCTATTTTAATAGTTTGTTACTAGCCGTTCTGAACTATGGGTTTGGCGTGCCTACTGGTGGGTTATAGTAGGCGCTACCATGACTCTAGAAATTGGGTCGTGATAAATTGGTATTGGATCCTAGGTTTCAACTCTGTTTTAGTACAAGAGCAAAGTATTTGTAGAGTCCTGTGAATCGATGCGGAGATATCAATATACTATCTTCGGAAGGCTATAGGGAATTTTTAGAAAACTTACTTCTTGACTCCTTATCGTATGTCTACCTTGCTATGAACCTTGAATTCATTCTTTGACTATTATATCCCCAAAGAATGATATGCCATTTTCTATGGATACAGACGAGACCTCGCCATGCATTTTTAAAGCTTCAAAGAAGCGTCGAACTAAAGAGTTAATGATGGATGCCGAAGATATTCAGTGGTATCCAAATGGATTTTGGTCCATCTTAGGCTCCAGTTGAGCTCATGACTATTATTTCTCTTTGAGGTAATCCTCCACAACCATGGATGACATGTGATTCATCAAGCTATTCTCAGACCATAGTTGGGTCTATTAGTGTTCATTAGGGTTCTTGACCAATTTTTGAGTATGTGATTGGGTTTCTAGATTGGACCAAGCATTTCTTATGTTATATCCTTCAGAGCACGATATAGTGCATAGAATTATTAGCGGTTTATTATTGTGCTCCATTTGGCGTCGGAGCATGTGATAATAGTTGGGTCATTTTTCTCTCAAATTTTTACTATGCGAGGGCCATAGAAAGTGCTTGTATTGGGACTTATGGAGGTGGAGACAAGAGGCCATATCATTGGTATAATGTTATTGGTATATCATCTGAGAGCTTGTTTTAGTTATGACAAGATAAGACAGCGATTCAAAGAGGACCCCAAATATGAGTTAGTGATTAGACAAAATTAACTTGTATTCCCCGCCAGCCTATAGTTATTGAGGTAGGCTATGATTACAGGAAGGATGGACATTACATTAGAGTTTTCTCTCAGTGTCACTTGGCCAGACATTTGGGCTTAGATCATGTTGCTCGCGGGATTAGAGCCTCAGGAGTTTGTTACCAATATAGATAGATCAATTATTACTATAAAGAGTGTCCCTAGCATGGTATTTATACTCTTTCAGCTCATTCAGATCAGCCCCGTGATGCTGTGGTATCTTTAGTTAGAGATATTGCAGTTGGCGCCTTAGTTGATGACTTAGTCAGTCGGTCCAAGTTTGGATCCATTCAGATTTATTCTCCCTATGCCCATCAGGCCTGTGATTATGGATTTCACCATGATAGGTGAGCTTTTATTTACTACATTTATCTTTTATTTGGTGTATTAGGGTTTTTATAACCATTGATAATTATATGCGTTGATGAGTTCATATTGGTTATTGTGTGCCTTTTCATTAAATTCTTGATTATGTTATTACTCTTATGGTTTATTTCTTTTAGTAGTGGATGGAGTATATCTATGCTAATATTTCTCACTATAAGTATAGCATTTGGGTTTGAGTCCTATTTATCTTGGTACATTGGCCTTATTTTGTCCTTTGAGTTGTACATGATAATAATGTCCATTTTTGCATCGCCTATTCAATATATTGATATTGATATTATTGCTACTATTTCTACCACTGCTTGAGGTTATTGATATTATTTGATATTATTACTTGATGTAAGTGATCCTCACTGAGTAGCTATATAGCCTAGTGTTACCTAGTTAGAATTTCATTTCCTTAGGATTCTTATTCGGTGGCTTGGGTAGATATAGCCTAATTTGGTATTTTTTTCCCATAGCGAGGCGAGGTTGATTGTTTTCCCTCTTGGTTAGTTGTGTTAGATTGATTCAGGAATGTATTGTGATATTGAAGGTAAGTTGACGTTATGTTGTTCTATATTGTTTTAAGTCTACAACTTAGCTATGTTGCCCGATCTTGAGATAGAGATTCTTAGACTTGCCTTTAGGTTGTGAAGATTTTTGCTTTTTCTATCCCTTTCTATAGAGCCTATTTTTTAACTTGACCAATTTGGGGTTAGTTCTTGTTTGTGGCTATTTTATTAACTGATAGTGGTTTGTTATAGATATCGAGATGTTCTGGATTTATATCTTAGATTTGTTGGATTCATCTCCTTATGATGGTTTTCCCTTATTATAAGTATGGAGTTGGATGCCTCATTCTCACTATGATGTGATTCTATTATTTTGTGAAGTTAGGGAGATAGAGGCAAGTGGTCTTTCCTGTGATTACTTCATAAGTTGGCATTTTTGTTCTTCGATGATGTGATCCATGGATGTATCGAACGATGATTGCCCTACTTGGGTTGATTCATGAAATCCCTATTTCAAAATTTGTTTGTCCTAATGAGGCTTGGTGGAGTGTTTCTCCTTGATGATATGAGGTTAGGGATATACCTTGTCGATATTGAGTGTTGGGTTGGTTAGTTTTTGGCTTGAGTTGTATTTCTCTGAGTTGTTTGAGTTCTTGACCTTACTAGTGTGGGTTTAAACCTTGGGGATTTTTGTGTATGTATTGATAGTTCATGCTATCCAATGATTATGGAATGGGTTATTTGCATTTTTAACTGGTGATTTAGCCTTTGGCATAGTTTCAGTTTTGTGGTAATCTTTCATTCCCTCTTGCTGATATAAAGTTGGTTATTGCATCTTATGTCTATGGTTTATCCCTGTGGCGAGTTTATTCTTTAGCTGAGTTTTGATTTTATCTATGTATGATTTAGCTTGGATGTGTCAAATCTAGATACTTAAGTCAATTTCAGTGGTTGACACTGATATAGACTTATTGGCTTAATTTTTGTTTGATTTCTTGGAATGGCAATTTGGGAGTTATGATAGAATTGGAGTATGAATGCCTACCCATCGTCAGGTTTGATTTAGGTAGTTGAGATTGAGCGGTTCATTCTTAGTGTTGAGATTTTAGCTTAGAGTTATGGAGCTAAGTTCTTCTTTCATTTTCAGATTCACCTTAGTTAGAATTTCATTTTTATGTTGGTTGAGTCTAGTCTGTGTTTACTTATTCAGTCTTCTTGACTTCGGTTGGATTATAGTTAATATACGCCCAGATGATAGCCCATGAACTCGATATTAGTTTTCTTAGCTTTGACCTTGAGTTTCCACTTTTATATATGAATTTTGGATGATATACTCAGTGGAAGTAGTACACTTAAGTTGAATTTAGTATGGTTTTGTTCTCGGTTTATGGGGCATCCAAGAGAGGACTACTAGCGATAAGTAGTTGTACCTTGATCTTTCGGATCTAAGTTTGAGTCCCATTCGGAATTTTTGTGGCATTAACAAAGATTGAATTCCTTGATTATTTCCATTTGTGTACCTAGATAAAGCCTTAATGTGACACCCCGAAACCTGGTCCCAAGATATCACACGGTGCTCAAGACTACGAGAAGCCTTAAGCTAACCCTATCTGCCTGCTACTAAGTCTGAATCTCATAACAAAGAAAGTATAGACATAAAAGTCATAGTAAATGTAGAAATTCATCTGAAATAACTGAGGATAATCTGAATATAATCTTAGAAAACCAACTACTATTAGTCTGAAACAAATCTAGCAGTCTAGATAGCCTCTACTACTAATGCTATAGAGTCACTAGGACAAGACCCCATCTGACTCGGACAATCTGAAAATACTGAATGATCTAAACTGATAAGATGTAGATCTGAATAACTAAGTCCCCGAACTATGAGGAATCACCAACTATCGGATGTAGATGGAGATGCTGAAATCACTCACGCTGTGGAAACTGAGCATCTGAGCCTACATTATGAGACAATGTAGCACATGGACATATATGTGGATCATTACTTTGAGGATGTACTGAGTATATGGGGGTGAAATGCATACATAAAAATAGTATATCAATCATCATTATCATTTGTAAAACCATGCATGCCAAATGTAAATGACTCACATAAGCTTGAGTAACTGAGAATCTAAAGTCTGTAATCATGAGTAGTAAAACAAATTGAGTATGTCTAGTGAGTCACAACATTTAGTTCTAAAAGTTGTACTTTTACTCTCTCTTTAAGTCAAACTGTCTAAGTATAGAAAGGACTCACTCTTATATCTGAAATCTGAAAGCTAAAATCTGTAACTAATGATATTTTGTAAAGCATAATCTAAAATAAAGTTATGAGCCTTTACACTTAGTTTTCTATAAGCTTTTCTGTTATTCTTTTCTATTATGCTGCAAGCTTATAACTTTAGGGAATTATCTTAAAAACTGTTCTACAAGGGAGGTTCTTCTAACCGACATAAACTATGTGAGCTAACATGAAGTCCAACGTCTTAGTCCCCTATGGGGAAAACCTCACGATGGGGAGAGGTGTCATACTCTTTCCAAGGAGTATAACTAATCTAAGTGATCAAATATGTATCTGTCATTAGTATAAAAATTGGATTAATCTGAATCTGTACCTACGTTGGCTATGTAGTTTTGTGGAAGATAGGGCACGCTAATCCCACACTTCCAGATCAGTGATAAATACTACTCCCTTTTTAATATATATGCTCATTCTATTGGAAATCCACTTTAAAACTAGCATAATGTTTATTATGAAACCAATTATGCATTTATCTAATTCAATCTGTAAGTATAGCTAATCTTGTTTTTTTTAATCTGTAATAAGTCTGTAAAGTGGATTCCAAATCTCATCTGAGGATCAAACGATCAAAGCTTTATTGAAAATCTGTAAATAATCTGATCATAGGATGCTTAAAGCATTATCTTTCTTGAAATATCAACATATAAACTTGGGTTTAATAACCCATGCATCAAGTTCATGTCAAAACATCATAAAGTTCATGCTTGATATTGAGAATAATGATAATTCAATTCAAAATCTGAAATTTACCTCAATAGGCATGTAAATATGAAAATAGGCATGCAACTCAACTTCTAGAACACTTGAAATCACATAATCTTTCAAATAGCAACATTGGGTATGAACCCTAATATAAAACTCATGTGTATTCATATAAAATCATGCAAATTTGTAGTTAAAAGCTAGTTTTGGGCAAAAGGGTGAAAGAAGTATCCTTATTCATAAAATCCACATACATTGTTGATGAATTTGAATGTAAAGTTTGATTCTTGACTCTCTAATGGTGTTCTTAAAGCTTCCCCTTGAAGTTCTTGAACCCAGAACTTTGAATTATAACATTTCTTGGAGTAGGAGTTAGAATTGTTCTTGATTCTTAGAGCTAGGGTTTTGTTATTAGAGATGAAAAAGATGAATAATGAGGTATCTTTTCTATTTGGGGATAAAATTGTGTGTTTTGGGAGAAATAAGTGTGGGAAAATTAACTCAGTTACCCCATTGGATGCGAATTTTAACTATAGAAAATTTCCACCCAGCGAGGCACATACCGATGCTCTGCGTCGATAGGGTCAACACGATGGCCGATGTGATGCATTGATATTGCATTGGCTCACTGGAATTTGCTTTAAATGCTGGGGAAAATATCTTTTGATGCGATAGGCTACGCGATGCTTCGAGATCGCATCGACTCACTATTTTTGACATCCAAACGAGCTTCTAACGAGGTCTGAAAAATTTAAAACTCGCTCGAGAACACCCATTGACCTCCTTGATCATTAATCAACTTAAAAATTGACACTTTAAGGTCATAAGGGCAGTAATAAAATAATGTAAATATTGAGGTTCTAAAATGAGACTATGTGCCATTGCTTAGCTGAATTTTTTTCTAAGTCTGGGATCTTTTTTCAGATCTAAAGGATTGAGTTAAGTTAGGACGAAAAGCTAACTTAACATGATAGCTATCATGCATAACTGAAAAAATTGTATGACTGAATCTAAAACATACTAAGCTACTGTGAAAATATGTGAGTGTATGAATCTACATGAAGACAACTATATAGCTGAATCTGATACTGGAAAAGAACTAAATGAAGGAAGACTATAACCTTCGGCTGAATCTGAGTTCGTGGAGAAGAGATGAGGATACTTGGTATGCATGTCTGCTTAGTTCCTAAGGGAAGATTCATTTCATATTTTAGAGCCTAGAAATTGATTTCCAAGGGGTGACTTTACCATCTAATGCATGATAAGGATTCAAGATTCGAAGGTCTTCCTTTGCAGTCTATCCCTATGGTGACGTCCAAGCTACACCTCCACTCTGAATATGATACGGTCTATTTCAAATATAGTAACCCAATAAAGGTTAGGGTCGAATCCTAAGGGAATACGTGGAATAGTGTATCTCAGATGTGTTAATCAATGGGCGAAACTGGAAAAGTAAATGGGGGGATTTGAGTATCAATGTCTAACTAGTAGAAAATATCAACTTTGGTTGCAATCAGTCATAAGTGAACTCAAGGATTGTGTTCCCCTTGACTTTTCAACTCCGTAGGCTTGTCGTGCTTTGTTGAACCAACCCAACACCTTGCATGCAGAATTGATAAGTTATGTACCTTCTACAGTCTTTTGGACGAGCAAAAGGATTTCACCCTTTACCTTTTGAATCTCAGGATATCGCCTTAATAACCCTTATATTGATCCTAATTAACTATTAACTTTTAAGTTTCTAATTATTATATGAAATCTAACCATCTTACATAGATAAAACCTAGTAGCTGGATCAACAATTAAACTCTAAATTACTATTGTCATTATCTTTTCCTAGTCACTACTCCTCTTGTGGAGTAAGTAGCAATAATCTAGGCGGGATCCTAATGTGTGCACCTGTTAAGAAAACTATTAAAGTAAAAATAATACAATGCAAGCATGGGTATCAGTTCAGAGCAACAATAGTACTTTCCCTACTTCGTCAATCCACCAGGGTTTCCACAACCCTAGCTAAGGGTTTTTAGCTACTCATGCTTGTGAAGTAATCAACAACATTCATGATTGAAATCATAAGATGGAATCACAATAATCACAAGTAAAACCCAAAATCGTAAATGAATTAATCAACCAAAATCAATAGAAGATAATTCCAAGACTAAAATCAAATCTCAGAATCAAAATATGCTTTTAAGTATCAAGAGTGAGTAACTTCTACTAAAAGATACATAAAGGGTATTTATAGTACATGAGGAAACCCTAAAACCAATGCCCAAATAAAATAGGAGAAAAAAGGTTCGGTGGCTACTTATGGTCCCTACATGCTCCCTGGCCTTAGGCGGATGTGGTACATATGACATGTAGGGTGGGCGCATGTAGTTACTGCATGTGCTTGGACCAAAAAATCCTGTAGGTTAGCTCTCAGTATTTTGGAATTCAGACACATGCTTTTCCCACATACGGTCCACTATGCTACATGCGGTATGCATGTTGACTTAGCATGTGCTGAAAGTTATTTTTTTAGCTCTTATTCAATTCCCTCACATATATTGGTCACGAATAATATGAAAAGTGTCTTGAACATCAATAATTGCTCCCATACGTATCCAAAATCACCTTTTTCATATTTTCACGAACTTAGCATCCAAAACATGATTGCCCGCAAAACATATCATATCTAACAAAACAACCTTAAAACTTAAATATTTTCCTCATTTAAGCGTCGAAAGTGCTATATTTCTATATCACATCAACACCTTCAACCTATAATGTTTCCATGTCCTCAGTTAATAAAACACAACAAAAAAAACTAAACTAAACTGACACTTAACTAGGAGAATCTAAGTTGTTCAAGGCAACTAATACACTCTTTAAGCTCAAAATGTAACACCCCCTCCAATCTCACTTTTCAAAACCAACTGTGTAAAAACATGAAGCACAATAATGTGACACAATAGGATCAAGGAATGACATTAAATTAGCAACAGGAAACCATACATATGTACAAGTTACACTACCCAAAACAAGAAAATAGTTAGCAATATGACTCAAGTGCCCTCACAACCAAGATGTTCCATTTACTCATATGAAATAATGCATGTCAATATAGGTACAAACAAGAGATATTCACACTCAGAAGAGAAGTTCCTGTCAATGTGCATAAAATACCATAGGGTTGCCCTTATTTTCTTTACCTTAGCATTCAGACAGTCAAGTTAGGATCACTATAGGACTTTTCTCGGCATGTAATATAGGCTTGGGGGATGGTATGGTTTGTATGGACATATCAAGTGACTAAGACTCCTTGGAACTACACTAACCTTAGGGTCTCACTTATTATCCAATTTCCTAGTTATTCTACCCTTATTTCTTCCATTTTATTCTTTATTGCACATTTAGGTTGGGTGTGGTCTTTTATTCTTTTTTTTTATTTTGCAACCACACCCAGCCTTACTAGATTTTTCTCTCATTTCACCCTTATACATATGCACTTTACACTATGCACACCTATGATAGCCACCCTCAACTTAGAAATTTTACCTGAGTTGAAGTACACAATGTCCAAGGAGGACCAAAGCCAAAATAGGTTCATTTTAATACAAATGGGAAGGTGAAAGGTGAAAATAAAAAAAATAGGCTACAAGGATCAAACAGGAATCAAGGGATACTATTTCCCACATAGAAGGTCATTTAGTCTAAACATGGACTAAAATAAAAATTAACCTATGATCCTTTCCTAATGACTATCCTTCAACCTAGGCAAGACTAATCAGACATGTTCTAAATTCAATACACAAAGGGAACTAAGTAGTATCTCACACACATATAGGATAGAGTAAATATTACTAACTACTGCTTATTCGGTTTATGCAATTGTGAGCAAGTGATTATCATGTCCATAATACAAATAACAAAATCCACAATGTTCACACATATACATTCACACATTTCTACGACACATTTTCTTGGAAGGGTATCAAAACTTAATCAAAACATGACTACTGCCCTAAATACTTAAAACTCTCCTAATTACACAATAACATAACAAAAATACAAAATAAAATACAATACGACACAAATAATCCTAGACATGCCATTTCTACAACCATACCGCGACTGATAGGAAAAGAAGTACAGTAAGAAAAACATGACGTAGCTATGGTATACCACACCCACAAATAAAAAAATGCACACTATCCTCAATGCATGAAAATAATAATAAAAAAAGAAGTGAGCACATACCTAGGACGCATTAAGCATCGTGTCAGGAGCATCACCAGATACAGGCATATCATCTAGAGAAGGCGGTGGTGGTGGTGTCGCAATACTAGAATATGCACCCATTTCTATCTCTATATGCCCCTGCATATCAATGCCTACAGTATCCATCGAATTATGTCTAGACCTTTTAACGACTTGGTCATTTGGAAAATCAGGATCCTGCAAGTCTCCGATATGACCTCTCATGGCCCCAACTGTCGGGACCTCCTCTTTATCCTTCACGAAAAAATCAAATATTTGGGTGCACTCTGAGGTGATATTTGGACCACTTGGGGTATGACTGAAGGAGTGGGTTCTATATGGGTCTCTATGAGAGAGAAAACCATTGCTTATAATATATTTATCTCCTCCCTCATCTGGGCTAGATCCATCACATCTGTCTCTGTAAATTAGGTTGTAACCCATGTCTCAAACTCATCAAGACATACCTATAAGTCAGCACGTAGCTCAAATAAAGCAGTTCTATGTGCGGCCTCCCATATGGCCTCTGCCATCTCGAATCTAGTCCAAACCCCTAAGCGTATCTGCCCATATAGGGTAGTCATCTCGATCTCAAGAACATATAATGGATCATAAGTGTCCCTATGACTTCTCACTAAGATCTGTAAGAACTCTCGAGATATAGTATAGTAATCATACCTGTGGAGCTATAGTGGATAGGAGAGTTGTCTTTAAAGATACGCCAACCGGCTCTAAGGTCGAAGTCGAGTTGATGAAGAAGTGGCTAGTGTTCCCTCTCCCTGATTACTCATATTTGGGGATTATCTCTACTCCCCAATCTCAAAATTAACACTAACACCGACAATTCCTCCATGTGCAACATCAGGCTCTATGGAAACTGATGGGCCCTTAATCTAGGCCTGAGTACTACAGCAGGCTCTTTAGATCTCTTGGGAAGGCCTGAACATGCCAGATTCTTCATACTCTTCATCTATGTAATAGATGTAACAAGTACCCTCTAATCTACTATTGGTATCGTAGGTACACCGGCCTAATCACATAACCACTGAATCGGGCATGGAAATGGAAAATTAGTCATCTCCCCAAATGCTCTATCATGGATCTCATGCCAGAGGATGGATATAAAATCAATAACATATCAAGACATCTTTCTAGAAACCAGGTCTACTCCCTCCCAAGTCCATACATTATCTGACCCAGTAGGGAATAGTCGTCAAAGGTAAAATATAATTGTCTATCTATCTATCTATCTCAACCCTCTCTCATCTATGCTAAGCCTATCGCATAATATGTCGATCACATGTGATTCTCAATCTGTAGTCAAACTCTGATATAGATGTAGGAGTGATTTAATACAAACCAAAAATGACCCAACGGATACTCTCTATTGAAAGATCTACTCTGACTCCTCTCAAAAGTGTATGATCAAGTTGTGGTTGCTTCATATGTCTCATCAGTCCTAGATATTTATGCGTAGGAAGAACTATTGTAGCACGGTATAATGCATAAAACTCATGTACCATAGCCGAACTGTAAGAACTGAGTGGTCTGGTCATACACTCGAACTAATAATGATCAAATGCATTCTATAACTATGGTACTCAACTCAGTCCATATAGATCAATCTGACGCTCCTAAAAAATAAGCCTCTTAGTCCTTCCTACATACGAGATATGGTTGTCCAAATAAAATATCTTTTGCATTGCCTCTACTCACCACCTCAGATTTTCTTCCTCAAGAGGTACCTCTAAGGCATGTGTGGGTGCGAGACTCTGCCTCCTATGTACTGGTGTATTAAAGGAAGACTTCTCTGTACCCTCCTCAAACTGGAGTACATTTGATTGTTGTACAAGTGTGGTGGTACCCTCCTTATACTGTGGTCCCATTGATGACTCCTCCTACTCAGCATCCTCAGATGAATCCTGGGACCCCTTTTCAGACTGGGGTCATGAGCTTCTCTCTGTGAAACTAACTCTAAATTTGCCTGCTCATTATCATCATTATTTGGTGGAGGACTACATGGAGGTGATCTCTATGCTGACTTCATCCTCGGCCAAGAAACACGTGTCTGTGAATCCTGGAAAATCTGGACAACCTCGGTTTGAGTCCTAGGTTGGGTAAAGGTTGGACGTTTGCCCAACTGTGACTTCTCAAGTAGAGTCCATCCCATAGCATTCAGTAAAATAGTCTGATTCACCTAGCGCATCTGTCCTCTAGTAATTTTAGGGGTTACCCTATCTGCAGCATCCCAAAGTTACTGAATCGGGTACTCCTCTACCGAACTACTAGGTTTAATGGACTCATACCATCTTCTCGAAATATCATGATTCTTCTCCATAGATTCTTTTGGTGCCATGAGAACTTGAAAAACCAGTCATTATTTTCCAACAAAAATGAGGGATTCCAAAAGTTGAAGAAAAATTCAAAAGTTGGGAAGTTTGAATTTTTCCTTAATTTTCACACCTTTATAACCTATTTGAAATACCAACATGTACAATGTGGACTCACCTATAAACAATCATGATTTTCAAATAAAAATAAAAATGCTCAACTTTTGGTATAACTTTACTCATTCAAGTTCAACTTCCGATTGGGGCCTAACCTTAGAATTTAATTCAAAACAAGGCCCTACGTCAAGATTATTGGATACTTCAAGGATCCTACATACAAGCTTGATAGATTCCATATATTTTTCATGGTAATACACATATCAACTTGTTTGCTCAATAAGTAATTCAATACATAACTATTAGGAGCCAAGAAAGTTACCTCTTTTATGAAAATTTGGAGGTGAACAGTGAAGAAATCAAGCAAATTCAAAGTTGGAACTTGTTTTTAGTGTGTTGGAACAAGTTGGTATCTCAACAAGTTTTAATTTAGCCTTTATTTAAGTGTGGGTTGTTTATATTTAAAGAGAGAAGTTTAAATTTTAAAAAATAAGTGAAATTTTGAGGATTTGAATGGGTTTGACTGAGGCTAATGATGTTTAAATATAAGTGGGGCCAGTTTTAGGTCATAAATATATGTTGGTGGGCCCAAAATTTTAATTAAAATTTGGGCCAAAAATTGACCTAGCTGTGTAATCTACATGCGCCTGCCACATACGGCCAGGAATGGGGTGCATGTGCCACATGTGTCTAGCATGCGCCACATGCGGCCAGCATGCGCCACATGCGGCCAGCATGCGCCACATGCGGCCAGCATGCGCCACATGCGGCCAGCATGCGCCACATGCGGCCAGCATGCGCAACATGCGGCCAGCATGCGCAACATACGGCTAGCATGCGCAACATGCGGCCAGCATGCGCAGGGCGCATGTTGACCAAAATTTTTTTCCCGTGTTCCTACATTGCGGACTTGGTATTTTTATGTTTATCCAGATACTTGGGGTTCTAACACTTGCATTTATGGACCAAAAATAATGATTACAAAATTTCAAAACTTATCATTCTCATACTCAAAAAATTCATCTTTGCAATTTAATGCTCAACTTACCTGGCCCGTGTGGGACTTGTGATCGTGATGGGTTGATCACATCATCCCCTTACCTGAAAATCAATAAGTGTATCAATTTTATAATATTCTGGGCAAGTCCAATATCTCAAACCTATAAAAGAAAAATTACAAAAATGTGAGCACTAAAATAGTGGGTTGCCTCCCACCCAGTGCTTTATGTAACGTCACGGCACAATGTGTCTATGTTGATTAATCTGACTTCACCAATAAGCCCATGGGGTGCCTCCCATGAAGCGCTTGATTTAATGTCGCGACACGATATGGGTATCTTGATTACTCAAAATTTATCAAGATAACCTTTGGAGTACCCTCCATGGTCATTAATACAATCGATCACTGATACCACTCTCATATTGGTTGGTTGCCTTATTGATTTTCAGATGTTGAACATGGCTTCCATACCATTAACTCTGAACTTTAACTCTCTTTTCTCCAAGTCAACCATCGCTCTACCTATGGCCATAAATGGTCTCCCCTATAGGATGGGCATCTTAGTTTCAACCTCACATTCTAGAATGACAATGTCAGTTGGAAAAATGAAGTTATCAACTCTCACAATCATATCAAATAAAATTCCCACTGGGTTCATCACCATGTGGTCGGTCATAAATAGCTGCATTGAAGTCGGTTCCAGAGGGTTTAAACCCAATTTCTTTAATATGGCCAATGACATAAAATTTATGTTTGCTCTTATGTCACATAAGGCCTTGGCAAATGAGGATGACCCAATAGTACATGGTATGGTGAATGCTCTAGGTTCACCCTTTTTCTAATCCAAAGACCTCGTAGTGATGCACAACAGTGGTGCAATCCATCAACATCCTCATTCATAGCTCCTTTCTTCTTTGTGACCAATTACTTCATAAACCTGGCATATCCAGGCATCTACTCCAATGCCTCAAGAAGAGGAATATTCAAGCTTAACTATTTCACCATCTTAATGAATAACTTAAATTTTTTTCCACTCTTTTCTGCTTCAGTCGTTGAGGAAAAGGTGGGGTGATCTTGGAATTTGTCTTATTTCCTTCTAAGCAACCAAAACCTTACCTCTTTCCTTAGCAACTGCATCATTACCACCCATTGCCTTTTTTGAATCTATAATATGTGTCTCATCAACAGCAGCTTCTGCATCAGTTAGTAGGGGGTCCATAGTAGTCATACCACTCCTTATGGTAATGGTAAAATCATAACCGTCATTTTTTGAATTTTGCACAGTGTTGATCGAAAGGGTACCTGGTTGCCTTTGCTTCAGAGTCTCTGACATCTTCCCGAATTAGTGCTCCAGCTACTTGATAGTAGTTAAATGGGATTTGACCTTCTAGGTCAACCCTGAAATGTTGGACTTAATCTCCTTAAGTTGATCTCCTGATTTGCTTAACCGTTGTCAAACTTGGTAAGCATCTCTTCTATTCTTGATTATACATCCTTTTTGCCAAGTGGAATGTATCGATATCTCTTCTCTCTGTATTCATACTTCATCCTTAAGTCACCATCTCTCTCTCTACTACAGTCTCTATATCTATCATTGTAGTTTAAACCATAGTTTCCTTGCCCTTGGGCTCAGAAACCCGCCAACTGACGATCCAGATAATTTGTTTCCTCTTCCAATTCTGACTCGTAAGCTTTGGAAGCAAAACTCTGTTCTTCTACTGCACACTTTCTCAAAACTTTCTACTACAAACTTTTTACCAGTAACCCAAGATTAGTTCTTAGCAGTGCAATCGCTTGCACTACTGAATAATCAACTACTTTTTGGTTGCAGAAGGCACCAATAGCATACGTGTCAGATCCTCTCTCAGCCTCCCAAGTTTTTCACCATCGGTTAGTGATTGAGCTCTGATCTAGAATCTCTGAAGCTGCCTCCCAGTGTAGTCTTCTAAAAGCTCCTCTAAAACGGTGTCTCCTATGGCTCTGGAGTTGATGGTCAAGGCTTGGTAAAATATCTCCAATAATCTTATCCCTAACATTCGATGGTTGGTCACCATACTCAGCTTCTTCTTTAACTTGAACCATGCCTCGTACATAGATTCTTAATGCATCTACCTAAAATTATAGATCTCGTCCTTAAGATACAATATTATGGATAAAGGAAAGAATAAATTCAAGAATTGCCTACGCAACTTGTTCCATGTAGTGATAGAGCCTTTTCGCAGTTCCCCTAACCATAAAGATGATTCTCGTGTAAGTGATCCCTGATTCACCCCTGGAATGGAATACGAACTGCATATCTCGATAAAATTTTCAAGGAACATATTTGCATCATCTGCAGGCAAAACCACAAACACAACCTTCAGATTTAAGAGTTGGATCATTGCACTTGTTATGTCAAACTTGATGCCTGGGGGTAAAATAGGAGGGATAATGGCTCCAGTGTCTGACGGTTCAACATAACCCAGATCTTTTTCATCATTTATATATGTCTGCATATACTGATATACTGGGATCACTTGAACATGGGCACCTCTAGCTCTGTTCTGATTTCCACCGAGTGCTGCTCAACGGCCTGCTTCTTGTCTTTGCTCAGCTAGCTCTGCCTCCCCAACTAACCACTAAGCTTCTTTAGTTGACCTCCTCTCAGTTTCAGCTTGAGCTAAAAGCTCACTAGTCTGTCGATCAACAATATCCTAAAATCCTTCTAGTGGGGTGGGAGGGTTACAACATCACGAACCCCTTCAAGAATATCATCTATTTTTATGATCTACCGTCCAATTAAGTGTTTTTAGGATCCTCTTTGGATTCGGATTCACTAGGATTAAGGGATTGTCTCTACTCTGTACACCAGTGTATACCCAACTAAGAATAAAAACAAAAAGAAAAACCAAAAACTACAACAACTTCAATTCTTAAATCAACACTATATTCCCCAACAACGGCGCTAATATTAGGTGAATTCCAAGCTACTCCTCCACTCTGAAGATGATACGATCGATGCCAAATATAGTAACCCAACAAAGGTTGGGGTCAAATCCCAAGAGAAAACGTGGAATTGTGGGTCTAAGCAGTTGTAATAGGGCGAAACTGTAAAAGTAAATGGGGAGATTTGAGTATTAATGTTGAACTAGTAGAAAATATCAACTTCGGTTGTAATCAGTCGTAAGTGAACACTAGGATTGTGTTCCCCCTAGATTCTCAACTCCGTATACTTATCATAATTTGTTTAACAAACCCGATACCTTGCATGTAGAGTTGATAACTTATGTACCTTCAATAGCCTTTTGGACGAGCAGAAGGATTTCACCCTTTACCTTTTGAGTCTTGGGATGTCGCCTTACTAACCCCTATTTTGATCCCAGTTAACTATTACCTTTTGAGTCTCTAGTTATTAGATGAAATCTAACCATTTTACATAGATAAAACCTAGTAGCATGGATCGACAGTTAAACTCAAAATTTGTCAAGACCTAATTTCTCAGGTTATGATGGCGCCTACCATAAACCCTCAGTAGGCAAGCCAACCTATAGTCCAAAATGGCCAGTAATAGACTACTCATCAATATAAGGAAAAGAATGTGGAATATATCAAGTAAAGATTAGTACCAAATAGATGTCACGACCCAATTTCTGAGTCATGATGACACCTACCATAACCCACCAGTAGGTAAGCCAACACCGTAACCTAGAGCTAATGCAATGGGTTACTTTGGCAGGAATGTCCAACATGGACCCTATATGGGAACACAACATAACAATGACATTCCATAAATAAACAACTAACATTCGAATACCAATCCCATGACATGATAGTATTAGTACAAGAGCATCTCTACATTCGACAATAGAAATTACAACTTAACATCTAATAGTCTTAAATAGTCTTATACATTCATCTCAAATACAAAAGATGGAATAAGGATAGAAGGGAAAAAGGGAAAATCGATCACCAATGGATCACTCTGTCTTCTGATGATCAACACCGCACGTCCTCAACTCAACGGAGACAACTAGAACTTGGATCTGCACCAAAAAGGTATAGAAATGTAGTATGAGTTCAAAAACACTGGTACTCAGTAGGCATCATCGGCCAACTGAGCTAAAATATAATATAAGGACGATATAGAGTAAGACAATAACTTAAGGTCAAGGAACATAATCAAACCTATATCTTCTTTTGTATCACTATATAAGATAACTAATCAACTAGTAGAATAGTACGACATTCCATATCCACATATACTATAACATTCATACAACATGAGTAATCATTTTGGAAATGTAAAACCACATATATACAATCACAATCATGTAATTGCCATAATCAACACACTACGATCATTAGAGTATAAAGAAAAAGAACTTACCCCAACGTCCTATACCGCTAGGAAGTACACTCAAGGAAAATAAACAAAGAACTCATCACGACGTCCTATTCCACCGGAGAGTACACAAGAAGATCAATTCATCAACATATCAAGGAACAACAACACAAGAAACTCACCAAAGTTGTGAGTTGTACATTCCTGTAATTGCCTCTTACCGAGGTCTACAATCATCATTTATGCCGCAATACGACACAACAAAGTTGATAGCACCATAACATGGTTATATAGTTATTTAGTCTCTAACTCACTAATAAACTTTATGTCTACCCTATACTAGCGAGCCTCCATTTCTATGAGTCACTACTTTGCAAGTCCAATAGTTTACTAGTCATCAAATAAGGAAAAGCTACAAGTTACCAATGCTATTATTTACTCACCCATCACAAAGACACCTTCTAGTTAGCCTCCAAATTATATAAGTCATCAATTAAGACACCACGGCACCACATACTTAATGTCAACTTAACCACTCATCAAACAATACTGGGTCTATTATCATTGAGCATATCACAACCTTAAAGACTAGTTTCCATATTCTAGCTAAGCAAGGTCATCCAACTAGTTCATTGGGATTCTAGCCTATAAGTCATAGCCATTTATTTGAGACAACAAGTTATAATATAAGCCATTTTACTAGGCGAAATTCCATAACATAGCCATTTATCCAAGTCAAGTAGATTTACTAGTTGACCACTTAGTTCTACACTAGATTACACATATCAATTACCCTTAACCCAATACTCTCCATAATCTACTTCTAGTTACCAACTGGCGACTGGCGACTGAACAACTATTGGAATAGAAGAAACCTCAACTCCACGAGCTTTAGCTATAGGTTGCACTCCTGTCCAGTAGTCTATGAACCACCAATAATACCCAACAGTTGAACTAAAGCATCTCTAAGAAATAAAGAGAGAATGAATCTAGGTGGATCCTAGGTTGGTACCTATCCCACCACTGTCTTAGAAGGAGGAGTATCTCACTCGGGTGTAGGAATAGGGTTTGGGAGAGGTCCCCCCATATCCCTAACTGGGGAAATATCATGAGTCTGGGTAACTCTTCTAACGTATAACTGTAGCACAAGTTCTGGGCATCCTGTGAAAGAGTAAAGTAAAGAGAATATCCAACAAACCAACTCATACTCTTAGCACGATATGAGTGAAAGAAGTAAGGGACTCCTTAGAAAATCTTATAGACTCCCGAAGTTAGGAAACAGACGTCAATGTTCCGATCCACATGACTCTATTAGTCACTTTCTCTTATACCAATAATATCGGTGAAACCTAGGCTTTTATACCAATTTGTCATGACCCAATTTGCAAGTCTTTATGGCACCTACCATAACCCACTAATAGGTAAGCCAACAAAGTAATTCAGGGCTAATTCAATGGGTTACCTTGGTAAGAACGTCCAAAATGTACCCTATATGGGAACATAATATAACAACGATATTCTACAAAGAAACGACAAATATTTGAATACCAATCCCATGACTTGATAGTATCAGTACAAGAGCATCTCTACATTAGACAATAGAAATTACAACTCAATATCTAAGAGTCTTAAATAGCCTTATACATTTGAATCAAATACAAAAACTAGAATAAGGATAGAAGGGAAAAAGGGCAACACAAACTCCAAGATCTCACCCTTTCTCCTGATGATCAACACCGCACGACCTTGATGCAATAGCGGTAACTAGAACTTGGGTCAGCACCAAAAAGGTACAGAAGTGCAGTATCAGTACCAAAACATGGGGACTCAGTAAGTATCATTGGCCGACTGAGCTAAATAATAATATATAGATAATATAGAGTAAGATAATAACTTAAAGTCAACGTATAGAATCCAACTTGAATCTTCTTCGATATCATTGTATAAGATAACTAATCAACTAGCACAATAGTACGACATTCCATATCCATATATACCATAACTTTTATACAACTAGAGTAATTATTTTGGAAACATAAAGCCACATATATATAATAGCAATCATGTAATTACCATAATCAACACACTAGCATCATTAGAGTATAAAGCAAAAGAACTTACCATGACATCTCATACCGTTGGGAAGTACACTCAAGGAAAATAAACAAAGAACACGTCATGGTGTCCCATACCACCGTAGAGTACACCAAAATACCAATTCATTAACATATTAAGGAACAACTACACAAACAACTTACCAAAGCAGCAGGTTGTAAATTCTCGCCATGGCCTCTTAACAAAGTCTACAATCATCATCAATATTACAATTTGACACAAAAAAATTGATATCACCATAACATGGTTATATAGTTATTTAGTCTCTAACTCACTAATAAACTTCATGTCTAGCCTAACTAGCTAGCCACCATTTTTATGAACCACTAGTTTGCAAGTCTAATAGTTTACTAGTTATCAAATAAGGAAAGGCTACAAGTTACTAACACTATTATTTACTCACCCATCACAAAGCCACCTTCTAGTTAGACTCCTAATTATATAAGTCATTAATTAAACCACCACGACATAACATACTAGATGTCAACTAAACCACTTATCATACAATACTAGGTCTATTCTCATTAAGCATATCCCAACCTTAAGGACTATCTACCATATTCTTGCCAAGTAAGGTCCACCAACTAGTTCACTAGGCTTCTATCCTACAAGTCATAGCCATTTATTTGAGACAACTAGTTATCACATAATCCAATTTACTAAGTGAGCCCTTGGTTCTACACAAGATTACACATATTAATTAATTTTAACCCAATACTCGAAATAATATACTTTTAGTTACTAATTAGCATTAACAAAGGTCACATCGTTTATCTAGTGATTAAAGACAAAGAATGGATAACCATTTACCAAGGAAGACATTATGTCCCAAGTACACAAATGGGTTTAGCCACACACGGCATAACCTCACATATAACCATGTATTCATATATATACTTACCACACATAACATTATCATATCATCATTACCTCTTATGGATTCACCGGGCATCATTATAGCGTCCTTATATCCTCCGGACTCACCAGGCATCATCATAACATCATTATATTCTCTGGATTTACCGGGCATCATCATAATATCATTAAATCCTCTAGATTCACTGAGCATCATCATAACATTATTATATCCTATGAATTCATCGGGCATCATCATAATATCATTACATACTCTGAATTCATGAGGCATTATCATAATATCATTATATCCTTCAAATTCACTGAGAATCATCATAACATCATTATATCCTTCGAATTCACCGAGCATCATCATAACATCATTATATCCTCTGGATTCACCGGTCATTATCATAACATCATTATATTATCTGGATTTATCGGGCATCATCATAACATCATTATACACATACATATATAGTCAAATCAATAAGCATATACAACCCACAATGAAAGAGTATAACTAATATAAGCTAACACATAACATCATACTTTATTATTAATCATCACTACATAATAAAAGTAGATGCATGAGCATGAGTATCTAAATGATATACACAATCACCTCTTTTCCAAGTTAACAAGTTTAATAGCAAGTCAATTATAAGTCAAGTGCATGCTCTTTAGAAACCTCTTTTACTCCCACTTTTCACAATACAAACCCCAAAGGAAAATCCTTCACATAAATATTAGCTTAATCATTAGCCTTGGGTCATAGCAAGAGTGGTAACATAATTAGTGGTTCACTTGGTGAACTCTTCATTGAGCTAAGCGATAGCATAACCATAGGTTCAATTAACAAGCCTTTCCAAGGCTATCCATTTCATGACAACAAGATAATCAATCAAGTATACATATAATCCATTTGACCACATACATATCCGAAAATCGGGTTTAACCATTATGTAAGACCCCACAAAATTCTCATCGTCTAAATCTCTTACACGATGCCCAAAGAGTTCCAAAACATAGAAAATCAGGCTAAGTGTTGGGACTTAGTCATTTCTAGAGCCTCAAAACTTTGAGGATTTTATTACCAACCTTTCCGACCTTTGATAGTTGATATTTTAGCTAATTCATGATTAGGAAAGTCAATAGGTTCTCCCAGAAATATTTTGGAATTTTTGGACAACGGGTAGACCATGTTTGGTGTCCCAAAATAGTGGATCAACGCGATCTTGGCATGCCGCATCGCCCATCGCATTGGTCAATTTTGTGGCAGGAACTGCTAGTCAAAAGTACTAAGGCTTGGCATAATTATGGCGCAATGCGTTGATATTACGTCGATACCATTGACGCACCACGTCGCCAATCGCGTCGATGCCCAATTTTTCATATTTTAAAATACGCATCCAAGGGAGCAATTTAGTCTTTTTCCCCCACCCTCTATCAGCCATAATATGGGATTAAGGTCCCCAAATACCAAAATATAGCCTTCTTCTCTAAAATTCACCAAGAACACTTTCTAGGGTTTCAACCCAACGTTCAAGAGAACTCAAGATTTAACCATCACTTTTCAAAATTTCTTCAAGAATCAGAATCCCCAGACCAAGGACATCAAGAATATCCATTCAAAGTCGCGAATAGAGTCACAAAAGTGGGAGTTCATTCAAAGTCCATAATATAAGGTATGTAAGGTTTGAACAAGAATACTTCTTCCGTTCTTGTTCCCAAAGCTTTGATTTTATTAAAGAATTTCATATTTTTACAAGTGTGTTTATATCCAATTTACTCTATTTTGATTTTATGAATTTAGAAATTGTTCAAGTCTTGAAATTGCATGTTATCTCAATTAGTTATGCCTTGGATTGAGGATTTATGTTCTTAATTGTATTTCCCCATTGAAAGTTGATATTTTAAGTGTTTCCAAAGTTGAAGTCAAGAATTAAACCTTATTATGAAATTTAGATCATTTGAGTATATGTTGATGCTTTAAGTCAAGTATGAGTTGTGATGTTTCTTGAAGGCTATATTTTTAGCATGATTTAATAAGCAAGTACTTTGATTCTTAAAGAAAGATTGCTTTTGACCCTAAGCTAAGATAGGAATTCACATTGTTTATGATTTAAGCAAAGAAAATCATAATTGGCTTTCATTATATATTAGCGTACTATTTTAAGGTGGATTTCGTAAAAGTTCTAAGCCTAAGTATGGGAGTAGTATTTATCACCAAGTTGGGCTTGATTCCAAGGTTTCATGTCCCAGAACTATGAGCCACTGTAGGATGATAATTTACCCAAGTGGGTTAAGATAGTGATCACAAAAGTTAAGGTTCTATTCCAATGGCAAGGGTAGAATCGCTCTCCCCAACGTGGGCAAGACGTTGAACTCCATGTCATCTCATATGGTTTATTTCGGTTAGAAGAAACTCCCAAGTTCCCAAAGAGTCCCAAAGTTCCATAATCATAAGTCTTTGAATTCCTATAGTTTCAAAAGAAGTTCTTTATTCTCTTTAAGATAAAAGTATAAGTTTGAAAGTTATTGTTTTAAGATTCCTTTTTGGTTTACAAGCTTTGAGAATAAGAGGAAAATACAGATTTTAGAACTAAGTATAATGACTCACGAGATTTTTATTACATGTTTCATTGTTCATGACTTATGAGATTTATATTCAAGCTATGTGAGTCATTCATATTTGTATGCATGGTTTCATAAAGAGTAATGATATTGTTTACTTAATGCATACACCCCCATACACTCAGTACATCCTCAAAGTACTGATCCACATATATGTTTGTGTGCTACATTGTCTCATAATGTAAGTTCAGGTGCTCAGTCTCAACAGCGACAGTGATCTTCGAGTACCTCTATCTACATCTTAGTGAGTCCTCATGGTTTGAGGACCTATTTTCTTGATTTCAATCTTTGTAGTAGTTGGTTTATTCCTTTCCAATTTAGTACGAGTCAGTTGGGGCTTTGTCCCAATGATACTCTAGTTCTTAGTAAGTAGAGGCTTGTCGGACTGTCTGTTGAAGTTTCCAGATTTTTTTAGTGTTTTTCTATCCAGATATTGTTTTTCAGTTACTTTAGTTTAGAATGATATAATATATCATTATTGCTTGGTTTATTCATTCTAAAGTAAGTGTTAGGAGTAGTAGCAGGCTCAAAGGGTTAGCTTAGGGATACTTGTAGCCTTAAGCACCATGTGATGCTTCGGGATGAGATTTCGAGGCGTTACACATTATAACCTCAATAACATAACTTAGATGTTCATCAAGTATCTAGGTCACTAAGGAATTACAAAGTTCAAGGTTAAGGTTGGTCAAGTCTCACTCCTAAATCCAAATAATTCAAAAGTTCACTTCTAAAAGACTAACTTCTACCTGGAATTCGGCGAGGTTATCTAAGTCACACCATAAGGGCTTATCAATCCTTACTAGGCCTATAAGGGAAAATCTTCTTCAAGTATCCCTTCCAAATAACCCCAAACACTAAGGACAATTCATAACTAGTCATATCTAGGTCAACATACACTTAAGGTTAGTTAACAACATCATTCTCCTCTACTAGAACAACTAAAGTATTCTCATACTATTCATGAGACTACAAGTAGGACTATCCAAGGTTCTAGACTATGGTCAAGCATCACATTTTACAAGTTTAATAGCCTACGAGGATCAACTAATCCCAAGTATCTTCATTCACCCATTTATCATCTAAGACCCCACCCAATCTCATAATATATCATAATTACTCTGCAATTAAGCTCAATCTAACTACAAGTAAGCCTAACCTACCTTTAGTCCAAATTTCTCACGAACCAACGAGCTTTGCCTTTCCTTTTCTTGAAGCTTCGTCCATGATCCAAGCTATCAACAACACAATCTAAGCATCATTACAAGATTAACAACACCCATTATGACACCACTATACCATGGGTCAAAAATGAAACCAAGCTCCCAAGTGGGTCCGACCTTCAGAAAATGAGTTTTCGAGACCAACCCATTGCTCAACTATAATTATGGAGCTATAACCTTAAGAAATTTAAGTAAATCAAAAACATTTGTCGCTACAATTGAGCCTAAAAAACATAGAGGTTTGGAGACTAGAAATCAAGAAATTAACACCAAACTAGAAGGAATCTTACCTTAGATTTTTAGAAAAAATGGATTACACAAGTCACTCAAGCTCCCAATTGACCCTCAAGACTCACTTTAAAGATTCTTCACTTTGAAGACTCACAAATGGCCAAAATTTTGGGCAAGATAGCCTTAAAATAGGCTTTGACCAGGCCTTATGTAGCACGATGGTGGACCCTGCTTGGCTGCAGTCGCGGAACCGCATTCACACCTCTCCCACTGCGGTCGTGGTATCTACCTTTATGTTAGTCTATGGCTGAAGCTTGGAACTTGATTTTGAGCTTTCGCCAATGCCTCGAGATGCATTCAGAGTCTGTTTCGAGCATATGAGATATGTAACCACATTGATTTTGATGTCTTGAATGCGTTGACAAAGTTGGATTCCACATTTAAGGTCATTTAACTGAAGTTTTTGCTCGGTGGTCAATTAGAACCAACAAAGACTTTAAATTAGAAAGGTGGTTCTAAAAACCAAATGATCTGCCAGGTAACCAAATTATCGGTTCCAGCAAGGCACTAATGACTTAGGGCATCTATGAAGAAGCTCTATTGGCAAAAATAATCAAGAATACAGACAATGACCTGAAGGTTCATTACAACATCAACTATTAAGGAACTTTCGTCATCAAAAGTTAAAGATGAAGAAAATACCTGAAGTCTCAAACAAATGAGGATACTGGGCCCGCATCTGACTCTCGGTCTCCTAAGTAGCGTCGTCTACTAGGCGATGCCTCCACTGAACCTTGACTATTAAAATCTCTCTAGAACGTAGTCTCCTCACATAACCATCCAAAATAAGCACGAGCTCATCCACAAAGGTCAATTACTCATCCATCTAGATCGAGTCCCATCTAAGTACATAACAAGAATCAGGAATATACTTTTGCAACATACAGACATGAAAAAATAGATTAACAGCTGTAAAGTCTAGAGGTAAAGCTAACTCATAGGCCACCTCACCCACTACACAGGGGATGTTAAAAGGACCAATATAGAGAGGTCTAAGTTTACCCTTCCTCCCAAATTGCATCATACCTCTCATAGGGAAAAAACAAAGGAACATACAATCACCAACTTTGAATCTCAAGGCACAGAGTCTACGGTCAACGTAGGCCTTCTGCCTACTCTAGGCTACTCTTATCTTGAATCACCCTGGCTCTATGCGATGAGTTCTGAAGTAAATCTATACCACAGGGTCTATCCTCAAAAGTCTTAAACCATCCTAAGAAGAACGACATATCCTACCGTACAAAGACTTATAAGGATCTATCTCAATACTCGAATGGTGACTTTTTTGTAGGCAAACTCTGCCAATGCTAAATATTGATCCCACTATCCTCCAAAGTCCATAACACAGGCTCCAAGCCTATCCTCAAGTACCTGAATAGTCTGATCAGACTGACCATCCATCTGTGGATAAAAGGTTATACTTAAATCCACTCGAGTACCCAACTCCACCTGAAATAGTCTCCAAAACTGCAAAGTAACTACAGAACCACAATTTGATATGATAGACACAGGGACCCCATGCAAACGAAATATCTCTAGAACATAAATCTAGAATAATCTCTAAACACCAAAGGTCACCTAAATAGGAAAGAAATGTGTTGACTTGGTCAAATGATCCATAATAACCCAAATACAATCATGACCATGGGAAGTACGAGGCAAACTACTATTGAAGTTCACGGTAACCCTTTCCCATTTCCACTCAGGAATGGGTAACCTTTGAGTCAAACCGCCTAAACGATGATGCTCGGACTTAACTTGCTGACAACATAGGCAACGAGCTACAAAGTTTGCCATATCTCTCTCCATATCATTCCACCTATAAAGATGCCTCAAATCTCTACACATCTTGGTCGTACAGAGATGAATAGAATATCTAGAACTGTGAACCTCATGAGAATTAACTGAATCAAGTCAGGGAACACAAATACGACCTTGAAATCACAAAATACCCGCAGAATCTATGATGTGTCTCCCAGAATCACCAATCACCACCCGATCATGTAGAAGGCACAACTTACTATCCTCAAACTGACGATCATAAATCTACTCAAATAGGGAGGGCCTCGCCTCCATACAAGCTAAAATCCTAGCGTGATCCAAAATATCAAGGCAAACCATCAAATTGGCTAAGGACTAGGTATACTGCGCCAAGGGCCTCTGAGAAACTGTTATACATGACAAACTACCCATACTCACTGCCTTGCGACTCATGGAATCAACCACTATATTCTCCTTACCAAGATGATACAAGATGGAAATACCATAGTCATTTAGTAACTCCATCCATTTGTCTAGCAAGCATAAAGCTCTCGCTGGGTCATAAGACATTGAAGACTACGATGATCGGTGAAAATATCACAATGCACACCATACAAGTAATACCTCTAAATCCTGAGCGCAAAAACTACCACTGCCAACTCTAAATCATGAGTGAGGTAGTTGCGCTAATACACCTTAAGATGTCTAGAAGCATAGGCAATGACACGACCCTGCTACATCAAAACACATCCAAGACCAACACTAGATGTATCATAAAACACTGTGAATCCCTCCTCCTCTATTGGAAGGGCTAACACTAGGGCTAAAGTAAGATAATCCTTGAGCTTCCTAAAGCTCAACTCACACTCCTCGGACCATTGGAAATGATCTTCCTTCAGAGTCAATCTAGTCATAAGGGATGATATGGTAGCAAAGCTTCCAACAAAGTTCCTATAATAACCAGCTAAATTGATAAACTGTGAACATCTGTCGAAGATGTAGGCCTAGCCTAATCATGAATCACCAAAATCTTAGTCGGGTCTACCGTAATACATGTCTTGGACACCACGTGTCCAAGAAATGATACTGACTCAAGCAAAAACTATCACTTGGAGAGCTTGGCAAAAAGTAAGTGCTCTCGCAAGACCTGGAGCACATTGTCAAGTGTTGTGCATGCTATTCACTACTTCTCAAATACACAAGATTATCATCAATGAACATAATAAACACAGCTGGGGCATTAGTCAGCCCAAAAGACATCACCAAAAACTCATAGTGACCATAATAGGTCCTAAAGTCTGTCTTCAAGGTATCCTCAGTCTGAATCCTCAACTGATGAAAACCGGACCTCAAATCTATCTTAAAAATTATAGCACCCTGAACTGGTCGAATAAATCATCAATACAAAGTATAGGATAACGAATCTTCATCGTCACCTTGTTATGTTGCCTATAATCAATACATATCCGCATCAAACTATCTTGATTCTTTACAAACAAGATAGGGGCTCCCTACAGGAAAATACTTGGTCTAATGAAACCTTTACCAAGAAGATCCTGGAGCTAGGAGTTTAGCTTTTTAAGCTCAGCAGAAGCTATAAGGTATGGTGCCATAGAAATTAGTCAGGTGCCATGATCAATGTCAATAGCAAACTTAATCTCACGGTCAGGGGGAATATCAGGAAGATCGATAGGAAACACATCAGGAAACTTACACACAACACGAACAGAGTCAAGCGTCGGACTCTGTACACGGCTATTATAAACATAGGCGAGATAAGACTCGCAACCCCTTGATAAAAGACGTCTGGCATAAATATAAGAAATAATCCCCATTGGCTCATCGCTAATCACTCCCTGCCACACGGCTGAGGGTACATCGGCATGGCTAAGGTAACGGTCTAGGAAAAATAATCCTTGACCGCATGATAGTGGGATAACTAGTCCATGCCTAGAATTCTATTAAAATCGAACATATCCTGAATAACAAGATTAGCACAAGTATCAACATCACTAACTGTCACAACATATCATCTGAATACTCGATCCACTACTAAAGAATCTCCTATGGGAGTAGATACACATAAAGGCACAGATAAAAAATCATTAGTCAAGTCCAATTATGGTGCATAATAAGCAGATATATAAGAATAAGTGGATCAAGGATCAAATAAATAAAGAGCTGACTTGCAGCATACCAAAATTGAACATGTAACTATAGTATCCAAAGTCTCATCCTCGGGTCTAGAAGGTACTAAATACAACTGACCATGCCCGCCATCTGGTTGGGCACCTGATCGCCTTTTATCTTGCCTACCTGAGTACCACCTCGAGCACCCTGGTAACCACCCCTACAACCTCATGAACCACCTCTACCTGAAGGATGAACTTCTCTAATAGGAATATCTCCCTGGGATAAAACAACCATTGCCCCATGACTAGGGCAGTCTTTAGAGAAATGATCGAGGACTTCGCAAGTAAAACAAGAATCACGAGCAGAACCATAACTCACCTCTTCAACTGATTCAGAATAGCTACCACACCTAGCATGGCTTAATGATTAACCTCTCAAGGACTGATCACTGCCATTACTAGGGTAACCACTAGAAATTAACTAAACTCGTTCAGTAGTCTGAAGAGCTGCCTGAAATGGCTGACTAATATGACTCTGAGGATAAAAATATAGACGTGGAGAATGCCCAGCATAAGAAATACCACCCCAAAATCAGGAACTACTATAGCTCCCACCAAATTCTCCTTGAAACTTGGGCCTTTTACCACGTCCCTCACGCTGCATGTCCTTCATCACTCTAGCATGATCAGAAACCTCAGTAAAAATCATGCCCACAACAACCAACTCTGAGTAGCCATCAAAATAGGAAGTTTCAATCCTCTTAAAAAGCAACAAACTCTCTCATACTCTATATCAAAGATAAAAGTCGCATGCCTAGCCAACTCATGGAAATGAGCCTCTACTTAGCAACTGTCATAGAACCCTACTCCAACCTAGAGAACTTATCTCTCAAGAAATCTCTAAGGCTTACCAACATATACTTGTCAAAGAACATCTTGAAAAAATAGAGTGCAACAGAGAGAGAAAGATCCAACTAGCATAGAACTCACAAAACCTTTCCACCAGTGTTGAGCACATAAGTCTAATTGAAATATGGTGTAATCCATACCACGAGTCTCAACAAGGCCTAACTCACAAACCATATCCTCACAACCAGTCAAAAACTCAAATGCATCTTCTCCAGGAGAACCAGAAAACCTAGGTGGAGCAAACCACAAGAATCTACCTAGAGTCTTCTGCTCCTCAGCAGACATAGTAGGTTGGGTCACAACTGGAGACTGAACAACTATTGGAATAGAAGAAACCTCAACTCCATGAGCTTTAGCTATAGGTTTCACTCCTGTCCAGTAGTCTATGAACCACCAATAATACCTAACAGTTGAACTAAAGCATCTCTAAGCAATAAAGAGAGAATGAATCTAGGTGGAGCCTGGGTTGGTACCTGTCCCACCACTGTCTTAGAAGGAGGAGTATCTCGCTCGGGTGTAGGAATAGGGTTTGGGAGAGGTCCCCCCTGATCCCTAACTGGGAAAATATCACGAGTCTGGGTAACTCTTCTAACGTATAACTGTAGCACAAGTTCTGGGCATCCTGTGAAAGAGTAAAGTAAAGAGAATATCCAACAAACCAACTCATACTCTTAGCACGATATGAGTGAAAGAAGTAAGGGACTCCTTAGAAAATCTTATAGACTCCCGAAGTTAGGAAACAGACGTCAATGTTCTGATCCACATGACTCTATTAGTCACATGCTCTTATACCAATAATATCGGTGAAACCTAGGCTTTGATACCAATTTGTCATGACCCAATTTGCAAGTCTTGATGGCACCTACCATAACCCACTAATAGGTAAGCCAACAAAGTAATTCAGGGCTAATTCAATGGGTTACCTTGGTAAGAACGTCCAAAATGTACCCTATATGGGAACACAATATAACAACGATATTCTACAAAGAAACGACAAATATTTGAATACCAATCCCATGACCTGATAGTATCAGTACAAGATCTTCTCTACATTACACAATAGAAATTACAACTCAATATCTAAGAGTCTTAAATAGCCTTATACATTTGAATCGAATACAAAAAATAGAATAAGGATAGAAGGGAAAAAGGGCAACACAAACTCCAAGATCTCACCCTTTCTCCTGATGATCAACACCGCATGACCTTGATGAAATGGCGGTAACTAGAACTTGGGTCAGCACCAAAAAGGTACAGAAGTGCAGTATCAGTACCAAAACATGGGTACTCAGTAAGCATCATTGGCCGACTGAGCTAAATAATAATATATGGATAATATAGAGTAAGACAATAACTTAAAGTCAACGTATAGAATCCAACTTGAATCTTCTTCGATATCATTGTATAAGATAACTAATCAACTAGCACAATAGTACGACATTCCATATCCATATATACCATAACTTTTATACAACTGGAGTAATTATTTTGGAAACATAAAGCCACATATATATAATAGCAATCATGTAATTACCATAATCAACACACTAGCATCATTAGAGTATAAAGCAAATGAACTTACCATGACATCTCATACCGTTGGGAAGTACACTCAAGGAAAATAAACAAAGAACACGTCATGGTGTCCCATACCACCGTAGAGTACATCAAAAGACCAATTCATCAACATATTAAGGAACAACTACACAAGCAACTCACCAAAGCAGCAGGTTGTAAATTCTCGCCATGGCCTCTTAACAAAGTCTACAATCATCATCAATATTACAATTTGACACAAAAAAATTGATATCACCATAACATGGTTATATAGTTATTTAGTCTCTAACTCACTAATAAACTTCATGTCTAGCCTAACTAGCTAGCCACCATTTTTATGAACCACTAGTTTGCAAGTCTAATAGTTTACTAGTCATCAAATAAGGAAAGTCTACAAGTTACTAACACTATTATTTACTCACCCATCACAAAGCCACCTTCTAGTTAGACTCCTAATTATATAAGTCATTAATTAAACCACCACGACATAACATACTAGATGTCAACTAAACCACTTATCATACAATACTAGGTCTATTCTCATTAAGCATATCCCAACCTTAAGGACTATCTACCATATTCTTGCCAAGTAAGGTCCACCAACTAGTTCACTAGGCTTCTATCCTACAAGTCATAGCCATTTATTTGAGACAACTAGTTATCACATAATCCAATTTACTAAGTGAGCCCTTGGTTCTACACAAGATTACACATATTAATTAATTTTTACCCAATACTCGAAATAATCTACTTTTAGTTACTAATTAGCATTAACAAAGGTCACATCGTTTATCTAGTGATTAAAGACAAAGAATGGATAACCATTTACTAAGGAAGACATCATGTCCCAAGTACACAAATAGGTTTAGCCACACACAACAAAACCTCACATACATCCATGTATTAATATATATACTTACCACACATAACATTATCATATCATATTACCTGTTCTGAATTCATCGGGCATCATCATAACATCATTATATCATCCGAATTCACCGGGCATCATCATAACATCATTATATCCTCTGGATTCACTAGGTATCATCATAACATCATTATATCCTCCGAATTCACCAGGCATCATCATTATATCCTCTGGATTCCTTGGGCATCAATAACATCATTATATATCCGGATTCACCAGGAAACATCATAACATCATTATATCCTCTGGATTCACCGGGCATTATTATAACATTATTATATATTTTGGATTCACTAGGCATCATCATAATATCATTATATCCTCCGAATTTACCAGGCATAATCAGAACATCATTATACACACACACATATAGTCAAATCAATAAGCATATACAACCCACAATGAAAAAGTATAAGTGATGTAAGATAACACATAACATCATGCTTTAATATTAATCATCACTACATAATATAAGTAGAGGCATGAGTATCTAAATGATAGACGCAACCACCATTTTTTCAAGTTAACAAGTTTAATAGCAAGTCATTTATAAGCCAAGTGCATGCTCTCTAAATACCTCATTTACTCCCACTTTTCACAAAACTAACCCCAAAGGAAAATCCTTCACATAAACATAAGCTTAATCATTAGGCTTGGGTCATAGCAAGAGTAGTAACATAGTTAGAGGTTTACTTGGTTAACTCATCAATAAGCCAAGTGATAGCACAACCGTAGGTTGAATTTACAAGCATTTCCAAGGCTTTCCATATTATGACAACAAGATAATCTATAAAGTATACATATTATCCAACTATCAACCACATGCATATCCAACAATCGGATTTAACCATTATAACCTCAATAACATAACTTAGACGTTCATCAAGTATCTAGGTCACTAAGGAATTACACAGTTCAAGCTTAAAGTTGGTCAACTCCCACTCCTAAATCCCAATAATTCCAAAGTTCACTACTATAAGACTAACTTCTACCCATAATAAGGCTAGGACTATAAGGGAAAATTTTCTTCTAGTATCCTTTCTAAGTTACCCCAAACACTAAGGCATATTCATAACTAGTCATATCTAGGTCAACATACCCTTACGATTAGTCAAAAACATCATTCTCTGCTGCTAGAGCAAATAAAGTATTCTCATACTATTTATGAGACTACAAGTAGAACTGTCAAAGGTTTTAGTCTACAGTCAAGCATCACATTTTACAAGTTTAATAGCCTAGGAGTATTAACTAATCCAAAGTATTATCATTCACCCATTTATCATCTAAGACCCCACCCAATCTGGCAAGATATCATATTTCTACTATAATTAAGCTCAATATATCAACAAGTAAGCCTAACCTACCTTGAGTCCAAATTGCTCACGAACCAACGAGCTTTGTCTTTTCTTTTCTTAAAGCTTCTTCCACAATCCAAGCTATCAGCAACATAATCTTAGAATCATTACAAGATTAACAAACCATTATGGAACCATTATACTATGGTTCAAAAATGACACTGAACCCCCAAGTGGGTCCTACTTTCGAAAAATGAGTTTTCGAGACCAACCAATTGCTCAACTATTATTAGGGAGCTATAACACTCATGAAATTTGAGTAAATTAATCACATTTGTGGCTATAATTAAGCCTCAAAGACATAGGGGGTTTGGGTTTAGAAATCAAGAAATTAACACCAAACTAGAAGGATTCTTATAGATTTGTAGGAAAAACGAATTACACAAGTTATTAAAGCTCCTAATCAACCCACATGACTCACTTTGAAGAGTTTTCACTCTATTAGGGTTTTAGAACTCAAGAATGAGGCACAAATGGCTAAAATTTTAGGCAAGACAACTTTTAAATAGGCTTTTCCCAAGCCTCGAGTAGCGCAGTCATGGCCCCCACTTAGTTGCGATCACGGCACCTCATTTGCACCTCTCCCACCACGTTCATGGTATCTCCCTCTATGGAAGGCTATGGATGAAGCTTGGAACTTGGTTTTGGGCTTTGGCCAATGCCTCGAGATGCATTCGGAGTTCATTTCGAGTAAATAAGATATGTAACCTCGTAGATTTTGACGTTCTGGATGTGTTGACGAAGTCAGATTTCATATTTAAGATTGTTTTACTAAAGTTTTTTCTCGGTGGTCAATTTGAATAAACAAAGACTTTAAATTTAGAAGGTGGTTCTAAAAACCAAATGAACCACTAGGTAACCGAACTATCCATTCCAGTAAGTCACTAATGACTTGGGGCATCTATGGAGAATCTCTATTGGTGAAAATAAGAAAGAACACGGACAATGACCTGAAGGGTCATTACAATAGAATTCTAAAACCTAATATTTTTAGTACAAGAGCTTCTAAATATAATAAGAGTACAAAAGTGAACTATCAAGCAAATTACACCGATACAACTTATCTCTACATACAATATAGAGACTAGTTTAATACATAAGAGAGAGAGGAGTAATTCTCTAAACATCAGGAGCTTAATCTAAGTCTCTGAATCATAGACGCTCCGCATGATGCACACATTAACGATGATAACCCATACTATGATCTATAGGTTGCAGAAGTCTAGTATGAGTACCAAAAAAATAGTAATCAGTAGGGATCTATCAACTGAGCTCCAAAGATAAAGGAGATATATACAACATATAAATGGAATGGAAACTACACCCATTAGTCCAAAGCTTATATAACAAGTCAATGAGAATAATAAGGGACAACTAACCTGTCGAAGTCCAAGAGTTTAACATTATAAGGATAAGGAAGTATCAAGGTGAACTATCCTATTCCATCCACATTTATCATATGTCAATACTATATCGTATATCCCAGGACAATATATGAATAAAGAGTAAGAAAATATATATAGCAATATACAAGGTCAAGAAATAAATATACAATATGAACAAGTGAAAGAAGGGATATACGGTAGTGTCATAGCTTCATATAGCTATATATATATAAATATAATTACACATAAATATGAGGTCATCTCAAAGAGAAATCTAGATCATCATATCCTCATTCTAAGACCTCATTATGATACTATCATCGTTTAATACTATCATACTTAAGGTTTCTAATCCTCAGGGATAGACATGAAATAATTATTCATAATAATGCAATAATAAGATAGAAGAGACTGCAAACATACCTCAAATCTCAATACCGAATCAAAAATCAATCTATCATAAGTTAGCCATAATATTGATCATAACAATGATACTAACAATATTAATAACAATACGAATAATCGGCTACTCCGGAAAACCATATACCTAATCGAGCCTATGCGCACCCCCACGGCCCTAGACTTGAAAGGTTCAATCAACATACAACAGCACAAGGTATATTTTTTACCTATATCAATGCAACCATCCCATACCAGCTGATAGATATAGGTGCATAACGGTGATAGGCGATGCACATGAAGGAATAAATACAAGGTACATAATTAATATCACAACTCATCATAACTATCATCATTATGACCATTGCCATCGTAATCAACCTTTGGCCTTAATGGGTATTAATATATCATCACAGTATCCTCCATCCTTATCGAGTAACAATATATCATTACTGTATCTTTCAGCCTTACTGGGTATCAGTATATCATTACTGTATCCTCCAACCTTTTTGGGTATCAATATATCATCACAATAAAATCCTTTGTCCTGGTCGGTTATTAATATCATCACAACAATATTCTCTGGCCTTGCCGGGTATCAATATAATCATAATAGTATCTTTCGCCCTTGTCGGGTATCAATATCATCACAATAGTATCCTCAAGATTTGCCAGGTATCAAAATCATCATAATTAATACTACGGAATAACATATACTAATATAATTGTGAACATAATCATATCACCATAAAGTATCTATCTAGTTAATACTTCTTAACTACTCATTATTAGCCAACCAATGCTATATATAATGAAACTACTAGTTTGCTAATCATCACATGACCTCTAGTCATTTTTCAAACATTATCCTTATTCGGGGGATAGAAAAAAAACCTTATTTATTAGATAGACAACATCTAACATCTAACCAAGGTTCATCACTAGCTATTTATCAACTATTCTATGTTATCAACTAAATATTATATAACCACTAACCATTATTAGATAACACATAACCACTTATCATCTAACCATCTTTTATTAATTGATGTTATTCATTAACTAACCATCGTTAAACAACTAATACTTATTTAAATATTTATTAATCAACCATTTAGCAACTATTAATTGTTATTAACTAGTCACTTTTACTACCAACATCACTTATTAGCTAGCCTCATTAATAAACAATTCCTTATTTAACAACTAGTCGACATTATAACCTTAGTTATCAATATCACTAATCTTTGCCTATGCTAAATCCAACATCATCATTATAAATATACCAACCATCTCTAACTACCATATTTCAACTAAGTAAGATTCATTAACTAATACATTTGATTCCTAGCCACCAAGGGCTATAGTCTCCTAATAGACAACTAAATACCACATAACTTAATCCTTAATTAGGCAGAATAATCATAAGATCATATTTCATCTAGAATCACATAAGTTATCAATATATTAATCATGAATGTACCAAATCTATGCATTCCATCACCAGTATTCAATCAATAAAATTATTTGCAACATACCACATCTTCCTCTATCCCATACTAGTGAAATATGTATATAAAATATGTATGTGAAACCATAAATTGTAATCGCATCCTTTATAATAATAAACATTTATCGTATATCCAATCATTACCATAACATAACCCTTGGTCCAATAATATATTCAAAATAATTACAATATTTTAATACAGTCTTAGGCCCATATACGTATCTAAAACTCATATCAATAATCATATTTATAAGTCGTAGCATACTTCTAGTCATCTCACATATAAGAGGCATCTAGCATGTAGGAGGTATAATATCGATAAGCATATAATCATCTCTCATATAAAAGGTATCTCACATCAAGGAGGCATAATATCAACAAGAATATAATCATCTCTCAAATATAGGATATCTTATATCAATAGGTCTTACATCATGACTATGAGGAATATTACCTCTCTAGGGAAATTGTCATATCTAAGAGAAATATTGTCTCTGTCGGCCCAACAATCATAACCAAAAAAGAGATAGCATCTCTATAGGCACAATAATCATATTCAAGAGAAAATAACATCTCTATAGGCCAATTATCAAGTCTATGAGGAAATAGCATCTCTATAGGCCAATATCATATCTAAGAGAAAATAACATCTCTATAGGCCAATGATTAAGTCTAAGAGAAAAGTAGCATCTCTATAGGACACATAATGAACTATTATTTTGCTTCCCATTTTCTCAATCTGTCCCCCAAATGGTATTAGAGTCAAGTTGCCCTGGAGGGAGTGTGATCATGAGTAAGATCGGCTAGAGCATTTTATGGGGTCCACCATTTGTTGTGTCTTGTGCTTCTTCATTCTATAGTGACATGTGCTTTATGGTGAATGTCCTTTGTTAAATATAGAAGAGATGTTGGGTCTTCTTCTTTTCTAAACAAATATCGTAGTATCTATTAATTCGGTTATCTTTCTTTAAAGGCAAGATTCTTTTTATGAGAAAGAACCAGGTGTAGATTTATTTGATGGGGTGTATCATAAAATATATAAAACAGACTAATTATAATATATGTAAACCATTTAATATTTTGTGATAATGTAGAGTTATTTTACCTAATATTTTGCATTTTTATGCAAAGGTAAATATTCATCAAATCTTTTTATTACAAAATACAGTTAAGGACCAAATAGGGTTTTATTATAATATTAGAGAACTAAAAATTTACTGGTAGATGAATTAATATTCATCTTATAGGTTTTAAATGGTTTTGTAACCTTGCTATGCATCTTTATTAAGTGCCATAATTTAGCGAAGCTATTAATTTTGTAAAATATTCTTCTTATTTAAAACATTTCTATTGATAAAACTTATTTGAATAATAGCTAGCGAAAGGACTCAATATTCTCTAGTAGTGTAGAGATATTCTGTTAAAATGAACTGACTAATTTTTTGGGGTCTTGAGGGGATTATTTTCCTTACTTTGTATATCAAGGATTTAACCACTCTCGTAACTTTGTATTTTTTTATCAAGTGCTCTTATTGGTAGTACCTGTAGATCTATTATCTCAAACTGCCTTTTATCAGGAATACTTTGTGCTTTTTTTCTCTGTGGTATAACTGGGGAGACTGCTTGTGTGTATGTCTCTGGTAGGTATAGGAATTCTACTAGGACTAAAAATCAACTTTCTAACTTTTTATCTTTTTTGTTGAAGGGTTTTTTCATTATCCCTTCTAGTCAAAAAGGCCGAAATGGAGGCCTCATCTTTATTCTGGGTTTTTCGGGTCTCCTTATTTTTTCCATAGAGAAATTCTCTAGTCAAAAAATCTAGGAGAGAATTGTTTTCTCCCATTATATATTCTATTTGAAAATCAAAATTTTATAACAAAGCTTGCCATGTAGAAAATATCTATTTAGAAATTAAATTTTTAACATCTTTTTGTAAAACATCTTTGGCTGCTTTGCAGTCTACTCTTAGAAAAAATTCTTTGTTTATTAAATCATCTTGGAATTTAGTAATACATAGTACTATAGCCAAACTTTCCTTTTTAATAGTAATATAATTCTTTTGAGTATCATTCCAGATTTCCAATGTGAATCTTACTAATTGTTCAGTAGAATCTATGAAAATTCTTTGCTTAAGGATGCCTCCATATCCTATGTTGGAGCCATCGGTTTCTACAATCATAAGAGCCTCTGGATGTGGTATCCCTAGACATGGATGTTTTTGAACTATTGATTTAATTTTTTAAACTGTATTAGTGTGCTCTTTTCCCAAAGGTATTGTATTTTTCTGAAGATACTGATAAAGGGGTTTACAAATGTAATGCCCCGAATTCTAATCCCCGGATGCTACACTGTGCTTATGATCCTAAAGGACCACAAGCTAATCCCTTTCTGGTACCTGTAACTGAGCACTGTAAAATATACTATAAAAATGCAGAAAACAACTGGTGAAAACTTTCTATAAGGTTCAAAAACTAAAATACAATTGAATAAAGTATCAAAAATACTAAGACAACTCTCTGAAAATCTAGTCTGGAAGCCTCTCAACTATCAGAATAATGAGTTGATGGGACAATCCCCCAACTAACGCCGTCTACTAAAATACTGAATCTAGAAATATAATGAAATAATAGAACATCCTCAAAGGATAGGGACTTACTACTAAGTCTACTGTTTTTGGCTAAATCTGAACAGCTAAGGGTGCTCTGGATCTCGTTCTTATGAACATATGGTATAAAACACCATAACACAGAAAAGTATGTGTCAGTACATAAGAATGTACAGGTATGCTAGATGAGGTAAGTCTAAATGGAAAGGCTCATATGTATGAACTATAGCAGACTGAATATCATGAGTAAACTGAAAGGGGAATACATGCATGAATGCATAAACTATAACTAAAATCGTAATAACCCTGAATACTAAATTTTAATAACTGGATTACTAATAACTAAGTCTACAAATACTAAAATATGAAATCAAGTCTATCTAATGGATGATCCTTGAATCTGCTAATACTGATACTTATTGATTGAATCTGAGATCAAGCTTATCTAGCGAGTGATCTCTGAATCTTCTGATAATGAATATGATTTACTAAAAATGAGATCAAGCCTATCTAACAGGTGATCTCTGAATCTCTAAAACTATCTAAGTTCTTTACTAAGCTGATTGACTGTATCTGACAGTCATGATTTATGTATAGATGAACTGAGTTTTATTACTAAGACTGAATCTAAATCTAAATCTGAGACTGTAGGAAGTAGTAATCTAACTGACATGTCCCTTAATCTGAACTAGTGGGGTCTAACCTGTAACCCCAGATGGAAGGGTGTCTGTACCATGCCACGGGTAAAGACACTTGTATGGTCAAGCCTATCTAACGAGAGACCCTAAGAAGAAAGTCAAGACTAATCTAACGGGTGACTCCTAAGAGGTAGCCAATCCTTAATCTAATGGGTGACTCCTCATCCTGCGCTGGCTATGCAGTTTTGGAGTACAGGGACTTCTACTAACGACTCTGCCTCTCTAATGGGAAAGATGCCATCCCTGTCCTCGCTCGGTGCTGAATTCTACTCCTAACTGAATAGACCCTGAACTGATTCTTAGACTATACTAGACTAAGCTAAATTTGTTACTAATCATATTGATTAACTGAACTAGACTGAGTTTACTGGGTTTTTTTGACTTACGGGATACTGCTGAATTATACTAATAAACTAAATTATATTACGTTCTGAGTTGAATACTTGAACATTACTGAGGTCTGAACTGAGTACTGGACTGGACTTGGAATGATACTAAGCTTACTAAATTTTCCTATGTCATGTAACTGACTGAGTTCTACTGAATTCTGTAACTAGCGGAGAATACTACTAATCTTACCATGACTGAGGGTACTGTAACTGACACTGGCTCTAGGCACACAGCTAAATTATCGGGTATTAAATATCCCCAGAACTCAATAACATAAATAATACAAGACATGGCAACTCTTGAATATCATGACAATGGACTATCATTCACAATACAATCAATGAAGCATCTCTTCAAGTACTTGGAAGTCTTGATCTTGCACATGTATAGGGATTCATGCAACATATCATAATTCATTCACTAAAGTCTTTCAACAAACACTTGGCATGCATTGACTTATACATAGTTGGGGATTTCATGCTAACATGCTAAAGTGGTACTATGTCATTCAAATAAACATTTCCTCGAACATATGGGGATCATGCTTTGGGTTATACAACGATTACAACATCTACATCATCATGGCTATATCAATAACCTTGCAACTTGAAGGGATTTATCATGAATATTATAAAATTCATCTCATACTAGAATCAAAACTCAGAACTTGTAATCTAGAACATGAATCACTACTTAACAATCACATAAACATGAACTTCAACTCACATAAATCATGAAAATCATAAGTATTCAATCTTTATAATTTGAAAAGGGTTCTTGAACTTCTTGGGTTGAAGGAACCCAAGAATCAACATCCAACATACCTCAAAAGGTTTGATCTTGAAGGAGATTAACTTTTCTTGAAGGTCCTTGAATGGTGATGTTTGATTCTTGAGTTTCTTGGAAAGGGTTTATATCTAGTTCTTGGATTTTTTATCTTGAAAGAAACCCTAGATTTTGATGTTATAGATGAATAAGGAGTTATGAGTCTTGATCTAATATAAATAGGTGTTAAAAAGGGTGGAGAAAGACCCAAATATCCTTTTAAAAATAACTTTAATTCGTTGAACGGGATCTGCGATGGCTTGGGCTACGGTTTGTCAGCTTGCCGGTCATGTCTTTTCTGGTACTTGTAACTAAGCACCGTATAATATACTATAAAAATGCGGAAAACAACTGGAGGAAACTTTCTATAACGTTTAAAAACTAAAATACAATTGAATAAAGTATAAAAAAAAAATACTAAGACAATTGTCTGAACATCTAGTTTGAAAGCCTCTAAATTGTCTGAATAAGGAGTTGATGGGACAATCCCCCATCTAACTACATCTGCTAAAATACTGAATCTAAAAATATAATGAAATTATAGAACATCCTCGAATGATAAGGACTCACTTCTAAGTCTATTGCTGCTGGCTGAATCTGAAGTGCTAAGGGTGCTATGGATATCATGCTTCTGAACCTATGGTATAAAACACCATAGCATAAAAAGTATGCGTCAGTACTTAAGAATGTACAGGTATGCTAGATGAGGTAAGGCTAAATGCAAAGGCTTATATGCATGAACTATAGTTGACTGAATAACATGAGTAAACTAAATGGGAAATACATACATGAATACATAAACTATAAATGAAATAGTAGTAACATTGAATACTGAATTCTAATAACTGGATTACTGATAACTAAGTCTATAAATACTGAAATATGAGATCAAGCCTATTTAGCGGGTGATTCTTGAATCTGCTGATACTGATAATTATTGATTGAATCTGAGATCAAGCCTATCTAGCGGGTGATCTCTGAATATAGTGAAAATGAATATGATTTACTAAAAATGAGATCAATCCTATCTAACGGGTGATCTATGAATCTTTGGAACTATCTAAGTTCTTTACTAAGCTAATTGACTGTATCTGATAGTCGTGATTTCTGTATAGCTGAACTGAGTTCTATTACTAAGACTGAATCTAAATCTGAGACTGTGGGAAGTAGTCATCTAACCAACATGCCCCTTAATCTGCACTAGTGGGGTCCAACCTGTAACCCCAGCTGAAAGGGTGTCAGTACCATGCCACGGGTAAAGACACTTCTATGGTCAATCCTGTCTAACAGGTGACCCTAAGTAGAAAGTCAAGCCTAATCTAACGGGTGACTCCTGAGAGGTATCCAAGACTTAATCTAATGGGTGACTCCTCATCCTGCGCTGGTTACGCATTTCTGGAGTAGAAGGACTACTACTAACGACTCTGCCTCTCTAATGGGGAAGCTATCATCCTTGACCTCGCTCGGTGCTGAATCCTACTCCCAACTAAATAGACGCTAAACTAATTCTTAGACTATACTATACTGAGCTAAATTAGTTATTAATCATACTGATTAACTGAACTAGATTGAGTTTACTGGGTTTTGCTGACTGATGGGATACTGCTGAATTCTGCTAACTGACTGAATTCTATTACGTTCTGAACTAAATACTTGACATTACTGAGGTTTGAACTGAGTACTAGACTGGACTTGTAATGATACTGAGCTTACTAAATTTTCCTTAAGTCATGTAACTGACTGAGTTCTACTAAATTGTGTAACTAGCTGAGAATACTACTGATCTTGACATGACTAAGGGTACTGTAACTGACACTGTCTCTAGGCACATAGCTAAATTATCGGGTATTAAATACCCCTAGGACTCGATAACATAAATAATACAAGACATGACAACTCTTGACTATCATGACAATGGACTATTATTCACAATACAATCAATGAAGGATCTCTTCAAGTACTTGGAAGTCTTGATCTTGCACATGTATAGGGATGCATGAAACATATCATAATTCATTCACTAAAGTCTTTCAAAAAATACATGGCATGCATTGACTTATACATAATTGGTAATTTCATGCTAACTTACTAAAATGGCACTATCTCACTCAAATAAACATTTTCTCAAACATATGGGGATCATGCTTTGGGTTATACAATGATTACAACATCTACATCATCATGGCTATATCAATAAACTTGCAACTTGAAGGGTTTTATCATGAATATCATAAAATTCATCTTATACTAGAATCAAAACTTGGAACTTGTAATCTAGAGCATGAATCACAACTCAACAATTGCATAAACATGAACTTCAACTCACAAAAATCATAAAAATCATAAGTATTCAATCTTTATAATTTAAAAAGGGTTCTTGAAATTCTTGGGTTGAAGAAACCCAAGAATCAACATCCAACATACCTCAAAAGCTTGGATCTTGAAGGTCTTTGAATGGTGACGTTTGATTCTTAAGTTTTTTTGGAGATGATTTGTATCTAGTTCTTGGGTTTTTTATCTTGAAATAAACCCTAGATTTTGATGTTATAGATGAATAAGGGGTTATTAGCCTTGATCTGATATTAATATGTGTTAAAAATAATGGAAAAAGATCCAAATATCCTTTTAAAAATGACTTTAATTCGTTGAACAGGATCTGCGACATCTTGGGCAACGGTCCGTCGCTGGCTCGACGGTCCATTAGCTTTCTCATCGTGCCTTGGCAGAACACAAGTTCACTTCCTTGGTTACGATGGCTTGTGCGATAATCCATCATAGGCTCGATGGTCCGCCGGCCTGCCCGTCGCACGTTTCCCAAAAAGTAGGGTTACTGCCTCAATTGCGATGGCTTGGGAAACGGTCCATTGTTATCTCGACGGCCCATTGGCCTAACCATCACACTTGGCCAGTGAATGGATTTTCTTCCACAGTTGTGATGGATTGGGCGACGGTCTATCGCTAGTTCGACGGTTCATCGGTCTGACCATCAAACTTGGCCAGTGAATGGGTTTTCTGTCTCAGTTGTGATGGACAGAGCGACGGTCCGTTGCAAGAGCGATGGTCTATCGTCCTGTCCATTGCTCCTGCAAAGTTCAAACAGTTCTCTATAAAACGTCCATAACATTTTACTCCGAAACCCTATTTTGGCAAAATTGATATCGTTAGAAAGCTAATTCAATTTTCCATATGATAATAAGTCAAAATTGGGGAAATTCTATCTGATATTGGGGAAATTCTATTTGATTTAAATATTATTCACTTAGGAAGTCATTCCTAAATCTTCTAGAGACTAAATTAGACTTAAAGATAGTTTGGGGTATTACAACAAACTTGTCTAATATTAGGAATAAAATTTGCAACATAGTTGAGACTTTCTAAGAATCTTTGAGGCTAGGTTTTATCAGTTTATTCATCTGGAAACTTAGAGGAGAATTCTACGGCTCTACAGATGGGTTATAGGTTCCTTGATATAAATCATGACCAAGAAATCTAATAGAGGTTTGAAATAATTTAATCTTTTTAGCACTAACTACTAGTCTATTTTGTTTGGAAATTTTTAAAAAGGTTTAGAGATGTTTAAAGTGTTGGTCGATATCTTCATACAATATTAAACCATCATCTATGTAAACTATAGATATATGACTATATTGGTTGAATATATTATTAAGAATGTTCTAAAATTCAGATGGAGCATTTTTAGTCCAAAAGGCATTATATTTCATTCATATTGTCCAAAAGGGACATTGAAGGTTGTTTTATATTTATCTTTTTCTGTATTTTGTATTTGCCAAAATCCTGATTTCATATCAAACTTGCTATAAATATTAGCTTTATAAGTTCTTTTAAGAAGGTCACATTTATTAGGTATCGGTACCTAATCCATTTTAATACTTTACTAAGAGGCTTATAATTGATAACTAGTCTTGGGGCACCTCTTTCATTTTCAGCACTATTATTGACATCAAAGGTTGAACAAATCTAAGACGAATTGGAAAGTCTAATAATTTTTTATCTAATAAATCATTAATTTCTTTTTCATAGTATTCCATAAATTCATGGTTCATTTGAATGGGTCTTGCTTTTGTTGGAATCATTTGGGGGACGAATCGGGAAAATAGGGAGCAAAATAATAGTTTAAAGTAATTTATACTTTAAAAGTAGTTTCAAGTATAAATTACTTTAATCACTCTAAACTGTTATTTTGCTCTCCATATTCCCAATTCGTCCCCCAAATGGTATCAGAGCCAAGTTTCTCAGGAGGGAGTGTGAGTATGAGTAGGAGCGGCTAGAGCATTACGCTGTCCTAGAGCTGGTCGAAATTTGTGTTACACTTGGAATAATCATTTTTCTAGTTAGTAATTACTGTTGTTCTTCCTCTATGTTCTTAGTTTTATTTGTTAAGTTGGGTATCTGTTTAATAGTAGTTAGATGTTGGTAAACATGAAATTTTTCGTCGGATTAGCTCTGAGTGTGTGAAAAATAGAGCTGGACCCGGAGAGTGTTCCCATCGCCAAACCTATAAGAATAAAATGAAGGAATTTTAGAAGAAGAAAATTAGTAATTGTTGCACTCAAAAATAATTATTGTACAAGTAATAGCTATAGTAGATTTTGATCCTAGGATAGTGTTTTCACTCTCATCTGTAAAAATCCTAATGAATACTCCAACCAACCAAAACGTAATAAATAGTGTTTATATTTTTGCCATCTCTAATAAAATATCTAAAATAGAAAGTGATTTACAAAATTGAAATATTCCAAAATAAAGTTTTAATAGAGTCTATAAAACTCCACACTTTGATTTTGTAAAAAATTATAATATTAAAACTTTGGAATTTACTGTTGCAATTAATAGAAATATTGAGACTATTAAATTATTAGCAGCTGAAGATAGTAATAGATATAGAAAAATTACAATTTCCTTCATATAGGTCTTGTTCAAGTAGCAGTTAAACCATTATATATATTAGGTTTACATGTTCCTATATGTCTACTTTTAAGAGATAATAGGTTATTAAATTTTGATGATTCATTACTAGCAGTATTACAAAGTAACCTCGCTAATTGCCTGGTATACTTTAATTGTTAGCCTAATTTTTCTATAGATATTAATGATAAAAATGTGATGGATACATTAACATTAAATGTTAAAACAAGAAACATCAATAGTAAGGTAAACACAAGAGAAATAGCAATAATATATAGATTAATGAAAACCACCTTAGCCCCTAAGGCTAAAATCGTTAGTAATAAAGGAATTATCATGCTCATGGAAGATAATCATAATCATAATAATACCTTTGTCCTAAAAATAATAAAATGGAATGATGTATTAATAAAAGATAATTGGCATTTCGACTCTATAACGGAGCTAGAAATTGGAGAAGAAAATTCAAACATTGAACAAGTTATACAATATCCAGATAGATCTATAGATCTTCAAGTAGAAAGATGTCCTTTTCTAGACCACCAGTCTCCAAATCTGTACAAGAAAGGGAAGTAACATTAGAAGATATTGAAAGAAAATTAAAAGGTGTAGATTTCTTAAAAATAATTTTTAAAGTAGAATATGAATCTACAAATTTAAAAACTAAAAACTCAATGTCTCACTGCTAGTGAAATGATAGGAGTAAGAAATTTCCTATTCATGATTAGGTCAGATTTAATATTTGAACCTGACTTTGAATATTTAGATAAATTATGGACTATCCCAAAAATTCTATTAAAAGGGAATGATATAAACAAAGATATTCATTAAAAGAAAGATATTATTTTAGATAAAAATGGTGCAATGATATGAAAAGATTAAAATGTAATATTGAATTTTTTAAAATGATTTGAAATTACAGGAAAATTGGATGATCAAAATGAATCATTAAATATGATTGTTAATAAACGGTATACTACTAGTAACAAAGTTGTGGAATCAACAATTTCTCCATTAGAAGAAATTAGCCTACCAGTAGAGGATAGAATTTGTTACTGCCTCACCTCTTAAATTAGCTATAGGTGATCCTAAAAATAAGGATATAAATAAGATACTCCAACAAAATAATTATAAAAATCAATTATTACATGTAGTTTCTAAATAGATTCTCGAAGTCGAGGATAACTCAACTTTTAAAGATAAATCAAGTTCTTCTCATTATGATAAAAAGTTAGAAACTTATCCAATTTTTAAATTACTAGAATGCTCAAAAGATAAATTTCCTAAATTTAAAATAACAGATGATATTTTAGAAAAAATTAATGAAAAAAAAAAATATGAATTAAACGTCACCAATGACATTATTAAAGAAAATGAAGATAATTCCTCTCCAAAAGAAAATATTAATAACGTTTGCAGTAATAAATTAGCTAATTATTGTAAATGCACCAGTTCACACTGCATTTGCAATAATCATTATATCAATGTTATCACCAATAGTAACAACGAGAAAGAAGTATTATTTAATATTATCAATCATTTAGAAGATCCTATCCTTAAGTAAAATATTTAATAGCCTTAAAAAATATTATTCTTAATCAACAGTTTGATAAAGAAATAATTGAACCCTCTAATATGAGATATATGTCAAATAAAGAACAAAGATCAGAAATAACTATGCAAGACCTTCACATAGAGTTGTAATATTTAAAAGGGGAAGCTAAAGAATTTAAGCAGGAATTTAGCAATAAATCACTTACTAACAATTTAACTTTTAATAAAAAATCTGAACTATGTCAATTAGATCTTGGAGAAACATCAAAAATAAAAATAAATAATAAAGATATTAAGTCTCTAGAAAATCATTCAAAATTTGACAAAATTACAAAAGATAAGGCCCAAAGTTACCATGTAACGACCCGATCGGTCGTTTGTGAATTTTTTTCATCTTCCTTATTTTAGCGCTTTCCGTAGTTTGTATACATTATTTATGACTTCCAGTGGTAAGTAGTACCAATTCTTGAAGTGTTCGGAAGTAATTTAAGCCATTAGTTTGGTTATTGAGCTAAAGAAAGTTAAATTCGATTACGGTCAATTTTCGATCAAGATGACCTCGGATTAGTATTTTAGTGATTCCAATAGATTTGAAACATACTTTTTAGTTAATCCACCTATTTAATTTATTTCTATAGGGTTCCGAATAAATTGTGAGAATAAATTAGAAGTTTTGGGTAATTTAAATAGTTAGTTTAATTAATAAATTAATGGGTCAAGATGATAATTTAATTACTTATGTAGTCAGTATAAGAGTGAATTTAAATGATTAGGGTTTACCACTTATAGTATTAATTAATAGCATCAGAAAGTTACAAAGAAAAAGGCAGATAATAACGGTTTTCATTATTGAAATTCCAGGAAGAGATTTTGGCTTCAGGTTTCAGGTTAGCATCCGTTGATCTTAAAATATTTATGAAAATTGAAGTACGTTATTATTTTCATCATAATAGTCTAATGAATGTTGGTAGCACTTCTGTCTGTATTAAGAATGAGAAGAGGTAGTACAAATTATCAAATTCATTGTCGCTATTAAGTTAAGAAAATTGCATGCTAGCAAATCATTTCTTTTTTCTTTATTAAGGTTAATTTTTGTTGTCTTCATTAATGACTTTGGATAAAGGAAAGAAATAATTAAATATTCATTAGCGTAATCATGATGATGGAAAGAAAAATAAAAGAAGATTAGAATGGAAAGGCATGATGATGCCAATCAGTGGTTTAATCAGAAACAGTAAGCCATTTCTTTATGTTAATTGAAGATGACGAATTGCTATATTAATTATTTAATTCTTTTCTTATCTCATAATTGTTTCGTGTTTCGGGATTAAGAAATTGAGATTTAGGTCCAAGATTTTTAGAGTAAGAATTTATAAACAGGTGTTATTAAATTCGTACTTTTATGGGATTATATATTTGAACAGATTGTGATCATTTGGAGCATTTAGGAAAAGACAAGTGTCTTGCAAATTAGCTTTCATTGAGATTCTCCGATTGAGGTAGGTTACGGTTTAATTGAAGTTTAGACTCGACTTAATTGTGTGTATGCTCCTAAATCGGATACTTGTGGAATCGTATTTGAAAATTCTTGAAATTGTTCATGTTTGGATTGTTGATTCGTGTATTAATATTTATTGAAAATTGACTTGACAGAATTATCTTATGACTTTAAGTGTACTTGTAAACTTGGTACATTGTGTTGTATGCTATGAGGTTGTGTAAATTGATATTGATAATACTTGTTTATATTTATGTTGGATCGGATACCACGTTGGTACGTTTATATTTATGTTGGATCGGGTACCACGCCGGTACATTTATATTTATGTCGGATCGGGCACCACGCCGGTACGTTTATATTCATGTTGGATCCGTTACCACGCCGGTACATTTATATTTATGCTGGATCGGGTACCATGCTAGTACATTTATATTTATGTTGGATCGGGCACCACGCTGGTACGGTATATGAACATAGATTGTTCCCTGCATGTCATGACTATTTGGTCAAAAATAAGTCCCATAGCATGTGTGTGCATAATTGTGTTGATTCTGTGGATGTTTATAGTATGGTTGATACTCTTGATGGTTATGTGACTTATTTGTGAGCACTGTTTGACCTGTTATTGATGTATTGTTGATTCATTGAGTATTTGTTATGTGATGAAGCTTATCTACTCGTTATTAGATTTATGTTGTTTGCATATTATTATGTTGAGTTGGCCTATGATACCTACCAGTACATAGTGATTTGTACTGATACTATCCTGTACTCTTCTTTTGTTGAGTACAGAAAGTGTTTTAGAGGCTCAGACATGACCTCACCTCTAAAGTTTGATAACATATATTGATCCAAGGATGAGCACTTCGTCTCCAGGATGCCATGAATCATCTTATTTGTTATTGTCCATCTTTCGGGCAATTAAACATTCCTTATTTACTTTATCTAGAGATTTCTTCAGACATGATTTGTTAGTAGTTATTGTACGATGACTTTCGGGTCTTGGAGATTTTAGTAAGTATTTTATTTGACTTCCGCATTAATAAAGATTAGTCCTGGATTATTGTCATTATGTTGATTTTGTAATAATATCATCTTAATATTAGCTAAGTGATTGGGTAATGATTCGGTTTAGATGGTTCTCCCACAGAATGATTAGTGTGGGTGCCACTCATGGCCATTTGGGTCTTGAGAAAATTGGTATCAGAGCCCTAGGTTCGTCGATCTCGTCGTACAAGAACATGTCTAATAGATTCTTGCGGAACGATATAAAGACGTCTGTATTTTTCTTTGAGAAGCTATAGGACACTAGGAAAATTCACACTCTTCTTTCTTATATACTATTACTTAATTTCAATTGGTATCTGGCGATTCCAATTGGTATCTGTTAATAAGAGCAATGTCAAGTAGAGTTTCGTAGATTGGTATATAGGGCCCCACACCCAATCTTCGTAAGGCTATGAGGCATGTAGAAGTCATTTCCGTTCTTTCTTTCCATCGTGTCGTCCTAATCTTGGACTACTAGATTGAATCCAATTAGTATCTGGACAATTCCAATTAGTATCTTAATAATTTTGAATAAAAATCTAGGAGATTTCAATTGGTATTTATTAATAAGGTATAAAAGTTATTGTTAATAGGTAAAGACTTGTGAAAGTTGTGAACTTATTGATTGCTTGTGTTTGATATTTGGCTAAACTTGTGTTGCTAGATTTTTTTCATTGTTGTGAATTGTTTTGTTAAGTGATGAAAATTGATGAAGTTGTTTTTGTTGATAAATGTGATAGGATCATTTGATTTCTTGCTATTGTGAAATAACAAATTCTATGGTGCTTACTTATTTTTGGTACTATTATACTGATGAGATTGATGGAATGAAATTGAGAGGATGATATGAGAATATGATGTCAAAAAAAGATGGTGAAAAAGTGACATGAATAAAAGACTGAGGTGATATGTGTTTTACATAATGAGAGGTTCTTGTTAATAATGTTGTGGATGGATCCTTGTGTAGTTCGATGGTTTGATATTATTTGGGGATACTTGTGTGTTCTGGTCATTGAGATCATATTTAGAATTTTTATGCAGTTCTATTATTGAAATTATAATGGATCTCTTGTGAGGACTATCTAAGTGACATTATCTTTGAGTTTCTTATGTGAACGAATTCTTAATGCTTGGGAAAATAATGAGTTTTAAATAAAAGTGACAAAAATTAGTAGAGGTTATTGATACTTATAGAATTCGATTGATGACTTATCTGGAATGTGATATTGGTGATGAGACTGTCACTGACCTATAATCAATTTATTTTGTTTGGACTTGCTTATGTGCTAGTGGTGTGGGAATCACTCTTGAGGTGATTAAGAGTTAAGTAAAGATCTTAATAAAAATATTGTTAGTTAGAAATGAGAATGACTCTGTATATCTTAAATTGGTGTTAGTGATATAAGAGAGGTTTGGCTTGACCATGAAGTGTTCGTCGTTGAAAAATATTGAGTTAGTGATTGTTAAGACATAAGTTGTAGCTGTGGATTTATGCATTTTAAAAAATTTTGAGAAGATAAATTATTATTGACTTGACCTTGTGGCTGAATTATACATTTGCATGTCCCACAAAGTTTGCTAATATATGACACTTTTAGAGGATAGTAATTTCCTTGATAGTGGCAATGCAAAATCAAATGGCTTAGTTACATTCATAAAATAATTAAGGATGATTCTGAATGGGACAATAAATGAATTATTTAATGGCATGATTGATCTTTCCTTGAGTGATACTTGGTGGATATTTCTTGTTCAGTGGTTAAGGTATGATGATTAGATGGATATTAACAATGTTGTGGAGGATAATGTGTTGTAGGCTCTAATTCTGTAGCACCCGCAAAATGACATGTTTATAACCCTTTTTAATCCCATTGCTTTTCCTCTCTAGTTTAGATTAGTTAAAGCGTGGTTATGATATAAACCTATGTTTGAGATATGGTTTTAGTATTTGAAGCTTGATTTGTATATTTAGCCTTATTGGGCTAGAGTGGTAGTCTTGAAACCGTAAGTTGAGTAGAGTTGACATGAGTACCTTGTTTCTAGTCAAAGCGGTTATCTTAAGCTTGATTATAACTTACTTGACATCTAGAAGATAAACGAGATACCTTAGCCTAGTTTGGAGCATAGTGTGCCTAATTATTGAAATTAAGTATTAGAAGTGGGATTGTCTAGCCCACTTAGGCCTAAACTTTTGTTAACTCTTGTGAACTTAGTTGCGGATGTTAGATATAGATGAGGCTAGTAGATCTTAGAATAAGGCTACTTCATAACTTGGTAACTTGTATTGATGTTCCGGGTTTGTGGCTTTTGAGTTATAGTTATGATATTTCTTGTGAAAGAAATAATGGACCTTTAGAGATAGATATTCGTCCTAGACACGTTATGTGGCCTATAGAGATACTATTTCCTCTTAGATATGCAAATTGGCCTAGAGAGTTGATATTCCTCATAGTGATGATGTATATGACCTATCGATATAAGATATCCTATAAACGATTACATGTCTATCTATATTATGCCTCCAATGTGTGAGATACCTCCTATACATAAAATAATTAGAGATATGATATGACTTATAAATATGATTACCGATATGAGTTCCAGATAGGTATATGGGCCTAAGGTCGTGATTATGATATTGTGGCTATTTCGGATAAATTAGTGGACCAAGGGTTGTGTTATGATAATGATTGAATATCCGAAGAGTATTTATCAGTGTAAAGGATACGATTACAGTTTATGAATACATATATGTTTGTATACATACCTCTCTGGTATGGGACGGAGGAAGATGCAGTATATTACCTACGACCTTATTGATTAGATACTGGTGATGGCATACATAAATTTGGTATATTCATAAGTATTGTATCATTAATTGATATGATTATAGATGAAATGTGATCTTACGATTGTTCTGCTTAATTAACGGTTAAGCTATGTGGTAACTAGTTGTCTATTAGGGGACTATAGCACTTGATGGCTAGGAATCTAATGTATTAGTTAATGAATCTTGCTTAGTTGAAACATGATAGATAGTGATGATTAATGCATGACTTATGGTGAGGTCGGGACTCGCATAGGTGAAGGTTAGTTGGTATTGATGACTAAGTTTATGATGTCAATTAGTCGATGAACCAAGAGTTGTGTGTTAATGAGGTTAGGTAATAAGAGATGACTAGTTAATAACTTTGAATAGTTTCTAAATGGTTAACTAATGAATAAATAAGCAAGGATTAGTTGGTAAATAATGATTAGTTAATGAATAGTGTCAGTTAATAAAAGATGGTTAGATGACAAGTAGTACTGTGTTATCTAGTAATGATTAACGGATATAGGATGAATAGTTGATAACAATGAATGGTGGATAAATGGTGGTGTTTGTCTACTTATGAACCTTTACTAGATGTTAGATGTTGACTATTAAATAAATAGTGGTTAGTTGCTATTCCGTGAATAAGGATTATGTGAAGATAATATTTAGGCTAATAACTAGAGATTATGTGATGACTAGAGAACTAGTGAATATATTATAATAAATGTTGGTTAGCTAATCGCGAGTAGTTGGGAAGTATTGACTAGATAGATATTTTGTGGTGATATGACTTTTTTTTATAAGTATTTTAGTGTATGATATTCAGTAATAATTGTTATGATGATATGTTGATATCCACGAAGGACGGTTGCATATATATGGGTGAAGGATATGCCTTATTTTGTTGTATACTGATTGAACCTTTTATGTCTGGGGCGGTGGGTGTACGCATAGGCTCGGCTAGGTATTTGATTATCCGTAAGTTGAGGAATAAGGAGATTGTGTCTGTGAAGGTCCAGTGGAAGAATCGTCCTATAGAGGAGACCACTTGGGAGACCAAAGAAGATATGTGTAACAAGGATCCACATCATTTTGATGATTCAGGTAATTCTTTAGTTTCCTTTTTTGTCACTTGTTTGCCCGTTCGGGGACGAACGGTTATTTAATTGGTATCTGATGTACCGACCTGATCGGTCGTTTGTGAAATTTTTTCATCTTCCTTATTTTAGCGCTTTCCTTAGTTTGTATACATTATTTATGACTTCCCGTGGTGAGTAGTACCAATTCTTGAAGTGTTCAAAAGTAATTTAAGTCGTTAGTTAGGTTATTAAGCTAAAGAAAGTTAAATTCGATCACGGTCAATTTTCGATCAAGATGACCTCGGATTAGTGTTTTAGTGATTCCAATAGATTCGATACATACTTTTTAGTTAATCCACATATTTAATTTATTTCTATAGGGTTCCGAATAAATTGTGAGAATATATTAAAAGTTTTGGGTAATTTAAACAGTTAGTTTAATTAATAAGTTAATGGGTCAAGATGACAATTTAATTACTTATGTGGTTAGTATAAAAGTGAATTTAAATGGTTAGGATTTATCATTTATAGTATTAATTAATAGCAGCAGAAAGTTACAAGGAAAAAGCAGATAATAGCGGTTTTCATTATTGAAATTCTAGGAAGAGATTTCGGCTTTAGGTTTCATGTTAGCATCCGTTGATATTAAAATATTGATGAAAATTGAAGGACATTGTTATTTTTATCATAATTAGTCTAATGAATGTTGGTAGCACTACTGTCTGTATTAAGAATGAGAAGAAATAGTACATATTAGCAAATTCATTGTCGCTATTAAGTTAAGAAAATTGCATTCTAGCAAATCAAATTTTTTTTCTTTATTAAGGTTAATTTTTGTTGTCTTCATTAATGACTTTGGGTAAAGGAAAGAAATAATTAAATATTCATTAGCGTAATCATGATGATGGAAAGAAAAATAAAAGAAAAAAAAGAATGGAAAAAACAGTCAGCCATTTCTTTATGTTAATTGAAGATGACGAATTGCTATGTTAATTATTTAATTCTTTTCTTATCTCATAATTGTTTCGTGTTTCGGGATTAAGAAATTGAGATTGAGGTCCATGATTTTTAGAGTAAGAATTTATAAACAGGTGTTATTAAATTCGTACTCTTGTGGGATTATATATTTGAACAGATTGTGATCATTTGGAGAATTTACGAAAAGACAAGTGTCTTGCAAATTAGCTTTCATTGAGATTCTCCAATTGAGGTAAGTTACGGTTTAATTGGAGTTTAGACTTAACTTAATTGTGTGTATGCTCTTAAATCGGATACTTGCGGAATCGTATTCGAAAATTCTTGAAATTGTTCATGTTTGGGTTGTTGATTCGTGTATAAATGTTTATTGAAAATTGACTTGACAGAATTATCTTATGACTTTAAGTGTACTTGTAAACTTGGTACATTGTGTTGTATGACGTGAGGTTGTGTAATCTGATATTGATAATACTTGTTTATATTTATGTTGGATCGGGTACCACGCCGGTACGTTTATATTTATGTTAGATCGGGTACCACGCCGGTACGTTTATATTTATGTCGGATCGGGTACCACGCCAGTACGTTTATATTTATGTTGGATCGGTTACCACACCGGTACGTTTATATTTATGTTGGATCAGTTACCACGCCGGTACGTTTATATTTATGCTGGATCGGTACCACGCCGGTACATTTATATTTATGTTGGATCGGGTACTATGCTGGTACGGTACATGAACATAGATTGTTCCCTGTAGGTCATGACTATTTGGGAAACAATAAGTCACATAGCATGTGTGTACATAATTGTGTTGATTCTGTGGATGTTTATAGTATGGTTGATACTCTTGATGGTTATGTGACTTGTTTGTGAGCACTGTTTGACCTGTTATTGCTGTATTGTTGATTCATTGAGTATTTTTTATGTGATGAAGCCTATCTACTCGTTATTAGACTTATGTTGTTTGCATATTATTAAGTTGAGTTGGCCTATGATACCTACCAGTACATAGTGGTTTGTACTGATACTACCATGTACTCTTCTTTTGTTGAGTGCAGAAAGGTCTTTAGAGGCTCAGACATGACCTCACCTCTAAAGTTTGATAACATATATTGATCCAAGGATGAGCACTCCGTCTCCAGGCTGCCACAGATCATCTTATTTGTTATGGTCCATCTTTCGAGCAATGAAACATTCCTAATTTACTTTATGTGGAGATTTCTTCAGACATGATTTGTTAGTAGTTCTTGTACGATGACTTTCGGGTCTTGAGAATTTTAGTAAGTATATTATTTGTTTTCCGCATTAATAAAAATTAGTCCTTGATTATTGTCATTATGTTGATTTTGTAATAATATCATCTTAATATTAACTAAGTGATTGGGTAATGATTTGATTTAGATGATTCTCCCACAGAATAATTAGTGTGGGTGCTACTCATGGCCATTTGGATCGTGAGATACCATATACCCATTACATTAGTTATAAATAAAAATTACACAATCCACAAAGTGGCATTATTGAATACAGGAGTCGATTGAAACTGCATCATTGAAGGAATGATCCCCACTAAGTACCTTGAAAAGGGTACTACAAAATTATTTTATGCAGCAGGTGAAAAATTAAAAATAAATTATGAATTACACAATGCACACATCTGTAATGATGAAATTTATTTCATAAATGAATTTGTAATAACCAAAGATATAAAGGAAGAAATAATTTTAGGTCTACCTTTTATAAATCAAATAAAACCTTATACTGTCGAATTAGATGACATCCATACCACTATTCTAGGAAAAAATATTATTTTTTCTTATCTAAATAGTTTATCAAAAGAAGAAATTGACCTTATAAAAAATAAAATGGTCTTTAAAATCAATCTAATTTCACAACAGATAAATTATTTAAAAGATGGTATAAAAATTAAAAGTATTGAATCCTCTTTAAAAATCCCAGAAATAGAAGAAAAAATTGAAAATCTACAAGAAGTCATAGAGCGAGAGGTTTGCTCAGATTTTCCTAATGCCTTCTGGGAAAGAAAAAGGCACATAGTCGAATAACCCTATATTGAGTGATTTGACAAAAGGATTATTCCAACAAAACCAAGATCCATTCAAATGAACCATGAATTAATGGAATAGTGTACAAAGAAAATTAATGATTTATTAGATATAAAAATTATCAGACCTTCCAAATCGCCAAGGAGTTGTTCAGCCTTTTATGTCAATAATAGTGCTAAAAAGAAAAGGGGTACCCCAAGACTAGTTATCAATTATAATCCTCTTAATAAAGTATTAAAATGGATTAGGTACCCGATACCTAATAAATGCTACCTTCTTAAAATAACTTATAAAGCTAATATTTATAGCAAGTTTGATGTGAAATCAGGATTTTGACAAATACAAAATACAGAAAATGATAAATATAAAACAGCCTTCAGTGTTTCTTTCGGACAATATGAATGAAATATAATGCCTTTTGGACTAAAAAATGCTCCATCTGAATTTCAGAACATTATGAATAATATATTTAATCAATATAGTCATATATCTATAGTTTACATAGATGATGTTTTAATATTTTCCGAAGATATCAACCAACACTTTAAAGATCTATAAACCTTTTTAAAAATTGCCAAACCAAATGGACTAGTAGTCAGTGCTAAAAAGATTAAATTATTCCAAACTTCTATTGAATTTCTTGGTCATGATTTATATCAAGGAACCTTTAAACCCATCTGTAGAGACACAGAATTCTCCTACAACTTTCTAAATGAATTAACTGATAAAACCCAGCTTCAAAGATTCTTAGGAAGTCTCAACTATATTGCAGATTTTATTCCTAATATTAGACAGGTTTATAAACCCCTTTATCAACGTCTTTAGAAAAATCCAGTACCTTTGGGAATAGAGAACACTAATATAGTTTAAAAAATTAAATCAATAGTTTAAAAATTTTCATGTCTAGGGATACCACATCCAAAGGCTCTTATGATTGTAGAAACTAATGCCTTGAACATAGGATATGGAGGCATCTTTAAACAAAGAATTTTCATAGAGTCTACTGAATAATTAGTAAGATTCACGTCGGAAATCTGGAATGATACTCAAAAGAATTACAGTACTATTATAAAAGAAAATTTTGGCTATTGTACTATGTATTTCTAAATTCCAAAATGATTTAGTAAACAAAGAATTTTTAATAAGAATAGACTGCAAAGCAGCCAAAGATGTTTTACAAAAAGATGTTAAAAATTTAATTTCTAAATAGATATTTGCCAAATGGAAAACTTTATTATCAAGTTTTGATTAAATTCCAAGATGATTTAGTAAACAAAGAATTTTTACTAAGAATAGACTGCAAAGCAGCCAAAGATGTTTTACAAAAAAATGTTAAAAATTTAATTTCTAAATAGATATTTGCCAAATGGCAAGCTTTATTATCAAGTTTTGATTTTCAAATAGAATTTATAATGGGAGAAAACAATTCTCTCCCAGGTTTTTTGACTAGAGAATTTTTTTAGGGAAAAAATAAGGAGATTTGAAAAACCCAGAATGAAGATGAGCCCTCCATTTTGGCCTTTTTGACCAGAAGGGAAAATGAAAAAACCCTTCAACAAAGAAGATAAAAAGTCAGAAACTAGATTTTCAATCGAGCAGAATTCCCATCCCTGCTAGAGACATACGTACAAGCAGTCTCCCCAGTCATACCATAGAGGAAAGAAGAACAAAGTATTCCTGATAAAATACAATTCGAGATAATAGATCTATAGGTACTACCAATAAGAGCACTTAATAAAAAATACAAAGGTACGAGAGTGGTTAAAGTCTTGATATACAAAGTAAGACAAATAATTCCCTCGAGACCCAAAAAAATTAGTGAGTTCATTTTACCAGAATATCTCTACACTACTGGAGAATATTGAGTCCCTTCGCTAGTTATTATTCAAATAAGTTTTATCAATAGAAATTTTTTAAGAAAGAAACATATTTTATAAAATTAATAGTTTCGCCAAAGTATGACACTTAATAAAAATGCATAGCAAGGTTACCAAATCATTTAAAACCTATGAGATGAATATTAATTCATCTACCAGTAAATTTTTATTTCTCTAATATTATACTAAAACCCTATTTGTTCCTTTACTATATTTTGCAATAAAAAGATTTGATGAATATTTACCTTTGCATAAAAATGCAAAATATTAGGTAAAATATCTCTACATTATTACAAAATATTAAATGGTTTACATATATTATTATTAATCTATTTTAAATATTTTATGGTAAACCCCATCAAATAAATCAATATCTTGTTCTTTCTCACAAATAAAATCTTTCCTTCAAAGCAAGATAATGGAGTTAATAGATACTACGATATCTGTTCAGCAATGAAGAAGACCCAACATCTCATATACATTCAACAAAGGATAGGAACCATAAAACATATGTCACTACAGGACGAAGAAGCACAAGACATAATAAATGGTGGACCCCATGAAATCCACCCAAAAAACCATGTCACTTCAAGAAAAAGGTACACAAGTCTTCATGTCACAAAGGAAAAAGACACATAAGACAACATGGTGGACCCTCCAAAGGAGAAAATCTCTTCAAAAATATTTAAAAGACATATATTTTCAAAAGTCAACAAAGGCAAGAATCAACTATTCAACGGATATATAGTCATCAGCTACCGGACAGGTGTAAAGAAAATAACATGTATTAGTATATAGACAAATATAAAATAGATAGAGTTTATATAATATGAGTCAGCATTGTTGAAGCCTCTTTAAAGGCTTTCAATTTGTAATAGGAGAGCATTCTGAAATTTCCAAGTCAGAAAAACTCTCTACCATTCTCCCATATTTCCCATCTCCACTCTGTAAAGTTCTCTTATTTCCCATATCGATAAAAAGTTTTTTGTAAGTATAAATTTCTCTATTTCTCTATTGTTTTAGTTAATTTTGTTTTACATTTTTTTTTCTTATTTTGTCTTTTTAAAGTTAGTTTTATACTTTAAACTACTTTTAAAGTATAAATCAGTTTAATTACTTTACACTTTTATTTGCTCTCCATTTTCTCGATTCGTCCCCCAAATGGTATAAGAGCCAAGTTGCCTAGGAAGGAGTGTGAGTATGAGTAGGATCGGCTAGAGAATTACGCTGTCCTAGAGCCGGTCAAAATTAGTGTTACTCTTGGAATAATCATTTTTCTTGTTAGTAATTACTGTTGTTCTTCCTCTATGTTCTTAGTTTTATTCTTAAGTTAGGTAGTCGTTTAATAGCGGTTTAGACGTTGGCAAATCTGGAATTTTTCATTGGATTAGCTCTGAGTGTGTGAAATATAGAGTCGGACCTGGAGGGTGTTCACGTCGCCAAGCCTATAGGAATAAAATAAAGGAATTTTAAAAGAAGAAATTTAGTAATTACTGCACTCAAAAATAATTATTGTAGAAGTAACATCTAAAGTAGATTTTGGTCCTAGGATAGTGTTTTCTCTCTTATCTGCAAAAATCTTAAGGAATACTCCAACCAACCAAAATGTAATAAATAGTGTTAATATTTCTGCTATCTCTAATAAAATAGCTAAAATAGAAAGTGATTTACAGAATTGGAATATTCCAAAGGAGAGTCTTAATAGAGTTTATAAAACGGGACACTTTGATTTTGTAAAAAATTATAATATTAAAACTTTGGAATCTACGGTTACAACTAATAGAAATATTGAAACTATTAAATTATTAGCAGCTGAAGATATTAATAGATATAGAAAAAAATACAAGTTCCTTCACATAGGTCTTGTTCAAGTAGCAGTTAAACCATTAAATAGATTAGGCTTAGATGTTCCTGTATGTCTATTTTTAAGAATAATAGCTTATTAAATTTTGATGATTTGTTATTATCAATAATACAATGTAACCCTGCTAATGGCCCGGTATACTTTAATTGTTATCCTAAATTTTCTATATATATTAATGATAAAAAATTTATGGATACACTAACATTAAATGTTAAAACAAAAAACATGAATAGTAAGGTAAATACAGGAGAAATAACAATAATATATAGAGTATATTACAGATTAATGAAAACAACCTTAGTCCTTAAGGTTAAAATAGTTAGTAATAAAGGAGCTACCATGCTTATGGAAGCTAATCATAATAATAACTTTATCCCAAAAATGATAAAATGGGATGATGTCTTAATAATGGATAATTGGCATTTCGATTCCAAAATGGAGCCAGAACTAGAAGAAGAAGTTTCAAATATTGAACAAGTAGTACAATATCCCAATGGATCTATAGATTTAAAATTTCTAAGATCATAATCCTTTAATCAAGCATCTTTAAGTAAAAGAATGTGCTTTTCTAGACCTTCAATCTCCAAATCTGTAGAAGAAAGGGAAGTAACATTAGAAGATATTGAAAGATAATTAAAAGGAGTTGATTTCTCAAAAACAATTCCCAAAGTAGAATACAAGTGTACAAATTTAAAAACTAAAAAATCAATAAGTCCCACTGCAAGTGAAATGCTAGGAGTAAGAGATTCCTTAGGCATGATTAGGTCAGATGTAATATTTGAACCTGACTTTGAATATTTAGATAAATTAGGGAATAACCTCGAAAATTCGAATAAAAAGAAATGGTATAAACAAAAATATTCATTAAAAGAAAGATATTCTTTTAGAGAAAATGGTGTAATGATATGAAAAGATTAAGATGTAAATTGAATTTTTTAAATGGTTTGAAATCACAGGAAAATTAGATGATCAAAAAGATTCGTTAAACATGATTGTTAATAAATGGTATACTACAAATAATAATTTAGTAGAATCAACAATTCCCCAGTTAGAAGAAATTAGATTACCAGTAGAGGTTAGAATTGTTACTGCCTCACCTTTTAAATTAGATATAGTAGATACTAAAAGTGATCCTACAAATAAGATATAAATAAGATACTCCAACAAAATAATTATACAAGTTAATTATTACATGTAGTATCTAAACAGACTCTCGAAGCCGAGCATAAATCAACTTTTAAAGATAAATCAAGTTCTTCTTAATATGATAAAAAGTTAGAAACTCATCCAATTTTTAAATTAGCAGAATTCTCAAAAGATAAATTTCCTAAATTTGAAGAAAAGTTTGAAGTAACCGACGATATTTTAAGAAAAAATAATGAAAGATTAAAAAATAAATTAAAAGTCACAAATGACAAGGTTATAAGAACTTTATCGGAAAGGAATGATGATGAATTTAACAAATTAAGTTCTAAATATTCAATAAAAATGAATTATTATAAAAAGCCCACATTTTCGGATATCTAGTATGAAGAAAATGAATTTTTATCTCATACTTCACATTCTGAAAAAGAAATTGCCGAATGAAATATAGATGGATTAGCGGAACATCAAATATATAATAAACTATATGAAATGAAAATGGCCATTACAACATATAAAATTGTCATAATGTCAGATAAACAAGCATCATTTATGATTATATCAGGTTTTACATGTACTATAAAATATTAGTGGGATGATTACCTCACAGATAATAATAGACAAAGCATTTTAAATGCTACTACTATTACTCAAACTATTAAGAATGAGTGAACAGTACAAACAGTTGAAAATCAAGTCTTAGAAGATGCTACCGCCACTTTAATTTATAGTTTAGCTAAATATTTTATAGGAGAACCTCAGCTTTTTCAAGATAGAAGTTTAGAAATATTATCAAAGTTATCAGGTCCAAAGTTAAACGATTTTAGATGGTATAAAGACATTTTCCTCAACAAAGTTATGGTTAGAGAAGATAGTAATCATGATTATTGAAAATAAAAATTTATAAGTGGTTTACCAACTTTATTTGCAGAGAAAGTTAGAAGAAAATTAAAGGATAGATTTGAGGGAAAAATTCCTTATGGTAATTTAACTTATGGTGATATTATAAGTTTTATAAATGTCACAGGACTAGAATTATGTACAGATATTAAACTTAAAAATCAACTAAAAAGGGATAATAAAATAACTCGAAATGAGCTAGGAAGCTTTTGTCAAGATTTTGATTATATAAAATTATCAGCCTCTTCAAAGGAAGCTACCAAAAAGATTAAAACACAACATAGAAATTATAAAGATAAATGTAAAGGTTCTCATTATTATTAAAGACGATTTAAGGGATCTAAAAAATCTTCTAAAGGTGAAAATCAAACCAATAATGAAATATGTTGGAACTATGGAAAAACTGAACATAGGGCTAAAGATTTTTGGGCTCCAAATAAAAAGAAAGACAAGATAAATATGTTAGAATTAGGAAACAACGTTAAAAATAAATTATATTCAATTCTTAATAAAAATGAAAATAGTTCTTCTTTTGAAGAAAATCTTAGTGATGATAATCAACTTAATCTGGCATACAGTTCAGATAGTAGTGAATTAACAGACCATTGTAATTGTAGTGGTGCAATTTGCACTTGCGATAGTCATTCTATAAATATTATCACTAATAATAATAAAGAAAAAGAGGCTTTATTTGACATGATAGATCATCTAGAGGACCTAACTCTTAGCAGAAAATATTTAATTGCCTTAAAAGGTATTGTTCTTGATCAACAAGTTGATAATAAAGAAATTATTGAACCCTTTAATATGAAAAATGTAATAAATAAATTTAAAGAACATTAACCTAAAACAACAATACAAGAGCTTCAGACAGAATTATTATACTTAAAGAAAGAACTTAGACAAGTTAAGCAAAGATTTAACAATCTAGAAACAGAATCACTTGCTAATAAAATATTAAAGGATTTAATACCAAACAAAGACCCTAAATCACATCTGTTTTAGCCTTGTGAAACATCAGGAGTAAAAAGTGACAATAAAAAAGTAGAGTCTCTAGAAATAGAATGTCTAGAAAAACTTCCTATAAAGAAATTAGGAATTAATACAATTACTATAGTTAAACCACAAAGTTACCATATACCAATTATTATAGTTATCAATAAAGATTATAAAATTCATATGATTGCATTATTTGATATAGGTGTTGATGAAAACTGCATTATAGAAGGATTAATTCCTATAGAGTACCTAGAAAAAGGTACTACACGCTTATTCTACGCAACAAGGGAAAAATAAAAATAAATTATAGACTCCCCAAAGCTAATATTTGCAATGATGGAGTTTGTTTTATTAATGATTTTGTAATAACTAAAGATATTAATGATGATGTAATATTAGGTATTCCTTTTATAACTCAAATAAAACCTTATATTGTCGAGCTACATGGTATCCACACCACTATTTTGAGAAAAAGATTAGTTTCCCCTATATAAACAATATATCAAAAAAGAAAATGATTTTATAAGAGTTCAAACTATTTTTAGAGTAAATTCAGTCCAATGGGGATTAGAGAAAAAATAATCCACTATTTAAAGAAAATTTTATAATATCATGAAATTTCAAAATTCATTAAAAAAAGCCAAAACAGTTTTACAAAAAGATGTCAACAATTTGATTTTATAAAGGGAGAAATTCTCTCCCAAAAACTTTAACAAATATTTTTCTACAGGGAAATAATGAGACCTGGAACACCAGGTTCGAGGTTGAGGCCTCCATTCCATCCTTTTCGACCAGAAGAAAAATAAAAAGACCCTTTCATGAAGAAGATAAAAAGTTAGAAAATAGGCTTTCAGTCCTGGCAGAATTTTCATCCCTGCCAAAGCCTACCATTCCCCTTCGTCAAGAGAATCCATTACCAGTTTACCCAGGATGCAACCTCTTAAATAAATATTTAAAGAATAATACTCCTCAACCAATAAAAACATTGATATCAAAACCAAAGATAGTTATGCGATGAAACCATCAGAGACAAATTCATAAGAAGTCTCTCCAGACACTCTACAAAAGAAAGAGGAACAGAGTATTCCTGATAAAAAGCAATTTGAGATAGTAGATTTGTAGGTACTGCCGATAATAACACTTGATAAAAAGTATGAAGGTTTTCGAGTACTAGAGTTGTTAAAACCTTGTTATCAAATTGGGACTATGTTGAAACAGATAATCCCCTCATGATCCGAAGGCATTATGAGTTCATATTAACAGATACTGATTCATTGCAAATCGAGCATAAGTTAGAAGATATAAATTATCCCAATATTATTGAATATTCAAAATTTACAATCAAAATAATATTAAGCCCATTTGAATGGTATGTAGATCACCTACATACATCTCTTCCTCTATTGAGAAATTACCGACCTTAGACCTATAATTGGTATGATTATAAGGCAGCCTGGTACAATAATATGTATATTAGGCCTAATACTCACTCTTAGTTTGTGAAATATTCAGAGCAGATGAAGACTGATGTGATTCCTCAATGGTTCTATGACTGGTGGAACCAGTTTGGAGGAAATAAACAAGTATTTTCAACACAGTTTCAAAAGCAATTTGAAAAGTTTCAGGTAGAGAAGAATATTTCTACACTACCAAAAAATGTAAAATGGTGTGAATTTTTTATCGCTTAAAGAGGTTCATATATTATTTATTGGTCTTTCGATATTCATGAAATTAAAAGGATCAAATACTTAAGCAAAACCATCAAGCTTAAAGGATAGAGTCTAACATAGAAGCCAACAACAAGTTCATCCTCACATAAGGAATCACACCTATCCAAGGAAGAATTTAAAAGAAGCTTTGTCAAATCTAGATAATGAGAATCATTCAAAATAGATAATGGAGTTATTAGATACTGCTTCCTCACATGCCAGCGAATTGAGCAATGGAGAGATGCTGGATCCATAAGGAATAACACAAGCATACCTTCTCAACTGAAAAAAAGGTGCCCACACCCCTTCAAAAGTTTTAAAAGCTATTTAATGGACCCCACAAATAAAACGAAGACTAAAAGACAAGTGGCACAAATCATCAAGGAATAAAAAGCCAAAATTCTCTTAAATTCATCAAAAGAAAAGTTCAAGATAAGGATAGAAAAATAGTCAGAGACACGTGCAGAACAAATGAATAGTCATCAGCTACTCCTAGATAGGTGTAGAGTAAATAACTTATTGTATGGAAAGTTGTAAAATAGATAGTGTTTGTTAAATATTAGTCAACACTTGTACGGACAATTTAAGGCTTTCAACTTGTTATAAGATAGGACATTCTGAAATTTCCATAACTCATAAAAACTCTCTTCCATTCTCCCATATTTCCCATCTCCCCCCCTGTAAAGTTCCCCTCATTTTCCATATCAATAAAAAGTTTTTTGCAAGTATAAATTTCTCTGTTTTATTTTATTTTGCTTTACATTTATTTTTTTCTTATTTTGTTGTTTTAAAGTTAGTTTTATACTTTAAACTACTTTTAAAGTATAAATTACTTTAATTACTTTAAATTGCTATTTTGCTCCCATTTTTTCGATTCGTCCCCCAGGGACAAAAAAAATTCTCCATCTAAATTTCAGAACATTATGAATAATATATTCAATCAATATATTCATATATCTATAGTTTACATTTAATTACTTTAAACTGTTATTTTGCTCCCTATTTTCTCAATTTGTCTCCCAAATGAGTTTTAATAGAGTCTATAAAACTGGACACTTTGATTTTGTAAAAAATTATAATATAAAAACTTTGAAAATTAAATGGATCAAATACTTATCCAAAACCATCAAGATTAAAGGATGGAGTCCAACAAAGAAGCCAACAATAAGTTATGAGAAATCGCACTTCTCTAAGGAAGAATTAAAAAGAAGAATCAAAGAAGTCTTGTCAAATGTAGATTACGAGAATCATTCAAAACAGATAATGGAGTTATTAGATACTGTCTCCTCACATGCCAGCGAACCGAGAAATAGAGAAATGTTTGATCCATAGGGAATAGCACAGGCATACCATCTCAACTGAAAGAAAGGTGCCCATACCGCTTCAAAGTTTGAAAAGCTACTTAATGGACCCCACAAACAAAATGAAGACTAGAAGACAATTGGCACAAATCATGAAGGAAGAAAAATCCAAAATTCTCTTAAAGTCATCAAAAGACAATTTCAAGATAAGGATGAAAAGATAGTCAGAGACAAGTGCAGAACAAATGAATAGTCATCAGCTACTCCTAGATTGGCGTAGAGTAAATAGCTTAGTGTTTGGACAGATGTAAAATAAATAGTGTTTGTTAAATATTAGTCTACATTCTGAGGCCTATTTAAGGCCTTCAACTTGTAATAAGAGAGAGCATTCTAAAATTTCCACAACTCAGAAAAACTCTCAACCATCTCCCATATTTCCCATCCTTCCTCTGTAAAGTTTTCTTATTTCCCATATCAATAAAATATTTTTTATAAGTATAAATTTCTCTATTTCTCTACTGTTTTAATTAATTTTTCTTTAGATTATTTTGTCCTTATTTTTGTTGTTTTAAAGTTTAAATTGATAGTTTAAATTACTTTTAAATTAATTTACTACTTTAAACTATTATTTTTCTCCCAGGTAGAATTGTTACTGCCTCACCTTTTAAATTAGATATAGTAGATACTAAAGGTGATCCTACAAATAAGGATACAAATAAGATACTCCAAAAAAATAATTATATAAATCAATTATTCCATGTAGTATCTAAAGAGATTCTCAAAGCCGAGTATAAATCAACTTTTAAAGATAAACGAAGTTCTTCTCATTATGATAAAAAGTTAAAAACTCATCCAAGTTTTAAATTATCAGAATTCTCAAAAGATAAATTTCCTAAATTTAAAGAAAAGATTGAGGAATCATTCAAAATAGATAATGTAGTCATTATATACTGCTTCCTCACATGCCATTTGGGGGACAAATCAGAAAATGGGAAGCAAAATAACAGTTTAAAATACTTTCATCATTTGGGGGATAGATCGGAAAAATGGAGAGCAAAATAATAGTTTAAAATAATCTAATCTTTGAAAGTATTTTAAAATTTCAAATTAAACTTTAAAACAACAAAATAAGAAAAAAAATGTAAAGAAAAATTAATTAAAAAGGTAGAGAAATTTATACTTACAATTTTTTTTAATTGATATGGGAAATGAGAGAACTTTACAAAGGAAAAAATAAAAAATATGGGAGAATGGTAGAGAGTTTTTTTTAGTTGGAAATTTTAGAATGTTCTCTCTTATTACAAGTTGAAAGCCTTAAATAGGCCTCAGAAGTGCTGAGTAATATTTAACAAACACTATCTATTTTATATCTGTCCATACACTAAGCTAGTTACTCTACGCCTATCTAGGAGTAGCGAATAACTATTCATTTGTTCTGCATGTGTTTCTGACTATCTTTTCATCCTTATCATGAACTTTTCTTTGGATAACTTTGAGAAGATTTTGGTTTTTCCTTTCTTAAAGATTTGTGCCGCCTGTCTTCTAGTCTTCATTTTGTTTGTGGGGTCCATTAAGTAGATTTTCAAACTTTGAAGGGGTACGTTCATCTTTCTTTCCATTGAGAAGGTATGGCTATGCTATTCCTTATGGATCAAGCATATCTCCATTTCTTGGTACGCTGGCATGTGAGGAAGCAATATCTAGTAACTCCATTATTTGTTTTAAATGATTCTCATTATCTAGATTTGGCAAGGCTTCTTTTAATCTTCTTTACAATTCTTCCTTGGAGAGGTGCAATTCCTTCTGTGAGATGAACTTGTTGCTGGCTTCTCTATTGGACTCCATCCTTTAATCTTAATGGTTTTGCTGAAGTATTTGATCCTTTCAATTTATGAATATCGAAGGACCAATAGATAATATATGGAATTCTTTTAAAGATAAAAAATATACACCATTTACATTTTTCGGTAGTGTAGAAATATTTTTCTCTCCCTAGAACTTTTCAAATTGCTTTTGAAACTGTGTTGAAAATACCTGTTTATTTCCTCTGAACTGGTTCCACCAGTCGTAGAACCATCGGGGAATCACAGTAGTCTTCATCTACTCCAAATATTTCACGAACCAAGAGTGAGTGTTAGGCCTAACATACATAAACTTATACTAGGCCACCTTATAATCATACCAATTATAGGTCTGAGGTTGGTAATTTCTTGACAAAGGAATAGGTGTGTAGGTGATCTATATACCATTCAAATGAGCTTAATAGCCTTTTGATTGTAAACTTTGAATATTGAATACTATTGTGATCATTTTTATTTACTAACTTATGCTCGATTTGTAATGAATAAGTATCTGTTAATGTGAACTCAAAATACCTTCGGGTCTTGAGGGGATCATCTGTCTCCACATAGTCCCAATTTGTTTAATAAGGTTTTATTAACTCTGGTACTCAAAAACCTTTATACTTTTAATCAAGTGCCATTATCGGCAGTACCTGCAAATCTAATATCAAATTGCTTTTTATCAAGAATTCTCTGTTCCACTTTCTTTTGCGGAGTGGCTGGGGAGACTGCTTGTGAATATGTCTTCAGTGGTTTCATCGCATAACTATCTTTGGTTTGGATAGAAATGCTTTTATTTGCTGAGGAGTATTCTTCTTTAAATATTTTTTTAAGAGGTTGCATCCTAGGTAAAATGGTAATGGATCCTCTTGACGGTAGGGGAACGGTAGGCCTTGGCAGGGATGGGAATTCTGCCATGACTGAAATTCTAGTTTCTGAATTTTTATCTTCTTCGTTGAAGGGTTTTTTCATTTTCCCTTTAGGTCAAAAAAGTCGAAATGGAGGCCTCATCTTTATTTTGGGTTTTCCAGGTCTCCTCACTTTTTTCCCTATAGAAATTCTCTAGTAAAAAATCTGGGACAAAATTGTTTTCTCCCATTATAAATTCTATTTGAAAATCAAAACTTGATTATAAAGCTTTCCATCTGGCAAATATCTGTTTAGAAATTAAATTTTTAACATCTTTTTGTAAAACATCTTTGGCTGCTTTGCAGTCTTCTCTTAGTAAAAATTCTTTTTTTGTTAAATCATCTTGGAATTTAGTAATACATAGTACTATAGTAAAAATTTCCTTTTTAATAGTACTATAATTCTTTTGAGTATCATTCCAGATTCCCGATGTAAATCTTACTAATTGTTCAGTAGACTCTATGGAAATTCTTTGTTTAAGAATGCCTCCATATCCTATGTCTGAGGCATCGGTTTCTACAATCATAAGAGCCTCTAGATGCAGTATTCCTAGACATGGAAGTTTTTGAACTATTGATTTAATTTTTTGATCTGTATTAGTGTGCTCTATTCCCCAAGGTACTGGATTTTTCTTAAGACGCTGATAAAGGGATTTATAAACTTGTCTAATATTAGGAATAAAATCTACAACATAGTTGAGACTTTCTACGAATCTTTGAAGCTTGATTTTATCAGTTATTTTTTTTGATAACTTAGAGGAGAATTCTATGGATCTACAGATGGGTTTATAGTTTCCTTGATATAAATCATGACCAAGAAATCTAATAGAGGTTTGGAATAATTTAATCTTTTTTGCACTAACTACTAGTCCATTTTGTTTGGCAATTTTTAAAAAGGTTTAGAGATGTTTAAAGTGTTGGTTGATATCTTCGGAAAATATTAAATCATCATTTATGTAAACTATAGATACATGACTATATTGATTGAATATATTATTCATAATGTTCTGAAATTCAGATGGAGCCTTTTTTAGTCCATAAGTGTAACGCCCCAAGACTGCACCCTGGGTGTCACACGGTTCTTACAATCCCAAAGAACCACAAGCTAACCCATGACTGGTACCTGATGTGAGCATTGAATATAATACTGGAATATATATGTGGAAGTAACTAAACATGCCATAAGGTTCTCAAAATACGAAAATAATAAGAGAGTATAACTGATAATAATATCTGAAAATTGAATAACTGGCTATGCTAGTCTGAAAGCCTCTAATCGTCTGAATTTGGAGTTGATAGGATAAGTCCTCAACTAACTCCGACTACTGAATTGAACATACTAAATCTTCTGAGATGCTGGAATAAAATATTATCCTTGATGGATGAGGACTCACTACTGAATCTGTTACTGATATCTTGAGTTGCTAAGTATGACCAGGAACCTGTGCATCTGAACCTATGATATAAGACATCATAGTGCAAAAGAAAGTATGCGATCAATACGTGGAATGTACTGGTATGCTAAATGAGGTAAGGCTAATATGCATGGACTCAAATGCATGAACAGTAACTGACTAAATGATATAAAGTTGTTGAGTAAGAGTACATGGAGAACTAAAATTATTGTATACGTTGAGTATGCATTACTGTGCATGTATATATATATCTTGTATCTGAGATTATACTGAAATTGAATACTGAATATTGATGGTTGAGTAACTGATAACTAATATCCATAGTTCTGTAGAATTTTTTTAGTTCTTTAATTAATACTGAGATTGAAACTGTAACCGTGGGAGTTTTCATCTAACCGGCATACCCCAATTATAAACTGAGTTGGGGTCCAACCTGTGAACCCAGTTGGAAGGGTGTTAGCACCTTGCAATGGGATACTAACAAAGCTAGGTCAACCCTAATCTGGCAGGAAGACTCATGAAATATATATAAGATCGCGTCAACCTTAGTCTGGCAGAAGGACGACTTACCCTACACTCGCTACGCAGTTCTGTGATGCATGGACTGCTACTAATGGTCAAACCCTCTGCTGTAAGGAATTCCCCTATCCCAGGGTTTGCTCGATGCTAAATCCTACTCCTAACTGAATCAACACTGAATTGATCACTAGACTATACTAGGCTTGACTGAACTGACGCTGGTCGTGTTGACTGACTGAACTGGACTGAGTTCACTGAGTTCTGTTAACTAACTGTGTACTATGTTTCTTGACCATGTTTGGAACTAGTCTATAACTACTGCAACTAAGTAAACAACTAGATTTTGGGTAATAAATACCCTCAGGACTTGATAGCATCAAATATAAAACATAACAAATCTTGAAAGAATAGCAATAGTCAATTGTTCACAATTCATATATTGAGATATTTTTACAAACATTTGGAAGCCATTAACTTGTATAGGAATGAGGATACATGCTAACACATCATGATTTAACTATTCAATTCACATGGACATTCTAGCAAACACTTGGGGAGCATAATTAATACACATGATGATAAACAACGCATAAGCATCATGACTACAACTAAATCTTTCAATTTAAAGGGTTATGATATAGGAATTACATAAACCAACATACATACCATCTTATGTTCATGAAACTTATAATTAAATCTTGAATTGAAATTCATACAACAATACAAACATGAATACAATCCAATTTGAGCAAGTGGTCATTAATTTCGTAAATTGTAGTTTTAAAAAGGGTTCTTGAACTCTAATGGTGGAAGGAAACCCAAGGATGAACACCTAACATACCTGATTGGTAGAATTCTTGAGGTTTCTTGGTGGATTCCTTGAGAATTAAGCTCATTCTTGAATGCTAGGGTTTTTTACTTTGAGAGAGAATGATCTTGATTTGGGGAAAAAATTGTTAGAATAATCAGTTAATCAAATTTTAGGGGTTAAATCACGTGTTTAGGGCTGATTAAATTCATGGAAAAAGACTAAACTATCTCTAAAAAGAATTTAAATTTTCTTCACTGAATATCCTAATTTTGGCCATCACCGCGAGGCGGTGCCACTATGGTAAGCCACTGGAGTTTGTCAGTTGGTTCAGTCCAAGGACGAGTGTGAAATTATACCTTGGCACGCCACAATAGAAATCATGATGTCTCATTGGAAATTGATAACTGTGAAAATACACATTAGCACGACGCGGTGCTATCACGTTGACACATTAGAAAATGCCAATTAGGAACTGGAACTTCACCACGATGTGGTACTATCATGGTGATTCATTGGAAACTGACGAATGCCATTTTGACCATCACTGCGACGTGGTGATGCACATTTTGACGGACTGCTTCACTAAAAGTGTTATAACTTCTCACCCGAGTCTCAATTTGGGAAAAATTTATATCGTTGGAAAGCTAATTAAATTTCATACCATCTGGTGGGTCTTAAACTGGGAAATTCTAAGTGTATATAAAATCTCGTATAGTAAGAGTTGAACCGAGTTAGGAAAGTGCAGCGTATTATAATATCTCCCTCTTGGTAATATTCATCCTCGAATGAGTCTGATTTAAGCTGAAAATATTGATGAACTGAGTTTACGCACTGAACATGCACATTGAAGCATGATTACATGACTGAACTGATTCATGATACATGACTGGAATGGTTCCGTGAATAAATGACTGACATAAGAATGATATGCAGCTGAAACTGAGCATGGAAAAAGATAAATTCTGAGAAAATTATTTGTAACGCCCCGATTTTCTAAACCAAAATGCTACACGGTGCTCATGACCCCGAAGGACCACAAGCTAACCCATGACTGATATCTGTACCTGTAAAGTGCATAATATCTCATAAAATATGCGAAAACATGAACTGTAAGGCCATAAGGTTCAATACTGATACATATCTGAAAAACATGGTATAACAATACAAAAAAGAAACATAAATACTGAAGTTTGAACATCTAATCTAACATCTAGTCTGAAAGACTCTAACTGAACTGAATAAGGAGTTAAAGGAACATGTCTCCAACTAACTCCACAAACTGAAAAACTAATCTGAAATACTGTAATAAAGTATTAATAATATTTTCCTGGAATAAAGAGGAGCACTGACTGCTAAAATCTGCAATGGTACTGTTGCTCTGAAACTCGTGCCTCTGTACCTATGGCGTCAAATAAAACACCATAACGCGAATGCATCAGTACAACTGAATGTACTGAGTATACGAGTGAGGTAGGCTAAATGCAAAGGGTTTTATATGCATGAACAATGCTGACTGATATGAACGTGAGAATACATTCATACATACGTAACTAAACCTAAACTCGTGATGATACTGACTACTGAGTCTGAATACTGACAACATGAGTTTACTGATGCTGAGATACTAAATGACTGAGTTTACTGATATTGAGATATTGAATGACTGAGTTTACTGATATTGATATGTAATTCACTAATAAGTGAGGAACAGATACTATATTAGTGAATACTGGGAGACTGATACTATATTACTGATAAAGGAATGATTGTTTCTGATAGTTCTGATTATGAAGAACTGATTTGATTGAACGTATATAACAGTCCTGAAGCTGAGCTCGTGATAAGATGACTACTGAGTATGAATACTGATGACATGTATTTACTGATAACATATCATGAATGATAACTGAATTCTGATAACTGATATATCTGATAACATGAGTTACGATAACTGATATATCTGATAACATAAGTTCTGATAACTGATAGCATGAAGGACTGTATCTGACAGTCCTAAATCTGAAGGAACTAGATGAGTTTCGTACTATATCTGAGTTAACTATATCTGACAGTCTTGTTACCCTGAAGAACTATCTGAGTTCTTTTACTAAGACTGATACTAAAATTGTGGGAAGTAGTTATCTAACCGATATGCCCCAAATATGCTATAATAGCTATGATGGGGTCCAATCTCTTCCCTGATTAAAAGGGTGTCAATACCGCGCCACTGGTAAGGACAAGCTGTGAGTGACCCTCATCTGGCAGGTACTCAAATGAGAATGGTGGAAACCCTCATCTGACAGGTTAAGACACCTCATCTACCCTAACCTGAATGGTATTGATGTCTCAACCTATGCTGGCTACATAGTTCTGGAACGCAAGGACTGCTTCTAAGAATCAAACCCTCTACTGGCAGGTGAGTTCCCATCCTTGGTTCGCTCAGTGCTGAATCCTACTCCCAACTGAATGACACTGAACTGATTATACTGAACAAATTTCCTAGTAAATACTAGAATTAATTGAATTGTTACTGATTGTTCTGTTTAACTGAATTGAGCATAGACTGAGTTTATTGAGTTTCGATAACTAGCGGAACACTACTGAATTTTGTTAATTGACTAAATGCTACTGAGTTCTGTTAGCTGACTGAAGTCTACTGAACATGTCTTGATTGAGAGTATCATGAAAACATGACATGGCTCTAGGCACACAGCTATATTTTTTGGGTACGAACACCCCCAAGACTCTATGGAAGGAAACTGACCTGACTTGACATACAAAAGTACTTGACCAACATTAACAATCCATAATATAGCATCTACGGGGAATTCATAAATCATTTGGTTTTCATAACCTTTTTGTATAGCTAACATCATGGTCAATTCTAATATCATGACAAGCCAACAACATATTCATAGAACATTAATAGCATAGAAATCATTTTGATCAAGTAGACATGGCATAACTTAAGAGACATGGCAAAATCTTAGAGCATGAAGGCTAGGTACTTGATCATCATTTATTCGTTGAGGCACATTATCAAACACATGGTAGGCATAGCTTTAGCATGGGAGTCAACTTAAGCACATGGATATGGCATGGAATCATCATTTAGATCACAAATAGGTCAAAGTGCTCAATTCTTTTTTACTTAGGCATTTTAACAAACACCTTGCATGCACTATTTAGGGCATAAGCCTAATGATCAATTTTATACACCATAACACCATAATTCAACTCAATTCCACCAATTGAATTCACAAAATACATGGTATCATGAACAATATGTAAATATTCGAACTTTATTCACACAACATGGAATTCACGTGAAATCATAAAAAATGAAGTAAGGACTTGTTAATTGAGCACTCTTAAATCATGAAAACATGATTATGCCTATTCTAGGTATTTCGTCGAACACCTTGCATGCACACTTTATGGCATAGGTGTTCTTAATAATTTAGTCATCTTAAACCACCCAATTTCATGGGTTTTAACTACAAGCACACATACTTCACGAGAATCACCCTAAATTAACATCTTGAAGCATAAACACCAACCATCAATATGTACATGATCATATCTCAATAAGACAATCACAATATAGTATTTAAAGCATGGTTCTTGGACTCCTACGGATGAAAGGAATCCGTGGATGAACACTACGCATACCTAAGAAAAAAGAAAAAGACGAAGTTGTCCCTCTGTTGACAGTTTTAATAGGCTGTAGTAAATTGATCATATCTTTTTATTCAGATGTTAGATTTAAATGAAACCAATTTCATTAGAAATAAGACTCAAAGATATTTCTATTGATTTATAGAAGTTCTCCCAGTTCATTATATACAGGAAGTTATGATCATTTGAAGTTGACCCTGAAATGCTGAAAAAAACTGTGTACAAAGGCTATAAGAGGGCTCCGTGGCTCAAACGCCTTTAGCTACTGGTTCGGGCAACCAAACATGCCCTTACACTACTATAAAAATTCCAAAACTCACCCGGGATGTACTAAGAGTTTGATCGATCTTAACGCAACTTGAAAATTGAAAAACAGAGGTCGGAAAGGTCGCCAAATAAATCCCCAAAGTTTGGAAGTATAAAAATGAGACTAAGTCTTGAGAACTTAGCAAAATATTCTAAGTGTTAGAGCTTGTAAATCTTAATGAGATGAATTTTAGACTTAAGATTTTACGGGGTCTTACAATATCTCCCCCCTAGGGAACATTCGTCCTCGAATGGAACTGACTGAGAGGGGAAAAGACCAATGAACATGAACTGAACATGAATAAATGAAACATGATCTCATGACTAATGTGACTGATGAATTGAATATATCATACTGAATATGCATATCTGATGCATGTATAACTGATTTATGAATGTAGGACTTAGTGTTCTAGTGAGCTGAGTTTCTCAAACAGGAATGCATATCTGATGCTTAACTGATAAGGTGGATCCAAGCATATCTGATGCATGATTATATGACTCACATGATATGTGAATGCATGATGGAAAGTACTAATGAGCTGATCACGCATATCTGATGCGTGAATTCATGACTAAACTTACTCATAAACATGTAATGGTAAAGGTACCAAGTTTGAACTAAAAACTAAGCATGAAACTGAATACCAAGTTTGGTACTGAAATATGAACATGAGAATGAGTAAGTTTAAGGAAAACTGTTACCTTGAACTGAAAATACCGATAAGTTTGAGATTAATTACTCCATTTGCATGATCGGAAGCATGAGAACATAACTGAGTCTAGGACGTGGTAGATAAACTGAATATCATAACCTGAACTGAATATTGATTTCTGAACTATCGTTGTAACTGAGTTTTATACTGATACTGAAGTACTGAATTCAAGGACTGAACACTGATCACTGAGTGCTGGATACTGAAACTATAATTGAGTTGGCAACTGAGTTTTTAATGGCTACATATTGGGGACTGACATAAGTCAAGGATCTAAATATACACTTACACTTTGTACTTTCCCAACTTCTAAATACAACCCCTTTCTAGACGTTTACTTGCACATTTATCATGACATTCAAGCTAATCTTCACAACTACACCCTCGTGCAAAGTAAGCATGCAACAATCTTCTCTTATCTAAACAACTGCTCATCACTACACTGTTTCATAAGAATAGCTTACTGAAGGATTTAATCAGGAGGACCTGAAGCATGAATGGAACTGACTGAACTTGAAACATGACTAAAACTTTGAGGAATAGAATATCAACAACATGGATTTACCATGAAGGTTTGAACTGAGAATATACATGATGTGGTATGAATTTATCTGATCTATAGGGGCATATCATGAGTCATGGAAACTGAGTATACTGTAAAGCATGATCTATGTAAATGAGTCATGAGATGCATGATCTGAGTCTGAAATTTTGTAGTTGTGAGACATGATTCGTAACACTGAGGGAGCTGGAACTGAACCCCTTATGCTGGGAACTAAAGGCTCACATGATCCCATGGAAAGTGCGTGAAAGTAGATTGTGCTCATGGATCATGACTCGTACTGCGGAGTAAAAGGGACTCCTTATGCTGGAAATTGAATTCATACATGATTATGGAAAAAAAGATACATGAGCATAGTTCGTGACCATAGAGTTGGTATGCAATGCCTGAGTTGGTTTCGTGATAGCTGAAGTGAAAAACTCTGCACTGAGATGAGAATGGGTCTGGAATTGTCTTACCTTACTACTTTCTATACATACTGGCTCTACTACAGAAATCTGAGGGCCTGACTTAGGTACTTGATCTACCATCACATACCTACATTCTGTTCAATACCTGCCTGTCTTACTAAACACATCATCTAATTTTTTTTCTCATATACTGCTAATATCACATTCACACATTCATTCTTAATTTTGAGTCAATAAACTTAAGTTTTTATCTCGTACTGTTCAAGTCTACTGATCTAATCCCACGAATACATAATCTTATCAAATAGAATAATACTATCCCAACTCTACTACTGCTAAACTTCTAGGTTCAAGAATGAGTTCTCATGATCATGAATAAAATTTGTACAACCTTGGAACAATAATGAACTGATGGGATACTGTTTGAGTCTGTGGCTAATCCCATAACTGACTATAGGGACTGTCTGAGAAAGCCCTATCTTTAGGACTTTGCACTTCATTGTTTCTGTTACCTTGAAAGTAAGGTAAAGTGAACATGAGGGGTGCATGATATGAATCTACATGGGTTTCTTAGAGAAACTTTCTATAGCACGATCTTGAGACATGAAAGAAGGGAAACTGTTCCTAAAACATCTCATAGCCTCCTGCACATAAGTGTGGTGAACAACACGCCCATGTACAAGACTCAACTTGATGTAGTTTTCAGACTTCCTAGGACACTGTTGAATCTTAGGCTTGATACCAAGTTTGTAACACCCCGATTTTCTGAACCGAAATGCTACACGGTGCTCATGACCCCGAAGGACCACAAGCTAACCTATGACTGATATCTATACCTGTAAATTGCATAATATCTTATAAAATATGCGGAAACATGAACTGTAAGGCAATAAGGTTCAATACTGATACATAGCTGAAAAATATGGTATAACAATACCAAAAAGAAACATAATACTAAAGTCTGAACATTTAATCTGACATCTAGTCCGAAAGCCTCTAACTGAACTAAATAAGGAGTTGAAGGAACATGTCTCCAACTAACTCCATGAACTGAAAAAATAATCTGAAATACTATAATAAAGTAATAATAATATTGTCCTCCAATAAAGAGGAGCACTGACTGCTGAAATCTGCAATGCTACTGCTGCTCTAAAACTCATGCCTCTGTACCTATGGCATCAAATAAAATACCATAGCACGAATGTGTCAGTACGACTGAATGTACTGACTATATGAGTGAGGTAGGCTAAATGCAAAGGGTTTTATATGCATGACAATGCTGATTGATATGAACGTGAGAATACATACATACATACGTAACTGTAACTAAACTCGTGGTGATAATGACTACTGAGTCTAAATACTGACAACATGAGTTTACTGATGCTGAGATACTGAATGACTGAGTTTATTGATATTGAGATACTGAATGACTGAGTTTACTGATATTGATATGTAATTCACTAATAAGTTAGAACAGATATTGTATTAGTGAATACTGGGAGACTGATACTATATTACTGATAAAGGAATGATTGTTTCTAATAGTTCTGATTATGAAGAACTAATTTAATTGACTGTATATAACAATCCTAAGCTGAGCTCATGATAACATGACTACTGAGTATGAATACTGATGACATGTATTTACTGATAACATATCATGAATGATAACTGAAGTCTGATAACTGATATATCTGATAACATGAGTTCTGATAACTGATAGCATGAATGACTGTATCTGACAGTCCTAAATCTGATGGAACTAGCTGAGTTCCGTACTGTATCTGAGTTGACTGTATCTGACAGTCCTGATACCCTGAAGAACTATCTGAGTTCTTTTACTGAGACTGATACTGAAACTGTGGGAAGTAGTTATTTAACCGACATACCCCAAATACGCTATAAGAGCTAAGATAGGGTCCAATCTCTATCCTGATTGGAAGGGTGTCAATACCGTGCCACTGGTGAGGACAAGCTGTGAGTGACCCTTATCTGGAAGGTACTCTAATGAGAACGGTGGAAATCCTCATCTGACAGGTTAAGACACCTCATCTACCCTCAACTGACAGGTATTGATATCTCAACCTATGCTGGCTACATAGTTCTAGAACGCAAGGACTGCTTCTAAGAATCACACCCTCTACTGGCAGGTGAGTTCCTATCCTTGGGTTCGCTCGGTGCTGAATCCTACTCCCAACTGAATGACACTAAACTGATTATACTGAACTGATTTCCTAGTACATACTAGAATTAACTGAATTGTTACTGATTGTCTTATTTAACTGAACTGAACATGGACTGAGTTTATTGAGTTCCAATGACTAGCGAAACACAACTGAATTCTGTTAACTGACTAAATGCTACTGAGTTCTGTTAGCTGATTGAAGTCTGCTGAACATGGCTTGACTGAGAGTATCATAAAAACATGACATGGCTCTAGGCACACAACTATATTTTTCGGGTACGAATACCCCCAGGACTCGATGGAAGAAAACTGACCTGACTTGACATACAAAAGTACTTGTCCAACATTAACAATCCATAATATAACATTTACGGGGAATTCATAAATCATATGGTTTTCATAACCTTTTCGTATTTCTAACATCATGGTCAATTCTAATATCATGACAAGCCAAAAACATATTCATAGCACATTAATAGCAAAGAAATCATCTTGATCAAGTAGATATGGCATAACTTAAGAGACATGGCAAAATCTTGGAGCATGAAGGCTAGGTACTTGATCATCATTTATTCGTTGAGGCACATTATCAAACACATGGTAGGCATAGCTTTAGCATGGGAGTCAACTTAAGCACATGGATATGGCATGGAATCATCATTTAGATCACAAATAGGTCAAAGTGCTCAATTCTTCTTTACTTAGGCATTTTAACAAACACCTTGCATGCACTATTTAGGGCATAGGCCTAATGATCAATTTTATACACCATAACACCATAATTCAACTCAATTCCACTAATTGAATTCACAAAATATCATGGTATCATGAATAATATGTAAATATTCGAACTTTATTCACACAACATGGAATTCACGTGAAATCATAAAACATGGAGTAAGGACTTGTTAACTGAGCACTCTTAAATCATGAAAACATGATTATGCCTATTCTAGGCATTTCGTCGACACCTTGCATGCACACTTTATGGCATAGGTGTTCTTAATAATTTAGTCATCTTAAACCACCAAATTTCATGGGTTTTAACTGCAAGCACACATACTCCATGAGAATCACCCTAAATTAGCATCTTAAAGCATAAACAACAACCATCAACATGTACATGATCATATCTCAATAAGACAATCACAATATAGTATTTAAAGCATGGTTCTTGGACTCCTACGGATGAAAGGAATCCATGGATGAACATTACGCATACCTTATTTCTTGATTTTTGGAAGATTGACGGAGAGATTCTTGGATTTGAGGATTCCCTATTGAAACCCTAGCCTTGTTCGTGAGAGGTTTTTGAGAGAGGAGAGTATATTTTGCTGTAATTGAGCAAAAATTCCGTGTTTGGGGTATATATAGGGGTAGAAGATGACCAAATTACCCCTAAGAAAAAAGAAAAAGACAAAGTTGTCCCTCTGTTGACAAATTTTATAGGCTGTAGTAAATTGATCATATCTTTTTACTCAGATGTTGGATTTGGATGAAACCAATTTCATTAGAAATAATACTCAAATATATTTCTATTGATATATAGCAGTTCTATTAATTCATTATATATAGGAAGTTATGATCATTTGAAGTTGACCCTGAAATACTGAAAAAAACTGGGTACAAAGGCTATAAGAGGGCTCCGCGCCTCAAACACCTTTAGCTACTGGTTCGGGCAACCAAACATGCCCTTACACTACTATAAAAATTCCAAAACTCACTCGGGATGTACTATGAGTTTGATCGATCGTAACGCAACTTGAAAATCGAAAAATGGAGGTCTTAAAGGTCGCCAAATAAATCCCCAAAGTTTGGAAGTATAAAAATGAGACTAAGTCTTGAGAATTAGTAAAATATTCTAAGTGTTTGAGCTTGTAAAGTTTAATGAGCTGAATTTTATACTTAAGATTTTACGAGGTCTTACAATATCTCCCCCTTGGGAACATTCGTCCTCGAATAGAACTGACTGAGAGGGGAAAAGACCAACTGAACTGAACATGAATAAACGAAACATGATCTCATGAATGACGTGACTGATGAACTGAATATATCATACTGAACATGCATATCTGATGTATGTATAATTGATTTATGAATGTAGGACTTAGTGTTCTGGTGAGCTGAGTTTCTCAAACAGGAATGCATATCTGATGCTTAACTGATAAGGCAGATCCAAGCATATCTGATGCATGATTATATGACTGAAATGATACGTGAATGCATGATTGAAAGTACTGATGAGCTGATCATGCATATCTGATGCATGAATTCATGACTAAACTTACTCATGAACATGCAATGGTAAAGTTACCAAGTTTGAACTGAAAACTGATAATGGAACTGAATACCATGTTTGGTACTGAAATATGAACATGAGAATGAGTAAGTTTAAGGAAAACTGTTACCTTGAACTGAAAATACCGATAAGTTTGATATTAATTACTCCATATGCATGACCGGAAACATGAGAACATAACTGAGTCTAGGACGTGGTAGATAAACTGAATATCATGACCTGAACTGAATCTTGAAAACATGGCATACGAATGAAGGTGGAGTTTGAGGGTTAACTCATGAGTACCCCTTCTCCAAACTGGATTCATCAAAAGAAAAGAGAGCAGCATGTTTATGTTATGAAAGTTTAGGGGTATGATGTTTCTCTCCCTTGGGACACTATGTCCATCAAAGATTACTGACTTGGATGAGCTACTGAGAGGAATTGAGGCGATGCGTAAGACACCTAGGAACTGAGTCATGACTGAATAGCTAGGATTTGAAACTGAGACATGATACATGATACATGAACTGAACTGAACACGAGTACATAAATATACTAACTTATCTGATTAACTGAATAACTGATAGCTGAATACTGGATCTGCAAAGCTAAACTGTACTTAGTCTGAATAGCTGGGCTGGGATTTTTGAGTTTTATGCATGGGAGATAAGGACTAACTAAGTAGAATGAGGTATATGAGCATGGATTCATGAAGTCTATATTATTTGCGAATGCGAGACCAAACGTACGACATAGCTCTGAGGTATTCTATAAACTGGGGTTTTGAAACACTGATAACTGAGTACTGACAACCTGAATACAATGGTCAAGCATGTCTGGAACTGAACTGAGTTTCAAATCTAGTTACTGAACTAAAGATGACATTTTAACTAAGCCTATAGCTAGTACAGAAGTACTTAATTCTGAGGCTATGTAACTGGTAACTAAAGCCAGGGTTCTGTAGGACTATCTGAGTCCTTTACTGAATATTGATTTCTGAACTGTCGCTGTAACTGAGTTTTAGACTAATACTGAATTACTGAATTCAAGGACTGAACACTGATCACTGAGTTCTGGATATTGAAACTATAATTGAGTTGGCAACTGAGTTTTTGATGGCTACATGTTGGGGACTAACATAAGTCAAGGATCTAAATGTACACTTACACTTTGTACTTCCCCAACTTCTAAATACAACCCCTTGCTAGACGTTTATTTGCATATTTATCATGACATTCAAGCCTATCTTCACAACTACACCCTCGTGCAAAGTAAGCATGCAACAATCTTCTCTTATCTAAACAACTGCTCATCACTACACTTATTCATAAGGAGATCTTACTGAAGGATTTATTCAGGAGGACCTGAAGCATGAATGAAACTGACTGAACTTGAAACATAACTGGAACTTTGAGGAATAAAATATCAACAACATGGATTTACCATTAAGGTTTGAAATAAGAATATACATGATGTGGTATGAATTTATCTGATCTGTAGGGGCATAGCATGAGTCATGGAAACTGAGTATACTGTAAAGCATTATCTGTGTACATGAGTCATGAGATACATGATCTGAGTCTAAAATTTCTGTAGTTGTGAGACATGATTCGTAACACTGGGGGAGTTGGAACTGAACCCCTTATGCTGGGAATTGAAGGCGCTCATGATCCCATGGAAAGTGCGTGAAAGTAGATTATGCTTATGGAACATGACTCGTACTGCGGAGTAAAAGGGACTCCTTATGTTGGAAATTGAATTCATACATGATTATGGAAAAAGAGATAGATGAGCATGGTTCATGACCATAGAGTTGGTATGCAATGCCTGAGTTGGTTTCGTGATAGCTGAAGTGAAAAACTCTGCACTGAGATGAGAATGGGTCTGGAATTGTCTTCTCTTACTGCTTTCTATACATCTGGCTCTACTACTGAAATCTGAGGGCCTGTCTTAGGTACTTGATCTACCATCACATACCTATATTCTGTTCAACACCTGCCTGTCTTACTAAACACATCGTCTAATTTTGTTTCCTCATATACTGCTAATATCGCATTCACACCTTCATGCTTAATTTTGAGTCAATAAACTTAAGTTTTTAGCTCGTACTGTTCAAGCCTACTGATCTAATCCCACGAATACATAATCTGATCAAATAGAATAATACTATCCCAACTCTACTATTGCTAAACTTCTGGGTTCAAGAATGAGTTCTCATGATTATGAATAAAATCTGTACGACCTTGGAACAATAATGAACTGATGGGATACTGTTTGAGTCTGTGGTTAATCCCATAACTGACTGTAGGGTCTGTCTGAGAAAGCCCTATCTTTAGGACTTTGAACTTCACTGTTTCTGTTACCTTGAAAGAAAGGTAAAGTGAACATGAGGGGTGCATGATATGAATCCACATGGGTTCCTTAGAGAAACTTGCTATAGCACGATCTTAAGACATGAAAGAAGGGAAACTATTCCTAAAACATCTCATAGCCTCCTGCACATAAGTGTGGTGCACAACACGCCAATGTACAAGACTCTACTTGATGCAGCTTTCAGACTTCCTACGACACTATTGAACCTTAGGCTCTGATACCAAGTTTGTAACGCCCCAATTTTCTGAAATGCTACACGGTGCTCATGACCCCAAAGGACCACAAACTAACCCATGACTGATATTTGTACCTGTAAACTGCATAATATCTCATAAAATATGCGGAAACATAAACTGTAAGGCAATAAGGTTCAATACTAATACATATCTGAAAAACATGGTATAACAATACCAAAAAGAAACATAAATACTGATGTCTTAACATGTAATCTGACATTTAGTCCGAAAGCCTCTAACTGAACTAAATAAAGAGTTGAAGGAACATGTCTCCAACTAACTCCATGAACTGAAAAACTAATCTGAAATACTGTAATAAAGTAATAATAATATTGTCCTCGAATGAAGAGGAGCACTGACTGCTGAAATCTGCAATGCTACTGCTGCTATAAAACTCGTGCCTCTGTACCTATGGCGTTAAATAAAATACCATAGCGTGAATGCATCAGTACGACTGAATGTACAGAGTATACGAGTGAAGTAGGCTAAATGCAAAGGTTTTTATATGCATGAACAATGCTGACTGATATGAATGTGAGAATACATATATACATACGTAACTACAACTAAACTCGTGGTGATACTGACTACTGAGTCTGAATACTGACAACATGAGTTTACTGATGTTGAGATACTGAATGACTGAGTTTACTGATATTGAGATACTGAATAACTGAGTTTACTGATATTGGTATGTAATTCACTAATAAGTGAGGAACAGATACTATATTAGTGAATACTGGGAGACTGATACTATATTACTAATAAAGGAATGATTGTTTCTGATAGTTCTGATTATAAAGAACTAATTTGATTGACTGTATATAACAGTCCTAAAATTGAGCTCGTGATAACATAACTACTGATGACATGTATTTACTGATAACATATCATGAATGATAACTGAATTCTAATAACTAATATATCTGATAACATGAGTTCTGATAAATGATAGCATGAATGACTGTATCTGACAGTCCTAAATCTGATGGAACTAGCTGAGTTTCATACTGTATCTGAGTTGACTGTATCTGACAGTCCTAATACCCTGAAGAACTATCTGAGTTCTTTTACTGAGACTGATACTGAAACTATAGGAAGTAGTTATCTAACCGACATGCCCTAAATACGCTGTAATAGCTAAGATGGGGTCCAATCTCTGCCCTGATTGGAAGGGTGTCAATACCGCGCCACTGGTAAGGACAAGCTGTGAGTGACCCTCATCTGGAAAGTACTCTAATGAGAATGGTGGAAACCCTTATCTGACAGGTTAAGCCAACTTATCTACCCTCAACTGACAGGTATTGATGTCTCAACCTATGCTGGCTACATAGTTCTGGAACGCAAGGACTGCTTCTAAGAATCACACCCTCTACTGGCAGGTGAGTTCCCATCCTTGGGTTCGCTCGGTGCTGAATCCTACTCCCAGCTGAATGACACTAAACTGATTATACAGAACTAATTTCCTAGTACATCTTAGAATTAATTGAATTGTTACTGATTATTCTGTTTAACTGAACTGAACATGGACTGAGTTTATTGAGTTCTGATGACTAGCGGAACACTACTGAATTCTGTTAACTGACTAAATGCTACTGAGTTCTGTTAGCTGACTAAAGTCTACTGAACATGGCTTGACTAAGAGTATCATGAAAACATGACATGGCTCTAGGCACACAGCTATATTTTTCGGGTACGAATACCCCCAGGACTCGATGGAAGAAAACTGACCTGACATGACATACAAAAGTACTTGACCAACATTAACAATCCATAATATAGCATCTACGGGGAATTCATAAATCATGTGGTTTTCATAACCTTTTCGTATATCTAACATCATGGTCAATTCTAATATCATGACAAGCCAACAACATATTCATAGAACATTAATAGCATAGAAATCATCTTGATCAAGTAGATATGGCATAACTTAAGAGACATGGCAAAATCTTGGAGAATGAAGGCTAGGTACTTGATCATCATTTATTCGTTGAGGCACATTATCAAACACATGGTAGGCATAGCTTTAGCATGGGAGTCAGCTTAAGCACATGGATATGGCATGGAATCATCATTTAGATCACAAATAGGTCAAAGTACTCAATTCTTCTTCACTTTGGCATTTTAACGAACACCTTGCATGCACTATTTCGGGCATAGGCCTAATGATCAATTTTATACACCATAACACCATAATTCAACTCAATTCCACCAATTGAATTCACAAAATATCATGGTATCATGAACAATATGTAAATATTCGAACTTTATTCACACAACATGGAATTCACGTGAAATCATAAAACATGGAGTAAGGACTTGTTAATTGAGCACTCTTAAATCATGAAAACATGATTATGCCTATTCTAGTTATTTCGTCGAACACCTTGCATGCACACTTTATGGCATAGGTGTTCTTAATAATGTAGTCACCTTAAACCACCCAATTTCTTGGGTTTTAACTACAAGCACACATACTTCATGAGAATCACCCTAAATTAACATCTTAAAGCATAAACAACAACAATCAACATGTACATGATCATATCTCAATAAGACAATCACAATATAGTATTTAAAGCATGGTTCTTGGACTCCTACGGATGAAAGGAATCCATGGATGAACACTACGCATACCTTAGTTCTTGATTTTTGGAAGATTGACGGAGAGATTCTTGGATTTGAGGATTCCCTATTGAAACCCTAGCCTTGTTCTTGAGAGGTTTTTGAGAGAGGAGAGTATATTTTGCTGTAATTGAGAAAAAATCCCGTGTTTGGGGTATATAGAGGGGTGGAAGATGATAAAATTACCCCTAAGAAAAAAGAAAAAGACGAAGTTGTCCCTCTGTTGACAGTTTTGATAGGTTGCAGTAAATTGATCATATCTTTTTACTCAAATGTTGGATTTGGATGAAACCAATTTCATTAGAAATAAGGCTAAAAGATAATTCTATTGATATATAGAAGTTCTCCCAGTTCATTATATACAGGAAGTTATGATCATTTGAAGTTGACCCTGAATTGCTGAAAAAAACTGGGTACAAAGGCTATAAGAGGGCTCCGCGGCTCAAACGACTTTAGCTACTGGTTCGGGCAACCAAACATGCCCTTACACTACTATAAAAATTCCAAAACTCACCTGGGATGTACTAAGAGTTTTATCAATTGTAACGCAACTTGAAAATCGAAAAACGGATGTCGGAAAGGTCGCCAAATAAATCCCCAAAGTTTGGAAGTATAAAAATGAGACTAAGTCTTGAGAACTTAGCAAAGTATTCTAAGTGTTAGAGGTTGTAAAGCTTAATGAGCTTAATTTTAGACTTAAGATTTTACGCAGTCTTACATTATTACCTTAAGCTGAGTCTGAGTTTGCGGAGAAGAGGTGAGGATACTTGGTCTGCATATCTGCTTCTTCTTCCCAAGTAGCTCCCTCAATGGCCAAATTTCGCCAAAGAACTTTGACCTCATCAAAAGAAAGATCATTCAGAATATTTACACTTTCTAAATGAACGATAATTGTTGGGTCTCAAATGCACTTCTTTAGCAAGGAGACGTGAAACACTGGGTGTACTAAAGCTAAGTCTGCAGGCAACTCAAGATCGTAGGCTACCTTTTTTAAATGACTCAAAATCCAGAAAGGGCTAACTTATCGGGGAGAAATCTTCCCCTTTCTTACCAAACCTCTTCACTCCCTTCATGGGAGAGATTTCCAGATATACAAAATCAATCTCAATCTTAAGGTCCTTCCTTCTCACATATTTATAAGATTTATGTCATCTCTAGGATACCTTAATCCTCTCCCTAATCAATTGTACTTTCTCTAAAGCATTAAAACCAAGTCAGGCCCTATTACCGCGGCCACACCTACTTCAAACCAGCCAATCAGAGATCTACATCTCCTTCCATATAGAGCCTTAAACAAAGCCATCTGAATACTGGAATGATATCTATTATTATATGCGAACTTAATCAAAGGCAAGTGGTCATCCCAACTACCTTAAAAGTCAACTACAAAAGCTCTCAACATATCCTTAAGGGTCTGAATGGTCCTTTCTTCTTAACTATCTATCTGAGGGGGAACGCTGTACTGAGATAAACTTGGGTACCAACATCCTTCTGAAAAGCTTTCCAAAAGTGAGAGGTAAACTAAGTACCTCTAGCCGAGATGATAGATTTTAGAACACCGTGCAACCTAACCAACTCTCTAAGATAAAGCTTAGCATAGTCCTTAGCTGAATAAGAGGTATGGGCTGGCAAGAAATGGGCTGTTTTGGTCATCCTGTCAACAATGACCCAAATTGAATCACGCTGACGATGAATATGAGGCAAACACAACATGAAGTCCATATTCACTTCCTGCCACTTCTAAGTGGGAATACTAAACTCCTGCATAGACCCACTAGGCTTATGATGCTCAATCATAACCTGCTGACACGTTGAGCACTTAGGTACAAACACTGTAATATCCCTATTCATCCAACTCCACTAATAGATCTCTCACAAATTTCATTATATCTTTGTGGCCCTTGGATGAATCGAGTAACGCGCACCATTTGCTTCTGTAAGAATTTGTTGTGTTAACTTGTCAACACACGAGACATATAATCTACCTTGGCAGCGTAACACAACATCTCCCTCTTGGAAGAAAACCTCGACTTTATAATCTTTGATGGACTCCTTTAACTTCACTAAACTAGGATTTCTATCCTATTTTTCCTTCACTTTGGATACCAAAGATGATTCCAAACTATTTTGCACTCACACAGTACCCTCAACTGAACCAACAAAACGAACACCTAATCTGGCAAGCTGGTGAACTTCCTGAACTAACTTTCTCTTATCATTCTCAACATAAGAAACACTACCCATTGATAATCTACTTATGTCATCTTTCACTACATTGGTCTTGCTCGGGTTGTACAACACACTTATATCATAACCTTTCAACAACTCTAACCATATCATTTGGCGCAGTTTCAAATCCTTCTAAGAAAACACATACTACAAACTTTTGTTATCTATGAACACATCAACATGCACCCTATACAAATAGTGCCTCCAAATCTTTAAGGAAAACACAATCCTAATTCAAGATCATGGGTAGGGTAATTCTTTTCATGGGGATTAAGTTGTCTTGAGGCATAGGCCACAACCTTACCCCTCTACATCAAAACACATTCCAACCCAACTCTAGAAGAATCACAGTACACAACAAACCCATCTGAACCATCTGGAAATCTCAAAACTGGAGTTGTGATGAGTCGAGTTTTCAACTCCTGAAAACTCTTCTCACAGGACTCTGACCACTGAAACTTGACTTTCTTCTGAGTCAATCTAGATATGGGGGATGAAATAGAAGAAAACCCTTAAACAAGTTATCGATAATATACAGCCAAACCCAAAATACTCCTGATATTTAGCCAAAATTCACACTTACTAAATTTAGCAAACAATTGATGGGCTCTAAAAGTCTACAATACTATTCTGAGGTGGTCTGCATGATCATTTTCACTACGGGAGTAGACAAGGATGTCATCGATGAAGACTATGATGAACATGTTTAAGTATTTCTTGAACACGTGTTTCATCAATTCTATGAAAGTTCTTGGGGCATTGGTAAGACCAAATGACATGAAAAGAAATTCAAAGTGACCATACCGATTTCTTAAAGCTATTTTCGAAATGTCAAATTCTCTGACTCTGAGCTAATGATAGCCAGATCTGAGGTCTATCTTAGAAAAGTTACTGGCACCCTAAAGTTGGTCAAACAAGTCACCAATTCTGGGAAGTGGTTACTTATTCTTGACTGTGACTTTGTTCAACTAATAGTAATCTATACACATTCTAAGAGAACTATCTTTCTTATGCAAGAAAAGAACTGGTGCGCCTCATAGGAAATGCTGGGCCTGATGAATCCCTTATCTAGGAGATCTTTCAACTGTTTTTTTAACTCTATAAGTTTAGTTGGAGCCATTTTTTATGTTAGAATAGAGATAGGCTGAGTATCTAGAATAAGGTCTATTCTGAAGTCAATTTCCCTTTCGAGAGGAACTCCAGGAAGATCTTCGGGGAAGACATTTGAGAACTCATTTACTACTAGAGCTGACTCAAGACTAGGAGTCTCTAAACTAAAGTCTTTGACTCAGACAAGATGGTAAATACACCTCTTGGATATCATCTTTCTTTCCCAAAGGTATGAAATAAGCCGACCCTTAGGCACTGTAGTACTACCCCTCTATTCCAGGACTGGTTCATTTTGAAACTGAAAATGAACAACTATGTTTCTATAATGAACTAAAGCATAGTATTAATGGAGACAATCTATGCTAAGAATAACGTCAAAATCTGTCATCTCTAGCTCTACAAGGTCTGCTGAAGTAACTTTTTGAGATACCATAACCTGACAGTTCCTGTATACTCATCGGGCTAGGATAGACTTACCCACTGGGGTAGAGACTGAGAAAGGATCTGCTAGGATTTTGGGATTGACTCCAAAGTTGACCACTATATAAGATTTACAAAAGACAGAGAAGCTCCAGGATCTAACAAGGCATAAACATGTAAATGATATATTTTCAAAGTACCAGTAACCACATCAAAAGAACTCTCCAGATCCTGCTAGGACTAAAGTGCATAGAGCCTATTTAGGAACTCCCCGCTGGTGGCACTAGAAGCAGCACCCTGCTGAGATGGGTGACCATACTGAAATGAGGGACGATTATGATGACTCTGTGAACCCACCTGAAGAAACTCCCTAATTCTATGGCCTGACTTACCACACCCAAAACATATATAGCTGTCAGCCATGCAGACACCCTGATGGTTCCTACCATATTTTTGAAAAAGAGGACTTGTTTAGGAGCTGAGATTTAGAGCATGGCGCCCTATCCTTATTAATATTTCTGAATTTGGGTACTAGAGAACTAGTTGAGGATGGAGCTAGGATTGAGGATTTTTAGCAGAACTGAGGATGATTACAACCCTCTGACTTCGGCTGAGCAAAACTGAAACTACCTATTCTATCCTTCTTACTCTTCCTTTCTTTCTCTTTGGTTTTCTGATCCTCAATCTATTGAGCATGGACCATCAACCTAGGAAATTCTATCTCCTTAATTAGCATTGCGGTCCTACACTTCTTGACCACACTGTCAGATACCCCAGACACAAACTTACTCATCTTAGACCTGCTATCAACTACCACATGAGTAGTATATCTGGCTAACTAAGTAAAGTTAAGGGAATACTCCTTTACTGTCATTCTTCCCTGCTTTAAGTTAATAAACTCTAAAACCTTAGCTTCCCTCAATACCAATTGAAAGAACCTATCTAAGAAGGTAGTAGAAAACTCTTCCCCATTCTATAGGCCCTATATCAGTGCCTCTATCTACCTTTCACTGCCTAAACCATGTATGATCTATATTTTGCAACTGATAGGCGGATAAATCAGTACTTTCACTAGTTGTTTCCCCCATAATGTTTGTTAGATTTGGCACCATGTCAAGGAGTTCTTGTGGGTCCTCTTCAGTCTTAGAACTTAAAAATAAAGGAGGGTTCATTCGGGTGAATTCCCGAATTTTAGCTGCGACAGTATTGGCCACTGGGTTGGCTGGAATAGCAGCTGGATGATCATTCTAAGCCACTACAAAGTGGGCTAGAGTAGTGAATACATCTCTAAATTTTGTATGAGAAACATGCTCATTCAGGGGATCTTCCTGAACGGCTGAGGTGCTGGATGGTTTTCGGTTCGCCTTCCGTTAGTCTTTTTAGGAGGCATATTTTGTAAATGGAAAGGAGAATAGATTAGACAGAGAGTTTAACATGAGCATTACGATCACTCTTATAACATAAATACTAAAAGAGGGGAAACCTTTCCTAAAACGTCTCGCAGCCTCTTGTCCATAAGTGTGGCGAGCTACACACCCATGCATAGGACTTTACTTGACATGGATTTTAGACTTCCTAGGATACTTTAGAACCTTAGGCAATGATACCAAGTTTTTAATGCCCCGATAATGCACCCTGGGTATCACACGGTGCTTACAATCCTGAAAGACCACAAGCTAACCCATGACTGGTACCTGCTGTGAGCACTGAATATAATATGGAATATATATGTGGAAGTAACTAAAAATGCCATACGTTTCTCAAAATACTAAAATAATAAGAGAGTATAACTGATAATAACATTTGAAAACTGAATAACTGACTATGCCAGTCTAAAATCCTTTAACTATCTTAATGTGGAATTGATGGGACAAGTCCCCAACTGACTCCAACTACTAAATTAAACATACTAAATCTGTTGAGATGCTACAATAAGATAATATCCTTGATGGATGAGGACTCACTATTGAATCAACTATTGATATACAGAGCTGCTAAGTATAATTAGGAACTCATGCGTCTGAACCTATGATATGAGACATCTTAGCGCTAAAAAGAGTATGCGGTCAGTATGTGAAATATACCGGTATACTAAGTGAGGTAAGGCTAATATGCATTGGCATAAATACATGAATAGTAAGTGACTAAATGATATAAAGGAGCTGAATAAGAGTACATGGAGAACTAAAACTATTATATACACTGAGCATGCATTACTGTGCATGTAAATATATATATATATATATATATATATATTATATATATATATCGTGTATCTGAGATTATATAGAAATTGAATACTGAATTCTGATGGTGAGCAACTAATAACTGATAGCAATAATTCTATACAATTTTCTAAGTTCTTACTGAATACTGAGACTGAAACTGTAACCATAGGAGTTATCATCTAACTGACATACCCCAATTATAAATTGAGTTGGGTCCAACCTGTGACCCCAGATGGAAGGGTATTAGCACCTTGCAATGGGATACTAACAAAGCTGGGTCAACCCTAATCTGGTAGGAAGACACATGAAATATATATAAGATTTCATCAATACTAGTTTGGAAGGAGGACAACTTACCCTATACTTGCAACATAGTTTTATAATGCAGGGACTAGTAATAAGGGTCAAACCCTCTGCTAGCAGGAATGCCTCCATTCTTGGGTTCGCTCAGTGTTGAATCCTACTCTCAACTGAATCGACACTGAACTGATAACTAGACTATACTAGGCTTGACTGAACTGACGTTGGTCGGGTTGACTGACTGAACTGGACTGAATTCACTGAGTTTTGTTAACTAACTGAGTACTACGATTCTTGACCATGACTGTAACTATTCTATAACTATTGCAACTAAGTAAAAAACTATATTTTAGGTAATAAATACCCCCAGTACTCGATAGCATCAAAAATAAAACATAACAAACCTTGAAAGCATAGAAATAGTCAATTGTTCATAATTCATTCATTGAGACATTTTGACAAACACTTGGAAGCCATGAACTTGTATAGGAATGAGAACACATACTAACATATCATGATTTCACTATTCAATTCACATGGACATTCTATCAAACACTTGGGGAGCATAATTAATACACATGATGATAAACAATGCATAAGCATCATGACTACAACTAAATCTTGCAATTTCAAGGGTTATGAAATGGGAATTACATAAACCAACATACATTCCATCTTATGTTCATGAAACTTATAATTAAATGTTTAATTGAAATTCATACAACAATACAAACATGAATACAATACAATTTGAGCATGTGAGTCATGAATTTCATAACTTGTAGTTTTAAAAATGGTTCTTGAACTCCAAGGGTGGAAGGAAACCTAAGGATGAACACCTAACATACCTGATTGGTAGAATTCTTGAGGTTTCTTGGTGGATTCCTTAAGAATTGATCTTATTCTTAAAGGCTAGGGTTTTCTACTTTGAGAGAGAATGATCTTGATTTGAGGAAAAATTTATGAGAATAATTAATTAATCATCTTTTAGGGGTTAAATCAAGTGTTTAGGGTTGATTTAATTCATGGAAAAAGACCAAACTATCCCTGAAAAGAATTTAAATTTTTGTCACTGAACCTCCAGATTTTGGCCATCACCACAACGCGGTGCCATCGCGGTGAGCAACTGGAATTTATTGGATGGTGCAGTGTAAGGATGAGTGCAAAATTGCACCTTGGTGTGATGCAACGAAAAATACAGTGCCTCACTGGAAATTGACAACTATGAAAATACCCATAGGTGCGATGCGGTGTTATCACGTTGACACACTAGAAAATGCCAATAGGGAACTTAAACTTCACTGCGATTCGGTACTATCATGGCGATTCATTGGAAACTGACGAATTCTATTTTGACCCTCACTGCGATGCAACGATGCTCATTTTGATAGGCTGCTTCACTAAAAGTGCGATAACTTCTCACCCGACTCTCAAATTTGGGAAAAATTTATGTTGTTGGAAAGATAATTAAATTTCCTACAATTTGGTGGGTCTTAAACTAGGAAATTCTAAGTGTATTGAAAAGTTCTACAGAGAAAATCCAGTACACTAAGAGCTGAACTGAGTTAGGAAAGTGCGGGTATTACAATAAGTCATTACATTTCATTCGTATTGTCCAAAAGGAACACTAAAGGCTGTTTTATATTTATCTTTTTCTATAATTTTTATTAGCCAAAATCCTGATTTCATATAAACCTTGATATAAATATTATCCTTATAAGTTCTTTTAGGAAGTTCACATTTATTAGGTATCGGGTACCTAATCCATTTTAATACTTTATTAAAGGCTTATAATTGATAACTAGTCTCGGAGAAACTCTTTCCTTTTTAGCACTATTATTGACATAAAAGGCTGAACAACTCCAAGGAGATTTGGAAGGTCTAATAATGTTTTTATCTAATAAATCGTTAATTTTCTTTTTATAAATGTCCATTAATTCATGGTTCATTTAAATGAGTCTTGCTTTGGTTGGAATAATCCTTTCTTCGAATCCCTCAATATGGGATAATTCGACTATGTGCCTTTTTCTTTCCCAAAAGGCATTAGGAAAATCTGAGCAAACCACTCGCTTGATGACTTCTTGTAGATTTTTTATTTTTGCTTCTATTTATAGGTTTTTAAAGAGTATTAAATTCTTTTAGTTTTAATTTCATCTTTTAAATAATTTATATGTTGTGAAATTAGATTGATTTTAAAAACTATTTTATTTTTTATAAGGTCACTTTCTTCTTTTGGTAAACTATTTAGATAAGAAAAAATAATCTTTTTTTCCAAAATAGTGGTGTGGAGGTCGTCTAATTCGGCAGTACAAGGTTTTATTTTATTTATAAAAGGTAGACCTAAAATTATTTCTTCATTTATATCTTTGGTTATTAAAAAGTCATTTATGAAACAAATTCCATCATTACAGATGTGTGCATTGTGTAATTTATAATTTATTTTTAATCTTTCGCCTGTTGTAGAAAATAATTTTGTAGTACCTTTTTCAATGTACTTACTGGGGATCATTCTTTCAATGATGCAGTTTCAATCAGCTCCCATAGTTTTATTTTTAGTATTAAGTACTCTGTAATCAGTATTCAGTCTCAGAATTTAGTAAAGAACTGAGATAATTCTACAGAACCATGGTTATCAGTTATAAGTTACTTCGCCATCAAAATTTAGTACTTCAGTATCATTCTAAACCTCAGTTACCAGAACTCAGTACTTCAGTTTTATTCTAATTTAGACAGAGGTTATATGCACAATATTTCATAATCAGAATGATCAGTAGTTATAGTTTTGCATGCACTCTTATTCAGTTATTACATGATGTTCATCCAGTCAGTTATCATCTCATGCATATGAACTCATGTATATTATCCTACCTCACTTAGCATACCAAGTCATTCCACTTACTGACGCATACTCTTTCTTTTGTGCTATGATCTCTCATATCATAGATTTAGATACACGGTCTCCTAACTGTACTTAGCAGCTCAGGTTATAAGCAAAAATTATAGTGGTGAGTCCTCATACATCAAGGAAAGACTTTATTTATCTCAATGTTCCAGTTAGTTCAGTAGTCGGAGTTAGTTGAAGACTTGTCCCATAATCTCCATAGTCAGACTGTTAGAGGCTTTCAGACTAGCACATACAGATATTTAGTTTTCAATTATTATTATCAGTACGTTCAGTTATTATAGCATTATTAGAGAACCTTATGTTATTTTTAGTTATACTTCAACATATGATTTTTAGTATTATTATTCAGTGCTCACAGCAGGTACTAATCATGGTTTATATTGTGATCCTTCAGGGTCGTAAGCACCGAGTGATGTCCAGGGTATAGACTCATGGTGTTACAAACATTGTATCAGAGCTTGAGGTTCTAAAGAGTCCTAGGGAGTCTGAATGCCACGTCAAATAAAGTCTTGTGCATGGGCGTGTAGCGCGCCACACTTATGGACAAGAGGATATAAGGCATTTTTAGGAAAAGTATCCCTTCTTTCAGTATTCATGTTGTGCTAGTGAGCATGAGCTCAAGTTAAAATCTCTGTCTAATCTAATTTTCCCTTTTTTTTATAGAACATGCCTCCCAAAATGACTAACATAAGAAGAACCGGAAACCAGCTAGCACCTCCGCCTATTGAGGCAGATCCCTTGGATGTGGAAGACAGATAGGGCCACAGATGTAGGCCTTATAGAATGGGAGAAGTTTGCTACTGCCTTTCTAGATAGGTTTTTCTCGTTGGAGTTGAGTGAATCTAAAGTTCTAGAGTTCATCAGCCTAAAGTAGGGCAACATAAAAGTGAAGGAGTATCCTCTCAAGGTTACTCATTTAGCCAGATATACTCCTCATGTGGTAGCTGATAGCAGGTCTAAGATGAGTAAGTTCATGTCTGGTGTATCTGACAGTATAGTCAAGGAGTGTAGAAATGCAATGTTGATTAAGAAGATGGATTTGTCCAGGTTGATGGTCCATTCTTAATATATAGAGGAGAAAAATACTAATAAGAAAGAGAGGGAGAGATGGAGGGCTAGAACAGGTATCTTCAACTTCACTCAGCCTAAGTCAGAGGGTGGTAACCATTCTCATTTCCACCTAAAATCTTCAGTATTGTCTCCTTCCTCAGCTAGTGCTCCAGTACTAAAATTTAGAGACGGTAAAAAGGATAGGTCACCAAGCTCCAGATCTTAGGGTAGTTGTAACACCCCGCATTTCGGGCTAGAATGAAAACTGTCTTTTCTATGTGTAGATATTCTAAAAGCCATAAATCCTATGCAAATTTGGTATGTTAATCAATTATGTAGTGTGGGAACCTATTTGAGCATGAATTGAGATCATGGAGATCCCCTAACTTAAGGTCAAGTTTAAAGCTTTCCTATCGTTCGAATTTTAGTTAGCGTCGAAACTTGAGTCAACTTCAATCGACCATAATTCCTTGTATATGATAGACTGGGTGGCCTACTATATATCAAATAAAATCTCTTCGAATTATATTTCCAAAGATATCAATTTCTCCTATATTTGATATCGGACCAAAAAGTTATACCCTGTTTACTCCAACATGTCAGCCTAGAAAACTGAGTTACGACATTTCTGATAACTTATCACGTCTGTGATGGCTTATCACAAAATGTCGTTGTCCTTAGGATGAAATCCATAAATTCCAGCCCCAAGTGACCACATTTGTGATGACTTATCACAAGTCTGATGGTTTATCACAAAATGTCATCAGGCTTAGGCAGAAACCCATAAAATCCAACTCCCAAGTGACGACATTTGTGGCGACCTATCACAAGTCTGAAGGCTTATCACAAATGTCGTCACCCGAGATTTTCAGCAATTGGGAAGCGGTTTAGTAAGGGTATTTTGGACATTTCCTTCACCTCCCACGACCTAAATAATCAAAATCACATACTTAATCATCATAAATCAGTTTAAACAACCCTTAATCCTTTTTATTCACAAGAACAATATTAGGGTTTCCTCTTAAGATCATCTTCCAAGAAATTCAAAACTCCATTACTCCTTTTTCAAGATAAGCAAGAATCTTAGATTTCTAATCTAAGAAGTTCAAGAAAGTTCCCAAGAATATCAAATTAAGGTCATCCTCTTCAAGAAAGAAACCAATAGTTTAGCATCATAATCCAAGAATCTCAAGAAAGCTTTCAAGATCATCTCCTAGGGTTTCAAGGTCAAGGTATCTATATCAAATCAAGTCTATTAAGGTATGTGGTTTTTAACAAGAACACCCTTTTGTTCTTGTTCCCAAAAATTACATATTTTCGTAAAGTATTTCGTAAACTCATGGAGAATTCCTATCATGTTATTATATTGTGAGTTTTATGAAACTATGTCTTACCCAAACTTTGAGTTGTAATATTATTATGCATATTAATGTTTTAAATTGTCAATTTATGGTTTAAGTTGCATAATTCAATGTCTATATCCTATTTTGAGAATTTCAAGTCCTATTGTTGTGAATTGAACCTTATGGTTAAAGCATAAGTTTGAGAATGAGATGTTAGTGGTTTTTAAAGAATATCAAGAAGTGAGTTTTGATTGTAAGTTAAGATAGAAATCCACATTCTTGAGTTTGAAGTAAAGGGGGTGCATTTTGGCTCCCATTATATATATATATATATATATATATACATATATATATATATATATATATTGTTGAATTATTTTTATGTGGATTTTCTAAAGTTCTGAGCTAGGTAAGGGAGTAGTATTTAGCACCGAGTTAGTTGTGATTCCGAGGTCTCATGCCCCAGAATATGTGCCCCCGTAGGTTCTTGATATACTCCAATTGGGTTAAGATAGTGATCACTAAAGTTAAGGTTCTATCCGATGGCAAGGATAGAACAGGTCTCCCCAACGTGGGTAAGACGTTGGACTCCATGTAGCTCACATGGTTTATGTCAGTTAGAAGAAACTCCCAAAGTAGTCCCCCACTCTATCTAAGATACAAGTATATGTATTATGAAAGCTATGAGTCCAAGATTTCTAAGGCTCTCAAGTGTCAAAATCTTTAAGTTTCCAAAGAAGTTTCTTGTTTTTATGAGATTAAGTGTATGCTTGGAAAGATATTGTTGTAAGACTTTATCTATCTTACAAGTTTGAGAATAAAGAAAGAATACAGATTTAGAATGAAGTGCAATGACTCACGTGATTTACATTACTTGTTTTCTTATTCATGATTATGATGGTTTTAATTCAAGCTATGTGAGTCATCTATACTAGCATGCATATTTTCTATAAGGATTTATGGTATTAATTATTTAATTGCATACACCCCCATATACTCAGTACATTCCCAAAGTGTTGATCCGCATATACGTCTATGTGCTACATTGTCTCATAATGTAGGTACAAGACTTAGTATGCACATTCAAATTCAGTCAGCTCGCAACTTCTAGTCAGCAGGTGATGAATCCTTTTGATTCAAGGGTTTGAACCAGATAGACAGTTTGAGTAGTTCTTTATTTTCCTATTTCAGTCATATTGAGTTGGGATAGTTGGGAGTCATGACCCGACTATCTAAAGTCAGTACTAGTAAAGGCTTTATAGGCAGTCAGTAGAGTTAATGTATTCAATTTCAGTTTTATTTTGGTAAAAGAAGAGTTGTAATCTTGTAAAGTTTAGATTTGTATTGATCAAGTTCATAAAAGTTTTATATTCTCATTGATTTTATACAGATTTAAGAATTTTATCCAGTTGCTTATGAGTTATGCCAGTAGAAGGGTTAGCTTGGGGTCACTTGTGACCCTAAGCACCGTGTGACATCTTGGGACCCGATTTTGGGGCGTTATAAACTTGGTATCAAAGCACAGAGTTCAAGTGTCCTAGGGTGTCTGTGAAGCCGTGTCTAGTAGAGTCTTGCGTAACAGTACGAAGATGTTTGTACTCTTCTTCGAGAGGATACAAGGCACTTAGGAAATCTCTCCATTCTTTCAAGTCTCATATCATGCTATAGAAATGTTCTTTTAGAAACTTATACAGATTCTCATCTTACTCTATCCGAGCATCTCTCCCTTATTTTTAAGGTATCAGAAATAGTCAAGCTTAAATCTTTACATATAGTTCTTTCTCAGATAGTCTCCATATATAGTTATGGGATTTTATGTGAGCTAGAAAGTATCCCATCAGTGCTTTTGAGTTTCGATAATTGAAGTGCTCTATTCATGATTCATAAAAGTCGTGCACTAAGCCCAAGTCAGATGTACTTCCAGATTGTATTATTCTTGAGATAGCATGATTAGTAAGTTCCAGTTCCTCCCCAGATAACGCTCTCAGATTGTCTAGCAAGAAGCTTCAGAAGTCACACAAAGCGGATTGAGAGTAGCATTCTAGTGTGTTATAAGTCTCTCAAGATCAGAGTTATGTCCTCACTCTTGAGTCATGCAAGTAAGACAGAATAAGATGTGTATTCTTAGATCATTGAATATAGTGTGTCAATTTTCTATCTCTTGTAACCTTGTTATCATTGTTTTTTTGAAAAATCAAAGTCTAGTAAAGTCGTGTGAGGCCTATTTTGATTCACTAGCAACTTGTTGTGCATCTTGTTGTTTTTATGTTGGTTGAAACTTATAGAGCTACGAAAGAAGTTTAGCTGTATAGATAGGTGGATATTAATGATGTGTAGAAGGAGGATGTGGTAATGGATTGTAAATAAGATAAGTCATATGTTTATGATCGATTATCATTATTATGAGGTTCAAGTGGGATAGTTATTCTTGATGTTTTATTTTATAGCTTCCAAGTGAGAACAAAACTATGTATTAAGTTTGAACTATTGGTGGTAATGAAGGTGGATGTGATGATTGCTTGGCTAATAATACTAGTTATAGGGAAGTAATATAATAGGCTTAAACAGTGTATGCAAGAGCATAAGTTTACTTGAGTCGTAATCAAGTTTGACGTTGTATGTATGATGAAGAAGTACGCCCAAGGTTCTATGGGGATGCATTATTTTTTTTTAGGATTATTGCATGTTGTGGGGTTGGTAGTACCATTGAAATGTTAGGTGGAGAAAGACTAGTTAGATAATCAGTAATGTTCTTGATAGCTAAGTTAAGGAGTTTGATTGAAGATGTTGAGCCTTTTTAAGTATGAAAGTGATTCTCATGGTTTAGAAACATAAGTTTACAAGAGTGATATTGGTAGACTATGACAGAAGTTGTATGGTCCATCAAAGGTTTGGATATACCCATGTTAAGCGTTAGAATCTAAGTTTGAAATTTCAAAGATTTAGCTAATAGGAATAAGAGTTGAAGCACTAGATGGTGTGCACTCTAACTATGGGGATGCTCATGTAGATTCAAAGTTAGTAAGTGTTCAAGTGTTATATGATGACTATTGGGGCTATAGAAAGATAGGGTGTAGCTCAGAAGTGAGTATTAGAAGTTGGTTTTACACTTTCAGGTGTAATTATTCGGGTTAAGTTCTTTTGTTCATGTATGTTGCTATATCCCAGACTCTAGAGTAAAGTGATTGCAGTTAGACTAGAGTTTATATAGTGGTTCACAGCCTTAGAGTGATGGCTTACATCTAAGGGGGAGATGATAGAACAAGTAACCAAGTCAAGCCTTCAGATTCTAGTAGATGTACCAGTACGTTGTAGAATAGCTGTGAGAAATATTAATGCTTGAACCAATCTTATTTCAGTATTTTAAGTTGTCCCAATACCTATTCATGTCTTACATTCAGTTCCATGATCTTAATTCATGTCCATACATATGATGGAGAATTATGTACTCTCCTAGTTCCCAAAAATAAGAAGTTCCAATTCTTTCAGCAGTTGGAATCACATTCCATAAGTTATGAACTTCAAATTCAGGTCATGCAACTCATGACTCATGTACTCAAGCTTTACAATATGTTCAGTCCAAGTACTCAAGCAATACTTTTAATGATCAGCAAAATTCGGATTTATATCTTGCATGTCCTCAGATCATACTTCTTTGATAAGTCTACGATGATATATATTATATTCCTCAAGCTTCAGTTGAGTGTCAAGTTATTCATAGTATCCCCTCATATTTTGGGCCCTCATGTTCTAACCTTCTATTACCTTTCCTTTGGTTAAGATAGTGATGATAATCAGTTATCTGGATGGGAGAGAGAGTAAACTTTTCTTGTTACTAGAAGATTGTTGTATGCTTATTTTAGCTAAGGAAGTAAAGTGTAAAGTAAGATTGAAACCAAGTCTTTAATACCCGTTATGGTTAGTCGAAGTTTTATATGAGATGTTTGGGTAGTTGAAATCTTATGTATGTCTTCTTAGGAGTAACACGTGGAAGTTGTTCTTGATAGAGGTTAGTAAGTTGTGACAAAGGTATTTTAGGGGAGTGTGTTTAGAAGTGCATATGTGGTTATAGAAGTGAGGATTGAACATCGTGTTTGTATATTTAGATAAATGCACTGCACATTAGTAAAATTTATAGTATGAGGTTGAATGTGGTTGTTGGAGTCCAGACAAGATTAGGAAAATTCCCCTGATGTGGTCACTGGTACGTTACAGATCTTCCATTTACATGTTTTGCCTTATTAGATACAGGAGCTTAATTGTCTATGGTAACTTCTTACATAGCAGTCAACTTTAAGGTCAGACTAGAAATCTTAACAGAACCTTTTTAGTGCCTACCTTAGTAGGTAAATCTATTCCATCCAGGTGAGTATACAGAAATTGCTCGGTTATAGTATTTCAAAAAATCCCTTCAGTTGATTTCAGTAATAGAGTTGTTCCGTTCCAGTTTACTCATGGGCCAATCATTGAGTGAAGGGGTAGTACCTCAATTTCAGTTGATTTAAGCTTGAATTTTTAGATTGAACCAGCAGCAAGAAGAGTTGAGAATTCTAAGTTAGTCAGTGTTGAGTTGCTATATGATGATTTATGGGGCAATAAAAAGCTAAGAATAGTATATTAGAAGAAAGTACTAGCAGTGGACCTTACAGTATTAGATGTAGTCCTTTAGAATGAGTTTAGTGTTTATGATATTGTTATATCTCAGGCTCTAGAGTAAAGTAGTTTCAGTTCAATTTAGAGCTTATTAAGTGATTCACTGACTTAGAATAATGACTTTAAGCTAAGGGGGAGATGGTAGAACAAGTAACCAAGTTAGTCTTCTAGATTTTTAGTAGTAATGTTAGTATGTGTAGAAAACCAGTGGGAAGGGATGATGCCCAACCCTTCCTTAACTCAGTGCAAAGTTTTGCACTTCAGCTATCACGATATTCATTCATGCCTTACATGTCAGCTCTATGCTCATAGCTCATATTCATGCACATGATCAAAAATCAGGTACACTTACCGTTCCTAGTATAAGGAGTTCCAGTTGACTCAGCATTATGAATCATATTACATGAATACAGAAACTCCAAACTTGAGTCATGCATCTCATGACTCATGTACTCATGCTTTATAGTATGCTCATCTCCCATGCCTCATGCTACACTCCTAACGGCCGGGTAAATTTAGACTATGTCATATATATCCTCAGTTTAGATCTCTTAATAAATCCATGGTTTTGATATTCTATTCCTCAGGACTCAGTTAAGTGTCGTGTTTGACATAGTATTCAGTCATGCTTCAGGTCCTCATATTTTAACTCTTTAGTGAACTCTCCTCATGAAATAGTGTAGTGATGAGCGATTGCTTAGATAGGAGACAGTAAAAGTTTCTTGATAAGAAAAGTTTTTTCTTTTGCATGCTTGTTTTACACAAGGTGGTAGTTATGAAAATAGTCCTGAATGCAAGGTTAGTGTGCTAAGTAAATGGCTAGCAAGAAGTTGTATTTAGTTGTCGAAGGGAGGGAAATCATAATTTTTCATGGGATGAGAAGTTGAGAAAATGCCGAGTGTGAATGTCTATTCAAATCCTTTGTTTATGTCAGTATCCATCACGTAGTTATCAGAACCCAGTATTCAATTCTAGTATGAGTCTCAGTTACCGTCTTAGTTACACTCTTAGCTGAGTAATCAGATCAGTAACTCAACTCAATTTCAGGTTTACTTGACCATAGCGTACAATTATTTGTTATTTATTTATCTATATTTCAGTACCTCAATTTACATACTATTTCAGAATTATGTTATACGCTTGGTCTTGCATTCTCAAACAATATAATTTTTGTAAATTCATGCTCAGTTATCTCATGTTAGTTAGTCAGTCCTTACCGCTATGCATAATACTCTACAGTTTTAGTCCAGACTAAGTACAGTTCAATCCTACATGACCAGTATTCAGCTATCAGCCACTCAGTTAATTAGATAAGTTAGTACATTTATGCATTCGTGCTCAGTGCCCATGTTAATATTTTCAGTAGCCACAAGTGAAATGCAATGTTGAAGTAGAAATTCCAGTTGAGGGAATAGTTGAGAAATATGGCTAAGATTGCAAATTATTAGTTGTAGTGCATAAGGCTTAGCAACTCTATCTGATATGACATTTTGTAGGACTTGCTCCATATTATAGAATTGTAGCCACGTGGTAATTTCTTATTCAGATATCTTATTCAGATATCTTATTCAGACCATGCCAAGATTTCCTTACTCCCAAAAATCAGTAGAATTTTATAGAAAGAGTGTCGAGAAATGCTCCAGTTGAGTTTTCAGTATGAGTTAGTCCGTAAAGCCAGCAATTCAGTTTAGCCGTCAGGTGGAAAATCTTGTATGGTTTCCTATCGTTTCCACCCAGTCGCCCTATCCGAAGTTTTATGAATATGAATATTCCATAATGGAGCATTCTGGTAGTTATAAGTTCAACTCAGTTCATGTATCATGCCTCAGTTTCATATCCCATATATTTAGTCACGATTCAGTTTGTAGGTGCCCTATGCATCATCCATGTCTTTCCTCAGTATCTTAGCCAAGTCAGCATCCTTCAGGGGACATAATGTCCCAAGGGGGAGATGCACTGTAATTCCCCAAGCATTCATGTCCTAAACCTTCCATTTTCTCTTCACGTAACAAGACCCAGTTTGGAGTAGTGATCACTTATAAGATGACTCTCTCATTCCAAATCTCACCCATATGATCATTTCCATGGCATGTATTCAAGGAATGAGTTCAATTCATGTATCTTGTTTCAGACTCAGTCATGTTCTCATGTTCCCATCCATACATGTTTTGTGAATGATCTAAGGTTCATCAGTACTATCAGCTTGAGGTAATAGTCTTTCTTAGATTGGCTTAGTTCTAAGTTCAATTACAGTTATGAACTTGGTATCAATTACCGTTGCTATTTAGTCATGCATTCATGAATCATTTAGCCATGTACTCATGCATCAGATATGCATATTCAGTATGAAAAACTCAGCTTATTAGAACTTTTAGTCATGTATTCCATGCATCAGATATACATGTTCAGTGTATAAACTCAGTCCATCAGTATTTCTCAGCATAATCAGTCTCATTCGAGGACGAATGTTCCCAAGGGGGAGATATTGTAAGACCCTGCAAAATTCTAATCTTAACTCAGTCCATTAAAGCTTGAAAAGAGGTCCCAGACTTAGAAAATCTCAGCTAAGTATTTATACTTAGAAGTATTTTAGCCTTCGTAAGTTGGCTATCCTATTTCACAACCCTTATGACCTTAAAATATTGATTTTTAGGTTAATTCATGATCAGGAGTGTCAGTAGGTCACTTATGGTGAGTTTCATATTTTTCAAACCTCGTTTGAACTACTTTTAGGTAACCAAAATAGTGGGCCGACGCGATATCGACGCGTCGCGTCGCCTATCACGTCCACAGATAATTTCCCCCAAGCTTTCAGTGTAATTCAAGTGAACCAATGTAAAATCGACACAGTGCATTGGCCATCACATCGATGCCATCAATGCAGCACATCGGTCTGCACATCACTGGGCATGATTTTATCTCTTTTAATTCTGCGTCCAGAGGTGTAAATGTGTCTTTATTTCACGTCTATTCTACCCCAAAAAATATGAAATTAAGTCATTCTTAGGGCTAAAACACTCAATCTCTCTAAAATCATCTCAAGAACAAACCCTAGGGGATATAATTTCAAAATTCAAGATTCAAGAACGCACCATAAATCTTCACGGATTCAAGCACCAAGGTATGTTAGGTGTTCATCCAAGGGTTTCCTTCCACCCTTGGAATTCAAGAAACTCTTTTAAACTATGAGTTAATTAATTTCAAGAATTCCATGTGGGATTTGAGTGTATTCATGAGTATGATGTTAATTATGTTCTAATCCATGGTTTATTCCAAGTTTTGTGTGAAAATATTTATCATGTGTGTAGTATCATGTGAATGCATGTTAAAATCCCTTGATTTTCGAATTTGGATTTGAAATTATGATTCCTACATGTTGTTTATTATCATGTGCATAGATTATGTTCCCAAAGTTCTTGATAAATTGCTCATGGGAATTAAATGCAAAAATTATGACATACTAGCATATGTGCAAGATTATATCTTACAAGTATTTTATAGAATGCCTCTATGAACGAGTTGTGAGCAACTGAACATTGTGATGCTTTTCAAGTTTATGCTATGCTTTACTTTTCATGCTATCGAGTCCTGGGGGTATTCAATACCTAAAAATCAAGCTTCTTACCTAGAGTTATAGTAGTTACAGAATAGTCTCAGTAGCATCACAAATAGTAGTACTTAGTAATAAGTCACAGTCTCAGTTCAGTATACAGTTTAGAACTCTGTAGTATTCAGTAAGTACAGAACTAAGTATATTTATTTAGCAAATAAAACTCAGAACACTCAATCAGTTATAGTACTCAATGAACTCAGTCCAGTTCAGTCAGTTAACACAATCAGTAACAGTTCAGTCTAGCCTAGAATAGTTTAGAAATAAGTTCAGCGTCTTTCAGTTGGGAGTAAGATTGAGCACCGAGCAAGTGCAGGGATGACGACTTCCCCATCATAGAGGCTTAGTCGTTAGTAGCAATCCCTGTACTCTTGAACTTCGTAGCGAATACAGTATGAGGAGTCACCTATCCGACTAAGCTAGATTACCTCACAGGGGTCACCCATTAGATTAGGCTTGACTCTGCCCAAGTGTCACCCATCAGTTAGGCTTGGCACCCTTATTTTCTAGTATTAGTACCTTTGGCACGGTATTAGCACCCTTCCAACTAGGGTCACAGGTTAGACCCTTATCAACTCAGATTTGGGTCATGTCAATTAGATGATTACCTCCAACAGTTTTAGTTTTAGTCTCAGTATAGAACTCGGTTTAGTTTTATAGAATCTGGACTATCGGACAGTCACCCAGCTCAGCATAGAACTCAGTTCAATTCTATAGAATCAGGACTATCAGAAATAGTCACTCAGTTAGGAGTATTATAGTTATCAGTAAACTTAGTTATCAGTCTTTCAGTTATCAAAACTCAGAATCTAGAGTTACAATGATCGCAGACACAGTATATGTAGATATGTGCACAGTATTGCACAGTCAGTGTTTCCTTAGTTTCAGTTATACATGTACTTTAATTATGTTGTATCCATACTATTCAGTCAGTTATTGTTCATGCATATGAACCCTTGCATATCATCCTACCTCACTTAGCATACCAGTACATTAAAAGTACTAATACATACCTAATCTTTTGTGCTATGATGTTTTATATCATAGGTTCAGACGCACGGGCTCCTAACCATACTTATCAGCCCAGACTATCAGGAGTAGTTTTAGTAGTGAGTTCTCATCTATCGAGGGCATGCTTTAATTTCAATTATCAGTTTATCAGTATTTCAGTAGTTGAACTTAGTTGGGGGTTTGTCCCATCAACTCTACATTTCAGACAGTCCAGTTAGAGGCTTTACAGACTAGACTTATTCAGACAGTATTTAGATTTCAGATATTTATCAGATGTTAGTAGATACCAGTATTTCAGGCTTAGAACCTTATGGCATTTTAGCCTATTTTTCACATTTATTACAGTATTATTATTCAGTGCTCACAACAAATATCAGTCACGAGTTAGCTTGTGGTCTTTCGGGATCATAGACACCATGTAGAGTTCGAGATAAAAACTCGGGGCATTACAAACTTGGTATCAGAGACAGGTTCAACAGAGTCCTAGGGAGTCTAAAAGCCACATCAAGTATTGACTTATGTGTGGGTGTGTAGCGCGCCACACTTATGGACAGAAGGCTGCCAGATATATTAGGAAATGTTTCCCTTCTTTCAGTATTCATATCGTATGAGTGAGCATAAGATCAATTTAAACTCTCTGTATAATTCATTTCTTCCTTCCATCTACAGAACAGGCCTCCTAGAAAAGTTAATGGAAGAAGGAATAAAAATCAGCCAGCACCTCCACCGGTTCAGGCAGATCCCCTGAATAAGCATATGTCTCACTTTAAAAAAATGACTGTTTTTACTGCCTTAGCTTATTCAGTAGTAGCCCAAAATAATCAGCTGGCTACAGTCCTATCTAGTCTTATGACTCAAGCTCTACATAGTGAGGAGAAAAGATATAGGAAAAGAGGGAGAAAGAATAAGAGGGCCAGAATGCCAAGGCCAAAGAGTGGCTGAAAAAATCCTCCTTGCCTGAAATGTGTCAGAAATCATCAAGGCATATATAGGTATGGTAGTGGGTTATGCTTTTGATGTGGCAAGCCAGGCCATAGAATCAGAGAATGTCCTCAGTCAGGTTTATGGAGTCAGCATCTCTGTCCCATAGCTCAGTTCGGTTGCATGAATCAGTAGGTTGCCACTTCCAGAGCCACCAGTGGGCAACGCCCAAATAGGATTTATGCACCTCAGTCCAGATAGGATCAGGAAAATTCCCCTGATATGGTCATTGGTACTTACAAATCATCCATTTACATATTTATGGCTTATTAGATCCAGGAGCTTCTATGTCTCTGGTAACTTCTTACATAGCATTCAACTTTAAACTTAGACTAGAAATCTTAACAGAACCTTTTTAGTGCCTACCTCAGTAGGTAAATCCATTCCATCCAAACGAGTATACAGAAATAGCTCGGTTATAGTATTTCAAAAAATCCCTTCAGTTGATTTCAGTAATAGAGTTATTCTGTTTTAGTTTCCTAATGGGAAAATCATTGATTGAAGGGTACTACCTCAGTTCCAGTTGATTTAAGCTTGAATTTTTAGATTGAACTAGTAGAAAGAAGAGTTACGAATTCTAAGTTAGTCAGTGTTGAGGTTTCTATATGATGATTGTTAGGGCAATAGAAAGCTAAGAATCATGTATCAGAATAAAGTACTAGCAGTGGACCTTACTGTATCAGGTGTGGTCCTTCAGAATAAGTTTATTGTTTATGAGTATTGTAATATCTCAGGCTCTAGAGTAAAGTGGTTTTAGTTCGATTTAATGTTTATTAAGTGGTTCATAGACACAGAATAATGACTTTAAGCTAAGGGGGAAATGGTAGAACAAGCAACTAAGTTTGAGTTTTAGATTTTTAATAGTAATGTTAGTATGTGTAGAAAAGTAGTGGGAAGGGATGATTCCCAACCCGTCCTTACCTCAGTGCAAAGTTTTTCTCATCATCTATCACGATATCTATTCACGCCTTACATGTCATCTCTATGATCATTGCTCATATTCGTGCATATGATCGAAAATCATATACGCTTATCGTTCCTAGTATAAGGAGTTCCAGTTCAGTCATCATTATGACTTATGTTAGATGCATAAAGAAACTCCAAACTCAGGTCATGTAGATCATTACACATGTACTCATGTTTTACAGTATGCTCAACTCCCATGACTCATGCTACACTCCTAATGGTCGGCTAAATTCTGACTATGTCATGCATATCCTCAGTTTAGATCTCTTGATAAATCCATAGTATTGATATTCTATTTTTCAGGCCTCAGTTAAGTGTCGAGTTTGACATAGTATTCATACATGCTTTAGGTCCTCTTGTTTAAAAGCTTTAGTGAACTCTCCGTATGAAATAATGTAGTGATGAGTGATTGCTTAGATAGGAGAGAGTAAATGTTTCATGATAAGGAAAGATTTTTATTTTGTATGCTTGTTTTACACGAGGTGGTAGTTATGAAAAAAGGCCAAAATGTCAGGTTAGTGTGCTAAGTAAATGGCTAGCAAGAAGTTGTATTTAGTTGTCAAAGGGAGGGAAATCATAAATTTTCATGGGATGAGAAGTTGAGAAAATACCGAGTGTGAATGTCTATTCAAATCCTTGGTTTATGTCAATATCCATCACGTAGTTATTAGAACCCAATATTTAGTTCTAGTATGAGTTTCAGTCACCATCTTAGCTACAGTCTCAGTCGAGTAATCAGATCATTAACTTTGTTCAATTTCAGGTTTACTTGACCACAACGTACAGTTATCAGTTATTCAGTTATCAGTATTTCAGTACCTCAGTTTATAGACTATTTCAGAATCATGTTATACGCTTGGTCTTGCATTATCAAATAATATAGTTTTTGTGAATTCATGCTCAATTATCTCATGTTAGTTTGTCAGAACTTACCGCATATGCATAATACTCTACAGTTTCAGTCCAGACTAAGTATAGTTCAATCCTACATGACCAGTATTCAGCTATCAGTTAATGAAATAAGTTAGTACATTTATGCATTCGTGCTCAGTGTCCATGTGAATATTTTCAGTAGCCTCAAGTGAAATGCAGTATTGAAGTAGAAATTCCAATTGAGGGAAAAGTTAAGAAATGTGGCTAAGATTGAAAGTTAGTAGTTGTTATGCATAAGGCTTAGCAACTCTATCTTAGATGAAATTTCGTAGGCCTTGCTCCATATTATAGAATTTTAGCCACGTGGTGATTTCTTATTCAAATATCTTATTCAGACCATGCAACAATTTCCTTGCTCCCTAAAGTTAGTAAAATTTTATAGAAAGAGTGTCAAGAAATGCTCCAGTTAAGTATAAATTTTCAGTGTGAGTTAGTCCGTAAAGCCAACAATTCATTTTAGCAGTCAGGCGGACAAGCTCGTATGGTTAACTAACTTTTCCACCTAGTCGTCCTATCTGAAGTCTTAAGAGTATGACGGTTCCAAAATGGAGCATTCTGGTAGTTACAAGTTCAACTCAGTTCATGTATCATACCTCAGTTTCAGATCCCAGATATTCAGTCACGATTCAGTTCGTAGGTACCCTGTGCATCATCCCAGTCTTTTGTTAGTAGCTCAGCCAAGTCAGGATCCTTCAGGGGACATAATGTCCCAATTGGGAGATGCACTATAATTCCCCAAGTTTTCATGTCCTAAACCTTCCATTTTCTCTTCACGTAACAGGACCTAGTTTGGAGTAGTGAGCACTCATAAGTTGACCAAAATAGTGGGTCGATGTGATATCAATACGTCGTGTCGCCCATTGATCAATAGATAATTTTTCCCCAATTTTCAGTGTAATTCCAATGAACCAACGCGAACTCGACATGCCGCGTTAGCCATCGCATCGATTCCATTGACGCGGCAAGTCGATCTCTACGACACTAGGCATGATTTATGCTCTTTTAATTCCGCGTCCAGAGGGGTAAATAGGTCTTTATCCCACTTCTATTCTTCCCCTAAAATATGAAATTAAGTCATTCATAGGGATAAAACACTCATTCTCTCTAAAATTCTTTCAAGAACAAACCCTAGGGGATCTAATTTCAAAATTCAAGATTCAAGAACGGACTATCAATCTTCACGGATTCAAGCACCAAGGTATGTTAGGTATTTATCCAAGGGTTTCCTTCCACCTTTGGAGTTCAAGAAACTCTTTTAAACTACGAGTTAATTGATTTCAACAATTCCAAGTGGGATTTGAGTGTATTTATGATTATGATGTTAATTGTGTTCTAATCTATGGTTTATTCCAAGTTTTGTGTGAAAAAAATTATCATGTGTATAGTATCATATGAATTCATGTTAAAATCCCTTGATTTTCAAATTGGGATTTGAAATTATGATGCCTACATATTGTTTATTATCATGTGCATAGATTATGTTCCCCGAATGCTTGATAAATTGCTCATGGGAATTAAATGTGAAAATAATGACATACTACCATATGTGCATGCTTATATCTTACAAGTATTTTATAGAATGCCTCTATGAACGAGTTGTGAGCAAGTAAACATTGTGATGCTTTTCAAGTTTATGCTATTCTTTACTTTTCACGCTATCGAATCCTGGGGGTATTCAATACCTGAAAATCTAGCTACTTACCTAGAGTTACACTAGTTACAGAACAGTTTCAGTAGCGTCATGAATAGTAGTACTCAATTATAAGTCATAGTCTTAGTTCAGTATATAGTTTTGAACGCAGTAGTATTCAGTCAGTACAGAACTAAGTATATTCATTCATCAAATAGAACTCAGAACACTCAATCAGTTACAGTACTCAGTGAACTCAGTAGAGTTCAATCAGTTAAAATGATCAGTAATAATTTAGTCTAGCCTAGAAAAGTGTAGAAATCAGTTCAATGTCTTTCATTTGGGAGTAAGATTTAGCACCGAGCGAGTGCAGGGATGAAGACTTCCCCATCAGAGAGGCAGAGTCATTAGTAGTAATCTCTGTACTCCAGAACTGCGTAGCCTGCGCAGGATGAGGAGTCACCCGTCAGACTAAGCTTGACTACTCCCAGGGGTCACCCACTAAATTAGGCTTGACTCTTCCCACGTGTCACTCATCAGTTAGGCTTGGCACCCTGGTTTTCCAGTGTTACTACCCGTGGCATGGTATTAGCACCCTTCCAACTTAGGTCATAAGTTGGACCCCTATTAGATCATATTTAGGGCATGTCGGTTAGATGATAACCTCTCACATTTTCAATTTCAGTCTCAGTATAAAACTCAATTTAGTTCTACAGAATTAGGACTGTCAGACATAGTCAACCAGCTTAGTATAAAACTTAGTTTAGTTCTATAGAATCAGGACTGTTAGAAATAGTCACTTAGTTAGTAGTATTACAGTTACAAGTAAACTCAATATCAGTCTTTCAGTTATCAAAACTCAGTATCCATAGTTACTATGATCTCAGACATAATATATGTAGATATGTGCACAGTATTGCACAGTTAGTGATTCCTCAGTTTCAGTTATATATGTACTCTAATTCAGTTGTATCCATGCTATTCAATCAGTTATTGTCATGCATATGAACCCTTGAATATTAGCCTACCTCACTTAGCATACCAGTATATTCAAAGTACTAATGTATACCTTTTCTTTTGCGCTATAATGTTTTATATCATAGGTTAAGACGCATGGGCTCTTGACTGTACTTAGCAGCCTAAAATATCAGCAGCAATTTCAGTAGTGAGTCCTCAACTATCGAGGGCATGCTTTAATTTCAGTTATCAGTTTATTAGTTGTTCAGTAGTTGGAGTTAGTTAGGGGCTTGTCCCATCAACTCCATATTTTAGATAGTTCAGTTACAAGCTTTTCAGACTAGACTAGTTCAGACAGTATTTAGATTTCAGCTATTTATCAGCTGTTATTATTTACCACTATTTTAGGTTTTGAATCTTATGGCATTTCAACTTTTTTTCTGCATTTATTATAGTATTATTATTTAGTGCTCATAGTAGATATCATTCATGGGTTAGCTTATGGTTTTTCGAGGTCATAGGCACCGTGCAGCATCTGGAGTACAGACTCGGGGCGTTACACCAAAGCAGTGAAAATTTCGCTTAGACCCATCTCTTCTTCAGATATCAGGAGTTTCTTGGGTTTGTCTTGCTATTACCAATAGTTTGTTGAAGGATTTTTATCTATTGCATCCCCAATGTCCAGAATGACTCAAAAGAAAGTGAAATTCTAGTGGTCAGATTCTTATGAGAAGAGTTTTCAGGAGTTAAAGACTCGACTCACTACAGCCTCAGTTCTAACTTTTCCCGATGGTTCAGATGATGCTTTCATAGTTGGTTTGGGGTGTGTATAGATGCAAACAGGTAAGGTCATAGCCTATGACTCTAGAAAGCTTAAGCCCCATGAAAAGAATTATCCCACCCATAATCTTGAGTTGATAGTTGTTGTGTTTAGCTTAAAGATTTGGAGGCACTATTTGTATGGGGTGCATGTTGATTTGTTCACAGACAACAAAAGCCTACAGAATGTATTTTCTCATAAAGACTTGAACCTGTATCAGAGGAGGTGATTAGAGTTGTTGAAAGATTATGATATAAGTGTTTTGTATCATTCGGGCAAAGCTAATGTAGTGGAAGATGCTTTCAGTAGATTGTCCATGGGTAGTGTTTCTCACGTTGAGGATGGTTAGAAGAAGTTAGTTTAGGAAGTTTATCAGCTTACCAGACTAGGTTTCCATTTGGTTGATTCAGTTGAGGGCAGTGTTTGGGTGTAGAATAGATCAGAACCATCTTTAGTTTTCGAGGTAAAAGAAAAGTAGGATAGAGATCCCAATTTAGTTAAGCTGAAAGAGTCAGTCAGTGATCAGAAAGTAGAGGTTTTCTCCTAATGGGGAGATGGTGTGTTGCGTTGCCAGGGTAGATTATGTGTGCCATGTATGAATAGCGTGAGGCAATGGATTCTTAAAGAAACATATGGTGCGCATTACTTGATTCATCCAGGGTCCACTAATATGTACCACAACTTGTAGGAAGGCTATTGGTAGAGTGGGTTGAAGAGAGACACTACAGAGTTTTTGGATAGGTTCTCTGCATATCAACAAGTAAAGATTGAGAACCAAAATCCTAGTGGGTCAATGCAGGAATTCAGTAGCCCCACTTGGAAGTGGGAGGAAGTGAACATAGACTTTGTGATGGGTTTGCCTCGAATTCATCGTCAGCATGATTTGATTTGGGTCATTGTGGACAAGATGACCAAATCAACCCATTTTTTTCCAGCTCATACCTCTTACTCACCCAAAGACTATGCCAGGACATTTATAGATGTATTGAGAGCATGTGTTGTTGACTTTAAGGGAAGTTGGATGACTACTTACCCTTGATTGAGTTCGCATATAATAATAGATACCATTCCAGTATTTAGATGGCTTCGTTTCAGGCATTTTATGGGAGGAGATATAAATCTCCCATTGGTTGGTTTGAAGTAGGTGAGGCCTCAATAGTAAGGCCTGACTTGGTGTTTGATGCCTTAGAGAAGGTGCAGTTGATCAGGGAGAGGCTTAAGACAGCTCAGAGCCGACAGTAATTGTATGAGGATGTGAGAAGAAAAGATCTCGATTTTGAGATTGGTGACTTTGTGGATTTGAAGATCTCTCCCATGAAGGGAGTGAAGAGATTTGGCAAGAAGAGAAAACTTAGTCCCCGCTATGTTGTTCCTTATAGGATTCTCAATCATTTCGGTAAGGTAGATTATGAGCTTCAGTTGCCTGCAGACTTAGCATCAGTGCACCTAGTGTTTCATGTCTCCTTGCTAAAGAAGTGCATTGGTGACCCAACAGTTGCAGTCCCTTTAGAGAGTATAGATATTTAGAGAAGTCTCTCTTATAAGGAAATCCCAGTCAAAATTCTTGATCGTCAGATTCGCAGACTAAGGAACAAAGAAGTTCCTTTGGTCAAAGTTCTTTGGCAGAATCAGTCAGTTGAGGGAGATACTTGGGAAGCAGAAGAAGATATGAGAACCAAGTATCCTCACCTCTTCTCTGCAAACACACACTCAGCCTAAGGTAATAGTCTTCCTTAGATTTACTCTATTGCATGTTCAGTTACAGTTGTATAGCATTCTCATATCATTCATGCATTCATGAAACAGTTCAGTCATGTGTCATGTCACCAGAATTCAATCATGCTTCAGTTATGCATGTCAATGTAAGTATTTATAGTTCCTCAGTTACTGTAAGTTCAGTCAGTCTCATTCAAGGATGAATGTTCCCAAGGGAGACATATTGTAAGACCCTACAAAATCCTAGTCTTATCAGTCCTATATAGCATGACAAAAGATGTCCCAAACATAGAAAATTCCAGTGAAGTGTCAAGACTTAGAATCATTTTAGACTTCGAAATTGGAGGATCTTATTTTTAACCTTTTAGACCTTAGTATGTCGATTTTAAAGTTGATTCATGATTAGGGTCACGTGTAGGTTATCTCAGGCGAGTTTTAGATTTTTTGGACTAGCGTAAGGGTGAGTTTGGATGTCCAAAATAGCAAGGGGTCGCGATAGGGTCGTGCCACGAGGGCCAGTTGACCAAGGCTCAGGGTCACGCCGCAAGGGCTGATTGACCTAAGCAAGGGTCACATCGCGAAGGTTGCTTGACCTAAGAAGGGGTCGCGATGCGATGGGGATCCTGTCCAGCAAATTTTATCTGGGTTTGTGGGGACAAATAGGTTATTTTTCCTTATATTATTCATCTTTAACATGAAATCAAACCTCCTAAAGGGAAAACTCACTCATTATTTCACAAAATTCTCGCAAGAGCAAACCCTATATTTATCAAATTCAAGTCTAAGCGTTAAGAGTTCACCATGAACTCTCACAAATTCAGAAACCAAGGTATGTTAGGTGTTCATCCTTGGGTTTACTTTCACCCTTGGACTTCAATAACCCTTTTTGAAACTACAAGTTTATTGATTTCATTATTTATATTTTTGAATTAGATTGTGTTCATGTATGTATTTTTGTATGATTTTCAAATCAAGATTCATACAAGTTCCAAGTGAATTAATTAGCCAGTATGTAGAATCATGTGATCCTTATGTTAAACCCTTGAATTTGCAAGTTGAATGTTGTAGTCATGATGTTTATATCTGGATGATTTCTATATGCATTACTTATTCTCCCTAAGTGTTTGATAGAATGCCCACGTAAATTGAGTAGTGAATTCATGACATGTTATCATGTGGTCCCACTGATGTACAAGTTCATGCCTCTCAAATGTTTGACAAAATGTCTAAATGAATGCATTGTGCACAAATAACTAATGTAATGCCTTCAAGATTTTGCCATGTTTTACTATTGATGCTATCATGTCCTGGGGGTATTCCATAATCGACAATCTAGTTGTTTACCTAGAATTACAGTAGCTACAAAATAGTTTTAGTTACATTATGAACAACAGTATTCAGTCAGTTACATAACTCAATAAACTCAGTCCAGTTCAGTCAGTCAACACGATCAGTAATGGTTCATTCAAGACTAGTACAGTCTAGTGATCAGTTCAGTGTCCATTCAGTTGAGAGTAGGATTCAACACCGAACAAACCCAGAGATAGGGGAATTCCTGCCAGTAGAGGGTTTGACCCTTAATAGCAGCCCCTGTGTTATAGAACTACGTAGCCAGCTTAGGGTAAGCCACCCTTCTACCATATTAGGGTTGACACAACTATGTATATAATTCATGAGTCTTCCTGTCAAATTAGGGTTGACACAACATTTTTAGTATCCCTTGGCAAGGTGCTAACACGCTTCCAAATGGGGTCACAGGTTGGACCCCAACTCAATTTATAATCAGGGTATGTCGGTTAGATGAACACTCCCACAGTTACAATTTTAGTATTCAGTACTCAGTAATCAGTATTCAGTCTCAAAATTCTGTAAAGAACTTACATTGTTCTACAAAACCATGGCTAACAGTTATCAGTTACTTAGCCATCAGAATTAAGTACTTTAGTATCAGTCTAAACCTCAGTTATAAGTAATCAAGTATCAGAACTCAGTACTTCAGTTTTAGTCTAATTCAGAGAGAGGTTATATGTATAATATTGTATAATCAGCATGATCAGTAGATATAGTTTTGTATGCACTCATATTCAGTTATTTCATGATGTTCATTCAGTCTGTTATCATCTCATGCATATGAACCCATGTATATCATCCTACCTCACTTAGCATACCAGTATATTCCACATACTGATGCATACTCTTTCTTTTGTGCTATGATGTCTCATATCATAGGTTTAGACGCACGGTCACTTGGCCGTACTTAGCAGCTAAGGTTATCAGCAACAGTTATAGTGGTGAGTCCTCATACTTTGAGGACAGAGTTTACTTATCTCAGTATTCAAGTTAGTTCAGTAGTCGGAGTAAGTTGGGGACTTGTCCCATCAACTCCATATTCAGACAGTTAGAGGCTTTCAGACTAGCACAGATAGATATTCAGTTTTTTAGATTTTATTATCAGTATATTTTTTAGTTATTATTTCAGTATTGCGAGAACCTTATGGCATTTTCAGTTATACTTCTGCGTATAATTTTTTCAGTATTATTATTCACTGCTCACAGCAGGTACCGGTCTTGGGTTGGCTTGTGATCCTTCGGGGTCATAAGCATCGTGTGACGTCCAGGGTGTAGACTCGGGGAATTACAAGACAAGTTCATGAAAAGGATGAAAAAATAGTCAGAGACACATGCAGAACAAATGAATAGTCACCAGCTACTCAGGCGTAGAGTAAATAGGTTAGTGTATGGACAGTTGTAAAATAGATAGTGTTTGTTAAATATTAGTCAGCACTTCTTAGGCCTATTTAAGGCTTTCAACTTGTAATAACAAAGAGCTTTCTAAAATTTCCAACTAAAAAAAACTCTACCATTCTCCCATATTTCCCATCTCCGCTCTCTAAAGTTCTCTCATTTCCTATATCAATAAAAAGTTTTTTGTAAGTATAAATTTCTCTATTTCTCTACTATTTTGATTAATTTTTCTTTACATTTATTTTATTCATATTTTTTTTTTTAAGTTTAATTTGAAAGTTTAAAATACTTTCAAAGATGAAATTATTTTAAACTATTATTTATCTCCCAGTTTTCCCGATCCGTCCCTCAAATGATGAAAGTATTTTAAACTATTATTTTTCTCCCCGTTTTCCTGGTCCGTCCCCCAAATGGTATTAGATCCAAGTTGAAAATAGAGTCTTAGAAGATACTACCACCAGTTTAATTTATAGTATAGCTAAACATTTTATAGGAGAACCTCAGCTTTTTCAAGATAAAAGTTTAGAAATATTATCAAATTTATCATGTCCAAAGTTTGACGATTTTAGATGGTATAAAGATGTTTTCCTCAACAAAGTCATGGTTAGAAAAGATTGTAATCATGATTATTGGAAAGAAAAAATTATAAGTGGCTTACCAACTTTATTTGCAGAAAAAGTTAGAACAAAATTAAAGGATAGATTTGAGGGAAAAAATCCTTATGGTAATTTAACTTATGGTGATATTATAAGTTTTATAAATATAACAGGACTAGAATATTGTACAGATATTAAACTTAAAAATCAACCAAAAAGGGATAATAAAATAACTCAAAAAGAGATAGGAAGCTTTTGTCAAGATTTTGGTTATATAAAATTATCCGCCCCTTCAAAGGAAGAGACCCAAAAGATTAAAAGACAACATAAAAATTATTAAGAAAAATCTGAAAAATCTCATTATTATAAAAGACGATTTAAGGGATCTAAAAAAGTTTATAAAGGTGAAAATAAAATCAATAATTAAAAATGTTGGAACTGCGGAAAAACTAGACATAGGGTTAAAGATTATCGGGTTCTAAATAAAAAGTAAGACAAGATAAATAAGTTAGAATTAGGAAACGACATTAAAAATAAATTATATTCAATTCTTAATTAGAATGAAAATAGTTCTTCTTTTGAAGAAAATCTTAGTGATGATAAATAGACTTAATGTAGCATACAGTTCAGATAGTAGTGAATTAACAGACCATTGTAATTGTAGCAGTGCAATTTGCACTTGTAACAGTCATTTTATAAATGTTATCACTAATAATAATAAATAAAAAGAGGTTTTATTTGATATGATAGATCATTTAGAGGACCCAAATCTTAGGAGAAATATTTAATAGCCTTTAAAGATATTGTTCTTGATCAACAGGTTGGTAATAAAGAAATTATTAAACCCTTTAATATGAAAAATGTACTAAATAAATTTAAAGAACATAGGTATGAAACAACAATACAAGATCCTCAGATAGAATTATTATACTTAAAGGAAGAACTTGGAAAAGTTAAGCAAAGACTTAACAATCTAGAAATAGAATCACTTGCTAATAAAATATTAAAGGATTTAACACCAAACTAAGACCCCAAATCACATCAGTTTGAGCCTGGTGAAACATGAGGATTAAAAAGTGACAATAAAGAAGTAGAGTCTCTAGAAATAGAATCTTTAGAAAAACTTCCTATAACCAAATCTGGAATTAATACAATTACTATAGTTAAACCACAAAGTTACCATATACCAATTACTATAGTTATCAACAAAGGTTATAAAATTCATAATATTGCATTATTTAATATAGGTACTGATGAAAACTGCACTATAGAAGGATTAATTCCTATAGAGTTCCTAGAAAAGAGTACTACACACTTATTCTCCGCAACAGGGGAAAAAATAAAAATAAATTATAGACTCCCCAAAGCCCATATTTGCAATGACGTAGTTTGTTTTATTAAATAATTTGTAATAACTAGAGATATTAATGAAGATATTATATTAGGTCTTCCTTTTATAACTCAAATAAAACCTTATATTGCCTAGCTAGATGGCATCCGCACCACTATTTTGGGAAAGGGATTATTTTCCCCTATCTAAACAATATATCATAATAAGAAAGTGATTTTATAAAAGATCAAACTACTTTTAGAGGAAATTTAGTCCAATGGGGATTAGAGAAAAACTAATCCACTATTAAAAGAAAATTTTCTATTATCATAAAATTTCAAAATTCTTTAAAAATAGTCAAAACTGTTTTATAAAAAGATGTCAACAATTTGATTTTATAAAGGGAGAAATTCTCTCCCAAAAATTTTAACAAAACTTTTTCTACAAAAATATTATGAGAAAAGTTTTTCTACAAGAAAATTATGAGACCTGGAACACCTGGATCGAGGTTGAGGCCTCCATTCCAGCCTTTTCGAATAGAAGAAAAAATGAAAAGACCATTCAACGAAGAAGATAAAAAGTCAAAAAATAGGTTTTCAGTCCTAGCAGAATTTCCATCCCTGCCAAAGCCTACCGTTACCCTACCGTCAATAGAATCCATTACCAGTTTACCCAGGATGCAACCTCTTAAACAAATATTTAAAAATGAATACTCCCTAGCCAATAAAAACATTTCTATCCAAACCAAAGATAGTTATGATATGAAACCACTGGAGACATATTCACAAGCAGTCTTCTCAGTCACTCTGCAAAAGAAAGAGGAACAGAGTACTCCTGATATAAAACAATTTGAGATAGTAGATTTACAGGTACTGTCGATAATGTCACTTGATAAAAGTACAAAGTTTTTTTAGTACCAAAGTTGTTAAAGCCTTGTTATACAAATTGGGACTATGTGGAGATAGATGATCCCCTCAAGAACCAAAGGTATTATGAGTTCATATTCATAGATACTAATTCATTGCAAATTGAACATAAGTTAGCATATATAAATGATCCCAATAGTATTCAACATTCAAAGTTTGCAATCAAAAGAATAATAAGCCTATTTGAATGGTTTGTAGATCACCTACATACACCCATTTCTCTATCGAGAAATTACTGACCTCAGACCTATAATTAGTACGATTATAAGGCGGCCTGGTACAACTTTATGTATGTTAGGCCTAACACTCACTTTTAGTTCGTGTAATATTCAGAGCAAATGAAGACTGTTGTGATTCCCTGATGGTTATACGACTGGTGGAACCATTTTTGAGGAAATAAACAGGTATTGTCAATAAAGTTTCAATAGCAATTTGAAAAGTTCCAGGTAGAGAAAAATATTTCTAAACTATCGAAAAATGTAAAATGGTGTAAAATTTTAATCGCTAAACGAATTTCATATATATTCTATTGGTCCTTCGGTATTCACGAAATTGAAAGGATCAAATACTTAAGAAAAAACATCCGTATTAAAGGATGTAGTTCAATATAGAAGCCAACAACAAGTTCATCCTCACAGAAGGAATCACACATCTCTAAGGAAGAATTAAAAAAAAGATTCAAAGAAGCCTTGTAAAATCTAGATAATGAGAATAATTAAAAATGGATAATGGAGCTATTAGATACTGCTTCCTCACATGCCAGAGAACCTAGCAACGAAGACATGCTGGATCCACAAGGAATAGCACATGCATATCTTCTCAACTGAAAGAAAGGTTCTCACACCCCTTCAAAAGTTTGAAAAGCTAATTTATGGACCTCACAAAAAAACGAAGACTAGAAGACAAGTGGCACAAATCTTCAAGGAAAAAAAATCCAAAATCCTCTTAAAGTCATCAAAAGACAAGTTCAAAATAAGGATGAAAATATAGTCAGAGACACGTGCAAACCAAATTAAAAGTCAGCAATTACATAGGTGTAGAGTAAATATCTTAGTGTTTGGACAGTTGTAAAATAGATAGAGTTCTTTAAATATTAGTTGGCACTTCTGAGGCCTATTTAAGGATTTTAACTTGTAATAAGAGAGAGCATATTGAAATTTCAACAGCTCACAAAAACTCTCTACCATTCTCCCATATTTCTCATCTCCCCTCTGTAAAGTTCTCTCATTTCCCATATCAATAAAATAAAATTCTAAGTATAAATTTTGCTATTTCTCTACTGTTTTAATTAATTTTGCTTTACATTTATTTTGATCTTATTTTTTTTTTAAAGTACTTTTATACTTTAAACTCTTTTAAAGTATAAATTACTTTAATTAATTCATACTATCATTTTTATCCCCATTTTCCCTATCCATCCCCTAAATGGTATCAGAGCCAAGTTTCCTGGAAGGAAGTATGAGTAGGAGTGACTAGAGCCTTACGTTGTCCTAGAGTCGGTCAAAATTAGTGTTACTATTGGAATAATCATTTTTCTGGTTAGTAATTACTGTTGTTCTTCCGCTATGTTTTAAGTTTTATTCCTTAAGTTGGGTAACCGTTTAATAGCAGTTTAGACATTGGCAAACCTAGAATTTTCCGTTGGATCAGCTCTAAGTGTGTGAAAAATAGAGCCGGACCCGGAGGATGTTCCCGTCGCCAAGCCTATAGTAATAAAATAAGAAAATTTTAGTGTAAGGAAATTAGTAATTACTGCACTCAAAAATAATTACTGTAGAAGTAACATCTAAAGTAGATTTTGGTCCTAGGATAGTGTTTTCTCTCTCATCAGCAAAAATCCTAATGAATACTCCAACCAACCAAAACGTAATAAATAGTGTTAATATTTCTGTTATCTCTAATAAAATGGCTAAAATAGAAAGTAATTTACACAATTGGAATATTCCAAAAGAAAGTTTTAATAGAGTCTATAAAACTAGACACTTTGATTTTGTAAAAAAATATAATATTAAAACTTCGGAATCTACTATTACAATTAATAAAAATATTGAGACTATTTAATTATTAGCAGCTGAAGATATTAATAGATATAGAAAAAATTACAAGTTCCTCCACATAGGTCTTGTTCAAATAGCAGTTAAACTAGTATATAGATTAGGTTTAGATGTTCCTATATGTCTACTTTTAAGTATAATAGGTTATTAAATTTTAAAGATTCGTTATTAGCAGTAATACAAAGTAACCTCGCTAATGGCATGGTACACTTTAATTGTTATCCTAATTTTTCTATAGATATTAATGATCAAAATGTTATGGATACATTAACATTAAATGTTAAAACAAAAAACATGTATAGTAAGGTAAATACAAGAGAAATAACAATAATATATAGAGTATATTGTAGATTAATGAAAACAACCTTAGCCCTTAAGGCTAAAATAGTTAGTAAAAAAGGAGCTACCATGCTTATGGAAGCTAATCATAATCATAATAATACCTTTGTCCCAAAAATGATAAAATGTGATGATGTATTAATAAAAATAATTGGCATTTTGACTCCATAACAGAGCCAAAAACAGAAGAAGAAAATTCAAATATTGAAAAAGTAGTACAATATACAGATGGATCTATAGATTTAAAATTTCTAAGATCACAATTCTTTAATCAAGCATCTTCAAGTAAAAGAATGTCCTTTTCTAGACCTTCAATCTCCAAATCGATAGAAGAAAGGGAAGTAATATTAGAAGATATTGAAAGAAAATTAAAAGGAGTTGATTTCTCAAAAACAATTCCCAAAGCAGAATACGAGTCTACAAATTTAAAAACTAAAAAATCAATAAGTCCCATTGCTAGTGAAATGCTAGGAGTAAGAGATTTCGTATGCATAATTAGGTCAGATGTAATGTTTTAACCTAACTTTGAATGTTTAGATAAACTATGGAATAGCCTTGAAAATTCTATTAAAAAGGAATGGTATAAACAAAAATATTCATTAAAAGAAAGATATTCTTTTAGAGAAAAATGGTGCAATGATATGAAAAGATTAAGATGTAATATTGAATTTTTTAAATGGTTTAAAATCACATGAAAATTAGATGATCAAAAAGATTTGTTAAACATCATTGTTAATAAATGGTATATTGCTAATAATAAAGTAGTAGAATAAATAATTCCCCCGTTAGAAGAAATTAGCATACCAGTAGAGGGTAGAATTGTTGCTACCTCACCTTTTAAATAAGATATAGTAGATACGAAAGGTGATCCTACAAATAAGGATATAAATAAGATAATCCAACAAAATAATTATACGGATCAATTATTACATATAGTATCTAAACAGATTCTCAATGCGAGAATAAATCAACTTTTAAAGATAAACCAAGTTCTTCTCATTATGATAAAAAGTTAGAAACTCATCCAATTTTTAAATTACTAGAATTCTCAAAAGAGAAATTTTCTAAATTTGAAGAAAAGTTTGAAGTAACCAACGATATTTTAAGAAAAATTAACGAAAGATTAAAAAATGAATTAAAAGTCACAAATGACAAGGTTATAAGAAATTTATCAAAAAGGAATGATGATGAAATTAACAAATTAAGCTCTAAATATTCAGTAAAAAGAATTACTATAAAAAGCCCACATTTTCGGATATCCAGTATGAAGAAAATAAATTTTTATCTCATACTTCACATTCTGAAAAAGAAATTGCCGAATGGAATATAGATGGATTAGTAGAACATCAAATATATAATAAACTACATGAAATTGGAATGGCCTTTACAACATATAAAATTTCCAGGATATCAGATAAACAAGCAGCGTTTATGATTATATCAGGTTTTACAAGTACTACAAAATATTGGTAGGAGAATTACCTCACAGATAATAACAGACAAAGCATTTTAAATGCTACTACTATTACTCAAACTATTAAGAATGAGTCAACAGGACAAACAGTTGAAAATCAAGTCTTAGAAGATGCTACCGCCACTTTAATTTATAGTATACCTAAATATTTTATAGGAGAACCTCAGCTTTTTCAAGATAGAAGTTTAAAAATATTATCAAATTTATCATGTCCAAAGTTAGACGATTTTAGATGGTATAAAGACGTTTTCCTCAACAAATTCATGGTTAAAGAATATTGTAATCATGATTATTGGAAAAAAAAAATTATCTAGTTTACCAACTTTATTTGTAGAAAAAGTTAGAACAAAATTAAAGGATAGATTTAATGGATCTAAAAAATCTTCTAAAGGTGAAAATAAAAGCAATAATGAAACATGTTGGAACTGCGGAAAAACTGGACATAAGGCTAAAGATTGTCGGGTTCTAAATAAAAAGAAAGAAAACATAAATAAGTTAGAATTAGGAAACAACATTAAAAATAAATTATATGAAATTCTTGATGAAAATAAAAATAGTTCTTCTTTTGAAGAAAATCTTAGTGATGATAATCAACTTAATGTAGAATACAGTTCAGATAGTAGTGAATTAATAGACCATAGTAATTGTAACGATGCAATTTGCAGTTGTGACATTTCTTCTATAAATGTTATCACTAAGAATAATAAAGAAAAAAAGGCTTTATTTGACATGATAGATTATCTAGAGGAACCAACTCTTTGGAGAAAATATTTAATAGCCTTAAAAGATATTGTTCTTGATCAATAAGTTGATAATAAAGAAATTATTGAACCCTTTAATATGAAAAATGTACTAAATAAATTTAAAGAACATAAGTCTGAAACAACAATACAAGATCTTAAGACAAAATTATTATACATAAAGGAAGAACTTAGACAAGTTAAGCAAAGATTTGACAATCTAGAAACAGAATCATTTGCAAATAAAATATTAAAGAATTTAACACCAAACCAAGACCCCAAATCACATCAATTTGAGCCTGGTGAAACATCTGGAGTAAAAAGTGATAATAAAGAAGTAGAGTCTCTAGAAATAGAAACTCTACAAAAACTTCCTAAAAATAAATCAGGAATTAATATAATTACTATAGTTAAACCACAAAGTTACCATATACCAATTACTATAGTTATCAATAAAGATTATAAAATTCATAAGATTGCATTATTTGATAAAGGTGTTGATGAAAACTGCATTATATATAATATCCTGAAATTTTTTTAAGCCTTATAGCATTTCTAGAAGATTAAGGAATGACTTCCAAAGTGAGTAGTGTCCAAAGTGAGCTAGCAACGGGCCGTCGCCCAAACTGTCTCAACCAAGACAGTAAGTCCCTATTCTGGTCCTAGTGCGATGGTTAGGCCGGAGGACAATCAAGCCAGCGATGAACTATCTGATGAGCCATCGCAGATCCCGTTTAGCATTTTGAAGCCATTTTTCAAAGGGTTTTTGGGTCTTTTTCTACCCTTTTTAACACCTAGATATATCAAAGACGAGGCATAGGACCTCAGTTTCATACAAAGCATCAAAAACTATGATTTTTCTCCCTCAAGAACAAGACCAATTCCTTTTCCAAGAACTTTAAGATCCCACCATAGTTTTTACAATTGAGTTAAGATTCAAGACTCCCATGTCAAAAGCTTAAAGAAACCTCATTCAAGAGTATGAAAAAGAGTCTCAAGCAAGCTTGTTCATCTACATTCAAAATCTAAGGTATGTGGAGTTTGAACAAGGGTACCTCTTTCACCCTTGTGCCCAAAGGCTTATTTTAAATACAAATTTCTGCAAATTATAAGATTTTTCATGAAATTGAAGTTAGGGTTTATACCCATTATTATTGTTTGCAAGATTTTGAGATTTCTCATGGATTAAAGGTTGAATTGCAAGATTTTGTTTATATTTCCATGCCTATTTCCGAATTTTACAGATTTTAAGATGATTATGAATGTTTTGTTATCAAGCATGAATTTTGAGATGTTAAAATCATGAGATTCATACTATGAGTTATTTTTTTAATATCTAGATTGAGATGATTGTAAGCTTTTTAAGATGATGGTTGAGCATGAAGTTTAAATATGATGATTATGCATTAAAGCTTTATATTTTGAGTCCTAAGTACAAGTGATGAGTTTGTAAGGAGATTATGATCTCAAATTTTTTTGCCAATCTTTTATAAGTACTTTCAAAAGCTAAGATATGAATCCACACTACTTATAATTTAAAGCTAAGAGAAGCATAATTTGTTCTTCATTATAGACCCTTGAGTTATTTTAAGGTGTATTTCCTAAAAGTTCTGAGCCTAAGTATGGGAGTAGGATTTAACACTGAGTTGGGTATGATTCCAAGGTCTCATACCCCAGAACTACATGCCACCGTAGGGTTGAGATTTATGGGCCCAAGGCTGAGATAGTGATCACTAAAGTTAAGGTTTTATTCCAATGGCAAGGGTAGAGCAGCTCTCCCCAACGTGGGAAAGATATTGGACTCCATGTGGCTCACATGGTTTATGTCGGTTAGAAGAAACTCCCAAAGAAGTCCCCTACTCTAAATTAAGATAAAAGTATATATGTTGAAAATTTGATTTTGAGATTCCCAGAGTCCCCCAAATCCAAGCTCTCTAAGTCCCAAAGTCCTATAATCTCCAAGTTTTAAAGAAGTCCTTTATTCTCCATAAGATAATAGTATAAGTTTTGAAAGCTAATGTTTTAAGATCCCTCTTGTTTACAAGTTTTGAGAATAAGGTGGAGAATACAAATTTTTGAACTAAGTGTAATGACTCAAGAGATTTGTACTGTATGCTTCATTATACATGATTTATGAGATTCAGATTATAGTTTTTCTCAATCTATGTGAGTCATTCATATCATCATGTATGTTTTATAAAGAATGATAACATTGTTTACTTAAATGCATACACCCCTATATACTCAGTGCATCCTCAAAGTACTGATCCACATATACATCTGTGTGCTACATTGTCTCATAATGTAGGTACAGGTTGTAGCACATATACCATATTCAGTTAGTTCGCAGCTTTCAGTCAGTAGGTGATGAGTCCTTTTGATTCAAGGGCTCGAGTCAGTTATACAGTTTGAGAAGTATTGTATTTTATTTATTCAGTCGTATTGAGTTAGGATAGTTGGGAGTCATGACCCGGCTACACATAGTCAGTACTAGTAGAGGCTTCATAGAGAGTCAGTAGTGTCGATGTATTTTATTTTAGTTTTTTCGTAAAAGCAGAGTTGTAATCTTGTAAACTCAGATTCTATATTGATCAAGTTTAGAGAAGTTTTATTGTTTCCGCTGATTTTGTTCAGATTTATGTATTTTATTCAGTTGCTTGTAAGTATGTCAGTAGCAGGGTTAGCTTGGGATCACTTGTGACCCTAAGCACTGTGTGACGTATCGGGACCCATTTTCAGGGCGTTACATTATAAAAGGATTGTTTGGGTAGAAATTCTTTTATTTGCTGATGATTATTCTACTTTAAATATTTGTTTAAGAGGTTGCAACCTGGGTAAACTGGTAATGGATTCTCTTGACGATAAGGGAGGTTTTAATAACTCTTGTACTCGAAAACCTTCATAATTTTTATCTAGTGCCATTATCGATAGTCCCTGCAAATCTACTATCTCAAACTATTTTTTATCAGGAATACTCTATTCCTCTTTTTTTTGTGGAGTGGCTAGGGAGACTGCTTGTGAATATGTCTCCGGTGGTTTCATCGCATAACTATCTTTGGTTTGGATAGCAATATTTTTATTGGTTGAAGAATATTCTTCTAGAAGCCTCAACCTCGAGCCTGGTGTCTAGGTCTCATAATTTCCCTGTAGAAAAATTTTTGTTAAAATTTTTTAGAGAGAATTCCCCCCTTATAAAATCAAATTGTTGACATATTTTTGTAAAATAGTTTTGGTTGTTTTTAAAGAATTTTGAAATTTTATGATACTATAAAATTTTCTTTTAATAGTGGGTTAGTTTTTCTCTAATCCCCATTGGACTGAAATTACTTTAAAAATAGTTTGATCTTTTATAAAATCTATTTCTTCTTTTGATATATTGTTTAGATAGGGGAAAATAATTATTTTCTCAAAATAGTGGTATGGATGTCATCTAGCTCAGCTATATAAGGTTTTATTTGAGTTATAAAAGAAAGACCTAATATTATCTTTTCATTAATATCCCTAGTTATTACAAAATCATTAATAAGAAAAACTTTGTCATTGCAAATATGGAATATAATTTGGGTGACGGATTGAGAAAAGGGGGAGAAAAATAACATTTTAAAATACTTCCATCATTTAGGGGACGGATCGGGAAAACGAGAAGCAAAATAACAGTTTAAGATAATTTAATCGTTGAAAGTATTTTAAACTTTCAAATTAAATTTTAAAACAACAAAATAAGAAAAAAATAAATGTAAAGATAAATTAATTAAAATAGTAGAGAAATAGAGAAATTTATACTTACAAAAACTTTTTATTGATATGGGAAATAAGAGAACTTTACATGGGGAGATGGGAAATATGGGAGAATGGTAGAGAGTTTTTCTGAGATGGAAATTTCAGAATACTCTCCTATTACAAATTGAAAGCCTTTAAAGAGGCTTTAAAAGTCCTGCCTTATATCTTATAAACCCTATTTATTTTACATCTGTCTATATACTAATACATGTTATTTTCTTTACACTTGGTCGGTAGCTGATGACTATATATTCATTGAATAATTGATTCTTGCCGTTGATGACTTTTGAAAAGATATGTCTTTTAAATATTTTTGAAGGGATTTTTGCCTTTGGAGGGTCCACCGTGTTTTCTTATGTGTCTTTGTCCTTTGTGACATGAAGACTTATGTACCTTCGTCTTGAAGTGACATGGTTTTTTGGGTGGATTTCATGGGGTCCACCATTTATTGTATCTTGTGCTTCTTCGTCCTGTAGTGACATGTGTTTTATGGTGCCTGTCCTTTGTTGAATGTAGAAGAGATGTTGGGTCTTCTTCTTTGCTAAACGGATATCGTAGTATCTATTAACTCCATTATCTTTCTTTGAAGGCGAGACTCTTTTCGTGAGAAAGAACCAGGTGTAGATTTATTTGATGAGGTATATCATAAAATATTTTTAAAAAAAACTAATAATAATAAATGTAAACCATTTATTATTTTGTGATAATATAGAGATATTTTACCTAATATATTGCTATTTTATGCAAAGGTAAATATTCATCAAATCTTTTTATTGTAAAATACAGTAAAGGGACAAATAGGTTTTTTTATAATATTAGAGAACTAAATATTTATGGGTAGATGAATTAATATTCATATTATAGGTTTTAAATGGTTTAGTAACCTTGCTATGCATCTTTATTAAGTGCCATAATTTGGCGAAGCTATTAATTTTGTAAAATATGCTTCTTGTTTAAAACATTTCTATTGATAAAACTTATTTGAATAATAACTAGCGAAGGGACTCAATATTCTCCAGTAGTGTAGAGATATTCTGTTAAAATGAACTCACTAATTTTTTCGGGTCTCGAGGGGATTATTTACCTTACTTTGTATATCAAGGCTTTAACCACTCTCATACTTTCGTATTTTTTATCAAGTGCTCATATTGGCAGTACCTGTAGATCTATTATCTCAAATTGCCTTTTATCAGGAATACTTTGTTCTTTTTTTCTCTATGGTGTGACTGGGGTGACTGTTTATGCGTATGTCTCTGGAATGTATGTGAATTCTTCTAGGACTAAAAATCTAGTTTCTAACTTTTTATCTTCTTCATTGAAGGGTTTTTGCATTTTTCCTTCTGGTCGAAAAAGGCCGAAATGGAGGCCTCGTCTTTATTTTGGGTTTTTCGGGTCTCCTCATTTTATCCTTGAAGAAATTCTCTGGTCAAAAAATCTGGGAGAGAATTGTTTTCTCCTATTATAAATTCTATTTGAAAATCAAAACTTGATAATAAAGCTTGCCATCTGGCAAATATCTATTTAGAAATTCAATTTTTAAAATCTTTTTGTAAACCATCTTTGGTTGATTTGTAGTCTACTCTAAGTAAAATTTCTTTGTTTATTAAATAATCTTGAAATTTAGTAATACATAGTACTATAGCAAAAATTTCCTTTTTAATAGTACTGTAATTCTTTTGAGTATCCTTCCAGATTCCCGACGTGAATCTTACTAATTATTCAGTAGATACTATGGAAAGCCTTTGTTTAAGGATGCCTCTATTACCTATGTTCGAGGCATCGATTTCTACAATCATAAGAGCCTCTGGATGCGGTATCCATAGACATGGATGTTTTTGAACTATTGATTTAATTTTTTGAACTGTATTAGTGTGCTCTATTCCCCAAGGTACTAGATTTTTCTTTAAACGTTGATAAAGGGGTTTACAAACCTGTCTAATAGTAGGAATAAAATCTGCAACATAGTTGAGACTTTCTAAAAAACTTTGAAGCTGGGTTTTATCAGTTAATTCACCTGGAAACTTATAGGAGAATTCTATGGCTTTACATATGGGTTTATAGGTTCCTTTATATAAATCATGACCAAGAAATCTAATAGAGGTTTGGAGTAATTTAATCTTTTTAGCACTAACTACTAGTCCATTTTGTTTGGCATGTTTTAAAAAGGTTTGGAGATGTTTAAAGTATTGGTCGATATCTTCGGAAAAATTAAAATATCATCTATGTAAAGTATAGATATATGACTATATTGATTGAATATATTATTCATAATTTTCTGAAATTCAGATGGAGCATTTTTTAGTCCAAAAGGCATTACATTCCATTCATATTGTCCAAAAGGAACATTGAAGGTTGTTTTATATTTACTTTTTTCTGCAATTTGTATTTGCCAAAATCATGATTTCATATCAAACTTGCTATAAATATTATCTTTATAAGTTCCTTTAAGAAGGTCACGTTTGTTAGGTATCGGGTAACTAATCTATTTTTATACTTTATTAAGAGGCTTATAATTGATAACTAGTCTTGGGGCACCTCTTTCCTTTTCAACACTATTTTTGACATAAAAGGTTGAACAACTCCAAGGAAATTTAGAAGGTCTAATAATTTTTTTATCTAATAAATTGTTAATTTCTTTTTTACAGTATTCTATAAATTCATGGTTCATTTGAATGGGTCTTGCTTTTGTTGGAATAATCCTTTCGTCAAATCCCTCAATACAGGGTAATTCGACTATGTGCCTTTTTCTTTCCCAAAAGGCATTAGGAAGATCTGAGCAAACTTCTCGCTCCATAATTTCTTGTAGATTTTTAATTTTTGCTTCTACCTCTAGGGTTTTTAAAGAGGATTCAATTCTTTTAATTTTTATTTCTTCTTTTAAATAATTTATCTATTGTGAAATTAAATTGATTTTAAAGACCACTTTATTTTTTATAAAGTCACTTTCTTTCTTTGATAGACTATTTAGATAAGAAAAAATAATGTTTTCCCCTAAAATAGTGGTGTGGATGCCGTCTAATTCGGCAGTATAAGGTTTTATTTTATTTATAAAAGGTAGACCTAAAATTATCTCTTCATTTTAATCCTTGGTTATTACAAATTTATTTATGAAATAAATTCCACCATTATAGATGTGTGCATTGTATAGTTTATAATTTATTTTTAATCTTTCTCCTATTGCAGAGAATAATTTTGTAGTACCTTTTTCAAGATACTTAGTGGGGATCATTCCTTCAATGATACGGTTTCGATCGGCTCCTATATCTAATAATGTCACTTTGTGAATTGTGTAGTTTATAACTAATGTAATGGGTATATGGTAACTTTGGGCTTTATCTTTTGTAATTTTGTCAATTTTTGATTGATTTTCTAGAGAGTTAATACCTTTATTATTCTTTTCTATTTTTGATTTTTCTCAAAGCTTTAATTGACATGGTTCAAATTTTTTATTAGAAGCTAAATTGTCAGTAAGTGATTTATTGCTAAACTCCTGCTTAATTTTTTTTCTTTCCTTTTTAAGTATTGTAACTCTATTTTAAAGTCTTGAATAGTTGTTTCTGATTTTTGTTCTTTATTTGACATATCTCTCATGTCAGAGGCTTTAATTATTTCTTTATCAAGATGTTGATTAAGAACAATATTTTTTAAGGAAATTAATTATTTTCTCTTAAGGATTAGATCTTCTAAATGATTGATAATATCAAATAAGACTTCTTTCTCCTTGATACTATTGGTAATAACATTGCTAAAATGATTATTGCAAGTGCAACATGAACTGGTGCATCTACAATGATTAGCTAATATATCACTGCAAACATTATTATATTTTCTATTAGAGAGTAATAATCTTCATTTTCTTCAAAACATAAATTATTAATCATCGTCTTTAATTCTGCAATCTTTAGTTTTATGATTTACTTTTTCATAGTCCCAACCTGTACTATTATTATTTACATTATTAGTGGAATTTGATTGAGGTTATGGGTTTTTATTATTTTCATCAATAATGTCATTGGTGACTTTTAATTCAGATTTTGATTTTTCATTAATTTTTTCTAAAATATCATCTGTCACTTCAAACTTTTCTTCAAATTTAGAAAATTTATCTTTGGATAATTCTGGTAATTTAAATATTGGGTGAGTTTCTAACTTTTTATCATGATGAGAAGAACTTGGTTTATCTTTAAAAATTGATTTATTTTCGGTTTCGAGAATGTTTAGATACTACATGTAATAATTGATTTGTATAATTATTTTGTTGGAGTATGATATTTATATTCTTATTTGTAGGATCACCTTTATTATCTACTATATCTAATTTAAAAGGTGAGGCAGTAACAATTCTACCCTCTACTGTAAGCTAATTTCTTCTAACAGAGGAATTGTTGATTCTACTACTTTATTACTAGTAGTATGCCATTTATTAACAATCATGTTTAACGAATTCTTTTGATCCTCTAATTTTCCTATAATTTCGAACCACTTAAAAAATTCAATATTACATCTTAATCTTTTCATATCATTGCACCATTTTTCTCTACAAGAATATCTTTCTTTTAAAGAATATTTGAGTTAATACCATTATTTTTTAATAGAATTTTCTGGGCTATTCCATAATTTATCTAAATATTCAAAGTCAGGTTCAAATATTACATCTGACCTAATCGTGCATCGGGAATCTCTTAATCCTATCATTTCACTAGCAGTGGGACTTACTGATTTTTTTAGTTCTTAAATTTGTAGATTCATATTCTACTTTGGGAATTGTTTTTGAGAAATCAACTTCTTTTAATTGTCTTTCAACTTCCTTTAATGTCACTTCCCTTTCTTCTACAGATTAGGAGACTGCAGGTCTAGAAAAGGACATTCTTTTACTTGAAGATGCCTGATTAAAGGATTGTGATCTTAGAAATTTTAAATCTATAGATCCATCTGAATATTGTATTACTTGTTCAATATTTGAATTTTCTTCTTCTATTTCTGGCTCTGTTATGGAGTCGAAATGTCAATTAACTTTTATTAATACATTATCCCATTTTATCATTTTTGGGATAAAGGTATTATTATGATTATGATTAGCTTCCATAAGTATGGAAGCTCCTTTATTACTAACTATTTTAGCCTTAGGGGCTAAGGTTGTTTTCATTAATTTGTAAATATGCTCTATATATTATTGTTATTTCTCTTGTATTTACCTTACAATTCATGTTTTTGTTTTAACATTTAATGTTAATGTATCCATAACATTTTGATCATTAATATCTATAGAAAAATTAGGATAACAATTGTAACGACCCATTTCGTCATTACTAAATTATTCATAATAAATTCATGAAAATTCTTAATTTTCATTCCTCTATATTATCTTGTGTCCAAAATAGCCAATATTTTATTTATTAGGTCACCTCAAATTTTCCGGCGAAGATTTTAGCCTTTGAATATGTCTAGATAGACTCAATCTTGATGAATTTAATTATTCATGAGTAATAATATACATATTTTAGTTTGAAAGTTCTTTAAGTATGAATTAAGGTCATACAATATCCCTAACACAAAGTGAAGTATAAAACTTTCTTTCTGATACAGTTTCTATTAGGGTTTCTATTAGGAAAAACTTCAAAATATTATATCTCATAGAATATAAGGAGTTAGGGGACCCAATAACTACCAAACCAAATATCTTTGAGTCCTCTTTCTAACGAAAAAAACAGTTCCTCAATCCAAATTCAGAGTAAAATGTTATGACCATTTATATGAGCACTATCCGGGCTGAAACAGGATTTCTCTTTAGCGAAAATTCTGATGATATTTAAATCAGCTTCAGCCATATATTCGGTCTAAAAAACCCAACTTTCAATATCCAACCCTAGAGATGTGATTTTCCAAAGCTTAAGGTGAAATTCCTTCGTTGAGGTAAGTTTTTTCATTATTTTCTCCGTCTTTTAATTCTTTAACATCTTGGAATCCTTAAAAAGACCTTTAATGGTGGAATTCTTTTAGGAAATACTCATGGGTATTCTTAATATGACCTAGAGCTAATTCTAAACTATCAATTAAAGATTTCTAACGTGAATTTTATAAACTAGATTATGACTTTTGATGGTTAGGAACCTTGAATTTTGTAAAGATGAGACCTTTAGCATAAAAACATCATTAATGGAGACGGGTTAAACTTAAAAAGTTAATTAATGATTAATTGAACTTGGGGAATGATATAGACCTTGAACTAAGGGTAGAATTAGTGGGTTTGAATCCCCAAGATATTTATTTGAAGAGTAATTATTTCATTACTCTTATAATTGCTTGATTTTTAGATGTTGATTATTCCAAGGCATGAAGGAAAGGAAAGAGCATCTTTCTTGCAACTTGTTTCTTCTAAAAGCTTGGCATCCAGGTAGGCTAGGTTTAATGAGTAGAAGATTGTGTTATTTTATATTTTCATAATTTAAAATTGATTGGAGAAAGCATGTCTAGGCCTGCAGGCATGGAGTTGAGGTGGATAAAGACACTAGAACTTAACTTTAATCCCAAAAACTATATTATTGATTAATGATGTGATACTTGTGATATTATGTGTTATTTCCTCACAAGGAGATTATTGTAAATGAAGTATGTGTACATGATAGTTCTTAGTTGTTCTAGTGATGAACCTAGTTGAGTTATAATGATATTAAGTTTTATGTATTGGACAATAATATGATGAGAAGAATCATGATAGGATCAAGTATTGATGAACATAGTAATATCTAAAGGAAAGATGACTTGAATAAGTGTAATGATTGTATTATATGGAAAAAGGTAGTGACATATAAATAATTAATGAGTAAGTAATGCTCCAATAGTGACTTGCATGCTTAAGTGTTAAATTATGATTTATTTTATGATATTATTTTTTGGTATTGAAAAAATCACTTTATCTATTGGATGCCTAAGAGAGGCTAAATTAGTGATAATAATAATTTACTGAAATGTTCCTATAAGATGTTTGTTTGATAATGATAAATCCTTGTATTAATGTCATGAATGTCTTGTTGATATTCTTGAAGAATTATTGAAATAATACCCTTGAGAGGATCAAAATATTGATAAATGAAAGAACTTGATCGAATTTTTTTATGATTTTAAGTACACTTATAAATTTAGTACATCGTATTGCATCCCGAAAGATAGCATGAATTTAATAAAATATATATAGTAGGTTACAGTTTAATTGGGGTTTAGACTCGACTTAATTATGTGTATGCTCCTAAGTTGGATACTTGTTGATTGGTATTCGGACATGTTTGAAATTGTTGATGTTTGGATTGTTGATGCACGTATAAATAATTATTGAAATTTACTTGATGGAATTATCTCATAACTTTAAGTATACTTGTAAAATTGGTACATCGTGTGTATGCTATGAGAAAGTGTAAATTTGATATTGATATTACTTATTTATAGTGGATCGTGTAACACTCTAGTACGAATATGTATATGTTGGATGGGGTACCACGCCAGTACGATATGTATATGATAGATCGGGTACCACATCGGTATGGATTTGTATATGTTGGATTGGGTACCATGTCGGTACGGATATGTATATTATTGATCGGGTACCACACCAGTACGGATATGTATATGATGGATCGGATACCACACCGGTAAAAATGTGTATAAGTTAAATCGGGTACCATACCGGTATGGATATGTATATGTTGGATCGGGTACCACACCGGCACGGATATGTATATGATGAATCGGGTACCACGCCAATATGGTGCAATAACATAGATTGTTCCCTACAGGTTATGACTATTTGGAAAAAATAAGTCCTATAGCATGTGTGTACATATTTGTGTTGAGTCTGTGGATGTTTACAGTATGATTGATACTTTTGATGGTTATGTCGCTTGTTTGTGAGAACTTTTTAATCTGTTATTGTTGTATTGTTGATTCATTGTGTATTTGATTGTGTGATATGTGTTTGAAAAAGTAAAACTTTGTAATTACTTATATATTGGTTGACTTTTTTTATTTAAACTTGTTTTAATCGTAGCTTACCAGAATGGCTAATTATCATTCTTTAATATTATAAGAGAGCATTTTGTTGTTAATTCGAGAGTTTAGTGTGGGTTGTCTATTATTACGGGTTTGTTCTTGTGAATATGAGTAATGAAAAAGATAAGGTAAATAAAGAGGAACATTGATGTATTAGCATTAGATTGGGGTTTATTGTGTGAATTAATGAGGCTAGAGTATGTTAGTAGTGAATATAATATTGGTGGAGTTGGAAGAGTAGTTGGATGATGTAAGTTATATAAGTAAAGTAATAATGTTATTACAACCTTAGTTGGATTACATTCCATTCAAGATGTCATGAATTATTTTTCTTAATTTTATTTTATGATTATATGGACTAACACAGTCGGTCGATGATGCCTACCAGTACGTGTGGTTGTACTGACCCTACTCTTCTATATTTCTTCTTGGGGTGTAGAATGGATGTAGGTTAATTTACAGTTACTAGATGGATGACGATATTCAGCACTAACTTTTGCACTTTTATCATGGCAAATGTTAGAGTCCTCATATTATTTATTTTATTGTCAGTCTATGTTGTAGTAGATAGCTCTTGTACATGTCTGACTAAGTCTAGGGATAGTGAAGGACACTTGTAAGAAGTATTATAAAAAAAAATATTAATTAATATTTAATTTACTTTATTATATTTAATTCAGTATTCCTTTAAAACAGAAGTCTTCCTCATATTTTTAGTTGGGTAATAAGGGTTCTCCAACCTGCTTAGAATAGTGTAAGTGCCCGTACGGTCCAGTAGTTTGGTCATGACAGTTGGTATCAGAGCGTTAGATTCACAGGTCCCACAAGTACAAAAGCAATGTCAAGTAGAGTTTCGTAAATTTATGTGTAGGGCCTCACACCCAATCCTGGAAAGGCTATGAGGCATGTAGAAGTCTTCTTTCTTTCTTTCTTTCTTTCCATCACACTGTCCTAATATTGGACTATTAGATTGAATCCAATTGGTATCTTGACAATTCTAATTGGTATCTTAACAGAGCTCAATTGGAATATAGTTGATTCCAATTGGTATCTTAGTAATTTTGAATAAAAATCTAGGAGATTTCAATTGGTATCTGTTAATAAGGTCTAAAAGTTATTGTTAATAGGTAAAGACTTGTGAAAGTAGTGAACTTATTGATTGCTTGCGTTTGATATTTGGCTAAACTTGTGTTACTAGATTTTTGTCATTGTTGTGAATAGTTTTTTTTTGAATTTAAGTGTTGAAAATTGACTAAGTTGTTTTTGTTGATAATTTTGATGGGATTATTTTATTTCTTGTTATTGTGAAATTAGCAATTCTATGGTGCTTAATTATTTTTGGTACTATTATACTGATGAAATTGAGTGTATGAGAATTGAGGGGATGATATGAGAATATGATGTCAAGAAAAGATGGTGAAAAAATGACATGAATAAAAGACTGAGGTGATATGTGTTTTCTGTTGTGAGAGGTTCTTGTTAATGATGTTGTGGATGGATCCTAGTGTAGTTCGATTATTTGATATTATTTGGGGATCCTTGTGTGGTCCGATCATTGAGAATATATTTATAATTTTTGTGCAGTTCTACTATTAAAATTATAATGGATTCCTTGTGAGGACTAGCTAAGTGACATTATCTTTGAGTTCCTTATATGAACGAATTCTTAATGCTTGGTAAAATAATGAGTTTTAAATAAAAGTGACAAAAACTAGTAGAGGTTGTTGATACCTATAAAATTTGATCGATGACTTGTCTGGAATGTGATATTGGTTATGAGACTATTAATAACTTGTACTCAATTTATTTTGTTTTGCCTTGATTATGTGCTAGTGGTGTGGGTACCACTCTTGAGGTGATTAAGAGTTAAGTGAAGCCCGTAATAAAAATATTGTTAGGTAGAAATAAGAATGACTCTGTATATCTTAAATTGGTGTTAGTGATATAAGAGAGATTTGGCTTGACCATGAAGTGTTTGTCGTTGAAAAATATTAAGTTAGTGATTGTCAGGACATAAGTTGTAGCTGTGGATATATGCATTAGGAAAAATCTTGAGAAGATCAATTATTATTGACTTGACCTTGTGGTTGAATTATACATTTGCATGTCCCACAGAGTTGTCTGATATATGACACTTTTAGAGAATAGTAATTTCCATGATAGTGGCAATGCAAAATCGAATGGCTTAGTTACATTCATAAAATAATTAAGGATGATCCCGAATGGAAGAATAAATGAATTATTAAATGGAATGATTGATCTTTCCTTAGGTGATACTTGGTGGATATTAGTTGTTAAGTGATTAAGGTATGATGATTAGATGGATATTAACAATGTTGTGGAGGAGAATGTGTTGTAGGCTATAACTATGTGGGATCTTTATGGCTAATAGTGTAAGTTTGTGTAATAAGTGAGAGGTTATGTTGTCATCTATATATAGTAGTAAATACTAAGCTTGAATCATAGGTAATCTTGAGGTGAAAATAATAGTGCTTATGAAATGTTGAAGCTTGATTTATAGAATGAATTTAATAGTCTTGATTGAGTTCATATGGATATCTAAGTTATGTGATTTGTAAGTGGTGTGGTGGATTAAATATGATCAAATGTAGATTCTCCATGGGATAGTCTTGGCTAGAAATTGAGTCAAGTGTCTCAGAGAGAGTTTGTGTGTTGGATGGATTAGTTGTGACTTATCTAGTGTTGAAAATTTGAGTAGTAGATTCATGTAGCATCTTGTAGCACTTTTCAGAATAGAATTTGGGGCTCTACAACTTCAGTAAAAAAAAAAAGAAGGTATTTTTGAATATCTATCTTCTTAGAGGTGAATCTTTTAACCATCTTTATATTACTTTCGTAAAACTCAAGTTTAAGACTTAGGTCGTTGAAAGAAGAATAAGTGATTCGTGTGTAAATATTTGGCTCCGCATCTTTATATTTTGAAAAACTTTGATAGAATGATTGAGTATAGAATGTAGGTTGGTCGATAAGTATATCGAGAGAGTGAATACAGTGCAGTATAGGCAACTCTATTAGTAATGTCTCTCTAATTCCAACCTCGTCTTTTTCTCCACTGAATGTTCGTTCGGGGATGAACAAATGGTAAATTGGTATCTGATTGTAACGACCCATTTCATCATTTATAATTTATTCTTAATAATTTCATGAAAATTCTTAATTTTCATTCCTTAATATTAACTTGTGTCCAAAATAGCCAATATTTTATTTATTAGGTCACCTCAAACTTTCCGGCGAAGATTTTAGCCTTCGGATGTGTCTAAATAGACTCAAGCCCAATGATTTTTAATTATGCATGATAAATAATATCAATACTTTAATTTGAAAGTTCTTTAGGTATGAATTAAGGTCGTACAATATCCCTAATACAAAGTTAAGTATAAAACCTTCTTTCTGATACAGTTTTGATATGGGTTTCTATTAAGGCCAACTTCAAACCATCATATCTCATAGAATATAAGGATTTAGGAGTCCTAATACCTATCAAATCAAAGATATCCGAGTCCTCTTTCCAACACAACAAACTGTTACTCAATCTGAATTCGAAGTAAAAATATATGACTATTTTACGCAGCACTGTCCGGACTGAAATGGGATTTCGTTGTAGCGAAAATTGTGATGATATTTAAAACAACTTCAGCCGTATTTTAGGTCTAAAAACCCCAAATTTCACTCCCCCAACCCTAGATAGGTGATTTTCCAAAGCTTAAGGTGAAATTCCTTCATTGAGGTATGTTTTTCCATTTATTTTCTTCGTCTTTTAATTCTTTAACATCTTGGAATCCTTAAAAAGACCTTTAATGGTGGAATTTCAATGGGGAATACTCATGAGTGTTTTTATTATGGACTAGAGCTGATTCTAAACTATAAATTAAAGATTCCTAACAGGAATTTCATAAATTAGATTATGAATTTTGATGGTAAGAAACCTTGAATTTCGTAGAGATGAGACCTTTAGCATAAAAGCTCCATTAATGGAGATGGTTTAAGCTTGAAAGAGCTAATTAATGAAAAATTAAACTTAGGAAATGATATAGACCTTGAATTAAGGGTAGAATTAGTGGGTTTGAATCCCCAAGATATTTTTTTGAAGAGTAATTATTTAATTACTCTTATAATTGCTTGATTTTTGGATGATTAATTATTCCAAGGCATGAAGGAAAAGCTTGTTTCTTCCAAAAGCTTGGCGTCCAGGTAGGCTAGGTTTAATGAGTAGAAAATTATGTTATTTTATATTTTCATAATTTAAAATTAATGGGCGAAAGCATGTCTAGGCCTTCGAGCATGGATTTGAGGTGGATAAAGACACGAGAACTTAACATTAATCCCAAAAATAATATTATTGATTAATTATGTGATACTTGGATATTATGTACTAGGTCCCCGCAAGGAGACTGTTGTAAATGAAGTATGTGGACATGATAATTCTTAGTTGTTCTAGTGATGAACCTAGTTGAGTTATAATGATATTAAGTTGCATGTATTGGACAATAATTTGATGAGGAGTATCATGATAGGATCAAGTATTGATGAGCATAGTAATATCTAAAGGATAGATGACTTGAATAAGTGTAATGATTGTATTATATGGAAAAAGGTAGTGACATTTTTATAATTAATGTGTAAGTAATACTCCAATGGTGATTTGCATGCTTAAGTGTTAAATTGTGATTTATTTTATGATATTCTTTTTACTTTATCTAATGGATGCCCATGAGAGGCTAAATTGGTGATAATGATTATTTATTAAAATGTACCTATGAGAGGCTTGTTTGATAATGATAACTCCTTGTATTAATGTCATGAATGGCTTGTTGATGATCATGATGAATTATTGAAATAATACCCGTGAAAGGGTCAAAATATTGATAAATGAAAGCACTTGATCGAATTTCTTTAATATTTTAAGTACACTTATAAATTTAGTACATCATATTGTATCTCGAAAGATAGTGTGAATTTAATAAAATGTATGTTGTAGGTTATAGTTTAATTCGAGTTTAGACTCAACTTAATTGTGCATATGATCCTAAATTAGATACTTGTTGATTGATATTCGTACATGTTTGAAATTGTTGATGTTTGGATTATTGATGTGTGTATAAATGATTATTGAAATTTAGTTGATGGAATTGTCTCATGACTTTAAGTGTACATGTAAACTTGGTATATTATGTTGTATGATGTGAGGAAGTGTAAATTTGATATTGATATTACTTGTTTATGATGGATTGGGTACCACGCCGGTACGGATATGTATATATTGGATTGGGTACCACGTCGGTACAAATATGTATATGAAAGATTGGGTACCACATCGGTACAGATATGTATATGTTGGATCGGGTACCATACCGGTACAAATATGTATATTATGGATCAGAAACCACACCGGTACGGATATATATATGATGGATTGGATATCACGCTGGTACGGATATGTATAAGTTGGATCGAGTACCATGCTAGTACAGATATGTATATGTTAGATTGGGTACCACGCCTGTACGGATATGTATATGATTGATCGGGTACCACGTTGATACAGATATGTATACAGTGGATTGGGTACCACACCGGTACGGTACATGAACATAGATTGTTCCCTGCAGGTCATGATTATTTGGGAAAAAATAAGTCCCATAGTATGTGTGTATATATTTGTGTTCAGTCTATGGATGTTTACAATATAGTTGATACTCTTGATGGTTATGTGGCTTATTTGTGAGCATTGTTTGATCTCGTATTGCTTTATTATTGATTCATTGGATATTTGATTGTGTGATATGTATTTGAAAAAGTGAAACTTTGTACTTACTTATATGTTGGTTGACTTGGTTTATTTATATATGTTTTAATCATAGCTTACTAGAATGGCTAGTTATCAATCTTTAGTATTATAAGACAATGTTTGGTTGTTTGCCCAAGAGTTTAGTGTGGGTTGTCTATGATTACGGATTTGTTCCTGTGAATATGAGTAATTAAAAAGATAAGGTGAATAAAGAGGAATAGTGATGTATTAGTGTTGGATGGTGGTTGATTGTGTGAATTAATGAGGCTAGAGTATGTTAGTAGTGAATATAATATTGATGGAGTTGGAAGAGTAGTTGGATTATGTAAGTTATATAGGTAAAGTAATAATGTTATTACAACCTTAGTTGAATTACATTCCATTCAAGATGTCATGATTTATCGTCCTTAATTCTATTTTATGAATATATGGACTAACACAGTCGGCCGATAATGCCTACCAGTATGTGTGGTTGTACTGACCCTACTCTTCTGCATTCCTTCTTGGGGTGTATACTGGATGTAGGTTAGTTTACAGTTACTAAATGGATGACGATATTCAGCACTAACTTCTGCACTTTCATCATGGCAGATGTTAGAGTCTTCATATTATTTATTTTATTGTCAGTCTATGCTATAGTAGATAGCTCTTGTACATATCGTACTAAGTCTTGGTATAGTGAAGGACATTTGAAAGAAGTTTTATAAAAAAAATTATTAATTAATATTTAATTTACTTTATTATTTTTAATTCAGTATTCCTTTAAAATAGAAGTCTTCCTTATATTTTTAGTTGGGTAATAAGAGTTCTCCTAGTTGCTCAGAATAGCGTAGGTGCCCGGATGGTCCAGTAGTTTAGGTCGTGACAACAATTAAAGTATACTGGGCCATTAGCAAGGTTACTTTGTAATACTGCTAATAAAGAATCATTAAAGTTTAATAACCTATTATCTCTTAAAAATAGACATATATGAACATCTAAACCTAATTTATATAATGGTTTAACTGCTACTTGAACAAGACCTATGTGAAGGAACTTGTAATTTTTTCTATATCTATTAATATCTTCAGCTGCTAATAATTTAATAGTCTCAATATTTCTATTAATTACAATAGTAGATTCCGAAGTTTTAATATTATAATTTTTTACAAAATCAAAGTGTCCAGTTTTGTAGACTCTATTAAAACTTTCTTTTGGAATATTCCAATTCTGTAAATCACTTTCTATTTTAGCTATTTTATTAGAGATAGCAGAAATATTAACCTTGATAATTACGTATTGGTTGGTTTGAGTATTCATTAGCATTTTTGTAGATGAGATAGAAAACACTATCCTAGGACCAAAATCTACTTTAGATGTTACTTCTGCAATAATTATTTTTGAGTGTAGTAATTACTAATTTTCTTCTTCTAAAATTCCTTTATTTTATTCCTATAGGCTTGGCAACGGGAACACCCTCCGGGTCCGGCTCTATTTTTCACACACTTAGAGTTAATCTAATGGAAAAAATCCAGGTTTGCCAACATCTAAACCGCTATTAAATGACTACCCAACTTAAGGAATAAAACTAAGAACATAGAGGAAGAACACCAGTAATTACTAACTAGAAAAATGATTATTCCAAGAGTAACACTAATTTCGATCGGCTCTAGGACATCGTAACTCTCTAGCCGCTCCTACTCATACTCATACTCCCTCCAGCGCAACTTGGCTCTGATACCATCTACTCATACTCACACTCTCTCCTAGGCAACTTGGCTCTGATACCATTTAGGGGACGGATCGGGAAAACTAGGAGCAAAATAATAGTTTAAAGTAATTAAAGTAATTTATACTTTAAAAGTAGTTTAATGTGTAAAACTAACTTTAAAATAACAAAATATGAACAAAATAAATGTACAACAAAATTAACTAAAACAGTAGAGAAATAGAGAAATTTATACTCACAAAAAACATTTTATTGATATGGGAAATGAGAGAACTTTGCAGAGGGGAGATGGGAAATAAAGGAGAATGGTAGAGAGTTTTTATGAGTTTTGGAAATTTTAGAATGCTCTCTCTTATTACAAGTTGAAAGCATTAAATAGTCCTCAAAAGGGATGACTAATATTTAACAAAGACTAGCTATTTTACAATTGTCCATACACTAAGCTATTTACTCTACATCTGAGTAGCTGATGACTATTCATTTGTTCTGCACGTGTCTCTGACTATCTTTTCATCCTTATCTTGAACTTTTCTGTTGATGACTTTAAGAGGATTTTGGATTTTTCTTCCGTGAAGATTTGTGCCACTTGTCTTCTAGTCTTCGTTTTGTTTGTGGGGTCCATTAAGTAGTTTTTCAAACTTTTTAAGGGGTGCGGGCATCTTTCTTTCAGTTGAGAAGGTATGCTTGTGTTATACCTTGTGGATCCAACATGTCTCCGTTGCTCGGTTCGCTGGCATGTGAGGAAGCAGTATCTAATAACTCCAATATATGTTTTGAATGATTCTCACTATCTAGATTTGACAAGGCTTCTTTTTGTCTTCTTTATAATTCTTTATTGGAGAGTTGCAATTCCTTCTGTGAGTATGAAATTTTTACTGGCTTCTCTGTTGGACTCCTTACTTTAATCTTGATAGTTTTGCTTAAGTTTTAATAATATAATTTTTTACAAAATCAAAGTGTCCAATTTTATAAACTCTATTAAAACTTCCTTTTGGAATATTCTAATTATGTAAATCACTTTCTATTTTAGTTATTTTATTAGAGATAGCAGAAATATTAACACTATTTATTATGTTTTGGTTGGTTGGAGTATTCATTAGGATTTTTGGAAATGAGAGAGAAAACACTATCCTTGGATCAAAATCTACTTTAGATATTACTTCTACAATACTTATTTTTGAGTGCAGTAATTACTAATTTTCTTCTTCTAAAATTCCTTCATTTTATTCCTATAGGTTTGGCGACGGGAACACCCTCTAGGTCCGGGCTCGACTCCATTTTTCACACACTCAAATCTAATCCAACAAAAAAATCCTGGTTCGCCAACGTCTAAATCTCTATTAAACGGCTACCTAACTTAAGAAGTAAAACTAAGAACATAGAGGAAGAACAACAGTAATTACTAACCTGAAAAATGATTATTCCAAGGGTAACGCAAAATTTGATCAGCTCTAGGACATCGTAACGCGCTAGCCACTGCTACTCATACTCATACTCCCTCTTGATCAACTTGGCTCTGATACCATTTGGGGGGACAGATCAAAAAAAATGGGGAGCAAAAAATTGAATTATTATAAAAAAAACCTATATTTTTGGATATGCAGTATGAAGAAAATAAATTTTTATCTCATACTTCACATTCTGGAAAAGAAATTGCCGAATGGAATATAGATGGATTAACAGAACATTAAATATATAATAAACTACATGAAATGGGAATGACCATTACAACATTAAAAATTTCTAGTATGTCAGATTTACAAGTAGCGTTTATGATTATATCAGGTTTTACAGGTACTATAAAATATTGGTGGGATAATTACCTCATAGATAATAATAGACAAAATATTTTAAATTCTACTACTATTACTCAAACTATTAAGAATGAGTCAACAGGACAAACAACTGAAAATAGAGTCTTAGAAGATACTACTGTTAGTTTAATTTATACTATAGCTAAACATTTTATAAGAGAACCTCAGCTTTTTCAAGATAGAAGTTTATAAATATTATCAAATTTATCTTGTCCAAAGTTAGACGATTTTAGATGGTATAAAGATGTTTTACTCAACAAAATCACGGTTAGAGAAGATTGTAATCATGATTATGGGAAAAAAAATTATAAGTGGTTTACCAACATTATTTGCAGAAAAAGTTATAATAAAATTAAAGGATAGATTTGAGGGAAAATTCTTTATTGTAATTTAACTTATGGTAATATTATAAGTTTTATAAATATCACAGGACTAGAATAATGTACAGATATTAAACTTAAAAATCAACTAAAAAGGGATAATAAAATAACTTAAAATGAGCTAGGAAGTTTTTGTCAAGATTTTTGTTATATAAAATTATCAGCCCCTTCAAAGAAAGCTACCAAAAATATTAAAAGACAACATAAAAATTATAAAGATAAATCTAAAAAATCTAATTATTATAAAAGACGATTTAAGGAATCTAAAAAATCTTCTAAAGGTGAAATTAAAACCAATAATGAAACATGTCTGAACTGCGGAAAAACTGGACATAGGGCTAAAGATTGTCGGGTTCCAAATAAAAAGAAAGACAAGATAAATATGTTAGAATTAGGAAACAACGTTAAAAATAAATTATATTCAATTCTTGATGAAAATGAAAATGGTTCTTCTTATGAAGAAAATCTTAGTGATGATAATCAACTTAATGTAGCATACAATTAAGATAGTAGTGAATTAACTAACCATTGTAATTGTAGCACTGCAATTTGCACTTGCGACAGTCATTTTATAAATGTTATCATTAATAATAATAAAGAAATAAAGGCTTTATTCGATATGATAGATCATCTAGAGGACCCAACTATAGGAAAAAAAATATTTAATAGCCTTAAAAGATATTGTTCTTGATCAACTGGTTGATAATAAAGAAATTAATGAACCCTTTAATATGAAAAATGTACTAAATAAATTTAAAGAATATAAGTCTGAAACAACAATACAAGATCTTCAGACAGAATTATTATACTTAAAGGAAGAACTTAGACAAGTTAAGCAAAGACTTAACAATCTAGAAATAGAATCACTTGCTAATAAAATATTAAAGGTTTTAACACCAAACTAAGACCCCAAATCACATCAGTTTGAGTCTGGTGAAACATGAGGATTAAAAAGTGACAATAAAGAAGTAGAGTCTCTAGAAATAGAATCTCTAGAAAAAACTTATTATAAAAAAATCAGGAATTAATACAATTACTATAGTTAAACCACAAAGTTACCATATACAAATTACTATAGTTATCAATAAAAATTATAAAATTCAAAAGATTGCATTATTTGATACATGTACTGATGAAAACTGCATTATAGAAGGATTAATTCCTATAGAGTATCTAGAAAAAGGTATTACACGCTTATTCTCCGCAACAAGGAAAATATTAAAAATAAATTATAGACTCCCCAAAGCCCATATTTGCAATAAGGGAGTTTGTTTTATTAATGATTTTGTAATAACTAGAGATATTAATGAAGATATAATATTAGGTCTTCCTTTTATAACTCAAATAATACCTTATATTGCCAAGCTAGATGGTATCCATACCACTATTTTGAGAAAAAGGATTATTTTCCCCTATCTAAATAATATATCAAAAAAAGAAAGTAATTTTATAAAAGATTAAGCCATTTTAGAGTAAATTCAGTCCAATGGGGATTAGAGAAAAACTAATCCACTATTAAAAGAAAATTTTATAGTATAAGGAAATTTCAAAATTCTTTAAAAACTGCCAAAACTGTTTTACAAAAAGATGTCAACAATTTGATTTTATAAATGGAGAAATTCTCTCCCAAAAATTTTAACAAAAATTTTTCTACAAGGAAATTATGAGACTTGGAACACCAGGATCGAGGTTGAGGCCTCGATTCCAGCCTTTTCGACCAGAACAAAAATTGAAAAGACCCTTCCATAAAGAAGATAAAAAGTTGAAAAATAGGTTTTCAGTCCAGGCAGAATTTCCATCCTTGTCAAATCCTATTGTTCCCCTACCATCAAGAGAATCCATTACCATTTTACCCAGGATGCAACCTCTTAAGCAAATATTTAAAGAAGAATACTCCCCAACCAATAAAAACATTGCTATCCAAACCAAAGATAGTTATGCGATGAAACCACCAGAGATATATTCACAAGTAGTCTCCCCAGCCACTACGCAAAAGAAAGAGGAATAGAGTATACCTGATAAAAAGCAATTTAAGATAGTAGATTTGCAGATACTATCGATAATGGCACTTGATAAAAAGTACAAAGGTTTTCGAGTACTAGAGTTGTTAAAACCTTATTATACAAATTAGGACTATATAGAGACAGATAATCCCCCCAAGACCTGAATGTATTATTAGTTCATATTAACAGATATTGGTTCATTACAAATCAAGCATAAGTTAGCAGATATAAATGATCCCAATTGTATTCAATATTTAAAGTTTACAATTAGAAGAATATTAAGCCCATTTGAATAGTACGTAGATCACCTACATACACCCATTCCTCTGTCGAGAAATTATCAACCTCGGACCTATAATTGGTATGATTATAAGGCGGCCTGGTACAACTTTATGTATGTTAGGCCTAACACTCACTCTTGGTTCGTGAAATATTCAGAGCAGATGAAAACTTCTGTGATTCTCCGATGGTTCTACGACTGGTGGAACCATATTGGAGGAAATAAATAGGTATTGTCAACACAATTTCAAATGAAATTTGAAAAGTTCCAAGTAGAGCAGAATATTTCTACACTACTGAAAAATGTAAAATGGTGTAAATTTTTTATCGCTAAAAGAATTTCATATATTATTTATTGTTCCTTCGATATCAATAAAATGTAAAGGATCAAATGCTTAAGTAAAACCATCAATATTAATGGATGGAGTCCAACAGAGAAGCCAACAACAAGTTTATCCTTACAGAAGGAATCTGTAATATCCCAAAAAATCTAAACCAATGTTAGAGTCATGTTTCAAGTTCATGCATAGTACATAATGGTTCTTTGATAGTTTTATGAGTTATTTTGATGTATATTGAGGTCTCAAATAACTTCCAGCTATTAGATGAATCAAAATAATCCTTACTGATTGAAATTTTGATAAGAATGTTGCTTTAGTCAACTTCATATGAGAATATCTTCTGTTCATTTGATAAATTTAAAGATAAATACCCACCAAATTTTAGAAAATTGTATTATCTTTCCAACTATACCATTTTGCCCAAATCCAATACTCGAGTGAGAAGTTATGGTACTTTTAGTGAAAATAGTATCTCAATACGAGCAGCACTGCATCGCGCCAATGTGTCATTTAGTAATTATCATTTTCCAGTGTGTCACCACAATTTACACTGCATCGTGCCTAGGGGAATTTTCACATTTGTCAATTTCCAACAAGGTACCACAATTACCATCGCGTCATGCCAGAGTGCCAGTTCGCACTCGTCAATTTCCAGTGACGCAATGCGATTACACCGCGTCGCGTCAAAGTATATTTTTGCACTTATCCGTGGAATAATGTTTAAGCCAAATTCTAGTGGCTCACCGTGATGGCACCACCGCGTCGTGTTGAATCCCAAAAACGAGATTCCAGTGATGAAAATTTTAATTATTTCAGGGGCAGTTGGGTCTTTTTCCATGACCCTAATAAGTCCAAAACACAAAATTAATGACCTAAAAGCCTACTTAGACATTATTTTATTCAATTCCTCTCAAATCAAGAATATTCTCTCTCAAATAGAAAAACCCTAGCCTTCAAAACTCAAGATCAAGTCCCTAGAAAATTTCCAAGAAACTTCAAGAATTCAACTACTCAGGTGTGTTAAGTTTTCATCCATGGGTTCCTTTCACCCATGGAGCCTAAGTCTCTAATTTTAAATACAAAGTTATGATCTTTACACGTTATTATGATTTTAAATTGTGATCTTAACCATGAAATCCCATGAATTGTAATTCTATACCATGTTTACATGTAATTGTTGTTGTTTATCAAACCCCATATGTTCTAATGTTGTTATTCACTGATTTAAATCATGATTAAGCATTATTGATGTCGAAATCATGCTATTACTCCAAGTTTAATACTATTCCGATGATTATCTTAAACTATGAATGTCAAGTGTTTGATAAAATGCCTACAAGAATGAATATTTGATAAATGTTTTCATGTTATGTCCTCCAAGCTTAAGTACTATCTTACTATTATTGCTATTGTGTCAAGGGAGTTATGAATACCTAAGAACTTAGTTGTTTACCTAGTCTAAGTATCTTCAAAATATTTTTAGAATATACTATGAGAATTATCAGTTCAGTCAGCCATCAGAATCAGTTAAACTTAGAATAGTTCAGCATTCCGAGTTAGTTCAGTTGGGAGTAGCATTTAGCATCGAGTGAGTGCAGGGATGGTGGATTCCCCGTCAGATAGGCAGACTCGTTAATAGCAGTCCCTATACTCCAGAACTATATAGCTAGCATAGGATATGAGGAGTCACCCATCAGTTAAGGTTTGACTACCTCTCAGGGGTCACCCGTCTGTTTAGGCTTGACACCCTTAGTCCTTCGGGATAGCACATCAGTGGATCCACATAGATAGTGTTAGTACCCGTTGAACGGTACTGACACCCGTCCAACTGGGGTTACAGGTTGGACCTCAATTATCTTATATTAGGGCATGTCGGTTAGATGATACCTCCCACAGTCTCAATCCAGTAATTTAGTTATCTAATTTCAGTATTTTAGTATTTACTTTATTCAGAACATGTTATATGCTTTGTGATGCATCTTCAGTATTTACAGATTTCACGTATCCTCAGTATCTATAGATTACATGCACTCTATTCAATACTTTATGTTTAATATATATATATATATATATTCACACAGTTATTATTCATGTTCATGAAATCATGTATATCATCCTACCTCATTTAGCATACCAGTACATTCAAAGTACTGATCATATACTCTTTTCTTACAGATGTATTATATCATAGGTTCGGACGCCCAGTTCCCAAATCGCGCATATATTTTACAGACTATTAGCCGTAGCAGTAGTGAGTCCTTATATTTTGAGGACACAATTTATTTAGTTCAGATTACTTTATCAGTTTCAGTCATTTCCATTCAGTCAAAGTTAGTTGGGGATTTGTCTCATCATCTCCTCAGTCAGTCAGTAGAGGCTTTTCAGACTAATTAAGATAGTTAGTCAGTTTTTTAGATTTCAGTTATCATTGTAAAACATTTTATCAGTATTATTAGTTATTCCTTATGGATTTTATCAGATTTATGACATAAAACCTTATGGCATTTCTCAGTTAAATTCGATATATGTTATTTCATTATCAGTTTTACTCAGTGCTCACAGCAGGTACCAACTCTTGGGTTAGCTTGTGGTTCCTCTGTACTGTAATCACTATGTGACACCCAGGGTGTACTCTCATGGAGTTACTGTAACGCCCCAAAAATAAGTCCCGGGATGCTACACGGAGCTTCAAACTACAAGTAGTCTCGAGCTAACCCTAAAAGCCTGCTACTCATTCTGATGACTCAAGTAAAGGTAATATAAGCATGTGGTACACTAAAATACTGGAATACTGTCTAAACTAAACTGATCTTAACTGCATGAAATGTCTGAAAGTACTTAACTAAGAAAAAATTTGAAGAACTAACACTGAAAAACTGCAATGTATCTAATAGTCGACAAGCCTCTAATGTTACTACTAGAGAGTCGCTGGGACAGAGCCCCAGCTAACTCGAACTATCTGACATAACTAAATAACTAATTTGGAAAGTTGAAAATCTAAATAACTGGGTCCCCAAACTATAAGGACTCACCACTGTCGAGATGTAGATAGAGATGCTTGCGATCAATCATGTTGTTGGAATTGAGCACCTAAACCTATATTATGAGACAATGTAGCACATAAACATACATATGGTTTAGTATTTTTGGAATGTACTGAGCACGTGGGGGTGAATGCATAAGTAGAAATAATATCTCAATTTTATAAAAAGCCATAAAATATGCATGGTAAATATAGATGACTCACTTAAGCTGGAATATCTAAAAATTGAAAAAAAATCATAACCATGAAAAGAAAAACATACTGCATAAATCTAGTGAGTCATAATATTTAGTTCTGAAAGTTGCACGTTTACCCTTTCTGTTAGTAAAATAAGTAGGACTGAAGTCAAGTCTATTTTCAAATCATTTAAGCTAAGTGTAAAGGGACTCACCTTTGTATCTGTAAACTAAAAGCTGAAATCTCATAGCTAATGACTTATGAAAAACAATATCTAATTAAAATAATGAGCCTTTACACTTTGTTTCTAAAAACTTTTATGTTGTTTTTCTCTATTACAATTACTCTGTTCTGCAGGGAAATCTTTTAAAAACTATTCTATAAAGCTTTTCTATTAGGGAGGTTCTTTTAACCAACATACACTATGTGAGTTATTATAGTGTCCAACGTCTAGTACCCTTATGGGAAAACCTCACATTGGGGGAGAGACGTCATACTCTTGCTAAGGAGTATAACCTAATCTAAGTGATCACAATCTGTATCTGTATCCATATACAAGTGGAATAAAATCTAAATTTATATCTACGTTGGCTTGTAGTTTTGGGGAAGTAGGAGATGCTAAACCCACACTTCCCTCTCGGTGCTAAATACTACTCTTTTTAATCTGTATGCTCATTCTGTAGGAAATCCACTTTAAAACTAGCATATGGGTTTACAATGAAAACCAGTTATACTTCTATTTACTTTAAACTATAATCAAAACTGTGATCATAACTATAATAAAAAATGTAAAGTGGATTCCATATCTTAACTGAGGATCACAAGATTAAATCTTTTCTAAAAAATCTAAATGTAAGCTAATCATGGATGCTTAAAGGCATCATATTTTTGAAATATCAATACTCATACTTAGGGCTTAAAACCCATGATCAAACTCATGTCAAATTATCATAAGTCATGCTCAATAATCAAAATCTTGAAATTCTTGCATAATTCTAGTCAAAATAGTGAAATTTAATTTTCAATGTATATAAAATTATCTCACATGCATAAACATGCAAAAGTAGAGAGGTAATTCAACATCTAACCACTTGAAACATCAACATCTTCAAATAATGATAATTGGGTATGAACCCTAAATTGTAAATCATATAAATTCAAATAAATTCAACTTTGAAAACTAGTTTTTGGGCACAAAGATGAAAGAGGATCTTTGTTCATAACCCCACATACCTTACTTGATGAATTAAATGTAAAATATTGAACCTTTGACTCTCTAATGGTGTTCTTAAATCTTCTTCTTGAAGCTCTTGAACTCAGAACTTTGGATTATAAGCTTTCTTGGAGTAGGATTTATGGGATTGTTCTTGATTCTTGGAGCTAGGGTTTTGTTCTTAGAGAAGAAAAAGGTTAATAATGAAGCATCTATGCTATTTGGGGATAAAATTGTGTGTTTTGGGCGGATTTGGGTAAGGAAAAATGACTAAAATGCCCCCATAACCTGTCATTTAACCCACAAAAACTGGGCACCCACGCTATCAGCGACGCGTCATCTACATCAATGTGGTGAGGCGATATTGCATCGAGGTTCTATTTTGGCCAACCAAAGATGCCCCAATCTTTCTCCAAAAATTCTAAAACTCACCCCAGAGGTACTATGGACTACCCTGATCATGATACAACTTAGAAATTGACATTCCAAGGATGGAAAGGTCAAAAATAAAGTCATCAAAGTTTAGAGGCCAAATGTGAGACTAAGTCTTCAACACTTAGCTAAAATTTCAGGTCCTAAGTCTCTAATGCACCTTTTTTGAGATGAATTAAACTAGAAAGAATATGGGGTATTACATTATCTCCCTCTTAAGAACATTTCTCCTTGAATGAGACTAGTTAAACTGATGATACTGGAGAACTGAGACTATTTACTGGCATGCACAACTGAAACCAAAACTGTATGACTGAATCTAAAACATGATCTGCTACTGAACTAATCTGTGAGTGCATGAATTGACATAAAGATAACCATATGGCTGAGACTAGACTAGAAATGAACTGAATTAAGGATGATTGTTACCTTCGGCTGAATCTGAGTTTGTGGAGAAAGGGTGAGGGTACTTGGTTCGCATGTCTGCTTCTACTTCCCAAGTGGCACCCTCAACAGACTGATTTTACCATAGAACATTGACCAAGGGAACTTCTTTGTTCCTTAGTCTATGGATTTGGTGATCCAGAATCTCTACTGGAAGCTCTTCGTAAGAGAGGTTATTCCCAATATTTGTGCTTTCTAGAGGGACTACAACAGCTGAATCGTCCATGCACTTCTTTAAAAAGGATACGTAGAATATTGGATGAACTGATGACAAGTCTGCAGGTAGCTCAAGCTCATATGCTACCTTCCCACATGACTCAAAATCTTGTAGGGACCTACATACCGAGGACTAAGCTTCCCCTTTTATTCAAAGCTCTTCACCCCCTTCATGGGTGAAACCTTTAAATAAACAAGATCATCAACCTCAAACTAAAGATCTCTCCTTCTTACGTCTGCATAAGATTTCTGATGACTCGGAGCTTTTTTTAATATCTCAAATCAACTAAATTTTCTCCATGGCTTCAAACACTATATCTGGCCCAATTAAAGTGGCCTCACCCACTTCGAACCAACCGACTGGTGACCTACATCTTTGCCTATATAGAGCTTTAAATGGGGCCATCTGAATACTAGAATTGTAACTGTTGTTATAGGCAAACTCAATCAACGAAAAGTGGTTATCCTAACTATCTTTAAAATCAAGAACACATGCCCTCAACATATCCTCTAAGGTCTGAATAGTACACTCTGCCTGACCATCTGTCTGTGGGTGAAAAGCTCAACTAAGATGAACTTGGGTACCAAGACCCTTCTGAAAGGCTTTCCAAAACTGAGAGGTAAACTAAGTACCCCTATCTGAGATAATGGACAAGGAAATTTTGTGCAATCTGACCAACTCTCTGATATACAACTTAGAGTAATCTTCAGCTGTGTAGGACGTGTGAACTGGCAAAAAATAAGATGATTTTGTCAATCTGTCTACTATAACCTAAATCAAATTATGCCACCGGCGCGAATGGGGTAATCCATTCACAAAGTCCATATTCACCTCTTCCAATTTCTAATTGGGAATACCAAACTCCTACAATGTGCCACCAGGTCTTTGGTGCTCTACCTTAACCAGTTGAAAAGTCGCACACTTGGTTATAAATTCTTCTATATCTCTCTTTATACTGCTCTACAATAGACTTCCCACAAGTTGCAGTACATCATGGTGGCTCCTGGATAAATGGAGTAACGCATACCATATGATTCTACCATAATTTGCTGCCTCAAATCACCAACATATGTCACACATAATCTACTCTGGTATCTTAACACACCATCTCCCCCTTGGGAGAAAACCTCTACTTTTTTTGTCTTTAACTGACCCCTTTAGTTTGATCAAACTAGAATCCTTGTCCTACTTCTCTTTCACTTCAGAAACTAAAGAAGATTCTGAACTACTCTGAACCCAAAAATTCCCTTCAACTGAGTCCACCAACCTCACACCCAATCTAGCTAACCAGTGAACTTTCCAAACTAGTTCTCTCTTATCATTCTCCACACGAGAAACATTGGTCATAGACAGTCTACTAATAGCATCTACGGCAATATTGGTCTTACCCGAATGATATAACATACTCATGTCATAATCTTTCAACAATTCTAACCACCTTCTCTGACGAAGATTTAACTCCCTCTGGGTAAACTCATACTGCAAGCTTTTGTGGTCCGTAAACACATCAACATGCACCCCATAAATATAGTGCCTCCATATTTTCAAAGCAAACACAATAGTAACTAATTCAAGATCTTAGGTAGGGTATTCTTTTCATGAGGCCTAAGTTTTCTAGAGGCATAGGCTAAAACCTTACCCCTCTGTATTAAAACACAACACAGACCGATCCTAGAAGTATCACAATACAGAATGAATCCATCTGTACCATCAGGTAGTGCTAAAACTGGAGCTGAAGTGAGTTGAGTTTTCAGCTCCTGAAAACTTTTCTCACAAGAATCTAACCACTGAAACTTAACTTTCTACTAAGTTAATCTAGACATAAGGGATGCAGTGGATGAAAACCCTTTAACAAACCATCTATAATAGCCATCTAAACCCAAGAAACTTCTAATATCTAATCGAGATCTAGGCTAGTTTCTTACTACTTTTGTCTTTTGGGGATCAACTCTAATGCCCTCACTAGAAATAATATGACCAAGGAAAGCTACTGACCTTAGCCAAAATTCACATTTGCTGAATTTGGCAAATAATTGGTGATCTCTAAGAGTTTGTAACACAATTCTAAGATAGTCTGTGTGATCATCCTTACTATGAGAACAGACAAAAATATCATTGATAAAGACTATGACAAACGTGTCTAGGTATTGTTTGAACACTCTGTTCATCAAGTCCATGAAGGCTGTTGGGGCTTTTGTTAATCCGAAGGACATGACTAGGAATTCAAAATGACCATAATGGGTTCTAAAATCTATCTTTGGAATATCACATTCCCTTACTCTAAGCTGATGATAGCCAGATCTAAGGTCTATCTTGGAGAAGTAACTTTCACCTTGGAGTTAATCAAATAAGTCATCAATCCTAGGAAGAGGATACTTTTTTTTTATTATGACTTTATTCAGCTGACGATATTCAATGTACATTCGCAAAGAACCATATTTCTTTCACACGAATAGCATTGGAGCGCCCCATGGAGAGACACTAGGCCTTATGAAACCTTTATCTAAGTGGTCTTTAAGATGCTCTTTTAATTCCTTAAGCTCGGCTGGATCCATACGATATGGAGGAAAAAAATGGGCTGAGTATATAGAAGAAGGTCAATACCGAATTCTATTTCCCTATCGGGAGGTACCCCTTCAAAAAAAACTTCAGCAAACTCATTGACAACACGAACTAATTGAACTATTGGAGCCTCAGACTCAGTGTCTTTGACTCAAACTATATGATAGATGCACCCTATTGAGATCAACTTCATGTCCTTAATATAGGATATAAAATGACTTTTAGGAGACACTGAATTACTTTCCCACTCAAAAACTGGATCATCTGGAAACTGAAACTTCACCACCCGGTGTAACAATCTATAGATGCATAACAAGAATGGAACCAATCCATACCAAGAATAAGGTCAAAGTCGACCATATCTAACTCTATTAAGTATGCTAATATGATCTTATAAAGCATAGTGATAGGACACTTTCTATAGATTTGTTTAGCAACAACTGACTTACCTACTAGGGTAGCAACCTACTTCAAAATTTACTGTAACTAGTAGGGTCACATAAGAGAAACTCGACCCAGGGTCTAACAACACATAAATATCAAGATGAAAGACACGAAGCATACTAGTAACAATATCTAGTGAACTCTCCTACTCCTACTGGAATGGTAAAGCATAAAACTAATTCTGGCGTTGACCACTACTGGTACTGGATAATGCTCCCTGGGGAGGTATTGGGTGGCCTAAATGAGTTAGTGCACTAGTATCCTGAGTCTGGGGATGAGCATCCCTATTTCTTTATTTAGCATTCGAACACTCTTTGATTTCATGACCCAACTTACCACAACCATAACAACCTTTCTGTCCCAACAAGCACTCACCAAAATGATTCTTACCACACTTAGAACATAGAGGATAACTGGGTCTTCCACTCATACTATTCTGAGATCTTTACATAAAAGTCTTACCCCACTGCTTCTGCATAGCCCTGAGGGCGGGAGCACTGGCTGAAGATGGTGCTGCCATAAATGAATAACTCTGAAACTGCAAATGATTTCCCCCACCAAACTTAGTCTGGCCATAATCAAACTACCCCGTTCTAGCCTTCTTAGTTCCCCCCTCTCCCCCTTTCAACTTTTCTGCCTTAATCTGTTGTGCATGGATCATCAGTTTGTAAGATCCATATCCCCAATAAGCTTGGCATTCCTCCACTCCTTGACTACCAAACCAGATACTCCAGTAACAAACTTACTTATACTAGTCCTAGGGTCTACAATCGTATTAAAGGCATACTTAGACAACTGATTAAACTTAAGGCAGTACTCATTCATTGTCATCGAGCCCTGCCTCAGGTTGAAAAACTTCTCTACCTTAGATTCTCTAATTTCACGTGGAAAGAACCTGTCTAGAAATGTGTCCCGGAACACCTGCCAATTCATAGGAGCTGTATTCTCAGCTCTACCATTCTTCCACATAACCACCCAAGCATATGCTATATCATTCAGCCAATAGGATGCCAACTCTACACTCTCCTATTTAGTAACATACATAATATAGGTGATCTTTATCACTTCATATAAGTAAATTTATGGATCCTCACCTGTTTTTGACCCAAAAAACTCAAGAAGATTCATCATCATGAAGTCAAGAATTCTGGTTGCTGCTAAATCCCCATTCTACTAAAATAGGACTACCGCTTGATGGTTCCCCTAAATATTAGCAGTCACAGCTTGGGCCAACGTCTAAAAGGAATCCTAAAATTCATCATGGGATACATTCCCATTCAGAGGTTCAGCAGACTAAGGTGGCTAGTTATTATTTGCATGCATTAGCTCGGTGAGGAGGCGTTTTCAACTGTTATGTAAGAGTATGAGTTAAAAACAGATAGAGACACTAAAAGAATGATATATTATGAAAGAAAGAGATGATTTCCTAAAAACGTCTCGTAGCCTCTTTCTCATAAATGTGGCACACTTCATACCCATGATCAAGACTCTACGTAATGCAACTTGTCTGACTCCCTAGGACTCTAAGAACCTTAGGATCTGATAACAAGTTTGTAATGCCCCAAAAATAAGTCCCGAGATGCTACACGGTGCTCCAGACTATAAGTAGTCTCGAGCTAACCCTGAAAGACTGCTACTCATTCTGATGACTCAAATAAAGGTAATATGAGCATGTGGTACACTAAAATACTGAGATACTATCTAAACTAGACTGATTTTAACTGCATGAAATGTCCGAAAGTACTTAACTAAGAAAAAATTTGAAGAACTAACACTGAAAACTACAATGCATCTTATAGTCGGACAAGCCACTAATGCTACTATAAGAGAGTCACTAGGACAGACCCCTAGCTGAATCAAACTGTCTGACATAACTAAATAAACTAATCTGGAAATCTGGAAATCTGAATAATTGGGTCCCAGAACTATGAAGACTCACCACTATCGGGATGTAGATTGATATGCTCACGACCAATCACGCTGCTGGAATTGAGCACCTGAATCAACATTATGGGGCAATGTTGCAAATAGACATATATGTGGATCAGTACTTTTGGAATGTACTAAGCTTGTGGGGGTGAATGAATAATTAGAAATAATATCTCAATGTTATCAAAATCCATAAAATATGCATGGTAAATGTAGATAACTCACATAACTTGGAATATATGAAAACTGAAAAAAAATCATAACCATGGATAGCAAAACATACTGCATAAATCTAGTGAATCATAACATTTAGTTTTGAAAGCTATACTTTTACTCTTTTTGCTAGTGAAATAAGTAGGACTGAAGTCAAGTCCGTTTTCAAATCATTTAAGCTAAGTGTAAAAGGACTCACCTTTGTATATGTAAAATAAAAGTTAAAATCTCATAGCTAATGACTTATGCAAAATAATATCTGACTAAAATCGTGAGCCTTTACCCTTAGTTTCTAAAAGCTTTCCTATTGTTCTTTTCTATTACAATTACTCTATTCTGTAGGGAATTCCTTTAAAAACTATTCTGTAAATATTTGATATTAGGGAGGTTCGTCTAATCAACATACACTATGTGAGCTATCATAGTGTCCAACATCTAGTTCCCTTATAGGAAAACCTCATGTTGGGGAGAGATGTCATACTCTTTCCAAGGAGTATAATCTAATCTTAGTGATCGCAATCTGTATCTATATCTATATACAAATATAATATAATCTGAATCTGTACCAACGTTGGCTCGTAGTTCCGGGGAAGTAGGATGACCTAAACCCACATTTCCAGTCAGTGCTAAATACTACTCCTTTTAATCTGTATACTCATTATGTAGGAAATCCACTTTAAAAATAGCATAAGGGTTTACAATGAAAACCAGTTATGCATCATTTTACTTTAAACTGTAATCAAAACTTTGATCATAACTATACTCAAAACTGTAAAGTGGATTCCTAATCTTAACTGAGGATCACAAGATCAAATCTTTTCTTAAAAATCTGAATGTAAGATAATCATGGGATGCTTAAATGCATCATATTCTTGAAATATCAATACTCATACTTGGGGATTAAAATCCATGATCAAACTCATGTCTAATTATCATAAAGTCATGCTCAATAATTAAAATCTTGAAATTCTTGCATAATTCTAGTCAAGATAGTGAAATTTAATTTTCAATGAATATAAAATCATCTCACATGCATAAATATGCAAAAGTAGAGAGGCAATTCAATGTTTAACCACTTGAAACATCAATATCTTCAAATAATGATAACTGGGTATGAACCCTAAACTGTAAATCATATAAATTCATTTAAATTCAACTTTGAAAACTAGTTTTTGGACACAAGGATGAAAGAAGATCCTTGTTCATAACCCCACATACCTTTCTTGATGAATTGAATGTAAAATCATGAACCTTTGACTCTCTAATAGTGTTCTTAAAGCTTCTTATTGAAGTTCTTAAACTCGAAACTTTGTATTATAAGCTTTCTTGGAGTAGGATTTATGGGATTGTTCTTGATTCTTGGAGCTAGTGTTTAGTTCTTGGAGAAGAGAAAGATTAATAATGAAGCATCTATGCTATTTGGGGCTAAAATTGTGTGTTTTGGGCAGATTTGGGTGAGGATAAATGACTAAAATGCCCCACATAACCTGTCATTTAACACACAAAAATTGGGCACCGACACGATCAGTGACGCATCGTGTTGCTCACTGTGACGTGATTAGTGATGGATTGTGTCATCTACATCGATGCATCATGGCGATATCGCATCGAGGTTGTGTTTTGGCCAACCAAAAGTGCCCCAATCCTTCTCCAAAAATTGTGAAACTCACCTCAGAGGTACTATAGACTATCCTGATCATGAAACAACTTAGAAATTGACATTCCATGGTCTAAAAGGTCAAAAATAAAGTCGTTAAAGTCTAGAGGAAAAAATTGAGACTAACTCTTTAACACTTAGCAGAAATTTTAGGTCCTAAGTCTCTAATTTGCCTCTTTTGTGCTGAATTAAACTAGAAAGAATATGGGATATTACAGTTACAAACTTGGTAATAGAGCCTAAGGTTTTAAAGTATCCTAGGAAGTCTAAAATTCGTGTTAAGTAGAGTCTTGTGCATGGGTTTGAAGCACACCATACTTATGAGCAAGAGGCTTTGAGGCATTTTAGGAAACGTTTCCTTCTTTCAGTGTTCATGTCATGCGACTAAGCATAATTCTCATGTTAAAATTTCTATCTAATATATTCTCCATTCCTTTATAGATCATGCCTCCTAGAAAGATAAACGAAAGTAGAAATATAAACCAACCAACACCTCCGCCCATTCAGAAAGAACCCCTGAATGAACAGAGTTCAGAGATGAATTCACTACTCTAGCTCACTCTGTAGTGGCTCAAAATGCTCAACCAGCTACTGTTCTGGCTAACCCAGTGGCCAATACTGTCACAGCTAAAATTTGGGACTTCACTTGAATGAATCCTCCTCTATTTTCAAAATCCAAATCTAAAAAGAATCCACAAGAGTTCCTAGACATGGTGCAGAAGGTAACAAATATTATGGGAGTAACTTCTAGTGAGAGTACTAAGTTAGCTACCTATCAGTTGCAAGATATGTCTCATACATGGTTTAAGAAGTGGAAGGTATATAGAGGCACAGATGCAGGGCCTATAAAATGGAAAGAGTTTTCTATAACTTTCTTAGATAGATTCTTCCCATTGGAGCTGAGGGAAGCCAAGGTGTTAGAGTTTATTAACTTGTGGAAGGGCAATATGAGTTTGAAGGAGTATTCCCTTAAGTTTATTCAGTTAGCTAGGTATGCTTCTCATGTGGGAGATGATAGCAGGTCTAAGATGAGCAAGTTTATGTCTGGTATATCTGATAGTATGGTCAAGGAGTGTAGAATTGTAATGCTGATTAAGGAGATAGAATTTTCTAGGTTGATGGTCTATGCTCAATAGATTGAGGAGCAGAAGACTAAGGAGAGAAAGAGGGAGAATAAGAAAGCTAGAATGGGTAGATTTAGTTTCAACCAGCAAAGGTTAGAAGGTGGTAATCATCTTCAGTTCTGTCAGAAATCTTTAGTCCCAGCTCCATCTTCAGCTAGTGCCCCGGTACCCAAGTTCATAAATGACAATCAGGATAAGGCATCAGGCTCTAAGTCGCAGGGCAGTGTTAACAATGCTCGTACAAATCATATTTACTAGAAATATGGTAGAAACCATCAAGGTGAGTGTAGAGATGATGTTGATGTATGCTTTGGGTGTGGCAAGACAGGCCATCAAATTTGGGAGTATCGAGTAGTTGCTAAAAATGGTAGGGATTTGCGCCAATAGGGCCAGTCCTATCAGTTATCATTTCCAGTCGACCGCCCGACTCAGCAGGGTGCCACTTCCAGTTCTACCAGTGGTCAGCGTCCAAACAGATTGTATGTCCTCCAGTCCTAACAGGATCAGGAAAATTCTCCTGACGTAGTTACTGGTACGTTACAGGTCTTTCATTTATATGTTTATGATTTATTAGACCTTGGAGATTCTCTTTCTTTTGTTACCCCTTATATAGCCATCAACTTCAGAGTCATTCTTGAAATCCTAGCAGAGACTTTTTCAGTGTTTACCCCAGTAGGTATCTCTATTTTAGCCAAGCAGGTATATATGAACTGTCCGATCACAATATCTCAGAATGTCACTTAAGTGGATCTTGTAGAGTTAGAGATAATGGATTTTTATGTCATTCTCGGCATGGATCTGCTCCACTCATGCTATGCTTCAGTCGATTGTAGAAATAGAATAGTTTATTTTTTGTTTCTAAATGAACCAGTCCATGAATGGAGGGGTAGTACTACAACTCTTAGGATTCAGCTTATTTCATACCTTAGAGTGAGAAAGATGATATCCAAGGGGTGTATTTATCATCTTGTTTGAGTCAAAGACTCTAATTCCGAGGCTCCTAATATTTAGTTGGTTTCAGTAGTAAGGGAATTTCCAAATGTGTTCCCTGAAGATCTTCCTGGAGTTTCTTTCGAGTGGTAAATTGACTTTGGAATAGATCTTCTTCCAGATACTAAGCCTATCTCTATTCCGCCATACAAAATGGCTCTAGTCAAACTAAAAAATTAAAAGAACAATTGAAATATCCCTTAGATAAGGGATTCATCAGGCGTAGCGTTTTCTCATGGGGCGCACAAGTCTGATTCATGCGTAAGAAAGATGGTTCTCTCAGAATGTATATTGACTACAGTTAGTTGAAAAAGTTACAATCAAAAACAAGTATCCACTTCCCAATATTGATGACTTGTTCGACCAACTTCCGGGTGCCAGTTATTTTTCTATGATAGACCTCAAATTCGACTATCATCAACTCAGAGTCAGAGAATGTGACATTCCAAAAATAGCTTTCAGAACTCAGTATAGTCACTTTGAGTTTCTAGTCATGTCCTTCGGTCTCACGAATGCCCAACAGCCTTTATAGACTTGATGAACCGAATGTTCAAGCAGTACTTGAACATGTTCATCATAGTCTTCACTAATGACATTTTTGTCTACTCCCGTAACGAAAATAATCATGCATACTACCTCAAAATAGTATTCCAAACTCTTAGAGCCTATCAGTTGTTCGCTAAATTCAGTAAGTGCTAATTCTAGCTAAGATCAGTAGCTTTCCTTGGCCATATTTTTCCAGTGATGGCCTTAGAGTTGATCCTCAAAAGACCAAGGCAGTGAGAATTTGGACCAGACCTATCTGTCCGTCAGATATCAAGAGTTTCTTGGGTTTGGATGGCTATTACCGACGGTTTGTTGAGGTATTTTCATCTATTGCATCCCCCATGTCCAAATTGACTTAGAAGAAAGTTAAGTTTCAGTAGTCAAATTCTTGTGAGAAGATTTTTTAGGAGTTGAAGACTCGACTCACGATAGCCCCAGTTTTGATGTTACCAGATAGTTTAGATGGGTTTGTTGTCTACTATGATTCTTACAGAGTTAGGTTGGGATGTGTTTTGATGCAGAGGGGTAAGGTTGTTTCCTATTCCTCTAGACAACTTAAGCCCCATGAAAAGAATTACCCTACCCATGATCTTAAGTTAGCAGTTGTTGTGTTTGCCTTAAAGATTTGGAGGCACTATTTGTATGGGGTGCATGTTGACATGTTTAAAGATCACAAAAGCTTGCAGTATGTGATTTCGCTGAAAGATTTGAATTTGTACCAGAGAAGATGGTTAGAATTATTAATTGTATCACTCGGACAAGGCCAATGTAGTGGCAGATGCCCTAAGTAGATTGTCTATGGATAGTGTTACACATGTTGGGGGAGATAAGAAGAATTTAGTTCAGGAAGCTCATTAGCTTGCCAGATTAGGTGTTCGTTTGGTTGATTCAACTTCAGGTAATAATATTATTAGAATCTCTCATTCCAATGCTCAGTTTTAGCTGCATATCATTTTCACGTCAGTCATGCATTCACAGAACCAGTTTAGTTATGTAATCATGTTTTCATCACGTATATTCAGCATGTAATCTCAGTTCTTCAGTGTTTTCAGCTTAACCAGTCTCATTCGAGGACGAATATTCCAAGGGGGAGATATTGTAATACCGTGAAAAATCAAAACCAATGATAGCATCATGTTTCAAGTTCATGCATAGTACATAATGGTTCTTTGATAGTTTTATGATTTATTTTGTTGTATATTAAGGTCTCAAATAACTCCCAGCTATTAGACGAATCAAAATAATCCTTACCGATTAAAATTTTGATAAGAACGTTGCTTTAGTCAACTTCAAATGAGCATATCTTTTTATCATTTGAGAATTTTCCAGCTAAATACCCACCAATTTGTAGAAAATTGAATTATATTTCCAATGATACCGATTTCACCCAAATCTGATACTCGGGTGAGAAGTTATGGCACTTTTTGTGAAAACAGTAGCTTAATACGAGCAGCACTATGTCGCACCGATTTGCCATTTTTCAATTGTCCTTTTCCAGTGTGTCACCGCGACTGTCACCACGTCGCACCAAGGGGCATTTTTTTAGTTGTCAATTTCCAGTGAGGTACCATGATTATAGTCCAGAAAGACCACAAGCTAACCCATGTTACTGGTACCTGCTATGAACACTGAGTAAACTGATAAAAAAGGATCATATATAGAATTTAACTGAAAAATTCCATAATTTTTTAAATCATAGTTCTTATAATGTCTGTAAAACAATACTAACTATATGGATAAAATGGTTGATAGTAACAATTGAAAACAAACTGACTGTCTGTACTAGTCTGAAAACCTCTAAACTATCTGAATGTGGAGTTGATGGGACAAGCCCCCAACTAACTCCGACTAACTAAATAAATGAACAACTGACATAATTGAACATAAGATAACTTATCCTCAAAGGATGAGGACTCACCATGGCTGCTGCTGCCGATGCACTTGAAAGTCTAAGTACTATCGGGAATCTGAGCATCTGAGCCTATGATATAAGACATCATAGCACAAGAAACGAGTATTCGATCAGTATCTTGAATGTACTTGTATTAAAAATAAGGTTAGGCTGATATGCATGGGTTTATGTGCATGAGTAACAACTAATTGAGTGTATAACATGAGGTACTGAGTAAGAATGCATGTAAACTATAAAGACTGAGAGTGCATGACCAAGCATAAAACAAGTTCTGAATTATTGTGTAAACTGAAATACTGAAATATGGTAACTGAATAACTGATAAATGATATTCTATGGTCAAGCAAGAATGAACTGAATTCTTAACTTAGTACTGAAACTGAAACTGTGAAAGGTATCATCTAACCGACATGCCCCAGTCTGAGATGATCGAGGTCCAACCTATGACCCCAGTTGGAAGGGTGATAGTACCGTGCCACGGTTACTAACAATGGTTATGGAGTCAGTCCTAATCTAGAGGGTGAACCCTGAGATCAGTCCTAAACTAGCGGGTGATCCCTGAGAGTGTCAGTCCTAAACTAGCGGGTGACATCTCATAACCTACACTGACTACGTAGTTCTGGAACTTAGGGATTGCTTCTAAGGACCCTGTCCTAACTGAAGGGTGAGCCCCCATCCCTAGACTTGCTCGATGCTGAATCCTACTCGCAACTAAACTAACACTATTTATGGGACTGAGCTAAGCTTAATTGGATGAGTAACTGATCATGATGGTTAACTGGCTGAATATGCTCATGGTTTATCTGAACTATTCTATAACTACTGAAATTCTATAAACATCTAAGTTTTTGGGTATTCATAACCCCCAGGACTCTATAGCAATAACAACAAGACCATACTAAAACTTTGAGGACATGACATACAGCCATTGTTCAAAACTCATTCTTTAAGACATTTCATCAATCACTTACAATGCATGGCTTAACCATAGAAATAGTTCTAAACATGTAGTAGCAGCATGATTTTGATACTCAATTACCAATTAAGGCTTAAATCAGTGAACAACACCATTCAAACGTGTAGGGTTTAATAACAACAACAAATTTATTGTAAAAATGATATAAAATTCGAAATTCATAAAATCTTCATGGAAATAAATCATTGTAAACATGAAATTTCATTATTTAACATATAAAATATGGATTCTTGAACTCCATGGGTGAAAAGGGACCATGGATGAATATCTAACATACCTTAAAGCTTTGATATTAAAAGAGAATTAACTTTTCATGAACTTTCTTGGATTGGGAAACATAATATCTTGATTATCTTGAAGAGAATATAATGGAGTTTTGATGTTCTTGGGAGATAGCCTAAAGAAGAAACCCTAATCCTGTTCTGGGGAATAAAGAGGGTTAATAGCTTTTGAAACTGATTGATAATGGCTAAATAAATTTATTTGATGATTTATGTCTTGGGAGGTAGGGTTTAAGGTGAGGAAAAGGTCATAATACCCCTACAAAACTAAATCACAATTGATGAAATTTTCAGTTGACGACTTGGTTTGATAATTCATCACTTAGGTGACGGATTATCACCTCAAGTAGTCACTTGGAATCTTAATTTGATTACTTTCTAGATGGGCTGATGACTTTGGCTGATAGGTCGTCACTTAGTTGACGGCTTATCAACTCAGGTCGTCACTTTGTTGGCAGACGGATATGCTAAAGTAAAATGAGTATAACTTTCTACTCCGATATCGAATTAAGGTGAAACCAAATGAGTTGGAAAGAAAATTCAAAGATCTTTCTTTTGATATATAGTAGTCCACAAAACTAATTATGTATGAGTAATAGTTATTGAAAGTTTACCCAAGCAGAAATGTTTGCTAAAACTTAATCAATAGAAGAATTTTCAACTCGTCTTTGAGTTAAGAGATTTTTATGACCTCTCCTTATGTAATAGGAAATTCCATCCTATAGAATTGATCATCACACATATATATACATAGAATTATTGGGTTTAAGTTTGTGTGCATAGGAACAATGATCTAAATTCTAGCCAAAAAATGTGGGGTGTTACAGTATTAGGGACCATTCTCTTATTTTGCCCGTGGAAGAGATTAATGTAAAAGACCCATTTTCATATAAAGAAGAACCCATTTCTATTTTATATCACCAAGTCTGCAAGTTGAGAAGTAAGGATATAGCTTCAGTTAAGGTGTTGTGGAAGAATCATAAAGCGGAGGAAGCTACTTGGGAGCCGGAGAGTGACATGCGTTCTAGATATCCAACCCTGTTTGAAACCGTGAAGCATGATATGGAAGGTACCAATCTTACCCTATTCTTTATTTTTCTTGTAGTTCTTAAAATCATGATAATTTTACTTTGACTCATTATTCGGGGATGATTAATCCCAAGGGGGGCATAATGTGACACCCCTTAGTTGTAACACTCTTTTAATATCACTAAAATGACCTTGAGGACCCGCTTGGTGATGGTAGATCATGTGTTAACATTGTAGAAGGTTTTGGGGATGTTCTAGGATCTCAAAACTATGTAGGTGTTGTAAAATAGAGCTTAGGCAATAGCTAGGAATCGCATTACCATCGCCTACCTTCACTGGAAAGGTTTGTCCATGGCTTAGGCGCTGCCAACCTTGGGTTTGTCCATGGCTTATGCACCCCTTACCCTATATTTTGCAGCGTAGGGGCTCTATTTTTGAGTTATTTCAAGGGAAATAAGGTCTTTTAACATCACATAACCATCCATAAACACTTATAGATGAAATCAGGGACCCTAAATACGTATTAATACTCTCAAATCCCTAGTTTATCTTCCTTAAACATAAAAAGAGAAAAGCAACTTAGGGTTTGGACATTCAAGCTTAAAGAGTTGAATTTCTTTGCAATTGCATCATAATTAAGGTATGTGGGACTATTCTTAACACCATGGGCATAATTTTTATGGTTTTTTATCAAGTTTAAGGATTTATAATCCTGTACAAAGAAGTGTTTTGATATTGGTACAAATAGCATGTCATGAAATCATTTTAATGAAAGTATATAAGTCGTATTGAACTCTTTTTTGTGGAATTGAATTATAGCCCTTTATTTATATACATTTTTAGTTTTGGAAAATTTAATTGAGAGCATGAACAACGAATTCCCTCTTTTGATATGAAAGATATTGTCTATTTGTATTGTTGATTATTTAGAATGCATGAACTATATTTTGAATGTAATTTCCTTAATATCATGGTGGTTGATATGGTTTATGACATAGTGAGAGGGAAGATCTCCTTATTTATAAGTGTTCAATTGTTACTAGAAAGAAATGTATGTGTTTTAAAAGAAAGATTGGCCACAATACGATAATATGTTTTAGAAGAAGTGTTTTGGTGTAGGTCTACATATGTTTTGAAGTAAGAATGTACTCATGAACTATTTAAATCTTTGGGGGTGTCCATAAAAAAAACTTCTTTTATAAAAAAGGCTATGATTTATGACATGATACGTAATGGATTGCAAATCTAGGTATGACAATACCTATTATGGTTTGCCCTTAACTTGAATGAAACAAATTTTCTAAAGGTATAGAGTATGGTTTTTAAGGAATCAAAATTTAGGCTTAAAGAATGTTAGTTGGTTACCCAAAGAAGGCTTGAGTTCAGATAACTCTTAGCCCAAAATTATGTTTTGTTGATACAGGTATTTATGTGTTATTCGGCAAGTGGGATAGCATGGTATGTCATCAAGTAGGCATACTCTTTCATGATATTTCCCATCCTTGCGGTAAACTTGGATTGGGAGCCTGGCCGCCAGGTTATGGGCGGGGTCCATATAGCACATGGATTACCATGTATGTAGGGTGATCCATCTAGCTAAGAAGTAAGATAAAGAGTGATTCATGGTTTCAAAGAAGTGTTTTGAAGTTCATTAAAGTATGCTCATGTGTTTTCACTTATGCATTGTGTTCATTATTTTGGGAAAGGCTCTCATTATGTTGTATAAAAACATGTTATTTTGAATTCTTTCACACACCAGTACATTTGTATTGACCCTCTATATTTCAGGATTTAAGGCATATTCCCGGGGTCTGGCTAAGCAGTAGATTTGGGTTGTCAGGAGTTTGCAGTTGGTGAGCCTCTCTTATTTTGAAAATCCATATTTATGGTACTTTGTCATTTGATTTTAGTTCATGGTCCAACAGGGGGCCTTGTCCCAGTTTTTAGAAAAATGTTATTTTTGTATTGTTAGAGATTTTGCAGGTTGATGTTTGATGTTTTGAATGTTTATGAACTCATATTAGTATTGTTCAGTATTAACAAGAAGATGACCATGTTTCCGTTTTTACTACATTTTCCACATTTCTTTATAATATGTGAACGTTGCATATGATTGCCAATTAGAAGGGTTGTTGGGCCTTCATGGTTCGAGATGCTCATTCCGTCCAGGGCCTCGATTCGGGTTGTGATAGTTTATCTGACATCCTGGCAATTTTATATGTTGTAATAGCCATTCCCATTTCATGTAATTTATTATATATTTGGTGTTTTGATAATCCATCTATATTCCATTCGGTAATTTATTTTCCAAAATGTGAAGTATGAGATAAAAATTCATTTTCTTTATATTGGATATCCGGAAATGTGTGCTTTTTATAATAATTCTTTTTTACTGAATATTTCGAGCTTAATTTGTTAATTTCATCATCATTCCTTTCCGATAAAGTTCTTATAACCTTGTCATTTGTGACTTCTAATTTATTTTTTACTCTTTCATTAATTTTTCTTAAAATATCGCCGGTTACTTCAAACTTTTCTTCAAATTTAGGAAATTTATCTTTTGAGGATTCTGGTAATTTAAAAATTGGATGAGTTTCAAACTTTTTATCATAATGAGAAGAACTTGGTTTATCTTTAAAAGTTGATTTATTCTCGGCTTCGAGAATCTGTTTAGATACTATATGTAATAATTGATTTATATAAATATTTTTTTGGAGCATCTTATTTATATCCTTATTTGCAGGATCACCTTTAATATCTACTATATTTAATTTAAAAGGTGAGGCAGTAACAATTCTACCCTCTACTGGTAGGCTAATTTCTTCTAATGGGGGAATTGTTGATTCTACTTTATTATTAGTAGTATACCATTTTTTAACAATCATGTTTAACGAATATTTTTTATCATCTAATTTTTCTGTGATTTCAAACAATTTTAAAAATTCAATATTACATCTTAATCTTTTCATATCATTGCACCATTTTTCTCTAAAAGAATATCTTTCTTTTAATGAATATTTTTGTTTATACCATTCCTTTTTAATAGAATTTTTTGGGATATTCCATAATTTATCTAAATATTCAAAGACAAGTTCAAATATTTCATCTGACCTAATCATGCATAGGGAATCTTTTACTCTTAGCAATTCAGTAGCAGTGGGACTTATTGATTTTTTAGTTTTTAAATTTGTAGACTCATATTCTACTTTGGGAATTGTTTTTGAGAAATGAACTCCTTTTAATTATCTTTAATATTTTCTAATGTTACTTCCCTTTCTTCAACAGATTTGGAGATTCAAGGTCTAGAAAAGGACATTCTTTTACTTGAAGATGCTTGATTAAAGGATTGTGATTTTATAAATTTTAAATCTATTGATCCATCTGGATATTGTATTACTTGTTCAATATTTGAATTTTCTTCTTCTATTTCTGGCTCCATTATGGAATTGAAATGCCAATTATCTTTTATTAATACAACATCTCATTTTATCATTTTTGGAACAAAGGTATTATTATGATTATGATTAGCTTCCATAAGCATGATAACTCCTTTCTTACTAACTATTTTAGCCTTTGGGGCTAAGGTTATTTGAATTAATCTGTAATAAACTCTATATATTATTGCAATTTTTCTTGTATTTACCTTACTATTCATGTTTTTTGTTTTAACATTTAATATGAATGTATCCATAACGTTTTTATCATTAATATCTATAGAAAATTAGGATAACAATTAAAGTATATTGGGTCATTAGCGAGGTTATTTTGTAATACTAATAATAACGAATCATCAAAATTTTAATAACCTATTATCTCTTAAAAGTAAACATATAGGAACATCTAAATGTAATATATAAAACGGTTTAACTGCTACTTGAACAACACCTATGTGAAGGAGCTTGTAATTTTTTCTATATCTATTAATATCTTCAGCTGCTAATAATTTAATAGTCTCAATATTTCTATTAGTTTCAATAGTAGATTCCGAAGTTTTAATATTATAATTTTTTTACAAAGTGTCCAGTTTTATAGACTCTATTAAAACTTTCTTTTGGAATATTCCAATTCTGTAAATCACTTTCTATTTTTAGCTAATTTATTAGAGATAGCATAAATATTTAAACTATTTATTACATTTTTGTTAATTGGAGTATTCATTAGGATTTTTGTAGATGAGAGAGACAACACTATCCTTGGACCAAAATCTACTTTAGATATTACTTCTACAATAATTATTTTTGAGTGCAGTAATTACTAGTTTTCTTATTCTAAAATTCCTTTATTTATTCCTATAGGCTTGGCGATGGGAACACCCTCCCGGTCCTGCTCTATTTTTCACACACTCAGAACTAACCCAACGGAAAATTCTAGGTTTGCCAACGTCTAAACCACTATTAAATGGCTACCCAACTTAAGGAATAAAACTAAGAACATAGAGGAAGAACAATAGTAATTACTAACAAGAAAAATGATTCTTCAAAGAGTAAGACTAATTTCGACCGGCTTTAGGACAGCGTAATGCTCTAGTCGCTCCTACTCATACTCACACTCCCTCCTGGGCAACTTAGATTTGATACTATTTGGGGGACGGATCGGGAAAACTGGGAGCAAAATAACAGTTTAAAATACTTCTATCATTTGGGGGACGGATTGAGAAAACGGGGAGCAAGATAACAGTTTAAGATAATTTAATCTTTGAAATTATTTTATTCAAATAAAAGTTTAAAACAACAAAATAAGAACAAAATAAATGTAAAGAAAAATTAATAAAAATAGTAGACGAATAGAGAAATTTATACTTACAAAATTTTTTTTATAGATATGGGAAATATGGGAGAATGGTAGAGAGTTTTTCTGAGTTAAAAATTTCAGATTGCTCTCTCTTATTACAAGTTGAAATCCTTAAATAGGCCTCAGAAGTGCTGACTAATATTTAACAAACACTATTTATTTTACAACTGTCCATACACTAAGCTATTTACTCTACACCTGAGTAGCTGTTGACTATTCATTTGTTCTGCACGTGTCTCTGACTATCTTTTCATCCTTATCTTGAACTTTTCTTTTGATAACTTTAAGACAATTTTGGCTTTGTATACCTTGAATATTTGTGCCACTTGTCTTCTAGTCTTCGTTTTGTTTGTGGGGTCCATTAAGTGGCTTTTCAAACTTTTGAAGGGTACGGGAACCTTTCTTTCAGTAGAGAAGGTATGCATGTGCTATTCCTTGTGGATCCAGCATGTCTACGTTGCTTGGCTCACTGGCATGTGAGGAAGCAGTATCTAATGACTCCATTATCTGTTTTGAATGATTCTTATTTTCTAGATTTGACAAGTCTTCTTTGAGTTTTCTTCTTAATTCTTCCTTTGGAGAGGTGTGATTCCTTCTGTGAGGATGAACTTGTTGAATGCTTCTCTATTGGACTCTATCCTTTAATCTTGATGGCTTTTCTTAAGTATTTGATACTTTCAATTTCATAAATATCGAAGGACCAATAGATAATATTTGAAATTCTTTTAGCGATTAAAAATTTAAACCATTTTACATTTTTCGGTAGTGTAGAAATATTTTTCTCTAACTAGAACTTTTCAAATTTCTTTTGAAACTATGTTGACAATACATGTTTATTTCCTCTAAACTTGTTCCACCAGTCCTAGAACCATCGAAGAATCATAGCAGTATTCATCTTCTCTGAATATTTCACAAAACAAGAGTGAGTGTTAGGCCTAACATACATAAAGTTGTACCAAGCCGCCTTATAATCATATAAATTATAGGTTTGAGGTCGGTAATTTCTCGATAGAGGAATGGGTGTATGTAGGTGATCTACATATCATTAAAATGGGCTGATTATTCTTTTGATTGTAAACTTTGAATATTGAACACTATTAGGATCATTTATATATGCTAACTTATGCTCGATTTGCAATGAATCATTATCTGTTAATATGAACTCATAATACCTTCGGGTCTTGAGGGGATTATCTGTCTCCACATAGTCCCAATTTGTATAACAAGGTTTTAACAACTCTGATACTCGAAAACCTTTGTACTTTTTATCAAGTTCCATTATCGGCAGTACCTGCAAATCTACTATGTCAAATTTCTTTTTATCAGGAATACTCTATTCCTCTTTCTTTTGTGTAGTGGCTAGGGAGACTACTTGTGAATATGTCTCTGGTGGTTTCATCGTATAACTATCTTTGGTTTGGATAGAAATATTTTTATTGGCTGAGGAGTATTTTTCCTTAAATATTTGTTTAAGAGGTTGCATCCTGGGTAAAATGGTAATGGATTCTCTTGACGGTAGGGGAAAGGTAGGCTTTGGCAGGGATGGAAATTCTTCCAGGACTGAAAACCTATTTTTTGACTTTTTATCTTCTTCATGGAAGGGTCTTTTCATTTTTTCCTTCTGGTCGAAAAGGCTAGAATGGAGGCCTCAACCTCGATCCTGGTGTTCAAGGTCTCATAATTTCACTGTAGAAAAAATTTTGTTAAAATTTTTGGGAGAGAATTTTTCCCTTCATAAAGTCAAATTGTTGACGTCTTTTTGTAAAATAGTTTTGTCTGTTTTTAAAGAATTTTGAAATTTTATGATACTATAAAATTTTCTTTTAATAATGGATTAGTTTTTCTCTAATCCCCATTGGACTGAATTTACTCTAAAAATAGTTTGATCTTTTATAAAATCACTTTCTTCTTTTGATATATTGTTTAGATAGGAAAAAATAATCTTTTTTTTTCTAAAATAGTGGTGTGGATGCCATCTAGCTCGATAATATAAGGTTTTATTTGAGTTAGAAAAGGAAAAGCTAATATTATCTCTTTATTAATATCTCTAGTTATTACAAAATCATTAATAAAACAAACTCTGTCATTGTAAATATGGACTTTGGGGAGTTTATAATTTATTTTTAATTTTCCCCTGTTGCGGAGAATAAGCGTGTAGTACCTTTTTCTAGGTACTTTATAGGAATTGATCCTTCTATAATGCAGTTTTCATCTGCACCTGTATCAAATCATGCAATCTTATGAATTTTATAATCTTTATTGATAACTATAGTAATTGGTATATAGTAACTTTGTGGTTTAACTATAGTAATTGTATTACTTCTTGATTTGTTTATAGGAAGTTTTTCTAGAGATTCTATTTCTAGAGACTCTACTTCTTTATTGTAACTTTTTACTCCTGATGTTTCACCAGGCTCAAACTGATGTGATTTAGGGTCTTGGTTTGGCGTTAAATCATTTAATAATTTATTAGCAAGTGATTCTATTTAAAGATTGTTAAGTCTTTGCTTAACTTGTCTAAGTTCATCCTTTAAGTATAATAATTCTTCCTGAAGATCTTGTATTGTTGTTTCAGACTTATGTTCTTTAAATTTATTTAGTATATTTTTCATATTGAAGGGTTCAATAATTTCTTTATTATCAACCTGTTGATCAAGAACAATATCTTTTAAGGATATTAAATATTTTCTCCTAAGAGTTGGGTCCTCTAGATGATTTATCATGTCAAATAAGGCCTTTTTTGCTTTATTATTATTAGTGATAACAATTATAAACTGACCGTCGCAAGTGTAAATTGCACCGCTATAATTAAAATGATTTGTTAATTCACTACTATCTGAACTGTATGCTACATTAAGTTGATTATCATCACTATGATTTTCTTCATAAGAAGAACTATTTTATTTTCATCAAGGATTGAATATAATTTATTTTTAACGTCATTTCATAATTCTAACATATTTATCTTGTCTTTCTTTTTATTTGGAAATCAACACTCTTCAGCCCTATGTCCAATTTTTTCGTAGTTCCAACATATTTCATTATTGATTTTATTTTCACCTTTAGAAGATTTTTTAGATCCCTTAAATCGTCTTTTATTATAATGAGATTTTTCAGATTTATCTTTATAATTTTTATGTTGTCTTTTAATCTTTTGGGTAGTTTCCTTTGAAGTGGCTGAAAATTTTATATAACTAAAATCTTTATAAAAGCTTCCTAGCTCATTTCGAATTATTTTATTATCAACCAAAACATTTCTCAATCTTAATCATTTCATTTTATAAATGAAGCAAAACGTAATAAATAGTGTTAATATTTCTGCTATCTCTAATAAAATAGCTAAAATAGAAAGTGATTTATAGAATTGAAATATTCCAAAAGAAAGTTTTAATAGAATCTATAAAACTGGACACTTTGATTTTGTAAAAAATTATAAAATGAAAACTTCAGAATCTACTGTTGCAATTAATAGAAATATTGAGACTATTAAATTAATAGCAACTGAAGATATTAATAGATATAGAAAAAATTACTAGTTCCTTCACATAGGTCTTGTTCAAGTAGCAGTTAAACCATTTTATAGATTAGGTTTAGATGTTCCTATATGTCTACTTTTAAGAAATAGTAGGCAATTAAATTTTGAAGATTCGTTATCAGCAGTATTACAAAGTAGGAAAAATTACAGAAACTAACATCCTTAAGACTATAATTACAATAAATAACAACACTTCTTCAAAATTACAACTTATAGCAAAAGTAGCAATATTTTACCCATTTCATAGTAATAGAATAATATGTATTTTTCAGTTGTGCATATGTATTTATGAGTAATACATATATATTTGTATATGTATTTATATAGCATCATTTTACTTAAATACAAAATACAATTTGCTATTTTTCGTAATTATGAAACTGTTGCTATAAAAGTTATAATTAAGGCTACAGAGTTGTTATTTCTGAAATTTTCCCTACAAAGTAACCTCACTAATGGCCCAGTATACTTTAATTTTTATCCTAATTTTTCTATAGATATTGATTATCAAAATGTTATGGATACATTAACATTAAATGTTAAAATAAAAAACATGAATAGTAAGGTAAATACAAGAGAAATAGCAATAATATATTGAGTATATTACAGATTAATGAAAACAAACTTAGCAACTAAGTCTAAAATATTTAGTAATAATGGAGCTATAATGCTTATGGAAGCTAATCATAATCATAATAATACCTTTATCCCAAAAATGATAAAATGGGATGATGTACTGATAAAAGATAATTGGCATTTCGACGCCATAACGGAGCCAGAAGTGGAAGAAGAAAATTCAAATATTGAACAAGTAGTACAATATCCAAATGGATCTATAGATTTACAATTTCTAAAGTAACAATCCTTTAATCAAGCATCTTCAAGTAAAAGACTGTCCTTTTCTAGACCTCCAATCTCTAAATTTGTAGAAGAAAGGGAAGTAACATTAGAAGATATTGAAAGAAGATTAAAAAGAGTTGATTTCTCAAAAACGATTCCCAAAGTAGAATATGACTCTACAAATTTAAAAACTAAAAAATCAATAAGTCCCACTGCTAGTGAATTGCTAGGAGTAAGATATTCCCTATGCATGATTCGGTCAGATGTAATATTTGAACCTGACTTTTTATAATTAGATAAATTATGAAATAACCGTGAAAATTCTATTAAAAAGGAATGGCATAAAAAATATTCATTAAACGAAAGATATTCTTTTAGAGAAAAATGGTGCAATGATATGAAAAGATTAAGATGTAATATTGAATTTTTTAAATGATTTGAAATCACAGGAAAATTAGATGATCAAAAGGATTCGTTAAACATGATTGTTAATAAATGGTATACTACTAATAATAAAGTAGTAGAATCAACAATTCCCTTCCCCCGTTAGAATAAATTAGCCTACCACTAGAGGGTGGAATTGTTATTGCCTCACATTTTAATTAGATATAGTAGATACTAAAGGTCTTCCTACAAATAATGATATATATAAGATACTCCAACAATATAATTATACAAATCAATTATTACATGTAGTATCTAATTAGATTCTCGAAATCGGGAATAAATCAACTTTTAAGGATAAACCAAGTTCTTCTCATTATGATAAAAAGTTAGAACTCATCCAAATTTTAAATTACCAGAATTCTCAAAAGATAAATTTCCTAAATATGAAGAAAAGATTGAAGTAACTGACGATATTAGTGATTAAAAAATGAATTAAAAGTCACAAATGACAAGGTTATAAGAAATTTATTGGAAAGGAATGATGATGAAATTAACCAATTAAGCTATAAATATTCAATAAAGAATAATTATTATAAAAAGCCCATATTTTTGGATATCCAGTATGAAGAAAATGATTTTTTATCTCATACTTCACATTCTAGAAAAGAAATTGCCGAATTGAATATAGATGGATTAGCAGAATATCAAATATATAATAAACTACATGAAATGGGAATAGACATTACAACATATCAAATTTCCAGGCTATCAGGTAAACAAGCAGCTTTTATTATTATATTAGGTTTTATAGTTACTATAAAATATTGGTGGGATAATTACCTCACAGATAATAATAGACAAAGCATTTTAAATGCTACTATTACTCAAACTATTAATAATGAGTCAACAGGATAAACAGTTGAAAATCAAGTCTTAGAAGATGCTACCGTCACTTTAATTTATAGTATAGCTAAACGTTTTATAGGAGTATCTCAGCTTTTTCAAGATAAAAGTTTAGAAATATTATCAAATTTATCATGTCCAAAGTTAGACGATTTTAGATGTTATAAAGATTTTTCCTCAACAAATTCATGGTTATAGAAGATTGTAATCATGATTATTGGAAAGAAAAATTTATAAGTGGTTTATCAACTTTATTTGTAGAAAAAGTTAGAACAAAATTAAAGGATAGATTTGAGAGAAAAATTCCTTATGGTAATTTAACTTATGGTGATATTATAAGTTTTATCACTGTCACAGGACTAGAATTTTGTACAGATATTAAACTTAAAAATCAGCTAAAAAGGGATAATACTATACCCCGAAATGAGCTAGGAAGCTTTCGTCAAGATTTGGGTTATATAAAATTATCAAACCCTTCAAAGTAAGCTACCTAAAACATTAAAAGACAATATAAAAATTATAAAGATAAATTTGAAAAATCTCATTATTATAAAAGACAATTTAAGGGATCCAGAAAAGCTTCTAAAGGTGAAAATAAAACCAATAGTGAAACATGTTGGAACTGCAGAAAAATTGGACATAGGGCTAAAGATTGTCGGGTTCCAAATAAAAAGAAACACAAGATAAATATGTTAGAATTAGGAAACGACGTTAAAAATAAATTATATTTATTTCTCAATGAAAATAAAAATAGTTCTTCTTTTGAAGAAAATCTTATTGATGATAATCAACTTAATGTAGCATACAGTTTAGATAGTAGTGAATTAACAGACCACTGTAATTGTAGTAATACAATTTACACTTGCGACAGTCATTCTATAAATGTTATCCCTAATAATAATAAAGAAAAAGAGGTCTTATTTGACATGATAAATCATCTAGAGGACCCAACTCTTAGGAGAAAATATTTAATAGCCTTAAAAGATATTGTTCTTGATCAACAGGTTGATAATAAAGAAATTATTGAACCCTTTAATATGAAAAATGTACTAAATAAATTTAAAGAACATAAGTCTGAAACAACAATACAAGATCTTCAGAAAGAATTATTATACTTAAAAGAAGAACTTAGACAAGTTAAGCAAAGACTAAACAATCAAGAAATAGAATCAATTGCTAATAAAATATTAAAGGATGTAACGCCAAATCAAGACCCCAAATCACATCAGTTTGAGCCTGGTGAAACATTAGGAGTAAAAAGTTACAATAAAAAAGTCGAGTCTCTAGAAATAGATTCTCTAGAAAAACTTTCTATAAACAAATCAGGAATTCATAAAATTACTATAGTTAAACCACAAAGTTACCATATACCATTACTATAGTTATCAATAAAGATTATAAAATTCATTTAATTGCATTATTTGATACAGGTGCAGATGAAAAGTTCATTTTAGAAGGATTAATTCCTATAGAGTACCTAGAAAAAGGTACTACACGCTAATTCTCCGCAACAGGGAAAATATTAAAAATCAATTATAGACTCCCCAAAGCCCATATTTGCAATGATAGAGTTTGATTTATTAATGATTTTGCAATAACTAGATATATTAATGAAAAGATAATATTAGGTATTCCTTTTATAACCCAACTAAAACCTTATATTGTCGAGCTAGATGGCATCCACACCATTATTTTGGGGAAAAGGATTATTTTCCCCTATCTAAACAATATATCAAATGAAGAAAGTGATTTTATAAAAGATCAAACTACTTTTAGAGTAAATTCAATCCAATAGGGATTAGAGAAAAACTAATCCAATATTAAAAGAAAATTTATAGTATCATGAAATTTCAAAATTCTTTAAAAACAGCCAAAACTATTTTACAGAAAGATGTCAACAATTTGATTTTATAAAGGGAGAAATTCTCTTTGAAATTTTATCAAAAAAATTTCTACAAGGAAATTATGAGACCTGGAACACCAGGATCGAGGTTAAGTCCTCAATTCTAGCCTTTTCGACCAGAAGAAACAATGAAAAGACCCTTCCATGAAGAAGATAAAAAGTCAAAAAATAGGTTTTCAGTCCTGGCAGAATTTTTATCCCTACCAAAGCCTACAGTTCTCCTACCGTCAGGAGAATCCATTACCAGTTTACCCAAGATGCAACCTCTTAAGAAAATATTTAAAGAACAATACTCCTCAGCCAATAAAAACATTGTTATCAAAATCAAAAATAGTTATGTGATGAAACCACCAGAGACATATTCACAAGTAGTCTTCCCAGCCACTCTGCAAAAGAAAGAGGAACAGAGTATTCTGAATACAAATTAATTTAAGATAGTAGATTTACATATACTGTCGATAATGGCACTTGATAAAAAGTATGAAGGTTTTCGAGTACCAGAGTTGTTAAAACCTTGTTATACAAATTAGGACTATGTGGAGACAGATGATCCCCTCAAGACCCAAAGGTATTATGAGTTCATATTAATAGATACTGATTCATTGCAAATCAAGCATAAGTTTAGCAGATATAAATTATCCCAATAGTATTCAATATTCAAAGTTTACAATCAAAAGAATATTAAGCCCATTTGAATAGCATGTAGATCACCTATATACACTCATTCCTCTGTCGAGAAATTACCAACCTCAAACCTAAAATTGGTACGATTATAAGGCAGCCTGGTACAACTTTATATATGTTAGGCCTAACACTCACTCTAGGTTTGTGAAATATTCAGAGTAGATGAAGACTGTTTTGATTCCCCGATAGTTCTACGACTGGTGGAACCAGTTTGAAGGAACTAAATAGGTATTGTCAACATATTTTCAAAAGTAATTTGAAAAGTTCCAGGTAGAGCAGAATATTTCTACACTATCAAAAAATGTAAAATGGTGTAAAATTTTTATCGCTAAAAGAATTTCATAAGTTATCTATTAGTCCTTTGATATTCATGAAATTGAAAGGATCAAATACTTAAGCAAAACCACAAGGATTAAAGAATGGAGTCCAACAGAGAAGCCAACAACAAGTTCATCCTCACATAAGGAATCGCACCTCTCCAAGGAAGAATTAAAAAGAAGACTCAAAGAAGCCTTGTCAAATCTAGATAATGAGAATCATTCAAAATAGATAATGGAGTTATTAGATACTGCTTCCCCACATGCCAGCGAATCGAGCAACGGAGACATGCTGGATCCACAAGGAATAGCACACGCATACCTTCTTAACTAAAAGAAAGGTGCCCGTACCCCTTCAAAAGTTTGAAAAGCTACTTAATGGACCCTACAAACAAAACGAAGACTAGAAGACAAGTCGCACAAATCTTCAAGGAAGAAAAAGCCAAAATCCTCTTAAAGTCATCAAAAGACAAGATCAAGATAAGGATGAAAAGATAGTCAGAGACACGTGCAGAACAAATGAATAGTCATCAAGTACTCACGTGTAGAGTAAATATCTTAGTGTATGGATAGTTATAAAATAGATACAACAACTATAGCATACCTAGTGTATTCCCACAAAGTAGGGCCTGGCGAGGCTAAAATATATGTAGTTCATACCTCTACCTCCAAAGAAGTAGAGAGGTTATTTCCGATAGACCCCCGACACAAGATAGAGAATAGTAAACAAAAGCGTAATGAAACATGCAGCATGATGGATGGCATAACATAAAAAGGAATAAGACATACTAAAATAAAATAGAAATCAGAGCAATACGAAATAAGATAAATAAGCGTCATATGAAATAAGAGATAAGAAATAGGGCATCCGGAAAATAACACCCATCTAGTAGTAACATACACTCACAAACCAGAGGCACCCACCACACCCAAAAACTCATGAATAGGGGCTCCTACCTATGGACACAGTCCTAGGATTACTAACCCGGCTATACATAAACTCTTCTAACTACTTGCTATAACCTACGCACGCGTCCTAGCCTTCTACCCTTATTCACGACCTCCACAACTTCTTATCTAGGGCCATGTCCTCAGTAAGCTAAAGTTGCTCCATATTATGTCTAATAACTTCCCTCCAGTACTTCTTCGGCCTACCTTTTCTCTTTGTGAAGCCATCCAACACTAGCCTCTCATATCTACAAATTGGGGAATCCATTCCCCTCCTCATCACATGCCCAAACCATCTCATTCTTCCTTCTCGTATCTTTTCCTCCACCGAAGCCACTCCCACCTTCTCTCAAACTGTCTTATTCCTAACTCTATCCCCTCTAGTCAGTCCACACATCCAACGCAGCATTGTCATTTCTGCCACCTTTATTTTTTGAATGTGGGAGTTCTTGATCGGCCAATACTCTGCTCCATATAGCATAGCTGAATGGAATGCTACTCTATAGAATTTGCCTTTAAGCTTAAGTGGAACCTTCTTATCACACAACACTCTCGAGGTGAGCCTCCACTTGATCCAACCTGCTCCAATATGGTTTAGAGACATCCTCATCAATCTCGCCATTCCCCTGAATCATAGACCCAAGATACTTAAAACTATCCATCTTATAAACATCCTGCGAATCCATCCTCACCACCACATAGTCCTTCTACCTCAAGTCACTAAATTTGCATTCCATATACTCCGTCTTAGACCTACTCAACCTGAACCCCTTCAATTTCAGGTTTTGCCTCCAAACCTTCAATTTTTCATACACACCCTCCGCGTCTCGTCAATCAACACTACATCGTCTGCAAATAACATACACTATGGCACCTTTCCTTGTATACGTCACGTCAACACGTCCATCACCAACGCAAACAGGAACGGACTAAGAGTCGAACCCTGGTGCAAACTTATCACGATTGTAAAATAGATAGTGTTTGTTAAATATTAGTAAACACTTCTGAGGCCTATTTAAGGATTTCAACTTGTAATAAGAGAGAGCATTCTGAAATTTTTAACTCAAAAAAACTATCTACCATCCTCTCATATTTCCCGTCTCCCCTCTGTAAAGTTCTCTCATTTCCCATATCAATAAAAAAAAATTTATAAGTATAAATTTCTCTATTTCTCTACTATTTTAATTAATTTTTCTTTACATTTATTTTGTTCTTATTTGTTGTTTTAAATTTAGTTTTTACTTTAAACTACTTTTAAAGTATAAATTACTTTAGTTACTTTAAACTATTATTTTGCTCCCCATTTTCCCGATTCGTCCCCCAAATGGTATTAGAGTCATGTTTCCCGCGAGGGAATGTAAGTATGAGTAGGAGAGGCTAGAGCATTACACTATCCTAGAGCCTGTCAAAATTAGTGCTACTCTTGGAATTATCATTTTTCTGGTTAGTAATTACTGTTGTTCTTCCTCTATATTCTTAGTTTTATTCCTTAAGTTGGGTAGCCATTTAAAAGAGATTTAGACGTTGACAAACCTGGAATTTTTTGTTGGGTTAGTTCTGAGTATGTCAAAAATAGAGGAGGACCGGGGGGTGTTCCCGTCGCCAAGCCTATAGGAATAAAATAATGGAATTATAGAATAAGAAAATTAGAAATTACTGCACTAAAAAATAATTATTGTAGAAGTAACATCTAAAGTAGATTTTGGTCCTAGGATAGTGTTTTCTCTTTCATCAGCAAAAATCCTTATGAATACTCAAACCAGCCAAAACATAATAAATAGTGTTAATATTTCTATTATCTCTAATAAAATAGCTAAAATAGAAAGTGATTTAAAGAATTGGAATATTCCAAAAGAAAGTTTTAATAGAGTCTATAAAACTGGACACTTTGATTTTGTAAAAAATTATAATATTAAAACTTCGGAATCTACTGTTGCAATTAATAGAAATGTTGAGACTATTAAATTATTAGAAGTTGAAGATATTAATAGATATAGAAAAAATCACAAGTTCCTTCACATGGGTCTTGTTCAAGTAGCAGTTAAACCATTATATAGATTAGGTTTGGATACTCCTATATGTCTACTTTTAAGAGATAATAGGTTATTTAATTTTGATGATTCATTATTAGAAGTATTACAAAGTAACCTCGCTAATGGCCCGGTATACTTTAATTTTTATCATAATTTTTCTATAGATATTAATGATCAAAATGTTATGGATACATTAACATAACATTTTAAAACAAAAAACATGAATGGTAAAGTAAACACAAGAGAAATAGGAATAATATATAGAGCATATTATAGATTAATGAAAACAACCTTAGCCCCTAAGGCTAAAATCATTAGTAATAAGGAGTTACCATGCTTATGGAAGCTAATCATAATCATAATAATACATTTGTCACCAAAATTATAAAATGGGATGATGTATTAATAAAATATAACTGCCATTTCAACTCTATAACAGAGCCATAAATTGAAGAAGTAAATACAAACATTGAACAAGTTATACAATATCCAAACGGATCTATAGATTTAAAATTTCTAAGATCCAGTCCTTTAATCAAGTATCTTCAAGTAGAAGGATGTCCTTTCCTAGACCATCAGTCTCCAAATCTGTAGAAGAAAGGGAAGTAACATTAGAAGATATTGAAAGAAAATCAAAAGGAGTAGATTTCTCAAAAATAATTCACAAAGTAGAATATGAATCTACAAATTTAAAAACTAAAAAAATTAATAAGTCCCACTGCTAGTGAAATGATAGAAGTAAGAAATTACCTATGCATGAGTAGGTCAGATATAATATTTGAACTTGACTTTGAATATTCAGATAAATTATGGACTAGCCCAAAAAATTCTATTAAAAGGGAATGGTATAAACAAAGATATTCATTAATAGAATGATATTCTTCTAGAGAAAATAGTGCAATGATATGAAAAGATTAAGATGTAATATTGATTTTTTAAAATGGTTTGAAATTACAAGAAAATTAAATGATCAAAATGAATCATTAAATATGATTGTTAATAAATGGTATACTACTAGTAATAAAGTTGGAGAATCAATAATTCCTCTGTTAGAAGAAATTAGCCTACCAATAGAGGGTAGAATTGTTACTGCCTCACCTCTTAAATTAGATATAGGTGATCTTACAAATAAAGATATAAATAAGATACTCCAACAAAATAATTATACAAACCAATTATTACATGTAGTTTCTAAACAGATTCTCGAAGCTGAGAATAAATCAACTTTTAAAGATAACCAAGTTCTTCTCATTATGATAAAAAGTTAGAAACTCATCCAATTTTTAAATTACCAGAATTCTCAAAAGATAAATTTCATAAATTTGAAATAACAGACGATATATTAGGAAAAATTAATGAAAAATTAAAATCTGAATTAAACATCACCAATGACATTATTAAAGTAAATGAAGGTAATTCCTCTCCAAAAGAAAATATTAATAACGTTTGCAGTAATAAATTAGCTAATTATTGTAAATGGACCCGTTCAAGTTGCATTTGCAATAATCATTATATTAATGTTATCACCAATAGTAACTAGGAGAAAGAAGTATTATTTGATAGTATTAATCATTTAGAAGATCCTATCCTTAAGAAAAAATATTTAATAGCCTTAAAAATATTGTTGTTAATCAACAGTTTGATAAAGAAATAATTGAACCCTCTAATATGAGAGATATGTCAAATAAAGAACAAAGATAAAAAATAACTATGCAAGACCTTCAAATAGAGTTACAATACTTAAAAAGGGAAGCTAAAAAATTTAAGCAGGAATTTAGCAATAAATCACTTACTGACAATTTAACTTCTAATCAAAAATCTTAACTATGTCAATTAGAGCTTGGAGAAACATTAAAAATAAAAATAAATAATAAACATATTAAGTCTCTAGAAAATTATTCCAAAATAGACAAAATTACAAAAGATAAATCCCAAAGTTATCATATACCTATTACATTAGTTATAAATAAAAATTACACAATACACAAAGTGTAATTATTGGATACAGGAGCTCATGGATACTGCATCACTGAAGGAATGATCCCCACTAAGTACCTTGAAAAGGGTAGTACAAAATTATTTTCTGCAATAGGCAAAAAATTAAAAATAAATTATAAATTACACAATGCACACATCTGTAATGATGAAATTTATTTCATAAATGACTTTGTAATAACCAAAGATATAAATGAAGAAATAATTTTAGGTCTACCTTTTATAAATCAAATAAAACCTTATATTGCCGAATTAGACGGCATCCACACCACTATTCTAGGCAAAAAGATTATTTTCCCCTATTCAAATAGTTTATCAAAAGAAGAAAGTGACCTTATAAAAAATAAAACAGTCTTTAAAATCAATCTAATTTCACAATAGATAAATTATTTAAAAGATGAAATAAAAATTAAAAGAATTGAATTCTCTTTTAAAACCCCAGAAATTCAAGAAAAAATTAAAAATCTACAAAAAGTCATAGAGCGAGAGGTTTGCTCGGATTTTCCTAATACCTTTTGGGAAAGAAAAAGGGACATAGTCGAATTACCCTATATTGAGGGATTTGACGAAGGGATTATTCCAATAAAAGCAAGACCCATTCAAATGAACCATGAATAATGGAATACTGTAAAAAGGAAATTAACGATTTATTAGATAAAAAAAATTAGACCTTCCAAATCGCCTTGGAGTTGTTCAGCCTTTTATGTCAATAATAGAGCTAAAAGGAAAGAGGTACCCCAAGACTAGTTATCAATTATACGCCTCTTAATAAAGTATTAAAATGGATTAGGTACCTGATACCTAACAAACGTGGCCTTCTTAAAAGAACTTATAAAGCTAATATTTATAGCAAGTTTAATATGAAATCAAGATTTTGGCAAATACAAATTGCAGAAAAAGATAATTATAAAATGGCCTTCAATGTTCCTTTGGGACAATATGAATGGAATGTAATGCCTTTTGGACTAAAACCTGCTCCATTTGAATTTCAGAACATTATGAATAATATATTCAATCAGTATAATCATATATCTAAAGTTTACATAAATGGTGTTTTAACATTTTTTGAAGAACAGATCGGGAAAATGCGGAGCAAAATAATAGTTTAAAGTAATTTATACTTTAAAAGTAGTTTAAAGTATAAAACTAACTTTAAAATAACAAAGTAAGAACAAAATAAACATAAATAAAAATTAATTAAAATAGTTGAGAAATAGAGAAATTTATACTTACAAAAAACTTTTTATTGGCATGGGAAATAAGAGAAATTTACAGAGGGGAGATGGGAAATATGGGAGGATGGTAGAGAGTTTTTCTAAATTATGGAAATTTCAGAATACTCTCCTATTACAAATTGACAACCTTTAAAGAGGCTTCAAAAGTGCTAACTCATATCTTATAAACTCTATCTATTTTACATTTGTCTATATACTAATACATGTTATTACCTTTACACCTGTCCGATAGCTGATGATATATATCTATTGAATAGTTGTAACGCCTCAGGAGTACACCATGGATGCCACACAGTGCTTACAGTCACAAGTGACCACAAGCTAACCCATGAGCTAGTACCTGCTGTGAGCACTGAATAATATACGGGTAATGAATACATATGGAAACAGCTGAATATGACGTAAAATTTTAAATAAAAAAAAATATCTCTAAGATCATAAACATGGAAACAAGTGTCTAAAAACAACCATCTGAAAACTGGTAAAATAATGACAAAACTGACTAAACTGTCTGAAAGTATCTAAAAGCCTCTAAACTGCCTGAATAAGAGTTAAAGGGACAGACCCTAACTAACTCCATCTGTCCAACTGAAATTAAATACTGAAATAAACATAATCGGTCCTCGGAATATGAGGACTCACCACTTCTACTGCTGTTGATGCGCTGGAATGTCTAAGTACGGTCATGAACCTGAGCGTCCAAACCTATGATATAAAGACATCATAGTGCAAGAAACGAGTATTCTGTATGTAATTGGAATGTACTACTATGCTAAGTAAGGTAAGGATTATATACATGAGCTCATGTGCATGAATAATAACTGACTGAATAAATAGCAAGAGATAACTGATGCATAGTATGCGTGAAGGTTGTAAAATCTGAAAATGCATGACCATGCATATAACATGATACTGTAATAGTCTGTAAACTAAAATACTGACATTTGAGTACCAATTTAACTGATAAACTGTATGTTATGTTCAACCAAATCTGAATAGACTTCTAAATTGAGGCTGGAGTGAGATTGTGGGAGCTATCATATAACTAACATGCCCCAATATGAGCCAATTGAGGTCCAACTTGTGACCCCAGTTGGAAGGGTGCCAGTACCATGCCATGGGTACTAACACTGCCTATATGGATCCACTAAAGTGAAGTCCCGAAGGAATAAAGAGTCACCCTCTACTGCCAGGTGCTCTAATGAGATATATGCCAACCCTCAACTGGCAGGTTAGCATCTAACCTACGCTGGCAACATAGATTTGGAATGCCGGGACTGCTACTAAAGGCCTTACCCTCAACTGGCAGGTAAGCCCCCGTCCCTGGGTTCGCTCGATGCTAAATCCTACCGCCAACTGAACTGGCTCGGATTACTGAACTAGTCTAATTTTAATTGATCATGATAACTGACTCAACTGATAATACTGTAATATATCTGAAACCATCCTGAAAATATTTAGACTATGTAAACAGCTAAGTTTTTGGGTATTCATAACACCCAGGACTAAATAACATTAACAATAGAAATATACTAAAGTTTCAAAGAATAAAAAGTAGTCATTATTCAAAATCCAACCATTTAGGCATTTCATCAAACACTTAAAATTTATGAACTTAGGCATGGGGATGATTAAAACATATGGGAATAAAATAATCACAACACTAAAACCATACATCGGGGATTTAGCATGGAATTTCATGCTTCAAATGTGTAAGGGCTACTTTTCAACTAAAAGCACTTGCAAACATCATGTATAATCAAAATTCATAAAATCTTCATGAAAATAACTCATTGTAAACATGTAAATTCCTTATTTAAAATGTAAAAATAGGTTCTTGGACTCCATGGGTGAAAAGGGCCCATGGATGAACATCTAAAATACCTTAATTAAAGAATTCATGAAGGATCTTGGTGATTTCTTGAAGTTTGAGCTTGAATCTTGAAGAGGCTAGGGTTTGTTCTTGAGAGAGGATTACTTTCTCTTGAGAGTATTTGTGAATAATTGGGCAAATAATGCACCTAGGGATCCTAAATCTCATGTTATGGATGAGTTTAGGTATGGGAAATTGACCTAGATTCCCTTAATGATAAGGATTTAAGAAGCTAGAGGAGGCCACACAATGCGGTACGATACCTGGCTGGGTCAAGCTTCCAAAGCGGTGCAACCCTGGCTGGGTCAAGCAGCTAATGCAGTGTGACCCTAATCCTGGGTCAACTACCCGGTTGTTCCTTTGACATCCCCAGTCATGAATCAACCTTAAGATTTATATTATATAATCAGGAAGGTCGAAACTAAAATTATCAAAGTTTAAGGGGCTTTGGAAATAACTAAGTCTTAACACTTTGTGAAATTTTCCAAGTCTTGAACCCCTTTAACATACAATAGTAAGCTGAAATGAGCTAGGATCATACAGGGTTTTATAATATCTCCCCCTTGGGAACATTCGTTCTCGAATGAGATTGATTAAGTTAAGAATACTGAGGTACTGAGATTAAAGGATGAATATGCATAACCAAAAACATGATTACATGACTGAGTCTTAAACATAGTGAATGACTGAACTAATTTGTGAATGTATGCAATGACATGAAAATGATCATGTGACTGGAACTGAGACTAAAAAAGAGATAATCTAAAGAAAATTGTTATCTTAAGCTGAGTCTGAGTTCGCAGAGAAAAGATAAGGGTACTTGGTTCACATTTCTACTTCAGCTTCCTAAGTAGCCCCCTTAATAGACTGATTCCACCAAAGAACTTTGACCAAGGTGCACTTTTTTGTTCCTCAGTCGACGAATCTAATGATCTAGGATCTCGACTGGAGTTTCTTCGTAAGAAGGGATATCCCAAACATCTGTACCTTCTAAAGGAACAACCATGGCTTGGTCACCAATACACTTCATTAACAAGGACACATGGAATACTGGATGCACTGATGTCAAATCTGTGGGTAACTCAAGATCATACGCTACCTTTCTATAACGACTCAAGATCCTATAAAGGCCAATATATCGGGGACTAAGCTTCCCTTTCTTGCCAATCCTCTTCACTCCCTTCATGGGAGAGATTCTCAAATAGACTAAGTTGCCAACCTCAAACTCAAGTTCTTTTCTCCTCATATTTGCATAGGATTTCTAACAACTTTGGGCTATCTTAAGCCTCTACCTGATCAACTGATCTTTATTTAACGTATAAAACATAGAATCAGGACCTATCAAAGCAGTATCACCTACCTCAAACCAACCAACGAGAGATCTACATCTCCTTCCATAGAGAGCCTCAAACGGAGCCATCTGTATACTAGAATGATAGGTGTTATTGTAGGCAAACTTGATCAAAGGAAAGTGATCATACCAACTATCCTTAAAGTTAATAACGCACGTTCTCAACATGTCCTCTAAGGTCTGAATGGTCATCTCTTCTTTACCATCAGTCTGAGGGTGAAAGGTTGTACAGAGACAAACTTGGGCACCAAGACCCTTCTGAAAAGATTTTTAAAAGTGAGAGGTAAACTGAGTACCTCTATATGAAACGATGGACAACGGGACTCCATTCAACCTGACCAACTCTTTAATATAAAGCTTGGCATAGTCCTCAGCTGAATAAGAAGTATGGACTGGCAAGAAATAAGCTGTTTTGGTCATTTTATCTACAATAACCTATTTCGAATCATGCTGGCGATATAAATGAGGCAACCCTATTACAAAATCCATGTTCACCTCCTCCTACTTCAAAGTAGGAATATTGAACTCCTGCATACTGCCACTTGGCCTTTGGTGCTCAACCTTAACCTATTGATAATTAGCACACTTGGCCTCAAACTCTGTAATATCTCTCTTCATACCACTCAACCAATAGATTCTCGCAAATCATGATGTATCTTAATGGCTCCTGCGTGAATAGAATAACGCACACCATGCACTTCTGCAAGAATTTTCTATCTCAAATCATCAACACACGGCACACACAGTCTACCCTGGCAATGCAACACACCATCCCTCCTTAGGAGAAAATCTCTACTTTCTGATCTCTGATTGACTCCTTCAACTTAACAAGACTGGAATCCCTATCTTTCTTTTCTTTCACTTTAGCAAAGAAGATTCTGAACTATTCCAGAGCCATACACTACCCTCAGCTGAGTCAACCAAATGAATTCCTAACCTAGCCAATTGATGAACCTCCTGAACCAACTTCTTCTTATCATTTTCAACATGAGCCACACTACCCATAGATAATCTAGTAAGGGCATTTGTCACTATATTAACCTTGCCCGGATGATACAAAACACTTATATCATAGTCCTTCAACAATTCCAACCATATTCTATAATGGAGATTTAAATCTCTTTGCGAAAACACATACTGCAAACTTTTATGGTCCGTGAACAGATCAGCATGCACCCATAAAGATAATGCCTCCAAATTTTCAAAGCAAACACAACATCTGCTAACTCAAGATCATGGGTAGGATAATTCTTTTCATGAGTCTTAAGTTGTCTAGAGGCATAGGCTATGACCTTACCTCTCTGCATCAACACACAACCCAAACCAACTCTGGAAGCATCACAGTAAACAACAAATCCATCTAAACCATCTGGCAAGGTTAAAACTGAGGCTGAGGTAGTCGAGTTTTCAACTCCTAAAAACTCTTCTCATAGGAATCTGACCATTGAAACTTGACTTTTTTCTGAGTCAATCTGGACATGGGGGATGCAATAGATGAAAACCCTTCAACAAACCATCTGTAATAGCAAGCCAAACATAAGAAACTCCTGAGAGAGAAATGGGTTTGGGCCAGTTTCTCACTGCTTCAATCTTTTGAGGGCCAACTCTAATGCCATCACTAGAAATAATATGTCCAAGAAAAGATACTAATCTTAGCCAGAACACGCACTTACAAAATTTGGCAAACAACTGATGGGATCTAAGAGTTTGCAATACTATTCTGAAGTGGTCTGCATTATCATTCTTATTACATGAATAGATAAGTATGATGTCTATGAAGACTATGATGAACAAGTCCAAGTACTTCTTGAACACTCTGTTCATCCAGTCCATGAAAGTTGTTGGGGCATTTGTTAGACCAAAGAACATGACTAAAAATTTGAAGTGACCATACCGAGTTCTGAAAGCTATTTTCCGAATGTCGCATTCTGTGACTCTGTGCTAATGATAGTCGAATCTGAGGTCTATCTTACTAAAGTAACTGGAACCCTGAAGTTGGTTGAACAAGTCATCAATTCTGGGGAGTGGATACTTATTCTTGATGGTAACTTTGTTCAACAGACGATAATCGATACACATTCTAATAGAACTATCTTTCTTTCGCACGAAAAGGACAGGAGCACTCCACGGGGAAACACTTGGTCTGATAAAACCCTTATCTAGCTGATATTTCAACTATTCTTTCAATTCTTTGAGCTCATCTAGAGCTATTCTATAGGGTGGAATAGAGATAGGCTGGGTATCTGGAAGAATGTCTATTCTGAAGTCAATTTCCCTTTCGGGAGAAACTCCAGGAAGATCTTCAAGGAATACATCTGGAAATTCCCTTACTACTGAGACTGACTCAAGAATAAAATTTTCTAAACTAGAGTCTTTGACTCAAACAAAATGCTAAACACACTGCTTGGATATCATTTTCCTCGCTCTAAGGTACAAAACAAGTTAACCACTAAGTGCTAAAGTATTACCCCTCTATTCAAGGACTGGTTCATTCAAAAACAGAAAATGAACAACTCTGTTTCTACAATTAACTGAAGCATAGCATAAGTGGAGCCAATCCATGCCGAGACTGACATCAAAATTAGTCATCTCTAACTCCACAAGATCAACTAAAGTAAAGATCAGTACATATGACACGACCCAAAATTGGGCCATGTCGTATAGGCACCTCAAGCCCACATGAACTGGAGGTCGCCCCAATAACCTAATCTAATCATTAATATAAATCACAAGGGTCGGGTAGATCCCGACCATATAATAAAATAGCAAAAAACATGCTACAAGGCATAACTTAAACATGTCTAGACACTTCATTAGATTCATCAAGCTAACCAAAATATCTAAGTCCACAGTCAGCCACAATACCTCTATACAAATTGATGTTTAGAAATGTATATGTCGGGATAAGCCCCCGATGATATCCAAACAAAGTCAAAATAAGACTAAGTTTAAAGATAGGAGACCAAAAATAAATGTCTTCTGAAGTAAGGAAGCTCACTACTCCAAATTCAATGCACAAACCACTTCGATCACATAATCACTATGTAGGAAGAAAAGATGATGCTCCGGCCCCTATGTTATATAGGGAAATAGTGTCCGAAGATGATTAATAGTTGGAGCGCTAGCATATAAATCAAGGATAAGGATAAAATAGCATCATCAATCAACAACAGTTCAATCTATCATATTCCACTATATTCATGATCTTATCCATACATACTGGTATATCACATGCCAAACAAGTAAACAAGTGTTAACAACATTCTCAAAGCACTCAATCATGAGATATAAAGTGGAGGACTCCAACCTTCCACACTTTGATTCAACCAATTCTTATTAGGTATGGGAATTCAATCATATTCACATATTACTTAAATGAAGGACTTTAATCATGTATACACTCCTTATGCAAGAAACTCTAACCATATACATATTCATTTAATAAAGGGACTCTAACCACAAATACACATTCATTTAGGCAAAGGACTCTAACCACATGACCACATGTTAGACAAGGTATTCTAACCTCATATAGTATTAGATAGGAGACTCTAACCTAAGCCATTTAATTTGGTGAGGCACTTAAGCCTAAAGAGTTATCATTATGCAAGGAACTTTAACCACAAATAATTTAATTAGGCAAGGGACTTTAACCTCGAACCCCTTTCAATAGGCAAGGGACTTTAACCTCAAGCCCTTTCATTAGGCAAGGGACTTTAACCTCAATCCATTATGACTATCATTAATCGACATTGGGGCTCTAACTCTTTTTTCCATACATCCTCATCTATTCAATTCACACTTAAGGACTTTAACGGATTTAGACAATTCAACACTATACATGACCACATAGTCCTCATAGGAGCCTTTGTTGCTCAACCATTAAAATAGGTCAATGCCTTAATTCAATTCATCACACAATTCAATTTATAGTCATCAATACCCTCACAAACTATTCATATTTCATTATCAATTTTATACTACATTCTTACCAAACTTTAGTTCAATGCATAGTTTAAGTTTATTTTCATGTTCAGGGACTTTAACCCTTTATTAGTCATTAACCCAAAAAGGTCATAAATCACACAATACATGGCTCACAATAGATTTACAATATCATTTATCAACCATTCATACTTATTGGGCCATTTCCCTAGTTCAAAACATCACCAACATGTGATTTGACAATTCACTTAGACACTTTCACAAACACCTTGTGTACATGTCTTTACCAAGGCCATTTTCATGGTAGAAATTAAAATATTAGGGTTACTCAAGAACCACATGTTAAAACACATACAACAAGTACCCATATATACAAATCATCACTATTATTATGTATAAATACAATTTTAAGCAATAACAAATATTACTCATCATTTGACAACAAAACCTTTTTATTTGAATTCAAAATCTCCATGTACACTAATAATACTTGTGTGAAATACATAGTTTTTGAGTTATTTAACAAGAGAGAGAGTTACATGCTTTAGACAACTTAATTAACCAAGAATCTTGACAAACCATTAACCATTATTAGACAACACATAACCACTTATCATCTAATTATTTTTTATTAATTTACATTATTCATTAACTAACCATCGTTAACCAACTAATCCTTATTTAACTATTTATTAATCAACCATTTAGTAAATACTAATCATTATTAACTAGTCACCTTTTATTACCGATATCACTTATTATCTAGACTTATTAATATACAACTCCTTATTTAACAACTAATCGACATTATAAACTTAGTTATCAATATCACTAATCTCCGCCTAGGAAGAATAATAATAAGATCATACTTTATCTAGAATCACGTAAGTTATCATTACAATAATCATGAATGTACCAAATCTATGCATGCCATCACCAGTAGTCAATCAATAAAATCGTATGCAACATACCGCATCGTCCTCCATCCCATAAAGGGGAGATGTGTATATAAAACATGTATATGAAACCATAAATTGTAATTGTATACTTTACAATGATAAATATCTATCAGATTTCCAAGCATTATCATAACACAACCCTTGGTCCAATAATATATTTGAAATAATTACAACATCATAGTCACGGCCTTAGGCCCATATACGTATCTGAAACTCATATAAATAATCATATTTATAATCCGTAGCATATTTATAGTCATCTCACATATAGGAGACATCTAGCATGTAGGAGGTATAATATCGATAATCATACCATCATCTCTCATATAGGAGGTATATCATATCAAGGAGGTATAATATCAACAAGCACATAATCATCTCTCACATATAGAATATCTTATATCAATAGGTCATACATAATGACTATGAGGAATATTACCTCTCTAGGTCAATTGTCATATCTCAAAGGAATATCGTTTTTATAGGCCTAACAATCATAACCAAAAAGGAGATAGCATCTTTATAGGCACAACAATTATATTTAAGAAACAATAGCATCTCTATAGGCCAATCATCAAGTCTATGAGGAAATAGCATCTCTATAGTCCAATATCATATCTAAGAGAAAATAACATCTCTATAGGCCATTCATCAAGTCTAAGAAGAAAGTAGCATCTCTATAGGATACATAATGTATCTAGGAGGATTATCATCTCTAAATGCCCAATATCACTTCCATAAAGAGTATCTTAGACATAACTCAAAAGCCACATTTCGGGGAACATCAGCACAAGTTACCAAGTCATGAGGTAACCTTATACTAAGGTTTACTAGCCTTATGTACGAGTTAGGGAAGTGTGATTCTTAAAGAAACTAGTAGGTAGGGTCTTGGAAATTATCTTGGGTATGAGTTTGGGTACTACTCATACCCTAAGATACAGATGGTATAGGTGAGTTGTACCCCTAGACGTGGCTTGTTTTTAAATTTAAGTCAATGGTAGTACGAACATTTCCTACTTCAAATACCTTATGTATCACGTTACTTAACCTTTGGTGGCCTCTCATAACACTTATTAAAGGATGGAAATACTCTAAATACTCTCTCAAACTTACTCTTGAAGATTGAAGGCTAGGGTTTCTTCATGTGTTTTTTGAAGGGCTCAAGAGTCATGTTTCTCTTTAGAATCTTCTTGTATAAGGAATGTACTCCTTCCCTCATTGTTATTTCCTAATAAAGTCATGCGTATTTGTTTTAAACATTGATTTATGAATCATGAATGGTGGTTTTCAAAATATATGTTGAGGGTCTTGATGCATATGATTTGGTATTTGTTTAAACTATGTTTTTACATATTTTTGGAAATGGTTTGCATATGTTGGTACTGGTTGGTTGTTGTTTAACAAATGAATTTTGAGTAACCCTAATTATGGTTGTTTATGCATTAGTTTTGGTCTTGGTAAAGATATGCCCTCGGCATGTTTGATAAAATGCCTAAAAGAATGTTTTCACTCTATTGTTGAGATTTTATTGGAACTCTTGCATGGTTTCATTTGGTAATGGAACCCTAAATGGATTTGGATTATTTTGCATGGTTTAAGTGATATAAATGCTTTAAATGCTTGGCATGGTCATAAATGGTTTGGAATGGTATAAATGGTGTACATGTTTGGAAGGATTAAATGGTAAAGCCTTAATGGCTATGAAATTAGTTATTCTTATGGGTCACATGGTAATCCACCAAGTGGTTTAATATGGCTAATAAAAGGTTACATGGAATCCCTTAAACCTATACATGGTTGGCTATGGATAGTACTTGCAAGTATAGTTGGTATAACAATACCACTACTAATGGTCTTGGTTAATAAATGGTTATGTATTGTTTAGTTTCTTGGTAATGGTTTTAATTGGGCAATAATGACGGGGTGTGCAGCAAAGTCGTGGAAAGTAGAGGTCCTGGGGGGCCAAAATTAGAAACTCTAATTTGTCGAAGTGAGGTTTGGTCTTGGTGATCGTGTGCATGATGTAACACTTTATATTTGTGGAATATACTAGTCATCCCAGGTTTTCTTCCCTAGTCGTGTGGCTATACGCACTAAGTCCCTTTCAGCAGAAAAAGCTGAATCCATATAGCCAATGATGATGAAAATGGGGAGTAAAATAATAGTTTAAAGTAGTAAATTACTTTAAAAGTAATTTAAACTGTCAATTTAAACTTTAAAACAAATTAAACTTTAAAACAACAAAAATAAGAACACAATAATCTAAAGAAAAATTAATTAAAATAGTAGAGAAATAGAGAATTTCATACTTACAAAAAACTTTTTATTGATATGGGAAATGAGAGAACTTTACAATGGGAGGATGGGAAATATGGGAGATGGTAGAGAGTTTTTCTTAGTTGTGGAAATTTTAGAATGCTCTCTCTTATTACAAGTTGAAAGCCATAACTAGGCCTCAGAAGTGCTGACTAATATTTAACAAACACTATCTATTTTATGTCTATCCATAAACTAAGCTATTTACTCTACGCCTATCTAGAAGTAGCTGATGACTATTCATTTGTTCTGCACATGTCTCTGACTATCTTTTCATCCTTATCTTGAACTTGTCTTTTGATGAATTTGAGAAGATTTTGGCTTTTTCTTCCTTGATGATTTGTTCCATTTGTCTTCTAGTCTTCGTTTTATTTGTGGGGTCCATTAAGTAGCTTTTCAAACTTTGAAGGGGTGTTGGCATATTTCTTTTAGTCGAGAAGGTATGCCTATGCTATTCCTTGTGGATCCAGCATGTCTCCATTGCTCTATTCGCTGGCATGTGAGAAAGCAGTATCTTATAAATCAATTATCTGTTTTGAAGGATTCTCATTATCTTTATTTTACAAGGCTTCTTTGAGTCTTCTTTTAAATTCTTTCTTGGAGAGGTGCTATTTATTCTATGAGGATGAACTTGTTTCTTTCTTCTCTATTTGACTCCATCCATTAATCTTGATGATTTTTCTTAAGTATTTGATCCTTTCAATTTCATGAATATCGAAGGACAAATATATAATCTATGAAATTCTTTTAGAAATAAAAAATTTATACCATTTTACATTTTTTGGTAGTGTAGATATATTCTGCTCTACCTGGAACTTTTCAAATTGCTATTGAAACTGTGTTGTCAATACCTATTTATTTCCTCCAAACTGGTTCAACCAGTCATAGAACCATTGAGTAATTAGAGCATACAAAAAGTTGTACCAGGCTGCCTTATAATCATACCAATTATAGGTCTGAGGTCAGTAATTTCTTGACAGGGGAATGGGTGTATTTAGGTTGATGAATGGTGGTTTTAACACTCATTTACATTCAACATCCATACACTTTGCCTTGATTTAATTGATTTAGTGAGACCTAAATGTGAGTAAGTGCACTAATATCCACTCCTTGTAGGTATAGAGTTGAAAATAATGAAAGAAGTGGATTAAATCTTGAAATGATCAAAAAAAGAAGAAGAAGAAGGGCAACTGAATACTCATAGACGAAAGAACCTCTGGTATCGCGCTGGCAAGCAAATCACCACGATCGCCATTAGTAAAGTAGAGAACCTATTAAGCACCTAGTAACGCGATCGCGATCTGATGTACAGGATTGAAAATCATGCAAGTTGGCCAGCGTCACGCGATCGCTCGATCATAAGCACGATTGCGGTTGTGCGATCACAGTCAAATCTCGCGATCGTGGCATAGTGGGTTAAATTAAGAAAGGGCAACTTAGTAAATTGGGAAGCTGAGTCAAGATTTAGATGGAGATTTAAAAACATTCTTGGAGAGAAATAAAAACCCTCGAATTTGGGGGGTAGGAGACAAAAAGAGAATTTTAGATATTTTTTTCTATCATTGTGATTTTTATTTTCTAAAGAGAAATTAGTGAAATTAGAATGTGGAATTGAAGATCATTTCATGCTCTCTTGGTATGAATTCCATGGATGCATTACTTGGTAACATTATTTTCCCTTATGTAATAAGTAGATGATTTCTCTAGTCTTGGGATTATGTTGAATTAGTGTGTAATTGTGTGTGGGTATTGTTGTGTTTGCATGGATTTTAGTTGTTGAGTATGGATTTCTCCATTGTTTGATCTTATGAGTTGGGATTTGATGGGTGAAAACTATAATTTTCCAAATGGGTTTGATGGGTGAAAGGTCCAACCTTTAGAAACCCTTTTTCATCCTCGGAAGAGGGACTTAGGTGAATATTAGGTAACTCATAACATCTTCGAAAGAGGGTTATCGAGGGTAAAGACAATGGTGAACAACTAAGTCTATGGTTTACTACTAAGTCTATGGTAAACAAATAAGTGTATACGAAGTGTAAATCATGTCAAGAGCATCATCCTAGAAATAGGGATGCTTGGTTGAGGTTTCGGGTGTTTACATAAACTCCACACTTATTAGGTGCTCGTAAGAGCCAATGGGTAAAATCATTTTTGTTTTGTTGAAAGGTTGACCTCAATTATATTTGACCTAGCCTATCAGTTAATTAACAACTAAATCCCATGAAAAACAACATTATCCCATATACGTTACCTCTAAGGAGACATAATCCCAAGATTATTCCAAACCTTGAATTTAGACCAAAGAAAGCATTCACTCCCTACTAGTTAAAGTTTGTGTGAAGAATTTTTGAAAAATCCCCCTATTTACTTATAAATGTTTTTTCCATTAGTATTCTGGGTAACCTTATAGTAACTTGAGTATCCATACGTTGGAAGTCTATAGCATTCACTCCTTAAGGTTTGACCCAAATTTACATTGGGTTATTTGACAATGAAACCCTTATCCCTCAAATATGGGAGTGAGTTGAGCGTTATCAAAATGATGCTGTTGTTGGGGAGTGAAATATAGATTTCCCTTTATGGTGATAATCTTACGTAGGAATACTCGGAGTAGGGTGATTTAGTGCCTTTGTTGTTTTCGATCTTTGAGTAGGTGAAAGTTAATTGTTTCTAAGTCATCATGAATTATAGGGACTCAGTTTGTTACGAAGCCGGAGATCATGAAAGTGCAATTCTTATTCCCCCCACTGAGGAGCATGGACAATTCTATATGACAGGTGTGATGATGATATTGCTTCACATAAAGGGACTTTTCGGGGGTGAAGCTCATGAAGACCCAAATTCTCACTTAGAGGGTTTCCTAGAAGTTTGTGCTTCATTTAAATATGCACATATATCCCAGGAATCTATTTGGCTACTCTTTTTTTCGCTATCTCTCATGACAAAGGTGATACAGTGGCTAAGATCTTTACCCACTGTATCGGTCACTTCATGGTCAAGTCTCACGGAGATCTTTCTAGGCCAATACTTCCCACCATCTAAGAAGTTGAGGTTGAGGGATATGAATTTAAAATTCCACCATACCATAAGGAATCATGGTACGATGCTTGGGGAAGGTTTAAAGAAACACTTTTGAATTGCCCCGCGCATGAGGTTCCAAAGAAGATGCTTCACCAAATCTTCTATCGAGCATTGGACCAACAAAAAAAAGCCATAGTGGACAATGTATCCGGTGAATCATTCATAAACTCATCATACGGGATTGTTTCAAAAGTCTTCGACCAAGTAGCAATTTGGTGTAAGGGTTGGGAGATAAAGGATGTCGAGTTGGCCATGGGGGATCTCTCCTCATCCTTTATGTGCAATGATGGGAAAGATGAAGAAGAAGAGATCAAAGAAAAGATGAGCAAGGTGATGTCATTCCTCAAACACCTACTTGATCATATGTTAGGAGACTCGATGTAAAGTGTAAGTGTGATAGATACAATAGAAGTTAAAACTTGTAGTGACAAGGAGAAAGAGGTGATGGGTGAAGAGATAGGGATGACACCTAGGAACTCGGAGGGTTTCTATCTTTCCCTACAAGGCCAAGATAGGAGTCAAGGTTGGAACCCAAAAAAATAAACATGGTACATCTTGAAGAGAAAGAGGAGATTAATAGAGAGATTTTGGCATAAATCTTAAGTAATGTTGAGAGGATCAAAAAAATGGTAAATGAAATGCGAAGTGAATTCTCAAAGCTCCACTAAACGGTTGCATCTCACTTCTCTGCTATTCAATAAATCAAGAAAAAAGTGAGAAAAATATCAAAGTATTTAATAGAGAGTCTTAGTGAAGAAACGCAAGATGAGGATGCATCACAAGCCAAGAGGAAAAGGCCCAATATTTAGGAGTAAAAGTGAAAAAAGACATCGATAAGGAAGCCTATTAATAACGAGTGTCAAATTGTTTCTATTCCCCCAACTCCCATGTATCCACCTTTCCAAAAATGGTCATTGAGGAAGGGAAAGCAAGATAAACTCAACAAACTCTTTGATAAGTTTAGCAGCATCTCTATTAATATCCCTCTTATTGAGGCATTGCAAGACATGCCGGGGTATGCTAAATTTATGAAAGACTTGGTGTCTAAACAAAATGTTGTGGAGAAGGAGACCATAGAGATTACTCACTATTGTAGTTCCATCATGACAAGTGTGTATGTTGAAAAAAAGAAGGATCCCGGTGCCTTTACAATCTCATGCACCATTGGCACTTTCACATTTACTAGGGCATTGTGTGACCTTGGGGCAAGTGTGAACCTCATGTCTTACACGATATTTCACAAACTTGGGTTTGGTAAGACAAGACCCACAAAAATTGAGTTGCTTATGGCCGATCGATCCGTTAAGAAACCTATTGGGATCTTCCATGATGTTTTAGTAAAAGTAGACTGGCTCATTTAACCGGCCCACTTTGTTATTGTGGATTGTTCCATAGATGTGGACATTCCCATTATTCTTAGGAGGCCATTTTTGGCTACCGGGAATGTATTGGTAGATGTAGAGTCCAGGGAAATGAAGTTTAGATTGGATGGTGAATTGGAATCTTTCAACATATGCAAGACTATGAAATAACCAATGGACCAACAAGTCATCATGGTAATCGATGTTGTGATGGTGAGGTATCTAACCATATCAATGTAAGCTTGTTGAATGAACCATTGGTTGGGTTGCTGATAGCGGACATCATCGGCGTAGCTCCCGGTATATGCTCACATAAAATTAAACTCGAGCAAAATAACATACCAACTGTGGAGCACCAAATAAGATTAAACCAACCCATGCAAGAGGTGGTGAAAAAGGAAATTATAAAGTGGCTCGAAGAAGGAGTGATCTATCCTATATCTAATAGCACCTGGGTAAGCCCGGTGCAATGCGTTCTATAAAAGGGTGGTTCACGGTGGTCGAGAATGAAAAAAATTACCTCATCCCCGTTCGATCGGTCAGCGAATGGCGAGTGTGCATGGACTACTATAAAATTAACTCAGGCACCGAGAAGGACCATTTTCCAATGTCGTTTATGGATCAAATGTAGGATAGATTTGCCAGAAGAGGGTGGTTTGATTTTTGGACAAGTACTCGGGATATAATCAAATTTGTATAACCCAGAGGACCAAGAAAATACAACTTTTCCTTGTCCATATGGAACGTTCGCATTTAAGCGAATTCCATTTGGATTGTGTAATGCCCCGGCAACCTTCCAACGTTTCATGTTGTCTATATTTGCTGACATGGTTTAAGACTCTATGTAAGTGTTCATGGATGAATTCTTGGTAGTGGGAAATTCTTTTGAGTCATTCCTTAATCACTTGGATAAAGTGCTTGAAATGTGCATGGAAACAAACCTTGTCTTGAATTAGGAGAAATGTCACTTCATGCTAAAAGAAGGAATTGTCTTAGGCCACAAGATTTTGGTTAAGGGAATTCAAGTTGATCAAGCTAAACTTGATAAATAGTCCAAGTTCAACTTTGATGAATCATGTCTCAAATCCTTTGAGTATCTTACGGAATTGCTCATTTCAGCACCCATTATTGTGGCTCCGAATTGTTTATCCCCATTTGAGGTTATGTGATGCTAATGGTATTGCATTGGGTGCAGTGCTGGGGAAGAAAAAGGACAAGATTTTTCATCCTATTTACTATGCTAGCAAAACATTGAATGATGATTAACGCAACTACACTATCACTGAGCAAGAATTGTTGGTGGAGGTTTACGCCTTTGAGAAGTTTCAAGCTTATTTGTTAGGTACAAGGGTAGTGGTTCATACGTATCATTCCTCTCTAAAGTATCTCATGGTCAATAAATAAGAAAATATATGGTTAATTAGGTGGATTTTGTTGCTACAAGAGTTCAACTTTGAGGTGAAAGACCGAAAAGGATGTAAGAATCAAGTGGCCGATCATCTCTCTCATCTAGAAGGAAACATTAAAAAGCATGGAGATATAGAAATTGATGATACTTTTCCTGATGAGTTGATTATGTCCAACGAAGGGAAAGGAACACCATGGTATGCGGACTTTGCTAACTATGTCACGAGCGGTGTACTCCCAAAGGGACACAGCTATCATCAAAAGAAATAGTTTTTATTTGACGCGAAGTGATATTTTAGGGATGATCCATTTTTATTCTGAGAATTTTCCAATGGAGTTATTAGGCGGTGTGTCATGGACTTTGAAATAAATGACATCTTGTAGGTGTGTCACTCGTCACCTTATGGAGGTCATCATGGAGGAAGCCGAACTACCACTAAGATTCTCCAATGCAGATTTTATTGGCCTTCCATGCATAAGGATGCCATTGAATGGATGAAATCTTGTCAAAAATTTTAAATGCATGGTGGAATTTCAAGAAGGCACGAGATGCCTCTCAAGCCTAACTTGGAGGTGGAACTCTTTCATGTATGGGGAATCGATTTTATGGGACCTTTTGTGAGCTTCTTTGGGAATAAATACATCTAGGTGGTGATCGATTACATTTCAAAATAGGTGAAAGACATCACACTCCCTACTAATGAGAGCAAATGTGTCACCTCTTTCCTAAAAAAGAACATTTTCACAAGGTTTGGTACCCCTTGGGCCATCATTAGTAATGGAGGTTCACACTTTTGCAACCGGATGTTTGGTGCTCTTCTTGAAAAGTATAGAGTCAAGAACAAAGTTTCCACCGTATACCACCCCCAAATAAGTGGTCAAGTGGAGGTAACAAATTGCAAAATCAAAGCCATACTCGAAAAAATGGTAAATGTAGGACACACTAATTGGGCAAGGAAACTTGATGAGGCACTTTGGGCCTATAGAACAGCCTATAAAACCCTAATTGGTATGTCACCCTATAAATTAGTGTTTGGTAAGTCATTCCATTTACCCGTTGAACTTGAGCATAAGGATTTGTGGGATTTGAAGAGATTGAATATGAACTGGGGAGAAGCATCTGAGGCACGGATGATGCAACTCCATAAGATAGAGGAATTCTGGCTAAAGGCTTATGAGAGTGCGGCATTGTATAAAGAGAAAATAAATAAATGGTATGATTCTCAGATAGTGCAGTAAGAATTCCATGTTGGGGAGAATGTACTCCTCTACAACTCCCAATTAAAACTCTTCGTGGGGAAGCTCTACTCAAAATGGTTGGGACAATTTGTGATCTCTAGAGTCTACCCAAATAATGCAGTCGAGTTGGAATATAATAAAGGGAAGAAAGCCATCGTCAATGGCCAAAGAGTGAAGCACTACAATGAAAAATTCCCCATGATAGCCAAAGTTGTGGGAATTAACTTCAAAGATGCTACATGGTCATGGGAAGGAGTCGTACCGCAACGTTAAATTAACCTTAATGGGAGGCAACCCATCCTTAACTCATTTTGTGTTATTTTGTTTTTTTGTAGGTCTTTTAGCACAAATAAGGAATTCAAAAAATAGGGGGGAAATAGAGCTGGAAAACTGGTAGTTGTGCAGGAAATAAAAAATAGAGCAAAAATAGAGGATTTCCCTCTCAGTACCATGATCGCGGTCATCAAACCGCGATCGCTTTAGTGCGATTGCGGGCATGATTCCATATTTGTGGCACCAGACTCTTTTAATGCCTACTGATTCAAGGGATCCTTTCTCACCCCTTTGCACTTTTTAGATTTTGAATGTACTTTCATGAGGGCACTCTGACTTTTAAGATGGGGATGTTTCATGGTTTTGTGAGTTGTAAGGCAACATGAGGTCTCCTACCTATGAATGAACTTTGCCCTATGATAATGCAAGGGAATTCTGAGTACCTGTAGCATTGTAAACCATTGGTGAAATCTGAGTGGCCATATGGTTAGTTCGCCTATTTCAAATTTGAGGGATGTGAGACTAAGGCTTCGGTTGTAGTCGTAAGTTAACAACATTGTTCATGGTTCTATTGCAAATCAAGAAACCCCCTCCATCTCCAAAATTTTTGAAAAATCCCAGGCATGGACGTAAGCAATGTGCGACAAAAACTCTTTTTGTGGCTTCATAAATTTTGACTTGTAGATAAAAAATAGACACTCCATGATTGTTTCCATTAGGAAGGACACTTGAGCTCCCTTAATGAATTTTGTATGCCATGTATGGTGAGAATATTTCATTCATCTCTTGTATACTTGTGTTATCTAGAACTTCCCCATTAGTCTTTCAAAGTAATTTTTATTGTATTTGATTGGAGAAATGATCTTAGTCCCTCTTTGTGATTTTGGAACCCACTCTAGACTAAAAAGCCTACCCATGTATAATTGCAATCCCTAGTACCCACTTTGAACCTTTTTACCTTTCTTTGGATAACACGTTACAAGACATGAACCATTCTTTTTATCCCTCTTTTAAACCCTACCCTCCTTGGACTTAAAAATAAAACTTCAGGCCAAGAGCCTAGGTTGGGGATGGTAAAGATTGATGGAAGCAAGTTTCGGGCCATGAAGTTGTAAGTGAAATACCTAATGTGCCTAAGCTTTAATAGAAAATGAATAAAATAGGAAGAAGTCCAACAAAGGAAAGTTTTGCATAAAAATTGCAAAAAAATAAAATAAAATAAAAGTGGTGACTAAAGAAAGCGAAAAGAAGGCATAAGAAAAGAGAGAAAACAAAGTAGAGTGGCCCTTAGTCAAAATGAAGAGTGTTGTAAAGTGTGATGTAGATGTTCAAGGTAAGGTGTAACTAAGTTCCCTAAGTGATATCCTACCCTAACCTGAACCTACATTACATGCTTTGAAAGTCCTTTGAGATCTCCAACCATTTATCTTCTTTGTAGTGGTGATTGAAAATAGGGGCAAGCCTAGGGCATGATATTTGTTGCATTGGAATTTCTTTTGTGAGGGGAGAGTTCCTGCTCTTGAATTTCCTTGTTGCCTATTCGGTAGTGTGATGTGTAGAAATTCTCTTTCTTGTGAGGACTACATGTGAATAAGTTGAGGTGTGTGACCTTTGTTACCTCCTGAACAATGAGGCAAATGGAGTATGGGTTAGTTCTAGTCAAAGATGAGACATTTCTAGAGTATTGGTCTTTGTTATTTGATTGATCTTTAAAGTCTTATGCATTCTTTGAGTATTCCATTTTATAATGAGGGGTGTTGCAAAATTAGTCTAGCACATATTCAATAAGCTACTTGTGGTTGCAATTCAAGCTAAAGTTGTTAAGGACCTTAAGGCATGAAATGTGGGTGTAAATGATTGTCTCGTGGTTAAAGGTAGTGTTGCTTGAGGACAAACAAATGCTCTAAGTTGGGAGAGTTGATGAGTGGTTATTTTACCACTCATTTACATCCAACATTCATACACTTTGCATTGATTTAACTGATTTAGTGAGACCTAAATATAAGTAAGTGCACTAATATCCACTCCTTGCAGGTATAGAGTTGAAAAGATAGATAGAAGTGGATTAAATCTTGAAATGATCAAAAGAGAGTAGAATAAGTACAGATGAATATTCATAGTCGAAAGAACCTCGGGTATCACACTCACGGGCTGATCACCGCAATCACTATCATCCAAGTAGAGAACCTATTTAGCATCTGGTAACACAATCGTTGTCTGATGTACGCAATTGCAAATCAAGCAAGTTGGCTAGCATTACACGATCGCTCAGTCATAACTGCGACCGCGATTGTGCGATCGTAATCAAGCCACATGACCGCGGCATGGCAAGCTAAATAAAGGAAGAGCAGCTTGGTAAATTAGGCAATTGAGTCAAGATTTAGATGGAGATTTAAAAACACTCTTGGAGAGAAAGAAAAACCCTAGAATTTGGGGGGTAGGAGAAAAAAAGAGAATTTTAGATAGTTTTTTCTATCATTGTTATTTTTGTTTTCTAAGAAGAAATTAGTGAAATTGGAATGTGGAATTGAAGATCATTTCATCCTCTTTTGGTATGAATTCCATGGATGCATTACTTGGTAACTTTCTTTTCCATTATCTAATGAGTAGCTAATTTCTTTAGTCTTGGGATTATGTTGAATTAGTGTGTAATTATGTGTGGATATTATTGTGTTTGCATGGATTTTAGTTGTTGAGTATGGATTTCACCATTGTTTGAGCATATGAGTTGGGATTTAATGGTTGAAAAGTCCAAATTTCTAAATGGGTTTGATGGGTGAAAGCTCCAACCTCGAGAAACCCTTTGTCATCCTCAAAAGAGGGACTTGGGTGAATATTAGGTAACTCATAACATCCTCAAAAGTGTGTTATCGGGGGACAAGGTAATGGTGAAAAACTAAGTCTATGGTTTACTACCCTTTACAATCTTAGAAATAAGTATTTACGGAGTGTAAATCATGTCAAGAGTAGCATCCTAGAAATAGGGATGCTTGGTTTAGGATTTTGGTGGTTACATAAACTCCAAACTTATTAGGCGATCGAAAGAGCCAATGGGTGAAATAGTTATGGTTTTGTCGAAAAGTTGCCCTCAATGATATTTGACCTAGCCTATCTGTTAATTCTATTAATTAACAACTAAATCCCATAATAAACCATCATTATCCCACATAAGTTACCTCTAATGAGACATAATCCCAACATTCTTCAAACTTTGAATTTAGACCAAAGAAAGCATTCACTCCGCACTGGTTAAAGTTTGTATGAAGAATTTTCGATAAACCCCCCATTTACTTATACATGTTGTTTCCATTAGCATTTCAGGTAACCTTGTAGTAACTTGAGTACCCATAGGTTAGAAGTCTATAGCATTAACTCCTTCAGATTCGACCCCAATTTAAATTAGGTTATTTGACAACGACTGCCTTATCCGTCAAATATAGGAGTGAGTTGAGCGTTATCATAGGTAATCTACATACTATTCAAATGGGCTTAATATCCTTTTGACTGTAAAATTTGAATATAGAATACTTTTGGGATCATTTATATCTGCTAACTTATGCTCGATTTGCAATGAATTAGTATATATAAATATGAACTAATAATACCTTCGAGACTTAAGGGGATCATCTGTCTCCACAGAGTCCCAATTTGTGTAACAAGATTTTAACAACTCTGGTACTCGAAAACCTTTGTACATTTTATCAAATGCCATTATTGGCAGTACCTGCAAATCTACTATCTCAAATTATTTTTTATTAGGAATACTCTGTTCCTCTCTCTTTTGTGGAGTGGCTAGGGAGACTGCTTTCGAATATGTCTCTGGTGGTTTCATCGCATAACTATCTTTGTTTTGGATAATAATGTTTTTATTGGCTGAGGAGTATTCTTCTTTAAATATTTATTTAAGAGGTTACATCTGGGGTAAACTGGTAATGGATTCTCTTGACGGTAGGGGAATGGTAGGCTTTGGCGGGGATACAAATTCTGCCAGGACTGAAGACCTATTTTCTGATTTTTTTTTTCTTCATTGAAGGGTCTTTTCATTTTTTCTTCTGGTCGAAATAGCTGGAATGGAGGCCTTAACCTTGATCCTAGTGTTTCGGGTCTCATAATTAACCTGTAGAAAAAAAATTTAAAACTTTTGGGAGAGAATTTCTCCCTTCTTATAAAATCAAATTGTTGACATCTTTTTGTAAAATAGTTTTGTCTATTTTTTAAGAATTTTGAAATTTCATGATACTATAAAATTTTCTTTTAATAGTGGATTAGTTTTTCTCTAATCCTCATTGAACTGAATATACTCTAAAAGTAGTTTGATCTTTTATGAAATCACTTCTTTCTTTTGATATATTATTTAGATATGGGAAAATAATCCTTTTTCCCAAAATAGTGGTGTGGATGCCATCTAGCTCGGCAATATAAGGTTTTATTTAAGTTATAAAAGGTTTTGGATAGGTAAAACGGGAAGCAAAATAATAGTTTAAAATACTTTCATCATTTAGGGGATGGATCGGGAAAACGGGGAGAAAAATAACAGTTTAAAATAATTTAATCTTTCAAATTTTTTTAAACTTTCAATTTAAAATTTAAAACAACAAAATAAGAACAAAATAAATGTAAAACAAAAATAATTAAAACAGTAGAGAAATAGAAAAATTTATACTTACAAAAAAACTTTTAATTGATATGGGAAATGAGAGAACTTTATAGAGAGGAGATGGGAAATATGGGAGAATAGTATAGGGTTTTTCAGATTTGAAAATTTCAGAATACGCTCCTATTACAAATTTAAATCCTTAAAAGAGGATTGAAAAGTGCTAACTCATATCTGATAAACTCTATCTATTTTACATCTGTCTATATACTAATGCATGTTATTTACTTTACACCAGTCCGGTAGTTGATGACTATATATCCGATGAATAGTTGATCCTTGCCTTTGATGACTTTTGAAAAGATGTGTCTTTGAAATATTTTTGAAGATATTTTTGCCTCTAGAGGGTCCACCATGTTTTCTTATGTATCTTTGTCCTTTGTGACATGAAGACTTGTGTACATTTGTCTTGAAGTGACATGGTTTTTTGGGTGGATTCCGTAGGGTCCACCATTTATTTTTGTCTTTTGCTTCTTCATCTTATAGTGACATGTGTTTTATGGTGCCTGTCCTTTGTTGAATGTAGAAGAGATGTTGGGTCTTTTTCTTTGCTGAACAGATATCGTAGTATCTATTAACTCTATTATCTTGCTTTGAAGGCGAGATTCTTTTCATAAGTAAGAACCAGATGTAGATTTATTTGAGAGGGTTTATCATAAAATATTTAAAGCAGACTAATAATAATATATGTAAACCATTTAATATTTTGTGACAATGTAAAGATATTTTACCTAATATTTTGCATTCTTATGCAAAGGTAAATATTCATCAAATCTTTTTATTGCAAAATACAGTAAAGGACCAAATAGGGTTTTAGTATAATATTAAAGAACTAAAAATTTACTGGTAGATGAATTGATATTTATCTTATAGGTTTTAAATGGTTGTGTAACCTTGCTATGCATCTTTATTAAGTGCCATAATTTGGCGAAGCTATTAATTTTGTAAAATATGCTTCTTGTTTAAAACATTTCTATTGATAAAACTTATTTGAATAATAACTAGCGTAGGGACTCAATATTCTCCAGTAGTGTAGAGATATTCTGTTAAAATGAACTCACTAATTTTTTTGGGTCTCGAGGGGATTATTGTAATGCCCCGGGAGTACACCCTTGATGTTACATAGTGCTTACAGTCACAAGTGACCCCAAGATAACCTATGAGCTGGTATCTGATGTGACCACTGAAAAATACTAATAATAAAGATACATATGCGGAAACAAAGCTAGTGTAACGCCCGAGAGTACACCCTTGGCATCACACGGTGCTTACAGTCCTGAAAGATAAGAAGCTAACCCATGAGCTGGTACCTGCTGTGAGCACTAAAATAAAATTGATACCAAAAGGTCATATGCAAAATTTAACTGAGGAATACCATAAGGCTTTAAGTCATAAATCTGACAAAGTCTGTAAAACAAACTTAATAATACTGATAAATGTCTAATAATGATAATTGAAAACTGAAAAATGACTAACTGTCTGGACTATTCTGAAGAACCTCCACTGACTGAAGTAGAGTTGATGGGACAGGCCCCAACTAACTCCAATTAATTACTGAACTGAAAATATGAAAGTAAATATAGCTTGTCCTTAAAATATGAGGACTCACCACTGTTATGGCTAATAATCTAGAAAGTCTATGCGTGATCTGGGAACTGGGCATCCAAACCTATGATATGATACACCATAGCGCAAGAAAAGAGAGCGCGATCAGTAATTTGAATGTACTAGTATGCTAAATGATTTAGGCTGATATGCATGGTTTCATGTGTATGAATAATAACTGACAGAATAAATAGCATGAATTACATTAATAGAACACATGAAATCTATAAATACTGAAGATGCGCGAAATCTATAAATACTGAGAATGCATGAAATCTGTAAATATTGAGAATGCGTGACAAAGCATAAACATGTTCTGAATATAATCTGTAAACTAAGATACTGAAATCTGAAAACTAAATTACTGATATCTGTATACTATGGTCAAGCAACTAAAACTGAATTACTGAGTTGATTACTAGACTGAGATTATGGGAGATATCATCTAACCGACATGCCCCAATGAGCAATTTTATGGTCCAACCTGTGACCCCAGTTGGAAAGATGTTAGTACTGTGCCACGGGTACTAACACTGGCTGTGTGGATCCACTAAAGTGTTATCCCAAAGGAATAAGGGTTACTCTCAACTGGCAGGTACCTATATGAGATCAACCATCGACTGACAGGTTAACATCTCAACCTATGCTGGCTACGTAGTTCAGGAATACGGGGACTGCTACTAAAGGTCACACCCTCAATTGGCAGGTGATCTCCCATCCCTGGATTCGCTCGGTGCTAAATCCTACTCCCAACTAAACTAACTCGAAATATTAAAATGTTCTAAGTTTAACTAATTATGATAACAGACTGAACTGATGGCACTCATGATTTATCTGAAACTATTTTTAAGATACTGAGACTAAGTAAACAGTTATATTTTCAGGTATTCATAACCCCCAGGAATCGAGAGCAATGATAGCTGAATTATGCTAAAACTTTCGGGACATAATATGAAAGCATTATACAAAATTCATTCTTGTAGGCATTTCATCAAATACTTGATGTTCATAGTTCAAGTTAAGCATAATAATAGTTTAAAGCTTGTAGAAATAGCATGATTTCAATATCAACATCGCTAAGTATGATTTAAATCAGTAAATAACAACATTAAAACATGTGGGGTTTGATAAAAAACAATAATTTTATGTAAACATGGTATATAATTACAATTCATGAGAATTCATGGTTAAAATCACAATTTAAAATCATAATAACTTGTAAAGATCCCACTGTGTGGGATACACTGGGTTTGTTGTTGTTGTTGTTGTTGAATAACTTGTAAAGATCACAACTTTGAATTTAAAATTGGATACTTGGGCTCCATGGATGAATGGAACCCATAGATGAACCCTTAACATACCTGGGTTGCTGAATTCGTGAGAATTGATGGTGAATTCTTGAGTTTTGATATTAAACTTTGAAGGCTGGGGTTTTTTTCTTCTTGAAAGAGGATTAATTTAATTTTGAGATAATTGTGAAATAATGAGCAAATAATGCTCTATTGGGACTTAAATCCCATTTTTGGATGGATTTGGGTCTATACAAAAAGACTAAATGGTCCCTGGAAATTATACTACGCAACTGGAAAATCCCAATTTTGGCCTTCGGCGCGATGCAGTGCTATCACATTGTGCCACTGGAAAATTGACAATTCCCATTTTGCCCAATAGTGCGACGCGGTGCTATCGCATTGCGCCTCTAAAAATAGATGATCCCTAACTGGAAGCTTGGAGCAATACTGTAACGCCCCTAGAGTACACCCTAGATGCCACACGGTGCTTATGACCCCGAAGGACCACAAGCTAACCCATGATTGATATCTGTTGTGAGCACTAAATAGTAATATTGAAATAAATGCAAAATTAGGCTAAATTGCAATAAGGTTCAAAATCTAAATATTGAAAAATAATAACATCTGGTAAAAACGTCTAAAAACTAAACATTATCTGAATTGGTCTAGTCTTAAAGGCTCTAACTGAACTGTCTGAATATGGAGTTGATGGGACAAGACCCCCAACTAACTCCCACAACTGAACAACTGATAAACTAAAATATATCATATCCCTGATAGATGAGGACACACTACTAAATCTGCAACTGCTGACTTGATCTGTCTAAATGCGGTTGGGATCTTGAGCATTCAAACTATGATATAAGACATCATAGCGCAAAGAAAGATTATGCGGTCAATAGATGGAATATACTGGTATGCTAGATGAGGTAAGGCTGAATGTAAGGGTTCATATGCATGAACAGTAACTGACTGAATGATATAGAGTAGCTGAATATAGGAGTACGTGAGTAACTAATACTACTAAAATCACTGAGTATGCAATACTGTGGACACACATAAATATATACTGTATTTGAGCTTTTCTGAAGCCAAGTACTGAGTTATAATAACTGATAACTCATATCTGAAGTTACTGCTAACTGATTTACTAATACTGATTGACGGTGTCTGAAAGTTCTGATTCTGTAAAAAGAACTGAGTTCTAAATTGAAGACTGAAACTAAAACTGTGGAAGGTAATCATCTAACTGACATGCCCCAAATAAGACAAGATAACTGAGTTACGGTCCAATATGTAACCCCAATTGAAAGGGTGCTAATACCGTGCCACGGGTACCAACATCTGCTGTGGAATTAGTCCTATCTAACGGGTGACCCTTGAGATTAATCCTAAACTAGCGGGTGATCCCTAAGTATGTCAGTCCTATCTAATAGGTGAGATCTCATAACATACGCTGGCTACGTAGTTTTGGAACTTAGGGATTGTTTCTAGGGACCCAGTCCTAACTAATAGGTAAGCCCCCATCCATAGGCTCGCTCGGTACTGAATCCTACTCCCAACTGAAAAACACTGAACTGATTATACTAAACTGGACTAAACTGATACTGAGTTTACAGAGTTTTCCTGAGTTATGTAAATGACTGAGTTCTACTGATCGTGACATAATTGATACTATTCAATAACTGACACTGGCTCTAGGTAAATAGCTAAATTATCGGGTATTAAATACCCAAGGACTCGAAAGCATAAAGGTAAAGCATCACATGATCTTGCAAAGAATAATAATATACACATGTTCATGTTCTATCTATAGAGACATTTTATCAAACACTTGTAGGGCATAAGCTTGTACATATACTAACATGTCATGATTTCATCACTTTATTCACATGGACATTCTATCAACCACTTGGGGAGCACAACTTCATGCACATAATCATGGATAACATATAAACATGGAAACTGCAACGCCCAAACTTACAATTTTATGGGTTTAGCATACAATTCATATAATTCCCCATAAACTACTAATCTAATTTCATGAATCTTATAATAATCATGGATTAAACCATATTAACATCATAGACACATTAATCACTTTGTAAATTCAAGGTCTTATCAAGATAATCAATAATCATCACACATGCTATTCAATTTCATGAAGGCTTGTAATTTAATCATGGACTAAGACCCCACAATAACATGAACATGAATTCAATACAATTCAAACATGGAAGTTCATAATCCAACAATCTTGTAATTTAAAAATGGATTCATGGACTCTAGGGTGAAAGGAACCCATAGATGAACACCTAACATACCTTAGAAGATTCTTTCTTGAAGTTTCTTGGAGGATTTCTTGAGGATTGACCTAGATTTCTCGAACTAGGGTTTTTGCCTCTTTAAGAGAGAATGTTTTAAATCTTGAGAAAAGTGAGTGAATAATGATATAATAGGGTATTTAGGGCATAATTTCCTATTTAAGGATGATCTAGGTCATGGAAAAAGACCTTATTACCCCTAGAACATTTTTAATTTTCATCACTGAAAACCTAATTTTTGGCCTTACGCGATGTGCCACTATCATGCTAAGCCACTGGAAAATGACAACTGGGAATGTGGTTGGTGGCGCGATGCGGTGGAATCACGTTGCAATACTGGATGGGACCTGGAAGCTCGGCGCGACGCGGTACAATTGCATTGGCTCATTAGAAATTGACAAATATGAAAATGAGCTTTGGCGCGACACGCCGGTATTGTGGTACCTTACCGGAAACTGACAATTGCCATTTTGGCTTACTCCGCGATGCGCTACTAGCCTGAATTATGTTGTTTAACAATCGAAACTTAAAATATCCATAACTTCGTACCCGGTTATCGGATTTAGGAAAATTTTATATCATTGAAAAGCTGATTCAATTCCCTACACCATGACAGGCTCTAAACTGAAAAATAATAAGCATTTTAAAATTTTTATATTGGATAACTCATGAACTTAGAATTAATTTAAGCTAGGGAATTATGGGGTATTATAATATCTCCCCCTTGGGAACATTCGTCCTTGAATAAGACTGATTAAGCTGAGGAACACTGGTAGACTGAGTTTACACACTGAACATGCACGCTGAAATATGACTACATGACTGAACTATTGACAAGCTGAGTTCTTATATTGTACAGCATATCTGATGCATGGAATACATGACTAAAGCTACTGATAAGTTCAAGTTTCATACTGAACATGCATATTTGATACATGAGTACATGGCTGAACTGATTTGTGAATGCATGACTGATTATGTAACAGTAATGGATACTAAGTTTATAACTGTAACTGGATCATGAAACTGAGTAAATCTAAGGAAGATTGTCGCCTTGAGCTGAAAATACTAATGAACCTGAGATCACTTACTGAACATGTATGAACGGGAACATGAGATCATGACTGAGTTTGAAACATAATATATGAACTGAATATCATAAACTGGACAAATTTATTGAATACATGTCATATGGATGAGATTTTGAATGAGAGGGTCAACTTATAAGTACCCATTACTCCAAACTGGGTATAGTGCATCTCCTCTTTGGGACATTATGTTCTTCGAAAAATGTTGAATTGGCTCTGATTCCAAGGAAAAACTGAGACTATGCACAGGGCACCAACGAACTGAATCGTGACTGAATATCTGGAATCTGAAACTGAGGCATGATACATGAACTGGGTGGAAAGATGGGGAACCGTACGAACTTGTCCGCCTGACTGCTAAACTGAATTACTGGCTTTACAGACTAACTCCTACTGAGAATTTATACTCAACTATTCCCTTAACTATAATTTCTACTTCAACACCGCATTTCACTTGGGGCTACTAAAAATATTCACATGGGCACTGCGAACAAATGCGTAAACATACTACTTATTTGGTTAACTGGATTACTAATGGCTGAATACTGGTCATGTTAGATTGAACTGTACTTAATCTGAATAACTGGACTGAAACTATATAGCACTATACTTATGAGGTAAGGGTCAACTGAGGAACATGAGATAACTAAGAATAAATTCATGGAAATGGTATTATCTAGGAATACAAGACTAAGTGCATAACATGATTCTGATATACAGAGATACTGATAACTGAATAACTGATAATTGTACTTGTTGGTCAAGAAAACCTAAAACTGGACTGAGTTTGGAACTGAATGCTAAACTGTGTACACTGTAAAGCATGAGTATATGAGTCATGAGTTGTATGACCTAAGTTTGGAGTTTTTGAATTCATGGAACATGATTCATAACACTGAGGAAACTGTAACTCCTTATACTAAAAACTATGAGCATACATGATTTTTGATAATATGCATGAATAGGAGCTATGATCATATAGATGACATTTAACGCATAAATAGATATTGTGATAGCTGAAGTGTAATACTTTGCACTGAGGTAAGGACGGGTTAGACATCAACCTCTCCCACTACTTTTCTATACATACTGATATTACTACTAAAATATAAAGTCATGACTTTCTAAGATATCATAACCAGACAGTTCTTGTATACCTGCCGGGCTATGATAGACTGACCCACTAGGGTGGAGACTGAGAAAGGTTCTGTTAAGGTTTCCAGTTTGACTTTGAAATCGACTGCTATGTAAGGAATTACAAAAGGCAGAGAAGCTCCTCGATCTAATAAGACAAAACATGTAAATGGAAGATTCGTAACATACCAGTAACCATGTCAGGAGAACTTTCCTAATCATGTCTGAACTAAAGTGTATAAAGCCTCTGTGGGCGTTGCCCACTAGCGGCACTGGAAGTAGCACCCTGCTGATTTGGGCGGCCGGAATTAGTTGAAGGACTATTGTACTGACCCTGTTGGTGCAAATCTTTTCCCCTCTGAGCCATAACTCTACACTCTCGCATCCTGTGGCCTGGCTTACCACATCCAAAATATACATCACTGTCAGCTCTACATGCACCTAGGTGATGTCTACCATATTTTTTGCAAAGTGGATGGGTACGACCACTGCTCACACTACCCTGGGTTTTGGAGCCTGGCGCCTCATCATGACTGCTATTTCTAAACTTTGGTACTGGCGCACTAGATAAGGACGGAGTGGGAACTGGAGATTTTGGATGAAACTGGGAACGGTTACCACTCTCTAACTTAGGCTGATTAAAATTAAAACTACCAGTTCTCTCTCTCCTTCTTCTTAAACTTCTACTCCTCAATCTATTGAGCATGGACCATAATCCTAGATATGTCCATCTCCTTAATCAACATCGCAGTTCTGCACTCCTTAACCACACTATCGGATACCTGAGACACAAACTTGCTCATTCTAGACCTATTGTCTCCTACTACATGGGGAGCATACCTGTCTAACTGAGTAAACTTAAGGTAATACTCTTTCACACTCATACTGCCTTGCCTAACATTAATGAACTCTAACACCTTGGATTCTCTCAGCTCTAAGGGAAAGAATCTATCTAGAAAATCAATAGCAAACTCTTCCTATTCTATGGGCTCTGTACCTGTGCACCTGTCTACCTTCCACTACTTAAACCACATATGAGCTACATCTTGTAGTTGATAGGCAGCTAACTCAGAACTCTCACTGGAAGTCACTCCCATAATATCTGTGACTTTTTTAACCTGATCGAGGAACTCTTGTGGATCCTCTTCTGACTTAGACCCTGAGAATAGGGGAGGATTTATTCGGATGAAGTCCCAAATCCTGGCTGCAGCAGTATTGGCCATTGGATTAGCCTGAACAACAGCTGGCCATTCATTCTGAGATATTACGGAATTGGCTAGAGTAGTGAATACAGCTCTGAATTTTGCATAGGAGACATTCTCGTCCAGGGTATTTGCCTAAATAGGCTGAGGTGCTAACTGATTTCCAGTTCTCCTTTCATTAGTCCTTTTGGGAGGCATATTTTGTAATTGAAAGGAAGAATAGGATTATATAGAGAATTTAGATTGATCTCATGCTCACTCGCACAACATAAATACTGAAAGAAGGTAATCTTTTCCTAAAACGTCTCACAGCCTCCTATCCATAAGTGTGGCGCGCTACACACCCATGCACAAGACCCTACTTGATGCGGCTTTCAAACTCCCTAGGACTCTGTTGAACCTTACGCTCTAATACTAAGTTTGTATCACCCTGAGAGTACACCCTAGATGACGCACGGTGCTTACGACCCTGAAGGACCACAAGTTAACCCATGACTGATATCTCCTGTGAGCACTGAATAGTAACACTGAAATAAATATGGAATTAGGATGAATTGCCATAAGGTTCAAAATATAAATACTGATAAATGATAACATCTGGTAAAAACATCTGAAAACTAAACACTGTCTGAACTGGTCTAGTATGAAAGCCTCTAACTGAACTGTCTGAATATGGACTTGATGGGACAAGCCCCCAACTAACTCCCACTACTGAACTACTGATAATCTGAAATAAATTATATCCCCAATAGATGAGGACTCACTACTAAATCTGCAACTGCTAACTGGATCTGTCTAAACGCAATCAGGATCTTAAGCGTCCAAACATATGATATGAGACATCATAGCGCAAAGAAAGAGTCTACGATCAGTATGTGGAATGTACTGGTATGATAGATGAGGTAAGGCTAAATGCAAGGGTTCATATGCATGAATAGTAACTGACTGAATAATATAGAGTAACTAAATGTAGGAGTACGTGAGAAACTGATACTGCTAAAATCACTGAGTATGCAATACTGTGGGTACACATAAATATATATTGTATCTGAGCTTTTCTGAAGCGAAGTACTGATTTTTGATAACTGAGTAACTGATATCTGAAGTTACTGATAACTGATTTAGTGATTCTGATTGACTGTGTCGACAGTCTTGATTCTGTAAAATGAACTAAGTTCTAAACTGAAAGTAATTATCTAACCAATATGCCCCAAATAAAATAAGATAACTGAGTTGGGGTACAATATGTAACCCCAATTGAAAGGGTGCTAATATCATGCCATGGGTACTAGCATCTGCTGTGGAGTCAGTTCTATCTAATGGGTGACCCCTGAGATCAGTCCAAAACTAGAGGGTGATCCCTAAGTATGTCAGTCCTATCTAACTGGTGATATCTCATAACCTACGATGTCTACGTAGTCCTAGAACTTTGGGATTATTTCTATGGACCCAGTCCTAACTAATGAGTAAGCCCCCATCCCTAGGCTCGCTTGGTGCTAAATCTTACTCCCAACTGAAAGGCACTGAATTTACTATACTGAATTGGACTGGACTAATACTGAGTTTAATGAGTTTTCCGAGTTCTGTAACTGACTGAGTTCGACTGATCATGACATGACTGATAATATTTTGTAACTGACATTGGCTCTAGGTAAACAGCTAAATTGTCGGCTACTAAATATTTCCAGGACTCGATAGCATGAAAAGTAAAGCATCACATGATCTAGCAAAGCATAATAATGTACGCATATTCATATTTCATCTATAGAGACATTTTATCAAACCCTTGTAGGGCATAAGCTTGTACATATACTAATATGTCATGATTTCATCACTTTATTCACATAGACATTCTATCAACCACTTGGGGAGCACAACTTTATGCACATAATCATGGATAACATATAAACATGGCAACTACAATGCCCAAACTTACAATTTTATGGGTTTAGCATACAATTCATATAATTCCCCATAAAATACTAATCAAATTTCATGAATCTTATAATAATCATGGATTAAACCCAATTAACATCAAAAACACATTAATCACTTTGTAAATTCAAGGGTTTATCAAAATAATCACATATTCATCACACATGTTATTCAATTTCATGAAGGCTTGTAATTTAACCATTGACTAAGACCCCACAATAACATGAACATGAATTCAATTCAATTCAAACATGGAAGTTCATAATCCAACAATCTTGAAATTTAAAAATGGATTCGTGGACTCTATGGGTGAAAGGAACCCATAGATGAACACCTAACATACCTTAGAAGATTCTTTCTGGAAGGTTTTTGGAGGATTTCTTAAAATAGGGTTTTTACCTCTTTGAGAGAGAATGCTTTAAATCTTGAGAAAAGTGAGCAAATAATGATATAATAGGGTATTTAGGGGATAATTTTGTGTTTAAGGATGATCAGGGTCATGGAAAAAGACCCTATTACCCCTTGAACATTTTTAATTTCCATCACTAAAAACCTAATTTTGGGCCCTGCCGTGATGCGTCGCTATGGCGCCAAGCCACTGAAAATTCACAACTAGGAATGTGGCTGGTGGCACGATGTGGTGGAATCGCGTTGTAATACTGGATGGGACATGGAAGCTCGGCGCGACGCGGTACAATCGCGTTGGCTCACTGGAAATTGACAAATGTGAAAATGATCTTTGGCACGACGCTCCAGTATCGCGGTACCTCACAGAAAACTGACAATTGCCATTTTGTCTTACTCCACGGTGCGCTACTGGCCTGAATTACAGTGTTTAATGACTAAAACTTAAAATAGCCATAACTTTTTAACCGGTTATCGGATTTAGGAAAATTTTATATCGTTGGAAAGATGATTCAATTTTCTATGCCACGACAAGTTGAAACTAAAAAATAATGAGCATTTCAAAAATTTTACATTGGATAACTCATGAACTGAGAGTTAATTTAAGCTAGGGAAATACGGGGTATTACAGATACATTGCCAATAGCAGTGCCTCACTAGAAAAGGACAATTGCAAAATGGCCCCTTGGTGCAACGCGGTGGAAATCACGGTGACACACTGATAAAGGATGAACGTGATTTCGGCCATCACCGCGACACGGCCTTATCGCGTTGGGCTACTATTTTTCACTAAAAGTGCCATAACTTCTCACCCGAGTATCGGATTTGGGCTAAATTGGTATCATTGGGAAGATAATTCAACTTTCTATCATTTGATAGGTATTGAGCTGGAAAATTCTCTATAGAGCAAAAGATGTGCTCGTTTGAAGTTGACTAAAGCAACATTCTTCTCGAAAACTCAATCGGTAAGGAATATTTTGATTTTTCTAATAGCTGGGAGTTATTTAAGGCCTTAATATACCTCAACCTCACTCATAAAACTACCAAAGAGCTATAATGTACTATGCATGAACTTGAAACATGGCGCTAACATTAATTTAGATTTTTGGGGTACTACAATATCTCCCCTTTGGGAATATTCCTCCTTGAATAAGACTGGTAAAGATGAAAACACTGAAGAACTGAGATTACATGCTGATATATGTGATGAAAATATGATTACATGGCTGAGTCTAAAACATGGCACATGACTGAACCGGTTCTGTGAATGCGTGAGTGACATGAGAATGATATGCAACTGAAACTGAGCATGGAGAAGAGAAATTCTAAGAAGATAGTTACCTTAAGTTGAGTCTGATTTTACGGAGAAAAGATGGGGGTACTTGGTCTGCATATCTGTTTCTGCTTCCTAAGTTGCTCCCTCCATGGACTAATTTCGCCAAAGAACTTTAACTATGGAACTTCTTTGTTCCTCAGTCTGCGAATTTGTCGATCAAGGATTTTGACTGGAATTTCTTCGTAAGAAAGGTTATTCTGAACATCTATGCTTTATAAGGGAAAGAGAACTGCTAGGTATCCAATACACTTCTTCAACTAGGAGATATGGAATACTGGGTGGACTGATGCTAAGTCTGAAGGCAACTCAAGCTCATAAGCCACCTTCCTAAAATGGCTCATAATTCTATAAGGGCCAACATATCGGTGACTAAGTTTCCCCTTCTTACCAAACCTCTTCACTCTCTTTATGGGAGAGATCTTCAATTATACGAAATCACTAATCACAAACTCAAGATCTTTCTTTCTCGTATTTGCATAAGATATTTGTCGGCTCTAGGCTGCCTTAAGTCTCTTTTTAATTAACTGTACTTTCTCTAAAGCATCGAACACCAAGTCAGGCCTTATCAAAGCGGTTTCTCCTACTTCAAACCAACCAATTGGAGATCTACATCTCCTTTCATATAGAGCCTCAAACAGAGCCATCTAAATACTGGAATGATAGTTGTTATTTTATGTGAACTTAATCAAAGAAAAGTGGTCATCCCAACTTCCCTTAAAGTCAACTACACATGCCCTCAACATATCCTCAAGGGTTTGAATATTCTTTTATGCCTGACACATCTGTCTGAGGGTGAAAAGTTGTACTAAGGTGAACTTGGGTACCAAGATCCTTCTGAAAAGCTTTCTAAAAGTGAGAGGTGAACGACATACCTTTATCTGAAATAATGGACAACGGGACACCATGTAACCTAATTAACTCTCTGATATAGAGCTTGGCATAGCCCTCGGCTGAAAAGGAAGTATGGACTGGCAAGAAATGGGAAGTTTTGGTAATACTATATACAATGATCCAAATCGAATCATGTTGCTAACGCATACGAGGCAAACCTATCATAAAATCTATGTTCACTACCTCCCACTTCCAAGTGGGAATAGTGAACTCCTACATAGACCCACTAGGCTTCTGATGTTCAATCTTAACTTGTTGACACATGGAGCACTTAGCCACAAACTCTACAATATCCCTCTTTATCCTACTCCACCAAAAGATTTCCCGTAGATCGCGGTACATCTTTATGGCCCCTAGATGAATCAAGTAACGTACACCATGGAGTTTTGCAAGAATTCATTGTCTCAACTCGTCAGCACATGTGACAGATACAATATACCCTGGCAATGCAACACATCATCTCCCCCTTAGGTGAAAACCTCTACTTTCTAATCTCTGACTGACTCCTTCAGTTTCACCAGACTAGAATCCCTATCCTTCTTTTGTTTCACTTTGGCAACTAAAGAATATTCTGAACTATTCTGATTCCAAATGCTACCCTCAGCTAAATCAACCAAGCGAACACCTAACCTGGAAAGTTGATGAACTTCTCTAACTAACTTCTTCTTATCACCCTCGACATAAGAACACTACCCATAGACAATCTACTTAGGGCATCTGCCACTACATTAGCCTTGCCCGGGGTGATACAAAAAACTCATATCATAATCTTTCAACAATTCTAACCATCTCCCCTGGTACAGATTCAAATCCTTCGGCGAAAACACATATTGAAAACTTTTGTGATCTGTGAACATATCTACATACACCTCATACAAATAATGCCTCCAAATTTCCAAGGCAAAAATAACAGTTGCTAACTCAAGATCATGGGTAGGGTAATTATTTTCATGGGGCTTAAGATGTCTAGAGGCATAGGCTACAACTTTACCATTCTGCATCAAAACACACCCAAAACTAAATCAGGAAGCATCACTGTACACAACAAACCCATTTGAACCATCTGGCAATGTCAAAACTGAGGTTGTGGTGAGTCGAGTCTTCAAATCCTGAAAACTCTTCTCATACGAATCCGACCATTAAAACTCAACTTTCTTATGAGTCAATCTAGACATGGGGAACACAATAGAAAAAATCCTTCAACACACCATCGGTAATAGCCAGCCAAACCAAAGAAACCCCTAATATCTGATGGAGAGATAAGTCTGGGACAGTTTCTCACTGCCTTAGTCTTTTGAGGATCGACTTTTATGCCATCACCGAAAATAATATGGCCAAGAAAATATATTGATCTTAGCCAAAATTTGCACTTACTGAATTTAGCAACCAACTGATGGTCTCTAAGAGTCTGCAATACTATTCCGAGGTGGTCTGTATGATCATTTTCATTACGGGAGTTGACATAATGTCAGCAATGAAGACTATGATGAACATGCCCAAGTACTGCTTGAACGTTTTTTCATCAAGTCCATGAAGGTTGTTGGAGCATTCGTGAGATCAAAAGACATGACTAGAAACTCAAAGTGACCATACTGAGTTTTGAAACCTATTTTTAGAATGTCACATTCTCTGACTCTGAGCTGGTGATAGCTGGATCTGAGGTCTATCTTAGAAAATTAACTAGCACCCTTAAGTTGGTCAAACAGGTCATCAATTCTTAGAAGTGGATATTTGTTTTTGATTGTGACTTTGTTCAAATAATGGTAGTCAATATACATTCTAAGAGAACCGTCTTTCTTACGCACAAACAGAACAGGTGCACCCCACGGGGAGATGCTGGGCTTGATGAATCGCTTATTTAGTAGATATTTTAACTGTTCTTTCAACTCTTTGAGTTTGGCTGGAGCCATTATGTATAGCGGAATAGAGATAGGCAAAGTATCTGGAAGAAGGTCTATTCCGAAGTCAATTTCTGTTTCGAGAGGAAATCTAGGAAGATCTTCAGGGAACACATTTGGAAATTCCCTCAATACTGAAACTGACTCAAAGTTAGGAGTCTCAGAATTAGATTCTTTGACTCGGACAAGATGATAAATACACCCCTTGGATATCATTTTCCTCGCCTTAAGGTACGAAACAAGTTAACCCGTAAGCGTTGTAGTACTACCCCTCCATTCAAGGACTGGTTCATTTGGAAATTGAAAACGAACTACTCTGTTTTTACAATCAACTAAAGAATAGCTTGATTGGAGCCAATCCATGCCGAGAATGATGTCAAAATCCATCATCTCTAACTCCATAAGGTCAACTGAAGTGACTTTTTGAGATATTGTGACCGGATAGTTCCTGTATACCTGTATGGATACAATAGAGACACCTACTGGGGTAGATACTGAAAAGGGCTTTGCTAAGATTTTGGGACTGACTTAGAGGTTAATGGCTATATAAGGTGTTACAAATGAAAGAGAATCTCCAGGGTCTAATAAAGTATAAACATGTAAATCGAAGGCCTGTAACATACCAGTAACCACATCAGGAGAATTTTCTTGATCCTGTCAGGACTGAAGTGCATACAATTTGTTTGGACGCTGACCACTGGTAGCACTAGAAGCAGCATCCTGTTGGGTCGGGCGGCCGACTGATACTAGGGGAAAATTAGACTGACCTTGCTGAACACTCTTTGGAAAATCCTTGATCGGTGGTCTAGCTTACCACACACAAAACATACATCACTACCGGCCTTACAAATAACCTAATTCATACGAGCACTGTTAACACTGCCTTGGGGCTTAGAGCCTGGCATCCTATCCCGATTGTCATTTCTGAATTTGGGCATGGGAGCACTTGCTGAAGATGGAGCTAGGACTGGAGATTTCTGATAAAACTGAGGACGGTTACCACCTTCTGACCTTGGCTGAGTAATATTAAAGCTACCTATCTATCCCCCTTGCTCTCTCTCTTTCTCTTTATTCTTCTGCTCCTCAATCTATTAAGCATGAACCATAAGCCTAGATATATCAATCTATTAATTAACATCGCAGTCCTGCACTCCTTGACCACACTATTAGATACCCCAAACACAAACTTGTTCATTCTAGACATGCTATTAGCTACCACATGAGGAGCATACCTAGCTAACTGAGTAAACTTAAGGGAATACTCCTTCACACTCATGTTGCCCTGCCTCAAGTTGATAAATTCTAACACTTTGTCTTCTCTCAACTCCAATGGAAAGAACCTATCTAAGAAGGTAGTAGCAAACTCTTCCCATTCTATAGTCCCTGTATCTGCACCTCTATCTACCTTCCACTGCTTAAACCATGTATAAGCTATATCTTGCAACTGATTGATAGCTAACTCAGCACTCTCACTAGCAGTCACCCCCATAATATTTGTTACCTTATGCACCATGTCTAAGAATTCCTATGGATCCTCTTTAGATTTGGATCCTAAAAACAGAGAAGGATCCATTCGGGCAAAGTCCCGAATCCTAGCTACGGCAGTTTTGGCCACTAGGTTGGCCGAAAAAGTGGTTGGCTAAATATTCTGATCTACAACAGAATGGGCTAGAGTAATGGATGCAGCTCTGAACTATGCATAAGAAACATGTTTGTTCAAGGGATCTTCCTGAACGAGCGGAGGAGCTGGCTGGTTTACTATTCTTCTTCCATTTGTCTTTCTGGGAGGCATGTTCTTTAAAGGAAAGGAAGAATAGATTAGACGAAGAGCTTAACATGATCTCATGATCAGTCGCACGACATGAACACTACAAGAAGGGAAATTTTCTTAAACTCATTGTAGATTTTTCTCCATAAATTTGTCGCTCTTCACACCCATGCACAAGACTCTACTTGACGTGGCTTTCATACTTCCTAAGACACTTTAAAACCTTAGACTCTGATACCAAGTTTGTAATGCACGAGAGTATACCCTGGGTGTCACACGGCGCTTACAGTCCCGATGGACTAAGCTAACTCGTGAGTTGGTACCTGCTGTGAACACTGAAATAAAATTGATACCAAAAGGTCACATATGAAAGTGAACTAAGGAATGCCATAAGGTTTTAAGTCCTAAATCTAATAAAGTCCTTAAAACAAAACTGATAATACTGATAAACGTCTGACAATGATAACTGAAAACTCAAAACTGACTAAATGTCTGGACTAGTCTGAATAGCCTCTAATAACTGAATGATAGTTGATGGGACAGGCCCCAACTAACTCCAATTAATTACTGAACTAAAATCATAAAAGTAAATATAGCTTGTCCTCAAAATATGAGGACTCACCACTGCTACGGCTGATTATCTGGAAAGTCTATGCGTGATCTGGTGATACCAAATGGTCCAAAGATGGCTCAAAACAGCCCGCAAAATATCGCAAAATGGTCCACTAGAACTAGGCAAAAAACGGCAACAAGAAAGCAAAATTAACTTAAGAGATAATGGATAAATAACTTGACATAAAAAGAACATGTAAGATAGAAACTAATAAGTATATTAAACTCATAAACCTCAACAAACATGTAAACTAACACCAAGTTCTTACTTTAACACAAGAGGGACTTTACCTACTCTAAACACCAATGTATCAAGCCAACAATCCAACACGAGTGATTCCACACTCAAGTTGAAACCTAGTTTTGGTTTTGTGCCTCCAAAGGGAAAGAACTTGTGTTTCTTTGTGTCTTATGACTTACAACATCATAAAAAAGTTACTAATGAAACCCTATAAGGTTGTATATATAGTGTATTTCAAAATAAAGTGTAAAATGACCAAAAGGCCCCTCAAATAGTGGGGCACCCATCAAGTGTATGGTGTGGACTGTTTTGGTGCCCTTTTAATCCCTCCTTTCACACTTTAACAATGTCTTAGCTCGGGTAGACTCTTGAAACACTCGTACACCTCCATCATTGTTGTTGTGCTTGTATTATCCTCCCCTTCTTGAAAAGGATTCGACCTCGAATCCAAACCTTGCAAAATCAAAGAAAAGACAAACAAGCACACATCCCCATGGCATGAGGGATAAGGTTAGCAAAATAAACACATCAACATATCATGCCAAGGTGGGACAAACTTAAAGTATATCCGAGGGTCCTTTGTGTTGAACATGAAAAGCTTAGTACAAATGGCACAAAGGAAGTGACTAGGATAAACACCAAGAAATAAAGAAAATAGGCTGAGACTACTCCTACCATACTCTAAGATGGCACCGACATCAAATTTTAGAAGTAACCAAGGACCTAGGTCTCTTCCACTCTTACTTTCCCTTAAGGTGTGGTCCTTAAAATTAGGCACACATTCTAAATCACTAGTGGAAATATCATAAGCACAAAGGGGGTAGAGAAAGGTGTCACATAAGCAATTTCAACTATGGTCTCCTTAAGCAGGTACTCACTAGTTTTAAGTCCATCAACACTACTATGCTTAACATAGGAAACACATAAAAAAGAAGTATATGGAATTTCTAAGCATGCACCACATTCTCTTTCAAGAGAGTAATCCCCATATAGATATGAATCACCTTGGGCAGCAAAGGAATCACACACAAAAACATTATCACAAGAACAATCACATTTTGGGTTTTCTAAACATTCAAGCAATTTAAGGTCATCTTCATTCGATTGACTATTCCTTTCCAAAACTATACATTCCCTACCCTTAAGAGTACTCGCATCTTCCAAGAAGAGATTTCCATCTTGAGAAGGAATGTTTTCACACCATAGTGGGTTAACATATAGGCTATTGCCTTCAAGACAAGCCATACCATCATTCGCACTACTAGGTTATTTAGGAATGAATGTACCATCTTCAAACAAAATGATATGTCTAAAGAAAGTAGAATCTACCCTAGGGGTAGATTTAGAATTCACACATTTACTCTCTAAAGGAAAACCATCAAGTTCCAAAGAAGTTTCAAACACATGATCATCCCGATGAGCAAGACAAATATTAGTTTTCTTACCATAATACAAGTTTTTGGATTCACTCCCATATTCAATTACATGATTTCTATGAGCAAAACTATCAATAAGGCGTTCATCATACATCATGTTTAAAGAATTGTGCCCTTCTATACTAAGAAATACTTCAACTACATCTATTTGGCTACTACTAGACAGATCATAATATTCTAAGTTCATAAGAGTGTAGGGGATAGCATTTTTAACTTGTAGCTCACATGAGCTACAACTGGTATCTTGACATGTTTCCGAGCAGCCCACGTGCTCCCTTTGGCCTACCATAGGATCCAACCTTTCATTTTCTATAGCCAAGTATTGGGAAATAGTGTCAAGGTGGGCCAAAATGGCACTTGAAACATCATTGCCCAAGGTTGGAGAGGTTGAAGCTACAGGTTCCATTGCAATTGTACCTACAAACAAAACAAACTCACGAAACACAAAAACAATTAGTTCACAAACTCCTCACCACTCTCTCTCTCATGTCTTGATCATCTCACACTTGGTTTCACAAATGTTGTAAGTCGGCTTGTAGTTCATGATGAGTCGAGGGGTGAGTCTACTCCTTGGTCGGAATATATTCCTTGATTGAGGACTAAAGAAAGTAATGTCTAAACTTGAACTAAGAAATACTACAATTCAAAAACAATAAAAGCACAAAAAAGTAACGCTAACACAAAGAAACGTATTCAAAAACTAATTTACAACTTAGTAGATAGTTACTAGTTGCCAATTAGTATAAGAATCAACAAAAAAGAAACTAAGAATCAACAACAAGAAACTAAGAATCCAAGATTTTGAGCCAAAAGTTTCGGTATTGTACGGAATTTGGCGATCTGGCGGTCTAGGATTGGTTGTGATTTTTGAAAGGTTCTTATTTTTCCCAACTTTAAAATTTTGGTTTGAATTCGAGTTATTGAAGTTTTTTACCCACCCTTGGAGAATACAATAACAAGATTGGATCCCTTTACACCTGTCAAAAAGGTTTGACTTGTCTTACACCTTTTAGGCAAGACACCTTTTTGAGGGGTAGGTGGAATTTTCCTCTTTTGGACACCAAGGAAAGTGGTCTTTCTTTCTTTTGGTAACTAGTCTTTTTGGTAGATTTTTGGGGACTAGTTTCAAGAAAAACACAAAGGATTCTCTTCCCACTACTTGGGTTTGGATCAAACAACACTATTAAAAAGTCTTCTTGCAACTATACATGAATATTCATCTAGAACAAGAACATTCAATAGAAGTTTGAATACCAAGTCTCACGTTGAGCTCCAAGAACCAACAACACCTTTTTTAAAATTAAAACCCACAACAAAATACCAACAACACGATTTCAAACCACACCTTCAAATTTCAGTCCATAACAACAACACCAAAATGCACCAACAATGTTCAAGTTTGAAACCGCAACAACAATACCAACAAGAATCATTCAAGCTCAACTTGGATCTTGACTCAATGGTGTTAGTGAAGAAAGAATCCAACACAAAAAACAACAAAATAAGTAAAAATACACCTAGATCTAGACTCAAACTTGGCCAAGACAACTACAACAAGAACACAAACACATGGAGATTGCTATTTTTTTGAATTTTTCAATTTTCAATTTTCAATAAAAAAAAAATATTTTCAAGTTTACGAGCCCAAGATTGATCTTGTTGGAACAAGATCAATCCATGATTTGATACCAAATGTTACCAAACGGTAAAATGATGATTCAAAATAGACCACAAAATGTCACAAAATAGTCCACTAGAACTAGACACAAAACGGCAACAAGAAAGCAAAACTAACTTAAGAGATAATGGATAAATAACTTGACATAAAGAGAACATGTAAGATAGAACCTCAAGAGTTTATTAAACTCAAAAACCCCAAAAAAAACTAACACCAAGTTCTTACATTGACACAAGAGGGACTTTACCTCCTCTAAACACCAATGTATTAAGCCAAAAATCCAGCACAAGTGATTTCACACTCAAGTTGAAACCTAGTTTCAATTTTGTGCCTTCAAAGGGGGAGGACTTGTGTTTCTTTGTGTCTTATGACTTAAAACATCATCAACAACTAACTAACGAAACCCTACAAGGTTCTATAAATAGTGTATTAAAAAATAAAGTGTAAAATGACCAAAAGGCCCCTCAAAAAGTGGGGCACCCATCAAGTGCATATGTGGACTGTTTTGGTGCCCTTTTAAGCCGTTCTTTCACACTTCAATAATGTCTATGCTAAGGTGGACTCTTGACACACTCGTACACCTCCATCATTGTTGTTGTACTTGTATCATCTGGGAACTGGGCTTCCGAACTATGATATGATACATCATAGAGCAAAAAAAAAGTATATGATCAGTACTTTGAATGTACTGGTATACTAAATTAGGTAGGCTGATATGCATGGTTTCATCTGTATTAATAATAACTGACTGAATAAATAGCATGAAATACTAAATAGAATACATGAAATATGTAAATACAGAAGATGCATGAAATCTATAAATACTGAGAAAGTGTGAAAGCTGTAAATATTGAGAATGCATGACAAAGCATAAACATATTTTGAATATAATTTGTAAACTAAGATACTAAAATCTGAAAACTAAATTACTGATAGCTGTATACTATGGCCAAGCAACAAAAACTGAATCATTGCGCTGATTACTGGACTGAGACTATGGGAGCTATCATCTAACCGACATGCCCTAATGAGCAATTTTGGGGTCCAACCTGTGACCCCAGTTGGAAAGGTGTTAGTACCGTGCCACGGGTACAAACACTGGCTGTGTGGATCTACTAAAGTATTGTCCCGAAGGACTAAAGGTTACCCTCAACTGGCAAGTATTCGTATGAGATCAAAAATGAACTGACAGGTTAACATCTCAACTTATGCTGGCTACGTTATTCAAGAACGCGGGGACTGCTACTAAAGGTCATACCCTCAACTGGTAGGTGAGCCCCCATCCCTGGGTTTTCTCGGTGCTAAATCCTACTCTCAACTAAACTAAGTAGAATTATTAAATTATTCTAAGTTTAACTGATTATGATAACAGACTGAACTGATGACACTCATGATTTATCTGAAACTATTCTGAAGATACTGACTCTAAGTAAATATCTATGTTTTCTGGTATTCATAACCCCCAGGACTCGAGAGAAATAATATCTAAATAGTACTAAAACTTTTGGGACACACTATGAAAGCATTATACAAAATTCATTTTTGTAGGCATTTCATCAAGAACTTGATGTTCATAGTTCAAGCTAAGCATGGGAATAGTTTAAAGCTTGTATAAATAGAATGATTTCAACATCAACATTTCTAAGTATGATTTAAATCAATGAATAACAACATTAAAATATTTGGGGTTTGATAAACCATAACAATTTCATGTAAACATGGTATAGAATTACAATTCATAGGAATTCATTGTTAAAATCATAATTTAAAATCAAAATAAATTATAAGGATCACAACTTTGTATTTAAAATGGGATATTTGGGCTCTATGGGTGAAAGAAACCCATAGATGAATACTTAACATACCTGGGTTGATAAATTCGTGAGAATTAATGGTGAATTCTTGAGTTTTGATCTTGAACTTTGAAGGCTAGGGCTTTTTTTGTTTTTGAAAAGGACTACTTTAATTTTGAGAAAATTGTGAAATAATGAGCAAATAATGCTTTATTGGGACATAAATTTCGTGTTTGGATGGATTTGGGGCTATGGAAAAAGACCAAACGGTCCCTGGAAATTAAATCGCGCAACTAGAAAATCCTGATTATGGCCTTTGAAATTAAATCGTGCTATCACATTGCGCCACTAGACAACTGATAATTCCCATTTTGCCCAATGGTACAATGCATGCTATCGCATTGCGCCTTTGGAAATGGATGATCCCCAACTGGAAGTTTGGCGCGATGTGGTGCCAAATGTGGTGCCCCACTGGAAAAGTACAATTGCAAATTGGCCCCTTGGTGAGACAAGGTGGCAATATCAGTGAAACACTAGAAAAGGACGAACGTGATTTCGTCCATCGCTGGGACGCGGCCTTATTGTGTTGGCCTACTATTTTGTACTAAAAGTGCCATAACTTCTCACCCGAGTATCAGATTTGGGCAAAATTGGTATCGTTGGAAAGATAATTTAATTTCCTATCATTTAGTGGGTCTTAAGATGGAAAATTGTCAGTGGAGAAAAAGATGTTCTCATTTGAAGTTGACTAAAGAAACATTCTTCCCAAAAACTCAATCGGTAAGGAATATTGATTCATCTAATAGCTGGGAGTTATTTGAGGTATTAATATACCTCAAACTCACTCATAAAACTACCAAAGAGATGTAAAGTACTATGCATGATCTTGAAACATGGCGCTAACATTGGTTTGGATTTTCGGGGGTATTACAGTTGGATACACCATAATGCTTAAATTGCTAAAACAATCTCAGAAATAATGAGCCTGAACACAACTGTTTAAGAACAATACTATAATGTATATCAATAATTTCTAAAACAAACTATCTAAAAATATCTAAAAGCCTCTAACTGATTGACTGTGGAGTTGATGCGACAATTCCCCAACTAACTCTTGCTGACTACTGAACAAAAATGCTGAAATAAACATAGTCGACCCTCGGAATATGAGGACTCACCACTGCTACTAATGTTGATGCTAAAATATCTAAGTCCAATCGAGAACTTGAGCATCTGAACCAATGATATAAGATATCAAAGCGCAAAAAATGAGTATGTGGTAAGTACTTTAAATGTATTAGTAAGCTAAATGAGGTTAGGTTGATATGCATGGCCTCATGTACATGAATGATAACTGACTGAATGAATAGCATGAAATAAATAATGCATAGTATACGTGAAAGTAGTAAAATCTGAGGATACCTGACCAAGCATATAACATGATACTAAAACTGTTTGTAAACTGAAGTATTGAAATGTTGATACTAAATAACTGATAACTGTATGCTATGGTCAAGCAGACCTGAAACTGTACTCTGTACTGAATACTGAACTGAGACTGTGGGAGCTAGCTATAACCGACATGCCCTAATATACTATTAGGATCCAACCTATAACCCCAGTTGGAAGGGCATCAGTACCATTCCACGGGTATTCACAATTACTGTGGATCCACTAATATGATGTCACGAAGGACTAGGGTGTCATGCCTAACTGATAGAATACCTCTCATATCCTATACTAGCTACATAGTTCTAGAACATAGGGACTGTTACTAACGTCTCATGCCTACTGACGGAGGAGACACCATCTCTATGTTCACTCAGTGCTAAGGTTTACTCCCGACTGAAAGACACTGGATTCTGGACTGATCTAAGTTTAACTGGACCTGATAACTGACTGGACTGATGAAGATCATAATTTATCTGAAACCATTCTAAAAATACTGACACTATGTACACAACTAAGTTTTTGGGTATTCATAAACCCCAGGAATCAATAGCAATAACAATAAGAACATATGAGAGCAATTGAAACCATAATAAGTAAGCATTACTCCAAAATCATTACTTAGGCATTTCATCAAACACTTGAGGGTCATGAATTAAAGCATGGAATAGTTAAAACATTTGATGGTAGCATAACTTCAATATTAATACCATAAATTAATGATTTAACATGAAAAGTTCCATCATTCAAATCTGTAAGTTAGTTCAATCGAAAATCACTTATACACATCATGTATATTCGAAATTCGTAAAAGTTTCATGAAGATAATTCATGTAAACATGTGAATTCATGATTTGAAACATGAAAATAGGTTTTTGGACTTCATGGATGAGAAAGAAACCATGAATGAACATTTAACATACCTTAAAGCTTTAATCTTGCAAGAGAATTAACTTTCTTGAACGTTCTTGGGTGGTGAAACTTGAATTCTTGAGTTTTCTTGAAGGAATAATGATTGAACTTGATGAATGTGGGTGATGGCTAGGGTTTATTTTAGAGAGAAAATTAAGGAAATTTGGCATATAATGCCTTAACTGATGATAAATCTTATGTTTTCACGGATTGGAGCAATGGGAAAAGAATAAATTGCACCTATAGGATTTAAAATTGCAACTGATATGCAGATTTGGTCACCACCATGATGCGATGAACTCCTTATCTCTATATCCACCGCGATGCGGTGCAATTGCAATGAGGTTCTAGAAATGAAATCCAAACGTGCCTCAATCCTCATCCAAAAAATTTGAAACATCCCCGAGACATGCTACTAACACCCCTGAACATGAATTAACTTAGAAACCATTGTCTCAGTATCGGGAAGGTCACTTTAAAAATCTTTGAAGTTAAGGGGGAAAAAGTAAAACTAAGTCTCTAACACTTGGCTAGATTTTTAGGTGCTAAGCCTCTTATGCATTTACCATGGGCTGAACTGAGCTAAGACTAATACGGGGTATTAAAATTATTTTTCTTACTTTGTATATCAAGTCTTTAACCACTCTCGTACCTTTGTATTTTTTATCAAGTACTCTTATTGGCAGTACCTATAGATCTATTATCTCAAATTGCCTTTTATCATGAATACTTTGTTCTTCTTTCCTCTGTGGTATGACTGGGGAGACTGCTTGTGCGTATGTATATGGCACGGATGGGAATCCCACTAGGACTAAAAATCTAGTTTTTGACTTTTTATCTTCTTCGTTGGAGGATTTTTTCATTTTCCCTTCTAGCCGAAAAGGCCGAAATAGAGGCCTCGTCTTTATTTTAAGTTTTTTGGGTCTCCTTATTTTTTCCCTAATGAAATTCTCTAGTCAAAAAATATGAGAGAAAATTGTTTTCTCCCTTTATAAATTCTATTTGGAAATCAAAACTTGATAATAAAGCTTGCCATCTAACAAATATCTGTTTAGAAATTAAATTTCTAACATCTTTTTGTAAAACATCTTTGGCTGCTTTGTAGTATACTCTTAGTAAAAATTCTTGGTTTATTAAATCATCTTGGAATTTAGTAATACATAGTACTATTTTAAAATAGTAATATTTTAAACTATTATTTTACTCCCCGTTTAAAATAGTAATACATAGTACTATTTTAAACTGTTATTTTGCTCTTCGTTTTCCCAATCCGTCCCCCAAATGGTATCAGAGCCAAGTTGCTCGGGAGGGAGTGAAGTATGAGTAGGAGCGGCTAGAGCGTTATGTTATCATAGAGTCGGTCGAAATTAGTGTTACTCTTGGAATAATCATTTTTCTGGTTAGTAATTAGTGTTGTTCTTCTTCTATGTTCTTAGTTTTATTCCTTAAGTTGGGTAGCTATTTAATATCTTTTTAGACGTTGGAAAACCTAAAATTTTCCATTGGAATAGCTCTGAGTATGGTGAAAAATAGATCCGTACCCGAAGGGTGTTCCCGTTGCCAAGCCTATAGGAATAAAATAAAGGAATTTTAGAAGAAAAATTAGTAACTACTGCACTCAAAAATAATTATTGTAGAAGTAACATCTAAAGTAGATTTTGGTCCAGAATAGTGTTTTCTCTCTCATGTGCAAAAATCCTAATGAATAATCAAACCAACCAAAATGTAATAAATAGTGTTAATATTTCTGTTATCTCTAATAAAATACCTAAAATAGAAAGTGATCTACATAATTGGAATATTCCAAAAGAAAGTTTAATAGAGTCTATAAAACTGGACAATTTGATTTTGTAAAAATTATAATATTAAAAAATTTTAATCTACCCTTGCAATTAATAGAAATATTGAGACTATTAAATTATTAGCAACTGAAGATATTAATAGATATAGAAAAAATTACAAGTTCCTTCACATAGGCCTTGTTCAAGTAGAAGATAAACCATTAGATAGGTTAGGTTTAGATGTTCCTATATGGTTACTTTAAGAGATAATACGTTATTAAATTTTGATGATTCACTATTAGCAGTAATACAAAGTAACCTCACTAATGGCCCGGTATACTTTATTTGTTATCCTAATTTTTCTTTAGATTTAATGATCAAAATATTATGGATACATTACCTTTGAATGTTAAAACTAAAAACATGAATAGTAAGGTAAATACAAGAGAAATAGCAATAATATATAGAGTATATTACAGATTAATGAAAACAACCTTAGCCCTTAAGGCTAAAATAGTTAATAATAAAGGAGTAACCATGCTTATGGAAGGTAATCATATTCATAATAATACCTTTGTCCCAAAAGTGATAAAATGGGATGAGGTATTAATAAAAGATAAGTGGCATTTCGACACCATAACGGAGCCAGATATTGAAGAAGAAAATTCAAACATGGAACAAGTTATACAATATCCAGATGGATCTTAAGATTTAAAATTTCTAAGATCCCACTCCTTTAATCAAGAATCTTCAAGTAAAAGAATGTCCTTTTCTAGACCTTCAGTCTCAAAATCTGTAGAAGAAAGGGAAGTAACATTAGAAGATATTGAAAGAAAATTAAAAGGAGTTGATTTCTCAAAAACAATTCCCATAGTAGAATATGAATTTACAAATTTAAGAACTAAAAAATGAATAAGACCCACTGCTAGTGAAATTCTAGGAGTATAAGATTCCCTATGCATGATTAGGTCAGATGTAATATTTGAACTTGACTTTGAATATTTAGATAAATTATGGACTAGCCCAGAAAATTCTATTAAAAGGGAATGATATAAACAAAGATATTCATTAACAGAAAGATAATCTTTTAGATAAAATAGTGCAATGATATGAACAGATTAAGTTGTAATATTGAATTTTTTAAATGGTTTGAAATTACAGGAAAATTAGATTATCAAAATGAATCATTAAATATGATTGTTAATAAATGGTATACTACTAGTAATAAAGATGTAGAATCAACAATTCCTCCATTAGAAGAAATTAGCCTACCAGTAGAGGGTAGAATTGTTACTGCCTCACCTCTTAAATTAGATATAGTAAATACTAAAGGTCATCCTACAAATAAGGATATAAATAAGATACACCAACAAAGTAATTATACAAATCAATTATTACATGTAGTATCTAACCAGATTCTCGAAGCCGAGAATAAATCAACTTTTAAATATAAACCAAGTTCTTCTCATTATGATAAAAACATAGAAACTAATCCAATTTTTAAATTATCAGAATTCTCTAAAGATAAATTTCCTAAATTTGAAGAAAATTTTGAAGTAACCGACGATATTTTAAGAAAAATTAATGAAAAATTAAAAAATAAATTAAAAGTCCCAAATGACAAGGTTATAAGAAGTTTATCGTAAAGGAATGATGATGAAATTAACAAATTAGGCTGTAAATATTCAATAAAAAAGTATTATTATAAAAAGCCCACATTTCTGGATATCTAGTATTAAGAAAATGAATTTTTATCTCATACTTCACATTTTGAAAAAGAAACTGTTGTATGGAATATAGATGGATTAGCAGAACATCAAATCTATAATAAACTACATGAAATGGGAATGGTCATTACGATATATAAAATTGTCAGGATGTCAGATAAACAAGCAGCGTTTATGATTATATTAGGTTTTACAGGTACTATAAAAAATTGGTGGGATAATTACCTCACAGATAATAATAGACAAAGCATTTTAAATGCTACTACAATTACTCAAACTATTAAGAATGAGTCAATAGGACAAACAGTTGAAAATCAAGTCTTAGAAGATGCTACCACCACTTTAATCTATAGTATAGCTAAACATTTTATAGGAGAACCTCAGCTTTTTCAAGATAGAAGTTTAGAAATATTATCAAATTTATCATGTCCAAAGTTAGATGATTTTAGATGGTATAAAGACGTTTTTCTCAACAAAGTCATGGTTAGAGAAGATTGTAATCATGGTTATTGGAAAGAAAAATTTATAAGTGGTTTACCAACTTTATTTGCAGAAAAGGTAAGAACAAAATTAAAGGATAGATTTGAGGAAAAAATTCCTTATGGTAATTTGACTTATGGTGATATTATAAGTTTTATAAATATCACGGACTAGAATTATGTACTGATATTAAACATAAAAATCAACTAAAAGGGGATAATAAAATAACTCGAAATAAGCTAGGAATCTTTTGTCAAGATTTTGGTTTCAAACAAAGCTACCAAAAAGATTAAAAGACAACATAAAAATTATAAAGATAAATCTGAAAAATCTCATTATTATAAAAGATGATTTAAGGGATCTAAAAAAAGCTTCTAAAGGTGAAAATAAAACCAATAATGAAACATGTTGGAACTGCGAAAAAATTGGACATAAGGCTAAAGATTATCGGGTTCCAAATAAAAAGAAAGACAAGATAAATATGTTAGAATTAGGAAACGACGTTAAAAATAAATTATATTCAATTCTTGATGAAAATGAAAATAGTTCTTCTTTTGAAGAAAATCTTAGTGATGATAATCAACTTAATGTAGCATATAGTTCAGATAGTAGTGAATTAACAGATCATTGTAATTGTAGGGGTCCAATTTACAGTTGCGACAATCATTCTATAAATGTTATCACAAATAATAATAAAGAAAAAGAGGCCTTATTTGACATGATAGATCATCTAGAGGACCCAACTCTTAGGAGAAAATGTTTAAGTGCCTTAAAAGATATTGTTCTTATTCAACAGGTTGATAATAAAGAAATTATTGAACCCTTTAATATGAAAAATGTGCTAAATAAATTTATAGAACATAAGTCTAAATCAACAATACAATATTTTCAGACAGAATTATTATACTTAAAGGAAGAACTTAGACAAGTTAAGCAAAGACTTAACAAACTAGAAACAGAACACTTGTTAATAAAATATTAATGGATTTGACACTAAACCAAGACCCCAAATCACATCAGTTTGAGCTTGGTGAAATAATAGGAGTAAAAAGAGAGAGTAAAGAAGTAGAATCTCTAGAAAAACTTCCTATAAGCAAATCAGGAATTAATACAATTCCTATAGTTAAACCACAAAGTTACCATATACCACTTACTATAGTTATCAATAAAGATTATAAAATTCATAAGAATACATTATTTGATACAGCTGATGATGAAAACTGCATTATAGAAGAATTAATTCCTATCGAGTTCCTAGTAAAAGGTACTACACACTTATTCTCCGCAACAGGGGAAAAATTAAAAACAAATTATAGATCCCCAAAGTACATATTTATAATGATGGATTTTGTTTTATTAATGATTTTGTAATAACTAGAGATATTAATGAAGAGATAATATTAGGTCTTCCTTTTATAACTCAAATGAAACCTTATATTGCCGAGCTAGAAGGTATCCAGGCCACTATTTTGGGAAAAGGGATTATTTTCTCCTATCTAAACAATATATCAACAAAAGAAAGTGATTTTATAAAAGATCAAACTATTTTTAGAGTAAATTCAGTCCAATGGAGATTAGAGAAACACTAATACACTATTAAAAGAAAATTTTATAGTATCCTGAAATTTCAAAATTCTTTAAAATCAACCAAAACTGTTTTACAGAAGATGTCAACAATTTGATTTTTTAAAGGGAGAAATTCTCTCCCAAAAATTTTTCTACAGGGAAATTATGAGACCTGGACCACCAGGATCGAGGTTGAGTCCTCAATTCCAGCCTTTTTTACCAGAAGAAACATTGAAAAGACCCTTCCATGATGTAGATAAAAAGTCAAAAAGTAGGTTTTTAGTCCTGGCAAAATTTTCATCCCTTCCAAAGCCTACTGTTCTCCTACCGTCAAGAGAATCCATTACCAGTTTACCTAGGATGTAAGCTTTTAAACAAATATTTAAAAAATAATACTCCTAGCCAATAAAAACATTTCTATCAAAACTAAAGATAGTTATGTGATGAAACCATCGGAGACATATTCACAAGCAGTCTTCCCAGCCACTCCGCAAAAGAAAGAGGAACAGAGTATTCTTGATAAAAATCAATTTGAGATAGTAGATTTGTAGATATTGCCGATAATGGCACCTGATAAAAAGTATGAAGGTTTTCGAGTACCAGAGTTGTTAAAACCTTGTTATACAAATTGGGACTACGCGGAGACAGATGATCCCTCAAGACCCAAAGGTATTATGAGTTCATATCAACAAATACTGATTCATTGCAAATTAGGCATAAGTTAGTAGATATAAATAATCCCAATAGTATTCAATATTCAGAGTTTACAATCAAGAGAATATTAAGCCCATTTGAATGGTATGTAGATCACGTACATATACCCATTCCTATGTCGAGAAATTACCGACCTCAGACCTATAATTGGTATGATTATAAGGCGGATAGTACAAGTTTAAGTATTTTAGGCCTAACACTCACTCTAGGTTCGTGAAATATTCAGAGCAGATGAAGACTGTTGTGATTCCCCGATGGTTCTACGACTGGTGGAACCAGTTTGGAGGAAATAAACAGTTATTGTCAACACAGTTTCAAAAGCAATTTGAAAAGTTCCACGTAGAGCAGAATATTTCTACACTATCAAAAAATGTAAAATGGTGTAAAATTTTTATCGCTAAAAAAATTTCATAAATTATCTATTGGTCCTTCGATATTCATGAAATTGAAAGGATCAAATACTTAAGCAAAACCATTAGGATTAAAGGATGGAGTCCATCACAGAAGCCAACAACAAGTTCATCCTCACAGAAGGATTCACACCTCTCCAAGGAAGAATTAAAAAGAAAACTCAAAGAAGCCTTGTCAAATCTAGATAATGAGAATCATTCAAAAAAGATAATGGAGTTATTAGATACTGCTTCCTCACATACCAGCGAACCGAGCAACAGAGATATGTTGGATCCATAAGGAATAGAATAGGCATACTTTCTCAACTGAAAGAAAGGTGCCCGCACCCCTTCAAAAGTTTGAAAAACTACTTAATGGACCCCACAAACAAAATGAAAACTAAAAGACAAATGGCACAAATCTTCAAGGAAGAAAAAGCCAAAATCCTCTTAACGTCATCAAAAGACAAGTTCAAGATAAGCATGAAAAGATAGTCAGAGACACGTGCAGAACAAATGAATTGTCATTAGCTACTCAGGTGTAGAGTAAATAGCTTAGTGTATGGACAGTTGTAAAATAGATAGTGTTTGTTAAATATTAGTCAACACTTCTGAGGTCTATTTAAGGATTTCAACTTGTAATCAAAGAGAGAATCTGAAATTTTTAACTCAGAAAAACTCACTACCATTCTCCCATATTTTCCATCTCCCCTCTATAAAGTTCTTTCATTTTCCATATCAATAAAAAGTTTTTTGTAAGTATAAATTTCTCTACTATTTTAATTAATTTTGCTTTACATTTATTTTGTTCTTATTTTGTTGTTTTAAAGTTAGTTTTATACTTTAAACTACTTTTAAAGTATAAATACGTTAATTACTTTAAACTGTTATTTTGCTCCCCGTTTTCCCGATTCGTCCCCCAAATGGTATTAGAGACAAGTTGCCCAGGTGGGAGTGTGAGGATGAGTAGGAGAGGCTAGAGCGTTACACTATCCTAGAGCCGGCCAAAATTAGTGTTACTCTTGGAATTATCATTTTTCTGGTTAGTAATTACTGTTGTTCTTCCTCTATGTTCTTAATTTTATTCCTTAAGTTGGGTAGCCATTTAATAGCGGTTTAGACGTTGACAAACCAAGAATTTTTCATTGGATTAGCTCTGAGTGTGTGAAAAATAAAGTCGGACCCGGAGGGTGTTTCCATCGCCAAGCCTATAGGAATAAAATAAAGGAATTTTAGAAGAAGAAAATTAGTAATTACTGCACTCAAAAATAATTATTGTAGAATGAACATCTAATGTAGATTTTGGTCCTAAGATAGTGTTTTCTCTCTCATCAGCAAAAATCCTTATGAATACTCAGACCAACCAAAACGTAAGAAATAGTGTTAATATTTTTGCTATCTCTAATAAAATAGCTAAAATAGAAAGTGATTTACAGAATTGGAATATTCCAAAAGAAAGTTTTAATAGAGTGTATAAGACTGGACACTTTGATTTTGTAAAAAATTATAATATTAAAACTTTGGTATCTACTATTGCAATTAATAGAAATATTGGGACTATTAAATTATTAGCAGTTGAAGATATTAATAGATATAGAAAAAATTACAAGTTCCTTCACATAGTTCTTGTTCAAATAACAGTTAAACCATTATATAGATTAGGTTTAGATGTTCCTCTATGTCTACTTTTAAGAGATAATAGGTTATTTAATTTTGATGATTCGTTATTAGCATTATTACAAAGTAACCTCGCTAATGACCTGGTATACTTTAATTGTTATCCTAATTTTTCTATAGATATTAATTATCAAAATGTTATTGATACATTAACATTAAATGTTAAAACAAAAAACATGAATAGTAAAGTGAACACAAGACAAATAGAAATAATATATAGAGTATATTATAGATTAATGAAAACAACCTTAGCCCCTAAGGCTAAAATCATTAGTAATAAAGGAGTTACCATGCTTATGGAAGCTAATCATAATCATAATAATATCTTTGTCCCAAAAATTATAAAACGGGATGATGTCTTAATAAAATATAACTGACATTTCAACTCTATAAAAAAGCCAGAAATTGAAGAAGAAAATTCAAACATTGAATAAGTTATAAATATCCAGATGGATCTATAGATTTAAAATTTCTAAGATCTAGTCCTTTAACCAAGCATCTTCAAGTAAAAGGATGTCCTTTTCTAGACTGATCATCAGTCTCCAAATCTGTAGAAGAAAGGAAAGTAATATTAGAAGATATTGAAAGAAAATTAAAAGGAGTAGATTTCTCAAAAGGAATTCCCAAAGTACAATATGAATCTACAAAATTTAAAACTAAAAAATCAATGTCTCATTGCTAGTGAAATGATAAGAGTAATAAATTCTCTATGCATGACTAGGTCAGATGTAATATTTGAACTTGACTTCGAATATTTAGATAAATTATGGACTAGCCCAGAAAATTCTATTAAAAGGGAATGATATAAACAAAGATATTCATTAACAGAAAGATAATCTTTTAGAGAAAATAGTGCAATGATATGAAAAGATTAAGATGTAATATTGAATTTTTTAAATGGTTTGAAATTACAGGAAAATTAGATGATCAAAATGAATCATTAAATATGATTGTTAATAAATGGTATACTACTAGTAATAAAGTTGTAGAATCAACAATTCCTCCGTTAGAAGAAATTAGCCTACCAGTAGAGGGTAGAATTGTTACTGCCTCACCTCTTAAATTAGATATCGGTGATCCTACTAATAAAATATAAATAAGATACTCCAACAAAATAATTATACAAATCAATTATTACATGTAGTTTCTAAACAGATTCTCAAAGTCGAGAATAAATCAACTTTTAAAGATAAATCAAGTTCTTCTCATTATAATAAAAAGTTAGAAACTCATCCAATTTTTAAATTACCAAAATTCTCAAAAGATAAATTTCCTAAATTTGAAATAACAGACGATATTTTAGAAAAATTAATGAAAAATTAAAATCAGAATTAAACGTCACCAATGACATTATCAAAGAAAATGAAGATAATTCCTCTCCAAAATAAAATATTAATAACGTTTGTAGTAATAAATTAGATAATTATTATAAATGCACCGGTTCAAGTTGCATTTGCAATAATCATTATATCAATTTTATCACCAATAGTAACAATGAGAAAGAAGTATTATTTGATATTATCAATCATTTAGAAGATCCTATCCTCAAGAAAAACTAATTAATAGCCTTAAAAAATATTGATCTTAATCAATAGTTTGATAAAGAAATATTTGAACCCTCTAATATGAGAGATATGCAAAATAAAGAACAAAGATCAGAAATAACTACGCAAGACCTTCAAATAGAGTTACAATACTTAAAAAGGAAAGCTAAAAAATTTGAGCAGGAATTTAGCAATAAATCACTTACTGGAAATTTAACTTATAATAAAAAAAATTAACTATGTCAATTAGAGCTTGGAGAAACATCAAAAATAAAAATAAATAATAAAGATATTAAGTCTCTATAAAATCATTCAAAAATTGACAAAATTACAAAAGATAAAGCCCAAAGTTACCATATACCCATTACATTAGTTATAAATAAAAATTACACAATCCTCAAAGTGGCATTATTGGATACAAGAGCTAATGGAAACTGCATCATTGAAGGAATGATCCCCACTAAGTACCTTGAAAGGATACTACAAAATTATTTTCTGTAACAGGCAAAAAATTAAAAATAAATTATAAATTACACAATGCACACATCTGTAATGATGAAATTTATTTCATAAATGACTTTGTAATAACCAAAGATAGAAATGAAGAAATAATTTTAGATCTACCTTTTATAAATCAAATAAAACCTTATACTGCCAAATTAGACGAAATCCGCATAACTATTCTGGAAAAAAATATTATTTTCCTTATCTAAATAGTTTATCAAAAAAAGAAAGTGACCTTATAAAAAATAAAACGGTTTTTAAAATCAATCTAATTTCACAATAGATAAATTATTTAAAAGATGAAATAAAAATTAAAAGAATTGAATCTTCTTTAAAAACCCCAGAAATAGAAGAAAAAATTAAAAATTTACAAGAAGTCATAGAGCGAGAGGTTTGCTCGAATTTTCCTAATGCTTTTTGGGAAAGAAAAAAGCACATAGTCGAATTACCCTATACTGAGGGATTTGACGAAAGGATTATTCCAACAAAAGCAAGACCCATTCAAATGAACCATGAATTAATGGAATACTGTAAAAAGGAAATTAATGATTTATTTTATAAAAAAATTATTAGACCTTCCAAATCGCCTTGGAGTTGTTCAGCCTTTTATGTCAATAATAGTGCTGAAAAGGAAAGAGGTGCCCCAAGACTAGTTATCAATTATACGCCTCTTAATAAAGTATTAAAATAGATTTGGTACCCGATACCTAACAAATGTGACCTTTTTAAAAGAACTTATAAAGATAATATTTATAGCAAGTTTGATATGAAATTAGGATTTTGGCAAATACAAATTGCAGAAAAAGATAAATATAAAACGGCCTTAAATGTTCCTTTTGGACAATATGAATGGAGGACTAAAAAATGCTCCATCTGAATTTCAGAACATTATGAATAATATATTCAATCAATATAGTCATATATCTATAGTTTACATAGATGATGTTTTAACATTTTTTTAAGAACGGGTCGGGAAAATGGGGAGCAAAATAATCGTTTAAAGTAATTAAAGTAATTTATACTTTAAAAGTAGTTTAAAGTATAAAACTAACTTTAAAACAACAAAATAAGAACAAAATAAATGTAAAGAAAAATTAATTAAAACAGTAGAGAAATCGAGAAATTTATACTTACAAAAAACATTTTACTGGTATGGGAAATGAGAGAACTTTACAGAGGGGAGATGGGAAATATAGGAGAATGGTTGAGAGTTTTTCTAAATTGTGGAAATTTCATAATACTCTTCTTTTACAAATTGAAAGCCTTTAAAGAGGCTTCAAAAGTGCTAACTCATATCTTATAAACTCTATCTATTTTACATCTATCAATATACTAATACATGTTATTTACTTTACACTTGTCCGGTAGCTGATGAATATATATCCGTTGAATAGTTGTAAAGCCATAGGAGCACACCCTGGACGCCATACGGTGCTTACAATGACAAGTGACCACAAGCTAACCCATGAGCTGGTACCTGCTGTGAATACTGAATAATATACGGGTAATGAACATATGTGGAAACAACTATATATGACAAAAGGTTTTAAATAAAAATATATCTGAGATCATAAACATGGAAACAAGTGTCTGAAAACAACCGTCCAAAAACTGGTAAAATAATGACAAAACTGACTAAATTGTTTAAAAGCATCGGAAAGCCTCTAAACTGACTGAATAAGAGTTAAAGGGAAAGGCCCCAACTAACTCCATCTGTCTAACTGAAGTAAAATACTGAAATAAACATAATTGATCCTCGAAATATGAAGACTCACCACTGCTACTGCTGCTGATGCACTGGAATGTCTAAGTGTGGTCGGGAACCTGAGCGTCCGAACCTATGATATAAGATATCATAGTGCAAGAAACAAGTATGCTATCAGTACTTGGAATGTACGGGTGTGCTAAATGAGGTTAGGGTGACATGCATGGGCTCATATGCATAAATAATAACTGAGTGAATGAATAATAAGAGATAACTGATGCATAGTAAGCGTGAAGGTTGTAAAATCTGAGAATGCATGACCAAGCATATAACATGATACTGTAAGAGTTTGTAAAGTGAAATACTGACATCTGAGTACCGATTTAACTAATAAACTGTATGCTATGGTGAAGAAAATCTGAATTGACTTCTGAACTAAGGCTGGAATGAGACTGTGGGAGCTATCATTTAACTGATATGCCCCAATATGAGACAATTGAGGTCCAACTTATGGCCCCAATTAGAAGTGTGTTAGTACCGTGCCATGGGTACTAACATTGTCTATATGGATCCACTAAAGTGAAGTCCCGAAGGACTAAGGAGTCATACTCTACTACCAGGTGCTCTAGTGAGATATATGTCAACCCTCAACTGGCAGGTTAATATCTAACCTATGCTGGCTACATAGTTTTGGAATGCAAGGACTGCTACTAAAGGTCACACCCTCAACTAGTAGGTGAGCCCCCGTCCCTGGGCTCGCTCGATGCTAAATCCTACCCCCAATTGAACTAACTCAAATTACTGAACTAGTCTAATTTTAATTGATCATGATAACTAACTCAACTGATAATACTCTAATATACCTGAAACCATCCTGAAAATACTAAGACTAAGTAAAAAACTAAGTTTTTAGGTATTCATAACCCCCAAGACCCAATAACATTAACAGTAGAAATATACTAAAGCTTCAAAGAATAAAAAGTAGTCATTATTCAAAATCCAACCATTTAGGCATTTTATCAAACACTTGAAATTCATGACCTTAGGCATAGGGATGATTGAAACATGTGGAAATAACATAATCACAACACTAAAACCAAACATAAGGGATTTCACATGGAATTTCATGCTTCAAACGTGTAAGGGCTACTTTACAACTAAAAGCACTTGCAAACATCATGTATAATCGAAATTCATAAAAACTTCATGAAAATAACTCATTATAAATATGTAAATTCATGATTTAAAATGTAAAAATAGGTCTTGGAATCCATAGGTGAAAGCGGACCATGGATGAACATCTAACATACCTTAATTGAAGAATTCATGAAGGTTCTTGGTGATTTCTTAAAGTTTGAGCTTGAATTTTGAAGAGGCTAGGGTTTGTTCTTGAGAGTAGATTGCTTTCTCTTGAGAGTATTTATGAATAATTGGGAAAATAATGCACCTAGAGACCCTAAATCTCGTTTTATAGATGAGTTTGGGTGGGGGGAAATTGACCTAAATACCCTTAATGACAAGGATTTAAGAAGTTGGAGGAGGCCACCTAATACTGCACGACCCCTAGCTTGATCAAGAAGTCAACGCAGCGCGACCCCTGGCTGGGTCAAGCAGCTAACGTGGTGTGAACCTAAGCGTGGGTCAACTACCCATCGCGGCGTGCTTCATCGCGACGCCCTACTATTTTAGTCATCCAAACACGGTCTAAACCTCATCTAAAAATTTTGAAACTCTCTCGGGATGTTCCTTTGACCTCCCTAATTATGAATCAACCTTAAGATCAACATTCTACGATCAAGAAGGTCGAAACTAAAATCATCAAAGTTTAAGGGGCTTTGGAAATAACTAAGTCTTAACACTTTGTGAAATTTTCTAAGTCTTGAACCCCTTTAACATGCACTAGTAAGATGAAATGAGCTAGGATCATACGGGGTCTTATAATATCTCCCCCTTGGGAACATTCGTTCTAAAATGAGATTGATTAAGCTAAGAATACTAAGGTACTGATATTAAAGGCTGAATATGCATAACTTAAAACATGATTACATGACCGAGTTTGAAATATGGTGACAGACTGAATTGATTCATGAATGCATACAATGACATGAAAATGATCATATGGATGGAACTGAGATTGGAAAATAGATAATCTATAGAAAACTATTACCTTATGCTGAGTCTGAGTTCGCGGAGAAAAGATGAAGGTACTTGGTTCGCATTTCTACTTCAGCTTCCTAAGTAGCTCTCTCAATAGATTGATTTCACCAAATAACTTTGACCAAGGTGAACTTCTTTGCTCTTAAATCGACGAATCTGATGATCTAGGATCTCGACTGGAGTTTCTTCATAAGAAAGGCTATCCCGAACATCTGTACCTTTTAAAGGAACAATAATAGTTGGGTCACCAATACACTTCTTAAACAAGGACACGTGGAAGACTGGATGCACTGATGCCAAATCTGCGTAACTCAAGCTCATACGCTGCCTTTCCATAATAACTCAAGATTCTATAAGGGCCAATATATCATTGATTGAGATTCCCTTTCTTGCCAAACCTATTCACTCCCTTCATGGGAGAGATTCTCAAATAGACTAAGTCGCCAACCTCAAACTCAAGATCTCTTCTCCTCACATTTGCATAGGATTTTTGATGACTTTAGGTTTTCTTAAGCATCTACCCAATCAACTGAACTTTCTTTAATGCATCAAGCACAGAATCAGGTCCTATCAACACAGTTTCACCTACCTCAAACCAACCAATAGAAGATCAACATTTTCTTCCATAGGGAGCCCCAAACGGAGCCATCTGTATACTGGAATGATAACTGTTATTGTAGGCAAACTTGATCAAAGACAAGTGATCATCCCAACTACTCTTAAAGTCGATAACACACGCTCTCAATATGTTCTCTAAGGTTTGAATGGTCATCTCTTCCTGACCAGCAGTCTGAGGGTGAAAGGTTGTACTGAGATGAACTTAAGTTCCAAGACCCTTCTAAAAAGCTTTTCAAAAGTGAGAGGTAAACTGAGTACCTCTATCTGAAATGATGGATAATGGGACTCCATGCAACCTGACCAACTCTCTAATATAAGGCTTGGCATAGTCTTCTGCTAAAAAAAAGTATGGACTAGCAAGAAATAAGCTACTTTGGTCATTCTATCTACAATAACCCATATCGAATCATGCTGGCAACGTAAATGAGGCAACCCTATCACAAAATCCATGTCCACCTCCTCCTACTTCAAAGTAGGAATGCTGAACTCCTATATACTGCCACTAGGCCTTTGGTGCTTAACCTTAACCTGTTTATAATTAGCACACTTGTCTTTAAACTCTGCAATATCTCTCTTCATACCACTCCACCAATAGACTTCTCTCAAATCACGGTACATCTTAGTGGCTCCTGGGTGAATAGAGTAACGCACACCATGCACTTCTATAAGAATTCTCTATCTCAAATCGTCAACACACGGCACACACAGTCTACCCTGGCAATGCAACACACCATCTCCCCTTTAGGAAAAAATATCTATTTTCTGATCTCTTACTGACTCCTTCAACTTAACTAGACTGGAATCTCTGTCTTTTTTCTCTTTTACTTCAACGACTAAAGAAGATTTCAAACTATTCCAGACCCATACACTACCCTCAGCTGAGTCAACCAAATGAATGTCTAACCTAGCCAACTGATGAACCTCCTGAACTAACTTCTTCTTATCATTTTCAACATGAACCACACTACCCATAGATAATCTACTAAGGGTATCTGCCACTACATTGGCTTTTCCCGGATAATACAAAATACTCATATCATAGTCCTTTAATAATTCCAACCACCGTCTTTGATAAAGATTTAACTCTCTCTATGAAAACACATACTGCAAACTTTTATGGCCTGTGAACAGATCAGCATGCACCCATACAAATAATGCCTCTAAATTTTCAAGGCAAACACAACAGCTACTAACTCAAGATCATGGGTAGGATAATTCTTTTCATGAGGCTTAAGTTGTCTAGAGGAATAGGTTATGACCTTACCTATCTGCATCAACATAAAAACCAAACAAACTCTAGAAGCATTACAGTAAATAATAAATCCATCTAAACCATCAGGCAAGGTCAAAACTGGGGCTGAGCTAGTCGAGTCTTTAACTCCTAAAACTCTTCTCACAGGAATCTAATCATTAAAACTTGACTTTCTTCTGAGTCAATCTAGACATGGGGGATACAGTAGATGAAAACCCTTCAACAAACCATTTGTAATAGCCATCCAAAACCAAGAAACTCCTGATATCTGATGGAGAGATGGGTCTGCGCTAGTTTCCTACTGTTTTAGTCTTTTAAGGGTCAACTCTAATGTCATCACTGGAAATAATATGTCCAAAAAAAGCTACTGATATTAGCCAGAACTTGCACTTACTGAACTTGGCGAACAAATAATGGGATCTAAGAGTTTACAATACTATTCTGAGGTGGTCTACATGATCAGTCTCATTACAAAAATAGATAAGGATGATGTCTATGAAAACTATGATGAACAAGTCCAAGTAATGCTTGAACACTCTATTCATCAAGTCCATGAAATTTGCTGGGGAATTCGTTAGACCAAAGGACATGACTAGAAATTCAAAGTGACCATACCAAGTTCTGAAAACTATTTTTCAAATGTCACATTCGATGACTCTGAGCTGATAATAGTCAGATCTGAGGTCTATCTTACAAAAGTAACTGGCGCCCTGAAGTTAGTCGAATAAGTCATCAATTCTGTGGAGTGGATACTTATTCTTGATGGTAACTTTGTTCAACTGACGGTAATCTATACATATTCTAAGAGAACCGCCTTTCTTTCACACAAAAAGGATAGGAGCACCCTACGGGGAAACACTTGATCTGATAAAACCCTTATCAAAAAGATCTTTCAACTGTCTTTTCATCTCATTGAGCTCAGCTGAAGCTATTCTATAGGGCAGAATAGAGATAGGTTGGGTATCTGGAAGAAGGTCTATTTAGAAGTCAATCTCTCTTTCGAGAGAAACTTTGGGAAGATCTTTAAGGAACATATCTGGAAATTCCCTTACTGCTGAGACTAACTCAAGATTGAAATTTTCTAAACTAGAGTCTTTGACTCGAACAAGATGATAAAAACACCGCTTGGATATTGTTTTTCTTATTCTAAGGTACGAAATAAGCTGACCCCTAAGTGCTAAAGTACTACCCCTCTTTTCAAGGACTGGTTTATTCAAAAATTGAAAATGAACAACTCTGTTTCTACAATCAACTAAAGCATAGCATATGTGGAGCCAACCCATGCAGAGAATGATATTAAAATAAGTCATCTCTAACTCCACAAGATAAACTGAGGTAACTTTCTGGGATATTGTGACTGGACAGTTCCTTTATACCTGCCTGGCTATAATAGAGACACCTACTAGGGTAGAAACTGAGAAGAGTTCTGCTAAAGTCTCAGGACTGTCACAAAAATTAATAACTATGTAGGGAGTTATAAAAGAAATAGAAGCTCCGGGATTTAACAAAATATAAACATGTAAATGAAAGACCTGTAACGTACCAGTAACCATATAAGGAGAAATTTCCTGATCCTATTGGGACTAAAGTGCATACATTCTATTTGGGCGCTTTCCACCAATTGCACTGGAAGCGGCACCCTACTGAGTTGGGCGACCGGATGTAACCGGGGGACGACTAGACTGGCCCTATTGACCAATATTTGGGCAATCCCTGACACTATGGGCTAGATTGCTACACCCAAAGTATACATCACTGACAGCTCTACACATACCCTGTTCACACTATGGACGACTATTTTTACCATATTTTGGGCAAAGAGGATTTGTACGACCACTTTTCACACTACCCTGGAAGTTAGAACCTGGCGCCCTAACCCAATTATCATTACTGAACTTTGGCACTAGTGCACTAGATGAAGATTTCTAATGGAATTGAAGACGGTTACCACCCTTTGACCTCGGCTAAGAAAAAATAAAGCTACCTATTCTAGTTCTCTTATTCTCTCTCTCTCTTTTTTCTTAAATTCTTGCTTCTCAATTATTAAGCATGGACCATCAACCAAGACAAGTTTATCTCCTTAATAGACACCGCAGTCCTACACTCCTTGACCACGCTATCAGCTACCCCAAAAACAAAATTACTTATCCTAGACCTGTCATCAGATACCACATTACGAGCATACCTAGCTAGCCGAGTAAACTTAAGAGAATACTCTTTCAGGAAAACCTAAATTGACTTTTGAACTGAGGTTACACTGAGACTGTGGGAGCTATCATCTAACCAACATTCCCTAATATAAGCAAATTGAGGTCCAACATGTGACCCCAGTTGGAAGGGTATCAATACCATGACACGAGTACTAACACTGGCTGTGTGGATGCACTAAAGTGAAGTCTCGAAGGACTAAAAAGTCACCCTTTACTGGAAGGTGCTCTAGTGAGATATATGTCAACCCTCAACTAGGAGGTTAACATCTCAACTTACGTTGGCTAAGTAGTTCTGGAATACAAGGACTACTACTAAACGTCACACCCTTAACTTACAGGTTAGCCCCCATCCCTGGGTTTACTCGGTGCTAAATCCTCCTCCTAACTGAACTAACTTAGATTACTGAACTGGTCTAATTCTAACTGATCATGACAACTGACTGAATTGATAATACTCTAATATATCTAAAACCATCATGAAAATACCTAGACTAAATAAACAGTTAAGTTTTTGGGTATTCATAACCCCCAGGACTTAATAACATTAACAGTAGAAACATACTAAAGCTTTAAAGCATAAAAAATATTAATTTTTTCAAAATCCAACCATTTAGGCATTTCATCAAACACTTGAAATTCATGAACTTAGGCATAGGGATGATTGAAACATATAGGAATAACATAATCACAATACTAAAACCATACATTGGGGTTTTAACATGGAATTTCATGCTTCAAATGTGTAACGACTACTTTTCAACTAAAAGCACTTGCAAAAATCATGTATAATTGATATTCATAAAAGCTTCATGAAAATAACTCATTGTAAACATGTATATTCATGATTTAAAATGTAAAAATAGGTTCTTAGACTCCATGGGTGAAAGGGCCTATGGATGAAGATCTAACATACCTTAATTGAAGAATTCGTGAGGGTTCTTAGTGATTTCTTAAAGTTTGAGCTTGAATCTTGAAGAGGCTAGTGTTTGTTCTTGAGAGAGGATTGCTTTCTCTTGAGAGGATTTTTGAAAAAATTGAGAAAATAATGCACTTAGGGACCTTAAATCTTGTGTTATAGACGAGTTAAGGTGGGAGGAAATTGACCTAAATGCCCATAATGAAAAGGACTTAAGAAGATGGAGAAAGCCACCCAACTCGGCATGACCCCTAGCAGGGTCAAGCAGCCAATGTGGCGTGACCCTTGGCTGGGTTAAGAAGCCAACGCGACGCGACCCCTGGTTGGGTCAAGCATCCAACATGGAGCGACCCTAAGAATGTGTCAACTACCCATTGCGGCGCGGCTCCATCGTGATGCCTTACTATTTCAGTCATCCAAACACGGTCTAAACCTCATCTAAAAATTTTAAAACTTACCCGGGATGTTCCTTTGACATCCCTGATCAAAAATCAACCTTAAGATCGACATTCTACAGCATAGAAGGTTGAAACTAAAATCATCAAAGTTTAAGGGACTTTGAAAATAACTAAGTCTGAACACTTAGTGAAATTTTCTAAGTCTTGAACCCCTTTAACATGCAATAATAAGTTGAAATGAGCTGGGATTATACAGTGTCTTACAATAGTTGATTCTTGCCTTTGATGACTTTTGAAAAAATGTATATTTTAAATATTTTTGAAGGGATTTTTGCCTTTGGAGGGTCTACCATGTTGTCTTATGTATCTTTGTCCTTTGTGACATAAAGACTTGTGTACCTTTGTCTTGAAGTGACATGGTTTCTTGGGTGGATTCCATGGGGTCCACCATTTATTGTGTCTTGTGCTTCTTTGTCCTGTAGTGACATGTGTTTTATGGTGCCTGTCCTTTGTTGAATGTAGAAGAGATATTGGGTCTTCTTCTTTCCTGAACAGATATCGTAGTATCTATTAACTCCATTATCTTGCTTTGAAGGCGAGATTCTTTCCATGAGAAAGAACCAGATATAGATTTATTTGATGGGGTATATCATAAAATATTTAAAACAGACTAATAATAATATATGTAAACCATTTAATATTTTGTGATAATGTAGAGATATTTTACCTAATATTTTTCATTTTTATACAAAGGTAAATATTCATTAAATCTTTTTATTGCAAATTACAGTAAAGGACCAAATAGGGTTTTAGTATAATATTAGAGAACAAAAACTTTACTAGTAGATGAATTCATATTCATCTTATAGATTTTAAATGGTTATGTAACTTTGCTATGCATCTTTATTAAGTGCCATAATTTGGCGATGCTATTAATTTTGTAAAATATGCTTCTTGGTTAAAACATTTCTATTGATAAAATTTATTTGAATAATAATTAGCGAAGGGACTCAATATTCTCCAGTAGTGTAGAGATATTCTGTTAAAATGAACACACTAATTTTTTTGGGTCTCGAGGGGATTATTTGCCTTACTTTGTATATCAAGGCTTTAACCACTTGTACCTTTGTATTTTTTATCAAGTGCTCTTATTGGCAGTACCTGTAGATCCATTATCTCAAATTGCCTTTTATCAGGAATACTTTATTCTTCTTTCCTCTGTGGTATGACTAGGGAGACTGCTTGTGCGTATGTATCTGGCAGGGATGGGAATTCTGATAGGACTGAAAATCTAGTTTCTAACTTTTTATCTTCTTCGTTGAAGGGTTTTTTTATTTTTCTTTCTGATCGAAAATGACGATATGGAGGTCTCGTCTTTATTTCGAGTTTTTCGGGTCTCCTCATTCTTTTCCTGAAGAAATTCTCTAGTCTAAATATCTAGGAGATAATTGTTTTCTCCTATTATAAATTCTATTTGAAAATCAAAACTTGCTAATAAAGCTTGCCATTTGGCAAATATCTGTTTAGAAATTAATCTTTTAACATCTTTTTGTAAAACATCTTTGGCTGCTTTGCAATCTACTCTTAGTAAAAATTCGTTGTTTATTAAATCATCCTGGAATTTAGTAATACATAGTACTATAGCCAAAATTTCCTTTTTAATAGTACTATAATTCTTTTGAGTATCATTCTAGATTCCCGACGTGAATCTTACTAATTGTTCAGTAGACTCTATGGAAATCCTTTATTTAAGGATGCCTCCATATCTTATGTTTGAGCCATCAATTTCTATAATCATAAAAGCCTCTGGATGTGGTATCCCTAGACATGTAAGATTTTGAACTATTGATTTAATTTTTTGAACTGTATTAGTGTTCTCTATTCCCCAAGGTATTGGATTTTTCTTAAGACATTGATAAAGGGGTTTACAAACTTGTCTAATATTAGGAATAAAATCTACAACATAGTTGAGACTTTCTAAGAATATTTGAAGCTGGGGTTTATCAGTTAATTCATTTGGAAACTTAGAGGAAAATTCTATGGCTCTACAGATGGGTTTATAAGTTCCTTGATATAAATCATAACCAAGAAATCTAATAAAGGTTTGGAATAATTTAATCTTTTTAGCACTAACTATTAGTCCATTTTATATGGCAATTTTTAAAAAGGTTTGGAGATGTTTAAAGTGTTGGTCGATATCTTTGGAAAATATTAAAACATCATCTATGTAAACTATAGATATATGAATATATTGATTGAATATATTATTCATAATGTTCTGAAATTCAGATGGAGCATTTTTTTAGTCCAAAAGGCATTACATTTTATTCATATTGTTCAAAAGAAACATTGAAAACTACTTTATATTTATCTTTTCCTGTAATTTGTATTTGCCAAAATCCTAATTTCATATCAAACTTGCTATAAATATTAGCTCTATAAGTTCTTTGAAGAAGGTCACGTTTATTAGGTAACGGGTACCTAATCCATTTTAATACTTTATTAAGAGGCTTATAATTGATAACTAGTCCTGGAGCACCTCTTTCCTTTTTAGCATTATTATTGACATAAAAGGCTGAACAACTCCAAGGCGATTTGGAAGGTCTAATAATTTTTTAATCTAATAAATTGTTAATTTCCTTTTTACAGTATTCCGTTAGTTCTTGGTTCATTTGAATGGATCTTGCTTTTGTTGGAATAATCCTTTCATCAAATCCCTCAATATAGGATAATTCGACTATGTGCCTTTTTCTTTCCCAAAAGACATTAGGAAAATCTGAGCAAACCTCTCACTCTATGACTTCTTGTAGATTTTAACATTTTGCTTCTATTTCTGGGAGTTTAAAAGAAGATTCAATTATTTTAATTTTTACATCTTTTAATAATTTATCTGTTGTGAAATTAGATTGATCTTAAAGACCGTTTTAATTTTTATAAGGTCACTTTCTTCTTTTGATAAACTATTTAGATAAGGAAAAATAATCTTTTTTCCCAGAATATTGGTGTGGATGTCGTCTAATTTGGTAGTATAAGGTTTTATTTGATTTATAAAAAGTAGACCTAAAATTATTTCTTCATTTATATCTTTGGTTATTATAAAGTCATTTATGAAACAAATCCCATCATTACAGATATGTGCATTGTGTAATTTATAATTTATTTTTAATCTTTCGCCTGTTGCAGAAAATAATTTTGTAGTACCATTTTCAAGGTTGTAAGACCCCAAAAGATCCTAAGCTTATTTCAGCTCACTCTTGCATGTGAAAGGGGTCAAAGACTTGGAATATTTTACTAAGTGTTAGGACTTAGTTATTTCTAAAGCCCTCAAACTTTGATGAATTAATTTTCGACCTTCCCAGCATTGAAGAGTTAGTTTTTAAGCTGATTCATGACCAGGGAAGTCAATAGTACATCTCGGGTGAGTTTCAGAATTTTTGGACAAATGTATGGGCATGTTTGGACTTCCAAAATAGCAGCGGAGGGCGATTAGCCCACGACACCCTGCCCAATCCGGTGCTGGGGAGCCCGTGGCGCCCTACCCAATCTGGTCTATGCATTTTTTTGTTTTTTTTTTCATATTTTTTCGGGCAAATAGGTCATTTTTCCTTCACCCAATAGGTCCATAACACAGAATTAAATCCCCAAATAGCATATTTTGTCTTCTTTTACTCAAATTCTCTAAATTGAAAGTCATTCTCTCCGAAGAACAAACCTTAGCTCTTAAAGATTCAAGGAAATCACCAAGAACCCTCACGAATTCTTCAATTAAGGTATGTTAGATGTTCATCCTTGAACCCTTTTCACCCATGGAGCCTAAGAAGCCAATTTCAAGTCTAAAAGTATGATCTTTACATATCACTACTGGCAATTACTCCTATGGCAACAAATTTTTTAGCGACGGTTAGCAAAGCGTTGCAATAGGTGGTCAATTGCAACAGTTTCAAGCGTTGCCAAAAATAATTGTTCTATTAGCTATAATTTAACACTATAAGTGTCGCTTTTGATATTAAGCGTTGCAATATATAAATAAAATAAGCTATAGCAACGCTAATTTTATTCCCTCTATTTTCAGATAAATTTCATTAAGTCCGGCCAAAAAAAAATAATATTTTAATAAAACTTTTTAAAATCCTACAATTGCTTAAACCTACTACACTACACTGCTACAATCACTTAAACCTACTACGCTGCTACAATCGCTATAGCTCATGGAGATCGATGATCTGGTACTAAGTTCTACCAGTGGTGCCGTGGAGATCGACGCCGTGGAGTGTTCTTCCAAGGATTTTCTTTTGTTCATCATCAGTAAGGTCTTTTTTCTCCCGCAAACATTTAGGTGTCGTTTGGTTAGCGTTAAAGAAATGCAGTGTTTGATTGGTCACATAAGAACAAATAATTACCACATAGCCTCAATTTACAGTGTCGTTTGGTTGGTCGTAGATATTCGGACAAACATATCTGTGATTTGTATCCTTGAATCGGACCGACTGTAGTGAGCTGTGGCGTGGTGAGCTTCAGACGACTGTAGAATTGGAATTTGGTGAGTTAAAGATAAACCATAACTGATTTGCACTTTAATTTCATACTGAATTTGCACTTTGATTTGCAATTAGGGCTAATTTTGCACATTAATTTCTCTTAGTGTTGGAAAGTAAGATCGAATTTCAGCTCTCAATTTGTGTTGGAAAGTCCGACCGAAGTTGCACATCAATTTCTCTAATATTTGCACTTCAATTGCATCAATTTGGGGTTTTTAAGGTTAGTGTGTTCTTCTACAACTTTGACCTAATTTTTGGGGATTTTGGATTTTTCTTCTCCTTAGAGAACATTTGATTACTAGGTTCATTTGATTGCGTGAACATTTTTGATTTCTCCTTGATTTATTTTTTGATTTTTAGGGGTTTAGCTTCTTTCATTGTTTCTCTGTTATCCTTGAATCCGACGCAAAAATGTTCTAAGATAGGTGAGGTTAAGGATGAGCAGACATGGCTAGTAGATGGTGAGGTTTTAACTATTGAAGTAGGACAGGCTCTCATAGGAAGTTGAAGTTATACATAGGGGAAATATTCGAAGGAAATACCAAATTTCTGGCGACTGAAAGAAGACCAGATCCTTCTTCATTGATTTGTGCATAGTTGGGTCTTGAGTTGACTGTATTGGTCGGTGGTTATCCCCTATATGATGTAGCTACTAGCCAGAAAGTACCAGCAGATCTGGATGAAGTATTGGAAGCAAAATTCAATAGCAAAATTCAATAGCTTATTGGATGACATGGTACTGTTGGTTGCTCAAAAAGGGGAGCATGTGATGAGGATATCCCTGGAGGATGGTTTAGAATATGCCCTTAAGAAATGCCGCAAGTCCCATTTTGTGAGAAATCATATAGGTAATGAACCACAAAAACTATCAGTGACAGCAATCGAATCCATGACACTTTCTGATGGTGGAGTTCCTCAACATCATGATTCTATGGTAGAGATCTTGTTGCCATTTTGCCAACCTGGAGTATAGTTGTACTGAATTGCTTAAAGAAGTCTCTCTTCCATATTGGAATCAGGATGATGCATATGGAGGTTTTGGTGGAGCTCATTGTATGATTAAAGGCGGCTACAACTTCATTGCTGAATCACTAAGTGAGGAACTTTGCATTCACTTGAACCACATTGTTACTGATATTTCATATTGCAAAGAAGACGTTCCAACAAAAAATGACTTATTGAAGAAGGTAAAAGTTTCGACATCGAATGGACGAGAGTTTTCTGGAGATGCAGTCCTTATTACAGTTCCATTAGGGTATCTCAAGGCGGAAGCCATTAAATTTTAACCACCATTACCCCACTGGAAAGATTTATCTATCCAATGGCTCGGTTTTGGCGTTCTTAATAAAGTCATCTTGGAGTTTCCTAAAGTATTTTGGGATGATTCTATTGACTACTTTGGTGCGACTGCAGAAGAAATAGACGAGAGGGGCAGATGCTTTATGTTCTGGAATGTCAAGAAAATTATTGGGGCACCTGTTCTTATAGCGTTAGTGTTTGGAAAAGCTGCTATAGATGGCCAGGAAATGAGCTCCTCCGACAATGTAAAGCATTCATTACTGGTTCTGCACAAGCTTTATGGTGAGAACAAGGTACCTGATCCAGTTGCTTCGGGGGTCACCAACTGGGGAAAAGATCTTTATAGCTACGGGGCTTACTCTTATGTGGCTGTTGGGTCATCAGGAGAAGATTGTGACATATTGGGCAGGCCTGTGGAGAACTGTTTATTTTTTGCGGGTGAAGCTACCTGCAAAGAGCACCCTGACACTGTTGGTGGTGATATGATGAGTAGGTTATGGGAAGCTGTCCGCATAATTGATATATTGACTACAAACACTGATTACACTGCAAAAGCATAGGCAATGGAGGATGCAAAGAGGCATTCAGATGCTGAAAGGAGTGAAATAAGGGATATTATGAAGAGACTTGAAGCAGTAGAGCTCTCAAGTGTTTTGTGTAAGAACTCTTTGGATGGGGCGAAGATCGTGACCCAAGAGAATCTGCTAAGGGATATGTTCTGTAATACCAATACAACAGCAGGAACATTGCATCTCGCAAAAAGAATTGTTGAAACTTCTGGTAGAAGTTTTGAGATCCTTTGTTGGAACTAAAGAAGGGCTTAGCACACTTAATTTGTGGATGCTGGTATGATTCCTCACATATTTTCTTTTCATTCCATATCTGTCTAACTTAAATTGCTTGTTGTCCAACTAATGTTTATTGGTCACAGGACTCCACGAACAAGGATAGGACACAACTCTTGCGTCATTGCGTTCGTGTACTAGTACTTGTTTCAACCGATTTGGTTGCAGTCAAACTGTCAGGTACATTCCACTTTGAGAGAAGGAACTATCCCCCCACTCCCTTCTTTTATTCAGGCATCGGGAAAACTATTAAAGAAAAAGTCTGTGTGCATACTAGCCGTGACGTACGTGCCATAGCAAGTCAGCTTGTCAATGTATGGATAGAACTTTTTCAAAAGGAGATGGCTGCTAATGGTGGTCTGAAATTACTAAGACAATCCACTGTCACTGATACTTCGAAGAACAAACACATGGAAGGACCTGGGAAACCACCGATTCGCAGTCCTCCTTCAGCAGTAGACAGTAAACGGGGTTCTAAAGTTTCTGGAAATCAGAAGCTGAATGTCAAGCCTGCTACGTTAGAAACATTCCAGATGTTGAACCATCGACCTCCCAAGCTTCAGTAGGAAGGTAAAATTTTCCCATGTCTGAGTAAGAGAAGGGCGCGTTTGCCGCTGCAGAAGCAACTTGTGTGGCTGCTCTAGCAGCTGCTGAGGTTAGTGTCCTATAATGTGTGGTCCCCTAGATTTATTAATTGTATTGATTTTTGTTCAATTTGGGCATGTGGTAGATTTTTAGTGGTTTTTTATTCCTCAAGTATGTAAGTTATTAAAATAAGGGTAAACACACAAAGCTGGATTCTCTGTTACGTTGCTTTTGAAAAAAAAAGGTAAGATAGATAAAAGCATTTGTAATATAGAGCATTCCAAAAACAACATAACAGTGTATTATTCCCTAGATTTATTAATCGTTTTGATTCATTTGTCCAATATGGGAAGGGAATATGCTATATTTTTTTTATTTATTCCTTGAGTAAGTTATTTGAAAGGGTGAAAACACAAAGTTGGATTTTCTGTTATGTTGCTTTTGAAGAAATTAGTCCTAAGTCCCTTTTTCTTCTGAGTTTAAGTTTGTATTCTGATAGTGTAAAGATCATCCAAATGTTGTATATAGGTATGTGAGATTTGAAATCTTGAAACTAAGATATGTTACCTGCTACAACTAATAAAGATGCCGTGATGATGTAAATATGAATTATGTTTGATACGTCAGGAATATGAATTGTTTATATATGAATGAATGTCATTGAGTGACACATTGATCGTTACTAAATCTTTAGGTACTTTGAAGAAAATTTGTGAGACAGATTTGGGGCTGATTTCTCAGTGTTGCCTGACAAAGCATGTATTAAAAATTAGCAAGCAATATCTGTCAAATGTATCACTGAAAATAAATGTAAAGGTATGTAGTAATTCGGCGCGCTGAGATGATTATTTTCCTTGTTTAACTTTCAAAGTATGTGTCAGTTGGATTTTTCTTAAGTTTAATAATCCTTGTCTGATAGATGGAAGAAAGAAACACGGTATTTTTAGATGCTTTGAGATGGAAAATCCCCCTCATTAGTGATATTCCAACGATTATATTTGGTGCTGATGTGATTCATTCAGAATCAGGAGAGGACTGTAGCCCATCGATTGCTGTAAGTATCACGAATTTGTGAGTTTTTGATAACTCAACTAATAGTTACTCCCTCTGTTTCATAATAAATGAATTGTTGGATTTTGGCACACATATTAAGGAAAAAACATTAAAGACATAAATTTAACACAACTTTCCATTTTTACCCCAAAAAAAGAAAAAGTTGACCTTGTAATACCTTTTTAAAAGTTAATTGGTTGTCAAATCATAAGGGTAAATTTGGAAAAAAATTCAATGATTCACTTATTTTGAAACACCAATAAATACCCCAACAATTCACTTATTCCGAAACGGAGGGAGTATTATCTTAGAAAGTCGCTTTCTTTGTTGAAAAAAGTTGAAATCAAGAAGAATAGTGACGTTCTAAGATGATAACTACTAGTTGAGTGACCATATGAGAATCAACTCAAATATTTGTTTATCATATGTAAATGTTGGAACCTCTTTCAAAGTCTTAAAATTTGGATATACGATATTCCTGATTCAGGTTGTTGCATCACAATATTGGCCAGAAGTTACTAAATATGCCGGTTTAGTATGTGCTCAGCCTCATAGAAAAGAACTCATTCAGGATCTTTACCGGACATAGCAAGATCCTCAACGAGGAACAATGTCGGGAGGTATGATTAGGTTCATATTTATTGAATTCTCGTTACTGTAACATTTTATTTTCGACAAATATGTACTGACATATTTGTTTTACTCCCTTTCTCAGAGAACTTCTATTGGCATTCAAGAAAGCCACAGGATAGAAACCACTGAGAATAATATTCTACCGGTACTAACTATATCGTGTGATCGATAAGTTTCACAATGAAAACAGATCGTCAATGTGATTAAGGCCTCTCATAGAAATTTGGCTTTAGACCACCAATAGTATTGAACTGCACCTGCTTAGTTGTCGTTGTACTTTATGTTGTCTTTAAATTTTGTGCAGGCATGGTGCAAGTGATGGCCAGTTTTATCAGGTCCTACTTTATGAACTCGATGCAATTCGTAAGGTATGTATGCAAATGTTGGAACCATTCATATACTATTTTCAGTTTTGTGGTCGTCTAGTTCACTCACCTCCTAGTCACACAACGTCAGCCTTTAACCTCCCCTTCGGATTCGATAAATTGAGAATTAAAAACAAATACTTTTCTTTTTTGTTGACGTGGTCTGCCAGTTTGAGCTGTTTAACTTGCAACACTGAGAGTTTGCAAATGTTCATCACTAATATATGGTAGAGTAGTTCTCGTCCCCCTCAATAAACAACTATTCATTTAGTAATTGGTGTCGGTGCTTGTAGCTTCTCCTTTACTTGAATATGTGGTATATCTACTTGAAAATTATACCTCCCCTCCACAATTTGTTTGAGGATTTTGTTTGAGGATTAGATATAATCCTTGGCTTGCTGCCACAAGCCCACTTTGACAGTTCATAGCCTTGGTGATTCTAATCTTTTTATGTCGCCATTTAAGTGCTAATTTATATTATTTTGTTCTCTTTTTATAGGTGTCCTAAATTAAGAAAGAGATGAAGAAAGTGATAAAGACATTGACCTTACTTGAGAAGATTTTGGGGTTGTGGATAAATTCTCTAATATCAATAGTTTTGTGTTGAATTTCTTGAAATTTATCGCGACTCGAACTTGCTGGTATGTAAAAACTTAACTAATCATTTGGACTTAATTACATTTTGCTTTTGGGTTTAAATTACTAGCTTGTTGCATATTTTGAATTATGAGATTATTAATGAATGATTTTGTTTTGTGATGTGTATATATTGTGTTATAATTTATTATGTATATATAAATAAAAATTTACATTAATACGAGTGACGATTTATATAAATTGTTTCAATTTAATAACATGTGGCAATAGTTGTTGCACTAGATCAATAAACCATTGCAATAGGTAGTCAAAATGTGTTGCAATAGAATAACAAAAGCGTCGCAATAGATGATATTGCAACGGTTTAATGTCATTGCAATAGAATTTATTGCAACGGTTAGTACCTATTGCAATAGATGAAAATAGGCGTCCCAATAAGTAATAAAATAGTTGTAATAGGTACTCAAAAAGCATTGCAATAGAATAACAAAAGCGTCGCAATAGAGGCTGTTGCAGTGATTTAATGTCGTTGCAATAGATTGTATTGCAACGGTTAGTAACCGTTGCAATAAATGAAAATTATACGTCTCAATAAGTCAAAAAATAACTGTCGCCATAGGTCAAGCTATGACAACGGTTGTCTGAAACTGTTGCCATAGCTTGACCTATGGTGACGGTTCAGACAACAGTCGCATAAATCGTTGTCATGACCTATTGCAACGCCCACCTATAGGACGATTATTGAACTATTGCGGAAGAGCTATGACAACGGTTTTGTTGTCTATTGCAACAGTTTTGCAACCATCACCATAGGGGTAATTTCTAGTTGTGTATTTTTATGAATTATGTCCATGAACTTTCGTGAATTTAGGATTTTATATCATGTTTACTCGAAATTGTTGTCGTCATTAAACTCTACATGTTTGAATGGTGTTGTTCATTGATTTAAGCCATAAGTGATGATTTAGTATCAAAATTATGCTTCTAATACTACATGTTTAAGACCATTCCCATGCTTAAGCCATGCATTGCAAGTGTTTGATGAAATACTTCAAAGAATGAGTTTTGAATATGAACCACATGTCATGTCCTCAAAGTTTAAGTATGATCTTGTTGTTAAAGCTATCGAGTACTGGGGGCTAGAATACCCAAAATTTAGTTGTCTACATACTTCCAGTATCCTCAGAATGATTTTAGTTAAACCATGAGCATAGTTAATTTCTCAATTATTATTATTATTATAATAAGTACTAGCATAACTCATAATTAGTTAAACTCAGTTCAGTCTAATAGTCAGTGTCATTCAGTTTGGATTAACACTTAGCACCCAGTGAATGTAGGCGTGGCGTCTCCCCCGTTAGTAGGCATGAGTCATTTGTCTCCCCCATCAGTAGGCATGAGACGTTAATAGCAGTCCCTAAGTTCAAAACCTACGACACCATTGTAGACTTTGAGGGGTCCCTCGTAAGATAGACATGACACCCTAGTCCTTCGAGACATCATATTAGTGGATCCACACAACCATTGTTAGTATCCATCGCACGGTTCTGACACCGTCCCAACTGGTGTTACATGTTAAACCCTGATAATATATATTGGGGCATGTCAGTTATAGCTAGCTCCCACTGTTTCAGTCTAGTCTTTAGTATAATTCAGTTCAGGTTTGTATTGACCATAGCATACAGTTATCAGTTAATCAGATTTTAGTGTTTTCAATTCACAGACTATTTCAACATCATGTCATATGCTTGGTCATACATCCTTAGATTTTACAATTTCTATGTATGTTGTTCATCAGTTATATAATGTTATTTATTTATTTAGTTATTATATATGTACATGAGCCATACATATCAGCCTAACCTCATGTAGCATACCAGTACATTCAAAGTACTGGCAGCATACTCGTTTCTTGCATTATGACGTCTCATATCATAGGTTTAGACGTTCAGGTTCCCAACCGCACTAAGATATTCTAGCACATCAGCAGCAGTAGCAGTGGTGAGTCCTCATACTTCGAGGACCAATTTTTTTATTTCAGTCTTTCAGTCCAGTAGTCAGTTGGAGTTAGTTGGGGGCTTGTCCCATTAACTCTACATTCAATCAGTTAGAGGCTTTTAGACTAGTACAGACAGTTAGTCAGTTTCAATTGATATTATTGGTCGTTTTTATCAGTATTGCCAGTATGATTTCAAATAATTTTTAACAATGATTCAGTATCATTTTCAGTTGTTAAAACCTTATGTCATTCCAGTTAAATTTTGCACAGGTTCTTTGTTATTTTATTCAGAGTTCACAATAGGTACCAACATGGGTTAGCTTGTGGTCCTTCAGGGCTGTAGGCAACGTGTAGCGTCCAAGGTGTACTCTCGGGACGTTACAAACTTGGTAGCAGAGCCTAAGGTTTTAAATAATCCTAGGGAGTTTAAAAGCCGCGTTGAGTAGAGTCTTGTGCATGGATGTGAAGTGCTCCATACTTATAGGCAAGATGCTACACGACATTTTAAGAAAAGTTTCCTTTTTTTCAGTACACATGTCCTGTAGATGAGCATGAGATCAATTTAAACTCTCCTTATAATTCAATCTTTCTTCCATCTATAAAACATGCCTCCTAGGAAGACTAACGGAAAAAAAATACAAATCAGCCCGCACCTCCACCTGTTCAGGAAGATACCCTGAACGAGCATGTCTCTTATGCCAAATTTAGAGATGCTTTCACTACATTAGCTCACTCAGTAGTAGCTCAGAATAATCAGCAGGATATTGTCCTAACCGTTCCAGTGGCCAATATTGTCGCAGCTAGGATTCGGGACTTCACCCGAATGAACCCTCCTCTATTTTCGGGATCTAAGTCTGATGAGGATCCATAGAAATCCCTTGACATGATTCAGAAGGTAACAAACATTATGGGCGTGACCTCTAGTGAGAATGCAGAGTTAGGTGCTTACCAGTTGTAGGATGTTGCTCACACCTGGTATAAGTAGTGGAAGGGGGATAGAGGTGCAGATGCAGGGCCTGTCAAATGGGAGGAGTTTTCTATGACCTTTTTAGATAGGTTCTTTCCCTTGGGGTTAAGGGAAGCTAAGGTGATGGAATTTATTAACTTGAAGCAGGGTAGCATGATTGTGAGAGAGTATTCCCTTAAGTTTACCCAGTTGGCTAGGTATGCTCCTTCGATGGTAGCTGATAACATGTCTCGAATGAGTAAGTTTGTTTCTAGTGTAGCTGATAGCATGGTCAAGGAGTGTAGGACCGTGATATTGATTGAAGCTATGGACATTTCTAGGCTTATGGTCCATGCTCAGCAGATTGAGGAGGAGAAGGTTAAGGAGTAGGAAATGGAGAACAAGAAGGATAGGATAAGTAGTTTTAATTTTTCTCATCTGAGGACGGAGTGTGGTAATCATCCTCAATTCCATAAGAAATCTTCAGCTCCAGCTCCATCTTCAGCTAGTTCTCCAGTGCCAAGGTTCAGAAATGGTAATCAGGATAGAGCGCCAGGCTCTAAGACTCAGGGTAGTGTGAACAGTGGTCGGACTAATCCCCTTTGCCAGAAGTGTTGTAGGAATCATCAAGGTGTATGCAGGGATGGTAGTGATGTGTTTTTTGGATGTGGCAAGCTAAGCCATAGGTTGAGGGAATGTCCGACAGGTATGTAGAAAGGTAAGAATGATTGCCAACAGGGTCAGACTAACTCTTCAGCAGCACCAACAGGTCACCCAACTCAGCAGGGTGCCACTTCCAGTGCCACGAGCAGTTAACGTTAGAATAGATTGTATGTACTCCAGTCCCATCCTGATCAGGAAAGTTCTCATGATGTTGTTACGGGTGTGTTATAGGTCTTTTATTTACATGTTTACACTTTGTTAGATCCCGGAGCTTCTCTATCTTTTGTAACCCCCTATATAGCTGTGAATTTTGGTGTTAATCCCGAAACTTTAGTAGAACCCTTATCTGTGTCTACCCTAGTAGGTGTCTCTATTATAGCCAGGCAGGTATGCAGGAACTGTCCGGTTACAATATTCCAGAAATTCACCTCAGTTGACCTCGTGGAGTTAGAGATGACTTATTTTAATGTCATTCGCGGCATAGATTGGCTCTACTCATGCTATGCTTCAGTTGATTGTAGAAACAGAGTTGTCCATTTTCAGTTTCAAAATAAACCAGTCCTCCAATGAGGGGTAGTACTTCAACACTTAGGGGTCAGCTTGTTTTGTACCTTAGAGCAAGAAAAATGACATCCAAGGGGTGTGTCTACCATCTTGTTCGATTTAAAGACTCCAATTTCGATACTCCTAGTCTTGAGTTAGTTTCAGTAGTGAGGGAATTCCTAGAGGTGTTTCCCGAAGATCTGCCCGGAGTTTCTCCCGAAAGGGAAATCGACTTTGGGATAAACTTTCTCCCAGATACCCAATCTATCTCTATTCCGCCATACAGAATGGCTCCAGCTAAACTCAAAGAACTAAAAAACAGTTGAAAGATCTCCTAGATAAAGGATTCATCAGTCCTAGTATTTCCCTATGGGGCGCTCCAGTCTTTTTCGTGCAAAAGAAAGATGAGTCTCTTAGAATGTGCATCAATTACCGTTAGTTGAACAAGGACACCATCAAGAATAAGTACCCACTCCCCATAATTGATGACTTATTTGACCAACTTCAGGGTGCCAGCTATTTCTCTAAGATAGACCTCATATCCGGCTATCATTAGCTCAGAGTCGGAGAAAGTGATATTTTAAAAACAACATTCAAAACTTGGTATGGTCACTTTGAATTTCTAGTCATGTCCTTTGGTCTAACAAATGCCCCTGCAGCCTTCATGGACTTGATGAAAGGAATGTTCAAATAGTGCTTGGACATGTTCATCATAGTTGTAACGCCCCGCATTTCGGGCTAGAATAAAATATATGACTCTGATGCGTTGATAATCCCCAGCCTTAAATCCTATGCCAATTTGGCATGTTAATCAAGTTTGTAGTATGTGAATCCATTTGAGCATGAATTTAGACCATAGAAGTCTTTCAACTCAAGGACGAGTTAAAACTATTTCGATCGATTAAGTTTTAGTGGACGTTGTAATTTGTGTCAAATTCTATTGACCATAACTCATTGTATATGATGAACTGGGTGGCCTACTATATACCAAATTGTAGATAATTGAATAAGCTTTCCAACGATACCAAATTCGCCTAAAACGGACACCCGGTGAAGAAGTTATGGCCTTTCAAAGTTGAATGTGTCGCCTATGAACATATAGGCGATGCATAGGGCGGCGCCTATGCAAATATAGGTGATGCATAGGGCGGCGCCTATGTAAATTTAGGCAATGCAAAGGGCGGCGCATAGTTATGGTTTCAGGTGACGAAAACACTCCGTTTTGAGTTACTTTAAGTGCAAGTTAGTCCTTACAAAAACCCAAAATCGTCCTTACCCACTCCTAAACGGATTTGGGCCTATTAACAACATTGAAGCCTCCTATAAAATCCCAAAAATCTAATCCTTCAAGAACTTAAGAGAAGGAGCAACTAGGGTTTGAGAAAATAAGCTTGAAAGACCGATCATTTCGAAACTTCTTCGTGAAACAAATTACAGATTCGGAATCCTCTCGACGTAGGCTTCGATAGACACCAAAAATTCGTAAAGAATAAGGTACGCGGGGTTTTCCTAAATTCTCATGGGCATAGAAAAATCATGTTTTAGAATGGGGTTTTAAATTATGTATATATATTTTTGTATAAGATGTTTTAACATCATTGTTTTGGTCTTTTGACCATCTCCAAAGCGATTTGACAGTTTATATACATATATGAATGAATGTGTTTCAATTTTGAATACATGAACTTGCTAAAGACATTTGACCACCAGGTGTTTGATGAAATTTCTGCATGAATTGAACTTTAAGTTTCGGAATATGAAATCCTTTACATCAGTTACATGTTTTGGTGGTCTAAACTATGTTTTGAATGAAAGCTCTTGCTTAATACATTATGGCTCAGAAAAATCATGACTTGCAAGTCTTGGTATGACGATACCAACTCAGACTAATGCCATATCAGACTCAGACTAACAAACATTTCAGACTTTCATGATTTTAGACATTCAGAATGTTGCATGTACAGAAAAGGTTAAAAATGGGCATACAGAGATGTTAGGTGGTTCCCCGAAGAGGGCTTGAGTTCAAGCGACTCATTGCCTAAAACCGTGGTTTGCCGACCCGGGTATACTATTATGCGCTGACTTAAATGTCCTGTGGCGTATCAGACTCAGACACTCCAACCTTTGCGGCACACTTGGGTTGGGGGCTTCCCCGCCGAGTCAATGACGGATTCCATACAGCCCGTGGAATATCAGACTTGTAGGGGAATACCACCTAACTCAGAAGTAAAACACAGATCATGATTTGAAATGAACAGACAGGTTGCATGTTTTCAGAAGTGCCCATGTATTTTTCAGAAACAGTTTTATACATGATGTCTTGATGAAAAATTGCTTTCCCTTAATATATATATATATGTATGTTCCATTATACTACTTTTGGATTGCTTCGCGTGCCAGTACTTTTGTGCTGACCCCCCCTCCTTCTAGGTCCTGAGGCACAGTCTAGGGGTCCAGCTACTTAGTAGACATTCTCGGATTTGCAGACTTGATCTCACAGTGGTGAGCCTTCTATTATTCGGAAGGCCTAATTATGTCAGACACTATCTTATTTATTATGTTTTTGGTTTACTGGGGGCCTTGTCCCAGCTTCTTTTCAGACAAATATTTATGTTCCTAGTAGAGATTTCGCAGACTGATGTCAGATAGTATTATTCAGAAATGTTGCAGAACTTGACCATGTTTTTCGTACTCAATTTCAATTCCACATTTTATTATGATTATGAATGTTGTGCATGATAACCAGATAGAGAATGGGTGTTCCGTGCCTTCATGGTTCGAGATGCTCGTCACGGCTAGGGCCTAGGCTCGGGTCGTGACAAACTTGGTATCAAAGCACGATTCATGGTCCCAGGGTGTCTGCGAAATCGCGTCGAGTAGTGTTCTGTTTATGGGTGTGTAGCGCGCCACACTTATAAACAGGAGGCTACTAGGCGTTTAGGAATGTTTCCTTTCTTTGTGATTTAGTTCGTGCTTCAGAGTCTAAACTGTCCCATTATTGGGTTGATTCAGGTGCAAAAAGTTTAGAGTATACATGATATATTCCCTTTCGATTACGTTCTATAAGATTTTAAAAATTATGGAAAAACTCGATAGGAGTCTGTTAGTGCATCTATATATGCTGATTCTGATGTAAATATTGATCCTGATGGAATCGTGCATTCCAGCTTAAGGTATTAAGTGTATATTGTCCCTCTCAAAATCTTGTTACAGTTGTGGACAATGTATAGCAGAATGTTGGAACTATATTTCTACCCAAATAGTAGCATAAGTTAAAGTGTTGTTGTCATGACCTATTGGTAGTGATATTGGACCAAGAAGTTGGTGATGTAAAGTCACAAAGTTAGAAGCCAGAGTGAGGGTGATTTTGTGTAAATGAATATTTCAGTTGAATAATCGATGTTTGAGGATGATTTACCCCTTTATAGTGATAAACTAATGTGGTAGCTAGCAACATGTGTGGATTGTATGGTAGTCCATGGAGGAAGTGTTTTACTCAGATTTTTTATTTATACAGAATAATATGTATATTCTTAGACCATTAAATATTAGGTGTCAATTTTCTATCCCTTGTAATATGTAATCTTGTTATCATGATGTTTTTGAAAAAAATAATAAAACTTTAAAGTCTAGTGAAGCCGTGTGGGGCTCTTTCGATTCACTAGCATAGTTGCCTTGTCATCCATCTCATTTTCTTGTTCAAAATACAAAACCAAAGTCTAGTGAAGCCGTGTGAGGCCTGCTTCGATTCACTAGCAACTTGTTGTCCAACTTGTTGTTCTTTCATTGGTTTAATATATGTATGGCTGAATCTGTTTGCATGAGATAGAGTTGGTAATGAAGTGATTCATCCTTGTGTGTTATTAGTTGAAGGTAGAGAAGGAGTTGTTGGTCAGGGTGATTTGTTGATTGCTTGAATGTGGAAATGGCTATATTAGCGAGTAAGTTATGATTATAGAATCATGGTTGTTTGAGGAATTTGAAGGCAGTCTAAATGTATGAATGAGTGAGTAAGTATGAGGTGAGAAATCCATATAAGTAGATACAATTGTACGGGGTTATAATATAAGATTAAGGTTGACCATGTCTATTATGAGGCTTTAACCCCCTTGACCCTCTTTTCATTGGTAGTTGTAAACTAGTGCTACTTGTGAGAAGGTATGTAGTAGATTTTTGAGATATTTGGGTAGAATATCCCAATTTGATGGATTAGTGTATTTATATTATGTTGCATTCTTCATTGGTGGTAGATGATTGATACTAAACTATAGGCTTGAATTTAAATGGTGTGGTGGTAAATAGTGGCAAGAGTTTGTTGATGCATATTTTGTGGGATTAATTTAGTAGGCTTGAGGTGCTGAAATAGTACATGCTAACGGAATGATGATAAGGTAAACCGTTAGGTCATGATCGATTATTGTGGTTATGAAGTTCTAGTGTACTAGTGTTTCGTGATGTTTACTTATAGTTTCTAAGTAAAAAATTTGTGTAAGGTTGGGTTGTAAGTCATGCATAGCACTAGATATTAAGTTTGAATAGTTGAAGTTCATAAAGGTGGATGTGATGATTTCTTGATCAATGATGTTAGTTATACGAAAGTGATCTAATAGGCTTGAACGGTGTGTGAAATGGCTTAAGTTTAAATTGATTCGTAATGAAGTATAATGTTGTGGGTATGGTGTGTAAGTATGCCCAAGACGATATGGAGTTGTGGCATTTCTCTAAGACTATTACATGTTGTGTGTGACTAGTGGTACCATGGAGTTGCTAGTTGGAAAAAGACTAGTTAGATGATATATGGTGTTCTAGATAGCCAAGTTAAGGAGCCTCGATTGATAGTGTTGAGCCTTTTGATGTGATCTCGATTCTCATGGTAGAGAGATATAAGTTTGGAGTAGCAATATTGGTATGCTAGGACGGAAGTGGTATGGTTCATCAAAGGCTTGGTGATATCCATGTTAAGTGTTAGAATCTAAGTTTGAGTTTTGAAGGTTGAACGGATAGAAATAAGTGTGCAAGCATTATACTTTGACTATTGGTGGCTATGGAAAGATAGAGTGTATCCCAGAAGGTAGTCATTCGGGTTGAGTTCTATGATATACATGTATTGTCAATTTTTTCAGACCCTAGAGTGCAGTAAGTGTAGTTCAGTTAGAATCTGGTAAGGGATCTCCCAAACGCTAGATGATGACTTGAAGCTAAGTGGGAGATGATAGAACGAATAACCAAGTAAGGCTCTCAGATTCTAGTAGTGATGCAGTGTGATTTAGAACATCAGAATGTAAGGGTGAATCTCAACCCATTCCTACCTCAATATTTTTTTTTTGTTATCCGGATGCTTACTCATGCCTTACGATGCAGTTCCGTGATAATAGTTCATGATTCCGGTATATGATAGAGAGTCACGTACTCTTCCAATTCCAAGATAATGAGTTCTAGTTCATTCAAGTAGTTGGAATCACATTCCTTATGTTATGAACTCTAGTTGAGGTCATGCAACTCATGACGCATGTACTCACTCTTTATAGTGTGCTCAGTCCCATATAAAGATCTTTTTCACGCTTGAGGGTCTTATGTTTTAACCTTTTAGTGACCCTTCCTATGCAATGATAATGGTGTTGATGTAAATATTCTTGTTGATGGAAGATCATAGTATGCTTTTTTAGATAAGGCCATAAGTATGAAGTAAGATTTGGGGCCAAGTCTTTGATACATGAGATGGTTAGTGGAAAAGTTTGTGTGTGTATGTTTTTAGGATAGTGCGTGGGAGTTATATTGATAGTAGTTTAGAAACTATGTGAAGTATCTACTTATGGGTGTTTGCCTTGAAGTTAACATGTGGTTATAAATTAGGCTTGAACGACGTTTTGGGATTGTAGTGGAAGGTCGCCATATGCATTAGCGACTTCATATTAAGAGTTCAGTGTAGTCATTGAAGTGGTAAGGCATGTTATGCTTAGGATGTGATTTTTAAAAGAGGTATAGAAGGTGGCATCATATGGTTTAGAATAATAGCGTGGTGTAGCATGTTGTATTTTTGTGATTTAGAGTTAGGCTTGATCGCGGGGTAAGGATTAAGATATTTTAGACATTAGTAGAAAAAAAAACATTATCAATGCTCATATGAGAATTTTAAGCTGAGTTGAATGAATATGATATTTATAGGGAATAGTATAGTTAAGGGATATTCGGGAAGTGCTCTAAGCCTTAAAGTAAGAAGTTGTATCGCCAAAGGTCTGAAAATTCTATCCTAATTTAGGAGTTATATGTCTATATTCCAGACTGCAGAGTAGTGTCAATGTTGTGATTTCCTCAGTGGGATGTTTTGTGTAATCCATACCCAAGATTCATGGTTCCCTATTACTGCTAGAGCTTCCTTAGAGAGAGTGTTGAAGAGAATACTCCAGTTAAGTATGAGGGTGTAGTATAATTCAGTCTGTATGGCCAATAAGTCAGTTTAGCAGTCAGATTCGCATGACATGTTTTCTTGTCTTTGCACTTATTCATGCTACTCGAAATCTCAGACATGCTACTAGTCGAAGATAGAGTATACCAGTAGTTACGAGTATAGCCCAGTTCTTGCATCATGCATTAAATTCAGATTCCAAATGTTCAGATCAGTGTATTTTTTTATTAGAGGACATGTCATGTCTGCGTTATTCCATATATTTAAGATTTCAACAAGTTCCTACCCATCATTCGAGGACGAATGATCCCAAGGGGGAGATAATGTAACGCCCTGCATTTTGGGCTAGAATAAAATATATGACTCTGATGCGTTGATAATCCCCGAGCCTTAAATCCTATGCCAATTTGGCATGTTAATCAAGTTTGTAGTATGTGAATCCATTTGAGCATGAATTTAGACCATAGAAGTCCTTCAACTCAAGGACGAGTTAAAACTATTTCGATCGATTAAGTTTTAGTGGACGTTGTAATTTGTGTCAAATTCTATTGACCATAACTCATTGTATATGATGAACTGGGTGGCCTACTATATACCAAATTGTAGATAATTGAATAAGCTTTCCAACGATACCAAATTCGCCTAAAACGGACACCCGGTGAAGAAGTTATGGCCTTTCAAAGTTGAATGTGTCGCCTATGCACATATAGGCGATGCATAGGGCGGCGCCTATGCAAATATAGGCGATGCATAGGGCGACGCCTATGTAAATTTTGGCAATGCAAAGGGCGGCGCATAGTTATGGTTTCAGGTGATGAAAACACTCCGTTTTGAGTTACTTTAAGTGCACGTTAGTCCTTACAAAAACCCAAAATCGTCCTTACCCACTCCTAAACGGATTTGGGCCTATTAACAACATTGAAGCCTCCTATAAAATCCCAAAAATCTAATCCTTCAAGAACTTAAGAGAAGGAGCAACTAGGGTTTGAGAAAATAAGCTTGAAAGACCGATCATTTCGAAACTTCTTCGTGAAACAAATTACAGATTCAGAATCCTCTCGACGTAGGCTTCGATAGACACCAAAAATTCGTGGAGAATAAGGTACGCGGGGTTTTCCTAAATTCTCATGGGCATAGAAAAATCATGTTTTAGAATGGGGTTTTAAATTATGTATATATATTTTTGTATAAGATGTTTTAACATCATTGTTTTGGTCTTTTGACCATCTCCAAAGCGATTTGACAGTTTATATACATATATGAATGAATGTGTTTCAATTTTGAATACATGAACTTGCTAAAGACATTTGACCACCAGGTGTTTGATGAAATTTCTGCATGAATTGAACTTTAAGTTTCGGAATATGAAATCCTTTACATCAGTTACATGTTTTGGTGGTCTAAACTATGTTTTGAATGAAAGCTCTTGCTTAATACATTATGGCTCAGAAAAATCATGACTTGCAAGTCTTGGTATGACGATACCAACTCAGACTAATGCCATATCAGACTCAGACTAACAGACATTTCAGACTTTCATGATTTTAGACATTCAGAATGTTGCATGTACAAAAAAGGTTAAAAATGGGCATATAGAGATGTTAGGTGGTTCCCCGAAGAGGGCTTGAGTTCAAGCGACTCATTGCCTAACACCGTGGTTTGCCGACCCGGGTATACTATTATGCGCTGACTTAAATGTCCTGTGGCGTATCAGACTCAGACACTCCAACCCTTGCGGCACACTTGGGTTGGGGGCTTCCCCGCCGAGTCAATAGCGGATTCTATATAGCCCGTGGAATATCAGACTTGTAGGGGAATACCACCTAACTCAGAAGTAAAACACAGATCATGATTTGAAATGAACAGACAGGTTGCATGTTTTCAGAAAGTGCCCATGTATTTTTCAGAAACAGTTTTATACATGATGTCTTGATGAAAAATTGCTTTCCCTTAATATATATATATATATGTATGTTCCATTATACTACTTTTGGATTGCTTCGCGTGCCAGTACTTTTGTGCTGACCCCCCTCCTTCTAGGTCCGGAGGCACAGTCTAGGGGTCCAACTACTCAGTAGACATTCTCGGGTTTGTAGACTTGATCTCACAGTGGTGAGCCTTCTATTATTCGGAAGGCCTAATTATGTCAGACACTATCTTATTTATTATGTTTTTGGTTTACTGGGGCCTTGTCCCAGCTTCTTTTCAGACAAATGTTTATGTTCCTAGTAGAGATTTCGCAGACTGATGTCAGATAGTATTATTCAGAAATGTTGCAGAACTTGACCATGTTTTCCGTACTTAGTTTCAATTCCGCATTTTATTATGATTATGAATGTTGTGCATGATAACCAGATAGAGAATGGGTGTTCCGGGCCTTCATGGTTTGGGATGCTCGTCACGGCTAGGGCCTAGGCTCGGGTCGTGACAATAGTCTTCATAGATGATATCCTTGTCTATTCCCTTAATAAAAATGATCACGTAGACCACCTCGGAATAGTATTGTAGACTCTTCAAGTCCATTAGTTATTTGCCAAATTCTGTAAGTGTGAATTTTTGGTAAGATCAGTAACTTTTCTTGGCCATATCATTTCCGGTGATGACATTAGAGTTGACCCTCAAAAGACCGAAGCAATGAGAAACTGGCCCAAACCTATTTCTCTTTCAGATATTAGGAGTTTCTTGGGTTTGGATGGCTATTACCGATGGGTTTTTAAAAGGTTTTCGTCTATTACATCCCCCATGTCCAGATTGACTTAGAAGAAAGTCAAGTTTTAGTGGTTAGATTCCTGTGAGAAGTGTTTTCAGGAGTTGAAGACTCGACTCACCTCAATCCCAGTCTTGATGTTGCCCGATGGTTAGATGGATTTGTTGTTTACTGTGATGCTTTCAGAGTTGGTTTGGGTTGTGTTTTGATGCAGAGGAGTAAGGTCATAGCCGATGCCTCTAGGCAACTTAAGCCCCATGAAAAGAATTATTTTACCCCTGATCTTGAACTAGCAGCCATTGTGTTTGCCTTAAAGATTTGGAGGCACTATTTGTAGGGGGTGCATGTTGATTGTTCACGGATCACAAAAGCTTGCAGTATGTGCATTCGCAGAAAGATCTGAATCTCCATTAGAGGAGATAGTTAGAGTTGTTGAAAGACTGTGATATGAGTGTTTTGTACCACACGGACAAGGCCAATGCAGTGGTAAATGCCCTAAGTAGATTGTCTATGAGGAGTGTTGATCATGTTGAGGAGGATAAGAAAAAGATAGTGAGGGAAGTTCATCAGCTGGCCAAATTAGGTGTCCGTTTGGTTGATTCAGCTAAGGGTAATGTTTGGGTGTAGAACAGTTTTGAATCTTCTTTGGTTGCCAAAGTGAAATAAAAGCAGGATAGGGATCCCAGTTTAGTTAAGTTGAAGGAGTCAGTCAGAGATCAGAAAGTAAAGGTTTTCTTCCAAGGGGGAGATGGTGTGTTGCGTTACCAGGGTAGACTGTGTGTGCTGTGTGTAAATGAGTTGAGATAGTGGATTCTTGCAGAAGCGCATTGGCACGTTACTCTATTCACCCAGGGGCCACTAAGATTTACCGCAATCTGTGAGAAATCTACTAGTGGAGTAGTATGAGGAAGGATATTGCAAAGTTTGTAACTAAGTGTTCTACTTGTCAGCAAGTTAAAGTTGAGCACCAAAAGCCTAGTGGTTATATACAAGAGTTCAGTATTCCCACTTGGAAGTGGGAGGAAGTGAACATGGACTTTGTGACGGGTTTTCCTCGTACTCGTCATCAGCATGATTCGATTTGGGTCATTGTGGATAAGGTGACCAAATCAGCCCATTTCTTGCCAGTCCATACTTCTTATTCATCCAAGGACTATGCTAAGATCTACCTTAGAAAGTTGGTTAGGTTGCATGGAGTCCCATTGTCCATCATTTCAGATAGAGGTACTCAATTTACCTCTCATTTTTGGAAGGTTTTTCAGAAGGGTTTTGGTACCCAAGTTCGTCTTAGTACAACCTTTCATCCTCAGACATATGGCAAGGTAGAAAGGACTATTCAGACATTAGAGGACATGTTGAGGGCTTGTGTTATTGACTTTAAGGGAAGTTGGGATGATCACTTGCCATTGATTGAGTTTGTGTACAACAACCGTTATTATTCTAGTATCCAGATGGCTCCATTTGAGGCTCTATATAGGAAGCGATGTCGATCTCCAATTGCTTGGTTTGAGGTAGGTGAGACTGCGTTGATGGGGCTATATTTAGTATTTGATGCTCTGGAGAAAGTTCAGCTAATCAGAGCGAAACTTAAGACAACCCAAAGTCGACAGAAATCTTATGCAGATGTGAGAAGGAGAGACCTCAAATTTGAGATTGGTGATTTTGTATATTTGAAGATCTCTCGCATGAAGGGAGTAAAGAGGTTCAGTAATAAGGGGAATATCAGTCCCTGATATGTTATCCCTTACAAGATCTTGAGTCGCCATGGGAAAGTAGCTTATGAGCTTGAGTTGCCTGCAGATTTGGCATCGGTGCACCCAGTGTTTCATGTTTCCTTGTTAAAGAAGTGTATCGGTGATCCTGATGTAGTTTTACTTTTGAAAGCATAGATTTTTAGAACAGCCCATCCTACAAGGAAATTCCAGTCGAGATCCTTGATCGCCAGATTCGGAGGCTAAGAAACAAAGAAGTTCCCTTGGTCAAAGTTCTTTGGTGGAACCAGTCCGTTGACGGGGACACTTGGGAAGAAGAAGCAGATATGTGAACCAAATACCCTCATCTTTTCTCCGCACACTCATACTTAGTTTAAGGTAAAATCTTTTCTTAGATTTTCTATTCCGTACTCAGTCCCGGCGTCTATCATTCTCATGTCACCCCTGCATTCATGAAATTAGTTCAGTCATGTATTATATTTCAGACTCGGTCATGTAATCATGTTTTCAGCATCTATATTTGTAATACCCCATACTTTTCTTAGTTCAATTCAGCTTTTAGTACAAGCACAAGAGGCTTAGAACCTAAAAATTTAGCTAAGTGTTGAAGACTTAGTTTTCTTTTGACCTCTTAATTTTGATGATTTTTAAATTGATCTTCCCGACCCTGAGATGTATGTTTTTGAGTTGATTCATGTTCAAGGGTGTAAGTAGCATATCTCGGGTAACTTTTGAATTTTTCGGACGAAGATTGGACTACATTTGGATTTCCAAAATAGAAGCTTACCACATCGCGGTGGATATAGCGGTGGAAGCCTTGGCGCATCACGGTGAGAGCCGAAACAACATTTCAGTTACGAATTTTAATTTCCAGGGGCAGTATTGTGAAAACATGGGATTAAACAGTTGAAAGGGCATATTTTGCCTATATTCCCCAATTTCATTCAATTAGAAACCCTAAACTCTCTAATTGTTCATCAAGCTAAACCTTTTCCCCATGAAGAAAGATTAAGAATTGGGGGTTCCAAGCCAAAAACATTCAAGCTTGTGATATTCTTCACGATTTATCCTTAGAGGTATGTTAGATGTTCATCCATGGGCCCTTTTCACCTATGGAGTCCAAGAATCCATCTTTTATATTTTAAATTATGAAATTACATGTTTATAATGATTTATCTCCATAAAACTTTTATGAATTTCGATTATACATGATCTTTACTATCTATTTTCGTTGAAAAAAGCCCTTACACATTTGAAGCATGAAATTTCATTGTTAAATCCCTAAGTATGGTTTTAGTATTGCAATTATGCTATTCCCACATGTTTCACTCATTACCATGCTTAAGTCCATGAATTTCTTACCATTTATATTTCAAGTTAAGATTGTAAATTGTTTCAAGTAGAATGCATTATGGAATGTTTTAAATATGGTGGTTTCCATATCATGTTCATGAGAATTAAAAATAAATCCTCAGTTTGTGATCTTGTCATGTGATCATGCTATCTCATCATGTTTAAAGGTATTCCCATGTTTAAATTTTTGTCTCCCATGTGTTTGATGAAATGCTTAAGTGAATAATTGTGAAAAATGATTTCCCTTCCATGGTTTTGAAGCTTTCATGTGTCCCCATTGTTGTAGTGATCGAGTCCTGGTGGTTATGAATACCCAAAATTTAGTTGTTTACCTAGTTTTTAGTATCTACGAAATGATTTTAGTCATAGCATTAGCAATATCTTTCAGTTAGTTAATACGGTCAGTTGTGGGTTTATTAAGCTTAGTCCCGTCCAGTAATCAGTGTCAGTTCAATTGGGAGTAGGATTTAGCACCGAGCAAACCTATGGATGGGGGATCACCTGCCAGTTAGGACTGGGTCCTTAGAAGCAATCCCTAAGTTCCAGAACTATGCAGCCAGTGTAAGTTATGAGATGTCACCCGCCAATTTAGGACTAACACTCTCAGGGATCACCTGACAGTTTAGGACTGATCTCAGGGGTCACCGCTAGATTAGGACTAACTCCACATCCATTGTTAGTACCCGTGGCATGGTGCTAGCACCCTTGCAACTGGGGTCACAGGTTGGACCCCGATTAGTTTAGTTTGGGGCATGTCGGTTAGATGATACCTCCCATAGTTTTAGTTTCCGTATTCTGTTCGGAACTTAGTTTAGTTTTGCTTGACAATAGCATACAGTTTATCAATTATTCAATTATCAAATTTTAGTATTTTAGCTTATTGACTATTTAAGAATCATGTTATATGCTTAGTCATGCATTCTCAGATTTTATAGCATTCACGTATGCATATCCAGTTATCTCATCCTATACATTCAGTCAGTTGTTATTCATACACATGAGCCCATGTATATCAACCTAACCTCATCTAGCATACCTGTACATTCAAAGTACTGACCGTATACTCGTTTCTTGCGCTATGATGTATCATATCATAGGTTCGGACGCTCAGGTTCCCGACCGCACTTCGACATTTCACCGCATCAGCAACAACAACAGTGGTGAGTCCTCATATTTCGAGGGTCGATTATGTTTATTTTGGTACTTCAGTCCAGTAGTCAATCGGGGTTAGGCGGGGACATTTCCCATTAGCTCCACAGTTATTCAGTTAGAGGCTTTCAGAAACTTTCAGACAGTTATCCAATTTTTAGTTGATTGTTAGTCTTTACGTTATTACTTTCAGACAGTTGTTTCAGCTTTAAGAGTTCAGTAATTTCTTAGTATTATAAAACCTTATGGCATATTCATTTATTCCACATATGTGTATCTTTTATTAGCAGTTTTGTTTAGTGCTCACAGCAGGTACCAACTCATGGGTTAGCTCGTAGTCATTTGTGACTGTAAGCACCGTGTGGCATCCAGGGTGTACTCCCGGGGTGTTATAATATTCAACATGTAACCTCAATTCCTCAGTGTTCTCAGCTTAACTAGCCTCATTCGAGGACGAATGTTCCCATGGGGGAGATATTGTAAGACCCCATAAGATCCTAAGCACATTTCAACTTACTCTTCCATGTAAAAAGGGGTCCTAGACTTCGAATATTTTACTAACTGTTAGGACTTAGTCAATTCTGAAGCCCTCAAACTTTTATGAATTTATTTTTGACCTTCTCGGCACCAGAGAGTTAGTTTTTAAGCTGATTCATGATCAGGGAAGTCAATTGTACATCTTGAGTGAGTTTCAGAATATTCAGACAAGCGTAAGGGAATGTTTGGACTTCCAAAACAGCAGCGGAGGGCTAGTAGTCCACGACGCCCTACCCAATACGGTGTTGGGGGAGCTCACAATGTAGCCCGCGATGCCCTACCTAGTCCGGTCCATGCATTTTTCAAATTTGTTTTGCTTTTTTGGGGTAAATGGGTCATTTTCCCTTCACCCAATAGGTGCATGACACGGGATTAAAGCCCCAAATAACATATTTGGTCATCTTTTAATCAAATTCTCTCAATTGAAAGTCATTCTCTCTCAAGAACAAACCCTAGCTCTTCAAGATTCAAGCTCAAGTTTTCTAGGAAACCACCAAGAACCCTCACGAATTCTTCAATTAAGGTATGTTAGATGTTCATCCATGGGCCCTTTTCACCCATGGATTCAAAGAACCCAATTTCAAGTTTAAAAGTATGATCTTTACATATTTTTATGAATTATGTCCATGAACTTTCATGAATTTAGAATTTTATATCATGTTTACTTGAAATTGTTGTCGTCATTAAACCCTACATGTTTGAATGGTGTTTTTCACTTATGTAAGCCTTAATTGATGATTTAGTTTCAAAATAATAATACTAATACCATATGTTTAAGACCATTCGATGCTCAAGCCATGCATTGCAAGTGTTTGATGAAATGCCTCAAAGAATGAGTTTTGAATATGAACTACATGTCATGTCCTCAAAGTTTTAGTATGATATTGTATTTAATGCTATCGAGTCCTGGGAGTTTGAATACCCGAATTTAGCTGTCTACATACTTCCATTATCCTCAAAATGATTTAAGTTAAACCACGAGCATAGTTAATTTCTCAGTTATTATTATTATTATCGTAATGAGTACTACCAGAACTAATAATCAGTTAAACTCAGTTCATTCTAATAGCCAGTGTTATTCAGTTGGGAGTAACACTTAACACCGAATGAATGTAGGGATGGCGTCTTCCCCATTATTAGGCATGAAACATTTGTCTCCCCTGTCAGTAGGCATGAGATGTTAGTAGCAGTCCCTGAGTTCCAGACCTACGGCACCTTCGTAGACTTTGAGGTGTCCCCTATCAGGTAGGCATGACACCCTAGTCCTTTGGGATATCACATTAGTGGATCCATCCAACCATTGTTTGTACCTGTGGCACAGTACTGCCACCCATCCAACTGGGGTTACCGATTGGACCTTGATAATATATATTGGGGCACGTCGGTTATACCTAGCTCCAACAATTTCAGTCTAGTCTTAAGTATAATTCAGTTCAGGTTTGTATTGACCGTAGAATATAGTTATTAGTTAATTAGTAGTGCTTTCAGTTCATAGACTATTTCAGTATCATGTCATATGCTTTGTCACATACCTTAGATTTTACAGTTTTTATACATGTTGTTCATCAGTTATCTAATGTCATATATTTAGTCAGTTATTATACATGTACATGAGCCATGAATATCAACCTAAACCTCATTTAGCATACCAGTACATTAAAAGTATTCACCGCATACTCGTTTCTTGCGCTATGATGTCTTATATCATAGGTTCGAAGGCTCAGGTTCCCGACCGTACCTAGACATTCCAGCGCATTAGCAACAATAGCAGTGGTGAGTCCTCATACTTCGAGGATCGATTTTGTTATTTCTGTCTTTCAGTCCAGTAGTCAGTTAGAGTTAGTCGGGGGCTTGTCCTATCAACTCCACATTCAGTCAGTTTAGAGGCTTTTATACTAGTACAAACAGTTAGTCAGTTTCAGGTTATATTATTGGTCGTTTTTATTAATCTTGCCAGTATGATTTCAAACATTTTGGAACCATGATTCAGTATCATTTTTAGTTTTTAAAACCTTATAGAGTTCCAGTTAAATTCCGCACAGGTTCTTTGTTATTTTATTCAGAGCACACAGCAGGTACCAACATGTGTTAGCTTGTGGTCCTTCGAGGCTGCAGGCACCGTTTGGCGTCCAAGGTACTTAGTGGGGATCATTCCTTTAATGATGCAGTTTCGATCGGTTCCTGTATCCAATTATGCCACTTTGTGTATTGTGTAATTTTTATTTATAACTAATCTAATGGGTATAGGGTAACTTCGGGGTTTATCTTTTGTAATTTTATCAATTTTTGAATGATTTTCTCGAGGCTTAATATCTTTATTATTTCTTTTTATTTTTGATGTTTCTCCAAGCTCTAATTGACATAGTTCAGATTTTTAATTAGAAGTTAAATTATCAGTAAGTGATTTATTGCTAAATTCCTACTTAAATTTTTTAGCTTTTCTTTTTAAGTATTGTAACTCTATTTGAAGGTCTTGCATAGTTATTTCTAATCTTTATTCTTTATTTGATATATCTCTCATATTAGAGGGTTCAATTATTTCTTTATCAAACTGTTGATTAAGAAACAATATTTTTTAAGGCTATTAAATATTTTTTTCTTAAGAATAGGATCTTTTAAATGATTGATAATATCAAATAATACTTCTTTCTCCTTGTTACTATTGGTGATAACATTGATATAACGATTATTGCAAATGCATCGTGAACCAGTGCATTTACAATAATTAGCTAATTTATTAATGCAAACGTTATTAATATTTTCTTTTTGAGAGGAATTAGCTTCATTTTCTTTAATAATATCATTGGTGACGTTTAATTCAGATTTTAACTTTTCATTAATTTTTCCTAAAATATCATCCATTATTTAAAATTTAGGAAATTTATCTTTTGAGAATTCTGGTAATTTAAAAATTGGATGAGTTTCTAACTTTTTATCATAATGAGAAGAACTTGGTTTATCTTTAAAAGATGATTTATTCTCTACTTCGAGAATATGTTTAGAACCTATGTAATAATTGATTTGTATAATTATTTTGTTGGAGTATCTTATTTATATCCTTATTTGTAGGATCACCTATATCTAATTTAAGAGGTGAGGCAGTAATAATTCTACCCTCTACTGGTGGGCTAATTTCTTCTAACGGAGGAATTGTTGATTCTACAACTTTATTACTAGTAGTTTACCATTTATTAAGAATCTATTTAATGATTCAAATGCCAGCGAATCGGGCAATGGAGACATGCTGGATCCACAAGGAATAGCGTAGGCATACCATCTCAACTGAAAAAAGGTGCTCGCACCCCTTCAGAAGTTTGAAAAACTACTTAATGGACCCCACAAACAAAACGAAGACTAGAAGACAAGTGGCATAAATATTCAAGGAAGAAAAAGCCAAAATCCACTTAAAGTCATAAAAAGACAAGTTCATGATAAGGATGAAAAGATAGTCAGAGACACGTGCAGAACAAATGAATAATCATCAACTACTCAGGTTTAGAGTAAATAGCTTAGTGTATGGACAGTTGTAATATAGATAGTGTTTGTTAAATATTTATCAGCACTTCTGAGGCCTATTTCAGGCTTTCAACTTGTAATAAGAGAGAGCATTCTGAAATTTCCATAGCTCAGAAATACTCTTTACCATTCTCCCATATTTCCCATCTCCCCTTTGTAAACTTCTCTCATTTCCCATATCAATGAAAAGTTTTTTGTAAGTATAAATTTTTCTATTTCTTTACTGTTTTAATTAATTTTGCTTTACATTTATTTTGTTCTTATTTTGTTGTTTTAAAGTTAGTTTTATACTTTAAACTACTTCTAAAGTATAAATTACCTTAAACTATTATTTTTCTCCCCATTTTCCCAACCCATCCCCCAAATGGCATCAGAGCTAAGTTTCTCGAGAGGGAGTGTGAGTATGAGTAGGAGCGGCTAGAGCATTACGTTGTCCTAGAGTCGGTCAAAATTAGTGTTACTCTTGGAGTAATCATTTTTCTGGTTAGCAATTATTGTTGTTCTTCCTCTATGTTCTTAGTTTTATTCCTTAAGTTGGGTAGCCATTTAATTGCTGTTTAGACGTTGGTAAACTTGAATTTTTTTATTGGATTAGCTCTGAGTGTGTGAAAAATAGAGACGAACCTGGAGGGTGTTCCCGTCGCCAAGCCTATAGGAACAAAATAAAGGAATTTTAGAAGAATAAAATTAGTAATTACTGCACTCAAAAAATAATTATTGTAGAAGTAACATCTAAAGTAGATTTTGGTCTTAGGATAGTGTTATCTCTCTCATCTGCAAAAATCCTAATGAATACTCCAACCAACCAAAATGTAACAAATAATGTTAATATTTCTACTATCTCTAATAAAATAGCTAAAATAGAAAGGGATTTACAGTGTTGAAATATTCCAAAAGAAAGTTTTAATAGAGTCTATAAGACTGCACACTTTGATTTTGTAAAAAATTATAATATTAAAACTTTTAAATCTACTGTTGCAATTAATAGAAATATTGAGACTGTTAAATTATTAGCAACTAAAGATATTAATAGATATAGAAAAAAAATACAAGTTCTTTCACATAGGTCTTGTTCAAGTAACAGTTAAACCATTATATAGATTAGGTTTAGATGTTCCTATATGTCTACTTTTAAGAGATAATAGGTTATTAAATTTTGATGATACGTTATTAGCAGTATTACAAAGAAACCTCGCTAATGGCCCGATATACTTTAATTGTTATCATAATTTTTCTATAGATATTAATGATCAAAATATTATGGATACATAACATTAAATGTTAAAACAAAAAACATGAATAGTAAGGTAAATACATGAGAAATAGTAATAATATTTAGAGTATATTACAGATTATGTAACGCCCCGACTCTGCTTTCTGGACGTTACACGCTGCTCATAATCCCGAAGGACCACAAACTAACCCATGATGGTACCTACTGCAATCAGTCAATAATAATTCTGTAATAATGCGGAAATTTGGCATAAATTGCGATAAGATTCAAAAGTAAATCCTATACTGATATGTAAATACTGAATACTGAACATCTGATAATCATATCTGAAAACTGAATAACTGTCTAAAATAATCTATTCTAAAAAGCCTCTAACTGAACTGTCTAAAAATGGAGTTGATGGGATAAGTCCCCAACTAACTCCAACTACTGAAGTACTGATGACTAAAAATAATACTCTGTCCTAGAACTATGAGGACTCACGACTAAATCTGTTGATGATGATCTGGGCTGCTAAGTACGGTCAGGAGTCCGTGCGTCTGAACCTATGATATAACACATCATAGTGCAAAAGAAAAGTATGCATTAGTACTTTCAATGTACTGGTATGCTAAGTGAGGTAGGCTGATATGCATGGGTTCATACGCATGAATAATAACTGACTGAATAACTTGGATAAAACTGACTGAGAATACATGTACATCTAAAACTACTATAAATGCTGATTATGCAATGATATGCACATAACTACGCATGGTGTAACTGAGATTTATGTTGACACTGGGTACTGAATTCTGATAACTGAATGACTGATATTTGAGTTTACTGATACTGAATTACTGCATACTGAGTGACTGTTTTTTACAGTCCTGATGCTGTAGAACTGAAATAAATTTTGTACTGAGCTGGGCAACTGTACCTAACAGTCCTGATTCTGAAACTAAACTAAGGTTTTATACAGAGTCTAAAACTGAAACTGTGGGAGTTTTAATCTAACCGACATACCCCAAGTATGACTGAGTTGGTGTCCAACCTGTGACCCCAGTTGGAAGGGTGTTAGCACCTTGCCAAGGAATACTAACATTGGCTATGAGTTAACCCTCTCTAAAAAGAAGCTCTTTCGTCAACCCTCGCTGGCAAGAAAACTCGTATGAGATGTATCAACCCTAGAATGTTAGGAAGACATCTCTACCTACGCTGGCTACATAGTTCGATAATGCAGAAATTGCTACTAAGAATCAAACCCTTTACTGATAGAAATTCCCCCATCCCTGGGTTCTCTCGGTGATGAATCCTACTCCCAACTGAATAGACACTGAACTGATTTCTAAACTGTTCTAGGTTAGATTGAACTGTTACTGATCGTGTTGTCTAACTAAACTGAACTAAGTTTCACGGGTCTCGCTGACTGACGGAATACTACTGGGTTCTGTTAACTGACTGAGTTCACTAAGTTCTGAACTAAAAACTAAACTTAGACTATGACTGATTACTCTGTACTACTGTTCATGACACTACTGAGACTGTTCTCTAACTACTGTAACTTTAGGTAAGAAGCTAGATTTTTTGGGTATTGAATACCCCAGGATTCAGTAGCATGAAAAGTAAAGCATAACATTAAATTGAAAAGCATAACAATGTTCACTTTCTTACAACTCATTCATAGAGGAATTTTATCAAACACTTGTAAGATATAAGCTTGCACATATGCTAGCATGTCATGATTTTCACATTTAATTCATATGATCAATTTATCAAGCACTTGGGGAACATAATCTACGCACATGATACTAAACAACATATATGCATCATAATTTCAAATCCCAATTTGAAAATCAAGGGCTTTTAACAAAAATACACATGATATTACACACATGATAACTAATTTCACATGAAACATGAAATAAAAAATAGATTAGAACACAATGAACATCATAATCATAAATACACTCAAATCCTACATAAAATTCATCAAATCAATTAACTTGTAGTTTAAAGGAGTTTCTTGAACTCCAAGGGTGGAAGGAAACCCTTCGATGAACACTTCACATACCTTGATGCTTGAATTCGTGAAGACTCATGGTTTGTTCTTGAAGATTGTCTCTTGAAATTTAAAGCCCTAGGGTATGTTCTTGAGTAAATTTGAGGGAATTTGAAAGAAAGTGAGCAATTTAGCCTCTAGTGTCGTTTGATTTTATGTTTTGGGGCTGAAAACGGGTGGGATAATGACCCAAATACCCCTTTGGATACGGGCTTTTAATGATTAAAACATGTCCAGTGACGCACAGATCGATGTGCTACGTCGACAGCATCAACACAATGGCCAACGCGCCACGTTGATTTTGTATTGGTTCACTGGAATTGCACTGAAATATGGAGAAAAATTATCTGTCAACGCGAAGGGCGACGCATCGAGATCGCGTCGACCCACTATTTTGGTCACCTAAACATGGGTCAAACGAGGTCCGAAAAATCCAAAACACACCCGAAGTGACCTACTGACATTCCTGATCATGAATAAACCTAAGAATCAATACTTTAAGTTCATAAGGGTCATAAAATATGATTTCCAACTTATGAAGGCTAAAATAAATTCTAAGTGTAAACACTTAGCTGAAATTTCTAAGTCTGGGACCTTTTTTCAAGCTTTAACAGACTGAGTTAAGCTTAGAATTTTGCGGAGTCTTACAATATCTCCCCCTTGAAAATATTCATCCTCGAATAAGACTGACTAAGCTGAGAATACTGATAGACTAAATTTATATATACGGCACATGCACAACATAAGCATGATTACCTGACTAAAAGTACTGATATACTGAGTTTTCAAACTGAACATACATATCTGATGCATGAGTACATGGTTGAAATGGTTCATGAATGTATGAATATCATGAAGATAATATGCAACAATAATGAATACCAAATTTGTAACTATAACTGAACATGGAATTGAGCAAATATAAGGAAGACTATTACCTTGAGCTGAGTTTGAGTTTGCAAAGAAGAGGTGAGGATACTTGGTTCGCATATCTGCTTCTGCTTACCAAGTAGCTTTCTCAACAGACTGATTTCGCCAAAGAACTTTGACTAGAGGGACTTTTTTGTTCCTCAGTCTGCGAACCTGAAAATCAAGAATTTTAATTGGGATTCCCTCATAAGAGAGGCTGTTCTGAACATCTATACCCTCTATAGGGACTACAACTGTTGGGTCTCCTATGCACTTCTTTAGAAAGGAGACATAAAACACTGGATGTACTGAAGCTAAGTCTGAAGGTAACTCAAGATGGTAAGCTACCCTTCTTACCAAACCTCTTTACTCCTTTCATAAGAGAGATTTTCAAATGCACATAATTACCAATCTCAAACTCGAGATCCTTCCTTCGCACATCAGCATACGATTTTTGTCGGCTCTGAACTGTCTTAAGACTTTACCTGATCAACTGAACTTTTTCTAAGTCATCAAATACCAAGTCAGGCCCTACCACTGCGGCCTCACCTACTGCAAACCAACCAATGGGATATCTATATCTCCTTCCACAAAGCACCTCAAACGGAGCCATCTAAATACTGGAATGATAACTGTTATTATATACGAACTCAATCAAGGGCTAGTGGTTATCCCAACTAGCCTTAAAGTCAATTGCACACACCCTAAACATATCTTCTAGAGTCTGTATAGTTCTTTTTGCTTGACCATCTTTCTGAGGGTGGAAGGCTGTACTGAAGTGAACTTGGGTACCAAGACCCTTATGGAAGGCTTTCCAAAAATGAGAGGTGAACTAGGTACCTTTATCTGAGATAATAGATAATGGAACTCTGTGTAAGCTGACCAACTCTCTAACATAGAGCATGGCATAATCCTCAACTGAATAAGAGACATGAACTAGTAAGAAGTGAGTTGATTTGGTCATCCTGTCTACAATGACCCAAATTGAATCATGCTGATGACGAGTATGGGGCAAAACGATCACAAAGTCCATGTTCACTTCCTCCTAATTCCATTTAGGAATACTGAACTCTTGCATGGAACCACTAGGTTTCTGGTGCACAATCTTAACCTGCTGATATGTAGAGCACTTAGCCATAAACTCTACAATGTCTCTCTTCATCATACTTCACCAATAGATCTCCCGCAAATCACGGTACATCTTAGTGGCCCTTGGATGAAAAGAGTAATGCACACCATGTGATTCTGCAAGAATTCATTGCCTCAAGTTATCTACACCTAACACGTATAACCAACCCTAGCAATGTAACACACCATCTCTTCCTTGGGAGAAAACCTCTACTTTCTGATCTCTGACTGACTCTTTCAACTTGACTAAACTGTGTTTTTCCTTAAATTTGGAAACCAAAGATTATTCAAAACTATTCTGCACCTACACACTTTCTTTTATTGAATCTACTAAGCGGATACCTAGTCAGGCAAGCTGATGATCTTCCTGAACTAACTTCTTCTTATTATCCTCCACGTGAGAAACATTACCCATATACATCCTACTGAGAGTATCAACCACTATATTAGCCTTCCCTGGATAATATAGAATGCTCATGTCGTAGTCTTTCAACAACTCTAACCACCTTCTCTAACATAGTTTCAGATCTTTCTGAGAGAACACATACTGTAAGCTCTTATGGTCTGTGAACACATCAACATGAACTCTATACAAAGAATGTCTCCAAATCTTTAAGGAAAATACAACAGCTGCTAACTCAAGATCATGAGTAGGGTAATTCTTTTCATGGGGCTTAAGCTGTCTAGAGGCATAGGCTATGACCTTACCTCTCTGTATTAAAACACACCCCAAACTAACACTGGAAGCATCACAATATACCACAAAACCATCTGAACCATCTGGTAGAGTCAAAACTGGGGTTTTATCTAGTCAAGTCTTCAACTCTTGAAAACTCTTCTCATAAGAATCTGACCACTGGAATTTGACTTTATTTTAAGTCAATCTGGACATGAGGGATGTAATGGATGAAAATCCATTAACAAACCATCGGTAATAGCCAGTAAAACCCAAGAAACTCCTGATATCAGATGGAGAGATAGGTCTGGGCCAGTTTCTCACTGCGTCGATCTTTTGAGAATCAACTCTAATGCCATCACCGATAACTATATAGCCAAGGAAAGCTACTGACCTTAGCCAAAATTCACACTTACTGAATTTGGAAAACAACTAATGGGCTATGAGGGTCTGTAACTCTATTTTGCGATGGTCTATATGTTCAAGATCACTGCAGGAGTAGACAAGAATGTCATCAATGAAGACTATGACAAACATGTCCAAGTACTGCTTGAACACGTGGTTTATCAAGTCCATGAAGGCTGCTGGAGCATTGGTAAGACCAAATGACCTGACTAAGAATTAAAAGTGGCCATACCGAGTTTTGAAAGCTATTTTTGGAATGTCACATTCTCTGACCTTAAGATGATGATAGCCTGATCTGAGGTCTATCTTAGAGAAGGAACTGGCACCCTGAAGTTGGTCAAAGAAGTCATCAATTCTGGGAAATGGGTACTTGTTCTTTGTCGTGACTTTATTTAACAGACGATAGTCTATACACATCCTGAGAGAACCATCTTTCTTATGCACGAATAAAATTGGTGTGCCCCATGGGGAAATGCTGGGTCTGATGAACCCCTTATATAGAAGATCTTTCACTGTTCTTTTAACTCTTTGAATTTTGCAGGTGCCATTTTATATGGAAAAATAGATATGGGATAAGTATCTATAAGAAGGTTGATTCCGAAGTCAATTTCCCTTTCGGGAGGAACCCCAGAAAGATCTTTGGCAAACACATCAGGAAATTCACATGCTACTGATACTGACTAAAGATTAGGGGACTCTGAACTAGAGTCTTGAACTCAAACGAGATGATACACACATCTCTTAGATATTATTCTTCTCGCCCTAAGGTAAGAAACAAGATGACCCTTAAGTGCTGAAGTACTACCCCTCTATTCAAGTACAGGTTCATTCAGAAACTAAAAATGGACAATTCTATTTCGGCAGTCAATTGAAGCATAGCATGAATAAAGAAATCCATGCTGAGAATGACATCAAAATTGATCATCTATAATTCTACTAAGTTTACTGAAGTGACTTTCGGAGATACCATAATCTGACAGTTCCTGTATACCTATCGGTCTATGATAGATTTACCCACTAGGGTAGAGACTGAGAAGGGCTCTACTAGGATTTTAGGATTGAATCCAAAGTGGAACAGCTATATAAGGAGTTACAAAGGACAAAGAAGATCCTGGATCTAGCAAAGCATAAATGTGCAAATAATAAACTTGTAACGTACCAGTGACCACATCATGAGAACTTTCCTAATCCTGTCAGGACTGAAGTGCGTATAGCCTATTTGGGTGTTGCTGACTGGTGGCACTGGAAGTGGCACCCTGCTGATTCAGGCGACCTGACTGAGCTGAAGGAGGATTATGCTGACTCTGCGAACCCACCTGAGCCCTGCAGACACCTTGGTGGTTTCTACCACACTTCTGGCCAAGGGGATTTATTTGGGCACTGCTAACACTACCCTGAGGTTTAGGGCCTGGTTCCCTATCTTTATTGTCATCTCTGAATTTTTGCACTGGAGCACTGGCTGAGCAAGGAGATGGAATGGAAGATTTTAGGCGGAACTGAGAATGATTTCCATCCTCTTACGTAGTCTAAGAGAAGTTGAATCTACCTATTCTATCTATCTTATTCTTCCTCCCTTTCTCCCTAATCTTAGCCTCCTCTATCTTCTGAGCATGGACCATGAGCTAGGATATGTCCATCTCTTTAATCAGTATTGCGGTCCTACACTCCTTGACCACACTGTTAGACATGCCAAACAAAAACTTACTCATCTTAGATCTGCTATCAGCTACCACATGCGGAGCATATCTGGCTAGCTGAGTAAACTTGAGAGAATACTCTTTGACTGTCATATTTCCCTACTTTAGATTAATAAAATCCAACACCGTCGCTTTCCTCAACTCTAGTGGGAAGAACCTGTCCAAAAAAGCAGTGGAAAACTCCTCCAATTCTATGGGCCTTGCCTCATCGGCCCTCTCTGTCTTCCACTGCTTGAACCATGAGTGAGCCACGTCCTGTAACTGATATTCGGCTAATTTTGCACTCTTACTCGCAGTCACCCCATAATGTTTGTAACTTTCTGTACCTAATCAAGGAATTCCTGTGTGTCCTCATCTAACTTAGGCCCAGTAAAGGCTGGAGGGTCCATTCAGGTAAAGTCCCAAATTCTAGCTGCGATAGTATTGGCCATTGGGTTGGCTGGAACGACAACTGGGTATTTATTCTGGGCTTCCATAGAATGAGCTAGAGTGGTGAAAGCTACTCTGAATTCTGGATGGGAGACATACTCATCCAGGGGATCTGCCTGAATGGGATGAGGAGCTGGCTGATTTCTTGTTCTTCTTCCGTTGTTCATTTTTGAAGACATGTTCTGTAGGCGGAAGAAAGAAGAGGATTAGACTGAGAGTGTAACTTGATCTCATGCTCACTCGCACGATATGAATACTAAAAGAAGGGAAAATTTTCCTATAGTGCCTCTTAGCCTCTCGTTCATAAGTGTGGCGCACTACACACCCATGCACAAAACTCTACTAGATGGGACTTTCAGACTTCCTAGGACTCTGTTAAATCTTAGGCTCTGAAACCAAGGTTGTAATGCCTTGAGTCTACACCTCAGACATCACACGGTGCTTATAATCCCAAAGCACCACAAGATAACCCATGACTGGTACCTACTGCAATCACAGAACAATAATACTATAATAATGCAAAAAATAGGTAGAAATTGCCATAAGGTTCAAAATTGAATCATAGACTAATATGTAAATACTGAATACTAAACATCTGATAATCATATCTGAAAATTGAATAACTGTCTAAAATAATCTAGTCTGAAAAACCTCTAACTGAACTGTCTAAAAATAGAGTTGATGGAACAAGTCCCTAACTAACTCCAACTGCTGAAGTACTAATGACAGAAAATAATACTCTGTCCTCAAACTATAAGGACTCACCACTAAGTCAGCTAATGATGATCTGGCTGCTAAGTAAGGTCAGGAGCCCGTGTATATAAACTAATGATATAAGACATCATAGTGCAAAAGAAAAGTATGCGTCAGTACTTTGAATGTACTGGTATGCTAAGTGAGGTAGGCTGATATGCATGGGTTCATACACATGGACAATAACTGACTGAGTAATATGGATAAAACTGACTGAGAATACATGTACATATGAAACTACTTTAAATGCTGATTATGCAATGATATGCACATAACTACGTAAGTTGTAACTGAGATTCATGTTGACACTGGGTACTGAATTCTAATAACTGAATGACTAATATCTGAGTTTATTGATACTAAATTACTATATATTGAGTGACTGTTTCTGACAGACTTGATGCTGTAGAACTGAACTAAGTTCTGTACTAGCTGGGTGACTGTATCTGATAGTCCTGATTCTGAAACTGAACTGAGGTTTTATACTGAGTCTGAAATTGAAACTATGGGAGTGTTCATTTAACCGACATACCCCAGGTATGACTGAGTTGGGGTCCAACCTGTGACACTAGTTGGAAGGGTGTTAGCACCTTACCAAGGGATACTAACAATTTCTATGAGTTAACCCTCTGTGACAGGAAGCTCTTTCTCAACCCTCGCTGGCAGGAAAACTCATACAAGATGTATCAACCCTAGATTGGAAGGAAGACATCTCCACCTACGCTGGCTATGTAGTTTTGTAATGCAGGGATTACTACTAAGGATCAAACCCTTTACTGATAGGAATGCCCCCATCCCTAGGTTCACTCGATGCTAAATCCTACTCCCAACTGAATGGACACTAAACTAATTTCTAAACTATTCTAGACTAGACTAAACTGTTACTAATCCTATTTTTTAACTGAACTGAACTGAGTTTACTTGGTCCCGCTAACTGATGGAATACTATTGTGTTCTGTTAACTGACTTAGTTCACTGAATACTGAACTGAATAGTGAACTGAGACTGTGACTGATTACTGAGTATACTGTTCGTGACACTATTGAGACTGTTCTATAACTACTATAAGTCTAGGTAAGCAGCTAGATTTTTCGGGTATTGAACACCCCCAGGACTCAGTAGCATGAAAAGTAAATCATAGCATAAACTTGAAAAGCATAACGATGTTCACTTGTTAAAAACTCATTCATAGAGGCATTTTATCAAATACTTGTAAGATTTAAGCTTGCATATATGCTAGCATGTCATGATTTCCACATTTAATACACATGAGCAATTTATCAAGCACTTGGGGAACATAATCTATGCACATGATACTAAACAACATGTATGCATCATAATTTCAAATCCCAATTTGAAAATCAAGGGCTTTTAACATGAATTCACATAATATTACACACATGATAAATAATTTCACATGAAACTTGAAATAAACTATGGATTAGAACACAATCAACATCATAATCATGAATACACTCAAATCCAACATGGAATTCATGAAATCAATTAACTTGTAGTTTAAAGAAGTTTCTTGAACTCCAAGGGTGGAAGGAAACCCTTGGATGAACACTTCACATAACTTGATGCTTGAATTCGTGAAGACTAATAGTTTGTTCTTGCAGATTTTCTCTTGAAATTAAAAGCCCTAGGGTTTGTTCTTGAGTAAATTCGAGAGAATTTTAAAGAAAGTGAGCAATTAAGCCTCTAGGGTCGTTTGATTCTATGTTTTGGGGCTGAAAATGGGTGGGATAATGACCCAAATACCCCTCTGGACGCGGGCTTTTAATGACTGAAAACGTGTCCAGTGATGCTCAGACTGACGCGCTGCATCGATGGCTACAACGCGATGACCAATGCACCATATTGAGTTTGCTTTGGTTCACTGGAATTGCACTGAAAGCTGGGAAAAAATTATCTGTCGATTTGATGGGCGATGCGACGCATCGAGATCGTGTCGGCCCACTATTTTGGTCACCTAAACATAGTTCAAACGAGGTCTAAAAAATCCAAAGCTCACCCGAAGTAACCTACTAACATTCCTGATAATGAATAAACCTAAAAATCAATACTTTAAGGTCATAAAGGTCATAAAATAGGATTGCCAACTTATGAAGGCTAAAATAAATGCTTAGTATAAACATTTAGCTGAAATTTCTAAGTCTGGGACCTCTTTTAAAGCTTTAACGGACTGAGTTAAGCTTAGGATTTTGCGGGGTCTTACAGAATAATGAAAAGAACCTTAGCCCCTAAGGCTAAAATAGTTAGTAATAAAGGAGCTACCATGCTTATGGAAGCTAATCATAATCATAATAATACCTTTGTCCAAAAAATAATAAAATGGGATGATGTATTAATAAAAGATAATTGGCATTTTGACTCCATAACGTAGCCAGAAATAGAAGAGGAAAATTCAAATATTGAACAAGTAGTACAATATCCGGATAGATCTATAGATTTAAAATTTCTAAGAACACAATCCTTTAATCAAACATCTTCAAATAAAAGAATGTCCCTTTCTAGATCTCCAATCTCCAAATCTGTAGAAGAAAGAGAAGTAACATTAGAGGATATTGAAAGAAAATTAAAAGGAGTTGATCTCTCAAAACAATTCCTAAAATAGAATATGAGTCTACAAATTTAAAAACTAAAAAATCAATAAGTCCCACTGCTAGTGAAATGCTAGGAGTAAAAGAATCCCTATGCATGATTAGGTCAGATGTAATATTTGAACTTGACTTTTAATATTTAGATAAATTATGGAATAAACCTGAAAATTCTATTAAAAAAGAATTGTATAAACAAAAATATTCATCAAAAGAAAGATAATCTTTTAGAGAAAAATAGTGCAATGATATGAAAATATGAATATGTAATATTGAATTTTTTAAATGGTTTGAAATCACAGGAAAATTAGATGATAAAAAAGATTTGTTAAACGTGATTGTTAATAAATGGTATACTACAAGTAATAAAGTAGTAGAATCAACAATTCTCTCGTTAGAAGAAATTAGCCTACCAGTAGAGGGTAGAATTGTTACTGCCCCACCTTTTAAATTAGATACAGTAGATATTAAAGGTTATCCTACAAATAAGGATATAAATAAGATACCCCAACAAAATAATTATACAAATCAATTATTACATGTAGTATCTAAATAGATTGTCGAAGGTGAGAATAAATAAACTTTTAAAGATAAACCAAGTTTTTCTCATTATGATAAAAAGTTAGAAACTCATCCAATTTTTAAATTACCAGAATTCTCAAAAGATAAATTTCCTAAATTTGAAGAAAAATTTGAAGTAACCGACGATATTTTAAGAAAAATTAATGAAAGATTAAAAAATGAATTAAAAGTTACAAATGACAAGGTTAAAAGAACTTTATCGGAAAGGAATGATGATGAAATATACAAATTAAGCTCTAAATATTTAGTAAAAAAGAATTATTATAAAAAGCCCACATTTCCGAATATCCAGTATGAAGAAAATAATTTTTTATCTCATACTTCACATTCTGGAAAAGGAATTTGTTGAATGGAGTATAGATGGATTAGCAGAACATCAAATATATAATAAACTACATGAAATTGAAATGGCCATTATAACATATAAAATTGCCAGGATGTCAGATAAACAAACAACATTTATGATTATATCAGGTTTTACAGGTATTATAAAATATTGGTGGGATAATTACCACACAGATAATAATAGAAAAAGCTTTTTAAATGCTACTACTATTACTCAAACTATTAAAATTGAGTCAACAGGACAAACAATTGAAAATCAAGTCTTAGAAGATGCTACCGCCACTTTAATTTATAGTATAGCTAAACAGTTTATAGGAGAACCTCAGTTTTTTCAAGATAGAAGTTTAGAAATATTATCAAATTTATCATGTCCAAAGTCAGACGATTTTAGATGTTATAAAGACATTTTCTTCAACAAAGTCATGGTTAGAGAAGATTGTAATCATGATTATTGGAAAGAAAAATTTATAAGTGGTTTACCAATTTTATTTGCAGAAAAAGTAAGAAAAAAGTTAAAGGACAGTTTTGAGGGAAAAATTCCTTATGGTAATTTAACTTATGGTGATATTATAAGTTTTATAAATGTCACGGGACTAGAATTATGTACAAATATTAAACTTTAAAATCAACTAAAAAGGGATAATAAAATAACTCGAAATGAGCTAGGAAGATTTTGTCAAGATTCTGGTTATATAAAATTATCAGCCCCTTCAAAGGAAGCTACCAATAAGATTAAAAGACAACATAAAAATAATAAAGATAAATCTGTAAAATCTCATTATTATAAAAGACGGTTTAAGGGATCAAAAAAATCTTCTAAAGGTGAAAATAAAATCATTAATGAAATATGTTGGAACTGCGAAAAAAATTGGACATAGGGCTAAAGATTGTCGGGTACCTAATAAAAAGAAAGACAAGATAAATATGTTAGAATTATGAAACAACGTTAAAAATAAATTATATTCAATTCTTGATGAAAATGAAAATAGTTCTTCTTTTAAAGAGTATCTTAGTGATGATAATAAACTTAATGTAGCATACAGTTCTTATAGTAGTGAATTAACAGACCATTGTAATTCTAGCGGTGCAATTTACACTTGCGACAGTCATTCTATAAATATTATCTCAAATAATAATAAAGAAAAAGAGGCCTTATTTGACATGATAGATCATCTAGACGACCCAACTCTTAGGAGAAAATATTAATAGCCTTAAAAGATATTGTTCTTGATCAATAGGTTGATAATAAAGAAATTATAGAACCTTTTAATATGAAAAAAATACAAAATAAATTTAAAGAACATAAGTCTGAAACAACAATACAAGATCTTCAGACAGAATTATTATACTTACTAGAAGAACTTAGACAAGTTAAGCAAAGACTTAACAATCTAAAAATAGAATCACTTGCTAATCAAGTTTTAAAGGATTTAACGCCAAACCAAAACCCCAAATAGAATCTGTAGAAAAACTTCCTATAAACAAATCAGGAATTGAAACAATTACTATAGTTAAACCACAAAGTTACCATATACCAATTACTATAGTTATCAATAAAGATTATAAAATTCATAATATTGCATTATTTGATACAGATGCTGATGAAAACTGCATTATAGAAGGATTAATTCCTATAGAGTACCTAGAAAATGGAACTACACGCTTATTCTCTGTAATAGAGAAGAAATTAATAGTAAATTATAGACTCCCCAAAGCTCATATTCACAATGACAGAGTTGTTTTATTAATGATTTTGTGAGTATGTGTAGGAGCGGCTAAAGCGTCACGCTGTCGCTGAAGATCTTTAATAACCATCTCTGACTCTCTAATCCAATGTTGCGCTGAAACTATAAGAACACATGTTGAAGTCTTATCCACATCTATCGACAAGGTCACATCATCCTTCTGGGATAGAATTGAGTCAAAGAATATGTACGAGGTTCATCAGAAATGCGGACACACGATAAAGAGTCAAGAAGTGAATTTCCTAAAATGTCCTAATAGCCTCTCAAAGATAGGTTATAGATGTCTACAAACTGATCCACAGGACTCTACCAACACCAAGCTCTTGTACTAACACATAAATGAAAAGTAGGATGTAATAACAATTTGTCACGATATAATTTCTCAGGTCACGATGGCACCTACTATAACCCCCTAATAGCCAGGCCAACCCATAGTCCAGAACGGCCACTAATGGAATACTCAACACTACAAGGAAAAGAATACAATATATCTTAAGTAAACATTAGTACATATGACACGACCCGAAATCGGGCCATGTTTTATGGGCACCTCAAGCCCACATGAACTGGAGGTCGCCCTAATAACCTAATCTAATCATCAAATATAAATCACAAGGGTCGGGTGGATCCCGACCATATAATAAGATAGCAGAAAACATGCTACAAGTCATAACTTAAACATGTCTAGACACTTCATTAGATTAATCAAGCTAACCAATATATCCAAGTCCACAATCATCCACAATACCTCTATACAAATCGATGTTTATAAATGTATATGTCAGGACAAGCCCCTGATGATATCCAAACCAAGTCAAAATAAGACTAAGTTTAAAGATAGGAGACCAAGAATGAATGTCTTCCAAAGTAAGGAAGCTCACCACTCCAAAGTCAATGCACGAACAACTTTGATTACCTAATCACTATGCAGGAAGAAAAAATGATGCTCCATCCTCTATGTCGTATGGGGAAATAGTATTTGGAGATGATTAACAGTTGGTGTGCTAGCATGTAAATCAAGGATAAGGATAAAATAGAATCATCAATCAACAAGAAGTCAATATATCATATTCAACCATATTCATGATATTATCCATACATAGAGGTATATCATATGCCAAATAAGTAAACAAGTGTTAACAACATTCCTAAAAGCACTCAATCATGAGACATAAAGTAGAGGACTCCGACCTTCCACACTTTGATTCAACCAACTCTTATTAGGTATGAGAATTCAACCACATTCACATATTACTTAAATGAAGGACTTTAACTATGTATACACTCCTTATGCAAGAGACTCTCACCACATACATATCCATTTAAGCAAGGAGCTCTAACCACACATACACATTCATTTAGGCAAGGGACTCTAACCACATGCCCACACGTTAGACGAGGGACTCTAACCTCATGCTGTATTAGATAGGGGACTCTAACTAAAGCAATTTAATTTGGCAAGGCACCTAAGCCTCAAGAGATATCATTATGCAAGGGACTCTAGACACTTTCATAACACCTTGTGTACATGCCTTTACCAAGGCCATTTTCATGGTAGAAATCAAAATATTAGGGTTACTCATGAACCACATGTCAAACCACATACAACAAGCACCCACATGTGCAAATAATCACTATTATTATGTATAAAATTTTTTTTAAGCATGAACAAATATTACTCGTCATTTGACAGCAAAACTCTTTTCATTTGATTTCAAAATCTCCATGTATACTAATAATACGTGTGTGAAATACATAGTTTTTGAGTTATTTAACAAGAGAGAGAGAGTTACATGCCTTAGACAACTTGATTAACCAAGAATCTTGACAAACCATTAACCATTATTAGACAATACATAACCACTTATCATCTAACCATTTTTTATTAATTTACATTATTCATTAACTAACCATCATTAACCAACTAATCCTCGTTTAACTATTTATTAATCAACCATTTAGAAACTATTCATCGTTATTAACTAGTCACCTTTTTATTACCGATATCACTTATTATCTAGCCTCATTAATAGACAACTCCTTATTTAACAACTAATCGATATTATAAACTTAGTTATCAGTATCACTAATCTTCGCCTGTGCTAAATCCGACATCATCATTAGACATAGACCAAACATCTCTAACTACTATATTTCAACAAAGCAAGATTCATTAACTAATACATTTGAGTCCTATCTACCAAGGGAGATAGTCTTCTAATAAACAACTAAATACCACATAGCTTAGCCCTTAATTAGGCAGAATAATAATAAGATCATATTTCATATAGAATCACATAAGTTATCAATACAATAATCATTAATGTATAAAATCTATGCATGCCATCACCAGTATTCAATCAATAAAATCGTATGCAACATATTATATCATCCTCCATTCCATACCGGAGAGATGTGTATATAAAATATGTATATGAAACAATAAATTGTAATTGCATACTTTACAATGATAAACATTTATCGGATATCCAAGCATTATCATAACACAACCCTTGTCCCAATAATATATTTAAAATAATTACAATATCATAATCAACGCCTTAGTCCCATATACGTATTCAGAACTCATATAAATAGTCATATTTATAAGCTATAACATATTTCTAGTCATCTCACATATACGATGCATCTAGAATATAGGAGGTATAATGTCACGACCCAAACCAGGGCCCTGGCCGTGATGGACATCCAGAACCATGAAGGCCCAAGAGCCCTTCTAACTTATAATCATATACACCATTCATATATAAATAGAAAATGCTGAAATAAAATCTGCTATGGAAACACGGTTATAATTTAAATTTAGTTTAACAATGCGGAATAAAATCCAATATCAACTAAACACCGTCTGAAAATCGTCTGCGAAATCTCTACTACATGATCAAATAACAACTGTTTGAAAACTAGGACAAGGCCCCAGTAGACCAAAACTATAATAAATAATAACTTTCTGAAAGAAACTAGGCCTTCTGAAATATAGAAGGCTCACCAACTGGAACTCTTCACTCCTGTCTGATGAAATCTACTGCTTATCAGGACCCCTAGACTGTGCCTCAGAACCTGGAGGGAGGTGGGTCAATACAGATGTACTGGTACGCAGAGAAATCCAAAATAAAGATTTAATATAAATAAAATAGTTGAGAGCTAGTCATAAACATCATGAAAGATATAATTTTCAAAACATATGGGCATTCTTGAAAGAACATAAAAAAACCTTTCTGTCAAAAGTAGTTTCTGATCTTTGTATTACTTCTGAGTTAGGTGGAACTCCCCTACAAGTCTGATATTTCACAGGCTATATGGAATCCTCCATTGACTTGGAGGGGAAGCCCCCAACCCAAGTTTGCAGCAAGGGTTGGAGTGTCTGAGTCTGATATGCCACAGGGCACTAGGCCAGCATATAATAATATACCCAGATCGGTAAATCCCAATTTTAGGCAATGATTTGTCTGAACTCATACCTTTTTCGGGGAACCACCTAAGCTCTCTTTATGCCCAATTTTATCCTATTATAAATCATGCATTATTCTAGTTTCAACATCTGAAAAATCTGACTTCAAACATGCATTCTATTCTGTTCTTAATTACCATGGCATTATATGGGTTGGTGTTGTCACACCAAGACTTGCAAGTCCTATTTCTGCCATAATGCATTATGCATGATTCTTTCATTAAAACGTAGTTCAGACCACCCAAACATGCAATTTAACAAAGGGAATTCATATTCCTAAAACTTAAGTCAAAACTATGCAAAATTCCCATCCTTTCAATAAACAAGTGGTGGTCATGTAATCTTTAACAAACCATGCAACCCTTCTCATTATATAATTATGTTCAACATTCATCAACATAAACAACCCTCTCTCTTTTGAAATCAAAATCATAATCCAAATATAACATTATTCAAGACATTTCATAACATGCTTTTTAAGATGCATTCAAACGATTTCATCATCTATCATAAGTAAATGAAAATCATCACAAGAGAGGGATTTTTCATGAATCATACTCTCAATTCAATCATCAACCCTAAAACACATGCTTACAATATATATATAATTTCAAATCAATTTGAGGGAAAGCCTAAAGGCCAAAACAATATCATCAATGATTCTAAAGCATGAATATATTCATAAATCTGAAAAACCCTTTCTTAAAATCAAGATTTTCATACCCATGAGATTTTAGGAAAACTCCGCGTACCTTAAATTAGAAGCTTTTGAATGAACTCTAGCTTTTGGGATGCTATACGTACAATTGATGTGTGCCTCTTGTAGCACTCACAATGGGGATTTCGAATCTTGACGAATTAAGGAAAACCCACGGGTAAATCTTGAGATATTTGGGTTTTTAGTTTAGAACCCTAGGGTGAGTTCTTGATGAATTTGAGAGAAAAGAATCATATTTTGGTATTTTGGGAGTTTAATCCCGTGTTATAGCTGGATAAGGGATGAAAGATACCCATTTTCCCCTTAAAAATGCAAAAATAGAACCTGAAATTTTGGTTCGTACGATAAGGCGTGTGTCGCACGCTTATCGGATGATGCTACTGTCTTAATCACAAAATGGCCATTACTTTTCGCTCGAGTATCAGATATAAGCGAAACTGGTATCTTTGGAAAGATAATTCGAAGAGATTTCATTTGAGATATAGTAGGCCCTCTAATTCATTATATACAAAGAGTTATGGTCGATTGAATTTGACCCAAGTTTTGATGCTCACTCAAACTCGAATGATAGGAAATCTTTCAACTCGTCCTTGAGTTAGGGGACCTCAATGATCTCAATTCATGCTTAAATAGGTTTACACACTACATAGTTGATTAACATGCCAAATTTGTATAGTATTTATGGCTTTTTGATCATCTATGCATAGAAATAATGGTTTTTATTCTAGGCCAAAATGTGGGGCGTTACATTATCTCCCCCTTGGGATCATTCGTCCCCAAATGATGGGTAGGAATGTTGAAGTCTTAAAGGTATCGAATAACCTGGACATGATGTCTTCTAAGAAAGAATATACTGATCTGAAATATTTAAATTTCCATCATGAAACTGAATTCTGAGCTGACTTTCCCTTACTTGCTTTAGGAGATGATTCATGCTGAGAATTTAGGATTCCCTTATGGTGTTCATGATCCAATCATACGTATCAAATTGAGAAGTGATAAGTTATGTAAGTAAGAATCTTGAGACAACAAGATTTAGATCGTACAAAGGTATTACACTGTCTGAGCTAAAAAGCCTAAAGAGATTTGAGACTATGCACTGAACTCTTATGAACTGAGTCATAACTAAATAGATGAATCTGAAACATAATGTTCGGACTGAACTGAATTCATAATTTACATGGATGGAATAGATTATCTCTTGGTATAGTCATACACATGGGACTTCAGATAGCAGGATAGGGGGTAAAGATGGAAAACCACAGTAACTTGTCTGCCTGTTTATTAAACTAAACTGCTGGTTATATGGCTAAATTATACTGGAAACTTATACTCAATTGGAGTATCTCTTCAACATTCTTTCTAAAGAAGTTCTAGTAGCATTCGGGAGAAAAGAATCTTGGGAATGAGTTACACAAGACACCCAACTAAGGAATCACAACAGTGACACTACTCTATAGCATAGAATATAGACATATAACTCATAAACTAGGATAGAATTACTAGGCCTTAGGCAATGCAACTTCTTACTTTCAAGCTTAGCGCACTTCTCGAATACTCCCTTAACTATATTATTCCGTTTAAATACCATACTCATTTGATTCAACTTAGAATTCCTATATGGGCATTGATAAATCTTTCTACTAATGCCTAAAGTAACATAAGTCCTCTCACCATGATCAAGCCTAATTTCAAAACACAAAATACAACATGCCACACCACGATACTAGTCTAAACTATATGATTCAATCTTCTATATATGTATTTTTTTTAGAGATCACACCCTAAGCATATCGTGCCTTACCACTTCAATGACTAACTCTGATATCTTACAATGGATTCACTAGCGCATATTGCATTCCTCCACTTAAATCTCAACATGTCATTCAAGCCTATCTTTATAACCACATATGAACTCCAAGGAAAACACCCATAAGGACATACTTCGCATATTCTCTAATCCACTATCAATATAACTCCCACACACTACCCAAAGAACATACACACATAAATTTTCACTAACCATCACATATATCAAAGACTTGGCCCCAGATCTTACTTCACACTTATGGCCTTATCTAAAACAAGCATACTATGATCTTCCATTAACAAGAAATATTTACTCATCACTACTATCATCACATAAGGAGGAGTTACTAAAAGGTTAGAACATAAGAACTTAAAGCATGGGACGATATTATATGAAACTTGACACTTAACTGAGGCCAAAGGAATAGCAAATCAACATCAAGGATTTATCAAAGTGATCTAAATTGGGGCATACATGACTATAAGCTGAATCTCGTCAATCATAAAGAGTATAACATAAATTATGGGAACTAAGCACACTATAAAGCATGAGTACATGAGTCATGAGATGCATGACCTCAAAGTGAAGTTTAAAATATATCAAATATGATTTCGACTACTGAATAAATTGGAACTCCTCATTTTAGAACTGGAAAAGCACGTGTTCTCTATCATATACATAAACATGAAATATGATCATGGAACTAAAACGTAAGGCATGAGTAGGTATTGGGATACTAAAAAATACTAAGATAAGAATGGGTTGAGTCTCACCCTAACTTTCTGTTGTTTTATATCATACTGACATCACTACTAGAATCTGAGATCCTGACTTGGTTACTTGTTCTATCATCTCCCCCTTAGCTGTAAGTCGTCATCTTAAGTTTGAGAGATACCTTACTAGACTCTAAACTGAACTACACTCACTGCACTCTGGGGTCTGGAATACGACAATACACGTAATTAATAAAACTTAACCAGAATGGCTACACCTGGAAGGGGAAAACCCACTGCTAATCCTACCTTCTGAGACACACTCTATCTTTCTATAGCTCCAATAGTCAATCACATAATACTTGAACACTTACTAACTTCGAATCCTTGGGAGTATTCCCATAGTCGGAGTACACACCCTATAGCGCTTCAACTCTTATTTCTGTCGGTTCAACCTTCGAAAATTCAAACTTAGATTATAACACTTAATCATGGATATCACCAAGACTTTGATGAATCATAGTACTAGTCTTTCTCCACCTAGAAACTCAACGGTACTACTATGTCTACTAGCCACATGCAACATGCAATAGTCTTAGAAAAGGCCGCAACTCTATATGACCTTAGGCATACTTCTATCTCATACATATAACATCAGACTTTGTTACTAATCAAATAAACTTAATCTATTGCATACACCATTCAAGCCTATTAGATCACTTCCATATAACTAGTATCATTAACCAAGAAATCATCACATCCACCTTTATGGACAAAAACTATTCAAACTTAATGTCTAGTGCTAAGCATGATTTACAACCCAATCTGACACAAATCTCTCACATAACATTCATCCTGTTCGACCTGCCTTGATTACCTAGCTAATGCTACCATTGCAAGCAACCTCCTAAAGAATAAGGAGTGAACGACATTAATCTTAAGCCACTATTCTTACATCTACATCCTACATTAAATTCAAGACAATAGTATAGCATCAATCATCTACCACCAATAAAGAAGGCAACATAATATACTAGTCCATCGAATTGGGACATTCTATCCAAATACCTAAAAAATCTACTACATACCTTCTCACAAGTAGTACTAGTTTACAACTACTAACGAAAAGAAGGTCAAGGGGGTAAAGTCACATAATAGACATGGTCAACCTTAATCTTATATTATAACCCCATAAAATATTATCTACTTATACGGCTTTCTCATATTATACTTACTTACCCAAGCGTACATTTAGACTACCTTCAAATTCCACAAACAACCATGAGTCTATAATTATAACTTACTGGCTCATCTAGCCATTTTCATACTTCAAGCAGACAAAAATTCACCTTAACTAATAACTCCTTCTCTACCTTCTACTAAACTAACACACAAGGACGTATCACTTCATTACCAACTCAATCTCATGTGAAAAGATTTGACTATACATATATTCAAACAACACAAGAACAACAAGTTGCTAGTGAATCTAAATAGGCCTCACACGGCTTCACTAGACTTTAATTTTTGTGTTTTGAACAAGAAAATGAAATGGATAACAAAGAAACTATGCTAGTGAATCGAAAGATCCCCACACAGCTTCACTAGACTTTAATTTTTTTTTTCAAAACCACTATGATAACAAGATTACATATTACAAGAGATAGAAAATTGACACACAATATTCAATGATCTAAGAATACACATCTTACTCTGTATAAATAAAAATCTGAGTCAAACACTTCCCCCACAGACTACCATACAATCCACACATGCTACTAGCTACCACATTAGTCTATCACTATAAAGTGGTAAATCATCCTCAAACATCCGTTATTCAACTAAAATATTTATTTACACAAAAGTCACCCTCACTCTGACTTCTAACTTTATGACTTCATATCACCAACCTCTTGGTCTAATCTTACTACCAATAGGTCATGACACCGACACTTTAAATTATACTAGTAATCGGGTGGAAATACAGTTTTGACATTCTGCTACACATCATTTCCCCTGAAACATGACATCTGCAACATAAAATTTTGAAAAAAGACGGAATATTCTTAATACCGCAGGCTGAAAAACACGATTTCATCAGAATCAAAGTTCACACAAAAATCAATACACTCTGAAGCACTAATAGACTCTTCTTAAGTCCTTACAAAATTTTAAACTCTTATATGGCTCAATCATAAAGGACCATACTAAACTTCTTCACTTGAACCACCCCAATAACGAGATATATCTGGGAATATCAAAGTAAAAAGGGCTCTCACACCAAAAAGACATATCGCACGTACCAAAATTTTACTCTTAAAAATGTGGAAATAGAACTTGAAATTTGGGTGCGTGCGATAGGGCGTGCCTCGCACGCTTATCACATAATGCTACTATCTCAGTAACTAAAATGGCCATAACTTTTTGCTCGGGTATCAGATTTAGGAAAAATTGGTATCGTTGGAAAGAAAATTCAAAGAGATTCCATTTGATATATAGTAGGCCCTCTAATTCATTATATACAAAGAGTTATGTTTGATTGAAGTTGACCCAATTTTCAACGCTTACTCAAACTCGAATGATAGGAAAGCTTTCAACTCATCCTAGATTTAGGGGACCTCTATGATCTCAATTCATGCTTAAATAGGTTCACACACTAAATAATTTATTAACATTCCAAATTTGCATAGGATTTATGGCTTTTGGATTATCTATGCATAGAAACGACGGTTTTTATTCTAGCCCAAAATGCGGGGTGTTACATATAATATCAATAAGCATATCATCATCTCTTATATAAGAGGCATCTCATATAAAAGAGGAATAATATCAATAAGAATGTAATCATCTCTCACATATAGAATATCTTATATCAATAGGTCATACATCATGACTATGAGGAATATAACCTCTCTAGGGAAATTTTCATATTTAAGAGAAATATCATCTTTATAGGCCCAACAATCATAACCAAAAAGAAGATAGCATCTTTATAGGAACAACAATCATATTCAAGAAAAAATAGCATCTCTATAGGCCAATCATCAAGTCTATGAGGAAATAACATCTCTATAGGCCAATAATATATCTAAGAGAAAATAACATCTCTATAGGCTAATCATCAAGTCTAAGAGAAAATTAGAATCTCTATAGGACACATAACATATCTAGGAGGAATATCATCTCTAAATGCCCAATATCACTTCCATACGAAGTATCATAGACATAACTCAAAAGCCACATTTCGGGGAACATCAGTATAAGTTACCAAGTCATGAGGTAACCTTATACTAAGGTTTACTATCCTAATATATGTCTAACATCTGCAACTAAGCACACAAGGATAACATGAGTCTTGGCCTAAGTGGGTCAGATGATCCCACTTCTAGACCTCAATTTCCATAATTAGGTGCACCATGCCCCAAACTAGGCTAGGGTATCTAGTTCAACTATTAGATGTCAAGTAATTCATTAAAAACCCCCAAGTCTTGGACCCTTGCAAAATTTCCATGGTTTTGGATTTACTAGTTTTGGTATGACTCAAGTGTACCAATCGTACCCTTTGATATGAGTTAGGGGGAGGCTTGGTGGTTTACTCATACACTAGGCAGTGTGTTTGGGGTAGCTAATACCTAAGATATGACTCATATTGGTACAAGTCATATAGGAACATACGAGTTGTGCAAGGCAAGTTGTATGGTGCTTGTTTTGGTTGTCTTGTGGAATCTGCCCAAGGTACGATTGGTGGGTACGATTTGGTGTACCACTCATACCCTTGGGTACGAGTTAGATAAGTGTTAGTCGTATAGAAACTAGTAGGTAGAGTCTTGGCATTGTCTTTGGTATGAGTTTGGGTACCACTCATACCCTAGGATACAGATGGTATAGGTGAGTTGTACCACTAGACGTGGCTTGTTTTCAAATTTAAGTTAATGGTAGTCCGAACATTTCCTACTTCAAATACCTTATGTATCACGTTACCTAACCCTTGGTGGCCTCTTATAACACTTATTAAAGGATGGAAATACTCCAAATACTCTCTTAAACTTACTCTTGAATATTGGAGGCTTGGGTTTCTTCATGTGTTTTATGAAGGGCTCAAGAGTCATGTTTCTCTTCATAATCTTCTTGTATAAGGCATTTACTCCTTCCCTCATTGTTATTTCCTAATAAATTCATGTGTATTTTGTTTTAAACATTGATTTATGAATCATGAATGGTGGTTTTTGAAATATATGTTGAGGGTCTTGATGCATATAATTTGGTATTGGTTTAAACAATGTTTTTAAATATTTTTGGAAATGGTTTGCATATGTTGGTACTGGTTGGTTATGGTTTAACAAATGGACTTTGATTAACCCTAATTATGGTTTTTTATGCATTGGTTTTTATCTTGGTAAAGATATGACCTCGACATGTTTGATAAAATGCCTAAAAGAATGTTTTCACTCTATTGTTGAGCTTTCATTGGAACTCTTGCATGGTTTGGTTTGGTAATGGAACCCTAAATGGATTTGGATTATTTTGCATGGTTTAAGTGATATAAATGCTTTAAATGCTTGGCATGGTCATAAATGGTTTGGAATGGTTTTAAATAGTATAAATGTTGTACATGGTTTGGAAGGATTAAATGCTAAAGCCTTAGTAGATATGAAATTGGTTATGCTTGTGAGGTACATGGGAATCCCCTAAGTGGTTTAATATGGCTAATGGAAGGGTACATGGAATCCCTTAAACCTATACATAGTTGGCTATGGATAGTACTTGCAAGTATAGTTGGTATGACGATACCACTATTAATGGCCTTGGTTAATAAATGGTTAATGGATTGGTTAGTTTCTTGGTAATGGTTTTAATTAGGCAATAATGACGGGGTCTGTAGCAAAGCTGTGGAAAGTAGAGGTCCAGGGGGACCAAAATTAGAAATTCTAATTTGTCAATGTGAGGTTTGGTCTTGGTGATCATGTGCATTATGTTACACTTTATATTTGGGGAATGTACTAGTCATCCCAGTTTTTCTACCCTGGTCGTGTGGCTACACACACTAAGGCCCTTTCAGCAGGGAAGCTAAACCCATATAGCCAATGATTATGAAAATGGGGAGCAAAATAACAGTTTAAAGTAGTAAATTACCTTAAAAGTAATTTAAACTATCAATTTAAACTTTAAAATAAATTAAACTTTAAAACAACAAAATAAGAATAAAATAATTTAAAGAAAAATTAATTAAAACAATAGAGAAATAGAGAAATTTATACTTACCAAAAACTTTTTATTGATATGGTAAATGAGAGAACTTTACTGTGGGAGGATTGGAAATATGGGAGATGGTAGAGAGTTTTTTTGAGTTGTTGAAATTTTAGAATGCTCTCTCTTATTACAAGTTGAAAGCCATAACTAGGCCTCAAAAGTTCTGACTAATATTTAACAAACACTATCTATTTTACGTCTATCCATACACTAAGCTATTTACTCTACGCCTATCTAGGAGTAGCTAATGACTATTTATTTGTTCTGCACGTGTCTCTAACTATCTTTTCATCCTTATCTTGAACTTGTCTTTTGATGACTTTGAGAAGATTTTGTCTTTTTCTTCTTTGAAGATTTGTACCATTTGTCTTATAGTCTTCATTTTGTTTGTGGGGTCCATTAAGTAGATTTTTAAACTTTGAAGGGGTGTGGGCACGTTTCTTTCAGTTGAGATGGTATGCCTGTGCTATTCCTTATGGATCCATCATGTCTCTGTTGCTCGATTCATTGGCATCTGAGAAAGCAGGATCTTATAACTCCATTATATGTTTTGAATGATTCTCATTATCTTGATTTTACAAGGCTTCTTTGAGCCTTCTTTTTAATTATTTCTTAGAGAGGTGTGATTCCTTCTGTGAGAATGAACTTGTTGCTGGCTTCTCTATTGGACTCCATCCATTAATCTTGATGATTTTTCTTAAGTATTTGATCCTTTAAATTTCATGAATATCGAAGGACCAATAGATAATATATGAAATTCTTTTAGCGATAAAAAATTTACACCATTTTACATTTTTCGGTACTGTAGATATATTCTGCTCTACCTAGAACTTTTCAAATTACTTTTGAAACTGTGTTGACAATACCTATTTATTTCCTCCCAACTGTTTCAACCAGTCGTAGAACCATCGAGTAATTAGAGCAGTCTTTATCTGCTCTAAATATTTCATAAACCAATAGTGAGTGTTAGGCCTAACATACATAAAATTGTACCTGGCTTCCTTATAATCGTACCAATTATAGGTCTGGGGTCGGTAATTTCTCGACAGGGGAATGGGTGTATGTAGTTTGATGAATGGTGGTTTTACCACGCATTTACATCAAACATTCATACCTTTTGCCTCAATTTAACTGATTTAGTGAGACCTAAATATGAGTAAGTGCACTAATATCCACTCTGATACAAGCACAAGGAGCATCAAAAGCACAAAGTATGGTCTAAGGGTCAAGGCTTTGGAATTAGCAAGCAATTGAAGACTTTTAAAAGTATTTTGAAGCCTTGGTCAAGATAAGGAAGGAAGGTAAATTATACACTCAAGAGGCACCTCAAGTGAAGGGCATTAAAGTCATTATGCACTCTAAAACAACACTCAAGAGGCACCTTAAATTCCCTCTCTCATTAAGGGCATTTTTGTCCATTAAATATAATAGTATAAATAGACCATTTTACTTCTCTTTTCATTAGACTTGGATGAAATTGGATATTACTCTTATATTGTAGTTTTTAGTCTCTAGTTTTAGCTCTTAGAATCCGAAATTGGTCCAAGAACATTTGAAGTTAGGGTTTCACTTGTTTTGGATAATTTGGCAAGAAAGGTGTACTTGAGGAAGAGTGTTTCCTTTGGGTCACCTAAGAGGAAGGTTTGAACTCTTATTTGTAAGGTGTGTTGAAGATTTTGAAACATCTTCTAGTGCTAATCATTGAATAGGAGTAAGGGTCTTTCAATCTATCCTTTAATTTCAAGCATTCTTCTTCTTCATCTCCATTCTATGTGTTGTTTTCTCTTTATTTGGTTGCTGTAATTTGCATCTTAGTAACCAATTTCATGTGTTTGGTAGTATTTAGGCTATGATTTGGTATCAAATCCTTGGTTAGGGTTGTTCCAACATCTCTAAATCTTGGTTTTAGTGTTCTTATATAGAAAATTTCATCAAAAAAGAGTCAAAAATCAGAAAATACCAAAAAAAATTGTGTGTTGTCTTGTGTGTTTGTTGTAGATCGGAATTTTCCAAGTTAGATCTATAAGTTTTTGTTGTTTTTTGATGGTTTCTAGTGCTAGATCTTTTCTCTCTAGTACATAGGGAGTCTAGATCTACTTTTAGATTGAAGTTTGGTTGAGTTTGAGCTAAGAACCTCCATGAACATGGTATTTTTGAAGCTTTTGTGCTACAACCGAAATTACCCTTGTGATTTAGGCATGTTTGGTGGCCGATTTTTGGTTGGTTGAAGTTGTTTTGGGCTAAGAAACCTAGATCTTAAAAAAAATTCAGATTTGGAGTTCATTTGCTAGGTGGTCAAACTTGGTCAACGCTTGAATATTCATCTTGTTCATCCATGATCTTCATAACTTAGTGAATAAGGATATTCAAAGTTCTTGTTTGATCCAAAAAAAGGAAGAAAGAGAGTGAAAAGGTTGTTTGTCTAAAAGCATATTCAAAGAATATTCCATTCTTCCAAAAAGAAGAAGGGACAAGGGGACAATAAAGTACAATTGCAAGTACAAAGGGGGGACCAATTCATTTCTCATCCATTTGAAGCTTGAAAAGGCTTCAATCTTGAAATTTTTCCCTCCAAAACCAAATTCTCTTCCTTCCTAAGAGGAGTTTGGCCGAAACAAGTTGGAATTTCAAAAAGAGTGACAACCAACCACATAGTGCCACATCCTCACTTGTGCTCAACCAAAATTCACCTCTAAATTTAGATTTCCTAGTTTCTATTTGTTGTTTCTAGTTTCTTTTGTGTTGATTCTATAACTAATTAGCAAGCTAGTAAGTACCCACTAGGTTGATAATTAGTCTTGAGTCTGTTTTGTTCGTGTCTTCGCTTTTTGTGTGCTTTTCTCATTTCTAAGTCGTAGTATTTTGTTGGTTCAAGTGCGTGCATCACTTCATTTTGAGTCGTTTCAAACAAAGATCAATTTTGATTCAAAGCTTCTCACCTATCAAGTAACTTGCCAAGTATTTCCGAATCTCCAACGCTTGTGAAGCCAAGTGTGAGGTGAGATTGAGAGTGAGTGAAGTGAGGCTTTTGAACTAACTTATTTGCTCATTTTGTAGGTTGTTTGCTTGCTGTTTTTTGTTTGCACCTTTTAGGTACATTTTCCATGGAATCCGAAGGTACTACTTCCCAACCATTGGGAAATAATGCTATTGGAGCCTTAATGGCTCGGATTGATGCCTTGGGTCGAGACTTGGCTCAAAAAATGGAAGAAAGTAATGACACTTTGAGGAGAAAAATGGAAGAAAATCATGATGCCTTGAGAAGTGAAATGGTTACTATGAAGGGTAACATTTTCACTTTTAGTGGAAAGTTTGATTATGTTGAAAGTAGGAGGAACTCACGACCTTCTACTCCTAATACCTACCATGCATCCTCTAGTGTCCAAGCCAATAACTCTTCCATGACTATAACACCCGAAACCCTCCACCAAATGCTTAATCCTCCAAGAGTTCCACAAAACCAGCCACTAAACCAATCCCAAACCTCTCCTAACCGGACCCTACAAAGGCCAATACCTCACCAAATGAACCAAGTCCAACAAGAGGGACTTGGAACTCAAAATCCACCACCAAATCCAAACCAAATACCTCTACAAAATACCACTTACCAAATGACAAATCCCATATACCAAAGACCTTACCAACCACCACCTCCAATACGACAAGTCCAAGCTCCAAAAAACCAAAGACCAAATCCACCTCCCCAAGGATCCCAAATCCGAAATCAACACCTTTATTTTGAGGATTATGGTAGAGGGGAGTATGAAGGTTATAAAGTTACTCATGGTGATGATTGGTTCCTTGAAGAAGAAATGAGGGCAAGACATGAAAAAAGAGGGCATTATGAAAGATTCCAAGGGTATGAGGAAAGACAAGGCCATATTGAACATCCAAGAATTCGAGACATTGGCATTAATTCAATCAAGGTTGTCATTCCAATTTTCAAAGGTGAGAGTGATCCGAAAGTGTACTTAGCTTGGGAATCCTCTTGTGAAAAGATCTTTCAAGTGAATGACCTTTCCGAAGAAAAGAAAAGTTGCTATGCTATTGTTCACTTTGAAGGATATGCAAACACTTGGTGGGATTACACCAAAAGATTTAGTAATGTGTTGATTGGTGGCCAACTACCTCCTTGGGAGGAGTTAAAGACACTAATAAGAGAGAGATATGTTCCGGAACACTATAGACATGTGCTTCTTGCCAAACTCTACAATTTGAGGCAAGGAAGCAAGAGTGTCATGGCCTACTATGATGAGTTCCAACAACTTATTTTAAAACTTGACCATAGAGGTGAGAAAGTGCAACATGATGTCATACGCTTCAAGGTTGGGTTGAATAAAGACATATCATCCCGTTTGACTCTTCACAAGTTTGAAACCATGGTTGAAATCTTCCAAGCAGCTATGGAAATTGAGAAAGAGAACAATAAAAGATACAAGAAAAAGGTCCCCTACACCTCATCGGATTGGTCCAAAGAAAAGGGCATGGTTTCGGCATTTATGGATCCTTCTCAAGCCATTACCAAGGCTGACCAACATCATCCTCCAAAGCTTGAAGGTAAAACAACTTCTACTTCTCATTATAAGGGTCTACAATGTTTCAAGTGTTAAGGTTGGGGTCATAGGGAAAGTGAGTGTCCTAACCGACATAATGTGATTCTAAGGGAGGGTAAGTTATATTATCTTGGTGAAGAAGTGGAGTTGTAAACCTAGGAGAATGATGACAACTCTCAAGATGGAGAGTGCACAGAACTCGAAGTTAAAGGTGAGGGTAGTGAAGAAGATGTGTTTCCTTGTGAAGGAGAATGTGATGTGCCTAGTTATGTTGTTAGGAGAACATTGTTTAGTAAGGTATTGGATGATTAAAGAGAGAACTTCTTTCGTACTAAGTGCCTTATTAAAGGAATTATGAATTCAATGATCATAGATAGTGGGAGTTGTGTGAATATTGTTAGTGTCACCTTGGTTGACCACTTGAAACTAGCTACTATCCCTCACCCGAATCCATACAAGCTTCAATGGTTAAACAAGTATGGTGAATTGAAGGTCAAATGATAATGTGTGTTTATATTCAAGATAGGGAGTTATCATGATGAAGTTTTATGTGATGTAATACCTATGCAAGCATGTCACATATTGTTGGGAAGACCTTGGCAATTTGATAGGCACACTATACATGATGGAAGATCTAATAGGTACACCTTTGTGCATGGTGGCCAAAAGTTAACTCTTCTCCCTCTTTCACCATCTAGTGTGAATGAAATCCAAAATAAAATCAAGAGGTTGGATGAGAAAATAAGAAAGGAAAAGGGAGGGGAAGTTTTGGATTGTGAGAAAAGAAAGGGGAAAACAACTTTGTTTGTGGGACTTGCGCACAAAGGTCCCTCGATACTCACTAACCCAAAGTCTAGCATTTTACCTAGCCTTGATACTCCTTATTTGAAAGTTCAAGCTCATTAATTATCAAAGGAGGATCAACAAGAAATCTCACATGAAAGTGGCCTCAAAACAACCTTGGCCGAGAGCTTCAAAATAGTTGACTGTCCTAGTCCAAACCGAGGTAATGATGCTATTACCTATGTTTACTTGATCTTAAATTGTTGTCATGTGATTTATTATGTAGAGGTTTGGAAGATCCTTGATGTAGGTGTGCATGTTTCTTCTCTTGTTAGCTCTCTTGATATGTATAGTAAACCATGCACACCTAAGATTAATCCACTACTTGAACATGAGAATAGTGTGATTGGAAACTTCCAAGTTAGTATTGATGTTAGTAATGATGGTCTTGATATTCAACATGGTCAATTGAACTTGTGTAATAAATGCCATTATATTAATCTTGTTCATAGTGACCTTGTGTTTGTCCTAGTGGTGGATAATGTCTTGAATGATTGTGAACTTGGTAACCTAGTGAAAGGAATGGGCCATTTATACTTAAACCTTTACCATTTTCTCCCATTTGACCCCGGCATACTCTTGAGATGTGAGGGTTATAGTTGCTGGTCGTACTCACTTATTCTTGATATTGAGGCTATTCATGTCTTTGGTACTTTTTATGCTAAGCTTTTTATGTTTAAAACCAAGGATATGTGGATGCATGTCAAGTGTGAGCAACAATGGGTTGATGATATTAGTGTGGTACTAATGCTAACACTCCTACCAAGGGGATTTTGTGTTTGTTTTTGCTCTCTCTTTGGTTTTGCAAGATCTGAATTTTAGGACAAATTCTTTCAAGTTGGAGAGGATGATACAAGCACAAGGAGCATCAAAAGCACAAAGTATGGTCTAAGGGTCAAGGCTTTGGAATTAGCAAGCAATTGAAGACTTTTCGAAGTATTTTGAAGCCTTGGTCAAGAAAAGGAAGGAAGGGAACTTATACACTCAAGAGGCATCTCAAGTGAAGGGCATTGAAGTCATTATGCACTCCAAAACAACACTCAAGAAGCGCCCCAAATCCCCTCCTCATTAAGGGCATTTTTATCCATTAAATGTAATAGTATAAATAGACCATTTTACTTCTCTTTTCATTAGACTTGGATGAAATTGGATATTACTATTATATTATAGTTTTTAGTCTCTAGTTTTAGCTCTTAGAATCCTAAATTGGTTCAGGAACATTTGAAGTTAGGGTTTCACTTGTTTTGGATAATTTGGCAAGAAAGGTGTACTTGAGGAAGAGTGTTTCCTTTGGGTCACCTAAGAGGAAGGTTTGAACTCTTATTTTTGAGGTGTGTTGAAGATTTTGAAACATTTTCTAGTGCTAATCATTGAATAAGAGTAAGGGTCTTTCTATCTATCCTTTAATTTCAAGCATTCTTCTTCTTCATCTCCATTCTATGTGTTGTTTTCTCTTTATTTGGTTGGTGGAATTTGCATCTTAGTAACCAATTTTGTGTGTTTGGTAGTCTTTAGGCTATCACACTCCTTGCAGGTATAGAGTTGAAAAGAAAGAAAGAAGTAGATTAAATCTTGAAATGATCAAAAGAGAGCAGAAAAAGTGCAACTAAATACTCACAGCCGAAAGGACCTCGGGTATCGCGCTCGCACTTAGATCACCGTGATCTCTATCATCCAAGTATAGAACTTATTTAGCATTTGGTAACGTGATCACGATCTAATGTACGCGATTGCAAATCAAGCAAGTTAGCTAGTATCACGCGATCACTCGGTCATAAGCACGACCACGGTTATGTGATTGCAGTCAAGTCACACGACCGTGACATAGAAGGCTAAATTAAGGAAGGGAAACTTGGTAAATTGGGTAGCTGAGTCAAGATTTAGATGGAGTTTTAAAAACACTCTTAGAGAGGAAGAAAATCCCTCAAATTTGGGGGGTAGGAGGCAAAAAGAGAATTTTAGATAGTTTTTTCTATCATGGTGGTTTTTATTTTCTAAGGATTAATTAGTGAAATTAGAATGTGGAGTTGAAGATCATTTCATCCTCTCTTGGTATGAATTCCATAGATGCATTTCTTGGTAACTTTATTTTCCCTTATCTAATGAGTAGCTAATTTCTTTAGTATTGGGATTATGTTGAATTAGTGTGTAATTGTGTGTGGGTATTGTTGTGTTTGCATGGATTTTAGTTGTTGAGTATGTATTTCACTATTGTTTGAGCTTATGAGTTGGGATTTTATGGGTGAAAACTCCAATTTTCCAAATAGGTTTGATGGGTGAAAGCTCCAAGCTCTAGAAACCCTTTGTCATCCTCGAAAGAAGGGCTTAGGTGAATATTAGGTAACTTATAACGTCCTCAAAACAGGGTTATCGAGGGACAAGGCAATGGTGAAACACTAAGTCTATGGTTTACTACCCTCTGCAATCTTAAAAATAAGTTTTTACGAAGTGTAAATCATGTCAAGAGCATCATCCTAGAAATAGGGATGCTTGGTTGAGGTTTTTGGTGGTTACGTAAACTCCACACTTATTAGGTTCATGAAAGAGATAATGGGTGAAATCATTATGGTTTTGTTGAAAGGTTGACCTCAATGATATTTGACCTAACCTATCAGTTAATTAACTGCTAAATCCCATAATAAACTAATATTATCCCACATACGTTACCTCTAAGGAGACATAATGCCAAGATTCTTCCAAACCTTGAATTTAGACCAAAGAAAGCATTCACTCTCTACTGGTTAAAGTTTGTGTGAAGAATTTTTGACAAATCCCCCCATTTACTTATACATGTTTTTTTCCATTACAATTCCGGGTAACCTTATAGTAACTTGAGTATCCATAGGTTGGAAGTATATAACATTCACTCCTTGAGATTTGACCCTAATTTACATTGGTTTATTTGACAATTACAGCCTCATTCCTAAAATAGGGGAGTGAGTTGAGCGTTATCAAAATGGAACCATTGCTGGGGAGTGAAATATAAATTTAACTTTTGTGGTGCTAATCTTATGTAGGAATACCCAGAGTGGGGTAATTTAATGTTTTTATTGTTTTTAATCTTTGTGTAGGTGAAAGCTAATTGTTTCCAAGTCATCATGAATTATGGGGACTCAATTTGTTGCGAAGCCAGAGATCATGAAAGTGCAATTCTTATTCCCCCCACCGAGGAGCATAGATAATTCTATGTTACAGGTATGATGACGACATTGCTCCACATAAAGGGACTTTTCGGGGGTGAAGCTCATGAAGACCCAAATTCTCACTTAAAGGTTTCATAGAAGTTTTTGCTCTATTTAAATTCGCGCATATATCATGAGAATCCATTTGGCTACTCCTTTTTCCGCTATCTCTCACGGAAAAGGCGATACGGTGTCTAAGATCTTTGCCCACCGAATCGGTGACTTAATGGAAAAGTCTCACGGAGGTCTTTCTAGGACAATACTTCCCACCATCTAGGAAGTTGAGGTTGAGGGATGATATTGTTAAATTCCGCCAATACCATAAGTAATCATGGTACGACGCTTGGGGAAGGTTTAAATAAACACTTTTGAATTTCCCCGCACATGAGGTTCCATAGAAGATGCTTTTCCAAATTTTCTATCGAGCATTGGACCAACTAAACAAAGCCATAGTGGACAATGTATTCGGTGGATCATTAATAAACTCATCATACGGTATTGTTTAAAAAATCTTGGACCCAGTAGCAATTTGGTGTAAGGGTTGGGACATAAAAGATGCCGAGGTGGCCATGGGGGATCCCTCCTCATCCTATGTATGCAATGAAAGGAAATATAAAGAAGAAGAGATCAAAGAAAATTTAAGCAAGGTGATGCCATTCCTCAAACTCCTACTTTATCATATGTTAGGAGACTTAATGGAAAGTGTAAGTGTGATAGATGAAAGAGAAGTTAAGACTTGTGGTGACAAGGAGGAAAAGGTGATGGGTGACGAGCTAGGGATGACACCTAGGAACTCGGAGGGTTTCCATATTTCCCAACAAGGACAAGATGGGAATTAAGGTTGGAACCAAACAAATAAACATGGTACATCTTGAAGAGAAAAAAAAGATTGATAGAGAGATTTTGGCATGAATCTTAAGTAATATTGAGAGGACCAGAGAAATGGTAAATGAAATGCAAAGTGAATTCTTAATTCTCCACCAAACGATTGAATCTCACTCCTCTGCTATTCAACAAATCGAGGAAAAAGTGAGTGAAATATCAAAGTATTTAATAGAGAGGCATATTGAAGAAACGCAAGATGGGAATGCGTCACAAGCAAAAAGAAAAAGGCCCAATGTTGAGGAGTCAAAGTTAAAAGAGACATCGATAAGGAAGCCTATTAATAACGAGTGTCTAATTGTTTTTATTCCCCCAACTCCCATGTATCTACCTTTCAAACAGTGGTCATTGAGGAAGGGAAAGCATGATAAACTCAACAAACTCTTTGATAAGTTTAGCAACCTCTCTGTTAATATCCCTCTTATTGAGGCATTGCAAGACATGCCGGGGTATGCTAAATTTATAAAAGACTTGGTGTCTAAACAAAATATTCTGGAGAAGGAGACCATAGATATTACTCACCATTGTAGTTCCATTATGACATGTGCGTATGTTGAAAAGAGGAAGGATCCTGGTGCCTTTACAATCTCATGTACCATTGGCACTTTCACATTTGCTAGGGTATTATGAGACCTTGGGGAAAGTGTGAACCTCATGCCTTATGCGATATTTCAAAAACTTGGGTTGTGTAAGAAAAGACCCATAAAAATCAAGTTGTTTATGGCCGATCGATCTGTTAAGAAACCTATGGGATCCTCCACGATGTTTTAGTAAAAGTAGACCGGCTCATTTACCCGGCCGACTTTGTTATTGTGGTTTATGCCATGGATGTGGACATTCCCATTATTATTGGGAGGCCATTTTAGGCTACCAGGAATGCATTGGTAGATGTAGAGGCCAGGGAAATAAAGTTTAGATTGGATGGTAAATTGGTATTTTTCAACATATGTAAGACTATGAAACAACCGATGGACCAACAAGTCATCTCGATAATCGATGTTGTTGATGGTTAGGTATCTAACCATGTTGATGTAATCTTGTTAAATGACCCATTGGTTAGGGTGTTGCGGAATTATGAACAGGAAGAAGTGGATGAGTATAACGAAGTGGTAGCTTTTCTCGTCGGGCTTCTGTTTCACACCAAGAACCCGACTAAGTTAGATCTTGATCTTAAGAACCGTGAAAGTCCACCCACCAAACCATCCATCCTAGAACCTCCCAAAATTGAACTAAAACCCATGCCACCTCATCTCAAATATGTGGTCTTAGGGGGGAATGATACATTGCTGATCATTATTTCTAGTGACCTAAATTCCTCTCAAGTAGAAGCAATGAAGTTAGTGGTCAAAAATTCCATTCGGGCCATCGGGTGGACGATAGCGGACATCATAAGCATAGATCCCGGTATATTCTCACATAAAATTAAACTCAAGAAAAATTACATACCAAGTGTGGAGCACCAAAGAAGATTAAACCAATGAAGTTAGTGGTAAAAAATTCCAGTCGGGCCATCGGGTGGACGATAGTGGACATCATCGTCATAGATCCCGGTATATGCTCACATAAAATTAAACTCAAGCAAAATCACATACCAAGTGTGGAGCACCAAAGAAGATTAAACTAACCCATGCAAGAGGAGGTAAAAAAAGGAGATTATAAAGTGGCTCGATGCAAGAGTGATCTATCCTATATCTAATAGCACCTGGGTAAGCCCGGTGCAATGAATTCTGAAAAAGAGTGGTTCACCGTGGTCGAGAATGAAAAAAATAACCTCATCCCCATCCGATCGGATGGAGTATGTGTATGGACTACCAAAAAATGAACTTAGGCACCGGGAATGACCATTTTCCAATGCCGTTTATGGATCAAATATAGGATAGACTTGCTGGAAGAGGGTGGTATTGATTTTTGGATGGGTACTCAGGATATAATAAAATTTGTATCGCCCTAGAGAACTAAGAAAAGACAACTTTTACTTGTCCATATGACACGTTCTCATTCAAGCGAATACCATTTGGATTGTGTAATGCCTTGACAACCTTCCAACGTTGCATGTTATCCATATTTGCTGACATAGCTGAAGACTCTATGGAAGTGTTCATGTATGACTTCTTGGTAGTGGGAAATTCTTTTGATTCATTCCTCAATCACTTGAATAAAGTGCTTGAAAGGTGCGTGGAAACAAACCTTGTCTTGAATTAGGTGAAATGTCACTTCATGGTAAAAGAAGGAATTGCCTTAGGCCACAAGATTTTGGGTAAAGGATTTCAAGTTGATCAAGCTAAATTTGAGATAATTGCCAAATTTCTCCCCACAATCTCCGTAAAAGGTGTTCAAAGTTTTCTTGGCCATGCCGGGTTTTTTCGTTGTTTCATCAAGGATTTTCCCAAGATAGCACATCCTATATGTAAATTTCTTGATAAATAGTCCAAGTTCAACTTTGATGAATCATGTCTCAAAGCTTTTGAGTATCTTAAGGAATTTCTCATTTTAGCACCCATTATTGTGGCTTCGGATTGGTTATCCCTATTTGAGGTTATGTGCGATGCAAGTGGTATGCATTGGGTGCGGTGCTGGGGAAGAAAAAGGACAAGATTTTTCATCCTATTTACTACGCCAACAAAACCTTAAATGATGCTTAACGCAACTACACCGTCGCCGAGCAAGAATTATTGGCGGAGGTTTACGCTTTTGAGAAGTTTCAAGCTTGTTTGTTAGGCACAATGGTAGTGGTTCATACGGACCATTCCACTCTTAAGTATCTCATAGACAAGAAAGAATCAAAGGTGTGGTTAGTTTGGAGGATTTTGTTGATACAAGAGTTCAACTTTGAGGTGAAAGATTGAAAAGGATGTGAGAATCAAGTGTCCGATCATCTCTCTCGTCTACAAGAAAACATTAAAAAGCATGGAGAGATAGAAATTGATGATACTTTTCCCAATGAGTTGATTATGTACATCGAGGGGAAAGGTACATAATGATATACAAACTTTTTCTACTATGTCACGAGTGGTGTACTCCCCAAGGGAGTTGGCTATCATCAAAAGAAATGGTTTTTATTTGACGTGAAGCGATATTTTAGGGATGATCCTTTTTTATTCCAAGAATGTACCAATGGATTTATTAGGGGGTTTGTCATGGACTTTAAAATAAATGACATCTTGGAGGCATGCCACATATCACCTTGCGGAGGTCATCATGGAGGAACCCAACTACCGCTAAGATTCTCCAATGCGGATTTTAGTGGCCTTCCATGCATAAGGATTCCATTGAATGGGTGAAATCTTGTCAAGATTGTCAAATGCATGGTGCCATTTCAAGAAGGCACGAGATTCCTCTGAAGCCTAACTTGGAGGTGAAACTCTTTGATGTATAGGGAATCGATTTTATGGGACCTTTTGTGAGCTCCTTTGGGAATAAATACATCTTGGTGGCGGTCGATTACATTTCAAAATGGGTGGAATCCATCGCACTCCCTACTAATGAGAGAAAATGTGTCACCTCCTTCCTAAAAAAGAACATTTTCACAAGGTTTGGTACCCCTCGGGCCATCATTGTGATGGCAACTCACATTTTTGCAACCAGATATTTGGTTCTCTTCTTTACAAGTATGGAGTCAAGCAAAAAGTAGCCACCCTATACCAACCCCAAATAAGTGGTCAAGTCGAGGTATCAAATCATAAATTAAAAGCCAAACTAAAAAAGACGGTAAATGTAGGATGCAGAATTGGGCAAGGCAACTTGATGAGGAACTTTGGGCCTATAGAAAGCCTACAAAACACCAATTGGTATGTTTACCTATAAATTAATGTTTGGTAAGCATGTCATTTACCCGTTGAACTTGAGCATATGGATTTGTGGGCTTTAAAGAGATTGAATATTAACTGGGGAGAAGCATCCGAGGTACGGATAACGCAACTCCATAAGATGAAGGAATTTTGGCTAAAGGCTTATGAGAGTGCCGCATTCTATAAAGAGAAAATAAATAAATGGCATGATTCTCGGATAGTGCAGTGAGAATTTCATGTTAGAGAGAATGCACTCCTCTACAACTCCCATTTAAAACTCTTCGTGGGGAAGATCCGTTCAAAATGGCTGGGACCATTCATGATCTCTAAAGTCTACCTAAATGGTGCATTCGAGTTAGAAGATAATGAAGGGAAGAAAGTCGACGTCAATGGCCAAAGAGTGAAGCACTACAATAAAAAATTCCCCATGATAGCCAATGTTAAGGGAATTAACTTCAAAGATGCTACATGGTCATGGGAAAGAGTCGTGCCACAATATTAAATTAAGCGCTTGATGGGAGGCAACCCACCTTAACTCATGTTGTGTTGTTTTGGTTTTTTGTAGGTCTTTTAGCACAAATAAGATACTCAGAAAAACAGGGGGAAAATAGAGCTAGAAAACTGGTAGTTGTGCAGGAAATGAAAAACAAAGAAAAAATAAAGGATTTCCCTCTCAGTTATTATGATCGCGGTCATCAGACCGTGATCTCATTAATGTGATCACAGCCATGATGTCGCTTTTGGAACACCAGACTCTTTTGATGCCTACTGATTAAAGGGAGCCTTTCTTACCCCTTTGCATTTTTTAGATTTTGAATTTACTTTCATAAAGGCACTCTGACTTTTAAGTTGGGGGTGTTTCGTGGTTGTATGAGTGGTAAGGCAACATGAGGTCTCCTGCCTATGAATGAAATTTACCCTATGATAATGCAAGGGAAGTTTGAGTACCTGTAGCATTGTACACCATTGGCAAAATCTGAGTAGCCATATGGTTAGTTCGCCCATTTCAAATTTAAGAAATGTGAGACTAAAACTTTGGTTGTAGTCGTAAGTTAACAACATTGTGAATGGTGCTATTGAAAATCAAGAAACCCCCTCCATCTCCAAAATTTTTGAAAAATCCAAGGCATGGACGTGAGCAATGTGCAACAATTTTTTTTTCTCTTTTTGTGGCTTCATAGATTTTGACTTGTAGATAAGAAATAGAAACTCCATGATTGTTTCCATTGGGAGGGACATTTGAGCTCCCTTAACGAATTTTGCATGCCATGTAGGGTGAGAACATTGCATTAATCTCTTGTATACTTGTGTTATCTAGAACTTGCCCCATTAGTCTTTCAAAGCTAGTTTTTATTGTATTTGGTTAAAGAAATGATCATAGGCCCTCTTTGTGATTTTGGAACCCACTCTAGCCTAAAAAGCCTACCCATGCATAATTTCAATCCCTAGTACCTACTTTGAGCCATTTTATTTTTCTTTGGGAAACATGTTACAAGCCGTGAACCATTTCTTTTATCCCTGTTTTGATTCCTACCCTTCTTGAACTTAAAAATGAAACTTGAGGCCAAGAGCCAAGGTTGGAATGGTAAAGATTGATGGAACTAAGTTTGGGGACACGAAGTTGTAAGTGAAATGCCTAATGTGCCTAAGCTTTAAAAGCAAATGAATAAAATAGGAAGAAGTCCAACAAAGGAAAGTTTTACATGGAAATTGCAAGAAAATAAAATGAAAGAAAAGTGGTGAACAAAGGAAGTAAATAAAGTAGAGTGGCCCTTAGTCGAAAGGAGGAGTGTTGTAAAGTGTGATGTAGATGTTCAGGTAAGGTGTAACTAAGTTCACTAAATGATATCCTACCCTAACTTGAACCTACATTACACACTTAGAAAGTCTTTCGAGATCTCCAACCATTTATCTTCTTTGTAGTGGTGATTGAAAATAGGGGCAAGCCTAGGGCATAAAATTTGTTGCATTGGAATTTGTTTTGTGAGAGGAGAGTTCTTGCTCTTGAATTTCATTATTGCCTATTCGGTAGTGTGGTGTGTAGAAATTCTCTTTCTTGTGAGGACAACAAGTGAACAAGTTGAGGTGTGTGACCTTTGTCACCTCCTGAACAATAAGGCAAATAGAGTATGGGTTAGTTCTAGTTAAAGATGAGCCATTTCTAGAGTATTGGTCTTTGTTATTTGATTTCTCTTTAAAGTCTTATGCATTCTTTGAGTATTACTTTTTATAATGAGGGGTGTTGAAAAATTAGTCTAGCACATGTGCAATGAGCTTCTCATGGTTGCAATTAAAGTTAAAGTCATTAAGGACCTTAAGGAATGAAATTTTGGCAAAAATGATTTTCTCATGGTAAAAGGTAGTGTTGCTTGAGGGTAAGAAAATGCTCTAAGTTGGGGGTGTTGATGAGTGGTGGTTATACCACTTATTTACATCCAAAATTCATACACTTTGCCTTGATTTAACTGATTTAGTGAGACCTAAGTATGAGTATGTGCACTAATATCTACTCTTTGCAGGTATAGAGTTGAAAAGATAGAAAGAAGTGGATTAAAGCTTAAAATGATAAAAAGAGAGCAGAAGAAGTGCAACTGAATACTCACAGCTGAAAGGACCTCGAGTATCGTGCTCTCGGGCAGATCACCGTAATTTTTATCATCCAAGTAGAGAATATATTTAGCATATGGTAATGCAATCACGATATGATGTACGTGATCATAAATCAAGATAGTTATCAGCATCACGCGATTGCTCGGTCATAACCACGACCGCAGTTATGAAATCGGAATCAAGCCTTGTGACTCCGGTAGGGCAGGCTAAATGATGGAAGGGCAGCTTGGTAAATTGGACAGATGAGTCAAGATTTAGATGGAGATTTAAAAACACTCCTGAGAGGAAGAAAAACCATAGAATTTGGGGGGTAGGAGACAAAAAGAGAATATTAGATAGTTTTTTCTATCATTGTGATTTTTGTTTTCTAAGGAGAAATTAGTGAAATTAGAATGTGTAATTGAAGATCATTTCATCCTCTCTTGGTATGAATTCCATGGATGCATTACTTTGTAACTTTCTTTTCCCTTATCTAATGAGTAGCTAATTTTTTAGTCATGGGATTATGTTGAGTTGTGTGTAATTGTGTGTGTGTATTGTTGTGTTTTCATGGATTTTAGTTGTCGAGTATGGATTTTACCATTGTTTGAGCGTATGAGTAGGGATTTGATGGGTGAAAACTCTAAATTTCCAAATGAGTTTGATGGGTGAAATCTCTAAGCTCTAGAAACCCTTTGTCATCCTCGAAAGAGGGACTTAGGTGTATATTAGGTAACTCATAACATCCTCGAAAGAGTGTTATTGGGGGACAAGGCAATCATGAAAAACTAAGTCTATTGTTTACTACCCTTTGCAATCTTAGAAATAAGTGTTTACGAAGTGTAAATAATGTCAAGAGCATCATCCTAGAGAAGGTTTGCTTGGTTGAGGTTTTGGGTGGTTATATAAACTCCAAACTTATTAGGTGCTCGAATGAGCCAATGGGTGAAATCATTGTGGTTTTGTCGAAAGGTTGACCTTAATGATATTTGACCTAGACTATCCGTTAATTAACAACTAAATCCCATGATAAACTAACATTATCCCACATACATTACCTCTAAGGAGACATAATCCCAATATTTTTCCAAACCTTGAATTTAGACCAAAAAAAGCATTCACTCCGTACTGGTTAAAGTTTGTGTGAAAACTTTTTGATAAATCCCCCTATTTACTTATACATGTTGTTTCTATTAGAATTTTGGGTAACCTTATAGTAACTTGAGTACCCATAGGATGGAAGTCTATAGCATTCACTCAATTTACATTGGGTTATTTGACAATGATTGCCTTATCCCACAAATGTGGAAGTGAGTTGAGCATTATCATAGGTGATCTACATACCATTCAAATGGGCTTAGTATCCTTTTGATTGTAAACTTTGAATATTGAATACTATTGGGATCATTTATATCTGCTAACTTATGCTCGATTTGTAATGATTCAGTATATGTTAATATGAATTCATAAACTTTCGAGTCTTGAGGGGATCATCTGTCTCCACATAGTCCTAATTTGTGTAACAAGGTTTTAACAACTCTGGTACTCAAAAACCTTTGTACTTTTTATCAAGTGCCATTATCGATAGTACCTGCAAATCTACTATCTCAAATTATTTTTTATTAGGAATGCTCTGTTCCTCTTTCTTTTGTGGAGTGGCTAGGGAGACTGCTTGCGAATATGACTCTGGTGGTTTCATTGCGTAATTATCTTTGGTTTGGATAACAATGTTTTTATTTGCTGAGGAGTATTCTTTTTTAAATATTTGTTTAAGAGGTTGAATCTGGGGTAAACTGGAAATATATTCTCTTGACGGTAGGGGAACGGTAGGCTTTGGAAAGGATGGAAATTCTGCAGGACTGAAAACCTATTTTCCGACTTTTTATCTTCTTTATTAAAGGGTCTTTTCATTTTTTCTTCTGGTCGAAAAGTTGGAATGGAGGCCTTAACCTTGATCCTGGTGTTCCGGGTCTCATAATTTCCCTGTAGAAAATTTTTTGTAAATTTTTTGGGAGCGAATTTCTCCCTTGTTGACATCTTTTTGTAAAATAGTTTTGGCTATTTTTAAAGAATTTTGAAATTTCATGATACTATAAAATTTTATTTTAATAGTGGATTAGTTTTTCTCTAATCCCCATTGGACTGAATATACTCTAAAATAGTTTGATCTTTTATAAAATCACTTTCTTCTTTTGATATATTGTTTAGATAGGGGAAAATAATCTTTTTTCTTAAAATAGTGGTGTGGGTGCCATCTAGCTCGGAAATATAAGGTTTTATTTAAGTTATAAAAGGTCTCGTATCGGGAAAACGTGAAGCAAAATAATAGTTTAAAATACTTTCATCATTTAGGGGACGGATTGGGAAAATGGGGAGAAAAATAATAGTTTAAAATAATTTAATCTTTGAAAGTATTTTAAACTTTCAATATAAACTTTAAAACAACAAAATATGAGAAAAATAAATGTAAAGAAAAATTAATTAAAAAGGTATAGAAATAGAGAAATTTATACTTACAAAAAACTTTTAATCTATATGGGAAATGAGAGAACTTTATAGAGGGGAGATGGGCAATATGCGAGAATGGTATAGAGTTTTTCTAAGTTGAAAATTTCATAATACTCTCCCATTACAAATTGAAAGACTTTAAAGAGGATTCAAAAGTTCTGACTCATATCTTATAAACTCTATCTATTTTACATCTGTCTATATACTAATACATGTTATTTCCTTAACAACTGTCCGGTAGCTGATGACTACCGTTGAATAGTTGATCTTTGCCTTTGATGACTTTTGAAAAGATGTGTCTTTGAAATATTTTCAAAGGGATTTTGCCTTTGGAGGGTCCACCATGTTGTCTTATATGTCTTTGTCCTTTGTGACATGAAGACTTGTGTACCTTTGTCTTGAAGTGACCTGTTTTTTTGGTGGATTCCATGGGGTCCACCATTTATTATGTCTTTTGCTTCTTCGTCTTGTAGTGACATGTGTTTTATGGTGACTATCCTTTGTTGAATGTAGAAGAGATGTTGGGTCTTTTTCTTTGTTGAACTGATATCGTAGTATCTATTAACTCTATTATCTTGCTTTGAAGGCGAGATTCTTTTCATGAGAAAGAACCAGATGAAGATTTATTTGAGGGGGTTTATCATAAAATATTTAAAATAGACTAATAATAATATATGTAAACCATTTAATATTTTGTGATAATGTAGAGATATACCTAATATTTTGCATTTTTATGCAAAGGTAAATATTCATCAAATCTTTTTATTGCAAAATACAGTAAAGGACCAAATAGAATTTTAGTATAATATTAGATAACTAAAAATTTATTGCTAGATGAATTGATATTCATCTTATAGGTTTTAAATGGTTGTGTAACCTTGATATTCATCTTTATTACGTGCCATAATTTGGTGGAGCTATTAATTTTGTAAAATATTCTTCTTGTTTAAAACATTTCTATTGATAAAACTTATTTGAATAATAAATGGCGAAGGGACTCAATATTCTCCAGTAGTTTAGAGATATTCTGTTAAAATGAATTCACTAATTTTTTTGGGTCTCAAGGGGATTATTGCAATGCCCCGGAAGTACACCCTAGATGCTACACAGTGCTTACATTTACATGTGAGCCCAAGATAACCCATGAGCTTGTACCTACTGTGAGCACAGAAAAATACTAATAATAAAGATACATGTGCAGAAACAAAGCTAGTGTAACGCCCCGAGAGTACACCCTGGGCGTCACACAGTGCTTACAGTCCTGAGGGGCCACAAGCTAACCCATGAGCTGGTATCTACTGTAAGCACTAAAATAAAACTGATACCAAAAGGTTATATGAAGAATTTAACTAAGGAATGCCATAAGGTTTTAAGTCATAAATTTGATAAAGTCTGTAAAACAAAACTGATAATACTAATAAACGTCTGACAATGATAACTGAAAATTGAAAACTGACTAACTGTATGGATTAGTCTGAAAAGCCTCTACTGACTGAATGAGAGTTGATGGGATAGGCCCCAACTAACTCCAATTAACTACTGAACTGAAAACATGAAAGTAAATATATCCTGTCCTCAAAATATGAGGACTCACCACTGCTAGGGATGATAATCTAGAAATTCTATGTGCAATCCGGGAACTGGGCGTCCGAACCTATGATATGATATATCATAGCGCAAGAAAAGAGTATGCGATCAGTACTTTGAATGTACTAGTATGCTAAATGAGGTAGGCTGATATGCATTGTTTCATGTGCATGATTAATAACTGACTGAATAAATTGCAGGAAATACTAAGTAGAACATATGAAATATGTAAATACTGAGAATGCATGACCAATCATAAACATATTTTAAATATAATCTGTAATCCGAGATACTGAAATCTAAAAACTAAATTACTGATATCTGTATGCTCTGGTAAAACAACTAAAACTGAATTACAAAGATGATTACTGGATTGAGACTGTGGGAGCTATCATTAAACCGACATGCCCTAATGAGCAATTTTGGGGTCCAACCTGTAACACCAGTTGGAAGGGTGTCAGTACCATTCCACGGGTACTAACACTGGCTATGTGGATCCACTAAAGTGTTGTCCTAAAGGACTAAGGGTTACCCTCAACTGGCAGGTACCCGTATAAGATCAACCCTCAACTAGCAGGTTAACATCTCAACCTACGCTAGCTACGTAGTTTTGGAACACGATGACTGCTACATAAGGTCACACCCTCAACTGGTAGGTGATCCCCCATCCCTGGGTTCGCTCGGTTCTAAATCCTACTCCCAATTGAACTGACTCGGAATATTGAAATGTTCTAAGTTTAACTGATTATAATAACTGACTGAACTGATGGCACTCATGATTTATCTGATAAAATTCTGAAAATACTGTGTCTAAGTAAACAACTATGTTTTTGGGTATTCATAACCCCTGGGACTCGAGAGAAATGATAGTTAAATAATGCTAAAACTTTAGGACATAATATGAAAACATTATAGAAAATTCATTCTTGTAGGCATTTCATCAAACACTTGATGTTCATATAGTTCAAGATAAGCATGGGAATAGTTTAAAGCTTGTAGAAATTGCATGATTTCAACATCAACATCGCTAAGTATGATTTCAATCAATGAATAACAACATTAAAACATGTAGGGTTTGATAAACAACAACAATTTCATGTAAACATGTTATAGAATTACAATTCATGGGAATTCATGGTTAAAATCACAATTTAAAATCATGATAACTTGTAGAGATCACAAATTTGAATTCAAAATTGGATACTTGGGCTCCATGGGTAAAAGAATCCATAGATGAATACTTAACATACCTGGGTTGATGAATTTGTGAGAATTGATGGTGAATTCTTGAGTTTTGATCACGAACTTTGAAGGCTAGGGTGTTTTTTTGTTCTTGAAAGAGGGCTGCTTTAATTTTGAGAGAATTGTGAAATAATGAGCAAATAATGCTCTATCGGGACTTAAATCCCGTGTTTGGATGGATTTGGGGCTATGGGAAAAGACCAAATGGTCCCTGGAAATTAAATTGCGCATGTGGAAAATCCTGATTTTTGCCTTTGGTGCGATGCAGTGCTATCACATTACGCCACTGGAAAACTGACAATTCTATTTTTTCCAACATGGCGACGCGGTGCTATCGCGTTTTGCCTTTGGAAACGGACTATCCCTAACTAGAAGTTTGGCGCGTCACTATGCCAATTATGGTGCCTCACTGGAAAAGGACAATTCAGAAAAGGCCCCTTGCTGTGAAGCGGTGGCAATCACGATGACGCACTGGAAAAGGACGAACGTGATTTCGATCATCACCGCGATGCGGCCTTATCGCGTTGGGCTACTATTATGCACTAAAAGTTCCATAACTTTTCACCCGAGTATTGAATTTGGGATAAATTGGTATTATTGGGAAGCTAATTCAATTTTCTATCATTTGGTAGGTATTGAGATGGAAAATTCTCTGTGGAGCAAAAGATGTACTCGTTTAAAGTTGACTAAAGCAACATACTTCCCAAAAAGTCAATTGACATGGGATATTTGGATTTTTCTAATAGTTGGGAGTTATTTAAGGCCTTAATATACCTCAAACTCACTCATAAAACTACCAAAGATCTATAATGTACTATGCATAAGCTTGAAACATGGTACCAACATTAGTTTTTTTTTGGGGTATTATAATATCTCCCCCTTGGGAATATTCGTCCTTGAATGAGACTGGTTAAGCTGAAAACACAGAGTAACTGAGATTACATGCTGAATATATGTGATTAAAACATGATTACATGGCTGAGTCTGAAACATGGCACATGACTAAATTGGTTCTATGAATGCATGACTGACATGAGAATGATATACAACTGAAACTGAGCATGGAGAAGAGAAATTCTAAGAAGATTATAACCTTAAGCTGAGTCTGAGCTTATGGAGAAAAGATGGGGGTACTTGGTCCGTATATCTGCTTCTGCTTCCCAAGTTGCTCCCTCCATGGACTGATTCCTCCAAAGACCTTTGAATAGGGGAAATTTTTTGTTCCTCGGTCTACAAATTTGTCGATCAAGGATTTCGACTAGAATTTCTTCATAAGAAAGGTTGTTCTAAACATCTACGCTTTCTAAGGGAACGACAACTGTTGGATCTCTAATACACTTCTTCAACAAGGAGATGGAATACTGGGTGGACTGATTCTAAGTCTTCAGGAAACTCAAGCTCATAAGCTACCTTCCCAAAATGGCTCATAATTCTCTAAAGGCCAATATATCGAGGACTAAATTTCCCCTACTTACCAAACCTCTTCACTCCCTTCATTGGAGAGATCTTCAGTTATACGAAATCACCAATCTCAAACACAAGATCTTTACTTCTCACATCTGTATAAGATTTTTGTTGGCTCTGGGCTGCCTTACGCCTCTCCCTAATCAACTGTACTTTCTCTAAAGCATTAAACACCAAGTCAGTCCCTATCAAAGTGGTTTCTCCTACTTCAAACCAACTAATTTGAGATCTACATATCCTTCCATATAGAGCCTCAAACGAAGCCATCTGAATACTAGAATGATAGTTGTTACTGTACACGAACTCAATCAAAGGCAAGTGGTCAGCCCAACTGCTCTTAAAGTCAACTACACACGCCCTCAACATATCCTCAAGGGTCTAAATGGTCCTTTCTGCCTGACATATCTATCTGAGGGTGAAAGGCTGTACTGAGGTAAACTTATGTGCCAATACTCTTCTGAAAATCTTTCCAAAAGTTAGAGGTAAACTGCGTACCTCTATCTAAAATGATGGACAATGGGACACCATGCAACCTAACCAACTCTTTGATATAGAGCGTTGCATAGTCCTCGATTGAAAAAAAAGTATGGACTGGCAAGAAATGGGATGATTTGGTCATCCTGTCTAAAATAACCCAAATCGAATTATGCTCCTAACGCGTACGAGGCAAACTTATTACAAAATCCATGTTCACTACCTCCTACTTCCAAGTGGGAATAGTGAACTCCTATATAGACCCACTAGGCTTCTGATGTTCAATCTTAAACTGCTGACACGTGGAGCACTTAGCCACAAACTCTGCAATATCCCTCTTCATCCTACTCCACCAAAAGATTTCCCACAGATCGCGGTACATCTTCATGGACCCTAGATGAATCGAGTAATGCGCACCATGTACTTCTGCAAGAATTCACTATCTCAACTCGTCAACACATGACATACACAATCTACCCTGGCAATGAAACACACCATCTCCCCCTTGGGAGAAAACCTCTACTTTCTGATCTCTGACTGACTCCTTCAGTTTCACCAGACTAGGATCCCTATCCTGCTTTTCTTTCACTTTGGCAACCAAAGAAGATTCTGAAGTATTCTAAACCTAAACACTACCCTTATCTGAATCAACCAAATGAACACCTAACCTGGCAAGATGATGAACTTCTATGACTAACTTCTTCGTATTACCCTCAACATGAGCAACACTTCCCATAGACCATCTACTTAGGACATCTGCCACTACATTAGCCTTGCCCGGGTGATACAAAATACTCATATCATAATCTTTCAATAATTCTAACCATCTCCACTGGAGTAGATTCAAATCCTTCTATGAAAACACATATTGAAAACTTTGGTGACCTGTGAACACATCTACATGCATCCCATACAAATAATGCCTCCAAATTTCCAAGGCAAAAACAACAACTGCTAACTCAAGATCATGGGTAGGATAATTATTTTCATGGGGCTTAAGCTGTCTATAGGCATAGGCTACAACTTTACCCTTCTGCATCAAAACACACCCAAAACCAAAGCTGGAAGCATCACAATACACAACAAACCCATCTGAACTATCTAGCAATGTCAAAACTGGGGTTGTGATGAGTCGAGTCTCCAACTACTCAAAAGTCTTCTCACACAAATCTGACCATCGAAAATTAACTTTCTTAAGAGTTAATATGAACATGGGGAACACAATAGACAAAAATCCTTGAATAAACCATCGGCAATAACCAGCCAAACCCAAGAAACTCCTGATATCTAATGGAGTGATGGGTATGGGATAGTTTCTCACTCCCTCGGTCTTTTAAGGATTGACTCTAATTCCATCATTGGAAATAATATGGCCAAGGAAAGATACTAATCTTAGCTAAAATTTACATTTACTAAATTTAGCAAACAACTAATGGGCTCTAAGAGTCTGCATTACTATTCTGAGGTGGTCTGCATGATTATTTTCACTACGGGAGTAGACAAGAATGTCATCAATGAAGACTATGACGAACATGTCCAAGTAATACTTGAACACTCTGTTCATCAAGTTCATGAAGGTTGTTGGGGCATTCGTAAGACTAAAGGACACGAGTAGAAACTCGTAGTGACCATATCGAGTTTTGAAAGCTATTTTTGGAAAGTCACATTCTCTGAATCTGAGCTGATGATAGCTGGATCTGAGGTCTATCTTAGAAAAGTAACTGGCACCCTTAAGTTGGTCGACCAAGTCATCAATTTTGGGAAGTGAATATTTGTTTTTGATTGTGACTTTGTTCAACTGATGGTAGTCAATACACATTCTAAGAGAACCATCTTTTTTATGCTTGAATAGAACTGGTGCGCCCCACGGGGAGATGCTGGGCCTGATGAATCGCTTATCTAGTAGATATTTTAACTCTTCTTTCAACTCTTTGAGTTTGGCTAGAGCCATTCTGTATGGAAGAATAGAGATAGGCTGAGTGTATGGAAGAAGGTCTATTTCGAAGTCAATTTTTCTTTCGGGAGGAACTCCGGAAAGATCTTTAGGGAACACATTTGGAAATTCCCTCGCTACTGAGACTGACTCAAAGTTAGGAATCGCAGAATTAGAGTCTTTGACTTGTACAAGATGATAAATACACCCCTTGGATATCATTTTCTTCACCTTAAGGTACGAAATAAGTTGAACCCTAAGCGTTGTAGTACTACCCTTCTATTCAAGGACTGGTTTATTTGGAAACTGAAAATTGACTACTCTATTTCTACAATCATCTAAAGCATATAATGAGAGGAGCCAATCCATACCAAGAATGACATCAAAATTCGTTATCTCTAACTCCACAAGGTCAACTGAAGTGACTTTCTGAGATATTGTGACCGAACAGTTCTTGTATACCTACCTGGCTACAATGGAGACACCTACTGGGGTAGATACTTAAAAAGGCTCTGCTAAGATTTTGGGATTAACTCAGAAGTTGACGGCTATATAAGGTGTTACAAACGAAAGAAAAGCTCCAAGGTATAATAAAGCATAAATATGTAAATAAAAGACCTGTAACGTACAAGTAACCACATCAGGAGAATTTTCCTGATCCTGTCAAGACTAAAATACATATAATTTTTTTGGACGCTGACCACTGGTAGCACTAGAAGCGGCACCCTATTGAGTCGAGCAGCCGAGTAGAATTGGGGGACGACTGGACTGACCCTACTTACCACTATTTGGAAAATCCCTGATTCGGTGGCCTAGATTGCCAAACCTAAAACATATATCAGAATTGGCCCTACAAATACCCTCATTCATACTAGCACTGTTAACACTGCCTTTGGACTTAGATCCTGGCGCCCTATCCTAATTGTCATTTCTGAATTTAGGCATGGGAGCACTGGCTTAAGATTGAGCTAGGACTGAATATTTCTGATAGAACTAAGGACGGTTACCACCTTCTAACCTTGGCTGAGTAAAATTAAAGATACTTGTTCTAGTCCTCTTACTCTCTCTCTTCTTCTCCTTATTCTTCTACTTCTCAATCTATTAAGCATGGACCATAAGCCTAGATATGTCCATCTCCTTAATTAATATTGCAATCCTGCACTCCTTGACCATACTGTCAGATACCCTAGACCCCAGATACGAACTTGTTGATTCTAGATATGCTATCAGCTACCACATAAAGAGCATACCTAGCTAACTGAGTAAACTTAAGGGAATACTCCTTCACACTCATGTTGCCCTGCCTCAAGTTGATAAACTCTAACACTTTGGCTTCTCTTAACTCTAATGGAAAGAATTTATCTAAGAAGGTAGTAGTAAACTCTTCCCATTCTATAGGCCCTGCATCTATTCCTCTATCTACCTTCTACTGCCTAAACCAAGTATGAGCTACTTCTTGCAACTGATAGGCAGCTAACTCAGCACTCTCACTAGCAGTTACCCCCATAAGAATTCCTATAGATCCTCTTCAGATTTGGATCCTCTAAGAACTCTGCATGAGAAACATGCTTGTTCAGGGGATTTTCCTGAACGGGCTGAGGTGTTGGCTGGTTTACATTTCTTCTTCCATTTGTCTTTCTAGGAGGCATGTTCTGTAAATGGAAGGAAGAATAGATTAGACAAAGAGCTTAACATAAGTACACGCTCAGTCGCATGACATGAACACTACAAGAAGGGAACTTTTCTAAAACTCCTCCTAGATTCTTGTCCATAAATATGGGGCTCTTCACACCTATGCATAAGACTCTACTTGACGCGGCTTTCAGACTTCCTAGGACACTTTAAAACCTTAGAATCTAATACAAAGTTTGTAATGCCCCGAGAGTACACCCTGGAAATCACACGGTGCTTACAGTCCCGAAGGACCACAAACTAACTCATGAGCTGGTACCTGCTGTGAGCACTAAAATAAAATTAATATCAAAAGGTCATATGCAGAATTTAATTAAGGAATGCCATAAGGTTTAAGTCATAAATCTGATAGAGTCTGTAAAACAAAATTGATAATACTGATAAAAGTCTGACAATGATAACTGAAAACTAAAAACTAAACTAAAAACTGACTAACTGTCTGGACTAGTATAAATAGCCTCTACTAACTGAATGATAGTTTATGGGATAGGCGCCAACTAACTCTAATTAACTACTGAACTGAAAACATAAAGGTAAATATAGATTGTCCTCAAAATATAAGGACTCACCACTTCTACGACTGATAATCTAGAAAGTCTATGCACGATCTGGTGATACTAATTTGTCCAAATATGGTTCAAAACAGCCCACAAAATGTCACAAAATAGTCCACTAGAACTAGGCATAAAACTGCAACAAGAAAGCAAAACTAACTTAAGAGATAATGGATAAATAACTTGACATAAAGAGAACATGTAAGATAGAAACTAAAGAGTATATGAAACTCAAAAACCCCTACAAACATGTAAACTAACACCAAGTTCTTACTTTGACACAAGCGGGACTTTACCTCCTCTAAACACCAACATATCAAGCCAACAATCCAACATGAGTGACTCCACACTCAAGTTGAAACCTAGTTTCGGTTTTGTGACTCCAAAGGGAGAGGACTTGTGTTTCTTTGTGTCTTATGACTTACAACATCATCAAAAGAGTAACTAATGAAATCCTACAAGGTTCTATATATAGTGTATTTCAAAATAATATGTAAAATGACCAAAAGGCCCCTCAAAGAGTGAGGCGCCCATCAAGTGTATGGTGTGGACTGTTTTGGTGCCCTTTTAATCCCTCCTTTCACACTTCAACAATGTCTTAGGTCGGGTGGACTCTTGACACACTCGTACACCTCCATAATCATGGTTGTGCTTGTATCATCCTCCTCTTCTTGAAAAGGATTCGACCTCGAATCCAAACCTTGCAAAATCAAAAAAGAGACAAATAAGCACACATCCTCATGGTATGAGGGTTAGGGTTAGCAAAATAAATGCATCAATATGTAATGCTAAGGTGGGATAAACTTAAAGTATATCCAAGGGTCCTTTGTGTTGAACATGAAAAGCTTAGTACAAATAGCAAAAAGGAAGTGACTAGGATAAACACCAAGAAATATAGAACATAGGCTGAGACTACTCCTACCATACTCTAAGATGGCACCTGGATCAAATGGTAGAAGTAACCAAGGACCTAGGTCTCGGACACTCTTACTTTCCCCTATGGTGTCATCCTCAAAATTAGGCACACCATATAGATCACTAGTGGAAATATCATGAGCACAAAAGGGGTAGATAAAGGCGTCACACAAGCCAACTTCAACTATGATCTCCTTATGCATGTACTCACTAGTTTCAAGTCCATCAACACTACTATGCTTAACATTGGAAACACATAAAGAAGAAGTAGATGGAATTTGTAAGCATGCACCACATTCTCTTTCAAGAGAGTAATCCCCATATAGACATAAATCACCTTGGGAAGAAAATGGATCACACACAAAAACATTATCACAAGAACAATCACATTTAAGGTTTCCTAAACATTCAAGAGATTCATGGTCATCTTCACCCGATTGGCTATTTCTTTCAAAGACTACACATTCCCTACCCTTAAGAGTACTCTCATCTTCCAAGAAGAGATTTCCATCTTGAGGAGGAATGTTGTCATACCATAGTGGGTTAACATATAGGCTATAGCCTTCAATACAAGCCATACCATCATTCGCACCACTAGGTTCATTAGGAGTGAATGTATCATCTTCAAGCAAGATATTATGGCTGAAGAAAGTAGAACCTAACCTAGGGGTAGATTTAGAATACACATATTTACTCTCTAAAGGACAACCAAAAAGTTCCAAAGATTTTTCAAACACATGATCATCCCAATGAGCAAGACAAATATTAGTTGCCTTACCATAATACAAGCTCTCCGATTCACTCCCATTTTCAATTACATGATTTCTATGAGAAAAATATCAATAAGGCGTTCATCATACATCATGATCAAAGAATAATGACCTTCTATACTAGGAAAAACTGCAACTACATCCATTTGGCTACTACTAGACACATCATAACATTCTAAGTTCATATGAGTGTAGGGGATAACGTTTTTACCTTGTAGCTCACATGAGCTACAACCGTCATCTTGACATATGTCTGAGCTTCCCTAGTTCTTCATTTGTCCTAATATATGATCCAACCTTTAATTTTCCATAGCCAAGTATCAGGAAATAGTGTCAAGGTGGTCCAAAATGGCACTTGTAACATAATTGCCCAAGGTTGGAGAGGTTGAAGCAGCGGGTTCCATTGCAATTGTACCTACAAAAAAAAACTCACAAAACAAAAAAATAATTAGTTCACAAATTCCTCACCACACTCTCTCTCACGTCTTGATCATCCCATACTTGGTTTCAAAAATATTACAAGTCGTTTTGTAGTTCGTGATGAGTCGAGGGATGAATCTACTCCTTGGTCGAAATGGATTCCTTGATTGAAGACTCAAGAAAGTAATGTCTAAACTTGAACCAAGAAATACTACGATTCAAAGACAATAAAATCACAAAAAGTAACGCTAGCACGAAGAAAGAAGTGATGTGGCGGTCTAGGATTGGTTACGGTTTTTGAAAGATTCTTATTTTTCCCAACTTTGAAATTTTGGTTTAAATTTCAGTTCTTGAAGTGGTTTACCCGCCCTTGGATAAGACAACAACAAGATTGGAGCCCTTTTCACCTGTCAAAAAGGTTTGACTTGTCTTACACCTTTTAGGCAAGACACCTTTTTGAGGGGTTGGCAGACTTTTCCTCTTTTGGACACCTAGGAAAGTGGTCTTTCTTTCTTTTGGTAACTAGTCTTTTTGGTAGATCTTTTGTCTCCCTTCCCTTTTGGTAGATTTTTGGGGACTAGTTTCTAGACAAACACAAGGGCTTCTCTTCCCACTACTTGGGTTTGGATCAAACAACACTATTAAAGAGTTTTCTTGCAACTATACATGAATATTGGTCTAGAACAACAAGAACATTTAATAGAAGTTTGAATACCAAGTATCACGTTGAGCTCCAAGAACCAACAACACCTTTTTCGAACTTAAAACCCACAACAAAATACCAACAACACGATTTAAAACCACACCTTAAAATTTCAGTCCACAACAACCACCAAAATGCACCAACAATGATCAAGTTTGGAACAGCAACAACAATACCAACAAGACTCGTTCAAGCTCAACTTGGATCTTGACTCAATGGTGTTCGTGAAGAAAGAATCTAACACAAAAAAACAACAACAAAACAAGTAAAATACACCTAGATCTAGACTCAAACTCAGCCAAGAAAACTACATCAAGAATACAACTTTGGCCAAGAACACAAACACGGGCAGATTGCTATTTTTCTGAATTTTTCAGTTTTCAATAATTTTTTTTTTGATTTTCAAATTTACGAGCCCAAGATAGATCGTGGGAACAAGATAAAGCCATGATATAATTCCAAATGATACCAAAAGGTCAAAATATGTCTCAAAACAGCCCACAAAATGTCACAAAATAGTCCACTAGAACTAGGCACAAAGCGGCAACAAGAAAGCAAAACTAACTTAAGAGATAATGGATAAATAACTTGACATAAAGAGAACATGTAAGATAGAAACTAAAGAGTATATTAAACTTAAAACCCCCTAAAAATATGTAAAATAACACCAAGTTCTTACATTGACACAAGAGGGACTTTACCTCCTCTATAAACCAACGTATCAAGCCAACAATCCAACACGAGTGATTCCACACTCAAGTTGAAACCTACTTTCGGTTTTGTGCCTCCAAAGGGAGAGGAATTGTGTTTCTTTGTGTCTTATGACTTACAAAATCATCAAAAAACTAACTAATAAAAACCTACAAGGTTCTATATATAGTGTATTACCAAATAAAGTGTAAAATGACCAAAAGTCCCCTCAAAGAGTGGGGCACCCATCGAGTGTATGGTGTGGACTATTATAATGCCCTTTTAAGCCCTCCTTTTATAATTCCACAATGTCTTAGCTCAGGTGGACTCTTGACATACTCGTAAACCTCCATCATCGTGGTTGTGCTTGTATCATCTGGGAACTGGGCTTTTGAACTATGATATGATACATCATAGCGCAAAAAAAGAGTATGCGATCAATACTTTGAATGTACTGGTATGCTAAATGAGCTAGGCTGATATGCATGGTATCATGTGCATGAATAATAACTAACTGAATAAATAACATGAAATACTGAATAGAATGCATGAAATCTGTAAATACTGAAGATACGTGAAATCTATAAATACTGAGAATGCGTAAAATCTGTAAATATTGAGAATGCGTGACCAAGCATAAATATGTTCTGAATATAATCTATAAACTGAGATACTATAATATGAAAACTGAATTACTGATATTTGTATGCTATGGTCAAGCAACTAAAACTGAATTACTGAGCTGATTACTGGACTGAGACTGTGGGAGGTATCATCTAACCAACACACCCCAATGAGAAATTTTGGGGTTCAACCTGCGACCCCAGTTGGAAAGGTGCCAGTACCATGCCACGGGTACTAACACTAGTTGTGTGGACCCACAAAAGTGTTTTCCTGAAGGACTAAGGGTTACCCTCAACTAGTAGGTACCCGTATAAGATCAACTGTCAATTAACAAGTTAACATCTCAACTTACGCTGGCTACATAGTTCTGGAAAACGGGGATTGCTACTAAAGGTCACACCTTCAACTGGCAGGTGAGCCCCTATCCCTGGGTTCGCTCAGTGCTAAATCCTACTCCCAACGAAACTAACTCAGAATATTGAACTGTTCAAAGTTTAACTGATTATGATAACTGACTGAACTGATGGCACTCATGAATTATCTGAAACTATTCTGAAGATACTGAGACTAAGTAAATAGCTATGTTTTCGGGTATTCATACCCCCTAGACTCAAGAGCAATGATATCTAAATAGTGCTAAAACTTTGGGGACATAATATGAAAGCATTATACAAAATTCATTCTTGTAGGAATTTCATCAAACACTTGATGTTCATAGTTCAAGCTAAGCATGTGAATGGTTTAAAGCTCGTAGAAATAGCATGATTTTAACATCAACATTACTAAGTATGATTTAAATCAGTGAATAACAATATCAAAACATATGGGGTTTGATAAACAACAACAATTTCATGTAAACATGGTATAGAATTCCAATTCATGGTTAAAATAACTATTTAAAATCATAATAACTTGTAAAGATCACAACTTTGAATTTAAAATTGGATACTTGGGATCCATGGGTTAAAGGAACCCATAGATGAACACTTAACATATGAATTCGTGAGAATTGATGGTGAATTCTTGAGTTTTGATCTTGAACTTTGAAGGCTAGGTTTTTTTTTTGTTCTTGAAAAAGGGTTACTTTAATTTTGAGAGAATTATGAAATAGTGAGCAAATAATGCTCTATTTGGACTTAAATTTCATGTTTGGAGGGATTTGGGGCTATAGGAAGAGACCAAACGGTCCCTGAAAATTAAATCACGCAACTGGAAAATCCCAATTATGGCCTTTAGCGCGACGTGGTGCTATTGCATTGCGCCACTGGAAAACTACCAATTCCCACTTTGCCCAATGGCGCGACCCGGTGCTATCTCATTGCGCCTTAGGAAATGGACGATCCCCGACTGGAAGCTTGGTGCGACGCGGTGCCCTACTGGAAAAGGACAATTGAAAAATGGCCCCTTGGTGCAAAACAATGGCAATCGAAGTGACACACTGGAAAGGACGAATGTGATTTTGGCCACCACCGCGAAGTGTTCTTATCGCGTTGGCCTACTATTTTACACTAAAAGTGCCATAACATCTCACCCGAGTATCAGATTTGGGAAAAATTGGTATCGTTGGAAAGATAATTCAATTTCCTATCATTTTGTTGGTATTGAGATGGAAAATTCTTAGTATAGAAAAAGATGTTCTCATTTGAAGTTGACTAAAGCAACAATCTTATCGAAAACTCAATCGATAACGAATATTTTGATTAGTATAATAGCTGGGAGTTATTTGAGGACCTAATATACCTCAAACTCACTCATCAAACTACTAAAGATCTATAATGTACTATGCATGAGCTTGAAACTTGGCGCTAACATTGTTTTTGATTTTTGGGGTATTACAGCTGGATACACCATAAGGTTTAAATTACTATAACAATCTTAGAAATAATGAGCCTAAACATAACTGTTTGAGAACAATACTGTAAAGAGTGTCAATAATTACTAAAACTAACTATCTGAAAATATCTAAAAGCCTCTAACTGAATGATTATGGAGTTGATGGGACAAGTCTCCAACTAACTCCGACTGACTACTGAAATGAAATGCTGAAATAAACATAGTCGACCCTCGAAATATGAGGACTCACCACTGCTACTAATGCTGATGCTGGAATATCTAAGTGCGGTCGGGAACTTGAGCATCCGAACCTATGATATGAGACATCAAAGCACAAAAAATGAGTATGCCGTAAGTAATTTGAATGTACTGGCATGCTAAATGAGGTTAGGCTGATATGCATGGGCTCATGTACATAAATGATAAGTGACTGAATGAATAGCATGAAATAAATGATGCATAGTATACATGAAAGCTGTAAAATCTGAGGATGCATGACCAAGCATATAACATAATACTGAAACTGTTTGTAAACTAATGTACTAAAATGCTGATACTGAATAATTGATAACTATATGCTATGGTCAAGCAAACCTAAAATTATACTCTGTACTGAATACTGAACTGAGACTGTGGGAGATAGCTATAGGCGATATACCCTAATATACTATTAGGATCCAACCTGTAACCCCATTTAGAAGGGCATCAGTACTATGCCACGGGTACTCATAATGGCTGTGTGGATCCACTAATATGATGTCCCAAAGGACTAGGGTGTCATGCCTAACTGATGGAGACCCCTCATATCCTACGCTTTCTATGTAGTTCTGGAACACAGGGACTGCTACTAACGTCTCATGCCTACTGACGGGAGAGACTCCATCCCTATGTTCACTCGGTGATAAGGTATACTCCCAACTGAAAGACACTGGATTCTGGACTGATCTAAGTTTAACTGGACCTGATAATTGACTGGACTGATGACGCTCATAGTTTATCGAAAGACATTCTAAAAAATACTGACGACACTATGGACACAACTAATTTTTTGGGTATTCATAAACCCCAGGACTCAATAGCAATAATAATAAGAACACATGAGAGCATTTGAAACCATAATAAGTAAGTATTACTCCAAAATCATTACTTAGACATTTCATCAAATACTTGAGGGTCATGAATTAAAGCATAGAATAGTTAAAACATGTGATGGTAGCATAACTTCAATATTAAGACCAAAAATTAATGCTTAACAAGACAAATTCCATCATTCAAACGTGAAAGTTAGTTCAATCAAAAATCACGTGTACACATCATGTATATTCGAAATTCATAAAAGTTTAATAAAGATAATTCGTGTAAACATGTGAATTCATGATTTGAAACATGAAAATAGGTTCTTGGACTCCATGGATGAGAAAGGGCCCATGAATAAACATTTAACATACCTTAAAGCTTTAATCCTGCAAGAGAATTAAGTTTCTTGAACGTTCTTGGGTGGTGAAGCTTGAATTCTTAAGTTTTATTGAAGGAATAATGATTGAACTTGATGAATGTGGGTTGTGGATAGGGTTTATTTTAGAGAAAAAATTGAGGAAATTTGGCATATAATGCCTTAACTGGTGATAAATCTAGTGTTTTCACGGATTGGGGCAGTGGGAAAAGAACAAACAGCCCCTGTACGATTTAAACTCGCAACTAAAATGCAGATTTAGTCACCACTACAATGCGATGAACTCCTCATCTCTATACCCACCGCGAGCGGTGCAATCGCAGTGAGGTTCAGGAAATGAAATCCAAACATGCCTTAATCCTCATCCAAAAAATCTGAAACTTCCCTGAGATATGCTACTAACACCCCTGAACATGAATTTACTTAGAAACTATTGTCTCAAGGTCGAGAAGGTTACTTTAGAAATCTTCTAAGTTAAGAGGACAAAAATAAAACTAAGTATCCAACACTTAGCTAGATTTTCAGGTGCTAAGCCTCTTATGCCTTTACCATGGGCGAAACTGAGCTAAGACTAATACGGGGTATTACAATTATTTTCCTTACTTTATATATCAAGGCTTTAACCACTCTCGTACCTTTGCATTTTTAGCAAGTGCTCTTATTGGTAGTACTTGTAGATCTATTATCTCAAATTACCTTTTATCAGGAATACTTTGTTCTTCTTTCCTTTGTGATATGACTGGGGAGACTTCTTGTGCGTATGTCTCTGGCAAGGATGGGAATCCCACCAGGATTAAAAATCTAGTTTTTGACATTTTATCTTCTTTGTTGGAGGGTTTTTTTCATTTTCCCTTATGGTCAAAAAGGCCGAAATAGAGGCCTCGTCTTTATTCCGGGTTTTTTGGGTCTCCTCATTTTTTCCCTGAATAAATTCTCTAGTCAAAAAATATGGGAGAGAATTGTTTTATCCCATTATAAATACTATTTGGAAATTAAAACTTGATCATAAAGCTTGCCATCTAACAAATATCAGTTTAGAAATTAAATTTTTAACATCTTTTTGTAAAACATCTTTGGTTGCTTTGCAGTCTACTCATAGAAACAAAAATTTGGTTTACTAAATCATCTTGAAATTTAGTAATACATAGTACTATTTTAAAATAGTAATATTGTAAACTGTTATTTTACTTCCCGTTAAAAATAGTAATACATAGTACTATTTTAAACTGTCATTTTTCTCCCCATTTTCCTAACCTGTCCCCCAAAAGGTATCAAAGACAAGTTGCCCGAGAGAGAGTGTAAGTATGAGTTGGAGCGGCTAGAGCGTTACACTGTCATACAGTTGGTCAAAATTAGTGTTACTTTTGGAATAATTATTTTTCTGGTTAGTAATCACTGTTGTTCTTCCTTTATGTTCTTAGTTTTATTCCTTAAGTTGGGTAGCCATTTAATATGTGTTTAGACGTTGGAAAACCTAGAATTTTACGTTGGAATAGCTCTGAGTATGGTGAAAAATAGAGTCATACCCGAAGGGTATTCCCGTTGTCAAGCCTATAGGAATAAAACAAAGGTATATTAGAAAAAGACAATTAGTAACTACTGCACTCAAAAATACTTATTGTAGAAGTAACATCTAAAGTAGATTTTGGTCTTAGGATAGTGTTTTCTCTCTCATCAGCAAAAATCGTAATGAATAATTCAACCAACCAAAACATAATAAATAGTGTTAATATTTTTGCTATCTCTAATAAAATAGCTAAAATAGAAAGTGATTTACAGAATTTGAATATTCCAAAAGAAAGTTTTAATAGAGTCTATAAAACTGGACACATTGATTTTGTAAAAATTTACAATATTAAAACTTCTGAATCTACCGTTGCAATTAATAGAAATATTGAGACTATTAAATTATTAGCAACTGAAGATATTAATAGATATAGAAAAAATAACAAGCTCCTTCACATAGGCCATGTTCAAGTAGCACATAAACCATTAGATAGGTTAGGTTTAGATGTTCCTATATGTCTACTTTTAAGAGATAATAGGTTATTAAATTTTGATGATTCGTTATTAGCAGTATTACAAAATAAACTCGCAAATGGCCCAGTATAGTTTAATTTTTATCCTAATTTTTCTTTAGATATTAATGATCAAAATGTTATGGATACATTAACTTTAAATGTTAAAACTAAAAACATGAATAGTAAGGTAAATACAAGACAAATAGCAATAATATATAGAGTATATTACAGACTAATGAAAACAACCTTAGCCCTAAGGCTAAAATAGCTAGTAATAAAGGAGAAACGATGCTTATGGAAGCTAATCATAATCATAATAATACCTTTGTCCCAAAAATGATAAAATGAGATGAGGTATTTATAAAAGATAATTGGCATTTTGATTCCATAATGGAGCCAGAAATTGAAGAAGAAAATTCAAACATTGAACAAGTTATACAATATCCACATGGATCTTAAGATTTAAAATTTCTAAGATCCCAATCCTTTAATCAAACATCTTCAAGTAAAAGAATATCCTTTTCTAGACCTTCAGTCTCAAAATCTGTAGAAGAAAGGGAAGTAACATTAGAAGATATTGAAAGAAAATTAAAAGGAGTTGATTTCTCAAAAACAATTCCCAAGGTAGAATATGAATCTACAAATTTAAGAACTAAAAAATCAATAAGTCCCACTGCTAGTTAAATGCTAGGAGTAAAAGATTCCCTATGCATAATTATGTCAGATGTAATATTTGAACCTGACCTTGAATAATTAGATAAATTATGGAATAGCCCAGAAAATTCTATTAAAAAAGAGTAGTATGAACAAAAATATTCTTTAAAAGAAAGATATTCTTTTAGAGAAAAATTGTGCAATGATATGAAAAGATTAAGATGTAATATTAATTTTTTTAAATGGTTCAAAGTTACATGAAAATTAGATGATCAAAAGGATTCGTTAAACATGATTGTTAATAAATGGTATACTAATAGTAATAAAGTAGTAGAATCAACAATTCCTCCGGTAGATGAAATTTGCCTATCATTTGAGGGTAGAATTGTTACTGCCTCATCTTTTAAATTAGATATAGTAGATACTAAAGTTCATCCTACAAATAAGGATATAAATACGACACTCCAACAAAATAATTATAAAAATCAATTATTACGTGTCGTATCTAAACAGATTCTCGAAGCCGAGAATAAATCAACTTTTAAATATAAACCAAGTTCTTCTCATTATGATAAAAAGATAGAAACTCATCTAATTTTTAAATTATTTGAATTCTCTAAAGATAAATTTCCTAAAAATGAAGAAAAATTGGAAGTAACCGATAATATTTTAAGAAAAAATAGTTTAAAAATAAAAAATAAATTAAAAGTCACAAATGACAAGTTTATAAAAACTTTATCGAAAAGGAATGATGATGAAATTAACAAATTAAGCTCTAAATATTCAGTAAAAATAATTATTATAAAAAGCCCACATTTCTGGATATCTAGTTTTAAGAAAATGAATTTTTATTTCGTACTTCACATTTTGAAAAAGAAATTGTCGTATGGAATATAGATCGATTAGCAGAACATCAAATCTATAATAAACTTTATGAAATAGAAATGGTCATTACAACATATAAAATTGCCAAGAAGTCAGATAAACAAGCAACGTTTATGATTATATCAGGTTTTACAGGTACTATAAAATATTGGTGGGATGATTACCTCACAGATAATAATAGGCAAAGCATTTAAAATGATACTACTATTACTCAGACTATTAAGCATGAGTCAACGGGATAAACAGTTGAAAATCAAGTCTTAGAAGATACTACCACCACTTTAATTTATAGTATAGCTAAACATTTTATAGGAGAAACTCAGTTTTTTCAAGATAGAAGTTTAGAAATATTATCAAATTTATCATGTCCAAAGTTAGACGATTTTAGATGGTATAAAGATGCTTCCCTAAAAAAAGTGATGGTTAGAGAAGATTGAAATCATGATTATTGAAAAGAAAACTTCATAAGTGGATTACCAAATTTATTTGCTGAAAAAGTAAGAACAGAATTAAAGGATAGATTTGAGGAAAAAATTCCTTAGAGTAATTTAACTTATGGTGATATTATAAGTTTTATAAATGTCACAGGACTAGAATTATGTACAGATATTAAACATAAAAATCAACAAAAAAAGGGATAATAAAATAACTCGAATTGAGCTAGGAAACTTATGTCAAGATTTTGGTAATATAAAATTATCAGCCCATTCAAAAAAAGCTACCAAAAAGATTAAAAGGCAACATAAAAATTATAAAGATAAATCTAAAAAATCGCATTATTATAAAAGACGATTTAAGGGATCTAAAAAAGCTACTAAAGGTGAAAATAAAACCATTATTGAAACATGTTGGAACTGTAGAAAAATTGGACGTAGGGCTAAAGATTGTCGGGTTCCAAGTAAAAAGAAAGACAAGATAAATATGTTAGAATTAGGAAACGACGTTAAAAATAAATTATATTCAATTCTTGATGAAAATGAAAATAGTTCTTCTTTTGAAGAAAATCTTAGTGATGATAATCAACTTAATGTAGCATATAGTTCAAATAGTAGTTAATTAACAGACCATTGTAATCGTAGGAGTCCAATTTGCACTTACGACAATCATTCTATAAATTTTATTACAAATAATAATAAAGAAAAAGAGGCCTTATTTGACATGATAGATCCTCTAGAGGACTCAACTCTAAGGAGAAAATATTTAAGAGCCTTAAAGATATTATTGTTGATCAAAAGGTTGATAATAAATAAATTATTGAACTCTTTAATATGAAAAATATACCAAATAAATTTAAAGAACATAAGTCTGAAACAACAATACAAGATCTTCAGACAAAATTATTATACTTAAAGGAAGAACTTAGACAAGTTAAGCAAAGGCTTAACAATCTAGAAACAGAATCACTTGTTAGTAAAATATTAATGGATTTAACACCAAACCAAGGACCCCAAATCACATCAGTTTGAGCCTAGTGAAACATCAGGAGTAAAAAGAGACAGTAAAGACATAGAGTCTCTAGAAAAACTTCCTAAAAACAAATCAAAAATTAATACAATTACTATAGTTAAACCACAAAGTTACCATATAGAAATTACTATAGTTATCAATACAGATTATAAAATTCATAAAAATGCATTATTTGATTCAGGTGCTGATGAAAACTGCATTATAGAAGAATTAATTCCTATAGAGTACCTAGAAAAAGGTACTATGGATTTTGTTTTATTAATGATTTTTTAATAACTAGAGATATTAATGAAAAGATAATATTAGGTCTTCCTTTTATAACTCAAATAAAACCTTATATTGCGGAGCTAGATGGCATCCACACCACTATTTTGGGAAAGAGGATTATTTTCCCCTATCTAAACTATATATCAAACAAAGAAGGTGATTTTATAAAAGATCAAACTATTTTTAGAGTAAATTCAGTCCAATGGGGATTAGAGAAAAACTAATCCACTATTAAAAGAAAATTTTATAGTATCATGAAATTTGAAAATTCTTTAAAAATAGCTAAAACTGTTTTACAAAAAGATGTCAACATTTTGATTTTATAAATGGAGAAATTCTCTCCCAAAATTTTTTCTACGAGAAATTATGAGACCTGGAACACCAGGTTCGAGGTTGAGACCTCTATTCCAACCTTTTCGACAAGAAGGAAAAAATGAAGAGATCATTCCATGAAGAAGATAAAAAGTCAAAAAATAGATTTTCAATCCTGGCAGAATTTTCAACCCTGCCAAAGCCTACCGTTCCCCTACCGTGAAGATAATCTATTACTAGTTTACCCAGAATGCAACCTCTTAAACAAATAATTAAAGTAGAATACTCCTCAGCCAATAAAAATATTTCTATCCAAACCAAAGATAGTTATGCGATGAAACCACTGGAGACATATTCACAAGTAGTCTCCCCAGCCACTCCACAAAAGAAAGAGGAACAGAGTATTCCTGATAAAAGCAATATAAGATATTAGATTTGCAGGTACTACCGATAATGGCACTTGATAAAAGTATAAAGGTTTTTGAGTACCAGAGTTTTTAAAACCTTGTTACATAAATTGGGACTACGTGGAGACAGATGATCCCCTCAAGACCTGAAGGTATTATGAGTTCATATTAACAGATACTGATTCATTATAAATCAATTATAAGTTAGCAGATATAAATGATCCCAATAGTATTCAATATTAGAAGTTTACATTCAAAAGAATATTAAGCACATTTGAATGGTATTTAGATCACCTACATACACCCATTCATCTATCGAGAAATTACCGACCTCAGACCTATAATTGGTACAATTATAAGGTAGCTTGGTAGAACTTTATGTATGATAGGCCTAACACTCACTCTTGGTTCATGAAATATTTGAAGCAGATGAAGACTATTGTGATTCCCCGATGGTTCTACGGCTGGTGGAACCAGTTTGGAGGAAATAAACAGGTATTGTCAACACAGTTTCAAAAGCAATTTAAAAATTTCCAGGTAGAGCAGAATATTTCTACACTACCAAAAATGTAAAATGGTGTTAATTTCTTATCGCTAAAAGAATTTCATATATTATCTATTGGTCCTTTGATATTCATAAAATTGAAAGGATCAAATACATAAGCAAAACCATCAATATTAAAGGATGGAGTCCAATAGAGAAGCCAACAAAAAGTTCATTCTCCCAAAAGGAAAAACACCTCTCTAAGGAAGAATAAAAAAGAAGACTCAAAGAATCCTTTTCAAATATAGATAATGAGAATCATTCAAAACAGATAAAGGAGTTATTAGATACTTATTCCTCATGTGCAAGCGAATCGAGCAACGGAGACATGCTGGATCCACAAGGAATAGCACATGCATACCTTCTCAATTGAAAAAAATGTGCCCGCACACCTTCAAAAATTTGGAAAGCTACTTAATGGACCCCACAAACAAAATAAAGACTAGAAGACAAGTGGCACAAATCTTCAAGGAAGAAAAAGCCAAAATCCACTTAAAGTCATCAAAAGACAAATTCAAGACCAGGATGAAAAGATAGTCAGAGACACATGCAGAACAAATGAATAGTCATTAGCTACTTAGGTGTAGAGTAAATAGCTTAGTGTTTGGACAGTTGAAAAATAGATATTGTTTGTTAAATATTAGTCAGCACTTCTGAGGACTATTTAAGGCTTTCAACTTGTAATAAGAGAGAGCATTCTGAAATTTCCACAACTCAGAAAAAATCTCTACCATTCTCCCATATTTTCCATCTCCCCTCTATAAAGTTCTCTTATTTCCCATATCAATAAAAAGTTTTTTATATGTATAAATTTCTCTATTTCTCTACTATTTTAATTAATTCTTATTTACATTTATTTTGTTCTTATTTTGTTGTTTTAAAGTTAGTTTTTAACTTTAAACTACTTTAAAAGTATAAATGACTTGAATTACTTTAAACTGTTATTTTTCTACCCATTTTTTTCGGTCCATACCCCAAATGGTATTAGAGCCAAGTTGCCTGAGAGGGAGTGTGAGTATGAGTCAAAGCGGCTAGAGCATTATGCTGTCCTAGAGCCGGTTAAAATTAGTGTTACTCTTGGAATAATTATTTTTCTGGTTAGTAATTACTGTTGTTCTTCCTTTATGGTCATAGTTTTAATCCTTAAGTTGGGTAGCCGTTTAATAGCGGTTTAGACATTGGCAAATATGGAATTTTCTGTTGGATTAGCTATGAGTGTGTGAAAAATAGAGCTGGACCCAGAGGGTGTTCCCATCGCCAAGCCTATAGGAATAAAATAAAGGAATTTTAGAAGAAGAAAATTAGTAATTACTGCACTAAAAAATAATTAGTGTAGAAGTAACATCTAAAGTAGATTTTGGTCCTAGCATAGTATTTTTTCTCTCATCTTCAAAATCCTAATGAATACTCCAACCAACTAAAATGTAATAAATAGTGTTAATATTCCTGTTATCTCTAATAAAATAGCCATAATAGAAAGTGAATTATAGAATTGGAATATTCCAAAAGAAAGTTTTAATAGAATCTATAAAACTGGACACTTTGATTTTGTAAAAAATTATAAAATGAAAACTTCGGGATCTATTGTTGCAATTAATAGAAATATTGAGACTATTAAATTAATAGCAACTGAAGATATTAATAGATATAGAAAAAATTACAAGTTCATTCACATAGGTCTTGTTCAAGTAGCAGTTAAACCATTTTATAAATTAGGTTTAGATGTTCCTATATGTCTACTTTTAAGATATAATAGGTAATTAAATTGTGAAGATTCGTTATTAGCAGTATTACAAAGTAACCACACTAATGGCCCAGTATACTTTAATTGTTATCCTAATTTTTCTATAGATATTGATGATCAAAATGTTATGGATACATTAACATTAAATGTTAAAATAAAAAACATGAATAGTAAGGTAAATACAAGAGAAATAGCAATAATATTTTAGTATATTACAGATTAATGAAAACAAACTTAGCACCTAAGTCTAAAATATTTAGTAATAATGGAGCTATAATGCTTATGGAAACTAATCATAATCATAATAATACCTTTATCCCCAAAATGATAAAATGGGATGATGTACTGATAAAAGATAATTGGCATTTCGACTCCATAACGGAGCCAGAAGTGGAATAAGAAAATTCAAATATTGAATAAGTAGTACAATATCCAGATGGATCTATAGATTTAAAATTTCTAAAACAACAATCCTTTAATCAAGCATCTTCAAGTAAAAGAATGTCCTTTTCTAGACCTTCATTCTCTAAATCTGTAGAAGAAAGGGAAGTAACATTAGAAGATATTGAAAGAAAATTAAAAGGAGTTGATTTCTCAAAAATAATTCCCAAAGTAGAATATGAGTCTACAAATTTAAAAACTAAAAAAATTAATAAGTCCCACTGCTAGTGAAATACTATGAGTAAGAGATTCCCTATGCATGATTAGGTCAGATGTAATATTTGAACCTAACTTTTAATATTTAGATAAATTATGGTATAATCCATAAAATTCTATTAAAAAGAAATGGTATAAACCAAAATATTCAATAAAAGAAAGATATTCTTTTAGAGAAAAATGGTGCAATGATATAAAAAGATTAAGATGTAATATTGAATTTTTTAAATTATTTCAAATCACAGGAAAATTAGATGATAAAAAAGATTCGTTAAACATGATTTTTAAAAAATGGTATACCACTAATAATAAAGTAGAAGAATCAACAACTCCCCCGTTAGAAGAAATTAGCCTACCATTAGAGGGTAGAATTGTTACTGCCTCACCTTTTAAATTAGATATAGTAGATACTAAAGGCGATACTACAAATAAGGATATAAATAAGATACTCCAACAAAATAATTATACAAATCAATTATTACATGTAGTATCTAAACATATTCTCGAAGCCGAGAATAAATCAACTTTTAAAGATAAACCAAGTTCTTCTCATTATAATAAAAAGTTACTCATCCAATTTTTAAATTAACAGAATTCTCAAAAGATAAATTTCCTAAATTTGAATAAAAGTTTGAAGTAACCAACAATATCTTACGAAAAATTAATGATAGATTAAAAAATGAATTAAAAGTTACAAATGACAAGGTTATAAGAACTTTATAGGAAAGGAATGATGATGAAATTGCCAAATTAAGCTCTAAATATTAAGCAAAACAGAATTATTTTAAAAATCCCACATTTTCGGATATCTAGTATGAAAAAAATGAACTTTTATCTCATACTTCACATTCTGGAAAAGAAATTGCCGAATGAAATATAGATGGATTAGCAGAACATCAAATATATAATAAACTACATGAAATGGGAATGACCATTACAACATATAAAATAGCCAGGATGTAAGATAAACAAGCGGAGTTTATGATTATATCAGGTTTTATAGGTACTATAAAATATTGGTGGAATAATTATCTCATAGATAATAATAGACAAAGCATTTTTAATGCTACTAGTATTACTCAAACTATTAAGAATGAGTCAACAGGACAAATAATTGATAATCAAGTCTTAGAAGATGCTGCCGCCACTTTAATTTATAGTATAACTAAACATTTTATAAGAGAACCTCAACTTTTTCAAGGTAGAAGTTCAAAAATATAATCAGATTTATCATGTCCAAAGTTATACAATTTTAGATGGTATAAAGACGTTCATGGTTAGAGAAGATTGTAATCATGATTATTGGAAAGAGAAATTTGTAAGTGGTTTACCAACTTTATTTGTAGGAAAAGTTATAACAAAATTAAAGGATAGATTTGAGGGGAAAATTCCTTATGGTGATATTATAAGTATTATAAATGTCACAGAACTAGAATTATGTACAGATATTAAACTTAAAAATCAGCTGAAAAGGGATAATAAAATAACTCGAAATGAGCTAGGAAGCTTATGTCAAGATTTTAATTATATAAAATTATCAGCCCCTTCAAATGAAGTTACCAATAAGATTAAAAGACAACATAAAAATTATAAAGATAAATCTGAAAAATCTCATTATTATAAAGACGATTTAAGGGATCTAAAAGAGATTCTAAAGGTGAAAATAAAACCAATTATGAAACATGTTAGAACTGTGGAAAAACTAGACATAGGGCTAAAGATTGTTGGGTTCCAAATAAAAAGAAAGACAAGATAAATATGTTAGAATTAGGAAACGACGCAAAAAATAAATTCAATTCAATGCTTGATGAAAATGAAAATAGTTCTTCTTTTAAAGAAAATCTTAGTGATGATAATCAACTTAACGTAGCATACAGTTTAGATAGTAGTGAATTAACCGACCATTGTAATTGTAGTGGTTCAATTTGCACTTGCGACAATCATTCTATAAATGTTATCTCTGATAATAATAAAGAAAAAGAGGCCTTATTTGACACAATAGAGAATCTAGAGGATCCAACTCTTAGGAGAAAATATTTAATAGCCTTAAAAGATATTGTTCTTGATCAACAGGTTGATAATAAAGAAATTATTGGACCCTTTAATATGAAAAAATGTACTCCCTCCATTTTAAAAAGAATGACCTAGTTTGACTTGGCATGGAGTTTAAGAAAATAAAGAAAACTTTTGAATCTTGTGGTTTAAATTAAAGATATCTCAAATGTACCAAAATGCCCTTCAATCTTGTGGTCTTAAACATGCCATGTGGAAAGTTAAAATTAAAAAGTTTATAAAAAGGGAAAGGGGTCATTCTTTTTAAAATGGACTAAAAACGAAAGCAGGTCATTTTTTTTGAAACGGAGGGAGTACTAAATAAATTTAAAGAACATAAGCCTGAAACATTAATACTAGATCTTCAGACAAAATGATTATACTTAAAGGAAGAACTTAGACAAGTTAAGCAAAGACTTAACAATCTAAAAACAGAATCACTTGCTAATAAAATATTAAAGGATTTAACGCCAAACCAAGACCCCAAATCACTTAAGTTTGAGCCTGGTGAAACATCAGGAGTTAAAAATGACAACAAGGAAATAGAGTCACCAGAAATAGAATCTCTAGAAAAACTTCCTATAAGCAAATCAGGAATTAATACAATTACTATAGTTAAACCACAAAGTTAACATATACAAATTACTATAGTTATCAATAAAGATTATAAAATTCATAAGATTGCATTATTTGATATACAGGTGCTGATGAAAACTACATTATATAAGTATTAATTCATATAGAGTACCTAAAAAAGTTACTACACACTTATTCTCCGCAATAGGGGAAAAATTAAAAATAAATTATAGACTCTCCAAAGCCCATATTTGCAATGATGGAGTTTGCTTTATTAATGATTTTGTAATAACTAGAGATATTAATAAAGAGATAATATTAGGTATTTCTTTTATAACTCATATAAAACATTATTTTGCCGAGCTAGATGACATCCACACCACTATTTTGGGGAAAAAAGATTATTTTCCCCTATCTAAACAATTTATCAAAAGAAAAAAGTGATTTTATAAAAGATCAAACTATTTTTAAAGTAAACTCAATCCAATGGTGATTAGAGAAAACTAATCCACCATTTAAAGAAAATTTTATAGTATCATGAAATTTTAAAATTCTTTAAAATCAGCCAAAACTGTTTTACGAAATGATGTCAACAATTTGATTTTATAAAGGGAGAAATTCTCACCCAGAAATTTTAACAAAACATTTTCTACAGGGAAATTATGAGACTTGGAACATCAGGATCGAGGTTGAGGCCTCCATTCCAGCCATTTTGACTAGAAGAAAAAATGAAAAGACCATTCCATTAAGAAGATAAAAAGTTAGAAAATAAGTTTTCAGTCCTGGCAGAATTTTTATCCCTGCCAAAGCCTACCGTTCCCCTACCATGAAGATAATCCATTACCAGTTTACCCAGGATGCAACCTCTTAAATAAATATTTAAAGAAGAATACTCCTCTGCTAATAAAAACATTGCTATCCAAACCAAAGATAGTTATGTGATGAAACCACCAGAGACATATTCATAAGAAGTCTCCCTAGCCACTCCGCAAAAGAAAATGGAACAAAGTATTCCTAATAAAAAGCAGTTTGAGATAGTAGATCCGTAGGTGTTGCCGATAATGGTACTTGATAAAAAGTACGAATTTCGAGTTCCAGAGTTGTTAAAACCTTGTTACACAAATTGGGACTATGTGGAGACAGATGATTCCCTCAACACCCGAAGGTATTATGAGTTCATATTAACAGATATTGAGTTATTGCAATCGAGCATAAGTTAGCATATATAAATGATCCTAATAGTATTCAATATTCAAAGTTTACAATCAAAAGAATAATAAGCCTATTTGAATGGTATGTAGATCACCTACATACACCCATTCCTCTGTCGAGAAATTACCGACTTCAAACCTATAATTGGTATGATTATAAGGTAGCCTAGTACAACTTTATGTATGCTAGTCTAAACACACACTCTTGATCGTGAAATATTCAGAGCAGATAAAGACTGTTGTGATTCTCTGATGGTTCTACGACTGGTGAAATCAGTTTGGAGGAAATAAATAGGTATTGTCAAAACAACTCAAAAAGCAATTTGAAAAGTTCTAGGTAGAGCAGAATATTTCTACACTACCGGAAAATGTAAAATGGTGTAAATTTTTTATCACTAAAGGAATTTCATATATTATATATTGGTCCTTCGATATTCATCGAATTGAAAGGATCAAATACTTAAGCAAAACCATCATGATTAAAGGATGGAGTCCAATTGAGATGCCAACAATAAGTTCATCCTCACCGAAGGAATCGTACCTCTCCAAAGATGAATTAAAAAGAAGACTCAAAGAAGCCTTGTCAAATCTAGATAATGGAATCATTCAAAATAGATAATGGGGTTATTAGAAACTATTTCCTTATATGCCAGCGAACCGAGCAAAGGAGACATGTTGGATCCACAAGGAATAGCACATGCATACTTTCTCAACTGAAAGAAAAGTTCCCGTACCCCTTCAAAAGTTTGAAAGAATATTTAATGGACCCCATAAATAAAACGAAGACTAGAAGATAAATGGCACAAATCTTCAAGGAAGAAAAATCCAAAATCCTCTTAAAGTCACTAAAATACAAGTTCAAGGTAAGGATGAAAAGATAGTTAGAGACACATCCTGAACAAATGAATAGTCATCAACTACTCAGATGTAGAGTAAATAGCTTAGTATATGGATAGTTGTAAAATAGATAGTGTTTGTTAAATATTAGTCAGTACTTCTGAGGACTTTTAAGGCTTCCAACTTGTAATAAGAGAGCATTCTAAGATTTCCACAACTCAGAAAAAACTCTACCATTCTCTAATATTTCCCATCTCCCCTCTATAAAGTTCTCTCATTTTCTATATCAATAAAATGGTTTCAGCATATATAAATTTCTCTATTTCTCTACTGTTTTAATTAATTTTGTTCTTATTTTTGTTTTAAAGTTAGTTTTATACTTTAAACTGCTTTTAAAGTATAAATTACTTTAATTACTTTAAACTGTTATTTTGCTCCCCATTTTCTCGATCCATCCCCCAAATTTGGATATTAATTTTTGATGATTTGTTATTAGCAGTATTAAAAAGAAACGGTTCTCCTATAAAATGTTTAGATATACTATAAATTAAAGTGGCGGTAGCAGGTTATTAAATTTTAATGATTCATTATTAGTAGTATTACAAAGTAACCTCGCTAATAGCCCGGTATACTTTAATTGTTATCCTAATTTTTTTTATAGATATTAATGATCAAAATGTTATGGATATATTAACATTAAAAGTTGAAACAAAAAACATCAATAGTAAGGTAAATACAAGAGAAATCACAATAATATTTAGAGTATACTACAGATTAATGAAAACAATCTTATCCCCTAAGGCTAAAATAGTTAGTAATAAGGAGCTACCATGCTTATGAAAGCTAATCATAATTATAATTATACCTTAGTCCCAATAATGATAAAGTGGAAAAATATATTAACATAAGATAATTGGTATTTTGACTCCATAACGGAGCCAGAAATAGAAGAAGAAAATTTAAATATTGAACAAGTAGTACAATATAAAATGGATCTCTAGATTAAAAATTTCTAAGATCACAATCCTTTAATCAAGCATCTTCAAGTAAAAGAATGACCTTTTCTAGACCTTCAATGTCCAAATCTTTAGAAGAAAGGGAGGTTACATGAGAAGATATTGAAAGAAAATTAAAAATAGTTGATTTCTCAAAAACAATTTCCAAAGTAGAATATGAGTTTACAAATTAAAAAATAAAAAATCAATAAGTCCCACTACTAGTGAAATGCTAGGAGTATGAGATTCCTTATACATGATTAGGTCAGATATAATATTTGAACCTGACTTTAAATATTTAGATAAATTATGGAATAACCCAGAAAATTCTATTAAAAGGAATGGTATAAAGAAAAATTTTCATTAAAATAATGATATTCTTTTAGACAAAAATGGTGCAATGATATGAAAAGATTAAGATGTAATATTGATTTTTTTAAATAGTTTGAAATCACAGGAAAATTAGATGATAAAAAAGATTCGTTAAACATGATTGTTAATAAATAGTATACTACTAATTATAAAGTAATAGAATCAACAATTCCCCCGTTAGAAGAAATTTGCCTACCAGTAGAGGGTAGAATTGTTACTGTCTCACTTTTTAAATTAGATATTGTAGATACTAAGGGTGATCCTATAAATAAGGATATAGATAAGATACTCCAACAAAATAATTATACAAATCAATTATTACATGTAGTATCTAAATAGATTCTCAAAGAAGATAATAAATCAACTTTGAAAGATAAATCAAGTTCTTCTCATTATGATAAAAAGTTAGAAACTCATCCAATTTTTACATTACCAGAATTCTCTAAAGATAAATTTCCTAAATTTGAAGAAAATTTTGAAGTAATCGATGATATTTTTAGAAAAATTAATGAAAGATTAAAAAATGAATAAAAATTCACAAATGACAAGGTTATAAGAATTTAATCGGAAAGGAAATATGATGAAATTAATAAATTAAGATCTAAATATTTAGTAAAAAAGAATTATTATAAAATGCCCACATTTCTAGATATCTAGTATGAAGAAAATGAATTTTTATCTCATACTTCACATTCTGAAAAAGAAATTACCAAATGGAATATAGATGGATTATCAGAACATTAAATGTATAATAAACTACATGAAATGGGAATGCCCATTACAACAAATAAAATCGCCAGGATGTCAGATAAACAAGCAACGTTTATGATTACATTAGGTTTTACAGTTACTATAAAATATTAGTGGGATAATTACCTCACAGATAATAATAGACCAAGTATTTTAAATGCTATTACTATTTCTCAAACTATTAAGAATGAGTCAAAAGGATAAATAGTTGAAAATCAAGTCTTAGAAGATGCTACCGCCACTTTAATTTATAGTATAGCTAAATATTTAATAGGAGAAACTGAACTTTTTTAAGATAGAAGTTTAGAAATATTATCAAATTATCATGTCTAAAGTTAGACGATTTTAGATGGTATAAAGACGTTTTCCTCAACAAAGTCATGGTTAGAGAAGATTGTAATCATGATTATTGGAAAGAAAAATTTATGAGTGGTTTACCAACTTTATTTGCATAAAAAGTTAGAACAAAATTAAAGGATAGATTTGAGGGAAAAATTCCTTATGGTAATTTAACTTATGGTGATACTATAAGTTTTATAAATGTCACAGGACTAGAATTTTTACAGATATTAAACTTAAAAATAAACTAAAAAGGGATAATAAAATAACTCAAAATGAGCTAGGAAGCTTTTGTCAAGAATTTGGTTATATAAAATTATCAGCCCCTTCAAAGGAAGCTACCAAAAAAGATTTCAAGACAACATAAAAATTATAAAGCTAAATCTAAAAAATCTCATTATTATAAAAGATGATTTAAGGGATCTAAAAAATCTTCTAAATATGAAAATAAAACCAATAATGAAACGTGTTGGAACTGCGGAAAAATTGAACCCAAGGCTAAAGATTTTCAGGTTTCAAATAAAATGAAAGACAAGATAAATATGTTAGAATTAGGAAACGATGTTAAAAATAAATTATATTCAATTCTTGATGAAAATGAAAATAGTTCTTCTTTTGAAAAAAATCTTAGTGATGATAATCAACTTAATATAGCATACAGTTCAAATAGTAGTGAATTAACAGACCATTGTAATTGTAGCGGTGCAATTTGCCCTTGCGACAGTCATTCTATAAATATTATCACTAATAATAATAAAGAAAAAGAGATCTTATTTGACATAATAGATCATCAAAAAATTCAATATTACATCTTAATCTTTTCATATCATTGCACCATTTTCTCTAAAAGAATATCTTTCATTTAATGAATATTTTTATTTATACCACTCCTTTTTAACAGAATTTTTTAGGCTATTCCATAATTTATCTAAATATTCAAAGTCAAGTTTAAATATTACATCTGACGTAATCATGCATAGGGAATCTCTTACTCCTAGCATTTCGCTAGCAGTGGGACTTATTGATTTTTTAGTTTTAAATTTTGTAGACTCATATTCTACTTTGGAAATTGTTTTTGAGAAATCAACATCACCAGACTCAAACTGATGTTATTTGGGGTCCTGGTTTAGCGTTAAATCCTTTAATATATTATTTGCAAGTGATTTTGTTTCAGGAAGTAAGATCGGATGATATTGAAAGAAAGTTAAAATGAGTTGATTTCTCAAAAACAATTCCCAACGTAGAATATAAATTTAGTAATTTAAAAACTAAAAAATTAATAAGTCCCACTGCTAGTGAAATGATAAGAGTAAGAAATTTGGTTGTTTTCATTAATCTATAATATACTCTATATATTATTGCTATTTCTCTTGTATTTACCTTACTATTCATGTTTTTTGTTTGTACATTTAATGTTAATGTATGCATAACATTTTGATCTTTAATATCTATAGAAAAATCAGGATAACAATTAAAGTATACCAGGCCATTAGTGAGGTTACTTTGTAATACTGCTAATAACGAATCATAAAATTTTAATAACCTATTATCTCTTAAAAGTAGTCATATAGGAACATCTAAACCTAATCTATATAATGATTAGTTGCTACATGAACAAGACCTATGTGAAGGAACTTGTAATTTTTTCTATATATATTAATATCTTCAGCTGCTAATAATTTAATAGTCTCAATATTTTTATTAATTGCAACATTGACTTCTGAAGTTTTAATATTATAATTTTTTACAAAATCAAAGTGTCCAATTTTATAGACTCTATTAAAACTTTCTTTTGAAATATTCCAATTCTATAAATCACTTTGTATTTTTAGCTATGTTATTAGAGATAGCAGAAATATTAACAGTATTTATTACATTTTGGTTGGTTGGAATATTTATTATGATTTTTGCAGATGAGAGAGAAAACACCATCCTAGGACCAAAATCTACCACAAAGTTACCCTATATCGATCACTATAGTTTCAATAAAGATTATAAAATTCATAAGATTCCATTATTTGATACAGGTGCTAATGAAAACTACTGAAGGATTAATTCCTATAGATTACCTAGAAAAAGGTAATACACACTTATTCTCCGCAATAGGGAAAAAATTAAAAATAAATTATGGACTCCCCAAAGTCCATATTTGCAATGATGGAGTTTGTTTTATTAATAATTTTTTAATAACTAGAGATATCAATTAAGAGATAATATTAGGTCTTCCTTTTATAACTCAAATAAAACCTTTAGTGAGTTTACTTTGTAATACTGTTAATAGCGAATTATTAAAATTTAATAATCTATTATCTATTAAAAGTTGACATATAGGAACATATAAACCTAATCTATATAATGGTTTAACTTCTACTTGAACAAGACCAGAAGTACCGTCAGCATGCCAAGTTTATGTCGAAGGTGCGGCTCCTATGTGAAAGAACTTATAAATTACTTTAAAAGTAATTTAAACTATCAATTTAAACTTTAAAATAAATTAAACTTTAAAACAACAAAAATAAGAGCACAATAATCTAAAGAAAAATTAATTAAAATAGTAGAGAAATAGAGAAATTTATACTTACAATTTTTTTTATTGATATGGGAAATGAGACAAATTTACAGAGGGAGGATGGGATATATGGGAGATGGTAGAGAGTTTTTCTGAGTTGTGGAAATTTTAGAATGTTCTATCTTATTATAAGTTAAAAGCTTTAAATAGGCCTCAGAAGTGCTGACTAATATTTAACAGACACTATCTATTTTATATCTGTCCATACACTAAGAATTTACTCTACGCCTATCTAGGAGTAGCTGATGACTATTCATTTGTTTTGCCCGTGTCTCTGACTATCTTTTCATCCTTATCTTGAACTTGTCTTTTGATGACTTCGAGAAGATTTTGGCTTTTTCTTCCTTGAATATTTGTGCCACTTGTTTTCTAGTCTTCGTTTTGTTTGTGGGGTCTATTAAGTAGCTTTTCAAACTTTGAAGGGGTGCGGGGACCTTTCTTTCAGTTGAGAAATTATGTTTGTGCTATTCCTTATGGATCTAGCATATCTCAATTTTCTGGTTTGCTGGCATGTGAGAAAGAAGTATCTAATAGATTCATTATGTGTTTTGAATAATTCTCATTAGCTAGATTTGAAAAGGCTTTTTTGAGTCTTCTTTTTAATTCTTCCGTGGAGAGGTGTGATTCGTTCTATGAGGATGAACTTGTTACTGGCTTCTCTGTTTGTAATACCCCACATTTTTGGACTAGTCCTTGAATCGTCGTTCCTACGTGTATAAGATATGATCTGAATGATTCCTTTGCAAATATGAGTTTCATAATATTTATCCTCATGTTTGATTTGCTCTTCAGGTGAAAAATGCTCATAAGAATCACTTAGAACAAAGTTGAGCTTAAAGCCTTTGATTCGTCCAAAGTTTGGTATTCGATTCTATAAGGGTCTAATTTAAACATGTATAAATTTTTATATACGTAGAATTTCATAGCTCAATACCCATCAAATTGTAGATAATTGAATTAGCTTTCTAACTATATCAATTTCGCCAAAATACGATACCCAAGCGAAAATTTATGGCATTTTCCATGTGAGGCAGTAAGCCGACGCGATAGAGACAGGACGCGTCGACCAACGCATTACGGAACTGTTTCACATGCTAATTAAATTTTTAAAGGGTCTAGGGGCACTTTGGTCACTTACCCTCACCCATATCCGCCCATAACACTTAATTTCAGCCCATGTATGATTTCATACAATATTTTAAATTCCTCATGCTATGAATTTGAATTTCCCATGCTTTATTCAAGTAAATTCCATGATGGAACCTAAATGTAATACCCCACACTTTTCTTAGCTTAAATCCATGGTGGAACCTAAATGTAATACCCCACACTTTTCGATACCAAGTTCGCCTAAATCCGACACTCTGTGAAGGAGTTATGAAGTTTTTAACTTTACAGTGTGCCACCTGGGCACTCGGCGCATCGCGGAGGAGGGTAAAAGATGATTTTCAAATTCCAGTGGCCCTCCACGATAGCCTCGCATCACGGAGAAGACCAAATTCCCAATTATCCCATTTCGGTAGACCGACGCGATATTAGAACATCGTGGAGAGGGCCAATTTTCCAATTGTCAATTTTCAGTAGCCCAACGCGATATTAGTGCGTCAAGCCAGTGGAAAAAATGGCATTTTAAAGGGGCACCACGATGGTGGCGCATCGCAGAGAATGTCCAGTTCCTACTCATCCATTTTCTAGTAAGCCACCGCGATTGTGGCGCGTCGCGGTGGCCACCCAAACTGAAAAAATATTACTTTTTCAGTTTCATCCATAAGTTTAAAAAGGGTATTTTTTTCAAATCTCAAGGCCCCAATCCATCCAAAACACAAGATTAATCATATTCAAAGCACTTTGTGCTCATTATTCATCATTCTCTTCAAAAGCAAAATCCTAGAGCTCTAAAACCTCTTCTCTAAGAAATCAAAATCCTCCATTGATTCTCCAAGAAAGATTAATATTGAGGATTCCCAAGGCAATATAATCAAGAATCCATCTCCAAGAACTCAATTAGGAATCAATAATTCAAGTTTTTTCATCTAATCATCAATCAAGGTATGTGGGGTTTATGAACAAGGATCTTCTTTCATCCTTGTGCCCAAAACCAAGTTTTATTTACAAATTTATGTTATTTTAATGGATATTCATGAGATTTGAATTAGTGTTTATACCCATTATTGCTCTTTGCAAGATTTTGAGATTTCATGTGTTTTAGAAGATGAATTGCATATCTATTTTCATATTTTCATGCCTATTGCAGAAATTTATAGATTTTAAGATGAATTATCAGTGTCGTCATTTCTAAGCATGGTTATTATGATGTTTTGACATGAGTTTGATGCATGGATTACTAAGCCCCAAGTTTATATATTGATATTTCAAGAAAAAAGATGCTTTAAGCACCATATGAGCTGATTATTTTAGATTTATAATAGAATTTTGATCTTTTGATCCTCAAATAAGTTTTGGAATCCACTTTATAGATTTATTACAGATTAAGAAAGAAAAATAGCTTCATTTACAGACTGATTCAGATAAGCACATAACTGATTTCACAATAAACCTTTATGCTAGTTTTAAAGTGGATTTCCAACAAGATGAGCGTATCAAATAAAAAGGGAGTAGTATTTAGAACTGAGTAGGGTATGATTCCAAGGTCTCATAACCCAGAACTACGTACCACCATAGAATTGAGATTAAGTGCCCATAGTGGGTTGAGATGTGATCACTTAAGCTGAGGTTATACTCCCTGGCAAGAGTATGAAACCTCTCCCCAACATGAGGGTTTTTCCTTAGGAGGATGAGACATTGGACTCCATGTAGCTCGCATGGTTTATGTTGGTTAAGAGAACTGTAACGCCCCAAAAATCTATTTTGAGACGTCACACGGTGCTTAGGCTCATAAGTGACCCCAAGCTAACCCTTCTGCTGGCATAACTCATAAGCAACTGGATCATATGTATAAATCTATACAAAATCAATGGAAGATAACTCTTTTTTGAACCTGAGAAATACAAAACTGAATTCAAGTGATTACAACTCTGCTTTACAAAAGAAACTGGAATAAAATACTTTAACTTTACTGACTGTCTATGAAGCCTCTACTATACTGACTATAAATGGTTGGGAAGATACTCCAACTATCGCCAATCAGTACATGTGAATAAGAAAATAAATAACATAAATGAATCTAACTGAAGTCCCCGAAAGAGGAGGACTCATCATCTTGCTGGTTGGAATCTACAACTGTCTGACTCTGAATATGCATACTAAGTCTTGTACCTACATTATGAGACAATGTAGCTTTGGAAATCTCAAAATCAAACTTTCAACATATATACTCTTATCTTAAATAGAGTAGGGGACTGCTTTGGGAGTTTCTTCTAACCGACATAACTATGTGAGCCACATGGAGTCCAATATCTTGCCCATGTTGGGGAGAGCTGCTCTACCCTTGCCATCAGAATAGATACTTAACTTTAGTGATCATTATCTAGACCTCGGGCCCATAAATCTCAATTCTATGGTGGCACGTAGTTCTGGGGCATGAGACCTTGGAATCAAGCCCAACTCGGTGCTAAATACTACTCCGATACTTAGGCTCAGAACTTTTACGAAATCCACCTTAAAATAACTCAAGGGTCTATAATGAAGGACAAATTATGCTTCTCTTAGCTTTAAATCATAAGTAGTATGGATTCCTATCTTAGCTTTTGAAAGTACTTATCAAAACTTGTCAACAAAACTTAAGATCATAATCTCCTATAAATTCACAACTTGTACTTAGGACTCAAAATATAAAGCTTTAATGCATCAAAATCATATTTAAACTTCATGCTCAACCATCGTCTTAAAAATCTTACAATCATCTCAATCAAGATATTGGAAAAATAACTTATAGTATGAATCTCATGATTTCAACATCTCAAAATTCATGCTTGATAACAAAATATTCATAATCATCTTAAAATCTAGAAAATTCAGAAATAGGCATGGAAATATAAACAAAATCATGTAATTCAACCTTTAATCCATGGGAAATCTCAAAATATTGCAAACAATAATAATGGGTATAAACCCTAACTTCAATTTCATGAAAAATCTTAAAATTTACAGAAATTTGTATTTAAAATAAGCCTTCGGGCACAAGGGTGAAAGAGTTACCCTTTTTCAAACCCCACCTACCTTGAATTATGAATTTAGATGAACAAGCTTGCTTGAGACTCTCTTTCGTACTCTTAAGTGAGGATTCTTGAAGCTTTTGACTTGGAGACCTTGAATCTTAAATCAATTTGTAAAAACTATGGTAAAATCTTGAGGTTCTTGGAGAAAGATTTAGATCTTGCTCTTGAGGGTTAATATTGAGAGAAAATCCTAGTTTTTTTATGCTAGAAAAGAATATAATGTTTGCTCCTTGAATCTGATGTATTTAGATGTGAAAAGGGTGGAAAAAGACCCAAAATCCCTTTTAAAAGTGGATTTAATTCACTGAATAGAAGTGTCAGATGGCTTGGGCAACAGTCTATCGCTAGCTCAATGACCCGTTGACCTTCCCATCATACTTGGCCAGAATGTGACTTTTCTGCCTCTGTTGCGATGGTTTGGGCGATGGTCCATCGCTAGCTTGACGGTCTGTCGGCCTTTCCATCACGCTTGGCCAGAAGGTAGATTCACTGCCTCAACTATGATGGTTTGAGCAACGATCCTTCGCTAGCTCGACAGCCCGTCGGTCTTTCCATCGTACCTGGGCTATTCAGATAGCTTTCTGTTAAACGACCATAACTTTCTACTCTGATATTGGATTTTGGTGAAATAGGTATCGTTGGAAAGCTAATTGAATTTCCCACAAGATAAAAATTCAAAATTAGGGAAATTCTATATAGTTTAAACACTACTCACTTTGGAAGTTACCCCTTGATCGTCTAGAGACAAAATTAGGCTTGAAAAAGTTTGGGGTATTGCAAGAACCTCCCTTGCAGAATAGTTTTTCCTAATGGAAAATCCTAATAGAGAAGATTTACAAAAAAGCTTTTAGAAAAACTAAGTGTAAAGGCTCACAAAGTTTACTCAGATTATGCTTTACGAAAAGATAATAGTTACAGACTTCAGCTTTTAGATTTTAGATTTCAGAAGTGAGCTCTTTCGACACTTAGACAATATGATTTACAAATAGAATACGAGTATAGCTTTCAGAAATTAATGTTATGACTCACTAGAATTATAAAGTATGATTGATTTATTATTTATGATTTCAGTATTTTAGATATTCTAACTTATGTGAATCATTTACATTTAGCATACATTGTTTTACAAATTATGATGAATGAGATGATGGTTTACTTATGCATTTCACCCTTATATACTCAGTACATCCTCAAAGTACTGATCCATATATACATCTATGTGATACATTATCTTATAATATAGGTTCAAGCGCTCAGTATCAGCAGCGTGAGTAGTCCGAGCATCTCCATCTATATCCTACAGTTGGTGAGTCCTCATAGTTTGGGGACTTGTTCACTCAGATTTTGTATCCTACAAGTTTACATGATTTTGTATTCTTTTTCAAACAGTTCGAGTTAGCTGGGAGTTTGTCCCAGCGACTCTTAAGATGTTAGTAGTAGAAGCTTGTCAGACTACTAGTTGTGATTAAGCTTTTACACTATTGATGTTTTATACATTATATTCAGATTATTCTTAGTTATTTCAGACAATTTTCGCATTCAGTATGACTTTCATGTCTATATTACCTTGATTATGAGATTTATATATAGTATAAGGAAGACAGGGTTAGCTTAAGGCTACTCATAGTCTTGAACACCGTGTGACATCTCGGGATCAGATTTTGGGGCGTTACAAACTTGGTATCAGAGCCTAAGGTTTTTAAGAGTCCCAGGGAGTCAGACAAGTCGTGTTACATAGAGTCTTGATCATGGGTATGAAGAATGTCATATTTATGATCAAGAGGCTACGAAACATTCTTAGGAAATCATCTCTTTCTTTCATGATCTACATGCTTATAGTATCTCTATTTGCTTTTAACTATGCTCTTACGTGATAGTTGAATACACCTCCTCATCGAGCTAACGCCTGTAGAAATTATAACCAGCCTTCCCAGCCCATAAATCCTTTGAATGAGAATGTATCCTATGCTGAGGTTAGGGCGGCCTTTCAGGAATTAGCCCAATCTATGACTGCTAATGTTCAGGGAAACCATCAGAATCAGGCTGTAGTCCTACTCCAGTAGAATGGGGATTTAACAGTAGCTAGAAATAGAGACTTTATGAGAATGAATCTACCAGAGCTCTTTGGGTCAAAGGCAAATGAGGATGATAACGCTCAACATACACGTCAATTTAGTGCAAGGCGGTCGTCGTCAATATATTTACCTAACTTTTGGAGTTGGGGTCGAATCCACAGGGAATAATGTGAGTGGCAATTAAACTAATTTGAAACTATAGCTACAAGTTGAATTCAAACAACTGGTATGAAAAGATAAAATGGGGGTTTTGGAGATTAGCCAATAATTGTTGGTCACTTTAGTTACAGTGTTCGTAATCAAGAGTTTATGGAAAAACCAGAATTATGTTTACTAGGGGTTTTGGTACTTGACATATGCTAATGGTGGTTCAAGATTCTCACAGTAGGTAGGACAACAAGTTATCTTTATCGAAGTTATGCCTAAATGTCTCTCAACCTACTTAAGCATTTAATTACCTAATCCTCTCGGACTTAGGGAATTTATATTCACTGCCCAAATTTTACCTCAGGTTAACCAACCTTGTTACAACGCTGATTATTAAATGGAGTATTTCCAAGTCCCTGTCGATAACTCACTTCCTACTATATTTGATTTATTTCTCATGCAAACCAAAGCATGTGTTATCTATTATTTGTAACCAACAAACGTTAATTAAAACCTCAGAATTATCAAGAAATCCTACCACTTTTTGAATCTTGAACACTTAGCACCTTATTAAGACCTAACCCTAAATCCCATAATTTAGGTTAAAGGAATTTAGCCACTCATAATGATAAATCAAAACAACAAGTTGTATTCATGCTTGGAAGGTTAAACTTACCACAAGAAGAATAATAACTAGTGAATCGCAGATTAGATCACAAAGGAAAATCCTAGAATAATGATAATAATCTCTTCAAAGTATTTTCTTTTTCAAGCCAAGAAATTAGAGAGAGAAAAATATCACAAAGTATTGTCAAAAATCAATATGCAGATCTCCTTAAAAAACCCTAAAATAAAGCTTTAAATAGTTCACCCTAATTATGGAAAAAAAATAATAGAATTTAGAAATCCTTCGAATTAGGTGATGATATTTAAGATAGCCTATCAAGAGGCTGATGACTTATCACAAATATCGTCAACTCATTTTCTAGCTTTCGCTCTTCCTGCTTAAGGCTGATGACAAACTTGACAACTTATCAGCTTCATGACGGACTATCACAAAATGTCGTCAAAGATCTTCTTCAGTTCTCCTGTGCCACCTCAGGCTGACGACATTCTTGACAGCTTATCAGACCCTTGACAACTTATCACAAAATGTCGTTACATATTTCAACTTAGGCCAATTCTCTATTTACTGCTAACGACAACTTTGATAACTTATCATAGGCTGACAACTTATCACAAATGTCGTCAGCAACGCTTGTCTTCAAATTTCTTTAGATTTTAATTTCTTTGCTTTCATTCTTGTTGGTTCTCTATCATATCAGCTTAAAATGCAAAATCAAACATATTCCAATTAAAAACGATAAAAGTTGCTTAAGACTTTGCAATTATTCATAGTTAAAAGCCTCAAATATGTTAGCATTAGCTCACATATCAAGGACCCATAACTTTATTTAGATGAGGTGAAGAAGATCACCCAGATTATGTATGTTTCTAAGGAGGAGAGTGAAAAGTTAGCATCTTATAAATTAAAAGATATAGCGTATGATTGGGTAGTAATGTGGAGGAATGGTAGAGGTGAGAATGATGTTCCTATGAGTTGATAGGTATTTCAAGATACTTTTCTAGACAGGTTCTTCCTACGTGAGATGAGGGAAGCTAAGATAGAAAATTTTGTAAATTTGAGGCAGGGCTCAATGAAAGTGAATGACTACTACCTTAAGTTCAATAAGTTGTCTAAGTATGACCATGATAAGATGGCTGATCCTAGGGTTAGTATGAGTAAGCTTGTTACTGGAGTGTTTAACTTGGTAGTCAAGGAGTGTAGGACTACCATACTCATTAGAGCTATGGACCTTGGGAGATTAATGATGCATTCTCTGTTGAGTGAGGCAGAGAAGTTGAAGGGGAGATATAGAAATAATAAGAGGGCTAAACAAGATAGTTTAAATATGGTCAGAATAGGTCTCAAGGAGGAAATCATTCACAGTTTTAGAATTGTTTATCTATGCCAGCACCATCTTCAGCTAGTGCTCCCGCTCCCAGAGATAGACATGAGTAGTGGGGTAAGTCTTTTAAGTCCAAATCTCATAATAGTATAAGTGGAAGACCTCGTTATCCTCCTTGTTCTAAGTTCAATAGGAATCACCCCAGTAAGTATTTGGCTGGACAGAAGGGTTGTTTTGGTTGTGGTAAGTCGGGTCATAGAATTAAAGAGTGACCGCATGGTAAGCATGGAAATAGAGATGGTCATCCCTAGAATCACACTGTTAGTGCACCAACTCCTTTAGGTCGCCCAATCCCTTCTTAGGGCGTATCATCCAGTATCAATGAAAGTCAACTCCAAAATTGATTCTATGCTTTACCATCCCATCAGGAGTAGAAGAATTCACCAGATGTTATTACTGGTATACTTCGTGTCTTTTATTTTGATGTTTATGTGTTGTTAGAGTCTGGGTCGAGTTTATCTTATGTGACCCCATTAGTTGCAGTAAATTTTAAGATAAGTTTTGAAAAGATTCTTGATCCTTTCTTGGTGTCTACCCCAGTAGGCAAGTCAGTTATTGCTAAATAAATCTATAGAAAATGTTTTATCACTGTCCTTCATGAATTTATGTTAGCAGACCTAATAGAGTTAGATATGGTGGAATTTGATCTTATTCTTGGTATGGATTGGATACATTCTTGTTATGCCTCTATAGACTATCACAACCATGTGGTGAAGTTTTAGTTTCCAGATAAGCCAGTCTTTGACTAGAAAGGTAATTCAGTGTCTCCCAAAAGTTATTTCATATCTTAACTTAAATCTATAACATTGATTTCAAAAGGGTGTATCTATCATCTTGTTCAAGTTAAAGACACTAAGTCTAAGACTCTAATAGTTCAGTCAATCAGCGTAGTTAATGAGTTTCCTTATATCTTTCCCGAAGATTTGCCAGGGGTACCTCCCGATAGGGAAATAAAATTTGGTATTGACCTTCTTCTAGATACTCAGCCTATTTCTATACCTCCATATCATTTGGCTCCCGCCAAGCTTAAGAAGTTGAATGAGAAACTTAAAGATATTTTAGATAAAGGTTTTATAAGGCCTAGTGTTTCTCCATAGGGCGCTCTCATCCTATTCGTGCTAAAGAAAGATGGTTCCTTGCATATGTGCATTGACTATCATCAGTTGAATAAAGTTACAGTCAAGAATAAATATCCTCTTCCTAGAATTGATGACTTATTCGACTAACTCCAAGGTGCCAGTTATTTCTCAAAGATAGACCTTAGATTCGGCTATTATCAACTTAAAGTAAGGGAATGTGATATTCCAAAGATAACTTTCAGAACTCGTTATGGTCATTTTGAGTTTCTAGTCATGTCCTTCGGACTAACAAATGCCCCAAAAGCTTTTATGGACTTTATGAACATAGTGTTCAAATAGTATTTGGACATGTTTATCATAATCTTTATCAATGATATTCTTATCTACTCTCGTAGCAAGGATGATCATGTAGACCATCTTTGAATTCTTTTGCAAACCCTTAGAGATCACCAGTTTTTCGCCAAATTTAGCAAGTGTGAATTTTGGCTAAGGTCAGTAGCTTTCCTTGGTCATATCATTTCCAGTGAAGGTATTAGAGTTGATCTCCAAAAGACAAAAGTCGTAAGGAATTGGCCTAGACCTATTTCCCCATTAGACATAAGGAGTTTTTCGGGTCTAGATTGTTATTACAGATGTTTCATTAAGGGTTTCTCATCTATTGTGTCTCCTATGTCTATATTGACCCAAAAGAAAGTTAAGTCTCAGTGGTCAGATTCCTGCGAGAAGAGTTTTTGGGCGTTGAAGACTCGACTCACTTCAACCCTAATTTCAGCATTACCTAATGGTACATATGGTTTTATGGTTTATTGTGATACCTCCAGAGTTGGTTTGGGTTGTGTTTTGATGCAGTGAGGTAAGGTCATAGCCTATACCTCTAGACAGCTTAAGCCTCATGAAAAGAATAACCCAACCCATGATCTTGAGTTAGCTATTGTTGTGTTTGCTTTGAAAATCTGGAGACATTATTTGTATGGAGTACATGTTGATGTGTTCACGGATCACAAAACCTTGTAGTATGTATTTACTCAGAGGGAATTGAATCTCCGTCAGAAAAGGTGGTTAGAATTGTTGAAGGATTATTATATGAGTATGTTGTACCATCCGAGAAAGGCCAATGTAGTGGCAGACACCTTTAGTAGACTCTCTATGAGCAGTGTTGCATGGCTGGAGAGTGATAAGAAAGAGTTAGTTTGAGAAGTTCATTGATTATCTAGATTCGGTATTAGGTTGGTTGACTCAGCTGAAGGGAATGTTTGGGTTTAAAGTAGTTCCAAATCTTTCATAGTTTTGGAAGTGAAGGAGAAGCAAGATAAGGATCCTAGTTTGGTCAAACTGAAGGAGTCAGTTAAAGACCAAAAGGTAGAGGTTTTCTCCCAAGGGGGAGATTGTGTGTTGAGATACCGTAGTAGATTATGTGTGCCTTGTGTTGATGATTTGAGGCAGTAGATTATTGTGGAAGCGCATGGTGCGTGTTATTCTATCCATCATGGAGCCACCAAGATGTACCGCAACTTGCGGGAAATCTATTAGTGGAGTGGTATGAAAAGATATATAGCAGAGTTTGTAGCCAAGTGTGCAACTTATCAACAGGTTAAAGTGGAGCACCAAAGACCTGGTGGTGCGTTGCAAGAGTTTGGTATCCACACTAGGAAATGGGAAGAGGTGAACATGGATTTTGTGACTAGTTTACCCCATTCACTTCATCAGCATGAATTTAATTTGGATTATTGTAGACAGACTGACTTAGTCACTGTATTTCTTACCAGTTCACACGTCTTACATGGCTGAAGATTATTCTAAGTTGTATATCCGAGAGATAGTAAGATTGCATGGAGTTCCTTTGTCCATCATCTCAGATAGGGGTACTCAGTTTGTCTCTCAGTTTTGGAGAGCCTATCAAAAGAGTTTTGGTACCAAAGTTCAACTTAGTTCAGCATTTGATCCGCAGACAAATGGTCAGGCAAAGAAGACCATTCAGACTTTGGAGGATATGTTGAGGGCATGTGTTCTTGATTTCAAAGGTAGTAGGGATGGTCATTTTTCATTTATTGATTTCACTTCTAATAACAGTTATCATGCTAGTATTCAGTTGGCTCCATTTGAGGATCTTTATGGGCGGAGATGTAGATCGTCAGTTTATTGGTTCAAAGTGAGTGAGGCTGTTTTAATTGGGCCAAACATGGTATTTGAGGCCATGGACAAAGTTTAGTTGATTAGTGAGAGATTGAAAGCAGTCCAAAGTGGTCAAAAATCTTATGCTAATGTGAGAAGAAGAGACCTTGAGTTTGAGGTTGATGATTTTGTGTATTTAAAAGTTTCACCTATTAAAGAGATAAAGAGATTAGGAAAGAAGGGGATGCTTATTCCCTGTTATGTTGTTCCTTTATGGATTTTGAGTCGTGTTGGGAAGGTAGCGTATGAGCTTGAGCTACCCGCAGATTTATCCTTAGTCCAGTCAGTATTCCATGTGTCCCTATTAAAGAAGTGCATGGACGATTCAACCGTTATAGTTCCTCTAGAAAGCATAGATATTTAGAATAGCCTTTCTGACAAAGAAGTCCCAGTAGAGATTCTTGATCATCAGATTCACAGACTAAGGAACAAAGAAGTTCCCTTGGTTAAAGTTCTATGGAGAAATCAGCCTATTGAGGATGCTACTTGGGAAGCAGAAGCAGACATGCGTACCAAGTATCCACATCTCTTCTTCACGAACTCAGATTCAGCCGAAGGTAATAATCTTCCTTCATTCAGTTCTTTTCCAGTTTTAGATTCAGCTATATATAGTTATCTCCATGAGAATTCATGCACTCTCAGATCATCTCAGTAGATCATTTTAATTGAGATTCAGTTATTCAGTTTATTTTAGTTGTGCATGATATTTTATAGCCTTAGATTTCTCAGTATTTTTCATCTTAAATTAGCCACATTCGAGGACGAATGTTCCCAAGGGGGAGATATTGTAATACCCCGCACTTTTCCTAGCTTAAATTTGTTCCTAGAATGTTATGAAATAGCTTCTAAAATGAATAATATTTATTTTGTAATGAATTTTCCAGATTTACGCACTCTATTGTGTGGGAAATTGAGTAAACTTTCCATCGATACCAAGTTTGCCTAAATCCGACACTCGGTGAAGGAGTTATGACATTTTTAAGTTGACAGTGTGCCACCTGGGCACTAGACTCATTGTGGAGGAGGGTAAAATGATGATTGTCAAATTCCAGTGGCCCTCTGTAGTAGCCCTGTGTCGCGGAGAAGTTCAAATTCCCAATTGTCCCATTCCAGTAGACCGACGCGATATTGGTGCATTGCGGAGAGGGCCAATTTCCCAATTGTCAATTTCTAGTAGCCCAACACGATATTGGCACGTCGCACTAGTGGAAAAAATAATATTTCAAAGGGGAACCATGATGGTGGAGCGTCATAGAGAATGTCCAGTTCCCACACGTCCATTTTCCAGTAAGCCACAACGATAGTTGCGCGTCGCGGTGGCCATCTAAATCGGGAAAATGTTATGTTTTTAGTTTCTTCCAAAAGTTTAGAAAGGGTATTTTGGTCAACTCCTATGGCCCCAGTCAGTCCAAAAAACAAGATTAATCATATTCAAAGCACTTTGTGCTCATTATTCATCATTCTCTTCACAAGCAAAACCCTGAGCTCTAAAACCTTTTCTCCAAGAAATAAAAATCCTCCATTGATTCTCCAAGAAAGCTTAAGATTGAGGATTTACAATGCAAGATAATCAAGAATCCATCTACAAGAACTCAACTAGGAATCAATAATTCAAGTTTCTTCATCTAATCATCAATCAAGGTATGTGGGATTTATGAACAAGGATCTTCTTTCATCCTTATGCCCAAAACCAAGTTTTATTTACAAATTCATATTATTTTAAATGGATATTCATGAGATTTGAATTAGGGTTCATGCCCATTATTGCTCTTTGCAAGATTTTGAGATTTCATGTATTTTAGAAGGTGAATTGCATGTCTATTTTCATATTTTCATGCCTATTGCAGAAATTTACAGATTTTGAGATGAATTATCATTTTCTTTATTACTAAGCATGATTATTATGATGTTTTGACATGAGTTTGATGCATGGGTTATTAAGCCCCAAGTTTATATGTTGATATTTCAAGAAAGATGATGCTTTAAGCATCCTATGAGTTGATTATTTTAGTTATACAATAGAGTTTTGATTTTTTGATCCTTAGATAAGTTTTGGAATATACTTTATAGATTTAATACAGATTACAGAAAGCAAAATAGTTTTATTTACATACTGATTCAGATAAGCGCATAAATTGTTTCATAATAAACCCTTATGCTAGTTTTAAAGTGGATTTCTTACATGATGAGCATAGCAGATAAAAAGGGAGAAGTATTTAGCATCGAGTTGGGTATGATTCTAAGGTCTCATACCCCAAAACTACGTGCCACCATAGAATTGAGATTAAGTGCCCATAGTGGGTAGAGATGTGATCACTTAAGCTGAGGTTATACTCCATGGCAAGAGTATGATACCTCTACCCAATGTGAGGTTTCTTCCTTAGGAGGACGGGACGTTGGACTCCATGTAGCTCGCATGGTTTAAGTTGGTTAAGAGAACTTCCCTTGCAGAAAATTTTTCCCTAATGGTAAAGCCTTATAGAGAAGAATTACAGTAAAGCTTTTAGAAAACTACGTGTAAAGGCTCACAAAGTTTACTCAAATTATACTTTACAAAAAGATAACAGTTACAAACTTCAGCTTTTAGATTTTAAATTTCACAAGTGAACTCTTTCTATACTTAGAAAGTAGGATTTATAAATAGAATACGAGTATATCTTTCAGAACTAAATGTTATGACTCACTAGAATTATAAATTATGATTGATTTATTATTCATGATTTCAGTATTTTAGATATTCCAGGTTATGTGAGTCATTTACATTTAGCAAGGAGTGTTTTATAAATTATGATGAATGAGGTGATGTTTTACTTATGCATTTTACCCTCATGTACTCAGTACATTCTCAAAGTACTGATCCACATATACGTCAATGTTCTATATTGTATCATAATATAGTTTCAGGTGCTGAGTATCAGTAGCGTGAGTAGTCCGAGCATCTCCATCTACGTCCTATAGTTGGTGAGTCCTCATAGTTCGGGGACTTGTTCACTCATATTTTGCAGCTTACCAGTTTACATAATTTAGTATTCTTTTCAGAATGTTCGAGTTAGCTGGGGATTTGTCCCAATGACTCTATAGATGTTAGTAGTAGAGGCTTGTCTGACTACTAGTTGTGATTCAGCTTATTCAGTATTGATGTTTCATACATTATATTGAGATTATTCTTAGTTATTTCAGACAGTTTCTGCATTCAGTATAAGTTTCATGTTTATATTACCTTGATTATGAGATTTATATCTAGTAAAAGGCAGATAGGGTTATCTTAAGGCTACTCATAGTCTTGAGCACCGTGTGACATCTTGGGATTAGATTTCGGGGAGTTACACTAAATTCATGATGTTTAGTAATATTCCCATATTTTAAATTCATGTCTTCCATATGTTTGATGAAATTCCTATATCATGTTAAGTAAATTTCAAGATGAATCCCCAAGTTATGAATTTTGCCATGTAACTCTATTATTCCCTCATATTTAAGACATTTTTACGTTCATGTTATGAACTTTACATGTTTTGATGAAACACTCATGTTCTATTTCAAGCGAATTACATATGAATTCCCTAATTCATGATCTTACTAATGTATTCATGCTATTCTTCCATATTTAAGATATTTCCATGTTCAAGTTCATGATCACGACATGTTATCATGTGGTCCCATTCATGTACAAGTTTATGCCTCTCAAGTGTTTGACCAAAATGTCTAAATGAATGCATGGTGAATAAGTAGTTTATGAAATGCTCTCTAGGTCATGTTATTCTTTACTATTAATGCTATAAAGTCTTGGGGGTATTTAATACCAGACAATTTAGCTGTTTACCTAGAGATATAATAGTTAAAGAATAGTCTCAGTAATGTCACAAACTGTAGTACTCAGTCAGTTATAGAGCTCAATAAAACTCAGTATCAGTCCAGTTCAACTCAGTATAATAATCAGTGTCTTTAGTTGAGAGTAGGATTCAGCAAAGAGTGAACCTAAGATGGGGGCTCACTTTTCAGTAGAGGGTGTGATCCCTAGTTACTGTCCTTACATTCCAGAACTACGTAGCCAACATAGGTGGAGATACCAAACTGCCAGTTAAGGGTTGATAAGGTGTTTTACCTGCCAGTTGAGGGTACCACCGTTCTCATTCAGGGCACCTGCCAGATGAGGGTGACTCTTCAGCTTATCTTTACCCGTAGCACGATACTTACACCCTTCTAGCTGGGGTTACAGGTTGGACCCTAATCTATTCAGGGAGGGGCATGTCAATTAGATAATTACTTTCCACAGTTTCAGTTTTAGACTCAGTATAGAGCTCAATTCACTTCTACAAAATTAGGACAGTCAGAAATAGTCACCCAGTTATCAGTAATCTCATCTATCAATAACTCAGTTATCAAAAATTAGTATTTAGTCTCAGTTAAAATCTCAGCCACAATCTTAGTTATAGTCTCAGTTATATTCTCAGTTACAGTCTCAACTACAATCTAAGTTATAGTCTCAGTTACAGTCTCAGCTACAATCTAAGTTATAGTCTCAGTTACAGTCTCTGCTACAATCTCAGCCACAGTCTTAGTTATAGTCTCAGTTACAGTCTCTGCTACAATCTTTGTTACAGTCTCCTCTACAATCTTAGTTACAGTATCAGTTACAATCTCTACCACAGTCTTAGTTATGGTCTCAGTGACAGTCTTAACTACAATCTTAGATATAGTCTCAGTTACAGTGTCAATTACAGTTTTGACTATAATCTTAGTTAATAGTATCAGTTACAGTCTCAGTCCAGTAATTAGTTCAGTGATTTAGTTTCAGGTTTGCTTGACTATAGCATAAATTTATCAGTATTTCAATATTTCAATTTACTGGCTATTTTAGAATCATGTTATATGCTTGGTCTTGCATTCTCAGATAATATATTTTGCACATAATTATGCTCAGTTATATCATATTGCTCAGTCATTCCTTACCTTATATGCTTTGTACTCTACAGTTTTAGCCTAGTTATTCAGACTAAGTATAGTTCAATCTTACATGACCAGTATTCAGCTATCCGTCATTTAGTTAATCATATAAGTTAGTATGTTTATGTATTCATGCTTAGTGTGATTGTATATTCATATCCTTGATTTATGTCAGTCTTGATCACATAGTTTCAGACCCTGTATTCATACAGTATCTATGTTTTACCATGTCCTAGCTTTAGATCTACTTATATCATTGAAGTAAAGTTTTACAGAAACTATGTGTAGAGATTCACTATCTTATCAGAGTATGTTTGTCACTTATGCATTAAGATGTTTTCATCTTTCAGTTTATTCTAGCCTATTGGTGAGTCTACTTACACTTAGCATGCATGTTTTACGATTACCTATGAAATTAGTTTTACTTATTGCATTCACCCCTGCATACTCAGTACATTCCAAAAGTACTGATCCACATATATGTCTGTATGGGTACATTGTTTTATAATATAGGTACCAGTTATAGCCATCACATCACTATCAGATAGTTGTAAATTCTAGTCAGCAGGTGATGAGTTCTCTTATTTTGAGAACTCTAGATAGTTTTAGTTTACGTATAGTTCATTTAATTTTATTTATATTGATTAGTGGTAGTTGGAGGCATGTACCAGCTATCTATAGTCAATATAGTAGAGGCTTCATAGATGTCAGTCAAAGTCAATCATGAAATTTTTAGTTTCATCCTCCAGATTTATCAGATTGTAAAGCTTTATCAGTATTGTATCTATTTTAGATTTTCAGTATGATTATATGTCCGCACAACAGAACAACTATTTATTATGTTATAATTTAGTTGCTTAAAAATATGCCAGTTCATGGGTTAGCTTGGGAACACTTGTGATTCCAAGCACCGTGTGACGATTAGGGACTAGTCTCGAGTCATTATAAACTTGGTATCAAAGCATAGAGTTCAAGTGTTGTAGGGTGTCTATGAAGCCGTGTCTAGTAGAGTCTTGCAGAATGGTACAAAGACATCTGTACTTTTCTTTGAGAGGCTACAAGGAATTTGGGAAATGTTTCCCTTCTTTCAAGTCTCAGATTGTGCAGTAGAAGCATTATCTAAGAAATTTATTTAGATCCTCCTCTTGTTCTATTCATGCTAACTCTGCCTTAGTTTTAAGGCGATAGAAATAGTGATGCTTAAGTACTTACAAATAGTGTTTCCTCATCCAGTCCCTACATGAAGTTATAGGATTCCATGTTAGCTCAAAAAGTATCCCATCAATGCCCTTATGTCCTAAATTTTGAAATATTTTATTCATGTTTGTGAAAATCGTGCATTAATCCAAATTCAGATGTGCTTTCAGATCCCCTCTCAGAATCTCTTTTACAGTATGTGATATAAAGTTAGAATTATGAACCCAAAATTTTAGCAGTAGTAGAGTTGGGATAGCGTTATCCAGATTGAGCATATTATATATTCATGGGCTAGCTGTACGAAAGATGAATCAGTAAGCTTGAACAGTGTATGCAAGAATTTAAGTTTGTGGTTTCAAGATTAAGTATAATGGTATGGGTGAGTTTATCATTCATATGTAATATTATACCCCAGACTCTAGAGTAAAGTGATTGCAGCTTAGTTTAGAGTTTAGTAAAGTGGTCACAGACTTAAGACGATGGCTTAAAGCTAAGGGGGAGATGATAGAACAAGTGACCAAGTTAGGCTCTCAGACTTTAGTAGTAGTGCTAGTATGTGTAGAAAAGCAGTAAGAGAGGATGATCCCAACCTATTCTTATCTCAGTGCAAAGTTTTTCAGCCATCACGATATCTACTCATGCCTAACATATCAACTCCCTCATCATAGATCATATTCAAGCACCTTAAAGAAAAAAATGAATAGAAAAACATGTATGCTATTAGTTTCTAGTATGAGGAGTTCCAATTCACTCAGAAGTATAAATTATGTTCTATGACATCATGAACTCCAAACTTAGGTCATGTAGCTTATGACTTATGTACCCATTCCTTATAGTATGTTCATTCCCAGGTGCTCATGCTACACCTCTAATTATCAGCAAAATTCAATTTATGTCATGTATTTCCTAAGTTCTAGATAAGCTTAAGACTGTCTAAAGTCACCAAAGGTCCTATGTGGATGTAATGTGAAGGGACTTGGAGTTTACTGGGGAGGATTTGATATTCTTAAAGGTGTACCCCATGAAGGGAATGATACAGTTTGGAAAGAAAGGGAAGCTCAGTCCTTAATATGTTTGTCCATACCATATTTTGAGGTGAGTAGGCAATATGGCTCATGAGCTAGAATTACCTTCAAGTTTGAGTCCTATTCATCTGATCTTCCATGTACCAATGTTGAAAAAGTGTGTAGGCGATCCTTCCTTGGTTGTTCCTTTGGAAAGTGTGGGTGTCTCGGATTCCTTGTCCTATGAGGAAATCCTAGTTGAGATTTTGGATCGGCAAGTTCGCCAGTTGAGAGCAAAGGATGTGGCTTCGATATGGGTTCTATGAAGGAACCAAAGATGTGAAGAAGCTACTTGGGAAGATAAGGAAGGCATGAATTCCAAGTACCAATTCTTGTTTCCTTCTTTGGATAATCGTGCGAGAGGTATGTGTATTCCACAACATCTTTATTTTTTGACTTTGTTAAAGGAAATTGTGGATTCCTTGATATCTTTATTTTTTGTCTTTGCTAAAGGTAAGCATGGTTGTATTTGGAGTCAAATCGTGCTAATAAATTCCTTGTCTAATAATTCAATGATGAATGATCCTAAGGGGGAGAATGTAATACCTAGATTTTTGGCCCTTACAATTTCTAGAATTTTATCCTCACTGTCCTGACTACGACTCCCCTTACGAGTCATAGGGAGTCTTGATGAGTCGTTGGACCTAAATCGTAGCCTAGCTAGTGTGTGTGGACAAGTTTTATGTTTTGAGGGTGAGTGACTCCCAACGAGTAGTATGAACTCATTACATGTCATGATGTCCCAACCATAGTCAAACCAGTATATGTTCCAAATATTGTTTTCCTGGTGAAGAAATAGGACACTACGAGTCGTAGGGACCCCTAATGTGTTTGTCCCAACCCGAGACTACCTCCTAGTCATAACACGGTGTTTGGAGCCACAAGTAAACCCAAGCAAACCCATGAACTGGTATACTATTAACCAACTAAATTATAATATATTAAATCACCGATTATGCTGTTCGGAAATATAATCATGAAAAAATCTGAGAGAATTTATATTACTGATATAATTTATAATCTGATAAAACCCGAGGAGAAAATTGAAATTAAATGACTAACTCTGACTGACATCTATCAAGGCTTTACTATACTAACTATACATAGCTAGGACATGACCCCAGATACCACTAATCAATACATATGAGTAATAAAGTAAAGTACACAAACAACATCTGAATGAAGTCCCCGAAATAGGAGAACTCATCACCTGCTGGCTAGAAACTACAATAGTTTGATTATGATGCATAGGCTATAACTGGTACCTACATTATGAGACAATGTAGCACATAGACATATATGTGGATCAGTACTTCTAGAATATACTGAGTATGTAGAGGTGAATGAAATACGTAAAACTTATTTCATATGCAATCTTAAAACATGTATGCTAAGTGTAAGTAAACTCACTAAGAGGCTGAAGTAAACTGAAAGCTGAAATATCTTAACTCTTTACTTTGGTTGGATAAGTAGAACTGAAATTAGGATATGTTAAAACATGGATACATGAACATACAAAACCAACCATTCATGTACTTAGCTGATCTAATTACTTGAATAATTGTTGCCTGGGTGACGAAAAAAATGAAATCTAAGAAAAAGGATAACTAGAGCCCATATACTGAGTAGCTGATATAAGAGTACGGACTACTGATATCCAAACACTAAATAGTTGATGACTATATACTTATCATGTAACACTAAACTGAACTTAGTCTAAATAACTAGACTAAAACATTGGAGTACTGTGCCTATGAGATAAGGACTAACTGAACAACATGACATGACTGAGCATAAATGCATGAAAACTATAAAATTTGAGAATGTAAGACCAAGAATAAGCATATTTCTGATATAATCTGCAAACTAAAATATTGAAATCTGATGACTGAAAAATTGAGAGTCCATATGTGATCATCAAGAAAACATGAACTAACCTCAAATGTGAGACTGGATTGAAATTGTGGGAGCTATCATCTAACCGACATGCCCCAATATGAGTTAATTAGGGTCCAATCTATGACCCCAGTTGGAAGGGTGTCAGTACCTTGCCACGGGTACTAACACTGGCTGTGTGGATCCACTAAAGTGAAGTCCTGAAGGACTAAAGAGTCACCCTCTACTGGAAGGTGCCCTAGTGACATTTATTTTAATCCTCAATAGGCAGGTTAAAATCTCAAACCTATGTTGGCTACATAGTTCTAGAACTCAGGGATTTCTACTAAGACTTACACCCTCTACTATTAGGTGAGCCCCCATCACTGGGTTCCCTCGATGTTAAATCTTACTCCCAACTGAACTGACTCAGATTACTGGACTGAACTGAGCTTAACTAATTATGTAACTGATTGAATGAGTAATGTTCAAAAATATCTGAAACCACTCTGAAAGATACTGACACTAAGTAAACAACTAAACTTTTGGTATTCATAACACCCAACACTGAATGAAAGTATCAATAAGGACATATATATCTTTACAAATCATAATAGGGATCATTGTTCAAAATTCATTTCTTAGGCATTTCATCAAACACAAGAAGGCCATGATTTAAAACTTGGGAATAGTTAAAACATGTGATAATAGCATAATTACAGTATTAAAATCATAGATTAAGGAGTTAACAAAAGAATAATCATCATCCAAATATGTAAAGGGTAAATTGCAATGGAAACACTTGGGAAACATAAACTTGAACATGGGAATGTCTTAAACATGGGAGAATTGCATGATTACATGACTAAAATCATGAATTGGGTATTTATATGGAAATCGCTTGAAATAGGACATGGGAGTTTAATCAAAACATATAAAGATCATAGCTTGAATCATAAGAATGTTATAAACATGAGGGAACAATAGAGTTACATGGCAAAATTCATAACTTGGGGATTCATCTTGAAATTAATTAAACATTATATGGGAATTTCAGTACTCAAATATGGTATGACTCATTCTATTTGAAAACACATGAAACCATAGCTCATAATTGAAATCAACAAGAGATTCAAGGAGATAATTCAACTTGAAACATGTAAAATTCATAAATTTAAATTCAAAAAGGTTTCTTGGGCTCCATGGGTGAAAGGGGACTTATGGAAGAACTCCCACATATCTTAATTCAATGGATTCTTTAAGAAATCATGAATCTGATACTTGAATCGTTGTTTTCTTGAGAGAAAAATCTTGAAACTTTCTCATGGGGGAAAAGGAGGGCTTTTATGAGAGTTGATTTGAAGAAGATGGGAAAATAATGCCCTTTTGGATGCTATAAATCATCCTTTAGACATTTGGGGTTGAGGGGGAAAGGACCAAAGTGCTCCTTGACCCTTAAAGAGCTGAAACAGATGGGGAATAAGCTCCGTGTCACATCAGATATCACATTGAGAGAGCAACACGTCGCATCACGTATCATGTTAAAAGACCAGCACGCCGCGTCCTAATCGCGATGACTTATTACCTCTCACGAAAAATGCCATAACTTTTCACCCGAGTATTGGATTAAGGCAAAATTTGTATCGTTGGAGAGCTGACTCAATTATATACAATTTGTTTGGTGTTGATCTACAAAACAATACGTATTTAAAAATTTATACACATTAAAAGTATAACCTTGTATAATCAAATACATAACTTTGAACGAATCAAAGGCTCTTAGCTCAACTTTTGTTCTAAGTGATTCTTATAAATATTTTTTCACATCAAAATCACATTAAACACGAGGATAAAGATCATGAAACTTATATTCACATAGAAATCATTTGGATTATAGATTATATAGGTAGGAATGACGGTTCAAAGACTAGCCCAAAAATGTAGGGTGTTACATTATCTCGCTCTTGGGAACATTCGTCCTCGAATGAGACTAGCTAGACTGACAGTACTATACGAAGGCAAATGAGATCATATTTTGATCATGTATTACTTGGAACATGACTTGGAATAAGACTGCATAACTGAGTCTGAGCAAGATATATGAATTGAACTAATTTCATGAATACATGCAATGTCATGAGAATGGTTATAAGGTTGAGATAGAAATGAGAGAGTCAACTGATGAGTAACCATTACTTAAAGCTAGATATGATTTCATGAAAAAAAGATTAGAGGTTTTGGACATGAAAAATCGGGTTATTAAAACATTCCCCCCTTGGGATAGTTCATCCCCGAATGATACTAACTTGGCTGAAATACTAAGAAAAGACTGAGATAATGCACGAGAAACTTACGGACTGAATCATGGCTGAATATCTGGAATCTAAAACTGATGCATACGCATAAACTAAGCTAAATTCAAAATTTGCATGGACGTGAATTACCTCATGAATTGGAAAGATGGAAAACCATAGGAACTTGTCTGTTTGACTGCTAAACTGTATCGCTGGCAATACAAACTAAATCATACTAAAATCTTATACGCAACGGTACATTCATCTTCAAAACTGCACTTCACTTGTGGCTACTAACAATATTCACATGGGCACTGATAACTCTACTATCGAAGTCTGAGCTGAACTGAATTCCCTCACTTTGTTTAAGCCTACTCTAATCTACAAAGTGCACACATAACACTGTAATACTAGTCTAAATCATGAATTCAATACACCCTACATTTCCAAAACTTCTCATCTCAAGAATAATACCCATGCTCACATCAATAACAAACTTCAACCTCTTATCATGAATTTACTAGCGCACAATGCATTCATCTACTTATACACCAACATAACATTCAAGCATATCTTCATAACCACACATAAACTTCTAGGAAAACAACCACAAAAGCATCTTTCTCACATTCTCTAAACCTCTATCATTAACTTCCATGCACTATTCTTTAGAAAATCACACACAAAATTTCAATTAACCATGAAATATATCAAAAATTTGGCCTCAATCTTACTTTACTCTTATAACCTTAGAACAGACAAGTATACAACAATTTCTCCTAGATATATAATTATTCATCAGAACTATCCTTACATAAGGATAGGTCATTGAAAGGTTAAAACATGAGGATCTTAAACATGAAGGGATGCTATGAATAACTGAACACTTTACTGAGGCCTAATGAATAGAGTATCAACATTATGGATTCATAAAAGAGAGGTAAACTGGGAACATAAATTACATAATCTGAACTTTGATGATTATTAGAAGTGTAGCATGAGTACCTGGAACTAAACATACTATAAAGCATGAGTACATGAGTCATGAGCTGCATGACCTGAGTTTGTAGTACATGATTTCATGAAATATGGTTCGTACTGATGAGTGAACTGGAACTCCTCATAATAGGAATTAGAGGTGTATTTGATTTTCTTTATAGCACATGAATGTGAGTTATGATGATGGAGCTGACATGTAAGGCATGAGTTGATGTCGTAATGACTGTAAACCTTTTCACTGAGATATGAATAGGTTGGGAATCATCTTCTCTTACTTCTTTTCTACACATATTGGCATCACTTCTAAAATCTGAGAGCCTGACTTGGTTACCTATTCTATCACCTTCCCCTTAGATTTAAGACATCATTCTAAGTTTGTGAACCACCTTTAATAACTCTAAACTAAACTAAAACCACTTTACTCTACAACCCGAGCTATATCAATACACATGAATAATAAACTCACCATGCAAAACTACACCTGAAAGTGTAAAACCCACTGCTAGTACTTCCTTCTGAGATAGAAATCTTAACTTTCTATAGCCTCAATAGTCATTATATATAATAACTTAAACACTTACTAACTTAGAATCTTCAAGAGTATCATTATACCAACATATACAATGTTATCAACCTATATCCCATAGCTTAGCTGATAAGAACATCATATACTACATAGCCTTATTCACCACTTAACAACTCAATGGTACTATCTAATCACACATAGTTTAGAACATAGAAATAATACAATCCCATCACTTTGGGTACACCTCTAGATCATAAACACATCATCATACTTAATTTTGGATAAATAAACTTAAATTCTCGAATACACTATTTCAAGCCTACTGATTTACCTTTCGTACAACTAGCCCCATGAATACATAATCTGCTGAATCCAAATAACACTATCCTAACTCTACTACTACTAAACTTCTAGGTTCATGATTCTAACTCTTGATCATATGCTATCAAAGGATTCTAAGGAAGGATCTAAAAACACCTTTGACTTTGGCTTGATGCATGATTTTCATGAACATAAATGAAATATTTCAAGCTTTAGAACATAAGGGCATTGATGGGTTCCTTTTGATTCTGTATAAAATCCCATAACTATCTGTAGGGACTGTCTAAGAAATCTTTATCTGTAGGAATTTGAGCTTGGCTATTTAAGTTTCACCAAGAATAAGGCAAAGTTGACTTTAATGGAGTAAGATGAGGATCTATATCAATTTATTAGAGAACAGTTCTACTGCATAATCTGAGATATGAAAGAAGGAAAATATTTCTTAAATGCCCTGTAGCCTCTCGAAGAAAAGTACAGACGTCTCCTTACCATTTCACAAGACTCTACTAGACATGACTTCATAGACACTCTGGGAAACTTGAACTTTATTCTCTGATACTATGTTTTTCACGACCCGAGACTAACCCCTAGTCGTAACATGGATCTTGGAACCACAAATGATCCCAAGCTAACCCATAAGCTGTCATACTGTTAAGTAACTAAATTATAATATTTTAAATAGATGGTTTTGTTGTGCGGAAATATAATCATGAAAAAATATAAGAGAAATTATATTATTGATACAATTTACAATCTGATAAAATTGAGGATTAAACTGAAATTACATGACTTACTCTGACAGACATCTATGAAGCCTCTATTATACTAACTATAGATGACTATGAAATGACCCCATCTACCTCTAATCAATACATATGAGTAATAAATTAAAGTACACAAGCAACATATGAATGAAGTCCCCGAAATAGGAGAACCCATCACCTGCTGGATGCAAATTGCAACAGTTTAATTATGATGTGTAGGCTATAACTGGTACCTACAATATGAGACAATGTAGCACATACACATATATGTGGATCAATACTTATGGAATGTACTGAGTAAGTGGGGGTGAATGCAATATGTAAAACTAATTTTATACGTAATTTTAAAACATGCATGGTAAATGTAAGTAAACTCACTAAGAGGCTGAAGTAAACTAAAAGTAGAAATATCTTAAGACTTTACTTTGGTAGGAAAGTAGAACTGAAATTAGGATATGGTAAAACACGAATACATGAACATACAAAACCAACCATACATGTACTGAGCTGATATGATTACTTGAATAACTGATGTCTGGGTGAAGGCATGATTGAAATCTAAGAAGGAGGATAACTAGTGCCCATATACTTAGTAGCTGATATAAGAATATGGACTACTGATATTCGAACACTTAATAGCTGATGACAGAATACTGATCATGTAATACTAAACTGAACTTAGTTTGAATAACTAGACTGAAATAGTGGAGTACTGTGCCTATAAGATAAGGACTAAGTGAAAAACATGAGATGACTGAGCATAAATGCATGAAAACTATAAAATCTTAGAATGTAAGACCAAGCATAAGCATAATTTTGACATAATCTGTAAGCTGAAATACTAAAATATAATAATTGAATAATGGAGAGTCTGTATGATATGGTCAAGAAAACTTGAATGGACCTCTGAATGGAGACTGGAATAAAACTTTGGGAGCTATTATCTAACCAACATGCCCTAATATGAGATAATTGGGGTCCAACTTATGATCCCAGTTAGAAGGGTATCAGTATCATGCCACGGGTACTAACACTGGCTGTGTGGATCCACTAAAGTGAAATCCCGAAGGACTAAAGAGTCACCCTTTATTGGCAGGTTCCCTATTGAGATATGACAGGTTAACATCTCAAAACTACGCTGGCTACGTGGTTTTAGAATGCAGGGACTGCTACTAAGAGTCACACTCTCTACTAGTAGGTGAGCCCCCAACCCTGGGTTTGCTTGATGCTAAATCCTACTCCTAACTTATTAACTCGGATTACTGGATTGAACTGAGCTTAACTAATTATGATAACTAACTGAATGAGTAATACTCATCATATCTAAAACTATTCTGAAAGATACTGAGACTAAGTAAACAACTAAATTTTGGGTATTCATAACCCCCAACACTGAATAAAAGTATCAATAAGGACATATATAGCTTTACGATTCATAATAGGGATCATTGTTCAAAATTCATCTCTTAGGCATTTCATCAAACACAAGAGGGTCATGAGTTAAAGCATGGGAATAGTTAAAACATGTGATAATTGAATCAATGCAATATTAAGATCCTAGATTAAGGAGTTAACATGCGAATAATCATCATCCAAACGTGTCAAGGGTGAATTGCAATGGAAACACTTGGGAACATAGGAGCATAGCATGATTACATGACTAAAATCATGAATTGGGGGATTTACATGAAATTTGTTTGAAATAGGACTTGGGCGTTTCATCAAAACATGTAAAGATCATAGATTGAATCATAAGAATGTCTTAAACATGAGGGAACAATAAAGTTACATGGAAAAATTCATAACTTGGGGATTTATCTTGAAATTAATTGAACATGATATGGGAATTTCAATACTCAAATATGGTATGACTCATTCTACTTGAAAACACATGAAACCATAACTCATAATTGAGATCAACAAGAGATTTATGGAGATCATTCAACTTGAAAGATGTAAAATTCATAAATGTAAATTCTAAAAGGGTTCTTGGGATCCATGGGTGAAATGGGACCCATGGTGAACTCCCACATACCTTAATTCGATGAATTCTTGAAGAAATCATGAATTTAAAGATTGAATCCTTGTGTTTTTTGAGAAAAAGCTTGAACCTTGCTCATGGGGGGAGAGGAGGGCTCTTTTGAGAGTTGATTTGAAGAAGATAGGCAAATAATACCCTTTTGGATGCTATCAATCATCCTTTGGATGTTTGGGGTTGAGGGGAAAGGACCAAAGCGCCCCTTGACACTTAAAAAGCTAAAATAGTATAGGAATAAGCTCCGCATCTCATCAGATATCGCTTTGAGAGATCAACACATTTCATCACTTTCATGTTGAAAGACCGGCGCGTCGCGTCCTAGTTCTATTGGCTTACTGCCTCTCCCAAAAAATTTCATAATTTTTCACTCAGGTATCAAATTAAGGCAAAATTGATATCATTGGTAAGCTGACTCAATCATCTACAATTTGGTGAGTCTTGAGATGCAAAATGATATGTATATAAAAAGTTATGCACGTTAAAAGACTACCCTTGTAGAATCGAATACCAAACTTTGGAGAAATCAAAGGCTCTAAGCTCAACTTTGTTCTAAGTGGTACTTATGAGCATTTTTCACCTCTAAAGCACATCAAACACGGGGATAAAGATCATAAAACTTATATTCATATGGAAATCATTTGGATTATAGCTTATCCATATAGGAACGATGATTCAAAGACTAGCCCGATAATTTGGGGTGTTACATTATCCCCCCTTGGGAACATTCATCATCAAATAAGATTAGTTAGACTGAGAGTACTATACGAAGGTAACTGAGATCATATTCTGAACATACATGACTTGGAACATGATTGTATAACTAATTCTGAGAAGGATACATGAACTGAACTGATTTCATGAATACATGCAATGACGTGAGAATGGTTATAAAGATGATATAGAAATGAGATAGTCAACTGATGAGTAACTATTACTTTAAGATGGATTTAATTTTCTGAAGGACATATAAGAGATTTAGGACATGGAAACTTGGGTTATTAAAACATTTCCCCTTGGGATAGTTAGTCCCTCAAATGATACCGACTTAGCTAAAATACAAAGGAAAACTGAGATAATGCACGAGAAACTTAAGAACTTAATCATGAATGAATATCTGGAATTTGAAACTGATGCATATGCATGAACTGAGCTGAATTCAAAATTTGCATGGACGTGAATTACCTCATGAATAGGAAAGATGGAAAACTGTAGGAACTTGTCTTTCCAACTGCTAAACTGAATTGCTGGCCATACGGACTCACTCATACTGAAAGTTTATATCAACTATACATTCCACTTCAAAACTGCACTTCACTTGAGGCTACTGACAATATTCACATGGGCACTGATAACTCTACCTACTGAAGTCTGAGCTTAATTAAATTCTCTCACTATGTTCAAGCCTACTCGAATCTACAATATGCACACATAACACTATAATACTAGTCTGAATCATGAATTCAATACACCCTGCATTTTCACAACTTCTCGTCTCAAGAATAATACTTATTCCCTCTTCAAAAACTAACTTCAACCTCTTACCATTAATTTACTAGCACATAATGCATTCATCTACTTTTACACCAACATAATATTCAAGTTTATCTTAATAACCACACAAGAACTTCTAGGCAAACAACCACAAAAGCATCTTTCTCAAATTCTCTAAACCTCTATCATTAATATTTTCCATGCACTATTCCTTAAAAAATCACACATAAAATATCAACTAACCATGAAATTTATCAAAAACTTGGCCTCTATCTTACTTCACACTTATAACCTTAGATCAAATAAGAATACAACAATTTCTCCCAGTCAAATAATTATTCATCACCACTATCCTTCTATAAGGAGAGGTCACTAAAAGGTTAGAACATGAGGACCTGAAATATGAAGGGATACTATGAATAACTTAACACTTTACTGAGGCCTAAGAAATAGAGTATCAACATCATGGATTAATCAAAGAGAGCTAAACTGGGGACATAAATGACATAATTTAAATTTTGATGATCATTACGAGTGTGGTATGAGTACCTGGAACTAAACATTCTATAAAGAATGAGTGCATGAGTCATGAGCTGCATGACCTGAGTTTGGAGTTCATGATACATGGTTTGTACTGCTGAGTTAACTGGAACTCCTCATACTAGGAATTGGAAGCATACGAGATTTTATATAAAGCGCATGAATATGAGTTTTAGAAGACTGATCTTACATGTAAGGCATGAGTAGATGTTATGATGACTAAAAAACTTTGCACTGAGATACGAATAGGTTGGGAATCATCCCCCCATTTTTCTTTTCTACACATACTGGCATCACTACTAAAATTTGAGAGCCTAACTTAGTTACTTGTTCTATCATATCCCCTTGGCTTTAAGCCACCATTCTAAGTCTGTGAACCACTTTGAATAACTCTAAACTAAACTACAACCACTTTATTCTAGAGCCCGAGATATATCAATACACATGAATAATAAATTCACCCTAAAAAACTACACCTGAAAGTGTAAAACCTGTTGCTAGTACTTCCTTCTGAGATAGAACTCTTAACTTTCTATAGCCCCAATAGTCATTTTATATAATAACTTAAACACTTACTGACTTAGAATCTTCAAGAGTATCATTATACCAACATACACAATGTCATCAACCCATATCCCATAACTTAGCTGGTAAGAACATCATATAGTACATAGCCTTATTTTCTACTTAACAACTTAAGGGTACTATCTAAGCACACACACTTTAAAACTTAAAAACAATGCAATCCTATCATCTTGGGTACACCTCTAGATCATAAACACATCATCATACTTAATCTTGGATCAATAAACCTAAATTCTTGCATACACTATTTCAAGCCTACTGATTCACCTTTTTAGTACAACTAGCCCCATGAATACATAATCTGCTCAATCCAGATAACACTATCCCAACTCTACTACTGCTAAACTTTTGTGTTCATAATTCTAACTCTAGATCATATGCTATCAAAGGATTCTGAGGAAGGATCTGAAAGCATATCTGACATTGTCTTGATGCACGATTATCATGAACATGAATGAAATATTTCAAACTTTGGAACATAAGGGCACTGATGGGATCCTTTCAATTTTGCATATAATCCCATAAATATCTGTAGGGACTGTCTAAGAAAGCTACTAGGTGAGTACCGAATATGGTCTCTTTCTACTATAGGAATTTGAGCTTGGCTATTTATATTGCCTTAAGAATAAGGCAAAGTTGACATGAATGGAGCAAGATGAGGATCTATATAAATTTATTAGAGAACACTTCTACTGCACGATCCGAGACATGAAAGAAGGGAAATATTTCTTAAATGTCCTATAGCCTCTCGAAGAAAAGTACAGATGTCTCCATACCATTTTGCAAGACTCTATTAGACACAAATTTATCGAAAACCTAGGACACTTGAACTCTATGCTCTGATAACAAGTTTGTCATGACCCGAGATTACCCTCTAGTCGTAACACAGAGCTTGGAACCATATGAACTGTCATACTATTAAGCAATTGAATTATAGTATATTAAATAGCTAGTTCTACTGTATGGAAATATAATCATGGCAAAATCTGAGATAAATTATATTACTAATACAATTTACAATCTATTAAAACTGAGGAGAAAACTGAAATTACATGACTGACTCTGACTGACATCTATGAAGCCTCTACTATACTGACTATAGATAGCTTGGACATGACCCCATCTACCACTAATCTAGAAATATGAGTAACAAAGTAAAGGACATGAAAAAAGTCTGACTAAAGTCCATGAAATAGGAGAACTCATCACCTGTTAGATGGAAACTGGAATAGTTGTATTATTATAAGTAGGCTATAACTGGTAGTTACATTATGAGACAGTATAGCACGTAGACTTATATGTGGATCAGTACATCTAAAATGTAATAAGAATTGGGGGTGAATGAAATACATAAAACTTATTTCATACATAATCTTAAAACATGCATGCTAAGTGTAAATAAACTCACCAAGAGGCTGAAGAAAACTGAAAGGTAAAATATCTTAGAACTTTACTTTGGTAGGATAAGTAGAACTGAAACTAGGATATGGTAAAACATAGATACATGACCATACCAAACCAACCATACATGTATTGATCTGATATGATTACTTGAATAACTTATGTCTGGGTGATGGAATGATTGAAATCTAAGAAGAGGGATAACTAGCAACCATATATTGAGTAGCTGATATAAGAATACGGACTACTAATAGTCAAACACTAAATAGCTGATGACTGAATACTGATCATGTAATACTAAAATGAACTTAGTCTGAATAACTAGACTGAAATAGTGGAGTACTGTGCCTATGAGATAAGGACTAACTGAACAACATGAGATGACCGAGCATGAATGCATGAAAACTATAAAATATGAGAATGCAACACCAATCATAAGCATATTTTTGCAATAATATGTAAACTAAAATACTAAAATTTGATAACTGAATAATTGAGAGTCTGTATGATAAAGTCAAGAAAACCTGCACTGACCTCCAACTGAGACTGGACTGAAACTTTGAGAGCTATCATCTAATCGATATGACCTAATATGAGCTAATTGGGGTCCAATCCATGACCCCAGTTGGAAGGGTGTCAGTACCATGCCACGGATACTAACGCTGGCTGTGTGGATCGACAAAAGTAAAATCTTAAAGGACTAAAGAGTCACCCTCTACTAGAAGGTGCCCTGGCGAGATATGTGTCAACCCTCAACTGGCAGGTTAACATCTCAAAACTATGCTAGCTATGTAGTTCTAGAATGTAGGGATTGCTACTAAGAGTCACATCCTCTACTAGAAGGTGAGCCCCCAACCCTAGGTTTGCTCGATGCTAAATCCTAATCCCAACTAAATTGACTCAGATTACTGGACTGAACTGATCTTAACTGATTATGATAACTGAATGAATGAGTAATTTTCATACATATATGAACCATTTTGAAAGATACTGAGACTAAGTAAATAGATAAATTTTGGGTAATCATAAACCCCAACACCGAATAATAGTATTAATAAGGACATGTATAGCTTTACAAATCATAATAGGGATCATTATTCAAAATTCATCTCTTAGGCATATCATTAAACACAAGAAGGTCATGATTTAAAGCATGGGAATAGTTAAAATATATGATAATAGCATAATTGCAATATTAAAATCATGGATTAAGGAGTTAACATGTGAATAATCATCATCCAAATGTGTCGAGGGTGAATTGCCAAAAAAACTCTTGGGAATCATGAACTTGAACATGGGAATGTCTTATACATGGGAGCATAACATGATTACAGAACTAAAATCATGAATTGGGGAATTTACATGGAATTCGCTTGAAATATGACATGGCTATTTCATTAAAATATGTAAAGACCATATCTTGAATCATAAGAATGTCTTAAACATGAGGGAACAATAGAGTTACATGGAAAAATTCATAACTTAGGGATTCATCTCGAAATTAATTGAACATGATGTGGGAATTTCAATACTCAAAATGGTATGACTCATTCTACTTGAAAACACATGAAACCATAGCTCGTAATTGAAATCAACAAGAGATTCATGGAGATAATTTAACTTAAAACATGTAAAATTCATAAATTTAAATTCAAAAAGGGTTCTTGGGTTCTATGGGTGAAAGGAGACCCATGGATGAACTCCCACATACCATAATTCGATGGATTCTTGAAGAAATCATGAATTTAAAGATTGAATCCTTGTGTTCTTAAGAGAAAAATCTTGAAACTTTCTCATGGGGGAAAGAGGAGGGATTTTGTGAGAGTTGATTTGAATAAGATGGGCAAATAATGCCCTTTTGGATGCTATAAATCGTCCTTTAGATGTTTGGGGTTGAGGGGAAAGGACCAAAGTGATCCTTAACCCTTAAGAAGATGAAATAGAGGGGGAATAAGATCCACATCATGTAAGATATCATGTTAAGAGGGAAATGCATCGCATCATTTATTGCGTCGAAAGACCGGTGCACCGCGCCCCAATTGCATTGGCTTACTACCTCTCACAAAAAATGTCATAACTTTTTACTCGAGTTTTGGATTAAGAAAAAATTGGTATCGTTGGAAATCCGAATCAATTATCTAAAATTTTGCGGGTCTTGAGATGAAAATTATTCGTATATAAAAAGTTATACATGTTCAAAGTCTACACTTGTAGAATCAAATACCAAACTTTGGACAAATCAAAGTCTCTTAGCTCAACTTTATTCTAAGTGATTCTTATAAACATTTTTCACCTCGAAAGCACATCAAACACGAGGATAAAGATCATAAAACTTATATTCACATGGGAATCATTTGGATTATAGCTTATACAGGTAGGAACTACGGTTCAAAGACTAGCCCAAAAATGCAGGGTGTTACAAAGTTGTATGATGTAAGTCTTAGGGTCAACTGTATATGAGCCTAATGAAACTATCCGGGATATGAATCATAGTGAAGAGAATAAATATGTCTTTACGAGTCGCAGTGTGACCTGTAGTCACTAGAAATAATTTTTCAGTATTTAAGTTGAGGGCACTTTGAAAAATTCCCTTCTTACCCAATTAAAACCCTACGTCCATAAAGCATTAAAGGGGGTTATTTCTCATTCATAACATAATCCAAACAAACTCTCTTCTCTATAAATTCTCTCAAGGAAGATACTTAGGTTTTCCAAGAAATAGGTCATCTAAGGGCTTAAGGGTTGAACTCTCTCCATAAAATTTGGTATTTCAGGCATATTACTCTTCCCTAATTCTCAATTTAGGAAAATAATGTATTTGAATGGTTTAATTGGATCATTTTGAATGTGGGTTTTAAACATTGGTTAAGGTTTTTGAATGATTTTTGTTTATGTGATTTTCATGTTTACATATGCACTGATTATGTTTTAAATGATGGTTTTGAAATAAATTTGGTGTGTGGGTATGATAAATAAACTAGGGGATTGTGAATTACCCAAATTTTGTGAATATTGATAATTGAATTGACTATAACCCCAACCTAATTTTGTAAAAGTGGTTTGAGTACTAATAAAAATTGCATTGAACTATTTTTGGAACAATTGCACAGTATAAAGAGGTTATTGAAACATGGTGGTTTGATTTAATGAAAAGGGGAGTCATTTACCCAAATTAATGGAATTGTGATGATGTTGATGTTACCTTTCAAGTGCAGTTGGTATGACGATTCCAAAATTGTATGCCTAAATGTGTATTATGGTCCAATGAATGGGAATGTGTGATAAATGTTTTAGTTGGGCTTTAATGAGTGTTGTGTAGCTGAGTCATGAAAGTAGAGGTCCCGAGGGACCAATACTTAAAACTGTGGTTATCGATACGAGGGTCAAAATGACCGGGTGGTTTGAGTTCCCCATATTATATTACATGATTAGGTTCTTAGGTCACCTTGATATGATGGGAGGTTTGAGTCCCCCAAGGTACATATGTACATCCTTTAGTTTGTGAGGCTACACGCACTGGGGCCCTTCTAGCTAGGGAAGATCTTGACCCATATAGCGCGTGGGTGCCTTCTTATGACGGTTAAGCTACACAAATCAAGGATAAAGTTTTAAAGTGCATGCTAGGCATTGTTACCTTTCCTGATATATTATTTGTGTATGTATATGATGATGTTCACATGGTTTTAAATTGGATTTGACATAGTTATATTTTATCCCCTATCCCTAAGTTATATGCTAGTACCTAACCCACTAACCCTCTTTGGATATTGTATCCCTACGTGATACGAGAACTAGAGATACTTTTACATTTCTTGCATAGTGTTAGGTGGATCAGATTGGTTCGTTGGTCATTATGGTGAAGTGGAGGGCTTACATTCTCTGGAAGACTTGTGCAGTTCATCAGTTTCTATTCATAGATTAGAATTGTGGGTTCACATTATCATTAACATTTCCATTGTTAGGGTGGGGAGCATGTCCCGACACTTTAATGATTTAGTTTTGCTAGAAGGCTTTGTCGATTACTATGGACTTGGGTGATGTTGGTTGGTTCTTTTTTGTTGGCTACCGATTATTGGTTATAGATATGACTTAAATCCTTTGAGATATCTTATGTTATCTTTTGATATGTTTGGAATTCATCTGACATTGGGTGTATGTTGTTCTTGTCACGATCCAATTTCAGAGTCATGATGGCACCTACCACAACCCACTAGTAGGTAAGCCAACACTGTAACCCGGAGCTAATACAATGGGTTACCATGGTAGGAACGTCCAACATGGATGTTGTATGGGAGCACAATATTACGATGACATTCCACAAAGAAACAACTAACATTCGAATACTATTGCCATGATCTGATAGTATTAGTACAAGAGCATATCTACATTCGACAATAAAAATTACAACTCAACCTCTAATAGTCGTAAATAGTCTCATACATTCGTCTAGAATACAAAAAACATAATAAGGATAGAACAGAAAAAGGGCAACTCGAACTCCAAGAGCTCACCCTATCTTCTGTTGATCAACACCGCACAATCTCGACTCAACAACGACAACTAAAACTTGAATCTGCACCAAAAAGAAATAGAAGTATAGTATGAGTACCAAATAACAGGTACTCAGTAGGCATTATCAACCGACTGAGCTAAATTATGTTACAAGGATGATATAAAGTAAGACAATAACCTAAAGTCAAGGTACAGAATCAAACCTGAATCTTCTCCGATGTAATTATATAAGATAATTAATCAACTAGAACAATAGTACGACATTCCATATCCACATATACCATAACTTTGATACAACATGAGTAATCGCTTTGGATGCCTAAAGCCACATATATACAATAACAATTATATAATTACCATAATTAATCATATTTACCACGACGTTCCATACCGCTAGGAAGCACACTCAAGGGAAACAAACAAAGAACTTATCATGGCATCCCATACCACCGAAGAGTACACCAAAAGATCAATTTATCAACATATCAAGGCACAACTACACAAAACACTCACCAAAGTCATGGGTTGCACATTCCCGCCATGGACTCCTACCGAGGTTGACAATCATCATCAATACCGCAATTTGATACAACGAAGACGATATCACCATATCATGGTCATATAGTTATTAAATCTCTAACTCATTTATAAACTCCATGTCAAGTCTATATTAGCTAACCTCCAATTGGCATGAGCAACTAGTTTGTAAGACTTATAGCTTACTAGTCATAAACTAGGGATATGAAACAAGTTACCCCTACTATTTCTTATTCACCTATCTCAAGGCCATTTTCTAGTTAGTGTCCTAATTATACAAGTCATCAATCTAGCCACCACGACATCACATACTAGATGTCAACTTAACTATTCATCATACAATACTAAGCCTATTGTCATTGGACATGTTACAATCTTAAGGACTACTATCCATATTTTAACCATGTAAGGTCCACATAGTAGTTCACTAGGCTTCTAGCCTACAAGTCATAGTCATTTATTAGAGACAACTAGTTGTTACATAAGCCACTTTACTAGGTAAAATTCCATAACGTAAACATTTATCTAAGTTAAGTAGATTTACTAGGTCAGCTCTTAGCTCTACACAAGATTACATATATTAATTAGCCTTAACCCAATTCTCAGCATAATCTACTTCTAGTTACTAATTAGAGTTAACAATGGTCACACCTTTTATCTAGTGATTAATGACAAAGATTTGATAACAATTTACCAGGGAAGACATCATGTCCCAAGTACACAAATGGGTTTAGCCACATATGGCATAACCTCACATATATCTACGTATTCATATATATACTCACCCCACATAACATCATTATAACATTATTACCTCTTCCGAATTCACCAGGCATTATCATAATATCATTATATCCTCCAGATTTACCAGGCATCATCATAACATCATTATATCCTCTGAATTCACCGAGCATCATCATAACATCATTATATCCTCTGGATTCATTGAGCATCATCATAACATCAACACATCCTCCAAGATAATGATATACACATACATATATAGTCAAATCAATAAGCATATACAACCTATAATGATAGAGTATAAGTGATGTAAGGTAACACTGAGCATCACACTTTACTCTTAATCACCACTACATAATATAAGTAGATGCATGAACATGAGTATCTAAATGATATACACAATCACCAGTTTTCCAAGTTAACATATTTATTATCAAGTCAATCATAAGTCACGTGCATATTCTCTAGATACCACTTTACTCCCTCTTTTCACAATACTAACCCCAGAGAAAAATCCTTCATATAAATATTATCTTAATAATTAGGCTTGGGTCATAGCAAAAGTTGTAACATAATTAGAGGTTCACTTGGTGAACTAATCAATAAGACAAGCGATAGCATAACCATAGGTTCAATTTACAAGACTTTCTAAGGCTATCCATATCATGATAGCAAGATAATCTATCAATTATACATACTATCCAACCATCGACTACAAGTATATCCAAGAATAAAGTTTAACCATTATAACCTCAATAACATAACTTAGACGTTCATCAAGTATCTAGGTCACTAAGGAATTACATAGATCAAGCTTAAGGTGGGTCAAGTCCCACACCTAAATCCCAATAATGCCAAAGTTCACTTCTACAAGACTAAATTCTACCCAAAATTAGGCTAGGTTGTCTAAATCACACCATAATGGCTTATCAATCCTTACTAGGACTATAAGGGAAAATCTTCTTCAAGTATCCTTTCTAAGTCACCCCAAACACTAAGGCTAATTCATAACTAGTCATATCAAGGTTAACATACTCTTAAGGTTATTCAAAAACATCTTTATCCTCTACTAGACCAACTAAAGTATTCTCATACTATTCATGAGACTACAAGAAGAACTATCCAAGGTTCTAGGCTATAGTCAAGCATCACATTTTACAAGTTTAATAGCCTACGAGGATTAACTAATTCCATGTATCATCATTCTCCAAGTTATCACCTAAGACCCCACCAAATCTCACAAGATATCATAATTATACTATAATTAAGCTCAATCTAACTACAAGTAAGCCTAACCTACCTTCAGTCCAAATTGTTGACGAACCAATGAGTTTTGCCTTTCCTTTTTTTGAAGCTTCTTCCACGAGCCAAGATATCTACAACATAATCTATGCATCATTAAAAGATTACCAACACCCATTAAGGCACCATTAATCCATCGGTCAACAATGACACCAAACCCCCAAGTGGGTCCCACCTTCAAAAAATGAGTTTCTGTGACAACCCCATTGCTCTCTATCATTACGGAGCTATAACCCTAAAAAAATTTGAGTAAATCAATCACATTTGTGGCTACAATTGAGCCTCAAAGACTTAGGGGTTTTGGGTCTAGAAATCAAGAAATTAATACCAAACTAGAAGGAATCTTACCTTAGATTTGTAGCAAAAATGGATTACATAAGTTATTCAAGCTCCTAATTAACCTACAAGACTCACTTTGAAGATTTTTCACTCTATTAGGGTTTTAGAGCTCAAGAGGGTGGCACAAATGGCCAAACTTTAGGGAAAGACAACCATTAAATAAGCATTTCCTAGGCCTCGGGTAATGCTGTTTCAGACCTTGCTAGGCATTGATCGTGGAACCGCATTCGCGCCTCTCCCACTGCGGTCACGATATCTCCCCCTATGCCAGGCTACAGCTAAAGCTTGGAACTTGGTTCCAAGATTTGGCCAATTCCTTGAGATGCATCCGAAGTCTGTTTCGAGCAAATGAGATACGTAACCACATAGATTTTTACATTCTGGATGTGTTGTCAAAGTTGGATTTTGCATTTAAGGTCATTTTATTGAAGCTTTCTCTCAGTAGTAAATTAGAACAAATGAAGTCTCCCAATTGGGAAAGTGGTTCTAAAACCAAATGAACAATCAGGTAACTGAACTATCGGTTCCAGCAAGTCACTAATGACTTGGGGAAGCTATGGAGAAGCTCTATCAGTGAAAATAATCAAGAACCCAGATAATGATCTGAAGGATCATTACAATTCTTTTTTGTTAGGAGCAGGGGTAGTCTTCAATCCTTGTTGTACTTGAGATACCCATCACAGCACGACCCTGGATTGTATCGTAACATGGACATTGTGGATTAGAAGTGGGTAACTCAAACCCACCTTAGGCCAAAAATTTTATTTTTCTCTGTGAACTTAGTTGCAGATGTTAGGCCTAGTTGAGACTATTGGCCCCTTAGAATAAACTCTCTTCATGGCTTGGTAAATTGAGATAACTTTCCCTGGACTATGATTAATGGCCATTCGAGATATTATTTCCTCTTAGACATAAAATTTAGCCTATAGAAATGATATTCCTCATAGGTATGAGTTATGCCTTATTGATGCATTATGCCTCTTAGATGCGAGATGCCTCCTATATGTAAGATAATTATAGATATGCCTCATGGATTATAGAGATGTTATGCCTTATAAATATGGTATGGCTTATTCAAAATGACATGATTTAATATTATGATTTGATATGGGTTCTTATATTATGATTTGATATGGGTTCCAGATAAGTGGGCCAAAGTCCATGATTATGATGTTATAATTTGTTACAGACACGTTATTGGGCCCAAGGCCATGTTATGATTGAGTTGACCATTCGGGAAATGTCTATCCTTATAAATGATATGATTGTACTTTATTGATATGTTAATGCTTATGGTTCCATTGCATGAATGTTGGTGATGGTATGCATAGATTTGGTACGTTCATGATCATTACAGCGATGATTGATAGATTTTGATTAGATTACAATATTATTATTGTCACTAACTAAGGGATGAAGCCCTGCCTCTATCCTAAAATGTTTTTCTTCATAATAATAATGACGCGACCTGATTGGGGGATTGTCATAATAGGCATCCCAAGTTTGACCAGGACCGGAGACCGCCCCTATTACCAAACTCAACCTCTAGCCGCCTGCCCTGAGTTGGCTCAATTTCGAGCATGAAACAAGATAGTGTAACAGCTCACTTGAAGACTCTAGGATAGGATCACAACTATGACCGACCCAACCGAGTCCAACTATTCCATACCAACAATTCAACCATACAGAACCGATATCGAAATAAGGGCCATAAACCAGTCCATAACCAAAGATGTTCCAAAACATAATATAATTAATCCAAAAATGAAATACGACAGAACAACCAATAATATAATCCAATGATGCCAACCCTCCAGCTTATTCCAATGCCAGGGCTTACACTAATACCGATCTCACCCATTCCAACCTATAGTAGTACCACAAAGTCTCTAGCCAAAAGAGTAATAAAATTTGGTCCCCAAACATAGCCAAAACCAATATCCAACATAAAACCAAAGTGTCTAGAAATGTCCATAACATGAAATGGAGCCTTTCAAAAGGATGAAAGCTCACCACCTCAATCCAAATATTGATCCTTGAGTCAATCACTAAATAGGATGAGTAGCACGACCAGTTTCAGCATAGCGTGGGTATACAGACGCTAGTAGATGGGTTAGCGGGTGAATGCTAGCATGATCTCTGTATAAGGATAAAATATGTCGTTTATAAAACCAAGTAAAACTATCCATATGCACACAACCATATATATATATCTAACTAATTCGAGAAAAAGGAACGGGTTTAGCATGCCTTTAAACCTTTATAGGGTTGTGTGCTTTGCCGTCCTAAACCATCCATGGGCTATATGGGTTTAGCCCCCCTGCTGAAAGGGTCCAAGTGCATAAAGCTGTATGACTAGGGAAAAAACCTGGGAAGAATAGTACATCCCTAAAAATATAGTGTGACATCATGCACACGATCACCAAGACCAACCTCACATCAACAAATATGAGTTTCCAGTTTTGGTCCCCCTGGGACGTCCTCCTTCCACGGCTTTGCTACACATACCGCCATTATTGCCCAATTAAAACCAATTTCCTAATAACCAACCATTATCCATTTATTAATCAAGGCCATTAATATTGGTATCGTCATACAAATCCTTAGTTGTAAGTATTATCCATAGCCAACCATATATAGGTTTGAGAGGACTTGGAAGTGCCCTTCCAATTACCATATTAAACCACTTGGGGGATTCCATATACCCCATAAGAATAATGATTTATCCATTTACCTTTCCAAACTATTTAAACCATGCATAATTCATTTACCATGTTTTAAAACTAGCAAGAGTTTCATTAAAATACTCAAAGCAATAAAAACATGGTTATAGGCATTTTTTCAAACACATTGGGGGCATAATATAATAAAAACCAATTCCAATTATCATTAAACCATTCCCATGTAATCCGATCATCCAAAACCACCATTTTTGAACATAAAGCATAATTAAAACCATGGAAAAACTATAACTAACCATTTAATATCAAAACCCCCAAATTATATTTGAAAATCAAAATTATACAATCATGAAGTCATGATAAAATTCATAAAGACTATGCTTTTAGTTAAAAATAACAATGAGGAAAGAGAATATGTCTTAAACCAAGATGATGATGGAAATAAATTAACAAAACAAGCACCATATCAATCCTCTAGTTGAAACCCTAGCTTTCCTTGCCCAAAAGGTTTTGAGAGAATTATAGAGTGTTTAGAAGAGTTTCTAAGTGTTAATGAATGGAATAATAGGGTAAATTGCCTTCCAAGTTGGTTAGAAGTCGTGGGACCTTATTAGGGTAAGTGGGGAAATGTCGAAAATACCCCTACTTAAGTTGCACCCGTCACAGAGGTACGACTAATCCTTATGAGTTGTACCCTTCTATATGAGTAGTACCCTCCACTTGCATCCTAGCCTCAACCTTTGGATCCAACACTATATGGCATACGACTCATCCAACCAAGTTGTATCCAAAGCATATGATTCGTACCCTTCATTCATACTCATGGCAGATTTAAACACTAGGTAGATTTAGACACTATCCACCATACGAGTCCATGGTAGGGCTCGTACCCTAACTTATGGCTCATGGTGATCCACTCGTACTTAGATCTACCCTATGTAGACAAATCTAAGATTAAGTTAAGGAACCAAAAAATTCATAACTACCAATATGGATTGTACCCCTAAGTCATATCCATTCAAGTAACCCAAATCTATCCCACCAGCCAACACTGGTCAGCATACGACTAGAGCATACCATCCATACCCCAATATCTGGCTCGTACCCATGAGTTTTATTAGGTCCAGAGATCAGAATGCCAGGAAATTTTCTAAGCTCTAAAAGCTAGGGTGTTTCAGTCTCCCCAAATAGGAAGATTTGTCCCTAATGAAGGACAAGGTAGAGGTAACCACACACAAGAGTTATTTACATTATCAAATATATTTTCAATCTTTAACAAAGTTGAAAACAATGAGGCAAAGATATTAATCTTTCTTGTAACAAACTCAGAACATAAAGATGTGTTGAATACACATACCTTTCGCACGAATCCCAGAAGTAAAAGAAATATGGATACTTGGACTTCATGTCCTCTTCCGCTTCCCGTGTAGCTTCTTTCACCTTATGGTTCTGCCAAAGAACCTTAACAGAAGCCACATCCTTGGTCCACAACCGACTAAACTGCCTATCCAAGATCTCAATTGGGATGTTTTTATAAGACAAAGAATCCATGAGACCCAATCCTTCCAAAGGAATAATAGAAGAAGGATCACCAATGCACTTCCTCAACATGGAAACATGAAAGACCGGATGAACTAAACACAAGCTAGAAGGAAACTCCATCTCATAAGCAACATTATCAGCTCTCCATAAGACCTCATAAGGACCAACAAATTGAGGAATGAGATTCCCCTTATTACCAAACCGCACTACCCTCTTCATGAGAGATACCTTAAGAAAACCCTTATCCCCAACCTCAAATTCAAAGTCTCTTCGCCTAACATTCGCATAGGACTTTTAGTGACTTTGGGTAGCCTTAAGCCTATCCCGAATCACCTTCACCTTCACCTTCTCCACAGCCTGGTAAACCAAATTGGGATGAAACATCTCTGCCTCCTTATGCTCAAACAAACCAATAGTAGATCTACACCTCCTACCATATAATGCCTCAAAAGTTGCCATACCAATACTAGAATGATAGTTATTATTGTAAGTAAATTCCACCAAAGGTAGATGCTCAACCTAATTGCCACCATAATAAATCACACAGGCCCATAACATATCCTCACATGTCTAAATAGTTCTCTCAACTTTCCCATCCATCTATTACAAGCAGTACTTAAGCTAACCTTAGTTCCCAACCCTTTCTGAAAGACTACCAAAACTGAGATGTAAACTATATGCCATGGTAAAAAATAATTGAAACAGGCACCCCATGCAGCTTCGCAATATCCTAAAGATACAGGTTTACATAATCTTCTACTTAGAAGGTGGTCCGCACTAGCAAAAAGTGCACAGACTTAGTGATCCTATCCACGATGACCCAAATTGAATCATACTAATTTCGAGACCAAGGAAGACTAGTAACAAAGTCCATATTGTTCACTTTCCATTTCCACTCGATCAAATCAATTTCATGATATAACTCTCCTGGCCTCATGTGCTCAACCTTAACCTATTGACACACCATACACTTGGCTAAAAAAATAGCCAACTCCCTCTTCATGCCTTTCTACTAATAGATCTCCTTGAGATCATGATACATTTAGTTGAGTCAGGATGAACAACATAGCATGACTCATGCGCCTCATCCAAAATCCTTTGTCACAACCCATCGATATCAGGAACACATAACCTTCCTTGGTACCATAAGGTACCATCACCATCGATCTCAAACACCCTCTATCTTTTGCCAACCAATGTCACTTTTGATTTTAAACAAGATAGGATCTAGCACTTTCTTCTTCTTAATCTCCACACCAAGAGATGATCGAACCACTTCTTGCACCAGCACACCACCATCCTTGCAGTCAAAGAGTCAAACTTAGAGATTAGCCAGGCAGTGAATATCCTTCACCAATTCCCGCTTTCCTTCCTCCATATGAGCTACTCCTCATGGATAACCTGCTAAGAGCATCAGAAACTATGTTAGGCTTACTTGAGTTGTAGTAAAGACTCATATCATAATCCTTGAGAAGCTCAAGCCATATCCTCTACCCAAGATTAAGCTCCTTCTGAGTGACACATATTGTAGAATCTTATGATTAGAAAAGATATCCACGTGAACACCATACGAATAATGCCACAATATTTTCAAATCAAACACAACCACCGACAGCTCCAAATAATGAGTAGGACATTTCTTGTTATGCACTTTAAACTGCCTGGATGCATAGGAAATCACCTTCCCATGCTGCATCAACACATAGCTAAGACCTACCCGAGATGCATCACACGTAACCACAAACCCATCATTACCTTTCGGCAAACTAAAAGTTAGAGCCAAAGTTATCTTATCCTTTAACTTTTCAAAACTCCTTTCACATGCATCCGACCAAGAAAACATGACCTTTTTCTAAGTCAACTTAGTCAAAGGAGTATCTATCGATGAAAACCTTTCCACAAACAACCTATAATAGCTGGTTAAACCCAAAAAACTTTGAATAATGGATGGAGTTGTGGGTCTAGGCTACCTTTTCACAACAGAAACCTTTTACGGATCCACTATAACCCCTTCACTAGAAATAATATGACCTAAGAAAGTTATAGTGTTCAACCAAAACTCACTCTTGGATAACTTTTCTTACAACTGTTGTTCCTTTAAGGTCTGCAGCACCACACTAAGGTGGTTAGAATAATCCACCTTAATCTTTGAATAAAATAGAATGTCATCAATAAACACAATAATTAAGAGATCCAAATACTGACGAAAAACCCTGTTTATTAGATCCATAAATGCCATCAGAGCATTAGTAAACCCAAATAACACGACCAAAAATTAAAAGTGCCCATATTGAGTACAATAATCCATATTAGGGATATCTACCTCCCTAATCTTTCGCTGATGGTACCCAGATCGAAGATCTGTCTTAGAAAAGAACAAGACACCTTGCAACTGGTTGAGCATATCATCTATTCTTGGAAGAGGATACCTGTGTTTGACCGTCACCTTGTTCAATTGCCTATAGGCAATGCACATCTAAAAGAAACCATCCTTCTTACGCACAAACAACATCGGTGCACCTCATGGGGATACACTAGGATGAATAAACCCCTTATCCAGAAGATCTTTATGTTGCTCCTTGAGTTCCCTCAACTCATCCGGAGCCATTTTATACGGAGGAATAGAAATTGGATGAGTCTCCGGAACTAGATCAATACCAAACTCGATTTCCCTATCCGGAGTAACATCAGGAAGATCATTTGGAAAGACCTTTTGAAACTAATTAACCACTAGAACTAACCGGAAAGAAGGACCTTCCGAGTTAGAATCTTTAACCCAGACCAAGTGATAAAGACAACCTTTAGAGATTAGCCTTCGAGATCTAAGATAAGAAATAAATCTCCCCCTATGAGCTAAAGAACCACCCTCCCATTCTATAATCGTGTTACCAGGGAACCTAAAGATAACCCTACAGGTCAGACAATCCAAGGATGCGTAACAAGAATGCAACCAATCCATCCCTAGAATGAAATCAAAATCTACCATACCCAACTAAAACAGATCCACCAAGGTTTGCTTTCCACCAACAGATACCGCACCCCCCCTATAGATTCTCTTAACAATAACCGAGTCATTTACTGAGGTAGAAATATTAAAAGGATCTGAAATAACTTTAGGATCAAAACCAAAAATTACAGCCACATAAGGAGTCACATAGGAAAGAGTAGACCCCAGATCAAACAAACAATATAAGTCATGAGACAGAAGCTATAACATACCCGTAACGACATCAGGCAATGCCATAAATTCCTATCGGGATGCCAAAACATAGAACCTGATCTGACAAACACTAGAACTAAGAGAAGTAACAGAAGTAAATGCAGCACCACCAGGATAACAGCAAAAAATAAAGCCCACAGGAATCTTATTCGCCCTCATACCAATCTTATTAACCAGACTATTCCTGATTCATTGGCATGCGTAGACAAACCTAAAGAATTTGTTCCTTCCTTCAGTGCAATAACCCCAATCAGGATGACTACATAAGTGACAAAGAGGGCATGAAGAAACTGACTGACCTCCGCTTGCCTGAGATTGGGCACCCTGTTCCTAAAAAATATTACCACCTTGTTGATGCCTATCGCCAGTCTGGTAAGGAGAACTAGATGAATTATAGGAACAAGAACTCTCCAACTTTTTTTCTACCACTTTCCAATACCCTAACCACCTTGAGACTAAGCACCTCCCTGTTCAACAAACCTGCTTCTTTACCCCGCCTATCCCCAAACTCCGCCTCCTTTCTTTTTTTTATCTTTTACTTGCTGCATATAAACAATCAACCTAGAGATGTCCATATCTTTAACCAGCAAGGCATTCATGCACTCAAAATTAAGATCCTGATTCAACCCAAAAGAGAACTTCCTCAATCTTGCCCGCATGTCAGCCACTAAATAGGGAGCATACCTTGACAATTGGTGAAACTTCAAGGCATATTCTTTGAAAGACATCATCCCCTACTTGAGTTTCACAAACTTCTCCATCTTTCCTTTCTTCAACTCTTGGGGAAAGAACCAATTAAGAAAGACTTAGAAAAAGTATCCCACAAGACTGATTCTTCCACATCACCCCTATCCCTGTCCCACTCTTCATACCACTAATATGCAACCTCTTTGAGTTGATAAGATGCAAAGTAAACCCCTTCCACATTAGTAGCCTGAATCACCAAAAATATATTTTCTATTTCATCCAAAAATCCCTATGGATCCTCCTCCACTTTCACTAAAAAAAAAGTGGGAGGACCCATCTTCATAAATTGGCCAACCTTTGTGGCCTTAGCAGACAAAGCACCAGTCATACCATACTAGCCTGTGCAGCGACCATCTAAGCAATAACATGAATGGACTGATGGAATTTCGCATTAGTCACCTTTCCTTGAGAAGGACTAGTAGCAACAAGTAGAACTCTAGAACTATTAGGGCTATGATTGTAAGATCAGAGATGAACTCTAGAAGTAGGATGCACCTCTTCAGCATTACCCCTCGATGAGATAGAAGAATTTTCTTGTGTTCCATATTTACAAGGCATAATCTAAAAGATGAACAAACAAGGCTTAGAGAAGATTCCAGGAATGATACTCCAAGCTTGAAAAGAGAATACCAAGAATGTAAAACATGCCTAAATGCCTTGTAGTCTCTCCCTTATGAGTGTGGCATGCTGCACACCCTTAAAAGAGACTCTACTTGACACGGCTTTGTGAACTAGTAATTAACCTTGAACCTAGGCTCTGATACCAACTTGACACGACCTAACTGAGGGCTTATCATAATGGGCATCTCAAGTCCGACTGAGTTTGCAGATCACACCTATTACCCAACCTAACCTCTAATCGCCTTCCCTGAGTTGGCTAAATTTCAACCATGAACCAAGATTATGTAATAGCTCACCTGCAGACTCTGGGATAGGATCACAACCGTAACCGACCCAACCAAATCCAACCATCCTATACTCATAATCCAATCATACTGAATCAATACCGAAACAAGGGACATAAACTAGGTCATAACCAAAGATGTTCCAAAACATAATATAGTTAATCCAAAAATAAAATATGATGGAACAACCAACAATATCATCCAATGATGTCAGCCCTCTAACTTATTCTAATGCCAAGGTTGACACCAATACTGATCCCGCCCATTCCAGCCCATAGTAGTACCACAAATCCTCTAACCAAAAGAGTAATAAAATTTGATTGGCACATGCCCCCAACCATGGCCAAAACCAACATCCAAAATAACATCAAAGTTTCTAGATATATCCATAATATGAAATGGAGCCTTCCAAAAGGATGGAATCTCACCACCTTAGTCCAAATGCTTATCCCCAAGTTAATTATTATGCAAGAGAAGTAGAATAATAGATTTTTGGATAGTGTGGGTATACAACCGCCAATAAATGGGTTAGCGAGTGAATGGTAGCATGATCTCAGGATAAGGATAAAATAATTCCATTTATAAAACTAAGTATAACCATCCATATGCACACAACCATACATATATATATAGACATTCCAAGAAAGGGGACCGGGTTTATCATGTATTTAAAACCTTTACCTGGGTTGTGTAGCTTTGCTATACTAAACTATCCATGGGCTATATAGGTTTAGTTCCCCCTGCTGAAATGGCCCTAGTGCGTGATGTTGCATGACCACGAAAGAAAAACTAGGATGACTAGTCCATCCCCCAAAATATAGTCTGACATCATGCACACGGTCACCAAGACCAACCTCACATTGACAAATATGAGTTTACAGTTTTGGTCCCCCCGAGACCTCCACCATCCATGGTTATGCTACATATCCAGCCATTATTGCCCATTTAAAACAAATTTCCAAATAATGAAACCATTATCCATTTATTAACCAAGACCATTAATATTGGTATCGTCATTCAAATCCTTACTTGTAAGTATTATCCATAGCCAACAATAAATTGGTTTAAAGGGACTTCTAAGTTCCCTTCTATTTACCATATTAAAGCACTTGGGGGATTCCATGTACCCCACAAGCATATGAATTTAGCCATTTGCCAATCAAAACCATTTAAACTATGCATAATTCCATTACCATGTTTTAAAACAAGCAATAGTTCTATTAAAATACTCAATGCAATAAAAATAGGCTTATAGACATTTTGTCAAATGTACTGGGGCATAATATAACCCAAAAAAATCTAATTATCATTAAATTATTTCTATGCAATCTAATTATCCAAAAAACCATTAATGCATATAAATTATAATTAAAACCATGGAAAAAACACAACTAACCATTTAATATTAAAAGCCCTAAATCATATTTGAAAAACAAAATCATACAATCAATTAAGTCATGCAAATATTCAATTAAACCATGCATCTAGTTAGAATTAAATAAGGGAAGAGAACATACATTAAACTAAGATAATGATGGAAACAAATAACCAAGATAAGCCTTAAATCAATCCTCTAATTGAAACCCTAGCTTTACCCAAAAACTTTTGAGAGAATTTTAGAGTGTTTAGAAAAGTTTCTAACTGTTAATGAATACAACAATAGGGTAAATAGTGTTCCAAGTAGGTTAGATGTCGAGGGACCTTATTAGGGTAAGTTGAGAAATGTCCAAAATACCCCTACTTAAGTTTCACCAAAACTCCATCACAGTGGTACGACTGAACCTCACGAGTAATACCCTCCAATTCGAGTAGTACCCTCAACTCGTATCCTAGCCTCAACATTTGGATCAAACACTATCCGACATACAACTCATCCAACTAAGTCGTAACCAAAGCATACAATTTGTACCCTTAATCTTTACTCTTGGAATATTTAAAGCCAAGGAAGATTTAAACGATGTCCACTATATGAGTGCATAGTATGACTCATACCCTGGATTATGACTCATGATGAACCACTAGTACTCAGATCCAACCTAAGTAGTCAAGTTTAAGATTAAGTTAAGTAACCAAATGATTCGTAAACTCAAATACGACTTGTACCCCTAAGTTATATCCATTCCAGTAACAAAAATCCATCCCACCAGCCAAAAATGGTCAGCATACGACTAGACATACCATTTGTACCCCAACATATGAGTCATACCTATGAGTCGTATTGGGTCCAGAGATAAGAATTCCAAGAAATTTTCTAAGGTCTAGAAACCAGGATTTTTTAAATAAATGCCTATTTTAACGAATAACATAGATGTAAAATAGGTTAATAATGATGTTTTAAAGTCTTGACCATGATAATTCTGTTCTATAGTTTGATACTATTAATTGTTCAAATCATGAGAGATTCTGACCCTTTTTACACTTTTATAAAGACTTAGTCTTGAAGTTTACTTCGGGAAACAAACTTAAGGATTTACACTCTTTTAGCCACAGCTTGAGCCTATGCACCTATCATATCCAGATACACATCTATAATAACCCGTACTCATTCTAGCTTAGTTTAGCTCCTAAAACATCAAGGGTCAACTTTAAAAATTTATAACTCTTGACACATGTAAATTTTTTCCAACTATAGACCAACCAAACTGTAGATAATTGAATTAGATTTCCAACGATACCAATTTTTCCTTAATTCAATACTCGATTGAGAAGTTATGGCGATTTTAGTGAAAAATAGTAGAGCACCACATCACGGTAAGGTGTAGAATTGCAATTGTCTGATTTCCAGTGAGGCACCACAATTAGCCCGCATCACGGTGAAGTCCAAATTCCCATTCGTCCCTTTACAGTAGATCATCGCGATTAGCTAGTATCACATCGAAATTCTTAATGGGATAGACACCACATTGTAGTGGAGTGATAAATGGAACTCATCCTTTTCTAGTGACGCAATATGATTACGCCGCATTGCGCTAGAGTCCAAAATAACAATTGTCCTTTTACCAGTAAGCCATCCAAACCCAAAAACTCCTAATATCTGATGGAGAGATAGGTCTGGGCCAGTTTCTTACTGCTTCGGTCTTTTGAGAATCTACTCAATGCCATTAACCAAAATAATATAACCAACGAATGCTACTGACCTTAGCCAAAATTCACACTTACTGAATTTGGTGAATAACTGATGATATCTGAGAGTTTGAAGTACTGTTTTGAGATGGTCTGCATGATCACGCTTACTATGGGAATAGACCAGAATATCATCTATGAAGGATATGACGAACATGTCCAAGTTCTTCTTAAACACACGGTTCATCAAGTCCATAAAAGCTGCTGGGGCATTGGTAAGTCCAAAGGACATAACTAAGAATTCGAAATGATCATATCGAGTTTGAAAAGATATTTTAGGAATGTCACATTCTCTAACTCTGAGTTGATGATAGCCGGATCTGAGGTCTATCTTAGAGAAATAACTAGCACCCTGAAATTGATCAAACAAGTCATCGATTTTGAGAAGAGGATACTTGTTCTTGACCGTGACCTTATTGAGTTGACGGTAGTCTACACATATCCTAATAGAACCTTCTTTCTTACGCACAAATAATACTGGAGCACCCCACAGGGAAATGCTGGTCCTGATGAATCCCTTATCTAAGAGATCCTTCAATTGTTCTTTCAGTTCTCTGAGTTATAATGGTGCCATTCTGTAAGGTGGAATAGATATAGGCTGAGTATCTGGAAGAAGATCAATGCGGAAGTCTATTTCCCTTTCGAGAGGAATTCCTAGAAGATCTTCGGGAAAGACATCTGAATATTAACCTATAACTGGAACTGATTCAAGGCTAGGAGTTTCGGAACTAGTGTCCTTAACATGAACAACATGATAGACACATCCTTTAGATATCATTTTCCATGCCCAAAGGTAGGAAACAAGCTGACCTCTGAACGCTGAAGTACTACACTTCAACTCAAGGATGGGTTCATTTGGAAACTAAAACTGGACTATTCTATTTCAGCAGTCAACTATGGAATAGCAGGAATGAAGCTAATCTATGCCGAGAATGACATCAAAATTAGTCATCTCTAATTCGACTAAGTCTGCTAAGTGACTTTCTAAAATATCATAACCGAGCAGTTCCTGTATGCCCACCGGGCTATGATGGTTTTACCCACTGGGGTAGAGACTAAAAAGGGCTCTACTAGGATGTTGAGACTATTTCTAAAATCGCCTGCTATATAGGGAGTAACAAAAGATAAAGAAGCTCCTGTATCTAGCAAAGCGTAAACATGAACATGAAAGATCTATAACATACCAGAAACTACATTAGGAGAATTTTCCTGATCTTATTGGGACTGAAGAGCATAGAAACGATTTGGGTGTTGCCCACTAGTAGCACTAGTGGTGGCACCCTACTGATTTGAGCGACCTGACTGAACTAAGGAGCGGAGATGACTCTGATAACCTGACTGAGGGTAGTCTCTAACTCTGTGGCCTGGCTTGCCACAACCGAAATAGACATCACTGCCATCTCTGCAAACACCTTTATTGTTCTTACCATAAGTTTGACAAAGGGGATTAGTTCAGGCATTGCTAACACTGCCCTAAGACCTAAAGCCTGGCACTCTATCTCTGTTACCCTCACTAAACTTAGGAACTGGAACACTAGCTGAAGAAGGTTCTGGAATTGATGACTTAGGACAAAATTGGGAACGATTTCATCCTTCTGATTTAGGCTGAGCAAAGTTAAAACTACCTGTCTTTACTCTTTTATTCTGCTTCTCCCTTTGCTTAATCTTCTACTCCTTTATCTGTTGAGCATGAGTCATAAGCCTGGATAAAGTCATGTCACTACTCAGCATGGAAGATCTGTACTCATTTACCATGCTATCTTTTACCCCTGAAGCAAACTTACTCATCTTGGCTCTGTTGTCTGCAACCACATGAGGGGCATATCTGACTAATTGATTAAACTTAAGAAAATACTCTTTCACCGTCATATTTCCCTACCAAGGTTGATGAATCCTAGCACCTTAGCCTCTCTAAGTTCTTGGGGAAAGAATTTTTCTAAGAATGCAGTGAAAAACTCCTCCCACTCTATAGGACCTACATCATTTGACCTCTCTGACTTTCATTGTTTGAACTAAGTATAAAACTCCTCCCACTCTATAGGACCTACATCATTTGACCTCTCTGACTTTCACTGTTTGAACTAAGTATGAGCTATATCCTGCAATTGATATGCAACTATCTCAACACTCTTAACAGTAGTCCCCCCATGATGTTTGTCACCTTCTGAACCTGATCAATGAATTCCTGAGGGTCCTCATCTACCTTACACCCGAGAAAGGATGGAGGATTCATTCGGGTGAAGTCCCGAATCCTAGCTGCGGCTGAATTAGCCACTGGATTGGCCGGAACGATAGCTTGTCATTCATTCTAAGCAATAACTGAGTTAGCAAAAGTTGTGAATGCACCTCAGAACTCTGCATGAGAAACATGTTCACCCAAAGGTTCTTCAAGCTGAGGGGATGGCTGATTCTCATTTCTTCTTTTAGGAGGCACGTTCTGTAGAAAAAAGAGAGAAACAGATTAGACTGAGAGATTGACTTGAAATTATGCTCACTGGCATGATATGAATACTAAAAGAGGGGAGACTATTCCTAAAACATCTTATATCCTCATGTACATAAATGTGGAACGTAACACACTTATGTACAAAACTCTACTAGATGCGGCTTTCAGACTTCCTAGGACTCTATTGAACCTTAGGCTCTGATACCAAGTTTGTAACACCCCAAATATGGTACCCATAATGCTACACGGTGCTTATGACCCCGAAGGACCACAATCTAACCCATGGGTGATATCTATACCTGTATACTACATAAAATACTTTATAATGTGGAAACATGAACTGAAAGGCCATAAGGTTCAATACTGAACATGATCTGAATGATATAACATCTGTGTGGGGTAATAGAATACCCAAAACAAAACTAAACATACTGAAGTCTGAAACATGATAGTTTAGAAAGCCTCTAACTGACTGAACTATCTGAGTAAGGAGTTGATGGGACATGTCCCCAACTAACTCTAACTAACAAATTAATTAATGAGATAATAGGGAAATAATCATGTTCTCAAAATATGAGGACTTACTTCTAACTCTATCTGCAGATATTTGGAATCTATTATTGCTCTGGAGCTCATGTATCTGAACCTATGGTATAAGACGCCATAGCGTAAATGCGTCAATACTCCGAATGTACTAGTATGCATGTGAGGTAGGTTGAATGCATGGAGTTCATATGCATGAACAATAATAATAACTGACTAACTATCATGAGTATGAGAATACATGCATGAGATAGAACAACTGACACTAATATAGTGATAACATGATTACTAAATCTGAATATAACTGGTAACATGAGTGATTGTATCTGACAGTCCTAAATTTAATGAAACTATCTGAGTTCCGTACTATATCTGAGTTGATTGTATCTGACATTCCTAAAATCTGAATAACTATCTGAGTTCTATTACTGAGACTGATTGACTATATCTGACAGTCCTAATTCTGTAACATAAAATTGTGGGAAGTATTTATCTAACCGACATGCCCCTGATACGTTATTATGGATGAGTTGGGGTCCAATATATAACCTCAATTGGAAGGGTGTCAATACCGCGCCATCACTAAGGATAAGCTATGGGCGACCCTCATCTAATAGTGTCCCCTATAAGAGAACAATGGGGCCCTTATCTAACAGTGCTTATCTACCTTATCAACACTCATCAGACAATGTTGATGTCTCAACCTATGCTGGCTACATAGTTCTGGAATGTAAGGATGACTTCTAAAAATCACACCCTCATCTAATAGTATGTGTTCCCATCCTTGGGTTCACTCGGTGCTAATTCCTACTTCTATCTGAATAGACTCTGAACATAACTTACTAAACTGAACATGGGCTTAGTTACTGAATTCATTGACTGACGGAATACTACTGATATCTGATAACTAACTGAGTTCATGAGATCATGGAGATTTCTTGATTTATAAGACTTTCTGAAGTCCAAAGATCATATCTTGACTGAGAGTAGCGTGAAAATATGATATGGATCTAGGTACATAGCTAATGTTTCGAGTACGAGTACCCCCAGGACTCGATGGAAGGAAACTGACCAAGCATAACTTACTTGAACATATAACTAACATCATAATCCATAATACATTTATAGAAGTATTTCATCAAAACATGTGATAGGCATAACTTGTACATACATGGGGATTTCATGGTATTATTCTACTTAGGAACTTTTCCTTCATCTAGGTATTTAATCAAACATATTATAGGCATGGTATATGTAAACTTAATTGTACAATAATTAAACATCATGGTTCAATTCTAATTTCATCATTCAGGGGTTTAGTCATAGGTTTGCATGAATCTATATCTATAATAACTTAACCCACATAGAATTTATCACCCAACATGGAGTAGAATTGAATTTCTCTTTATCCACATGAACAAGAGCAGCCCAATCATGAAATTCATAAGAAAGTCCATAAACTTGAATTTATAAAAAGGGATTCTTGGGCTTCATGGACGAAAAGAGTCCATGAATTAACACTATGCAAACCTTAGTTCATGATTTCATAAAGATTAACTGTGAAACATTCTTGAGTAATGGGTACTCATAAGTTGACCCTCTTATTCCAAATCTCATCCATATGAAATGTATTTAATCAATTAGTTCAGTTCATGATATTCAGTACATATAACATGTTTCAGACTCAGTCATGATCTCATGTTCCCGATCATACATGTTCAGTAAGTGATCTCAGGTTCATTAGTATTTTTAGCTCAAGGTGACAGTCTTCCTTAGATTTACTCAGTTCCATGATCAAGGTACAGTTATAAACTTAGTATCCATTATCATTGCATATTCAGTCACGTATTCATGAATCACTTTAGTCATTTATTTCATACATCAGATATGTATGGTCAGTATGTAAACTCAGTGCATTAGTAGTTTCAGTTAAGTAGTCATGCATCAGTCGTGCATGTTCAATGTGTAAACCCAGTCAATCAGTATTTCTCAACTTGATTAGTCTTATTCGAGGATGAATGTTCCCAAGGGGGAGATATTGTAATACCCCATATTTCCCTAGCTTAATTTAAGTCTTAGTAAATGAGTAATCCTATGTAATTTTTTTTTAAAATACTTAGTATTTTTTAGTTTAGAGCTTACCAATGCGTAGGAAATTTAGTCAGCTTTCCAACGATATAATGTTCGCCCAAATCCGATACGCGAGCGAACAGTTAAAGCCATTTTTGTGAAACAATGTACCACCTGGTCCTTCAGTACATCGCGGAGGTAGTCCAAATGGCAATTGTCATTTTTCCAGTGATTCGACGTGAAACCACTGCGTCGCACTATCAGCCAATTTCCCAATTATCACTTTTCCTGTGTAGCTCCAAGATAATGGCATGTTGCGCCAAGGCCCAGTTTCTCATTTAGTGAGGAACTGCAATGCCACCATGCCATGCTATGAGCCAATTTCCTAGTTGTCCACTTTCCATTGGCACTACACGATTGTGTTGCGTTACGCTACGGGCCCAAATCGAGTTTTCAGTGATGAAAATTAAAAATAATCCTGGGGTAATAGAGTCTTTGTCCATGACCAAGATCAGCCTTAATCACAAAATTATGCCCTAAATACCCTATTATATCATTATTCACTCACTTTTCTCAAGATTTAAAACATTCTCTCTCAAAGAGGCAAAAATTCTAGTTCAAGAAATCAAGGTCAATCCTCAAGAAATCCTCCAAGAACCTTCAAGAAAGAATCTTCTAATATATGTTAGGTGTTCATTCATGGGTCCCTTTCACCCATAAAGTCAAAGAATCCTTTTTAAACTTACAAGATCTCAGATTCATGTCTTCCACGTTTTAATTAGATTGAATTCATGTTCATGATATTAGTTGGGTTTAAATCCATGAATAAATTGTAAGTTTAATAAAAATTGAATAGCATGTGTGATGAATATGTGATTATGTTGATAAACCCTTGAATTTACAAATTGATTAATGTATCATGATGTTTATGTGTTGGCAATTATCATGTAAAAAATCCATGCTCCCAAAGTGTTGGCTAAATTGCCTATCTGAAGTAAATAGTGGAATCATGACATGTTATTATGTGGTCCCAATAATGTACAAGCTTATGCCCTACAAGTGTTTGATAAAATGCTTATATGATTTGACTAGTGAAAGCATGACATGTTATTATATAATCCCATTCATGCACAAGTTCATGTATATCAAGTGTTTGAAAAAATGTCTAAATAAGTGCATTGTTAGCAAGCAAGTATTGTTATGCCTTTATGATTATGTTATGTCTTCTTTTTATGCTATTAAGTCCTAGGGGTTTTTAATACCCAATAATCTAGCTGTTTACCTAGAGACAATGTCAGTTACAAAATAGTATCTGTCATGTCATGATTAGTAGAAATCAGTCAGTTACAAAACTCAGGAAAACATAGTACACTCAGTATCAGTCCAGTCCAGTTCAGTATAATCAGTTCAATATCTATTCAGTTGGGAGTAGGATTCTACACCGAGCGAGGCTAGGGATGGGGGTCACCCATTAGTTAGGACTGGGTCCCTAGAAACAATCCCTAAGTTCCAGAACTATGTAGCCAACATAGGTTATCAGATGACACCTATTAGATAAGACTGACATACTCAGGGATCACCTGCTAGTTTAGGACTGATCTCAGGAGTCACCAGTTAGATAGAACTAACTCTAAAGAAGATGTTAGAACCTGTGGCACAGTATTAGCACCTTTTTAATTGGGGTTACAAATTGGACCCCAACTTAGTTATCTTATCTTATTTGGGGCATGTCGGTTAGATGATTACCTCCTACAGTTTCAGTTTCATTCTTCAGTTTAGAATTCAGTTCAGTTTCACAGAATCAAGACTGTCAGACATAGTCAATCAGTATCAATAAATCAGTTATTAGTAACTTCAGATATCAGTTACTCAGTTATCAAAACTCAGTACTTAGCTTGAGAAAAGCTCAAATACAGTATATATTTACATATGTCCACAGTATTACATACTTAGTGATTTTAATAGTATCAGTTACTCATGTACACTTACATTCAGTTACTTTATATAATTCAGTCAGTTACTGTTCATGCATATAAACCATTCCATTCAGCCTTACCTCATCTAGCATACTAGTACATTCCATGTACTGACCACATACTCTTTCTTTGCGCTATGATATCTCATAGCATAGATTAGGATGCTCAGGTTCCAGACCGCGCTTAGACAGATTCAGTCAGTAGTCGCTGATTTAGTAGTGACTCCTTATATATTGAGGGCATACTTTATTTAAGAATTTCAGTTTATCAGTAGAATAGTAGTCGGAGTTAGTTGGGGTCTTGTCCCATCAACTCTATATTTAGACAGTTCAGTTAGTGGCTTTCAGACTAGTCTAGTTCAGACAGTATTTTAATTTTTAGATATTTTTAATAGATGTTACATTTATCAGTATTTCAAATTTTGAACCTTATGGCATTTTTGCTTAATTTCTGTATTTATTTTAGTATTACTATTTAGTGCTCACAGCTGATATCAATCATGGGTTAGCTTATGGTCCTTAGAGGTCATAAGCACCGTGTTGCATCCAGGGTGTATTCTCGAGGCGTTACAAACTTGGTATCAGAGCCTAAGGTTCAATAGAGTCCTAGGGATTCTGAATGCCACATCTAGTAGAGTCTTGTGCATGGGTATATAGTGTGCCACACTTATGGACAGGAGGCTATAAAATGTTTTAGATAAAGTTTCCCTTCTTTCAGTATTCATGTCATAAGACTGAGCCTGAGCTCATGTTAAACTCTCATTTTAATCTGTTTCTTCCTTTCGTTTACAGAACATGCCTCCCAAAAGGACTAATGAAAAGAGAACCAGAAATCAGTTAGCACCTTAGCCCGTTCAGGTAGATCCCTTAGACGAGCATGTCTCCCATATAGAATTTAGAGCGGCATTCACTACTCTAGCCAATTTTGTAATAGCTTAAAATGAATGGCCAGCTACTATTCAGGAAAACCCAGTGACCAGTACTACTGCAGCCAGGATTCGGTACTTCACCTGAATGAATCCTCCCCTATTCTCAGGATCTAAGTCAAAAGAGGATCCATAGGAGTTTCTCAATCAGGTTTAGAAAGTCATAGAAATTATGGGAGTGACTTCCATTGAGTGTGCTGAGTTAGATACCTATAAGATACAAGATGTAGCTGATATGTGATTTAACCAGTGGAAGGTAGACATGGGCATATATACAGAGCCCGTAGAATAGGATGAGTTGGCTACTACTTTTCTAGATAGATTCTTTCCCTTAGAGCTAAGAGAAGCCAAGGTGTTAGAGTTTATCAATCTTCAGGCAAGGCAGTATGAGTGTGAAAGCGTATTCCCTTAAGTTTACTCAGTTAGCGAGGTATAATCCCCATGTAGTAGCAGATAATAGGTCCAGAATGAGCAAGTTTGTATCTGGGGTGTCAGATAGTGTGATTAAGGAATTCAGAATGGTGATGTTGATTAAGGAGATGGACATCTCTAGGCTTATGGTCCATGCTTAACAGATTGAGGAGTAGAAGATTAAGAATAAGGAGAGAGAACAAGGGAGATAGAATAGGTAGTTTCAATTTCAATTAGCCTATGTTAGAGGGTGGTAACCGTTCCCAGTTTTATCCAAAATCTTCAGTTCTAGCTCCGTCCTAAGCTAGTATGCTAGTACCAAAGTTTAGGAATGGAATTCATGATGGGACGCTCAGCTCTAAAACCCAGGGTAGTGTGAGCAATGGTCGTACCCATCCACTTTGGAAAAAATGTGGTAGATATCACCTAAGTTATTGTAGGGCTGGCAGTGATGTATGTTTTAGATATTGTAAGCCAAGCCACAGGATATGGAAGTGTAGAGTAATGTCTTAGAACCGTGTGATATCTCGGAACTCATTTTTGGGGCGTTACAACATCTCTTCAATATGGGACAAATGAAGATGTTGGATTGATAATGTAAATTTTTGATATAACCCAATGAAAATTATAACATTCATGATATGTATAAATGTTTACTGAGAACATGATATTGATGATGAGGAATGAATTATGGAAGTATACTCTACTTTTCTTCTCTATTTATGTTTATTTACTTTAGCCCTCATGGGGCTTGTTCTTTACTTTATCTCTTGTGGGGATTCCACTTTACTTTAGACCTCATGGAGTTTGCAATCTAATGGTGACATTAATTTTGATATTGTGATGACATGATGATACCCGACAAAGTTAAAGGTATTATTATGATGTGATTATACCCGATAAGTCCAAATTTTTTTTTGATGATATAATGATACCCAACAAGGTTGGAGGATGTTATGATGATGATATTAATACTCGGCAAGGATGGAGGACGATTATATTGATGTTTCCTTGTATACATCAACTAGGTCGGGTCTGGCTAGCCCTATGTATAACATTATTATATATATATACCTGGCAAGGCCAGAGGATATGGATGATAATAATCATTATGATGATGATAATTATAACAGTGATGGTTATGATGATGGTATTATGATATTGTAGATTATGTTGCACTCATCCTGCATATGCATTACCTATCACTAGCATGTTCCTATGGCTATATAGAATTCATAATTAGGAAGAAAAATAGACCACATTGGAAGCTTCAAACAAAAGCATGGTCAGATAAGAAGAGAGAGTAACACATGTGATGAGAACAGTTAACTACTGAATTTACCTAGACAAAATCATCCTTTGGAGCTAACCAAACAATCTTGGATTAATTTCTGAGACATGACAGGAAAATGAATAAAGCCAAATAATTAAGAGCTAAAAATGAGCATGCTCTTATGGCTAAATTAAAACAAATAGATTATGATTAAAAAATCAAAGTTGATTCCAAATTTATCCTCAACTAAGGTACATACATAACCTTAGTTTCATAATAATAGAGGGAAGAAAAAAATAGCTTTGTAATCCAAAATACTTAGAAGAATTGAAGAAAAACTTAAAAAAAGATCATGCCACAAATGAGATTGCTTTTCAGGTTTCAAGGAGTTAAGGACAAGACCCTGTCCTTTTAATGATTCACATCATCCATTTATAGCATTTCATGGCTCAAGGAGGATATTTCTAGTAAAATAGAAAGAAATATATATATGAGAGAAGCAAGAGAGGTAGCTGGACATAACTAAAGAAAAGAAGAAAAGGAAAGGAAACTTGGGAACAAATAAAGAAAAAACTACCCACATGATTAAAGAAACATCCTTAATTGTTTTTTTATAAAGGACTTCGACTTTGGGCCTACTTTCTTTTCTTCCAATTCAAAAGAATTGGACATGAACAAGACTTACTCATGTTAACTTCCCAAATCTACTCTTGCTTAAACCCTTTTAAATACTTATTGAGAGATCAAGAAAGGAGTTTGATACATAGATTCCCTTTTAAGCAGTCAACACTTTTATTTACCCTCACATTCTCCTTGATAAGTCTTAAAAAACTTGTAAATCAAGAGAACATAGAAGGATCATAGGATTAATGATCTCACACACTAGGGATGAATTAATTTATCCCCATTAATACTATGAATCGAGTAATATCGATGAACTATCCATTGATGAATAATCATATAGAAAATACTAAAACAACTGTTGGTGGGTGTTTGAGATTCAATTCAGTGTGGCTAAGAACAAAACTATGCTAACGGGTATATTATGCAGGCAAATTTTTTAAAAAAAAGATATTTATGCGTTACTAATGCAAAGAATAAAAATAAACACCTATGGACATGATGCAGATGCCAAACGGGATCAACATAAGCACAATCAGAATAATCTCTGCACAATTAAACCAATTTTTAATAATAAGAGCAAAGTAGAACCTAGATGTATTCAAGTCATGCCAACTAATATAAGAAAAGACCCATACCTCAATCATCACTAATGTTAGATTTAGCACTAATATTGCTGCTAAATAAAATCACAAATTAAAAAGAAAAGAAACTGAGATACTACTCCAATTGTCACAAAAAGAACTATGATTCAAAAAACTTTAATGGAAATGAAAAGGGGACAAGGGGCTTTACCTTTTTTGGAATAGCAAATGGGACTTCTAACCTTCGTTGGAGTATTTATGTGATAGTCAGAAAAATAACTTATTCTTTAGCTAAAATTCAAAGATCAAACTAGTTTCATATGGATTCTATCCTAGAAACTTTAAACTTAGTAAAGAAAATCTTCTTTCAATTTTCAAATCCTTTACTTTTGCTTGAATGATTTTCAATGCGTAACCACTTGACCTCAACTCACTGAAATAATGAGATATATATAGGGGTTCTTGGAATGAGATTCCTATGATGAGAATCAATATGGGATTGAGGGATTTTCATGAATTTTAAGGGCTTTTGGCTATTCTTTTGATAGGGTTTATAGCTTGGAATCTGTACGAAATTGGGATTTTTTTAAAATTTTAAAGTTAATGCACCCAATAGAATTAGGGAAAATAAAAATTTCTCTTGATATCCAATGAAATTTGCATAAGCATGTGAAAACTTGCATAAATTTTAACCTGGGATTCAAGGATTTAAAGGAAATAATCCCTTTGGAATTCCACCTAAGCAAATTCTAGAACCTTTTAGATTTTAGTACAAGAGATCAAGTGATAATCATATTTTCCTGTATGAAATTGAATGAAAATTGAGGTTATATTAAAAAAATGGGGATTTGGGGTTTAGGGTTCTTAAGGGTGAGCTCCTACAAGTGTTGTTGATATTATTGTTGTTGTGATGTTGGGTTGAGGGAGAAAGTTGAGTAAAAGGTTGGCTTTGAGCTGAAGTGGGTCTGCTGGTAGTGTTTTAAATAGGTTAGAAATTAGGTTGTTTGAGTAAGAATAGGTTATTAAAAAAATATCCATATTGGTTTAGGAATTAAAATTCATTAAAGACAGTCAAATTGAGAGTCAACGTGCCAATTTGTCATAATCTAATTATCAGGATTGTGTGGACACATATTCTAATCTATCTAGATAAGAATATCCATACCAACTGTTTAAAAATATATGCATAAGTCAATAACAAACAACAAAATCATCTTATTTATTAAAACTACTTTATAAAACATTAAATATAATTAAATACTTTTCCGAGGAAACTAGTCTATATAGATACAATAGCTACTACAACAACAACAAACCCAGTATATTCCCATTAGATACAATAGCTACTAAGAGAAGATAAAAAATTGTACACATGACCCAACTACCAATGTAGGAACAATGACAGATGTTGTTGGAGATCTTAACAATGTCAAACACAAAACATCTGCTGATCTTGCAAGAAGACTATACCCCAAAAAATGGTGTAGCAAAAGTAGTATCAGTGCAAACAACACGTACTGACAAGCATCATCGATTAATCTAAATTAAATCAAATAACCATCATATAAATATTTGAAAAGAACCATGCCACTTGAGAGTCATTTAATAAACGATCTTCCTTTATATAAAAGATCTTCCTTTAACTTTTACTAGCTTTATATTTGTGAACAACTTTCCATTATCATATTTATCCCTATAACCATCTATCCATTATTTCATCAAGTAAGACCTTATTTCATAATCATATGTCATTTCAATGATACTCAACCCCAAAGTTTCTTAACCTAAAATATTAGGTTGTTAATTCCCCTCTCGTAACATAACCTTGTTCCGCTAACCTGATTATGCACTAACACCCTAGAAGTTAGGGATTCATTTAAGGTTATGCTAATTAAATAGAATGATATCAACACCCTCCTTCCCAATGTCATTAGTACTAACCAATAGACAATTGAACATACACATACCACAAACACAACCATGAAAACCTTCAATAAATCCTTAGTCCAAGATTATGACCCTTAATCCTATTCAACTAAACTATTGAGTTCAATTAATTACTTGTCAAGATGGATAATAACTCAAGTCAAACCATGACTACCAATAAGTATCCATGAAAATCAATCTATGATTCAATCATAAAATATCAATATATGAATAGTAAAAGAGATGTGCCAGTCATTTTCAATATAGACTGGACCACTCATAGATCCATCCCAAAATCTATAATATTAATTTTTGTGAATCTCAGTTTTATACAAGAAACCCATTTATATCAGTCAACATATAAGCTTGATCCTCTCAAGGAAAGAATATTACAAGTAAACACTTAAGCTCGGTTTACTGAATGAACCTAATATAATATCAGTCAACATATAAACTCAGTTCTCTCAAGGAACCAATATAATAAGTCAACCCTTATGTTCGGTCTACTCAAGGAACCAAATATAATATCTACCAATATATAAACGCGATTCTCTCAAGGAATCCATATCATATATAAATATATATTGTAAGTAAACAAATAAATTGGTCTATTTAAGGAACTGTCACTCTCACCAATATATGTACACATACTTAAGGGTCCTAAGGTCACCCACTAGCCATGACCTACAGGGAATAAATTCTTGTCCATTTACGAAATCACAAACAAGAAATGTCTATCAATCTTACTTCAACCAATCTCGTGAAGATGTCCAAATACAACTATATTCCACAATAAAGGTACATATCACAACAATCACAGATGTTGACCTATATAAGCAACAAGGACTTGATTTCATACCTTATCCTTGTATGAGTAAAATAAAGAATATCAAAAACAGAAAAAATATTCATCAAAAAGGTTATAAGAACACAAGATGTTGATGTGGAAACCTCCTTGTTCAAGGGTGTAAAATCATCACCTAACCTAGTAGGATTTCTCCAACAAATATCACAAAAATAAGAGCAATGGTTGGATTATAAATTCTCTCGCATTATTCTATAGTTAACCTATTAACCCTATCCCCTTAGCTAATAACAAAAATGAGCTATGATATAGTATATCAACTATAGCCTACGTTCAACTAGCTCTAGTCGACACACCTTGGCTAACTCTAGCCTAAGTTGTTGTAGTTCTTCTTTAGAGAAAATCCAAATAATGACACCTACACTTGCTTCATAGGAGAAGTAGGTTTAAAATTTAATACAAATATAAAGAATCAATCAATAATAGACTAATAATGACTATCTTAATTAAGAGCGGGTACATTATTATATAATCTTTGAGCTTGAACAGAAGTGGTGATTTTTGCTATAAAGATAGATCATTTTGAGTATATGCAAAAATTACACTTCTCTTCTCGAGATAATGAATATCGAGGATGAGCATCAGGAGAGAAGATTCCTCATTGGTGAATGATAAAAAAGGACAACTAAATATTTATCCCATTAATGTGCTGACACTATCCAGAAAGTAATGGATAACTGGTACATAAGCAAATACAAACAACTACAAAACTACATACTAGGATAGCAGTTGACGTAAGATATCCGTCTACAAGGTTAGGAAATAATTATCAAGACATGAACACAATAATAATGGAGCCACAACAACTTTTTTTCAACTATTATTGTTGGTAGCATCTTTACAACTATGGACTGCTATGAAAAAAGATTTCTATAAATAATATAATGTGCTTCTTTATTCCCTTGAGATCTTAATTCCCTTATTCTTCCTGAGATTGGCCTATGCATGCCTGATCCCTCAGCAGATTTGTCAAGTGATTAAAACAAAGTATAGTTTGTTAGTAACCACACATCATCAATTTCCCACTTTTTGATGATGACAAACATATGAAATAATTTTCCCTAAAGGACCAGATTTCCCAAAAGAATATCCAGATACATGACTTTATGAACTAGTTCCAGTTCTCTCTTTTAGTGTTGCAAAACATTAGCTGACCATATATTCAAGCATTTTTGGTACTTGTTCCCCTCATGAGTTGGTCAATCATCAAAACCACATATACATCAATTTCTCTTTTTTTGACGATGACAAACACTTTTTGTATTTACCAAGAAAAGTCCCTTATAAAGTCTAGTCCAAATCCTTCTACCTTAATTAGTTCCCCTATCACATTATTTCCCTTATAACATTATTTCCCTATCACCAGTTCCCTCTATAACTATTATTTCCCCTTTCAATAGTGAACTAAGTAAAAAAGAGAATTAACATATGTTAACACATGGCCACTTGGTTAACACTAACATAAGAAAAAGGAATAGAGAAGAAATAGAAATATAGTAAATAACAATACATGCAAAATATTTCATTAATACCATAAAAAGCATACATAAAAGAAGAAATTTGTTAGTTTTTCTTGTAGAGTCTGAAATAAAGATTAGAAAAATGTAGAGGATAGGAACATACATTGGAAATGAAGACAAGATAAGAGTTTATTCAAGAGGATCTAGATATAGTCTAAAGCATCACGTTCTTAACTAAATTGGTATCTGTATGATCTTCAGGAAGCTTTTGGATTAGGTCCCCAACATTGGTTTGCAACTAAGATACTATAACTTTTGAGAAGCCCATTCCTAATAAGGAGTACCTGGTCCCCCATTAGACTCAGAGAAAGCTTGCATGCATTCAACAATTTTAGTATCAAACACCTAGCCATGAAGAATTTTTTTTGCTTTTTTTTAGAATTTCTTGCCTTAAATCATCAGTGAACTCCTTTGTAGGAACATTTACTTTGATGACTCAGCAGGAACACCAGGTCTATAAATAATTAAAACACCAACATTTATCTTTCATTTGAATCTGACTTCATTTTTTTTTCTTCTTTCTCTATAATGGACCGTTTATAGTGAAGACCCCAATTCTTTTGAGGCTAAATTAGTTTCATCACAATCACCAATGCCACTTATTCTAGTATAACTTTTAGCTACTTACGTCAAGCAAGGTTACTAACTACTCTCTTATAAGAAGAATATTTAATGACTTTCCTTTTTTGTTTGGCAAATTTTCCCTTAAATAATATATATTAGATCCCTAGGATATGACAATATCATATTTCACTCTTTTTATTTGTCTGGACATAACAGAAGAACCATGTTCTTGAATATATGTAATTTTCTACACAACATTCAATTCTTTACTTCCTTATACATTTTTATGTACATCCACTAGACTTTGTTAGATGACCTTATCCTTTCATCAGAACCTTTGCTCAAATTAAAACTATAGATAAGTTTAAGAAGGGTCCAAAGTTTATAAAATATTGTTCAATAATAAAAAAAGGGTTTGGAAGAGAGGTTTTGGAAGGAATTGTTAGACTAGAGATTTTAAGGAATTTTTAGTTTTCCTTTAAGTGAGGTGGTAAAATAAAGGAATAGATAGTATTATGCCTTTAAGAAAAAAAGAATCAATTTGTCCTATAATGCAAAATAAATGATGATTGAATTTCAAATAACATGAAAACATTCCAGAAGAGTGATAATGAATCTATATGGCATTTTAAGATAGTTTCAAAGATTTTATGACTGCAGTATCCTGTGAGGATAAACGATACCTGTTCTGAACTTTTGAGACATACTTTGAGATACCTAGATGATCTCCACTTTTTGTTTTCTCCTTTTGTGCCATGTATGCATACCTAAAGTAGTTAAAGATTATGTTATACAGATTCAATAAACCCTTACCTGGATACCCGAGGTTTGATCATCGCCATTGTAGAGAGATTTTGATGAAAGGGGAGTTAGTTCATTTCTATGATATTTTTCCCCGAATCTAAGGGACCTTGATTTAGATCAGGTCCTTTGGATACATCTATCATTTTTTTCTCGACATTAAATTTAATCTGATTAATAAATTTCCTCATCAAGTGCATCATTTTGAATCTAAAATAATTCTTTTAGCTCAACTTCTTCTTCAATGACTCATACGAAGTCTTCTCTCGTATGGACCCAATCAGGAATATACTTCTTTTATTTGAAGGAGGAACCTACTTTCTTCGCTTTTGAACAAAATATATAGACCTTGCCATCTAAAAACCTCATTTTGGACAAATCATGGACCAGGTCCTTCTATATTAACTTTTGCAATAGTAAGGGACTATTAAGACCTAACCTATAATGTCATAAATCAGCATCATTATCTAGGGCAGTAATTCCCCATGTCATAGATTTGAAACATACAAAGCAAGATATATTGGACATATTAATATAGTACATATTCTCTATAGAGTGAGCAAGAAATTTTCCATATTATTTGATGCTAAGAATATAAAAAATCTTCTTTCCATTTCCAAAGGAGACACTTATTTCTTGAAAAACCTTGATTGAGAAGAATTTTTATATTATTTATGTGTTGTGGAAACATGGCACATTCGATGCTTAAAATAGTGAAATTCTACATTGACTTAGGTTGTTTTGCCGGATATAATGGGTGCTTTATGTATTTTGAAGGAAAATTAGGTAGGAAGTGGCTTTGACTGAAAAATAGAAGAAAATTCTCTCAAAAAGTGAAGTACTAGTGCTGGAATGACTATGGCGACAACTAGTATTTCCACAACGAGTCATACTAATACTCCGCAAGCTATGGCACCGGCGGAGAAACCCAAAAAGTTCACGGGTATTGACTTCAAGAGATGGAAGCCAAAAATGTTCTTCTACCTCACAGCTTTGTGTCTTTCAAGGTTCACGGTTAAGAAAGCTACGGAGGTGCCCAAGGGAACCACTAAAAAAGAACGCTTCGTGATTGTGGAGGCTTGGAAATACTCAGATTTCCTTTGCAGGAATTATATCTTGAGTAGTCTCCAAGATGACTTTTACAATGTGTATAATGGAACCAAGACTACAAAAGAGTTATCGGGAGCGCTAGAACGGAAATACAAGACGGAGGATGCCGGAACTCAAAAGTTCTTTGTTGCAAGATTCCTAGAGTACAAAATGATAAACAACAAGTCTGTTGTTTCCCAAGTGCAGGAAGTGCAAGTGATCATCCATGATATCCTAGCGGAAGGTATGATTTTGACAAATACTGTTGTTGAACAATTTACAAAGGTTCTTAGTATTCACATAAACTTAATTGTAGGTTTGATTGTGAATGAAACATTTCAAGTAGCGGAAATAATAGAGAAGCTACCACCTATATGGAAAGACTTTAAAAACTATTTAAAACACAAACATAAGGAGATGTCAGTCAAAGATCTAATTGTATGACTATGCATTGAAGAAGATAACAAGGCTGTGGAAAGAAGGTCAAGAGGAAATTCTGCAATGAGTGGAGCAAACATTGTAGAGGATGACCAAAAAAACTCTAAAAAGTGAAAGAAAGCTAGAAATGAAAACAATCTACCCAAGAAAAAATTCAAGGGAAAGTGCTTCAACTGTGGCAAGATTGGCCACAAGTCTACGGATTGTCGTTCCTTGAAGAAAAGGAAGAAGAAAGTCCAAGTAAATCGAGCTGAGTCTAAGAAAAAAATAGATGATCTGCGTGCTATGCTTTCCGAATACAACTTGGTGGGAACTCCTCGCGAATGGTGGATGGATTCTGGTGCCATCCTCCATGTTTATGCTAATAAGGAGTTGTTTTTGATGTTCGCTCTAGCTCAAGTAGAAGAAAAAATCTACATGGCAGACTCTGCTACTGCAAAAGTGGAAGGAACAAGAAAAGTGTGCTTGAAAATTACTTCCGGCAAAAGTGTTGACACTTAACAATGTCTTGTATGTTCCCGAGTTATGAAAAAAATTGATTTCTGTTTCACTTCTAGACAAGAACGGATTCAAATGTGTATTTGTTTCAGAAAAATTATACTTAGTAAAGGAGAAGTGTATGTAGGAAAAGGCTACCTCAATGAGGGCCTATTCAAAATGAATGTAATGAATGTTGAAATCAATAAAAGTTGAAATTCTTCTTACTTTCTTGAGTCTCCCAATTTGTGGCATCAATGACAAGGCCATGTTAATTAAAAAACATTACAAAAACTAATTAACTTAGAAGTTTTGCCAAACTTTGAGTGCAATAAATCAAAGTATCAAACTTGTGTGGAATCAAAGTATGCTAAGCATCTGTATCAGTCCGTTGAAAGGAATTCCAATCCCTTAGACTTAATCCGCACTGATATTTGTGAATGAAGTCAACACCATCATGTGGTGGGAAAAAGTATTTCATAACTTTCATTGACAATTGCACTAGATATTGTTATGTCTACTTTCTAAATAGTAAGGATGAAGCAATAAATGCGTTTAGGCAATACAAAATTAAAGTTGAAAATTAGTTAGAGAAAAAATAAAAACTAAAAGAAGTGATAGGGGTGGAGAATATGAATATCCTTTGCCCAAATATGTGCAGAGAATGGAATTGTACATCAAACTACGACCCCGTATGTACCTCACTCTAATGGAATTGCGAAAAGAAAAAACCGAACTTTGAAGGAAATGATGAATGCCTTACTTATAAGTTCAGGTTTACCGCAAAGCTTATGGGGGGAGGCTATCCTTACAGCCAATCGAATACTCAATAGTGTTCCCCATAGTAAGACACAATCAATTCCTTATGAAAAATAGAAAGAAAGAAAACCCAACTTGAAATATTTTAAAGAATGGGGTGTCTAGCAAAGGTCCAAGTTCCTACGCCTAAAAGGATTAATATAGGACCTAAGACAGTGGACTGCGTGTTCATAGGCTATGCTAAAAGTAGTAAAGAATGTCAGATTTTAGTTCATAAATCCGAACATCCGGATATTAATGAAAATATGGCAATTCAATCAGATAACACTGAATTCTTTAAAAACATTTATCCATTTAAAACTAGACTTGAACAGTCTATTGGAGGGTCTAAATGACCTCGAGATGAACCAAGTGAGAATATACATAATGATGCGAATCCAAGATATAGTACACGTCAAAGAACATCAACTTCATTTGGATCAGATTTTGTAACATTTCTCTTAGAAAATGAGCCTTAAACATTGAAGGAAGCGATGACATCTTTGGACTCATCCTTTTTGAAAGAGGAAGTCGCGAGTGAGATTGATTCAATCTTAAGACACTATACGTGGGAATTGGTTGATCTTCCTCCAGGAAACAAACCTTTAGGATCTAAATGGATAATCAAAAGAAAAATAAAAGTGGATGGTACTATTGATAAATACAAGGCAAGACTTGTAGTAAAAGACTTCAAACATAAAGAAGGCCTTGATTACTTTGATACATACTCGCCGGTAACAAGGATAACGTCTATTCAAATGTTATTTGCCTTGGCGGCGGTATATGGTCTTGAAATCCATCAAATGGATGTGAAAACCGCATTCCTAAATGGAGAATTTGAGGAAGAAATTTACATGGAATAGAACTTCACAAGGGTTTGCATTGTCACAGTATCATTACATCAAAAAGGTACTTGGCAAATTCAAGTATATGGAATTTGGTATTGCCAAGACTCCATTGGATGTGAGCTTTGCACTTCGAAAGAATGAAGGTGAAAGTGACTCACAATTGGAGTATACAAGAGTATTGGGATGTTTAATGTATATAATGAACTGTACATGAACAGACATAGCATGCGTTATAAGTAAGTTGAGTCGGTACACGAGTAATCCTAATAAAACTGATTGGATAGCAATGAAAAGACTTTTGGGGTATCTTAAATACACTCAAGACTACACTTTGCATTATAATAAATATTCTTTGGTACTTGAAGGATATAGTCATGAAAATTGGATCACTGGATAGAATAAAGTAAAATACATGAGTGGATATGTATATACTATCGGTGGAGAAGCGGTCTCTTGGAAATCATCCAAACAGATATATATTTCTCTCTCCATAATGGAATCTAAATTTATCGTATTAGATAAAGTCGGTGAAGAAGCAGAATGGATCTGGAATTTCTTGGAAGATATTCCTTATTGGCCAAACCAGTGGCACCAGAATGTATACACTGTAATAGCCAAGCGGCGATAGGTAGGGCAGGGATCATGATGTACAACGGTAAATCTCATCATATAAGAAAAAGATATAATACCATTAGAGAACTTCTCTCTAGTGGAATTATCACTGTTGACTATGTGAAGTCAAAGGATAATGTGTCGGATCCACTTACAAAAGGCTTATCTAGAGAAGGAGTTGAGAGAACATCCAAAGGAATGGTTTTAAGGACTAGAGCAAGTCAGCGTGGCAGTAACTCTATCTAGAAGACTAGAAATACCAAGATCTAGGTTCAAGGATATCAAACAAAGTTGTGTCAGACAGGTTCAACATTGTCAAAATCCAACCTATTCTCATGATGTATACAATGTTTAGTAAATAAGGATAAGACTTAAGGTGAAAAGTCTTTTAATGATTATATAAATTTTGCATATTTGACCAAATAGTTTAATCTATAGGATTGAAAATATAGAAATCACGTATGTGAGGGAGAAGTGGAAACCGCTTCAAGGAAAATGTTAGTAAATGCCTATTGTCTAAGATCTTATGAAACCGAGATGTGCTTATAGCTGAAAAGAACAAAACCGTGAGAAACATAAATGGTAAAAGGATGGTTGTGTGACGTGTGTTGTCTAGGGGTACATTAAAGATCGACGGTTCAAAGATATCAAATCTACCAATTGACCGAGTGCATCCGATGCATGTTCACTATGGAAAGTTCAAAAGGAAACCAATTTATCCTGATGCAATCAGTCTTTTCTTGATTATCACATATTTTTCTGTAAAGTTTTACTAAGAATAGCCATTCCCATTTATGTGGGGGATTGTTGGGTTCAATAGGTGTTGATGGAAAGTGGAGGGACACAACCTTTTATGAAAAGACATATTATTTTGGAAAAGGAGTGATTGTTCAGATAGTTGTGTCAGTTAAGAAAAAGACACAATGTTTTGAATGAACATACATGACTCTTCCAAAGGATACACCTTTTTGGATGAATCATTTCCACCTTTCGGAAGAGGCACTTGATGGCTATATAAACCTGTATTTATCCACAGGTTTTGGTATGAATTTTTTTTGAAATACAAACTCTTCTTTTCTTCAAAACATTCCTTCTGATCAATTAAATCGTTGAGTAAGTTTGAAGAATCCAATTATTTGAGGTACCACTATAGTTGGATGTAAAGCCATTTTATCCTGGGAGAAAGATTCCAAAACCTTGGGTTCAGTGAGGGGAATTATTCCTTAAGGATACTCTATGAAGTTGGGGGACTTGACTTTACATTTCTATTTGATATTAATTTTTGAAAAAATAAAACACACTTCTTAGAAAGCTCACTTTGATCTTGTGTTGAGGGTGTTGTTGTACTTCATAGTGTTCTTGTTTTTAACTTGAACTAGTGTTGAAGTTAGTGTGTCAAATTACAGATTCTTGTACCCAAAAATATTGAAAAAAAACATATCATAGGTCTTAACCATATCTAATTGTATAACTAAATTAGCAAGCTTGCCTCCTTTTTGATATATGTAATGATTTGTTTTGCCAATAAAACATTCTCGATAATCTTTCTGCCCTTCACAAAACCTAAACACTTTTGAGATATCTGAAAAGGAAAATAGTTTTCAAGTCTATCATGAAGTTCCCTAGATATCACATTAATCAAAAAGTTGCTCAGGTTGATCGATTTAATGTTAGAAAAATACTGAACACTTTCCTTCTTAGACAATAAAACTAATTGGAATGAGTAATAGATTTATGTAAATTCTTTCCTTCAAAGAAACACTTCACTACCTTAACTGAAAGATCACCCACTATATCCCTACAAGTTTGGTAAAAACATCCTATGAATCCATCTGGACCACCAGAACTATCTCTATTAAGCTCAAAGACCACTTTTTTCGCCTCTTTAGTAGTGGGAATACCATTAATCAATCTTATTAATATCATCCACCTCTACTAGAATTTACTAAATAAGGGAAAAATATTTTGTATCTACTAATCTGGAAAATTAATCTTAAAACAAAGATACTACTTCTGTTGCCACTTATCTATACCTTGGCACATTATATCTTATTTTTTGTGTATGAATTAATAAGAATCTCTTATCAATTCAATTCAACCTATATATTTCACAATATTTTTTTTAGAGCAAACCATGATATTGTATGTTCCCAACTTTGAAATATGATATTTGGAAACTCGATTTGTGACATACAAATTATTTTAAAATAAAAGACAGGATTTTTGTTGCATTAGGGATAAAAAATGGGATATTAACATTGGACAGTCATTTGAGGTGTATACGGGGGAGGTTATATATATGTCAATACCCAAATTTCCAGATTATATGGCCCCCTACTCTATTCTAACTAGATAGAGAGAATTCTTACCACCCAACCAATTATTTATCAATTGATCAATCAATGAGATTAATTTTTTTGACAAATTTTATTTGAAACTTGTCAAACAAGTGAAGTTTTAATCAAAAAATCCAATGGAATAATTTTCTCCATATGTGTGAACATTTTAGACGCCATACAAATGCATGCGTGACACATACGACCTGTGAACATAGGTCAGGTGCAGACCTGGCGCAAACGGATTTGTATGGTATAGGTCAAGCGTAGAAGCCACTGGAATGGGTGAAACGTCACCTGCGGCCGGAGGCCAGGCGCAGTTCCCACACAAATAGGGTGCAGGTGACGTGACTATTCAGGAACAATGCAATTTTCTAGAACCAATGCTTCCTTTCTGAAGGGAAAACTAATGTCTATAAATAACTAACTTATTACTCAGGTAGATACATAATTTTTAGAGCTGAAAAACACTTCTTGTCTTCTAAGATCTCATTGTGGTCATCTCCCACGGAGTGAGTTTGAAGAAGCCGATAGTTTGAGGTATCGCTACTGTTAGATTGTAAGCCATTTTATGCTTGGAGGAAAATTCTGCAACCTCAGGTACTTAAGGGGAATTATTTCCTTAAGGACACTCCATGATTTCGGAAGACTTGGCTTTAATTTCTGTTTCATCTTATTTCTTAATAATAACACACTTATTTGATAGTTCATATTGAACTTGTATTGAAGGTTTTGAAAAAAACTTCATAAGTGTTCTTGAGATAGTCTTGAACTTGTGTTAAAGTTTAGTGTAAAAACATACAGATTTTGTACTACCCGAAACAACAATTTTAAGGAAATAATTTTTCAGAATCTGTATTATTTGATTTCTAGAGATTAAAGCTTTGTTCTTTATACTCTGTTTGAACTTAATAAGTGATTTGAAGACATAAAAACTTCATCACAAGTTGAATGTCATTCGGTTAATGATTGGAAGACATAAAAACTTCATCATTAAACTAGAAACAAGTAGTGTTTAAAGTTATTACAAACTTATAAATTAGTATTTTGATATACTAAAGTTGACTGTCATTTTGTGATAGGAAAAATTACTAATGATAGTCATGTTAACGATGCTGGGATAAGTGTGGCAGCAACAAATGTTAAACAACTAGTCGTACAAGTGTTTCGCAGACAATGGTACTAGCGGGAAAACCCAAAAAATTCACGGGTTTTGATTTTATAAGGTGGAAATAGAAGATATTCTTCTACCTTACAATCTTGTGTCTTCTAAGATTTACATCTAAATAATCTCAGGAGTTGCCAAAGGAAACTTCAGATCAAGAGCAATTTGTTGTTATGGAGGCGTGGAAACATTCTGATTTCCTATGCAAGAATTACATTCTATGTGGCCTCACAGACGATATATACAATGTGTACAGTGGAATGAAGACATCGAAAGAGTTGTGGAGTGTTCTGGAAAGAAAATACAAGACTGAGGATGCTGGAACCAGAAGTTCTTTGTTGCTAGATTCCTTGTGTATAAACTGAATGACAACAAGTCTGTCGTATCTCAAGTACAGGAACTTTAAGTTATCATCCACAATCTCCTTGCAGAAGGTATAAGTTTGGTGAATACCTTATTTGAACATGTTAAAAATATTATTAATATTCATATAAACTTTATTGTAGGTTAGGTTGTGAATGAGGCGATTCAAGTTGCTGCAATAATAGAGAAGTTGCCACCTATGTAGAAGGACTTCAAGAATTACTTGAAACATAAATGAAAAGAGATAATAGTCGAAGATCTCATAGTAAGGTTGTGCATAGAAGAAGATAATAAAACCACAGAAAGGAGGTCAAAAAGAAATTCTATAATGAGTGGAGCAAACATTGTAGAAGATGATCACAATAACTCAAAAAAGTGGAAGAAAGCTGGACAAAAAAGCAATCAACCTAAGAAGAAATTCAAGGAAAAATGCTTTAATTGTGGCAAGATAAGCCACAAGTAAACAAATTTTCGTTCCCCAAAGAAAGGAAAAAAGAAGTATTAAGCAAATATGGTTGACTCTAAGAATGAAATAGATGATTTGTGTGCCATGCTGTTTGAATGTTACTTGGTGGGAAATCCTTGAGAATGGTGGATGGATTCTGGTGCCACCCGCCATATTTGTAAAAATAAAGAGTTGTTTGCTACATTTTCTCTAGCTCAAGGTGAAGAAAAGATCTATATGGCAAACTCCGCAGCTACTAACGTTAAAGGAACAGGAAAAGTCTACCTGAAAATGACATTAGGCAAAGTGTTGACTCTTAACAATGTCCTGTATGTGCTAGAGTTAAGGAAAAACTTGATTTTTGTATCACTTCTTGATAAAAATAGTTTCAAAAATGTATTTGTATCCAAAAAAATTGTACTTAGTAAAGGAGAAGTATTCGTAGGAAAAGGTTACCTCATGGAGGGACTATTTAAGATGAATGTAATGAATGTTGAAATCATTAAAAATTCTGTTTCTTCTTACTTGCTTGAGTCTAAGTATTTGTGGCATGAACGATTAGGATATGTCAATTACAAAACATTGCGAAAACTGATTAACTTAGAAGTTTTGCCAATATTTGAGTGCAATAAATCAAAATGTCAAATGTGTGTGGAATCAAAGTATGCTAAGCATCCATATAAGTTCGTTGAAAGGAATTCCAATCCCTTTTACTTAATCCATACTGATATTTGAGATATGAAGTCAACACCATCTCGTGGTAGGTAAAAGTATTTTATAACTTTTATTGATGATTGTACTAGTTACTATTATGTCTATTTGATAAACAGTAAGGATGAAGCAATAGAAGTATTTAGGCAATATAAAATAGAAGTTGAAAATCGATTAGAGAAAAAGATAAAAATGATAAGAAGTAATAGGGGTGGGGAATATGAATATCCTTTTGTGAAAATATGTGCATAGGATGGAATTGTCCATCAAACTACAACGCCATATTCATCTCAATCTAATGGAATTGCTAAAAAAAAAACCAAACCCTAAAGGAAATGATAAATGCCTTACTAATAAGTTTAGGTTTACCGCAAAACTTGTGGGGGGAAATCAATCCTTACAGCTAACTGAATACTCAATATAGTGCCTAGAGTAAAACACTATCAATTTCATATGAAAATAGAAAGAAAGATGTAATACCCTACATTTTTGGGCTAGTCTTTGAACTGTCGTTTCTTTGTGTATAAGCTATAACCTAAATGATTCCCATGTGAATATAAGTTTTATGATCTTTATCCTAATTTTTTATTTTCTTTTGAGGTAAAAAATGTTTATAGAAATCATTTAGAGCCAAGTTGAGCTAAGATCCTTTGATTCGTCCAAAGTTTGATGTTTTATTCTACAAGAGTCTACTTTAAATATGTATAAATTTTGATACAGATGGAATCATTCATCTTAAGACATACCAAATTTTAGATAATTGAATAAGATTTCTAACGATACTAATTTTGCCTAAATCCGATACCCAAGCAAAAAGTTATAGCCATTTTCGTAAGAGGTGGTAAGCCAAGGCGATATGACCATGACGCGCACTCCATCACCCCCAGCTATTTCTCAGGTTTGTTTTTCACATTTTTAAGGGAAAAAGGGTCCTTTCCTTCACCCTAACTCATCCATAATAAATAATTCAAGCCCTAAAAACATTAGTTACATCATTATTCATCCTTTTCTATCTAAAGAAAACCCTAGACCCCTCAAGAACACCAAGAACTCTATCAAATCATCTTCAAGAAAAGTCAAGATTTCAAGTTTCCCAATTCAAGAAAGCTTTCAAGATTTTATTTCTTCTTCAAGATTGAAAGTTTTAAGGTATGTGGGAGTTCATCCATGAGTCCTCTTTCACCCATGGAGCCCAAAAACCTTTTTTACTTAATTAAAGAATGAATTTTCCGTTACTATGGTATTTTGTATGTTCAAGAAAGATTGAATTTCATGTTTTCATGGTGTTTTAATTTAATTCAGCTCATGTGTGATTCCATGCAAGATTTTAAATTTCTCATGCTATGAATTTGAATTTCCCTTGCTTTATTCAAGTAAATTCCATGATAGATGCTAAATTCATGATGTTTGGCTATATTCCCATATTTTAAATCCATGCCTTTCACATGTTTGATGAAATTCTGATATCATGTTAAGTCAATTCCAAGATGAATCTCCAAGTTATGAACTATTCCATGCAACTCTATTATTCCCTTATGATTAAGACATTCTTATGTTTAAGTTATGAACTTTATATGTTTTGATGAAATACCCATGTCTTATTTCAAGTGATTTGCATGTGAATTCCCTAATTCATGATTTTAATTATGTAATCATGCTATGCCCCCATGATTAAGATATTCCCATGTCCAAGTTCATGATGTCCATATGTTTGGATAATTGCCCCATATTAAATTATTAATCTCCACGTGCTTGATAGAATACTTATGTGAATTAAATAGGGTAATCATGACACGTTACCATGTGATCTCATTCATGTACAAGTCCATAACCTCCAAGTATTTGATTAAATATATCATTGAATGAATTGTAAGCAATTGACTATGGTTATCCTTTTTAAGATTATGCTATGCTTTCCTTTCTATGCTATCGAGTCTTGGGGGTATTTAATACCCCAAAATCTAGGTATTTACCTAGATCTATAGTAGTGACAGAATAGTCTCAGTAATGTTATGATCATTAGTACTCAATCAGTTAACAATACTTAGTGAACCCAGTCCAGTTCAGTTAGTCAACACGATCAGTAACAGTTCAATCAAGCCTAGAACAGTCCAATTTTAGTCCCAATATCAGTTTAATCATTAATAATTATCTCAGAATCCATATGCACTATTATTTTCTTAATACCATGACCTGATCTTATCAGTTATCAGTTAACAGTGCATACGCCAGTTAGTATTCTAGTGTCATTCTGTTGGGAGTAGGATTAAGCACCGAGAGAGTGCAGGGATGATGGCTTCCCCATCAGCTAGGCAGAGTCGTTAGTAGTAGTCCATGTAGTCAAGAAATATGTAGCCAACATAGGATATGAGAAGTCACCCGCCATTTTAGGCTTGACTATCTCGCATGGGTCACCCGCCAGATTAGGCTTGACACCCTTAGTCCTTCGGGACAATACAATACATCAGTATAGTGGATCCACACAACTATAATTAGTACTCGTTGCAAGGTACTGACTCTCTTCCAATTAGGGTTACAAGTTAGACCCTAATTAGCTTAGATTGGGGCATGTCGATTAGATGATACCTCCCACAGTTTTGGTTTCTTTTTCAGTACAGAACTCAGTTTAGGTTTACAGAATTAGGACTGTCAGAAATAGTCACCCAATTATCAAGAATTCAATTACCAAAATTTTTATATATCAGTTGCTCAGTTATCAGAACAAGTACTCATCTTTAGTAAAATCTCAATTACAGTCTCAGTTACAACCTCAATTCAGTATTCAGCTTAGAACTCAGTTCAGTTTTAGGTTTGCCTGACCAAAGCATACAGTTATATGCTATTCAGTTATTAGTATTTTAGTACCTCAGCTTACAGATTGTATTCAGAACATGTTTTATACTTGGTCATGCATCCTCAGTATTTGCAGATTTCATACATCCTCAGTAATTATAGTTTTCACGTATTTACATTCAGTTATCTCATGTTGTTTTTATAGTCCTTACCTCATAAATATAGTACTCCACAGTTTCTTTCTAGTTATTCAGACTAAGTATAACAAGTCCTACGTGAACAATTTTCAGTTATCAGTCATTTAGTTACTTAGATAAATTAGTATGCTTATACATTCGTGCTCAGTATAATTGTATACTCAGATCCCTAATGTTATGTTAGTTTCCATCACATAGTTTTAGACTCAGTATTCATACAGTATCCATGTTTTACCATATCCCAGATTCAGTTCTACTTATATTATAAAAGTATAGTTTTACATAAACTAAGTATAGAGATTCACCAGCTTACCAGATTATGTTTGTTGCCCACGCTTCTAAGATAATTCAGATTTCAGTTTATTCCAGCCTATTGGTGAGTCTACTTACACCTCGTCATGCATGTTTTAAGATTATGTATGAAATTAGTTTTACTTGTTGCATTTACCCCTACATACTCATTACATTCCAGAAGTACTGATCCACATATATGTCTGTATGGTTACATTGTTTCATACTATATGTACCAGTTGTAGACCGTATATCACGATTAAATAGTTGCAGATTCCAGCCAGCAGGTGATGAGTTCTCCTACTTCGGGAACTCATGATAGTTTTAGTTCATGTATAGTTCATTTATTTTCATGTGTATTGGTTAGTGTTAGTTGGATGCATGTCCCAACTATCTATAGTTAGTATAGTAGTGGCTTTATAGATGTCAGTCAGATTAGTCATGTAAATTTCAGTTGTCTCCTCAGCTTTAATCAGATTATAAGTTGCATCAATGATATAATTTCTTTCAGATTTATTTATGATTATGATTCCACACTGCAGAACAACAATTTAATATGTTATAATTCAGTTGCTTTATAATATGCCATTTCATGGGTTAACTTGGGATCACTTGTGGTTCTAAAGCACCATGTGACAACTTGGGGACAGTCTCGGGTCATTACAAACTTGGTATCAGAGCATAGAGTTCAAGTTTCCTAGGGTGTTTATGAAGCCATGTCTTATAGAGTCTTGTGGAATAGTACGAAGAGGTTTGTACTTTTCGTCAAGAGGTTACAGGGCATTTAGTAAATATTTCCCTTCTTTCATGTCTCAGAAAGGTTCTTTAAGGAACTTATGCAGATTCTCATCATGCTCCATTCTCATTCATGCAATCTCTGGCTTATTTTTGAGGTAACAGAAATAGTCAAGCTTAAATTTCTATAGGCAAAGCTTTCTCAGACAGTCCCCATAGACAGCTATGGGATTGTATGTAGGCTCAAAAAAATCCCATCAGGTCCGTATCTTCTAAGTCTTGAAATATTTCATTCATATTCAAAAAAATCATGCACTAAGAAAAAGTTAGATGTGCTTTTAGATCCCTTCTCAGAATCCCTTCTTCAGTATATGATTTAGGGTTAGAAGTATGAACCTAGAAGTTCAGCAGTAGTAGAGTTGGGATGACATTATCTAAATTGAACATATTACATATTCAAGGGGCTAGTTATGTGAAGGGTGAATCAGTAGGCTTGAAATAGTGTATCCAAAAATTTAAGTATGATGGTGTGTATGTGAGTTAAGAGATGTGATATTAGTAGTCTATGAATAAATAGAAGTAGATAATGTGTTTAGTGAGGCAATCATGTGTCATAAAGAGTGTAAGTATATGATGATGATTGCAGAGAATAAAGAAAAATAAGAGTTGTATCCCAGGAGATAGTATTAGCAGTGGGTTTTATACTTTCAGGTGCAGTATTTTAGGATGAGTTTATCATTCATGTGTATTATTATACCCCAGTCTCTAGAGTAACGTGGTTGTAGTTCAGTTAGAGTTTATAAATGGCTCACGTACTTATGATGATGGCTTAAAGCTAAAGGGGAGATGATAGAGCTAGTAACCAAGTCAGGCTCTTAGACTCTAGTAGTAGTACCAGTATGTGTAGAAAAGCAATAATGAAGGACGATTCCCGACCCATTTTTATCTCTGTGGAAAGTTTTGTACTAAGTCATCTCAATACATACACATGCTTTACATGTCATTTCTATGAACACAACTTATATTCATGTTCTTTATAAAAATAATCATGTACGCTTCAAGTTCCTAGTATGAGGAGTTTCAGTTCACTCAGCAGTAAGAATCATGTTCCATGAAATCATGAACTCCAAACTCAGGTCAAGCAGCTCATGACTCATGTACTCATACTTTATAGTATGTTCAGTTCCATTACTTATGTTACACATCTAATGATCAGTGAAATTCAGATTTTTGTCATGTATATCCTCAGTTCAGACCTCTCTGATGAATTTATGTCATTGATACTTTATTTTTCAGGCCTCAGTTAAGTGTCAAAGTTATTCATTCATGTATCAGGTCCTCATGTTCTAACCTTTCAGTAACCTTTGCTTATGTCAAGATAGCGATGATGAGAAGTTGTGAACATGGAGGGTGTATTATATTTATGGTTCAGACTAGTTTTACAGTGTTATGTGTGTACTTTGTATATTCGAGTAGGCTTGAACATGGTGAGAGAATTCAATTCAGCTCAGACTTCAGTAGGTAGACTTATTAGTGCCTATGTGAATATTTTATATAGCCTCATGTGAAGTGTAGTTTTGAAGTGAAATGTAAAATTGAGTTTAGGCTTTCAGTATAATTCAGTTCGTACAGCCAGCAATCTAGTCTAGCAATCAGACAAATAAGTTTCTATGGTTTCCCATCTTTCCTATTCATGAGGTAATTCATTCATGACTATGCAAGTTATAAATTCAATTTAGTTCATGCATCAAGCATCAGTTTCAGACCCTATACATCTAGTCATGATTCAGTCCATAAGTGTCTCGTGAATCATCTCAGTCTTTCCTTTGTACTTCAGCAAAGACAGTATCATTTGGGGGATGAAATATCTCAAGAGGAGATGTATTGTAATACCCCGAGTTTTCATATACTAAATATTTAATCTTTTCTTCACGAAACAAGATCCATCTTGAAGTAATGGTAACTCATAAGTTAACTCTCTTATTTCTATCTCTACCTTATGATCATTCTCATGTCAGTGCATGTATTCATGAAATCAGTTCAGTTCATGTATCATATTTTAGAATCAGTTAAGAAATCATGTTCCATGTCATACATGTTTAGAATATGAACTCATTTACCTTTGTACAGTACTCTCAGTTTAACCAGTCTCATTCGAGGATGAATATTCCCAATGGGGAGATAATATAATATCCTGTATTTTCAGGCTAGTCTTTAAACCGTCGTTCCTACGTGTATAAGCAATAACCTAAATGATTCCCATGTGAGTATAAGTTTCATGATCTCTATCCTAATTTTTTATTTGCTTTTGAGGTGAAAAATGTTTGTAGAAATCATTTAGAGCCGAGTTGAGCTAAGATCCTTTGATTCGTCCAAAGTTTGATATTTGATTCTACAAGAGTCTACTTTAAATGTGTATAACTTTTGATATACATGGAATCTTTCATCTTAACACCTACAAAATTATAAATAATTGAATCAACTTTCCAAAGATACCAATTTCGCCTAAATTCGATACCTAAATGAAAAGTTACAGCCAATTTCATGAGAGGCTATAAGACAAGGTGATATGCCTGCGAAGCGCGCTCCATCGCCCCCACTATTTCCCAGGTTCTGTTTTCACATTTTTAAGGGCAAAAAGATCTTTTCCTTCACCCTAACTCATCCATAACAGATAATTAAAGCCCCCAAAGCATTAGTTACATCATTATTCATCCCTTTTTCTCCAAAGAAAACCCTAGCATCCTCAAGAACACCAAGAACTCTATCAAATCCTCTTCAAGAAAAGTCAAGATTTCAAGTTTCCCAATTCAAGAAATCTTTCAAAATTTTATTTCTTCTTCAAGATTTAAAGTTTTAAGGTATGTAGGGGTTCATCCATGAGTCCTCTTTCACCCATGGATCCTAAAACCCTTTTTACTTAATTAAATAATGAATTTTTCATTACTATGGTATTTTGTACATTCAAGAAAGATTGAATTTCCTGTTTTCATAGTGTTTTTAATTTAATTCAGCCCATGTTTGATTCCATAAAAGATTTTAAATTTCTCATGCTATGAATTTGAATTTACTTTGCTTTATTCAAGTAAATTCCATGATAGATCCTAAATTCATGATGTTTGGCAATATACCCATGTTTTAAATTCATGCCTTCCACATGTTTGATGAAATTCCTATATCATGTTAAGTGAATTCCAAGATGAATCTCCAAGTTATTAACTATTCCATGCAACTCTATTATTCCCTCATGATTAAGACATTCTTATGTTCAAGTTATGAACTTTACATGTTTTGATGAAATACCCATGTCCTATTTCAAGAGAATTACATATGAATTCCCCAAATCATGATTTTAATTATGTAATCATGCTATGCCCCCATGATTAAGATATTCTCATGTCCAAGTTCATGATCCCTATGTGTTTGGAGAATTGCCCATATTAAATTATTAATATCCACGTGCTTGATAAAATGTCCATGTGAATTCAATAGGGTAATCATGACACATTACCATGTGTTCTCATTCATGTACAAGTCCATAACCTCTAAGTATTTGATTAAATATCTCAGTGAATGAATTATAAACAATTGACTATGACTATCCTTTTCAAGATCATGGTATGCTTTCCTTTCCACTCTATCGAGTCCTAGGGGTATTCAATACCCAAAAATCTAGCTGTTTACCTAGAGCTATAATAGTTACAGAATAGTCTCAGTAATGTCATGATCAGTAGTACTCAGTCAGTTAATAGTACTTAGTAAACCCAGTCTAGTTTAGTCAGTAAACACGATCAGTAATAGCTCAGTCAAGCCTAGTATTGTCCTATTTCAGTTCCAGTATCTGTTTAATCATTAATAATTTCCTCAGAATTCGTATGCCCTATTATTTTCATAATACCATCACCTGAGCTTATCAGTTATCAGTTAATAGTGTATGTGCCAGTTTGTATTACAGTGTCATTCAGTTTGTAGTAGGATTTAGCAACGAGTGAGTGCAGGGATGGCGGCTTCCCCATCAATTAGGCAGAGTCGTTAGTAGTGGTCCCTGTACTCCAGAACTATGTAGCCAACATAGAAAATGAAAAGTCATCTTCTAGTTTAGGCTTGACTATCTCGTAGTGGTCACCCATCAGATTAGTTTTAACACCCTTAGTCCTTTGGGATAATACAGTACATTAATATAGTGGATCCACACAACCAACATTAGTACCCATGGCATGATACTGACACCCTTCCAACTGGGGTTACAGGTTGGACCCTAATTAGCTCAAATTGAGGCATGTCGGTTAGATGATACCTTCTACAGTTTCAGTTTCTGTCTCAGTATAGAATTCAGTTCAGTTCTACAGAATCAGGACTGTCAGAAATAGTCATGCAATTATTAGTAATTCAGTTACTAGTAATTTCAGATATTAGTTACTCTGTTATCAGAACTCAGCACTCATCTTTAGTAAAATCTCAATTACAGTCTCTGTTACAACCTCAATTCAGTATTATACTCAGAACTCAGTTTAGTTTTAGGTTTGCTTGACCATAACATACTGTTATTTGCTATTCTATTATTAATATTTTAGTACCTCAGTTTACAGATTATATTCAGAATATGTTTTATGCTTGGTCATGCATCCTCAGTATTTGCACATTTTATGAATCCTCTGTATTTATAGTTTTCATGAATTCACGCTTAGTTATCTCATGTTGTTTTGATAGTCCTTACCTCATAAGCATAGTACTCCACTTTTTCAGTCTAGTTATTCAGACTAAGTACAACCCAGTCCAACATGACAAGTATTCAGTTAGTAGTCATTTAGTAAATTAGATAAGTTAGTATGCTTATACATTCATTCTCAGTATAATAGTATACTCATATCCTTAATGTTATGTTAGTTTCCATCACGTAGTTTCAGACTCAGTATTCATACAGTATCCATGTTTTATCATATCCCAGCTTCAGTTCTACTTATATCATAAAAGTATAGTTTTACAGAAACTAAGTGTAGAGATTCACCAGCTTACCAGATTATGTTTGTTGCTCATGCTTTTAAGATAATTCAACTTTCAGTTTATTCCAGCCTATTGTTGAGTCTACTTACAACTAGTCATCCATGTTTTAAGATTAAGTATGAAATCAGTTTTACTTGTTACATTCACCCCTGTATACTCATTACTTTCCAGAAGTACTGATCTGTATGGATACATTGTTTCATAATATAGGTACAATTTGTATCCCGCATATCACGATCAGACAGTTACAGATTCCAGCCAGCAGGTGATGAGTTCTCCTCTTTTTGGAACTCCAGATAGTTTTAGTTCATGTATAGTTCATTTATTTTCATGTGTATTGATTAGTGGTAGTTTGATGCATGTCCCAACTATCTATAGTCAATATAGTAGTGGCTTCATAGATGTCAGTCAGAGTCAGTCATGTAAATTTCAGTTGTCTCCTCAGCTTTAATCAGATTATAAATATCATCAGCAATATAATTTCTTTCAAATTTATTTATGATTATGATTCCTCACAGCGGAACAACTATTTATTATGATATAATTTTGTTTCTTAATAGTATGCCAGTTCATGAGTTATCTTGTGATTACTTGTGGTTACTAAGAACTATGTGATGACTAGGGGACAGTCTCGAGTCGCTACAGAAGAAAACCAATTTGAAATATTTAAAAGTATGGGTGGGTCTAACGAATGTCCAAATTTCTATGCCTAAAAGGGTGAAAATAGGATCTAAGATAGTGGACTGTGCATTCATAGGATATACTAAAAGTAGTAAAACATGTCAATTTTTGGTTCATAAATTCAAACATCTGGATATCAGTGAAAATACAGTAATTGAATTAGATAATGCTGAATTCTTTGCACATATTTATCCGTATAAAACTAGGCATGAACAGTCTAGTGGAGGATCTAAATGACCTTGAGATGAACCAAGTTAGGATATACATAATAATGAGAATCCAATACATAGTACACGTCAACGAATATTAACTTTTTTTGGATCAGATTTTGTAACATTTTTCTTAGAAAATGAGTCCCAAACATTTAAAGAAGCGATGGCATCTTCAGACTTGTTTTTTTGGAAAGAGGCAGTCAATAGTAAAATTGATTCAATCTTGAGCAACCATACATGGGAGTTGGTTGATATTCCTTGAGGAAATAAACCTTTAGGTTCTAAATGGATCTTCAAAATGTAAATAAAACTGGATGGTACTATTGATAAATACAAGGCAATACTTGTAGTAAAATGCTTTAAATAGAAAGATGTCCTTGATTATTTTGATACATACTCGCCTTTAAGGAGGAATACATCAATTCATATGTTTTAAATACCTTGGTTGCGGTATATGGTCTTGAAATTCATTAATAAATGTGAAAACAACATTCCTAAATAGAGAATTAAAGGAAGAAATTTACATGGAACAACCTGAGGGTTTTGTGGTTCCAGATAAATAAAATAAGGTGTGTAAGCTTGTTAAGTCACTTTATTTACTAAAAAAATCACCTAAACAGTGGCATATGAAGTTTGACCTAATTATGTGTAACACTCCATACTTTTACCTAGCTTAAATTCATCCTAATAATGTTAAAGACTTTCTTTAAAGAAGAATACACTTTTATACAAATGGAATTTTCAAGATTTTCACTTTTCATTATGTGGAAACTTGAATAACTTTTCCATAAATATAAAATTCTCCCAAATTCAACACTCGGGCAAAGAGTTATGGCCATTTTAGTAAGACAGTGTACCACTACAGCCATCAACGTGTCGGGGATCCAGCCAAAATGGCAATTGGCAAAAATCAGTGAGCCTCCCTGATATTAGCACTTCGTGCCAAGGCTAAATTTAAGAATTGTCCTTTTCCAGTGTTCCAATGTGATACCACCGCATTGCGGTGAACTATCAGGTCGTAACCAAGGTGGGAACGCGATTCCACTGTGTCGCGCCACCATGCAATTTCACATTTGTCATTTTCCACTGGATTGGTGCGATAGTGGCGCGTCGCGCAGGGGTCAAGATAAAAAAAAATTCATGAAAACTTAAAGTTGTGCCTAGGGTTAAATTATTCTTTCCCTATGATTTTTATTCATCCAGATATGGGATTTAATCCCTAAAAATGTTTAGACCCTTTATTATTCTCTTTTCCCCAAAAATTAAAAGATAATTCTCTCTCAAGAAAATAAACTCTAGCACTCTAGAATCAAGGTCAATCCTAAGAATTTCTCCAAGAACTCCAAGAAACTCTCAAATTAAGGTATGTTAGATGTTCATCCATTGATCCTTACCTTTCATGGAGCCTAAGAATTCTTTTTCAAAAATAAGATTTATGATTTCCATATTTGAATTAGATTGAATTCATGTTTATGATGTTGTTTGAGTTTTAGTCCATGATTTAAATTACAAGTTCCAAGAATTGATTCTAGTATGTGTTGAATTACATGATGTTTATGATAAACCCTTCAATTTGTAAGTTGATTGTTCTAACCATGTTAACCTTAAGTGTTTATGATTTAATGAACCAAGTATGCTTCCTATGTATTTGATAAATTGTCTATAAGAAAGAAATAATGCCATTATAGCATGCTAATAGGTATTCCTCATCCATGTACAAGTTAATGCATTACAAGTGTTTGATGAAATGTCTCTATGAATAAATTATGACCAAGTGAACATTGTTATGTTATTCAAGATAATGCTTTGCATTACTTTTCATGCTATTGAGTCCTGGGGGTATTTAATACCCAAAAATTTAGTTGTTTACCTAGACACAGTGTTAGTAATAGTATAGTATCAGTTGTGTCATAATCGGTAGTACTCTTAATCAATTACAGAACTTAGTAGAACTCAGATAGTTACAAAACTTAGGAAAACTCAGTAAACTCTGTATCAGTCCAATCCAGTTCAGTATGATTAGATAAATCTCTTTTAGTTGGGAGTAGGATTCAGCACCGAGCGAGCCTAGGGATGATGTGTCACCCGTTAGCTAGGACTGGGTCCCTAGAAGCAATCCCTAAGTTCCAGAACTATGTAGCCAGCGTAGGTTAAGAGATATCACCCGTTAGATAGGACTAACATACTCAGAGATCACTTGCTACCTTAGGAGTGATCGCAGGGGTCACCCATTAGTCAGGACTGACTCCACAATAGTTTTTAGTACCCGTGGCATGGTGCAAACACCCTTCTAATTGGGGTTAAGGTTGGACCCCGATTAGCTCAGATTGGGGCATGTCAGTTAGATAATTACCTCCCATAGTTTTAGTTTCAGTCTTCAGTCTAAAACTCCATGTAGTTCTACAGGATTAGGACTGTCAGACCAGTCAATTAGTATCAGTAAATCAGTTATCAGTAGCTTCAGATATCAGTTATACAGTTATCAGAACTTAGTACTTAGCTTAAAAAAAGCTTAGTTATAGTATACACATACTCTTATATTCAGTTACTCTATATCATTTAGTCAGTTATTGTTCATGCATATGAACCCTTGTATTTAGACTTACCATATTTAACATACCAGTACATTCCCACATACTGATCGCATACTCATTTCTTGCTCTATGATGTTTCAGCCCATTTTTCTGCATTACTTACAGTATTATTATTTAGTGCTACAAGAAGATATCATTCATGGGTTAGCTTATGGTCCTTCGGGGTCGCAAGCACTGTGTGATGACTAAGGGGTAGTCCCGGGTCGTTACACCATATTGGAAAATGGGTGTAAGATAAATGAATGTGATAAACGTTTTTACACTAAAGACACTCCAATCACAAGGTCATTGTTTGTTTGTATGTGAATGATCTATTGATCATTAGTAGACATATTTCTGATATAAATGCTACGAAAAAAATGCTTGATAGAAAGTTTGATATAAAAGACCTTGGAGTTGTGGATGTGATCTTTGGAATAAGAATCGATAGAACTCAACAAAGATTTCCATTGTCACAGTTTCATTACATCAAAAAGTTACTTGACAAGTTCAAGTATTTGGAATTTGGTATTTCCAAGACTCCATTAGACGTGAGCTTTGCACTTCAAAAGAATGAAGGTGAAAGTGACTCACAGTTGCACTACGCAAGAGTGTTGGGATGTTTGATGTAAATAATGAATTGTACATGGCTTGACATAGTATATGCTATTAGTAAGTTAAGTCGGTACACGAGTAATACCAATAAAACTCATTGGATGGAAATGAAAAGAGTTTTGGGGTATCTTAAATACACTCAAAACTATGCTTTGCATTATAATAAATATCCTGCGGTAATGAAGGATATAGTAATGCAAATTGGATCACCGGATAAAATAAAGTTAAATCGATGAGTGGATATGTATTTACTATAGTTGGTGAGAAGTCTCTTGGAAATCATCCAAATAGATATGTATTGCTTGCTCGATAATGGAATTTGAGTTTATCGCATTAGATAAAGTCGGTGAAGAAAAAGAATGGCTCTGGAATTTCTTGGAAAATATTCCTTATTCACACAAACCAGTGGCACCATTATGTATATACTGTGATATCCATACGATAATAGGTAGGGTAGGGAGCATGATGTACAATGGTAAATCTCATCATATAAGACGGGAATATAATACCATTAGAGAACTTCTATCTAGTGGAATTATCAGTGTTGATTATGTGAAGTCAAAGGATAATATGTTAGATCCATTTACAAAAGGCCTATCTAGAGAGGGAGTTGAGAGAACATCCAAAGGAATAGGTTTACGGCCTAGGACAAGTCATCAAAGCGATAACTCTACCTAGCAAACTGGAGATCCTAAGAGATAGGTTTAAGGAGATCAAAGAAAGTTGTGTCTGACAGGTTCAACATTGTCAATATACCCAACCAATTCTCATGATGCAGACAATGCTTAGTAAACAAGGATAAGACTTATGGTGCGAAGTCTTTTAGTGATTATCTTAATTTGGCACATTTGACTAAATAGTTTAATATATAGGATTGAACATTTTTAAATCACCTATGTGTGGATGAAGTGGAAGCCGCTACAAGGAGAATGTTAATAAAGGCCTATACTCTAAGATCTCATGAAACTGGGATGTGTTCATAGATAAAACGAACAAAACTGTGAGAATTATAAATGGTATAAGGGTAGTTGTGTAATATGTGTTGTCTGGGTGTACATTAAAGTTCGATATTTCAAATATATGAAATCTACTAATTTACCGAGTGCATCCGATGCATGTTCACTACTGAAAGTTTAAAGGAAAAACAATTTATCCAGATGCAATAAGTCTTTGCTTGATGATAACATGCTTGTCCATAAAATCCTCATAAGATAGCCATCTTCCATTCACATGCGAGATTTTTGGGTTCAAGTTTAAAGTGTGAATGGTAAATAGAGGGAATTAGTGGAGGAAAAAATAAGATCACACTCAAAAAGGAAAGTGTACTAAAAAATATATAAAGTCTACTAAATCTCCCACATTGGTGGTAGAGAGAAACTTTCATGTGTTCTTATTAAAAATGTAATGCCCCATATTTCCTTATCTTATTTTAGCTCTCAGTACATGAGTTATCCTATATTAATTTTTCTAAATACTCAGAATTTTTTTGTTTAGAGCTTACCATTGCGTAGGAAATTCAGTCAGCTTTCCAACGATATAAAGTTTTCCCAAATCTAATACCCGGGTGAAGAGTTAGAGCCATTTTTTTAAAATAATGTGCCACCTGGCACATCAATGCATTGCGGAGACCAGCCAAATGGTAGTCGTCAGTTTCTAGTGAAGTTTTCCGATAATGGCACATCACACCAATGCTCCAATTTACAATTGTCATATTCCATCATGGCAACACAATACGACCGCGTCGCGCCACTTACCATTTTCCCAGTTATCAAATTCCAGTGAGGCTCCGCGATAGTGCCGTGTCACGCCAGGGTCCATTTCACATTTGTCCATTTTTACACAGTGCCAGACAGATTCCAGTGGTCCACCGCAATGCTACCGCGTCTCGGTGAGGCCCGAAATCGAGCATCCAGTGATGATTTTTAAATCTTTTCTAGGGGTAATTGTGTATTTTTTCATGACCCAAATCAGCCTTTAACACATAATTTACCCCTAATTAACCGAGTTATATCATTATTTCCTTACTTTCTCTCAAGATTAAAAACATTCTCTCTCAAAAGTCAAAACCCTAGCTTCAAGAAATCCTCCAAGAACCTTCAAGAATTAATCTTCTCAGGTATGTTAGGTGTTCATTCATGGGTTTCCTTCACCCATGAAATCCAAGAACCCCTTTTTAAACTTTCAAGATCTAAGATTTATGAATTCCATGCTTGAAATTAATTGTATTCATGTTCAGGATAGTATTTGGATTTTAATTCATGATTAATTATAAGTTTCCATGAGATTAAAATAGTTTATGTGATGAATTATATGAATTGTATGCTAAACCCTTGAATTTGCAATTGAGTATTGTATTCATGATGTGAAGTGTTGACCATTATCATGTGAAATAATCCATGATCCCCAAGTGTTTGCTAACATGCCTATGTGAAGTAAATAGTAGAATCATGACATGTCATTATGTAGTCAAAATCATGTACAAGTATATTCCCTACTAGCATTTGATAAAATATCTCTCTGAATGAATTATCAACAAGTGGACATTGTTATTATTTTAAAGATAATGCTATGCTTTATTTTTCTTGCTATCGAGTCCTGGGTCTATCTAATACCTGATAATTTAGTTATTTACCTAGAGCAACAATAGTTACAGAATAGTCTCAGTCATCTCACAAAATAGTAGTACTCAGTCAGTAACAGAACTCAGTGAACTTAGTCCAGTTCTGTCAGTCAACACGATCAGTAACAGTTCAGCCAAATCCAGTACAGTCTAGTTCAGTTTGGAGTAGGATTCGGCACTGAGTGAACCCTAGAATGGGGGCTCACCTGCCAGTAGAGGGTGTGATCCTTAGAAGCAGTCTTTGTATTCGAGAAATATGTAGCCAGCGTAGATTGAGACATCAACCTTCCAGTTGAGGGTTGATGAGGTGTTTTAACCTACCAATTGAGGGTACCACCGTTCTCATTAGTGAACCTACCAAATAAGGGTAACTCTTCAGCTTGTCCTTACCTGTGGCATGGTACTAACACCCTTCCAACTAGGGTTATAGATTCTACCCCAATTATCTTATTTGGGGTATGTCAGTTATATGACTACCTCCCACAGTCTTAGTTTCAGTCTCAAAACAGAATTCAGTTCAGTTCTAAAAAATTAGTACTATCAGAAATAGTCACTCAGTATCAGTCACTCAGTTATCAGTGACTACATATATCAGTTACTCAGTTATCAGAACTCAGTATTCATCTTCAGTAAAAGCTCAGATATAGTATACACGTATATGCACAATATTGCATTCTTAGTATTTTACAGTAGTTCCAGTTAACCATCCACTCTTATTCAGTTACCTTATATCATTCAGTCAATTATTGTTCATGCATTTAAACCCTTGCATTCAGCCTTACCTCATTTGGCATACTAGTACATTCGATGTACTGATGCATACTTTCTCTTTGAGCAATGATGTCTCATATCATAGGTTCAGACGCTCAGGTTCCCGACCACATTTAGACAAATTCAGATAGCAGCAACAAATTCAGTAGTGAGTTCTCATCTATTAAGGATATACTTTATTTTAGTATTTTTAGTAGCTTCAGAATTTTAGTAGTCGGAGTTAGTTGGGGGCTTGTCCCATCAACTCCACATTCAGAAAGTTTAGTTAGAGTTTTTTTAGACTAGACTATTTCAGAATGTATTCAGTTTTCAGATATTATTGTCAATTGTTATTATTATCAGTAATCAAATTATGAACCTTATGGCATTTGAACCTATGTTCCACATTATTACAATATTATTATTCAGTACTCACAGCTGGCACCAGTCATGGGTTAGTTTGTTGTCCTTCAGGGTGGTAAGCATTGTGTGCCACTTGGGGTGAAGAATCGGGGTGTTTCAAAGTAACATATCTCCACAAGAATATTGAGGAAAGAATTGAGAGGTGCCTCACTCCTCGCTCATTTCAGCTTCGGATTTGTATTTGGAAAATAATCGATCGATGAGATTAATTTTTTAGACAAATTTTAATTGAAACTTCTAAAACAAGTGAAATTTTAATAAAAAAATCCAATGGAATAATTTTCTCTATATCCGTGTGCATTTCAGATGCCATGCAAATGAATGTGCGATGTATCTCAAAAGGAACACGACCTTTAGAGAAAAAGACACACTGTTTGGGAAAAAGGGCAACATTCAGATGTAGGTCAGTCGCAGTCCTGGCACAGGTCATCCTCAAAAGAAAACTAGAATGGGTGAAATGTCACCTGCGGCTGGAGGTCAGGCACAGTTCTAGCACAAACTGGGCGCAGGTGACGTGACTATTCAGAATCAATGCAATTTTCCACAACTAATGCTTCCTTTCCGAAGGGACACCTAATGGCTATAAATACCTGACTTATTACTCAGGTAGATATATAATTTTGAGTGCCAAAAAACACTTCTTGTCTTCTAAAAACTCATTATGATCATCTCTCATAGAGTGAGTTCGAAGAATCCGATAGATTAATGTACCTTTACTGTCGGATTGTATGCTATTTTAACTTGGGAGGAAAATTCTGCAACCTCGGGTACTTGAGGGGAATTATTTTCTTAAGGACACGCCGTGAATTCAAAGGACTTGGCGTTAATTTCTATTTCATTAATTTCTTAACTATAACACACTTCTTTGATAGTTCATTTTGAACATGTGTTGAAGGTCTTGAAAAAAAATTCATAAGTGTTCTTGAGATAGTATTGAACTTTTGTTGAAGTTAAGTGGATAAAGATACAGATTTTGTACTACAAGAAACAACATTATTTGCGGAAGTCTAAATAATACAACATTAGAGTTACACAATTCAAAAAAATAAGTCGACATATTTATAAATCAAAAATATTTTCAAGTATTTACATGCATGATCAATAACTTAAAACATTATCCCAGACCTGCCCGGACATGTACAAGAGTTGCTATAATGAGAACAACAATTAAAAAAAGCCATAAATTCCATGGAAACGAGGTGCGAAAGTTAATGTTGAATGACCGCCGCACCATACAAGAAACTCCTAGTAACCCTGCAACATATCTATATCCTAAATAAGAGATATAACTAGATTAGAATCAGTACACCCCAAGTACTGATAGACATCATTGATAAACTAGGATTAGATCACGTAATCATTATATAAAAATTAAAGAAGGATAAACAAAACAAATTCATAGAGTATTTCTACAAAAAGTTTTTAATTCCCATACCCACACTTTACTTACCTAGTAGCTTCTGATTATATTTCATTATCTTGGTTTGACTAATTTAGTTAAAGTGAGAAAAATTCAAATTGTATCTTATAATTCAAATTCCTCACTTAATCCGTGAACATTACCTAGCAAGATAACTCCTTCTGACTCTAAATCAAGGATTAACCTATGTTTCTTAATATTGAAAACACACATACCCAATAAGTAACATACAAAATAAATACTAAATCTATAGTGACTCTATAAGCTGACAATGACCATGAGTGATGTAACCACACAATCAATCATGATTTCTCTATCATTTTATAAAATTAAGAAAAAGTCACGAAATTATTAAAGTGAATAGAAATGAAGCTTATAAACTAACTCAACTAACAAATAAATACCCCACAACACTTAGCCATAAATCCAATGTGAGAAAAATAATATTAAACACATATTAAGTAATGTCAACCAACAAATCACCATCCACAGATAAAATACTTAGACATACAATAACTTGAACAAGACCAACCATCACCCTACATTTGATTTTAAAAAGTAGTCTTATACTACCTTGAATCACTATAATACCTTATTAAATGGAAATGATCAACTAAATGACTATGGATATGCAAAAATGCAATCATAACCATCACAAACACTCCTCAAATTCATACACACATTGTAACGACCCTCAATGCTAGTATTTTCAGTAGCTTTAGAATTTCAGTTGTTTGAGTTAGTTGGGGGCTTGTTGCATCAACTCCACATTCAGACATTTTAGTTAGAGGCTTTTCAGACTAGACTAGTTCAGACAGTATTCAATTTTTAGATATTATTGTCAGTTGTTATTATTATCAGTATTCAAATTATGAACCTTATGGAATTTCAGCCGACGTTCTACATTATTACAGTATTATTATTCATTGCTCATAGCAGGTACCAGTCATAGGTTAGCTTATGGTCCCTTGGGGTCGTAAGCACCGTGTGGCATCCGGGGTGCAGACTTGGGGCGTTACAAACTTGGTATCAAAGCCTAAGGTTCAATAGAGTCCTCGGGAGTTTGAAATCCACGTCTAGTAGATTCTTGTGCATGTATGTGTAGTGCGCAACACTTACGGAAAAGAGGCTATGAGGCATTTTAGGAAAAGTTTCCCTTCTTTCAGTATTTAAGTCATGCGAGTGAGTATGAGCTCAAGTTAAACTCTTAGTCTAATCCTTTTCTTATTCTATTTACAAAAAATACCTCCCAAAAAGAACAATGGAAGAAGAATAGGAACCCAACCAGCACCTCAGCCCGTTCAGGAAGATCCCCTGGACGAGAATGTTTCCCAAGCAGAATTCAGAGTTGCGTTCACTACTCTAACCAATTCTATAGTAGCTCAGAATAAATGGCCAACTGCTGTTCAGGACAACCCAGTGGTCAATACTGCTACAATAAGGATTCAGTACTTCACCTGAATGAATCCTCCCCTATTCTCAGGAACTAAGTCTGAGAGAATCCACAGGAGTTCCTCGATCAGGTTCAGAAAGTCATATATATCATAGGAGTGACATCCGATGAGAGTGATGAGTTAGATACCTATCAACTATAAGATGTAGCACATACGTGGTTTAAGTAGTAGAAGGTAGACAGGGGTACCAATACAGAGACCATAGAGTCGGAAGAGTTTGCTTCTGCTTTTCTAGATAGATTCTTTCCCTTAGAGCTGTGAGAAGCCAAGGTGTTAGAGTTCATTAATATCAAGCAAGGCATCATGAGGGGGTAATATTATTCCTTCAAGTTTACTAAGTTAGCTAGATATGCTCCCTATGTAGTAGAAAACAGTAGGTACAGAATGAGAAAGTTCGTGTATAGGGTGTAAGAGAGTGTGGTTAAGGAGTGCAGAACTGCTATATTAATTAAGAAGATGGAAATATGAAGGCTTATACTCCATGCTCAATAGATAGAAGAGGCTAAGAATAAGAAGAGAGAGAGGGAGAATAAGAGAACTAGAATAGGTAGCTTCAATTTCACTCAGCCTAAGTCAGAAGGTGGTAACCGTTCTCAGTTTCACCAAAAATATTTAGTTGCAGCTCCGTCCTCATCCAGTGCTCTGATCCCTAAGTTCAAAAATGGTAACAAAGATAGGGCGCCAGGCTCTAAATATCAGGGTAGTGCCAGTAGTGCTTGAATAAATCATCTTTGTTATAAATATGGCAGAAACTACCAAGGTGTCTACAGAGCTGGCAGTGATATTTGTTTTAGGTGTGGCAAACCAGGAAACAGAGTTAGAGATTTTCCTCATTCAAGTTCTCAGGGTCAGTACAGTCGTCCTTCAGCTCAGTCCGAACACTTGAATCAGTAGGGTGCTACTTCCAGTGCCACTAGTGGGCAACACCCAAATAAGATTTATGCACTTCAGTACAGACAAGATTAGGAAAGTTCTCCTGATGTGGTCACTGGTATGTTATAGATATTCCACTTACATATTTATTCCTTTTTTAATCTAGGAGCTTCTTTGTCCTTTGTAACTCTTACATAGCAGTCAACTTCAAGGTCAAACCAGAAATCTTAAAAGAACCCTTCTCAGTCTTTACCCTAGTAGGTCAGTCTATCATAGCCCAATGGGTATACAGGAACTATCTGGTTATGATATCTCAGAAAGTCACTTCAGAAGACTTAGTAGAGTTAGAGATGATGGATTTTGATGTCATTCTCGGCATGGATTAGATCCATTCATGCTATGCCTCAGTTGATGGTAGAAATAGAATTGATCATTTTTAGTTTCCAAATGAACTAGTCCTTGAATGGTGGGGTAGTACTACAACACTTAAGGGTCATTTGATTTCATACCTTAGAGCGAGAAAAATGATATCCAAGGGATGTGTCTATCATCTTGTGAGAGTTAAAGACTCTAGTTTAGAGACTCCTCATCTTGAGTCAGTTCTAGTAGTGAATGAATTCTTAGATGTGTTTCCCGAAGATCTTACCAGAGTTTCTCCCAAGAGGGAAATTGACTTCGGAATAGACCTTATTTCGGATACTCAACCTATATCTATTCCATTATTTAGAATGACTCCAACTAAACTCAGAGAATTAAAAGAACATTTAAAGGACCATTTAGACAGTGGGTTTATCCGACCCAACATTTCCCCTTGGGGCACACCAGTTTTATTTGAACGTAAGAAAGATGATTATCTTAGGATGTGTATTGATGTCACGACCCGAACTAGGGCCTGACCGTGATGGACATCCCAAACCATGAAGGTCCGAAACGCCCTTCATTATCTGGTAATCATGCATAACATTCATATAATAAAAAAGATGTGGAAACATAATCTACTACAAAAACATGGTCAATTCTGAATTCAACATAAGTATGGAAACTGTAAATCAACTACATCTAAATAACATCTGACTCAGTCTGTGAAATCTCTACTACATGAAAATCTGACAACTGTCTGAAACTGGGACAAGGCCCCCAGTAGACCAAAATTGAAATAAGTGACATATCTGAAAAGACAGGCCTTCTAGAATAGAGAAGGTTCACTACTGCATAATCTGATCAGCTGTCTGAATTATGTACTACTTATTTGGACCCCTAGACTAAGTCTCAGAACCTGAGAGGTCGGGGCGAGGGGGGTTACTGTAGATGTATTGGTATGCAAAGTTTATCCAAAATAATTATTTATTATTCAACATATATGAGAGAAATTTAAAATAGTTCATAAGTATATCATATAGTAAGAATTCACATAGGCATTTTAAAGACTGTAAAAATCATCTCAACTATGAGAAATCTGTGTTACTTCTACGCTACGTGGTATACCCTAAAACTCGGAAAAATTCCATGGGCTATATGGAAACTGTCATTAACTTGGAAATGAAGCCCCCAACCCAAGTATGCCGCAAGGGTCAGAGTCTCTGAATCTACTATGCCACAGGGACATCGCCAGCATACAATAATAATCTACCCGTATCAGAAAATACGACTTCAGTCTAAGAGTTTCTTGAACTCGCGCCTTCTTTGGGTAACCACCTAACCCTCTTGAAGACCCTTTTTAAAACTCTATCAAAATATACAGTCTCTAAAAACATACCCTGAAAACAGGCTCTGAAAACATAATCTGTTTTGGCATAAATACACATGGTATCATCATACCATCGACTTCCAAGTCACATCTCTGAGCCATTATTAGTCTATCGTAAATCTCTGTTTTCAAAACACAAGTTTTGGGACCACCATTTCGATAATTCAATTCAAAAAAACTCTTTCTCAAACCTCATGTAAACACATACAGGGAACTCATCTTTGTCAAGCATTTTAATAGTACAGTACAAGGTGGTCATGTCAAAGTTCTCAATTCACATGCAATTCTTTCTCTTAAACACATGAACACATTTATATCTAGAAACACCCTCTCAATAATTTCAAATCATGCTAAAATATTGTAATATTGCAAAAACATCTTTCAAATTACAAAATCATAATCTTTAATTTAATACATGAGATGGAGTTCATAATTTACTCTCTCACCGATCTTAAATCTCAAATTCCATACATATACATATACATGTAAATCAATTTAGGGGATAGGACCACAAGGTCAAAATATTAGTAACATTAAAACATTCGGAGTACGTAATTTAGAACATAGATTCCAAACCCCCTTTGAAATTCATGCATAAAAATCTAAAAATCATACTCTAATGGTTTTAAGCCCATGTTGTTTTTTTAGGATAAACCCGACATACCTCTATCTAGAAATTTAAAGGAAGCTTCTTGATGCCCATGGCTTGGGGATTCCAAATCTTCAATTTTTTTTGAAAACCCACGGTTGAATCTTGATTTATTTGGATTATCAATATTGAACATTGGTGCGATGGGGAGGCATCACTAGTTTTTCTGAAAATCAAGAGTTCATTGATTAGGGGATAGATAGACTCTGAAGCACGAACTAAATCACAAAGAAGAGAAATATTCTTAAACACCTAGTAGCCTTCTGCTTAGAAGTGTGGCGCGCTACATACCCATAAATAAGACTCAACCCAACGCGATTTTGCAGACACCCTGGGACCATGAATCATGCTTTGATACCAAGTTTTTCATGACCCGAACTAGGGCCTGGCCATTATGGACATCCCGAACCATGAAGGCTCGAAATGCCCTTCTCTATCTGGTAATCATGTACAACATTCATATAATAAAAGAAAATGCGGAAACATAATCTGCTATGGAAACATGGTCAATTTTGAATTCACATAAGTATGGAAACTGTAAATTAACTACATCTAAATAATATCTGACTTAGTCTGCAGAATCTCTACTACATAAAAATTTGACAATTGCTTGAAACTAGGACAAGGCCCCCAGTAGACCAAAACTAAAATAAGTGACATAATCTGAAAAAATAGGCCTTCTGGAATATAGAAGGCTCACCACTACACAATTTGATCAGCTATCTAAATTACTTACTTCTTATTTGGACCCCTTGACTGAGTCTCAGAACCTGAGAGGTAGGGGGAGAGGGGGGGCCAATACAGACGTACTGGTATGCAGAGCATATCCAAAATAATAATTTGTTATTCAACATATATGAGAGCAATTTAAAACAGTTCATAAGTATATCATATAGTAAGAATTCACATGGGCATTTTAAAGACTCTATAAAAATCATCTAAACTCTGAGAAATCTGTGTTACTTCTGCGCTAGGTGGTATACCCTAAAACTCTAAAAATTCCTTGGCCTATATGGATACTGCCATTAACTCAGTAGCGAAGCCCCTAACTCAAGTGTTCCATAAGGATCGGAGTCTCTGAATCTACTACGCCACACGGACATCGCCAGCGTATAATAATAATCTACCCGTATCGGCAAATACGATTTCAGGCTAAGACTTTCTTGAACTAATGACTTATTCAGGTAACCACCTAACCCTCTTTAAGACCCTTTTTAAAACTCTATCAAAAAATACAATCTCTGAAAATATACTCTGAAAACATGCTCTGAAAACATAATCTGTTATGGAATAAATATATATGGTATCGTCATACCATTGACTTGTAAGTCACATCTCTGATCCATTATTAGTCTATCGTAAATATCTATTTTCAAAACACAAGTTTTGGAACCACCATTTCAATAACTCAATTCGTTACATATGCAAGAAACTCATCTTTGTCAAGCATTTCAGTGGTATAGTACAAGGTGGTCATGTCAAAGTTCTCAATTCACATGCAATTATTTCTCTTTAACACAAGAACATATTTATATCAAGAAACACCCTCTCAACAATTTCAAATCATGCTCAAATGTTATAATATTGCGAAAACATCTGTCAAATCACAAAACCATATTCTTTAATTCAATACATGAGAGGGAGTTCATAATTTATGCTCTGAATGATCTTACATCTCAAATTCCATATGTATACGTATACATGTAAATCAATTTAGGGTATAGGACCATAAGGTAAAAAAATAGTAACATTAAAACATTCAGAGTACATAATTTAGAACATAGATTCCAAAACCCCTTTGAAAGACATGCATAAGAATCTAAAAATCATGCTCTAATGGTTTTAAGCCCATGTAGTTTTTTTAGGATAAACCCCATGTACCTCTATCTAGAAATTTAAAGGATGCTTCTTGATACCCACGGCTTGGGGATTCCAAATCTTCTATTTGTTTTGAAAACCCAGGGTTGAATATTGATTTATTTGGATTATCAATATGGAACCCTAGAAAGTGTTCTTGAATATTTTTGGTGAATGTATAAGTAATATGCTCAATTGTAGTTGAAATCTCGTGTTTGGACTGATAAGGGTGTGGGAAAATACCAAATATACCCTTAAGGAGACTGGTATTAAAATATAACTGGGAGCCTGATTTCATGGGCCACCGCGACGCGCCACTATCTCGGTGGATCATTGGAAATTGACGAATGGGAATTTAGCCTACTCTGCAATGTACCACCATCACGGAGTCCTACTAAAAATTGACCATCATCATTTACACCCTCTCCGCGATGCGCCAAGGATAGGAATGACAGTGTTTTATGACTAGGACTTAAATTACCCATAACTCCTTCACTGAGTGTCCATTTTGGACGTATCTTATGTCAACGAAAAACTTATTCAATCATCTATGAAAAGAAAAGTTGAAATTTAAGGTATACCACCGGGGAAAAAAGTATAAATCATTCTAGAAGCCAATGCTTTTTATTTTAGGGACAAAATTTAGCTAAGAAAAACTTCGGGGCATTACAATTGACTACCATCAGTTGAACAAAGTCACAGCCAAGAATAAATATCCACTTCCCAGAATCGATGCCTTGTTTGACCAACTTTAGGGTGCCCATTAATTTTCTGAGGCTATCATCATCTCAGACTCAGAGAATGTGACATTCCGAATATAGCTTTTTAAACTTGGTAGGGTCACTTCGAATTTCTAGTCATGTCCTTTGGTCTCACAAATGCCTCATCAGCCTTCATGGACTTAATGAAACATGTGTTCAAGCAGTACTTGGAGATATTTTTTATAGTCTTCATTAATGACATTGTTGTGTACTCTTATACCTAAAATGATCATGCAGACCACCTCAGAATTGTACTTCAGACTCTCAGAGCTCATCAGTTGTTCACCAAATTTAGTAAGTGCAAATATTGGCTAAGGTCAGTAGCATTCCTTGGTCATATTATTTTTGGTAATGGAATTAGAGTTAATCCTCAAAAAACCAAAGCGGTGAGAAACTATTCTAAACCCATATATCCATTAAATATCATGAGCTTCTTCGATTTAGCTGGCTATTACTATTGGTTTGTTGAAAGGTTTTCGTCTATTGCATCCCCCATGTCCAGACTGACTCAGAAGAAGTCAAGTTTCAGTGGTTAGATTCATGTGAGAAGAGTTTTTAGGAGTTGAAGACTCGACTCACTAAACCCCCAGTCCTAACGTAACCAGATGGTTCAGATGGGTAATGTTGATCATGTTGAGAATTGTAAGAAGAAATTAGTTCAGGAAGTTAATCAGCTTGCCCGACTAGGTGTACGCTTAGTCGATGCAGCAGAGGGTAGTGTGTGGGTGAATAATTTAGAATCATCTCTAGTTTCCAAAGTAAAGAAAAAATAGAATAGAGATCCCAGCCTTGTTAAGTTAAAAGAGTCAGTCAGAGGTCAGAAAGTAGAGGTTTTCTCCCAAGGAGGAGATGGTGTGTTATGTTGCCAGGGTCGGCTATTCGTGCCAGGAGTATATGAATTGATGCAACGAATTCTTGCAGAAGTGTATGGTGCGCGTCACTCTATTTATCTAGGGGCCACAAAGATATACCACAATTTGCAGGAGATCTATTGGTGGAGTGTAATGAAGAGAGACATTGCAGAGTTTATAGCTAAGTGATCTATATGTCAGTAGGTTATGATTGAGAACCAGAAGCCTAGTGGGTTCAGGTAGGATTTTAGTATTCCTACATGGAAATGGGAAGAAGTGTACATGGACTTTGTGACAGGTTTTCCTCGTACCCTCTATCAACATGATTTTATTTGGGTGATTGTAGGCAGGATGATCAAATCCACTCATTTCTTACCATTTAATACCTCCTATTCAAATGAGGACTACGCCAAACTCTATGTTAGAGAGTTGGTTAGGATACATAGAGTCCAATGTCCATCATTACCTAGTTTACCTCTCACTTTTGGAAAGCATTCCAAAAGGGTATTGGAACCCAAGTTCAACTCAATACAACCTTCCACCCTCAAATAGATGGTCAATAAGAAAGGACCATTCAGACTCTAGAAGATTTGTTAAGAGCATGCATTGTTGATTTTAAAGGTAGTTGGGATGACCACTTTTCTTTGATTGAATTCACATATAAAACAACTATCATTCCAGTATTCAGATGACACCATTTGAGGATCTTTATGGTAGGAGATGTAAAGATCTAATTGGTTGGTTTAAGGTGGGTGAGGCCATAGTAGTAGGTCCTAACTTAGTGTTTGATGCCTTAAAGAAGGTTCAGTTGATAAGGGAAAGTCTTAGGGCAGACCAGAGCTGACAACAATTGTATACAGATGTGAGGATAAATGATCTTGAGTTTGAGGTTGGCGATGTTGTGTACAAGAAAATATCACCCATGAAGTGGGTAAAGAGGTTCGGCAAGAAGGGAAAGCTCAGTCCCCGATTTGTCGGTCCTTACAAAATTCTTAGCCATTTTAGAAAGGTAGCTTATGAGCTTGAGTTTCCTTTAGATCTAGCTTCAGTACACCCAGTGTTCCATGTCTCCTTGATAAAGAAATGCATTAGTGACCCAACAGTCATAGTCCCATTAGAGGGCATAGATATTTAGAATAATCTCTTTTTCGAAATGGTCCCATTCCAAATCCCCAATCATTAGATCGTAGGCTGAGGAACAAAGAAGTTTCCTTAGTCAAAGTTCTTTGGCGGAATCAGTCTGTTGAGGGAGCTACTTGGGAAGCATAGGTAGATATGCAGACCAAGTATCCTCACCTCTTCTCCACAAATTGAGATTCAGCTTAAGGTAACATTCTTTCTTAGTTTTGTTCAGTTACAATTACAAACTTGGTATCCATTATCGTTGCATATTCATTCATAAATTCATGAATCAATTCAGTCATGTACTCATGCATCAAATATGCATGTTCAGTGTGTAACTCATTCTATCAGTATTTCTCTTCTTAATTAGTCTCATTCAAGGACGAATGTTCCCAAGGGGGAGATATTGTAATACCCCGTATTTACTTAGCTTATTTTAGCTCTCAGTAAATGAGTTATCCTTTATTAATTTTTCTAAATACTCAAACTTTATCAGTTTAGAGCTTACCATTGTGTTGGAAATTCGATCATCTTTCCAATGATATAATGTTCAACCAAATCCAGTACTCGGGCGAAGAGTTAGAGCCATTTTTGTAAAACAGTGTGCCACCTGTCACATCAGTGCATCGCGGAGACCAGCCAAATGGCAATCATAAGTTTCTAGTGAAGCTCCGCGATAATGGCGCATCACACCAATGCTCCAGTTCACAATTTTCATGTTCCAATATAACAATGCGACACCACCGCGTCGCGCCACTAGCCATTTTCCCAGTAGTCAAATTCCAGTGAGGCTCCGCGATAGTGTCGTGTTGCGCAAAGGGTCCATTTCAGATTCGTCCATTTTTACACAGTACCAGCTATATTCCACTGGCTCACCGCGATGCGGTAACATCGCGATGAGGCCCAAAATTAGGTATCCAGTGACGATTTTTAAATCTTTTCCAAGGGTAATTGGGCATTTTCCATGACCCAAATCAGACTTTAACATGTAATTTACCCCTAATTAACCTAGTTATATCATTATTTCCTCACTTTCTCTCAAGATTAAAAACATTTTCTCTCAAAAGGTAAAACTCTAGCTTCAAGAAATCCTCCAAGAACCTTTAAGAATTAATTTTCTCAGGTATGTTAGGTGTTCATTCATGGGTTCCTTTCACCCATGATGTCTAAGAACCCTCTTTTTAAACTTACAAGATCTCAGATTTATGAATTCCATGCTTGAAATTGATTGTATTCATGTTCAGGATAGTAATTGTGTTTTAATTCATGATTAATTATAAGTTTCAATGAAATTAAAATAGTTTATGTGATGAATTATATGAATTGTATGCTAAACCCTTGAATTTGCAATTGAGTACTGTATTCATGATGTTCATGTGTTGACCATTATCATGTGATATAATCCATGCTACCCAAGCGTTTGCTGATATGCCTATGTGAAGTAAATAGCGGAGTCATGACATTTCATTAGGTAGTCCCAATCATGTACAAGCTTACACCCTACAAGTGTTTGATTAAATGTCTCTATGAATGAATTATAAACAAATGGACATTATTATGCTTTTCAAGATCATGCTATGCTTTACATTTCATGCTATCGAGTCCTAGGGGTTTCTAATACCCGACAATCTAGTTGTTTACCTAGAGCTACAGTAGTTACAAAATAGTCTCAGTCATGTCACGAAATAGTAGTACTCAGTCAGTTAAAGAACTCATTAAACTCAGTCCAGTTCAGTCAGTCAACACGATCAATAATAGTTAAGTCAAATCTAGTACATACTAGTAATCAGTGCACAGTCTATTCAGTTAGGAGTAGGATTCAGCACCGAGTAAACCCAAGGATGGGGGCTCACCTGGAAGTATAGAGTGTGATCCTTAGAAGCAGTCCTTGCATTCCAGACCTACATATCCAGTGTTGGTTGAGACATCAACCTGCCAGTTGAGGGTTGATGAGGTGTTTTAACCTGCCAGTTAAGGGTACCACCATTCTCATTAGAGAACCTGCTAGATGAGGGTAACTTTTCAACTTGTTCTTACCCATGGCATGGTACTGATACCCTTCCAACTGGGGTTACATGTTGGACCCCAGTTATCTTATTTAGGGTTGTCAGCTAAATGACTACCTCCACAGTTTCAGTTTCACTCTCAGTATAGAACTCAGTTCAGTTCTACAGAATCAGGACTATCAGAAATAGTCACTCAGTTTAGTCATTCAGTTATCAGTGACTACAGATATCAGTTACTCAATTATCAAAACTTAGTATTTAGATTCAATAAAAGCTGAGATATAGTATACACGTATATTCATTATAATACATACTCAGTATTTTACAGTAGTTCCAGTTTGCCATGTACTCTTATTTAGTTACTTCATATCATTCAGTCAGTTACTTTTCATGCATATGAACCCTTGCATTCAACCTTACCTCATCTAGCATACTAGTACATTTCACGTACTGACGTATACTTTCTCTTTGCGCTATGATATCTCATATCATAGGTTCAGATGTTTAGGTTCCTGACCGTACTTAGACAGATTCAGTTAGCAGCAAAAAATTCAGTAGTGATTCCTTATCTATCGAGGATATACTTTTTTTCAGTATTTTCGGTAGCTTTAGAATTTTAATAGTTGGAGTTAGTTGGGGGCTTGTCCCATCAACTCCACATTCAGATAATTTAGTTAGAGGCTTTTTAGACAAGACTAGTTCAGACAATATTCAGTTTTTAGATATTATTGTCAGTTGTTATTATTATCAGTATTCAGATTATCAGCCTTATGTCATTTCAGCCTATGTTTTGCATTATTATAGTATTATTATTCAGTGCTCAAAGAAGGTACCATTCATGGGTTAGCTTGTGGTTCTTCGGGGTCGTAAGCACCGTGTGGCGTCTGGGGTACAGACTTGGGGAGTTAGAAAGAAACACATCTCCACATGGATAGTGAGGTAAGAACAAAGAAGTGGCTTGTGTTGTCGTCATTGTCGCTCGCTTGGCTCGGCTTCAGATTTGGATTTGGAAAATAATCGATTGATGAGATTAATTTTTTAGACAAATTTTATTTGAAACTTGTAAAACAAGTAAAATTTTAATAAAAAATCCAATGGAATAATTTTCTCCATATGTGTGCGCATTTCAGATGCCATGCAAATAAATGTGCGATGCATCTCAAAAGAAACACGACCTTTAGAGAAAAAGACACTATTTTTTTAAAAAGGGCAACCTGCGGACGAAGGTCAAGTGTAAAAGCCACTAGAATGGGTGAAATGTCACCTGCGGCTGCAGGTCATATGCAGTTACAATACAAACTCGGCACAGGTGACGTGACTGTTCAGAATCAATGCAATTTTCCAAAACCAATGCTTCTTTTCCGAAGAGACACCTAATGGCTATAAATACCTAACTTATTACTCTGGTAGATATATAATTTTGAGAGCCAAAAAACACTTCTTATCTTCTAAAAACTCATTGTGATCATCTCCTATAGAGTGATTTTGAAGAATTCGATAGTTTGAGGTACCGCTACTATCAGATTGTATACCATTTTATCTTGGGAGGAAAATTCTGCAACCTCGGGTACTTGAGGGGAATTATTTTCTTAAGGACACGTCGTGAATTCAAAGGACTTGGCTCTAATTTCTTTTTCATCTTATTTCTTAACTATAACACACTTCTTATATAGTTCATATTGAACTTGTGTTGCAGGTCTTGAATAAAACTTCGTAAGTGTTCTTGAGATAGGCTTGAACTTTTGATAAAGTTTAGTGGATAAAGATACAGATTTTGTACTACCCAAAACAACATTATTTGTGGAAGTCTAAATAATACTATATTAGTGTTACACAATTCCATTAAAGTAAGTCAACACATTTATAAATCAAAAATATTTTAAAGTATTTACATACATGATGAATAACTTAAAACATTACCCCAGACTTTCCTGGACATGTACAAGAGTTGCTATAATGAGAACAACAATAAGAAAAGCAAGAAATTCCATGGAGAAGAGGTGCAAAAGTTGATGTTGAATGACCTTCGTGCCATACAACAAACTCTTAGTAACCCTGCAACATATCTATATCCGAAATAAGGGATATAACTAGAGCAGAATTAGTCCACCCCAAGTACTGATAGACATCATTAATCAACTAGGCTTAGATCACATAAATATTATATAAAACTTAAAGAAGGATAAATATAAAAAATTCATAAAATAGTTCAACAAGAAGTTTTTAATTTCCATACCCATACTTCACTTACCTAGCAGCTTCTGATTATATTTTATTTTCTTGGTTTGACTAATTTAGTTAAAGTGAGAAAAATTCAAATTGCATCTAATAATTCAAATTCCTCACTAAATCCGTGAACATTACCTGAAAAGATAACTTCTTCCGACTCTAAATCAAGGATTAACCTATGTTTCTTAATATTGACAAAACATTTACCCAATGAGTAACATACAAAATAAGTACTAAATCTAAAGTTACTCTATATTTTGTTAACTATAGTCTACTATTCATTAACCATAACCAAACTCAACTTCAAGCTACTGCTACGAGGTGCATGAATCCATATTCCTTAATTCCATTCTAGAACTTACAATGGAGTATATACGGGAAAATATTTGAGAGATACTCTTCTAAGGCCTTGCCTCTCTATTCTAGTAGTTTTTGGTTAATAAATATCCCTAGGGCATTTTAACAAGGAGGTAATTGGATTAAAATAAGGACTGGGTGAAGTGGGTTTAAAATTAAGGTGGATCATTGTTAGGACCTGCTACAATGACCTAGGAATGATATAGTTGACCTGCTCTAGCAGGCAAGGGACCATTATAGTGGTCCTAGGTACTTAACCCTACCCTTTTTAATTTTCTCAACAATTTTCTTATATCTATAATGATGGATAATCAAGACATTAACTAGATTTTATGTAACACATTAAACTTGGCTATTTATCAAGGTATTTTAAATAATAATAGATTTGGTCATTTCTTTAGATACCAATTTACCAACCATTTATACCCGAACAACTATGAAAGGACAAAAATAAGAAGTTGAAATAATTTAAAGGAATTCAATAATTGCGCAATTCCTTACGATGCCCATCTTGTTGAAGTTACCTGGCAAATCATCGAGTCCTTTTGGACTCTAACATGTGGAGGTTGACATTGCACTAAATTAATAAATACCCATATAAGATTCTAGTCCTTGGGAAATAACTTATTCACATGCATACAAAAATTTCATAAAGTCCAAAAAGTAGGAAACTATCCATGATACACAATACCATAAGAAATGAAACACACAAAAGAATTTTATAGTTGACCGCTATGATGATTTTACTACAGAAGAAAGAGGAACACTACATCGACTCTATTGTAGTGGAAAATAGGAAACTATAATGGCCCAAGTAGATCTAATGGAGAATAAATATTTCACCCCTTACTTCGACTCTCACACTACTCTCTCAACTACAATTTTTCTCTCCAACCATTTATTTCCTTATCAATTTTCCAATATAATTCTCTCCTATTTCCATATTTTACTTTGTTATAACTTATAATTCATAAAAATATGTTAAATCCACAAATTTTAGAAAATTTTTGGCTAGTTGGGCAGGGTTTAATTCGTGCCCAATTTTCATACATCCATGGACCATGATAGTTTTATTACATTTCAAATTCTCCTATATTGTTCATGACATTAGTATTACAAAATTCATAGGTGTTTCCATATAAAAATGGTGTAGGTAGATGAATGGTTGTTTCTCAAGTCTTGTGCCAGAAATTTGGGGCTTTATTTAAGTGTTAACCATAAACAAAATGGTGTAAGTTAGTCATACACTACTACACCATGATAGATCCATGCTTTGAATCAAGAAAACAATGCAAGAAAATAGAGTTAGTTGGGGTGAGGTTTTGTTGGTAAGATGAAGTCTCACTGTGTTTAGTCTTTTTCTCTATAATAAACCTACTATAGTAGCTCAAGCATTGCTACAACGACCCTATTCTAGAGAACCCAGGGTGCTACAAAAGTGATAGGCAGAATCATGTCTCAAGAATTTTTTTGAAATTTTCCAAGATTCTTTTCTTTACAGTTTCCTTATTTTTACACCTAATCTCTTTGTCAAACATTATAGTATACTTATCTAACAATTATCACTTTTTATTTAGGTCCTACAAGTATTATGGCTCACGATAGTGATGCTTCCCTGACTTATAAGAAATTTATTGATCCACAATACATGAGGAACTATTAAGACACACAATTAAGGGGGATCAAGCATGAGTGTGGGTTTGTGATGGAATAAGTTGATAAGGAGACACTAAAATTTTAAACCCAACTTCAGGTGATGGGTTGGGGAAAGTTGGTATAGCTAGAGATCAAGTACAATAAGAAGTAGATGAGGAAGATCTATGGCTCTCTCTCTATAGTAGAAAAAAATAAGGTTAATCCCTATATTGATCTATAGAGTAAATTTTTCCTAATAAGGTTGGACATTATGAATGAGGTTTTGTTGGTATTGGCCCCTCTAACATTAGTATTGGGAAAAAATAAAGAATAATGGCTAGTGGGTGGCCAACTTATTAGTGCTAGAGGGGAGGAAGGATAAGGTTCCCTATATTCATACAAACAAGGGGATCAATAACATCGAGTTCACTATGGAGTCTTAAAGATGTATGAACTTTGTTTCCAAGAGGTTCCACCCCTCGGGGAACATTACTTATGTGACCCTATCCAGGCATTAGCAGTGACTTGAATTCTTATATGGATATATATGATTACGGTGCAAAAAATTTTAGTCGAGTGGAAGTCCTTATTTTATTACTTTGAAGCACCTTTCCTTATCTCTGTAATTATTGAGTTGTGACAAAAGGAAAAGGTTTCGATAGATCCATAGGATTTTTAGAGGGAGTGTGATGTGCCTTTCCACTTATTGAAGGTGAAAAGTGACAAAGAAATATCAAGAATAGGATAAATATGAGTATTTATGGGATAGTAATAAGGCCCATGAGAGTGGAGGGTTGGGAACTATACCTCATAGACATTTGGTCCTTTAGGCGATTATAGAAGGATTTGGCGATTATGAAGGATATACTAACTAGGACACCTATACCTCCCTACAAGTTTACCTCATTAAATGCTTGGGGCAGTTAGATATCTAGAGTTCTTACACCAATGTAGCTCAAGCCCATGACGAGGTCTAAATGACCTGGAGGCAAAGAAGAAAAAGAGACACTATAGGAACTAATTTCTTGCACACACGTGGAAGACAATGAAGGTTGTCCTTAATTTTATCGCCTTAGTAATAAGCTCCATAAGGTTAGGATGACCATTGCCTTATGTTTCTCATTTCTAAGTAGGCCAGATGGAAATGCCTGAACGCATCCAGCCTCAGAGATGATATGGACAGTCTATCCTAACTATGTATCGTCTTCCTACATACCTTTTTACTTTTGATAATACTTGTTTTCCCCCTATGTGGGCATGTTTAAGATATTTCTTTTATCATGTTTCACAAAATATTTATATCTTGTTTTCATATTTTTATGCTATTGGTGGCCTCTTAGGATGATATCCTTGTTTGGAGGCCTATACTTTCTATGAATTTAGCATTGTAGTTTAAAATTTTCTTCTGAATCATGTTTTAGAAAAATTGAGTTTTCTAGAAAATTTTGTGTGAATAATTCACCTATGACTACTAGAATGCTACCTTTCTTTCTATAACTTTACTTCTATAGCAATCAAGGGCCTATTGTAACAACCTTGGCCAGCTGCTATGACAGGCAAGTGACTGCTATAGAAATATCAATATACCGATACCTTTCTTGCTATATTATCCCTTTCCAACAGCCTAGAAAAGCTTGTGCTACACTCCTCTTATTACGATATGATGATCTTATCATAATTTATGGGTCTACTTCCACCCATGATAGTCTTAATTTCTCAACTAATTTTAATCTACTCCTAAAAAAAGCTTCACCAATGCACCAATAAATGAAAAAAAAACTTTTTTAATCAAACTTAAAGAAAACATGTTAATCCCTCTAACCCTTGATTCATCATAATCTTATCATAATGCAACACTCACAACCTATAAAGTATTCGATCCATCTTACCATAATTCATTTAATTAAGTAAATATTGGCATTTCCATACATCAATGCACCAAGATCATCATAAACCCAATATATATCGGCTCTTATTGATAAATACCAATTGGAATTAACTAACTTTGAATTGCAAACTCCTAAAGATACCAATTGAAATCAATTAGATTGAAATTATTGTCTTATAGATACCAATTGGAATCGAATCCAGGTAGACAACAAATTGAGGTAGCACGATACTTAGCAGTATGAATGTGAGAAGGTTAAGGTTGAATGACTAAGACATATTATCGAGGCTGAAGATATAGACAACACTGTGAATGCAGAGAATACAACTAACAATGATAATGCAGTATAGGGTTGCATATGGGGCCAATAATGAGAATGTAAATAATTCCATAACTATAAATTATCCATATCTACCTAAAGGACTGGGGGTTATCGTCAGATACCAGTTATTCCAGATTATGTAAATAAGGAGGATGAGGCCAATTTTAATAGAGTTGGGGGATAGGTGCTATAGTTCCTCCCACATTAGGTCCTGAATCCAAGTTTGATATTACAAGCACCATGGTTTAGTTGTTGAATTTTAAAGATTTATTCATAGGTGCTTCTTGATATGATCCAATCCTTTATTTACTTAACTTTACTAGAATCTATAAGTCTTACAAGTTACCTGGGTCAACCCAAATTCTTTTCAATTATGATTTTTTCTCCTCTTATTATCTTAAGAAACAAATAGTTAACTGAGATTATAGATGACTCAATCACTAATTGGAGGGAATTAAAGGATGTTTTCCAAGAAAGGTTCTTACAATCCACCAAAATGTTGTAGTTGAGGGACAAGAAAAATAAATTCAAACAACTTTCCTGGAAAAGCTTTATAGGAAGCATGGTTATAGTTCAACAGAAAGCTATAGAAGTGCCCTAACCATAAGTTATCAAATGAAAATTTGATGGATAAACATTATAATTCTTGAGATTTGTGGACAAGCAAATAGTTGACACCATTGTTGGAGGATATTTTATGTCTCAAACATATGTTGATGTAGCGATAATATTGGATAGAGTTACTTAAACTAATAGGACTCATCATACTAGATACTCTGAGGTATCAGAAGGTAGTCATTCAATGGGCACATAAGATGATTATCACTGCAATGAGTAAGAGAGAGCTTAGGATATAACCCAGATTGAAATACAAATAGACTTTCTCACAATACATTTAGTTATAGATAGGTCTAAGGAGATGAAGATAGTGGATTAACAAGGTAAATCAACAAGAAATAAGGAGTAGAATTCTAACTTTAGAGAGGATACCAATTACTTGAAAAAATAAGAAGTATACTTATATATGTAGTTTTAATGATGAACAACAAACTACAAGGGACTAGGTCCCTGGATGTGCAAGATACAGTGCAACTGGCATGCGTTGTCTGCACAATTTTGTCATCATGTGTAACAAACTTTTTGGTTCTATTTTGTACTGATTAGGATAGCTGGTCCAATGATCTTGCATCCCTAATCATCACTCATCTATAAAATAAAAGAGTCACCTCGTCGTCAAGTAGTTTTTGTAAAATTTGAGAGATTAAAGAGAGGCAACACAAACTCAATTTCAAGATTGCTCAAGCATTGCTCATGTTCTTATATTTGTAGTATGTGTAATAATGAGTTAGTTTTCTTGAGTGATGATTTGTAAAATAATTACTCATGCAATAAGAGTAATATCATATTCTTTTATTGAGAAAGGAACTTAGGTATATTTGCCTAAGCTAGTTATTGATTAGAGTTAATTAGTAGAGAGGGTCCTTGGTGGAGTTTTCAAGATAAGCTTGGAGTAGAGTTGCTACAAGAAAAAGGAACCTAGAGGTAGGATGAAATATAGATTGTAATTAGAAGGTTGATTATAGTAGAATTCATTGGTGCTTGTGAGGGCAAGCCATGATTTTTTTGTTCTTAATTTTCCACGTAAATATTTATGTGTTTTTACTCTTCCTTCATTGTATTTTGTTTCCCTCCATAATTAGTGTTTGTTTTCCTGTGATTGACTTTGTGGGACCTAGTCCCTCACTATATGGTGAACCCCCAAGGGTTTCAAAAATTGGTATCAGAGTAGGTTCACTCTAAAAGGTTCATACCTAAAGTGTCGTATCTAGCATGGCTACTCCACTTAAACTAGAAGATGGTCAATCTACCCCTAGAACACCAAGATTCAATGGGTAGTATTATGGGTGGAGTAAAACCAAGATGTTTGTCTTTATTATGGATGAAGATAGTGAACTTATGGAAATAATTTTTAATGGTCATCATGTTCCAGTTAATGAAGTCAAAGAAGGAGAAATAACAACAAAGGTAGTAGAAGTAGGGAGAGAATATTCTGATGAAGATAGAAGAAAGGTTGAGAAACACTATAAGGCCAAGAAATTGCTAGTTTGCAGCATAGGGCTTGATGAATATAATAGTATCTTAGCATGTGAAAATTCAAAAGAGATCTAGGATTGCTTGAGAACTGCACATGAAGGTATTACTAATGTGAAGGATTCTAAAGTAGACATGTTGACTACTCAGTAAGAAACATTCACCTTAAAAGAAGAAGAAAAAATCCAAGAAATGCATAAAAGATTCACTTCTATCTCTAATGAGCTTCACTGTCTGGGACAAGTGAATCCATTGTATAAGGAAGTGAAAAAAAATCTTGGTGTTCTTCTTATGTCCTAGTAGAGAAAATTATATGCAATAACTGAAGCAATAAACTTGAAGACCCCCATCATGGGTGAAATGATTGGAAATTTAAGAACTCATGAGCTCAACAAGCTGCAAGGGCTAGTGAAGAAGGAAACAAAAAGAGAAAAATCTCCGGTATTGGAAGCTTCTAAATATGATCCAGTTGATGATGAAGAAACTGATGTTGCCTATTTGACAAATAGGATTGTTAGATCTATAAAGATGAGTGGTCAGTTCTAAAGAAAAGAAAACAACAGTAAAAAGGGAAGTAATATTGGGGTGTGTCACAAATGTAGAAGTCCTGAGCATTTAATTTAGGACTGTCCATTGCACAAAATAGATTTGTATGGGCACCTTAAGAATGGAGGTGACAATGAAAAGAATAGGGACCATGTACCTGCAAATTGAAGAAGGAAAACAACAACTGAGTATGCTGTAAAGTAAGCTCTAGCAGCAATGACAAACTCTTCAAGTGATTCAAGTGGAGATTAGAAGACTGGAGATGTTTCTATGATAAAAGTGGAAGATAGTCCAGTTATATATTATTCCTTGTTTGCTATTTATGGAAAACACTGATGATGAATTAAAAAATAAGGTAACACTCTCTTACCTTAAAGAAAGCCTGGACAACTATTCTTCTAGAAAGATTAAAAAGCTTGCAAATATGCTGATTCACTCTGTGTGAAATGACAGAGGAAATATTTGCTCTAGAAAAAAAGGTGGAAAGTCATGATCTTGAGTTAATTTCTCTAACTCTTCAAATATCTATAACTGAAGAGCAGGTTACTAAGTTAAAATCTAAAAATCTTAATTTAGTGAATCAACTAGAGAAAATGGATGTTATTTATGACAAAGAGAAGAATAATGCTCTAGAAGAAAAAAATAAAAGATTAGGATCTTGAGTTAATAGCCTTGACTCTCTAAATATCTTAAACTGAGTAATAGGTTGCTATGCTGAAACTTGAAAAACTGAGTTTGGTAAGTCAACTGGAGAAAGTAGATATTTCTAAGTGTAAATAGAAGAAAGAAGCCTCAAAGTTTTAGGTTGAGCTTGAAGAAAAAATGGAGGATTCACAAAAGCTTCTCATGAATATACTTCAGAAAAATAAGAAGTTAGAAATGGCTATGGTCTGTTTGAGGGAAGAACTTAAAGATTCCCTACAATGGACTACATCTTCTCAGATCCTTTCTAACCTAACTGGTCAAGGTTCTATTTTTTAAAAAAATATTGGTTATCAATAAGGAATCCATGTTTGTAGGTTTCAAAGAAATATTGTGTATGATTCTAAGAACAAGGTCTACAAGACTCTATGCACTCACTATGGAAGAGATGGACACCTGAAAGAAGATAGTCAAAGCTGGCTCAGAGAAAGAATGAAAAATATTAGACATGTACACCAGGGAAGAACCTATCCCAAAGGTGTAAGACCTTAGAAAAACATAAAAAGAACACACTAATTAAATGGACAAAGAAGGATTTAATCACACCTCTATCCTCCTACTGGGAACTCAAACACAAATAAGTTCCCAAGTGTAATAAATGATTATAAGTATAGGAGCGAGAAATGGTATACAATCAGAAAAATCTTCTTGTTACTGCTTAAGGATATAATGGAAGGTCTGATTGTATTATCTTTATTAAGACACTTCAAGGTAAAGATTTCTTATGTGATTAGCATTCGTATCCCAAGGATAAGCTCAAAGATGTGAAAGAAGCTGGCAAGTTAAAAACAATGCTAAAGAAACTTTGGACATTTGAAGAATGCCAAGTCTAGGACTTGGTCCTCAGACCTACTTCCAGAAAAAATCACAGTATCATGTGGTGTAATGAATCTGTTAAAGTTAATGTTGGGATTGATATAAGTAACCTGGCCTACTATCATGTAAATCAGTACATCCTCACAAAACTTTCTATGTTTAAGAGGTAGGTATCCTTGGTAAATTAGTACTTATTGGTCTAACTTAATGTCATACCTTTGCGGGTATACAACTATGGGAATAACTTTGAATGTTGACAAATGTGACAAGCACAAAGTTAAATATTCACACTAACTAGAGAGGGACCTAGTCCCATATCTCAGCTTAGTATTTTCTATGTGCAAATTTTGTATTTTTTGCAAAGAAAAAGTCGTGTCCTCTATTTCCTTTTGAAAGAACAAAGTTGTTATATTCTAAAAGGGAAGGTGAGTCACCTAAAATCTGATATTGATCACATTTTGTTCCCCGAGAAAACCCTTCCTTGTGCTCCTTATTACTTAAATCTTGTTGCACACGCTCCACATATCAAAATGGAAAATTAAAAATTCCAAATAGCCCTTCTAAGAGAAAACCTTATTGATGTATGTAGATCTTATATTTTCATTTCCTTCAAAGGATTATGAGCTTAGCATGGTGAAAAATTCCTTCCAAAACCATGCTGCAAAATCCTAAACCATGCAGAAAATCATTCTTTTTCTTCCACTCTTCCAAAGCATAACTCCTTCATCACTCAACTTTTAAATGAAAAATCTTCCTTGAATCTTCAAAACTGTTCTGATGATGTTGTGGTGGATCAAACCTGGGTATCTAAAAACCATATTTTGTTGTAAAAAATCCCAGGAAAGAGAATAATTGATCACAATAAAAATATTATCACTAAAATACCAAGAATTTTTGGAAAATGGTTTGGAAGTTTTACTGATAAGGAACTAACGCTTGAGGGACCTGGTGTAAGGCCCCGCAAAGTTCCCTTGTAGTCTGAGTCTTGGGGCGTGTCAAGTAAGGTGTGATTTTGGCTATAAAAGATTAAGAAGTGGCTTCCTAAGTGGGTATCATTTTAACCATATATAATTTCCCTCATTTAAACTTTTTATCACATAGGAAATTCGATAATCTTTCTGTCGATATAATATTTTCCCAAATCCGATACCCGAGTAAGAAGTCAGCGTTAATTTAAGCCTTAGTCGTAAATTGCATCATTTAAGTAATTGGCTCATCGTAGAGAGGGTTTATTTGGAAATTGTCAATTTCCAGTGGGACTCCGTGATAGTGGAGCATCGCGGAGAAGCCCAATTATCCAAGAGTCAATTTCAAGTGGAACCCCACGATAGTGGCGCGTCACGGAGGAGTTTCAGGTCCTAACTAGTGGGACAACGTGATGTCTCTGCATCAAGGAGACTCCCAGTTAACCAATTGTCAATTTCTAGTGAGCCACCGCGATAAGTGGCACATCGTGGTGTCCTATGAAATCGGGTTCCCAGTTAAATTTTTTCAGATCATGCAAAGGCCAAAAAGGGCACTTTGGACTTTTTCAAAGCCTATAAAACCATGTAAACACCAAATCAAGGCCATTTACAAGCATCCTATGAGGTTTTTCTCAAGTTTTCTCTGATAAAAAAACACTAAGTATCCAAAACCTCTTCCAAGAATCTCAAGAATCCACCATGGATTTTCAAAATTGAGTCAAGATTCAAGGTTCCCAAGTCAAGGCCCTCAAGAACCCTCATTCAAGAGCACAAATAGAGTTCCAAAAGTAAGAGTTCATCCAAAGCTTCTAATTCAAGGTATGTGGGGTTTTGATCAAGGATAACCCTTTCACCCTTGTTCCCAAAAGGCTTATTTACATCATGATTTTCCTGAAATCTATGAGATATTTAAATGAATTTGAATTGGGTTTTTCACCCATTATTACTTAATGCATTATATCGATAATTCCCATGAATTAAGAGTCAAATGGCATGATTTCTGCATGTTTTATTTAGTATTTACAGTTGGGTATAAACCCCATGATTTTACTCCTGAGAAGCTAATATTTGTAATGTTGGGATATTGAAGCATATGACTATATTGAGATTTTGAGATAAATTTCTGAAATTCTCAGATTTCCACATGATTTATGAATCTATATACTTTATATTATGCTTTTGATGAGCTTCAACTTGAGATTGAACTATGGGTTAGTAATCCCTATTTGAGAATTGTGAAATTATGAACTCTTGTGCTATAAGCACCCATGATTTGAGTATTTTGAGATGATTGAGAAATGAATTGACCTAATGGTCAAAAAGCTTTGAAATCCACTTCATTATATGGGATTATCGATTTGATTATTTGGTTTTTGGTGAACTATAAGATTATTCTAAAAGTTGATTTTTATGAGATGAGCATAAATAATCTAAAGGGAGTAGTACTTAGCACCGAACGGGTAAGTCACTACGGTTTCTTACCCCAAAACTATGTGCCACTGTAGGGTGGGACTGAGGCTGAGTTTATGATGATTATGATTCGGCCCGAGGCTGAGTTTCATTTAGTGATCACTCGACCTAGGTTATACTCGCTGAAAAGAGTATGACGCTCCTCCCCAATGTGGGGTATCCTTCTTAGGAGAATAAAATATTGGACTTCATGTAGGTCGCATGGTTTATGTCGATTACGAGATGCCTTTCCCTTCAAGATTTGAGATCAAATACTTATTTTTCTTTCCTATAAGCTATTTTCCTAAATGGTGGAATTGAGAAGATGTTCCGTAACTATAGTATTTTCTTAATGTGAGTTATTTTTTCTAAATAAAAGTATCTTTCCTTGTTGTAGTACCTTTCATAAAGATTTAAGTTATGTTGTTTGCATGAACTAGAATGCTTTTCCATTTGAGATAGAATGATTTCCCTAAAGCTTGAAATGAAATATTTTCCTAAGGTGAATGAAATGCCTTCAAGTAGGTTTTCAAGCCATATGATTCCGAATTTCGAGTATATGAGTTCTAAATGGTTATGAAATATTGAGCATTGAGAAGTTTTTACTCTCTATGAGACATATGCATGAGTTGAAATTATTGTTTAAAGTTCCTTACTTGTTGGGTATTGAGAATAAGAGAAGATTTCTGATTTTAATGTTAAACAATAATGACTCACGAGAGTTGTGTTACATGCCCCACTCTACATTGACTTATGAGCTTTATATTTTATGCTTGTTCAAGACAGGTGAGTCATCTCATTGTGCATACATAATTTGATTGAAGAAGATTTTTACTACTTTATACATATTCATTCACCCCCGCATACTCAGTACATTCCAAGTACTATTCACATATATGTCTATGTGCTACATTATGTCATAATGTAGGTTCAGATGCTCAGTCCCAGCCTCGCCCGTGATTCTTCGAGTACCTTGCCTATATTTTCTACAGTGGTGATTCCTCATGGTTCGAGGGACAATCTTTAGATGTTTATTGTACTTGAGAGGCTATGTTTTATTTTCAGTTCATTTTGAGTCAGTTGGGGACCTATCCCAACGGCTTTCTAGATTTTGATTTGTAGAGGCTTGTCAAACTAGTATCATACTTGTGATGTGTCGAGGTTTCGATATTGTGGTTTTGTTGATGTTTCTCTGTATTGTGGTCATATGAAGTGAGTATCTTTCCCGTATTTCCTTTCATGTCATATGACTATGCGAGTGTTGAGTCTATTTTATCTTGAATTGAATGTTATTGGTAGAAACTGGCTCTAAGGGTTAGCTTGGGGCTAATTGTATCCTTAAGTACCGTGTGTCATCTCGGGAGACAATTTTGAGTCATTACAAACTTGGTATCAGAGCCTAAGTTTTCTAAGGAGTCATAGGGAGTCTGACAAGTTGCGTTAAGTAGAGTCTTGATCATCGGTGTATAGCACACCATATCTATGAGAAAGAGGCTACGAGACATTTTAGGAAAAAGTTGTTTCTTCTTTCAGATCCTATCGTTCCTAGATTTTTCCCTCTTGTCAAATGATTCATGTTTTTCTATTTTCAAAAAATGCCTCTTCGAAGATCGAATGTTCACAAGAACAATGATGAGCAACCCCTACCTGTTGACCCTTTGAATGAGATAGTATCCCATGTTGAGTTTAGGGCAGCCTTTTTGGAGTTAGCCCAAGAGGTCACTGTAAATATTAGGGCTAATAACTAGGCCCCAGTTTCTAATCAACAGGATGGTGATGTAGCCATAACTAGGATTCGTGACTTTATACAGATGAATCCACCTGAGTTCTATGGGTCCAAGGCGGACAAGGACCCCAAGTTGTAGTTGGAGAAGGTGAGAAAGATCACTAATGTGATGCACATTTCAGAAGAAGAAAGTGTTGAGTTGGCATCCTATAGACTGAAGGACATTGCTTATGATTGGGTTGTATCGTGGAAGAAGGGTAAAGGTGAGAATTCTGCTCCTATGACTTGGTAAGTGTTCCAAGATACCTTCTTGGAGAAATTCTTTTAGCTTTAGATGAGGGAGCCAAATATTAAGGAGTTCATGAGCTTGAGGTAGGGCTCCATGACTTTTTAGGAGTACATTTTGAAGTTCAATCAGTTGGCTAAGTACGCTCCTAATTTGATTTCCGAAACTCGGGCTAGTATGAGTAAGTTTGTGACCAGTGTTTTTGTGATGGTACTAAAGGAGTGTACGGTTGTGATATTGCATAAAGATATGGATCTATCTAGGTTGATGACACATGTCTAATAGATAGAGGTGGATAATCTTAGATAAAGAGATAGAATGAGGGGTAGCAAGAGGGATAGACCTGAGTAGCATGAGTTTAGTCGGCCTAGGTTCCATGGAAGGAATCACCCCTAGTTTCAGAGATGACCATCTATTCCAATTTCTTCATCAACTAAGGCTTCTGCGCCTAGAGAAAGACCGGAGCAAGGGAGTAGGCCTTTCTTATCTGGGTTGCAGAATAGTATTGGCAATAGGCCCCGCTATCCTTCTTGTGCTAAATGTGGTAAAAATTACCTTGGGGAGTGTTTCGGAGATTTGAGGGGTTGTTTTGGTTGTGGAAAGCAGGGCCATAGACTTAGAGATTGCCCCCACGCTAGACAGGGGAACAGAGATACCCGACCTCAGGCACAGGCTTCTAGTGCACTATCTCTGGTACTTCATCCTTCCCCTGCTTAGGGAGATTCTTCTAGCACAGCTGGCGATCAGTGCCAGAACAGATTCTATGCCTTACCATCCCATCGGGAGCAGGAGGGCTCCCCTGATGTTGTTATTGGTATGCTTCATGTCTTTTTCCTCGATGTTTATGTGTTGCTGGACTCTGGGTCAAACCTCTCTTATGTGACTCCACTTATAGCTGTGAATTTCAAAATGAGTCCCAAAAAGATTCCCGAGCCTTTCCTAGTTTCTACACTAGTAGGGGAGTCTGTTGTTGCTAAACAAGTGTATAGAAATTTCCCTGTTACTGTGATTTATAGAGTCATAGTTGCGGATTTGATAGAGTTAGACATGGTAGATTTTGACCTTATTCTGGGTATGGATTGGCTTTATTCTTGTTTTGCATCTATATATTGTCGTACCCACGTGGTCATGTTTCAGTTTCCTGATAAACCAGTGTTCGAGTGGTCCAGGAGTTTGGTATCTCCCAAGAGTCATTTTATCTCCAATATAAAAGCTAGAAAGCTTATATCAAAAGGTTCCATCTCCCACCTAGTTAGAGTCAAAGATACTAAGTCCGAGACTCCAACCATCCAGTCGGTAGATATTGTTAATGAGCTCCCGGATGTATTTCCAGAAGATCTCCCAGGGGTACCTCCCGATAGAGAGATAAAGTTTGGAATTAACCTTCTTCCCGACACTCAGCCTATTTCTATTCCTCCATACCGTGTGGCACTTGCAGAGCTTAAGGAGTTAAAGGAGAAACTCAAGGACCTCTTAAATAAAGGTTTAATTAGGCCCAGTATTTCTCCTTGGGGAACACCTATTTTGTTTATGAGGAAGAAAGACGGATCTTTGCGTATGTGCATTACTACCATCAACTCAATAAGGTCATAGTAAAAAACAAGTATCCTCTTCCGAGGATTGATGACCTATTTGATCAGTTGCAAGGTGCAAGTTATTTCTCCAAGATATACCTTATATCCGGCTATCATCAACTCAAGGTGAGGGAATGTGATATTCTAAAGATAGCCTTCTGAACCCGCTATGGTCACTTTGAGTTTCTAGTCATGTTTTTTGGGCTAGCAAATGCCCCGGCAGCCTTCATGGACCTCATGAATAGAGTGTTCAAGTAATACCTTGATACGTTTGTTATTGTCTTTATAGATGACATCCTTGTGTATTCCTATGATGAGAATGACCATGCAAATCATCTTAGAATTGTTTTGTTAACTCTTAGAGAACACCAGTTGTTCGCCAAATTCAGTAAGTGTGAATTTTGGCTAAGGTCTGTAGCCTTTCTAGGTTATGTTGTTTCTGCTGAGGGTATTAGAGTTGATCCACAAAAGACAGAAGTCATTAGATATTGGCCTAGACCTATTTCTCCATCTAACATTAGGAGTTTCTTGGGTCTATTTGTCTATTATCATTATTTTGGTGAGGGTTTATCTTCCATTGCATCTCCTAAGACCCGGTTGACCCAAAAGAAAGTTAAATTTAGTGGTCCGATTCCTGTGAGAAGAGTTTACTGGAGTTGAAGACTCAACTCACTTCAGCCCCTATGTTGACTTTTCCTGATGGTACCGATGGTTTTATGGTGTATTGTGATGCCTCTAGAGTTAGTTTGGGTTGTGTGTTGATGAAAAGAGGTAAGGTTATAGCCTATACCTCTAGACATTTGAAGCCGCATGAAAAAACTACCCGACCCATGATCTTGAGTTAGATGCTATGGTCATTGCTTTGAAAATCTAGAGACACTATCTTTATGGTGTCCACGTTGATGTGTTTACTGATCATAAAATCCTGCAGTACGTGTTTACCAAGAAGGAGTTTAATCTTAGGCAGAGGAGGTGGTTAAAGTTGTTGAAAAATTATGATATGAGTATGTTATATCACCCGGGCAAGGCCAATATAGTGGCGGATGCCCTTAGCAAATTGTCTCTGGGTACTGTTGCGCATGTTGAGGAAGGTAAGAGAGATTTAGATCGTGATGTGAATTGTATAGCTAGGTTGGGTGTTAGATTGCTTGATTCAGCGGATGGGAGTACGTTGGTGTAGAGTAGTTCCGAATCCTCCTTAGTTTCGGAAGTAAAGGAGAAGCAGGATATGGATCTTAGTTTGGTCAAACTGAATGAGTAAATTAAGGGCCAAAAGGTCGAGGACTTCTCCCAAGGGGGAGATGGTGTATTGAGATTGCATAGTAAGTTGTGTGTCTCGTGTGTCGATGATTTGAGGCAGAGGATTATGGCTGAAGTGCATGGCGTATGTTATTCTATTTATTCTGACACTACCACGATGTACCATGACTTGTGGGAGATCTATTAGTGGAACGGTATGAAGAAATACATAGCCGAGTTTGTAGAAAAGTGTGCAACATGCCAACAAGTTAAGGTAGAGAACCAAAGATTGGGTGGTGTGATGCAAGAGTTTAGTATACCCACTTGGAAGTGGGAGATGGTGAATATGGACTTTGTTACCGGGTTGCCTCTTTTGCACCGTTATCATAATTTCATTTGGGTTGTTGTGGATATGTTGACTAAGTCCGCACATTTCTTGCCCGTGCATACATCTTATACGGCTGAGGATTATTCTATATTGTATATCCGGGAGTTGGTCAGGCTGCATGGAGTCCCCTTTTCTATTATTTTGGAAAGGGGTACTCAATTTGCTTCTCAGTTTTGGAGGGCGTTTCAGCAGGGTCTTGGCATCCAATTCTTTTGAGCTCAGTATTTCACCTACAGACAGATGGTCAGGCTGAGAGAACCATTTAGACCTTAGAGGATATGCTGAGGGCGTGCGCTCTTTATTTCAAAGGTAATTGGGATTAGTATTTTCCATTGATAGAGTTTTCCTACAACAATAGTTTCCATGCTATCCTCGACATGGAACCGTTTGAGGCCCTTTATAGTAGGAAGTGTAGATCACCTATAGGTTGGTTCGAAGTGGATGAAGCTACCGCAATCGGACCTGATGCAGTGTTCGAAGCTATGGAGAAAGTTAAACTAATTAGTGAAAGGTTAAAGACCGCTCAGAGTCATCAAAAGTCTTATGCAAATGTGAGGTGGAGAGATCTTGACTTTGAGGTGGGTGATTTGGTGTACTTAAAGATCTCACCCATGAAAGGGGTGAAGAGGTTTGGTAAGAAAGGAAATCTTAGTCCCTATTAAGTTGGCCCATATCGAGTTTTGAGTCGTGTTCGTAAAGTGGCGAGGTTGAGTTGCCTTCGGAGTTGTCCGTTGTTCATCCTAATTTTCATGTCTCCATGCTTAAGAAGCATATCGGTGATTCTGTGGTGGTTGATCCTTTAGAGAGTGTTGATATTCAGGATAACCTTTCCTTTGTTGAGATTCCCGTGGAGATCCTAGATTTTTAGATCCATAGACTAAGGAACAAAGAAGTTCCCTTGGTCAAAGTTTTATGGTGGAACCAGTCTGTTGAGGGTGCTACTTGGGAGGTGAAAGCAGACATGCGAGCCAAGAACCCGCACCTCTTTTTCGCGAGTTTAGATCAATCTGAAGCTACTAGTCTTCCTTGATTCATCTCTTCTAATATAAAGTTCAGCTATGCATCTATCCTTGTATGAGTTATTGCTTTTTCTGGAGTATTCATGAGTTTAGAAATATCTTGAACCATTTATCAATTGTTTCATCTATGTGCACTATGTTTTTCCTATATTCCTAGACTAACTAGCGACATTCGAGGACGAATATTCTCAAGGGGGAGATATTGTAAGGCCCCGCGAAGTTCCCTCATAGTCTGAGTCTTAATGCATGTCAAGTAAGTGGTGATTTCGGCCCTAAAAGATTGAGAAGTGTCTTCCTAAGTGGTTATCATGTTAACCACATAGAATTTCCCTAATTTCAACTTTTTATCACATAGGAAATTCGATAAAATTTTCGTCGATATAAGATTTTCCCAAATCTGATACCCGAGTAAGAAGTTATGGCTAATTTAAGACATAGTCGTAAACTGCATTATTTAAGTGATTGGCGCATTAAGGAGAGGGTTTATTTGGCAATTGTCGATTTCCAGTGAGACTCCATGATAGTGGCACATCGCGGAGAAGCTCAATTTTCCAATTGTAAATTACCAGTGGAACCCCGCGATAGTGGCACGTCCAGAGGAGCTCCAGGTCACAACCAGTGGGACAACGCAATGGCTCTGTGTCGCGGGGACTCCCAGTTTACCAATTGTCAATTTCCAATGATCCACCATGATAAGTAGCGCGTCGCGGTGTCCTATGAAATTGGGTTCCCAGTTTAATTTTTTTAGATTCGTGCAAAAGCCAAAAAGGGCACATTGGACTTTTTCCAAGCCTATAAAACCGTGTAAACACCAAATCAAGGACATTTACAAGCATCCTATGAGTTTTTTTCTCAAGTTTTCTCTCATAAAAAAACCTTAAGTATCCAAAACCTTTTCCAAGAATCTCAAGAATCCACCATGGATTTTCTAAATTGAGTCAAGATTCAAGGTTCCCAAGTCAAGGGCCTCAAGAACCCTCATTCAAGAGCACGAATAGAGTTCCAAAAGTGAGAGTTCATCCAAATCTTCTAATTCAAGGTATGTGGGGTTTTGAACAAGGGTAACCCTTTCACCCTTGTGCCCAAAAGGCTTATTTACATCATGATTTTCCTGAAATCTATGAGATATTTACATGAATTTGAATTGGGGTTTTCACCCATTATTATTAAATGAATTAGCTCAATATTTCCCATGAATTAAGAGTCAAATAACTCGATTTCTGCATGTTTTATTGAGTATTTACAGCTGGGTATAAACCCCATGATTTTATTCCTTGAGAAGCTAATATTTGCAATGTTGAGATATTGAAGCATATGACTATATTGAGATTTTGAGATAAATTTCTGAAATTCCCAGATTTCCACATGATTTATGAATCTATATGCTATATATTATGCTTTTGATGAGCTTCAACTTGAGATTGAACTATGGGTTAGTAAGTTCTATTTGAGACTTGTGAAATTATGAACTCTTCTGCTATATGCACCCATGATTTGAGTATTTTGAGATGATTGAGAATTGAATTGACATAATGGTCCGAAAGCTTTGAAATCCACTTCATCATATGAGATTATCGATTTGATTATTTGGTTCGTGGTGAACCATGAGATTATTTTAAAAGTGGATTTTTATGAGATTAGTGCAAATAATCTAAAGGTATAGTACTTAGCACCGAGTGGGTAAGTCACTACGGTTTCTTACCCCAAAACTATGTGCTACCGTAGGATGGGCCTGAGGCCAAGTTTATGATGATTATGATTGGGCCCAAGGCCGAGTTTCATTTAGTGATCACTAGACCTAGGTTATACTCCCTGGAAAGAGTATGACGCTCCTCCCCAACATGGTGTCTCCTTCTTAGGAGGATAAAATGTTGGACTCCATGAAGCTCGCATGGTTTATGTCGGTTACGAGAACCTCCCTTGACCTTCAAACTTTGAGATCAAATACTTATTTTTCTTTCCTATAAGCTATTTTCGTAAAAGGTTGAATTGCAAAGATGTTCCCTAACTAAAGTATTTTCTTGATGTGAATTATTTTTCCTAAATAAAAGTATCTGTCCTTGATATAGTTCCTTTCCTAAAGCTTTGAGTTAAGTTGTTTCAATAAACTAGAATGTTTTTCCATTTGAGATAGAATGATTTCCTTAAAGCTTGAAATGAAATATTTTCCTAAGGTGAATGAAATGCCTTCAAGTATGTTTTCAAGTCATATGATTCTGAATTTCGAGTATATGAGTTCTAAATAGTTATGAAATATTGAGCATTGAGAAGGTTTTACTCTCCATGAGACATATGCATGAGTTGAAATTATTGTTTAAAGTTCCTTACTTGTAGGGTATTGAGAATTAGAAAAGATTTCTAATTTTAAAGTTAAACAATGATGACTCATGAGATTTGTGTTACATACCCCATTCTACATTGACTTATGAGCTTTATATTTATGCTTGTTCAAGCCATGTGAGTCATCTCATTGTGCATTCATGATTATATTGAAGAAGATTGTTACTACTTTTGTAACGCCCCGATTTTCTGAATCGGAATGCTACACAATGCTTATGACCCCGAGGGACCACAAGCTAACCCATGACTGATATTTGTACCTATACACTGCATATATAACGTAATAATGCGGAAAACATAAAAATGTAGGCCATAAGATTCAACTGAATAAAGAATCTATCAAAACATAATATCCATATGGGTCAAAGATACCCAAGACAACTGAAAAATGAATCATATCTGAACATAAGTCTGAATACTGAATCTGAAAGCCTCTAAGTGTTGTCTGAACAAGGAGTTGAAGGAACATGTCTCCAACTAACTCCATAAACTGATAACTGGCAAAAATAATAATGAATAAATCAAATCATATTGTCCTCGAATAAAGAGGACTCACTGAATCTCTGCGATTGGAAATGCTACTTCTAATGCTGATCTGGAGGTCGTGTCTCTGAATCTATGGTGTAACATGAAAAGAAAGAACCATAACAAAAATACGTCCTTACAAGGGAATGTACTGAGTATACAAGTGAGGTAAGATAAATATAAACAGGGTTTACATGCATGAACAATGCTAACTGTCTGACTGATATGAACGTAAGATTACAAACATACATATATACTAACTAAAATCGTAGGTGCATGATAGTTAGTCCTGTATGCTAATACATGTTTTACTGATGGCTAACATGACTGATACAGAAATTCTAAAAACATTGGCGACTGTATCTGACAATCCTGAATCTGACGAAACTATCTGAGTTTTGTACTGTAACTAAGTCTGACTGTATCTGACAGTCTTGATATACTGAAATCTGAAGACCTATCTGAGTTCTTTTACTGAGACTGATTCTGAAATTATGGGAGGTTTTTGTTTAACCGACATGCCCCAATAACGCATATAGCTAAGTTGGGGTCCAATCTCTGCCCCGACTGGAGGGGTGTCAATACCGTGCCACTGGTAAGGACAGTTGTGGGTGACCCTTAGCTGGCAGGTATTCGAAAGGAGAACGGTGGGAACTCTAAACTGACAGGTTAAGCCACCTTATCAACCCTAATTTTAAAGGCTAAGATGTTTTAACCTACTCTAGCTACGTAGTTCTGGAACACAAGGATGACTTCTAATTATCACACCCTAAACTGGTAGGTGAGTCCCCATCTTTGGGTTAACTCGGTGCTAACTTCTAATCCCATCTGAAGAGACTAAACATGATTAAACTGACTGTACATGGACAGACAACTGACTTCCGTTAACTGATGGAGTAGTACTATTATCTGAGAGTAAACTGAGATCATGAGATTTTTGAGGTTTTCCTGAGTCACATGACTGACTGAGTTTTATAGATTATAGCTTGACTGAGATCATCGTGACAACATGACATGGATCTAGGTACACAACTATTTTTATCGGGTACGAATACCCCCAGGACTCGATAGAAGGAAAATGACACACATGACATGATTTGATCACAAAATTTTAGTCCACAATTCATAATATCATAAGTAGGGGATATCATATTTCATATAGTTATTCAACATCTTAAAAATTGTAGGGAATGCATGGATATATTTCTTGTACATATTGTATATGTCTATTATCTTACATGCTTCATACCACCACAAAAGAAACACATGAAAAGCATGGGACTCATATTGTAGTATATAGCTAACATGGACTTGTCATTTAGACATTATAGAACCATACAAACATGAATTTCTAGCATCCTAAGCATTCTATCAAACACCTTGCATGCATTTTTAAGGAATAGGTGAGTTTCATACTTTCACCATATTAAACCATCTAAATTTCATAGTTTTCAATTAACAGACATATATATTCCATGAAAACACCTTTAGACAGCACATTGAAACTTAAACAACAATCGTCAACAAGTACATACTCATATCACCAAAAAAGTTTACAAAATAATATTTAAAATATGGTTCTTGATCTATATGAATGGATTGGATCCATAGATGAACACTACACATACCTTAGAAAGGAAACCTCGAGGATTTGCTGGAGAGTTCTTGGATTGGGAAACTTAATTCTCAATTATCTTGGAAAAACGCTTGAATCTTTCTTTTGACAGATGAGTTTAATGGAAACCCTAATTTTGTGGTTGAGAGCACAAGAGAGGGTTTTTGAGATTCTTAACTGAAGAAAAAATGGGAAAAATTATGCCACTTTAGGGTTATAAGTCGTGGAAGGTGAAGGAAATGACCAAAATACCCTTATGAAATAAATTCCCAATTGCTGAAAAATCATAGATGACGACCTTCGTGATAGGGAATTACAAATATGATAAGTTGTCACACTAATGTCATCAGTTAGGATATGGTTTCTGCCTAAGGCTGACGACCTTCGTGATAGGGCGTCACAAATGTGGTAAGCTATCACGAATGTCGTCACTTAGGAGCTGGTTACTTCCTAAGGCTGACGACCTTCATGATAGGGATTTAGAAATGTGGTAAGCTATCATGAATGTCATCACTTAGGAGCTGGTTTCTGCCTAAGGCTGACGACCTTCGTGATAGGGCGTCACAAATGTGGTAAGCTGTCACGAATGTCGTCACTTAGGAGCTGGTTTATGCTTAAGGCTGATGACCTTCGTGATAGGGAATCACAAATATGGTAAGATTTCACGAATGTCGTCACTTAGGAGCTGCTTTCTGCTTAAGGCTGATGAACTTCGTGATAGAGCGTCACAAATGTGGTAAGCCGTCACGAATGTCGTCACATTGTTTCTAGCCTGACATGCTGGAGTAAAATAGGAATAAGTCTTTTCTCTGATATCTAATTTAGGAGAAATTGGTATCTTTGGTAAGATAATTCAATTATCTATCTATTGATAGGTCATTAGATCAAAAATTCCAAGTATAATGAGAGATATGCTCGTTTGAAGTTGACAATATCAATATCCTTCTCAGGAATTCAATCGGTAAGGAATGTTTTGATTCATCTGATAGATGGGAGTTATTTGAATCCTTAATATACATCTAACTTACTCATAAAACTATAAAATAACCATGATGTACTATGAATGAGCTTGGTACATGGCTCTAATATTGGTTTGGATTTTTTTTGGGGTATTACAATATCTCCCCTTTGGAAACATTCGTCCTCGAATGATGACTGTTTGAGAGGGGAGAAAAGATAAAATGACACATACAATGATCATGCTAAACTGGCACATGATTTTAGGACTGAATTTAATTCTAAAGTGATTATAACCCAACTGAACATGCATATCTGCTGCATGACTGATAAGCTGAACTCATGAATGCATGATAAGCTATGCACTGATACTTTATACCAATTTTATAATGGAATTTTGAACATGTAACTGAATAAGCTTAAGGAAAATGGATACCTCGAGCTAAGTCTAAATTAGAGGAGAAAAGATGAGGGTACTTGGTTCGTACGTATGCTTCTGCTTCCCAAGTAGCTCCCTCTATGGACTGATTCCGCCAAAGAACCTTGACTAAAGGGACTTCTTTGTTCCTCACCCTACGAGTCTGATAGTCGAGGATTTCAACTGGAATCTCTTTATAAGAGAGACTATTCTGAATGTCAATGCTCTGAATAGGGACTACAACTGCTGGGTCACCTATGCACTTCTTCAGCAAAGAGACATGGAAGACTTGATGAACTGAGGCAAGATCTGAAAGAAATTTGAGCTCATAGGCTACCTTGCCGAAGCGACTGAGAATCCTGAAGGGACCGACATATCGGGGACTGAGCTTTTCTTTTTTTCCGAATCTCTTCACTCCCTTCATGGGAGAGATCTTGAGATAGACATAGTCATCGACCTCGAATTTGAGATCCTTTCTATTAACATCCGCATAAGACTTCTCTCGGCTCTGAGAAACCCGGAGTCTTTCTCTGATCAACTGAACATTCTCTAAGGCATCGAATACTAAGTCAGGCCCTAAGACTGCGGCCTCACTAACTTTGAACCAACTGATTGGAGACCTACATCTCCTAGCATATAGAGCTTCGAGTGAAGCCATCTGAATACTGGAGTGATAGTTGTTTCTGTATGCAAACTCAATCAAAAGAAAGTGGTAATTCCATATTCCCTTGAAATAAATTGCACACGCCTTTAGCATATCTTCTAGAGTCTGAATGGTCCTTTCTTCTTGACCATCTGTCTAAGGATGAAATGCTTACTGAGATGAACTTGGGTACCAAGACCCTTTTAGAATGCTTTCTAGAAGTGAGAGGTGAACTGGGTACCTCTGTCTGAGATGATAGAAAATGGAACACCGTGTGATCTGACCAACTCCTTGATATAGAGTTTAGCATAATCCTCGATTGAGTAACAGGTACGAACTGGAAGGAAATGAGCTGACTTGGTCATTCTGGCTACAATGACCCAAACTGAATCATGTTGATGATGTGTTCTAGGCAAACCCGTCACGAAGTCCATATTCACTTCTTACTACTTTCAAGTAGGAATAGTGAACTCCTACATGGAACCACTACATTTCTGATGCTCTATCTTAACCTGCTGACATATAGAGCACTTAGCCACAAACTCTGCAATGTCCCTCTTCATCCCACTCAACCAATAAATCTCCCGCAAGTCGCGGTACATCTTAGTGGACCCTAGATGAATAGAGTATCGTGCACCATGTGTTTCTGCAAGAATTTGTTGCCTCAATTCATCTACACCGGGAACACACAGACGACCCTGACAATGAAGAACACCATCTCCACCTTGGGAGAAAACCTCTACTTCCTGAATCTGAACTAAATCTTTTAGCTTGACAAGGCTAGGATCTTTGTCATGCTTCTCTTTCACCTCAGAAACTAGAGATGACTCTGAACTACTCTAAACACATACACCACCCTCTGAAGAGTCGACTAAGCGAATGCCTAGTCTGGTAAGATGATGAATCTCCTAAGCTAATTTCTTCTTACTATCCTCAACATGTGATACACTACCCATGGACAGTCTACTGAGTGCGTCGGCCACTATATTGGCCTTGATAGGATGATAAAGAACACTCATGTCATAATCTTTCAAGAGCTCTAACCACCTTCACTGACGAAGATTGAGATTTTTCTGGGAAAAGACATATTGAAGGCTCTTATGATCTGTGAAGAAGTCTACATGAACATCATATAGATAATGCCTCCAAATCTTTAAGGCAAAGACAACTGCTTCTAACTCAAGGTCGTGAGTAGGATAATTGTTCTCATGGGGCTTTAACTATCTGGAGGCGTAGGCTATGACTCTACCATGCTACATGAGTAAAGAACCTAAACCTACTATGGATGCATCACAATATACTATAAATCCATTAGAACCGTCGGGAAGTGCTAAAACTGGAGCTGAGATGAGTCGAGTCTTCAACTCCTGAAAACTCTTCTCGCAAGGTTCTGACCACTGAAACTTGACCTTCTTCTGAGTCAATCTGGACATAGGAGATGCAATAGAAGAAAATCCCTCGACAAACCATCAGTAATAGCCAGCCAAACCCAAGAAACTCATGATATCTGATAGAGAGATAGGGCGAGGCCCGTTTCTTACCGCTTTATTTTTCTGAGGATCTACTCTAATGCCATCACCAGAAATAATGTGGCTAAGGAATGCTACTGATCTTAGCCAAAATTCACACTTACTGAACTTGGCGAACAACTGGTGATCCCTTAGAGTCTGAAGAACAATTATGAGATGGTCTGAATGATCACGCTTTGTGCGAGAATAGACCAGAACATCATCTATGAAGACTATGACGAATATGTCCAAGTACTGCTTGAACACCCAGTTCATCAAGTCCATAAAAGCGGCAGGGGAATTGGTAAGACCAAAGGACATGACTAGAAATTCAAAGTGACCATACCGAGTACGAAAAACTATCTTCTGAATATCACATTCTCTAACTCTGAGCTGATGATAGCCTTATCTGAGGTCTATCTTAGATAAATAACTGGCACCCTGAAGTTGGTCAAACAAGTCGTCTATCCTAGGGAGAGGATACCTGTTATTGACCGTGACTTTGTTGAGCTGACGATAATCAATACACATTCTGAGAGAACCATCTTTCTTGCGCATGAATAAGACTGGTGCACCCCATGGGGATACACTGGTCCTGATGAATCCCTTATCTAAGATATCCTTTAACTGATCTTTCAGTTCCTTATGTTCTGCTGGTGCCATTGTGTATGAAGGAATAGAAATAGGCTTAGTATCTGGGAGAAGGTCTATGCCGAAGTCTATTTCCTTTTCAGGAGAAATGCCTGGAAGATATTCGGGAAAGATATCTGAATATTCATTAACCACTGGGACTGATTCAAGAATGGGAGATTTGGAACTGGAATCCTTAACATGAACAAGATGATACACACACCCCTTAGAAATTTTTTACCTTGCCCGAAGGTAGGAAACAAGATGACCCCTGAAAGACGAAGTGCTACCCTTCCACTCTAGGACAGACTTATTTGGGAACAGAAACTGAACTATCCTATTTTTGTAGTCGACTGTGGCATAGAAGGGATGAAGCCAATCCATGTCGAGAATGACATTAAAATCAGTCAGCTCTAACTCAACTAAATCTGCTGATATGGATTAGACTGAGAGACTCACTTGAAATTATGCTTACTAGCATGACATGAATACTGAAGAAATGGAATTGTTCCTAAAACATCTCATAGCCTCCTGTAAATAAATGTGGCGCGCAACACACCCATGTACAATACTCTACTAGATGCGGCTTTCAGACTTCCTAAGATTCTATTGAACCTTAGGCTCTGATACCAAGTTTGTAAAGCCCCAATTTTCTAAATCAGAATGCTACACGATGCTCATGACCCCGAGGGACCACAAGCTAACCCATGACTGATATCTGTACCTGTACACTATATATATAATGTAATAATGCGGAAAACATAAACATGTAGGCCATAAGGTTCAACTGAATAAAGAATCTGTCAAAACATAATATCCATATGGGTGAAAGACACCCAAAATAACTAAAAACTGAATCAAATTTGAACATAAGTCTGAATACTGAATCTAAAAGCCTCTAAGTACTTTCTGAATAAGGAGTTGAAGGAACATGTCTCCAACTAACTCCGCAAACTAATAACTAGCTAAAATAATACTGAATAAATCAAATCATATTGTACTTGAATGAAGAGGACTCACTGAATCTCTGCGACTGGAAATGTTATTGCTACTGCTGATCTGGAGCTTGTGTCTCTGAACCTATGGTGTAACATGAAAAGAAAGCACCATAGAAAAAATTCTTCAGTATGAGGTAATGTACTGAGTATATGAGTTAGGTAAGCTAAATATAAACAGGGTTTACATGCATGAACAATGCTAACTGTCTGACTGATATGAACATAAGAGTACAAACATGTATACATAGTAACTGAAATCGTAGGTGCATGATAGTTAGTCCTGCATGCTAATACATGGTTTACTGATGGATAACATGACTGATACTAAAATTCTGATAACATGGGCGACTGTATCTGACAATCCTAAATCTGATGGAACTATCTGAGTTCCATACTGTAACTAAGTCTAACTGTATCTGACAATCCTGATATACTAAAATCTGAAGACTTATCTGAGTTCTTTTACTGAGATTGATTCTAAAACTATAGGAGGTAGTTGTTTAACCGACATGCCCCAATAACACATATAGCTAAGTTGGGGTCTAATCTCTGCCCCGATTGGAGGGGTGTCAATATTGTGCCACTGGTAAGGACAGTTGTGGGTGACCCTTAGCTGGAAGGTATTCAAAAGGATAATGGTGGGAACCCTAAACTGACAGGTTAATCCACCTCATCAACCCTAACTTGAGAGGCTTAGATGTCTCAACCTACACTGGCTACGTAATTCTGGAACACAAGGATGACTGCTAAGAATCACACCCTAAACTAGTAGGTGAGTCCCCATCCTTGGGTTCACTCTGTGCTAACTTCTACTCCCATCTGAATAGACTAAACATGATTACACTGACTGTACATGGACAGACTAACTGACTCCCGTTGACTGACGGAGTGGTACTATTATCTGAGAGTTAACTGAGATTATGAGATTTCTTAGGTTTTCCTGAATCACATAACTAACTGACTTTTATATATTATAGATTGTATGAGATTATCATGACAACATGACATGGCTCTAGGCACACAACTATTTTTTTTGGTGTACGAATACCCCCAAGATTCGATAGAAGGAAACTAACACACATGACATGATTTGATCACAAGATTTAAGTCCACAATTCATAATATCATAAGTAGAGGATATCATATTTCATATAGTTATTCAATATCTTAAACATTGTAGGGAATGCATGGATATATTTCGTGTACATATTTTATATCTCCATTATCTTACATGCTTTATACCACCAAAATAGCAACACATGAAAAGCATGGGATTCATATTGAAGTATATAGCTAACATGGAAAATGTCATTTAGACATCATAGAACCATACAAACATGAATTTCTAGCAACCTAAGAATTTTATTAAACACCTTGCATGCATTCTTGAAGGCATAGGTTAGTTTCATACTTGCACCATATTAAACAACCTAAAGTTCATGGTTTTCAATTAATAAACATATATATTCCATTAAAAAACCTTTAGACATCACATTGAAACTTAAACAACAATCGTCAACATGTACATACTCATATCACCACAAAAAGTTTACAAAATAATATTTAAAACATGGTTATTGAGCTTTATGAACGTATTGGATCCATAGATGAACACTACGCATACCTTAGAAAGGAAACTTTGATGATTTGCTGGAGAGTTCTTGGATTGGGAAACTTACTTCGCAATTATCTTGGAAAAAGGCTTGAATCTTACTTTTGAGAGATGAGTTTGATGGAAACCCTAATCTTGTGGTTGAGAGCATAAGAGAGGGTTTTTGAGATTCTTAACTGAAGAAAAAATCAGAAAATTTACACCTTTTTAGGATTATAAGTCGTGGAAGGTGAAGGAAATGACCAAAATACCCTTATGAAATAAATTCCCAGTTGCTGAAAAATCATAGCTGACGACCTTTGTGATAGGGCGCCACAAATGTGATAAGCTATCACGAATGTCGTCACTTAGGAGCTGGTTTCTACCTAAGGATGAAGACCTTCATGATAGGGCATCACAAATGTGGTAATCTGTCATGAATGTCGTCACTTTGGAGCTGGTTTCTACCTAAGGCTGACGACCTTCGTGATAGGGTGTCATAAATGTGGTAAACTATCACGAATGTTGTCACTTAGGAGCTGGTTTCTGCCTAAGGATGAGGATCTTCGTGATAGGGCATCACAAATGTGGTAAGCTGTCATGAATGTCGTCACTTAGATGCTAGTTTCTGCCTAAGACTGACGACCTTCGTGATAGTGCATCACAAATGTGGTAAGCTGTCCAAAATGTCATCACTTAGGAGCTGGTTTCTGCCTAAGGCTGACGACCTTCATGATAGGGCATCATAAATGTGATAAGCTGTCACGAATGTCGTCACTTAGGAGTTGGTTTCTGCCTAAGGCTGATGACCTTCGTGATAGGGCAACACAAATGTGGTTAGATGTCACAAATGTCGTCACACTATTTCCATCCTGACATGCTGGAGTAAAATAGGAATAACTCTTTGCTCCAATATAGGATTTAGGTGAAATTCATCTCGTTGGAAAGATAATTCAATTATCTATCTGTTGATAGGTCATTAGGTCAAAAAATCCAAGTATAATAAGATATATGATCGTTTGAAGTTGACTATACCAATATCCTTCTCAAGAATTCAATGGTAAGGAATGTTTTGATTCGTCTGATAGCTGGGAGTTATTTGAAGCCTTAATATACATCTAACTTACTCATAAAACTATAAAAGAACCATGATGTACTATGTATAAGCTTGGTACATGGCTCTAATATTGGTTTGGATTTTTCTTTGGGGTATTACAACTTTATACATATGCATTCACCCCCGCATACTCAGTACATTCCAAGTAATAATTCACATATATGTCTATGTACTACATTGTGTCATAATGTAGGTTCAGGTGCTCAGTCCCATCCTTGACCATGATTCTTCGAGTACCTTGCCTATGTTTTCTTCAGTGGTGAGTCCTTATGGTTCGAGGGCCGATCTTCAGATATTTATTATACTTGAGAGGATATGTTTTATCTTCAGTTCATTTCAAGTCAGTTGGGGACCTATCCCAACGGCTCTCTAGATTTTGATTTGTAGAGGATTGTCAGACTAGTATCATACTTATGTTATGTCAAGGGCTCGGTATTATGGTTTTGTAGAGGTTTCTCTGCATTGTGGTCATATGGACTGAGTATATTTCCTGTATTTCCTTTCATGTGATATAACTATGTGAGTGTTGAGTCTATTTCATCTTGAATTGACTTTTATTAGTAGAAAACGTCTCTAAGGATTACCTTGGGGCTACTTGTATCCTTAAGCACCGTGTGACGTCCCAAGAGACAATTTCGGGTTGTTACACCTGGCCCAAGAAGAAAAAAGTAGCTGAAAGGGAATCTGTGATCACTTATACCATAAGAAAGAATACGGAGAAAATTAAGATTGTATACAAGGAAGTTAGAAACAGGTTATTGAAGAATCAAAAGGTGTTAACTGGAAGGATTTTTTATTCAAATGTGCTAACAGAACCTGGTTTGGTGGAATTAGTGGAGTTGGTTAAACATTAAGGTTGGATGCATCTCATGGAAGGACCTATTCCTACTATTTTTGATGAGATAGTCAGTGAATTCTATTTTACTTTATAATTCTCAGAAGATGGGATGAGACTGACTGCACAAGTATAAGAAAAGGAAATAAAGATAAATGAGGAAACACTAAGAAGAATATTGAAAGTTCATATATATGTGGTGAGAACTGTCTTCAAGAAGATGTCTTCAATATAATTCTTAGCAAATACATCCAAGGTAAAAGGGAAATTTATAGTTGCGGTGAATAGAAACTCAATCAAGAGTGAGTTTCAATTGATTTTCTACTTTGTGAACAAGGTAATTCAGCCTAGGTCAGAAAAGAGAAACATTGCCTCAGCCACTAACTTATATGTGATGGAATGCCTTAGTTTCTTTGAGTTCATTAATTTACCTAAATTGATGATAGAGCACATTCACAAAGTGGTTCTTGGTAATAATGGAAAACATGGCATGCCTTATGGATTTTGGCTGAACAAAGTACTTAATCATTACAACATTGTTTGTGATTCTAGAGCCTAAGGATCTATGGTTAAAATGCTTGATATGAAAACACTGGTCAAGACTGAATGTGTCAAACCACGTAGCATTTATCAAAGTTATCATAACAAGGAAATAGAGGAACTGAAGTTCAACATAGCTGCCAAGGATGAAGAAATCAACAAGCTTTTAGGTGACAATTCTGCATTTCTCCAAAGGAAACCCATGTGATAAAGAAATGCTTAGAACTAAGAATGTTGAACTGAAAAAGAGGGCTTCAATGTTAACTGATAAGGTCATTAGGTCAAATGAAATGATAAGTATCTCAACAATAACCTGACCCTACTCCTATAAAAAAAAATTCCCAGTCTTTACTTCTTAATCCTTCTGGATTCCTATGGATTTTTCCCTAAGAACATTTAATTTGATACACTGTAATGATACTTCTCCTACTTATAATTAATATTTTATTTGTGTGTTACATTTATTCTCTTTAAATTGCAAGGTTATTCTTCATGTTAGTGTTGCCCCAGTAGCCATGTGTTAACTAATTTGGTCTTAATTTACTCTTGGTTTACTGTTCTCACTTTTCAATGATACTAAAATGGGGAGTACTTAGTGATTAAATATAGTAGGGGACTAGGTATCAGGTACAAATAGTAGAGAACCAGGTATCAGGTGTTCTGGGTAAATATAAATGGCATGCTGATAGGGGGAATAAAGGAAAAGTTGTGCTGAATAAATAAATGAAGAGAGTCATATAGACATAGGGAAGTGTGCAAATGCACTGAATATAGGTGCATGTTGATAGGGGGAAGAAATTAGAGTTTTTACTGCAAATAACAACAAAGGACCAGGTCCCTGTGTTGCATGATGGTGATAGAGGAAGCATCATGATTGGGGGAATATTCATCTTCAGGTGGTGATCACATTGATTAAATATGATGAATGTGCACTGATGCTCAAAGTTGAATGGTTGGTTTGTCAACATCAAAAAGAGGGAAAATTTTCTATATGTAGTTTAGATAATAAACAACTAACTGCAAGGGACCAGGTCCCTGGATGTGCAAGATATAGTACAACTGGCATACATTGTCTACACTATTTTGTAATCTTATGTAAGAAACATACAGGTTCTATTTTGTACTAATTAGGGAAGCAGGTCTAATGATCTTTCAACCCAAATCATCACTCAGCTGTAAAAGAAAAGAGATTCCTCTTCATCAAATAGTTTTTGTTAAATCTGAGAGAGTAAAGAGAGGCAGCAAAAACTCAATTTCAAGATTGTTCAAGCATTGTTTATGTTCTTATCTTTGTAGTATGCTTAAAGAATGAGTAAGTGTTCTTGAGTGCTGATTTGTAAATGAATTACTCATTCTATAAGATTAATCTCTTAATCTTTCATTGAGAGAGGTTCTTAGGTAGAGTTGCCTATACTAGTTGCTGATTAGAGTTAATCAATACTGAGGGTCCTTGGTAGTGTTACCAAGATGAGCTTGTTGTTGATTTTCTACAAGCGAAAGAAGCCTAGAGGTAGGCTGAAATATATACTATAATGAGGAGGTTGATTATAGTTGATTTTTGTGGTGCTTGTGAGGGCAAGGCGTGGTTTTTCCCTTCTTGGGTTTCGACGTAAAAAATTGTGTTTTTACTCTTCCTATACTATGTTTTGTTTTCCTGCATGATTAGTGTTTTTTTTGCCTGTGATTGACTTTGAGGGAGTTGGTACCTCACTGTGTGTTGCAACCCCCAAGGGTTTTAGTAGTTACCAGGATAACACACAAGGGTAAATTAAAGACTCTTGGCTCTAAGGTAGAAACTATAATACCTATGACTAGGCTGTACATAAAGACAAAGATCAAGGTGACTAGAGAAATAAAGATAGTTATAAGAATGATAGTAACGCCTTATATGTACCTCCTTAAGAATATTATCATGCAAATAATAATTCATTAACATTAAAGGTGGATGGGATTTTAGACAAGTCATTGAGTAGGTTCAATTACACAGACTCTAAAATTAAAATATAAAGAATGACATGTCGAATATTAGTCACCTAGTGTACTCACGCTCTACTTCCACAAATATGCTCTAATATCAAATAGGACAAATGTCAGCATCCCTAAATTTGCAAAATATTCTACGCTACCTAATGACACAACCTAGAATCTAAGAAATGATGGTCAACTTATGGTGGTCACAAATTGTTTTGAAAGTATTTTCAGAACCTCTACCAATTATAGATGAGAATATTGATGACATAGACTCATATTCAGGGATTGGGGTCAATAATGACGCTGAAAAAGTAGTGTCGACTTATTATGAAGGCCAATTATTGTTGATGAAGATCATCTCGTTTCTTATAATTCTCCTATTATTGCAAATAAGGTTTTTCTGATGAAAAGTGAAGGTAAATGTAGTAGTAAAACATTTGACCTGATCCTTAGAACTACACTTCCATTTCTCCAGTGGTTGAAAAACAAAATAGAAGACACGAAGTTTCAAAAGTACAATTTTATAATGAAGCAATTATCGCAAAATATTCCATTAATAGAGGCGCTAGATTATATGCCTTGGTATGCCAAGTTTATGAAGATTTGGTTACCAAGAAGATGACAGTCAACTTTTAGTTGGTTAACAAATTATATTTTCATAGTGAGATTGATTCATGCTATTTAGTTTAGAAAAAGAAAGATACTAGTCTTTCACCATTCCATGCACCATTGGAGCATTAAATTTTATCAAGTCATTATGTGACCTTTCTTGAGCATCAACATTATGCCATATGAAATATATAAGTAGTCAGGATTGGGAGCTCTCAAACCGATGACAATGTGGATGTTGATGGTTGACATTTTTGTTAAAAGACTTGTGGCAATATTAATTGTTGTGCTGGTAAAGGTGGATAATTTTACTATACCTACCAAATTTTTTATCTTAGACTATAAAGTTTATTATAAAGTTCCCAAAATCTTGGGTTGACCTTTCTTAGCAATATGTAGAGCCTTAGCTAGTATGGAGAGTAGAAAGTTGAAGTTTAGATTGAACAATAAGGAGGTTATATTTAATGTATGCAAGGGTATGAATGTAAGGGTATGAAGAAAGAAAGATACCTGAGTGTGGTCTCTGTTATTGATGTAGTTAATAATGAAATACTTAAAGTAACAATTGAGGAAAGATTTTTAATTGAGACTCTACATGCAGTTACGATGAACTTTAATGATACGGATATTAAGGATTCTGACGATATAGTGAAAGCTCTGGATGAGATGGAGTTTAATTATTTTGCCTCAAAAATCTATATTTGTATTTTAAGAATAGACCAACTCTAATAGATAAACCCTAAATTGAAAAACCACTTGTATTGAAGATGATAGCCCTATCCAACCATCTTTGTAATGTGCTTTTAGGAATGGACAACATGTTACTAGTCATTATGGAAGCCGGCTTAGTTGAATGGCAGGTTGAGACCCTCATGTTAGTATTTATATGCTTTAAATTGGAATTGGTTGGACCATTTATAATATTATTGGGATCCCACTAAAAATATACTCACACGTTCAACCCACTAATGCAAGAGATGGTAGAGCAGGAAATTATCAATTGTTTTGACACAAGTATAGTGTATCTTATTTTATATAGCAATTAGGTGAGTTTTGTACAATATTCACTCAAGAAGGATGGAATGACTATCATTCCAAATAAGTGAAATAAGCTTTCTCCACTTCGGGCAGTTATAGGCTGGTGTGTATGTATAGATTACAGAAAGATGAACTCATGTATAATTTGAGACAATTTTCCAGTGTTATTTATAGACCAAATATTGTATAGGTTGATTGAGAGGTTGGTACTATTTCCTTGATGGTTATTCTAGGTAAAACCGTGTTTCTATCGCCCCTAAAGATCGGGAAAAGACTACCATTACTTGTCCTCATGGTACATTTTCCTTCAATCATATTCCATTCAGGTTGTGCAATGTATCTACCACTTTACAAAGGTGTATGATAACTATGTTTTATGATATGGTGGAAAAAACCATGGAAGTCTTCATGGAAATTTTTTCTATGATTCGTAATTCTTTTGAGAAGTGTTTAGCTAATCTTGGTAAAGTTCTTCAGTGGTGTGAAGATATAAACCGACTGTTGAACTGGGAGAAGTGCCATTTTATAGTGAAGGAAGGAAATATTTTGGGACACAAAAATTTCATAAATGAAGTATGAGGTAGACTAATTAAATATTGAAGTCATTTCTAAACTACCCCCACCAATCTCTATAAAAGAGATACATAGTTTCCTTGGCCATGCAAATTTTATTGGAGATTTATCAAAGATTTTGTAAAATTTCTAATCCTCTGTATAAATTTGTTGAAAAAGAAGTGAAGTTCTAGTTTGCGAGGTTTGTTTGAAGGTATTTGAGTATCGAAAGGATGAGTTGAAATTCCACCCTAATTATAATTGCTTTGGATTGGTCAAAGTCCTTTGAGGTGATGTGTGATGCAAGTGGTTTGCTGCTAGGGGTTGTCTTGGGAAAAAATGTGAGAAGATTTTTCACCTAATTTACTATGAAAATAAGGCATTTATTGGTTCCCAAAAGAACTACAATGTAACTAAGAAGGAGCTATTTTTAGTAGTTTATGCCTTCGAGAAATTCAGGGCATATTTTCTTTGCATAAGAGTTATTGTTCATACTAATCATGCAGATTTGCAATACATCATTGAAACAATGATGCAAATCTTAGGCTAATCAAATGGCTTCTTTGATGTTGGAGTTTGATTTTAAAATCAAATATCAAAAAGGTAATAAAAATCAAGTGGTTGACCACTTGAATAGGATTGATAAAAAGGAAAAAGAATAAGACATAGATAGATGAATCTTTTCTAGATGAATATGTATTAAATACCTCTCATGATCTAATTCCATGGTTAGATAGTTTTTCTACGTACCTAGTCAATGATATGACATTAGAGGATTTGAACTTTCATCAAATAATAAAATTTCTACATGATGTAAGTAATTACTTTTGGGATGAGACCTATTTATTGATGATATATGCTGACAATTTGATTGGATGGTGTGTTTTAAAAGTAGAGGTGTTGAAAACTCTTGATACATGCCACTCATCCCCTATTTGGGGTCATCATGGTGGTGCATATACAACATAGAAGGTATTAAAGTATTGGTCTACAATCCACCAAGATGCTCACAATTTGTGAAGTCGTGTGCTCAATGCCATAAACAATGAGCTATATCTCCAAGGGCATAGACTTCATGGTCAATTTTATGAGCTCCTATGGACAAAAGTAATTATTACTTGCAGTATTAGGTATCAAAGTGGGTGGAAGCCATGACACTTCCTGAAAATAAAGGTAAGAGTGTGATTACATTCTTGAAAAGAAAAATCTCCTTAATGTTTGGTACTCTGTGAGTGATAATAAGTTAATAGTGTTCACACTTTTAAAATATAAGTGTTCAGTGCATTATTAGTAAAGTGTGGAGTAAAGAAGCATAAAGAGTTGAGGTATCGTATCATGAGATAAAGATGATTCTATAGTGATACTAAATTCTAATTGAATAGACTGGTCTCAAAAGCTTAATGATTCCCTATGCGAATATCGAACTTCATTCAAAACACTAACCAAAATGTATCCTTCCTAGTTGGTGTTTGTCAAAACACATTACATGCTAATTGATCTAGAGTACAAGGCTTTATGGATACTTAAGAACATGAACTTGAGCTGGACTGATGTAACACCCCAAGTCTGTACCCTGAACGCTACACAGTGTTCATAATCCCGAAGGGCCACAAGCTAACCCAAGACTAGTACCTGCAATAATGACTGTGTAATAAATACTGTAAGGATTGCGAAAATAGGCTAAACATATGCCATAAGGCTCAAATCTATAAATAAATCTGAATATGGTATCAAAATACCCAAACTAAATAAAAGTACTAAAAAAAATGAACAACTGTCTGAAAATACTCTAGTTTGAAAAGCCTCTAACTGTGTGAACTATGGAGTTGATGGGACAAGCCCCCAACTAACTCCATCTACTGAAATAAAACTGAAGTACTATAAATAATAAGCATGTCCTCAAACTATAAAGACTTACCACTACTTTGAAAGCTGAGAATCTGAACTACTAAGAGTGCTCTGGAGCCCGCGCGTCTGAACCTATGATACAAGACATCATATCGCAAAACAAAAGCATGCGACAGTACTTTAAATATACTAGTATGCTCAGTAAGGTAGGATGAAATTCATGGGTTCATATGCATGCACAATAATAACTGACTAACATGAGTATGACTGAGTAAGAGTACATGTATGAATACATAGACTGTAACTGAGATCGTGCTAATACTGAGTACTGAATCTGAATATTGATAACTGATTTTTTAGCTCACAAATACTATATTACTGACTATCTGGATTACTATATCTGACAGTTCTGAATACTGTGGAACCATACTGAGTTTTGTTCTGAGCTGAGTGACTATGTCTGGTAGTCCTAAATTTGTAGAACTGAACTGAGTTCTATTCTAAGACTGAGACTGGAACTGAGATCATGGGAAATAATCATCTAACCCACATTCTCCTTCTCTAACTAATTTGGGGTCCAACCTGTAACCCCAGTTGGAAGGGTGTCAATATCAAGCCACGGGTAAGGACAAGGGCAGAGTCACCCTCATCTGGAAGGTACTCTGAACGAGAATGGTGGTACCTATAACTGGCAGGTAGATCACCTCATCAACCCTCAACTGGCAGGTTGATGTCTCAACCTACGTTGGCTACATAGTTCTAGAACTCAAGGACTGCTTCTAATGATTACACCCTCTACAAGCAGATGAGTCCCCATCCTTGGGTTCACTAGGTGCTGAATCCTACTCCCAACTGAATAAATGTTGGCCTGAATTCTCAACTGTACAAGGATGGATTGAACTATTACTGATCGTACTGTATAACTTAACCAAAAAAAAATTCACTAAACTGTGTTGAACTGATTCTAAGTTCACTGAATTTTCCTAAGTTCTGTAACTGACTGAATTTTGTTGATCCAGACCTAACTAATTCGACTCTATGACTGACCATGAATCTTGATAAGCAGCTAAATTGTCGGGTATTAAATACACCCAGGACTCAATAGCACAAACTTAAAAGACATGACATTATTCTTGAGACATGGTAACTAACTACTTAGTCATTATTCATTCATTTGGGCATTCAAGCAAACACTTGCATACATGCTAAACATGATGTAATTTCACTATTCAACTCACATGGACAATTCATCAAACACTTGTGGGGCATAATATATGCACATAATACTAAAACAACATGCAGGCAAAGTGATTCAATTCCAATTACATAATTCCAAGATTTTCAACATGAATTCACATGATAAAGGACACATATCAATTAAGTGTATATGAATCTTGCAATAAACATGAATACACTTTAATTCAACTCATGGAAAGGATGAAATCACTTAAATGAACTTTAAAAAAGTTTCTTGGACTCCAAGGGTGGAGGGAACCCTTGGATGAACACTTCACATACCTTAGTTAAGGAATTTATGAAAATTGATGGTGAAATCTTGAGTTCTTGATTTGCAATTGAAGCTTCTATGGTTTTGTTCTTGAGCAAATTTGAGAAAAAATGAGTTTATTTGCTCTCTGAAGTGATTAATTTTGTGTTTTTGGGGTGAAGGTTGAGGGAAAAAGACCAACATACCCCTAAGAAAGAGGTCTTTTAATTACTGAAAAATTGTACCATTGATGCATAAACTGATGCACCGCGTCGTTGGCATCGATGCAATAGACAATGCATCGCATCGAGTACGCATCGACACACTGCAAATTGATACTGGGAGCTGGGGAAAAGATTCATCAATGCGATAGTCGATGCGGAGCGCCAAGATCGCATTGATCCACTATTTTGTGATTCCAAAAGAGCTTCAAATGAAGTCCAAAAAATCCAAAACTTGTCAGAAAACACCTACAGACATTCCTGATCATGAATCAACCTAAATATCCATATTTAATGGATGTAAAGTCCATGATATAAGATCGCCAACTTTTGAAGGCTACAATGACTTTAAGTCGGCATACTTAGATAGAATGTTCTAAGTCTAGGATCCCTTGACAAACCTAAAGGATTGATTTAAGCTAAGAACTTTATGAGGTATTACATTATATCCCCCTTGGGGACATTCGTCCTTGAATGAGACAACTAAAATTGAGAATACAGAGGGACTGGAATTAGACACTGGGCATGCACAACTGAAGCATGGTTTCATGACCGAGATCACTGATATACTGAATTATCGTGCTGAACATGCATATCTGATGCATGAACACATAGATAAACATAATTCATGAATGCATGACTGGGATTACTGATAACTTGAGTTTCTCATACTGGACATGCATATCTGTTGCATGAATACATGACTGAACTGAGTCATGAACATAAGACTGAACATGCAATGGTAACTAATACAAAGTTTATAACTGACATTTGAACATGAAACTGAATAAGATTAAGGAAAATTATTACCTTGAGCTGAATCTGAGGTTGCGAAGAAGAGGTGAGGATACTTGGTCCGCATATCTGCCTCTACTTCCTAAGTATCTCCCTCAACTGACTGATTCCACCATAGAACTTTGACTAGAGGAACTACTTTATTTCTCAGTCTGTGAATCTGATAATCAAGGATTTCGACTAGAATCTCTTTGTAAGAAAGGCTATTTTGAAAATCTATCCCCTCTATGGGGATTACGGATGATGGAGAACATATGAATTTCTTTAGCAAGGAGACGTGAAACACTGGATGGACTGAAGATAGATCTGAAGGAAACTCAAGCTCGTAAGCTATCTTTTCGAAATGGCTGAGAATTCGGTAAAGGCCAACATATTGGGGATAGAGTTTCCCCTTCTTTCAAAATCTCTTCACCCCTTTCATAGAAGATATTTTCAAGTACACATAGTCACTAATCTCAAACTCAAGATCCTTTCTGCGTATATCTGCATATGTTGTTTTCCGGCTCTAAGCTGTCTTAAGTCTTTCCTGATCAACTGGACTTTCTCTAAGGTATCAAATACCTAGTGAGTCCCTACCACTGAGGCCTCACCCACTTCAAACCAACTAATAGGATATCTACACCTCTTCCCAAAGAGTTCCTCAAATAGAACCATCTAAATGCTGGAGTGATAGTTGTTGTTCTATGCAAACTCAATCAAAGGAAAGTGGTCATCCCAGCTACCTTTAAAGTATACCGCACATGCTCGCAACATATCCTCTAAATTCTGAATTGTCCTTTCTACTTGACCATCTTTCTGAGGATAAAAGGCTGTACTGAGGTGAACTCGTGTACCAAGACCCTTTTGGAATACTTTCCAGAAATGAGAGGTGAACTGGGTACATCTATCTGAGATAATGGACAATGGAACACTGTGCAATCTACCCAACTACTTGATATAGAGTTTGTCCTAATCCTCATTGAGTAAGAGGCATGGACTGGAAGGTAATGAGCTGATTTGTTCATCCTATCTATAATGACCCAAACTGAATCATACTGACGACGAGTATGAGGCAATCCCATCACAAAGTACATGTTCACTTCTTCCCATTTCTAGGTGGGAATACTAAACTCCTACATGGACCCAGTTGGCTTCTGATGCTCGATCTTAACCTGCTGACATGTTGAGAACTTATCCACAAACTCTGCAATATCTCTCTTCATCCCTCCCCACCAATAATTCTCCCGCAAATCATGATACATCTTAGTGGACCCTGGATGAATAGAGTAGCACGCACCATGCGCTTCTACAAGAATTTGTTCTCTTAAGTTGTCTACACCTGTCACAAATATCTTACCTTGACAACGCAAGATACCATCTTCCCCTTGGGAGAAGACCTCTACTTTTTGATCTCTTACTGATTCCTTCAACTTTACTAAACTGGGATTCCTATACTGTTTTTCCTCTATCTCAAAAACCATGGATGATTCTAAGCTACTCTGCACCCATACACTACCTTCTCCTAAATTGATAAGCGGACACCTATCCAGGAAAAATAATGAACTTCCTAAGCTAACATCTTCTTACTGTCCTCCACATAAGCAACACTACCCATAGACATTCTACTAAGAGCATCGACCACTACATTAGCCTTGCCCGAATGATACAGAACACTCATATCATAGTCTTACACTAACTCAAACCACGTTCTCATACAGAGGCTTAAATCTTTCTGAGAGAACACATACTGCAGGCTCATATGATCAATGAACACATCAACGTGCACCCATACAAATAGTGTCTCCAAATCTTTAATGCAAAAATTGTTGTTGCTAACTCAAGATCATGAGTAGGATAGTTCTTCTCATGAGGTTTAACTGTGTAGAGTCATAGGCTATGACCTTACCTCTCTGCATAAGAAAACACCCCAAGCTAACTATGGAGGCAACATAATACACAACAAAGCCATCTGAACTATCTGGTAAGGTCAAAACTAGAGTTGTAGTGAGTCGAGTCTTCAACTCTAAAAACTCTTTTCACAAGAATCTGACCACTGGAATTTGACTTTCTTCTGAGTTAATCTAGACATAGGGGATACAATTGATGAAAATACCTCAACGAACCATCGATAATAGTTGTCCAAACCCACAAAACTTCTGATATCTAGTGGAGAGATGGGTCTGGGCCAGTTTCTCACTGCCAAAGTCTTTTGGGGATCAACTCTAATGCCATCACTGGAAATTATATGGACAAGGAAGGCTACTGACCTTAGCCAAAATTTGCACTTATTGAATTTGGCGAATAGCTGATGTTTTTTGAGAGTCTATAATACTATTCTACGATGGTCTGGATGATCATGTTCACTATGGGAATAAACAAGAATGTCATCTATGAAAACTATGATGAACATATCCAAGTACTACTTGAACACACGGTTCATCTAGTCCATGAAAGCTTTTGGGGAATTGGTAATACCAAAGGACATTACTAAGAATTTAAAGTGACCGTACCAAGTTCTGAAGGCTGACTTCCGGATGTCACATTCCCTGACTCTGAGCTGATGGTAGCCTGATCTGAGGTCTATCTTGGAGAAATAACTGGCACCTTGAAGTTGGTCAAACAAGTCATCAATTCTGGGAAGTGGATACTTGTTCTTGATCGTGACTTTATTTAACGGATGGTAGTCAATACACATTCTGAGGTAACCATCTTTCTTATGCACGAATAGAATTTGTCAACCCTAAGGAACACACTGGGTCAGATGAATCCCTTATCTAGGAGATCCTTTAACTGTTCCTTCAGTTATTTGAGTTCTACTAGAGCAATTCTGTATGGAGGGATAGATATAGGCTGAGTATCTGGGAGAAGATCAATTCTAAAATCAATTTACCTTATGGGAAGAACTCCAGGAAGATCTTCGGGAAACACATATGGGAATTCACATGCTACTGACACTAATTCAAGTGTAGGGGTTTCTTAAATAGAGTCCTGCACTCGAATAAGATGGTAAACACATCCCTTAGCTATCATTTTTTAAACCAAAGATAAGAAACAAGCTGACCCCGAAGTGCTGAAGTACTACCCTTCCACTCTCGGATAGGTTCATTTGAAAACTCAAACTGAACAATTCTATTTCTGCAGTTGACTGAGGCATAACAGGAATGAAATCAATCCATACGAAGAATTACATCAAAATCAGTCATCTCTAATTCAACTAAGTCTTCTGAAGTGACTTTCTGAGATACCATAATCGGACAATTCTTATATACCCGCTGGGCTATGATAGATTTACTCACTGGGGTAGAGACTGAAAAAGGCTCTTCTAGGATTTTGGGACTGACTCCAAAGTAAATAACAATATTAGGAGTAACAAAGGACAAAGAGGCTCCTGGATCTAGCAAAGCGTAAACTTGCAAATGATAAACTTGTAATGTACCAGTGACCATATCAGGAGAACTTTCCTGATCTTGTCAGGACTGAAGAGCATAGAGTCTTTTTGGGCGTTTCCTACTTGTGGTACTGGAAGTGGTACCCTAATGATTCAAGCGACTGAACTGAGATGGGGGATGGTTATTCTGACCCTGAGAACCTGACTGGGATAATCTCTGACTCTGTGACCTGGATTTCCATACCCAAAACATATATCACTGCCTTCTCTATAGATATTTTGGTGGTTTCTATCACACTTCTGCAAAAGGGGATTGGTTTGGGCACTGCTAACACTATCCTGAGGTTTAGTGCCTAGTAACCTATCCCTATTGCCATCTCTAAATTTTGGCACAGGAGCACTGGCTAAGGACGGAGCTAGAACTTAAAATTTCAGGTGGAACTGAGAATGATTCCCACCCTCTAACTTAGGCTGCATAAAGTTAAAACTACCTGTTCTCTCTTTTTTTTTCTCTCACTCCTTCTCCTTTTTCTTAGCCTCCTCTATCTGCTGAGGATGGACCATAAGCCTTGATATGTCCATCTTCTTAATCAAAATTTTGGTCCTACACTTCTTGACCACTATGCTAGACACCCCTGACACAAACTTACTCATTTGAGATCTGCTGTCTGCCACCACATGAGGAGCAAATCTTGCTAACTGAGTAAACTTGAGAGAATACTCTTTCACTTTCATATTTCCTTGATTTATATTGATAAATTATAGAACCTTCGCTTTCCCCAACTTCAGTGGGAAGAACCTATCGAGAAAAGAAGTGGAAAACTCCTCCCACTCTATGGGCCCTGAATCTACGGGCCTCTTGGACTTCCACTATTTAGACCATGAGTGAGTGTACAGCCTCGAGTTTTTGAACCGAAACACTACACGGTGCTCATGACCCCGAAGGACCACAAGCTGACCCATGACTGATATCTATACTTGTACACTACATAATATAACATGATAATATGGAAAAATGAACTGAAAATCCATAAGATTCAATACTGAACAAACATCTGACAACACAATGTTTGAAAATGGTATAACAATACCAAAAAAAATTCTAAAATAACTGCCTGACATACTGTAGTCTGAAAGACTATAAACTGTTGGAATAAGGAGTTGATGGGACATGTCCCTAACTAACTCCAACTACTGAAATAAACTAAAAACTGAAATAGTAATGTGATTATTATGTTCTCGAAGGACGAGGACTCACTGCTAACTCTGATCGCTGAACGAGGATACTATTGGCTCTCTGGAGCTCGTGCCTCTAAACATATGGTATAAGACACCATAGCGCGAATGCGTCAGTACTTTAAATGTACTGGTATGCAAGTGAGGTATGCTAAATGCAATAGTTTCATATGCATGAGCAATACTAACTGACTGACTAATAAGAACGTGAGAATACATGCATTCATACGTAACTATAACTAACATCGTGATAGGACTGAATGCTAAGATAGGACTGAATGCTAAGTTCTGACCACTGAGTTTACTAATAACATGGAATTATTGATATTTGAGGGACTGATACTATGTTACTAATATTTGAAACACTATTTCTGATAGTTCTGATTATGAAGAATTGGTCTGGTTGGCTGTGTCTAATAGTCCTGAACCTGAATACTGATAACATGAGTTTTGATAATTGATATAACTGATAACATGAGTGACTGTATCTGAAATTCCTAAAGTTGAATACTGATAACATGAGTTTTGATAATTGATATAACTCATAACATGAGTGACTGTATATGAAAGTCCTAAATCTTATGGAACTAGCTGAGTTTTGTACTGTATCTGAGTAACTGAATTTGAGATCAGTCCTATCTGGAGGGTGATCTCTAAATCTTCTAATAATGATTAAGATTGACTAAGCTTGAGATCTGACCTAACTAACGAGTGATCACAGGAACTGATATTGAGAAAACTCAACTGAATCATTGACTGAGATCAAGCCTATCTGACGGGTGGCCTCTGTAGGTACTGATACTGAATAACTTTATGTGAGACCAAGCCTATCTAGAGGGTGGTATATAAATCTATGGAACTATCTGATTTCCTTATTGAGATTGATGACTGTATCTGACAGACCTGATTTCTGAGTTCTACTCTGAAGACTGATACTGAAACTGTAACTATGGGAGTTCTCACTTAACTGACATGCCCCGAATCTGATCTGGTGGGGTCTGACCTATAACCCTAGCTGGAAGGGTGTCAATGCCGTGCCACGGGTAAAGACCTCTACTATAGTCAAGCCTCTCTAACGGGTGACCCTGAATAGGAAGTCAAGCCTAAGGCAGTATGATAGTCAAGCCTTAATGTAACAGGTTACTCCTGGTCCTATACTGGGTACGCAGTTTTGGAGTATAGGGATTGCTGCTAACGACTCTGCCTCTCTAATGGGTAAGCTTTCATCCCTGCACTCGCTCGATGCTAGTTACTTCTCCCAACTGAAGGACACTGAACTTAACTAATTGGCTAAACTGAACTGAGCTGATTAACTGAACTGAACTGATACTAGTGGTATTTTCTAGTGGATCTAAACTAAATTTACTGAGTTCCGTTGACTGACGGAATGTACTTAGTTTTGAGGACTTACTGAGAATACTGAAGTTACTGAGATTGACTGGGAATATTGAGGTTACTGAGATTATTGAGCTACTGAAATTACTTAGATTTCCGAATTTCCTGAGTCACATGACTAACTGAGTTCTTTGGATCTTAACTTGACTGAGAGTACTTAAAAATATGACATGTCTCTAGGCACACAGCTAAGTATTTGGGTACAAGTACCTCCAGGACTCGATGAGAAGAAACTGAGATAGCATGGCTTACTTGAATACATGACCAACAACACAATTCATAATTCATATATTGAAGCACTTCATCAAACATGTGATATGCATAAGCTTGTACATACATAGTGATTTCATGATATCATACTAGTTGAGCATTGTTCCTTCATCTAGGCATTTAATCATGCACATAATAGGCATAGAATGTGTAAATAACATTATAAAAAAATCAAACATCATGATTCATCTCTAATTTCATCATCCAAGGGTTTTAATCCTAGGTTTACATGAATCAACATCATTACTAATCGATTACATATGCCATTTATCACCAAAAAAGGATTAGAATGCAATTAGTCCTTATCAACATGAACAAGAGCAATCCAATCATGAAATTAATAAAGAAAATCCATAACTTGAATTTAGAAAAGAGATTCTTATATTTCATGGATGAAAGGAGTCTATGAATGAACACTACGCATACCTTAGCTTGTGATTCTACAAAGATTGATGGAGAGATTCTTGAAATTTGACGGTGAATTCCCTTGGAATTGAACCTTCTATGAAAACCCTAGGGCTTGTTCTTGAGAGTTTTTGACAGTAATTGAGTATAAGCTGCTGAATTATGGCCAAATATCGTGTTATAAGGCTTATATAGGGTCGGAAATTAACCCTTTTAACCCTAGGACATGTTTTTAATTTCTAAAAAAATTTCTTGATTTTCATCCTTGGTGCGACGCGCCACTATAGCGCAAACTCAGTAGAAAGTGACAAATGGGAAATTGCACGGTGGCGCGACGCGGAGGTATCATGTTGCCACCTTGTCTATGACTTGGAAGTTTGGTGCGCCACGCCACTATTGTGGAGAAACACTGGAAATTTACAATTTCCATTTGATCTATCTCTGCGACGCACTGAAGTCTCAGGTGATACATTGTCTCACTAAAAAGGCTCTAACTCTTCACCCGGGTGTCGCATTTGGGTGAATTTGTTATCGACAAAAAGATTATTTGATTCTCCACATGATAAAAAGTAAAAATATTGATAATACCACGTTTAAAAAGTCGATTCATCTTTCAAAGAAAGCTTCTGAAATTCTTGGGGAAACTTTAAAAGCTAGGAAAAGTATGGGGTATTACAGTTATCCACATGATATCAGTAACCTTCTGCATCTAATCAAGAAAACCTGAGGGTCCTCATTTGACTTAGACCCGGTAAACAATGAAGGGTTCATTTGGGTAAAGTCCTGAATACTGGAAGCAATAGTATTTACCATTGGGTTGGCTAGAACTATAGCTGGAAGTTTATTCTGGGCTTCTATAGAATGAGCTCGGGTGGTGAAGGAAGCTCTGAAATCTATGTGGGAGACATGCTCTCCCAAAGGATCTGGATGGATGGCCTGAGGGGCTGACTGATCTCCCATTCCTCTTCCCTGAGTCCTCTTTGGAGGTATATTTTGTAAACGGAAGAGAAGCTAGGATTATTAAGAGAGTCTAACAGAAGATCATGCTCACTAGCACAACATGAATACTGAAAGAAGGGAAACTTTTCCTAAAACATCTCGTAGCCTCCTATCCATAAGTGTGACGTGCAACACACCCATGCACAAGACTCTACTAGATATAACTTTCACACTTCCTAGGACATTGTTTAAACCTTAGGATTTGATACCAAGTTTGTAATACTCTGAGTCTTTACCTCGGAAGCTTCATGGTGCTCATAATCCCAAAGGGCCACAAGCTAACCCATGACTGGTACCAATTACAATGACTGTGTAATAAATAATGTAAAGATTGCAGAAATAGGCAGAAAATATGCCATAAGGTTCAAATATATAAATAAATCTGAATACGACATCAAAATACCAAAACCAAATATAAGTACTAAAAAAATCTGAACAACTGTCTGAAAATACTCTAGTCTGAAAAGCCTCTAACTGTCTGAACTATGGATTTGATGGGACAATCCCCCAAATAAATCCATCTACTAAAATAAAATTAAGTACTGCAAATAATAAGAATTTCCTCAAACTATGAGGACTCACCACTACTCTGAAAGCTGAGAATCTAAACTGTTAAGAGTGCTTTGGAGCTCGCGCGTCTGAACTTATGATATAAGAAGTCATAGCGCAAAAAAAGCATGTTTTAGTACTTTGAATGTACTGATATGCTCAGTGAGGTAGGATGAAATGAATGGGTTCATATGCATTCAAAATAATAACTCAATAACATGAGTATGACTGAGTAAGAGTACATGTATGAATACATAGACTGTAACTGAGATCGTGTTAATACTGAGTACTGAATGTGAATACTGATAACCGATATCTGAGCTCACAAATACTATATTACTGACTATCTGGATGACTGTATCTAAAAATTCTAAATATTGTGGAACCATACTTAGTTCCGTACTGAGCTGAGTGACTATGTCTGGTAGTCCAGAATCTGTAGAACTGAACTGGGTTCTATTCTGAGACTAAGACTGGAACTGAGAGAGTTAGAAGTAATCATATAACTGACATGTCCCTTCTCTAACTAATTTGGGGTCCAAACTGTAACCCCAGTTGGAAGGCGTCCATACCGTGCCACGGGTAAGGGCAAGTGCTAACTAACCCTCATCTAGCAGGTACTCTGAATGAGAATGGTGGTACCCTCAACTAGCTAGTAGATCACCTTATCAACCCTCAACTGGTAGGTTGATGTGTGAACCTACACTGGCTACGTAGTTCTTGAATGAAAGGACTGCTTCTAAGGATTACACCCTCTACTGGCAGTTGAGTCCCCATCCTTGGGTTCACTGGATGTTGAATCCTACTCCCAACTAAATAGATGTTGAACTGAATTCTAAAATGTACTAGGCTGGACTGAACTATTCCTAATCGTACTGTATAACTGAACCGAACTGATTTTAACCAAACTGAGATAGACTAATTTTAAGTTCACTAAGTTTTCCTAAGTTCTGTAACTGACTGAATTCTATAGATCGAGACCTAACTGATTCTACTCTGTGATGGACCATGGCTCTGGAAAAATAGATAAATTGTCGGGTATTAAATACCCCCAGGACTTGATAGCACAAACTTAAAAGACATGACATACTTTTTGACACATGGTAACTAACTACTTGGTCATCATTCATTGATTTGGGCATTCAAGCAAACACTTGCATACATGCTAAACATGATGTAATTTCACTATTTAACTCACTTGGATAATTCATCAAACACTTGTGGGGCATATTATATGTAAATAATACTAAAACAATATGTAGTCAATGTGATTCAATTCCAATTACATAATTCCAAGAATTTCAACATGAATTAACATTATAAAGCACACATATCAATTAACTCTACATGAATCTTGCAATAAATCATAAATACACTTTAATTCAAGTCATGGAAATCATGAAATCACTCTACATGAACTTTAAAAGAGTTTCTTGGACTTCAAGGGTGGAAGAAACCCTTGTATGAACACTTCACATACATTAGTTAAGGAATTTATGAAAATTGATGGTGGAATCTTGAGTTCTTGATTTGAAATTGAAGATTCTAGGGTTTTGTTCTTGACCAAATTTGAGAAAGAATGAATTTATTTGCTCTCTAAAGTTATTAGTTTCGTGTTTTGGGGGTTGAAGGTTTAGGGAAAAAGACCTAAATACCCCCAAGGATGCGGTCTTTTGATGATTGAAAAAACTGTTCCATCGACACACAGACTGGCGTGCCGTGTCGTTTCCATCAATGTGATAGCCTACACGTTACGTCGAGTTCACATTGACTCACTAGAAATTAACGCTGGGAGATGGGGAAAACATTCATCAACGCGATAGTGTACGCGGCGCGCCATGATCGCGGTGATCCACTATTTTGGGATTCCAAAGGAGTTTCAATCGATGTCCAAAATATCTTAAACTTGTCCAGAAACATCTATGGACATTCCTGATCATGAATCAACCTAAATATCCACATTTAATGGACGTAAAGGCAAAGAAATAAGATCTCCAACTTTCTAAGGCTAAAATGACTCTAAGTTTGAATACTTAGCTAGAATATTCTAAGTCTGGGACGCATTGACAAGCCTAAAGGACTGATTTAAGCTAAGAACTTTATGGGGTCTTACAACTGATTCCTTAATCCAAGCTATACTAATGTCTTAACCTGGCCTAGACTGACATCTTAACTTTATGGGATCGAGTATTTGATGAATTGGGATCAAAACATGTGTAATTCTATATTTACTCTTGAAATATGCCTCGGTAATCGATAAACCATCTAATTGGCCGTTAAAGCAGTCAGGTTGACTTTGAATGGGCTTATAAAGCAGTCAATAGGGATACTACGATGTCTATTAACCAAGTTGACCCTACTGATAATGCGGTCAAGAGGGATGCTAAAGTGGTTATTGACCAAGTTGCCCAGACCGCTAAAGTAGTCAAGAGGACTACTACAACGACATTGGCCTTGTTGACCAGACCATTAAAGCGGTCATAATATCCACTAAAGAAGAATTAACTGAGGCATTAATTGGCTGTTAATGTGCACCTCAATCCACTTTAGCAATACCTTAGGGCATTTTTCTGAGATATGTTTCTGACTCTTAATTTTCAGTTCTTTTTGTTCTTTAGGGATCTTTTTTGTTATATTTCCACCTCTTTCCATCAAAACTTCTTGTAAACTCAAAATACCTGAACTAAATGCATTTGATATAAAAATAATCCTTAGTTGATGAATGACAACACAAAATCATAAGAAATGAGATGCAAATGAGTGTCAAAATTGCCGCTCCTCAACACCCCTAACTTAATGACTTTGCTTGTACCAAGAAAAAACAAAGTCAAAATTAATGTGTCTACCACTTTAAGCTAAAAAAACACATCATTATTTTCACTTCATGCCAACATGGTGACTATGACATTGGTTGGTATTAACAATTAATCAAACAGAACATTAGTCTTACTCAAGTAACTCTCTAAAAATCAAGTTCACTTTTAAGAACACAATGGAATTTCAAGAATAATCAAGTAACAATAACCAATTCTAAGGAAGTGACTCACAATAAATATTCAATCAAACGCGCTCTTTTGCCTTTAATATAATCTATCAAATTTACCAATCTATCCTAGTTTACATGCCCTCACAAGAAAAAGGTCCCAAAACACACAACATTTACAATATTTATACTAGGGAAAAATGCAAAAACACTCACATTTAACAGAGAAGTTCTAATGGAAACAAGTATCATACCATATGATTGACCTTATTTTAAATCACCGCTAACTCAAAAGCACTATTTGGAGATTTCAAAGGACTTTTTCTAGCTTGTAATGTGGGTTCCAGGAAGGCTAGGATAAGCATTTAGGAAAAAATTAACTACACGAACTATACAAAGAAGTTTACATCTCAAAACTTTTATCATTTGCCTATTCATTTTTGTACCCCATAAGTGTCTATCTTTGTTTTCATTCTTGTTCACCACCATATTGAAAACTTTCTCTTTTTTTGTTTCTTTTCTCATTTTCTTTTCCTTTTCTCTTTTTCTTTTTTCTTTTCTTTTTCTCTTCCAATTCAATAATTGCTTTATTCATAAGGCACTCACTCACAAAACCATGAAAAATGATCACCTCTACTAATTTCCACTACTACTCCAACTTAGGCTTTTAGCCTTAAGTTGGACACTTCAAGTTCACAAAGGGTAGGGTTCAAGATGGGAAAAATTCATAAAGGTTCAAAGTTTGTAATGTTGAAAGTGGTTTCCTGAAAACAGAAAAAAGGGCTGAGATCATTTCACAAACCAAAAACAATCAATACTATCATTGAAAGACTAATTAGGAAAATTCTAGATGTCATACGTAACCACAATAATTATTGAACAAAAATTCACTACTCATGGAACACAAACTATTCTGAAGGATCTATTTCATTTTCTAAACAATAAGAAAAGGGTCATTTTAACTTAATGAGTATAGAGTCATGAAAAGAGTCAAAGATTCATCCCAAACATCATTCACTTCCATGCACTTAATTTTATAAAAACATTTTAAGTGTTTACAGATTTCAATATTTCACAATGCAAGACAATCTATTAGCACTAAACAAGTCACAATCTGACATTTTGACTCCAATAAGGGAAATTATGCCACAGCTACAAAGACTTTTCCATAGCCATTAACTACTCATAATTTACCATAATCAACAATGCCACCCCAATTAATATTGGCAATGGTTACTCGACTTTCCCTACCTAAATGACACCAACACCAAAAATGACAGTTTTTCCTTAAGAATGTCCTCACTCAATCTATCATTGGGAAACCGAAAACTACAAAATAAAATATAAATAACTAATCCAACAAAATCAAATTAAGCACAAGCCCCACAAGGGTGCACAATAATATTCATAATAAATTATTCATAATATAAAAAATAGAAATAATATCCAAAACAAAATACAAAGGCCCAACATGGGCACAAATGTATCGAAATAAAATAACATAGAATAACTACTAAGACAAGCCACCATAACTAAAATAAATTATAGTGTCCTTACTACATAACATCAAAGTATAAAGAGGTAAAAGGGGCTCCCTAAAACCACATCACGAACTCACGTCACTATCAGTCTCCTTATCATCCGCACTTTCAACTCATCATCAGACCAATTTGTAGGAACATCTTCATCTTTTCTAGGTATCAAAGAGAGAAATGGATCATTAGGCTTCAGTTGCTTTCACAACCCTTTCATACCCTTCCATATTTGGGTGAAGAATTTGTTTTTTTTCTTTTCTCTCTTATTCAGCTTTTTATAGGACTCACTCAACTCTTCATATGATTTTTCTAGATTAGACAAATCCTTCTCCAACATTATGAGATAGACCTCCGGCTTATTCTGGTCCTCTAAGAATATGTCAAAATCTTTCTATGGGACATATGTGGTAGGCCCCTCAGATGACTCACTCGGCCTGATAGGAAGTCTAGACACTAGGTCTTCAACCATCTTTAACTCATCTGTCAATACCTCAAACGGCCTAATAGAAGGACTGCAAGAATCATTCTCTACTTGAGGGGACTTTCCTGAATCAATAATTTTTTTCTTTTTCTTTGAGACTATACCTTCGCCATACTATTTTAATTTAAAAATAGACGGTGTTGGCTCAACCCAACTATATGCTAGGAGCTCATTTACTCCATCCCACCTACATAACTCATTGATCAATGAAGGAAACACGAGAGTCAGGCTTCTTATACCTTTATCTCCATTACCTCAAATATGAAAATTGACCGACAATCATCAAAACATTGTCTAAAATATAAGTGGCCATTTGTACCCTCATCAAAGGGGTAGAGAATGTATTACTATATGGAAATACTTGGCTTTAAACGATGGATATAAAATTTCTTTCCACAGCTATGAACTCCTTAGTAGTGACACCCCAAGCCATACTTTTTCCCAGACTAAGCTTAAAAACTAACTAGCTACCCGTAGCACAATCTTTTGTTGTAGTTTAAAGGGGTTGTAGTTTGTAAAACTTTAGATTCCGTTGGCCATCTCAACCTTGAAGTTGATAGTATTGCCTCTAATTCTTGACACTAAATGATGTATATTGATGGCCTTGAGGTTTTCATAAAATTCCCTTACCCATTGCTCATTTTCTTTGCAAGTTTTGAGCATAAAACAAATCTACCCTGTAGTCTCTAACCTCTGATAAAAGTCAGGGAGTGTCTCGAGGACCTTCTTAAGTGAAATCCCCTTATCAAGGAGCAACTTCTTTCTAGACAAGTCTGTATAGTAGGTGTCCTAATACTCAGAGAAGAGAAAGTGAATTAGATCACAATCTCCTCCAATTTCTACTTCATCAACAAGGCAATGTTTTATTCTTTCTCTTTGAGAACCTGAAAACAATACACAAGAATGAATGTAAAAGATTAGCATGGAAAATGATGAAATGTGAGTAATAGAATCCCAAGAAATGAGATGACAATCAATTTGGAATTCAACCATTAAAGTTTAAGTTTATTATCCCCTACAAAAGCAATCCGCATTTATTGCTTTAGCGATCCAAGGTTTCTTTACTGGGTCGGGCCTCTACTTTAGCGGTTAAGGACACTTTAGTGTACCTCCACTTTAGAGGTCTAGGGCCCTTTGATTGCAAGAAGTTACTTTTATTCCTTAATTCTTTGATCGTTATTCATGTTGATCCTCATGGATTCAACATCGACTCTTATTAGGTGAATATATTTCTAGCGACCACATATATTCAAATTTGAGAGTGCATTTCAGCATTATAAAAAATGGAACCATTTCTAAGAAATTAATTCTACAATGATTAATTGTATTCAATTAACTACTCATAATTCAACCATGGGTTTAGTAATTATCCTTAGATTCAAAATCACCCACTAACGTCTTTAGGTAATTGATGGTTTAGTCCTTGCTTGTACATTCAAATCAAGATTAGGAGACTAAATCACAAAACCAACTTTTGGCTATGTTAGTATTTGACTATGTCTAGCAACAAATTCAATAAGACGGGTCATACACCCCAAATTGAACTAAACTAATCTTTACCAGCTTCAATTAGCTCTTTTGAAGCATAATCAAGGCAGGTGAGAAATACCCACTCCATTCTCATATTTTGCGCTCAACTAGAGTAGAAATGTAGAACATGAGATTAATTTAGATAAGCAAAACCCATTTACAAATCAAGAGTAATCAATCAATGTGAAAACATAAGACAAAATCAAGACCCAAATTCATTACATAAGCATTGCATTATCTCTAACTATAAATACTCAAGTATCAAATGTAATTAAACCCAAATATTCTATACAATCAAGAAAAAACAAGAACGGTTTGAGAAATTAATAATACAAAGCTTGCAATATTTAATTCCAAGGGTGTTGGATTAAAAACCCTAGCTTCCAATGTTTTAAATTATGTCAAAGTTATGTCGGAATGGCAAGGGATTGAATATTTGATGAATTAGGATTGAAACATTTGTAATTACATCTTTGTAACGACCTAATTTATGAGTCATGATGGAAACTACAAAATCCCGCTAGTAGGTAAGTCAAACCCCAACCTAGAGCAAACGCAATGGGTTAATTCGGTAGGAAATGCCCAACATAGGCTAATTTCAAGAGCACCAATTTATAAATAACAATGGTTCTAGATAAACTAAACAATCAATATAAGATACGACACCCACGACCTGGTAAAACCACTACAAGAGCATCTAATAGTATAAATAAAACTCAAAGTCTACAATAGTCAATACATCTGTCTTGAAACAAAAAATGAAAATAAAGATAGACGGAAATGGGCAACTTGAACTCTAAGAGCTCACCCTATCACTAAAAATCAGTCACCACATAAAGCATACTCGAATATGCACCAAAAGGTATAAAAATGTAGTACGAGTATCAAAACAATGGGTACTCAGTAAGAATCAACGACCAACTAAGATAAATCATGATATAAGTATGATAAAATGCAAGTTAACTTAACTAATTCAAGGTATAGAAATGAACCTGAGTCACCTCTAACATCGCTATACATATTAAGTAATTAAACCAGAATAACAATGTAACATAGGGCATCAAAATATGCTAATCATTGCTCAAACATAATACATGAATAACATAGAATAATAATGTATCATGACGCATCAACACAAGAATAACATAACACAAAATTGGCTCCCATACGTCAAATGATATAGAAAAATAAAGAACTCATCACATACTTCCATACGACTGGAGAGTACACCAAAGATAAGAAAAAACGATCAACCAATATTATAGCTAACTTGAATCGTCATTTAACCTTCATTCCACAATTATCATTAATTGGTCATATCATAATTTACCAATATTTGACAGCATACCCATATTTCCTAATGTTATCATCATTTAATAAAATGATCATCGATACTCAGTTGTTACCGGTGTATGAGCTAACCGTCTCTAATTAACAAATTCCTTTGATTACTAGTCATCAGATAACCTTTAGTCATCATTTAACAACTATTCTCCATATTTCCACTAACCATCAAACATTAGATAGCCATAATTTATCTACTAACACCATTTATCTACTAACATCATAATCATTTATTAACTGACCACCATTTACCAACTAATCCTTACTTATTAACTAGTCATTTTTAGACATTCAAAAAATATCCACCTCTAACCCATATTTAGCACTAACCATGAACTATACAATTCTAGAAAAATTTATCACTAATGGACTACAATTGGCATCACTAATATCAACAACATAGAAAAAATTTCATAGAAGTAGAAATAAGCATTTTGTTGTCATACAGAGGGCATGGTTGGACTCGAACTGGTAGATGTATGTATAGGCATATTAATATAATCATTCTCCATCCATATCGTGTATCAATATCAACATAATCTTTCTCCAGCCTTCCAAGGGATCAATACCTCATCATAATATCCTTTGGCCTTGCGGGAATCAATATATCATCACAATATCCTTTAGCTTTAACGGGTATTGTCACCACCCGAGCTGAGGCCCTGGCCACGACAAGCATCCTAAACCATGAAGTACCGATCTCTCTTTTCTATCTAGCAATCATGCATACCATTCATATACTATAAAGAAATATGGAAAATATAATAAGATGAAAACATGGTCAATCTCTTTGTTCAACTAAACAATTCAAAAGGGAGTTCTTAACATTCAAAACATATAACACTAGTCTACCAAATCTCTAACAATATAAGATCCAACATACGTAATAAAACAAAGACAAGGCCCCCAGTCAAATCATGAATCAAAATAAAACAACAATAACTCATAACTAGGCATTCCAAAATAACGGAGGCTAACTAACTGCAACTTCTGACCAAACAAATCTACTTTTTAATAGGACCCAGGGCTATGCCTCAGATCCTGAAATATAGGGGGTCAATACAATTACACTGGTATGTGAAACAATCCAAAATAGCATTTTTATTTTGTCATATAGATGAGAGCATTTTATAAAACATTACACATAAGATAAGTAAAACACATTGGCATAATTTAGAATCTTCAAATGCTTTCCTTGAAATCAAGACTCATACTTTATCTTAATCCTGATATAGATGGTATACCCTATATTTCTACAATTCTACGGGCTATATTGAATCCGTCGTTGACTTGGCGGCCAAGCCCCCAATTCAAGTATGCCGCAAGGATTGGAGTCCTACTTACTACTCTAGTATACTAGTGTCTCAAGGACAAGTATACATTCGCATTAGCCAATCACATCACCTGAATCGGCAAACTAGGTTTCCAGTGATGAGCCCTTACACTCAAACACCTTCTTCGGGTAACCATCTAAATCTCTTTAAGCCTTATTTTAGTTCTTTAAGTATCACGCGTCACATACAAAATCGTTTAATGCTTAGAATCTTATGGGCATATCATCGCAGGTAAGCCCATATCCCTAGGGTCACTCGATGTTGAATCCTACTCCCAACTGAAAGACACTAAATTGAGTTTACTGAACTGGACTGAACTGATATTGAGCTTACTAAATTTTCCTGAGTTCTGTAATTGGCTGAGTAGTACTAATGTATGCAATTGACTGAAAGTACTACTGATCGTTACAGGACTTAGACTATTCTGTAACTGACACTGGCTCTATGTAAACAACTTAATTATCGGGTAATAAATACCCCCAGGACTCGATAGCATAAAACAAAACACATAACATGATCATAAAGGTATAACAATACTTTTTTGATAACAATGTACTCATTTAGACATTTTATCAAACAGTTGATATACATGAACTTGTGCATGAATGGGATCAGATAATAACATGCCATGCTTTCACTAGTCAAATCACATAAGTATTTCATCAAACACTTGTAGGGCATAAGCTTGTACATGATTGGGACCACATAATTACATGTCATGATTCCACTATTTACTTTACATAGGCAATTTAGCAAACACTTGGGGGGCATGGATTATTTACATGATAATGGCAAACATATAAACATCATGATACATTAATCAATTTGTAAATTCAAGGGTTTATTAAGATAATCGCATATTCATCACACATGTTATTCAATTTTCATGAAATTTGTAATTAAATCATGGATTGAAATCCAACTAATTGCATGAACATGAATTTAATCTAATTCAAATATGAAAATCATGAATCTGTGATCTTGTATTTTTAAAAAAGGGTTCTTGGAATTTATGGGTGAAAGGGACCCACGAATGAAAACCTAACATACCTTGGATTGTCAATTCTTGAAGACTCTTAAAGGAATTCTTAGGCTTGTTCTTGATTTCTTGAGCTAGGGTTTTTACCTCTTTGAGATAGAATGTTTTATTCTGGAGAGAAATTGAGAAAATAATAAGGCAATAGGTTATTTAGGGGTTTAATTCCATGTTTTGACTGATTAGGGCCGTGGAAAAAGACCCAATTACCCTGGAAAATAAATAAAAATTCATATTGAAGAACCCAATTTAGGTGCCTTGCGCGATGCGGTACAATCATGTCATGCCACTGGAAACTGACAACTTCGACCTGGAAGCTTTGCACAACGTGGTATAATCACGTTTCTTCAATGTATGGGAATCTGGCCCTTAGCGCGATGTGCCCTTATCATGGAGCAACACTGAAAATTGACAATTTTGAAATTGGTTGGTGGAGCGATATGGTGGTATCATGTTAGCTCACTGTAAAATAACCATTGCCATTTGGCGTGTCTCCGCGACGCGCTGGGTGCCAATTTGGCACATTTCTTTACAAAATATGCTATAACTCTTCGCCCGGGTATCGAATTTGGGCAAATTTTATATAGTTGAAAAGTTACTGAATTTCCTATGCATTGGTAATCTCTAAACTAAATAATACTAACTATTTAGAAAAATTTATATGGAATAACTCATGTACTAAGAGTTAAAATGAGCTATGGAAATATGGGGTATTATAATATCTCCCCCTTGGGAACATTCGTCCTCGAATATAACTGATTAAGATGAGAAACACTGATAGAATGAGTTTACACACTAAACATGCATGCTGAAACATGACTACAGGTCTGAACTTTTAACAAGCTGAGTTCTTATACTGAAAATGCATATCTGATGCATGGAAATCATGACTGAAGCTACTGATATGCTGAGTTTTATACTGAATATGCATATCTGATGCATGAGTACTTGACAAAATAATTCATGAATGCATGATTGAATATGAAACCATAATGGATACTGAGTTTATAACTATAACTGGATCATATAACTTAGTAAATCTAAGGAAAACTATCACCTTAAGCTGAGTATACTAATGAACCTGAGATCATTTATTGAACATATATGAATGGGAACATGAGAACATGACTCAGTCTAAAACATGACACATGAACTGAATATCATGAACTAAACTGATTCCTTGAATATATGCCATGCTATGGAAATTTTCATACGGTTGAGATTGGAACGAGAGATTTAACTTATGAGTATCCATTACTCCAAACTAGATTCGTTACATGAAGAGAAACTAAAAAATTTAGGACATGAAATCTTGGGGGTTATAGTGCATCTACCCCTTGGGACATAATGTTCCTCGAAGAATGCTGACTGGGCTGAGATACTGAGGAAAAGCTGAGATGATGCACGGGGCACCTACGAACTGAATCGTGACCGAATATCTAGGATCTGAAACTGAGTCATGATACATGAGCTAAGATGAACTCAAAAATACTAGGATACTCTATCTTGGAATAGTCATATTCACAAAACTATGGATAGTACGACTGGGTGGAAATATGGGGAAAACATATGAACTTATTCGCCTGACTACTAAACTGAATTCCTGTCTTTACGGACTAACATATACTGAAACTTATACTCAACTGGAGAATTACTTGACAAACTTTCCATAAAGTTCTACTGACTTTAGGGAGAAGGAAATCTTTGCATTGTCAGAATGAGACATCTGAATAAGAAATCACAACATGGCTAAAATTTTGTAATATGGGCACTAATAACTCTACCTGCTGAGGTTTGAGCTGGACTGAATTCTCCCACTATGGTCAAGCCTACTCAAATCTCCAAAATGTATTTATCCACTTACACATAAACATGACATTCAAGCCTATCTTCATAACAACAGCGTTATGTAAAACTTACATATAATAATTTTTTCTTAACATGTAAAATCTACTCTCTTTTTCTAAGAAACTCCTCATCACTACATTATTTCATAAGGAGAGTTCACTAATAGTTAAAACATGGGGACATGAAGCATGAATGGACACTATACTAAACTTGACACTTAACTGAGTCCTGGGGAATAGAAAATCAACAATCCTGGACTTTATCAAGAGACCTAAACTGAGGATATACATGAAAAAATCTAAATTTACCTAAACATTAGGAGCGTATCAGGAGTCATGGGAACTGAGCATACTGTAAAGCATGAGTACATGAGTCATGAGCTGCGTGACCTGAGTTTGGAGTTTTTGTATTCATGGAACATAATTCGTAACACTGAGTAAACTGTAACTGCTTATACTAGGAACTATAAGCATACATGATTTTTGATAATGTGCACGAATAAGAGCTATGATCATAGAGATGACATGTAAGGCATGAGTAGACATCATAATAGCAGAAGTGCAAAACTTTTCACTGAGATAAGGACAGGTTGGGCATCAACCTCTCCCACTGGTTTTCTACACATACTAACATTACTACTAAAATATGGAAGTCTGACTTGGTTTCTTATGCTACCATCTCCCCTTTAGCTTAAAGCCATTATTCTAAGTCCCTGAACAACTTAATAAACTTTAAATCGAACTGAAACCACTTTACTCTAGAGCCTGAGATATAACAATACTCGTATACATTAAACTCATTCTGAAGGACTACTCCTGATAATGTAAGGTCCACTACTAGTACTTCATTCTAATACATTATTCTTAGCTTTCTATTAGCCCAACAATTATTATATGACAACGTCAACACTTACTAACTTAGAATTCATGACTTCTCTTTCTACTAGTTAAATCTAGAGATTCAAACTTAAATCAACTGAAACTGAGGTACTACCCCTTCATTCAAGGACTGGTTCATCAAGAAACTGAAACTGAATTACTCTATTACTGAACTCAACTAAAAGAATTTTTATGGAACACTGAAACCAAGAAATTTCTATATACTTTTCTAGCTATGATAGACTGACCCACTGAGGTAGAGACTGAGAATGGTTCTGTTAATACTTTTAGTTTGACTTTGAAGTCAACTTCTATGGAAGGATTTATAAAAGACATAGAAGCTCTGTGACCTAATAAGGAATAAACATGTAAATGGAAGATCTGTAACGTACCAGTGATCGAATCTAGAGAACTTTCATGATTTTGTCTGGACTAAAGTGCATAAAGCCTATTTGGGTGTTGCCCATTGGCGACACTAGAAGTAGCATCCTGCTGATTTGGGCGACCGAACTGAGATGAAAGATAATTATACTGACCTTGTGATCTTGAGTGAGGACAATATCTGACTCTATGTCCTGGCTCGCCATACCCAAAACAAACCTCACTATCAGTTCTACACACTCTCTTATTATTTTTACCATATTCTCTGCAAAGTGGATTAGTGCGAACACCCTTCCCACTACCTTGTAACTTAGAGCCTGGTGCTCCATCTTGACTGTCATCCTTAGATTTAGGCACTTGTGCTCTGACTAAATTTATAACTGAGGCTGAGAATCCCTGACGGAATTGGGAGCGGTTACTAACCATTGATCATGGTTTAAAACTACCTATTCTGACTCTCTTATTCTTTCTATCTTTCTTTCTACAATTCTCCCCCTTGCGCTGCTAAGTATGAACCCCAAGCCTAGATAGGATAATAGCCTACAAATTATTCTAAGAAACTACTTAATGAGATAAGAAAGTGAAAACTATTTTGAATTCTGCATGGGAGACATGCTCGTGTAGGGGATCTGTCTGAACGGACTGAGGTGTTGACTGATTTCTACTTTTTCTCCCGTTAGTCTTTTAGGGAGGCATGTTCTGTAACCAGAAGGAAAAAATGGATTAGAATAAGAATTTAACATGAGATTATGATCACTCTCATAACATGAACACTAAAAGAAGGGAAACTTTTCAAAAAAATCTCATAGCCTCCTGTCCATAAGTGTGGTCGCTACACACCCAATCACAAGACTCAACTAGATGTGGCTTTCAGACTCCCTAGGACTCTGTTTAACCTTAGGCTCTGATACCAAGTTTATATCACCCCGTGTTTATACCCTGGATGTTATACGATGCTTATGACCCCAAAGGATCATAAGTTAACCCATGACTGATATCTGTTGTGAGCACTGAATAATAATACTGAAATAAATATAGAATTAGTCTGAATTGCCATAAGGTTAAAAATCTAAATACTGATAAAAAATAACATCTGGTAAAACATCTTAAAACTAAACACTGTCTGAACTGGTCTAGTCTGAAAGCCTCTAACTAAACTGTCTGAATATGGAGTTGATGGGATAATCCCCTAACTAACTCCGGCTTCTGAACGACTGATAAACTAAAATATTGAAATAAAAGTATATCCTCGATAGATGAGGACTCTCTACTAAATATGCTAGTGATAACTGGATCTGTCTCTAAGAACGGTCGGAAACCTGAGTGTCTGAACCTATGATATGAGACATCATAGCACAAAGAAAGAGTAAGCGTTAGTACGTGGAATAAACTAGTATACTAGATGAGGTAAGGCTGAATGCAAGGTTCATATGCATGAACAATAATTGACAGAATGATATATAGTAACTACGTATAAGAGTACATGGATAATTGAAACTTCTGTAAATATTGAGTATGTAATACGGTACACATACATATATATATATACTGTATCTGAGCTTTTTTGAAGCTAAGTACTGACATCTGATAACAAAATAGTTGATAATCTAAAGATACTGATAATTGAATTACTGATACTGATTAACTGTGTCTGACAGTCCTAATACTGTAGAACTGAACTGAGTTCTATACTGAAGACTAAAACTAAAACTGAAACTATGGTAGGTAATCATCTAACTGACATAACCCAAATAAGATAAGATAACTAAGTTGGGATACATTCTGTATCCCCAATTAGTAGGGTGTTACCACCGTTCCACGGGTACTAATAACTGTTGTGGAGTCAGTCCTAAGTAATGGATGACCCCTGAGATCAGTCCTAAACTAGCGGGTGATCCTTGAGTATGTCAGTCTTATCTAACGAGTGACATCTCATAACTTACGCTGGCTATGTAGTTCTGGAACTTAGGGATTATTTCTAGGGACCCAGTCCTAACTAATAGGTATTCCCCTATCCCTAGGCTCACTCGGTGCTGAATCCTACTCCCAAATAAAATACACTGAACTTAGTATACTAAACTAGACTAAACTAATACTGAGTTAGCTGAAATTTCCTAAATTCTGTAACTAACTAAGTGCTACTAATTTTTGTAACTGACTGAGAGTACTACTGATCGTGACAGAACTGAGACTATTCTGTAACTGACACTGGATCTAGGTAAACAACTAAATTATCGGGTATTAAATACCCCCAATATTTGATAGCATAAAAAAAAGGACATAACATGATCATAAAGGCATAATAATACTTGCTTGCTAACAATGCACTCATTTAGACATTTTTTCAAACACTTGATATACATGATCTTGTGCATGAATGGGATCACATAATTACATGGCATGCTTTCACTAGTCAAATCACATAAGCATTTGATCAAACACTCGTAGGGCATAAGCTTGTACATGATTGGGACCACATAATTACATGTCATGATTCCACTATTTACTTTACATAGGCAATTTAGCAAATACTTGGGGGGCATGGATTATTTACATGATAATGGAAAACATATAAACATCATGATACATTAATCAATTTGTAAATTCAAGGGTTTATTAAGATAATCGCATATTCATCACACATGTTATTCAATTTTCATAAAATTTGCAATTAAATCATGGATTGAAACCCAACTAATATCATGAACATGAATTCAATCTAATTCAAACATGAAAATCATGAATCTGAGATCTTGTATGTTATAAAAAGGTTCTTGGACTTCATGGGTGAAAGGGACCCATGAATGAACACCTAACATATATTGAATTGTCAATTCTCGAAGACTCTTGAAGGAATTCTTAGGATTGTTCTTGATTTCTTGAACTAGGATTTTTGCCTCTTTGAGAGAGAATGTTTTATTCTAGAGAGAAAGTGAGAAAATAATGAGGCAATAGGTTACTTAGGGGTTTAATTTCATGTTTAGACTGATTAGTGCCCTGGAAAAAGACCCAATTACCCACGAAAAAATATAAAAATTCATACTGAAAAACCTGATTTGGGCGCCTGGCGTGACACAGTACAATCGCATTGTCCCATTAGAAACTGACAACTGCGACCTGGAAGCTTGGCACGATGCGGTACAATCACGTTGCTTCATTGTATGGGAATCTGGACCTTGGCGCGACACGCTATTATCGCGGAGCAACACTGGAAATTGGCAATTGGGAAATAGGTTGGTGGCGCGACGTGGTGATATCTCTTTAGCTCACTGGAAAATGATTATTGCCATTTGGCTGGTCTGCTTGACGTGCTGGGAGCTAATTTGGCACTCTGCTTTACAAAATATGCTATAACTCTTCGCCCGGGTATCGAATTTGGGTAAATTTTATATTGTTGGAAAGCTAACTGAATTTCCTACGCATTGGTGAGCGTTAAACTAAAAAATACTGAGTATTTATAAAAATTTATATGGAATAACTCGTGTACTGATAGTTGAATTGAGCTTTGGAAATATGGGGCATTATAGGGTATAAGCTTAAATCAATACATTTTTAATCACTAGTGGACTCCTCTCAAGTCCTTGTGAAATTTCATAATCTTTTATGACTCAATAAGAAGGGACCACCCCATTTAGACTTCAAGAGTCTGCACTTGAACCTAGTCAACAATGAGACATAATTATTAAAGTTAGAGTAAATAAGGAATCTGGATAACTTCCAAATTAGCAACACAATGGCACAATCTAGAACATGAAGAAAAGTGAAACATTCCTAAATGTCCAGTATCTTTCTTCTTATAAGTGTGGCATGCTACACACCTATAAACAGGACTCTACCCAACGCAATTTAGTAGACACCCTATGACCATGAACCATTCTTTGATACCATGTTTTTCATGACCCGAGCCGAGGCCCTAGCCACGATAAGCATCCTAAACCATGAAGGCCCGAGCGCCCTTTTCTATCTGGCAATCATGCACACAATTCATATACTCTAAATAAATGCGGAAAATATAGTAAGTCGAAAACATGGTTAATCTTTTAGTTCAACTAAACAATTCAAAAAGGAGTTCTTAACATTCAAAATATATGACACCATTCTGCGAAATATCTAACAATACAAGAACCAACATACGTAATAAAGCTGGGACAAGGCCCCCAGTTAGACCATGAATCAAAATAAAATAACAATAAGTCATAACTAGGCCTTCCAAAATATGAGAGGCTCACCAACTGCGACTTCTGATCAAACAACTCTACTGCTTAATAGGACCCTGGGACTGTGCCTCAGATCCTAAAATATAGGTGGTCAATACAATTGTACTGGTATGTGAAACAATCCAAAATAACCTTTTTATTTAATAATATAGATGAGAGCATTTTATAAAACATTACACATGAGATAAGTAAAACACATAGTCATAATTTAGAATCTTTAAATGCTTTCCATGAAATCAAAACTCACACTTTATCTTAATCTTGAGATAGATGGTACACCCTATATTTCTACAATCCCACGAGCTATACGGAATCCGCCTTTGACTCAGCGGCCAAGCCCACAATCCAAGTATGCCGCAAGGATTGGAGTCATAAATACTATTCTAGTATACCAGTGCATTAACGAAAAGTTTACATTGGTATTAACCAATCACATCAACCGAATTGAAAAACTCAGTTTCCAGTGATAAGCCCTTAAACTTAAATGCCTTCTTTGGGTAACCATATACCTCTCTTACGATCATATCATCACCCAGTATCATCATACCTAAAATTGCAACCCATTTATATAATATCCATTTCACATCCTATCTCATTCAGAATGACCACCAAAGATTTATAACATCACAAGAGAGTCATCATTTTGAAACCTCATGAAATTTTTATGCAATTATTCTTTTTTTTTGCAAGAATTAAGCTTGTAGTGGCCATATTAATTGTTCAATCACATGTAATTCTTATTTTTAATACAAAGAGTATAGTATGGCAAGAAAACTACCTTTCATCATATCATAAAATGTGTCAAACACCATGATGTTAAGAAACTAACTTTCAAACTTTAGTTCATGCATTCAAAATCATTCACAATGCAAATAGAAACCATAATTCATAACAAGAGAGGAAATTCATTGTTCAATCCCTCAATTAAACCTTCCAAACTATAAACGTATACACACAAGGGTTTATAATTTGATTTCCAGGAAAAAGAGTTCAACATAATGCACACACTTTCATCAAAACGATCTTTATGAAATGTTTTTCAAAATAATATTCAATACCCTTAATTTGGAACATGATTATAAATCATTATACTTGATAAAAATGATAAAATCCATGCCCATGGATTTTAAAGATAGTTCCACATACCTTAGATTACTTAGTTAGAAGAATAGAACCCAAATCTTGATTTGTTTCTTGGAAATCTTGAACTTAAAGGATGGATACTTGATCTTTGGGGAGGAGTTAGAGTTTGTTTTGCAAGATAAATTGAGTAGTTTTGGGCATATAATTCTCTAATGATGCTTAAATCTTCAGTTATCCCGACTTGAAACTTTAAGAAAAGGCAACATTACCCCCTCAGAGTTAAAATTTATAACTGAAACCCGATTTTGGAGATTACCTCGATGTGCCACTATCACGATGGCTTACTGGTTCTGACGGAAATGATCATAATGTTTTCCTCGGGTATTAGATAAAGAGAAAATGGATATCGTTTGAAATCTGACTCAATTATCTACAATTTGATGGGTCTGGTGTTGAAAAATTCCTCATACATCAAAAGTTATACACATTCAAAGTTGACCCTTGTAGAATCGAATACCAAATTTTGGACGAATCGAATGTTCTTAGCTTAACTTTGCTCTAACTGATTTCTATGAATATTTTTCACCCCGTAATCACTTCACACACTAGGATAAAGATCATGACACATGAATTTAAAAATAAATCATGGGATTAGAGTTTACATAAGTAGGAACGATGGTTCGATTTCTAGCTCAAAAAGGCAGGGTGTTACAGGTATCAACATATCATCACAATATCCTTCGACCTTGTTGGGTATCAACATATCATCATAATATCCTTTTGCCTTGTTGGGTATCAACATTTCATCAGAATATTGTCAAACCATGTCAGGTATCAATATATCATTATAGGAGATACAAAATCAATAACATGAGTATTCATACAATCAAACATCTTGATTTCAAGTATGCTTACTAGTATAAATTCCCATATAATCAATAAGTATGACTTCTAGAATCATTAGCATCGTAGTTTCTAATATTATAAAAAAGAATGATATATAGCATAATTTGTATATTAATTATTAAGCATTATCATAAACATGTGCAGTAGCATAGTCAATGGCCCGAATAATAGCATAATATATGGCTTAATCAATAACAAAATCATGGGCTTATTCTATAGCATATTAAATAGCTCATCATAACATAATTAATAATCTTGTTTTATAATCTATAAGCATTACTTCCAATGTCATCATCACCATAACCATTAAGTTCAAAGCTTCTCAATATGCCATTTATAAATATTTCTTAGTGTTGAACAAGCGTATAAGGGTCTCAAGAGAACTAATAATCAATCTTGACTTAAGGTGGGTTAAGAGCCCACTTCTAAATCCATGGACTATATTCTAAGCCAAATTCTACCTCGGACTAGGCTAAGGTATCTATATCTACTCTTAGATGTATGGAAAGCCATAATTATCCCTAAGGTAGAGATTCTACTCAAGCGCTTCAACAAAGTCCAAAGAAAGATAAGTCAAAATTCATTAGACTAGGCAAATAAGGACAAACTTACCCTAAGAAAAATTAACTAGAGCATTTAACATAATTTAGAGAAAAGTAAGGCATCCTCATACTAAACATGATTAATGAAATCTAATGCCCTAAGGTTCAAGGAAACAAGATAAGTATTTAAACTCTATGTTTTCAATATAGACTAAATGATCCAACTATCCCATGTCTTGCATTTCATCAATCTAATACCTAAACCCATCCCAAATCTAACACGATATCATAAGAATAATATGAGATAGCTCAATCTTACAAGAAAGAAATATAGCTCAACTCTACGCCTAAGAAAGCTTAATAAACTACTAAACCTTTACTTTTTCCTTTCGAGAAGCCTACTTAAGATGCCAGGCTATCAAAAACACATTCTACTTATCAATACAAGAATATCAATACCCATATTACACCATTGTGCTTTCGGTTCAAAAAATCACCTCAAAAATCCCATGTGGGTTCCACTTAAAAATTTGTTTTTCCAAAACCAACCCAACATAATATAAAGCTCAAGGAATCATTACCCTCAGGAATGGGAAAAAAACAAGCTATAATGGGGCTAAAATAAAGCCCTAAAGGTTTTTGGGTTTTTAGCAAATAATCAAGAAATTTCACCTTGAAAAAGGTGAATTATTACCTTCAATCAGATGATAATCAGGAAAATAAACATTAATATAGATTCCTAATCACCCATAAGCTTTAATTTTAAGCTCCTACACTATTTAGGGCTTTTGTCATCAAGAGAATGGGGAAGAATGAGCATAACCAGGTAAATGGGATCATTATACCCAGTCCAGGTACTCGGGAGTTACTATCGACACCCTGAGGTCTGTGATCACCAAAACTTGTGGCTGCATAGACCAATAATGATCACACCCCTACTGCCATAATCATAACCCATGGATGGCAATTTTAACTGTATCAGTTGACAGTTGAAGACTTGAAAATATTTTAAGTCTCCTCCAAGGCCTTGGAATTTATCTGAAATCCTTTATACGCAAATAAACTATGTAACCATAAAAAAATTGACATTCAAAACATGATGGCGCACTTAGATTTTCCATCTGAGATCATTTGGACCAAATGTGGGTCCCATGCTCATATTTCCATTTTTCAACTTTCCGACCAATAGGTCGAAATGAGCCTAGGTGCTTGGGACCTAGACCAAAGGTCATTACAATATCCACTACTAAAGAAACTTTCATCGCCGAAAGATAAGGAGTATCATGTACCTGAAGTCTCTAATAGGTTAGTATACTGGGTCCATATCTCACTCTCGATCTCCCAAGTAGCCTCCTTCACTGGGTTGTGCCTCTACTAAACCTTAACTACTGAAATATTCCGAGTGCATAACTGCCTGACATCACTAGCCAAAATAAGAACCGACATTTCCACAAAGGTCAAATGTTCATTTAACTAGACTGGGTCCTATCTAAGCACATGAGACAAATTAGGAATGTATCACCAGAACATAAAAACATGGAAAAATGGATGAACAACAGAAAAATATGGAGGTAAAGATAATTTATAATCCACCTCACTAACTGGGTGAAGAATCTCAAAAGGTCTAATATATTTAGCACTAATCTTACCCTTCCTCTCAAACCTCATCATACCCTTCACGGGAGATACACAAATGAACACATAATCACCAACTTCAAATCTCAAGGCACGGAGCCTATGATCTATATAGGTCTTATTCCTACTCTAAGTCACTTTCATACTATCTTGTATCATCCTGAAACTATCCAACAGCACCTGAAGCAAATCACTACCACGAGGCCTAACCTCAAAAGTATCAATCCATCCAACCATATATCAAGATATCCTACCATACAAAGCCTAAGAAGGATCCATATCAATACTCAAATGATAAGTACTATTATAAGAAAAAATTGCCAAGGATAAGTGTTGCTCATAGTGGTCTCCAAAATCAATAACACAAGCTCTGTACATAGCCTCCAGGACATGAATAGTCATCTCAGACTGGACATTAGTTTGCAAATGAAAGGCTATACTAAGATCTACCTGAGTACCCAACTCCTTCTAAAATAAATCTCCAAACTCTCAAAATAAACATAGAACCTTGGTCTGAAATGATAGAAATGGTAAGAGCATACAAATAGACTATCTCCCAAACATAAATATAGTCTAATCTCTCTTTATTGAAGGACATATGAATAGGAATCAAATGTGTTAACTTGGTCAAATGATATTCATATACCATCGAAACCACGAGGATTTCTAGGCAAACCACTAATGAAATACATGGTAATAGGCTCCCATTTCCAGTTGGGAAGGGGCAATCGCTGAATCAATCCACCAAGTAGTTGATGCTTAATATTTACCTACTGACATCATAATCAATGAGCTGAAAAAGTGTCATGACTCGAGACTACCCTCCTAGTCATAATATGGTGCTTGGAACCACAAGTGATCCCAAGCTAACCCATGAACTGGCATACTATTTAGCAACAGATTTAATCAGTATACAACAAAACATAATTTATTATGTGGAAGAATAATCATGAGAAAATTTGATTGAATGTAATACTGAATAAGCTTACAACATGATACATCTAAAGAAAGAACTTGATTTACAATATCATGACTCTAACTTACTATCTATGAAACCTCTACTATACTGACTATAGATAGCTAGGACATGTCTCCAACAACCACTAATTAATACATATAAATAAATACAATATAGTACATGAATTACAACTGACTAGAGTTCTCAAAATAGAAGAACGCATCAGCTACTGACTGTAAGCTGCAACTATCTGATTATGAAGTGTAGGCTACAACCTGTACCTACATTATAAGAAAACACAACACATTAACATAAATGTGGATTAGTACTTTTAAAAGTACTTAGTAAGTGGGAGTGAATGCCATAAGTAAAACTTATTTCATTTATCACCTTAAAACATGCATGTTAAGTGCAAGTAGACTTACCAAGAGACCAAAATAACTGAAAACTAAAGTATCTTAAAGCATTAGTAACAAACATGATATGATAAGTTGGTGAACTACTACACTTAAATCTTTAGTTTCAAAGAATAAGTAGGACTGAAGCTTAGATATGGTAAAATATGAATATTGTAAGAATACTGGACCTGAAACTATGTGATGAAAAATGTCAAAACTCGAGGATATGAATATATAAATATACTAAGAATTAATGGAAAAACATACATGACCTAAACATAGCATGTACTGAGCTAATCTGATTAACTTAATAACTGAATAACTGATACCTTTGTGACTGAAGGATTGAAATCTAAGTAAGAAGATAACTAATGTCAATATACTGAGTAGCTGATATATGAATAAGAACTAACTTTTTTCCAAACACTAAACAGTTGATGACTGAATACTAAATAAGTGACATCGATATATTGATTAACTTGTATCTGTATACTGATAAATTGATATATGTCTATTAATTAACTGATATCTATATACTAATTAACAGATATCTGAATGTTGATCATGAAATACTAAACTATATTTAGTCTAAATAATTGGATTGAAACTGTTGCAGGCATCATGTAACCGACATGCCCCAATCTGAGCTAATCAGGATCCAACTTGTAACCCTAGATGGAAAGGGTGTCAGTACAATACCGTAGGTACTAACACTGTCTATGTGGATCCAATAATTTGATGTCCCGAAGGCTTATGGAGTCAGTCCTAAACTTAAGGGTGACCTCTAAGAGAGTGTCAGTCCTAATCTGGTAGGTGACATCTCGTAATCCCACACTGGCTACATAATTTTGGAACTTTGGAACTGCAACTAAGGACCCAATCCTAATTAGAAGGTGAGCCCCCATCACTAGGTTTTCACGATGCTAACTCCTACTCCCAACTAAACTAACACTAAAATCAGAAACAGGTGCATACACTGAAGATTAATATGCTCAAACATGGTGTTATGAAAACTAATAGTGTATGCATAATTTGAAGTAACCATGGACTTGTAAACTAAGGTATTTAACATAAAATAACACTAGTGGGTTTGTTATAAAAATGATATTCTTAGTATGGGGATAAAATCGTGGTTCTAAGTGACTTGTTACTTGAAAATGGAAATATGTAAAACACATAGGTATCGGGTGTTCATAATATGCTAGCACTAAATGATTCATAAAATATGATACTAATGCTTAAAATTATAGTATAGAAATCATGGTTCAAAGATTCAAAACATAAACATTTCACCAAGTAACTAAAGAGCATGAACTTAAATATAGGAATATGTTAAAAATGAGTAAACAATATGGTTACATGTCTAAGTTTACAATTCAATATTATAACATGAAATCCATTTGAATAGGACATGATAAATTGAAACATAAAGCATGAGATAACCTAACTTTTCATGGAATCATATGCGAACATGATTTGAGTTCAAACTACTAAGGAGAACATGATACAAATTCATCGTGAACATGTAAAATTCCATAATGAAGGAAAAACTCATAATTTAATCAAAGTAATGATATTTAAAACAAAATATAAACCTTGTTGTTTAAAACATAAATAAGTATAATTATTATGTTCTTTAGTCCCTTAAATTACATGATAATGCTATACTTTCAACACATTAGAATTTGGGAATAACCCTAACTTAAAACATATAAATTCAACTTGAAAATCATACAATTGGGCACAAGGTTGAAATATTAACCTTGTTCAAAACCCCACATACCTTAATTAGATGAATTATTGAAGAAAATTTGCAATTGAAGCTTGAATCTGTGTGTTCTGGAGAGGAAAAGCTTGGATTATTGTTCATGGGAAAGGGAAGGGTTTTAGTGTGAGTTGATTTGAAGAAGATGGGCACATAATTCCCTTTTGGGTGTTATAATTCTTGTCTTTGATGAATGGGGTTGAGGGGAAAGGACCAAAGTGCCCCTTGACCCTTAAGAAGCTGAAACTCTGGGGGAATAAGCTCCACATACCGCCCCTTATCCCGGGGGAGAGAGCTCCACGTTTCTCCCTTTATTTTAGGGGAGAGACTTGCGCATCGCGGCTATTTTGCGGACCCTTCTACCTCCCATGTAAGAGGCCATATTTTTTCACTCTGTATCAGATTCAGGAGAAAGTATCGTTGGAAAGCTAAGTCAATTATATATAATCTGGTGGGTCTTGAGATGAAAAATTATACATTTATAAAAAATATACACGTTCAAATTAGACCTTTGTAGAATCGAATATAAAGATTTGGCCAAATCAAAGGCTCTTAGCTCAACTTTGTCCTAAGTGATTCCAACAAACATTTTTCACCTCGAACGAACGTCATAAACTAGGATAATGATTATGAAATATGTATTCATATACAAATCATGGCATTAAAGTTTACACATATAGGAACGGCGAATCAAAGTCTAGCCCAAAAATGCGAGATGTTATATTATCTCACCCTTGGAATCATTCATCCTCGAATGATAGAAAGGACCTTGTTGAAGTCTTATAAATATGGAATATGTTACACATGACATGTCTGGTAATGAAAAATATTGTTGAGCTAAAAAATTATAACTTTTATCATGAAACCAATTTCTGAGCTGACTTGGCCAAGGGGTATTACACTTTCTGAGCTGGAATACTTGAAAAACTGAGATTATGCACTGAACACTTATGAATTGAGTCATGATTAAATAGCTAAATCTGAAACATGATTCTTGGAATGAATTAAATTCACATCTTGCATGGATGTGAATGAATTACGTCGTGGAATATCCATATTCATGAGACTTCGGATAGTGTGACTAGATGGAAAAATGGAAAACTATTAGGAACTTGTCTGTCTGACCGCTAAACTGAGTTGCTGGCTATAGAAATTGAATTATACTAGAAGCTCATATTCAACTGGAATATTCTTAATAAGATATCTAAGTATCAAATCTTAATATGGATATAACTCATAGAATGTAGGGCTATGAAACATAAGTTGGGATACTACCACTATGCCTTAAGTAAGGCAACTTTTAACACTCAAGCTTAGCCCAAAGTTTGAGTTGAACTACATACGCTCACCATGTTTAAGCCTAACTTAAAATCACAAGGTACTGCACATAACACCATAACACTAGTCTGAACCATGAATTCAATACCCCATGTATTTTCACAACTTCTCGTCACAAGAATAAATCTTCTTACCCCTTCAATAACTAAATTCAACCTCTTACTTGGAATGCACTAGCAAAAAATACACCCATCCACATATATACCAACACTAAAGTCAAGCCTATCATTATAATCACATATGAACTTCTGAACAAACACCCATAAAAGCATCTTTCTCATATTCTCTAAACCCCTATCAATAAAAAAAATTTGCACTATCCTTAGGAAGACACACATAGAATTCTCAACTAACCATGGCATATATCAAAAGCTCCTAAAGAAAAGTACAAACGTATTTGTACCATTCCGCAAGACTCTACTAGAAACGGTTTCATAAACACCCTAGGACACTTGAACTTTGGGCTTTGATAATCGTAACACGGTGCCTTGAACCACAAGTGATTCCAAGATAACCCATGAACTGGCATACTATTGAGAAACTAATTTAATATGTATATAAAAAAACATAATTTACTGAGTGGAAGAAAAATCATGAGAAAATCAAATTAAATGTAATACTGAATAAACTTACAACATGATACATCTGAAGAAAGAACTTGATTTGCAATATCATGACTGTGACTGACTATCTATTAAGCCTCTACTATATTAGCAATAAATAGCTGGGACATGCCTCCAACTACCACTAATCAAGACATGTGAATAAATACAATATAGTACATGAATTACAATTGAATGGAATACCTGAAATAGGAGAACTCATCACCTACAAACTGAAAGCTGCAACTACCTGATTATAAAGTATAGGCTACAACTGGTACCTACATTATAAGAAAATGTACCACATAGACATATTTATGGATAAGTACTTTGGAATATACTGTGTATGTAATGGTGAATGCAATAAGTAAAACTGACTATATATATAACCTTAAAACATGCTTGCTAAGTGCAAGTAGAGTCACCAAGAGACTAAAATAAACTGAAAGCTGAAGTATCTTAAAGCACGAGTAATAAACATAATTTGATAAGCTAGTGAACTACTACACTTAGTTACTTAAATCATTAGTTTCATAGAATAAGTAGAATTGAAGCTGGGAAACGGTAAAATATGAATACTGTATAAATACTGGGTTTGTAACTATGTGATGGAAACTAAAATAAATTGAGGATCTGAATATACAAATATACTAAGAATGAATACATAAATATACAAAATCCAAACATAACATGTACTGAGCTGATCTGATTAACTGAATAACTGATGCCTATGTGGCTGAAGGATTGAAATCTAAGTAAAGGGATAACTAATGTCTATATACTGAGTAGCTGATATCGGAATACATACTAACTAGTTTACAATCACCGAATAGTTGATGAATAAATACTAAATAAGTTACATCTGAATACTAATTAACTGGTATCTGTATAATGATTAACTTATATCTGTATACTGATTAACTAATATTTGTATACTGATTAACTAATACCTATATACTGATTAACTGATATATCAATGTTGATCTTTTAATACAGAACTGTATTTACTCCAAATAACTAGACTTAAACTATGTGAGGTATCATATAACTGGCATGCCACAATCTGAGCTAATCAGGGTCAAACCTATAACCCTAGTTGGAAGGGTGCCAGTACCATGCCATGAGTACTGACGTTGGTTGTGTAGATCCACTAATCTGATGTCCTAAAGGACTAGGGAGTTAGTCCTAAACTGGAGGGTGACCCCTAAAAGCGTGTCAATCCTAAACTAGTGGATGATATCTCATAATCGAATGCTGGCTACATAGTTTTGGAACTTAGGGAAAGCTACTAAGAACCCAGTACTAACTGGCGAGAAAGACCATATCCCTAGGTTCGCTCGATGCTAAATCCTACTCCCAACTGAACAAACACTAAAATTATGAGCTGGTGCATGCACTGAAGACTAATATGATCAAACATGGTGTTCTGAAAACTGACAATGCATACATAATCTAAAGTAACCTGGAACTTGTAAACAAAGGTATTTAACATGAAATAGCACTTTTGGGTTCATTATAAAAATGATAATCTGAGTATAGGGATAAAATAATGGCTCTGAATGACTTGTTACTTGAAAATGGAAAATATGTAGAACACATAGGTATCGGGCATTCATAACCTACCAGTACTGAAAGATTTATAAAATATTATATTAACGCTTAAAACTGTAGTATGGAAATCATGGTTCAAATATCAAAAACATAAACATCTCAACAAGTAACTAAAGAGCATGAACTTGAACATGGGAATGTGTTAAGCATGAGTAAACAATATGGTTACATGTCTAAGTTCATAATTCAATATTATAACATGAAATTCAATTGAATAGGATATGGGAAATCAAAACTTGAAGCATGAGATAACCTAACTTTTCATGGAATCATACGTGGACATGATTTGAGTTCAAACTACTACGGAGAACATAAATCAAACACATCTTGAACATGTGAAATTCTATATTGAAGGAAAAACTCATACTTTAATCAAAGTAATAAAATTCAAAGCAAAATAACAACCTTGTAGTTTAAAAGGTGAATAAGTATAACTATTATGCTCTTTAGTCCCTTAAATCACATGATCCCTTAAATCACATGATAATGCTACGCTTTCAACACATGAGGATTTGGGAATGAACTCTAACTTAAAATATATAAATTCAACTTGAAAATCATACATTTGGGTATAAGGTTTAAAGATTAACCTTGTTCAAAACCCAACATACCTTAATTAGATGAATTCTTGAATAAATCTTGAAAGTAAAGCTTGAATCCATGTGTTCTTAATAGGAAAATCTTGGATTATTGTTCTTGTGAAAGGGGAATGTTTTTGTGTGAGTTGATTTGTTGAATATGGGCAAATAATGACCTATTGAGTGTTCTAATTTCTGCCTTGGACGTTTGGTGTTTAGGGGAAAGGACCAAAGTGCCCCTTGACCCTTAAAAAGCAACAACTATGGGAGAATAAGCTCTGCATTATGCCCATTATACCAGCGGAGAGAGCTCTGCATCACTCACCTTATTCTGGGGGAGAGACCGATGTGTCATGGCCATTTTGCAGACCCTTACTGCCTCCCATGAAAAAGTCCATAACCTTTCATTCGGTATCGGATTAAGGCAAAATTAGTATCGTTGGAAAGCTAACTCAATTATCTTTCATTTGGTGTGTCTTGAGATGAAAAATTACACTTATATAAAAATTTATACATATTCAAATTAGATCCTTGTAGAATAGAATACAAAGATTTGACCAAATCAAAGGCTCTTAGCACAACTTTTTTCTAAGTGATTCCTTTGAACATTTTTCACCTCAAAAGCACTCCACACACTAGGATAATGATCATGAAACATGTATTAACATAAAAATTAGGGGATTAAAGTTTACACACATAGTAATAATGATTCGATGTCTAGCCCAAAAATATGGGATGTTACACAAAATCTGCCACATCTCTCTTCATGCCACTCCACCAATAATGCAATCTTAAATCTCTATAAATCTTGGATCTATTGGGATAAATATAATATCTAAAGCCATGAGTATCATGCAAGATCAACTAAATCAAGACATCAATCCATCAATCTGCAAAACACAAATGTAACCATCAAATCTCAAAACACACTCAGGATCTGTGGTGTTCCTTTCGGACTCACCACTCAACACTTGATAACGAAGGAAACTAATCTTGTTATCCTCAAATTGATGATCTCAACTTTTCTCAACTAATAAGGAACTCACCTCTACACTAGATAAAATCATCCTAGGATCTGAGATATCAAGGTGAACTATTAAGTTCTTTAAAGACTAAATGTCCAGTGCCAACGACCTTTGAGAAACTGAAATGCTAGCCAAGCTACCCATACTAATTTCCTTCCGACTAAAGGCATCTGCTACTATATTTTCCTTGCTTGTATGATATAATATGGAAATATCATAATCCTTAAGTAACTCTATACATCTAGGCTATTTAGTATTAAGCTCCTTCTAGGGCATAAGATGCTAAAGACTGCGATGATCGGTGAAAATATCATAATATACACCATAAGGATAATGCCTCTAAATATTAAGTGCAAAACTACCACCACCAACTCTAAATCATGAGTGAGGTAGTTAAGCTCATGCACCTTAAGATGTTTACAAGCATGAGCAATAACACGACCCCATTGGATAAATACACAACCTATACCAACACCAGAAGCATCACAAAACACGATGATTCCCTCACCCTCAGAAGGAAGAGCTAAAATAGGAGATGATGTAAAGAAATCCTTGATTTTTCCAAATATATACTCATACTCCTTAGACCATAAAAAAGGAACTACTTTCCAAGTCAATCTTATCATAGTTGTTGAATAGTAGTAAAACCCTCAACAAAGCATCTATACAAACTAGACAAACCAATGAAGATAAGAACCTTAGTCAGAGATAAAGCTCCATCCCAATCACGAATCGACTCAATCTTGGTTGGGTATACCATAATACCATCCTTAGACACCACATGTCCAAGGAATGTCACCGACTCAAGACAAAACTCACACTTATAGAACATGGAATTAGTCAACCCAAATAACATTACTAAGAACTCATAATGACCTTAACATGTCCTGAAAGATGTCTTCGGGATATCCTCAGCCTGAATCCTCAACTTTTGGTCACCAGATCTGAAATCAATCATAGAAAACATTGTTTCTCTCTGAAGCTGGTCAAATAAATCATCAATCCAAGTCATATGATAATGGTTCCTTACTGTCACCTTGTTAAGCTTCCTATAATAAATACACATACATATGGAACAATATTTATTCTTAAAATACAATACAGGATCTCCCCAAAGAGACATACTCAATATAATAAAACCCTTTCCAAGAAGATCCTGAAGCTGAGAATTCAACTACTTAGGCTCGATAGGATCCATGCAGTAAGGTGCCATAGAAATAGATTAGGTGCCAGGGTTGAGATCAATCGAAAACTCAATCTCACAGATAGAGGGAACACCAGAAAGGTCGGTAGGGAACACATCAGGAAGCTCACAAACAATAAAAACAGAGCAAAACAACTGACTCTCCATACTGCTATCACCAATATAAGTGGGATAAGACTTGCAAATCCTAGAAATAATCCTCCTAGCATGTACATAAGAAATAATCCCCTTCAAATCGCGACTAACTTATCCTTATTGTACAATTTGGGGTACGTTGGGAATGGCCAAGGTAACGGTCTTGGTAAAATAGTCCATGGCTGCATAATAGTGGGATAGCCAGTCCATTCCTAGAATCACATAAAAATCCACCATATCTAGAATAATAGGATCAGTATAAGTATGAATATCACTAATGGTCAAACCACATAATCTGAAAACTCAATCCCCTACTAAAGAATCACCCACGGGAGTAGATACTCGCAATGTAATAGAGAATAAAAATAAGACAACTCCAACTGTGGTACATAATAAATAGATATATAAGAATAAGTGGATCTCAAATTAAATAAAGAAAGGGACAACTAACGGCATATAAAAATCATACTATAATTACAACATCTAAAATCTCAGCCTCGATTATAGTAAGTACCACATACGACTGACCATACCTACTACTTTATTGGGGTACATGACTGACCTCCTATCCTACCTTCCTGAGAACCACCTCGAGTACCCTGGTAACTATTCCTGCGACTATGAGAACTACCTCTGGAAGAAGGATGAATTGATCTTATAGGGAAAATAGCTTAAGTTGAAACAATAATTTCCCTATGACTAGGGTAATCCTGCAAATAGTGACCAGGATTTCCACAACTAAAACAAGAAACATTAGTTAAAACAAAACCAAAAAACTTGGCTGACTTAAAGTAACCATCACGACTAGAATAACCAGAAGATGAACCTCTCGAAGACTGACCACTACCCTTAATAGGGCGATCATTAGTACTAGACAAACCTTTATCAATAATCTAAAGTTCTATTGAACTGGTCGACTAGGCTGACTCTAAACTACTAGGTCAGGAACTACAATAGCTCCCACTAAATCATCCCTAAAACCTTGGCCATTTATCATGACCCTCATGGTGTATCTCTATCATCACCCGAGCATGATAAAAATCATTAGGAAAAGACCTACTCATAGAAACTAAATTCTGAGTAGACATACGAATGGGAAGTTTCAAGCCTCTAACAAAGTAGCGAATTATCTCATACTTGGTATCTAGAATAGAAGTCGTATGCCTAGACAACTTGTCATAATGAGACTCATACTCTACAACTGCATGGAGTCCTAATCCAATCTAGCGAACTAATCCCTCAAGTAATCTCTAAGGCTATAAGTCTTATACTTCTCCAAGAATATCTTGTAGAATGGAGTCCATGATAAAAGAGAAAATCTAGCTAGTCTAGAATCCATATATCCCCTCCACCAATGTTGTACACCCAAATCCAACTAAAATATGGTGTAATTCACACCACGAGTCTTACTAAGGCCTAATTTATGGATCCTATCTTCACAAGTAATCAAAAACTCATATGCATCCTTTCCTGGGGCACCAAAAAATCTAGGCAGAGTCAATCTAAAAATCTATCCAATATCTTCTATTCCTTAAAAGACATATCAGGATGAGCAACCACTAGATGAACAACTATCGGTGCAGGAGAACCTCAACTCTTGGAGTCATATCTGGGAGGTTGCACCCCCGCCTTAGTACCACTATGATTTATAGATTGTGTACCATAAGATGGCGTACCACCAATGAAACCCAAAAGATAAACCAATGCATCAATAAACATTCAAGAAGAAATAAACCCTAGTGGGACCTAGGTTCATGCGATGCCCATCGCTAGCTAGGGTGGAAGAATGTAATGCCTCGATTATATAAACCAAAATACTACACGGTGCTCATGGCCCCGAAGGACCAAAAGATAACTCATGACTAATATTTGTACCTATACACTGCATAATATATAAATATAAATGAGGAAACATGAATTGAAGGCCATAAGGTCCAATATTGAACATAATCTGAGTAATAAAAATGTCTAAATAAAGAGGGATCATAATACCAAAATAGAACTAAAATACTGAAGTCTGAATCTAGTCTGTAATCTAGTCTATGTCTAGTTTGAAAGCCTCTACTATCTGAATAATCTGAATAAGGAGATGATAGAATATATCCCCAACTAACTCCAACTAATGAACTAATCAATGAGAAGATAGAGAAATAATCATGTCCTCGAAGGATGAGGACTTACTTCTAACTCTTACTGCTGAAATCTGCAATGCTACTGCTGCTCTGGAACTCATGCCTCTGAACCTATGGCATAAAATAAACCAACATAGTGTGAATATATCAGTACATCTGAATGTACTGAGTAACGAGTGAGGTAGGCTAAATGCAAAGGGTTTTTATGCATGAACAATACTGACTGATATGAACGGGAGAATACATATGACTACGGAGTCTGAATGCTGACAACATGAGTATACTGATATTGAGATACTGAATAGATGAACGACTCTTTCTGACATTTTGAATTATAAAGAACTGTACTGATTGACTATGTCTAACAGTCCTGAAATTGAATACTGATAATGTAAGCTATAACGACTGATCTAACTGATATAACTATGATGATCATCCTAACCGATGTAACTGATACTGAGCGACTGTATCTGATAGTCTAAATCTTCTAATAATGATTTAGAGTGAATAAACTTGATATCAGGCCTAACTAACGGGTGATATCTTCAACTGATATTGAGAATACTGAACTAAATTTTAGACTGAGATCAAGCCTATCTGATGGGTGACCTCTGTAAGTACTAATACTAAATAACTTTATGTTAGACCAAGCCTATCTAGTGGGTGGTCTATGAATCTGTAGAACTATATGAGTTCCTTATTGAGATTAATAATTGTATCTGTCAGTCCTGTTTTCTTAGTTCAACTCTAAAGATTGATACTAAAACTATAACTATGGGAGTTCTCACTTAACCAACATGCCCCGAATTTGAACTGGTGGGGTCCAACCTGTAACCCCAGATGGAAGGGTGTCATTACCATGCCACGGTTAAAGACCTCTCTGGTCAATCCTCTCTGATGGGTGACCCTCGTAGGAAGTCAAGCCTAAGGCAGTATAATAGTCAAGCCTCTCTGACAGGTGACAAGCCTTTTTTTGATGGGTGACTCCTACATCCTACGCTGGCTACACAATTCTGGAGTTTAGGGATTGCTCCTAATGACTCTACCTCTCTGATGGGGAGCCGCCATCCCTGTACTCGCTCGGTGCTAGATACTACTCCCAACTGAAAGAATCTGAACTGATTCTTAGAACTTGTACTTGAACTGAACTGAAGTTGTTACTAAGTTTCTTACTTGACTGGGCTGACTGAGTTCACTTAATTCCGTTATCTGATGGAATACTACTGAATCTATTATCTGACTAAATGATACTAAGTTCTGAATTGATTTCTTGAATGCTACTGAGATCTGAGCTAAGTACTAAACTGAAGCTGGAATGATAACAATACTTAGATTACTGAGATTTCTTAAGTTCTATAACTATCTGAGAGTTCTGAATTCTGTAACTGACTGAGTTCTACTTATCGTAGCACGACTGATATTATCTTGAGACTGACTTGTCTCTAGGTACACAACTATATTTTTGGGTACAAGTACTCCCAGGACTTGATGGAAGGAAACTAACACACAGGATACTTCTTGATCATAGGAATAGAATCCACAATTCATAATACCATAAATAGAGGATTTCATACTACACATGGTTCTCAACATCTTATACATGAAAGGGAATGCATATAACATGTAAATACTCACATCATTCCAATTTCATGAGCATTCGATATCACAACAATAATACACAATAATTAGCATGAAATTCATGTTGAGTCATATGGAAAAGAGCATGGACTTGACATTTAAGTTATATTTAGCTATAAGACATGATTTCTAGTTTCTTAGGTATTTTATCAAACACCATACATACACACCTTGTGGCATAGGCATATTGATCACATTAATGATTCAAACCACCCAAAATTCATATATTTCAATTTGCATGTCATCCTAATTTCATAAAATAACATAAAGATTCAAACTTGGGAGTTGCATAACAATCAATCACACAAAAATAATCAACCGACAACATAACTTCAAGATTCATATTTTAAAATAGGGTTCTTGAACTCCACGGATGAAAGGAATCCGTGGATGAACACTATGAATACCTTAGATTGAAGATCCGTGAAAACTAGCGGTGAAATCGGCTTGAATCTTGAAAGAGATCTAATGTTTCTTTAAGGTTCTTGATTTTTTTCTTGACTAGGGTTTAACCCCTTTGGGAGAGAATGTTATTGTTCTTGAGGAGATGATCTTGAGAGAAAGCCCTAATCTTGTGGTTGAGAGTATATGAATGAATTTTTTGAGATGTTTAACTGAATAAAATAGGAGAAAGTTACATCCCTTGAGGGTTTTCAGTCATGGTAGGTGAAGTAAAAGACCAAAATACCCTTACAAAACCACTTCCTAATTTCTGAATTTATCAACTAACGACCAAGGCTGAAATGTCATCAAATTTGTGATAAGTCATTACAAATGTCGTCACTGGGGTCTGGTTTATGGCTAAGGTTGACGACATTTGTGATATGCCTTTAGACTTGTGAAAAGTTATCACAAAATTTCATCTCTGGGGGCTAGTTTCTGCCTAAGGTTGACGACATTCATGATAAGCCGTCAGACTTGTGATAAGTTATCACAAAATGTCGTCACTCAGTTTTCGAGGCTGACATGCTGGAGTAAAATGGGCACATCTCTTTTCTCCGACATCGGATTTGGGAGAAATTGGTATCGCTGGAAATATGATTCAAAGATATTTCATTTGACATATAGTAGGTCCTCCAATTCAATATATACAAGGAGTTATGGTCGATTGAAGTTGATTTAAGTTTTGACGCTCACTAAAACTTGAACGATAGGAAAGATTTCAACATGTCCTTGAGTTAGGGGACCTCTATGATCTAAATTCATGCTCAAATAGATTTCCACACTACATAATTGATTAGCACACTAAAGTTACGTAGGATTTGAGGCTTTTGGAACATCTACGCATATGAATGACGAATTTTCATTCTAGTCCGAAATGTGGGGCGTTACATTATCTCCCCCTTGGAATCATTTGTCCCCGAATGAAACTTGATAGACTGAGAATACTGATAGACTGAAGATACTTAAAGGACGTGAATTTTTAAAGCATGACTATATGAATAGAATTACTGATATGCTAAAAATTCATACTGAACATTTATAAATGATGCATGACTATTAGACGGAATTCTTATACTAAGCATGCATACCTGATCCATGAAATACATGACTGAGCAGTTCTCATGCATGAATAACTAGATACACTGTTATTCTGAGCTTCTACTACCGAGCATGCATATATAATGCATGAATCCTTGACTGAACTGACTCTTAAATGCTTGAATGAATATGTACTGATAACTGATACTAGCTTTGTGAGAAACATTTGGACATGCAATTGAATGGGTTTAAAGATATGAAAGCATGGAGAAATTATGGGTTATCTCCCCCTTAGGACTTTATGTCCCTCTAAGAAGGCTTACTTTACTGATACACTGGGGTAATGCACAGGGCATCTACAAAATGGATCATGACTGAACCTCGGGAGTTTGAAACTAATGATATAATGAAGATAAAAGATTCATATGTACCCGAATCTATGTCAGGAGAACTTTCTGGATCATGACGAGTTTGAAGTGAATACAGTCGGTCAAGACGCTGACCACTATTGGTACTAGGAGTGGCGCCCTGCTGACGCAAATCTCTACCTTTCTGGGCTAACACTCTACACTCCCGCACTTTGTGACCTATCTTACCATATCTAAAACATACCTAACTATTGTCTCTATATTCACCTAGATGGTTCTTTCCACACTCTTCACAAAGCGGATACGTGCACTCACTTCTAACACTACTATGGGCTTTGGAGCCTGGCGCCCCATCATGACTAACATTGCCAAAATTTGGTGCAGGCACACTAGTTGAGGATGGAGCTGGGACTGAAGTCTTCTGACTATGGTGAGAACGATTACCACCCTGTGACCCAACTTGAGAAAAACTGTAACTACCTATTTTGAATCTCTTATTAGATCTATTCCTCTCCTTAGATTTATCTATCTCTATCTGCTGGGCATGCATTATTAACCTAGCAAGATCCAAGTCTCTATTGAGCATAGAGGTTCTACACTCCTTCAACACCATCACGAACACACCAGTCACAAACTTACTCATACTCGCTCTAGGGTCAGCTATCAAGTCAGGAGCATACTTAGCTAACTGGTTAAACTTAAAAAAACACTCCTTCACTATTATGGATCCTTGTCTCAGGTTCATAGACTCTTCTACCTTATCTTCTCTGATCTCTAGAGGGAAAAACATATCTAAAAAGGCATCCTAAAATATCTTCCAAGTCATAGGAGTTGCATCTCTTCCTCTACTCTTCTTCAACAACACTACCCAATCATGAGCAATATTTTTTAGCCTATAGGACACTAATTCCACACTCTCCTTCTCTGACACATGCATAATCTAGGTGATCTTCTTTACCTCTTCTAGATAAAGCTATGGGTCCTCACCTGATACTGACCTAAAGAATTCTGGCGGGTTTATTCTCATAAAATTTTTGATCTTTGCTGCGGATGAATCACCATCTTGCTGAGGTGGGACTGCATCCTGACTGTTGCCCTGACCACTAGTGGTCACAGCTTGGGCTAGCGCCAGAAAAGCTGCCCGAAACTCTACATGTGACACATTCTCATTCAGAGGTTCTATGTGCAGAGGTGGTTGATTATCATTCCTATGGACATTATCTCTACGAAGAGGCATATTCTGCATATGGAAGAGAAATAAGGGTTAGACTGAGAGTTCAACTTGAGCTTTTTTCTCACTTGCATGACATGAATACTGAAAGAAGGGAAACTATTTCTAAAACATCTTATAGCCTCCTATACATAAATTTGGAATGCAACAAACCCATGTACAATTCTTTACTAGATGTGAATTTCAGAGTTTCTAGGACTCTATTAAACCTTAGGCTCTGATACCAAGTTTGTAACACCCTGATTATCCCAACTGAAATGCTATACAGTGATCATGACCCTGAAGGACCACAAGCTAACTCATGAATGATATATGTACCTGTACACTACATAATATATAAATAGAAATGAGGAAACATCAACTGAAGGCCATAAGGTTCATCGCTGAACATAATCTGAGTAATAAAAATGTTTGAATAAAGAGGTATCACAATACCTAAATAGAACTGAAATATTGAAGTCTAAATCTAGTCTACGTCTAGTCTGAAAGCCTCTACAGTCTGAATAATTTGAATAAGGAGTTGATGGTCCATGTCCCAAACTAACTTCGACTAATGAACTAATCAATAAGAAGATAGAGAAATAATCATGTCCTCAAAGGATGAGGAATCACTTCTAACTCTGACTGTTGAAATCTGCAATGCTACTGCTGCTCTGGAACTTATGCCTCTAAACCAATGGTAAATAAAACACCATAGTGAGAATGCATTTGTACGTCTGAATGTACTGAGTATATGAGTGAGGTTGGCTAAATACAAAGGGTTTTTATGCATGAACAATGCTGACTGATATGAACGTGAGAATACATACATGCATAAGTAACTATAACTGAAATCGTAGTGGTAATGACTACTGAGTCTGAATGCTGAAAACATGAGTTTATTAATATTGAGACACTCAATAGATGAACAACTATTTCTGACAGTTCAAATTATGAAGAATTAGTCTAATTGACTGTGTCTAACAATCCTGAAACTAAATACTGATAACGTAAGCTATGACGACTGATGTAACTGATATAACTGTGATGATTGTCCTAACTGATGTAACTGATACTGAGAGACTGTATCTGATAGTCTAAATCTTCTAATAATGATTAAGAGTAACTAAGCTTGAGATCAGGCTTAACTAATGGGTGATCTCTAGAACTGATATTGAGAATGCTCAATAGAATCAGAGACTGAGATCAAGCCTATCTGATGGGTAACCTATGTAAGTACTGATACTGAATAACTTTATGTTATACCAAGACTATCTAGCGGGTGGTCTATGAATCTGTGGAACTATCTGAGTTCCTTACTAAGATTAATGACTGTATCTGACAGTTCTAATTTTTGAGTTCTACTCTAAAGAATGATACTAAACTGTAACTGTGGGAGTTCTCACTTAACCAACATGCTCGGAATCTAAACTGGTGGGTCTAAGATGTAACCCCAACTGAAAGGGTGTCAATACTATTCCACAGGTAAAGACCTCTCTGGTCAAGCCTATCTAATAGGTGACAGACATAGTAATTCAAACCTAAGGAAGTATAATAGTCAAGCCTCTCTGACGGGTGAAGAGCCTTTTTCTGATGGGTGATTCCTACATCCTGTGCTGGTTACACAGTTCTTGAGTTCAGAGATTTCTCCTAACAACTTTGCCTCTCTAATGGGGAGAGGCCATCCCAGCGCTCGCTCAGTGCTAGATCCTACTCGCAACTGAAAGACTTTGAACTGATTCTTAGAACTTGTACTTGAATTGAACTAAAGCTGTTACTGAGTTTCTTACTTGATTGAGCTGACTAAGTTCACTTAGTTACGTTATCTGATGGAATACTACTGAATCTATTATCTTACTGAATGATACTAAGTTCTGAATTGATTTCTTGAATGCTACAGAGATCTAAGCTGAGTACTGAACTGAAGGAGGAATGATAATGATACTTAGATTACTGAGATTTCTTAAGTTCTATAATTGTCTGAGAGTTCTGAATTCTATAACTGACTGAGTTCTACTGATTGTAGCATAACTAAGATTATCTTGAGACTTACTCGGCTCTAGGCATACAACTATATTTTATGGGTACAAGTACCCCCAGGACTCGGTGGAAGGAAACTGACACACAGAATACTTCTTGATCATAGGAATAGAATCCACAATTCATAATACCATAAATAGAGGATTTCATACTACATATGGTTCTCAATATTTTATACATAAAAGGGAATGCATGTAACATGTAAATACTTGCATGATTCCAATTTCATGAGCATTCCATATCACAACAACAATTAGCATGGAATTCATGTTGCGTCGTAAGGAATAGAGCATGGATTTGTCATTTAAATTCTATTTAGCTATAATACATGATTTCTAGTCTCTTATGTATTTTATCAAAAACCTTGCATGAACACCTTGTGGCATAGGAATATTCATTACATTAATGATTCAAACCTCCCAAAATTCATATATTTCAATTTGCATGTCATCCAAATTTCATAAAATAACATAAAGATTCAAACTTGGGAGTTGCATAGCAATCAATCACACAAACATAATCAACCCACTATATAACTTTATGATTCATAGTTTAATAGAGGGTTCTTGAACTCCACGGATGAAAGGAATCTGTGGATGAACACTGCGCATACCTTAGATTGAAGATCCATGAAAACTAGCGGTGCAATCGGCTTGAATCTTGAAAGACATCTAATGTTTCATTAAGGTTCTTGATTTTTTTCTTGACTAGGGTTTAACCCCTTTGGGAGAGAATGTTCTTGTTCTTGAGGAGATGATCTTGAGTGGAAACCCTAATCTTGTGGTTTAGAGTGTATGATAGAATTTTTTTTTAGATGTTTAACTAAAGAAAATAGGAGAAAATTACGTCCCTTGAGGGTTTTAAGTCATGGGAGGCAAAGGAAAAGACCAAAATACCTTTATGAAACCACTTTCTAATTGTTAAATTTATCAGCTGATGACCAAGATTGAAATGTCGTCAGATTTGTGAGAAGTTATCACAAATGTCGTCACTGGGGGCTGGTTTCTGCCTAAGGCTTATGACATTCGTGATAAGCCGTCATACTTGTGATAAGTTATCACAAAATGTTGTCACTGGGGGCTGGTTTCTGCCTAAGGCTAACGACATTCGTGATAAACCGTCAGACTTGTGATAAGTTATCACAAAATGTCGTCACTCAGTTTTCCAGGCTGCCATGTTGGAGTAAAATAGGTATAACATTTTTCTCCAATATCAAATTTGGCCGAAATTGGTATCGTTGGAAAGATAATTCAAGTAGCTTTCACTTGACATATAGTAATTCCTCTAATTAGATATATACAAGAATTTAAGGTCGATTGAAGTTGACCCAAGTTTTGACACTCGCTAAAACTTGAATGATAGGAAAAATTTCAACTTGTCCTTGAGTTAGGGGACCTCTATGATCTAATTTCATGCTAAAATATATTTGCACACTATATAATTGATTAACACACTCAATTCACATAGGGTTCAAGGCTTTTGGAACATCTATGCATATGAATCATGGATTTTCTTTCTAGTCTGAAATGTGGGGCGTTACAAAGAATCTCTAGCTCAAGAGCGGGAATAGGGTCTATTAGATGACCCCTATCCGAGCGCTTAGCTGGGTATGCATCACACGACTATCCATGACCTCTAGGTCATCCACGAATAGGAGTAGGATCCCTATGTTTGGTCATGGGACCCTCATCACGTGTAGCGATAGCACGTGTCCTAGCTATCTGTGAAAGAGAAAAGTCACGGGAATACTTCTACAAACCAACTCAAACTATTTGAATAATATTCGGAAAAACAAGTGAAGGACTCCTAAGAATATCCCATAGCCTTCCTAATATAGGATATAGATGTATTTGTTCTGATCCACAGAACATTACTAGACACTTGCATTTATACAAATAATAGCAGTGAAGCCTAGCCTATAATAACAATTTGTCATGACTTAATTTATGAGACATAATAGAACCTACTAAATCTGATCAGTAGGTAAGAAAAACCTAACCTAGAGATAACACAATGTATTAAATAAATGGAAAATGTGCAACATAGGCAAATCTCAAGAACAAAATTTATAAATATCAAAGATTCTAGATAAACCAAATAATTAATAGAAGATACCAATCCCATTACCTGGTAGAGAAAGTACAAGAATATCTAATAATATAAATACAACTCAAAGTCTAGAATTGTCCTTAAATCTATCTTGAAACAAGAGACTAAAAATAAAGTTAGAGGGAAAAAGGTGACTCAAACTCCAAGAGCTCACTGTATCACCTAAAACTAGTCACAGTATGAAAAATGATCAATGGTGACACCTAGTACTCTAATCTGCACCAAAAAGGCATAGAAATATAGTATGAGTACCAAAACAAAGGATACTCAGTATTCATCATCATCCGACTGAGCTAAATCATGATATAAGTATGATAAAATACAAGATAACCTAACTAATTCAAGATAAAAAAACAAACCTGATTCACCTCCAACATCGTTGTACATAGTAAGTGATTAAACTGGATTAACATTATAACATAATGCATCAAAACATTCAAACTAACACTCGAACATAATACATGAACTATTCAAAATATAATGTATCCTAAAGAATCAACATAAGAATAAAATAATACAAATTTCCTCCCATACACCAATTGTACAGAAGAGTAAAGACCTCATCACATCCTCAAATACGACTGGAGAGAGTTGTAATGGCCCTTTAAGTTATTTTTCATAAATCCCTCTTATTTTCACTATTAGATCTTTCCCATAGCTGCCCCAAGTTATTTGTGACTTTTTGTAACTGATAGTTCGGTAACCAAACAGTTCATTTGTTTTTAGAGCCATTTCCCCATTTAAAAGTCTACGTTTCTTTCAAATGGACACCGATCAAAAACCTTAGTGAAACAACCTTGGATGTAAATTACTATTATTTTCGAAGCTCTTGAATATAAATTTTATGCTAGGTATAAATTTGATTCGGGTCCCACTGCACCCGAGCTCATTTTGACCTATTTGTCAAAAAGTGGATAAATTGGAAATTCAGGTGCAGTATCCACATATGGTTCAAACAACCTCGGATGTTGAATCCAACTTTTTGAACATATCTAAAATATTGAAATTAGTGTGAGAACATATTTTATTTGCTCATATTGTGTTTCGGATAGATCCTGAGAGACTGGCCAAAATTTTAAAAAATATTCTAAGTTTTAGCTATCATCTGGTGTAGCAGAAGGTAGTGTAATCATGCATAGATCATCAAAATCGTGGACCACGTGCAAAAAATTTCCGCGACTGAGTACTAAGGATAAAGGGGTATATAAATGCCATTTTTTTTAGAATTGGCCATTTTCCAATTCCTTTGAGTTCCACTAACCCTAATAGAGTGTGCAACCTATAAATTGAGTATTGGGTGTTGATTGGGAGCTAGAATAACTTGTATATTTTTTATTAGAAATGGATTTAAGGTATGAAATCCTTTATTTCTAGTGTTGATTCTTCATTATTTGACCCAAAACCCCAATTAGCTTAAAAGCATGAATTAATTCCAAATAAGCTTGGTTTTCACTTGGTTATTGAGGGTTATGATTCCCTAATGGTATTTGAATGTTGGCTTGACCTTAAAGACTTTTTTTCCATAAGTGGGACCCATTTGTAGTTTTTGGTGTTTTTTTTGGGACCCGAAGCATAATGGTGCAATATGGGTATCGATATTTTCATAATAATGACTAGGTTGTATTTTTGATAGCTTGTCACCTTGAAGAAACATATTAGAATGGAAAGGAAAAAGTTTTGCAGTTCAAGGGATTTATTCGGATTCGAGGTAGGTTAGGCTTACTTATTATTAGATGGAGATTAATTATAGTATAATTATGATATCTTGTTGAGATTAGGAGGGGTTTTAGAGGATTGGAGTGATAAATGGTAATCCTTTGATTAGTTGAACCATTTAGTCCATCTAAACTTATATCATGAGATTCTTGACTTGTAGACAAGAACCTTGGATTATTGGACTTGTTCAATCATGAGTAGCTTAAAGATGTTCTAATTTTTCTGACTAGATGGGAGCAACCTTGTCACTCATGTTAGGAGCAAGTGGACCTTAGTTTTGCATAGTTGAGAAATTGTATTAGTTACTTGGGATAAATTAAGGATGATGCTTGAGGAAGGACCACAACATAGACATATTGCGGGTTGATAAACCTTTAAGACATGATTTAGAAAACTTAGCTTAACCCCAGGTAGAAGTTAGACATAAATTTAAATATGGGATATTAGAAGTGGGACTTGACCCACCTTAAGATTGGATTTTGTAGTATCATTAAAGACCTAGGTTCTTGTTAAATGTCTAGAATATGCCTTTGATAGTATGATGGGTAACCCACGATAATAAATTATCCATGATGCTGGTATTGGGAGTAATATTCGTGGTTAATTATTAAATCATTATAAATGCTTGAATAAAAAAGAATTTTCCTTAACTTGAGTTAATGAATATGTCATCTCTCAAATCATTGACTAGATTACTATATGGGCTACAAATTATGTTATTATTCGTATCGTGTTTAAGTCTAGTGACTAAACTAGTATTTTTCCTAAAAATCCCTTATGTGCCAATATTATGAACCATAATGATAAAGGGCTCTAGTAAGTATAACTTTTTTTGTATAAGTAAAAATGCTACTAAATATGTTGAACCCGATAATGCATTGAATCTCCATGCCATATAGATATATTCATACATTAATTGATAGATTATCTTCGGCAATGAATGATGAGATATAAAGGTATGATCCCCATTACTTCTCTTTTATATTATCCCTCGTGGGGCTTGCCAATTATTATTGAATTGATTGATTATATATACATATGTATGTTGATATCATTGATACCCAGTTCCAGTCTGGACGATATGACTATTTTATTTATACCCAGTTTGAGTTCAGAGGATATATTGATAATATTTGTACCTAGTTCTAGTCAGGAGTATATGTTGAGATTATTAACACTTGATTCGAGTTCAGAGGATATGATGGTGGTATTGTTGCCTAATTCAAGTCCAAAGGATATGATGATGCTATGAATGGCAAGTACTTATATATATGGTTGTACTTTTTATGATTACTTTTGTATGTGCATTAAGGGTATGGTGTCATCCCTGGGATATTGAATATACTCACTAATGCAAATCACTTACTAAGTGAAAAAATTCATGTTATTACTTACTAGTGATTAGAAATGGAACATGCCAAATAATGAATTGAGACTATTCGATGTGATGGGGATTTACTATAAATATTCGGATCCACCTAGTAAATATTACTAGTATTAGATAATGGTTAATTAATAATCTTGGTGGTTGAAATAGGCTATGTGGGACTAGTTGCCTACTATATAATTGTCTTGATGAATATAAAACTAATGGAAAAGATAATGACTCTTGCTTAACTAACATATGGTAATTAGTATGCTAATGTGTAGCTAGTGAAAATGATGATATTTAATAATGATCTATTGTTGATTTTAGTTCTAAGAGAAATTTGCAAAGATGTTTAATTGATGATAAATGCAGAATATAGTTGAATATTTTTTTTTGAGATTTGGTTACATTGGTAGATATAATTTGTTATTATATTCTTCGGTTTACTCTCCGGTAGTATGGGATGCCGCGATGGGTTCTTTTACTTTATGTTCTAGTTGGTGTATGGGCACAATCTTTGTATATAATTTGTTGTGATTGTATTGGTGTTGATTTACGCTTTTGGATCATTTACTTCGTACATATGATGGAATTGGTGTGTATTGATGCACTATGCCTTATTATTGTTTTGATTTAATTACTTATTATATTCATTGATGATGAGGATGATTCAGGTTTGATTTTGTACCTTGACTTAGATGTATTATCTTGATATATATCGTCTTTATACCATTATTTAGCTCAGTCGGTCAATGATGCCTACTGAGTACCTGTTGTTTTTGTACTCATACTATACTTTTATACCTTTTTGGTGTAAATTTTAGTACAAGTTGTTGTCGTTGAGTTGAGCTTGTGCAATGTTGATATTTTGAAGATAGGGTAGGCTCTTAAAGTTCCGAGTCACCCATTTCCCTATATCATTAGTTTAGTCTTTTGTGATCAAGACAGATATATTAATTATTTTAGATTTTTGGGTTGTATTTTCTACTTTCATACTTAGATGTTCGTGTTCTAATATTACCAAGTCATGGCGTTTCGTATCCGTGTTTGACTATTTCATTTATGTTGGAACCTTGTTTGATTATGACTTGTATTTGTATTTTTGTCCTAGTTGGGAATTTCTATCGAAGTAACCCATTGCGTTAGCTCCTGGTTAAGGTGTTGGCTTACCTATTGGTGGGATTTGGTAGGTGCTATCATGAGTTGTAAATCGGGTAATGTCAAGAGTACACCAAAGAAAAGAATAAAGCCAGCAACTAATATTATAGATACATTTCATCATTATTTACTCATAATTCCCCAATTATCATCAATCAGTCATTTACTGACATTTAACAATTTACCAATATTTGACAGTATACCCATATTCCATAATGCTAGAGCATCATTTAATAAAATTATAATCGATACTCACTAGTTACCGGTGTGAGCTAACCATCTCTTATTAACTAATACCATTGATAACAAGCCATCATCTAGCCTCTGTTTATTATTTAACAACTATTCTCCATATATGCACTAATCGTTAAATATTAGATATCCATCATTTATTAAATAACACCATTTATCCACTAACATTATTTATTAACTAATCACAATTTACAAACTAATCCTTGTTTATAAACTAGTCATTATTAGGAATTCAAATAACATCAACCACTAATCAATATTTAGTACTAACCATCAATTATACTATTTTATAAATATTTATCACTTACGGAATATAACCGGTATCACTAATGTCAACAACATACCCAAACTTCATATAAATAAACATAAGAATATTGTTTCCATACATAGGGCATAGCAGGATTCAAAGGTAGATATTCCCATAGGCACATCAATATAATCATCCTCCGTCCTTGCCGAGTATCAATATCATCATAATAATCATCTGGCCCTGTCGGGTATCAATACCTCTTCATAATATCCTCCATCCTAGTGGGAATCAACATATCATCGTAATATCCACCGGCCTTGCTGGGTATCAACATATTATCACAGTATCCTCCGGTCTTTCTGGGGATCAACATATCATCACAATATCCCCCGGCCTTGTCAGGTATCAACATATCATAATAATATCCTCCGTCCTTGTCGGATTTCAAAATATCATCATAGGAGGTAGTAAAATCAATAGAATGAGTATTCATACAATCAAACTTCATGATTTCAAGTATGCTTACAAGTATAAATTTAAATTTAATTAATAAGCATGACTTCTAGCATCATTAGCTCATAGTTTCTAATGCCATCAATAAAAATGATTTTTAGATTTCTAGATTAATTATTAAGTGTGATTGTATGCATAAGTAATAGCATAGTCAATATCTTGAATAAAATCCTAATCGATCGCTTAATCAATAAAAAAATCCTGGGCTAATTCTGTAGCATATTCAATAGCTCGTCATAACATAATTAATAGTCTAGTTAAATAATACATAAGCATTAATTCCAATGTCATCATCACCATAACCATTAAGTCTCAAGCTTCTAAATATGGCATCAATGAACATTTCTAAGTATTCACCCAGTGTATAAAGGTCTCAAGAGAACTAATCATCAATCTTGACTTAAGGTGGGTCAAGATCCCATTTCTAAATCCTCAAAATATATTCTAAGTCAAATTCTACCCCAAACTAGGCAAGGTATCAAGATCCACTCTTAGATGTATAGAAAGCCACAATTAGCCCTAATGTAGAGATTCTACTCAAGAACTTCAACTAAGTCCAATGAAAGCTAAAGCAACCTTCATTAGTGTAGGAAACTAAGGACAAACTTACCTTAAGCGTAATTAACTAGAGCATTTAATTTAGAGCTAACTAATGTATTCTCATGCTAAACATGAGTAATGAAGTCAAATACACTAAGGTTCAAGGCAACTAGCTAAGTATTTCAACTCTATGCTTTCAATATGGCCTAAATAGTCCAGCTATCACAAGCCTTACTGAAAAGACCCAAACCAAGGCCTTGTCATAATAGGTACCTCAAGCCCAACAAAGACAGGAGATCACCCCATTACCTAAGCCAACCAAACAATATATACCCAAGTTGGATGAATCCCGAACATATAACAAGATATAATATCTGATAACTCCATGACTTTAGGATAGGTTCATGACCATGACCAAGCCAAATAAGTCAAACCATCTAATACCAAACCAACAACCACATCATAATAACCAAATCCGTATTATTCCATAATGTACACAAGTCCATAGTTGTCCATACAAAGCCTCTAAAAGAAATCCAAGAATATTCGATCGGGACATGCCCCCAACCATGGACAAATCCAATATCCAAACCTAAACCTATAAAGAAATAACAAAAATCAAGTAAGAAATAGAGCCTTCTAAAGTATGTAATCTTACCACTTTAAGTTAACACAAGGAATTCCCAAAACCAATCACTGAGTAGGAGGGTAGTATAACCAATGCTTGCATCGCGTGGGAATACCATGTCGAACATGGTTAGTGGTTGAAATGCTAGAAAATAATTCAAGGATAAGGAAAAATAGTGCCAACAGTTCAAAACCAATTAATCAATGCATATACCAATGCAATACATACATATACTTATATATATAGATCTATCATGCCGGGATAGGGAAGAAGATTAGCATGAATTTGAAATCATTAACTTAGGTTGTGTAGCATGATCATCATAGAACAAGACACCCATAGGCTATATGGGCCCAACTCTCCCTTAGCTGGAAGGGAATCAGTGCTTGTAGCAAGAAATAGAAAATATCCATAACCATATATGCCTATATAGGGGACTCAAACCTCCCGGACTGATCAAGGTGACTTAAGTGGCAATACACACAGTAAGAGGGATTCGAGCTTCCCTTCCATATGTTCATTCAGGGGACTCAAACCACCCGATCACAAAGACACTCAAACCGACTTTCCAGTGTTAGTCCTTCCAACTCCACTTTCATAGACTTGCTACATATCCCTCTTTCAATCCCATTCTAAAACCACCATTTCACACATGCAACCATTTATCCAATTACTTAATAAAGTCACTTTGTTGGTATCGTCATACCAATACTACTTGCAAACTTACAATATGCCATTACCATTATAAATTCACCGTTCATTCATTTGACTTTGGGAATTAAACCCATCATCTAACAAAGAAAAAAGTTCAATTCAAAGTTAGGGGCTCGAACCCATTATCTAACAAAGACAAATCAATTTCATGTTTGAGTACTCAAACCCATTTAACCGATTAAACTACCAAAGTTACCATTTATTTAATAAAATGGCCAACAAGGACTTCACAAAACTATTTACCAACCATTCATATTCCTTAGGCCAATGCCTTAGTTCAAAATACCATTTAATATGTGACTACTTTATTCTCTTAGGCATCTTCATAAACACTTTGAGGGCATATCATTATCATTACTAAAACCAAAGTAAAAACCATCAAGTTTAGGGTTATCCATGACCCCTTTTTTAAAACAAAATTACCAAGAACCCATATGTGAAACCATCACAAAAAACATGTATAACAATAAGTTAAACCAAGAGTAACAATACTCAACCATATGCAATAAAACCCTTATTTTGGTATTCAAAACCACTATTTAAGAATCTTAATCACACTTTAAAACATATGATATTTATGAAATAATAATGAGGGAAGAGTCACGTGCTTTATTCAAGAAGATTTACAAAGGGAAACTTGACTCTTCAGCCTCTAGATGAATACTTGTAGAAACCTTAGCCCCAATCTTTAAGAGAGAGTTAGAGAGTGTTTTTGTCTTTCAAAGTATGTTATGAGGGTCCATAATATGTTTTATGATGTAGGGACTTAAGGGTTTTTGTAATGCCCTAAAATCTGATTCTCGGGATGCCACATGGTGCTCCAAACTAGAAGTAGTCCTGAGCTAACCCTGGCTGCTTTCTACTAAATCTAAATCTCAAAATAGGGGAAAATAAGAATATGAAAACATAATAATTTTGGAAATCTTATCTAAAGTATAAAAATCTCACAAATCATTGTAAGACAATACTAAAAATCTAAATATTGAATTAAAAGTCTATCACTAAATCTAGTAGTCCGATAAGCCTCTACTATCTAAATCTAGAGAGTCACTGGGACAGGCCCCAGCTGACTCAAACTATTTGAAATAAATAAAGAAATATCTACTAATAAACTGAAGGTATGAATAACTAAGTCCCCAAACTATGAGGACTCACCAACTGTAGGGATGTAGATGAGATGCTCAAAAATCACTCACACTGTTAAGACTGACACCTGAACCTATATTATGAGACAATGTATCACATATACATATATGTAGATTAGTACCTTGAGGAAGTACTAAATACATGGGGGTTCATGTAATATGTAAACATTATCATCACAGTTTATAAAATCATGCATGCTAAATGTAAATGACTCACATGGGCTTGAGTAATCTGAATTCTCAAAATCATAATCATAATTGATAAGACATATAATGTAAATCTTGTAATCCATTAAACTTAGTTCTGAGGTATCTAAAATACCTTATCTTAGGGCTTAAAATCTCAAGACCATAACTTCCAAAAACATATGCTTTTATCTTAAATCTTTAAATCAATATACTGTTGAAGAGTGGGGGACATCTGTTGGGAGGTTCTTCTAACCGACATTAACCATATGAGCATTCATGGAGTCCCACGCCTTTCCCACATTAGGTTGAGTTGTTCTACCCTTGCCATCGGAATAGAACTTCTTATCTTAAGTGATCACAATCTTAGTCATCCGTGTAGTAGTGGAAATAATCTTAATCCTATGGTGGCACGTAGTTCTGGGGCATGAAACCTTGGTAACATACCCATCTCAGTGCTAAATACTACTCCCATTCTTATGCTCAGGATCTTAGGAAATCCACTTCAAAAATAGCACAAGGGTTTACAAGAAAACTAATTATGCTCTTTCTTTTCTTTAAATCTCAAGTCATATTAACAAAGTAGATTCTTTATCTTAGCTTAGGACCAAAAGGTCAAATATTTATCAAAAATTTGAGAATAATCTTATCATAGGGTGCTTATGGCACAAAAAATCTTGAAATAGCAATCTTAATTAGGACTTAATGACCCATGCTTCAAACTAATGTAAATCATAGAAAAACATCATGCTCAATATGCTTCTTGAAAATACTTCAAAAATATCAAAATAATAAAATGAAGAATATCAATATCATGCTTAAGCTCAATTGGGAAAATATGGAAAATCGCATTATACACATAATTATATGGAAATAGTCATGCAATTCTACATTCAATCACTTAAAATGTCATAAGCTTGTTGTAAATAACAATAATTGGTATAAACCCTAACTTGAATTTCATAGGAAATCATATAAAATTAAGTAAAATTGGAATTAAAATAATTTTTGTCCACAAGGACGAAAGGATTGTCCTTGTTCATAACCCCGCATACCTTAAATTGATGATCTTTGATGAGAAAATTGAATCTTGGATTCCTATTGATGCTTTGGAGGTGATTCTTAGAGTTCTTGAATTAGGGATTCTCAATCTTCTATTATCTTGGTGAATTGATGGAGGAAATTTTGGGTTTTTGAGAGGATGTATGAGCCTTAGGATTTTGTTTAAGAGAGAATGATGAATAAAGCATAAAGTTCTCTCAAATATGATTAATCTTTTATTTTTGGACGAATTGGGGGTTGGGGATTTATAAAAATACCCCCTTTAAACTTTTATACAAAACTTGAAAACATACATTTTCTCAATCTTGGTGGCCACTGCGATGCGCCACTATTAGAGTGGTTCACTGAAAATTGACGAATGGAAACTGGGTAGATTCTGCGATGTTGAGACATTGCCGTGCCCCTTTGGAATGCTATTTTGGCAGATGATGCAATGTGCCATTATCGCGCTAGACCTTTGGAAATTGACAAACGAGAAATTAACCCTTTCCGCAATACGCCAATATCGCGGAGGACCACTAGAATGGTAAAATTGGAAATTTACACTGATTTACAACGTGCTATGGGTCCAGACGATGGTGTTTTGCGACAGGAACTTAAAATAGCCATAACTTCTTACTCGGTTATCGGATTTAGGCAAATTTTATATTGTTGGAAATATAATTCAATTTCCTATGTAATGGAAAGATTAAATCTAAGGAATTCCACGCGAAATAAATAGTATTTTTTTTGGAAGATATCCCTTAATATTCTAGGGATGAATTTAAGCTAGGAAAAGTGTGAGGTAATACAGTTTTGGGGTAGGAAGTGTTTGGAATACTCTCATCTTAAAAGCTTAATATTTGGACACATGATGGTATGACCATACCCTATAAACCGTACCCTAGGGTAGGAGTGATATCCTTAACTCATACCCTAAGCCTTATCATGGACCTCCATACTGAATAACATACGATCACAAAGGACTAAGTCATGTACTATAATACGAGAAGTACCCTTAGATCCGTACTTTGGTCAGAATCATCTTATCCAAACTTAGGGTATCATACAATTTAACAACATACACTTCCTGCCATAACATACAACTGGTAAGATGCCTAATCGTACCTTAGATAGAATTAAACCCAACCATATTGATTTTCATATGATAAAGGGACCCTAAATCGTATCCTAACATACGACTTATACCTTAAGTCATATGTTGTCCAGAAACTCAAACATACGAATTTTTTTCTAAGGGTAAAATGCCAAGGTATTTCACTTGTATTCCATTAATCTAATACCTAAACATATCCCAAATATAAAATGATATCCTAAGAAGACAACTCAATCTAACAAGGAATAAACCTAGCTTACCTCGACGCCAAAGAAGCTCAATGAACCGCTAAACTTTCTTTTTAACCTTTAGAGAAGTCTGCTCAAGATGACAAGTTATAAAAAATAGACTCTACCTATCAATACAAGAATATCAGTACCCATATTGCACCATTGTGCTTTGGGTTTACGAAATTACCTCAAAAACCCCATGTGGGTCCCACTCACAAATTATGCATGTCAAAAATGAACCTAACATAATATCATGCTCAAAGAATAATTTCACTTAAGAATGGGTATAAACAAAGTTAAATTGGGGATTAAATCAAGCCCTCAAGGTTTTGGGGTTTTAGAAAAAAAATCAAGAAATTTTACCAAGAAAATAGTGAATTCTTACCTTCAATCGGAAGATAACTCAAAAATAAAAATTAATCTAGCCTTCCAGTCCCCAACAAGCTTTAATTTGAAGTTATCACAGTATTTAGGGTGTCTTCACTCAAGAGAATGGGTGAAGAATGAGTAAAATCGGGCAAATGGGATCATTTTATACCCAGTCTAAGTACTCCGGAGTCGCTATCGCGACCCTAAGGTACGCGATTGCCAGGTCTTGTGGTTACACAAACCAATTTCAATTGCGACCCCCACTATATAATTGTAGCATCATGATTTTGACATAAGGATGGCAATCCCTGCTGCATTAGTTGACAACTAAAGACTTGGAAATCTTTAAAGTCTCTACTAAGGCCTCAAGATTCATTCAGAATCTTGTATACGCAAATGAACTATGTAACCATAGCAAATTTAACATTCTAGATGCCATGGAATACTTGGATTTTTAATCCGAGGTTGTTTCGACCAAATGTGGGATCCACACATATTTCCAATTTTTTAACTTTCTGACCAGTAGGTCAAAATGAGCTCGAGTGCCTTGGGAATCAAACCAAAGGTCTACCTATCTTAGTGTTGATATTTTTAAGCTTCTAGCACAGTCAATATTTTAATAAGAGTTCATTTTATTAATTTTTTTGCTTGGTGGTTATTTGTAACCAACAAAGACTTTTAAGAAGGTAAATAGCTCTAAAAACAAAATAAACTTCCCGGTAACCAAACTGTCAACCTTAGCAAGTCATAAATAACTTTGGGAAACTATGGAAAATCTTTAACAGTGAAAATAAGTTGAGATATGGAAAATAACCTGAATTGTCATTTCAAGCTTTACCCTTGAAATATACACCAATGACCTCTAAAGCACCAGATTTACCCTAAAACAGTCGTGTTGAGTTTGACTGGACTGCTAATGCAATTAATGGGACATATAAAGTTGTTGTTAACCAAGTTTAATGAACTGTTAAAGCAATTATGAGGGTAACTAAAGCACCTATTAACCAAATTGATTGAACCACTAACACGATTTAGAAGGCCGCTAAAGCGGCATTAGCCTATTATATAAAATGTTAAAACATCCAGAGTAGTCGTTTAAGACGCATTGATTGAGGGAATTTTGAGATATGATTTTGTCTCTTTATTTTAAGTTTGTACTCTTCCTTTTAATATATTTGTCATCTCACTTCCACTTTTTCCATCAGAACTCTTTGTAAACTCAAAATTCCTAAAATAAACATATTTCAAAAGATAATGAGATACAAATGAGTGGAAAAATCATTGTTCATCAACTAGAGGATCAAGAAAAAGGAATTCAAATTAGGTGATATGGTGTTGTTGGTTAATTTTAGACTATTGTAATGATATTATAGGTTATTTTTGGTATTACCATTTATTTTTTCCATTTACATCTTTCCTATGGATGCCCAAACACTTTTATGACTTGCTGGAACTAACAGTTTGGTTACCAGGCAGTTCATTTGTTTTTAGAGCCAATTCCCTATTTTAAAGCCTTTACTTGTTAAAATTGTATACCTGGAAAAAACTTTAGTCGAAGAACCTCGTATGCCAATTTTGGCTATTCCAGTATCTCTGAAACACTAATTTTAGGCTAGGAGGACCTTTATTCCAGGTCCCGAGGCTATTGGACACATTTTGGGCTGTCAACCAAGAGTTAAGTAAAATGGAAAGTGATTGTGGGACCCACTTTTCATCAAAATCACCTCAGATAGAAATTTTCACTATGCCATTGAATTCAAAATGTCAAATCTAATAAGGTAGCGTAGTCCATATACATATATGTGATCCCAGATGAATCCAAAGGGGTTGGGGGAGACTTAGAATTTCTCCAAGTCTCATCTAGTGTTGGTACATTGCTTAAGCGATGCGTTTAATCGCTTAGATGATCTGGTAAACCCCAGCAAGTATCGCTTAAACGAAAAAGTGTGTATCTTAATAAAATATCTTGGTAGTAGGGAAGTATCACATATGCAATACTATTGATGTGTAGGCGACACTTGCCCAGGCAACCAGATATCACATAAGTGATTGGCTGATCATGTAAGAGATAGGCATGCCAGAGAATATGTATCTCTGAAGTGACCTGAAGTTCACTTAAGAAATACCCGTTGATGATAGGCGTATTTACATGCCTAAAGCACCTTAATTTACCCATATTTTAGCTAAGTTTTGAGAACAAAATATATAATTCATGAACTTTTAGTCCTTTTTCCTATAAGTGAGCTAACAAATGTGATTAGCAAGTTTTCAGGTATAAACGATGAAGATTCCAGCACTTTATGGATAACTTGACGCCCAAGAAAGCTTCACGAAAGAAGAAAAGCAGCGTTTGGACGCCTATGTACTGAAAGTGATGCATGGATAACTTGTCCTGGGCAAAAACAGCATTTCTAAAGACTTTGGGGATCAGCAGTAACTTAGTAGGATTAGGATAAGGATGCAGTAACCTAGTAGGATTAGGATAAGTACGTAGTAGCCTAGTAGGAATAGGATATGGGTGTTATAAATACCCTATGTTTCTGAAGTTTTTATTATTATCTCTCTCCATTCGAATAATTCATTCAACTCTTACAATTCGATTCACTCATTAATTCAAGTATTTTCCATTCGACTTTTGCTACTACTTCACGTTACAATATTCTGTAAGTTTTAACAAAGAAAAACGACTCTCTTGAGAAAAACGGAAGGAGCAAAAACGTCCAACCCTAGTTGACATTTATCACTTCCATCGCCAAGACTATCCTAAGTGGTGGTATGATGATTATATCTATTGTGATTTCCGTTGCACTCATGAGTAGGTAAACTTCTCTGTTAGGGTTATGGAAGCCTTATGAGATACTATCGGTTGCTATGAGTTTGTGAATTCTTGATACGTATGCTGCTTATATCATTACACTCTTCATCTTAATTGAATTCTTGTGGTTGCAAACATTTAGAATACGCCAGTATAGCATTAACTTGTTCGAAAGAAAAGTTACATGTCTGGAAAAGAGAGAATGACAAGGAAATAGGTCTTCTAAACCCTGTTTAAAATTTAGTGCCGTAACTGGATTAACCTCTTGGAGAATTCGTACCATTAGTATACGCTTTAAGCTCGAAAGAGTTAAAGTGATATAATCCTTGATGGTCAAAAGACACTAGGATTTACCATAGAATACGAATCTCTATAAGCACATGCATGTCTGAATTCCGCATAACTCATAGCCAATAGATACGTAGAACTCATAAGGTGGACATAACCCTAACTTACAATTCTCATTGATTAAAACCTACCAAGCATTCCGTTTTTACTTTGATTTTATTACTTAACGTCAAAATCCAAATCCCCCTTTTTTCGTAGAATTTTCGACTAACAGTCTAATAATAGTTGCATACTTAGTTACCGAGTATTCCCTGTGGGATTCGACACCCAGCCCAGTTGGGTTCTATATTTGACGACGACTGCTTACACTCTTACGAGAGCTGTAGTTTGAGCGTTATCAAATTTTGGTGCCGTTGGCGGGAAATATGGTTGTCAACTAAGTTTGTGATAGTTACTAGACCCTTTGGTCAAAGATTCTCGTACTTTACTTTTAGTTGTTGTTTTTGTTTTCTGCAAGTTTTGTTCAGTGCATGCCAAATACTCGAAGTTCTGGTCAACCATTATTACCATAAACCCTGAACCGCAACTTATTGGCAGAATGGATGCACAATGTGACGTTGACAGAAGGGCGGCTCAACAGGATCAGACTAGACTAGCTGCACTGGCAGCTTCTCAAGTGCATCAACAGAATATTGATAACCCAGGTCATGCAACAAATCCTGATGATGAGGACCTGGGTGATGAGGAGTTACTGAATCCTAGGCGTACTGATAAAGTGGTGGCACCTATGCATAGGAGAGATCGTCAAGCTAGAATGAGACCTGACCACCGAGCTGTGCAGACTCCTTTTGATGATGATGATGACGATCTGGATGGAGCTGGTGCTACAGGATCTATTATTCCTCCGCCCTTGGCACCTGGAGCAAAGTTCAATATCACCAGCACCATGATTCAACTATTGCAACTCAAGGGATTATTTGGTGGACTTGCAGGCGATGATCCAAATATGTATCTGATCAACTTCATCTCTACATACAAGTCATTCGACAATCCAGGCGTTGGACAAAATGCAATTCGGCTGCGCTTATTTCCATTGTCTCTATATGGGGAGGCAACTCTATGGTTGAATGGGCTGACTCCTGATTCTATTACTAATTAGAGGAAACTGAAAGACTCTTTCCTAGAAAGATTCTTTCCGCCATCCAAGAGAGCACAGTTGAGAGATGAGATCAGCAATTTTCGACAGCTTCCAACTGAAGCTCTCCACGAAACATGGGAGAGGTTCAAGAAGAAGCTTATGCGGTGCCCAAACCATCAGATGACGAATATCCACTTGATGGAGATATTATACAGGGATTTGAACTCAGTGACAAAGCCAGTGGTTGATAACGCTGCAGGTGGGTCATTCATGGACCTTACTTTTCTTGAGACAAGTGATATGCTAGATCGTATGACAAAGCAGAGTAGAGCTTGGCATACCAGGGATTCTGAGGTAGCAAGCTCTACCGTATCTATTAGCTTGACTGCAGGGCAGAGGCGTAGACAAGAGGAACGTGAACAAGATATGGCTCACATGAAAATGCAGATAGATCTTCTTACCAAGCACTTATTATCAGGAAAAACTGAAAAAGTCAAAGCAGTTGCATCAAAAGGAAGAGACGAATCCGATTCAGAGGAGGAAGCCAACTACTTGAATAATCAGGGGGTTTCCAAGGCAATGCCCAAGGAAACCAAGGTCGGAACTATTATGGTAAATCTGGAAACAAGGACCGTGATCAAGGAAGTTGGAAAAACAATACCGACAGGAGTGGTTTGTATGTTCCTCCTGGAAGATGTGACGCCGCTGCATCTGGTTCTAGAAATATGTCCATGGAAGATATGATAGCTAAGCTGCTGAAAGGAGTAGAGGCAACCAGCACAGGAGTAACTGAGGTAATAAATGATCTGTCCTCAATGAAGCAATTGGTTGACTCGCATTCCACTTCAATAAAATAGCTGGAGCAATAATTGAGTCAATTATCTACGACATTCAACCAAAAAAAGGCTGGAACACTACCCAGCGACACTGTGCAAAACCTAAGGAATGACGGATCGTGTATGGCTATTACTACCCGGAGTGGTAAAGTGTTGGAAAATCCATCCAAGGACAAGCAGGTGGTTGATGATATAGAGGATAATGTTATTGATGTAGAATGTCAAGAGGCTAAAGAAGCTGAAGAGTGTGTTCATGACGTCACCCCTAGATATTTGCAGCCTGAAAAGATTGATAGTTGGAAGCAAGGTAAAAAGAAAGTGGTGGAGAAAACTATTCCCCTTCCACCACTACCTTTTCCGCAGAGACTGAAGAATAAAGATGATGATACCAGGATCAGTAAATTCATGACTATGTTGAAGCAGCTGACTATTAATGTTCCTTTGGTGGAAGCGCTAGAGCAGATGCCCGAATACACTAAATTCATGAAGGACCTTTTAACGAAGAAGCGGGCAGTAAGCTATGAGCCGACAGATAATATTCATCATTGTAGTGCAATTGCCACAAGGTCCTTAGTACAGAAGAAGGCAGACCCTGGTGCTTTCACTATTCCTTGCACGGTTGGATCTATGAATTTTGCTAAGGCATTGTACGATTTGGGAGCTAGCATTAATTTGATGCCACTATCCGTCTACAGAAAGTTGGGGTTGGGCGACCCTACACCAACCAATATACGGCTCGTGATGGCAGATAGGTCGGTAAAACGACCTGTGGGTATCTTGAATGATGTGTTGGTGAAGGTGCCTACCTTCATTTTTCCTGCAGACATTATGATTTTGGATTGCGAGGTGGATTATGAAGTTCCTATAATCTTGGGACGTCCTTTCCTTGCAACAAGAAGTGTGCTTATTGACATGAGAGCTAATGAACTTTTATTTCGGTTGAATGACGAAGTTGTCCGCTTTGATATATGCAAAGCAATGAAGCAGCCCAGCGATACGAATATGTTCTCCGTAGCTGATGTTCATTATGAGGATAAGAAAGCATTATCTGTAGAGAAACAGCTTATTGTTGAGCCATTGTCTACTGCGCTACTGAATGTTGAGTATGAGGACGATGAAGATTATAAAGAAACTATGTGTGCTCTAACAGAAATAGGGTCCTATTCTCATACTCCTAAGCAGCCGGACCTTGATCTTAAGAATCAACCGTCACCAACAGCGAAGACTTCCATTGAAGAGCCCCCAGTGCTAGAATCGAAAGAGCTCCCCAATTATCTAAGGTATACGTTCTTGGGAAGTGGAAATACACTTCCGGTGAGTGTGGCAGATGATTTAAGTGAACAGCACGTAGAGGCTCTCATCTCTGCTCTGAAGAGATACAAGAGAGCTATGAGTTGGACTATTGATGATATAATTGGTATCCCTCCTGGGATATGTATGCACAGGAGTCATATCGAAGAAGATTGCATGCCTACAAGTAAGCATCAGGGTCGTCTGAATCCATTCAGAAAATGATGCCCCATCTATCTCGATGAAGTCTAAGTAATCGAGATAGCTATGTGGTGCCGTGACAATAAATCCAGCGCTTGGTGGGAGAGAACCCATCGTTTTTAATTGTTTTGTTTTCTTAATATTTTGTCGAGCCACGACCAAAACTAAGGCTCTTGATGGGAGGCAACCCATCGTTCTAATCGTTTTTGTTGTTTTTGAGTAAATGTAGGTGCAAGGGGTGTAAAGAAGGATATTGGTTTCAAATTTTGATTTGGAAGTATTGCATGTTGAAGGTGGTAAGTTAGGAATGAAGAAGCAAAAGGCTATGGGTTAGGCATTGCCTATGAAAATATAGGCAAAGAACAAGGCAAGGCCTATGTAAATATAGGCCATGAACAAGGCATGACCTAAGCTCTCAGATTCTAGAGTGCCATATCATAGGCGCCGCCTATGCTCAACAATGTCATAGCATAGGCGCCGCCTATGCAAAGGCATTTTTTCTCTGAATCTAGCATGCCATAGCATAGGCGCCGCCTATGCCAAGCATAGGCAAAGCATTAGGCGCCGCCTATGGTCACTTTTGGTCTCCAAATCTGATTCCAAATGGGTCAAAACCCGACCCAAGCTTGTCCTATAAATAGAACCTTAGTCTTAGAACAAAAATTCAATGAAACTTCAACCTAGGAGCAGCCTACCTCTCCAAAATCTCTCAAAAATTTTCCTTTTGCTCTTTTACTTTGCAAGAACATCTTCCGAAGCCATCAACCAAGTAAGTACTTCTTTGTTCTTCTTTTATATTCCGTAAGTACTACACTACTACGCCTATAATGAATTGTTAAATCTTGAAGTAGTATTGGTGATTTGAATGTGGTTGATTTGTTGTGATACAACTAAGTGAGTGAAAGAATACGTAAGGATGATCTTGACTTGTTTCCAACTTGTATTTGATTTTGATGCACTGTCATATTTTTGCGGAATTGACATGGTCAAGAAAATTGCGTAATCTTGTAACTAGAATACCTACATGTTGGAATGACTCGTTCATCGAGATAAAGATCATGATTGAATACAAGCATAAGATGTTGTGATTATTTCTATGCCATAACTTGATACGATCTCTGTGTAGTAGTCTTGTGCAAAAGGTGCATTAATCCACACATAAAAGTATAGTCAAGATTACATGAAATAGAGTTGGAAAGGATAGTAAGATGACATGAAAGTATGACTGTGCTGAACATATTGTTGGAACATATCACCTAAATGTATGTCGATGAAGTCTGAGTAATCGACATCATTCACTTAATTAGTTTGTGTCAACAAATTAAGTATGGGGTGGTGCCACTATTGTCCGTTTTTCGATTAAATCTTCCGAGATGAGCTAGCATGAATTTATTGTAGTCTCAGGTAAAATGGCACCAAAAAGTCGACCAGGAAAAGAAAAAGCGTCCACCTCACAGAAAGGTCAGAAAAGGGGAAGAAAAGAACAAGATGAATCATCCTCTCTGCAAATACCTCGAATGACGATGTGAAGGATAACTCTGGTAATGACGACTCTGATGATGATTCCGACGTAGGGGGTTTGACCCCAGACATAGAAAGGGAGTCTGACTAATCTGGTTTTTCTTACTTATTTCCACTGAGGGCAGTGTGTCCCGTCTAAGTGTGGGGTGAGGGTATTTGTATGCTGTAGCGTACTTCTTTGCCTGCATTTATTCTCGTTTGTAGTTAAATTTTTTGATTTTTTTAGATTTTGCATGAAATTGTTCTGATAGGCGGCATGGTATTATGACAAGAGTTTGTGCTAAAACCATTGCTATTGAGACGTTTAGGCTCCAAGTGTGACTCACTGTGTGATATTTGTGTGGTTTAGTTCATTCATCTATTGGGTCAAGAGTCTATACTGCTCCCAATAAAGTTAACCATGTGCCTTGTGTGTGAGGTTATAGTATATTCTGTGTTGTGACTGATGCTAGAACTTTCCTGGTGTGTGTGTAAAGAGAAATAAAGAGTGTGAGTTTAGGAGATGATTTAGGTATTTCTTTGACAGCCTGTGATTGTTTACCTTTTGTTTACCTACCCGTGGACATTATCCTAGTCAACCCTTTTGAGCCTTTAAGCCATTTTCTTTGACAGCCTCATATGTAAGCCTAATCCATTTTTTTTCAAGACCATAATTTGATCCAAATTCCTAAGTGCTTTAAGTTGTGAAGTCATGTGACAAAATAAGAGGAAATTGGGTGAGAGTGATGCCTTAAAGTGAATTGGTACTTGAATTTGTTATGAAAAAAAAAGAGTGGCTATCATAGAGGTGTGTTAAAAAAAAAGAAAAGAAAAGAAAAAGAAATAGAAAAATAAAAAGATAAATTGTGTTTATGATTAAATAAAAAGATAGTTATGCTTGAATGGCAAAATAGGTGAAAAGGGGTGATAGATGAAAGAAAGGTAGCAGGGTTGATTAAAAGAAAGAGTTAATGGCATAATGTGATGTATTAAAGAGCTTAGGAACATAGTCACTATTTCTGGCCAAAATAGTCCTACCCGTCCCTTAGCCTACAGTACAACCTGTAAAGACCTATTTGAAACTAAGCTTAGCATTCTGATATTAGCAGAGCATTACACTAAGGGCAAGCTTATAGTCATCAGTTGCAACATATGAATTCTTTGTGAGAGTGAGAGCAAGGATAATCTTATACCCATGTTTTGAAAAATGAAATACTTGTGAGTAATTATGGGTGATATATTGTGAGACACACATGGTTGATGAGTTTTGGGTAGTCTTGTATGATTCTTTGTGCCTTAACTTTTGAATACGAATTAACCATCATCACGAGTCTATGTTGGAGGTTGAATTGTTTCTACAAGTGATTAGAAAACTACTCTTTGTTAATAATTGTTGTGCCTGTCTTGATGAATATTTTGTGTTGTTACTGTGAAACCCTAAGTAGATGTTTATATGGACATGATATATTGTTCGAGGACGAACAAAGCATTAAGTATAGGGTGTTGATAATAGGCATATTTACACGCCTAAAGCACCTTAATTTACCCATATTTTAGCAAAGTTTTGAGAACAAAATATATAATTCATGCACTTTTAGTCCTTTTTCCTGTTAGTGAGCTAACAAACGTGATTAGCAAGTTTTCAGGTATAAACGATGAAGATTCCAGCACTTTATGGATAACTTGACGCCCAAGGAAGCTTCACAAAAGAAGGAAAGCAGCGTTTGGACGCCTATGGACTGAAAGTGATGCATGGATAACTTGTCCTGGGCAAAAACAGCATTTCTAAAGACTTTGGGGATCATCAGTAACTTAGTAGGATTAGGATAAGGATGCAGTAACCTAGTAGGATTAGGATAAGTACGCAGTAGCCTAGTAGGAATAGGATATGGGTGTTATAAATACCCTATGTTGCTGAAGTTTTTATTATTATCTCTCTCCATTCGAATAATTCATTCAACTCTTACAATTCGATTCATTAATTCAAGTATTTTCCATTCGACTTTTGCTACTACTTCACGTTACAATATTCTGTAAGTTTTAACAGAGAAACACGACTCTCTTGAGAAGAACGGAAGGAGTAAAAACGTCCAATCCTAGTTGACGTTTATCACTTCCATCGCCAAGACTATCCTAAGTGGTGGTATGATGATTATATCTATTGTGATTTCCATTGCGCTCATGAGTAGCTAAACTTCTCTGTTAGGGTTATAGAAGCCTTATGAGATACTATCTGTTGCTATGAGTTTGTGAATTCTTGATACGTATGTTGCTTATATCATTACTCTCTTCATCTTAATTGAATACTTGTGGTTGCAAACATTTAGAATATGCCAGTATAGCATTAACTTGTTCGAAAGAAAAGTTACATGTCTGGAAAAGAGAGAATGAAAAGGAAATAGGTCTACTAAACCCTGTATAAAAGTTAGTTCCGTAACTGGATTAACCTCTTGGAGAATTCGTACCATTAGTATACGCTTTAAGCTCGAAAGAGTTAAAGTGATATAATCCTTGATGGTCGAAAGACGCTAGGATTTACCATAGAATACGAATCTCTATAAGCACATGCATGTCTGAATTCCGCATAACTCATAGCCAATAGATACGTAGAACTCATAAGGTGGACATAACCCTAACTTACAATTCTCATTGATTAAAACCTACCAAGCATTCACGCTCAAACTACAGCTCTCGTAAGAGTGTAAATGGTCGTCGTCAAATATAGAACCCAACTGGGTTGGGTGTCGAATCCCACAGGGAATACTCGGTAACTAAGTAAGCAACTATTATTAAACTGTTAGTCGAAAATTCTACGATAAAAAGGGGGATTTGGATTGTGACGTTAAGTAATAAAATCAAAGTAAAAACGGAATACTTGGTAGGTTTTAATCAATGAGAATTGTAAGTTAGGGTTATGTACACCTTATGAGTTCTACGTATCTATTGGCTATGAGTTATATGGAATTCAGACATGCATGCGCTTATAGAGATTCGTATTCTATGGTAAATCCTAGCGTCTTTCGACCATCAAGGATTATATCACTTTAACTTTTTCGAGCTTAAAGCGTATACTAATGGTACGAATTCTCCAAGAGGTTAATCCAGTTATGGAACTAACTTTTAAACAAGGTTTAGTGGACCTATTTCCTTGTCATTCTCTCTTTTCCAGACATGTAACTTTTCTTTCGAACAAGTGAATGCTATACTGGCATATTCTAAATGTTTGCAACAACAAGAATTCAATTAAGATGAAGAGAGTAATGATATAAGCAGCATACGTATCAAGAATTCACAAACTCAAAGCAACCGATAGTATCTTATAACTCTTCCATAACCCTAACAGAGAAGTTTAGCTACTCATGAGCGCAACGGAAATCACAATAGATATAATCATCATACCACCACTTAGGATAGTCTTAGCGATGGAAGTGATAAACGTCAACTAGGGTTGGACATTTTTGCTCCTTCCGTTCTTCTCAAAAGAGTCGTGTTTCTCTGTTAAAACTTACAGAATATTGTAACGTGAAGTAGTAGCAAAAGTAGAACGAAAAATACTTGAATTAATGAGTGAATCGAATTGTAAGAGTTGAATGACTTATTCGAATGGAGAGAGATAATAATAAAAACTTCAGCAACATAGGGTATTTATAACACCCATATCCTATTCCTACTAGGCTACTGCGTACTTATCCTAATCCTACAAGGTTACTGCATCCTTATCCTAATCCTACTAAGTTACTGATGATCCCCAAAGTCTTTAGAAATGCTGTTTTTGCCCGGGACAAGTTATCCATGCATCACTTTCAGTCCATAGGCGTCCAAACGCTGCTTTCCTTCTTTCGTGAAGTTTCCTTGAGCGTCAAGTTATCCATAAAGTGCTGGAATCTTCATCGTTTATACCTGAAAACTTGCTAATCACGTTTGTCAGCTCACTTACAGGAAAAGGGACTAAAAGTGCATGAATTATATATTTTTTTCTCAAAACTTAGCTAAAATATGGGTAAATTAAGGTTCTTTAGGCATGTAAATACGCCTATCATCAACACCCCACACTTTAAGATTTGTTCGTCCTCGAACAATATATCATGTCCATATAAACATCTACTTAGGGTTTCACAGTAACAACACAAAATATTCATCAAGACAGGAACAACAATTATTAACAAAGAGTAGTTTTCTAATCACTTCTAGAAATAATTCAACCTCTAATATAAACTCGTGATGATGGTTAATTCGTATCCATAAGTTAAGCCACAAAGAATCATACAAGACTACCCAAAACTCATTAACCATGTGTGTCTCACATAAGATATTACCCATAATCACTCTCAAATATTGCATTTTTCAGAACATGGGTATAAGATTATCCTTGCTCTCACTCTCACAAAGAATTCATATGTTGCAACTGATGACCATAGGCTTGCCCTTAGTGTAATGCTCTACTAATATCAGAATGCTAAGCTTAGGATCAAATAGGTCTTTACAGGTTGTAATGTAGGCTAAGGGACGGGTAGGACTATTTTGGCCAGAAATAGTGACTAAGTTCCCTAAGCGCTTTAATACAGCACATTATGCCATTTACACTTTCTTTCAAACAACCTTTCTACTTTCTTTTAATCTACCACCCTTTCTCACCTCTATTGTTTTTCAATTTTAAACATAACTAACTTTTTAGTTTTCTTTTCATTTTTCTTTTCATAACACACCTCTATGATAGCAATTCTTTTTCATAACAATATCAAGCACCAATACATTCTAAGGCATCACACTCATCCAATTTCCTCTTATTTTGTCACATGACTTTACAATTTAAAGCGCTTAGGAATTTGGATCAAATTATGGTCTTGAAAAAAAATGGATTAGTCTACATATGAGGCTGTCAAAGAAAATAGGCTAAAGGCTCAAAGGGGGTTAACTAGGATAATGTCCATGGGTAGGTAAAACGAAGGTAAACAATCACAGGTTGCCAAAGAAATGCCTAAACCATCTCCTAAACTCACATTCTCTATTTCTCTTCACACACACACCAAGCAAGTTCTAGCATCAGTCACCAACACAGAATATACTATCATCTCACACACACAAGGCACATGGTCAACTTTATTAGGAGCAGTACAGACTCTTGACCCAACAGATGAATGAATTAAACCACACAATTATCACACAGTGAGTCACACTTAGAGCCTAAATATCTCAATAGTAATGATTCTAGCATAAACTCTTGTTTATACTACCATGCCGTCTATCAGAACAATTTCATGCAAAATCAAAAAATCAAAAATTAAAATCTAGAATTTAAACTAACTAATTACAACTAATTAAAACACACAAGAACTAGAATAAATGCAAATGCAGACAAAGAAGTATAGCATACAAATACCAGCACCCCATACTTAGACGGGACACACTGCCCTCAGTGAAAAATAAATGAGAAGAACCTGATTAGTCAGACTCATCCTCTATGTCTGGTGTCATACCCCCTGCATCAGAATCATCATCAGAGTCGTCGTCATTAGAGTTCTCCTCCATGTCGGAGTCTGGCATTCATCGATCATCATCGGTTGGCATGTCGTCATCAAGAGGTTCCTCAAAGTATACACCTACTCCACACATTGCCCTCGCATGTTCATTCATTGGGTAGTCATAATCCAACTGTTGGAGCTCTGCAGCAGTTGGAACATGACCCCCGCTCATCATGGTAAACTTCATCATGCCATATAAATGGCGGGAGAAGCTTTCATCGCGAGCATGTCTTTCTGCAGTGGTTAGGTTGACGCCATGCATGGATTCAACATCTTTAACCTTTGTGAGGTCAACCTTCTTCGGGTTGTGAGGAAGCTTATGATCTGCAGGTTCCTCTTCAATGTCCTCCTTCCTCAATATCGCAGTCAATAGATTTCCAAAGCTGAAGTGGGACCTCTTGTGCAGCCTGGCCTTACGCATTGATGATCGAATAATCGTCCCAATATTGATAGGGACATTCGTCATCAATGCGTACACTAAGAACACTCTATCTCGTGTGATCTTTGTGTACTGTGACCCTGGAATCAGGAAAAAATTGACTATCCACAACCATATCCGAGCTTCTCTGTTCAAGGAGGCATACAGGAAGGTATTGTGCCGACCGGTATCCTTGTGATGAATCCACCGTGCCATTGATCTTGTTCCGCATAGTGTGTGTCTGATTTCCCTATATGGAGGTCTACGATAAAGCTCCTTGAGTGGTGATGGATCTACAGTTGGCAAGACTAGAAAAGAGTTGAAGAATTCCGCGTTCAGTTGCAAAACATGTCCCCGAATCTTTACTTCACTCCCTGTAGTCTTTGGGGACCAATTGGCATAAAACTCATGCGTTATATCAAGATTAAATTCTCCCATATCTTGGAAAATGAAGTCAAGATGTAGCGCCATGAGTTTAGCCAAGATGCGAGGTTTTTTCTTTTCTAGGCTCTCCTTTTGTATCAACTCCACATGAACATATTTGTTTATTTTATTGTTCTTATACCACTCTTTTCCTTCCTCCTCTAGGACCCATTTTATCCCGTACATGCGTCGAGGTATTTGCAGCGAGGAGGATTCACCTTGCTCTTTTTGTCCCCTTTTCTGGCCTTTTTGTGAAATGGTTGTTTTGTCTTTTGCTTGGCGTGCTTTTGGTGCCATTGTACCTGCGATTAAAATAATAGTCATGTTAGCTTCATCTTGGTAGATACAATCGACTGACAAACAGTGGTGATACCACCCCACACTTAAGTTGTTGGCACAGACTAATTAAGTGAGTGATGTCGACTACTCAGACTTCATCATCATACATTTGGGAGATATGTTCCAACCATATGTTCAGCACAATCATACTTTCATGTCGTCTTAACTATCTTTTCCAACTCTATTTCATATAATCTTGATCATACTTTCATTTTTGGACTAATGCACCTTTTGCACAAGACTACTACATAGAGATCGTATCAAGTTATGGCATAGAAATAATCACAACATCTCATGCTTGTATTCAATCGTGATCTTTATCTCGATGAACGAGTCATTCAAACATCCAAGAATTCAACTTTGAAGAGTATGCAATTAACTTCACCATTTAATTTCTGGAAAAATATGACAGTGCATCAAAATCAAATACAAGTTGGAAACACGTCAAGATTATCCTTACATATTCTTTCACTCACTTAGTTGTATCACAAAAAATCAACCACATTCAAATCACCAATACTACTTCAAGATTTATCAATTCATTATAGGCGTAGTAGTGTAGTACTTACGGAAAATAAAAGAAGAACAAAGAAGTACTTACTTGGTTGATGGCCTCGGAAGATGTTCTTGCAAAGTAAAAGAGCAAAAGGAAAATTTTTGAGAGATTTTGGAGAGGTAGGCGGCGCCTAGGGTGATGTTGCAATGTATTTTTGTTCTAAGACTAAGGTTCTATTTATAGGACAAGCTTGGGTCGGGTTTTGACCCATTTGGAATCGGATTTGGAGACCAAAAGTGACCATAGGCGGCGCCTAATACTTTTCCCATGCTTGGCATAGGCGGCGCCTTTTGCAAAGCCTTGTTGAGCATAGGTGGCTCCTATGCTATGGCATTGTTAAGCATAGGCAGCGTCTATTCTATGGCATACTAGATTCAGAGACAAAATGCCTTTGCATAGGCGGTGCCTATGCTATGGCATTGTTGAGCATAGGCGGCGCCTATGCTATGGCACTCTAGAATCTGAGAGCTTAGGCCATAGCATAGGCCATGCCTTGTTCGTGGCCTATATTTACATAGGCCTTGCCTTGTTCTTTGCCTATATTTTCATAGGCAATGCCTAACCCATAGCCTTTTGCTTCTTCATTCCTAACTTACCACCTTCAACATGCAATACTTCCAAATCAAAATGTGAAACCAATCTCCTCCTTTACACCTTTTGCACCTACACTTACTCAAAAACAACAAAAACAATTAGAACGATGGGTTGCCTCCCACCAAGCGCCTTAGTTTTGGTCGTGGCTCGACATAGCTATCTCGATTACTTAGACTTCATCGAGATAGATGGGGCATCGTTTTCTGAATGGATTAAGACGACGCTGATGCTTACTTGTAGGCATGAAATCTTCTTCGATATGACTCTTGTGCATACATATCCCAGGAGGGATACCAATTATATCATCAATAGTCCAACCCATAGCTCTCTTGTATCTCTTCAGAGTAGAGATGAGAGCCTCTACGTGCTGTTAACTTAAATCATCCGCCACACTCACCGGAAGTGTATTTACACTTCCTAAGAACGCATACCTTAGATAATTGGGGAGCTCTTTCGATTCTAGCACTGGGGGCTCTTCAATGGAAGTCTTCGCTGTTAGTGACGGTTGATTCTTAAGATCAAGGTCCGGCTGCTTAGGAGTATGAGAATAGGACCCTATTTCTGTTAGAGCACACATAGTTTCTTTATAATCTTCATCGTCCTCATGCTCAACATTCAGCAACGCAGCAGACAATGGCTCAACAGTAAGCTATTTCTCTACAGATAATGCTTTCTTATCCTCATAATGAACATCAGCTACGGATAACACATTCATATCGCTGGGCTGCTTCATTGCTTTGCATATATCAAAGCAGACCACTTCGTCATTCAACCGAAATAAAAGCTCATTAGCTCTCATGTCAATAAGCACACTTCTTTTTGCAAGGAAAGGACGTCCCAAGATTATGGGAACTTCATAATCCACCTCGCAATCCAAAATCACAAAGTCTGCAGGAAAAATAAAGGTAGACACTTTCACCAACACATTATTCAAGATACCCACAGGTCGTTTTACCGACCCTATCTTCCATCACGAGCCGCATATTGGTTGGTGTAGGGTCGCCCAACTCCAACTTTCTGTAGACGGATAGTGGCATCAAATTGATGCTAGCTCCCAAATCGCACAATGCCTTAGCAAAATTCATAGATCCAACCATGCAAGGAATAGTGAAAGCACCAGGGTATGCCTTCTTCTGTGCTAAGGACCTTGTGGCAATTGCACTACAATGATAAATATTATCTGCCGACTCATAGCTTACTGCCCACTTCTTTGTCAAAAGGTCCTTCATGAATTTAGCATATCCGGGCATCTGCTCTAGCGCTTCCACCAAAGGAACATTAATAGTCAGTTGCTTCAACATAGTCATGAATTTACTGAACCTAGTATCATCAGCTTTCTTCTTCAGTCTCTGCGGAAAAAGTGGTGGTTGAAGGGGAATTGTTTTCTCCACCACTTCCTTTTTATCTTGCTTTCGATTATCAACATTTTCAGGCTGCAGACGTCTAGGGGTGACGTCATGAACACACTCTTCATCTTCTTCGGCCTCTTCACATTCTGCATCAATAACATTATCCGCTATATCATCAACTACCTGCTTTCCTTTAGATGGATTTTCCAACACTTTACCACTTCGGGTAGTAATAGCCATACACGATCCATCATTCCTCGGATTTTGCACTGTGTCGCTAGGTAGTGTTCCAGCCTTCCTTTGGTTGAATGTCGCTGATAATTGACTCAATTGTTGCTCTAGCTGTTTTATTGCAGTAGAATGCGAGTCAACCAATTGATTTATTGAAGACAAATCATTCTTCACCTCGGTTACACCCATGTTGGTTGCCTCCACTCCTTTCAACAGCTTAGCCATCATATCTTCCATGGACATCTTCCCAGATCCAGACGCCACAGCCTCACGATTTCCAGGAGGAATATACAAACCACTCCTGTCAGTCTTATTCTTCCAACCACCTTGATCGCGGTCCTTGTATCCAGATTTATCATAATAGTTCCGACCTTGGTTTCCTTGGGCATTGCCTCGGAAACCCCCTTGATTATTCAAGTAGTTCGCTTCTTCCTCATAGTCGGATTCATCTCTTCCCTGTGATACAATGGCCTTAACCTTTTCGGTCTTCCCTGATAATAAGTGATTGGTAAGAAGATCCATCTGCATTTTCATGTGAGCCATATCTTGGTCACGTTCCTCTTGTCTACGCCTCTGCTCTGCAGTCATGCCAATCTATACAGTAGAGCTTGCTATCTCAGAATCCCTGGTATGCCAAGCTCTACTTTTCTTTGTCATACGATCTAACAAATCACTTGCCTGAATAAAAGTGAGGTCCATGAATGACCCACCTACTGAATTATCAACCACTGGCTTAGTCATCGAATTCAAAGATCTTTATAATATCTCCATCAAGTGGACATTGGTCATATGATGGTTTGGGCACCTCATAAGCTTCTTCTTGAACCTCTCCTATGTTTCGTGGAGAGCTTCAGTTGGAAGCTATCGAAAATTGCTGATCTCATCCCGTAATTGGGCTCTCTTGGATAGTGGAAAGAATTTTTCTAGGAAAGCGTCTTTCAGTTGCCTCCAATTAGTAATAGAATCAGGAGTTAGCCCATTCAACCATAGAGTTGCCTCTCCAGATAGAGACAATGGAAATAAGCGCAGCCGAATTACATTCTGCCCAACTCCTGGATTGTCAAACGACTTGCATGTTGAAATAAAATTGACCAGATGCATATTTGGATCATCTCCTGCAAGTCCACTAAATAACCCCTTGAGCTGTAATAACTGAATCATGGTGCTAGTGATATTGAACTTAGCTCCGGGTGCCAAGGGTGGAGGAATAATAGCTCCTGTGGCACCAGCTCCGTCCAGATCGTCATCATCATCATCAAAAGGAGCCTGCACAGCTCGGCGGTCAGGTCTCATTCTAGCTTGACGATCTCTCATGTGCATAGGTGCCGCCACCTCATCAGTACGCCTAGGATTCAGTAACTCATCATCACCCAGGTCTTCATCATCGGGATTTGTTGCCCGACCTGGGTTATCAATATTTTGTTGATGTACTTGAGTTGCTGCCAATGCAGCTAATCTAGCCTGCTCCTGTTGAGCAGCCCTTCTTTTAATGTCACGTTGTGCATCCATTCTGCCAATAAGTTGTGGTTCAGGATTGATAGCTAATAACGGTTGACCTGAACTTCGAGTGTTTGGCATACACTCAAGCAAACCTGAATAAAACAAAAACAACAAACAAAAAGTAAAATCTGCAAATTTTTTACCAAAGGGTCTAGTAACTATCACAAACTTAGTTGAAAACTGTATTCCCGGGCAATGGCGCCAAAATTTGATAACGCTCAAACTATAGCTCTCGTAAGAGTGTAAGCGGTCGTCGTCAAATATAGAACCCAACTGGATTGGGTGTCAAATCCCACAGGGAATACTCGGTAACTAAGTATGCAACTATTATTAGACTGTTAGTCAAAAATTCTACGAAAAAAAGGGGGATTTGGATTATGACGTTAAGTAATAAAATCAAAGTAAAAATGGAATGCTTGGTAGGTTTTAATCAATGATAATTGTAAGTTAGGGTTATTTCCACCTTATGAGTTCTACGTATCTATTGGCTATGAGTTATGCGGAATTCAGACATGCATGCGCTTATAGAGATTCGTATTCTATGGTAAATCCTAGCGTCTTTCGACCATCAAGGATTATATCACTTTAACTCTTTCAAGCTTAAAGTGTATACTAATGGTACGAATTCTCCAAGAGGTTAATCCAGTTACAACACTAACTTTTAAACAGAGTTTTGTAGACCTATTTCCTTGTCATTCTCTCTTTTCCAGAAATTTAACTTTTCTTTCGAACAAGTTAATGCTATACTGGCGTATTCTAAATGTTTGCAACCACAAGAATTCAATTAAGATGAAGAGAGTAATGATATAATCAGCATACGTATCAAGAATTCATAAACTCATTGCAACCGATAGTATCTCATAAGGCTTCCATAACCCTAACAGAGAAGTTTAGCTACTCATGAGCGCAACGAAAATCACAATAGATATAATCATCATACCACCACTTAGGATAGTCTTGGCGATGGAAGTGATAAATGTCAACTAGGGTTGGACGTTTTTGCTCCTTCCGTTCTTCTCAAGAGAGTCGTGTTTCTCTGTTAAAACTTACAGAATATTGTAACGTGAAGTAGTAGCAAAATTAGAATGGAAAATACTTGAATTAATGAGTGAATCGAATTGTAAGAGTTGAATGACTTATTCGAATGGAGAGAGATAATAATAAAAACTTCAGCAACATAGGGTATTTATAACACCCATATCCCATTCCTACTAGGCTACTGCGTACTTATCCTAATCCTACTAGGTTACTGCATCCTTATTCTAATCCTACTAAGTTACTGCTGATCCCCAAAGTCTTTAGAAATGCTGTTTTTTCCCGGGACAAGTTATCCATGCATCACTTTCAGTCCATAGGCGTCCAAACGCTTCTTTCCTTCTTTCGTGAAGCTTCCTTGGGCGTCAAGTTATCCATAAAGTGCTGGAATCTTCATCGTTTATACCTGAAAACTTGCTAATCACGTTTGTTAGCTCACATACAGGAAAAAGGACCAAAAGTGCATGAATTATATATTTTGTTCTCAAAACTTAGCTAAAATATGGGTAAATTAAGGTGCTTTAGGCGTGTAAATACGCCTATCATCCCGTGCACTTAAGAAGGGTATAAATGCCCCACTTAGCCAGTTTTTCTCCATTGTTAATCTATTTCGAAGTTATTGGAACCCGAAAAAGTGAGAAAGCATGGGGAAAATGTTTGTGGGTGATATTGGAGCTTGGTTAAAGTTTATTTACACATTCTTTCATCAAGTTGGAGGTAAGATTCCATTATCTTCTATTTTATTTTCTCACAGTTTTGCTAAATCCCTAAAAGCTTGGTGACTTAATTTTAGTACCATTAGATCAAAGAATTCACCCATTTTGAGGGTAAATGTTCCTAGAGCATAGGGGAACGTTGTGTTAGATACGATTGTGTGATTTTATAAGCAGGCCCCATATGGAATTTTACATAATTTTTTGACCCAAAGCATAATAGTGCAATATAGGTGTCATTGTTATCATCTTGATAAGTAGATTGTGATTTTGATAGCGTGGTACCTTACAGAAGCTTCTTGGATGGGAAAAATTTATGGTTTAGCAAATTCTTTGGATTTTTCTTCGGCGTCTAGATAGGCTAGGTTTAACCTCTTCATATGCTGAGTTATTCCATAGTATAATGATGATATTGTGATAGATTTAGGATCATATTTTTCTATAGAAGATATGATTGTCAATATATGAGATTACTTAGACTATTTAGTCTATACTGAAATTGTAAATTAGGCATAATTGACATAGTGGATCATGTTTAAGTATAGTTTCTATATTAGGGATACTTAAGGTTTGTTTAAAATCTAAGAGTGAAATTAGATGGCTTAGTCTAGTTCAGGGTAGAAGTCTCCTTATAATCAATTTCAGGGATTAGAGTGGGCCCCTTCGACCCGCCTTAGTTCAAGATCTGAGCTAGTTTTTGCAGACCTTTATATGCTTGTTTGTCTTTTTGAAATATCTATTATAAGATTGAGTAGATTAGATAAATAATGGTTTAATTTTTGGAGATGATCCTATTTATGGTAAAACCCAGTACATTAATTATGATGATGAATATGAGCACTGTTTAAAGTTAGACAATTGATTATGATATTGATGATATGAGTACCGATTTAAGTCTAATAATTGGTTATTATATTGATGATATGAACACCAATTCAAGTTCAATAATTGATTATGGTATTAAGATATGAGCATTGGATTATGTCCGATAATTGAAAGAAGGTTAGGATGTGATATGATACAGTTAGATTTTTGGTCATGGCAAGATAGTTGGCAGATTATGTCTACTTTGTTATTTACTTACCTTTGATTGTATCCTCTGGGTTTATGGGCTCTGGCATTGGGTTATTTACTTTTAATCACTTACTGTCTTATGGGGGCTAATTTAATTAATACAATCATGTGATCTTACGTTATTATCTCAAATTTACTTATTCACTTATGCACAATCGTGTTGGATCTTATTTCCAGGATTGCCATTTTACTATGAATTAATTTATTTTATCTTGTATTTTATCGTATCCATATCATAATTTAGCTCCACCGATCGATGATGCCTACTGAGTACCTATAGTTTTGGTACTCTTACTACTCTCCTATATCTTTTTAGTACAAACTCGATTACTAGTTGATATCGTAGATTCAATTCCCATGCTATGATTGGATTTTAGATATTGGGTAGGATCTTGTAGTAGGAGTTACTCATTTTTTCTTCTATTTATCTATGTCTATTCTTTTATTTTCGAGATATCTTCTATTGATTATTTCAGAACTTGTAGTATATGTGTTGTTCCTCGTGTACTAATATTATAAGGTCGTGTGATAGTTGTCTATGATTTATCTATCTTTTGGATTATATTTATCATCTAGTTATTATTAAAACTCTTAATTATGTTGATTTCTTCCTTATAGGCCATTTTCTACCAAATTCGTCCATTGCTTATAGCTCTAAACTACGATTTAACTTACCTACTAGCAGGATATATTAGGTGTCTTCATATCAGTTATGCCATATTTGTATTAGATCCAGGTGTAACCAAATTGTTGGTACAAGAGAAAATGTTTAGCAGAGTCCCATAGGTAAAAATGATGACATATGTTTCTTATCTTCAGGAGGCTATAGGAAATTTTGATGAGTTTTTCACTCTTTTAATAATCGCATGCTAAGAGTTTGAGTTAGTTACTAAGGAATTCCTTTTATTTCACTCTTCATAGATGGCTAGGACATGTGCTACTGCTTCATGAGATGGGGGTCTGAATATCAAGCCTAGGTATCCTATCAATATTCATAAACAATCTAGAAGTCATGGATAACTATTATATGTGTCCCCAACAAGGGTCTATATTAGGGGGCTTTTCCCTGACCCTATTCATACTCCCAAGCTAAAGATTTATCTGCAACATCCAGCGGTAGTCCAGGGACCAGCCTAGTCTCCTCCTCAATTTATTTCTTCTTTAGTGCTTAGGGATGCTTTGGTTTAGCTTTAGGGTTGGTTGGTGGTGCATCGTTTGAGAGTCTGCAGTCCAAAAATATGAGTGGTATTGAGGCAAGGGCATAACCTATAGCTACAACCTCCATAATTGATGTCTCTACTGTATTAGCAATTACTCAGTTGGTAGTTTCTCATCCAGTGGTTGTCCAGCATGCTATGTCTATTGAAGAGCACAAGGTACTGGGTATGTCTTTGAGATTGAATTAGCCTAGGTTTTCTAGTGCACCGAGCGAGGATGCTTATGAGTTTCTTATTTCTTGTGAGGATAAGCTCTGTAATTTGGGACTAGTATCAACTCGTGGTATGGATTACACTAATTTTTAGTTGGGCTTGGAATATAGACATTAGTAGAAAGGTTATCTTGATTCTAGGCCACCTAGATCTTCTTCTTTGTCATGGACTTAGTTCTTTGATATTTTTTTAGAAAAGTATATGCCTCAAAGTCTTAGGGATCATTTGAGTGACCAGTTCTTGAGATTGGAGAAGGACTGTTTAACTATTGTGGAGTATAGGGCTCATTTTCATGAGTTGGCTAGGAATTCTACCTCTATTCTGGCTTTTGAATATGAGAGGGTTCATTACATTGTGATGGGATTGATACTTCTTCTTCATATTTATAAAGAGAGTTTTGTTATTATGGGTAGGTCTTTTTCTAATGTGTCAAACCATACTCAAGTTATGGAGGAGATGCATCACAACACCCAAGGGGGCACTGATAAGAGGTTATAACATCAGGGTAGTTTCAGTAAGAGCTGTAGTGGCTCATAATTTAGATGGAGTGGTTCTTAGGGTAGGTAACCTCTGCATTAGCTATATCAACCTTAGGTTTAGTCTAATAGAGCCATTAAGGTTGTGCTCTATATTATTGACAAGGGTCAGTCTTGTGTAAATGATCATCTTATCCAGGATAGTGGACAGTCTTTGAGGGGTTCATCTTTTGGTTATTCTAGTCATAATGGTTATTTTGAGTTAGCTGGATCTTTTGGTTTTGGTATAGTTCATGAGTCATGTAATATTTGTGGAGTTTTTGGTTATTTCATATAAAAGTGACCAAATCGTGAAGCGATTATTCTTTTAGCTCAGGGTGTTCCATGAATTAAGGATGTTCATACCCCAAGTAGAGGTGGTATGCATGGTCGTATAGGTGGTAGCTTTAATGATCATTGAAGCTCTCAGGAAGGTAGGATAGGAGAATGGTCAGGAGCCCAACTAGGTGGTATGTGAGGTCAGTTATATACAGTTGCTGCTATACCCAAGGCTGGGTCTTTGGATGTTGTAATCACAGGTATGATCTTTTTGTACCATCAGTAGAACTTTACTTTATTTGATTCAGGATCTACTTAATCTTATATGTCTACAAATTATGCCTTGGTGTTAGAGTTATCATGGGATTCATTATCTGTGCCACTATGTGTATCTATTCCAGTTGGTGATTTTTTAGTACTGGATCAGGTTTTCAGATTATGCATTATGACTATGTGAGATTTTGATACTCATTCTAATTTTATTATATTTGACATGGTAGATTTTATTGTGATTCTGGACATGGACTAGTAATCCTACTATCATGCGGTCATGGTCTTCTTTTACAGGACTGTTGCGTTAGCCAGGCTCGGTATAGTCCTAATCATTTGGTAGGAAGTAGTTAGCCATAAATTGATGGGGATTATTTCTAATATTCATGCTTTGAGGCTTATGTTGAGGGGTTGCAAGTCTTATCTCTCTTATATTTGTGATGTTAGTGTGGAGAGTCCCTCACTTAACTCTATTTCTATAGTTCATGAGTTTTCTCATATTTTCCCTACCGATCCACCTAGTATTCCTTTTATGCATGATTTTAACTTGGATATTGATCTTGAGATTGACACCAAACCTATTTCTATTGGACCTTACCTATGGCTCCTACTGAGGTTAAAGAGTTGAATTTTAAGCTTTAGGTATTCTTAGAAAGGATTTTATTAGATTGAGTATGTCTTCTTGGGAATCTCCTGTGTTGCTCATGAACAAGAAGAATGGCTCCATATATATGTATATTAATAATAGGTAGCTTAATAAAGTGACAGTAAAGAACCGATATCGTATGCCATGGATTGATGATATTTTTACCAGTTTCAGGGTGAATCAATGTTTTGTAAGATTAATTTGAGGTCCCATTACCATCAGTTGAGGATTCGGGTTGAGGATATCTCGAAGAAGGCTTTTAAGACATGTTATGGTCATTATGAGTTCTTAATGATGCCTTTTGGGTTAGCTAATGCCTCAGCTGCATTTATGGATTTGATTAACGTGTTTAGACCTTATTTTGGTTCCTTCATGATTGTGTTCATGGATGTCATCCATTTGTATTCGAGGAGTAGATAGGAGCATGTGCAACATTTGAGGATTGTGCTCCAGACATTGAGAGATCATTTTCTGACAAAATTCTGTAAGTGTGAGTTTTTTCTTGAGTCAGTGACATTCCTTAGACATGTGGTGTATAAGTATGGTATTACAGTAGAACCAACAAAGATTGAGGCCATTCATGATTGTGCCAAGCCTATATTTCCAACTAATATTCATAGCTTCATTGGTTTGACTGGTTACTATAGGTGGTTCTTTGAGATTTTTGCTACTATTGAAGCACATATGACCAAAAAGACATCGATGGAAGTTCTTTTCTAATGGACCGAGGAGTGTAACTAATGCCTTAGGAACTTCACGGAGATTCTTACTTTGACTCTTATTTTGGATATTCTTATTTACTATGAGGGATTCACCATGTATTTTGATCCTTATGGTGTTGGTTTATATTGTGTATTGATGCAACAGGGTCTTGTTATTGCTTATGCTTTAAGGCAGTTGAAGGTGCACGAGCGCAGCTACCCCACCCAGGATTTGGAGTTGGCAGCAATAGTTTTTGCACTTAAGATTTGGAGGTATTATCTTTATAGAATGCATTATGAGATCTTCACACATCATTGTAGTCTACAACCTCTTATAACCCAGAGAGAAATTAATTCTACGAAGCATAGATTAATGGAGTTTCTTAAGGATTATGATATCTCTATTTTGTAATCTTACGGCAAGGCAAACGTGGTAGCAGATGCCTTGAGTTAGAAGTCGGTGAGTATGGGTAGCTTATGTAGTGTAATTAAGAGAGATATGGAAGAATTTGTAGCTCATTGCCTATGTTGTCAGCAGGTGAAGGACGAACATCAGAGACCTGATGGATTAATTTAGAGGTTACCCATTCTTCAGTGGAATTAAAAGAAAATTGCAATGGTTTTTTAGTGGTTCGACTTGTACCTTTCATGGTTTCGATGGTATTTGGGTCATTGTGTATCAGTTGACAAATTTGGCACATTTTGTTCCAATTCAGATGTCCTTCTTTGTCGAGAGGTTAGCCCGAATCTATGTTCGTGAGATAGTTTGTTTGCATGGTGTGCCCATATCTATCATTTTAGACCAGGTTTTATTGTTCACTAGTAGCTTTTAGAGAGCTTTACAGGAAGAGTTGGGTACTCAAGTTCTCGAGGATATGCTCTGAGCCTGTGCTATGAATTTTGGAAATTAGTGGGAGCAATACATTGCCTTGGCCGAGTTAGTGTAAAATAATATTTACCATTCTAGCATTGACATAGTACCTTTTCAGTCTTTATATTATAGGTAATGTCATTTCCCAATTGGATAGTTTGAGAATTTTGAGATTAGACCCACCAGTACTGGCTTGCTTTAGGAGTCATTGGATAGAGTCAGGGTGATTTAGGAATAGTTGAGGACAACTCAGAGTAGGCTGAAGTCTTATGCAGATTGTAGACTTTATACGTTGACATTTGGAGTTGGTCATCGGGCATTCCTCCATGTATTGCCTATGAATGGTGTGATGAGGTTCGAGAGGAAAAAAAAAGCTCATCCTAAGATATATTGGACCCTTTAGATTCTTCGAACAGTTGGTGAGGTAGCTTATGAATTAGACTTACCCCCAAATTTTGTTGTTGTCCATCCAGTTTTCCTTATTTCTATGTTGTGGTAATACATTTCTGACATATATCATGTGTCTAGATGGGACTCAATCCCCATTGACCTTTTTAGGGAGGCCTATTCCCATTTTTACTAGTGATGTCAAGTGGTTGCGTACTAGGGAGATTCTTATAGTTAAGGTCCATTGAAGGCACTTCCTAGTAGAGGAGACTACGTGAAAGATCAAGAGAAAAATGCAAACCCAGTATACTCACTGGTTTTAGGATTCAGGTATATCCCAATCCTTTATTTTTGCGGATGAAAGTTCCTTTACTAGTGGATATTAGAGTGACCCTTCGGGTTATTTTCTACATTCCAAAGTATTTTTGTTGTTTATAGCTTTCCTATATCTTTCCCAAGTAATTTATGACTTGCTGGAACTGACGATTCAGTTACTAGGTAGTTCATTTGGTTCGTAGAGTTAATTCCCTAATTTAAAGCATTCGCTAGTTCAAATTGGCAATTGGCGAGAAAAAACTTTAGTCAAACGACCTCATATGCAAATTTTGATTGTTCCAATGGCTTCAAAATGTCGATCTAAGTCTAAGAGGTCCTTTGGTCGAGGTCTCCAGGATCCTAGACTCATTTTGGGCCATTGCTTGGAAGTTAGAAAAAATGGAAAGTTAGTGTCGGACCTATTTTTCATCAAAACAACATCAGATGGAAATTTTGATTGCGTCGTTAAATCTGGAATGCTAATTTTGATAAGGTATCATAGTTCATTGGCATGTATAGGATCCCTAAAGAATCTCAAGGGGTTGGCAGAGACTTTGAATTTCTTCAAGTCTTAGCTAGTGCTGGTGAATCGCTTAAGCGATGCCTTTGATAATTTAGGAGATCTGGCAAACCCCAGGAAGTATTTCTTAGGAGGAAAAGTGTGTTTCTTAGGCTAATAGCTTTGTATTAGGGAAGTATCATGTGTGCGAAACTATTTTCGCATATGTGACACTTGCTTAGGCAACCAGATATCACGTAAGCAAATCAGATGATTGTGTAAGCGACAGGAGTGCCAGAGCACAAGTATTGCTTAAGCGATCTAAAAATCACTGTAGCGATACCTGTGAGCCTAGGAAAGGTATAAATACCCCAACTTATCCCATTTTTCTCCATTCTTTATCCATTCCCAAGTATTGGAACCTTAAAAGTGAGAAAGCATGGGGAAAACCTTTGTGGGTGATCTTAGAGCTCATATAAAGTTTATTTACATGATTTTCCATTGAATTGGAGCTCAAATTCCATTATTTTCATGGTTGATTTTCTCATACTTTTGCTAAATCCTTAAAATCTTGATGACTCATTTTTAGAACCATTAGAGTTTGAAATTCACCCATTTTTATTGTAAATATTCATTGAGGACGTTTTGTTGGATTCGATTATGCGATTGCATAAATGTGCCCCACATGAGATTTTATGTAATTTTTGGACCCGAAGAACAATAGTGTAGTATGGGTGTCCTTGTTCTTGTCTTGATGAGTAAATTGTATTTTTGATAGTGTGGCACCTTGCGGAAGCTTCTCATAAGGGAAAAATCGATAGTTTAGCAGATTCTTTGGGCTATTCTTTGGTGCCCAGGTATACTAGGTTTAGCCTTTTCATAGATTGAGCTATTTTCATAGTATAATTATGATAATGTGCTAGAGTTGGGATGGGATTTAGGTATTGAAAGTATGATTTCCAATATTTGGGATTAGTTTGACTATTTATGCTATCCTGAAACAATAAATTAGGCATAATAGACTTAGTGGCTCATGTTTAAGTAGAATTTCTATCTTAAGCCAACTTAAGGCTTGTTTAAAATTTAAGAGTAGATTTAGATGCCTTAGCCAATTCTACAGTAGAATTTTCCTTATAATGGATTTTGGGGATTAGAGTGGGATCCTCCTTCCTGCCTTAGGCTAAGAATTGAGCTAGTTTTGGTATACCTTATACGCTTGTTTTTCTTTTTAAAATGTCTATTATGAGATTTAGGAAATGTGATACGTAATGGTTTGATTTTGGGTGCTGATTGTATTTATGGTAAAACTCAATAACATGATTACGATATTGATAAATACGTGCACCGGTTCAAGTCCAATAGTTGATTATGATACTGATGTAATGACCACCAGTTCAATTGCAACAACTTATTATAATATTGATCATATGAGCATCGGTTCATGTACGTCAATTGATTGTGGTATTGATGATATGAGCACTGGATTATGTCTGAAAACTGAGAGTTGGTTATGATGTGATATGGTACGGTTGGATTTTCGGTCATGGCAGGATAGTTAGTAGTGTATGGTTACCCAGTTATTTACTTCCCTTTAATTGTACCCTTCAGGCTTATGGGTTCCTGTGTTGGGTTATTTACTTTTCTACACTTACTAGTTTAAGGTGGCCAATTTAGTAGATATTATCTTTTGACCTTTACATTGTTATCTTGAATTTATTGATTCATTTATGCACAACAGTGTTGGAGTTTATTTATAGGTTTTCCCTTTTACCTTGACCTAGATTATATTATCCTTCATTTTATCAAATCCGTATCATGATTTAGCTTAGTAGGCCGATGATGCCTACAAAGTACCTGTGGTTTTGGTACTTATACAATAATTCTGTCCCTTTTTGGTTCAGATCCGAGTACTAGTTGTCATCGTTGATTCAACACTCATGCGATGATTAGATTTTGAAGATTGGGTGGGATCATGGAGTCAAAGTTTCCCTTTCTTCCTTCTATTTATCTATATTTAGTCTTTTGTTTCCAACACAACTTGTATTTACTTTTTCAGAACTTATTGCAAATTTATAGTTCTCTTGTACCAACATTACTAGGTCATAGGATGGTTTTCTTTGCTTTATCTATCTTGTCGATTATATTTATTGTCTTATTATTATTACAAGTCTTAATTATGTTGATTCCAGCCTCATAGGCCATTTTACCAAATAACCAATTCCAACCTCATGGACCATTTTACCAAATTGGCCCATTACCTATAGCTTCATGCTATGATTTGACTTACCTATTGGCAGGTATAGTAGGTGTCATCATGACATGTAAATTGGGTCATGACTTGTTTTCAAGCAAGCTTGTGTCTAAAAGGAAGAGACCCTTCAAAGTGACAAGTATTGCCTTCTTGAGCTAATGAACACTTAAAAATCAGAAAGGACAACTATTTAAAGTTAATGGGCAATATTTCAAGTAGGACTTGGGAGTGACAAATGAGGTAGAGTTAATACAAATGGCATACCTTGATAAAATCTGAGTAATCAAGGTTCTCAAGTCATGCCACCATGTTAAATCAAGCATTGCTTGGGAGGAAACCCAAGATTATTGTATGTAAAATTTTTGGCATTTTCTTTATGTTTTGGATGTGGTTAATGTGCGTTGAAGTGTACAAGTGCACGTATCACAGAGGAAGAAATGACTGTGTTGAATCTTTTAAGTTACCCACATATCCCTTAACAAGTAGTGCAATAAGCCACAATACATGGTGAAACTTGTTTAAAAAGGAGATTCACTGGATAGGAACCATGGCTAATGTTATGAACATTCGATCATTGAAAAGTCCTAGGAAGAAACCATCACTTCTTGAACATAAAATTTGAGATTCTAGAAAGGTAGGAGGGTCCATGTGATAGACCATGCCCCAGTCAATGAGTCGTCATGCAATTGGATTTGATGCCCTTCAACTTAAACCCACAAATAAAATGATAGACTATCTAGCAAATCATAACACACAAAAAAATCCAAAAAAAGGCTAGAACCTTGATACAAGTAAGTGTAGGATTAAACATCAAGTTTTAATATTATAAGAAGGAATTTGTCCATGCACCAAGATCACAAGAACCTCCTATGACATGACCCGAACCAGGTCCAAGTCATGTAGGGGTCCTCAAGCCCAACTGGGGCTGGAGACCACCCCCAATATCCCACCATAACCACCCTACATCCTATGTCGTATGAACACTAAACATATAATAAAATGGAAAAATCATAAATCAAATACATTTAAATGGTGTCAGCCCCAATACCAATACCAATGCCAAGGGTGACACCAATACTGACACCGCCCATGCCAACCTAAAGTAGTCTCACAAAGCCTCTATCCGAAATCAATACAAAATCCAGTCGGGACATGCCCCCGATCATAGCCAAAAACCAAATTCTAAGAAGTAACAAAAGTATGTAGAGAAGTCCATAACATGAAATGGAGTTTTTCAGAGTGATGAAGCTCACCACTTCAATCTGACATAAAGTTATCCTCGAATCCAAGTCACTGAGCAGGGGGGGTAGTTTGTCTTGTTCCTTCATTGCATAGGGATACATCGCCCAAAGACGGGTTAGCGCATGAATGCTAGCATGTAATCAGGGATAAGGATAAAATAATGCCAATATTTTAAACCAAGTAAATAACCAAGTGCAATCATATTCTTACATAAATATATATTTCATGTCGTGAAAGAGAATCAAGTTTAGCATATATTTAATATCTTAACTAGGGTATGTATCTTGACCATCCTAAAATCACCAATGGGATATATAGGTCCATTATGACTACCTGAACGTCCCCAAATATGTGTAGCCACACAATATGGAGGTAGCATAGGGGAAGGGGATTCTCGTGTACCCTTGTCCCTCCATGATACATATATACAAGTATAAACCTAGGCGATTCCTGTGTATCTCATAAGTATAAGGTCTTCATGACCAATCCTCATGTCGGAAAACATGAGTTTCAAGTGTCTATCCATCACACTCACACCTTCATGGTAAGGTATCACAACCCACCATTATTTCCCAATTAAAACCATTAGAACATAACCATCAGACAATTCCAGAAGTTATTAACCAAGAATTTATGAAGTGGTCTCGTCATACCGACTATAGCTTGCAAGCAATGTCACTAGCCAACACTTAGGGGATTTCCATGTACCCCATCGGATTTTCAATCAATCAAAACCATGGCCACCAATGCCTTTCCAAATTAGTTAATTAAATCACACCAATTTAGGTTCCATTACTAAATTATGCAATCAAGCTTTTCAATAAAAGTCAATATATGTGACAAAACCATTCTCATAGGCATTTTATCAAACATTTTGAGGGCATATAGATTCAAAGAAAAAAACCAAGAACCAATTGACCATTCTCATGCAACCACATGTTCAAACCAAAATTATAACATGAAAAAACATAAATAAAATATGGGAAAACATTACCTAACCTTTAGTAACCAAAAACCCAAACATATATTTAAAAACCAACTTAAGTGTCATAATATCATGAAAACCATTCAGTAAAACATGTATTTAGTTGAACTAACAATGAGGGAGGAGAAACATGCCTTAGATAGAAAAAAAGATGGATAAAAACCACCCTTGTAAGTCCCAAATTGATTGTATTGAAGAAGCCCTAGCCTTCTTTGATCCAAGATCCTTGAGAGAAATTTGAGAGTATTTAAAGTGTATTTGATTAAGAATACTAGGGTAAATGAAGTCCCAATAGCGTTTTAATTCATGCGGTCAAAATAGTTTAAGAGGAGAAATATATAGAATACCCCTAACTTAAACTGTAAAAATCACCACAGGAGGGTATATTTTGGACCCCTCACTCGTACCCACATATACAGGTGGTATCCTCTACTCCGACCATGATTAGAAGGTTGTACATTACACAATGCCCACCATACAACTCTTCTTGCCCAAGTCTTATCCATACCATACGACTAGTACCCTGAATCCACTCATACCCTCAGTGTATGACTCATTACCATCAACTCATACCCAAAATAGAAACTCACCCGCCACACATTGGATAATATACGAGATGGGTCACCGGACCTATACCCTCAACATACGACTTGTATTATGAGTCATATGATGATCAGAAGCTCAAAACTCTGGATATTCCAAAGGACCAAAAACCAGGGTGTTTAAATTCTCCCCTACTTAGATCATTCGTCCTCGAATGATGGAAAAAGGTAGTAGAAGTATGATTAAACCCCCAAACACTCCTACTCCGACCTTTAACCAAGATAAAAAACAAAGATTTAAGGAAATATTAAGTTAAAAAACAAAGATGCCATAAAGAACACATACCTTTCGCATTACTTTCTGAAGAAGAAAATAGGAACGGTTACTTGGACTTCATGTTTTCTTTTGCTTCCTACGTAACCTCTTCGACCATATGGTTTCTCAATAGAACCTTGACCAAATCTACATCCTTGGTTCATAATTGATGAACCTACAGATCCAAGATATCAACTGGGACCTCCTCATAAGACAAAGAATCCAAAATACAAATATCCTTGATAGGCTTGACTTAAGACGGATCACCCATATACTTTCTCACCATAGAAACATTGAATACCAAATGAATGGAGCTAAAACTAGAAGCCAATTCCATCTTATATGCAACATTGCCAATCCTTCTTAAATTCTAGTATGGACCAATATATCGGGTATTAAGATTCCCTTTCTTACCAAATGTCATCTTTCCTTTCATGGGATATACCTTTAAGAACACCCTATTCCCAACTTCGACCTCCAAGTCCCTTCGCCTCACATCAGTTTAGGACTTTTGGTGACCTTGGGAAGCCTTAATCCTATCCCAAATCACCTTTACCTTTTGGTAGCCTAAAGAAAGGCTATACACGAAATTGACACTAATATAACAAAAAACAGCATGCACACAAAGAGAAAACAACACACTAGAAAAGAGATAAAGAAGAAGATTGCATAAAATGTAAAGATAGTAGAAAGAGCTTTACATCCACCAATGAATAGCACTAGAAAGTGTATCAAACCTTCAACACACATCACCAATGTAAGCTCAAGACTTCCTCTTAGGTGACCCAAAGGACTCGCTCTTCCTCAAGCACACCTTTCTTACCAAATTACCCAAGACAAGTGAAAACCAATTTCAAATATATCAAGGGTAAAGTTTTGGTTTTCCCTTTCTTAAGGAGAAGAGAAAGACTACAATCTAAAACTAAGATTACAATCTAAAAAGTCACGCAATTCATTATCTTAAAACTTAGCAAAATAAGAGCTAAGGTGCCTATTTATACTTATTACAACCAAATGACAAAAATGCCCTTAATGAGGGGCTTAGTAAAGGGCTCCTATGGAGTGTTATTTTGGAGTATAAAAAGTCCATCATTCCCTTAGTAAAAGGAACCTCTTGAGTATAAGGACCCTCCTCCTTTCTTCACTTGGACAAGGCTTTGTAATGGTTCCAAAAGGTCTTCAAGAATTTGCAAATCTGAGACTTGATCCTTTGACAATCCGAAGCTTGAACCTTATACAAGATCTTGTAATCCTTGTTCTCTTTATACTTGTATCATCCTCTTCATCTTGAAAGGAATTTGACATCAAATTCACACCTTGGAAAAACAAAGAGAGGGATAACAAGCACACAATCCTCATGATAGGAGGGTTAGCATTAGTGCCAAAATTATACAAACACGCCAAGGGGGTAAACTCTTTGAATATAGCCAATAATCCTGTATTATAATCATGAAACACTTATTACAAGCATAACAAAAGATATGACTAAGACTGATATCAAAGAAAGAAGAGTGCAACCCAATATCAGCACATATATCAACAAGCCAAGATTGTTCACATTTGAAATACATCCACGGATCCTTTGTGTGTGACATGAAAAGCCTAGCATGAATGGCACAAAGGAGGTGGTTTTGGAAAATATCAAGAGATAAGGAAACTACAATGGTCTTAATGGTTTTACTATACCCAAAAGGTAAGACTACCTTTGGTCTAGGAACCATAAGATACATTTGATTCATTACCTCTACAAAGGACCTCATAAAATATGGAGCCTCTATTGATCTCAAGGTTCACCTTACCCATATATCACTATAATTCAAACAAGGAAACCAGCCACCAAACTTCCTACCTCTACACAATACAAATTCAAAATTAGCATGGTTATCATCATAGTTAAAGAGGTAGTATAGGAAGGAAACAAGTGTGAAGACATCATGCCAAGGGGGTACACTTTTAAAATACAACCAGAAATCCCTTATTTTGTCCATGAAACATTTAGTATATGCATCACAAAGGATAGGGCTAAGGTAAACATCAAGGGACAATAATCTCAAGCCAAAACAATCCCTTCCCCACCCCCTAGTACACCTGGATCAAATGGGTGAAGTGGCCAAGGGAATAAACTGAGGAAAATCATTCCATTTACTAGGGTATCACACTTACCCATAGCATTATCAAAGAAGGAAGCATGTACTTCTACACTAGATGTACCCGAAATCACATCACAACTTTTTAAACTCAAGGGAGTGTAGAATGTACCCAAGTTAACTTGGTTTGTACTAGGGCAGCCCACTAGTGTGTGAATACTCTTTTCCCTTGGTAATGGAACCTTATTCAAGTTATAAGTGCTAGCACTAGATGGACACAAATCATTCTTAGAAAAAGAATTGATTTTGTCATCTAAAGGATCAATTAGTGCTTGAATACTCACAACAATTTTTTGGTCCTTATGCAACCTAACAACACCAAGAGTATCACAAAAGGAAGATTCACACACTTCTTTACTAGGAAAATTGAAAACTACACCACTTTGGCCACTACTAGCCACATCACAATATTTTAAGTTCAAGGAAGTGTAGAAGATAGCTTTGTTACCTTGTAGATCATGGAAAGTGTGTTCTTCACTTGATTTTGTGTTATGGTTGCCTTCATGCTCCACATTACAAGGGAATAGTTAAAGTTTTCCTTTTGGACTAACTCCTTCATCACTTTTGGAACTTTTGGCCAAGGGCTTGAAGGGAATTTCCTTGGGCTTCTCCTTAGGGATTCTAGGCTCTTGAAACTTCACATGAGAAGAGAAAATACTAGGCAAAATGCTAGTATTTTGGTTAGTGAATATCAAGGGTCCTTTGTGGACAAGATCCACGATCAAGTGTTCTTTTTCCCTTCAAATTTCAATACCCATGGCTTCCCTTTCCCTTACCCTTTTTTTCACACTCTTTTTGTACCCCACCATCCATTTTCTCTCCATCGTGAGGCTTGACCCCATTCTCCTTGGATTCTAACTTTTAGAGAGGAGGCATTGTATTTGGTTGATGATGAGTTTGGATTTGGTGGTTTGAATTTTGTGTAGGTTTTAGTGGACATAGTCTATCAACCCCCTCTTCAATTCTAATTATGTCACACCTCATGAATCCTAAATCACCTTTTATAATGTAAAACCTACCCTTCAAGTCTCTCCTCAAAGCATCATTATTATCCTCCATTTTTCGGGCAAAGGCCTCAAAGTGAGCGTTCAAGGCTCCCATTATATCATTTCCCAAGGATTTGGATGAAGAATCCTCAGCTTATATGGTCAATTGTATGTAAAAAAAAAAGCAAAAAACAGTAAGAAACACAACCTATAAAACGAGCAAACAAGTTAGTTCAAAAGCCTCACTTTACTCACACTCAACCTCACCTCACACTTGGCTTCACAAGTGTTGTAGAATCGGCAATACTTGGCAAGTTACTTGAGAGGTGAGAAGCTTTGGATCGGAATTGATATTTGATTGAAATGATCAAATAAAGTGATGCACGCACTTGAAACAACAAAATACTACGACATAAAAATGAGAAAAGCACACAAAAAAAAACAAAGACACGAAATAAACGAACTCTAGACTTATTACCAACCTAGTAGGTACTTACTAGTTTGCTAATTAGTGATAAAATTAGCTTAAAGAAACTAGAATCAAATATTAGAAACTAGGAAACCTAATTTTAGAGTCGAATTTTGGTTGAGCACAAGTGATGATGTGGCACTTCATGGTTGGTTGTCACTTTTTGAATTTTCAATTTTTTTCAAAACCTAATTTCGGCCCAAACACTATCCCTTGGAAGTGAGAGTTTCGGATTTGGGGGGGGGGGGGGGATGAAAGGATGCAATTTAGGGTTCTCTTAAGTCTCAAATGAAAATGGAATGAAATGGTCCCCCCCCCCTAGTAATTGCACTTGTACTTTGATTGTCCCCTTGTCCCCTCCTCCTTTTGGAAGAATGGAATATTCTTTTAATATGCTTTTAGACAAACAACTTTTCCACTCTCTTTCTTACCTCTTTAGGATCAAACAACACCTTTGAATATTCTTCTTCACTAAGATATGAAGATCATGGATGAACAATATGAATATTCAAGTGTTGACCAAGTTTGACCACCTAGCAAATGAACTCCAAATCTGAGTTTTTTTGAAGATCTAGGTTCCTTAGGCAAAACAAACCCACCCCACTAAAAATCAGCCATAAAACACATGTAAATAGAAAGGTCAATTTCAGATTTTAGCTCAAAAGCTTCAAAAACACCATGTTCATAGAGGTTCTTAGCTCAAACTCAACCAAACTTCAATATAAAAGTAGATCTAGACTCTCTATGTGCTAGAGAGAAAGGATCTATCACTAGAAACCTTCAAAACACAATAACAACTTATATATCTAACTTGGAAAATTCGGATCTACAACAAACACACAAGACAACACTTTTTTTTTGTATTTTCTGATTTTTTGACTCTTTTTTGTTGAGATTTTCTAAATAAGAACACTAAAACCAAGATTTAGGGATGGTGGAACAACCCTAAACAAGGCTCTGATACCAAATGATAGTCTAAAGAAAGGCTATACACTAAATTGACACTAAGATAACAAAAATCAGCAAGCACACAAAGAGAAAACAACACACTAGAAAGGGGATGAAGAAAAAGATTGCATAAAATGTAAAGATAGTAGAAAGACCTTTACTTCCACCAATAAATAGCACTAGAAGGTATATCAAATCTTCAAACACACATCACCAATGTAAGCTCAAAGCAGTACTCAGACTAATCTTAGTCACCAACCTTTTCTGAAACAACCACAAAAAGTGAGATGAAAATTGCATACCGCGATTTGAGATGATTAAAGCAGATACCCCATGCAACTTCACAATATCATGGAGATAGAACCTCACATAATCCCCGGTCGAGAAATTAGTCCTCAGTGGAAAAAAGAAAGTTGATGTCATCATACAATCCATGATGACCCAAACTAAATCAAATTAATTTATAGACCGAGGAATACTGGTAACAGAATCCATGTTGATCACTTCCCACTTCCATTTGGGCTACTCAATTTCTTGATACAATACTCTAGGACTCATGTACTCAACTTTTACTTGTTGACAAACCATGCATTTAGCCACAAAGTTAGCTACATCCTTATTTATATTGTTCCACCAATATAACTCCTTAAGGTCATGATACATTTTTATCGATCAAGAATGAACAACATAGCGCAACTCATGATCCTCATCCTAGATCCTTCCTCACAAACCATCAACGTCGGGAATGGATAATCTCCCATGGTACCGCAAAGTACCATCACCACTAATCTCAAATTCCATCACCTTTTTCACACCAATGTCATCCTTGATCCTTATCAACATAGGATCTAACACTTGCTTCTCCTTAATTTCATCACTAAGAGATGACTATGCCACTTTCTAAATAAATATGCCACCATTCTTAGAGTACAAGAGATGAACTCCAAGGTTAGTCAAATGGTGAATGTCCTTCACCAACTCCCGTTTCTCCTTATCCACATAAGCTAGACTCCCCATGGATAACCTACTAAGATCACTAGAAACCATGTTAGCTTTACCTGGATATTAGTGGAGATTCATGTATAATCCTTGAGCAGCTCAAACCATCTCCTTTTCCTACGGTTAAGCTCTTTCTAAGTAAGCATATACTGCAGGATCTTATGATCAGAAAAGATACGCACATGTACTCGACACAAATAGTGACGGCAGATTTTCAATGCAAACACCACAACTAACAATTCTAAATCATGAGTTGGATAATTCCTCTCATGCACCTTTAACTGCCTAGAGGCATAAGCTATCACTTTACGATGTTGCATTAGAATGCACCAAAGCCTCACACGGGACATATCACAATATACCATAAACCCATTAGTGCCTCAGGCAAAGTCAACACTAGAGCCAAAGTTATCTTATCCTTCAGCTTCTCAAAACTACCGTCACAAACATCAGACCCAAAAACTTACTTTCTTCTGATTCAATTTAGTTAATGGGGCAGCTATAAAAGAAAAACTATCCATAAGCCTCCTGTGGTATCTATATAAGCCAAGAAGCTCTGAATATCGGTTGGAGTCATGGGTCTAGGATACTTCTTCACCAATGCAACTTCTTGTGGATCCACTATGATCCCTTCACTACAAATAATGTGCCCCGGAAAACTGACAGCGTTCAACCAAAATAACATTTTGAAAACTTGGCATACAACTGTTGCTTCTTTAGGGTCTGCCATGCAACACGAAAGTGATAGGTATGATCCACCTCGCTCTTAGAGAACACAAAAATATTGTCTATGAACACAATACAGAACAAGACCAGAAACAGATGGAAGATGTTATTCATCATATCCATGAATGTCGTGGGGGCATTGGTTAACCCAAAAAACTTAACCAAAAATAGAAAATTCCCATACCATGTATGGAAGACGTCTTAGGGATATCCACCACCCCAATCTTTAACTGATGATACCCGAATCGAAGATCAATTTTGTAGAAAAACTTAGCTCCCTGCAATTGATCAAACAAAACATTTATCCTTGGAAGAGGGTACTTATTCTGTACCGTCACCTTATTAAACAGCTGGTAATCAATACACATCCACAAGGAACCATCCTTTTTACGCACGAATAGCACCGGTGTACCCCACCAAGACACACTAGGATAGATGAAACCCTTATAAAAAAAATCCTTTAATTACTCCTTAAGCTCCTTCAACTCGGCTAGAGTTATTCTCTATGAGGGAATAGAAATTGGATGAGTGTTCAGAACAATATCAATTCCAAACTCAACCTCCCTATCAGGAGGAATAATAGGAAGGTCATCAGGGAAGACCTCAGGATATTCATTTACCATTGAGATGGTATGCAAGAAGGACTCTCCAAACTAAAATCTTTAATCTAGACTAAATAATACAAGCACCCTTTGGAGATTTATCTCCAAGCTCTAAAAAATGATATGAAATTCCCCTTAGGAGCTAGTGAACCACCCTGCCACTAAATAGTTGGCTCATTAAGGAAATTAAAGACAACCTTACGAGTCTGACAGTCTAGAGATGCATAGCACGAGTGTAACAAATCCATCCTTAATATGACATCAAAGTTCACCATATCTAATTCAAACAGACCCATCACAATTTTTTTACTACCAACAGATACCACATAACCCCTATAGACTATTTTAGAAATCATAGAGTAACCTATAGAGGTAGAAGTAGAAAAAGTCTCTGAAACACACTCCTGACTCAAACCAAAATGCACAGCCATAAATGGGGTCAAATAAGATAGAGTAGAACCCAGATCAAGTAAATAGTACACTTCACAAGAAAAGAGTTTCAATATACTAGTCATGACATCAGGCGATGCCTCAGACTCCTGGCATGTAGCGAGAGCATAGAGATAGTTCTGGCCAGTGTCGGTGCCAAATGGTACACCCTTTGGTGCCAGAGAAGAAAAAGAGGCACTAGGAACCTTATTTTCCACTGAAGCAACCTTACCAACAAGATGGTTTCTAAGTATGTGCCATGGCTGACAATAGTTGAAGCACTTGTCCTTTCCCTCATCACAGAAACTCCGATACAATCTACCACAAAACCTCTAGGTATGATATTATGGAGCTGACTGAGCCCCACTAGCTTGAGATTGGGATCCTTTTACCCTAAACTTGTTGCCACCATTAAAATGTCTATCACCCAACGACTCTGGGTAGGGAGGACTAGCCATCAAATTAGACCCTAAATTTCCCTACTTCTTCTTGGGCCACTTATCACCATCCCTGCCACTATATTTTTACCTACTACCTTACCCAGAGAACCTAAACATCTTGTCAAGCCTTATTACTATTTCAACCTATTTCTTTTTTTATTCTTTTACCTGTTGCATGCATACCACCAACTTGGATAAATCCATGTACTTGATCAGCAAGGCTGCTTTACTTTCAAGGATTAACTCATGAGATAATCCTAAATCAAACTTCCTCATCCTCTCCCTCATACTAGAAACTAACTTTGGAGAATACCTCATTAACTGGTGAAACTTTAATCCATACTCCATGACTAATATATTACACTACTTCAGATTAACAAACTCTTCCACTTTCACATCACTCAACTTCTGAGGAAAGAAGTGTTCCAGTTAAGAATTAGAAAAATCCTCACATAAGGATGACTCATCTCCGTAACCCTTTGACTTTTCCCATTACTCATACCATTGGTACGCCACATCCTACAGCTGGTAGGAAAAAAATTCCATGGCTCCACATTTGTGGTCTGCATAACTTAGAAAATCTTTTCTATTTCATCTACAAAAAACTTAAGGATCCTCTTTTTAGGCCAACCTTTGTGGCCTAAACCAACCTTTGTGGCCTAAAAAGATAGAGTAACACGAACACAACAATCAGACTGAGTAGATACCAATTGTACAAACATATAAATGGATTAAAAAAACTCAGCGTTGATCACTTTATCCTGAGGTGTTTAAGATGGACTAGAGGGACCGGTGGAACTCTAGAAGGACAATCAGGAACTGGAATCCTATACTGGGTATGGATCCCATGAGTAGAGAGTGTCCCATCAACATTGTCCCCAGTAGGGATTGAGGAGTTTCTGTGAGCTTCATATTGTCGAGGCATGATCAACAAAATATGCAAACATAAGTTAGAAAAGAATTTAGGACTCATACTCTATAGCTTGAGAACAAAACACTGGAAAGAGAAACATTCCTAAATGCCTTGTAGCCTCTTCCTTATGAGTGTGGTGCACTACAGGACCTTAAAATAGAATCTACTAGACACGACATTGTGAACTCCCAAGTGACCATGAACCTAGGGATCTGATACCATTCTAAAAAGACCTAAATCGAGGACTAGTCGTGTCGGGTACCTCAATCCCCAATTGGGATCGGAGACCACCCCCAATATCCCACCATAACGCCCTACACCCTATGTTGGATTAACTCTAAACATATAACAAAATGGAACAATCATAAATAAAATACATTCAAATGATGTAATCCCCAATACCAATACCAATGCCAATGCTAATACCAATATCGATACAGCCTATGAAAACCCAAAGTAGTATCACAAATCCTCTATCCAAATTCAAGATAGTATCTGGTCTGGACATGCCCCTTAACATAGCCAAACACCAAAGTCTAAGAAATAACAAAAGTAAGCAGAGAAGTCTATAACATGAAATGTAGTCTTCCGGAGTATAGAAGATCACCACTTTAATCCAACATAAAGTTATCCCTGAATCCAAGTCACAGAGCAAGAGGAGTAGGACGACCGGTTCCTAGATCATGTAGGGATATAGCGCCCGAAGACGAGTTAGCGGGTGAACGCTAGCATGTACTCAAGTATAACGATAAATTAATTCCATTATATAAAACCAAGTAAATAACTAAGTGAAATCATATTTGTACACACACACATAGATATGTATATATATATATATATATTCCATGCAGGGAAAGAGAACCAGGTTTAGCATGTATTTAAAATCTTAACTTTGGTTATATAGATTGACCATCCTAAAACTACCCACAGGATATATGGGTCCAGTGTTATTCCTTGAACGGGCCCTAGTATATATAGCCGCACGAACCGGAGGTATCATAGGGGTCGGGGATTTTCGTGTACCCTTCGTACTCCAAAATACATATATACAAGTATAAACTTAGGGGATTTCCAAGTACCCTACAAGTATATGGTCACCATGACCAATCCTCGTGTCAGTAAACATGAGTTTCCAGTGTTCGTCCATAGGACTCACATCTTCATAGTAAGGTATCACAACCCGCCATTATTGCCCAATTAAAACCGTTAGCACATAACTAACCACCAATTCTAAAAGTTATTAACCAAGGATTTGTGAATTGGTATCGTCATACCGACTATAGCTTGAAAGCAATGTCACTAGCCAACACTTAGGGGATTCGTATGTATCCCATAGGATTTCCAATCAATCACAACCATGGCCACCATGGCCTTTCCATATCATTTAATTAAATCAAACCAATTTATGTTCCATTACCATTTTATGCAATGAAAAGTTTTCAATAAAAATCAAGAAATGTGACAAAACCATTCTCATAGGAATTTGATAGAACATCTTTAAGGCATATAGTTTCCAAAGCCAAAAACATAAACCAATTGACCATTCCCATGCATCCACATGTTCAAACCAACATTATAACATGAAAACCCATAAATAAAATATGGGAAAACATTACCCAATAATTAGTAACCACAACCCCCAATATATATTTCAAAACCAACATAAACCCACCATAATATCATAAAAACCATTAATTAAAACATGTATTTAGTTGAACTAACAATGAGGGAGGAGTGAAATTCCTTAGATACCAAAGAAGACGGAGATAAACCACCCTTATAAGCCCCAAATTAATTGCATTGATGAAACCCTAGCCTTTCTTGAACCAATATCCTTGAGAGAGATTTGAGAGTGTTTAAAGAGAATTTTATCAAGAATACTATGGTAAATAAAGTCCTAATAGTGTTTTAAGTCATTGGGAAAATAGGTTAAGAGGGGAAATGTCTAGAATACCCCCATCTTAAACTATAAAAATCACTGTAGGAGGGTATGATTTGGACCTTTCACTAGTACCCATATTATACGACTGGTACACTCAACTCATATCTTGATCATAAGGTTGGAAATTACACACTGCCTACCATATTACTCCCCTTGCCCAAGTCATATCCACACCAAATGAATAGTACCCTCAAACTCTATCCAAGACAAAATCAAAGTGGGTTGGACACTGGGGTAACATACAAATTAGGCTATACCACTTTTACCCTCAATGTATGAATTATCACCACCAACTTGTACCAACAACAGAAAATCACCCACCATACATTTGACAACATACGAGATGAGTCACCTGACCCATACCCTCACCATACGACTTGTATGATGAGCCGTATAACGATTAGAATCTTAAAACTCTAGAAATTTCCAAGGACTAGAAAATAATGTGTTTCATCCTAGACCTTAACCAATCCAAAACCTCCCTTACCAATCAATTTCTTCAAAAATTATAAACTTTAAATGAGCATAAATCTAAATTCCAAAGAATGCTTAAGCTCTAGAACCACCAAATGATATATATTTGAATTATCATTCAAACGTATCCAGTTTTTCCTTAATCCGACATCAGAGTAAGGAGTTATAGCCTTTTTAGTGAAGCACTGATCTACAGTGAGATACCACAAGCCAAACCATAACTGTGGTTACTTTGTATGATCGTACGATTATCTTTTCTAATTGAGATAACCCCAATATCTAAAAGATAAAAAGTATAACTACCAAAGACCACAGGGAACCATGATTGTGATTTGAAGCTATGATCCTACGTATGATTATGAGTCACACAGATGCTCCTGGTTTAACCTTTAAATATACTAATCAAGGTACAATCATAGGTATATCTCACAATTATACCAAGGCTAATTTTGTCATGTTTAGAGAGATCGTATCGATATCCCAACAATAAGAATAACACACGATCATAGGTTGGTCCTGCGATTGAGAGAAGGTCCCGTACATTCCTCTAAATAGTTTCAAGTTCTGAAATTAAGAAGCGGCATATCAGTCTTCTCCAACTCTTTTTACATCAAAACTAAAGTGCTTTGGGTATTTCAAGGATGATTATTGGGGTTAATATTACCCTAATACCTCACTACTTGGATAATATTTAACACATAGTTTAAAACAAAGAAAAATAATAATTTATTTTTGCAAGACAGAGTTAGGGTTCATCTTCTTTTGGCTACTAATTCCAAAGAATTCTTTAGGGTCCTTATGTGTGATTTCATCAATGAGTCCTATTTTACCCATTGAGTCCCAATTTAACTAAATTCTCTAATTTAGTTCCTTTTTCACAATTTAGGGTTAATGGATGTTGGTGAATTTATTGATATTTTAGTCCCTTGGTGTCCTTGGGTTATAATTATCATTTTATCATGAAATTTAGTATTATTACATAACCATGATAACAAACACTAATTATATTGTCAAATCCGTAAGTGTTATAATTATCATTTTATCATGAAATTTAGTATTATTACATAACCATGATAATAAACACTAGTTATATTGTCAAATCCATAAGTGTTAGACTTGATTCATTGATTTACTAGAATTCATTCAGTTTATGAAATTAGCATAATAGTTGCATTCTTATGAGATGGTGGGTTATGAACACCCATTGACCTAGGATTTCATGCATATTCTTTTGGGTACTATATCCTCCAGTTTATATATGTTGAATTCTTTAAGATACTGTCTTTATTTCCAATCTTTAGGTTACTATTAGAATTGAGCATTGTAGTTTTTAATGTCACTCAGTTAAAGTAGTACTTAGCACCAAGAAAACGCTGGGAAGAAGGATCATCTACGAATTAGGCTAAGAACTTTAGTAGAAGTCCCTAAGTTCTAAAATAACAATAGTACTATATGTTCTAAAGGTTCACCCAGCAGACCAGTCTTAACTCTATAGTCCTTTCAAAAATTAGTTTAGTGGATCCACATCAGTTAGTGTTCATACCTTTGGCAAGGTAATAAACACCCTTCTCGCTAAAGTTATATGTTGTACCGCAGTTTGCTCCGATTAGGGTATATCGGTTATTAGTAACTCCTACAGCCCAGTTTACAGTTTACATCATAGATCCAAATTCTCTCATAACCTTGTATTCAGTTACTCAATTCATTATACAACATATGTTAATTACTTGATCTTGCATTAATTTATTATGTTATATGTACCATATTCAGCTTATATCAGTTGTTTCCTGTCTCATATACCTAGCCTATTGGAAGTACCAATCGGATACTTTCTTTTGCACTATATTATCTCTTAATATAGGTTCTGATGCTCAGTATCATGATAACACCTAGTACGATCTCTTACCGTACCGACAATAGTATTTTGGTTAGTCCTCATCATGCAAGGGACAGTGTCAGCCTTTTATTTTGTGTTTATTGTCCCTAGTTTTAAAATAGTTAGAGATAGGTGGTGTTTATCCCAATAACTCATCTTAGTAAATGATTTTTAGACCTATAGTTAGATGATTAGCTTGTGATCTCAGATTTGGTTATTGCTGATTGGTTTTCTATTGAATATTTATTTCATTATTCCTTTAAACTTTTGCTTAAGTATTTTCAGCCATTATTTTTTATATTCTTAGTGTCTTTCCTAGCTATGTGTTTTCTTGGGGCCACTTGTGACTCTAAGAACTTTCCTGGCTATGTGTTATCTTGGGTTCACTTGTGACTTTAAGCACTATTTATGACTAGGGGGTAGTCTCGGGTCATAAAAAACTTTGTAGAGACATAGGATTAAAGTGTCCTAGGTGTCTGAAAGTCACATTAAATAGAGTCTTATTCATAGTCTTGAAGTATGCCAAACTTATAAGTGGAAGGATATAAGAATTTTAGGAAAAGTTTCACTTTTTTCATATTCATATCATGTGATAGAGTGTGATATTTATTAAAACCTTCGTCTAACTTTTTTTCTACATGTTTATAGAATCTTCCTCTAAAGAGAACTAAAAGAACGAGGAGCAAAAAATAATAATGGGGTTGAGGATCATCAAGAACCTCCACTAGCTCCAGAAAACACCTTGAATGAACAATTCTCCCATACTAAATTAATGGTTACTTTTATAGCCTTAACTCTGTCCATGACCACCCAAAATAACCTGTACTCTATGGAATCACCAACCCTGGAATGAATGCAGCAACATTCAGAGTTTTAGACTTGGCTTGGATGAATCCTCTAGTGTTCTTTGGGTCCAAGTTTGGGGAGGATCAATATTATTGTGTGGTTAATATTCAAAAAGTAATGGAGATTATGTGTGTTACCATGACTAAAAGGGCCACGCTAGCTGCCTATCAACTATAGGGAGTAGCTCACACCTGGTATAATTAATAAAAAAATAATAAGGGTACAGATGCAGAACTGATAGAATGGGATAACTTTGAAGTTTCATTTTTTGGTAGGTTCTTCTTTATTTAGCCAAGAGAGGCACTAGGTTTCATAATAAAGTCATTTTTTTATCAATAAAAAACCCAAAAAAAAATTCAAAAGGTTAAAGGGTCCATTGAGCACCTCAAGGCTATGTAATAATAGATCTAAACACTTTACCCAGATTAACTTCTAGATTATATTTGCAAGGATAGGAATTTATATATTTAAAGTAGGGTAGCATGAGTGTGAATGAGTATTCCCCTAGGTGTACTCAGTAGGAATGATATGCTCTGACTATGGTTGTTGATTATAGGGCCTACATGAGCAAGTTTGTGTCTTGTATTTTTGAGGATGTGGTCAAATAATGTTAGAATTTTAAGTTGGTTAAGGAAATAAACATCTCCAGGCTGATAGATCACGATCACCAAATAATGGAAGCGAAAGTTAAGGTAATGAAAATAGAGAATAAAAGGGCCAGAATAGGTAGCTTCAATTTCTCTCGGTAGAGGTCAGATGGTGGAAATCATTCTTAGTTCAACTAGATATATTCAACTCAAAGCCCATTTTTTTCTAGTGCCTAGTTCTCAAGTTCATTCAAGATAATCAATATTGGGTAACAGGTTCTAATTCCAAGGGTAGTGTGAGCAGTATTTCTACCTACCAAGTATGAAAAGTATGGTAAAAACCATAATGGTGAGTGCATGGTTTTTAGTGATAGTTTCTTTAGGTGTGGAAAGCCAAACCACAAACTTAGGTAATGTCCAGTGGCTTCCTATAGTGGTAGGGAAGCTCGACCACAAAGTCAGTGCTACTCTTCAGTAGCTCTAGTAGGTCGCCTGACTCAGTAGTGTGGCTTATTTAGTGCAGCTGATGGACAACATCAGAATAGGTTTTGTCCCTTTTAAACTCGACAGGATTAGGCGGGTTCTCTTGATGCAGTCATCAGTACGTTACAGGTCTTCCATAATCATGTCTATGTATTATTAGATCAAAGATCCACACATTCTTTTGTACCTCCCTATATAGCAATAGACTTTGGTTTCAATCTTGAAACTATGTCAAAACATTTCGTAGTCTCTAATCTAGTTGATGACATATTCATAGTTAAATAGTTGTACAAAAGATACCAAGTTGTAGTTTCCTAGAAAGTCACCTCAATTGATCTAGTAGAGTTACACATAGTAGATTTCGATCTCATTCTTCGAATGGATTAGATACACTCTTGTTGTGACTCTATTGATTGTATGAAGAGAGTAGTCCACTACTACTTTCCAAATTAACTAATTATAAAGTGGAAAGGTAGTACCTAAATGCCTATGGACTGATTTGTCTATTACCTTAAGGATAGAAAGTGGACCCCCAAAGGGTGTATTATAATCATGTTTGTGTTAAGGATTCAAAATCTGAAGTTTTAGAGGTAAAACAAACTTCCAAAAGATCTTCTCAGAGTTTCTCGCAAATGGTAAATTGACTTCCACCTTACAAAATGGCTCCATCTAAGCTAAAATTTGAAGAATCAATTGAAGGACCTCATGGACAAGGGTTTTATCAGGCCCAACATCTCTCCATGGTGTATTTTAATTATTTTTGTGCACAATAAAAATGGTTCTCTTAGAATGTGCATTGACTACCATAAATTGAACAAGGTCACAATAAAAAATAACCATCCCATTCATAGGATTGATGACTTGGTTAAAAAAATTAAAGGTGCAAATTGCTTCTGTAAGGTAGACATTAGATCAGGCTATCATTAGCTTAGAGTTAGAGAACATGACATTTTAAAGACAACCTTCAAAACTCGATATGGTCATTTTGAATTTGTTATTATGTATTTTTGACTAAAAAGGCTCCCGTAGCTTTTATACAACTGATGAATGGGGTGTTTAAGAAGTACTTGGATATGTTCTTCATTGTCTTCATAGATGATATCCTCATTTATTCTTAGAGAGAGGATGACCACGTAAATTATTTGAGAATTATCTTAAAGACTCTTAAAGGTCTTCAACTATTTGCTAAATTCATCAAGTGTGAATTCTAGTTTGAATTATTAGAATTCCTTGTTCATATTATTTTAGGTAAGGAAATTTGAGTTGGTCCTCAAATGACCAAAGCAGTGACAAAGTATCCTAGACCCGTCTCTCCAACAGACATCTGAAATTTCTTGGGCTTAACTTGTTACTATAGGCAAATTTTAATTGATTTTCCTCTATTATTTATCCCATGTCTAGGTTCTATAAGAAAAAGTCAAATTCTAGTAGTTCGATTCTTTTGAGAAGAGTTTTCAGGAGTAAAGACTCAACTCACCATAGGTATAATTTTAACCTTACCAGATAGTTCAGATTGTTTTGTAGTCTAATATGATGCTTCCAAGGTTGGACTTGGTTGTGTGTTGATGTAGTGGGGAAAAGTTATACCATAGTTCTTTAGATTCTTCAAGACTTATTAGAAGAACTACCTGACTCATGATCTTTAGTTTCCAACAGTTCTTTTTTCCTTAAAAATATAGAGGAATTACCTCTATCGGGTTCATGATGGCATATTAACCAATCACAAGAGTCTTTAGTATGTGTTCGGTAAGAAAGATCTAAATCTCATTAAAGGATATGGTTAGAGTTGCTAAAGCATTAATACTGTGTTTTGTGCCATCCAAGTAAAGACAATGTGGTAACTGATTCCCTTAATAGATTATCTATGTGAGGTATTGCTCATGTAGATGATGAGAAGAAAGAACTAGCTCGCGTGATTCATAGATTGGCTTGACTGGGAATTCAGTTAGTTGACTCAGCTGTAGGTAGTATTTTAGTTCAAAATTGTTTGGAATACTTCTTGGTAGATGAGGTTAAAGAAAAGCAATATAGTGACCCTATTTTACTTAGACTTAAAGTAGATGTCAAGAGTCAGAGGGTTGAGGTTTTCACCCAATAAGGAAATGGTGTTCTTTACTACTAGGGAATATTATGTGTTTTGGATCCAGATGTATTAAGATAATGGATGATAGTGGATGGTCATAGTTATCAATATTCTATTCACCCAAGAGCCACTAAGATGTACCATGATTTACGAAAAGTCTATTGGTGGAATAATATGAAGAAGGATATCCCAAAATTGTGGCTAAGTGTCCAAATTACCAGCAAGTTATGGTTGAGCACCAGAGACCTAGTGGCGTCTTCAGGATATTAGTATTCCTACTTGGAAGTAGGGATAGTGAATACTTTATTACATGGTTGCCTTGCACTCGTCGACAAAATGATTCCATTTGAGTTATCATGGAACCAATGACTAACTCATCAAATTTTCTGCTAGATAACACTTCAGATTCAATCGAGGACTATGCTAAAATCTACCTTAAAGAGTAAGTAAAATTTTATGGAGTCCCTTTCATTATCATTTCAGATAGAGGTACCCACTTTAATTTTAGGTTTGGAAGATATTTTAGAAAGGTCTTGGTATTTAAGTTTATCAACGTACAACTTTTCACTCGCTGACAGATGGCCAGGAAGGAAGGATTATTCATACCTTAAAAGGCACGTTGAGAGCATGTGTGATTCACTTCAAGGGTAGTTGGGATAATCATATACCTTTGTTTGAGTTTATGATCATAATAAATATCACTCTAGTATTCAAATAACCCTATTTGAGGCACTTTATGGTAGAAGGTATTGATCTCCTATTGTTTGGTTTGAAGTTAGTGTAGCCACATTGATAGGACCAAACTAACCCAATGAGGCTATGGAGAATGTTTAGCTAATTATAGAAGTCTGAGAACTACTCAGATTCATCAGAAGTCTTACATAAATGTTAGAAGAATGGAACTTGAGTCTGTTTTTTGAAATTTTTTCTACTTGAAAGTTTCACCTATGAAGGGGATGAAGAGATTTCTGAAGAAAAAAAATTCTCATTCCCATTTATTGGTCCTTATGAAATTGTAGGTCCTTTTGGCAAAAAAAACTATAGTAGACTTAGAAGCAACGCATTCTGTCTTCCATGCATCCTTGATAAAGAACATCATTAGTGATCCCACATCAGTTGTGACCTTAGAAAATATGGGCATGAAAGATGGTCTATCTTATTAAAAGGTACCTATTGAAAACCTTGATCATCAGGTTTGCGGGTTGAAGAATAAAGAGGTCGCATTGGTAAAGTTTGAAAAATTAGTTGATAAATGAATCTACTTGGGAAGCAAAGGCAGACATGATGACCAAGTACCCCTATATCTTCCCTTCACATTCAGTCTCAGCTTGAGGTAATTGGTTTCCCTAAATTAATTTACTTTCTAATTCATGTCTCCAAGTTATTCTCATGTCATAGCATGTCTCCATGAGTTTTGTTTAGTCTTTCTCAAACACTGACTCAGTACTATGTCAACATCCCTCTCTTATAAACTCAATGTAGAAATTTCAAGTACTTATTTGTTATAGGGTTCCAATTATATCAGGATAAATAGTGATGAAAATGTGGGAATGACATCTCCTTACCCATAACCCTCTAACTCAGTTAGTTTCCATTCAGGGATGAATGACCCCAGGGGGTAGGTATTGTAACACCTTAGAAAATCCAAGACAAATCTAGAACTATGCTTTAAGTAAATTTAGGATTAAACATAAAGTTTTAATAGTATTATAAGGAATTTGGCCATTTATTATGGTCACAAGACCTCCTAGAACCTAACCAAGCCAAAAACTCTTTTACCAATAAATTCACTAAGAAATTAGCAGCTTTAAATAAGCATAACTTCCAAATTTTGAAGCATCATTGAGATCCATACACACAAAATGATATGCAATTCAAATATGCTTCCAACACATCGAATTTTTCCTTAATCCAATACCAGAGTAAAGTGTTATGGCCTTTTTAGTGAAGCACTACTCTGTAGTGCAATACCATGAGCCAAACCAAAACTGTGGTTACATTTTATGACCCTACAATGGTCTCATCTGATTGAGAAAACCCCAACATCTAAAAGTTGACAAGTGTACCCGCAAAAATTAGAGAAACCATGATTTTGCATTAAAACAATGATCCTAGGCATATTTGTGAGTCCCACAGGTGCTCCTGACTTAACATTTAAACCTAAAATCCAAGGTACAATCATAGGTATATCCCACGATCATAACAACACTCGTATAATCACATATGTAGAGTTATTATCCATCTCCCAACCATGAGTATGACCCGTGATCTTAGGTTGGTCCTACGATCATAGGAAGGTTCGTACATTCCTCCTTGTAGTTTCTAGTTATAAAATTAAGAAGGGACATATCAGTTTTTTCCTACTCTTTTAACACCATAACTACATCGTTATGGGTATTTTAAGGATGTTTATTGGGGTTAATATTACCCTAATCCCTCATTTCTTAGGAAAACATTTGACACAGTTTTAAATAGAGAAAAGGGTGATTTTTTCCCCATGGTAGAGCTAGGGTTCATCTTCTTTAGGATACCATTTTAAAAGAATTCTTGAATTTTCTCATTTCCTAGTATTTGGGATTTCATATTTTTGTCACCTTTCACCCCTTAAGTCCCAAGGTTAACCAAATTCTCTAGTTCAGTTCCTTCTTCATAAATTAGAGTTTAAGGATGTTGGTAAATTTATTAATATCTTAGTCCCTTGTTGTCCTTGAGTTATAATTCTCATTTTATCATAAATTTTAGTATTATTAAATAACCATGATCATAAACCCTAGATATATTGTGAAATCCATAAGTGGTGGACTTGACTCATTAATTTACTTGATTTTATTCAGTTTAAAAAATTAGCATGATAGTTGCATTTTTTAGAGATAGTGAGTATGAACACTCGATGACCTAGGATTTCTTAAATATACTTTTAGGTACTATATCTCCCAGTTCACATGTTTTTAGTACTTTCATAGAATGTATTTATTTTAAGTCTTCATATTATTATTAGAATTGAGCATTGCATTTATAAGTTTCATTCATTTGGGAGTAGTAATTAGCACTGAGCCAATGCAGGGATGAAGACTTATCCAACAGTTAGCTGAGACCTTTAATAAAAGTCCCTACGTCCCAGAACTAAGGTACCATAGTAGGTTCTAAAAGGTCACCCATCTTACCAGGCTTGATGGAGTCCTTTTGGAAATTAGTTTAGTGGATCCACTCCAATCAATATTCATACACTTGGAAAGTTATTGATCACCCTTCTAGATGAGGTTACAGGTTGGACCCCAATTAGCTTATATTAAGGTATATCAGTTATTAGTAGCTCCCACATTCCAGTTTACTATTTACTACTTAAATCTAGATTCCTGCATGACCTTGTATTGAGTTACTCAGTGCATTATACAACACAAGTTCATTACTTGGTCTTATATTAGCTTATCATGTTACATTTACCATATTTACCTTATATTAGTTATTTTTTATCTCACATTCTCTATACATTTATAGTACTGATGACATATTTCTTTTGCACTCTATTATCTTACAATATAAGTTCTGATTCTCACTATCCATAGAACAACTAGTATGATCTCTTGCTGTATCAGCACCAAAATTTTGGTAAGTCCTCATCATATAAGGGAAGTGTTAGCATTTCATCTTGTTTTTTTCATTCCTAGTTCATAGAAAATTAGAGTTAGATGGGGGCTTGTCCTAGCAACTCGTCTTAGCAGAGGCTATTCAGACTTATAATTCGATATTCATCTTGTGATCTGAGATTTGATTACTGTTGATTGGTTTCATTTTGAATATTTATTTTATTATTCAACTAAGCTTGCACATAATTTATTTTCTCTGTTATTTTTTATATTGTTAATGTCTTTGCAGGCTATGGGTTAGCTTGGGGTAACTTCAGACTCTAAGCACAGTGCTCGACCAAGGGGTAGTTTTAGGTCATAGGACAAATTATGGTCCATATGATTTGAAGTCAAAGTTCCTAGGAAAGTTTTATTTTTCATTTTAGACAACCTGACTTGATCTATACCTTTTCACCTTCTAACCTAATTTCAATCATATAAAACTCTAGGATAATTTAAAGCAACTTCAAAGCTTTAAAACTTTTTCTCTTCCCACTTCTCAAACCCACATCCTAAACCTTCTCTACTTCCATAACTCCTCTTCTCTCCTACCATATAACTCAATTATTCCATTTCATTTTCATAACAATCTTTATCCCTCACTATTCTTACAAAATCAAGTGTAATTTTTGGTAAATCATTTTTCTTCACCGTATTTCTTCAACAAGGAAAGCAATATCTTTTAATTTTCTGGTAAACTAATTTAAGAGGTTTAGAGTTTTGGTTCCCATGTCTCAATTTGATCCATTAATGGATATCATATGTCAGATTTACAAACATTGTGAATGCGGGTTTGAATTAAAATTGAACAAAACGTTATTTTTATATGTAAATCATGTATTTTGGGTTTTATTTGTGATTTGGTTGTTGTTCATTAGAAAAATTTACCCAATGAGTTGTACTACATCAAAAAATTTGAATTCTAGAAGTGAATTTTAGGTGCAAATTGAATTGCCTACCAAATCTAGGCGATGTTATGGATGATAAACAAATGGGTAATGTTTCAATAACCCTTCTTTGTTTTGGATAATTGTGAACATTTCTCCATACAATGAAATATACACCTCACTTGAGTTCGTAACCTTAATGGTGTGGTGAAAAGTTAAATAATTTTAATTGTGTTGGCAACCATGTTACCTGGGAGATACTAATATCTCACATTTATAGGTGAGTCCACTGACTATCATATGGTTCATAGATCATCAACTCACCCATCATTAGAATAGAAGATAGGATTTGTCATTGTATTGGAATGATAGATGGACCACGGACCATCATCCACTTAACATACATTCAGTTCCACCTGTTACTTATTAATTATCTTTTACCTAAGATTGGGACTTCTAACAACAAGTCCCATCCACTTGAGGGTTCACCCCATGGTTAGTGGATTTTACCATCTAAAGTTAGAAGAAGAATCTAAGGAATTAACCAGAGCATTTGTAGGGGGGTAACGATTAGGTACGATAATTTAACTAGATAATAAATATGTAGGTATTTATTTATAATGACTATTATTGATTGGAATAATTTTCATTTTTATCTTTTTGACTTAAGATGTTTTATTAATTCATATTCTAGATTAGATATTATCGTAATTAAATTATCTAGTGTTTTAGGATCCTCGTTAGTATTATGTAACCTTTCGTATTCTAGGTATAAACTATATAGTTGAGTTTCTATTTCTTTTAATGAGTTATTTTTTTCGTAAGATGTATTCATTAATTTGTGTAGTTTATTATTTTATCCTATTAAAATTTTAGCAATTTCTGTATAGTATTTTATTCTAACTTTGCTATATTCAATGCGTAGGTTTATGTTCTTTATCTGATTTACTAGTATTTGTTGTTCATGTATAGGTAATTTTCCATCTGTATTAAATAATTTTTCGTATGTATTAAATAAATTATTACTTGTATCTTCTTTTTCTAAGGTTAATTTTATTTTAAGTAATTTTTTTTCTAGTTATCTTTTTTCTATTTCAAGTTGATTTCTGTAATTAACTTCTTCATATATCCAATTTTGCCTTTCTCTAATTTTTTTTATATATTCTAACATTTATTTATTTTGAATAATATTCATCTGAATCTAAATAATATTGATGTTCATGATATATGCGTAAGTTTTCTATACTGTTTAATAATTCTTCTTCTTCATAATCTTCTAATTTTTCCCATATTATTTTCTTTATGTCTATAATTTCTATATCTCTAAGTATATATAAAACAAGTATTTTAATATTATCTATCATGCTTTTTCATAATATTTTCTAGTTGTTTGTTTTAGTCTAAGTAATTCTTGCATATTTTCATTAAGAAATTCTATATATTTTATATCTTTAGTTTCCATGTATTTGTCTAAATTTGTTTTCATTTGTTTTTTTATTAATTGTATGTTTCTCATATCTTTTTCCAAAAATTCTAGATATATGTAATTTATCATGGTAAGTATTTGTAAGAGTAGTTAGGTAGGTATGGTATGTAATTTATTCTAGTCATATAATATTTACCAAATGATTTTTCTAATATGATTTTTCTTACATCTACTACTTTTATATCCTTAAGTGCATACAAAATGAGTATTTTAAATTTATCTACCATTGTATCAGATAAATAATTATTCATTTTTATAAAATTGTTTTTTTCAAAATATTCCCTTCAACCATGTACATAACAAAATATAGTCATCTCAGATTACTATATACTAGATTATTCTTAAATAACATATTCTTCGGTCACTATTAGCATGGTAATCTGGATATTTTCCCTTAAACGGCGCCTCTACTCTGGTTACTCCCCACCACGGCTTCTTGCCTTATTGGTTTCACCTTTAGGATGGCATAGTTCTTAGGAATTTTTCTCCATTTTCACTTTGCTAATAAACTTCTTAACATATTATTCTTCGAATAATTCTACTATAAAGTAACTAACATGAATTTATTTTATCATACCATGATTGTTGGGAATTATGAATTTAGCTATTCATAATCATAAATAAATATACCTGTTCGGGTAGGTTTGATATTTCTGAGCTTTGTTCCTCCATAGATTTTTCCATTGAAATATACCTGTTTTTAATAACTAAGCAAAAATATTTGTTGTAGACAAGAGAGAGTTTTTGTGCTTCAACGCATGAAGGCTTGCCCTTTTTGCTACCTTCTATGCCTCTATTTATAATGAGAGCATTTACAAATCTTTACACGTTTCTCTACCTTTCTTAAGCTAATAAATGAAAAGAAAAAGTTAAAAAGGACTTACAAAAGTCAAAAAAGGTAGGCTACCTAACATATACATATGGCTACCTAACATATGTACCTAACATATACATATCTTTTCTGAAAGTTAATAATTTTTTCTACATGCTTCTTTCTTCCTTTATTGCTTTGTCTACTTTTGTTGCTCCGTTTTCTTTTATCTTTTTGTCGTATCTGTTGATTTTTTTTATCTTCTTTCCAGCTGGCATGCTTATCTTCTTGGTTCTTTTATTCTAGGTGGACTTCTGGGATAATATTATCTTCTCCATTACATCTCGAACATTGATGGTCTGGATATTTGTGTCCAATTAGCTTGCAATATCTTGTCAATAATCCGTCTGAAATAAATCCTTTCTTAATGGCTCTTGCAGTAGATTGTTTTTCTGGGTTAAGTAATGTCATTATCCATTGTCTAACATCTTCCATATCTGCTTGTCGTAGTTCTTTTAAATTTGAATAAATTATCTGATGATCTCTTGAATAATAGCTTCATATTGGGTTTCCATTGGTATAATTATTTGCTAATTCTTGAATAATTGTAGTTAGCCCAATAAGTCGTTTATTTGCGTAGAAATCAGGTATTTCATTTCTAGATATCTCTGGCTGTTGCATAATATCTTCTGGTATAATCATATCTCTGGTTAATCCTATTTTTACAACTTGTATAACTGGTTTTATTTCGTCGTATAATATCTCTGCTGGTGCAGTATAACATTTTATATAAAATAGATTTCCTTTGGTTATTCTTTTATAGGTGGTGAATATTTTATGTAATTCTACCATAGCTGTCAGCTCTTCTCCGTCTTGGGTATATATGGTATTTAATAATCCATAGCTAAAACAAGTTTTTATTAAGCTTGGGTTGGTTTTGGGTAGCGCAATTAGCTTGTTGTAACCTTGTAATTTTTGGGTTATATAGTTTGTGTTTGGCTCTTTGATATCTGTGGCTCTGGGGTTAAGGTTTAGGAAAGTTTGTACTCTGTAGATATTTTCTATGTATGTTTGGGTCGTATAGTTGTAAACTTTTTTATCTTGGTTCAAACTATCTCGGTATGTGGTAATTTGTGGGGGTATGAACAAGGGGTCTTTTTGTGTTTTTGGTATAAATGGTTTCTCAAATATCTTATTCATATTCATATTCTGATATCTGTGTCTACTAACTCCTCTCCTTGTACCTGCAATTGTAGATTGATTAACATTATGGGTTTTATAGAGTGTCCCAACGTCTCCTTCTAGATCTGGAATTGTAATGTCTTCCGATCAACATAGCTCTGCACACTGCTGAGTTAGCTGATTTGTAGCTTTAGACTTCAGTTTATCTTCATTAGTCTTTAGCTTTTCTATTTCATTACCCATACTGTCCACTTTCATTGAAAGCGTAGTTAGGGTTTTGAGTATCTTTTCTAATGCATTGTCTTCTATTATATCAGTCTGTGTAGCTTTGTCTTGATATGTAATCTGCAATAACATTTTTGTTAGTACTAATTACTTCAATTGTAAATGTAAAATTTAATATATTCAATACTAGTCTCCGAATTTCTTTTGTTGTAACTGAATTTTGTATTTTCTTTGTTAGCCACCAACGTACCTGTGTATTATCTGTTCGTACAATAAACTTGTTATATACAATATATGGCTCAAATGCTAATAAACATTTATATAATGAGCATAATTCTTTTCTATTTATTTCCCATTTTATTTCTGTTTCATTAAATGTACCTGAGTAGTATCTACAGTGGTGTTCTAATTTTTCTTCTTCATATTTATATTTAAGTACTCCTCCGTAACTACATTCACTAGCATCTGTTTCTACTATATATATGAATTTTCTATTTTCATCTGGAAATTGTAATTTTGGTAATTCTTTACAAAGTATTTTTATTTTCTGAACTTGTTTTTTATCTTCTTCGTTATAATTATATTCTACATCCTTTTTTAATTTTTTCTGTAAGGGCTTTAGATTTTCTGCTAATTTTGGTATATATTCTCTTACTTGGTTTACTAATCCTAAAAATGATTGTAATTTCTTTTTTGTATCTAATTCTTCTTTCGAATTTATTATTTTTTGTACTATATGTTGTTGCATTTTTACTCCACTTTTATCTATTTGTATTCCTAAAAATTCTATCTAATTTTTCATAATTTCGGCTTTCTTTTTACTTAAACTTATTCCCGATTTTTCTATTATATCCGTAAATTGTTCCAATAATTTTAAATGTTCTTCTTTGGTCTTTGTATATAATAGTATATCGTCTATGTATACTATACAATTAGGTAGTTGTTTAAAATAACTATCCATAAAATGTTGATATCTACCTGGTGCATTTTTATATCCAAATGGTAATACATTCCATTCATAAAATCCTTGTGGTACCGTAAATGCGGTTAATTCCTTAGATTCTTCTTCTAACTTTAGATGGTAAAATCCTGATTTACAATCAAATTTACTAAAATAATTATATCCTTGTATTTGTCTTATTTTTAATATTTTATTTGGTATTGGGTAATTATAAGTCATTGTTTTTGCATTTAAATTTCTATAATCAATAATCATTCTACTTTTTCCTCTTTTTTGTTCACTATGTTTATTTACTATAAATATTGGGCTATTATGTTTACTATTACTTTTTTGTATATATTGTTTTTCTAATAATTCTTCTATATGCATTTTAAATTCTTTTAAATCATCAAAATTATATGTTAATGGTTTCTGGGTTATTATGCTATCTTTATCTATTAATTCAATTTTATAATGGTTTTATGTTTTTCCCATCCTTTTAATGGATCTTCACTATATAATTGTCCTATTTTTTTCTTAATTGTTTCTATCTTATTTATTGAAAATATAGTTATCTCCTTTTTATTTATTGAAAATACGACCAGTTCTATTGTATCTTCAGTATTTTTTATATTTTCTAATTTTTGTGTAATTTTTTTCACTTCCTTTGATCCAATCAGTTTTCTTTTTTATTTTATTAATAACTCTTTTTGCTCTTACTTTCTGTTTACATGGTGTTGTAAACCACCAATCTGTCCTAGTTATTATATGTGGGTATAATTTATCTAAAAATGGCATTCCTAAAAGTATATCTTTTGATGTTAGCTCATAATTATAGATTTCTTCTATTGTTAATATTTTATCCCATACTTGTGTTTTTACATTCTTAGCTTTATAAGTAATTAAGCTTCCTTCGTTATTAAATCCTTTAACTATTATTGGTGTTTTTAATTTATCCCATTTACTTTCTTGTAAACAATTATATCTACATAAATTAGCTTCTGCTCACGTGTCTATCATAGGCGTATAATAGCTACTGTAATATCCTTCTACTACTATCTTCATTAATACATATATTTTCATTTTATGTTAAAACTCTTCTTAAGAATAATTTCTCTCTGTTATATGTTATAGTTAATTGTGTATGTTCTATATTATATGGTTTTACTTGTTCTAACCATTTTATTCCTAATATTATGTCTGTTTTTTGCATTTCTTCTTTTACTTCAAATTCTATTTTTATTTTTCTTATTCCTATTATTATTTCTTTTTCTGCTATATTTTTAGTATTTATTAAACTTCTTGGTAGATCTGGGCATATATTATTGTCAGTTTTTATTTCCTCATTTTTTACTAGATATTTTGCTATATAATTTTCTTCTTGTCCTGTATTTAAGAGTATTAAATATTCTTTTTCATTTACCTTTCCTGTTATGTAATATTGGTTTGAATTATCCATTGAACTTGTTTCATAACTTGTTCTTTTTGATGAGCTTGATGATTCCGGTTTATCATAAGCTATTCTTTTTGTTGTACTTATTCTATCATTTATTATTTCTAGATCTTCTTCTATGTCTATATTTCTGTAACTATAATCATTATTATCAATTGTTTTTACAAATTGTTCAAAAGGGCTTTCTATTTGTATTTTATTAATTTTATTTTTTCCCGTTAGTTTATGTTTTGTTGTTAATACATATAGATTTTTACATCTTGCTGTAAATATTTTACTTCCTGGGGTTAATTCTATTCCTGATATTTTCCAATATAATACTAATAATTTGTCTATATTTTTATCCGTTACTGCTACTGAATAATTCACACTTATTATAAATTTAAATTTTTGGTATATTAAATTTCCTTTTATGACAGTTATTATACTTTTTTCTATAGGTTTTATAATTCTATCATCTGCTAAATATAATTCTATTGGTGTATCTATTCCTTCTCTAAAACATGCTTTTATTAATATTTCTGTACCTCCAAGGTGTACATATTTTATTGGGTCTCTACTTTTTATATCGTTTATTTCTTTATTAATTATTCTTTTTGTCACTAGTGGTATACTAGCTTTACCTTTTGCATATCTACAGTCTATTACATGTTCCTTTTGGCTTACTACATAATATTCTTCCTTTTTCCTAGTAAATATATTTTTTATTGTTGGTATTTTAAATATTTTTTCTATACTTAAGTCTAACTCTTTTCCTTTTATTTCATCAAATACATTGTTATCAAATATTAGTTTTTGATCTGTTCCTTCATCATTTAAATATTCTTCTTTTGTTATTATTTTTATATCTTCCTCAGTCATTTAATTCGTCTAATTCACTATCTATTTCGTTATCTGTTTCATTCTCTGAAATTTCATATATACTGTCTTCACTTTCTAATTCGTAATCTATGTAATCTATCTGCATATATTCTGTATTTTCTATTTTTATTTCTGATATTTGTTTATTTTTTGGGTTTTTAGGTAATTTACAATCTCTAGCTAAATGTCCTATTTTTCCGCAATTATAACAAGTACATTCCTTTATAGATTTCTTTTTCCTATATGGTCTATTATGTTTATAATTTTTTACATAATATCTTTTTCTTGGTTTCTTATACTTATATTTTGATTTTTTGTATTTCTTATGTCTTTTTCTTTTCTTATAATATCTATCTTCGCATCCAAATTGAGGTGTTATTTTATCTTTGCAACATGCTAAATTTCTTATTAATGTTTTTTCTATTTTTATTTCTTCTCTGTATTTTTCACATAGGTTTCTATACCATTGTTGTAAAAATTTTATTCTTGCTCCTAGAGTATCTACTGTTTTTGTTTCATCCCAACTTTTTATTATTTTTGAACTAAATGGTTCAGGTAATTTATTAAAATATAATTTTCTTATTTCTTTACTTTCTTCTATATTATATGCTCCTTTCTAATAATATTCTTTAAATACGCAAGTATATTCATCTATGTGGCACATATTACATATTGCTAATTTTAACATTAAATTCCTATTTATATCTTTCTCTTCATTTTGTTCTTCTTCTTTTGTTGTCATGCTACTAAATTCGTCTTTTATAGCTGTTTCATATTTTTTTAATAATTCTATATGTGTTAATTTTGTTGATGATGTTCCTTCTGTGGGTTTGTCGGTTCTTAATATTCTTTTACTATTTTCAGTTAGATTTTAAAACCATAATTTCACTGTTCCTATTAGTGTTCTTTCTATATATTCTGGTGCATCTATTACACTTATATTATTATCTAATAATTGTTTTGTCATATATCCTATCCATAATTGTATTGTTTTTTCTGTATCTATTACACAATCTAAGTCTAAAAAGTTATAATTTTTATTAACTATTTGTTTTGGTGTCCATTTGTCATATTCATTCTTTAGATTATATCTTTTAAACTTATTCTTATAATATATAGGTTTCCTTATTTCTGATGTACTAGGTATTATATTTTGATCTTCTTTTTTATCAAGAGTATTTATTTTTGTGTTGATATTTTCTAAATTTTCTTCATTAATTACTTCTTGTTTTTCATTGATTTCTAAATTTTTTGTATTTGTTAATATTTCTGTAGATGTTTCATTATCTTCTGAATCATAATTATCTGTTTCTTCAAGATCTATATTATTTATTTCCAATTCCTTGTCTTTTATTTCTTTATTGTCTATTTCTAATTTTTCTTTAAATTGATTTATCTCGTTTAATAATTTTTGTTCTTTATCTTTTTCTTCTTTTTCTTTCTGTCTTTTAACATTTGTAATTCTTTTTCTAATTCAGCAATCCTACTATTTTTAGTTTCTTCTATTTTTCGTATTTCTTCTGTAGTTTGTTGTTTTATTTTTTCTATTTCTTTTTTTCTATCTATTTCTTCGTTTTCTCTTTCTATTCTTACCATAGCTGTCAATTTATCTTCTAATTTTAATTCTTCTTTTTCTAACATTAAATATAAATGTTCACCTATTTTCTTATATCTTCTCCCTAGATTAGAAAATACTATTCTTATTTTTAATCCTTCGTGATTTTCATATATTTTTTCGTCTATTATTAATTCTTCTTTGTTCATTTTATTGTAAATAGTTCATGTTGATATATATATTCTAAACTATCTATTTGTGATTCTAAATTTGATATTTCATCTTTTTGTGCATTTATTGAGTTTTTACTAACTCCGGCAAATATATTATAACTTAATCTTTCTATTCTTATTTTTAATTCTTTACGTTTTTCAGAAATAGTTTGTTTTAGTTCTTTGTATTTTTGTATTTTATTCATTTAAACCGTATTTATAGTATTTTGGCGGATACCTAAATCTGATTTTATCATAATTAGGTGGTATGTGTCTCATTCTCCTAGATTTTAAATGGATTATTAATTTTGCTTCAATACTAGATACTAAGGTAATTAGGTAGGCTAGTCTTTGTGGGTTTTCTTTTGTTTTATTTAGACTTATATATTCTGAATAATTACTAATTAAAGATTCTTTAATTTTTCTAAAAGCTTCTCTGTTTTTAAATGGTCTTCTCATAATTAATCAATATTAATTATTGTCAAGTAAATCCAATCTAAATTCATAAATTCAAACATGTAGGCTACTTCTGTATTTTTTAAATAACTGGCCTCTGATATCAGTTATTTTTTTTATTTGAGACAAAAGTTGAGGAGGTAGAGAAAGATCCAACCTAATATACTATACTAAGTTCTAGACAATAAACTATTACTCTAGAGTGTGATAAGGGGGAAGATTCTTCAGAATATGAGTATAGTACAAATGACTCATGCTTATATATGAATGATGAGAGTAGCACTGATGTCACCGAGTGCCTAAAATAAGTTCTTGATCCTATGACTGGCATATTAATCAAAATAAAGAGCCTGGAGTTTAGAGATATCCTCTAGTAGCGAGTGAAAGGTTCAGAGGAGTACTTTCAAAATACTTCTCTGTTAGGAACTATAAAGAGGGACATTGTTGAGGAATTAAGGATTATCTCATCAGAACTAGATAAGTTCCCTAAGATTAAATAATGGTTCAAGCATTACCACTTAGAGTGGATGATTGAGGCACTAGGGATACTATTACCTCAACACAGATTGTGAATTCTACACCAACTATTCAGCCATAACTGATAATTACCGCAAAAAGGGATAAACAACAACAAAAATTTCAACTCATTATAATATGCAAATTTGAGGGGTCATAGTTTACAATTTAGATTGGATAATAAACTAGGTTATATTTAGGCTCACTTACTTAGAACCAAATTTAACTCTAGATTATAATCATAGAATAAGTGACAAGTTGAATCAGACCAAGTGGTTGGCAGTGCTTCTGACTGAAGATGATCTATTATGGCTAAACAATGTGAAATAAAAGATTAAAAAAGCTCCACTTACTTTCATAGATAAGTTTTGGTCAGAAGTAGCATGGTTCTATTTGGTACCTATATGAGGAGACAATGTGTTTAATGATGAGAGAGAAAATATGGTAGCCAACCTCATGTTTGGCTTTAAGTTAAATTTGGCATAATTATAGCAGATGATGTCTTTAATAATGAGAGAGAAAATATGGTAGCCAACCTCATGTTTGTATTTAAGTTAAATTTTGCATAATTATAGCAGATGAGACATGTGTCCAGCCATAATGTCCTACAACATCACTACCATTTCCATGCATTGTGATACATTTGTGCAAAAGGGATAAAGTTCCTATACTAGCAGGTATAGATGGTTGATCACAACCTCAAAGACGTAGGATACTGAGATACCGATAGATGAGACAAAACATGAGCTTCAAGCTTAGAAGACAGTTTCTCAAATGTTTGGGTCTTGTTGTTAGATCGAGGAGGAACCCATTATTACTATAGATATATTAGGGGAAGCCACTGATATAGAGTTAACTCATAAGACATTTGTATCTACTATCTTCATACCTTCTACATTTGGTGAATCTAACAGTTCCTACATCACTTATTCTACTGACACTACTTCCACTATAGTCGGAGCCTTAATCTATGCATTTATTCCCCAAAACTTCATGAAGTTGGTCATGAAGGGATGAGAGGTCAAATCATTAGATGAATTTGCTTGTCCTATAGTTAAGCCCATTTATAAGGTTGTCTATTTCTACCATACTTTCTCTATGTCCTGACCGAGTTGGGAACCTGGCCTCTACGGGAATCTCAAACCATTAAGATCCGAGAGACCCTGTAACTCCCCAACCTACTAGTGATATTACCCGATCTGGGCCTAGACCCGCACGGCTTTAAATTGTGTCACTATGGAGTAAGGCTTGCTTACTTATATACACAACATCCCTTCTGTGTTTTACCGATGTGGGACTCTTTATCCTAAGTTGGGGTGTTACATACACCTCCCCTTATGCACTCAGCATCCTCGTGGAGGTTTTACCCACGGAATGGGATTTTCCTAAACTCAGGACTGAGGTTTTCCATGTCATACCGGTATTTTCCTACACTCAGTTTGAATTTCAGCCCACATCGATAGGGATGACACAAGAGTGGCTTTGATATCATTCTATCATGACCAAAGCTAGTTCCCTGTACGCAACGGGCATACCGAACCATCAAGGCCCAAAGACCCTTGTAACTCCCCAACCCACTAGTGATATTATCCACTCTAGGTCCAAACCCGCACGACTTAAAAATATGACACTAGGGAGTAAGTCTTGCTTATTTATAAACCCAACATCCCTCTTGTGTTTTGCCAATATAGGACTCCTTATCCTAAGTCGGGATGTTACATACTTCATAAACACTTAGTAGCTTCGTCCTTATAAGTATGGCGCGCTACACACCCATAAACTAAACTCAACCCGACTTAATTTTGCAGACACCCTAGGACCATGAATCATGCTCTAATACCAAGTTTGTCACGACTCGAGTCGAGACCCTGGCTGCGATAGGCATCCTGAACAATAAAGGCCTGAGTGCCCATTTCTATCTGGCGAACATGCACAACGTTCATATAGTATAAAGAAATGCAAAATATTATAATACGAAAATATGGTCAATGTTATAATTCAACTGAACATTTCGAAATGAAATCCACAAACCTCTAATAATAGCTAACATCAGTCTGCGAAATCTCTAACACATCAACACCAATATCTATCTAAAACTTGGACAAGGCCCCTAGTTGGATCATAAACCAAAATGAAATAACAAAGTATTATAAACCAAGCCTTCTGGAATAGAGAAGGCTCACCAATTGCAAATCTCAGACACACCAATCTACTACTTAGCGGGACCCTGGGACTGTGCCACAGATCCTGAAATATAGGGGTCAATACAGATGTACTGGTATGCAGAGCAATCCAAAATAACATACTTTTATAAAACATAAGTGAGATCAATTTATGATATATTTTACATAAAATATATGAAAACACATGGGCATGCTTAAAAGACTTTGAAACAATTCTTTGAAACAACGACTCACTCTTTGTTTTACTTCTGAGCTAGGTGGTACACCCTACAAGTATGATATTCCACGGGCTATATGCAATCCGCCCTTGACTTGGCGGCCAAGCCCTCAACTTGAGTTTGCCGCAATGGTTGGAGTTTCTAATTCTGATATGCCATAGGGCACTAGAACAACGTATTATCCCTTTTGGTGACATAATAACCTGTATCGGCAAAATGTGGTTTTGGGAAATGAGTTTTTTGAACTCGTGTCTTCTTCGGGTAACCACCTAACATCTTTGAAGCCCATTTTTAACTCTTTAAAACATGCTTCTTTCTAAAATCAAATTCTGAATATCGGTATAAAATATGACTTCTATTCTGTTCTGAGTCTGTTATGAAATTATCTGCTTTGGTATCATCATACCAAGACTTGCAAGTCATATGTATAAGCCATATAGTATCATGTTACAATTCTTTCATTCAAAACAAAGTACTTGGACCACCAAATCATTTCAAACAGTATAAAGAATTTGTATATCGAAAAACATGAAACTTATGCAGAGATTCTCTCTTTCAATTCTTAATCATGCAGTGGTCCATTACTTTGTAGCAAAAAATGACACCCTTTAAATCATCTGTTTTCATTTATATTAACAAGAAACGCACTCTCTTCAGTTCATAACAAAAATCAAGTATTAAAAAATAGTAAAGACATTTGTATCATGCTTCTCAATATGCAATTGAATAATTCATATAATATGAAATCAAGGTGCTACATAACAAGAGAGGGAGTATGAATCTTCATGCTTTCTATTCAAATTTTAAAACATCAAATGCATACATATATATATACAAGTCACAATCAATTTCAACAAGAAGGCCTCAAGACCATAACATTATCCTCAAAAGGGTTCACCGTATAAATTGTCAACGTAAATTCAAAACCCTTTGTAAATACATAATTTCTAAACATTCAAACATTATAAAAACGAATTCACCATGCCCATGTAGTCTAGAAAAGCCCTACGTACCTTAATTGATGAAGAATTCGTGAAAAGATTGAACCTTTAAGCATGAATGTGCAAACCCTAGTTGTTTTTCTCCTCTTGTGTTTTTTATGATAATCTAATGATTTGATAGAGTTAAAAACATGATTAGGGACTTTAAATGAGTTAAGATGTATATGAATGGTTATGTAGTGACAAAAGACCATGTGGCCCTTGAAATAACTCAAAAATGGGGTTCCTACCCCGCTTGGCCATAGGGTTTGTGACGCCTAACCCATCGCAACCATAAGGTTTGCAGCACATAGCCTATGGAAAACCAAAGGGATTGCGGTGACTAAGCTATGGAAAACCCTTTCCAGTGAACATTTGCGATGGTATGGCGATGCTTAGCCATCGCCTAAACTCTAGTTTTCAACACCAACTTACTTTTGAGGCTCTTAATCGCTCTCAACACCCCCCGAAACATCAATGCACGATCTACCAACACTACTGGGGTCCTAAAGATCATTTTATAAAAATCAAGGGAGTGTTACGACTATGGGGTGTCATGATCGTACAGCCTAGACGGTGCCTCATTCAAACACTCATAACTTCTTACTCCGGACTCAGATTGCCGAATGGTCAGAGGTGTTGGAAAGAAGACTCAAATGGCTTTAATTTGATATATAGTAGATCACATAATTCTTTATATATTAGGATAAACATTAGTGGAAATTTTACCCATGCACAATCATCAACTAGAAATTTACGCTAGGAGAGTGCTCATCTTAACTCTTGAGCTAGGGGTTTCTTATGGTGTATATTTATTTCAAAGGAAGTTTCTATGCTAAATAAAATATACTCAAACTTATTTCTAACTATACAACATTTGTTTTGGGTCTATATACATCAGAAAGGCAATTCAACTTTAGCACGAAATTACGGGGTGTTACATTATCTCCCACTTGGGATAATTTATCCCCGAATGGTGGGTAGGGACTTGATGGAGTTCTAAAAGAATGGAATAAGGAACGTAACCTTGTACTGACCAATTTTTCTCAAAAAATTATACAAAGGCATCGAAGATATTCATGATAACCCCTAGTGAATTATGTTTGTATAAAACATGAGATAATAAGAAATGAAATACAAATGACCTTGCACACGACCTCTAGGGATTATGATAATCCCAACATATGTTATGAGTTTATCTGGTGATACTAATCTTGTGATAAGATTTTGTAGATGATAAGAAATAGAAGCATTGTTTATCTTACAAGATACCACGAATAAGCCTTAAACTTAGAGACACTGCTTGATTATGCCCTAAACAATAAATAACATACTTCATCATTTCCAACTTATGATACCCCCATCATACATCTAACCACAAGAGTTTGAATCTCACTACATAGTACTTCTATGTTGAAGCCTAACTCGGAGTTAAAAGGTGCGAGCTGATGCTACGGGACCTTGTACTTTACATCACATTGAGAAAATTACTTCACCTTGTCATTACCATCAAACTCTAAGTTTTAAATCAACGAGTACCAAACACATAACACATTGGATTGTGTTTTTCTCAATCACAAAATTCAAGCCGATCATTTCTACACCCACTTCATGGATCTCTTCACAAAGATCAACAAATTCAATCATTCACAATGATTTTTACCACATATATCCTTCCTAATTATTTCACGTAACAAAAGTTCATCTCCTTCTTACCCCTTCTCCTATAACCTTAGCTCAAATAATCACATAAAGATTTTAACCTTCAAGAACATCTACTCCCCAACCAACACACTACTACGCTTCCACAACTACCACCATACTAATATACAGAGGGTTATAAAGGGACTCGAGCATAAACATTGTAAATGGAAGTACCATTATTTGACCATAACTTATACTTATTGTACTACTCGAGGAGGGACATGAGGGTAAGATACGATACAATAGATATGAAGTGCTTCAGATATCAAGTGTCTGGATCATAAGTAATGAGTCATTTGGCATAAACACAACACAACATGATTTCTGAGGACAGACTAGAGTGAGAAACATGGGTGCACACATCATGAGCTATATAGCATAAATCCAAAATTGATGTAGTTAACAACTAAGACAAGGATTTCCACTTAAAGCGATTGATCCTCATTTAAAGAGCTGAAATTTTCCATGAGTTGGCATAAACTTTATGACTTTGGCTAATCCCGGCATAAAATGAATCAGTAACAGATGAAAGCATAGTCTCTTGGAACCTAGCATGATTTGGGAAATAGATTTATTGATCATGAATATCATAACATAGAGCTTGAATTCATGAAAGAATGGATTTACTGAGACATCATTGCTTCTAGTTTAGAGGTCAGAACATTATATTAATTACATAGAGAACTCAGACCTTAGACATAGGAAGGACTTGAATACATAAGACAATTGTATAATGACCTCTTAAATTGATGTATGAGGAATATGCTCGAATAGGAATAGGTTTATCATGACTCCTCCCCACGACTTTTCACACTGAGAAAATTCAAAAACTACCTTAATTCACCATCTCCCACATAAATCAAAGTCACAATCCTAAACTTGCGGACATAAACTCACATCAAAATATATAGCCATAACTCTCAACACAAAAGAGACATCACCATATACTTAAACTCTGAACTCTCCCCGGTGAACTATGCTCCCTTGCTTTCTGTAAATGTTGCTCTTATCTTTCTTTATCCACTATAGCCATCACCCTTCATCTCAGACTCACATGAGCATAGATATCCATATACCTTATCACATAATGATTTTTTCTCCACCGCTTAAGATACCCGCATTAAACCTCTCATCGCATAACTTACAACTTAGAAAAATTTGCACAACTATACCAAAGACACATATTGCCTACCTAGATTTCCTTAATTCAACTATAAAGAATACCATACGACCACTCCCTAGCCTTCTCCATACTAAAAATTTCAAAAACACAAACTAGGTACAAAAAACACTTGTACACATAAAACTTAAGCCAACAACATGCTACCTGGGGGTTCAACTTATTCTTTTATGTTCCTACGCCCTTATCCACTTAACGACTCAACCACAATTCATCATCATTTTTTATCACTAGTCCTCATGTACATAAATACCATAAGTATCCACTCATTTTTGCACAAGTTGCCAACCTAAGCTATTTCACACCTCACATCAAGCCTACTACTTCAGTCCCTCAAACCACACATTATTAAGCTTAAGCAGCTATTCTCACCACCAAAATCCACATCTAAAGTTCAATCCTATTGTTTAACAACACCAATCATATAAGGCACTGCACATACTATACTAATCAATCGAATGGAAATATCACCTAAGTCTCTTATTTTACTTAACTATGACCTATAGGTTCATCCTCTTCATGACATTACTGCTATACCTCAAAATCGACTACGTACCTTCTCACATGTGGCACTAGTTACAAAGAATAGAGGAACGACAATCAAGAGGGTAAAGTCACATAATAGGGATAGCCGATCTTAATCTTATATTATAATACATTACGATCGTATCAAATGCATGATTGATGTAGATAGGGCTAAAAGCTTAAATAAATACATTGTACAACAATTAGGGATTCCTCTCAAGTCCTTATGCAATTTCATAATCATTTATGACTCAACTAGAAAGAACCACATCATTTAGACTGTAAGAAAGAACCACATCATTTAGACTGTAAGCTTCTGCACTTGAATCGACTTGACAGTGAGACATAGCTAATAAAATCCGAGCAATAAAGGAATTTGGATAACTTCTAGATGGACAACACAAAGGAACGATCTAGAACATGAAAAAAGTGAAACATTCCTAAACGCCTAGTAGCTTTCTCCTTATAAGTGTGGCGCACTACACACCCATAAACAGGACTCTATCCAATGTGATTTCGCAGACACCCTGGGACTATGAACTGTGCTCTGCTACCAAGTTTGCCATTACCTGATCCGAGACCCTGGCCGAGAAGGGCCTCCAAAACCATGAAGGATCGAGCGCCCCTTTCTATCTTGCGATCATGCGCAACATTCATACAGTACAAAGTAATATAGAAAATTATAAAATGAAAACATGGTCAATATTATAATTCTACTGAATAGTTCAAAATAAAATCCATAAACCTCTATTAGAATATAACATGATTCTTTGAATTCTCTAACACATCAACACCAACAACTATCTAAACCTGGGACAAGGCCCCCAGTCGGACCATAAACAAGAATGAAATAACAAAGTCTTATATACCAAGCCTTCTGGAATGGAGAAGGCTCACCAACATCAAGTTTCAGATACAACAATTTACTACTTAGAATGACCTCGGGAATGTGCCTCAGATCCTAAAATATAGTGTCAGTATAGATGTACTTGTATGAAAAACAATCCAAAATAACATACTTTTAGATAACATAAGTTAAAGAAATTTATGAAATATTTTGTATACAATATATGAAAACATACGGGCATGCTTAAAAGACTTTGAAACAATTCTTTGAAACCACGACAAACTCTTTGTTTTACTTTTAAGCTAGGTGGTACACCCTACAAGTCTGATATACCATGGACTAGATGGAATACGCCCTTGACTCGGCGGCCAAGACCCCAACCCGAATTTGCGGCAAAGGTTGGACTTTCTAATTCTGATATTCCACAGGACACTAGGGCAGCCTATAATCCCTCTTGGGGACATAATAACCCGTATCGGTAAAACACGATTTTGGGCAATGAGTTTTCTGAACTCGTGCATTCTTCGGGTAACCACCTAACATCTTTTAAGCCCATTTTTAACTCTTTAAAACATGAATTATTCAGAAATCAAATTCTAAAAATATGAATGAAAACTTTTATTTTGTTCTAAGTCTGTTATGGCATTACCTGCTTTGGTATCATCATACCAAGACATGCAAGTTATGTGTCTAAGTCATATAGTATCATGTTACAATCCTTTCATTCAAAACTAAGTGTTTGGACCACTAAATCATTTCAATCAGTACCAAAGAATTTGTATATCGAAATACATGAAACTTATGCATTGATTCTCTCTTTTATTTTTTAAACATGCGGTGGTCCATTACTTTGTAGCAAAATATGAAACTCTTTAAATCATCTCTTTTTATTTATATTAACAAGAAACACCATCTCTTAAGTTCATAACAAAAATCAAGTTTTAAATAATAGTAAAGACATTTGTATCATGCTTCTCAATATGCAATTGAATAATTCATAACATATGAAATCAAGATGCTTCACAACAAGAAAGGGAGCGTGAATCTTTATGATCTCAATTAAAATTTAAAAACATCAAATGCATACAAATATATATATTTGTGTGTATGTGTGTGACAATCAATTACAAGGGGAAAGCCTCTAAACCTAAACATTATCATCAAAAGGGTTCATAATGCATAATTGTCAATGTAAATTTAAAACACTTTGTAAATACATAATTTCTCAACATTCAAACATTATAAAAAATATATCACCATGCCCATATAGTTTTGGAATTCCCCTCGTACCTTAATTGATGAAGAATTCGCGAAAAGATTGAACCTCTAAGCTTGAATTTTAAAATCCTAGTTGTTTTTATCCTCCTTTGTTTTTGTTAATGAACTAATGATTTGATAAGGTTAAAAATGCTATTAGGGACTTTAAATACCTGTTAAGATGTTTAAGGATGGTTATTGGGTGACAAAAGACCATGTTGCCCTTAAAATAACACAAAAATGGAGTTTCTACACCCTTTTGCCTTAAGGTTTCTTGCGCCTAACATATGGCAAACCTTAAGATTTGCGGCGCATAACCTATTCCAAACCTTAGGGTTTCCGTAGCATAACCATACGGCAAACCTTAGGGTTTGTGGAGCCTATGCTATTGCAAACCCTTTCCTATGAACGTATGCAATTGTATGGCGATGCCTAGCCATCGCCTATGCTCTAGTTTGTGACACCAACTTAGTTTTGAGGCCTTTAAGTACTCCCAACACCTCCCACAACATCAATACACTATCTACCATCACTACCGGGGTCCTAAAGATCATTTTAGAAGAATAAAAGAAGTTTTACGACTATGGGGTGTCATGATCGAACAACCTGGATGGTGCCTCATTCAAACACACCTAACTTCTTACTCCAGACTCGAATTGATGAACGGTCGGAGGTGTTGGAACAAAGACTCAAAGGGATTTAACTTGATACATAGTAGGTCATATGAATCTTTATATTCTAGGAGAAAAAAAATCTAGAAGTTGACCCATGCAAAATTGTCAACTAAAAATTCACGATAGGGAGTGCTCAACTTAACTCTTGAGCTAGGGGATTCTTATGGTGTATATTCATTTCCAAGGAAATTTCCAAACTAAGGACAATATAAACCACACTTTTTTCTAACTATACAACATTTGATTCGGGTCAATATATATCAGAAAGGAAAGTCATCTTTAGCCGAAAAGTATGGGGTTTTACATTATCTACCCCTTAGGATTATTCGTCCCCAAATGACTGGTATGTACTTGATGGAGCTCTAAAAGAATGGAAAAAGGAACATAACTTTGCATTGAACAATTTTCCTCAATAAAATATGCAAAGGAATTAAAGAGCTTCATGATAACCCCTAGTGAATCGTGTCTGCACGAAACATGATATAATAAGAAATGACATAGAGATGACCTTGCACACAAGCTCTAGCGATTATGATCATTCCAACATATGGTATGAGCTGATTTTGTGATCATAGGCTTGATTAACATTGGTACTAATCAGCAATAAGATTTCACGGAAGATAAGAAGTAGAAGCATTCTCTACCTTACAAGATACCACGAATAGACCTAAAACCTATAGACACTACTCGTATATGCCCCCCAAAATAAATAACACACTTCATCATTTCCAACTTATGATTCTACCATCATACATATAACCACAAGAGTTTGAATCTCATTACATAGTACTTCTATTTGAAGCCTAACTCAGAGTTAAAAGGTGCTAACTTAAGCTAAGGGACCCTGTACTTTACATCCCATTAAGAAAATTACCTCACCTTATCACTACCATCAAACCCACTCAAGTTTTAAATCAAGGAGTACCAACCACATAACACATTGGTTTGCATTTTCATCAATCCCAACATTCAAGCCTATCATTTCTACACCCACTTTATGGATCTCCCTACTACGATCAACAAATTCAATCACTCACAAAAAATTTCGCCATATATCTCCTTAAATATTTCACTTAACAAAAGTTCATCTCCTTCTTCCCTTTTCTTCTATAACCTTATCTCAAGTAATCACATAAGATTTTCACCATCAAGAACATCTACTCTTCTACTAACACACTTTTATGCTTCCACAACTACCATCACACTAACATACAGAGGATCATTTAGGGACCCAAGAATAAACATCATGAATGGAATTACCACTATCAGACCACAACTTATACTTATTTCACTACTTAAGAAGGGACATGAGGTAAAGATACGATAGAATAGACATGAAGTGCTTCAGATATCAAGTGTCTAGATCATAAGTAATGAGTCATTCGGCATAAACACAAGACAACATGATTTCATATGACATACTACAGTGAGAAATATGGGTGCACATAGCATGACCTATAGAACATAAAGCCGAAGTTTATGTAGTTAACAACTAAGACAAGCATTGCCGCTTAAAGAGATTGATCCTCATTTAAAGAGGTGAAATTTTCCATGAGTTTGCATAAACTTTTTCACTTAGCCTAATCCCAGCATAAAATGAATCAGTAACATATGAAAACATATTTCCTTAGAACCAAGCATGATTTGGGACATGGATTTAGGGATTATGAACATCATAACATAGATCTTGAATTCATAAAAGACTTGATTTATTGAGACATCATTGCTTCTAGTTTGGAGGTCAGAATATTATATGAGTTACATAGAGAACTCAGACCATAGACATAGGTAGGACTGGAATACATAAGACATTGGTAGAATGACTTCTTAAATTGAAGTAGGAGGAATATGCTTGAATGGGAATAGGTTTATCATGACTTCTCCCCGCAACTTGTCACACTGAGAAAATTCGGGAACTACCTAAATTCACTATCTCCCACTTAGATCAAAGTCATAATCCTAGGCTTACGGATATAACCTCACATCAAAATCTATAACCATACCTCTAAACACAAAAGAGACATCACCATAAACTTAAACTCTAAATACTCCCTCATGAACTATACTCTGAAGGCGTTGCTTTCAAAAAATGCTACTCTTATCTTTCGCTAGCCTCTATAGCCATCACCTATCAATTCACCCTCACGTGAGCATAAATATCCACACACTTTATCACATAAGATTCTCCACCTTCTAAGATACCCATATTAAACCTATCATCGCATAACTTCCAACTTAGGAAAATTTGCACAACTATACCAAAGGCACATATTTCCTACCTATATTTCTTCAACTCAACTCTAATGTATACCATACGACCACTCCCCAAACTTTTCTATACTACAAAATTCAAGAACACGAAGTAGGTACGCAAAACACTTATACACATAAAACTTAAGCTAACAACATGCTACCTGGGGTTCAACTTATTCTGTTATATACCTACGCCCTTATCCACTTAATGACTCGAAAATAATTTATCATCATTTTTTAACACTAGTCCTCATGTACATAAATATCACAATTATTCACTCTTTTTTCCTTAAGTTGCCAACCTAAGCTATTTTACACAACACATCAAGCCTACTAATCTATTCCCACAAAACATTCATCATTAACCATAAGTTGCTATTCTCATAACCACAATCCACATCTAAAGTTCAAGCCTATTGTTTAAAAACACTAATCTTATAAAGCACTACACATACTAAAATTCGAGCAAAGATGGAATTTGGAAAACATCCAGATAGACAACACAATGGATGATCTAGAGTATGAAGAAAAGTGAAACATTCCTAAATGCCTAGTAGTTGTCTACTTATAAGTATGGCGCGCTACACACCCATAAATAGGACTCTACCCAACCCAATTTCACAGACACCCTAGAATCATGAACCCTGCTCTGATACCAAGTTTATCAAGACTTGAGCCAAGACCCCAGCCACAATGAGCATCCCAAACCATGAATATTCAAGTACCTCTTTTTATTTGGCGACCATGCACAACATTCATACAATATAAAGAAATGTGGAAAATTATACTATGGAAACATGGTCAAAGTTATAATTCTAATGAATATTTAGAAATGAAATACATAAACTTCAAAAAACATCTAGCATCAGTCTCCAAAATCTCTAACACATCAACACCAATATCTTTCTAAAACTACGACAAGGCCCCAGTCAGACAATAAACCAAAATGAAATAACATAGTCTTATAAACAAAGCCTTCCAGAATACAGAAGGCTCACCAACTACAAGTCTTAGACACACCAATCTACCGCTTAGTGCGACCCCAGGACTGTTCCTTACATCCTTAAATATAGGGGTAATACAGATGTACTAGTATGTAAAGCTATCAAAAATAACATACTTTTATATGACATAAGTGAGAGAAATTTATAAAATATTTTACATATAATATATGAAAACACATGGGCATGCTTAAAAGATTTTGAAACAATTCTTGTAAACCATGACTCATCTTTGTTTTACTTCTTAGCTAGGTGGTATACCATACAAGTCTGATATTCCACGGGCTATATGGAGTTCGCTGTTGACTCGGCCAAGCCCCTAACCAGAGTTTACCGCAAAGGTTGGAGTTTCTGATTCTGATATGCCACAGGGAACTAGGGCGGCGTAAAATCCCTCTTTGGGACATAATAATCCATTTCAGCAAAACACAGTTTTGAGTAATGAGATTTGTAAATTCTTGCTTTTTTTGGGTAACCACCTAACATCTATTAAGACCATTTTTAACTCTTTAAAACATGCATCTTTCTAAAATCAAATTATGAAAATCTAAATGAAATTTGACTTCTATTCAGTTCTGAGTCTGTTATGGCATTATCTATTTTGGTATCGCCATACCAAGACTTTCGAGTCATATGTCTAAGCCATATTGTATCATGATACAATCTTTTCATTCAAAACAAAGTGTTTAGGCCACCAACTAATTTTAAATAGTACAAAAGGATTCGTATATCAAAAAATAGGAAACTTATGCAGAGATTCTCTCTTTTAATTCTTAAACATGTGGTGGTCCATTACTTTGTAGAAAAATATGCAACTCTTTAAATCTTTCCTTTTCATTTATATTAACAAGAAACATCCGCTCTTTAGTTCATAACAAAAATTAAGTTTTTAACAATATTAAAGACATTTGTATCATGCTTCTCAATATGCAATTGAATAATTCATAACATATGAAATCAAGATGCTTCATAACAAGAGTGGAAGTATGAATCTTCATGCTATCAATTCAAATTTCAAAACATCAAATGCATACATATATATATAGGAGTAACAATCAATTTCAAGGGGAATGCCTAAAGGCCAAAACATTATCATCAAAAGGGTTTACAATGCATAATTGTCAATGTAAATTTAAAACCCCTTGTAAATACATAATTTCTCAACATTAAAACATTATTAAAATTATTTAACCATACCCATGTAGTTTAGGAAATCCCCAGATACCTTAATTAATGAAGAATTCGTGAAAAAATTAAACCTCTAATCTTGAATGTGCAAACACTAGTTGTTTTTCTTCTCTTGTGTTTTTTATGATGAAATAGTGGGTTTATATGGTTAAAAACGTTATTAGGGACTTTAAATACGTGGTAATATATTTAGGGATGGTTATTGGAAGATAAAAGACCGTGTTGCCCTAGAAATAACTCAAAAATAGAGTTCCTACACCGCTTGGTCATAGGGTTTGCGGCGCCTAACCCACGACAAACATTAAGATATACGGCGTATTACCTACGAAAAACCTTAAGTTTTACGGTGCATAACCTATGGAAAACTTTAAGGTTTTTGTCGCACCAAAGCTATTGCAAACCCTTTCCAGTGAATATTTGCGATGGTATGGCGATGCCTAGCCATCGCCTAAGCTCTAGTTTGTGATGCCAACTTAGCTTTGAGGACCTTAAGAACTCGCAACACCTCCTACAACATAAATACATGATCTACCATCACTAATGGGGTCCTAAAGATCATTTTCAAAGTATCAAAGGAGTGTTACGACTATGGGGTGTCATGATTGTGCAGCCTGGACGATGCCTCATACAAACACTCGTAACTTTTTACTCCAGACTCTGATTGATGAATAGTCATAGGCGTTGGAAAGAAGACTCAAAGGTCTTAAACTTGATTATAGTAGGTCACATAAATCTTTATATACTAGGAAAAATAGTATCTAGAATTTGAAACATGCAAAATCGTCAATTAAAAATTCATAATAATAGAGTGCTCAATCTAACTCTTGAGTTAAGGGATTCTTATGGTGTATATTAATTTACAAGGAAGTTTCCACACTAAGAAAAATATAAATCAAACTTATTTCTAACTAGACACCATTTGATTTGGGTCCATATACATCAGAAAGGCGATTCAACTTTAGCCCAAAAGTATGGGTGTTACATTATCTCCTCCTTGGGATCATTCATCCCCAAATGACGGATAAAGACATGATGGAGTTGTAAAAGAATGTAATAAGGAATGTAACCTTGCACTGAACATTTTTCCTAACAAAATATGTAAAGTCATCAAAGAGCTTCATGATAACCCCTAGCGAATCTTGTTTGCATGAAACATGAGATTTTAAAAAAAAATATAAAGATGAACTTGCTCATGAAATCTAGGGATTATGATCATCCCAACATAAGGTATGAGTTTATTGGGTGATCATAGGACTGATTTACCTTGGTACTAATCATGTAATAAGATTTTGTGGAAGATAAAAAATAAAAGCATTATCTACCTTACAAGATACCACGAATAGGACTAAAACTTAGAGACATTACTTTGTCTATACCCCAAATAATAAATAATGTTGTAACACCCCGAGTATTCATCCAAAACGCCATACGGTGCTTACAACCCCAAAGGGATACAAGCTAACCCATGAATGGTACCTGTTGTGAGCACTGAATAATAATACTAAAATAAATGTGAAAGTTAGGCTGAAGTTGCAGTAAGTTTGATAAATAAAAAACAATACCGAATACTAGTAAAAAAATACTAAAAACTATACATCTATCTGAAATAATCTAGTATAAAAGCCTCTAATAGTCTGAACATAGAGTTGATGGGAAAAGTTCCCAACTAACTCCGACTACACTGAACAACTTAAATACTGAAATGATAACTCTGTTCTCAAACTGTGAGGACTCACCACTAAATCTCCTACTGATAGGTTGGACTGCTGAGTACGGTCAGGAGCCCGTGCATCTGAACCTATGATATAAGACATCATAGCACAAAACAAAGAGTATGTGTCAGTACTTTGAATATACTGGTATACTAAGTGAGGTAGGATAATATTTAAGGGTTCATATATATGAAAAATAACTGGTTGATTACATAAGTATAACTGAATTAGAGTACATGTATATCTGAAACTACTGTAATTACTAATTATGAAAAGTTGCGTGTGAATTTACATTACTGTAACTGAGATCACTGATAACTAAACTACTGATAATTTGGTGACTATTTCTAACAGTCCTGAGTTTGTAGAACCAAACTTAGTTCTGTACTGAGCTGGGTGACTGTGTCTGACAGTCCTAGTTCTTAAAACTGAACTGAGGTTTTATACTGAGTCTAAAACTGAAACTGTAACTTTAGGAGTTTTCATCTAACTGACATGCATCGGTTATAACTATTTTGTCAACCCTCACTAGTAGGAAAAATCATACGACATTGGTCAACCCTTATCTAGAAGGAATATATCTCAACCTACGCTGGCTATGGTTCTATAATGCATGGATTGCTACTAAGGGTCAAACCCTACACTGGAAGGAATGCCCCCATCCCTGGGTTCTCTTGGTGCGAAATCCTACTCCCATCTCAAAGGACACTAAACTAATTTTAATATTGTACTAGGCTTGATTGAACTGGACTGCGTTCACTTAGTTCTTTAACTGAGTGAATACACTGAGTTTTGTAACTGACTGAGTACTACTGTACATGACATCATTGACACTATTCTATAGCTACTAAAATTCTATTTAAAAAGCTAGATTTTAGGTATTGAATACCCCGAATACTCGATAGCATTGAAAGTAAAACACAACACAATCTTCAAAGCATGATAATTGGTCACTTTGTCACAATTCATCCATTGAGGTATTTTATCAAATATACATGGTATAAACTTGTATACATGCTAACATGTTATGATTTCTCTATTTAAATTCAACCCACATGAACGTTTTATCGAACACTTGGGGAGCATAATTTATGCACATAATGATAATAAATATGTAAGCATCATGATTACAATCCAAACTCACAATTTCAATGGACTTTTAACATAAATACATATGACTATACGTAGGTTAATTACTTCACATGAATCTTGTAATAAAACATGGATTAGAAACCCAAATAACATCGTAATCATGAATACAATCAAAATCAACATGAAATCCATGAAATAAATTATCTTGTAGTTTTAAAACATGTTCTTGAACTCCAAGGGTGGAAGGTAACCCTTTGATGAACACCCAACATACCTTTATTGTTAATTTCGTTGAGTTTGTGGTGAGTTATTAAGACTTGATTCTTGAGCTTAATGAAACTAGGGCTTGTTCTTTAGAGGATATTTTAAAAAGGATGAGAGATTATGCAATTTGGGGCTTTAATCCCGTGTTATGGACCTATTGGGTGAAGGGAAAATGACTTATTTTCCCTTAAAATGCAGAAAAAAACTACAAAAATTATCTGGACTGGACTGGACAGGGCGCCGCGGGCTTTGGAGCTCCGCTCTGGGTAGGACGCCGCAGTCTACATCGTAGGCCCCCCCCAGCACCGGAATAGGAAGGGCATCGTGGGCTAATCACCCTGAGCTACAATTTTAATGTTTCAAACACACACTTACGCTTGTTCAAAAATTCCAAAACTCATCTGAGATGTACTATTGACTCCCCCAATCATGAATCAACTTAAAAACTAACTTTCTAAGGTCGGGAGGGTCGTAAATAAATTTGTCAAATTTTGAGGGCTTTAGACATGACTAAGTCCTAACACTTGGCTGAAATTTTGTAAGTCTTAGACCTCTTTTATCATGCTTTAAAGGACTCAAATGATTAGGATTCTGCTGGGTCGTACAATATCTCCCACTTAGGAATATTCATCCTCGAATGAGACTGACTAAGCTGAGAATACTAATAGACTAGGCTTAAATACTAAACATGCATAACTAAAGTAGGATTACATGACTGAAGCTACTGATGTATTAAGTTTTTCTATACTGAATATGCATAACTGAAGCATGACTGAATTCTGAAGACATAACACATGACTGAGCATTTTCATGAAGGTATGCATGATATGAGGATGTTATGCAACTGAGCTTATATCAAACTCGTAAAGAAATTCTGAACATAAAACTAAATAAATCAATGGAAAACTGTTACCTTGAGCTGAGTCTGAGTTTATGAAGAAGAGGTGAGCTAGGTCCACATGTATGCTTCTTCTTCCCAAGTAGCTCCCTCAATGGACTAATTCTGCCAAAGAACATTGACTAAAGGGACTTCTTTGTTTCTCAGTCTGCAAACCTATTGATCTAGGATTTTGACTGGCATTTCCTCATAAGAAAGACTGTTCTTAATGCCTATACCATCTATAGGGACTAAAACTACTCGGTCACCTATACATTTCTTAAGCAAGGAGACATGAAACACTGGATACACTGAAGCTAAATCTGAAGGCAACTCAAGCTCGTAAGCCACCTTTATGAAACGTCTGAGAATTCAGTAAGGACCGACATAATGGGAACTGAGTTCCCCTCCTTGCCAAACCTCTACTCTCCTTTCATAGGTAATATTTCCAAATACACATAATCACCAATATCAAATTCTAGATCTTTTCTTCCCACATCTGGATATGATTTATATCGGCTCTGAGCTATCTTAAGCCTTTCCCTGATCGACCAATCTTTTTCTACGGTATCAAATACCAAGTTAGTCCCTTTCATTGTGGACTCCCCCACTTCAAACCGACCAATAGGAGATCTACATCTCCTCTTATAATGCACCTCAAATGGGGCCATCTGACTGCTGGAATGATAGTTGTTATATGCAAATTCAATCAAAGGCAAGTGGCCATCCCAACTACCTTTAAAATCAACAATGCATGCTCTTACCATATCTTCTAGAGTTTGAATGTTCCTTTCTTCTTGACCATATATCTGAGGGTCAAAGGCTATTCTGAGGAGAACTTGGGTACCAAGACCCTTTTGGAATGCTTTCCAAAAATTAGAGATGAACTGTATACCTCTATCTAAAATGATGGACAACGGAACTCCATGTAATCTGACCAACTCTCTAACATAAATCTTTGCATAATCCTCGGCTGAATAAGAGGTATGAACAGGTAAAAAATAAGATGATTTGGTAATCCTATGCACAATGACCCAAATCGAATCATGTTGGTAATGAGTACGGGTAAGACCCATCACAAAATCCATGTTCACATACTCCCATTTCCAAGAGGCAATACTGAACTCCTGTATAAACTCACTAGGCTTCTGATGATCAATCTAAACCTGCTGAAATGTTGAGCACTTAGCTACAAACTCTGTAATGTCTCTCTTTATCCCTCTTCACCAATAGATTTCCCATAAGTCGCGATATATCTTTATGGACCCTGGGTAAATCGAGTAGTGTGCACCATGAACTTCTGCAAGAATCAGCTATCTCACGCCATCCACACATGGCATACATACCGACCCTGGCAATGCAACACACCATCTCCCACTTGGGATAAAATCTCTACTATGATCTTTGACTGACTCTTTCAGTTTAACTAAACTGGGATCCTTATACTCTATTCTTTTACTTTGGAAATCAAAGATGGCTCCGAACTATTCTGCACCCAGACACTACCCTATTCTAAATCGACTAAGCGAACAACTAGTCGGGCAAGCTAAAGATCTTCCTTAACTAACTTCTTCTTACCATCCTCAACGTGAGCCACACTACCTGTGGACAATATACTGAGAGCATCAACCACTACATTGTCCTTGCCTAGATGATACAGAACACTCGTGTTATAATATTTCAACAACACTAACTACCTACTCTGATGCATGTTTAGATCTTTCTAAGAAAACACATACTACAGGATTTTATGGTCTGTGAACATATCAATATGTACTCCATACAAGTAATGCCTCCAAATCATTAAGGCAAACACAACAGCTGCTAACTCAAGATCATGAGTGGAATAATTCTTTTCATGGGGCTTAAGTTGTCTAGAGGCATAGGCTATGAACTTACCTCTCTGCATCAAAACACACCCCAAACCAACTCTGGAAGCATCAAAATATACCACAAAACCATCTGAACCCTCTGGTAAAGTCGAAACTAGGGCTGAAGTGAGTCGAGTCTTCAACTCTTGAATACTCTTCTCACAAGAGTCTGGCCACTGGAACTTTACTTTTATCTGAGTTAATCTAGACATGGGGGATGCAATAGATGAAAATCCCTCAAAAAACCCATCAGTAATAGGTAGAAAAATGCAAGAAAGTCCTGATATCTGACGGAGAGATGGGTCTAGGATAGTTCCTTACTACTTTGATCTTGTAGGGATCAACTCTAATTCCATCACCGGAAACTATATGACCAAGGAAAGCTGCTGACCTTAGTCAAAATTTGCATTTACTGAATTTGGCGAACAATTGATGGGCGCTGAGGGTCTGTAATACTATTTTGAGATGATCTGCATGATCATGTTCCCTGCAGAAGTAGATAAGAATGTCATCACTGAAGACTATAATGAACATGTCCAAGTACTTCTTGAACACACGGTTCATCAAGTCCATGAAAGTTCTTGGGGCATTGGTAAGAACAAATGAAATGACCAAGAATTTGAAGTGACCATACAATGTTTTGAAAGCTATTTTTGGAATGTCACATTCCCTGACTCTAAGCTGATAGTAGCTTGATATGAGGTCTATCTTAAAAAAGTAACTAGCGCCCTGAAGTTGGTCAAAATAGTCATCGATTATGGGAAGTGGATACTTGTTCTTAATAGTGACTTTGTTCAACTAACGGTAGTCAATATACATTCTGAGAGAACCATCTTTTTTATGCACGAAGAGAACTAATGCGCCCCATAAGGAGACACTGGCCTGATGAATCCCTTATCTAAGAGATCCTTCAATTGTTCTTTTAATTCACTGAGTTCTGCTGGAGCCATTCTATATAGAGGGATAGAGATAGCCTGAGTATCTAGAAGAAGGTCTATTCTAAAGTCAATTTCTTGCTCGGGAGGGACTCTAGGAAAATCTTTGGGAAACACATCTAGAAATTCACATACTACTGGAACTAGAATCCTTAACTCGAACAACATTATAGACATACCTCTTGGATATCCTTTTCCTCTCCCCTAGGTAGGAAATAAGTTGACCCCTCAGTGTTGAAGTACTACCCCTCTATTCTAGGATAGGTTTATTCAAAAACTAAAAATAGACAATTCTGCTTCTGCAGTCAACTAAATCATAGTATGAATGGATTCAATCCATGATGAGAATGACGTCAAAATCTATCATCTCTAACTGTACTAAGTCTTCTAAAGTTACTTTTTGAGATACCATAATTGGACAGTTCTTTTATACTTGTCGGGCTATGATAGAATTATCCACTAGGTAGAGATTGAAAAAGTCTTTGCTAGGACTTCGGGACTGATTATGAAGTCAACAACTACGTACAGAGTTACAAAGGACAAGAAAGCTCCTGGATCTAGTAAAGCATAAACATGAAAATGATAAAATTGTAATGTACCAGCAACCAAATTAGAAGAATTTTCTTGACCTTATCGAGACTGGAGTCCATGAAGTCTGTTTCGGTATTGCCCACTGGTGGCACTGGAAGTGGTACCCTGCTGAGACGGGCGACCGGAATGAGCTGGGGGATGATTATGCTGACTTTGTAAACCTGATTGGGGATAATATTTGTTACTATTACCTTGCTTGAAACATTCAAAACACAAACCACTACCGACCCTACACACACCCTGATGATTCCTACCACACTTCTCGCAGAGAGAGTTACTACGACCACCATTTGGCTTTAACATTCTAGCACTATTATTCTTTCTCCCTATGCTTCTCCTCATCACTATGCACAGATTAAGCCATACGACAAGATAGGATAATATTAAAATGGTTGTTCTGAGTATCTACTGAATAAGCTAAGGCAATGAAAGCAGCCCTGAGTTCGGGTTAAGTGACATGCTCATTTAGGGGATCTGCCTGAACGTGTGGAGGTGCTGGCTGGTTTCCGAGTTCTTCTTCCATTAGTCTTTTTGGAGGACATATTCACTATAAATAGAAGGGATACTTGAATTAGACAAAGTTTAATTTGAGCTCATGATCACTCGCATGATATGAATACTGAAAAAGGAAAACTTTTTCTAAAATGCCTCATAGCCTCTCATCCATAAGTGTGGCGCGCTGCATACCCATGCCCAAGACTATATTAGACCTATATTTCAGATTCCCTAGGACTCTGTTGAACCTTAGGCTCTGATACAAATTTTGTAACACCCTGAGTCTGCATTTCGGATTCCACATGGTGCTTACAGCCCCGAAAGGGCACAAGCTAACCCATGACTGGTACCTACTATAAGCACTGAATAATAATACTAAAATAAATATGAAAGTTAGGTTGAATTTTCTGTAAGGTTTATAACTAAAAACCAATACAGAATAATGGTAAATAAATACATAAAATATAATATCTATCTAAAATAATCTAGTCTAAAAAACTCTAACTGTCTAAACATAGAGTTGATGGGACAAATCCCTAACTAACTCTGACAACTGAATATACTGAACAACTAAAATACTGAAATGATAACTCTGTCCTCGAACTGTGAGTACTCACCACTAAATCTGTTGTTAATAGTCTGGACTTCTAAGTATGATCAGGAGCCCGTGCGTCTGAACCTATGATATAAGACATCATATCACAAATGAAAGAGTATGCGTCAGTACTTTGAATGTATTGGTATGCTAAGTGAGGTACGCTGATATGAAAGGGTTCATATGCATGAACAATAACTGGCTGAGTACATGAGTATAACTGAATGAGAGTACATGTATATCTGAAACTGTTGTAATTACTGATTATGCAAAGATGCACGTGAATTTACTTTACTGTAACTGAGATCACTGAAAAGTGAATTACTGATAACTAGGTGACTATTTATTACAGTCCTGATTTTGTGGAACCAAACTTAGTTCTGTACTGACCTGGGTGACTGTGTCTGATAGTCCTGGTCCTAAAAACTGAACTGAGGTTTTATACTGAGTCTGAAACTAAAACTCTAACTGTGGGAGTGTTTAGATAACCGACATACCCTAGTTATAACTGAGTTGGGGTCCAACATGTAACCCCAGTTGGAAGAGTGTTAACACCTTTTCAAGGGATACTAACATCGACTATGAGTTAACCCTATCTGGCAGAAAGACTTTTCGTCAACCCTCACTGGATGGAAAATTCGTATGAGATTGGTAAACCCTAATCTAGAAGGAAAACATCTCAACCTATGCTGGCTACATAGTTCTGTAATGCACGGATTGCTACTAAGGGTCAAAACACTACACTGGAAGGAATGCCCCCATCCCTGGTTTTGCTCGGTGCTGAATCGTACTCCTAAATGAATGGAAACTGAACTGATTTCTACACTATACCAGGAATGACTGAACTATTACTGACCGTGCTAACCTACTGAACTGGACTAAGTTTACTGAGTTCACTGAGTTCACTGAGTTCTGTAAACTGACTGAAGATACTGAGTTCTGTAACTGACTGAGTTCTACTGTACATGACATTACTTAGACTATTCTGTAGCTAATAAAATTCTAAGTAAACGTCTAGATTTTGGGTATTGAATACCCGCAAGACTCGATAGCATTGAAAGTAAAACATAGCACAATCTTGAAAGCGTGATAACTAGCCACGTTGTTCTAATTCATCCATTGAGGCATTTTATCAAACATACATAGTATAAACTAGTATACATGCTAACATGTTATAATTTCTCTATTCAAATTCAACCCACATGAACATTTTATCAAACACTTGGGGAGCATAGTTCATGCTTATAATGATAATAAACATGTAAGCATCATGATTACAATCTAAACTCACAATTTCAAGGGAATTTTAACATAAATACTTATGACTAGACATAGGTTAATCACTTCACATAAATTTGTCATTAATCATGGATTAGAAATCCAAATAACATCTTAATCATGAATACAATCAAATTCAACATGAAATCCACGAAAGCAATCATCTTGTAGTTTTAAAAGTGGTTCTTGAACTCCAAGGGTGGAAGGAAACCCTTGGATGAACACCCAACATACCTTGATTGTCAATTTTGTGGAGTTTGTGTTGAGTTCTTGAGACTTGATTCTTGAGCTTAATGAAACTAGGGCTTGTTCTTGAGAGAATTTTGTGAAAAGGATGAGATATTATGCTATTTAGGGCTTTAATCCCGTGTTATGGACATATTGGGTGAAGGAAAAATGAACCATTTTCCCTTAAACATGGAACAAAACTGCAGAAATTACCTGGACCAGACTGGATAGTGCGCTACAGGCTCTGGAGCTCCGCTATGGGCAGGGTGTCGCGGTCTGTATCGCGGGCTCCCCTCAGCACCAAATGGGACAAGGTGTCGTGGGCTAATAGCCTTGAGCCACTGTTTTGGAGTTTCAAACACGCCCTTACACTTTTCCAAAAATTCCGAAACTCACCCGAGATGTACTATTGACTTCCCCGATCATGAATCAACTTAAAAACTAACTTTATAAGGTCGGGAAGGTCATAATTAAATTCATCAAGTTTGAGGGCTTTAGAAATGACTAAGTCCTAACACTTTGCTGAAATTTTCTATGTCTGGGACCTCTTTTGGCATGCTTTAAAGAACTCAAACGACTAGGATTTTGCGGGTTCTTACAAACATACTTCATTATTTCCAACTTATGATTCCCCCATCATACATCTAACAACAAGAGTTTGAATCTCACTAAATATTACTTCTATGTGGAAGCCTAAGTCGGAATTAAAAGGTGCTAACTTAAGGTACGGAACCCTGTACTTTACATGACATTAAGAAAATTACTTCAACTTGTTGCTACCATCAAACCCACTCGAGTTTTAAATCAAGGAGTACCAACCACATAACACATTAGTTTGCATTTTCATCAACATTCAACCAACTTCATGGATCTCTCAACGAAAATCAGTAAATTCAATCACTCACAATGATTTTTGCCACATATCTCCTTCCTAACTATTTCATATTACGAAAGTTGATCTCTTTCTTCCCCCTTCTCCTATAGCCTTAGCTCAAGTAATAATATTAAGATTTTCACCTTCAAGAACATCTACTCCCCTACCAACACACTTTTATGCTTCCATAACTACTATCATACTAACATACAGAGGGTTTCTAACGGAACCGAACATAAATATCATGAATGAAAGTACCACTATCAGACAACAACTTACACTTATTTCACTACTCGAGAAGGGATATGAGGTGAAGATATGATGAAATAGACATGAAGTTCTTTAGATATCAAGTGTATGGATCATAAGTAATGAGTCATTCGGCATAAACACAACACAAGCTATTAGGACATACCATAGTGAGAAACATTGGTGCACATATCATAAGCTATATAGCATAAAGCCGAAGTTTATGTAGTTGACAACTCAGATAAAGATTGTCGCTTAAGGAGATTGATCTTCTTTTAAAGAGCTGAAATTTTCCATGAGTTAGCATAAAATTTATCACTTTGGCTAATCCCAACATAAAATGAATTAGTAACGCATGAAAACATAGTTCCTTGGAACCAAGCATGATTTGAGATATAGATTTATGGATCATGAGTATCATAACATAGAGCTTAAATTCATAAAACACTAGATTTACTAAGACATCATTGCTTTTAGTTTGGAGGTTAGAACATTATATGAGTTACATAGAGAACTCAAAATTAGACATAGGCAGGACTTGAACATATAAAACTTTGGTAGAATGACCTCGTACATTGAAGTAGGAGGAATATGCTCAAATAGGAATAGGTTTACCATGACTCCTCCCTGTAACTTGTCATACTAATAAAATTCAGGAACTACCTTAATTCACCATCTCCCCCTTAGATCAAAGTCATAATCCTAGACTTGCGGATGTAACCTCACATCAAAATCTATAGCCATAACTCTCAGCACAAAAGAGACATCATCATATACTTGAACTCTAAACTCTCCCTGATGAACTATACTCTGAAGGCCTTGCTTTTCATAAATGCTACTCTTTTCTTTCGCTATCCTGTATAGCCATCACCCTATAACTCATACTCACGTGAGCATACATATCCACACACCTTATAAAATAATAATTTATTATCCACCGCTTAAGATACCTGCATTAAACCTCTCATCTCATAACTTAAAACATAGCAAAATTTTCACAACTACACCAAAGGAACATATTGCCTACCTATATTTCCTCAATTAAACTCCAAAGTATATCATACGACCACTCTCCAGACTTCTCCAAACTATAAAATTCAAGAACACAAACTAGATACGCAAAACACTTATACACATAAAACATAAGCTAACAATATGTTACCTGAGGTTCAACTTATTCTTTTATATACCTACACCCTTATCAAATTAATGACTCAAGATTCATCATCACTTTTTAACACTAGTCCTCATGTACATAAATATAACAATTATCCACTCCTTTTTCCACAAATTGCCAACCTAAGCTATTTCACACCTCATATTAAGCCTACTAATTCATTACCACAAAACACATATCGTTAATCTTAAGTTGCTATTCTCACCATCACAATCCACATCTAAAGTTCAAGCCTATTATTTAACAACACCAATCATATGAAGCACTACATATACTATACTAATCAGTCGAATGGAAATATAACCTAAGTCTCTTATTTCACTTAACTATGACCTATAAGTTCATCCTCTCCACGACATTACTACTATCCCTCAAAATCTACTTAATACTTTCTCACACGTAGTACTAGTTTACAACAACAATAGAAAAGAAATAAGGGGGTAAAGTCACATAATAGGGATAGCCGATCTTAATTTTATATTATAACCCATTACGATCTTATCAACATATTCCACTTCTTCACATCAAATTTACTTACCCATGCATACATTTAGACCACCTTTAAATTCCCTTTACACTAATTAGTCTCTACCCATAACTTATTGACTAAACTACCACTTTCCATTCACGTCCTATAAATAATTTCTGCAATCACCATAGTTTGAGATCCTTCCCTATTTCATATAGATAATAATCATAGCCATCTACTTCCTACACAGACTACCATACAATCAACAAATATTACTACCACATTAGTCTATCTCTATAACATGGTAACCATCCCTCAATCTACAAAACTAAACTAGTTTCTTTATGCAAAAATCACCCTTATTCTGACTGCTAAGCTTGTGTCTTCATATCGCTAACATTTGGACCATCTAACTACTCATAAGTTATGACACTTTATCACATACTACTATTTAGGAGGAGATAATATTCCAACACTCTGCCACATATCATTACCCTTAAGCATGACATCTGCAACAAGGATTTTATAAAAAAGGGAGTGAATACACTCCATACCTCAAGATGAAATTCATGATTAATGTAGATAGGGCTATAAGATTAAATAAATACACTTTACAACACTTATGTAATTCTTTCAAGTCCTTGTAAAATTTCATAATTGTTTATGACTCAACTAGAACAGACCACATCATATAGACTCTAAGCTTCAGCACTTGAATCGACTCAACAATGAGACACAACAAATAAAATCCAAGTAAAGAAGGAATTTGGATAACTTCTAGATGGACAACATAATAGCATGACATAGAACATGAAAAAAAGTGAAACATTCCTAACGCCTAAAAGCTTTCTCCTTATAAGTATGGTGCACTACACAGCTATAAACAGGACTCTACCTAATGCAATTTCGAAGATACACTGGGACCATGAACCATGCTCTGATACCAAATTTGTCAGGACCCGAGATGAGAACATGGCCGCGATGGCCATCCCGAACCATGAAGGCTCGAGCGCCCTTTTTATTTGGCGATCAAGCAAAACCTTTATATAGTATAAAGAAATGCAGAAAATTATAATACAGAAACATGGTCAATGTTATAATTCTACTAAATATTTTGAAATAAAATCCATAAATCTCTAACAACATCTAACATCAATCTGCAAAATCTCAAACATATCAATACGAACATCTATCTAAAACTGGGACAAGGCCCCCAGTCAGACCATAAATCAAATTAAATAACAAAGCCTTATAAACCAAGCCTTACAGAATAAAGAAGTCTCATCAATTGCAAGTATCATACACACCAATATATTGCTTAACGGGACCCCGAGATAGTGCCTCAGATCCTGAAATATAGGGGTCAATACGAATGTACTGGTATGCAAAGCATTCAAAAATAACATACTTTTATATAACATAAGTGAGAGAAATTTATGAAACATTTTACATACAATTTATGAAAACACATGAGCATGCTTAAAAGACTTTGAAACCATGACTCACTCTTTGTTTTACTTCTGAGCTAGGTGGTACACCCTACAACTCTGATATTATATGAGCTATATGGAATCTAACCCTGAATCAACATCCAAGCCCCCAACTTGAGTTTGTTATAAAGGTTAGAGTTTATGATTTAGATACATCACAGGGCACTAGGCCAGTGGCTAATCCTTCTTGGGGACATAATAACCCATATCGACAAAATACAATTTCTGGAAATGAGTTTTCTAAACTTATGTCTTCTTTGGGTAACAACCTAACATCTCTTAAGACCATTTTTAACTCTTTAAAACATGCATATTTCTGAAATCATAGTCTGAAAATCTGAATAAAATTTGACTTCTTTATTGTTCTGAGTCTGTTATGGCATTATCTACTTCGTTAACTTCATACCAAGACTTGTAAGTCATATAGTTTCATGTTACAATTATTTAATTCAAAATAAAGTGTTTGGACCACCAAATCATTTCAAACAATACAAAAGAATTTGTAGATCCAAATACAAGAAACCTATGCAGAGATTTTCTCATTCAATTCTTAAACATGCGGTGGTCCATTACTTTGTAGGAAAACATGCAACTCTTTAAATTATCTATTTTCATTTATATTAACAATAAACACCCTCTATTTAGTTCATAACAAAAAACAAGCCTTAAACAATAGTAAAGAAATTTGTATCATGCTTCTCAATATGCAATTGAATAATTCATAACATATGAAATCAAGATTCTTCATAACAAGAGAGAAAGTATTAATCTTCATGCTCTCAATAAAAATTTTAAAACATCAAATGAATACACCCACACCCACACACACATATATATATATATATATCTACGAGTAACAATCAATTTTAAGGGGAAGGTCTGAAGACCAGAACATTATCATCAAAAGGGTTCACAATGCATTATTGTCAATGTAAATTCAAAACCCTTTGTAAATACCTAATTTATCAACATTCACAAAGTATTAAAATTATTTAACCATGCCAATGTAGTTTAGAAAATCCCTACATACATTAATTGATTAAGAATTCGCGAAAAGATTGAACCTTGAGGCTTGAATGTGCAAACCCTAGTATTTTTTCTCCTCTTATGTTTTTTATGATGAACTAATGATTTTATAGCGTTAAAATGTGATTAGGGACTTTAAATACATGTTAAGATGTTTAGGGACGGTTATTGGGTGACAAAATACCACGTTGCCCTTGAAAAAACTCGAAAATAGAAATCCTACACCACTTGGCCATAGGTTTTGCGGCACCTAACCTATGGAAAACCTTAAGGTTTGTGGCGTATAACCTATGGGAAACGTTAAGGTTTGTGTCACATAACCTATGGAAAACCTTAGAGTTTGTGGCACCTAAGATATGGCAAACCCTTTAAAGTAAATGTTTGCAATGGTTTGGCGATTCCTAGCCATCACCTAAGCTCTAGTTTGCGACGCCAACTTAGTTTTGAGGCCCTTAAACACTTCCAACACCTCCCACAACATCAATAAAGGATCTACCATTACTTTGGGGGTCCTAACGATTATTTTAGAAGAATTAAAGGAGTGTTAGGACTATGGGGTGTGACGATCGTATACCCTGGGTGGTGCCTTATTCAAATACTTATAACTTCTTGGTCTTAACTCAGATTGATAAACGGTCAGAGGCGTTGGAAAGAAGACTCGAAGGGCTTTGAAATTATATATATTAGGTCCTATGAATATTTATATAATAGGAGAAACAATAGATAGAAGTTGACCCATGCAAAATCATCAACTAAAAATTCACGATAGGAGAGGGCTCAACTTTACTCTAGAGCTAGGAGATTCTTATGGTGTATATTCATGTCCAAGGAAATTTCCACACTAAGTAAAATATAAATCACACTTATTTATATATATACACCATGTTATTAGGGTCTATATACATAGGAAAGGTGATTGAACTTTATCTCAAAAGTGCGGAGTGTTACACTCTATTTTATAATATGGTTGAATTGATGATATGGATGCAAGGGTAAAGTAGACATTAAAAGTCCTGGTTGTATTTTATATAAGTAAGTTTGTTATGAAGTTAGTACATACCTAAGACGATATTGCATAATTAAAATCTAGACCTTCCTAGGTGTTCCCAATCCTTCCTACTGAGGTACCCTAAGAGTTGGAGAAGGAGGATTCTTTGGTTAATATTTTAGAAACCTCCCAAACCTTTGGGTAATAGAATGAATAAATATAATGGTGGATAGAAGAGGTTTGGGAAAACGCATTATCTCTAGTTCCCCATATTTAGGTCGTGATACTTTTTCTTGACTAATTAAAAGATATGATACCTTTACGTCTACAAGTAAAATTGTATTTTATACCATTTCCCTCATTTAGCACTGGGACATAAATTTTTGGTAAATTGCATATGTTAGGGGTTGCAAAAATTTGGAGAACAAGTCAAAAGTAGGAGTAAAAAGGTATGTAACTATTTTTTGAATAAGTGGTTGTGGTGTATATGAAAAAAAGAAAAATAAAAAATGTGCAATAAAAGAATCAGTAGTTGTATAAGAATAAACCACACCAAAATTAAGGTAGAAGGAATAAAGTGCGAATAGAAAAGGTAGAGCTAGATACAACGTGAGATGTATGATGTTCAAGGAGTGTTTAGTCACTATTGTATATGTGCCTTACCCATCTCGAAGAAAACATAACATGCCTACTAAAGTCCAATAATGATCCTAGATTTGTTCTCTAATGATGGAAAGTATAGAAAATAGGGGCAAGTTTATGGTATCATTCTAATAAAATTTTATGTTCTTAGTGTGTGCTAGAGTTTGTGTTACGGTCCTATTCTAATCATTATCTTGTGTGAAAGAACTTTTTGTGTGAGGGAAAAAGGTGATATTCAAAAATAATTGATAAGATCTTATGTGATACTAGTTTAATACTAAGTTTTCTACTAATAACATAATGTTAGTTTTTCATCCTGCAGTGTTAGCTTGTTTAGTGTTAAATGTTTGAAAATTAGTTTGAAGTCTTAGATAGAAACCTAATTTTGCATGCGCAGCTAGTTAAGGGTAAATGGAACTCTATAGATTTTTTTATTGTCTAATGCTTAGGGGTTTAGATTGAGTCATTTTTAGTTGCTTGAAGAAAATCAAAAATTCTAAGTTGGGGATGTTGACACATCGATAATTGACAACATATTTGATTCTTTTTACCATGAATTATTGCAAATTTTAAGTGCCTCTTATTGTATTTTATTGCATTTTTTTTAGTTGTGCAGGAAAATGAGTCATGGAGAGAAAGGTCTTTAGAATGCTGAAAAAAGTATATGAAAAACTTTGGGATGAAATATCATCAAAACTCTGGTATGAAACCAGTTAGTAATAGCAAAGAACTTCAAGTTGATGGATCATCTAACCAATTATAATTTACTTGATAAAACACCAACCTAATTTCAGGACTAATGCAAATTCAGTGATCTTTAATGGAACCGGATGATGGGCAAGCTGACGAATCGTCATTCAGCTAATGAGTCGTTAACCCAGGCATGGATACAATATATTTATTTTACCAGTTTAATGAGGATTTATAATTATCTCAGACTATAAATGTAACGCCCCGAAAATGGGTCCCGAAGCGTCACACGGTGCTTAAGGCTACAAGTAGCCCCAAGCTAACCCTTTGAGCAATTTTCATACCATTTAACACTCATCGACAGGATTACTATAAAAAAACATCAAGATATTCTCCATAATATCATAATTCAAGACGAAAGAGATGCGAAAAGTAACAAAATACAACTTCTACACAAGATTGATCAATCTAACCAGCTAGTCTGACAAACCTCTACTAAACTGTATAACACTGAGCCATTGGGATAGACCCCAACTAACCCTAACATCAGGGAATAAAATGATAACTCAAAATAAAAGAGTGAAATCTGAAATAACCAGTCCTCGAACCATGAGGACTCACCACTGCAGAAAATGTAGACCAATGTGCTTGGAGAATCATGTCAAGCCTGAGAATGAGCACCTGGACCTATATTATAGGAAAAATATAGCCCATGTACGAATACATGGGTTAGTACCATGGAATATGGACCGAGTATATGAGGGTGTATGCAAGTTTTCATAAAATTCCTATATCACAAATATTCATAGGAAAATATGCATGCTGTAATAAGAGACTCACATAGCTCGAAATAAAATCATCATAATCACCATAGAGTAAAACACATCGGGTGAAAACATGTGAGTCATCATAGTAAATCCCAATCACTTTCATGATCATTTTCAAGTCACAAAACGAGTATCTTTCATAACAATTCTCTTTAAGATATAGTAATATCCATCAAATTCTTTAGAAACGATAACTTCCTCAATCAGAAGAATACACTCACACACTGGGAGTGTTTTACAAAGATCATAATCTCAAAGAGGGTTTAAATCCCATATATAAACACTAGAGCAAAACATTTCAAGATTCATACTTTGTATAGAAAATAAGTATAACTCACATAAAAATCTGGAAATTCAACTTGAAACATGATATTAACATCAAAACTCAAGGAATTTATATTTAAGACATCAAAAAAATATCATAGTTTCTTGAACAAGAATGTAGGATAATATTTTCCATCTCAAATTCATAATTAAACAAGTAAAATCATGTATCTTCGTAAAATAATACAAATTTTTGGGCACAAGAACAAAATGATGTTCTTGTTGAAAACCCCACATACCTTTATGGTAACGAATTCATTGAAAGATTGGACCCTTAATGTTGATTGTGCAACCCTAGTTGTTTTTCTCCTTTAGTTCTCTTGGATGATGAACTTAGATTGATAATAGGGTTATGATGTGTTTAGATTTTATTAAATTCGTAAGGTTAAATTTAGGGGTGTGTAAGGAGTGCCAAAAGACTTAATTGCCCCTAAAATTAGTCAAAACGGAGTGTTTTTACTACCTAAAACACCAAGTGTGCTCCGAATTGCTTATCGCATACATTTACATATGTGCCGTATTGCCTATCGCATACATTTACATATGCGCCGCATTTCTTATCGCATACATTTACATATGCACCGCATTGCCTATCGCATACATTCAAATATGCGCCGCATTACTTATCGCACCCATTTGAGTATGCACCGCATTGCTTATAGCACACCTATTCCAGTAGCCATGTGCTATTGGTTAGGCGATACACTCTACTTTGTAAAGCCATAATCCTTGCTCGGTTGTCAGATTTTAATGAAATTGGTATCGTTGGAAAGCTAATTTGATTATCTATAAGTTGATGGGTATAAATATGCATAAATACCACATATTTATCAAGTTATGCTCATTCAAAGATGACCCTAGCAAATTCAGACACTAAAACTTGATGAATTTTGAAACTCTTAGCTTGTACTACCTTAAGTGACTCATATAACCACACTTAACACATCATAAACTCTATTATAACTAAGGTACTCTTGGTAATTCATGTGCCCAAATATGGTTTACAGAATTGGGGGGTTTCATATGTACGAACAATGGTTCGCTTTCTAGCTTAGTAAAGTACGGGGCATTACAATATCTCCCCCTTGGGGACATTCATCCTCAAATGACGCTGGGTATACTAAGAGTAAGGAGAAAACAAAGGGTACACAGCTAAAGCAACTTGCTAATCTTGCCTCTACTTCATTCTACATTTCGGACACAACAAGGAGTGCATGATTCATGAAATCACAGCTGAATAGTATAAAATAACTTCTGAACTATTGCAATTCTGCATAGAAAAGGAATGATTTAGAGCCGAATGGTACCTTCGGCTTGACCGGGGCTTATGGAAAAAAGGTACAGATACTTGGATCGCATATCCGTCTCGGTTTCCCAAGTTGCACCTTCAACAGATTGGTTTTGCCACAACAGCTTGACTAAGGGAACTTCTTTGTTCCTTAGTCTTCGGACTTGGTGTACTAAAATCTCAACAGGAACTTCCTCAAAAGAAAGACTATCTTGCACATCAGGGTTTTTTGAAGGATCTACGACAACAGAATCACCAACGTGTTTCCTAAGCATGGAGACATGGAAGACAGAGTGAACGGAAGATAACTCTGAAGGGAACTCAACCTCATACGCTACCTTACCAACATGGCTAAGAACTCTGTAGGGGCCAACATAATGGGGACTAAGTTTCCCTTTCTTCCCGAATCTCTTCACTCCCTTCATGGGTGAAATCTTCAAATACACCAAGTCACCAACTTCAAATTCAAGGTCTCTTCTCCTCACATCAGCATACGACTTCTGATGACTCTGTGCGATTTTCAATCTTTCTCTAATCACTTTGACTTTTTCCATAGCCTCAAACACCGAATCAGGAGCACTCACGGTAGCTTCACCCACTTCAAAACAACCTATGGGTGACCTAAATTTCCTCTCATACAAAGCCTCAAATGGATCCACGCCAATGCTAGAGTGAAAATTGTTATTGTAAGCAAACTCTATCAACGGTAAATGCTCATTCCAACTCCCCTTAAAGTTACGAGCACACGCTCTCAACATATCCTCTAAGGTCTGGATGGTCCTCTTAGCCTGACCATCTATCTGTAGATATAAAGAAGAACTCCAATGCACTTGGGTACCAAGACCCTTCTGTAAATCTCTCAAAAACTGTGAAGTGAACTGAGTACCCTTATCTGAAATAATGGACAAGGGAACTCCATGCAATCTGACTAATTCCCGGAATTACAATATAGTGTAATTCTCAGAAGTATAAGAAGTATGCACAGACAAGAAGTGCGCATACTTAGTCAATCTATCCACAACAACCCAAATAGAATCATGATGGCATCGGGAAGGAGGTAAACCAGTAACAAAATCCATGTTTATCTCTTCCCATTTCCAAGTGGGAATACCGAACTCCTGCATCATACCACTAAGTCTTTGGTGTTCTACCTTAACCTGTTGGCACGTCGCACACTTAGCCACAAATGTTGCTAAATCCTTCTTCATGCCACTCCACCAATAGATTTCCCATAAGTCGCGGTACATCTTGGTGGCACAAGGATGAATAAATATCGTGCGCCGTGCGCTTCAGCCAATTCTCTGTCTCAAATCATCAACATTCGGAACACATAATCTATCCTGCAATCTCAACACACCATCTCCCCCTTTGGAGAAAACCTCTACCTTTTGGTCCTTGACTGATTCTTTCAGTCTGACCAAACTAGTATATAAGTTTTTCTTCTCCTTTACTTCCGAAATAAAGGAGGATTCGGAACTACTCTGCACCCCTATACTACCTTCAGCAGAGTCAAACAACCTAACCCCAGTCTAGCAAAATGGTGCACATTACGAGCCAACTCTTTCTTACCCTCTTCAATAAGTGAAACACTACCCATAGACACCCTGCTTAGGGCATCTACCACTACATTGGCCTTACCCGAATGGTAAAACACACTCATATCATAATCTTTTAACAGCTCTAGCTACCTTCTCTGCCTAAGGTTCAACTCCCTCTAGGTAAATACATATTGAAAACTCTTATGATCAGTGAAAACATCAACGTGAACACCATACAAGTAGTGTCTCCAGATTTTTAGAGAAAACACAATAACAACTAACTCAAGATCATGGGTGGGGTAATTCTTCTCATGGGGTTTCAACTGTCTAGAAGCATAATCTATCACGTTACCCTTCTGCATCAATACATAACCCAAACTAACTCTAGAAGTATCACAATATACTACAAAACCCTCAACACTATCAGGAAAGGTCAAAATAAGGGCTGAAGTGTATCGAGTCTTCAACTCCCGAAAACTCTTCTCACAAGAATTGGACCACAAGAACTTTACTTTCTTTTGGGTCAATCGGGTCATAGGAGACGCTATAGAGGAAAAACCTTCAAAAAAACAGCGGTAATAGCCAGCTAGACCCAAGAAACTTTAGATGTCAGTCGAAGAGATAGGTCTAGGCCAGTTTCTAACAACTTCTATCTTTTGGGGATCAACTCTAATACCCTCAGAAGAAATAATATGACCCAGAAAAGCAACTGACCTCAACCAAAACTCACACTTGCTTAATTTGGCAAACAATTGATGGTTTCTAAGAGTTTGCAAGACAATTCTGAGATGATCTGCATGTTCATTCTCACTACGGGAGTACACCAGAATATCATCAATAAATACGATAACAAACATGTCAAGATATGGTCTGAACACTTAATTTATGAGGTCCATGAAAGCTGCCGGGGCATTAGTTAACTCGAAAGACATAACAAGAAACTCAAAATGACTATAGCGAGTTCGAAAAGCTATTTTCTGGGTGTCACACTCCCTAACTTTGAGTTGATGATAGCTGGATCGAAGGTCTATCTTTGAGAAGTAACTTGCACCTTGCAATTGGTCAAAAAAATCATCTATTCTAGAAAGAGGATACTTATTTTTTACAGTGAATTTATTCAACTGTCGATAGTCAATACACATACGCAGGGAACCATCTTTATTTCACATAAATAACACAGGAGCACCCCAAGGAAAAACATTGGGCCTTATGAAACCCTTATCTAACAGATTTTTGAGTTGCTCTTTCAAATCCTTAAGTTCTGCAAGTTCCATAAGGTAAGGAGGAATACAAATGGGCTAAGTATCGAGAAGAAGATCGATCCCGAACTCTATCTCTCTATTAGGAGGTATCCCTGGGAGATCTTCCAGAAAGACATCAGAAATCTCATTGACTATGCTAACTGACTGGAGAGTTGGAGTCTCAGACTTAGTGTCCTTAACTCTAACCAGATGATAAATGCACCCCTTGGAAATAAGTTTTCTAGATTTAATATATGAGATATAATGACTCTTGGGAGATACAGAACTCCCAGACCACTTAAACACAGGTTCATCAGGAAACTAAAACTTAACCACTCGGGTACGACAATCTATAGAGGAATAACAAGAATGAAGCCAGTCCATACCCAGAATAACATCAAAATCCACCATGTATAACTCAATCAGATCAGCAAACATGACTCTATGAAGGACTGTAACAGGAAACTTCCTATACACTTTCTGGGCAACAATCGAATCACCCACTGGGGTAGAAACTAAGATAGGATCAGGAATATTTTCAGGACTCATTTCAAAATTCACAACAACCAGAGGTGTAACATATGAAAAATTAGACCCAGGGTCCAACAAAACATAGACATCAAACTGAAGTATATGGAGCATACCAGTAACAACATCGGGAGAGTCCTCCTACTCCTGGTGAGATGGCAAAGCATAGAACCTATTCTGGCACTGACCGCCAGCAGTGCTAGAAGATGCGCCCTGAGTTGGGGCTGGGAGAGTCACCTGAACTGGAGCACTAGCAGTCTGAGTTTGAGTCTGAGGGCGATTATCAAGACGCCTTTGCCTGGCATATGGGCACTCCCTAAGTTTGTGACCCAAGTTACCACACCCAAAACAACCTTTCTTCTCACCCCAACACTAACCCGGGTGGGTCCTACCATACTTAGGACATGGAGGATAATTTGTCTTACTGCCAACAGTGTACTGGGACTTGGCTGCATATGACCTGCTACCTTGCTCCTGCCCACCCCTAGGTACGAGAGCACTAGCTGACGATGGTGATAGTGTAGACAAACAGTTCTGAAACTGAGGGTGATTCCCTCCCTGCGATCTAGTCTGATCCTATCTGTGCTGCTCGGACCTAACTCTCTTATTCCCTCTCATTCTATCCCTCTGCTTGATCTTATCTTCTTTAATCTGTTGGGCATGAGTCATCAACCTAGAAAGATTCATCTCACTATTTAATATAGCAAACCTGCACTTCTTAACAACATAGCTAGACACTCCTGTCACAAATTTACTCATACTGGTACGATTATCAGCTACTAAGTCAGGAGCATATTTGGCCAACTAATTGAACTTCAGACAATACTCTTTAACAGTCATAAAACCCTGTCACAAGTTCATGAACTCCTCTACCTTCGCCTCTTTCCTCTCTAAAAGGAAAAACTTATCCAGGAATGCATCCTGGAACTCCTGCCAAGACATAAGGGTAACACCCTCACCCCTACCCTTCCCCCAAGCAACCACCCAATCATAAGCAAGGTCTTTTAATCGATATGTTGCCAACTCTACACTATGCTCCTCAGAGACATGCATCACCTGAGTAATCTTTCGCACCTCCTCCAAGTACAACTGTGGATCCTCATCTGTCTTGGACCCATAAAATTCCAGCCGATTCATCTGCATAAAGTCATGGATCCTCACAGCAGTGGACTCACCTCCCTGCGCTATGGAGCCGGGGCCGGATTGGCCTGAATATTCAGCATGGGACACATTTTCATTCAGTGGGTCAGCAGGCTAGGGTTTCTGACCATCATTATTTCTTCTAGATCGGTGAGGAGGCATATTCTTAAAGAGGAGAGCACGCATTAATAGCTGAAAGGAAACAACTGTAAGCACAATGGACTTCTGAAAGAAAGAAATAACACTTTTTCCTAAAACGTCTCATAACCTCTTTCTCATAGATGTGTCACACTACACACTGATGATCAAGACTCTACTTAACGTGGATTTCTAGACTCCCTAGGACTCCAATAACCTTAGGCTTTGATACCAAGTTCGTAACGCCCCAAAAATAGGTTCCGAAGCATCACACGGTCCTTAAGGCTACAAGTAGACCCAAGCTAACCTTTTGAGACATTTTCATACCATTCAACACTCATCGACATGATTACTATAATAAAACATCAAGATATTCTCCACAATATCATAATTCAAGATGGAAGAGATGTAGAAAGTAACAAAATACGACCTCTCCATAAGATTGATCAATCTAACCATCTAGTCTGACAAATCTCTAGTAAACTATATAAAACTAAGCCATTGGGACAGACCCCAACTGACCCTAACATCAGGGAATAAAATGTTAACTCAAAATAAAAGAGTGAAATCAGAAATAACCAGTCCTCGAACCATGAGGACTTACCACTGCAGAAAATATAGACCAATATGCTCGGAGAATCACGTCAAGCCTGGGAATAAGAACCTGGAACTACATTATAGGGAAAATGTAGCCCATGTATGAATATATGGGTCAGTACCATGGAATTGGACCGACTATATAAGGATGTAGGCAAGTTTTTATAAAAGTCCTATATCATAAATATTCATTAGAAAATATGCATGCTGTAATAAGAGACTCACATAGCTCAAAATAAAATCATCATAATCAACATAGAGTAAAACATATCGGGTAAAAATATGTGAGACATCATAGTAAATCCCAATCACTTTCATGATCATTTTAAAGTCATCAAAACGAGTAGCTTTCATAATAATTCTCTTTAAGATATAGAAATATCCATCAAATTCTTTAGAATCGATAACTTTCTCAATCAAAAGAATACATACACACTGGGAGTCTCTTACAACCGACATAAACCATGTGAGCTACATGGAGTACAACGTCCAATCCACATTGGGGAGAGCTTTCCTATCCTTTCCATTGTGTAGGACCTTAATCTTTTGTTCACTAGTGATCACTATATCAATCAGCCTTAGGCTCACATCCTATGGGGGCACGTAGTTCTAGGGAAGTACCAATCCAGCTATCCTCCCGCTCGGTGCTAAAGACTAATCTCGGATTGAGCTCGGATCATTTCAAAAAAAAATCCACAACAACGCAATTCAACAATTCATATTAGGAGCCATCATGCTACCCCTTTTTCATAATAAATCAACATGTGGATTTCTTTTCTCATTTGAGTTTAAAAATAACTCTTTCAAGACCAAAAGATCAAATCATTCAAATATCAAGGTGTGTATAACACATTACTTCACCAAAGATCATAATCTCAAAGAGGGTTTAAATCCCATGTATCAACAATAGAGTAAAACATTTCAAGATTCATACTTTGTATAGAAAACAAGTATAACTCACATGTAAATCTAGAAATTCAACTTGAAACATTATATTAACATCAAAACTCAAGGAATTTATCTTTAAGACATCAAAAAAATATCATAGTTTCTTGAACAAGAATATAAGATAATAGTTTCCATCTCAAATTCATAATAAAACAAGTAAAATCATGTATCTTCGTAAAATAATACAAATTTTTGGGCACAAGAACGAAAGGATGTTCTTGTTGAAAACCCCACATACCTTTATGGTAACGGATTCGTTGAAATATTTGACGCTCAATGTTGATTGTGCAACCCTAGTTGTTTTTCTCCTTTAGTGCTCTTGGATGATGAACTTAGATTGATAATAGTTCTTACTTCTATTATGATTCATTTGGTTGTTGTTGTCTTTGAAATCATAAGTAGCTAAACCCCACAACTAGAGTTGTGGAACTATGGTAAATTAATGCATTTAGGGTAAAAAATGGTGTTGTTTTGATTGGTGTTATTGTGAGTAGGATTAATTCCTTTGTATTGAATATTTTCTAATGGATTCAAACATTACATCTTGTGTTAGGTCTAAACGTACTTCATAAAAGTAGTTAAGGCTATTAAAAGGAGTTAGTAACAAGGATTCGAGGTTTCTAACCCTTGTCTAACCGTTAATGCTATAGTTAGGTTAACCAAGTTAAGATTATTATCATAATATTTATTAAATCATTGTGTACCCTCGTCCAAATGAAGTAACTAAGTAGGTTTCTGACAGTATCTTTGATAATAGAAATTATAAAAACCTAACTATTATGAAGTAACTAAGTAGGTTAAATGAAGTAACCAAGCTTTTTTTTGTGTACCCTCATCTAAAATGATTTGAGTGGTAATTTTATATGTAATTTGAGAAATACATAGATAACTAACTGGAGCGACAACTTTGCAGGTGGAACACAAGAAAGAACTATTAATGTTGTGACCCATTTGTGTTATACAACCATGTGAAACACAAACTTAGCCAAATCTTATTATTGAATTATTTATCTAAACATTTTGATTTTAACTTGTCTACAATTAAAATATAAATAACATTATCCCTCAAAACCCTCTCTTTAAGAAAATACTTGGCTAGTAGTTAAATAACCATATTGAACTTACTTCTCACCCTATTCTCTGTGGTTTTTGACCCCAACCTTATTGGGTTCTATATTTGAACGACTTTTTTACACTTAAACATAGCGGTGTAATTTGGTTGTATCATATATAAAAGGTGATTTTATGAAAATATTGTTACTTGACAATCGATTTGATGTAGTGTACACAAAAAGAGCTTCCCACCATGAACCAGATCTAGTATGAATATTTTTATTTTATTTAATTTGGAATAGATTTATTTAAAAATTTTCACTGGTTTTAATATTTTTCTAATTTTAGTTAAGTTGGGCAACACCTCTAAACATGAACTCATGTTTATTCTATACTTAGGTCATTCTAAATCCAAATTGACTATATATATATATAATATCTTGTGTACCAATACATTCCATTGTATTGATTACATTTTGCACTCAATCTTTCATTATATAGATTAAGGTAACCATGCCTTAAATTTGTTGTTGCACATTTGGTAGTACCTAACATCCAGCAAATTTGGCGATCTCTCCTTTCATCCAGGAGATGTAGTGATAATTATGGTTTTTTCCTCTAAGTTATATCTATGATCTTGTTATATCAGTGGTTTACAGGCCCTTTTCCTGGTTTGATTCCTACGCTTTGTAGTTGGGTCTTCTCTAGACAATAGTTATGTGGTAGTTGAAAATCTTGTCTTTATTTCAGTTATGTCACAATAAAGATTCTCTCTTTCAAATTTAGCCCATTATAATTGTTATGTTCCTTATTAATTTTATTATTTATACTAGTATCACGACCTGAACTGAGGCCCTGGCCGTGACGGACATCACGAACCATGAAGGCCCAAGCACCCCTCTCTATCTATAAATTATGCACAATGTTCATATAATATAAAAAAATTGGAAAATTATCATACAGAAACATGGTCAATCTCATAAGTAAACTGAACAATTCGAAAGAAAGTTCTTAACATTTAAAACACATGACACCAGTCTGCAAAATCTCTAACAATACAAGAATAAATATAAATCTAAAAACTAGGTGATGATAGGCGTATTTACACGCCTAAAGCACCTTAATTTACCCATAGCTAAGTTTTGAGAACAAAATATATAATTCATGCACTTTTAGTCCTTTTTCCTGTAAGTGAGCTAACAAACCTGATTAGCAAGTTTTCAGGTATAAACGATGAAGATTCCAGCACTTTATGGATAACTTGACGCCCAAGGAAGCTTCACGAAAGAAAGAAAGCAGCGTTTGGACGCCTATGGACTGAAAGTGATGCATAGATAAGTTGACCCGGGCAAAAACAGCATTTCTAAAGACTTTGGGGATCAGCAGTAACTTAGTAGAATTAGGATAAGGATGCAGTAACCTAGTAGGATTAGGATAAGTACGCAGTAGCCTAGTAGGAATAGGATATGGGTGTTATAAATACCCTATGTTGCTGAAGTTTTTATTATTATCTCTCTCCATTCGAATAATTCATTCAACTCTTACTATTCGATTCACTCATTAATTCAAGTATTTTCCATTCGACTTTTGCTACTACTTCACGTTACAATATTCTGTAAGTTTTAACAGAGAAACATGACTCTCTTGAGAAGAACGAAAGGAACAAAAATGTCCAACCCTAGTTGACGTTTATCACTTCCATCGCCAAGACTATCCTAAGTGGTGGTATGATGATTATATCTATTGTGATTTCCGTTGCGCTCATGAGTAGCTAAGCTTCTCTGTTAGGGTTATGGAAGCCTTATGAGATACTATCGGTTGCTATAAGTTTGTGAATTCTTAATACGTGTGCTGCTTATATCATTACTCTCTTCATCTTAATTGAATTCTTGTGGTTGCAAACATTTAGAATACGTCAGTATAGCATTAACTTGTTCAAAAGAAAAGTTACATGTCTGGATAAGAGAGAATGACAAGGAAATAGGTCTACTAAACCCTATTTAAAAGTTAGTGCCGTAACTGGATTAACCTCTTGGAGAATTCGTACCATTAGTATACGCTTTAAGCTCGAAAGAGTTAAAGTGATATAATCCTTGATGGTCGAAAGACGCTAGGATTTACCATAGAATATGAATCTTTATAAGCGCATGCATGTTTGAATTCCGCATAACTCATAGCCAATAGATACGTAGAACTCATAAGGTGGACATAACCCTAACTTACAATTCTCATTGATTAAAACCTACCAAGCATTCCGTTTTTACTTTTATTTTATTACTTAACGTCACAATCCAAATCCCCCTTTTTTCGTATAATTTTCGACTAACAGTCTAATAATAGTTGCATACTTAGTTACCGAGTATTACCTGTGGGATTCGACAACCAACCCAGTTGGGTTCTATATATGACGACGACCGCTTACACTCTTACGAGAGCTGTAGTTTGAGCGTTATCAAATTTTGGCGCCGTTGCCGGGGAATACAGTTGTCAACTAAGTTTGTGATAGTTACTAGACCCTTTGGTCAAAAATTCTCAGATTTTACTTTTAGTTGTTGTTATTGTTTTATTCATGTTTGTTCGAAGTGCATGCCAAACACTCGAAGTTCAGGTCAACCGTTATTACCCATAAATCCTGAACCTCAACTTATTGGCAGAATGGATGCACAACGTGACATTGACAGAAGGGCGGCTCAACAGGAGCAGGCTAGATTAGCTGCACTGGCAGCTGCTCAAGTGCATCAACAGAATATTGATAACCCAGGTCGGGCAACAAATCCTGATGATGAAGACCTGGGTGATGACGAGTTACTAAACCCTAGGCGTAACGATGAGGTGGCAGCGCCAATGCACAGGAGAGATCATCTAGCTAGAATGAGACTTGACCGCCGAGATGTGCAGGCTCCTTTTGATGATGATGATGACGATCTTGATGGAGCTAGTGCCACAGGGGCTATTATTCCTCCTCCCTTGGCACCTGGAGCAAAGTTCAATATCACTAGCACCATGATTCAACTATTACAGCTCAAGGGATTAATTGGTGGACTAGCAGGCGATGATCCGAATATGCATCTGATCAACTTTATCTCAACATGCAAGTCATTCGACAATCCAGGCGTTGGACAGAATGCAATTTGGCTGCGCTTATTTCCATTGTCTCTGTCTGGAGAGGCAACTCTATGGTTGAATGGGATGACTCCTGATTCTATTACTAATTGGAGGCAACTGAAAGACGCTTTCCTAGAAAGATTCTTTCCACCATCCAAGAGAGCACAGTTGAGAGATGATATCAGCAATTTTCGACAGCTTCCAACTGAAGCTCCCCACGAAACATGGGAGAGGTTCAAGAAGAATCTTATGCGGTGCCCAAACCATCAGATGACCAATATCCACTTGATGGAGATATTATATAGGTATTTGAATTCGGTGACTAAGCCAGTGGTTGATAATGCTGCAGGTGGGTCATTCATGGACCTTACTTTTCTTAAGGCAAGTGATATGCTAGATCATATGACAAAGCAGAGTAGAGCTTGGCATACCAGGGATTCTGAGGTAGCAAGCTCTACTGTATCTATTGGCATGACTGCAGAGCAGAGGCGTAGACAAGAGGAACGTGACCAAGATATGGCTCACATAAAAACGCAGATGGATCTTCTTACCAAACATTTATTATCAGGGAAGACCGAAAAGGTTAAAGCCATTGTATCACAGGGAAGATATGATTCCGATTCTGAGGGGGAAGCAAACTACTTGAATAATCAGGGGGGTTTCCGAGGCAATGCCCAAGGAAACCAAGGTCGGAACTATTATGATAAATCTGGATACAAGGACCGCGATCAAGGTGGTTGGAAGAATAAGACTGACAGGAGTGGTTTGTATGTTCCTCCTGGAAGACGTGACGCCACTGTATCTGGTTTTGGAAATATGTCCATGGAAGACATGATGGATAAGCTGCTGAAAGGAGTAGAGGCAACCAGCACAGGAGTAACTGAGGTAATAAATGATCTGTCCTCAATGAAGCAATTGGTTGACTCGCATTCCACTTCAATAAAACAGCTGGAGCAACAATTGAGTCAATTATCTGCGGCATTCAACCAAAGAAAGGCTGGAACACTACCAAGCGATACGGTGCAAAACCCAAGGAAAGACGGATCATGCATGGCTATTACTACCCGGAGTGGAAAAGTGTAGGAAAATCCATCCAAGGACAAGCAGGTGGTTGATGATATAGCGGATAATGTTATTGATGTAGAATGTGAAGAGGCCGAAGAAGTTGAAGAGTGTGTTCATGACGTCACCCCTAGACGTTTGCAGCCTGAAAAGATTGATAGTTGGAAGCAAGGTAAAAAGAAAGTGGTGGAGAAAACTATTCCCCTTCCACCACCACCTTTTCCTCAGAGACTAAAGAAGAAGGCTGACGACACTCCTGAAAAGGTTGATAATCGGAAGCAAGATAAAAAGGAAGTGGTGGAAAAACAATTCTCCTTCCACCACCACCTTTTCCTCAGAGACTGAAGAAGAAGGCTGACGATACAAGGTTCAGTAAATTCATGACGATGTTAAAGCAGCTGACTATTAATGTTCCTTTGGTAGAGGCGCTAGAGCAAATGCCTGGGTACGCAAAATTTATGAAGGATCTTTTAACAAAGAAGCAGGAAGTAAGCTATGAGCCGGTAGATAATATTCATCATTGCAGTGCAATTGCCACAAGGTCCTTAGTACAGAAGAAGGCAGACCCTGGTGCTTTCACTATTCCTTGCACGGTTGGATCTATGAATTTTGCTAAGGCATTGTGCGATTTGGGAGCTAGCATCAATTTGATGCCACTATCCATCTACAGAAAGTTGGGGTTGGGCGACCCTACACCAACCAATATGCGGCTCGTGATGGCAGATAGGTCGGTAAAATGACCTGTGGGTATCTTGAATGATGTGTTGGTGAAGGTGTCTACCTTCATTTTTCCTGCAGACCTTGTGATTTTGGATTGCGAGGTGGATTATGAAGTTCCCATAATCTTGGGACGTCCTTTCCTTCCAATAGAAAGTGTGCTTATTGACATATGAGCTAATGAGCTTTTATTTCGGTTGAATGACGAAGTGGTCCGCTTTGATATATGCAAAGCAATGAAGCAACCCAGCGATATGAATGTGTTCTCCATAGCTGATGTTCATTATGAGGATAAGAAAGCATTATCTGTAGAGAAACAGCTTACTGTTGAGCCATTGTCTGCTGCGCTGCTGAATGTTGAGCATGAGGACGATGAAGATTATAAAGAAACTATGTGTGCTCTAACAGAAATAGGGTCCTATTATCATACTCCTAAGCAGCCGGACCTTGATCTTAAGAATCAACCATCACCAACAACGAAGACTTCCATTGAAGATCCCCCAGTGCTAGAATCGAAAGAGCTCCCCAATTATCTAAGGTATGCATTCTTGGGAAATGGAAATACACTTCCGGTGAGTATGGCGGATGATTTTAGTGAACAGCACGTAGAGGCTCTCATCTCTGCTCTGAAGAGATACAAGAGAGCTATGGGTTGGACTATTGATGATATAATTGGTATCCCTCCTGGGATATGTATGCACAAGAGTCATATCGAAGAAGATTGCATGCCTACAAGTAAGAATCAGCATCGTCTGAATCCATTCAGAAAACGATGCCCCATCTATCTCGATGAAGTCTAAGTAATCGAGATAGATATGTCGTGCCGTGACAATAAATCAAGCTCTTGGTGGAAGGCAACCCATCATTTTTAATTGTTTTATTTTCTTAAGATTTTGTCGAGCCACGACCAAAACTAAGGCGCTTGATGGGAGGCAACCCATTGTTCTAATCGTTTTTGTCGTTTTTGAGTAAATGTAGGTGTAAGAGGTGTAAAGGAGGAGATTGGTTTCAAATTTTGATTTGGAAGTATTGCATGTTGAAGGTGGTAAGTTAGGAATGAAAAAGCAAAAGGCTATGGGTTAGGCATTGCCTATGAAAATATAGGCAAAGAACAAGGCAAGGCCTATGTAAATCTAGGCCACGAACAAGGAAAGGCCTATGCTATGGCCTAAGCTCTCGGATTCTAGAGTGCCATAGCATAGGCGCCGCCTATGCTCAACAATGCCATAGCATAGGCGCCGCCTATGCAAAAGCCTTTTGTCTCTGAATCTAGTATGCCATGGCATAGGCGCCACCTATGCCTAACAATGCCATAGCATAGGCGCCGCCTATGCTCAACAAGGCTTTGCAAAAGGCGCCGCCTATGCCAAGCATAGGCAAAGCATTAGGCGCCGCCTATGGTCACTTTTGGTCTCCAAATCTGATTCCAAATGGGTCAAAACCCGACCCAAGCTTGTCCTATAAATAGAACCTTAGTCTTAGAACAAAAATGCATTGCAACTTCAACCTAGGCTCCGCCTACCTCTCCAAAATCTCTCAAAAATTTTCCTTTTGCTCTTTTACTTTGCAAGAACATCTTCCGAGGCCATCGACCAAGTAAGTACTTCTTTGTTCTTCTTTTATATTCCGTAAGTACTACACTACTACGCCTATAATAAATTGTTAAATCTTGAAGTAGTATTGGTGATTTGAATATGGTTGATTTGTTGTGATACAACTAAGTGAGTGAAAGAATACGTAAGGATGTTCTAGACTTTGTTCCAACTTGTAGTTGATTTTGATACACTGTCATACTTTTGTGAAATCGACATGGTGAAGTTAAGTGCATAATCTTCAAAATTGAATGCTTGAATGTTTGAATGACTCATTCATCGAGATAAAGATCATGATTGAATACAAGCATGAGATGTTGTGATTATTTCTATACCATAACTTGATACGATCTCTATGCAGTAGTCTTGTTAAAAAAAAAGTACATTAATCCAAACATGAGAGTATGATCAAGATTACATGAAATAGAGTTGGAAAGGATAGTTAAGATGACATGAAAGTATGACTGTGCTGAACATATTGTTGGAACATATCGCCCAAATATATGACGATGAAGTCTGAGTAGTCGACATCACTCACTTAATTATTCTGTGCCAACAACTTAAGTGTGGGGTGGTGCCATTACTGTTTGTTTATCAATTGAATCTTCTGAGATGAAGCTAACATGACTCTATTAGGATCTCAGGTAGAATGGCCTCAAAAGGACGACAAGAAAAACAAAAAGTATCCACCTCAAAGAAAGGTTAGGAAAGCGGAAGAAAAGAGCAAGATGAATCCTCCTCGTACAAATACCTCAATGCACTTTTGGATCAAGTGGGGTACAATTTGAGGAAACTCTGAGGATGACGACTCTGATGATGATTCCGACGCAGGGGGTATGACCCCAGACATAGAAGAGGAGTCCGACTAATCAGGTTTTCCGTATTTATTTTCCACTGAGGGCAGTGTGTCCCGTCTAAGTGTGGGGTGCTGGTATTCGTATGCTGTACTTCTTTGCCTACATTTATTGTCATATTTTTTTGTTTGTTTTAATTAGTCATAGATTTTTTTAGATTTTGATGCATGAAATTGTTTTGATAGGCGGCATGGTGTTATGACAAGAGTTTGTGCTAGAATCATTACTATTGAGACATTTAGGCTCTAAGTGTGACTCACTGTGTGATAATTGTGTGGTTTAATTCATTCATTTGTTAGGGTCAAGAGTCTATAATACTCCCAATAAAGTTGACCATGTGCATTGTATGTGTGAGGTTATAGTATATTCTGTGTGTGTGGCTGATGCTAGAACTTGCCTGGTGTGTATGTAAAGCAAAATAAAGAGTGCGAGCTTAGGAGATGATTTAGGCATTTCTTTGGCAACCTGTATTTGTTTACCTTCCTTTTACCTACCCATGGACATTATCTTAGTCAACCCTTTTGAGCCTTTAAGCCATTTTCTTTGACAGCCTCATATGTAAGCCTAATCCATTTTTTTCAAGACCATAATTTGATCCAAATTTCCTAAGTGCTTTAAATTGTGAAGTCATGTGACAAAATAAGAGGAAATTGGGTGAGAGTGATGCCTTAGAGTGTATTGGTACTTGAATTTGTTATGAAAAAGAGTGGCTATCATGGAGGTGTGTTATAAAAAAAAGAAAAAAAAGTGAAAGAGAAAAGAAAAAGAAATAGAAAAACAAAAAGATAAATTGTGTTTATGATTAAATAAAAAGATAGTTATGCTTGAATGGAAAAATATGTGAAAAGGGGTGATAGATGAAATAAAGGTAGCAGGGTTGATTAAAAGAGAGTGTTAATGGCATAATGTGATGTATTAAAGTGCTTAGGAACTTAGTCACTATTTCTGGCCAAAATAGTCCTACCCGTCCCTTAGCCTACATTACAACCTGTAAAGACCTATTTGATCCTAAGATTAACATTCTGATATTAGTAGAGCATTACACTAAGGGCAAGCCTATGGTCATCAGTTGCAACATATAAATTCTTTGTGAGAGTGAGAGCAAGGATAATCTTATACCCATGTTTTGAAAAATAAAATACTTGTGAGTAATTATGGGTGATATATTGTGAGACACACATGGTTGATGAGTTTTGGGTAGTCTTGTATGATTCTTTGTGCCTTAACTTGTGGATACGAATTAACCATCATCACGAGTCTATATTAGAGGTTGAATTGTTTCTAGAAGTGATTAAAAAACTACTCTTTGTTAATAATTGTTGTGCCTGTCTTGATGAATATTTTGTGCTGTTACTGTGAAACCCTAAGTAGATGTTTATATGGACATGATATATTGTTCGAGGACGAACAAAGCTTTAAGTGTGGGGTGTTGATGATAGGCGTATTTACACGCCTAAAGCACCTTAATTTACCCATATTTTAGCTAAGTTTTGAGAACAAAATATATAATTCATGCACTTTTAGTCCTTTTTCCTGTAAGTGAGCTAACAAACGTGATTAGCAAGTTTTCAGGTATAAACGATGAAGATTCAAGCACTTTATGGATAACTTGACGCCCAAGGAAGCTTCACGAAAGAAGGAAAGCAGCGTTTGGACGCCTATGGACTGAAAGTGATGCATGAATAACTTGTCCCGGGCAAAAACAGCATTTCTAAAGACTTTGGGGATCAGCAGTAACTTAGTAGGATTAGGATAAGGATGCAGTAACCTAGTAGGATTAGTATAAGTACGCATTAGCCTAGTAGGAATAGGATATGGGTGTTATAAATACCCTATGTTGCTGAAGTTTTTATTATTATCTCTCACCATTCGAATAATTCATTCAACTCTTACAATTCGATTCACTCATTAATTCAAGTATTTTTCATTCGACTTTTGCTACTACTTTACGTTACAATATTCTGTAAGTTTTAACAGAGAAACATGACTCTCTTGAGAAGAACGGAAGGAGCAAAAACGTCCAACCCTAGTTGACGTTTATCACTTCCATCGCCAAGACTATCCTAAGTGGTGGTATGATGATTATATCTATTGTGATTTCCGTTGCGCTCATGAGTAGCTAAAATTCTCTGTTAGGGTTATGGAAGCCTTATGAGATACTATCGGTTGCTATGAGTTTGTGAATTCATGATACGTATGCTGCTTATATCATTACTCTCTTCATCTTAATCGAATTCTTGTGGTTGCAAACATTTAGAATACGCCAGTATAGAATTAACTTGTTCGAAAGAAAAGTTACATGTCTGGAAAAGAGAGAATGACAAGGAAATAGGTCTACTAAACCCTGTTTAAAATTTAGTGCTGTAACTCGATTAACCTCTTGGAGAATTCGTACCATTAGTATACACTTTAATCTCGAAAGAGTTAAAGTGATATAATCCTTGATGGTCGAAAGACGCTAGGATTTACCATAGAATACGAATCTCTATAAGCGCATGCATGTTTGAATTCCGCATAACTCATAGCCAATAGATACGTAGAACTCATAAGGCGGACATAACCCTAACTTACAATTCTCATTGATTAAAACCTACCAAGCATTCCGTTTTTACTTTGATTTTATTACTTAACGTCACAATCCAAATCACCTCTTTTTTCGTAGAATTTTCGACTAACAGTCTAATAATAGTTGCATACTTAGTTACCGAGTATTCCCTGTGGGATTCGACACCCAACCCAGTTGGGTTCTATATTTGACGACGACCGCTTACACTCTTACGAGAGCTGTAGTTTGAGCGTTATCACTAGGACAAGGCCCCAAGTAGGACCATGAAACCAAAAACAAAAGTACTGTCTAATACCCACGACCTTCCATAATAAGTAAGGCTCATCAACTGCAAACTTCAGAAAAATAATCTACAACTTAGCGGGACCCCGAGACTGTGCCTCAGATCTAAAATATAGGGGGTCAATACAGATGTACTGGTATGCAGAGTAATCCAAAATAATGTATTTTTATACAACATAAGTGAGAGCAATTTATAAACACTTCACATAAGATATATGCAAACACATGGACATACTTAAAAGATTTTGAAATGTTCCTTTGAAATCATGACTCTCTTTATATCTTACTTTTGAGATTGATGGTACACCCTACATTTCTACAATCCCACGAGATATATGGAATCCTCCCTTGACTCGGTGGCCAAGTCCCCAATCCAAGTTTGCCGCAAAGATTGGAGTTCTAATTACTATTCTATTATTCTAGTCTCTTAAGGACAAGTATACATTAGCATTAGTCAATTATATCACCCGAATCAGCAAAGCTTGATTTCCAACGATGAGACATATAACTCAAATGCCTTCTTTGGGTAACTATTTACCTCTTTTTAGTGCCAATTGTAGTTCTTTAAAAATCATGCTTTATATAAAAAATCATTCAATGTTTAAATTTTTAACGTTGTATTATCACATGTATCGTCATACCCAGACTTATAAGTCGTTCGTATCATATCAATTTCGTAACCCTTCACATTCAAATCATGTTATTTAGACCACCCAAGTCAATTAAATAACACAAGAGGATTTGTAATTCAAAATACATGACATCTTATTAAAAGATTCTCATATTTCAATTCTTAAACATATGTGGGCCAGTCACTTTGTATCAAACCATGCACTTCTTTAAATCATCAATATTCATTCATATAAATAAGAAAACACCCTCTCTTTAATTCATAATTAATAACAAGTCCTTAAACAATAGTAAAGACGTTTGTATCATGTTTCTCAATATGCAACTGAATAATTCATATCATATTAAAATAAGGGGCTTTATAACAAGAGAGGGATTATAAATGTTCATTCTCTCAATTCAACATTCAAACTCAAAAATGAATACATACTTACAAATAAGTACAAATTAAATTTAGGGGAAGGCCTCAAGACCAAAACATTATATTTTTGAAAAGGATTCATAATGCATATTCTTTAAATTGTTCACAAACCCCTTCATGAATATATGATTTTATAATTTTGAAACTTACTAAAACAATTTCAATATTCCCACGAAGTTTATGACAGAACCACGTACCTTAGACTACTTAGTTTGAAGGATGGTACCTAAATCTTCATTCGTTTCTTGAAAATCATGACCTAAGATCTTAATTCTTGATCTTTCGGGGCTTAGGGTTTTATTGAAGAGTAAGAGAGAATAATTATGTTACAAAGTCTCTTTGGGGGCTTAAATATTGTGCTTTGGATGGTTTTGGGTGAGGTAAATGGCCCTATTACCCTCAAATACGCACAAACAAAAATTTAAAAATAAGGGAGCGTGCTATAGAGCATGTGTCACATGCTCTGGAGCACCTAAATAGAGTGTGTTCCGCATGATCTATTGCAGGATCCCTTAAGGGTGGACTAAATCATGCACCACATGCTAATAGCGTGATCTCACTACCTCCCTCACGAAAAAGCTATAACTTTTTGCTCGGGTATCAGATTAAGGCAAAATTGGTATCATTGGAAAGATGACTCAATTATTACAATTTGGTCGGTATTTATCTGCAAAATTGTATTTGTATAAAAAATTATACATGTTTAAAGTAGACCCTTGTAAAATTAAATACAAAGATTTAGCCTAACCAAAGGTTCTTAGCTCAGCTTCACTTTATGATACAAGTGCAACTAGCTCATGACCATTCACACGTTCCCAAGCTCGGGATTTAAAAAAACTCTAAGACATTTTAATGCAAATGGTCATGTGTGAGTGTGTAATTAGTTCATCTAAGGGATTCCATGTTTTGAAGTGTGAAGAGGGGTTTGTAGTATAAGTTTATTACATTCCAAAGCCACCCAAGTCCAAGCCAAGAATGGTCATTTTCCTTTAATTTTATGGAGTATTATATATAGATAATATTAGGGTTATTTCTTTCACTTAGTTCATCCATGATATTTTAGAAACAAGACTTGTAATATTGTTGAACTTATCTCTTCCATTGAGAGGTCCAAAACCGAAACTCACAAGTGCAGTGACACTTAGGTTGTATCGTGGATACAAATTAGGATCTTTAGGGTCATTGAGTTTCTCCTTGTCCAAGATTGAACTTGGTATTGATATTCTTTATTATTAGGGTCCTTTTAATTTGTTAGGGTTGTTAGATTCTTGAATATTGTATGTCAAGTTACTATCTCTCATTTTATAATATAGTAATTTGTATGTTCACATAATAAAGCTTTATGGGGATCTTTCGATTCACTATTGTTGTTATCTTCTTGTTGTTGTTTATCTTGAAACCTAGTGAAGCCGTATGTGGCCTATTTCGATTCACAAGCATTGTTGTTGACATCTTGTTGCTATTGTTGTTGCTTGTTTCTTGACTTTTAAACTTCATCTTGTATCATTTGGTATCAAATCTCAAGGCTTTATTTTGTTCTCACAAAATTAATTTTTGAAAGATCTTACCAAAGTTAGAAACATTGTGTTGGTGTTGGATCTTGGCCGAAACTTGTAGTCTTGTGGTGTTGACTTGGCCAAGTATTTTGTGAGTATATATAGTAGATTTTTTCTTGTTTAGTGTGTTTCTAGTGTTGTCTTCTGTCTCACCAACACTAAAAGTGTCTAGATCAAAAGTTGAGCTTATAATATTGACTAATGTTGTGGTGACTTGAAGATGGCCGTGTGTTGAGCCTTGTTGTTAAAGATTTGTGAATGAATGGTGGCATTGTTGTTATGTTCTTAAGAAGTTGTTTTTATGTTCTTGAAGATTTGTTGATGTGTTCATCTTTTTCTTCACCTATTCTTATAACCTAACAAACAAAAAGTTCAACATAGATTAAAAAGGTGAAGATAAAAGTTGTAAATCTTGTTGTGAGAATACTTGAACCCATAACTTCCAATACTTGACATCTACTTTTCAACTACGTTTCCTTATTTTAAGGACCTTGTTTTGTGGGAATAGTACAAGTCAAGTATAATCTTTTTGGTATTGAACTTACAAAGGACTCAAGACTTATACTTTCCCTACAAAACCAATTGTTTTCCATTCCAAATTGTGTGAAGGTTGAAAATTCAATTTTGTGACTAAAATTGTGTGGGACCAAAATAAATTGTATGCTGCCACGTCACACTTGCTATTGTACGTGTCATTATTAAGATCAATTTTGAACTTTCTAGTTTCTTATTGTTGATTATTAGTTTCATTAGTTGATCCTAAAACTAATTAACAAGCTACTAAACTCCTACTAGGTTGTCAATTAGTTCTTTGAATCCCTTGTTCATGTCAACATTTACTTGGGTACTTTTATCTTTTGAATACACTGTTACTTCTTGGTTCTATTCCAACAAGAATTATTTGAGTTATCAAACCAAAATCTACTCCGGACAAGAGCATACTTATACCTTGAGTATCCACGGGTTACTATCCAATTTACAACACTTGTGGAACTAAAAGTGTGAGGTGATCCAAAAGAGTGTGAGTGAAGACAGGTTTACACTAACTTGTTAGTTGATTTTGTAGGTAATACATTGCAATGGAGGGAACGACCTACCAAACTTTAGGCAACACTGATACCAATATCCTCATGGCTTCTATTAAGGGCCTCAACCGAACCTTGGAAAGAATGCAAGTGAGTCTTGGAAAGTTAGAAATGGATGTGTCTTCAATGAAATGGGATGTAACATCATTGAAAGGGGAACTGACAACCATGAGTGGGCGGTTGGAACATATGGAGAGTCATAGGAACTCCTGCCCTACTAATCCTCAACACTACTATGTTTGTTCAAGTGGACATGACCATAACACTTCTACTACCATTTCCCTCGAAACCTCAAGACCAATGCTCAATCAACCAAGACCACCACTTAATGACCCAATCCAAGCTACTCCCTACCCCCAAGGCCGATACTTCAATAGATCATTTCATTCACAATCTCCTCAAGTCCCACAAGAAGGACTTGGTCATCAAATACCTTTACCACATCCAAACCCTCCCTTCCAAGATTCACTAAGCAAAAGACCACAACCTCCATAAAATCCAATTCCTCCAAATCAAGTCCCAAACAACAAAAACTGTCCGGTCCACTTTGAGAAATATGGCAGAGAGGATTATGAAGGGTTTGGAGCCTTTGATGATTCTTACATGAGGGAGGAGGAGATGAGATAAGGTTGTGTGGATCCAAGGAGATAGCGAGGGTATGGGGAAAGGGTAAAATTTCACCAAAAAAGAGACGTAGGAATCAATACTATCAAATTCAGCCTACTAATCTTTAAGGGTGAAAGTGATCCTGAGATCTACCATGCTTTGGAATAGGTTTGTGACAAGGTTTTTCAAGTCAAAGACATATCGGAAGAAAAGAAAAGTTGTTATGCAATAGCTCACTTTGAGGGTTATACTAACACTTTATGGGAATACGTCAAGTGGTTTGGTAATGAGTTGATAAAGGGGAAGTCACCACCTTGGTTTAGGTTGAGGTATCTCATTAGACAACGGTACCTTCTCGAGAGTTATAAAGATGAATTGCTTTCTAGGTTGTACAATTTGCGACAAGGGAAAAAAGTGTCATGGCATGTTATGATGAGTTTCAACAACTCATGTTGAAGATTAATCATTGAGAGGAACAAATTGGTCATGACATCATTCGGTTAAAGTGTGAATTGAACAAAGAGATATTTAATCATTTGGCATGTCATAATTTTGATACCATTGAGGGTATTTTCCAAGCGACTATTGAGATTGAAAGGGAACTTAAAGAGAGGTCTTCCTTCAAGTCAAGGGGATAATCAACCTCGGGTTGGACTAGAAGAAAGATGATGGCTCAATCCTCCTTGGGTTGTCCCTAAAAAAATGACGCATCACTACAAGGATTCTTGAGCCCAAAACAGTCCACAAATTCCCTCCAAAGCAAGAAGATCATACGTATCCTAATCCTAAAGGATTCCAATTTTTCAAGTGCCAAGTTTGGGGACATAAAGACAATGAATGTCCAAACCAACACAATGTGATCCTAAAGGAAGGGAGGTTGTATTACCTTGGTGAGGATGTAGGTGTTGAAAAAGAGGAGAATGTGGCTGAACCTCAAGATGGAGAGAAAATTAACGGTGAGCCAATTGATGATGATGATGATGGGGAAGATGATTATCCACAAGAAGGAGAGTGTTTCTTTCCGAACTTTGTCATGAGGCGAGCCATGTTTAGTAAGGAAATATATGATCCTAACCAAAGGGAGAATCTATTCCATATTAAATTTCTTGTAAAGGGTAGTGCGTGTACATTGGTGATAGATAGTGGTAGTTGTCCAAATGTTGTTAGTGCTGCCATGGTTAATTTCATGAAATTGCCAACAAAAACTCATACTATCCCTTACAAGTAAAAATGGTTGAATGAATGTGGTGAATTGAAGGTCATAAGGCAATGTGTAATACGGATTAAGGTGGGAAACTATAATACCCCATATTTCCCTAGCTTAATTTAACTCTCAGTACAATAGTATTCATATATAAAAAATCTAAACTACATAGGATTTTTAAGTTTAGAGGTTACCATCGCATAGAAAATTCAGTCAGCTTTGCAATGATATAAAATTCGCCCAAATTCGATAATCGGGGAAGAAGTTAAGGGGATTTTAAGTTTAACCAGTCAAACCCCACGATATAAACTAGTAGCGCATCGCGGTGAAGGTACAAATAGGATTTGGCAATTTCCAGTGAAGTGACATGATTGTCCTACATTGCGGTAAGCTTCCATGTACCAATAGTAATTTTTGAGTGCGCCAACGCGATCCCAACGCGCCGCGCCAAGGGATATTTTCCCAGTTGACAAATTCCAGTGAGGCTCTGTGATGGTGCCACATCTTGCCAAGAGCAAATTTCCCAGTCATTCATTTTTACACAGTGCCAACCATATTCCAATGGCTTACCGCAATGCGAACACATTGCGGTGAGTCCCAAAATCGGGTATCTAGTGATGATTTCCATGACCTAAATCAGCCTTTAACACGTAATTTACCCCTAATTAACCTAGTTATTTCATTATTTCCTCACTTTCTCTGAAGATTAAAACATTCTATATCAATGAGGGCAAAACCCTACCTTCAAGAATCAAAGTCAATCCTCATGAATCCGTTCAAGAATCTTCAAGAATTAACCTTCTCAAGAATGTTAGGTGTTCATAGTCAATCCTCATGAATCCGTTCAAGAATCTTCAAGAATTAACCTTCTCAAGAATCGAGTTTAAATCCATGATTAATTGTAGATCCCACGAAATTGAAATAACATGTATATTGAATTGTGTAATTCTCATGTTATAATCCTTGAATTCGAAATTTTGGGTGTTGTAGTTACAATGTTTACATTTTCTCATAATTATATGCATTAAGTTGTGCACCCCAAGTGTTTGATGGAATGTCCATATGAATTAAATGGTGAAATCATAACCTGCTAGCATATGTACAAGCTTATGCCCTATAAGTGTTTGATAAAATTTCTCTATGAATAAATTATGAACAAGTGGACCTTGTTATGCTTTTCAAGATCATGCTATCCTTTACTTTTCATACTTTTTAAGATCATTCTATGATTTACTTTTCATGCTATCAAATCCTGAGGGTATCTAATACCCGACAATCTAGTTGTTTACCTAGAGCTATAGTAGTTACAGAATAGCCTCAGTCATGTCACAAAATAGTAGTACTCAACCAGTTACAAAACTCAGTCTAGTTCAGTTAGTTAACACAATCAGTAATAGTTTAGTCAAATCCAGTATAGTCTAGCAATCATTCCACGGTCTATTCAGTTGGGAGTAGGATTCAATACCAAGTGACCCCAAGGATGAGGGCTCACCTGCCAATAGAGGGGTGTGTGATCCATGGAACAAGTCCCTGTGTTACAGAACTACATAGGCAGCGTAGTTTGAGATATCAAACTGCTAGTTGAGGGTTGATGAGGTGTTTTAACCTACCAATTGAGGGTACCATTATTCTCATTCAGGGCACCTGCCAGAAGAGGGTGACTCTTCAGTTGTCTTTACTCGTGGCACGGTACTAACACCCTTCCAACGGGATACAAGTTGTACTCTAGTTATCTTATTTGGGGCATGTCGGTTTGATGACTACCTCCTATAGTCTTAGTTTTAGTCTCAGTATAAAACTCAGTTCAGTTCTATAGAATCAGGACTGTCAGATACAGTCACTCAGCTATCAGTAATTCAGTTATCAGTAATCTCAAATATCAGTTACTCAGTTATTAGAACTTAGTACTTAGCTTTAGTAAAAGCTCAGATACAGTATACACGTATATGCACAGTATTGCATACGTAGTATTTTACAATTGTTCCAATTAACCATGTACTCTTATTCATTTACTTCATATCATTAAGTCAATTACTGTTCATGCATATGAAACCTTGAATTCATCCTTACCTCATCTAGAATACCAGTACATTCCACGTATTGACACATACTTTCTCTTGTTCTATGATGTATCATATAATTTGTTCGGATGCTCAGGTTCTCGACCACGCTTAGACAGATTCAGTTAGCAGTAATTGATTCAGTAGTAAGTCCTCATCTATCGAGGATATACTTTATTTTAGTATTTTTAGCAGCTTCAGAGTTTCATTAGTTGGAGTTAGTTAGGGGCTTGTCCCATCAACTCCTCATTCAGACAGTTTAGTTAGAGGCTTTCAAACTAGACTAGTTCAGACAGTGTTCAGTTTTCTGATATTATTGCCTGTTGTTATTATTATCAGTATTCAGATTATGAACCTTATGGCATTTCATCCTATGTTCTACATTATTATTGTATTATTATTCAGTACTCACAGCAGGTACCAGTCATGGGTTATCTTGTGGTCCTTCGGGGTCGTAAGCACCGTGTGGCATCTGGGGTGTAGAATCAAGGCGTTAATAACTTGGTATCAGAGCCTAAGGTTCAATAGAGACCTAGGGAGATTGAAGTCCGTGTCTAGTAAAGTCTTGTGCATATGTGTGTAGCGTTCCACACTTATAAACAAGAGGCTATGAGATGTTTTTAGGAAAAGTTTCCCTTTTTTTAGTATCCATGTAGTGCGAGTGAGCATGAGCTCAAATTAAACTCTAAGTCTAATCCTTTTCTTACTTCTATTTATAGAACATGCCTCCCAAAAGAACAATGGAAGAAGAACAGGAACCCAACTAGCACCTTAGCCTATTCAAGAAGATCCCCTGGATGAGTATGTCTCCCATGTAGAATTCAGAGCTCCATTCACCACTTTAGCAATTTCCGTAGCAGCTCAGAATGAATGGCCAACTACTATTCAAGCTAACCCAGTGGCCAATACTGCTGCAATCAGGATTTGAGACTTCACCCGAATGAATCCTCCCCTATATCAGGATTCGAGACTTCACTCGAATGAATCCTACCCTATATCAGGATCTAAGTCTGAAGAGGATCCACAGGAGTTCTTCGATCAGGTTCACAAAGTCATAGATATTATGGCGGTAACTTCCAATAAGAGTCCTGATTTAGCTTCCTATCAGCTATAAGATATAGCTCATACATGTTTAAGTAGTGTAAGGTAGATAGTGGCATAGTTACAGAGCCCATAGAATGGGAAAAGTGTTATACTGCTTTCCTAGATAGATTTTTTTCCCTAAGAGCTAAGAGTAGCCCATGTATTAGAGTTCATTAATCTCAGGAAAGGCAACATGAGTCTGAAAGAGTATTCCCACAAGTTTACTTAGTTAGCCAGGTATGCTCCCCATGTAGTAGCAGATAATAGGTCCAGAATGAGCAAGTTTGTGTCTTGGATGTCGGAGAGTGTAGTTAAGGAGTGCAGAATTGCGATGTTGATTAAGGACATAGATATATCTTAGCTCATGGTCTATGATTATCATATAGAATAGGTTAAGAATAAGGAGAGAGAGAGAGGTAGAACAAGAGAGCTATAACAGGTAGCTTCAATTTTAGCTAGCCTAAGTCAAAAGGTGGTAACCGTTCCCAATTTTATCCAAAGTCTTTAGTTCCAGCTCTGTCCTCGGCCAGTGCTCCAATCCCTAAGTTCAAAAATGGTAACAGAGATAGAGCACCAGGCTCTAAATCTCAGGGTAGTGTTATTAGTGCTCGAACAAATCCCCATTATAAAAAATATGGCAGAAACAACCAGGGTGTCTTCAGATCTGGCAGTGTTATTTGTTTTGGGTTTGGCAAACTAGTCCATAAAGTTAGACATTATCCTCAGTCAGGTTCTCAAGGTCAGTATAATTGTCATTTAGCTCAATCTGGTCGCCCAAATTAGTAGGGTACCACTTTCTATGCCACCAGTGAGCAATGCCCAAATAGGCTCTATGCACTTCAGTCCAGGCAAGATTAGGAAAGCTCTCCTGATGTGGTCATAGGTATATTAAAGATCTTCCATTTATATGTTTATGCCTTACTAGATCCAGGAGCTTCACTATCTTTTGTAATCCTTACATAGCAATCGATTTCAAAGTCAGACCAAAAATCTTAATAGAACCCTTCTCAGTCTCTATCCCAGTGGGTCAGTCCATCATAGCCCAGCGGGTATACATGAACTATCCGGTTATGATATCTAAAAAAGTCACTTCAACAGACTTAGTAGAATTAGAGATGATAGAATTTGATGTCATTCTCGGCATGGATTGGATTCATTCATGCTATGCCTCGGTTGATTGTAGAAACAAAATTGTTCATTTTATGTTTCCAAATGAACCAATCCTTGAATAGAGGGGTAGTACCACAACGCTTAAGGTTTAGTTGATTTCATACCTTAGAGCGAGAAGAATGATATCGAAGGGATGTGTCTATCATCTTGTCCGAGTCAAAGACTCTAGTTCAGAGACTTCTAGTTTTGAGTCAGTTCTAGTAGTGAATGAATTCTCAGATATGTTTCCCGAAGATATTCTTGGAGTACCTCCCAAAAGGGAAATTGACTTTGGAATAGACCTTCTTCCATACTCTTAGCCTATATCTATTCCGCCATACAAAATATCACCAGCAGAACTTAAGGAATTAAAAGAACAGTTAAAGGACCTTTTAGACAAAGGGTTCATCGGACCCAATATTTCCCCGTGGGGCGCACTAATCTTATCCATTCATAAGAAAGATGGTTCTCTTAGAATATGTATAGACTACCATCAGTTGAATAAAGTCACAGTCAAGAATAAATATTCATTTCCTAGAATAGATAACTTGTTTGAACAACTTCAGGGCGCCAGTTACTTTTTTAAGACAGACCTCTGATCAGGCTATCATCAGCTCAGAGTCAAAGAATGTGACATTCCGAAAACAGCTTTCCGAACGCAGTATGGTAACTTCAAATTCTGAGTCATTTCTTTTGGTTTTCCAAATGCCCCAGTAGCCTTTATGGACTTAATGAATAGTGTGTTCAAGCAGTACTTGGACATGTTCATTATAGTCTTCATCGATGACATTCTTTTCTTCTCCCGTAGCGAGAATAATCATACAGATCACCTTAGAATCATACTTCAGACTCTCAGAGCCCATCTAATGTTTGCCAAATTTAGTAAGTGCAAATTTTGTCTAAGGTTTGTAGAATTCCTTGGTCATATTATCTCCGGTGATGGCATTAGAGTTGATCCTCAAAAGACTGAGATGGTGAGAAACTGGCCTAGACCTATTTCTCCATCAGATATCAGTAGCTTCTTGGGTTTGGCTGGCTATTACCATCGGTTTGTTATAGGGTTTTCATCTATTTCATCCCCCATGTATAGATTGACTCAAAATAAAGTCAAGTTTTAGTGGTTAAATTTAGGTGAGAAGAGTTTTTAGGAGTTGAAAATTTGACTCTACAGCCCCAGTTTTGACTCTACTAGATAGATTAGATGGTCTTTTTTGTGTATTATGATGCTTTTAGAGTAGGTTTGGGTTGTGTCCTAATGCATAGAGGTAAGTTCATAGACTACACCTCTAGAAAACTTAAGCCCCATGGGAAGAATTATGATACCCATGATCTTGAGTTAGAAGTTATAGTATTTGCCTTAAGATTTGGAGACACTATTTGTATGGGGGTCATGTTGATGTGTTCACAGATCACAAAAGCTTGAAGTATATATTCTCTTAAGAAGATTTGAATTTGTGTCAGAGAGGATGGTTAGAGTTATTAAAAGGTTATGACATGAGTGTTTTGTATAATTCGGGCAAGGCCAATGTAGTGAAAGATTCTCTTAGTAGATTGTCTATGGGTAGTGTTGCTTATGTTGAGAATGGTAAGAAGAAGTCAGTTCAGGAAGTTTATCAGCTTACTTTACTAGGTGTACGCTTAGTTGATTCAACAGAGGGTGGTGTATTGGTGCAGAATAGTTCAAAATTATCTCTAGTTTACAAAGTAATGAAAAAGCAGGACAGCGATCCCAATTTAGTTAAGTTGAAAGAGTCAGTCAGAGATTATAGGGTAGAGGTTTTCTCCCAAGGGGGAGATGGTGTGTTGCATTTGTAGGGTCGGCTATGTGTGCCAGGTGTATATGACTTGAGGCAATGAATTCTTGCAGAAGCGCACGGTGTGTGTTACTCGATTTATCCAGGGGCTACTAAGATGTACTAATATTTGTAAGAGATCTATTGGTGGAGTGGGATAAAGAGGGATATCATAGAGTTTGTAGCTAAGTGCTCTACATGTCAGAAGGTTAAGATTGAGCACTAGAAGCCTAGTGGGTCCATGAAGGAGTTCAGTATTCGCACATGGAAATGGGAAGAAGTGAACATGGACTTTGTGATGAGTTTTCTTCGTACTCATCATCAACATGATTCTATTGGGATCATTGTAGACAGGATAAATAAATCAGCCCATTTCTTACTAGTCCATACCTCTTATTCAGCCGAGGACTATGCCACACTCTATATCAGAGAGTTGGTCAGGTTACACGTACTCCCAGTGTCTATAATCATAGATAGGGGTACCCATTTTACCTCTCACTTCTGGAAAGCATTCCAAAAAGGGTCTTGGTACCCAAGTTCACCTCAGTACAAAATTTCATCCTCAGACAAATGGTCAAGTAGAAAGGCCCATTCAGACTCTAGAAGATATGTTAGGTGCATACGTTGTTAGTTTTAAAGGTATTTGGGATGACTACTTGCCTTTGATTGAATTCGCATATAATAACAGTTTTCATTCCAGTATTCAGATGACTTCGTTTAAGGCTCTTTATGGTAAGAGATATAGTTCTCCAATAGGTTTGTTCGAGGGCAGTGAGGCCACAGTAGTAGGGCCTGACTTTGTGTTTGATGCCTTAGAGAAGGTTTAGTTGATTAGGGATAGGCTTAGGGCAACCTAGAGCAGACAGAAATCATATGCAGAGTGAGGAGAAAAGATCTCAAATTTGAGGTCGGCCATTTTGTGTTCTTGAAGATCTTTCCCATGATGTGGTAAAGAGGATCGGCAAGAAGGGAATGCTAAGTGCCCGATATATCAGTCCTTACAGAATTCTCAACCATTTTGAAAAGGTAGCTTACAAACTTGAGTTGCCTTCAGATCTAGCTTCAGTAAGACCTAATGCTCCATGTCTTATTGCTATAGAAGTGCATTGGTGAACCACCGGTCATATTTCCCTTAGGGGGCATCGATATTCAAAATGATCTCTCTTTCGAAGAGGTTTCAGTCCAGATCCTTGATCGTCAGATTCACAGACTGAGGAATAAAAAAGTTCCCTTAGTCAAAGTTCTTTGGCGGTATCAGTCCGTTGAGGGAGCTACTTGCGAAGCAGAAGAACATTTGCGAACCAAGTATCCTCACCACTTCTCCACAAACTTATATTCAACTTAAGGTAACAGTCTTTCTTAGCGTTGCTCAATTCTTTATTTAGTTATAGTTAAAAACTTGGTATCTATTGCCGTGGCATATCATCTTCATGACAGTCATGCATTCCTAAATTAGTTAAACCATGTACTCATGCATTAGATATGCAAGTTCAGTATGAAAACTCAGCTTATCAGTAGCGTGAGTCATGTATTCCATGTATCAGATATGCATGTTCAGTGTGTAAAGTCAGTCTATCACTATTTCTTAGTTTAATCAATCTCATTCAAGGATGAATGTTCCCAAGAGGGAGATATTGTCATACCCTGTATTTCCCTAGCTTAATTTAACTCTTAGTACATAAGTATTCATATATAAAAATTTTGAAGTACTCAGGATTTTTTAGTTTAGATCTTACCATTGCGTATGAAATTCAGTCAGCTTTCAAACGATATAAAATTCACCCAAATATGATAATCGGGTAAGAAGTTAGGCTGATTTTAAATTTTAGCAATCAAACCCCGTGATTTAAACCAGTAGCACATTAGGGTAAAGGTCCAAATGGCATTTGGTAATTTCCAGTGAAGTGAAGAGATTATCCCACATCGCAATGAGCTTCCAGGTCCAAATAGTCATTTTCCAGTGTGCCATCGCGATCCCATCGCGCCCCACCAAGGGCCATTTTTTCAGCTGTAAAATTCCAGTGAGGCTCCATGATGGTTTCGCATTGCGCCAAGAGAAAATTTCCCAGTCTTCCATTTTTACACAGTGCCAGCCACATTCAAGTGGCTTACCGCGATGCCACCGCATCGCGGTAAGTCCCACAATCGGGGTTCCAGTGACAATTTTTTAAATCTTTTCCAAGGGTAATTGGGTATTTTTCCATGACCTAAATCAGACTTTAACACATAATTTACCCCTAATTAACCTAGTTATATCATTATTTACTCATTTTCTTTCAAGACTAAAACATTCTATCTCAAAGAGGGAAAAACCCTAGCTTTAAAAATCAAGGTCAATCCTCAAGAATCCCTTCAAGAATCTTCAAGAATTAACCTTTTCAGGTATGTTAGGTGTTCATCTATGGGTTCTTTCATCCAAAGAGTCCAAGGGTCCATTTTTAAAACTATAAGATTAAAGATTAATGATTTACATGCTTGAAATTGAATTGTATTCATGGTCATGACATTAATCGAGTTTCAATCCATGATTAGTTGTAAATCCCATGAAATTGAAATGGTATGTATATTGAATTGTGCAATTCTCATGTTACAATCCTTGAATTAGCAAGTTTGGGTGTTGTAGTTACAATGTTTATATTTTATCCATGATTATATGCATTAAGTTGTGCTCCCCATGTGTTTGATGGAATGTCCATATGACTTAAATGGTGAAATCATAACCTGCTAGCATATGTACAAGCTTATGCCCTACAAGTGTTTGATAAAATGTCTCTATAAATGAATTATAAACAAGTGTACCTTGTTATACTTTTCAAGATCATGCTATGCTTTACTTTTCATGCTATCGATTCCTAAGGGTATCTAATACCCGACAATCTAGTTTTTACCTAGAGCTATAGTAGTTATAGAATTGCCTCAGTCATGTCACAAAATAGTAGTACTCAGTCAGTTACATAACTAAGTGAACTCAGTCTAGTTCCATCAGTTAATAGGATTAGTAACAGGTCAGTCAAATGCAGTACAGTCTAGTAACCTGTCCATGGTCTATTCGGTTAGGAGTTAGATTCAGAACCAAGTAAACCTAAGGATGGGGGCTCACTAACTAATAAAGGGTGTGATCCTTAGAAGCAGTCCTTGCATTCCAAAACTATGTAGCCAACGTAGGTTGAGATATCAATCTTCCAGTTAAGGGTTGATAAGGTGTTTTAACCTGCCAGTTAAGGGTACCATTGTTCTCATTCAGGGCACCTGCCAGATTAGGGTGACTCTTCAGTTGTCTTTACTTGTGGAATGGTATTAACACCCTTCCAATTGGGGTTATAGGTTAGGCCCCACTTATCTTATTTGGGGCATGTTGGTTAGATGACTACCTCCCACAGTCTCTGTTTCAGTCTCAGTTATAGAACTCAGTTCAGTTCTATAGAATAAGGACTGTTAGATATAGTCACTCATCTATCAGTAATTTAGTTATCAGTATTCTCAGATATTAGTTACTCAATTATCAAAACTCAGTATTCAGTTTTAGTAAAAGCTCAGATACAGTATTCACGTATATGCAAAGTATTGCATGCTCAGTATTTTACAGTACTTCCATTTAACCATGTACTCTTGTTTAGTTACTTCATATCTTCATTCAGGTACTGTCCATGCATATGAACCCTTGCATTCAACCTTACCTCATCTAGCATACTAGTAAATTCCACGTACTAACATATACTTTATCTTTGTTCTATGATGTCTCATATCATAGATTTGAACGCTTAGGTTCCCGACCGCCCTTAGACAGATTCAGTTAGGAGCACCAAATTCAGTAGCGAGTTCTCATCTATCGAGGATATACTTTATTTCAGTATTTCTAGTAGCTTCAGAGTTTCATTAGTTGGAGTTAGTTGGGGGCTTGTCCCATCAACTCCTTATTTAGACAGTTTAGTTAGAGGCTTTCAAACTAGACTAGTTCAGATAGTGTTTAATTTTTTAGATATTATTGTCTGTTGTTATTATTGTTAGTATTCAGATTATGAACCTTATGACATTTAAGCCTATGTTCCACATGATTACATTATTATAATTTAGTACTCACAGCAGGTACCAGTCATGGGTTAGCTTATGGTCCTTTTGAGCCTTAAGAACTGTATCACGTCTGGGGTGCAAACTCGGGGCATTACAAAAACTATCATGATAATGTGCTTTGTGACGTGATACTAATGCAAGATTTTCACTTGTTGTTAGGTAGAACTTGGCAATATGATATGTCTACCAGACATGATGGAAGGTCTAATCGATATACTCTTGAGAAGGATGGCTGAAAGGTCACACTTCACCCCCTATTTACATCATAAGTAAATGATTTGCACCAAAAGATGAGACAATTTAAGGAAATGGGAAAGAAGTCCGAGAGTGTAGAAAAGGGGAGAAAATCCAAGGGTGGGGCAGTGAGGGAATAAGGGGCTGCCTCAATATCAAATGGGAGAGAAAACATGGTGATGTTGGGTAGAAAGAAGGAAATCTCCGTGGATCATGATGAGAATACACCTATGCTTCTCTTGGTTCATTTTTTAAACCCTAACCCACTACTTTTTCTATTTCTCCTTTGATTTCTCTTGTGTTGAAGGATTATGAAGATGTTTTTCCCAAAGAACTTCCGCAAGGGTTGCCCCCACTTCAGGGTATTAAGCATCAAATTGACTTTATACCGGGCTCACAATTTCCAAACTAGCTGGCTAATAGAAGCAACCTTACGGACACTAAAGAACTTCAACGACAAGTTGAAGAACTTATCAACAATGGGTACATCAAAGAGAGCATGAGTACATGTGTGGTTCTGGTATTATTAGTGCCAAAGAAGGATGAAACTTGGTGCATGTGTGTGGACTGCCGATCCATCAACAAAATTACGGTAAAATATCATCATCCTATTCCTAGATTATATGACATGCTTGATGAGTTAAATGGTTCTTGTATAATTTCTAATATAGATCTTCGGAGTGGTTGTCACCAAATTTGTATGCAACCCAGTGATGAACGGAAAACTGCCTTAAAGACCAAATTTGGTCTCTATGAGTGGATGTTTATGCCATTCGGCCTAACCAATGCTCCAAATACTTTCATGCGGCTAATGAATCATGTTATGAAACCTTTTATTGGGAAGTTTGTTATTGTTTATTTTGATGATGTCTTTGTATATATCAAGTCCATAGATGAGCATGTGTTGCATTTACAAAGTGTCTTTGATGTGCTTAGAAAAGAGAAGTTGTATGCCAATCTTGAAAAGTGTTCCTTTGGTGTTAATGAAATTGTTTTCTTGGGTTTTGTTGTTAGTTCAAGAGGTTTCGAAGTGGATGAATCCAAGATTGATGCTATAATAAATTAGACTATCCCATAAACCGTTGGTGAAGTAAGAAGCTTCTACGGGTTGGCTAGTTTTTATAGAAGGTTTGTCAAAGGATTTAGCACCATATCTTCCCCCTTGACCGAGGTCATTATGAAAGACCAACCCTTAAAGTGGGGTGAAGAGCAAGCTAAGACTTTTGAAGCTTTGAAATCTATGATTATTTTTGTGCCTTTGTTACAATTTTCCAACTTTGATAATACGTTCGAAGTTGAATGTGATGCTAGTAAAGTAGGCATAGGGGCTATTTTGATACAAGCCTTAAAACTTGTTGCTTATTTTAGTGAAAATCTCAAAGGTGTTACTCTATACTACTCCACATATGATTTAGAGTTGTATGTCATGATTAGAGTATTAAGCAATTGACAACACTACTTATGACCTAAGGAATTTGTGATCCAGATGGACCATGAATCCTTAAATCACTTACGGGCACAAGACAAGCTTAACAAATGACACGCCAAATAGATTGAGTTTCTAGAAACCTTCCCTTATGTTTTCAATATAAGAAGGGTAAGGACAATGTCGTTGTCGATGCCTTGTCTAGAAAACATGTACTTGTTTCCACTTTGTCTTCCAAGTTAATGGGTTTTGAGAGCCTAAAGTCATTGTATCTCGAGGAGCCTCACTTTTCTCCTATCCTTAGAGAATGCAAAGAATTTGGTAGGGACAAGTGGGCTTCAGATAGGGGTTTAAATCCATATTCCAAGTTTGAGAGTTACTAGTATAAAGTTAGACGATTGTGTGTACCTTCTAGATCTTGGAGAGAGTTGTTTGTGAGGGAAGCACATGATGGAAGTCTTATGGGTCATTTTCGGATTGACAAGATCCTCAGGATATTAGAGGAGCAATTCTACTGGCTTAGAATGCCTAAGGATGTGGCTAGGATTTATGGCCAATGTGTAGATTGCAAGGGAGACAAGTATCGTCTCCTACCTTATGGGTTATATACCCCTATGCCCACTCTTGTACATCCTTGGATTGATATATCTATGGATTTTGTGTTAGGATTGTCAAGGACTAGACGAGGTAGGTATAGCATTTTTGTTGTGGTTGATCGGTTTTCTAAGATGGAACACTTCATTCCTTGTTCAAAAAGTGAAGATGCATTATGTGTGGCTTCTTTATTTATTGAAAATGTTGTTAAATTTCATGGTGTTCCGAGGACCATTGTAAGTGATAGGAACTCTAAGTTCCTTAGTCACTTTTAGAAGTCAATGTGGGGTAGGCTTGTCACTAGATTGCTATTCTTTACATCTTTCCACCCACAAACCGATGGCCCAATTTAAGTTATAAATAATACTTTGGGTTCTATGTTACAATCAATGGTTAAAGGAAAGATGACATCATGGGAGGACCACCTACCTTTGGTGGAATTTGCATACAGTCAAGTTCAGGAATGACTCCCTTTGAGTGTGTATATGCATCAACCCCCTCGCCCCTTTGTATTATACTCCTTTTCCTAGTGATCTCATGATTGGCTTAGATAGAACCAAGAATGCCGAAGCCATGAAGAAATTGCATGATAAAGTGAGGCAAAAGCTTGAGAAGAAAATCAAGAGATTGTTAAGAGAGCAAAAAAGGGAAGAAGAAAGCTTATTATTAAACCAGGTGATTGGGTTTGGGTTCACCTTAGAAAATATAGGTTTCCTTCACAAAGGAAAACCAATTTGATTCCAAGGGTTGATGGTCCTTTTCAAGACCTTGAAAGAATAAATGATAATGCCTACAAAATTGACCTTTCTCTGGAATATCTAGTGAACAACACCTTCAACATATGCGACCTCTCTCATATTTCCACGGTTGAGGATGAACATCCATCAAATTTGAGGACAAATTCACTTCAAGATGGAGAGGATGATACAAGTGAAACTAGCTCAAAACAATTCACACGTATCCAAGCTCGGGAGTTACAAAAACTCCAAGCCATGTTCATACAAATGGCCGTGTGTGAGTGAGTAATTATTTCATCTAAGGGATTCCATGTTTTGAAGTGTGAAGAGGGTATTTGTAGTGTAAGTTTATTACATTCAAAATCCACCCAAGTCCAAGGCTATAATGGTCATTTTCCTTTCATTTTGTGGAGTACTATATATAGACAATATTAGGGTTATTTCTTTCACTTATTTCATTCATGATATTTTGAGAAACAAGACTTGTAATATTTTTGAAGTTCTCTCTTCCATTGAGAGGTCGAAAACTGAAACTCACAAGTTGAGTGACACTTAGATTGTATCTTGGATTAAAACTAGGATCTTTAGGGTCATTGAGTTCGTTTTGGTCCAAGTAAGAACTTGGTGTTTATATTCTTTAGTCGTTGGGTCCTTTCAAGTTGTTAGGGTTCTGAGATTCTTGAATATTGTATGTCAAGTTACTATCTCTCATTTTATAATCTTGTACTTTATATGTTGACATAGTGAATCCGTGTGGGGATCTTTCCATTCACTATTGTTTTTATCTACTAGTTGTTATTCATCTTGAAGCGTAGTGAAGCCATGTGTGGCCTATTTTGATTCACTAGCATTGTTGTTGACATCTTGTTTCTCTTGTTGTTGCTTGTTTCTTGTGTTGTGAACTTGATCTTGTATCACTCTAAGTGACTCCTATGAATATTTTTCACCTGAAAATCACTTCAAACATGTGGATAAAGATCATAACACTTATTCTCACTTGGAAATAATTTCTATTAGAGCGTACACACGTAGGAACAACAATTCGATTTCCAGTTTGAAAATGCAGGGTGTTATATTATCTCCCCCTTGGGATTATTCATCCCCGAATGATGGGTAGGAACCTTTTAAAGCTATTAAAGTATAGAATAAATAACTTAATCTCGCATTGAACATTTTTACACAACGAAATATGCAAAGGTTTCAAACAAGCTTCATGATAACCCCTAGTGAACATGTAAGCACGAAGCGCGATGTAACGAGACTTTACAAAGGGGTGATTTTGTATCTGAGTTCTATGAATCATATTAATCACAACATAAGGCATGAGTTAATTTGGTGATAACAGGTCTGATTTACATCGGTACTAATCATGAAATACGGTTTTCACGAGACATAGGATTAGAAGCATTCTCTACCTTACAAGGTACAACGAATAGACTTAAACTTAGAGACACTACTCGGCTATGCCCCAACATTAAATAGCATACTTCACTCTTTCCATCTTAAATTTCTAACATCACAAATCTAACCACAAGATTTTTAGTCCCACTGTAACATGCTTTTATGATGAAGCCTAACTTAGAGTAACAAGATTCTAACTTAAGCTACGGGACCCAGTACTCTACATTCCGTTAAGAATATTATTTTGCCTTATCACTACCATGAAACACACTCGAGTTCTAAATTCAGGGAGTATTATCCACATAGTACATTGGTTTGTGTTTTCATCAACCACCATATTCAAACCTATCATTCCTATGCCTACTTCATGGATTCCCTCTCTAAGACCAGCAAATTCAATCATTCTCACAAAAATTTTCACCATATATCTCCTTCTTAACTATTTCACATAACGAAAGTTCATCTCCTTCTTTCTCTTTTTCCTATGGCCTTATCTCAAGAAATCACATAAAAAAATTCACCTTCAAGAGCATCAACTCTCCTACATAAAACATCACCATGCTTCTAGAACCACCATCATATTAACATACGGAGGGTTATTGAGGGACCCGAGCATAAGCATAATGAATGGGAGAAACACTACTCAATCATAACTCACATTCATTGATCTACTCAATGTGGGACATGAGGTGAAGATTCAATAGAATAGACAGGAAGTTATTGAGATATCAAGTGTCTTGATCATAAGTAAAGAGTCATTCATCATAAACATAACACACGTGATTTCGTAGGATAGACTATAGTAAGAAACATGGGTGCACATATCTCATGATTTGTATAACATAAGGTCGGCATTTAGTGATTGAGACAAGTATTGCTACTTAAGGCTATTGCTCCTTATTTTGTTTGCATAAACCTTATCACTTTGGCTTGTCCCGTTATAAAAATGAAACAATAATATATGAAAACATAGTTCCCTAGAACAAAGTATGATTTGGGACATGGATTTATGGATCATGAACAACATAACTTAAAGCTTAGATACTTTGAATATTTGACCACTGAGGGACAGTATTGCTTCTAGTTTGGAGGTCGGGACTTGATAAGAGTTACCTAGAGAACTTAAACCATAGGCACATGCATGAAATGAACACATGACATAAGATATAGGCAGAATAATCCTCTAAATTAAAGTAGGAGGAGAATACTTGAGTAGGAATAGGTTTATCATGACTCCTCCCCACAACTTGCAACACAGAGAAAATTCAGGAACTATCTTAATTCACCATATCCCCCTTAGATAAAAGTCAAAATCCTATAGTTGTGGACATAACCTCACATCAAATATACATCCCCAACCCTCAACACAAAAGGGATATCACCATATACATAAACTTTAAACTCTCCCTGATAAACTATACTCGGAAGGCCTTGTTTTCCTGAAATGCCACTTTCACTAACCTCTACAGCCATCACCCTATAACTCACACTTTCATGAGCATACATATCCCTACCCCTTATCACATAAAAATACTCACTCAACTACTTAACATTCTAACATTAGGCCGTTAATCACATAACTTATATTATGATAAAAAATTTAAGACTATACCAAAGGCACATACTGCCTACCTGGATTTCCTCAATTCACTCGAAGGAACATCACACAACAACTCCTTAGTCTTTTCCATACTTCCAAATTCAACAACATGAACTAGGTACATGCGACACTTATACCATAAAATCTTACCTAATGCCATACTACCGGGGGGGTTGTAACTTATTCTTATATATTACACCCTAATCCACTTAATGACTCAATCACGATTTATCACTCATAACACTAATCTTCAAGACTACATATATCTATATATATCATAATTTTCTACTCCTTATTTTGTATGTTGCCAACCTAGGCTATTTCAAACATCAAATTAGGCCAACAACTTTATTCCCATAATGTAATGACCCAAAATCACCTCCCAGGATGTCACACGGTGCTTAAGGCTACAAGTAGCCCCAAGCTAACCCTTTGAGCCTATTACTGCATATAATAACTCAATTAAAGATTAAATAAACAAAATACTGGAACTATCATATCAAATGATAGGAAATACGAAGAAAATACTCAACCTAAATGACCACAAAACTAGAAATCTCAACATACTAAGAATCTGATAACTAGTCTGACAAAGACTCTACTACTCAAGTCTACTAGAGAGCCATTGGGAGAGGTCCCCAACTGACTCAAACTGAACTAAAAGAAATAATATGTCTACTAGCGATACTAAAATGTCTGAAGATAGGTCCTCAAACCATGAGGACTCACCATTGTAGAGATGTAGACAAAGGTACTCAAAAATCACTGACGAGGCTGGGACTGAGTACCTGGATCTATATTATAAGATAATGTAGCACATAGACATATATGTGGATCAATACTTGGGAATGTACTGAGTATATGAGGGTGTATGCATTTACAAAAAACAATATCTATACTATTTAATAAAATCATGCATGCAATTAGGAATGACTCACATAGCTTGAATAAGTCTGAAATGTAAAGCTCATAAATCATGTATAATGAAGCATGTAACACAAATCTCATGAATCATTATACTTTAGCTTAAAAATCTGAACTCTACTTTTTTTCTCATTACTCGAAGAGTAAAGAAATATTTAAAAAATATTTTTAAACTCATGCATATATCTCATGGAGAGTAAAACTTCTTTAATTCTCAAGAACTTAGAATTCTTTTAAACTAAAGACACTTGGAACTCGGAATTCTATAACTCTTACTAGTAGAAAAAACTACTTTCTTCTTTGGAAAATTTTACTTCAAGAAACTATTTTGAAAATCTTACTATTAGGGAAAATAACTTATCTCAAAGCTTTAGGGAAAATATTCTATCTCAAGGGAAAATACTTTAGGGAGGTTCTCGTAACCGACATAAAACCTGTGAGCTACATGGAGTACAACGTCTTGTCCTCTTAAGGAAGACACCTCATGTTGAGGAGAGGTGTCATACTCTTAGAAGGGAGTATAACCTCAACTCAGTGATTACTTATCTCGGCCTTGGGTTGATAAATCTCAATCCTACGATGGCACGTAGTTCTGGGCTATGAAACCGTAGTAACTTACCCAACTCTGTGCTAAATACTACTCCCTTAAGTTAGCTACGCTCATTTCATGGAAATCTATTTTAAAAATAATCTCGTGGTTCATGAAGAACCTAACTATAAAATTTGTAATCTCATGTAATAAAGTGGATTTCTAAGCTACTATGAACATTAAGGTCAAAACTTTCTCAATAATCTCAAATTACTCAAATCATGTGTGCGTATAGCACAAAAGTTCATGAAATTACAAATCTCAAGCAGGGCTTAATGACCTACAATAAAATCTCAAGTTAAGACTCATCAAAATGCATACTAGATATCATATGGACTTATAAATCATATAGAAATCTGGAATTTACAGCAACTTGTCTCAAAATCTCAACGTACTCATATACTTCAATTTCTAGATCATTGCAACCATTAAATTCTCAATGAATAACAATATAGGGTATAAACCCAACTTCAATTTCTTAAGAAAAAATGTAAAATCATGCTATTTGACTTTCAATTCATGGAAAACATCAAAAGCTTGCAACCAATAACAATGGGTGAAAAATCCTAATTCAATTTCATGTAAAATCTCATAAATTACAGAAAATTTATAGTTTAAAATAAGTCTTTTGGAACAAGGGTGAAAGGATTACCCTTGTTCAAAACCCCACATACCTTAGATTGTGTAATTGGATGTACAACCTTGTTTGAAACTCTTCCTCTTACTCTTTAAGAGAGGGTTCTTGAAACCTTGGACTTGGGGAACTCAAATCTCAACTCAATTTGAAGAATCTATGGTGAGTTCTTGAATTTCTTAGAGAAGGGTTTTGTACTTGCTCTTGAGGGAGAAACCCTAGATATTAGATATTTTGGGAGATAATGAGTCTATCTGCTTTGTTTTGAATATATCAGGGTATTAAAAGGGAAAAGACCCAAAAGATCCTTTTAAAAATTACCTAAAAATATTGAACGAGATTTATGATGGTCGAAGCAACGGTCCGTCGCTAGTATGACGGTCTGTCGGATCGTCCGTCGCACGTTGGTCAGAAAAAAGCCACACTGCCTTAGTTGCGACGGTCCTAGCGATGGTCCGTCGCTAGCTTGAGAGTCCATCATCTTAGACGTCGCACTTGGGCCAGAAGAGAGAGTCACTACCTTGGTTATGATGGTCTGGGCGACGGTCTATCGCAAACTCAATGGTCCATCAACCTGTCCATCGCAGCTAGGCGGTTTCGACAACTCTCAGTAAAACGGCCATAACATCTCACCCCGATACCAGATTTGGACAAAATTGGTATTATTGGAAATCTAATTCAATTCTCTACACGGTTTAAAATATTAGGGAAATTCTACATGATTAAAAATATTTGTCACTTGGGAAGTCATCCCTTACTCTTCTTAAAGATGAAACTCGACATAAAATAATCTTGGGTATTACACATAACATGCATTATCAATCTGGAGATACTATTCTCACCTCTACACTCCATATCTAAAATTCAAGCCTATTTTCTAACAATGACAATCATATAGAGCATGCTATATACTATACAAATCGATTGAATAGAAATATCAACCTATGTCTCATATTTTACTTAACTATGGTCCATAAGTTCATCCTCTCCACAACATTACTACTACACCTCAAAATATACTACATACCTCCTCACATGAAGTACTAGTTTACAACTACTAGATCAAGGAAAATCATGCGGGTAAAGTCAGATAATAGGGATAGTGGATCTTAATCTTATATTATAACCCATTACGATCCTATCAACATTTTCAACTTTCTCACATCATAGTTACTTACACATTCATACATCGCAACTACCTTCAAAATTCCATATACAACAATGAGTCTTTACTTATAACTTATTGGCTAATCTAACCATCTTTATTCACATACTATAAGGGATTTCTATAACCATCATAACTATCCATTCTGCGATTCTTCCCTATTTTGAATAAATAATAATCTTATCCAACCACTTCATTTACAGACTAGCATATAGTCTATAATTATTTCTACCATATCAGTCTATCACTATAAAATGGCAACCCACTCCTCAATGCACGATTATTAAACTAAAACTATTTATCTACACAAAAGTCACCCTCACTCTGACTTCTAACCTTGTGACTTCACATCACCAACTTTATGGCCATTCACAACCAATAGGCCATGACATTTTAAGATATACTACTATTCTGGTGGAAATATAGTTCTAATATTCTTCTACACATCATTATCCTTAAGCATGACATCTGCAATAAGAGTTTTGAAATGGGACTGAATACACTTCACATATTAGGTTGAAAAGGATGATTTCATTAGGATAAAGGTATACACTTAAATCAATATGCCTTGAAGAACTAATGGATGCCTCTCAAGTCCTTGTTCTATCTCATAACTTTATGGATAATTCAATTAGAGAGAACTACATCGCTTGGGGAGCTAGATCCTTAGAATAGGGGAGGATTCATTCGTGGAACCTTATCGAGGAACTCTTGTAGATCCTCTTCTGACTTAGATCCTAAGAAAAGGGGAGGATTCATTCGGGTGAAGTCCTAAATCCTGGCTGCAATAGTATTGGTCACTGGGTTAGCCTGAACAACAACTAGCCGTGCATTCTGAGTTGGTACAGAATTGGCTAGAGTAGTGAATGCAACTTTGAATTCTGCATGGGAGACATGCTCTTCCAGGGGATCTGCCTTAATGGGCTGAGGTGCTGATTAATTTCCAGTTCTTCTTTTGTTAGTGTTTTTGGGAGGCATGTTCTATAACCAAAAAAAAGAAAAGGATTAGACTAAGAATTTTGCTTGAGCTCATACTCGCTTGCACGACATGAATACTGAAAAGATGGAAACTTTTCCTAAAACATCTCATAGACTCCTGTCCAAAAGTGTGGTGTGCTACTCACCCATGAACAAGACTCTATTTGATACATCTTTCAGACTCCCTAGGACTTTGTTGAACCTTAGGCTCTGAAACCAAGTTTGTAGCACCCCGAGTCTGTACCCGGATGATACACAATGCTTATGACCCCAAAGGATCACAAGCTAACCCATGACTTATATCTCTTGTGAGTACTGAATAATAATACTAAAATAAATGCAAAATTAGGCTAAATTTCCATAAGGTTCAAAATATAAATACTAATAAATAAGAACATCTGGTAAAAATATCTAAAACTAAACACTGTCTGAACAGGTCTAGTCTGAAAGCCTCTAACTGAACTGCTTGAATGTAGTGTTGATGGGACACTGTCTGATCATTTTCCATACCAGGGCAAACTGACCTCCTTTAATAGTCTTAAGAGTTGCCTAAAATGGTCGACTAGTTTGACTCTGAGGCTGAAAATATGAACGTTGAGGATGCTCATCATAAAAGAACAACCTTTGAATATGGAACTACTATGCCTCCTACTAAATATGCCCTGATACATGGGCATCTTATCATGACCCTCTCAATACATGTCCTCCATCACTCTAACATGATCAGAAACCTCTGCAAAAAGTCCTACCATCAGAAACTAGACTCTCAGTAGTAATCCAAATAAGGAATCTCAATCCTCTCACAAAGCAATGAACTCTCTCATACACAGTATCAAAAATAGTAGTTGCAGGCCTAGCTAACTTATGGAAATGGGCCTCATACTTAGTGATTGTCATAGAACCCTGATCCAATCAAATGAACTTATCTCTCAAACAATCTTCAAAGATGTGCGACATATACTTCTCCAAGAATATCTCGAAGAACTAAGTCCATAATAGGGTAGAAGTCTAACAAGCCTAGAACTCATAAAACTTCTCTACCAGTGTCGAGTATACAAATCTAACTAAAATATGGTGTAATCCACACCAGGAGTCTCAACAATTCCTATCCCATGAAGCCTATCCTCAGAACAGTCACATATTCAAATCTATTCTCTCCAAGAGCACTAGAAAACCTATGCGGAGTCAACCTCAAGAACCTACCCAGCATCTTCTGCTCTTCAGCATACATAATAAGCGGGGTCACAACTCGTTGAGAGATAACAAAAGAAAAAACTATTGGAATAAGAGGAACCTCAACTCTAGGAGCTATAGCTGCAGGCTGCACTCCTAACCCAGTAGTTTGTGATCCATTAAGAATACCCAACAGCTACACCAAAGCATCTCTAAGCAATAAAGAGGGAATAAAATTTGATGAAGCCTGGGTTGATCCCTCACCCACCGCTGGATGTGGTGGAAGAATCTCTGGCTCAAGTGCAGGAATAGGGATTTAGGAAGTCCTATCCTGATCCCTAACTAGGGACACATCACGAGGCTGGGTCTTGGGCCCTTTCTCATGCATAGTTGTAGCATGATTCTTGGTCATCTACAAAATAATAAAGTCAAGGAAACATCCTATAAACTAACTCACATTCTTAGTACGATACGAGTGAAAGAACTGAAGGACTCCTAAGAATGTCCCATAGCCTCCCAAAGATAGGAAACAGACGTCAATGTTTCAATCTGTAGGACTCTATTAGAAATTTTCTCTTGTACCAACAATATTTATGAAACCTAGGATTTGATACTAATTTGTCACAATCCGATTAACAAGTCTTGATTGCACCTACAAAGATCCACTCGTAAGTAAGCCAACACCATAACCCGAAGCTAAAGTTGAGGGTTACTTTGGTAGAAATGCTTGACAAGGAACTTATTGTATGAACACAATCATAACAATAATGTTCCACAATAGACAATAAACTTAAGATATCAATCCCACTACCTGGTAATATCAGGACAAGAGCATCTAAGTTTGCTAATATAAAGTACAATTAAAAGTCTTAATAATCTTATACATCATATCGAATACGAAAGACTAAATAAAGATAAGAGGGAAACGGGTGACTTGAAACTCCAAGAGCTCACCCTGTCTCCCAAAGATCAACACTACATGATCTCAACATAGCGGAGGCAACTAGTACTTAGGTCTACACCAAAAAGGCACAGAAGTGTAGTATGAGTACCAAAACAACGGGTACTCAGTAGGCGTCATCGATCGAGTAAGCTAAATCATGAAATAAAGGCAATATAAAGAAGGATAAATGTAAGTCAAGGTACAAAATTGAGCTTAAATCATCTTCATGATCACAATGCAAAATAACTAATCAACTAGAACAATAATATGACATTATATATCGATACATACCACAAACGTCATTTAACATAAATAATCGATCCGAAAGCATAAAGCAGCATATACACAATTACAATCTCTTAAATACCAAGTGTAACATGAATACTACTATTAGAGCATAAAATAAAGGAACTTACCAAGGCATCCCAAACCACCGGGAACTATACCTAAAAGAACATAAAGTAAAGAACTCATCATGCCATCCCATAACACCGGAGAGTGCATCAATGGATCAAATTATACACGAATAAAGATATATATATATATATATACACACAACCAACTCACATTTATTCATGACTTTGAAATTTCCCCTCAACGGTCATTTGCAAAGACCCATAATCATTGTCAATTACCACAATTGAAATAGCATATACCAAAGTAATCATAATCATAGTCATATAGCCATTTTAGGTATCAAAAATTTCAACACACTCTATCTAGTCGATATTAAAATCCCACACGTATTTTTAAACTACTAGTTTTCTAGTAATAAAAAGGCCTCCAATCATCAACCTAGCCAACTCTCTATATACTTCTCCTTTATGAAGAGGTAACTAATTATGAGTCACTAGGTAGCCAACATCTATATTTAGTCAAGATGTTCACAAAACCATACTCATCATTTAACGAAATTCCATTCCTAGTATCATAGGGGCACTATTCATCATATAGGAAGGGGATTACATATCATCAAACACACATATATATCTATTGATCATCACCTCTTACTATTTATCACCATAAATCTCTAAATCAATATATAGGAATCCAATGGAATAACCAATCAATACCAATAGTAATCAACAATGCTATGTATATTATCATCATAAGTGATTTACAACCATAATTATTTGTTACCATATTTTAACTAAACAAGGTCCATCAACTAGAATTCTAGGCTTCTAGCCATCAAGTAACATAAACATTTTATATAGACGACAAGTTATTGCATAACCCATTTACTAGCAAAATTTCATATGATAACCATTTATTCAAGCCGATATATCCACTAGGTAGCGCCATAATTCTACACATAATAACACTTACAAATTAGTCTTATGCAAAATTTGGTATATTCCATTTCTATTCACTAAATAGAATTAACAATACTAACGTCACTTAAACAAGTTATTAACGATAGAGAATCATAGACTACTTTCCAAGGAAAAAATCATATCGCTAATGCACATATAGTCATAATCATACAAGGGCATAAACACACATATAAATATATTCATATATTGTTATCATACATAGAAGCACCATATTCATCAATATATACTCTGAATTCACCAGGAATCATCACAATATCAATACCTCTTCCGAATTCACTATGCATCATCATAACATCAATACCTCTTCTGGGTTCACCGGGCATCATCATATCATGAATGTATCCTCTGGACTTTCTGGGAATCAACATAACATCATATATCCTTCGAATTCATTGGGCATTATAATATCATCAATCTATCCTTCGGATGTACAGAGCATCATAATATCATTAATGTATCCTTCGAAAATATTGGGCATCATAATATCATCAATTTTATCTAGAGTATCAATATTCATCCAAGCAATAATATATAAATGCATATAGTAAAATCAATATCTAGTATAAGTTTCATAAACACTAGAGTGTAAGAAAAGTAAGGGAAGGGATAACATGGTACCTCACCATTCATCATCAATACTTTATAATGGTAAGTTCATGAACATACATATTCATATTATATGAACACTCAATACATTTCCGACTTGACATAATTATTAGCATGGTCAATCACAAGACATAGTCAGACCTCCAAGAATCTCCCCTATTAGTCATAATTCACAATACTAGCAAAAAGGGGTTACTTGACAAAAACATAAGTTTAGTCATTAGACTTGAGTACAATATAAGTAATGACATAGTTCAAGAATCATATAATCAACTAGCCAAAGCTAAGTGATAGCATAACCATAGATTCGATTTACAAGGCTTTCCAATTCTATCCAAGTAATGATAATAGGATATTAAATCATGTATGCACATTATATCCAATATCAACATCAAGAATAATCCACTTACTGGATTTAGGGACTATATCACCAAATCATATAATAGGTGTTTATCAAGTATCTAAGTCACTAATGATGTTATGTAGTTTAAGATTAAGGTCGGTCAAGTTCTACTTCTAAGAATACCCCAAATTCTCTCCTACAAGTCTAACTTCTACCCAAAATTAAGCTATCTAAATCATACTTCAAAGGTTTATCAACCCACACTAGTTCTATAGGACAATTCTTCCTCAATCATTACTCATAAGTCATCCAAGAACCTAAAGTCAATTTACAACTTTACAAACTAGTTTAATATACTAATAAGGTAATTGAACAAAGTCACTCCCATCTAGAAATATAAACTAGAGTGTAATACCCCATACTTCTACCTAGCTTGAAGTCATCCCAAAAATGTTAGAAACTTATCTTGAAAGATAAATCCATTTGTGTACACATGGAATTTTTAAGATTTTCACTTTTTTATCATGTAGAAAATTGAATTAGATTTCCAACGATACCAATTTCGTCAAAATTTAGCATCGAAGTAAAAACTTATGGAAGTTTTACCCAGAGCTGTCAGAATCGCCCAGGAGTGACGGCCAGGTTGACGAACCGCCGATCTAGCGATGAACCATCACCTAGACCGTCGCAACCAAGGAAGTGAGTAAACCTTCTGGATAAGGTACAACGGACAGGTTGACAGACCATCAAACTTGCGAGGGACCGTCACCCAAGCCGTTGCTACTTATGCAGTAAGTCCTTTTCCTTGTCCACGTGCGACGGTCCAAATGACTGACCGTCGAGCCAGGGACGGACTGTCGCACCCACCGTCGCCCATCCCATTTAGTTATTTTTAAGTCATTTTTAAAGGTACTTTTGGTATTTTACCACCCGTTTATATACCTAGTAATATCCGATCAAGGCTCCAAAAATTCATTATTCTTCCACAGCATCAAAAATTAGGGTTTTCTCTCTAAGAGAAATCCTTAAGCAATAAAATCCTAATCTTCTTCAAGAACTAAGAGATTCAAATTCTTCAAGTTTAAGAACTTCAAGAAACTCACTACCAGGTATGCATAGTGTTCATTCATGGACTACTTTAATCCATGAAGCCCAAGAATCTCTTTGCAAAGTTCAAGTGTATGGATTTCTTTATGAATTTCATGTTGGGTTTGCTTTTGTTCATATTGATAATGACCAATTGAATTCTAATCCATGTTGGGTGATCAATTTTACATGGAATTGATTAGTATAGGTGTAGATTCATGTGAACCTATGATTAAAACCTTGGATAATGAAATTAGAGTTGAATCATGATGTTTATTTGTTGTATAATATTGTCTACATATACTATGCTTACCATGTGTTTGATTAAATGCCTATGTGAAGGAAAAGTGCCCAACTAGTATGATATTATAAAATCCTCATGTATGTACAAGTTTATGCATATCACATGTTTGATGAAATGCCTCAATAAATGAATTATGGGATTGTGATATTGGTCATGTATTCAAGAAAGTCATTCTTTGTCAGTTTCTTTCCATCGAGTCCTGGGGGTACTTGTAACAGAAAATTAGTTGTGTGCCTAGGTACAATGTCATGTGTTCAAGATACTCTCAGTTGTTCCATGTTCATAGAAATTCAGTAAGTCATGTGAATTAGGAAAACTCAGTAAAATCAGTAATCTCAGAAACCTCAGAAATTTAGTAATCTCAGTAACATTCCATTAGTCAATGAAACTCAGTTAACTCAGTCCAGTTTAGCTATGTAATTCATGTATAATGTCTATTCAGATAGGAGTAGAAATTAGCATCGAGTGAACTCAAGGATGGGAACAGACACTGTCAGATGAGGGTGTGATTCTTAAAAGTCATCCTTGCATTCCAGAACTATGTAGCCTACATGGGTTGAGACATGAACATTGTCATATGAGGGTTAATGAGGTGTATAAGCAATATCAGATGAGGGCCCCACCATTCTATTTTGGGGACACTGTTAAATAGGGGTCACTCACAGCTTGTCCTTACCGGTGGTATGGAGTTGACACTATTCTAATTAGGGTTACAGATTGGACCCCAACTCAGCTATAATACATTATTTGGGGCATGTCAGTTAGATAATTACTTCCTACAGTTTCAGCTATAGAAATCAGGACTGTCAGATACAGTCAACTCAGAATAGTATAGAACTCAGCTAGTTCCATCAGAATCTAAACTATCAGATACAATCGCTCAGTATCAATTATTTCAGTTATACAGATATCAGTATCTCATATTATCAGTACTCAGACTCAGTAATCATGTTATCACAAACTCAGTTATAGTTATTATGTATTCATACATGCATTCTCACATTCATGTTATTTAGTCATTTTGTATAGTTCATGCATGTGAACCCTTTACATTCAGCCTACCTCACATGCATACCAGTACATTCCAACATACTGGTGTATTTTTGCTATGGTGTTTTATACCATAGGTTCAAAAGCACAATCTCTAGAGAATCAGTAGCATTCCTGTCTTTGCAGTCAGAGTTAGCAGTGAGTCCTCAGCCTTCGAGGACATGACCATTACTTTGTTATCTCATCAATTAATTTATTAGTTGGAGTTAGTTAGGGACATGTCCTATCAATTCCTTATTCAGATAGTTCAATTGATTAGAAGTTTTTCATACTATCATGTTCAGATAGTTATTTTAGTTGTTTTAGGTATTTTATTCCCCATCCATATTTTATACTTTTATTAGTTATGTTACAGTTTTGAACCTTATGAACTTTTAGTATTTATTTCCTCAATCATTCAGTATATTATGTAGTGTTCAGGTATAGATATCAGTTATGGGTTAACTTGTGGTCCTTCGGGGTCATGAGCACCGTGTAGCATTTCGGGTACCAGATTCGGGGCATTAAAAACTTAGTATCAGATCCTAAGGTTCAATAGTGTCCTAGGAAGTCTAAGAGCAGCATCTAGTAAAGTCTTGTACATGGGTGTGTTGTGCAACATATTTATGTACATGAGGCTATAAGATATTTTAGGAACAGTCTCCCTTCTTTCAGTATGCATGTCGTGCCAGTGAGCATAGTCTCAAGTCAATCTCTCAGTCTAATTTATTTCTCCTTTTCTTCAAGAGAACATGCCTCCAAAAAGAATAAATGGGAATCATCCAGCCCCTCAGCCTGAAGTTCCTTTGGGCGAACATGTTTCTCATGCAGAGTTCAGAGTTGCATTCACTACTCTTGCTCAGTCAGTCGTTGCTCAGAATAAATGACTAGCTATTATTTCATCCAACCTAGTAGCCAATTCAGCTGCATTCAGGATTTAGGACTTCACCCAAATGAATCCTCTATCATTTCTCAAGTCTAAGTTTGATTAGGGCCCTTAGGAATTCATCGATCAGTTTTAGATAGTTACTGACGTTATGGGGGTGTTAGCTATTGAGAGTGCTAAGATAGATGTATATCAGTTGCAGGATGTTGCTCACACATGGTAAAAACAATGGAAGTCAAATAGTCTAGATAATACAGTGCCTATTTAGTGGGAGGAGTTTTTCATCGCATTCTTAGAGAGGTTCTTTCCCCTAGAGCTGAGAAAAGCTAAAGTGTTAGAATTTATAAACCTCAAGCAAGAAAACATGATGGTGAAAGTGTATCCTCTTAAGTTTACTCAATTAGCCAGATATGCTTCTCATATGGTTTCAGATAGCAGGGCTACGGTGAGTAAGTTTGTTTCTGGGGAGAATAATAGTGTGATCAATGAGTGCAGGTCTGCGATGTTGAATAGTTACATGAAAATATCCAGGATTATGACCCATTCTCAGAATATAGAAGAGAAAAATATTAAGATGAGAGAGAATTAGAATAAGAGAGCAAGGATAGGTAGTTTTAACTTTTCTCAGCCCAAATCAGAAGGAAGAAATCGTTCTCAGTTTTATCCTAAGTTAGCAGTTCCATGTCCTTCTTCAGCTAGTTCTCCAGCTCCTAAGTTTAGGGATGGTAATAGAGATAGAGAACCAGGCTCTAAGTCTCAGGGAAGTGTTAGCAGTGCCCACATCTATCCTCTTTGCCTAATTTTTGGCAAGCACCATCAGGGTATTTATAGAGCTTGCAGTGGTATTTGTTTTGGATGTGGAAAGCTAGGCCATAGAGTTAGAGGCTGTCCTCAGCCAGGTCCTCAGAGTCAGCAGAACCGTTTCTCCACTCAGTCTGATCGCCCAAACCAGCTGGATGCCACCTCCAGCGCTACTAGTGGGCAACGCCTAAACAGACTTTATGCTCTTCTATCCCAATAAGATTAGGAAAATTCTCCTGATATGTTACTGGTACGTTACAGATCTTTCATGTTCATGTTTACGCTTTGCTAGATCTAGGAGCTTCTTTGACTTTTGTTACTCCCTATATAGCAGTTGATTTCAGAGTCAGTCTCGAAATTCAAGAAGATCCCTTTTTAGTTTCTACCCAGTGGGTAAAACCATCATAACTTAGTGGGTATACAGGAACTACCCGATTATTATATTTTACAAATTCACTTCAGCAGACTTAGTCGAATTAGAGATGACTGATTTTTATGTCATTCTCAACATGGATTGGATTCATTCCTACTATGCCATAATCGACAACAAAACAGAATAGTTTAGTTTTAGTTTTCAAACAAACTGGTCCTAATGTGGAAGGGTAGTGTATCCACTTTCAGAGGTCATCTTGTTTCCTACCTTCGGGAATGAAAAATGATATCTAAAAGATGTTTCTATTATCTTGTTTGAATTAAGGACACTAGTTCCGAAACTCCCAATCTAGAATCAGTCCCAATAGTGAATGAATATTCAGATGTTTTTCCTGAAGATCTTCCAGGAATTCCTCCCAAAAGGGAAATAGACTTCGGCATTGATCATCTTCTAGCTACTCAGCCTATATCTATTCCTCCATACAGAATGGCACCAGCAGAACTCAGAGAATTGAAAGAGCAGTTGAAGGATGTCTTAGATAAGGGATTCATTAGACCCAGCATATCCTCGTGGGGTACACCAGTCTTATTCGTGTGTAAGAAAGACGGTTCTCTCAAAATGTACATTGATTACCGCCACCTCAATAAAGTCACAGTCAAGAACAAGTATCCTCTTCCCAGAATCGATGATTTGTTTGACCAACTTTAGGGTGCCAGTTATTTCTCTAAGATAGACCTCAGATTCAGCTGTCATCAGCTCAGAGTTAGAGAATGTGACATTTCAAAAATAGCTTTTTGTACTCAGTATGGTCACTTCGAGTTTTAGGTTATGTCCTTTGGTCTTATTAATACCCCAACAACTTTCCTGGACCTCATGAAATGTGTGTTCAAGCAGTAATTGGATATGTTCATCATAGTCTTCGCAGATGATATTCTGCTCTATTCCCACAGTGAGCGTGATCATGTAGACCATCTCAGAATCATACTTTAGACTCTCAAAGATCATCATTTGTTTGCCAAATTTAGTAAGTATGAATTTTGGCTATGGTCAATAGCATTCCTTGGTCATATTATTTCCGGGGATGGAATTAGAGTAGATTCTCAAAAGACTAAAGTGGTAAGACACTGGCCCAGACCTGTCTATCAATTAGACATCAGGAGTTTCTTGGGTTTGGGTGGATATTATATACAGTTTGTTGAGGGATTTTATTCTATTGCATACCCTATGTCTAGATTGACTCAGAAGAAAGTCAAGTTTCAGATCCTTGTGAGAAGAGTTTTCAGGAGTTGAAAACTCGACTCACCTCAGCTCCAGTCTTAACTCTTCCAGATGGTTCAGATAGTTTTGTAGTGTATTTTGATGCATCCAGAGTAGGTTTATATTGTGTACTTATGTAGCATGTTAAGGTCATAGCCTATGCCTCTAGATAGCTTAAACCCCATGAGAATAATTTTCCTACTCATGATCTTGAGTTAGTAGCCGTAGTTTTGCCTTCAAAATTTGGAGGTATTATCTATATAGAGTTCATGTAGATGTGTTCAAAGATCATAAGATCCTTCAGTATGTCTTTTCTTAGAAAGATCTCAATCTTCGTCAGAGAAGGTGGTTAGAGCTATTGAAATATTATGAAATGAGTGTCCTTTATCATCTGGGCAAGGCCAACATTGTGGCCGACGCTCTCAATAGACTGTCTATGGGTAGTGTTTCTCATGTTGAAGATAGTAAGAAAAAGTTAGCTCTGGGAATCCATCAGCTTGCCAAACTAGGTGGTTTCTTAGTCGATTTAGAGGAGTGTGACATATGGGTTCAGAGTAGTTCAGAATTATCTCTAGTTTCTGAGGTAAAAGAAAAACATGATAGAGATCCCAGATTTTTCAAGTTAAAAGAGTTAGTCAAGGATCAAAAAGTAGAGGTTTTCTCCTGAGGGGGAGATGGTGTTCTACATTGTCAGGATCATTTATGTTTTCTAGGTGTAGATGACTTAAGGCAATAAATTCTTGTAGAAGTGCATGGTTCACGTTACTCTATTTATCCAGGGGCCACAAATATGTACCGTGACTTGCGGGAAATCTATTGGTGGAGTGGGATAAAGAGAGATGTTGTAGAGTTTGTGGCTAAGTGCTCTACATGTCAGCAGGTTAAGATAGAGCATCAGAAGCCTAGTGGGTCTATGCAGGAGTTCAGTATTTCTACTTGGAATTGGAAGAAGTTAACATGGACTTTGTGATGGGTTTGCCTCGTACTCATCACCAGCATGATTTACTTTGGGTCATTGTAGAGAGAATGTCTAATTCAGACTATTTTCTTCCAGTCCTTACCTCTTATTCAGCTGAGGATTACGCTAAATTCTACATCAGAGAGTAGGTCAGATTTCACGGTTTTCCGTTATCCATTATCTCAAACAGAGGTACCCAGTTCACCTCTTATTTCTGGAAAGCATTCCAAAAGGGTCTTTGTACCCATGTTTATCTCAGTACAACCTTTCATCCTCATACAGATGGTCAAGAAGAAAGGACCATTCAAACCCTAGAAGATATGCTAAAGGTGTGTGCAGTTGATTTCAAGGGTAGTTGGGATAACCACTTGCCTTTGATTTAGTTTGCAAACAATAATAGCTATCATTCCAGTATTCAAATGGATCCATTTGAAGCTTTTTAGGGTATGAGATGCAGATCTCCAGTTGGTTGGTTTGAAGTTAGTTAGGACTCAGTTAAAGGGCCTAACTTAGTATTCGATGCCTTAGAAAAAGTCTAGTTGATCAGAGAAAGACTCTGAGCTGCCCAGAGCTGATAGAAGTCTTATGCAGATATTTGTAGAAAGGATCTCGAGTTAGAGATTGGTGAATATGTCTATCTAAAGATCTCTCCCATGAAGGGACTGAAGAGGTTCAGTAAAAAGGGAAAGCTCAGTCCCCGATATGTCGGTCCCTTCAAAATTCTCAGTTGCTTCGGCAAGGTAGCTTATAAGCTCGAATTACCTTCAGATCTAGCCTCAGTTAATCCAGTCTTCCATGTCTCTTTGCTCAATAAGTGCATAGTTGGTACAGAAGTTGTAGTCCCTATTCATAGCATAGATGTTCAGAACACTCTCTTATGAAGAGATTCCAGTCGAAATTCTTGACTACCAGACCCGTAGAGTGAGGAACAAAGAAATCCCTCTAGTCAAAGTTCTTTGGAGAAATCAGTCCGTTGAGGGAGCTAATTGGGAAGAAGAAATAGAAATGCATACCAAGTATACTTACCTCTTTTCCATCAACTCATATCAAGCTCAAGGTAACAGTTCTCCTTAAGCTTTTCAGTTCCATGTTCAGCTTTTAGTTACAATCTTAGTATTCAGTTCATGTTCAGAATTAGTTATAAACTTGGTATTAAGTACCATTGCATAGTGATTCATGCATTCATGTATCAATTTAGTTATATAATCATGCATCATACATGCATTCTCATTGTGAGAACCTTGGTTCATTAGAACACTCAATCATGCAATCATGAATAAGTTATACATGCATCAGATATGCATGATAAGTATGATATATTCAGTTATCAGTCATGAGATCATGTTCCAATTGTTTATGTTTAGTATGTACGTCATTTTATATTCGTCCCACTCACTTAGTCTCATTCGAGGATGAATGTTCTCAAGGGGGAGATATTATAATACCCCGTACTTCTTCCTAGCTTGAAGTCATCCCAAAATGTTAGAAACTTACCTTGAAAGATAAATCCATTTGTGTACACATGGAATTTTTAAGATTTTCATATTTTTATCATGTAGGAAATTGAATTAGCTTTCCAATGATACCAATTTCGCCCAAATCTGGTATTGAAGTTAAAAGTTATGGACGTTTTACTCAGAGCTGTCAGAATCGCCCAGGTGCGACAGCCAGGTTGACGGACCGTCGATCTAATGACGGACCATCGCCGACCGTCATAGCCAAGGCAGCGAGTCAACCTTCTAGATAAGGTGTGATGGACAGGTTGACGGACTATCAAACTTTTGATGGACCGTCGCCCAAGACATCACTTCTTAGGTAGTGAGTCCTTTTCCTAGTCCACGTGTGATGGTCGAAACGACTAACCATCTAGGCATCAATGGAGCATCGCACCCACCATCACACATCCCGTTCAGTCATTTTTAAGTCATTTTTAAAGGAGATTTTTGGTCTTTTACCATACGATTATATACCTAGTAATATCCGACCAAGGCTCCAAAAATTCATTATTCTTCCACAACATCAAAAATTAAGGTTTTCTCACTAAGAGCAATACTTAAGCAACAAAATCTAAATCTTCTTCAAGAACTAAGAGATTCAAATTTTTCAAGTTCATGAAATTCAAGAAAATCACTACCAGTTATGCATAGTGTTCATTCATGGACTCCTTTTGTCCATGAGGCCCAAGAATCTCTTTTCAAAGTTCAAGTGTATGGATTTCTTTATGAATTTCATGTTGGGTTTGGTTTTGTTCATGTTGATAATGACAAATTTAAATCTTATCCATGTTGGGTGATCAATTTTATGTGGAATTAATTAGTATAGGTGTAGATTCATGTTAACCTATGATTAAACCCTTGGATGATTAAATTAGAGTTGAATCATGATATTTATTTGTTGTATAATGTTGTCAACATATACTATGCTTACCATGTATTTGATTAAATGCCAATGTGAAGAAAAAGTTCCCAAATAGTATGATATTATGCAATCCTCATGTTTGTACAAGTTTATGCATATCAAATGTTAGATGAAATGCCTCAATAAATGAATTATGGATTGTGATATTGGTCATGTATTCAAGAAAGTCATGCTTTGTCAGTTTCTTTCCATCGAGTCCTGGGGGTACTTGTACTCGATAATTAGATGTGTGCCTTGAGACAGTGTCATGTTTTCAAGATACTCTCAGTACAACAATGTTCATAGAAATTCCGTCAGTCATGTGACTTAGGAAATCTCAGTAAACTTAGTAATCTCAGAAACCTCAGAAATTCTATAATCTTAGTAATATTTCGTCAGTCAATAGAACTCAATTAACTTATTCCAATTCAGTTTAGTAATTCATGTACAATGTCTATCAGATGGGAGTAGAAATTAGCACCGACTGAACACAAGGATGGGAACACACACTGTTAGATGAGGGTGTGATTCTTAGAAGTCATCCTTGCGTTCCAGAACTATGTAGCCAACATAGGTTGAGACATCAACACTGTCAGATGAGGGTTGATGAGGTGGATAAGCAATATTAAATGAGGTCCCCACCATTCTATTTTTGTGACATTTTCAGATAAGGTTCACTCACAGCTTGTACTTATCGGTGGTGCGGTATTGACACCCTTCCAATTGGGGTTACAGATTGGACCCCAACTCTGCTATAATGCATTATTTGGTGCATGTCGGTTAGATAACTACTCCCAACAGTTTCAGCTACAAAAATCAGGACTGTCAGATACAGTCAATAAGTCTCAGTAATAGAACTCAGATAGTTCTACAGTATTCGAGACTATCAGATACAGTCAACTCATGAAAGTACGGAACTCAACTAGTTCCATTAGAATCTAGACTGTCAGATAAAGTCGCTCAGTATCAGTTAGTTGAGATATACAGATATCAGTATCTTATGTTATCAGTACTCAGACTCAGTAATCATGTTATCATGAACTTAGTTACGGTTATTATGTATTCATGCATGCATTCTCACGTTCATGTTATTCAGTCATTTAGTATAGTTCATGCATGTGAACCCTTTGCATTCAGCCTACCTCACATGCATACCAGTACATTCCAATGTACTGACGCATTCGCGCTATGGTGTTTTATACCATAGGTTTAGAAACACAAGTCCAGAGCATCAGAAGCATTCCAGTTTCTGCAGTTAGAGTTAGTAGTGAGTCCTCATCCTTTGAGGAAATGACCATTACTTTATTATCTCATCAATTAATTTAGTTGTTGGAGTTAGTTGGGGACATGTCCCATCAACTCCTTATTCAGACAGTTCATTCAGTTAGAGGCTTTTCAGACTATCATGTTCAGACAGTTATTTCAGTTATTTTAGGTATTTCATACCCTATCCAGATGTTATATTTTTATCAGTTATGTTACAGTTTTAAAAATTATGGCCTTTCATCCTTTATTTCCGCAATCATTCAGTATATTATCCAGTGTTCAGGTATAGCTATTAGTCACGTGTTAGCTTGTGGTCCTTTAAGGTCATTGCACCGTGTAGCATTCCGTGTACCAGATTCGGGGCGTTACATAGATCATTCTCATGATATTCATGAGACAATAAGTCCAACTAGAGAAAGTTCTAGACTAAGAGTCAAATACCATACTTAACAAGTTCATTAGCCTAAATGTTTCAAATAATTCCAATCATTAATATTTACTATTTAAATATCTAGGACCCCACCCCATCTTATCAAGATTTCATAATGATAATACAATAAAGCTCAATCTAACTATAAGTAAGCTTAACCTACCTTGAGTCCAAATAGATCATGAACCAACAATCTTCGCTTTCCCTTTCCTCGAAGCTTCTTCCAGAAACCATGCTATCAATAACATAACCTATTCATTATTATGAGAATAACAACACTCATATTGCACCATTGTGCTTTGGGTACAAAATAATACTAAAAAACCCCAAATGGGTCCCACATACAAAAAATGAGTTTTTGAGACCAACACAACATTCAAATATCATTAGGGAGTTATAACCCTCAAGAAATTTATGCAAAAAGCCATATTTGGGGCTAAAAATCAAGCCTCAAGATATTTGGGGTTTGGGGTCTAATAATGAAGAATTCAAAACCAAATTTTAGGAATCTTACCATAGATTCAATATTGGTTGTGAATACACAAGTTATTCAAGCTCCCAATCAACCCACGACACTTACTTTGAAGACTACTCTCTCTATTAGGGTTTTAGTAGCTCAAGACAATAAAGAAATGGCTAAATATAAGTCAAAAGAGCATTTTAATAGGCCTTGCCTAGATCTTAGAAGGCAAAATTGCACTCAACTCATCATGATCGCGGTATCTCCACCCATTACAAATGATGACTGAAGCTTGGAATTTGATTCTAAGATTCGTCCAATGCCTTGGGATGCATCCGGAGTCCGATATAAGCAAATGAAATATGCAACCATATAGATTTTGATGTTCCAGACGTATTGGTGAAGTCAGATTTCACATCCGATATCATTTTATTAAAGTTTTTGATCGGTGGTCATTGGGAACAAATAAAGACATAAATGAGAAAATAGTTTTGATAACAAATCAAACGGCCAGGTAACCGAACTATAGGTTCTATCAAGTGATAAAAGACTTTGGACAGCTATAAGAAAGCTCTATCAATAGAAATAAGAAGGAATACAAGAAATGAACTAAAGGGTCATTACAAATAGAGATAGGACGAGTGTCAGGAACAAGGCAAATCCCTAAATCAATCTCCCTATCAGGAGGGATACTAGGAAGATCATTAGGGAAAACCTTAGGAAATTCACTAACCACGAGAATAGATTGCAATGAAGGACCCTCTAAATTAAAATATTTTAACTCTGACAAATCATAAAGTCATCCTTTAGAGATTAATCTTCAAGTTTTAAGATAATATATAAACCTTCCCTTAGGCACTAGAGAACCGCATTCCCACTTAATAACTAGATCATTAGGGATTTTACAAATGACCTTATGGGTCCAACAGTCTAGAGCATAGCAAATGTGCAACCAATCCATCCTTAATATGATATAAAAATAAACCATGTCTAACTCTACCAAATCCCCCAAAGTCTCTCTCCCACCGATAGATACCACATATCCCTTATAGAATCTTCTAGTAGTATAGAGTCACCCACTTTGGTAGAAATAGAAAAGGGGTTTGAATTATACTTTGGATTGAAACTAAAATATACAACCACAAATGGAATAACATAAAAATAGATGGACCCACGATTAAGTAAATAGTACACATCATTGGAAAAGAGTTTCAACATACCAGTAATGTCATCAGGTGATGCCTCAGAATCATAATAGGCAATGAGAGTATTGAGACAGTTTCGACCAGTGTTGGAGCCAGATGTGGCACTTATTGGTTCCAGTGATGATGAAGAGGCAACAAAAACCTTGTTTTCCCCAAAAGTAACCATACCTAAGAGATATTTTCTAAGCTTAATGCCCTGGCTGACCATACTTGAAGAACTTATCCCTTCTCTCATCATAGAAACCCCGATACAACCAACCATAAAATCTGTAAGGAGGATATGATAGAGCTGATTGGGCCCTACTATCCTGAGATTAGGCACACTATACCCTAGAATTATTGTCACCCTAAAAATGCTTGTCACTAAACAACTTTTGGTAGGGATCTCTAGCCATCGAATAGGATCAAGAATTGCCTCACATCCTCTTACACCATTTTCCACCATCCTAACCACTCTACTATTGACCTCCACCCTAATCAGATAATCTAAATGTCTTACTATGCCTCTCCCCTATCTCTGCCTACTTTTTCTTCTCTTCCTCCACCTTCTGCATGTACAAAAATAACCTGGAGATGTCGATGTCCTTGTTTAACAAGGCTGCCTTAGTCTCCCAAATTAAGTCTCAAGATAACTTGGTAGCAAACTTCCTCATTCTAGACCTCGTGCAGACACTTACTCTAGAGCTTACTGAGATAACTAGTAAACCTTCAAGGCATACTACTTGAATAACATTTTGCCTTGCTTCACATTAACAAACTCTTCTGCCTTTGCCTCCCTCAGCTCTTGAGTAATGAAGTGGTGTAGGAAAGTAGTAGAAAAATCATCCCCTAGGGCTGACTCAGCATCGTCACCCTTTGACTGGTCCCATTCCAGGTACCACTGATACACCACATCTTTCAATTGTCCTGTGAAGAACTCCACGCCTTCTACATTAGTGGCATGCATCACAAAGAAGATATTTTCCATCTCATCAAGGAAATTTTAAGGATCCTCCTCAAATTTAACACCAGTAATGGTTGGAGGACTCAACATAATAAATTGGTCAACCCTTGTGGCCTTAGAAAATTGAGTAAGAAAAGTACCATACTCACTCTGAGAAGCTACCAACTGAGCCAACATAAGAATAGACTGATAAAACTCAGGATTCATCACATCAGCCTGAGGAGCTCGAGAAGGACTAGAGGGGACTGGTGGAAATCCAATAGGGAAATCAAGAACTAGACCCCTAGACAGAGTTTGGACCCCATAAGTAGGGTGTATCCTATCAACATTGTCCTTGAGTGGGATAGAGGAGTTTCCATGACCTTTAGATACCTAGAATGCATGATATGAAAAGCAAAAAAAGGGGAATTAGAGGAGATATTAGGACCTTTGATTCTATATCCCATAAATAGAACATGAGAAAGAGAAACATTCCTTAATGCTTCATAGCCTCTCCCTTATAGATGTGGTGCGCTACACACCCTTAAAAGAGACTCTACTCGACATGACTTTGTGTACATCTAATTGACCTTAAACCTAGCTCTGATACCATCTTGTTATGAACCAAACTAGGGCCTAGCAATGATGGGTATCTCAAGTCCAACAAGGACTGGAGACCACCTCCAAATACCCAAACCACCGACTATACCTTACACCACTTGTTGGCTGAATTTTAAAATATAACAAGATAAAGGAATATCAAATTAAAGACATTATAGTACCAAAACAAATGATCCACAACAAAATGACCAACCAATACTAATGCCTACTAATACCAACACTGACACCACCCATGCCCACAGTATTCTGGCGAAGCCTCTAATAAAAACCAAAGAATATCTAGTTAGGACATAGCCCCGACCATAGCCAAACAAAACACAAAAGAAATAATAAATTAATAAGGAAATCTATAGCATGAAATGAGGTCTTCCAATGTATGAAATCTCACCACTTCAGTCTGACTCAAAATCTGGCCCCAAATCACCTCGTCACTAAGAGAAGGAGTAAAAGTATGGCTGGTTCCTTCTTTACAGAGGGATAAAATGTCTGAAGATGGTTAGAGAGGTGAATGCTAGCATGTAACTCAGGGATAAAGATATAGTAATGAGATCAATCCAAAACCAAGTCAAACCAATACACATAACCATATCTAAATATATACATATATATATATACCATGTAGGGACAGGGAATAAGGTTTGGCATGAACTTTAAATTATTTAACCTGGATTGTGTTGCTTTACCATCGTAAGTTCACCAACAAGCTATATGGGTCTAGTGTTACTCACTAAATGGGCCCCAGTGCATGTTATCTGTATGAATCAAAGATATCATAGATTTCCAAGATTCCTTTGTACCCTTCCCCCTCAATAATACATATATACGTGTATAGGCTTGGGGTATTCCCTTGTACCTTGCAAGAACATGTTCATCAGAAACAACCCTAATGTCGACAAACATGAGTTCCTAGTGTCCATTCTTTGAACTCAAACCTTTATGGATAGATATCACAACCCCCATTATTGCTCAATTAAAATACTTAACACATAACCAAACTACCAATTACAAGAGTCAATTATTAAGGCATTATTTAGTGTTATCGTCAAACTGGTTATAGCTTGCAAGAAAGGTTATTAGCCAACACTTAGGGGATTTCTATGTACCCTATAGACTCCATTATTAAATTCAATTAGGGGATTCCCCTGTACCCCATAAGGTTTCCATAATAAAACACTTGGGGAATTCCCGTGTATGCTAGAAGGTTTCAAAACCATCATTAACCATTTAACCATTTATACCAAGCATTAGTTTCAAGAATAAGTCAAGCCAAATGATAATGCCCATACTAAAATTCAATTACCTAAGTGGGTTAAGATTATCACCAATTTCCATACCAAAAAATTGATTTGGAGATTCCTTCATAACCCTATTCCTATCCACCATTCACAGGCACCCCAATATATTTACCAATCATTTATTTAAGTACAATAGATCCATAAAAATCATAGAATAAATATTTAAACAATTTACATTAAAACCCATCAATCCAAAGTTCAAACCAACATCAATATATCATGAACAAAACTTTAAATCACGTGCTTTTACATAATTGACAATGAGGGAAGAGTAATATGCCTTAAACACCAAGAGGTGCATAGAGAAATCACCCTTGGAAGCCCTAATTAATTAATCTCTTGAAAACCTTAAGCGCTCTTGACCTTGAGGATTAGAGAGTGTTCTGAGAGGTTATTTGATGTACTTATGATAGCTAATGATTCCCTAAAAAAGTTATAAGATATGGGTTTTAATTTGGGAAAGGGGAGAAATTTCTAGAATGGCCTCAAATTAAAATCTTGAAAAAGCCGCCTTTGGTTAAGAGTCAACCCCTTGACTCATACCCAGAACTTATGACTCGTGAACATGAGTCGTAACCAAAAATGTGATTTCGACCCCCATACACTGCCCACCTTACGACTCTACCAACCCACTCATAATGAGATCTTACAACTTGTAAGGTATAGTCGTGAGCTATATAGAACCTAAATAAATTGAATACTAAACATCCTATGACTCATAAAATATCCTCACCGCTTATAGTGAGCCACTCGTACTGAGAGAAGAACTTTTCCACTAATTTTTTGATTTGGTTATATAAGGGTCCTATGACCCATAACCACATCTCACAACTCGTCACGAAGAGTCGTGCCAAGGCAGTGAGACCAAAGCTTAAGAATTTTCAAGGGCCAAAAATCTGGGGCGTTATAAGTACAAAACCACTATGTACGGGTAGTGTGATAGGCCAACACAACTTAATAAATATAAAAACATAACCAAAAATTTGTAAACTAGAGAAACCATGTAAATCTTAGAAATTATACCTTCATTTATTCTTTTAACAATTTCATTAAGAGATCAATCAAGTAAACATGAAAGCATAATACAAGTATGAATATTCAACCAAGTCAATTACCATGAGTCATTACTGATAACTTAACGCCGTCATAAGTACTCTTTTATTGAACCTCTACAATATCAACTTAGTTAAATAATATCACTAGGCCAATCTACTCATGGATCTAAATAACAACAATAATATAACTTTGCTCACTCGTGGAACCAAAGTAGCAACATTAATATAACTTGATTCACTCAAGGAATTGTTAATTGATGAAATACAATGTACACATATGCTAAGAAACATATAAATGCCCACTTACCATAAGCTTAAAAGGATGAGCTCAGTCAAAGTACAAAATAATTCAAACAACTAGTGCCTACCATCAGTATCCCAAACCAAGTGTTATACCAATCTTATTCAAATATCCCCACCCTAATATACCCTAAAGTCTACCAATTCTATGACGATCAATCTATACCAGTTCTGTAAAGACTCTTCAGGTGATTTCTTGATTTGCATGCATTTTTGGAATTAGGATCCCTCCTACAGTTATATATCATTTATGACTTAATGGAACTTTAGATTTTGTTATCGGATAGTCCATTTGGATTTAGGCATATTTCTCTATTTTGGAGCTTTGGTTATTTAGGAGTGGGTCTCAGATAAAAACTTCTTGTTGATGACTTCAGATAATAATTCCAATACCGTAATCAGCTATGGAACATTTATTTTATGTTAGGGGGACCTTTGGTTTAGTCCTCAAGGCTTTTGAACTTTTTTAGGTTATTGGGCGAATTATATGAAATACAACTATAGGTGTTGGCCCCATGTTTATTCAAAATAATCTTAGATAAAAGTTTTCATGGTTCTATTGAGTCTAAAATGTCATATTTGGTATGGTAATAAAGTTCATTTACACATATAGGGTTCCGAATGAATCCCACGCACCCGATCGAAGTCTATTCCAGACTTAGAAAAATTTGGTGCATAGCCCCTGATTGGACCGCTTAAGCACCTATTGGGTGCAATAGCGCTTAGTTCTTCAGCATACATGGGCCGTTTTAGCATCCCTATACCATTGGGGCAGCTTTAGAGGCACCCACTGCTACTGCCATACTCTTTAGGGTTCTTGCTACTGCTTTAGCAGTAGGTGCTTTAATGACCAGGTGCCCACTTTAGCGGCACTTTAGCCTTTAAATGCCTTCTTCTCCATATAATTTGCTATCACTTCTTCCACTACTTTCACACCAAATTGGGATCTCAAAGAGAGACAAAAAGTGAGAAATCATCCATCTAGGTTAAGCTAAGCTAGTCTAACTCTTCTTGATCATTTCCTTTAATTTTACCTTAGATTTCTATCGCAATTCTTGGTAAAGTTCTTTAAAATTATGTCTTAAATTCTTAAATTCTAAATATTGATTTGAGACCTAATTTATGCTCTATTTTTTCTCAACTTTTGAGCACACATTCTTTATCCTTTAAGGGACCCCTTAATGGATTTAATTTGGATTCTTTTTGTGAGCCCCATGAACTCACTCTTGATCCAAATTTCAACCCGATATATAATATAGCAATATAGGTCTCATTTTACTCCTAACAATGTTAGATTACTATTTTTATAACATGACAACATATGATTGTGGAACAAAGATGAACGATTCATCATCGATGATTCAAGGGTTGTAGTTGGGCATTCAGGTAGACTTATGTATACTCTTCTCTTGATATGGTGTTTTATATATTTTTCATGTTAAATAGGGTGTTATGATGTGATTGTGGGTAGAACACCATGAGTTATCCTAAATTGTAAGTTTATGGACTTGAAGGGTATTTGACCCTTAAGTTGAAATACATATTATACTTCTAGAATCCTATTAACTTATTTATAGATAAAGCTAATTCATTTTATGATAATAATATTATTCTAGATATGGAATGGGATTAAGGTATTGGGATCATGATTAGTATGATTAGTCTTATTTGGACTGTTTAGGCTCTCTTGGAATGATAATTTTGGTGGAATTGACTTAGTTGCTTATGTTCTAGGTGGAATTGCTATATTAGGGATAATTAATTCTTATTTAACATCTAGAAGTAAATTTAGATACTTTAGTCTATCTGGGGTATAATCTTGTCAAAAATGGATCTCCAGCCCAGCCTAGGGTAAAAGCTTGTCTAAAATGGATTTCAGGGATTAGAAGTGGGCTCCTCCGCCCCAACTTTGGCCAACACTTGTGATAAATTTTATATATTTATTTATGAATGTTATCATGATTAGATTTAGTTGAGGTTAATAAACCCTTAGTATGATGTTCAATATGTTACTTGGTGGATTGTAATGGATTTTACCCAAATTATGATATTATGGTTATTCTAGATATATATTGGGCCTAAGGTCATGATTATGATGTTATGGTTATGATGGATATACATACATACATACATACATATATAAATAAAGGGACCAAGGCCATGGTTAAAATATTAGTTGGGTTCCGAAAAGTATTTTATCGTTGTAAAGGAAGTGGTCGTAGTTTATAGATATAATGAAGCTTATAATAGTATTGTTTGAATACATATGATTGCATGCATAGATTTGGTACAATCATGATCACTTAGATATTAAATGGTATGATTCCAACTAAAATATGGTTTTATTACTCTTTTCCTAAAAAGGAATTTATCATCAATTTTCACTTTTAAAATGAACTTTTTATAACGAGAATCTTACAATATTAATTAATAACTTATGAGACCTCAAGCCTCATAATGATGATCTTAGATATTTGATTGATATAGATTCCAATCCATAATTTTAGTACTACTATTTACCTTGATCGAGTGAGAGATTTTAACCTTTTTTACACTTTTATGATGATTTAGTACAAGAGTTTTTCCTTGAGCAATGGATTTACGAACTTATACCCTTTTATAAATGATTCTAGAACATGCATTTTATGTGTATATATTTTTATATATTTATATATATATGGTACTAGACATGGTTGATTAATGATTGTATTGATGATATAACATTTGGTTCATGTCTGGCAATTTATGATGACATTGATGATTATGGGAAATCTTGATCAGGACTAGATCAGTGTATATGACTATTCTCAAACCCCCTAGGGACTTCTTCATCCATGAGCAATCATGCTAGAAGAAAGGTCATTATATGTCCTCCCATTGAGAGTTTTTGAGCTAAAAAAGTTGCATACACTAGGTTACTTTATGCTACTTAGATTGGTTATGGTATTATGGACATACCTAGCATTCATTTTTACATGCGGATTGCCTATTACCAATATACTCCTACATCTATCAACCTTATAGGGGGTGCATAGATATAGGTGATGAGTATGGCTTAAGGTATATACTATTTTTTCTTGTAACTATTATCCTTATAGGGGTTGTATGGGTATGGACTCTGATTGTTATTTGTTGATTATTGATTGAACCATTCGAGCCTTTAACGGTGGGGGTTTATGAAAGGCCTGATCAGGTATTATTTGCCCGAACGATCTGGTTACTTTATTTTGTTATTGTTATTACTATGGTTAAGAAGTGACAGGTTGATTATTGGAATGGTATTGAGATTTGAGGTATGATTCTAATTCTTTCATCTTATAGTTATGTTACTATGCCATAATTATCCCATAGTTAGGCATTATGGCATTAGACCCAGATATTCAGGTTCTTTTCTTTCTGGTTAATTTATTATGGTAATTATCTCATGATTAGACATATAGATTTAAGACCCTGATTATTTTAGCACTAGTTCCTACTATGATAAGGAGGCTTGGAAATACTAGTATGATGACTTAGGTTGTTCCTTGAGTTAACCTTGTTTATGTATATGTATATTTATATATGTATAGATATGGTATTACCGTATATCTCTTCCTTTCTTCATCTATTATTGTATTAATTCCTTGGCCTTCTATACTATTATATCTCCTCATTTCACTCAGTATTCATATATTACTCAGAGATATACAATATAGTGTTGAGGTTTTTGAGTATGGATAGAATGTGATAGTTCATTTTTAATGCCTCCTTAGCCTTATTATGTTAGTTTCTAGGACATAAATAACATAGTTTATCCTTATTATCTCATTTGCTTTATTATATAATCATTAGATATTTGGGTGTAGTTTATATTTTTTCATACATATTATGTAAATTTGCATTATTTTTGGAGCTCAATCGATAGTTTCCTATTTAGTACAACGTGTTTGGTACTCATACTACACTTTTGTAGCCTATATATCATACGACAAGTTCTCATTGTTAGTGTGTGAGTCATGCAAAGAAACTATGGTTCAGAGAGATAGGGTAAGCTTTTGACATTAGAAGTATTGCTATTCTCTCTCTTATGTAATACTAGTCTCTATGTCGTATTAAGAGATGGGTTGTATTAGTATATTCACTTAGTAACTCATTTTGTAATCCTATTACATTCAAGCTCTTATACTAACTCCACCAGTTTCTTGGACTATCTTATGTATTTTATTCTTTTATGTTATTTATTTTGTATTGTTCTCCATTTCTCTTAGTAGCACTTTATTAATAGTTTTGGACTACGGTTTGGCTTACCTACTTATGGCTTATAGTAGGCGCCATCATGACTTGAGAAATTGGGTCATGATAAATTGGTATCAGAGATAGGTTTACCTATGTGTTCGTACAAAAGTTTAGTGTTTAGCAGAGTCATGTGGATTGATGTGGAGACATCTATAACCTACCTTTGGGAGGCTTTAGATTATTCTTAGGAAATTTTATTCTTGATTCCTCATTGTGTGTCCATATTTTTATGAACTCCAAGTATGTTCTCTTGACTCTATTCTCTATCAAATGAACAATTTAAGGTTGTTGATAGATGCAAATGGGACTTTGAAACAAGTTTCCAGAGATATAGTGTAGCATTGAATCAAGAAGTCAGGGCTAGATATCGAAGATCTTCGGTGTTAGTCAAAGGATTTGGACCAACCTAGGCTTTGATAGAGTTTGCATTATTTTAGTCTTTCAAGATTTGGCATTCGAGATCCCAAGTATTTTTGTGGATACTCATAGCTAGGGGTGGAATTTGGTCATCTAGTAGTTATCATACCAGAGTTGGGTTTATTGGTATTTAGTAGGGTTCCTTGTTGTTTTTAGAGTGCAAGATTGTGTTTCTTGAGTGGGCCAGGCATATTCCTTTGTTGTATCCTTCAAAGCATGACATGGTACATGGATTTATTAAAGTATTAACATTACCACTCCATTTAGCATTTGTGCACTTGATAGAAGTTGGGTCTTCCTTTTTCCTAGATTATTGATCAAGCGAGAGCCGTAGAGAGAGCATGTATCAAGACTTATGGAGGTGGTGGTAAGAAGCCTTGTCATTACTATGGTGCTATAGATATTATATCGGATAGTGAGAATCCTCCCAGTCGAGGTTAATTCACTTACAGCCTATTGGTTCCAAATAGGTAAGGTTTCATACTATGGGTGGCTCTCAGATTAGTCATGGTGATGACAATAGGCAGATCTCTAGTCGAACCTTGTGGATTTTTTCATATGGGCCTTCAGATTGAGGCAGCCATTCTGGATCAGGAGAGGCATTATCTCGGAGCATTTTAAGAGCTTATTTTAGTTGTAGTTTGATAGGCATTAGTTTAGAGACTGTCGTAGATGCGAGTTGGTTGTTCAGACAGAGTTAGCATATGTTTCATAACAAACCTAGAGTTCTCGAGGTTTATTATGATTGTGGGAAGCATGGTTATTTTAGTAGGCAATGCACTCAGTATCAGTTTGCCAGACAATTGGAGTCAACTCATGTTTCTTGCCAAGTTAAGGCTTTAGGGGTTCGCTATGATTGTAGAGAGATCGTTCACCAGTCCATAGAGTGTCCCCGATGTTGGATCCTTAGTCATTCAGCCCATCTAGACAAGTCTTATAGTGTTGTAGTCCTATTAGATAGAGAAAATGCGCTTAGCACCTCAGTTGATAATTCAGTCGTCAATCTAAGTTTGGACCCATTCATATTTATTCTCTACCAAACCCTTTCGACATGTGACTTCAAATTTCATTATGGTAGGTGTGCTTTTATTTCCTATCTTTACCTTTCTATTTATGTGTATTGCGGTTCTTGTACCTATCGATGATTGTATGCCTTGGTAAATTTATGTTGAATTTTGTATACCTTGATATAGGGTTCATGATTCTATGGCTACCCCTAGGCTATTTCTTTAGAAGTAGATGTACAAGATCAAGATTGATATTTTTCCTTATGGGTATAGCATTTGGGTTTGAGTCTTATTTACCTTGGAATATTGGCCTTTTTGTGACACTAGAGTGGTACTTACAATTGATTTTTGTTTTTGGTACCACATATTCCTTATGTTGATGATTATATTACTATTTTTATTATTATCATTAAGTGACGTTAATTGAACCTTGCTTAGTACAAGGATAGACTGTTAGTATCTTGTTAGAATTTCTTTCCCCGCAGTTTTTATTTTTTGGCTTAGGCAGTTAGATTGTCTAGATGATTTTTCTCCGATAGCAAGGTAAGGTTGGTCATTTTCATCATCTATTAGAGTATGATAGATTGGTTGTGGAGTAGATTATGGTAGCAAAGGTAAGTTGACCTTCTATGGTTTTGTTATGGTCTTAAAGATGAAAATAGGCTATGTTGTTTATTTTTGGGTTTGAGTGTTTGGGACTTTCCTCCTGGTTTGTTGATATTTTAGTGTTGGCTATCCCTCTATATGTAAACTATTTTTGAGGTTGACTAGTTTACGGTCCATTCTTTGGATGTATCTAATTCCTTGCCCGATAGTAGTTTCGATATTGATATCGAGAAGTCTTGAATTCTTCTTTAAGGTATGTTAGGTTTATCTCTTGGTGATGGTTTTCTCTTGGTATTAGTGTGGAGTAGGATATCATGTTCTTCCATGATGTGGTTATTTTCTAACTGGAGTTAGAAAGTTAGAAATAGGTGATATTTTCTATGACCATTTCTTAGTTGGCAAATTGGAAATTTGTGATCTTAAGTTGCTTGATTCATGTTCTCAAAGTGGTCTTGAACCTGGCTTTGTTATAGATATTTGGTTCTTCTTCCTTGGTAATGTGATTTATGGATCATAAGGTTTTCCTACTACGGTGGATTGAGGAAATCCTCATTTCAGAAATAGTTCGACCGAATTAGACTTGCTAAAGTGTTTCTCTTTCGTGATATATGTATGAAAATTTATTGTCAAGATAGATTAGTGGATTTTACTCCAAGTTTCTAAAGTTTTGGTTATCTTTTGTGTAGTTGCATTCTTGATGAGTTCTTGAGTAAGCTTTGGAGGTTCATTCCCTTTAGTGGATATAGAGTTTGTTGATTGTGTTTTTTGCCAATGATTTATCCTCTGTTATGAGTGTGTTCTTTAGCTATGTTTTGATTTTGGCTCGACATGATTCGGTAAGGATATGTCTGATTTGAATAGTAAGGTCAATTTGAGTATTTGGCCGTAGTTCAAACTTATTAGCTCATTTTTGGATTTGACACTTTGGAATGGCGATTTGGAGGTTATGGTAGATTTAGAGTATGGTTGCTTACTCATTATCAGATTTGGTTGGGGTAGTTGAGATCATGCAGTTCAGCCTTGGTGATGAGATTTTAATTTGGTGTTTTAGAGTTGTAGAGTTGTGGTGCAGCCTTTGTTTTTTTATTTTCCTTAGTTGAGATTTCATCTATAGGTTGGTTAAGCCTACTCTGTGATTACCTACTAAATTTTCTTCAGTTCAGATGGATTGTGGTTGATAGGTGTTCAGATGGTAGTCCATTGGCACTGTATTGGTCCATTCAGCTTTTATCTCGGTTATGGGGATTAAATGTAATAAACACATATAATGACTTATCCCATGAGTGAAAATCAATACAAACTAAAGAGAATTGCCCAAAATCACCTCCTAATGACCTATAAACATTATTGTATAAAAAATAATATTTAAGTAAAAAAATTACATTTTACTACATGTAGATCACTATAATAGCCTTGCTATAGAGGGATCTTCCAACTATTGTGGATTGACAAAAGTTAACTTCTGATATGGCAGGAAAATTCATGCTATATCAGTCCCATGGTAGCGGCCTACATCCTAGGTAAAGAAAAATGTTCGACAGTCCTAGCTTTTTGTCAATTTTACAACACATTCCCTAATTTTGACTTCTTGAACAAACCTTATTACAACAAATGCTATATCTAAAGTTCTATAAATCCAATATTGAATAAAAAAATTTCTATAAACTTCTTGATCCCTAACTAACAAATTATTGTCTCAAATCACATAGAAAATAACCTATCCATTGCCAAATTGATTTAGACAACCCCATACTTGGAACCTCTCCAAGACTAGCCTAGTTTGAAATTTCTTACAATTCATCTAAGGATAATTTTAAAATAAGAATTCTAAGATATAATGTAATCATAAAAAAGGTTGTTACATTCTTTTCCTAAGAGATAGTATTAAGTTTATCCAGTTATCTCTAATATGAGGAGTAGGATAAGCATATTCGTGTTAAGAATTTCCAAGCTTTCAATTAAGAAGGGTAAGGTTTAGATACTGATTAGAGACATGGACATAGAAACACTTATAATTTATGTGCAATAAACTGAAAAAGATAAGTTGAAGGAGAGAGAAGAGAATAAAAACAAGTAGGTTAAGTCAGCTAATTATAAAGCTAGTCACCAGTGAATTAGAAATGGCAACCAATCATTCTTTCATAAGAGATCTCCTGGTTAAGATTAACATTAGATGGGACATCTATGTTAGGTTCACATTCTTATTTTACTACTTTACAAAACACCCCGAGCTACCCCGCTTGTAGTTTGTATTGTAAGTCTCATCTAGGAGAATGCGGATAGAAAATTAAATAGTATTTTAGGATGGTCAATTAGGTCACTAGCTAAAGTATTTCCCCTCAATTAGATATAAGAATAGGTTATATTGAGCTTGTACTTTATCAAGTAATGGAAGAACTATTTCAATGCCTTATCCAATTATTGGGATCAAGAAATTTCCCACAAAGCAGTGATGGGTATGTTATTATATCTTTCTTGAATGAATCTATAGTCCCAATACCTATATTACTTTATATGAGTTATTTTTATTTAGAATCTTAAGTGGTTTAAGGAATCGACTATTTGAGGGTGATCATGTTGGCTTGAGGATTTGATCTTTATAGGCTTTATATAGTGTATGAAAGAGATTAGGTGTTAATTTCAAAGAAGTGTGGTATAGGTAAACCTATGTGATATGTGGCTAAGTTGATATGTGAAGAAAAGACTTAGGTTCTAAGAGAAAAGATGGTTTGTAGGATTGAATTATGTCATTTGAGGTCGAGTATATGTGTTATAAATCACTAGTTAATACTTTATCATTATTATGTATGTAAAAGGATAAGTTGTGGTAGAAAGTACCAAAGAAGTAAGTTAGAGACACCATACTTAACCATTTATGAGTTTCTTAAGTATTGTTTTGGTCCCTTAATTTGGGGGTTATAGTTTAGTATAAGGGATCAGGCCACAAACTTAAGAAATCAACCTTTAGGCTAAGTGTACGATGATAGTGGCATACTAATAGATGAGAGAAAGTACTTGAGGTTGTTAAAGTGATAGGCTTGAAATTTGATATACGTGTGGACAATGGAGTTATGTGACTAGTGACTTCTTAGTTAAAAATGTGGTTAGCTAATTAAGATAGGTAGAAGAGGAGTGTTTTAGAACGATGAGTTCTAAGAAAGTTCCTTGCTTCATGACTTAAAAAGGACCAATAGAATCTAAGTTCATGTTTTTATATAAGATCTATATGCCCAAGTTGGTTCCTACACTCATAACTCATTCTTTGTGATTCCCTTAAGTTGGTTATTAAACCCTTGTTAATAGATTAGGTTAATTTCAGTATAGCTGGTGAATATAGTTTGGCACAAGTCAATAGAAGTTAGTCCTATTTCAGTCCATAAGTTTCCTTCTAGTAACACCACACATTTTTGGGCTAGTCTTTGAACCGTCATTCCTACCTGTATAAGCTATAATCCAAATAATTTTTATGTAAATATAGCTTGGATTCATGATATTTATCCTCGTGTTTGGTGAGCTTTATCCTACGTGTTTGGGCTAGTCTTTGAACCTTCATTCCTATATGTTTCATGATCATTATCCTTGTGTTTGGTGAGCTTTCTAGGTGAAAAATGTTCATAATAATCACTTAGAACAAACTTGAGCTAAGATACTTTGATTCGTCCAAAGTTTGGCATTTGATTCTACAATGGTAGAATTTAAACATGTATTACTTTTTATATACGAATATTTTTGAAAATCAAGACCCATCAAATTGTATATAATTGAGTCAGCTTTCCAATGATACCAATTTTGCCTTAAACCGATACTCGAGTGAAAAGTTATGGCATTTTTCATGAGAGGCAGTAAGCCAATGCTATTGGGACGTGACGCGCCGGTCTTTCAACGCGATAAGTGACTTGACACATTCCTCCCTCAATGAAATATCTGACATGACACAGAGCTTATTCTCCTTCTATTTTAGCTCCTTAAGTGTCAAGGGGCACTTTGGTCCTTTCCCCTCAACCCCAAACATCCAAAGGATGATTTATATCATCCAAAAGAGCATTATTTGCCCATCTTCTTAAATCCAACTCTCATAAAAACTTTTCTCATTCCCACATAAACAAGGTTCAAGCTTTTCCTCTCAAAATCATAAGGATTGAAGCTTCAAATTCATGATTTCTTCAGGAATCCATCGAATTAAGGTTTGTGAGAGTTCATTCATGGGTCCCCTTTCACCCCTGGGGCCCAAAACCCTTTTTCTTCCTATTAATGGATGAATTTTCTATCAGTATGGTATTTTATATGTTCAAGAAAGATTTAATTTCATGTTTTCATGATGTTTTTAATTAAATTCAGTCCATGTGTGATTCCATGTAAGATTTTGAATCCCTCATGCCATGAATTTGAGTCTCCCATACTTTATTCAAGTGAATACCATGATAGATCAAAAATTCTTGTTTTTTAGCAACATTCCCAAGTATTAAACTCATGTTTTCCACATGTATGACGAAATTCCCATATCATGAACAATTAATTTCAGGATGAATGCCAAGTTATGAATCTTTCCATGTTATCATATTGTTTCCCATGTTAAAGATATTTCAATTTTTAAGTTCATGATCCCCATCTATTTGATGAATTACCCCATGTTAAGGTCTTAATTCCATGTGTTTGATAAAATGTGCAAGTGATGGCTTCTTTGAATAATGCTTTCTTATTAAGGTTTTGAAACTTTAGTATGACCCTATTGTTATTGCTATCGAGTCTTGAGTGTTATTAATACACAAAAACTTAGTTATTTACTTAGTCTTAGTATTTTTAGAATGGTTTCGGATATATTAGAGTATTATCAGTTCATTCAGTTATCATATCAGTAAGCACAGTTCAATCCAGTAATCAGAATAAGTCCAGTTGGGAGTAGGATTTAGCACCGAGCTAACCCAGGATCGAGGCTCACCTACCAGTTAAGGGTGTGACCTTTAGTAGTAATCCCTGCGCTCCAAAACTACGTAGTCGGTCTAGGTTGAGATGTTAACTTGCCAGTTGAGGATTGACATATATCTAACTAGAGCACCTGCCTGTAGGGGTTAATCTTTAGTCCTTCGGGACCTCACTTTAGTGCATCCAATAGCTAGTGTTAGTACATGTGGCACGGTACTGACACCTTTCCAACTGGGTTCACAAGTTGGACCACAATTAGCTTATATTGGGGCATGTCAATTTGATGATAGCTCCCGCAGTTTTAGTCCAGTCTCAATTCAGAAGTCAATTCAGGTTTGCTTGATCATAACATATACTTTATCAGTTAAATCAGTATTAAGATTTCAGTATCTTAGTTTATAGACTATATTAGAATTATGGTTTATTCTTGGTCTGGCATTCTTATATTTTACAGTTTTTATGCATTGGTGCTCAGCTATATCATGTTGTTCAGTAGTTCATATTCATATATAAGTTACTCAGTATGCATATGCTAGTTACCCTTTTTTCTTAGATTTCACTTATTCTGTCACACAAATCTGAGATATTAAGTTATTTAGATCAGTTTAGTACATATAAGTATATTTTCAAACTATCGCGTATTCATATTTTACCGTATCCCAGCTTCGATTCTACTTATATTATAAAAGAAAAGTTGTAAGAAATTAAGTGTAGTGATTCACCAACTTATCAGATTATGTTTATTACTCATGTTTTAAGATAATTCATCTTTCAATCTATTTCAATCTCTTGGCGAGTCTACTTACACCTAGTGATGCATAATTTAAGATTATGTAAGAAACCAGATTTACTTATTGCATTCACCCCCGCTTACCCAGTATATTCCAGAAGTACTGATCTACATATATGTGTATGTGTTATATTGTCTCATAGTGTAGGTTCCAGTTATAGCCTACGCATCATAATCAGACAGTTGTAGTTCCAGCTAGCAGCTGTTGAGTTTTTCTATTTTGGGGACTTCAGTTAGATGTTGTTTATGACTTTTACTTTATTACTCATATGTATTGATTAGTGGTAGCTGGGGTCATGTCCTAGCTATCAATAGTCAGTATTGTAGAGGCTTCATAGATGTTAGTCAAAGTCAGTCATGTAATTTATGTTCTTTCCTTAGTTTTATCAAATTTTAAATTGTATCAATATTATAATTCTTCTAGATTTTGTCGTGATTATATTTCCGTACAACAGAACCAATTATTTATTATATTATAATTCAATTGCTTAACAGTATGACAGTTCATGGTTTAGCTTTGAATCACTTGTGGTTCCAAGCACCATGTTATGATTGTGGGGTAGTCTCAGGTCGTGACAAACTTGGTATCAGAGCCTAGAGTTCAATTGTCCTAGGGTGTCTATGAAGCCATATCTAGTAGAGTTTTACAGAACGGTACAGAGATATCTTTACTTTTCTTTGAGAGGCTACAGGGCATTTAGGAAATATTTCCCTTCTTTCATGTATCAAATCGTGCTATAGAAAGGTTCACTAAGAAACTTATATAGATTTTCATCTTGCACCATTCATGCCATCTTTGCCTTTGTTTTTGTGGTAATAGAAATAGTAAAGCTCAAATATCTACAGATAGAGCTTTCTTAGATAGTCCTGCAGATAGTTATGGGATTGCACTCATGCTCTAAAGTATCCCATCAGTGTTTTTAAGTTCCAAAGCTTGAAGGACTTCATTCATATTCATGAAAATCATGCATTAAGCCAAAGTCAGATATGTTTTTAAATCCCTACTCAGAATCACTTGATAACATGTGATCTAGAGTTAGAAGTATAGACCTAGAAGTTTAGCAGCAGTAGTGTTAGGATAGCATTGTCTGGATTGAGCAGATTATGTATTCATGGGGCTAGTTGTATGAAAGGTGAACTAGTAGGCTTGAAATAGTGTATGCAAGAATTTAAGTTATTTATTTGAAATTTTATGTTGTTGATGTTTGGTATGTTGGTATAATGGTAATTTTCATAGTTTAGATATGATGTTAGTAGGCTTTAAAGGAAGTTAGTATGGTTAACTATAGTTTGGGAATATCCATGTTAAATGTTAGAATCTAAGATTGAATCATTGAAGATAAGTAAATATAAAGATGAGTTGAAATTCGAGATGGTGATGCTCCCAAAAATTCAAAGTTAGTCAGTGTTTAAGCTATTATATGAGGACTATTAGGGCCATAGAGAGTTAAGAGTTCTATCTCAGAAGGAAGTATTAGTAGTGGGTTTTATATTATCCGGTGTAGTCTTTTAAGGTGAGTTTTTTATTTTTGTGTATTTTTATATCTCGGACTCTAGAGTAATATAGTTGCAGTTCAGTTTAGAGTTCTTAAAGGTTTCCACAGACTTAGAATGATAACTTAAACTAAGGAGGAGATGATAGAAGAAGTAACCAAGTTGGGCTGTCAGAATCTAGTAGTGATGCCAGTGTGTGTAGAAAAGCAGTAAGGGAGAAGTGTGACTAACCCATTCTCATCTCAATGCAAAGTTTTTCAGTCATCATGATATCTACTTATGCCTTACATGTCAGTTGAATAATCATAGTTCATGTTCATGCATATAATTAGGAATCATGTATTCTTCCAGATCCTTGTATGGAGAGTTCCAGCTCACTCAGCTATAAGAATCATATCCCATGAAATTATGAACTTGAACTCAGGTCATGCAGCTCATGACTCATGTACCTCATGCTTTACAGTATATTTAGTTCCATGTACTTATGCTACACTTCTAATGATCATCGAAATTCAGATTATGTCATTTATGTCCCCAATTTATCCTTTTTTTATAAACCCATGATATTGATACACTATTCCTTAGGCCGCGCTAAATTGTCAAGTTATTCATAGTATCCCTTTATGTTTCAGGTCCTCATGTTCTAAAATTTCAGTAACCTCTCCTTATGTAAGGATAGTGATGATGAGTAATTATTTGGATAGGGAAATTGTTGTATGCTTGTTTGATCTAAGGTTATAAGTAGAAGTTAGATTGAGGCCAAGTTTTTGATAGATTTCATGGTTAGTTGAAATTTTGTGTGTGATTTTCTAAAGAATAGTGCTTGGAAGTTGTTAATGATAGAGGTTTAGAGAATGTGAGAAAGATGATTTTGTGGTTGTTTGCCTAGAATTTCATGTGTGTTTATGAAGATAGTGTTGAATGTTATGTTGGTGTATAAGTGGATGAATGCATTATGCACTAGTGAATTCATGGTAGGAGGTTGAAGCTAGTTGTTGAAGTGGGAATGAGTATTATTCTTGAGATGAGAAGTTGGGAAAATATGGGGTGTATTGATTTCATGATTCAGACTAGTGTTACAGTGTTATGTTTGCACTTTGTAGATTCAAGTAGGCTTGAACACATCGAGAGAATTTAGTTCAGCTCAGACTTTAGTAGGTAGAGTTATCAATGCGCATGTGAATATTGTCGGTAACCTCAAGTGAAGTGCAGTTTTGAAGTGGAATGTATAGTTAAGTATAAGCTTTAAGTATGAGTTAGTCCATATAGCCAGTGATTCAGTTTAGCAGTCAGACAGACAAGTTTCTATGGTTTTCCATCTTCCCTAATCATGAGGTAATTCATGTCCATGCCAATTTCAAATTTAGCTTAGTTCATGTATATGCATCAGTTTTAGATTTAAGATATTTAGTCATGATTCAGTCCATAATTTTCTTGTGCATCATCTAAGTCTTTCCTTAGTATTTCAGCCAAGTCAGTATCATTCAGGGGATGAAGTGTCCCATGGGGAGATGTAATACCCCGAGTATTCATGTCCTAAATTATTGATCTTTTCTTCACGAAATAATATCCATCTTGATGTAATGGTAACTCATTAGTTGACTCTCTCATTTCTATATCAGCCTTATAACCATTCTCATGTCATTACATGTATTCATGAAATCAGTTCAGTTCATGTATCATGCTCAGACTCAGTTATGCAGTCATGTACTGATAACGCCCAAACTACAGCTCTCGTAAGAGTGTAAGCGGTCGCTGTCAAATATAGAACCCAACTGGGTTGGGTGTTGAATCCCACAGGGAATACTTGGTCACTAAGTGTTGCAATTATTAATAGACTGTTGATCGAAAATTCTACGGAAAATGGGGGAATGGGTTTGGCGTGAATTAATACTATGGAAGTGACAACAGAATGCTTGATTTAGTAAGATTTAATCACAGAGAAAAATAAGTTAGGGAGATTCATATTCTAATGGTAAATCCTAGTGTTTCTCAACCATCAAGGATTATTTCACTTTAACTCTCATGCAAAACAATTTCATGCAAAATCTAAAAAAACTCTAAAATTAAACTAACTAGTTACTACTAATTAAAACAAACAAGAACTAGAATAAATTAAGGCAAAGAAGTACATGAAGCATACAAATACCAGCACCCCACACTTAGACGGGACACACTGTCCTCAGTGGAAAATAAATAAGGAAATCCTGATTAGTCGGACTCTTCCTCTATGTCTGGGGTCATGCCCCCTGCATCGGAATCATCATCAGAGTCGTCGTCATCAGAGTTATCCTCCACGTCTGAGTCTAGCTGTCGGTGATCATCGTCAGTCGGTACGTCATCATTGAGAGGTTCCTCAAAATTTACACCTACTCCACACATAGCCTGCACATGCTTATTCATCGGGTAGTCATAATCCAACTGCTGGAGCTCTGCATCAGTTGGAACACGTCCCACACTCATCATGGTAAACCTCATCATGCCATATAAATAGCGGAAGAAGCTTTCGTCGCAAGCATGTCTTTCTGCAATGGTCAGGTTGACGCCATGCATAGTTTCAGGATCTTTAACCTTCATAAGATCAACCTTCTTCGGGTTTTATGGAAGCTTATGATCTGCAGGTTCCTCTTCAATGTCCTCCTTCCTCAATATTGCGGTCAACAAATTTCCAAAGCTGAAGTGGGACCTCTTGTGCAGCCTATCCTTACGCATTGACGACCGTATAACCGCACCAACGTGGATGGGAATATTAGTCATCAGAGCGTACACCAAGCATACTCTAGAACGTGTGATCTTTGTGTACTGTGACCCTGGAATCAGGCAAGAGTTGACTATCCATAACCAAATCCGAGCTTCTCTGTTCAAGGAAGCATACGGGAAGGTATTGTGCCGACCGGTATCCTTGTGACGACTCCAACGTGCCATTGATCTTATTCCGCACAGTGTGTGTCTTATTGCCCTGTATGGAGGTCTGTGATAAAGCTCCTTGAGCGGTGATGGATCCACAGATGGAAGACCCAGAAAAGAGTTGAAGAACTCCGCATTCAGTTGCAAGACTTGGCCCCGAATCTTCACTTCACTTCCGGTAGTCTTTGGGGACCAATTGACATAGAATTCTCGCGTTAGATCAAGATTGCATTCTCCCATATCTTGGAAGATGAAATCAAGATGTAGCGCCATGATTTTAGCCAAAATGCGAGGTTCTCTCTTCGCTAGACTCTCCTTTTGTATCAACTCCATGTGAACATATTTTTTCACTTTGTTGTTCTTGTACCACTCCTTTCCTTCCTCCTCTAGGACCCATTTTATTCCGAACATGCGGTGAGCTATTTGCAGCGAGGAGGATTCAACTTGCTCTTTTCTTCCCCTTTTCTCACCTTTCTGTGTGGTGGACGCTTTTTCTTTTCCTGGTCGACCTTTTTGTGCCATTTTACCTGAGATTAAAATAAAGTCATGTTAGCTTATCTCGGAAGATTTGATCGACAAACAAACAATAATGGCACCACCCCACACTTAATTTGTTGGAACCAACTAATTAAGTGGATGATATCGATTACTCAGACTTCATCGACATACATGTAGGCGATATGTTCCAACAATATGTTCAGCACAGTCATACTTTCATGGAACCTTAACTATCCTTTTTAGCTCTATGTCATGTAATCTTGACCATACTTTTATGGTTTGGATTAATGCACTTTTTGAACAAGACTACTACGTAGAGATCGAATCAAGTTATGGCATAGAAATAATCACAACATCTCATACTTGTATTCAGTCATGATCTTTATCTCGATGAACGATTCATTCAAACATTCCAACTTTCAACTTACAAGATTATGTAATTAACTTTACCATTTCGATTCTGCAAAAAGATGACAGTGTATATCAATAAAATACAAATCGGAACAAAGTCAAGAACACCTATACGTATTCTTTCACTCAACTAGATGTATCATAACAAACCATCCACATTCAAATCACTAACACCACTTCAAGATTTAACAACTCATTATAGGCGTAGTATTGTAATAACTACGGAATATAAAAGAAGAACTTACTTGGTGATGAACTTGGAAGATGATCTTGCAAGGTTAGATGAGAAAAAAGAAAAGTTTTGAGAGATTTGGGAAGGTTAGGCGGCGCCTAGGTTGAGCAAACAATGTGATTTTGTCTCAAGGTTGAAGTTCTATTTATAGACCAAGGCTTGGGTCGGGTTTGACCCATGAAAAATTGAGTTAGGAGACCAAAAAACATAAGTAGGCGGCGCCTATGGTATTGCCTAGTTGGGCATAGGCGGCGCCTATGCTATGGCCTAGTTGAAACAGTGAGCATAGGCAATGGCATAGGCAGCGCCTTTAGCTTTGCCTAGTTGAACATAGGCGGCGCCTATGCTATGGCCTAGTTGAACATAGGCGGCGCCTATGCTATGGCCTAGTTGAGCATAGGCGGAGCCTATGCTATGGCATTGTAGATTCAGAGAGAAAAGGCAATGGCATAGGTGACGCCTTTAGCTTTGCCTAGTTGAGCATAGGCGGCGCCTATGCTGTAGCATTGTCGATTCAGAGAGCAAAGGCAATAGCATAGGCCTTGCCTTGTCCGTTGCCTAGATTTACATAGGACTTGCCTTGTCCATTGCCTAGATTTGTATAGGCAATGCCTAACCGAAAGCCTTTTGCTCCTTCATTACTCACTTACCACCTTTAACATTGCTCACTTTCAAATCAAAATTTGAGACCAAGCTCCTCCTTTATACGTCTTCCCCTACACTTAATCAAAAACAACAAAAATGATTAGAAAGATGGGTTGCCTCCCACCAAGCGCCTTAGTTTTGGTCGTGGATCGGCTCTTCTTTTTGGATTTTTATTTAACAAAACAAACTCCTAGGAAAACAAAACGACTAAAAACGATGGGTTGTCTCCCATGTAGCGCTTGATTTATTGTCGCGGCATGACATAGTTACCTCGATTACTTAGACTTCGTCGAGATAAATGGTGGCCATGCATTTTATCGAGTCAAGAGGAACGATATATGGCTTCACACTCTGGCCGTTTACCTTGAAGACACCACCATTTTTTTCTTCTAACTCTACTACTCCAGACGAGTAGACTTGGATAATTCTGAATGGACCAGACCATTTAGACTTCAACATGCCTGGAAATAACTTCAGTCTGGAGTTGAAAAGAAGTACCATATCACCCTTCTAAAAGTTTCTTTGGATAATCCGCTGATCATGGTACTTTTTCATCCATTCCTTGTAGAGGTCTGCCCTTTCATACGCATGTAGACGGAATTCATCCATCTCATTCAGCTGTTCCAATCTCATATTAATAGCATCATCCCAATTCAGGTTAAGCCTCTTCAACGCCCATAACGCTTTATGTTCGAGCTCAATCGGCAAGTGACAAGCCTTCCCATAAACTAGTTGATACGGGGACATGCCAACTGGTGTTTTGAATGCAGTCCTATAAGCCTATAAGGCATCATCCAACTTTCGGGACCAATCCTTCCTACTAGCATTTACAGTCTTAGCAAGGATCAGCTTGATCTCCCGATTAGAAACCTCTACCTGCCCACTAGTTTGTGGGTGGTAAGGTGTAGCTACCTTATGTTGCTTGACCCCATATTTCACCAATATGGCTCTGAACAGCTTGTTACAAAAGTGTGATCCTCCATCGCTTATGATGGTACGTGGTACCACAAAACGAGAGAAGATATTTCTCTTTAAGAATGCTACAACACGCGTACCTTCATTATCATCCAGCGCTACCGCTTTGACCCATTTCGATACATAATCCACAACAACTAGGATATATTTCATCCCAAACGAACTCACAAATGGGCCCATGAAATCAATACCCCATACATCAAATAGCTCCACTTCAAGAATTTTAGACATGGGCATCTCATGGTGGTTCGAGATAGAGCCTTGCCTATGACACTGATCACATCTTCTCACAAAATAGTAAGTATCCTTGAATAATGAAGGCCAATAATAGCCACTTTGCAATACCTTCCTGGCTGTCCGATCACCTGCATGGTGACCTCCAACTTGGGAAGCATGACTTACTTCCAAGATGCTAGACACCTCCACATCAGAGATGCATCGCCTAATAACATCATCAGTACATCGTTGAAAAAGATACGGTTTATCCCAGAAGTAGTGTTTCACATCATGCATGAACTTTCTCTTTTGATGAAATGAGAGATTCTCAAGCGTCACTTTACTTACTACGTAGTTCGCAAAGTCTGCATACCACGGTAAGTCTTTCACCATAGCAGCTAGGATCTCTTCGTCGGGAAATGCATCATCAATCTCAAGGTCGGGTTGCGCTATGTGCGCACTCTCAAGTCTAGATAGATGATCAGCTACTTGGTTTTCGCAACCTTTTCTATCCTTTACCTCGAAATCAAATTCTTGAAGCAATAACACCCACCGAATTAGCCTTGGCTTAGTATCCTTCTTTGCCATTAAATATCTCAGAGCCCCATGATCTGTATGAACCACCACTTTGGTTCCCCAAAATTAAGCACGGAACTTTTCAAAAGCATAAACAACTGCTAGAAGCTCTTGTTCCGTGACGGTATAGTTCTTCTGGGATCTATTCAAGGCCTTGCTCGCATAGTATATTGGATGAAATAGCCTTTCTCTTTTCTGACCAAGTACAGTACCCAAAGCTACCCCACTTGCATCACACATCACTTCAAACGGTAGAGACCAATCGGGTGCTACAATAATAGGAGCTTCAACTAGCTTCCCTTTGAGGAATTCAAATGCCTTCAATCAATCTTCACTGAAGTCGAACTTTGCATCCTTCTCCAAGAGTTTGCATAATGGACTAGCAATCTTGGAGAAGTCATTGATAAACCTTCGATAAAAACCTGCATGACCGAGGAAACTACGCACTCCCTTTACAGAAATTGGAGGTGGTAGTTTCTCAATAACCTCAATTTTGGCTCGATCAACCTCAATTCCTCTTTTGGAGACTTTGTTCCCAAGAACAATGCCTTCTTTAACCATAAAATGTCACTTCTCCCAGTTTAGCACCAAGTTGAACTCAACACATCTCTGTAACGCCATACTCAGATTCGCCAAGCACGATTCAAATGATTCACCCACAACTAAAAAATCGTCCATGAACACCTCCAAGGTGTCTTCAACCATATCAGAAAAAATGGACATCATGCAACGCTGAAAAGTGGAAGGTGCATTACATAACCCAAATGGCATACGTTTGAAGGCAAACGTACCATATGGGCATGTAAAAGTGGTCTTCTCTTGATCCTCAGGAGCAATACAAATCTGATTATAATCGGAATAACCATCTAAGAAATAAAACCATCCCTTCCCTTCCAATCGATCAAGCATTTGGTCCATGAATGGCATTGGGAAGTGATCCTTAAGCGTCCACGAATTCAGCTTCCGGTAGTCCATACACACTCTCCACCCTGTGACAGGTCTGAGTGGAATCAGCTCATTCTTTTTATTCGCAACTACCGTCATGCCCCCTTTCTTGGGCACACACTGTATTGGACTTACCCACTTACTGTCGGAGATTGGATATACTACCCCAACATCTAACCACTTAATAATTTCTTTCTTCACCACCTCCTGTATGGGTGGATTCAAACATCGTTGATGCTCAATGGTAGGCACACAATTTTCCTCGAGCTGAATCTTGTGCATACATATCCCAGGAGGGATACCAATAATATCAGCAATAGTCCAACCGATGGCTCTCTTGTATCTCCTCAGAACAAAAATAAGAGCTGCAACCTGTTGCTCACCCAAATCAGCCACAACAATAACCAGAAGTGTATCACCACTTCCCAAAAATGCATATTTCAGGTGACTGGGCAGCTCCTTCAATTCTAGCACTGGTGGTTCTTCAATGGATGGCTTTGCTGGTGGTGAAGGACGATTTTTAAGATCCAGATCCATCTTCTTAGGAGCATGAGAATAGGAGCCAATTCCTGTTAGAGCACAAATAGTTTCTTCATAGTCTTCAACATCCTCACACCTAAAATTCATAAGCACAACAACCAATGGATCAATAATAAGCTGCTTCTCTACAGATAATTCTTTCTCATCATCATAATAAACATCAGCTACAGAGAACACATTCATATCTTTGGGCTGCTTCATCGATTTACATACATCAAAATGGACCACTTCGTCATTCATCCGAAATAAAAGCTCATTAGCTCTTAGATCAATAAGCACACTTCCTGTTGCAAGGAAAGGACGTCCCAAGATTATGGGAACTTCAGAATCCACCTTTCAATCCAAAATAACAAAGTATGAAGGAAAGATGAAGGTGGAAACCTTCACCAATACATCATATAAGAAACCAACAGGTCATTTTACCGACCTATCTGCCATTACGAGCCACATATTGGTTGGTATAGGATCACCCAACCCCAACTTTCTGTAAATAGATAGTGGCATCAAATTAATACTAGCTCCCAAATCGCACAATGCCTTAGCAAAATCCAAAGATCCAACCGTGCAAGGAATAGTGAAAGAACCAGGATCTGTCTTCTTCTGAACTAGCAATCTTATAGCGATTGGACTGCAATGATGAACATTGTCTGCCAGCTCATAGCTTGCTGCCCGCTTCTTTGTCAAAATGTCCTTCATGAATTTAGCGTATCCGGGCATCTGCTCTAGCGCCTCTGCTAAAGGAACATTAATAGTCAACAGCTTCAACATAGTCATGAATTTACTGAACCTGGTGTCATCGGCTTTCTTTTTCAGTCTCTGAGGAAAAGGTGGTGGTGGAAGGGGAATAGGTTTCTCTGCCACTTTCTTTTTATCTTTCTTCCGATTGTCGATCTTTTTAGGCTGCAGACGTCTAGGGGTAACGTCAGGAACACTATCTTCAGCTTCTACGACATCTTTACATTCTGCATCAATAACATTATCTGCTATATCATCAACCACCTGCTTGCCTTTGGATGGATTTTCCAATGCTTTACCACTCCTGGTAGTAATAGCCATGCATGATCCATCATTCCTTGGGTTTTGCACAGTGTCGCTAGGTAAGGTGCCAGCCTTTCTTTGATTGAATGTCGCTGATAGTTGACTCAATTGTTGCTCCAGCTATTTTATCGCGGTGGAATGTGAATCAACCAATTGATTTATTGATGACAAATTATTCTTTACCTCAGTAACGCCTATATTGGTTGCCTCCACCCCTTTCAATAGCTTAGCCATCATATCATCCATGGACATCATTCCAGAGCCAGACGCCACAACCTTAAGGTTTCCAGGAGGAACATACAAACCACTCCTGTCAGTCTTATTCTTCTAACCACCTTGATCGTGGTCCTTGTATCCAGATTTATCATAATAGTTACGACTTTGGTTTCCTTGGGCATTGCCTCAGAAACCCCCCTGATTATTCAAGTAGTTCTCTTCTTCCTCAGAGTCGGATTCATCTCTTCCCTGTGATACAATGGGCTTAACCTTTTCGGTCTTCCTTGATAATAAGTGCTTGGTAAGAAGATCCATCTGCGTTTTCATGTGAGCCATATCTTGGTCACGTTCCTCTTTTCTACGCCTCTGCTCTGCAATTAAGCCAATAGATATGGTAGAGCTTGCTACCTCAGAATCCCTGGTATGCCAATCTCTACTCTGCTTTGTCATACGATCTAGCATATCACTTGCCTCAAGAAAAGTAAGGTCCATGAATGACCCAAATGCAGCATTATCAACCACTGGCTTTGTCACCGAGTTCAAAGCCCTATATAATATTTCCATCAAGTGGATATTCGTCATCTGATGGTTTGGGCACCGCATAAGCTTCTTCTTGAACCTCTCCCATGTTTCGTGGAGAGCTTAAGTTGGAAGCTGTCGAAAATTGCTAATCTTATCCCGTAGTTGGGATCTCTTGGATGGCGGAAAGAATCTTTCTAGGAAAGCGTCTTTCAGTTGCCTCCAATTAGTAATAGAATCAGGAGTTAGCCCATTCAGCCATAGAGTTGCCTCCCCAGACAGAGACAATGGAAATAAATGCAGCCGAATTGCATTCTGCCCAACTCCTGGATTGTCAAATGACTTGTATGTTGAAATAAAATTGACCAGATGCATATTCGGATCATCTCCTGCAAGTCCACCAAATAACCCCTTGAGCTGCAATAACTAAATCATGGTGCTAGTGATATTGAACTTAGCTCCAGTGCCAAGGGCGGAGGAATAATAGCCCCTGTGGCACCAGCTCCATCCAGATCATCATCATCATCATCAAAAGGAGCCTGCACAGCTCGGCGGTCAGGTCTCATTCAAGCTTGACGTTTCCTCCTATGCATAGGTGTCGCCACTTCATCAGTACGCCTGGGATTCAGTAACTCATCATCACCCAGGTCCTTATCATCAGGATTTGTTGCTCTCCCTGGGTTATCAATATTCCTTTGATGTACTTGAGTAGCTTCCAGTACAGCTAATCTAGCCTGCTCCTGTTGAGCCGCCCTTCTGTCAATGTCACGCTGTGCATCCATTCTGCTAATAGGTTGAGGTTCAGGATTTATGGGTAATAATGGCTGACCAGAACTATGAGTATTTGGCATGCACTCAACAGAACCTGAATAAAACAAAAACAACAACTAAAAGTAAAATTCGAGAATATTTGACCAAAGGGTCTAGTAACTATCACAAACTTAGTTAACAACCGTATTCCCCAGCAGCGGCGCCAAAATTTGATAACGCCCAAACTACAACTTTCGTAAGAGTGTAAGCGGTCGCTGTCAAATATAGAACCCAACTGGGTTGGGTTTCGAATCCCACATGGAATACTTGGTCACTAAGTGTTGCGATTATTAATAGACTGTTGATCGAAAATTCCATGGAAAAGGGGGGATTGGGTTTGGCGTGAATTAATACTATGGAAGTGACAACAGAATGCTTGATTTAGTAAGATTTAATCACAGAGAAAAATAAGTTAGGGGTATGTCCACCTTATGAGTTCTACGTATATATTAACTATGAGTAATGCGGAATTCAGACATGCATGCACTTATAGAGATTCGTATTCTAATGGTAAATCCTAGTTTTTCTCAACCATCAAGGATTATTTCACTTTAACTCTCTCGAGCTTAAAGTGTATAACTAACGGTACAAATTCTCCAAGAAGTTAACCCAGTTATGTCACTAACGTGTAAATAGGGGTTGGTAGCCCTATTTCCTTGTCAGACTCTCTTTTCCAAACATGTAACTTTTCTCTCGAACAAGTTAATGCTATAATGGCGTATTATATATGTTTGCAACCACAAGAATTTAATTAAAACAAAGAGAGTAATGATATAAGTAGCATACGCATCAAGAATTCACAAACTCATATTAATAGATAGTATATCAAAAGGCTTCCATAACCCTAACACAAAAGTTTAGCTACTCATGATTGTAAAGGAAAACAACGAAGACATCATCATCATCATACCAAAAATATAACAATCTTCGCGAGAGGATGCTTTTAACGTCAAAGAGGGATGACATTTTCCTCTTAGCCATCTTTCACAAATATGTAGCATTTTTTCTCTCTGTCTAAACTTACAGAATCTGTAAACTGAATAATACTCAAAGTGTCGAATGAATTCTGAAAATGCAATCGTGAATCAATGAATGAATGAATGCTGAAAAATTCAGCAAAATAGGGTTTATATAACATCCTTGTCCTAGTCCTATTAAGTTACTGCTGCATCCCTAAGTATTTAAAAATACTGCTTTTGTCCGGGACAATTTCTCCATGCATCACATTCAGTCCATAGGCTTCCAAAAGTTGCCTTCCCTCTTCTGTGAAGTTTTCCTTTGCTGCCCAAAGGTCCAAAAAGTGCTGAAATCTTCATCATTAATACCTGAAAACATGCTAATCACGTAGGTTAGCTCACTTACAGGAAAATGGACTAAAAGTGCAGGAATTATATATTTTATCCTCAAAACTTAGCTATAACATGGGTAAATTATGGTGTTTAGGCGTGTAAATACACCCAACATCATGTACCAAGTCATGTTCCGAGTCATGCAAGTTCAGAATATGATCTTAGTTACTTTCATATAGTACTCTCAGTCTAACCAGTCTCGTTCGAGGACGAATATTCCTAAGCAGGAGATAATGTAACACCCCGCATTTTTGGGCTAGTATTTGAACCATCATTCCTACCTGTATAAGCTATAATCCAACTAATTCCCATGTGAATATAAGTTTCATGATCTTTATCCTCGTGTTTTATATGCTTTCGAGGTAAAAATGGTCATAAGAATCACTTAGAACATAGTTGAGCTAAGAGCCTTTGATTCGTCCAGAGTTTGGCATTGAATCCTACAAAGGTAGACTTTGAACGTGTATAACTTCTAGGATACATATAATTTTTCATCTCAAGACCCACCAAATTGTAGATAATTAAGTCATATTTCCAACGAAACCAATTTCGCTTTAATTTGATACCCAAGTGAAAAGTTATGGTGTTTTTCATGAGAGACAGTAAGACAATGGGATCGGGACGCAGCACACTGGTCTTTCAATGTTATAAGTGATACAACGTGTTGCTCTCTTAATGCAATATCTGATGCAACACAGAGCTTATTCCCCCTTCGTTTCATCTCCTAAAAGGTCAAGGGGAACTTTGGTCATTTCGCCTCAACCCCAAACATCCAAAGGATGATTTATAGCATCTAAAAGGACATTATTTTCCCATCTACATCAAATCAAATATCACAAAACGCTCCTCTTTCCCCCATGAACAAGGTTCAAGCTTTTTCTCTCAAGAGCATAATAATTCAAGCTTCAAATTCACGATTTCTTTAAGAATCCATTGAATTATGTATGTGGGAATTCATCCATGGTCCCCTTTCACCCATGGAGCCCAAAACCTCTTTTCTTCCAATTAAAGAAGGAATTTTCTATCATTATGGTATTTTACATGTTTAAGAAAGATTTAATCTCTTGTTTTCATGGTGTTTTTAATTCAATTCAGCCCAGGTGTGATTCCATGTAAGATTTTGAATTCCTCATGCCATGAATATGAGTTTCCCATGCTTTATTCAAGGTAATTCCATGATAGATCCTAAATTCATGAATTTTAGAAAAATTCCCATACCATGTTAAATTAATTTGAAGATGAACCCCAGGTTATGAATCTATCCATGTTATCCTATTCTTTTTCCCATGTTTAAGATAGTCCTATGTTTAAGTTCATGATCACCATGTGTTTGATGAATTTCCCCATGGTAAAGTCTTAATCTCCATGTGTTTGATGAAATGCCCAAGTGATAGGTTCTTTGAATAATGCTTTCTTATTATGGTTTTGAATCTTTAGTATGTCCCTTCTGTTATTGCTATCGAGTTCTAGGTTATAAATACCCAAAAACTTAGCTATTACTTAGTCTCGGTATTTTTAGAATAGTTTTGAATATATTAGAGTATTATCAGTTTTGTCAGTTATCATATCAGTAAGCTCAGTTCTGTCTAGTAATCTGAGTCAGTCCAGTTGGGAGTAGAATTTAGCACCGAGCAAACCTAGGGATGGGGGCTTACCTGCGTGTTGAGGGTGTGACCTTTAGCAGCAGTCCCTGCATTCCAGAACTACGTAGCTAGCGTAGGTTAAGATGTTTACCTGCCATTTAAGGGTTGACATATATCTCACTAAAGAACCTACCAGTATATGGTGACTCTTTAGTCCTTCGAGACTTCACTTTAGTGGATCCACACAACCAGTATTTGTACCTATGGCACGGTACTGATACCCTTCCAACTAGGATCAAAGGTTATACCCCAATTAGCTCATATTGGGGAATGTTGGCCAGATGATAGCTACCAAAATTTTAGTCCAATATCAGTTCAGAAGTCAGTTCAGGTTTTCTTGATAATAGCATACAATTTATTAGTTAAATCAGTACCCAAATTTTAGTATCTTAGTTTACAGACTACATCAGAATCATATTTTATGCTTGGTTTTGCATTCTTAGATTTTATAGTTTCATGTATTTTTGCTCAGCTATCTCGTGTTGTTCAGTGGTTCGTATTCATATTTTAGTTACTCAGTATGTATGCTAGTTACCCTCTTTGCTTATATTTAACTTATTTTATCACCTAGATCTCAGATATTAAGTTAATCAGATCAGTTCAGTACATATAGGTCTATTTTCACACATTTACGTATTCATGTTTTACTGTATCCTAGTTTCGGTTCTACTTCTATTATAAAATAAAAGTTGTAAGAAACTAAGTGTAGTGATTCACCAGCTTATCAGATTATGTTTGTTACTCGTGTTTTAAGATATTTCAGCTTTTAATCTATTTCAGTCTCTTGGTGAGTCTACTTACACCTAGTCTTGCATGTTTTGAGATTACGTATGAAAATAGTTTTACTTATTGCATTCACCGCCGATTACATTCACCGCTGATTACTCAGTACGTTCAAGAATTGCTGATCCATATATATGTTTATGTTCTACATTATCTCATAATGTAGGTACCAGTTATAGCCTACGCATCATAATGCAGTTACAGTTCTAACTAGCAGGTGTTGAGTTCTCCTATTTCGGGGTGTTCAGTAAGATGTTGTTTATGTACTTTACTTTATTACTTATATGTATTGATTAGTGGTATCTAGGGTTATGTCCTATCTATATATTATCATTATAGTAGAGGCTTCATAGATGTCAGTCAGAGTCAGTCATGTAATTTCAGTTTTTTTCTCAGTTTTATCAGATTATAAATTGTATCAATATTATAATTCTTCTAGATTTTATCATGATTATATTTCCACACAACAGAACCAGCTATGTAATATATTATAATTCTAATGCTTAATAGTATGACCGTTCATAGGTTAGCTTGGGATCACTTGTTGTTCCAAGCACTGTGTTATAACTAGGGGTAGTCTCGAGTCGTGACCCTTCTTGACATTATTAATTGTTCAAGAACCATTATGTAGTTCCATGTTTATGTTCATGATCATGTTCTCACAAGTTGAGTTCGTAGTGTCAGTATGATTCAGTTAAGTTTAACTTATGATAGTTCCTATTACTTCTTGATTTTATCTTTAGTCTTCATTCGAGGATGAATGATCCCAAGGATGAAATAATGTAACATATCACTCATGAACTCATTTTTATCTAGTACTTATCTTAGTCTAAAGCAAAATAATAGATTTTCAGGATTACACAAATGGAACAATGATTTGTGATTTAAGACCTTGACTTATGCTTCCAATTGTAAAGCTAATTCCATGAAATAAATGCTACGAGGTTCCTATGAATAAAATTGTGCCATGATCCCAATCCATAGATCTTTGAATCAGTCAAGGAACCATATACAAAAACACGACATTTTTCTCAGGTTCCCATTAGAAGGATCACAAGTCGTGAAATAGAATCCATAGTCCGTGGAACCTTTTTGTGATTAAGATATAGAGATTGTGCAATTTTGATTTAAGAGAACAAAAATGTAACAAATATTGTTGTGAAATTCATTTTATTATGTCTTTTGACTATATTTCCCTTCTCTATAGTTGTTATATGCTATTTGTGCATTGTGGTTTCAATTGGCACGAGCCCCCGATGTGTTTAGGAGTGATTTGGGTTAGTTTGGGACTTTAAGGATTTTAAAATAACAAGTTTTACTTTGGTCAACATTTTATTTTTTAAGCATTGGATAATTATTTTGATTGCTCCATTGGGTTTGAATTATCAATTTTGGATTAGTATCATAGTTACTTTAGGCTCGGATCCTTTATTTTTTATTCTTACCCTCTTTGCAAGAACTAGCTAAGATAAGCTTTAGGGGGTCCTAGGGGTTAAATTGTTGTAAACAATCTCTTTTTGGAAATTTGATGGTGTCATTGAGTTTGGAACTTTGATAATATCCTAGAAGCATATTTGATTTTCTTTGATGGGGTCCCAAATAAATTTCTGAGTCTCCGTTCGGAGGCTTTTGGAACAATGCAAATTCAGAATTACTAATATCTAGTACAACAACCTCCTTCTTCACAAACGTGAGACCTTAGCTTCAAATGTGGAAAATTAAAATATCGTTCATCATGGTCGCAAGGTTGTGTCTATGATCTCAAAGAGTTATCGAGATCTAGTCAGTTTTTTTCTTTATTAGGAACACGACGAGACAATCATAAACATGATAGGTCAAGTCATCAGCCTTCACGAACGCAATGGGTTGGACGTAAATACAAAGGCCAACCAAATTTATAGTCAATGTTGACCCTCGTGATCGCGAGGTGGGACCACGACCATGAGATATTCTTTAGAGAATAGTATAAATACTTTATTTTCACAATTTTTACCATTATTGGAATTAGGAGCTTCAAAAAGGGTTATTTGTTAGGGTTTCTACATCATTCCTGTTTGGGTAAGGTCTAAACTCTTGTTTCCATTAATTCATATTGATTATATTTCAAATATACCTTTTAATATTGTTTTCAAACTAGAATTTGGGAAATTTTGGGGTAAACTTTAAAAATTAATTCTTTTTCGATTTTGAGCATCAATTTCATCTCTTTTTTTCTTAAGTTTTCATCTGAAGACTCCTATGTATATGTAGAACATGTTTTTTAAAAAAATCCAAATTCACCCTTTTAATTTTGAACCTATTTTTCAAACTAATTTTAGATCCATTCTAAATATAGTTGATATGGGTACTTACCATTTTTTATGCGTAGATTATGTTTTTGATAGAATTAGCTTACAACAAGACCGTTTGAAAGGGAAAAGCTTTGAGTTGAAGGGTCTATGCTTGGATCTTTGTTCCTTGAGATAGGTTATGGCTTAACTTTCTTCAGGCTGGAATGGATAGTTAACTATTCACATAAAGCATGCTGCGGAATATGCAATTACTCATGGGACTTATATTTTGGAGAATATTATTACTATAGTTTGATTATATGGCGGATTATTTATATTTTCTTGTTAACTTGAGAAATTCTATTGTTGTGATGACCGTTTGATGGCTTTATTTGATATTTATAGACCTTATTTATGCATTAAATGTCATTATTAATATTGGGATGCATGTATGGGGGATTTATTTGAAATTATAGGTCTTATTTGTGAATTAATTGCCTCTATCATTATAGTAATGCTCGAGTGAGGGGTTTTGAAATGCTATATTGGTGTCTTACATGACTATTCATTCTAGAGGTGTTGAATGAGGGTCAATATCACGAATCATTGAAATATTGACTTGATTCCAATCTCATTCAGACCTATATTGAATTTATTTCTATGATCATACAGATTTGTTGTGAGCATTACATACTCATTTCATACATACATATTCATGAGTTACTAGTACCACTAAGAAACACTAATTTTGAAAGATAATGAAACTCTTTGTAAAATTCTTTTAATGTGAACACTACCTAACAAGTTTTATTGGGATTGAAATTGAGATTTGAGAAAGTATATGGGTTGTGAAACCCCTAGGGTCCTATATTGGAACTTGTCATGACCATAAAACAAAGGGTCATGATGAAACTTGTCGCGGCAAGCCTTGACAAGTAAGCCTATCACCCAAACTGATATTAAATGAGAACAACAACACTAAATCGCAAGGTAAGGCTTCTAAACCAAAGTCGAACAACACATATAAAATAATGGCAAAAAAATACATAATAATGATACCATAAATCTCCTCAAAATCCAGTGCCATGGTGTAAGAACTAGATAAGTACATCTTAATGTCAAAATAAACAACTGATAGTCCAAAAGGAAAATAATTTATCTCAGAATATGAAAAAAAAAAACATAAACTAAACAAGAGGAGGTAGTAGATCAACTTTGGAAGCATAGACCGAACTATACCTCAGAAATACTCCTAACACAGCCCGAATTAGCAATCGTCCAGCGCACATGTGCCTGGTTCTATATAGAAAGGGCTCTATAGGGATGAGTGTGGTCCATTTGTACTCAGTAGGTATCATAGACCGACTGAGCAAAGTAGAAAATAAAATATATAAAATACACACTATGGGCACATCACATACAATCAGAAAATAGCCCAAACGATAGCCCACATTGTCTCCTCTAATAGCTCTAAAATATTCACATACATCAAATATGAATATGAAAAATTATCACAAATAGATAGACATCAAATAAATCTCAAAAGTATAACACACAATGTACATAATGAATGAATACAATGAAGATGATGATGATGATAATTTGATATGTCCGAGGTTATCTCACAACCTCTGTGTATGCCTATCGATCTGTGATCCTGTGGTTGGGCCCATAGAGAGTTCATCAACTCATATAAAATCCAATAGCCAATACCAATACGATATCCATATCTCTTCTCTGACATATGCATCGACAAAGGCTTTTTAAAGATGTCAGATTTTCTATCAGAAAAATCAGTATTACCACAGTGCTAGCAATGTTTCATGAATGTAATAATTTGAGGATGCAATGCTCATAATCAATCAGAATTAGAATTTCCAATTCAAACCAATAATACAAGCACGTGCACCAAAAATCCTCTCAATAAACCAACCATCCATAATCCAACATAATCCATGTGCCAATAGAATCAGATATACCATAATATGCCATTGATACAATATAAATCCCAACTTAGACAATTTCCACTAACTAAAAAACAACTAATTACATTAATACCAGGCCAATAACCTTATATAATACCCCACACGATTACACATAGCAAATAATATCTTAAAACCACCAAACAATAACAAAATAATCCCCCACATGCGCACAAAACAATAATATCCTTTTATATTAGTATTAACTACCCAACTCATTTTGAAGAAAGTTAAGCCATAACATAGCTCGAAAGATAGAATCTCAGTCCAAAAAGCTCATTACCAAGCCTCCCTATAACGAACAACCTCGAAATAAACTAAAACATATAAATATAGATTTTACACGTCAAAAGAAAGCCAACAATATCCATATTTCCTATTTCTTGGTCGGGGTGAAAATAGACCCCCAAAATATGTTTTTAAAATAAAAGGGTAAAATCAAAAAAAAAATTGTTCAAAAATATATTGCCCATGATTAAAGGAACACATAGAATAAAACCAAAGTGAAAATGAGTTGGAATTAAAGTTTCAAAAGAAGGATTACTAATTTAGGCCTTCCAGGCAAAAATCCCAAAAATCCATTTTTAAATCAATTTTTAACAAGCTTTAGATAAAAAGAATTGAAGAAAAATAATTGAAATATGGATCTGGAGCTTACCAAAGGTTTGAAATGGAATAAATTACACAAAAACTCTAAAATTCAGAGCTCAAAGTCCCAAAAAAGTAAAAAAAATTGAGAAAGGGGTATATAGACCACCCTGGCATCACTTAAGTGAATAATGGGTTGCATAAGCGGCTATCTATTGTAAGGACAAGCATCTTTTAAGCGGGTGTAGAAACACCCACCAAGGTTGGGATCCTTTGCTTATGTGGACCCTCAGCCGCTTAAGCAACCTTAGCTTAAGCAGAAGGGCCTCTATTAAGCGGTACCCTAGCTTGCAACCTGATCTCTTAAGCGATCGACTGGAAGCTTAAGTGACCCTTCACTTAAGCGACCTAAAGGGCACTTAAGCAAAGGCACAAGCTGGGTGCACGAGTTGAAGACTTGGAAAAATTCCAAGTCTTTGTGTATCCCTCAAGATTCATCCAAAATCTCAAGAATGCCAATGAACTATGATACCCTATCAAATTCAACACTTCTGTCTCAATGGCGATATTAGATTTTTGAAAAAAAAATCTCATTTTCACAAAATTATCTCCCTAGATCTAATTTCACAACTTTCAAAAATTAGGATCGAAATCATATACCAAAGTCGTAAAATAAAAAAATCATGTTACCAACCTAAAAATTGACGTCTTGAATAAAATGGCGCTAGTCGATTTTTCCATCTAACACATAGAATACTAAATATTTACTGAAGTCAATTATAAAGACTTTTTAACCTCAAAAATTAGATATTATCACAAACACATAGAAATGTATTAGGAATCATTCCAATCATCCCCACACTCTAAAAATACAATAAAGTAACCATGGAGAGGGGGTAAAATGGTCAAATCAAATAAAATGCATATTTCATAATAATCAAGTTATTACATAATCCACCACTAAAATTTTAGTTCATCCTCAATCTAAAGGCAAGGGAAATACCTCAATCAGCAAAAAGTTGGGGATAACTACCAATCATATAAGACTCAACCTTCCAAGTAGCCTTATCTACAGGTCGATGTTTCCACTGAACCTTAATTACTAAAATATCTCTAGAACATAGTGTTCAAACATCCCTGGCTAAAATAGAGATGGGATCACAAAGTACAACCTCTTATCTAACTGAACTGAACCCTAATGAATGACATGAGACTCATTCATAATGTAAATCTGAATGATGGAAATATGAAAAACTTTATGAATATCTGATAAATCTGGGGGCAATGGTAACTCATAAGCCGCATCACCGATATTCCAAAGAATTGCATATGGTGCATTATATTTGGGTTTAAACTTAACTGTAATACCCTAAATTTGCAAGATCTAAACCCCTCTTAAAAGATAGACAACAAATTTAGCTTTCCAACTCTTCAAGTCTTGCCTTATTCTGATATCGTGGAAAAAGTTAGGAAAAATTTCCCTTAGGGATGTGAAATACTTCCATGATGATGACTCAGGTAACAAATCATTACCACTAGTGATGAGTTATCAAGAGCGAGTCATACACACTCTAGTGAAGGCCCCAAGTTTTAGCCTTGTACCTATGATTAGACCTTATGACTTGTAATTAGAGTCTATGAGTCATATAGAGGGAAATATAGTCATAAAAACAGGTTATCCAAAATAGCCTCCGGTGGTTATGAGTTCAGCATGGGACTCATAGTGAGACGTTATGAGTAATATAGTTGACTCAGAGCCTAACTAGAAAGGAATTTGTGAACCAAGTTTCAAACTACGATTCCACCTAACAACTCATATTCAGTCCCAATAAGTCATAACATGGTGAATCATAGTCAATACAGTAATGTCCACAAAATCAGAGTCCCAACTGATAACTCAAACTACAACTGTAACTAGACTTGATGAGTTGTAGGATAAATTGTAACAACTGGGGAACCCAGTTTCCTGCATGATTTTCAAGGGCTTTTATATCTTTTCCCACTCCCTAAAAAGCCAAAACCATGTCTTTTTATCCTCCCAAAAGGTTGTATATGGATCCAAAGCACCAATTCATAACATAATCATCAATTCCACCTAAGAGAAATAAAAAAAGAGTGAGTCCCTTCTTCCTCAAGTGCAAAATAGAGTTTCTCAAGAACAAGATCAACTCCAAGGAATTTTCCAAAACTTCTACTTCAAGTATGTGGGATATTCATTAGTTGGTCCCTTTGACCCATTAAATCCCAAGAACTGTCTGAACTTCAAGTGTAAATCTCTTTTCTCTTTTATGGGGTTCCAAGTTAACCATGAATCTTATGAATCTCCTCTCAATTTTTTGAGTCTAAACCATGAAAATATATTCCGTCATGATAATTATGTTTCCATATGTTTGATAATACAAATATCTACATCATGATTAGTTACTGAAATATGGGGTGTTATTCATGATTTTCCTATTCCATGGATTGTTTAATATTTGCCAAAATTTATTTGCAATAGATAGTGCTGGTGGGTTATATATACCCGATGCCTAATTGTTTATGCATGTCATAGTTTTCAAGTTATAAGATGTCCATACCATGCTTATATCATCAAGCTCATAAAATTATTATAATAAGCATTTGTCACTAACAGATCATATTTAATGATTAATAATATCAATTTCATTTAGTAGGGAGTAATACTTAGCACCAAGTGAATGCAGGGATAATGGATCCCCTGTCAGTTCGGCATGAGTCGTTAGTAGCAGTCCCTAAGTTCCAAACCTACGGTGCCATTGTAGATTTTGAGGGGTCCCCCATTAGTGAAGGCATGACACCCTCATTCTTCAGAACATTAGATTAGTGGATCCATGCCAACCAATGTTTGTACCCTTGGCTAGATACTAACACCAATCTAATTGGGTTACTAATTGGACACCTTTTTTGCTCAGACTAGGGTATATCAGTTGTATCTGGCTCCTACAGTCTTGGTTCAGTATTCAGATTATACCAATTCATGTTTGTACGACTATGTGTCCAGACTATCAGTTATTTAATTAATCAGTTTTATCAATTATTTCAACATATTATTTACTTGGACTTACATTCAATTTAAATATTTATGCATTCTTGTTCAGTACCATTAAATATATATATTAGCTAGTGCTTATATCATATACCATTATATTTAAATTAATGACCATATACTCTCTTTTGCACTATATTAATTTCACAATATAGATCCAAACGATCAATTCCTAGATTGCATGTAGTCTGTTCCTACATCACTCAGTTGCAACACTAGTGAGTCATTATTAGTTGATGACTAGTTATATTATTTATCTTGCTTTCTAGTATATCAATATATGTCATCTTAATAGTCAGAGTTAGTTGGGGACCTGTCCCAACAACTTATCATATTTAGAGGCTATCAGACAGTTAGACAGTTAGTTATGTTTTTAGTTGTGTGTTTTAGACACCTTTGTTATAGGTTTTTTTTTAGATATTTAATTAAATGAGTTTTACACGACATTTTATTATCTTTATTTCAGTGCTTATAGGTTTTGCCAGTTTATAGGTTAGCTTGGGGTAACTTGTGGCCTTAAGAACCATGTTACAACTATGGATAGTCTTAGGTTCTTACAAATTTTATATCAGAGCACGAGGTTTAAATTGTCCAAGGGTGTCTGATTGTTGCATTAAGTAGAGTCTTGTTCATGGGTGTGAAGTTCGCCACACTTCTGGGTGAGAGTCTATGATATGTTTAGGAAAGTTTCTATTCTTTTCATATTCTTTTCGTGTGATGTGGCATGACCTCGGTTATGCTTATTGAAATACCCTGGGTTTTGAACCATAGAAAATTCCTTGGTTTTTGGCTTCTATACATCTATGACTTGGGGTACTTCTCGTATGATGTGGTACAATTTTGTTGGTCTTAGTCGTATAGTGACCAGTGTATGTTGGATGATTTCTATCTAAGGTATGGTTGGAACATACAAGTTGTATGATAGGGTACGGGTCAGGTGACATAGTGGTATTTGTCCAGTGTTGGTTGGTGTTGGGTGGTTGAGTTTCTCACATGGGTATGACTATGTAAGTACGAGTCGTATGGTTGGTGATGGTTCTTTGATTTAGGTTTTCCTTCACTTAATCTAAAACTTAGTAACATAATTTGGATCTGAATATGAGTGGCTCACCATGAGTCATGAGGATAGGGTGTGAGTCGTATAGTCTAACTCGTATATTGGGCAGTATTTAACCCCTCGTGATTCTATTATAGGTATGGGTGAAGGGTACCACTCGTACCCTAGGGTATGATTTGTATGAGGTGTTCGTACCATCCTACAGAAATTTTAAGGAGTTTAATTTGGGGGTAATCTGGACATTATCCCTCTTAACCTATTATGACCCCACGACTTAAAACACCTTTTTGGGGATTCAATAACCTATTTTCAATCAATTAAACTCTCTTAAACACTCTCAAATTCTCTCAATTCAATTGGGTCAAGAAAGGCTAGGGTTTTATTAATAGGATTAATTTGGGGCTTACAAGGGTTATCTCTCTCTGTCATCTTTGTAATCTAAGGTATGTTACTTCTCCCTCATATATAGTTCCAACTAAAGGCATGTTTTATGAATTGTTTTCATGGCATAAATATTGTCTGGTTTTGGGTTTTCAAATATATGTTGGGGGGTTTAGTTACAATGGTTGGTTAAGGTTTTCCCATATTTTTACTTATGGTTTTCATATTATTATGGTGGTTTGAACAATTGGTTACATGGGAATAGTTAATTTGTACATAGTTTTTGCTTTAGAAATACTATACCCCCAACATGTTTGATAAATTGCCTATTAGAATGTTTTTGGACAAATTGTTAGACTTTTATTGAACTATGCATTGTATAACTTGGTAATGGAACTCTAAATGCTATAAATGGTTTAATTGGTTTTGAATGGTTAAATGGTAAGGGATTAGTAGTTATGGTTGGTCTAATTGAAAGCTTTGTGGGGTACAAGGGAATCACCCAAGAAAGAATAATAATGATTACTTTCTGGGTACATGGTATTCCCCTAATAGAACTTAATAATGTAATCTATGGGTACATGGAAATCCCTTCTTCTTAAAAAGGATGCATAAGGACATTGCTTGTAAGATATAGTTGGTATGACAATACCACTACTTATAGCCTTGGTTAATAATAAATGGAATGGTCGTTTGATTGTGTGGTAATGGTTTTAATTGGGTAATAATGGCTGGGTGCGATAGCTAATCATGAAGGTGTGAGTCCAATGGATGGACACTAGAAACTCATGTTTGCCAACATAAGGACTGGTCATGGCGACCATACATGATACTTACGGGGTACATGGGAATCCCTTAAGTACACTTGTACATATATATCATAGAGAGCGAAGGGTACTTAGGAATCCCCCACTCCTATAGTATCTTCGATTCATGTGGCTACACACATTGGGGCTGGTTCAGGGGATTACACTAGACCCATATAGCCCGTGGGTGGTTTGAGGACTGTTAAGCTATACATATTTAGGTTAATGGTTTTAAAAGCATGCTAAACTCAATACTCTTTCCCAACATGGTTATATATATGCATGTATGGTTGTGCATGCATATGGTTGTTTTACTTAGTTTTAAAGGTTGGCATTATAAATTCCTTATCTTGAATGTATTTTAGCATTCACCCGCTAACTCATCATCGGGCAGTTGTATCCCCACGCGATGTAGGAACTAACCATTCTATTCCTCCTTCTTAGTGATCGAATTTGGGATCAACTTGGTTGGATTAAAGTGGTGAGCTTCCTTATTTTGAAAGGCTCCATTTCATGTCATGGATGTTCTTACATATTGTGGTCATTTTATAGTCATCAGTTTTGTTTATGGTTGGAGGCATGTCCCAATTCTAATATTGTTTTACTTTTTGTTAGAGGCTTTGTAGGACTACTATAGGTTGTTATAGGTGGTGTCAATAGTGGTGTCAGCCTTAGTATTGGCATTGGTATTAGGGTTGATGCCATTTGACTATATTTTTTATTGTTCCATCATATTATGGTATGTTATGGACTCATACTTTGTTATTATTTTTGTTTTGGTATAGGTATTGGTTGGGTATTAGATGGTTTGACTTGCTTGGGTTGGTCATAGTTATGGACCTATCCCAGAGTTTGGAATTGTATAAAATACTATCTTGTTGTATGTTCAAAGTTTCTGACATGAGATGCATGTTTGGAGGCTGGGTTGGGTAACGGGAGTGGTCCTCGATCCTGGTTGGACTTGGGATACCTATTACGATAAGGCCCCATTTTTGGTCGTGTCACTTATCCTTCTACCTCATTTTCCACCATTTATAGAAAATGCCTTCCAAAAAGGCAAATGAAAAGACGAATAGGGACCAGCCCACACCACCTATTCTTGAAAACCTTCTAAATGAGCAAGTATCTTACGCTGAATTTAAGGCTACCTTCATTATACTAGCCCAATCCATGGCCTCTCAAACTAACCAGTAGTTTATTTATCTTGTTAACCCATAGTTAATGCGCACCATCTAGGATATGAGAATTTACTCGGATGAATCCTCTAGTGTTCTCTAGATCTAAGTCTAAGGAGGATCTACGAGAGTTTGTAAATTTTATACAAAAGGTGATAGCTATCATGGGTGTTACTCCTAGTGAGAGTGCTGACTTAATTTCATACCAGTTGCAAAGAGTATCTCATACTTATGTTAAGCAGTAGAAGGAGGATAGATGTGCTGATTCGGGGCCTGTAAAGTGGGATGAGTTTTCTACTGCTTTCTTTGATAGGTTCTTCCTACTCGAGTTAAGAGAGTCTAAGGTGAAATATTTTATAATTATAAAGTATGGTAACATGAGTATGAAGGACTACTTACTTAAGTTCACCTAGTTGGAAAGGTATGCTCTGACCATTGAAGCTTATTCTAGGGCCAGAATAATAAAATTTCTATTGGAAGTTTCTGAGGACGTGGTCAAGGACTGTAGAACAGCTATGTTAAGTAAGTAGATGAACCTCTCTAGACTGATAGTTCATTCTCAATAGATTGAGGAAAAGAATCTCAAGGAGAAGGAAAGGGAGAATAAGAAGGAAAAAATGGGTATATTCAACTTCTCATAACAAAGGTATGATGGTGGGAATCATTTTAAATTCTACCAGAAATCTTCAACTCTAGCCCTGTCTTCTATCAGTGCTCCAGTGCCTAAGTTCAAATTGGACAATCGAGATAGGGCACCAGGCTCTAAATCTAAAGATAGTATGAACAGTGGCTTCACAAATCCAATTTGTAAGAGGTGTGATAAGAACCATAAGGGTGAGTTTATGGCTAGAAACAATGCGTGTTTTAGGTATGGCAAGACAGGACATAGGATAAGGGTTTTTCCAAGGGGTATGTGGAAGGTCAAGAATGATCATCAAAAAGGCCAAACTAATTCTTTAGTAGCACCAACAGGTCACCCTACTCAGCAAGGTGCCCGTTCTAGTGCAACTAGTGGACAGCACCAGAATCGACTCTCTGTCCTTCTACTCAAAAGGATTAGGGGGATTCTCCTGATGTGGTTACTAGTACATTACAAGTCTTTCACCTTCATGTATATGAATTATTAGATCCTAGAGCCACACTATCCTTCATGACTCATTATATATATATGTAGACTTCGGAATCAACTCAATAAGTCTTGCAGAACCTTTATTAGTGTCTACTCTAGTTGGTAATTCTATCCTAGCCAGGCGGGTATATAGAAATTGCTTGGTCATAGTCTCTCAAAAAATCACGTTAGTTGATCTTGTAGAATTAGAGATGACTGATTTTGATGTCATCCTTGACATAGATTGGCTTTATTCTTTTTATTCCTTAGTTGACTGTAGAATCAGGATAGTTTAGTTTTAGTTCCCTAATGAACCAGTCTTAGAATAGAGGGGTAGTACCTCAGTCCTAATAGGCTGAGTTATCTGATTTCTCAAGGCGAGGAAAATAATTTCCAAAGGCTATCTATCATCTTATTTAAGTCAAGGAATCAAGTTTTGAAATCCTAAGTCTAGATTTAGTTCCAGTAGTGAATGAGTTTCCAGAGCTATTTTTAAAAGATATTTGATTTCCTCCTAAGAGGGAAGTTGACTTCAGAATTGATCTCCTCCCAAGTACCCAACATATCTTAATTCCACCTTATAGAATGGATCTAGCTGAGCTTAAGAAATTGAAAGAACAATTGAAATAAATCTTAGATAAGGGCTTCATCAGGACTAGTGTTTCCTCATGAGGTGCTCTAGTGCTCTTTGCATGCAAGAATGATGATTCTCTCAGAATATGCATCAACTACCATTAGTTGAACAAAGTCATAATCAAAAATAAGTATCCTCTCTCCAGGATTGATGACTTGTTCGACTAACTTCAAGGTGCAAATTATTTCCCTAAGATAGACCTTAGATCCAACTTTATCCGTTCAGATTCAGAGAATGTGACATTCTTAAGATAGCCTTCAGAACTCAATATGTTCACTTTTAATTTGTAGTTGGTAATTCTATCCTAGCCAGGCGGGTATATAGAAATTACTTGGTCATAGTATCTTAGAAAAACATGTCAGTTGATCTTGTAGAATTAGAGATGACTGATTTTTATCTCATCCTTGACATAGATTGGCTTTACTCTTTCTATGACTCAGTTGACTGCAGAAATTGGATAGTTTAGTTTTAGTTCCCTAATGAACCAGTCTTAGAATAGAGGGGTAGTATCTCAGTTCCAATAGGCTGAGTTATCTGATTTCTCAAGGCGAGGAAAATAATTTCCAATGGTTATCTATCATCTAATTTAAGTCAAGGAATCAAGTTTTGAAATCCCGAGTATTGATTTAGTTCTAGTAGTGAATGAGTCTCCATAGGTATTTCCAGAAGATCTCATCTGATTTCCTCCTGAGAGGGAAGCTGACTTCAGAATTGATCTCCACCTAGGTACCCAGTATATTTTAATTCCACCTTATAGAATGGATCTAACTGAGCTTAAGAAATTGAAAGAATAATTAAAATATCCCTTAGATAAGGGCTTCATCAGGACTAGTGTTTTCTCGTGGAGAGATCCATTGCTCTTTGCGTGCAAGAATGATGATTCTCTCAGAATATGCATCAACTACCATTAGTTGAACAAAGTCACAATAAAAAATAAGTATCCTCTCCCCAAGATTTATGACTTGTTCGACTAACTTCAAGGTGTAAATTATTTCCCTAAGATAGACCTTAGATTCAAATTTTTTAACTCATATTCAGAGAATATGACATTCTTAGGATAGCCTTCAGAACTCAATATGTTCACTTTGAAATTGTAGTACTATCTTTTTTTCTAAGTAATTCTCCTATAACTCTTATGGACTTAATGAAAAGAGTGTTCAAGAAGTACTTGTCTATGTTTATGATAGTCTTCATACATAACATCCTCGTCTATTCCCATAGTGAATTTGAGCCTACAGATGATTTGAGGAATTTTTATAAACCCTTTAGAATCATCAGCTTTGCTCTAAGTTCAGTAAATGCAAATTATGGTTGAAATCAGTAGCTTTCCTCAATCTCGTCAATTCAGGTGATGGCATTAGAGTTGATCCTCTAAAGAATGAAGAAGTAAAGAACTCACCTAGAACCATCTCTCCATCAGATATCAGGAGTTTCTTAGGCTTAGAAAGTTACTACAGACAATTTGTTGAGGGATTTTCTTCTATTGATTCTCCCATGTATAGACTGACTTAAAAGAAATTCAAATTTTAGTTGTCCAATTATTGAGAGAAGAGTTTTTAGGAATTTAAGACTTGACTCACTTCCACTCTAGTATTACACTACAAAAGGGTTCAAATGGTTTTGTGGTTTATTTTGATTCTTCTATAGTTGGTCTTGGTTATGTTTTGATACTAAGAGGCAAGTTGAAAGATAGGTCTCTAGACAGCTTATACCCTATGAGAATAATTACCTGACTCATGATCTTGAGTTGGTAGAAGTTATTTTTTCCTTAAAGATATGGAGGCATTATCTATATGGGGTTCATGTGGACCTATTCACTGATCACAAGAGTTTACAGTATGTGTTCACGCAAAAAGACCTAAATCATTGTAAGAGAAAGTTGCTTGAATTGTTACAAGATTATGATATGAGTATGTTGCATCACCCGGTTAAGGCAAATATTGTGGTCGATGCCCTTAGTAGACTTTCTAAGCTAAGTGTTGCCCATGTTGGGGATGATAAGAAGGAGTTAGTTTGTGAGGTTTATCAGCTGGCTAGATTAGGTGTTCGATTGGTTGATTCGATCGAAGGTAGTGTATGGGTTCAGAATGGCTCAAAATCTTCTTCAGTTTTTGAGGTAGAGGAAAATCAAAACAGAGATCCTATTTTGGTTAATTTAAAAGAGATGGTTCAAGATTAGAAAGTTGAGGTTTTCTCCCAAGGGGGAGATGGTATGCTTCATCTTAAGGGCAGGTTGGGCTTTCCAAATATGGATGGTTTGAGGCAGTGAATGTTAGAAAAAGTGCATGGTTCATGATATTCTATTCACCCAAGAGCCAATAAGATGTACAACGATTTGCGAGAAGTCTATTGGTGGGATGGTATGAAAATAAATATTGTGGAATTTGTAGCTAAGTGTCTGAATTATCGGCATGTTAAAGTTGAACACTATAGACCTAGTGGTACGCTTCAGGAGTTTTGTATTCCCACTTGGAAGTGGGAATTGGTGAATATGGATTTTGTTCTAAGGTTACCTTTTACACACCATCAACATGATTTGATTTGGGTCTCGCGGATAGGATAAACAAGGCAACCCACTTCTTTCTAGTTCATACTTTTATTTAGCTGAGGACTATGCTAGACTCTATATCAGAAAGTTAGTGATGTTATATAGAATCACCTTGACCATCATTTCGGATAAAGGTACCTAGTTCACCTATCATTTTTTTGAAGGCTTTTTAGAAGGGTCTTGGTACCCATGTTCATCTCAGTATAGATTTTCACATACAGATGGATGGTCAGGTAGAGAGGACCATTTAGACCTTAGAGGACATGTTGTGGGCTTGCATTAGCGATTTTAAGGGTATTTGGGATGAACACTTACCTTTGATTAAGTTTTCTTACAATAATAGCTATTAATCCAGTATCTAGATTGCTCTATTTGAGGCTCTCTATGGTAGGAGGTGAAGATCTCCTTTTGGTTAGTTTATGGAGAAGCGACTCTGATAGGGGTAAAGTTAATGTCTAAAGGGATGGAGAAAGTTCAATTGATTTGAGAAAGGCTGAAAGTAGCCCAAAGCCATCAGAAATCCTATGTTGATATAAGGAGAAGGGAGCTTGGATCTGATGTTGTTGATTTGGTATATCTAAAAATTTCACCAATGAAAGGGGTGAAGAAAATTTTTAAGAAAGGGAAGGTAGCCTACGATTTATAGTTTCCTGTGGTGTTAGCATCAGTGTACCCAGTGTATCATGTCTATCTGTTAAAGAAACACATTGGTGATCCATCTTTTGTCCTTCTTTAGAAAGTGTGGGCGTGAAAGATAGCCTCTCCTATGAAGAAGTCCCAGTTGAGATCCTTGATCGTCAGATTCGTAGGTTAAGAAATAAAGAAGGTTCCTTAGTTAAGGTTCCGTGGAGAAATCAGTCTGTTGATGGAGCTACTTGGGAAGCAGAAGTCGATATGTGAGCTAAGTATCCCTATCTATTCTCTACAAATTCAGATTTAGCTTAAGGTAATGGTACTTCAAATTAATTTTCTCATTTCTACCTCAGCTATCTAACTATCCTTGTGTTATAATATGTATTCATGAATTCAGTTCAGTCCATGAATCATGTATTCAGATTAAAATATTTAATCATGATTCAGCTCATAAGTCTTCAGTGCATGATCTCAGTCTTCCTATTAATTTAGCTCAACTAGTTTCATTCGAGGATTAATGATCCTAATGGGGAGGTATTGTAATACACCAAATTTTTGAGCTCTATATCCCCTCAGAAAATAGACCACTAAGCTATCTTTCCGACACTTCAAGTTTTGCCTCAATCCAATGTCGGGGAAGAAGTTGGAAAAAAATTCCCTTTTGGGCCTGACACAATTTGTGATGACGACTCTGGTAACGAGTCGTACCACATGTAAAGATTTGTCAGAAGTGAGTCATAGTCACTCTAGTTAAGGCCCAAAGTTTGAGCCTAGTGGATACTATTAGACCGCACGACTTATAATGTAATGACCCAAGAGTACCCCCTAGTCGTCACAGGGTACTTACGACCCCGAAGGACCATAAACTAACCCATGAATGATATTTGATGTGAGCACTGAATAATAATACTGTAATTAATGCAAAAATGGGCTAAAATGCCATAAGGTTCGGAATATCTGAAATACTGATAAAAAATATAACATCTATAAAACTGAATACTCTCTGAAAATCTAGTCTGAAAAGCCTCTAACTGAATCTGTCTAAAATTGCAGTTGATGGGACAATCCCCCAACTAACTCTATCTCCTGAACTACATCTACTAAAAATATGAAATAATAGAATATCCTCGAATGATGAGAAATCACTGCTAAATCTACTACTGCTGGCTAAATCTGAATCTACTATGCATCGTCAGGAACTTGAGCGTCCGAAACTATGATATGAAATATCATAGCACAGGAAAGTATGTGTCAGTACATGGGAATGTACTGGTATTCTAGATAAAGTAAGGCTGAATGCAAGGGTTTATATTCATGAACAATAACTAACTAAATGATATAGAATAAATAAACAAGAGAGTACATGGATAATCTGACTTACGACAAATACTGAGTATGCAATATTGTACGTTTATATACATGCTGTAACTGAGCTTTTTGAAGCTAAGTACTGAATTCTAATAATTGAGTAACTAATATTTAAGTTACTGATAACTGAATTACTGGTTCTAAATTGACTTTGTCTGATAGTCATAATTCTATAGAACTGAACTGAGTTACATACTGAATATCGAAACTTAAACTAAAACTGTGGAAGGTATCATCTCACCGACATGCCCCAATCTGAGCTAATTGGGGTCCAAACTGTAACCCCAGTTTGAAGGGTGCTAATACCATTCCATGGGTACTAACACTAAAAAACCAGGATGTCAATCCCAACTGATGGGTTATACCTGGGCAGAGCCAAGAATAATCGATGGGTGACCCCTTGGAGGTAGTCAATCCTAGTCTAATGGGTGACTCCTCATCCTGCGCTGGCTACGTAGTTCTAGAGTACTGGGACTGCTACTAACAACTCTACCTATCTGACGGGGAAGTTCTCATTCCTTCACTTGCTCGGTACTAAATCCTACTCCCAATCGAAAGACACTGAACTAAGTATACTGAACGGGACAGGATTGAGACTGAGTTTACTAAGTTTTCCTGAGTTCTATAACTGACTGAGTTCTACAGAGTTCTAAAACTGACTGAGAGCACTACTATTCATAACATGACTTATACTATTGTATAACTGACACTGGCTCTAGATAAACAACTAAATTGCCGTCTATTAAATACCCCTAGGACTCGATTGTATGAAAAGTAAAGCAAAGGGTAATTTTGAATAACATAACATTGTTCACTTGATCATAATTTAGTCATGGAGACATTTCATCAAACACTTGTAATGCATTAACTTGAACATGAATGGGATCACATAATAACATGTCCTTCTTTCACTAGTCAATTCGCATAAGCATTTTATCAAACACTTGTAGGGCATAAGCTTGTATATGATTAAGATCTCATAATAACATCTCGTGATTCCTCTATCTACTTCACATAGGCATTTTAGCAAATACTTGGGGAGAATGAGTATTTAACATGACAATGGTCATCACATAAACATCATAAATACAATACTTATTTGCAAATTCAAGGTTTTAGGATGTAATTCATATAATTACCCCTAAATAATATTCTATTTTTCATGAATCTTATCATAATCATGGATTGCAAACAAAATTAACATAATAGATACATTAATCACTTTGTACGTTCAAGGGCTTATCAAGATAATCCCATATTCATCACACATGTTATTTAATTTTATGAAACTTGCATTTAAATCTTGGATTGGAACCCAACTAATATCATGAACATGAATTCAATATAAATTAAACGTGGAAATCATAAATCTGAGATCTTGTAGGTTTAAAAAGGGATTCTTGGACTCTATGGGTGAAAGAAACCCATAGATGAACATCTAACATACCTTAATCTATGAGATTCTTGAAGTTCTTGAAGGATTTCTTAGGCTTGACCTTGATTTCTTAAACTAGGGTTTCTGCCTCTTGAGAGAGAATGATTTTGTTCTTGAGAGAAAGTGAGGAAAAATGACATAATATGGTATTTAGGGTATAATTTCATGTTTAAAGGCTGATCTGGGACATGGGAAAAGACCTTATTTCCCCTAGAAAGTTTTTAATTTTCGTCACAGAAAACCCAAGCTTGGGCACTTGGTGCAATGCGGTACTATCGCGCCGTGTCACTGGAAACTGACAATCGGGAATTGGGATGATGGCGCGATGCGGTGCCTCTCTGCTTGCGAATTTTTCCTTTGGCATGACGCGCCATGATCGCGGGGTCACACTAGAAAGTGACAATTAGGAAAAAGGCTAGTGGCGCAACGTAATGGTATCACATTGTCTCATTGGAAAATAATAAATTCCATTTAGACTGCCTCCGCAATGCACTATAGTACTAGGTGGTACACTGTCTTACTAAAATGGCTCTAACTCTTCACCCGAGTGTCGAATTTGGGTGAATTTGGTATCGATGGAAAGCATATTCAAAATCTTTAAAATTCCACATGTATAAAAATGTATTTATCCTTAAAGAAAGTCTTTGACATTTTTGGGATGAATTTAATCTTGGTAAAAGTATGGGATGTTATAATATCTCCCCTTTGGGAATATTCATCCTTGAATGAGACTGATTAAGTTAAGGGCTGCTGATAGACTGAGTTTATACACTAGACATGCATATCTATTGCATGGAATACATGACTGAACTGATTAATGAATGTGTGACTAAATATGCAACAATAACTGCTACTAAGATTATAGTTGTAACTGAACATGGAACTGAGTAGATGTAAGGAAAACTGTTACCTTAAGCTAAGAAAACTGATAAGCCTAAGATCATTTACTGAACATGTATGAATGGGAACATGAGAACATGAATGAGTCTAAAACGTGATACATGATCTGAATATCGTGAACTGAAATGTGCCCTTGAGTACATATCTTACGGCTGAGATTGGAACAAGAGGGTCAACTGTGAGGACCCATTACTCCATCTAGATTTATTATGTGAAAAGAAAATGGAAGGTTTAGATTATGATAGCTCAGGGGTTATAGTGCATCTCCCCCTTAGGAAAGTAAGTCCCTCAAAGAACGTTGACGTGACTGAGATATCGAGGAAAAATAGAGACGATGCACGGGACACCTATTAATTGAATCATAACTGAATATCTGGGATCTGAAATTGAGAAATGATACGTGAACTGGGATGAACTTTTTACTACTAGGATGATCTATCTTGGTATGCTCATATTCATGAAACTTCATATAGAACAACTAGATGGAAAGATAGAAAACCATACAAACTTGTCCGCCTGACTGCTAACTTAATTACTGACTTTACGGACTAACTCATGCTGAAAACTTATACTCGATTGGAGCATTTCTTGACAATATCTCTATAGTTTTCCAGTGACTTTAGGGAGTAAGGAATCTGGGCATGGTCTGAATAAGACATATGAATCACAACATAGCTCCAATTCTATAACATGGAGTAAGGCTTACGAAAAACTTTCTAAGATAGAGTTGCTAAGCCTTGTGCACTGCAGCTACAAATTTTCAAGCTTAGACATATTTTTTTAATATTTTCTCAACTGTACTCTCCACCTTAGCACAACACTTCACCTGAAACTATTGAAAATATTTACATGGTCACTAAGCACGAATGAATAAATATACTATCTTATATGATTAACTGAATGGATGATAGCTGAATACTGGTCATGCAAGATTGAACTGTTCTTAACCTAAATAACTGGATTGAAACTGTAGAGTACTATGTATATAAGATAAGGACCGACTGAGAAATGTGAGGTAACTGAACATGAATTTGTGGAAACTTTATTATCTGGGAATGCAAGACTAAACACATGACATGATTCTAAAATACTGAGATACTGATAACTGAATAACTGATAATTGTACGCTTTGGTTAAGCAAACCAAAAACTGGACTGAGTTTTGATAGCTCCCATGATGGGGACTGGAATGAATCGAGGATCTTAATGTACACTCACACTCTACATTTTCTCAACATCTTATCTCATGAAGTATTCTAATTTTCCTCTAATAACTAAATACAACTTCCTGCTAGCCATTTACTTGCACATTAACCTAACATCCAAGCTTATCCTTATAACTACAACCTCGGGTAAAATAAGTATGCACCAATATTTCCTTAAAACAAAACATTTACCCTACTCTTTCCCTTCTAAGAAATCACTCATCGCTACATCATCTAATAAGGGGAGTTCACTGAAAGGCTAAAACATGAGGACCTAAAGTATAAATGGAGACTACACCAAACTTGATACTTAACTGAGGCCTGATAAATAGAATATCAACATCATGGATTTATCAAGAGGTCTAACTGAGGGTATACATGACATAATCTAAATTTAGCTGATTATTAGGAGCATAGCATGAGTACTGGAATTGAACATACTATAAAGCATGAGTACATGAGTCATGAGCTGTATGACCTGAGTTTGGAGTTTCTGTATTCATGGAACATGATTCTTAAAACTAAGTGATCTAGAAGTCCTTATACTAGGAGTTGTAAACGTACATGATTTTCGTTAATGTGCACAAATATGAACTATGTTCATAGAGCTGACACGTAAGGCATAAGTAGATATCGAGATAGCTGAAGTATAAGACTTGGCACTGAGGTAAAGATGGGTTGGGCATCATCTCCTCTCACTTCCTTTATACCCATAATGACATTAATACTAAAATCTGAAAGTCTAACTTGGTTACTTGTTCTACCATCTCCCTCTTAGCTTAAAGCCATTATTCTAAAACTATGAACTAATTAATCAGCAACCCTAAACTGAATTGTCACCTCTTTACTTTAGATTCTGGAGTATAATAATACTTATAAATACTAAACTCATTATGAAGGGCTACACCTGAAATGAAAGGCTTACTGCTAGTACTTTCTTCTGATACACAATTATTAGCTTTCTATAGCCCCAACAATCATCATATAGCAACCTCACATTGACTAGCTTATAATTCTTACTCTTCTTTCTATTAGCTCAATCTAGAGATTCAAACTTAAATCAACTAAAACTGAGGTACTACCCCTTCATTCAAGGACCGATTCATTAAGAAACTGAAATGGACCGGCTCTATTAATGAAATTAACTGAAGGGATTTTCTGAAATACTATAACCGAACAATTAATGTATACTCATCTGGATGGGATAGGTTTTTCCTAGTGAGGTAAGCACTAAAAAAGGTTTTATTAAGATTTCTAGTATGACTTTAAAGTTGTCTTTTATGCAAAGAGATATAAATGAGAAAGAAGCTCCTGGATCTGATGAGGTATAAACATGTAAATGAGAGATCTATAATGTACCAATTGCCATATCAGGATAACTTTCCTAATCTTCTTTGGACTGATGTTCATAATGCCTATTTGGGCATTGCCCAATGGTGGCACTGGTAGTGTCACCCTACTGGGTTGGGTGATCGGACTGAGCTGAAGGACGGTTGGAATGGCCTTGAGAATCTGGATGAGGACAATCTCTAACTCTATGGCGTGGCTTGCCACACTTGAAACAAACATCACTGCCAGCTCTGCAGACACCCTGATGGTTTCTGCCATATTTTTGACAACAAAGGTGGGTATGACCACTTTTCAGGCTACCCTGATGCTTAGAGACTGACGTGCTACCACGAGTATCATTTCTAAACTTTGGCACTAGAGCACTAGCTACAAAAGTATTTGGGGATGAGAATTTCTGATGGAACTAGAAGCTATTACCACCCTCTGACCTTAACCTAAAACCACTTGTTCTGACTCTCTTATTCTCTGTATCATCCCTCTTATGCTTCTCTTTATTGATCTGCTGAGTATAAACCCTAAGCCTAGATAGGACAACAACTTGTAGGTTGTTCTAAGCAATTACTAAATAGGGTAAAGTAGTGAAAGCAGCTCTGAATTCTATATAAGAGACATACTCATCCAGGGGATCTGCCTGAATGGGCTGAGGTGCTGACTGATTTTCATTACTTCATTCATTAGCTTCTCTAGAAGGCATGTTCTATAAGCATAAGTAAGATATTAATTAGACTGAGAGTTTAACTCGCACGACCTGAATACTAAAGAAGGGAAACTTTTCCAAAAATATCTCATGGCCTCCTGTCCATAAGTGTGGTGAGCTACACACCCATGAACAAGACTCTGCGTGATGTGGATTTCAAACTCCCTAGGACTCTGTTGAACCTTAGGCTCTGATACCAAGTTCTTAACGACCTAGGGCTACCCTCTAGTCATCACACAGTGCTTATGATCCCGAAGGGCCACAAGAAAACCCATGAATGATATCTGCTCTGAGCACTGAATAATAATATTGTAATTTATGTGAAAAATGGGATGAAATGCCATAAGGTTCAAAATATTTGAAATACTGATAAAATATAACATCGGTAAAACTGAATATTATCTGAAAAGCCTCTAACGAAATTTGTCTAAAAGTGGAGTTGATGGGGAAATACCCCAACTAACACCATCTACTAAACCACTACATCTACTGAAAATATGAAATAATAGAATATCCTCTAATGATGAGGACTCACTGCTAAATCTACTGTTCCTGGCTAAATATGAAACTACTATGCATGGTCGGGAACCTGAGCGTCCGAACCTATGATATGAAATATCATAGCATAGAAATGTATGCGTCAGTACGTGGGAATATACTGGTATGCAAGATGAGGTAAGGCTGAACCAAAGGGTTTATATGTATGAATAATAATTGACTAAATGATTTAAAATAACTGAACATGAGAGTACATGGATAATCTAAACTATGGTAAATACTGAGTATGGAATATTGTACGTTACTGATAACTAAATTACTAGTTCTGAATTGACTCTGTCTGACAGTCCTGATTCTGTAGAACTGAATTGAGTTCCCTACTAAAAACCAAAACTAAAACTAAAACTATGGGAGGTATCATCTAACCGACATGTCCCAATCTAAGCTAATTGGGGTCCAACCTGTAACCCCAGTTGGAAGGGTGCTAATATCGTGCCACGGGTACTAACACTAGAAAACTAGGGTGCCAAGCCTAACTGATAAGTGACACCTGGGAAAAGCCAAGCCTAATCTGATGGGTGACCCCTAGGAGGTAGGCAAGCCTAGTCTAACGGGTGACTCCTCATCCTGCGCTGGCTACGCAGTTCTGGAGTACAGGGAATGCTACTAATGACTCTGCCTATCTGACGGGGAATCCGTCATCTATGCACTTTCTCGGTACTAAATCGTACTCCCAACTGAAAGACACTAAACTGAGTATACTAAACGGGACTAGACTGAGATTGATTTTACTGAGTTTTCCTGAATTCTTTAACTGACTGAGTTCTACTAAGTTTTGTAACTGACTGAGAGTACTAATGGTCGTGACATAAATGATACTATTCTGTAACTAACATTAGATCTAGGAAAAAAACTACATTGTCGGGTATTTAATACCCCAGGACTCGATAGCATGAAAAGTAAAGCAAAGAATAATCTTGAATAACATAACAATATTCACTAGGTCATAATTCATTCATGGAGACATTTCATCAAACACTTGTAATGCATTAACTCGTACATGAATGGGATCACATAATAACATGCCATTCCTTCACTAGTCAATTCACATAAGCATTTTATCAAACACTTGTAGGGCATAAGCTTGTATATGATTAAGATCTCATAATAACATCTCCTGATTCCTCTATATACTTCACATAGGAATTTTAGCAAATACTTGGGGAGTATGAGTATTTCACATGATAATGGTCATCACATAAACGTCATGAATACAATACTTAATTGCAAATTCAAAGGTTTAGCATATAATTCTCCCTAAATACTATTCTATTTTCATTAATCTTATCATAATCATGGATTGCAAACAAAATTAACATCATAGATGCATTAATCACTTTGTACGTTCAAGGGTTTATCAAAATTATCCAATATACATCACACATGTTATTTAATTTCATGAAACTTGCATTTAAATCATGGATTGGAACCCAAATAATATCATGAACATGAATTCAATCTAAATCAAACGTGGAAATCATAAAACTGAGATCTTGTAGGTTTAAAAGGGGATTCTTGGAATCTATGGGTGAAAGGAACCCATAGATGAACATCTAACATACCTTAATTTGTGAGATTCTTGAAGTTTTTGAAGGATTTCTTGGGTTTGAACTTGATTTCTTAAACTAAGGTTTCTGCCTCTTGAGAGAGAATGATTTTATTCTTGAGAGAAAGTGAGGAAACATGACATAATAGGGTATTTAGGGAATAATTTTGTATTTAAAGGCTGATATGGGTCATGGAAAAAGACTCTATTGCCCCTAGAAAGTTTTAATTTTCATCACTGAAAACCTGAGTTGGGCACCTGGGTGACACGGTGTTGTCGTGCCGTATCACTAGAAACTGATGATTTGGAACTGGACTGATGGCGCGACACGGTGCCATTATGGTGCCTTACTGGTTGTGAATTTTCCATTTAGCGCGACACGCCATGATCACGGGATTACTTTGGAAAGTGACAATTGGGAAAAAGGCTAGTGGCGCGATGTGGTGGTATCACATTGTCTTATTGGAAAATGACAAATGCCATTTGGAATGCCTCCGTGATGCGCTAGAGTACCAAGTGGTACACTGTGTTACTAAAATGGCTCTAACTTTTCGCCTGGGTGTCAGATTTGGGAAAATTTGGTATCGATGGAACGCTTATTCAATTTTCCACACAATGAAAAGTCAAAATCATGAAAATTACACCTGTATAAAAGTATATTCATCTTTAAATCAAATTTTTGACATTTTTGGGATGAATTTAAGCTAGGTAAAAGTACGGGGTGTTACACATAATCAGTGGCTACATGTCATATGGGGGACTTATAAACACAATAACATTCTACCAAACACCCTCTGTAGTGGTTATGATTATGGACTAACTCATAGTGAGACGTTACAAGTCATACAGTGGGCTCGTAGTTTGACTAGTAAGGAATCCATGAATCAAGCTTCAGACTACTATTTCACCAAATGACTCATAGTTAGTCCAAATATGTTTTAAGGTATTGAATAGTAGTTGTAATACCTTGAATTTTTCCTAAGCTGAATTTCTCCTTGAGAAGGTTAAGGAGTGACTTCCTAAGTAAGTATCATTTTAACCATACAGAATTTCTCTAATTTCAACTCTTTATCATATGGGAAATTTGATAAGCTTTCTGTCGATATAAGATTCGCCCAAATCTGATGCTCGGGTAATAAGTTATGGCTAATTTAAGTACTAGTCATAAAATAGTGTCATTTTAGTGCTTGGCGCGTCACGGAGAGGATCAATTTGACAATTGTCAAATTCCAGTGGAACTCCGTGATAGTGGCACATCACGAAGGACCCCAATTTCCCAATAGTCAATTTCCAGTGGCCTAGCATGATTGTGATGCATCGCACTGAAGTTCTAGGTCCCAACCAGTGGGACAACGTGATGGCTCCGCATCACAGTGACTCCCTGATTCCCATTTGTCAATTTCTAGTGAGCACCACGATAGTGTTTTGTTTATTTTATCTCGAAATAAGTTATTATATGTAGTAATAGGCTCAAAGGGTTAGCTTGGGGCTACTTATAGGCTTAAGCACCGTGTGACGCTTTGGGATGAGATTTTGGGGCGTTACAGTAGTCAAGACAGTAAAGGCCCCAAACTCAAAGTCCCATCCTACAACTAAAACTGTGACTCATAACCAGACGTTACAAGTTATAGGATAAATCATATCGACTAGGGAACGCAGTTTCCTAAATGATTTTCCATGGGCTTTTATGTCTTTTCCCACTCCCTTAAATACCAAACCCATGTCATTTTGGCTTCCCAAGAGGTGGTACAAAAGACCAACATCCCCAATTCATAACATAATCTACAATTCCACCCAAGAGATACCAAAAAAGAATGGTTCCCTTCTTTCTCAAGATCAAACGAGGGTTTCTCAAGAACAAGATCAACTCTAAAGAATTTACCAAACCTTCTACTTCAGATATGTGGGATATTAATCAGTGGGTCCCTTCAACCCGTTGAGTCCCAATAACTCTCTGAACATCAAGTATAAAACTCTTTTCTCTTTCATGGGGTTCCAAGTTAACCATGAATCTTATGAATCTACTCTTAATTATTTTGATTCTCAACCATGAAAATATATTCCCTTATGATAATTGTGTTTCAATATGTTTGATAATGCAAATGTCTGGATCATGGTTACTTATTGAAATATGGGGTGTTATTCATGATTTTCCCATACCATGGATTGTTCAATATATGCCAAAATCAGTTTGAAATATATAATGTTGGTGGGTTATGAACATTAGATTCCTAGTTATTAACGCATGTCACAATTTTCAGGTTACAAGACATCCACAACATGCTTATATCATCGAATACATAACATTATCATAATGATCATTTGTCAGTACCAGATCATGTTTAATGAAAATTAATACAAATGTCATTCAGTTGGGTTTAATACTTAAAACAGCATAAACGCAGGGATAGCGACTTCCCCATCAGTAAGGCATGAGTTGTTAGTTGCATCCACTAAGTTCCAAACCTACCATGTTACCATATATTTTGAGAGGTCCCCCATAAATAGAGGCATGACACCCTCATCCTTCGAGACATTAGATTAGTGGATCCATGCCAACCAATGTCGGTACCCTTTTCAAGGTACTAACACCCATCTAATTGCAGCTACTAGTGGGATCCTAATTTTTCTTAGATTAGGGTATGTTATTTATAGTTATCTCTCGCAGTCTTAGTTCAGTATTTAGGTTATTCCAGTCCATTTTTTATAACAAAGTGACCAGTTTATTAATTATTTAGGTAATCAATTTTATCGATTATTTCAGCATATGCTTTATTTGGTCTTATATTTGATTTATATGTTTATGCATTCATGTTCAGTACCATTACATATACATACATACATACATACATATATATTTATAGATATATATCAGCTAGTTCTTATCTCGCATGCCAGTAAATTCAAAGTACTAACCACATACTCTCTTTTGTGCTATATTGATTTCACAATATAGGTTCAACCGTGCAGTTCCCAGTTTGCGCGTAGTTCGTTCCTTCATTACTCAGTTGTAGCATTAGTGAGTCTTCATCAGTTGAGGACTAGTTATATTATTTATCATGTTTTCTAGTATTTCAGTTTATGTTTTCCCAGTAGCTAGAGTTAGTTGGGGACCTGTCCCAACAACTCATCATGTTTAGAGGCTTTCAGACATTTAGTTATGTTTCCAGCAAGGTGTTTCAGACCCCTTTGTTATGGATTTGATTATTCAGATATTCAATTAAATGACTTCCGTATAGCATTTTATTATCTTTCTTTCAATACTTATAGCTTGTGCCAATTCATGGGTTAGCTTGGTGTTACTTATGGCCTTAAGCACCGTGTTATGACTAGGGGGTAGTCGCGGGTTGTGACACTGACCCTTTTCCAAAACCTCATCACGACCTTCATGAGCGACATATGAAGGAAGACTCGATCACCAACACCAATCTCAAGGTACGAAGTCTACGATACGCATAGCACTTCTGCCTACTCTGAACCGCTCGAGGTTTATCTTGAATGACACAAACTCTATCCAAGTACTTATAAAGCAAGTCCATACCAGAAGGTCTAATATCAGAAACCTCAAACCAACAAACTAGAGAGCAACAATTCTTACCAAACAAAGCCTTAAAGGGAACCATCTTAACACGGGAATGGTAGCTATTATTATATGCAAACTCCATCAAAAATAGATGTTCCTCCTACTGACCTCCATAGTACATAAAACTATACGGAGCATATTCTCCAAAACTAAGATAGTCCGCTGCGACTAACCACCGGTCTAGGGTTGAGAAGTTGTACTAAGATCAACTTAGGTACTCAACTCCTCCTAGAAAGTCTTTCAAAAGTGAGATGTGAACACTTCTCTAGTTGAGATGATAGACACTAGTACACCATGAAGTCAAACTATTTCACGAATAAAGATATGGGCCAACCTCTTAGAATAGAAACAAACCTGAACAGGAAAGAAATGAGCGGATTTGGTCAATCAATCCATGATGGCCCAAACACTATTAGAACCACAAGAAGAACAAGGCAACCCAGCCACGAATTCCATAGCGATCGATTCGCGTTTACTCTCAAGACTAGGTAACCTCTAAAGCTCATCAAGCCTCAAATGTTCGGTCTTTACATCCTGACAACATAGGTAATGAGCTACAAAATCCACTACATCCTTCCACATACCACACCACTAATAGTGTTGTCTTAAATCACAATACATATAGTCACTCTCGAATAGATGGAATACCTAGATAATGAGCCTTCTTCAATATTAATCTCACCCAATCACCCATTCTCGATACACAGTTTTAGCTCCAATCCCCAAAGCACCATCTGGATCAAGAAAAGATTCCTTAGAGTTACCACTCAATACCTTATCTCGAATCACTCTCAACCTAATATCATCAAACTGATGAGCCCAATTTGCCCCATAAAGGAGGACCTAGCCTCCATAAATGCCAAAATGCACCCACGTGTCGAAATGTAAAGTCTAACCATCTGGTTAGCCAAAAACTAACCTCTAAGGCCGCCAAAGTCCTCTCATGGGACAAAAGATGTGCCAAGCTACCATGCTATTCGACTTTCAACACAAGGCATCCACAACCAATTAGCCTTGCCTAAATGATATAGAATAGTAAGGTCATAATTCTTGAGCAACAGAAGCCAACAACGATGCCTCAATTAAGATCTCGCTGGGTGAAGAAATACTAAAGGCTATGATAATCTGAGAAGATCTTACAATGGACTCAATACAAGTAGTGCCACCATAATTTCAAAGTAAAAGCAACCGCATATAACTTTAAATTGAGGGTAAGGTAATTCTTCTCATAGGGCTTCAATATTGACAAGTATACACAATAATCTTACCCTCCTGTATTAACACAGAAACTAACCTAACACCTTAAGCATTATGAAAGATAGTAAAACACATGACCTTCTTGGGAAAAGTTAAGATAAGAGCTGATGTCAACAAATCTTTGAGCTTTTGAAAGCTCGCGTCACAAGCATTGAACCACAAAAAGGAAATCTTCTTCTGAGTCAACTAGGTCAAATGACCCCCAATAAATGAAAAACCCTAAGTAAAATCCTGATATTAACCTACCAAATCAATAAAACTCTACATCTCAATAGGAGAAGTAGGGGCTCACGAAAAACTACAATATTGGCCAGATCGTCCATAATACCATACTTGGTCACCACATAACCTAAGAAAGAAATAAACTCTAACAAAAACTCACACTTAGAGAACTTAGCATACAACTTCGCATCCTTCAATCTCTAGAGCATAATCCATAAATGCTCCCTATGATCAGCTTCACTCCTGGGTTACACCAAGATATAATCTATAAAATAAAATAACAAAAGAGTTGATACATTCAAAATACCTGGTTCATCATCTCCATGAATGAGGCTGGGGCATTGGTCCACTCAAAGGACATGATCATGAAATCATAATGACCATACCAAGTCCAAAAGGTTTTCTTCAAAATATCTGAAGCTCTAATCCTCAATTGGTGATACCTAGACCTCAAATCAATCTTCAAAACATCAAAGCACCATGAAGATGATCAAACAAATCATCAGTACGAGAAAAAAGTTAGTTAATCTTAACCGATACATTATTCAACTACCAATAATCAATGCAGAAATGTATAGACCCATCTTTATTCTTAACAAACAAGAAAAATGCACCCCAAGGTGATATAATAGGTTATCCTTTACCCAACAACTCTTGTAACTGACCTTTTAATTTTTTCAACTCTGTTGGGGTCATCTTATCAGGAGGAATAGAATAGACTTAGTGCCTAGCTTAATATTAATAGTGAAGTCAATATCACGATCCAGAGGCACACCACACAAGTCCATAGGGAAAACCTCCATAAACTCATTGTCAATATGAATAGAATCCAAATGAGGTAAGGAATTAATACTAGTATCACAAATATGGGCCAAATAATACAAACTCCCTATCTTTACCAAATAATGAGCCATAAAAAAGGATATAACTCTTTCGGGACCCGAATGAAGCGCACCTTTCAAAGCTATCCTTGGGACACTTGAAAGAGTTAAAGTCACGGTCTTATCATAAACAGTGTATGCCAGTAGGATAAGAAGCTTACCAATTCATACCCAAGATAACTTCAAACTCTACCATATCTAGGATAATCAAATCTACCCATATCTCATGGCCTACAAAAGTCACAAAAGAGGGTTGGTGCACTCAATCCATCACTACAGAGTCTCATATTGGGGAAGATACATAAATAGGCATAACAAGAGGCTTACTAGTAAAATCAAAACCCAAAGAAAAATATGCAGACATGTAGGAAAAAGTCAACCTCGAGTCAAATAACATAGATAAAGATTTGAAACAAATAGGGATGATGCATGTGATAATATCATTGAAAGCCTCTTCCTCAGGTCTGGTGGGTATATCATAGCACTATACATATCCACTACCTGACTGAGTAGCCCTATGACCACAACCACGGGAACCACTACCTCTACCTTGCGCACCTATAGTAGAACCTCTGCCTCTCAATAACAAAATATGAGTAGTCCTGAAAACATGATGGGGATAGTTCTTTGCAAAATGGCCAGCATCATACCACACAAACAAAACCCTACAGGACGATTCAATAGGGGGAGGTGCGGTTGATCTTGAATAACAACCCAGATCTACAAAACTAGAATACCCACTACCTGAACTATAAAAAGCTGCCTGCATGAGTCTACCATGATACCGATGAAAACCTCTAGAATTACTGCCTTGAGTAGTATGGACTCTAAACTCACCCTATCGGTGAGCATTCTTGGCGCCTTACCAAAAAGTTCAAAGAATGGACTCAGTCATATTTGCATGATCTACTATACTCTTAAATGATTCCCCTAACACTACCATATGGATGATAACAAGCTAAAGTAAAACATTCAATCCTTTCATATACTTTTGAATTTTCTTAGACTAGGTGGCAATACAAGCATAAGAATATCTATACAAGGCACGAAAACATGCTTCATACTCCGCAACAGTCATGGAGGCCTACTCCAAGTGATCAAATTTATCTCTCATCTAATCTGTTAAACAGTACGGCAAAAAACCATCCAGAAATGCCTCAGCAAAATGAACCCAAGTCATCATTGGCGAACCAAGAGGTCTGAAACTAACAAGTGACCTCTACTAATCATTGGTTGATTCTCTCAAATGGTAAGTATTATGAGAAACCCTATGCGACTCGAGAAATCAAAGATTATAAAACTTCTAACAATAATCAACCATGAACTCATAGGCATCATCGCCCACAACATCACTGAATCGAGGTAGACCTAAAGTAGTGAATCTCTTAAACCTCTTTTAATCCTTATAAACATAAAGATACTCTCAACAATAGGAGGCATTCGGAACCTAGTTGGATGAGATCCCACCTGAGGAGTTAACATAGATAAAAGTTGAACTCCCAATCTAGGAATACCATACTCAGATGTTGGCTTAAAAGAAGGAACAACACTCAAAGTCTGTAGAGTACAATAAGTAGATATCAGTACCACTGGAGAATCCACACTCAAAATTGAAGGAACACCATAAGCGGACTCTATCACAAATAGGGGTATATTAATGTCATGACCCAAACCGGTGTTGGTCGTGATGGGTATCTCAAGTAAATAGAGGATTGAAGACCACCCACTTCTCCTAGTCAACTAGAATATAAGTACACCTAGCTGTGGATGAATTCCAACATAAAACAAGATGTGATAAGAAAGCTCAAAGAATCTATGTTAGATCAGTGTCCAACAACCATCAACCAATATCAATAACAAACCATAAAACTCATGTCTACAGTAATGTCCAACAAAGCCTCTACCAAAACCAAATGATAGTTTGGTCGGGCCATCTCCTGGACCATAGAAAAAAATAACTATAAAAGAAAGAGTCAAAACATTAGAAAATCCTAAGAAATAAATAGTATCTTTCAAAGGATGAAAGATCACCACTTCAATCTGACTCACGAGCTTTCCTCCGATCACCTAGTCACTATGCAGGAGGAATAGAAGTATGGTCATTTCCTACATTGTGTGGGGATACAACATCTGAAAACAGTTAGTAGTTGGAGCGCTAGCATGTAACTCGGGGATAAAGGATAATATAATACCATGATCCATACTGAAGAAACCATTAAAACAAGTGCTCAACGTCATATGCAACACACACACACAAATATATATCACATATTGGGAAAGGGAACAGGGCTTAGCATGAACTTTAAAACCATAACCTGGATTATGTAGCTCGACCGTTCTAAAACACACCCACAGGCTATATGAGTTGAGCTCTCCCTACTGAAAGGGCCCAGTGAGTGTTAGCCATAAGTACAGAAGAAAGAAATTGAGGGAAATCTAAAGCCATCAAGGAACCTAGCCGTCCTAAAATATATATATCGTGTGACCCATGCTCATGGTCATAAAGACCATACCTCACATCGGAAAATATGAATTGCCAGTATCAGTCCTTTGGACTCACACCTTCACGACCAGCTAACACAACCCCGACTAATCCCAAGTTAAAACTTTTAACACATAACCGAACCACTAATTCAAGATGTCAATTATTAAGGCATCATTAAGTGTTATCATCATACTTTCTATAGCTTGAAGGTAAATATTCTTGTACCCTAGAATTCATTATTAAAATAAATTTGGGGGATTCCATTATTGCCCAAAAGGTTTTAAAAACCATCCTTAACTATTTTGTCATTTATGAAATAAATTAGTTTCAAAGAGAATAGCCAAACCAAATGATAATGCATATTCCAAAATCAATTTTGCAGGTGGGTTGGGGTTATTATCAATTTCCATACAAAAACTAATTATTTGGGGAATCCATTGTACCCCTAGATTCATTCACCATTCCCATGCACCCCAATAATTGTATAAACCAATAGTTCATACATAATAAATCTATAGAAACCATGGAAAATATTCAAATAATTTATATCTCAAACCCTCAACCCATAGTTCAAAATCCAATATCAAACCATGAATAATAAGCAAATTTGCATGCCATTATTAAAATACAAGTATAGGGAAAGAGGTACATGCCTTATACACATGAGAATTTGAAAGAAATTTAGAGCTTAAAACCTAGATAATGAGTGTATGATAAAATCCTTAGGCTCTCTTGGGGTTTTGAGTTTGAAAGTGAAATTAGGGTTTTTTAATCTCTTAAAACTGAAAGGAGTAGGCTATATTATGCTTATCGGTCGTACATAGGTAAAAAGACCCTAATACCCTTCATCCTAAGTAAACTAAGCAAAAACTACATGAATTTAACACAGCGGAGTGGCACAGACCTTATAGCGGAGGCTAACCTCCATGCCATTACTGCTAAATATTGAGATTGTCCTCCATGTCACGCTGGTTGTTGCGGAGTATAGCCTTCATGACATGGTGATATTGTGAAGACTTACTGCCTCTGTGGTCCAAATTTACCTTGAACCCCATTCAAAAATTTTAAAACTCTCCCTGGATACCCCATTTACATGCCTAAACACAATTTAAGTCAAAAAATGACATTTTGAATACGAGAGGGCCAAAAATAAAATGCTCAAAATTTGGAGGGTGTTATATTATCCCCCTCTTAGGATCATTCATCCCCGAATGATGATCTAGGACATTTTTCATATGAGAATAGGAATATTGCACCAGAATAAAATGATATACCCAGGTTGAAACAAGGGGAAAATAGATTTCATACCTTAAGCACCTTCGTTCGACACATGGAACAAGAATGGGTACTTAGCCTTCATATATTTTTCAGCTTCCCTAGTGGCTTTTTCAACCTCTTAGTTCCTCCAAAGAACTGAAGCTATATCTTTAGTTCTCAATCTACGAACTTCTCCATATAAGATGTCCACTGGGACCTCCTCGTATGACAGGAGTCTGAAATTCCAAAATTCTCAATAGGCACCATCAAGGAAGGATCATCCAAGCATTTATTCAACATAGAAACATGAAACACAAGGTAAATAGATCCTAATCTTGTAGGAAATTCTAGATCATAGGAAACATTCCCCACTCTCTTTAAAATCAAATAGGGCCCAACATAATGGGGATTGTGCTTCCCTTTCTTTCAAAATTGAATCACCCCTTCATTGGAGGCACCTTCAAGAACACCCAATCACCCATATTAAACTCCATTTCTCTTCTTCTGACATCTGCATAGGACTTTTGGCAACTTTGGGAAGTCTTAAGCCTATCAAGAATTACCTTCACCTTCTCCATGGCTTGATGAACTAAATCAGGACCGAACAACCTAGTCTCGCCAACTTTGAACCACCCAATAGGAGATCTACACATCCTACCATACAATGACTCTAATAGATCAACACAAATGCTAGAGTGATAGCTATTGTTATAACAAAACTCTACAAGAGGCAAATGGTCAACTCAACTACCACAAAAGTCAATTACACAAGCTCGAAGTATATCTTCCAATGTTTAAATGGTCCTTTTCGCTTGTCCATCATCTACAAGTGGAAAGCAGTTCTAAAGTTCACCTTAGTCCCCAAATCTCATTGGAACGACTGCTCAAAATAAGATAAGAACTGAGTACCACGATCTAAAATGATAAAAACTGGAGCACCATGCAACTTCATGATCTCCTGAATAAATACCTTGTATAGTCCTCGACAGAATAATTAGTCCTCACCGACAAGAAGTTAGTCGACTTGGTAATCCTACACATGATGACCCAAATAGAATCAAACTAGTTCTAAATCTGTAGAAGACCAATAATGAAATCCGTATTAATCACTTCCCACTTCCACACAGGTAATTCCATTTCTAGTGACAACCCATCAAGCCTCAAGTGTTTCACCTTCACTTGTTGACAAACCATTCACTTAGCCACGAAGTTATCCAGATCTCTCGTCTTTATATTCTACCAATAAATATCCTTATGGTCATAATACATCTTTGTTGAACGTGGATGAACTGAATAACGCGACTCATAAGCTTCAGCCAAAATTCTACCTTGCAGCCCATCCATAACAGGAACACACAACCTACCTCAGTACCTTAAGATACCATCACTACCAATCTAAAAAGCTATCACCTTTTGCCTAGCCAAATCATCCTTGATTTGCATCAAGATAGCATCCAACACCTTCTTCTCCTTTACCTCAGCACCAAGAGATGACTTTACTACCTCTTGCCCAAATACACCACCATCCTCAAAATCTAAGTGACTAACTCCAAGAGTGTCCAAACGGTGAATATCCTTCACCAAATCTCTTTTTTCTTCATCTATGTAAGATAGTCTCCCCATAGATAACCTACTAAGAGCATCAATAACCATATTAGCTTTACCTAGGTAATAGTGGAGACTTATGTCGTAGTCTTTAAATAACTCAAGCCATCTTTTTTGCATGAGACTCAACTCTTTCTATGTGAATACATATTGTAGGATCTTATAATCTAAGTAAACACCAATATGGACCCCATATAGATAGTGTCACCAAATCTTCAATGCGAATACCACGGCCAGCAACTCCAAATAATGAGTCAAAAAATTCCTCTCATAAAATTTCAACTACCTAGAAGCATATGCTACCACCTTCCCACACTGCATCAATACACAACTATGTCCCACATAGGATGCATCACAATAAACGACAAAGCTATTAGTGCCCTTGGGCAAGGTCAAAACCAGAGCAAAAGTTAATTTATCCTTCATCTTCTCAAAACTCCCCTCACAAGCATCGAACCACAAAACCTTACCTTCTTATAAGACAACTTAGTCAAAGGTGTATCAATTGATGAGAATCTCTCTACAAACCACTTATAATAACTAGCTAAACCCAAGGATCTTTGAATATTTGTTGGAGTCATAGGTCTAGGCCATCACTTAACCACCGCAACCTTCTATGGATCTATCATGATCCCTTCACTAAAAAAAATAGAACCAAAAAGTAACAAAATTCAGCCAAAATGCATATCTTAAAAACTTAGCATACAAACGTTGATCCGTAAGGGTCTGCAACGCAATGCAGAGGTGATCGGCATGATATGCCTCACTCTTAAACTATACAAAAATATCATCTATAAATACAATGACGAACAAATACAAAAACTGATAGAATACCCAATTCATCAAGTCCATAAATGCAGTCGGGGCATTAGTCAACCCAAAAGACATGACCCAGAACTCAAAATGACCATACCGAGTATGAAAGGTAGTTTTAGGGATATCTTCCTCCCTGATTTTCAATTAATGATAACCTAAATAGAGGTCAATCTTAGAGAAATATTAGCACACTAAAATTGGTCAAATAGGTCATCAATCCTAGGAAGAGGGTACTTATTTTTCATTGTTACCTTATTTAATTGACGGTAATCTATGCACATTCGAATAGAACCATCCATCTTACGCATAAAAAGAATGGGAGAACCCCCGGAGACATACTAGGGAGGATAAATCCCTTATTAAAAAGATCTTTCAACAGCTCTTTTAACTTAGTTGTAGCCATTCTATGAGGGATAGTGATAGGACGAGTGTCTGAAAGAAAATCAATCCCAAACTAAATTTCCCTATCAGAAGGAACACCAGGAAGATAATCAGGGAAGATTTTAAGAAATTCATTAACCACTAGAACAGTTTGTAAAGAAGGGTCATCCGATTTTGAATCCTTAACCCAAACAAAATGACAGAGACACCCCTTAGAAATCAATTTCTAGGCTCTAAGATATGATATAAACACCCTTAGGCACTAGGGAACTCCCTTCCCACTCTATGACTGGTTCCTTAGGAAAATTAAAAATAACCTTGCGGGTCCAACAATCAAAGAGACAAGCACAAATACAACTAATCCATCCCTAAGATAACATCAAAATCAACCATGTCTAATTTAATCAAATCCACCAAAGTTTCCTTACCACCAATGGATACCACACAACGCCTATCGACTCTTATAGAAATCATAAAGTCACCCATTGGGTTAGAAACAATAGGGATCCGAAATACACTCAGGACCAAAACTAAAATGCACGGCAACAAATGGGGTCAAATAAGAAAGAGTAGACCCTGGATCAAGTAAATAGTACACATCATGAGAGGAGAGTTTTAATAAACCAATGATGACACCAAGAGATGCCTTAAACTCCTGATGGGTAGTAAAAGCATATAGGCAATTTCGGTTAGTGTCGGTACTAAAAGTGGCGCCCTTTGGTATAGGAGTTGATGATGTGGAAACCAAAATTTTAATTGCCCTTAAGGAAACCTTAACCCCTAGAAAATCCCTCTGCATATGTCCCGATTGGCCATAATTAAAACAAATGTCCCTCCCCTCATCACAGAAACCATTATGCAACCAACTATGAAGTCAGAATGAAGGATATGATGGAGCTAACAGGGCCTCATCGACTTTAGATTGGGAACCCTGTGTCCTTGAACCATCACTACCCTTAAAATAACTATCTCTGAATGACTTTGAATAAGGTGCACTAGCCGTCAAATAAAAACCAGAGATGCCCCACTTTTTCTTACACCCTTATCCACCATCCATACCACTCCATTACTAACCTCCACTCTTATCTGAATACCAAAACTTCTTACTCTGCCTTTCCATGATCTATGCTTGCTTCTTCTTTTCTTCTTCCACTTATTGCATATACACCACGAGTACAGACATGTCTATATCCTTATTCAACAAGGCTGTCTTACTCTCCAAAATCAATTTATATGACAACACAAAAAAAAATTTCCTTTTTCTATACCTTATGCTAGATATTAGATCAGGATCATATCGAGTAAACTGGTGAAATATCAAGGAATATTTTTTCACCATCATCCTACCTTTCTTCAAGTTCATAAACTCCTTAGCTTTCGCATTCCTCAACTCTTGAGGAAAGAAAAGATCAAGAAAAGCACTAGAGAAGTCATCCCACAAAGCAGACTCAGCATCATCACCCCTAAGATGCTCCCACTCTTTATACCATTGGTAAGTTACATCCTTCAGCTACTAAGTAGTGAATTCCACACCTTCGACATCATTAGCTAGCATAACCCAAAAGATCGTCACTATCTCATATATAAAACCTTGAGTAACCTCCTCAAACTTAGTATCTATAAAAGATGAAGGGTTTAACCTCATAAACTGTCCAGCTCTAGTGGCCTTAGATGAACTCCCATCAATAACATCAGAATCCATCTGACTTAACTGAGATATCAACAACTGGGTCAATAGATAAATATACTGGCAAAGCTCAACATTAGTAATATCTCTCTGAGTTGACTGGGTATGAGTACCACCAGTTGTAAAAGGATTAGTGCAGATATGTAGAACTCCATGGGGGCAATCCGAATCTGTAACCCTTGACCGTGTCTGTACCCTATAAGTTGGACGAGATCCACCCACATTATCCTCGGGCGGGACAAATGAGTTTCCATGAGCTTTAGATTTTCTGGGAGGCATGATCTAAAAGAAAAATAAATGGGATTTAGAGGAATCCAAGACCTTAGACTCTATATCCCAAAAATAAGACAACAAGAAAAGGAAACATTCTTAAATACCTCATAGCCTATTCCATATAAGTGTAGCACACTACACACCCATAAAAGAGACTTTACTTGACATGGCTTTGTGGACACCCATTTGACCCTGAACCTAGGCTCTGATACCAATGTTATCATAACCCAAAAAAGCCTGGCAGTGATGGGTATCTTAAGTCCACCGAGGACCGAAAACTACCATTTTCGCCTAGTCAACCAAAATATAAGTACACCTGGTAGTGGATGAATTATAACATAAAATAAGATATGATAAGAAAGCTCAAGGAATATATGATAGATCAATGTCCAAAAACTACCAACCAATAACCAATACTGATAACCAACAATAATATCCATGTCCATAGTAATGTCCAACAATGCCTCTAACAAAACTAAAAGATAGTCTGGTACAGACATACCCCTGACCATAACTAAAAACAACTTCAAAAGAAAGAGTTAAAACATAAGGAAATCTTAATCAAGAAATGGGGTCTTTCGAAGAATGGAAACTTAATACTTTAATCTGACTCATTAGCTATCCCCAAATTACCTAGTCACTATGTAGGAAGAGTAGAAGTAAGGCTAGTTCCTGTATCATATGGGGATACAACATTTGAAGACGGTTAGCGATTGGAGTGCTAGCCTATAACTCAAGGATTAAGGATAAATTAATGCCATGATCCATAGTGCAGAAACCATTAAAATGAGTGCACAAAGTCAAATTCAATACATACATATATTTATATCACATGTCGAGAAAAAGTAATAGGGCTTAGCATTAACTTTAAAACCAAAACCTTTATTAAGTATCTTGATCATCCTAAAACCGCACCCACAGGCTATATAAGTTTATCTCCCCTGCTGAAAGGGCCCCGATACGTGTTAGTTGCACGTACCGAAGAAAGAAACCAAGGGAAACAAAAAATCATCAAGTAAACTAGCAATCCTAAAATGTATATATCAAGTGTGGCCCATGCACACATCAAGACCACACCTCACGCCGGCAAACATTAGTTTCCAATATCTATGTTTCATACTTACACCTTTACATCCAGCTAGCATAACCCCCATTATGCCAAAGCTAAAACATTTAACACGTAACTTAACCACCAATCTCTGGAGTCAATTATTAAGGAATCATTAAGTGGTATCGTCATACTGACTATAGCTTGCAAGAAGATATCTTTAAGCCATTAGCTTGGGGAATCCTTGTAACCCAGACTCTATTATTGAAATCAACTTGGGGGATTCCATTGTACCCCACAAGATTTTCAAAACCAGCCTCAACCATTTTTCCATTTATGCAGTGCAATAATTTAAAAAAGAATAACAAAAACAAATGATAATTCATATTCCAAAATAAATAATGTAAGTGGGTAAGGGTTATTATTAATTTCGATTCCAAAACCAATTATTTAGTGAATTCATTGTACCCCTAAATTCATTCACCATAACCATGCACTCCAACGAGTGTACAAACCAACAATTCATACATTATAAATTAATAAAAATCATGGAAAAACATTCAAATAATTTATATCTAAAAACCTCAACCCATAGTTCAAAACACAAAATCAAAAAATGAATAATAAATCAATTTTCATTCCATTAATAGAATACAAGTATAGAAAAAGAGTTACATACCTTATACACATGAGAATCTTAAAGAAAATAAGTTCTTGAAGCCCAAAAGATGAACGTACGATGAAATCCTTAGGCTCTCTTGGGGTTTTGAGTTTGAGAGTGGAATTAGTGTTTTTTAATCTCTTAAAACTGAAAGGATTAAGCTATATTATGCTTAAGGGTCTTACATAGGATAAAAAACCCCAATACCCATTATCTTGAGTAAACTAAGAAAAAATTACATGGATTTTTACATAGCCGTGTAGCACGAACCTTATCGCGGAGTCTAACCTCCAAGCCACACTGCTAATAATGGAGATTATTCTCCATGCCACACTGCCTATCATGGAGTGTAGCCTCCATGACTCGGTGATATCACGGAGGTTCATTGCCTTTGTGGTCTAAAATCACCCCTAACCCCATTCAAAAATTCCAAAACTATCCTAGGACACCCCATTCACATGCCTAAAACCAATTAAAGTCAAAAATTGACATTTCAAAAATGGGAGGGCCAAAAATAAAATACTTGAAATTTTGATGGTGTTACAATTATTCAGAGCTAGAGTAACACCAGGTGCACTCAAAGGAACACCCTTCAAATGAGTCCGCAATCGAATCAATAACTTTTCCAAGACCCGGATACAAAGACTCCATGGAACCTGAGTAGTACCTATATCTATAGAATGCTCAACCTTAGGCTCAGGGGATATCCCCCTAGTACTACCTCTATATGAAATAGATCCTCATTCTCTTCCTCTACCTCGGGCCTATCCATGAGCCGCAACTCGCCCTCTAGACTAGGCTCTCTATTCACATGATAGCTCCACATCTATAGCCTTAGAGGACCTACTCCTCACCATTTGTGAAGAAAAAAATGAATCTCAATTTAGAATAAAGGATATAAAATAATCATATAATAAGGAACAAAATAAATAAAGCCTCCTAAAGATATATTATAGTCTATCAAAGATAGATACTAACGTCTACGTAAGATTTGTGAAACTCAACTAGACACCCTGCTTTTACACAAATGAGAATAATGAAACAAGATGCTCTGATACTAATTTTTCACAACCTAAAAACTAAGGATCATGAAGGCACTTGTCGCGGCAAGCCTTGAAAAGTAAGCCTATTAGGCAAACTAATATGAAATGAGAACAACAACTCCAAATCCCTAGTTAATGCTTATAGAACAAAGTAGGACCACACATACATTATAATAGCATAAAATATATAGAAATGATACCATAAATCCAGTGTTAAAGAGTTAGAACCAACTAAGTACATCTCAAAGTCAAAATATACAACTGATATTCCAAAAGGAACATAATTTGTCTCTAAACATGAAAATGGGATATAAAGTAAGCAACAGGAGGTAGTAGATTAACTCGTGAAGCACATACCATGCTACCTTAAAAATACTCCAAACATTACCAGAATCAACTACCGTTGAATGCACTCATACCTGGATCTGGACCAAAAGGGTGCGGTAGGGATGAGTATGGTACACTTATACTCAATAGATATCATAGGATGATTGTGAAGACTAGAAATAAAGTATATAAAATACACTATGGGCATATCAACTGCAATTAGAAAATATCCCAATGGTAGCCTACACTCTCTCTAGTAATAATTCTAAATATACACATATACAAAATACATGTACAAGAAAGAAATACAAAAAGAGAGACATCAAATCAAGCATGAAAATACAACACATAATGTACATAATGTATGAAATGCAATGAAGTTGGTGAGGATGATAATGATGATGTGATATGTCCGAGGATATTACACAACTTCTATATACACCTACCCGAGTTGTGCTCCCAAGGTAGGACCCAGGGGATTCATCAACCAATTTACAATTCAATAATCAATGTCAATCTAATATCACTAACTTCTCTCCAGCATATACATTGATAAAGGATTTTTCAAGATGTCACATTTTTTGTAAGAAAAGCCATTATTTCCGCAACAGTGCCAATGTTTCATAAATGTAAATGACATGAGGATGTAATACTCAAAACCAACCACAATGAGGATTTCAAATTCGAAAAAATATACCAAGCACATGAGCCAAAAATCAACTCAATAAGCCAACCATCCATGATCAAACATAATCCATGTACCAATAGAGTAGGATATACCAAAATATACCATTGATACGACATAAATCCCAACTTAGACAATTTCCACCAATAAGAAAACAACCATTTACATAAATACTAGGCCAACAACATCATACAAGATGCTACACAGTCCCATATAGCAAATCATATCTCAAAACCACCAATTAATAAAAACATAGGCCCCCCACATAGAAATAAAATAATAATAAAGCCTTTTCCATAATTAGTTCCCACACTGATAACAAGCTTTTATATCAGTATTAAATACCCAACCCAATTGGAGGAAAATTAAGTCATAACCTACCTCAAAATATAGAATCCCAATCCAAAAAGATCTAATTACTAAGACTTCCCTTCACGAAAAGCCTCAAAAGCAACTAAATTATATAATTATAGAATCGACGCATCAAAAAAAAGTTAATGATACTTATATTGCCCATTTTTTAATCAGGATTATAACTAACCTCCAAAATGGGTTTTTCAAAAAGAAGGGTAAAACCATAATTTTTATTCAAAAATATATTACCCATAATTAAAGAAACCCGTAGAAGAAAACCCAAGTAAAAATGGGTTAGAACTAGGATTTAAATTGAAGAATTACTATCTTAGGACTTCCTTGCCAAAATTCCAAAAATCCACTTTTGAAATTGAGTTTTAACAAACTTTAGATGACTACAATCAAAGAAAAATAATTGAAATGAGGATTTGGAGCTTACCCAAGCTTGAAAGTAGAAGAAATTTCCCAAAAACTCTAAAATCTAGAACTCAAAGTCCGAAAAATAGTGGAAAATAAAGAAAGGGGTATATAAACCATCCAGGCATCTCTTAAGCAAACATTAGGGCTCTTAAGCAGCCATTGCTTAAGAATCCAAGTACCTCTAAGTGACACTTGACAAGGTTGGGCCCCATCGCATAAGAAGACCTCCAGCCACTTAAGCAGCCTTTACTTAAGAAGAAGGGCCTCACTTAAGCGGTACCCAAACTGGCATCCTAGTCCCTTAAGAAATCGATTGGCTGCTTAAGTTTCCCTTCACTTAAGTGACCTAAAGGGCACTTAAGCGAAGACACCAGCTAAAGACTTGAAAAATTTCCAAGTCTCCACAGATGCCTTGTGATTTATTCAAAATCTCAAGAATGTAAAAGAAATATGCTATCCTATCAAATTCAACGCTCCAAACTCAATGCCAATATTAAATTTTAGAAAAATATCTTTTTCACAAAATTGACCCCCAAGACATAATTTCGCAAATTTTAAAAATGAGAGTCGAAATGAGATACCAAAGCCATAAAATCACACGAACTATGTTATCAATCAAAACTTGATATTTTAGATCTGATAACGTAGTCTATTTTGTCATCCAATACCACAGAATAATAAATATTGACCAGTGTCAACTATAAAGGCATTTTAACCACTACAACAAACAGGCTTTATAGTGGCAACAGTTAGCGGCGGTCAATTTATTGCTGTAGAAACGTCATATTTACTGGTGGCAAATATTGTCGCTGGAATACATCATTTTTTAGCATCGTCTAATTCTTTTCGCCTCTAATACGCGTCACTATACTAAAAATTTTAGTTCCTGCAGATAAAAAAATTTGGCTCCATTTTTTATATTGGCAACAAATATATAGTCACCGCTAAATGTAATTATGTGGCGACAATGTCGCCTCTAAAATTAATTAATTTTATTTATTAATACTATGATAGTGGGAATCTTCTAGTACATATATATGTGTGTGTGTGTGTGTGTGTAAAATTTTAGACAAAAATTAAAATAGCATCTCTTTGCTCAAAGTACACTACATCGTCTATTCCACTCAAACTTTATTTTCTTTACCAAAATCTTCATCTTCTTTACCAAAATCTTCAACACCATTTCTTTTTTGCTATAAACTAAACCAAAATTTTAAATCTGAAATAAAATGGGTTAGATTTGTTTGTCAAAGCTGCTCAAATAAGTTGATTAAGGATTGTTGGTCAAAGCTGCTCATCTCTTCAATACATCTTTTCTTGAAATTCTTAGATTTTCTCAAATAGGGTACTCAAAGTTCGTGCTCCATAAGGTATGTGGTCAAAATCCTTTTGGGTATTATTGAATTAAAAGATTCTTTAACCAGATTGAAAAATTAAATGAATAAGGATAAGTTGTTCTTGCTCTTGTTGTTTACTATTTCCTTAACTTCTGAATGTCATTTCAAGTCGGTAAAGCCTGCAAAAGCACCTCTTTTTCACTTCTATTTATCTAAATCTCTCTATATTTCTTGTTTTTTTCTTATTTTACACAACCACTTTTCTGATTTTTGTGATTTGAAGATAAAGATTTTAATCCAATTCAAATCTTTTCATATTTTTTTAATCCAAAGGTATGTATTTTTTTAGATTGCATATAAAAATTCTTTAACCCACTTGAAAATTTACAGGAATAGAATTCTCTTAGGTCAAAGAAGGAAGGAATAGAGTTTATAATTTTTGAGGTTATAGAGCCAAAGGTAACATGCATATTTATCCCTATTTTTATTTACTATATTATGTCAAATCTCGATCTTAAAAGTTTCTCTGACTTTTCTTTTTTGGTTAAGCTGAAAGTTCATTTTTGAAGTTCTATACTTTTGATGTTGTTACTGTAATTACATGTTTGTAGTAAATTGGGTATGTTGAAGAGGAGAAAAGAGATTTCAAAAATTTGGCAAAAGGAGAATTAATAATGTTTTAAAACTAATAAATGTTTGTTAGTTAAATTATGGTTAGAATCTTACTTTACTTAATTAAATCTTAACCATTAATTTTAACTTATCTCATGTGTCTAAGAACATGAATCAATGAGTGTTCTAGGTTTAGTTGAATCAGCGAGTGTTCTAGATTTAGTGGATTAGCTCTAATGCTAAGATAGTTACAAAAGTTTTCTATCATATGGGACGGCTAAATAAGAATGTGAGATGTTCAAATGCTACTCCAATAATTTTTATTAATTCCAAATTCTATTGAGTTTACTAAATTCAAATTCAGATTTTGGCTACCGCTCAGTCTAAATATTAGAATATGATGTATTTACTTGTTCAATTATAGTGTAAGATTTCTTAAGTTCTCAAGATATCCGTGTAACCTCAAGATTTTCTTTGGTTCAGTAAATAGATTTAGAGTGTTGTGGACTTCTGTGAGTCTATCCACTTCTCAATTATTTGGAGATCTCTTAAAACTAAGATCCCATCCTTGGTTGATCCATACTTCACTAATGTTAGCCTAGTCATTTGATGTTGATTTAAATTGAAAACAACTAGATAAATAAGCCTGAGGGGATCATTTCCTAACCAATTGTCCCGCAGAAATAAATTATGCAAGTTGCATATTGCAGCTATGGTACTACAGATCAACACTAAGGCAATGCAAGTGCCCTATATGTTGTTGCCTCATAAATAAATTAGTACCGGAGGCATCATTACTTGTTCAACAGGAAGAGGATGTTGTTATACTACTTAAAAATATTAGGCGTAACAATCACCTCTACATTAGTAGTGCTTATGGGTTTTGTTGGTAAGGTTTCTATCTTAGAGCTTCATTCTTGCAATGCTATTCTCAGTTGTACATTTCTAAATTCTAACGTATACCTCTTACCTTTTCATATGTGGGGTGGAGGGATCTAGAATCTGATGGTTATGGGTCTCCATGATGATTGGAAATCAATATACATCTTAATAACTGGATTAACTATTAAATATTTATATATATTTAATAAAAGTCTTAAAATTAGGGTATTGTCAAAAGCTATTTGGTTCATGTGAACACGTAGATTTCATGCTACATTCGCTCCTAGGGAGGTAGGAGGGGGGAGTGAGGGGGTTTCTTTTTTCTTTTTGGCTTACACAAAACTCTACTAGGATCTCCAGTTAAAGATTTCTTATTTTGTGAAGATCTACTGGGCGCCATAGATTACATAATGATATCTAGTTTATACTGAAAGCTTATACTTTGTACAAGTTTGAATAATATGCAAGATTCAATATTGGAGTTTTCTACATCATAAACATGAGTTAGTTGTATTATATTGGTGGACTTGTATCCAATTAGGTTTTTTCCACATATCAAAAGCTCTCAAGGAGAACAACTTTCCTTAAGATCTATGATGCAAAAGATGCTAACTTGAATTTAACTATTTTTCTATTCTGCAATAGATTAACGATGGCATTCATGATCCATAAACGACATTTGGTGTATATTTTAGTGATGTCTCCTTCAGTAATGTATTCTTTAATAGTATCCAGACTAGTTTCTGTATGTTTTTCTTCATTCTTTTATGTATCAATCTCTCTGTGTTTTTTTTCTTGTTAGATGAAATAATCGCATGATATGATATGATCTTGTGTAGCATTACCCTGGCTTTTGTTAGATACAAGGAGGTGCATCTTATAAATTCTACTTGAAGTTGGTGCAGATTTAACTATTGTGAGTCAGTAGCAAGAGTTAATAAGCAATCAGGAGGTGACACAAATAAAAGGTCACAACAGATTCAAACATTTTAGTCTTATGCCCCTTCTTTCTGATGTAAAAAACTCCCAAGTCTTTCTGGTCTCAACATCAAAAAAGATACTGTAGTTACATGGTAGTTCCATTATTCTTGGTGACTAATAAAGTATTTTGAGTATAAGTGAAGCATATCAAAAGTATATCTTACCTCTGATGCAAGTTTGTTTACTAGCACTAGGGAATAATGTAATTCTTTTACAATAAGTTATTGCTTACTTCAGTTTTTTTAGTTTGTTTAGCACATTACATTAGTAACTCATTTCTCTTTGTTTGACTATGGGTTTGGATTTTGTTGTGATATTTACAATACACTTCGATCTTGTATTTATTTTGATTATTATCATACTTGTATATTTAATTAATTAATTGATTTGTTTTAATGATATTAAATCTAGGGATGGATAAAAGTTGGTTGAATATCACGAACAGAGCTAACCAAAAATATAGAATGGAGTAGATAACTTTCTTAATTGGGCATTCAATCAATCTGGGGTGAGCACTATTATTCGATGTCCTTGTAAGTAGTGTAAAAACACCGTGTTTAAGATGATAATTGATGTACGACTACACTTGTTGAATAAGGGCTTATGGGCTTCTTATAAAGTGTGGGAGTATCATGGAGAAGTGTTGGATAGGGTTCAAAATTCTAATCCTGTAGGTAGTGAAGAAGTAGAATAATGGAAGTGAAGAGGATGATGTTATTGAAATGATTCATGATTCTTGTGGATATACAAATATGCAGGATACTACTAATTCTCGGGAGGGCAATGAAGAGCCAAATGTGCATGCAATAAAGTTTTACTTAGTATTAGAAGATGCTCAGATAGAACTTTATTTGGGTTGCATAAAAGTTTTGAAATTGTCTTTTGTTGTTAAATTACTTCACTTGAAGTGCCTTAACCATTGGAGCAACAAATCAATGGATGAGTTATTGAACTTCTTTAAAGATGTTCTCCCTGAGGGAGAATTTGTACCTAAGTCTTTCTATGAAGCAAAGAAAGTTCTTTCTGATCTCGGCTTGGGGTACACAAAAATTGATGCATGTAAGAATGATTTTACATTATATTGGAACAATTATGATAATTTCCTATCAAGTATTAAGTGTGGTGAATCTCAATGGAAGGCAGAAGAACATAAAGGCAAGAAAGTAGTTCATAAAGTATTGCGGTATTTTCCAATCAAATCAAGGCTTCAAAGATTGTACATGGCAAAAGAGACAGGAAAAACGATGAGGTGTCACAAGGAGGAAAATATTGATCATGGTGTCATGCGATATCCATCTGAATCAATTAAATAAAAATCCTTTGATGAGCGTTATCCTACCTTTTCAGCTGAGTTAAGAAATATTCGATTAGGTTTAGCAAGTGATGGGTTGTAGCCTAATGAGAATATGAGTTCCAATTATAGTATTTGGCCCGTCATTCTAGATACATATAATTTTTCACTTTGGGATTGCATGAAAAGTTCATATTTCATGATGATTCTTTTTATTCCTGGCCCTAAGTGTCCAGGTAATGATATTTATCTTCACTTACAACCAATGATTGAAGAGTTGAATGAATTATGGAATGGGGTGGATACTTATTATGCACACTCAAATTCTAATTTTCTTATGCATGTTTCTCTCATGTGGATGATTAATGACTTTCCTGCATATGGTAACCTTTCAAGATAGTCAACCAAAGGCAAGCTTGCATGACCTTGCAAACATAAAGATACACATTCAATTTCCTTAAGTAATAAATTGTGCTATATGGGTCATCATCGTTTTCTTCCTATGAACCATCCATGGCATAGAAATAGAGTTTTATTAGATGGAAAAGTTGAAATGGGGGTTGCACCTATTCCTTTAACAGGTGTTGAAGCACTTCTGCAATTAGAAGATTTAGGCAATGTGACTTTTGGTAAAGGCCAAAAAACAAAGCATAATATTTGTAATGATGCTTATAATTGGAGTAAGAAATTACATTTTTTGAATTGTATTATTGGGATGGTCATCACCTACGACATAACCTTGATCCGAAGCACATAGAAAGAAATGTGTCTAAAAGCTTTTTATCAGCTATAATGAGTATGGTTGGAAAGACAAAGGACATATTGAAAAGTAGATATGATTTGGTAGACCATGAAATTAGGAAAAGTTTGCATCCTATTAAGGATGGAGATAATATTTTTTTACCGGCGGCATGAAATGCTTTGTCCCCTGAAGAGAAGTTAAAGTTATTCCACTTCTTAGCTAATTTGAAGGTACCAAATGCCTTTTCATCAAATATTTCTAGGTGTTTTAACGTGCTTGAGAAAAATATACATGGATTTAAGTGTCATGATCATCATTTATTATTGCAAGATATTTTACCAATAGCTATACGTGGTTTATTGCCTAAGGAAGTATGTGAACAAATTATTGCCTTAGGCAAATTTTTCAAGAATCTATACTCTAAATGCCTGACAGTTGAAGATCTTGATATCCTATAGGCTGAAATTCCTATCATATTGTGCAAACTTCAAATGGTTTTTCTTTTGGCGTTCTTTGATATCATGATTCATTTGCCAATTCACTTCGCAAGAGAGGCAAAACTTGGTGGACCCATTCAATATCAGAACATGTACCGTTTTGAGAGGCATTGTATCATTCAAAAATTTAAATGTCAATATATATAAAATGTCATATTCTATAATTATATAAATGAGATATCTATATATAGGTATTTGCGAAAACTTAAAGCATATAATCGCAACAAAGGTCGTCCAGAAGGTTCAATTGCTAAAGGGTATTTCATAGAGAAAAGCCTTACGTTTTGTTCATGATATTTAAAGAACATCTCAACTAGGTTTAATAAATCAACTAAAAATGATGATGAATCTATGTCAAATGGTGAGATTTCTATGTTTAAACATAGTGGGCAAGCAAAAGGAGCTTCAGATGGAGGAAATAGGCTATCTCATGATGAGTTCAATGAAGCATGTATTTATGTGTTTCAAAATTGTGAAGAGATTTCACAATACAGGGAGTAAGTCTTTTATTTGTTCAAATTTAATTTGACATTAATATAATTCAGTTAATCTTAACTAACAAAAATTGTAGGGAATACATGAGACAGATTGAAGTAAAAGGTTCAACGCGTGATTATAGGGTGCATAACAATGGATTTATTGATTGGTTTCGTGCATGCGTAGGTGTCTAATTTAATGAAACAATAAATATTAGCATTTTTCAATGTTCTTATACTAGTCATAAAAGTGTTGCTTGTTTTTGTAGATATTTTTACTATCTTCACAAGGTCGTGCAAATGATGAGCTCATAAGTCTAGTTGTTGGTCTATAACCATTGGTACATCGATATTCAACATGTATTTCAATGGATTTAAATTTCAAACAAAAGACCTTATGAAAAAAACATAAAATAGTGGAGTTATTGTGAGAGAAGACGTTTTAGACTCTAATAAGGAGTATGATGGGGTATTAAAGGATATCTATGAGTTACCTTATACTGGAAATAGAAAAGTTCATTTATTCAAGTGTCATTGGTAGGATGTGGCTCACCTAGAAAGAGGATATAAGATTGACAAATATGGTTTTACAAGTGTGAATACTCATTGTGTGTTGAATACAAATAAGCCATTGGTGTTGGTATCTCAGTCTTAACTTGTCTTCTACTTAAATGATTTAGTCAATAAACATTGGCTTGTTGTTGTAAAGACTAATCTTTGTGACCTTTTTAATGTGCCTGAAGTTGATAGAGAAGCATCATTAAATGATGAAGTTTATCAACAAGATGAAGTTGAAGATATTTTGTATGCCAATAATCAAGAAATTGATATTGGGGTGTCTTTGCATAGGGATGATGTTGAACAAAAAAACATTTTAAGAACCAATAATTGAGAAAATGAGGAAGATGGTTTCATTAATGAAAATGATACAGACATTTCAGATAATGAAAAAAGTGAAGAAGAGTTTCTTGATGATAATGATGGAGATGATAATGATGGAGATGAAAATGATATATCTTGTTGAAGATTGAGAAGAAAATACTAAAGAGAAGTTCTTCATATTTTGTTCTCTTATTAGGCTGGCATTTGTTTTGAGAAGTTATTATTAGGATGATATCTGGTGTTTTGTGTTCTTAATAGGCTAACATCTTGTATTTTATGTTCTTATTATGATACCTTGTATTTTGTGTTACTATGCTTGTAACTTTTATTATAAACGAAATTAGTGTTTATGTAGAATAAATAATTTCCTCGATAGTAGATATATATTTTATCATTTTTAATTTCTTGTTCTGATACACTTCTCCTTTGTAATCTAATGTTGCAAGAAATGAAAGAAACTGGATGAGGTAAAAGTGGAAGAGGAACTGCGGGACATGGATATAGACGTGACAGCTTTCCAGAACATGTAAGTTCTAAAACAACATCTTATCTATAAATACAACCAATAGGAGTTATTGCACCTTCTTTGGAGAATCGACAGTCAGCTAATCCAAGCCAAGGATCTCTAAAAATAGAACAAATGTCAAGTGGACCTATCCAAAGGACATCCCCAGAGACACAATCCTTAAGAAATTTAGATGAAAATATGTGACTTAGACTAAAGGCTGAAATAGGTGCAGGTTAGTTCATGATTAACTTATCCTCTTATTAATTCCTAACATATACATATGCACCGTCGTGTCATCCTACTATTTTGATTCTCAAGGTATTGCAATATAATGAAATAATGCAGGTTAAAGTCCTATTTGCAATTTGTTGAAGTGGCTATCACAGAATTTAGCAGTGTGATGTGTTTTTTTTTCTTTGGAAACTTAAGGGATTTCATATTATTTCATATGGAAGGATGAAAACATTCATAGATTGTTACATATGAAGTTTAAATAAGCTAATAGTAGTCAGATTGTCTAGAGACATCGCAGCAACAAGTGTTGTCGCTGAAGATAACATAGTGTATGCTTTATTCTTTTTTGTGCTTTATCTTTTGAAAACCGCAAGAAATCAACCTGTCTCTGCATCACCTCATCTATGTAATCTTTATTCTTGATAGCATTCATGATGGATTCCAAAGCACTCAAGATTTCTTCGAACTTACTATTTGTCTACTCACACTTGCAGTGCATAGCACTAATTTTCTTCTGCACTTCGTCGAGTAAGGTTTGCACACTAGCAATCTCCTTGTTTAATACTTTACGTTGGGTTTCCAAATATTTCTTTTCTCTAATAGCATTAAGGTAATCATCCTTGGTTTGCTTAACCTCCTCTGCTATTTTTTTAATGTGATCCTCCATTTCTTCAATATGTTTCTTCATGTTTATACCATTTTGTTCCTCATCGACAAATCACTTTTGCATCTCATCCTTCTCAGCAGAAACTCATTCGAAAGCAGCCCTATACTTACCAACTTCAGATTCAAAATACTTCTATTTCTCTTCTTGACCATAGCATCACACCTCTAATTCAGAAATAATATCCTTAAATTTAGATAATTATTTCTGCAGTTCAACACTTTAAGTCACCCTTTTAACTACTTCAATGCCTCGCCCAATTCTTTTTCAACAACGCCTTTTTCCTCAATCAAGCTCTGAACTTTAATCTCCTTCCCATTGTTTCCCTTCACAAGTTCATTTATCTTACTCTTCATCTCTTTATTCTTCCTTGATCCTTCTAAACACTTCTTCTTAAACTCCACCAAATTATCACGCAGTTTCGTCTCCTCCTTTTTGTAACACCCCGTATTCAAGTACGTGTATTGGCGTATTCAAGTATGTGTATTGGTCTTATTTATATGGAATTAATTTTTTATTTTATTTATACCAGAATTTTCCCGTCGATGGTTCCATGCGAAGGTTATTGAATAAGATTTCCAATGATATAAAGATTTCCAAAAATGAATAGGTTTTGGATATAATCGATCACGTTCGAAACTATAAAATGGTGGCCGGGATATTTGGGAATAGTAAATGTGCAGGAAAATTTCCTGCACACAAACTACTGAGGCCAGCCGAATTTTTGGGTCAACTTCAATCAATCATAACTCCCGTAATATAATGACCTGGGAGAGATGCGACCTATTAAAAGAAACATCTTTGAGTATTCTTTCTAATGCAATTGGTTTCATCCAAATCCAACGCCTGAGTAAGGAGTTATACTTGTTTTACTTCAGCCTATCAAAACAGATTTTTAGGGTCAACTTCAAACGACCATAACTCCTTGTACAGGACGAAATGGGTTGCCTACTTTATATGAAATGACATCCCTTTGAATTATCCTTCCAACGATACCAATTTCACCCAAATCCGATGTTGTAAAAAAGAGTTATGGTCGATCTACTTTAGCTTATCAAAACAGTCCACCAAAGGACAGATTTGACATTATTTAAATTTTAAAGGCATTTTGGTCATTTCCTATTATACTATAGACGGGAATATGTGTATATATACATGTATATGAGTTCAAAAACTCATTTTCATCATCAATCATTGAAAAAGAACAAACCCTATCCAAATTTGACCTTTAAATTACTTTTGATTCAACCGTAGAAATTCCAAAGTAATCTAATAACTGCGTTTGTTATCTCGAGAGCTTCAAATGGCACCTATTATTTGTGCAAACAGGATTGCATAATCAAGAGGTGAATTCTAAGGTATGAATATTGTTTGCCTTTGTTCTTTTCCATATGTATATGTGTGATAGAGGATTATATGTATTGGTTGTTATTGAAAGGTGATGGAAATAGGGTTATGGACTATTTTGCATGGTTTGGTTGTATCGAATTGTGGAAGGTGGATATGGTAATTGAGTTATGGAAGGTGGATATGGCAATATTCTATTGAATTGATGATTATTTATGTCTATGGCTCAATTTGGTTTAATGGATTGGTTGGAAGGATAAATGAATCCAAACTTGATATTGGAGGATGTTGTATGAATATGCATGGCATGTGAATATAATTGGAGTATAAGAGGGTTAAAGTGACAGCCTTTATGGTGTAATTAAGGCTTATTACTTAACCACTAGTTTGGTGAATTCAAATAATTGAATTGTGACGTTTGGTTGCTAATACTAGATTGCTATATATGTTCATTGTAGATAAGTAATCCGAAAAGATGGGAAGTCTATTAGGGACTAGTATTGAAGGTTGACAGTCAGGTATGTAAAGCATACTCTATACCATATCTTTGGCATGAAAGTGAACAATTGTTCTATTAAGAAAGTTTCCAAAGTTATTCAATAACATGTGATCCATAAAGGTTTTGTATGATGTCCTACGTTACCAATGAACTTGTTTCCACCCTACAAGATGTCAAGACATTCCAATACTTACTTGTTTTCCAAATCTTACATGTTTATAGCACTAATGAATGTCAGAAGGTATCCGGTTACTCAAACAAGATCCATGTGCTATTAATGATTCCAAAACGTTTCATTGATATACCAATAAGTTCCTACTTCATTGTTATGGCATTGATGTCTCCAAAATACTTTATTGATGTGACAATGAGTTCTTACTTCATTGTTATTGTATTGATGGTCTATTTATATGTCTCTTATTGATGTATCATTGTTTCAAAGTATCAAAAATGTGGTGGCGACCGAAATAACAATCTCAAAGATTAATTGAACTAAGTGATTAAAGTTCTCTCTTATCGGGTGGTATCCCAGGGGAATAAGCCTATCATGGGTCGATCCCTATTTATGTGTTTATGGGTGGTATCCCAGCGGAATAAGCCTATCATGGGTCGATCCCAGTTGATATGTACTGGAGGTAGCCTGATGGTCATAGTACAGTACAGTAATGATTACAATGATGATAAGAACGAAGGTAAAGTGATTGAATAAATATAATGTACAGGTTGTCACAAGTTCTAGTAAGTGTGGTCCACTCCTATTACTATTTATTCACTTGTTTTTTATTTCTATTGAGATCCTATATCATATGTGATTATCTATAGCTTTACATACACAGTACATATTTCTTACTGATGTCCCCCACGGGGGACCTATATTTTATGCTGCAGGTATAGGTACCTCAGTTGATACACCGCACAAGTAGGAGCCAGGATATCCAGATTCTTTTGGTGAGCTCCAGTTTGCTTCGGGGCTTTCTGTGTCATATCCAGTCACTTTAGGTATTGTATAGAAGTTAGTTATATGGCGGGGTATGTCCCGACCTTAGTTAAACTCTGTGTATTATCTAGAGGCTTTGTAGACTTAATGTACATTCAAGGTGGTGTTTTGTTAATAGACGTGATGGATCCAATGGCCAAGTATTGTATATACATATATATGTGTGCTCGAGCTTATACAAGTGATTATTTCCTTTTATATGCGACATGATTCTGTCCTAATTTCGGGTTGTCATAGAGGTATGCATAGGAAGTATAAGGTTATGAGCTGGTTCTCCCGGGCCTCCTCGGTTACGGGTGCTGGTCCTCCCTAATAGGATTTGGGGCGTGACACATTTGCAAGCTCAGCGCCATATCATTAAGACCCTGGACAGTGTTTTACAACTCACCATTCTTCTTCACTTCATCGTTCCTATCCACTTTAATCCCTTCTTTTCCCCTAAAAACCCCATCAATCTGTCCTCTTAGTTATTCAATCACTTTATTTGAATCCAACGGGCTATTTTCAACCCTTCCTTCTCTCTCATAATTGATTAAACCTTGCTTTTTCTTACCTTGATTACCTTTTTGAGGGCGACATATTCAACCCTTAAACACTACTCTGATTCGCAATCTCATCACCAACATCACTCAGTCACTTCCTAAGAAGATCAATCTCACTCTCTTTTCCATTTAACATCTTCTCAATCTCATCTTTCTCTTTCAAAACATCATGCATTTCTACCTCCACACTTTTTACTTCCCAATAATCCCATTATTTTGTTGATGTAAACTATCTCTCTCATTCTTAACCACCTCAACATAGTACCTAACTTGCACGGCAACAAACACAGAAACCAATTTCTTCTCAATCTCTATCTAAATAACCTATTCAGTCAACTGAGTTTACTCGGTCAGCAACTCAGTTTTCTTCTAGTCAGCAATTTTTAGTTCGGATTCCAGACACCCTTTTTCTTGTACAAGTGAGTCCATCAAATGCCATTTTTCTAGCAATCTCTTCTAAGTCCCTGGTGGCCCTAATAATATCATGAATCTTTGCTCCAACAACAGCAAACGTTTTTGGGGTCTTCAAGAATTCGACAATCTCTTGAAAATCTCATAATGTTCGATGTTTCTTCAAAAAAACTTCATCACTATATTTGTAAAATCGTCTCCCAAAATGTCTTATGTTTTTTAAACAAATATCCATTAAATCCATCCACTTATGGATTCTGCTAACTGTCTATACTTTATGTTGCATCATGAATTTCGTCTTTCTTTATTGGCCTAATGAACATCAATTATTTTGATCTAGGTAGCTCCTCCCTTATACTGCTTGCACTTGACGTTGAGTGTCTTCAATTTTGATGTTACTGGTGTATGTTCTAAAAGGGTAGAATACATATACAGGCCCCTCAAGTATTTGACTTTTTCAGTATAGGCACCTCAATTAAGCCATGTACCTATTGAATCCTTTACTCCTTCACAACCAGTAGATTGGGCTCAATTGACATATTTTGTGATGAAGTAACGGATTCAATAGTTATATGGCGTAATTGAGGTGACTATATAGAAAAAGTTGAATAGTTGGATCTATCATAACATCAATTAGATGATGGGATGTTACATCTTCTTTTAAATAATAATATATTTCCTTGGTTTGCAGTTCCCCACATCAAAAAAAAGGAAGAGGGAAACACAAAGCTAAAACTATGGATATTAAGATTAAACATGGAGAAAAAATAAAAATTATGATTCAAGATGACATTGATAGAGCTGCGGGTTCTAGATCTAGAGGCATTTTCAATTACTCTTGTTGGATCATGAGAACCACTATCTCATTTCGAGAGGGAAATTGGCAGAACATGGTTTTAAAGCATGGAGAAGCAATGTGACTTAGAATCAGGGTAATCACTCTTAATATTGTATTGAATTTATATTTAATAATTTATATATATGCATTTAGAATATCAAATATACTGTTACATTGTGTACAGGATAAATTTGAAGTTCAAAATGGGCTGCCAGAGCATAAGTTGCAAGGCTTTGTGATAAGAACTATGCAATGACTATTTAGAGCATGGAAAGCTTGATTACATGTTATCTACTCTAGCTATGACAATGATAAAGATAGATTGTCTTATCGACCTGAGGATATTGAGTTGGATGACTGGAAACACTTAGTGGAACATTTTGGCAATGATGAATTCAAGGTAACTTAATAAATAATTAGAATTTTACACATAATAATAACTATTTATTGATTTATTAGAGATTTCCTAATCTACTAACTTAAGTGTAGGTCGTCAGCGAGAGAAACAAAAGAAAAAGAGAAAAAAAATAACCAAACATTCGTATGGTACAAGATCATTTGCAGAAGTAGAGAAATATATGGTGAAAATACATTATATTCATTCTCTTGTTATTACATATACTTCTTTGATATTTATACAATTATTTGCTTATATTTTTCCTTTTGATATTACAGAGAAATTCACTTACAGGAGAAAAGGAGACACTAGATAAAATCTGGGAGATCCAACACACACATAAGAATGTTAATTGAGAACGTGTATATTTGGATCCATAATCTAAACAAATTCTTGTAATTTTCTAAAATTACTGCCTTATTACCTTTCCGATATACTATAACTTATGCTCAATATGTTATGTATGGATGTAAATAGTTATGTATTATTATAGGGAATGCTTCAGTAACTTGTCATTGAACAACAGTCAGAAGAGATCGAGAATCCCATGACTAGCAATGAGATTTTATCTTCGGTTCTTGGTGTGAGTTTAGGATATGTTCAGGGAAAAGGATATGGGAAGAAGTCTCCTAAAAAGAGTCAAACGCAGTAGGTAAACATAGAGGCAGGCGTTTCTTCAGTGGTAGAAAGTATGCGTCAAGAGATGCAACTTGACATGGAAAGAACGTTGCAAAAAGAGCGTGAACAAATGGCTGCCAACTTGTAAAGAGATATGGATCAGGATTTGCAGAAGGAATTAGAAGAGGAATGTGAACACATGAGAGGAGAAGTAGAAAAAATATTTCAAGAAAAAATTGTTGTTCTCATGACTGGAATGCAATAGGTATTTTCTGGACTAGAATTCAGTTTTTACATTGTAATGACTTCATCAAATATATAATTGTTGGAGATATTTGAGTGAAGATAAGTGTTGGAAGTTTCATTCAGTAGGACTGGAGTGGTTATGTACCTTACCAAATGAATTTAGATTGATTGCACTGATCCTCTCTTTGTACAAAGACATAGCTTGAAGTTTATGAACTGTAAGCTTTGAGTTAAAATGAAGAACATCTTATGAGACTTCATCTTAAGTAAATTATGGTACTCTTCATCTAGTCTTTTCTCTCTCCCACACACACACATACACATGTGGGAAGACACATTATGTAGAACCAGAAGAACATGAAAAGTAGATTAAAAATATAGGCAGTTTCTTCACCTTTACTTATAAATTGTAAAACTCTTTAACATGAAAATCTTGTATTAAAAATCTATTTCCACATTTCTGCTTTTGTCATCATGAAATCTTCAGTTTATCGTTGTCTGGTTTCAATATCATATGGCATAGCATTTGACTATTGATATTTTTTATCGACTTAGAAGTCAGTCTCTATCACTGTAAATATCATCACCTACATTACATGCTCTCTATTTTGACTGAGTCCACTATCCTAAATCATATTGCCATATTACATGGACTTCCTTGTTATAAGAAGAATCTTTAGAGAAGAGGAAAATGTTCCCTTGTGATCACCCTAATAGAGATTTCTTAATCTAAGCAATCCAACCCTTCTTGTGAACTAACCTATTCTCTTCCAATATTAAAATGATTTTCATATATCAAATATGCAGGATAACTTTCTTCCCTAATGTAGGGCAATTCGGTGCATAAAACATCCTGCATTTATTGAAATATATGGAAAGATGACAAAAAACTAATAACAGTGTTCAACTAGTTCTTTTTCTATCCTTTTTTAGTGGTTTTATCATTCTCTGTGAGACATCTCAGAAATACCAAATGAACTTCAATTTTCTCCTAATACACATAAGGTTAGCAAGATTTTGAAAATTTCACCATAAGAATAACTAATTCTAATTTGGCACTAAATCTACATATTCTGCATTTCATATGTTCTTTTCTCTAACTTCAATTACTACTAGGGTAAATTAGTGCAGAATGAAAATGGGAAAAGTCCTTACTGGTGTGGGTGACAAGGGAGGGTCACTTTTTACTGTTAAGGAGTATAATATTTAAAATTTCTTATTGGTTTATTTCCTTTAGATGGAAAGCGCAAAATCTTACTAAATTACCTACTAGGAATATTATGTATATTGTCCATTTTCTCCCAGTAAGTTCTAGGAGATGACTTGTGAACCTTTCTTAATGATCAGAACTTGTTGACGTGGGAAGCATAATTAAGATTCCATAGATTGGCTAAAATGCTTAATTATGAAAAGTTTGGTACTCATACATGAGATTTACTTTAATAAAACATGTGAAAGTATGATTCATTAGAATTCCCTCTCTTTATTTCATCAAATCCTTCTCCTAATATGTCCTCCATGATTTCTCCTCCTTCTAAGATAGTTAAATTCTACTGTTAAAATTAAGTTGAACTTCTGATAAAATAAACTAGTGTCATACATATGCTTGATTTATCTGCACTTTTTAAATTCCCCATATTTGTTATGCTTGGTTGGTAGTTGATCTTGGGCATATTTATATGTCCAAACACCACTATCTACCAATATTTGGACTTATTTTGAGAACAAAAATTGTGTTAATTATATTTAATAATGAGTTAAATTATGTTTTGAGGATAACCGATGTGATTAGAGATACATGGAATATTTCCAAGGGATTCGGAAGAAAATTGGTCACATATCATGAAGCAATTGTGTATTAATTGTGTGGAATTAATCATATTTATGTGAAAGACAATGTTGATAGTCCAAGAACATGTGTAGATGCACGAGATCAAGGATAAAAGGAAGTAGTTGAGGATTTAAGAGATTTTAGTGAAGAAGTGGAGTAACTTTACAATGACGCGATGCTAACTCGACGCGTCGCATCGACTGGTAAAATCTGTGCCTTAGCATAAATTTCAGAAGAAACTTCCAGTTCATCGATGCAAATTCAATGTATCACATCGATGTGTGAGCTTGGGGACTTGGTTAAAATTTGAGATGAAAATTCCAGTGACACGATGCGATGTCAACGTGTCACGTTGTATGTTGAGAAATTAGACTTTACCGGATTTTTAAAGAAAAATTCCAGTGCATCAATGCGATGTTGAATCTACGCTACACTTTTTTGCGTCAAGCGTGCAGATCTGGTGAAATTTTTTCAAGAATAAAAAGAACACGTGAGCACAATTTCAAACACTTTTGGCAATCATTGTAGCAGTGAAAAAGCACAGAATTCTCTCTTTTAGGGTTCTTATTATTTCTTTTGAACTTCTTTACTTCAATATTAATTTTGGATATGATTAATTACTTATTTTTGATGTTTAATTCAAACATGAGTGGATAAATACCCTTGTTCTGGGTTGAGGCCAAGAACATGATTACTCTTTGATATTCTTTATAGTAGTTTCTTTTTGGATTATCATCTGGGTTGTTCTTAATTTCTTGAGCTTACTATTTTAATGAGTGGACACCATTAGAATAAATCTATATTTCTATGTGAATTCGGGAGGAGAATTTTAGGATAGAATAAAGAAATTAAGGAGCAAGGTTCTTATCCTTTTATGAAATAAGAGGTTTGAATTGCCATCTAGGATAGGGATATACCTAGAAGTCTTGTTTGGTTCAATTACAAGAATATAACTATATGAATGTAGAAGAATTATTGTATATTTACGGGAGTTGTAGATGCAATATTCAATAGATAGAAAATTTGAGGTCAGGAGACCAAAATCATAGCATAAACCTTGCGAACCAACAACCCGATAACCAATTAGACTACTATAAGAATACAGATTCGTATGATTGTTTGAAAAGCCTCAACCCTGGAATTCTCATAATTACTATTTACAAATGTTGTGTGCTCGCTCTTGTCACAACTAGTTATTTCTTCTTTTATAATTTACATTTATATTCTTAATTTTTCAATCATCCTGATACTTTATAACACCTAATACCTCATTGTGTAAAAATGAAAGTTGGGTAAATTTCTAGTTTCTTAGTCCTTGTGGGAACAATATCTGACTATCTAAGTCACTATATTACTGGTACGATCATGTACACTTGTGTGTGCGTCTGAGTCACAACAAGTTTGTGGCGCCATTGCCGGGGACTAGTATAATTAGTAAATTAATAAATTTTTGGTTTTTGATATTAAGTTTAAGTGTTAACAACTTGATCTTAGCGGCTGAATTTTTGCAGGTTTAGCTGAATACAGGACTAGCGAGAGATAAAGAGTTGGTAGAGCCTTTTGCAGAACTAGAACAGATTTTTCAACAAAGGCGAAGAATGGCTAAACAAAGAAATGAACCAGCCGATCCAAATGCTTGAAATGTACTGCCTCTGGTTATCCCAGTTATTCCTGCTCAAGCAGCTACTTGAACTGTTCGTGCGTTGGCAATCCCACTTACGAACCATATGATGAATAGTATTTGTAAGCCCAAACCAGGTGGTTGATTTGAATTGAAGCAGAATATGGTGAAATTGCTTATTTCAGTGGGGCAATTCCATGGCCTTTCATACGAAAATCCGCAGCAGCAAATACAGACCTTCCTAGAAATAAGCGATACTTACAATTCTGAAGGGGTGAGTTCTAATTATGTCAGATTGACACTCTTTCCTTTTTCCCTAATGGGGGAAACAAAAAGGTGGTTACATTTTGAACCACCACTCTTCATCACTTTATGGGAAGATTTATCTTGGAAGTTCCTTATTCGATTCTTTCCATTTGGGAAGACCTCATGCTTGAGAAGCGAGATCTTAAGTTTTAGATAGAAAGACGGAGAGAATCTCTACCAAGCTTAGGAGAGATTTAAGGGTATGCTCAGAAATTACCTTTACCATCATCAGTCTAATGATTTTCTTGTTCATACTTTCATTGAGGGACTGGATCCATATACGGAGATTCTCTTGGATTCAGTAGCAGGTGGACAGGCTCATAAAAAGACTTATGAAGAATTATACACACTGCTGAATCGGATTTCACAAGGGAATCCTGACTGGCATGCTGATTCGAGGAGTGATCCTAGAAAGGTTACAGGGGTATTGGAGGTAAAACAATTTACTGTGTTACAAGCACAAATCACAGCAGTGCAAAATTATATGATTACTCAGCTTAATAACATTAAGTTTGGGGTTACACAAACTGCAGCTACACCTAAGGCAGTCCAAATAATGAATTCTTGGTGTGAGGTTTGTGGAAGTGGTGAGCATATAGCAGATGCTATTACGGCTATACCAAATTCTATCAACTATATGGGGAATGCAAATCATCCAGGACAGTAGAATTTTGGTAACACGTATAATCCCAACTGGAAGAACCATCCCAATTTCTCATGGGGTGGAAATCAGGCATAGAATGCAAATCATTATAAGGGACCAGTGCAACCAAATCAACAGCCAGCTCATAATAATCAGGTGACCACTCAAGCTAGCAATATGGAGGATTTAATGAAGCAGTTTATGGCTCAACAAGCACAGTTTATAGTAGAAATAAAGACTCAAAAAGCATAATTTACAGCAGAGTTGAAGAGTCAACAATTGCTTACTAGAAATTTAGATTTGCAACTTGGTCAAATTGTAGGAGCACAGAATACAAGACCTCAAGGAGCATTACCTAGCGACACAGAGGTAAATTCAAAACAGGTGAATGCAGTTACAAAAAGGAGTGGGTTGCAAACCAAAGAGATGGTTCAAGAGAAGAATAGTCTGACATTCACTGATGATAGTTCGAAAGACAATACAGAGAAAGAAGTCAAGGAAAAAATGGCTAGTGATGAAATTCATGTGGAAAAGAAGACTTTACCTTTAGCCTTTCCTTAAAGGGCAAGGAAGCATCAAGAGGAGGCAAGTTACAAGAAGTTCTTAGATCTTCTAAAGCTAGTTCATGTAAATCTGCCTCTTGTTCACATTCTGCAGAGTGTTCTAAAATATACAAAATATCTAAAGGATATAGTTGCAAATAAAATTGATTGACCGAGTATGCTACTGACGCACTTACTGAGGAGTGCACATCAAAGATTCAAAACAAATTGCCCATAAAACTAAAGGATCTAGGTAGTTTCACTTTTCAGATTACCATTGTACATACAATTAGTTCTCATGGATTGTGTGATTTGGGGGATAGCATCAATCTTCTGACCATATCTTGGTACCGAAAAATGGGTCTTGGGAGTCCCAAACCCATTACTATTGTGTTGCAGTTGGCAGACAGGTCTCTCGCTAGGCCTGATGGTATCATCAAAGATGTCTTTATGCAAGTGGGATCCTTAATCTTTTTGGTGGACTTTGTAATTCTTGACTATAAAGTTGATCGTGTTGTTCCATTTATTATGGGATGACCCTTCTTAGCAATGGGACAATCATTAATTGATGTAGCAGCAGTGAAAATGACAATGAGAGTGCACAATAAAGTGGAGGTCTTTGACATGTATAAGGTGCTAAAATTGCCAGCTATATATAAGGAGTTGTATGCTATATATGTTATAGATCTTGAATCTGATCAGAGGCTGTTATTTTCAGATGATCCATGAGAGCAAGCTTTGGTAGGTCGTGATCTTTATGGAGAAGAATTGACATTAGACCAAGTCATGAATTCGGCGATCATTGAAATAAGAAAATTGCATTTTAAGCCATTTAATAGGCCAATTGGTCTATCCCACAAAGCTTCAATTGATGAAGCTCTAAAATTGCAGCGTAAAGTTCTTCCTCCTCACTTAAAATATATTTACCTTGATGACAATGATACCTTGCCTGTTATTTTTTCTACAGTATTATCTGATATGCAGGTTTAGAAAGCAATGAAGTGTTGAAAAAAAAAATAAGGCGATCGAGTGTAAAATGTCTAACATTACAGGAATAAATCCAACTTTTTGTATGCACAAAATACACATGGAGAAAGGTTTCAAGCCAAGAGTACAGCAACAATGCAGGTTGAATCCAGTGATGAAAGATATGGTGTGGAAAGAGATTATTAAGTGGCTCGATAATGGGATTGTTTATCCAATTTTAGACAGCAAGTGGGTAAGCCCAATACATTGTGTCCGAAAGAAAAATGGGATGACCGTGGTTACGAATGAAAGAAATGAGCTAATTCCCACTCGCATAGTGAATGGATGGAGAATTTTTATTAATTATCGGATGTTGAATGAAGCTACAAGGAAGGACCACTACCCCATTCCATTCATTAATCAAATGTTGGATAGGTTGGCAGGGCAAGAGTACTATTGTTTTCTTGATGGTTACTCAGGTTATAACCAAATCACCATTGTTTCCGAGGATCAAGAGAAGATAACTTTTACTTGCCCATATGGTACTTATGCTTTCAGATGTATGCCTTTTGGCCTCTGCAATGCGCCTGCAATATTTCAGAGATGTATGATGGCAATCTTCTATGACATGGTGAAATAATTTTTCAAGGTATTCATGAGCGATTTCTCTATTTACGATGATTCTTTTGATAATTATTTGCAGAATTTAGATAGAGTCCTAGCTCGATGTGAAAAAACAAATTTGGTGTTGAACTGGGAGAAGTGCCACTTTTTTGTAAAGGAAGAAATAGTCCTTGGCCATAAAGTGTCATGCAGGGGACTTGAAGTAGATCTGGAAAAAATTGAAGTGATTAAAAAGTTGCCACATCCAGTCACAGTGAAGAGAGTGCAAAGTTTCTTGGGGCATATAGGTTTCTACAGGTATTTTATTCTGGGTTTTTCGAAGATTTCAAGATCGATGTGCAAACTGTTAGAAAAAGAGGCCAAGTTTAATTTTGGGGCAGATTGTCAAGAAGCATTTGAGAAGTTGAAAAAGTAGTTGATTAAAGCACCTATTTTGGTTTCTCCCGATTGGGAATTTCCATTTGAATTGATATGTGATACCAATGGCATTGTTGTAGGATCTATTTTGGGGCAAAGAAAAGACTAGGTATTTTGCTCAATTTACTGTGCTAGTAAAGTCTTGAACGATGCCCAAACAAATTATACAGTCACTGAAAAGGAGATGTTAGCGGTGGTTTATGCATTTGATAAATTTAGAGATTATTTGGTGTTCACAAAGGTTATTGTTCATATTGACCATGCGGCCATTAAATATCTCTTCAATAAAAAGGATGCAAAGCCTCAACTGATTCAGTGGATTTTGCTATTGCAAGAGTTTGATTTAGAGGTTTGTGATCGTAAAGGATCAGAAAATCAAGTTGCAGACTATTTGTAAAGGTTTTATAAACTCATGATCATGTTGTTGATAACTTTCTCTACATTCAGGACGAGTTCTCGGATAAAAAATTATTATCTATTAAGGAGTGTGAAGTCCCTTGGTATACGGACATTGTCAATTTGTTGGCAAGTAGATTTTACCATCCTGAAAGTACAATTCAATAGAGGAAGAAACTGTTGCATGATTCTCATGAATATATATAGGAAGATCCATATCTTTTCAAGCAGGGTCCATATGGTATCATATGAAGAGGTGTACTAGAAGCTAAATTCGCACAAGTACTACAAAAGAGTCATTCATCCCCTTATGGTAGCCACCATAGGGGCAAAAGAACCGCAAGAAAAGTGTTGTAATCTGGATTCTTTTGGCCTACATTGTTTTGAGATACGATAGCTTTTATAAAGAATTATGATCAATTCCAATGGTTGGGAATGAATTTAAGGCATCATGAGATGCCCCTAAACAACATCCTAAAAGTGAAAGTATTTGATGTTTGGGAGATTGATTTTTTGGGACCATTCCCACCATCAAATGGTAATTTCCATATCATAGTGGTGGTTGATTATGTATCTAAATGGGTGGAAGCTATAGATTTTCCTACTAATGATGCAGGAATAGTGCTAAAGTTCGTGAAGAAGAAAATATTTTCCCGATTTGGCACTCCAAGAGCTATATTAAGCGATGGAGGTACACACTTTAATAACACTTGGTTTAAGAATCTTTTAGCTAAATATGGTGTTCGGAACAAGGTGGCCACTGCGTATCATCCACAAAAGAGTGGAAAAGTTGAGGTCTCCAACCGGGACATAAAGCAAATACTACAGAAGACTATTAATGAGCAATGAAAGGATTGGGATGAGAAGCTAGATGATGCATTGTGTACATACCAAATAGCTTATAAGACGCCCATCGGTACTTCCCCATACCACTTGGTTTGCGGTAAAGCTTTCCATTTGCCTGTTGATCTTGAGCATCAAGCTTATTGGGCTGTTAAAATGTTAAATCTTGACATAAAGGTTGCGGGAGAAAAGAGATTATTGCAGCTCATTGAATTAGATAAATTTTGCCTCAATGCTTAAGAGAACGCAAAGCTTTACAAGGAGAAAACCAAGAGATGGTATGATAGATAGATTCAAGATAGAGTGTTTGAACCCAGACAACTTGTTTTACTATTTAATTTGATATTAAACTTATTTTTAGGAAAATTGCAGTCTAAGTGGTCTGGATCTTTTGAAGTAGTACAAATGACACCTCATGGAGTGGTTGAATTATGGAACAAAGAGAAGACTGAAAAGTTTCTAGTGAATGGACAATGTGTGAAGCATTACTGGGCTAATCATGGAGATAAGCACATATACATCACTTTTGTTGAGGAATGAGACTGAGCTAAGTTATGCCATGACGTAAAATAAGGCGTTATGTGGGAGGCAACCCACAAATGTAATGTAATAGGTAGTTTAATTTTTATTTGTTTAGGAAAAAAATGAAAATACAAAAAGATGAGTCATGCCATGACCAAAAATAAGGAACTTAGTGGGAGGCAACCCACTTTTTCTTACACAATTTTGTTATTTTTTGTTAATGTGTAGGAATAAGAAATGTGATGGAGATAGAAAAGATGAGAAGAGGGTAAACATCGACCTTTGAGTCAGTAAATAGGCGATACATGGTGAAAAAGGTAAGTAGGAAGAAAAGATGCCTCAAAATATGGAAAATTAGCCTTAGAAAATTTTTTGCTAAGTCGACGCGTCGCGTCGATGTGCATCATACCCACACTTAGAAAAAATTTCTAAGGCTATTTCCAATGAACCGACATGATGTCAATGTGTCGCATCATCACTACAATGCGTTACCATCACGACACATCAGTGATAACCAGATAATACTTGGAAAATTTTTTTGAGGCAAAGTCTAGTAAAATGATGTGGACTCGATACGTCGCATCGCTTCTGCAATGCGATTGTAGATGTGTCACGTCAATTGCCTATTTCTTTTTAAAATTTACCCTAATCGAACCCCTCACTTTCACCTCTATATATAAAACCTTACCTCCATTCAACTCTCACCCTAACCCTAGCTGTCGCAGCCGCCCTCAAATTCCCCAACCTAAAAATAATTTCTCTCAATTGTTATTCTTGTGGTACCAAAAATTACACTCCCTTTTTTTATTTTCTTCATCAAGTCAAAGGTATGTCTTTCACTTTTCTCATTTTCTCAAAGTTGCTTTATATGATAAATAATGATTTGGGTGCTAAATAGTTAGTGATATAAGGAGTGAATTAGTTCTTGATTTGTGGAATTTTGATGATAAATGGCATGTATAATTGAATGTTGGCAGTGATTGTATTGATTGGGGGATTTTAATTGAACTCAACTTGTAAATCCTTAGTGGTGGTTTATTGAAATTGTTCGGTCGCACTTTAGTTTGTGTGTAGTATATGTGTAAGTGACATTAAGCTGCCGTAAGATACGATTGCTTATGTGCTAGCCCTAGTTGAAATGATTATGAATTGTACTTTGTGATTGAATTAGTTTCTGAATATATGAGTTGTGTTATTGAATACCACTGCTAATTTAAATAATTTAGGATGCTGATTTGAGCGAATTAGGATCCTAATTGATGATATGTTACTTTTGCCTTTGCTACCCAGATAGGTGTTGATGTTCACTATATGAAAGAACCTAAGTATGGGGTGGATCTCAATTCCACACCACCTTAGTGGTAGATATTAGGTTGGACACGTTGAATGCATGTATATTATGGTATTGACAAGTTGTAATGTGCCTATGAATGACTATGTATTTTGAACAAGTGAGTGGACCACGAAGCAATTGAGACAGCTCTGTAAATTGCCAATTCTCTGAAATGCCTTTTTATATGTGATGATGGATAAATGAGGATGGTAATTTTGTTGAATAGGGGAAGTCTGAGTACCTCAGACCCCTATTTTATAAACTTGTGTTAGCAACTAAGTGTGGGGTTAATTTCACACTTAGTAGTTACTACTTTCTAAGGTGCTTTGTTTATGTGTTTGTGGACTGTTATGCTTGATAGGTACAATGTCTTGCAATCAACAGAGGAGCAAAGGGAAGAACACAGCTGGTTCGTCTGAACTCAAGCATAAGAAGAGTCGTCATGCTGATCGTTTTCCCCCATCCTCACATATTCCACAAGGGCAACCTTGGAGGTTTGGTACTAAGGCTGTGGTTGAATTAGGGTAAAAATGGTATTCTCAGCATAAAGAGTCAAAATATTCAGCCGATCAATTCATTGATAGGGCAAGCCTGATGAAAGAGTATCCATCTATTGTGCAAATAATTAAGGAGCTACACATGAATTTCTTATTTGAACAGCTAGCTGACTACAACTTAAGCCTTGTGAGTGAATTCTACGCTGATTGGGACCCGAAAAACAAAGATATTGAGGTTGAGGTATGGGGTCGTGTGATCATTTTTACTGTTAATACTATGAATGAGCTGCTAGGTACACCTAATGTGGATGCGGAGCCAGTGAAAATAATAATGAATGAGCCACAATATCAGCATATTTGCCATCTCCTATGTGGCACTTGTTCGATAGCTAAGTAGATTTTCCACAAAGAGGGTGGTACTCATGTGTCCCTTCCTTTTACTTATATGAACAAGGAGGCTCATTTATGGGCAAAAAATAATCTATGCTTTCCTTGTTCATGGTACCCATCTGATGGAGGTGACTCGAGACAGGGTTTGTATCATCTATGCTCTTATGCCCGAAGACGTGGAGTTTAATGTTGGCGCTATTATCTTCTCCGCGATGAGCAAAGCTAGATTTTTGGGGGGGCATCGATATGGTTTTGGTGGGCTATTGACTAGATTTCTTAGGCAGCAGGGTGTGCCCGAGGAGGAGGTTGATTATAGACCACCTGTTTCTCTTCGACCATTGCATTTTTCCCGTACTAAGGGACCTTCTCCTCATGGTATAAATTTGACTATGCCCGAGCATCAAGCTTGGAATGATGAGATCACAACTCGAATGTATGGGCTTACTATGTTGCAGCTGAAGATGGGGGCGTTCATCCACCCAACAGGAGATTCGTGTTGTCGAGTTGGACTACCTACTTGAACCTCATAGTAGGACTATGCTATGAATTGGCTCGGATTTTGATGAGCCATTAGATAATGACATCCCCACAGATGAGAAGAGAGGCATGAATTATTCTGATGATAAGTCCATAGAGAAAGAGCAGTCGGATGATGGTGATTCAGGTGATGACTTTGGTGATGATGAAGGTATCGATAATGATATGATGGCATTAGTATCATTCGACTGAGCAGGGAGTACAATGCCACCCTACCTGATCCTTAATTCTAGCACTGGAACAGTGCTACGTTTAAGTGTGGGGTGGTTGATCTTTGATCTTTATCTTTATCTCCTTAATCTTCAATTTCTGAATTATGTTTGTTTTTGGTTGAACAATTTCTATTATTGTTATGTTTTTTATTTTTTGTTGGGTTGTAAGTTGACAGTTTGAATTATTGCCTTCTTTGGCAAGATTATTGCCCTCATTGGCAAATTTAGTTTAAAGTGTTTGTTTTATTTATTTTCACCCTTCGTGGTAGTTTTTAGTTTACAGTAATGATGTGTGCCCTTCTTGGAAATTCTCATTTTTGCGTCATCATAGTAGTTGCCTTCCCCTATAATAGATGGATGACGGCCGTCTCAAGGGGAGTGCGTCTTTAGAAGTTGAGAAAATGATAAGACTCTTATTGAGACCTTTGAAAAATGTTGCGTGTTGGGTAAGATATTTTTGTGATTACAAATTCAATTGCTTTGAAACAAAAGACTAAGTGTTTTAGATGTTAATCCCCAGTAATTGTAGTTAGATTTTATTGACTTAATGTTGAACTTGATAAAAAGCAATATTGGGAACCGTAAGGATCCAACTTGATTCTTAGCATGCACCAAGTGTGTGAGTATTTGTTTATATTCTACATGTATAGGAATGACTAAAACTTGCCTGGACTGTTTACAAAGCGAAATAAAGGGTGTTGTGTGTAGGAAGTGATTTAGGCATTTCTTAGTTAACCAAATTGTAAAGACTTTATTTACCGACCCATATGCATGTCCCTAGTCAGCCCCATTTAGCCTTAGCCTGATTTCTTTGGTAGCCTCATATATAGACTAATCCTTTCTTTGAGAGACCTTAATTCGATCCATATCTCCTAAGAACTTTAATATAGATAACTGAATAAGAAGAGAGTGTGAAATATAAGAAGGAGAGAGGTGAAAGTGAAGCTTTACAAAAAAAAGTTCATTGTGTGTTTAATGGTGACGGTTAGGAGTTAAAAAAATGTGAAAGAAATTTCAGTTTGTGTTGCTCAGTTTTTGTTACAATTAACCTATTTTGGCTTTGGTCCATTCAGGATAATGTGTACCTCAACTAAGGCAAATTGCTTAGGTTGAGGGTGGCAACTATAGGGGGGTAACAAGAATTGGGGCATGAAGAAAAGATAAGAATTGAATTATGATGTAAAACAAAATATTCCTATCATAGTGTTGTTAATGTGCTTAAAAAGATCGGGTTGAAACAATGGATGTGTAAAGATAATGAAGTGAAAAGTTGGGTTTATAAAATGTGATTTTGATTGAAGATGGCTACGTATTAAAGTGCTTAGGGAGATTAGTCACTATTTCCTAAATAGTTCCTACCTGTCCCTTAGCCTACATTACAACCATGAAAAGACCTAATTGATCATACATTTCAACATCTGACTATTAGTGGAGTAGTACACTAAGGGCAAGCTTATGGTTCATTATCTATTATGTATGAATTCTTTGTTAAGAGCGAGTGATTGAATTTTGATATTCCCCTCATGATAAATATTGACAAATTGTGAGTGATATGGGGAAAACTTTCTTGTTGTGAGGGTGCATGCTGATGAAAGTCCGGATTACATATTTTTTTGTTTGATTATGTGAATTGATTATGTTTTCCAACAAATTGAATGTCACTATTGGTATGATGAATTGTGAAATAAATTGCTCATGCGCCAAACGCTAGCATGATTCTTAGGTTGTGATTAAAAGGTTTAGTAATTGTGTTGCTTAAAGTTGTTCGAGGACGAACATGGTTTTAAGTGTGGGGTGGTGATCTTGGGTGTATTTATATGTCCAAACACCACTATCTACCCATATTTGGACTTGTTTTGAGAACAAAAATTGTGTTAATTATATTTAATTGTGAGTTAAATTATGTTTCGAGGCTAACCTATGTGATTAGAGATACAGGGTAAATTTCCAAAGGATTCGGAATAAAATTGGACACATATTATGAAGAAATTATGTATTGATATTATGGAATTAATCATGTTTATATGAAATACCATGTTGATAGTCCAAGAACATATGTAGATGCATGAGAGCAAGGATAAAAGGAAGCAGCTTAGGATTTAAGAGAGTTAAGTGAAGAAGTGGAGTAAATTTCCAGTGATGCGATGCTAACTCGACGCGTTGTGTCAACTGGTAAAATCTGTGCCTTAGCTAAAATTATAGAAGAAACTTTCAGTGCATCGACGTGAAGTCTATGCAACGCGTCGATGTGTGAGCTATGGGACTTGGTCAAAATTTAAGATGACAATTCCAGTTACACGACGCGATGTCAACGCGTCATGTCATGTGTTGAGAAATTAGACTTAGCCAGATTTTTAAAGAAAAACTCCAGTGCATCAATGCAATGTTGATTGGACGCATTGGCTAGATCAACGCTATTAACGACGCATCGCGTCAAGAGTGCAGATCGGGTGAAATTTTCCCAAGTATAAAAGGAACACATGAGCACAATTCCAAATACTTTTGGCAAGCATAGCAGTGGCAGAAAAGCATAGAATTCTTTCTTTTAGGGTTTTTATTATTTGTTGTGAACTTCTTTACTTCAAGAGTAATTTTGGGTATGATTAATTACTTATCTTTGATGTTTAATTCAAACATGAATGGCTAAATATCCTTCTTCTAGGGTTGAGGCCAAGAACATGATTACTCTTCGATATTCTTTATAGTAGTTTCTTTTTGGATTATCATCTAGGTTGTTCTTAATTTCTTGATCTTACTATTTTAATCAGTGGCCACTATTAGAATAAATCTATATTTCTATGTGAATCCGGGAGGAGAATTGTAGGATAGAACGAAGAAATTAAGGAGCAAGGTTCTTATCGTTTTATGAAATAAGGGGTTTGAATTAGCATCTAGGATAGGGATATACCTACAAGTCTTGTTTGGTTCAATTGCGAGAAGATAACTTTATAAATCAAGAAGAATTGTTGTATCTCTGCAGAAGTTGTAGCTGCAATATTCAATTGATAGAAGATTTGAGGACGGGAGACCAAAATTGTAGCATAAATCTTGCAAACCAACAACCCGATAACCAATTAGACTACTATAAGAATAGAAATTTGTATGATATTTCATAAAGCCTCAACCCTAGAATTCTCATAATTAATGTTTACAACCGTTGCGTGCTCGCTCTAGTCACTACTAATTATTTCTTCTTTTATTATTTACATTTATATTCTTAATTTTTCAATCATCCTGATACTTTATAACACTTAATACCTCATTGTCTATAACTAAAAGTTGGGTAAATTTCTTATATCTTAGTCCTCATGGGAATGATATCTGACAGTCTAAGTGACTATATTACATGTACAATCGTGTGCACTTGCGTGTGCGTCTGAGTCGCAACAGTAGTGTTGTAGATTTTAGTTGTGCTTCTGTTGTTTGTTAATCATTGTGCAAGGTGTCTATATGATAAAGCTAGTGAAAAATATGTGGGTTGGGCTGCCTGGGAGCTCCGTGGATGTTATGTGGAGAAACATTATTGTGCCTAATAAGTGGAGATGGTTGTTTTCTATTGGTTTTTATAGAATATATTTCGATAAAGTGTAACAGCAGTATATCCTAGATCATATTTTCTTTTTAATTTTCTAAAATATGTAGTAGGCATTTCTCTACCTTGAGTTGATTATGAATTGGATATTTTGACAGGTGTTATTGTTTCTTTGAAGTACTACCACATCAATTGTTGTTGTGTATCATGTTATTTATTCATTACTTGAATTTTTTTTCTCTTGATCTAGGGATCTATCGAAAATAGCCTTTCTACTTCTTCGGAGGTAGCGGTATAGACTGCATATATATTCTACCCTCCCCAGAACCCACATTGTGGGAATACACTGGGTTTGTTGTTGTTAGAGATATGTGTATATATATATACATTTTTTGTTTCAATTATGAATTGATTAATATAGTATATACACATACAAACTTATATGGAATCAATTTATATATTAAAATCAAAGATGTTTATTTGTCAAGTTTAAGACCAAGTTGTTGATACATTAAACTTGAGGGATAAGTCAAAAACAAAGGTCTTATAGAACCTACAAATTATTGAACCCGTCTGCAAATAAGAACATATTTCCTTTCATTTGCTAATTAGTTGAAATTATCTATTTTGCTGATGGTTTATGACAAATTAAAGTTTTTGTCCCACCAAGTGGCTATTATACAATTCTTCACCTCCAAGGCTTATGGTCTAATGGTATTTATGAGAGTATTCCACACAATAGGTGTTGGTTTGGCTTTAACTCCTTTCTCTTTTCCCCTTTATGAACTTCCTTTTTTTTAGAATCATAAAATGATTTGGTGCTTTTTAATGGAAGGGACATTCTTAAAGAATGGGTTGACCAAGAACGAGCATGAAGGAGTAGAATGCATTTTTTATTTTTGATCATATGTATGAATATGATAAAACTAAATCACTATGTCATTATAAAAGTATATGTCATTGACTTCTTATTAAGGGAAGTACTTATAATACTTGATCGGAGGATGCTTTTTTAAAACACTATTGGATGCTTTTACTAGCTAATATTATATGTAGTTCTTAAAATTTGTTGTCAATTTTGTTTAATACAGGTACAAATTTAATTTTAAGGTTGATGAAAATAATATTTTTATTTGTGCACAAAATTTAAGTGGCAAAATGTGACTTGCCACTAATGATTTAGTAGATTTTGTGGTGATGGATTTTGCTATTATAAGTTCTTTTCAACAATAAGATAGTAGTGCCGCCACTAATATTTAAAGGCATAGAAGCGACATAGATTTCTACTAATATTTAATGATGAAAAATATGTGGCCCCTAATAATATTGATTTTATGGCGACAAGGTCGCTACTAATGCAGATGTTTTAGTGGAAACAACAAAGTGGTCACAATAGATGGTGCTTTTGCAACGACAAAAAAGTGTTCACAATTGATGGTGCTTCTTTGGAGACAAAAAAGTAGTCACAATTGATGGTTCTTTTGCGGTGACCAAAAAAGTGGTCACAATTGATGGCACTTTTGCGACGACAAAGTCGCTGCTAATTCCAGTATATCTGTGCCAACCTAGCCCGAATATATTTTGTCAAAATATATTTTGCAGCGTATTTGTCTATGTTTTCTGACTGTGGAAGCCGTCACAAATACATTTTTATTGTGGCGACGCTACCTTGTCGTCACAAAAAAACTTTAGTTACGGAGTTATTACCGATGACGTAGTTGTCGCTTCCAAATATATTTAGTGGCGACTTTTTGTTCTTTTGAGGCGACTTTTTTTTCCATAAAAATCAGATTTCATATAATGAACCTTCAAAAATCACAAACTCGAACAAATCACATCATATTAGAAACCGTGTTTATTATTGTCATACTTCAGAAATATCACAAAGCAACCACAGAGAGGGGTAAAATAATCAAATCACGTAAAAATGAATAATTCACAAAAATTATGTCATTACAGAAACATTGAGGCTCAAAAGATGTATACAGATAGTCATGTAATGACTTTTAATCATTCATATTATCCCGCAATTATTGCATTGCATTGCATATTTGTATTCCTTCTATGTATTTGTTAATATGTACTAAGTTTCTATGAATATATATATATATATATATATATATATATATATATATTTATGTATAGTTTTTCCTTCTACTTTATATTGTAGAATTGTTAGTGGAGACAGTGTGAGCTATCATTTGGAAACTTTTTTGTTTGTGGGTGGAACATGCTCACAGTATATTTTACTTATTTAGTTTTCTATTTTTCTTAGTTGACCTATGATACCTATTGAGAAAAAGTGGACAGTATTCCCTCCTATTTTTTTGCCCTGATACAAATTTTAGTTCAAGTGCAACTTAAGGTGGTGATATCTTATCGTGGTAGCTGGATTTTTGAGGTACTGGTGTGCTCTATTTTGGGCTAATTTTAGAACTCTTCTATTTTATCTTTTCTTAGTTCATCTTTTAAGGCAGACTTTTAGATTCTATTTTCCAAGCTATGTATTAGATGATCTTACTACTTATGACATCATTTTTGAAATTTTCAAATTTTCTTCAGACTTTCACTATATTTATACCTTATATCCTAACTTCATTCAAGAGTCTTGTATTTATATATTTAAATAATATTTTAATTTTTCTTTTCTTTTTAGATTTTGAGCTAACCTACTTAGGTAGGTGTCATCACGACTTCAACTTTATGATCATGACAACGGATGATAGCATAAACCATGAATAGCATTCCACGTAAGTGAAGTCAAATTTTGAATCTATTCTAGAAACTTGTTAGATTTGATCTAGCTTATATGAGTGAGCTGACGACTTGTGGAACCAGTCCATGATCCGTAAATTGAGCCATGGATGACAAATCATCCTTTTTCAGTATCAGATTCAAAAAAAACATTTTCCTTAAATCTTTAACTTATTTTAGGTGGTTTTTATTTCCCATGAACTTATATATACCATAAGGAAGTGCAATTATTAGTCTTTAGTTACTTATACCATTATTCCTTTGGCTCTAGTAGTAAGCAAATCAAGCAACTGAGATTTTTGTGCTAGCAAGAATCTTAGGGTTCTTCTTTAAGCTTGGTTGTCTTCTTCTCATATGAAAGAATTTAGTGATGAATTTAATTCATTCTCATTCCAAATAATTTAAAGTATATTATATTATGTTCAAAGTTATAGTTCTTATGCTCAATTTTTCAAATTCAATTTTCTTAGGTCTTATGCCTATTTTATGAAGGATTTACTAAGAAAAATATGAACATTTTAGCAAGATTATAAGCATGTTACTCTATTAATTTTAAACTCATGTTTTGGGATTGTTTGTACAGAGTTTTGAAGCATCCTTAAGTATCTACAAATTATGACATATTGCAAGACTTTGTGTTTTTAAGCTATATACACGGATGAAAAGATATGTTTTAAAAATAGATTTATGCACATGATTCATGACACAAAATTTTAGTATAAGCTCACTGTTAATAAATTCATACCAAAAAAACATAATCAGTATGTACCTTAAACTCGCAGCAAAAATTGATTTTGCAACTGAAAGGATCTGCCCCAAGTCTACTTTAAATCTCTTGGAAACAAAGTTGTAGAATCACAAACTAAATTCCTTAAAACTTCACTTCTTTGTTGTTGTTTTTTGTTTTTATTTTTGTTACTCTTACTGACCTTTTACGGAGAAAGAGAAGTTGTAATATATTGGGCAAGTAGAACAGTAACCGTTCCCCCCAAGTTTCAAAATTAAAATATACCTCTTCTTTTCCCCCTTATTTTGTCAAATAATCCAAAAACAAGTAAAAACCGAGTCAGGTTGGGTCGGTCCACATGGGAGAGACTCATGACCTATAATTCAACATCTCCCACTTTGCACATGGTGCACAAGACCCAAGCAGAATGACATCAAAGCGTCATTTGTTCATACGGCAAATAGTTCATGCTACCTGTGAGCATCTCGAGCTTTACTCATAAGGTTTTACAAGCTACTTATAGGAATCCAATCACATGTGGAAATAATTCTCTATTAATATGAGGATCTTAGTACTCACAATACCCCAGACATTATTCACTACTTTAGTAGTTACTTATCTGATCCCTCAACCTCTTTAAAGGGGTGAACTCAAGTTCACGATTAACTTCATATACACAATTACACTTGACTCTTATATGGTTAGTGTAATAGCCGGTTTGTGTAAACAAGTTAAAATATTCATTTTAATCATCTTCCCTTTCTACTCGAATCTATTTATTCCAATCAACTGCTTTCTTAGACATGTACCTCATTACTGAATCTCTCATGGATATTAGTAACATGCTAAAGTATCAACACCGATTGAAACTTCAAGAAACAGTCAAAGTTCAAGGGTATTTCAAGGAAAGGTTAAAATAACCCTAAGGGCCTCACACAATGAAGAAGCAGGAATTCATTCTTCCATTAACCCATTTGTCACTAAGCACACGTGGTATAAAACACGTGCTACGATGTTATCATCTTATATTGGTGCGTGTGTCGTATTCTTTTATCCATTCAACATCATATTGATCTGGGTCTAGACACTTCTAAATGTCTAACCTGAGTTTCTTTCTTTAATAATCCTTAAACCCATATTCTTAGAGAAACTCATATTTGTCTTTGCAAAATAAGTATTTATCTTATAGTGGAAATTTTCTCTTTATATTCCTCGACATAAGAGGTGAATGGTCATGAGGGAGAGCCACTATCATGATTTGTTTGACACACTATATTAATAAAACACATTTTCACATGCATATGAGATTGAACATTAAAATCAAGATTCTTATATTGATAATAATTATAACCAAGTCATCTATAATACATAAACATAATCATATCCTATGTAATCCTAGAGTAATAACATGTTTCTCAAACAAGTCTCTAGATATTGCCTTAGTAAAGGGATCAGCCATCATTTCTCGTGTAGGAATGTATTGTAAATTTATCTCTCCACTTGCTACTATGTCTCTTATAAAGTTATACTTAATATTAATGTGTTTGGTCTTGATTTGATATTTAGGATCCTTCATATATGCGATAGCCACTTGAGTGTCACAATATAAAATCATGGGATCCTAAAAATTCTTTGCGATGTTCAAATACTCAAAGAATCTTTTCAACCAAACAACTTTTTGTTTCTTGATTTTCCACGAAATTCCATCACCATTTAGAAAAAAGGCATAACCAGAAGTTGCTTTTCTATCATACCTATCACCTGCCCAATAAGAATCTGTATAACCTCTTATGGATAAATTGGATCCACTATAGCATAGAATATAATCAATAGTTCCCTTCAGGTATCAAAAAATTCTTTTTACTGATTTTCAATGATCTCTACCAGGATTGGATTGATACCTGCTAACCAGATCTATGGCTTAACAAATGTCTGGACGAGTACACATCATGGCATACATCAAACTCCTAACTGCACTGGAATATGGTACTTGAGACATATCTTCTTTTTCTTTATTAATCTTTGGACACATTTCAAGGCTTAAAGTTTCACCTCTTGCTATAGGAGTATCCATTGATTTGCAACTATTCATTCAAAAAAATTCATAAAATTTCATTATGAGTATTTCTTGAGATAGACTCAAAATTATCTTGCAACAGTCTCTTTGGATTTTAACACCCAATATATAGTCTACTTCATCCATATATTTCATCTCAAATGACTTTGAAAGCCATGACTTAACAGTTTTTACATACTCCAAATTATTTTCAACTAATAAAATATCATCCACGTAAAGCGAAAGAATCACAAACATTTCATTGGACTTTTTCACATAGATGCAATGGTCTTCATTGATCATTGTGAAATCAAATGAAATCACTTCCTTATGAAATCTCAGGTACCACTGCCTTGAAGACTACTTCAGGCCATATATTGATCTGTTTAATTTACAAACCTTCTTTTCTTGTCCTTTAACAAAAATAACCTACAGGTTAATCCATGTAATTTCCTCATTTAGTTTTCCATTGAGAAAAGTGGTATTCATTTCCATTTGATGTAATTCTAAATCTAAACATCAACTATAGATGAAAGTAATTGATTTGAGGTAAATTTCACAACTGGTGAAAAAGTTTCCTCATAATCTATTCCAGCTTCTTGAGTAAAACCTTTTGCCACCAATCGTGCTTTGTGCCTTTCTATTGATCCATCTAATTTTAGTTCAACATTGAGAATTGATTTGTTCCCAATATCTTTACGCCCAAAAATAAGGTCAACTAGATCCCAGACTTTATTGGTTTTCATGGACCCTAATTCTTCTTTCATCGCTTTTATCCATTCATCTTTTTCAAGACTTGATAAAGCCACTGTCACAGAATTAGGTTTATCCAATTCTGTGGGAGATACCAAGAAAACATAATCCTTAATCTCATAAGATCATTTAGGTATACCTTTTCTGGTACTCTTACATAATTGAAGTTCAGATTCCTCAATAGAATTTTGGGATTTATGACTCCCACTTAGACCAAGAATTATTTCTTAATCAATTGAATTATCAAGCATGTCCTGTGACATTATTTGATCATCTGAATTCAATGTTTTGTAAAATCATTTTCCAGGAATGTGACATCTCGTGATTCAATTTCAGTAATACTTCCATCTTCCAATTCACCAATGAACTCATATCCTTTTGAATATTCTAAGTATCTTATAAGGATACATTTCTTTCTTTTTGTACATAGTTTTCCAAACTTACCAAAAGGATCTTTATTATATGAATCACAAACCCAAGGTTGTATATCATTGAAGTTTGGTTTATTACGAGTCCATAATTTATAAGGAGTAGAAGATACTAATTTAGAAGGCACTTTATTCAATATGTAGGCCGCAGTTAATAACACATCTCCCCAGAAAGAGATTGGTAAATTTTCCTGCGCCATCATGGACCTTGTCACGTCCAACAATTCTCTATTCCTTCTTTCAGCTACACCATTTATTGAGGTGTATAAGGAGTAGTCAACTATCTGATAATGCCTTTTTCAATACACAGTTCTTCAAACTATTTTAATAGATATTCACGTCCTCTATCGGTTCTTAATGTCTTTATACTTTTGTCAAATTGATTCTTAACTTCATTCATATATCTTTTGAAGCATTCAAGTGCTTCTGATTTATGAGATATCAAATAGACATACAAAAGTGCATGAAATCATCAATAAATATAATGAAATATGAAGCACCAGTCCTTGCCCTCGTATTTATTGCACTACAGATATAGGAATGAATTAATTGCAATAGAAATTCAACTCTTTTAGCTTTCCCAAATTGTTTACATGTAATCTTTCCGTCAAGACAATTTTGACAAGTTGGCATTTCAATTTTGGAGAAGGAACATAGATGCCCTTCCTTTTCCAATCTATTCATTCGGTCTTGCCATATGTGACCCAATATAGAATGCTATGTAAGTATATCAATATCATTATTACTTGAATAACATGACATTACACAAAGGTCAACATAAATGTCATAAGTCGAAGGATTACAATCTAAAATAGTAAAGAGATCATAACGATGACCAAAACTATAAAAAAAAATTATCTAGAGTAATTCTTACACAATTATGACTAAAAAACAAATGAAAACCAATATCTAAAAGAATAGACACAGACACTAAGTTTCATTGAATTTCTGGAGCATATAGGACGTCATGCAACATTAAAGACTGTCCTCCACGCAAATCTGCTTTGCAAGTGTCAATCCTTTTGCCTTCAAGTCTTGCATTATTTCCTACATAGATCCACCTTGATCCAGGTGAAACTCAACAAAATTCCATAAATGCTTCTTAATCTCGACTCATATAGTCGGTGGCTCCTGAGTCTACAATCCACATAGGATAAGATTCAGTTAATAAAGTAGTTCTAGAAACATAGCAGCACTAAAAGTTGCATTTAGAAATGCTTTCTTTTTTTGCTCAGGACATTCACGAGAAAAATTCCCCTAATTTTGGAGATTGTAGAACTTAATCTTGCTCTTGTCTTTCTTCTTGAAAAAACTTTTTTCCTTCTTGGAATTTGGCTTGTTCTTTTTCTCAGAGAGTCCTTATTCGGTCTTTTTACCATTCCCATTCTTTTTCCACTTCTTCATACGCTTGAATCCTAAAGAGTTCTTACCACTTGATTCTGCCATAAAGGCATTAGAAGCAGCTTTAGTAGCACCAAGCCGCTCATCTTCAAGTTCAACATGACCGGCAACATCAGAAAATATTTCGATGTTGTCATTATAGGTTAAGTTGACCTTCAAGTGTTCCCAACTTTTGGGAAGTTATCAGATAACTGCTTGAATATGGTTCTCAGCCGAAAGAACATGACCAACACTTTTGAGTTGAGTTATCATATTCGATATCACCCTAAGATGATTTTTGATATTCTGATCAAGATGCTTCTTGTAAGTGTCAAACTTGATAGTATGTTATCTGAGGTGGGTAACAGAAGTACCCCCATATGTTCCTTACAAGTGTGACCCGGATGGCATTGGCAGTAAGAAATTCCTCACACTCATGTATGAGGTTATCAACCCAAAAAGTTACAATGATTCCACGTGCAATGGAATCAACCTTTTTCCAACCCTTATTATCTTTAAAGTCTCTTATGTGTTGTGCAGTATTACCCTTTTCTTATAGACTTAAGACATGATTAATACCTACAAGAGCATTTTGCTCTTCCAGAACATACCACATCTTACGACTCCAAATGTCGTAGTTGTCTCCATTTAATTTTTCTCCTTTGTTCAAGTCAGCAATTATGATTTTTGATTCATGTATGTTATTAAGAGACAATTATGAAAGTGTGTTATCAATTATGCATGAAAATTACTTTAACGCCTCAAATCTGATACCCAAAATGCTACATGGTGTCCATGACCTCAAAGGACCATAAGCTAACCCATGACTGATATCTGTACCTGTACAATACATAATATATGTATATAAATGCAAAAATAAAGATTGATAGGACATAAGGTTCAATGTTGTAACATAACTGATAAAAACATAACATCTGAATGGGGTAAGGAATACCAAAAACAACTGAAATAAAGTGTCTAAACATAATAGTCTGATAAGCCTGTAACTATCTGAATAAGGAGTTGATAGGACATGTCCCCAACTAACTCCAGCTATTGAAACAAACTGAGTGTGAAAATGACAAAATAATAATCATGTCCTCAAAGGATGAGGACTCACTACTAGCTCTGACTGCTAACGCGAAAATACTACTAGTGCTCTGGAGCTCGTTCTTCGGAACCTATAGCATAAAGTAAAACACAATAGTGCAAATGCGTTAGTATGATAGAATGTACTGGTATGTATGTGAGGCAGGATAATGCAAAGGTTTCACATTCATGAACTATGCTAACTGACTGAACAATATGAACGTGAGAATACATGCATAAATAAGAGACAGTAACAGAATTCGTGATAATATGATTACTGAGTCTGAATACTGATAGCATGGAAATTCTGATAACTAATGTAACTGATATAACTGATATTCTGAGCGACTGTGTATAAAAGTCTAGTTTCTGATGGAACTATCTGAGTCCCGTACTATTCTAGTTGACTGTATCTGACAGTCCTAAAAAAATTTTACTAAAACTGTATGACTGTATCTAACAGTCCTGATTCTGTAATTGAAACTATGAGGAGGAGTATCTAACTAACATGTCCCAAAATGCGCCATAATAGCTGAGCTGGGGTCCAATTTGTTCCCTGATTAGAAGGGCGTCAATACCGCACCACTGGTAAGGACAAGCTGTGGGTGGCTCTCATCTGATAGTGTCCCCAAAAGAGAATGGTGGGACCCTCATCTGACAATATTTATCCACCTCATCAATCCTTATCTGACAGTGTTGATTTCTTAACCTATGTTGGCTACATAGTTCTTGAATGGAAGGATGACTTCTAAGAATCACACCCTCATCTAACAGTATGTGTTCCCATGTTGGGTTCACTTGATGCTAATTCCTACTCCAATCTGAAAAGCCACTAAATATGATTAACTAAACTGGACTACACTGAATTAATGGAATTTCGTTAATTGACGAAATACTATTGAGATTACTGAATTAATGAGCTTTCCTGAGTCACATGACTGACCGAGTTCTATGGATCATGGAGTGACTGAGGATATCATGATAACATGTCACTGACTCTAGGCACAAAGCTATATTTTTCGGGTACAAGTACCCCCAGGACTCAATGGAAAGAAACTGACAAAGTGTGACTTTCTGGAATACGTGACCAACATCGACAATCCATAATACAATAATTCAGGGATCACATGAAGTACAAGTTATAAAGAACCACAATGGACACACATATATCCATAATTCATTGACTAAGACATTTCAACAAACACTTGACATGCATGAACTTGTACATGAAAGGGGATTTCATATTCTTATACTAGTATGGCACTTTTCCTTCATATAGGAATTTAATCAAACACATGGGGAGCATGCTTTGGTTATACAATCATCAACACAACAAATAATCATGGACACATCAATCAACTTGTAAATTGAAGGGGGATTTATCCTGATTATTATGCAAATCTTCATATACTAGGGTCAATCATTGGAATATGTAATTTAAAACATGAATCAAAACCCCACAACATCATGAACATGAATTTCAATTCTATTTAAATCATGAACATTCATAAATACACAAATCTTATATTTTGAAAAGAGATTCTTGAGCTTCATGGGTGAAAGAGGCCCATGAATCAACATATGACTTACCTTAATGCTTGACTTTAAGAATATTGATGGTGAAATTCTTCATATTTGAATCTTCTATTAAAACCGTAAGGCTTGTTCTTGAGAGAGTTTGAGAGAAAGTGAGTATATTTTGGTGAATTGAGACTGAATTTCATGTTTATGGTGTTTTACGTCGTGTTTATGGTATTTTACATCGTGGGGGTATGGTTGAGGCTGAATTTTGTGTTTATGGTATTTTTGACATTATTTTATATCATTCCTTTTTAAAAAATCATTTTCCAGGAATGTGACATCTCGTGATTCAATTTCAGTAGTAATTCCATCTTCCAATTCACCAATGAACTCATATCCTTTTGAGTGTTCTAAGTATCTTATAAAGATACATTTCTTTCCTTTAGGGCTTAGTTTTCCAAACTTACGAAAATGATCTTTAATATATGCTGCACAACCCCAAGGTTGTAGATCATTAAAGAAGATACGGATTTAGAAGGCACTTTATTCAATATGTAGGCCACAGTTAATAACATATATCTCCAGAAAAAGATTAGTAAATTTGCCTGCGCCATCATGGACCTTGTCCCATCCAACAATGCTCTATTCTTTCTTTTGGCTACACCATTTATTGAGGTGTATAAGGAGTAGTCAACTGTCTGATAAAGCATTTTTCAATACACAATTCTTCAAACTATTTTGATAGATATTCACATCATCTATCGGTTCTTAATGTCTTTATACTTTTGTCTAATTGATTCTTAACTTCATTCATATATTTTTTGAAGCATTCAAGTGTTTCTGATTTATGAGATATCAAATATACATAACCAAAGTGCGTTAAATCATAAATAAATGTAACAAAATATGAAGCACCAGTTCTTACCACTTGATTCTACCATAAAGGCATTAGAAGCAGCTTTAGCAGCACCAAGCCGCTCATCTTCAAGTTTAACATGACGGGAAATATCAGAAAATATTTTGATGCTGTCATTGTAGGTTAAGTTGACCTTCAAGTGTTCCCAACTATTGGGAAGTTATTGGATGACTTCTAGCACATGCTTCTCGTCCGAAAGAACGTGACCAGCACTTTTGAGTTGAGCTATCATATTCGACATCACCCTAAGGTGGTTTTTGATGTTCTGATCAAGATGTTTCTTGTAAGTGTCAAACATGATAGTCAGTTGTCTAAGGTGGGTGACAAAAGTACCCCCATATGTTCCTCATAAGTGTGTCCGGATGGTATTGGCTGTAGGAAATTCCTCACACTCATGTATGAGGTCATCAACCAGAGAAGTTACAATGATTCAACGTGCAATAGAATCAACCTTTTTCCAAGAATTATAGGCTTCAAGGTCTCTTCTGTGTTGTGCAGTATTACCCTCTTCTTGTATACTTAAGACATGGTTAATACCTTCAAGAGCGTTTTACTCTTCCAGTACATACCACATCTTATGACTCCAAATGTCGAAGTTGTCTCCATTTAGTTTTTCTCTTTTTTCCAAGTCAGAAATTATGTTTGTTGATGTGATATCTGTTATTAACAGACAATTGTTCAAGTGTGTTATCAATTATGCATGCAAATTACTGTAATGCATCGAATCTGGTACCCATAATGTTATACGGTGCCCATGACCTCGAAGGACCATAAGCTAACCCATGAATTATTTCTGTACCTGTACACTGCATAATATATGTATATAAATGCGTAAATAAAGGTTAATAGTCCGTAGGGTTCAATGCTATAACATAACTGATAAAAACATAACATCTGAATGGGGTATAGAATACCCAAAACAATTAAAATAAACTGTCTAAACATAATAGTCTGAAAAGCCTCTAACTATCTGAATAAGGAGTTGATGGGACATGTCCCCAACTAACTCCGGCTACTGAAATAAACTGAGTACAAAAATGATAAAATAATAATCATGTCCTCGAAGGATGAGGACTCACTCTAACTCTGACTACTGACGTAGGAATGCTACTGGTTCTTTAGAGCTCGTGCCTCGGAACCTATAGTGTAAAGTAAAACACCATTGTACAAATGCATCAGTACGATAGAATGTACTGGTATACATGTGAGGTAGGCTAATTCAAAGGTTTCATATACATGAACTATGCTAACTGACTGAACAATATAAACGTGAGAATATATGCATATATAAGAGAATGTAACCGAATTTGTGATAGTATAATTACTGATTTTGAATACTGATAACAAGGAAATTCTAATAACTAATGTAACTGATATAACTGAGATTCTGAGTGACTGTGTCTGACAGTCTAGTTTCTCATGGAACTATCTGAGTCCCGTACTATTCTGAGTTGATTGTATCTGACAGTCTTAAAATTTGAAGTACTATCTGAGTTCTTTTACTGAAACTGTATAACTATATCTAACAGTCCTGATTCTATAACTGAAACTGTGGGAAGTAGTATCTAACCAACATTCCCCAAAATATGCCATAATAGCTGAGCTGGGGTCTAATTTGTGTCGTGATTGGAATGGTGTCAATACCGCCACTGGTAAGGAAAAGTTGTAGGTGACCCTCATCTGATAGTGTCCCCAAAAGAGAATGGTAGGACCCTCATCTGACAGTGTTTATCCACCTCATCAACCCTTATCTAATAGTATTGATGTCTTAACCTATGCTAGCTACATAGTTCTGGAATGCAAGGATGACTTCTAAGAATCACACCCTCATCTGACAGTATGTGTTCCCATCGTTGGGTTCACTAGATGCTAATTCCTACTCCAATCTGAAAAGACACTAAATATGATTAATTGAACTAGACTACACTGAATTCATGGAGTTTCATTAATTGATAGAATACTATTGAGATTACTGAATTAATGAGCTTTCCTGAGTCATATGACTGACCGAGTTCGATGGATCATGGCTTGACTGAGGATATCGTGAAAACATGTCACTGACTCTAGGCACACAACTATATTTTTCGGGTACAAGTACCCCCAGGACTCAATGGAAAGAAACTGACAAAGTGTGATTTTCTGGAATACGTGACCAACATCGACAATCCGTAATACAATAAGTTAGGGATCTCATGAAGTACAAGTTCTAAAGAACCACAATGTCCACACATATATCCCTAATTCATTGACTAAGTCATTTCATCAAACACTTGACATGCATGAACTTGTACATGAAAGGGGATTTCATATTCTTATACTAGTATGGCACTTTTCCTTCATATAGGAATTTAATCAAACACATGGGGAGCATGATTTGGTTATAAAATCATCAACACAACTAATAATCATGGACACATCAATCAACTTGTAAATTGAAGGGGGGTTTATCCTGATTATTATGCAAATCTTCATATACTAGGGTCAATCATTGGAATAGGTAATTTAAAACATGAATCAAAACCCCACAACATCATGAACATGAATTTCAATTCTATTTAAATCATGAACATTCATAAATACACAAATCTTGTATTTTGAAAAGAGATTTTTTAGCTTCATGGGTGAAAGGGACCCATGAATCAACATATGGCATATCTTAATGCTTGACTTTAAGAAGATTGATGGTGAAATTCTTCATACTTGAATCTTCTATTAAAACCCTAAGGCTTGTTCTTGAGAAAGTTTGAGAGAAAGTGAGTATATTTTGGTGAATTGAGACTGAATTTCGTGTTTATGGTGTTTTACGTCGTGGGGGTGTGGTTTAGGGTGAGGAAAAGGACTAAAATACCCCTACAAAACCACTTCCTAGTTGCTTAAATTTTCATCAACGACCAAGGCTGTTAAGCCGTCAGATATGTCGTCACTCAGTTGCCAAGTTAACATGCTGGAGTAAAATGGGTATAACTTTTTGTCCGATATCATAATTGGGATAAATTGGTAAATTTGAAAATATAATTCAATTATCTATCTGTTGGTGTGTCATGAGCTCAAAAATTCATATTATAAAGAGAGAGATACTCATTTGAAGTTTAAAATACCAATATCCTTCCCAAGAATTCAATAGGTAAGGAATGTTTTGATTCGCCTAATAGCTAGGACGTATTTGAGACCTTAATTAACATCAAACTTGATCATGAAAATACTAAATAAACATGATGTACTATGCATAAGCTTAAAATATGGTTCTAATATTGATTTGCATTTTTGGGGGTATTATAATATTTACCCCTTGGGAACATTCGTCCTCGAATAAGACTGATTAGACTGAGAGAAATGATAACTGAAAGTACATACTGGGCATGCACAATGGAAATATGATTTCATGACTAAAATGACATATAGGTTGAACATATCATACTGAACATGCATATCTGATGCATGGGTAACTGATTCATAAATGCATGACTGAGATTTCTGATAAACTGGATTTCTCATAATGAGGATGCAGATCTGATGCAAAACTGATAAGTTGAATTCATGCATATCTAATGCATGATTATATGACTGAACTAATACATGAATGCATGACTAAAGATGCAATGGTACTTAGTACCAAGTTTATAACAGAATTCTAAGCATGAAACTGAATACCAAGTTTGTAACAAAATTAAACATAATAACCGATACCAAATTTGTTACTCAAATTTGGACACAAAACTGAATAGACTTAAGGAAATCTATTACCATGAGCTGAGTCTGTGTTAGCAGAAAAAAGGTGAGGATACTTGGTCCGCATGTATGCTCCTGCTTCCCAAGTAGCTCCCTCAATGGATTTGTTCCACCAAAGAACTTTGACTATAGGGACTTCTTTGGTCCTCAGTCTGCGAATTTGATAGTCTAGGATTTTGACTAGAATCTTTTTGAAAGAGAAGTTGTTCTAAATAGCTATTTCCTTTATAGGGACTACAACTGATAAGTCACCTATGCACTTATCAAGCAAGGAGACATAGAACACTAGATGAACTAAGGCTAGATCTGAAGGCAATTCGAGGTCATAAACTACTTTACCAAAGCGACTGAAAATTTTAAAGGGAGCGACATATTGGGGACTGAGTTTTCCCTTCTTGCCAAATCACTTCACTCTCTTTATGGAAGAGATCTCTAGATACACATAGTCACCAATCTCAAACTCAAGATCCTTTAGTGAACATGCATGAATAAGAACATGAGAACATAGTTGAGTCTGAAATGTGATGCATGAACTGAATATCGTGAACTGAACCAAGCCTTTAAATACATGACTCACGGCTGAGATTGAAACTTGAGGGTCAACTTATGAGTACCCCCTACTCCAAACTAAATTCATTACATAAATAAAGAATGGGATGTTTATGTCATGAAAGTTTAGGGGTTCATAGTGTATCTCCCCCTTGGGATGCTATAGCCCGTGAAGAATGCTGACTTGGTTGAGATGTTGAGAAAACTAAGGTGATACACAAGGCAACTACGAACTGAATCATGATAGATTATTTGAGATCTGAAACTAAGTCATGATACATAGACTAAGCTGAGCTTGCTTTTATCTAGTTGGTTCATCTGAGAATGGTTACATTTATGAGACTTTGGATAGTACATCTGGATGGAAGGGACGGGAACCCAAGCCATGCATATTTATCCGTCTGACTGCTAAATTGAATTACTGGCTTTACGGATTAACTCATGCTGAAAACTTATAATAGACAGAAGACTTTCTTTAAAACTCTTTCTATAGAGTTCTAGTGTCTTTCGGGTGCAAGGAAACCTTGGCATGATCTGATTAAGATAGCTAAATAAGAAAATCATAACTTGGCTAAATTTTGGTAAGATGAGTTGAGGTGTACAACCATGATTTAAAATGAGGTGACTAAGCCTTTTGTACCGCAATTGAGACTACTTAAAATATTCACGTGGGTGCTGAGCATGAGTGCATAAATATTTTGACTTATGTGATTAACTGGATAACTGATAGTTGAATACTAGGCATATAAGATTGAACTGTACTTAGTCTAAATAGCTGGACTGATGCTACAGAATATTATGCATAGGAGGTAAGAACTAACTAAGTAACATGAGGTAACTCAAGCATGGATTCATGAGGTCTGTATTATTTCTGAATGTGTGACCAAGTGTACGACATGATTTGGAAACATTCTGTAAATTGAGGTACTAAAAACCTAATAACTGAGTAACTAATAATTGTATGCTAGGGTAAAGCAAGTCTGAAACTAAACTGAGTTTCTGATCTGATTACTGAACTGAAGCTGACATTATAACTAAAGTGGTAACTGGGACTCATAATGGAACTAAATGTTGGGTCCTGATAACTGAATACTGATAATTGAGGTTTAGACTGATACTGAAGTACTTAATTCTGAGACTGAACACTGATCACTGAGTACTGAATACTGAAACTATAACTGAGATGGCAACTGAGTTTTGATAGTTATGTAATAAAGACTGACATAAGTCAAGGATCTGAATGTACACTCACACTCTGTACTTTCCCAACTTCTGAATACTACCTCTTGCTATCCATTTACTTGCACACTAACATGGCATTCAAGCCTATCTTCATAACTACACCCTCGTGTACAATAAGCATGCAATAATCTTATCTTAATATGTAAAATCCACTCTCTCCCATCCATGCAACTACTCATCACTACATAATTTTCATACAGAGAGCTCACTAAAGGGTTGAATCAGGAGGACCTGAAGTATAAATGGACACTAACAGAACTTTGACACTTGACTGAAGCCAGTGGAATAGAATATAAACATCATGGATTCACCATGAGGTCTAAGATGAGGATATGCATAACATATTTTGAATTTAACTGATCAGTAGGGGCGTAGCAGGAGTCACGGAAGATGAGTATATTGTAGAGCATGATATGAGTACATGAGTCATGAGTTGCATGACCTGAGTTTTGGAGTTTTCTGTATTCGTGGGACATAATTTGTATTACTGAGGGGAATAGAACTAAACTCCTTATGCTGGGAACTGGAATCGTACATAATTATATGAAAAGTGTGCAAATATAGGCTGGGTTCATGGAACTAAGATGTGAAGCATACGTAGGCATCATGCTGACTGGAGTATGAAACTTTACACTGAGATAAGAATAGGTCTGGAATCGTTTTCCACTTACTAACTTTCTATACGTACTGACTTTACTATTGGAATCTGAGGTCCTGACTTGGTCACTTGGTCTATCATCTCCCCCCTTAGCTTTAATCCATCATCATAAGTCTGTGAACACTTTACTAAACTCTGAACTGAACTGGAATCTTTATTACATACTTATACTCTATTCGACAAATGGTTGTCTTACTAAACACACCATCTACTTCTTCTTCTTCATAGACTACTAATATCACATCTCCACCTTCATACTTAGTATCAAATCAATAAACTTAAATTATTGCTAGAACTATTCAAGCCTACTGATTTACTTTGGTATAACTATTCCCATGAATTAATAATCTATTCAATACGGATAATATTATCCCAACTCTACTACTGCTAAACTCCTGGGTTCATGTATCTAACTCTGGATCATATGCTATCATTGGATTCTGAGAAGGGGTTTGATGGTATATCTAGATTCAGATTCGTGGATGAGTTCTCCTGATCATGAATGAAATCTGTACAACTTTAAAAGACAATGGAACTTATGGGATACTTGTGATCTTGTGGGCAATCCCATAAGTATATGTGGGGACTATCTCTGAAATCCCTATCCCTAGGACTTTGAGCTTCACTATTTTTGTTACCTTGAAAGTAAGATAGAGTTGACTTGAGTGAAGCATGATGAGAATCTTTATGAGTTTCCTAAAGAACCTTTATATAGCATGATCTGAGATATGAAAAAAGGAAAACTATTCCTAAAACATCTCATAGCATCCTGCACATAAGTGTGGTACACAACACACCCATGCGTAAGACTCTACTAGATGCGGCTTTTAGACTTCCTAGGATACTATTAAACCTTAGGCTCTAATACCAAGATTGTAACGCCCCGAATATGGTACCCGGAATGCTACACGGTGCCCATGACCTCGAAGGACCACAAGCTAACCCATGGCTGATATCTGTACTTGTACACTGCATAATATATGTATATAAATGCGGAAATAAATGATGATATGCCATAAGGTTCAATGCTATTACATAGCTGATAGAAACATAATATTTAAATGGGGTATGGAATACTCAAAACAACTGAAATAAACTGTCTAAACATAATAGTTTGAAAAGCCTCTAACTATCTGAATAAGGAGTTGATGAGACATATCCCAAACTAACTCCGTCTACTAAAATAAACTGAGTATGAAAATGATAAAATAATAATCATGCCCTCGAAGGATGAGGACTTACTGCTAGCTCTGACTGCTGATATGGAAATACTACAGGTGCTTGGGAGCTCATGCCTCTAAACATATGGCGTAAAGTAAAACACCATAGCTCAAATACGTTAGTACGATAGAAGATACTGGTACGCATGTGAGGTAGGCTAATGCAAATATTTCATATTCATAAACTATGCTAACTGACTGAACAATACAAACATGAGAATACATGCATGAATAAAAGACTGTAAACAAACTCGTGATAATATAATTATTGAGTCTGAATACTGATAAAATAGAAATTCTGATAAGTTATATAACCAATATAACTAATATTCAGACCAACTGTGTCTGACAGTATAGTTTTTGATGGAACTATCTGAGTCTCGTACTATTCTCAGTTAACTGTATCTAACAGTCTTGAAATTTGAAGAACCATCTGAGTTCTTTTACTGAAACTGTATGACTATATCTGACAGTCCTAATTCTATAATTAAACTCTGGGAAGTAGTATCTAACTGACATGCCCCAAAATGTGCCATAATAGCTGAGCTAGGATCCAATTCGTGCCCTGATTGGAAGGGTGTCAATACCGTGCCACTGGTAAGGACAAGCTGTGGGTGACCCTCATCTGACAGTGTCCCTAAAATAGAATTGTGGGACCCTCATCTGACAGTGTTTATCCATCTTATCAACCCTCATCTGACAGTGTTGATGTCTCAACCTATCCTGTCTACATAGTTCTGGAATGCAAGGATGACTTCTAAGAATCACACCCTCATCTGACAGTGTGTGTTCCCATCCTTGGCTTCACTCAGTTCTAATTCCTACTCCCATATGAATAGATACTGAACATGATTAACTGAACTGGACTACACTGAATTCATGGATTTCCATTAACTGATGGAATACTATTGAGATTACTGAATTTTTTAGCTTTCCTGAGTCACATGAATGACTAAGTTCTATGGATCATGTCTTGACTGAGGATATTGTGAAAACATATCACTGACTCTAGGCACACAGCTATATTTTTTGGGTACAAGTACCCCCTGGACTCAATGGAAAGAAACTGACAAAGCGTGACTTTCTGGAATATGTGACCAACATCGACAATCTATAATACAATAAGTTGGGGATCTCATGAAGTAAAAGTTCTAAAGCACCACAATGGCCACACATGTATCCATAATTCATTATCTAAGATATTTCATCAAACACTTGACATGCATGAACTTATACATGAATGGGGATTTCATATTCTTATACTAGTATGGCACTTTTCTTTCACATAGGAATTTAATCAAACACATGGGGAGCATGCTTTGGTTATACAATCATCAACACATCTAATAATCATTGATACATCAATCAACTTATAAATTGAAGGGGGGGTTATCATGATTATTATGCAAATCTTCATATATTAGGGTCAATCATTGTAATATGTAATTTAAAACATGAATCAAAACCCCACAACATCATGAACATGAATTTCAATTCTATTTAAATCATGAACTTTCATAAATACACAAATCTTATATTTTAAAAAGAGACTCTTGAGCTTCATGGGTGAAAGGGACCCATGAATCAACACATGACATGCCTTAATGCTTGACTTTAAGAAGATTGATGGCGAAATTCTTCATATTTGAATCTTCTATTAAAACACTAAGGCTTATTCTTGAGAGAGTTTGAGAGAAAGTGAGTATATTTTGGTGAATTGAGGCTGAATTTCGTGTTTATGGAGTTTTACGTCTTGGGGAGTATGGTTTAGGGTGAGGAAAAAGACTAAAATAACCCTAAGAAACAACTTCCTAGTTTCTTAAATTCTCAGATAACGACCAAGGCTGATAAACCATCAGATATGTGATGGCCCGTTAGATATGTCGTCACTCAGTTGCCATGCTAACATGCTGGAGTAAAATGGGTATAACTTTTGGCTCCAAAAATAGATTTTGGAAAAATTGATATCGTTGGAAAGATAATTCAATTATCTATGTGTTGGTGGATTATCATCTCCAAAATTCATAGTATAATGATAGATATACTCGTTTGAAGTTGACTATACCAATATCCTTCCCAAGAATTCAATCGGTAAGAAATGTTTTGATTCGCCTAATACCTAGGACGTATTTGAGACCTTAATTGACATCAAAATTGATAATAAAACTACCAAAGAAACCTGATGTACTATGTATAAGCATGAAATATGGTGCTAATAGTGATTTGCATTTTTTGGGGTATTACAATTACACATTTAAGCAAATCATTTCACGTAAAGGTTTCATGTTTAGCTTAAAATTGAAAGACAATTAAGAATTCAATCATCATATACGAACCAAATTCTTGACCAAAATTATAAATTAATTTCTTAATGTGTATTAGGATGATAGCTTTCAATTAAGTCATCTTAAACTCAAATAAATAAATGAAATTCACGTAAAAAAAGATAAACAACTTAATATATATTTAATATAATGTTAATAAATAACATCATGTTACAAGTCTATATAAAAATAAAAGTCATTCCACAAATATTCTAGAGGACTTATGTACACCCAAAAAGGCTCGCTAGGCAAAATCTCATGGTAAACATTAATTAATCTCTCACCCCAAAGATCACAGAGAGAATTTTCTTAAATATCTAATGCTTCCCAATCTAAGATTTCTACATAGTTTTCTAGTTCTACACGTTTCATTTCAAACCGATGTATAAAACTAGCAACACTAATGTTAGGGGTCATCTTAAAAGACTAGAATTCTTTCAATTTCTTTTCTTTTTCCCTTCGCATAGCCCTTTCATTTCCTAACACATTTTGTGTCACTCTAGGAACATCATTTTGTATGATCTCATGACCGTGAAAACATATCCTTCGACAACGTGCTCTTCCACTTTATTTCTTTGCTCGATATTTTGAACTCCCACTTGGAGTGATTTGAGTTTGTCCCCGTTCAGCCATTTCTGAAATAGAAATCAAGAAACAATAAGAATGATTATTTCATTTAATGCGACAACTGATGTTGTAATTTATTGTAGAATTCACAATCTATTTATGAAAAATTAGGAACTATTTTAGACAAGAATTATATCAATCCTAATTTATACCCTCAATAAAAAAAATTAAATGCATAATATTTTTCACTACAAGATTCTCCATTTTTCTTTTATTAGAGCAATTATAGTGCACAGTAAACACTCTTTTTTATATATATATATATACTATAATTTGTACTTGTACTGCATGTCGGTACTTTGGAACAACCAAAAATTAAAGAAAAGAAGGCCCATTTAAATAAAATATACAAGTTTAATAATCTACACAATGTACTTATTTATTTCCTTTTCACAAAAACAAGGCTAAAGGGTACTTTTCCCTTACAGTCAACAAAACATAAAAAAAAAACTTTGCTCTGCTTATTAAAGAAAGAAAAAAAATGAAGCAGCTTTTTTTTTCTTTCGATGAAGAACAACGCACTGTTGTCTCCTTCTTCTGAAGAACGCCGCCTAAATCACTTTGTTTTAATTATTTTGTAAATATTTCAAAATCAATAAAAAACCACAAATTAAAGTGAAAGTTCTGATTTCTAAAAAAATTAACGCATCTAGCTAAATTAGTGGTGCATTGATCGGAGAAGAAGTGACGTCCAACCGGATTTTAGAAATGTGTCTGACACGATCAACCAAAAAAAAACATAACGGTGCTTCTAATCAGATCCAAATTCATACAACCATTTATGAAAATTTTTTGTACAGGTATGTTCATACAGAAATTTATCTTAAACTTGAAAAATAACATATAAAAATAGGGCAATAAACCTATCTCTGATGCCATTGTTAATAAATTTGGAGTAAAAAACATAATCAGTATGTACCTTCATCTCACAGCGGAAATTGATTTAGCAACCGAAAGGATCTGCCACAAGTCTACTTTGAATCTCTTGGAAATAAAGTTGTAGACTGCTTTACTTTTGTTTTTTGTTTTTCTTTTTGTTACTCTTACTGACCTTTTACGAAGGAAAAGAAGTTGTAATAGATTGGAGAAGTGGAACAGTAAATGTTCCTCCCAAGTTTCAAAATTAAATTTTATCTCTTCTTTTCCCTCTTATTTTGTCAGATAATCGAAAAAATAAATAAAAACTAGGTTGGGTTGGGTCGGTCCACATGGGTGACCCATGACCCGTAATTCAACACTCAAAACAATACAGTTTTTACAGACATATTAAGTACAGACCCAAATATTATTCATCTATGTTACATGTCTTGATATGAACACTAGTATATTTTGAGAGGATTACTTAGCACCAAGTGGGTATGCATTTAGATAATACATTTCCTATAACTGCATTGTCACCTTAGATTTTATTTAGACCAAGAGGCATAGTTATGGATTTATAAATTAAATTTATTTCTATACTCTTGGAAGGTATAGGATAGCTCTACAAAACATTATAAGATATTAGTCATCATGTGAATAGTGGTTATAAGAAACTTCGTCAAGTTTATAAATTTTTTATGATTTATTCAAGCTTTTAAATTTATGATCTCATTATTCATATATTAAAGAAAGAAGATTTTATGCAAAATTCGAACAACCATGTCTCTCATCAGATTTTCATCTTGTTTATGATCTTTTTAAAGGTTTCTCTCATGATTCATGATTTAGACTTTACTCTTGTTTTAAAGATTTAATTCTCATGGTTTCATGCTTAGTTTTGATATTTATAATGTGTGTGTATGTATATATGTATGTATGTATGTGTGTGTATATATATACTATATTTTGCAAGTTATATTACATACCGATACATTCAATTATATTTATTGTATTTTACACTATATCTTTTCATATTGTAGATTCAATTACCCGAGCCTAAGAATTGATGTTAGATATTTGGTAGCACCTTGCATTCAGTGGATTTTGTGCTCCCCTATCATCCAAGAGTTGTAGTGTTACTTATAACGTTTTTCCTTAAGGTTCCTCTATTTTCTTATTATAGTAAAGGTTTAGGGGCCTTATCCTTGTTTGACTCCTATTTTTCTTAGTAGAAACTTCAATAGACGACATTTATGTAGTTGTTGACAATCTTCTCTTTATTTTTAATTATGCCATAATAAATATTGGCTTTCTCATATATAATCTATTATCATTGTTATGTTTTGCTTTAATTTTGTTATTTATATTACTCTATAGAAATGTTATGTCATGGGACTATTGGATCATTATTGAGTAGCTAGGTGTAGATTGCACCTTGGGTGTAGACTCGGGTCACGTCAAGTTATATGTTAAAAATAAATTTAAAAGGTTATGAAGCATGGTTATGTTTTTCTGTATATGATTGGTGCATGATCAATTCGTACAATCCAAATAATGAAGAGAACAAAAGGATCAAGATACATCTTGAAGTGTTGAAGTCTTTATCAATATATTGGGCTCTATATTTAAGTTTATTTTTCGGATAGTACTTTATTTTTACGTTGGGCATAGGAAAAAATTAAGCTTGAAAATGATCTCCCTGAGGTTAGATTAACAAAACAATGCCTCAAAGAAGTGAAGAAAGATGGTTTCAATTTAAGTTTCAGGTCCTTTTTGTATAATGTTCTTATCAAGCTTTTGACTGCTCTTTGTCATTTGTGATTACTATATTTAATTTTTGATATGAAGGTTTCTAAATTAGGATCTCACCAAGGATTCACCAATCTCATGGTATTTCTCTTTAGCTATAAGTCACCAAAAATTAGGTAAAATTTCTTACAAAGATATCTGTTTTTGTATTTTGATAGTTTATCCATAGACCTGCTTTGGGAGTTATATAATTTTGACTTTTCAATTGCTTATCTCAAAATCTTAGCTCTTTCGTTCATATGATATTCTTACGTTCTACTTTTCTGTCTCTTTGGTAGCTGATATGGTTAATGGACAATTTTCTTTGAAGACACTGGCAACATATATAGAAAATCAATTCTATTTTCTTATTTATGATATGTTCCTGAAAGTGTGATCCAATATTATCACTTATTAAATATAATTCCTATTAGTGATTACACCTATAGTTAGATAAAGTTTTTCCTCTGCCATGACTATTTAGTTGTTGATTTTAGTTTTGTAACTGTTGTGATTTTGTTTCCTGCTTTTGTTATGGTGAATACATCTCCCTCTTGGGAAAGAAGTTTTTCAATGATTTTTAGTAGTTGTTATTAGAGTGCTATTATAAGCCTTATGCAATCATTAATTTCCTTTTGAAAGCTACAATGAATCTTTTTCTCTGATTTCATCTAACACTTATTTCAATTAGAACACCTACATTAATTTCTTTCAAATTTTATTTTGCATGTGTAGAAAAGTGTGGGTGACCTAATATGAAATAGCAGTGACAAGTCAATTCAATCTATATAAGTTAATGATGAAGACTTTTTTATAATTATAATATTTGAATCTACGTTTGGGTTTGCAAAATTTATGGCTAGTGCACATATTGATTTATTATTTTATTAGTATATATAGTACAAGACATGTTTTTTTAAAAAATTATTGTAAATTTATAGATTTGAATTGTTATTTTGAGTTATTTATTAACTATTTTAGTGCTTGAGATCATTGAAAAGGGATAAAAATGTATAATATGATTATTGAGTATATGTGAAATAACATAATGGTATATAATTTCTTTCATTATTTTTTATAGCCTACACAATATTGTCACGTTTCAAAAGTGTGATCATTGGAAAGTCAATGTAACGAATTAATTTTTGTAAATTATGTATTTTTATGTGAATTTGACTATTTTTACCCCTCCCCGTGGTTTCTACATGATATTTCTGGGGTATGTGGATGATTGGCATGGCTCCCGATGTATTTTGATGTGATTTGAGTAAGTTTGTAATCTTTAGAGGTTAAAAAGGCTTTATAGTCGACTTTGGTCAATATTTTTTGTTCTGTGCGATGGATAGTAAAATGGACTGCACCAGTAGATTTTGAATGTCGATTTTACATTGGTAGCATGGTTGGTATGAATTTGTGGCTTTTATATCTCATTTTGATCCTCGGTTTGAATGATTCTAAAATTGAATCTCGAGGGTTACTTCTGTGAAAAAAATATTTTTTTTTAAATGTTGTCGTCTTTGATTCTGGAGCATCAACTTTTATAGAGTAGCATAGTTCATTTTCATTCTCGAGATTTCGAGTGAATTTTGAGGGATTGATAGAGACTTGAAAAGATTTCCAAGTCCAGTTGGTGCAGCCGCTAAAGCGTTATTTTGGCCGCTTTAACGACTCTTCACTAGCTGGAAAAGGGATCTTTAGAGGGTCTTCTTTGCGTAAAGGTATTAGTCTACACATGTGAGTGTCGCTAAAGTGTCCATTTGACCGCTTTAACGGTCCCCGCTGGTACTGTGCATACATAGATTTTTTCTCATTTTTCCATAATTTTTTAGACTTGGAGCTTCAAATTTTAGAGCTTTTGGGTGGTTTCTTCGATTTTCAACTTTTGGTAAGCTCCAAATCCCCTTATAAATTATTTTACTTTGATTTTTGTCATCTGAAGCTTGTTAAATCTCAATTTTGAAAGTGAAATTTGAGAAATTTTTTTGGAAAGCCTAAAATGATTTTCTTCCAATTTAAACCTCGTTTTTAACCCTTTTTCTCTTGGATTTTATTTTATGACTTTCTCTAATCATGGATAACGTATTTATAAACAAAAATTTAGGTGTTACTCGTCTTTTCATAATAATTCATTTTGGTGGTCCGTTTTAACCCTTACTCAAAAATAGTCAATATGAGTATCGTTATCTTTCTTTAGATATATGGATTCTATATTTGTATGTTTTAGTTGTTTTTTAGTCTAGTTGGGAAGGGAAGACTCTGTGTTAAGGATTGTTTGGATTGAATATTCTGCATTCGAGGTAGGTTATGGCTTAACTTTTTCAGACTGGGATGAGTAGTAAATACTGAAATAAAAGCATGTTATGGGTATGGTTTTTAATCTTAAGAATAGTGTTATTCCTATTTTGTGCCTATGTAAGGACCTATGATGTTGTTATTGGTGATTTGAGACATTATTTTCTATGTATGACTATATGGAGTTTTATATGATGTTGTTGGCCTGGTATATATATTTTTTGTTATTTTCTTCTAGTTGGGGATTTTCTAAGTTGGTATTTATATGGTATCAATGACATAATATTGCATATCTTACGCTACTAGTACATGGACTATATTAGATCATGAATGATTAGTTTATCGGCTAGATTTTTGGCTCAGGTGTTTGTGTATTGGTTGGATTTTTGAAATTCTTATTCTAGAGTAATTCAGAGCATTACATCCTCATAGTATATATACATTCATAAGGTCTTGGTACCACTGTGGAAATACTAGTTTTTCTAATAGGAATATGGCATCTATAAAAACCCTTTGGCAAAAGATTATGGACGGAGAGAAGTTATGGATATTGGATTGGTATTAGTATTGGTTATTAGATTGTATATGAATTGTGGAACCCTTTATGGGTCCTACATCGGGAGAAATGCTCGTTAGGTGTATGTGTGACAAACTCAAACTTATCACATCATCATTTGCATTGCATTTTATACTTTATGTACCCTCTGTGTTATACTTTCGTGTTTTATTTAATGACTATATTTTGTGTTTTCTTTCTGTACTTGTACCTGATATATGCTGATATTTAGAACTCGTTAGTGGATACAATGTGGGCTATCATTTGGGATATTTATTTTAATACAGGTAACGAAACCATAATATTTATTTTATATACTCTATTTTTTACTTTGCTCAGTCGGCCTATGATACCTATTGAGTATAAGTAGACTGTACTTATCCCTAATATGCTCTTTTGTGTAGATCCAAGTACGAGTGTGCCACGCGATAGTTGATTTTGCATAGTGATGGGAGTATCTTTGAGGTAGCGGTCGCTCTATGCTTCCAGAGTCAATACCCTACACCATGTTTTCTAGTTTTTATCTTTTCTATATTCAGAGGTAGACTTATGCTCCTTTTTGGATTATCGATTGTATTTTCAGACTTTGAGTTGTATGCAGATTGTTCTAAAACTGTGCCAAGATATTTTAGGGTGCGTTATGGTATCGTTGCTTTGTATGTTTCTACTATTATTGTATATGTATGGTTCGACTTCGTTCTAGAAGTCTTGCCTTGGGATTTTGGTGTTTCTTTCCCTTTACATATCAGTTTCGATGATTGGCTTACTTGTTAAGGTTTTTCATGACAAGTCCCTTTATGACCCCTAGTTTTTAAGTTATGACAAATTGGTATTAGAGCAACTAGGTTCATTGGTCTCAACAGTGTAAGAACAAGGTGTCTGATAGAGTCTCATTGATTGATACATAGATGTCTATATCTATTTTTGAGAGGCTATATGATATCCTTAAGAAACATTCTTGTTTTGTTCCTTATTGTTTGGATCTTTTATACCTTGTGTTTTAAACTATATTTCACCTTTTTTTATTCAAATAATAAGGACTAGATCCCGTGATGCTAGAGATGCTGAGCCATCATCCGAGGAGAAAACCTAGTGAATGGGGAAATTTGTCAGTCATAGACAAGCCTAAGTTACTGAACGAGAATGATGATCTTCCCCTTATAGAGGTATTACGAGGGGAATCTCCCCTGTGCCTTAAGTAAAGAATGTTAGAGATATGGGACCTACTCAGGTTCTACAGGGTTCGTCTACCCCAGTCTTGGAGGGGTTGTTGATTTACTTACAGATTTATTTGGAGGTTGTTCCTTTGAGTACAACCTGGTTGTTCTCCAGCTTTGAGTATTGTACCTCCATAGAGCCTGCCTATGGTGTTCCTTTGGCTCTGACTGTAGATCGTCCGATGGTACCGATATAAACTTATTGTACTCCATAGACTCCATATGTTGTTCCTCCTTTTGTATTGGTGTCCGATAATGGTATTCCAACATCAGAGGTCCATCCTTCATCAATATTACCTCCTCTGGTAGGATCTCATCCAGCCAGATACCCTATGCATCTTATTATTACGAGTCAGTTATGTTTTTTGAGGATTAGAAGAAGTTTGAGAGAATTACTCATTTGCGTCCAGCCGGGTTCAGTGGTGTTATGGGCAATGATGTTTATGAGATCTTGATTGATTGTCATGAGAAATTGCATAACCTTGGATTATTTGAGTCGCATGGGGTTGCTTACATTACCTACCATCTAAGAGATGCAGCAAGATATAAGTGGAGGTCACTTGTTAGTTGCAGACCTCTAGGTTCTTCAGAGGTGACTTAGGATCAGTTCATTGAGTCTTTTTTAGATAGGTTTGTGCCATTCAGTCTGAGGGATTAAATGAGAGATAAGTTTGATTACTTGGAGTAGGGCTCTATAACTATTGCAGAGTATGAGGCATGTATCCATGCCTTGTCAAGCTATTCTCTCGCTAGTATTACCATTGAGTCTGAGAAGATTTAAAAGTTCGTAAAGTGATTACATGTTTAACTTCAATTGGTTGCTGCCCATATGGTAGTGTCAGGGTCATCATTTCAGAGTATAGTAGATAGTGCAAAGATGACTGAGTCTATTTTTTTAGCTTCTCTAGGAGGTGCCAAGAGGGTGCGCCATCAGGTTGAGTTCAGTAGTCACACTCCTCAAGGAAGAGATTTTAGAGGTTCCTATGGGTATCATGGTAGACCAGTTCACGAAGCCTTCCAGGGTTCAGATAGTTTTTCCTCTAGTTCACTGCTTCAGCGTGGCTATTCTAGCCCAGCCATACCTCCTCCTATTGAGTAAGGACACATAATTTTCTATGTGGGTGATGAGTTTGGCCATTTGTCCATGAACTATCATTGTCGTGTTTTTAAGCCTACTTCTTTATTGACAGTCAAAGATGACCCACAGAGAGAGAAACACACTACTAGAGGTGCATATGGAAGAGGTAGTGGTGCCTTCGGGGTGGACATAGGTTTACTCGGTCCAGTGGTGGACATGGACAGTGTTATTCTATACCCACCAGACCAAATGAAAAGGTTTCGACACTATTATCATAGGTATCATCCCCGTTTGGTTCAGATCTACAACTGTATTATTTGATCTGGTGTCGATGTTCTCATATATGTCTATATATTTTGTTCAAGATTTTTAATATACTAGTTAGCCTCTTGGTATGCCTATTCATGTATCTACCTTGTAGAATACTCTTAGGTGGTGGACCGGTTGTACCAATCCTGTGTTGTGACCTTTATAAGGTGTGAGACTTGGGTAGATCTGATCATCCTAGAAATAGTAGATTTTTTATTTTGTCACGATCTGATTTATGAGTCATGATGACACTTAATCTATCCTTCCAGTAGGTAGGCCGAACCCTAGCCCAAAGCTATTCGCAATGGGCTAATTTGATGGAAGTTCCCCCAAAAAAGGGCCAAATAGGTAATTCAATACATAAATAAGAAATGCAATTGAAATAGTCTAAAGGTAGCCATAACATAGGAAACCATCCCATGACCATAGAGAACCAATACAAGAACTACAATAAATACAACCCAAGTCTAAAACAGTCAATACAATCCTGTCTCCAAACTAGAGACTATACATAAGATAGAAGGAAATGGGGTAACACCTACTCCAAGAGCTCACCCTATCTCCAGAATCAAATACAACACAATCACCGAATCATCGGCATCAACTAATACTCAGATTTGCACCAAAAAGGTACAAAAGTGTAGTACGAGTACCAAAACTATAGGTATTTAGTAGGCATAATCGGCCGACTGAGATAAATCATGATATAAATACGATAAAATACAAGATAACATAATTAAGTCAAGGTAGAGACAAACATGAATCAACACTAACATCGTTGTACATAAATAAGTAAATAACCGCAAAAATAACATAACATAAAGGATCAAACACTTGCTATTAGACTACAAAAAAAGTCCCCATAAGCCAATAGGTGTGGAAAAGTAAATAACCTAACGCAGGCCCCATAAGCCTGAAAGGAACACACACAGATTGTATAAACCAAACAACCTTCATTTACTAACTCTCAAGGTATAACCAAAATCTATCTATATTATGTCATATTCTAACAATTTTCACTTACAGACGTAACTGTTATATATCTCACCTATATCATACTCCTTATACGGACTCAAAACAATAATCATTTATCATAAATAACATACACCATAGCCAGACTCGAACCAATAATAATATCATTAATGTCATTATTAATATTCAGACTCAAACCGATAATCATGTATCATCATATCATAATAAATGTCCGAACATGAACCGGTAAGTATATCATCAATATGATAATTAATATCGGGACTTGAAGTGGTAATAATATAGTTAGTGTCATAAGTAATAGTATAATCACTAGCTCAATAAATATCATAATCTTTAGCATAATTGATAACAGAATCACTAGCGTAATCAATAATCCTCAACTCTCAATATTCAACCTATCATCACCACAAAGTGTCAAAGTTTCTCAATATTACATCAACAAGCAATCTCAAGACGTACAACAAGCGTATAAAAGGGTTTTCAATAGCTAACACAAATCTTGGCCTAAGGTGAGTCTAGGGCCCACTTCTAAATCTCTGAAATCCACTACTAGGAAAATTCTACCCCAAACTAAGCTATGGTGTCTAAATTCACTTTTAGATGTCAAACAAGACTTAATTATCTTTAAGATTTAAATTATACTCATAATCTAAGAAAATAAGAAAAAGCACTTAAATTACGATTCTCGAATAGCCTAGAAGGTCCAACTAACCCAAGTATTTCCAATTTGATCACCAACACCTAAAACCCATCTCAAATCTAACATAATATCATAAACATACTATGACATAGCTCAATCTATGAAGGGGAAAAAACCTAGCCTACTTGGACGCCGAAGAAAGCTCAAAGAATCCACTAAATCACTGACTTTCCTCTTCGAGAAGCTTAAAAAATATGTCAAGATATCAAAACCACAATCTAATTATTAACACAAGAATAATGACACCCATATTGCACCATTGTTCTTTGGGTCCAAAAATCACACTAAAATCCTATTTGGGTCCCATTTATAGAAATCACATTTTAAAATTCAATCCAATATTCCCTCATGCTCATGGAGTAATTACCCAAACAAAAGGGGTAAAATCCAATCTATATTGCTGCTAAAATCAAGCAACTAAGGTTTAGACATTTTATGGAAGAAAAAGGGAAATCAATAATGAAAATAGAGGAATCTTACCTCAAATCGAAAGAAAAATTGCATACCTAACATGACCCATCCCAAGCCTTGTCGTAATAGGCATCCTAAGTCCATCCACGACCTAAGTCCATCCAGGACCGGGGACCACCCCCTGTTTCCCAACCCAACCACCTATATACAGCCTTAGATGGGATAAATTTCAAACATATAACAAGATAGCATTATTGTTCTCATTAAGACTCTAGGATAAGGTCACAATTGTGAACAACCCAACCAAGTCCAACCATATCACACCAACCGCCCAGCCAAACCAAGACAAACGATAGACAATAAACCAAAGGGAATACCAAAACATAATATGAAAATCAATCCCAAAATATCCGAAGATGAAACAGTGAGAAATTATGTCTGATGATGTCAGCCTTAATATCAATATCAATACCAATGTCAAGACAGACACCTCTACCGATCTTGCCCATACCAACCCCCAAAAGTATCGCAAAGCCTCTATCCAAAAGAGTAAACAAATCCATTTGGGACATGCCACCAACCATGACCAAAACCAATATCCAAAATAAAAGAAAAGTGTCTAAAGGGAATCAAAAATATAAAATAATGCCTTCGAGAAGGATGGAAGCTCACCACTTTAGTCCAAGTTCTGATACAAAATCCACATGCTAAATAGGAGGAGTAGAATAATCAGGTCCTGCATTGTGTAGGTATAAAGCCTCCAGTAGATAGGATTAGTGAATGACCACTAGCATGAATCTTACAGGTAAGGATAAAATAATGTCTGATGAGTGTTGATTATACCACTCAACTACACTTAACATTTATGCATATTAGTTTGTTTTTAATGAATAATTGAAATATATTTGTGAGAAAATATACCTATATCCACTCTTTGTAGGTATGGAGTTGAAAAGATAGAAAGATATCGAATAGAGCTTAAATTGATTGAAAAGGGAGCACAAAAGTGTAGCTAAAGACTTGGAGAAAACAAGGCCTCAGGAACCGGTTTCGCGGTCCATTGACCGCGATCACGATAGTAAAGCTAAATTCAATAAACCACGATCGCAGAAGTTCGGGTCGCATAACCGCAGTCACTGCCAGACCCGTGCGATCGTGGCTTAGCGGAAAAAATTAGCCCAAGGGTAAATCTGGAAACGCACGTGGCTGATCCTCATTTTGACAAAAATCCCCAAACCCTAACATTAACAAGAAAATTCCATCTTTCCTAATTTTTTAGGTTTTAGCTCTTGGATTCATAGCCTTCATTTTTGGAGAAGAAAATATTGTATAATTTTTGGGTGAAGAATACATTGGAGATTTTCTAAGTGGAAGATTAGCTAATTTTCATTATTGATTTGTGGGAATGCCAAGTTTGAAGTTAAATTCACTTAAGCTTTAATAAATCACTTTAATGGAGATTATGGGTATATTTATGATTATTTATCTTATGTGTAGCTAGATCTCCCTCTTGGGGATATATGTGAATGGGGAATAAAGTATTTGTGAGTTGTTATTGATTAGATTCTATTTCATAGTTCATGTTTATGGGTTTTATCATTTTTATGCTAACATGGTTGGGATTTAATGGGTGAAAGCGCCAAATACCCTTATGGGTATGAGGAGTGAAAGCTCCATGCTCTAGAAAACCCAAAGTGTAATACCCCGCATGTTTCTAAGCTAGGAGACGAACCATTTTTCCTACATATGAAATCTCCTATCCTGTGATTCATACTTGAGTACATGACTTAAAATTAGTATCCTAGAGATAAGATAGCTTATGATGCATTAATCATGTTCATATGAGTCACTTAAGGTAATACAAGCTAAGAGTTTTTAAATCTATCAAGTTTTAGTGTTTGATTTTGTAAGGGTCATATTTGAACGAGTATAAATCGATTTTAATGTGGTATTTTGGCTGATTTGGACCCACCAAATTATAGAGAATCGAATTATCTTTCCAATGATACCTATTTTGCCTTAATCCAATACTCGAGCGAAAAGTTATGCCCATTTTCGTGAGAGACAGTAAGGATAGGTGATTGGTTAGGCACCGCCCAACCAAACTTAGGCGATTGGTTAGGCGCCGCCCAACCTGACTTGTGAAATTACTTGGGTGCCACCTAACTCAGTTCCAAGTGCCAAAAACACTCCGTTTTGAGTTATTTTAAGGGTAATTAAGTCTTTTAACACTCCTTACAGGTCCCTAAACTTAACCCTACAAAATATATAGCTCCTAATTACATTACAACCCTATTAACATCTCAAAGTTCATCATCCAAGATCACTAAAAGAGAAAAACAACTAGGGTTGCATAATTAATCTTGAAGATCCAATTTCAAGGAAATTTCTCCATCAATCATCAAGAATCTTCCTTCTAAAGTATGCGTGAGTTGATTCATGGACTCCTTTCGTCCATGAAGCTCAAGAACCATCTTCTAAATTATGTATTATGATGTTTATGTTGTTGGTGGTTGATGTTCTTGTGGTTGGAGTTTGATAATGCCTAAGATGGGATCTTTGTATGCTTTGTGTGAAGATATGGTGGTATTTAATGTATAAATATGTGAAATTGGTGGTTGAATATTTGTAATCTTGATGAATCCACCTATGCCTAGGATGTGAATGTAAGGTGTTTGTGAAAATACCTAAGGGAATAGAAATCATGCTTTTATGACATAATAAGTCCTAAATGACTATTCCATGTTCTAAGTTTATGTTCAACGTGATCCCCATGCTATTGTTTTGAATTGAAGATGTTGCATGAGATTCTCATGATATTGTTGTGATATGGAATGACCATGTTATTGAATCCATGCAAGTATATACATGTTGTGTGCATTCCCGATCATGTGATAGTTTGTTGAGAATCATTCTTATTATGAAATCCTTACTTATGATATTGTGAATTGTGGACTCTACTCTTATGATCAAGTCAGTCATGTGTGTCAGTTTCCTTCCATCGAGTCCTGGGGGTAATTGTACCCGAAAACTATAGTTGTGTGCCTAGATCTAGTGTCATGTTTCAAGACATCCTCAGTCAAGCTATGTTCCATAGATTTCAGTTAGTCACGTGACTCAGAAAAACTCAGAAATCTCAGTAGTTCAGTAATCCCAGTAGTTTTAGTACTCTCAGTCAGACCTCAGATCTTAAGTAGCTTTTCTGTCAGTCAACGGAACTCAGTGAATTCAGCTTAGTTCAGCTAAGAAAATATTATCAGATCATTTAATCAGTTTATAAATCAGTTCAGTTCAGTTAGTCAATTCAGCGCAGTTAATCTTTTTAGAGTCTTTCAGTTGGGAGTAGGGACTAGCACCGAGCGAGTGCAGGGATGGCGGTTTTCCCCATTATAAAGGCAGAGCCATTAGAATTAATCCCTGTACTCCAAAACTACGTAGCCAGTGCAGGATAGGAGTCACCCATTAGATTAAGGCTATACTTGACTATTATATTGCCTTAGGCTTGATTTCCTGTTCAAGGTCACCCGTGAGAGAGGCTTGACCATAGTAGAGGTCTCTACCCATGGCACGGTATTGACACCCTTCTAATCAGGGAAAATATTGGACCCCACCATAACAGTATTGGTGCATGTTGGTTAGGTTATACCTCCCACAGTCACAGTTATAGTTATTGTTTCCGTATCAGTCTTCATAGTAGAAATCAGGAATCAGGACTGTCAGATACAGTCATCGATCTCAGTAAGGAACTCAGATAGTTCCATTGATTCCTGGACCATCCCATCAGATAGGCTTGGTCCCATATTCAGATGTTTATTATTAGATCTAGAGGTCACCCAGCAGACATACTTGATCTCAATCTTAGATTCAGTAGAGTATTCTCATTATCAGTTTCAGAGATCACTCGTTAGCTAGGACTGATCTCAGACTTAGATGTTCAGATACAGTTTGGAACTCTGATAGTTTTCCCCAGAATTAGGAATGTTAGATACAGTCATCCATGTTATCAGTCATTTAGTATCTCAGTATCACGAAACTTATGTTATCAGAGTTCAAACTCAAGTAGTCAGTATCTCCACGAGTTTAATAGCACTTACGTATGTATGTATGTATGTATGTATGTATTCTCACATTCATATTATTCATCATGTTCATTCATATAAACCCCATGCATTTAGCCTACCCCCACGTATACTCAGTACTTTAGTTGTACTGACACATTTGCGCTATGGTGCTTTCTTTTTATGTTACACCATAGGTTCTGAGGTGTAGATTCTAGATCAGCAATAGCAGTTCAGTAAGAAGTGAGTCCTCATATTTCGAGGACATAATCGTTACATTTATTATTCCAGTATTTCAGTTTATTTTTAGTTTAGGGAGTTAGTTGGAGACATATTCCTTCAAATCCTTATTCAGACAGTTTAGAGGCTTTCAGACAATTATAGAGTTTTTAGATTTAGACTTTAGTATTTTCAGTTTTGTTTTAGTACTGTGATACCATCTTATTTCAGATATCTTATTATTCAAGATTGAACCTTACTCCCTCTTTGTTCATGTTTGCGTATTTTATATGTATATTATACAGTTACAGGTACAGATATCAGTCATGGGTTAGCTTATGGTCCTTCGGGGTCATGAGCATCGTGTAGCATTCTGGTTCAGAAAATCGGGGCGTTACACAAAGCCATCTTCTAATGAAGGTTTTTGGGGAGAGTTTAGGAATCCATATCATCCTTGAAAGAGGGATGTCGAGACCAAAGAAATCATAGATAATTGTGTGTGTTGTTTGCTAAATCATCACTATCTTAGACATAAAGATGAATATGAGGTTGACTATACTATGGTATCATCCTAGAAATAGGGATACCCTGATTGAGGTTGTGGTTACCAATAGTTGAACACACCTATTAGGTATTCAAAAGAATCAATGGGTGAAAGTTTTGTGTTTTGTTGAAAGACTAGCATCATAATTTATAACCAAACCTACCCATATTTGACCTACTAAATTGATAATTGATTGCTAACACCCACACATCACTCCCTTAGTAATTCATAATCCCAAGATCCATTAATAATTGTTAAAATTCTAATTCTTTGTATCCTCGAATTTATACTAGAAAAAAACAAAAGGAAACAGTAGTGTAGATATCTATATCCCCCATTTTTATCTTTGTGTAACATTGATTTAAATTTAACTTGTGTTTATTATTTTGAATCAACTTGATTTCCACTTACATTGTTACTCGTGGATTCGACCCCGACTCCAAAGTTGGGTAAATATATTGACGACAACTGTCTTGCACTAAATTGAACAAATAAGTTGAGCGTTTTCAAAAAAATTACGCCGTTGTCAGGAACAATTTGGCATATTAAGTTAGTTTAAAATTTTAGTTACTTGCTTGAATTCAAGCTCGTATAAATTTGTTTGTGATTTTTATTTGTAGGTAAATTTTAATTTATTTTTATTTTTCTCAATGGCATCTTCCGTTAAGTATGATGTCGGTAATTGGGATTCCTATCCTAACAACCCATGTCTAATCTATGATGGACCACACTTCATGAGAGATTGTAACTACACTCTCTATTTCGAGTATAGGTACTCGTTATGTAGTGGTCGAGATGGGCATTGAATGATTTTCCAAATGCCCCCTACCCCTATTATAATAACCGAGTTGCTAGTTCTTCTTATAAGATTGATAGGTCTTATGATGATAAGAAGAAGGAGCAACAAACCGAACCCATTGATCTTGGAGTAATTATTTAAACTATTTTGGATTGGGTAACTACAATCGGGGAGAATGCTTAAGATATGCATCAATCTTATGGGGTGTTCAACTGGGAAAATATCAAGGAAAGGGAATTGGGAAATAACATAACTCTTGCAAATCTCACAACCTTGTCCATTTCCCAAAAGAAGGGTCATCAAGAAGAGAAACCAAGCTATGATGATGATCTTGGAAGCGAATACTCCTCGATAAGTTCCCAATCAATCGAGTCATATGAGGAAGAAGAAACCACAATAAAAGTAATGGTGTTAGAGTCTCAAGAAGAAGCAAAGAAAATCTCTTATGATGACACTAGCTCATTTCTGGGTGAAGCTGCTTTCGAGGAGGCTATTCCAAAACTAGGAGTTGGACCCCATTCAAACCATTTCTCAATAGTATGCTTGGAGGATGTGATGATAATCCATCTGCCTAGAAAAATGATGGACTGTGGGGAGAAGAAGAGTGATCCCTATATTTTGGAGTTTGACACTCCTAAGGATAATATAGAACCCCATCCATCAATTGCCAAGATACCCAATTTATGAAGTACAAGGAATGGCCTATTGGTGTACTTACTTTTACTCAAGGAGCGAATTCAGAATTTTTTGTGAAATTGGGTAAAATATTCAAATCTTCAAATGGAGGGATCGAAGCTTGCTTGCCATTTCATCACCTCTTCCAAGCCTCATCTTGAAAGATATAAATCTTTTATCCCTTTGCCGCTCATTGCATATTGAGTAAAAGTTGGGACGAAGATTCAAAGAGAATCTTCTAAGTGTAAGCACAAAAGGAAGTGGAAGGGGCATCTTTCTAAAACATTAAACTAAGCTCTAGATGGGAGGCAACCCATCATTCCACTACTAGTAGCACATATCCTTTTTATTATACATGGTAGAATAGATTTTTGTTTTGATTATGCATGCATATTCCATGAAACGTTGGTGCTCAAAGGAATTTTGATTGAATTTGAAAAAGGAAAGTGTGAAATTGGCAATTTGGACTAAACAAGAAGTGTAGGAAACTCGATTGTTTGGTCTCAGTTACCACAACCGCGGTCTGTGACACAGCAATTGTGGAGACTACATGACCACAACCACATAACTAGGACCACGATCGCAATCAAATCAATTTAAATAACCATCCAACTGCCCATTTTTCCCATGCCCCTCTCTCAAATTTTCTCAAAATTCCCTTAAATTTTTGGCATTCCATTGTGTATACAAGTGTCAACTCACCCTGTGCATCATCTAATTTGGTAAGTTATCTCAACCCCCTAGGTTTGATATAATTGTATCCTTATAACCCGTAGTACAAGAAAAAGGCCTGAAACATTGTCATCAATACCAAATACATGCTTAATTATAATTATTATTATGGTTAGATGTTGTAGTTGGTGTACTTGCTAATGGGGAAGTCTTGAGCACCCAAAATTAACCCTTAACCCTCTTAAATCGAAGTGTACGCCATGTGTGTGATTAAATTCCCCTATGAATTCCATGTTCAATTTCTTTAAGTTTGAGGATGTTATCACACACTCTAGGCTTGAAATTCCCTGTTTATAATTTTTCTATGCCTAGTTGAAATAAGGATTGGAGTTGAAACACCGTGCAGAAACTGTCCAATATTATCTCAGGTACCGCAATCGCGGTCCCGATGACCACGATCACGGCCAATACTCCGTAATTTCCATACCTGAGGGTAGACTTTAAAAATTTTGAAACATTTTTTGTTTCACACAAAACATCTATAACATTACCACATGAGCTTATCTGTTTGATCTACCATGTTTTTGGTATGATAATACTAACATTGGTCTTAGTTACATTACTTACAGATTCTCAATCTCTAAGATGGGAGATTTTGACGACACTAGATTCATGACTGCGCAATGCCAACACCTCTACAATAAGGATTATCATAGGACTAAGCTACTCCCTGAAAGAGGTATTAGCTTAGACAAGGTGGAGGGAAAGCACCCAGAATTCCATGCTAGACTCACCACAACTCGGTGGATGTGTTTTGCCTTGGAATACCACTATGCTAATGAGCAGTGGGTGCGTGAGTTCTACACAAACCTCAGTGTAGTTTCTCTCACAAACCCAGTGATGATAATTGGTGGTAAGCAAGTGAACTTTGGAGCGAAGCAGGTTAATGAGGTGTATGGGATCCCAGATGCCCACAAGGGGCAGTTGCAGGCAAGGACATTTGAGTCGGGGATCTGGATGCCAATATTTTATGTGTTGGAAAAGCAGTTCTCTGGTCTATCACCAAGAGAGATATTATGATGAAGGACTTCACAGCAGAAGCTAGGCTTTGGTTGAATGTCATATGCAGCCGAATATCGCCATCACCCATATGACCATTGTCACAAATTTGAGAGATCAAATGGTGGCATGCATCTTATCTGTCATCTCTCTTAATATGGGAGAGATTTTTATTTTAGAGTGGAGGTATTTCTAGACTCATAAAAGTACGCACCTTCTTTTCACTTCCCTTATCACTAAGTTTTGCAAGAGGGCAGGAGTGGAAGAGTATACTGTAGATACTTGGGTGCATCAAGACTCCATCATCTACCCACTCAAATTCATAGGTGAGGGTTCCCCTGGTTAGAGTAATAAAAAGAAGATGGACACGAGGAAATCAGCCCAACAGGACACAGCTTCCTGCAGACTCTCATCAGCCAACCCCTTTGATGATATCTCAAATCAAATAAGGGAGGTTTGATAGCTAATGTCTAGATTACCTCGGGGACTAGGAGAGCCCTCCGCTGCCCATCATTTATTTATACCACAGTCAGATTATGAGAGGTATATGGCAAAAAAGAAAAAGTAGGGAGCAACTGTTGCTAGATTGGAGAGAGCCTACTCGACCTTAGACAGAGCACACAGGGACCCTAGGGATTCACATGAGAAGATAGTAAAGAGATTAGAAAAGATATATGTTCTTTAGGAATCTTTAAAAGGGGGTAAAAGGCATATTTAAGGTACTTAAGCCCAATCATCCACTACCTTCACCGAGGCTAAACAGTGAAGACTAGGTCCCTATAGATTGGTCTACTGATGATGGTGATAGTGATGGTATAGAGTCAGTAGGAGAGAAACTCTTGATGTCAATTTAGGGAGACCCATCATACTCTTGCTTGACTGCACATCAAGTCGGGACACTGCATTTTTCTTTAGTTGGGGGTGCCCCTGATTATGTATTTTTTTGGTGATGTTCTGCTAGATTTTTCTTTGACATCTTGGATATTAGTTTGTTGTGATTTTGGGGATGCTACATTTTGGGGAACTCTTATGATGCCCACGTTTTATGGATTATCATGTTTTTCTTCTTGTATTAGTTTTTCTTTATACTTAGCTATTATTTTGAATTTGATGATGCACGACAAGATTTTCCCTATGATGGATTGAGTGATGATATTTTTAATGGTAAAGCGTCGTGTTTGGGTTTGAAGCGTAGATGTAGGGGAATTCTGAGTATCCATAACATAAATGTCTAAACATGCAAGGGAAGTCTAAGTACCTTTAGCATGGTATATTATAAATTTGGTATCATGTTATATGTCATTAGAGAAGTCTGAGTAGCTATGTGATAAGTTCGCCCATTTTAAGCCAAAATGTTAGACTACAACTTTTGTTGTATCCATAGTTTAGCAAGTGGTCCGTGGCGCTAATGCAAAATGAACAAACCCCTCCATCCAAAAAATTTTAAAACATCAAGGGCATGGACGTGAGCGATGTTGTAACAACACTTTTTCTCTTTTTGTGGCTCCGCAAGATTTTGACTTGTGAATAGAAATAGATACTCCAAATTTATCTCTAGGGGGAGGGACATTTGAGCTCCCTTGTCAACTTTTGCATGCCATGTGTGGAGAGATATTTGCATGCATCCCTTGTATAATTGTGTTATCTAGAACTTTCCCCGTCAGTCTTTCAAAGCTAACGTTGATTGTATTTGGTTGGAGAAATAATCTTAGGCCATCTTTGTGAATTTAGTATCCACTCTAGCCTAAAAATCCTACCCACGCATGAATATAATGCATAGTTACCCACTTTATTCCTTTGGACCTTTCTTTGGCAAACACATTACAAGCCGTGAACCATTTTTTTTATTACTCTTTTGAACCATACCCTCCTTGAACTTGAAAATGTAATTTGAGGAAAAAAACCTAAGTTGGGGGTGGTAAATATTGATGGATGTAAGTTTGGTTCTACTAAGATGTAGTTATATACCTAATGTGTCTAAACTTTGAAAAGAAATGAATAGAAGAAGTAAGAGTCGAACAAAGGAAAGAATTGTGCGATAGTGCAGGAAAAAGCGATGAAAGAAGTTGGATGAACAAAGGAAACAAAAAGTAGGCATGATAAAAGAGAGAAAACAAAAAATAGTGGATCATAGTAAAAAAGAAAGATTGAAAAAGTGTGATGTAGATTTTTAAAGAAGGGAGTAGCCTTGTTGTTCCCAAATGATATCCTACCCTAACCTAAAACTACGTTACAAGCATAGAAACTCCTTTGAGATCTCTAACCACTTACTTTCTTTGTAATGGCGATTGAAAATAGGGGCAAGCCTATGGTATGACACTTGTTGCATGGAGATTTATTTAGTGAGGGAGAGAGTTGTACACTTAAAATTCCTTGTTGCATATTTTGTAGCTTGGTGTGGGGAATTCTTTTTCTTGTGAGGTTAGCATGTGAAAAAAGTTGAGATAGATGATTTTGTCACCTTTCGAGTGACGAGGTAAATGGAGTATGACTGGGTTTCAATCAAAAGGTGAGTCACTTCTAGAGCATTAGTGGTTCCTGCTTGACTGCTCTTTGAAGTCATGTGCATCCCTTGATAGTGCATCTTAATGATGAGGGGTATAGTGAAAATTAGCTTAGTCCATGTGCAATGAGATACTCGTGGTAGCGACTAAACCTAAGTCATTTTGATCTTTAAGGCATAAAGTTTGGTCATAAACAATGGTATCTCATGGTAAGAGGTAATGTTGCATGAGCACAAGCAAATGCTTTAAGTTAGGGTGTTGATAAGTGGTGATTTTACCACTCATCTACACTCAACATTTACGCACATTACTTTGTTTTGAATAAATAAGTGAGATATATTTGTGACCAAATGCACTAATATACACTCTTTACGAGTATGGAGTTGAAAAGATAGAAAGATGTGGAATGGAGCTTAAATTGATTGAAAAGGGAGTAGAAAAGTGTAGCTAAAGACTTGGAGCAAAAAGGCCTCAGGTACCGCTGTCGCGGTCCACTGAACGCAATCATGGCAGTTAAGATAAAGTAAATAAACCACGATCACAGAAGTTCATGGTCGCGTAACCGCGGTCGCTGCCAGACCCACGCGATCGCGGCTTAGCGGAAGAAATCAGCCCAAAGGTAAATCTAGAAACGCACATGGCTGATTCCAATTTTGACCAAAATCTCCAAACCCTAACATTATCAAGAACATTCCATCTTCCCCAATTTTTTAGGTTTTAGCTCTTGGATTCATAGCCACTATTTTTGGAGAAGAAAATATTGTATAATTTTTGGGTGAAGAATACATTGGAGACTTTCTAAGTGGAAGATCAGCTAATTTCTGTTGTTGATTTGTAGGAGTGCCAAGTATTAAGTAACATTCACTTAAGATTCAATAAATCACTTTAATGGAGATTATGGGTATATTTATGATTATTTATCTAATGTGTATCTAGATCTCCCTCTTGGGGCTATGTGTGAATAGGGAATAAAGTATTTGTGGGTTGTTATTGATTAGATTCTATTTAGTAGTTCATGTTAGGGGTTTTATCATTACTATGCTAATATGGTTGGGATTTAATGGGTGAATCCCCAAATACCCACATGGGTATGATGAGTGAAAGCTCCATGCTCTAGAAAACCCAAAGCCATCTTTGAATGAAGGTTTTTGGGGGAAGTTTAGGAATCCATATCCTCCTCAAAAGAGGGATGTGGAGACCAAAGCAATGATAGACAATTGTGTGAGTAGTTTGTTAAATCTTTACTATCATAGACATAAGGGTGAATGTAAGGTTGACTATACTATCATCCTAGAAATAGGGATTCCTATATTAAGGTTTTGGTTACCAATAGTTGAACAAACCTATTCGGTATTTGAAAGAATCAATGGGTGAAAGTTTGGTGTTTTGTTGAAAGACTAGAATCAAAATCTATAACTAAACCTACCCATATTTTACCAACTAAATTTATGAATGATTGATAACACCAATACATCACTCCCTTATTAATGCATAATCCCAAGATCCATGCATAAATGTTAAAGCTCTAATTATTTGTAACCCCAAATTTATACTAGTATAATCCAAATAGAAACATTAGGGTAGATATCTATCTCCCTATTTTTATCTTCGTGTAACATTGCTTTGAATTTAACTTGTATTTATTATTTCGAATTAACTTGATTGCCCCTCACATTGTTCCTCGTGGATTCGATCCAAATCCATAGTTGGGTAAATATATTGAAGGCAACTACCTTGCACTAAATTGAATGTGTAAGTTGAGTGTTATAAATTTCAGTCATAAAACCAAGTAAAACCATCCATAATGCATACAACCATACATATATAAGCGCCAGGAAAAAGGGAATGGGTTTAGCATGCACTTAAAAGATTTACTTGGGTTGTGTAGCTTTGTTGTCCTAAATACCCACAGGCGGTATGGGTTCAGCTCCCCCTGTCGAAAGGTTCCTAGTGCATATAGTCGCACGATCAAGAAATATCCAATGGGATGACTAGTACATCCCTCCAATATAAAATATAACACTCGCACATGGTCATCGAAGACTCCTTATATCAACAAATATGACTTTGGAGTTTTGGTCCCCCTGGGACCACCACCTTCCACGACATAGTAACACTACTTGCCATTAATGCCTAATTAAATCCATCGTCCAAACCATCCATTTACCATTTATTGACCAAAGCCAATATTGGTAGCATCATCATACCACCCCTTACTTGCAAGTAATATCCATTGCCAAGCCATTTAGTCTAAGGGGACCTTAGGTGCCCTTTCCATATACCATATTAAATCCACTTGGGAGACTTCCATGTTCTCCAAAAGCATAACCATTTAACCTTTAGCCTTTTCAAACATTTAAACCAAGCATTAATCCTTTATCCAGTTTTAAACATGCAAGAGTTCTATTAAAATAAGTCAATGTAATGAACATATATTTATAAGAATTTTGTCAAACACCTTGGGGGCATAATATAACCAAAACCAATTCTAAAGACAACTAAACCATTACCATGTAATCCAATTGTCGAAAAACATAATTAATGCATATAAAAGCATAATTAATCCATAATAATAATCTATACTTCTCTATCAATGTATTTTTCTTGAGGTAACATGATCGGCAAGTTCTAATTTCCTCCCCTGATAATGCTCCCAGACTTTCTAGCAAGAAGTTTTAAAAGTTTCATAAAGCGGCTTGAGTTGAGCCTTCTAGTGTGTTATAAGTCCCTCAAATTTAAAGTTATACCCTCATTCTTATGAGTCATTGAGTTAAGAAAGATCAAGATGTGTATTCTTATATCATTGAATATTATGTGTTAAGTTTCTATATCTTGTAATATGTAATCTTGTTATCATGGTGTTTTTGAAACTCAAAGTCTAGTGAAGCCGTGTGAGGTTCTTTCGATTCACTAGCATAGTTGCTTTGTTATTCATCTAATTTTCTTGTTCAAAACACAAAATCAAATTCTAGTAAAGCCGTGTGGGGCTCTTTCAATTTACTAGCATAGTTACTTTGTTATTTATCTCACTTTTTTATTCAAAACACAAAACCAAAGTCTAGTGAAGTCGTGTGAGGCCTATTTCGATTCACTAGCAACTTGTTGTTTATCTTGTTGTTCTTGTGTTAGTTGAAAGTGTGGGTTTAGAAGTGTAGTGACAATAAAGGTGGTAAGGGCGATTTATTGAATATGTATAGCTTAATTTATTCTTATGATTGAATTAGTAATGAATTAGTAATTAGTAATTAGTAATTTTTGCTTATTTTTTAAGGTGGATTGTTATTTGCTTGAGGTAAGAAAAGAGTTACTATGCTAGAAAAGTATAGGTTTTGATGGAAGTACTTGGTGGATGACTATTGTTAATTTAGGCTTTCCTGAGATTGCAAGAGAAGGTTTAGTTGAAACTTATAAAGCTATGAAAGAGTTTAGATATATAAGAAGGGTAAATAGTAATGAGGTGTATAAGAAGGAGGTGCTAGAGAATCATAATAAGATAGACCATAGGATTGTGATTGATCATTATTGTTATGAGGTTTTAGCGAACTAGCATTTTCAAATGTTTGGCAGGTAAGAATAGTTGTTAAGATTGTGGTTAATCATAGCTAGAACGAGATACTAAGTTCGAATAGTAGATGATGAGCAAGGTGGGGATAACGATTTCTTGGTTGGTGATGCTAGTTATATGGAGGTGAACCAATAGGCTTGAAACAGTGAATACAAGAATTTAAGTTAATTGATTTGAGATTAAGTATGATGTTGTAGGTATGAGCTAAAGGCGTGCCCAAAGTGATATGAGGTTGTATTATTTTCTAAGTTTATTAAGTATTGTGTGTGGTTAGTAGTACCCTTGAGTTTTAAGTGGAAGAAGCATAGTGTCTAGTACATGGTACTCTGGATAGTCAAGTTAAGGATGATATATGAAAGGTGGTTGTTCAAGAACGAAGTTAGTAAGTTTGAAATATAGCTTATGCGTGTGAGTGTAGCATTTAAGTGTGGACCGTTAGAGAAAATATATTCCGACTCACTCCTAGGAATGTGAGATAGATCCATAAGTTTAGAAAATGTCTTTAAATCTAAGGGGGAGATAGTATAAAACCCTTTAATATTCTAGCTCTTTTCATTTCCTTGTTGCATGACAAAATAGTTCCCAAAACTTAGAAATTTTCAGCTAAGTGCCAAGACTTAGTCTTTTCCAAATCCTTCAAACTTTGAGGATTTTTTTCATGACCTTCCTGACCTCCGAAAGTTGATTTTCAAGTTGATTCATGATTGGGGGAGTCAATAGTACATCTTGGGTGAGTTTTAGAATTTTCAAAATCTGTTTAGGGCATGTTTGGAATTCAAAATAGTAGCATCATGGATACGCATGCGGCGCACGCTCCATTCTGGTGCTCCATAGCATGCGACGCACGCTCCGCAGCATGCTTCCTTATTTTTCCAGCTCTTGTTTCAGCGTATTTAAGGGCCAATGCTTATATACTTCATGCATATTCAAGCTCATTCTCAACTTTTAGTAAGTAAGTAACCGCTTTACTCATGTTTCAGAGTATGACCAATTTTTAGAACTCACGATACTAGTGAAGTTTGCATTATATCATGTATGTCCACAGTGTGGATCTATTTAGTTAATCCATGCTTTGTTAAATTTTAAAGTTATGTCTAGTAGTCTTTCGTGCTCAGGTTCTTATGTGTTAACCTTTCAGTGACCTCTTCCTATGTTAAGATAGTGGTAATGATAGTGGATAAATAATGGTTTAAATGTGAGAGAGTTGATGACCCTTATTAAGAAAGATTGTTTATGCTTTTCTACCTAAGGCTAAAGTGTGAAGTAAGATTGAGGAAAAGTCTTTGATACATTTCATGGTTAGTTAAAATTCATGTGTATGTTTTTAAGAATAGTGCAAGCAAATTGTTATTGATAAAGGTTTAGAGAATATGCGAAGTATGCCTTTATGCGGTTTTGCCTTGAAGTTCATACGTGATTTTAATGATAGGCGTGAATGTCATGTTGGGTGTAAGAGGATGAATGAAATATATACTAGTGAATCCATATCAAGAGTTTTGAATTATTCATTGAAGTGGTGAGGCATGTTATGCTTAGTGTGTGAGCTCTAAGAAGATATAGAGTATTGAATCATATGGTTTAGACTAGTATTGTGGTGTGGCATGTTGTATCTTATGATTTTGAGTTAGTCTTGACATTGGTGAGAGGACTTAGTTTAGTTTAGACCTTGCGGAATGATTTATCAGTGCCCATGTGAGAATTATAAGTTGAATCAAACGAGTGTGATATTTGAGGGGAATAGCATAGTCAAGGAAGCATTTGAGAAATGTTGCTAAACTTAAAAGTAAGAATTAGCATCTCTTAAGGCCTAGAAATTCTACCCTAGCTTATGATTTATGGGTCTATGTTCCAGGCCACAGAGGGGTAGCAATATTGTAATTCCTTATTCAGATATTTTATTCAGATCATGCCCAAAGTTCTTTACTCCCCAATTGCATTAGAAATTTCTTAGAAAGGCGTTGAAGAAGTACTTTATTTGGGTGTAAGCATCCAGTATGATTCAGTCTGTAAGTATCATGTGTATCATCTCAGTCTTTTCCTAATTTTTTAAATCAAATCATTATCATTTGGGGACGAATAGTCCCAAGAGGGGGATGTTGTAATACCCCGAGTTTTCATGTCACAAACCTCTCATCTTTTTCTCATGAGATCAGATCCAACGCAAAGTAATGGTTACTCATAAGTTGACACTCTCATTTCTATCTTAGCCATATAGTTATTTTCATAAGAATTCATGCACTTGCAGATTAGTTCAGTGGCTCATTATGTTTGAGATTCAGTGATTCAGTTTATATCAGTTGTTCATGATAGCTTAAAGACTGAGATTCCTATGTGTTTCAGCTTAATTATCCACATTCAAGAACGAATATTCCCAAGGGGGAGATAATGTAATACCCCATATTTTTGTGCTGGAATTCTAACCATCGTTTCTACATGTCTAAGCTCTAATCCAAGTGATTCTCACGTGAATATAAGTTTCATGATCATTATCCTAGTCTATGGAGTAATTTAGAGGTGGAAAATGTTCATAGCAATGACCTAGAACAAAGTTGAGCTAAGATCAATTGATTCGTCCATTGTTTTTCATTCAATTCTACAGGGGTCTACTTCAACTGTGAATAACACTTTATAAATGGAATTTTTCATCCCAAGAACTATCAAATTGTATATAATTTAATTATCTTTCCAACGATACCAATTTTTCAAAAATCCGATACCCGAGCGAAAAGTTATGGCCATTTTAGTGGCTGAGGCAGTAGCACCATGTGATAAGCGTGCGACGCACACTCTATCACATGCTAATAATTTTCAAGTTCTGTTTCCGCATTTTTAAGGGAAAAAGTGGTATTTTTCAACCCCTATCCAGCTATAACATGGGATTAAACTCCCATAACACCAAAATAAGTTTACTTTCTCTCAAAATCACCAAGAACATTCATTAGGGTTTCAACCTAAAAATCCAAATATCTCAAGATTCAATTGTAGGTTTTCGATAATTTTTCAAGATTCGGATTCCCCATTCTGAGGTCTATGAGAATCACCCATTAATCTCAAGAAGAGCAATCCGAAGTTAAGAGTTCATCCAAAGCTTAAATTTCAAGGTATGTGGTTTGGAATAAGAACACCCCTTTTGTTCTTGTGCCCAAAAGTTACATATTTTCGTAAAGTATTTTGTAAATTCATGTAGAATTCCTATCATGTTATTATATTGTGAGTTTTATGAAACTATTTCTTACCCAAGCTTTGAGTTGTAATATTATTATGCATATTAATGTTTTAAATTGTCAATTTATGGTTTAAGTTGCATAATTCAACGTCTATATCATGTTTTGAGAATTTTAAGTCCTATTGTTGTGAATTGAACCTTATGGTTAAAGCATGAGTTTGAGAATGAGATGTTTGCAATTTTTTAAAGAATATCAAGAAGTGAGTTTTGATTTTAAGTTACGATAGAAATCCACATTCTTGAGTTTGAAGTAAAGGGGATGCATTTTGGCTCCCATTATATATATATATATATATATATATTGTTGAATTGTTTTAAGGTGGATTTTCTAAAGTTCTGAGCTAAGTAAGGGAGTAGTATTTAGCATCGAGTTGGGCTTGATTCCGAGGTCTCATGCCACAGAACTACGTGCCCCCGTAGGTTCTTGATATACCCCAAGTGGGTTAAGATAGTGATCACTAAAGTTAAGGTTTTATCCGATGGCAAGGATAGAACAGCTCTCCCTAACGTGGGTAAGACGTTGGACTCCATGTAGCTCACATGGTTTATGTCGGTTAAGAGAAACTCCCAAAGTAGCCCCCCACTCTATCTAAGATAAAGGTATATGTTTTTTGAAAGATATGATTCCAAGATTTCTAAGGTTCTTAAGTGTCAAAATCTTTAAGTTTTCAAAGGAGTTCTTAGTTTTCATGAGATGAAAGTGTATATTCGGAAAGATGTTGTTTTAAGACATTATCTATACTACAATTTTTAGAACAAAGAAAGAATGCAGATTTAGAATGAAGTGAAATGACTCACGAGATTTATACTAAATTTTTCATTATTCATGATTTATGAGATTTATATTTCAGATATTATTCAAGCTATGTGAGTCATTTATGTCAGCATGCATAATTTTATAAACTATGATGATATTGAGATTTTATTTTATATGTTCATTGCACCCCTATATACTCAGTACATTCTCAAAGTACTGATCCACATATACGTCTATGTTCTACATTGTCATATAATGTAGGTACAAGTTTTAGTATGCACATCAGACTCAGACAGTTGCAGATTTCAACCAGCAGATGATATGTCCTCCTACTTCGGGGATTTAAGTTAGATGTCATTATTTATTTTCTTTCTTTATTGCTCTTATAAATTGATTAGTGATAGTTGAGGTCGCGTCCTAGCTATCTATAGTCGGTATTAGTAGAGGCTTCATAGACAGTTAGTAGAGTCATTGTATTTATCTCAGTTTCTTTGTAAAAGCAGAGTTGTAATCATGTGAATTCACTTTTGTATTGATCAGATTCAGAAAAGATGTATCTTCCGCGTACTTTGTTCAGATTTATCTATCTTATTTAGTTGCTTATGAGTTATTCCAGTAGAAGGGTTAGCTTGGGCTCACTTGTGACCCTAGGCATCGTGTGACATCTCGAGACCCGATTTTGAGGCGTTACAAAAACATACTATGACATAGCACAATCTATGAAGGGGAAAAACCTAGCCTACCTTTATGCCGAAGAAAGCTCGAAGAATCCACTAAATCACTAACTTTCCTTTCCGAAAACCTTCAGAAGGCGTCAAGCTATCAAAATCACAATCCACTCATCAACACAATAATAATTATACGCATATTCACCATTGTGCTTTGGGTCCATGAATCACACCAAAATCCTTTTTGGGTCCCGTTTGCAGAAATCACATTTCAAAAGTCAACCCAATAGTCCCTCATGCTTAGGGAGTAATTACCCTAAAAATGGGTAAAATCTAAGCAATATTGTTGCTAAAATCAAGCCACCAAGGTTTAGAGATTTTAGGTAATAAAAGGGGAAATCAGTCATGAAAATGGAGGAATCTTACCTCAAATCCAAGGAAAAATTTCATAAATGACACGACCCGACCCTGGGCCTTGTCGTAATGGGCATCCCAAGTCCAACCAGGACTGGGGACCGCCCCTATTTCCCAACCCAACAACCTATATCAAGCCTTATATGGGATGAATCTCTAACATGTAACAAGATAGAGTTATTGTTCTCATAAGACTGTAGGATAGGGTCACAACCGTGACCGACACAACCGAGTCCAACCGTACCGCACCAACTTCCCAACCATAACAAGATAAACCATAGACCATAACCAAAGGGAATACCACAAAGTAATATAAAAATCAATCCAAAAATGTAGTATGATGGAACAGTAAGAAATTATGTTCGATAATAATAGCCTTAATAGCAATACCAATGCCAAGGTTGATACCTCTACCGATCCCGCCCATACCAACCCCAAGAAGTACCATAAAACAACTATCCAAAAGAGTAAACAAATTTGGTTGGGACATGCCGACAACCATGACCTAAACCAAAATCCAAAATAATAGAAAAATGTCTAAAGAGAATCCACAACATGAAATGATGCCTTGCAAAAGGATGGAAGCTCACCACTTCAATCCAAGTGCTGATATCAAATTCACATTCTAAATATGAGGATTAGAATGTTCGATACCTGCATAACGTGGGTATACAGCCGCTAGTATATGGGGTTAGAGAATTACTACTAGCATAAATTTCAGGGTAAGGATAAAATAATGCCAGTCATAAAACCAAGTAAAACCATCCACATGCATACAACCATGCATATATAAGTTCCAGGAAAAAGGGACCGGGTTTAGCATGAACTTAAAACCTTTACCTGGGCTATGTAGCTTTGCCGACCTAACTACCCATGGGCGATATGGGTTTAGTTCCCCCTACTTAAAGGGTCCAAGTGTGTATAGCCGCACGAAGGGGAAATATCCTATGGGATGACTATTACATCCCTCAATATAAAATATAACACTCACACGTGCTCATCGAAGACCCTTCATATCAGCAAATATGAGTTTCGAGTTTTGGTCCCCCCAGGACCGCCACCTTCTACGGCTTAGCTACACTTTCCGCCATTAATACTCAATTAAAACTATGTCTAAACCATCCATTTACCATTTTTTAACCAAGGCCAACATTGGTGGTATCATTATACCACCCTCTTACTTGCAAGTAATATCTATAACCGAACCATTTAGGTTAAGGAGACCTTAGGTGCCCTTTCCATATACCATACTAAAACCACTTGGGAGACTTCCATGTTCTCCACAAGTATTACCATTTATCCTTTAGCCATTTCAAACCATTTAAACCATGTATAAATCTTTTATCCTATTTAAAACATGCAAGAGTTCCATTAAAAGAAGTTAATGCAATGAACATATCTTTATTAGCATTTTATCAAACACCTTGGGGGCATAATATAACCAAAACCAATTACAAAGACAATTAAACCATTACCATGTAATCCAATTGTCCAAAGCCACCATTAATGCATATAAAAGCATAATTAAAATCAGAGGAAACCATAACCAAGCATTCAATATCAAAACCCCCAATAATAGTTGAAAACCTATAATCATGAAATAGTAAAAACCATGAAAATATATACCATGCCTTTAATTGAAATTACAATGAGGGCAGAGAATCATTCCTTAAACCAAAGAATTGATGTAAAGAAATCACCAAAGAAAGCCCTAAAGCGATCCATAAGATGAAACCCTAGCTTCCTTGCCCTAAAATCTCTTGAGAAAATTATGCGATATTTTGGGATAGTTTCGAAGTGTTAATGAATAGAATAATATGGTAAATAACCTCCTAAGTGTTATACAAGTCGTGAGTCCTAATTAGGGTAAGTAGGTAAATGTCCATAATACCCTAACTTAAATCCCTTAAAACCCATCACAGGGATACAACTTACCCCTACGAGTCGTACCCTCTTATACGATCGGTATCCCTCACTCGTATCCCAACCTCATCCCTTGGATCACCAGTATGCACCTGTATTTATCAGCCAGTATGCGATGATTGTATAGATATGGGTGATGAATATTTCTTGTGTTGTTGTACATTGATTAAACCTTCCGAGCCTGGGGCGGTAGGGGTACACATAGGCTCGTCTAAGTATTTGGTTGTCCGAAGTAGCCGATTATTCACAATATTATTGATATTGTTATTATCATTGTTATGATCATTATTATGGCTAGCTTAATGATAGATTAGTAATTGATCTGGTATCGAGATTTCAAATATGTCTTCAGCCTCTTCTATCTTATGATTTTATTTAAGACCTCTATTTTCACTACCCTGTGCCTCAGAGACTGGCGCTCCATCATAACGGTTATTTCTAGACTTAGGTGCTGGTACACTAGCTGAGGATAGAGCTGGGACTGAAAATTTTTAACTATGGTGAGAACGGTTACCACCCTGTGACTTAGGCTGAGCAAAGCTGAAAATACCTGTCCTTACTCTCTTACTCTGTCTGTCTCTCGTCCTAATCTTCTTCTCTTCTATCTGTTGAGAATGTATCATAAGTATGGCTAAAGTCATATCACTATACAACATGGCAGATCTGCACTCATTTACCACACTATCATTCACCCCTGACACGAACTTACTCATTTTAGCTCTACCATCTGCAACCACATGAGGGGTATATTTGTCTAATTGAGTAAACCTAAGAGATTACTCCTTTACCGTCATACTGCCTTGCCTAAGTTTGATGAACTCTAGTACCTTATCTTCTCTAAGCTCTAGCGGAAAGAATCTATCAGGGAAAGCAGAGGCAAACTCCTCCCACTCTATAGGGCCTGCATCATCTAACCTTTCTGACTTCCACTACTTGTACCAAGTATGAGCGACATCCTGTAATTGGTATGCGGCTAACTCAGCACTCTGAACAGTAGTAACCCCCATAACATCTGTCACCTTCTGAACCTGATCTAGGAATTCTTGCGGGTCCTCATCTGACTTAGACCCTGTAAAGGAAGGAGGATTCATTTGGGTGAAGTCTCGAATTCTAGCTGCAGCTGAATAGGCCACTGGGTTGGCAAGAACGATAGCTTGTCATTTATTCTGGGCAGCAACTGACTGAGAAAGAGTGGTTAATGTTGTCCTGAACTTCGCATGAGAAACATGATCTCCCAAAGGTTCTTCGGGATGAGGGGCTGACTGATTCCGGTTTCATTTTTCAGGAGGCATGTCTGTAGAAAAAAGGGAGAAGTGGATTAGACTGAGAATATGCTCACTGGAACGACATGAATACTGAAAGAAGGGAAACTGTTCCTAAAACATCTCATAGCCTCTTGCAAATAAGTGTGGTGCACAACACACGCATGTAAAAGACTCTACTAGATGTGGCTTTCATACTTCCTAGGACTCTATTGAACCTTAGGCTCTGATACCAAGTTTGTAACACCCCAATTTTCTGAATCGGAATGCTACACGGTGCTCATGACCTCAAAGGACCACAATCTAACCCATGATTGATATCTATACCTGTACACTGCATAATATAACATGAAAATGTGGAAACAAGTACTGAATGACCATAAGGTTCAAATCTGAATAAACATCTGATAAGACAATGTCTGAAAATGGTATAACAATACAAAAACAAATCTGAAATTACTGTCTGACATGTTATAGTCTTGAAATCCTCTAAACTATCTGAATAAGGAGTTGATGGGATATGTCCCCAACTAACTCCATCTAGCAACTGAACTAAAATAGCAAATAAAGCAATAATCATATCGTCCTCGAATGAAAAGGACTCACTGCAAACTCTAAACGTTGAATGCTACTGCTGATCTGGAGCTCGTGCCTCTGAACCTATGGTATAACATAAGAGAAAGCACCATAGCGCAAATGCGTCAGTACGTATAAATGTACTCAGTATACGAGTGAGGTAGGCTAAATACAAAGGGTTATATGCATGAACAATGCTAACTAATATGAACGTGAGAATACATACATGCATACATAACTGTAACTGAACTCGTGGAGATACTGACTACTGAGTCTGAATACTGGCAACATGAGTGTACTGATACTGAGCTACTAAATAGATGAATGACTATTTCTGATAGTTCAAATTATGAAGAACTAGTCTGGTTGACTATGTCTGACAGTCCTAAAGCTGAATACTGATAGCATGAATTCGGATAACTGATATGACTGATACAAGAGTTCAAAAAACTAATATAACTCATATAACTGTGATGATCGGCCTAACCGATGTAACTGATACTGAGCGACTGTATCTAACAGTTTAAGTTTTTATGGAACTATCTGAGTTTTGTTCTACATGGAGTAACTAAATCTGAGATCAGTCCTATCTAGCGGGTGATCATGAGTATACTGATAATAAGGATGATTTGACTTAGTCTGAGATCAGTCCTATCTAGTGGGTGATCTTTAAATCTAATGATTTTGATACTGATTAATCATAGTTGAGATCAGTCTTAGGTAATGGGTGATCTTGAAGGCTATTTACAATGATAAGCATTGATTGTATCTAATAGTACTGAATCTATAATACTAAGCTGAGTTGATTGTGTCTGACAGTTCTAAATCTGTAACTGAAACATTGGAATGTTTTCATCTAACCGACATGCCCCAAGCTAAGTTGACTGGGGTCTAATCTTTGCCCTGAATGGAAGGGTGTCAGTACCGCGCCACCAGTAAAGACATCTTCTATGGAGTCAGTCCTAATCTAGCGGGTGACTCCTGGGATCAGTCCTATACATATAAATATGCTAACGGGTGACCCCTGAGTATGTCAGTCCTATCTAATGGGTGACATCTCGTACCTACGCTGGCTACGTAGTTATGGAACTTAGGAATTTCTTCTAAGGATCTCAGTCCTAATCTAGCGGGTGAGTCCCCATCCCTAGGCTCACTCAATGCTGAATCCTACTCCCATCTGAAAGACACTAAACTAAATAACTGGGCTGAACTGAATAACTGAACTGAACTGATTAGCTGAACTGATACTGATTAACTAGACTGATACTAGTGGTATTGTTTAGCGGAGCTAAAATAAGTTTACTAGATTCCGATGACTAAAAGAATGTACTGAGTTCTGGGGACTGGTTGAGAGTACTGAAATTACTGAGATTACTGAACTACTGAGATTACTGGGGTTACTGGATTTTCCTGAGTCACATGACTGACTGAATTCTATATATCATGGCTTGACTGAGAGTATCGTGATAACATGACATGGCTCTAGGCACACATCTATATTTTTGGGTACGAATACCTCCAGGACTCGATGGAAGGAAACAGACACAATATGACTGACTTGATCATAAGATTGGAGTCCATAATTCATATTGTCATAAGTAGGGGATAGTATACTTCATGTATTTATTCAACATCTTAAACATAGTAGGGGAAAGCATGAATATATTTTATGTACATAATTCATATCTCCATTATCATACATGCTTCATACCACAACAATAACAACATATAAATAGCATGGAAATTCATATTGAAGTGAATAGCTAACATGGACTTGTCATTTAGATATCATGGAATTATGTAAATATGAATTTCAAGAATCCTAGGCATTTTATCAAACAAATTGCATGCATTCTTTAAGGCATAGGTGGATTTCATACTTGCATCATATCAAACCACCCAAAGTTCATGTTTTTCAACTAACAACCACATATATTCCATGAAAACACCTTTAGATATCATCTTGAAACTTAAACAACAATCATCAACAAGTACATGCTCATATCACCATAAAAGTTTATAAAATAACATTTAAAAGTATGATTCTTGAGCTCTATGAATGAATTGAATGCATAGATAAAAACTACGCATACCTTAGAAAGGAAACCTTGATGATTTGCTGGAGAGTTCTTGGATTGGGAAACTTAATTCTTGATTATCTTAGAAAAGGCTTGAATCTTGCTTTTGAGAGATGAGTTTGATGGAAACCCTAATCTTGTGGTTGAAAGCGTAAGAGAGGGATTTTGAGATTCTTAACTGAAGAAAAATGGGAAAAATTATGCCTCTTTAGGATTATAAGTTGTGGTAAGTAAAGGAAAAAGACCAAAATACCCTTATGAAATAAATTCCCAGTTGCTGAAAATAATAGTTGACGATATTTGTGACAAGGCGTCAAAAATATGGTGAACTACCACGAATGTCGTCACTTAGGAACTAGTTTTTTTCTAAGGCTGACGACATTCGTGGTAAGGCATCACAAATGTGGTAAGCTACCACGAATGTCGTCACTTAGGAGCTGGTTTCTGCCTAAGGCTGACGACCTTCATGGTAAGGCGTCACAAATGTGGTAAGCTACCACGAATGTCGTCACTAAGGAGTTGATTTCTACTTAAGGCTGACGACTTTCGTATTATGGTGTCACAAATGTGGTAAGCTACCACGAATTTTGTCACTTAGGAGATGGTTTTTACCTAAGGCTGACGACCTTCGTGGTAAGGCATCACAAATGTGGTAAGCTACCCCGAATGTCGTCACTTAGGAGCTAGTTTCTGCCTAAGAATGACGACCTTCATGGTAAGGTGTCACAAATGTGGTAAGCTACCACGAATGTCATCACTTAGGATCTGGTTTCTTCCTAAGGTTGACGACCTTCGTGGTAAGGCGTCACAAATGTGGTAAGCTACCACGAATGTCGTCACACAGTTTCCAGCCTGACATGCTGGAGTAAAATAGGAATAACTCCTTGCTCCGATATTGGATTTAGGCGAAATTGGTATAGTTGGAAAGCTAATTCAATTATATATCTGTTAATAGGTCATAATCTTAAAAATTCCAAGTATAATGAGAGATATTCTTGGTTTAAGTTGACTATAGCAATATCCTTTTCAAGAATTCAATCGGTATGGAATGTTTTGATTTGTCTGATAGCTGGGAGTTATTTGAAGCCTTAATATATGTCCAACTTAATCATAAAACTATAAAAGAACCATAATGTACAATGTATGATCTTAGTACATGGCTCTAATATTGGTTTGGATTTTTTGGGGTCTAACAATATCTCCCTCTTGGAAACATTCGTCCTCGAATAATGACTGCTTGAGAGGGGAGAAAAGATAAAATTAAGCATATAAGCATGAATGACTGGTCATGATTTCATGGCTGACATGAATGAAAACTGAGCATATCATACTGTACATGCATATCTGATGCATGGGTAGCTGATTTATGAATGTACGACTGAGTGTTCCGATAAACTGAGTTTCTCAAACTGAGAATGCATATCTGATGCTTAACTGAAAAGTTGAATCCATGCATATCTAGTGTATGATTATATGACTGACATGATACGTAAATGCATGACTGAAAGTACTGATAAGCTGACCACACATATCTGATGCGTGAATACGTGATTGAACTGACTCACGAACATGCGACTGAACATGCAATGGTAAAGGCACTAAGATTGAACTGAAACATGAGAACATGACTGATTCTGCTACGTGACATATGGACTAAACATCATGAACTGAACTGAACCTCTGAATACTTGATTTATAGCTGAGGTCTAACTTGAAGGTCAAATTATGAGTACCCTCTATTCTAGACTGAATTCATTATGCAAGGGGAAATTAAAGGATCTAAGGCATGAGAGCGTTAAAAGAAAATGGGGTATCTCCCTCTTAGGATGCTATGTCCCTCTAAGAATGCTTACCTTATGGAGATACTGGGTGATGCACAGGGCATCTACGAACTAGATTATAACTAAACTTCGGGAGTCTGAAACTAATGTATGATGCATGAGATGAACTGAACTTGCAACTACTAGGAGGTTCTACCTTGAAATAGTTACTTTCTCTGAGATTTTGGATAGCATGAATAGATGCAAGGATGAGAAAACAAGCTATAAAAATCTAACTGCTCGATTGCTAAACTGACTTGCTGGCTTTACTAGCTAACTCATACTGAAACATAGCGCAAATGCGTCAGTACGTCTGAATGTACTAAGTATACGAGTAAGGTAGGCTAAATGCAAAGGGTTATATCCATAAACAATGCTGACTAATATGAACGTGAGAATACATACATGCATACATAATTGTAACTGAACTCGTGGAGATACTGACTACTGAGTTGAATACTAACAACATGAGTGTACTGATACTGAGATACTGAATAGATCAACGACTATTTTTGACAGTTTGAATTAGGAAGAACTGGTCTGGTTGACTGTGTCTGACATACCTAAAGCTGAATATTGATATCATGAATTCGGATAACTGATATGACTGATACAAGAGTTCAGAAAACTGATATAACTTATATAACTATGATAATCAACCTAACCGGTGTAAATGATACTGAGCGACTGTATCTGACAGTCTAAGTTCTGATGGAACTATCTGAGTTCAGTTCTACTTGGAGTAACTAAATTTGAGATCAGTTCTATCTAGCGGGTGATCATGAGTATACTGATAATAAGGATGATTTGACTTAGTCTGAGGAAACAGACACAACATGACTGACTTGATCATAAGATTGGAGTCCATAATTCACATTGTCATAAGTAGGGGATATTATACTTTATGTATTTATTCAACATCTCAAACATGGTAGGGGAAAGCATGGATATATTTCATGTACATAATTCATATATCCATTATCATACATGCTTCATACCACAACAATAACAACACATAAATATCATGGAAATCCATATTGAAGTGTATAACTAACATGGACTTGTCATTTAGATATCATGGAATCATGTAAATATGAATTTCTAGCATCCTAGGCATTTTATCAAACACCTTGCATGCATTCTCTAAGGCATAGGTGGATTTCATACTTTCATCATATCAAACCACCCAAATTTCATGTTTTTCAACTAACAACCACGTATATTCCATGAAAACACCTTTAAATATCATCTTGAAACTTAAACAACAATCATCAACAAGTACATGCTCATATCACCACAAAAAGTTTACAAAATAACATTTTAAAGAATGATTCTTGAGCTCTATGAATGAATTGAATCCATAGATGAACACTACTCTTACCTTAGAAAGGAAACCATGATGATTTTCTGGAGAGTTCTTGGATTGGGAAACTTAATTCTTGATTATCTTGGAAAAAGTCTTGAATCTTGCTTTTGAGAGATGAGTTTGATGGAAACTCTAATCTTGTCGTTGAAAGCGTAAGAGAGGGGTTTTGAGATGCTTAACTGAAGAAAAATGGGGAAAATTATGCCTCTTTAGGGTTATAAGTCGTGTAAAGTGAAGGGAAAATACCAAAATACCCTTATGACATAAATTCCCAGTTGTTGAAAATAATAGCTGACGACATTTGTGACAAGGTGTCTAAAATGTGGTAAGCTACCACGAATGTCGTCACTTAGGATCTGGTTTCTGCCTAAGGCTGACGACCTTCATGGTAAGGCGTCACAAATATGGTAAGCTACCACGAATTTCGTCACTTAGGAGTTGGTTTCTGCCTAAGGTTTACGACCTTCATGGTAAGGCATCATAAGTGTTGTAAGCTACCACGAATGTCGTCAATTAGGAGTTGTTTTCTTCCTAAGGCTGACGACCTTCATGGTAAGGCATCACAAATGTGGTAAGCTACCACGAATTTCGTCACATAGTTTCCAGCCTGACATATTGGTGTAAAATAGGAATAACTCTTTGCTCCGATATCGGATTTAGACGAAATTGGTATAGTTGGAAAGATAATTCAATTATCTATCTATTGATAGGTCATGACCTCAAAAATTCCAAGTATAATGATAAATATTCTCATTTGAATTTGACTATACCAATATCCTTCTCAAGAATTCAATCGGTAAGGAATGTTTTAATTCGTCTGATAGCTGGGAGTTCTTTGAAGCCTTAATATGCATCTAACTTAATCATAAAACTATAAAAGAACCATGATGTACTATGCATGAGCTTGGTACATGGCTCTAATATTGGTTAGGATTTTTCGGGGTATTACAGTACAGCAGCCAGAGATACCCAAAATCGAGATACCTGATTTTTATGCAAATAAATGACTTATTGGATTAGCTACAATTATTCAAGAATTAGCTAATAATTACATCAATGGAAACCTAATATGGAGATATTGTTCAAGAGACCATCAAATGATATATTAAAATTCAAGAGAGCTACGACAAACAGATATGGAAGATGTTAGACAATGGATAATGATGTTACTTAACCCAGAAAATAATCTACTGCAAGAGCAATCAGGAAAGGATTTATTTCAGACAGATTATTAACAAGATATTGCAAGATAATTGGACACAAATATCCAGACCATCAATGTTCGAGATGTAATGGAGGAGATAATAGTATCCCAAAAGTCCAGCTAGAATAAAAGAAAAAAAATCAACCAAGAAGTTAAGGACGCCAGCTAGAAGATAACAACGGAGCAATAATGGAAAAAATAGAAGACAAGCTATTAAATCATGAAAGCGACATGTAGATAGCTTTATTGATTTCCTTTACGTAAATAATGTATAGGAACTATTGGCTTTTTAATTTTGTTGACTTTTTGGCACTTGCCATAATTGCTTTTTTGTCTTTGTAAGACTTTTTGTAAAAGATGTAATTATTAAGTAGGAGACGTGTAAAGATATATTAGGACAGGTGTAAAGTAAAATAGTATACACACTTTCATTCTTAGGTTATAAATAAACGAGCATTTTGCTCAGTTAGAGGCAAGTCTTCATGTGTTGAAGCAAGCCTCCTTCTTTGTAAACAAAAAACTTTTGAATATTTAATAAAAAGCAGATATATTTCTAAGCAAAAGCTATGGATGAACAAAGCCCAGAATTATCAAACCTACCAGAACAGGTATATTTATTTATGATTATGAATAGCTAAATTCATAAATTCCTAACAATCATGATATGATAAAATAGGTTCATGTTAGTTACTTTAAAGTAAAATTATTCGAAAAATAAAATGTTAAGAAGTTTATTAGAAAAGTGGAAAAGGAGAAAAATCCCTAAGAACTATGCCATCCTAAAGGTGAAACCGGTGAGGCAAGAAAGTCGTGATAGGGGAGTAGCCAGAGTAGAGGCGCTGTTTAAGGGAAAAGTATCCAGATTACCATGCTAATAGTGACCGAAGAATATGTTATTCAAGAATAATCTAGTATATAGTAATCTAAAATGATCATATTTTGTTATGTATGATTGAAGGGAATATTTTGAAAAAGCATCATATGAAAAATGAATACTTATTTATCTGACAAAATGGTAGATAAATTTAAAATACTTGCTTTGTATGTACTTAAGGATATAGAAATTGTAGATATAAGAAAAATCATATTGGAAAAAATATTTGATAAATATTTTATGACTAGAATAAATTACATACCTCACCTACCTAACTACTCTTATAAATACTTACATACCAAACCTACACATCAACCATGATTAATTACGTATATTTAGAGCATTGGAAAATGGATATGAAAAATATACAATTAATAGAGAAACTAATGAAAACAAATTTAGAAGAATGAATATATGAGAACCAAAGATATAAAATATACAGAATATCTTAATGAAAATATAGAGGAATTAATAAGATTAAAACAAACAACTAAATAAAATTCTGAAAAAGCATTTAATTAACCCAACTAAATGACAGATAATTTTGAAGTACTAGTTTTATACCTACTTAGAGATATAGAAATTATAGACGTAAAAAAATAATATGGGAAAAAATATTTAACATTGAAGATAAAGAGTTAGATATAAGTCAGATAAAAGACGAGTTAGGAGAAATATACTTAAGTGATGACAATCACTATTACTACCTAGGTAATTATTCAGATGGATATTATACAGATTAAGAAATGCTAGAATATATTCAAAGAGTTAGAGAAAAACAAAGTTGGCTATACGAACCATGCATAAACCTTGAGTCGAATGAATTTCGAACATATAACAAAATAAGTATTTTATACAACTTCTAGACACTAGGATAGGTCTATCACCATGACCGACCCAAATGAGTCCAACCATCCAAACCCAATCAATAACCAAATAACCAAACCAAAACCATAAACCAACAACCAAAAAAATAACCAAGTTCCATAACATAATATAAGAGGATGGAACAATCAAAAATTCAGTCCAAATACCAATGCCAATACTAAGGCTGACACCAATACCGATCCCACTCATTCCAACCCATAGTAGTCACACAAGCCTCTAACCAAAAGAAGAACAATATCTGATTGCAATATGCCTCCTAACCATAGCCAAAACTAATATATATAAAATAAACCAAGTACGTAAGACATTCATGATATAAAATGGAGATTTCCAAAATATGAAAGCTCACCACTTCGGTCCAATAGCTGACCCTAAATCTGATCACTAAGCAGAAGGGGTAGAACGACTGGTTCCTACATCGCGTGGGGATACAGCCGCCTATAGATGGGTTAGAAGATGAATGCTAGAATGAAATCAGTATAAGGAAAAAATAATTCCATCTAGTAAAACCAAGTAAGCCAACCATATGCATACAACCCATACATATAAATAACCATGCTGGGAAAGAGAGTCGGGTTTAGCATGTCTTTAAAACCATTAACCTGGATATGTGTAGCTTAACCATCCATAGACTATATGGGTCTAATATAACCCCCTAAACGAGCCTCGATGCGTGTAGCCACATAAACAAGAGATACCATAAGTGTAGGTGATTCCCAAGTACCTTTCAGTCTTCATGATACATATGTATAGTGTAGTTAGAGGATTCACATATACCTCATAGTATTATATATGGTTTCTATAACCAACCCTCATGTCGGCAAACATGAGTTTCCAGTGTCCATCCATTAGACTCATACCTTAATGATTAGCTATCACACCCCGTCATTATTGCCCAATTAAAACCATTACCATCCAACCAAACCTTTATTCCATTATTATAACCAAGGCTATAAGTAGTGGTATCGTCATACCAACTATAGCTTGCAAGAAATGTCCTTAGCCAACCTTTTTATATAAAGGGATTCCTATGTACCCATATATTACATTATCAAGTTAACATGGGGGAATCCCGTGTACCCTACAAGTGTTCCATTATTATATTTGCTTGGGGGAATCCCTTGTACCTCACAAGGATGTTTAATTAACAATGACCATGACCACCAAACCTTACCATTTCACCATTTCAAACCATTTAAACTATTTATACCATTTAGGATTCCATTACCAAACCATACCATGCAATAGTTTGATTAAAAGTCCACTAGTATAGTAAAAGCATTATCATAGGTATTTTATCAAACATGTTAGAGACATAGTTTCTAAAACCAATTCCAATTATCAATTTACCATTCCCATAAAACCAATGGTCCAAACCACCATTAAAGCATGTAAAAACTTAATCAAAACATGGGAAAGCCATAACCAAGCATTTAATACCAAAACCCCAACATATATTTGAAAACCCCAAAACCATACAAAAAGCATGCCTTGAAAATATTGTATAAAATATGCCTTTAGTTAGAACTAACAATGATGGAAGAGTACATGCCTTAGATTATGAAGATGATAGAAATAAATCACTCGTACAATCCCCAAATTGATCCTCTAGATGAAACTCTAGCCTTCCTTTTTTCAAAAGGCATAGAGAGAATTTAAGTGAGTTTCTAAGTGTTTAAGATTAGAATAATAGGGTAAATGATGTCCCAAAAGTAATATAAGTCGTGGGGACTTAGGTGGTTAAGTGGGGTAATGTCTAGATTACCCCCAACTAAAATTACTTAAAATTCTCGTCAGATGATATGACTCGCCCATACCAGTCGTACCCTCCAATATAAGTGGTACCTATCACTCGTACCCTAGGCCTCCCCCTTGGACCCAACATTGTTCAGTATACGACATACCCAAACCAACTCATACCCAGCAATACGACCAGTACCCCCAAAAAAAGTTTGAATATTGTCTACCATATGGGTCAATGGCATGACTCGTACCCTATCTTATGGCTCATGGTGAGCCACTCTTACTCAGATCCAATTTAAGTTACTAAGTCTTAGATTAAGTAAAGAAAAGCCCAAATTGTACGAACCATCACCAACTATACAACTTGTACCAACCAAGTCATGCCTATTCTAGAAACTAATTCAACCCACTAACCATCACTGGTTAGCATAGGACCAAGGCATACCACTCGTACCCCATCATATGACCGGTACCCATAAGTCGTATATAGCCAAGAGTCTAGAAATCCAGGAAATTTTCTAAGGGTCCCAAACCCAGGGTGTTTCAAATTTGCTTGCCTACTAGTGGATTATGGTATGAACCATCATGACCTGAGAAATTAGGTCATTACAAATTGGTATCAGAGCCTAGGTTTCATAACTATGTTAGTACAAGAGTTAAGTGTTAGTAGAGTCCTATAGATTGTTACAGAGACGTCCGTAACCTATCTTCTATGGGCTACAATGACATTTTAGTAAATTCACTTTTTGACTCCTCATCGTGTGTCCTCTTTTCCTATGAACCTCAAACACATTCTTTGACTCTATTCTATCCCTAGAGGATGATGCGACATTATCAACAGATGTGGATGAGACTTTAATACGTGTTCTTAGATTTTCATCATAGAATCAAATTAGAGAGTCAAAAATGGATATCGAGATCTTCAGCTGCAGCCAAAATAGATTTGGGCCATCTTAGGATCCAGTAGAGCTTGTGACTACTTCATCTTTTGAGATTTTGCAATGGGAATTCGAGTTATGTTGTAGATACCTCTCATCCACGGATGACATTTGATTCATAGAGTAGCCTTTAGATAGAGTTGAGTTTATTTGTGTTCATTAGGATTTTTTTTACCAGTTTTGAGAACGAGATTAGATTTCTCATATGGTCCAAGCATTTTTCTATGTTACATCCTTCTGAGCCAGACCTTGGTGCATGGATGTGTTACAGGGTTAGTATTGTTAGTCTATTTGGAATTGGAGCACTTGATAGAAGCTGAATCTCTCTTCCCTTGGGATGTAGATTATGAGAAGACCATTGAGATAATGTATAGAGACTTATGGAAATAGTGGGAAGAGGCATACTACTAGTATAGTGTTATTGGAATTTTATCCGAGAGTGAGGATTCTTTCAATATAGTTCAGTTTCTCCTGCAGCCTATTAGCTCTACAAAAATAGTATTCTATACTATAAGAAGTTCTCATATTAGTCACGATGATTATAGAAGGTAGAGTCCTTATCAGACTTGTGGAGTGTGACATAGTTCTTTGGGTCGTGACAACCATTTTGGATTATGAGAGGCAGTTCTTAAAGTATTCTAAGATCTTGGTTTAGTTATATTATGATGAAATACTAGTTTAGAGAATTCCCCAGGTATGAGATAGATGATTAGCTAGAGTTAGGAAATATTCCCCACCATCCTAGAGTTCCTGAGACAAGTTATGATTTCAGAAGTATGTACATAATTTTATGGATTTCTCTTAGCATCAATTGGCCAGCCATTTGTGGTGTGTTTGGTATGAAAGAAAACATTTTCTAGAAAATGTTTTCCAATTTTCTTATGTTTGGTTGGCTTATATGTTTTGGAAAATATTTTCCAAACCAACTTATTTTCCTTAAATCTAAGGAAAATGATTTCCCTTCAAAAAGTAAGGAAAACATTTTTCAAAACTCTCTTTCAACCTCACTTTAAATTTGAAATGTTCATACAATTCTCAAAATCATCTACCCCGCCCTCGTCCCCAATACCCTATCACCCCGACACCACCCCTACCCCACTTCACCCTATCCCTACCCCTACCCCCACCCTACCCATACCTCTATTCCCACCCTACCCCCAAAATTTAATTGTTTTAAAAAGTATTTCAAATTTTTTTCTTAGTCTATCCCCTACCCCCACCCCACCCCTACCCCTACCAGTCTCCCTCCAAAAATAATATCTACATTTTATTAAAATATTCAAAATTTTCTCTTACCCTCCCCCTCCCCTTTACCAGCCCCTCTCCCATCCCTTCCCCCTATCCTACCCCAACCTACAACAAGAACAACAAACCCAGTGTATTCCCACAAAGTGGGGTCTGGTTCCCCGACCTTAAAAAAAATATTTTTGAAAAAAATTCAATTTTTTTCTTCCCCCTTACTCCCTTACCTTGACCCCCAGCTCCTACTAACCCCCCCTCCCTCCTCCGCTAATTTTTTAATTTTTTTCTTAACAAAAAAAATTCAAAACTTTTTCTCTTAAGAAAATTTCAAAACTATTTCTTACCCCACCCCTACTACCTATTTTGACACCCCCACCCACCCACCAACCAACCCCCTTCCCAAGAAAAGATTTAATTTTTTTAATTTATTTTTAAAAAAAGGATTCTAAAATGTATTTTTATGCTTTAGCTAAACACTAAAATGCATTTTTTTAAAAATATTTTTTCATTCACCAACCAAATACTAGAAAATATTTTCCATTTCCATCCACCAACCAAACATAAGAAAACAAGTAAGAAATCAACTTGTTGGAAAATATGTTCCTTCATACCAAACACACCCTTGGTCTTAGTTTATTTTCTCTCCATATTGGTGTTTCAAGAGTTGCTACGACTGTAGCGAGACAGACCACTAGTCTAGAGAGTGTCCCTGACATAAGATTTTTAGTCATTCAGCTTATTTAGATCATGTCATAATGTTGTGACATCTTCAGTTAGAGATGGTGCACTTGGCACCTCCATTGATGATTCAACAAGTCTGTCCGAGGTGGACCCATTTAAATTTATTTTTTTCCTATGTCGGTCAGGCATGTGATTGTGAATTTCACCATGATTAGTTTGCTTTTATTTCTTGCACTTATCTCTTATTAGATGAATTGGGGTTTCCATACCCATTGATGATTATATGCCTTGATGAATTTTATCGGTCATTATATGCCTTATTGTAGAATTCATAATTATGTTACTACTCCATGGTTTATTTCTTTTAGTAGTGGATAGAGTATATCTATATTGATGTGTTTTCCCTATGGGTGTGGTTTTAGGTTCGATCTGATTTATCATGGCATATTAGCCTTATTATGTCCCTTGAGTGGTACATGATATCAATGTTTATTTTGGTACCGCCTGTATAGTATGTTGATATTGATGTTTTTGTTTCTATTGCTACCACCGTGTAAGGTTATTAATTTCACTTGATATTATTAGTTGATGTTATTACTTGATGGATTTGATCCTCGTTGGGTAGCTATATAGACTAGTGTAATCTAGTTAGACTTTTATTTGTCTTGTGATATTATTTGATAGATTGAGTTGATATAGCCCAATTTGATGAATTCCTTTCCCTAGCACAGTGAGGTTTGACTGTGTTCACTCTTGGTTAGCTATATTAGATTGATTTGGGGAGGTATTATGATATTAAAGGTAAGTTGACCTTCCATGGTTCTTTTTTATTTTTGAGTCAGCAATTTAGTTATGTTGCCCATTTTTGAGTTTGAGATTATTAGACTTGCCTCCTACGTTATGAAAGTTTTTATTTTGGCTATAGCTTCTTATATAGATCATTTATGAGATGGACCAATTGAGGTTCGTTCTTTGTTTGTGGCTATTTTTCATTCGGTAGAGATTTTGATATTGATGTTGAGATATCGTGGATTTAACTCATAGGTATGTTTGGTTCATTCCCTTAGGATGGTTTGCCCTATTATTAGTGTGGAGATTAGATATTTCTTTGTTGTAGTGATGTGATTTTGTCTAGTGTAGTTGAAAGGTTAGAGGCAGGTAGCCTTGCCTATGATCGCTTCTTAAGTTGGAAAATTAGAAACTCTTTGGCTTGAGTTGCTGGTTCTCTGGTGGTGGTCTCAACTTTGACCTTGGGTTTGAGATTGGTATTTCTTCTTCGATGATGTGATTCTTGGGTGAATTCAGGAAATCCTCATTTTAACATTTTTTTGGCCTAGTGAATCTTGGTGAAGTGTTTCTCCTTGATGATATATGCTTGTGGCTATTTTTTGTGGAGATGGAGTGTTAGATTAATTAGCTATTGGCTAAAGTTGCATTCTTTGGGTTGCTAGAGTTTCTACCATTACTGATTCTGTTTTTAGCTTTAGGAAGTTTTGAGTATGTTTGGATAGTTCATGCACTCCAGCAGATATGGAATGGGTTATAGCATTTTCAGCCAGTGATTCATCCTTTTGCATGATTTGTATTTTGTTTTAACATTTTGTTCCCTTCAACTGATATAGAGTTAGTTGCTTGCATTTCTGTCAAAGATTATCTCTGTGGTGGTTTTTGTTCATCGGATATGTCTCGATTGTGGTTTGGTATGATTTATCTCGGATATGTCAGATTTAGATACTAGAATCAATTTGAGATAGTTGACATTGATATAGCTTTATTGGATCAATTTTGGATTTGACTCTTTGGAATGGCGATTTGGAAGTATGACAGATTTTGGAGCATTATTGCCTACACATTTTTAGTTTTGATTTAGATATTTAAGATTGAGCGATTCAACTATGGTATTGAGATTTCAACTTGGTATTGTAGAGCTTGCATGCAGCTTTTGTTGGAAACTTGTCATTGTTCAAATTTCATTTATAGGCTGGTTGAGCCTACTCTGTGGTTACCTATTTGGTCTGTTCAATGTTGGTTGGATTATAGTTGATAAGTGTTCAAATGATAGCCCATGGTCCCCACAATGGTTACTTCAATTTTGACCTCGAGTTTTAATTTTCTTTGGGAATTTTGGATGATTTAATTAGTGGAAGTAATAGACTCAAGTTGGATTTATTATGGCTTTGTTCTCGGGGAATGGGACATCCTGAAGTGGAATATTCAGTGATGAGTGGTGATACCTTAGACTTCAATATTTTTGTTTGATTTTCATGTGGACTGGTTGCAGCATTGGCATGGATTACATTCCTTGATTATCTCTATTTGTAAGCCTGGATAGTGTCTTATGAGCTTAATCTCATATTTACCTTATGGATTTTCAGCAGGTCAGCTTCATTTCTTTGAGTTCTCCATAATGAGACGGCATGGGCGAGACTCAAGTGATTTTTCTCCTGGATTGGAGTAGATAGCATGAGCAAAGTGGTAAATAAAGGTTATTTTTTATTTGGAGTCAATTTAAAGATTCATATCTTTGTTTGCTTTGGCTCGGATGAGTCTTTGTTGACTTATGCAGATATAGAGATAGTATCAACATGTTGTGGTTTAGATAAGCGTGCATCAGCCTTCTTGGTTTAGTTTGAGGGAAGTTAGTGATTAAGTTGAGTTTTGGCTCTTTGAAAGTAGAATAAGAGTTTTGGTTGAAATAGGGATACCTGTGGCAGATCCCTTAGAAGTGTTTTCTCTTCATTGAGGTTATTTGTGAAGTCATTCTCGGATCATGCGGGCCCAGTACCTTATCTGTTTGAGGTTTTTTCTATTCGTTGACTTTTGGGGATGAAAGTCCTTTTAGTAGTAGTTATTGTAATGACCCTTCAGGTTATTTTTCATATTTATGTTTATCCTTACTATTTGACCTTCTCTATAGCTTCCCCAAGTGATTTATGACTTATTGGGACCGACGGTTCAGTTGCCTGGCAGTTCATTTGGTTTTTAGAGCCAATTCCCTGTTTAGAAGTCTTCGCTGGTTTCAAATGGCCACCAGGCAAAAACTTTAGCAAAACAATCTCATATGCAAATTTTGAATATGCCAACATATCTGAAATATTAATTTTAGGTTAGGTAGACCTTTGGTTCGAGTTCCAATGCACTCGAGCTCATTTTGACCTATCAATTGAATAGTTAAAAATTTTAAAGTTTAGGTATAGGACCCATATTTAGTCAAAACGACTCAGATTGAACATCCGAGTTCACCAATGAGTCTGAAATATCGAATTTAGTGTGGTTACTTATTTTGCTTGCAAAAATTGGATTTCAGATGCATCCCGAGGCATTGGCCGAAACTTGGAATCAAAGTCCAAGTTTGAGTTGTCATCTGGTGCAGTCAAGACTGCGATTAAGGAGGCCTTAGCGTGATCGCGACTGCCACCAACACGAATTGTGTGTGTGCAATTGCAAGGACCGAGAGCCTGGTCTGGTTCTTTAAATAGATATTTTGGTCGAGAATTAGCCATTTCTTACATTGTTTTGAGTCCCCAAATAATAATAGAGTATAAAACCCTTAAAGTGGGTCTTGTGGGTTGATTGGGAGCTTGAATAGCTTGTGTATTCTCAATTATCTTCAAATTTAAGGTAAGAATCGCTTGAATTTCCTAGTTTAGATCCAAAATCCCAATTTAGCTTAGGGTACTCAAGTCTAAGCTTAGGGGTTGAATTTCCTATTTTTTAAGGGTTATGACTTCTTGTTCATGTGTGAACATTGATTTGGTCTTGGAAACTCATTTTTGGTATATGGGACCCACTTGGGGTTTTGGTATCATTTTTAGACCCAAAGCAGAATAGTGCAATATGGGTATTGATAGACTCGTATTGATAAGTAGATTATGGTTTTGTTAGTGTGATAGCATTTTGGGGATTGCGAAGTGAAGACGAGCATATGGTGCATGATGTGATATTTTGTGGTTTGGCTTTGAGGTAGGCTTTTGTCTACTTTTCTTCATAGATGATGTGTGATATATATTGTGTGTGAATATGAATGTTAGGCTTAATTATGAGTAGCATAACTTGGCCTCGATTGTTGATATTTAGGGATTAAATGAGGGTTTTGAAATCGTAAGATGGTATGTTTATACCTCTTTGGAATCCTATTGCCTTCCCTTTATAGTTTCGACTAGTTGTAGCATGGTTATGGTATAATGTTATGTTTGGGATCCAGTTTTAGCATTTGAAGTATGATTTGTATATTCAATCTTATTGGGCTAGTGTGGTAGTCTTGAAACCTTAATTTGGATAGAGTTGACTTGAGTACCCTTGTTTCTAGTTGAAGATCCTATCTTAGACTTGAGTGTGGCTTACTTGACATCTAGAAGTTGGACTAGATACCTTAACCTAGTTTGGGGCATGGTGTGCCTAATTATGGGAATTAAGAGTTACAAGTGGGATCATCCAATCCACTTAGGCCAAGACTTTTGTTAGGCATTGTGGACTTAGTTACAGATGTTAGACATTGATGAGGCTAGTAAACCTTAGAATAAGGTTACGTTATAACTTTGTAACTTGTATTAATGTTCCCAGAGTGTGGCTTCTAAGTTATGGTTATGATACTTTGTATAGAAGTGATATTAGGCATTTAGAGATGTTATTTCCTCTTAGAATTAATGATTGGCCTATAGATTTCCTCTTAGACTTGATGATTGGCCTATGGAGATGCTATTTCCTCTTAGACTTGATGATTGGCCTATAGAGATGCTATTTCCTCTTAGACTTGATGACTGACCTAAAAAGTTTGATAGTCATGATTGTTGGGCCTATAAAGATGATATTAAATATGAAAATTGACTGAGAGAGGTGATATTCCTCATAGTCATGATGTATGACCCATTGATATGATATATCTTATAGACGAATACATGTTTATTGATGTTATGCCCTCCTATGTGAGAGATGATTATATTCTTATTGATATTATGCCTTCTAGATGTGAGATGCCTCCTACGTGAGAGACGATTACATGCTTATTAATATTATTCCTCCTATATATGAGATGCATCTTATATGTGAGATGATTAGAGACATACTATGCTTATAAATATGATTATCGATATGCATTCAGATATGTATATGGGCCTAAATCCATGATTATAATGTTATGATTCTTCCGGATATATATTAATAGGCCAAGGGTTGTGTTATGATAATGATTGGATATACGAGAAGTTTTTATCCCTATAAAGGATGCAGTTACAATTTATGAATACATACATATATATATATTATATACACATATATATATATTGATGCAGGTACTTTCATGATTATTATATCGACAACTTATGTGATGCTAGATGAATTATAATCTTATGATTGATTTGCTTAACTAAGGGTTAAACTATGTAGTAGTTAATTGTCTATTAGGATACTATACCACTTGGTGGCTAGGAATCAGATGTATTAGTTAATGAATATTACTTAGTTGAAATATGGTAGATAGCGATGGTTCATACATGACTTAAGGTGAGGTCAGGTTTAGTATAGGTAAAGATTAGTTGATATTGATGACTAAGTTTGTGATGTCGATTAGTCGATAAATGAGGAGTTGTGTATTAACGAGGTTAGATAACAAGAGATGTTGGTAATAAGAGGTGACTAGTTAATAACGATGAATAGTTGATAAATAGTTAATTAATGAATATTTAAAAGAGGATTAGTTGGTAAATGATGGTTAGTTAATGAATGGTGTCAGTTCATAAAATATGGTTAGATGATAAGTGGTTATACATTGTCTAATAATGGTTAACGAATATATGATGATTAGTTGACAATATTGAATAGTGGATAAATGGTGGTTATGGTCGAGTGATGAACCTTGATTAGATGCTAGATGTTGGCTATTTAATAATAGAAAGGTTAGTTTCTATACCATGGATAAGGATAATGTTTAGGGAAATAACTAGATGTTATGTGATGACTGGAGAACTAATGATTTCATTATAATAAGTGTTGGTTAGCTAATAACGAGTAATTGAGAAGTATTTACTAGATAGATATCTTAAGGTGGTATGACTATGTTTATGAGTATTTTAGTGTATGTTATTCGGTAATGATTATTATGATAATATTGATACCCAACAAGGCCAGAGGATGTATTGGTATCTAGTAAGGTCGGAGGATATATTTATGATATGTTGATACCCGAAAAGGTCGGAGGATATATTATGATATGTTGAAACCTAGCAAGGTCGGATGTTGATTACGATGATGATGGTCCTAATAAGGACATTTATGATGAGTTGTGATATTGATTGTGTACCTTGCATTCATTCATGCATGCGCATCGCCTATCACCAGTATGCACCTTTATTTATCAGTCCATATGGGACGGTTGCATAGTTATGGGTGATGAATATGCCTTGTATTGTTGTATATTGATTGAACCTTCCAAACCTAGGGCGGTGGGGGTACACATAGTCTTGGCTAGGTATTTGGTTGTTCGGAGTATCCAGTTATTCATGATGTTATTGATATTGGCATTATCATTGTTATGATCATTATTATGGCTATCTTATGACAGATTGGTCACTAATCCAGTATCGGGATTTGAGGTATGTCCGGCCTCTTCTACCTTATGATTGCATTCCTATGTACGATTATTTCATGTCTAGCCATGTGGATTAGAAACCTTGAGTATGATAGTATTTAAATCCTGATAGTATTATAATGAGGTCTTAGAATGAGGATATGATGATATAGGTTATTCATTGAGATAACCTCATGCTTATATGTGTGTGTGTGTGTATATATATATATATATATCCATATATATCTAGCTATATGAAATTAAGGTACTATCGTATACCCATCCCTTCGTTGTTCATATTGTATAGTCATTTCTTCCCCTTGTATATTGCTATATATCTTTTTTTGCCCTTTATTCATATATTGTCCTGGGATATACAGTATAATATTGTCGTAGATTGAATGCGGTTGGAATAGGATAGTTCACCCTAATACTTCCTTAATCTTATTATGTTAGACTCTTGGACATGAACATGATAGTTGTCCCTTATTATTCTCATTGAATTGTTATGTGATTTCTGGACTCTTGGATGTAGTTTCCATTCTGTCTATATGTTGTGTATATCTTCTTTATTTTTGGAGAACAGTTGGTAGTTGACTACTGAGTACCATTCGGTTGGTACTCATACTACACTTCTGCAGCCTGCAGATCATAGTATGAGTTATCATCGTTGATGTGTGCATCGCGCGGAGCATCCATGGTTCAGAGACTTAGAGTGAGATCCTAACGTTCGGAGTATTACTTACTCTCTTTTATGTATTAGACTAGTCTCTAAGTTGTATTCACAGATAAGTAGTATCAGTGTATTTCTCTTGATATTTAACTTTTGTACTCTTATTATATTATAAGCTCTTGTACTGATACCACCAGGTTTTGGGATTCTTATATGTGTTGATCTTTATTTCTTGTATTCCACATTCTTTTCCTTATATTATCGAGTAGTCAATTACTAACCATTCCGTATTACGGGATTGTCTTGCCTACCGGTGGGTTATGCTAGGCTCCATCAAGACCTAAGAAATCGGGTTGTGACACCTTATGACTCGTGAGGTTTAAGTCATGACCTTAGCATAAACCATGGACAACTTACTGGTCTAGCAACGATTGGAGCCATAAACTCATGAGGATTCTTCATAACTCGTCACCTAAGTCGTACCCTAGATAGTTAGCTCAAAACTCTAAAAGTTTTCAGAGGCAAAAATCTGGGGTGTTATATTACCCCTCCCCCCTCTAGGATCATTTTTCCCCGAATGAGGAGTATAGGCATTCATTAGCACGAACGTAAGATGGGAATGCAATCACAAAACCTTTATCAAAGTCAGAAAACAAAAACAAAGTAGGAAAATGCATACCTTGAGCGTGATCATCCAACCCAGGGAACAAGAATGGATATTTTGAATTCATGTCCTCTTCAGCTTCCCAAGTAGCTTGTTCTACCTTATAGTTTCTCCAAAGGACCTTCACCGAAGATACACCTTTAGTCCTCAAACGACAGACTTGCATATCCAAAATTTCAACAGGAACTTCCTCATAAGACAAGGAATTCGAAATACCAATATTCTAAATATGTACCACCAAAAAGGCATCACCCACGCACTTTCTCAACATCAACACATAGAAAACTGGGTGAATGGAACCTAAACTCGGCGGCAAATCCAATTCATAAGCGATGTTGCCCACTTTACTCAAAATCAAGTATGCACCCATATAGCAGGGACTGAGATTCCCTTTTTTTCCAAATCTTATCACTCCCTTTATAGGAAATACCTTCAGAAATACCCAACCACAAATATCAAACTCCAACTCCCTTTGCCTTACATCTTCATAGGACTTTTGGCGACTCTGAGCAGTCTTAAGCCTATCCCTAATCACCCACACCTTTTCCATGGCTTGGTGAACCAAGTTCAGACTGAACAATCTAGTCAAACCAACCTCAAACCACCCAATAGGAAATCTACACCTCCTACCGTAAAAAGCCTCTAAATGAGCCATCCCGATACTAGAGTGATAACTATTATTATATGCAAACTCAATGCGAGATAAATGATCCACCCAACTACCTCCAAAATCAATCACACAGGCCCTTAGCATATCTTCCAAAGTATGAATGATCCTCTCTGTCTGTCCATTTGTCTAAGGGAGGAATGCGGTGCTAAGATTCACACGTATGACCAAGCCTTTCTGAAACGAACGCCAAAAGTGAGAAGAAAATTGTGTACCTTGAGCAGACATGATGGAAACTAGAGCACCATGCAACTTAATGATCTCATGAATAAACAACTTAGTGAAATCCTCTCTAGAGTAAGTAGTCCTTACTGGCAAAAAGTGAGCAGACTTAGTCATCCTATCCACGATGACCCAAATATAATCATGTTGATTCCGAATCTGCATAAAACCGGTAATGAAATCCATATTGATCATCTCCAATTTTCTCTTGGGAAACTCAATATCTTTGAGACACACCACCAGACCTCAAGTGTTCAACCTTCAGTTGCTGACAAACCATGCATTTATCCACAAAATTGGCCATATACTCTTCATATTGTTCCTCCAATAAATTTTCTTCAAATCATGCTACATCTTCGTCGAACCAGGATGAACGGTATACCTTGAATCATGAGCCTCAGTAAAAATCCTTTCTCACAGCCCATCAATATCCAAAACATATAACCTACCTTAGTATCACAAAAAATGCCATCACCATCAATTTCAAAAGCCATAACATTTTGCTAGTCCATATCATCTTTAATCTTCATCTAGGTAGGATACAAAACCTGTTTGTCCTTCACTTCAGCACCAAGATATGACTTCACCACCTCTTGAACAATCATACCTCCATCCTTAGAATTTAAAAGTCGAACTCCAAGATTAGCCAACCGGTGAATATCCTTCACCAATCCTCGCTTCTCCTCATCCACATGAGATAAGCTACCTATAGACAACCTACTAAAATCATCAACAACCACATTAGCTTTACATAGGTGATAGTGAAGACTCATATCATAGTCCTTGAGCAACTCAAGCGCTATCCTTTCCCTGAGATTCAACTCCTTCTGGGTGAACACATACTGCAAGCTCTTATGGTCAGAATATATATATCAATATGCACCCCATATAGATAATGGCGCCAAATCTTTAATGCAAACACCACAGCCACCAACTATAGATCATGAGTCAGATAATTCATTTCATGAACCTTTAGCTGCCTAGAAGCATAAGCTACAACTTTACCATGTTGCATCAACACAGCCTAGTCCCACACTAAATGCATTACAGTAAATAACAAAACCATCAATTCCCTCGGGCAGGGTCCAAAATTAGCGTGGAAGTCAACTTATCCTTCAACCTTTAAAATTACCCTCACAAGCATTAGACCATAAAAACTTTACCTTTTTTGAGTCAATTTTGTCAACAGAGCAAAAATAGAAGAGAAGCTCTCCACAAACCTCCTATGATACCCGGCTAAACCCAAAAAGCTTCAAATGTCAGTTAGAGTCATGGGGGTAGGCTATTTCTTAACTTCCTCAACTTTCTGTGGATCTACCATGATCCCCTTACTAGAAACAACATAACCCAAAAAGGTGACAACATTCAACCAGAACTTACGCTTTGAAAACTTGGCATACACTCGTTTATTCTTAAGAGTCTGCAACACTACTCGAAGGTAATTGGCATGATCCTCCTCACTCTTAGAGTAAACCAAGATGTCATCATTAAACACTATCATGGAAAATCTAAAAACTTACTGAAACTTGGTTTATGATATCCATAAATTCCACCGGAGCATTAGTCAACCTGAAAGACATAACCAAAAACTCATAATGACAATATCGTGTGTGAAAAGAAATATTAGGGATATCCGCCTCCCTAATTTTCAACTGATGCTGACCCGATCGAAGATCAATCTTAGAGAAGCATCTAGAACCCTAAAGATGGTCAAAGAGATCATCAATCCTAGGAAGAGGATTCTTATTTTTCAATGTCACCTTATTCAACTGTCGATAGACTATGCTCAACTGAAGAGAACCATTCTTTTTACGCATGAAAATCACAGGTTCACCCTACGGAGAGACACTAGGACAGATAAAACCCTTATCAAAAAGATCTTTTAATTACTCCTTAAGTTCTTTCAACTTAGCTGGAACCATTCTTTCAAGAGGGATAGAGATAGGATGGGTATCCGGTAGAAGATCAATCCCAAAGTCTATTTTCCTATTAGGAGGAATACCAGGAAGGTCATCGGGAAACACTTTATGAAATTTGTTAAATACCAGGATAGATTACAAGGAATAACTTTCAGGACCAGAATCCTTAACCTAAACTAGATGATATAGATACCCCTTAGAAATCAACTTCCAGGCTCTAAGATAAGAAATAAATTTTACCTTACGTGATAGAGAACTCCCTTCCCACTCAATCACTAGTTCATTTTGGAATTAAAAACTAACCTTATGGGTTCGACAATCTAGAGAAGCGTAGCACAAATTGAACCAATCCATCCATAAGATCACATCAAAGTCTACTATATCCAACTCTATCTGATCCATCATCGTCTCCCTACCATAGAAAGATACCATATAACACCTATAAACCTTTTTAGCCTTAATAGAATTACCTACCTGGGTAGAAACAGAGAAGAGAATATACTCTCGGGACCAAAACTAAAATGAACAGCCACATAAGGGGTTACATTAAAAATGGTGGACCCCGAGTCAAGAAGACATATACATCACGAGAGAAAAGTTTCAACGTACATATGATAACATTAAGAGATACCTCAGATTCCTGACGGTTAGCAAGAGCATAAAGATAAGTCCAACCAGTGCCGAACCCAAAATAGGACCCTTTGGTATAGGAGCTATTAAAGTAGAAAATAGAACCTTATTAGCTCCAGAAGCAACCTTAGTTAGATAGTGTTGTTGTAGATACTCTAGTTAACCACAATTATAGCACCTATTCCTCCGCTCATCATACTGACCACGATGAAGTTGTCCATAGAAATGAAAAGGAGCATAAGATGGGGCTGATTGGGCTTCACTAACCTGAGACTAGGAAGCTTGTGCCCTAAACCCACTTTTAGTTTAAAAGTGATAATCACTATATGGCTTAGGATATGGAGCACTATTCATAGAATATGAACTCGATTTTCCCCAAGTCCACTTCTTTCCCCACAGCTTAACATCTCTACTACTATTTTGTTGGTCTCCACCCTGCTCTGAATATCTAAACTTATTATTCTGCCTCTTTTTAATTTCTTTTTGTTTTATTTTTTCATCTTTAACCTACTATATATGCACCACTATCCTAGAGATATCCATCTTATTATTCAACACCATCGCCTTATACTCTAGTACCAAGTCTCGAGACAAACCCAAAGCTAACTTTCTCATTCTCTTTCTCATACTAGGAATAATCTATGAGTCATAACGAGATAGCTTGTGGAATTTCAAAGCATACCCCTTCACAGTCATCCGTCCCTGCTTTAAGTTCACAAACTTCTCAATTTTAGCCTCCCTCAACTCCTGAGAAAAAAAGCAATTAAAAAAGTTACTCAAAAACTTATCCCATACAGCCGGCTCTGCATCATCACCTCTAACTGCTCCCATTTGTTATACCACTAATATGTCATATACTTTAGCTAATATATAGCAAATTCCACACCTTTTGAGTTAGTGGCATTCATCACCCAGAATATTTTTTCCATCTCATCCATAAAACTTTAAGGATCCTCTTCAACCTTAGAGCCAATAATGGTCGGAGGATTCAATCTCATAAACTGGCCAACTCTAGTAACATCAAAAGATAGAGCAATAGAACCAACATGGTCAGGTTAATGAGACTGGGAATTCACTAATTAGGTCAACAGATGAATAAATTAATGAAACTCAGCATTAGAAATATCTCCTTAGGGTGGTAGGGCATAAACATCATCATCCCGAGAAGCCCGAAGAGGACTAGTAGGAACTGGTGGAACTCTATAAGGGACAGTACAATTAGAAGTTGAGACCCTAGATTGGGTCTGAACTATATAAACAAGGTTAGTTCCATCCACAATGTCCTCAAATAAGACAGAAGAGTTTCCACAATCATCAGATCTTTAAGGAGGCATGATCTGAAATATGAACAAATGAAATTAAGGAGTTTTTAAGACCTTAGACTCTATAGCCCAAAATAGATCATAAGAAGGGGAAATATTCCTAAATTCCACGTAGCCTCTCCCTTATAAGTGTGGTGTGATACACTCCCATAAAATATACTCTACTTGACACGGATTTATGGACACCCAATGACCATGAACCTATGCTCTGATACCAACTTGTCATAAACCGAATTGGGGCCTAGTGATGATGGGTATCTCAAGTCCGCTAAGATCCAAAGACCACCCCCATTAACCTAGCCAACTAGAACAAAATACAACTTGTAATAGATGAATTCCAAAAATATAACAAGATAGAGCTGAGTTCTGAACATATAACAAGATAGATAAATAAACTAAATAAGATCTAAGAATCCATAATACCAAATCCAGCCACATCCTATCCACAAATGCCTCTAAGAAACCAAATATTAACCAAAGTTGTTACATGCACCAACCATAGACAAAAATCTATCAAAATAATCTAAGATATAAGTAAAGAAAAGATCATAGAATGAGGTCCTTCCGGATAATGGAAGCTCACCACATCAAAGTTGACTCTCGAACAATCTAGAAATCAACTACCACTGCACAAGAAAACATAAGTGTCTTTGTACCCTGCATCGTGTGGGTATACAACGTTCGAGGATGGTTAGCCAAGTGAGTGCTAGCATGTAACTCAAGGAAGGGACAAAATAATACCATGATCAATCAGCCCAAATTATTCAAAAACCATATGCACACATTCATATATATATATATATATATAATATGTCGGGATAGGAAAAAGCCTTAGCATGAGAATTAAAATATTAACCTGGAGTGTGCAGCTCAAACCATTATATAAATACCCACGGGCTATATGGGTTCAGCTCTCACCCTGCTGAAAGGATCCCAGTATATGTTAGCAGCATGAATCGGGGTATCAAGGAAGGCTAGGGAATCCATGACCCTTTGCCAATCCAGGATACAAATGTATAAAGTGTAACACAAGAACACGGTCATCAAAACCAACCCTCACGCTGGAAAGCATAGGTTCCCAGTATTAGTTCCTCGAGACCTCTACTTTCACGGCTCATCTACATAACCCTATTTAAGCCCAATTAAAATATTTAAACATTCCCATTCATTGAACCAATAATCATCCATTAAGGCATAACCTATTGGTATCGTCATATTAACTACGCTTGCAAGCTATTATCAATAAGTCATTCCAATTATCATCACTTGGGAAATCTACGAACCCCAAGGTTCAATTTAAAACCATATATGTTCCATTATCCTATTATGTAGTGCGATGGTTCCAAAAACAATTACAATATACATATACTCATGTTTCAAAGCCAATTTCATGAGGTGGGTTGAGGTTATACCAATTTGAATTCCAATCTATTTATTTAGGGGAATTCATGACCTTATTTCCTATTTACCATGCCCATGCACCCAATGAGTTCAAAAACTATTAATTCAAAACATGAATAATTCATAAAAATGATGGGAAAAGCAATTTAATTAATAACATTCAAAGGCCCTCCATCTATTAAACATATGAATAACAATTCTAAACACATAATTTTAACAAAACAAGTTTAGAGAAAGAGAAACATGCCTGAAAGTATTGAGAATTGTGGAGGAAAATCACCAATTGGAGCTCTAGAAGCCAAATCCTTAGAAACCCTAGTTTGTTCTTGACTTGGGGATTTGAGAGAGTTTTAGAGTATTTTAAGATTTATAAATGGGGAGTTATGGGGTATCTTCGGGTATTTTAGGTCATGTGTTACAATTCAAAAATGAGAAAAATGACCAAAGTCCTTAAATAAAACACAGGAAAAACTGTCGCCAATCGTTACGGGTCACATCACAACTTGTGATGACTGGGTATGGTTTGTTTCCTAGACTCATAGTTGGGTAGTGACTCAAGGCATCCTTACTGGTACTGTCATAAGTCACACCCTATGACTCGTGATCATACCCTAACCTTGGGCGATCTCACTAGTTTGGTCACGAGTCTCACCCTACGAATCGTGACATCACCTTATGACTCATAAGGTCTAAGTCATGACCTTAGTAGAAACTATAGACAACTTACTAGTCAGACAATGATTGTAAACATACGACTCATGAGAAGACTTTATGACTCGTGAGGAGTCTTCACGACTCATCACCTAAGTCATACCCTGGACAGTGAGCTTAAAACTCTAATACTTTTTAGAGGTAAAAATCTAGGGTGTTACAATCAACTAATAAATATTTATCAACTAATTAATATTTATCAATTAGTCAACATATCACTAGCATTTGTGTATATCATACTATTTTATAACTATTTCCTTATCTTCATACTTAACTAGAATCACTATTGTCAATCTTACACCCTAATATCATCATATCATAATAAGTGTATCATGATAGTATAATATGTATATCCAGACTCAAACTGATAGGGATATTCAAAAATATCCTCAATGTCATCATAATCATCTTTCGGTCTTATCGGACATATATAATCATCATAATCATCCTCCAGCCTTTCTAGGTATATATAACCATCATAATCATCTTCCGACCTTGTCGTACATGTATAATCATCATCCGGCCTTGCCGGGTGTGTGTGTGTGTATATCATAATTATCCTCCGACCTTACCGAATATATATATATATTTCATCATAATTATTCTCTGACCTTTTCGAGTATATATAATCAATATCATGGTCAATAGTATAATCATTAGAGTATTTAATATCATAACCATTAGCATTGTATCTTAATGTGATCCATAATCATAATCGAAATCATGAGTTCTAGCATAATGAATAACATGATTTCCAATATAGTAAATAAGCACGATCTTTAACATAGTCAATAGCATAATAGCCAATATAATCAATAAGCATGCTACTAAATATAATCCATAACGTATTCACTAATATAGCCAATAAACATGAACACTAATATAATCAATGTGCATTATCAAAGCACAGGTAATATCTTCGGGAAATTCGTGCTAGCAAATTCACCTATTTTTCCCTTCCCACTCATTTTATAAATGCATGAGTCTTTTCTCGTTTTCAAACTCTTTACAAGTCTATTAAAAATCAAAAATTTCTAATAAAATGAAAAGATGGATAGTTTTTGTTCAATCGAAACACTTTCTTTTGAGATATCTTTCATTTTTTTTAACACTAGGTACGTATTTATGATAAACACAATTGAATGACCTGATAAAGATGATACTGTCAAACCTTTCTAAGTGACAACATTTGTTTGAAAATTTTATAGTTGTTATAGAGAGGTATTGTTATATATATATATATATATATATGTATATATATATATGTATATATATATATATATTGTCAATTATCTAATTAAAGGCTTATCATTAGCATAATAGATAACTCATCATTTGAATATTTATTAGCTTATCAATAGCTTGATCAATAGTTGATCTATGACATAATATATAGCTTATTTATAGCATAGTCAATAACATAATTTATGGCTTAGACAATATCATAGTCAAGGGCTCATTCAATAGTATATTCGGTAGATCAATCAATAGCCAAAATAATAGCAGATTCAATAGCTCATCATAAACTTAACCAATAATTCATATATATAGCATAATCATTTAAGCATTACTTCCAACGTCATTCACAAAACCAACAAGTACCAAGGCATCTAAATATCATTGAATAACCATCTTTCTAGATGTATATAAGTGTATCAAGGGTCTTCAATAACTATCGCAAGTCTTGGCCTAAGGTGGGTCAAAGTTCCCACTTCTAATTCTCAAAATCATTTACCAAGCAATATCTACCCCCAGACTAGGCTAATGTATCTAAATCCACTATTAGAAATTGAACAAGCTACAACTAGTCCTAGGATAGTGATTTCTCCAAATATAGAGCAACTAGATTAATTTCACCTATGGTAAGGTAATTTGAGCAAGTTTCATCCTAAGCTCAAGTGACCAAAGAAATTTCTCATTAATTTAGTAACTAAGGTATTTTCATCCTACAAAGAGCCTACAAGGTCAATTCCACCTAAGATAGGAATAATAAGTTAATCATGCCCAAAACGATAGTCAAAATAGCGTAAATGCTCCAACTAATCCTATGTATTTTAATTTATCACATCAACACCTAAAACTCATCCCAAATATAACATCTTACCATAAACATACTATGAAGTATCTCAATCTAACAAGGGGTAAAACCTAGCCTACCTTGACGCCGAAGAAAGATTACAAGATCCGCTAAATCACCTCTTTTTCTTTTTGAGAAGCTTTTGCAAGATGTCAAACTATCAAAATTAAATTCTACTCATCAATATGATAATAATTATACCCATATTGCACTATTGTGCTTCGAACTCAAATATCACATTAAAACCTCATGTGGGTCCCACTGACGAAAATTGAGTTTTAAAAACCAACCCAAGATTCTCACATTATCAAGGAATTATTATACCTAAAATGGGTGAAATACAAGATAAATTGGGGCTAAAATCAATCCCTCGAGGTTTGGGGGATTTTGAACAAGAAATCAAAAAAATCTACCAAGAAAATGGTGAATTCTTACCTCAAATCGGAGGATAAATCATGGAAACAAGTGTTAATCAAGCTTTCCAATCACCCACAAGCCTAAATCTCACTTAATCTCACTTTTTAGGGTTTAAGATTTCAAGAAATAGATGAGTAATAACTAAAATTGCAAAATAAGGGGTCCATTTATACCCAGCCCGGATCCTTGGGTTCTACGATTGCGACCTGGGGAGTATGATCGCCATGTCATATGGCTGCATAGGCTAGTAATAATTGTGACATGCAGAATGCGATTCCACTAGTTCCATACCAATTGTTTCACAACTGTGACCCTTGGCTCGCGATAGCAACGACACCAGTTGGTAGTTGGACTTGGAATTTTTTTAAGTCTCTACCAACCCCTCAGGATTCATGGTATAAATGACCTAATATTGGATATCTTACTCTACTGGTACATGGAATATATTGGATCATGAATGGTTGGATTATTAAGTGGATTTTTGGCTTACATGCTTGTGTATTGGTTGGATTTTTGAAATTCTTATTTTGGCTTGGTAGTGAGCATTACATCCTCATATGATATATATATTCATGAGACATTGGTACCACTGTGAAAATACTGATTTTTTTGATAGAAATATGACATCTTTAAAAACTCTCTTCCAAAGATCACGGACGAAGAGGAGTTATGGATATTGGATTGGTATTAGTATTAATTATTGAATTGTATATGGGTTAAGGAACCCCTCATGGGTCCTACCTCAGAATCAATGCACGATAGGTATAAACGGAGGTTTTGCGACAACCTCGAACTTATCACATAATCATTATTTGCATTGTAGTTCATACTTTATGCGCCTTCTGTGTTGTACTTTCATGTTTGATTAATGTCTATATTTTGATGCTTTCTTTCAGTACTTATACTTTATATATATACTGATATTTAGACATGTTAGTGAAGATAGTGTGGGGTACCATTTGGGATATTTTTTTTACTGCAGGTGACGTGCCCATCGTGTATATTTTATATACTCTATTTTTTATTTTGCTTAGTTGACCTATGATACCTACTGAATACAAGTGGATCATACTCATCTCTGTTGTTCTCTTTTGGTGAAGATCCAAGTACGAGTGTGATGTGTGGTAGATGATTTTGAGCGGTCCTTGGAGTATTTTCAAGGTAGTTGTCACTCTATGCTACTAGAGACGATCTCCTACCTCATCATATCTAGGTTTTGTCTTATTTGATTTCAGAGAAAGATTTATGTTCCTTCTTGAATTATCGATTGTATTTTCAGACTTTGAGTTGTATGTGATTTTTCTTATACGGTGACACCAAATTTTGGGGTGATTTATGGTATCATTGTTATGTATGTTTTTGCTATTATTATATATGTGTGGTTTGACTTTGTTCTAGAATTCTTGCCTTAAAATTTTGGTATTGCTTTCCCTTTTCATATCAGTTTGAGTGATTAACTTACTTGTCAAAGCTTGGCGCGACAAGTGCCATCATGACCCTTAGTTTTTGGGTCATGACAATCAATTATGACATGTATATTAGCAAAGTCCACTCTTTAAAATTTTCTTTAGATGAGGTAGAAACAACCACTTTTTGTAAGTATAGTCTAATAAGGTAGAAATAATCATAGCTGAAAAATATGATTTTAGGACATAAAAAGTGTTTTCATATAAAATGATATAAGCGTAATTGTTGTACCTTTTAGGACACATTTATATAAAATGATATAAGTGTGGATTGTAAATCAATACTTGAACACTTTAAAAGGTGGCCTTTGAGAAAAGGTTACGATAGTTTAGGCCATCTCTAAAAAATCGTTGTTTAAAATCTAAAAGTGTGATCTTTGATCAAAAGCTATATTTTTTTATATAGTTTTGGCCACACTTTTCATGGGTGTCTAAAGGCATAAAATGTTACAGTAATGTAAAAAGTGACATAGTGGATAAAAATAAAGCTGAGATAATTATTTTTCTAGACTAGAATTCTTGTGCAACGTAGCTTTATTTAGAGCTCTGATATCATGTAGAATACACCGTCAAAAGGAGTGAAAATGATTAGAATTTCTTAAATGATTCATACGTACAACATTGTCCTAGATTTATATAAGTATAGACATAGAATTCTACCTACAATACATCAAGTAAGTAAACTCCTAGTATACTATGTAATCCTACGTCTTTGAGTTACACATTCACTAGAATGCATACATTGACTCCTATCCAACCTTTACAGTGTGTAAGTCTAATGTCTCATCATCTTTCTCTAGGACTCCAGACCTAAAAAAAAATAATCAGCCCCACACCTCTTGATCAAAACCCATCTCTATATTGCTCTCATTTTGCCTTTTATCCAATGTATCTATGACTATTTTCTTAAATTAGTTGTGACCTAGATCTAAAAATGAATAATCACCTTCTACTCCACAATTAAAAACCCTCTCTGCTTTTCTGTTTTTCTTATTTTACCTCATGTATCTATGTCTATCTACTCAAATAAGTACCTAATTTTCTAGAAAAAAAATAAGAAAAAGACAAAGTGTAGGTGCTTTTTATCTACTATACTTTGTGCTAAGCCATGTTTAGTATATTTTATGTTTATTGTGAAGTATTCAGTGAATCCTCTTCAATTTTCTGATGATGATACACAGGGACGGATCCAGGATTTTCAGTGAGGGGGTTCAGTAGTACATATACGGACTAGTCGAAGGGGGTTCAGCCTCTATTATTTATACATAAAAAAAAAATACCATGTAAAATAGTATAATTTTCCAACGAAGGGGGTTCGGGTGATTTACATCCGCCACTGATGATACAAGTGTATCTCATAAAACACAAGTGTATCATATAAATACAGTAGCATACAAGTGAATTTTTGGTGCATCTCAAAAAGGTGAATCTAATAAAATATAGATCCATAGAAGTGATTTGTATTGATCATACAAGTGTATTTCACAAAATGCAAGTGTATCTTATAAAATACAATAACATAAAATAACATTTTGTTGTGATTTTTGGTGATGATATAAATGTATCTCATAAAGTACAAGTGTCATATAGTGAAAATATAGTGACATACAAGGGTATATTTGGATGTATGCAAAGTTTACGTTGTAAGAATGTAAGTTCTATGTGTTTATGTTTTTGTGTGTTGTCTTTTAAGTGTATGTAAATTGGTGTTGTATTCACGTCATTTCAGTTCGACAGAGATATAGTGTGCATGGTTACACTTATTTAGACATGAGGGTATTGTTAGGATTTTTGCCCCGATTTTCTTACCAAATTTAAGTTTTATTTTTCTTTATAAGGAAAATAAAAGTAACCATAAATACTTTTACTTTTCCTTAAAGGAAAATATAAATTTTTTCCATATTTGGCAAACCTCTTTCTTGGAGGAAAGGTTTTGTACATCTATAAAGAGAAGACTTCCTTCTCATACCATAACACAATAGCATCCACAATGTAGTCGTTTAAGAGTCTTTTTTAGGGCGAGATTTTCTCCCAATAGATTGTATGTTTTTCAATATTCGTTTTTCATATTAGGTCGTTTGACCAAATATATAAATAATATAATGTTTTTAGTATATTTTATTTGTCATCTGAATTATCATCATATTAGTTTGCAAACTTTAAGCTTCCGCATGACGCCCTCTCGATTTCGAACCCAACAAGTGGTATCAAAGCTTATGGTTCAAAGATCCAATGGTTTGGTAAAGCGAGGTTGAAGATAAATCCAAGGCAGTTCTAATCAATTTGCAATCAATTGGATGATAATGAATATTTTGTCCAACTACATGTGAAGAAGATATTTCAATCATATTTTCAACAATCCTGTTGTCACATCTTTAAAAATAAAGCTCTTTTTAACCCTATTTAGGGCTCCAATATTTTTAATCCAAAAGAGATAATATATTTATAACCCAAAAGGGCTCGATTTTTAAGCATGACAAACAGCAGAGATAAATGAAGATTATGTGAAGAACCAAAATTATGCATATGACATGAAGAAGGCGAATCAAGTTAAGAAAATCAAGTCAAAAAGGGGAGATTTGTTAGGATTTTTGCCCCCGATTTTCTTACCAAATTTAAGGTTTATTTTTCCTTATAAGAAAAATAAAAGTAACCATAAATACTTTTACTTTTCCTTAAAGGAAAATATAAATTTTTTCCATATTTGACAAACCTCTTTCTTGAAGGAAAGATTTTGTACATCTATAAATAGAAGACCCCCTTCTCATACCATAACACAATAACATCCACAATGTAGTCGTTTAAGAGTTTTTTTTAGGGGGAGATTTTCTCCCAATAGATTGTATGTTTTTCAATATTCGTTTTTCATATTAGGTCGTTTGACCAAATATATCAATAATATAATGTTTTTGGTATATTTTATTTGTCATCTGAATTATCACCATATTAGTTTGCAAACTTTAAGCTTCCGCATGACGCCCTCTCGATTTCGAACCCAACAGGTATGATGTATCCGCTACATGTTGAAACCAAATTTTTTCTACGTTGTAACTAATTATCGTTATTTTTCACAATTTATGACTCAATTTAAATAGCATTATAGACGTTATATTTCTAATATAACTATATAACTAGTGTTATTTGGTCTGTGCTGAGTCCGGGCCCTAATTATCATTAAGATTTATAGATATTCTTTAAAATAAGGTTCAATTCTTGTTTCTTTGTTTGTGTGATAGGAGTTTAATATTTTGTAAGGGATTCAAAAATATTAAAGTACTAAATACTAAATAGTAATTACGCTCGATGAAGATCATAAATAGAAAAAATACTAATACATTTATAAATTTGCTAGTATGTAATTTCTTAGTTATAGCTAAAAATAATTTATTTTGATTTTTGTTGAGTTTAACTTCGCTCATAATTTTATTGGCAAAAGTTTTTGCAAAATAATTTCCTTCATCGATAGAATCATCTAAAACAAAATCAATGATATCAAGTTTATACTATAATAATTATAACCTTAATTTAGAGCTTTTATATCAATTAACTAAAAAATGATCTAGAAGGATATTAAATGATAATTAAACTACATTAATAGATTACTCAATTCAGTCCATTAACTTATCATGTTTATTTTTTTCACACCCCTTACAAGAGTACTCCATTCATCCCATTTTTATTATATATTTTGAGAACTGAACAATATAAAAAAGAACTATGTATGAGGCTGTAGTTGAAAATCATTACAAATTTTTTATTTTGAATTAAAGTTAGCTTGAATATTTTTTGCGTTAAAGTGATTGTTGATTTAAAATGAAGGATGTTTAACTAATTATCTAACAAGTGATGAAGGGAGGTTTAACAAGTGAATTTTTGAGTTAAAGTTATTGTTGATTTAAAATAATTATCTAACAAGTGGCAAGAAAAAACTAATTATAAAAATCCAAGTTGAATAGTTTTACAAAAAGAATAAGGGCGAAAATAGAAATATGTAATAAAAAGACACTATTAATTGCCATGTGTAATAATTTTATTTCACAAAAAATTGAAATACCAAAAAACTCCTTGTGAAAACTACCAAAATCAAGATCCTTTATTATATATAAGTACTAGTTTCATGAGGCCCATACTAAGCCCGGGCCCAAACTCAAGATATAAAATAACTAATTTTATTTTTAAATATAATTTATTTTATTTTTTTTACTTTATAAATAATATAATCTAATGATATGTCAAACCTGTCTTGTTAATAAGTTGTTCTAATTATTAAATTGTTTAAATACATAAGTAGATAATTTTTAAGGAAAAAAATATTTGTGAGTAAGAAAGTATTACCAGAGAAGTAAAATATATCAAAGAGTCACAAGTAATTAAATAATTTGTGAATAACATGATTTAAAATAATTTTATGATTAAATAAAAAAAATATTAATATTTTTTTGATTTGTGAGTATCTAATTGTTTACTTACATACAAAAATAATTTCTTTTGATATTTATTGAGCTTTATTTTGTTCTTTATTTCATGTAGTAAGTGTTTTTGCATAATTTATTTTTTTATCTTATAAAATCATCTAATACAACAAAATATTTCAATGACCTCAAGTATATATTATATATTATAACCTTAATTTAGAGCTTTTACGCAAATCAGCTTCATAATAATCTATAAGGATACTGAATAATAATTAAACTGCATTAATAGATTACTCCATTCAGTTCATTTATTTGTTGTGTTTATGTTTTACGCATCCACTAAAAGAATATCTTATCTATCTCATTTTAGTTATTGTTGTATTTTTTTCACGCTTGCTAAGAAAAATAATATGTACAAGGTATTATTGATTAAGTTACCCTATTTATTATATGTCTATTGAGAATAGTACGATATCAATAAGAATTGTAAGAGTGTAGTTGAAATCAATGCAAACTTTAATTTTGTATTAAAAATTCTTTGAATTGATTTTTTTGAGCTAAAGTGATTGTTAATTAAAAATAAATGATGTTTTAACTAAAAAGTAATTTAATAAGTGACAGAGATCAATAATAAAAGCCCAAGTGAGAATGGTCTTAACAAAAATAATAAGGGCATAAATAAAAATATATTAGATAAAGCCATCACTAATTGTCATGTGTCATAATCTTATTTAACAAAAAAAAGTGAAATACCTAAAATACCATTGTGAGGACTATCAAAATTTATTATTCCTCCATCCAGTTTAAGTGTCTTATTTCTGTGTTAGTCAATCCTAAAAAAAAAGAATCTCTGTCTATAATTAGTAAATTTTTTCATTTCAACATTTGACTATTAATACTTTGTGTAGTTACTTAATAATAAGGATGCTATAAGAAAAATTTTAAAATCTTTTGTAATTTGCTAAAGTAAATAAGTAAAAAGTAATTAATTTCAATAAAAGAAATAAGTAAAAAAGGAATAAGTAGAGGTTTTTAAAAATATTACTACTATGTATTATTTAATTACAAGGGTTCAAATAAAAATATCATAAATGAGGATAAATATAATAATATGTATGAAAAAGGTAATACACATGTGTGGCAATCTAATTACACCAAAAAATTTTGTAGATGTAATAAATTTAATATTTTAAAAAATACATTGAATAATGAGTAATGAATGAATTAGCCATGTGTAGCAATATGGTTCGTTAAAGAAGCAAAGATCTTGGTTGTGAGGACTACCAAAAAATTTATCCTCACTTATATATAGTATACTAGAGGTGCATGACCCGTGTCAGCATGGGCCCAACACTAAAGACATTTTTTAGCATCAAAATTCGATATTGATGAGATACAAACATAAATGAACATTGATTTAAAATGATAACTTTTTAAATAATAACTATTTAACGGTACTCGTTAAGGAGTGAAGTTTTATAAGATAGTTTTTTTCACATGATAAGAAAGTGTGATATGTTGTGTAGTCGGGCTATTTTAATTGTTTGATGATAAGATTGAGACCTGTTACAAAATATAAAAAAGATGTAGAACTAATATTCATAGGATTATTTCATACAAAAACTGGAACTAAAGATACTTCAATTAACAACAAAGTCTTGGATCATCTTCTCAAAGGCAAAACACTTATAAATACAGATATTGAAATGTTTTGAACCACTACCATGTTAAGAAATTTTTATAGATGAGTGCACAATATTATCAGATCTAGATATCCAAATATAACAATAGTTAGAATTGAGGTGGCAACGCGAAAAATATTTTCAAGATTAACTATTGTGATTTATAATACTTTTTATGTAATTTTTAAATGATATATGTTATACCCTCTATCTCAATTTATGTGGTATTGATACAATTTTTTAGAGTTAACTAAATTTTTTACATATTTTTAAAATACTTTAAATGATTAATTGTTGTGATTTGTGTAGTACTTTTTCTTCTGTTTCAATTTACGTGACAGTAATAAAATTTAGAGAATCAACCAAAATTTTTTTATGTCTTTTGAATTACTTTAAATTGTTAATTATTATGATTTATAATACTTTTACGTAATTCTCAAATATATAATAGATTAAAATTGAAAGTAAATAAACAAATATAAAAGGAAGTATCTAAGTAGGCAACACAAACAAACATGTCGATCTGCTACCTGCTTATCATTTTATGTCTATTTTATTTTTTTTATTAAATATCATTAATTTTTTAATACTTAGATGATTAATTAAGAGCGGTATTTAGTAAAATTATAATTGAAGCAACTGAAATAAACATGCCATAAATATCTATTTTTCCCTTTTTAATTAAATATTATTATTTTTTTAATACATAAATGACCTACAATAATTAATTAGGAGTGATACAGTAAAATCAAGGTTGAAGGACACCAACTTAATTTAAAGCATCAAGAGTTATTTATCATTTGTTGATTTTATCATTTTATTAAATATATTTTTTTTTTTAATACTTAGATGACTCATCATAATTAATTAGGAGTGATATTTAGTAAAATTATGGTTGAAGTAGCTGCAACAAACATGTCATAAACACATATTTTTCTTGTTTTAATTAAATACTATTAATATTCTAATACATAAATAACTTATAATAATTAATTATGGTTGATATAGTAAAATCATGGCGCAGCTCTTGAAGCAGCCATGTTGAAACCAATGTTTTAATTAAATATTATGAATTTTTTAAAACATAATGACTTATAATAATTAATTAGAGGTGATACGGTAAAATTACGGTTGAAGGAGGTCAACTTAATTTAATAAATCAAAAGTTAATTTATCATTTTATGTTTATTTTATTTTTTAAAAATATTATTAAATTTTGAGAAAATAGCCAAAAAAAACCCAACATTTACCCAAATCCCAACTACACACTTATACTTTGCGGGCCTATGACCCCCCTGAACATTTAAAAAATGAAATTATTACACCCCTAAAGGCTTATATGGCAAAGATAGTGTATCTCACTCTCTCACTCTCTCTAAGAGAGTGAGTAGTCCGAAAATCTTAAAAAAAGTATTTTTGCATATCTTTTTAATATAAAAGTATATATAGTTTACCAAAAAAAAAAGTGCATATAATATATATGTTATTTTTATTTCATTTTATTTTCTTTCTTCTTCATCACAATCACACTCTCTCTCATAAAAAGCTTCAACAACTCTTCAATGACTATAGAACTATCTTTGTAAAAAGCAGCATATTTACTTAATTAAATTGACTTTCCATTAATTAAAGAAGTAAATATGACAACATTTATGTTTTTCGTTTATCTCTTACAACGTATGTAATGAAACAATTAAAAGGATGGCCATAACAAATAGGGTATAGAACTACAATTAAAACAATCCCCATTCTTTCCTTAGCTGCTGCTGTCATTCTCTCCTTTTCAAGTTCCAAACAAGCAACACTTGCTCTCCGTCTTTCCATCTTTACCATTTTTCTCAGTGACAAAACATCAAACACTTTGTCTTCATCATTACACTCTTCTTCAAACTCTTCCTTCTCATCATCCAATTCCAATAAACCACCATTTTTTTCATCTTCTAAGTTCGAATTCATTAACAACCCAATCTTACAAGACTTCATTTTTTCACTCCATTTCCTATCAAAATCATTTTTGGAACAACACCCATTTCTCAATTCACTTGATTTTCCACAAAAATCATAAAGAAAACGGTTCCAACCCTTACAATATCAACCAAATTGTAAAACCCTCAATTCCAAACCAAACAACAACAACAACAACCCCAAAACTTTATACAATTGTCCAAACCACCCAAACACCAAAAACCCCAATCCCAAATCCCAAATTTGCATTCAAACTCTAATACTTCAAGGATTCAACACAATCCATGAAAACAAAATCCAAAAATCTCTTATTGAATTCAAAAACTGAACACAAAATGAACAAAAAATGTAAAAGACGAATAATCTGCATGTGAGTCTCAATGTTTTATATGTGACTATTCCAAAATACAGAAATTTAAGCAAAAAAAACTAACAATGAATAATACTTCTTTTTTAGTTTCTAAAAAATGGAAATCGTTGATTTTTTGTAGTATCCATTGGAGCATCGCCGATCGGAGCTTCGAGAGACGATCGTTGTCGGTCTAAGTTGTTGTAGAGTTAAGAAAAGTTAGAGAGAAGCAAGAGAAAAGTTAGAGAGAAGATAAAAGGTATATTAGCCTATTAAAGATGTTGAGAAAGAGAATATATATATATATATTAAAGAATAATAATTAATTTTTTTAATATAAAAATATAATATTACGTGGAAGTTACGTGGCATGACATGGCAGGTGTGTGTTGCTCACTTTCCATTACACATCTGGGTGTGATTTTTCGAGGGGGGGGGGGTAATAATTCCATTTTAAAAATGTTCAGGAGGGTCATAGGACCCCCGCAAAGTATAAGTGTGTAGTTGGGATTTGGGGTAAAGGTTGGGGGGGTTTGGCTATTTTCTCTTAAATTTTTAACACTTAGATGACTCATAATAATTAATTATGAGCGATATTTAGCAAAATTATGGTTGAAGCAGATGCAGCAGACATGTCATTTATTTTTTAATTAAATATTATTAATTTTTTAATACATAAATGACTTATAATAATTAATTAAAAATGATATAACAAAGTCACGGTTAAAGCAACTAAAAAAGACATCATAAATATCTATTTTTTAATTAAATATTATTAATTCTAATATATAAATGACTTATAATAATTAATTAGGGGTAATATAGTAAAAAATATTATTAATTCTAATATATAAATGACTTATAATAATTAATTAAGGATAATATGGTAAATCAAAGAGTAATTAGGGGTAATATAGTAAATAATGAAGCACTTAGTCGAAACCAGCGCTTCTATTATATAGAAAAAAAATAAAAAAAAATAAATAATAGTGTCTCATTTCATGGCATATGCACCAAGTGCAAATGTTCATATGACAAAAAAGAAGATAAATAACTTCATCTCTATCATTCAAGGTGTCACAATTTTAGAGGATTAGAAATTAATTAGAATTACTATAATAACTTTGTGAGGACTACCAAAAATTGATATTCTCTCTTATATATAATAGTAATATATATAGATATTGATGTGTATCTGAAGTACCCGATGCTCTCTTTTTTGGAGCACTTACAAAAAATAGCCTATGTTTCAGTAAAATGGGAGTGCCTCAAATCTAACTTTCAAAATCACAATTCATAGCATCTCTTTCTCTTTTTCGTCCTTTATTTTCATTTTTCTTTGTTTACTTTTTATTTTTTTTAATCACTTCTACCTCTAGCCGTTATTTCTCTCTTTTTTTAAAATTTATTTTTTATCTCTTATATCTCTAGCCTCTACTTCTCTTTCTTCTTATTTTTCCTTTTTTTTCTTTTTTCTTTCTCATTTTTTTTATTGTCTATTACATTTTACTCATTTTTTGTATTTATGAAAAATATGATTGAGTCGAGTACAAGTGATGAAAGATGACATAAACATCATACCCGCTCATTGTATTTGCGTTCACCATAATTTTTTTCATTTTTTTCTATTTTTTTATCTTGTTTGGTTCTTACTTTTTCATTTTTTCCCTCTCTTCTATTTCTCTTTCTTCCTTTTTGTTTTTTTTCTCTTTTCTTTTTTTCTTCTTTTGTTATTCCCTGTTTTTTTTTTTTTTTCTCTTTTTGGTTTATTTCTTCTTTTTGTCCTATCTTCACTTTTTTCTTCTTCTTTTTTTCTTATTTTTGTTTTTTTCTTTCTTTTTTACTTCTTATAAAATTAAATTCTCCCTTCTATCTCTAGCTTCTATTTTTCTTTTTTTTTTTTTCTTTTTTTTATATTTTTTTCTTTCTCATCTTTTTGCTCTATTTTATATTTTTTGTATTTAAAAAAAATATGGCTACATCGAGCACAAATCATGAATGATAACGAAAATGACACAATCACTTATTGTATGTGTATTCGCACCATCATTTATACTTTTGTATTCGTTGATACAATTATATTTGTATTTATATTTTATAATTTACACTTATATTTGTATTTGTATTCTATAGTTCGCACTTGTATCTACATTTTATAGTTCACACTATCATTTATATTTTATAAAATTTACACTTATATTTTAAAATTTTATTTTGTATTTGTACTTTATAGTTGATTGCAGATTGTATATGTATTTTATGGTTTTATTTCATTTGTATTTATATCTATTTTTGCCGATGGATTTGTATTTTTATAGAATTATTTTATATTTTTATTTATAATTTTATTTGTTTGTATTTGAATTTGTAGTTGACAACATCATTTGTATTTTTAAATAATTAAAAATAATTTATTATTTTTCTTCTACGAACACTTTTATTTATATGCATTGATACAAATGTATTTTATTATAAATTGAACAATAAAAATGCAAATTATAAATTCACAAATTTAATATTAAATTATACAAATATAAATGTTACATTTGTTTCAAATGAAACATGTTTATATTGCTAGAACCATACACATATAAATGATACTTATTTATATACAAATAAAAATGATAAATTTGACATACAAATACTAACGATACATTTGCATTAAATGATACGTTACATATTTGTATATTTTAGACTCAAGCAAATACTATTAATCCATATATTTGTTTGTATATAAATATAAATGATAAATTTTACATATTTACGAATAAACAATTCAAATACAAATAATAAATTTATTTAAAATATAGATAAAGGGCCTAAAATGCTCTTTAACTATGTAAAATGGTACAAAAATGTCCCTCGTCTACCTATTGGGCCTAAAATGTCCTTTTCGTCTACCTATTGGGCCTATTTTGTCATTTAATTTAGGAAAATTACATGTAAAGACCATCCTTAAAACTTAATTACATAAATATTAGTACTTTTTTCAATATTATAAAAAAAATCACGTATATAGTCATTTAAAAAAATTATTATAATTCCTAATTTAATGCTATAACTAATTATCAATTCACCTTAATTTAAGACATATTTTCAATCTTCAAATTAAAAGTGGAAAAGATAATCCCTGCTTTCAAATCTTTCTTTCTTATATTCAAATATTTTTAAATAAACTAAGTATTTCAGTATTTGCTTGTGTATGTTTCGTTTTGTTTTCATGCATGTTAACCATCTAGTATTATTTTATTATCGTGTATTTTTAATTCTAATGTAATGGGTTAACCATAATTTTGTATTGATAAATATTTGTGGAATAAAAAATATTATGTTGGAAGTACATAAATACCATGTATTTTTGTCGTATAAATATAATTTATGTCAAAATCAGATTATTATTATTATATTTTTGATATAATTTATGGGATAAATATTCATGGCATATCTCATTATGTCGGAAGTACTTTTCTTGTTAAAAAATTATTTATTAAATATAAATATATATTTCCAGTATTACATGGTATAAACTTTTTATATCTAAAATTTACTATGTATGTTTATGGTATAAATCTAATTTATATGATATAATCATAATTTGTATGATATAAATATATAATTTATTTTTATGATATAAATATACTTTGTATAATATATAAAGATACCATGAATTTTTATGGTATAAATATACCATATATTTTTATGAAGGCATCATGAAAGCAGGTAATAAAAGTGAAAAATATAAAATTTTGATATAGTATATAAAAATATCTTTCCATGTAATTTGCTTAAATAAAAGGACAATATAGCCTAAACAGGTAGACGAAAAGGGCATTTTAGGCTCAACAGATAGACATGAAGTACATTTTAGGCCCAATAGGTAGATGAAGACATCGTTACACTATTTCACATTATTGCAGGCCATTTTAGACCCTTTTTCGTTTAAAATATACAATATGATATAAATAAATATAAAATATAAAATACCACAATAATAAAAAAAGAGAAAAAATATTTAAAAAGGAGAAAAACTGACCAAAAAGAAAAAAACAAAAAAAGAACGAAAAAAAGGATGAAAAGAATATAAATAAAACGAGAAAGAAAAATGAAAAGAAAAAAGAAAACGGAAAAGAAAAAGAAAAAAGAAATAAACAAAGAAAGGAAAAGAAAAAAAAAATTAAGAAAGATAATAAAGAAGAAAGACTATGAACTTTATTTAATTGACTAAAAACATTATGAATTATAATTAATTAAAATTTAAATTAAATAAAATAGCTTAAAAAGCCATGCAGTTACCTCTTCTTTTAAACATTTTATGTCGGGAGATCAAAGTTACTTCTAACTTGTTTATAAGAAGCTAGCTTAGTAGCCTACATCTATGGCTCTCTTCCCCTATAATCACAGCCCAACAACTCATACACAACCTGAAAGAAGAAAAAACACGTGCGCCAGTACTGGTGTTTTGTTATCATTGATTTAACTTACATATACCCGCCACTGTAAAAATAAAAATAAAAATAAATTACATTAACACTATTAATATATTTCTCAATTTTAATTTGACTGTCATATTTTGACTGCACATAAAATTTAAGAAAGTATAGAAATTTTTAAATTTTATAGTCAAGGACATGCAAATCTTGTAGCCTTAAATATGTCGTGTGGAAAATTAGAAATATAAGTTGTCAAAAAGAAATAAGACATTTTTTTTAAAACAAACTATAAATAGAAAAAAAACAAATTCAAAAAAAGGGAGTATCTTTTTAGTACTACAAGATAATTTGGATAACTAATTTTATTATCCTAATTGTCTTTTAAGTTATGTATAGTTATTTGCGTTATCATGTCTAGGACTGAAACTATATAGGAGTATTATTATAGCCCATGACCAAACATTCTTCAAATTAGCACCAAAGCCTCGAAAGGAGTAGCAAGCATGCAAGCTAAAGTGCATGATTTCTTGAATCTGACCGACAAAAGTTTTGCCGGCTATTTTTCGAAGTAAAAGTGAGTAGATCAATTAATTAAAAGAGGATTGCATATACTAATATTGTGTCATTTACACAACGTCGGTAGACTAATGAAAGGTTCCTGAAATATAAAAAAGCTTTAAATTTGGTGCATGTAAGAAATCGTGGCCAAGATTAAAGAATTTTAATATATTAGATTGAAAACTAGACTAGACAATTCATAAGTGTAGATCTAAACTCACATGATCTTGAACTCCCGCTCTTTGAGAAGTTGAAGTGTTGATGATTGCAGAAGGCTTAAAATCCTCATGATTATTTGCAGCAAACATTGGCATCGTGGAGCGTTCTCGAACAAAATTAGAAGAAGTAGTCACAGTTGCTGGTGGTGGAATCCTCCACAAGGCTAAAGGACTTCCATTTATAGTCGGCGTAATTTGTTGATGAGAATAAGGGCTTCCATAAAATTTAGTACTGGTGTTTGCCATCCATGTTGATGGATTATGGTAATTAGGTGCACCAAGACGATAGTTCATTATGCCATAAATATTTGCTTCTGTGAAAGCACCATGGACCATTGCAGATTGGAGATGAGCTCTTTTAGCATGTTGTCGTTCTCTCTTATGTGCATTTTGATGCCCTCCTAATGCTTGTGAAGTTGGGAAATTCCTGCAACAATAATGACACTCGAATTTCCTGCCGCCTTCAGCATTAATATTATTCTCTTTTATTTCTTCTACTTCAATGGATCCTGATTCGTCGGTTGCAGCTATATAATTATCACTAGCTCTAAGTTCTTTCCCAAAAAGACTAATGGCCTTTTCTTTAGGTGGTGCTGAACCTGGAACTGGACGGATAAACGGTAACTGAGAGAAGGACTCCACGTTCATGAAATCACGAGTTTCTCTATCTATCTTCTCCATCAATTCTCTGGTTTTAGATGAAAAAAGGATACAAGGCGAAGCAAATAAGTGTGCTGTCTATATTTCTTTACTTAAAATAAAGAGGGGTGGGGGAGGGGGCATAGAGGGACCACTTATAAATGAAGTGGTCTGATCCAAGGATAATTGGAGCTGACCTTTCAATATATGTTGTGTGACCTCACCAAGCCACACACAAATTTTGGTGCATCCTCGAGGATTAATCTTCTTTTTTTTTAAGGATTTTTTTTTCAAAATATACTTAGATTTTAGATCATGTAATCTTTTATGCAATAGTGGTATACATTAACTTATTAGAGAAGGTCATTCATTTTATTTCATATTTCCATTTCAATATAAAGGCTTACATCGTGTAAACACCACTTAACATGGTTATACGCAAAGAGATTGTATTAATTTTTTTATGGGCTACAACTACCAGAATATACCCAAAAAAAAAAACGTTTAGCGTCAATTAGTCATTTTGATCATTTTTGCCGTAAAAAAGTTGTCAGTGATATTACAAATTAAAATGCCCTAGGGAAAAAAGGGATTCTTTTTCAACGAGTATGATTGATATTAATTAAAAATATATAGTCGAGGTAACATACAAAATTAGATAAAGACTAGAGGAGATTTGAACGTCCAAATTCATAGTTAGAAATTTTCTGTCTCACAAGAATCTCATAGAGACGTAGATGTGGATATAAGGAAACAAACATTTATACATGCCAGAAACTTCATCTTGTTTCTTCGAAACGTTGCTCAAATTTCAACTGAAATCGCCTCAATTATCCACCAAGTTGTTCCAAATTGAGGTTGAAACTTAAGATATTTACGACGTAATCCAATAACACCCGGTTAAAACAAATCACAGTTATGCAGATTCAATTTTTTTTAATCCGATCTCCAAGTTTCTTCAATGGCTTTAATTAAAGTTTTTGCACATCTTCTTCACTTTCCCAAACAACTAATCTTTTCTTAATCCACAAAATGGAAGATGGATTAGGGACTGAAATTCGCAAACTTCATTGTCAAGCTTAGAAACTTTAAACTAGGGGTTCGATTATATGATGCTGCACATTTTTTTGGCATTCAATTAATTTGATTGTGTGTTCTGTGCATCCAAATTGTTCTATGCTCTAACCAATAAGACCTATTAATTTAAATAACTATAGAAAGCATTGTGACATGACCCAAAAATAGGCTTGTGATGACACTTGTGCACCCTTTAGTACAAGTAAGCCTATCCCAACACAAAAATACAATTTCAGAATAAAGAAGCAGAAGACCAAGAAAATAAACCCAAAAATATAAATAAAGTAGAAGTAATATTCACGATACATTCTCTCAAGTTTGGTTGTCACTAAAGCAAGCCTCTACTATAGATTAACGAGTATGCTAAGATATCTTATATGCAAAAGTAAGCACGAAATAGTAAGAGAGAGATCCGGGTAAGCTTGAAGTCCATCCGTCACTACCTCGACCTACGCAACGTCAATGTAGAAGAAATGATCTACAAAATGCTACTCGATTCAATACCTGCACGGAGTACAGAAAATAAGAAAAAGAAAAGAAAATCTAAGGTGAGTATAAAAATTCACGTCTACTCAACAAGCATCATAAATACCAACCCTAATCCAAAGCGATGGCGAGGATCACCACACCGGCTACCCAAGGTATCAAATTAATCTTCATCACATCAAATCATGATACTTAATCCTATGAAGGTAACTCAAAACAATGGCCAACAATCATAATCAGAATAGGGTAGGCATTATAACCTAGGTGAGTCAACACTAGCCATTTTATGATCCACAATTAGAGAGAAACACTATTACAGAAGACTAACACGACCGATCTAGGGTCTTGTCATAGTGGAAATCCCAATCCAACAAGAAACGAAGATCATCCCGATATCCAACCCAACCAATTAACAAACAACAAAAAAATAACCAAATCGATAACCATTCCATAACATACCCAAGTCCATAGTTTGTCCATACAAAGCCTCTATAACAAAATAAAAATGTCCGGTCGGGACATGCCCCCAACCATAGAAAAAATCAATATTAAAGTCTAAACCAATAAAGACATAAGAAACTCAAAGCAAGAAATGGAGCCTTTCAAAGTATGGAAGCTCACCACTTCAAGTCAACACAAGTTGTCCCCGAATTCAAGTCACTGAGCAATAGGTGTGATAGTATGACCATCACCTACATCGCATAGGGATACAACGTCCGAGGACGGTTAGCGGCAGGAGCAGATGAAGAGCCAACAAAGATCTTGTTAGCCCTTGAAGCCATTCTAGCATGTTAGTCACACTGCATATGACCAATCTGACCACAAAAAAACATCTATTCTTCCCTTCCTCACAGAATCCATGATGCAACTACCCACAAAATTTACAAGGAGGGTGGGATGGAGCTGACTGAGATCCACTAGCTTGAGATTGGATACTCTATACCCAAACCCTACTATCATGCTGAGATCAGCGATCATCTGATGGCTTTAGATAAGGAGCACTAGCCATGGAGAAAGAACTAGAACTCCCCTACTTATTTTTTAGCCACTTACCACCATCTCTATCACTTTGCTCAGAAGGCCTAAATTTCTTCCCTGCCTCTCACTAAACTCAGCCTGCTTTCTCTTCTCTTCTTTCACCTGTTGTATATACATGACCAATCTAGAGATGTTTATGTCCTTGATAAATAATGCAGCCTTACTCTCAAGGATAAACTCACGAGACAATCCTAAAGAGAACTTACGCACTCTAACCCTCATGCTAAAGACCAACTTAGGAGCATACCTATACAACTAATGTAATTTTTAGGAATACTCCTCGACATACATCCTACCTTGCCTTAGATTCCCAAACTCTTCTACTTTCGTTTCCCTTAACATTTGAGGAAAGAAATGGTCCAGAAATGCACTAGAGAAATCCTCCTATATGGTAGAATCAACATCCTCTCCCCTCAACTATTCCCATTCTTTATACCACTGGTACGACATATCTTTCAATTGATAGGCAGTAAACTCAACACCTTCAACCTTTGAAGCATGCATAACTCGAAAGATCTTCTTTATTTCATCAATGAAATTTTGAGGATCCTCCTCAACCTATGTAACAATAAAGGTCATAGGATTCAACCTCATAAACTTACCAACCCTTGTGGCATCAGAAGACGGAGTAACAAAAACACCATGCTCAAAATGAGAAGTTACCAACTGAGCCAACAAGGTAATGGAATGACAAACCTCAACATTAGTAGCCTCCCCTTGAGGCGACTGCGTATGAGTATCGCCCTTAGGAGTAGGACTAGTAGGGAATGGTGGAACCCCACGAGGACAGTCAGATGCAGCGACCCTTGATCTAGTCTAGACTCTAGAAGTATAATGTGTCCCATCAATAATGTCCCCAGTTGAGATAGAAGAGTTTACATGAACATCAGATCATCTTGAAGGTATGATCTGAAAGATAAACAAACAAAAATTAGAAGGATCTAAGACCTCAGACTTTATAGCTTGAAATAAGACAACAAGAAAGTAAAACATACCTAAATGTCTTATAGACTCTCTCTTATAAGTGTGACGCGCTACATACCCTTAAAAGAGACTCTACTTGACATGACTTTTTGGATACCCAACTAACTATGAACCTAGGCTCTGATACCAACTTTACATGACTCAAACCAGGGCCTGGTTGTAATGGACATCCCAAGTCCAACAAGAATTGGAGATCGCCGCTAATACCCAACCCAACCTATCAGCAAACCAAAAAATAATAACCAAATCCATAACATACCTAAGTCCACAGTTTGTCCATACAAAGCTTCTAAAATAAAACAAGAATGTCCGGTTGGGACATGCCCCCAACCATAGCCAAAACTAATATCTAAGTCTAAACCAATAAAGACAAAAAAAACTTAAAGCAATAAATAGAGCCTTCCAAAGTATAGAAGCTCACCACTTTAAGTAAACACAAGCTATCCTTGAATCTAAGTCACTGAGCATGAGGTGTGATATTATAACCAACCCCTACATCACATGGGTATACAACGTACGATGATGGTTAGTAGTTGGAGTGCTAGCATATAACTCAAGTATAAGGATAAATTAATACCAACAGTTCAAAACAAATCAACCAATGCAATAACTAATGCAATACTTACGTATACATACATACATATATATACATACATATATATATATATATATATACCATTCCAAGAGATGGAACAAGATTAGCATGAACTTTGAAATCATTAACATGGGATGTGTAGAATAACCATCATAGAACAAGGCGCACATGGGTTATATGGGCCTAGCTCTACTCGAAGGGCCTCGGTGCGTATAGCCGCACAAACCAGAGAATATCCATAACTATATATGCCTATATGAGGAACTCAAACCTCCCGACATAATCAAGGTGACTTAAGCACTAATACATGTATCATGGGTAATTCAAACCTCCTATTTATATATTCATTCGGGGGACTCAAACCACCCAATTATAAAGATACCCAACTAGCTTGATTTCAGTGTTAGTCCTTCGAACTCCACTTTCATGGACCAGATACACATCCCGCTTTAAAGCCTAATTTAAAATTATAATTTCATATACTGTAAGATCCCACAAAATTCTTGGCTTAATTCAGTCCTTTAAGCTTGTCTAGGGGTCCCAGACTTAGAATATTTTAGCTAAGTATTCAGACTTGGTGCCATTTTAGCCTACAAAATTTGACAATCTTATTTCATGACTTTCACGTCCTCCAAATATTGATATTTGAGTTAATTCATGATCAGGAATGTCCGTAGGTGTTTCCGGACAAGTTTAAGATCTTTTGGACTTGGTTAAAAGCTCTTTTGGAAACCTAAAATAGTGAATCAATGCGATCTTGGTGCACCGCATCGACTATCGTGTTGATAAATATTTTCTGCAGCTCTCAGCATCAATTTCTAGTGAGTCGACGCGGACTCGATGCGACACATTGGCTATCAGATCGATGCCAATGACATGAAGCGTCGGTCTGTGCGTCGATAGAACAATTTTTAGTTATTAAAAAACCGCTTCTTTGGGGGTATTTGGGTCATTTTCCCCCAACGTTCAGCCCCCTAAAACACAAAATTCAGCCCTAATTCACAAAAGTATACTCAGTTTCTCTCAAAATCTCTCAAGAACAAGCCTTAGGGTTTTCAGTTCAAGATTCAAATCTCAATAATTCTACCATCAATCTTCTCAAAATCAAGAATCAAGGTATGTGAAGTGTTCATCCAAGGGTACCTTCCACCCTTGGAGTCCAAGAATCTATTTTAAACTCCAATTGTATGAATTTCATGAATTCCATGTTGGGTTTGATAATATCCATATTTACAATGATTAATTGGGTTTTCAATCCATGTTTTATGATAAGTTAATGTGGGGTTAGTTGAGTTATATGTCCTATCATCTGAAAATCATGCTAAAGCTTTCAAATTGTGAATTGGGTATAAGGAATTATATACTTACATATTGATTAGTAGTATGTGCATATTTTATACCTTTTAAGTGATTGATGAATTAAGTATGTGAGTTGAATAGTGAAAATTATATCATGTTAGCATATGTATGAAAGGTATTTTGAATGACTTTGGGACGTATGTCGAGATGGTATTTTGGAATAATATTTTGAGATATGTGTCAAGCTTTATGCTTCCCAATGACAATTTAAATTATTGAATATATATTTGAGACATGAGATGTCTTGATATCTATAATTGTTAATTTCATATTTTTATTTTGAATGATTTCGAGATATATGTTTAAATTGTATTTTAGAATGATTTTGAGATTTATGATAAGCTTAAAGCTTCTTTATGACGAAATTGAATCATTGAGCATATTGAGATATAACATTTGAGATGTTACCATGAGTCTTGATATTTTCTCAAAAATATTGATGTTGTCATGACATGATAAATTGTTACATTTTGACATTTAAAAAGGTTGAGTTCTATTATTAAAATTTCATGATATTCGAAAAAGGGTATACACTCAAATTACTTTATGAAGGATTTAATAGACTTTGAATTTTTTTCTAATATGGATATACATGATTACTTCATTACTCTACTTCTTAAATTGAGAATTTATTCTATGAATTGCATACTACTACAATGAATTGATATTTCTAAAGGCTTTTGAGATAAAAGTCGTGATTTGAGTTGTACTACGGGATATGTATTCTTATTATGAATTGAAGGTCTCAAGTGCTTTTCAAAAGCTGTTGTCATGATTTAATTGTCGAATTGAAAGAATAATCATTTGAGTACATTGACCTTGAACTTGCAGAGTCGAGATAATTTTGACTATGAGAAAGATTGATTTTGATATAGATGTTGAGATGAATTTTGGTATTTTTTTCGGATGATTTTAATGAGTTGAATTATTGAAAAAATTAAGTATTGAGTCTTCATATCCTTGTCCAAATGTTGAGTCGGTTATGGTTCCATGCATTGATACATTGTTGATGTTGAAAAAGATTGAAATGTTTTAAGTCGAAGTTGGGGTTAGGAATCCACAAATTGTTGATGAATTATAAATTGAGATATTTGATTTGGTCTTTATGATAGACCTTTGCGATGATGATGGTGGATTTCCTAACGCGTTCTAAGCTTGTCAGGGAGTAGTACTTAGCACCAAGAGAGAAATTTGGTATTTCCCCAAACCTATGTGCCACCATAGGGTTGTTTGATGATGATATTATTGGCCAGAGAGCCCGATTGTGATTATTGCAATTTTAAGGTCGTACTCCCTGGCAAAGAGTATGACGCTCCCGCCAACGGGGATTTCAAACGTTGGTATTCCATGTAGCTCACGTAGGGTTGTCGGTTATAGGAAACTCCCCTGTCCATAAAAGTCATGTTTCTTGAATTACCGAGTCACTCTGAGATTTGAGTCAAAGAGTTGAGATGTTATGATGAATTATGATTACCTATGATGAATTTTGATGATATGATAATTTATGATGATTTATCATAATTTATGATTTTTGATGATTTACATGGATTATGAGATTTTACCATTTGAACTATTTATTATGAAAGTATGAAGAGTATGATTTGATATAACTCAAGCCAAGTGAATCATCATTGTCTGTATGCATGTTTTCATGAAATTGATGATGTTATTTAAAGTGTTGCATGCACCCCCACATACTTAGTACATTCTCTTTGTGCTGACCCCCATTTACTATTCTATTCAGTTGCAGTTTCCGATCAGCAGGTAAAGAGTCCTCACAGTTCAGGGACTTGGGTCGGTTATTTTAGTTTGGAGCATTGTATCTTCTTTTATCGGTCGTATTGAGTATGGTAGTAGTGAGTCATAACCCAACTATGTACATACAATACTAGAATAAGCTTCATAGACAGTAGTAGTGGTTGATGTATTCATTCTCCTTCTTGTATATGTATATGTGTTAGTAGAATTGTCATCTTGTAATTCCAATATTGTATTGAACAGATTCTGTATTGAGATATTTTCAGCTTCATTCTCTCAGAATTATATTTTAATCAGTTTCTTTTGAGTTATACCGATGAAAAGGGTTAGCTTGGGCTCTGATACGCCCAAATTACAGCTCTCGTTAGAAAGTGTAAGCGGTCGCTGTCAAATATAGAACCCAACGGGGTTGGGTGTCGAATCCCACAGGGAATACTTGGTCACTAAGTGTTGCAATTGTTAGTAGACTGTTGGTCGAAAATTCCATGGAAAAGTGGGGTTTTGATTTAGGCGTGAATTAATAATATCAAAGTAACGAATGAATGATTTGTTTAGTAAAGGTTAATCACAGAGAATAATAAGTTAGGGTTATGTCCACCTTGTAGTTTCTACTTCTCTATTAACTATGAGTAACGTGGAATTTAGACATGCATGCACTTATAGAGAATCGTATTCTAATTCTAAATCCAAGTGTTTCCCAACCATCAAGGATTTATTTCACTTTAGCTCTCCCGAGCCTAAAGTGTATAACAAATGGTACAAATTGTCCAAGAAGTTAATCCGGTTAAGGCATTAACGTGTAAATAGAGGTTAGAAGCCCTATTTCCTTGTCACACTCTCTTTTCCAAACATGTAACTTTTCTCCCGAACAAGTTAATGCTATAATGGTATGTTCTCTATGTTTGCAACCATGAGAATTTAATTAAAACGAAGAGAGTAATGATATAAGTAGCATACACATCAAGAATTCACAAACTCATAGCAACAAATAGTATCTTACAAGGTTTCCATAACCCTAACAGAGAAGTTTAGCTACTCATGAGTACAACTGAAATCAAAGAAGACATCATCATCATACCAAAGTTAGAATAATCTCACGATGGGGATGAGTTTGACGTCAAACAAGAGGTTGACGTTTTTCTTCCCTTTAGCCGTTCGTGTAGCCTTAGCGTTTTTCTTTGTCTTAAACTTACAGAATCTGTAAACTAAATAATAAAAAGTGCTGAATAATAATGAAAAGTGCTGAATAATAATGATTGAATGAATGCTGAAAAATTCAGCAAATAGGGTTTTTATAACATCCTTGTCCTACTAAGTTACTGCTGCATCCCTAAGTATTTAGAAATACTGATTTTGCTCGGGCCAAGTTCTCCATGCATCACATTCAGTCCACAAGCTTCCAAAAGCTGCCTTCCCTCTTATGTGAAGTTTCCCTTTGCTGCCCAAAGGTCCACTAAGTGCTGAAATCTTCATCATTAATACCTAAAAAACATGCTAATCACATAGGTTAGCTCACTTAAAGGAAAATGGACTAAAAGTGCAGGAATTATATATTTTATCCTCCAAACTTAGCTAAAATATGGGTAAATTATGGTTCTTAGGGGTATAAATACGCCCAGCATCACCACCCCACACTTAAAGCTTTGTTCGTCCTCGAACAAAATATTACGTCCATGCAAACACCTAACTAGAATTTCACAATAGCAACACAAAATGTTCAACAAGACATGCACGACAATTATTAACAGAGAGTAGGTTTCTTGATCACTACTAGAAATAATTCAACCTCCAACATAGACTCGTGAGGATGGTTAATTCGTATCCACAAGTCAAGCCACAAAGAATCATATAACACTACCCAAAAATCATCAACCATATGTGTCTCACACAAGATATTACCCATGATCACTCACAGTTTTGCAATTTTCAAAACATGGGTATAAGACTCTCCTTGCTCTCACTTCTCACAATGAATTCTTATGTTGCAACTGATGACCATAGGCTTGCCCTTAGTGTAATGCTCTACTAATATCGAAATGCTAAGTTTAGGATCAAATAGGTCTTTACAGGTTGTAATGTAGGCTAAGGGACAGGTAGGACTATTTTGGCCAGAAATAGTGACTATGTTCCCTAAGCGCTTTAATACACTACGTTATGTCATTAACACTCTCTTTTAAACAACCCCTCTACTTTTCTTTCATCTACCACCCCTTCTCACCTATTTTGTTATTCAATTATAAACACAACTATCTTTTTATTTTTCTATTTCTTTCTTTTTTTTTTTTTTTATAAAACACCTCTATGATAGCCACTCCTTTTCACAATAATTTCAAGTACCAATACACTCTGAGACAACTCTGAGACATCACTCTCACCCAATTTCCTCTTATTTTGTCACATGACTCTACAATTTAAAGTGCTTAGGAATTTGGATCAAATTATGGTCTTGAAAAAAATGGATTAGGCTATATATGAGGCTGTCAAAGAAAATAGCTAAAGGCTCAAAGGGGGTTAACTAGGATAATGTACAAAGGTAGGTAAAAAGAAGGTAAACAATTACAGGCTGCCAAAGAAATGCCTAAATCATCTCCTAAACTCACACTCTTTATTTCTCTTTACACACACACCAGGCAAGTTCTAGCATCAGTCACAACACAGAATATACTATAACCTCACACACACAAGGCACATGGTCAACTTTATTGGGAGCAGTATAGACTCTTGACCCAACAGATGAATGAATTAAACCACACAATTATCACACAGTGAGTCACACTTAGAGCCTAAATGTCTCAATAGTAATGAATTAGCACAAACTCTTGTTATAATACCATGCCGTCTATCAGAATAATTTCATGCAAAATATAAAAAAAATCGAAAATTTAACTAACTAATTACGACTAATTAGCAAAAACAAGAATAAATGTAGGCAAAGAAGTACCATACAACATACAAATACCAGCACCCCACACTTAGACTGGACACACTGCCCTCAGTGGAAAATAAATAAGGAGAACCTGATTAGTCGGACTCTTCCTCTATGTCTGGGGTCATACCCCCTGCGTCGGAATCATCATCAGAGTCGTCGTCATCAGAGTTGTCCTCCACGTCTGAGTCTGGTAGTCAGCGATTATCGTCAGTCGGCACGTCATCATCGAGAGGTTCCTCAAAATGTACCTCTACTCCACACATAGCCCGCGCATGCTCATTCATCGGGTAGTCATAATCCAACTGCTGAAGCTCTGCATCAGTCGGAACCCGACCCCCACTCATCATGGTAAACCGAGTCATGCCATATAGATGGCGAAAGAGACTTTCATCCCGAGCATGTCTTTCTGTAGTAGTAAGGTTGATGCCATGACCAGTTTCAGGCTCTTTAACTTTCGTAAGATCAACCTTCTTTGGGTTGTGTGGAAGCTTATGATTTGCAGGTTCCTCTTCAATGTGCTCCTTCCTTAAGATCGCAGTCAAAAAATTGCCAAAGCTGAAATAGGACCTTTTGTGCAGCCTAGCCTTACGCATTGACGATCGTATAACCGCACCAATGTTGATGGGAATATTAGTCATCAGAGCGTACACCAAGCATACTCTATCACGTGTGATCTTTGTGTACTGTGTCCCAGGAATCAGGCAAGAGTTGACTATCCTCAACCATATACAAGCTTCTCTGTTCAAGAAAGCATACAGGAAGGTATTGTGCCGACCGTTATCCTTGTGATGAATCCACCGGGCCATGGACCTTGTTCCGCACAGTGTGTGTCTGATTTTCCTGTAGGGAGGTCTGTGATAAAGATCCTTGAGCGGTGATGGATCCACAGATGGAAGGCCCAGAAAAGAGTTGAAGAACTCCGCATTCAGTTGTAAGACTTGGCCCCAAATCTTTACTTCACTTCCGGTAGTCTTTGGGGACCAATTGGCATAAAACTCTCGCGTTAGATCAAGATTGCATTCCCCCATATCTCGGAAAATGAAATCAAGATTTAGTGCCATGATTTTAGCCAAAATGCGGGGCTCTCTCTTTGCTAGACTCTCCTTCTGCATCAAATCCACGTGAACATATTTTTTTACTTTGTTGTTCTTGTACCACTCCTTTCCTTCCTCATCTAGGACCTATTTTATCCCGAAAGTGCATCGAGGCACTTGCAAAGAGGAGGACTCAGCTTGCTCTTTTCTTGACCGTTTTTGACCTTTCTATGAGGTGGACACTTTTTCTTTTCCTTGTCGTCCTTTTGGAGCCATTCTACCTGAGATCAAAATAGAGTCATGTTAGTTTTATCTCGGAAGATTCACTATAATTGAACAACAACCAGTGATGGCACCACCCCACACTTAATTTGTTGGCACAGACTAATTAAGTGAGTGATGTCGATTACTCAGAATTCATCGACATACATTTAGGCGATATGTTCCAACATGTTTAGCACAGTCATATTTTCATGTAATCTTGACTATCCTTTCCAACTTTATTTCAATGGATTTATGCACTTTTTGAAAAAGACTACCACATAGAGTTCTTATCAGGTTATTGCATAGAAATAATCACACCATCGTATACTTGTGGTCAATCATAATCCATACCTCGATGAATGAGTCATTCAAACATTCAATCTTACAACGTTCAAGATTACGCATTAACTTCACAATTTCGACTCCATAAAAATATGACAGTGAATAACAATCAAGTACAAGTCGGAACAAAGTCAAGAACACCCACACATATTCTTTCACTCAATCTATATGTATCATAACAAACCAATCATATTCTTATCACCAAACACCACTCCAAAATCTAAAATACCATTATAAGCGTAGTATTGCAACAACTACGGGATATAAAAGAATAACTTACTTGGCGATTGTTTGATGATCTTGCAAGATTAGATGAGAAAAAAGAAAATTTTTGAGAGATTTGGGAAGCTTAGGCGGCGCCTAGGTTGAGAAAACAAGTGCATTTTGTTCTAAGGTTGAAGATCTATTTATAGACTAAGCCATGGGTCGGGTTTGATCCATGTAAAATCGGGTTAGGAGACAAAAAGGCATAAGTAGGCGGCACCTAATGCTTTGCCTATGCTTAGCATAGGCGGCGCCTTTGTCAATGCCTAGTTGGACATAGGTGGCGCCTTTGTCAATGCCTTGTTGGTCATAGGCGGCGCCTTTGCCAATGCCTTGTTGAAACAGTGAGCATAGTCAATGGTATAGGCCTTGCCTTGTCCATTGCCTAGATTTGCATAGGCCTTGCCTTGTCCATTGCCTAGATTAGTATAGGCATTGCCTTGTCTATTGCCTAGATTAGAATAGGCAATGCCTAGCTGATAGCATTTGCTCCATCATTCCTACTTTACCACCTTTAGCATGGCTCACTTTCAACTCAAAATTTAGGACCAATCTCACCCTTTATACATCTTTCACCTACACTTAATCAAAAATAACAAAAAATGATTAGACGGATGGGTTGCCTGCCACCAAGCGCCTTAGTTTTGGTCGTGCTCGACTCTTTTTTTTGGATTTTTATTTAACAAAAACAAACTCCTAGTAAAACAAAACTATTAAAAACGATGGGTTGCCTCCCATGTAGTGCTTGATTTATTGTCGCGGCACGACATAGTTATCTCGATTACTTTAGACTTCATCGAGATAGACGGTGGCTATACATTTTATCGAGTCAAGTGGACCGATATATGGCTTCACTCGTTGTCCATTCACTTTAAATACACCACCATCATTGTTTTCTAACTCTACTACCCCAGACGAGTAGACTTGGCTAATTTTAAATGTACCAGACCATCTAGACTTTAACTTACCTGGAAATAGCTTCAGTCTGGAGTTGAAAAGAAGTACCAAATCACCCTTCTATAAGTTTCGTTGGATAATCTTCCGATCATGGTACTTTTTCATCCGTTCCTTGTAGAGGTCTGCTCTTTCATACGCGTGTAGACGGAATTCATCCATCTCATTCAACTGTTCCAATCTCAGATTAATAGAATCATCCCAATTCAGGTTAAGCCGCTTCAACGCCCACAACAATTTATGTTCGAGCTCGATTGGCAAGTGACAAGCCTTCCCATAAACTAGTTGGTAAGGTGACATACCAATTGGTGTCTTGAACGCAGTCTTATAAGCCCATAAGGCATCATCCAACTTTTGGGACCAATCCTTCCTACAAGCATTTACAGTCTTAGCAAGGATCAGCTTGATCTCCCAATTAGAAACCTCTACCTGCCCACTAGTTTATGGGTGGTAAGGTGTAGCTACCTTATGTTGCTTGACCCCATATTTCACCAACACGGCTCTGAACAACATGTTGCAAAAGTGTGATCCTTCATCGCTTATGATGGTACGTGGTACCCCAAAACGAGAGAAGATATTTCTCTTTAAGAATGCTACAACACGCTTACCTTCATTATCAGCCAGCGCTACCGCTTCGACCCATTTGGATACATAATCCACAGCAACTAGGATATATTTCATCCCAAATGAATTCACAAATGGGCCCATGAAATCAATACCCCATACATCAAATAGCTCCACTTCAAGAATTTTAGACATGGGCATCTCATGGTGCTTTGAAATCGCGCCTTGCCTATGACACTGATCACATCTTCTCACAAAATCATAGGCATCCTTGAAAAATGAAGGCCAATAATAGCCGCTTTGCAATACCTTCCTGGTTGTCCGATCACCTGCATGGTGACCCCCAACTTGGGAAGCATGACTTGCTTCCAAGATGCTAGGCACCTCCACATCAGAGATGCATCGCCTAATAACACCATCAGCACATCGTCGAAAAAGATAAGTTTCATCCCAGAAGTAGTGTTTCACATCATGCATGAACTTTCTCTTTTGATGAAAGGAGAGATTCTTAGGCATCACTTTACATACCATGTAGTTTGCAAAGTCTGCATACCACGGTAAGTCTTTCACCATAGTGGCTAGGATCTCTTCGTCGGGAAATGCATCATCAATCTCAAGGTCGGGTTGCGCTATGTGCGCACTCTCAAGTCTAGATAGATGATCAGCTACTTGGTTTTTGCAACATTTTCTATCCTTTACCTCGGAATCAAATTCTTGAAGCAATAACACCCACCGAATTAGCCTTGGCTTAGAATCCTTCTTTGCCATTAAATATCTCAGAGCCGCATGATCTGTATGAACCACCACTTTGGTTCCCAACAAGTAAGCACGGAACTTTTCAAAAGCATAAACAACTGCTAGAAGCTCTTGTTCCGTGACGGTATAGTTCTTCTGGGCTCCATTCAAGGCCTTGCTCGCATAGTATATAGGATGAAATAGCCTTTCTCTTTTCTGACCAAGTACAGCACCCAAAGCTACCCCACTTGCATCACAAATAACTTCAAATGGTAGAGACCAATCGGGTGCTACAATAATAGGAGCTTCAACTAGCTTCCCTTTGAGGCATTCAAATGCCTTCAATCAATCTTCACCGAAGTCGAACTTTGCATCCTTCTCCAAAAGTTTGCATAATGGACTAGCAATCTTGGAGAAGTCTTTAATAAACCTCCAATAAAAACCTGCATGACCGAGGAAACTACGAACTCTCTTTACAGAAATTAAAGGTGATAGTTTCTCGATAACTTCAATCTTGGCTCGATCAACCTCAATTCCTCTTTCAGAGACTTTATGCCCAAGAAAAATGCCTTCCTTCACCATAAAATGGCACTTCTCCTTGTTTAGCACCAAGTTGAATTCAATACATCTCTGCAACGCCATACTCAGATTTGCCAAGCATGATTTAAATGACTCACCTACTACTGAAAAATGGTCCATGAACACCTCCAAGGTGTCTTCAACCATATAAGAAAAAATAGACATCATACAACGCTGAAAAGTGGCAGGTGAATTACATAGCCCAAATGGCATACGTTTGAAAGTAAATGTACCATATGGGCATGTAAAAGTTGTCTTCACTTGGTCTTTAGGAGCAATGAAGATCTGATTATAGCCAGAATAACCATCTAAGAAACAAAACCATCCCTTCCCTGCCAATCGATCAAGCATTTGGTCCATGAATGGCATTGGGAAGTGATCCTTTAGCGTCCACGAATTCAGCTTCAGGTAGTCCATGCACACTCTCTACCCTATGACAGGTCTGAGTGGAATTAGCTCATTCTTTTCATTTGCGACTACCGTTATGCTCCCTTTCTTGGGCACATATTGTACCGAACTCACCCATTTACTGTCGGAGATTGGATACATCACCCCTGCATCTAACCACTTAATAATTCTTTCTTCACCACCTCTTGCATAGGTGGATTCAAATGGCGTTGATGCTCAATTGTGGGCACGCAATCTTCTTCGAGCTGAATCTTGTGCATACATATCCCAGGAGGGATACCAATTATATCAGCAATAGTCCAACCGATGGCTCTCTTGTATTTTTTTAGAACAGAGATGAGAGCCGCTACTTGCTGTTCACCTAAATCAGCCGCAACAATAACCGGAAGTGTATCACCACTTCCCAAAAACACATACTTCAGGTTGCTGGGCAGCTCTTTAAATTCTAGCACTGGTGGTTCTTCAATGGATGGCTTTGCTGGTGGTGAAGGTCGATTCTTAATATCAAGGTCCAGCTTCTTAGGAGCATGAGAATATGACCCTATTCCTGTTAGAGAACAAATAGTTTCTTCATACTCTTCAATATCCTCACGCTCAAAATTTATAAGCACAGCATCCAATGGATCAACAATAAGCTGCTTCTCTACAGATAATTCTTTCTCATCTTCATAATAAACATTATCTACAGAGAACACATTCATATCTTTGGGTTGCTTCATTGATTTGCATACATCAAAATGGACCACTTCGTCATTCATCCGAAATAAAAGCTCATTAGCTCTTAAATCAATAAGCACACTTCCTGTTGCAAGGAAAGGATGCCCCAAGATTATGGGAACTTCAGAATCCACCTCACAATCCAAAATAACAAAGTCTGCAGGAAAAATGAAGGTGGAAACCTTCACCAATACATCATATAAGATACCAACAGGTCATTTTACCGACCTATCTGCCATCACAAGCCGCATATTGGTTGGTGTAGGATCACCCAACCCCAACTTTCTGTAAATAGATAGCGACATCAAATTGATGCTAGCTCCCAAATCACACAATGCCTTAGCAAAATCCAAAGATCCAACCGTGCAAGGAATAGTGAAAGCACCAGGATCTGCCTTCTTCTGAACTAATGATCTTGTAGTGATTGCACTGCAATGATGAACATTATCTGCCAGCTCATAGCGTGCTGCCCGCTTCTTTGTCAAAAGGTCCTTCATGAATTTAGCGTACCCAGGCATCTGTTCCAGCGCCTCCACCAAAGGAACATTAATAGTTAGCTGCTTCAACATAGTCATGAATTTACTGAACCTGGTGTCATCAGCTTTCTTCTTCAGTCTCTGAGAAAAAGGTGGTGGTGGAAGAGGAAGAGTTTTCTCCACCACTTCCTTTTTATCTTCCTTTCGATTATCAATCTTTTCAAGCTGGTGACGTCTAGGTGTAGTGTCATGAACTTTCTCATTCTGATTTTCAGCTTCTACAGAATCATCACAATCTGCTTCAATCACATTCTTTTCTATATTATCAACCACCTACTTGCCTTTGGATGGATTTTCCAACACCTTACCACTCCTGGTAGTAATATCCATACATGATCCATCATTCCTTGGATTTTACATGGTGTCGCTAGGTAGGGTGCCAACTTTTCTTTGATTGAATGCCGCTGATAGTTGACTCAATTGTTGTTCCAACTGTTTTATTGAAGTGGAATGAGAATCAACCAATTGATTTATTGAGGAAAAATCATTTTTTACCTCCGTTACTCTCGTGTTGGTTGCCTCCACTCCTTTCAACAGCTTAGCCATCATATCTTCCATGGACATCTTCCCAAAGCCAGATGCCGCGGCCTCACGATTTCCAGGAGGAACATATAAACCACTCCTGTCAGTCTTATTCTTGTATCCGGATTTATCATAATAGTTCCGACCTTGGTTTCCTTGGGCATTGCCTCGGAAACCCCCCTGATTATTCAAATAATTTGCTTCCTCCTCATAATTGGATTCATATCTTCCCTGTGATACAACGGCCTTAACCTTTTCGGTCTTCCCTGATAATAAATGCTTGGTAAGAAGATCCATCTGCGTTTTCATGTGAGCCATATCATGGTCACGTTCATCTTCTTTTCTCCTTTGTTCTGCCGTTAAGCCAATAGATACAGTAGATCTTGCTACCTCAGAATCCCTGGTATGCCAAGCTCTACTCTGCTTTGTCATACGATCTAGCATATCACTTGCCTCAATAAAAGTAAGGTCCATGAATGACCCACCTGCAGCATTATCAACCACTGGCTTAGTCACTGAATTCAAAGACCTGTATAATATCTCCATCAAGTGGATATTGGTCATCTGATGGTTTGGGCACCGCATAAGCTTCTTCTTGAACCTCTCCCATGTTTCGTGGAGAGCTTCAGTTGGAAGCTGTCGAAAATTGCTGATCTCGTCTCTTAATTATGCTCTTTTGGATGGCGGAAAGAATCTTTCTAGGAAAGTGTGTTTCAGTTGCCTCCAATTAGTAATAGAATCAGGAGTTAGCCCGTTCAACCATAGAGTTGCCTCTCCAGATAGAGACAATGGAAATAAGCGCAGTCGAATTGCATTCTGTCCAACTCCTGGATTGTCAAACGACTTGCATGTTGAGATAAAGTTGATCAGATGCATATTCGGATCATCGCCTGCAAGTCCACCAAATAACCCCTTAAGTTGCAATAGCTGAATCATGGTGCTAGTGATATTGAACTTGGCTCCGGGTGCCAAGGGAAGAGGAATAATAGCCCCTGTGGCACCAACCCCATCCAGATCGTCATCATCATCATCAAAAGGAGCCTGCACAGCTCGACATTCAGGTCTCATTCTAGCTTGACGATATCTCCTGTTCACAGGTGCTGCCACCTCATCTACACACCGTGGATTAAGTAACTCATCATCACCCAGGTCCTCATCATCAGGATTTGTTGCCCGACCTGGGTTATTAATATTTTGTTGATGCACTTGAGCAGCTGCCAACGCAGCTAACCTAGCCTGCTCCTGTTGAGCAACCCTTCTTTCAATGTCACGTTGTGCATCCATTCTGCCAAAAAGTTGTGGTTCAGGATTTATGGGTAATAATGGCTGACCAGATCTTCTTGTATTTGGCATGCACTCTACCAAACCTGAACAAAAACAACAAACAACAAACAAAAAGTAAAATTCGAGATTCTTTGACCAAAGGGTCTAGTAACTATCACAAACTTAGTTGACAACCGTATTCCCCGGCAACGACGCCAAAATTTGATACGCCCAAATTACAGCTCTCGTTAGAAAGTATAAGCGGTTGCTGTCAAATATAGAACCCAACTGGGTTGGGTGTCGAATCCCACAGGGAATACTTGGTCACTAAGTGTTGCAATTGTTAGTAGACTGTTGGTCAAAAATTCCACGGAAAAGGGGGGTTTTGATTTAGGCGTGAATTAATAATATCAAAGTAACGAATGAATGATTTGTTTAGTAAAGGTTAATCACAGAGACTAATAAGTTAGGGTTATGTCCACCTTGTAGTTTCTACTTCTCTATTAACTATGAGTAACGCGGAATTTAGACATGCATGCACTTATAGAGAATCGTATTCTAATTCTAAATCCAAGTGTTTCCCAACCATCAAGGATTTATTTCACTTTAGCTCTCCCGAGCCTAAAGTGTATAACAAATGGTACAAATTCTCCAAGAAGTTAATCCGGTTAAGGCATTAACGTGTAAATAGAGGTTAGAAGCCCTATTTCCTTGTCACACTCTCTTTTCCAAACATGTAACTTTTCTTTCGAACAAGTTAATGCTATAATGGCATGTTCTCTATGTTTGCAACCATGAGAATTTAATTAAAATGAAGAGAGTAATGATATAAGTAGCATACACATCAAGAATTCACAAACTCATAGCAACAAATAGTATCTTAAAAGGTTTCCATAACCCTAACAGAGAAGTTTAGCTACTCATGAGTACAACTGAAATCAAAGAAGACATCATCATCATACCAAAGTTAGAATAATCTCACGATGGGGATGAGTTTGGCGTCAAACAAGAGGTTGACATTTTTCTTCCCTTTAGCCGTTCGTGTAGCCTTAGCGTTTTTCTCTGTCATAAACTTACAGAATCTGTAAACTAGATAATGAAAAGTGCTGAATAATAATGATTGAATGAATGCTGAAAAATTCAGCAAATAGGGTTTTTATAACATCCTTGTCCAACTAAGTTACTGCTGCATCCCTAAGTATTTAGAAATACTGATTTTGCTCGGGACAAGTTCTCCATGCATCACATTCAGTCCACAAGCTTCCAAAAGCTGCCTTCCCTCTTATGTGAAGTTTCCCTTTGCTGCCCAAAGGTCCACAAAGTGCTGAAATCTTCATCATTAATACCTAAAAAACATGCTAATCACATAGGTTAGCTCACTTAAAGGAAAATGGACTAAAAGTGCAGGAATTATATATGTTATCCTCCAAACTTAGCTAAAATATGGGTAAATTATGGTTCTTAGGGGTATAAATGCGCCCAACATCAGGCTCACTTGTGACCCTAAGCACCGTGTGTCATCTCGGAACTCAATTTTTGGGGCGTTACAAACTTGGTATCAGAGCACAGAGTTCAAGTGTCCTAGGGTGTCTATGAAGCCGTGTCTAGTAGAGTCTTGCAGAACGGTACGGAGACGTCTGCACTTTTCTTCGAGAGGCTATAAGGCATTTAGGAAAGGTTGTTGTTCTTTCAATTCTTGAATCGTGCAATAAGTTTAAACTAGATAAGCTACCAAATTTCTTTTCAGGATCTATAAGTGACAGTTTGTACTTTTCTATCTATGTGCTATTCTTGAGATAGTATGAGCAGCATGTCCCGGTTTTTTCCCTGTTAATATTTTCAGACTGATTAGCAAAATGTTTTAGAAGTCTCATAAAAGTGGCTTTAGAAGAGCCTCCCAGTGTGTTATAAGTTCCTGAAGTTTCATGTTATGTCCTCTTCTTTATGACTTGTTCAGCTAAGACTTAGTGGATGCGTACTCCTTGATCATCGAATATGGTATGCCAAGTTCCTATCTCCCGTAATCTTGCTATCATCATGCTATTGAAAAAAAAGAAAGTCTAGTGAAGCCGTGTGGGGCTCTTTCGATTCACTAGAACATCTGTTTTGTAATTCACCTCAAACATTTTTGCAAAACTCATATTCAAAGCCTAGTGGAGCCGTGTGCGGCCTATTTCGATCCACTAGCAACTTTTAGTTCATCTTGTTCCTTGTGCTGGCTGAAAATGTGGGATTTGGAAGTGTAGTAGTAAGAAGGATGGTAAGTGTGATTTGTTGAGCATAAGTATAGCGGAATCCATTTTTGCATACATTTAGGGTTAATAGGGAGTGATATATGCTTGTGTGTAAATTTTGTGATGTAGTTTGTTCAAGGTATGAAATAGGTGTTGACGGTATTTGTATGCCAGAGAGTATAGGTTAGTAATGGAAGTACTCGGTGGGTGAGTGTTGTTAAATTATGCTGTTTTCGGGTTGCAAGAGGAATTTAAGTTAAGACGTAGAGAGCTATGAACTAAGTTAAGTTATGTATGAAGGATAGATAGTAGTGACGGGTGAAAGAAGGATGTGTTAATGGATTGTGAATAAGATAAGCTATATGATTATGACCAATTATTATTGTTATGAAGTTTAAATGGGCTAGCATTTGTTGAGAATTGTTTTATAGTTTCAAGTGGAAATTTTGTGCGAAAAGTTTTAAGTTATATTGTGTGCTCAAAGTTAAGTTTGAATGATTGGTGATCGTGAAGGTGACTGTGACGATTTCTTGATTAATAGTATTAGTTGTTAGGAAGTGATCTAGTAGGCTTGAATAGTTGATATAAGAGCCTAAGTTTGGTTTATTCGTGATTAAGTTTGATGTTGTGTTTATGATGAGAAATTTCACCCAAGATATTATGGGACTACTTTAATTTCGAGGATTAGTGTATGACTGTAATGGTTGAGCTTCTTAGATGTGATTTTGATTCTTATGGTTTAGAAATATAAGTTTACAAGCATGATTTTAAAAAACGATGAAAGAGGTAGTGTGGTTCGTTAAGGATGAGAAAAATTTGAGTTGAGTATTAGACTCTAAGATTGAAATTCCAAAGTTGAGCTGAAAGTGTTGAAGCTCTAGATGGTGTATACTCCGACTATCGAGTTGTTTATGCGGATTTGAGATTATAAAGTGTGCAAGTGTTGGGTGTTGATTATTGGGGTTATAGAAGGATAGGTGGTAATTTGAGAAGTTGTGTGAGGATGTGGTAATATGCTTTCTGAGGTAGTCATTTGGGTGAAGTTTTATGGTTTGTGTGTGTGATTATGTATCTGACTCTCCAGTGAAGTGACTTTAGTTTAGATTAAAGTGTATAGTGTGTTACTGACCCAAAGCGATGGCTTAAGTCTAAGGGGGAGATGATAGATCAAGTAACCGAGTTAAGTGTTCAGATTCCAATAGTGGTAAGAAAGGGGTTTTGCTCGACCCATTCCTATTCCAGTTCTTTCAGTTATTCCAGGGCCTACTCCTACTTTACACTTCAGTTCCATGATCATAATTTGAGTTCGTGCATGTCATAAAGGACCATGTTCTCTCTCAGTTCCCAATACGTGGGGTTTCGGATTTTTTTTAGCAGTGGAATTATATTCCATAAGTTATGAATTCCAAATCATAAGTTATGTCGCTAGTAATCGAGGTACTCTAGCCTTACCCTATGCTCTATTCGAGAAATAAAACATTTCTGTTAATGATCAATGAAAGTTTGGATTCCTATCGTGCATATTCCCAAATCAAATTTCTTTGCCGAGTTCATGATGTTAAATCTTCTATTCCTTACACCTTGGTGAACGTCAAGTTATTCAGGGTATCTAGTCATATTTTAGACCAGCATGTTCTAGCCCTTTGATAACTTCTTTCGTAGGGTGAGAGAGTGATGATGAATGGTTGGTTATATGGAAAAATATGTATTTGTGGTGGATAAGGGTGTTGGTGAATAGTTATCTAGATAGAAGAGAGATAATGTTTCCTTATCTTGGTTAGAAAGGTGTATGCTTATTTTGAGCTAAGTGGTAATGTGAAGTGAGATTGAGATTAAGCTTTCATGTATATTGTGGTTAGTTGAAGTTTTAAGTGGTTATCTTGAGAGATTGTGGTGTACATGTTTCAAATTTTGGAATCTAGTTATGCTTCAATTCATAAACTTCTACTAAACGATCTTTGTTTTCCAAGTATTCCAGCTCAGTCAATCAGAATCGTATAATGTACCTTCTCATTTATCATTTCATCATGTTATCCAAGGATTTTAGTAATGAAATCATTTCCATATGGAGCATCTCAGTAGTTACGAGTATACCTCTGTTCGTGCGTCATGCATATGAGCTAATTCATAGGTGCCCCGTGCACAGTCTTAGTGACCCTGTGAAATAAGTGTTGTAGAGGAACATAGAGTCCCAAGGGGGAGATACCCCGTGACTTCTTAAAACTTCCGTATTTTAAACACATCTAGTTCATGCTCAAGTTCTCATTACGAGCCTTGAATTAGATATTGTTGCATACGCATTCATACATTCCAGAGTCAGTTCAACTAGATATTTATGCGTCAGATATGCATGTTCCGTATGAGGACTAGGAAACTGTAATTCCAATCGTGCCGATATGTCTCAGATGTTCACGTACCTTAAGAAGGTCAGTTGATCAGTGATTTTATCCTATCAAGCGACATTCGAGGATGAATGTTTCCAAGGGGAAGATAATGTAATACCCCGGAAAAGTTTCTTCGTAAAGATTTCGTGAGAAACGTATCGAGTTCTACGCTTTAGAGCAATCCATAAATTTTCTGTGTAGTATTTCTAAGATGTTGACCTACCATTGCATAGAGTATCGAATAAAATTTCCAAAGATATGTAGATCATCGAAAACGGACACTCGAGCGATAAGTTACGACCATTTCGATCGAATTGTGAACAGTAAAACGTGCAGGAAATTAAAATTTCTGCAGCCAGGCGAATTTCAGGGTCAACTTCAAACGCTCATAACTCCTTGTACATAATGATATAGGTGATCTAATATATATCAACGGAAATCTCTGCGAATCCTCTTTCTAATGAAATTGGTTTCATCCAATTTGACTATTGGAGAAAAAAGGTTATGGTCAATCTAGTTCAGCCTATCAAAAGCAAATTTTTGGGTCAACTTCAAATGACCATAACTCCTTGTACATAATGATCTGGGTGAGATACTATATATCAACGGAAATGTCTAAGAGTCCTCTTTCTAATGAAATTGGTTTCATCTAATTTGGCTGTCAGAGTAAAACGTTATGGTCGATCTACTTCAGCCTATCAAAACAGTCCACCAAAGGACAGATTTGACAATATTTGAATTTTAAGAGTATTTTGATCATTTCACATTCCCCTTCTTGGACGAAAATTCTTGCATATAATCCATATTTGGACCATGAAATTTATATTTTCATCAAGTTTTGGAGGAGAGGAAAACCCTAGGTCAAATTTTAGCTCCAAAAATCTTTAAATTGAACCGTAGAAATTTCAAATTGATTTGGGATTCGAGTTGACCGTGTTAAGGGATTTGAGAAGCACCCTTCATTTCGTGAATAAAGTTTCGGAATCGGAAGTTCATATTCATCTTCCATCTTAAGGTATGTGGGGTTTTGAACAAGAGCAATCTTCCGTTCTTGTGCCCAAAGCTTTAATTTTATTATGGTTTTACATGATTTTGGAAGCGAGATTGTGTCTAAATAATTCGATTATGAGATTATGATGATTGAATGAATAAACTTTGATTTATATGATTATCTCAATGTTTTCATGATATGATTTAATAATTATCATTGCGAATTACACACTTTTACCACGAGGTGGTATTTTGAATGATTTTGGGATGTATGTCGAGATAGTATTTTGGAATAATATTTTGAGATATGTGTCAAGCTTTATGCTTCCCAATAATGATTTGAATTATTGAATATATATTTGAGACATGAGATGTCTTGATATCTATAATTGTAAATTTCATAATTTTATTTTGAATGATTTCGAGATATATGTTGAAATGGTATTTTGGAATGATTTTGAGATTTATGATAAGCTTAAAGCTTCTTTATGACGAAATTGATTCTTTGAGCATATTAAGATATAACATTTGAGATGTTACCATGAGTCTTGATATTTTCTCAAAAATATTGATGATGTCATGACTTGATAAATTGTTACATTTTGACATTTAAAAAGGTTGAGTTCTATTATTGAAATTTCATGATATTCGAAAAAGGGTATACACTCAAATTACTTTATGAAGGATTTAATAGACTTTGAATTTTTTTCCAATATGGATATACATGATTACTTCATTACTCTATTTCTTAAATTGAGAATTTATGCTATGAATTGCATACTACTACAATGAATTGATATTTCTAAAGGCTTTCGAGATAAAAGTCGTGATTTGAGTTGTACTACGGGATATGTATTCTTATTATGAATTGAAGGTCTCAAGTGCTTTTCAAAAGCTGTTGTCATGATTTAATTTTTGAATTGAAAGAATAATCATTTGAGTACATTGACCTTGAACTTGCAGAGTCGAGATGATTTTGACTATGAGAAAGATTGATTTTGATATAGATGTTGAGATGAATTTTGGTATTTTTTTCGGATAATTTTGATGAGTTGAATTGTTGAAAATATTACGTATTGATTCTTCATATCCTTGTCCAAATGTCGAGTCGGTTATGGTTCAATGCATTGATACCTTGTTGATGTTGAAAAAGATTAAAATGTTTTAAGTCGAAGTTGGGGTTAGGAATCCACAAATTGTTGATGAATTATAAATTGAGATATTTGATTTGGTTTTTATGATAGACCCTTGTAATGATGATGGTGGATTTCCTAATGCGTTCTGAGCTTGTCGGGGAGTAGTACTTAGCACCGAGAGGGAAATTTGGTATTTCCCCAAACCTATGTGCCACCGTAGGGTTGTTTGATGATGATATTATTGGCCAGAGAGCCTGATTATGATTATTGTAGTTTTAAGATCGTACTCCCTGGCAAAGAGTATGACGCTCCCGCCAATGGGGGTTTAAAATGTTGGTATTCCACTTAGCTCACGTGGGGTTGTCGGTTATAGGAAACTCTCCTATCCATAAAAGTCATGTTTCTTGAATTACCGAGTCACTCCGAGATTTGAGTCAAAGAGTTGAGATGTTATGATGAATTATGATTACCTATGATGAATTTTGACGATATGATAATTTATGATGATTTATGATGATTTATCATAATTTATGATTTTTGATGATTTACATGGATTATGAGATTTTACCATTTGAACTATTTATTATGAAAGTATGAAGAGTATGATTTGATATCACTCAAGCCAAGTGAGTCATCATTGTCTGTATGTATGTTTTCATGAAATTGATGATGTTATTTAAAGTGTTGCACGCACCCCCACATAATCAGTACATTCTCTTTGTGCTGACCCCTCATTTACTATTCTATTCAGTTGCAGTTTCCGGTCAGTAGATAAAGAGTCCTCACAGTTCAGGGACTTGGGTCGGTTATTTCAGTTTGGAGCATTGTATCTTCTTTCATCGGCCGTATTAAGTGTGGTAGTTGGGAGTCATGACCCGACTATGTACAAACAATACTAGTAGAAGCTTCATAGACAGTAGTAGTTATTGATGTATTCAGTCTCCTTCTTGTATATGTATATGTGTTAGTAGAATTGCCATTCTCTCAGAATTATGTTTTAATCTGTTGCTTTAGAGTTATACCGATGAAAAGGGTTAGCTTGGGGTCACTTGTGACCCTAAGCACTGTGTGGCATCTCGGAACTCAATTTTCAGGGCATTACATATAACGTCCAGGGAATAGACTCAGGGGGTTACAAACTTGGTATCACAGCCTAAGGTTCAACAGTGTCCTAGGAAGTCCGAAAACCGCATCTAGTAGAGTCTTGTGCGTGGGTGTGTTGCGCGCCACACTTATGGACAGGAGGCTACGAGATATTTTAGGATCAGTTTTCCTTCTTTCGGTATTTATGTCATGTGAGTGAGCATGAGATCCAGTTAAACTCTCTACCTAATCCATGTTTCTCTTTCGTTTATAGCTCATGCCTCCAAAAAGAACTAAGGGAAGAGGAACGGAAGACCAGCCAGAACCTCAGCTCGTCCAGCGAGATTCTCTGGACGAACATGTCTCCCACGCTGAGTTCAGAGTAGCCTTTACCACCTTAGCTCATTTTGTGGTAGCCCAGAATGAAAGACCAACAGTCGTTCTGGCCAACCCAGTGGCCAATACTACTGTTGCTATGATTTGGGATTTCACCCAAATGAACCCTTTATCGTTTACCGGGTCTAAGTTAGATGAGGACCCCAAAGAATTTCTTGATCAGGTGCAGAAGGTTACGGATATCATGGGGTGACTGCTATTGAGAACGCTGAGTTAGCTACCTATCAGCTACAAGATGTAGCCCATACGTGGTTTAGGTATTAGAAGGTAGATAGGGGTGCATATGTAGAGCCCATAGAATGGGAAGAGTTTGCTACAACCTTCTTAGATAGATTCTTTCCCTTAGAGCTGAAAGAAGCCAAGGTGTTAGAGTTCATCAATCTCAGGCAAGGTAGTATGAGTGTTAAAGAGTATTCCCTCAAGTTCACTCAGTTAGCCAGGTATGCTCCCCATGCAGTAGCAGACAATAGATCCAGAATGAGAAAGTTTGTGTCAGGGGTATTGGGTAGAGTTGTTAAGGAGTGTAGTACTATGATGTTGATAAGGGAGATGGACATATCTAGGCTTATAGTCCATGTTCAACTGATTGAGGAATAGAAACTTAAGAAGAAGGAGAGAGAAAATAAGAGAGCCAGAATGGGTAGCTTTAGTTTTTCCCAGCCAAGGTCAGAAGGTGGTCACTGTTCTCGATTTAGTCAAAAGTTTTTAGCTCCAGTACCATCTTCAGCTAGTACACCAGTACCAAGGTTCAGGAATGACAGTCATGATGGGGCGCTAGGCTCCAAAATCCAGATTAGTGCAAGCAGTATTCGTACTAATCCGCTTTGCGAAGAATGTGGTAAGAATCATAAATGTGTGTAGAGCCAATAATGATGTGTGTTTTGGATATGGTGAGTCAGGTCACAGAGTTCGGTATTTTCCTAAGGATGGTCCATGAAGTCAGTACAGTCGTCCTTCAGCTCAGTCCGGTCGCCCGAATCAACAGGGTGCCACTCCCAGTGCCGCTAGTGAGCAGCGTCCAAATAGGCTTTATGCACATCAGTCTAGAAAAGATCGGGAAAGTTCTCCTGATGCGGTCACTAGAAAATTACAGACCTCCTATTTTACATATTTATGTCTCATCAGATCCATGAGTTTCTCTATTTTTTGTAACTCCTTGTATAACAGTTAACTTTATGGTCAGACCAAATATTAACAAAACCTTTCTCAACCTCCACCCAGTGGGTCAGTCTATCATAGCCCGATGGGTATACAAGAACTATCCAGTTATGATATCTCAGGAAGTCAGGCTTCCAGATTTCAGTAGTAATATTAGTAAGTGCAGAAAAGTAATGGGTGGGAATGATTACCAACCCGTCTTTACCTCAATTCAAAGCTTGTACTTCAGTCATCATGATACCTATGTATGCCTTACATCTCAGCTCTATGAGCACAACTTATATTCACACACTTTTCACAAAGTTGTGTGCATTTCTAGTTCCTAGTATGAGGATCTCCAGTTCACTCTGCAGTACGAATTATATTTCGTGAAATCATGAACTCCAAACTCAGGTCATGAAGCTCATGACTTATGCATTCATGCCTTATAGTGTGTTTAGTCCTAGTTACTGTATCAATCATAGTCTCAGTTACAGTCTTAGTTATAGTGTCAGTCTCAGTCGAGCAATCAAATAATAAACTCAGTTCAATTTTAGGTTTGCTTGACCATAGCGTACAATTATCAGTATTTTAGTACCTCAGTTTACAAAATATTTCAGAATCATGTTATATACTTGGTCTTGCATTCTCAAATAATATAATTTTTTTTTCACGAATTCATGCTCAATTATCTCATGTTACCCAGTCAGTCCTTACCTCATGTACATGACACTCTACAGTTTCAGTCCTGTTATTCAGACTAAGTACAGTTCAGTCTCACATGCCCAGTATTCATCTATCAGTCATCCAGTTAATTAGATAAGTTAGTATGCTTATGCATTCGTGCACAATGCCCATGTGAATATTATTCAGTAATCCCAGGTGAAGTGTCGTACTAAGGTGGAGAGTATATTTGAGAATAAGTTTTCAGTATGAGTTAGTCCATAAAGCCAGTAATTCAGTATTAGCAGTCAGACAGACACGTTCGTGTGGTGTGATTTCCATCTTTCTATCTAGTCGCTCTGTCTGAATGTCTCGTGAATTAAATTATTCCAAGATGTAGCAATCAGGTAGTGCGTGTTCATCTCAGTTTATGTATCATGTATCAGTTTCGGATCCCAGATATTCAGTCACGATTCAGTTCATAGGTGCCTTGTACATCGCCCTAGTTTTTCTCAGTATCTCAGCCAAGTTAGCATTCTTCGAGGGACATAATGTCCCAAAGGGGAGATGCATTATAACCCCAAGCTTTCATGTACTAAACCTCCCAGTTCTCTTCATGTAATGAATCCAGTTTGGAGTAGAGGGTATTTATAAGTTAACCCTCAAGTTCCAATCTCAGTCTTAAGCCACCCATTCAAGGGGCTCATCTCTGTGCACGATATTCAATTCATATACCACGTTCCAGTCTCAGTTATTTTCTTATGTTTTCGTTCATGCGTACTCTGAAAATGATCTTGAGTTCATCAGTATTTTTTAGTTTAAGTAATAGTTTTCCTTGAACTCATTCTGTTTCAAGTTTAGATTTCAGTTACAAACTTGGTATAAGTTACCATTGAATAATTAGTCATATGTTCATGAGTCAGTTTAGTCATGCATTCATGCATCAGATATGCATGTCTAGTATGAGAAACTTAGCTTATCAGTAATCTCAGTTATGAAATCATGCTACAGCTGTGCATACCTAGTGTCTAGGTCCAGACTCAGTATTCCTAGACTCAATAGTCTTATTTGAGGAAGAATGTTCCCAAGGGGGAGATAATGTAAGACCCCGCAAAATCCTTGGCGTAATTTAGTCCTTTAAGCTCGTCTAGGGGTCCCAGACTTAGAATATTTTAGATAAGTATCATACTTGGTGCCATTTTAGCCTACGAAAGTTGGAAATCTTATTTCACAACTTTCACATCCTTCAAATATTGATATTTGAGTTAATTCATGATCAGGAATGTCCTTAGGTGTTTTCGGACAAGTTTTCAATTTTTCAGACTTCGTTTGAAGGTCCTTTGGAAACCTAAAATAGTGAATCAATGAGATCTTGGCGCGCCGTGTCGACTATCATGCTGATAAATGTTTTCCCCAGTTCCCAAAATAAATTTCCAGTGAGTCAACAGAGACTCAACGTGACGCATTAGCTATCGCGCCGATGCCAATGACGCGGTGCATCGGTCTACGCATCGATGGTATAGTTTTTAGTTATTAAAAGACTGTGTCCTTGGGGGTATCTGGGTCTTTTTCCCCCAACCTTCATCCCCTAAAAACACAAAATTCAGCCCTAATTCACAAAAGTATACTCACTTTCTCTCAAAATCTCTCAAGAACAAGCCTTAGGGTTTTCAATTCAAGATTCAAATCTAAAAAATTCTACCATCAATCTTCTCAAAATCAAGCATCAATGTATGTGAAGTGTTCATCCAAGGGTCCCTGACACTCTTGGAGTCCAAGAATCTATTTTAAACTCCAATTGTATGAATTTCATGAATTCCATGTTGGGTTTGATAATATCCATGTTTACAACAATTAATTGGGCTTTCAATCCATGTTTTATGATAAGTTCATATCGGGTTAGTTGAGTTATATGTCCTATCATATAAAAATCATGCTAAGGATTTCAAATTATCAATTGGGTATATGGAATTATATACTTACATGTTGATTAGTAATATGTGCATATTTTATACCTTTCAAGTGATTGATGAATTAAGCATGTGAGTTGAATAGTAAAAATTATATCATGTTAGAATATGTATGCAAGTTCATGTCATGCAAATGGTTGTTAAAATGCCCCATTGAATGAAGAATGATTGAATACTTAGTTTACATGTTTCAAGTTTGTGCCATGTATTTTAATTTATACTATCAAGTCCTAGGGATACTTGTACCCAACAATTTAGCTGCTTGCCTAGAGCCATGGTCAGTTATAGAACATTATCAGTCACGTCACGATCAGTAATGTTGTCAGTCATTTACAGAAACTCAGGAAATCTCAGTAGTGATCGTAATTCAGTCACAGTACTTAATTTTGACAATAGTAGTACTTAGTAGTACTCAGTCAGTTAACAGAATTTAGTAGTTTCAGTCAGTCCATGAAATCCATTGAACTCAGTTCAGTTCAATCAAACAGTAATATCAGTAACTACTCAGTCCAGCCTAGTACAGTTTAGAACTCATTCCAGTGTCTATTCAGTTGGGAGTAGGAGTCAGCACCGAGTGAACCAAAGGATGGGGACTCACTTGCTAGTAGAGGGTGTGATCCTTAGAAGCAATCCTTGTGTTCCAGAACTGCGTAGCCAGCATAGGTTGAGATATCTTCCTACCAGATATTATTAGGGTAGACATATCTCATTTGAGTTTTTCCTATCAGCGAGGGTTGATGGAAGAGCTTCCTGTAAGAGAGGGTTAACTCACAGCTTGTCTTTGCCCATAGCACGGTATTGACACCCTTCCAGCTGGGGTTACAGGTTGGAACCCAATTAGTTCAGAGAGGGGCATGTCGGTTAGATGATTATGTCCCACAGTCTCAGTTTCATATTCAGTATTAGAATAGAACTCAGTTCAGTTTTACAGATTTAGGACTATCAGATATAGTCACTCAGCTCAGTATGGAACTCAGTACAGTTCCATAGAGTTTAGGACTGTCAGATACAATCATTCAGATATTAGTAATACAATATCAATAGACTCATTAATCACTATTTAGACTCAGTATTCAATGTATCACGATCTCAGTTACAGTATAGATATTCATGTATGTACTCTTACTCAGTCATACTCATGTTATTTAGTTAGTATTATTCATGCATATGAACCCATGCATTTCATCCTACCTCACTGAGCATACCTGTACATTCAAAGTACTGACGCATGCTTTCTTTTGCGCTATGATCTCTTATATCATAGGTTCTGATGCAAGGCTCCCGAGCATCCTTAGTAGATACGACTTTCAACAGTCAGAGTAGTGGTGAGTCCTTATAGTTCGAGGATATGCTTATTATTTATAGTATTTCAGTTTCAGTATCAGTAGTCGGAGTTAGTTGGTGGATTGTCCCATCAACTCCATAGTTCAGACAGTTTAGAGGCTTTTCAGACTAGAGTATTTTCAGATTGTTGTTCAGACTTTAGTACTTATATTCATTTTTGGTATTATGATACCACACTCAGTATTGTTTCTAGATTTTGATCTTAAGGAAGTTTTCCGCATTTATCTAAGTTATGTTATGATTATAGCATTACTATTATACAGTTATTGCAGTAGGTATCAACCATGGGTTAGCTTGTCGTCCTTCGGGATTATGAGCATCGTGTAGCGTCCGAGGTATAGACTCGGGGTGTTACACATACACAACCATTATAAAAATTAATACCAAAGTCACTTCATTGGTATAGTTATACCAACACCACTTACAAGCGTTCAACATTCCATTTACCGTTATCAATTAACCAACCATTCATTTTACTTTGGGACTCGATCCCATTGTCTAACAAAGACACTAATTCAATTCAATGTTTAGGGGCTCAAACCCTTTTAGCCAATTAAACCACCAAGGTAGCCATTTAAATCATTACATGGCCAACAAGTACTTCACAAAACCATTTACCAACCATTCATATTCATTAGGTCAATGCCTTAGTTCAAAACATCATTTAACATGTGACTAGTTTATTCTCTTAGACAGTTTCACAAATATGTAGAGGGCATACCATTATCAAGACCAAAAACAAGGTAAAAACCATCAAGTTTAGGTCTACCCATGACTGATTTGTTAAACCACAATTACCAAGCACCCACATGTGCAAACCATCACTAAAAACATGTATAAACACAATTTAAACCAAGATTAAACAATACTCAACATATGCAACAAAACCCTCAACATTGGTTTTCAAAACCACCATTAATGAATCATAATCAATGTTTATAACACATGATATTTGAGAACTAACAATGAGAGAGGAGACACATGCCATATTCACAGAGATTCATGGAAAGAACTCGACCCTTGAGCCTCTAGATTAACACCTTGTAGAAACCCTAGCAAAATCTTCAAGAGAGTGTTAGAGAGAGTTTTAGGAATGTTTTGATCCTTTAAAGTATGTTATGAGAGTCTACAATATGGTTTAATACATGGGGTCTTAAGGTATTTGGGGTGGGAAATTTCTAAAATATCCTTAGCTTAAAAACTAAAAAATTAGCGCAGGATGGTACGAGTCCCCCCTAACTCGTACACCAATCATACGAGTGGTACACACTACTCGTACCCTAGACAAAATATTAGACTCCAACACTGTCCAATATATGACCCTAAGAACCAACTCATATCCATAACAATGATTGGTACCCATAAACCGTGCCCTAGGAAAAAATCATCTAGGCTAGGCATAGGACATCATACAGTTTGTCACTATACTTATTGTACCCTAATATGCGACTAGTATGACGTTCATTCATACCTTGGAAAAAAACCAACCCAAACCATACTGAGTATCATACAACCAAGAACTTCAAAACCACATCCACTTCATATGACAAGTAAGCACAAGTCATATGATATGCACAGAGCTCACAATCAAGAAATTTCCAAGGGTCAAAACTAGGGTGTTTGAAAGATTCACTACACAACATATACGTTTTAGGCTTAATCACATGATATCAACAAACAGTCATGGGACCAAACAAGAAGAGAGTATATAAAGATTCAATAAAATGTTATAGAAGATGCAATCCTACGATCTCTTAGATTAAGCCATAGCCTCACCCAAAGTCTCATAATATCTCAATCCTCAAATCCATATAAGATAATGTAAGGTAATGCAAAAAAATGAAATGGATTCCCAAACACAATAGCACAAACAAGATTCTAGCATAATAATACAATACAAGAGTAAACACTAACACTGTATCAACCATATCAAGTTTGATAATGCATTGCAATGTAGTGATGATAATGATGATGATGTGATATGTATGAGGTTGTCACATAACCTTCATATATACCTACCAAGCTCTATTCCCTAGGTAGGACCCATGGGGGAGGAGGGTTACAATCCATATACAATCTAATAACCAATACTAATACCAATCCAATATTTATAGCTCCTCTCTGGTATATGTTCTTCAGCAGAGGATTTTTATAAATATTGCATTTTTTATCAAAAAAATTGGTATTTCCATAGTGGTACCAATGCCTCATGAATATATTGAGATAAGGATGCATGATCATAATCAATCAGAATGAAAATTTCAAAATCCAACGAATATACCAAGCATGTGAGCCAAAAATTCACTCAGTAAGCCAACCATTCATGATACAATAACCAGTAGAGTAAGATATGCAATAATATGTCATTGATACCACATAAATTCCAACATAGAAAATTTCTACCAAGAAGAAACAACCAAATATATATAAATACCGGTCCAACAACATCATATAAGACCCCACATGGTCACACATAGATAATAGTGTCTCAAAACAGAGATAACAACAACATAGGCATCCATATAAACACAAAAAATAACACCATTTTCATGATCAATTTCCTTACCTATAATATTTCACATAAGTTCCACAAGAAAACGCAAAATAAATACAAATCCCAATAAAAAAAATATGAAACTGCCAAAACTTAACTTGTTCATACAGAAAGACTTAACAACCAATACGAGCTCATTTAAACTCTATGCATATCTAAGGCTCGATCATTCTATTATTTCAGTATTAACATAATTTTCCCCTAAAGTTTTCTAAGCCCCAATCGTTACAATAAAGTCCTCTATACAAGTTCAAAAGCTCCAAAGTATGAATTTCATAATAACAATCCAAACCTATGTTATTAACTACGATATATTTTAGGATATCTATAAGCAATAATACTTAACTAACTAAAGCAATAAACTAACTACAACCCATTATTCAGACTTTGGTACCCTCTAAGATGTTTGTCATGTCATCTAAGCGGAACGCCCTACCTAAACTAATCATAAAATACTTACAGTCAAGCAAATTACATATAAACACTTTGAAAAAAGATCAAGGTACATCTCAACTTTCCATAACCAAATATTCGCAAATCTAAATATTGTACAAATCTCCAATCGAAAGCTCAAATCCTTTGAAACATCTCCAATCATGACCAAACTATCAAATATAATATCTACACGTCAAAAGAATGCCAATAATACCCATGTTGACTATAGTCAAGATGGATGTATAAATAGACCCCAAAAATAGATTCAAAACAAAAGGGGTAAAATTATAATTTTTTGGTAGAAATATATTTTCCATACTCATAGTAGTCTACAGCTGAAAAACCATGTAAAACGAGGTTTAAATCAAAGAAAAACCATTTTCAAGCTTTACCGACAAAAATCCCTAAAATCTATTTTGAAATTAAGAATTTGAAGTTATTTTGAAAATGAAATTGAGGAAAAATGATAATTATAAGATTAAAAAACATACCCATGGAAGAAATCTTGAAAACTCCTTTGGAATCGCCCAAATTCGAGCTTCCAAGCCCCAAAATAGTGGAAATGAGCTTTTGATTTTTAACTTAGGTAGAAATCTTGAAAAATTAAATAGAAGTTTTTGGTAAATGGGAAAATAGAGTTCTAAAGTGATAGACAATGATCATACAAGAAAAAAGTGTAAGAAATGGAGCTTCCTAGCTCTCAAAATATCAAAAATACGAAAAGAATTCGATTTGGGCCTTAACCATCAGTAATGGTCACTAACACATCACAAAGTTCATTTATGCTACCTGTTCAAATGGTCAAATGGTCACAAACACAGTCAAAAGTTTGCTTTCGGGGACCACACCTACACAAACAATTTGGAAAACTTATTTTTGACCCTGAAACTAATTTGAAACCCTATGAACATGGTCCAATACTGAAATTTGATTAAAAAACACATTCCATTCAATGAAATCATCAAATTTATGAAAAAGGTCAATATCAGAAAAATAAATTCTGAGACACTATTTACACTACTTTCAAACCAAGGATCGAAATGGTATTTAAAAGCCACAAAATGGAACCAACCCCGGTACTAACCCAAATTCGCTATTACAGATGTAGTTCATTTTTCCATCTGGCACTTGGATCTCAATATCTTTACCAAAGTCAACTATTAGCTCTTAAAGCCTCAAAATAACTTCAACTCACCCAAAACCTTTTCAAAGGCCTTGGAAACTATGCCAACCGTTCCTGCAACTCATAAATTAGGTAACACAACCACGATAGGGGTAAAAGGGTCAAAACACATAAAAGAAAAAGTCATCCAAATTTAGGTCATTGCAATATCCACCACTAAGATTCACGTTTGTCCTCAAACGTACAAGAAAGAAAGACAAAAACAAGTAAAGGGTGGAAAATACTCTCGAGAACTATCAAACAAACATTGCAATGAGAAGTCACAATCATAGAACTACCAGTCACACCATGGAATAAAAAATATACCAGAAATGATTGAGTCCAACACAACAAAAGTTTTAGACATACACGATATATCATAAACCTGACCACGACACAACTAGATGGTAGATACAACCACAAGACCAAAAACCATCTTTGGACCCACAAAAGTCAACAAATCCACAAAACACGAAACTTTCCACCAACATACTTGCTCAACCTACATGAGGGCAATATTATCACTATTGGCACACAAAACACTGTAGCAATAAGATAAGATCACAAAGATGAAATTTGATCACAAAACTATATCAAAACACAAATGACCATACTTAGTACTCATAGGCCTCTAATAGACTATCACACTCTTATGCTCAACCCTTAAGACAGACAGGAAACACTAATAAAATTATGTGTACAAAGGTTGTGAAATCTCTGAAAGACATAAAATACCCATGAAACCCATCATGGTGATATGTGCAGTCTTTAATATTAAAAAATTATTAAACAACTCAAATTCATAAAAAATCTGAAGTCTATACAAAATAGACACGAAATCTATAAAAAACACAAAATTCTCAAGAAACTCATCATAATATCCTATGCAATCATCAATTCTCAAGTGACATTAATCACCCGAAGTCCTCAATAATCTGGTAGAATGAAAAGCCTTAGCAACTACACACACATAAGTAACATGTCATACTAGAGTCAGTCAAACCATGGAGGAGATGAAAAACCCACTATAACTACCTAACAAATGCCCAAATATCAGTCTAAACTCAAGAAAAATCATTGCTAGACTCTGCATAGCTATCGATGTATCTCAACATAGAACCCCAAATTTCTACATCATGCCCATAGTTAAACTCTAAACATAAACTAATTTCCTTAAGCATGATAATCCTCATCTTTTCCTTAACTCTATTACCGTTGAATATTCCTTAATACAAAAACGACAAACTAATAAGATACAACTTAAACTCGCTCAATTTCAGTCAGCATTGCTTGACACAACGTTCACAAAGAATAATATATACTCAAAATGAAGCTTATCAAAAAAATATTCCATCGATCCACTTAGCCACACTACAACATTTTTGTGCTACTGCCACTCTTGTAAAGTGTGACCTAAAGTAGCAAAAAGTATGACCTTTAATTAAAGGCTATGCTTTTGGAATTTAGGCAACACTTTTGGGGGGTGGCCTAAAAAGGCATAATTATTGACTTTAGGCCATACTTTTCAAGTGTTTTCATATCAGTTAGATTTAAAAAGCGTGGCCATTAAAGTGCAAAGGACACACTTTGTAGCTTCTAATTGGCTACACTTTTATCTTATAAAGCTACACATTTAAGTGTTTCCTTTACTTTGTTATTGGGAACGTGTTACAAGCATAGCCTTGTATAGCACCTCTATAACAATATTTAAAAAATGTGGTTGTTTCTTTATTACCAACAATACTCCAAAATCGTAGCCTTTTATATATTTTCTATGACAACACTTGTAAAGTGTAAGCATGTTTTAGGTACATGCCATAATTTAATTTATAAGCCACACTTTTGAAGTGTGGCATTATTGTCTAAAATTTGATAGCTCAAGCCACACTTTACGTAAATGGATTTAGACCTAAAAAATAATTATTTTGATCCAAATGTATATATCACTAATCACATTACATATATACATACATATATATAATCTTACGCACCAAGTAGCTAATAGATAATACAAATACATTAATTTCCAATGAACTTCAAAAACATATCTTTTACTACACATACTAATTATAAAACAACATTTTAAACATTTATACTAAGTTCCATACAAAATCAAATGTATTTAAACATATATTAGAATAGAGCTCAAGAAGTTCTTCATTATTCGCTTCAATCTAGATCAACTTGACTTGTTGTGGCCACCATTAAAATTTGATCACCCGCAGTTTTCCTACACATTCAAAATAAATAAACAGTTAGAAAAAAATTATGCTCTACAAATATTAAAATATTTTTCCAATCTTCCTGAACTTCTTTCCCCGTAAATGGGAATTGCTAACTTATGTCTTCTTTGGACTGTGGAGGCAACTCAAACATGTATAGATAACTAGGTGAACTGGTAGATCACTTCTCAATGTGGTTTATCTATAAGATTTCTCTATCTCCACCTGTTAAACTATACTTTTATCAAGCAATTTATTTGTTGATGCATATAGGAAATAATTATTAATTTCTCCCTTCATTTAGTTCACTAAGTTTTTCTCATATATTTTTTTATAATTTTCACTTCCAATTTGGCTTTAAATGATTTTAATTTTTAGCTAAATTGACTGAATGCCAAACAACTTTGGTACATATGGTTTATAGACACTTAGAAGTTATTGCAAATAATGGGTCTTGGACCTAATTCAGAAAATCTAGCTCAAAGGAGTATTTCCCAAGTATGTATAAGGAGACCAATTACCTATCCCCTTTTTGAGGTGGGAGTCTTTAATAGTTATAATAGGGTTCCAATAAGCTATTGTAAATATTTTTCCTATTTTTGTGCAATTCAGATATTATATTTGATCAATTTTTGATAGAAATGCAAAAGGTTATAGCTTTTATCATGACTTCCCTATGATGTTCTTCTTTCAGGATTCAAACAATAAGAACTTAGTTAATTATGATGCAAAGTTGAAGAGTATCTTGTTGGGTAAAACCCAGGTGGAGATGATTGAACTACAATGTTGATCAAGCTGCACTTCCCTAAGAAACCAAGATGATTAAGTTTATTATAATCTTTAATTTAAGTGCTTAATCTCAAAATTTATACTAGATTCCAATGATCTTTTAAAGACTTATTCGATTATGTATCTTGGTAAAAAAACTTGTCTTACTAATCAAAGTTCTACAAGCAGAAGTAGAGAGCTTTGTGTTATGCCACAATTTACTATCTTATTTTGGAAAATGGTACACTTTACTGTATTATGTTTTATTTTAAGAATAAATTTTTGTGTTATGCCATATTTTACTATTTGTATTTTTGAAAATGGTACAATTTAATGTATTATGCTTTATTATAAGCTTGGGGTCTATGGAAGTCTCTGTATACTCTACCCTTCTTGTACTCCACTTGTGGGATTACATTGCATTTGTTGTTGTTGTTGCTATACTTTACTGTGGTAATGCATTTTGATGAAATATTGTACTTGTTGCCCTACCATAGTTTATAAGAAACCATCTGATAGAATTCTATAGAGTTAAAAATAGAACCTATTCTCTTTGGAGTTTTAATTTGGACATATATAAAAGTATGACTTGATGTGAGGTCTTTTTGGGAGCAACATCTCTTCCGTCACGAGTTATGAGTAAGGTCTGCTTACACTTTACCTTCTCCAAACTCTACCATTGTATCTTTCCCTTAAAGCGTTACGTACTTCTCTTTTGAGTTAAAAGTCTTATCAGAAACAAACTTTTATATCACAATTATATCAGGTATATTATTGTCGTATCCTCTCCTTTAATGAAATTTCCCAAAAGAAGAACCAATAAACAAATACAGCAAATGGCAGACAAACATGGGAAATTCACAAATACTTATCGACACTTGGTATTTATATGAAATGGAATTAATTTATCATGATTATGTGATTAATTTTAAGGAGTACACATATATGAACTAGTAACTATGTATATTAGCAAAAAAATGACTTAATATTGCAATTTGGGTATCTTCCCTAACTTCCTTCCCCATCTTTGTATAAGTTGTAACAAATATTTCAGTGTTTGGTGGTTCCTTAGTATTTTCTTTGGTCACACGCTACAAATTATATCAAACAAAATTAAAAACATACATCAATATGTAATAACAAAGTTATAAAATTGAAAAATATATTATTTGTTTTAGAAGCATCTATTAAATATTACCTATGCCACGCTTACTCTTGAAAAATAACAGGTCCCATTTGATGTCTCCACTTTTGATTTTTTTCTATTTTGAGAATTTATGTAAGACCCCGTAAAATTCGTAAGATTAATTCAGTCCTTTAAGCTTGTCAAGGGGGTCACATACTTAGAAAATTCTAGCTAGGTGCCCAGACTTAGCTTAATTTTGGCCTTCAAAAGTTGAAAAATTTATTTTTCTGCCTTAACGTCCATTAATGGTCTATATTCTAGTCAATTCATGATCAGAAAGGTCAATAGATATTCCTAGACAAGTTTCAAATTTTTTGAATTGGAAGTCCAAAATAGTGGACCAACGCGATTTTGGTGTACCGTATCGCCAATCACGTTGGACACCAGTTGTGCAGACTGCCAGAGCCAAAACAACTGAGGCTCAATGCGTTTACAGCGCGCCGCATCGGGTATAGCATCAAAACCCTCGACGCGCCGCATCGCCTATAGCGTTGGTGCCCAGTTATTTAGTCATTAAATATCCGTGTTTTTAAGGGTAAAGGGTTCTCCCACTCCTATATAAGTAGAAAACACGGGATTAAGCCCCATTTACACAAAAATATAGCCACTTCCCTCAAGATCCTCTCAAAATCACATTAGGATTTTCAATTTGGGATCCAAGTCCAAGAAAATTTCTAGTGAATCATCAAGAATCTTCCATCTAAGGTATGCATAGTGTTCATTCATGGAATCCTTTCATCCATGAAGCCCAAGAACCAAGTTTTAAATTATGAATTGTGATATTCATTCTATGATTTGAATTATGTTCATGTGTTGTTGTTGTATGAATTCAAAAATGGAACCTTTATTATGTCTTTATGAAATTACGCTAATATGTGGACTAAAATCATGAAATTGGGTGGATTTGAGAAGTAAGGTTGTATTAAATTCATGCTCATACCTTAGCCTTAAATCATGCAATCTAAGTGTTTGATAAAATGCCTAGGAGAATAGAAATTATGCTTGATAGTTAAACTGTGACCCAAGTTATGAATGTACGTGTTCCCCTATGTTTAAAGTAATTTCCATGAGGATTTTTGGGTAATACAATTGTGTGATGATATAATTATAATATTAATATGATGAAGTTAAGACACGATCATGAGCATTCTAAGCTATATACAAGATTATGATAACCACGTGCTTAATGAAATATCCCCTACTATTGTAGTATGAATTGTTGATGTTGGCCATGTATTCAAAAAGTCATGCTTTGTTAGTTTCCTTTTATCGAGTCCTGGGGGTACTTGTGCCAAAAAAATATAGTTGTGTACCTAGAGACAGTGCCATATTTCATGATATCCTCAGTCAATCCATGATCCATAGAACTTAGTCAGTCATGTGACTCAGGAAATCTTAGTAAATTCAAAAATCTCAGTAGTATTCCATCAGTCAATGGAACTCCATGAAATCAATATAGTCTAGTTCGGTAAATTATGTTTAGTGTCTATTCAGATGGGAGTAGGAATTAGCACCGAGCAAACCCATGGATGGGAACTCGCCTTTTATATGAGGGTGTGATTCTTAGAAGTAATCCTTGTGTTCCTGAACTATGTAGCCAGCATAGGTTGAGACATTATAGCCTGTTATATAAAGGTATATGAGGTGGATTAACCTATTATATGAGGGTTCCCACTGTTCTCACTAGAGTTACTTGTTATATGAGGGTCACTCATAGATTGTCCTTACCAGTGGTGCGGTATTGACACCCTTCCAATTGGGGTTACAAATTAGACCCCAACTCAGCTATATTTTTATTATTTGGGGAATGTCGGTTAGATAACTACTTCCTACAGTTTCAGTTACACAATCAGGACTGTCAGATACAGTCATACAGTTTCAGTAAAAGAACTCAGATAGTTTTTCAGAATTTAGGACTGCCATATATAGTCAACTAAGAAAAGTATGGAACTCAGCTAGTTCTATCAGAAACTAGACTGTCAGATACAGTTGCTCAGTATTAGTTATTTCATTTATACAGCTATCGGTATCTCATGTTATCAGCACTCAGGCTCAGTAATCATGTCATCACGATCTCAGTTACAGTTATTACGTATTCAAGCATGCATTCTCATGTTTATGCTATCCATCCAGTTAGTATAGTTCATGCATGTGAACCCTTTGCATTTAGCCTACCTCACATTCATACCAATACATTCAATCATACTGATGCATTTACGCTATGGTGTTTTTATACCATGGGATCAGAAGCACGAGCTCCAAAACATCAGTAGAAGCCAGGTTTCGCAGTGAGTTATCATCATTCGAGGGTGATATTATGAGTTATTTTATTAATTCAATTTTAAATTTCAGTAGATGGAGTTAGTTGGGGACCTATTCCATCAACTCCTTATTCAGACAGTTAGAGGCTTGTCAGACTATCATGTTCAGATGGTTATTTCAGTTATTTTGGGTATTTCATACCCCATCCATATGTTGTGTTTTTATGATTTATGTTTAGCATTGAACCTTACGGCCTATCAGCCTTTATTTCCATATTTTTATACATATATTATGCAATGTATAGGTACAAATATCAGTCATGGGTTAGCTTGTGGTCCTTCAGGGTCATGGGCATCGTGTAGCTTTCTGGGTATCAGATTCGGGGCATTACAAACTTGGTATCTGAGCCTAAGGTTCAATAGTGTCCTAGGAAGTCTGAAAACCCCATCTTGTAGAGTCTTGTACGTGGGTGTATTGCACGCCATATTTATATAAAAGAGGCTATGAGATGTTTTAGGAACAGTTTCCATTCTTTCAGTATTCATATCATGCCAGTGAGCATAATCTCAAGTTAATCTCTTAGTATGATCTATTTCTCTCTTTCTCCTACAAAACATGCCTCCCAAAATAAGATACGGGAATCAGTCAGCCCTTCAGCCCAAAAATCCTTTGGGCGAACATGTTTCTTATGCAGAGTTCAGAGCTGCATTCTATACTCTTGCTTAGTAAGTTGCTACTCATAATGAATGAACAATTGTCATTCCAACCAACCTAGTGGCCAGTTCAGCTGCAGCCAGGATTCGGGACTTCACCCGAATAAATCCTTCATCCTTTCTCGGGTCTAAGTTAAATGAGGACCCTCAAGAATTCATCGATCAGGTTCAGAAGATTACAGACATCATGGGGGTTACTTCTAGTGAGAGTGCTGATCTAGCTGCATATCAGTTGTAGGATATTGCTCATACTTAGTTTAAATAGTGGAAGTAAGAATGCCCAGGTGATGTAGGGCCTATTGAGTTGGAGGAGTTTGTCACTGCATTCTTAGATAGATTCTTTCCCTAAGAGTTGATAGAGGCTAAGGTGTTAGAGTTTATCAACCTCAAGCAGGCTAACATGACGGTGAAGAAGTATTATTTTAAGTTTACTCAATTTGCTAGATATACCCCTCATATGGTTGCAGACAGCAGGGCTAAGATAAGTAAGTTTATTTCAGGGATGAATGATAGTGTAGTCAATGAGTGTAGGTCTGCAATGTTGAATAGTGACATGACTTTAGCCAATCTTATGACTCATGCCCAACAGATAGAAGAGCAAAAGATTAAGATAAAGGAGAAGCAGAATAAGAGAGCAAAGATAGGTAGTTTCAACTTTGCTCAACCCAAATCAAAAGGAGGAAACCGTTCTCAATTTTTTCCTAAGTCATCAGTTCCATCTCCTTTTTCAGCTAGTGCTCCATCTCCTAAGTTCAGAGATGATAGCAGAGGTAGAACGTCAGGATCTAAGTCTCAGGGAAGTGTTAGCAGTACCCACACCTATCCTATTTTCTAGACTTGTGGAAAGCACCATCAGGGTATTTACAGAGCTATCAGTGGTATTTGTTTTGAATATGGCAAGCCAGGACACCGAGTCAGAGACTGTCCGCAGCCAGGTCCTCAAGGTCAACAGAACCATTTCTCAGCTTAGTCCGGTCACCAAAATCAGCAGGGTGCCACCTCTAGTGCTACTAGTGGGATGTACCCAAATCGACTTTATGCTCTCCTATCCCAGTAAGATCAGGAAACTTCTCCTGATGTGGTTACTGGTACATTATAGATCTTTCATGTGCATGTTTACACTTTGCTAGATCCAGGTGCTTCCTTGTCTTATGTTACTCCTTATATAGCAGTTGATTTTGAAATCAGTCCCGAAATTCTAGTAGAACCCCTTTCAGTCTCTACCCCAGTGGGAAAAACCATCATAGCCCGGCAGGTATATAGGAACTACCCGATTATGATATTTCATAAAGTCACTTCAGTAGACTTAGTTGAATTAGAGATGACTGATTTTGATGTCATTCTTGGCATGGATTGGCTTCATTTCTACTATACCACAGTCGACTGCAATGACATAATAGTCCAGTTCTAATTTCTAAATAAACCTATCCTAGAATGGAGGGGTAGTACTCCAGCTTTCAAAGGTCTTCCTGTTTTCTACCTTCGGGCAAGGAAAATAATATCTAGAGGATGTGTCTATCATATCGTTCATGTTAAGGACTTTAGCTTCGAAACTCCAAGTTTTGCATCAGTCCCAGTCGTGAATGAATATTTAGATGCCTTTCCCGAAGATCTTCCAGGAATTCCTCCCGAAAGGGAAATAGACTTCGGTATTGATTTTCTTCCAGATACTCAGCCTATATCTATTCTCCATAAAGAATGGCACCAGCCGAACTCAAGGAATTGAAAGAGCAGTTGAAGAATCTCTTGGATAAGGGATTCATCAGACCCAGCGTATCCCCATGGGGTACACCAGTCTTACTCGTGCGCAAGAAAGATGGTTCTCTCAGAATGTGCATTGATTACCGTCAACTCAATAAATTTATGGTCAAGAAAAAGTATCCTCTTCCCAGAATTGATGATTTATTTGATCAACTTTAGGGTACCAACTATTTCTCTAAGATAGACCTCAGATCCGGCTATCATCAGCTCATAGTCAGAGAATGTAACATTCCAAAGACAGTCTTTCATACTCGGTATGGTCACTTCGAATTTCTAGTCATGTCTTTCGGTCTAAATAATGCCCCAGCCGTTTTTATGGACTTGATGAACCGGGTGTTCAAATAGTACTTGGACCTGTTTGTCATAGTGTAATACCCCTCATATTTCTAATCCTGTGATTCATACTTGAGTACATGACTTACAATGAATATCCTAGTGATAGGATATATTATGATGCATTAAGCATGTTCATATGAGTCACTTAAGGTAATGCAAGCTAAGAGTTTTTGAATCCATCAAGTTTTAGTATTTGATTTTGCAAGGGTCATATTTGAACGAGTATAACTCGATGTTAATGTGGTATTTTGGCTGATTTAGACCCACCAAATTGTAGATAATCGAATTATCTTTCCAACGATACCAATTTTGCCTTAATCCAATACCCGAGCAAAAAGTTATGCCCATTTTTGTGAGAGACAGTAAGCATAGGCGATTGGTTAGGCGCCGCCTAACCCAAGCATAGGAGATTGGTTAGGCGCCGCCCAACCCAAGCATAGGCGATCACTTGGGTTCTGCCTAAGTAAATTCCAGGTGTCAAAAACACTCCTTCTTGAGTTATTTTAAAGGTAATTAAGTCTTTAAATACTCCTTACATGTCCCTAAACTTAACCCTACGAAATATATAGCTTCTAAACCTATTGCAACCCTATTTTCATCTCAAAGCTCATCATCCAAGAGAACTAAAGGAGAAAAACAACTAGGGTTGCATAATTAATCTTGAAGATCCGATTTCAAGGAAATTCCTCCGTCAATCATCAAGAATCTTCCTTCTAAGGTATGCGTAGTGTTCATCTATGGATTCAATTCATTCATAGAGTTCAAGAATCAATCTTTAAAATACAAAAGCTTGGTTGATTGTGGTGATATGATCATACCCATGTTGATGCTTGATTGTATTCCTCTTTTTCATTATAAAGTATGATTTCTATATTGTTGGGTGTTGATGATCATGTTATTGATATTGGGTGATTCCCAAGATGGAATCTTTATATGTTTTTGTGAATTCATGATATCATATGAGTTGGAAACATGTAAATTTGGTTGTTCATGATGTATAATTTGATGAATTCACCTATGCTTAAGATGTGCATGTAAGGTGTTTGATAAAATGCCTAAGGAACTAGAAATCATGCAATATAGCTAAATTGTGACTAAGTGAAGGATTCATGATATGCCCTTACATTCCAATGACTTCCATGATTGATAATGTTCCTTGTAAATGTTTTTGGAATACTCATGAACTATTCTTATGAGATTATGCTATATTTACTTACAAATCCTACTTATGAACAAGATGTATGATAACCATGCAATCCACATGAACTTCCATGCATAGTATGAGATCCCTACTTATGATATTATATATTATGGACTCTACTCTTATGATCAAGTTAGCCATGTGTGTCAGTTTCCTTCCATCGAGTCCTGGGGGTACTTGTACCCAAAAACTATAGCTGTGAGCCTAGATCAATGTCATGTTTCACGATATCCGAACTCAAGCTATGATTCCATAGACTTCAGTCAGTCATGTGACTCAGGAAAATCTCATGATCTTAGTCAGTTGTCGGATATCAGTAACATTCCGCCAGTCAATGGAATTCAGTAAGATCAAGTCATGTACAGTCAGTTATTCATGTCCAGTCCCTCCAGATGGGAGTAGAGGTTAGCACCGAGCGAACCCAAGGATGGGAACTCACCCGCTAGTTCAGGGTGTGATTCTTAGTAACAATCCTTGTGTTCCAGAACTACGTAGCCAGCGTAGGTTGAGACATCTTAACTCGTCATATTAGGGTTGATGAGGTGGCTTAACCCGTTAGTTTAGGGTTTCCACCGCTCTCATTGAGTACCCGCCAGATAAGGGTCACTCACAGCTGTCCTTACCAGTGGCGTGGTATTGACACCCCTCCAGTCGAGGCAGAGATTGGACCCCAGCTTAGACATAACGGCGTACATGGGGCATGTCAGTTGAACACTACCTCTCATAGTTTCAGTAATAGTATCAGTAAAAGAACTCAGATAGTTCTTCAGATTTCAGTATATACAGGACTGTCAGATACAGTCATCCATGTTATCGGTTTTAGTATCAATCTTAGTAAAAGAACTCAGGGCGTTCTTCAGATTTTAGTATATACAGGACTGTCAGATACATTCGCCCATGTTATCAGTTTCAGTATCAGTCATGAAAGTTATTAGTAAACCATGTATTATCTTAAAAGTTATGCTATCACGTATTCACGGTCCCAGTTTCTATATATGTGTGTTTGGACTTCCACGTTCATATTAGTCAGTCAGTGTTGTTCATGCATGAAACCCTTTATGTTCATCCTACCTTCCTCGTATACTTAGTACTCCAGTTGTACTGACGCATTTGTGCTATGGTGCTTTCTTTTCATGTTACACCATAGGTTCCGAGACACGAGCTCCAGCCCAGCAGTAGTGGCAGCATTCCAGTCGCAGAGACACAGTGAGTCCTCATTGATTCGAGGACAATATGATTTGATTCATTTATCTAATTCTTCAGTTCAGTTTTATGGAGTTAGTTGGAGACATGTTCCTTCAACTCCTTATTCAGACAGTTTAGAGGCTTCCAGATTTACGTTCAGATTTAGTTGTTTTGGGTATTTTTTCCCATATAATTGTATTCAGTTGAACCTTATGGCCTTACAGTTCCATGTATTCTGCATTATTATATTATGATTTGCAGTATACAGGTACAGATATCAGTCATGGGTTAGCTTGTGGTCCCTCGGGGTCATTAGCACTATGTAGCATTCCGGTTCAGCAAATCGGGGTGTTACAAACTTGGTATCAAAGCCTAAGATTCAATAGAGTCCTAGGAAGTCTGAAAGCCACATCTAGTAGAGTCTTGTACATGGGTGTGTTGCGTGCCATATTTTTGTGCGAGAGGCTATAAGATGTTTTAGGAACAGTCCCCTTTCTTCATTATTCATGTCAGGCTAGTGAGCATAATCACAAGTTAAACTCTCAGTATAATCCATTCTTCTCTTATTCCAGACTATGTCCCCAAAGAAAAGTAACCAGCCAGCTCCTCAGCCCGAAGAACCTTTGGGCGAACATGTTTCCCATGCGGAGTTTAGAGCCACATTTACCATACTTGCTCAGTCCATGGCTGCACAGAATAAACGGAAACCAGTCATTCTAGCCAATCCAGTGGCCACTCCCAAAGCATCTAGGGTTCGGGACTTCACCCAGATGAACCCTCCATCTTTCCATGGGTCTAAGTCTGATGAGGACCCTCAGGAGTTCATTGACCAAGTCCAGAAGGTCATTGACATCATGGGTGCTACTTCTATTGAGAGTGCTGAATTAGCCACGGAAGTAAGTAATAAAACACAAAGTAATTAAGAAAACTTATGAAGTTTTATTTAATATGAAAGAATAGATGAAAACATTACAAGAGGGGAAGGGAAAAGATTGGGCAAGTAGAATATATCTTATGTGGGATATTTTCTGATGCCTTCTCAGGGATTACAATGAGTCCTTTTATAGACAAGAGTGGAGAATGGAATACATCTAGAGTGTACACGTGTAAGGCTAAGATGAACTCTTAGCGGCCGACAGTCTTTTGTCTTTTCACAACTGGCTGATGTCCTTTACAGACTGTAAGATGTTTTTTTCTTTTTAGATAAGTTGTGGTCCTCGGTAATATGCTTTTTCTTTTAGAAAAGCTGTGGTCCTAAAGATTCCTATAGGAATAGTAGATTGCCCTTTCGGAAAAGATAATTCCAGTTCTTTGAACCTCTATCTTTACTGAAAGGTCATTTCCCTATTCTCAGTAGGGGTCCATGTACGCCATAGCTATTCCTGTGGGATTTAGCATATCGCCATTATTGTCACTGCTTTCTGTGAAAGAAGCTTCTTCAAGAAGTTGTAATACTTCTTCTTCAGTAGTCTCTTGGCTTTCCATATCATGCAAAGCCTTTTTTAATTTTTCTTTAAGCGCTTTCTTGCTTAGTGCAACACTTCTTGAGGGTGAAAAGGGTGAAGATGTTTTCCCCTTATCAGGTGTCTTTGGTGCTACTGGCTTAGGAGTCCATCCTTTGACTTTAATCTCCTTGGATAGGTATTTAATACAATCTTGCTCTCCTTTGGCAAAGTTCCAGGAGATGATGTACGACACACGCTTCTTGATGAAGAATTTGCACATTTGTATGTGCTTTGGGAGGGTTGTACATCCTTCCTTTGTACAGAAATCACTGAATCTGTTAATGAATTGTAAAGGAAGAATTTCTTTGATTCCTCTAAAGTAAATCCACCATTCATAGAACCACCTTGGAATAATGGCTTCTACCATAGCTGGACAGTACTTGACAAACCAGGTGTGTCCTGGTCTAACATATAAAAAATTAAACCATGCTGATTTATAATCATACCAATTATACGTCTGAGGATGGTGTGGCATAGACAATGCAATTAGAGTATGCAAATGATCTGCGAACTAATTAAAAGGGGTTAATACCCTCTTGATAGTGAACCTAGAATAATCAATATACTCTGGATTCCTTTCATTCATAGAATGTTCGACTTTAATGGAGTTGGTGTCTACGAGGATAGCTTCATAAAATCTCCTCGTTTTAAGTGGATTTTTAGTATCCACAAAGTTCTTGTCGTTGTAAACTGCTTGATCAGCTGGTCTAGTGGATATCCTTCATACTCTTTGTCCAATGCGATGATTGGCATTACCTGAGTGGTAATGAATTTGAATTCTTCCTTAATATGAGGAGTTGTTGTAGTCTTGGCTGCTGAGGGGTTTACAGCCTGTGCGAAGGTTTCAGGAGCCTTCATGGCGTAACTCTACTTTGATTGGACCGATGAACTCGGTGATTTTCCTTTGTCAAAAGGCTTTCCTGTCTTCATATCAACCAATTTAGTTGGTATTGGTGGAGGGAGCTTTGGAAATTCTGCCAAAGCTGCATACTTGTTCTAAAATGGTAACTGGAGTTCTGATTTCAATGTAGGCCTCCGGGGAACCGATGGCCTCAATGGGTTTAGCGAGGATGATGGAGGATCAAATGGTCTAGCCATTTTGGTTTGGTCTTGCTTGTTCACTATTGGGGTTTTACCCAGTGTAGTGGGTCTCATTTTTTCCCTGTAAAAATTCTCTTGTTAGAAAATCGGGAAGGGAATTATTTTCTCCTTTAATAAAATCGATTTGAAAATCAAAGCTAGATAGGAGAGCTTGCCATCTAGCAAATATCTGTTTTAAAACCAGATTTTTAACATCTTTTTGCAAAATTTCTTTAGCAGATTTATAATCTACTCGTAATAAAAATTCCTTATTAATAAGGTCATCTTGAAATTTTGTGATACATAGCACTATAGCTAAAATTTCTTTTTTAACAGTGCTAAAATTCTTTTGAGCAGAATTCCAAACTCCTGAAGTAAATCTGACTAGTTGTTCAGAAGGATTTGTATCTACCTTTTTCTTCAAGATACCTCCATATCCAATATCTGAAGCATCAGTTTCAACAATCATAAAGGCGTCAGGTTTGGGGATTCCTAAGCAAGGGAGATTTTTGACCAAACCTTTAACCTTAATGACAGCATTAGTTTGCTCAGAGCTCCAAGGAACAAGGGTCTTTTTAAGCCTTTTGTAAAGAGGTTCACAGACCTGCCTAATATTTGGAATGAAGTCTGCTACGTAGTTAAGACTTCCTAAAAACCTTTGGAGCTGGGTTTTATCGTTAATTTCATTGGGGAATTTTGAGGAGAACTCTATGGCTCTACAAATAGGTTTATAACTACCCTGATGAAGATCATGTCCTAAGAATCTAATAGAAGTCTGGAATAGCTTCATCTTTGTCGCACTTATGACTAGTCCATTAAGCTTAACAATCTTAAAGAAAGTGTTCAGATGTTTGAAATGAGAATCGATGCTTTCTGAAAATATAAGCACATCATCAATATAAACAATCAACATATAACTGTAAGGATTGAAGATATTATTCATGATGTTTTGGAATTCAGAAGGGGCATTCTTTAGGCCAAATGGTAAGACATTCCATTCATAATTCCCAAAAGGAACATTGAAAGCAGTCTTAAATTTGTCCTTTTCAGCAATTTGAATTTGCCAGAAGCCAGACTTCATATCAAACTTACTGTAAAGATTGGCCTTACGAGTTCTTTTCAAAAGATCCCTTTTGTTAGGGATCAGATGTCTGATCCATTTTAGAACTACATTCAGAGGCTTGTAGTTTATTACTAGCCTGGGAATTCCTCGTTCCTTTTCTGCACTTTTATTTACATAGAAGGCCAAACAGCTCCATGGAGAATTTGAGGATCTGATAATCCCATTTTTTAGTAAATGGTTTATCTCAGTCTTGTAGACTTCCATCATTTCTTGGTTCATTTTGATGGGCCTAGCCTTAGTAGGGATGGCCTGTTCGTTGAACCCAGTAATGTAGGGAAGTTTTACAAAATGTTTTTTCCTTTCCCAAAAAGCATTTGGAAGTTCAGAACAAATTTCTTTTTCAAAATTCTTTTGAAGATTGGCAATCTTACTTACCATCTCCGGGGTTTTTAAAATTTGTTCAATTTTCTTTATTTGAATTTCTTGTTTAAGAAAACAAATGTGGGAAGAAAGTCTATTAATTTTGAAAGCAGTTCTTTCTTTAATAAGGTCACCTTCTTCTTGTGAGAGAGGCCTTAATAAGGGGAAGAACAGTTGTTGATTTAATATTGTGGTTCGAATACCATCAAAATTACTAATGTAAGGTCGAATTTAGTTTATAAAAGGTATACCTAAAATAATATCTTCAGTGATGCCTTCAGTAATGAAAAAATCATTAATAAGACAGATTCCATTATTGCAGATATGAGCTTTAGAAAGCTTGTAATCAATTGTCATTTTTCCCCTGTGGCGGAGTAGAGACGAGAAGTGCTTTTCTGCAAATACTTGGTGGGTACAAGTCCCTTAACAATACAATTGCTATCTACTCCTGTATAAAAAAGAGTGACTCTATTAAGAACAAAGTCTTTGTTTATGACAATTTTTATGGCGATGTGTTTGCTGTAAGATTTTATGGCAGTAATAGCTGCTCCGAATGTGGAAGGAGAATTAGAGCCAGGGAAAGAAACTAGCTCTTTGAGGTGATCATTCTGGACAAGATCTATGATTGCTGTGGAGGCTTTAGGAGACACTGGTGGTGAGACATTCTTTGGAGAAGACACATTTTTTAGGACTTGTTCTGTAAGAATGTCAAGTTCGACTCGATCAAGTCTGATTTTGAGATCTCAAATTTCTCCTTTGAGGGTGGAGATTTCACCCTTGAGATCAGATATTGAAGGTTCAGTAGGTTTATCAAATCTAGACATAACCTGCTTCATGCTGAAAGGCTGAATGATAGGTTTAGAGGTTCTTTTTTCTTGAGAAAGCATAAGTTTTTTGAGTTCTAGAAGATATTTATTTCTAGCCTCATCGTCTTGGATATGTTCTATAATGTTAAACAAGATTTCTTTAGGATTTCTGGATATGACATTAATAGAATTCTTAGTGTAGGTACAGAAAGTACCATTGCAGGCACAGTCTTGGCCAGACTGAGATTGATCAGATTTGTAAGCGGCGTTGATAAAATCTTCATCGCTATAATCATCACTCGAAGAGCTGGTAGTGCCAGAGGAGTCTGAAGAGTCATCTTCCATTATAGAAAACAACTTTTCTTTGGTTTCTTCAGAGAGACCTAGTTGGTTGATCTTGCTCTTCTTGCCAGACCGACAATCTTTGGCTCTATGACCTGTTTTCCCACAAGTCCAACAAACGTCTTTTTTGGAAGACTTTCTCCTAGCTTTTCTGCTAGTCTTATAAGAATTAGAATCCTTATCCTTTTTGGAGGATTCTTTTCTAGTTTTAGACTTCTTATGGGTCCTATAGGATTTCTTCCTATGCTTTTTGCTAGACTGAGAGGATACGTTTGTAAATCCAAAGTCTTGGCAAAAAGTTCCTAACCCGTATTTGGAGGAGCTATCCTTTTTAAGTTGTTTCTTAAGTTTGAGGTCTGTACAGAGGTCAATCCCTACTGTGGTTATGAAAATTGTTAAGTCACCATAAGTTAGGATTTTATAAGGGATTTGGCCTTCGAACCTATCCTTAATTTTAGTTCGAACCTTGTCTGCGAACAGAGGAGGAAGACCACTAATAAAACATTCTTTCCAGAAGTCTTTGTTGCAGTCAGGTCGAATCATAACCTTAACTAAAAAGGTATCCTTATACCACCTAAAGTCTGCTAGGTCTTTGCAGGTGAGGTTATTAAGGATTTCTAGGCTTCTATCCTGAAATAGTTTGGGTTCTCCTATAAAGTGTCTAGCTATATGATAGAGGAGGGGGGCATAGGCGTCTTCTATTGCGACCTGTTGGACACTTTCTTGGCCATTTTCGTCTTTAACAACTGTTGTTTCCATGGCCGTGGCCTCATAGATAAGTGTCTTAATTTCTTCCGCGAAATAATTGTCCCACCAGTGTTTTATCATACCAGTGAATCCTGATACGATTATAGTGGCTGCTTCTTTGTGAGAAGCCCCTCTGATTTTATAGGCCATGATGGCCATACCCATTTCATGGAGTTTGTTATAGATTTGGTGTTTAGCCAATCCATCAACATTCCATTCAGTTATACCCCTACCATCGTGGTTTGTGGAGGTAAGATACAGATTTTCCTCAAATTGGACATATGGAGGAGAGGATCGTTTGTAATAGTTTTTCTTGTTAGAAAAACGTTCACTGGTAAGTTTAGATAGTGAGTTCTTGTCTTTTTGGGCACTGGTGCTAGGTGTATTTTTCTCTTTTTCAGAAATTTTGAATTTGGAGAGTTTCTCATTGATTTGTTCCAGGATTTTTCCTGAAACTTTAAAGTCATCGCTGAGATTAGGGAATTTCTCTGTTTGGAACTGCGGAATTTTGAAGATAGGATTTTAGTAGTGATACTAGGGTCAGAAGTACTTTTCGAAAGAGTGGGCGAGCTAAATGGAAGTTTTGAGCTCTTAGTATCTCCTATTTGCTGGGAGATGGTATGAAGGACCTGGTTAGTCTAGTTGTTTTGTTCAACTATTCTATCTAGGTCTCTGTTGACAGGGTTTGATAGAGGTCTATCATGCTTCTTCTTGAAAGGCGAAGGATTTAGGATTTCATTGGAATGAGGAATTTTTATTCCTTCAAGGGGAGGAGTAATGGATTCAATTACTTTGTTACTCTGAGTATACCATTTATTAATGATAACTTGAAGGGATTCATTTTGGTCTTCCATTCTTCCAGTGAATTCAAACCACCTAAAGAATTCGATGTCACATCAAAGTCTTTTCATATCAGCTATCCAGAGTCTGCCAAACTCTTTTTGCAGATCTTTGGAATAGGTACTGGTGTACCATTTTCTTTTCAAAGAATCTTTAGGAAGATACCAGAGTATTTCAAGAGCTTTGAGGTCCGGGGTATATTCGTCATCAGATTTGATGACTTCTAACCCTGGGTCCGTCTTAATATTTTGTCTAGGAAGATTTGGAAGGGGTTCCATGTCTGAGGCTGTAGAACTGCCTGGATCATAGAGGTTCTCGGGTTTTGGGGATTCTTGAACCCTAGTATGTTGTTGATAATAAACTTTGGAAATAAGACCAGAGAAATCAACTCCTCCAATCTTTCCCTTGTCATTATCATTCTCATTTTCTCCCCCTGGGTTTTTTGAGGTCGAAGGTCTAGACGAGACCGATCTTCTAAATGAAGAGGATCTGGAGTTTTCAAAACCTAGGAATTTCAGATCAATAGATCCATCAGGGTATTGGATAACCCGTTCGATCTGGGATCTCTCTGGGTAGGTTGGGAGAGGTTGAGTGATAGCATCGAAGTGCCAATCATTTTGTTGGATAATATCATTCCAAAGAAGAGATTTGGGAACAAATATGTTACTCCTTTCTTTGTTGGCCTCCATAAGAGAAGTAACACCTCTAGGGCTTGTTATTCTAGCTTTAGGGGCTAGAGTTGTACCCATAAGCCGATAATATACTCTGTATATTATTGTTATTTCTCGAGTATTATCCTTGCTATTCATGTTCTTTGTCTTAACATTTAGTGTTAAAACATCCATGATATTAGGATCATTGATAGCTACCGAGAAATTTGGGTAACAATTAACGTATACCGGGCCATCGGCTAGGTTACTTTGTATTACTCCTAGGAGAGAATCGTCAAAGTTTAATAGACGAGCATCTCGTAGAATAGCATAGACAGGGATATCAAGACCTTGTCTAAAAAGTGGCTTAATAGCTACTTGAACAAGTCCAACATGAAGATAATTAAACTGATTTTTAAATCGGTTTATGTCATGCTCATTTAAAAGCTGAATAATTTCTAAGGAATTATTAATAGCGACAGTAGACTCAGAGGTCTTGATGTTATGATTTTTGATAAAACTAAATTTACCAAGTTGATAAATAGTCTTAAAAGATTCTTCTGTAATACTCCAGTTTTGAAGATTATTTTCAATAGTAGCAATCTGAGTTGCTTGAGAAGATAAGTTAATAGTGTTTTTGATATGGTTGTTGGAATCTATTTAAAATAAATACTGTCTAGAGACTATCTGGGAAATATATATTATACATAAGATAACACACAACAATGATCATTAATGACTGAACCTATAATAAATTAAATTAATGCATGTACAACCTATGGGATCTAGCAAGTTTTAATGGCTATTACATCAGTTTTCTCTTAGTGTCATCTTAGCGACGGGACCACCAACAGGGTCGAACGCTTACCTTAGCTGAGACCACACTTTCAGGCTGACCAACGTCTGAAATCGGATATTAATCGGACACTTCAAACACCTTGAGAAGTGTATTCGCACCATCATTTATACTTTTGTATTCGTTGATACAATTATATTTGTATTTATATTTTATAATTTACACTTATATTTGTATTTGTATTCTATAGTTCGCACTTGTATCTACATTTTATAGTTCGCACTATCATTTATATTTTATAAAATTTACACTTATATTTTAAAATTTTATTTTGTATTTGTACTTTATAGTTGATTGCAGATTGTATATGTATTTTATGGTTTTATTTCATTTGTATTTATATCTATTTTTGCCGATGGATTTGTATTTTTATAGAATTATTTTATATTTTTATTTATAATTTTATTTGTTTGTATTTGAATTTGTAGTTGACAACATCATTTGTATTTTTAAATAATTAAAAATAATTTATTATTTTTCTTCTACGAACACTTTTATTTATATGCATTGATACAAATGTATTTTATTATAAATTGAACAATAAAAATGCAAATTATAAATTCACAAATTTAATATTAAATTATACAAATATAAATGTTACATTTGTTTCAAATGAAACATGTTTATATTGCTAGAACCATACACATATAAATGATACTTATTTATATACAAATAAAAATGATAAATTTGACATACAAATACTAACGATACATTTGCATTAAATGATACGTTACATATTTGTATATTTTAGACTCAAGCAAATACTATTAATCCATATATTTGTTTCTATATAAATATAAATGATAAATTTTACATATTTACGAATAAACAATTCAAATACAAATAATAAATTTATTTAAAATATAGATAAAGGGCCTAAAATGCTCTTTAACTATGTAAAATGGTACAAAAATGTCCCCCGTCTACCTATTGGGCCTAAAATGTCCTTTTCGTCTACCTATTGGGCCTATTTTGTCATTTAATTTAGGAAAATTACATGTAAAGACCATCCTTAAAACTTAATTACATAAATATTAGTACTTTTTTCAATATTATAAAAAAAATCACGTATATAGTCATTTAAAAAAATTATTATAATTCCTAATTTAATGCTATAACTAATTATCAATTCACCTTAATTTAAGACATATTTTCAATCTTCAAATTAAAAGTGGAAAAGATAATCCCTGCTTTCAAATCTTTCTTTCTTATAGTCAAATATTTTTAAATAAACTAAGTATTTCATTATTTGCTTGTGTATGTTTCGTTTTGTTTTCATGCATGTTAACCATCTAGTATTATTTTATTATCGTGTATTTTTAATTCTAATGTAATGGGTTAACCATAATTTTGTATTGATAAATATTTGTGGAATAAAAAATATTATGTTGGAAGTACATATATACCATGTATTTTTGTCGTATAAATATAATTTATGTAAAAATCAGATTATTATTATTATATTTTTGATATAATTTATGGGATAAATATTCATGGCATATCTCATTATGTCGGAAGTACTTTTCTTGTTAAAAAATTATTTATTAAATATAAATATATATTTCCAGTATTACATGGTATAAACTTTTTATATCTAAAATTTACTATGTATGTTTATGGTATAAATCTAATTTATATGATATAATCATAATTTGTATGATATAAATATATAATTTATTTTTATGATATAAATATACTTTGTATAATATATAAAGATACCATGAATTTTTATGGTATAAATATACCATATATTTTTATGAAGGCATCATGAAAGCAGGTAATAAAAGTGAAAAATATAAAATTTTGATATAGTATATAAAAATATCTTTCCATGTAATTTGCTTAAATAAAAGGACAATATAGCCTAAACAGGTAGACGAAAAGGGTATTTTAGGCTCAACAGATAGACATGAAGTACATTTTAGGCCCAATAGGTAGACATACAGTATGATATAAATAAATATAAAATATAAAAAAAATATAATATAAAATACCACAACAATAAAAAAAGAGAAAAAATATTAAAAAAGAAGAAAAACTGACCAAAAAGAAAAAAACAAAAAAAGAACGAAAAAAAGGATGAAAAAAAAGAAAAAAAATATAAATAAAACGAGAAAGAAAAATGAAAAGAAAAAAGAAAACGGAAAAGAAAAAGAAAAAAAAATAAACAAAAAAAGGAAAAGAAGAAAACAAACTGGAAAAGAAAAAAAACAAAATTAAGAAAGATAATAAAGAAGAAAGACTATGAACTTTATTTAATTGACTAAAAACATTATGAATTCTAATTAATTAAAATTTAAATTAAATAAAATAGCTTAAAAAGCCATGCAGTTACCTCTTCTTTTAAACATTTTATGTCGGGAGATCAAAGTTACTTCTAACTTGTTTATAAGAAGCTAGCTTAGTAGCCTACATCTATGGCCCTCTTCCCCTATAATCACAGCCCAACAACTCATACACAACCTGAAAGAAGAAAAAACACGTGCGCCAGTATTGGTGTTTTGTTATCATTGATTTAACTTACATATACACGCCACTGTAAAAATAAAAATTAAAAAAATTTACATTAACACTATTAATATATTTCTCAATTTTAATTTGACTGTCATATTTTGACTGCACATAAAATTTAAGAAAGTATAGAAATTTTTAAATTTTATAGTCAAGGACATGCAGATCTTGTAGCCTTAAATATGTCGTGTGAAAAATTAGAAATATAAGTTGTCAAAAAGAAATAAGACATTTTTTTTAAAACAAACTAAAAATAGAAAAAGAACAAATTCAAAAAAAGGGAGTATCTTTTTAGTACTACAAGATAATTTGGATAACAAATTTTATAATCCTAATTGTCTTTTAAGTTATGTATAGTTATTTGCGTTATCATGTCTAGGAGTGAAACTATATAGGAGTATTATTATAGCCCATGACCAAACATTCTTCAAATTAGCACCAAAGCCTCGAAAGGAGTAGCAAGCATGCAAGCTAAAGTGCATGATTTCTTGAATCTGACCGACAAAAGTTTTGCCGGCTATTTTTCGAAGTAAAAGTGTGTAGATCAATTAATTAAAAGAGGATTGCATATACTAATATTGTGTCATTTACACAACGTCGGTAGACTAATGAAAGGTTCCTGAAATATAAAAAAGCTTTAAATTTGGTGCATGTAAGAAATCGTGGCCAAGATTAAAGAATTTTAATATATTAGATTGAAAACTAGACTAGACAATTCATAAGTGTAGATCTAAACTCACATGATCTTGAACTCCCGCTCTTTGAGAAGTTGAAGTGTTGATGATTGCAGAAGGCTTAAAATCCTCATGATTATTTACAACAAACATTGGCATCATGGAGCGTTCTCGAACAAAATTAGAAGAAATAGTCGCAGTTGCTGGTGGTGGAATCCTCCACAAGGCTAAAGGACTTCCATTTATAGTCGGCGTAATTTGTTGATGAGAATAAGGGCTTCCATAAAATTTAGTACTGGTGTTTGTCATCCATATTGATGGATTATGGTAATTAGGTGCACCAAGACGATAGTTCATTATGCCATAAATATTTGCTTCTGTGAAAGCACCATGGACCATTGCAGATTGGAGATGAGCTCTTTTAGCATGCTGTCGTTCTCTCTTATGTGCATTTTGATGCCCTCCTAATGCTTGTGAAGTTGGGAAATTCCTGCAACAATAATGACACTCGAATTTCCTGCCGCCTTCAGCATTAATATTATTCTCTTTTATTTCTTCTACTTCAATGGATCCTGATTCGTCGGTTGCAGCTATAGAATTATCACTAGCTCCAAGTTCTTTCCCAAAAAGACTAATGGCCTTTTCTTTAGGTGGTGCTGAACCTGGAACTGGACGGATAAACGGTAACTGAGAGAAGGACTCCACGTTCATGAAATCACGAGTTTCTCTATCTATCTTCTCCATCAATTCTCTGGTTTTAGATGAAAAAAGGATACAAGGCAAAGCAAATACGTGTGTTGTCTATATTTCTTTACTTAAAATAAAGAGGGGTGAGGGAGGGGGCATAGAGGGACCAGTTATAAATGAAGTAGTCTGATCCAAGGATAATTGGAGCTGACCTTTCAATAAATGTTGTGTGACCTCACCAAGCCACACACAAATTTTGGTGCATCCTCGAGGATTAAACTTCTTTTTTTTTTAAGATTTTTTTTTAAAATATACTTAGATTTTAGATCATGTAATCTTTTATGCAATAGTGGTATACATTAACTTATTAGAGAAGGTCATTCATTTTATTTCATATTTCCATATCAATATAAAGGCTTACATCGTGTAAACACCACTTAACATGGTTATACGCAAAGAGATTGTATTAATTGTTTTATGGGCTACAACTACCAGAATATACCCAAAAAAAAAACGTTTAGCGTCAATTAGTCATTTTGATTATTTTTTCCGTAAAAAGGTTGTCAGTGATATTACAAATTAAAATATCCTAGGGAAAAAAGGGATTCTTTTTCAACGAGTATGATTGATATTAATTAAAAATATATAGTCGAGGTAACATACAAAATTAGAGAAAGACTAGAGGAGATTTGAACGTCCAAATTCATAGTTAGAAATTTTCTATCTCACAAGAATCTCATAGAGACGTAGATGTGGATATAAGGAAACAGACATTTATACATGCCGGAAACTTCATCTTGTTTCTTCGAAACGTTGCTCAAATTTCAACTGAAATCGCCTCAATTATCCACCAAGTTGTTCCAAATTGAGGTTGAAACTTAAGATATTTACGACGTAATCCAATAACACCCGGTTAAAACAAATCACAGTTATGCAGATTCAATTTTTTTTAATCCGATCTCCAAGTTTCTTCAATGGCTTTAATTAAAGTTTTTGCACATCTTCTTCACTTTCCCAAACAACTAATCTGTTCTTAATCCACAAAATGGAAGATGGATTAGTGACTGAAATTCGCAAACTTCATTGTCAAGCTTAGAAACTTTAAACTAGGGGTTCGATTATATGATGCTGCACATTTTTTTGGCATTCAATTAATTTGATTGTGTGTTCTGTGCGTCCAAATTGTTCTATGCTCTAACCAATAAGACCTATTAATTTAAATAACTATAGAAAGCATTGTGACACGACCCAAAAATAGGCTTGTGATGACACTTGTGCACCCTTTAGTACAAGTAAGCCTATCTCAACACAAAAATACAATTTCAGAATAAAGAAGCAGAAGACCACGAAAATAAACCCAAAAATATAAATAAAGTAGAAGAAATATTCACGATACATTCTCTCAAGTTTGGTTGTCACTAAAGCAAGCCTCTACTATAGATTAACGAGTATGCTAAGATATCTTGTATGCAAAAGTAAGCACAAAATAGTAAGAGAGATATCCGGGTAAGCTTGAAGTCCATCCGTCACTACCTCAACCTACGCAACGTCAATGTAGTAAGAAATGATCTACAAAATGCTACTCGATTCAATACCTGCACAGAGTGCAGAAAATAAGAAAAAGAAAAAAAAATCCAAGGTGAGTACAAAAATTCACGTCTACTCAACAAGCATCATAAATACCAACCCTAATCCAAAGCGATGGCGAGGATCACCACACCGGCTACCCAAGGTATCAAATTAATCTTCATCACATCAAATCATGATACTTAATCCTATGAAGGTAACTCAAAACAATGGCCAACAATCATAATCAGAATAGGGTAGGCATTATAACCTAGGTGAGTCAACACTAGCCACTTTATGATCCACAATTAGAGAGAAATACTATTACAGAAGACTAACACGACCGATCCAGGGTCTTGTCGTAGTGGAAATCCCAATCCAACAAGAAACGAAGATCATCCCGATATCCAACCCAACTAGTTAACAAACAACAAAACAATAACCAAATCGATAACCATTCCATAACATACCCAAGTCCATAGTTTGTCCATACAAAGCCTCTATAACAAAATAAAAATGTCCGGTCGGGACAGGCCCCCAACCATAGCAAAAATCAATATTCAAGTCTAAACCAATAAAGACAAAAGAAACTCAAAGCAAGAAATGGAGCCTTTTGAAGTATGGAAGCTCACCACTTCAAGTCAACACAAGTTGTCCCCGAATTCAATTCACTGAGCAATAGGTGTGATAGTATGACCATCACCTACATCGCATAGGGATACAACGTCCGAGGACGGTTAGCGGTTGGAGCGCTAGCATGTAACTCAAGGATAAAGATAAAATAATGCCAACAGTTCAAAACCAACCAACCAATGCATATAACCAATGCAATACATACATATACATATATATATACCATGTCGGGATAGGGAATAAAATTAGCATGAACTTTGAAATCATCAATCGAGATAGTGTAGCATAACCTTCATATAACAAGGCACCCACGAGCTATATGGTACCAGCTCTCCCCTAGCTGGAAGGGCCTCAGTGCATGTAGCTGCATGAACAAGAGAATATCCATAACCGTATATGCCTATATGGGGGACTCGAACCTCCCGGCATAATTAAGGTGACTTAAGCACCAATACATGTATCATGGGGGACTCAAACCTCCAATTCATATATTCATTCAGGGGAATCAAACCACCCGATCATAAAGACACCCACACCGGCTAACGCAATTTCCAGTGTTAGTTCTTTGGACTCCACTTTCATGGCCTAACTACACATCCCACTTTAAAGCTCAATTTAAAACCATCATTTCATATACACAACCATTAAACCAATTACTTACCAAAGAAACTTTATTGGTATCGTCATACCAACACTACTTGCAAGCGTTCAACATGTCATTTACCATTACCACTCAACCAATCATTCATTTGACTTTGGGACTCAAATTCATTGTCTAACAAAGACACTAATTCAATTCAATGTTTAGGGACTCAAATCCTTTTAGCCAATTAAACCACCAAGGTTACTATTTAAATAATTACATGGCAAAAAAGGCCTTCACAAAATCCTTCACCAACCATTCATATTCATTAGGCCAATGCCTTAGTTCAAAATATTATTTAACATGTGACTAGTTTATTCTCTTAGATATTTTTACAAAGATGTTGAGGGCATACCATTATCAAGACCAAAACTAAGGTAAAACCATCAAGTTTAGGGTTACCCATGACCCATTTATTAAACCACAATTATAAAGCGCCGATATGTGCAAACCATCACCAAAAACATGTATAAACATAATTTAAACCAACAGTAAATAATACTCAACCATATTCAACAAAACCTTCAACATTCATTTTCAAAACCACCATTAATAAATCATAATCAAATATAAAAACACATGATATTTGAGAACTAACAATGAGGAAAGAGTCATATGCCTTATTCACAGAGATTCACGAAAAAAACTTGACCCTTGAGCCTCTAGATGAATACCTTGTAGAAACCCTAGCCCAATCTTCAAGAGAGTGTTTAGAGAGAGTTTTAGGAATATTTTGATCATTCAAAGTGTGTTATGAGAGGATAAAATATGGTTTAAGATGTGGGGTCTTGAGGGTTTTGGGGTGGGAAATGTCTAAAATGTCCTCAGCTTAAAAACTAAAAAATGGGCACAGAAGGGTAAGACTCCCCCCTTAACTTGTACACCAATCATACGAGTGTTACACACCACTCATACCCTAGACAGAATATTGGACTCCAACACTGTCCAACATATGACCCCAAGGACCAACTCGTATTCATAACATACGATTGGTACCCGTAAACCGTACCCTAAGCAGAATCATCTAGGCTAGACATAGGACATTATATGATTTGGCACTATACTTTTTGTACTCTAACATATGACTAGTATGATGTCCATTCGTACCTTGGATAGAAATCAAGCAAAACCATACTGAGTATTATAATACGACCAAGGACTTCAAAACCATATCCAAATCATACGACAAGTAAGCATAAGTCGTATGATGTCTAGAGAGATCAAAATCAAGAAATTTCCAAGGGTCAAAACTAGGGTGTTTCAATTCTTTCCCACTAGGATCATTCATCCTCGAATGACGGGTTAAGGCAAGCACAAGCACGAGTTAGCACATTATTACCCACCAAACTTCCCTTTAACCAATACTAGAAAACAAAGACATTAAGGAATCAACATTTCCTCTAACAAAGACATAAAACAAAGATATTAAGAACAACACATACCTTAAGCATGAATTTTCAAAAAAGAGAACAAATACGGATACTTGGACTTCATGTCCTCTTCTGCCTCCCAAGTAGGTTTGTCAACCTTATGGTTTCTCTAAAGGATCTTTAACAAATACATATTCTTCGTCCGCAACCGACAAACTTGACGATCTAAGATCTTAACCGGGACTATCTCATAAGATAAGGAATCCAAAATACCCAATCCTTCCAAAGGAACAACTGATGAAGGATCACCTATACACTTTCTCAACATAGAGACATGGAAAATCAGATGAATGAAGCACAAACTAGGAGATAACTCTAACTCATAAGTAACATTACCAACACTCTTCAAAACCAAATAAGGACCAATATACCGGGGACTGAGCTTCCCCTTCTTACCAAACCGTATCACTCCGTTCACGGGAGACACCTTTAGGAACACCCAATTACAAACCTTAAACTCCAAATCCCTATGCCTTATATCCGCATAGGACTTTTGGTGACTTTGAGCGGCTTTCAACCTATCACAAATTACCTTCACCTTTTCCAAGGCATGGTGAACCAAATCAAGTCCAAACAACTTACCCTCACCAACCTCATACCATCTAATTGGAGAACAACATCTCCTATCATTCAATACCTCAAAAGGAGCCATACCAATGCTAGAGTGATAACTATTATTAAAAGCAAACTATATAAGAGGCAAATGGTCAATCCAACTACTACCATAGTCAATCACATAAGAACGAAGCATATCTTCCAATGTCTGAATGGTCCTCTCCACTTGTCTATCCGACTATGGATGGAAAGTAGTACTAAGGCACACCTTAGTCTCCAAATCTTTTTGAAACAATCGGCAAAAATGAGATGAGAATGGAGTACCACGATCCAAAATGATAGAAATACGAGCACCATGCAACTTCACAATCTCCGTATGATACAACTTAACATAATTCTCCACCGAATAACTAGTCCTCACAAGCAAGAAGTGAGCGGACTTGGTCATCCTATCCATAATGACCCAAATCTAATTATAAAATTTTGAGACAGAGAAAGACCGATAACAAAATCCAATTAATTGCCTCCCACTTCCATTCGGGCAACTCAATCTCTTGGTACAAACCTCTGGGTCTCATGTGCTCAACTTTCACTTGTTGACACACCATGCACTTAGCCACATAGTTAGCTGTATCTCGCTTCATATTATTCCACCAATAGAACTCCTTAAGATCATGATACATCTTTATCATACTAGGATGAATAGCGTAACAAGATCTATATGCTTCGGTCAAAATCCTTTCCCTTAAATCATCCACACCGGGGACACATAGCCTACCTTGGTAGCTCAAGATACCCTCTCCACCAATTAAAAAGTCAACAAAATTCTGTTGACCTATATTTCCTATAATCTTCATCAAGTCAGGATCCATTATTTGTTTTTCCTTTATCTCAACAACAAAAGACGACTGCAATACCATATGCACAAATATACTACCATCCTCAGAGGTCTGAGACAAACTCAAAGATTAGCCAAACGGTGAATGTCCTTCACCAACTCACGCTTATCCTCATTCACATGAGCTAGACTCCCCGTGGATAACTTGCTAAGAGCATCAACCACTACGTTCGCTTTACCTGGATGGTAATGGAGACTCATATCATAGTCTTTCAGTAACTCAAGCCACCTCTTTTGCCTGAGATTTAACTTTTTCTGAGTAAACACATACTAGGGCTCTTATGATCAGAAACGATGTCAACATGAACCGCAGAGATATAGAAACACCAAATTTTCAATGCAAATACCATAGCCAACAACTATAAATCATAATTAGGGTAGTTCTTCTCATGAACTTTCAACTACCTAAAAGCATAGGCTACCACTCTACCATGCTGCATTAACATATAACCAAGCCCAACACGAAAAAAATCATAATATACCACAAAACCCTCGAAACCCTCAGGTAGAGTCAACACCGCAACCAAAGTCAACTTATCCTTCAACTTCTAAAAATAGCCTCACATGTATTCGACCACAAGAACTTCACCTTTTTCTGGGTTAATCTAGTCAATGAGGTAGTTATAGTCAAGAAACTTTCCACAAATCTCCTATAGTAGCCGGCTAAACCCAAAAAGCTCCGAATATCGATTGGAGTCACAGGTCTAGTCTATTTCCTAACAACTGCAATCTTCTGTGGATCCACCATGATCTCATCACTAGAGATAACAAACTAAGAAAAGACACAACCTTTAACTAAAACTCACACTTTGAGAACTTGGCATATAAATGTTGATCCTTCATGGTCAACACAGTACGGAGGTGATCGACATGATCCGCCTCACTCTTAGAGTACACCAAAATATCATCTATGAAGACAATAATGAACAATCCCAAAAATTGATGGAAGACCCTATTTATCAAATCCATAAATACCGTCGGAGCATTGGTCAACCCAAAAGACATAACTAGGAGCTCATAGTGACTATACCTAGTCCTGAAGGCATTCTTAGGGATATCCACTTCCCTAATCTTAAGTTGATAATAATCCGACCTAAGATTAATCTTACATAAATACTTCACACCTTAAAGCTGATCAAACATGTCATAGATCCTAAGAAAAGGATATTTACTCTTTACTATCACTTTATTCAACTGACAGTAGTCAATACACATCTGAAGGAAACCATTCTTCTTACGCACGAACAACACTAGAGCACCCCAAGGATACACACTAGGATGGTTAAAACCCTTATCTATGAGATTCCTTAATTACTATTTAAGCTTTTTAAACTCAGTTAGGGATATTCTATAAGGAGGTATAGAGATAAGACGAGTGTTCGAAACAAGATCAATCCCAAAATCAATTTCCCTACTAGGAGGAACACTAAAAAGTTCCTCAGGGAAAACCTCAGGAAACTCATTAACCATAGGAATGAATTTTAGAGGAGGACCTTCCGAGTTAGAATCTTTAACTCGGACCAAATGATATAAACACCCTTTAGAAATTAACTTTCGGACTCTAAGATTTAAGATGAATCTCAACTTAGGCAATAAGGAACCCCCTTCCTATACAATGACCGGATCATTAAGGAATTTAAACATGACATTGCAGGTACGATAATCTAGAGAAACATAGCACGAATGCAACCAATCCATCCCCAATATGCATCCAAGTCAACTATGTCTAACTCTATCAAATCCATAAGAGTTTCTTTACAAATAACAGATACCATACACCCTCTATAGACATTTTTAACAATCACAGAGTCACCAATTGAGTTAGATACAGAAAAAGGATCAGAAATAAACTCAAGGCCAAAACCAATATGCACGGCCACAAATAGGGTCACCTAAGAAAGAGTGGACCCTGGATCAAATAAATAATACACATTACTAAAGAATAGTTTCAACATACCCATAACAACATTGGGGGATGCCTCACAATCCTGATGAGACGCAAAAGCATATAACTAATTCCCATCCAGTGCTGGTACCAGAAGAAAAAACAAATGTAGAAGCAACACTCTTTGGTGCAGGAGCAGATGAAGAGCCAACAAAGATCTTGTTGTCCCTTGAAGCCATTCTAGTATGTTAGTCACGCTGCATATGACCAATTTGACCACAAAAAAAATCTATTCTTCCCTTCCTCACAGAATCCATGATGCAACTACCCATAAAATTTATAAGGAGGGTGGGATGAAGCTGACTAAGATCCACTAGCTTGAGATTGGATACTCTATACCCAAACCCTACTATCATGCTGAGATCAACGATCATCTGATGGATTTAGATAAGGAGCAATAGCCATGGAGAAAGAACTAGAACTCCCCTACTTATTTTTAGCCACTTACCACCATCTCTAACACTTTGCCTAGAAGGCCTAAATTTCTTCCCCTGCCTCTCACTAAACTCAGTCTACTTTGTCTTCTCTTCTTTCACCTGTTGCATATACATGACCAATCTAGAGATGTTTATGTCCTTGATAAATAATGCAGCCTTACTCTCAAGGATAAACTCACGAGACAATCCTAAAAAGAACTTACGCACTCTAACCCTCATGCTAAAGACCAACTTAGGAGCATACCTATACAACTGATGAAATTTTAAGGAATACTCCTCGACAGACATCCTACCTTGCCTTAGATTCCCAAACTCTTCTACTTTCACTTTCCTTAACTTTTGAGGAAAGAAACGGTCCAGAAATGCACTAGAGAAATCCTCCTATATGGTAGAACCAACATCCTCTCCCCTCAACTATTCCCATTCTTTGTACCGCTGGTACGACATATCTTTCAATTGATAGGCAGTAAACTCAACACCTTCAACCTCTGAAGCATGCATAACTCGAAAGATCTTCTTTATTTCATCAATGAAATTTTGAGGATCCTCCTCAACCTATGTAACAATAAAGGTCATAGGATTCAACCTCATAAACTTACCAACCCTTGTGGCATCAGAAGACGAAGTAACAAAAACACCATGCTCAAAATGAGAAGTTACCAACTGAGCTAACAAGGTAATGGAATGACAAACCTCAATATTAGTAGCCTCCCCTTGAGGCGACTGCGTATGAGTATCGCCCTTAGGAGTAGGACTAGTGGGGAATGGTGGAACCCCATGAGGACAGTCAGATGCAGCAACCCTTGACCTAGTCTGGACTCTAGAAGTATAGTGTGTCCCATCAATAATGTCCCCAGTTGAGATAGAAGAGTTTACATGAACATCAGATCATCTTGGAGGTATGATCTGAAAGATAAGCAAACAAAAATTAGAAAGATCTAAGACCTCAGACTTTATAGCTTGAAATAAGACAACAAGAAAGTGAAACATACCTAAATGTCTTATAGACTCTCTCTTATAAGTGTGATGCGCTACATACCCTTAAAAGAGACTCGACTTGACATGACTTTTTGGATACCCAACTAACTATGAACCTAGGCTCAGATACCAACTTGACATGACTCAAACCAGGGCGTGGTTGTAATGGACATCCCAAGTCCAACAAGAATTGGAGATCGCCGCTAATACCCAACCCAACCTATCAGCAAACAAAAAAATAATAACAAAATCCATAACCATTCCATAACATACCTAAGTCCACAGTTTGTCCATACAAATCCTCTAAAATAAAACAAGAATGTCTGGTTGGGACATGCCCCCAACCATAGCCAAAACTAATATCTAAGTCTAAACCAATAAAGACAAAAAAAACTTAAAGCAATAAATAGATCCTTCCAAAGTATAGAAGCTCACCACTTTAAGTAAACACAAGCTATCCCTGAATCTAAGTCACTGAGCATGAGGTGTGATATTATAACCAACCCCTACATAACATGGGTAGACAACGTACGATGATGGTTAGTAGTTGGAGTGCTAGCATATAATTCAAGGATAAGGATAAATTAATACCAACAGTTCAAAACAAATCAACCAATGCAATAACTAATGCAATACTTACATATACATACATACATATATATATACATACACACATATATATATATACCATGCAAAGAGATGGAACAAGATTAGCATGAACTTTGAAATCATTAACATGGGATGTGTAGAATAACCATCATAGAATAAGGTGCCCATGGGCTATATGGGCCTAGCTCTAATCGAAGGGCCTCAGTGCGTATAGCCGCACAAACCAGAGAATATCTATAACCATATATGCCTATATGAGGAACTCGAACCTCCCAACATAATCAAGGTGACTTAAGCACTAATACATGTATCATGGGTAATTCAAACCTCCTATTTATATATTCATTCGGGGGACTCAAACCATCCGATTATAAAGATACCCAACTAGCTTGATTTCAGTGTTAGTCCTTCGAACTCCACTATCATGGACCAGATACACATCCCGCTTTAAAGCCTAATTTAAAATTATAATTTCATATACTGTAAGATCCCACAAAATTCTTGGCTTAATTCAGTCCTTTAAGCTTGTCTAGGGGTCCCAGACTTAGAATATTTTAGCTAAGTATTCAGACTTGGTGCCATTTTAGCCTACAAAATTGGACAATCTTATTTCATGACTTTCACGTCCTCCAAATATTGATATTTGAGTTAATTCATGATCAGGAATGTCCGTAGGTGTTTTCGGACAAGTTTCAGAATTTTTGGACTTGGTTAAAAGCTCTTTTGGAAACCTAAAATAGTGAATCAATGCGATCTTGGTGCACCACATCGACTATCGTGTTGATAAATATTTTCTGCAGCTCCCAGCATCAATTTCTAGTGAGTTGACGCGGACTCGATGCGACACATTGGCTATCAGATCGATTACAATGACATGAAGCGTCGGTCTGCGCGTCGATGGAATAATTTTTAGTTATTAAAAAACCACTTCTTTGGGGGTATTTGGGTCATTTTCCCCCAACGTTCAGCCCCCTAAAATACAAAATTCAGCCCTAATTCACAAAAGTATACTCAGTTTCTCTCAAAATCTCTCAAGAACAAGCCTTAGGGTTTTCAGTTCAAGATTTAAATCTCAATAATTCTACCATCAATCTTCTCAAAATCAAGAATCAAGGTATGTGAAGTGTTCATCCAAGGGTACCTTCCACCCTTGGAGTCCAAGAATCTATTTTAAACTCCAATTGTATGAATTTCATGAATTCCATGTTGGGTTTGATAATATCCATATTTACAATGATTAATTGGGTTTTCAATCCATGTTTTATGATAAGTTCATGTGGGGTTAGTTGAGTTATATGTCCTATCATGTGAAAATCATGCTAAAGCTTTCAAATTATGAATTGGGTATAAGGAATTATATACTTACATGTTGATTAGTAGTATGTGCATATTTTATACCTTTTAAGTGATTGATGAATTAAACATGTGAGTTGAATAGTGAAAATTATATCATGTTAGCACATGTATGAAAGTTCATGTCATGCAAATGGTTGTTCAAATAATCCATTGAATAATGAATGATCTATTGCTTAGTTTACATATTTCAGGTTTATGCCATGTCTTTTAATTTATGTTATCGAGTCCTGGGGGTACTTGTACCCGACAATTTAGTTGCTTACCTAGAGCCATGGTTAGTTATAGAATAGTATCAGTCACGTCACAATCAGTAGTGTTCTCAGTCATTTACAGAAACTCAGGAAATCCCAGTAGTGATCGTAATTCAGTCACAGTACTCAGTTCATACATCAGTAGTACTCAGTCAGTTAACAGAATTTAGTAGTTTCCGTCAGTCCATGAAATCTACTGAACTCAGTTCAGTTTAGTAAAATAGTAATATTAGTAAAAGATCAGTCCATCCTAGTACAGTTTAGAACGTAGTCCAGTGTCTATTCAGTTGGGAGTAGGATTCAACAGCGAGTGAACCCAAGAATGGGGACTTACCTGCTAGTAGAGGGTGTGATCCTTAGAAGAAATCCTTGTGCTCCAGAACTACGTAGCCAATGTAGGTTGAGATATATTCCTTCCAGATATTATTAGGGTTGACATATCTCGTTTAAGTTTTTTCAATCAACGAGGGTTGATGGAAGAGCTTCCTGTCAGAGAGGGTTAACTCACAGCTTGTCTTAGCCCATGGCATGGTATTGGCACCATCCCAGATGGGGTTATAGGTTGTACCCCAATTAGTTCAGAGAGGGGAATGTTGGTTATATAATTATCTCCCACAGTCTCGGTTTTAGATTCAGTATTAGAGTAGAACTCAGTTTAGTTCTACAAATTCAGGACTATTAGATATAGTCACTCAACTCAGTATGGAACTCAGTACGGTTCCATAGAGTTCAAGACTATCAGATACAATCATTCAGATATCAGTAATACAATATCAATAGACTCAGTAATCAGTATTTAGACTCAGTATTCAATGTATCACGATCTCAGTTACAGTATACGTATTCATACATGTACTCTTACTCAGTCATACTCATGTTATTCAGTTATTATTGTTCATGTATATGAACCCATGCATTTTAGCCAACCTCACTGAGAATACCAGTAAATTCAAAGTACTGACACATGCTTTCTTTTATGCTATGATCTCTTATATCATACGTTCTGATGCAAGGCTCCCGAGCATCTTTAGCAGATACGACTTTCAACAGTTCGAGAAGTGGTGAGTCCTTATAGTTTGAGGACGTGATTATTATTTATAGTATTTAGGTTTTAGTATCAGTAGTCGGAGTTAGTTGGGGGCTTGTCCCATCAACTCCACAGTTCAAACAGTTTAGAGGCTTTTCATAATTTATGATTTTTGATGATTTACATGGATTATGAGATTTTACCATTTGAACTATTTATTATGAAAGTATGAAGAGTATGATTTGATATAACTCAAGCCAAGTGAGTCATCATTGTCTGTATGCATGTTTTCATGAATTTGATGATGATATTTAAAGTGTTGCATGCACCCTCACATACTCAGTACATTCTCTTTGTGCTGACCCCCGATTTACTATTCTATTCAGTTATAGTTTCCGATCAGCAGGTAAAGAGTCCTCACGGTTCAGGGACTTGGGTCGGTTATTTTAGTTTGGATCATTGTATCTTCTTTTGTCGGTCGTATTGAGTATGGTAGTTGGGAGTCATAACCCTAATATGTACAGAGAATACTAGAATAAGCTTCATAGACAGTAGTAGTGGTTGATGTATTCATTCTCCTTCTTGTATATGTATATGTGTTAGTAGAATTATCATCTTCTAATTCCAATATTGTACTGAACAGATTCTGTATTGAGACATTTTCAGCTTTATTCTCTGAGAATTATGTTTTAATCAGTTGCTTTTGAGTTATACCTATGAAAAGGGTTAGCTTGGGCTCACTTGTGATCCTAAGCACCGTGTGGCATCTCGAAACTCAATTTTTGGGGCGTTACAAACTTGGTATCAGAGCACAGAGTTCAAGTGTCCTAGGGTGTCTATGAAGCCGTGTCTAGTAGAGTCTTGCGGAACGGTACGGAGACATCTGTACTTTTCTTCGAGAGGCTATAAGGCATTTAGGAAAGGTTGCTGTTCTTTCAAGTCTTGAATCGTGCAATAAGTTTAAACCAGATAAGCTACCAAATTTCTTTTCAGGATCTATAAGTGACAGTTTGTACTTTTCTATCTATGTGCTATTCTTGAGATAGTATGATCAGCAAGTCCCGGTTCTTTCCCTGTTAATATTTTTAGACTGATTAGCAAAATGTTTCAGAATTCTCATAAAATTGGCTTCAGAAGAGCCTCCCAGTATGTTATAAGTTCCTGAAGTTTCATGTTATATCTTCTTCTTTATGACTCGTTCATCTAAGACTGAGTGGATGCGTACTCCTTGATCATTGAATATGGTATGCCAAGTTTCTATCTCCCGTAATCTTGCTATCATCATGCTGTTGAAAAAAAAATAAAAGTCTAGTGAAGCCGTGTGGGGCTCTTTCGATTCACTAGCATAACTGTTTTGTTATTCACCTCAAACGTTTTTTCAAAACTCATATTCAAAGCCTAGTGGAGCCGTGTGCGGCCTATTTTGATCCACTAGCAACCTGTAGTTCATCTTGTTCCTTGTGCTAGCTGAAAATGTGGGATTTGGAGGTGTAGTAGTAAGAAGGATGGTAAGTGTGATTTGTTGAGCATAAGTATAGCGGAATCCATTTTTGCATACATTTAGGGTTAATAGGGAGTGATATATGCTAGTGTGTAAATTTTCTGATGTAGTTTGTTCGAGGTATGAAATGGGTGTTGACAGTATTTATATGCCAGAGAGTATAGGTTAGTCATGGAAGTACTCGGTGGGTGAGTGTTGTTAAATTATGCCGTTGCCGGGTTGCAAGAGGAAGTTAAGTTAAGACGTAGAGAGCTATGAACTAAGTTAAGTTATGTATGAAGGATAGATAGTAGTGACGGGTGAAAGAAGGATGTGTTAATGGATTATGAATAAGATAAGCTATATGATTATGACTAATTATTATTGTTATGAAGTTTAAATGGGCTAGCATTTGTTGAGAATTGTTTTATAGTTTCAAGTGGAAATTTCGTGCGAAAAGTTTTAAGTTATATTATGTGCTAAAAGTTAAGTTTGAATGATTGGTGATCGTGAAGGTGACTGTGACGATTTCTTGATTAGTAGTATTAGTTGTTAGGAAGTGATCTAGTAGGCTTGAATAGTGGATATAAGAGACTAAGTTTGGTTTATTCGTGATTAAGTTTGATGTTGTGTTTATGATGAGAAAGTTCACCCAAGATATTATGGGACTGCTTTAATTTCGAGGATTAGTGTATGACTGTAATGGTTAAGCTTCTTAGATGTGATTTTGATTCTTATGGTTTAGAAATATAAGTTTACAAGCGTGATTTTAATAAGCGATGAAAGAGGTATTGTGGTCCGTTAAGGATGAGAAAAATTTGAGTTGAGCGTTAGACTCTAAGATTGAAATTCCAAAGTTGAGCTGAAAGCGTTGAAGCTCTAGATGGTGTATACTCTGACTATCGAGTTGCTTATGCGGATTTGAGATTATAAAGTGTGCAAGTGTTGGGTGTTGATTATTGGGGTTATAGAAGGATAGGTGGTAATTCGAGAAGTTGTGTGAGGATGTGGTTATATGCTTTCTGAGGTAGTCATTTGGGTGAAGTTTTATGTTTTTTGTGTGTGATTATGTATCTGACTCTCCAGTGAAGTGACTTTAGTTTAGATTAAAGTGTATAGTGTGTTACTGACCCAGAGCGATGGCTTAAGTCTAAGGAGGAGATGATAGATCAAGTAACCGAGTTAAGTGTTCAGATTCCAATAGTGGTAAGAAAGGGGTTTTGCTCGACCCATTCCTATTCCAGTTCTTTCAGTTATTCCAGGGCCTACTCCTACTTTACACTTCAGTTCCATGATCATAATTCGAGTTCGTGCATGTCATAAAGGACCATGTTCTCTCTCAGTTCCCAATATGCGGGGTTTTGGATTTTTTTTAGCAGTGGAATTATATTCCATAAGTTATGAATTCCAAATCTTAAGTTATGTGGCTAGTAATCGAGGTACTCTAGCCTTACCCTATGCTCTATTCGAGAAATAAAGCATTTCTGTTAATGATCAATGAAAGTTTGGATTCATATCGTGCATATTCCCAAATCAAATTTCTTTGCCGAGTTCATGATGTTAAATCTTCTATTCCTTACGCCTTGGTGAACGTCAAGTTATTCAGGGTATCTAGTCATATTTTAGACCAGCATGTTCTAGCCCTTTGATAACTTCTTTCGTAGGGTGAGAGAGTGATGATGAATGGTTGGTTATATGAAAAAATACGTATTTGTAGTGGATAAGGGTGTTGGTGAATAGTTATCTAGATAAAAGAGAGAAAATGTTTCCTTATCTTGGTTAGAAAGGTGTATGCTTATTTTGAGCTAAGTGGTAATGTGAAGTAAGATTGAGATTAAGCTTTCATGTATATTGTGGTTAGTTGAAGTTTTAAGTGGTTATCTTGAGGGATTGTGGTGTACATGTTTCAAATTCTGGAAGCTAGTTATGCTTCAATTCATAAACTTCTAATAAACGATCTTTGTTTTCCAAGTATTCCAGCTCAGTCAATCAGAATCGTATAGTGTACCTTCTCATTTATCATTTCATCATGTTATCCAAGGATTTTAGGAATGAAATCATTTCCATATGGAGCATCTCAGTAGTTACAAGTATACCTTTGTTCGTGCGTCATGCATATGAGCTAATTCATAGGTGCCCCGTGCACAGTCTTAGTGACCTTGTGAAATAAGTGTTGTAGAGGAACATAGAGTCCCAAGGGGGAGATACCCCGTGACTTCTTAAAACTTCCGTGTTTTAAACACATCTAGTTCATGCTCAAGTTCTCATTATGAGCCTTGAATTGGATATTGTTGCATACGCATTCATACATTCCAGAGTCAGTTCAGTTAGATATTTATGCGTCAGATATGCATGTTCCATATGAGGACTAGGAAACTGTAATTCCAATCGTGCCGATATGTCTCAGATGTTCGCGTCCCTTAAGAAGGTCAGTTGATCAGTGATTTTATCCTATCAAGAAACATTCGAGGATGAATGTTTCCAAGGGGAAGATAATGTAATACCCCGGAAAATTTTCTTCGTAAAGATTTCGTGAGAAACGTATCGAGTTCTACGCTTTAGAGCGATTCATAAATTTTCTGTGTAGTATTTCTAAGATGTTGACCTACCGTTGCGTAGAGTATCAAATAAAATTTCCAACTATATGTAGATCATCGAAAACGGACACTCGAGCGATAAGTTACGACCATTCCGATCGAACTACGACCATTCCGATCGAACTGTGAACAGTAAAACATGCAGGAAATTAAAATTTCTGCAGCCAGGCGAATTTCAGGGTCAACTTCAAACGATCATAACTCCTTGTACATAATGATATAGGTGATCTACTATATATCAACGGAAATCTCTGCGAGTCCTCTTTCTAATGAAATTGGTTTCATCCAATTTGACTATTGGAGAAAAAAAGTTATGGTCAATCTAGTCCAGCCTATAAAAAGCAAATTTTTGGGTCAACTTCAAACGACCATAACTCCTTGTACATAATGATCTGGGTGAGATACTATATATCAACGGAAATATCCAAGAGTCCTGTTTCTAATGAAATTGGTTTCATCTAATTTGGTTGTTGGAGTAAAACGTTATGGTCGATCTACTTCAGCCTATCAAAACAGTCCACCAAAGGACAGATTTGACATTATTTGAATTTTAAGGGTATTTTGATCATTTCACATTCCCCTTCTTGGACAAAAATTCTTGCATATAATACATATTTGGACCATGAAATTTATATTTTCATCAAGTTTTGGAGGAGAGGAAAACCCTAGGTCAAATTTTAGCTCCAAAAATCTTTAAATTGAACCGTAGAAATTTCAAATTGATTTGGGATTCGAGTTGATCGTGTTAAGGGATTTGAGAAGCACCCTTCATTTTCGTGAATAAAGTTCCGGAGTCGGAAGTTCATATTCATCTTCCATCGTAAGGTATGTGGGGTTTTAAACAAGAGCAATCTTCCGTTCTTGTGCCCAAAGCTTTAATTTTATTATGGTTTTACATGATTTTAGAAGCGAGATTGTGTCTAAATAATTCGATTATGAGATTATGATGATTGAATGAATAAACTTTGATTTATATGATTATCTCAATGTTTTCATAATATGATTTAATAGTTATCATTGCGAATTACACACTTTTACCACAAGGTGGTATTTTGAATGATTTTGGGATGTATGTCGAGATAGTATTTTGGAATAATATTTTGAGATATGTGTCAAGCTTTATGCTTCCCAATAATGATTTGAATTATTGAATATATATTTGAGACATGAGATGTCTTGATATCTATAATTGTAAATTTCATAATTTTATTTTGAATGATTTCGAGATATATGTTGAAATGGTATTTTGGAATGATTTTGAGATTTATGATAAGCTTAAATCTTCTTTATGACGAAATTGATTCATTGAGCATATTGAGATATAACATTTGAGATGTTACCATGAGTCTTGATATTTTCTCAAAAATATTGATGTTGTCATGACTTGATAAATTGTTACATTTTGACATTTAAAAAGGTTGAGTTCTATTATTGAAATTTCATGATATTCGAAAAAGGGTATACACTCAAATTACTTTATGAAGGATTTAATAGACTTTGAATTTTTTTCCAATATGGATATACATGATTACTTCATTACTCTAATTCTTAAATTGAGAATTTATGCTATGAATTGCATACTACTACAATGAATTGATATTTCTAAAGGCTTTCGAGATAAAAGTCGTGATTTGAGTTGTACTACGGGATATGTATTCTTATTATGAATTGAAGGTCTCAAGTGCTTTTCAAAAGCTGTTGTCATGATTTAATTTTCGAATTGAAAGAATAATTATTTGAGTACATTGACCTTGAACTTGCAGAGTCGAGATGATTTTGACTATGAGAAAGATTGATTTTGATATAGATGTTGAGATGAATTTTGGTATTTTTTCCAGATGATTTTGATGAGTTGAATTGTTGAAAATATTACGTATTGAGTCTTCATATCGTTGTCCAAATGTCGAGTCGGTTATGGTTCAATGCATTGATACCTTGTTGATGTTGAAAAAGATTGAAATGTTTTAAGTCGAAGTTGGGGTTAGGAATCCACAAATTGTTGATGAATTATAAATTGAGATATTTGATTTGGTTTTTATGATAGACCCTTTTAATGATGATGGTGGATTTCCTAACGTGTTCTGAGCTTGTTGGGGAGTAGTACTTAGCACCGAGAGGGAAATTTGGTTTTTCCCCAAATCTATGTGCCACCGTAGGGTTGTTTGATGATGATATTATTGGACAGAGAGCCCGATTGTGATTATTGCAGTTTTAAGGTCGTACTCCCTAGCAAAGAGTATGACTCTCCCGCCAATGGGGGTTTTAAATGTTGGTATTCCACGTAGCTCACGTGGGGTTGTCGGTTATAGGAAACTCCCCTATCCATAAAAGTCATGTTTCTTGAATTACCGAGTCACTCTGAGATTTGAGTCAAAGAGTTGAGATGTTATGATGAATTATGATTACCTATGATGAATTTTGACGATATGATAATTTATGATGATTTATCATAATTTATGGTTTTTGATGATTTACATGGATTATGAGATTTTACCATTTGACCTATTTATTATGAAAGTATGAAGAGTATGATTTGATATAACTCAAGCCAAGTGAGTCATCATTGTCTATATGCATGTTTTCATGAAATTGATGATGTTATTTAAAGTGTTGCATGCACCCCCACATACTCAGTACATTCTCTTTGTGCTGATCCCCCATTTACTATTCTATTCAGTTGCAGTTTCCGGTCAGCAGATAAAGAGTCCTCACAGTTCAGGGACTTGGGTCGGTTATTTTAGTTTGGAGCATTGTATCTTCTTTCATCGGTCGTATTGAGTGTGGTAGTTGGGAGTCATGACCCGACTATGTACAAACAATACTAGTAGAGGCTTCATAGACAGTAGTAGTTGTTGATGTATTCAGTCTCCTTCTTGTATATGTATATGTGTTAGTAGAATTGCCATCTTTTAATTCCAATATTGTACTGAACAGATTCTGTATTGAGACATTTTCAGCTTCATTCTCTTAGAATTATGTTTTAATCAGTTGCTTTTGAGTTATACCGATGAAAAAGGTTAGTTTGGGGTCATTTGTGACCCTAAGCACTGTGTGGAATCTCGGAACTCAATTTTCGGGGCGTTACATGTAGCGTCTAGGGAATAGACTCAGGGGGTTACAAACTTGGTAGCACAACCAAAGGTTCAACAGTGTCCTAGGAAGTCTGAAAACCGCATCTAGTAGAGTCTTGTGCGTGGGTGTGTTGCGCGCCACACTTATGGAAAAGAGGATACGAGATATTTTAGGAGCAGTTATCGTTCTTTCGGTATTTATGTCATGTGAGTGAGCATGAGATCTAGTTAAACTCTCTATCTAATCCATGTTTCTCTTCCGCTTATAGAACATGCCTCCAAAAAGAACTAAGGGAAGAGGAATGGAAGACCAGCCAGAGCCTCAGCTCGTCTAGCGAGATTCTCTGGACGAACATGTCTCCCATGCTGAGTTTAGAGTAGCCTTTACCACCCTAGCTCATTTTGTGGTAGCCCAGAATGAAAGAATAACAGCCGTTCTGGCCAACCCAGTGGCCAATACTACTGTTGCTATGATTTGGGATTTCACCCAAATGAACCCTTTATCGTTTACCGGGTCTAAGTTAGATGAGGACCCCAAAGAATTTCTTGATCAGGTGCAGAAGGTTACGGATATCATGGGGTGATTGCTTTTGAGAACGCTGAGTTAGCTACCTATCAGCTACAAGATATATCCCATACGTGGTTTAGGTATTAGAAGGTAGATAGGGGTGCAGATGCAGAGCCCATAGAATGGGAAGAGTTTGCTACAACCTTCTTAGATAGATTCTTTCCCTTAGAGATGAAAGAAGCCAAGGTGTTAGAGTTCATCAATCTCAGGCAAGGTAGTATGAGTGTTAAAAAGTATTCCCTCAAGTTTACTCAGTTAGCCAGGTATGCTCCCCATGCAGTAGCAGACAATAGATCCAGAATGAGAAAGTTTGTGTCAGGGGTATTGGGTAGAGTTGTTAAAGAGTGTAGTACTATGCTGTTGATAAGGGAGATAGACATATCTAGGCTTATATTCCATGTTCAACAGATTGAGGAATAGAAACTTAAGAAGAAGGAGAGAAAATAAGAGAGCCAGAATGGGTAGCTTTAGTTTTTCCCAGCCAAGGTCAGAAGGTGGTAACTGTTCTCGATTTAGTCAAAAGTTTTTAGCCCCAGTACCATCTTCAGCTAGTACACCAGTACCAAGGTTCAGGAATGACAGTCATGATGGGGCGCTAGGCTCCAAAATCCAGATTAGTGCAAGCAGTATTCGTACTAATCCGCTTTGCAAAGAATGTGGTAAGAATCATAAATGTATGTGTAGAGCCAATAATGATGTGTGTTTTGGATGTGGTGAGTCAGGTCACAGAGTTTGAGATTTTCCTAAGGATGGTCCATAAAGTCAGTACAGTCGTTCTTCAGCTCAGTCCGGTCGCCCGAATCAACAGGGTGCCACTCCCAGTGCCGCCAGTGAGCAACGTCCAAATAGGATTTATGCACTTCAGTCTAGAAAAGATCGATAAAGTTCTCCTGATGCGGTCACTGGCAAATTACAGACCTCCTATTTTACATATTTATGTCTCAATAGATCCATGAGTTTCTCTATTTTTTGTAACTCCTTGTATAACAGTTAACTTTATGGTCAGACCAAATATTAACAAAACCTTTCTCAACCTCCACCCCAATGGGTCAGTCTATCATAGCCCGATGGGTATACAAGAACTATCCAGTTATGATATCTCAGGAAGTCAGGCTTCCAGCTTTCAGTAGTAATATTAGTAAGTGCAGAAAAGTAATGGGTGGGAATGATTACCAACCCGTCTTTACCTCAATTCAAAGCTTGTACTTCAGTCATCATGATACCTATGTATGCCTTACATCTCAGCTCCATGAGCACAACTTATATTCACACACTTTTCACTGAGTTGTGTGCATTTCTAGTTCCTAGTATGAGGATCTCCAGTTCACTCTGCAGTACGAATTATATTTCGTGAAATCATGAACTCCAAACTCAGGTCATGCAGCTCATTACTTATGCACTCATGCCTTATAGTGTGTTTAGTCCTAGTTACTGTATCAATCATAGTCTCAGTTATAGTCTTAGTTATAGTGTTAGTCTCAGTCGAGCAATCAAATAAGAAACTCAGTTCAATTTTAGGTTTGCTTGACCATAGCGTACAATTATCAGTATTTTAGTACCTCCGTTTACAAAATATTTCAGAATCATGTTATATACTTGGTCTTGCATTCTCAAATAATACAATTTTTTTTCACTAATTCATGCTCAATTATCTCATGTTACCCAGTCAGTCCTTACCTCATGTACATGACACTCTACAGTTTCAGTCCCGTTATTCAGACTAAGTACAGTTCAGTCTCATATGCCCAGTATTCAACTATCAGTCATCCAGTTAATTAGATAAGTTAGTATGCTTATGCATTCGTGCACAATGCCCATGTGAATATTATTCAGTAATCCCAGGTGAAGTGTCGTACTAAGGTGGAGAGTATAGTTGAGAATAAGTTTTCAGTATGAGTTAGTCCATAAAGCCAGTAATTCAGTATTAGCAGTTAGACAGACACGTTCGTGTGGTGTGATTTCCATCTTTCTATCTAGTCGCTTTGTCCGAATGTCTCGTGAATTAAATTATTCCAAGATGTAGCAATCAGGTAGTGCGTGTTCATCTCAGTTTACGTATCATGTATCAGTTTCGGATCCCACATATTCAGTCACGATTCAATTCATAGGTTCCTTGTGCATCGCCCTAGTTTTTCTCAGTATCTCAGCCAAGTTAGCATTCTTCGAGGGACATAATGTCCCAAAGGGGAGATGCACTATAGCCCCAAGCTTTCATGTACTAAACCTCCCAATTCTCTTCATGTAATGAATCTAGTTTGGAGTAAAGGGTATTTATAAGTTAACCCTCAAGTTCCAATCTCAGTCTTAAGCCACCCATTCAAGGGTCTCAACTCTGTGCACGATATTCAATTCATATACCACGTTCTAGTCTCAGTTATTTTCTTATGTTTTCGTTCATGCGTACTTTGAAAATGATCTTAAGTTCATCAGTATTTTTTAGTTTAAGTAATAGTTTTCCTTGAACTCATTCATTTTCAAGTTTAGATTTCAGTTACAAACTTGGTATAAGTTACCATTGCATAATTAGTCATATGTTCATGAGTCAGTTTAGTCATGCATTCATGCATCAGATATGTATGTCCAGTTTGAGAAACTCAGCTTATCAGTAATCTCAGATATGAAATCATGCTACAGTTGTGCATGCCTAGTGTCTAGGTCCAGACTCTCAGTATTCCTAGACTCAATAGTCTTATTTGAGGATGAATGTTCCCAAGGGGGAGATAATGTAAGACCCCGCAAAATCCTTGGCGTAATTTAGTCCTTTAAGCTCGTCTAGGGGTCCCAGACATAGAATATTTTAGCTAAGTATCATACTTGGTGCCATTTTAGCCTACAAAAGTTGGAAATCTTATTTCACAACTTTCACATCCTCCAAATGTTGATATTTGAGTTAATTCATGATCAGGAATGTCCTTAGGTGTTTCCGGACAAGTTTTGGATTTTTCAGACTTCGTTTGAAGGTCCTTTGGAAACCTAAAATAGTGAATCAACGCGATCTTGGCGCGCCGTGTCGACTATCATGCTGATAAATGTTTTCCCCAGTTCCCAACATCAATTTCCAGTGAGTCAACAGAGACTCAACGTGACGCATTAGCTATTACGCCGATGCCAACGACGCGGTGCATCGGTCTACGCATCGATGGTATAGTTTTTAGTTATTAAAAGACTGTGTCCTTGGGGGTATTTGGGTCTTTTTCCCCCAACCTTCATCCCCCAAAAACACAAAATTCAGCCCTAATTCATAAAAGTATACTCACTTTCTCTCAAAATCTCTCAAGAACAAGCCTTAGGGTTTTCAATTCAAGATTCAAATCTAAAAAATTCTACCATCAATCTTCTCAAAATCAAGTATCAAGGTATGTGAAGTGTTCATCCAAGGGTCCCTGACACCCTTGGAGTCCAAGAATCTATTTTAAACTCCAATTGTATGAATTTCATGAATTCCATGTTGGGTTTGATAATATCCATGTTTACAACAATTAATTGGGTTTTCAATCCATGTTTTATGATAAGTTCATATCGGGTTAGTGAGTTATATATCCTATCATATAAAAATCATGCTAAAGATTTCAAATTATCAATTGGGTATATGGAATTATATACCTACATGTTGATTAGCAATATGTGCATATTTTATACCTTTCAAGTGATTGATGAATTAAGCATGTGAATTAAATAGTAAAAATTATATCATGTTAGAATATGTATGCAAGTTCATGTCATGCAAATGGTTGTTAAAATGCCCCATTGAATGAAGAATGATTGAATACTTAGTTTACATGTTTCAAGTTTGTGCCATGTATTTTAATTTATACTATCAAGTCCTAGGGATACTTGTACCCAACAATTTAGCTGCTTACCTAGAGCCATGGTCAGTTAGAGAACATTATCAGTCACGTCATTATCATTAATGTTCTCAGTCATTTACAGAAACTCAGGAAATTTCAGTAGTGATCGTAATTCAGTCACAGTACTTAATTCTGACCATAGTAGTACTTAGTAGTACTCAGTCAGTTAACAGAATTCAGTAGTTTCAGTCAGTCCATGAAATCTTTTGAATTCAGTTCAGTTCAATCAAACAGTAATATCAGTAACTACTCAGTCCAGCCTAGTACAGCTTAGAACTCATTCCAGTGTCTATTCAGTTGGGAGTAGGAGTCAGCATCGAGTGAACCCAAGGATGGGGACTCACTTGCTAGTAGAGGGTGTGATCCTTAGAAACAATCCTTGTGTTCCAGAACTGCGTAGCCAACATAGGTTGAGATATCTTCCTACCAGATATTATTAGGGTAGACATATCTCATTTGAGTTTTTCTTATCAACGAGGGTTGATGGAAGAGCTTCCTGTAAGAGAGGGTTAACTCACAGCTTGTCTTTGCCCATGTCACGGTATTGACACCCTTCCAGTTGGGGTTACAGGTTGGACCCCAATTAGTTCAGAGAGGGGCATGTCGGTTAGATGATTATCTCCCACAGTCTCAGTTTCATATTCAGTATTAGAATAGAACTCAGTTCAGTTTTACAGATTCAGGACTATCAGATATAGTCACTTAGCTCAGTATGGAACTCAATAAAGTTCCATAGAGTTTAGGACTGTCAGATACAATCCTTCAGATATTAGTAATACAATATCAATAGACTCAGTAATCAGTATTTAGACTCAGTATTCAATGTATCACGATCTCAGTTACAGTATACATATTCATATATGTACTCTTACTCAGTCATACTCATGTTATTTAGTTAGTATTATTCATGCATATGAACCCATGCATTTCAGCCTACCTTACTGAGCATACCTGTACATTCAAAGTACTGACGCATGCTTTCTTTTGCGCTATGATCTCTTATATCATAGGTTCTGATGCAAGGCTCCCGAGCATCCTTAGTAGATAGGACTTTCAACAGTCAGAGTAGTGGTGAGTCCTTATAGTTTGAGGATATGCTTATTATTTATAGTATTTCAGTTTGAGTATTAGTAGTCGGAGTTAGTTGGGGAATTGTCCCATCAACTCCATAGTTCAGACAGTTTAGAGGCTTTTCAGACTAGAGTATTTTCAGATTATTGTTCAGACTTCAGTACTTATATTCAGTTTTGGTATTATGATACCACACTCAGTATTGTTTCTAGATTTTGACCTTAAGGAAGTTTTCCGCATTTATCTAAGTTATGTTATGATTATAGCATTACTATTATACAGTTATTGTAGTAGGTATCAACCATGGGTTAGCTTGTCGTCCTTCGGGATTATGAGCATCGTGTAGCGTCCGAGGTATAGACTCGGGGAGTTACACATACACAACCATTATACAAATTAATACCAAAGTCACTTCATTGGTATAGTTATACCAACACCACTTACAAGCATTCAACATTCTATTTACCGTTATCAATTAACCAACCATTCATTTTACTTTGGGACTCGATCCCATTGTCTAACAAAGACACTAATTCAATTCAATGTTTAGGGACTCAAACCCTTTTAGCCAATTAAACCACCAAGGTAACCATTTAAATCATTACATGGCCAACAAGGACTTCACAAAACCATTTACCAACCATTCATATTCATTAGGTCAATGCCTTAGTTCAAAACATCATTTAACATGTGACTAGTTTATTCTCTTAAACAGTTTCACAAATATGTAGAGGGCATACCATTATCAAGACCAAAACCAAGGTAAAACCCATCAAGTTTAGGGCTACCCATGACTGATTTGTTAAAACATAATTACCAAGCACCCACATGTGCAAACCATCACTAAAAACATGTATAAACACAATTTAAACCAAGATTAAACAATACTCAACATATGCAACAAAACCCTCAACATTGGTTTTCAAAACCACCATTAATGAATCATAATCAATGTTTAAAACACATGATATTTGAGAACTAACAATGAGAGAGGATACACATGCCCTATTCACAGAGATTCATGGAAAGAACTCGACCCTTGAGCCTCTAGATGAACACCTTGTAGAAATCCTAGCCCAATCTTCAAGAGAGTGTTAGAGAGAGTTTTAGGAATGTTTTGATCCTTTAAAGTATGTTATGAGAGGCTACAATATGGTTTAAGACATGGGGTCTTAAGGGATTTGAGGTGGGAAATTTCTAAAATATCCTTAGCTTAAAAACTAAAAAATGAGCGCAGGATGGTACGAGTCCCCCCTAATTCGTACACCAATCATACGAGTGGTACACACTACTCGTACCCTAGAAAAAATATTAGACTCCAACACTGTCCAATATATGATCCTAAGAACCAACTTATATCCATAACAATGATTGGTACCCATAAACCGTGCCCTAGGAAAAAATCATCTAGGCTAGACATAGGACATCATACAGTTTGTCACTATACTTGTTGTACCCTAATATGCGACTAGTATGACGTTCATTCATACCTTGGAAAAAACCCAACCCAAACCATACTGAGTATCATACAACCAAGAACTTCAAAACCACATCCACTTCATACGAAAAGTAAGCACAAGTCATATGATATGCAGAGAGCTCACAATCAAGAAATTTCCAAGGGTCAAAACTAGGGTGTTTGAAAGATTCACTACACAACATATACGTTTTAGGCTTAATCACATGATATCAACCAACAGTCATGGGACCAAACAAGAAAAGAGTATATAAAGATTCAATACAATGTTATAGAAGATGCAATCCTATGATCTCTTAGATTAAGCCATAGACTCACCCAAAGTCTCATAATATCTCAATCCTCAAATCCATATAAGATAATGTAAGGTAATGCAAAAAAGTGAAATGGATTCCCAAACACAATAGCAAAAACAAGATTCTATCACAATAATACAATTCAAGACTAAACACTAACACTGTATCAACCATATCAAGTTTGATAATGCATTGCAATGTAGTGATGATAATGATGATGATGATGATGATGTGATATGTATGAGGTTGTCACATAACCTTCATATACACCTACCAAGATCTATTCCCTAGGTAGGACCCATGGGGGAGGAGGGTTACAATCCATATACAATCTAATAACCAATACTAATACCAATCCAATATCTATAGCTCCTCTTTGGTATATGTTCTTCAGCAGAGGATTTTTAGAAATATTGCATTTTTTATCAAAAAAATCAGTATTTCCATAGTGGTACCAATGCCTCATGAATATATATGAGATAAGGATGTATGATCATAATCAATCAGAATGAAAATTTCAAATCCAACGAATATACCAAGCATGTGAGCCAAAAATTCACTCAGTAAGCCAACCATTCATGATCCAATAACCAGTAGAGTAAGATATGCAATAATATGTCATTGATACCACATAAATTCCAACATAGAAAATTTCTACCAAGAAGAAACAACCAAAATATATAAATACCGGTCCAACAACATCATATAAGACCCCACATGGTCACACATAGAAAATAGTATCTCAAAACAGACATAACAACAACATAGGCATCCATATAGACACAAAAAATAACACCATTTTCATGATCAATTTCCTTACCTATAATATTTCACATAAGTTCCACATGAAAACACAAAATAAATACAAATCCCAATAACAAAAAAATGTGAAACTGCCAAAACTTAACTTGTTCATACAGAAAGACTTAACAACCAATATGAGCTCATTTAAACTCTATGCATATCTAAGGCTCGATCATTCTATTATTTCAGTATTAACATAATTTTCTCCTAAAGTTTTCTAAGCCCCAATTGTTACAATAAAGTCCTCTATACAAGTTCAAAAGCTCCAAAGTATGAATTTCATAATAACAATCCAAACCTATGTTATTAACTACGATATATTTTAGGATATCTATAAGCAATAATACTTAACTAACTAATGCAATAAACTAACTACAACCCATTATTCAGACTTTGGTACCCTCTAAGATGTTTGTCATGTCATCTAAGCGGAATGCCCTACCTAAACTAATCATAAAATACTTACAGTCAAGCAAATTACATATAAACACTTTGAAAAAAAGATCAAGGTACATCTCAACTTTCCATAACCAAATATTCGCAAATCTAAATACTGTAAAAATCTCCAATCGAAAGCTCAAATCCTTTGAAACATCTCCAATCATGACCAAACTACCAAATATAATATCTACACGTCAAAAGAATGCCAATAATACCCATGTTGACTATAGTCAAGATGGATGTATAAATAGACCCCAAAAATAGATTCAAAACAAAAGGGGTAAAATTATAATTTTCTGGTAGAAATATATTTTCCATACTCATAGTAGTCTACAGCTGAAAAACCATGTAAAAATGAGGTTTAAATCAAAGAAAAACCATTTTCAAGATTTACTGACAAAAATCCCTAAAATCTATTTTGAAATTAAGAATTTGAAGTTATTTTGAAAATGAAATTGAGGGAAAATGATAATTATAAGATTAAAAAACATACCCATGGAAGAAATCTTGAAAACTCCTTTGGAATCGCCCAAATCTGAGCTTTCAAGCCCCAAAATAGTGGAAATGAGCTTTTGATTTTTAACTTAGGTAGAAATCTTGAAAAATTAAATAGAAATTTTTGGTAAATGGGAAAATAGAGTTCTAAAGTGATAGACAATGATCATACAAGAAAAAAGTGTAAGAAATGGAGCTTCCTTGCTCTCAAAATATCAAAAATACGAAAAGGATTCGATTTGGGGCTTAACCATCAGTAATGGTCACTAACGCATCACAAAGTTCATTTTTACTACCTGTTCAAATGGTCAAATGATCACAAACACAGTCAAAAGTTTGCTTTCGGGGACCACACCTACACCAACAATTTGGAAAACTTATTTTTGACCCTGAAACTAATTTGAAACCCTATGAACATGGTCCAATACTGAAATTTGATTATAAAACACATTCCATTCAATGAAATCATCACATTTATGAAAAAGGTCAATATCAGAAAAATAAATTCTGAGACCCTATTTACACTACTTTCAAACCAAGGATCGAAATGGTATTTAAAAGCCACAAAATGGAACCAACCCCGCTACTAACCCAAATTCGATATTATAGATGTAGTCCATTTTTCCATCTGGCACTTGGATCTCAATATCTTTACCAAAGTCAACTATTAGATCTTAAAGCCTCAAAATAACTTCAACTCACCCAAAACCTTTTCGAAGGCCTTGGAAACTATGCCAACCGTTCCTGCAACTCATAAATTAGGTAACACAACCACGATAGGGGTAAAAGGGTAAAAACACATAAAAGAAAAAGTCATCCAAATTTAGGTCATTGCAATATCCACCACTAAGATTCACGTTCGTCCTCAAACGTACAAGAAAGAAAGACAAAAACAAGTAAAGGGTGGAAAATACTCTCGAGAACTATCAAACAAACATTGCAATGAGAAGTCACAATCATAGAACTACCAGTCACACCATGGAATAAAAAATATACCAGAAATGATTGAGTCCAACACAACAAAAGTTTTAGACATACACGATATATCATAAACCTGACCACGACACAACTAGATGGTGGATACAACCACAAGACCAAAAACCATCTTCGGACCCACAAAAGTTAACAAATCCACAAAACACGAAACTTCCCACCAAAATACTTGCTCAACCTACATGAGGGCAATATTATCACTATTGGCACACAAAACACTGTAGCAATAAGATAAAATCACAAAGATGAAATTTGATCACAAAACTATATCAAAACACAAATGACCATACTTAGTACTCATAGGCCTCTAATAGACTATCACACTCTTATGCTCAACCCTTAAGACAGACAGGAAACACTAATAAAATTATGTGTACAAAGGTTGTGAAATCTCTGAAAGACATAAAATACCCATGAAACCCATCATGGTGATATGTGAAGTCCTTAATATTAAAAAATTATCAAACAACTCAAAGTCATCAAAAATCTGAGGTCTATACAAAATAGACATGAAATCTATAAAAAACACAGAATTCTGAAGCAACTCACCATAATATCCTATGCAATCATCAATTCTCAAGTTACATCAATCACCCGAAGTCCTCAATAATCTGGTAGAATGAAAAGCCTTAGTAACTACACACACATAAGAAACATGTCATACTAGAGTCAGTCAAACCATGGAGGAGATGCAAAACCCACTATAACTACCTAACAAATGCCCAAATATCAGTCTAAACTCAAGAAAAATCATTGCTAGACTCTGCATAGCTATCGATATACCTCAACATAGAACCCCAAATTTCTACATCATGCCCATAGTTAAACTCTAAACATAAACTAATTTCCTTAAGCATGACAATCCTCATCTTTTCCTTAACTCTATTATCGTTGAATATTCTTTAATACAAAAATGACAAACTAATAAGATACAACTTAAACTCGCTCAATTTCATTCAGCATTGCTTGACACAACGTCCACGAAGAATAATATATACTCAAAATGAAGCTTATCAAAAAAATATTCCATCGATCCACTTAGCCAAACTACAACATTTTTGTGCTACTGCCACTCTTGTAAAGTGTGGCCTAAAGTAGCAAAAAGTATGACCTTTAATTAAAGGCTATGCTTTTGGAATTTAGGCAACACTTTTGGGGGGTGGCCTAAAAAGGCATAATTATTGACTTTAGGCCATACTTTTCAAGTGTTTCCATATCAGTTAGATTTAAAAAACGTGGACATTAAAGTGCAAAGGACACACTTTGTAGCTTCTAATTGGCTACACTTTTATCTTATAAAGCTACACATTTAAGTGTTTCCTTTACTTTGTTATTGGGAACGTGTTACAAGCATAGCCTTGTATAGCACCTCTATAACAATATTTAAAAAATGTGGCTGTTTCTTTATTACCAACAATACTCCAAAATCGTAGCCTTTTATACATTTTCTATGACAACACTTGTAAAGTGTAAGCATGTTTTAGGTACATGCCATAATTTAATTTATAAGCCACACTTTTGAAGTGTGGCATTATTGTCTAAAATTTGATAGCTCAAGCCACACTTTACGTAAATGGATTTAGACCTAAAAAATAATTATTTTGATCCAAATGTATATATCACTAATCACATTACATATATACATACATATATATAATCTTACACACCAATTAGCTAATAGATATTACAAATACATTGATTTCCAATGAACTTCAAAAACACATCTTTTACTTCACATACTAATTATAAAATAACATTTTAAAGATTTATACTAAGTTCCATACAAAATCAAATGTATTTAAACATATATTAGAATAGAGCTCAAGAAGTTCTTCATTATTCGCTTCAATCTAGATCAACTTGACTTGTTGTGGCCACCATTAAAATTTGATCACCCACAGTTTTCCTACACATCCGAAATAAATAAACAGTTAGAAAAAAATTATGTTCTACAAATATTAAAATATTTTTCCAATCTTCCTGAACTTCTTTCCCCATAAATGGGAATTGCTAACTTATGTCTTCTTTGGACTGTGGAGGCAACTCAAACATGTATAGATAACTAGGTGAACTGGTGGATCACTTCTCAATGTGGTTTATCTATAAGATTTCTCTATCTCCACCTGTTAAACTATACTTTTATCAAGAAATTTATTTCTTGATGCATATAGGAAATAATTATTAATTTCTCCCTTCATTTAGTTCACTAAGTTTTTCTCATGTTTTTTTATAATTTTCACTTCCAATTTGGCTTTAAATGATTTTAATTTTTAGCTAAATTGACTGAATGCCAAACAACTGTGGTACATATGGTTTATAGACACTTAGAAGTTATTGCAAACAATGGATCTTGGACCTAATTTAGAAAATCTAGCTCAAAGGAGTATTTCCCAAGTCTGTATAAGGAGACCAATTACCCATCCCCTTTTTGAGGTGGTAGTCTTTAATAGTTATAATAGGGTTCCAATAAGCTATTGTAAATATTTATCCTATTTTTGTGCAATTCAGATATTATATTTGATCAATTTTTGATAGAAATGCAAAAGGTTATAGCTTTTATCATGACTTCCCTATGATGTTCTTCTTTCAGGATTCAAACAATAAGAACTTAGTTAATTATGATGCAAAGTTGAAGAGTATCTTGTTGGGTAAAACCCAGGTTGAGCTGACTAAACTACAATGTTGATCAAGCTGCACTTCCCTAAGCAACCAAGATGATTAAGTTTATTATAATCTTTAATTTAAGTGCTTAATCTCAAAATTTATGCTAGATTCCAATGATCTTATGAAGACTTATTCGATTATGTATCTTGGTAAAAAAACTTGTCTTACTAATCAAAGTTCTACAAGCAGAAGCAGAGAGCTTTGTGTTATGCCACAATTTACTATCTTATTTTGGAAAATGGTACACTTTACTGTATTATGTTTTATTTTAAGAATAAATTTTTGTGTTATGCCATATTTTACTATTGTATTTTTGAAAATGGTACAATTTAATCTATTATTCTTTATTATAAGCTTGGGGTCTATGGAAGTCTCTATACTTTACTGTGGTAATGCATTTTGATGAAATGTTGTACTTGTTTCCCTACCATAGTTTATAAGAAACTATCTGATAGAATTCTATAGAATTAAAAATAGAACCTATTCTCTTTGGAGTTTTAATTTGGACATATATAAAAGTATGACTTGATGTAAGGTCTTTTTGAGAGAAACATCTCTTCCGTCACGAGTTATGAGTAAGTTCTGCTTACACTTTACCTTCTCCAAACTCTACCGTTGCATCTTCCCCTTAAAGCCTTACGTACTTCTCTTTTGAGTTAAAAGTCTTATCAGAAACAACCTTTTATATCACAATTATATCAGGTATATTATTGTCGTATCCTCTCTTTTAATGAAATTTCCCAAAAGAAGAACCAATATACAAATACAACAAATTGCAGACAAACATGGGAAATTCACAAATACTTGTCGACACTTGGTATTTATATGAAATGGAATTAATTTATCATGATTATGTGATTAATTTTAAGGAGTACACATATATGAACCAGTAACTATGTATATTAGCAGAAAAATGACTTAATATTGCAATTTGGGTATCTGCCCAAACTTCTTTCCCCATCTTTGTATAAGTTGTAACAAATATTTCAGTGTTTGGTGGTTCCTTAGTATTTTCTTTGGTCACACGCTACAAATTATATCAAACAAAATTAAAAACATACATCAATATGTAATAACAAAGTTATAAAATTGAAAAATATATTATTTGTTTTAGAAGCATCTATTAAATATTAACTATGCCACGCATACTCTTGAAAAATAACAGGTCCCATTTGATGTCTCCTCTTTTGATTTTTTTCTATTTTGAGAATTTATGTAAGACCCCGTAAAATTCGTAAGATTAATTCAGTCCTTTAAGCTTGTCAAGGGGGTCACAGACTTAGAAAATTCTAGCTAGGTGCCCAGACTTAGCTTAATTTTGTCCTTCAAAAGTTGAAAAATTCATTTTTCTGCCTTAACGTCCATTAATGGTCTATATTCTAGTAAATTCATGATCAGGAAGGTCAATAGATATTCCTAGACAAGTTTCAAATTTTTTGAATTGAAAGTCCAAAATAGTGGACCAACGCAATTTTGGTGCACCACATCGCCAATCACGTTGGACACCAGTTGTGCAGACTGCCAGAGCCAAAATAACTGAGGCTCAATGCGTTTACAGCACGCCGCATCGGCTATAACATCAAAAACCTCGACGCGCCGCATCGCCTATAGCGTTGGTGCCCAGTTATTTAGTCATTAAATATCCGTGTTTTTAAGGGCAAAGGGTTCTCCCACCCCTATATAAGTAGAAAACACGGGATTAAGCCCCATTTACACAAAAATATAGCCACTTCCCTCAAGATCCTCTCAAAAACACATTAGGATTTTCAATTTGGGATCCAAGTCCAAGAAAATTTCTCAGTGAATCATCAAGAATCTTCCATCTAAGGTATGCATAGTGTTCATTCATGGAATCCTTTCATCCATGAAGCCCAAGAACCAAGTTTTAAATTATGAATTGTGATATTCATTCTATGATTTGAATTATGTTCATGTGTTGTTGTTGTATGAATTCAAAAATGGAACCTTTATTATGTCTTTATGAAATTACGCTAATATGTGGACTAAAATCATGAAATTGGGTGGATTTGAGAAGTAAGGTTATATTAAATTCATGCTCATACCTTAGCCTTAAATCATGCAATCTAAGTGTTTGATAAAATTCCTAGGAGAATAGAAATTATGCTTGATAGTTAAACTGTGACCCAAGTTATGAATGTACGTGTTCCCCTATGTTTAAAATAATTTCCATGAGGATTTTTGGGTAATACAATTGTGTGATGATATAATTATAATATTAATATGATGAAGTTAAGACACGATCATGTACATTCTAAGCTATATACAAGATTATGATAACCACGTGCTTAATGAAATATCCCCTACTATCGTAGTATGAATTGTTGATATTAGCCATGTATTCAAAAAGTCATGCTTTGTTAGTTTCCTTTTATCGAGTCCTGGGGGTACTTGTGTCAAAAAAATATAGTTGTGTACCTAGAGGCAGTGCCATGTTTCATGATATCTTCAGTCAAGCCATGATCCATAGAACTTAGTCAGTCATGTGACTCAGGAAATCTTAGTAAATTCAAAAATCTCAGTAGTATTCCATCAGTCAATGGAACTCCATGAAATCAATATAGTCTAGTTCAGTAAATTATGTTCAGTGTCTATTCAGATGGGAGTAGGAATTAGCACCAAGCAAACCCATGGATGGGAACTCGCCTTTTATATGAGGGTGTGATTCTTAGAAGTAATCCTTGTGTTCCTGAACTATGTAGCCAGCATAGGTTGAGACATTATAGCCTGTTATATAAAGGTATATGAGGTGGATTAACCTATTATATGAGGGTTCCAACTGTTCTCACTAGAGTTACTTGTTATATGAGGGTCACTCATAGATTGTCCTTACTAGTGGTGCGGTATTGACACCCTTCCAATTGGGGTTAGAAATTAGACCCCAACTCAGCTATATTTTGATTATTTGGGGCATGTCGGTTAGATAACTACTTCCTACAGTTTCAGTTACACAATCAGGACTGTCAGATATAGTCATACAGTTTTAGTAAAAGAACTCAGATAGTTCTTCAGAATTTAGGACTGCCATATACAGTCAACTAAGAAAAGTATGGAACTCAGCTAGTTCTATCAGAAACTAGACTGTCAGATACAATTGCTCAGTATCAGTTATTTCAGTTATACAGCTATCGGTATCTCATGTTATCAGCACTCAGGCTCAGTAATCATGTCATCACGATCTCAGTTACAGTTATTATGTATTCATGCATACATTCTTATGTTTATGCTATCCATCCAGTTAGTATAGTTCATGCATATGAACCCTTTGCATTTAGCCTACCTCACATACATACCAATACATTCAATCATACTGATGCATTTGCGCTATGGTGTTTTTATACCATTAGATCAGAAGCACGAGCTCCAGAACATCAGTAGAAGCCAGGTTTCGCAGTGAGTTATCATCATTCGAGGGTGATGTTATTAGTTATTTCATTAATTTAATTTTAACTTTCAGTAGATGGAGTTAGTTGGGGACCTATTCCATCAACTCCTTATTCAGATAGTTAGAGGCTTGTCAGACTATCATGTTCAGATGGTTATTTCAGTTATTTTGGGTATTTCATACCCCATCAATATGTTGTGTTTTTATCATTTATGTTTAGCATTGAACCTTACGGCATATCAGCCTTTATTTCCATATTTTTATACATATATTATGCAGTGTATAGGTACAGATATCAATCATGGGTTAGCCTGTGGTCCTTCAGTGTCATGGGCACCGTGTAGCTTTCTGGGTATTAGTTTTGGGGCATTACAAACTTGGTATCTGAGCCTAAGGTTCAATAGTGTCCTAGGAAGTCTGAAAACCGCATCTTGTAGAGTCTTATACGTGGGTGTATTGCATGCCATATTTATGTAAAAGGGGCTATGAGATGTTTTAGGAGCAGTTTCCATTCTTTCCGTATTCATATCATGCCAGTGAGCATAATATCAAGTTAATCTCTTAGTCTTATCTATTTCTCTCTTTCTCCTACAGAACATGCCTCCCAAAAGAAGATACGGGAATCAGTCAGCCCCTCAGCCCAAAAATCCTTTGGGCGAACATGTTTCTTATGTAGAGTTCAGAGCTGCATTCAATACTCTTGCTCAGTCAGTTGCTACTCATAATGAATGAACAATTGTAATTCCAACCAACCTAGTGGCCAGTTCAGCTGCAGCCAGGATTCGGGACTTCACCCGAATGAATCCTTCATCCTTTCTTGGGTCTAAGTTAGATGAGGACCCTCAAGAATTCATCGATCAGGTTCAGAATATTACAGACATCATGGGGGATACTTCTAGTGAGAGTGCTTAGTTAGCTGCATATCAGTTGTAGGATATTGCTCATACTTAGTTTAAACAGTGGAAGTCAGAAAGGCCAGGTGATGCAGGGCCTATTGAGTTGGAGGAGTTTGTCACTACATTCTTAGATAGATTCTTTCCCTAAGAGTTGAGAGAGGCTAAGGTGTTAGAGTTTATTAACCTCAAGCAGGCTAACATGACGGTGAAGAAGTATTATTTTAAGTTTACTCAATTTGCTAGATATACCCCTCATGTGGTTGCAGACAGCAGGGCCAAGATAAGTAAGTTTATTTCAGGGATGAATGATAGTGTGGTCAATGAGTGTAGGTCTGCAATGTTGAATAGTGACATGAATTTAGCCAATCTTATGACTCATTCCCAACAGATAGAAGAGCAAAATATTAAGATAAGGGAGAAGCAGAATAAGAGAGCAAAGACAGGTAGTTTCAACTTTGCTCAACCCAAATCAAAAGGAGGAAACCGTTCTCAATTTTGTCCTAAGTCATCAGTTCCAACTCCTTTTTTAGCTAGTGCTACATATCCTAAGTTCAAAGATGATAGCAGAGATAGAACGCCAGGATCTAAGTCTCAGGGCAGTGTTAGCAGTGCCCAGACCTATCCTATTTGCTAGACTTATGGCAAGCACCATCAGGGTATTTACAGAGCTGTCAGTGGTATTTGTTTCGAATATGGCAAGCCAGGACACCGAGTCAGAGACTGTCCGCAGCCAGGTCATCAGGGTCAACAGAACTATTCCTCAGCTTAGTACGGTCACCAAAACCAGCAGGGTGCCACCTCTAGTGCTACTAGTGGGCAGTACCCAAATCGACTTTATGCTCTCCTGTTCCGGAAAGATCAGGAAACTTCTCCTGATGTGGTTACTGGTACGTTACAGATCTTTCATGTTCATGTTTACACTTTTCTAGATCCAGGTTCTTCCTTGTCTTATTTTACTCCCTATATAGAAGTTGATTTTTAAATCAGTTCCGAAATTCTAGTAGAACCCTTTTCATTCTCTACCCCAGTGGGAAAAACCATTATAGCCCGGCAGGTATATAGGAACTACCCGATTATGATATTTCAGAAAGTCACTTCAGTAGACTTAGTTGAATTAGAGATGACTGATTTTGATGTCATTCTTGGCATGGATTGTCTTCATTCTCCTATACCACAGTCGACTGCAATAACATAATAGTCCAGTTCCAGTTTCTAAATAAACCTATCCTAGAATGGAGGGGTAGTACTCCAGCTTTCAGAGATCATCTTGTTTTCTACCTTCAGGCATGGAAAATGATATCTAGAGGATGTGTCTATCATCTTGTTCATGTTAAGGACTCTAGCTCCGAAACTCCAAGTTTTGCATCAGTCCCAGTCGTGAATGAATATTCAGATACCTTTCCCGAAGATCTTCCAGGAATTTCTCCCAAAAAGGAAATAGACTTCGGTATTGATCTTTTTCCAGATACTCAGCCTATATATATTCACAATAAAGAATGGCACCAACCGAAATCAAGGAATTGAAAGAGCAGTTGAAGGATCTCTTGGATAAGGGATTCATCAGACCCAGCGTATCCCCATGGGGTGCACCAGTCTTACTCGTGCGCAAGAAAGATGGTTCTCTCAGAATGTGCATTGATTACCATCAACTCAATAAATTTATGGTAAAGAACAAGTATCCTCTTCCCATAATTGATGATTTATTTGATAAACTTTAGGGTACCAGCTATTTCTCTAAGATAGACCTCAGATCCGGCTATCATCAGCTCATAGTTAGAGAATGTGACATTCCAAAGACAGTCTTTCATACTCGGTATGGTCACTTCAAATTTCTAGTCATGTCTTTCGGTCTAAATAATGCCCCAGCCGCTTTCATGGACTTGATGAACAGGGTGTTCAAATAGTACTTGGACCTGTTTGTCATAGTGTAATACCCCGCATATTTCTAATCCTGTGATTCATACTTGAGTATATGACATACAATGAGTATCCTAGTGATAGGATATATTATGATGCATTAAGCATGTTCATATGAGTCACTTAAGGTAATGCAAGCTAAGAGTTTTTGAATCCATCAAGTTTTAGTATTTGATTTGGTAAGGGATATATTTGAATGAGTATAACTCGATGTTAATGTCGTATTTTGGCTGATTTAGACCCACCAAATTGTAGATAATCTAATTATCTTTCCAACGATACCAATTTTTCCTTAATCCAATACCCGAGCGAAAAGTTATGCCCATTTTCGTGAGAGACAGTAAGCATAGGCGATTGGTTAGGCGCCGCCTAACCCAAGAATAGGCGATTGGTTAGGCGCCGCCCAACCCAAGCATAGGATATCACTTGGGTGCTGCCTAAGTAAATTCCAAGTGTCAAAAACACTCCGTCTTGAGTTATTTTAAAGGTAATTAAGTCTTTAAATACTCCTTACATGTCCCTAAACTTAACCCTACGAAATATATAGCTTCTAAACCTATTGCAACCCTATTTTCATCTCAAAGATCATCATCCAAGAGCACTAAAGGATAAAAACAACTAGGGTTGCATAATTAAGCTTGAAGATCCGATTTCAAGGAAATTCCTCCGTCAGTCATCAAGAATCTTCCTTCTAAGGTATGCGTAGTGTTCATCTATGGATTCAATTCATTCATAGAGTTCAAGAATCAATCTTTAAAATACAAAAGCTTGGTTGATTGTGGTGATATGATCATACCCATGTTGATGCTTGATTGTTTTCCTCTTTTTCATTATAAAGTATGATTTCTATATTGTTGGGTGTTGATGATCATGTTATTGATATTGGGTGATTCCCACCATGGAATCTTTATATGTTTTTGTGAATTCATGATATCATATGAGTTGGAAACATGTAAATTTGGTTGTTCATGATGTATAATTTGATGAATTCACCTATGCTTAAGATGTTCATGTAAGGTGTTTGATAAAATGCCTAAGGAACTAGAAATCATGCAATATAGCTAAATTGTGACTAAGTGAAGGATTCATGATATGCCCTTACATTCCAATGACTTCCATGATTGATAATGTGCCTTGTAAATGTTGTTGGAATACTCATGAACTATTCTTATGAGATTATTCTATGTTTACTTACAAATCCTACTTATGAACAAGATGTATGATAACCGTGCAATCCACATGAACTTCCATGCATAGTATGAGATCCCTACTTATGATATTATATATTATGGACTCTACTCTTATGATCAAGTCAGTCATGTGTGTCAGTTTCCTTCCATCGAGTCCTGGGGGTACTTGTACCCGAAAACTATAGCTATGAGCCTAGATCAATGTCATGTTTCACGATATCCGAACTCAAGCTATGATTCCATAGACTTCAGTCAGTCATGTGACTCAGGAAAACCTCATGATCTTAGTCAGTTGTCGGATATCAGTAACATTTCGCCAGTCAATGGAATTCAGTAAGATCAATTCATGTAATGTCAGTTATTCATGTCCAGTCCCTCCAGATGGGAGTAGAGGTTAGCACCGAGCGAATCCAAGGATGGGAACTCACCCGCCAGTTCAGGGTGTGATTCTTAGTAGCAATCCTTGTGTTCCAGAACTACGTAGCCAGCGTAGGTTGAGATATCTTAACTCGTCATCTTAGGGTTGATGAGGTGGCTTAACCCATCAGTTTAGGGTTTCCACCGCTCTCATTGAGTACCCTCCAAATAAAGGTCACTCACAGCTGTCCTTACCAGTGGCGCGGTATTAACACCCCTCCAGTCGAGGCAGAGATTGGACCCAAGCTTAGCCATAACGGCGTACATGGGGCATGTCGGTTAAACACTACCTCTCATAGTTTCAGTAACAGTATCAGTAAAAGAACTCAGATAGTTGTTCAGATTTCAGTATATACAGGACTGTCAGATACAGTCATCCATGTGATCAGTTTTAGTATCAATCTCAGTAAAAGAACTCAAGGCATTCTTCAGATTTTAGTATATACAGGACTGTCAGATACAGTTGCCCATGTTATTAGTTTTAGTATCAGTCATGACAGTTATCAGTAAACCATGTATTAGCTTACAAGTTATGGTATCACGTATTCACGGTCCCAGTTTCTATATATGTGTGTTTGCACTCCCACGTTCATATTAGTCAGTCAGTGTTGTTCATACATGAAACCCTTTATGTTCAACCTATCTTCCTCGTATACTCAGTACTCCAGTTGTACTGACGCATTTGCGCTATGGTGCTTTCTTTTCATGTTACACTATAGGTTCCGAGATACGAGCTCCAGCCCAGCAGTAGTGGCAGCATTCCAGTCGCAGAGACACAGTGAGTCATCATTAATTCGAGGACAATATGATTTGATTTATTTATCTATTTCTTCAATTCAGTTTTATGGAGTTAGTTGGAGACAAGTTCCTTCAACTTCTTATTCAGACAGTTTAGAGGCTTCCAGATTTACTTTCAGATTTACGTTCAGATTTAGTTTTTTTGAGTATTTTCGCCCATATAATTGTATTCAGTTAAACCTTATGTCCTTACAGTTCCATGTATTCTGCATTATTATATTATGATTTGCAGTATACAAGTACAAATATCAGTCATGGGTTAGCTTGTGGTCCCTCGGGGTCATGAGCACCATGTAGCATTCCGGTTCAGCAATTCGTGGTGTTACAAACTTGGTATCAAAGCCTAAGGTTCAATAGAGTCCTAGGAAGTCTGAAAGCCACATCTAGTAGAGTCTTGTACATGGGTGTGTTGCGTGCCACATTTATGTACGGGAGGCTATAAGATGTTTTAGGAACAGTCCCCGTTCTTCATTATTCATGTCAGGCTAGTGAGCATAATCACAAGTTAAACTCTCAGTCTAATCCATTCTTCTCTTATTCCAGACCATGGCCCCAAAGAGAAGTAACCAGCCAGCTCCTCAGCCCGAAGAACCTTTGGGCGAACATGTTTCCCATGCAGAGTTAAGAGCCGCATTTACCACACTTGCTCAGTCCATGGCTGCACAGAATGAATGGCCACCAGTCATTCCAGCCAATCCAGTGGCCACTCCCAAAGCATCTAGGGTTCGGGACTTCACCCGGATGAACCCTCCATCTTTCCATGGGTCTAAGTCTGATGAGGACACTCAGGAGTTCATTGACCAAGTCCAGAAGGTCATTGATATCATGGGTGCTACTTCTATTGAGAGTGCTGAATTAGCCGCCTACCAGTAACAGGATGTTGCTCATGATTGGTATAAACAGTGGAAGTCTGAGAGGTTAGATGATACAGTCCCTATCGAGTGGGAGGAATTTGTCACAGCCTTCTTAAACAGATTCTTTCCCCAAGAGCTGAGGGAAGCCAAAGTTCTTAAGTTCGTCAACCTCAGGCAGGGGAATATGATGGTTAGGGAGTATTCTCTCAGATTTACTCAGCCAGGTATGCTCCTCATATGGTTGCAGACAATAAAGCTAAGATGAGCAAGTTCGTATCAGGGGTCAACGATAGCATGGTAAATGAGTGTAGGTCTGTGATGCTGATCGGTGATATGACCTTAGTAAGACTCACGACCCATGCCCAGCAAGTAGAAGAGCAGAAGTTTAAGACTAGGGAGAGGCAAAACAAGAGAGCAAGGTCAGGTAATTTCAACTTTGCTCACCCCAAGTCAGATGGAGAAAACCATTCACAGTTTTGCTCCAAGTCAGCCATTCCATCTCCTTCCTCTTCCAGCGCTCCAGTGCCGAAGTTCAGAGACGGCAATAGAGATAAAGTGTCAGGCTCTAAATCTTAGGGAAGTGTTAGCAGTGCCCGAATGAATCCCCTTTGTCAGACTTGTGGTAAGAACCACAAGGGCATTTGCAAAGCCAGTAGTGATATCTGTTTTGGTTGTAGCAAGCCAGGCCACAGGATTATGGTGTATCTGCAGTCAAGTATTCAGGGTCAGCGAAATCATTCTACAGCTCAGTCCAGTTGCCCGAACCAGTAAGGTGTCATTTCCAGTGCCTCCAGTGGGCAATGGCCAAATAGACTCTATGCTCTTCAGTCCCGACAGGATTAGGTAAATTCTCCTGATGTCATTACTGGTATGTTATAGATTTTCCATGTTTATGTTTATGCTTTGCTAGACCCAGGTGCATCTTTGTCTTTTGTTACTCCATACATAGAAGGCAATTTCGGAATCAGTCCTGAAGTCCTAGCAGAGCCCTTCTCAATCTCTACCCCAGTGGGTAAAACCATCATAGCCCAGTGGGTATACAGGAACTGCCCGATTATGATATCTCAAAAATCCATGTCAACAGATTTAGTAGAGTTAGAGATGACTGATTTTGATGTCATTCTCGGCATGGATTGGCTTCATTCCTGCTATGCCATAGTCGACTGCAGAAATAGAATAGTTCAGTTTCAGTTCCCGAATGAACCTGTCCTAGAGTGGAAGGGTAGCATTTCAGCGTTCAGGGGTCAACTTTTTTCCTACCTTCGGGCAAGGAAAATGATTTCTAAAGGGTGTGTGTATCATCTCGTGCATGTTAAAGATTCTAGTTCTGAATCTCCCAGCCTCGAAACAGTCCCTGTTGTTAATAAATACTCAGATGTCTTTCCCAAAGATCTTCCAGGCATTCCTCCCGAAAGGGAAATAGACTTTGGCATAGACCTTTTTCTGGATACTCAACCTATTTCTATTCCGCCATACAGAATGACACTAGCAGAACTCAAAGAAATAAAAGATCAGTTGAAGGATCTCTTAGATAAGGGATTCATCAGACCCAACATTTCCCCATGGGGTACGCCAGTATTATTCGTGCACAAGAGAGACGGTTCTCTCAGGATGTGTATTAATTATCGTCAACTCAACAAGGACACGGTCAAGAACAAATATCCTCTTCCCAGGATTGATGATCTATTCGACCAAATTCAGGGTGCTAGTTACTTCTCCAAGATAGACCTCAGATCAGGCTATCATCAGCTCAGAGTTAGAGAATGTGACATTCCAAAGACAGCTTTCCGTACTCGGTATGGTCACTTCAAATTTTTAGTCATGTCATTTGGTCTTACCAATGCCCCAGCAGCTTTTATGGATTTGATGAACCATGTGTTCAAGAAGTACTTGGACATATTTGTCATAGTCTTTATAGATGATATTCTGGTCTATTCTCGCACAGAGCGTGATCATGCAGACTATCTCAGGATTGTTCTTCAGACTCTCAAGGATCACCAGTTATTCGCTAAGTTCAGCAAGTGTGAATTTTGGCTAAGACCAGTAGCATTCCTTGGCCATATTATTTCTGGTGATGGCATTAGAGTATATCCTCAGAAAACTGAGGCACTAAGAAACTGGCCCAGACCCGTATCTCCATCAGATATTAGGAGTTTCTTGGGTTTGGATGGCTATTACAGATGGTTTGTTGAGGGATTTTCTTCTATTGCATCTCCCATGTCCATATTGACTCAAAAGAAGATTAAGTTTCAGTGGTCAGATTCATGTGAAAAGAGCTTTCAAGAGTTGAAGACTCGACTCACCTCCGCTCAAGTTCTAGCTATTCCAGATAGTTTAGACAGTTTTGTAGTCTATTGTGATGCATCCAGAGTGGGTTTAGGTTGTGTCCTCATGCACCCACATGAGAAGAATTATCCTACTCATGATCTTAAGTTAGCAGCGATAGTTTTTGCCTTGAAGATTTGGAGGCATTATCTCTATGGAGTTCATGTAGATGTCTTCACAGACCATAAAAACCTCCAGTATGTCTTTTCCTAGAAAGATCTCAATCTTCGCCAGAGAAGGTGGTTAGAGCTCTTGAAAGATTACGACATGAGTGTTCTTTATCATCCGGGCAAGGCCAATGTTGTGGCCGACGCTCTCAGTCGACTCTCCATGGGTAGTATTTCTCACATTGAGGATAGTAAGAAAAATATAGCTCAGGAGATCCATCAGCTTTCCAGACTAGGCGTTCGCTTAGTCAATTCTTCAGAGGGTGGTATATGTATTCATAGTAGTTCAGAGTCATATCTAGTTTCCAAGGTGAAAGAGAAACAAGACAGGGATCCTAGCCTTGTCAAGCTTAAAGAGTCAGTTCAGAATCAGAAAGTTGAGGTTTTCTCCCAAGGGGGAGATGGTGTTCTTCATTGTCCGGGTCGTCTATGTGTTCCAGGTGTGGATGAATTGAGGCAGAAAATTCTTGCAGAAGCGCATGGTGCGTGATACTCTATTAATCCAGGGGACACTAAGATGTACCGCGACATGCAGAAGATCTATTGGTGGAGTGGGATGAAGAGAGATGTTGTAGAGTTTATGGCTAAGTGCTCTACATGTCAGCAGGTTAAGATAGAGCATCAAAAACCTAGTGGTGCCATGCAAGAGTTCACCATTCCTACTTGGAAGTGGGAAGAAGTTAACATGGACTTCGTGACGAGTTTTCCTAGAACTCGTCATCAGCATGATTCAGTCTGGGTCATTATAGATAGAATGACCAAGTCAGCTCATTTCCTTTCTGTTCGTACATCTTATTCCACCGAGGATTATGCCAAACTCTATATGAGGGAGTTATTCAGATTACACGGTGTTCCACTATCTATCATCTCAGACAGAGGTACCCAGTTCACTACTCACTTTTGGAAAGAGTTCCAAAAGGGTCTCGGTACCCAAGTCCATCTCAGCATAGCATTTCATCCTCAGACAGATGGTCAAGCAGAGAGGACCATTCAGACTCTTGAAGATATGCTAAGTGCGTGTGCAATTGACTTCAAGGGAAGTTGGGACGACCACTTGCCTTTGATTGAGTTTGCATACAACAATAGCTATCATTCTAGTATTCATATGGCTCCATTTAAAGCTCTCTATGGTAGGAGACGTATCTCTCTGATTGGTTGGTTTGAAGTTAGTGAGGCCTCAGTCATAGGTCCTGACTTAGTATCCGACGCCTTAGAGAAAGTTCAGTTGATCAGAGAGAGACTCCGGGCTGCTCAGAGCCGACAGAAGTCCTATGCAGATATTCGTAGAAAGGATCTCTAGTTCAAGGTCAATGACTATGTCTATCTTAAGATCTATCCCATAAAGGGAGTGAAGAGGTTCGGCAAGAAAGGAAAACTCAGTCCTCGGTATATCGGTCCCTTCATAATTCTTTGTCGCTTCGGCAAGGTAGCTTATTAGCTTGAGTTGCCTTCAGATCTAGCCTCAGTCCATCCAGTCTTCCATGTCTCTTTGCTAAAGAAGTGCATAGGTGACCCAACAGTTTTTTTCCCTATTCAGAGCATCAACATTCAGAACAGCCTCTCTTATGAAGAGATTCCAGTCGAAATCTTAGATTATCAGACTCGTAGATTGAGGAACAAAGAAGTCCCTCTAGTCAAGGTTCTTTGGCGAAATCAGTCTCATGAGGGAGCTACTTGGGAAGTAGAAGCAGATATGCATACCTAGTATCCTCACCTCTTCCCCACTAAATCAGATAAAGCTCAAGGTAACAGTTCTCCTTAAGCTTATTAAGTTTCATGTTCATGTTTCCAGTATAAACTTGGTACCTATTAACCGTTTCATACTCAGTCATGCATTCATGTATCAGTTGTTCGTGCATCAGATATGCACGAGTTCAGTATGTTTAGCAAGTCAGTCATGAGATCAAGTTTTAGTTCTTCATGTTCAGTTCAGGTTCTATTATCTTATATCCCTTCTCGGTAAATTCTCATTCGAGGACGAATGTTCCCAAGGGGGAAATATTGTAATACCCTACATATTTCTAATCCTGTGATTCAAACATGAGTACATGACTTACAATGAATATCCTAGTGATAAGATAGCTTATTATGCATTAAGCATGTTCATATGAGTCACTTAAGGTAATGCAAGCTAAGAGTTTTTGAATCCATCAAGTTTTAGTATTTGATTTTGCAAGGGCCATCTTTGAAGGAGTATAACATAATGTTAATGAGTTATTTGGCTTATTTAGACCCACAAAATTTTAGATAATCTAATTATCTTTCCAACGATACCAATTTTGCCTTAATCCAATACCCGAGCGAAAAGTTATGCCCATTTTCGTGAGAGACAGTAAGCATAGGCGATTGGTTAGGCACCGCCTAACCCAATCATAGGCGATTGGTTAGGCGCCGCCCAACCCAAGTATAGGCGATCACTTGGGCGCCGCCTAAGTAAATTCCTGGTGTCAAAAACACTCCGTCTTGAGTTATTTTAAAGGTAATTAAGTCTTTAAATACTCCTTACACGTCCCTAAACTTAACCCTACAAAATAGATAGCTTATAAACCTATTGCAACCCTATTTTCACCTCAAAGATCATCATCCAAGAGAACTAAAGGATAAAAACAACTAGGGTTGCATAATTAATCTTGAAGATCTGATTTCAAGGAAATTCCTCCATCAATCATCAAGAATCTTCCTTCTAAGGTATGCGTAGTGTTCATCTATGGATTCAATTCATTCATAGAGTTCAAGAATCAATCTTTAAAATACAAAAGCTTGGTTGATTGTGGTGATATGATCATACCCATGTTGATGCTTGATTGTTTTCCTCTTTTTCATTATAAAGTATGATTTCTATATTGTTGGGTGTTGATGATCATGTTGTTGATATTGGGTGATTCCCAACATGGAATCTTTATATGTTTTTGTGAATTCATGATATCATATGAGTTGGAAACATGTAAATTTGGTTGTTCATGATGTATAATTTGATGAATTCACCTATGCTTAAGATGTGCATGTAACGTGTTTGATAAAATGCCTAAGGAACTAGAAATCATGCAATATAGCTAAATTGTGACTAAGTGAAGGATTAATGATATGCCCTTACGTTCCAATGACTTCCATGATTGATAATGTGCCTTGTAAATGTTGTTGGAATAATCATGAACTATTCTTATGAGATTATTCTATGTTTACTTACAAATCCTACTTATGAACAAGATGTATGATAACCTTGCAATCCACATGAACTTCCATGCATAGTATGAGATCCCAACTTATGATATTATATATTATGGACTCTACTCTTATGATCAAGTCAGTCATGTGTGTTAGTTTCCTTCCATCGAGTCCTGGGGGTACTTATACCCGAAAAATATAGCTGTGTGCCTAGATTCATGTCATGTTTCACGATATCCGAACTCAAGCTATTATTCCATAGACTTCATTCAGTCATGTGACTCAGGAAAACCTCATGATCGTAGTTAGTTGTCAGATATCAGTAACATTCTGCCAGTCAATGAAATTCAGTAAGATCAAGTCATGTACAGTCAGTTATTCATGTCCAGTCCCTCCAGATGGGAGTAGAGGTTAGCACCGAGCGAACCCAAGGATGGGAACTCACCCGCCAGTTCAGGGTGTGATTCTTAGTAGCAATCCTTGTGTTCCAGAACTACGTAGCCAGCGTAGGTTGAGACATCTTAACCCGTCAGCTTAGGTTTGATGAGGTGGCTTAACCCGTCACTTTAGGGTTCCCACCGTTCTCATTGAGTACCCTCCAGATAAGGGCCACTCACAGCTGTCCTTACCAGTGGCGCGGTATTGACACCCCTCTAATCGGGGTAGAGATTGGACCCCAGCTTAGCCATAACGGCGTACATGGGGCATGTCGGTTAAACACTACCTCCTACAGTTTCAGTAACAGTCTCAGTAAGAAAACTCAGATAGTTCTTCAGATTTCAGTATATACAGGACTATCAGATAAGTCATCCATGTTATCAGTTTCAGTATCAGTCTCAGTAAAAGAACTCAGGGCGTTCTTCAGATTTCAGTATATACAGGACTATCAGATACAGTCACCCATGTTATCAGTTTCAGTATCAGTCATGAAAGTTATCAGTAAACCATGTATTAGCTTACAAGTTATGCTATCACGTATTCACAATCCCAGTTTCTATATATGTGTGTTTGCACTCCCACGTTCATATTAGTCATTCAGTGTTGTTCATGCATGAAACCCTTTATGTTCAGCCTACCTTCCTCGTATACTCTGTACTCTAGTTGTACTGACGGATTTGCACTATGGTGCTTCCTTTTCATGTTACACTATAGGTTCTGAGACACGAGCTCCAGCCCAGCAGTAATGGCAGCATTCCAGTTGCAGAGACACAGTGAGTCCTCATTGATTCGAGGACAATATAATTTGATTCATTTATCTATTTCGTCAGTTCAATTTTATCGAGTTAGGTTGAGAAATATTCCTTCAACTCCTTATTCAGACAGTTTAGAGGCTTCCAGATTTACTTTCAGATTTATGTTTAGATTTAGTTGTTTTGGGTATTTTTGCCCACATGATTGTATTCAGTTGAAACTTATGGCCTTACAGTTCCATGTATTCCGCATTATTATATTATGATTTGCAGTATACAGGTACAAATATCAGTCATGGGTTAGCTTGTGGTCCCTCGGGGTCATGAGCACCGTGTAGCATTTTGTTTTAGAAAAATCAGGATGTTACACATAGTCTTTATAGATGATATTATGGTCTATTCCCGTAGTGAGCATGATCATGCAGACCACCTCAGCATCGTACTTCATACTTTCATAGATCATCAGCTATTCGCCAAATTAGTAAGTGCGAGTTTTGGCTAAGGTCAGTAGCATTCCTTTGTCATATCATTTTCGGTAATGGCATTAGAGTAGATCCTCAAGAGACCAAAGTGGTAAGAAACTATCCTAGACCTATCTCTCCATCAGATATTAGGAGTTTCTTAGGTTTGGCTTGCTATTATAGATGGTTTGTTGAGGGATTTTCTGTTATTGCGTACCTTATGTCCAGAATGACTCAGAAAAAAGTCAAGTTTCAGTGGTCAGATCCTTGTGAGAAGAGTTTTCAGGAGTTGAAGACTCGACTCACCTCTGCTCCAGTCTTAGCTCTTCTAGATGGTTTAGATAGGTTTATAGTGTATTATGATGCGTCCAGAGGAGTTTTGGGTTATTTCCTCATGCAGCATGGTAAGGTCATAGCCTACGCCTCCAGACAGATTAATCCCCATGAAAAGAATTATCCTACTCATGATCTTGATTTAGCAGCCGTAGTGTTTGCCTTGAAGATTTGGAGGAGTTATCTATACGGAGTTCATGTAGAATTATTCACAGATCATAAGATCCTTTAGTATGTCTTTTCTCAGAAAGATCTCAATCTTCGTCAGAGAAGGTGGTTAGAGCTCTTAAAAGATTATGACATGAGCGTCCTTTATAATCTGGGCAAGGCCAACATAGTGGCCGATGCTCTTAGTATACTGTCTATGGGTAGTTTTTCTCATGTTGAGGACAGTAGGAAGAAGTTAGCTTAAGAGGTCCAGAAGTTTGCCAGACTAGGCATTCGCTTAGTCGATACAGAGGAGGGTGACGTATGGGTTCAGAGTAGTTCAGAATCATCTCTAGTTTCCAAGGTGAAAGAAAAACTAGATAGAGATCCCAGTCTAGTCAAGTTGAAAGAATCAGTCAAGGATCAGAAGGTAGAGGTTTTCTCCCAAGGGGGAGATAGTGTTCTGCGTTGTCAGGGTCGTCTGTGTGTTCCAGGTGTAGATGACATAAGGAAGAAAATTCTTGTAGAAATGCATGGTGCGTGATACTCTATTCATCCAGGGTCCATAATGATGTACTGTGACTTATGGGAAATCTATTGGTGGAGTGGCATGAAGAGAGATATTGCAGAGTTTGTGGCTAAGTGCCCTATATGTCAGCAGGAAAAGATAGAACATCAGAAGCCTAGTAGGTCCATGAAGGAGTTCAGTATTCCTACTTGGAAGTGGGATAATTGAACATGGACTTCGTGACGGGTTTGCCTCGTACTCATCATCATCATGATTCACTTTGGGTCACTGTAGACAAAATGACCAAGTCAGCTCATTTTCTTCCAGTCCATACCTTTTATTCAGCCGAGGATTATTCCAAACTCTATATCAGAGAGTTATTCAGATTACACGGTGTTCCATTATCCATTATCTCAGATAGAGGTACCTAGTTCACCTCTTATTTTTGGAAAGTATTCCAAAAGGGTCTTGGTACCCAAGTTCATCTCAGTACAACCTTTCATCCTAAGATAGATGGTCAAGTAAAAAGGTCCATTCAGACTCTAGAAGATATGCTAAGGGTGTGTGCAATTGATTTCAAGGGTAGTTGGGATGACCACTTGCCTTTGATTGAGTTTTCATACAACATTAGGTATCATTCCAGTATTAAGATGGCTCCGTTCTAAGATCTCTATGGTAGAAGATGCAGATCTCTAGTTGGTTGGTTCAAAGTTAGTGAGGCTTTAGTTATAGGGCCTGACTTAGTATTCGATGCCTTAGAGAAAGTCCAGTTGGTTAGAGAAAGACTCTGGGCTGCTCAGAGCCGACAAAAGTCTTATGCAGATATGCGTAGAAAAGATATCGAGTTCGAGATTGGTGATTATGTCTATCTAAATATCTCTCCCATAAAGGTAGTTAAGAGATTCGACAAGAAGGTAAAGCTCAGTCCCCGATATGTCGGTCCCTTCATGATACTCAGTCATTTTAGTAAGGTAGCTTATGAGCTCGAGTTGCCTTCAGATCTAGCCTCAGTTCATCTAGTTTTTGGTTTCTCTTTGCTCAAGAAGTGTATAGGTGACCCAGTAGTTGTAGTCCCTATTCAGAGTATAGACGTTCAGAACAACCTCTCTTATGAAGAAATTCCAGTTAAAATCCTAGACTATCAGACTCGTGGACCGAGGAACAAAGAAGTTCCTCTAGTCAAAGTTCTTTGGCAAAATTAGTCCGTTGAGGGGGATACTTGGGAAGCAGAAGAAGCTATGCGATCCAAGTATCCTCACCTCTTCCCCGCCAACTCAGGTCTAGCTCAAGGTAATAGTTCTCCTTAAGATTTTCAATTTTATGTTCAGACTTCAGTTATAATTTTGGTACTCAGTTCATGCTCAGAATTCCATTATAAACTCGGTATTAAATACTACTGCATATCCGTCATGCATTCATGTATCAATTCAGTTATATAGTCATGCATCAGACATGCATTCTCATTGTAAGAAACTCAGTTCATCAGAACACTTAGTAATGCATTCACGAATCAGTTACACATGCATCAGATATGCATGCTCAGTATGATATATTTAGTTATCAGTCATGTCAGTCATGAAATCATGTTTCAGTCTTTCATGCTTAGTATGTGTTTCAGTCTATCATTTCTCCACTCTTAGTCGGTCTCATTCAAGGATGAATGTTTTCAAGGGGGAGATATTGTAAGACCCCGTAAAATACGTAAGCTTAATTCAGTCCTTTAAGCTTGTCAAGGGGGTCACAAACTTAGAAATTTTTAGCTAGGTGCCCAAACATAACTTAATTTTGGCCTTCAAAAGTTGGAAAATTCATTTCGCCGTGTTAACGTCCATTAATGGTCTATATTCTTGTTAATTCATGATCAGGAAGGTCAATAGATGTTCTCAAACAATTTTCAGATTTTTGGGAACTCATTTCAAGCAAGTTTAGAAGTCCAAAATAGTGGCCCAATGCGATCTGGGTGCGCCATATCGCCAATCGCATTTGTCACCAGTAGTGCAGACTGCTAGAGCCAAAACAACTGAGGCTCGATGCGTTTACAGTGTGCCGCATCGGGTATAGCATCAAAACCCTCGTCGTGCCGCGTCGCCCATAACGTCGGTGCCCATTTATTTTGTCATTAAGTGTCCATGTTTTTAAGGGAAAAGAGGTAATTCTCCTACCCTTATATAAGTCAAAAATACTGTATTAAGCCCCATTTACACCAAAATATAGCTACTTCCCTCAATATCCTCTCAAGAACACATTAGGGTTTTCAATTGGGGATCCAAGTCCAAGAAAATTTCTCCGTGAATCATCAAGAATCTTCCATCTAAGGTATGCATAGTGTTCATTCATGGACTCCTTTTGTCCATGAAGCCCAAGAACCAAGTTTTAAATTACAAATTGTGATATTTATTCTATTAACTGAATTATGTTCATATGTTGTTGTATGAATTCCAAGATGGAACCTTTATTATGTCTTTATGAAATTACGCTAATATGTGGACTAAAATCATGAAATTGGGTGGATTTGCAAAGTAAGGTTGTATTAAATTCATGCTCATGCCTAAGCCTTAAATCATGCAATCTAAGTGTTTGATAAAATGCCTAGGAGAATAGAAATTATGCTTAATAGTTAAACTGTGACCCAAGTTATGAATGTACGTGTTCCCCTATGTTTAAAATGATTTCCATGAGGATTGTTGTGTAATACAATTGCGTGATGATATAATTAAGATATTAAAATGATGAATTTAAGACATGATCATGTGCATTCTAAGCTATATACAAGATTATGATTACCATGTGCTTCATGAAATATCCCCTACCGTCGTAGTATGAATTGTTGATTTTGGCCATGTATTCAAGAAAGTCATGCTTTGTCAGTTTCCTTCTATAGAGTCCTGGGGGTACTTGTACCCAAAAAATATAGCTGTGTACCAAGAGCCAGTGTCATGTTTCATGATATCCTCAGTCAAGACATGATCCATAGAACTCAATCAGTCATGTGAATCAGGAAATCTCCGTAAATTCAAAAATCTTAATAGTATTCCGGCAGTCAACAGAACTCCATAAAATTAGTCTAGTCTAGTTCAGTTAATTATGTTCAGTGTCTATTCAGATGGGAGTAGGAATTAGCACCGAGCGAACCCAAGGATGGGAACTCACCTGTTATATGAGGGTGAGATTCTTAGGAAAAATCCTTGTCTTCCTGAACTACATAGCCAGCATAGATTGAGACATCATAGCCTGTTATATGAGGGTAGATAAGGTGGCTTAACTTGTTATATGAGGGTTTCCACTGTTCTCACTAGAGTTTCCTATTATTAGAGGGTCACTCATATATTGTCCTTACCAGTGGCACGGTATTGGCACCCTTCCAATTGGGGTTACAGATTAGACCCCAACTCAGCTATATTTTTATTATTTGGGGATGTAGGTTAGATAACTACTTCCTACAGTTTTAGTTACATGATCAGGACTATCAGATACAGTCATACAGTTTTAGTAAAAGAACTCTGATAGTTCTTCAAAATTTAGGACTGTCAGATACAATCAACTCAGAATAGTATGGAACTTAGATAGTTCCACTAGAAATAATACTGTCAGATACGATCGCTCAGTATCAGTTATTTCAGTTATACAACTATCAGTATCTCATGTTATCAATACTCAGTCTCCGTAATCATGTCGTCACGATCTCAGTTATAGTTATTATGTATTCATGCATGCATTCTCACGTTCATGTTATCCATCTAGTTAGTATAGTTCATTTGCATTTAGCGTACCTCACATTCATACCAGTACATTCAATCATACTGACGCATTTGCGCTATGGTATTTTTATACCATAGGTTTAGAAGCACGAGCTCCAGAACATTAGTAGTAGCTAGGTTTAGCAGTGAGTCCTCATCATTCTAGGACTATATTATGAGTTATTTCATTAATTCAATTTTAGATTTCAGTGAAGTTAGTTGGGAACATGTCCCATCAACTCCTTATTCAGACAGTTAGAGGATTTTCAGACTATCATGTTCAGACGGTTATTTCAGTTGTTTTGGGTATTTCATACCCCATCCAGTTGTTGTGTTTTAATTAGTTATGTTCAACATTGAACCTTACGGCCTATCAACCTTTATTTCTGCATTTTTATACGTATATTATGCAGTATACAGGTACAAATATAAGTCATGGATTAGCTTATGGTCCTTCGGGGTCATGGGTACCGTGTAGTATTCTGGGTATCAGATTTGGGGCGTTACAATTTACCTCTCTCAAGGTCTAAAATAGAGAACAAAAATTAAATATAAAATATATGTCAAGATTACATATGCATTATTTTAATCTCACTTGAACATCTCGAAGCTTCCAATACTCGATCAACTGATGTAATTGAACTGCTGGAATGTCATCGGGATATTTTGCTAGTATTTCTTCAATAGTAAGTTCCTTATCAAAATATCTCTGTTTAACATCTTTCTTGCTTCACCTCCAAGCATCACGAAGACCTGTCATCACCCACTTCTCCCCTTTTTTTAGAATCAGGAATTTTGACTATACAAAATAAATATATTAAGCTTCGGTTAGTAATAAAATTAATGTATTGAAACACCCCAAACTTTGGACCTTGTGAAATCCTTGAGTATTTAACCTACTGTTCATCATAAGACTCATACCATAAGTTGTATGGTATGGTGACGGGTCTAGGGTCCCTAGTCATATGTTGGTCAGTGTGTTGATTTACCAAGTTCTATCCTTGGTACAATAGAATCCATATAAGTCGTATGTTTTTATAATAAGAGGGTTGAGTCCAATTGTATATTGTCCAGTGTTTTGCCCTTAATGTTCTGCCTTAGATATGACTTAAAGGTACTAGTCGTATGGTGTTATGATGAGTTAGGCAACAGAGTCTTATGCTAGATAGAATGTGGTGTCCAACCATCTTTTTTGGTGACAGTTTAAGGGTACCACTCATATGATATGGTGACGAGTTGGAGGTTCCACTCGTACCCATAACCCTTAAGAAATCACATCTTATAACACTTTTGGGTCATTCATTCTGCACTTTTGAAGATTGAAACACTCTCTAAAAACTTCTTAAGAGGTTTAGGATAGGGTTTCTTCAAGGTGATCATCTATAGGATTAAGATCAAAATCTCTCCGTGAATCTTTGTAACTCAGGCATGCGAGTCTTTCTTCATTGTTAGTTTACAAGAATCATGTGTGTTAAACATTGTCATGATTCATTAATGGTGGTTTTGAAAATCATGGTTGAAGATTTGAATTCATAATGTTGAGTATTGTTTTCTCATGTTTTAAATTATGATTATACATATTTTGATAATGGTTATGCACATGAGCGTGCATGAGAATTATGTTTTAATGAATGGGTCATATTTAACCTTAGGTTTTATGGTTTTTGTCTTTGAATAATGGTTTGTTAATGGTATTCCCTCAACCTATTTGTGAAAATCTCAATTAGAAGAATCTTGTGACATATGAATTGTGTTTGAACTAAGGCATTGGCCCATGAATGTTGATGATTCTAATGGTTTTATGAAGGCCTTGTTGGCCATAAATTGACTTTAATTGTAACCCTTGTGGTTTAATTATCTAAATGGGTTTGAGTCCCTGAATGTTAAATTAAATTGATTTCTTAGTTTAGGCAATGGGTTTGAGTCCCAAAGTTGATTAATAATGGTTATGGCATGTTGTATGCTTGCAAGTGGGTTGATATGACGATACCAACGAGATGTCTTTGGTAAGTAATTGGATTAATGGTTTTGTATATGTGTAATAAATATTTTAATTAGGCTTTACAGTGAGATGTGTAGTCGGGCCGTGAAAGTGGAGTTTGAAGGACTAATACTGGAAACCGCACTAGCCAGTGCAGGTGTCTCCATGACCGGGATGTTTGAATCCTCCAAATGGATATATGAATGGGAGGTTCAAGTCCCCCATATTGTATACATTGGTTCTTAAGTCACCTTGATTATGGTTGGAGGTTCGAGTCCCCCATAAAGGCATATAAAAATATGGATATTCTCTGGTTCGTGCGGCTATACATACTGGGGCCCTTCCAGCTAAGGGAGAGTTGAGCCCATATATCCCGTGGGTGCCTTGTTTAATGATGGTTATTCTATACAACCCGGGTTAAGCTTTTCAAAGTTCATGCTAAGGTTTGTTCCCTATCCCGACACTATATAAATATGTTATTCCATATGATAATTTGACTTGGTTTTGAATGATAAAATTATTTCATTCCTCTCTCACTAAGTTACATGCTAGCTCTCCAACTGCTAACCATCTCCTAACGTTGTATCCTCATGCGATGCAGGCGCCATAACCTTTTCTACTTTTCCTGCACAGTGATCAAGTGCTTGAGTGGTTCATGAGTTGACATTGAAGTGGTGAGCTTCTATACTTTGGAAGGCTTCATTTCATGGCCCTTATATTCTATGTTTCAAACTTTGTGTATATTTTGTTTTTGGCTAATGTTGGGATATGTCGGGGGCATGTCCCAACATTTTATTGATTTCGGATTTATAGAGGCTTTTGTTGGATTAATATGGACTTGGGTGTGTTGTTTTGGTGGATTGGTTTAGACATTTCATGAGTTATGATTAGTCTTATTTTGCACTATCTTGTTATATGTTCGGGAATTCATCCGACTCTTGAGGTTCTTGAGCTGACTAGGTTAGGTTAATGGAGTGATCTTTGGTCCATGTAGGACTTGAGATACCCATCATGGCTAGGCCCTAGTTCGGGTCGTGACATATATGTACAATCTCAAATATTAATTTTTCTTACATTAACATAATCCCACATGAATATATTAGTTTCATCTGGAAAAACATACCAACTAGTGTATATCAAGGTGATAATTCTAGAATTCCTTCAACTATTTCTATGAAGTTGCTTAAATTAGAAAATGACTTTTCAGTTGGTCCCACTACTTGTCCTAAGTCAAATGTCACCACCTCTCTTTTATCTAAAGTTCTCGCATGAATTTTCTTGCCTGTTGTTTGTCCTCAAACATTTTTGTTCTGTCTCATCCCTAGATTGATGTAATGCCAAGAAATAAGAAACAAATACAGTGAATAATAAAATTATAGGATTCCAGACATACCATTTGTAGCACAATCAACATTCATATACTCATCACTATTTAACTACCCATCCTCACTAATTTCTTTTAGTTCTACAGGATCTTCCAATCCTTTATTATGTTCATCTAGATCTTCAGTGGTCAGAACTCTAACACCATCTGTCGTGCAAATATCATGTTTTTTTTCACCACCTATGTGTATCCCTTATTTTTCTAGAAACTGATCAAGACTACTTGATGGTAGGACTAACTTCCTCTTCATCTGTTTGCAGTTTTCTAGCTCCTTAATAGCATTTTGTTTCTCTTGTTCAACCTTTGATCTTCCAATGATATTAGAAGTATTAACATCAACCTTTGAAAACCCTTGGAACATAAAGTTATGCATGGTAATTCAACTCCTCTCTTTATAATGGGCTCTCTAGATTGAGGTTGAAATATCTGTTATTTGATTTTTCCTTTTCTAGTGATCATATGTGAAGTATTAATCTCTTCTCTTGAGGATAATTTGATTGTTCACTTGTGAATAGGAAATATACTCTTTCTTTGTTGTACAATGGACTCCTCAAGATTTTTTTTTATGTATCGTCGGTGCCTGAGCTTTCCTAATTTTATCATTATGTTCTTTTGCAAGTTGGTCTCTCTTAATCTTATATTCCATGAACAGTTCAGCACTTGAATGGTATTGAGTATAAGAATTCACACTCTTCAGTGGACTTTGTGCTTTGTTCAGATTCAAAACTTTTTTTCTTTAGAGTTGTTATCTGCTTCATTCTAACTAATTGCAAATAGAGAAAAAGAGTATTAGTTTCACACAAATGATATAGACCAAACAACGTGAAGGGGTACCACTATTTTACAACTACTACAAATATTTATGGCATGACAACATGAATTGTACCATCAAGAACAACGATAGGGAGGCTAAGAGGAGAAAAAAAAGAAGAAAAAACTGAAACTGCAATACAGGATTGTATAAGATTTACCTAATTGAATACCAGGAAACTTGGAAGGCACATTCTCATTATCACTATAACTTCCTATATTTTTAACCCATTAGGTTCCAGTTTGTAGCATTATAGTATGATAAGTGACCATCTTGAGGTATACATAAAAAGCCGTCTAGTGATCCCAAGGCAGTGAAAGCTCTCCGTCATGATACAAGTCATGAAATTTATTATCAAATACTACTTTATTGAGGTTGATGGGTATCAATATGATGGTTAATATGATTTTCTCTTGGAAAATAATTTAATTAAAGAGATTCCCAGACCTTCTTAATTTTATTCTTTTCATAACTTAAAGTCTCAGATAGGTAGTTCTATCAATTACACTGTATTCTTTTAGACCATAAATTTATATTTTGGATAATCTTATTATTCCTTATCATTTATGTTAACCTTAGTTCATGATATTCGCACAATGATTAACGAAATTAATGTTCATATTAACTAAAAAAAGAATTGATCTTGGGAAGGCAAAGAAAGAACTCAAATCTTTACTAGTGTTGTGATTCAGTTGGTCAGCACAACAATTTTGAATAATTGTTGTAGGTCAACTTCTGTACAACAGCTTGGCTACATTATGATTCAAATTATAACTATTGAAACTGAATTTTAAAAAACAATTCAATCTAATAAAGAATTCAAGCACACCAAATTCACAAGGAAAGATTAGAGCAACTCTCGCCATTCAACCATCATAGGAGGTTTAAAATCATATTTGCTTGCCTATTTACTCTATACATAGTACTTATATCATAAGGGGCTAGAGTCAGGAGCAAGGTCAATAGAAAGATGGGTGTTGTACATTTTTTTTCTATTAGGATAAAGCATGGAATTGTAGAGGACTACCATTGGAAGGTCATAGAGACCCCCTGAAGTTAACACTAAAATAAAGTTTATTGTAGTGAAAATTTTGCTTGTATTGCTATTTTACTATCAGGATGATTGAGAAGTTTACGCTACAACAAGAAAGTTCATATGAATAGATTGAACTGGCTATGGCTTCCTTTATGATATAGGATGAGCAAACTACGCTAAACTAACATTTAAGTTCCTGCAAATGGTAGAAGGTGGTACAACACAATTACGTCAGGACCTGCTCTTCATCTTACCACACATCACTTAATCCTAAGAAAGAGAAATATTATTACCATTGATCTTTCATACTTACAGTTCCACCAAAACATTTAAATTTACTGATACTATCATCAATCTTCAAAAATTACTGTTTTAGAAACACATCAGCTAGGCTCTCCAAGGTGTCACAGAAGTGGCATTTGACAAAAAAATTCATAAAATAACACTATTTGATTTCATGATAAAAGAGAAATAAATAAGTATGGAGAAGATACATGAATCAAATCACAGAAATAATATGGAGCTTCAGAAGTGGAAGAAAAGGACCAGTGACCCGCAAATTATGTTTTCACTCTACAACTAATAAAACACTAGAAAATCCCCTAACTTAAAAGGTAGAGATATTGTGTTTGGAGGTGGTGGCGGTGGGGTAATACATGGAGAATGGGAGTCTTAGTTCAGGGGGTGGGGTAAGAGATGGAGAATAGGAGTCTTGGTTCAATCATAAAAGCATTAAGTGAACACCGTGAATTGAAGTCCTGCATCGGATGAAGTTTAACATTTAAGTGGAGAAGAGTAGATGAATGTATCATTTATCTATTGAATTTAGACTCATGCAATTACTGAGTTCTGTTAAAGAAAACAAGCGAAAAAATTAAAGAAAAGGACAAGAAAGTTATGAGACAAGACAATTTTTGCTCGACAATCCATGGAACAAAATAGTGTCAAAATAAAAATATAGATTGGAAAAATAGGATTATTAACTGGCAATCCATGTTACCCAAAACCACTTCAACAGTGACACATTTGGTGTGTCCCTTTGTAGGGAGGAAAAATTGGATAACCCAAAATTGTTTGTCAAAGGGGAATATCTATATATATATATATATATATATATATATATATATATATATATAAATGTCACTCAAGAATTTCACAATAATAAAACAACTTGCACTTTTTCCAAACATTAGAAGAAAAAGAATGAGCAAGAACAACCAAAAAACAAAAGTGATATGTGGGGACTATTTCCCTAAAGTCAAGAAGATCATGAAGCTTTTTAAAAAGATGTTTCTTCACAACATCAACAACCGGAAGAAATGGAAAGCTCAAGATAAAACTTTGACAAAAAAGGACATTTCTCGGTTCTTGCTTTGGGGGAGAATGCAGAACCACATAAATTTTCACTGGCTTTAGATTAACTTTCTCATCCTACTTTTATCAAGTTACTAGAAGAAGCAGAAAGAGAATATGGATATTACCATTAAGGCATGATAGTCATACCATGTGATGCCGAAGAGATTCAAAGACTTCTTTTACACTGAGATCGACATACAATGCTGCAACACATGATAGTTAAAATCGTTTTCTACTAATGAAACTAGTGAAAACAAGTACAAAATAGTTGAGAATTTGAAGTACAGAAAAAATTGATAACTAGAATACACATTGCATGTATGTGAGTTTGTATTGCATTATTCTTTCAAAATAAATAAAATGCAAAACCAACTAAGACTTGGATGCACCCAAGTCATTATTTGAACTTTAATTCTCGACCACATTATATGTAAACTGAAATGGGGTTGTCACGCCCTGAATCTTCCATTAGATTCGTTAGAAGCAAAATATTCATAGAAAAGTGATATAGCTAACAGTAGGTCATAGAAACGGAACACACTTAGTTTTCTGCAGTTCTGGCTCTACACCAAACATATTTTGTCAGCGACAAAATTATGGCTCGAGTAAGAAACTTGATGTTTCTTGTGTTTTGGCAACATATCTGAATTTAGTCTATCGAATGCTTTGTGCAGATTGTTGCTACAATGAGTTTCACAACTTTAGGGAATGAAATAACAATAGAAACAAATTAACATAATCAAAAAGGTCTATTCCTGCATTACTAGAAATATGATGGAGTTCATAGACGATCTCAAAATCTAAGTACCATAACATATAACATCATCCTGATCTTTATAAATGATGTACCTATTTTAGAAATCTAGCAGTAAGAGAACACAAAATAAGTTAGAAATTAGTTGAATGAAACTATCTGAAATATGTTCACATTTTAGAATTCATACTGTTAACAATTCAAATGAAAAAAGTCATCCATTTTAGTGGGAGGAATTCATTGTGCAGATAAGCAATTTAAGCATACAAACAAGTGCAAGAACTAAAATTTCACAAGGTTTTAGAGAACGCCACAAAAAAAGCTTGGACAAGGCAACTTCAGCAAATTAATGATGGCAAAGGTTGGAAGGTTTATAACAAATGCCATAAGTATGTTTTTTTCGCAAGTAGTTTTTAGTTTTTCATGATGATATTGCCGCAAATTAGTTTTCAAGAAACACTATTTGCAAACTATTTAGCAAATTTGACAAAAAAACTCATAAAATACCACTACTTTATCCAAGATAAAAGAGAAATAAATAAGTATGGAGCCAATACATGAATCAAATCACAGAAATAATGTGGGGCTTTAGAAGTGGAAAAAAAGGATCAATGACCTGTAGATTATGTTTTCACTCTGAGACCAATCAAACACTGGAAAATCCAAATACAAGCAACTGTACTACAAAATTCAACTTAGAAAATCCATAACTGACCTCTAATTCTTCTAGGTCTTAGTAGAGTCCTCCATCAAATATTGTATCCAAGTAGTCTTTAGAGAAAGAAAATAAGTGAAGGGATAAACAAAGATGTACTTGTTTAGTATCACAGAGCTACCTCAAAATTCGTTAGTCTGCTATCTTTCAAATGACCACTACCTGATAATAATAGAATAAAATATGCATTTAGAAAACATCAGTGCACATGCATCCAGAAAAGGTCATTAAAACATATATAACTGCATCGTGCTAAGAGTAAGCAAGAACTATAGGGTCACTAGTAAAATAATAACCAGGCTCAGGAAAGAAGCCAATAGGATACTTAAAGATTGTCATAATATCATGTTTTTGCATATTAAATATCCAAGTGTATTTGCACCAACAAATAATTAAGCAACAAAAAGATTAAGCTAGCACTACGAGTCATTAACAAAATCTAATCATATACACAAAATAAGACAAGAAATACATAAAGATTATCAATCTACTCAATGTTTTTATATATTAGATGTCTAAAAGTTTTTGTATGAGCAAACAATCAAATAATAGAAAGAGTAAGCTAACATTATGAGAAATCAACAAAATAATAAACTCATGGTTCATCCTCAAAATCTATGCCATCTTCAGACTCTTCTTTAGACTCATCTTTAAACTCCTCTTCATACTCTTGTTTAAATGCATCTTCAAACTCATCTTTAGACTCATTGTCATACTCAACTTCAAGTTATTCAACAATAAATCCTTTGGTATCCATATCAATAATTGTTTCTGGAACATCATTCCTTATTAAGACAACTTCACCATTATCATCTGATATAAATGGGCCCATAAACTATTTAGAAGGCTCATTTTCATAACTTTATGTGGTATTAGACCCAACTTCGCCACTTACGTTAAACAGGTCTCTCGAAACAATTTTTATAACATAATGTCAATCTTGATCATATAGATCTTGCACATATAAGATCTGGTGTACTTGAGATGGAAGCATAAAAGATTCTTCCAAAGAGCACTTCTTGTTTAAGTAGACGTAAATAAGGACATAAAAAACTTTTTCAATCTCATGCCACTCAAACTTGAATAAAAAAATCTTAAAATTTCCATATTACTCTAACTCCAGTATATCAACTATTCTATTATATAAGTCAAATTTGCATGAACTGGATTCTTATCCTTTGAGATTGCAAAGCTTGTGGTTGAGGAAACTAATGTAACACCATTATTTTTGTTTTACACCTTGCATCACGCTGCCTAATATGGAATCTATATCTGTTAATAAGATACCAAAAATATCTTTTAGCAACTACATTTGGTCCTCTTGATAATTCTTTTATCAGATAGGAACATCATATTGCAAAGCACGAGTTTTAAACCAATTAGAGAAGTTTTGACTATGATTCTTAGCCTTGCTCCATTTAGATCTTCGCGGCTATCTATTAACCTTAAGTTCATGCTCTCTACACAATAAGTATTGTTATTTATTAGAATAATAAATAAAATAAGTTAAAAACTATTTGTAAAAAAGAAAATACTATAAGTGATTAAAGTACCTTATATACTCTTGAACTTCATCACAATTGGCCAATAAGTATGCATGCGCCGATTCAGTGACTTGTCATCAAAATAGTAGCTGCATTTTTCTTTACTCCTAAAGGACAACCTTTGCTAGGGAAAAAACTAAAATTTTGTGCATCATCGTAGCCATACTCATCACTATTTCAAGGTCTTATATTAAATATGGTATGTACACCCCCATGTTAATATCTAGAGCATAAAGTTAAACACTCTTCAATAAGATATGCCTATGCTGCAGATCCTTCTGGATAATTCCTATTGTAGACATATGATTTAAATGTACAATATATTTTTCTGATGGATACATCCATCGATTCTGAACTGGACTTCCTAATCTGACCTCATTAGCCAAATGAATAGCAAATAAATCATTATATAAAAAATGTAGGAGGAAAAATTTTCTCCAACTGATTTATTATTTCTGTGATATCAACTTCTAAGCAATCTATTTCCTCCACTGTGATAATTTTTAACATAAACAACAAAAGAAGGAAATCAAATGAATTAAAGCAATAGCAATATGATCAAGAAGGATGCTTTTAATTTGTACTGGTAGTATTTAATGTAACATGAAATGAGAATCATGATTCTTAAAGACAAATAATTTTCTTTCATCTAGTTGCACACACCTAGATAAGTTGGAAGAACTACCATCAGATGGATTTTCTACCTCAAAAACTCTACAAAAAATTAATTTTTCTTCATTAGTCATTGAGAAACATGCTTTTGCAATCTTAATTCTCTTGCCATCCGTGGTATCTTTTGGATGAAGGATCTTCCTAATTTCCATCTCTTTCGAATCATAATGAGCCTTTGTATGATCCTTTGTTTTTCCAAAAATATCCAAAAGAGTTCCAATTACGTTATCAACTATGTTCTTTTCTATGTGCATCATATCAAGGTTGTTGGGTAATGATTTGTTCTCCCAATAAGGTAATTCAAAAAAGATTGACCTTTTTTTTTCATGGGCTATCATTTGATCTCTTTCTCTTCTTCCCAAACACATTGTTCATGTTTTGTAAGCTGTTAAGCACATAAGTTCCCTTTAACAAAAGTAGAAGATGTCTAAATTCAGTTTTTCCATTAAAAGATCTTTTATTAGATCTCCACAGATGATCCATGGGTAGAAAAAAATGATGAGTTGTATAGCACATCTATCTATTATGTTTAAAATATAAATAATCAATTCCATAATTACAATAAGGGAAAGCCAACTTTCCTTTTGTACTCCAACAAGATAACATAACATATGCAGAAAAGTCACTGATTGTCCACATAAGAGTTGATCTCATTTGAAAGGATTGATTTCTTGAAGCATATATATTTCAACACTAGTTTGCAATAATAAATTTAACTCATCAATCAATGTCTGTAAATAAATATCAATGTTATTTCTAGGTGAACGTGGTCTAGGAATAAGTAAGGAAAGCATAGAATACTCTGGTTTCATGCACCACATCCAAGGTGGCAAATTATACACCATCATCATAACTGGCCATGTGCTATAAGATATACTCATGGTCCGTAATGGATTTAATCCATCAGTTGCCAAGCCAAGTCTCAAATTACGAGCATATAGTGTAATATCTAGATACAAGCTATCAAAATATTTCCATGCTTGTCCATCAGTGGGATGCCTTAACTTTCCATCTTTGGAATGCTCCTCGTCATGCCACCTCATTGAATCTGCTGTCTTTGAGCACATAAATAGCTTTTTGAGACTATGAACTAATGAAAATAATCTCAAAATATTTTTTGGAACACGATGATCTTTTTTAGAAGGCTTAACAACCTCACAATCTACTTTAGGAGGTTTAACATATTGAGAAGCTATGCAAACATAAGACTATTCATCATCCTTATGGTCATTCCTAAATAACATACAGTCATTAGGACAAGCATAAATTTTCTCATAATCAAGATCGAAATTCTTGACCGTACACTTGGCTTCATTATAGGATGAAGGAATGTTAAACTCTGGTATTACCTCTTTTAATAATTCTAAAAGTGAAGTGAATGATTCATTTGTCCATCCATGTAGATAATTCAACAAGTATAAACAGATTGTTAATGATAATCTAGAGAATCCTTTACAATCGGGATATAGCTATTGACTTGCCTCATCAATTAAGTTATAGAACTTCTTGGCATCTTCATTAGGAACTTCATAAACTCCTTCATCTTGTGAAAATTATCTAAATTGATCATTTAACAACCCCTCAATATCATCATTCAAGTCATCCATATAAACGTCAACATAATGGATTTCTCATTCCCCATGATTGATCCAACTTTTATAACCTTCAACAAATTCGCATCCTATTAGATGATTATACACTACATCCCCTTGAGTCCAATGGATATTACGACACTTAGCACATAGGAACTAAATTTGTTTACCTTGAGGATCTCCATAAGTGTAAGCAAAATCTAAGAAAGATATAACATCCTATTTATACTCTTCGCTATACCTAGGTAAATCCACCCAATCCTTGGATGGAACATTTGTATTCCTAAAAAAAGTCAATATTAAAATTAGATCTCGTACTATACAAAGGCATTAATTACTTACATGTAAATTCTAAAAGCCATGAGTAAGTTAGCAAAATTATATGTTGGCTGATGATAAGAATTTCTTACCTAGTCATGCCACTTGTTCTAAGCTGAACCTAAAGTTTAAATTATCCTCTTCAAATCTTTATGAATGTACTAACCAAAAATAAGTAAAATTAATAAGTGACAGTAAGAAAGGCAATTTTCAAGGAGTTAACATATTGTTCAAGTAAATACAGAAATAATGAGACAGGGGTGACCAAATAGGAAAAAGACAGATTTAAGAAATATAGATACAAAAGAACATCGTTATAAACTTTAATAGGACACTACTAGAAATAAAAATATAGAACCAAATATTCAGTCTATTTAGTTCACCAAACACACTTATAGCTAAATAAAACATATACATTTTCATCCTAATGAAAGCTAGATCTTGTTGAAAGCTAACATGGTATAAGCTAACATCGTCCTTCTGTATACAAAGCTTTATTCATACTGTGTTTGAGATACCAATATTAGATCTTTTATTTTCTTTCTTGGCTGTTTCTTTGACTCTTATTTATCTTAGAACATGAAGGTAGCCTTGGCATAACTAACATAGTTTTTACCATGTGGTGCTGTTAGTATAAAGATTGTGTACAATAAACCGTTATGGTTCAGCTCTTTTTAGGACTCCACACTTAGCGGAAGCCTAGTACATCGTGCTACCCTATATATGTCTTGAACTGGTGGAGGTGTATAGTAAGGAAAAGACTACTTTCTTCTTGTAATACACCGTATATTCTTAGCTTAAGTTCATCCCTAAAATGTTAAGGGATAGCTTACGAAAAGAATATTATTTATTTCATGTAGAATTCTTCAGATTTAGACTTCCCATTGCATGAAAAATTGAATAAGCTTTCCATTAATACTAAATTTACATAAATTCGACACTCGGTGAAGGAGTTATGGCTATTTTAAGTTCTTATCATAAAACACCGTCATTTCGGTCATTAGCGCATCGCGGAGAAGGTTTAAATGACAATTGTCAAATTACAGTAGACCTATATGATATTGGTACATTGCGGAGAAGGCCAATTTCCTAGTTGTCAATTTCCAGTGGGACTACGCGATACTGGCGCGTCGCTCTAGTTGTCAAAATAAAAAACCAAAGAGCTCCACGATGGTGGTGCATCACGGTGAAATCTCAGTCCCCATTCTTCCATTTTCCAGTAAGCCACCACGATAGTGGCGCGTCGCGATGACCACCCAGTTCAGAAAAATGTGTGTTTTTCAGTTCCATTTAAAAGATTAGAAGGGGTACTTTGGTCATTCTCCCAACCCTTAATTCGTCTTAAACAGTGAATTAAACCCTTCCAAAGCACTTTACTTCAACTTTTCATCAAATCTCTCTCAAGCAAAACCCTATCTCATCAAACTTTTTCTCTAAAGAATCCAAATTCCTCCATTAATTCTTCGAAGAAATTTAAGATTGAGGATCTCCAACACAAGAACTCTAGGAATTCATCTTCAAAGCATTTATAGGAATCCAAGATTCAAGATTTTCATCAAAGATCATCAATTAAGGTATGTGGGGTTATGAACAGGGACAATCCTTTCGTCCTTGTGCCCAAAACTTATTTTAAATTAAAATTTACTAAATTTTATATGATTTTCCATGAAATTCATGTTAGGGTTTATACCCATTATTGTTATTTACAAGCTTATGATATTTTCAATGATTTAGAAGTTGAATTCCATGCTTATGTTCATATTTTCATGCATATTGCCAAAATTTCCAGATTTTGAGTTGTTTTATCAATATTTATATTATCAAGCTTGGTTATTATGATGATTTACCATGATATTGATGCATGGGTTACTACCATAAGATTGAATATTATTATTTCAAAGAAGATGATGCTTTAAGCATCTTATGAACAGATTATTTTCAATTTTTCAAAAAAGCTTTGATCTTTTGATCATTGGATTAACTTTGGAATCCACTTTATAGATTAGTACAATTATAAAACTCAGAATTAGCTTTATTTATAGATTTACTTATATAAATACATGATTGATTTTTCATATGAACCCTTATTTTAATTTTAAAAAGTGGATTTCCAATGGTTTAAGCATACATATTTAAAAGGGAGTAGTATTTAGCACCGAGCGGGAAGTATGGAATTAGTGTGCCCAATCTTCCACAGAGCTACGCAACCAACGTAGGAACAAACTCAGATTATTCCCATTTCTATATGGATGACAGACTTAGCTTGTGATCGATCACCTGGATTAGGTTATACTCCCTTGTAAGAGTATGACACCTCTCCCCAACGTAAGGTTTCTTCCTTAAGAGTTCAAGATGTTGGACTCCATGTAGCTCACATGGTTTATGTTGGTTAAAAGAACCTCCATAACAATAAAGATTTTTAGAATATGTTTTCAGATTTCACTTAGCCTATATGATTTGAGATTAAGAACAGAATGCAAATTTCAGAACTATGTGTAATAGCTCACAACGTATATTTGAATCATACTAATCTCAAATATACCTTGATAATTCAGACCATTTCTATATTTATTATGATTTTTCATTCATACCTTCCCAAATTTGAGATTTAGATTTAGAAAAGACAGCCAGGGTTAGCTTAGAACTACTTGTAGTTTGGAGCACCGTGTGGCGTCTGTTGAATCAAATTTTGCGGCATTACAAACTTGGTATCAAAACCTAAGGTTTAGAGAGTTCTAGTGAGTCAGACAAGCCGCATTACGTAGAGTCTTAATCATAGGTGTGAAGTTCCCCACATCTATGAGAAAGAGTCTATGAAGCATTTTAGGAAAACATCTCTTCTTTCATTATCTATCATGCATTTAGTATCTCTATCTGCTTCTAACTCGTGCTTTCACGTGATAGAAAATACCTCCTTGTCGAGCTAACGTATGCAGAAATAATAACCATCCACCTCAAGCTGAAGATCCTTTGAATGAGGATGTGTCACTAGCAGAGTTTCGGGCTACCTTTCAGGTGCTATCCCAAGCTATGACAGCTAACGTTTAGGGCAATCATCAGGATGCAACCCCACCTCAGCAATATGTGGACTTATCCGCAGCCAAAATTTGAGATTTTATAAGGATGAATCTGCAAGAGTTCTATAGGTTGAAGGCAGGTCAGGACCCACAGCTCTATCTAGATGAGGTAAAGAAGATTGCCCAAATTATGCATTTTTCTGAAGAGAAGAGTGTAGAATTAGCATATTATAGGCTAAAGGATGTTGCTTATGATTGGGTAGTGATTGCGAAGAAAAGTAGAGGAGAATGCAACTCCCATGACTTGGCAGATTTTTCAGGATGCGTTCCTAGACAACTTTTTCCCACATGAGATAAGAGAAGCTAAGATAGAAGAGTTCATGAACCGTAGGCAAGGTTCAATGACAGTGAAGTAGTATTGCCTCAAGTTCAATCAGTTGTCTAAGTATTCCCCTAATTAGATGGCTGACCCTAGGTCAAGTATGAGTAAGTTTATGACCGGTGTGTCTGGGTTGATAGTTAAGGAGTATAGGACTACTATTCTCATTAGAGACATGGATCTCCCTAGATTGATGATGCATACCCAGAAAATTAAGCCAGAGAAGATAAGGAAAAGAGAGAGAGTAAATAAGAAAACTAGAATAGGGCAGTTTGATTATGGTCAGAATAGGTCTGGAGGAGGAAATGATTCGCAGTTTCAGAATCGTTCATCTATACCTACACCTTCTTCAGCTAGTGCTCCGACACCCAGAAACAGACAAGAACAGTGGGGTAAGTCCTCTATGTCTAGATCTCAAAATAGTGTGAGTGGCAGGCCTAGCTATCCTCAGTGTGCTAGGTGTGCTAAGAATTATCCTGGTGAGTGTTTATCTAGATGGAGGGGTTTCTATGGTTGTGGCCAGTCGAGTTATGGAATCAAAGAGTGACCGCATGCTAAACAGGGAAATAAGGATGTTCGTCCTCAAACTCAAGCTACTAGTGCACCAGCCCCTTTAGGTCACCCAGCTCCTCCTCTGGGTGCATCATCCAGTACCGGTGGCGATCAGTGCCAGAATTGGCTTTATGCCTTACCATCCCTCCAGGAGTAGGAGGATTCACCAGATGTTGTTACTGGTATCTTCGTGTCTTTCGTTTTGATGTTTATGTATTATTAGACCCTGGGTCAAGTTTCTCTTATGTGACCCCGCTAGTTGCTGTGAATTTTTAGATAAATCTTAAAAAGATCCCCGATCCCTTTTTAGTTTCTACTCCAGTAGGTGAGTCAGTTGTTGCTAAGAAAATCTATAAGAAGTGTCCTATTACTGTCCTTCATAAAGTCATATTAGGAGACTTAATAGAGTTAGATATCATTAATTTTGATCTTATCCTTGGTATGGATTTTCTCTATTCCTGTTATGCCTCTATAGATTGTCGCACCTGTGTGGTGAAGTTTCAGTTCCTAGATGAGCTAGTCTTCGAGTGGTCAGGTAATTCAGTATCTCCCAAGAGTTATTTCATATCTTATCTTAAGGAAAAAAATTTGATATCCAAAGGTTGTATTTACCACCTAGTTTGAGTTAAAGACACAAAGTCTGAGATTCTAATATTTCAGTTTGTTCTAGTGGTCAATGAATTTCTTGAAGTTTTTCCAGAAGATCTCCCAGGGGTACCTCCCTATAGGGAAATAGAATTTGGTATTGACCTTTTCCCAGATACTCAGCCTATTTCTATCCCTCCATATCGTATGGCTCCCGCAGAGCTTAAGGATTTGAAAGTGCAACTCAAAGATTTTTTAGATAAAAGTTTCATAAGGCCTAGTGTTTCTCCATGAGACACTCTTGTCCTATTCGTGCAAAATAAAGATGGTTCTTTACAAATGTGTATTGACTATCGTTAGCTAAATAAGGTCACAATCAAGAACAAATACCCTGTTCCTAGAATTGATGACTTGTTTGACCAACTCCAAGTTGCAAGTTATTTCTCAAAGATAGACCTTAAATCTGGTTATTATCAACTAAAAGTAAGGGAGTGTGACATTCTAAAGATAGCCTTTAGAACCCGTTATGGTCACTTTGAGTTTCTAGTCATGTCCTTTGGGCTAACCAATGCTCCAGCAGCTTTTATGGACCTCATGAACTGAGTTTTCAAATAGTATCTAGACATGTTTGTCATAGTATTCATACATGATATCCTTGTATACTCCCATAGTGAGGATGACCATGTAGATCATCTTAGAATTGTCTTACAAACTCTTAGAGATCATCAATTGCTCACCAAATTCAAAAAGTGTGAATTTTGGCTAAGATCAGTAGCCTTTCTCAGTCATATTATTTCTGTCGATGGCATTAGAGTTGATCCCCAAAAGAATGAAGCCATAAGAAATTGGCCAAGACCTATCTCTTCATCAGACATTAGAAGTTTCTTAGGTCTAGCTGGTTACTACAGACGTTTTTTGAGGGTTTCTTGTCTATTGCATCCCCTATGTCTAGATTGACCCATAAGAAAGTTAAGTTCTAGTGGTCAGATTCCTATTAGAAGAGTTTTCAGGAGTTAAAGACTCAACTCACTATTGCCCCAGTCCTAGCATTACCTGATGGTACAAACGGTTTTGTGGTGTATTATGATGCCTCTAGAGTTGGTTTTGGTTGTGTGTTGATGCAGAGAGGTAAGGTCATAGCCTATGCCTCTAGACAACTTAAGCCTCATGAAAAGAATTACCCAACCCATGATCTTGAATTAGCTGCTATGGTGTTTGCATTGAAAATTAGGAGACACTATTTGTATGGTGTACATGTTGATGTGTTCATGGACCACAAAAGTTAGCAGTATGTGTTTACCCAGAGGGAGTTGAATCTCTGTCAGAGAAGATGGATAGAATTGTTGAAGGATTATGACATCAGCATGTTGTATTATCCGGGCAAGGCCAATGTAGTGGCAGATACCCTTAGTAGATTATCTATGGGTAGTGTTGCTCATGTGGAGAATGATAAGAAAGAGTTAGCTCGAGAAGTTCATCATTTGGCAATATTGGGTGTTAGGTTGGTTGATTCAGCTGAAGGGAATGCATGGGTTCATAGTAGTTCTGAATCTTCACTAGTTTTTAAGGTAAAGGAGAAGCAAGATATGGATTCTAGTTTGGTCAAACTAAAGGAGTCGGTTAAAGACCAAAAAGTAGAGGTTTTCTCCCAAAGGGGAAATTGTGTGTGCCATGTGTTGATGGGTTGAGACAACGGATTATGGTTGAAGCACATATTACACGTTGTTCTATTCATCTAGGTTCTACCAAGATGTACCACGACTTGCAGGAAATCTATTGGTGGAGTAGTATGCAGAGGGATATAGCAGCATTCGTAGCTAAGTATTGATGTGCTAGCATTTTGTTAGCACATTTAAGACTTTTAACTTGGAATAATTATAAGTTCCTAAGTAAATATTGTTGTTTCTGATGATATTTCTTTGATATTGCAGTGAAAGGTAAGATGCAAGAGAACCTAAGACAATAAGGATAAAAAGAGGTGAATATGGAACAAATAGCCAAGAAATTGCAGAAGAGCAGTTGATGACTTTTGTGATAAGTCGTCAACTAGGTGATAAGTTATCAGGTCCATCGTCAGCTGGAGGCAATGTGATAAAGTTGGAGTAAAAGTGTGACGACATTCCTTGATATGTCGTCACAAATTTGATAAGCTATCAAGAGCATCGTCAGCCTTAGACAGAGAATGGACTTCAGCTGGAATCTGTAACGACATTGGTGATAAGTCGCCAATGTTCTGATAAGCCTTCATGTTTCACCGTCAGCCTAAAGCAGAGAATGTCAAAATTGAAGAGGATCTGACGACATTCCTGATAAGTCGTCAGAACCCTGATAAGGCATCACGCATGTCGTCGTCTATTTTGAGAAAAAGCTGTAACCTTGATTTTGTTTCCTTATTTAAGGTATACTATTTAAATCTTTGTTTTAGGGGTTTCTAGGCATTATTAATATTATTATTATCATTATTTGAGAAAAGGTCGACACTTTGAGTTTTGACAATACTTTTGATATTTTCTCTCTTTACTTTTTGACTTGAACAACACAACTATTTTTGAGAGATTATTATCAGTATTTTGGGATTTTCCCTTTGTGATCTAATCTGCAATTCACTAGTTATTATTCATCTCTGTAAGTTTATCTTTCAAATCATGAATTCAATTACGTGTTTCGTTCGTTACGTCATGAATGGCTAAATTCCTTTAACTTGAATTATGGGATCTAGGGTTAGGTCTTGATAAGGTGCTAAGTATTAAAGATTCAAAAGGTTGTAGGATTTCTTAATAATTCTGAAGTTTTAATTAACGTCTGTTGGTTGCAAACAGTAGACACACCTGCTTTGATTTGCTTGAGAAAGAAATCAAATATATTAGGAAGTGAATTATCAATAGGGACTCAGAAATACTTCGTTTAATAATCAGCGTTGTAACAAGGTTGGTTAACCTGAGGTAAAATTTGGGCAGTTAATAGAAATTTCCTAAGTCCGAGAGGATTAGGGAATTAAACGCTTAAGTAGGTCGAGAGACATTTAAGCGTAACATCGATATAGATATCTTGTTATCCTACCCACCGTGAGAATCTTGAATCACTTTTAGCATCTGTCATGTACCGGAAGCCCTAGTGAACATAATTCTGGTTATTTCATAAACTCTTGATTTACAAGCACTGAAACTAAAGTGACCAGCAATTATTTGCTGATCATCAAAATCCCCATTTTATTTTTTCGTATCATTTGTTTGAATTTAACTTGTAGCTTTAGTTTTAAACTAGTTTAATCGCCACTCATATTGTTCGTTGTGGATTCGACCCCGACTCCAAAGTTGGGTAAATATATTGACGACGACCTCCTTGCACCAAATTGAAGTGTAAGTTGAGCGTTATAAAAAATGGCGCTGTTGCCGGGGAACAATTTGGCATATTGAGTTGGTTTGGAATTTTAGCCTACTTGCTTGAATTCAAACTTGTAAATATTTGTTTTTTGTTTACTTTTATTTCTTGTGTTAGGTAGATTTTTATTTTAGTTTACTTATTACTATGGCATCGTGGAATGAACATGACCTTGGTGGTTGGAAATCTTATCTTGATAATCCATGTCCATATTGTGATAGACCTCACTTTTGGCAAGATTGTAGATATGCTCCCCGGAGAGAGATGTATGCACCATCTCCATCCTACCGGGAGTATGATTGTTCGTTATGTGGTGGTTAAGATGGACATTGGAGTGATTTCCCAAATTCCCCCTCCCCCCAGTATGCTAACTCAAATTCTAGTTCTTCTTATGATTTTGATAGGTCTTATGGTCAAGAACAGGAAGAACGAAGCACTGGAAAGAGTGGAATTAAAGCTATGCTTCAACTTATATTATAGCATGTGGACACAACGAATGATATCATATGTGATATACATCAAGACATAAGGGCAAATAATGAGAAAAAAAGACTGATAGAGGATATGGATATAGAGGTCAACCATTCAAAGAACTATTCCACATTATGTTTAGATGACATCTTGTCTATGGAATCATTTAACATAATGGACGAGTGTGAAGATGAGAAGTAAGAATCCGAAGTTGATGATGAGCTTGACGTTGAGAAACCCTTGATGATTTTCCAACCAACCGAACCATTAATGAATAAAGATGTCAAAAACGAGGAAATGGTACTACAGTCAAAAGAAGAAATCAAGCACAATCCTTGTGAAGACTCTAGTCCATTTCGGGGTAAAAATACTAACAGGAATGCTACTCCAAAATTGAGAGTTAGTCCTCATTCGAACCATTTTTCAACATTATGCTTGGTGGATTTGATGAAAGTCGAATGAGGACTAACTCTCAATTTTGGAGTAGCATTCCTGTTAGTATTTTTCAACAAACTCTAGGCATTATTAATATTATTATTATCATTATTTGAGAAAAGGTCGACACTTTGAGTTTTGACAATACTTTTGATATTTTCTCTCTTTACTTTTTGACTTGAACAACACAACTATTTTTGAGAGATTATTATCAGTATTGTGGGATTTTTACTTTGTGATCTAATCTGCGATTCACTAGTTATTATTCATCTTTGTAAGTTTATCTTTCAAATCATGAATTCAATTACGTGTTTCATTTGTTACGTCATGAGTGGCTAAATTCCTTTAACCTTAATTATGGGATCTAGGGTTAGGTCATGATAAGGTGCTAAGTATTCAATATTCAAAAGGTGGTAGGATTTCTTGATAATTTTGAAGTTTTAATTAACGTCTGTTGGTTGAAAATAGTAGACACACCTGCTTTGATTTGCTTGAGAAAGAAATCAAATATAGTAGGAGGTGAATTATCAATAGGGACTCGGAAATACTTCGTTTAATAATCAGTGCTATAACAAGGTTGGTTAACCTAAGGTTAAATCTGGGTAGTTAATAGAAATTCCCTAAGTCCGAGAGGATTAGGGAATTAAATGCTTAAGTAGGTCGAGAGACATTTAAGCATAAAATCTATAAAGATAGCTTGTTATCCTACCCACCAAGTGAATCTTGAACCACTTTTAGCACCTGTCATGTACTGGAAGCCCTAGTGAACATAATTCTGGTTATTTCATAAACTCTTGATTTACAACCACTGAAACTAAAGTGACCAACAATTATTTTCTAATCATCAAAACCCCCATTTTATCTTTTTGTATCATTTGTTTGAATTTAACTTGTAGATTTAGTTTCAAACTAGTTTAATCGCCACTCACATTGTTCCCTGTGGATTCGATCCCGACTCCAAAGTTGGGTAAATATATTGATGATGACCGCCTTGCACCAAATTGAAGTTTAAGTTGAGCGTTATCAAGTATGCAACTTATCAACAGGTTAAGGTAGAGCACCAAAGACCTGGTGGTACATTACAAGAGTTTAGCATCCCCACTTAGAAGTGGGAAGAGATGAATATGGACTTTGTAACTGGTTTAGCCCATTTACGTCATCATGATGATTCGGTTTGGGTTATCATAGACAGATTGACTAAGTAACGTATTTTATTCCAGTTCATACATCCTATACATCTTAGGATTATGCTAAGTTGTATATCCGAGAGTTAGTCAGATTTCATGGAGTTCCCTTGTCTATCATCTCAGATAGGGATACTCAGTTCACTTCCCAATTTTGGAGAGCTTTTTAGAAGGGTCTTGGTACCCAAGTTCATCTTAGTTCAGCTTTCCACCCTCAGATAGATAGTCAGGAAGAGAGGATCATTTAGACTCCAGAGGATATGTTGAGAGCATGTGCTCTTGATTTCAAAGGTAGTTGGGATGAGCATTTGCCATTGATTGAGTTTTCTTAAAATAACAGTTACCATTTTAGCATACAGATGGCCCCATTTGAGGCACTTTAAAGGAGAAAATGTATATTACCCATAGGTTTGTTTGAAGTGAGTGAGGACTCTTTTATTGGGCTTGATGTAGTGCTTGAAGATATGGAGAAATTTAAGTTGATTAGAGAAATATTGAAAATAGCTCAGAGTCGTCAGAAATCCTATGCAGATATGAGAAGAAGGGACCTTGAGTTTGAGGTTGGTGATTCAGTGTACCTAAAGATTTCACCCATGAAAAGTGTGAAGAGATTTGGCAAGAAAGGGAAATTTAGTCCCCAGTATATTGGCCCTTATAGAATTGTGAGTCATGTTGGGAAAGTAGCTTATGATCTTGATTTGCCGACAGACTTGTCAGCCGTTCATCCTGTATTCCACATCTCTATGCTTAAGAAGTGCATCAGTGACTCCACTGTTGTAGTTCCTTTAGAAAACTCATATATTCAGAGCAACCTTTCATACGAAGAGATTCAAGTTGAGATTTTAGATCATCAGATTTGTAGACTAAGGAACAAAGAAGTTCCCTTGGTCAAAGTTCTTTGGCGGAATCAATCTATTGAGGGTGCCACTTGGGAAGAAGAAGCAAATATGCGAGCCAAGTACCCTCACCACTTCTCCGCAAACTCATATTTAGCCAAAGGTAATACTCTTCCTTGATTCAGTTCTTTTCTAATCATATATTCAGCTATATAGTTGTCCTCATCTAAGTTCATGCACTCACCGAACAACTTATAAGCTTTGAATGATTTAGATTCAGTTGCTCAGTTTATTTTAGTTGTGCATGATAGCTTATAGTCTTATATTTCCTCAGTATTCCTAGTTTGACTAGCAACATTCAAGGATGAATGTTTCCAAGGGGGAGATATTGTAATACCCTGTACCTTCTTAGCTTAAGTTCGCCCCTAAAATGTTAAGGGATCGATACCAAATTCACCTAAATTCGACACTCGATGAAGGAATTATGGCTATTTTAAGTTCCAGTCGTAAAACATCGTTATTTCGGTCATTAGCACATCACGAAGAAGGTTTAAATAATTATTATAAAATTCTAGTGGACCTCAGTGACATTGGCGCATTGTAGAGAGGGCAAATTTCTCGGTTGTCAATTTTCAGTGGGACTATATGATATTGGCGTGTCGCGTCAATGGACAAAATGGCAAACCAAAAGGGCTTTGTGATGGTGGCACATTGCAGTGAAAGCCCAGTTCCCATTCATCCATTTTCCAGTGAGCTACCGCAATAGTGATGCATCGCGATAGCCACCCAGTTTGGAAAAATATATGTTGTTCAGTTCCGTTTAAAAGATTAAAGGGGGTACTTTGGTCATTCTCCCAGCCTCTAATTTGTCTTAAACAGTGAATTAAACCATTCCACAACACTTCAACTTTTCATCAAATCTCTCTCAAGCAAAACCTTAGCTTATCAAATTTTTTCCTCCAGGAATCCAAATTCCCCCATTAATTCTTTAAAGAAATTCAAGATTGAGGATACACAACACAAGAACTCAAGGAATTCATCTTCAAAGCATTTATTGGAATTCAAGATTCAAGCTTTTCATCAAAAATCATCAATTAAGGTATGTGGGGTTATGAACAAGGACAATCCTTTCGTCCTTGTGCCCAAAACTTATTTTAAATTCAAATTTACTGAATTTTATATGATTTTCCATGAAATTCAAGTTAGGGTTTATACCCATTATTGTTATTTACAAGCTTATGATATTTTTAATGATTTAGAAGTTGAATTCCATGCTTATGTTCGTATTTTCATGCATATTGCTAAAATTTCTATATTTTGAGTTGTTTTATCAATATTTACATTATCAAGCATGATTATTATGATGATTTACCATGAGATTGATGCATGGGTTACTACCCTAAGATTGAATATTATTATTTTAAGGAAAATGATGCTTTAAGTATCTTATGAACAGATTATTTTCAATTTTTCAGAAAAGCTTTGATTTTTTTATCATTGGATTAGCTTTGAAATTCACTTTACAGATTAGTACAGTTACAGAACTCAAAATTAGCTTTATTTACATATTTACTCATATAAATGCAGGATTGGTTTTCCATATGAACCCTCCTGTTAATTTTAAAAAGTGTATTTCCAATGGTTTGAGCAAACAGATTTAATAGGGAGTAGTATTTAGCACCGAGCGGAAAGTGTGGGATTAGAATGCCCTATCTTCCACAAAAATATGTACCCAATGTAGGTACAGACTTAGATTATTTCCATTTCTATATGGATGACAGACTTAGCTTGTGATCGATCACCTGCGTTAGGTTATACTCCTTGGCAATAGTATGACACCTCTTCCCAATGTGAGGTTTCTTCCTTATGAGGTCAAGACGTTGGACTCCATGTTGGTTTATGTCGGTTAAGAGAATCTCCCTAACAATAAAGATTTTTAGAATAAGTTTTCGGATTTTACTTAGCCTATATGATTTGAGATTAAGAACAGAATACAAATTTCAGAACTAAGTGTAATGGCTTACAAGATTTACAATATATGCTTTATTATTTATGATTTATGATCCTCAGATTTCAGATTTTACTCAAGCATACGTGAATCATTTACATTTAGCATGCATGATTTTATAACTTGTGATGATATCGGTCACTTATTCCATTCACCCCCATATACTAAGTGCATCATTAAAGTACTGATCCACATATATGTCTATGTGCTACATTGTATCATAATGTAGGTTCAGGTGCTCAGCCCCAACAACGCAAGTGATTTCCGAGCATCTCATCTATATCTCTACAGGTTATGAATCCTCATAGTCAGGGACTTAGCTATTCATATTTTTAGTTTATTAATAGATGTTTTCATAATCATTTCAGACAGTTTGAGTCAGCTGGGGGCCTATCCCAGTGACTCTCTAGATTCAGTTAGTAGAGGTTTGTCAAACTACTATATTCAGTTTTAGATTGCAGTTACCATATTTAGATTTTTAGTATTTGCTTTACTAGACTTTTGAGATTCGTATGATTCAGATATACCCCGATAATTCAGATAGTTTCCACATTTATTATGATTTTTCATTCATACCTTCCTAAATTTGAGATTCAGATTTAGAAAATGTAGCCAGGGTTAGCTCAAAACTACTTGTAGTTCAAAGCTCCGTGTGGCATCCCAGGAATCAGATTTTGGGGCACTACACTTCTCCAGCTGCTAACCCTATAGACTTTTTTGGAATTAAGTCTTCTTTTTCTGAAATAGTTCTCATCAGTGCTTCACTGAAATAATATTCACTATACTACAAGAACATCTTTGTCTCTCCTCCTTATCTTTTTATCATTATTTCTACTAAATATTCTACAACAACAAGAGTGGGGCCTTGGGTTTCTACCAAATAATCTGATTCTTGAAAAAAAGATGTTTTTCTATGGACATATGGTTGTGTACAAAAACCCTTATGGTCTAGTCCTTTCTCGAACTGCACACAAAGCGAAAGCTTTAGTCATTGAACTCTTTTTTTATATGATAATTTTTTCATCACAGATAACTGGAGAAATAGTAGGAGAAGTGAAGGTTGTTGTAGGTATGGATCAATGGAAAGAAGAGATAGCCAGGCACTCTGATGCTTTTATTACCTTACCAGGTTGGTATTAAGCCTTATAGTCAAAGTTTTAACTTTTGCATGCAAAATACTATACAAAAATATTTAATAGAGTAAATGAAAAAGAAAATCAGTGGTTTGATATTTGCTATTTTAGGCAGTAGATTCATTATATCTCCTATTTTTCATTACTATTGGATATATGTGCAGAACAAGTAATTGCCATAAAAAATAATTATGCTCAAATTATGTATTATATGTCTAGTTACATTATAAAGAATTGCACCCATGTGACAAAAGAGTGGTAAAACAGCTCAAGTAAAATCCTTCATTCTCCTATGAGAAGGGTGTTCTTGATTATGCACTAGTACTGATTGTTTAGCAAGAAAAGAAAGGAATGCGAAGGGTGGAAAGTAAAATCTTCAGTTGTTGATAAAAACATTACAAGTACATCCAATCATCTTGCTGCTATTTCTAAGAAGAAGGAGCAACAAAATTATGAAAATAAAAACAAGAACAAGTGTGTTTTACATGAATGTATACTTCATTATCTTTACCTTAATGGCTTTTCCAAAACCCTTAATTACTTCCTTAAAGAAACTCAGATTGAGGGGGACAATTGGAATTCTTGCTCCCTTGGTTTAGAGGATTTTCATGGCCAAACACCTACTAATATTCTTTCTTTTCCTTTTCTATTACATTAATAATTGATCATATTTATGAATTGAAGGTACTCTACTTTCATGCTTACAATTACTTGGAGTACTATTTTTTAGAACTTAACAAGGTAAATATCTATGTAAAGAGAGATAAAAACAGGTATCTGGTGCAAACAACGTATGCAATTAGTTTTTTTTTTCCTTCACATAATCCCCTTATTATATGATGTAAATTCAAATAACTTAGAATCTCGTAAATATGTGGGTACTTAACATAGATCATATCATTGATTTAATGACTAATCAGTTAATCAAAAAACCTTAACAAGTGCCTGGGAAAAAGGAGGAAGCAAAAAGAAAAAAGAAAGACACACAAAGGCAGTTTACTATTTAAACCTTTTCCCTGAGGATGAAAAAGAGGAAAATAAATCCACACAAAGGGGGTGAAGTGATACCAAATAAAGGTGAATTTGTGATGATTTTAGAATCCATAAGCAATAGACATCAGACTTTAATTCCTTATTGGGCAAATTTTGGATCATATAATTTCCATTCTCTATAGGTTGCCATTAAGCTAATAGGAATAAACAAATAAAATAACACTTTATACAAGAACCATTTGGTTAGATTTCTTCTCTCAAATCATGTTTGAAAGTCTAGTTATTAATTAAAATGTACCAAACACATCCAAATCACTCAGATAATGAAAACAAATAATTTAAAACCCAAAAGAGTGACCTCTGAGTTATCCACCACCATTATGAAAGTAATAGGAATTATATGAAAGAAACAACCCAAAGAAACTATAAAGGACCTTGAGCTTATGATGGTAGAATCATAGGCCAACCCAGAAGTTGAGGTGAGCCAGAGGGTATTGAGGCCAACCAAGATAGTGTATGAATGATGATGAAACAAATATCTATTTGTATGACCATGGGGAAAATCATAATGTTATTTTGATACTGTATATCCTGCTTGACTAACAATTCATTCCATGTGAGTACTATAATTAGACAGTAGATCACTAACTTATGCCTTGGTGCTATAGGGTATCGTATTGACAAGCAAATTTTAAATCAAACTAGTCCCACCTACCTAGTGATTTCATCCAACTATTGATCCATCTCTAGCATCATATGGTTTATCCAATCTCCAACTTAACCTTTCCTTAAGAAATTCCGGTTCTTAATAGAAAATTGTGGACCAAAATATTGCACCCCATTTGGTTCACTTCCAAAATGTTCAAAATCTCAAAGCTACAAAGCCTTAAAATCTCCTGCACAACCCCTTCTATTTTTTCTTTTAAACAAAATGTCTTACTAAGAACTTTTCTAATTTGGAAAGACAGATAATAGGATCTTTCCTTATGTCCTTGTAAGTCAAGAAAAGTACCTTGTCAGGATTTTCCAATCTTGCATTCCAGTAACCCGAAATATGATCCCAAATGGGTCCATAATGTGATACACCTTTGCAAATCAAATACATATTTTATTGATAAAGAAGATAGATCTTTGGGCCTTAATTTTTTCATATAATGCAAATTTTAAATAAAAACATCCTTGGTATCGCGTAAAACATAAAAAAATTTGCAACCAGAAGGCATCACCCAAAACCCTAAATCAATCAAATCCTGAATTCTAATTTTCACTTAATTTCAACATCAATGACAATATATAATGGGAATTTGAGGTTTCTACAAATAATCAACACCCAAGATATGATTAATTTAAAGAATTACCATTAATACCATTGATTTTACAAGTTTAAATCACAAAAATACAATAATTATGCCTGAATTTAAGTTAAACATGAGTTTCTAATGAAATACCTTGGCTTTGAACCCTCAAAAAATTGCCTAAGTTGAAGTTTCTGAACAACATAAGACTAGAAGGTACTAGTCGTATGTTTGGGTACAGGTTAGAGCCCCTATCTTGTATGTTAGTTAGTGTGTTTGGATTAGTTTGTGCCTAAGATACGACTAAGAATCATTCTAATCGTATGTTAGGATACGAGGTGTATGATGCCATGTCATATGATGCCCAAAGATTTGGCTAGGTAATTCTGACCAAGTTGCGGTTCCCATGGACTTCTCGTAAGATAAGATATAACCTAGGCTCTTATAGTCATATGTTATTAAGTATGGAGGTCCTAGGTAAGGCCCAGGGTACGAGTTAAGGGTACCACTCATACCCTAGGGTTCAGTTTAGGTGTAGAAGTCGTACCCTTCTGCGAGCAAATTTTAACTTTTAAGTTGAGGTCATTCAAGATATTTTCCACCACAAAACCCTTATATCCCTACATTCTATATCATGTTTTGGCCTCTTATAACACTTATTTGAAGATAAAAACTCCCCAAAACACTCTCTAACTCACTCTTAAAGATTGGGGGTTAGGGTTCCACAAGTGTTTATCTAAAGGCAAAAATGGGACAAGTTCTTTCCATGAATCACCTTGTATAAGGCACGTGACCTTTCCCTCATAGTTAGTTCAAAATATCATATTTTTTAAACATTGATTATGATTTGTAAATGGTGGTTTAGAAACCAGATGTTGAGGGTTTTGATGCATAGTAATGAGTACTTTTTACTCCTGTTTAAACTAGTGTTTATACTTGTTTTTGGTGATGGTTGATTGTTGTTTAACAAATGGGTCATGAGTAACCCTAATCTTGATGATTTCTACTTAGATTTTGGTCTTGGTAAAGGTATGCCCTCAAGGTGTTTGTGAAAATATCTAACAGAAATAACTAGTCATATGTTAATGGTCTTTTGAACTAGGGAAATGGCCTAATAAGTATGAATAGTTAGAAAATGGTATTGTAAAGTCCTTGTTGGCTATGTAATGAGTTAATTGGTGACTTTGGTGGTTTGCTTGGTTAGAGGGGTTAGAGTCCGTAAACATGAAATTGAATTGTATTTTGAATCTTGGTATAAGAATGCTAATGAAGAATGAATGGTTTTGTGTAGGTCTTGGTGAAAACAAATTGACTTGAATGGTGATTTGAATTGAGGCATTGTCCTATTAAGGTGATTGATTGTTAAATCATTTCGTAAAGACCTTGTGGTCATGTTTAGTGGTTAATTGTAACTTTGGTGACTTAAATTGGCTAAATAGGATAGAGTCCCTAAGTGTTGAATTGAGTGGATGTTAATGCATGGGAAAAGGGTTAGAGTACCAATGTCTACTATAAGGGTCACTACGGTTTGTGGTTAGAGTTAACTTGCTTAATAAGATGACTTGTGCTTAGAGTCCACTTATCTAATCAAATGGCTTGTGGTTAGAGTCTACTTGTTTAATAAGAAAGCTAGAGGTTAGAGTGCTCTTACTTATTATAATTGAGAAGGTCAATCCATCCAAACTATAAGGGAGAAAGGTTCTTCCTCTCCATGTTTCATGATTTGATGCTTTGAAATGCATGTTAAACTTTGTTTCTTTTTCGACACTTTATGTATCTATACATATCTACATTTATGCCTATGCATAAAAATATGGTTGCTTATGCTGGTTTGACTTTTTTTGAATAACAAAATTATTTTATCCTTAACCTTAAGTTAGATGCTAGTACTCTAATCTCTAAACGTCTTTGGATGGTGTGTCCCTACATGACACAGGGACCACATCTTTTTCTTCTCTTTCTGCGCAGTGACCAGGTGTTAAAACGGTTCGTCTGTTGACTTTGAAGTGGTGTGCTGCCGTACTCCAGAAGGCATATATTTCATGGTCTTTCTATCTTATGTCATAGAATTGTTTTTTTTACTTGGCTTTTGGCTATTATCGGTGGCATTATCCTGACATATTATAGACTTTAGATTTGAAGAGTCTTTGTGGATGACTGTGTAATTAGGTATGTTCGTTTAGTATGTTGACATTAATGGATTGATTAAACACTTCTTAATAGTTAATATTAGTCTTGTTTCTGCTACCTTGTTATATAGTTGGAGTTCATCCGACACTTGTGGATTGATGTGATGATTAGGTTAGGTTGCCGAGGTGATATCTGATACTTGTTAGGCTTAAGATACTTATACGACATGACCCAATTTTAGGTTAGATCAAATTGGTATCAGAGCCAGGTTCATGGTCAGTTGGGTGCCCACAAAAATATGTCAAGTAGAGTATCTTTTATAGGTGTGTAGTGTTCCACACTTATAAGAGAGAGGCTATGAAATATTTAAGAATGTTCCCTTTTCTTGTTGTTCTATCTTGAGCTATAGAGTCTAAGGTCTTGGATTCCTTTGATTTTTATTTGCTCATCTTTTATATCAAGCCTCCAAGAAGATATGCCATTTAGGAAAACCCTTCTATCTCGACTGAGAACATATGGATGAAGCTTATCCAACTATTAGGGTTCAAACCCAGTCAAGGTTCGTGGTATATAACTGTCCTTGTAGGGTACCACCTTCCCTCACTAACCCTACTTCTAAGAGTGACACCCATACTCAGTCAACTCAAGGGGATGATGCTAATGTTGAGTTTCATCACTCCATTAATCTATTGACTCAATTAGTAGCCTCTTAATCTGAGCATAGTGTTCCTATTGCTCCATCTTCTAAGGCCACAAGGGTTGGCCAGTTCATAAAGTTGTACCCTCCTATGTTTATGGGTGTAAAAGTTGAGGAGGATCCTCACAGTTTTATTGATGAAATAGAAAAGATTTTCCATATTATGTATGCTTCAAAATTTTAGGGTTTTGAGTTTTCTTGTAATCAATTGAAAGATGTGGTGTACCAATGGTACGAAGAGTGGGAACAATCGAGAGGTAAGGATGCTAGTTCTGCCTGTGGGAGGATTTCTCTTGTGCCTTTCTAGATCGCTTCTTTTCTCTGGAGTTGAGAGATGTAAAAGCGAAAGAGATTGTGAATTTGAGGCAAGGTAGGATGTCTATCAAGGATTATGCCTTGAAATTTTATCAGTTGTCTAGGTATGCTCCTAAGATGGTTTCTAGAATCAGTCTAGAATGCATAAGTTTTCTTCGGGATTGTCTTGTGATTTGGTCCTTGAGAACAAGGCAACTTTGTTGATCAAAGACATGAACATATCTAGATTGGTTGTGTATATGAAACAAGTGGAGAAAGAAAAAAAGAAACAGGTTGAGTTTAGTGAAAGGCAAGGGAAGAAATTTAGGCCTTCTGAGTAAAGTGGTAAAGATGGTGGTAAGTGAACAAGAAAGAAGTGAGGGGAGTTTTAGTTCTTTCTTCTCGTCTAGTGCACCTTACCCGAAGCCATTGGGTGATCATCAATCTCAGTTTGATGGTGGGTTCCAAGCACATGGTGCTAACATCATGCTCCTAAGGCCCAATGCCTCCATCCTACCCTCCTTATTTATTTTGTGATTGGAATCATCAAGGTAGTGTGAGAAGGGGTGAAATAGATGCTTTAAATGTGGTCAGATTTATCACATGCAGTAAGAGTGACCTTCTCTAGTGGCTTCTTGGTCTAAGAAGATCCCTATTCTTACTTCATTTGCTTTGCTCCTGCACTGAAGGGGGCAATTCTGTTTTTTCTTCTATTTCTAGTACTGGTACTGGACAAAATTGCTTGTATGCACTTGCTATTCGCAAGAAGTACGAGGTATCTCCAAATATTGTTACGAGTATGTTGAAACTTTTATCCCATGAGGTGTATTGTTTACTTGATTTAGGGTCCACTTTCTCTTATGTGACCACATTTGTGGATGTGCATTTTGGTTTTGGTCCTGAGTGTCTGTCAGTTCCTTTCTATATTTATACCCCGATAAGAGATATTGTGGTTGTTAGAAGAGTCTATAGGGGGTGTATAGTATCTTTTAGTGGTAGATAAACTCTTTTAGACTTGATAGAGTTGGACATGATTAATTTTGATGTTATTTTAGGAATGGATTTGCTGCACTCATGCTATGCTTTCTTAGATTGTCAGACCCATAAGGTCATGTTTAAATTCCCTAATGAGCCGATCATTGTATGGGAAGGTGGTTCTTTAGTGCCTATGAGGAGGTTTATCTCATATCTTAGAGCCAGAAAGTTGATTTCTAAATTGTGTTTGTATCATCTGGTCCAAGTTAAAGATTTTAACTCGGAAGGTCCTTCTGTAGAATCCGTTCCTGTTGTTAATGAGTTTCCCAAGGTATTTCCCAATGACCTTCCTGGTATTCCTCCTGATAGAGAAATTAATTTTGGGATTCATCTAGTTTTGGACACTCGTCCAATTTCTATCCCTCCTTATAGAATGGCTCCGGCGGAGTTGAAGGAGCTTAATAAGAAATTGAAGGATATCTTAGATAAAGTATTATCCGTCCTAGTGTGTCTCCTTGGGGTGCCCCTGTGTTGTTAGTGTGTAAGAAATATTATCCCCTTTGAATGTGCATTTATTATCATCAGTTGAACAAGGTGACCATAAAAAATAAGTATCCTCTTCTTAAGATCGATGATTTGTTTGATCAGCTTCAAGGTGTGAAGTATTTCTCTAAGATTGATCTTAGGTCGGGTTATCATCAGCCTAAGATTATGGAAGTGGATATCCCTAAGACTTTCTTCAAGACCCGGTATGGTCATTATGAGTTCCTTATGTATTTGGGTTTACCAATGCCCCCGCAACATTTATGCACTTGATGAATAGGGTTGTAATACCCCGTATTTTTGTGCTGAAATTCTAACCATCATTTCTACGCGTCTAAGCTCCAATACAAGTGATTCTCTCGTGAAAATAAGTTTTATGATCATTATCCTAGTCTATGGAGTAGTTTAGAGGTGAAAAATGTTCATAGAAATGCCCTAGAACAAAGTTGAGCTAAGATCAATTAATTCATCCAAAGTTTGACATTCGATTCTACAAGGGTCTACTTCAAACGTGTATATCTCCAAATATAGATGGAATTTTTCATCCCAAGACCTATCAAATTGTAGATAATTGAATTAGCTTTCCAACGATACCAATTTCGCAAACATCTGATACCCGACCGAAAAGTTATGACCAATTTTGCACGCTCTATCGCACGCTAATAATTTTCAGGTTCTGTTTCCGCGTTTTTAAGGGAAAAAGTGGTATTTTCCAACCCCCATCCAGATATAACAAGGGATTAAACTCCCATAACACCAAAATAAGTTTACTTTCTCTCAAAATCACCAAGAACATTCATTAGGGTTTCAACCTAAAAATCCAAATATCTCAAGATTCAACCGTAGGTTTTCGATATTTTTTCAAAATTCGGATTTCCCTTTCCGAGGACTATGAGAAGCACCCATTAATATCAAGAATAGCAATCCAAAGTTGAGAGTTCATCCAAAGCTTAAATTTCAAGGTATGTGGGATTTGAACAAGAAAACCCTTTTGTTCTTGTGCCCAAAACTTATTTTAGCTTATAAATTACTGAATTTTTGATTATTTTTCATGAAATTCTAGTTGGGTTTTATGCCCATGGTTGTTAATTACAAGCTTATAAGGTTCCCAATGATTTAGAAGTGTAATTGTATGACTAATTTCACATATTTATGCAAGTAATGTGATTTTCCAGATTTTTCCAAGTGAGTTTAAGCATTATATTGTGATTCTTGATTTCTATATTTTGACATTGTTGAAGTATTTTCAAGAAGTATATTGAGTATGATGTTTTTCTATGATATTACATGAGTATGTTTATATTTTCATGCTTATTACTGAAATTTTCAGATTTTGGGTTGATTCATCATTATTTACATTATCAAGCATGAATCTTTTGGTGTTTTAATACGAGTTTGATATATGGGTCACTAACCCCTATTTAAAGATTATTATTTTGAGAATGAGTGATTGAGGACTTGTAAAGAATTTCAAGAAGTATGTTTATATTTTCATTATTATGAGATCTTTAAAGCTTTGATGATAAGTCTATCAAGATTTCAGGAAAGAGTTGTTTTTTGAACCCAAGTAAGAGAAGAAATCCACATTTGATTGATTTATGATAAAGTGGTAGCATATTGGCTCTCGATGCAAATTGTTGAATTATTTATTGTGGATTTTCTTTAAAGTTCTGAGCTAAGTCCGGGAGTAGTATTTAGCACCGAGCGGTAAGTGTGGTACTTCCCTCGAACTACGTGCCCCCAAAGGATCTGAGCCTGAGGATGATATAGTGATCACTAATGAACTGAAAAGTTAAGGTTCTATCCGATGGCAAGGATAGGACAGCTCTCCCCAACGTGGGTAAGATGTTGGACTCCATGTAGCTCACATGGTTTATGTCGGTTAATAGAAACTACCAAAGTAGTCCCCCACTCTATCTAAGATAAAGGTATATGTTTTTCGAAAGCTATGATTTCAAGATTTCTAAGGTTCTCAAGTGTCAAAATCTTTAAGTTTACAAAGGAGTTCTTAGTTTTCATGAGATTAAAGTGTATATTTGGAAAGATGTTGTTTTAAGACATTATTTATACTACAAGTTTGAGAACAAAGAAAGAATGCAGATTTAGAATGAAGTGAAATGACTCACGAGATTTATACTAAATGTTTCATTATTCATGATTTATGAGATTTATATTTCAGATATTATTCAAGATATGTGAGTCATTTCTGTCAGCATGCATATTTTATAAACTTTAATGATATTGAGATATTATTTTATATGTGAATTGAACCCCGATATACTCAGTACATCCTCAAAGTACTGATCCACATATACGTCTATGTGCTACATTGTCTCATAATGTAGGTACAAGTTTTAGTATGCACATCAGACTCAGACAGTTGCAGACTTCAGCCAACAGATAATATGTCCTCCTACTTCGGGGATTTAAGTTAGATGTCATTATATATTTTATTTCTTTATTTTTCTTATATATTGATTAGTGATAGTTGGGGTCGCGTCCTAGCTATCTATAGTCAGTATTAGTAGAGGCTTCATAGACAGTCAGTAGAGTCATTGTATTTATCTCAGTTTCTTTGTAAAAGTAGAGTTGTAATCATGTGAATTCACTTTTGTATTGATCAAATTCAGAAAAGATGTATCTTTCACTTACTTTATTTAGATTTATCTATTTTATTAAGTTACTTATGAGTTATGCCAGTAGAAGGTTTAGCTTGGGGTCACTTGTGACCCTAGGCACCGTGTGACATCTCAAGACCCGATTTCGGGGTGTTACAAGGGTCTTCCGCCCATTTCTGGATTTGTTTGTTATTGTCTTCATTGATTACATTTTGGTCTATTCTAAGAGTGAGGCGGATTATATAGATCACCTTTTCACTATTTTGCAAACCTTGAAGGATCATCATCTGAATGCCAAATTCTCTAAGTGTGAGTTTTGGTTAAAGGATGTGGAATTTTTTCGTCATGTTATCTATAGTAAAAGGATCATGGTGGATCCACAAAAGGTTGCGGCGATTAAGAAATGGCCTAGACTTGCGACTCTAACCAATATTCAGAGCTTTTTGGGTTTAGCTAGTTACTATAGGAGAATTGGGGAAAGTTTTTCGATGATGGATGCTCTATTGACTAAGTTGACCCAGAAGAAGCTCAAGTTCTTATTGTCGGATGCGTGTGAGGGTAGTTTGAGAAGTTGAAAGATAAATTGACTCCGACTCCAGTTTTGACCTTGCCCGAGGGTAATGATGGTTTAATAGTGTACTGTGATGCTTCTCGTATTGGGCTTGGTTGTGTATTAATGCAGTATGGTAGGATGGTAGCCTATGCTTTTAGGCAATTGAATGTTCATGACAAAAACTACCCTACTCATGATTTAGAGATTTTAGTCGTGGTATTTGCATTGAATATTTGGAAACACTATCTCTATGGGGTTCATGTTGATATCTTTTCTGTTCATAAGATTCTTCAGTATGTGTTTACTCAGAAGGAGTTGAATCTTAGACAGAAGATATGGCTTGAGTTGCTAAAGGATTATGATATGAGTCTTCATTATCTTCTAGGTAAAGCTAATGTAGTTGCTGATGCTTTTAACAGGTTATCCATGGGGAATTTTGTAATACCCCACACTATTCTTAGTTTTATTCATCTCTTAGTTGCATGCTTAAGGGGCTTAAGGCTTGAAAATTTTACTAAGTGTTGGGGACTTAGTTATTTTCAACACCCTTAAACTTCGAGGATATTATTTTTGGTCTTCCAAGCTCCGAGACATTGATTTTTGAGTTAATTCATGTTCAGGGATGTAAGAAGTATGCCTCAGAGGAGTTTTAGATTTTTTGGACAAGGTTTGGGACATGATTGGATCACGAAACTAGTGGGTTACCGTGATAAGCCCGTGACGCGACATTAGTCCCAAACTCATGTTGACCGCATTGCGGTGAGGGGATTTAACAATCACGATTAGACTGAATTACAGTGACATAGTTGCGTCCATTTTTTTATTTAAATGGTTGAGGGGAAATTGGGTCTTTTTCCCTTAACCAAAATTATCCATAACATGAATTGGGACATCATTTAGGGCATTATTTGCCCTTCTTCTTCAAATCCCTCTCAAGAAAACCCTCCCCTTTTCCCCAAGAACACAAATTCAATTTTTTTTCCCTAAGAAAACAAGAATTCAAGTTCCCCAAGTTCAAGAACCTTTAAGGAAGTATCAAGAATACCATTTTTCCTTTCAAGTTAAAAGCTTAAGGTATGTGGGGTGTTTATCCATAGGTCCCTTTCACCCAGAGAACCTAAAAACCCTCTTTTCAATTAAAGAATAGATTTTTCTATCATTAGAGTATTTTATATTGCTTAAGATGGTTTTTAATTCATGTTTTTATGGTAATTTAAATGAAACTCAGTCCATGTATAATCCCATGCAAGATTTGAATTCATTATGCTATGAATTTCAGTTTCCCATGTCTTAGCCAAGTGAACTTCTTGTTGTTAAATTCTGATGTTTAAAATACCCCCATGTACAAGTCCATGCTTTCCACATGTTTGATGAAATGCCCATGTATTTTAGTTGAACCATGATTCAATATTATAGTTTAAGTGTAAATGTCATGTTTTAATAATCACTCAGCGCTGCTAGGTTATGAATACCCACTACATACGTGTCTTACATGATTTTCATATTTTCAAGTATGATTTAGTTAAACTATGAATATCCTTACTTATTAAGTTATTATGATTAACATGAGCACTATAAAAAATAATATTCAGTTAAACTTAACTTAGTTCAGTACCAGTGTTAGTTCAACTAGGAGTAGGATTTAGCACCGAGAAAACCTAGAGATGGGGGCTCACCCACCAGTTAGGACTGGGTCCTTAGTAGAAGTCCTTAACTTCAAGAACTACGTAGCCAACATAGGATTATAAGATGTCACCTGCGAGTTTAAGATGACACTCTCTTAGGGGTTACCCGCCAGTTAGGATTGACTCCCTAGTCCTACGGTACATCAACCTTGGGGCATATCGGTTACATGATACCTCCTATAGTCTTAGTATAGTGTTTAGTGTATATTCTATTCAGGTTTTCTTGACCAAAGCATACTGATTTACAACTATTTTCAGCTATACAGATTTTAGTCTTTTATTTTACAAATTATTTCAAAAATATATCTATGTTTGGTCTTGCATTCTCAGATATTACATTTTTCATGTATTCATGCTGAGTTATTTCATATTTTTCAGTCAGTCCTTATCTCACATACATAGTACCTCATACATTTCAGCCCAACCACATCTCATATACTAGTACATTCAAAGTATTGATCGCATACTATTCTTTGTGATATGTTGTCTTATAGCATAGGTACAGATGCTCAGTTTTTTTATCTCTCCTAGGAAGCTCACCATACCCAGCAGTAGTAGTGGTGAGTCCTCATCCATTGAGGACATGATTGCTTATTCCAGTTATTTTAGTAGTTATTTATATTCAATCAGATAAAGTTATTTGAGGGCTTGTTCTATCAACTCCTCAGGCAGATAGAGGCTTTTCAGACAAATAGTTATACAGTCAGTCAATTACTTTTAGCTTTTATCAGTTTTCTCAGACATGACAGTATTACATATTTTAGTATTTCAGTTTTTAGTAGTTTATAAGTTTATCCTTCGCATATTCTATTTCAATGTCATTTTATTCAGTGCTCACAGTAGGTACCATCTCATGAGTTAGCTTGTGGTCACTTATAACCATAAGCATCATTTTCACAGCTAGGGGGTAGCCTCAGGTCATGATAAGTTTAGCTTATGTGGATGAGGATAAATGAGAGTTGGTGAAGGACATTAATCGTTTGGATAATCTTGGAGTTCGTCTCATGGAATTTGAGGATGGTGGTGTTTTTATGCATTAGGTATCACAGTCGTCTCTTGTTGTTGAGATAAAGGAAAAGAAAATATTGGATCTCGATTTGAAGAAGATTAAGAGTTATGTGGGTCAACAAAAGGTTGTTGATTTTGCGATTGGGGGTGATGGTATCTTGAGGTACCAAGGTAGGTTATGTGTTCTCGATGTTAATAGATTAAGGGAAAGGATTATGGCCGAGGCTCATGGATCTTGGTATGCTATTCATATCAGTTCTACTAGGATGTATCATGATCTTAGGGAGTTCTATTGATGGAATAATATGAAATGAGATGTGGCTAACTTTCTGGCAAAATGTATGGTGTGTGAACAAATGAAAGTTGAGCACTTGAGACTAAGGGGGTTTGTCCCAAGAGATTGAGTTGGCCAAATGGAAGTGGGAGATAATTAATATGGATTTCATCACCAGTCTTCTTCAGTGTTAGAATCAATATGATTCTATTTGGTTCATTATAGATAGAATGACCAAGTCCGCTTACATTTTGCCGGTGATGGCTAGTTATGTAGTGGAGGATTATACTAAGTTATATCTTGCAGAGGTTGTGAGGTTGCATGGTGATCCAATTTCTATAATTTTGGATCGTGGTACTCCATTCTCATCTTACTTTTCGAAGTCATTTCAGAAAGGTTTGGGAACTAAGGTGTTCCTTAGTACTGCTTTCCACCCACAAACGGATAGAAAAGCAGAGAGGACCATTCAGACATTGGAAGATATGTTGCGTTCTTGTGTGATTGATTATGGTGGTAGTTGGTATGACCATTTTCCTTTGATTAAATTTTTCTATAATAATAGTTACCACTCTACCATTGGTATGACTCCTTTTGAGGTATTTATGGTAGGAGATGTCGTTCTCATATTAGGTGGTATGAAGTTAGTGAGGGTAAGTTTCTTGGCCCTGATTTGGTTCACCAAGCCTTGGAAAAGGTGAAGGTGATTTGTGATAGGTTGAAAGCCTTTCAAAGTTGCCAAAAATCCTATGTGGATGTTAGGCATAGGAATTTAGAGTTTAATGTTGGCGATTAGGTATTCTTGAAGGTATCTCCCATGAAAGGAGTGATGCGGTTTGGTAAGAAGGGGAAGCTTATTCCCTGGTATGTTGGTCTATATTTAATTTTGAACAGGGTTGGTAATGTTACCTATGAGTTGGAGTTTCCCTCTAGATTGAGCTCCATCCATACGGTATTCCATGTGTCTATGTTGTGGAAATGTATGGGTAATCCTTCATTGGTTGTTCCTTTGGATGATATTGGTATTTCAGAATCTTTTTCCTATGAGGAGGTCCTGGTGAGGATCTTGGATCGACAAGTTTTCCAATTGTAAATAAAATAGGTGTCTTTGGTGAAGGTTCTATGGAGAAACCAAAAGTCCAAGGAAGCGACTTGGGAGGAAGAAGAGGACACAAAGTCTAAGTATTCACATTTTTTTTTGTTTCAGAAACTCGTGTTTGAGGTACGTGTTAATCTTCTTATCTTTATTGTATGTCTTTGTTTTCTAACATGGTAAAAGGTGAGTTTGATGTGTTATAATGTGTTAACTTGTGATTGTGCGTACCTTACCAATCATTTCAGGATAAATGATCCAAGTAGGGGAGAATTGAAATGCCTCGGCTTTGAACCCTTAGAAAATTGCATAAGTTGGAGTTTCTGGAAAATATACGACTAGAAGGTACTAGTCGTATGTATGGGTATGGGTTAGGTACCCTCTCTCATATGTTAGTTAGTGTGTTTGTATTGGTTTTCTCCCAAGATATGACTAAGCATCATACTAGTCGTATGGTAGGTTACGTGGTGTATGATACCAAGCCGTATGATGCCCAAATATTGAGCTAGGTAATTCTGACCAAGGTGCGATTCCCATGGTACTTCTCGTATGCTATGATATGGCCTAGGCTTTTATAGTCGTATGTTGGTTAGTATGGAGGTTCTAGGTGAGGCCTAGGGTACGAGTTAAGGGTACCATTCATACCCTAGGGTACGATTTTGGTGTGAAGTCGTACCCTCCTGCAAGCAAATTTCAGCTTTTAAGCTGAGGGCATTCCAAACATTTCCCACCCCAAATACCTTATGTTCCCACATTTTATATCATGTTGTGGCCATTCATAACACTCATTGGAAGATCAAAACTCCCCAAAAACACTCTCTCACTCTTAAAAATTAGAGGCTAGGGTTCCATAAGTGTTTATCTAAAGGCAAAAAGGGGACAAGTTCTTTCCGTGAATCACCTTGTATAATGCATGTGACTCTTTTCCTCATTGTTAGTTCAAAATATCATGTGTTTTAAACATTAATTATGATTTGTAAATCATTGTTTTGAAACCAAATGTAGAGAGTTTCGATGCATAGTGATGAGTATTTTTTACTCTTGTTTAAACTTGTGTTTATACATGTTTTTGGTGATGGTTTACACTTGTGGGTGCTTTTTGATTGTCCTTTAACAAATAGGTTATGAGTAACCCTAAGCTTGATAATTTATACTTTGATTTTGGTCTTGATAAAGGTATTCCCTCAAGGTGTTTGTGAAAATATCCAAGAGAAATAACTAGTCATATGTTAATGGTGTTTTGAACTAGGGATATGGCCTAATAAGTATGAATGGTTGGAAAATGATATTGTAAAGGCCTTGTTGTCCATGTAATGAGTTAAATGGTAACTTTGGTGGTTTGCTTGGTTAGAGGGGTTAGAGTCCCTAAACATAAAATTGAATTACGTTTTGAACAAAACCTTGGTATAAGAATGCTAATGAAGAATGAATGGTTTTGTATAGGAATTGATGACAATAAATTTACTTGAATGGTGATTTGAAATGAGGCATTGGCCTATTAAAGTGATTGATTGATAAATGGTTTCATAAAGACCTTGTGGTCATGTATGGTGTTGAAATGTAACTTTGGTGACTTAAATTGGCTAAATGGGTTAGAGTCCCTAAGTGTTGAATTGAATGGATATTAATGCATGGACAAAGGGTTAGAGTCCCAATGTAGACTAGTAATGTCCTTTACGGTTTGTGGTTAGAGTCTACTTGCTTAATAAGATGGCTTGTGGTTAGAGATCACTTGTCTAATAAAACTGCTTGTGGTTAGAGTCCACTTGTTTAATAAGACGGCTAGAGGTTAGATTCCTCTCACTAAATATAACTGGAAAGTTCAATCCATCCAAATTATAATGGTAGAAGGTTAGTTATTTCGGGTTCTTCGAAATGCATGCTAAGCTTTGTTTCCTTTTTGGCACTTTATGTTTCTATACATATCTACATATATATGTACATAAATGTTGTTTCTTATGAGGGTTTGACTTGGTTTTGAATAATGACATTATTTTATCCTTATCCTTGAGTTACATACTAGCGCTCCAACCTCCAACCATCTCTAGATGTTATGTCCCTACGCAACACAGGGTTTAGAGCTTCTTCTTCTCTTACTTCAGTGACCAGGTGTTCGAGCAGTTTGGGTGTTGACTTTGAAGTGGTGAGCTTCCATACTTTGGAAGGCATACATTTCATGATATTTCTATATTATATCATAGACTTGTTTTATACTTTGTTTTTGTCTATTTTCGGGGGCATGTCCCGACATATTATAGACATCAAATTTGTAGAGGCTTTGTGGATGGCTATGGACTTGGGTATATTGGTTTAGTATGTTGACATTAATGGATTGATTAGACACTTCTTAATTAATGATTGTTAGCCTTGTTTCTTCTACCTTGTTATATGTTCGGAGTTCATCTGACACTTGTGGATTGATGTGATAGTCAGGTTAGGTTAACGGGGGATATCTGGTCCTTTTTGGGCTTGAGAGGCCCATACAACAAGGCCCAATTTTGGGTCGTGTCAGATAACCTTCAAGTGAATACAACACAATGGGTTTTCAGCAATGGTGATGGTACAAAGAGTATAACACAGATAGGTTTTCAACAATGGTAATGAATATACAACACGATGGATTTTCAACAATGGTGATGAATATACAACACGATGGGTTTTCAGCAACACCGATGGGTTATCTCTCTTCAAAATGTTGGGACGGTTTAATTGAGAATAATCCCTAAGTTATGCAATATTTCATTAGCTGAATATTATTATGTTTTAAGAATTTTCTTTTTGGGTACTTAGAAATTGGAAGGAATAAATATATTAGAGGGAATATAATATTTTAGTATTAAAAATATTGGAGGGAATATCATATTTTGATGTAAATTTTATAAAAGTTATAGGACAACACTTATATATTATTGTTTTAAAATAATAAAAATAGACACATTCTAAAAGTGTGACCATATTTGTAAAAGGCGTTTCCAATTATATAATAATATGGCAACACTTATAAAGTGTAGCCTATAGCATTAAAGAGCACGCTTTACAAGCATTGTCAAAATTATTGTGTCTTAAACTAAAACTTTAGGTTACTTTTTAAAAGTGTGTCCAAAACTATTTTAGGCAACACTTTACAAGTGTTGTCCAGATTTAGTGTGGCCTTAGGCCAAAAATGTTGTAGTGCTACAAGAGTAACAAATGCTACACACTAGGTCTCCATTTCCATTTGAAAATCATCCCAAGTAAAAGTAAAAATTCTCATGAGCTATAATTCTTCAACTCTGATCGAAGAGTGTCTCAATACTAAATAGCTTATCTAGTAAAGCAAAAGCTAAATACTAAGGAAGTAGCAAATTGCAAGGCATAAATTCATGAAAACTTTCCTTAACTAACAAAAATTTTTTACTCACCATCATTTCAATTCAAGAACACCACAAGTCTAGGCTACTACTGGGTCTACAACTAATGAGTAGCAGTAGGCATGCTATAATTTGAGATGCCAATACCACAAATTTGATCCATTTTGCACTCTAAAAGTATACCAAAACCTTAGAATCGATCCACCATTACTTCACAACATAGCCATCAATAAAACTTTACTCAAAATGCCAAAATTCACAATACTCAAGGAAATTCTATCAAACTAAGTGATATACTCTGAACTAGTTACCAACATAGATCGACACACCTGATCTACCACTAAGGAAACATTTACGGGTAGCAAATATCAAAAACTTTAGTAAGGATCCATAAAACATACCAAGACTCAAAGTTGAACAAATAAACACATAGGAGGATATAGAACCATAGTCAAATACCACTAGGTCATAAAAATTGTGTACCAAGGACCATATATGTGGCTACTATATCGGGAACTCCAGTACCGAGTTCATTCTGTGAAATGGTATACTGGAATATGAAATATCTTGAAGCAAGTAGTGAAACATCTCTCCAGCTAAGCTATTGACAATCCCTCCTATAGTGCCCGAAATCATCATATAAGAAATAATCCAAAGAAGTAGAAACCCACTGAGATAGGCTCAAGGAATTCGAATGACCACTCTGATTTATTACTCTCCAAGAATAATCATCAAGATCATGGCCTAATCCAGGCATATCACTATGATCATAAAATCCATGGTCTCTCTAACCTAAAAAAACTCTCATATCTCCACACAAACTCTTCTAACAACATACGAGCAAATTGATCCTATAAAAGAGAAAGTGAACCAGCTAGCCTACTATCTACAAAAGCTCTCCATAACTGTTTAGTTAGCCTACAAAAATGAAAATAAGTGACATCTATTCTATTAGAATCCACCAAGCCCAACCCATACAACCTTTCATGATAATCAAGCATGAATATATAAGCTTCAACCCTAGGATTTTCATCGAACTGTAATACCACGTACTTCTACCTAGCTTGGAATCATCCCGAGTATGTTAGAAACTTACTTTGAAGGATGAATCCATTTTTATATATGTGGAATTTTAAAGATTTTCACTTTTTCATGTGGGAAATTGAATTATCTTTCCAACGATACCAATTTCATCCAAATCCGGTATCAGGGTAGAAAGTTATGGCCGTTTTATAAAAAGCAGTCAAAACTGCCGAGGTGCGATGATGAGGGAGACGGACCATCGATCTAGAGATGGACCGTCACCCAAACCGTCATAACATAGGAAGTAAGACCACCTTCTTTATAAAGGAGATGGTTCAGGACAACGGACCATCGAGCTAGCAACGAACTTTCGCCCAAGCCGTCGTAGCAGAGAAAGTGAACCCCTATTCTTCTCAGGTGTGATGGTCAGGACCGATAATCCATGTACGCAATGTCTCAGTTCAGTTCACGATACTAAGTCCATGTCACACATTACAGACTTAGTCATATTCTTATGTTCTCGTTCATGCATGTTCAGTAAAGGCTTTCAAGTTCGAGATTAATGACTTTATCTATGTAAGGATCTCTCCCATGAAGGGAGTGAAGAGATTTGGAAAGAAGGGAAATCTCAGTCCCTGATACATTGGTCCCTTCAAAATTCTCAGTCGTTTCAGCAAGGTAGCTTATGATCTTGAATTGCCTTTAGATCTAGCCTCAGTTCATCCAGTCTTCCATGTCTCTTTTCTCAAGAAGTGCATAGGTGACACAACAGTTGTAGTCCTAATTCAGAGCATAGATGTTCAGAAAAACCTCTCTTATGAAGAGATTCCATTCAAAATTCTTAACTATTAGACTCGCAGACTGAGGAACAAAGAAGTCCCTTTAGTCAAAATTCTTTGGCAAAATCAGTCCGTTGAGGGAGATACTTGGGAAGCAGAAGAAGAAATGCGGACTAAGTATCCTTACCTCTTCTCCAAAAACTCAAATCTAGCTCAAGGTAATAGTTCTCCTTAAGCTTATTCAGTTTCATGTTCAGATTTGAGTTACAAACTTAGTATACTGTTCATGCTCAGAATTTCATTATAAACATGGTATTATGTACCATTGCATATTCAGTCATGCATTCATATGTCAGTTCAGTTATATAATCATGCATCAGACGTGCATTCTCATTTTGAGAACCTTAGTTCATTAGAACACTCAGTCATGCATTCATGAATCAATTACATATGCATCAGATATGTGTGTTCAGTATGATATATTCAGTTATCAGTGATGTCATTCATGAAATTATGGTCCAATCATTCATGATCAGTATATACGTTAGTTTATCTTCTCCCCCCTCTCTCAGTCTCATTCGAGGATGAATGTTCTCAGGGGGGAGATATTGTAATAACCCGTACTTCTACCTAGCTTGAAATCATCCCAAGTATGTTAAAAACTTACTTTGAAAGATGAATCCACTTTTATATACTTGGAATTTTTAAGATTTTCATTTTTTGTCATGTGGGAAATTAAATTAGCTTTCCAACGATACAAATTTTATAAAAATCTGATATCGGGGTAGAAAGTTATGGCTGTTTTACAAAAGCAGTCAAAACTGCTCAGGTGCAATGATTAGGGCAGACGGACCATCGATCTAGCGGTGGACCGTCGAGCTAGCGACGAACCGTCAAGCTAGCTATGAACCATCACCCAAACCATCGCAGTGGAGGCAGTAAAACCACCTTCTGCCTAAGGACAATGGCTCAGGCCGACGGACCGTCGAGCTAGCGATGAACCGTCGCCCAAGCCATTGCAGCAAAGACAGTGAACCCCTATTCTGCCCAGGTGCGACTGTCAGGACCGACAGACCGTCAACCCAGCAATGGACCGTCGCACCCACCATCACATAGTTCGTTCAGTTATTTTAAAGTCATTATTAAAAGGGTTTTTGGGTCTTTTCCACCCGTTTTAACCCCTAATTATATCAGACCAAGGCTCATAAGTTCATTATCCATATAAAACATCAAATTAGGTTTTCTCTCAAAGATAATCCCCAAGAACAAGATCCAAATTCTTATTCAAGAAACTAAGAGATTTCAAGTTCTTTAAGTCCAAGAACTTCAAGAAACTCACAACCTAGGTATGTCATGTGTTGATTCATGGGTCCCTTTCACCCATGAAGCTTAAAAATCTCTTTTCAAAATCCAAGATTTGTGTATTTAATTGAATTGAAATTCATGTTCATGATGTTGTGGGGTTTTGATTCATATTTGAAATTACATATTCCAATGATTGACCCTAGGATGTGGTGATTTGTATAATAATCCCTTAAATTTACACGTTTATTGATGTATCCGTGATTATTAGATGTGTTGATGATTGTATAACCAAAGTATGCTCCCTATGTGTTCGATTAAATGCCTATGTGAAGTAAAAGTGCCATACTAGTATAATAATATGAAATCCCCATTCATGTACAAGTTCATGCATGTCAAGTGTTTGATGAAATGTCTAAGTCAATGAATTATGGATATATGTCTGGCCATTGTGGTGCTTTAGAACTTGTACTTCATGAATTTTCCAACTTATTATATTATGGATTGTTGATGTGGTCATGTATTCAAGAACGTCATGCTTTGTCAGTTTCTTCCCATCGAGTCCAAGGGGTACTTGTACTCGAAGATTTAGCTGTGCGCCTAGAATCAGTGTCAGTTTCATGATAATCTCAGTCAATCCATGATCAGTAGAATTCAGTCAGTTACATGACTCAGGAAAATTTAGTAAATTCAATATCAGTCCAGTAATCTCAGTAATCTCAGTAATCTCAGTCAGTTATCAGATCTCAGTAATATTCCATTAGTCATCAAAATTCAGTGAACTTAGTCCAGTTCAGTCCAGTATATTTAGTTAGTGTCTATTCAGATGAGAGTAGGATTCAACACCGAGTGAGCCAAGGGATGGGAACTCACCTGTTAGTAGAGGGTGTGATTCTTAGAAGCAATCCTTGCGTTCCAGAACTACATAGCCAGCGTAGGTTAAGACATCATAGCTTGTTATATAAGGGTAGATGAGGTGGATTAACCTGTTATATAAGGGTTCCTACCGTTCTCACTAGAGTTACCTGTTACATGAGGGTTACCAGTGGCGCTGTATTGACACACTTCCAATTAGGGTTACAGATTGGACCCCAACTCAGCTATATTGCGTTATTTGGGGCAGGTCGGTTAGATGACTACTTCCCACAGTTTCAGTTACAGAATCAGGATTGTCAAATACAGTCATTCAGTTTCAGTAAAAGAACTCAGATATTTCTTCAGATTTCAGGACAGTCAGATACAGTCAACTCAAAACAGTACGAAACTCAGCTAGTTCCATCAAAACCTAGACTGTCAGATACAGTCACTCAACATCAATTATTTTAGTTATATAGCTATCAGTATCTCATGTTATCAGTACTCAGACTCAGTAATCATGTTATCATGAACTCAGTTACAGTTATTATGTATTCATGCATGCATTCCCACGTTAATGTTTTCCAGTCAGTTAGTATAGTTCATACATGTGAACCCTTTGCATTCATCCTACCTCACATGCATACCAGTACATTCAAACGTATTGACGCATTTATGCTATGGTGTTTTATACCATAGGTTCAGAAGCACGATCTCTAGAGCATCAGTAGTATTCCAGTCTCACTAGTCAGAGTTAGTAGTGAGTCCTCATCCTTCGAGGACATGACCATTACTTTATTATCTCATTAATTAATTTATTTCAGTAGTTGGAGTTAGTTGGGGACATGTCCCATCAACTCCTTATTCAGAAAGTTTAGAGGCTTTCATACTATAACATGTTTCAGATAGTGTATTTCAGTTTTGGGTATTGTTATACCCTATTATAAACATTGTTTTATATTCAGTATTAGTTCAGTTTTGAACCTTATGGCCTTACAACTTATATTCCACATAATTACAGTATATTATTCAGTGCTCAGTTACAGATATCAGTCATGGGTTAGCTTATGGTCCTTCGAGGTCATGAGCACCGTGTAACGTTCCGGGTACCAGATTCAGGGCGTTACATGAATCGAGGAGGATCTATGTTCATGAACTTGGTATATCTACTCCGTCCTTTCATGGACATAAAGGGTAAAGTCACTGGATGTAGATCAATCCCTGATAATATCTCATTGACACTAAGAGAACAAGTAAGAGTCATGGATGCATCTAGATTCTGAAGCCATGTCGTAGCATGATGAACCAGAATAGAAGCCACCCTCTAAATAAAACCCATCACTTGAACCAAATAATCCTCAATCATAGGTATGGTCAAAGGTGGTGATTGAACTGGACTCGGCCCCTCTAACTCACTAGACCTATCGCTACTAACAACTTAGGAACCAAAAGAGGCAACTCTAACCATATCTCTAACTGGTTTGGACATTTCGATCCGAACACCACTCAAACCCTACTCCCAAGCACATCAAATGCATGACCTTTAAATTTTGAACCATGAATGAGAGCGTGCTCACCATATGTGAGATAGAGTGGACAAGAAACTTTTGATTTACGTAAAACTCTGACCACAGGAAATAGAATAAAAAAGTGAGAATCTTCTAAAGTTATGTAGCCTCTCGAAGATAGATAATGAACGTTTCCGCACTGATCCTTAAGACTCTACTAAACTCTGCTAGTACTAATGAGACTAATGAACCTGAGGATCTGATACCAATTTGACACGATACCAAAATAGGCATATGATGGAACCTGTGCACCCTCTAGTATAGGTTATCCTATCCCAATTCAAAAATATAATTTCAAAATAAAGAAGAAGAAGACTAGATAAATAAACACAAAATATATTAAAAAAGTAATATTTACGATACATTCACAGGTCTGATTGTCACTAACACAAGCCTCTAATATAGATTTGTAACAAATATACTAAGATATCTTGTATGCAAAAGTAACCACAAAATAGTATGAGAGAGATTCGGGTAAGCTTGAAGTCCATCCGCCACTACCTCGATCTCCGCAACACCAATATAGTAAGAAATGATCTACAAACTTGTATTTGATCTAATACCTGCACAGAGTGCAGAAACACAAGAAAAAGAAAAGAAAAATAAGGGTAAGTACGAAAATTCATGTATACTAAGCAAACATCATTAATAATCGATCTTAACCCAACGTGATGGCGAAGACCACCATGTTGACTACCCAAGGTATCAAATTAATTTATATCCCGATATATCATGATACTTAATCCTACCAAAGTAACCCTAAAAATGGTCAATAACCATAATCAGAATAATATAGACATATAAACTAGGTGAGTCAACATTGGCCATTGTATGATCCACAATTAGAGAGAAACACTTATACAAAAAACTCACTACACAACATATATGTTTCAGACTTAATCACATGATTTCAATAAACAATCATGGGATCAAATAAGGATAGAGTATTTAAAGATCCAATAACATGCTTTCGAAGGTGCAATCCAGTGATTTCTTAAATTAAGTCATAGCCTTACCTCAAGTCTCAAAATAAATCCTCAAGTCTATATAAGATCATGTAAGGTAATGCAAATAAGTGAAATAAATGCTCAAACAAAATATCATAAATAAGTTCTAACATGATAATACAGTACAAGAGTAAACACTAATACAATATTAATCATATTAAGAAGGAAATGCAATGCAATGTAGTGATAATAATGATGATGTTATATATTCGAGGTTGCCACACAACCTCCGTATATACCTACCGAGCTCTGCTCCAAAGGTAAGACCTATGGGGGATTCACAACCCATACATAATCCAATAACCAATATCAATATGAATCCGATATCCATTACTCTTATCCATCAGATGTTCTTTGGTAGAGGATTTTTAAATATGTTGCATTTTCTGTCAGAAAAATTAGTATTTTCACAGTGTTATTAATATCTCATGAATGTATATGATATAAGGATGTAATGCTCACAACCAGCCAGAATAAGAATTTCAAAATCCAACCAATATACCAAGCACATGAGCAAGAAATCCACTCAATAAGCCAACCATTCATGATCTAATATAATCCATGTGCGGATAGAGTAAGATATGCAATAATATGTCATTGATACCATATAAATCCTAACTTAAAAATTTCCATGAGAAGAAAACAACCAAATGTATATAAATACCAGTCCGACAACATCGTATAAGACCCCATATGATCACACATAGCAAATAATGTCTCAAAATACCGATAACAACAACATAGGTCTCCACACGGGCATAAAACTGTAATAACACTATTTTCATGATTAGTTCCCTTCCCCATAATATTTCACATAAGTTCCACACGACAACACAGAATAAATACAAATCCCAATAACAAAATAATGCGAAACTATGCAAACCTATCTCGTTCGTACATAAAGCCTCAACAACCAATACAAGTTTTTTCAAATTCTAGGCATTATCTAAGACTCGATCATTCTATCATTTCAGTAATAAATAGTAGTCCCTTAAAATTTGCTAAATCCCAATCATTACAATGAAGGCCGCTATACAAGTTCTAATGCCCAAAGTAAGCATCCAATAATAATAATAATAATCTAAACCTAAGTTATTAATTACAATCTATTCTAAGGATATCTATAAGCAATAATACACAACTAACTAAGGTAATAAACTAACTGCAATCCGTTATTAAGACTCCGGTGCCCACGGAGATGCTCGTCATGTTATCTAAGAGGGATCCCCAACCTAAATGAATCATAACATACCAATAATCAAATAAATAACACATAAACACTTTGAAAAAAGATCAAGCTACATCTTAACTTGCCTTAACCGAAGATCCGCAAATCTAAATACTACAAAATTCTCCAATCGGAATCTCAAATCGCTCAAAACATCTACAATCACGATCAAACTATCAAATACAATATCTACATATCAAAAAAAGCCAACGATGCCCATAATGACTATATTCAAGACGGGACTAAAAAATAGACCCCAAAAATGGGTTTGAAAATGAAAGAAATAAAATTGTAATTTTATTTTAGACATATGTCTGCATACTCATAGGAGCCTACAACTGAAAATTCATGCGGAAGTGAGTTAAAAACGAGGTTCAAATCAAAGAAAAATCATTTTCAAGCATTATCGACAAAACTCCCTCAAAACTCATTTTGAAATCAAGAATTTGAAATTGTTTTGACGATAAAACCAAATAAAAAATTGTTAGTTATAAGATTAGAAAACTCATCCATGGAAGAAATCTCGAAACTCCTTTGGAATCGCCTAAATCCGAGCTCCCAAGCCACAAAAATGGTGAAAATGAAATTTTGATTCTTAACTTGAGTAGAAATCACGAAAAATAAAATGAAAATTCTTGGTAAATGGGAAAAATAAAGTTCAAAATTTATAGAAAATGATTATACGGGAAAAACGCATCGAAAATCGTCAAAATCGAAGCTTCCTGCTCCCAAAATGGTAAAAGTACGAAAATAATTCGATTTAGGTGTTAACCATTAGCGATGGTTGCAAACGCGACATAAAGTTCGCTTTCGCGACCTAGTCAAATGGTCTCAAAAACTGTCAAAATTTTTCTTTCGTGACCACACTAGCAACAACAATTTTAAAAACTTATTTTTGACCTCCGAAACTCATTTGGAACCCTTTGAACATGGTTTAATAGTGAAATTTGATTGTAAAACATATTCCTGATCCAATGGAATAATCAAATTTATGAAAAAAGGGTCATTATAACAAAATTGATCCCCGGGACCCTATTTACACTATTTTTGAACCAAGGATCGAAATGGGATAAAAAATCCACGAAACTGAACTAACCCTGCTACTAACCTAATTCGATATTTCGGATCTGTTGATACAGTCCATTGTGCCACCGATAATCGTATCTCTATATGCTGACCAAAGTCAACTATTATCTCTTAAAGCCTCAAAATGACTTCAATTTGCCCAAAACCTTCCCGAAGACCTTGGGAACTGTGCCAACCCTTCCTACAACCAGTGGCGGAGCCAAGATTTTCACTAAGGGGTTCATAAGTGAATATAAGAACTAATTGAAGGTGGTTCAACATCTACTATATATACATAGAAAAATAATTTAACCATGTATATATAGTATAATTTTCTGCCGAAGGGGGATCGCAATCCAAGTGTAGCTCCGCCCCTGCCCGCAACTCATAAGTCAGATAGCACAACCACAGGGAGAGATAAAATGGTCAAAACACTTAAAAGGAAAAATTATCCAAATTCAGATCATTATACAATGATAACTAGAATTTTGAGGAAACCGACGACGGAGGAGGAGCAACGCAATCACAAGCACAGAAATAGCCAGTTAGCTAAATCGTAAAATATTTCATAAATTATATCAATACTCGTAGTGTTTTTTTTTCTCTTTAGGTTGCCAAATTGAGTAGTTTTCTCTGGTTTTATTGTACGTGCATCTTGGAGAAATCTAATTGTACAAGTATTCTAAAGAAAAAAATTACTTATAATGAAATCTTGTATTTCAGTAGTTTGTTAAAAGCCTTGGGCATTTGTCGAACTAGTGACACATTACATCAATTAAAAGATACTAAAATGTAGGTAACTAGTGTTCACTATACTGTTGAAAATATAAATAAGAGTTCTGAGTTATTTAGAACATTAGTATGTATTATTCTTTTATATTAAGACTATTTATTGGCAAATCACTTTCCTTAGCAACATTTATTATCTTGAGAATAAGATAGATTTTCTACTACATCAAATATATAGATGACCTAACATGATATAAAAATCATTTAAACGGACAAGTATTTTACTCAAACTCAAATAAATATTGGAACTTCGATTCATTAAGCTAATTAATAAAAAGGAGATATACTTTGTACGAGTTGCTTATTCGATGAAGCTAATTAGGTTGGAAACCTACATGTCACCATAAAAACTGTGATTGAAATTTGAATATTTTATTCAAGTACAACAAATTATGTTCAGCTTTCTCAAAAAACATAAGAAATTTATCACGTTACAGTATTAGTTATGCCTTAATCAATGCGTACATATGTATACATGTCTTTAAGAATATTGAACCATGATATTGGTCTTCTTAAGATATACTATGACTAGTTATTCTATTGAAATGTGTATGACAGTTGACACATAATCTCCTTTCTCTTCTTTAATTTTGCTTCAATATTTTTCATAGTAGAACGAGGGATATTTCCAACTATGCAATATGACTAACAAGTTTAGTCCACATTCAGTCCTTTTAATTTGGTATCTGTCAGTTTTATTGAAAAATTAGGCTTTAGCTATTTCCATTAATTTCCAACCATTCTACTTTCGGACCATTCTGAACAAATGAGACAAATTCTGGACCACGAGTTATTTTTCCAAATCAATCGGACTTCAAAATGATTTTGTACATGAAATTTAAATAAAAATGAATTGTGGTGTGATGATTGAAAACTAAAATTATCCCATCCTCAATAAGACTCGGGTTATGTCTTGGTATGAGGAAAAATCATATTAGAAATGCTATTTCAAAAATGAATTCTACAATGCGTGAATTTAAATTAATAAAATTCGAATACATATATCGAACATCAAACTAAAAAACTAAAAAACTAAAAAAAATAAAATGAAATTAAAGGTTCCGTTTGGTCATGAATATTTTTTTTCTTTTTTTCAGAAAATTTTTTCGGAGTTGGAAATTATGGTGTTTGGCCATGAAACTTTGAAAAACAATTCCAGAATAAAATTTCGAAAATGGAAAACAACTTTTTGTTGTTTTCTCTTTTTCCACTTCCAATTTCAACTTCCATTATTATTACATATAATCTCAATCTTTAAATTTTTACACAAACCCCTCTTATTAACTAAATTCCGTAATTTTTAAAAAAAGATCAAATTCAATAAAATAATTAATTCAAGTGAAAATAATTAAGAATTTTCATCAACAAATTTAAGAATATATAAAATATATTTATATCTATCAATCATATTTATCAAACTATATTTTTCTCTATTTAATCGATTATTTTTAGATAAATTTATTTAGCTCGTGCTTGTGATAATTTTATTCAAATTTTAGAAGAATAACAATCATAATAATTAGTTTGTTGTTAATTATTTTATTAATTGAAGACATATAAATTATTTTCTCAACATTTGGTTGTATGTTAGTAGGTAAATTAGTTGTTGAGTGATTTTGATAATTTTTAAAAGTTGAGGGCATAAATTCATATTTAAAAAATATTTTTCAAAAGTCTAATAAAAAAATTTCAAAAAGACATGACCAAACACAACTCCAACTCTAACTTCAATTTCATTTTCATTTTCATTTTCATTTTCATTTTCAACTCCAACTTACTAAAGTTACTAATGTATATAAGGAAACGTAACAACTTAATTCTGTCTTCTGGGTCAATCTTAGCAGGACCAGGTACTTGAAGTTGGTGATTCTTCTTTATTAGTGTTTGTTACTTTCTGTGTTATTTGTTTTTTGGGCTAGTCGGTGGTCCCAAAAACCGATCGAAAAAAATAAAAGGTCACTCAGGAGATGTATTCGGTAGGAAGAAAATGTTTTCATGTTTAGTTGGTTAAGATTTTTTGAAGAAAATAATTTTTGTTTTAAAAAAATAAGCTTCTCAAAAATGTAAAAAATTACTTTGCTAGTAAAAATAGAAAATACAAGTTTTATAAGTGACAATTCACATTAATTGTATTCTTTAGCCTAAGATATAATTATCCAACTATTACTTGTCTCATATTTTTAGTACTTTCATCCTGTATTAATATAATGATTATATATGCTCAATACTTGTGATTTTATTTGGTAGTGTAGGTTAATATCGAAGCGAGAATAATAAATTGTGTATCTTGTTACGCAACAAAAATCGTTGAACTCACCACTAAGAAAGTTATCTCAAATCGAACTTCGAATCACTAGAAAATGAAGTTAAATCCACAAACTAATGCCTTTTTTCGACGATTTTACTATGGAGGAAGAAGAAGGCCAGAAGATAATACATTTATTTCTGTGTCTTCACCGTATCTTTTTTTTTTTCTAAAAAAGAAAAAATCAGAACATGGGAAACCCAAGGAATTAATCGTATGGATATGTAAAATAGAACTGAATAGCAGTTTACTTTATAACCACCCCCGCTACAGTCACAATCTATAATAACCTCTCAAATTTTATCTTATATGATCTCTTTTAAAATAAATACTAATTGAATCGGGTCAATTCACATGGGAGACATGATCCAAAATTTATCATCTCTCACTTTGTACATGGTGGACTAGACCCAAGCCTATACCACATCAACAAGAAAACCAATTAATACAACAAATAGTCTGTGCGACATGTGAGCATCAAGAGCTTTATCTTTAGCAGTTTTGGTGTTAGGTATAAGGGATAAGTAGTCCTGGGATAAAATGAAAGATTATTTTATCCTATGTTTGGTTGGTGGTATTAGTTAATACCGGGATAACTTATCCCATCATTTACACCATAGTGATGGAATAAGTTATCCCATATGGATGGTGGGATAACTTATCCAGGGTAATCCCATGATAAATTATTTCGGGATAACTATTTTCCAACCAAACGACCCCTTAAGGTTTTACAAGCTCCTCAAAGGAATCCCATCACATGCGAAAAGAATTTGCTACTAACATGAGGATACTATTACTCGCAACACCCCAGACATTATCCACTACTTCGTATTAGTTGTACAATCACTTGTCCTTTAAAGAGTTGAACTTGTATTTATGTTTAGCTTTATATACACAATTACACTTGACACCTATATGGTATGTGAAATGGTCGGCCTGTGTATATAAGTTAAATTATTAGTTTTAATTTTTTTCCTTTCTATTCATATCTATCTATTCCAAATTAACTGTATTTCAAGATATGCACTGCAGTGCCGAATCGCTCATACGTATTAGTAATATGCTAAAGTAGAAATATCAATCAAAACTTAAAGTAACGGTAAAAGGTTGAAGGGTATTTTAATGAAAAGTTAATCTAACTTACGGGGTCTCACACAATGAAAAGACAGGAGCCCACTCTTTCATTAACTAATTTCTTAAAAAATGTGGTATTAAACTGTAACATCCCGAGATTATCTCCTGCACGTCACATGATGCTTAAAACTACAAGTGATCCCAAGCTAATTCATGATACAGGCCTAATTTGTGAACAACTGAATAAAATACATAAGACTGGAAATAAGTGAAAGTAATGGCATTAGTTGAACCTGTTAAATACAGTACTGTTTAAAACATTTACAACATTGGTTATAAAAAATAAAAATAAAATAGAATACATCAACTCTGACTGACTATCTATGAAGCCTCTACTAATACTGACTATCGATAGCCGGGATGTGACCCCAACTATCCCTAATTAATACGCATGAATAAAAATAAAGTATTGAATCTACAAACTGACTTGAGACCTCAAATAAAATGAACTTAATCATCTGCTGGCTAGAAGCTGTGAACTGCCTGATCATGATGTTGTGGGCTACAACTAATACCTACATTATGAAATAATGTAGCCACACAGATGTATATGTGGTAAGTACTTCTGGAATGTACTAAATATGTTGGGGGTGAATGCAATAAGTAAAAACTGATATATATCATAAGCATAAAACATGCATGCTAAGTGTAAATAGACTCACCTTGATCATGAATAAAACTCAAAGATGAAATAACCCAAGCATAAATCATAAAACAAATCTGAATAAAACATATGAGTCATTACACATAGTTTTTAAAATCTTTACATATGTGGGAAATTTTTATAACTGCCATAAACCATATTAGCTAGAATGGAGTCCAACGTGTTACCCAAGTTTAGAAGAGTTGTTCTACCCTTGCCATCGAAATAGAACCTTATCTTAGAGTGATCACGTAACTTAACATATTTGGGGCGTAAATACATTCTCTGATGAGGTTCCTTAAACCTATAATGACACGTAGTTTCTGAAAAATAGGATGCGCTAAAACTACATTTTCCTCTCGGTGCTAAATACTACTCCTAAAAATATACTTATATACTCATACTTATAAAATCCACCTTAAAATAGCAGCTGGGGTTATAAACTGAAAATCAACTATGCTTCTCTTACTTAAATCATACTCATGAGAAAACTTGTGTATGTCGTATCTTATCTGAGATCATAAGATCAAAACAGAAACTTTAATCATACTGTAATACTTGTAACTTGAACTAATAAGCTTGAATTTCTAGTGAACTTAATAACTTATGGTTAAACTTGAAATCATTTATCGTCTCATAGAAGTTTCATATCAAAATGTCAAACTCGATACTGAAGATCACTTTCATGGATAAAATATAAGTAAACATGAAATCATATGTTAAATAATGTTCAATTTATGAGGAAGCATCAAAATCTCAAAGCATAAGAAAAGTAGGTGTAAATTCTAGTAGGCCAGTCTTTTCAAAATCAATTAAAAATAAAACTTTTGGGCATAAGAACTAAAAAATATCCTTGTTCAAACCCCACACACCTGAACTTGATGAATTATGTTTAAAGAAAGCTTGACTTTTATCCTTGAAAGCTTGAATTTTGGAGAAGAAAACTTATTTAGTGTTTTTGTGAATTTGGGAGAAGAGAAGCATGTATTTGGTTTATGGAATGAGTAAAAACACGCTGGTATTAGTTATAGGATGATTTAGGACGTAAATGACTTATTTGCCCTTAATTTGAAGTAAAATGTGAGTTTTAGTGTCTCTGGGAACATGGGCGTCCCACGACCTTATAGTGTAGAATAGAAGGTATGCCACACTCTTATCGCAGAGCACACAGGGCATGTCATGCTCTTATCATGGATCTGCACTGGTTCGCTCACAAATATGCTCATAACTTTTAGCTCGGGTATTGGATTAAGGTGAAATTGGATGCGTTGGAAAGAGGAATCAATTAAATTTCATTTGATGGGTCTTGAGATCCAAAAATAAATATATACCAGAAGTTATACACATTTAAAATTGAACCTTGTAGGATCAAATACCAAAACTCAATCGATAACAATAATTCTCAACTCAACTTTGCTCTAAGTGTTTTCTATGAACACCCTTTACATAAAAAGAACTTTACACACTAGGTAAATGATCATGACACTTATATAAGATTAAAAATAATCATTTTTCAACCTATAAACATATGACGAATGGTTAGAAATTTTTGAGGTATTACATAATTATGTGTTATGGTATTCTCACCATATATTAGTGCATGCATCTGTTCTTTTATTCATTAGAACCGTATAAATTTTGGTCTATACACCTATAGATGTGTAACCTGAGTTTCTCTCTTCAATGATTCTTAAATTAATTTTTGTCACGACTCGATTTCTTAAGTTATGATGGTGCCTACCATAACCCACCAGTAGGCAAGCCAACCCATAGTCTAGAATGGCTAGTAATAGACTACTCAACAATATAAAAAAGAGGAATAAATAAAGTAAAAATCAATATATAATAGAATCTTAAAAGATGGTGGTATCAGTACAAGAGCTTCTAATATCACAAGAGCACAAAAGTGAAACAACAACGGAGCTACACCAATAGAACTTATCTCTGACTACAATATTGAGATTAGTCTAATACAAAAGAGAGAGATAAGTAATACTCCGAACATCAGTATCTTACTATAAGTCTCTAAACCATAGATACTCCGTACGATGCACACATCAAAGAAGAATACCCATACTATAATCTTTAGGCTGCAGAAGTGTAGTATGAGCACCAAATGAATGCTACTTAGTAGCCAACTACCAACTGAGCTCCAAAGATAAAGAAGATATACACAACATATAAACAGAATGGAATCTACACCCAATAGTATGAAAATCATATAACAAGCCAATGAGAATAATAATGAACAACTATCCTGTTCAAGCCCAAGAGTCTAACATAATAAGACTAAGAAAGTATTTAGGTGAACGATCTTATTCCAACCGCAATCAATAGATATCAATGATATACCGTATATCCCAGGCTAATATACGAATAAATAGAAAATGAAGATATATATATATATATAGCAATATACAAGGACAAGAAACAATATACAATATGTATAAGCTAAGGAAGGAATATACGGTAGTGCCATAACTTCATATAGCTATATATATATATCAATATACAAGGCCAAGAAACAATATACAATATGTACAAACTAAGGAAGGAATATACGGTAGTGCCATAACTTCATATATATATATATATATAAAAATGGTAGTTCATCTCAAAGCATAACAAAGATCACCATATCCTCATTGTAGGACCTTATTGTAATATTACAAGGAATTAATACTATTATACTCAGGTTTTCTAATCCATATGGATAGACATGAAACAATCTTGCACAATAATGTCATCATAATATATAAAGGCCATAGACATACCTCAGATCTCGATACTGGATCAATGACCAATATGTCATAAGCTAGACATAATAATGATCATAACAATGATAACAACAATATCAATAAAAACATGAATAACCGTCTACTTCAGACAACCAAATACCTAGCCAAGCCAATGCGTACCTCTACCTCCCCAGACTTAGAAGGTTCAATCAACATACAACAACACAAGGCATACTCTTCACTCATATCTATCCAACCGTCCCATACCGACTGATAGACATAGGTGCATACTAGTGATAGACGATGCGCACACAGGAATGAATGCAAAGTACACAATCAATATCACAATCTCATCATCATAATTATCTCTATGAAACTATCATCATCATTACCATCATAAACATAATACACCTCTGACCTTAACGGGTATTAGTGTATCATCACAGTATCTTACGGCCTTGCAGGGTATCAACATCATCATCTTAATATCTTTCGGCCTTGCCAAGTATCAATATATCATCACAATATCCACCGGCCTTGAAGAGTATCAATGCATCATCACAATATCCCCCGGCCTTGCCGAGTATCAATATCATCATCACAATATTCTCTGGCCTTGCTGGGTATCAATATATCATCAAAATATCCTCTGGCCTTACTGGATATCAATATATCATCATAATATCCTCTGACCTTGCTGGGTATCAATATATCATCATGGACATTAATACACATATATTTATAGACATATAATAGGTGCACAAGCTTAAGACATGAAAAAAAGGGTAAATATGCAAGCCTATTAGTATACTCATAATCACCATCATATTATCATAAAACTTCTAACTTGTCGAGACTTTCCAACTATTCGATATTAGCTAATCAACACTTATTTTCATTAAACCACTAGTTTACTAGTCTTCACATGACCTTTAGTTATTAGACTAAACATTATCCTTCACATAATCCTTATTCATGGGATAACAACTAATCATTATTAATAAGTAGTCAATACCCAACAACTAGTTAGGATTCTTCACTAGACCATAATCTCTATTTATCCACTAATCAATATTATCAACTTATCATCCTATATCCATTAATCATTAGTAGCCACACATTACCATTAATCATCTAACTATCTTTTATTAACTAATACTATTCGTTAACTAACAATCATTTACCAACAATTCCACGTTTACGAACTATTCATCGTTATTAACTAGTCATCTCATATCATTATCATCTCTTATTATCTAACCTCATTGATACACACTTCTCATTTAACAACTAATCGACATCATAAACTATGGCATCAAGTGCTATAATCGCCTATTAGAGAACTAACTACCATATAGCTTAACCCTTTATTAGGAAGAACAGTCATAAGATCGTATTTCAGCTAGAATCACATCATTTACCAATATAATAATCATGAATATATCAAATCTATGCATGCCATCACCTATATTCAATCAGTGGAATAATGAGCCTTATACTGCATCTTCCTCCATCCCATATTAGAGAGATATGTATACAAACCAACTATAAGCATATTTATAAACTGTAATCGCATCCTTTATAATGATAAACATTTCTTAGATATCCAATCAATATAATAACATGACCCTCAGCCCAATAATAAGTATGGAATAACCACGAACTTCGACCCATATACATATTCGAACACATATCGATAATCATATTTATAAACCGTAGTATATCTCTAATCATCTCACATCTAGAAGGCATATCGCATATAGAAGGCATAATATCAATAATCATGTAATCATCTCTCACATAGGAGGTATCTCACATCTAGGAGGCATAATATCAATAAACATATAATCATCTCTCACATATGAAGGACTATGATCCCGGGAAAATACATTATCCCGGGAAAATACATCATCATTCATTAAGTCACAGAGTAACCTTATACTAACGTTTACTAGCCTCAACCATGCCTAACATCCGCAACTAGGTCCACAAGGCTAACACAATACTTGTCCTAAGTGGGCCAAATAATCCCACTTGTAATCCTCAATTTTCATATTTAGGCATGCTACGCCCTAAATTAGGATAAGGTATCTAGTTCAACTTATAGATGTTAAGCAATCCATAACCAATCCTAAGATAGGAACTACATCTAGAAATAAGGGAATTTAAGTCAACTCTACCCAAATCATGATTTCAATACTACCACACTAGTCCAATAAGATTAAATAGGCTAATCAGGCTTTCAACGCTAAAACCACATCCCAATAAGAAATGATAATGATATGAGATGACTAGTTAATAACGATGAATACAAACTAATCTAAACTAGGGAGAAAGAAATAGGATTCTCAAGGGTTATAAACATACCATCTTACAGGTCTAAAACCCTCATCTAATCCCTAAAAATCAACAATCAAGGCTAAGTTATTCTATGCATAATCAAGCTTAATGTCCATATTCACACGTAATATCTATCACACATTATTTACAAAGAAAAGTAGATAGAAGCCTACCTCAATGCCAAATTGCAAAACCTCACTCCATACACCACATGCTTTCTTCACTCCATATTTCTCAAAATGTCATCATGCTATCAAAAATATAATCTACTCATCAGTACGAGTCTAACGATACCTATATTGCACTATTGTGCTTTGGGTCTAAAAATGACATTAAAACACCAAGTGAGTACCACATATGAAAAATGAGTTTCCGACGCCAACCTAATATTTACACATGAGTAAGGAATCATAACCCTCAAGAAATAGGTAAAAAATATGCATACTTTGGTCTAAAATCAAGCCCTAAGCTAAATTGGGGTTTTGGGTCCAAACTAGAAAATTCAACCATGAATTCAAAGGATTCTTACCTTAAATTTGAAGATAATCATGATAAAAGATGATAATCAAGCTCCCAAGTCACCCACCGTGACCAATTTGTGATTAGCACACCATATTAGGGTTTCTAGGTCTCAATGGAGGAAGAAGATGACCAATTCTTATCCAAAATATCTATTTAAATAACCATTCCCAGGCCCTCAGCTAGGGAGATCGTGAACCCACACATTCCGATTGTGAGAGTCTTCTGTCGTGATCGCGGTCCTTTGCTACATTATACTACAGTTGAAACTTAGAATTTCATTCCAAGTTTGAAAATGCCTCGGGATGCACCCGAAATCCAATTTTTGCTAACGAAATATGTAACCACACTAAATTTGATGTTTTGAACGCATTGGCAAAGTTGGATTTTCAATCCGTGGTTGCTTTGACTAAATATGGGTCCCACATCTAAACTTTCAAATTTTTTACTTTTCGATCAATATGTTGAAATGAGCTCGGGTGAATTGGGACCCAAACCAAAGCTCTACCTAGCCTAAAATCGATATTCTGGATCTATTGGTACAATCAGAATTCACATTTGAGATTGTTTTACTGAAGTTTTCTACCAGTGGCCATTTGGAACCAACAAAGACTTCTAAATAGGGAATTGGTTCTAAAAACCAAATGAACTGCTCGGTTACCAAACCGTTGGTCCTAGTAAGTCATAAATAACTTGGTGCAGCTATGGAGAAGCTCAATCGGTGAAGATAAAAGTAAATATAAAAAATGACCGAAAGGGTCATTACATTACCACTACTAAAAGGACTTTCGTCCCCAAAAGTCGACATATATGAAGAATCTCAAAAGGTTAAAAGTATAAGATACTGGGCCCGCTTTCTCCAAGAATGACTTCCCCAATAACCTCAGCGGAGAGAAAATGCTTCATAGGGATTTTTCCACAGGTATCCCTTTTTCAATCAACACTATTATTCTTCTTCAAAATAGCCAAAACTCAACTCAACCGCTAACTGGTCTTAAACTTAACCAAGAAGACTGAGGCACGCACATCTGAACCACATCACGCTGATACCATATCTATATCCGCATAAATCAATAAAGGCTCATCTAAACCAAATCCAACTCAAGTCATGATTCACACCACCAAATCCAAATTCAAATATGGTCTTCCTTTACCATTTTGCACATGTTATCTACTCCAAGCCAGGAGGAAGAACTGAAGCTGATATGCCGAAATTCCATATAACAGACATAAGGATAATCTCATAAGGTGCTATCTGGGCACACAAATGAAGATTGTTAAGAAATCCAATCCATTCCTATGCTGTAACTAGTCGGGATAAAAATCAAACAGATATCTCAAAATCCAAGGTATCACTACTCATCACTAAATATTCTACTTTTGGATGTCTCATTTACCGAGAATGAAGACATACTAAATCAACTCGAGTATATTACTCCCACTGAGTAAATCATCCAAAATTCCTAAAGAAAACTGAAACTCGAGATCAAAACTTAAATTAACCAATACGGGTCCCACGGGCTATCATCTGAACACTTATCAACTATTATCCAACCGACATCGAGAAGATCAAATAGGCAATTACGGATCAGGTTCAACCAGTCTATAATGAAATCAGAGCAAAGATAAGTCTAAAATAAAAGCTGCACGAAAGCTCAACAACACCAAGCTGAAATCTCAATACCAAGGCTGAATTGCTCTATCTCAACTACCCAAACCAAACCTGAAGATGGGTAGGCATTAATGCTCAAAATCTATGATACTTCTAAATTTCCATTCCAAGGAGTTAAATCCAAAACTAGGCCAATACGTCTATCTTAATGCCAACTACCCCAAATCGATTCTAGTATCCAAATCTGACATATCTGAGATAAATCATACCAAGCCACACTCGAGACATATCTTAAGAATAAAAATCACCATAGGGATAACCGTCGACTAAAACACAAGCAACCAACTCTACATCAGTTGTAGTGTATGAAATATAGCCACAAAATAGGAATCATGCCAAAGAACAAATCACTGGCTGAAAATGCATATAACCCACTCCATATCCGCTGGAGGGCATGAACTGTCCAAACATACTCAAAAGATTTCCAAGGCTGAAAACCACACCAGTAATAGCAGAAACTCTAGCGACTCAAAAAAATACAACTTTAGCGGACGACTAATCAATCTAACACTCTCTCACCAAGAAATAGCCATAGGCATATATCATCAAGGAGAAACACTCCACTAAGCCTCATCAGGCCATACAAACTCTGAAATAGGGATCTCTTGAATCCACCCAAGAATCAAATCATCGAAGAAGAAATATACCAATCTCAAAACCAAGGTCAAAGTCAAAAACAACCACCAGAAAATCAACGACTTGAGATAAAAAATTTCTAACTTGCCAACTCATGAAGCAATCACAGGAAAGGATACCTGCCCTAACATTCCATCTCTACTAGACAAAACTATATCACAATAATAAAGGAGTATCCGATCCCTATACTAACAATAGGGCAAACCATTCCAAGGAAATGAACCCTACAACGCTATGAGATGAATCCATAACATCTCAACATCAATATCAAAATTGCTATCGGACGATGGACTAGCCACAAACAAAGAACAAACCCAATAAGTGGTCGAGCTCAACACAGGCTATATAAAAAAAAATAGCCAAGGCAAAAACCTTCGCAACCCAGAATGCAAGCCTAAGGATCTCAAACTCAATAATAGGAAATATAACTAAATTACCAACTCTAGGGTCATAATAGAGCCATAAAAGGTCAAACTACTTTTGACATCACAATACATCCCCGAATCAATCTAATATAGGTAACCAAGAGAGAGCACAGTCAACCTCACTGTGCTAAGGGAAATGGATTATCACATTGGGCTATATCTACTCAAGCCATCGAAAAATATCACAAGAAAATAAAAGTCTAACTAGATAACACTAGTTTATACAACTACCCAATAACAATCAATTACATCAAGTAATAATATCAAGCAATATCAATAACCTTATGCAGTGGTAGCAATATCAACAATAATATCAAAATCAATATACAGAACAAGCGGTACCAAAAATAAAAATCAATATCATGTACTACTCAAGGACCACAATAAGGCTAATGTGCTAAGATAAATGGGACTCGAACCCAAAAACTACACCCATAAGGGAAAACATCAATATAGATCTACTCTATCCACTACTAAAACAAATAAACCATGGAGTAGTAAAAAAATCATGAATCAATAGTAAGGCACACAATGACCGATATCAATTCATCAAGGCATATAATTATCAATGGGTATGAAAACCCCAATAAATATAATAAGAGATAAATGTGGGAAATAAAAGTACACTAATTGCGGTGACATCCACAATCACATGCCTGACGAGCATGTAGAAAATAAATTGGAATGGGTCCAACTTTGATTGATTGATTAAATCATCAACTAAGGTGCCACACACACTATCTATAACTGAAGATTCCACGACATCGCGAGTTTGATATGAATGAGTTGAATGACTAGAAATCACATTTCAGAGATACTCTCTAGACTAGTAGACGGTCTTTCTAGAGTTGAAGCAACTCCTGAAGCATCAATATGGAAAGAACACAAACTGAGTCCAAATGGATAGTCGACTAATGCTGAGAGAAATCCAAAAATTTATGTTTATTCTTCCAAAATCATAGCCTATCTCAGTAAATCTAGGCTAGCAGAAAATATATGCTAACTCTATCTGATCATTTATCTCATATTTGGGGAATTCTCTAAACCAGTATTTCATCACGACACAACCAAACTAAGATCCTGTAATACTCCGAGCTACTGCCCCTTATAATCTAGAATGGTTGCCATGGCCTGAAAAACCATACCATACTTCGCAAGTCTGATGGGGATTCTGCCTACAATGACATCACGACTAATCTTAGAGCTACTTATAGTATGGAATATTTTCTGAGTAAAGCTGATGGGCTACAGGTAAAGATAAACTCTACCAGAAGAATCCCCACTCTCAGATAAAATACCAATAGCACTATATTAATGGCATGCCTCTTTCCTCCATTTCCATTAGTGTTAATACTTATATCTCTATGGTCCTCTCATAATCAATATCCTGATGCAAGGAAGATTTTGCTGCTATCAAGTTCTTCAACGCCAAATGGATTGATAATACTAACCCTATAACACATCCATTCACTAATTTCCAGCTCAGAAAGATGTAACATAGAGAAATGCCTAGACCACATGAGAAATGTAATCTTTTACTAAAAAATGGTAAAGAAACCTGATGAACACAAATAGACTCAACTCTATTCTAAGGACTGCTCGATACATCAAATGTCATCCATAGATGAGAGGGATCTACAACATGACTCAAATTCCCAATGCTGAACCTCAAAGACTGAAGTAGTCACAAGCTTAACTAGAGCCTAAGCTGACCTAAATCTTTCTTGGCTACTGCTAAAGATCTTTATATCCATCTCTGGCTCTTTAGTCCAATTCTATGCTGAAACTCTAGAAACGTGTGCTGAAATCTCATCTGCATCTGTCGACAATGTTACATCATCCTTCCTTGATAAAATAGAGTCAAAGAATATGTTCGAGGTTCATAGGAATGCAAACACACGATAAGGAGTCAATAAGTAAATTTCCTGAAATATTCCTCTAGGCTCCCTAAGATAGGTTACAGATGTCTTCACACCGACCCATAGGACTCTAATAATACTTAGCTCTTGTACTAATACAGTGGTGAAACCTAGTATCTGATACCAATTTTTCACGACCTAATTTCTTAATTCATGATGACGCCTACCATAACCCAACATTAGGCAAGCCAACTCTTAGTTCAAAATGGCTAGTAACAGACTACTCAATAATATAAAGAAAAAAATATGGAATAAATGAAACAAAGATCAATACATAATAGAATCCTAAAATCTTGTGGTATTAGTATAAGAGCTTCTATTATCACAAGAGTATAAAGTTAAACTACAACAGAACTACACTGATACAACTTATCTATGAACACAATATTGAGATTAGTCTAGTACAAAAGAGAAAGATAAGTAATACTTTAAATCTCAGGAGCTCACTCCAAGTCTATGAACCATGGCTGCTCTGCTCGATGCATACATCAATGAAGATAACCCGTACTATGATTTACAGGCTGTAGAAGAGTAGTATGAGTACCAAATGAATGATACTCAGCAGTTAACTACCAACTGAGATCCAAAAATAGAGCAGACATAGACAACATATAAAGAGAATAAAATTTACACACAAGAGTTTGGAAACCATATAACTAGTCAATGAGAATAATAAGGGACAACTATTCTGTTCAAGCCTAAGAGCCTAACATAATAAGACTAAGTAAGTATCAGGGTAAACTATCCTATTCTAGCCGTAATCAATAGATGTCAATGCTATATCATATATTCCAGGCAAATATACAAATGAAGAGCAAAGGAAGATATATATATTATATATAGCAATATATGATGAGTAATGATTTTACCACTAATTTGCACTCAATATTCGTTCACATTAACATGATTTGAATGAATAAATGAGACACAATTATGATTGAATGCACAAATATCCATATTTTGCATGTACATAGTTAATGAAATAGAAAGATCTAGATTGGAGAATAAAAGGCAAGAAAGTGCAGATGAAGACCTGAAATAGAAATAGCCTCAATTACTGGGGTTGCGATCAGTCAACAAGGTAAACCTACCGTGGTTACATGAGCTAATCGTGGTTGTGGTAGCCGCAGTAGCATCCAAGCATATGTAATCGCGGCACAGTAGAAAAGTGCAGCCCAAGGGCAGAAATGTTAATTCATGTAGCTGATCCCAACTTTGACAAAAAAAAGACTCAAACCCTATTATTGGTCATATTCTATATTCCCCAGTTTTTAGGTTTTGTTGTTGAGTTAATAGACTCCATTCTTAGAGAAGACAATATTGTATAAATTTTGGGTGAAGCATACATTGGAATAACCTCTAAGTGGAGTAATAAATCACTTCCATTAGAGACTTGTAGGAGTGCAAAGTTTGAAGTAACTTTTACTTAGTCTTCAATAAATAATTTCAATGGAGATTATGGGTATATCATTGCTTATTTATCTTATGTGTATATAGATCTCCCTCTTGGGGTTGTGTGTGAATAGGGGTTAAATTGTGTGTGGATTGTTATTGTTAGCTTCTATTAGTAGTTCATGTTGATGGGTTCTATCATTTCTTGAAAAAATTGGTTGGGATTTATGGCTGAAAGCCCCAAATACTCGAATGGGTTTGTGGGTGAAAATCCCAAGCTCTTTAAAGCTCAAGCTATCTTCGAAAGAAGGGTTTGGGTGAATTTAGGAACCTACATCATCCTTAAAAGAGGTATTTGGAGTCCAAAGCAATGATAGATAGCTATTTATATAGTTTACTAAATTTTCACTATCTTAGACATAAGGATGACTGTGAAGTTGACTATGCCATGGGAATTATCCAAGAAATAGGGATGCCTAAATTGAGGTTTGGTTACCAATTATTGAACACACCCATTTGGTATTTGAAAGAATTAATGGGTGAAATTTTGGTGTTTTGTTGAAAGGATAGCATCAAAACCTATAACCGAACCTACCAACACTTGATATACAAAAAATGAAGTTAACTATTAGCATTCAAATGTTACTTCCCATAGTAATACATGATCCCGAGATCTGTGCCTAATTTATAGAACTCTACTTATTTATAACCCCAAATTTATTCTAGAAAAACCCAAAAAGAAATAATAGTGTTATAACTTTCTCACTCCCCATTTTAATCTCTGTATATTATTGGTTTGAATTTAACAAGTATTCATTATTTCAAATTAACTTGATTACCACTCACATTATTCCTCGTGGATTCAAACCCAACTACAAGTTGGGTTAATCTATTGACAATGACCGCCTTGTACTTAAATTGACTTGTAAGTTGAGCGTTATCAATATACAAGGCCAAGAAATAATATACAATATGTACAAATGAAGAAAGGGATATACGGTAGTTCCATAACTTCATATAACTATATATATATCCACACATATATACATACATATAAATATGAGGTCATCTCAAAGAATAACCTAGATCATCCTATCCTCAATCTAGGACCTCATTATAATACTTCTAGGATTTAATACTATCATACTAAGGGTTTCTAATCCACATGACTAGACATGAAATAATCATGCACAATAATGTCATCATAAAATAGAAGAGGCCATAGACATACCTCAAATCTCGATGCCGGATCAATGACCAATCTATCATAAGCTAGCCATAATAATAATAATCATAATAATGATAATAATAATATCAATAACAATGAGAATAACCGAATACTCTAGACAAAAAAATACCTAGTCGTTCCTATGCGTACCCCTACCGCCCCAGACTCTGAAGGTTCAATCAACATACAACAACATATGTCATACTCTTCACTCAAATCTATGCAACTATCCCATACCGACTGATAAATATAAATGCATACTGGTGATAGGTGATGCACATATATGAATGAATGCAAAGTACACAATCAATATCTCAATCTCATCATCATAACCATCTCTATCATAACTGTCATCATCATGACCATCATCTGTGTAATCAACCTCTGACCTTTCTGGGTATCAATGTATTATCACACTATCTTTCGTCCTTGTCAAGTATCAATATCATCTTCAAAATATTCCTCCATCCTTTCCATCTATCAATATATCATCATAATACCCTCCAGCCTTTCTAGGTATAAATATATCATCACAATATCCTCCGGCCTTGTAGGGTATGAAAGCATCATCAAAGTATCTTTCGGCCTTGCTGGGTATTAATATCATCATTGCAATATCCTCTATCCTTTCCGGGTATTAATATATAATCACAATATCCTTCGACCTTGATGATTATCAATGTATCATAACAATATCCTACGGCCTTGCCGGGTATCAATATATCATCACAGACATCAATACACATATATTTATAGTCATATAATAGGTGCACGGGCTGAAGACGTGAAGAAAGGAGGGTAAATCTACAATCCTATTAGTATACTCATAATCAAAATCATATCATCATAAAACATATAACTTGCTGAGACTTCCAAACTATTCGATATTAGCTAACCAATGCTTATTATCATTAAACCACTAGTTCACTAGTCTTCACATGACCTCTAATTATTAGCCTAAATAATATCCTTCACATAATCCTAATTCATAGGATAGAAACTAGTCATTATTAATAAGTAGTCAATACCCAACATCTAGTAAAGATTCATCACTTGACCATAATCACTATTTATCCGCTAATCAACATTATCAACTTATCATCCTATATCCGTTAATTATTATTATCCAACATGTTACCGTTTATCATCTAACCATGTTTTATTAAGTAACACCATTACTTAACTAACCATCATTTACCAATAATTCCATGTTTACCAACTATTCATTGTTATTAACTAGTCGTCTCTTTTCACTAACATCTCTTATTATCTAGTCTCATTGATACACACTTCTCATTTAACAAATAATTGAAATCATAAACTAAGTCATAAAGTGATATTGTAATGCACCGCAAAATTCTTTTCCAGTCTGAGCCTTAGAACGTATTTGGTAAAGCAAAAATCCGAGTTAAAATATTTTGAAAATATCCTCCAAAGTATGAAATAATTTGAATCATGTGATAATCTATTTGAGAATGAATTAATATCATAGAGTTCCCCTAACCCATGGTCGAGTTGAAAGCTTTCCTATAGTTCAAGTTTTAGTGACCGTCAAAATTTGGGTCAACTTTAATTGACCATAACTTGTTGTCTATGGAAAACTGGGTGGATTTCTATATATGAAATGAAATATCTTTGAATTATCTTTCTAATGATATCAATTTTTCCTAAATCCTATATCGGAGGAAAGAGTTATGCCTATTTTACTCCATCCTGTCAAGCTAGAAAATGATGACGATGTTTCTGATGGGCTACCACGTTTCTGATGACCTTTTGACGACATCGTCAATTTCTGACAACATTTCTGACAACATCGTCAGCCCTGGATAGAAAATCATAAAATCTACCCTTTTTGTGATGATATTTTGTGACGGCCTGTCACAAATGTTGTCAGCCATTTTTTTCCAGCAACTTAGAGATATTTTTGCAAGGGTATTTTGGTCATTTTCCACCCTTTTTTAGCCTCTATAAATATGGGAACCTCTTTCAAAAACCTAATTTCAATATTTTTCTCTTTCAATTCTCTCAATTCTCTTGAGAAGAGAAATAACTAGGGTTTCAATCAAGAACCATAATCATCCATAAATTCTTCAAGATTTCTTCAAGAATAAAGTTTCTCATAGTGTGGGCTTCAAGAATTATTTATTATAAGTGTGTATAGAGTCTCAATTTTAGAGTTCATCCAATTTCAAAGGTTAAGGTATGCAGATGTTGATTCTTGGGTCCCTTTCATCCAAGAAGCTCAAGAACCCTTTTCAAAACTCAAAGATTTTTATGTTTATGAATTTTTAATAATTTATATGAGTTGAAATGGATGTTCAATGTGTTGTTGAGTTTTGATTTATGTTTTTCTTCAAGATTTATGAGCTTTGATCCTAGTATGTGGAACTCATGTGATGTTTGTGATAGACCCTCTTGAAGTTGTTGTTTTTTTCATGTGATGTGTTCATGACTTTTGGGTATATAAATGGTTGAATAAGTGAAGAATTTTCCCCATAGGTTTGATAAAGAGCTTAGGTGAAACATAAGAGCCATTATAATATGTTGAAGGTGAAACTCCAAATTGTGAGCTAGTCCATGCATGCCTAGTGTTTGATAAAATGCCTTAGTAAGTGAAATGTGCCAAATAGCATGAAATCCCCAAGTAGGTGTAAAATCGGTCATGTCTAGTGGATGTTGAAAGACCCTAATGAACAAGTCGAGATATGATGGTTGTAAGATTCCCTGATTTTGTGCTCTTTGATATATGCTAAGCTTTTAATACATGTCAAGTGGTTAATAAGGAAATATTGACGTGTTAGTATGAAGTTTTCCCCAAATCAAGTGATATCCAAATACATGACAAGACCGATATAGGTATGAAGTACTTGATGTAAGATCTCGTTGAATAGGGTATAATCTAATAGCATGTCTTCCCTAGGCTAGTATATGATGGTGAACCGATGTTGATGATCCTTAAAGGTTTGGAGTGACCCTTTGGTGGTTGTGATGATGAATAGAGGTCTATGTTTCCTAAATGCTTAATTCGATGTGCTAAGGATCTTGAGAGGGAAAGTATGTTATGATGCCCAACTACATAAAGTGATGCTTTAACGATTGTGATAATACATGAATGATTGTAATGATGAATGAATGCTTGTAATACATGAATGAATGCTTGTAATGATGAATGAATGGATAACCATGATGATGCATTAATGATTTGTGATGAAGAATGATTATGTCTTACTTTTATTTTATCGAGTCCTGGGGGTATTTATACCCTAAAATAGAGCTATTTTCTAGAGCCCGTGTTAGTTCCTTGATAATTCTAATCAACCCATGATTCTCAAAACTCAGTGAACTATAGAACTCTGTATCCTCAGATAATTACGAAGCTTAATAAAACTCAGTAATCTCAGTTATCCCTGTAATCTCTGTATCGCTAGTAATCTAGCCTTAAACCTGCAATCAACTAAGTTTTAATAATATTCAAGTGATTCAATCCTAATCTTAGAAGCGATTCGAGTAATCTATTCAAGCTCTGTATCATCAGTCAGATACCATGATTCGATATCTTTTCCGTCAGATACGGAACCAAGTGATCTCAGCGTAACTCAGTCAGACCTTTTAAGTAATATGATCAGTGTTAGATTCAGTTCATCCAGTGTTCAGTTGAGAATTCTGTTCTGAGTCTTTCAGTTGGGAGTAGAAACTAGCACTGAGCGAGCTCAAGGATGGGATCTCACCTACTAGTAGAGGGTGTGATTCTTAGAAGCAATCCTTATTCTCTAGAACTACGTAGCCAGTGTAGGTTGAGACATCACACCTGTTAGTTGAGGGTGGATGAGAGACATCATACCTACTAGATGAGGGTAGATGAGGTGGCTTGACCTGTTAGATGAGGGCTCCACCATTCTCATTTGAGGACCTGCTAAATGAGGGTCACATAGAGTTATCTTTACTAGTGGTGCGGTAATGGTACCCTTCCAACTGGGGCACAGGTTGGAGCCCACCTGTGGTAGGTCGGGGCATGACGGTTAAGTGACTACTTCCCACAGTTTCAGTTTTAGATTCAGTCTCAGTTTCAGAATCAGTATTCAGAAATTAGGACTGTCAGATACAACTATCTATCATTATGAGAAACTCAGATAGTTTCATTGATTTATGGGCCATCCCATCAGATAGACTTGGTCTTACATACATTTATTTGATATCATATTCAGAGATATGCCATTAGACAGGCTTGATCATAGTATCAGATTTTTATTGAGTATTTTGGTTGTCAGATTCAGATATAATCATATTTCTTATCATCGATAAAGCTTCCGAAATCATCTGTTAGAAAGGATGATCTCTAATCCTGTCAGTCGAAAGCAGTAAGTATAAGAATTCAGTCATTAATGTAAGAACATCTAGTCCTCAGTTATCAGTATTAGATAAGTCAATGATTCAGTATCTTAGTGTCAGTAGTGAGTTCAGTCTGCAGTAAAGTGGTATGTGAGTTTCAGTATCTAGAGTTGTGATAGTTGTGTTCATGTTCTGTGCATTCATGTATGTGTTCTCACATGGCATTTTCATGATTATTCAGTTTAGATATTGCGCATGTATGAACCCTTACATTAGCCTACCCTGTCTACATACTCGGTACATTTTTGTACTAAAGCATTTGTGCTATGGTGTTTTATTTGACACCATAGGTTTAGAGGCACAGGATCCAGTTTATCCTCAGTAGTTTGGTCCCAGTCAACAACAGTAGCAGTGAGTCCTCTTCTTTTGAGGATGAGTCTCAGTTTACTACTATTGTTTCAGACTTTGTTTATTTTCTATTAACGGAGTTAGTTGGGGACATGTCCCATCAACTCCATAGTTCAGACAGTTAGAGGCTTTTCAAACGGATGTATTAGTATTCAGTTTTTTTTTAGTTTTGAGTATGTATCGATGTGTTGAACCTTATGGAAAGTTTACGCATTTATTTTAGATATTATGTAGTGTACAGGTACAGATATCAGAAAAGGGTTAGCTTGTGGTCCTTCGGGTCCATAAGCACTGTGTGACGTCTCGGGATGGGATCTCGGGGCGTTACAAACTTGGTATCATAGACTAAGGTTCAAGAGTATCCTAGGGAGTCTGAAAAGCCGCATCTAGTAGGGTCTTGTTCATGGGTGTGTAGCATGCCACATTTATGTACAATAGGCTACAAGATGTTCTTAGAAACACTTCCTTTTCTTTCAATAATTATTTTATACGAGTGAGCATGAGCTCAAGTTGATCCTCAGTCTAATCCACTTCATTCTTTCATTTACAGAGTATGCCTTCTCACAGAGACTTTGTCCATAGGGTTGATGATCATCCCCCTCAGCCAGTAGATCCTGAAAATAAGAGTGTGTCACATGCAGAGTTTCAGGAAGCTTTCCAGGCGCTAGCCCAGGCGGTGACTAATGTTCATGGCAACCGTCAGGCTGTATTCCCACCTCAGCAAGATGGGAATTCTGCCGTAGCCAGGATTAGAAGCTGCATGAAAATGAACCCGCCTGAATTTTTGGGTCAGTAGTAAGTGAGGATCCGCAGTTATTTCTTGAGAAGGTGAAGAAGATCACCCAGATTATGCATGTGTCAAAGGAGGAGAGTGTTGAGTTAGCATTTTATAGGCTGAAAGATATTTCTTATGATTGGGTAGTGATGTGGAAGAAGAGTAGAGGGGAAATTGCAGCACCCGTGACTTGGCTAGAGTTTCAGAGTGCCTTTCTCGATAGGTTTTCCCCCCACTAGAAATGAGAGAAGCTAAGGTAGAAGAGTTCATGAACCTAAGGCAAGGTTCTATGACCGTGAAAGAGTATTGTCTTAAGTTCAACACATTATCTAAGTATGCTCCCAACTTTATAGCTGACCCTTGAGCGAGTATGAGTAAGTTTTTGACTGGGGTATCAAGTGATGTGTTGACAGAGTGTAGAGCTGCCATCCTCAATAGAGATATGGATCTTTCTAGGCTAATGATGCATGCGCAACAAATTCAGGCAGATAAGATGAAGGAGAGAGAGAGAGAGAGTAAGAGAGCCAAGACAGGTAGTCGTGGTTTCTCGTAGGCAGGGTCTCAAGGTGGTAGTAGTTCTCAGTATGGTCGAAGATTTTTAGTCCCAGATCCATCTTCAGCTTGTGTACTCGCATGTGATGTGTATTTTGGATGTGGAGAGACCGGTCACAAAGTTCGAGACTATAGCATATCTCTAATCATCTCACATATATGAGGCATCTCGCATATAGTAGGAATAATATCGACAAGCTTGTAATGATCAATAAGCATTTAATCAACTCTCACATAGAAGGCATCTCACATCTAGGAGGCATAATATCAATAAGCATACAATCATCTATAAGATATCTCATGTCAATAGGTCATGCAACATGACTTACGTTGAGTATCATTTATCTCGGCCAATTGTCATATCTAAGAGGAAAAATGCCTCTATAGGTCCAAGCATCATAGCTAAAAGGAGATAGCATATCAATAGGGCCAATATCATATATAAGATGAATAACATCTCTAAGGACCCAACGTTATGTCTAAGAGGTAATAGCATATCGATGAGCCAAATATCAAGTCTAAGAGGGAATAATATCTCATAGGTTAGACGTCATATCAAGAAGGAAATAGTATCTCTATAGTCATAAATATCCTTATCTGAAGAAAATACACCATCATTCAATAAGCCATGGAGTAACCTTATACTAAGGTTTACTAACCTCAACCATGCCTAACTTCCACAACTAGGTCCACAAGGCTAACACAAAACTTGGCCTAAGTGGGTCGGGAAATCCCACTTCTAATCCTAAATTTCCATATTTAGGCATGGTATGCCCCAAATTAGGCTAAGATATCTAGTTCAACTTCTAGATTTCAAGAAAGTCATAACCAATCCTGTTATAGGAACTTCGTATAAAACAAAGGCATTTAGTCTACTCTATCCAACTCACAATTTCAATACTACCACACTTGTCCAATAAGATTAAGTAGGCTAATAAGGCTTCCAATGCTAAAACCACATCCCGAACCTAGCATCATATTGTATCCATGATATAAACTAATCTAAACTAGGGAGAAGGCGATAAAATTCTCAAGGGTTATAAATATACCATCTTACAGGTCCAAAACCCATATCTAATCCCCAAACATCAACACTCAAGGTGAAGTTATTCTACACATAATCAAGCCTAATATCCCTATTCACACGCAATATATATAACACATCAGCAATGAAAAAAAGTAGACAGAAGCCTACCTCAATGCCAAATCATAAAACCTCACTCCATACACCCCATGCCCGTCTTCACATTACAATTCTCGAGATGGCATCATGCTATCAAAAACATAATCTACTCATCAATACGAGTCTAACGATACCCATATTGAAAATTATGCTTCGGGTCCAAAAAAACACCAAAACCCCAAGTGGGTCCCACATATGAAAAATGAGTTTCCAAGGCCAACCCAATGTTCATACATGAATAAGGAATCATAACCCTTAAGAAATGGGTGAAAAATAAGCATGCTTTGGACTAAAATTAAGCCCTAAGATAAATTGGGGGGTTTGGGACCAAACTAGGAAACTCAACCATGAATTCAAAGGATTCTTACCTTAAATTTGAAGATAATCGCTATAAAGGATTATAATCAAGATCCCAAGTCACCCAGCCTGTCCAATTTGTGATTAGCACCCCATATTATGGTTTCTAGGTCTCAATGGAGTGAGAAGATGGCTAATTCTCATCCAAAATGGGTATTTAAATAGCCCTTCCAAGGATCTCAACTAGGGCGATTGCAAACCCACACATGGAATAATTATAGCATCGCGATTGTGAGTCTTCTTCCATGATCGCGGTCCTTTACTACATTATATGATAGTTGAAACTTGGAATTTAATTTCAAATTTTGGCCAATGTCTCATGATGCATCTGAAATCCAAGTTTTTCAAATGAAATATGTGACCATACTAAATTCAATGTTCCGGATCAGTTGGCGATGTTGGATTTTCAATTCGAGGTCATTTTGACCAAATGTGGGTCCCACACCTAAACTTTCAAATTTTTAACTTTCTAATCGATAGGTCAAAATGAGATCGGGTGCATTGGGACTCGCATTCGAGATTGATTTACTAAAGTTTTTGCCCAGTCCTATTTGGAACTAATGAAGACTTCTAAATAGGGAATTATTTCTAAAAACCAAACAAACTTTCTGGTGACCGAACCATCAATTCCAATTCCAGCAAGTCATAAATGATTTAAGTAAGCTATGGAGTATCTCAAACTATGAAGATAAGAGTAATTATGAAAAATGACCTGAAGGGTTATTACAATTTTCCTAGAGAGACTCATATCTGGCATAAAATAATAAATCATAACATGATGATGTAACTCATCTTTTCAGGCTTCTTAACATAAAAGTGATCGTGAGAGAGTCACTTTCATGACTTATTCGACACACTTTATCAATAAAACACATTATCACATTCATACAAGATATGAATATAAATTTAAGAGTCTTATGTTGATGAGAAAATTATAACAACAAAGTAATTTTACAATACAGAAATATTATCATATCGTATGCTAACATAGAGACATATCATGTTTCTCACATAAGTTCTTAGGTACCACCTTTGTAAGGAAATAATTTATAATTCTCATATAGAAATGTATGATAAATTTATTTCTCCGTCTGTTATTATGGCTCTAACAAAGTTTACTTGATGGCAATGTGTTTAGTCTTATTATGATATTTAGAATGCTTCATGTATGTGACAGGCTCTTTACTATCACAATATAAAATTACGAGACACTAAGAATTCTTTGTTATATTTAAATGCTCAAATAATCTCTTTAACTAAACAACTTCCTGTACCATGGTTACACAAGCCACACATGCAGATTTCATGAATGAACGAACTATGCAAGTTTAATTCTTACCTTTTTACAAAATAGCACCAGCATAAAGTAAGAAAGCACAGTTGGAGGTCAATTTTCTATTTATCATTCACCAGTTAAATCACCATTTGTATAACGTTCCCACGGTAAATCAGATCCACTATAGCATAGTGAATAATTTACAGTTCACTTCAGGTATTGAAAAGTCCACTTTTCTGTTATCTAATTATTGGTACCATGATTGTATGGATACCTACTAACTAGATGTATGGCTTGGATTGGTACCTTCTAACCAGACCTATGTCATAATAGATATCAGGGTGAAGATATTATGCCTCGGAAAAAAAAATTTCGTTAAGATCTCAGACGAAAAATGTGTTGAATTCTGTTCTTTATCGTGATTAATAATTATTCTGTGTGGAATTTCTGGATATGCGACCCATCATCGCGTATATTTTCTAGGTCGAGAATAGGTTGGTACCTTCCAGGTCTCAGGATAGCGTAAGCAACCGGCCTCATTCTCTTTCATGTGCTAAGTGTGGTAAAGACCATTTTGGGGAGTGTTATATGGGGAAGCGGGGCTATTTTGGTTGTGGCAAGTTGGGCCACATACTTAGAGATTGCCCGTATGGCAGATAGCGGAGTCGTGATGCCCGTCCCCAGAGTTAGGCTACCAGTGCCCCGCCTCCCGCAGCCCGTCCAATTCCTCCTCAGGGTGCTTCATCTAGTACTGCTGGCGGTCAACGCCAGAATTGTTTCTATGTTATACCACCTCGTCAGGAGCAGGAGAACTCTCCCGATTTTATCACTGGTATGCTCCGTGTTTTCTATTTTGATGTCTATGTGTTGATGGACCCTGGTTCAAGTTTTTCTTATGTGACACCTCTGGCTGCTGTAAATTTTAAAACGGATCCTAAACTAATTTTGAGCCTATTTTGGTTTCTACTCCGGTAGGAGAGTCTGTCATTGCTAAGCGGGTGTACAATAAATGTCCCATTACTGTCTTTCATCGGGTTATGTATGATGATTTGATTGAGCTAGATATGGTTAACTTTGATATCATTCTGGGTATGGATTGGCTTCACTCATGCTATGCGTCTATTGATTGTCGTGCCCGTGTGGTCAAGTTTCAGTTTCCTGATGAACCTATCCTCGAATGGTCCGGAAGTTTTATGATTCCTAAGAGTCATTTCATATCCTATCTCAAAGTTAGGAAGTTGATTTCCAAGGGTTGCATCCAACATTTGGTTTGGGTTAAAGACACTATGTCTGAAACCCCGACCATTCAGTCAATTAATGTTGTTAATGAGTTTCTTGATATCTTTTCGGAAGATCTCCCTGGAGTACCTCTTGATAGAGAAATAGAGTTAGGGATTGACCTTCTTCCTGATACTCAACCTATTTTCATTCCTCTGTATCGCATGGCTTCCGCGAAACATAAAGAGTTGAAGGAGCAATTGAAAGATCTTTTAGACAAAAGCTTTATCATACCTAGTATGTCCCCATGGAGTGCACCTGTCCTGTTTGTGCATAATAAAGATGGTTCTTTACAGATGTGTATTGATTACCGACATCTTAATAGGGTTACTATCAAGAATAAATATCCTCTTCCCTGAATTGATGATTTATTTGATCAATTGCAAGGTGTGAGCTATTTTTCGAAGATAGACCTCAGATCCGGTTATCACCAACTTAAGGTTAGGGAATGTGATATCCCCAAGACAATCTTCTGAACCCATTACGGTCATTTTGAATTTCTAGTAATGTCTTTCGGGTTAACTAATGCTCCAGCGGCTTTCATGGATCTTATGAATCGTGTATTCCGGCCATATCTAGATTTATTTGTAATAGTGTTCCTTGATGATATTCTTATATACTCCCGAAGTGAGTGTGATCATGCGGATCATCTATGAATCATGTTGGAAACTCTTCGAACTCATTGGTTGTATGCTAAGTTCAGTAAGTGTGAGTTCTGTCTGAAATCTGTAGCCTTCTTGGGTCATGTTGTTTCTTCCGAAGGTATTAGAGTTGATCCTCAAAAGATAGAGGCTATAAAGAGTTGGCCTAGAGGCTATAAAGAGTTGGCCTAGACCTATTTCTCCTTTTGATATTCGAAGTTTCTTGGGTCTAGCTGGTTATTATCGTCGTTTTGTTGAAGGGTTTTCATCTATTGTGTCTCCTATGCCCCGTTTGTCCCAAAAGAAAGTAAATTTCCTGTGGTCCAAATCTTGCGAGAAGAGTTTTCAGGAGTTGAAGACTCGACTCACTTCAGCCCCTGTGTTGACTTTGCCTGACGGTGTTGATGTTTTTATGGTGTATTGCGATGCTTCCAGAGTCGGGTTTAGTTGTGTATTGATGTAAAAGGGCAAGGTTATAGCTTATGCTTCCAGGCAGCTAAAGCCTCACGAGAAGAATTATCCTACCTATGACCTTGAATTAGCTGTCGTGGTTTTTGCTTTGAAAATTTGGAGACATTATTTGTATGGTGTCCATGTCGACGTCTTTACGGATCATAAGAGCTTGCAGTATGTATTCACCCAAAAGGAGTTGAATCTTAGGTAGATACGATGGTTAGAACTATTGAAAGATTATGATATGAGCGTACTATATCATCCGGGCAAGGCCAATGTAGTAGCAGATACCCTTAGTCGGAAGTCCATGGGTAGCATAGCACATGTAGAGATTGGTAAGAAGGAGTTGGCCCGTAAGGTACATTGTTTGGATAGATTGGGGGTTAGGTTGTTTGGTGATGCTGAGGGTAGTATAGGAGTGCAAAGCAGTTCCGAATCCTCTTTAGTTTCGGAAGTAAAGGAGAAGAAAGAAATGGATCCTACCTTGGTCAGGTTAAAAGAGTCAGTTAAAGACCAAAAGGTGGAGGTTTTCTCCCAAGGGGGAGATGGCGTTTTGAGACTCTGAGAAAGATTACGTGTTCCTAATGTTGATAACTTGAAGCAGAGGATTATGGTGGAAGCACATGGTACGCGATACTCCATCTATCCTGGTGCTACCAAGATGTACCATGATTTACGGGAAATATATTGGTGGAACGGTATGAAGAGGAACATAGCAGAATTTGTGGCGAAGTGTTCCATGTGTCAACAGGTTAAAATAGAGCATCAAAGGCCCAGTGGTGTGATGCAAGAGTTTAGAATTCCTACTTGGAAGTAAGAAAAAGTTAATATGGACTTCATAGTTGGTTTGCCTCCTTCTCATTGCCATCATGGTTCGATTTGGGTTGTCGTAGATCGCCTGACGAAATTAGCTCATTTCTTGCCTGTGCATTCATCATATACAGCTGAAGATTATGCTAGAATATATATTCGGGAACTCGTCAAACTTTATGGAATCCCTTTGGCTATTATTTCTGACAGAGGTACTCAGTTTACCTTTCAGTTTTGGAAATCTTTCCAGAAGGGTCTCAGTACCCAAATTCATTTAAGTTCTGCTTTCCATCCGCAAACAGATAGTCAGGCCGAGCGGACCATTCAGACTTTAGAAGATATGTTGAGGGCTTGTGTGCTTGATTTTAAAGGTAGTTTGGATAAGCACTTAACATTAATCGAGTTTGCTTACAATAACAGTTTTCATGCTATTATTGGAATGGCCTCATTTGAAGCTTTGTATGGTAGAAGGTATAGATCACCCATTGGTTGTTTTGAAGTTGGTGAGGCTGTTGCGACTGGACCGGATGCGGTGTTTGAGGCCATGGAGAAGGTTAAGTTAATTTAGGAAAGGTTGAAAACCGCCTAAAGTCGTCAAAAATCATATGCAGATGTAAGGAGGAAAGACGTTGAATTTGATGTTGGTAATTTAGTGTACTTGAAATTTTCACCCATGAAAGGGGTGAAGAGATTTGGGAAAAAAGGGAAACTAATTCCCCGTTACATTGGTCCCTATAAGATTGTTGATCGCATTGGGAAGGTAGCATATAAGGTTAAATTGCCCGCGGAGTTATCTAACGTCCATCCGGTTTTCCATGTTTCTATGCTTAAGAAGTCTATTGGTGATTTTGTTGTGATTGATCCTTCCGAAAGCTCGGGTATTCAAGATAGTCTTTCATATGAAGATATTCTGGTTGAGGTTTTTGACGTTCAAGTTTGTAGGATAAGAAACAAGGAAGTTCCTTTGGTTAAAGTTCTTTGGCGAAATCAATCCGTGAAGAGTGCTACTTGGGAAGCCGAAGCGGATATGTGCGCCAAATATCCCCACCTCTTTCCTACGAATCCTGAGCATGTCAAAGGTATCGTTCTGTTTTGATTTAATCCTTATTGCTATGTTTATCTTGGCTTGTGTGTTGTCTACGATATCCAAAAAAAAATCTCGAATGGAGTATATGCTTGGGCAAGATGATTTTTCTCTATATACTTATTTTCATAGTATTCTTGACCTACCTATCAACATTCGATGACGAATATTTCCAAGGGGGAGATGATGTGATGCCCCGGAAAGAAATTTTTCGTTAAGATCTCGGACGAAAATATGTTGAATTCTATTCTTTATCGTGATTAATAATTTTTCTGTGTGGAATTTCTTGATATGCGACCCATCATTGCGTAGATCATCGAATAAGCTTTCCAACTGTATGTGGATCATCCAAAACGTACACTCGAGCGATGAGTTATGATCATTCCGATCTAACCGTGAATAGTGGTGAACAGTAAATGTGCAGGAAAAAAAATACTGAGGCCAGGCGAATTTTAGTGTCAACTTCAAATGATCATAACTCCTTGTACATAATGATATGGGTGAGATACTATATATAAACAGAAATCTCTGAAAGTCCTCTTTCCAATGAAATTGTTTTATCCAATTTGGCCATCAGAGCAAAAAGTTATGGTCGATCTACTTCAGCCTATCAAAACAGTCCACCAAAGGACAAATTTGACATTATTTGATTTTTAAGGGTATTTTGGTCATTTCCACTCCAATCCATCCGGGTAAACCATGGATTTAAGTCCATTAAGAGCATTCAATAACTCATTTTTCTCCAAAATTTCCTAAGGCTCAAACCCCAACCCTACTACTCCAAATTTTATCCTTCTATGTCTCTTGATGGAACCATAGAAATTTCAAACTGATTTGGGATTCGAGTTGATCATGTTAAGGGCTTCGAGAAATATCTTTATTTTCATGAATAAAGTTCCGGAGTCGTAAGTTCATATTCATCTTCCATTTTTAGGTATGTGGGGCTTTGAACAAGATTATCCTTTCGATCTTGTGCCCGGTATTTTTGTTGAATTACATTGACATGAGATTTTACATGTTTTACCATGAATTGGAAATATGGTTTTATATCTTATATTATTGTCCATGAGCTATGGGATTATGTCATCCGATATGTGTATGATGTTGAGATGGAATTATGTCCAAAAAGTATTTGATTATGAGAGTATGATGATTTAATTTGTTAAGCCTTGATTTATACTATCATTCCCCTATTTTCTTATTATGAATTTATAATTGATATTAGAAATTCTATATCCCTACTATGGGTTGATGTCTCAAGTACCTTTAAATGAGCGTTGGATGGAAAATTAAGAAATGTTGATATTGAAGTTGCAATGAGTCTTGGTATTTTCCGGATGGTTTTGATGAGTTAAATTGTTGAAAATATTATGTATTGAGTCTTCATATCCTTGCGTAAATGTCGAGTCAGTTATGGCTCAATGCATTGATACCTTGTTGATGTTGAGGAAGATTAAAATGTTTTGAGCTAAAATGTGTTGAGTTAGGAATCCACAGATTGATATGATTTGATAAATGAGAAAGAGATTTGATTTGATCTTTATGATAGACCCTTGTGATGTTGTGGTGGATTCCCTAACACATTTTGAGCTTGTCGGGGAGTAGTACTTAGCACCGAGAGGGAAAGTTGATATTTCCCCAAACCTATGTGCCACCGTAGGGTTGTTTGATGATGATATTATTGGTCAGAGAGACCGATTGTGATTATTGCAGTTTTAAGGTCGTAATCCCTGGAAAAGAGTATGACTCTCCCACCAACGAGGGTTTCAAATGTTGTTATTCCACGTAGATCATGTGGGGTTGTCGGTTATAGGAAACTCCCCTGTCCATAAGAGTCATGTTTGTTGAAATACCGAGTCACTCCGAGTTTTGATGTGGTAAGTCAAGTTGCCTATGATGATCTATAATGATTTATGAGGTTTTTCTCCTACATTTCCTATCTAAGATGTTATGAGTTGCATGATTCAATGTCACTCAAGCCAGGTGTGTCATTATGGTCCGCATGTACGTTTTTACGGAATTTATGATATTATTTATATTTTGAATGCGTCCCCATATACTCAGTACGTATCTTGTGCTGACCCACATAATTCTCTATGGGCTACATTCTTACCATGATGTAGGTTCAGGTACTCAGCCACAGCTGCGACAGTGATATCCGAGTGCCGCATCTACGTTCTTTCAGTGGTGAGTCCTCATGGTTCGAGGACCAAGTTTCTAGTTTTGGTGCTGTTGTTTTGTGATCCCTTTGGTTTGTTGAGTCAGTTGGGGGTTTGTCCCAATGGCTCGTTGATTTTGCTGTATAGAGGCTATGTCAGACTAGTGTATTGTTGGGTTGGTTTGTGTATAGACATTCCATATATGTACAGTCTAACGATATTCCGTGCCATGTGCGATGTGATATGATATGTACTTATATATATATCCTTAGCGTAGCATGTATGTTGTTGTATTGGAACCCAAGGGTAGTGTTTTGGCGTAAAGGGTTAGCTTGAGGCTACGTGTAGCCTTGGGCACCATGTGGCGTCTCGGGATGATATTTCGGGGCATTACAGAATACATATCATACAATGAATTAAGCTCCCGACATCACTAGAATATGAAATTCGAGACATGTTTTTATTTTCTTTTTAGTCTTTGGAAAGATTACAAGTTTAAGTTTCATCTTTTGCTATAGGAGTATCCATGGATTTGCAAATATTCATTTAAAAGCATTTCAAACTTTTCTTTATATTTTCTGAGACAGACTCAAATTTTTTTGTAATGATGACTTTGGATCTTAGCACTCAACATAAAGTCTTATTTCATTCATATTTTATGTATAATGACTTTGAAAGTCATGACTTGACAATTTTTACATACTCTAAATTATTTTTGTCTAGTAAAATATTGTATAGATAAAGGGAAACATACCAAATATTTCATTGAACTTCTTCACATATAAAAATGTAATGGTTTTCATTGATTATGGTGAAATCAAATGAAATTATCTCATTATGAAATATCAGGTACCACTGTCTTGAATACTGCTTTAGGCCATAAATTAATCTTTTCAACTTACAAACTTTCTTTTATTGACCTTTAACAATAAAACATACATGTTATTCCATGTATATTTCTTCATATAGTTCATCATTGATAAAAACGATCTTAGAATTCATTTGGTATAGTTATAGATACAAGCATGCAATAATAGCCAAAAAATAATCGAATTGAAGTAAACTTCACAACTAGTGAAAAAAATTCTTCATAATCTATTCAAACTTCTTGAATAAAATCTTTTATCAATAATTGTGCTTTGTGTCTTTCTATTTACTCATCTAATTTGTGTTTAATTTTGAGAATTCATTTATTTTCAATAGTTCTAAGTCTTGGAGGAAGGACAACAAGATCCCAGACTTGATTGATTTTCATAGACTCTAATTTTAGTTTCATCACCGTTATTCACTCAGTTTTTTAAGGCTCGTTAAAGTCTTAGTCATAGTATTAGGTTCATCTAATTTTCTGGTTGATACCAAAAAAACATAATCCTTATATCATAAGATCATTTAGATATACCTTTTTAGTACTCTTACATATTTGAATTTCAGATTCCATAAAATTATTTTAAAATTTAAAATTTTCTCTTAAATTATGAATCAATCCTTGATATATATGATTATGATGCATGCCCAAAAATATTGTCTGCTCATCTGAATTCAATCGTTTATTCTTTTAAGAAAAATTAGTTTTAAGAAATATTACATCTCGTGATTCAATTTTAGTAATACTTCAATTCTCAAATACACAAATGAATACATATTCTATGGAGTGTTTTGAATATCTTATAAAGATATATTTTTTTTATTTTCGACTAAGTTTATTAAAGTCACTAAAATGATCCCTAATATATGCAATACAACTCCAAGGTTGCAGATCATTGAGATTTGATTATGATCAATCCATGCTTTATAAGTAGTGAAAGATACTGATTTAGAAGATACTTTATTCAATATGTAGACTGTAGTCGATAACACATCTACTAAAAAAGATAGAAAAATTTGTATGTGTCATCATGGACCTTGTCACCTTCAATAGTGTTATATTTCTTATTTTACCTACACTATTATATTGAGGTGTATAAGTAATAATTAACTGTCTGATAATGTCTTTTTCATCATATAATTCTTCAAAATTATTTTATAAAATATTCACAACCTTTACCAGTTTTAAAGTCCTTATACTTTTATCTGCCTACTTTTCAACTTCATTCATATATCTTTTAAGCATTGAATGTTTCACATCTATGAGAAACCAAATAAACATAATCAAAGTATGTTAAATCATTAATAAATTTAATGAAATATAAAGCTCTAGACCGTGCCCTCACATTCACTGCACCACATATATCAAAATGGATTTAGATCGCAATGACAACTCATCTCTTTTAGCCTCTACAAATGAGTTATGTGAAATCTTTCTAGCAAGAAAATATTTACATATTGACATATCAATTTTTTTTTTTAAAATTCAAATGTCCTTTATTGTTGTAGACTATTCATTTAGTCTTTTCCTGTGTGATCCAATATCACGTGCGATGTAGTAACTTTAATGCCATTGATAATAGAATCACACATCATTACAAAACAATCAACATAATATTCATAAGTTGAAGAATCACAATCTAAGATAAATTGATCATATAAAGTCTAAAACAATCGACAAGCACTATTTATAATACTTGTAACACCTTTTTAGATAAAATATAAATTAAAACCAACCTATACAAATAGAAACAGATACTAAGTTTTCATAAATCTCTCGAGCATATAGAATGTCATACAACATGAAGTATTGGCCACTATGTAATTTTACTTTGAAAGTGTGTATCCCTTTGTAATACCCCAGGTTTTGGACTCTAAAATTTCTGGAGTGTTGTCAACATTACCATGACTACGAATAAGGTGACAAGTCATTATCACTTGTTATGAGTCATAGGGTGGGACTCGTTGTCACCATAGTAATATTGCCTAAGGTTTCTGCCTTGGTCACGACTCCTTGTCACGAGTTATTAGCTCAGGTCATGAGTCGTGCTGAGTGAAACGTGACCATATATGTGAGGGGTAAAATTTTTTACCCCAGGCAAGATTCATGGTCAGACCCCATGATTCGTTACTTGAGTCACAATGACTGGGCAAAAATTTATTACATATTTTAATTATGTCTATTTTGTCTTTTCCTCTGTTCACACATTCTCCCACAACTTAAAATCACTCAAATAGCCTCTTTATCTTCAGTTAATCAAATCAAACTTACTCTCTCCATCTTAAACTCCTAAAATAAGAGAAAACTAGGGTTCATAAGGAATTCATCCTCTAAACCTTAAATTTTGAATTTTCTTTCAATTCTCAGGCATGTCTCTCATCCCTAACTTGAATTTTATAATATGGAATATGCTTTAATCATTGTTCATGTGATTTAACTGTTGGATTTGAAATTGGGTTGAGGGATTTTGATTATTATCACTTGAATTATATCCTCAATGGTTTAAATGTCTTATGTATACTTAAATTGATTATTGTTGGGACTGAATAGGTTCATAATTATGGAATTTTTAATGGGGAACATGGGTTCCCCTGAATTGATGAATTTTGTCTTGGTAATGGCATTAACCTCAATCCACCTACATGATTTTTGTTTTAAATATGGAATTTACATGGTTTAACTCACTTTTGAAACTATTGTATTACATTAATGGAAAAATGGATAAAAATGAATTTGAACACCCTAATGTCCATGGTATGGATTTCTAAATGGAACTTGGGAGTTAATTGGTTAATTTTAATGTATTGGCATGATATATTAGCTTGCAAGCACAATTGGTATGATGATAGCATAATAGTAAATTCCTTAATAAATGACTCAGGGTTAACAAATTGGATTTTGTGCAAATGTTTTAATTTGGGATTAAAAAGGGTTATGTAGCTCTCTGTGAAGGTGGAAGAGGGGGGGGGGGGCAATATTGAAAACCATATTTTCTAGTGTGGGTGTTTATATGGTTCTTGGTTCACACATTATATTTTTGGGATGGCTGGAGCCTTGGTATCTCTGGCTCTCCTTCGAATTTCCTTGGTTTGTGAGGCTAAAATGCGCTGGGGCCCTTTCAACAGTGGGAGGTGATAAGGATATACTTACAGTCAAATTAGGTGTAAGACGATCGTTGTCAATATATTTACCCAATTAAGAGTTGGGGTTGGATCCACGAGGATTGATGAGGTAGAGTTCAAAACTTATAGGTGTTGGTAGTTAACTAAGTGTTAACCCATAGTACGGAATTAAAAAACATAAGAAATTAAATAGGGGGATTGATTTGAATTATGTTAAACACGTAAATAATTGAAGACTATTATGATCTTTACAGATCATAGAGTATTACCAAATGGAGAGGAACCTTGGGGTTATGCAATCCTAGGTGGGAGTCATGCATGGGTTGTCAATAATTCATCTAAGTTTATTTAAGGGTTTTGGGTTGGTGTTAATATTTTAATAAAATACCAAATCTCACAAGTGCGTTCTTTTGAACACCTCACAAGTTTATCAAGCCTACTAATCTACTACCTCAATTAACATCCTTGTTTCAAAGATATGCTATTAAATGAGCTAACTCAAGTTATTATTCACAATTGTTCCTCACCCATTCCCTTCTTTCAAAGATGATACTCAAGTTATTATTTACAATTGTTCCTCATCCATATCTCCTCTTTCAAGGATGATATTGGTTCAATTGTTCCTCACATATATCCCCTCTTTCAAGGATGATATATGTTCAACTGTAATTGGAGTTAACCACCCCCAATTCTCAATTAAACATGGAACAAAAGTAAAACCCACCATAAATAACTAATTAATTGGACAAATAATCAACACCCATGTATTAATCACCACCAAATCAAGAAGAATCCAAAAGAAAAATTTAGCTATTCATGGAAATAAAGAGAAGATATATACAAAGATTAGCATTTAAATCATCCATGGAAAGAAAAATGAATATAATCTCCAAGCTTTAAATTCAATCAAAAAACCAAAATCTCTCTTGGAAACAAACTTGAAAATTATTTTTATTCAATAATAGTGTATTTTCCTCTCCAAACTCAGAAGCAGGATGTTAGAATCGTGAAGGGTTGAGACTTTTATAGTTTGGGACTGAATAATCTGAAATTATAAGTTTGCCGCTAGAACTTTTGCAACCAGACATGATCGCATGCTAGCTGTCGCTATCGCAACATTTTCTCCATATTATCTCCCGTGATCGCAGGGCATTGGCTTGTGATTGCAATACTTTTTTCTGTCAGGACCCTAGTGCGATTGCAACCCTCAGATCGCGATAGCATCATCTGAGGGTCGTATCCTGGAACAACTTTTCAGCCCTTTGTTCTACTTTTCTTATTTCTCCTCTTTTATAGCTTCAACTTTGTTCCTCTTTTATAAAATTTACCTATAAGATCTCAAACGCTAGAAATTAGTATATTTTGTTGGAGAATTAGTCTCATTTCATCAATTTAATGATTGTAGTGTGCAAGAAATGTGATATAAATGAGTGGTAAATTTCCACTTATCAACACCCCAACTTAAAGATTTTACTTATCTTCAAGCAACACTACTTCACATTCAATGAGACTACCTAACTTTGGAGCTTACACTTTTCAATCACATGACCACCATGATTTTGAACTTGGTTAGCACTAATAATTCGTCAACAAGCATGAGAAGGGTTATACAACCCCCTCAAATTCAATCATATTTTCATGAATGCAAAGAAATTTTTAGAATAATCCATAAACAACCAATTCTCAAGAAGTGACTCTCTATCAATAGTAAATCAACTATGCTCTTTCGCTTTGCTTTCGGAAGATGTAAACTTCACCAATCTAACTTAGACTACATGCCTCCTCACGAAAGGAAGTCCAAACACACCACATTTTCAACATGTAACAGGGGACAATATGCAAGAACTCACACTCATAAAGAATTTATCAATGCAAACAAGAATCATACCATATGCTTACCTTTATTTTCGGTCACTACTAACTCAAAACCACATAGTTAGAGATCCCAAAGGACCTTTTCAAGCTTGTAATATAGGCTCGGGTAAGGGTACGATGAGCATCTGAGATAAAAGTGAATACACCCTCCTTGAACTCCACATAACACTAGGTAGATCAAAATTGGATCATTGTCCATTTTATTCCTTTTTAACCACACACGTGCCTACCTTTTTCACTTTAGCTTACCCATCTTTTGAAAGAATTATCTTATCATTTCTTCTCTTATTGCAATCATATGACTTTTCTTTCTTTTGTTGCTTCCTTTTTCTTTGCATCATTAATTCGATTTTAGGCACTCATTTACAAGACTGTGGCATAAGATTACCTCTACCAAGATCCATCACCCCCAACATAGGCTTTTAGTCTCAAGTTAGCACTTTTATATTCAAAGAGGGTAAGGTTCCAAAGAGGGATAAATTTTAAATGGACCGAGGCTTGCAATGTGGTTGCCAAAGAAAGGTCAATAGGCTTAAATGGGTGATTGGGCATACCACTCACGTGCATATAGGCTTTTTAGGCTAAAGTGGTTTTCAACAATCACAAAGATGGTCTAAGATCATTTGTCCCACCGCGCATAATCAAGATTAGCTTTGAAAGACCAACAAAATAAGTTCTAGATGACACAAGTAAGAATAAGAATAATTCTATTAATGCTCACCACACATGGCATGCAAACTATTCTAGAAGGATTGATTGAATTTCCTACTTAAGACCAAAGGAAAAAAATTTCACATTACAACCAACAAAAGAATTTGGAGTCACAAAAATAGGTAAAGCATTGTTACAAAACCATTCCATTCCTTGCCCTTGATTTTTGCAAAAACTTTTTGACGGAGGGGATGCTTATTTTACACTTCACCACACAAGATTAACTATCGATAGCACCAAGTAAGCCACCATCTCACATTTGAGATCTAATGAGGGAAATACTTATGGCTACTTAGACTTCACCATAGATACCATATAAATCCTAATTCATGATGCCACAGGTACTCAGACTTTCCATGCAAATATGATTCCAACACCTCAACATGATGATTTTCCCTTAAGAACGTCGTCACTCAATCTATCATAGTGAAAGGCTCATCCAATATTACTATAAAAAAATAAAATAAAATCTAGGATTGAAAAATGAATAATCAATAAAATCACTACTAAACCTAAGAAATAAGGATACCCAATATACAAACCAAAGCATCAAATCATCAAAATAATATAAATATCCCAAATATCTATAACAAATAAGAAGTAAATCATCCAAATATTATAAAGCAATATGAAATAAATACATAAATAAGGGCACCCCAACTAAAATATTGCAGTGTTCTCACTGCATATCATGAAAGCATTAAAGAGTTAAAGGGGCTCTCTGAAACCACATCATGGGTTTCCATCACTTTCTATTTCCTCATCATCATTATCAAAACCCAACACCCCATCCTTGGAACATCTAGCTGGAATATCATCATCAATATTTTCCCTAGAAGAGGGAAGTCACTCCTTCAGTTTTAGGACCATCCAAAAACCTTTCACCCCTTTTTATATTTGAATGAAAAACTTGTCTCGCCTCTTCTCTCTTCTTTTCATCTTCGCATGTGAGTCACTCAGCTCTTGATATGACTTGGCCAAGGAAATATAGGCCTTCTATAATCTGGATATGGAGGATTCTTACACTTTCTAATTTTTTAGGAGCCTGTCATAGTCACTTTGAGATACATAGAAAAAACGACTTGCTAGAGTCTCACCCGACCCTGTAGGTAATTTGGATACCAAGTCCCAGACTATCCATATCTGACTAGACAGTTTCTCAAATAGCTCTGCTAAGGATCGCTTGCAGGAGTTGATATCATAATCCATAGACTAACCCAAATAAATCTTTTTTTCTTACTCTTAGAAGTTGCGCCTTCACCATACATCTTCAATGGGTAAATAGGTGTCTTTGTGGATATCCTATTATCCCCCGAATATTCTTCAAATTTGGACCTATTTCATAGTTCAGTCATCAGAGATGGAAACATTAGAATGGGGCCACCTCAGTTTTTGTAATTCCCAAACTCCGCAATGACAAAGAGACCAACATTCAAAAGAATGTTGTCCAAAATGCAGATAACCATACAGACTTGCATAATAGGGATGTCTGTCATGTTTATGCCCAAAGATTCATGACTATAGATAATTATTAACCAAATTTGTTCTTCGACCATGAACTCATTCACGGTGACCTCTATTTTTTTGAAGGCCCATGGGACTTTTCTTTCCGGGCACATCTGCAAGGCTAACTAACTTCCTGGGGCATAATATTTTATGTCAAACTCCCTCAGGTTGGCATCTAGAAAACCATATAAATCATTGATTGCCTCGAATCTTAAGTTGATGATATTTCCTCAAACCTCATGATTGGGTTGGATAGATTTACATCTTTGAGGTTTGCTTAAAACTCCCGCACCCATTGTTCATTCGCTCAATATGGATCCAGGACAAAGCATCTCTAGCCTATTGCTAGCAATCTTTGATAAAAGGATGAGAGTTTCTTGTCCACTTTCTCCATTAAGATACCCAGCACAAGAAGTAGCTTCTTTCTAGCTAGATACTCATAGTATACTGTCTGACAATCGAGAGAGAGTAAGCAGGATTCTACCATGCTTAGCTTTTTGGAAACCTAAAAACAACACACAAACATTAACTATTAATATTTTCATGTGAGAATAATGCTATGTGACTTATAGAAGCTAAATAAATAGCTCAAGGATTAATTCAGGGCTTAAAACTAGAAGTTTAAGTTGTAGGGCAGGTCTGCAGACAGGCCTCGGGTCTTACAATCGTACTCTACTAAGTTGATATTGAGACACCTGAAGGACCTGTTGGACAAGACTCAAGTCTCGTTATCGTACTTGGTCGAGCTACGATCGTGATACCTAAGGCTTCGTGACACCTGAGGTATCATCATCCCAAGCTTGTTCAAGTTTCAATTTTTAATTTCTAACCCGAAATTTTGTTCATAAAAGATGTAAAAAAACAAAAAGCATGTAACATACTTCATAATCACACAAGAATACCCTCTAAACCATAAAAAAACTATCAATGAACTCATTTGGGTATTTTATCAACCATTGGGTGTGCACCTCAAGTTATCACTTATTTTGAATCACAATTGGGCACTCAAGACTTCCCTAATCACGTACAAACCAAAAATAATATCAACCATACAAGATAACATCAATTTGCACACTGATTAAGACAAGAAACCATAAAACCAAGTTGAGGCCCTAAGAATGGTTCTAAGGATCAAATTTAAGAATTAAAGAGAATATTTGAAATACATACCAAATTTTTGGATGCAAATGAGGATGATTAGAACTTTCAAACCTATTTGGTATTGATAATTTTTTATAGATTTTGAGTATCTAAAGAAGGGTGTGTGGTGGAACCATTTTGGAGATGGTTCCTTTTTATAACTGCATTGATTGTAATCATGATCAACCTTGGAAATACCGATACCTAAGACTATGCTGGGAAGACCTGAGCCTCTGGACCGTTGTTGCAATCTGAGTGTCACGATTGTGATACTTGAGATTAGGTTCAATTCCTTTATTTTACAACTAGGGCATCTCGAAACTCGATATAACTCTAGTTTTTGTCTACTCACCTGTTCAAATCACTTCTAAGTTCAAAGATTTTTTGGATTAACCGAAAACAAAAATCCTAACCTATTCTAACAACCGAAATTCAAAGGATATGGGCTAAAGTTATGGTAATAATAGAGCGCCTCCTATGTAATGCTTGGTTTAACATCACGTCACGATGTCCACTTAGGATAAATTTGGATCTTTGATTTGAAGTGACCCAAGATCCACTTCTATAGCATTAGTCACTTCCTTATACACTACACCAATTATCAACACCACTTGTAACTTCATTAGTTTCTTCTTATTCTTGCACACACGGAAGGATACCTCCCCATTGTTTACCCAAAACTTTATCACTCCACATTTTTTATCAACTAGGACTCTACCGGTGGCTAAAAATAGACTATGAAGAATTATTAGTATTCCATGATCAATTTCACAATTGAGAATGACAAAATCATCCATAAGGATAAATCAGTCAACCTATACCAACACATCATATAACACGCCCACGGGTTTCTTGATTGAATGATTAACCATTAAAAGCCTCATGGTGGTAGGTGTAGGAGCACTCAAGAATAAATTTTGAAATATGACATATGGAATCAAGTTAATACTTTCTCCAATATCACACAACACCTTTCCAAATATATACAAACTGATAGTGCAAGGAATGGTGAAAGCACCCGGGTCTTCTTTCTTCACCGCTATTGTGTTTGACATTATAGTAATACAACTATGATTTACCTCGATAGTTTCACAATCCATAAGTCGCTTCTTTGAGAACAAGTTCTTCATAAATTTAGCATACCCCAGTATCTTTTGAGGAGATTCTAACAATGGAATGTTTATTGATAGGTTGTTAAACTTTACAAGGAAATTTTGGAACTTGGTATTATCTTTTTCCTTCTTAAGACTTTGTGAGAATAGTGGGGGAACCTTGATTGAATGACAATGGGATAGTTTTATGTTCATTAAATTTTTTACGCATAACCATATCACTTTAGGAGTTTCCTTATTTTCTTTTTTTCTTCAGCTATCATCAGTTTCTCAATAATCATTTCATTGGACTTTGCAGCATCCTTACTTGGCTTTACTAGATGCTTTCTTTTTTCACTTTCTTATTCATCATATGTCTTTTAATTGGGATGATCATCAATATCAACCATATCTTAACTAAGATTTTGGCCACTTCTAGTGACGATGACCAAAACACGGGCATCATTTTTGGAATTTACCATAGTATCACTAGGAAAACCTTATTTTAGCCTAGTATTGAGTTGAGTTGAGTTGAGATTTAGCCTACTTTTATTTATAATTGCTTGACAGAGGCTAAATGAGAGGTCATAATTTGTCTTAGTTAAGAGAAGTCACTTTTGATCACTTATAATTTTATATGTCCCTCCTACATGCATTAGAATCTGGGCCTTCATTTTAGAATTTTTCTAGATCAATGGAGCTTGACTCTTTCTTTTTGGGTCTCTTATAAGGGGGTATATAGTGGTCATAGTCTCTCTTTTTTTCTCTCCACTCCCGAATTCTATTACGGCCCCCATCCTCTAATCTCTATCTTAATCTCAATCCTTCCAACCTTGATTTCTACCCTACCTTTGATAGGTAGGGTGGGAACCCCTCAAATGGTTCGACAAGAACTGAATTTCTTCATTAAGATTTTCCTCTTCTTCACCATCATAAACTCTAGTACTTTGGGAATCAATGTCATTGACTTCCTTAGTAGGGGCCCCCATCGTATGTTTGGTAAGAACTACAAATTGGGTCATTATAATACCCTGAAAGATTCTAGTCAAGTTTTTATCTCTTACTTACATGTTTAATGGGGTTCAAGACCATTATTTCACACTAAGTACAAGGACATAGAAATTTTAAGACCCCAAGAAGCCAAATATTTTATTTTTGGTTCTCCTAAGTCCGAAATGTTGATTTTTGAGTTAAAATATATTTTGGGGATGTTAAAAGGGTCATCTAGGAGAGTTTCAGAATATTAAGAAAAGGTTCGGGGTGACTTTGGACCGCAGAGGAAGTAAGACTCCATGATTTGGGCGTGTCATGAAGGATAATCTCTGTGATACGCAGTGTGTCACGTAGGTTAACCTCCATGATACATAGCATGTTATGGACGTTAGTCCCTACGATAAGCTCCATGATGCAGAGCCTATGTTTTCTACAGACTTTTTGTTAACTTAATGGGGGGTATTTTGTTCAGTTTCCCCTCTCCTTAACCATCTAAGTGATTAGTTAAAAACCATAAAAGGGGAATTATTTGCCCGATTCCCCATCAGTTATCATACACAAAAATCATCCCCCTTTCTCAAGAATGTAAAATCAAGCCTTTTACTAAGGATTCAATATTCAAGGTCTGAATTCACAACTTCTTCTTCAAGGATTTAAATAATAATGGTATGTGAGGTATTCATCAATGGGTTCCTTCAAAAAAATGAGTCCCATATATCCCTTTTTGTTCAAGTATGAATTCTTATCCTCTTTTCATATATTTAAATATTAAGTATGAATTCACTCAATGATTTCTTAGTAGTTTTGAATTCAATCCATGCCAAGACGTTTCCCTATGAGAATTATGTTGTTACATGCTTTGAATTTCAATCACTCAAATCATGTTCAGTTAATACCATGTTATTTTATTAAGTTATAAAATAAATCATGTTATTATGTTGTTCTCATAGGTTTAGCATAGTCACATACTCATAATCATGAATTTCACCAGTTGAGTGAAATTTACTATGTTTTGGGGTTTATAAATCATGAATTCCCTTATAGTATTTTAAATAATGATTTTTTATTTTAAAAATTATTCAGTGCTGGAGGGTTTCTGAACACCCAATACATATATGTTTATTGATGTTTCAAAATTACAAGTAGCAATTTAGTTAGATCATGATTTTACTATCATACTTAGTTTGTTATGATTATGTTGAGCATTATCAGTTGTAATGTCTAGTTTAATTTAAATCAGTACTAGAATCAATTTATTTAGGAATAAGATTTTGCATCGATTTAACCTATGGATGAAGGTTCACCTGCCAGTAGAGAACTAAAACCTTTAATAGCATTCTCTAAGTTCTAGAAGTTCATAGACAACTTAGGTTATGAATGTCACTTGCTATTAAAGAACTGACACTCTTTTAGGGGTCACCTGTCAATAGAGGAAAAACACCCTAGTGTCTTGGGACACCAGATTAGTGGATCCATATAACTAGTTTTAGTACCTGTGGAAAGGTACTGACACCATTCCAACTGGGTTACAAGTTTGACCCTGATTAGCGTAGATTGGGGAATGTCAGTTACATGATAACTCCCAAAGTTTCAGTTCAGTACTCATGTTATATCAATATATGGTTGCATGACCATGTATTCAATTTATTAGCTATTCAGTCAGTTAGTTTTATAGATTATCTTAGTATATGTTTTACTTGGTCTTGCATTCTTTTTACATGTTCATGCATCCATGTTCAGTAGCCATATGCATTTTTAGTTCATTCATATCTCACGTACCAGTATATTGAAAATACTGACTGCATACTCTCTTTTGCGCTATATTAATTTTAAAATATTAGTTTGAATGCTTAGTTCCCCATTCGCCCTTAGTCAGCTCAGTGTCTCTCATCAACAGTAATTATGAGTCCTTATCCATCGAGGACAAGTTATGTTTGGTTACTTTTAGTATTTTTTCATTTTATTCAGTCTTTAGTTGGGGTTTGTCCCATCAACTCCACATGTCTTAGGCTTTTAGACTAGATGTTTAGATATTAAGATATTTATATATTCAAATATTTAGACTTAGTTTTGATTTATTCTGTGATTCGGACATGTTGGTATTTGGTTTAGTTTTATATCTTAATAAAATTTTATCAGTTTGACTACAACACATGATGTTCACTATTATATTATTTCGTGCTCACAACAGGTAAAAGATCATGAGTTATCTTATGGTCGCTTGTGGCCTTAAGTATCATGTTACGACTAGGGGGTAGTCTCGGGTCATGACAAAACTTAGTATCAGAGCCTAAGGTTTTAAAGTGTCCTAGGATGTCTTAAAGTCACATTGATTAGAGTCTTGGGCATAGGTGTGAAGTGCGCCACACTTATGTGCAAGAGGCTACGAGACATTTTAGGAAAGTTTCCCTTGTTTCAGTGTTCATGTTGTGCGAAAGAGCATGAGCTTTATTGAACTCCTTTTCTAACTTGTCCTCATTTGTTTACAAAAAGTTCCTCACAAAAGAAACAACAAAAGAAGGAATGGGGATCATCCCACAACACCACCTATTTAGGAAGATCCCCTGAATAAATATGTTTCACACGTCGAGTTTAGGGCCGCTTTCATCAACTTGGAACATTCTATGGCTGCTCAGAATAACCAGTAGGATGTTGCCCCAGCCAATCCAGTGATAAAAATAGTAGAAGCTAGGATCCGATACTTCACTCAGATGAATCCTCCATTATTTCTTGGATCCAAGTCTTATAAGGATCCGCAGGGGTTTCTGGATGGTGTTCCTAAAGTGACAAACATTATAGAATTACTTCTAGTGAGAGTGATAATTTAGATACTTACTAATTGTAAGGGGTGGCTCATACTTGGTTCAAGCAGTGGAAGGATTTTGCCACACCCATTTTAGATAGGTTATTCCTAATTGACATAAGGGAGGCTAAGGTGCAGTAATTTATATTTGAAATAAGGTAACATGAGTATGAAAGAGTATTCACTTAAGTTTACTAAACTAGCGAGGTATGCTCTAACTATGGTGGCTTATTCTAGGTCTAGGATAAGTAATTTCATGTCTGGGGTATCTATTAGTGTAGTCAAAGATTGTAGAACAACTATATTGATTAAGGAAATAGATCTTTCTTAGCTGATTATTTATGCTCAACAGATTGAGAAGGAGAAGCTCAAGGAGAAGAAAAGGGAGAACAAGTTTGCTAGAACAAGTAGCTTCAACTTCTCACAGCAGAGATCTAATAGTGAAAATCATTCTTAGTTCTGATAAAAATTTTCACCTCTATCCCCATCTTTAGTCAGTGCCTGAGTTCATGCAGGACGATAGGGATAAGACGGAAGGATCTAAGACCCAGGGTAGCATGGTAGCATGAACCGTGGTTGTACAAACCCACTTTTTAGGAAATATGATAAAAATCATATGAGGGTGTACAGGGCAGGTAGTGATGGTTGTTTTGGATGTGGCAAGCTAGGCCATAGATCAGGGATTGCCCAGTAGTTGCCTAGAAGGGAAAGAATCTTCTTCAACAGGGTTAGTCTAACTTTTCATTAGGTCTCCCAACTTAGTATGGATCCACCTCCAGTGCCACTAAAACCAACTTTATTCTTTCCAAACTCGATAGGATCAGGAAAGTTCTCCTTATATAGTTATGGGTATGTTACAAGTCTTCCATCTTAATGTTTATGCATTGTTAGAACCTAGAGCTTCACTTTTCTTTATGACTCCTTATATAGATGCAAACGTTGGCGTCAGTCCTGAAATCTCAGTAGAACCCTTTTCCGTGTCTACCCTAGTAGGTAGTTCTATCACAGCCAGACAAGTATACAAAAATTTCTTGGTCATAGTGTCATAAAGAGTTACTTCAGTTGATTTTGTAGAGTTAGAGATGACTAATTTTGATGTTATTCTCTCCATGGATTGGCTCCACTCGTGCTATGCCTCAGTTGATTGTAGAAATAGAATTATCCATTTTCAGATTCCTAATAAGCCCGATATTAAATAGAGGGTAGTACTTTAGTGCCTAAGAGTTCATTTGCCTTCTATCTTAAGACAAGAAAGATGATATCCAATGGATGTTAGAACATCTCATCTGAGTTAAGGACTCAAATTCTGAAACTCTAAGTCTTGAGTCAATTACAGTAGTGAATGAGTTTCTAGAAGTATTCCCTTAAGATCTTCCCAAAGTTTCTCCTGAAAGGGAAATTGAATTTAGAATAGATCTCATTTTAGATACCCAGCCTATCTCAATTCCACCCTCTAGAATGGCTTCATCTGAGCTTAAAGAGTTGAAAAAATAGTTGAAATATCTCTTATATATGGGTATCATCATTTTTTTAGTGTTTCTCCATAGGTTTCTCCAGTCCACTTCATACGCAAAAAAGATGGCTCCCTTAAAATGTGCATCGATTATCATCAGTTGAACTAAGTCACAATAAAGAATAAGTATGTTCTCCCTAGGATTGATGACTTGTTTGACCAACTTTAGGGTGCAAGTTACTTCTCAAAGGTAGACATCAGATATGGCTATTATCAGCTTAGAGTTAGAGAATGTGCCATTCCAAAGAGAGCTTTTAGAACTCGATATAGTCACTTTGAATACCTAGTTATATATTTTTGACTAACAAATGCTCCTGCAACTTTTATGGACTTAATGAATAGGGTATTGAAGCAGTACTTGGACATGTTTGTCATAGTCTTCATAGATAACATCCTGGTCTATTCTTGTAGTGAAAGTTATATGCAGACCATTTGATGGTCTAGTTATTCACTAAGTTCAACAAGTGAAAATTATGGTTGAGATCATAAGCTTTCCTTGACCATATCATTTTTGGAGATGACATACGAGTTAATCCTAAAAAGACTGAACGAGTAAGAAATAGGTCAAGACCCATATCTCCCTTATATTACATGAGTTTCTTAGGTTTTGACTGGTTACTACAGATAGTTTGTTAAAGGTTTTTATTCTATTGCTTCTCCCATATCTCGATTAACCCATAAGAAAGACAAATTTTATTAGTTAGATTCATGCGAGAAGAGTTTTTAGGAGTTAAAGACTCGACTTACTTTTGCTCTAGTCTTAATATTAACAAATGACACAAATGGGTTTGTAGTTTATTTTGATGTTTCTAGAGTTGTTCATGATTATGTGTTAACATAGAGAGTTAAGGTCATAGCCTATTCCTCTAGATAGCTTAAACCCTATAAGAAAAATTTTCCAACCTATGACCTCGAGTTAGCAGAAGTTGTCTTTTCCTTAAAGATTTTATGTCATTACCTTTATAGCATCCATGTTGATATTTTCATGGATCATAAGACTTTACAATATGAGTTCAGTCAGAAGAATCTAAATATTCATCAGAGAAGGTGGTTGGAATTGTAGAAGGACTATGATATGAGTGTGTTGTATCACCTAGGTAAGGCCAATGTAGTTTCTGATGCCCTTGGTATATTGTCTATGGAAATTATTGCTCATGTTGAGGATAATAAGAAGGAATTAGTTTGTGAGGTTCTTTAGCTTTCCCGATTAGGTATTCAGTTGATTTATTTGGCTGAAGGTAGTATATGGGTTTAGAATGTCTCAAAATCTTCATTGGTTGCTGAAGTAAAAGAAAAGTAAGACACGGATCCTCTTTTGGTCAAGTTGAAGGAGCCAGTTAGGGATCAGGAGGCTGAGGTTTTCTCCTAATGGGGAGATGGTGTGTTTTATTGTCAAGGTAGGTTATGTGTTCTGAATGTGGATGGTCTGAGACAATGGATATTAGTAGAAATGTTTGGTGCCCTGTATTCTATTATCCCAGGAGCCATTAAGATGTACTGTGATTTGCGGGAAATCTACTAGTGGAATGGTATGAAGAAAGATATTACAAAATTCATGGCTAAGTGATCGAATTGTCACCAGGTTAAGGATGAGCAACAGAGGCCTAGTGGTATGCCTCAGGAGTTCAGCATCCCCTCTTGGAAGTGGGAAGTAATGAACATGGATTTTGGGACAGGGTTTCCTCATAGCTGCAGTCAGCATAATTAGATTTAGGTCATTGTAGATAGAATGATATACTTCGTATTCAGAATGGATTATACTAGGATCAATTTCTAGGAGTTGGTAAAGTTACATGGTGTTCCATTGACCATTATTTTAGATAGAGGTACCTAGTTTACCTATCATTTTTGGAAGGCTTTTTAGAAGAATATTGGTACCCAAGTGCGTCTCAGTACCATGTTTTATCCTCAGATAGATGGTTAGATAGAGCAAACTATTCAGACTTTAGAGGACATGTCGAGGGATTATCTTATCAACTTCATGGGTAGGTGGTATGACCATTTACCTTTGATTGAGTTTGCCTACAATAATAGCTATCACTCTATTATTAAGATGGCTCTGCTTTAGGTTCTCTATGAAAAAAGGTGTAGATCTCATATTAGTTGGTTTGAAGTAGGTGAGGCTGCTTTAATAGGGACATATTCAGTATTTGAGGCAATGGAGAAAGTTTAGTTAATCTGCAAAAGGCTAAAGACAACCCAAAATCATCTGATATCTTATGCAGATATAAGGAGAAGAGATATTGAGTTTGACGTTAGTGACTTGGTTTATATAGAAATTTTGCCAATGAAAAGGGTGAAGATATTTGGCAAGAAGAGGAAGCTTAACCCTACTATATTGTCCCATAAAGGATTTTGAGCCATTTTTGGAAGGTAGCTTATGAGTTAAAATTGCCTGCAAATTTTTCATTAGCGTATCCGGTGTTCCAAGTTTCATTGCTAAAGAAAAGTATTGGTGAATCAAATTTTATTATTCCTTTAGAAAAATTGGATATGAAAGATAGTCTCTTCTATGAAGAAGTCCCATTTGAGATCCTTGACAGTAAAATTTGTTGGTTGTGGAATGAAGAAGTTCCCTTGGTTAAGGTTCTATGGTTGAATTAGTCCATTGAGGGAGCTACTTAGGAAGTAGAAGTAGATATGAAATCCAATTATCCTCATCGTTTCTCTATGAATTTAGATCCAGTGTGAGGTAATGGTTTTCCTTAAGTAATTCACTTATTTTCTATCTCAGCTATTTAACCATCCTCATATCATAATATGCATTCATGAATTTGGTTCATTCCATGTATTATATTTCAGATACAGTAAGACTATGCAATTTGCGCATGTCATGGAGGATAATCTCCGTGATACGCAGCGTGTCATGTAGGTTAGCCTTTGAAATATGCAGTGTGTCATAGAGGTTAGTCTCCGCGCTAACCTCTGTGGCATAGAGGTTGTGTTTTCTTCAGTCTTTTATTAACTTAATGGGGGTATTTTAGTTCTTTACCCATATCCTCAATCATCCAAGTGAAGAGTTAAAAACCCTAAAAGGGGCATTGTTTTCTTCATTCCCCAGCAGTTATCAGACGTAAAAACCATCCCTCTTTACCAAGAATGTAAAATCAAGCCTCTTACCAAGGATTCAACATTTAAGGTTTAAATTCCAAGCTTCTTCTTCTAGGATTCAAGCAATTAAGCTATGTGGGGTATTCATTAGTGGTTCCTTCCACCCATTGTGTCCCTAAAATCCTTTTTTGATCAAGTATGAATTCTTTATCCTCTTTTCATGATATTTACATGTTAAGTATGAATTCACTTAATCAGTTCTTAGTAGTTTTGAATTCAATCCATGCCAAGATGTTTCCCTATGAGAATTATGTTATTATATGCTTTGAATTTAAATCACATATATCATGGTCAGTTAATACCATGTCAATTTCTCATGTCATAAAATAAACCATGTGATCATGTTGTTCTCATAGGTTTATCATATTTACGTACTCATAATATTGAATGCTATTAGTTTAGTGAAATATACTATGTTTTGGGGTTTACGAATCATAAATTCCCTTATAGTTTTTGAAATGATGATTTTGTATTTAAAGTATTATTTAGTGCTGGAGGGTTATGAACACCCAATACCATTATATTTACCCATGTTTCACAATTACAAGTAGCAAGTCAGTCAGATTATGATTTCACTATCATACTCAGTTTTTTATGATCATGTTAAGCATTATCAGTTGTGATATCCAGTTGACTTTGGTTCAGTACTAGTGTCAGTTCAGTTTAAGGTAGGATTTAGCACCTAGTAAACCTAGGGTTGAAGGCTTACCTGCCAGTAGAGGACTGAGACCTTTAGTAGCAGTCCCTAAGTTACAGAACTACGTAGCCAGCATAGGCTATGAGATGTCCCCTGCTAGTAGAGGGCTGACATTCTCTTAGGGGTCACTCGCCAGTAGATGACTGAAACCCTATTCCTTCAGGACACCCATATTAGTGGATCCACACAACCTGTGTTAGTACCCCTTGCAAGGTACTAACACCCTTCCAATAGGGGTTACAAGATGGACCTCGATTAGATTAGATTGGGGCATATCAGTTACATAATAGCTCCCGTATTTTATATTCAGTACTTTGGTTATATCAATATAGGTTTGCATTACCAAGTATTTATTTTATCAGTTGTTCAGTAAGTCAGTTTTACAGATTATCTCAATACATAGTTTACTTGGTTTTCCATTCTTTTTATGTGTTCACGCATCCATGTTTTGTATACATATGTATTTTCAGTTAGTCCCTATATCATATACCAATACATTCAAAGTATTGACCACATGCTATCTTTTGTACTATATTGATTTCACAATATAGGATCAGATACTAAGTTCCCCGATTGCCCTTAGTCAGCTCAGTGCCTCTAAGCAACTGTAGTGGTGAGTCCTCATACATCTAGGACGCGTTATGTTCCATTACTCTAAGTATTTCATTCATTTCAGTTAGTCAAAGTTAGTGGAGGGGTTTGTACCATTAACTCAACTTGTCTTAGAGGCTTTCAGACTAGATGTTTGTATATTCAAACTAGATATTGAGCTATTCAAACATATTTTTGGTTTATTCTGTAATTCGGACATGTTGGTTTTTCTTTAATTTTTATATCTTAACAGACTTTTATTTGTTTGACTTCTGTATATTTTATTTCATTATTATACTATTCATTGCTCATAGCAGGTACCAATCATGGGTTAGTTTGGGCTCATTTGTGGCCTTAAGAATTATGTTATGACTAGAGAGTATCCTCAGGTCATGAAAAAACTTGGTATTAGAGACTAATATTTTAAAGTGTCCTAAGGTGTCTAAAAGTTGCATTGAGTAGAGTCTTGTTCATGTGTATAAAGCACGCCATATTTATGTGCAAGAGGCTACGAGACGTTTTAGGAAAGTTTCCCTCCTTTTAGTGTTAATTTTATGTAAAAGAGCATGAGATCTGTTTATCTTCTTTTCTAACTCATCCTTATCCATTTACAAAAAATACCTCCCTAAAGAAAGAACGGAAGAAGGAATGGGGATCATCCCGCACCACCACCTATTTAAGAAGATCACCTGAATGAACATGTTTTACACACTAAGTTTAGGGACGCTTTCACCACCATGGCCCATTCTGTGGCTTCTCTGAATAACCAGCAGGTTGTTTCCCAGCCAATCTAGGGATAAATATAATAGCAGCTAGGATCCGAGACTTCACTCAGATTAATCCTCCATTATTCTGGATCCAAGTCTAAGGAGAATCCACAAGATTTCTTGCATGGTGTACATAAAGTTATAGGTATTATGGGTGTTACTTCTAGTGACAGTATTGATTTAGCTGCTTACCAATTGCAAGGTGTGGATCATACTTAGTTCAAGTAGTAGAAGAAGGACATAGGTATTGAGGCAGGTACAATAGAGTGGGAGGTGTTTTCCATGAGTTTTTTAGATCGGTTCTTCCCACTTGAGTTGAGAGAGGCTAAGGTGCAAGACTTCATAAATCTAAAACAAGGTAACATAAGTGTGAAGAAGTATTCACTCGAGTTTACTTAACTGACGAGGTATGCTCTAACTATGGTAGCTGATTCTAGGTCTAGGATGAGTAAGTTCATGTCTAGGGTGTCTGATAGTGTATCCAATGAGTGTAGAACAACCATGTTGATTAAGAAAATAAACCTTTATAGGGTGATTTTTCATACTCAGTAGATTTAAAAGGAGAAGATCAAGGTAAAGGAAAAGAAGAACAAGAGAGGCTGAATAGGTAGCTTCAACTTCTCATAATAGATGTCTGATGGCAGAAATCATTCTAAGTTCTACTAAATTTTTTTAGCTCCAACCCCATCTTCAGCTAGTGCCAAAGTTCAGGCGGGACAATATGGATATGGCTCCAAGCTAAGACCCTAGGTAGCATGAATAGTGGTCTTACAAATCCGCTTTGCAAAAAATGTGGTAAGAATCACCAGGGAGAGTACATGGCAGGCAGTGATGGGTGTTTTGGATGTTGCAAGGTAGGCCATAATATTAGGGATTTACCAGTGGTTTCCTAGAAGTGAAAGGATCTTCATTAACAGGGTCTGTCCAACTTTTCATCTACTCTAGCAGGTCGCCCAACTCAATAAGCCTCCACCTCCAGTGCCATCAGTGAGAATTTTTAGAACCGACTTTATGCTCTCCCGAATTGACAAGATCAGGAAAGTTCTTCTTATTTTGTTATAGGTATGTTACAAGTCTTCTATCTTCATATTTATGCATTACAACCCAAAGCTTTACTTTTCTTTGTGACTCCTTATATAGTTTTAGACTTTGGCATCTGTCCTAAAATTTTAGCAGAACCCTTTTCAGTTTCTACCCCAGTGGGAAGTTCTATCACAACTAGATGGGTATACAAAAATTTCCCGATCATAGTGTCTCAGAGAGTTACTTCAGTTGATTTTGAGGAGTTATAGATGATTGATTTTGATGTCTTTGTTGGCATGGATTGGCTCTACTAATGCTATACCTTAATTGATTGTATAAATAGAATTGTCTAGTTTTAGTTTCCTAATGAGCCCATCATTGAATGAAGTCATAGTACTTTAGTGCCTAAGAATCAGTTTGTCTCCTATCTTAAGGCAAAAAAGATGATATACAAGGGATGTATATACCATTTCATCCAAGTCAAGGTATCAAATTCTGAAACTCCAAACTTTGAGTCTGCTCCTGTAGTGAATGAGTTTCCAGAAGTATTCCTTGAAAAACTTTATGGAGTTCCTCCTAGAAAGGAAATTAACTTTGAAATTGATCTCATCCCTGATACCCAACCTATCTCAATTCCACTTTATAGAATGGCTCCAACTGAGCTTAAGGATTTGAAGTAACAGTTAAAAGATCTCTCAGATAAGGCTTTCATCAGGCATAGTGCTTCTCCATGGGGTGCTCCAATACTCTTCATGCACAATAAATATATTTCCCTTAAAATTTGCATCAACTATCGTCAGTTTGACAAAGTCACAATCAAGAATAAGTATCCTCTCCCAAAGATTGATGACTTGTTCGACCAACTTCGGGGTGGAAGTTTCTTCCCTAAGATAGACTTCAAATCCGGCTATCATCAGCTCAGAGTCAAAGAATGTGAAATTCCAAAGATAGTTTTTAAAACTTAATATGGTCACTTTAAATTCCTAGTTATGTCTTTTGAACTAACGAATGCTCCTGCAGCTTTTATGGACTTAATGAATAGGGTGTTCAAGCAGTACTTGGACATGTTCATCATAGTATTCATAGATTACATCCTCATCTATTCCTATAGTGAAAATGATCATGCAGACCATTTGAGGGTTGTATTATAGACTCTTAAGAATCACAAGTTATTTGCTAAGTTCAGTAAGTGCAAATTTATTCTTAGATCAGTATATTTCCTTGGCCACATCATTTCTAGTGATTGCATTTGAGTTGATCCTCAAAAGACCGAAGTAGTAAGAAATTGGCCTGGACCTATATCTCCCTCAGATATTTGGAGTTTCTTAGGTTTAGCTGGTTACTAAAAATAGTTTATTGAAGGGTTTTATACTATTGATTCTCTCATGTCCCTATTAACCTAGAAGAAAGTCTAATATAAGTGGTCAAATTCCTGTGAGAAGAGTTTTCTAGAGTTGAATAGTCGAGTCACTTCTACTCCAGTCTTGACATTACCAGATAGTACAGATGGGTTTATAGTTTATTGTGATGATTCTAGAGTTGGTCTTAGTTATGTGTTAATGTACAGTGGTAAGGTCATTTCCTATGCCTCTAGATATCTTAAACCCCAAGAGAAGAATTACCCAACTTATGACCTTGAGTTAGCACAGTTGTCATTGCCTTAAAGATTTTGAGACATTACCTTATAGGGTTCATCTGGACATTTTAACAAATCATAAGAGTTTATAATTTGTGTTCACTCATAAGGATCTAAATCTTTATCAAATAAGATGGCTTGAATTGTTGAAGGACTATGATATGAGTGTGTTGTATCTCTCGGGTAAGGCTAATGTAGTGGATGATGCCCTTAGTAGGTTGTCTATGGGAAGTATTGCTCATGTTGAAGATAATAAGAAAGAATTAGTTCGTGAGGCTCATCAGCTTTGTAGGTTAGGTGTTTGGTTGGTTGATTCGTCCGAAGTTAGTATATGGATTCAAAATGGTTTGAAATCTTCATTGGTTGCCAAAGTGAAAGAAAAGCAAGAGAGGGATCCTATTTTTGTCAAGCTGAAGGAGAAGGTTGAGGTTTTCTCCAAAGGGGAGATAGTGTGCTTCATTTTCAAGGAAGGTTATGTGTTCCTAATATTGATGTCTTTATACAATGGATATTAGCATAAGTACATGGTGTGCGACATTCTATTCACCTAGAATCCACTATGATGTATCGTGATTTGCGAGAAATTTACTGGTGGAATGGTATGAAGAAAGATATTGTAGAATTTGTGGCTAAGTATTTGAATTATCAGTAGGTTAAGGTTGAGCACTAAAGGCCTAATGGTACGCTTTAGGAGTTCAGCATCCTCTCTTGGAAGTGGAAAGTGGTGAACATGGAATTTAGGACAGGAATTCCTTATATGTGCAGTCAACATAATTCGATTTGGGTTATTGTAGATAGAATGATCAAGTTATCCCATTTCTCACCAGTTGATACTTCATATCCAGTTGAGGATTATTCTTATCTCTATTGCAGGGATTTGGTAAAGTTGCATAGGGTTCTATTTACTATCATTTTAGGTAGAGGTACCCAGATTACCTGTTACTTTTGGAAGGCTTTTCATATGGGTCTTGGTACCAAAGTCCATCTTAGTAAAACATTTCATCCTCAGACAGATGGTCAGGCAGAGTGAACCATCTAGAATTTAGAGGACCTATTGAGGACTTATGTTATCAACTTCAAGGGTAGTTGGGACGACCATTTACCTTTGATTGAGTTTTCCTACAACAATGGCTATCACTCTAGTATTCAGATGGCTCAGATTGAGGATCTCTATGGAAGGAAGTTTAGAATCTCCTATTGGTATGTTTGAAGTAGGTGAGGCTACTTTAATAGGGCTCGAATCAGTGTATGAGGTAATGGACAAAGTTTAGTTAATCCGTGAAAGGCTGAAGACAACCCAAAATCGTCAGAAATCTTACGCAGATGTGAGAAAAAGAGATCTTGAATTTGATGGTTGTCACTTGGTTTATCTAAAAATTTCTCCTATGAAAGGGGTGAAGAGATTTGGCAAGAAGGGAAAACTCAGTCCCCGCTATGTTAGCCCATCAGTATTTTGAGCTATTTTGGGATAGTAGCTTATGAGTTAGAATTGCCTGCAGATTTGGAATCAGTGCATCCGATGTTCCATGTCTCTTTGTGAAAGAAATGTATTGGTGATTCAACTTATGTTGTTCCTTTAGTAAATGTAGATATGAAAGATAGTCTCTTCTACGCAAAAATTTTACAATGATTAAAATGCTCTTAATGGATAGGGAAAGTTATTAAAAAGGAAAAATGGGGATTAATGTAATTGGACAAAGAATAAAAAATAATTCGGCTGATTTGATTCCTACAGTTGCAGCAGTAAGCTATCACTGCAGCAGTGAATTAACTGCTGCACCAGTAACCTGACAGTAGCAAACTCGAGGTAATTTAAAAACTCTTTTTTATTGTATCCCCCAGATTCTCTTATTCCACAAAAATACCTGAATATACCCCACCTCCATAACTATGAGATATCAAAGGCTAATCTTCATAACGACGATTTTAAGGCGCACCCGATATGAATCCGACATGGGAAGATATTAAGCATGGAACACCTTTCTCCTCTTAATAGTTGCAATTTTTATTTGTGACATAGATTATAGTTTAAATTGAAATAGACTAGGGCTTTATTCATGTAATATTGATTATAATGTTGGAAGTTTCATGCATAAGACCTTCGGCTACGACATTTGGATGGAAAAAAAGGATAAGAATCTGGTTAGTCCTTAATAATATTACAAGTTACTCTTGTTCTCCATTGATATGATATTCATGGTATGAAATGTGTTAAATCTTCTGAGAATCTTGACTAGCTAAATGGATACCATGGCTCATAAGTATGGTGGGGGTAAGGTATGGTAAAATGGAAGAGTGAGAAGTAACTAGGGTTCAGTTAAAAGTTCTTTTAGTCATCTAGATAAAGGTTAATAGTCGTTAATGTAAATAAGTTTTAGGCAACCTATAAGCGTAATTAATAGATAAAGCAACTTTGGGGACAACCTAGTGGCAAGGTTTTTGGAAGAGTAGCTATTTTTGTTCAAGTCATAGAATACAACTATAAGGTTAGTAGGATCAAGTATGTGTATCTTGATAGAAGTATTTAGGAATGAATTGAGGATGATGTTAGGAACACGAGTGTGGGTCATAGATAGAAAGAGTTAGTAATGACATCTTGGTAGAACCACATAGTCCTGTAGGAGGTGTACAAAATTATGTAGATGTATGTACCAAGGAATATATACTAAAATAATATTGATGTCTCTGTGATTACATATGAATCAATATTTGTAATTGCTTTTGGGCACCATTTGTGATTATTGAATGCATTGTATATTTATACACATAGATGTTGTGGAGATAAGATGATGAGTATGTTGATGATGTTGTTTATATCTTGATATTTATGATGATGTTTATAAATTAGATGAGATCGAAAAGAGATAGAGAATATGCACACATCTTTCATACATTCGTTCATTCATTGCTTTGAATGCTTGATTATGTTTATATGTTATTATGGCTCCTTGAGTTGGCTGGCCTATTGGTAGTGTCGATGGTGTCATAACCCAAACCCATCGTGAGTGGAAGCCATACTACTCACTTGGTGGGAGAACTATCTACCCCAAAATATTAACTCATAATCAATACTTAGAAGGGTTAGAGAACTAATCATCAATAATTTATTTCAAAATCAAATCAAAACACAAGTACAACTAAAAGCAGAATAGTGTATTTAACCATAACCATCCTTATAAAATAAAATTCATCTGTACCAAAACTACTAAAGATTGTCAAGAAGGGGATACAACCCCAAAACTAACGGAAAATATAAGTCTATAAACAATAACTACGTCATAAAGTAAAAATCTCATCATACGGGATATGCCGCCCACCATGAATTTGGAAATCAACCGCTGGAATCACAAGTGAGGTCTTCCAGGAGATGCTGGAATATGCGCTAAACATAACTAGAAATAAGAACTATATCATAAAGTAAAGATCTCATCATGCCCAAATATGCCACCCACCCTGAATATTGAAATCACACGCTGGAATCATAAGTGAGGTCTCCTAGGAGCTACTGCATTATGCGCTGTACTAAAAAATGTAAGAACAGTTGTAGTATCAGCACAAAAGAAAATAAAAGTTAGGGTCATTTGGCCAACCCAAGATGAGAATACGAATACATAACCAAATTATAATGCAACAAATTAATCCACGCCCAAACCAACATACACTTAGCATAACAAACAATAAATAAGAAGTTTAAGATTAAAACAAGCAAGTTAACAAAATATGACCAAGTCACGTTCATCCAAGCCAAATAAAAACATGAAAACAATTATCAAGCATAAAATATATTCCTTGATTCACTCATGAAACCATCAAACTAAACTGACCCTCGTACATACATGCTATGGATAAAACATCCACCCTCTCACCATGACACGTAAGGGTCAATTTACGTCTATGTAATTAATCCTAGAATCAAGTGTTTGCAAACCTTGTTTCATCAATAACCCATGTGAATGCTCCAAATACTGCAACATTTCACACTTAGCAATGAGGAAGGTCAAAATCATACAACAATGTAAAATCATCTACATTGACCATACTAAACTACATGAACTAAAAAGAGTCACTACAAAGTAGTTAACATGCACATATAACACAAATTGGATTAAAATTACAATACCATCACCTACCTCAATCAAGATTACACAACTCCTCTAAGCAGAGCTTTGCTCTTTTGTGCAATTTTTGATTGCTTTTGCCTAGATCATGCATATAAAATCATAATTAATGAAATGACCTAGAATGTTTGGAATTATAACTCACACCCGACCCCTAAGATCAAGAACATGATTATTACCTTCCTGCGCTAGGGCCATCCTACCGTAATTCATCTAAAACTACCAGTTTTATGGATAAATTAGCTAATTAATGATATTCAAGGTTAAATTAACAACTAATAATCAAAACCCATTAACATATTACTTAATTCTCTCCCTTGTACAAAAATAACAAAAATCATCCCTAAAACCCTCCTTGAACACCATAAATTAGCAATTCTCGGCCTTAATTATCAGTTACTAGTTAATGAAGAAAAAATCCTTACCTTAGTAAATTCAAACAGTGAAAATTTGTTGGACATCACCCAAAATTACCCCTCTCTTCCCCAAAATTATTTTTAGAAAAAATAAAATGTTTTGGAGGATAACTAACTAAATTTGTGACTTTTGCCGCAATAACGGGCGTTCACCAGGTCACACTGTCGGTATAGCAGAAATTTCTCCAGTCTAGAAACACATCGCTATAGCAATATGCATGTTTCTATAACAATATCTATGGGATAGAATGTTCATTTTAGCACAAAAAATCCCAATTTTTGCAACACACCTTGAACCTAGGACATTCCAAACAACGCCTTTTACCCTGATTAATATCGGGAGTCCTACTTACAAATTTGATTTCATAAATTCCTATAGAATTCTTATTACCTTATCTAATTAGAAATAAAATCAAATACTACCAAACCTAACCAAATTATTTCCATATTTTCCTAGACCATACCTTACTCTAATTTTGTTTGAAACAAGCCAAACATAAATTTTGATAACTTCAAATTTTGATAGAATTTTAACATGAAAATTTCAATGAGAGGTTTATATATAACAACAAAATGGTCATTATAGATGATGTATGGTATCAAAGCATAAACGTAAGGTATGCCCTAGTTTAAGTATAATTCTTAATTTCCCTAGGTGTACAATTATACAAGCAGATCAATCATTGTCTCCCTCCCTGAAAGATTGTAGATGATGTAATGGTCCCAACGGTGGTAAACCTCTTCAAACATTATAATTGTGGAGTACTAAAAAAATAGGTCAATTGAATAGTGCCCTCAGAGTCCAAGATAGTAAAGTCTACAAGATTGTCTATTATAACCCAATAACTAAGGTTATGATGGTATATATTGCAGATAATCCTTACCAAGTAAGCCAATCACCCAAACTAATATGTAAAAGAAAATCATAACACAAAGCCCAAAAAGAGCTCCTAGAGTGAAAAACCTGGTGTCACAATGTAACAATAGTCTACATACAACTCAAAGTATGAAAATACAACTGAGAATCAAAAGAAAAACACAAGTCCATCTATGAATACAAACTAAGACATAAACTGGATAGGATGAGTTCAGAGGTCAACTTTGACAACACAAAGCAGCCCCTACCTCGAATCTACCTAATCATCTCCCAAACTCAGTTGTCGTGTGACACACTCGTTCTTAGATCTACACCAAAAGGGTACAGTTGAAATAGGTATGGTATACTTGTACTCGGTAGGTATTATAGGCAGACTTAGAAAAGTAGAAAATAAAGTATATAAACACACTATGAGCACATCACCTCCAATCACAAAATGTCCCAAGTGGTAGCTCACACAGTCTCTACTAACAGTTATAAATATGTAACATAAACCATATAAACATAGAAAAAAGAAATACAGAATATATATACATCACGGCAAACACGAATGAAGAATATTGAAGATGCATAATGTATGAAATTCAATGAGAATGATAATGATGATACGATATGACCAAGGTTATCACATAAACTCCGTATACACTTATGGAGCATCTATGCTTCTAGGTAGGACCCATGGGGGGTTTGTAACCCATATACAATCTCCATACTCCATCCTAGTCTCATCATCTATATCTTCTCTCCAACTCATGGGCCATAAAAGAGGGTTTTATAGAAGTATCATATTTCATCCAAAAATCAACATTCCACAATGGTATCAATATCTAATGAATGTATGTATGATATGAGATTGTAATATTCACGAATAAACCACAATAAGGATCTCAAATCCAACCAATATATACGCACACGAAATCAAAATAAACTCAATATGTCTATCATAATCCGATTTACGAGTCATGATGAAACATACTAAACTCTACGAGTAGGTAAGCTGAACCGTTATCCAAAGCTATTAGCAGTGGGTTAACTTGGTGGAAATGCCCCAAAAAGGGCCAAATAGGCAATTCAATAATAAATAAAAAATGCAATAGAAATAGTCTAAAGGTAGCCACAATATAGAAAACCATTCCACGACCTGGTAGATCCAGTACAAGAGCTACTATAAATACAACCTAAGTCTAAAATAGTCAATACAATCCTGTCTAAAAATTAGAGACTAGACATAAGTAAGATAGATGGAAATTAGGCAAATTCGACCGCAAGAGCTCACCCTATCTTCGAAATCTAACATAGCATGATCCTTAAATCAATGGCAGTAACTAGCACTTGGATCTTTACATAAAAGCAACAGAAGTGTAGTATGCGAACCAAAACCACGGGTACTCAGTAGGCATCATCAACTGACTACGCTAAATCATTATATAAATACGATAAAATTGAAGATAACATAATAAATTCAAGATTGAGACAAACCTGAATCAACTACAACATCATTTTACATAAATAAGTAAATAACCGAAATAATAACATAATATTCGGGACCAACCACATGTGATTATAACTACAAAATTAGCCCCAATAAGTGCAGAAAAGTAAATAACCCGATGCAGGCCCCCATTAGACTAGAGGGTACACACAAAGATAGTATAACCCGAACCACCATCATTTACAGACTCTCAAGGTACAACAAAAATCTATCCATATCTTACCACACAACGATAATTTCCCCTTCCGGACTTTAAAAATTCATACCCGTATCATCAATATCATCCTCTATAACCAACACAATAAGCATTAACATAGTTGATATCATACCACCAATATCCTGATTAATATTATAGCAATATCCAAACTGAAACTGATAATTATGTAATCAATATCTTAATAATCTACAAAACTTGAATCAAGTATGTATGTCATCAATGTTATTAACAATATTTGGACTCAAAGTAAAATTATATAATCAAAGTCATCATCAATATCCAGACTTAAACCAATTATTATATCATCAATATTATAAATATTTTATTCGGACTTGATCTAGAAATCTTATATTCAATATAATAAGCAATATCATAATCACTAGCATAATCGATAACATAATCACTAGCATAATCAATAAGACTCAACTCTTAATATTCAACCCACCATCACCAGCAAGTGCCAAAGTCCTCAATATTAACTCAATAAGCAATTTCAAGACGTAAAACAAGTGTATAAAAGGTTTTCAACAGCAACACAAATCATGGCCTAAGGTGGGTCAAAGGGCCTGTTTCTAAATCCCTAAAATTCAGTACTAAGCAATTTCTACCCTAGACTAGGCTAAGGTATCTAAATCAACTTTTAGATATCAAACAAAGATTAATTTGACCTAAGATAGAAATTCTACTAATGGTCTAAGCAACTAAGCTAAAGATCCTAAATTATGATTTTCAAATTTTCTAGAAGGTCTAACTAACCTAAATATGCCAATTTGATCACCAACACCTAAAACCCATCCCAAATGTAATATAATATCCTAAATATACTTTGACATATCTCAATCTATCAAGGGGGAAAACCTAGCCTACCTGGACACTAAAGAAAGCTCAAAGAATCCACTAAGCCACCAACTTTCCTTTTCGAGAAGCTTCTACAAGATGCAAAGCTATCAAAATCACAATCTACTCATCAACAAGATAATAATAATACCCATAATGCACCATTGTGCTTTGGGTTTAAAAATCTCACCAAAATCCCATGTGGGTCCTATTTACACAAATCGTATTTCTGAAGCCAACCCAATATTCCCTCATGCTCAAAAAGGAATTACCCTTAAGAATGGGTGAAATCCGAGCTATATTATTGCTAAAATCAAGCCATCAAGGTTTAGGGATTTTAGGGAAGAAAAAGGAAAATCAATCATGAAAATGGAGGAATCTTACCTCAGATTCAAAGGGAAATCGCATAACAATCGTCATCAAAGCTCCCATATCATCCAAAAGCTTTAATCCTAAGCTTTTACACTCCTTAGGGTTTAAGTATCAGGAAGATGGATGAAGAAGGGGCAAAAATGGGATGGAAATGGGATATTTATACACTTTCTAGGTGCTCGGGAGTCGCTATAGCAACCCATCCCTCGTGATCACCATAAATAGAGCCTGATAGGCAATTCGTGATCGTGACATATCACTGGAATTGCAACATATGTTAACCTTCCAAGGGTATTGCGATCGCGACCCCTAGCTAGCGATTAGTGAGTGCTCGCAACCGTTGGCTTGGAATATTCCAAGTCTCCGCCAACCCCTCGATATTCATCTAGAATCCTGTATACGGATACAAACTATGCTACAATACAAAATTTAATGTTCCAAATTCAATGGAACAATCCATATTTCCATCCGAGATTATTTTGACAAAAAATGGGTCCCACACCTTCGTTCCAATTTCTTAACTTTTTGATCTATAGGTAGAAATGAGCCTGGGTGCCTCCGGACCCAACTCAAGAGTCCTCCTAGCCTATATCATTATTCCAGAGCTATTGGATTAGTCAGAATTAGTATACGAGGTGGTTTGAGTAATTTTTTGCCTAGTAGTCAATTCAAACTAGCAAAGACTTTAAAACACAAATTTGGCTATAAAAACCAAACTGCCTGGTGACTGAACTGTCAATCCCGGCAAGTCATAAATGACTTGGGGAAGGTATGGAAAATATCTAACGGTAAAAATAAGCAGAAATGTGGAAAATGACCTGAAGGGTCATTATAATATCCACTATAAAAAGAACTTTTATTCACGATTAAGGATTAGGATGTACTTGAAGTCTCTAACAGGTGAGGATATTGTGTCTGCATCTCACTCTTAATCTCCTAAGTAGCCTCCCCTACTAGGCAATTCCTCCATTGAACCTTAACTAAAGGAATATCCCTAGTGCACAACGGTTGGCATTACTAGCCAAAATAAGAAGAGGCTCTTCCACGAAGGTCAACCACTCATCTAGCTTTGCTGAGTCCAGCCTAAGCACATGAAATAGATTGGGAATTTATTGCTACAACATAGAAATATGGAAAACCAGGTGGACAACAAAAAAATTTGGAGGTAAAGCTAACTTATGAGCCACCTCACTAATTGAGTGGAGAATCCCAATGGGTCTGATATATCCAGGGTTGAGCTTGCCTTACTCACAAATCTCATCACGTCTTTTATGTGCGACACACAGATGAATACCCAATCACCTACTGCAATTCTCAAGGCACAAAGTCTACAGTCAACATAAGCCTTCTGCCTACTCTGAGCTTCTCTCAACCTATCATGAATCACCCTGAATCTATCCAACAACTCCTAAAGAAAGTCAGTCCCACGGGATCGAAACTTGAATGTCTCAAATAATCCAATTGAAGAATGACATCTCCTACCATACATGGCCTTAAAAGGTGCCATATCAATTCTTGAATGATAATTATATTATATGCAAACTCTGCCAAGGCTAAGTTTTGCTCACACTGACCTACAAAATCCATAACACAATACTGGAGCATATCCTCGAGGATCTAAATATCCTACTTCAACTGGCTATTGGTCTGTGGATAAAAGGCTATATTGAGATCCACCTGAGTACCCAGCTCTTCCTAATAATCTCTCCAAAAGATGGAAGTGAACACAAAACCCAATCTAAATGATAGATAAAGGCACCCCATGCAGAGAGACTATTTCATAAACCTACATATGGGCCAATCTTTCGACACTAAATGATATCTAAATAGGAAGGAAATATGTCGAGCTACAAAGTCTAGAGTATAATCCTCAAATATTGGACGTTCTCCTCTTTACTCCTTGAATACACAAAGATGTTATAGATGAACACGATCATGAAGGAATCTAAATAAGGCATGAACAATCGGTTCATCAACTCTATGAACACAGTTGGGGCATTAGTCAACCCAAAGGACATCACTTGGAACTCATAATGACAATAACGGGTCCTAAAAGTTATATTCAAAATATCCTCATACTTAATCCCCAGCTGATGGTAACTAGACCTCAAATCAACCTTATAAAACACCTCTACACCCTGAAGATGGTAGAACTAGTCATCAATGGGAGGTGTAGGATAACGGTTCTTCACCATCACCTTAATTAGCTACCTATAATCATTAAACATACGCATGGTTCCATCCTTCTTCTTCAAAAAAAATGCAAGAGCTTCCCAAGGATACACACTCGGTCTAATGAAACACTTAACAAGAAAATCTTGAAGCTTGAAATTCAGCTCCTTAAGATTTGCAAAATCCATAAGATTAGGTGCCAGGCTTAAGATCAATAAGAAAACTCAATCTCATAGGTAGGAGGTATACCAGGAAGATCAGTAGGGAAAACATTAAGAAACTCACAGACTACAGGAACAGAGTCAAGCGATGAACTATCCCAAATAACATCATGAATATAAGAAAGGTAATAGTCTCAACCACTCGAAATAAGTCTCCTAGCACATATATATTAAATAATCCCCATCGACTAACAGCTAACAACTCTTTTCCACACGATTAGGGGTATGCTGGGCATGGCTGAGGTAATGGTCTTGGCAAAAAAATCCATGAACACGTGATAGTAGGACAATCAGTCCTTGCCCAAACTTACATCAAAATCAACAATGTACAATATAATAAGATCTACATGATTACTAACATCTCTAACAATCATAACACAAAATCTGAACACCCATTCCACTACTAAAGAATCACCCACAGGAGTAGATACACGTAATGGCATAAATAATAAATCCTAAGATAAGTCTAATCATAGAGCATAATAACTATATACATAAGAATAAGTGGATCCCAGATAAAATAAATAAAAGGTCGACTGATGGCTCACCAGAATTGTACCTCTAACAATAGAATCCGGAGTCTCATCCTTAGGTCTAGAAGGCACTACATACAACTGACCATGCCCACCACCTAGCTAGGATCTTGAACGATATCCTATCCTACCTGCCTAAGTACAATCGCGAGCACCTTGGGGACTATCCCTACGACCAAGCAAACCACCTCTAGCCAATGAATGAACTGCTCTAAAAGGGGGAACACTTTGAGCTGAAGCAATAATCTCCACATGTCTAGGGCACTTTCAAGAATAATGACTAAAAGCTCAACAACTATAACAGGTCACCTGAACTGAACCAGAATAATAAGATCCAGCTGAGCTGAAATAGCCACCTCGACTAGAATAACTAAAGGACAAATCCCTCAAAGACTAACCTATACCATGACCAGGACGATCATTAACACAAGACTAACCTTCATCAGTAATCTAGAGCACTTCTTGAATGGGTCTTCTAGATTTACTCTGAAGCTGATATGGCTGACGTAGAGGGTACCTACCCTGAGAACTACTACCTCTAAAATGGGAGATACTACAACTCCTACTGAAACTACCCTGATATCTAGGCATCTTATTTCTGCCCCCCTTGGACCTCACGATGCATCTTCTCCATCACCTGAGCATGATAAAAAAGCTCAGCAAAATACCTACCTATAATAACAAAACTCTAAATAGATATGCAAGAATAATTTCTTAATCCTCGAACAAAGCAACGAACCCTCTCATACTCAGTATTCAGAATAGAGTAGCATACCTAGAAACTCTTAAAAACTAGCCTCATAATCCATAACTCTCAAGAAGTACTACTCCAATCTTGAAAATAGATCCCTCAAGCAATCACTAAGACTGTGAGGCATGTACTTCTCTAAGAAAATCTCGAAGAAGTAAGCCTATGTCAAAGGAGAAGATCAAGATGGCTTGAAATCAAGATGACTTATCCACCAATGTTGAGCTTCCAAGTCCAACTAAAAAGTAGTGTAGTCCATATTATGATTCTTAACTAGGCCTAAATTATGGGACCTATCCTCACAAGCAATCAAAAACTCATATACATCCTCACCTGGTGCACCAGAAAACCTAGGCGAAGCCAATCTCAAGAATCTACCCAACATCTTTAAATCATAGGCAAACATAGCAGGATAGAAACCCATTAGTCGAGCAGCTGCCAGCTAAGAAACTACCACCACAGGAGGAATGTTAGCTATATGAGCCTCAGTACCACTCTGATCTATAGACTGTGCACGATCAGGCAATGCACCACTAAATAACCCCAAAAGCTAATCTAAAGCATCCGTGAGCACTGAATAAGAAATAAACCCCAGTTGAGCCTGGGCTGATCTCGGTCCCATTGCTAGCTGGGGTAGAAGAATCTCTAGCTTAGGAGTAGGAATAGGGTCTGGTGGAGGCTCCCTATCCTATCCCTAAGATGGGTACACATCTCAAGGTTTTCCAAGACCTTTATCTCATCCACAAATAGTGACACGATCCCTAGGCTCAATCATGGGTCCCTTATCTCGTGTAGTAGTAGCACGCATCGTAGCCTTATACTAAGAGTGAAGTCAAAGGAATGCTTCTCAAACTAACTCATACACTTAGCACAAAGTGAGTGAAAAAGTAAAGAACTCCAAAGAATTTTCTATCCTCCTGAAGATTAAAAATAAATGTCCTCATTCTGATCTGCGGATGATAACACTCAACTTACACATCAATTTAAGTGTAAGACGGTCGTCGTCAATATATTTACCTAACTTTGGAGTCGGGGTCAAATCCTCGAGGAACAATGTTAGTAGTAATCAAGTTAATTCAAAATAATATATACTAGATAAATTCAAACTAATGGTATAAAAAGATAAAATTGGTGGAAATATGTATCTACACTAATGTCTCTTTTTGGGTTTATCTAGTATAAATTCGAGGTTATGAATAATTATAGTTCTAACAATTATGCACGGATCTTGGAATTATGCGTTACTAAGGGAATGACATGTGGGTGTTATTAATCAACATTAATTTAGTAGATAAAATATGGGTAGGTTCGATTATAGTTTTTCACCCATTGATTCTTTCAAATACCTAACAGGTGTGTTTAACATTTGGTAACCGAACCTCAATTTAGGCATCCCCATTTCTAAGATAGTACCCATTGTATAGTTAACCTCATAATCCCCCTTATTTCTAAGATAGTGAAAATTTAGCTAACTAAACACATCATTGTCTATCATTGCTTTGGTCTCCACATCCCTCTTTTAAGGATGATGTGAATTCCTAAAGTTCCCCTAAAATCCTTCTTTCAGAGATGGCCTTGAGCTTTTTAGTGTTTTGAGCTTTTACTCATCAAACCCATGTGGGTATTTGGGTCTTTCACCCACAAATCCCAACTAAGTAGCATATAAATGATAAAAACCATAAAAATGAACTACCAAATAGAGGCTAACAATAATAACCCACACACACTTTAACCCCTATTCATACATAACCCCAAGAGGGATATCTAGCTACACATAAGTTAAATAAGAATACATATACCAATAATGTCCATTGAAATGGCTTGTTGAAGATTAAGTAAATGTTACTTCAAACTTTGCTCTCCCACAAATCAACAATGGAAGTGAGTTATTCCTCCACTTAGAAGGTATACAATGTATTCTGATCCAAAATTTATACAATATTTTATTCTCCAAATATGGAGGCTATGAACTCAAGAGCTAAACCTAAAATTTTGAGAAGATGGAATATTATGCATAATTATAGGGTTTGAGTCTTTTTGTAAAAATTGGGATCAGCCACGTGTATTTCTGCCCTTGGGATAACCTCTTCCGCTAAGCCGAGATCGTACTAGTTTGGCTGCGACTGCGACCTCCCGATCGTGATAGACTTGTGTGAATACGGTTGATTGACCCTAATTGAATACCATGACTGTGGTTAATAGACTACAACCACGGTAACTGAGGCATTTCTGCTCCAGGTCTTCAGCTGTAATTTCATGCTCCCTTTTTGATCATTTTAAGCTTCAATCCACATCTTTCTATCTCTTCAACTCTCTGCCTTCAAAGTGTGGATGTTAGTTCCTTTAATCTCAATTATGTCTCATTTATTCATTCAAAACAATGTAATATGCACGGATGATGAGTGTGAATGAGTGGTAAAATCACTACTCATCAACACCCCCAACTTAAAACCTTGCTTTTCCCCAAGCAATACCATCCCTTATTATGAGACACAACTATCTATTCCCAATATTTTTTCCTTAAAGATCAGAATGACCTTTACTTTAGTCCTCATCACAAGTAGCTCATTGCACATGTGCTAGGCTAGTTTCACTGTACCCCTCATTATAAAATTGGAATATCAAAGGATGCATAAGACTTTAAAGAACAACCAAGCAGCAAGAACTTATACTATAGAAATAGCTTCCTTTTGACCAAGACTAAGCTATACTCCATTTGCCTCATTTTCCGGGAGGAGACACAATCACCCACCTTAGATTGTTCACATGCCCATCTCTTAAGAAAGAGAATTCCATACACAAACTACCAAATATACAACAAGGAATTTTAAGTGCAAGAACTCTCTCCCTCACAGAAGAAATCTCTATGCAACAAGTGTCCTACCATTGGCTTTCCCCTATTTTTAATTGCCACTATAAAGAAAGTAAATGGTTGGAGATCTCAAAGGACTTTATAAGCTTGGAACGTAGGCTCAGGTTAGGGTATGATATCATTTGAAAATAACATGGCTATTCCCTTCCTTGAACATTTACGTCATATTATTCAATCAACCTTTTTGACTATGGGCCACTCCTATTTATTTTCTCTCTTTTAGCATGCCTACTTTTTGCTTCCTTTGTTCACCAATTTTTATTTCTATTTCTTTTTCTTGCAATTTTCATGCAATTGTTTCTTTTATTGGATCCTTTCTTTTTCTATTCCTTCATTTTCAACACTGTACGCATATTTGACATTTCATTAACACTTTGTTGGCCCCAAACTTCCTCCCAACAACTTTTACCACCCCAACTTAGGCTTTTAGACTCAATTTATATTCATAAGTTTAAGAAGGGTAGGTTTCAAAAGAGGAAAAATAGAAGTGTCACGACTTGTAATGTGTTCGCCAAAGAAAAGTCAAAAGGCTCAAAATGGGTAACTAAGGATTGCATTTGAGCACGGGTAGGATTTTTAGGATAAAGTGGGTTTTCAATACCAAAAGATGGCCTAAGATCATCTCTCCAACAAAATATAATTGGCATTAACTTTGAAAGACTAATGGGGCAAGTTCTAGATAACATAAGTATACAAGAGATGAATTCAAATAGCTCACCACTCATGGCATGCAAAAATTTGCCAAGGGAGCTCAAATGTCCCTCCCGCTAGAGAGAAAATTGGTGTATCAATTTCTATTCCCAAGTTATGAATTTATGAAGCCAGAAAAAGAGAAAAAGTTTTGTTACAACATTGCTCACCTCCATGACCTTGATTTACAAAAATTTTTTTTTGGACAGAGGGGTTTCTTGTTTTGCATTAGTACCACACAAAAATTGCTAAACAATGATTCCAACCAAAGCCTTAGTCTTACTTTTTGGCCCAAAACAGGAAAAACACCCGTATGGCTACTCAGACTTCACTAATGGTGTATAACATGATCCCAAATTTACAATTTACAATGCCACAGGTACTCACACTTCCCTTGCATTCATGACATTTATGCTATGGGTACTCTGAATTTCCCTGCACCTATGTCTCAAAACCTAAAACACAATGCTTTACCCTTAACAATGTCGTCATTCAATCTATCATAGGGAAAAGCTTGTCATGCATCACCAAAATCAATAATAAAGCTAAAGTTAAAAGAGAAAAACTAAAACTAGAAGAAAAAACATGATAATCCATAAAACATAGGCACCATCAGAGTGCCCAACAATGTAGCATCTCAAAAAAAATAAAAAATAGTATCCAGAGTGTCATCCTAAGACAATACCAAAAGAAATATCCAGCAACAATCAACACAACATAAAATAGGGGGCACCCCCAGGTATGCAGAAATTGTAGTTCCTGCAAACCCTGTCCTCAGGTATGGAGATCGTAAAGCCTTGATAGTGATCACGGTCATCGGGACTGCGATTGCGGTACCTGAGACCAGATTTGACAGTTTTTGCACTTCAATCTAAATACATACTTTTAACCCCAACTTTTTGTTCCCTCTAGGCATATCAACATTATAATCATAGAATTTGAGCCTAGAATATGTGATCACAACCCCAAACTTGAAGGAGTTAGAAGTGAACTCTTTGGGGCATTAAATCAAACACATGGTGTGCACGCTTGTTTCAACCATTTTAAGTCTAAATCTTGGTACTCAAGACTTCCCCATTAGTATGTACACCAACTACAATAGCTAACCACAACAATAATCATGAACTAACATGCATTTAGAAATAAAAGCTTTAATTCAGGTCTCTTTCTAAACTACAAGTTCTAAGCATACAATTAAGTTAAAATTAGGTAGATAGGACAGCATAACAAGGTTGGATGATGCAAAAGAAATCAAATGACACTTAGATATGCAATGCAAATCTAAAAAGTTGAGAGAATTTGAGTGAATTATGAAAGAGATGCATGTGGGAAATGGGCATTTGGATGGTCATTTAAATTGATTTGACCACGATCGCAGTCACTTGGCCTCCGCAATCGCAGTGACACATACTGCAGTTGCGGTAACTGAGACCAAACAATAGTGTCTCCTACACTTCTTGTTCAGTCTAAACTGTCAATTTCATGCGTTCTTTTTTCATATTCAATCAAAATTCCTCTTAGTACCAACATTTCATGGATTATGCATGCATAAACAAAACAAAAATCTACTCTACTATGCATGAATTAAGAAAGATGTGTACCACTTTTTATGGCGTGATGGGGTGCCTCCCATCGAGAGCTTAGTTTAACGTCATAGCACGACGCCTTCACCATTTCTTTTTGTTCTTCCACTTAGAATATTTGAATCTCCATTCCAGCTTTCGTTCAATATGCAATGAGCGGCAGAGGGACAAATGATTCAGATCTTCCGAGATAAGGTTTGGATGAGGTGATAAAATGGAAAGAAAGATTTGATCTCACCATTTTAAAGATTTAAACCTTTTGCCAACTTTACATCAACTTTGTGGCTTGTCCCCTTGGGTAAAAGTGTGCACATAAATAGGCCACTCTTGGTACATTGAAAGTTGTGTTCCTTGGCCTTTGATGGATGGTGTTCCAAATTCTCTTTCATAATGTCAAATTCCAAAATGTAGAAATCGTACTCCATCTCCCCACAATCCATGATTTTCCCCATTGGATAAATTCTCATCACATCCTCAAGGCACAATGTTGAAAAGTGGGTTGAATGAGGTCCAACCCTTAATTTTGAAATAGCCTCCTCCTAGCACCTTCTCCTTGAAATGAACTAGAGTCATCATAAGAGATTTGCCTTGATTTTTCTAGTGACTCCAGTACCATTCCTTTTATTTTAGCATCTTCTTCCCCGTCTGATATGGTAGAATGGGAAGTCATCGAGGAGTTTTTCCTACCAAGCTCATCATCTTAGCTTGGTTTCTCTTCTTAATGAACCTCCTTATGGGAGATGGGCAAGTTAGTGATAGTTTCAAGCTCTTCTTCTTTGCCCATTTCCTCCATCTTGACACTTTTCCATCCTAATGCCTCTTGTTGTATGTCTTGTATATTCCCACCCGTTGACTCTACCCAATGCAAAATAGCTAGTAGCCTTGTGTTAAAACTATTGGACTCGGTATGTTGCTCTTCCTTCTTCTCATCATAGGACCTATCAAGCTCATAAGAAGAACTATCAACCCCGTTAGCATAATAGGGGGGAAGGGCATTTGGACAGTCATCCTTATATCCTTCTCGACCACTACATAAAGAATAGCTATACTCCCTATAGGATCGAGATGGTGGGTCCATATCTCTCTGAGAAGCATAGTCACAATCTCTCCTAAAGTTTGGTCCATCATAAATTGGACATGGGTCATCACGATAGGACTCCCAACTACCGACGACATACTTGTCGGAAGATGCCACAGAGAAAATAAAATATAATAAAAATCTACCTACAAAAGAAAATCACAAAAAAATATATACAAGCTTAAATTCAAGCAAATAAGCTAAAATTATAAACAACTTCTTATGACCAATTGTTCCTTGACAACAGTGCCATTTTTTATAATACTCAACTTACACGTCAATTTAAGTGCAAGGCGGTTGTCGTTAATATATTTACCAAACTTTGGGGTTGGGGTCAAATCCTCAAGGAACAATGTGAGTGGCAATCAAGTTAATTCAAAATAATAGATACTTGCTAAATTCAAACCAATGATATAAAAAGATAAAAATGGGGTAAATAGGTATCTATACTAATGTCTATTTTTGGGTTTTTCTAGTATAAATTCGGGGCTATGAATAATTTGAGTTTTAACAATTATGCACGGATCTTGGGATTATGTGTTACTAAGGGAATGTCATGTGGGAGTTAGTAATCAACATTAATTTAGTAGATCAAATATGAGTAGGTTCGGTTATAGATTTTGATGGTAGTCTTTCAACAAAACACCAAACTTTCACCCGATGATTCTTTCGAATACCTAATGGGTATGTTTAATATTTTGTAACTGAACCTCAATTTAGGCATCACTATTTCTAGGATAATACCAATGGTATAGTTAACCTCACAATCACCCTTATTTCTAAGATAGTTAAAATTTAGCAAAATACACACATCATTGTCTATCATTGATTTGGTCTCCACATTTCAAGGATGATGTGAATTCCTAAAGTTCACCCAAAACCCTTCTTTCAGAGATAGCCTTGAGGTTTCTAGTGTTTTAACTTTTAATCATCAAACCCATATGGGTATTTGGGGCTTTAACCAACAAATCCAAACTAAGTTAGCATAGCAATGATAAAACCCATAAAAATGAACTACCAAATAGAGGCTAACAATAATAAACCATACACACTTTAACCCATATTCACACATAACCCCAAGAGGGAGATCTAGATACACATAAGATAAATAAGCATAGATATACCCATAATCTCCATTGAAATGACTTATTAAAGATTAAGTGGATGTTAGTTCAAACTTTGCACTCCCACAAATCAATGGAAGTGAGTTATTCCTCTACTTAGAAGATCTCCAATGTATTCTTCACCCAAAATTTATACAATATTTTCTTCTCCAAGTATGGAGGCTATGAACTAAATAGCTAAACCTAAAAAATTGGGAATATGGAATATTATGCATAATTCAAGGGTTTAAGTCTTTTGTCAAAATTAGAATCAACCACGTGCATTTCCAGATTTTCCCTTGGGCTGAACTATTCCGCTAAGCTGCAATTGCACTGGCTTGGCTGCGAATACGATAGACTTATGCAACCGCGTTGATTGACCCTACTTGACTGCCACGATCGCGGTCAGCAGACCATAATCATGGTAATTGAGGCCCTTCGGCTCCAAGTCTTCAACTGTACTTTCTTGCTCCCTTTTTGATCATTTTAAGCTTCAATCCACATCTTTCTATATCGTCAATTCTATGCCTGTAAAGTGTGCATATTTGTACATTTAATCACAATTATGTATTATTTATTCATTCAAAACAAGGTAATGTACACGAATGATGAGTTCAAGTTAGTGGTAAAATCACCACTCATCAATAAGACTCTACTAGACATTTGGTCTTGTACCAACAATACCGGTGTAGCCTAGGCTCTAATACTATTTTTTCACAACCTGATGCACGAGTCATGATGGCACCTACTAAACCCCGCAGTAGGTAAGATAAATCATAACCAAAAGCTATAAGCAATGAGCTAACTTGGTTGATATTCCCCATAAAGGTCCAAATAGGAAATTCAATACCTAAATAAGCAATGATATAAAAATAGCCTAAAGGTAGCTACAATATATAAAACCATCCCACGACTCAGTAAAGATAGTACAAGAGATACTATAGATACAAACCAAGTCTAAAATAGTCAATATAATCCTATCTTGAAACTAGAGACTATATATAAGTAAGATAGAAGAAAATGGGGCAACTCTGACTCCAAGAGCTCAACCTATTTTCGAAATCTTACACAACATGATCCTCTAATCAACGACGACAACTATTACTTAGTTATATATCAAAAAGGTAAAGAAGTGTAGTATGAGTACCAAACCATGGGTACTAATTTGGCATCATCGGGCAACTGAGGGAAATCATGATATAAATACAAAAAATGCAAGATACATACGTGAATCTACTCCAACATCATTGTAAATAAATAAGTAAATATCCAGAATAAAAACATAACATGTGGGATCAAACACATACAATTATAACAACAAAATTGTCCCCCATAAGAAAATAAGTAAATAACCCAACACAGGCCCCTATAAGATTGGAGGGTACACACAAAGATAGTATAATCCTAACCACAATGATTTAACAACTCTCAAAGTATAACCAGAATCTGTCTATTTCATATCATAATACAATAATTTCCCTTTTTGTACTTAAAAGGCAAAACCCATATCATCAATATCATCCTTCATAACCAATATCATAAGAATCAACATCGTTTATATCATACCACCAATATCATGATTAATATATAGCAATATCCAACCTCAAATAGGTAATTATATCATCAATATCATAATAATCTTCTAGACTTGAATCGAGTATATATGTCATCAATGTCATTATCAATATCTAGACTCAAAACTATAAAATCAATGACATTATCAATTTCTGAACTTGAACTGGTAAGTATATCATCAATGTTATAATCAATATCTGTACTTGAATCAATAATCATATATTCAATATCATGATCAATAATTACTACAATAATCAATAAGCCACAACTCTCAATATTCAACCCGTCATCACCATCAAATGCCAAAGTTCCTCAATATTACCTCAATAAGAAATTTCAAGAAGTACAACAAGCATATAAAAGGTTTTCAATAGCTAACAAAAATCTTGGCCTAAGGTTGGTCAAAGGGCCCAGTTCTAACTCCCCTAAATCCACTACGAGGAAATTTATTCCCCAATCTAGGATAAAGTTTCTAAATCCACTTTTAGATGTCAAAAAAACCTTAATTAGCCCTAAGATAGGAATTCTACTTATGGTCTAAGCGACTAAGCTAAAGATCTTAAATTACGGTTTGAAAATTGCGTAGAATATCATAAATATACTATGACATAGCTAAATCTTTCAAGGGGAAAACCTAGCCTACTTGGACGCTGAAGAAAGCTCAAAGAATCCACTTAGTCACAAACTTTACTTTTTGAGAAGCTTTCGGAAGATTTCAATATGTCAAAATCACAATCTACTCATCAACACAAGAATAATGATATCCATATTGCACCATTGTGCTTCGGGTCCAAAAATCAGACCAAAATCCCATGTACGTCCCATTTATGGAAATTGGGTTATCAAAGCCAACCCAATATTCCCTCATGCTCAAGGAGTAATTACCCTCAAGAATGGGTGAAATTTGAGCTGTATTGGTGCTAAAATAGGCCACCAAGGTTAAGGATTTTAGGGAAGAAAAGTGGAAATTAATCATGATAATAGAGAAATCTTACCTCAAATCCAAAGGGAAATCATGTAATAATTGTTACCCAAGCTCCCAAATCACCCATAAGATTTAATCCTAAGCTTTTCCATTAATTAGGGTTTGAGTATCAAGATAACAGATGAAGAATAGGCAAAACGGGTTGGAAATGGGATATTTATACCCTTTCTAGGTGCTCGGGAGTAGCTATTACAACCTAGCCCTCCAGATCGCCATAAGCGGTGGCTTCTGGATGAGTCGTGATCGTGACAGACGCACTGTAATTATGGCACATACTGACCTACCAAGGGTATCGTGATCATGACCCCTTGATCTTTTTTAGCGAGGGCACCAGATATGGTTGAGACTGAATTTTCCAAGTCTTTGCTAAGCCCTCGAGATTCATCCAGAATCTTGTATACACAAATGGACTATGCTTGTCATGACCCGAGGCTACCCTCTAGTCACAACAACGGTGCTTACGGCCACAAGTGACCACAAGATAACTCATGACCTTTTACTTGCTATGAGCACTGAGTAAAATAGTTATATAACACATAAGCGGAAAATAAATTGATAAGGTACTGTAAATCTGAATACTAAAATACATAATAATGACATGTCCAAAAAGCTGATAATACTGAAAGAAATGACTGGATGTCTAACTAATTGTCTAAAAGCCTTTAAGCATCATGAGGAATTGATTGGACAAACTCCCAACTAACTCCAACTGACTGAACATAAGGAAGTAATGAAATAACTGAGAAAAACATATCTTGTCCTCGATGGATGAGGACTCACCACTACTGTTGCTGAATAACGCTGAGCTGTCTAAGAATGGTCGGAAAACTTAGTGTTCGAACCTATGCTATAAGACAACATAGCACAAAGAAAAGTATGTGGTCTGTACTTTGAATGTACTGGTATGTGAAATTAGAACTGACTGAAATGCATGAGATAACTGAGAACGAATGGATAAACATGAAATATCTGAGAATGCATGACCAAGCATAAGCATGTTACTAAAATATTCTAAAATCTGTAAGTCTGAAAATTATGTAACTGGATAACTGATAAATCTGTGGACTTGATCAAGCACAACTGAGCTGAGATACACTGACATACTAACTGAAACTGTGGGAGGTATCATATAACCGACATGTTCTAATCTGAGCTAATCGAAGTCCAACCAGTAACCCCAGTTGGAAGAGTGTCAGTACCATGTCACGAGTACTAATACTATCTAAGTGGATCTGCTACTTTGATTTCTCGAAGGACTAGGGAGTCGGTCCTAAACTGACGGGTGACCCCTAAAAGAGTGTCAGTCCTAAACTGGTGGGTGACATCTCCTAATCCTACACTGGCTACGTAGTTTTGGAATCTTAGGGACTGCTACTAAGGACCTAGTCCTAACTGGATGGTCAATCCCCATTCCTAGGTTTGCTCGATGCTAAATCCTACCCCCAACTGAAGTGACATTGGTACTGAACTGAACTAAATTAAATTGAACATTACTTCTGATGGTGCTCATCATTATTATATAAACTGAGTAAAATAATAATAATATCCATGGTTTAACTGAATCATTACTTGAAAATTTGAAATCCTGTAAAACACATAGGTATTGGTTGTTCATAACCCGCCAGCACTGAATGACCATAAAAATACGATACAAAACTTTAAACTATAGTATGGGATCATGGTTCAAAGACCCATAACATGGAAATTTCATCAAATATGAGGGAATCATGAACTTTAACATGGAAATGTGTTAAGTATGAGGAACATAACATGATTACATGGCTAAATTTATAAATTGGGGATTTAACATGAAATTCACTAGAATATGACATGGGAAACTGAAATTTAAAGCATGAAGCAACCTAACTTTTCATGGGATCATACATAGACATGAATTGAGTTCAAATTACTAGGGAACACATGAATTTAATCCATCTTTAACATATAAAATTCCATAGTAATGGAAAAACTCCATTATTTAATTATAAAGAAGGTTTTTGGTCTCCATGGGTGAAAGGGACCCATGGATGAATACGCACATACCTTAATAGCTATTTTCTTATGGATTTCTTGAACTTAGAAGATTGAACTCTTGATTTCATGAGAAAGAGCTTGGGTTTTGTTCTTGGGAGAAGAAGAGGGTTTCTTGAGAGCAATTTGGAGCGAAAGGGGATAATAATGCCCTTTTGGAAGTCCCAAATCGTGTTAGGGACAAATTGGGTTGAGAGAAGTGACTTAAATAACCCTTGGAAACTTAAACCATATAACTATATAGTATAGAGCCACACGACATGCCTTTGTCTCTGCAGAAGAAAGCAATGCGCCGTGCAGCTTACTCCGAAGGAGAAAGCCATGCATCGCCGACCACTCCACTTTGGGAGAGAGAAATGCGTCGCGGCCTTATTGTGTTCCTTCTCAATTTCAGCCATCCAAACACGCCCCGATCCTCATTCAAAAATCCAAAAAATCTCCCGAGATGTACTTTTAACCTCCCTAAACATGAATCAACTCAAAAACCAACATTTTGAGGAAGGGAAGGCCGAAATAAAAATTTGTAAAGTTTAGGGGTCTTGAAAATGACTAAGTCCTCAACACTTAGTGAAATTTTCAAGCCTTGGCCCCCTTAAGCATGCAACCAAGAGCTGAATCGTTAGAATATTATGGGGTATTACAATGCTACTATAGCAAATTTGATGTTCTAAACTCAATGGCGAAATCAAAATTTCCATCCAACTTCATTTTTAGTAAAAAGTGAGTCCCACACTCATATTTTACTTTCTTAACTTTCAGATCAACAGGTCAAAATGAGCCTGGGTGCCTCGAGATCCGAACTAAGATCCTCCTAGCCTAAAATCAATATTTCAGAGTTGTTGGAATTGTCATAATTGGCATACGAGGTTTTTTGACTAAAGTTTCTGTCGATTTCCAATTCAAACCAACAAAGACTGTAAAATAGGGATTTTACTCTAAAAATAAGAAAACCGCCCGATGACCAAAATGTAAGTCCCAGCAAGCCATAAATGACTTGAGGTATCTATGGAAAAGCTCTAACGACAAAAACAAGCAAAAATATGGAAAATGACCAGGGTCATTAGAATGCCATCCTTCCATAATTTAATACAAGCCATGTACCATTGAGTGAAATATGCAAGTAAGATATCACTAATATCACACTAATCCCATTGTAGGCATTTCTACCTTGTAGAAAACAACCAAATGAATACACAAGGCCAACAATATCAGATAAGACTCTCACAAGGGCCACATATAACAATATTAACATTATTTCCATGATTCATTACCGATATCCATTACATGATTTTATATAAAATATAAACTACCAAGTCTAGTCTGAAAAAGGTTAAGCCATAATATACCTCAAACGATGAAATCCCACTCCAAAGCCTTTAACATGGAGCATTCCCCTCTCGAACATCCTCAAAACCAACTAAAACATACAAATATAGGAGCAAGGTGTTAAAAGGAAGCCAACGATACCCATATTTGCTATTTCTAAGCCGGAGTCAAAATGGACCCCGAAATAGATTTTCAAAAGGAAAGATAAGATTAGAATTTTTTTATATAAAAACATTACCCAAGATTAAAAGAAGTCATAGGATACAACCCAAGTGAAAACGGGTTGAAAATAATGTTTAAATTCAAGAAACACAATTTTAGGATTTTTGGGCCAAAATTTCCAAATTTCACTTTTGAAATCATGAAATTACAGGTTTTAGATGACAAGAATCAAAGTAAAATAATTAACATATTGGTTTGGAACTTACCTAATCATGAAATGGAATGGATCAACAAAAATCCACTCTTTCCAAAGCTCAAATTCCCAAACATTGAAGTAAAACCAAGAAATAATGTTTATATATTGACCCAACACTGACTGCTTAAGCGCGAGTTGTCTGCCAAAGCGGTGCGACACTACACAGGTTTGCAGCTAAAGAGGACCTCGTAAAGCTAAAGAGTATGATACTAAAGCGTCCAAGGCCTGCTTTAGAGACACCTGACTACCAACTAGGTTCCACATTAGCGATGCCTCGCCTGCACTATATAATTGGTGCACCAATAACTTTGCTAAAAATGCAAAGTTGCATATCAAGCCCTTAGGAGTCGTCCAAAATCTCGTGTAGGTAAACAAAATATGCTACCAGACTAAATTTGATTTTTTAAATTCAATGAAAACATCAGATTGTTGCCAAAAGGCCGTTTTCACAAAATTAACCCCTAAGACCCAATTTCATAATTTTCCAAATCACGGGTCAAAATAAGACCCATAAGCTATAAAACCATAACAACTATACTACCAACCCATAATTAATGTTTTAGATCTGCTGGCACTGTCCGTTTTTCCATCTAACACACAGAAACATAAATGTTTACCAAAGTCAACTATCAGATTTTTTTACCACCTAAAAACCATAAACACTCACAAATCATTTTAGATTGCTTTGGGAATCATATCAATCATCTCTATACCATAAAAACATCACGTAGTAAAGGAGGGGTAATCTGGTCAAACCACATGAAAAGGAAAAGCTTACAAAATCAAGTCATTACAATGCCAATCACTAAAAATCTAGTTAGTCTTTGGCCTAATAGTAAGGTAAATACATGAATCATCAGAAAGTTGGGGTTAACTAATACGTAGGATGGACTCAACCTCTCAAGTAGCCTCATCTATAGGTCGATGCAGCCACTGGACCTTAACCACCTGAATATCTCTAGAACATAATCGTCTAACATCTTGGGCTAAAATGGAGACATGTTTTTCAACAAAGGACAACCTCTCATTTAACTACTCCATCTCCCAAAGAATGACATAAGACTCATCCAAAAATAACACCGTAGCATGAATATATGAAAAACTTGATGAACAACTGATAAATCTGGAGGCCATGTTAATTCATAATCTACATCCCCAATAGTATAAAGAATCTTAAATAGCTCGATATACTTGGGGCTAACCTTGCCCCTCTTCTTAGACCTCATCACGACCTTCATGAGCGACACACGAAATATGACCCGGTCGCCAACACTATATCTCAAGGCATAAAATCTACAATTTTCATAGCACTTTTGCCTACCTGGAGCCACTCGAAGTCTATCCTATATGACCCAAACTCTATCTAAAGACTTGCAAAGAAAGTCTATACCTCAAGGTCTAATTTTAAAAACCTCAAACTAACCAACTGGAGAGCAAAAATGCCTACCAAATATGGCATCAAAGGGTGTCATTTCAATACTAGAATGGTAGATATTATTACATGGCCTCGAAAGGTGTCATCTCAATACTAGAATTGTAGCTATTATTATATGCAAACTCTGCCAAAGCTAAATGTTGCACCAACTGACTTTCATAGTCCATAACATAAGCATGGGGCATGTACTCAAAAACCTAAATAGTCTGCTTCGATTGACTGTCGATCAGGGGGTAAAAGTTATGGTAAGATCATCTCGGGTGGCCAACTCCTCCTAAAATGCCTTTTAGTAGTGAGATGTAAAAGCTAAACCTCTATTTGGGATAATTGAAACTGGTAAACCATGGAGATGAATTATCACACCAACATAAATACGGTCCAACCTCATCGCGCTGAAGAAAACCTGAATAAGATTAAATGAGCAAAATTGGTCAATTGGTCAATGATGAACCAAACACTGTCAGAGCCACTTGAAGTATAAGGCAACCCAGTCACGAAGTCCATAGTGATCTATTTCTATTTCCACTCAAAAATATGTAACCTCTAAAGTAAACCAGTAGGTCTATGCTCGGGATTCACCTGCTGACAACATAGGCAACATGCTACAGTGTACACTATATCCTTTCTCATACCACCCTACTAGTAGTGTTGTCTCAAATCTTGATAAATCTTAGTCACTCCTGGATTGATAAAGTACCTAACATATTGGGTCTTCTCCAATATCAATGTCACCCAATCACCCATTCTTGGTATATAGACTCGGCCTCCAATAAACAAAACACCATCAAAATCAAGTGAGCCTTCCTTAGGATCACCACTCAACACCTTATCCTAAATCACTCTTAAACAAACATCATAAAACTAATGAGCACAAATCTGCTTCATCAAAGAAGACCTAGTCTCCACAAATACCGAAACACTCCAAGGGGTCAAAATATCAAGCCTAACCATCTTATTAGAAAAAGAATGAACCTCGAAGGCCAAGGGTCTCTCCTGGGTCAAAACTTGCGCCAAGCTACCTATACTTGTCGACTTTTGGTTCAAGGAATCTGCAACCACATTACCTTTCTTGGATGATAGAGAATAGTAAGATCATAATCCTTATGAAACTCAATAAAATAATGCTACCTCATATTAAGATCTTGCCAGGTGAAGAAATACTGAAGGCTATGATGAGCCGAGAAGATATCACAATGGACTCCATATAAATAATGTCTCCATAACTTTAAAGAAAATTCTACAATTCACAACTGCAAATTTTGGGTAGGGTAATTCTTCCTATGGAGCTTCAACTGATGGGAAGCATAAGTAATTACCTTACCCTTCTACATCAACACAACACCTAACCCAACACTAGAAGCATCTCAAAAGAAGATAAATCCCATGCCTTCTTTGACAAAGTCAAGATCGGAGTTGAGGTCAATAAATCCCTGAGCTTTTGAAATATCTGTTCACTAATATCGAACTACTAAAAGAATTTTTTTTTTGAGTTAACTTAGTCAAAGGATCCATAATAGATAAAAAAAAACCTCAACAGAGCACCGTTACTAGCCGGCTAAACTAACAAAACACCAAATCTCAGTATTAAAAGTAGGTTTATTCCAATCACAAACCACTGTAATCCTGTCTAAATCGACCATGATACCATCCTTGGTCACAATATGACCCTATAAAGATACAAACTCCAACCAAACCTCACACTTGGAGAACATAGCATATAATTTCTCATCTCTCAATATCTGATATACAATCCACAAATACTCCTCATGGTCGGCATCACTATTTGAGTAAAATAAGATATTATTTATAAATACAATGACTAAAGAGTCGAGATATGATCAAAACATCTGATTTATCAACTTCATGAATGAAGTTGGGGCATTGGTCAACCCAAAAGATATGATCAAGAACTCATAATGACTGTATCTAGTTTGAAAATCTATCTTTGGAATATCCAAATCTTTAACCCGCAACTAGTGATACCCGAACCTCAAATTAATCTTCTAAAACAACAAAGCACTCAAAAGACGATCAAACAAATCATCTATATGAGAAAGAGGATACTTATTCTTAATCATCAATATTTAAACTGCCAATAATCAATACACATACACATAGAGCCTTTCTTTTTCTTCATAAACAAGATAGATGCACCATAAGGTAATACACTAGGTCAGATGAATCCTTTATCTAGAAACTCCTATAACTAATCCTTCATTTCCTTCAACAATGTTGGGTCCATATTATAAGTAGGAATAAAGTGGGCTTGGTACCAAGATTAACATCAATAGTGAAGCAAATATAACAATTTAGAGCCATACCTGGAAAATCCATCGGAAAACATCTATGAACTCATGGATAATATAGGCAGAATAAAAAAAGTGGTAAAGTAATGTTAGAATCATGAATATGGGCCAAATGGAACAAACATCTCCTGTCATCCAAGTGACGAGTGTGCAAAAATGATATAGCTTTCTTGGGACTGAATAAAGCACACCCTTCTAAGCTATCCTTGGCATACCCAACAAAGCTAAGCTCACAATCTTAGCATAACAGTCTAGAATAGCATGATAAGGAGATAACCAATCCATATCCATGATAACATCAAAATCTACCATATCTAAGATGATCAAATCTACCCAAGTCTCATGCACAACAATGGGTCACAACACAAGATTAGTACACCCGATCCATAATTAAAGAGTTTTCTATAAGTGTAGATACATAGATAGGCATATTAAGAGTCTCACTATTAGAATCAAAACCCAAAGTAAAATCTGTAAACACATAAAAGAATGAAGATCCTGGATCAAATAACATAAATGTAAATTTGAAATAAATAGGGATGTTACATATGATAACAACGTCAAAAGCCTCTGCCTCTGGTCAGGCGGGTATAGTATAGAACTGACCACATCCACTATTATATTGAGTATCCCCATGACCACCACCATGGGTTCCACCACCTCTGCTTCACGCACCTCTAGTAGTACCTCTACCACCCTAAAAGTCACCTCTCACTATCAATATAAGACTAGGACTTAAAATATGGTGAGGGAAATCCTTGGCTACATGGATAAACTTATCACCTATATAACAACCTCGGTAGCTCAATTTTATAGCAGGGGGTATGGATAAGATAGAACAACCACCCTAGGATGACGCCTGACTACATAAAATGACTAAATCAGAACACCTGCTACCTAAACCCTATGAGGATTCCTACACTAGTCTATCATACTACCCATGATAACCTCTGAAATCTCTTCCTCGAGGGTGTGACCTCTGAACTCACCTTAACAATCCACTATTTTGGAATCCTCCTGAGAAGCTCAAAGGATAGACTCAGTAATCTTTGCATGATCCATAATAATCTAAAATGATGCCCTTAACACTATCATCTGGTTAGTAGAAAACTAACAAAAAACATCCTATCCCATCATGAACTTCTGAATCTTCTCAAACACAATGGCAATACTGGTAAAAGAATATTTATATAATGTATGGAAACATGACTCATACTCGACGACAGTCATGAAGCCTTTCTCTAAGTTATCAAACTTGTCTTGCATCTAATCCTTTAAAACATCAGGTATAAACGTATCCAAGAAGGCCTCAACAAATTGATCCTAAGTCATCTCTGGTAAACTAATTGGTCTACAACTAACTAGTGACCTCCACTAATCCAGGGATACATCTCTCAATTAATAGGTAGTATAAGAAACCCCATACGACTCAAGTGACTAATGGTTATGTAACTTCTCCCAACAATCAATTAAGAACTAATAGACATCCTTACCCATAACACCACTAAACTTAGGTGGACCTATGTGAGAAAATATATCAAAACTTTTTTTATCCTCACATGACATAACTATACTCGTAGCAATATAAGGCATGGTGAATATGGTTGGCTGAGATCCCACTTGAGGGGGTAATATTAATAAAGTCTTAACTCTAGATCTTAAAATACCATACTTAGATACTAGCACAAAAAAGGAACAACACTCAAAATTTGTGGAGTACCATAAGAAGAAGTCAGAACCACTGGAGGAACCACACTCGGAGCTGGAGAAACACCATAGGATAAATATGGCACCTATGAAGGTACAACATTCAAAACTCAAGGAACACTATAAGTAGTCTCTAACATAAATAGCGGTATAACAATTAGATTTAGAGATATTCCACGTACACTCACAGGGACACCCTCAATATGATTCAGCAGATGAGTCAATAACCCCTCCAAAACTACCATAGAAGAACTCTATGGAACCTGAGTAGGTCCTATATCTCTAACATGCTCAACTTGAGGTTTAGCAGAGATCCTTTTAATATTAACTCTTAAAAGGGTATATCCTCATGCTCGTCCAAGACCCATAACTCATCCTCTAGATTGGGATCTCTTCGTAGATAATAACCCAGCATCCCTAGCCTCATGAGATCCAATCCTCACCATCTAAGCAAAAAAGAGTGGAACACAGTTTAGTAGATAAGATATTGAAAGATCGTATGATAAGGAACAAAATAAGGAATATTCCTAAGGATATCTTATAGACACTCAAAGATAGATATGGACTTCTACATACCAATCTATAAGACACTACCAAATACCTTGTTCTTGCACTATTAAGACCAATGAACCTGGTTTCTCAAATACTAAATTATCATGACCCACAGACTTAGTTCATGATTACACTTATTGCAGATAAGCCTTGACATCCAAGCCATTCAACCAAACTATATGTAAAAAAAAATCATAGCACAAAAGCCTCAGGAAAAACTTCTAGAGTAAAGTTGAACCATATATGTAAAATGATAGCAGAAGGCTGAATACAATAATACCATAAACCATCCTAAACCTAGTGTCACAGTGTTAGAACAATCTTCATATAACTCAAAGCTTGATTATACAACTACGAATTGAAAGAAATACACAAATCTATCTTTGAATACAAAATAAGAAATAAACTAGATAGGATGAGGTCGGAGATTGACTTTAATAGAATAGAGTATCCCCTACCTCAAATGATCCAACTCACTTCCTGAACTCAGCTACCACATAATCCACTTGTACCTGGATCTACCCCAAAAGCTTATAGTAGGAGGAGTACGGTCCACAAATACTCAATAGATATGATAGGCCGACTGAGCAAAGTAGAAAATAAGGTATATAAATACATACTATGAGCATATCATCTACACTAAAAAAATGTCCCATGTATTAGCTCACACCATCTTCACTAACTGTATTAAATATATCACATAAATAAGATACAAGTACGAAAAAGAAATATAGAATAAATATACATCAAGTCAAATACTAAAGTACAACACTGATGATGGATACTGTATGAAATACAATGAAATGATAATCATGATGATTTTATATGCGTATGGTTATCGTATAACCTTTATATGCATATGTCGAGCATTTGTTCTTTCGGGTAGGATCCATAGGGTATTTTCAACCCATATATAATCTTAATACTCAATCCTAGTATCAATATCTATATCCCCTCTCTGACTCATTCACTATGGTAAAGGATTTTTTAAAAGTGTCACATTTCTATAAAAAATCATCTTTCCACAATGCTACTAATATCTTATGAATGTATGTATGATATGAGAATGTAATGCTCACAACAAAACCAATATAAGGATTGTAAATCAAACCAATATACAAATATGTAAGAATAAAAGAAAATCAATATGTCAACCATCCATGATTCAATATAGGCCATTGTAAGACCCCATAAAGTTCCCTCGTAGTCCAAGCCTTAGAGCATGTCAAGTGAAGTATAATTTTGGCCCTAAAAGATTGAGAAGTGACTTCCTAAGTGATTGGTGTTTCAAACATATAGAATTTTATTAAATTTAAATTTTTTTCATGTAGAGAAATGAATTATCTTTCCAACGATACCAATTTGATCCAAATCCGGCATCAGGGTGAGAAGTTATGGCCTTTTTACTAAGAGTTGTTGGAACTGCTCAGGCGCGACGGACGATCTGACGGATCGTCGAGTCTGTGATAGACTGTCATAACCACGGCAGTAACTCCTTTTTTTGGCCCAATTGCACTGGCCAAGACGACGGACCATCAAGGCTGTGATGGACCATTGCCGCTGAGGCAGTCTGGCCTCATCCTGGACAACGTGCGACAGACGAACCGACGGACCATCGAGTTTGTGTTTGACCATCGCTGAGACTGTCACACCATGGTAGTGTGTTATTTTTTTGACCTACATGCAACAGATGATCCTACAGACCGTCAGACTAGCAACGGACCATCACTTCGATCGTCGCAGCCTTTGTTCAGTATTTTTAACTCGTTTTGAAAAGGGCTTTTCTATCTTCTTCACTCTTTTATCAACCAAATGTATTCCAAACAAATAAAATGGCTTCATTCATCATCCAAAATATAAGATAGCTAGGGTTTCTCCCTCAAGATCAAATCTAAAACCCTTCTCCAAGAAATCAAAGAACTTACCATAGATTCTACAAATTAAGTTGAGATTTGAGTTCCCCAAGTTTGAGGATTGCAAGAACCCTCTCTCAAGAGTAAGAAGAAGAGTTTAAAGCAAGCTACTTCATCCAATTTTAGAATCTAAGGTATGTGGGGTTTTGAACATGGGTAATCCTTTCACTCTTGTGCCCAAAGGCTTATTTAAACTATAATTTTCCATAATTTATGAGATTTTACATGAAATTAAATTAGGATTTTTCACCCATTATTATTGGTTGCAAGATTTTGATGTTTTCCATGAATTGAGAGTCTAATGGCATAATTTTTTTCATGTTTTCTTGAGAAATTAAAACTGGATTTATAACCCATGATTTTAATCCTTGAGAAGTTAATAGTTGCAATGTTTGAGATATTAAAGTATATGAGTATGTTGAGATTTTGAGATAAATTGCTGTAAATTCTAGATTTCTATATGATTTATGAACCTATATGCTATCTAATATGCATGTTAATGAGTTTTAACTTGAGATTGAATTATAGGTCATTAAGTTGTACTTGAGACTTGTAATTTTATGAACTATTGTGCTATAAGCACCCATGATTTGAGTATTTTGAGATTATTGAGAAATGTTTTGACCTAATGGCCATAGAGTTCAAAAATCCACTCTACCACATGAGATTATAGATTTGATTATTGGGTTCTTATGAACCATGAGATTATTTTGAAAGTGGATTTCCATAAGATGAGTGAGATAAACTAAAGGGAGTAGTATTTAGCATCGAGTTAGATAAGTTACCATCATTTCTTACCCCAGAACTACATGCCACCGTAAGTTTGAGATTTTAGGCCTGAGGCCGAGATTATTGGGCTCGAGGCCGAGATAAGTGATCACTGAATTGAGGTTATACTCCTTGGCAAGAGTATGGCGCCTCTCCCCAATGTGAGGTTTCTTCCTTAGGAGGACAATACATTGGACTCCATGTAGCTCGCATGGCTTTTATCTGTTAAGAGAACCTCCCTAAACTAAAGTATTTTCCATTGAGATAGAATATTTTCCCTAAATCTTTGAGATGAGATATTTTCTAAAGTGAACAAATTGCTTTTGAGTATTTTCTAAAGAAGGAAGTAGTTTTCTCTACTAATAAGATTTGATCATCAGTTTTTAAACCAAAGTCATATGATTCAGAGTTCTAAGTGTTTGAGTTCAAAAGAGTTATAAGTCCTTGAGAAATAAAGAAGTTTTACCCTCCATGAGATATATACATGAGTTTCAAGTATTTTTTAAAGCTTCCTTCATCCTATGAGTAAGGATAATAAGAGGAGAGCACAGATTTTAAAGCCAAAGTATAATGACTCACGAGATTTGTGTTACATGCTTTATTGTACATGATTTATGAGCTTTACATTTTAGACTTATTGAAGCAAAGTGAGTCATTCGTATTTACATGCATGATTTGATTAAAGAGTATTGATATTGTTTTATGTAAATGCATACATCCCCATATAACCATTACATTCGCAAGTGTTGATCCACATATACGTCTATGTTCTATATTGTCTTATAATGTAGGTTCAGGTGCTCAGTCCCAGCCTCGACAGTTATTCTCGAGTACCTTCGTCTATATTTCTATAGTGGTGAGTCCTCATGGTTCGAGGACCTATCTTTAGATATTTTAGTATTCAAGTATTTATGTTATTATTTTCAGTTCAGTTTGAGTCAGTTAGGGACCTGTCACAACGGCTCTCGAGTTCATGGAGTAGTAGAGGCTTTGTTAGACTAGTTATGAGACTGTGGTTGAGTTGAGATTTCCAGTATTGTGGTCGTTTGAATCGAGTATTACCTTTGTATTTCCTTTTATTTGATATGACTATGCTAGTGTTTTGTATTTTTCTTCTTGATTGAGTTATTATGAGAAGTGATAGGCTCAAAGGGTTAGCTTAGGGGTACTTATAGCCCAAAGCACCGTGTGACATCCTGGGAGGTTATTTTAGGTCATTACAAACTTGGTATTAGAGCCTAAGTTTTTAACAGAGTCCTAGGGAGTCTGACAAGCCATATTGAGTAGATTCTTGATCATCGGTATGAAGCATACCACATCTATGAGCAAGAGGCTACAAGACATTTTAGTTAAAAGTTGATTCTTTCTTTCAGATTTGACCGTGCCTGCAGTTGTCCTTCTCATCTAATAATTCATACTCTTGTATTTCAAAAAATGCTTCTCCGAAGAGCAAATGCCCGCAGAAATAATGACGAGCAAACCCCACCTGTTGATCCTTTGAATGAGACTGTATCTCATGCTGAGTTTTAGGCGGCCTTTCAGGCGTTAGCCCAAGAAGTCACCACTAATTTTGGACCAATAACCAAGCCGCAGTTACAAATCAGCAGGAAGGTGATGTAGATACTTCTAGGATCCATGATTTCGTGCAGATGATTCCACCAGAGTTTTATGGATCCACGGTAAGTGAGGACCCATAGTCATACCTTGAGAGGGTGAGAAAGATCACACAGGTGATGCATATTTCTAAGGAAGAAAGTGTTGAGTTGGCATCTTACATGTTGAAGGACATAGCTTATGACTGGGTTGTATCGTGGAGGATGGTTAGAGGTGAGGATGCTGGTCCTATGACTTGGCAGGTATTCCCAGATATATTCTTGGACAAGTTCTTTCCATTTGAGATAAGGGAAGCAAAGATTAAGGAGTTTATGAACTTGAGGTAGGGCTCCATGATTGTTAAGAATTACTGCTTGAATTTCAACCAGTTGGCCAAGTATGCTCCTGATTTGATTTCTGACACCCGAGCTAGTATGAGTAAGTTCGTGATAGGTGTTTATGGTTTAGTGATGAAAGAGTGTAGGGCTGAGATACTGTATAAGGATATGGATCTGTCTAGGTTAATGATGGATGCACAATAGATAGAGGTGGATAATATTATAGAGAGAGAAAAAGTAAGGGGTAACAAGAGGGCTAGATCTGAGAAGCATAAGTATAGTCAGCCTATGTTCCATAGAGGAAACCACCCTCAGTTTCAGAGACGTCCATCTATTCCAGCTCCTTCATCAGCTAGTGCTCCCTCACCTAGAGGAAGGCAAGAGAAAGAAAGCATATATTTTATGTCTAGGTCACAGAACAGTTTTGATAATAGGCCCTGTTATCCTCTTTGTGCTAAGTGTGGTAGGGATCATCCCGGTGAGTGTTTCGCAGATTTGAGGGGTTGTTTTGGTTATGACAAGCAGGGGCACAAACTTAGATATTGTTAGCATGATAGGAAGGGGACCATAGATACCCGAACTCAGGCACAAATTACTAGTACACCAGCTTCTATCCCTCATCCAGCCCCTGTTCAGGGCGCTTCATCTAGCACTACTGGCGGTTAGCGCCAAAACTGATTCTATGTCTTACCATGCCATCAGGAGTAGGAGGAGTCTTACGATGTTGTTACTGGTATACTCTTCATATTTTGTTTTGATGTTTATGTGTTGTAGGACCCCGGTTCAAGTCTCTCCTATGTGACCCCACTTGTGGCTGTGAATTTCAAAATGAGTCCCGAAAAGATTCCTGAGCCTTTCCTAGTCTCCACACTAGTAGGGGAGTCAGTTGTTGCTAAACAAGTGTATAGAGATTGTCCTGTTACTGTTCTTTATAGAGTCATACTTGATGATTTGATAGAGTTAGACATGGTGGATTTTGACCTTATTCTGGGTATGGATTGGCTTTATTTTTGTTATTTATCTATAGACTGTTGTACCCGTGTGGTCAAGTTTCAGTTCCCTGATGAGCCAGTTTTTTAGTGGTCCAGGAGTTTGGTATCTCCCAAGAGTTATTTTATCTCCTATCTCAAAGCCAAAAAGATAATATCTAAGGGTTTTATCTATCACCTAGTTAGAGTCAAAGACACTAAGTCCGAGGCTCCAATATTCAGTCAATCGATATTGTTAATGAGTTTCTAAATGTTTTTTTGGAAGATTACCTAGGGGTACCTCCCGATAGAGAGATAGAATTCAGGATTGACCTTCTTCCCAACACTCACCCATTTCTATTCTGCCATACCATATGGCACCTGCTGAGGTTAAGGAGTTGAAAGAGTAACTCAAAGATCTTTTAGACAAAGGTTTTATAAGGCCCAGTATTTCTCCTTGGGGCGCACTTATTCTATTTGTGCAGAAGAAAGATGGTTCTTTGCGTATATGTATTGACTATCGTCAGCTTAACAAGGTCACAGTAAAAAATAAGTACCCTCTTCCAAAAATTGATGACCTGTTTGATTAGTTGCAAGGTGCAAGTTATTTCTCCAAGATTGACCTTAGATTCGGCTATCATCAACTTAAAGTGAGGGAATGTGATATTCCAAAGACAACCTTCCAAACCTTCTATGGTCACTTTGAGTTTCTAGTTCTGTCTTTCTTGCTAACCAATGACCCAAAAGCTTTTATGGACCTCATAAATCAAGTGTTCAAGAAATATCTTGATATGTTTGTCATAGTGTTTATAGATGACATCCTTTTCTACTCCTGCAGTGAGCATGATCATGCAGATCACCTTAGAATTGTCTTGTAAACTCTTAGAGGTCACCAGTTGTTCGCTAAATTTAGTAAGTGTGAATTTTGGCTAAGGTCTGTAGACTTTTTGGGTCATATTGTTTCAGCCGAAGGTATTAGAGTTGATCCCCAAAAGACAGAAGCTATAAGAAAATGGCCTAGAACTATCTCTCCGTCTGACATTAGAAGTTTTCTGGATCTAGCAGGCTACTACGCTGTTTTGTTGAAGGTTTCTCTTTTATTGCGTCTCCCATGACACGGTTGACCCAAAAGAAAGTTAAGTTCCAGTGGTCAGATTCCTGTGAGAAGAGTTTTTAGGAGTTGAAGACTCGACTTACTTCAGCCCCTGTGTTGACTTTTCCTGATGGTCCAGATGATTTTGTGGTGTATTGTGATGCCTCTAGAATTGGTTTGGGTTATGTGTTGATTCAAAGAGGTAAGGTTATAGCCTATGCCTCTAGATAGTTAAAGCCGCATGAAAATAATTACCCAACCCATGATCTTGAGTTAGCTATTGTGGTCTTTCCTTTGAAAATTCGGAGACACTATCTTTATGGTATTCATGTTGATGTGTTTACTGATCATAAGTGCCTGCAGTCTGTGTTTACTAAAGGGAGTTGAATCTTAGGTAGAGGAGGTGGTTAGGGTTGTTAAAATACTATGATATGAGTGTGTTGTATCACCCGGGAAAGGCCAATGTAGTGGTGGATGCCCTTAGCAGATTATCTATGGGTAGTGTTGCTCATGTAGAGGAATGTAAGAAAGAGTTAGCTAATAATGTGCATTGTCTAGATAGATTGGATGTTAGGTTTCTTGATTCAGCTAAGGGATTACTTTGGTGCAAAGTAATTTCGAATCCTCTTTAGTTTTAAAAGTGAAGGAGAAGAAAGATAGAGACCCTAGTTTGGTTAGACTATAGGAGGCAGCTAAGGACCAAAATGTAGAGGTTTTCTCCCAAGGGGTAGATAGTGTGTTGAGATTGTAGGGTAGATTGTGTGTTCCATGAGATAATGATTAGTGTTAGAGGATTATGGTTGAAGCGCATAGAACACGGTATTCTATTTATCCCGGCACTACCAAGATGTACCGCGACTTATGGGAAATCTATTGGTGGAATAGTATGAAGAAGGATATAGATGAGTTTGTAGAAGAGTGTGCAACGTGCCAACAGGTTAAGGTAGAGCACCAAAGACCTAGTGGTGTGATGCAAGAGTTTGGTATACCCAGTTGGAAGTGGGAGATGGTGAATATGAACTTCATGATCGGGTTACCTCTTTTGCGTCGTCATTATGATTCTATTTGGGTTGTTGTAGACAGGCTAACTAAGTTCACATACTTCTTTCCCATGCATACATCTTATACAACTGAGGATTATGCTAGATTGTATATCCGAGAGTTAGTCAGGCTGCATGGAGTTCCCTAATCAATCATTTCGGATAGGGGTACTCAATTTACTTCTCAGTTTTGGAGGTTGTTTCAGCAAGTCTTGGTACCCAAGTTCTTTTGAGTTCTGTTTTTCATCCGCAGACAGATGGTCAGGCTGAGAGGACCATTCAGACCCTAGAACATATGTTAAGAACGTGTGCTCTTGATTTCAAAGGTAGTTGGGATGAGCATTTCCCATTGATAAAGTTTACCTATAACAATAGTTACCATGAAAGCATCGGGATGGCACCATTTGAGGCCTTGTATGGTAGAAGATGTAGATCACCCATAGGTTGGTTTGAAGTAGGTGAAGATGTCATGATTGGGCCGATGCAGTGTTTGAAGCTATGGAGAAAGTTAAGTTGATTAAAGAGAGGCTAAAGATAGGTCAGAGTCTTCAAAAGTCATATACCGATGTGAGGAGAAGAGATATTGAGTTTGAAGTGGGTGATTTGGTGTACTTGAAGATTTCACCCATGAAAGGGGTGAAGAGGTTTGGTAAAAAGGGAAAGCTTAGTCCCCGTTATGTTGGCCCTTATAGAGTTTTGAGCCATGTTGGGAAAGTATCCAATGAGGTTGAGTTGCCTACGGAGTTGACAATCATTCATCCTATTTTTCATGTCTCCATGCTTAAGCAGCATATTGGTGATTCCGTTGTGGTAGATCCTTCATAGAGTGCTGATATTCAGAATAGTCTTTCATTAGATAAGATTCCCATTGCAATCCAAGATTTTTAGATCAGTAGACTGAGGAACAAAGAGGTTCCCTTGGTCAAAGTGTTGTGGCAGAACCAGTCAGTTGAGGGCACTACTTGGGAGGCAGAAGCAGACATGCGAGCTAAGTACCCTTACCTCTTTTTCACGAGTTCAGATCAATCCAAAGGTATTATTCTCCCTTAATTCAGACCTTCTAATCTAAAGTTCAGCTATATATCTATTCTTGCATGAGTTATTGCAATTTCTGAGGTACTCAAGAGTTTGAGAGATTTTGAGCCGTTTAGCGAATTGCTTCAGCTATGTGTACTCTGTTTTCCTGTGTTCCTAGTCTAACTAGAGATATTCGAGGATGAATTTTTCCAAAGGGGAGATATTGTAAGACCCCACAAAGTTCCCTCTTATTTTAAGCCTTAGAGCATCTCAAGTGAAGTGTAATTCCATCCCTAAAAGATTGAGAAGTGACTTCCCAAGTGATAGGTATTTCAACCATATAGAATTTTATTAAATTTGACTTTTTGTCATGTATAGAATTGAATTAGCTTTCCATCAATACCAACTTCGTTTAAATACGACATCGAATCTCCAATCCATAGATACTCCGCACAGTGCACACAACAATGGAGAAAACCAATAATATGATCTGCAGGCTCCAAAGGTCTATTATGAGATCCAAACATGTGGTACTCAATAGGCAACTGCCGATGAGCTCCAAATATAATGCAAAGATAGATAGCATACAAGCAAGAATATAAATTACAATCAACTATCTAGGATACTAAACATAATAAAGCTAAGGAGGGAATACGGATAAACTATCCTATTCTATCCGTATTTAGGAACTAAATCATTATACCGTATATCAAGGGCAAAATACAACTAATAAAGAGTAGAAGAAGGATATATAGTAGTACAAGGATAAGAAATACATATACAATACGAATAAACAAGGGATGAAGGGGATATGCGATAATATCATAGCTAGATGTATGTATATACATATAGGTATATATGCTTAACTCAAAGGTAACAACCTATGATAGTCAGTCTAGCATATCAAGTTATCCTAATCAAGTAGCATAATCAGGGTCCTTAATGATAATGTCTAACTATGATATAGTTAGCCATAATATACTAACTGCAAAAGAAAGGAATTATAATCATACCTCAAATCTTAGTACCATTTTATAATCAGCCTGCCACGAACTAACCATAATAACAACAATACAGTATTAGAGCCAGCCCACTCTAGGAGGGGGGATGAAGAAAGTATTGACATATAATCTATTACCACTATTGTATGAGAGCCAACTTTACGTTTACAGTGTTTACTTTAGTTTTTAGAAGTCATTATCCTTAAATCATCAATAGTCCTTACTTTTTCATTGTTACTACCAACTTCTTGTAAATATTTGTGTCAAAATTACTTTTCTTAGATTTTAGAACAAATATTTTTTTGAGTATTTTCCATATATATTAAGAACACATACGTCAAGTCTTTATAGTCCAAAAAACTCCAAAAATATGTCTATTTCACAGTCTTTGCTATCTTCTTCGTCTGTGTTAATTCCATGTAAATACTTAGAAAAATTAAACATGTCTCCTACATGAAGTAAAACTCTATTGTATAAATATCACTACCTCTAGGAAATAGATATGTTATCACTAGAACAAGACACATATTCCTCATATCTACCCTACTACTTCCATATTCTGCCTTTGTAAAGAAAGCATGCAATTCATGGATACAGATTGATTCGTTGGTCTAAGAAAGGACCATAGAAGTTAAGGAAAAATTAGTTGTGTGAACACTCGACCATCATATCCTTACGACTCAAACTAAAAAAGTTATCACTCTACAAATGTCGAAGGTTTTTCCATAATAGTAGAAAAGCCATATATTTACCCATATCCAGCTTGGTGTTATTAGGGTTGCATTGACACATCATGAGAGAAAAGGCCAGACAATAAAGGCACGTCTTTCCTTTCTAGATACTATATTCAACATGCACAAATATGTGATCCCAAGTACATCAGAGAACATCCTGGATACCAAGATAGTCTTTGTAATCATTTTTCCTAACTTCAACATGACCTCTTTGATCCATATGTTACAGAGGCATTAAAAATCTCGGTCGAAATCATTGGAACTCCAAATGCTACTAAATCCAAAAATCCTACACACACTACCAAATATCTTGGCAAGTTCAAAACCACGTTAGAAACCTATCCATGTCTAGTGACTACAACTCTTTATTTTTTTATCTATAGATGTCATTAATAGAATGACCCAGTGCATCAAAATTCCAAGGCATGTATCAAGAGAAGAATTTCTCATATTCTATAATATTCATAGGTCAAAATTTATGAGAAGTTTAGATTCCATCCTTAAACTCTTTGGACCATTGATCCCATATGTCACGACCTAAGGCTACCCCCTAGTCGTAACACAATGCTTAAGTCCATAGGTGACCCCAAGCTAACCCATGATATGGAAAAAACTATAAATGCTAAGGGAGATAATAAAATACTGTGCAAAACCATAAATTTTAAATAGTTAAGTCAATAATAAAAAATCAAAACATATCACCAAAAGACATAACTAACTTTCTGACTAGATAAAAGCCTAAAAAAATGATGAGTTGTTGGGGTAGGTCACTATCTAACTCTGTCTACTAAAAATAAACATGAACTAAAATACTGGAACACATGGTATGTAATATAATTAGTCCTCAACTGATAAGGACTCGCCAATATTGGTTGACTGGAACACAAACTATCTTAGTACGATCGGGAAATAGAACTCATGAATTAATGTTATAAGACAACATAGCACAAAAGAGAGTATGAGATTAGTACTTTGAATGTACTGGTATGTACGATAAGGACTAATTGATATGTGAAAATATAGAAGGGTACTGAGTATGAATGCATGAATATGTAAATCTAATGCAAGACCAAGTCAAGCATGTACTAAAATATATAAATCTGTTTAACTGAATAAATGATAAACTTCACACTTGGTCATGAAAACCTAAACTAGTATAATATGAATATTGAACTGAGAATGTGGGAGCTAACACTTAACCTATATACCCCAATCTGAGCTGAATAGGGTCCAACATGTAACTCCAGTTTGAAGGGTATCAATACCTTATCATATATACTGACACTAGCTGGCATGGATCCACTAATCTGTTGTCTCAAAGAGAGAGGGTGTTATGCCTCTACTGATGGGGAACCCTCAAAATCTATGGTGGCACCATAGGTATGGAACTTAGGGATTGCTACTAATGACTCATTCCTAAGTGATGGGGGAGAGACCATCCCTTCGTTCACTTAGTGCTAAGTAGTACTCCCAACTAAATGACACTGGTATGGATATTCATTTAATAATATTTGGTACTAATAAGTGCTTATTATGAAATATTATGAATTAAATAATACACTCATACTCTGAATAACTTGTAACCTGAAAACTGTAACATGCATAATTTTCCTATGTATCGAGTGTTCATAACCCACCAGCACTATCTAATGCAAAATTTAACATTCCATGGTAGAGGAAAAATCATATATAACACCCTATATTTCAATAACTAATTATGAAGTCGACATTTGTATTATCAACCATATGGAAACACTATTATCTTGAGGGAATATATTTTCATGGTTTAAAATACAAGCAATTGAGAAGAAATTTATAAAGTTCATAATCTACATGAAATTTCACCAATTGGGGGAAAAGATTTTATACTTGAAAAGGAGGAAATTCTTGGGACTCAATGGGTGGAAGGGACCCATTGATGAATATCCCACATAACTTAAGTAAAAGCTTTGGTAAAATCCTTGAGATTGGTCTTATTCTTTGAGAAAACCTAATTTGCTCTTAAGGGGGGAGGAAACTGCTCCTTTTGATTTCTCTAAGTTAAATTATGATAAATGATGGAATAGGGGGTTTTGGGTATTTTATACCCCCTTGTGCGTAGCCTAAACGATGTGGGTTAGGCATTAAAAGGAGTGGGTAAAGACTCAATAAACCCTGAAAAATCATACAAGAATTTGTGTTCCCAGTTGTTACGACCCATTCTATGACTAGTTACGAGTCGTAGTTTGAGTCATAGGCTAGAACTCTGAGACTATGGCCTTCACTCTCTTTTCTATAAGACACCACCCTGCGACTCGTTGGAACTAGCTATGAGTTATTAGGTGTAGTCGTAGTTTGAGGCTGAGTTTCTGGGTCACTCACTGGTCAAGCTAAAAGTCCTCTATAAGACTTGTAATGTCAGTCTATGAGTGACATGCTGGACTCGTAACCACTGGAGTGGGTCTTAAACACACTATTATGACTATGAATCACTCATAATGACTCATCACTAGTGATTATGACTTATTTTTTTAGTTGTAGTCATACAAGAGTATCAGTTCCTTAAGGAGACTTTTCACAACTCTTTGCATGAACATCAGATAAAGGCGAGGCTTGAAGCCTTGGGAAGCGAACTTCATGGACTATCTTTTAAAAGATCTAGAGCTTGAAAATTTGGAGTATTACTATTTATCCCCCTTGGGATCACTCTTTCTCAAATGAAAATAGCTGAGCTGGGGTACTAGGAAGACTAAGATCACGCATTGAAGACTTATGAGCTGAATTATGATTAAATATCTGAATCTAAAAGCATGATGCATGGACTGAACTGAATTTATGAATGCATAGTATGACATAGGCATGGGTTGATAGCTTATATAGAAAGTGAAAGATTTAATTCAAAGAAACCATTAGCTCAAGTTGAGTCTATATTCATAGAGAAAAGGTAGGGATACTTGGCTCACATATTAGTTGATGCTTCCCAATAGCTTCCTCAACAGACTAATTTCTCCATAGAACCTTAACGAAGGCAATTTATTTATTCCTTACCTGTTAATCTAATGGTCAAAGATCTCAACTGGGATTTCTTCATAGGAGAGGCTATCTTCCATCCCTACACTTTCTAAAGAAAGGACATAAGCTGGGCAACTAATGGATTCCTTTAATAGAGAGATATGAAACATTGGTGCACTGAAGCTAATTTCGTAGGAAATTCTACCTTATGGGCTACCTTCCCAAAATATCTTAAAATCATATAGGGGCTAACATAGCGAGGATTAAGTTTCCCCTTCTTACCAAATATCTTCACCCCTTTTATGGGAGAAATTTTCAAATAGGGTAAGTCTCCAACATCAAATTTAAGCTCTTTTCTCCTTACATCTGCATAGAATTTTTGATGAATTTAGGCTATTTTCCACCTTTGTCGAATCAACTGAACTTTATCTATTTCCTTATGTATTGAATCTTGCCCTACCAAAACAATCTGACCTATATCAAACCAACCATTAGAAGATCTATACCTCCTACCATACATAGCCTCAAATGGAGCTATCTGGATACTGAAGTGATAACTATTATTGTAGGCAAACTCAATCAAAGGTACGTGATCATCCTAACTACCCTTGAAAATAATAACAATAGCTCAACATGTCCTCTAAGGTATGAATAGTCCTCTTTTCTTGACTATCTTTCTGCGGGTGAAAAGCAATACTGAAATAAACTTGGGTATCAAGAACTTCTAAAAAGATTTCCAAAAATGAGAGCTAAACGGAGTACCTCTATCTCAATTGATGGTCTACGGAACCCCATGTAATTTCTCCAACTCCCTGAGATAGAGTTGTCATAATCCTCAACTAAATATGAAGTATAGAGTGTCAAGAAGTGTGTTAACTTTGTCATTCTATCCACAATGACCAAAATCAAATCATGTTGACGACGCATAAGAGGTAATTCTGTAACAAAGTCTATATTCACCACTTCCCACTTCCAAGTGGGAACATTAAAATCCTAAAGTGTATCACTAGGTATGTGATGTTCAACCTTAACCTGTTGATAATTCAAACACTTAGCCACATATTTTGCAATATCCGTTTTCATACCATTCCACCTATAGACTTCCTGCAAATCTCAAAACCTCTTAGTGTCTCCTAGATGAATAGACTATCATTAAACATGCACTTATGGTAACATCATTGCCTCAAACAATATACATTAGGAATACATAACATGTCCTGACAATGAAGCATTCCATCTTCCTCTTGGAAGAAAACATGAACCTTCTAATCCCAAACTTCCTCCTTTAACTTAAGCAAAATGGGATATCTATCTTGATTCTCCTTCATCTTAAAAACCAAGAAAGATTTTGAACTATTCTCAATCCATACATTACCTTCGGCTGAATCAATCAACCAAACTCCTAATATGGAAAGCCAATGAACCTCATAAACTAACTCCTTCTTACCCTTATTAACATAAGTAACACTCTTCATATACATCCTTGTAATGGTATTGACCACAACAATGGACTTACCAAGGTGATACAACACATTTTTTTCATAGTTTTTTGACAATTCAAGCCACCTCATCTGGCAAACATTTAGATCTTTCAGTGTGAATACATACTATAAACTCTTGATTAGTGAACACATCAGCATGAACCACATATAGATATAGCCTCCAAATCTTTAAGGTAAATACAACCACTACTAACTCAAGATCATGAGTTGGGTAATTCCTCTCATGGGGTTTAAGCTATCTAGAGGCATAATCTATCACAATGCCTCGCTGCATAAACACCTATTTAAGAATTATCCCTTATAAGCCTAATAATTACTTTCATGTTTGAAAACATCAAACCCTCCCAAACCATTTTGTACTATAGATTTGAATTTAGTTAGTAAATCTTATTCTGAACCTACTCAATTACCACTCATATTATTCCTCGTTGATTCGACCCCGAATCTTGTTGGATAATTATATTGACAACGATCGCTTTGCACTCAAATTGACATATAAGTTGAGTGTTATAAAAATGGCACCGTTGTTGGGGAACAATTTTGCGTATTGAGTTAGTTATGAATTTTAGCTTACTTGTTTTGGTTCAAACATGTAAATATTTATTTGTTATTTTCTTTTGTTTCTTGTCTTAGGTAGATTTTTATTTTTGTTCAATTGTTACGATGGCATCATAGAATGAACATGAGTTCAGTGGTTGGAAATCCTATCGTGATAATCTATGTCCATATTATAATGGACCCCACTTTTGGCAAGATTATAGATATTCTCCCAGAAGAGAGATGTGTGCACCATCTTGATCTTATAGGGAGCATGTATGTTCTTTGTGTGGTGGTTAAGATAGACATGGGAGTGATTGTCCAAATGCCCCCTCCTACCGGTATACTTACTCGGTTGCTATTTCTTCTCATAATTTTGATAGGTCTTATGAGAAAGAAAGGGAAGAACAAAGCGTGAAAACTATTGGTGTTGAATAAATGCTTAAAATTATCTTGGATCAAGTGGAATCAATGGACGATAATGTGTTTCTCATACATAAATCCAATGAAGAGTTCAACTCAATCTAAGAAACAAGAATAAAAAATAATGATAGTAAAGCAAGGCTTCAACGTATCATGGAATGGGTGGAATCAACAGAAGATAACATTTATGATGTATAACAATAATGGGGGTATATAATTAGGAAAGTAAGAGGATATAAGATATGGGCATGGAGGTCAAGCATTCAAACACTATGACCTTGTCCACACCTCTAAATTAACCTAACATTGAAGAATCCTCGATGATTTACTAACCAACTGAGCACAATATAGTTGTAGATCCCGAAATAAAGGAAATGACGCTAGAGTCAAGAGAATAATTCAAGAAAATTTCTTATGAAGACTCTAGTCCATTTTGAGGTGAGGATGCTAATAGGGTTGAAAATTCTAAAATTAAGGGACAGTCCTTATTCGGACCATTTTTCAATGTTCTGCTTAGTGGATGTTATGAAAGTCCACCCATCTAAGCCAATGATGGATCTTAGGGAGAAGGAGCACCATCCCTATATTTTGGAATTTAACGTTGCAAAGGCAAAATATGAACCCTACCATCTAAGTCTAAGGAGCTCAACTTCTAATGTATATCAAGTGGCCTATTACTGACCCTACCTTTACCAAAGAAACCAAATCAAAAATTTGATGCGAAGTTGGTTAAAAGGTTCAAGTCTTTAAAGTGGCGTGATAGAACATGTTTTGTCATGCCCTTTTACTTTTCCAATGCACCTCAAAGATGTAATGATAAAAATTGAAAGTAATTTCAAGTTCTCTAGGTGGAGACACAAATGAGGATTAAAGAGATGTCGTGCCGCAATGTTAAATTAAGCTCTTGATGGGAGGCAACCCATTATTTTTTATGTTTACACTATTTACTTTTGAATTAGTCACATAATTTTGATGTTTTGTTAGCGCTTTGGACAAGATTAGAAGCCAAAAACAGGGGAAAACTAAATGTAGAGGTGTCGTAGTCATGCAGAAAAACAAGGCAAAATAGAGGAGTAGATGTCCTTAGTTACCGCGATCGTGGGTTTAGGGTTGCGATCGCACCAGTCAGTCTGTGATCGTGCCTCTATGTCCAAACTTCCACATGGTTATCAATGCGGCTTTGGGGAGCCCTTTTTACCCTTGTTATGCTTTTATGTTATGTAGTAAGGTCACTACAAGTCTTATAGTTGGGGGTGAAGCCCTACCCTTGTGTATATTTATTGGATTACAAGACTCGAACTTAGCTCACTCAAAGCGTGAAAATTTTGTGAATTGATAGATTTTATTTTTATTTTTCTATTTCTTTTAATAATAATGTTGATGATGTTGGATGACCCTTTACCTATGATAGATTGATTGACAACATTATTAAGGGAAAGCATCATGATTGGATTTTTATCCATAGATGCAAGGGAAGTCTGAGTACCCGTGGCATTAGGGATTTGGGAATACATACATACCATTGACGAAGTCTGAGTATCCATATGGTTGGTTTGCCCATATGAATCCAAAATGTGAGACAGAGACTTGGATTGTTGCCATGGTTAGTAAATTATTTATGGTGAAAATGCAAAGAAAACAACCTCCTCTATCCAAAAAATTTCAAAAATCAAGGGTATGGACGTGAGTGGCATTATAACAATTCTTTTTGTCTTTTTGTGACTCCAAATTTTTGACTTGGAATATTAGTAGATACTCTTTGTATTTAACGAGAAGGAGAAATTGAGCCTCCTTGGTAAATTTGTATGCCCTGTGTGGTGATTTATATGTTTGAATCTCTTGATACTTGAGTCATCTAAAACTCTCCCCATTAGTCTTTCAAGGCTAATTTTGATTGTATTTTGTTGGACAAATGATCTTAGGCTATCTTTGTGACATTTGAAACCCACTCTAGCCTAAAAATCCTACCCACACATAAATGGAATCCCTAGTTACCTACTCTGAGACTTTGGAGCATTCTTTGGCAAATGCATTATAAGCTGTGAAATATTTTTTTATCCCTCTTTTGAACCATACCTTCCTTGAACTTGAAAATGAAACTTGAGGCGAAATTCCTAAGTTGGGGGTCGTGATTATTGATGGAAGTAAGTATAGGGCCATGAAGTTGTAAGAGAAATGTCCAAGTGCGAAACCATTGAAAATATTTGAATAAAAAAAAGAAAGGGTCCAATAAAGGAAAGAATTGCATAAAAATTGCAAGGAAAAAAAAATAGAAGAAAATGGGTGAACAAATTAGGCAAGATAGTAGGCATATGAAAAAAGAAAAGATGAAATAGGAGGGACCCATAGTCAAAAAGGAGAATTAAATAGTGTGATGCAGATGTTCAAGGAAGGGTGTAGCCATGTTGTTACCAAATAATATCCTAGCCTACCCCGAACATACATTACAAGCTTAAAAATCCCTTTGAGATCTCCAACCATTTATATTCATTGTAGTGTAGATTGAAAATAGGGGAAAACCTATGGCATGGTACTTGTTAACATCGACATTTCTTGAGAGAGAGAGAGTTTCATACTTAAATTCCTTGTTGCATCTTTGATTACTTGGTGTGTGGAATTTTCCTTCTTATGAGGAGGTATTAAATAAGTTGAGGTGGGTGATTTTTTCATCTCCCAAAAAATGAGGCAAAATGAGTATGATGTAGTTGAGGTCACAGAGGAGTCATTTCTAGAGTATTAGTGATTGTTGCATGATTTCTCTTTGGAGTCTTTTCTACCCTTGGATAATGCATTTTATGTTGAAGGGTGTCAGAAAAATAGCTTTGCCCATGTTTGATGAGCTATTTGAGGTAGTAATTAGGTTGAAGTCAACATGATCATTTGGGTTATCTAATTTAGGCATAAAAGTGCACTGTCTCACGGTAAGAGCTAGTATTGCTTGAGGACAAGAAAAGATTAAAGTTAGGGGTGTTGATGAATGGTGAATTTAACACTCATTTGCACTCCAGTTCCGTGCACGCTACTATGATTTAAATTCTAAATGAGACAACTTGTCAATTAAATGCACTATTTCTATATTTTGCAGGCATACAAATTATGAGAAGGTAAAATATGGATACAAGCTGAAAAAGATCAAAAATAGAGAGAAGAAGTGCAACTAGTAGACCTAGAGTAGAACATAGGTCTCAGTTACCGTGATCGCGATCTGAGAGTCATATTATGGCCTATCTAGTCAGTTCAAAAGATAACAATCACAGTGATCTTACCACATTCACGGTTGCTTAAATCACGCAAAAGTTGCCGCGATCGTGGACTAGCGGGATTATGCCCAAGGGCAATTATGTTATTTTTGCCAGCCGACCCCAAATTCCTATTTAAAAGATTCAAAACCCTTAATCCATGATCCATCATTCCACAACCCTACCTCACACACTAGTTTAGGGTTTTTTTAATTTCTTAGAGCTTGGAGCTCAAATATGTACTAATTTGAGTTAAGAAGACATTAGATAACTTTCAAGTCTAGATTTGGCTTTGTTTATTGAAGATTTATTTTAGTCTAAAGTGTGGTTTTCCCTTTCTTTATTTTTCTTATGAATAACTTTAATAGGAATCTTGGTTTATTTATTTTGATTATTATTATGATTTTCTAGATCTACCTCTTGGTATTATGTTTGAATAGGAAGCAATTGTGCATAGGTTGTGATATATTTGTGTGAAATTTAGTTTGTTGATGATGGGTTCTATTTTTTTTTGATTAAATAAGTAGGTATTTATGGGTGAAAGCCCCAAATGCCTAAATGGATTTGATGGATAAAAGTCCCAAGCTCTTGAAAGCCCTAGCCATCCTTGAAAGAGGAGTTTTGGGTGAACTTTAGGAACCCACATCATCCTTGAAAGAGGGATATGGGAGCCAAAGCAATAGTAGATAATTCATGGGTGTGTCTTGTCAATTTTTCACTATCTTAGACATAAGGGTGATTAGGAGGTTGACTATCCCTCGGGTTCCATCCTAAAAATAGGGGTGCCTAATTGAGGTATTAGGTGCCTTTAATTACACACTCTTTAGGTACTCGAAAGGGTAAACTAGTGACATCTTTGTGGCTTTGTTAAAAAACTAGCCTCAAGGACTTTAAACCTAGCCAACCATATCATCAACAACTAGAATTTGCATCGAATCATTACATACCTATGCATATCTTGCCCCTAGGATATCATAGTCCCAAGATCCATTCCTAATTGATTATACTCTAATTATTCTTAGTCTCAAATTAGTCCCTTAGAAGCCAAAAAATTACTTTAAATGTTTGAAAACATCAAAAAAAACCAAACTATTTTGTACTTTAGGTTTTAATTTAGTTAGTAACCATTATTCCGAACCTACTCAATCGGTACTCACATTGTTCCTCGTGGATTCAACCCCGACTCTTGTTGGGTAAATATATTGACAACAACCACCTTGCACTCAAATTGACATGTAAGTTGAGCGTTATCAAATAATAGAACTGATTCTGGCGCTGACTGCCACCAATGCTGGATGATGCGCCATTAGAAGGAACGGGGCGACCTAGTGGAGCTGGTGCACTGGTAGCCCGAGTCTTGGAACGAACATCCCTAATTTCCTTCTTAGTATATGGACACTCCTTGATTTCATGACCCAACTTTCCACATACATAATAACCCTTCTTTTGCATCAAACACTCACCATGATGGATTTTGCCACACTTTACACATATCTGATAACTAGGCCTTCCACCCACACTATTCTGAGACATAGAAATAGAAGTCCTGCCCTACTTCTCCTGCTTGGATCTGGGTGTAAGAGCACTGGCTGAAGATGTACTGGTAGAGTTGAATGACCCTGGAACTGTGAACGATTTCCCCCTCCCGACCTTGGCTGACCATACTCAAACTATCCCATTCTAGCCTATTTATTTCTCTTCTCTCTTCTCTTTAAATTTTCTGCCTTAATCTTCTGAGCATAAGTCCTCAACCTAGCAATATCAATATCCCCAATAAGCATGGAATTCATACACTCCTTGACTATAAAATCAGATACTCCAATAACAAACTTACTCATGCTAGATCTATATTTAGCTACCAACTCGGGAGCATACTTAGACAACTTAGTGAACTTAAAGCAGTACTTCTTCATTGACATAGAGCCCTGCCTCAGGTTCATGAACTCCTCAACCTTATATTCCCTCATATCACACGTAAAGAACCTATCTAGGAACGCATCCTAAAACACTTTCCAACCAATAGGAGTTGCATTCTCACCTCTACCTTCCTTCCACATAACAACCCAATAAAAGCAACATCCTTCAGCCTATAGGATGCTAATTCTACACTTTCTTCCTCAGTAACATGCATAATCTGAGTGATCTTTCTCACCTAATAAATGAAGAGTTGTGGATCCTCACAAACCTTTGACCCAAAGAATTCAGGTGGATTTATCCTCATAAGTCATGAATCCTGGATGCAACTAGATTACCATTCTGCTGAAGGGGGAATGTTGCCTATTGGTTTCCCTAAACATTGGCATTCACATCTTGGGCCAATGCCTATAAGGCAACCCAAAATTTATCATGAGAAAATTCTTATTCAGAGGGTCGGCGGGCAGGGGTTGTTTGGTCACCATTTATACATGCATTGTCTTGCGAGGAGGTATATTCTTCCATGTAAAAGCACTAGTTAAACTAGATAGAGACAGCTGTAAGAACAATGGATCATGAATGAATAATGATTCCGACATCATTTGGTAGCCTCTTGCTCATAAATTTGGCGCGCTTCACATCCATGATCAAGACACTATGCAATGCAGCTTTTCTGACTCCCTAGGACTTTTTAAAACCTTAGGCTCTGATACCAAGTTTGTAACACCTCAAAAGTACACCCTAGATGTCGCATAGTGCTCAAGACTATGTGTAGTCCGGAGATAACCCTTTAAGCTTTCTCAACTTGGAACTCACGATAAAGGTAAACATGACATATAAAATATTATGATAACTGAATTAATATCTTAACTGGGAAATCTTGAAAACAAACACTTTGTTTCTAAAATAGAAAACAGTCAGACAAGCCTCTACTTCTAACTAGAGAACCACTGGGACAAGCCCTAGTTGACCCGAACTCAACAAAAATCAAATGACTAAAGTCCTTCATCAATATCGAAGTCTGATAAATGGGTCTTCAAACTATGTGGACTCACCAAGCTCCGGGATGTAGGTGGAGATACCTATAATCTATCATGCTGATGGAACGGAGCACCTGAACCTACATTATAAATTAATATAGCACAAATACGTATATGCGGATCGGTACTTCTGGAATGTACTTAGAATATGGGGGTGAATACATAAATAAAATAGTAACTCAATGTGCACTTAGATTTTCAAATGATAAATGCTAAGTGTAAATGACTCACGTTGGGCTTGAATAAAACCAAAACTGCAAAATAATAAACATGAGTAATAAAGCATAATGATAAACTTTGTGATCCATAAGACTTAGTTCTAAAAGCTTTACTTTTATTCTTTCTTAAAGAGTTTCTTCTAACAGACATAAACTATGTGATCTACCATTGAGTCCAATGTCTTAGCCACGTTGGGGAGAGTTGTTCTACTTTTTCCATCGGAATAGAAGCTTAACTTAAGTGATCACTATACTTAACACAGTATGGGACTTTAAATCTACGTTGACATGTAGTTCTGGGGAATGTGACCTTTGACTCAAACCCAACTCGGTGCTAAATACTACTCCTTTATTACTTATATGGTCATACTTTATGAAATCTACCTTAAAATAGCATATGGGCTTATAATGAAAATTAGTTATGCTTCTCTTTTCTTTAAATTATAATCAAGATAAAGAAATGTAAATTTCATAACTTAGCTTAGGATCAAAAGATCAATTCTTTCTTTAAATCTTGGTATAAACTTATCAATGAAAATTTAAGAGCATTATCTTCTTGAAATCTCAACACTCAAACTTAGGGATTAAAATTCATGCTTTAAACTCATGACAATTCACAACAACACTTCATGCTCAATATAAATCTTGAAATACTTCAACAATATCAAGTCAAGATAATGTAAACTCATTCTTAATGTAAATCTTATAAGTTAAAATGTAAACATAAGCAATCCTTTATATACTTAAAGATTTAAATCTCATGATAATCACATGTTTCAAGAATATAGAAACTTGGGTATGAAACCTAATTCAAAACAAGTAAATTGAATCTTAAAATCATGTAATTTGGGATCAACGGTAGAAGGATACCCTTGTTCATAACTCCACATACCTTAATAGACTTGACTTGGTGGATAAATCTTAAATTTGAAAGCCTTGGAGATGATATTGAAAGCTTTTCTTGAAACTCTTGTGCCGGGGAACTAAATTCTTGGTGTTTCTTAAAATTCTTTGATTAGGGAACTTAATTCTTGTTTTTTGTTGAAGAAAAGATGATGGAATAGATGAAATTGAGGAGGAATGATAAGGGTTTGTTATTGAGATATATATGAGAGGATTTTGAGATGTTTAACTGATGAAACAAGGGAAAAGTTATTCACTCAAGGTTTATGAGTCGTGGGCTAGGAGTTATAATGAGAGAAAAGACTAAAAATCCCTTAAAGTAAACTATACAGACAGTTCTCAGCAATCTTTACAGGTCTACCATATTACTCATATGGTTTAGGTACGAGTTAGACTTCACAACCCGTACGCTAGACAGTGTGTGACACCGCTTGACAGTGCTTCAGTATTTCTGACATAACATTTCACTCCACTATCGGATTAAGGTGAAATTAGTATTGTTGGAAAGCTAATTCAATAACTTATATTTTGGTGGATCTAAATCTCAAAAATTCTTAATTCAATAACTTATTTGTTGGTGTATCTTGAGATAAAAAATTCTTAGTAAAACAAAAGTTATGATCGTTTGAAGATAACTTTAGTTATGTACATCCCAAGAATTTAATTACTAATGAAGGTTTTGACTTGGTCATTGGCTAGAAGCTATTTTATGACTTAATATATGTATAAGTAAATTATATAGATATCAAAACATGAGTATTGATTCTTGGATTCCTCTCTGATTAGGATACGAGTCATATCATACGACTCGTAACAAGTTATACGACTAGCACTCATCCTCTCGTAAGCTGGATAGAACTCATCTCACATCACACTGACTTGGTTATGAATTACCATGGATGACTCATAAGATCACCTTATGACTTCCAAGGTTTAATTCATACCTTAAACATAATATTACCCATCACACATTGACATGGGTATGAGTTGAACATATGACTCATATATTGTCCATACGAATCAAAGGCATGAGTCGTATGTTGTACATTGATTTCAAAACATAGGGTGTTACATTATCCTATAGAGGTATATTATAAAGACATCGATGACTCCTATGGATTTGATCTTGAGGAGGACCAAGGACACTCATCTCAAACTAATCCTATGACTGTATATTCTGAAACTGATGAAAGATTTCCTGATGATGGTTATATCAAAGATGATAAAGATTCCTTAGTTGATTCTCAAATCAAATAAAAAAATTCCCCTAAAGGAGATTATCTACCTATGTTCATGATTGATCAAAAGAACCAGAAGTCTCTAAAGTAGTTGACGATCTAGACGAGGTGATGAATTATTTGATCCTTGAAAGAAGGACAAAACCAATGATAATGGTAAAGAAAACCATTGGGACTGGATTTCATACCGTCACCATCACCGAAATTAAATTTTTGTACTAGACTCAATGGATCAAAGATTTGTACACTTGGATGGCAACGACGAATCTAGCTAAACGAGAAAAATACATGAGACTTTTTGAGTTAACCTCCAGAGTCTATGAAATTATGGTATTGTCGATAAGAACAATTATCTCATGTCCCAAGACTTTACCTTCAACATCAAAATACTATAGTAAGTCATCTACAAAGAAACAAGCCAATGATATAGAAGCTACAGAGGTGGCTCTTTAAGATGAAATGCTTTTCGTTCGATGGAGATGTCATTGATCTCCACTTCCAAAAGATGGAAAATATTTACTTTGAGCTTGAAAAAGACCTAGACTCAAACAATAATTTGTTTCATCACAACCAAAGATGTTAGTAGTCCACACAATGATGATTGGAGGAGAAGTTCAAATCTATAACCATCCCATAAGTAGGCTACATTATGTAAGCCATCTTCCAGCCGTTTGGAAATATATGTACGTTGAGATATTAACTAAAGTAAATCATCCAGAATAATCCAAATATTGATTTAGCATGCAGTAGGAATGATCTTGTCACCAAAACTAACTGCTCTTGCTCAAGCCACCAACTGAGGTCCAAGTTATAGTTATAGTTCAGAAGGTTCAAAATACTTAGTACTAAAGATGATAGTACCAAGATATTTAGATGCACCAAGTACTTCAGTAGAAGGAGACTGACAAACTACAAAAGGAGAATAATTGCTTCATCTGTAAAAATCCTAGGAATTTTACAAGAAACTATCCTAAGGCCATAAAGTCATAGTACTCAGTCTAGCTTATTGAAGAGATATCAGATCACATAGGTATCTATCTAAGTAAGGAGGGAGACCTTGAATCAGTCTTTTTGTTGGAAGAGGGACTGAAAGAGGACACTCTCTTCTCCATAGACAAATACAAAAAATCAAGCAAAATCTATCCAGGTGATCTCTGTCAGATATCAAGTACAGGAGAAGGCGACGAAAATTTGTCTAGCAAAATTCTCATGTTCAACACAGTGGGGAATCTATCTTGAGGAGCAGTAGACTACCCCTAAGATTTGTTTAACCATTGTGTGGATCCTTTTAATACATCCATCCTCCAAGAAAGAAGAAATTTCTATGAGGTTTAAGTATTCGGAAGATATGGAGGATCTATTCTAAAGTCATATGGAGTAGACTTGAAATATCCTTTTTTCAATGTGTTCGTAGCACTAGATGAATATTTCCCATAAGAACTCCTTTGTGTATTCTTGTACCTATGACATAAATACTTCCTCATGGAGTTCACGTTCGATGCCTTTAGTCATTTTGGCCTAATCCAACCAACTCTCACAATGTTCATGCTGGGGTTTAAGCCACAAAAATATTTGGTTTGATACATTAAATATTTCTATGATGCAATGGTGTTCATGATGCACTATCTAGTGTAAACCACAAACTACAACATCCAAGATCAACTAGAAATTTCACTCTAATGGAAATTTCCTATGTCAATCCTATGCTTAGAAGATGAATACTATGAAGCATAATGTTTCATCTTCTATAAAAACATATGCATTCAAAAGAAATATGGCCAAAGGAATGGGAAAGTAGAACTACACCAACTATCATCCCTATTGGGACTAGGTTCTGAGAGAAACAAAAAATATCAACCTTCTTATGAAATTATAAGAGATGCAGTCACCAATCCCATTAAAAGCATACGAATGAAAGTTCCCTCACAAGAATGGAAGTTTAATCCAACAGAAAGAGTTACTTCACCAAGTTACTAAAATAGAGTTTGAAAGACCAAGAATTCCTCAAGAAGATGAATGGAATAGGCTAGTGGATGGAAAAAGGATACGCAAGTTCATTGTTGACACTATCAAGCACTGCATGAAAAGATGATGCCAAATAAAGTGTGTAAGAAATTGCCACATACTGTAAGCTCTATGAATTACCTGCCCATGTTTATCATGAAACCCTCTCAGATAGGTTGCCCTATCAGAAGGGGTTTCCTGTCATTTGCTTATCCAGCAACCTGGTCCACTCCTACAAAGAGCTTATCCACCTATTTGGAAGGAGCTTACAACATACTTATCCATCTGCTTGCAAGTTGTAAATAAGATTTTTACTCACCTACTTGGACATGTCATATGGCAATAATATGTTTGTTTTTATATATCTTATAGAGGTGTAGGCTTAGATAGGGCTTAACTATATATAAAAGATAGGATAGAGATTTACTACTTCTTGAATAGTAGGCTACATATGATAATGCATTTTATTTCCATTTGTTTATGATAGGGATTTCTTCTCCTATAAAATGAAGTAGACGTCTTTAGTTGAAGATCATCACCTTCTCTTCCTAAAAACTCTTTTGTAAAATTTTGTATTATAAATAAAATGTTTATCGGCTAAGTTCTCGCTCTTTCTTCTCTATTCCAAATGGATGGGTACTTCGATCTAGTCTGGAGGGGTAAGGAAACACTTAGGCAAGATAACTTGTTGTGATTACAAGATTGACTTCTAAGTCCTTCCTAGGATTATGAAATTAAATTTTTCTTGGTACTCACAATATAGATTTCTAAGTACTTTTCATGTTTATGAAACGAAATTTACTTGGTCTAGACAGTAGCTTTTCGATTTTGTTTCTTTTATTTCATAAAACACGCAAATCCAAAGTTGGATACACTTTGTTCCACAGACTGTTGGAGGGTACTAAGTCCATAGGATGGCGCAAAAAGCCCATGTATGTCAAATACAGAACAATTGTGCTACTAAGAATACAAAGAAATTATTGTGTTTTAAGACTGGCAAAGTCAAGCCATCCCATTGAGGGTTGCAAAGTCTTTGTTCTATGGCAAATTATCCTTTAGGGTTAGTGAATACATATCCCCAGTCCTAAGAAAGCTATTGTGGTGTAGATAAAAGATTTGATTTTGTATGACATGCCGCCAATATGGCCATGAAACCACCTTTAATATCGAAATTTTAGAACTCTATGGTTTGTGTTGTTGACGAAAGCTTTGATTTCATATGGCGAGCTACCTATATAGATTGCAATAGCCTTTTATATCGGAATGCTTAGAGCTCTATTTTGATTACCGAATAAATATTAACTTTGGTGTCGCTCTATGCCTCGCTTTCCCTGTCTATTTAGGTAATAACTATAGAGCTCTAATTTTCATACAAAATAGGCGGTTTCACGACTATGTAGGCGACACACCTTATGAAATAAAATATTTATCAACACCACAAACCATAGAGTTCTAACTTTCCAATATTAAAGGCAAATTCACGACAATATAGGCAACATGCCATACGAAATCAAAGATTTTATCAACACCATAATAGTTTTACTATGACTAGGGCTATGTATCCACTAACCCTAAAGAAGTTTTTTCATGGAACAAAGTCTTATCAGCCCTCAATAGGATGGATTTACTTTGCCAATTTTAAAACATAATGAATCCTTGGTATTCGTAGTAATACAGTTGTTCTCTACATGACATACATAGGTTATTTGTGACTCTCCCATGGCCTTTAGTTTACTTAATAGTACAAATTACAAAGTGTACACAACTTCAAATTTATGTGTTTATATAAAATTAAAAAAAGCAAATTGAAAAGCTATTGCGTGAACTAAGCTAATTTCATTTCATAAATATGGAAATTACTTCAAATTCTATGTTATGTAGACTAAGCTAATTTTGTTTCATAAACATGGAAAGGACTTTGGAGTCCATGTTGTAATTGGAATAAGTATACTTGCCTAACTGTTTCCTTACTCCACTACTCCGACCTAGAGGATTGAAGTGTCCATCCCTTTGGAAGAGAGGAGCAAGAGAGAGAACTTAGCCAATAATTATTTTTTTAATAATAAGAAACCTTACAAGAGAGATTTTAGGTGGATAATGTGATGATCTCCAACTAAAGAACTATGCTTCCTTTTGTCGGTGAAGGAATCCCTAATACAAACAAATGGAAATAAAATACATTATCATACGTGGCCCACTATTATAAAAATAGTACAACCCTATTCTATCTTATAAAATAGTAAATCCCTATATGTGCACATACTCTTATATGATATTTACATCCTACATTATTCAATCTAGACTGCCGCAAATATATGACATAGCCTAACAAAACAAAGAAAAACATGTTTTTAGAATGTGACAACATGTGCATGCAGGTAATTGGGCAATTTATTGCCAACTTATAGTCAAGTGGAAAAGTAGTGTGTAAGCTCCATGGAAGCAGGTGGGTAAGATCCTTGTAGATATCTACCAAGTAGATGGATAAGCAACTTGTAGGAAAACCTTTTTGAGAGGTTAATCCATTTAAGATGGTTTTATGGTAAAATCATGCAAGTAATTCCATTGAGCTTGCGGTAAGTGGTAATTTCTTGCACATGCCATATGGAGTCATCTTTTCATGCAGTTCTTGATGGTTTAGATTATGAGATAATGTATCCTTCTTCCTTTCACTAGTCGATGTCGTGTTACTTGCTTGAGGCATTATTGGCCTTCCAAGCTCCTATTTAGTAACCTAGTGAAATAACTTCTCTCATTGGATGAACCTTCATATTTATTTGGGGTAACCTTGAGTCATATGATTTTTAAGGAATTGATGACTTTATCTCTCATGATTTCAAATAGAGGTTGATATTTTTTTATAATTTTTCGGACCACGTCCTATTAGGGATGATCGTCGGTGTAGTTCTTCTTTGCCCATTCCTTTTGTAATGCATCTATTTTTCTAAAAGAAAAAGCATTGTGCTTCATAGTATTCTTCTTCCAAGTATTATATTGATGTTGCACCCAAGTGTACACGCAAGTGTATGTGGTCTCACCAAGTAATACAGTGGCCTTAAATAAAGCCGAATATCGATCCCTTAGAGACATATGTTAAGAAACTATCCAATTCTAGTTTAACAATTGAGATGAAATTGGTGCGACGTAGCCAAAAGATTTTTGAAATATTATAAACTAACAGTAAACTAAAATAATATGGGAAAGTAAAGACTATGGGCAATCAATGGATGAAAACCCGGGGTTAAAGAACTACGAACAATCATACTATGCTATTGGACTTCATTGATTAGATTACTTATCTTGGTTGTTGATTCGTAGGGTTTATCATATGATAATGGTTTCCCAACCTCTAATCTTCTACCTAACTAGACATTAGAACTATATCATTGAGAGAGGACGTAATAATCCATTTATATGAATTAAGTTGTCATCCTACAAGTGAATCAAACCAAGGATTCTAGGTATATACCTATCCTAGATGCTAATTCGAATTCCTAATTTAATAAAAGAATAAGAACCTTACTCTATCTATCCCCACGTTCTATCTTTATTTATTCCCCTCCCAAGCTCACAAAGTTGACAATTGATATATTATAAGGGTCGTAAATCCTTAAAAAGGTGAAAACAAGGATTAATAAACAACGAAATATGATAAGCAATCCAAATGAGTTCAATTCAAATAAAAGTAATCCTTAACCCCGGAAAGGGAGCGTTTAGCTGCTAATGGACATAAACGTAATCAAGATCAATGAACACATAATATAACCAATAAATAAACCTATGTAAAGAAATAATAACCCTAATTAAAGTGTTTTACAGCCCCTCTCCAAGCTTTTAAGATGTCCAAAAGTGTTTAACATTCTGTACAAGTGTCCTATTTATAGTATCAATGTTTGGTCGTGTGTGGGATAAAGGTCACAGAGAATTGATTGATTCCATGGACTAAGGTATGTGGTGTGTTTCTTTATTCCCTAGACTAAGGTGTGTGGCGCCCCTCTATCGCGAGGCTTCACTGGAAATTGCATCTGAGGTCTAGACTTTGCCTCATGTATTTGTCTTCTAACCCAAGCCTTGTGGTATTATTTACCCTTTATTTTCAGCTTGTTCATAATCAATATATAATCAAAACAAACTAACCAAGCATCCTATATCATCAAAAACTATGGATTAGATCTCAAAACAACACAACATCGAGAACAGTGAACTAGAAACTCAATCTAAGAACTAGTTTTGTCCTATTAATCTTAGCTAAGTGTTTTGACTCTTGGCTAGATTAAATTAAAATTTAAACATTATAAAAAAGTTTTTACACACATAATTATATAGTAAAACCATTAGGAACTCATTACACACATTAGAATCCATCGAGATCAACTAGAACAACACCTAGCTCAAGCTAGTAACACTAGTTTTCTCGTTTTCACTCTAAGTGACAAATTTATATAAAACTTGTTTAAAATACACCTTAGACATTGTAATTACATACTTAAATAATTAGATGTTAATTTATATCATCATTAATGCATTAATCACACAATTTTTCCTCGAAACAAGTTTCAATAAGCTAGGATAACAACATTAAAGTGCATAAAACCACCTCAGATCACTACCCCACACTTAAGGCCTTAAATGTCCTCGAACAACTCTTTACTCTAAGTATCATAAGATTAGGAGACTTTACACTCTTACTACAAGAAAGACACTAAAGATAGTACTACAATGACTACACAAAATGCAAGTTTCTACACTAAGCATGTTATGTGCACAATTGATAGTTCAACAACACTACTTCAAAACATCCTAGTCTCAAGAAGTGACTCACCTAGTTGGAAAACTCATACATATTGTTCAATCAAAGACATCATACAAATCACCCAACTATCATCAAACATATTCCCCCACAACAACAGAGTTACCCATAATTACTCACATAAATGCAGTTTATAACATAATGGGTATAAGAATCAGATTACTCTAAGCCTCACAAGGAATTCACAAGTTACACAAGATGAACCATAGGCTTTCCCTTAGTGTAGTACTCAACTAATATCAGAATGTTGAAGCTTAGGATCAAATAGGTATTTAAGGGTTGTAATGTAGGATAAGGGATGGGTATAAACCATTCTGGCCAGTAATAGTGACTATATTACCTAAGTGCTTTAATACATCAGGTTATACAATTAAGAAGAATCTCTAACAACCAACTTACACCACTTCTATCTACCCATATTTTTTGTTTTGCCCGATCTCATTAAGATCATTCACATACAATATGGTGGGAGTGTTGTGTATTAATTCAAAATTCAATTTAAAGCACAAATTTCTATCACTCCTAACCACAACACATTAATTCTACATACTAGTTACTATCACTTTGGGGATTCATATTCACCTTTCTCCTACTTTTTCAAACTCCTTACTCAATTAATTTCAACTTAAGCACTTAGGAACTTTGGATTATATTAAGGTCAATCAAAGAAGGAGATTAGTCTACATACGAGGCTACAAAAGATAATAGTCAAAGGATCAATGGGGTTAACAGGATTATGCAAACGTAGGTAAAAGAGGGTATAAATATGTCTATCTAGGAAATGCCTATATCATCTCCTAAAACAACACTCTTTATTTCACTTTGCACACACACCAGACAAGTTCTAGCCCCAAATGTAATAAGAAATATACAAAAAACTCACACACACATGGAACATGCTCAACTCAAGAAGGATCGTCATAGACTCTCATCTAAACACTCACATGAATTCAACATTAAGCCAACAAGTATAAGAGTCAGAAACATGAGCCTAGGAGTCTCAAAAGTAGTAATTCGCATAATAAAAATGTTTTTTACAACAAAAATACTTGCATCATGCAATCATATATAGCACCAAAAAGATTACTGCACTTATTCCTAACACAAAAAATTTTAAAATTACTCTCAAAAAAGGGAATTTCCCCATCCCACATTTAAAAATCCACTTTTTCCCTAAAGTATACTTTAAAAGTAGAGATAGAAATACTTCCTTAGGCCTCTAGGTCTAGTTAGTAGTATCTTCTTATAGTAAAAGTGTCTTGGGACCCCACACTTAGTCTTCACCATGCTCCTTATCTCAGGTTCTCTAGTACTCAAACTTTCCATCAACCTATGACTTAATAAAATCTAAATCTAGTAAAGTAAAAACTAAAAACACTAAAAATAAATCCTGCCTTAACTTGGGTTTCCTCCCAAGCAGCGCCTAATTTAGTATCGCACCACAACTCAATCTTCAACTCTTTCGTTTTCTTTCATCCTCTTCCTCTTACTTGAAGGCCATCGTATAATTTATTTATTACCTCTTGAGTGTGAACTCTCAAGGTCAACAACTCTCTCAATAATAGTATTTTCAGGCTCATCAATCTTCATCAATTTGGGCTGCGGTGGTATTTGTATCTTGGGCTGCTCAATGAGGAAGTCTGAAGAGGTCTTTGGAAAACAAAACTCAGCCACCCCACACTTATCTCTTTCAATAACTATAATCATCCACAAATCCTTGTAGTGGGATAGTGATTTGAGTGGTTTGAATAATTTAAAAACTGCCTCTTCATTATCCAACCTCATTGTGAGCGTACTCTCTCTCATATCTATCAATGCTTCTTCCATCACAAAGAATGTATGTCCCAAAATGACTGACACTCTTTCATTTGACTAAAAAATTTAAAGAATAAAACTAGAAGGAATAATAAATTTACAAACCTTGATGAGTACATCTTCTATGATTCCTTCAGGACAAGCTAGCGTCCGATCTGCCAATTGGAGTATCACAAAGCTCGGTCTCTCTTCCCCAAGACTAAGTGTTGAACAAGGAGAGGGGAATCAAGTTGATACTCACCGCAAAATCACTAAGTGCATAGACCACTTCTCTATTTCTATTTTGAATGGAGAGAGTCAAACTCCTAAGGTCTTTGAACTTTTTAGGTATCTTCTGTATCAACACAGAACTAAACTCCTCAGTGAGTGCTTCTATTTCAATATCCTGAAACTTAACTTTATTAGTGACCACGTTCTTTAAGTACTTAGCGTACTTGGGCATTCCCTGCAAATTATCTAAAAAGAAAGGTTAATGTGAAGCTCTCTAAACGTGTTAAAGAATATCTTGAAGCATGCATCCTCCTTTGATTTTATAAGACTCTGTGGGAAAGGTGGTGGTGGTCTCTTCTTTACCTGTTCAACAACTTTGGTTTTTGAGTACTTAGAATTCCTTAAATCTTCAGCAGCCTTGTAATCTACCTGTCTAGGATCTATCTCTGCATCTACCTCCTTAGTTGTCTCTGTAGGTTCTTTATTAAGATCCTTACAACTCCTCAAAGTGATTCTCGTTACTTATTTAGGAGGTTCAGTGTTACTTGGAAAACCACCTTGAGGCCAGGCATTTTATGCTTGTTACATTTGCCCAATTTGCATCTCAAAGTTCATTATAGCCACTTGCTGGCTCTTTATATCTTCTTACTGGCTCTTTATATCTGCTGTTAATTATGCTTGCACAGCAAAACTTTATTTCAACATCTCTTCCATATTGCTAATGGCCTGATTCCCTTTAACCTACTACTGCGGAAATTATTGTTGTTGGTTATTCTATGATGGATTTGGTGGATGAGTCTGCTACTTAAGATTGTAGGCATTTCCATAATTTGGCCTTTGAGAATTACCCACAAAAATCACTGACTCAGGATTTACGCCACACATAGATGAAATATGACCACTATTGCCACAAATCTCACACCAAGTACTTGTCTGCTGAGTTATATTCACTATTGTTGTAGGTTGTGTAACCCCAAATTTCATATTGCTAAGTTAAGTAGTTAACTGATTCTATAGTGCAGCAATCTGAGCAGATATAGTAGTAAATTGGTCCACCTCTAAAACACCTACAATGTTCTTTGTAACACTTCTTGAGTCAGAATGCTACTCAAGATTCTCTTATGCAATCCGATTCAAAAAGGTCTATAGCTCATCATATGTCAACTCCAATGCTTGACCACCTACAACTGAATGTAGAAATTTTTCGGTGTTGTGATCAAGTGCTTCAACAAAAGTGTGAGATAGTACCTTGTTAGACTATTGATAATGTGGACAGTCCTGAAGAAGAGCCTTAAACCTCTCTCATGCATGGTATAAGTTCTTATCTGGATTTTGTTTGAAGATCACAATCTTACTGTACGGTCTTATAGTCTTGCTAGATGGAAAAAATTTGATGAGGAATTTTTAGGCTAAGTTATCCCAGGTTGTTATTGAACTTGTCGGCTCAGTTTTCAACCACTTCTTCGCCTTTCTCAATAGTGAAAAGAGAAAAAGTGTCAACCTAACATAATCAGTTTACACACTCGTAGGGATGAATATGTCACTGATCTCCAAGAAGTTTCATAGGTAGACTTTTGGATCTTCATGTGAAAGCCCCGTAAAATATCCACTGCTGACCAAAAGTTGTACCATGTTCTGTTTAAGCTCAAAGTTATCTCTAACAGTCATTTTTTGAAAAGGGGAGGTCAAATTCATCGAAAATGGGATTGCCACTTTGCAAATTATCATATGGGCTGGTTGATCTTCAGCCATGAGAGAAGGATTGTCTTGTTCCTCTTGAATTTGTGGGATCTGATGGAGAAGGACTATTTCTCTCCTCAATTGATAAAAACATTGCTCAGGTTTGGGGCTTGGTTCAATCAATTCCCTATACCTTGCCAACTTATTAGTCTGTAAACCTATTTACTACAAATTCATCACCAAGACAAAGTGTAAAGCACCAAATAAATCTAAAAAGTAAAACTAAGACTAAAGTAGTTTTGAAATTATAATTCCCCAGCAACGACGCAAAAAACATGTTGCGCGCAAGTGCACACGCAATTGTACATGGTCTCACCAACTAATACAATGGCCTTAAATAAACCCGAATATCGATCCCTCAGAGACATGTGTTAAGCAACTATTCAATTCTAGTTTAACTATTGAGAAAAATTGGTGCAACATAGCCAAAAGACTTTTGAAAGTTTATAAACTAAAATAATGCGGGAAAGTAAAGACTTTGGAAAATCAATGGATGAAAACCCATGGATAAAGCACTACAAAAAGTCATACTAAGTTATTGAACTTCATTGATTAGTTTACTTATCTTGGTTGTTGATTCGCAGGTTTATCATATGATCATGGTCTCCCGACCTCTAATCTTCTGCCTAATTAGAAATTCTAACTACATCATTAACCGAGATGTAATAATCCATTTAGATGTATTAAGTTGTCATCCTACAATGAACCAAATCAGGCTTCTAGGTATATCCCTATTCCAGATGCTAATTCAAATTTCTTATTTTATAAAAGAATAAGAACCTTACTTTATCTATCCCAACATTCTATCTTCTTATTCTCCCTTCCAATATCACAAAGTCGACAATTGATATATTATAAGGGTTGAGAATCCTTAAAATAGTGATAAAAAGGATAAATAAACAACCAAATATGATAATCATTCCAAACAACCTCAATTCAAAGCAAAAGTAATCAAGTTCTATGCTATAACCCCGAAAAGGCAGCGTTTAGACTCTGCTTGACATTACTGTAATCAAGATTAATGAAAACATCATTTAATCGATAAATAAACTAATATAAAGTAAGAAAAAACCCTAATTGAAGTACTTTCCAACCCCTCTCTAAGCTTCCAAGATGTCTAAAAGTGTTTAACAATATGTACAAGTGTCCTATTTATAGGATTAATGTTTGGCGGTGTGTGGGATAAGGGATATAAGGCATTGTTTTTCCTATTGGACTAATGTGTGTTGATTATTTCTTGGTCCCGTGTGCTGATCATTCTTTCTCCACTAGACTAACGTGTCCTAAACCCACTCAGAATACCATCTTGTAGTATTGGTGCTTTTGTATAGTTCATCGATCTTCTTCTTCTGAAGAACCCAGTGCACCTAAACATCTTGGTCCTATCGTTTGAGGTATGGGTAGTTTGAAACTTTTGAAGGATATATTTTCTTGGACCTCACTTGGCAAATCGAGTAGGGTTAATGTGATTTGCTGAAAAAATCATTCCTGCTGCATGCTCGATTAAGAGATAGTTTATTCTAGATAATCTAATTTAGTACAGATCTCTTTGTGTGTATATTTTCCAAGCCCTTAAAGATGGCATACCTGATGTAGACTACTTATGGGATGGATATGTGTAGCCTTCTAACATTTTCATCAGTGATGAGAATAAGGCTTTCTTCAGGCTGGGGTATCCTCCTAGCTCAAAGTAAATCTTCACCATCATTAGGAAGTGGATATCAATGACATCTCTCTCGAATGATGGGAACTTCATCACAAAAAGTTGTCTGCATAGTTTATCTTTTCTTTTTCCTATATCTTCATAAAAGACCTTTTGTAAGATTCTGATATTGTATGAAAAATTGTAGGACTTGAGATAGGTGTTCTTATAGACAATCCCAAGTGCATTTATCCAATCTCTGAGAATTTTTGAGAATCTAGAGGTGAATTTTGAAAGAATCGTGTATTTTTCTCGTTCACCTTTATTCTTCATTACCATAAAAGTGGAGAAGCCTTGGATCCATTGGGGAAAGATAAAATTTTGATATCGTCAAGAATGAAGGTATGGACTCTAGTTCCAATGGTTTTCTTTACCATTTTCATTGGATTTATCAAACTTTTAGGGATTGTACCATATGTTATCCAATTTTGGATGTCGACTAATTCAGAGACCTCAGGTTCTTTGGATTGGTTCATAAACATGGGTGGATAGTACTATTTAGAAGATTTAATTAAAGATTCAGGAGTTTTCTCAATATATTCTAGAGAATCAAAGCATCCTTGCTATCTTTAATATATTAATCAGCATGAAAGTTATCACAGGATCTGAGCATTCATTTAAAGGGTAACCATCGGATGAACATTCTCCTTTCTCCATATCAAGGTTAATGGGATTAGCATTCTGAATATCTTTATTGTATTTTAGATATTCTTGTATTTGATTGGGTTTGCAAATAACCTATGAACATGGGACAAGGTAGTCATTGATGTCTAGTCCATATAAATTTTTAACAACCTGATCATAGAGGATCAAGTCAGTGACTGGATCTAGGGAACCATGATCTGATGATAACTAGTTATGATTAAGAAGACTATGTTTTAGAAAGGCATTACATTCCTTATCTTCATATGATATTTAGGGTTCATGGATTATAAAGTCTCATTTGGGAATGTGATTTTGTGGCTTGAGATAATCATTGTTCCTTTGTTTGTCTTTTTTGCCATGTTCCATCTTTCTCTTGAACTTTCTATGGGTTACATCAGCCTTATTTTTAGTATCTATGGAGTCCTTTCTTTCCTATGCAACTTAACAATCTCAAACTCTTGTTCTTCTTAAAATCTTGGTGAGAAATCCCTAGGTACATAAGAACTAGAAAGGAATGTTGTAAAGTAGTGGCTCATCTTTAGTGGAGAGTATGTATGTGGTAACATAGAGAATACAGTTGGCATTGGTAGTGAGATTTGGGTTCTCTGAGGTTTCAAAACTACCATATTTTAGGTGTTTCATATGTTTTTTTAGAGAATCTATTTGTTTGTTATTGGTATAAAAAATGTGACAGTGAGGTTGCTAGTGGACATATCATAATTTATGGTTTGGAGCTTGAGTTGCTTTTGTGTCACTCAGGGGCTTCTTCTCACTCATTGGTAGGATAATATTTTTTCTGGTATGCTTGAAGTGTGGCTTAGGCTATCCTTTTAAATAGTTACTTAGTGGGATGTCATTTTGATGACTAGAGCCTATGAGGAACATCATAAACATATTGGTTTTAGGCATATTTCTGTTTTTTGTTGTTTTATTTTGTGATGGAGTGGGTTAGGTATCCTCTTGGCACATATGACAATAGCAATCCATTTTTCATGGGTAGTATCCTACTATAGGACACTTGCGCCATATGTTGTTGTGACCCTCGTCATTGAAATATTTAATCCAATCATGCTCACTCATGAAGCTTCCGAGTAACTAGAATATCATTTTTGGGATAACCACATCTAGAAGGTCATCAAAAGGTTTGTATATATGGATAAAGAAGGACGTTCTTAGGGGCTTTGTGAGATGAGAGTGGTAAAAAATGGTAGTAACTATGGTCAAAAGTGGGTTTAGTGGATTGGAGTGGTTGAGTATGGTCTCTTAAATTCTCATAATTTGTTACCCATGAGTATGGAAGAAATTTGACAAGTTCTTCCTTGATATTTGCCTCACGGTCTAGGTGCACTGGGTGGTTCAATTGGTGGCATGTATGTTTAAGAACAAAGAGTTTTTGCTACCTGGAAGAGATAGATCCATAGCATAGTTCTGGATCTTCCAAGCTACCTAGTAGTAGAGATTTTCCTAGATGGCATCTCTTACTTGAAGAGTTCTAACTTTTTGTACCTAGATCTACAATAGTTTCATCAGCTACGGATCAGAGCGGGGCATATTAAAGTTGGGAAATATACTGACAAAAAACTATCCTAGTGTTCAGTGTGATCTGTGAGGTACCCAAATTTGCATATTGGTATTTATTTTAACTGGTATCAAGAAGGGAATGACACACCAATATTGTCTTGACTTTTCTTCCTTGATACGCCAAAGCAACTCTAACAGCACCAAAATGAATATGGATAAAGCCTTGTGTTTTTTACTGTTGTGGAAAATCCTCCAGTATCTACAAAGTGATGAACTGTTCCTCCTGAGTTAAAAGAATAGGATAAATGTCATGTTTTGATGTAGCAATGTATTTTTTAGCTCTTTTTGTTTTTTGGTGAACCAAAGAATGGATTTGCAGCAACGGATTATACACCTTCTTTACAAAGGCAGAGTAGGCATTCAGTAGAGGTAGTTAAGTAGAGGATATTTTTCATTCAAGTGGTAATAAAATATACTTCATACAGGTAGTCATATTTACATGACAAAGTTTTACTGAGGGGAGGAGACATGTCTAATCTTGCTAGAGATTTACACGTACTAGACACAGAGGAGGAAGACAGTCAAGACACTGCGATAGATATATTTTTGTTTACTTGGGAATATAAGGACTTGATATATTTGTGCTAAATATCTATGGAAAAGATTCAACAAAGTATTTGTTCTATTAACTAAGGGAAGTAAATACGATACAAATATTTACAAGTCTTTGGTAGTAAGAACGGAAAATAAAGGACTTTTAAAGGCGAAAGTTGAAGTAAAGTAAAGATTGTAAACATAAAGTTGGCTTTCGTACAACCACGATAATAACTCTTCTCCGAATAATTGTTTCCTCTCCCAAAAAAAATGTAATTAGGCCCCATAAACTGAAAGGTTCAATCAGCACACAACATATAATAAAAAACACTCATAACCTATACCTATGCAACCCCATAAGGCTACAAATGTAGGAACTAAACAACATACTAGTGATAGACAATGTGCATGTATAAATAAATGGAAAATAAATCCATAGTATCATAACCAATCATAGTACCATAATGTACCAAGTATATCTACGTCCTTCAGATTGACATCTGACAAAGGCAAAACCTATAACAATGTCTCTTATTTGGCATGCCGGCTCAAGAATGAAGGAGTCTTTAAGAGGTTCGAGAGTACCCATATACACCGATCTTCTCTCGATCCTGGGTTTCAAATAATTATCATCATCATTATCAATCTCCCCCATCCAGTATTAGAGAGATGTATATAAAATAGATGTATATAGTCAAACAGTGGATAAAAGTGTAACTCTGTTAATATATTGACTGAAGTTAACTCTGGTACTAAATAATCATAATGTATTTGAAAGGGTCGTAACATCTCACGACCAAAGTAAATATTAGTGGTAAAACCATAGACCGAAATCTATCTTGGAATTTCCAAAACAACATTTTTACTTCCAATATCTCATAAATCATCTATTAAGGTGGTACAATTCCTGTCATGAAAGAGTTCGTTTTAAAATATAAAAGTGGGATTAAATCCCGTTCTAGGAAAAGAGTAGTAAAACCAAGGTTTAGTTGGTATCATACCTCTAAGTGAGCATGAATGTACCATAATCTATGAATGCCATCACATGTATTAAAACAATATAATCATATGCATCGAAGCATTCATAGACTAACCACATCTTTTATATGGATAAAATACTCACTTGGAGTACAACTGGTATCGTAACCAAGATCTCAGGCCCAATAGTAGCTAACTATTACACTATCAGTGCTATCATCTAAGAAACTATGATCCAATTGACTAAGTCAAGTAATAAACCTTATACCATAGGATACTTAACATTGACTATGGTTAACATGTTTATAATCTAGGGTGATAGGTTTCTATCGCTATAACACATATATCATAATAAGGGTTGATTCACCCTTATATCCCCAAACTCATAAACTAGGAAAAGTTACGATATCCTACTCATAATCATATCCTATCATACTTACCTAGAATTCAATATATATCATACATTTTCAATGAAAAAGAGTATACCAAAGCCTACCTCAGTGTTGAACGGCAAGTCTCGAGTCGTCTTCCAATCATCCGCCTTTGTTGCATGATCCCAAAATGCCGCCACGATATCAAAATAATAATGTTTATGTATTTGGGAGTAATATGAGACCCATATTACTATATAAAGGTTCGATTGGAATTTTTGTCAAGAATGGGCATAGTCCCACAAATGGAACCCAAAATCAAATTCGTCACGAGGTTCCTCGAAGGATAAAGAATGTGTGCTCAAAAATTGAGCATAAATGGTGCATAAATTGGGTCTCAAAATCAATACCTAATTTCTAAGAGTCTAAAGACATAATTTTTAAGAATTTGAAATGAAATTAAATGGAAACTAATAGGATAAATAATAGGAAATGTACGAGGAGTATTAGGATAACTTACCATATCTTCAATGCATAATTCTCCACTCTTTCCTCTCTTCAAGCTCACAAAATGATGTAAAAATTGAAGATAAAATGATGGGATTTTTGGGTGAAGAAAGGGATTTAATACCCTGCAGATGCCACTTAAGCGACCTGATGAATGCTTAAGCGATCAACACTTAAGCAATCAAATGATATCTTACGCGATCCCCCCAAAAGTATCAAGCCTTCATACTTAAGTAGTCGAGTACCACTTAAAACACCTCTGCTTAAGCGGTCGAGTACTAGTTAAGCCACCTACGACTACTTAAGCGATCAAGTACTGCTTAAGCGACCTCTATTTAAGAAGCATGGTCATCGCTTAAGTTATTGGGCGGGTCCTAGGGAGATTGCTAAAGCGATCCACTAGTTGCTTAAGATACCACCGCTTAATCAACCAAAGGTTCGCTTAAGCAATTGCACCAAATTTTACCAAGTCCAAATAGACTTTGACTTGGTGCTCGGGATTCACTCAAAACCACGTGCATGAAAGTGAATTATGATACCATACCAAAGTAAATGCCAAAATTAATAAAACCATAAAGGATACTGTCCCTGCAACCCTATCATACTAAATTCAGAGAACTGGTGTTGATCCACCAAATTCCATGAAGGCCAACATAAGAGCAATCTGAGAAAGCGCTATCGGGACATAAATTGGGATGATCATTGATTAGAACTTACTGCTAATGCTACAACTAATCTGAATGAACCTCAAAATATATAGTTGAGAGTCTAAAGCACAAACACTAACCACTGAAAGATTCGCTCCAAGATGTCTTACTCATAAAGGATGAAATCATGCTAAGCCCAACTTGAGCACACTACATCAATTGAGAAGACAATCCAAATTTTGATGAAAATTTGAAGTCAATATCAAAAGCGAAAGAAATCACCATCAAGTGCCAATAGGCCACCATTTGAACCTCTATCAACCATAATCCATCTAAATAGAAGAAGACTGAATAGATAGCTAAAGGTAGGGCTTGCTTGCCCATAGGTGAAACCCCAACTGAGACAAATCTAAAGTTGAAGTTTGCACCCAATGTCACGACCTGATTTACAAGTTATGATGGCACCTATTTTACCCCGCCAATAGGTAAGACCAACCGTAGCCTGAAGCTATAAGCAAAGGGCTAATTTAGTGGAAAGAGGTCTAAAAGCCAAAAAATCAATGTTCAAATACTTATAATAATAATAATAATAATAATAAGACAATCGGTATAGTCTAAATTATAGATACAATATCAACAACCATCCTACGACCTAGTATTATTGGTATAAGAGATACTATAAATGGAACATAAGTATTGAAATAGTCAGATACAATCTATATATGGAAATAAAAGACTAGAAATATATAATAGAAGGAAAAAAGGTAACTCAAACTTCGAGAGCTCACCCTATCTTCGATATCAACTCAACACGATCGTCACATCAATGACAAATACTAGTACTCGGATCTTTTTCAAAAAGTTAAAGAAATGTAGAATAATTACCAAAAACCACGTGTACTCAGTAGGCATCCTCGGCCGATTGAGCTAAACCATGATATAAATACGTAAAATGTGAGATAAATAAGCTAAGTCAAGGTAAAATGGGAAAACATGGAAATAAGCTCCAACACTATTGTGTTCAAATTAAAAAAAATTGAATAGTAGCATAAAGATCACACAATTATAAATACTAAATTGCCGCTCATAAGCTAATAAGTGCGAAAAAAGTAAATAACCCAATGAGGGCTCTCATAAGCCCAAAGGGTGCAATCAAAGAGGAGTAAATAACTAAAGAACCATAAATTATAAAATATCAAGTAATAACCATGAACCCATCAATATTGTATCATGTCATAAATAACTCCTAATGCCAGACTTGAATCAAAACTTAATAGCATCATCATCATTGTCATTATTTGATGGACTTAAACAAAAACTTATATTATCAATATCATCATCAATTGTCGTACTTGAACCGAAACTCATTTTATCAATATAATCACCAATTACCGGACTAATCGAAACTTAATATTAATAAACTACTGGGTTTTACCCAAAATTTACACCAACACCTAAATACCAAACCAACGTGATCATTTAGTATCTCATCTTCTCAAACTCCCAAAATAAGCATTCCAAGGGTATAGCCTACGTATAGAAGTCTACAAAAGCTAACACAAGTCTTGGCCTGTGGTGGGTTGGAGGGCCCCACTTTTAATCCCCGAAATCTATTTTTAAGGCAAATTCTACCCCAAACTATACTAAGGTATTTAAATTCACTTATAGATATTAAATAAGCCATAAATAGACCTATGGTAAATATTCTACCTAAAGCATGGAAATTACATCATTTACGCCTAAAGTACGGTTTCAAGATAGCCTAAATAGTACAAATAATCCAAGCATTGTCAATCATACCTCCAAAACCTAAATTTCATCTCATATCTAGCATAATATAATAATCATTCTATGAAATATCTCAATATATGAAGAAGGTAAACCTAGCCTACTTGGATACCAAAGAAAAACTAAAGAATCTGCTAAACCAATGATTTCCACTTTTGAGAAGCTTCTGCAAGATGGCACACTATAAAATTCACAATCTACTCATCAAATAAAGAACAATGATACCCATATTTCACTGTTATGCTTTGTCTTCAAAATTATAAAAAAATCCTATGTGGTACTCATTTGTTGAATCGCACTTTCAAAATTGACCAAACATCCCACTATTATCAAGGAACATTTATCCTAAAAAAATGGGTGAATTTTGAGCTCTAATGGCGCTATAATCAACCTACCAATATTTTAGGAATTTTGTAAAAAATCTAAAGGATTTTATCATGAAATTGATGGAAGCTTACCATGTATTCAAAGAAGAAATGGGTAAATTTATGTTCACCAATGCTCCAAAATCACCCACAAATGATTTTGTCAAGTTTCCACACTTTTTAGGGTTTTACATTCTTGATATTAGGTGAAAAATAGGAGAAATAGGGCTAAAGAGGAAATTTATAGGCTTCCCAGGTACATAAGTGTGTCTTAAGCGGTCACCGCTTAAGCGACCCAGTGTCTCTTTAGTGACATCTGACGTCTGCACATATGCCTCTTAGGCGGTCCCTTGCCACTTAAGAGGCCATCTCTTAAGTGGTAGGGGTTTCTCTTTAGCGATATTCGACTGGGCCAGCCCGATCTTTTAAGCGATGGGTTGGTCGCTTTAGTGCCTCATTTGCTTAAGTAGACCAAAAGGGTGCTTAAGTGGTACACGAACACCAGCTATTCTAACCTATGAATATTGATCTAGAATTCATCCGGATTCCTGTATACACAAATAAACTATGCTAACCTATCAAATTTGATGATCAAACTAGATGGCAAAGTTGAAATTTCCATCTGAGGATATTTCAAGTAAAATTGGGTCCCACACCCATTTGCCATTTTTCTTAACTTCTGGCAAATAGCCCAAAATGAGTCTAAGAGTGTCAGGACCCAGACCAAGGGTCCACCTATCCTATAATTAATTTTTATAGTTGTTAAAACTATCAGAATTAGTATACAAGGTCATTTGGATGATGCTTTTGCCGGGTAGCCAATCTGAACCTACAAAGACTTCAGAATTAGGAATTGGCTCTAAAAAACAAATGAATTGCCCGGTAACCAAATTGTCAATTCCAAAAAGTCATAAATGACTTAGAGAAGCTATAGAAAATATCTAAATGAAAAAAATGAGTTGAAATATAGAAATGACTCGGCGGATCATTACAACCAAGCTCTATAATTCTCAACACCAAGGCTAAACCATTGGATCTCACTATCCAAAATAGTCCTGTAGACAGGTAAGCATTCACACTCTAGGTCTATCAAAACTGTCAGTTAACCATTTTAAGACACTAAATCAAAATTTGAGCCAACAAGTTTGAACCAAAGGTAGATACCCAACTCACCCTCATTATCTAAGATCATGCATACCATCACTAGTTCCTACTAGAACCGAGATCAAAATGTAGTTGAGAACCAAAATCATAATAAAGGATAAACCACATACTGAAAGCATAAGCAATCAACTCCATATTTGTCGAAGGGCATGAATTACCAAAGCTGCCTAAGAAATCACCAAGGCTTGCAAACAATACTAATAATATCCAAAACTTTAGCAACTCAAACAAATGATACCTTAGCCAAAAACTGGTCAATCCAACACTCTATCTCATCAATGAATACTCAATTTGCAAATTTAAGAAGTGGTCACATGAAAGTTCACCTATCTCCACCTCCCATAACTCCATTAGAATAAGAACCATTTTATGGCATGAATGGAGAATCCAACTCTACATAAATACCATGATAAAAGTTATCACCAAGAGAGATAAACCCAACAAACCTAAAATAAAAGCCCAAGACCTTTTAACATCAATATCAATACCAATACCAAAAGATGAACTATCCAAATCGAAAGAACAGATCCCACTAGTCAACCTCAAAAATATGCTATGTAGAAGGATAGTCAATGTTAAAATCTCCGCTAACCAAAAACCACTTCCTAGAATCGCAATCTCAAAAATAGGCAATAGAACAAAGATGCTAATTCTAAAACCACCATAGAACCATAGAAGCCCAACCTACCTTCACTTAAGCTACAAGAGAGAAAACTATACAATTGAGATAGCCTCCCAGTCCAACAAATAAGAATTGTGAGAAAGAAAATTCTAACTAGATAATGCTAGTCTAGTTTTCTATTAAGAAAGAACCAATAAACATCAAATAATAAAAATAATGAAAATAATAGTAGAAATACTAGTATAAGGAGTAGCTGGATCCAAACATGGAAATCAACTACAAGTACCACTCTAGGACCATGAGAAGGAAAATATGCCAAGGAAGATAGGACTCAAACACAAATTCTACACCCCTAGGGAAATATCAATACCAATCCACTCCATCCACTACTAAAATAAATCATCTACGAGGGTAGTCACCTAATCATGAACTTTATGCCAAGGCATACAATAATTTATTTATATAAACCTACCAAGGAACATAATCATTAGTAGGTATGAAAAACCCAACACATATAATGAAAAGCTAAAGGAAGGAAATAAAAGGTGCATCTATCATGGTGAAATCCAATGTCACATGCGTGATGTGATCGAAGGGGCATAAATCTTAGAAGGTCCAAGCTCGAAGTAAACCTTTGAATCACCAACTAAGGTAATACCTACACTACCTCTAATAAAAGGTGCCACAACACTATGAGAATGTTCTGTATGAGTTTAATGACTAATAATCCCATGCCGATGACAGTCTCTAGACCAGTGATCGATCTCTCTACAGTCATAGCAAACCCGTAAAGTGTTAACCTGGAAAGAAACTTGAGCTGACCCCAACTGGCTAACCAACTGATATTGGATACACTCTCTACCAAAATAACTATCCTTCCGACAATTATAACATACCTCAGGTGTTATAGGCAGGAAAGAAACATATGCTAACTCTGTCTAAACAACTAACTCACGCATGGGGCACTCTTTAGACCAATTAATAATCTTATCACACCATGAGAAGATCTTGAAATATATACCAAATCTCCACAATTTCTAATGAGAACTTTTTTCGATCATGACCACCAAGACTGATCTTAGAGAAACCTATATTTTAAGACGTCACCTGTGTGAAATTAATAGGCTACAAGTGAAGCTAATTTCCATTAAAAGTATCTTTACTCCAAGATGGAATACCAATAGAACTGTACTAATAGTATGGTTTCTTACTACCACCTCCATAAGTCTCTATAGATGTTTTTTCTATAGACCTAACGTTACCAACAACCTAAGAGAAAGAAGAATAAGTTGTTATCAAATGCTCAAAAGCCAAATGGAGCAGAAAAGATAATACTCTAATAAATCCATGAACCATATCATGATTCAATGGATAAAATAAAGGGGTATATCTTTCCCACTGAAGAAATGTAATCTTATACTCTGAAATCGATACGAAACCGTGCTAACACCACAAACCCAACTTTGGCCCAAGAACTGCTCAATGAACTAGAACTTATATCTGGCTGTGAGGTGTTTATAAAAACTCTTAGAATTCCCAATGATAATACAAAGGGATGAAGTGGTCTCAAACTTTATCAGAGTTTAGGCTGGCTTCAAATTAAAACACCCTAGTTGTTGGATAGTAGAAAATTTCCTAGAATTTTGATCTCTGGACCCAATATGACTCATGGATGTAAGCCGTATATTGGGGTGTAGATGGTATGGTCTAGTTGTATACTAGCCAGTGTTGGTTGGTGGGATGGATTTTGGTTACTAGAATGGATATGACATAGGGGTACGAGTCATATTGGTGGTTATATAGATTATTTGGTTCCTTAACTTAATCTTAGACTTGGTTACTTAGTTTGGATCTGAGTATGAGTGTCTAACCATGAGCCATAAGCCAAGGTACTAGTCGTACCCAGGACACGTATAGTGGACAGTGTCTAAATCTTCATTAGTTGTAAATTTGCTAGGGGTATAAACGAAGGGTATATATCGTATGTTGTCAATAAGACATGGTTGGATGAGTCATATGATGGACACTATCTGTTCCAAGGGTTGAGTCCAGGATATAAGTGGAAGATACCAATCGTATAAGAGGGTATGACTCGTGTGGGTTAGTCGTATCCCTATGAGGGGATTTTAGTGAAAATTAAGTGGTGGTATTCTGGATATTTCCCCACTTATCCTAATATGATCCCATGACTTCTAACCTACTTGATATGTTATTTACATGATTATTCCATTCATTAACACTTACAAACTTTTAAAAACACTCTATAATTCTCTCAAGAGCTTTTGGGCAAAGAAAGCTTGGGTTTTAACTAAAGGATCAATTTAGGGCTTGTCTTGGTGATTTATTTTCATTATCATCTTGGTTTAATGAATGTTCTCTTCCCTCATTGTTAATTCTAACTAAAGTCATGGATTTTATGAACGTTTTTATGATTTCATTCATTGTATGATTTTGGTTTTAAAATATGAATTGGGGATTTTGATTTTTAATGGTTGGTTATGATTTAACCTGGTTTTAATTATGATTTTAGGTTCAATAAAGTGGTTTTGGATAATTGGATTGTATGGGAATGGTTTTAGGGTAATTAGAATTGGTTTTGGTCATATTATGCCCGCAATGTGTTTGACAAAATACTTATAAAGATATGTTCATTGCATTGAATAGTTTTAATAGAACTATTGCATATTTTAAAAACATGGTAAAGGAGTTATACATAATTTAAATGGTTTGGATTGGTAAAAAGCTAATTAGTTTTGCTCGTAGAGAACATGGAAGTCTTCCAAGTGGGTGAATGGAAGGGCACTTGAAAGTCTCCTTAAACTTATAAATGGTTGGCTATGGATTATACTTACATATAAGGGTTTTTATGATGATACCAATATCAATTGCCTTGGTTAATAAATTGTAATGGTTTGATTATTTGGAAATTGGTTTTAATTAGGCAATAATGGTGAAAGGTGTAGCTAAGCCTTGGAAGGTTAAAGTTCTAGGGGGGACCAAAATTGGAAACTCATATTTGCCGATATGAGGTTTGTCTTGGTGACTATATATATAATGTCTCTCTATATTTAGGGGATGTACTAGTTATCTAAAGGGATACTTCCCTGGTTGTGCGGCTACATGCACTGGGGCCTTTTTAATAGGGGGAGCTGAACCCATATCGCCCTTGGGTAGTTTAGGATGGGAAAGCTAAATAGCCCAGGTAAAGGTTTTAAAGAAATTCTAAACCTGGTCCCTTTTCCTTGCATGGTTATATATATATATAAGTATGGTTGTGTGCATATGGATAATTTTACTTGATTTTATAAATGGCATTATTTTATCCTTACCCTTAGATCATACTTGTGGTCACACACTAACCCCGTCTACCGTCGGCTATATACCCATGCTATGTAGGAACCAACCGTTCTATTCCTCCTACATAGTGATTGACTCAGGGATAATAATTGGACTGAAATAGTAAGCTTCCAACCTTTTGAAAGGCTCTATTTTATGTTATTGATATTTTTAGACATTTTGGTTTTATTTTGGGTATTGGTTTTGGCTATAGTTGGAGCATATCCCAATTAGATTTCATTACTCTTTTGGTTAGAGGATTTGTGGTACTTATATCGGTTGGAATGGGCGGGGTCGCTATAAGTGTCAGCCTTGGCATTGGAATAAGCTGGGAAGTTGGCATCATCATACATAATTTCTCACTGTTCCATCATATTTCATTTTGGGATTAACTATATTACATTTTGGAACGTCTTTGGTTATTGCCTTGTTATAGCCCTTGTTTTAGTATGGTTGGATTATTGGTAAGGGATTTTGGGATTTGGTTATATTTGTAATAGTTGTGATCTTCTCTTAGAATCTTCGTGTGGGCTGTTACACTATTTTGTTACATGCTTGAAATTTAACCAACTCAAGGTAGGCGGCTGGTCTCCAGTCCTTGATAAACTTGGGACTCCCATTATGACAACGCTCTAGGATGGATCGTGTCAAGTTGGTATTAGATCCTAGGTTCATGTTTGATTAGGAGTCTATAAAGACATATTGAGTAGTCTCTTTTAGGGGTGTGTAGCACGCCACACTCATAAGGGAGAGGCTACAAGACATTTAGTAATGTTTCACTTTCTTGGCATTCTATTTTCATTATTGAAGTCGTAGTCCTAGAATCTTCTCTAATCCTTATTTTTTCGTCTTTCAGATTATGCCTTATAGATTTGGAAAACAAGGAAATTCTTCTATCCCATCTAGGAGTAATGCTAAAGAGGTGCATCCTACTTATAAGGTTCATCTTCGATCTCGCGGTCCTATCCTTGATAGTTTTGGAGTACCACTGGTTTCTACTAGTCTTCCTCAAGATGCGATGACTAATGTAGAATTTTGTCAGTCTATTCATACTATTGCTAAATTAGTTGCTGCTCAGGCTCAGCAGAATGTGTTTGGTGCTTTGTCTGTTGAGGCCACAAGAATTGGCCAATATATGAGGATGGGTCCTCCCACTTTTTTTTAGTGAAGGTGAAAGAGGATCCACAAGCCTTTTTGGATGAATTGGAAAAGATTTTTTGGGTTATGCAGACTACCAATGTGGAAGGGTTAAACTTTATAGCTTATCAACCCAAATATTTTGCATATTAATCACATGAAGAGTGGGATAGGGATAGAGAGGATGTGGAGGAGTTATCTTTATGGAATGCCATCTCTAGTGCTTTTCTGGATCATTTCTTTCCTCAAGAGTTAAGGGAAACAATGTTAGAGGAGTTTATGAACCTAAAGTGCAGGGGGGGAGGGGAATGTCTGTCAAGGAATATTCCTTGAAGTTTCATTAATTGTCAAGGTATGCTCCTAATTTGGTAGCTGTCATGTGGACTAGAATGAAGAAGTTTGCTTTTGGGTTGAATCAGGGGTTGATTCTGGAAACCAAGATACCTTAATGATTATGGATATAGACATCTCTAGGTTGACTATTCTTATGTAGCATGTGGAGAATGAGAAGAGAAAGAAGGCGGAGTTTGGGAATAAATCGGGTAAAAGGAGCAGGTTTTTTTACCAGGGAGGTGCTCAGTCTCAGGGTCGTCCAGATGGTGGAAGATGGTAGAAAAAAAGTGGGGGAGTTCTGGTTCCTACTCTTCTTCTAGTGCTCCTTACCAGTCGATCGATGAGCGTCATCATGGTGGTGATAATTTTTAGGCGCAGGGTGCCTAATCTCAGGCAACCGGAGGTCAGTCAATTTCTTTTTGTTATCTTTATTGGTCATGTGGTTGTCCTCATCGGGGTTATTGAAATAAAGGAAAGGAAAAATGATTTCAGTATGGACAGGCAGTCCATCGGCTCAGGGATTATTCATTTAATTAGGTTGCTACGGGGGTGAATAAGATTTTTGTCGCTTCATCTTCTAATCCTACACCTGGTAGTGTTGCATCTACTTCTGTTACTTCTCCTAGTTCTAGTGTTGGTCAGAATAAGTTGTATGCTTTGGACACCTGAATAGAATTCGAGGCATCACCTGATGTCATTACTGGTACGTTAAAATTTTTCTCTTATGACATATATTGTTTTCTTGATTTGGGGTCTACTCTCTCCTATGTGACTCCTTATATGGATGTATCTTTTAGTTTTGGTTCGGTAGTTATTTTAGATCCTTTTTCTGTTTCTACCCCAGTAGGGACTCAGTTATTGCTATGAGATTCTATAGAGGGTATGTGATATCTGTTGGTAGCAACCATACCTTGGTGGATCTTCTTGAGTTGGATATAGTGGATTTTAATGTCATTCTTGGCATGGAATGGTTACCCTTTTGTTACATGTCCTTGTATTATCAAACCCATATGGTTATCTTTATGTTCCCTTGTGAGCCAGTTATAAAATAAGAGGGTGTTTCTTTATCTCCTGGGGGGATTTATTTCTTATCTATCAGAGGTTGATCTCTTAAGATTGTCTTTATCACATGATCCAGGTTAAAGATTCTAACTTGGAAGGTCTTTTTTTTCAAGTCAGTTTTAGTGGTTAATGAGTTTCCGAGGACTTTTTGAATGATCTTCCTAGTGTTCCTCCGTATATGGAAATAGAGTTTGGTAGTGATCTAATTTTGGAAACTTGTCCAATTTCTATTCCTCTCTATAGAATAGCTCCAGCTGAGTTTAAGGAACCCAAGGAGCAACTTAAGGATCTTCTAGATAAGGGTTTTATTGGTCCTAGTGTATCTTTTTGGGGTGCATCAGTGTTGTTTGTGGGCAAGAAGGATGGTTCCCTTCAGATGCGCATTGACTATAAGCAGCTGAATAAGGTGACTATCAAGAACAAGTATCCTTTTCCAAGATTATATGATCTATTTGGCCAATGCAAGGTGCCAAGTTCTTTTCAAAGATAGATCTTCGGTCTGGGTACCATCAGCTAAATGTTAGGGAGGTAGATATCCCTAAGATGGATTTTCATACTCAATATGGGCACTTTGAGTTTTTGGTAATGTCATTTTGGTTGACTAATGATCTGACGACGTTTATGGATCTGATGAATATAGTTTTTCATTAGTATTTAGATCTCTTTGTTATTGTGTTCATTGATGACATCCTGGTTTATTTGAAGAGTGAGGTGGATCATGATAATTACCTCCTTGAGGTGTTGCAGACTTTAAAGAAACAATAGTTGTATGCCAAGTTCTCCAAGTGTGAGTTTTGGTTGAATGTTGTAACCTTCTTGGGTCATATTATTTCTAGTGTAGAGATCATGGTGGATATGCAGAAGGTTTCTTTGGTGAAGAGATAGCCTAGACCTATGACTACATCCGACATTCGGAGCTTCTTGGGTTTTGTCACAACCCGAGGCAACCCCCTAGTCATGACAATGGTTCTTACGGTCGCAAGTGGCCACAAGATAACCCTTGAGCTGATACCTACTATGAGCACTGAATAAAGTAAAAAAATACACATGTACAGAAATCAAATGTCAACGCCATAAGGTTTATATATTGAAACATGATTAAATAATAGATCTGAAACATCTAAGGACATACTGAATAAACTGATAAAACAACTGATAAACCGACTAACTGTCAAAATATCTGAAAACCCTCTAACTGACTGAATGTGGAGTTGATGGGACAAACCCTCAACTAACCCCGACTAAATAAAAATACTGAACTACTGGATAAACTAAAATAAAATGATTATGTCCTCAATAGATAGGGACTCATCACTATTGTTGCTACTAAAGCACTGGATTTTCTAAGTGTAGTCAGGAAATTGAGCATCCAAATTTATGATATAACACATCATAGCATGAAGAATAGTATGTGGTTAGTACTTTGAATGTAGTGGTATATGAGATGAGATTAGGCTGAAATACATGGGTTAACTGTGCATAAAGTAATGACTGACTGAATAGCATGGGATAACAGAGTACGTATGCATGAAAACTAAAATACTGAGAATTCCAGACCAAGCATAAAATGTTTCTAAAATAATCTGTAAATTGAAATGCTGAAATCTGATAACAGAATAGTTGATAATCCATATTCTTTGGTCAAGAAACCTAAACTGAATTCTGTAGTGAATACTGAACTGAAACTATGAGAAGTATTATCTAACAGACATGCCCCAATCTAAGTTAATCGAGGTCCAACCTGTGACCCCAATTGAAAGGGTATTAGTACCGTGCCACGGGTATTAACAATCTAAAGAGTCACCTTCATCTGGTAGGTGCTCTAATGAGATATGTATTACCGTCAATTAGCATATAAACACTTTATCAACCCTCAACTGGAAGGTTGATATCTCTAACCTACGTTGGCTATGTAGTTCTGGAACTTAGGGACTGCTACTAAAGATCACACCCTCTACTGGCAGGTGAGCCACCATCCATGGGTTCTCTCGGTGCTAAATCCTACTCCCAATTAAATTGACACTAGAATACTAACTGGTGCATGCACTGATAACTGTAAGTTTAGGTCAAGGTATTTTTAACAAATTATAGTGCATACAATTATGAAGTGATTATTAATATATAAACTGATAAAAATCTCAACATGAATATGAATGTCTGAGCATACTGATAAGATTCATGGATTAACTGTCTGAATACTTGAAAAGCTGAATTCATGTAAACACATAGGTATCAGGTATTCTTACGCTCCATGGGTGAAAAGGGACCCATGGATAAACTCCTACATACCTGGAATTGCTTGACTTTCAAAGAAACTTAAACTTTATGGCTTTGGATATGACTTAAGAGAAAACCTTAATTTTGTTATTCTTGCGAGTAAAGATGGTATTGGCATTGGGTCGGGGGAGAGGGGGTAAGGTTTGAGGAAATAAAAAAACCAAAATACCTCTCCAAAACTGAATAAAAATTTCTAAAATTTCTTTTGTTGATGACTTGGCTAATGGTTTATCAACTTTGTTGATATCCTATTATCCTATTAGTAAACTCTCTTTCATGTTCTTGTTATGGGTGATGACTTAGTTGATGACTTTCCAGCTGGTTGACAACCTATCAACCTAGTCGTCAACTCTTTCAAAGTTACTGCCTAAGGTTGACGACTTTGGATGATGGCTTGTCAACTAGTTGATAGCTTATTATCCTAGTCATTACCTTTTTCAGTGATTCTTCCGAAGGTTGATGACTTTGGTTGATAGCTTGTCAACTGGTTGACCGCTTATCAGCCTAGCCATCATATTGATGACAGATGATATACTGAGGTAAAATAGGCATAACTTCCCACTCTGATATCGGATTAAGGTGAAACTAGATTCATTGGTTATTACTCAAATATCATTATTTGATATATAGTAGGACACCTTAATCAATATATTCTAGAAGATATACTCATCTAAAGTGGACCCTAGCTTGAGCATTCATCAAAACTCTATCGATAGAAAAGTCCTGAACTGGTCTTTAAGTTAGGAGGTTATTATGACCTTGATCAATATAGAAAGATATTCCCACATCATATATTTTATAATTACATATGAATATACAAAGAATAATTGGGTTCAAGTATGTATGCATAGGAACAATAATTTGAATTCTAGCCCAAAAGTTTAGGGTGTTACAGGTTTAGCCAGATATTATAAGTGGTTTGTGGAAATCTTTTTATCAATAGATGCTTCTTTGACTAAGTTGACTCAAAAGAAGGTTAAGTTTTCTTGGTTCGATGCTTTTAAAGAGAGTTTTGAGAAGTTAAAGGATAAGTTAACTTCGATTCTAATTCTGACTTTATCGAAAGACAATAATGGTTTGTGGTTTATTGTGATGCATCTTGGGTAGGTCTTGGTTGTCAGTTGATGCAAAATAAGAAGGTGATTGCCTATGCTTCCAGGCAGTTGAAGGTAATGAGAGGAATTATCCTATCATGATTTGAAGCTATTGGCAGTTGTGTTTTCTTTGAAAATATGGCAATATTATTTATATGGTGTTCATGTAGATATTTTTTCTAATCATAAGAGTCTATTGTATGTTTTCACCCAGAAAGATCTTAATCTTAGACAAAGAAGATGGCTTGAACTTCTCAAGATTTATGATATGAGTCTTCACTATCACCCAGGTAAGGTTAATGTGGTTGCTGATGCTCTTAGTAGGTTATCCATAAGGATTTTGGCTCATGTGGAGGAAGAAAAGTGGGAATTGGTAAAGGATTTTCATTGCTTGGATAATCTTAGAGTTCGACTCTTGGACTCTAAGGATGGTGGTGTGGTGGAGCAGGAAGTGGTTCGAATATCTCTTGGTGTGGAGATTAAGGAGAAACAAGTGTTGGATCCTATATTAAAGAAAATCAAGAGTGACATTAGTGGAAAAAGGTGGTGGTGTTTGAGATAAGTGGTGATGGTACTTTTTGGTACCAGGGAGGTTATGTGTTCCTGATGTCGATGGGTTGCGATATCTAATATTGGTTGAGAAGCATGAGTGATGCTATGTTGTTCATCCTGGATTGACTAAGATGTATCATGATATCAAGAAAATCTATTGGTGGAATGGTATGAAGAGGGATGCGGATGATTTTGTGGCCAAGTGCATGGTGTGCCAACAGGTTAAGGTTGAGCACATGAGGCCGGGAGGGTAGTATCAAGAAATTAATTTTCCTGAGTGGAAGTGGGAAGTGATCAATATTGACTTTGTTAGCGGACTTTCTCGGTCTCTGAGTCAATATAATTCAATTTGGGTCATGGTGGATAAGATGACTATGTCTACACACTTTTTTCCAGTGCAAACTACCTTCTCGACGGAAGAGTATGTGAAGTTGTATATTTAGGAGATTGTGAAGCTACATGGGGTGCCTGTTTTTAGTATAAATGATAGTGGCATGCAGTTTATGTTGCACTTCTGGCAACCTTTTCAGAGAGGGTTGGGGACCAAGGTTAGTCTGAGTAATGCTTTCTATCCACAATAGACGGGCAAGTGCTGAGAACTATTCTGACATTGAAGGTTATGCTTTGGGCCTGTTTGATTGATTATCGTGGCAACTGGATTGAGCATCTACCTTTGGTGGAGTTTTCTTGCAACAATAGTTATCATTCTAGTATTGGTATGGCCTCTTTTAAGGCATTTTATAGTAGGAGGTATAGATTTTCTATTATTGGTTTGAGCTTTGTGAGGCGGACATGTTTGGACCCGACTTGGTTTACCAGGCTAGAGGCTTTCAGACAGATAAACAATCAGCTAGTTTTTCAGTATTTTTAGTTGTTTTCAGACATGTTGAATTGTATTTTAGTATTACATTATATAAGCATTTTATCAATTATCTTCTGCACAGGTTATTCCATTATTATTTTTTTCAGTGCTCACAGCTGGAACAAGATCAAGGCTTAGCTTGGGTACACTCGTGGCCTTAAGCATCGTGTTGTGACCAAGGGTTAGCCTCGGGTTGTGACACTTGAGTTTCTTATGGACTATAATCTTACTATTCTCTATGATTCGAGCGAGGCTAATGTGGTTACAATTTCATTGAACCAAAAGTCAACTAGGATGGGTAGCTTGGCATATCTTTTGACCCAGTAGAGGCCTTTGTCTTTGGAGGTTCATTCTTTAGCCAACCAGATGGTTAGACTTGATATTTAGACACTTGGGCATATTTTGGCATTTGTTGAGGCTAGGTTTTCCTTGATGGAGCAGATTCAGGCTCATGAGTTTGATGATATTAAGTAGAGAGTAACGTGAGATAAGGTGTTTAGTTGTGAGGCTAAGAAAATCTTGCTTGATCTAGATGTTATCTTGTAGAGTAGTGGATGAGTTTTTATGTTGGTAGTGGTTGATTGGATTAGATCAATTTTGGAGGAGGCTTATTGTTCTAGGTATTTCATCCATTTGGGAGTGACTAAGATTTATTGTGACTTTAGGTAGCATTATTGGAGGGGGTGAGGAAAGATGTGGTGGATTTTATAGCTCGTTTCCTATGTTGCCAGCAAGTGAAGGCCAGGCATTTGAATCCAGGTGGTTTGCTTCAGAGGTTACCCATTTCTAAGTGAAAATGGTAGCGGATTACTGTAGACTTTGTGATGGGTTTCCTCATACTTCTCATGGTTCTGATAGTGTTTGGGTCATCATGGATTGATAGACTAAATCTGATCATTTCATTTTGGTTTAAGTTTCTTTTAAGTGCTAAGAGGCTGAACCCATATCTATATATATGGAATTGTTCATCATCATGGTGTGCTAGTGTCTATTATCTAAGATTGAGGTTTCGTATTTGCATCGCTCTTTTAAAAGGCTTTTCAGGAGGAGTTGGGTACCCGGGTTGATATTAGTAAGACATTTCAGCCCCCCTCCCCCGATCGACAGTCAGTCAGAGCAGACTATTCCGGTTTTAGAGAATATGTTTCACGTTTATGGGATGGACTTTGGAGTCGATGGGAGTAACATCTAACTTTGGCAGAGTTTTTGTAGAATAATAGATGTCATTCCAGTATTGAAATAGCTCATTTTAAGGCTTTGTATGGTAAGCATTATCATTATCCAATTGGTTTGCTTGAGGTTTCTATGACCAGACCTCAAGATACAAACTTGCGTGAGTCTTTAGATAGAGGTTAGGTTATTCATGATAGAGTTTGAACAACTCAGAGTAGCCAAAAGTTCTATGCAAATTGTAGACTTCATGCCTTGAGATTTAGTGTTGGTGATCGTGTTTTTCTTTATGTTTTTCAATGGTGTGATGAGGTTTTCAAAGAGGGGCAAGCTTAACCCCAAGCATATTGGACCTTTTGAGAACCTCCAAACCATTGGGGATATGGCTTATTAGTCAGCATTGCCCCCAAATTTATAAGTTGTTCATAAAGTTTTTCACATTTCTATTATTTGATGTTATATTCTTGATGAGCCTCATATTATTCATTCGAATTCAATTCAGTTAGATGAGCAGTTGTCTTTTGTTGAGAAGCCTATCTTCATTCTAGCCAGGGATGTTAGACGATTGCATTCTAGAGATATCCCATTGGTTAAGATACAGCGGAGACATCAACCTATAGATGAGTCTGCTTGGAAGGTTGAGTTCCATATGCATGGTAGTTATCTTGAGTTTTTTTTATTCAGGTATTTTTATTGCCTTTAGTTTAAGGAAAAACTAAGTTCTTAGAGATTGATGATGTATTGACCAAATTTTTGGTGATTTATGTGAAAAATTTATTTCTTTGTGATTTGACAATTTTATCCTTCTCGTTGGTTGATTATGGTATTTTTTAGGAGTGGGGATGATTTCCATGATTCTCAATGCCTTACGATGTGATTTGTGTGAGATTGTGATTTTTAATAGTCTTAAAGACTTATTAGTTGACTTTGGTTAGCATTTTTTGATTTATGTGTTTGATGGCAAAACGGACTACTCTAGAAGATTCAAAACATTGATTTTTGATTGGTAACATGATTGTGTAGTTTTTTCACATTTATATCTCATTTTGACCCTCGATTTGAAAAGTTGAAAATTTGGTCTCAGGAGTCAATTTTGTAAATACAACATTTCTTTGCAAATCTGATATCGCCATTGAGTCTGGAGCATCAAATTTAGTGGAGTAGCACAGTTCATTTGTGTACTCAGTAGTTTGGATGAATCCCGAGGGGTCTGTGGAAACTTGGAATTCTCTAAGTCTAAAGCTGATGCACCACTCAGCTGGTGCACTTGCTTAAGTGATGCCTTAGTCGCTTAAGTAACTTATCCTGACATCCAAAGTGTCACCTAAGCAACACTAGGTTCGCTTATATGATTGCTGCTTAAGTGATGGCCTGGGTACTTAAGAGACACTGGCATACCAGACGCCTGTCGCTTATGTCATGAGGCGGGCTTCACTTAAGCGATGCCTTGTCACTTAATTGATAGACGCCTAAGAGACCCAGTGGTCTTTTAGGCGATTCTTGGGTGGATTACAACCCCATTTTTGAGATTGTTTAACTATTTTTTAGGCTTGGATCTTGGCATCTGAGTTTTTGGTCATTTTCTTCCATTTTAAATTTTTGCTAAGCTCCAAATACATATTTCAATCATTTTCCTTCGAGTTTTATCATTAAAAACTTGCTAAAACATGAATTCAAAGATGGAAATTCGGTATTTTGGCCCAAAGGCCTAAATTTCTTCAATTTAAATCCCAAATCCAAACCATTTTCGCTTGGGTTTTCTACCATGAGTTCCTTTAATCATGGAAAATGTATTTTTGTAATAAAATTCTGGTTTTACCCTTTTTTGTGAACTTTTTTCGGGGTTTCGTTTTGACTTCGACCCAGAAATTGATAATATGGGTATCGTTGACTTTCTTTTCATGTGTAGATTTTATATTCTTATGGTTTAGTTGATTGCAATCCCATTCATGAGGTGTAAGCTTGGGTGGAAGGCTTGTTTGTACTAATGTTTTCTATTAGAGGTAGGTTATGTCTTTACTTCCTTCAGAATGGGATAGGTAGCAAATACTAGTCAAAAATCATGTTATATGTATGGTAACCAATCATGAAAATAATGTTATTACTCTGTTGTGCAGTGTGGGGCCTGTATTATTGTTATTTGGTGGTTTTGAGACATTATCTATTATGTTTGACCGTATGTGGTCTTATATGATGATATTCGCCTAATATTTGAATAATTGGTTGTTATCCTTAGTGGAAAATTATCTAAATTGATAATTGTGTGGCATCAAATATGGTGTATCTGACTCTGTTGGTATGTGGGTTATGTTAGACCATGAATGACTAGTTTATTGAGTGGATTTTGGCTCACACACTTGGTATACCAATTGGAATTGGAATACTTATTTGGTTGGTTGTGAGCATTGCAGCCCCATATCTTATTCATTCATTAAACATTGGTACCATTATGGAAATACTGGAAATACTGGAAACACGGGTTTGTAACATCATTTATAGACCCTCTCTAAGGGATGTGCTAGAGAGAAGTCATGGATGTTGGTAATTGTTATTAGATTATATGTGGGATGACGAACCCCCCATGGGTCCTACCTGGGAGTATAGATCGGTAGGTGTATACGGAGGTTGTGCGATAACCTCGTGCATCATATTAAATCATCATTGTCATCATCATTATCATATTCATTGCATTTCATATGTATATTGTGCTCATTCTATGTAGTATTATTGTCTTTGATATGATATTAATCTAAGTGTACATCTTTCCATAGTTGTAGGTCTTATATCTGTATACTTGTATTTTCTTTCTCGTAATTGCATATTGTATATATGGATATGGTAGAACAGTTAGTGGAGATGGTGTGGGATACTGTTTGGGACATTTTTTTATTGCAGGTGATGTGCCCCTAGTGTGTATTTTGTATGCTTTATTTTCTACTTTTCTCAGTTGACCTATGATACCTATTGAATACAAGTGGATCGTACTCACCCTACTGTGCCCTTTTGGTGCATAACCAGGTACGAGTGTGTCGCACGACAGTTGATTTAGGTGGTACTTGGAGTCTATTCAAGGTAGCAGTTGATCTATGCATCCGGAGTTGATCACTTCTTTTTCTTATCTAGACTATGTCTTATTGTATTCAGAGACATAGTTTGTTCCCTTTTGGATATCCGATGTATATTTTAACTTCGACTTATAGTAGTTGATTCTTGCATTGTGACACCAGGATATGGGATTTTGTATGATATCTTTGGCTTTATATCTCTCATTTTTGATATATATGTATGCTTCGACTCTATTCTAAAAGTGTTGCCTTAGGTATTGGTATTATCTTTCATTTCATATCAGTTTGGATGATAGGCTTACTTTTCAAAGCTTGTCGCGACAAGTGCCATCATGACTAGGGGTGTTCATGGGTCGGTTTGGATCGGTTAGTGATTAAAACCATAACCAAAACCAATTTAGTCAATTTTTGAACTTCTAAAACCAAACCAAACCAAACCACAAAAAGAAAATAAATGTCGGTTTGGTTCTTGTCGGTTTGGTTTGGTTTGGTTTGGTTATTTGTTTTTTTCGATTATTGACTAACCTACTCCAACCATCTCTAGAATAAACCCTTTTTTAACCCATAGAAAAGAGTATCACATTGAACAATTTCTCATGAAAAATTTGTACAGTGATGGACAAATGACACTAAAAACACTTAAAAATCAGAACAAACACCTTAAACAAAATCAACATGGAGATGAAAAGCACCAACTTTGTATTGTAGGCACTAAGATTATCCAACAACATACCAACACATACATGTACATTGTAAAATAAAGCTTTGTATTCTATTACAGTGTACTGCAAGAAGAGACAGAGTTGGGAAAATTTGAGTTATCTGTTTACTTTAAAGACTAGCTAGGTGAGCTAATCATATATGGAAAACAATTGAATAAAAAATGAGACATAAAAGTTCCATTTGAACCGGTGTCCATAGTAACTCGTATTGTGAAAGTTGAAGTAGAAAAAGTGAGGTAGGGACCGTAGGATTAACTTATTAGTAATAGTAGGTAGAGTTGGGTTTGGGTTTAGGGCTTTGGGTAATTAGGCTAAAGTATTGGTTGGGCTAGACATAGATTAAAATTTAGTTTTAGATTAAATTTAATAAAATATTTATATTTTATTTATAAATTATATATAAATAATTATATATATATATAAAATTTATCGGATCGGTTTGGTTATTTTCACGATTTTTTTAAGTAAAACCATAACCAAAGCAAATATCATCGATTTTTTAAAATTTAAAACTAAACCAAACCAAACATCGGTTTTATTAATTGGTTTGGTTCGGTTTAAGGTTCGGTTTATTTTTAACCAAACCCATGAACACCCCTAATCATGACCCTTTATTTTTGAGTTGTGACAACTAAAACCATGACTAATAAAATACCAGATTTTTCCATTATTACGACTGATGGCATTTGAATTCTATTTTTATATTTGTTGATAGTTTGGATGTGTAAAAAAGGTTCCACTAATCAAATAAAAAAAAGTTTATGAAATTTATTTTACATCTTAATCTCTAAAAATCTCTTTATGACTTTATAGACCTGATATTCCATGTAATTTCCTTTATTATTTGTTACAACCCGAGATTACCCCTATTCATAACATGGTTCTTAGAATCAAAAGTGACCCCAAGCTATCCCATGGCTTTGCAAAACACTAAGAATATAAATAATAACTGAAAAAACTTATGCAGAAGCTGAACTGAATAATAAAATAAATATTCAAGAATCAAATCATCAATAACTAAATCTGATATAACAAACTAAACATCTAACTATATGTTTGAAAAGTCACTACTAAGATGAGTTGATGGGACAAGACCCTAGATAACTCTAAATCTCTGAAAACTTGGAACGATAAAGAAAAAATGAAATAAGATGTTAACTCTAGTCCTCGTATGATGAGGACACGCCAAAATAGTTGTTACTGATATAAGAAGAGATCATACTAGGTGTGATCCAGATGTTATGCGTTAGGACCTATATTATAACACAATATAGCATAATAGAAAGTTTGAGCATGTAAGATAGGAAATAAATGATCTAAGTTGAATGCGGTACATATAACATGATAAACTAATGGAAGATCAAGTAATGAACATATACTATACAATAAACTAAATAACTGAATATAAGGTCATGAAAGAATATGAGTCTAAACTGCAAACTATGGACTATCAGAGATACTAATAACCAACATACCCAATCTGATCTAATCGGGTCCATTTTATAACCCATACTACCTTACCACGGGTATGAACAATGACTGATATGGATCCACTAAATTAATGTCCAAAATGGACTAAGGTGCCAAGTTGTTCTGGTAGGTAAACCTTTAGAGCATATGGTAGTGTTGTAGTTCTTGGACTTAGGGATGTCTAATAAAGGTCTCAACCTAGATACGGATGAGCCTTCATCTCTATGTCTACTCATGCTAAGCACTACTCCCAACATGATGACATTAAAATCTAAAATTCTTTATGCTAATAATAATCTGAAGTCTGAAATAAATGTACTATCTAAAAGCATTAAAAAGATATAAATTGGGGAATATAGCATCCAAAAGCATATGTATGAAATCCAATGTCATCGAATATTCACAATCCGTCATCTCGTAATTATGCAACTATTCTTTCAATTTAGTAAACAGAATGAATTTACAAAATTCAATGACTCATGTCCAACAATCATAGATTTTACAAAGTAACTAGGGTTTGGGATAATGGAAAATTAATAACACTAAAATTTAATCTAACACAAGAATTATAACTCACTGATACCAAAGGACTGAGAAATCAATAAAGTTACCAATAACCATAAACCCTAAATTCTGACAAAGGGATTTTAGTGAAGAATTGGATTAACTTTGGGACTCATTGGGTGAAAGGGAACCCATTGATGTAATCCCACATACCTAGATATGACAACACCGAATAATTCTTTAGATTTGGATGCCAGAGGAAGATGAGCCCTAGATCTACCTTGAGAAAAAATAATTGTCTCTTTTCACTTTTAAAAGTAAGTATCATATGTTATTCGAAGTAATGATAGATTAGGGTCATATTAACCACAATAATGAATCTTTATATTCCCAAAACAACATAATTTTGACGTTAAAAGGGTGGGAAAAGAGGGATATGCCCCTTAAAATTTCATAACTAGAAACTGTGAAGAGGGTCATATGTGACCTTGCCGCGATCGTGGTACTAACCTACGATCGTGGGTTTTACTCATGGTTAGGATATGGATTAGAGGTTTCTTAACTTTATTAGAGAACCTTGGTACAATTTTGGTATCTACCTACGGTCGCACCTTGGTTCATAGGTTTTGTCGGCTACATCAGGAGCATTTGTGGGATTCATGATCATACGTGGGGATCGTAGTTTCAAAGCACGATTGTGGTTCCTTCACGGGAATAAGGGTAAACTTTTTCAACTTTCAAATGTTAAATCCATCTTGATTAGATGACACCATTATACCATTATACAGTGTAACCACGATCGTGGTTTCGCTCATGTTATCCCATTACACAGTAATCCATTGCTAAAAAAATCATAACTTTTTACTCTAAAGTTGGATTAAGGATAAACTTGATGCGTTTGAAACATAATTCAAATATCTAGTATTTAGTGGGTCTTGGACTCAAAGATTTATCATAATCTTAGTGTTATGATTGTTTGAAATTGGTCCCTCTTTTAGGGATCGATTGGTAAGAGAGGTTTTGGCTTGGTTAAGGGATAGGGGGATCTTATGGCCTTGGTACATGGAAAAATCCCTTATTATTTTGTTAAAACTTTATGATTTACCCTATCTATATTAGAAGCATGGTTCTAAACTAGGTTTGGATATTCTAGGACATTATAATATCTCCCTCTTAGGGCCATTCGTCCTCGAATTTCAACTAATTGAGTTGGAAGGTTAGGTTAAAAGATCTTTAATTCCTATATTTTCTTCACCACTTCTCCTGATTATTAATGGAACCCCTCTACACTATCTATACCTGAAATTCCTACACTATGTTCCTAAGAGTTGAACACTGACATGGTAATGAGTCAGTAATTGAAACATGGGCTGACTCAAACTCATGGACACATTCTCTACCATAGGACGAGTTGGGTGACATGAAATAGAAAGAATTAATCAATTATGGGAAACTATCATCTTAAGCTACGGCTAAGTTCTTAGGGAAAATATAGGGGTACATAGTCATCACATCTGGCTCTATTTCCTAAATATCTCCTTCAACGGACTAATCTCACAAAAGAACCTTTACCAATGTAACCTTTTTATTCCTCAACCTATGAACCTATTGATAAAGTATTTCAACAGAAACCTTTTCATAAAAGAGGTTATATTTCATGTCCACACTTTCTAATGGAAAAAACTGATGCAGGTTCACTAATGAGATTCTTTAGCATAGAAACATGAAAGACTGGGTACACTACTGCTAAGACTGCTAAAAAATCTAACTCAAGATACAATGCCAAAGTGACCTACAATCTCATAAGGACCAATAAAAAGGGGACTAAGTTGTACTTACTTCCCAAACCTTTTCACCTCTTTCATAAGTGAAAAGTTTAAAGTTTAAGTAGACAAAATCACCAATGACAAACTCAAGTTGCCTCTAACTCACATCTGTATAGAACGTCTAATGACTTTGAGTCATTCTCAACCTCACTCTAATCAGTTGAACTTTCTCTATAGCCTCATGGACTAAGTCTTGGTCTATCAATGTAGCTGAATCGATATTGAATCAAATAGTTGCAGATCTACATCTCCTTCCAAAAATTTCCTTACACGAGGCCATCTAAATAGTAGTGTGATAGATGATACTATACACAAACTAGATGCAATTAACTGGGAATAGACCTTGGTGTTATTTCATTCTAGGTGTGAACTCATGCATGGGTAATTGAGAATTTATCCAAATTTATCTAAGAGTCATGGGTAGGCTGGATTTTTGAGCTATTATTCTAATCTTTCAATAAAACACCAAATTTCACAAATGATTTCTTTTGAACACCTCATAAATGTAACAATTTAACCAATCTATTACCCCGATTAACATCCTTATGTCAAAAAGATGCTACTAAATGAAATAAATAAAAGTATTGTTTACATTTATTCCTCACCCATACACCCTCTTTCAAGTATGATATGAGTTTAAAGGTAATTAGGGTTTGAAACCCCCATTTCTTTGTTAAAACATGAAATAAATCCAAAACCCATAACAAATAGCTAATTAGAAAGATAAATAATCAACACCTATGCACTAATCACAACCTATTTGAGGATAACCCCAAGATAAAGAATTAGCTACTCCTCGAGAGAAAAGTAAGGATATACCAAAGTTTTCGTTAAATTGATCCAAGAAATATAATGGAAATGTGTAACATCCTCAAAATTTTGGCCATTTCAATTTTGACCTTCCGTGCATGAAATATTAATTTTTGACTCAAATTATTTTTGGGGATGTTAAAAGGGTAACTCAAAAAAATTTTGAAACTTTTGGGTCATGGAGGCAGTGAGCTTCCACAAGAGCCCCACATTATGGAGGCTAGGTTTCCACGTTAGGGTCCACGACATGGAGGCTAGCCTTCGTAATAAGGTTTGCGCTACGGACCTGTGTTATTTTTGGGCTGACTTGTTATTTTTAAATGGGATAAGGGGTAGTAAGGTCTTTTACTCAAACATGACTTTTAAACATCATACGGTCCTTTTTCCATTAGTTTTATCCTACGAAGTTTATTCATATTACTCTCAACCACTCTCTCTCAAAATCCCCTTTTGAAGTCAAGACTAGCGCTCAAAGAGATCATCTAGGGTCCTAAGGGTGTTTCTTTCTCCCAATTCTCACATGTTTTAGGCATGTACCTCTTTCCCTATACTTATACTTTTCTTAGTTGCATAAATTTATTATTAATGCATGGTTTTAAATGGGGGGTTAACATAGTTGAGGGTTTTTTACATGATTGATCATTTAATTGATTTTCCATGGTTATTAATGAAATATTATATCTTTATTAATTACTTTGAACATTTTGATATGCATAGGAGTGTTGATTAAACTGAGGGGTCATGGTTAACCCCCAACTTAATGAATTTACCTTGATTATGGTTTTGGAAATTGTATACCCTCAATATTTTTGTGAAATTATCAATAAAAAGGGTTTGCCACATAGTTGTTTTACCCACTAGTAATAATGCATTGACATAAAAAGGATAATGAAGTTTGAATGTTTCCTTGAAAGGACTTGGTGGCCACGTATTAATGGTGGGATTGGAACCTTGTGGGTTCAGTTGAATGAATAGGTTTGAGTTTAGAATGATCAATTATCTGAATATCTATTGACCTATGTGCTAATGTCCCAGTTGGTTGAGTTAACGACATGGCATGATTATATTAGTTTCAAGCGACGTTGGTATGATGATACCAACGGGATGTATTAGTGTGTAATTGGTTTAATAAAATGAGAATATGTGTTAAATGTTTTAATTGGTCTTAACAGAGGATTGTGTATCAAACAATAGAAGGTGGAGGTCCCAAGGGGACCAACACTAGAAATTGCGCTAGTCGGTGTTGGAATTGTTATGGCTAGAGGGTTCGAGTCCCCATACTTATGACTAGGTGGTTTAAATCCACCTTATCTTTATTATTATGATTGGAGTGTTAGAGTCCCCCATATCACATTTCATGATTGGGTGCTTAAGTTACCTTAGTATATGATTGGAGGGTTTGAGTGCAACATGCATATAAATGATCTTTCTTCAATTTATTTGGCTACATGAATTGGGGTCTGATGGCCTATGTAGACCATGGGTACTATTAATATGATAGTTAATCTACATAGTCTAGGTGAAGATTTTAAATATTCATGCTAAGCCATGTTCCCTACCCCAACATATGATATATATGTATTTGCATTAGATGATATACATGGGATTTGACTAGTTTTGAATTATTATCCATCACATTGTTTTTTTCCCTTATCCCTGAATTATATGCTAGCACTCTAACTGCTAACCGTCTTTAGATACTGTATCCCCACGTGATTTAGGATTTGGCCATATTTCTACTCCTCCTTCATAGTGACTAGTATTTGGGAGCAGTTCATAAGTTGAAATTTAAGTGGTAAGCATCTATACATCAAAAGTGTTTATTTTATATTTGGTCTCTTATGTGTCAAACTTGTTTAGACTTGTTTTTGGCTATAGTCGAGGGCATGTCCTAACACTTTATTAGTATTCAGTTTTGTTAGAGTTTTTGTTGGATAGTATGGACATGGGTATGGCAGTTGTCTTTTGATATTGGTTTTGATACTATAGATAGTTTCGGTTATTATTTTTATAAAAAAATTTGAGTTTATCTTTCATGTCTTCCTTTATATTGGTATTTATTCACTACTAGGTATTTGGCATTATATTATAATAGGCTTAGGAGGAGGTCTCTGATCCTCAATGAACTTGAGATGCCCATCGCAACCAAGCCTTGGTTTGGGTCATGAAAAAGTTGGTATCAAAGCTTAGTTTTTAGTGTCATGGGGTGTCCCCAAATCCATGTCAAGTAGAGTCTCTTTTATGGATGTGTAGTGCACCACACATATAAGGGAGAGGCTATGATACATTTAGAAATGTTTCCCTTTCTTGTTATTTATTTTCAGGCTGTAGATTCGAAGGTCTTGAATCCTTTCAAATATTTATTTGTTCTCCTTTCAGAACATGCCTCCCAGATGATCTGATATTCGTGAAAACTCTTATGTCCCGACTGAGGACAATGTAAATGGAGCTCTTCCTACTTCTAAGGTGCAAACCCGATCTAGGGTCGCTGCTTCTGACTTTTCTCGTGGAGTTCCACCTATCCCACTGACCATTCTCAGTTGGTAGTAGTCAGACTCAACCATCTCATGGAGATATCACTATGTAGAGTTTTTCCAATCTATTCATCTATTGACTCAGGTGGTGACATCTCAGTCACGTTATATGAATTCTACAGGTATAGTTGGGAGTTTATTCGAGGCCACTAGAGTTCGCTAGTTTATCAGGTTGAGTCCTCCTACTTTCTATGGTACTATGTTTGAGGGGGATCCTTAAGGTTTTATTGATAAGATAAAGAAGATCTTTTAGGTTATGCATGCTATTAAAGTATAGGGTGCGGATTTTGCTACATATCAGTCGAAGGATATAGCGTACCAATGGTATGAAGAGTGGGAGCATCTTAGGGGAGATGATGTTGAGTCTTCCTTATGGGATAATTTCTCTAGTGTTTTTCTTGACCACTTCTTTCCTCAGGAGTTGGGGAAGGTAAAAATAAAGGATTTTGTAAATTTAAAGCAAGGAAAGATGTCAGTAAAGGAGTATTCCTTGAAGTTCCACCAGTTATCATGATGTGCTCCTAAGCTAGTGTCTACCATAAGAGCTAGAATAAGGAAAGTTGTTTCTGGTTTATCTCGTAAGTTGATCTTAGAGAGTAAAGCTGCCTTGTTGAACAACAATATGTACATCTTTAGACTTATAGTGTATATGCAATAGGTTAAGGAGGAGAAGAAGAAGCAAGAAGATATGAGAGACAGGCAGAGTAAGAAGTTTTGGTATTTAGATCAGGGTGGAGGTTAGACACGGGGTGGTAGAAATGTGATAAGTGGTTTAAGAAGAAGTGGGGTAACTCTTGTTTCTATTTGACGGCTAGTGCTCCTTATCTGAAGCTGTTCGGATATTATTATTTTTATAGTGGTTGTTGTATCTAGTTTTGATGATAAGCAGTTGACTTCAAAGGACCAGGTCCCTAGATGTTCAAGACTACAGTTCAGTTGACACACGTCTGCATAATTTTATCCTCTTGTGTAACAAACTATGTAGGTGTTGCTTGTACTATTGAGGAAAGTTGGTCCAATGGAATTTCAATTCTAAACATCACTCATATATAAAAGGAAAAAGATGATACTTCATCAAGCAGTTTTTGCATATTCAAAATCTGAGAGCTAAAGAGAGAAAGCGGCAAAAACTCCATATTCAACATTACTCAAGATCTTAGTTGTATGTGTGTACTGAAATAGAAGGTGTTATTGAGTGAAGCTAGATTTGTAATTGAATTACTCAGTCTGTATGAGTAATGTTCTTTCATTATCTTTGCTTAGAGAATCCTTTGGTAGAGTTACCTAAGTTTTATACTGATTAGAGTTAATAAATGTTGAGGAGACTTGGTAGAGTTATAAATTTGAGCTTATAGGAGAGTTATTACAAGTAGGAGGAACCTAGAGTTAGGTTCATTGGAGTCTATAATAAAGAGTTCGAATATAGTGGACTGTTTAAGAGTTTGCGAGGGAAAGTCGTGGTTTTTCCTTCCTTGAGCAAGGCGGTTTCCAAGTTAAATCTTGTGTCCTTTACACTTCCTACACTGTATTGTGTTCCCGGTTGCTTTACTGTGTTTTTTCCTGTGATTGACTTTGATGGACCTGGTTCTTTACAGGAAAAAACATAATATGTTTTTGTCAACTCTATCATACCCTCTTTGTAGATTTTGTGGTCGAGTGCATCATGATTTCTGTAATGAGGGGAAAAATAGGTGTTTTTGCTATGATTAGATTGGGCATCTTTAGAGGGATTATCTTTCAAAAGTTGTTTTTGGGGCCAATAAAGTTCTTATTGCCTCATTATCAACTCCTTCACCGAAGGATGCCACTTTTATTACTGGCACAGGTTGAAATTTCTTGTAGGCTATCACTACTCATCAGGAGTCTAAGGCATCACCTGATGTCATCACTAATATATTGAAACTCTTTTCTTATCAGGTGTATTGTTTACTTGATTTGGGGTCCACTTTTTTTTATGTGAAATCATTTGTGGCTGTGTATTTTAGTTTTGGTCTCAAGTGTTTTTTGGATTCTTTCTCTATTTCTACCCTAGTGGGTGACTTGGTGGTTTTCCAAAGAGTCTATAGGGGTTTTGTGGTATCTATTGGTGGTAGGGAAACTTTGGTAGATTTTGTTTGAGCTAGACATGCAAGATTTTGATGTCATCTTATGGATGGATTGGTTGCATTTGTGCTATACCTTTTTAGATTGTCGGACCCATAAGGTCATCTTTAAATTCCTTAATGAGACGGTTACTGGTTGGGAAGGGAGCTCCTTAGTACCTAAGGGGAGGTTCTTATCATATCTAAGTTCCCGGAACTTAAATTCCAAGGGGTTCCTTCATCATTTGGTTCGGGTTAAAGATTCTAACTTAGAAGGTCCTTCTTTACAACATGTTCCCATGATTAATGAATTTCCTGAGGTCTTCCTTGATGATATTCTTAGTGTTTCTCCCATTAGGGAAATTAATTTTGGGATTGATCTTGTTTTGAACATTCGTCCTATCTATATACCTTCTTATAGAATGGCTCCAATTGAATTGAAGGAGTTTAAGGAGCAGTTGAAAGATTTTATTTACAAGGGTCTTATCCTCCCTAGCATGTCTACGTGGGGTGCTCATATTCTCTTTGTGCATAAGGAGGATGGTTCCCTTCAGATGTGTATTGATTATCGTCAGTTAAATATGGTGATAGTGAAGAATAAGTACCCTTTTCCTAGGATTAATGATTTGTTCAACCAGCTTCAGGGAGCTTAGTATTTCACTAAGATTGATCTTCGTTTGGGTTATCATAAATTAAAGATTAGGGAGGATGATATCCCTAAGACATTCTTTCGTATCCATATGGATATTTTGAGTTCTTAGTCATGTCTTTTTGTTTGACTAATTCCCCTGCAGCATTTAAGGATCTCATAAACCGAGTATTTTGTCAGTTTCTGGATTTTTTTTTGATTATATTTATGGATGATATTCTATTATATTCAAAGGGTAAGGTGGCTCATGCCAATTACTTTTGTGTTGTGTTTCAGAACCTAAAGGACCACAAATTATAGGCTAAGTTTTCTAAGTATGAATTTTAGATGAATGTTGTCACATTTTTGGGTCATGTTGTTTCTAGTGAAGGGATCATCTCGGATCCTCAAAAAATTATGGTGTTTAAGCAGTGTCCTATACCCAGGACTCCAATCGATATTTGGAGCTTCTTGGGTTTAGCAGGTTATTATAGAAGTTTTGTGGAGAGTTTTTCATGGATTGCTGCACCTTTGACTAGGTTGACTCAGAAAAATATGAAGTTTATCAAGTCCGATACTTGTGAAGGGAATTTTGAAAAGCTGAAAGACAAATTGACTTCTGCTCAGGTTTTGACCCAGCCCGAGGGTTGTGATGGCTTCGTGGTTTATTGTGATGCATCCCGTGTGGGACTTGGTTGTGTATTGATGCAGTATGGAAAGGTAGCAGCGTATGCTTCTAGATAATTGAAAGTACATGAGGAATTATCCAACTCATAATTTGGAATTGTTAGCTGTGGTGTTCGTATTGAAAATTTAGTGGCATTATCTAGATGGGGTTCATGCTGGCATATTTTTAGATCATAAGAGCCTGCAGTATGTTTTCACCCAGAAAGAGTTGAAACTAAGGAAGTGGAGATGACTTGAGTTTCTAAAGGATTACGGCATGAGTCTCTACTATCACCCAACTAAAGCTAACGTGGTTTTTGATACTCTTAGCAGGTTATCGATGGGGAGCTTGTCCCATGTGGATGAGAAAAAGTAGAACTTGATGAAGGATATTCACCATTTGTCTAATCTTGGAGTTTGTCTCCTGGATTCTAAAGATGGTAGTGTGTTCATCCAAGAGGTGGCGAAGTCATCTCTTGGTTCTGAGGTAAAGGAGAAGTATTGAATCCAATCTCGATGAGGATTAAAAAACATATGTGTAAGCAGAGGGTGATGGTATCTTGAGATACCAAGAGAGGTTACGTGTTCCTGATGTGGTTGGGCTATGAGGCAGAATTTTGGCTGAAGCTCATGAGTCGTGTTATTCAGTTCATCCTGGTTCGACAAAGATATATCATGATCTTAAGGAGATTTATTGGTGGAATAACATGAAGAAGGATGTGGCAAATTTTAAGGCTAAGTGCATGGAGTGTCAACAAGTGAAGGTGGAACACTTGAGACCTGGTGGATTATCTCAAGAGATTGAGTTGCCTGTATGGAAATAGGAAATGATGAATATCAATTTTTTCACCAGTCTTTCGCGGCCTCGAAACTAATTTGATTCTATTTAAGTCATTATGGATAGGATGACTAAGTCTGCTCACTTCTTTCCAGTAAGGACTACTCATTCCTTTGAGGATTACGCAAGGTTGTTTATTCCGGATATTGTGAAATTGCATGGTGCTCCAGTTTTCATTATTTCAAATCGTGGTAATCAATTCTCATCTAATTTTTGGCGGTCGTTTCAGTGAGGTTTGTGGACTAAGGTGAACCTTAGTGCCGTTTTCCACCAGGAGACTGAAACACCTTGGGATTTGATCCTTAGAAATTTCCTGAGTTTTTGGATTTTGGACATCATACAACTAGGGGGTACTAGTCATATGATAGGTTATGTTTTGGTGGGTCTTCATTGTATGTTAACCAGTGTAGGTTGGTTGATTTCTGTCCAAGGTAGAAATGGATCATACTAGTAATAAGTTAGGGTACTAGTGGTATGATGTCGTATATTGCCCTATGTTTAAACTAGAGGAGTCAATTCTGCCTAAGGTACGCATTAAGGATACTGGTCGTATGGTTGGGTATGGATTGTCCTTGGTGGTCGTATGTTTGACAGTGTTAGGGTCCAAGTAGAGGCCTAAGGTATGAGATAAGGGTACCACTTGTACCTTAGGGTACGGTTTGGGGAGGTTGTTGTACCCTCCTTGGAGTTTTATATAGTTTAAGTTGGGAGTAATCTGGACATTTACCCTCTTAACATCCTAAGTCCCCACAACTTATAACACACTTGGGACATCATTTACCCTGTCATTCTAATCTTAAACACTTAGAAACTCTCTCAAATTCTCTCAAGGCTCTTGGGTCGAGAAAGGCTAGGACTTCTTCAATAAGGTCAATTTTGGGCTTACAAGGGTGGTTTCTCTCCATCATCTTAATAATCTAAGGCATGTTAATCCTCACTCATTGTTAGTTTCAACTAAAGGTGACACGACCCGAACTAGGTTCTTGTCATAATGGGCAATCCCAAGCCCAACTAGGACCGGGAACCACGCCCGTTACCTAACACAACCACTAAATGCATACCTTAAATCGACTTATGTCCAAATATTTATCAAGATAGCATATTCACCAATGTGGTGATTTTGCGATAATTCTATAGCTGATACCAACCCAACCAAGTCCAACCACCAATAACCAACCCAAACCTATGAGGAAACCATAATCCAATATCATGATAATAAGCCAATATATGTGTGTATATATATAACATACACATTCCACACCATACCCAAGTCCACAGTTGTTCATAGAAAGCCTCTAGACCAACCAAAGAGTACCTTGTTGGGATATGCCTCCGACCTTCTCCCAAAACCAAAGCCTATGAAAAATAAAAGATATGTAAAGTAAACCATAATATGAAATAGATGCCTTCCGAAATATGGAAGCTCACCACTTCAATCCAACATCGAATATCCCCGAATTCGATCTCTAAGCAGGAGAAGTAGAATGCTCGGTCCCTATATAGAATGGGTATACAGCCACCCAAAGATGGGTTAGTGGGTGAAAACTATAATGTACTCAAGATAAGAATACAATAATGTCGTTTACAAAGCCAAGTAAAACCATTCATAATGCTTAAAACCATACATATATATAACCATGTCATGAAAGGGAACCGAGTTTAGCATGCTATTAAAACCTTTACTTGGGTTGTGTAGCTCTATGTCCTAAACCACCCACGAGCTATATAGGTTCAGCTCCCTCTGCTGAAAGGGCCCCAGTGTATGTATCCGCACGACTAGGGAAGTAACCCTAGGATGACTAGTGCATCCCCTAAAATATGGTGTGACGTCATGCACACAGTCACCAAGACCAACCTCATATAGGTAAATATGATTTTCCAGTTTTTTTCCCCTCGAGACCTCCACCTCCCACGGCTTTGCTACATATCCCACCATTATTGCCCAATTAAAACCATTACCAAGCAACCAATCAATTCGTTTACCATTTATTAACCAAGGCCATTTAGTGGTGGTATCGCCATACCGACTATACTTGTAAGTACTATCCATAGCCAATAATATATAGGTTTAAGGGGACTTCCAAGTTCCCTTCCATTTACCAGATTAAACTACTTGGGGTATTCCATGTACCCCACAAGCATAACCATTTTCATATCCCCCACGGCTTTACCATTTAATCCTTCCAAACCATGTATACCATTTAAAACCATTTTCAAATAATTTTAGACCATGCCAAACATTTAAAGAATTTATGTCATTTAAATAATTTAAACCATGCAAAAACATCCAAATAAATTTAAGGTTCCATTATCAAACCAAACCATGCAAGAGTTCCAATGAAAGTTCAACAATAGAATGAAAACATTCTTTGAGGCAATTTATCAAACATATTGAGGGCATATCCTTACCAAAACCAAAACACATGCATAAACAGCCATAATTAGGGTTACTCGAGACCCATTTGTTAAACCATTATCAACCAATAACTAGATATGCAAGCCATTACTAAAAACATGTAAAACCATTGTTTATACCAATACCAAACCATATGCATCAAAACCCTCAACATATATTTCGAAATCCACCATTCATGTTCCATATATCAATGTTTAAAACACAATACATATACCTTTAGTTGTAACTAACAATAAGGGAAGGATTACCTTCCTTATACATGAAGATTCATGGATGAAATCTTGACCTTTGAGCCCTTTGAAGAACACATGAAGAAACCCAAGCCTCCAATCTTCAAGATAGTGATTGAGAGAGTAGTGAAAGTGTTTTAATCCTTTAACAAGAGTTATATAAGGTCACCAAGGATTGTATATAGTGAGAACAAAAGGGGTTTGAAGTAGTAAATGTCTAGACTACCCTTGACTTAAAATTAAAAACAAACCAGGCCCAAGGGTACGACTCACCTATACCACTGTATCCTAGTGTATGAGTGGTATCCCAACTCGTACCCAAGACCTTGCCAAGACCCCTACCTACTAGTTTCTAAATGACTCACACCTCCCTACTCGTACCTAAGGGTACGAGTGGTATACCAAACCGTATCCACCAATCGTAGATTGGGAAGATTCCACAGGACAAGCTAATCAAGCACCATACAACTTTCCTTGCACTACTCATATCTTTGGATATGACTCAAACCTTGATGAGTCATACCTTGGATAGTAACCAAGACAAACACACTGCCTAGGATACAATTTCATCCTTAACCCACCCTACGACCCATATCCAATGGTACGAATTTAACCCTTGGGACATACCAAACCCAGTGATTCCAAGGCCAAATAAAAATATTCAAGGGTCCTATTCCGGGGTGTTTCATTCTCCCCCCACTAGGGACATTCATCCTCAAATGAAAGTTAAGGGTAAGGGACAAGCACGAGATTACACATTAATACCCAACAACCTTTTTCTCAACCAAAATAGGGAGCAAGGACACACAACCAGGGTGAGAAAATAACTGCATAACCCAAACATAATTTACACTCCAACACCCTCATTCCGACCTCTAACTAAGCTAGAAAACAAAGATGCAAGAGGAACTATTCCTCACCTTTAACAAAGTTAGAAAACAAATAGGAAGTGTTGAAGAGAACACACTTTATGCATGAACTTCCTAAAAAAGAACCAACGAGGACACTTGGACTCCATGTCCCCTTCCGCATTCTAAATGACTTTCTCAGACTTTTAATTCCACCACGGAGCCTTTACCGAAGCCACACCTTATTTGTTTGCAACCAGCAAACTTACCAATCCAAGATCCTAGTCGGGACCTCCCCAAAAGAATAAAGAATCGTAGATGTCAATACCACCCAAAGAAACCAACCAACCTAGGACCATTCATACCTCACCCCAACATAATACATAGATTACCGGATGAATGAAACTTATGCTAAAGAGCAAGTCCAATCCAATCAGGAATTTACCAAGACACACCACTACAAGATCTTGAGTCTAGAAATACACCACCTCCATGTTCAAGCCTATCCAATGCTAAAAGGAGTTAACTTAGGCCACCGGGATCTACTCCATACATTTATCCCGAAACACCACTCCGCTTTTATCACCATTATAATATGGGAACCGTGACTAAAGGACATGGACAAACCATATCCAACCATTATAAATAAAACCTCCATCCTATAATTGAGCACCAAAAATCATGCAACTACTAAGCCATGAAAGTAATTCACAAAAACCTTGCCTTACCAAACCTCTCAAGTACCCAACACAACTATTGGTATATCTACCAACCACAACATTCACATCTACCACTTATATACCAGTGGTATAATCTATCCATTAAAAGATTTAGCACCTTCACAACCTTCACAAGGTTTTCACCACCTATTTCTTTTCTAACCATTTTGCATGAAAACAACCTTATCTTACCTTACCTTCAAAAACCTTAACTGTTAGTAGTCACCCTAGACTTTCCCCCACTTAGGGACTTCTACATTCCCTATGTCAACGCCTCACCTTACTTCCCAAACCACTACCACCCTAGTATAAGAAGATTCCTTTAAGAAACAAAATTATAAGAGTTACCCATGCCCCCAAGGCTAAATCCCAAAGACAAGACACAACACTATAAGCACGAAGTACTTCACAAAAATCACCTAGACCATAATGGGGAATCATGTCGACCAAACCATACTAAAAAGAAGTCCTTAAGACTGGACACCGAAAGAAACACAACCACATGTACCATGAGTAACTTAACATGAGGTCAAGGATCATATCAAGGGAACAAGGAAAATGCAAAATCTGAACTTAGTCATAAGTTCTATAAGAATGCATGCAATACTAGTAGATTAATCTCTTTAACGAGAGAGAAGAGTATCACTAGAATACGCAAACTGACCTTCCCTTAAAGTCCACCACTAGAAGAGAATTCTAGATTAACCACCAACCTTCATTCCTTTATAACAACAAACATAATTCTCTGCTCTAATGGGTATTACTAAAGACGTACCTAAGGAACGCTTGGTTCTCCCATATCCAAAACCTTATTCATCCCAATGCTAACTAGATCCCAACATAGACATGCAAACACCATGAGAACAAATTGACTCCAAGGTTTCCAATTTAAATCAAAACAATTTAAAATCAAACCATGTCAACCAAGGCCTTTTCAAAATCATTTGAATCCAACAAAAACAATTCATGTTCCTTTAATTATTTATGCAATGCAAAGATTTAAGAATAGTCAAACCATATGACAAAATTATATTCAACGGCAATCTTACAAATATTTTGAGGGTATAAAATTTTTCAAAATCAAACAATTGGGGAATCCATAGTACCCCAAAATCCGTTTAACATTCCCATGCACCCCACAATGTTCATAAACATAAATAAAGCATGAATAGTTCATCATAACCCATGGAAAATCACTTGAATAAGTAATCATGTTAAACACCTCAATTGTGCCAAACCCCAATTTTAAAACCATGAACTTAATAATCAATTTCATGCAAACAATAAAGTACAAGTATAGGCACACGGATACATGCAAGCTCCATGATCTAACCTGTTGAATGACTAGTTCCCCAATCCCTCCGTTTAACCTGAACTCCTGGTTTATGTAGTACAACTCTCCCACTATTGTATTTCCTAAATCATCAACCTCATCCAACCTAGCAGTTTACCTCCACAACTCCTGCATTCCTATTTCCAACCTTATCATACTCCTTTTATCAAAATCAAGCATCTTAATTAATGCGTAAGATCTACCAACCACTATGTACTAATAGTAAAGTACCCTTATAGAATATACATAAGCATGGTCCACCCTACAAGGATGACACCCCAAATTCCTTGGTCACCCACTGACAACCTATCCATTTCCAGGGAAAACCATTCCCCTTATGCATGAAAGAATAAAACACTTCATAGGGGAATATAAGACTAATGAGACCTTCATCTAAGAGATCACTTAATTTATCCTAAAGATCCTTTAACTCCACCAGAACCATTTTATAAAGAACAAATAGAAATTTGGAAAAATGTCTAAAACAAGTCCAACCCTAAACCAAACTCCCAATTAGAAAGACACGATGAGGGTCGCCAATAAAACCTCAGGAAATTCATCTATCACCAAAACCAAGCTAAAAAATAACCTTCTGAGTTAGGATCTTTAACCCGAATCGACTAATAAGGACATCCCTTTGGAGACTAATCTCTAATCTATGATATATGATATAACCTTTCTCTTAATAGATAGGAAATGAATCCACCCTCTCATTCCATAATTGACTCACTAAGTAGTCTAAAAATAACCTTTATGGATCTGACAGCCTACTGAGGCATAGCATGAGTTCAACCAATCTATCCCCTAAATGACATCAAAATCCACCACATTTGAGTTAAAAAAATCAACCATAACCCTCTTTACTACCAACAGATACCACACACCTCCTACAAATACTTTTGGCAATCACAGAGTCACCTATCAGGGTAGAAATAGAAGAAGAAAAAGGGTCCAAAGTAATCTTGAGACCAAAACTACATAACCATAGATGAGGTCATAGAAAAGAGGGGACCCCAAACAAAGAAAACCATACATACCACAAGGAAAAGAATTTTCAACATACCAGCATCGGTATTAAAAGATGCCTAGGACTCTCGAGGAATAGTAAGAATATTGAGATAATTTCGACCACTTTCGGAGCCAGAGGTAGTAGTTAATACTCTATTTTCCCAAGTGATAACCTTTATGGGGCATCCCCTTTACACGAGACCTAACTGACTACAACTAAAATACTAATTTCTTTCTCTATCACAATAGCCATGGTGCGACCAATCATAAAATCTATAAAGAAAATGGGATAATGAGGATTAGGCCTTATTGGGAAAACCAAAAACTGCGACCCCTGATTGGGTTTATTCCCTATGAGCTAAACTAGATCCTTCCATGTTATTTTTGAGTAGACAGGTAAGTTTCCACAAATTAAGATTATTGAGAAGAGATGATATGAAGAGTGAACTAAGGAAGATACAAAAAATAGTTTAAGACCTTAGACTCCATAGCCTGAAAGTAGAATAACCAAGAAAGTGAAATATCCTAAATGCCCCATAGACTTCTGATTATAAGTGCGGTGCACGACACACCCATAAGCAAGACTCTACTCCACACGGCTTTATGAACACCCCATGACACCAAAACCTAAAGCTGTGATACCAACTTGACATGACTCAAACCAGGGTTTTGTCGTAATGGGCAATCCTAAGCCTAACTAAAATTGAGAATCGCCCCGTTACCCAACCCAACCACTAAATGCATACCTTGAGTCGGATGATGTCTAAACATATAACATGATAGTGTATTCACCAATGTGATGACTCTAGGATAGGTCTATATCTAATACCAACCCAATTAACTACAACCACTAATAACCAACACAAACCAATGCAGAAACCATAAGCTAATATTATGATAATAAGCCAATGTATGAATATATATATATATATGACATAAACCATCCATACTATACCCAAGTCCACAGTTGTCCATACAAAGCCTCTAGACCAACCAAAGAGTACTTTGTCAGGACATGCCCCCGACCATAGCCAAAAAACAAATCCTATGAAAGACAAAAGATATGTATAGTAAACCATGACATGAAATAGATGCATTCCAAAATATGTAATCTCACCACTTCAATCCCACATCGACTGTCCCCGAATCTGATTACTAAGTAGGAGAAATAGAATGGTTAATCCCTCCATAGCGTGGGTATACAGCCTGAGGATGGGTAAGTGGGTAAACACTAGAATATACTTAAGATAAGGATAAAATAATATCATCTACAAATCCAAGTAAAACTATCCGTAATTCATACAATCATACATCTATATATATAACCATGTTGGGAAAGGGAATTGGGTTTAGCATGACATTAAAACCGTAACTTGGGTTGCGTAGCTCCGCCATCCTAAAACTTTCATGGGCTATATGGGTTCAGCTCCCCCTAATGAAAGGGACCCAATGCATATAGCCACATGACTAGGGAAGTAAACCTGGGATAACTAGTACATCCCCAAAAATATAGTATGATATCATGTACACGATCACCAACACAAACCTTATATTGATAAATATAAGTTTCTAATTTTGTTCCCCTCGAGACCTCCACCTTCCATGGCTTTGCTACATATCCCGCCATTATTGCCCAATTAAAACCATTAAAAAGAAACCAATCAATTTATTTACCATTTATTAACCAAGGACATTTAGTGGTGGTATCGTCATTCCAATCCTACTTGCAAGTACTATCTATAGCCAATCATATATAGGTTTAAGGGGACTTCCAAGTGCCCTTCCATATACCATATTAAACCACTTGGGGGATTCCATGTACTCCACAAGCAAATCTATTTTTGTAGCGACCAAGACTTTACCATTTATACCATTTAAAAATATTTCCAAAGCTATTTAGACCATGCCACGTACTTAAAGAATTTATATCATTTAAACCATTTAAACTATGAAAAATCCTCCAAATCCTTTTAAGATTCCATTACCAACCCAAACTATGCAAGAGTTCCAATGAAAGTTCAACAATAGAGTGAAAATATTCTTTGAGGCAATTTATTAAACATGTTGAGGGCATACCTTTACCAAAACCAAAACTAATGCATAAACCACCATAATTAGGGTTACTAGAGACCCATTTGTTAAACCATAACCAACCAATAATCACATATGAAAACCATTACCAAAAATATGTAAAAATATAATTTAAACCAATACCAAACCATATACGTCAAGACCCTCAACATATATTTTGAAAACTAGAATTCATGATCCATAAATCAATGTTTAAAACAAAATATATATGCCTTTAGTTTTAAATAACAATGAGGGAAGGATTACATGCCTTATACATGAAGGTTCATGAAAGAAATCTTGACCTTTGAGCCCTTTGAAGAATACATAAAGAAACCCTAGCTTCCAATCTTCAAAAGAGTGTTTGAGAGCATAGTTGAAGTGTTTTAATCCTTTAACAAGTGTTATGGAAGAACACCAAGGGTTATATATTAGGATAAAAGGGTTTTGAATTAGAAAATGTCTGACCTACCCTTGAATTTAAATTAAAAACAAACCATACCCAGGGGTATGACTCACGTATACCATTCTTATCCTAGGGTATGATTGGTTCCCCAACTTAAACCCAAGTCCTTGATAAGACCCCTACCTACTAGTTTATATATGAATCACACCTCCCTACTCATACCTAAGGGTACTAGTAGTATACCAAGGTATCCACCAATTGTACCTTAGGATGATTCCACAAGACAAGCTAATCAAGCACCATAGGAATTTCCTTGCACCACTCGTATCTTTAGCTATGACTCATACCTTGATGAGTCAGACCTTGGGAAGTAACCAAGACAAACACATAATCTAGGGAATGACTCCACCCTCAAGACACCCTGTGACCTATATCCAAAGTTAAAAATGATACCTTTGAGTCATACCAACCCACTGAGTCCAAAACTAAAGGAAAATTTACAAGGGTCATATTTTGGGGTATTTAAAAAGGCATGTTTTATGTATGGTTTTCGTGGCATAATAGTGGTATGGTTTTGGGTTTTGAATATATTTGGGGTTTTGGTTATAAATTGTTGGTTATGGTTTTACCATGTTTTAAATATGGTTTTCATATTTTAATGGTCGTTGAACATATGGTTTCATGGGAATGGTTAATAGTTCTTGGTTTTGGTTTTGAAAACTATATGCCCTTAACATGTTTGATAAATTGCATATGAGAATGTTTTTTGTATATTGTTGAACTCTTATTAAAAACTTTGCATGTTACAAAGTGGTTATGGGACCCTAACTGGCTTTGATGGTCTTTAATGGTTGTATGGTAAGGTCTTGGGTGTCATGGTTATGGATTAATTAAATACACTTTTGAGGTACATGGGAATCCCCCAAGAAAACTTAATAATGATCATTTTGTGGATTACATGGGAATCCCCCAAGTAACTTAATAATGTAATCTATGGGTACATGGGAATCCCTTCTTTAAAGAGGATGGCTAAGGATATTGCTTGCAAGCTATGGTCAATATGACGATACCACTACTTATGTCCTTGGTTAATAATAAATGGAATTGGTGGTTTTGTTGTGTGCTAATAGTTTTAAATAGGCAATAATGGCGGGGTGTGATAACTAACCATGAAGGTATGAATCCCATACACAGACATAAGAAACTCATGTTTGCCGACATGAGGATTGGTTATGGCAATCATATATAATAATTATGGGGTACACGGGAATCCCTATAGTTAAACTTGTATTTATGTATCATAAAGAGCGAAGGGTACATGAGAATCCCCTACTCCTATGGTATCTATGATTCGTATGGCTACAAGCATCGAGGCCCGTTCAGGGGGTAACACTGGATCAATATAATCCATTAGTGGATCTATAATGGTTAAGCTACACATACCTAGGTTAATTGTTTTAAGGCATGCTAAACCCAGTTTTCTCTCCTGGCATAGGTATATGAATATATATGTATGGTTGTGCATGCATATGGTTGTTTTCTTAGTTTTAAAGATTAGCATTATTTTATCCTTATCCTAAATGCATACTATTGCTCACCCACTAACCCGTCTTCAGGAGTTGTATCCCCACGCAATATAGGAATCGACCATTCTACTCTACCTACTTAGTAATTAAATTTGGGATCATCTTGTGTTGCATTGAAGTGGTAAGCTTCCATATTCCAGAAGGCTTTATTTCATGTCATGGATGTCTTTACATACTTTGTTCATTTTATAAACTATGGTTTTGGCTATGGTCGGGGGCATGTCCCAATCGGATATTATTTTACTTTTGGTTAGAGGCTTTGTGGGACTACTATAGGTTGGTATAGGCGGTGTCGGTAATAGTGTCAGCCTTGGGTTGGCATTGATATTGGGGCTGACATTGGTGGACTATATTTTATTTATGATTGTTCCATTTTATTTTGAATTGTATATATAATTGGGTTATTATCTTAGTTTGGCTGGTTATGTGACGAATTAACATAGTTGGTTTGGTTTAGGAAGTAGACTTAACCCAAAGTCAGTATATCTATAGAAATTCTATCTTGTTATATATTTGGAATTCATCCAACTCAGGATATGTGTTTAGAGGTTAGGTTGGGTATTGGGGGTGGTCTCCACTCTTGGTTGGACTTGGGATGACCATTACGATAAGGCCCTGATTTGGGTCGTGTCAAGTTTGAACAGAGCTTTAGGTTCATGATTAACTGGCTATCCACAAAGCCGTGTCGAGTAGAGTTTGTTATAAGGGTGTGTAGCACGCCATACTCATAAAAGAGAGGCTACAAGGCATTTAGGATTATTTCTCTTTCTTGAGTTCTATTTTCAAGCTTAGAGTCTAAGTCCTGGAATCTTCTTTAATCCCTATTTTCTCACTTTCTAGATGATTCCTCGATGATCTGATGCGCATTAAAACTCTTTTTTCTTAACTGAGAATGATGTTGATGGGACACGCTCTACCCATGGAATCCATACTCAGTCTAGGGGTTTGGTCCCTAATTTTTTAAGGTTCCAGTGGTTCTCTCTAGTCCTTCATAGGCCGACATAAGAAATGTAGAGTTTCATCAGTAGATTTATATTATTTCTCAATTGGAAGCATCTCAAGATGAGCATGGTGCATCTGGCATTCTATCTTATGAGGCCGCAAAGGTTGGCCAGTTTATGAGGATGTTCCTCTAACTTTACTGGAATTAAGGTGGAGGAGGATCCTTAGGGTTTTCTAGATGAGATGAAAAATATATTCAGGGTTACACATGCCACAAATATGGAAATGGTGGATTTTGTTGCCTATCAATAAAAGGATGTGGCATACTAGTGGTATGAGAAATGGGATAGGGCAAGGGGTGAGGTTGATGAGTAATCTCTATAGGAGACTTTTTCTAATTCATTTGTGGACCACTTTTTTCTCAGAAGTTGACAAAAGCGAAAGTAGAGGAGTCTATTAATCTGAAGAAGGGGAAGATATTGGTTGAGAAGTATGCCTTAAAGTTTCTCTAGTTATCTCGATATGCTTCACAGATGGTGTTCGATATAAGGGATCGAACGAGAAAGTTCTCTTTGGGACTGTCTCATGATTTGATCCTTGAAATCAAGAATGAATTATAAATCAAGGATATGGATATCTCTAGGTTGGTTGTTCATATGCAACAGGTAAAGGAGAAAAAAAAAGCATATAGAAATAGGGGAAAGGTAGGGAAAGAAGTTTTGGTTTTCTAAGCAAGGTGGTAGGTAATAGCAAAGTGGTAGAGATGGTGGTAAGTGGCCAAAGAAGAAGTGGGGGAGTTTTGGTTCTTTCTTCACAGCCAGTGCTCCCTACCCAAATCCGTTGGAGACAGGATTAGCAGGGTAGAGATAATTTCAAGGCACAGAGTACTCAATCTTAGGATAGTGGGGCTCAGTCGGCTTCACCATATCCTTTTTGTAGGTTATGTGATCTGTTGCATCAAGGTTTCTGTGATGAAAAAAAGTACATGTGTTTCAAATGTGGTCATCCAGGTCATATGCTTAGAAACTATCCGGTTGGTAAGGTTACTTCTGGATCAAAAAAGGTTTATGCTTTTTCTTCATCTCAAACACCAAAGGGTGCACCATCTAGTTCTGGCATTGGTTATAACCATCTTTATGCTTTCACTACTTGACAGGAATCTTAGACATCACCTGATGTCTTGACTGGTATGTTGCAATTTTTTTCTCGTGATGTATATTTTTACTTGATTTTGGATCCTCTCTTTCTTATGTGACCCCCTCTATGGATGTGTATTTTGATTTTGGTCTGGTGTGTGTTTAAGACCCTTTTTCTATTTCTACCTCGGTATATGACTCTATGATTACTAAAAGAGTCTATGGGGGTGTGTGGTATTTGTTGGTAGTAAGAAGACTTTGGTGGATTTGTATGAATTAGATATGGTTGATTTTGATATTATTTTGGGAATGGATTGGTTTCACTCGTATTATGCATCCCTAGTTTTCCACACCCATAAGGTTTTCTTTAAATTTCCTAAATAACTAGTTATTGAGTAAGTGGGTGGTTCCCTAGATCGTAAGGATTAGTTTATATCATATCTTAAAGCTCAGAGATTAATCTCCAAGGGGTGTCTCTATCATCTCATCCGGGTTAAAGATTCTAACTCGGGGGTTCTTCTTTGCATTCAGTTCTGGTGGTGAATAAGTTTCCTGAGATCCTTCCTGATGACCTTCCTGGTGTTTCTTCAATTAGGGAGATTGAGTTTAGGATTGATCTTGTCCTGAACACTCAGCTAATTTCTATTCCCCCTTATAGAATGGCTCCGGCTGAGTTGAAGGAACTAAAGGTGCAGCTTAAAGATCTTTTGGATAAGGGATCACCCATCCTAGTGTGTCCCCATGGGGTGCACCGGTGTTGTTCATGTGTACGAAGAATGGTTCCCTTCGAATATGTATTGATTACCGATAGTTAAATAAGGTAACAGTTAAGAGCAAGTATCCACTTCCAAGGATAGATAACTTGTTTGATCAGTTGCAGGATGCCAAATTCTTTTCTAAGATTGATCTTTGTTCTGGATTTTATCATCTTAGGATTAGGGAGATGTATATCCTTAAGAAAGAATTTTGTACCCAGTATGGGCACTTTGAGTTCTTGGAAATGACACTTGGTTTGACCAATGCCCTTGCAGTATTTATGTATTTGATGAATAGGGTCTTCCATCAGTTTTGGGATCTGTTTTTCATTATGTTCGTTGAAGAGATTTTGGTGTAATCTAAGAGTGAGGTGGATCATGCCAATCACCTTTGTGTGATATTGCAGACCTTGAAGGAATTGTAGTTGTAAGCCAATATGAATTTTGGTTGAATGTTATCACTTTTCTGGGCATATTATTGATAGTGAGGGGACCATGGTGGATCCACAAAAGGTCGTAGTGGTTAAGAAGAGGATAGACCCATGCCTCCAACCAACATTTGAAGCTACTTGGATTTAGCTGGGTACTATAGGAGGTTTATGAAGAGTTTCTCGATGATAGATGCCCCATTGATTAAGTTAACTCAAAAGAAAGCAATGTTCTCTTAGTTCAATACTTATGAGGGTAGTTTCGAGAAGCTGAAGGATAAGCTTATTTTGGCTCTAATATTGACCCTGCTTGAAGGCACTGATGGGTTTGTGGTTTACTATGATGTATCCCGTGTGGGACTTGGTTGTGTTCTGATAACATGGTAAGGTAATAGTCTATGCTTCTAGGTAGTTGAAGGTAAATAAGAGGAATTCTACTCATAATTTGGAGTTGTTAACAGTGGTATTTGCATTGAAAATCTAACAGCACTATTTTTTCAGGGTGCATGAGGATATCTTTTCTAATCATAAGATTCTATAGTATATGCTCACTTAGAAAGAGCTTAACCTCACACAAAGGAGATGGCTTGAGCTTCTCAAAGACTATGATATAAGTCCTCACTACCATCCAATTAAAGCTAATATAGTTGTTGATTCTCTTAGCAGATTATTTATGGGGAATCTTGCTTATGTGAAAAAAGAGAAGCGGGAGTTGGTGGAGGATATTTATTATTTGGTTAGCCTTAGAGTTTGCCTCATGGACTTTGAGGATTGTGGTATGTTCATTCAGGAAGTGGTACGATCATCTCTTGGTGTAGAGATCAAGGAGAAGCAAATACTAGATCATGTTTTGATGAAAAACAAAGGTGACGTAGGTGGGTATAAGGTGATGGTATTTGACATTATAGATGATAGTACCTTATGATTCCAAGGGGGGTTATGTCTTCCTGAAATCCATGGTTTGTGAGAAAAGATATTGGGTGAGGTGCATGAATTGTGCTACATTGTTCATCCCGATTTGATGAAAATATATCATGACTTTAAGGAGATATGTTGGTGGAATGGTATGAAGGGGGATGTGGCTAATTTTGTGGCAAAATATATGGTGTGTCAACAAGTGAAAGTTGAGCACGTGAGGCCTGGAGGCCCTTATCAAGAAATTGAATTGTTAGAATGGGAATGGGAAGTAATCAACATGGATTTCGTTATTGGTGTCCCACGGTCTCAGAATTAATATGATTTAGTTTGGTTAATTGTTGATAGGATGACAAAGTTAGCCCACTTTTTTCCAGTGAGGACTAAGTTTTTGGCTGAAGATTATGCAAGGTTGTATCTTTATATGATTGTTAAACTGCATGGGATACCTATTTCTAATATATTTTATCATGGTATGTAGTTTACAACTCACTTTTGGCAGTTATTTCAGAAAGGGTTGGGGACTAAGATGAGTTTGAGTACTGCTTTCCATCCACCGTCAGATAGGAAAGCAGAAAAGATTATTCAAACATTGAAGGATATGCTATTGCGTGTGTGATTGATTATGGTGGTAATTGGGTTGAGCATCTACCTATTGTAGAGTTTGCTTACAGTAATAGTTGTCATTCTAGTATTGGGATGTCTCCTTTTAAGTTGTTGTATGGTAGGAGGTGTATATCTCATATCGAGTGGTTCTTGCTTTGTGAGGCAGGTATGTTTGGCTCGAACTTAGTTTACCAAGACATAGATAAGTTGAAGGTAATTTGGGATAGTCTTAAAGCTGCCCAAAGTCGCCAAAAGTCCTATGTAGATTTGAGGCGTAAGGACTTGGAGTTTGAGGTTGGGGATCAGGTGTTCCTAAAGGTGTCATCAAATGTGTACGAGGAAAGGACAATTATTCAGCGCACTAAAATTTAGTGGATGGGGTTTCATAGTCATGAAAAGCCAGTTTTAAACCATGTTAAGGAACCAAGACAACCTAATAAAAATAAAGTTAAAAATAATATAATAAGAAAGAGAAAGGGCTTCTAACATCTATAAATAGAATCTGCTTTCTCTTTTTGGCAAAGAAAAGGGAGAAATGTCTCCCATGAAAGGAGAAATACATTTTAGGAAAAAGGGAAAGCTAAGTCCCCGGTATGTGGGTCCTTACTTGGTCTTCCAAAGGGTTGGTAAGGTTGCATATGGGTTGGATTTGCCTTTTATTTTGAACTCCATTCATCTTTTATTCTATGTCGCTATGTTGAGAAGGTGTATAAGTGATCCTTCATTGGTTTTTCCTTTGAAAGGACTGGGTATCTCGGATTCTCTGTCTTATGAAGAGATCCCGGTTGAGATCTTTGATCGGACCAAGGATATAGCTTTGGTTAAGTTTCTATGGTGGAACCACAAGCTTGAAGAAGATACTTGGGAAGTGAAATAGGACATGAATTCCAAGTATCTATATTTGTTTTCTGCTCCCGAAATTCGTGCAGAAGGTATGTGTTCTTCATCATACTTTTGTTTTCAAACTTTGTTAAATAAAAGATTGATTTCTTGCATCTTTGTTTTCTAACTTAGTTAAAGGTTAGATTTGAGGTGTTTGGGTGTAAATCATGCTTGTACTACCTTGTTCCATCATTCGGTGATGAATGATCCAAGTGGAGGAGAATTGAAACACCCTGGGTTTTGATCCTTAGAAATTTCTTGAGTTTCTTGCTTCTAGAAATCATATGACTAAGGGGTACTAGTGGTATGATAGAGTATGGTTTTGTGGGTCATAGTCATATATTAACCAGTGTAGGTTGGTTGGTTTCTATCCAAGGTACGAATGGATCATACAAGATATATATTAGGGTACAAGTGGTATGATACCAATCGTATGTTGCCCTATGTTTAACTGTGAGGAGTTTTTTCTTCCTAAGGTACAGATTAAGGGTATTGGTCGTATGGTTGGGTATGGATTGGCCTTGGTGGTCATATGTTAGATAGTGTTAGGGTCCAAGTAGAGGCCTAGGGTATGATATAAGGGTACCACTTATACCCTAGGGTATAATTTGGGGAGGTGGTCGTACCCTTTTGTGGGAGATTTAACAGTTTAAATAGGGTTAATCTGGATATTTTCCCTCTTAACCTCTTAAGGCCCCTCAACTTATAAAACTCTTGGGACATCATTTACCCTATTATTCTAATCTTAAACACTTCAAAACTCTCTCAAATTCTCTCAAGGCTCTAGGGTCAATGAAGGCTAAGGTTTCTTCAATAAGGTCAATTTGGGGCTTATAAGGGTGGTTTCTCTTCGTCATCTTCATAATCTAAGGCATGATACTCCTCGCTCATTGTTAGTTCCAACTAAAGGCATGTTTTATGTATGGTTTTCATGGCATAATTGTGATATGGCTTTAGGTTTTGAATATATGTAAGAGGTTTCAGTTATAAATGGTTTTGTTAGGGTTTTCCCTTGTTTTAATTATGGATTTCATGTTTTAATGATGGTTTGAACATGTGGTTTCATGGGAATGGTTAATTGGTACTTAATTTTGGTTTTGAAAACTATATGCCCTCAACATGTTTGGTAAAATGCCTATGAGAATGTTTTTACTATGTTGTTGAAATTTTATTGAAATCTTTACATGGTATAAAGTGGTAATGGGACCCTAACTGGTTTGGATGGTGTTTAATAGTTAAATCGTAAGGTCTTGGTAGTCATGGTTATGGATTAATTGAATACACTTGTGGGATACATGGGAATCCCCCAAGCAAACTTAATAAAGATCATCTTGTGGGGTACTTGGGAATCCTCCAAGAAACTTAATAATGTAATCTATGGGTACATGGGAATCTCTTCTTTAAAAAGGATGGCTAAGGATATTACTTGCAAGCTATGGTTGGTATGACGATACCACTACTTATAGCCTTGGTTAATAATAAATGGAATTTGTGGTGTTTTTGTGTTTTTATAGTTTTTATTGGGCAATAATGGTGGGGTGTGATAGCTAACCATGAAGGTGTGAGTCTAATGGATGGACACTGGAAATTGAGGTTTTTCGACATGAGAATTAGTCATAGAGACCATATTTATTACTTATGGGGTACACGGGAATCCCTAATGTTACACTTATATATATGTATCATGGAGAGCGAAGGATACACGAGAATTCCCTACTCTTATGGCATATCCAGTTCGTGCGGCTACATGTATCGGGGCCCATTCAGGGGGTAACACTGGACCCATATAAATCATGTATGTTTCTAGGATGGTTAAGCTACACATACCTAGGTTAATGGTTTTAAGTCATGCTAAACCCTATTCCCTCTCCCGGCATGGATATTTATATATATATATGTGTGTGTGTGTGTATGTATGGTTGAGTATGCATATAGTTGTTTACTTGGTTTTAAAGGTTGGTATTATTTTATCCTTATCCTGAGTGCATGCTAGCGTACCCATCTTCAAGCGTTATATCCCCACATGATGCAGGAATCGTACATTCTACTCCTTTTACTTAGTGATCGAATTCGGCATCATCTTGTATTGGATTGAAGTGCTAAGCTTCCCTATTGCTGAAGGATATATTTTATGTCATGGATGTCTTTACATACTTTGATCATTTATAAATTATGGTTTTGTCTATGGTCAGGGCATGTCCCAATCGGATATTGTTTTACTTTCGATTAGAGACTTTGTGGGACTACAATGGGTTGGTATAGGCAGTGTCAGTAATGGTGTAAGCCTTGGAATTGGCATTGGTATTGGGGCTGACATCGGTGGACTATATTTTACTTATGATTGTTTGATTTTGTTTTGGATTATATATATATAAACACATTGGGTTATTGTCTTGGTTTGGTTGGTTAGGGGATGGATTGACTTAGTTTGGTTGGTTTGGGAAGTACACTTATCCCAAAGTCAGTATATCTACAGATACGCTATCTTGTTATACGTTCAAAATTCATCCTACTCAAGGTATGTGTTTGGAGGTCGGGTTGGTTATTGGGGGTGGTCCCCGATCCTAGTTGGACTTTTGATGCCCATTACGACAAGGCCCTAATTTTGGTCATGTCACAGACCGATGGACTAGCGGAAAGGACCATTTAGAGTTTAGAGGATATGCTTTGGGCTTGTGTGATTGATTTTGGTGGTAGTTGGGTTGACCATTTACCTCTTGTGGAGTTTGCGTATAATAATAGTTATTACTCTATCATTTGTATGGCTCCGTTTGAAACTTTGTATGCTAGGAGGTACAGATCTCCTATTGTATGGTTTAATGTTTGTGAGGCAGGGTTATACAAGAATGGGCATAGGAACATGTATTGATGTACCAGATCGGCTAATGCTCCCAGGTTGATACAATGTATTCCACCAGTTGATTGAAGACTTGATTATTGGTATATCGATCAGTCTAGTACCATGATGTAGCTGGGTACAAATAACCCAGTAAAAAAAAGATATGTAGAAGCCAGTGGGGTAGACGGATCACATGGTACAAAGATTTCAGCACCTAACTGAATAGCCATTATCTCTGAATACATATTAGTTTAAATGGGTAGCAGCACACAAAAAATCACCAGCAGAATCTCTAAACACCACAGTAGCTATCTGTTTCTGCTTTTCAGGCACTAACCTGTCCACCATTTCACTCATCCTATCCATCTTTTTCACGTAATCCATCTTCGAGCCGAATGAAAGTTGGCGACCTAGAAGAAAAAAAAGAGTGGAATATATTTATACCTGTGGTATGAACCCCTTACGAGCCGCCAAGGCCCTACAGAATCCCTATTCTAAAACCGCGCCCAGTTGAGATGGGACATTATTGCATCACGATGCCTAAGGACACGATCTAATAGATCATTGTACCGAGTAGTTGGATCATAATCTCTTACCATAAAAATGGTTGCATGCGCGGAAGCACGTTTCCCCTCCCCTGGAAATGAATGTAAACTTTCTCCCTATGTTATTGGCTCGCCAGGACCGATAGCAAAGGAAACTCCTGATTTAATTAATCAAGTTATGAAAAAAGTGAAGGTGATTTAGGATAGGCTTAAGACTACCCAAAGTCGCCAAAATTCCTATGCAGGCATGAGACAAAGAGAGTTGGAGTTTGATGTGGGTTATTGGGTGTTCTTAAAGGTGTCTCCCATGAAGAGAGTGATGCATTTTGGGAAAAGGAAAGATCAGACCCCGTTACATTGGTCCTTTCTTGATTTTGAGGAGAGTGGGAAATGTTGCATATGAGTTGGAATTGCCTACAAGTTTGGGTGTTATTCACCCTTTGTTTCAAATGTCCATGTTGAGGAAATGCATGGGTGATCCTTCCGTAGTGGTGCCTATTGAGAAAGTTGTTTTCTTTGATTTCTTATCTTACGAAAAGGTCCCGATAGAGATCTTAGATAGACAATTTCGTAGATTGCGAACTAAATATATATCGTTGGTAATTGTCCTTTCAAGGAACTATAAAGTTGAAGAATCCACTTGGGAGACGGAAGAGGATATGAGGGCTAAGTATCCATTTCTTTTCCATGAAAAGAATGAAAAAGCTTACGGTATGGATTTCGTTCTTTTTTGTTATTATCCGGGTTTATCTTTTGGATTCTTGTGTGTTACTATCATCCTCGTATGAAACATGCCCTATTTCACATTTGGGGATGAATGATTCTTAGGGGGATAATGTAACACCCTCAAAATTTTGGGCATTTCATTTTTGGCCTTCCCGTGCATGAAATATCGATTTTTTACTCAAATTATGTTTGGGGATGTTAAAAGGTTAATCAAGAAAGAATTTCAGAATTTATGGATGGTATTCAGGGAAAGTTTGGGTCATGGTGGCAGTGAGCCTACACCATAGTCACGCGTCACAAAGGCTAGGTGTCCGTGTTAGGGTCCGTGGCTCGAAGACTAGCCTCCGTGATGAGTTCTGTGCCACAGACCTGTGTTATTTTTTTTGTTGTCTTGTTGTTTTAAATGGTATGAGGGGTAGTAAGGTCCATCTATTCATACAGGACTTTTAAACATCATAAGGTCCTATTTCCATAAGTTTTCATCCTATGAAGTTCATTAATATTACTCTCAACCACTCTCTGTCAAAATCCCCTTTTCAAGTCAAGACTAGGGCTTAAAGAGGTGATCATCTATGGTCTAAAGGATGTTTTTTTGTTCAAGTTCTCTTGTGTTTAATGTGTGTACCACTTTCCCTATACTTATACTTTTCTTGATGGCATAAATTGATTATTAATGCATGGTTTCGAGGTGGGTTTTAACATAGTTGAGGGTTTTTAAATTATTGATCATTTAATTGATTTTCCATGGTTAATTATGCAATATTCTTGATTTATTAATGATTTTGAACATTGTGGGATGCATGGGAATGGTGATTAAAGTGAGGGGTCATGGCTAACCCCCAACTTTTTATGAATTTGCTTTGATTATGGTTTAGAAAATTGTATACCCTCAACATGTTTGTTAAATTATCAATGACAAGGGTTTCTATCACATAGTTGGTTTACCCACTAGTAATAATGCATTGGCATAAAAGGAAAATAAAGTATGCATGTTTTCCTTGAAAGTCCTTGGTGGTCATGTATTAATGGTGGGATTAGAACCTTGTAGGTTTGGTTGACTAAATGGGTTCGAGTCACAAATGATTATTAGCTGAATATCTATTGACCTATGGGTTCGAGTCTCAGTTGGTTTAGAAGATCAAATGGCATGATGATATTATCTTATAAGCGAGGTTGGTATAATGATACCAACGGGATGCATTGGTGTGTAATTGGTTTAATAAAATGGTAATATGTGTTAAATATTTTAATTGGGCTTAAAAGAGAGTTGTGTAGTTAACTGTGGAAGGTGGAAGCCCAGAAGGACCGACATTGGAAACCACGCTAGACGGTGGGGGGTCATTATGGTTTGAGGGTTCGAGTACCTTTCTTGTGACCGGGTGGTTCGAGTCCACCTTATCTTTACTCTTATTATTGAAGGGTTCTAGTACCCCATATGACATTTCATGATAGGGTGCTTAAGTTACCTTAGTAGATGATTAGAGGGTTCGAGTCCCCCGTGCATATATATATATGATATTTCTATGATTTACATGGCTACACGCATTGGGGCCCATCCAGGGGGTCAAAGTTGGGGCTCATGTAGCTCATGGGTACTATTAATATGACGGTTAAGCTACACAGTCCAGGTTAAGATTTTAAATGTTCATACTCAGCCCTGTTCCCTACCCTAACATATGATATATATGTATGTATTTTCATTTAATGATATGCATGGGATTTGACTAGTTTTGGATTATTATCCATGGCATTATTTGTTTCCTTATCCCTGAGTTACATGCTAGCTCTCCAACCTCTAACCATCTTCAGATATTGTATCCCCACGCGATGCAGGATTTGGCCATATCTCTACTCCTCCTTCATAATGACTAAGATTCAGGAGCAGTTCATGAGTTGATACTAAAGTTGTGAGCTTCCATATATCAAAAGTCAATATTTCATGTTTGGTATCTTATGTCTCAGACTTGTTTAGACTTGTTTTGGGCTATAGTCTCGGGTATGCCTGACAATTTATTAGTAATCGATTTTATTAGACGCTTTTTTGGACATTAAGGACCTGGGTATGGTGGTTGTCTTTTGATATTGGTTTTGATACTATGGATAGTTTTGTTGTTCCGAATTTTGACGGAATAATTTACATCTTTCACAAGGGATAATTGTGCGTTTTTAGGCAACTGTTGTTGTATTTTATGCTGGATTTTAGTGTTTTCAGGTCAAGGGCTTAGCTAAAGAAATAACTTGAAAAAGTAGGACAAAAAAGGTATTGACGGTCAAACTGACGGACCGTCAACCATGTTATAGGCTGTCAGGGTGTCCGTCAATAATAGGCAGAATGATCAGAAGCACAGATCCTTACAACAGTCCAAGTGGTGGACCGTCTAGCCTCTGACAGGCCGTCAAATTGGTTGTCAGCCCGAAGCAGAATAAAACCTATGTAGTGATAAAGCAATGGTCCAAGTGACAGATCGTTAGCCCATTAATAGGACATCAACCTGGCTGTCAGAGCTAAAAACAATAAAGAGCCTCTGGAATACCAGCGACGGTCCAAGTGATGGACAGTTAGGAAACTAACAGACCATCAACTTGGCCATTAACTATGGCGCAGAAATCTGAGTTTCGAATTTTAAAACCCAGTCCCTGGAAGCATATAAATACCCAGTCTATGTTTAGATTAGGTATCTTTTATCTTATTTTTTATCTTTGAAATACATTGTAACGTCTTACTCTCTGAAGTTTCTAGCTACTATTGTGGATCTTAGCAATTTTATCATTATTTTCACTGAAGATCAAGAACAATTGTTGGAACTTTGTAAGTAATTCTCTAAATTAATGTATGAACAAAACAATGTCTTCCTCTTCTTCTATTGATATGTGTGGTTAAAGATCCCATAACTAGGGTTATGGGAGTCTTGACGTGATTTACTGTTGGGGTTGTGAGAACAATTAATTTCCATGACTAATTGAGATTGTATAAACTCCACTTCACAATCATGACCTTTCTTGGTTGCAAACTTGAAGGGTGATCCCAAGAACATCACTTATTTGAGTAGAAAAGTGTATGTTAGGAAAAAAGGAGATTTATAAGGAATTCAAATGTTTCAACCTTTGGGTTAAGGGTTGATGCCTTAACAGGATCAACCAACTTGAGAAATCAATTGAATAATTAAATGCATTCTTTGAGTTCGAAAGAATTAAAGGGTAATTACCCATTTATGTTGAGAAACAAATGGGTCAACTTTAGAATTCAATAATTCTTGCAATTGAAGTTGTAAATTGGAAATTTAGAAAAACTCACAACCCTAACTGCTTGAACATCTTGGTGAACATAATCCTAGTTTGATTAATCTTATTAAATTAAGACTTGCAATAACACTAACCAGTTGGAACACTACTTGTTACAAACATCTAAATCTTTTTAACAAACCAAAACCCCCTTCACCCCAGAACCTTTGATCAACAGTCTATTAATAAACATAACACTTAGTTTGCATAGTATTCCCTATGGGATTCGACCACAACCTAGTGGGATTCGATATTTGACAACGACCGCTTAAAATTTCAAACGAGAGTTGTAATTTGGGCGTATCAAATTTTGGCATTGTTGTCGGGGAATACGGTTGTCAATTAAGTTTATGAGTGTTAATTGACATTTGGTCAAGTTCCTAATTTTACTTTTATTTGTTATTTTTGTTTGTTACAGGATTTTTACTTTGCATGCCAAGTACAAGGAGGTCACGAGCACCATTATTACCATTTCATTTAGAACCTCAGTTAATTGGAAGAATGGAAGATCAACAAGAAGCAGATATAGTAGCCGCCCTTCCTAGAGCTCAATTGAATCAACAGAACGATGGTCAACAAACTCATCATCCTAATCCAGATGACGAGGACCTGGGAGACGATAATTTATTGAATCCGGCTAACCGAAGACGTGCAGAGGATATAGCATCACCTGTGAACAAAAATGTGAACAGAAATCGCCTATTCAGAGCGAGACCAGATCGCCAAGCTATGCAATTTGATCTTAATAATGATGAGGATGAGATGGATGGAGCAAGTGCAACTGGAGATATTATTCCTCCATCATTGGCACCCGGAGTTAAGTCCAACATTACGAGCACCATGATTTAACTCCTCATCTTAAGGGGTTGTTCAGTGGACTTTCGGGTGTTGATCCGAATATGCATTTAGGAAACTTTATCACTATTTGCAAGTATTTTGATAACCCGAGAGTAGGGAAGAATGCCATCCGTCTGCGTCTATTCGCACTGTCTCTGTTTGGGTAGGCAACACTATGGTTTAATGAGTTGACACCTGATTCTATAACAAACTGGAGGTACTTAAAAGGAGCTTTCCTGGAAAGGTTCTTTTTACCGTCCAGGATATTACAGTTGAGGGATGAGATTAGTAACTTCAGGCAGCTTCCGACTGAAGCTCTTCACAAAACATGGGAGAGGTTCAAGAAGAAGTTGTTGTAGTGCCCCAACCATAAAATGACTGATATACATTTGATGGAGACTCTGTATTGAGTCATATTTCTATTACCAAGATGGTTGTAGAAAATGTTGCAGGTGGAGCATTTATGGATCTTACTTTTCAGAAAGCTTTAGAGATGCTTGATAGGATGACTAAATATAGTAGAGCTTGGCATAACAGGGATTTTTAGGTAGAAATCCCTACTATGTATAGTGGTATGACTGCGGAGCAATGCAGGAAAGAGGAAGAGTGTGACCAAGATATGGTGCACTTGAAAACCCAAATGGATTTGTTAACTAAGCATTTGTTGGGAGACTGAAAAGGTGAAAGTCGTTGGGTCACAAAGTAAAGTTGATTCTGATTCTAAGAAAGATGCTAATTTCTAAACAACCAGGGTGGGTTTCGAGGCAATAGACAAGGGAATCAAGGTCGGACTTTCTATGATAAATTTGGTTATAGAGATCATTACCAAAGGAGATGGAAAAATAAGAATGACAGAAGTGGCCTGTATGTGCCTCCTGGAAATTATGATAATACTACTACTAGTTCAGGTAATATGTCCATAGAAGACATTATGGAGAAGTTATTAAAAGGGGTGGAGTCAACTAATGCCAGTGTAACAATGATTAAGAGTGATTTATCTTCTATGAGTTAGTTAGTTGACTCGCATTCAATCTCTATAAAATAGCTGGAGCAGCAGATGAACCAACTTTCAATGACATTTAATCAGAGGAAGAGTGGTACATTACTGAGTGACACGATGCAAAACCCTCATAATAATGGGTCTTGTATGGAGATTACTACCCGCAGTGGTAAAGTATTATCGGGCCCTTCTATGGGCAAGCCTATAATTAATGATATAGTTGAGTTGGATGAGAAAGCAGAAGAAGACCGTCCAGTGGAGTCTGAGAAAATAGATAATGATGACACTCTATCTAACCATCAGCATCCTAACGAGTTAGAAAAAGATAAGGGAAAGTATATAGAAGAAGTGGTTAAAGTAATTCCAAAATCACTCCCTCCGTTCCCTCATCGGTTGAAAAAAAAAATGAATGACACGAAGTTTAGCAGGTTTATGGCAATGCTAAAACTGTTGACTGTGAATGTGCCTTTGGTGGAGGCACTGGAACAAATGCCTGGCTATGCTAAATTCATGAAGGACCTCTTCATAAAGAAAAGGATGATGATCTATGAACCGGTGGACAATCTTCACCATTGTAGTGCCATTTTGACAAGATCCTTTGTGCAAAAGAAAGAGGATCCTAGAGCATTCACCATCCCGTGTACTATTGGATCGCTAGATTTTGCGAAGGCCCTGTGTGATCTTGGGGCAAGTAGTAATCTGATTCCACTAGAACTTTATAAAAAGTTGGGTTTGGGAGATCCCACGCCTACTAACATGAGACATGTGATGGTAGACAGATCAGTGAAAAGACCAGTTGGTGTATTATATGATGTGCTTCTGAAGGTGGCCAGTTTTATTTTTCCTTCTGACTTTGTGATCCTGGATTGCGAGGTAGACTTTGAGGTGCCCATAAACTTAGGTAGACATCTTCTACCAAATGAGAGTGTGTTGATTGACTTGCAGGAAAATAAGCTGTAGTTTAGGCTCAATGATAAGGTAGTCTGATTTGATGTTTGCCAGTCAATGAAGCAACACAAAGAGATGAGTGTATTCTCCATTGTCGATGTTTATTTTAAAGATGATCGAGAAGAGCCGATCAAGTTGAAATTTATTGTTGAAACTTTGGTTGCGTCTTGATGAACTTTGATAGCGAAGGTATTGAAGAATATAAGGATACAGTATGTGCCCTAATGGGAATAAGATCATATTCATATGCTCCTAAGAAGTTGGATTTGGACCTCAAAAATCATCCAACACCATCGGCTAAGCCATCCATTAAAGAGCCACCGGTGTTGGAGTTGAAGGAGTTACCGGGCCATCTATAGTATGTATTCTTAGGCAGTGGAAATACTTTACATTTTATTATTGCAACACACTTAGGTGAGCAACAGGTTGAAGCCCTTATCTCTATGCTTAGTAGATACAAAAGGTTCATAGGATGGACTATTATTGATATTATTGGTATTTCTCTAGGTATATACACTCACAGAATTCAGCTTGAGGAAGATTGCACACCAACTATCGAGCATCAACGCAGATTAAACCGGCCGATAAAATAAGTGGTTAAAGAGGAGATCATTAAATGGCTTGATGCAGGGGTAGTGTACCCCATCTCTGACAGCAAGGGGGTGAGTCCCGTGCAATGTGTGCCTAAGAAAGGGGACATGGTTGTGGTCGCTAACGAGAAGAACGAGTTAATTCAACTTAGGCCAGTCATTGGTTGGAGAGTTTGTATAGATTATCAAAAGTTAAACTCGTGTACTATGAAGGATCATTTCCCAATGACTTACATGGATCAAATGCTTTATTCCCTAGAAGAAAGGGGTCAGTACTTCTTTCTAGATGGGTATTCAGGATGCAACTAGATTTTGATTACTCTCGAAGACCAGAAGAATTTAACATTCATGTGCTCATATGGAACATTTGCATTCAAGCAGATGTTGTTTGGTCTGTGTAATACACCCGCCACTTTCCAATGGTGCATGATATTTATCTTCTCTGACATGGTGACACCTTAGAGGTGTTCATGGATGATTTCCCTGTGGTAGGTGATTCTTTTGAGTTATGTCTGCTAAACCTGAGTAGATCACTGCAAAGATGTGAGGAATTCAATCTAGTGCTAAATTGGGAAAAATGCCACTTCATAGTGAAGGAGGAAATTGTTCTTGGACATCGAATTTTAGAGAAGGGGATTGAGGTCAACCGAGCGAAAGTAGAGGTGATAGAGAAATTATCCCTTCCCATCTCTGTGAAAGGAGTTCGTAGTTTCTTTGGACATGTTGGATTCTACTACCGGATTATTAAGGACTTCTCTAAATTTGCAAATCCACTGTGCAAATTGTTAAAAAAGGAGGCTAAGTTTGTATGATGATGATTGTAGGAAGGTATTTGAATGCCTTAAAGAGAAGCTTATGGTTACCCCTGTTATTGTTTCTCCAGAGTGGTCTAAGCTTTTTGAAATCATGTGTGATGCAAGTGGAGTAGCACTTGGGGCTGTGCTTGGCTAGAAGAAAGAAAAATTGTTCCACCCCATTTACTATGCGAGCAAGGCATTGAATGGGGTGCAGAAGAATCACGTTGTTACTGAGCAGTAACTTCTCGCGGTTGTCTATGCTTTTGAGAATTCCGTGCTTACTTGTTGGAAACCAAGGTGGTGTTTCATACAGAACACACTACCTTTAGATATTTATTAATTAGATGGGTGATGCTTCTACAAAAGTTTGACTTCGATGTCAAAGATAGAAAAAGATGTAAAAATCAGGTTGGAGACCATCTATCCAAACTTGAGGGAGATCAGGAAATCACTGATAAATGTGAAATTGATGTTGCATTCCCTGATGAGCATATCCTTGTTTCTGTGCTTGAAAGAGTACCTTGGAATGCAAACTTTGCCAACTATGTGGTAAGCAATCTTATTCGTGAAGATTTTTTCTTTCAACAAAAAAGGAAATTCCTCCATGATGCCAAAATTTACTTTTGGGATGAGCTATGTCTATTCAGGCATTGTGCTGGAAATATTATCAAAAGATGTATCCCAAAAGTTGATATGCTGAATATTTTGGAAGCCTGGCATGCTTCACCAGTTGGGGGTCATCATATGGGTGATCGTACTACAAGAAATATGCTACAAAGTGGATATTATAGGACAACCTTGTTCAAGGATGCATACTAATTTCTGAAGAGATATGACCAGTGTCAGAGGCAAGGCTCAATTTTGAAGCACCGTGAGATTCCCGTGACAAAATGCTAGAGGTTGAATTATTCGACATCTGGGGTGTTGATTTCATGGGTCCCATCGTCAGTTCCTATAGGTTGAAATACATCTTAGTGGATGTAGATTATGTATCCAAATGGGTAGAAATTGTTTCCCTGGATGATAACAAAGGTAAGAGAGTGGTTGTTTTTTTCAAAAGGAATATCTTCTCTCGCTTTAGAGTACCACGTACTATCATAAGCGATGGAGGATCTCATTTTTTGAAACAAAGTATTTTGGGCTGCCTTGGAAAAATATGGAGTGAAACAGCATAAATTTGCAACTCCATACCACCTACAGACTATTGGGCAAGTGGATATTTTAAATCGGGAGATAAAGGCCATCCTAGCCAAAATAGAGAACGCAAGTAGGCTAGATTGGTCTCGAAAGCTCGATCACGCCTTATGGGCATATAGGAATACTTTCAAGACACCCATTGGATATCGTCGTACCAGCTGGTATATGGAAAAGCATGCCATTTTCCGATAGAGCTAAAGCACAAGGCTTTATGGGCACTCAAGAGGTTAAACTTGAATTATAAGGAGGTAGTAGAGCTAAGACTGGGGCAGCTGAATAAGATGGATGAATTCCATCTCGCGGCTTATGAAAGAGAAAACCTATACAAGGAATGAATGAAGAAATATCCTGATCAGAATATTAAAAATAGGGTTTTTCAAAAAGGCGATTAGGTATTACTCTTCAACTCCAGACTAAAGCTCTTCCCATGTAAACTTAGGTCTAAGTGGTCGGGCCCATTTAAAGTTGCACACGTCTACTCATCTGGAGTAGTCAAACTTGAAAATAAATATGGAAGCATCTTTAAAGTCAACGGGAAATGATTCAATCTATATATCGATCCAATAGACTCGATTAAATTCTTAAGTACAGTTTATCTCGATGAAGTCTGAGTAATCGAGATAACAGAGTTGTGCTGCGATAATAAATCAGGCCGTAGTGGGAGGCAACCCACAATGTATTGTTGTAAGCATAGTTAGAGTTAGTCCAATTTGATATGCTTGTTGAAGTGTGAATAGATGGAAATCAGGAAAATAGAAGTTGAACAAGTTTAGGACGGCCGACGGGAATGTTGATGGGAAGTCAAGGTCTGAAAGACCGTTACTAGAGCCATCAAAAAAAATCTAAAAACTTAAGTTATTGGAATGATCCCGACGGACAACTTGATAGACCATCACAGTCTTGACAGACCTTCAACATAACTGTCACCATGAAGAAGGAAATTCAGGTTATTGGATAGATCTGATGGGAATTGTGATAGACAAACAGCTCTATGATAGACCATCGCCTTTACCATCGTAACATAGAAGATTGATCAAGGTTCTTATTAGTCTTGATGGTTAACCTGACGGACCGTCGGTGTGTCCGTCAAATTAACCCTAATTTTTAGCAGGTCGGGTCGGTTCAATTTAAAGCTAAATGAGTTATTCTTATCCAACCCAAACATCTTTAAATTGATATGAGAAAATGGTTATGTACGTTGACACTTTTTCAAATCCTAAAACTATTTAAATTCATTTACATTCAAAGTATCAAGGATCATTTATCTCCTATTAGGACTTTCCCTCTTCCCCATTCTCTTCTATTTAAACAACTCTTTCCTTCTCTTATTATCATCAGAAAGTAAGTTAAGTCTCTCACTGATAAAGCAATTTAATAATTGAAGTTATTTATGAAGTTCTGCAAGTTTAGAGTGGTGAAGAATACTGCAGAAACAAGGTATGATCGCAACTTTACTCTTCTTTACAAAATGATGAATCTGATTTGTGTAAGTTTGATAATGTTTGAATAGAATTTCATCTTTTTTTTTCATTGTTGTGCTTCTGATTAAGTCAAACTCTGGTAAACACTGTTTGTGAAGTTTGAGTAACCCATGGGCCAAAAATGGCAAAATTAGTGCTTAAGTACTAAACTAATGTCATGATTGTTGTGCGTAATGAATTAATGTATGCCAGATGTTCGACAAAATGCCAAAGTGAAACCTTAAGTTGACAAGTTAGGCTGAAGGCCAAGTTGACAGACTGTCAGACCCCTGACGGACCGTTACTTTGACCGTCGCAAGAGTTCCAGATCAAAGGGTCACTGGTTAAGCCTTAATGGTGATCTTGATGGACCGTCAGACTTTTGATAAACCATTAGATAGTCTATCAACTTGATTCTGAACATTATTTATTTCTAATTTTGATACATTATTAATTGTTTGTTCGTGGTTTAGGAAGAATGGAAAGAAAACTACCACCACACAGAGGCGGTGGCAGAGCTTAATAAGCAAGAGGTAGAGGTAAATCGGCATGCAGTGAGAAAGAACCTCTTTTCAACACTCGTCCGCGGTCAGTACAAGTAGTATCCCAGTCTGATAAGGAGAGTGAAAGTGACAGCATCAGCATTTCTACTTCCAGCCCTAATGAGGAAGGGGTTAACTCATCAAACCTTGACCAAGTTGAGGCATCGGAAGCTGAGGATACTAATGTGATTTAAAACAAAGACCCTCAAACAAGGGAAGCAATTAGCTATCATATTGAAGGAGCACGGGATAAATATCTTGATGGGTTTGAACCAACAGCAAATAGGCAAATAAAGAGGACCATCTCAGAAGAGCTTCAAATTGTCACTTTCGAGCTGCATGAGTACTCAGAGCCTGAGCAACAATTTAACGAGTACTAATTCAGTCAGGGACTTACTACCCCTATATCGTACGGGAGTTTTTTATAAATTATTTAGCGCTGGTAGAGAAGGACTATCCCAAGGGTACAAAAATTTTAGATTTGCCTAACAGGGAATTAGTTTTGATAGGAGGGGTCACCATTGATATCTCTACCTGAATGCTGAATAGGATGCTATTTGGGTCTGACTATGAAGCACCGACTATCGTACCAGAACTTGAGCATAGTCAAACTACGTCCTCCACCCAAAGGCCTTAGTTATCTAGGCTTCTCACTGATGATGGTAACCCATCATGGGAACTTAATCCCAAAAAGTGCATTGCTAAATTGTCCTTCAGTTTTTTAGCTAAGTTTTGGTGGGATATTATCATACTGCGATTAATGCTGATAGGGGGAGATGCTAACTTGTACAGTCACATAGCGGTGTTGGTTACTAGTCTAGTTGACGGTCTGAAGATTGACTTTGGTTAAATTATTATTGATGAGTTGTTCGTTCGGGCATAAAAAGCGGCAAGTGCTTTGTCATTCCCATGTTTGATCACGAACCTGTGCAGGCAAGCAAATGTGCCTTTAGTCAGAGGGGTTGATAATGAGGTTCGAGTAAGTCACAGACAGGACATTAAGAGAATGAAGAATGACTCAAAATTTGAGATGCGAGTCAACAAGCCACCTTCCTATCAGTCTCAGTCAGCTCCAAACCCAGGGACATATGAGATCCCCACAGGTATGCCATTACCGATTACCACTTATGTGCCACTAGATTATGTTCCTCTCAATACTTCTATAGGGTCAGATTCTAAGCCTCCGATGAGAGAGATGACAAACACTGCATTTGTACCACCTCAATATTCTAAATATTTGTTGATGTAAGAAAACTTTATAAAATCCATGATGGCCTAGAAGAAGTTCAAAAAATAGTTGAATGCATGGGAAAAGCAGTTCAAGACATTTGTTGACTGCATCATTGATGAAGCTTTAAAGCCATATCAGAATATTCAGGCTAGAATGGATGACATGGAAGAGCGTATAAACCAATGGATGGACGTGCTATCACAACCAGATTTTGCAAAGTTTGTGACAGAATTTAGGCAGGTATAAGCTGACATTGATGAACCAAAAAGGCAGCCAGTACAGCCTACTTTTAATCTCATATTGATAATTAGCGATGAAGATGAGGGCCTTGTTAATCTTATGGGAAACCCACTAAAAGATAAAGGTAAACAAGTTGATAAAAATACTGATAGGGAAACTTCAAGGAGAAGGAGGCGAGAGGATGTGACACCTGAAGAAAGAGAAGCCAAAGATATGAAGAAAGCTACGAAGAGGTCGAGAAGGGACAAAGAAAAGAGAAAAAAAAAGATTACAGATGAAGCAGCAGGAGTATCCACTAGTTCATCCCCACTGAAAGAGAACACACTTGATTCGGTACTATTTTAGATACCTCCAATTCATGAGGAAGTTGTTTTGAGCACCCCTACCACTACTAGGGTACTGACGTTGCAACTGAGTCCAAATAAACCTCACCGCATTTGACCGACTCATCAGCCTGAGAGGCTTTACAAGTATTCCACTCCTTTGTACTTTATTTTGATGCATTTGAGGACAAATCATTCATTTTTAGTGGGGGTGGTTATACTTATACACGGGGTTTTTGTTGCCTCTATACTTTTCCCCCGTGTGTTATCTAGTTGAACTGTCATCTTTAGGTTGTATATTTGTTTTTCCTTTATTTTCATGATGTACATATTTTTCATTGATTATATTTGTGTATTGTCATTTCTTTTAGCACCATTTTTGTAAGTATGGATGATAAATGAATGTGGCAAAGTACTTTGAACATGTTTGTATGACTATTCCTTCTTGTCACTTAGTATATGTTGAACAACCATTTGTGATTATGTGATTGGCATTGGGATACAGAAATAAAGTAATCATGATCATGTGATGTAAATCCTAACAGTTGGTAGAATAAGTGTTAACTTATTGCCTATGTGTACGAGTATTTTTATAGTTCTTGCATAGTGTGTACAACTAGAACTTGCCCGGTTCATTGATATTTCTTTATGATTGATACAATAAGATAGGAAAGCAGTCCCTCTTTAATTATTAGTCTACTTAACCGTAAATAATGACCCACCAAAAAGATTTTTTCCTTTTTGAACCCTTTTTAAGCTTGTGTTAGTGTTTATTTATTCCCAATAACTCTGATTCACTCACTTTAGGAAGTTAGCACCTAACTTTGGCCCTGGTATAATTTTTGATATCGTGCACCTTAACTTAGGCAAAATGCCTAAGTTGAGGGTGGCAACTATCAGGAAGTTAACAGTTTGATGTAGGTGGTTTGGATTTGAAATAAAATGTTGCATCTGGCCCTGATCTAGTTAGATATTTTTCCTCAATTGACTGCATCAGCATAAGTTGAGGGTGGCTGATGCAGACTTTGTTAAAAAATCTTGGTTTATGGAGAAATCGTGGATGAATAGTATGGATTGTAAGTGAACTGGAAAAGCATTAGTCATGGTAAGTAGAAATCAAGGACAAAGAGAGTGAAGTTCAAACTTAAAGTCACTTATCCTAAAATTAGTCCTCACCTAACACCAAAACCTCATTACAAGCCATAGAAAGACCTACTTGATCTTTGCAAATCAACCATAGGGAAACATTAGATAATAAGGGCAAGCTTATGGGTATGTATACTATGTTTGCAACTTCCTTTATAAGTGAGAGAGTTTTGGTTTTCGTCCATAGGTTAAATGAATAATGTGTGGTTGACTTCTTTGACTATGAGGGCAATTTGAGTTATACTTAGTTTTACTGATTTCTGTGGGATATTGTATCTATGGTTGTGTATGTCCTGAATTGTAAATAATGCTAGTTATAAATCTTAATGTGTTGAGACCACATGAGTGAGATGACAATTGAGTGGTTGTAAGAAATCTAGTTCAACAGTTAAATGCCCATCATTGTGTTTTTTCATGCATGCGATTTGGTGTTGAGTTGCTTAAGGACAAACAATTGTCTTATGTTAAGGGTGTTGATGTTACATCTTTTAAAGGAAAAATTTACATCTTTTACAAGGGATAATTGCACATTTTAAAGCAACTATTTTTGTATTTGATGTTGATTTTAGTTTTTCAGGTCAAGGACTTAGCTGAAGACACTTGGAAAAGCAGGAGAAAAAGGGTATTGACGATCAAACTGATGGATGATCAACTATGTGACAGACAGTTAGGGTGTCCATAAAAAATAAGCAAAATGATCAGAAGCGCAGAACCTTATGATGGTCCAAGTGATGGACCATCAAGCCTCTGACGGGCCGTCAACTTGGCCTCAACCCAAAGCAGAATAAACCCTATGTAGTGATGAAGCGACGGTCCATATGATGGACTGTCAACTCATTGATGGTCATCAACCTGGCCGTCAGAGCTGAAACAGAATAGAGACCCTCTATAATACCAGCGACAGTCCAAGTGACGGACCGTCAAGACCTGACGGACCTTCAACTTGGCCTTCAACTATTACACGGAAATTCGAGTTTCGGATTTTAAAACCCCAACCCCCTGGAAGCATATAAATACCAAATCTAGGTTTAAATTAGGTATCTTTTATCTTTTTTTCTATCTTTGAAATACATTGTGACGTATTACTCTGAGATTTCAAGCTACTATTGTGGATCTTATTAACTTTATCATTATTTTCACTGAAGATCAAGAACAATTGATGGAACTTTGTAAGTAATTCTCTAAATTAATGTATGAAAAAAAATAATGTCTTCCTCTTCTTCTCTTGAGATATGTGGCTAAAGCTCCCAAAACTAGGGTTATGGGAGCCTTGATGTGAATTGCTGATTAGGGTTGTGAGAACGCTTAATTTCCATGACTAATTGATATTGTATAAACTCCTCTCACAAGCATGACCTTTCTTGGTTGCAAACTTGAAGGGTGAACCCAAGAATATCACTTGTTTGAGCATCAACCCTTAACCCTTAACCTTTTGGTTAAGAGTTTATGCTTTAACAGGATCAACCCAGCTGAGAAAGCAACTAAATAATTAAATGTATTCTTTGAGTTTGAAAGAATTAAAGGGTAATTACCTATTTAGGTTGAGAAACGAATGGGTCAACTTTAGAATTCAATAATTCTTGCAATTAAAGTTATAAATTAGAAATTTAGAATAACTCACAACCCTAACTTCTTAAACATCTTGGTGAACATAATCCTAGTTTGATTAATCTCATTGAATTAAGACTTCCAATAACACTCACGAGTTGGAACACTACTTGTTACAAACATCTAAATCTTGTTAACAAACCAAAACTCCCTTTACTCAGGAATATTTGATCAACAGTATATTAATAATCATAACACTTAGTTTGCAAAATATTCCCTGTGGGATTCGACCCCAACCTAGTTGGATTCTATATTTGACAGCAGTCGCTTACTCTTTCTAACGAGAGTTGTAATTTGAGTGTATCAAGTTTCCGATATTGATTTTCTGTAAACTTTTGAGTTTATCTTTCATGTCTTGATTTATATTGGTAATCATTCACTGCGAGATGCCCGTTGCGACCAGGCCCTGTTTTGGATCATGATAGAATACGACTCGTGATAGAGCAAAGAATTTGTAGGTTTTGTTGGATACATCAGGTGTATTTGTGAGACTAACGATCGTGCTTAGGTAGCATGGTTTCAAAGCATAATAATAGTTCCCTCTCATAGTATAAGGGTACACTTTGTCAACTTTTTGATGTTGGAGTTGCCCGATCAGCGAGACCATTATTCAATCATACAATGTAACCACATTCATGGTTTGGCTCCTGGTATCTCACTAAAGAGCAATTCTTAGCTAAAAATCCATAAATTTTTACTCCAAAGTTAGATTAAGGTGAAACTTGATGTGTTGAAAAGATTATTCAAATATATATCATTTGTTGGGTCACTCAAATATGCATCAGAATCTGAAAGTTATACTTATTTAAAGTTGATCCCTCCTTTAAGGATCGATCGGTAAGGGAGGTTTTGGCTTGGTTAAGGTGTAGGGGGTTGTTGTGGCCTTGGTACACGACCAAATCCCTTCTCATGTTTTTAAAACTCAATAATTTACCATACCTATACTTGAAGTATAGTTCTAGCTTAAGCTTGGATATTTTGAGGTGTTACCTGTACTTGAAACAGTCTTCTATGTTTAATATCTACTTTCCACATCCCCTCATTGTTGGTTATTGATGTTATAACGTACTAGTAATGATTAACTCCTTCTTTGATTGCTTTCATCTCTCACTGATGTGCAGTTCAGTTTAATTTCTACTTAGCCCTATCAGTTTAATTGTTGATTACTGTGGTATAACCTATTCATGTTAATTAACACCTTCTCTAATTATAGTCTCTAAATGATCTTTACAATCTTTACCTTGAATTTCATCACCACTAAACAAAGTAAGACCAGCTATTGATATCTCTGCTATATTTTTTTCATTTGTGATGATATTTTTCTATGATTCCACAGCTCTACTAGGGCTACCAATTCGCTCTGCTGATTTGTCCAATATGTTATTTACACCTCTCCAGTCAAACAATTATCACCAGTTCTATGAAAAGTATTATTATTTGCTTTTGTTGAGTATTTTTTTCTTTGTATTGCTTATCTTTATTGACACTCATTCATTTAATGTTGTAGGACTCGCATTCTTCCTTAATGATGGAGCTAGTCGAGCTCTTTTCTATGAAAAGAATTGGATATCCAGGATTTTGTCAATTCTGCTTTATCTCTGTTCCCGTTGATGTCTTATATATAAGCTTTATCTTGAGATGTAACATCAGATTTTCCTGCAATTATGTGCTCCTCTTCTCCTTCTATTAAGGATGGAAAAGGGTTGTTGTGACTAATCCCTTTATCTGGGAAATTACCCTTTCACTCAGGTACCATTTATTTATGAAAATTATCTTAGTTGGATTCCAACGTCGGTTAGGGCTATAGATTATTTATACATGGGATCTAGTGGGACTAGTTTTAATAGTGTTTGTTTGCTTAGAGTTCATCTCTTTCTTAATTTTCTCATGTTGTTCCTTCCTTAGTTCAGGGTATAGTACCCTACATTCCTGCTCATCATGGCCTTGTAGCATGTATTTCTTACAATATTTAGGTAGAAAGTCAAACTTGATTTTCACCTTTTCTATCCTTGATTCTATAGTACTAGAATTAACTATCTCCATCTCAACACACTTAAGAAAATCTACAAAAAGATCCACGTAGACTTTAACACTAGCATAACTGGTCTCATTTTGTTTACTGTAGCCAAATCCAAATGAATGGCTTCCCAATAGTTGTAGCAAGAGAAAACACTAATACCTTCACAATCAAAGTTGGCATAAGATCAAAGAAAGAGATCCATGCAATTAATTGAGAAGTCTCCACACATATCTTGAATTTGACATCATATATTAGAGGCCGCATTAGATAAGAGTATTCGTCCTTAGCAATAATGTAGTACACATTTTTTTCATCACATTCATGAAGTCCTCCAGTAATTCAAATATCATGAGAATATTATGATTTCTTAAGAATCCAATCTTATAATCCCCCTTTACATTGAGTTGTTTAGGTACTTGAAAGCGAAGGTCGGCCAATTTCTACCAACCATACAAAAACCTTCCAATGACTGCATATTGTAATTCTACAATAGTATTCATTCGATCCACTTCTTTCTCATTCCACATAACTCAAGTAATACCATTAATATAAGTGAGTTTTGTATTAGAATAAGTTGGACATAAGGTTTATTAGCAGTTTTAGGATTATTAATGGTCAATGGCTTCAATAAATTTACAAATTGTTCCTTTTGTGTTGTGGAGTAGTTGTTCAGTGATGATTCAATAGGAAAATCTTTAGGTGTATTGGGGTTATTATTTGGAAAGGGTGGAAAACTTTCGATTGTATTTTCAATAGCTGACTGGACAGCCTTAGGATTAGGCAAACTAGTGGTCGTGTTGACCATTTTTTATGCAAATTAGGGTTCAGATGGGTGACGATTAGGTTTTCAATTTAAAGATGTTGGCATGATTCCTAAGTGAAAAGTCCAAATATATAACAGTAGGGTAGTGTATAGCATGATCACTAATTTTGAATACGAAAGTCACTCATAGATGAGGATGTTCTCATATCGGGGAACCTTATTCATTCTCGGGTTAGATAGAATATGTGAACTGTTAGACAAGGACAGGATTAGATAATAAGCATTGAGAATTTAAATGTAGTTATATACTTAAGTTGATTTCCATGTTTACACATGAGTGAATAATTATGGTTGGCCTTCAGGCTTACTTGTATTGGTAAAGTGAAGTGGGAGTCGATCCTATTCTTAAAATAATGAACCTTGAAGTTGATTTATTCTTAAATAAACTGTGTATTTTCATGCTGTTGTATTCTATCATAGTCTGGGTAATGTTGATGTAGACATGTATTTATTATGATATTTGGTGGGTCGGATATCTCACTGGTACATATTGATTACAGTTTGATGTTTGGAGAAGCAGATACCTCGCTGGTACAGTACATGGATGTGAGCTCTTCTCCTACAGGTAATGATTAATGGACATATAAGATTCATACAATATGTGTACATAATTTACGATCGATCGGTTGTTTTAATACATTGTTCATAGCATTGGGTTTGAATGTGAAATGCATCGCATAAGCGTCGAAATTAATAGAAGTGTAATGTGACTATTTGTAGAATTATTAGACTAATGTACTTAGTATGTTACACTTGTGGTAAGTAAAGAATCATAGGTGTTTCTATTAAAGTTATTTGAGGCTTGAATGGTTATTTGTTAATGGCAATTTATTGGTTAGAGATTTCTTGTTACGTAAGTAGCTCATACATATTATTATATCTAAGTGAGATGGTGATCCCAATTAGCTCAGATACTTTACAATTCTAGTGATGTTAACTCCTCATGAATTATTCTGACGTTGTCAAGATCTATTATAAGGGTTGAAGGATTATGGGTTAGAGTGAGAGAAAGCGGTAATGGTCGACCGATTCATTGAAATGATATTATTAAGGGAAAAGGATAAAAAATACTCTTTTACTTTGATTAATTGGTTATGTTTGTCCCTAGTCAAACTATAGGGTCAAATTACCCCTGTTGTTAGCAAAGTTTTCAAACATGCCCCTCATTTTAATATTTTTCCACCTTGGCAAGTTAAAAGCCATGTCCCATGACATTTTTGATGAGGTGGATGTCATGTGGCATGCCACCTCAGCATCCAATTTTCTCTCCTTTTCCATTTTAACTTTTTTCCATCAATTTTTATTAATGTACTTAATATCATTAATTTTAAAAAGAAAATTAAAATTTTTCCATTGTCACGGTGTTGTTGCGCACAGGCTTCCCTTGTTTTTTCTTCTTTTTTTTTTTCTGAAATATTTTCCATTCCTAGCAATTTGTGTTGCACTTCATGGATTTTTATCAAAAATTAATTTATGTATCTTAGCTCATGACTCTTTTCCTTTATAAAATCTAAATTACAATTTTTGAGGTATGACGAGGAGTGTTTAGTTAATGTACAAAGTTATTTCGAGATTATAATTTTAAAGTTGTAGTCATCAAATTAATTTATTTCATATTTTAATTTTTCTTAAATTAACAAATTAAATACGTTAATAAAAGTTGATGAAAAAAGTTAAAATAAAAAATAAAGAAAAATCGAATCCTGAGGTGACATGCCACGTTGTAGCCACCTCATCAAAATATCATGCCACATGGATCTTAACTTGTCAAGGTGGAAAAATGTTAAAATAAAGGGTATGTTTGATAACTTTAGTAACAGTAGGGATATATTTGACCCTATAATTTGACTAAGGGCAAATATAACCAGTTAATTAAAGTAGAGGGGTATTTTTGACCCTTTTCTCTATTATTAATGATGATTAAGCGTAATTTATAAAGATTTAGTTTGATCTCTTGTACCTAACAAGGATTCATTAGGCGGATAAGATACAAACAAAATTGCTAGAATTGGTATAGGGAACTGTTGGGTTGTGGAGTATGGACATGGGAAATTTTTTTTGTTAAATGGATTATCACATTATACCTCTGATATTTCTATATGTTGTTATATGTTTCTACCCTTGATCGACCGATGATGCCTATCAGTACATATGGTTATGTTGATACTATTTTGTTTGTATCCCTTTTTGGGGATATGAATATGCTGCAGGATCAATTAAGGTTTCTTATTTGAAGCGCCAAGAATTTACCATTATATTTTATTCATCTTATTTATAAATTGAGAGTTCTGTCTTTTATTTGTTACTCGTTGTATTGGAAGCTCATTTACATTTCTAAACTAGATCTTGAGTAGTGTCGTTAGTGTTGATTTTGTATATCATGTATAGTCACTTTTGTTTTACATTTATATTGATATATGATTTTGGAATTGTCTGTTCAAATAGAGTTTTTGCCGATCTTCTGCCTAGTAATTGGGTGGGTGATAAGGATTCTTCTGCCTAGTTAGAATAATATTGGTGTGTGCACGATCTCGTAATTGGGTCATGACAGTAATAAATTTAAAATTTTGAGAAATGACTATAATTATTATTATTATTAATAATAATAATAATAATAATAATATGTTAACACTATAAGTTTACACTTCATCTTTATAGTGTACATTTTATCTTCATCTTGTAATTGTAATGCTGCTACTATTACATTGCATAATTACTATTACATTAGTTAGTTAATTAGTTGGCCGGGTTGGTTAGCTAGTGATCAAGTTAGTTAGTGAGCTGGCCATTTGATCAAGTGATTAGAAGGTTGTAAGAAAGCTTCTAAAAGGTCATGTGGTGATCATATGAGCCTATAAGTAAGTATGTAGCATGTAATTCACGTTGTAATTCATTCAATACACAAGTCTCTTTTCAACTCATTCTCATTCTTATCCCTCTTCTTCGTACTGAGCTAAAACACTGCTGCAATGGCAGTTATGAGCGAGTATGAGGAAGCTCTAGAGGTGTAAACATGGTATCAGAGTGTTACGATCTTGTAACTGAAGAAGTAATAATCGAGTGTGAGTGTATTTTTTCATTACAGTAAAGTTTTGTTTTTTATCTCTGTTCATTGATTGGTGAGGAAAGTTAGAGGAGTTTAGATCTCTCTTTGCAAACCATAGATCTCTACTTGCAGACCATAGATTTCAAGATTTTTGTGATATTTGTTTGATCTCGTCTTAGTTGTAGTCTTCACAATAAATATGGCACCTAAGATTGATCCCAGTGATCCCCTGTTCGAGGGAGTATCAGATGTAGCAGGAGCTGCATTGATTCCTATTAAGTTAACTGGTTCAGAGAATAATGGAGTTTGGTGTGGATCTATGAAGATTGCACTATTGGAAAAAAAGTATGGATTTGTGACTAGTACTTGCAGTAAAGACACATATAGAGAGGAATTGCATGATCAATGGGAGATATGTAATGCAGTAGTCTTATCATAGCTGATGAGCTCAGACAGTGCAGATTTGCTCAGTGGTATTGTGTATGTAACAAATGCTTGTGAGGTGTGGAAAGATCTTAAGGAGAAGTTTGATAAGGTAAATCGCATGAGACTATATCAACTACATAGGGAAATCAATAACCTTTACCAAGGTACTGACTCGGTTTCAACTTATTCACTAAGCTGAAGAATCTGTGGAGTGAACATGATGTAGTTATTCTAGCTCCATCATGTAATTGCCCTAAATATAAGGAGTATGCAAAGCATATATAGCAGTTGAGGATAATACAATTTTTGAGTGGATTAAATTATGCATATGATCAAGCAAAAGGATAGATATTGATGAAAAGAACAACGCATATACTTAATCAAGCATATGAAATGATTATTAAAGATGAGATCCAACGGCTTGCTTGTAATACAACTATTAGTGATAAAACTGAACCTATTGCTATGCAAGTACATAGAAACAATGTAGAAGTTGGATATAGAAATAGAAATCATGCATCAACTAGTTATGAAGGTCAAGGTTACAAAAGCAGAAGATGTGATTACTGCAACTTTACTGGACACACAAGAGAGAACTAGTACAAATTGCATGGATATCCTAATGATTGGAGGAATAAGAAGAAAGCCAAATATAACAGTCCAAAGATAATATCAAATCAGCCAGTCCACAATGGCCAAGGTAGAATTGGTGGATATGGAAACTCAGTTGTTGGTCAACACAACAACCAGTTATCAGATCATAACTTTACTAGACCTCAGGAAAAAAATGCATACTTAGCTAATCAATCCAGTAGCTAAGGAAGTAAAGACATCAACAATGCTGTTTGGGCAAAGGGGTAAGGCTTCTCAGAAGAAGAATACTAGCAGATCATAGCTTTGATTAACAAATAAGAACATGACTCTGAACAGGCTAACATGATAGGTACTATTACTTATTTTTCTGGTTATGTTGTTCCACATAAATGGGTAGTAGACTCTGGAGCCACACACTATGTTGCAGCACACAAAAATATTTTTTTAACTGTCAGAAAATGGATAACACAATATATGATAAATTAAATCTACCTACTGGAGCCAAGGTTGATATATAACATATAGGAGAAGCACAGGTTCTGAAGGATGAGGTTGTAAGAGATGTGTTGTATGTACCTGATTTCAAACTGAACTTATTGTCAGTGTCTAAGATGACTAGGCAACTCTCTTACTTTATTTTATTTTACCCTGACTTCTGTATGTTTCAGTACCTTCACAGTGGCAAGGTGAAAGGGATTGGTAAGGAAAAAGGAGGACTATACATCCTTAAGAATGTATGTGGAGTGAATGAACACTTAACAATGTGGCTCATCAAAGACAAGTTGCAGAAGTAGATGTGCATGAATGTAGTCTGTGGCATATGAGACTGGGACACCCTTCTTACCAAGCATTAAGGACTCTCAATCTAATAAGACACAGTAGTGATGTAGATATTCTAAATAAGTGTCATGTTTATCCATTATCTAAACAAACTAGACTATTCTTTCCTATCAGTAGTTTTAGAGCTACAAAATGTTTTGATGTTGTACATAAGGACCTCTGAGGGGCTTATAAAACACCTAATTTTGATGATAAGTATTATTTTTTTACTATTGTTGATTACCATAGCAGATATACTTGGTTGCATCTATTACAATTAAAGTCTGAGTGTATTGTAGCTATCAAAAACTTCTTTACTATGATTCAGAATCAGTTTAGTGCTCAAGTAAAGATACTGAGATCAGACAATGGGACAGAGTTCCTTAAATCTAAATACAAAGAGTTGTTTAAGTCCTTGGAAAAATAATACATCAAATTATCTTCCACTACACACCACAATAAAATGGTGTGGTTGAGAGAAAACACAGACAAATACTAAATATTGCAAGAGCAATTAGGTTTCAGTCATACATACCTATTAGGTTTTGGGGTTTGAATGTTAAGGATGTTGTTTATCTCATTAACAGACTACCATCTTCATCTATTGAAGGTAAGATTCCTTATGAGAAGTTATTCTACAAGGTCCCATCCTTGACACACCTAAGACTAATTGGATGTAAATGCTATGCTTCAGTACTACCAAAGGGTGATAAGCTTTCTGAAAAAGCTAAGGTTGTAGTATTGATGGGTTATTCTACTACTTAGAAGGGTTATATATTTCTTGATTGATGTACTAACAAGTTTTTTGTCACCATATATGTGGTGTTCAAGGAAGATTCTTCCCTTTTATAGAGGAGCCAAGTTTAGAATCATCTGCAGATTTTCTTAAGATTAGTTCACCTAATCATGTTGATATGGATGCAGAAGCAAATGCTTACACAGATCTTAATGATCAATCACATGAAATGAAGATGTGTCACTACATGATCCTAACAGCACTTAAGATAAGAACACTCACAACTTGTCAAATATAGATAATCAATCCTCACCACCTGCAGAAGTTATTCCAAGAAAATTATATAGAGTCATTAAACAACTTGCTGTGTTGATGGACTATGCCTCACCAAGGAAAAGAAGAGGAACCAGATATCCTGGCAAATTATTTGTCTTATACTAATACTAGTTCAAGATACTAAAGCTTTGTGTCCAGTTTATCAACAGAAGTTGAACCACAATCTTACAATGAAGCCGGCAGAGATAAGAGGTGGATTGAAACTATGAAGCAGGAGGTTAAAGATATTGAAGACAATTACACTTTAGAAGTGGTTGATATGCCTCTAGAAAAGAACATCATTGGATCAAAATGGGTATACAAAATCAAGTATAAAGCCAATGGGGAAATAGAGAGGTCTAACATAAGGTTGGTAGTCAAGGGTTATAGTCAACTAGAGGGATTAGATTACCATGATATTTTCTCTCCAGTAGCCAAAATGGTTACAGTGAGGAATGCCATTGCTTTGGAAGAATCAAATGGATGGTGCATATACCAAATGTATGTCTACAATGCTTTCCTACAAGGTGACTTAGATGAAGAAGTGTATATAGAAATGCCAGATGGTTTCAAGGAGGGAAGGCAGCACAAAGTTTGCAAATTGGTTAAGTCATTATATGGACTTAAACAAGCATTAAGACAATGGAATATAAAACTTACTGTAGCATTTCTTAATGCAGGATTCACTCAAAGCAGCTATGATTACTCACTCTTTACCTTAAAGAAGTCAGAAGGAATCGTTGTGATTCTAGTTTATGCGGAAGATCTTCTGATTACTGGTAACAATGCATACATGATAAGTGCAGCAAAAGGTACTCTACATCAACAATTAAAACTTAAGGATTTAGGTGAGCTTAAGTATTTCATAGGCATTGAAGTGTTAAGATCTGCAAGTGGAGTGATATTGAACTAGAGAAAATATATCTTGGATATCATATCTGACATAGGGCTTACTAGTGCTAAACCATCTTCCACTCTATTAGAGACTAATATCAAGTTAACTTCTATTGATGTAGATCAATCAACAGGTGTTAGAAAAGATGTTGTTCTAAAGGATGTAACATCATATCAAAGGTTTGTTGGAAAGCTAATGTATGCAACAATAACAAGACCTGACATCAGCTCTGCAGTGAGGACCTCAAGCCAATTCATGCAACAACCTAAAAAGTCTCATTTGGAAGCTGCAAATAGGGTGATAAGATATCTGAAAGGAATTATAGGATAAGGTATATGGCTCAGGGCACAACCTATTACAGAGTTAGTCTATTGGTGTGACCCAGACTGGGATGCATGCCCAAACACTAGTAGGTATGTTACAGGTTATACGGTATAATTTGGTAGCTCATTGATATCCTGGAAGTCTAAGAAATAGCACACTGTCTGTAGAAGTTCAGCTGAGGAAGGATATAGAAGCATGGCCTCAGGTTCAGCAGAAATAACATGGTTGGAAGGTCTATTTGAAAAACTGAAGGTACCTATTACTAAGCCAATTACCATATTTAGTGATAGAAAATCATCCATCCAACTAGCTGCTAATCCCATATTTCACAAAAGGACCAAACATACTGAGGTAGATTATCACTTTATCAGAGATAAGATCAAGGAGGGGTTGATTCAACCTGTGTATGTGCAAACAAGTCAACAAGTGGCAGACATCCTCACCAAGAGATTAAGTCATGATTACCACTCACATCTCCTAAGAAAGCTTGGTGTGCTCAACATTTTTCACCCTGAAGCTTGAGAGGGAGTGTTAAAACTATAAGTTTACACTTCATCTTCATTGTTAATATTTAATCTTCATCTTGTAATTGTAATGATGCAACTGTTACATTGTTTAATTACTATTACATTAGTTAGTTAATTAGTTGGCCGAGTTGGTTAGCTAGTGATCAAGTTAGTTAGTGAGCTGGCCACTTGATCAAGTGGTTAGAAGGTTGTTAGGAAGCTTCTAAAAGGTCATGTGGTGATCATGTGAGCCTATAAATATGTGGCATGTAATTCACATTGTAATTCATTCAATACACAAGTTTCATTTCAGCTCATTCTCATTATTATCCCTCTTCTTCCTACTGAGCTAAAACACTACTGCACTGGCAGTTATGAGTGAGTATGAGGAAGCTTTAGAGGTGTTTTGACAAATAATAATAATAATAATAATAATAATATATATATATATATATATATATTAATTAATTATCCAACGTAACAACTAAAGAAAGACATTTATTAATTAGCAGGTCATTATATTAGATACCATTAATCAAGTGATCAGGAAGCATATTATTTTAAAAACTAATATAGGGTGCAACTATAAAAGTGTGCATACGTTGCTCTAATTTTTCCATTCATCATTAAAATTATTGTTTCTATACCCATTAAAAATTAAGGGGTCTAAATGTATTAATATTTTCTTAATTTTCTGTTTGAAAAGCAAATTATTTTGGATAATAATTAAGGAAAAAGAAAATACAAGGTGAAAAGAACCATGCGTATTTCAAATCTGCCTAAATCATAACAATAGCTTCTTTCTCTTAGAAACTTCTCTTTTGTTTTACCATCTCAAGACTAATCACTATCCTCAAGAAAACGAAAAGACACAAACAAAAAATAGCCTTTATCTTATTGGAATTATTTAAAGATGAGACGAGTTGCCATAATTGAACAAGTATTTAGTTTTGTGTTTAAATGGATGTACACTCGTTTATTCTATTCAGTAGATTGCACCATCTTAATAGTAGTGGATCCCCAAAAACCTGCCCTTGACGTTCACATCTCATACTCATAGCAAAATCCCAACAATAACCGCCTTCATTCATTTCATGCAAAACCCTCTTTACCATTAAAGTCATAGTCTCAAAAGTATAAAGGGGGACCCCATATATATATTTGTATGCATTCTTAATTATTATTCATTTTCAGACTCATGTATCAAAAGTGGGACAACAATATTTTATATCCCCTTTCCTTTTCTTTATATTTGTTTCTTGTTTTCTCAACATCAGCTTCGGATACTACTGGATTTTCAATTATTGTTCTCGATTTTGTATATACCTTTAGGGATCATTAGTTCGCGGATAAAGTTATTCTGGGATTATCGCCGAGCCATTATTGATAAATACATCAAGGAATTTAAAATATTTGTGATGGACTTGCAATCATACAAAACTTAATGATGAAGACAATAAAGTGATTAAATTTTCTAGAGGCTTCAGTCTCAAGTACAAAACATTTAGGAGCGTTATGTCAGATAAGTGATTTTGCGCATAGAATTGCCATATTTTACACATATTTACACTTATTTTTTAGGACAAATTCACATAGATTCCTACATATTGTGTATTATTATGATTATTGAGCTAATATATGTGATTAGGCGTGTTTTAGGGTAAAATGTGGAAGAAATGGACCAAAAAAAGAGTAAAGGATTCGAGATCAGAACTTGTGGCAGACTTAGACAATTCTATATGAGATTCAGGGCCAAGGCTATATACATTTATTTTATAAACATTGAAGATTTTATTTTATAAACATTGAAGATTTTATTTTATAAACATTGAAAATTCCGTGTATGAAATTATGTAGAACATTAGTTAGTTTGACCTTTATACTCTAAATCAAGGGAAATAAAATAAAACAGAGGGAGTATAATTTAGTAAGACTGGAAGTCTAAGTATCACCAAAAGTCATGTATTAGTGTAATGAGTGACCTTGTATTCTCCTATAAATAGAGGATAGGAACCTTTGTAATTGAAAGATACATCCAATACACATTCTTTTTCTCTCTAAACTAGTGTGACTTTTCTACTATAGATAAATGTTCTTAGCAGTTGGAACTTTTCTTCTAGACTATAGAGATGTGATGAGTTATTAGATCCGTTGAATTGTGTGAAATTTTAAATTGGTAAAAAGAACATAAAATGTTTTGTTTAATTGCATCTTCAACGGGATCAAAGTCCAAAACATGAAAGAAAAATGTTTTTTCTCCCATTATAATCCATGGTCACTAGGCCGGCGAAAGAAGCTCATATATAAGTTCTAATTAAACTATTTAAAGAATAAGTATTGTAAATGCTTAAACCTATCAATAACACATGGGAAAGTCATTGGATTGTAATCAATAAAATCTAGAAAATCTGAAAGAAGAATATATAGAAAATGTTTTTTCAATACACTAGACTAGACGGAAATTTACTTTTGTTTTTATCTTTATCTTTCTGTCTGACAAGTTGCATGAGGATGTGAGATGTCATAGTTCACAACCACCACAAGAAGTGTCACAATCTTGAGGAACCCTTATTCTCATTAACTAGTAAGAAGGTGTTTGAGTTGTTGTCTTTCCTTGCATTCCTTAACCTCATGCATGGTCCCGTTTTCTCTCTCTCTCTCTTTCTCTCTCTTTTCAACGTCACTTTCCCATTGTTACTCACTCACCTCTCTTTTAAAATAGGTGGCCTGAATGAGACTTTGCTTATGATAAACTCTTTTATTTGTGGACATTTTCTCTCTTCTTACATCGCCTTTGCTTCTCCTGCAACATGTGTTCCCCATGTGCGCAGGATGTGGAATTTGTGGACAAGTAGTTTTTTTTTTTTATCCATACTTCTTTTATGTTTTTCTTAGTTGACTTTCAATGCCAATGGGTACTAGCCATCCCACTGAAGTTGTCCTCTATTTTCTTCATTTACAAACAGATTATTAATTTTAATAATATATATACTATAAGGTTATTTCAGTCTCATGGTTAATTGTGGTAAGTTATGAAAAATATCCAAACTTGGACAACATAGATTAATGAATTTAAAGATTATTCAGTAAATTTTGGCGCAGTTATCATATATTTTTTTGGATTTGGTTCCTCTACATTATATTTTCTCTCCATTTTCTCAAATACACATTTAAACGACACTTATCATTTATAACTTTTAAAGGTTTAGACTAACTTCATTTAACAAGCATTCTGACCATAATTACAAACACAACATATATATATATGTGTGTGTGAAAACACTTTTTAATTGGTGTATCATTGGTTTTATCGTCTAAATTAATTTATATCCAAAAATGAACAAACTCCCCTTCCTCTAAAAAAAACTTCTAAAGCATTCCTATAATCATAATTGAATGCCTTTTATCGTTTGATTGGGAAAGAGTTATCCCAGGATAATTAATCTTAGAACTATTCATCTCACCATGTATATGGGATAGCTTATTGTAAGAATCGATAAAATTCTAGTCATTTAAGCCCTACTTAGTATGCCAAAAGAGGTCCCAGACTTAGAAAAAGATTTCCGCTAAGAATTAACACTTAGTTTATTTTAGGGCTCAATATTTCAATGACTTTATTTTCGATCTTTTCGGCCTTGGATAGTCAATTTTTTAGTTGATTCATGATCAGGGATGTTAATAGGTCATATCGGGTGAGTTTCAAAAATTTTGGACTAGCGTAAGGGTGAGTTTGGATGTCCAAAACAGTAAGGTCTTGTGATAAGCTCGCGATGCGATATCTATTCCCGATTCTGGAAGTTGCATCATGAGTTCCATTCTCCATTTCTGGGAGTCGTGCCTCGAGGGTTATCTATACCAAAAAAAAGTGGCTTAGAGGCAGTTTAGTCCTTTTTCCCTCACCCAAATCAGCTATAACACGAAATTAAACACCCAATAGGGAAAATTTCATTCATTATTCACTCAATCCTCTCAAGAGCAAAGCCCTAGATTCTTCAAGTCAAGTCTAAGTTCCAAGACATGAAATCAACAATCAAGGTATGTTAGGTGTTCATACTTGTGTTTCCTTCCACCCTTGGAGTTCAAGAACCCTTTTTAAAACTACGGGTTATTGATTCATGAATTTACATGTGCAAATTGGGTTGTATTCATGTTTGTGTTGTTGTATGGGCTCCAATTCAAGATTTTATTATGAGTTTCATGAACATAAGATAGCATGTATGTCTATTGATGTAATTCCCATGTTACAATCCTTGAAATTGCAATTGTAAGTTGTAGTCATGATGTTTATGTATTTTTCATTATTATGTATAACAATCACGCTCCCTAAGTGTTTTATAGAATTCCATGTGAAATAAATAATATAATCATGACATGTTAGCATGTGTTCTCATTTATGTATAAGTTCATGGCCTTCAAGTTTTTGGAAAATGCCTCAGTTAATGAATTATGAACAATTGACTATTGCTATGATTTCAAGAAGTACTATGTTTTACCTTTATGCTATCGAGTCCTGATGGTATTTATTACCCAAAATCTAGTTGTTTACTTAGTCGCAGTAGAAATAGAATAGACCGAGTAAAAGGTCAAAAACAGTAGTACTCAGTCACTAACGGAAATCAGTGAGCTCAGTACAGTTCAGACAGTCAACACGATTAGTGTCAGTTCAGTAAAGCTTACTATAATCTAGTGATCAGTGTCCATTCAGTAGGGAGAAGGATTCAGCACGGAGCAAACCCAGGGATGGGGGCATTTTTTCCAGCAGAGGGTTTGACCCTTAGTAGCAGCCCCTGTATTATAGAACTACGTAGGTAGCATAGGGTAATTCGTCCTCCTTCCAGACTAGGGTTGACGCAACCATGTATATATATATAATTCATGAGTCTTTCTGTCAGATTAGGGTTGACCCAGCATTGTTAGTATCCCTTGGCAAGGTGCTAACACCTTCCCAACTGGGTCATAGTTTGGACCCCAACTCAGTTTATAATTGGGGTTTGTCAGTTAGATGAATACTCCCAAAGTTATAATTTCAGTATGCAATACTCAGTAATTAGAATTCAGTCTCAGAATTTAGTAAAGAACTCAGATAGTTCTACAGAACCATGGCTATCAGTTATCAGTTACTTAGCCATTAGAATTCAGTATCAGTCTAAACCTCAGTTATCAGTATTCAGTTACCAAAACTTAGAACTTCAATTTTAATCTAATTCAGACAGATGCTATATGCACAATATCGCATGTTCAGTAGTTTACAGATTTTCATGTACTCTCATCTAGTTACTTTATGATGTTCATTCAGTGAGTTATCGTCTTATGCATATAAACCCATGTATATTAGCCTACACCACTTAGCATACCAGTACATTCCACGTACTGTCGCATACTCTTTTATTGTGCTATGATGTATTATATCATAGGTTCGAATGCTCAGGTTCCTGACCGCGCTTAGCTAGATTTAGTTAGCAGTAGCAGATTTAGTAGTGAGTCCTCATCCATCAAGGATATTATTCATTTTAGTATTACAGTAGATTCAATATGTTATTAGTCGAAGTTAGTTGGAGGATTGTCCTATCAACTCCATATTCAGACAGTTCAGTTAGAGGCTTTCAGACTAGTACAGTCAGTTTTTAGTTTTATTTTTAGATGATATTATCAGTATATTTAGTTTTTCTTTCAGTGTTTTAAGAACCTTATGGTATATTTAGTTATACTTCTGCATATATATTTTTAGTATTTTTATTTAGTACTCACATCAGGTACCAATCATGGGTTAGCTTATGAACTTTTGGAGTTGTAAGCACCATGTGACGTCCAGGGTGCAAACTCAGGGTGTTACAAATTTGGTATCAGAGCCTAAGGTTCTAAAGAGTCCTAGGGAGTTTGAAAGTTGATTCAAGTAGAGTTTTGTCCATGGATGTGTAGCGCGCCACACTTATGGACAAGAGGCTATGAGGCATTTTTAGGAAAAGTTTCCCTTCTTTCAGTATTCATGTTATGCGAGTGAGAATTATCTCAAGTTAAACTCTCTGTCTAATCCAGTTTTCCCTTCTATTTATAGAGCATGCCTCCCAAAAAGACCAATGGAAGAAGAACTGGAAACCAGCCAGCACCTCCGCCCATTCAGGCAGATCCATTGAATGAGCATGTTTCTCATGCAGAATTCATAGAAGCTTTCACCACTCTATCCCAGTCTATAGCAGCCAAGAATTAATGCTCAGCTGTTGTTCAGGCCAACCCAGTGGCCAATACTGTTGGGGATTGAATTTGGGACTTCACCCAAATAAATCCTCCATTATTTTCAGGGTCTAAGTTTGAAGAGGACCCACAGGAATTCCTTGACATGGTGCATAAGGTAACAGACATTATGGGGGTAAACTCTAGTGAGAGTGCTGAGTTAGTTGTATACCAGTTACAGGATGTGGCTCACACATGGTTTAAGCAGTGGAAGGTAGATAGGAGGACAAATGCAGGGCCCATAGAATCGGAGGAGTTTTCTACTGCCTTTCTAGATAGATTCTTCCCATTGGAGTTGAGAAAATCCAAGGTTTTAGAGTTTATCAATCTAAAGCAGGTCAACATGACAGTGAAGGAGTATTCCCTCAAGTTTACTCAGTTGTCCAGGTATGTTCCTCATGAGGTAGCGGATTACAGGTCTAAGATGAGCAAGTTCGTGTCGGGTGTATCTAACAGTATGGTTAAGAAGTGTAGGGACGCAATGCTGATCAAGGAGATGGACTTGTCCAGGTTGATGGTCCATGATCAATAGATTGAGGAGCAGAAAATTAAGGAGAAATAGAGGGAAAATGAGAAAGCTAGAACAGGTAGCTTCAACTTTACTCAGCCTAAGTCATGGGGTGGTAACTGTTCTTAGTTTCACCTGAAATCTTTAGTTCTGGCTCCGTCCTCAGCCAGTGCTCCAGTGCTGAAATTCAAATATGGTAATAAAGATAGGGCGTCAGGCTCTAGATCCCAAGGTAGTGTTAGAAGTACCCGAACAAATCCTCTTTATCCTAAGTTTGACAGAAACCATCAGGGTGTCTATAGGGCTGGCAGTAATGTATGTTTTGGGTGTGGTAAACCAATTCATAGAATTAGAGAGTGTCCTTAAGTGGGTTCGTAGAGTCAGCATAATCTTTCCCCAGCTCAGTCAGGTCGCCCGTCTCGGTAGGATGTTGCTTTCAGTGCCACCAGTGGGAAAAACCCAAATAGACTCTATGCACTCCAGTCCCGACAGGATTAGGAAAGTTCTCCTGATGTGGTCACTGGTACATCACAGTTTATCATTTACATATTTATGCTTTGGTAGGTCTAAGAGATTATTTGTCCTTTGTAACTTCTTATATAGCTGTTGACTTTGGAGTCAGTGTCTAAATCCTAGACGATCCCTTCTCAGTCTCTACTCTAGTGGGTAAGTTTATCATAGCCCGACGGGTATATAGGAACTCTCCGATTATTATATCTCAGAAAATCACTTCAGCAGACTTAGTGGAGCTAGAGATGACAGATTTTGACATTATTCTCGGCATGGATTGGTTTTATTCATGCTATACTTTAGTTGACTATAGAAATAGATTCATCTATTTCAGTTCCCAGATGAACCTTTCCTAGAATAGAGGGGTAGTACCTCAGCACTCAGGGGTCAGCTTGTGTCATACCTAAGGGCGAAGAAAATTATATCCAGGGGGTGTGTCTATCATGTCGTTTGAGTTAAAGACTCTAGTTCAAAGATTCCTAACCTTGAGTCTATTTCAGTAGCATATGAATTTTTCAAATGTGTTTCCCGAAGATTTTCTTGGAGTTCCTCCTGAAAGGGAAATTGACTTTGGAATAGACCTTCTTCCAGATACTTAGTACATCTCTTTTCTGCCAAACAGAATGGATCCAACAGAACTTGGATAGTTAAAAGAATAGTTAAAGGACATTTTAGACAAGAAGTTCATCAGACCCAGCATTTCCCCGTGGGGCGCACCATCAGTTGAACAAAGTCACAGTCAAGAACAAATACCCACTTCCTAGAATCAATGACTTGTTTGACCAACTTTAGGGCACCAATTACTTTTCTAAGATAGACCTCAGATCAGGATATCATCATCTCAGAGTCAGAGAATGTGACCTTTTAAAAATATCTTTCCAAACTCGATATGGTCACTTCGAGTTTCTAGTTATGTCCTTTGGTCTCACAAATTCCCCAGCAGCCATGGACTTAATAAAACGCGTGTTCAAGTAGTACTTGGACATCTTCATTATAGTTCTCATTGATGACATTCTTGTCTATTCCCGTAGCGAGAATGATCGCATGGATCACCTCAGAATCGTACTTCAGACTCTCAGAGCCCATCAGTTGTTCGCCAAATTTAGTAAGTGCAAATTTTGGCTAAAGTCAGTAGCATTCCTTAGTCATATAGTTTCCAGCGATGGCATTAGAGTGGATCCTCAAAAGACCAAAGTAGTGAGAAACTAGCCCAGACCCATCTCTCTATTAGATATCAGGAGTTTTTTGGGTTTGGTTGGCTATTACTAATGGTTTGTTGAAGGGTTATTGTCTATTGCATCCCCCATGTCCATATTGACTTAGAAGAAAGTCAAGTTCTAGTGGTCAGATTCTTGCGAGAAGAGTTTTCAGGAGTTAAAGACTCGACTCACTACAGCCCCAGTTCTACCTTGCCCAACGGTTCAAACGGATTTCTTATGTATTGTGATACTTTTAGAGTTGTTTTGGGGTGTGTTTTGATGCAGATAGGTAAGTTCATAGCCTATGCCTCTAGATAGCTTAAGCCCCATAAAAAAAAATTATCCCACCCATGATCTTGGGTTAGTAGCTGTTGTAGTTACCTTAATGATTTGGAGGCACTATTTGTATGGGGTGCATGTTGATGTGTTCACAGACCACAAAATCCTGTAGTATGTATTTTCTCAAAAATACTTGAACCTGTGTCGGAGGAGGTGGTTAGAATTGTTGAAAGATTATGACATGAGTGTTCTATATCATCCGGGCAAAGCCAATGTAGTGGAAGATACTCTCAGTAGATTGTCCATAGGTAGTGTTGCTCACGTTGAGGATGGTAAGAAGAAGTTAGTTCAGGAAGTTCATCAGCTTGTTAGGTTGGGTGTTCATTTGGTTGATTCATCTGAGGGTAGTGTTTAGGTTCAGAATAGTTTGGAATCATCCTTGGTTTTTGAGATGAAGGAAAAATAGGACAGGGATCCCAGTTTAGTTATGCTAAAAGAGTCAGCCAGAGACCAAAAAGTAGGGGTTTTCTTCCAAGGGGGAGAAGGCGTGTTGTGTTACCAGGGTAGACTATATGTTCTATGTGTGGAGGCGTGAGGCAGCAGATTCTTGCAAAAGTGCATGGTGCGCATTACTCGATTCACCCAGGGGCCACTAAGATGTACTGCGACTTGCGAGAAGTCTATTGGTGGAGTGAGATGAAGAGAGACATTGCAGGGTTTGTGGCTAAGTGCTCTACATATCAACAGGTTAAGATTGAGCATCATAATCCTAGTAGGTCTATGGAAAAGTTTCGTAGTCCCACTTGGAAGTGGGAGGAAATGAACATGGACTTCATGACAGGTTTACCTCGTACTCGTCATCAACATGATTTGATTTGGGTCATTATAGATAGGATGACCAAATCTGCCCATTTCTTGCCAGTTTATTCCTTTTATTCAGCCGAGGACTATGCCAGGCTCTATATCAAAGAGTTGGTTAGATTACATGGTGTCACTTTGTCCATCATTTCAGGTAGAGGTACACAGTTCACCTCTCATTTTTGGAAATACTTCCAAAAGGGTCTTGGTACCCAAGTCCACCTCAGTACATCCTTCCACCCTCAGACAGATTGTCAAGCAGAAAGTACCATTCATACTTTGGAAGATATATTGAGAATATATGTTTTTGACATTAAGGTTATTTGGGATGACCACTTACCTTTGATTGAGTTTGCATATAATAACAGCTATTACTCCAGTATTCAGATAGCTCCATTTGAGGATCTTTATGGGAGGAGATATAGATCTCCCATTGGTTGGTTTGAGGTAGACGAGACTATGTTGGTAGGGCCAGACCTAGTATTTGATGACTTAGAGAAGGTTCATTTGATCAAAAAGAGGCTTAAGGCAGCTCAGAGCCAACAAAAATCATATCCAGGTATGAGAAGAAAAGACCTCGAGTTTGAGATAAGAGACTTTGTATAGTTGAAAATCTCTCCCATGAAGGGAGTGAAGAGATTCGGCAAGAAGGGGAAACTTAGTCCCCAATATGTTAGTCCTTATAGGATTCTCAATCGCTTAGATAAGGTAGCTTATGAGCTCTAATTACCCGTAGACTTAGCATCAGTGCACCTAGTGTTTCATGTCTCATTGCTAAAGAAGTACATTGGTGACCCAGCAGTTGTAGTCCCTATAGAGAGTATAGATGTTCATTACAATCTCTCTTATGAGGAAATCCTAGTCGAAATCCTTGATTATCAGATTCGTAGACTCAAAGAAGTTACTTTGGTCAAAGTTCTTTGGCGGAACCAATCTGTTGAAGGAGCTACTTGGGAAGCAGAAGTAGACATGCGAACCAAGTATCTTCACCTCTTCTCTGAAAACAAAGACTCGACCTAAGGTAACATCCTTTCTTATATTTACTCTATTCCATGCTCAATTACAGTTGCATAACACTCTCATATCAGTCATGCATTCATGAAATAGTTCATTCATGTATCATGTCTCCGGAGTTCAGTCTTGCTTCAGTTATGCATATCAGTGTAAGTACAGTTTCTCAATTCCTCTCAGTTCAGTCGGTTTTATTCGAGAATAAATGTTCCCATGGGGGAGATATTGTAAGACCCCACAAAATTCTAGTCATTCCATCCTTATTTAGCATGCCAAAATAGGTCCCAAACTTAGAAAAAAAATTCATCTAAGAATTAACACTTAGTTTATTTTTGGGCTCGATATTTCAATGACTTTATTTTTGATCTTTCTAACCTTAGATTGTCGATTTTTTAGTTGATTCATGATCAAGGATGTTAATAGGTCATATCGAGTGAGTTTTGGAATTTTTGGACTAGTGTAAAGGTCAGTTTGGATGTCCAAAATAGTAAGGTCTCGTGATAAACTCGCGACGCGAGATCTATTCCCAATTCTAGGAGTCGCGTCGTGTGGTCCATTCCCCATTTCTGGGAGTCACTCCTCGAGGGTTATCTACATAGGAAAAGAGGCCTAGCGGAAGTTTAGTCCTTTTTCCCTCACCCAAATCAGATACAACATGAAATTAAACACCCAATAGGGCAAATTTCATTCATTATTCACTCAATTCTCTCAAGAGCAAAGCCCTAGATTCTTTAAATCAAGTCTAAGTTCCAAGAAATTCCCTATAATCTTTACAAAATCAATAAACCAGGTATGTTAGGTGTTTATCCTTGAGTTTCCTTCCACCCTAGGAGTTCAAGAACCCTTTTTAAAACTACAAGTTATTGATTCACGAATTTACATGTGCAAATTAGGTTGTATTCATGTTTGTGTTATTGTATGGGCTCCAATTCAAGATTTTATTATGAGTTTCGTGAACATAAGATAACATGTTTATTGATTGATGTAATTTCCATGTTACAATCATTGAAATTGCAAGTTTAAGTTATAGTCATGATGCTTATGTGTTGTTCATTATTATGTATTACAATCATGCTCCCCAAGTGTTTAATAGAATATCCATGTGAATTGAATAATGTAATCATGACATGTTAGCATGTGTTCTTAGTCATGCATAGGTTCATGGCCTTTAAATATTTGGCAAATTGCCTCAATGAATGAATTGTGAACAATTGACTATTGTTATGCTTTCAAGAAGTACTATGTTTTACCTTTATGCTATCGTGTCCTGGGGGTATTTATTACTTGAAATCTAGTTGTTTTCTTAGTAACGGTAGAAATAGAATAGACCTAATAAAAAGAAAAGAACAGTAATACTCAGTCAGTAATAAAAATTAGTGAGCTCAGTCCAGTTCAGAAGTCCACACAATCAGTGTTAGTTCAGTCAATCTTAGTACAATCTAGTGATCAGTGTCCATTCAGTTGGGAGTAGGATTCAGTACAGAGCGAACCTAGGGATGGAGGCATTTTTTCCAGCAGAGGGTTTGACCCTTAGTAGCAGTCCCTGCGTTATAGAACTACGTATCCAGCATAGGGTCAGTCGTCCTTCTGCAAGACTAGGGTTGACGCAACCATATATATATATATATAATTCATGAGTCTTTCTACCAGATTAGGGTTTACCCAGCATTGTTAGTATCCCTTGGCAAGGTGCTAATACCTTTCCAACTGGGGTTATAGGTTGGACCCCAACTCGATTTATAATCGGCATATGTCAGTTAGATGAACACTCCCACATTACAGTTTCAGTACTCAGTAATCAAAATTTAGTTTCAAAATTCAGTAAAGAACTCAAATAGTTCTACAGAACCATGGCTAGCAGTTATCAGTTACTTAGACATTAGAATTCAGTACTTCAGTAGCAGTCTAAACCTTAGTTATCAGTATTCAGTTACCAGAACTCAGAACTTTAGTTTCAATCTAATTCTGACAGGCGTTGTATGCGCAGTATCGTATATTCAGCATGTTTAGTAGTTTACAGTTTTTTATGTACTCTCATCCAGTTACTTCATGATGTTCATTCAGTCAGTTATCATCTCATGTATATGAACCCATATATATCAGCCTACCCCACTTAGAATACCAGTACATTCCACGTACTGACGTATACTCTTTTGTTGCGCTATGATGTATCATATCATAGGTTCAGACGCTAGGTTCCTGACCGCGCTTAGCCAGATTCAGTTAGCAGCAACAGATTTAGTAGTGAGTCCTCATCCATCGAGGATATTATTCATTTCAGTATTACAGTACATTCAGTATGTTATTAGTCAAAGTTAGTTGGGTACTTGTCCCATCAACTCTATATTCAAACAGTTTAGTTAGAGGCTTTCAGACTAGCACAGTCAGTTTTCAGTTTTTTTAGATGATATTATCAATACATTTAGTTATTCTTTCAGCGTTTTGAGAACCTTATGGCATATTCAGTTATACTTCTACATATATATTTTCAGTATTTTTATTTAGTGCTCACAGCAGGTACCAGTCATGGGTTAGCTTGAGATCCTTCGGGGTTGTAAGCACCGTGTGACATTCAGGGTGCAGACTCGGGGTGTTACACTTATCCCATAACTAATATTCTGACCATCACTATTATGTTTTACTATTATTCTTTTATTTTATTTTCTGATAGAATTTTACTATAGCCTCACAATATGTTCTTAGTAATATTGTGGGTTTATTTAATATATAAAGCTTAAAACTATTTAAACCATAAATTACTGCTAATGTCTCCACATCTATGCTACTTAAATTGCTTTTTTTATGTTTTCCACTTGAATAAGCACATATTTTCTCATTCTTTTTGTCACTATATTTGTTAGGCTTCGCTTTTATACCGCTCCCCATCCTTGAAGGCTTCCATTTGTCTCGACTATTAAATAGTCTGTTTCTAATGGTAATTTCAAGTGTGGGATATCTTGAATCATGCACTTAAGTTTTTGGACTAATTTTATGCCTTCAGTATTAAAAGTTTTTTGGCCTGTTGATTCTGTTTTAGAATATAATAGTCCTGCTACTTTTTCTAAGTCTTTAATAAAAGTTCTAGCATAATTTAGTCCTAAAAATTTTTGTAAATCTTTAGCCTTGTCTAATCTATCTGGCATTTCTAAAACCTTTTTACTATGTGTGGTTGTAGTTTTATTCTACCATCTCCAATGACTACTCCTAAAAAGTAAATATTATTTTTATATAATTTCATTTTCTTTCAACTGATTATTATTCCATTATCTACAAATAATTTAAAAACTTGTTGTAAATGTCCTAAATGTTCTCTCATATTATTACTAAAAAATAGAATATCATATACATAAACTAATACAAAAATATTATAGTCTCCAAAAATACTATCCATTTTTCTTTAAAAAATTGGAGGGGTTGTCTTTAATCCGAACGGCATAACCAGCCACTCAAATTTTCCTTTTAGACATGTAAAAGTTGTTCATTCTATGCTCTTTTCATGCATCTTAATTTGCCAATATCCGGATTTACAATCAAATTTACTAAATATTTTTCTTGCCTCTAACTGAGCAAATGCTCTTCTATTTATAACCTAAGAATGAAAATGTGTATACTATTTTACTTTACACCTGTCCTAATATAACTTTACACATTTCCTATATACATTTGTCCTAAAAAAGCCAATAATGGCAAGTGCTAAAAGCTAATAAATGAATAAAAGAAAATTCAAAAAGTCTACCCTAGAAATAGTAAAGCTATTAAATGTTTACATGATTCTCGTATCTTATTTTTCACAAAGTTAGCTTTTTCTCCATATGTCGCTTTCTTCCTTTAATATTTTTGTCTCTTTGTCTTTCTATTATTGCTCCGTTGATTTTTATCTTCTAGCTGGCGTCCTTATCTTCTTGGTTGGTTTTTTATTCTAGCTGGACTTCTGGGATAATATTATCTCCTCCATTACATCTCGAACATTCATGGTCTGGATATTTGTGTCCAATTATCTTGCAATATCTTGTTAATAATCCGTCTGAAATAAATCCTTTCCTAATTGCTCTTGCAGTAGATTATTTTTTTGGGTTAAGTAACGTCATTATCCATTGTCTAACATCTTCCATATCTTGTTGTCGTAGTTCTCTTGAATTTGAATAAATCATTTGATGATCTCTTGAATAATAGCTCCATATTGGGTTTCCATTGACATAATTATTTGCTAATTCTTGAATAATTATAGTTATTCCAATAAGTTGTTTATTTGCGTAAAAATCAGGTATCTCGATTTTGGGTATCTCTGGTTGCTGCATAATTTCTTTCGGTATAATCATATCTCTGGTTAATCCTACCTTTACAACTTGTATAACTGGTTTGATCTCGTCGTATAATATCTTTGTTGGTGCAGTATAAAACTTTATATAAAATAGATTTCCTTTGGTTACTCTTTTATAGGTGGTGAATACTTTATGTAATTCTTCTATAGCTGTTAGTTCTTCTCCATCTTGGGTATATATGGTATTTAATAATCCATAGTCGAAACATGTTTTTATTAAGCTTGGATTAATTTTGGGTAGTGCGATTAGCTTGTTGTAACCTTGCAATTTTTGGGTTATATAGTTTGTGTTTGGTTCTTGGATATTTGTAGCTCTGGTTTTTCATAATTACAGCTTTCTTTTCACTTAAAATTATTCTCGATCTTTCTATTATATCTGTAAATTGTTCTAATAATTTTAAATGTTCTTCTTTAGTTTTGTATATAGTAGTATATCATCTATGTATACTATACAATTAGGTAATTGTTTAAAATAACTATCCATCAAATGTTGATATCTACCTGGTGCATTTTTATATCCAAATGGTAATACGTTCCATTCATAAAATCCTTGTGGTACCCTAAATGCGGTTAATTCTTTAGAATTTTCATCTAACTTTAAGTAGTAAAATCCTGATTTACAATCAAATTTACCAAAATAATTATATCCGTGTATTTGTCTTATTTTTAATATGTTATTTGGTATTGGATAATTATATGTCATAGTTTTTCCATTTAGGTTTCTATAATCAATAATCATTCTCCTTTTTCCTCTTTTTTGTTCACTATGTTTATTTACTATAAATGCTGGACTATTGTGTTTACTATTGCTTTTTTGTATATACTGTTTTTCTAATAATTCATCTATATGCATTTTAAATTCTTTTAAATCATCAAAATTATATGTTAATGGTTTTTGAGTTATTATGTTATTTTTATCTATTAATTCAATTTTTATAGTAGTTTTATGTTTTTCCTATCCTTTTAATGGATCTTCACTATATAATTGTCTTAATTTTTTCTTTATTATTTCTACCTAATCTATTGAAAATATAGTTATTTCTTTTTTATTTACCGAAAATACAACTAGTTCTACTGTGTCTTCTGTATTTTTTATATTTTCTAACTTTTGTGTAATTTTTTCACTTCCTTCTATCCAATCAGTTTTCTTTCTTATTTTATTAATAAATCTTTTTGCCCTTAATTTTTGTTTACATGGTGTTGTAAACCACCAATCTATTTTAGTTATTATATGTGGGTATAATTTATCTAAAAATGGCATTCCTAAAAGCATATCTTTTGATGTTAGTTCATAATTATAGATTTCTTCTATTGTTATTATTTTATCCCATATCTGTATTTTTACATTTTTAGCTTTATATGTGATTAAGTTTCCTTCATTATTAAATCTTTTGACTACTATTGGTGTTTTTAATTTATCCCATTTACTTTCTGGTAAACAGTTGTATCTACATAAGTTTGCTTCTACTCCTGTACCTATCATAGGTGTATAATACCTATTATAATATCATTCTACTATTATTTTTACAAGTACATATATTTTCATATCATGTTAAAGTTCTTTTTATGAATAATCTTTCTTTATTATATGTTATAGATAATTGTGTATGTTCTATATTGTATTGTTTTACTTGTTCTAACCATTTTATTCCTAATATTATGTCTGTTTTTTGCATTTCTTCCTTTATTTCAAATTTTATTTTTATTTTTCTGGCTCCTATTATTTTTTCTTTTTCTGTCGTATCTTTAATGTTTATTAGACTCTTTGATAGATCTGGGCATATATTACTATTAAAGTTTATTTCTTCACGTTTTACTAGATATTTTGCTATATAATTTTCTTTTTGTCCCGTATTTAAGAGTATTAAATATTCTTTTTCATTTATTGTTCCTGTTATATAATATTGATTTAAATTGTTGAAGTTGTTTCATAACTTGTTCTTTTTTATGAGCTTGATGATTCTGGTTTTTCATGAGCTATTCTTTTTGGTGTACTTATTCTATCATTTATTATTTCTAAATCTTCTTCTATATCTATGTCTTTGTAACTATAATCATTATTATCAATTGTTTTTACAAATTATTCGAAAGGACTTTCTATTTGTATTTTATTAATTTTATTTTTTCCTGTTATTTTATGTTTTGTTGTTAATACATATAGATTTTTACATCTTCCTGTAAATATTTTACTTCCTGGGGTTAGTTCTATTCCTGATATTTTTCAATATAATACTAATGATTTATCTATATTTTTATCTATTATTGCTACTGAATAATTCACACTTATTATAAATTTAAATTTTTGGTATATTAAATTTCCTTTTATGGTTGTTATTATACTATTTTCTATTTGTTTTATAATTCTATCATCTGCTAAATATAATTCTATTGGTGTATCTATTACTTCTCTAAAACATGTTTTTATCAATATCTCTGTTCCTCCAAGGTGTACATATTTTATTGGGTCTTTACTTTTTATATCGTTTATTTTTTTATTAATTATTCTTTTTGTTACTAGTGGTATACTAGCTCTTCCTTTTGCATATCTACAGTCTATTACATGTTTCTTTTGGCTTACTATGTAGTATTCTTCCTTTTTTCTACTAAATATATTTTTTATTGTTGGTATTTTAAATATTTTTTCTACACTTAAGTCTTACTCTTTTCCTTTTATTTCGTCAAATATGTTATTGCCAAATATTATTTTTTGAAATGTTCCTTCTTCATTTAAATATTCTTCCTTTGTTATTATTTTTATATTTTCTTCAGTTATTTGGTTCATTTTTATATCTTCTTCAGTCATTTGATTCATCTAATTCATTATCTATTTCATTATCTGTTTCATTCTCCGAAATTTCATATATACTATCTTCACTTTCTAATAATTCATCTATATGCATTTTAAATTCTTTTAAATCGTTTAAATTATATGTTAATGGTTTTTGAGTTATTATGCTATTTTTATCTATTAATTCAATTTTTATAGTAGTTTTATGTTTTTCTCATCCTTTTAATGTACCTATAATAGATCTATTCAAGTTACCCATATTATCCGCACCCCCTACAAATGGTATCAAAGCCTATGTTGTTTAAAGTTACGAAAGTAGTATATATTTGGATTTATTTGATTAATTTATTAATTATGATAAAATTAAATTTAGATATCCACCAAAATATTATAAATATTGTTTAGATGAATAACATACAAAAATTACAAAAATATAAAGAATTAAAAGAAATAATATCTGACAAACATAAATAATAAAAAATAAGGATCGAAAGACTACAGTATAACATAATTGCCGGAGTTAGTAAAAATTTAATAAATGCACAAAAAGAAGAAATATCAAATTTAGAATCAACAATAGATAGTCTAGAATATATATATCAACATAACCTATATACATTTAAATAAAATGAACAAAGAAGAATTCATAATAGATGAAAAAACATATAAAATCACGAAAGATTAAAAATAAAAATAGTATTCTCTAATTTAGGAAGAAGATATAAGAAAATAGGTGAACATTTATATTTAATGTTAGAAAAAGAAGAATTAAAATTAGAAGATAAGTTGATAGTCATGGTAAGAATAGAAAGAGAAAACGAAGAGATAGACAAAAAATGAAAATAGATAAAATAAAACAACAAACCACAGAAGAAATACGAAAAATAGAAGAAACTAAAAATAGTAGGATTGGTGAATTAGAAAAAGAACTATAAATGCTAAAAGATTTGTATGAAAAAAGACAGAAAGAAAAAGAAGAAAAAGATAAAGAACAAAAGTTATTAAACGAGATAAATAAATTTAAAAAAAAATTAGAAATAAAAAATAAAGAACCAGAAACCAGTAAATTAGAAATAAATACAATAGACGCTGAAGAAACAAATAATTATGACTCGGAAGATAGTGAAACGTATACAGAAATTCTAGAAAACATAGGAAAACTAGAAATAAATGAAAAACAAGAAGTAATTAATAAAGAAAACCTAGAATTGATAAATACAGAAGTAAATACTCTAGATAAAAATATAATACCTAGTATATCAAAATCAACCTATAATTATAAAAATAAGTTTAAAAGATATAATCCAAAGGATGAATGTAATAAATGGACACCAAAACAAATAACTAATTATAACTTTTTAGATTTAGACTGTGTAATAGACACAAATAAAACAATACAATTATGGGTAGGATATATGTCAAAACAGTTATTAGATAATAAAATAGATACAAAAAACACACCAAAATATATAGAAAAAACATTAATAGGAACAGTAAAATTATGGTTTTTAAACCTAGCCGAAGCAAGTAAAAAAGTACTAAGATCCGATAACAAAACAGAAGGAACATCAACAACTACTAAAATACTACCAACAAAAATATTGAAAAAATATGAAATAGCTATAAGAGATGAATTTAGTAGTGTAACGACAGAAGAAAAAGAGCAAAATAAAGAAAAAGATATAAATAGAAATTTAATGTTAAAATTAGCAATATGTAATATGTGCTATATAGATGAGTATACGTGCGCATTTAAAAAATATTATTATAAAGGAACATATAATATAGAAGAAAGTAAAGAAATAAGAAGATTATATTTTAGTAAATTACCTGAACTAAATAGTTCAAAAATAATAAAGAGTTGGGATGAAGCAAAAATAGTAGATACCCTAGGAGCAAGAATAAAATTTTTACAACAATGGTATAGAAATCTATGTGAAAAATATAGAGAAGAAATAAAAATGGAAAAAACATTAATAAGAAATTTAGCATGTTGCAAAGATAAAATAGCACCTCAATTCGGATGTGAAGAAAGATATTATAAGAAAAGAAAAAGACATAAGAAATATAAGAAATACAAAAAATCAAAATATAAGTATAAGAAACCAAGAAAAAAATATTATGTAAAAATTATAAACATAAAAGACCATATAGGAAAAAGAAATCTATAAAAGAATGTACTTGTTATAATTGTGGAAAACTAGGACATTTAGCTAGAGATTGTAAACTACCAAAAAACCCCAAAAAGAAACAAATATCAGAAATAAAAAAAAATAGAGAATATATGCAGATAGATTATATAGATTATGAATTAGAAAGTGAAGATAGTATATATGAAATTTTGGAGAATGAAACAGATAATGAAATAGATAGTGAATTAGATGAATCAAATGACTGAAGAAGATATAAAAATGAACCAAATAACTGAAGAAGTTATAAAAATAATAACAAAGGAAGAATATTTAAATGAAAAAGGAACATATCAAAAAATAATATTTGACAATAACATATTTGACGAAATAAAAGGAAAAGAGTAAGACTTAAGTGTAGAAAAAATATTTAAAATACCAACAATAAAAAATATATTTAGTAGAAAAAAGGAAGAATACTACGTAGTAAGCCAAAAGGAACATGTAATAGACTGTAGATATGCAAAAGGAAGAGCTAGTATACCACTAGTAACAAAAAGAATAATTAATAAAGAAATAAACGATATAAAAAGTAAAGACCCAATAAAATATGTACACCTTGGAGGAACAGAGATATTGATAAAAGCATGTTTTAGAGAAGTAATAGATACACCAATAGAATTATATTTAGCAGATGATAGAATTATAAAACCAATAGAAAATAGTATAATAACAACCATAAAAGGAAATTTAATATACCAAAAATTTAAATTTATAATAAGTGTGAATTATTCAGTAGCAATAATAGATAAAAATATAGATAAATCATTAGTATTATATTGAAAAATATCAGGAATAGAACTAACCCCAGGAAGTAAAATATTTACAGGAAGATGTAAAAATCTATATGTATTAACAACAAAATATAAAATAACAGGAAAAAATAAAATTAATAAAATACAAATAGAAAGTCCTTTCGAATAATTTGTAAAAACAATTGATAATAATGATTATAGTTACAAAGACATAGATATAGAAGAAGATTTAGAAATAATAAATGATAGAATAAGTACAACAAAAAGAATAGCTCATGAAAAACCAGAATCAAGCTCATAAAAAAGAACAAGTTATGAAACAACTTCAACAATTTAAATCAATATTATATAACAGGAACAAAATATGAAAAAGAATATTTAATACTCTTAAACACGGGACAAAAAGAAAATTATATAACAAAATATCTAGTAAAAAGTGAAGAAATAAACTTTAATAGTAATATATGCCCAGATCTACCAAAGAGTCTAATAAACATTAAAGATACGACATAAAAAAAAAAATAGGAGTCAGAAAAATAAAAATAAAATTTGAAATAAAGGAAGAAATGCAAAAAACAGACATAATATTAGGAATAAAATGGTTAGAACAAGTAAAACAATACAATATAGAACATACACAATTATCTATAACATATAATAAAGAAAGATTATTCATAAAAAGAACTTTAACATGATATGAAAATATATGTACTTGTAAATATAATAGTAGAAGGATATTATAATAGGTATTATACACCTATGATAGGTACAGGAGTAGAAACAAACTTATGTAGATACAACTGTTTACCAGAAAGTAAATGGGATAAATTAAAAACACCAATAGTAGTCAAAAGATTTAATAATGAAGGAAACTTAATCACATATAAAGCTAAAAATGTAAAAATACAGATATGGGATAAAATAATAACAATAGAAGAAATCTATAATTATGAACTAATATCAAAAGATATGCTTTTAGGAATGCCATTTTTAGATAAATTATACCCACATATAATAACTAAAACAGATTGGTGGTTTACAACACCATGTAAACAAAAAGTAAGGGCAAAAAGATTTATTAATAAAATAAGAAAGAAAACTGATTGGATAGAAGGAAGTGAAAAAATTACACAAAAGTTAGAAAATATAAAAAATACAGAAGACACAGTAGAACTAGTTGTATTTTCGGTAAATAAAAAAGAAATAACTATATTTTCAATAGATAAGGTAGAAATAATAAAGAAAAAATTAAGACAATTATATAGTGAAGATCCATTAAAAGGATAGGAAAAACATAAAACTACTATAAAAATTGAATTAATAGATAAAATTAGCATAATAACTCAAAAACCATTAACATATAATTTTGATGATTTAAAAGAATTTAAAATGCATATAGATGAATTATTAGAAAAACAGTATGTACAAAAAAGCAATAGTAAACACAATAGTCCAGCATTTATAGTAAATAAACATAGTTAACAAAAAAGAGGAAAAAAAAGAATGATTATTGATTATAGAAACCTAAATGCAAAAACTATGACATATAATTATCCAATACCAAATAACATATTAAAAATAAGAGAAATACAAGGATATAATTATTTTGGTAAATTTGATTGTAAATCAGGATTTTACTACTTAAAGTTAGATGAAAATTCTAAAGAATTAACCGCATTTAGGGTACCACAAGGATTTTATGAATGGAACGTATTACCATTTGGATATAAAAATGCATCAGGTAGATATCAACATTTTATTGATAGTTATTTTAAACAATTACCTAATTGTATAGTATACATAGATGATATACTACTATATACAAAACTAAAGAAGAACATTTAAAATTATTAGAACAATTTACAGATATAATAGAAAGATCGAGAATAAGTTTAAGTGAAAAGAAAGCCGAAATTATGAAAAATCAGATAGAGTTTTTAGGAATACAAATAGGTAAAAGTGGAGTAAAAATGCAACAACATATAGTACAAAAAATAATAAATTCAAAAGAAGAATTAGATACAAAAAAGAAATTACAATCATTTTTAGGATTACTAAACCAAGTAAGAGAATATATACAAAAATTAGCAGAAAACCTAAAGCCTTTAACAGAAAAAAATTAAAAAGGATACAGAATATAATTACAATGAAGAAGATAAAAAACATGTTCAGAAAATAAAAATACTTTGTAAAGAGTTACCAAAATTACAATTCACAGACGAAAATAAATTTTTTATATATATAGTAGAAGCAGATGCTAGTGAATATAGTTATGGAGGAGTACTTAAATATAGATATGAAGAAGATAAATTAGAACATCATTGTAGATACTACTCAGGTACGTTTAATGAAACAAAAATAAAATGGGAAATAAATAGAAAATAATTATGTTCATTATATAAATATTTATTAGCATTTGAGTCATATATTGTATACAACAAATTTATTGTACGAACAGATAATACACAGGTACGTTGGTGGTTAACAAAGAAAATACAATATTCAGTTACAACAAAAGAAATTCGGAGACTAGTATTGAATATATTAAATTTTACATTTACAATTGAAGTAATTAGTACTAACAAATATGTTATTGCAGATTACATATCAAGACAAAGCTACACAGACTGATATAATAGAAGATGATGCTTTAGAAAAAATACTCAAAACCCTAACTACGCTTTCAATGAAAGTGGACAGTATGGGTAATGAAATAGAAAAGCTAAAGACTAATGAAGTTAAATTGAAGTTTAAAGCTATGAATCAGCTAACTCAGCAGTGTGCAGAGCTATGTCAATCGAAAGACAATAAAATTCCAGAGCTAAAAGGAGACGTTGGGACACTCTATAAAACCCACAACGTTTATCAATCTACAATTGCAGGTACAAGCAAAGGAGTTAGTGGACAAAGATATCAGAACATGAATAAGATATTTGAAAAACCATTTATACCAAAAATACAAAAAGACTCCTTGTACATACCCCCACAAATTACCACATATCGAGATAGTTTGAACCAAGATAAAAAAGCTTATAACCATATAGCCCGAGGACATATAGAAAATATCTACAAAGTACAAACTTTCCTAAACCTTAACCCCAGAGCTACAAATATCCAAGAACCAAACACAAACTATATAACCCAAAAATTGCAAGGTTACAACAAGCTAATCGCACTACCCAAAATTAATCCAAGCTTAATAAAAACATGTTTCGACTATGGATTATTAAATACCATATATAACCAAGATGGAGAAGAACTAACAGCTATAGAAGAATTACATAAAGTATTTACCACCTATAAAAGAGTAACCAAAGGAAATCTATTTTATATAAAGTTTTATACTACACCAACAGAGATATTATACGACGAGATCAAACCAGTTATACAAGTTGTAAAGGTAGGATTAACCAGAGATATGATTATACCGAAAGAAATTGTGCAGTAACCAGAGATACCCAAAATCAAGATACCTGATTTTTACGCAAATAAACAACTTATTGGAATAACTATAATTATTCAAGAGTTAGCAAATAATTATGTCAATGGAAACCCAATATGGAGCTATTATTCAAGAGATCATCAAATGATTTATTCAAATTCAAGAGAACTACGACAAACAGATATGGAAGATGTTAGACAATGGATAATGACGTTACTTAACCCAAAAAAACAATCTACTGCAAGAGCAATTAGGAAAGGATTTATTTTAGACGGATTATTAACAAGATATTGCAAGATAATTGGACACAAATATCCAGACCATGAATGTTCGAGATGTAATGGAGGAGATAATATTATCCCAGAAGTCCAGCTAGAATAAAAAACCAACCAAGAAGATAAGGACGCCAGCTAGAAGATAAAAATCAACGGAGCAATAATAGAAAGACAAGGAGACAAAAATATTAAAGGAAGAAAGCGACATATGGAGAAAAAGCTAACTTTGTGAAAACTAAGATACGAGAATCATGTAAACATTTAATAGCTTTACTATTTCTAGGGTAGACTTTTTGAATTTTCTTTTATTCATTTATTAGCTTTTAGCACTTGCCATTATTGGCTTTATTAGGACAAATTTATATAGGAAATGTGTAAAGTTATATTAGGACAGGTGTAAAGTAAAATAGTATACGCATTTTCATTCTTAGGTTATAAATAGAAGAGCATTTGCTCAGTTAGAGGCAAGAAAAATATTTAGTAAATTTGATTGTAAATCCGGATATTGGCAAATTAAGATGCATGAAAAGAGCATAGAATGAACAACTTTTACATGTCTAAAAGGACAATTTGAGTGGCTGGTTATGCCGTTCGGATTAAAGACAGCCCCTCCAATTTTTCAAAGAAAAATGGATAGTATTTTTGGAGACTATAATATTTTTGTATTAGTTTATGTATATGATATTCTATTTTTTAGTAATAATATGAGAGAACATTTAGGACATTTACAACAAGTTTTTAAATTATTTGTAGATAATGGAGTAATAATCAGTTGAAAGAAAATGAAATTATATAAAAATAATATTTACTTTTTAGGAGTAGTCATTGGAGATGGTAGAATAAAACTACAACCACACATAGTAAAAAGGTTTTAGAAATGCCAGATAGATTAGACAAGGCTAAAGATTTACAAAAATTTTTAGGACTAAATTATGCTAGAACTTTTATTAAAGACTTAGAAAAAGTAGCAGGACTATTATATTCTAAAACAGAATCAACAGGCCAAAAAATTTTTAATACTGAAGGCATAAAATTAGTCCAAAAACTTAAGTGCATGATTCAAGATATCCCACACTTGACATTACCATTAGAAATAGACTATTTAATAGTCGAGACAGATGGAAGCCTTCAAGGATGGGGAGCGGTATTAAAGCGAAGCCTAACAAATATAGTGACAAAAAGAATGAGAAAATATGTTCTTATTCAAGTGGAAAACATAAAAAAAGCAATTTAAGTAGCATAGATGTGGAGACATTAGCAGTAATTTATGGTTTAAATAGTCTTAAGCTTTATATATTAAATAAACCCACAATATTAGTAAGAACATACTGTGAGGCTATAGTAAAATTCTATCAGAAAATAAAATAAAAGAATAATAGTAAAACATAATAGTGATGGTCAGAATATTAGTTATGGGATAAGTGTAATGCCCCGAGTCTGCACCCTGAACGTCACACGGTGCTTACAACCCCGAAGGATCTCAAGCTAACCCATGACTGGTACCTGTTGTGAGCACTAAATAAAAATACTGAAAATATATATGCAGAAGTATAACTGAATATGCCATAAGGTTCTCAAAACGCTGAATGAATAACTGAATGTATTGATAATATCATCTAAAAAAACTGAAAACTGATTGTGCTAGTCTGAAAGCCTCTAACTAAACTGTTTGAATATAGAGTTAATGGGATAAGCGCCCAACTAACTCTGACTAATAACATACTAAATGTACTGTAATACTGAAATGAATAATATCCTCGATGGATGAGGACTCACTACTAAATCTGCTTCTGCTAACTGAATCTGGCTAAGCGCGGTCAGGAACCTAGCGTCCGAACCTATGATATGATACATCATAGGGCAAGAAAAGAGTATATGTCAGTACGTGGAATGTACTAGTATTCTAAGTGGGGTAGGCTGATATATATGGGTTCATATACATGAGATGATAACTGACTGAATGAACATCATGAAGTAACTAGATGAGAGTACATTCAAAACTGTAAACTACTGAACATTCTGAATATACGATACTGCGCATACAACCCCTGTCAGAATTAGATTGAAACTAAAGTTCTGAGTTCTGGTAACTGGATACTGATAACTGAGGTTTAGACTGATACTGAAGTACTGAATTCTAATGTCTAAGTAACTGATAACTGCTAGCCATGGTTCTGTAGAACTATCTGAGTTCTTTACTGAATTCTGAGACTAAATTTTGATTACTGAGTACTGAAACTGTAATGTGGGAGTGTTCATCTAACTGACATATGCCGATTATAAATCGAGTTGGGGTCCAACCTATAACCCCAGTTGGAAAGGTATTAACACCTTGCCAAGGGATACTAACAATGCTGGGTAAGCCCTAATCTGGTAGAAAGACTCATGAATTATATATATATATATATGGTTGCGTCAACCCTAGTCTTGCAGGAGGACGACTGACCCTATGCTGGATACATAGTTCTATAATGCAGGGACTGCTACTAAGGGTCAAACCCTCTGCTGGCAAAAATGCCTCCATCCCTAGGTTCGCTCGGTACTGAATTCTACTCCCAACTGAATGGACACTGATCACTAGATTGTACTAAGATTGACTGAACTAACACTGATTGTGTTGACTTCTGAACTGGACTGAGCTCACTGATTTTTATTACTGACTGAGTACTACTGTTCTTGTCTTTTTATTAGGTCTATTCTATTTCTACCGTGACTAAAAAACAACTAGATTTCTGGTAATAAATACCCCCAGGACTCGATAGCATAAAGGTAAAACATAGTACTTCTTGAAAGCATAACAATAGTCAATTGTTCACAATTCATTCACTGAGGCAATTTGCCAAACATTTAAAGGCCATGAACCTATGCATGACTAAGAACACATGCTAACATGTCATGATTACATTATTCAATTCACATGGATATTCTATTAAACACTTGGGGGGCATGATTGTAATACATAATAATGAACAACACATAAGCATCATGACTACAACTTAAACTTGCAATTTCAATGATTGTAACATGGGAATTACATCAATCAATAAACATGTTATCTTATGTTCACGAAACTCATAATAAAATCTTGAATTGGAGCCCATACGACAACACAAACATGAATACAACCTAATTTGCACATGTAAATTCGTGAATCAATAACTTGTAGTTTTAAAAAGGGTTCTTGAACTCCTAGGGTGGAAGGAAACTCAAGGATAAACACCTAACATACCTGGTTTATTGGTTTTGTGAAGATTATAGGGAATTTCTTGGAACTTAGACTTGATTTGAAGAATCTAGGGCTTTGCTCTTTAGAGAATTGAGTGAATAATGAATGAAATTTTCCCTATTGGGTGTTTAATTTCATGTTGTAACTGATTTGGGTGAGGGAAAAAGGACTAAACTGCCGCTAGGCCTCTTTTCCTATGTAGATAACCCTCGAGGAGTGACTCCCAGAAATAGGGAATGGACCTCACGACGCGACTCCTAGAATCGGGAATAGATCTCGCGTCGCGAGTTTATCACGAGACCTTACTATTTTGGACATCCAAACTGACCTTTACACTAGTCCAAAAATTCCAAAACTCACTCGATATGACCTATTAACATCCTTGATCATGAATCAACTAAAAATCGACAATCTAAGGTTAGAAAGATCAAAAATAAAGTCATTGAAATATCGAGCCCAAAAATAAACTAAGTGTTAATTCTTAGATGAATTTTTTTCTAAGTTTGGGACCTATTTTGGCATGCTAAATAAGGCTGGAATGACTAGAATTTTGTGGGGTCTTACAATATCTCCCCCATGGGAACATTTATCCTCGAATAAGACCGACTGAATTGAGAGGAATTGAGAAACTGTACTTACACTGATATGCATAACTGAAGCAAGACTGAACTCCGGAGACATGATACATGAATGAAATATTTCATGAATGCATGACTGATATGAGAGTGTTATGCAAATGTAATTGAGCATGGAATAGAGTAAATATAAGAAAGGATGTTACCTTAGGCCGAGTCTTTATTTTCAGAGAAGAGGTGAAGATATTTTGTTCGCATGTCTACTTCTGCTTCCCAAGTAGCTCCTTCAACAGATTGGTTCTGCCAAATAACTTTGACCAAAGTAACTTCTTTGAGTCTACGAATCGAATAATCAAGGATTTCGACTAGGATTTCCTCATAAGAGAGATTGTTATGAACATCTATACTCTCTATAGGGACTACAACTGCTGGGTCACCAATGCACTTCTTTAGCAATGAGACATGAAACACTGGGTGACTGATGCTAAGTCTGCGGGTAATTCAAGCTCATAAGCTACCTTATCAAAGCGATTGAGAATCCTATAAGGACCAACATATTGGGGACTAAGTTTCCCTTTATTGCCGAATCTCTTCACTCCCTTCATGGGAGAGATTTTCAAATATACAAAGTCTCTTATCTCAAACTCGAGGTCTTTTCTTCTCATACCTGGATATGATTTTTGTTGGCTCTGAGCTGCCTTAAGCCTCTTTTTGATCAAATGAACCTTCTCTAAGTCATCAAATACTAGGTCTGGCCCTACCAATATAGTCTCGTCTACCTCAAACCAACCAATGGGAGATCTATATCTCCTTCCATAAAGAGCCTCAAATGGAGCTATCTGAATACTGGAGTAATAGCTGTTATTATACGCAAACTCAATCAAAGGTAAGTGGTCATCCCAAATAACCTTAAAGTCAAAAACATATATTCTCAATATATCTTCCAAAGTATGAATGGTACTTTCTGCTTGATAATCTGTCTGAGGGTGGAAGGATGTACTGAGATGGACTTGGGTACCAAGACCCTTTTGGAAGTATTTCCAAAAATGAGAGGTGAACTGTGTACCTCTATCTGAAATGATGGACAAAGTGACACCATGTAATCTAACCAACTCTCTGATATAGATCCTGGAATAGTCCTCGGCTGAATAAAAGGTATAAGTTGGCAAGAAATGGGCAGATTTGGTCATCCTATCTACAATGACCCAAATCAAATCATGCTGATGACGAGTACGAGGTAAACCTGTCATGAAGTCCATGTTCACTTCCTCTCACTTCCAAGTGGGAATACGAAACTTTTTCATAGACCTACTAGGCTTGTGATGCTCAATCTTAACCTGCTGATATGTAGAGCACTTAGCCACAAACCCTGCAATGTCTCTCTTCATCCCACTCCACCAATAGACTTCTCGCAAGTTGCAGTACATCTTAGTGGCCCCTGGGTGAATCGAGTAATGCGCACCATGCACTTTTTCAAGAATCTTCTACCTCACGCCTCCATACATAGACTATATAGTCTACCCTGGTAACACAACACGCCTTCTCCCCCTTGGAAGAAAACCCCTACTTTTTGGTATTTGGCTGACTCTTTTAGCATAACTAAACTGGGATCCCTATCCTATTTTTCCTTCATCTCAGAAACCAAGGATGATTCCAAACTATTCTGAACCTAAACACTACCCTCAGATGAATCAACCAAATAAACACCCAACCTGACAAGCTGATGAACTTCCTGAACTAACTTCTTCTTACCATCCTCAACGTGAGCAACACTACCCATGGACAATCTACTGAGAGTATCTGCCACTACATTGGCTTTGCTCGGATGATATAGAACACTCATGTCATAATCTTTCAACAATTCTAACCACCTCCTCCGACACAGGTTCAAGTATATACTTGAGAAAATACATACTACAGGTTTTTGTGGTCTGTGAACACATCAACATGCACCCCATACATATAGTGCCTCCAAATCATTAAGGTAAATACAACAGCTACTAACCCAAGATCATGGGTGGGATAATTTTTTTTTATGGGGCTTAAGTTGTCTAGAGGCATAGGCTATGACCTTACCTATCTGCATCAAAACACACCCCAAAACAACTCTAAAAGTATCACAATACATAAGAAATCCGTCTGAACCGTTGGGCAAGGTAGAACTGGGGCTGTAGTGAGTCGAGTCTTTAACTCCTGAAAACTCTTCTCGCAAGAATCTGACCACTAAAACTTGACTTTCTTCTAAGTCAATATGGACATGGGGGATGCAATAGACAAAAACCCTTCAACAAACCATTAGTAATAGCCAACCAAACCCAAGAAACTCCTGATATCTAATAGAGAGATGGGTCTGGGCTAGTTTCTCACTACTTTGGTCTTTTGAGAATCCACTCTAATGCCATCGCTGGAAACTATATGACTAAGGAATGCTACTGACTTTAGCCAAAATTTGCACTTACCAAATTTGGCGAACAACTGATGGGCTCTGAGAGTCTGAAGTACGGTTCTGAGGTGATCTATGCGATCATTCTCGCTACGGGAATAGACAAGAATGTCATCAATGAGAACTATAATGAACATGTCCAAGTACTACTTGAACACGCGGTTTATTAAGTCCATGAAGGCTGCTGGGGAATTTGTGAGACCAACGCGGTTTATCCACCAAAATATTAAAAATATTGTTTAGATAAATAACATACAGAAATTACAAAAATATAAAGAATTAAAAGAAATAATATCTAAAAAATGTAAAGAATTAAAAATAAGGATAGAAAGACTACAATATGACATAATTGCCGGAGTTAGTAAAAATTCAATAAATGCACAAAAAGAAGAAATATCAAATTTAGAATCAACAATAGATAGTCTAGAATATATATATCAACATAACCTATATACATTTAAATAAAATGAACAAAGAAGAATTCATAATAGAAGAAAAAACATATGAAAATCATGAAGGATTAAAAATAAAAATAGTATTCTCTAATTTAGGAAGGAGATATAAGAAAATAGGTGAACATTTATATTTAATGTTAGAAAAAGAAGAATTAAAATTAGAAGATAAGTTGGCAGTCATGGTAAGAATAGAAAGAGACCAATTGTAGGGGGTGCGGATAATACAGATAAGTTGAATAGATCTATTATAGGTCTAATGGATCTATTTTTATTTGTGCGTGAATATTTCTTAACTTCTCTAATCATTTTTATTTTTAGTTTATTTATTTTAATTTTATTAATGTTCATATTTTGGGGGGTGATCGGATGGTATTTGTTTAAATGCTTTACTGGAATATTCTTTAGTTTTTTCTCTTAGCCTTTGTAATTCTTGTATATTATTTTGGAGGTATTCTAAATATTCTATATCTTTTGTTCTAAAATATTCAATTAAATTCTCTTTCATAAGTATCTCTGTTAATCTTATTTCTTCCATATCTTGTCTCCAATATTTTAAATACTCATAGTCTATCATTTTATTCTAAAGTAGTTGTGATACTACAAATTTCTTTATAATAACTTATTCTAATTGTACTATATCTGATATTAAATTCTAGGTTATCTATTTCGTTAATTATTCTGTCTTTTTCTTCTATGAATAATTCCATGTCTAAATCATATTCTAAATTGTCTTTTAATTCTTATTATTTTATAGTTTTATCTATCCAAATTAATCTTTCTTTTAGTTGTTCTCTTCCTCTTCTAAGATGGTTTCTATAATTAATTTCTTCGTATAGCCAACTTTGTTTTTCTCCAACTCTTTGAATATATTCTAGCATTCTTAATCTGTATAATATTCATCTGAATAATAACTATCTGAATTATTTCTACCAAAGAAATCTATATTTTCTAATTCCTCTTCTATCCAATTAGTAATTGGTAAGTCATCTTCATAACTAAATATTTTTTCCCATATTATTTTCCTTATATCTTCTAATTCTAAATCTTTTATGATACATAAAACAAGTATCTTAGTTTCATCAGATATATATCTTCTTATATTATTCATATTATTCTAAGGTTTTTACGAATAGCTTGGATAACTTGGAATTGAATTCTAGTAATTAAATGCTTTATCATAGTTGAGCCTGTCAATACATAAAATAACTCATTTTGAGAATAAATAAACAAAACACTGGCACTATCGTATCAAATGATAGAAAATACGAAGAAAATACTCGATCCAAACGACCACAAAATTGGAAATCTCAACATACTAACAATCTGATAACTAGTCTGACAAAGCCTCTACTACTCCATGAACTAAAGAGCCATTAGGAAAGATCCCCAACTGACTTAAACTGAATTGAAAGCAATAACATATCCACTAAAATACAGAAATATCTGAAGATAGGTCCTCGAACCATGAGGACTCACCACTGTGGAGATGGAGACAAAGGTATTCAGAAATTACTGATGAGGCTAGGACTGAGCACCTGAACCTACATTATAAGACAATGTAGCACATAGACGTATATGTGGATCAGTACTTGGAAATGTAATGAGTATATGGGGGTGTTGCATGTACATAAAACAATATCCATGATCTTTAATCAATTCTTACATTCAAATATGAATGACTCACATAGCTTGAATAAGTCCAATATAATAAGCTCATAAATCATGTAGAATGAAGAATATAACATAAATCTCGTGAGTCATTATACTTTAGCTTTAAAATCTGAACTCTTCTCTTATTTTAATTACTCGTAGACTAAAGAAAGTTTTAAATAATACTTTTCGACTCATGCATATATCTCATGGAGAGTAAAACTTCTTTAATGCTCAAGAACTTAGAACTCTTTTAAACTCAAGACACTTGGAACTCGGAATTCTATAACTCTTACTAGTATAGAAAACTACTTTCTTCTTGAGAAAATTTTACTTCAAGAAACTATTTTGAAAATCTTACTATTAGGGAAAATCACTTATCCGAAAGCTTTAGGGCAAAAATATTCTATCTCAAGGGAGGTTCTCTTAACCGACATAAACCATGGGAGATACATGGAGTCCAACGGCTTGTCCACCTAAGGAAGAAACCTAATGTTGGGGAGAAGTGTCATAATCTTGCCAGGGAGTATAACCTCAACTCAGTGATCATCTCAGCTTCGAGCCCATAAATCTCAATCCAACGGTGGCACGTAGTTCTAGGGTATGAAACCGTAGTAACTTACCCAACTCGGTGCTAAATACTACTCCCTTTAGTTAGCTACGCTCATCTCATGGAAATCCACTTTAAAAATAATCTCATGGTTCATAAGAACCCAACTATAAAATCTGTAATCTCATTTGGTAAAGTGGATTTCCAAGATACTATGACCATTAAGGTCAAAACTTTCTCAATGATCTCAAAATACTCAAATCATGGGTGCTTATAGCACAAAAGTTCATAAAAACTGAAATCTCAAGTAGGGTTTAATGACCCATAATCAAATCTCAAGTTAAGACTCATCAAAATGCATACTAGATGTCATAAGGATACACAAATCATATAGAAATCTGGAATGTTCAACAATTTATCTTAAAATCTCAACATACTCATGTACTTCAATTTCTAGAACATTGGAAAATCTTAAAATCTCATGCATAGTAATATTGGGTATGAACCCACACTTCAAATTCATAGGAGAACTCATAAAATCATATATCTTTGTAATTTAAAACAAGTTTTGGGCACAAGGACGAAAGAATTGTCCTTGTTCAGACCCCACATACCTTTGATTGTGAAACTAGATGAACAAGCTTGCTTGAAACTCTTCTTCTTACTCTTTAAGAGAGGGTTCTTGAAGCCTTGGACTTGGGGAACTCGAATCTCAATTCAATTTGTAGAATCTATGGTGAGTTCTTGAATTTCTTAGAGAAGGGTTTTGGGTTTATTCTTGAGGAAAAAACCCTAGCCTTTGGATGTTTTGGGAGATAATGAAGTCATATGCTTCGTTTTGCATATATCTAAGTGTTAAAAGGGGAAAAGGCCAAAAAGTCCTCTTAAAACGACTTAAAAATAATGAACGGGATTTGCAACGGTCGGAGTGACGATCCATCACTAGTTTGACGGTGCATCGGATCGTCCGTCACATGTTGGTCAGAAAAAGGCCACACTGCCTTAGTTGCGATGGTCCTAGCGATGGTCCGTCGCTATCTTGATGGTCCATTGTCTTGGCCATCGCACTTGGGCCAGAAGAAGGAGTCACTCCCTTGGTTGCGACGGTCTGTCGCAAACTCGACGGTCCGTCAACCTGTCCGTCGCACCTGGGTGGTTCTGACAACTCTTAGTAAAACGACCATAACTTCTCACCCCGATATCGGATTTGGATGAAATTAGTATCGTTGAAAAGCTAATTCAATTCTTTACATGAAAACAATTTGATATTAGGGAAATTCTGCACGGTTTAAAATATTTCTCACTTGGGAAGTCAACTCTTACTATTCTTAAAGATGAAACTCGACTTTAAAGAAAATCTAGGGTATTACAATACCTCCCCCTTGGGAACATTCGTCCTCGAATGTCGCTTGTTAGACCAAGAACACAGGAAAAACTGAGTACACATAGCTGAAGCAATTTGCTAAACGACTCAAAATCTTTCTAAACTCATGAATACTTCGGAAATTTCAAGGACTCATGTAAGAATAGATGAATAGCTGAACTTTAGATTTAGAAGGGCTGAAGTAAGGAAGAATAATACCTTCGGCTTTGTATGAACTCGCGGAGAAGAGGTGCGAGTACTTGTCTCATATGTCTGCTTCTTCCTCCCAAGTAGCGCCCTCAACTTACTGGTTCCTCCATAAGACTTTGACCAAGGGAACCTCTTTATTCCTCTGTCTGCGGATCTGAAAATCTAGGATCTCAACAGGAATCTTGTCGAATGAAAGACTGTTCTAAATATCAGCACTCTCCGAAGGATCCACTATAATGGAATCACCAATATGCTTCTTAAGCATGGAGACATGAAAAATAGGATGAACGGCTGACAACTCTGTGGACAACTCAACTTCATAGGCTACTTTACCAACACGACTTAAGACTCTATAGGGGCCAACATAACGGGGAATAAGCTTCCCCTTTTTACCAAACCTCTTCACCCCTTTCATGGGTGAAATCTTTAAGTACACCAAATGACCCACCTCAAACTCAAGATCCCTTCTCCCCACATTGGCATATGACTTTTGACGACTCTGAGATGTCTTTAACCTTTCTCTAATCAACTTCACCTTTTCCATAGCCTCGAATACCACATCAGGTCCAATCACTGAAGCTTCACCCACTTCAAACCAACCTATGGGTGATCTACATCTTTTACCATATAAAGCCTAAAATGGTGCCATCTCGATGCTTTCATGGTAACTATTGTTATAAGCAAACTCTATTAATGGCAAATGCTCATCCCAACTACCATTGAAGTTAAGAGCAAATGCCCTCAATATATCTTCTAGAGTCTGAATAGTCCTCTCAGCCTGACCATCTATTTACGGATGAAAAGTGGAACTCAAATAAACTTGGGTACTAAGACCCTACTGAAACGCTCTAAAAAACTGAGAAGTGAACTGAGTACCCCTATCCAAAATGATAAACAAGGGAACTCCATGCTGCCTGACTAGCTCCCGAATATACAATCTAGCATAATCCTCAATTGTATAAGATGTATGCATGGGCAAGAAACACCAGACTTAGTCAGCCTATTTACAATAACTCAAATAGAATCATGATGACGACGCAAAAGAGGTAAACCAGTCACGAAGTCCATATTCACCTCTTCCCACTTCCAAGTAGGTATACTAAACTCTTACATCACACCACCAGGTCTTTGGTGTTCTTCCTTAACCTGTTGGCACATTGCACACTTGGCTACAAACTCATCTATATTCTTCTTCATACCACTCCACCAATAGCTTTTCCGCAAGTCCCGGTATATCTTAGTAGTGCCGGGATGGATAGAATAACGCTCCATGCTCTTTAACCATAATCCTCTGCCTCAAATCATCAACACACAGAACACACAATCTACTGATACGCCCAAATTATAACTCTCGTTAGAAAGTGTAAGCGGTCGCTGTCAAATATAGAACCCAACTGGGTTGGGTGTCGAATCCCACAGGGAATACTTTGGTCACTAAGTGTTGCAATTATTAGTAGACTGTTGGTTGAAAATTCCAAGGACAAAAGGGGGGTTTGGTTTAAGCGTGAACTAATATTATCAAAGTAACAATGGAACGATTTGCGTAGTAAGATTTAATCACAGAGTTTGATAAGTTAGGGTTATGTCCACCTTATAAGTTCTACTTCTCTATTAACTATGAGTAACACGGAATTTAGACATGCATGCACTTATAGAGAATCGTATTCTAATTCTAAATCCAAGTGTTTCTCAACCATCAAGGATTTATTTTGCTTTAGCTCTCTCGAGCCTAAAGTGTATAACAAATGGTACAAATTCTCCAAGAAGTTAATCCGGTTAAGGCATTAACGTGTAAATAGAGATTGGAAACCCTATTTCCTTGTCACACTCTCTTTTCCAAACATGTAACTTTTCTCTCGAACAAGTTAATGCTATAATGGCGTATTCTCTATGTTTGCAACCATAAGAATTCAATCAAAATGAAGAGAGTAATGATATAAGTAGCATAACACATCAAGAATTCACAAACTCATAGTAATAGATAGTATCTTACAAGGTTTCCATAACCCTAACAGATAAGTTTAGCTACTCATGAATACAACGGAAATCAAAGTAGACATCATCATCATACCAAAACTTAGAGAAATCTCGGCTATGGAGATGAAACGTGTTTTCTTTCTCCGTTGCTCAAGTGAGCCATTTTCTGCTCTCAAAACTCGTACAAACTCTTCAACGTCAATTGTCAATAATAATCGAATGATAATGCTCATGATGCTGAAAAATTCAGCAATTAGGTTTTTAATAGCATCCTTGTCTAATAAGTTGCTACTGCATCCTTAAGTATTTAAAAATACTGGGTTTGCCCGGGAAAAAGTTCCCATGCATCACTTTCAGTCCAAAAGTTGCCTTCCCTCTTATGTGAAGTTTTCCTTTGTTGCCCACAGGTCCACAAAGTGCCGAAATCTTCATCATTGGTACCTGAAAACATGCTAATCACATAGGTCAGCTCACTTAAAGGAAAATGGACTAAAAGTGCAAGAATTATATATTTTATCCTCAAAACTTAGCTGAAACATGGGTAAATTATGGTGCTTAGGCGTGTAAATATGCCCAACATCATCTACCCTGCAATCTCAACATGCCATATCCCCCTTGGAAGAAAACCTCTACCTTTTGGTCCTTAACTAACTCCTTTAATCTGACCAAACTAGGATCTCTGTCTTGCTTGTCCTTCACTTTCGAAACTAAAGAGGATTCGAAACTACTCTGTACCAAAGTACTTCCCTCAGCTAAATCAAGCAGCCTAACACCCAATCTAGCCAGAAAGTGCACATCAAAAGCTAAGTCTTTCTTACCGTGCTCTACATGAGCAACACTACCCATGGACAACCTGCTAAGGGCATCTGCCACTACATTGGCCTTGCCCGGGTGATACAACACACTCATGTCATAGTTTTTTAACAACTCTAACCACCTTCTCTGCCTAAGATTCAACTCCCTATGGGTAAATACATACTGCAGGCTCTTATGATCAGTAAACACATCAACATAGACACTATGAAGATAGTGTCTCCAAATTTTCAAAGCAAAGGCCACAACAACTAATTCAAGATCATGGGTTGGGTAGTTCTTTTTATGCGGTTTCAACTGTATAGAGGCATAGGCTATAACCTTACCTCTTTGCATCAACACATAACTCAAATCAACTCTATAGGCATCAGAATACACCACAAAACCATCTGTACTATCTGGCAAAGTCAACACAGGGGCTGAAGTAAGTCGAGTCTTCAACTCCTGAAAACTCTTCTCATAGGAATCTGACCACTGGAACTTAACTTTCTTTTGGGTCAACTGGGTCATGAGAGATGCAATAGAAGAGAAACCTTCAATAAAACAGTGATAGTAGCCATCTAGACCCAAGAAACTTCTAATGTTAGACGAAAAAATAGGTCTAGGCCAATTTCTTACAACTTGTATCTTTTGGGGAGCAACTCTAATGCCTTCGGCTGAAATAATATGACCCAGAAAGGCTACTGATCTTAGCCAAAATTCACACTTACCAAATTTGACAAATATCTGGTGATCTCTAAGAGTTTCCAAGACAATTCTAAGGTGATCTACATGGTCGTTCTCAGTACGGGAGCACACAAGGATATCATCTATGAAAACAATGACAAAAATATTGAGATATTGCTTGAACACTCGATTCATGTGGCCCATAAAGGTTTCTGGGGCATTGGTTAGCCCAAAAGACATGACTAGAAACTCAAAGTGACCATAGAGGGTTTTGAAGGCTGTCTTTGGAATATCACATTCCCTCACTTTAAGGTTATGATAGCCGGATCTAAGGTCTATCTTGGAGAAATAACCCACACCTTGCAACTGATTAAAAAGGTCATCAATTCTCGGAAGAGGATACTTATTTTTTACTGTAACCTTGTTAAGCTAACGATAGTCAATGCACCTATGCAATGAACTATCTTTCTTTCGCATGAATAGAACAGGTGCGCCTCAAAGAGAAACACTGGGCCTTATGAAACCTTTGTCTAAAAGATCTTTGAGTTGCTCTTTCAACTCCTTAAGCTCTGCAGGTGCCATACTGTATGGCGGAATAGAAATGGGTTGAGTGTCGGGAAGAAGGTCAATCCCGAATTCTATCTCTCTATCGAGAGGTACCCCTGGGAGATCTTTCAGAAAAACATTAGGAAACTCATTAACAATGCTGAATGACTGAATAGTTGGAGTCTCAGACTTAGTATCTTTAACTCTAACTAGGTGATAGATGCAACCTTTGGATATTAGTTTTTGTCTTTGAGATAGGAAATAAAATGGCTCTTGGGAGATACCGAACTCTTAAACCACTCAAAAACTGGTTCATCAGGAAACTGAAAGTTGACCATACGAGTACGATAGTCTATAGATGTATAACAAGAATGAAGCCAATCCATACCCAGAATAAGGTCAAAATCCACTATGTCTAACTCTATCAAGTTAAAAAAAATGACTATATGAAGAACAGTAACACGATAATGTTTATACACTTGTTTAGCAACAATTGACTCCCCTACTAATGTGGAAACTAGGAAAGGCTCAGGAATCCTTTTGGAAATCATTTTAAAATTCACAGATACAAGTAGGGTCACATAAGAGAAACTTGACCTGGGGTCAAACAATACATAAACATCAAAGCAAAATACACGGAGCATACCAGTAACAACATCGTGAGAGTCCTCCTACTCCTGATGGAATGGTAAGACATAGAATCTGTTCTGGCGCTGACCGCCAGTAGTGCTAGATAAAGCACCCTGAGCAGGGGCGGGACGAGGTACAAGAGCTGGTGCACTAGTAGTCTGTGCCTGAGGTCGGACATCTCTGTTCCCCTGCCTAGCATGCAGGCAATCTCTAAGTTTGTGGCCCAGCTTGCCAAAACCAAAATAAACCCTTTGATCCGCTAAACACTCACCGATATAATATCTACCATACTTAGCACAAGAAGGATAGCGGGGTCTATTACTTACACTATTCTGCGACCTAGACATAGAAGACTTGTTTCTTTGGTCTTGTCTGCCTCTAGGTGCGGGAGCACTAGCTGATGAAGGTGATGGCATAGATGAACGACTCTGGAACTCTAGGTGGTTCCCTCTATGGGACTTAGCCTGACTATATTCATACTGCTCGGATCTAGACCTTTTGTTACCCCTCACTCTATCTCTCTCCCTTATCTTATTCACCTTTATCTATTATGCATGCATCATCAACCTAGCCAAATCTATATCCCTATTCAGCATTGCTGTCCTACACGTTTTCAGTACTAAACTAGAAACACCTATCACGAACTTGCTCATACTAGATCGGGTGTTAGAAATCAAATTAGGAGCATACTTGGCCAACTGGTTGAACTTCAAGCAGTACTCCTTAACAGTTATAGAGCCCTACCTTAAGTTCATAAACTTCTCAATCTTCGCTTTCCTCATCTCAAGTGGAAAGAACTTTTCCAAGAATGCATCTTGGCGCACCTGCCAAGTCATAGGAGCAACACCCTCACCTCTACCCTTCTTCAATGCTACCACCCAATCATAAGCAATATTTTTCAACCTATATGACCCATCTCAACACTTTCTTCCTCAGAAACATGCATCACCTGTGTGATCTTTCTTACCTCCTTAAGGTATAACTGTGGGTCCTTACCTGCCTTAGAGCCATAAAACTCTGGTGGATTCATCCGCATAAAATCACAAATCCTAGCAGCAGCTAAATCACCTCCTTGCTGATTTGAAACTACGGCCTGGTTATTAGCCTAAACATTAGTGGTGACTTCTTGGGCTAACGCCTGAAAGGCCGCCCAAAACTCAGCATGAGACACTGTCTCATTCAAGGGATCAACAGGCTGGGGTTGCTCATTATCATTTCTACAGGCATTCGTGCTTCGGGGCGGCATTTTCTGAAATAGAAAAGCACGAATTATTATATGAGAGGGAAATCTGTAGACACGATAGAATCTGAAAGAAAGAAATAACTTTTTCTTAAAATATCTCATAGCCTCTTGCTCATAGATGTGGCGCGCTACACACCGATGATCAAGGCTCTACTCAATAAGGCTTGTCAGACTCCCTAGAACTCCTTAAACCTTAGGCTCTGATACCAAGTTTGTAACGACCCAAAATCTTCTCCCGGGATGACACACGGTGCTTAAGGCTACAAGTAGCCCCAAGCTAACCCATTGAGCCAGTCACTACATAAAATAACTCATTTCGAGAAGAAATAAAAAACACTAGCACTGTCGTATCAAATGATAGAAAATATAAAAAAAAATACTCGATCCAAATGACCGCAAAACTGGAAATCTCAACATACTAACAATCTGATAACTAGTCTGACAAAGCCTCTACTACTCCATGATCTAGAGAGATATTGGGACAGGTCCCCAACTGACTCAAACTAAATTGAAACCAATAACATATCCTCTAAAATATAGAAATGTTTGAAGATAGGTCCTCGAACCATGAGGACTCAGCACTATGGAGATGTAGACAAAGGTACTCAAAAATTACTGATGAAGCTGGGACTGAGCACCTGAACCTATATTATAAGATAATATAGCACATAGACATATATGTGGATCAGCACTTGGGGATGTACTGAGTATATGGGGGTATATGCCTGTACATAAAACAATATCCATGCTTTTTAATCAATTCATGCATGTAAATATGAATAACTCGCATAGCATGAATAAGTCTAATATAATAAGCACATAAATCATTTAGAATGAATCATGTAACACAAATCTCGTTAGTCATTATACTTTAGCTTTAAAATTTTAAATTTTCTCTTATTCTCATTACTTGTAGACTAAAGAAAGCTTTAAACGATACTTTCCAACTTATGCATATATCTCATTGAGAGTAAAACTTCTTTAATGCTCAAAAACTTAGAACTCTTTTAAACTCAAGACACTTGGAACTCGTAATTCTATAACTCTTACTAGTAGAGAAAACTACTTTCTTCTTGGGAAAATTTTACTTCAAGAAACTATTTTAAAAATCTTACAATTAGGGAAAATCACTTATCCCAAAGCTTTAGGGAAAAAATATTCTATCTCAAGGGAGGTTCTCTTAACCGACATAAACGATGCGAGCTACATGGAGTCCAACGTCTTATCCTCCTAAGAAAGAAACCTCACATTGTGGAGAGGCATCATACTCTTGCCAGGGAGTATAACCTCAACTCAATTATCACTTATCTCGGCCTCGTACCCATAAATCTCAATCCTACGGTGGCACGTAGTTCTGGGATATGAAACCATAGTAACTTACCCAACTCGGTGCTAAATACTACTCTCTTTAGTTGGCTACGCTCATCTCATGAAAATCCACTTTAAAAATAATCTCATGGTTCATAAGAAACCAACTATAAAATCTGTAATCTCATTTGATAAAGTGGATTTCAAAGATACTATGACCATTAAGGTCAAAACTTTCTCAATGATCCCAAAATACTTAAATCATGGGTGCTTATAGCACAAAATTTCATAAAAATAGAAATCTCAAGTAGGGTTTAATGTCCCATAATCAAATTTTAAGTTAAGACTCATCAAAATACATACTAGATGTCATAAGGATACACAAATCATATAGAAATCTGGAATGTTCAGCAATTTGTCTTAAAATCTCAACATACTCATGTACTTCAATTTCTAGAACATTGGCAAATCTCAAAATATCATGCATAGTAATATTGGGTATGAACCCACACTTCAAATTCATAGGAAAACTCATAAATTCAAATAATTTAAAATAAGTTTTGGGCACAAGGATGAAAGAATTGTCCTTGTTCAAACCCCATATACCTTAGATTGTGAAACTAGATGAACAAGCTTGCTTGAAACTCTTCTTCTTACTCTTTGAGAGAGGGTTCTTAAAGCCTTGGACTTGGGAAACTCGAATCTCAACTCAATTTGTAGAATCTATGGTAAGTTCTTGAATTTTTTGGAGAAGGGTTTTGGGTTGTTCTTGAGGAAGAAACCCTAGCCTTTCGATGTTTTGGGAGATAATGAAGTCATATGCTTCATTTTGCATATATCTAAGTGTTAAAAGAGGAAAAAGGCCAAAAATGACTTAAATTAATGAACAGGATTTGCGATGGTCAGAGTGATGATCTGTCACTTGTCTGACGGTGCATTGGATCATCCATCGCACGTTGGTTAGAAAAAAGCCACACTGCCTTAGTTGCGATGGTCCGTTGCTAGCTTTATGGTCTATCATCTTGGCCATCGTACTTGGGCCAGAAAAAGGAGTCACTACCTTGGTTACGACGGTCCAGGAGACAATCCATCGTAAACTAGACGTTCCGTCAACCTGTCCGCCGTACCTGTGCGGTTTTGACAACTCTCAGTAAATCGGCCATAACTTTTCACCTTGATACCGGATTTGGAAGAAATTGGTATCGTTGGAAAGATAATTCAATTCTCTACATGATAAAAAGTTGATATTAGGGAAATTCTACATGGTTTAAAATATTTCTCACTTGGTAATTCTTCCCTTACTCTTCTTAAAGATGAAACTCGACTTAAAGAAAAATCCGGGGTATTACACTTCCCAAAGTGATTTAGTCATTTCTCCTAATAATGTTTCTAAATATCTACACATAATTTCTACATCTGGTTCTTGATTACCCTATAAATGTTGTATGTAGTCTGCTATAACTACATTTTTCCATATATCTATTACATTATTCCATGACTGAGGGTCATGAGCTGGTAAATTTAGAATTTTTCCTTTATTACCACCTTCTTGTAATCTAATGAGTTCTTCTATTGTAATTCTTCTCCCTCTAGGTTTTATGTCTTGTTTTGCTTGAATGTCTGGGTTTGTTCTGAATACTCTATATCTTGGTAAATTTCCTATTGTTACTGGTACTCGTTGCATATCAGTTGTTCTATGGAAAGGGCTTGCAGTGCTTACTTCACTTTCCATAAATTCTTTTATACTTTCGTCTATACTATAAATCGATTCTGAGTCTTCACCTTTTTTATCCTTTTTATGTGTATAACCATAATTATTTGTTCTTAATTCACATTTTATAAAATGTTCTTTCATTTCTTCAAGTTTTAAGTTTAATAATTTACAACCTGTGCATTTAAATATGCTATTATTTTTTATTTCATATAGGGCCTCTGCTTTCATTATAGCCTTATTACTTCAAAACTATCTTCTTCCATTATTTCTATATTCATAAAATTAGTGTTCTCACATTCTTCAATCTCTTCCTTAGTTTCTCTTTCATTTGTATATGTATAATCTGTAAATCATACTGAGGTGTCTCCTTTCTTGTTAATATACATTAAATGATCTGTGGGATTTAATATTTCTTTCTTACTAAAATTTTCTAAATTCCATTCTAATCCTGCATATTCTTCTTGTTTTATCTTTAAAAGGCTTCATTAATTTAATTCCTTTATTTCCTATTATACTTACTACATCATCTATCTTTAAATTAAATTTCATACTACTGTTGGTGGTAAGTTTTCCTATAAATCCTACACATATTAATAAATTATTTCCGTTGTTCATTTCTTCATATCCTTTAGTCTGAATGCCTATCGTTATAAATTTTCCAAATTCTATATATTTTATCATATAATCTGCACTACAATAAAAAAGTCCTCTATTTGTCGACATGTCTACTTCTGTTATTTCTATTATGGATCTTTTCAGGTCTGACCATCTATTATCATATATTATAACTAATACCTTAGTTCCTAGATTTTTTCTAGTTAGGACTTTTAAACCAACTACTATAAGTCCCATATGCATGAGGCTCATGTTTGACTTTGCAATCTGTCTTAAAGATTCTGGACTTATTAAATTTACACTAGTACTATCATTTTTAATTATGCATAATTGCTCTTCCCTATAATGTTTATACAATTGTGCCATTGAAAATATTCCTTCATTGTATAAAGTTTTAGAGCTTAAGAGTTTTAATTTGTTCTGTTGAAAAAGTTGTATGTCTTTGTCCACGTCTACTATCCTTTCTAGATATTATCTTGAAATCATTTTTGGTCTATTTATAATTCTGGATAACATGTTGGTTGTTAGTCTTTCTTGGTTGAAGCTTGGTCTTGGTCTATCTTGTCTATTCATGGATGTTGAAAAAAGGTCCATGTTTTTTATTTGGTTTTAATAGCTTCGTCTTTTTCTTTTTGGGGAGTTAACTTTATCTCTTTTAGTTGTTTTATTAATTCTTTTATATTTTTATCTTGACCGTCTTTTTGTTTTTCTCTTTCTATATTTTTATTAAGTTCTAATATTAGTAAAATTACAATATTATTCTATTTTATGATTAGAGAGTTTGCTTTTCCCTGAGGTTGATGGTCTGATAATCCTTCGGGATTTGGTTGAATTTGTGCTGCCTTTTGTAATATTGTTAGATAAAGTTTATCTTGTAATATATCACTCATGAGAGTATTATATTTTTTATTTGGTTAATTTCTTTCCATACCTCTTGTAGTACTAGCTTTATTTCTATATTGTCTATGTTATCTTTGACTTTATTAACTAAATCTTGAAATTTCTTATATAATTCTGCTTGTTGATTTTTTAAGAAATCAAAATTTAATTCTATTTTACCTAGCAATTTCTTCTGTTTGTTTTGCAGGTCTTCTAATATCTCTAGAGTTTTCAATATTTTAGTATTTTCCTGTTGAACTTTCTCTCCTAGATTTATTATAAAGTCTGTAATAGTGTTTAGTTGAGAATCCTCTCATGCAAAATATGTTCTCCGTTACCGAAATTACATTTAATTAATTAATCATCTTTTATTCGTCTATGCCTCTTTTCTGCTTTTATTTGCAAATCTAGATATTCTATTTTCTTTAAGGAATCTATTGTAATGTTTTATCCTAGCCAAAAAGTCTCTCTATTACATTCTTCTCTAATTGATTTTATTCTAATCTTCCAATAGTCTATACAATATCCAATCTGTTCTAGTTTATTTTTTAACAGAAATAAGTGGTCTATACAACGTAAAAGATCTTCGCGGTATGAACATATAATAGCTTCTAGCAAATCTATTGATTCTACTACTCTTATTTTTTCTATTAAATCTTGTTCCTTTTTTAAAATTCGATTAAAATCATACAAGTTTTTATATAAGTAATTGAATGGTCTTTGAACTTGTCTAGCAAACGGATGCGTTTTCATATACTTTAATTATTTTTATCCTAAAGGAATATCTACTATGTCACACCGTTTCTTTAGATAACTTATCCTTCTATTGTAATATGTTATGTCGATTCTAAGTCCATGTAAATCCCATCTTATTTCACTTAAATATTCTTTGAAAAATTCTGATTTTGATGTTTCTAGAGTTGCTAATAAGTCCAGATTGTTACTCAAAACTATTTCTTCTGCTACTTTGTCTGCCCTTTTTTTTATTTCTTCATTTAAAAACCAATATATGAATCGCATATCGTTAGCAAAAGGATAACTTTTCAATTATTATTATTTCTAGACTTAAGATGCTTTATCAATTCGTACTCTAAACCGGATATTATAGTGATTAGATTATCTAGTCTTCTCGGATCTTCTTTTGTATTATTTAGTTTTTTATATTCTAAGTATAAACTATATAAATTATTCTTGATTTCTTCTAATGATTTTGTATTTGTATGAGGTGTGTTCATTAAGCTAAATAAAAAGGATACTTTTCTCTGAAAATCTTATCTACCCTTAGTTTGTAGTTAATATAAATTATTTGGTCTCTGACTTCTCTTAATCTATTATCTACTTCTTGTAGTTCTGTCTAGATTTCTTCTCTTGATTCTTTACAAAGCTCAAATAATTTAATATTTAACTGTTAATATTTAACTGCCTTTGTTTTATTAAGATCTTATATAAATTTATAAATTCTTTCTTTAAATTTCTAGTAGACCAATAATATTCTGAATCTAATATTATTAAACGTTCGTAGGGTCTGGGTTTCCTTTTCTCAGTTCTTGATACCATAAGTAATAAAGTCTCCTAGAATCTTAGAGCTCTGATACCATAAGTAATAGACAGTCAGATAGTAATAATATAGAATATAATAAACAAATAATAATAATATAGATAATAATAACAATATAGTAATAATAGAGAATATAATAAGCATATAATAGAAAATAATTGACAGATAAATAATAAAGATAAATAATAATAGACAGTTAATAATAATTTAATATTATAATAGACAGATAATAAATAATAGATGAATAGTAATAATAATAATAACAATAATAATAGATAATAATAATTATAAATATAGAAACAGATAATAATATTGAATATAATAAACAGATAATAATAATATAGATAATAATAATAATATCAAAGATATAAACAGATAATAAGCAAGTATGAAAATAAAGCAGAGTTAAAGCAGATGTGGAATATGTGGTGTAAAATCCTACTTAGTACTCCCTCCTTCGTTATCCTTAGTCCAGTGTAGTAGAAAAGTTATATAGATCAAAGTGTATTTTCTCCAAATAAAATAAATTATTTTTTACATTTTTTTATTTTTTTATTTTTGATTTTTTTTATACCCTGTTCATCTCTTTTTCTTCAGTTTTAGGTATTTAGCAATGACTTCTTTAATCACACCCTGGGATGAGACAACAGTCCTTTCAAATCATTAGTGGACTTCTTTAGTTCCCTAGGAATTTACAGATTAATCCATCGTCATTTGCTAAACACTGAGGGAATAACCATATACTAGGGGTATATTTATAAATAATTTACCAATTTAACAAGATCAGAAAATTGGCGGTAATCCGCATGGCTATCCAGATCTATAATATTAAAACATAAGTAAATATGTACTAATATATAATTTATTAACTTTACAAGATCAAAAAACTGGCGGTAATCCGCAAGGTTATCCAGATCTGTAATAGTAATAATAGATAGAAAATATGAACTTCATTAATTCAAACATAATTTACAAATTAGAGAGAAAAATACAAAGATCTATGTAACTACTACTTACATGTCTTTAGGAAGAAGTGAGGTTTTCCTTTCGGGAGTCCTCTGAAAGCTAGCAGCTACCGGAAAATAAAGAAATAAAGACTAATATAGACTACACATTTTTTTAGATGAACAAACTAAGAACTTTATGAACAAAAAACTTTAGAAGACTATTTTCTCACTCTTGATTTTTCTCTCACTTTTTCTCTCTAACTTTCTATGTTTAAGTCTTCCGTAAGGTGGTATTTATAGGTATTTGTGGACTTCAAATCTTGATTTCAATGTACTTGATAAAATTTTTGCAAGACTTTGGATGGGTCCCACGATCACATGGCTATGTCTTTACTTTAATTTCCATCCGTCAATTTATTTATCTATTATTGCATACGTCTCTTATTTTGTTTATTATAAATATCTTCATTGCTTACGTATCCAGATTATGTAATGCTTCTGAGTCAAAATCCATTCCTGAATCATCGTCTGTATTTGGGTCTTGGGAAAATTGATCCATGGCCGAATTGTATTCTCGATCATATTCATCACTTTCTCCGTCTGATAGTCCCAGTCTTGTTCCCATTCTGGGTGGTCTTGTTTTTTCTCCTGGAATTCTGAATCTTGGTTCTAGTGGTTCTAGATTCATTGCTATTTCCTTGGGCAGTTGCTCTGCTAATAATTTTTTATTGAGTCTACTACTATTTTTTGCTATATTTCTTTTTTCATTTTTCTTTGAAAAATGAAAAATGAAAAAAGAAATATAGAAAAAAATAGTTGTGCATCTATAGTGCTTACACGCCACAGGTGGGCCTAGACGAAGAGGAGAAAAGGAGATTTTAGAAGGTTTTGGATGAGGTGGTTTGAGGTGTGCCTAGCTCAGAGAAGATTTTCATAGGAAGGGACTTTAATGGGCATATCGGGTCAGTACCATTAGGGTATGAGGATGTGCATGGAGGATTTGGTTTTGGGGTTAGGAATGATGAGGGAGCTGCTCTTTTGGATTTTGCAAGGGCCTTTGGGTTGGTGGTGGTGAATTCGAGCTTTCCGAAGAAGGAGGATCACCTGGTTACTTTTCGTAGTAGGCTAGCTAAGACCCAAATTGACTTTTTGCTGCTTAGGAAGGAGGACAGAGTTTTGTGTAAGGATTGTAAGGTTTTCCCAATGAGAATCTAGTGACCCAACATAGACTTCTGGTGATGGATTTGGTTATTAAGAGGGGAAGAAGAGAAGGGGTGATGAGGGTCGACATAAAGTTAGGTGGGGTGGCCTGACTCCGGCCAGTCTTTGGAGATAGAGGTGAAGTTGGAAGGGATAGGGGTGTAGGACTGTAGGGGGGCATGGATAGTATATGGGCTAGGGTCGTGGGTTGCATCAAGGATACTGCTAGAGAGGTTTAGGGTGTTTTGAAGGGATAGTCTGGCCGGCATCGGGGGGACTGGTGGTGGAATAAAGAAATTAAGAAAAAGGTGGAGACAAAGAAGGCGACGTACATTAAGTTGGTTGGGAGTAAGGATGAAGAGGAGAAACGTGTGAGCAAGAAAAAATACAAGTTAGCTAAGAAAGAGGCTAAGTTAGCTGTTATAGCTGCTAAGACAACAACTTTTATGAGTCTGTATAAGCGGTTAGAGAAGAATGGCAGGGAAAACAAATTGTTTAGGCTTGCTAAGGTTAGGGAGCGGAAGGGTCAGGATCTGGACCAAGTGAAGTGCATTAAGGGAGAGGATGGCAGAGTTTTGGTAGAAGACGCTCTTATTAAGAAAAGATGGAAGTCGTATTTTCATAGGCTCTTAAATGATGAGGGGGACAGAGGTGTTATGTTGGGGGAGTTGGATCACTCTGGGAGTGTCGCGATTTCAACTTTTGTCGGTGTTTTAAGGTAGAGGAGGTTAGTGAGGCTATTCATAAAATGCAAAGGGGCAGGATGATGGGGCCCAACTTTTGTAGATTTTTGGAAGTTTTCTTGTAGGGTAGCATTGAGGTGGCTGACTAACTTGTTTAACATCATTTTTAAGTCCACTAAGATGTCTGAGGCATGGAGATGGAGCATGATGATCCCTTTATATAAGAACAAGGGTGACATCCTGTAACGCCCCGATTATCTGAACCGAAATGCTACATGGTGCTCATGACCCCGAAGGACCACAAGCTAACCCATGACTGATATCTGTACCTGTACACTACATAATATATAAATATAAATGCGAAAACATGAAATGAAGGCCATAAGGTTCAATACTAAACATAATATGAGTAATAAAAATATCTGAATAAAGAGGTGTCATAATACCAAAATAGAACTAAAATACTGAAGTCTGAATCTAGTCTGTAATATAGTCTGCGTCTAGTCTGAAAGCCTCTACTATCTGAATAATCTGAATAAGGATCTGATGGGACATGTCCCCAACTAACTTTGACTAATTAACTAATCAATGAGAAGATAGAGAAATAATCATGTCCTCAAAGGATGAGGACTCACTTCTAACTCTGACTGCTAAAATTTGCAATACTACTGCTGCTATGGAACTCGTGCCTCTAAACCTATGGCGTAAAATAAAACACCATAGAGTGAATACGTCAGTACGTCTGAATGTACTGAGTATACGAGTGAGGTAGGCTAAATGCAAAGGGTTTATATGCATGAACAATGCTGATTGATATGAACATAAGAATACATATATGCACAAGTAACTATAACTAAACCCGTGTTGATACTGACTACTGAATTGAAATGCTAACAACATGAGTTTACTGATACTGAGATACTGAATAGATTAACAACTATTTCTGACAGTTTGAATTATGAAAAACTGGTCTAATTGACTATGTCTAATAGTCTTGAAACTGAATACTGATAACATAAGCTATGACAACTGATCTAACTGATATAACTGTGATGATCGGCCTAACCGATGTAACTGATACTGAGCGACTGTATCTAATAGTCTAAATCTTCTAATAATGATTAGGAGTGACTAAGCTTAAGATCAGGACTAACTAACGAGTGATCCCTGAAACTGATATTGAGAATACTCAACTGAATCTTAGAATTAGATTAAGCCTATCTGGTGGGTGACCTCTGTAAGTACTAATACTGAATAACTCTATATTAGACCAAGCCTATCTAGTGGGTGGTCTATGAATCTGTGGAACTATCTGAGTTTATTATCGAGATTAATGACTGTATCTGACAGTCCTGATTTCTGAGTTCTACTCTAAAGACTGATACTAAAACTGTAACTGTAGGAGTGCTCACTTAACCGACATGCCCCGAATCTGAACTGGTGGGGTCCAACCTATAACCCTAGCTGGAAGGGTGTCATTACCGTGCCACGGGTAAACACCTGTCTGGCCTATCTGACGGGTGACCCTCATAGAAAGTCAAGCCTAAGGCAGTATAATAGTCAAGCCTCTCTGACGGGTGACAAGGTTTTTTCTGACGAGTGACTCCTACATCCTATGCTAGCTATGTAGTTTTGGAGTTCAGGGATTTCTCCTAATGACTTTGTCTCTCTGACGGGGAGCCGTCATCCCTGCACTCGCTCGGTGCTAGCTCCTACTCCTAACTAAAAGACTCTGAACTGATCTTAGAACTTGTACTTGATCTGAACTGAAGTTGTTACTGAGTTTCTTACTTGACTGATCTGACTGAGTTCACTTGGTTCCGTTATCTGATGGAATACTATTAAATCTATTATCTGACTGAATGATACTAAGTTCTGAATTGATTTCTTGAATGCTACTGAGATCTGAGTTGAGTATTGAACTGAAGCTAGAATAATAACAATACTTAGATTACTGAGATTTCTTAAGTTCTATAACTGTCTGAGAGTTCTGAATTCAGTAACTAACTGAGTTCTACTGATCATAGCACGACTGAGATTATCTTGAGACTGACTCAGCTCTAGGCACACAGTTATATTTTTTGGGTACAAGTACCCCCAGGACTCGATGGAAAGAAACTGACACACATGATACTTCTTGATCATAAGAATAACATCCACAATTCATAATACCATAAGTAGGGAATTTCATACTACACATAGTTCTCAACACCTTATACATGAAAAGGAATACATATAACATGGGTAAACTTGCATATCTCAATATCATGGACATTCCATATCACAACAACAACTCATAACAACAACACATATCAATAACATGGAGTTCATGTGGACACATAAGGAATAGAACATGGACTTGTCATTTAAGCACTATTAAGTCATAAAAACATGGATTCTATCATTCTTGGCATTTTATCAAACATCCTACATGCATAACTTTGGGCATAGGTGTACTTATCAATTTGACAATCTTAATCCATCCAAAATTCATGGGTTTCAACTAACCTACTCACATGCTTCATGAAAAACACATCAAGATACAATTTTGAATCCAAACAACAATCATCAACATGAATATAGTCATAACACAACAAGGAAATCACAATTTCTAATTTAAAACATAATTCTTGAGCTCCATGGATGAAAGGGATCCATGGATGAACACTACGCATACCTTAGATTGAAGATCCGTGAAAACTAGAGGTGAAATCGGCTTGAATCTTAAAAGAGATCTAATGTTTATTTAAGGTTCTTGATTTTTTTCTTGACTAGGGTTTAAACCCTTTGGGAGAAAATGTTGTTATTCTTGAGGAGATGATCTTGAGAGGAAACCCTAATCTTGTGGTTAAGAGTGTATGAGAGAATTTTTTTTGAGATGTTTAACTGAAGAAAATAGGAGAAAGTTACATTCCTTGAGGGTTTTAAGTCGTGGGAGGCAAAGGAAAATACAAAAATACCCTTACAAAACCACTTCCTAATTGCTGAATTTATCAGCTAATAACCAAGGCTGAAATGTCGTCAGATTTGTGATAAGTCGTCACAAATGTCGTCACTGAGGGTTGGTTTCTGCCTAAGGCTGATGAAATTCATGATAAGCCATCAGAATTGTGATAAGTTATCACAAAATTTCGTCACTGGGGGCTGGTTTCTTCCTAAGGCTGACGACATTCGTGATAAGCCGTCAGACTTGTGATGAGTTATCACAAAATGTCGTCACTCAGTTTTCTAGGCTGATATGCTGGAGTAAAATGGGCATAACTTTTTGCTCCGATATCGGATTTGGGAAAAATTGGAATCGTTGGAAAGATAATTCAAAGATATTTCATTTGTCATAACTAGGTACTCTAATTCGATATATACAAAGAGTTATGGTTGATTTAATTTGACCTAAGTTTTGACGCTCACTAAAACTTAAACGATAGGAAAACTTTCAACTTGTCCTTGAGTTAGGGGACCTCTATGATCTAAATTCATGCTCAAATATATTCACACACTACATAATTGATTAACACACTAAATTTACATAGTATTCGAGGATTTTGGAACGTCTATACATATGAATGACGGATTTTCATTCTAGTCTAAAATGTGGGGCGTTATATTATCTCCCCCTTGGAATCATTCATCCCCGAATAAAACTTGATAGACTGAGAATACTGATAGACTAAACTTACTTAAAGTACATGAATTTTTGAAACATGACTATATGGATAGAATAACTGACATGCTGAAAATTCATACTGAACATGCATATCTGATGCATGATTATTTGACGGAATTCTTATACTGAGTTTGCATACCTGATGCATGAAATACATGACTAAGAAATTCTCATGAATGCATAACTAGATACACTAATAAGATGAGCTTCTACTACTGAGCATGCATATCTAATGCATGAATACTTGACTGAACTGACTCTTAAAAGCATGACTGACTATGCAATGATAACTAATGTAAAGCTTGTAATGAGAATCTGAGTATAAAACTGAATGGGTTTTAGGAATTAAAAACATCGGGGAGTTATAGGGTATATCCCCCTTGGGACACTATGTCCCTCTAAGAACACTTACTTCACCAAAGTACTTGAGAAAACTGAGGCAATGCACAAGGCAACTATGAACTGGTTCATAACTAAACACCTGGGATCTGAATTAATGCATGATGCATGAACTGAGTTATACTCACAACTACTAGAATATACTATCTTGGAATAGTTACATGCCTGAGATTTCTTATAGCATGATTAGATGAAAAGATGAGAAAACAAACTATAGAATCTGACTTTCTGAGAAAGCTCTATCTGTAGGACTTTGGGCTTCACTACTTCTATTACCTTAAAAGTAAGGTAAAGTTGACATGAATGGAATACAAAGAGAATCCACATAAGTTTCTTAGAGAACCTTTTTATAGCACGATATGAGACATTAAAGAAGGAAAACTATTCCTATAAACATCTTATAGCCTTCTTTACATAAATGTGGCGCAAAACACACCCATGTACTAGACTCTACTAGATACGGCTTTCAGACTTCCTAGGACTCTATTGAACCTTAGGCTCTGATACCAAGTTTGTAATGCCCCGATTATGTGAACTAAAATACTACACGGTGCTTATGACCCCGAAGGACCACAAGCTAACCCATGACTGATATTTGTACCTATACAATGCATAATATATAAACATAAATGTGGAAACATGAACTGAAGGCCATAAGGTTCAATACTGAACATAGTCTAAGTAATAAAAATGTCTGAATAAAGAGGTGTCACAATACAAAAACAAAACTGAAATACTGAAGTCTGAATCTAGTATGTAATCTAGTCTGCGTTTAGTCTAAAAGCCTCTACTTTATGAATAATCTGAATAAGGAGCTGATGGGATATATCCCCAACTAACTCTGACTAATGAACTAATCAATGAGAAGATAGAGAAAAAATCATATCCTTGAAGGATGAGGACTCACTTCTAACTTTAACAGCTGAAATCTATAATGCTACTACTGCTCTGGAACTCGTGCCTCTGAACTTATGGCATAAAATAAAATACCATAGCACGAATGTATCAGTACGTGTGAATGTACTGAGTATACGAGTGAGGTAGGCTAAATACAAAGGGTTTATATACATGAACAATGCTAATTGATATGAACGTGAGAATACATACATGCATAAGTAACTATAACTGAACTCGTGGTGATACTGACTACTGAGTCAGAATGCTGACAACATGAGTTTACTGATACTGACATACTGAATATATGAATGACTATTTCTGACAGTTTGAATTATGAAGAATTGGTCTGATTGACTGTGTCTAACAGTCCTAAAACTAAATACGGATAACATAAGCTATGACGACTGATCTAACTGATATAACTGTGATGATCGTCCTAGCTGATGTAACTGATACTGAGCAACTTTATCTGCTATTCTAAATCTTCTAATAATGATTAAGAGTGACTAAGCTTGAGATCAGGCCTAACTAACGGGTGATCTCTGAAACTAATATTAAGAATACTCAACTGAGTCTGAGACTGAGATCACGCCTATCTGATGGGTGACCTATGTAAGTACTGATACTGAATAAATCTACGTTAGACCAAGACTAACTAGCGGTTGGTCTATGAATCTGTGGACTATCTAACTTCCTTACTGAGATTAATGATTGTATCTGACAATCCTGATTTCAAAGTTCTACTCTGAAGACTGATACTAAAACTGTAACTGTGGGAGTACTCACTTAACCAATATGCCTTGAATCTGAACTGGTGGGGTACAGCCTGTAACCCCAGTTGGAAGGGTGTCAATACCATTCTACGGGTAAAGACCTCTCTGGTCAATCCTATCTGACGGGTGACCCTCGTAGGAAGTCAAGACTAAGGTAGTATAATAGCCAAGTCTCTCTGACGGGTGATAAGCCTTTTTCTGATAGGTCACTCCTACATTCTGCGCAGTCTACGCAGTTCTGGAGTTTAGGGATTTCTCCTAATGACTCTGCTTCTCTGATGGGGAACCTTCATCCCTGCACTCACTCATGCTAGCTCCTACTCCCAACTTAAAGATTCTAAATTGATTCTTAGAACTTATACTTAATCTAAACTGAAGCTGTTACTGAGTTCACTTGGTTCCGTTATCTGATGGAATACTATTGAATCTATTAACTGACTGAATGATACTAAGTTCTGAATTGATTTCTTGAATGCTACTGAGATCTGAGTTGAGTACTAAACTGAAGCTGGAATGATAACAATACTTAGATTACTGAGATTTCTTAAGTTCTATAACTGTCTGAGAGTTCTGAATTCAGTAACTGATTGAGTTTTACTGATCATAGAATGACTGAGATTATCTTGAGACTAACTCGGCTCTAGGCACACAGTTATATTTTTCGAGTACAAGTACCCCCAGGACTTGATGGAAGGAAACTGACACACATGATACTTCTTGATCATAGGAATAACATCCACAATTCATAATACATAAGTAGGGGATTTCATACTACACATAGTTCTCAATACCTTGTACATGAAAGGGAATACATATAACATGGCTATACTTACATACCTAAATATCATGGACATTCTATATCACAATAATAACTCATAACAACAACACATATCAATAACATGGAGTTCATGTGGAAACATAAGGAATAGAACATGGACTTGTCATTTAAGTACTATTAAGTCATAAAAACATGGATTCTATCATTCTTGGCATTTTATCAAACACCTTACATGCATAACTTTAGGCATAGGTGTACTTGTCAATTTGACAATCTTAATCCATCCAAAATTTATAGGTTTCAACTAACCTACTCACATGCTTCATGAGAAACACATCAAGATACAACCCTGAATCTAAACAACAATCATCAACATAAATATAGTCATAACACAACAAGGAAATCACAATTCATAATTTAAAACATGATTCTTGAGCTCCATGGATGAAAGGGATCCATGGATGAACACTACGCGTACCTTAGATTGAAGATCCGTGAAAACTAGTGGTGAAATTGGCTTAAATCTTGAAAGATATCTAATGTTTCTTTAAGGTTCTTGATTTTTTTCTTGGCTAGGTTTTATCCCCTTTTGGGAGCGAATGTTCTTGTTCTTGAGGAGATGATCTTGAGAGGAAACTTTAATCATATGGTTGAGAGTGTATGAGAGAATTTTTTTTGAGATGTTTAACTGAAGAAAATAGGAGAAAGTTACGTCCCTTGAGGGTTTTAAGTCATGGGAGGCGATGGAAAAGACCAAAATACCCTTATGAAACCACTTCCTAATTGCTGAATTTGTCAGCTGACGACCAAGGCTGAAATGTCGTCAGATTTATGATAAGTCATCACAAATATCATCTCTGGGGACTGGTTTCTGCCTAAGGCTGACGAAATTCATGATAAGCCATCAGACTTGTGATAAGTTATCATAAAATATCTTCTTTCAATTTTCCAGGTTGACATGTTGGAGTAAAATGGGCATAACTTTTTGCTCCGATATCATATTTGGGCTAAATTGGTATTGTTGGAAAGATATTCAAAGCATTTTCATTTGACATAAGTAGGTCCTCTAATTCTATAAATACAAGGAGTTATGGTCGATTAAAGTTGACCCATGTTTTGACGCTCACTAAGACTTGAACGATAGGAAAGCTTTCAACTTTTCCTTGAGTTAGGGGACCTCTATGATCTAAATTCATGATAAAATAGATTCACACACTACATAATTGATTAACACACTAAAGTTACATAGGATTCGAGGCTTTTGGAACTTCTACGCATATGAATGATGAATTTTCACTCTAGTCCGAAATGTGGGGCGTTACACATCCAGAGTTGCAACAATTATCAGGGTATTAAGTTATTGAGTCACACCATGAAAATTTAGAAGAGGGTGGTGGAACAGAGGTTAAGAAAGATTGTGTTTATTTTAGAGAATCAATTTGGTTTTGTGCCTGGTCGCTCCACGACTGAGGCAATTCACCTAGTGCGAAAACTGGTAGAGTAGTATAAAGAGAGGGAGAAGAATCTTCACTTGGTGTTTATTAACTTGGAAAAGGCATATGACAAGGTCCCTAGGAAGGTTCTGTGGAGATTCTTGGAGGTGAGAGGGGTTCCTATGGCGTACATTAGAGTGATTAAGGACATGTATGAGGGGGTAAAGACTCGAGTAAGGACAGTGGGAGAAGATTCTGAGCATTTCTCGATCTTGACTGGGTTGCACCAGGGATCGACTCTTAGTTCATTTATTTTGCCATGGTGATGGATGTGTTGACGAGGAGCATACAAGGAGAAGTGCCTTGGTGTATGATTTTTGTGGATGATGTAGTTTTGATTGATAAGTCGCGATAAGGTGTTAATGATAAGCTAGAGGTTTGGCGACAAATCCTGAAGTCTAAAGGTTTTCGGTTGAGTAGGACTAAGATGGAGTACTTGGAGTGCAAGTTTAGTGACTCGAGGCAAGAGAAGGATGTGGTAGTGAAGTTGGATTCCCAGGCGGTTTGCAAGAGGAATAGTTTTAAGTATCTTGGGTCTATGATTCAGGGGAATAGAGAGATAGATAAGGATGTATGTCACCATATTGGGGCAGATTGGATGAAATAGAGGCTCTCTTTGGAAATTTTATGCGATAAGAAGGTACCCCCCAAGATGAAAGGCAGATTCTATAGAGTTGCAGTCCGGCTAGATATGTTATATGGAGTGGAGTGTTGGTCGGTTAAGAATTCTCATATCCAAAAGTTGAAGGTGGCGAAAATGAGGATATTGCGTTAGATGTATGGTTTTACAAGGGCTGTCAGGGTTAGGAATGATATTATTCAGGAGAAGATGGGAGTGATGTTGGTAGAGGATAAAATGCAGAAAGTTAGGCTGATATGGTTTGGCCATGTGATGAGGAGAGGCACGGATGCCCCAGTTCGTAGGTGTGAGAGGTTGGCCTTGGACGGTTTCAAGTGGGGTAGGGGTTGATCAAAGAAATACTAAAAGAAAGTGATTAAATTTAACATGGAGCAGTTACAGCTGACTGAGGACATGACCCAGGATAGGAAGGTATGGAGGAAAAATATTAGGATAGAGGTCTAAGGTGTGTGTTGAGTCATAGGCAGTAGGTAGGAGGGTTTTGGTGTCCTTGCTTGACAGTGTTCAATATTTTTTGTGGATGTCATACCTATGTTATTTTATCATATTCCATGCATTTGATGTTTTTTCTGTATATACTGTTCTTTGTCTTGAGCTGGAGGACTATCAAAAATAGCCTCTCTACTTCTTTAGAGGTAGAAGTATGGACTGCGTGCACTCTACCCTCCGCAGACCCCACAATGTGGGAATATACTGGGTTTGATGTTGTTGTTGTTATTTTTTCTTTTTATCAAAAAAAAACCCTTCTTAGTCTGGGAAGAACTTTCTTCATCTATTGTCTGGGTACCTGTGGTCTTGAAAATGGTTGGGAGTATTCTCCCTACACTTTTTGGCAAAGTGCCAGCTGTCAACGGATTTGATGAGACTTTACCAGCTACCGTTTGAGCTGGACTAGCTGTATCATTACCCAATACACTAGATCTTTCTTCATTCATTGGGGAATGCACACCCATTAACGGATTTGAGGAGTCTTTACCAGCTATCGTTTGAGCTGGACTAGCTGTATCTTTACCCGATACAGTAGGTCTCTCCAGTTTTGAATAAGATGGAGCATTTTTTGGGATTATTTGAGTCTCATAAATTTGCTGAGTCTGTTGTGATAGTTCAAAATGAAGAATCTTTATACAATCTTGTAGCTTACCTATATATTCTAATATTTGTCTTTTTTTCATTTATAAGGTTTTCATTATCTTGTCTTAAAATCTCATTTGCGTGATTTAGTCTTTTAAAAGCTTCAGTCATAGAAGAACAATGATCACAAAATATAATTTTGTCTGTGTCTTTTTTAATATTATATTAGGGAACTTCTTACATATCTGGTCTTAGGACTGGAGTAATTTAATAATTTGGCCCTAAATTTCTAAGGTCATAATATAGTGTCTCTTTTAAATCATCAAAACCTTTATAGAGAGGGGTTGCATAGTCTTTTACAGAATTCATTACCTCTATCCATGTCTGAAATACTCCCTATGTCTTTCCCCTAAGAACAACATAAAATTTAAATTTGTTAGTATTGTTTTTCTCGATAAAATAATAACTTAAAGCATTTAAAACTGAAACAAAGTATCTAATGTCTCTAGGTATCTTGTTGTAGGAAATCCATAAGTTGTCGATCAGGCAGGTCTGCCTTTTGTCCACCCTTACATCTGGTCTCAGTTTGAAAGTCAGATTGGATGGCTCATAACTGACGAGATTGTGAGGTCCGAAGATTAGTCTTTCTAATTTCGGATTTTCCTACATTGTTAGTGGCTTGTATCGAGTGTTGCTTAGTAATTTGTTTAAGTAGTCTTGAGAGGATTAGGCTTCCGTCTTTCCTTTGTCTTTGCCTGTATTCATATTGAAACCAAAAATTGTTAGTTGTCTTCTTTTATTAGTCTACTTAGTTGATCTGCTAGGTTATTATCTTTTCCTTTAATATGTTCTAAAACAATGTTGTAAATAGAAGTTGCATCTAAGAAATTTAACTACCTCCTTTTACTACTATTCTTTTCTTTTATTTTCTGATAGAATTTTACTATAGCCTCGCAATCTGTTCTTACTAATATTTTGGGTTTATTTAATATATAAATCTTAAAACTATTTAAACCATAAATTACTGCTAATGTCTCCGCATCTATGCCACTTAAATTGCCTTTTTCTTTATATTTTCCACTTCAATAAGCACATATTTTCTCATTCTTTTTGTCACTATATTTGTTAGGCTTCGCTTTTAATACCGCTCCCCATCCTTGAAGGCTTCCATCTGTCTCGATTATTAAATAGTTTGTTTTAATGGTAATGTCAAGTCTAGGATATCTTGAATCATGCACTTAAGTTTTTGGACTAATTTTATGTCTTCAGTATTAAAAGTGTTTTGGCCTGTTGATCCGGTTTTAGAATATAACGGTCCTGCTACTTTTCCTAAGTCTTTAATAAAAGCTCTAGCATAATTTAATAGTTCTAAGAAATTTTGTAAATCTCTAGTCTTGTCTAATCTATCTGGCATTTCTAAAACCTTTTTAGCTATGTGTGGTTGTAGTTTTATTCTACCATCTCCAATGACTACTCCTAAAAAGTTAATATTATTTTTACATAATTCCATTTTCTTTCTACTTATTATTATTCCATTATCAACAAATAATTTAAAAAATTATTGTAAATGTCCTAAATGTTCTCTCATATTATTACTAAAAACTAGAATATCATCTACATAAACTAATACAAAAATTTTATAGTTTCCAAAAATACTATCCAATTTTCTTTGAAAAATTGAAGGGGCTATCTTTAATCCGAATGGCATAACCAACCACTCAAAATGTCCTTCTTAACATGTAAAAGCTGTCCATTCTATGCTCTCTTCATGCATCTTAATCTGCCAATATCCGGATTCACAATCAAATTTACTAAATATTTTTCTTCCTTGTATTCTGTTTATTAATTCTATTTTATCTGGTAATTTATACACATCTATTCCAGTATTATCATTTAGTCTTTTGTAATTTATTGTCATTCTAGTTTTTCCTCTTACTATTTCACTATGGTTTCTTAATATGAAAGTTGTTGATCTATGTCTTGATTTGGATCTTCTAATTATCCCTAATTCTAGTAGCTCTTTTATTTGTATTTCAAAGTCTTAAAGGTCTTCATTTGTAGCTTCTATAGATGTTGTTTTTAGAATATATTCTAGATTAATTATTTTTAATTTGCAGGTAATTTGATTGGAGTCCCAGTGTTGCAGGGGTTTCTCTCCAATTATTCCTAGTCTGTCTAGGATTTGTATTATTTTATCTAGGTCTTTTTGATCTTTAATTACTCCTATCTGTTGCATACCTTTCCTAAAATTGTATAATTATGTTTCTAGCTCTATTATTGTATAGTCTTATTCTATTTCTTCTACTATCAATAGATCTTGTAATCCTCATACATTGTTATCTTATCATTACAAGTACAATTTTCTCCTTTATCACATTCTAGGGTTTTTATGATTTTATTTGATCATTTCAGCTTTCGATTCGTTCTTCTGTCTTATCTTTAAGAAAATGATATTTAGTTAGCAGGGGGTGTATCTGCACTGGTGAGTGAGTGATATTACTGGCGAATATTACCCAATTTTTTGTAACAAAACTTTCGCCATTATTTTGTATCATAAAATCTAATCCTAAGAAAAAGTCTGTTTTTATGTTTAAATATCTAACTAGTATTTCACTGAGTGTATATTATGTTGGTAGAATTTTTCACAAGTATTAATAAAACTTACCTTTGCTTTTGGTATATAGTTTGTATAGGTAGTATAAGTTTCGTCCATTTGCATGGATAGTTGAGGTTTTGGCAATTTTTTAATTAATTTTGATGGTGAAATTCTACTATTTAAAATGCTTTTTGTACATCCTGAATCAACTATAGCTAATGTCTGGAACTCATAGTCTTATATTTTTATTCTTGCTAAAACGATTACTGTACTTATCTTCGACTCTTGATTACATACCATCCCTTCAAATGGTAAATTCATTAATTTTTTCTGTTTAACTATATGATTTTCAACAAATGTATTTAATATTATCTCTAATTTTCTTAGTTTTTCTTCTAATTCTAATATTCAGTCTTCTGTTGTTCTAGTTATTGGTTCCTTGTTGTAAAATTTATTTAAATTACAGGTTGATTTTGGAGTTTCTGAGATTTCTGATGCTTTCTCTATACATTTTATGCATCCTTCCTTTTAACATTTCCTACATTTTGCCCTTTTGTTTTTACTTGGAAACAACTTACAAAAACAACACTGATTACTGTCTAATCCTTTTCCTTCCTCAAATTCATGTTCACATTCTTCTATCAAATTTACTAAATCATAATAGTCTGAGTTTGTCTTTTCTAATCCTTAGACCAAGACCAAGCTTCACCCAAGAAAGACTAACAACCAACATGTTATCTAGAATATGTTTTCTTTATTACCACCTTCTTGTAATCTAATGGGTTCTTCTATTGGCATTCTTCTCCCTCTAGATTTTATGTCTTGTTCTACTTGAATGTCTGGGTTTGTTCCGAATACTCTATATCTTGGTAAATTTCCTGTTGTTACTGGTACTCGTTGCATATCGGTTGTTCTCTGGAAAGGGCTTGCAGTGCTTGCTGCACTTTTCATAAATTCTTTTATACTTTCGTCTATACTATAAATCGATTCTGAGTCTTCACCTTTTTGTTCCATTTTATGTGTATAACCATAATTATCTATTCTTAATTCATATTTTATAAAATGTTCTTTCATATCTTCAATTTTAAGTTTCCTAATTTACAACTTGTGCATTTAAATACGCTATTGTTATTTATTTTGTATAGGGCCTCTGCTTTCATTATAGCCTTATTTACTTCAAAACCATCTTCTTCCATTATTTCTATATGCATAAAATTAGTTTTCTCATATTCTTCAATCTCTTCCTCAGTTTCTCTTTCATTTGTATATGTATAATCTATAAACCTGTAACACCCCGATCATTTCTTAAGCCTAAATCCATCTTTTGAGTGGATATGTGTGACTTCCAAAGTGATTGATGCTTAAATCATGTTGTATTTATCTAATTTCTACTTTTTGTCATGTAGAGCATTGAATAAGATTTCCATCGATACTAATTTCATTGAAATCCGACATCGGACGAGGGAGTTATGGCCGTTTTAATAAATGGTATCGAATCGCCCAGGTTTGACGGTCGACCTGGCGGACCGTCAGGTCCTTGGTGGACCTTTAAATGCCCCGTCAAGCCAAGGCAGTGACTCCTTTTTCAGGACATCGTGCTACGGCCAAGTTGGTGGACCGTCAAAAAGTTGACGGACCGTTAAGAGGTCCGTCAGGTCAAGACAGAATGTCTCATTTCTGGCCCTCGAGTGATGGACGACTTGGTGGTCCGTCAGTTTCCTGACGGACCGTCACTTCGACCATCACGTCAAGGCAAAATGTTCCAGTTTTGGCACTCGAGTGACGGACGATCTGGTGGACCGTCAGGAGACTTGACGGACCGTCAGATCGATCGTCACAGGCCCTGATCAGCGAATTTCATCTTTTTCAAAAGGGCATTTTGGTCATTCCCACCCCATATGGTCTTATATATATATATATATATCCTAGTAGAGAATAGCCATTCATTTTTCCTCCTTTTCTCTTCCAAGAAACATCTAGAAATTAGGGTTTCTTCCAAAACCCAAAAATTCAATCTTCTTCCAAGAAATTCAAGGATTTTCCATAAATTTCTCCAAGTTGTTTGAGAATTAAGTTTCCCAAGTCAAGGGAATCAAGAATGTTGGTCTAAAAGTGTGATAAAGAAGTTCCAAACAAGTTTCTACATCTCCAAAATTATAATCCAAGGTATGTGGGGTTTGCACAAGAACACTCCTTTCGTTCTTGTGCCTAAAGATTTACTTTCTATTATTGATTTACATGATTTTGCAAGTGGTTTTACACCCAAATTTCTTTATTTATGACTTATGAAATTTGAGTTGAATAATTTTGATATTTATGATTATTTCACCATCATGTTTCTTAAATGGAGAATTTATTCCATGAGTTGTATATTGTCATTATGTATTGATGATTTCTAAGCGATTTAAGACAAGTGTCATGAGTTATGCCTTTCCATGAGAAATTTAACTATTTAATATATATCGATATTTGAGATTGGAAGTCAAGAATGAGTTCTATGATGTTTTCTTGAGGCTTTTGATATTTGAAAATGATTCGAAAAGCAAATGTACTTGATGTTGAGAAAGATTGTGTTGAGTTGAGTAGGGTTAAGAATCCACAAGATGTTTATGATTTACAGATGAGATATATATTTATGTTTTGGTTTTTAAAATAGACCCATGAGTTGATATTGATTAAGGTGAATTTCCTAACGCGTTCTGAGCTGAGTCTGGGAGTAGTATTTAGCACCGAGCGGGAAATGTGGTATTTCCCCATAACTACGTTCCACCATAGGATTTATGTTAATAATTATGGTCCAGAGGCCGAGTATGGGATTGTGATAATGAGATTGAGGTTGTACTCCCTAGCAAGAGTACAACACCCCCTCCAATGTGGGGTTCTCTTCTTAGGAGGGCAAAACGTTAGACTCTATGTGGCTCACATGGTGTAGTTATGTCGGTTATAAGAAACTCCCACGTCCATAATGATCTAAGTACCATGAGATACCGAGTCACTCTAAGTCATGATTCAAAGAGTTTGAGTTGAGTTAAATGATTTATGAGATTTATGAAGCATATGTTATTACTGATGACTTACGGAAATGATGTTTTAGATAATTCAACCGAAGAGAGTTATTATTGTCAACATGCATGATTTTCTTATACATTTATGATATTATTTAAAATGTTGCATCCACCCCCACATACTTAGTACATTCCCAAGTACTGACTCTCATACTCTTTTGTATTCTATATTTCCTTATAATATAGGTTCAGGTGCTCAGTCTCAGCAGCGACAGTGATTTTTGAGTACCTTCATCTACATTTCTATTGTTGGTGAGTCCTCATGGTTCGAGGACCTGTGTCTCCAATTTTTTCTTGTTAATAGACGGTTGTTTACTTTCAGTTCAGTACGAGTCAGTTGGGGATCTGTCCCAATGGCTCCTCAGTCCTATGAAGTAGAGGCTTTGTCTGACTAGTGTGCCAGCATGTACAGAGATTTTAGTATTTTGTTGGTACAGAACCATATTACTTCGTATCTCAGTATGTTCATGTCATGATTATTCTTCCCTACTTTATGATGATTCGTGTCGTAGAGAGTTCTGAAGGTGATGACATGCTTAGAGGGTTAGCTTGAGGCCACGTGTGGCCTTGAGCACCATGTGATGTCTCGAGATAGGTTCTCGGGGCGTTACAAAATCTTACTGAAGTGTCTCCTTTCTTATTAATATACATTAAATGATCTGTGGAATTTAATATTTCTTTCTTACTGAAATTTTCTAAATTCCATTCTAATCCTGCATATTCTTCTGGATTTATCTTTAAAGGCTTCATTAATTTAATTCCTTTATTTCCATTATACTTACTACATCATCTATCTTTAAATTAAATTTTATACTACTGTTGGTGGCAAGTTTTCCTATAAATCTTACACCTATTAATAAATTATTTCCGCTATTCATTTCTTCATATCCTTTAGTCTGAATGACTATCTTTATATATTTTCCAAATTCTACAGAGTTTATCATATAATCTGGACTACAAAAAAGTCCACTATTTGGCGACATGTCTACTTCTGTTATTCCTATTATGGATCTTTTCAAGTCTGACCATCTAATATCATTAAATAACTATACAATATAATAGTTTTCAATCATATACTTTTAAATCATAATTATCGAGATAAGTGAACCAACTCCTATTAAACAACTTCTTATTAATAGGAGTACCAAATCAACAAATGTAAAATAAAATAAAAGGCAATGGATAGAATGCATATTTATTTTTTTACATTTTAGTAAAATTTGTGCAACTTTGAAGTTATAGTCACATTTTCAATCAGAGCATTTATTATTTTCTAATAATACCTATTCTCTTTTGAGTGTGTTTGGTACAATAGTTTTTTAATTAAAAATATTATTTTTAAAAATTAGTGTGTTTCTTACTTATTTTCTTATACTCGATATGTAAGTAAAATATTTTTTAAAAAACCTTTCTATATAATTTAGATAAGTACTATGAGAGATGGGGTATGGAGTGACAGGGATGGAAGCTATGGTGCGGTCAAGACAAGGTGTATTGAAGAGCGAAAGACTCAATGAATGTGAAATATAGAATATAATTTTTCTACTTCCATGAAGTCATTTTTATAAGTCTGAAAGTACTTATTTTGTAGAGAAAATATTCTATCCAATAATCTATCAAATATGATTTTTTCTAAAACTTGTTGAACACATCACTTATTTATTTTAAATTAAATTTTGTGTCTATTCATACTTTCTAATTATCCTTCATACTTCCTTTTTTCATAAATAAAGTCCTTTAAAAGTTATCCAAATGTAATGAAAATACTTTATAATCATATTAGTTTACCAGACAAGACATAATCAACGTATCACTAAATAAATTAATTATGTAATAGAAAAATATAATTTAAGCTATATTTTTTCTAAAATTAAATTTTATATTCTTTATCATGAGCTTGGACCCATGCTTAGCACGAGCCTTATGCAACTAGTGTTATTTAGATAAGGGAAAAATTTAGAAATAGCATACTTAGCTCCTTAATTATGAGTTTCATAGCAACACTTTCATAATTACATAATAGAGCAACTTGTATTTTGTATTATTGCAAACTGTTGCAATAAAAATACAAATGCAACTGATTTTTACTGACCATAATTAGTTGATTTAAATATGATAAAATTACCTTAAATTAACTATGCAGATTACATTCCCATTAAAACCTCATAAATCACGTGATTTTCATTATTTCCTAACAATACTATTCAAATTTAAAATTCAGTTTCAGAAACGTGTTCCTGAAAAAAAATGCAAATTCAAAATAAGTTGAATCTTCAATTTCTTCTAACTGAAAAATCAAATTCAAATGTATTTTTTTGTTGTTCAATTTCTTTCGATCAGTAGAATTCAATGATCAGTTTGAACAATCAGTTTCTTTGAATTTAAAGATCAACATTACCTTATTCTGATAATTTTTCTGAATTCAACTATCAGTTGTAAATTCATCCTTAACTGTTGTTGAACATATTAAATCATAATTTCTTGTTGAGTATTAATTTTTTTCCGAACCGTTTTAGTTATTTTTTTATTTTTCTATTGATTTATTTGTGCTACTTCGTTGAATTTTTTTCACTTCGTCATAAATTTGGTTTATGAATATATTCATAACAAATTTTGAGTTAAAGTTAATGCAATTGTAATTTGAACTGAGAGAACAAAAAACTGATCGAAATCAGTTTTTCAAGCTGATCAAATTCAACTTTTTTTGTAGTTTTTCTTGTCGGAATTTGAGAGTATATCAATATATATATGAAAGATCTTTTATCTATATTTTATTTGTGTTCGATTCTAGAGGTTCTAGATTTGGTTGTATTTAACCTTGAATAGATACTTTGTAATGGTATTTAGCCTGGAAAATTTTACTTGGTTTGTAAGTTAAGTTTAACAAATGTTACGTAAATGTATTTTTTATTGTAGTTGTTGGATAATTTGAAATGATAGAACAAAAAATTGATATAATTCAGTTTTTTGAGCTGATGAAATTATATTTTTTGGAGTATTGATTGTCGGAATTTGAGAGTATATCTGTATATCTGAAAAGTTCTTTTATATATGTTTTGGTTGTGTTCGGTTCTGGAGGTTGTGGATTTGATTGTATTTAACGTTGAACAGATAATTTGAAATTTTATTTTGGCTGGAAAATTTTGCTGTGTTTGTATTTTAAGTTTAACAAATATTGTGTAAATGTTTTTTCGATTGTAGTTGTTGGATGTATAAGTATATTTTACATTTATAACTGTAGAATTTTGTTTTAATTTTCTTTTGAAAAATTATATGTTGTAACAATTGACATCTTACAAATATGTATATTTGTGTATTTTGGGTGAAATCAGTTAGAAATGGGAAGCATACCAGTTCTCGTGAAGCACTCTGGAAGGTGGACGTATGAAAAAAACTATGAAAAGTACATCACTGATACTAGCATCATTCAATGAACTACACGATGTTTTTCCATCTCAGTTAAATGTGGATTTGAGCAACAAACATATTCTAGTGAAATATCAAATCACTGGTAATGTAGGGCAAATATAAATACATAATGATATAGAGTTAAAGGTGTTTATTTTGTAAAAACAAAAGAGATACAAGACATGAATTGTCTTTCTTTATATGTAAGTATCTTGGAGAACAGTGTTGCCAGCACCTTTGCAAGTTCATCTGTATGCGTTGTTGAAAGAAGTGATATTTGTAACAATTTGAATAAAGTGTTAAATACAACTACTGAAGGTTCTTTGATTGTTTCTGAAAATACAGCAACATTAGATGTATTTGAGATGGATACATTTCAAGTGATAATCTCAGACCCACACCATAAGCATATTGGGAAGACCAGGTATAATTGACGAAAAAATTATAAAGTTGGTCATGAAGGATTATACAATTAGGGAGAAATTTCAAATGCGAAGTGAAAGGCCAAGTAAGAAATGGTATGTACATTCTATATTAATTTGTTCATGTTTAAAATCAGTTTGGATATGTATTTTTATTACATTAAAATTTGTTGGATATACATTGGTTTGCAAATCAGGGAACTGTGATTCTTTATGTCGTGCATCTGGTATTGGAGATTCTTGAATGTTTAGAATTAGAGAATTCATACTGGAACATACCTGCCCGGTGAAGGAAAAGATTTATCCAAAGATGCATGCTACTAGTATATTGATAGGTGGTATGGTTAAATAAAAATTCAAAACCCATAAATGAAAATACAGTGCGATCGAAATAAAAAATGCCATGAAGGAAGATTTTGGTATGGATTTGACATACACTTTATGTTAGAGGTCCAAGGAAAGAGAGTTAGAAGAGTTGAGGGGTAAAACATCAGCATCTTATGACAAATTACCATCCTACTTATATGTTTTGAACAATACCTATCCTGAGTCACATATAAGAATGAAGAAGACGGATGAGAATAAGTTTTTGTATGTATTTACAGCTCTCCGTACATATATTAAAGATCATTGTAGACCTATCGTAGTTGTTGATAATAGTCATGAGAGAAATGTAGACTAGGACATTTGTAACTGCCTGTACGATGGATGAAGCAGGTTAGTATCATTTTATATTTATATTGTAGAACTGATTGTATGTTTATATGTATTTCTTCATATCACTTGAAAAATACAAATCTCTGTCAGATATATACATATCTATATAAACTACATATATTTCCAAAGTTTCATGAAGGAAACATGTATAATTGATAATGTATGTTTGTGTTGTACATTTACATTTTAGTATATATAATTGAAACTATTTTTTGGTAAAATATATAGTTTTTTTGGAATTGTAGTTTTAATAAATACATATGCAGTTACTATATGTATTTATATCTAACTGTGCAAAATGTGTTTATAAATGCAGGTCATATATTCCCTTTAGCATATGGTGTGCTTGATTCTAAAAATGATGTTTCTTGGACTTGGTTCTTTGAGAATCTAAAGGAAATTTATGGGGAAAGATAAAACATGTGTGTTGTCTCTGATCGGAATCCAAGCATCATAAAGGTTGTTGGTGATGTGTACAAAGATATTTCGCATTACGCATGTATGTGGCATCTATGGGGGAACGTGAAAAAACTTTACAGAAAGTCACACGATGCATTATCGGAGATCTTTTATACAATGGCCAAAGCATATTTGAAGTTAGAATTTCACATGTTAATCAAGAAGGTTGAGGCAGTTGATATTAGAGTAGAGAAATATTTGGAATTGGCTGGTTACGAAAAGTGGGCTAGGTCCTATGCAACAGTTCATCGAGGATGGACTTTGACTTCAAACATTGCTGAGTCAATAAATGGAGTACTTGTATCAGCTAGAGAATTGCCAATTTATGATTTTCTAGAAGAAGTTCGATTGTCGTTTGAAAAATGGAATTGTAAAAATAGTCAGGAGACTTCATATACATTCACAACTCTCATTGAAAAATTTAATGACATACTCAAAGATAACAAGGCTTTGTGTACTCGTATGATGGTATGATCTTTTAGATCTATGGTATTTAAACTTATGAAAACATAAGTAAAAGAATTACTTGCATTCAGTTCTAAATTAATGAAACAAACATTAAATACATATTATGTGTACTGCATATGTATTTTTGTATTGAAAAATCTTAACACTACATATGTATTTTGAAGTTAATACATATGGTGTATTCTACATATGTAATTTTATTGCAAAATCTAAACACCGCATATGCATTAATCTCTATAACTAAACAAAAAACATCTGAAGTAAGAAATAAAAATATTTATGAAATTTGTTGGTATTAAATACATATGTAAATGTATCTGTGTAGAAAAAATACACATGCAGTAAGCCAAATATGTATATCCTTGTGTTGCTGGTGTGGTTAGGACATATCAAAAAATATAGTTTGTATCTTTTTGTTGCAGTGCATTTTTATATTTCTTTTTTATCTTTTTGACATCAGGTTGTATCAACCACAGAATATGTGTACACGGTGCATGACAAACAAAAGCATTTCATCATTTGCCTCAAGAAAAAAATATGCTCATGTAACGCATTTCAACTTGATGAGATACCACGTGCATATGCTTGTGCGATGTTGGACAGCAAGAACTTTAAGAAGGGGCTATGTTGTTGTGATTTGTATAAGCCAAAAACTGTGTTGAAGACATATGATGTTCCAATATATCCTTTACCACACCAAGATGACTGGATAATTTTAGTTAGCATACTTGGTGAAATTGTACTTCCCCCGAAGTACAAACGCCCTTCTGGAAGACCTGCCAAGAAGGATCGTGGAAAATTGGGTCGGGATATGTTTGAAAATAAGAACATCAACTCATGCAGTGGATGTGGGGCTAAGGGTCACAATTGACGTTCTTGTAGGAAATATCGTAAATGATACATTTGTTCTTCTATATTTTTTTAAAAAACTTTCTTCTGGACTTTTTATAATAATGAACTCATTTATGGTTTTAGACATTTATGTATCATTTGCTATCTGAACACTATTTAATCTTAATACTGCATGTGTATATATTGCAAAATCTGAACACTGCATATGTATTTTAAAGCTATATCTCGTATGTATTTTGAAGCCGCATCTCATATGTATTCTCAACACCGTATATATATTTTTAGTAGAAATTTTGTAACTTTAATTAACCTCATATGTATTTGGGTTGTAAATGAACAAAGATTAAAATACATATGATGTATACTGCATATGTATTTTTAATGTAAAATCTGAACACTGCATATGTATTTTTAAGTTAAATCTAACCGTAAAAAATAAAACATGATATTGGAATAAAAGAATGAATAAAAAATTAATGAAAACATATACAACATAAAATTTTAAAATGAATTACTTTCATTCAGTTCTAAATTAGTTAGTTTGAATCACCTCATATTTATTTTAAAACTAATGAACAAAGATTAAATACATATGAAGTATATTACATATGTATTTTTATTGTAAAATCTGAACAACTCATATTTATTTTGAAATTGAACGAACAAACATTAAAATACATATTATGTATACTGCATATGCATTTTTGTATTACAAAATCTGAACACTGCATATGTATTTTGAAGATAAATACATATGATGTATTATGCATATGTATTTTTAATGTAAAATCTGAACACTGCATATATATTTTGACTCTAAATCTCACAGCAAAAAACAAAACTGCATAAAATACTTAAATGAATTTCTTTCATTCAATTCAAAATTTGGAAGTTTTATTCATCTCGTATGTATTTTGAAAGTAAATGAACACAGATTACAATACATCTGATGGTAACTGCATATGTATTTTTATTGAAACTTTTCAAAATTGCATATGTATTTTGGAGGTAAATTTCAGTGCAACAAATAAAAATGAACACTGGAATAAAACACATAGTACAAAATTATTGAAAACATATTCAACTTAAATGACTGAAATGAATTACTTTCATTCTGTTCAAAATAAGTAACTTTTAAATACTTCAAAACATAAAATAATTTTGCACAATTAGAACCAACATCCATACGCCAGTTTTTCAACTATCCATTGTAATAAATTCAACAACCATCATATTTCTAAAACTTCAGTGACACTAGTTATTTGGCTTTGCCTGCTAGGCCTCAAGGGTGTTTTGACATCACTATGAGAATTTCCTTCTTGTTTTCTCATGTCATAGTCCCACAATAGTGCAGCATATCGTGTACGAAGTTTGTTGGGGTTGAACTCAACCGAAGAAACTCTTTTATCAAAAGAAAGACGACATGCGTATGTAACCATATACAGACCATAGTCCCTAGAAAAAAAGTTGAATAATAAGTAAAATTTATTTTCTATAAACTTACAATTTTGGTATATGTATATTAAAATACTTATAAGCTTCCACTTGGTTGTTGAGGTAAATCATCTTCAAATAACACATCAAAATCTCTTGAGTCTTTATCTTTGTATCCTGGATGGTTATGAAGATCGATACCTTTCTTTTCGTAGAAATTACAAGCTTGAAGACACAATGGGATAATCTCAGTTAATTTCTCAATCTCAACCAGAACAACCATATAGTGATCAGAGGATTCATATGAATCATATAAGAATATGCACCTCTCAGAGAATGATAAACTGTGAGAACCCAATGATGTTTGTCCCTTATATTGATACAAATAAAGATATTGTCTACTGTATGTCATGGCACTGCAGCGTGCATATGAAACCTATTAACGTATTTATTAAGATGAGACTCTTATCCTCCCGCAGTAAGATTTCGATCATCCATAGAGTATACTTCCATCACAGGCCTAATTATGTTCATGAAGCTGCAATCTACTGTGTTATATTTATAAGAGTTGTTGGGCCCTTACTTTAACTTTTTTCGCAAATAGTAGAAGCAAACATCAATTTGCTGCAATAATTAATACCATAATTTTTAGAACATTCAAACAAATTGTGTACTAAATTAGCATGTGTATGTAAGATAGAATACATATGCATTTTTTAGTTTAAAGTGTAAGATCTACGTATGTATAAATTCATTTGCAAACTACTTATATACAGACAATATAAAAAAATATAAGCAACAGGATGTGATTTAATAGAACACATCATATGTATATTAATAAATTATATATATATATTTAACACGGAATATGTAAATAAATAAAAACATAGTAAAAATGCATATTATACCACCATATGTATTTACAAGTAACATTATATGTATTTTATGTAGTGTTGCAACCCTAAAGGAAAAATTATTAAAATAATATACTAACTGAGTCTGTCCATGACTGATCAGCGACCCCATAGTGTAAAATCAATTTTTATCTCCAACAACTTCAACTCTGAAATAAATCATTAGAATGGTTGATTTTCTCCTCTTGTAATGATCCACTTTTTCCTTCCTGTTTGTTTAAGCAGTACATGGTAAATGATGAAAATATAATGAAAATAAAAAATAATTTTAAGCAATTCAAAAGAAATACCTTTTAGCATGACCTTTAAGAAGGTCGACAGAAATTCAGTCCATGAACTTGTCGATAATGTCCACTATCACATTAATTGGGTGAGAAACAAATGGATGTTTCTGAGAGAATATAAGTATTTGACCTGATGAGCTCCCTATATAATTACAGAATACAAAAATCTAAATTATGAAAACGTATTTGCAAAACATATTAGATTAAAAAAATATATATAACTTAGTGTACTTACCACCTGCTGGCCCAAACTTAATCGTGTATGGTGACTCTTTGTATTTGGATGGTCGCCTAATCCTTATCTTTTGTTTGAGAGTTTGATTTTAAAGATTTGCGGAGGAATGAACGATGATGCTCTTTCTCCGGTAGACATTTAGACTAGGCAGGAACTTATCAGGGATAGTGTTTTGTGAATCAGGCCAAACTAGTTCATCCCTTGGTGCATCAGCGTTTAGTACATGAGTTTTAGGAGGTGTCCTAATTTTCTCCTCTGTACAAAATTGACCTTCTCCATGCACCGATGTATTTGCACTCAATCCAGCATTCTCTTTGTTGGTCTAGTAAAAAATGGAAAAAAAGATTAGTTTGATCTGTCCAATATAACTTAAATAAGCTAAAAAAATATGTTCATTATACATACTCAACCATGATCTTCAACAACAGTCTCAGAATGTTTATCATTCAAATTCTTATCAGGAGTTTCTTCTTCACAGTTTGTTGATGGATGTACCATGATGCTTTTTCTTCGATAGGTATTTAGACTCGGTAGCAGCTCATCGGAAATTCTAAATTGCGAATCAGACAAAAATGTTTCAACCATTTTTCATCCCTGATCTAGAAAAAATAAAAGAAAAAAGTTAATTGTCCTGTGCACTATTACATGACATAAACTAAAATATATATTCATTATACATACTCGACAATCTTCTTGAACAACCTTCTCAGAATGTATATAATTTAAATTTATACTTTGGAGAAGCTCATCAGGGATTAAAGATTGAGAATCAGTTTCATCGTTTGTTTTATTCGAATGCAAATCAGTGGACCCCTTACAGACAAATAAAAAATAATTAAAAGAACATCAAACACACATCCAGTTGTATATGTTTATATACATATATATAGAAGAACAAATAAATGTGAGGTACAAAATTACATACGTGCAATCAAAAGAATAAACATATTTAAGTTAATTATTACCTTTGTACTATCCAACTTCTCACTCAAATTATGAAAAACATTGGGACTAAAGCGTTGTGCTGATGTTTCGACACCAGCATAATCCATATGTTGGAGATCGAGATCTTTATCTTCATTTTTTGCTACAAATACAAATACAATTTCAATAAAATTTTATTACTTGACTTCACTGTATGTGTATATTTTTTTTTTTCAAACTGAATATGTATATACCAATCCACTTAAAATACATATGGATATAACAGCATTCTCAAAATACATATTTTTATACAAAACTAAAAAAATACTATTTTACAAAGTATGAAATTTGCAATCAACCTAAAAATACATATTGTTATAACAGAAGTCTCTAAAATACATACGTACACTACATGATTTTTTTCAAATGAATTTTTAACTAACACTGTATATACTCATATATATATTAACATAAAAAAATAAAACAAACATAATGAAATTACATTTAAAATTGCTTGTAAATACATATACAAAGGTAAGTTAAATATCTACCTTTGTACCGTCAAATATCTTATCCGAATTCTGAACAATATCAGGACTAAGTGTTGTTCAGATTTCTCTAAACCACAATCATTAACATTTTGTTGTTCAAGTTCTCTATCTACACATTGTTCCTACAAAATACATATGCAAAGACATTGAACAATTATTAATCAATATTTGCATTTGTATATTGTATGTGTATAAGCCAATCCATGAAGAATACATCAATAAATCAGATAAGTTTTTTAAATTAATTTGGAATATTAAAAATTTTACCTTTATGTTTGTACCATCAAACACCTTTTCCGAATTCTGAAGATCATCAGGACTATAGTATCTTTCAGATATCTCTAAACCACCATCATCAACATTTGGTTGTTCGAATTCTTTATCTGCAAACTGTTCCTACAAAATATATGTACAATTATAACACAATATTTCCATATGTATGTTGTATTTTTATAAGTCAATCCAGTAAGAATATATATGCAAATCAAATAAGTTTTTTAAAGAATATTTTAATAGTAAAAATTTTACCTTGCTTTGTTCAATTGCTTTTAGAATCCTATTGAACTTTGTTTTCACTAGTCTACGAATTCCTTTCAACTCTCGACAAATATGTTTTCATACAAAATCAATAAATAAATTTTTTAATGTACACACGTATTTGACAAAAACTTACCTGATGGCAGAATTTATCAAAAACTTTCTTTGAAGTAACGGCTTCTTTCTCTACAGGACTCCTTTGCTTTGACTATACCGGAGGAAAAATAACCCTAGCTGTTTGCTTCACATTCTTTATTTTTGAAGCAGTTGCCTATTGTGTTTGTATTGACTTAAATACTGGTGTCTTCACTCTGGCAACCTTTACAGCACGAGGAGCTAGTGTCCTCTTTTGGGTATGCTCGTCAACAATACTGTGTGACTGTTTTCTCACCCGTTTTTTCACTGCTATGATTGATGAATCAACCTTTTATTTCTTTAAAGAACATTCATTAATTTGTTTTAGGGGTGGATCCTGGAAGTCATCATCCGAATCAAGTGAACGTTCATCTTCAAGTTCATCCTTCTCTGGCATTTCAAACTTTGTCATTTCCCTTTGAGTTGGCTGAATGTTGTTAAATACAACCTAGGAATATAGATAAAATATGTTAAAGTGTCTGTTAATCAATCGTAAATCAAATGTATATATGTAGACTATAAAATACATATTAATACATATGTATTTATTAACAACGAACCTTGCCTTGTCATTAAATATAGCATCCATAAAAAACTCAAAATGTGGTCGGGGTGCATTTGTCTTCCAATTTAATAATCGGAGAATTCGATTATCAACCTTGGATGCAATCTTTCGTGGAACATTTGAACAATACTCGTAAAGCCACACTTGAATAGTCAGTGGCATTCCCTGAGTCAAATAAAAATTTTCACCTGCTTTTAACTTATTTTTCAAACTTCTCGCTAGATCCTCAAATGACAAAGTCCTCCACAAAAAATTCTTATATCTACCAGTGTCTACCAAATCAAAATGAAGACGGGGTATAACCACAGTATCAACATTAGATAACACCAAAGAATGCAGGAAATAGAAAATTGCAACCTTTTTAGCATCCTCATCATTGTTGTCCCCCCAAACTTTGCCCGTGAATGCTAGAAATAATTATCTTTTCTGTATAAATTCTGCACCATTAAAATATACCTCCACAATTCTATTTGGTACATCCTCATCAAAAATAAAGTTGTACCTATTAGCGACACAATTCAAGCCAATAATGATAGCAAATTCCCTAGAAGTAAAATGAAGAGATGTGCCGTTAGCCCGAATGACTATAGCAGAAGATGAACTACCCTTTATCTCAAGAGACATAACACATCTGCACAACTGTGCTTGAACTACACAATGCTTCTTCTTCATGAAATAACCAAAATGTTATTGTGGCAAAATTTTTTGTATTGTTCCTTGTTTAATATGATCCGAAAACTTCCATCTATATCATTATCACTGTACGAGCACATATGTGGTGCAAATCTTGAAAGTTTTCTTTCAATGAATATTTTGTCACGCAACACTTATACAAAGTAAAACTACAACTTATTAAACTGTAGAAAAGTTCAAACACAATCAACTATGTATTAAACCAAAAAAATACATATAACATTCATATGTATTTTGAACAGAACAAAATACACAATCATCACTAAAGCAAAATACATATGATATTTGATATGTATGTATAAAATACAAATGCTACCCTTTACCTTAAAATGTATATTGAACCTAACAAAAATATAAAAGAAATTGCAAATGTACTTCTCAACATAAAGTAATTGTATATTTCAACATTCCAAAATACTGAAAATACATATCAAATATACTAAAAATACATATAGCAAAATAACTCTTCATGAGTAGTTCATATAAGAATATATTTTCCATACATGCAAACTTAGCAATTTCATCTAATATACAAAATACAAATAAACATGGCAGCTTCCTAAAATTTACGGAAAAAAAAATACATGTTATACTGTAAAAAAACAACAAAACATAACCAACACATAAAAAAATACATATTACATGCACATGCATTTTGAACAGAACAAACCAGCTCACTACAATCCCTAAATACATATCAGGAGAACATAAAATACATATTAAAACTATATCTTATTAAACTGACAAAAACAACAAAACACATCACAAAATACATATAACATACATATGTATTCTGAACAAAACAATTACATATAGCCAAATAACTCTTCATGAGTAGTTCATATAATAATATATTTTCCATATGAATATTCAAATAAACATGGAAGCTTCCCAAAAAATTACAAAAAAAATAAATGTTAATCAAATATATATATATATATAACATATCATCTTCACAAATCAGCTTGCTGCAATCCCCCAAATAAATATCAGTAGAATATAAAATACATATTAACCCACTGAAAAAATACTTATTACTCACAACTTTGATAAAAGCTTTACTAAAATCAATAAATACATAACAGTAAGTACAAAATACATTTACAACGAAAAAAATGCCTCTTCCTTCATGTCTTCTTCAGATTCATTAGCAGAAGAGTTCTGATCATCGTCATCGACCTTACTTAACTCTTCAATTTCTTTGGCTTTCCTTTTCCTTTAATATTTTTTTATTTTTTGTTCTTTTGGTGAAGGAGTTTTCTTCAATTATTTTTTTTCTACAATATCATCCATCTTCACCGAGTCGTTATGAATTTGTTCCTTCGTACTCCTAAATTTCTTCGACTGTATGGGATTAGAAATAATATTAACTACATCGTCTTGAGTTAATCCAAGACTAAAAGATTGTGCACAATCAGACACCAAATTAATAGGTGATATACCACTATTTGTTCGTGATTTTGATGTATGTTCAACCATTAGAGCATAAAAACCTTAAAATCGTTTTCGCTAATGGATTACAATACCAAAAAAATATGAAGAAACTGATAACATGCAATAACGAATATAATTTGTTACTTAAAATAGAGAAACACAATCCTTATCAGATCGTGCTAAAAATCGTGCAAAAACAAAAAAATTGAAAGAGAAATTGGAAGCGGGAATTGTGTTAATGGCGTAAAAAAAGAAAAAATAAATTTTAAAATAAAGAAAAGAGAAGAAGAAAAGCGTGAATATAGGAGCCTATACATGGTAACTTATGTCAGGAGGTAAAGTAGATGACTTATATTAAAATAATGTTATTTTTGCTACACTATGTAATTTCACATAAGTGTTGCTATTTTTTTTGTAATTTAACACTTAAGTATGTTGCTCCATTTAGTTTTTCCTTTAGATAAAGAATGTAAACTCTTCCACTCCTTCACATTATTTATCACACCAATAATTACGTAAGCATTAATATGATCGAACTTTATTGTACAAATCCCAAAAGCCTAATCTATAATCCTAATGGAAGGTATAATATTTTGGTTAATCTTCCTCTCACTCTTTTTTATTTTCCTTTTTATAACTTTCTTAAATTTTTAGTATTAAATTTGTCCATTTAAACATACTTTATGGCAATTGATGCACTTATATAATTATATTAATTAATACAATTAATTTCTTCATTATTAGTTGAAAAAAGGATTCTTATTCCTGAATAACATAAAATTTTACTTATCTTTTTCCTAATTTTTTAAAAATATTTCCCACCGTATCTTTGCATAAAAATATACAAAGTACATTTTATTTGTCTATTAACCTGCAATTCAAGAGGAAAGTCAAAAGTTTAAACATGAAGGATATCTTTACTATTGTAATAGAGAATGAAAAGTTGTAATGATTCCTAAGAACTTATTGTAATTAATTAATAAAACCAAGAGAAAAGTATTAATTACCCTTATGAAGATGTCACGTTTTATTCATGGTACATTTGAACTTTGAGTCGTCTTAAATACTTCCCCGAACTTGTTGTTTTAGAACGCCGCATGACCCTTTATGGCCTACGTGGCAAAATGGCTGATTTAAAACTCCATCACGCGCGTGATGGAGTTAATTTTTTGTCAAATAAGCATCTTCCAACAGTTACAAACAAAAAAAATTCATTTTTCTTTAATTTTTTCAAAAACTTCAAAGTCTCCTCTCTCTTCTCTTCCTATTTATTATCCCTCTTCCTCCATCACTTCCAAAATATGTAAAAAAAAAATAAAAAAATCTTTCAATTGCTTCTATTTTACCTACTTAAATTAAGGTGTGCATCGATCGATTCGCTTCGATTTTTATATTATCGGTTCAGTTTATCGATTTTTTATTTTTAAATACGCTAAATCAATAACAAAACAATAAGATACTTTCTTATTGATTTTTTATTTATCAATTTTTAGTCCTTAACGATTCGATTTTCAATTTAACTGATAAGAAAATACTCATAAAATGGAAAAAATAGTAACTAACATGAAAAGAAACTAAATCTTAGCTGCAACCAAAATCCTACTTATATATTTATATATATATGGGGTGTAAAATAATAATTAATCTTATTGGACTATCGGTTTATCCAATAAGCCCCCCCCCCTTCTCCCCCCCCAAAAAATAATCAAAACCGCACCAATAACCCAATAATTTTTTTTATAAAATCATTAAAAAAATTGTTAACCCAATAACGATAAATCAATAACATTTTTATCGGTTTGATTTTTATACACCCCTAACTTAAATTGTGATTTCTTACTCCATAAATTATAATAGAAAACATATTTGTGTATGTGAGTCTCCTCAAAATCCTAATCGAAACAGTCATCGGAAACTACTATGAAACACTAACCGGAAAAAATAATTCCATATTTTTAACACAAAAAAATAAGAAAACATAATTTTTTTTAGATAATAGCTTGATCGACGAAAATTCAATCTTTCCCTATTTCGGAGCAGAGAAAAACTCAAAAATACAATTTTTTTAGAGAAAAATCGAATAATTAAGGGTAGGAGTGGGTTATTTTTTGATACAGGATAAATATGAGAGAAGTGGATGGTATTTATCCACGTGGACAGATACATAACCATTCTTCTCCACGTGTGTTTTACATGTTGTGGTCCGTGGGCCAAAAAGGGGCACGCGGCTTACTAAATCAACAAGTTCGGATGGAGGGGGGTTCTTAAGACGACTTAAAGTTTAGGTGTATCATGAATAAAACAACACAACTTCAGGAGGGTAATTGATACTTCTCTCTAAAACTAAGTATAAAATTCAACCTGAGAGGAGAGGACATCAGTTAACAAATTAGAAGTATCATTGCAAGAGAAAGTTTACTGCCCCAGGTAAATAGAAAAATAAAAATTTTAATTTGTTTGTATCGAATTCGTTAGAATATATCTATATGGATTTGATCTTTTTATGTTAATAGGAATTATTTCAAGAGCTAACAAAAAAAGAACTAGATCATGTTTTTTTTCTTAATGAAATCAACATATCGAATATCATAAATCAATTTGTGAACCGCGATCTGTCAATATGAAGCGCAATTTTTTTTTTCTACTCTTTTAATTTTACAAATAATGGGGAGCATGGAGAAGTCTAAGCTTTTTTTTTTTTTTTTTTCTGTTCTTTTGACGTACAAAGGATGAGGAGTATGGAGTATTAAAATGATATGAAAAATCAATATTTTTTTACAAAATAAACTTATGATTTTATTTTAAAGATAAAGAATAAATTTAGTGTAATAATTGGAGAATAATAAGGAGGCAAACTGCAAAATAAAGGTAAGAAAATATTAAATCGAATGGAAAGAAATTAAAAGTAAAAAGAAGAAATGGAAGATTGAAGAAAAATGAAAGGAAAATAAATCTTAATAAAACACAAAAGGAAAGAAAATGATATGTACCAATATAGATCTTTCAGAACCAGCTAGCTGATGAACTAGCTGCTATGACCACCACTAATACTACAATAATGTTAGATAATTCGACTATAAGTTCTACTACTTTATTTTGGGAGCCTCCAACATTCTTGCTGAATATTTTGCATGCAAAAAAATATGGACATCAGTACTTAGAAGAGTGAAAGTGCTGGTAGCCGGCCTTGCTATACCCACTAGGTCTATTGTTAATACTACTAGCTTGTTTAATAGCTATAGTGCAGCTCGGGTTATAAATATTAGAGCAAGTGCTTCTAGCACGTTTGTATCTAGCACGTTTGTAATAATGAGTTCCCAAACTCTAGTCCTGTAAGTTCTCTATCACTATGTAATATATAAAACTACCCTTTGTGACCAAAAAAAATATATAGATCTTTCAAATTATCCAGTTTTAGTTTTTTTATAATTTCGACTTTCTTTTCACTTAAATTTATTCCCGATCTTTCTATTATATCTGTAAATTGTTCTAATAATTTTAAATGTTCTTCTTTAGTTTTTGTATATAGCAGTATATCATCTATGTATACTATACAATTAGGTAATTGTTTAAAATAACTATCCATAAAATGTTGATATCTACCTAGTGCATTTTTATATCCAAATGGTAATACGTTTCATTCATAAAATCCTTGTGGTACCGTAAATGCGATTAATTCTTTAGAATTTTCATCTAACTTTAAGTGGTAAAATCCTGATTTACAATCAAATTTACTAAAAATAATTATATCCTTGTATTTGTCTTATTTTTAATATCTTATTTGGTATGGGATAATTATATGTCATAGTTTTTGCATTTAGGTTTCTATAATCAATAATCATTCTACTTTTTCCTCTTTGTTGTTCACTATGTTTATTTACTATAAATGCTGGACTAATGTGTTTACTATTGTTTTTTTGTATATACTGTTTTTCTAATAATTCATCTATATGCATTTTAAATTCTTTTAAATCATCAAAATTATATGTTAATGGTTTTTGAGTTATTATGTTATTTTTATCTATTAATTCAATTTTTATAGTAGTTTTATTTTTTTTTCCATCCTTTTAATGGATCTTCACTATATAATTGTCTTAATTTTTTCTTTATTATTTCTACCTTATCTATTGAAAATATAGTTATTTCTTTTTTATTTATCGAAAATACAACTAGTTCTACCGTGTCTTTTGTATTTTTTATATTTTCTAACTTTTGGATAATTTTTTCACTTTCTTCTATTCAATCAGTTTTCTTTCTTAGTTTATTAATAACTCTTTTTGCCCTTACTTTTTGTTTACATGGTGTTGTAAACCACCAATCAATTTTAGTTATTATATGTAGGTATAATTTATCTAAAAATGTACGCAGTCCATACCATTACCTCAAATGAGGTAGAGAGGATATGAGAAGTTATTAAAAAAAAAAAATTTATGATTTTCTTTTAAAAGTATAGAACCAATTAAGTATAATAATTGAAGAAGAATGAAAAGACCAAAGAGATAAATCTACGTATAAGCAATTTCTTTTTGTTGAGCATTTTATAATTTTTGTGTGACACCATTTTGCCTTAGTTTTTAGAATATCTATGATTCATCTTCTTTTATATGTTTGTGTATCTTTTTCTTAATTATTTTACACTTTTTAATTTGTCACAGTCTGAACAATTAAAAATGTATCTTTTAATCTTTTTCTTTTTAACGATTTCTCGTACTTATCTATTTTCATTATAGAATGTAACAATAATAATTAATATGTATGTCAATTAATCAATAATTATTCATCCATATTAATTTCTTAATGTAAAATTTAGTGATCTGTATATTTCTTACTCCCAAATTTTTTTATCATCATAATCGATAAATATAATTAACAGTTATACTCAAGACATTTCTTTGGCATTTCATATCATGCATGGTCTTATAAATATAGATGTTATAAGACTTTGTAGAAATGACCACATTAATCCTTAAACTTGTCATATTTTTTATGCTTATTATATTTATGCTTTAACTTGACTTGAAGAAAAAATGAAGGTTATTGAATGATGATCGGCTTGTAAGAGTGGATGTCCACAAAAACTCAAAAGATTGTGCACTACTTTTCTACATTATCTTTTAGTGATTAAGGTCGTATGAATGATACTAAATTTATTCACATGTTCTTTTTATGATTTTTATAAGAAATTTTTGATTGTCGTAAATTTATAATTTATTTTGTTTAAAATTACAACTTATGACTTCGTGATATGCTAAGTACTAACAAAATATTTTTCTTTACGAAGTTATTTATACGCATGATTATGAATATTATATTCAGTAAATTTTGTTATATCTTATTATTTTGTATAACCACGCGAAGTGTGGATAAATTCACTAGTTAAACAATGAAGGAAGAAGAACAGAGAAAAGAGAATACTTCTTAATACTTTTGAGGGATAAATTACAATGAAGAGAGCCCTATATTTATAGGAAAAAATTGACATGGTCCAAAGATAGAGTTTCTAACTTTTCTCCAAAGAAATAAAAGATTATGGGCATTCACTATATACAAACATATTTATAACACTCCCCCTTGAATGTCTATTTGATAGATAATGTGCTTCATTAAAATTTTACTAGAAAAAATTTCGTGGATAAAAATTTAATGAAGTAAAAAGAGTACACATCTCTAATGATACACATTTTGATTGCCTAACTAGAAATCATATAAGAAAAATTCCTAGGGATAAAACCTCATAAGGAAAGAAAAGTAAAGTGTGTATTAACTCCCCCTAATGAGAACATCAATGCAAAGACTTGAATCTTCTGTAACGCCTCGGATTTTTGGTCTTGGGAAATTTCCTAAAATTTTGTACTCACTTGCCCTGGTTTCAACTAGACCCTATGAGTCGTAGGGTGTCCTGACGAGTCGTTGGGATGAGTCGTAACCAAATCAGTAAGTTAGTGGCTAGATCCTGCTCTGAGTATGAGTGGCTAACTAAGATCCATAAGGATATGTTACGAAACGTGTGGTGTAATCGTAGGATGTCCAGTGTAAGTCTTAATTTGGATTCTGTGTTGACTACGACTGGACCCTACGAGTCGTAAGGTCCCATTACAATTCTTGTGGCAGAGTCATAAGATCAACAGTATAGGGTTCCTTGGCAGTACTGCCTTGGTTATGACTCGTGGTGACGAGTCGTAAGGAGTGGCTACATATCAAGGTTTGACCCGTAGTCAAAGACGATACCTTTTCAGCTTTTAAGTTAAGGGCATCCTGGACATTTTGCCTCTTACCCAAATTAAAACTCACGTCTTATAACCCCTTTAGGGTGTCATTAGCACTCAAAAACAAATATAAGTAACTCCTCAAATACTCTAAAATATTCTATGAATTCCCTCAAGCAAGACAAGCTATGATTTTATCAAGTTGGTCATCAAGGGCTCAAAGGTCAATTTCTCTCCAAAATTTCTTGGTGTTTAAGGCATGTTAATCTTCCCTCATATTTAATTTATTATAAGCATGTGTTTTAAAGTTTTGTTCATGATGTTTTGCGGAGAAATATGACTTTTAGAGTTGCCACTTAATTTTTTAGGAAAATCAAGAAAACCTTTATAAAATACTAAAATGATTCAAAATAGAAAAATCATTTAAGTTTCAAAATTCTAGGTAAGTGGTTCTTATTATCATTTTAGGAAGGTTTTAAAGGCACCTAAAATGTTCTCTAACTTGCGGTTATCCGGACTATTTGAAAACTACCTTTGACTAACTTTGAAAAAGAAAAATTAGTTTTTGAAAAAAGGAAGTGGTTTTAGAAAAAGACTTGTATAAATTTTGATGACTTAGTAGAAAATTTAACTAAGTCTAAGAAAATAAGATAACAAATAAGCACGTAAGGGGGAAAGGAAAAAAGTAGAAGACTTAGGCTCGTAGGCCCAAATCTATTATCCCTGTCCTAATCTAATTAGGCTTTTGGCCAATCTGCACCTGTCCTAATCTAAATGTCAGGCTTTTGGCCCATAACCTGTTCTAAACTATTTTTCCGAACCTTTTGACCCATAATCGACTTCACCTGTATTAACTTACAACTTTGGCTTCAAGGCCCCAAATAAATGAATGAACGGATAAATAAACATATAAAAATACACAAATATAAATAGAGACTTGTTGAGTCTCTTAATGTCTTCATTCATGGATTTTAACCCGTTCTTCTTCTTCTATCACGGCAACAACCTCTTTATCCAAGAATGATCGACTAGACTAGATGGGTCATCATTGGACCATTATGAAATGCAAGGAGGGAAGGAGTCCGTTCGAACTCCCAAACGGATTCACATGCAAAAGAAGAAATACAGGAAGTTAATGCATGTTTTTTTTAAAAAAAAAAATTCATTATGATAACAAGGGATACCATAACTGAGACTCACGTCCAAGAATATATCAAGAACACTGAAAGCCATAAAAGTGTGAATTTTAGACAAAATCTCATGTTTTGGTTAATGAAACACTACAACCTGATTTATGTGAATAACTCAGACGAAAAGCTGCAAAATTTGAATTTAGTCAATCCAAACAAATATTATTGACAATGAGCGCAAAAATATTCGGGTAGAAAACAAATCCTTTACATCTAACGGTAAAAATTGTCCCAGCTAAAAAAAATGATGTCAATTCAAGCAAAACAGAAAATTCATGTACAAATCTGATAGCTGCCAATAAGATTAGGAATTCGAGTTACACATTGACAAGGTAAATGAATTTAAAGCGACAAGGCCAAATGAAAGATAAATTGTAACTTGCCAGTAATCATTTAATACCGTTTCCTGGTATCCTGTTATTACTGCTTAAACTACATTGATGGTGTTGTAGTGAACATGTTAGACTCAAATACATTTATATCTCACAAACCAAAGATACTTGATGAAGACAAAAACTAACAAATAGGCAATAAAAACTTCCAGCAGTATAACTTATCACATAACCTAAGCACATCTGCTAATAAATTCAATACCCTACAAAGTTGGTTGCCATAAGCTAATTGAACTAGCCACTCTTCATTTTTCGAATGAAATCGAAAAAACAGCATAAGTAGCTACTTCTATCAATCAATAGAGAAAACACCCTCTAAAATTAAAGGTGTGTTTGGTATGAAGGAAAACATTTTCCAGAAAATGTTTTCCAATTTTCTTATGTTTGGTTGGCTTATATGTTTTGGAAAATATTTTCCAAACCAACTTATTTTCCCTAAATCTAACGAAAATGACTTCCCTTCGAAAAGTAAATAAAATATTTTCCAAAACTCTCTTTCAGTTTCACTTTAATGCTGAAATGTTCATATAATTCTCAAAATCATCTACCCCGCCCCCGCCCCCGCCCCCGCCCCCAATACCCTATCACCACGACACCACGCCTACCCCCACTCTACCCCTACCTCTACCCCCACCCCTACACCTACCCCTACCCCTACCCCCACCCCTAAAATTCAATTGTTTTAAAAAGTATTTCAAAAAATTTTCTTAGTCCACCCCTACCCCTATCAGCCCCCTTCCAAAAATAATAACTATATTTTATTAAAAAATTTAAGCTTTTCTCTTACCCCACACCTTTATCCCCCCTCCTTACCAGCCCCCTCTCCCTCCCTCCCCCCCCCCCCAACCTAAAAAAAATTAAATTTATTTTTAAAAAATTTTCAATTTGTTTCTTTCCCCTCACTCTCCCACCATGACCTCCCAGCTCCTACTAACCCCCCTCCCCCACCACCTCCCCCCACCCCCGCCAATTTTTAACTTTTTCTTAACAAAATTAATTTAAAACTTTTTTACCCCACCCCTACTACCTATTCTGACACCCCACCCACCCGCCTACTAACCCCCTTCGCAAAAAAGGATTTATTTTTTTTTAATTTATTTTTTAAAAAAGGATTCTAAAATGTATTTTTACACCTTAGCTAAACACTAAAATGTATTTTTTGAAAAAAAAAATTTCATTTACCAATCAAATACTAGAAAATATTTTTAATTTACCAACCAAATATAAGAAAACAAATAAGAAATCAACTTGTTTTCCAGAAAAATATTTTCCATGGAAAACATTTCCTTCATACCAAACACACCCTAAACTTAAAAACAACTAGCTATCATTCCTATGCTCAAGTCCAAAAATAATCACTCGAAGTTATCATTGCACATGCAATAACCAAAAACTAATATGCTTCTAGTTATCGAGAAGTTACTTAGTTGTAGTTCACAGAAAAAATCTCAACACTATCAAATTCCAAACCAGAAATCAAACAGTAGGCTAATCCATGATAATAATAATGTAGTGTTCACATAACAAAACCGATCGATAACTATCATATAAGGATTGTACCTCGTTGAAATGATTCTAGAGTTAATCAAATTCTATTTTGACAAATTCGAACGTAAACACGACCAAAAATTGAAGGAAGACACATAGAAATCATTCTTCTTCCTTTTTGGCAAGTTCGAAAGACCATTTGATTAAAACATATCCTAGAAGGGTCTTATGATTAATTGAAACTTAAATGATACATAACCCAAATCCTTTCTTGACATTAAGATTCAAAGGAATTTTTGGAGCAGTTTTCATCTAACATAGAAAATGGTCCCGAGATAAGATAAACCTAAAGAACCTTTCACACAACCACAGAACTAGACCACATGAAGAAAACACACGAATACATTACATCTCATTCCACACAACCACAAAACTAGACCAAGACTGATGTTTTACCATGTACATACACCTACTATTCCTATCGACTTTGTAGGCCAAAGAGGATTCGGGAGGCAGTCCATATTAAACCAAGATCATGAACTATATACAATAAGTAACGTAGAACTAAACTCACAAAACTTTTTCTTTCATTTTTTAAAAGGAAGAAAGACTGAAACAACACTTATGCAAATATCATGTATCAAACACTAAAACAGGGAACATTCAAATGAATGAAAACATCAAACCAGAGCATAACACTGTAATGCAAAATAATATGTTGGGGATTAACACACAAAAATTAAGATGATGTAATGAGATTCCAAAGAAAGTTGAAACAAGCATATTGGAGTTAAACCATAAATCAATCTACTCAAATAAACATCCTTTAATAAAAAAGAACCTATAGCCTTTAAGGCCTTCTACAACAAATAATCCCAACACTCTACACTAATACGACTATTGAACAACTAAGAATGCCAAAACTAAAAGGGAAAAGTTACCTTTTTTGGAGCAGCAAAATAAGACTCGAGCCACCGATTAAATCTCGACCACCATCGAAAAGTTTTGTTGGAACTTTGAGGACTTCAACGATCTTACACAAAAAAATTTAACTAGAAAATGATACTTTTCACTTGATAGTTTTTCAACCTTCAAGACCTTCCTTCAAATTGCTCCAAAGTGAGCCTTTTATAGAAGGAGTTGACAATTCCCTTTCCACTTTGCATCGATGTGGGATAAAATGAATTGAAAGGCGATTTGGGAATTTTAAAAAAAGTGGATAAGGTTTATTCTCTAATCATATAATTAGTACTAATTTTTTTTTGAATTTCAAAAATAGAGCTGAATGAGTTGTCGGTTTGTCTTATCTGGATGCAGAAATGGGTTGATTTTGGGCTGGAGTCTCAGGTTTCCAGTTTGCGGGACACGAGTTTGTCGTTGTCGCCGAGTTACTGATATGGGTTGCGAATGGGTCTGGTTCGTTCTCTAGATTTTTGGTCGGTGTTCGTTGGTCTTTGATGGGGTTAAATCACTTGATGTTGTTGTTGTTGTATGTACAATAGAAGTTGGTTGAAGACATTGTGGTCGAATCTATGACAGGTCAGAGATGGCCAGGTTGAAATTATTATTGTGTTTGTTTGTTGTACGATGTTAATAGCGTGGATGGGGAGTAAAGGATATTGTAAGGATGTAGGCTGGGTTAGCCATTTTGGGCTTGTTGGGACGACTGGTAAGGGTTCAACTATTGTTTGGTTGGGCTTGGCAGGAGTTGGGCTGGGGTATGGTGAATTTTGACTTGGGCTATTTATCAAATAGCCATTAAAGTAAAATTTAGACAATTCAAGTTAAATTTTGGCCCAATCAGATATCAATTGGCTAATTATATTACAGTTGTAGCCAATTTTATTTTAATTGTGACCAAATTTAACGTATTGACTAAAATGGACCGCAATTTGAGATGAATTAAAACTTAATATTATCCCAAGCTTCATGATTTAATGAAAATCAAACAATTTTTTTTTTCAAATAAATTATTTTTATGAACAAATTATATTTAAATCAAGATTTTAACTATTTGAATTTATTTTCAAGATAAGCTTTGATTAAAATTTGATATTTCGTAAAATGAATATTTAAGTAATAAAATTATATAGTTTCATATAATTGAATACGATAATATATAATCTTCACAATTATCCAGATAAATAATTTGAAAAGCTTTTATCCAGAAAAATAAATGTTGTAATTTTATTTGAAAATCGAAGAAACTAGGAATTAAACTTAGTTATGGAGGGCAAAAATTAGGTGCCAACAACTGCTCCCTCCCTTTGGGTAGGGTGGATATAAGTAACCCTGGGTAAAGGGAGTTTTGTGTTCCTAATTTTTGTCCGATCGCAAATTCATTTCTAAAAGAGGTTAGTTTTCGCACTAATTTTGGAGTTATGGACAGACCTCATTATCAGGTTTTGATACGGGTTAAAGAGGCATCTTAGCACTCCAGGACATGAAGACGTGAGTGAAGACCTGATCTTGTGGGGATGTCCATCCAAGGAACAAACTTTGAAATATTGAGAACAAGTACCAACACTCCAAAACCGTCCAAGGAGTCCACTACAAGGCCGCCCCTATGTTTGGGCTTATTAAGGGCCTTTTGGTCATTTTTGTAATAAGTGTTGCCCTAGTCTATAAATAGAATATTTAGGTCATTTTTTCATTTAGAACTTTGATGATATATCTTGTAAACTCATTGAGAGTGTTTGGCAAGGTGGAATCCTTGTGTTGTTAACTTGCTTAGAAACGATGGTTGCTTGGGAGTTTTGATTCCCTTGAGATCTCCGTAAGAGTGTAGGTGTCTTGTATTCATGTTGTTTGTGTTTTTATGTTTAATATACATCTTAGTTCCTATAACGTGTAGTACATTATGTCTCACTATCTATCCTCTTAGTTATAGTCATCTTGTTTTCCATTTTGTGTTGCTTGTTCATCTCGTGATAGTGGACTATTTTGTGCCATTTTGTGGGCTGTTTTAGCACTTCATAGGTCGTTCTTGTATCAGTTTTCCTACATATCTTAGGTTACATGAGAATGTAGGCCACTTGTAGTTCATAAAGCTTGATTTAAAGCATGATTTCTGAAGAATTCACAAGCTATATCGATTTCGGAGTTTTTGATAAAATCAAAAAGTTGGGGAATAGAAGGATTTGAGGGGAGGTTGGAATGCAGTAGAGTTTTCTATATAGAGTCCAGCCTACATATCCTCGAGACTGAGGGAATTAGACTATTTGTAGTTTGACTTAATCGGTAGAAAAGGTCATCTTTTATTTCAGTCATCTTTGGCTCAGGATGAGTGACAAGTTGATCGAGTTGAAAAAAAGAGGCTTGTAACCTCTTAACCATGAATATGGGATCCTTCACATCCATAGTCAAGAACTTACCTGGACATAATTTCCAAAACTCTAGGTTCCCTATCACTGAAATTTAAAAGAAGTAAAGTTTACCCTCGGTATAAGTTTAGAAATATCTCAAAGGTGAAGCTGAAACCAAAATATACCAAAATACTCATATGCCTTCTAATAGGGGTGTGTTTAGATGGTGGTGTCCATCTTCCTTTAGCTCGCATCCAAAGAGTTTGACTTTCCTCTCTAGAATATGTCCCATTTTACTGCTATGAAAAAGTTCCACGTTGTGCCACATCCTTTTTGGAGTCGTCCGCACCTGTGGTTTTGATTTAAGACTTTCATCCTCTCGGATGCTCTTGGCAATACCTCATACAAAGATGGTTAGTACTAAACATAATTCACAAAAGGATATATAGACTTTTACCATATCTTCACGTGAGTTGCTGCCTAAAAATCAAAGTCGACCTCTCATGTACCTTTTAGGAAGAAAATAACTTACAATAACAGACATAAAAACTCTCTTGGTTGTTGCATAATTATCTCATTTGTCCATTTAATATGTCTTCAAAGTGGGGTAACTCTTTTGTATACTGATGATATTTTATGTAGAACGGTCCCTGCAACCATGTAATCTTGTGTTGATATGGAAACCCTTTTGAGTCACCTATAAAGCTTGTGGAATGATAACCTTTATGGTTATTAACAATAATTCTTTGCATGTGACTTCGGGTAAGTCCTATGCATCTTTTGTATCGATAAGACTTAGAGATTTCCCTTGAATTGTCAATCTTTGGATAATCTCGCCCATTATTTGATGTTGGATATGAGGCGAATTACAAATATCTTTTGAATTGCTAGCTTCTTGGTGATAGTACACATTATCTGACCTTGGATAAGAGATGGATTATAGATATCCCTCCAATCGCTGGCTCTCAGGTATCCCTGCATATCATCCGACCTTAGATACAATATGGCTTATAGATATCTCTCAAATTGCTAGTCTTAGGGTAATCTTACACATAATCGATCTTGGATATGACGCGGCTTATAGAGAACCCTTGGACTTATCAAATTGATAATCTTGCATATTCTCTGGTAAGGATTTAGTTGCGACTTATGGATAACCTTCAGACTATCAATTTTTGGGTGACCTTGCACACTATCCGGTTAGGATATCGTTGTGTCTTACAGATGACCTATAGGCTATCAAATCATAGATAATCTTACATGCTATCCTATTTTAAATAATATGACTTACAAATGACCCTCAAATTGTCAATTTTTAGGAAATCTAATATATCACTCGTCTTTATATAGCGACTTAAAGGCGTGCCTTCAAATCACGTGCTCTTGATATATTCCAATGCTGATTTATAAAATGATGAGATATCCTCGATGGCAGTGTTTTTTTCTTATGTGTCAACAAATATTAAATGTTGATGACATCCTCGATGCCAGCTATATGTCTCACGTGTCAACAAATATTTGAATGCTGATGATATCCTCGACGCCAACGTTTGTGTCTTGCGTGTCAATAGATATTAAATGCTGATGATATCCTCGATGCCAAGATTTGTGTCTTGCGTGTCAATAAATATTAGATGCTGATGATATCCTCGACGCTGGCATTTGTGTCTCGTATGTCAACATATATTAAATACTGATGATATCCTCGATGCCAAAATTTGTGTCTTGCGTGTCAATAGATATTGAATGTTGATGATATCCTTGATGCCAACGTTTGTGTCTCGCGTGTCAACAGATATTGAATGCTGATGATATCCTCGACGCCAATATTTGTGTCTCGCGTGTCAACAGATATTGAATGTTGATGATCCTTTATGTAATGGCCCTCTCAGCAATGAAAATGATTTCACCTGAGTTTGTTTGACTATGTTTTTACTTTCTACATGTACCTGTACTCAAGGTAGACAGTTAGTAGACACAATGTCGATCTCACTGGCGACCACAGTCAAGCTTTAAGATAGTTTAATGATAAATACTGAGCATTATAATCTGACTGACTTATTCTTCTATTAATCTTCTCTTTTTAAATAAATAATTAAATAGCAGTCCCATTGAATGCAAGTAAATGGGGTAAAACCCTTGTTTGGGGATTACTCAAATACCGTTTGCTTCACTTCAAGGTGAATTTTGAGGATGAATTTTGGCACTTCCTCCTATTGAGTGATCCTTTGATTGTTGTATTTATTGTGCCGACTTCCTTGAATGCACCTGCGCTCAAAGTAAATATTTAATAGACATAAATTCGCTTATACTAGCGACTACTTTTATATAAAGAATTATAAATACAATATTCATAAAGTAGATAAGGTTCCTTTATTTGTCCTTCATGGTCTCAAGAAATGAGATAGACAATTAAAAAGGTCCTCAATAAATTAAACCCGTCTTCAGGGCTACCCGAAAATACCGTTCTTGAGCATTATATGCTTTGGTATGGCTCACAACCTGCTTGGGGATTTTTTGAAAAAACATTTCTATTTTTTGTGTACTGATCCATGCATCCACATAAAAATGATTAGTTTTTGAGTGAAACTACTCCGTGTTGACCTTGTTCGATCCTTGGTTTGCTTCTCACCATCTTTCGGGTACTCTGTTATGTTAGGACTTCCACCCTGACTCCCCGTTCCAATAGATGCCTAGGCAATCGCTAAGTAAAATATTTGTACAGATTTTTGAAAGTATTCTTAATTTTAGAAAATAGTTTTGAAAATTTTAGTAAAATCTTTAGAAAATCTCTTCCATTCATGTCATGTACAAACCCGACGAACGTCTTCCTCTTGGTTCTGACTATGTCTCATGTTTGACAGAGTATTTCTAGGGATTCCGCATCATTGAGGCTCTCTATCAAAAGTTCTATCATAGCCAAAAATTTAGTCTATCTAGACTTTGTCGCAGCTGGTGATTTCCAAAACTTGACTTTGACCTCTGGTGCTGAGGGATTTAAAATATATTCCAATATTTAGTGAAAATTTGAAGGACCTCCTCAAAATTCTTGCCTAGTTTAAAGTTGTTTGAGACAATCTCAGGTCGAGAGGATCCGAAGTCTTTGTTAGTCTTTCTTCTCTTTGTTTTTGGAAGATGATCTTCCTCTTGTAAATTTTTGAGATTCCTTCTCGAATATTCTGCCCAAGTTTCCATTTCCTGGGATTATATGACCGAGCCATTGGGGCACCTATGTATCCGTTGAAGAAGGAATCAGGTCAAACGTAGTTCCATAATACTCTAGAGATATATAGAAAAATCTAATGGATTGACTGAAGCCGACATAAGCTACCCCCATATCCCTTTCTTGGGAATTCAGGTCATCACGTAGTTCATACATAAAAGGAAGGGATAAATTCTCCTAAGGGGTTGACCGAAGCCGACATAGGCCGCGTACGTATCCCTCTCTTGGAAATTCAGATCAAATGTAGTTTGTACATAAAAGGAAAGGGATTCTACGTAATGACACATCATAAAATTGATACTATCATAAAGGCGATTACAAATAAGCCAAGGAAACAAAAACTAAAACATCTTTCAAACATAGTATCTCTTTATCGCATCAAAATTGATTGATTTGTTCCACTCTTGACCATCCATCTCAGGTAGGAGTAGGGCTCCTCCAGGTTAGGCTTCTTTTAGTTTTCAAGCTCCTCTATATCTTCTACTAACTTCTCCTCGTCACCTTCTTTTATTCATCATCATTCCACTCGCTTTGTTCGTCTAACCCTTGACATAGATGATAACAAGATAATAAAAGACAATAATATTTCAAAATAACATCTTAAATAAAAGGAGGCTTTTTCGCTGAAATTTGATAAATAACACAAACTATGGCTCATGACCCTCGTAAATGTAGGCCTATGCCTTTTTGAAAGCTGTAAAACTCAAAAAGAAATTTGATACATAAAAGGGTGGATCACGGGGCCTCTTCCGAATCATCACTAATTTTTAAAACTACTAGTAATTGGCTTTTCATCTACCACGATGGGTGACGAGTTAAGAGCGAAGTGGAGGTCCAGTTTTGCAAAGCCTCTCTTGGTGCAACCTTCCTCACCCCATCTAACTATGGGAAATCCTCTGGTATATAATTGTATCCCTCGAACTGATTTCTTATCCCATCCCAAGACCATCATTCTTTGACATCTCACGCACAGGAAAAGACTTGTACATGAGTGACAATGGTTTGGATAGACTCGTCTTTGACTTATTTCCAATCTCATCTTCTTTTTTTGGTTGGTATCCTAACCCATGTTTAGATGTTTTTTCTTTGATCACAGTGGGCTCAATAATTTCTTTGAAATCCCTACTCAAGACAATTAAGGCAACCATGACTTTCTCTGCCTTCTCCACTCCTTTTGTCTTTTTTGGATTTTCCAAATCCACCTTAGTGATGGTCTTGCTAGACACCCATTCACCCCTTATTTCAATTATGTTAACTATGTCTCCCCCATGATTAGGCAATTGATTACTGTTGATATTCGGTGCCGGTGACTGGAGGGTGATGACTTTCTGATCGATCAAGTCTTGAATTCTATGCTTCAAGTTAGCGCATTCCTTGGTACTGTGCCCTGCCGCTCTTGAATGATATGCATAATATTAATTGGCATAATAAAATTGAGAATTTGGATTGATAGGTTTCGGTTGAATAGCCTATAAATGACCGGCGTCCTTCAATCTTCCGAAGAGTTGGGTGCGACTTTCAGCCAATAGCGTGAAGTTTTGGGGAGGTCTTTTTTCGAGGCTTAGACGTGGGGGGTTATAATTATTTTAATTAGTAGGAGGAGGTACTTGATGATAATTTGGAGGCATTAGGACATTTGTTCGGTTATTTAGTAGGGCAACTGGAACATGAGACAAATAATTCGGCTGTGGAACTTCGTATTGGGGTAAAATGTTTGGCTGTAGAGCTTGGTATTAGGATTGGATATTTGGCAGTGGAGTTTGGTACTGGGATTGGACATTTGGAAATGGAGCTTGGTACTGGGATTGGATATTTGGAAGTGGAGCTCGGTACTGGAGTTGGGTGTAGAATACATGCTGAAAATTTAGTGACTGTGGAGAGAGAATTTTCCTATGCTTAAATTTTTCCTTCAACTTAGCAACAGTATCAGTAGAGAACTCACCTACATATTCTTTTTTCTTCTTTGGGAACATATAAGCCCCAGACGATATTGGGGTTTTGACAACCTTCTTGTTCGAATGCCTTCTTCTAGCAATTCCCCAAATTTTACCAATTCTGCGAAAGTTGCCCTGAACGGAGATACCATCCTAGTATAATATTCCCCCTCCTGAGCACAAGAGAGTACAAATACCATCCCTTTCTCAGATATGGGAGGTTATACTTTGGCAGCTTTTTTTCTCCAACGGAAGGCATAGTCTTAGAAACACTCATTATTCTTCTACTTTATCCGGTCTAATGAGTATCAGTCAGGGACTATTTTAATGTTAAATGCAAACCTATCGAGAAAGCTTTTGAGTTTTAGCCAATGCTTTCTAGCCGGACCATCTTCTCATATACTGATATGTGAACCAATCTAAGGCCTCGCCACTCAAACTTCAACTGAATAGGCACATTAATATTGCCTCATTTCTCAAAGACCTCGTAAAGTCCTAGCCCATTTCAGTCCTTTATAGAATGCCAAAAGAGGTCTAGAAAATTTCAGCCAAGTGTTGACACTTAGTCTCATTTTTGGCCTCGATATTTCAATGGTATCATTTACGATCTTTCCGGCCTTAGATTTTTTATTTTTAAATTAATTCATGATCAAGGTTATCTATAGGTCATCTCAAGCGAGTTTTGGGATTTTCAGACATCGTTTGAGTCATGTTTGGATAACCAAAATAGCAGGCCAACGCGATCAGGATGTGTTGCGTTGGCTATCGCGTCGTCACCATCGACACTATGCATCGGTAATCGCGTCACCTATCGCATTACTGGGCATTTTTCAGCTTATTTAATCCCGAGTCCAAAAGGTTATTTTAGTCTTTTCCCCTCACTTTAATATGGGATTTAGGTCCCAAAACAACATTTTTGCCTTATTTATCACAATTCTCTCAAAATCAAAAGCATTCTTTTTCAAGAACAAACCTTAGCCCCTGCATCATTCAAGTTCAATTCACAAGAAATCCCTTAATAACTTTTAAGAATTTTTCAATCAAGGTATGTTTAGGTGTTCATCCTTGGGATCCTTCCACCCTTGGAGTTCAAGAATCCTTTTTCAAGCACTTAGATTATGATTTACATTCTTGAATGGAACTATGTTCATTTATGTGATGATGTGTGGTTTTCAAGTCAAGAATATTTTGAGTTTCATGTGAATTAACTAGAATGTATGGTTATTTATGTAACCCTCATGTTAAATCCTTGAATTGTGGTATTGAATGTAGTAGTTATGATAATCATGTATTTCTCGTTCTCATGTACAAGAATTATGTATCCTAAGTGTTTTACAAAATGCTATGTGAAGGAATTTTACATGATAACTTATGCATGATGCTTTTAAGTTTGAGATATGGTTCCATTATCTATGCAATCGAGTCCTGGGGGTATAAAATACTCAAAATTTAGCTGTTGTCTAGTTTTCTAGAGTCTACAGAACGAATTTAGTTGTACCATGAGCGAGATCACTCTGTCAGTTAATGTATTCAAGTGTCAGTTTAGTCAAGCCTAGTACAGTCTAGTGATCAGTTCAGTGTCGATTCAGTTGGGAGTAGGATTCAGCATTGAGCAAACCCAGGGATGGGGGCATTCCTACCAGGAGAGGGTTTGACCCTTAGTAGCTGTCCCTGTATTACACAACTACATAGCCAGCATAGGGTAAATCATCTTCCTGCTAGACTAGGGTTGACTTAATGATATATATCTCATGACTCTTCCTTCTAGATTAGGGTTGACCCAGCTCCTGTTAGTAACCCGTGGCATGGTGATAACACCCTTCCAATTGGGATTACAGGTTGGACCCCACATCAGTCTATAATCGAGGTATGTCAGTTAGATGATAACTCACACAGTTACAATTTCAGTATTAAGTAATCAACACCCAATATTCAGTACTCAGTACAGAACTCAGTTCAATTCTACATGATCATGACTTACAGTTATCAATTATTCAGTTATTAGAAACTCAGTACTTCAGCTTCAGACTAATTCAGACAAATGATATATGTTTGGTATTTCATGTCCAGTACTTACAGTATTCCCAGTCTTGTATAACTCTCATTCAGTTATTTCATGATATTTCATTATTATTCTCATGCACGTGAACCCATGCATATCAACCTAACCTCACCTAGCATACCAGTATATACAAAGTATTAATACATACTCTTTCTTTGCACTATGATGTCTTATATCATAGGTTCGGACACTGGGTTCCTGACCATACTTAATAAGATTCAGTTGATCAGCCGCAACTATAGTAGTGAGTCTTCATCCATCGAGGGCATGACACTAATTTAGTCATTTTGTTATTCATAGTATTTTATCTTTTGAGTTACTTTCACACAACAGTTGTGAGTTAGTTGGGGCCTGTGCCATCAACTTGTTTATTTCAGATATTAGAGGCTTTCAGACACTATTAGTTAGCAGTTATTCTACAGATGTATTCTATATTATCTAAGTTTATGAACCTTATTTTTAGTTTTACTTTCGCATATGTTTTCATGATTATTATTCAGTGCTCACAACAGGTACCAGTCATGGGTCAGATTGTGGTCCTTCGGGATTGTAGGCACTGTATAATACCCAGAGTGTAGTCTTGGGGCTATAATGCCCCAAAATTTGATCCTGATACATCACACGGTGCTCAAGGCAATGAGTAGCCCCAAGCTAACCCTTTGAGCCTGCTACTAGGTTGGAGCCTTACTTTAAGGTAAACTAGACAAGAAATAATATTGTATCATACCAAAATTGAACTGAATGAACTGAAGATATCATCTAAATACTAAATACTGAAAGTATATAAATAAAATCATAGTACGACTAGCCTCTACTACTAAAGAACTAGAGAGTCATTGGGACAGACCCCCCCACTGACTCGGACTAAATTGAAAATGATAACTCAATTACTATGAAAGCTGGAAATCTGAAGAAGTAGGTCCTCAAATCATGAGGACTCACCAACTATGGGAGCATAGATAGAAATGCTCGAACTACTCAAACTGCTGATCCTGAGCACTTGAACCTACATTATAAGACAATGTATCACATAGACATATATGTGGATCAACACTTTGGGGATGTACTGAGTATATGAGGGTGTAATGCATAAGTAAAACATCATCGTAGTTACAAAGTAAATGCATGTTGGATGTATATGACTCACATAAGCTTGATTATCTAAAATACCAAAATATAAAATCAAGGATAACAAATCATACTTGTAAATCTAGTGAGTCATAACACTTAGTCTTATAAAATCTTTTCTATCATTCTTTTCTTTTGAAACTTAGAAGCTTTGGGAGCCTTGGAAAATCTTGGAACTTTGGGACTTAGGTAGTTTCTTCTAACCGACATAAACCATGTGAGCTGACATGGAGTACAACGTCTTGCCCATGTTAGGGAGAGTTGTTCTATCCTTACCATCGGAATAAAATCTTAACTTAAGTGATCAATATCTTAGCCCACTATGGGCAAATAAAAAAACTACGGTGGCACGTAGTTCTAGGGAATGAGACCTTGTAATCATACCCAACTCAGTGCTAAATACTACTCCCATACTTATTGCTCAAAACTTTTAGGAAATCTACCTTAAGATAGCACAAGGGTTTGTAATGAAAACCAATTATACTTCTCTTTGCTTTAAATCATAAATTGTATGAATAATGTGGATTTCTATCTTTGCTTGGATCAATAGATCAACTTTCTTTATCAAAATCTGAAAATAGCTTATCAAGGGATGCTTAAAACATAGTAATTCTTGAAATGTCAACATATAAACTAGGTCTTAATGACCCATGCTTTAATTTCATGTCAAACACCATAAGGTTCGTGCTTGATAATACAAATATTCATAATTCAACTTAAAATCTAGAAAATATGATCATACGCATTAATTTTTTGAAAGTAGACATGTAATTCAATATCCAAATCACTTTAAATCTCAAAATCATGCAATTAGCAACATTGGGTATAAACCCTAACTTAAATTTCATGGGAAATCATACAAAACTCAACAATTTATAATTTAAAGTAAGGTTTTGGGAAAAAGGATAAAAGATTTATCCTTGTTCAAAACCCCACATAGCTTGGATGATGAACTAAATGAACAAGTTTGCTTTTGAAACCCTATTTGTTCTCTTGAATGATGGTTCTTGAATTCTTGTGTTTGGAATCTTGAATCTTGAATTAATTTGGAAAAAGAGTGGTGGAATCTTGGGATTCTTGAGGTTGATTGTTGAAGTTTAGGGTTTTGGTTGAGAGAAATTTTAAGGAATATATCATAAAATGCATGTAATAGACTTAAATCTTGTGTTTAGACGGTTTTGGGGGCTGGGAAAAAGTCCAAAATACCCTCTTTAAAATCCTAAATAAAGCTCGAAAAATATAACTGGGTCCCGATTTAATGGGGCACCACGACGCGCCACTATCGCAGTGGCTCACTGGAAACTGATGAATGGGAAATTGGGGACCTCCGCAATGCAGAGCTATTGCGTTGTCCCACTGGATTTAGATAATTAGAACCTAGAACTTCAATGTGACGCACCACCATTATGGTGCCCTATAGAAATGCCATTTTGGCCTTCAGTGCGATGCGCCACTATAGCATTGGACTATTGGAATTCGACAATTGGGAAAATGGACCTCTCCGTGACTCACCAATATCGCGGAGGTCCACTGAAAATTGAAAAATGGGAATTTGGACCTCGCTGCAATGTGAAAACATCGCGGTGGTCCACTAGAAAGTGACAGTTATGAAATTATCCTTCACCGTGATGCGGTGTCTGCCCAGTTGGCACACTGTCAACTTAAAAATGCTCTAACTTCTTCACCGAGTGTTGGATTTGGGAAAATTTTGTATCGATGGAAAGCTTATTCAATTTTCCACACAATGTAAAGTTGAAATCTATAAAATTCTATATTAAACAAATATTATTAATTTTGGAAGACATCCCTTAACATTCTAGGAATGAAGTTAAGCTAGAAAAATTTTGGGGTATTACAGGCGCGTTACAGTTTCTTCCTACCCCAACCATCTAATTGAAATATCTTCTTATATGAGCATTGGATTTCCAGTACCATTGAACACTTCAAATTTAGGGACCTTGTATCCTTCCGATAGATCTACTCCAGGGTGAACACATAGATTATTTTACCGTAGACCATTATTATCCCCAGCCCTATGATATTACTTAATCCGCATAATCTCTTCATTCATAGCCAGCAACTTCATTTCATGCTCAGTTCTCTACTCTTTTTTCTTTTCATCGTAGTGGTCTATCTCGGGATTAGAAAAAGAATTGTAGATGTCAGGGGATATGATGATATGAGAGGTATTTGGAAGGATATCTTGATTTTAAGGCTGAGAGGAGGTTGGGTGGTAGGTAGGGAGGACATTTTGGAAATTGAGAAAAATTTGTATAATTTTAGAGTAGTTTGGCGGAATCTGAGAGGGATTTTGCAGTTTCGAAAAGGATTTTGTGGATTCAGAGGTGGATTTTTTGGATTTGGAGATGGATTTTATGGATTTGAGAGAGAGTTTTATGGATTTAGGAGCAGGTTTTGTGAGGTTACAGATGGATTTTATGGATTGTAAGCATCTAGGTTATTTTCTCGATTGGTGTTTTGGATAAGTTAAGGAGCAAAAATGGATGACGTGTTGTTTGGATGGTACCCGAGAATAGGCATACTGAGCAGAGGGATCTGGAGTGGAGGCTTGTATCTTACTAGGGCAGGAGCATTGGTAGTGATATCCAGGTTAGACAAGTCTCTAGTATGACTCATTTCTTCCTGAAGCATTTCTAACTTTCTTGTGAGTTCAACAATCATCTCATTTTGTTCCACTATAACATTGTCCCTGGTGGATAATGCATTTTCTTCATCACTTCCAGTCATATTTGAATGATGGTTAGGTGATGGGATCTTATTTGCTTTTGATCGAGTGAAGTAAGGATGTTCTGCCAGCTTTTTTCAATACGAAGTGGTTTTCTGTTATCTATAAAGTAAAATAACTCAAAGGCAAATGTGTTAGTTCCCATATGTGATAAGTAATGCAGGGTATTTGACAAGAAATAACCACATAGAATTGTTTGTGTCGTAGTCAAGATGATCCACTGAAGCATTGTGGAAAAAATTATATGATTCAAACAAAATCACATAAACACATAAGGCAGTTATATCACATAAAAACATTATAAAAATGCATATCTTAATTGGGGTGACCCTTTTGAGCCGAGGGTTTGGGCCTAACAAATTTTGAAGAAAATATACAACTTTTAAATCCAATCCATTATCGACCAAAACCTTTATAGGTGTACTTAAATAACATAAATGCCTAAAAAATTGCACAATAGGGATACAATCTTTAGGGAAAGGGAAAATAACATGAGAAAAAAACAATGTCCCGTGCATGGGATAGAAAATACTAGTTTCTAAATTCTCTTCTGTCAGCTTTTGCCCTCTTAGCTTTGTCCACTTCTTGTCATTGGCGACATCTGTTTATGATCAAGCAATTTTTGTATAACTGTGCTCTAGATGCAACCATACAAATCTATCAATTTCTTGCTTGGTTTGCTTCAATTCCTCACTCAATTGGTATATTATTGAGGTATCCTTACATGAAAGTAAGCAAAGAAAGCCTTCCCCGACCCCAAAGGATAATGGATTGGTTTAAACAAGCATATATTTCTTCAACATATAAATATGATTCATTTGGAATTGACTCGGGGTCAATAGATACAGGGCAAGTTTTATAATGGGCCCAATACCCCCTTCGGGTATTGGGTCGTCCTAGGATTAAGCCTAAAAGAGTTTTGGATTAGCTCTATCCTGGGTGTCTAGAGTGGATTTAAACCAAGTTCCCAAGCAGACGACTTGGGTTTGAAAATACAAAAAGCCCTCAGACGCCTCACGTGCTAATAAACCGTCGTATTTCAACACTTCATTTGGAGTTGAACAACAGGGGTCGGGACATTCACGAAACCCTAAAATAGTTTAATAATCATCATGTGGGATTATGCCATGAAATGCAACAGTTAAATTTCACAGAATTTAAACATATAAGTGCACAAACAGCTTAAACACTATAACAGTTAGTCGAAATGAAAATTCCAATATTTGGTTAGAACCTAGTTAAAGTCCCCAGCAGAGTCGCCATTTCTGTTTTGCGGAGAAATATGGCTTTTAGAGTCGCCACTTAATTTTTTAGGAAAATCAAGAAAACCTTTATAAAATACTTAAATGATTCAAAACATAAAAATCATTTAAGTTTCAAAATTCTAGGTAAGCAGTTCTTATTAATATTTTAGGAAGGTTTTTAAGGCGCCTAAAATGTCCGCTAACTTGCGGCTATCCGAACTATTTGAAAACTACCTTTGACTAACTTTGAAAAAGAAAAACTGGTTTTTGGAAAATAAAGTGGTTTTAGAAAAAGACTTGTATAAATTTTGACGATTTAGTAGGGAATTTAACTAAGTCTAAGCAAATAAGATAGCAAATAAACATGTAAAGGAGAAAGGGAAAAAGTAGAAGACTTAGGTTCATAAGCCCAAATCTATTATCCTTGTCCTAATCTATTTGGGCCTTTGGCCCATCTGCACCAGTCCTAATCTAAAAGTCAGTTTTTTGGCCCATAACCTTTCCTAAACTATTTTTCCTGACCTTTTTACCAATAATCGTCTTCACCTGTATTAATTTACAACTTTGGCTTCAAGGCCCCAAATAAATGAATGAATGAATAAATAAACATATAAAAATACATAAATATAAATAGAGACTTGTTGAGCCTCTTAACATCTTCATTCATAGATTTTAACCCGTTCTTCTTCTTCTATCACGTCAACAACCTTTTTATCCAAGAATGATCGGCTAGACTGGATGGGACATCATTGGCCCATTATGAAATGCAAGGAGGGAAGGAGTCCGTTCGAACTCTCAATTGGATTCACATACGAAAGAAGAAATAAAGGAAATTAATGCATTGATTTTTTTAGAAATAAACTCATTATGATAACAAGAGATACCATAACCGAGACTCACGTACAAGAATATAAAAAGAACACTAAAAAGCATAAAAGTGTAAATTTTAGAAAAAATCTCTTGTTTTGGTTAATGAAATGCTACAACCTAATTTATGTGATTAAATTAAACGAAAAGCTGCAAAATTTGAATTCAGTCAAACCAAACAAACATTATTGACAATGAGCGCAAAAATATTAGGGTAGAAAATAAATCCTTTACATCTAACGGTAAAAATTATCCCAGCTAAAAAAATGAGATCAATTCAAGCGAAATAGAAAGTTCATTTACAAATCTGATAGCTGCCCATAAGATTAGGAATTCGAGTTATGAATTGGCAAGGTAAATAAATTTAACGAGATAAGGCCAAATGAAAGATAAATTGTAACTTGCAGGTAATCATTTAATACCGTTGCCTGGTATCCTGTTATTACTACTTAAACTACATTGATGGTGTTGTAGTGATCATGTTAGACTCAGATACATTTCTATCACACAAACAAACGATACTAGATGAAGACAAAAACTAATAAATAGGCAATAACAACTTCCAGCAGTATAACTTATCACATAACCTAAACACATCTGCTAATAAATTCAATACCCTGAAAGTCTAGTTGCCATAATCTAATTGAACTTCCACTCTTCATTTTTCATATGAAAGAAAAAAATAGCACAAGCAGCTACTTTTATCAATCAATAGAGTGAACACCCTCTAAAATTAAACTTAAAAACAACCAGCTGTGATTCCTATGCTCAAGTCCAAAACATAATCACTCGAAGTTATCATTGCACATGCAAAAACCAAACACTAATATGCTTCTAGTTATTGGGAAGTTACTTAGGTATAGTTCACTGATAAAATCTCAACATTGATCAAATTCCAAACCAGAAATCAAATAGTAGGCTAATCCATGATAGCAATAATTAATGTTCACACAGAAAAACTGATCGATAACTATCACATAAGGATTGTATCTCATTGAAATGATTCTAGATTTAATCAAATTCTATTTGGACAAATCCAAATGTAAATACAACCAAAAATTGTTTTAAGACACATAGAAATCATTCTTCTTCCTTTTTGGCGAGTTCGAAAGAGAATTTGATCAAAACATATCCTAGAAGGGTCTTATGATTAATTAAAACTTAAATGAGACATAACTAAATCATTTCTTAACATTAAGAGTCAAAGGAGTTTTGGGAGCAGTTTTCATCTAACATAGAAAATGGTCCCAAGATGAGATAAACCTAAAGAACATTATACATAACCACAGAACTAGACCACATGAAGGAAAAACGTGAATATATTGCATCTTATTCCACACAGCCACAAAACTATACCAAGATTGTTATTTCACCATGGATATACACCTACTATTTCTATCGACTTTGAAGGCCGAAGAGGATCTGGGAGGCAGTTCATATTAAACCAAGATCGTGAATAATATACAACAAATAATGTAGCACCAAACTCGTAACTCTTTTTCATTCTATTTTTTAAAGAGAAAAAATACTGAAACTACACTTATGCTAATATCATGTGTCAAACACTAAAGTAGGGAACACTTAAATGACCGAAAATATCAAACCAGAGCATAACACTGGAATGCAAAATAATATGTTGGGGATTAATACACAAAAATTAAGACGATGTAATGAGATTCCAAAGAAAGTTTAAACAAGCGTATTGGAGTTAAACTATGAATCAATCTACTCAAACAAACATCCTTTACAAAAACGAACCTATAGCCTTTAAGGCCTTCTATAGTAAAAAATCCTAGCAAGCTACACTAATACGACTATTGAACGACTAAGAATTCAGAAACTAAAAGGGAGAAGTTAAATTTTTTGGAGAAGCAAAATGAGACTCGAGCCACCAATGAAATCTCGACCACCTTGATAACGCTCAATCTACAGCTCTCAAAGGAGTGTAAAGCGGTCGTTAGCAAATATAGAACCCAACCTGGGTTGGGTATCGATCTCACAGGGAATAGCTTGGGCAACAAGTAAGCAACGATTACTAGACTTTTAGTGCAAGTCTCGTAAGAAGGGGGGTTTGTAATGTGTAACCAAATATGTAGAGAAAAACGGTAATAGCAAAGTAAAAAGAAAGAATGTTTAGTAGGTTGTGAAATAATGAGAATTGAGGAGTTGGGGTTATGTCCACCTTCTGAGTTATACGTCTCTATTGACTATGAGTGTGTTGAATTCAGACATGCATGTGCTTATAGAGAATTGTATTCGATGGTAAATCCAGGCGTCTTTCGACCTATTCGAGGATTATTTCACTTTAACTCTTTCGAGCTTAAAGCGTGTCTAACGGTACGAATTCTCCAAGAGGTTAATCCAGTTACGACACTAACTTTTTAATAGGGGATGGGACCCTACTACCTTGACATTATCTCTTTTCCAGACAGATAACCTTTCCTTCGAACAAGTTAAATGTTATACTGGCGTATTCTTGCGTTTGCAAGCTCAAAGAATTTAGATTAAGATGAAGAGAATAATGATATAAGCAACATACGTCTCACGAACTCACACTCTCACAGCAATAGATAGTATCTTATTCGGCTTCCATAACCTCAACACAGAAGTTTAGTTACCCATGAGTGCGAAGGAAATCACAATTGACATTGTTGTTTTCCCACAATTATGATTTCACGTTGATAATGGTGTGGTAGGCGTTTAGGCGTGAATTCCTTAGCAAGGTAACGTTTTTCTTGTTGCGGAATTTAAGAATAGATGAGTAGAAGAAGAAAAATAGAATTAATTCGGAATTGAAAAGTAGAATTTCGATGTTGAGAAGTAAGATCGGAAGTTATAAAATCTCTAGCAAGATAGGGTATTTATAATACCCGTATCCTATTCCTACTAAGCTAATGAAATGCTTAACCAAATCCTACTAAGCTAATGAAATACTTAACCCAATTGTACTAGGTTAATGTATCATTATCCTAATCCTAATAAGTTACTGCTAGTCCCCAAAGTCTTCAGAAATGTTGTTTTAGCCCGGGACAGAATTTCCATGCGCCATCTTTAGTCCTTGGCGTCCAAGATTGGCTTTTCTCCTTTCGTGAAGCTTTCTTTGGCGTCAAGTTATCCATAAAATGCTGAATTCTGCATCATTTATACCTGAAACTTTGCTAATCATGTTCGTTAGCTCACTTACAGGAAAAAGGACTAAAAGTGCATGAAATATATAATTTGTTCTCAAAACTAGGCTAAAATATGGGCAAAATATAGTGCTATAGGAGTGTAAATTCGCCTATCATCAACACCCCACACTTAAAGCTTTGTTCGTCCTCGAATAAAATATCATGTCCCTCTAAACATCAACTTAGGGTTTCACAGCAACAAAATAAAATATTCCTCACGACATGCACAACAATTATCAACAAAGAGTAGTTTTTTGATCATTAGTAGAAACAGTTTAACCTCTAGCATAGACTCGTGATGGTGGTCAACTCATATTCAAAAGTTAAGGCACAAAGAATCATACACGACTACCCAAAACTCATCAACCATGTGTGTCTCACAATATATTACCCATAATCACTCACAAGTATAGCATATTTTTCAAACATGGGTATCAAAATATCCTTGCTCTCTCCCTCACAAAGAATTCATATGAAGTAACTGATGACCATAGGCTTGCCCTTAGTGTAATGCTCCACTAAATGTCAGAGTGCTAAGCTTAGGATCAAATAGGTCTTTTGATGGTTGTAATGTAGGTTAAGGGACGGGTAGGACTATTTTGGCCAGAAATAGTGACTATGTTCCTAAGCGCTTTAATACATCACATTGTGTCATTAACACTTTTCTTTTTAACAACCTTTCTTTCATTTATTCTACCACCCTTTTTCTCCTCTTTTGTTTTTCGATTTTAAACATGACTAACTTTTCAGTTTTTTTTTCTTCCTTTTTCTTTTCATAACATACCTTTTATGATAGCACTTCTTTTTCATAGCAATTTCAAGCACCAATGCATTCTAAAGCATCGTACTCACCCAATTTCCTCTTATTTTGTCACATGACTTTTTCACTTTAAAGCACTTAGGAATTTGGATCAAATTATGGTCTTGGAAAAAATGGATTAGGCTTACATAGAGGTTGTCAAAGAAAATAGGCTAAAGGCTCAAAAGGGTTAACTAGGATAATGTCCATGGGAAGGTAAAAATGAGGTAAACAAATATAGGTTGCCAAAGAAATGCCTAAATCATCTCCTAAACTTACACTCTTTATTTTCGCTTTACATACATACCAGGCAAGTTCTAGCATCAGCCACAAGCACAAAATATACTATTAGCTCACACACACAAGGCACATGGTCGACTTTATTGAGAGTAGTATAGACTCTTGTCCCAACAGGTGAAGGAATTGAACCAAACAATATCACATAGTGAGTCACAATTAGAGCCTAAATGTCTCAATAGTCATGATTTTAGCACAAACTCTTGTCATAATCTCATGCTGCCTATTAGAATAATTTCATGCGAAGTTAAAAAAAAAAATTTACTACTAAAAATGAAAAAAAATGAAACAAAAACAAAGCAAACAAACATAGATGCGCGTAGAGAAGTATAGCATGCAATACCACCACCCCATACTTATTCGGGACACTGTCCTCAGTGGAAAATAAATACGAAGAACCTGGTCAGTCGGACTCGTCCTCAATGTCGGGGGTCATACCCCCTTCGTCGGAGTCGTCGTCATCAGAATTCTCCTCCATGTCAGAGTATGGCATTCGTCGATCATCATCGGTCGGCACGTCGTCATCGAGAGGTTCCTCAAAGTATGTACCTACTCCACACATCTCCCGTGCGTGAATATTCATTGGATAGTCATGGTCCAGCTGTTGGAGCTCTGCATTAGTGGGAACACGACCTCCACTCATCATTGTAAACCTCATCATGCCGTACATATGGCGGGAGAAACTCTCATCCCGAGCATGTCTCTCTGCCATAGTAAGGTTGGTGCCATGTGTTGATTCAGCATCTTTGACCTTTGTGAAGTCAACCTTCTTCGGATTGTGTGGGAGTTTATGGTCAGCTGGTTCCTCTTCGATGTCTTCATTCCTCAAGATTGCAGTCAACAGATTTCCGAAGCTGAAATGGGATCGCTTGTGTAGCCTAGCCTTCCGCATTGTAGATCGGATGATTACCCCAATGTTGATAGGGATATTCGTCATCATTGCGTATACCAAGCACACTCTATCTCTTGTTATTTTTGTGTATTGTGTCCCTGGAATGAGGCAACAGTTGATCATGCGCAACCATATTCTTGCTTCCCTATTCAAAGAAGCATATGGGAAAGTGTTGTGTCGACCAGTGTCCTTGTGTCTACTCCAGCGTGCCATGGATCTTGTTCCACAGAGTGTGTGTCGAATTGCTCTATAAGGAGGTCTGCTGTACAGCTCTTTGAATGGTGCTGGATCGACTGAAGGCAAGCCAAGAAAGGAGTTGAAGAAATACGCATTGAGTTGTAACACTTGGCCCCGAATCTTGACTTCACTGCCTGTGGTTTTTGGCGACCAGTTGGCATAAAATTCTCTTGTCAAATCAAGATTACATTCTCCCATGTCGCGGAAGATGAAATCCAGATTTAATGCCATGATCTTCGCCAACATGCGCGACTCCTTCTTCGCTAGGCTTTCCTTGTTTATCACGTCGACATGAACATATTTTCTTTCCTTGTTGTTCCTATACCATTCCTTGGCTTCCTCCTCAAGAACCCATTTTATTCCAAACATTCGGCGTGTTAATTGCATTGAGGATGATTCTCCTTGCTCCTTGCGGCCTCTTTTCTTGCCCTTTTGGGAAGTGGTAGCCTTCTCCTTGCCTTGTCTCGCTTTGGGTGCCATTGTACCTGAGATTTGAAATAGAGTTCACGTTAGCACAATCTCAATGGATACAGTCTATACATAAGCAGTAGGGGTACCACCCCACACTTAGTTTATTGGTACGAATTAGTTAAGTGAAAGTGGTCGATTACTTAGACTTCATCGACATACGTTGTAGGAGCTATATTCCAACAAGAAAATCAGAGATGTATCACTTCTTTCAAACTTTGCAATACTATCATGTTAGGTAAATCAAGACTTCTACCTAGGGATTTCATCATGGTATAATCACAATCGCCTATGTCGGTGGACAACTATAAGTCTTATTCCGATGAACGGGACATTCTAACATGTAAGTATTCAAGTGACAAGAGTATGCAATGTTCATGACTGTGAAAATTCTGCAAGTAGCATAACAATGCATCAAAATGAAATTCAAGTCGGAAACAAGTTAAGAGTATCCTAACGTTCATGTTCACTCACTTGGTTTTGTATCAACAATTCAAACACATTAACATCACCAATATTTCTTCAAGATGTAGAAATTCATAATAGACATAGCAACGTAGCACTTATGAAAAAATAGATGAAGAACAAAAGAGTACTTACGTGATTGAAGCCTTTGGAGATGTTCTTGTGAAGTGGGAGAGCAAAAAGAAAAGTTTTGAGATGATTTGGAGAGTATGTGCGGCGCCTAGGTCAAGTTTTCAATGTGTTTATGTTTTAAGAATAAGTCTCCTTTATATAGGAAAAGAATGGGTCGGGTTTTGACCCATTTAAAATCGGTTTTGGAGACAAAAAGTGACCATAGGCGGCGCCTTTAGCTTTGCCTATGGTGACCATAGGCGGCGCCTAGTGCAATGCCTTTAGTGACCATAGGCGGCGCCTTTAGCATGGCATATGAGATTCAGAGACCAAATGCTTTAGCATAGGCGGCGCCTATGCTATGGCATACTTGAGCATGGGCGGCGCCTATGCTATAGCACACTAGATTCCGAGACCTTGGGCTATAGTATAGGCCATGCCTTGTTTGTGGCCTAGTTTTACCTAGGCCTAGCCTTTCTCGATGCCTATTTTGTCATGAGTAATGCTCAATCCATAGCCTTATGCATCTTAATTCCTAACTTATCACCTTTACCATGCAATACGTCCAAATCGAACTTTGAAACCAATCACCTCGTTTTACACCTCTTGTACCTACATTTGCTCAAAAACACTAAAAACGATTAGAACGATGGGTTGCCTCCCATCAAGCGCCTTAGTTTTGGTCGTGGCACGACTCTTATTTTTGGATTTTTATTTATCAAAAGCAAAACACATACTAGAACGAAATGAAAAATGAAAAACGATAAATGATGGGTTGCCTCCCATCTAGCGCTTGATTTATTATCGCGGCACGACATAGTTACCTCGAGTACTTAGACTTTTTCGAGATAAGTGATGGCCATGAAGTTTGTCGAATCAAGAGGACCGATATAAGGTTTCACACGTTGGCCATTCACTTTAAAGATAACACCATTATTGTCTTCCAATTCAACTACTCCAGACGAGTATACTTGGATAACTTTGTATGGACCACACCACTTGGATTTTAACTTACCTGGGAAGAGCTTCAATCTGGAGTTGAAGAGAAGTACCATATCATCTTTTTGAAAGTTTCGACGAACAATCCGCTGATCATGATACTTTTTCATCCGCTCCTTGTATAGGTCTGATCTTTCATAAGCATGTAGACGGAATTCATCCATCTCGTTCAGTTGCTCCATCCTCAGCTTCATTGCATCATCCCAATTCAAATTCAATCGCTTCAGCGCCCACAATGCCTTGTGCTCGAGCTCAATGGGTAAGTGACAAGACTTCCCATAAACTAGTTGATAAGGGGACATGCCAATTGGCGTTTTGAATACAGTTCTGTACGCCTATAGTGCATCGTCCAGCTTCCGAGACCAATCCTTCCTATTAGCATTTACCGTCTTCGCAAGGATTTGCTTGATCTCTCGATTGGAAACCTCTACCTGTCCGCTAGTTTGTGGGTGATAAGGCGTGGCTACCTTATGTTGCTTGACACCATATTTTGCCAACATGGACTTGAATAGCTTGTTGCAAAAGTGAGATCCTCCATCGCTTATGATAGTACGTGGTACTCCAAAGCGAGAGAAGATATTCTTCTTCAAGAACGCTACAACACGCTTTCCCTCATTGTCGGCCAACGCTACAGCTTCAACCCATTTTGAGACATAATCCACAACAACTAAGATGTACTTCATTTCGAATGAATTTACGAATGGACCCATGAAATCAATACCCCATACGTCAAAGAGCTCTACTTCAAGGATTTTCGTCATGGGAATTTCATGGTGTTTTGAAATAGCACCTTGTCGCTGACATTGGTCGCATCTTCTAACAAAGTAATGAGCATCTCTAAATATCGAAGGCCAATAGTATCCGCTTTGCAATACCTTTCTTGCTGTCCGATTACCTGCGTGATGTCCCCCAACTTGGGAAGTGTGGCATGCTTCCAATATATTTGGCACCTCTTCATGGGATATACATCGTCGGATAACACCATCCGCGCATCGTCGAAACAAATATGGCTCATCCCAAAAGTAGTGTTGTACATCATGCATAAACTTCCTCTTTTGATGGTAAGATAAATTTTTAGGTATCATATTACTCACCACAAAGTTTGCAAAGTCGGCATACCATGGTAACTCTTCTATTATCGTGGCTAAGATCTCCTCATCAGGGAATGCATCATCAATCTCGATTTCAGGTTGCGCCACATGCTCGCTCTCGAGTCTAGAGAGATGGTCGGCCACTTGGTTCTCGCAACCTCTTCTGTCTTTAACTTCAAAATCAAACTCTTGCAGTAGCAATACCCATCGAATTAGTCTTGGTTTTGCATCCTTCTTTGTCATTAGATACCTAAGAGTTGCATGGTCTGTATGAACGATCACCTTAGTACCCAATAGGTAGGCACGAAACTTCTCAAACGCATACACAACCTCTAGGAGCTCTTGTTCAGTAATAGTGTAGTTCCTTTGGGCTTCATTTAGGACCTTACTCGCATAGTAGATAGGATGAAATAGCTTCTCCTTTCTCTGACCAAGTACAGCACCAACGGCTACACCACTAGCATCACATATGACTTCGAACGGGAGAGACCAATCTGGTGCTACCATGATAGGGGCTTCAATGAGTTTTCCTTTGAGGCATTCGAATGCCTTCAAGCAATCTTCATTGAAGTCAAACTTTGCATCTTTCTCCAAGAGTTTGCACAATGGACTAGCGATTTTGGAGAAGTCTTTGATGAACCGACGATAGAAACCTGCATGGCCGAGAAAACTACGAACACCCTTCACCGAAATTGGAGGCGGTATCTTCTCAATGACTTCAATTTTTGCTCGATCAACCTCAATTCCTTTTTCGGAGATTTTGTGCCCAAGAACAATACCTTCTTTTACCATGAAGTGGCACTTTTCCCAATTCAGCACTAGGTTGAATTCTACACATCTTTGTAACGCCATACTTAGGTTTGTCAAGCACGCTTCAAAAGTCTCACCAACAACTAAAAAATCGTCCATGAATACCTACAAAGTGTCTTCAACCATAACAGAAAAAATGGACATCATACAGCGTTGAAAGGTGGTTGGTGCGTTACATAGCCCGAATGGCATACGCTTGAAGGCAAACGTACCATATGGTCATGTAAACGTTGTCTTGTCTTGGTCTTCGGGAGCAATACAAATCTGATTATAGCCTGAATACCCATCTAAGAAACAAAACCATCCTTTCCCCGCTAATCGATCTAGCATTTGGTCCATAAATGGCATTGGAAAGTGATCTTTGAGCGTCCAAGAATTCAGCTTCCGGTAGTCCATGCATACTCTCCATCCAGTGACGGGTCTGAGTGGAATAAGTTCATTTTTCTCATTCGCGACCACCGTCATGCCTCCTTTCTTGGGAACACATTGTACCGGACTTACCCATGTACTATCAGAGATTGGATACACAACCCCTGCGTCTAACCACTTGATAATTTCTTTCTTCACCACTTCTTGCATAGGTGGGTTTAGACGTCTTTGATGCTCAATGGTTGGTTTGCAATTTTCTTCAAGCTGAATATTGTGAGTACAAATCCCAGGTGGAATACCAATAATATCCACAATGGTCCATCCAATGGCTCTAATATACTTCCGTAGAATAGTAATAAGAGCTGCAACTTGTTGCTCACCCAAATCTGCTGCCACAATGACTGTTAGTGTGCTTCCGCTTCCTAAGAATGCATACTTTAAATGACTTGGCAGCTCCTTCAATTCTAACGTGGGTGGCTCTTCAATAGATGGCTTAGCTGGTGGTGTGGGTCGATTTTTGAGATCAAGGTCCAGCTTCTTGGGAGCATAGTGATATGTCCCTAAACCTGATAGAGCACAAATAGCTTCATTGCAATTTTCAGCATCCTTACTTTCTTCATTCATAAGCACAACTGCCAAAGGGTTAGCAATAATTTGCTCTTCTTTAAGTAATTCTTCCGGATCATCAAAGAAAACATCAGCTACCGAAAATACACTCGGATCTTTGGGTTGCTTCATTGATTTGCAAACATCAAAGCAAACCACTTCGTCATTTATTCGGAATGAAAGCTCATTAGCTCTCAAATCAATGAGCACACTTCCTGTAGCAAGGATAGGGCGTCCCAAGATTATGGGAACCTCTGAGTCCGCTTCACAATCCAAAATAACAAAGTCTGCTGGAAAGATGAATGAAGAAACCTTTACCAAGACATCACATAGGATACCAACAAGTAATTTTACCGACCTATCCGCCATGACGAGCCTCATATTGGTTGGAGTAGGATCACCCAACCCCAACTTTTTATAGATAGATAATGGCATCAAATTGATACTGGCTCCTAAATCACATAATGCTTTGGCAAAATTCAAAGATTCAACGGTGCAGGGAATAGTGAAAGCTCTGGGGTCAGCCTTCTTCTGAGCTATTGATCGGGTAGCGATTGCGCTGCAGTGATGGACATCATCTTTCAACTCATAACTTACTGCCCGCTTCTTTGTCAAAAGATCTTTCATAAATTTTGCATACCCAGGCATTTATTCAAGTGCTTCCACCAATGGAACATTAATGGTCAGCTGCTTTAACATAGTCATGAATTTGCTGAACTTCGTATTATCCGCCACCTTCTTCAATCTTTGGGGAAAAGGTGGTGGTGGGTATGGCATTTTTCTCTCCACGGCTTTCTTCTCCTCTTGCTTCCGTTTTTTAGCTTTTCCAGGCTGCACGTCGTGAGGAGTGACGTTAAGGACATTAGGATCGGCTGCTGCGGCATCTTCCCCTTTTGTCTTATCATCAATTTCTGCCTCTTCGTCAACCACTTGCTTGCCTTTTTCTGAAGTTTCCAGCACCTTACCACTTCTGGTAGTAATGGCCATGCATGACCCATCATTCCTTGGGTTTTGCACGGTGTCGCTAGGTAAAGTGCCAGCCTTTCTTTGATTGAGTGCTGCTGAAAGTTGGCTCAATTGCTGCTCTATTTGCTTGATTGAAGTGGAATGAGAATCAACTAATTGCTTCATAGAGGACAAATCATTTATTACCTCCGTTACTCCCGCGCTAGTTACTTCCACTCCTTTCAGTAGTTTAGCCATCATGTCTTCCATACTTCCCGAATTAGATGTGGTGGTGTCACGTCTTCCAGGGGGAACATATACACCACTCTTTTCATTGTTTTTTCTCCAACTACCTTGGTCCTTGTTTCCAGAATTATCATAATAGTTCCGACCTTGGTTTTCTTGGGTATTACCTCGGAAACCCCCCTGATTGTTTAAGTAGTTGGCTTCTTCTTCCGAATCAGATTCGTCTCTTCCTTTTGACGCAATAGCTTTCACTTTTTCGGTCTTCCCTGATAATAAACGCTTTGTAAGAAGATCCACTTGTGTTTTCATGTGCGCCATATCTTTATCACGTTTTTCTTGTCTTCTTCTTTGGTCTGCAGTCATGCCAATAGATAAAGTGGGGCTTGCTACCTCAGAATCCCTGGTATGCCAAGCTCTACTTTGTTTCGTCATACGATCTAGCATATTGCTTGCTTGACCAAAGGTGAGATCCATAAAGGATCCTCCAGTCGCATTATCCACCACTGGTTTAGTTATTGAATTCAGGGCTCTATATAATATCTCCATTAGGTGAACATTAGTCATATGATGGTTTGGGCACCTCGCTAGCTTTGTCTTGAACCTCTCCCATGTTTCATGAAGAGCTTCAGTGGGAAGCTGACGAAAGTTGCTGATTTCATCTCTCAATTGTGCTCTTTTGGATGGCGGAAAGAATCTTTCTAGGAAAGCGTCTCTCAATTGCCTCCAATTTGTAATAGAATCAGGAGTCAGCCCATTCAACCATAGAGTTGCCTCCCCAGACAGAGATAATGGAAATAGACGTAATCGAATTGCATTCTGACCAACACCAGGATTGTCAAATGACTTGCATGTAGAAATAAAGTTGATGAGATGTATATTCGGATCATCGCCTGCCAGTCCACCAAATAATCCCTTGAGTTGCAATAACTGAATCATGGTGCTTGTGATGTTGAACTTGGCTCCGGGCGCTAATGGTGGAGGAATAATGGCTCCTGTGGCTCCGGCTCCATCAAGATCATCATTATCTTCGTCCAAAGCTGGTTTCATGGGTTGGCGATCATACCTAAACCGAGCTTGTTGACCTCTTCTGTTGGCAGGTGTTGCGATTTCAGCATCATGCCTTGGGTTTAGTAACTCGTCATCACCTAAATCCTCATCGTCAGGGTTTTTTGCTCGCCCAAGGTTATCAATGTTTTTTGGTGTACTTGGGCGGCGGAAAGAGCAGCTAATCTCGCCTGCTCGTATTGAGCAGCCATTCTTTCGATTTCCGTTTTCTGCCTCCATTCTGCCAATTCATTGTGGTTCATGATTGATTGGTAATAACGGTTGACCAGAACTTCGAGTATGGGGCATGCACTGAATAACAAAAAAACCTGCAGTAAACAAAAACAAAAACTAAAAGTAAAAGTACGAGAATCTTTGACCAAAGGGTCTAGTAATTATCACGAACTTAATTGACACTTGTATTCCCCGGCAATGGCGCCAATTTTTGATAACGCTCAATCTACAGCTCTCAAAGGAGTGTAAAGCGGTCGTTAGCAAATATAGAACCCAACCTGGGTTGGGTATCGATCCCACAGGGAATAGCTTGGGCAAAAAGTAAGCAACGATTACTAGACTTTTAGTGCAAGTCTCGTAAGAAGGGGGGTTTGTAATGTGTAACCAAATTAGTAGAGAAAAACGGCAATAGCAAAGTAAAAAGAAAGAATGTTTAGTAGGTTGTGAAACAATGAGAATTGAGGAGTTGGGGTTATGTCCACCTTCTGAGTTATACGTCTCTATTGACTATGAGTGTGTTGAATTCAGACATGCATGTGTTTATAGAGAATTGTATTCGATGGTAAATCCAAGCGTCTTTCGACCTATTCGAGGATTATTTCACTTTAACTTTTTCGAGCTTAAAGCGTGTCTAACGGTACGAATTCTCCAAGAGGTTAATCCAGTTATGACACTAACTTTTTAATAGGGGATGGGACCCTACTACCTTGACATTATCTCTTTTCCAGACAGATAACCTTTCTTTCGAACAAGTTAAATGATATACTGGCGTATTCTTGCGTTTGCAACCGCAAAGAATTTAGATTAAGATGAAGAGAATAATGATATAAGCAACATACGTGTCACGAACTCACACTCTCACATCAATAGATAGTATCTCATTCAGCTTCCATAACCCCAACAGAGAAGTTTAGTTACCCATGAGTGCGAAGGAAATCACAATTGACATTGTTGTTTTCCCACAATTATGATTTCACGTTGATAATGGTGTGGTAGGCATTTAGGCATGAATTCCTTAGCAAGGTAACGTTTCTCTTGTTGCGGAATTTAAGAATAGATGAGTAGAAGAAGAAAAATAGAATTAATTCGGAATTGAAAAGTAGAATTTCGATGTTGAGAAGTAAGATCGGAAGTTATAAAATCTCTAGCAAGATAGGGTATTTATAATACCCATATCCTATTCCTACTAAGCTAATGAAATGCTTAACCAAATCCTACTAAGCTAATGAAATACTTAACCCAATTGTACTAGGTTAATGTATCATTATCCTAATCCTAATAAGTTACTGCTAGTCCCCAAAGTCTTCAGAAATGTTGTTTTAGCCCGGGACAGAATTTCCATGCGCCATCTTTAGTCCTTGGCGTCCAAGATTGGCTTTTCTCCTTTCGTGAAGCTTTCTTTGGCGTCAAGTTATCCATAAAATGCTGAATGCTGCATCATTTATACCTGAAACTTTGCTAATCATGTTCGTTAGCTCACTTACAGGAAAAAGGACTAAAAGTGCATGAAATATATAATTTGTTCTCAAAACTAGGCTAAAATATGGGCAAAATATAGTGCTATAGGCGTGTAAATTCGCCTATCATCACACCTCCGAAAAGATTCATTGCGACTTCGAGGACTTCGATGATCTTTCACAAAAAATTTTAACTAGAAAATGATACTTTTTGCTTGATAGATTTTCAGCCTTCAAGACCATCTTTCAAATTGCTCCACAGTGAGTCTATTATAGAAGGAGTTGACAATATCCTTTCCAGTCATCGATATGGGATAAAACAAATTAGAGGGCGATTTGGGGATTTTGAAAAAAAGAGGATAAGGTTTATTCTCTAATTGTACAATCAGTACTAATTTTTTTGAATTTCTAAACCAAAGTAGGATGAGCTATCAGTTTGTCTGAAATGGACGCGGGAATGGGTTGAGTTTGGGTCAGAGTTTTGGGTTTTTGGTTTGCGGGATATGGGTTTGCGTTGTCGCCGGGTTGCAGATATGGGTTGCGAACAGGTCAGGTTCTGTTGCTGGATTATTGGTCGGTGTTCGGTGGTCTCTTATGGGGTTGAATCGTGTGATGTTGTTGTATGTATGATGGAAGTTGGTTGGAGACACTGTGGTCGGGTTTATGCCGGGTCGGAGATGACCAAATTAAAATTGTTGTTGTATTTTTTTGTTGTATGATGTTAATAGCGTAAATAGGGAGGAAACAATATTGTAAGGGTGTGGTACGGGTTGGCTATTTTGAGCCTATTTGGACGGATGGTAAGGGTTCAACTATTGTTAGGTTGGGCTTCGCAGGAGTTGGGCCGGGGTATGGTGAATTTTGACTTGGGCTATTTATCAAATAGCCATTAAATGAAAATTTAGACAATTCAAGTTAAATTTTTGCCCAATCAAATATTAATTGGCCAATTTTATTTCAACTGTGACCAAATTTAACGTATTGACTATATTGGACCGCAATTTGAGATGAATTAAAACTCAATTTAATCCCAAGCTTCTTGATTTAATGAAAATCAAACAAATATTTTTTCCAAATAAATTATTTTTATGAATAAATTATATTTAAATCAAGATTTTAACCATTTGAATTTATTTTTAAGATAACCTTTGATTAAAAATTGATATTTTATAAAATAAATATTTAAGTAATAAAATTATATAATTTTGTATAATTGAATACAATAATATATAATCTTCACTTAAAATGACAAAATTATCCAGATAAATAATTTGAAAAGCTTTTATTCGGAAAAATAAATGTTGTAATTTTATTTTAAAATTGAAGAAACTAGGAATTAAACTTAGTTATGGGGGGCAAAAATTAAGTGTCAACACATGAGATGTTTATGATGGATTTTGAAGCAAAGGTTGGGGTTTTTGAATGCTTGTTGTTGAACAATGTTTTACCATGGTTTACATATCATTATTCATGCTTTAATTATGGTTTTGAACTTGTGCGTCCATGGGTATGGTGAATGAACTAGTAAATTATAAATTTTCCACACTTGTGACTATTGAAGTGGTTATGACCTAAACCCCATAATATGAAATTTGATTTTAATTATGAGAAATATGGGAATTTGTAAAATTGAAATAGTCTTGAACAATTGCATGAAATAAAGAGGTATTTGAAACACAATGGACTAATTTAATGAACAAAGAGAGTCGGTATTCCCCCATCTTCTATTAATGAACAAAGGGAATTATTTTCCCCAAGTTAATGGAAATTATTTTGGCATGTTGTTATTACTTGCAAGTGTAGTTGGTAATGATACCAACAATGTATGCCTTAATATGGGATATGGTTCAATGTATGGGGATGTGTGATACTTGTTTTAATTAGGCTTTAATAAGGGTTATGTAGTTGATTCATGAAAGTAAATGTCCGAGTAACCGATACTGGAAACCGCATTTGCCGATACGGGGGTCAAAGTTACCAGGGAGGTTCGAGTTCTCCTTATTATTATTTCATGATTAGGGAGGTTCGAGTGAGTCTCCCACAAATCATTACATGATCGGGGTACTTAAGTCACCTTAGTATAATTTGGGAGTTTCAAGTCCCCCATGTGCATATATATGAGATTATTCTCCGATTCAAGCGGCTACACATACTGGGGCCCGACCAAGAGTTGAGAGCTAAAGCCCATATAGACCTTGGATACTATTATATGATGGTTGAGCTATAAAATCTAGGCTAAATTTTTAAAGTGCATGTTAATCCTTGTTCCCTATCCCAACATGTGATATGAATTTCATTATGTGCATTGGTTTTGAATGATTCTAAATTTTTGATCATGTTATTATGTTATCCTTATCCTCGAGTTACATGCTAGCATTCACCCCGCTAACTATCTTCGGAATCTATATCTTTACATGATGCAGGAATTGACCATACTTCTACTCTTTTTCATTAATTAGGATTCGGGATCAACTCGTGAATTAACATTAAAGTGGTGAGCTTCAATACATCAGAAGTCTATATTTCATACTTTGTTCTCTTATATCTCTGACTGTTTAGATTTTTTTGTCCATAGTTGGGGGCATGTCCTGATACTTTATTGATATTCAATTTTGATACTCTATTTAGAAGGCTTTGTTTAGACTAGTGTGGTTATTGAGCAGTGTTGGCCGGTTGGTTTGCTGGTCAACGGTCGTCAATTATAGACATGCATTAAATTTTTCTTAATCTATTACACGTTGTCTTATTATATATTTAAAATTCATCCAATATTAGAGTGTGTTGAGTTTGGTATAGTTAGGTGCTGGGAGTGATCTCTGGTCTATGTGAGACTTGAGATACCTATCACAATCAGGCCCTAATTGGGGTCTTGACATCTTTACATCCTAATTTTATGTACCATATTCTCAAAAGTTATAGTTGATAAAGACTTGGTGAATAAGTCAACCATTTTGTCACTCGAATGAACCCGTTGCATGTTGATATCATCATTCTTTTAGAGCTCGTGTGTATGAAAAAAATTTGGCGAAATATACTTCATTCTATCTCCTTTTATGATTTCCCCTTTAGTTGAGTCATGTAAGCTGCATTATTTTCACATAAGATCATGGGTATAATTTTTTTTTCCATATTTTAAACCACATTTTTCTTGAATGATATGTATCATTGATCTCAACCACACACATTCTCAATTTGCTTCAAAGATAGTTATTATCTCAGCATGATTTGAGTGTCATGTAAAATAATATAGTATGACAGTAATCCTTCATGACAATAGATATATGTTTGTATCGAACTCCTATATCGATCATATGAATATCCTATATATTCAAAAACTTGACAATGTTTATTAGGATAAACACATTCATAAAAGCATTTTCATTTTTAATATGCAAGTGGTCATAATTTAGTATATCCATATAGGAGTAAAATTATATTATGCTCATATTTATGGTAAGATGCATAAATTTATTCAATTACACAAGACATATTACTTCATAACTAATCCAATTCATCTTCTTTTGAAAGCTCTTAAAGATTTTCAATGATATTCAAGCTATTAGTTTATGAAATATAAGTATTATAAATATGTTTTACAAAAACTTATATGTGTCTCAGACATTTTGAATCCTTTAGAACTTTTGCATATAAATATTTTCAAGTGAAAACATTAAGTATTAAATATGCGACATCTTTTGGTGTCTGAGTTGCAAGTCAAATAAGCTATATGCCTACAAAGATGAAAGTTTTACATGTTAATTATTTGAAACACCCTGGGTTTCTGTCCTTAGAAAATTTCTGAGATTTTTGGTCTCTGGACAGGGTACGACTAGGGAAAACGACATGTACATTGGGATACAAGTGGTATAGGTTAGTCGTATGCTGACCATTATTGATTGGTGGGTTGGATTTGGTTTATAGAAAGGATATGATTCAGTGGATATGAGTTTTTAGTTACTTCACTTAATCTTAATCTTGGTAACTTAAGTTGGATCTGTGTAACGCCCCGAATCTGGTACCCAAAATGCTACACGGTGCTCATAATCCTGAAGGACCACAAGATAATCCAAGACTGATATCTGTAACTAAGCCCTAAATAATAATTGTAATATCATAAATACGAAAACATGAACTAAAAGTCCATAAGGTTCAATACTGATACATAACTGAAAATATGGTATAACAATACCAAAACAACTGAAATAATTATCTGAACATACTATAGTCTGAAAGCCTCTAAAACTGAACTATCTGTATAAAGAGTTGATGGGACAATCCCCCAACTAACCCCATCTGCTCAAATAAACTAAGTGCTAAAAGAATGAAATAATCAAATAATAACATCCTCGAATGATGAGGACTCACTGCTAAAACAGGAATGCTACTGATACTCTGAAGCGCGTGTTCTGAACCTATGGTATAAAACACCATAGCACAAATGTGTCAGTACGATTGAATGTACTGGTATGAAAGTGAGGTAGGATGAATGCAATGGTTCATATGCATGAACAATACTAACTGAATAACATGAACGTGAGAATACATGTATAAATACATAACTATATCTGAGATCGTGATAATACTACTCATAAATTCTGATAATATGGATTTACTGATATCTGGGTACTAATACTGGGATACAGAAAGACTAAGTCTATTGAGTACTGAGGAACTGATGTCATATTACTGATAAAGGAATGACTGTTTTTGACAGTTCTGATTATGAAGAACTGGTCTGATTAACTGTATCTGACAGTCTTGAAATTTGAATACTGGTATTATAAATTTCATATAATTAATATACTATTAACTGGGTGACTGTGTCTGACAGTCCAAATTCTGATGAAACTAGATGAGTTTCGTATTGAGCAGAGCGACTGTATCTGACAGTCTTTAAAATATAGAACTGAACTGAGTTCTATTAGTGAGACTAGATCCGAAATTGAGAATGTTAGAGGTAATCATCTAACCGACATGACCCGAAACTAAACTGGTGAGATCTAACCTATAACCCCAGATGAAAGGGTGTCAGTACCGTGCCACGGATAAAGACAAGCTGTGAGTAAACCCTCTCTAACAGAGAGCTCTTCTGTCAACCCCTTCTAGTAGGAAACTCGAATGAGGTGTATAATTCCTAAAATTGTAGGTTACATCTCAATCTACACTGTCTAAGTAGTTATGGAATGCAAGGATTGATTCTAAGGATCACACCCTCTACTGACTAACAGGTGAGTCCCCATCCTTGGGTTCACTCAGTGTTGAATCCTACTCCCAACTGAAGAGACACTGAACTGATTTAAACTGAACTGAACTATTACTGATAATATATTTTAGCTAATTTGAACAGTGTTCACTAAATTCCATTGACTGAAGGAATACTACTAAGATCGGATAACTGACTGAGATTACTAAGATTACTGAGTTTTCCTGAGTCATGTAACTGACTGAATTCTAATGATCATGGGTTGAATGGAAGTATTATGAAAACTGACACTAGCTCTAGGCACACAACTAAATTGTCAGGTACAAGTACCCCCAAGACTTGATAGTATGAAACTGATAAGACTTGACACTTCGTCAACACATAACCAATATCAACAATTCATAATACAATAAGTTGGGGATTTCATGAAACACATGGTTGTCATAATGTTGTACATGGATGGAATTTCATATAGACATGTCATACTTTCATCAACCTAATCTCATGAACATTCCATCAAATACTCATAATGCACACAATATCATGGAAGTTAGTCTTGGTCATAAGGATAAAGCATGCATTTATTATTTGAGTTACAATTAAGATATAATACCCAATTTTTATCCTTCTAGCCATTTTTTCAAACACCCTACATTCACAACTTAGGGCATAGGTGAAATCATCAAATTACACATCATAAACAACTCAATTCATGGATTTCATCTTGCATGCTAACGTAGTTTCATGAAAACACATAAAAATTCCAACTTGGGAATCATACAATAAGCTAAACATGGTTACAAACAACCCACAACATAAATGTCTTGTTTTATAATTTGAAAGTGGTTCTTGGACTTCATGGATGAAAGGAATCCATAAATCAATACTTAACATACCTTAGTTCCTGATTTTACAAAGATTGACGGAGAGATTCTTGAATTTGAATCCTTAATTGAAAACCCTAACTTGTTCTTGATAGAAACTCTATATTTTGGGTGAAATATGGTTGAATCCGTGTTGACCCTTTTGCCCTTAAAAATACGAACATTTAATGACTAAAAATTGGGTTACGACACTACAAGCAACGCGGTGCGTTGATGGCTGTGATGTGATACTCAATACGTTGTGCCATGATCGCGTCGAGCCTCAGAAGTTTTGTCTCTGGAAGCTTTCACAAATGTTGACCAACACGATTGGCGACGTGACACACCATGATCGCATTAGTCCACTGTTTTAGGACTCCGAACATAATGTAAATATGTTCCAAAAAATTTGAAATTGTTCGGGAACACCTATTGACCTTCCTGATCATGAACTAATAAAAATATGGACCATTAAAGGATGTTAAGGTGGAAAAATTTGATTGTCAACTTTTGAAGGCCAATAATAGGCTAAGTCTGGGAACCTATCTAGAATTTTCTAAGTCTGTGACCCCTTGACAAGCTTAAAGGACTGAATTAAGATTTAGGATTTTACGTGGTCTTATAATATCTCCCCCTTGAGAACATTCATCCTCGAATGAGACTGACTGAGAGGGAAGAAAAGATAAACTGACGTACATACTGAACATGGACAACTGGAACATGATTCCATGACTGACATGACCGATAAACTGAATGTATCATACTAAACATGCATATCTGATGCATGGTTAACTGGTTCATGAATGCATGAATAAATATGCAATGGTAATTGATACCAAGTTTATCATGGAAATCTTTGCATGAAACTGGATAAGTTCAAGGGAGACTATTTCCTTAAATTAAAAATGCTAATGAGCCTGAAATTAATTACTAGATATGCACGAGAGAAAACATGTGAACATAACTGAGTTTGGAACATTATACATGAGCTAGATATTGTGATCTGAACTGAGTACCTTGAATATGCGGCTTACGGTTGAAGTTGGAGATTGAGGGTCAACTTATAAGTACCCCCTTACTCCAAACTGGATTCATTACGAGAAGATATAATGGAATGTTTTATGTCATGAGAGTTCGGGGAATTATCGTGTATCTCCCTCTTGGGACACTAGGTCCCTCGAAGAATACTAATTTTTCTGAGATACTGAGGAAAACTAGGGCGATGTACAAGGCACCTACAAACTGACTCACGGCTAGATATCCAGGATCTAATGCTAAGACAAAGTGATTAGACCTTATGTACTGCAACTGAGACTACTGAAAAGATTTACGTGGGTGCTGAGCACGAATGCATAAATATATACTAACTTTATCGGATTAACTGAATAACTTATATCTGAATACTAGGTGTGTAAGACTGAACTGTACTTAGTCTGGATAGATGGACTGAGACTATAGGGTATTATTTATAGGAGGTAATAAATAACTGGGCAACATGAGGTAACTGAGCATGAGTGAGGGAAAACTGTATTACCTTAGGAACGCAAGACCAGGCGTCTAATCATGATTTAGAAATATTCTGTAAACTGAGGTACTATAACACTAATAACTGAGTAACTGATGAGCATATGCTATGGTCGGGTAATCTTAAAATTGGACTAAGTTTCTGATTTGACTACTAGACTAGGACTGGGACTGAGATTGTAGCTAAGATAGTAATTGAGACTGTAACCATAACTAAGACTGTAATTGAGACTGAATGCTAATTTTCTATAACTGAGGTTTAGACTGGTATGGGAGTACTAAATTCCAATGGTTAAGTAACTGATAGCTGAAAGTCATGGTTCTATAGGACTATCTGAGTCCTTTACTGAATATTGATTATAAACTGACACTGTAACTAAGGCCTGCGAGATGGAATGTTAACACTACATATTCACCGAAGGATCCAAACTGAGGGTATACGTGGCATTATTTGAGTTTAACTGAAAGCTAGGAGTGAAGTCATGAATTGTGTGGGCTAAGCATACTATAAAGCATGACATGAGTGCATGAGTCATAATCTACATGAACTGGGTTTGGAATTTTTGAATTTGTGGAACATGATCTGCAACATTGGATGAACTTGGACTCCTCATACGAGGAACTTGAAACATACACTATTCTATGAAAAACGCATGGATATAAGCTGTATCGTGGGACTGAAATAGAAAGCATGCTAAGTATTATGATGGTTGAAATACAAAACTTTGTACTGAGATAGGAATGGGTTGGGAATCATCTTTCCTTATGGATTTCCTATACATAGTGGTATTACTACTGGAACCTGAAGGCCTGACTTTCAGAGATTTCATAATTGGACAGTTCCTGTATACCTGTTGGACTGTGTTAGACTGACTCACTGGGGTGGGGACTGGAAAAAGGTCCTGTTAACATTTGGTATAACCTTAAAGTTGACTACTATGCAAAGAGTTATTAAATAAAAAAGAAGCTCCTAAATCTGAAGAAACGTGAACATGTAAATGAGGGATCTGTAACATACCAGTGGTTGTATCAGGAGGACTTTCCTGATCCTGTTAGGACTGAAGTGCATAGAGTCTATTTGGGCGATGCCTACCGATAGCGCTGGAATTGGCACCCTACTGATTCGGGGGACCAGACTGAGTTGAAAAATGACCGTGCTTACTTCTAGGGCTAGGCCTAGGATAATTTCGAACCTTGTGACCTGTCTCGCCATATCCAAAACACACATCACTACCGACTCTACATATACCCTTATGATGCTTACCACACTCTTCACAAAGTGGATAAATAAAAACCCTGCTCTCACTACCCTGGGCCTTGGAGCCTGGTGCCCCATCTCTATAGCCATTTCTGAACTTTGGTACTGGTGCACTAGATAAAGATGGAACTGGGGCTAAAAACTTCTATCTATGCTGAGATTAGTTACAACCCTACGACCCTGGCTGAGAAAAACTATAACTACTAGTTCTGGCCCTCTTCTTTTCCCTCTCCTTCTTCTTAAATTTCTGCTTCTTAATCTGTTGAGCATGGACCATAAGCCTAGATATGTCTATCTCCTTAATCAACATCGCAGTCCTGAAATCCTTAACCACTCTACCTGATATCCCAGATACAAACTTATTCATTTTAGATCTACTATCTGCTACTACATAAGGAGCGTATCTGGCTAACTGAGTAAACTTGAGAGAGTATTCTTTTACACTCATGCTACATTGTCTGAGGTTGATGAATTCTAATACTTTGGCTTATTTTTTATCTAGGGGAAAGAATCTACCTAAGACATCTGTAGCAAAATCTTCCCATTCTATGGGCTCTACATCTGCACCTCCGTCTACCTTCCACTGCTTAAACCACATATGGGCTATATCTTATAGCTGATAGACGGCTAACTCCACACTCTTACTGGAAGTCACTCCCATGATATCTGTGACTTTTTGAACCTGGTCGAGGAACTCCTATGGATCCTCTTCAGACTTAGAACCAGAGAACAGGGGAGGATTCATTTGGGTGAAGTCCCAAATCTTGTCTGCAGCAGAATTGGCCACTGGGTTGGCCAGAACAGAAGCTAGCCGGTCATTCTGAGCTGTGATTGAGTTATCTAGAGTAGTGAATATAGTTTTGAATTCTACATGAGAGACGTGCTCATCCAGAGGATCTTCCTGGATGGGCTGAGGTGTTGATTGATTCCTTATTCCTCATCCGCAACATTGGGAGGCATGTTCTGAAAATGGAAGAGAAGAAGGTATTAAACTGAGAGTTTGACTGGAGCTCATGCTTACTCGCACGATATGACTACTAAAATAAGGAAAATGTTCCTAAAACATCTCATAGCCTTCTGCACATAAGTGTGGTAAACAATACACCCATGTACAAGACTCTACTAGATACGTCTTTTCAGACTTCCTAGGACTCTGTTGAACCATAGGCTCTGATACCAAGTTTGTAACACCCCAAATCTGATACCCGAAATGCTATGTGGTGATCCTAATCCCAAACAACCACAAGCTAACCCGTGACTGATATCTATAACTGAGCCCTAAATAATAATGGTAATATCGTAAATATGGAAACATGAACTGAAAGGCCATAAGGTTCAATACTGATACATAACTGAAAATATGGTATAACAATACCAAAATAACTAAAATAACTAGCTGAACATGTTGTAGTCTGAAAGCTTCTAAAACTGAACTGTCTAAATAAAGAGTTGATGGGACAATCCCCCAACTAACCCCATCTGCTAAAATAAACTAAGTACTGAAAGAATGAAATAATCAAATAATAACATCCTCGAATGATGAGGACTCACTGCTGACTCTGTCTGCTGAAACTGGAATGCTACTGATACTCAGGAGCGCGCGCTTCTGAACCTATGGTATAAAACACCATAGCACAAATACGTCAGTATGATTGAATATACTGGTATGAATGTGAGGTAGGTTGAATACAATGGTTCATATGCATGAACAATACTAACTGACTGAATAAAATGAACGTGAGAATATTTGCATGAATACGTAACTATATATGACATCGTGATAACACTGACTCATGAATTCTGATAACATGGATTTACTGATATCTGGGTACTAATATTGGGATACTAAAAGAATAAGTCTATTGAGTACTAAGGAACTGATGTCATATTACTGATAAAGGAATGACTGTTTCTGACAGTTCTAATTATGAAGAACTGGTCTGATTGACTGTATCTGCCAGTCCTAAAATCTGAATACTGGTAATATGAATTTTGTATAATTAATATACTATTAACTGGGTGACTGTGTTTGATATTCCTGATTCTGATGGAACTAGCTGAGTTTCGTACTGAGCTGAGTGGCTGTATCTGATAGTCCTAAAACTATAGAACTGAACTAAGTTCTATTACTGATACTGGATCCAAAATTAAGACTGTGGGAGGTAATCATCTAACCGATATGCCCCAAAACTGAAGTGGTGGGGTCCAACCTGTAACCCAGCTAGAAGGGTGTCAGTACCGTGCCACGGGTAAAGATAAGTTGTGAGTAGACCCTCTCTGAAAGGGAGTTCTTCCATCAACCCCTTCTAGTAGGAAACTTAAATGAGGTATATAATCCCTAAACTCATAGGGTACATCTTAACCTACACTTGCTACGTAGTTCTAGAATGGAAGGATTGTTTGTAAGGACCATACCCTCTACTGACTAATAGGTGAGTTCCCATCCTTGGGTTCACTCGGTGCTGAATCCAACTCCCAATAGAAGAGACCCTGAACTAATTTAAACTGAACTGAACTATTACTTATAGTATCTTTTAGATGATTTGAATAGAGTTCACTAAATTCAGTTGACTGATGGAATACTACTGAGATCAGATAACTGACTGAGATTACTGAGTTTTCCTAAGTCATATAACTGAATGAATTCTAATGATCATGGCTTGAATGGGAGTCTCATGAAAACTAACACTGGATCTAGGCATACAACTAAATTTTCGGGTACAAGTACCCCCAGGACTCGATAGCATGAAACTGACAAGACTTGACACTTCGTGAACACATAACCAATATCAACAATTCATAATACAATAAGTTGGGGATTTCATGAAACACATGGTTGTCATAATATTGTACATGGATGGAATTGCATATAAACATGTCTTACTTTTATCAACCTAATCTCATGAACATTCTATCAAATACTCATAATGCACACAATATAATGGAAGTCAGTGTTGGTCATAAGTGTAAAACATGTATTTATTATTTGAGTTATAATTGAGCTATAATACCTAATTTATATCCTTCTAGCCCTTTTGTCAAACACCCTACATGCAGAACTTAGGGTATAGGTTAAATCATCAAATTACACATCATAAACAACTCAATTCTTGGATTTCATCTTGCATGCTAACGCAGTTTCATGAAAACACATAAAGATTCCAACTTGGGAATCATACAATAAGATAAACATGGTTACAAACAACCCGCAACATAAATATCATGTCTTATAATATGAAAGAGGGTTCTTGGAATTTATAAAAGAAAGGAATCCATAAATCAACACTTTACATACCTTAGTTCCTGATTTTACAAAGATTGACAGAGAGATTTTTGAATTTTAGTATTGAATTTGAATCCTTAATTGAAAACCCTAACTTGTTCTTGATAGAAACTTGAGAGAAAATCTATATTTTGGATGAAATATGGTTGAATCACGTGTTATTGGGTTTATGTAAGAATGGGAAATTGACCCTTTTGGCCTTAAAATGTAAACATTTAATGACTAAAAATTGGGTGCCGACGCTACAAGTGATGTAGTGCGTTATGGCTGTGACGCGATACTCTACACATCACACTATGATCGCATTGATCCACAGAAGTTTAGGCACTAGAAGCCTACACAAATGTTGACCAACGCGATTGGCGATGCGGTGCGCCATAATTGCATTGGTCCACTATTTTGGGACTCCAAACATGATCTAAACGTATTCTGAAAAATCCAAAACTTGTCCGGGAACACCTATTGACCTTCCTAATTATGAACTAATAAAAATACAAACCATTAAAGGACGTTAAGGTGGAAAAATGAGATTGCCAACTTTCGAAGGCCAATAATAGGCTAAGTCTGGGAACCTAGTTAGAATTTTCTAAGTCTGGGACCCCTTGACAAGCTTAAAGGACTGAATTAAGCATTAGGATTTTAAGGGGTCTTATAATCTGAGTATGAGTGGCTCACGAAGGTCATAATCTAGGTTATGAGTCATACCATAGGTTCATATGGTGGACAGTGTTCAATTTTCTTTAGATTCTATTCTGCCAGGGGTACGAATCATGGGTACCAGCTGTATGCATGGATAAAATATGGTTTAGGGTGATTTGTACCTTGGAAAGTTTTGGGTCCAAGGGATATGACCTTGGGTAAGAATGGTGAGTACATTCGAATTGAAGGGTACGACTAGTATGGATAGTCATATCCCTCTAACAAGATTTTGGTGCAATTTAAGTAAGGGTAATCTGGACATTTTTCCACTTAACCTAATAAGTCCCCATGACTTTTAACTCACTTGAAAGGTTATTTTCCTTATTATTCTATTCAATAACATATATAAAACACTTTTTAATCTTCTCTAAATTTCTTAGGCAGGGGAATATAGGGTTTCATCTTAAGGATTAATTTTAGACTTATGTAATTGGTGGTTTATCTCCATTATCTTCTTGGTTTAAGGCATGTTATCTTACATCATTGTTAGTTCTAACTAAAGGCATGGTTTTATACAATGTTTTCATGGTTTGATTATTGTATGGTTTTGGGTTTTCAAATATGATTTAGGGGGTTTGGTTATAGATTCTTGGTTATGGTTTTCCATGTTTTAATTATGTTTTTACATGCTTTATTGGTGATTTGAATAATTGGATTGCATGGGAATGGTTATTGGTAATTGGAAATGGTTTTGGAAATACTATGCCCCTAATGTGTTTGATAAAATGCCTATAACAATGATTTCACTATAATACTGGATTTTTAATAGAACTTATGCATGGTTTAAACTTGGAAAGGGGGCCCTAAATAATATTAATGGTTTAAATGGTTTTGGAATAGTTTAGGTGGTAATGGTTTAGTTAATTAAACATCCTTTTGGGGTAAAAGGGAATCCCCTAAGTAAACATGGTATTGAAAAACTTATGGGGTACAAGGGATTCCCCCTAATAAAACATAATATAATACTTATAGGGTACATGGGACTCCCTCAAGTTAACTTGGTATATAGGTATACGGGAATCCCATTACCTTAAAAGGTTTGGCTAAGGACAATACTTGTAAGTTATAGTTGGTATAACAATACCACTACTAATAGCCTTGGATAATAATAATGGAATAATGGTCTGGTTGGAAATGATTTTATAGGGGAAATAATGGTGTGGTGTGATAGTAACGTGAAGGTGAAAGTTCAATGAATAAATACTGGAAACTCATGTTTACCAACATGAGTGGTAGGTCATGGCGACCTTTTATGATACTATGAGGTACATAGAAATCCTCTAAGTACATTATACATATGTATCATGGATAGTGAGGGTACTTGGGAATCCCTTACTCTTATGGTATCTCTGTTTCATGTGGCTACATGCACCGGGTCCCATTCAGGGGGTTACACTGGACCCATACAGCCCGTGAGTGGTTAAGGATAATTAAGCTATGCATACCCAAGTAAATGGTTTCAAATAAATGCTACACCCGGGTCCCTTTCACAACTTAGTTATATATATATGTATGTATGGTTTGTATACATATGGTTGGTTTACTTGGTTTTATTAAATGACATTATTTTATCCTTATCCCAAGTTCATGCTAACATTCACCCTTTAACCAATATTTGGGCGTCTGCATCCCCACGCGATGTAGGAACCGACTGTTCTACTCCTCCTGCTTAACGATCAAACTTGGGGATCAACTATTGGATTGAAGTGGTGAGCTTCCATCATTCCGAAAGGCTCCATTTCATGGATGTTATTTCATACATTGGTTTATTTATGGATATTGTATTTTTCTATAGTTGGGGGCATATCCCAATTAAAATTTAGTATTTTTCTATTAGAGGCTTTTGTGGAACTACTATGGGTTGATATGGGCGGGATCGGTATGGTGTCAACCTTTGTATTTGCATTGGTAATAGGGTTGATTTCGTTGGACTAAATTTCTCACTGTTCCATTCTCTTTTATTTTGGGATTATGTATAATTATTATGGAACTCATATGGTTATGGTTTGGATTATGGTTTGGTTAGTATTTGTTATCAGTTAGGGAATCAAATGGTTGGACTCGTTTGGGTGGTTACAGATATAGATCTATCCTAGAGTCTTAGATTATGCAATAATTCTATCTTTTTATATGTTGGGAATTCATCCGACTCAAGATATGCATTGTTCTGTTGGGTTAGGTAACGACGGTGGTCTCTTGTCATGGTTGGGCTTGGGATACCTATTATGACAAGGCCCTGGTTTGGGTCATGTCAAGTTGGTATCAAAGCTTTAGGTACATGGTCAATTGGAGTCCACAAAGCTTGCTCCTAGTAGAGTCTCTTTTAGGGTATGTAGTATGTCACACTCATAAGAGAGAGGCTATAAGGCATTTAGGAATGTTTTATTTTCTTGGTATTCTATCTTCAATCTTAAGTTCTCAATCCTGTAATTTTCTCTAATCTTTGTTTATTTACTTTTTAGATCATGCCTCGACAAGATGAAACACAAGAAAATTCTTCTATCTTATCTGGAGACAATGTTGATGGGGTACTCCCTACACCTGGAGTTCACACTCGATCTCTAGGACCTATCCCTGATTGTTCTGGAGTTTCCCCAATTGCTACTAGTCCACTTCAAGGTGAGGTGACTAATGCATAATTTGGCCAATTTATTCATGCTAGTTCTCAGTTGGTTACTGCTTAGGTTGAGCGGGATACGTCTAGTCTTGTATCTACTAAGGCCACTAGAGTTGGCCATTTTATGAAGATGAATCCTAATACTTTTACTAGAGTAAAGGTAGAGGATAATCCCCAGGCTTTTTCGGATGAAATGGAGAAGATATTCAGAGTAATGTAGGCCACAAATATGGAAGGGGTAAACTTTACATCTTATCAGCTCAAGGATGTTACATACCAATGGTACGAGGAGTGGGATAGGGATAGTGGTGATATTAAGGAGTTTTCCTTATGGGAGGCCTTTTCTAATGCTTTTTTGGATCTTTTCTTTCCTTAGGAACTAAGAGAAGAAAAAATAGAAAAATTTATGAATCTTAAGTTGGGAAGAATTCTGTCAAGGAATATGCCTTGAAGTTTCATCAGCTGTCAAAGTATGCTCCGGACTTGGTGTCTGATATAAGAGCGAGGATGAGAAAGTTCACTTCTCGGCTATCTCAGGATTTGATCCTTGAAAGCAAGATTACTTTGTTGATTAAGGATATGGATATTTTGAGGTTGGTTGTTCACATACAACAGGTGGGGGATGAAAAGAGAAAATAGGAAATTTTGGGGAAAGACAGGGTAAGATAAATATGTTCTCTAACAAGGGTGGTGCTCAGCAATAGGGTGTTTGGAATAGTGGCAAATGGCCAAAGAAGAAGTGGGGGATTTCTTATTCCTTCTCTACGGCTAGCGCTCCTTACTTAAAGCAGTTGGGTGATAGGCGTCAGCAAGGTGATGATAATTTTTGAGCACAAGGTGCCCAATCTCAAGCGAATGGGGCATATTCAGCTTCTTCGTGTCCTCCTTGCTGGTTCTGTGGTCGTCTTCATTGGGGCTTTTATGATGAAGAGAAAGACAAATGTTTTAAATAAGGCCAGACAGGCTATATGATCAAAAATTATCTAATGGTTAAGGGTGTTTCGAGAGCGATCAAAGCTCTGGATGTTTCATCTTCTACTCTTATACCTAATGGTGCGGCTTTGGTGTCTGCTCCTGCTTCTGGTACCGGCACAGGCCAAAATAGGTTATATGCTCTTGCATCTCGGAAGGAATCTAAGACATCACCTGATGTCATTACTGGTACGTTATAACTCTTTTCTAGTGATGAGTATTTTTTTCTTGATACGGGGTCCACTCTTTCCTATATGACCTCATATATGGCTGTATGTTTTGGTTTTGATCCTGAGGTTATTTCAAATCTTTTTTCTATTTCTATCTTAGTAGGTGACTCGGATATTGGTAAAAGAGTCTATAGGAGTTGTGCGGTATCTATTGGTAGCAAGCAAACCTTGGTAGATTTGTTTGAGCTGGATTTTGTGGATTTTGACGTTATTCTGGGATGTATTGGTTACACTCTTGTTACGTGTTCTTGGATTGTCAGACCTTTAAGGTTGTCTTTAGGTTCTCTGATGAACTAGTTATAAAGTGGAAGGGTGGTTCCCTAGCTCCTTGGGGAGGGGGGGGTTAATTCTTATCTTAGAGCTCGAAAATTAATCCCCAAAGGGTGTCTTTATCACTAGGTACGGGTTAAATATTATAACTCGAAGGGTTCTTTTTTCACTCAATTCTGATGGTAAATAAATTTCTTGAGGTCGTTTCGGATGATATTTCTGGTGTTCCTCCAGATAAGGAGATTGAGTTTGGTTTCATACACTCGTCCAATATCTATTCTCCCTTATAGAATAGCTCCAACTGAGTTGAGGAAACTCAATAAGCAACTTAAGGATCTTCTAGATAAGGGGTTTATTCATCCTAGTATATCCCCGTAGGGTGCGTTGGTGTTATTCATGTGCAAGAAGGATGGTTCCCTTCAGATCTGCATTTACTATCGACAGTTGAATAAGGTAACAGTCAAGAACAAATATCCTCTTCAAAGGATGGATGACTTGTTTGATCAATTGAAAGGTTCCATATTCTTTTCTAAGATAGATCTTCGATCTAGGTAACATCAGCATAAGATTAGGGAGGAGGATATCCCTAAGATGGCTTTTTGTACTAGGTATGGGCACTTTGAGTTCTTAGTTATGTCATTTGGCTTGATTAATGCCCCAATGGCATTTATGGATTTAATGAATAGGGTTTCAGGCAGTTCTTGGATTTTTTTGTCATTGTGTTTATTGATGACATCTTGGTGTATTCTAAAAGTAGGTGGATCATGCCAATCACCTCCGTGTGGTGTTACAGACCTTAAAGGAACAACGGTTGTATGCCAAGTTATCCAAGTGTGAGTTTTAGTTGAATGCTGTAACTTTTCTCGATTATATTATTTCTAGTGAGGGGAACATAGTGGATCCTCAAAAGGTGGTTGTGGTTAAAAGGTGTCCTTGACCCACGACTTTAATTGACATTCAGAGTTTCTTGGGTTTGGCTAGGTATTATAGGATATTTGTGAAGGGGCTTTCTTTGATAGCTGCTCTATTGATTATTTAACTCAGAAAAAGGTAAAGTTCTCATGGTCAGAAGTATGTGGAGGGAGTTTTGAGTATCCTAAGGATAAGCTAACTTTGGCTTCGATTTTGATATTGCCTGAAGGTAATGAGAGATTTGTGATTTATTGTGATGCATCCCAGGTGGGACTTGGTTGTGTTTTGATGCAACATAAGAAGGTGATTTCCTATGCTTCCAGGTAGTTAAAGAGGCATGGGAAGAATTATCCTTCTCATGATTTGGAGCTTTTAGAGGTGGGTTTTGCTTTGAAAATCTGGTGGCATTATTTGTATGAAGTGCACATAGATATCTTTCTAATAATAAAAGTCTACAGTATGTGTTCACTCAGAAGGAGCTAAATCTTAGGCAAAGAAGATAGTTGGAACTTCTCAAGGACTATGATATGAGTCTTCACTATCACCCAGGTAAAGAAAACGTGGTTGCTAATACTCTTAGCAGATTTTCCATGATGGGTTTGGCTCATATGGAGGAAGGAAAGATAAAATTAGTGAAGGATATTCACCGCTTGGCTAATCTTAGAGTTTTTTTTCTTGGACTCCAAGGAAAGTGGTGTAATGGTCTAGGAAGTGGTTAGATGATCTCTTGGTGCAGAGATCAAGGCGAAGCAAATGATGGATCCTATCTTGATAAAAATCAAGAGTGATGTTGGTGTGCAAAAGGTGATGGTATTTGAGATCAGTGGTGATAGTACTTTACAGTATCTAGGGAGGTTGTGTTTCCTGATGTCGATAGTCTGCAACAAAGGATTTTGGCTAAGGCACATAAATTGTACTATGTTGTTTATCCTAGTTCGACAAAAATATATCATGATCTTAAGGAGATATATTGGTAGAATGGTATGAAAGCGTATGTGGCTTATTTTGTAGCTAAGTGCATGGTGTGCCAACAAGTCAAAGTTGAGCACATGAGGCCTAGCGGGTTATATCAAGAAATTGATTTGCCCAAATAGAAATGAGAGGTGATCAACATAGATTTTGTTACCGATCTTCCTCGGTCTCAAAACCAATTTGATTTGATTTGGGTATCGTAGATAGGATGACAAAGTCTGCGCACTTCTTTCCAGTGAGGACTACCTTTTTGGCAGAGGACTATGTGAAGTTGTATCTTCATGAGATAGTAAAACTGCATGGGGTACCTATTTTAATTATCTTTAATCGTGTTACAGAGTTTTTATCTCACTTCTAGCAGTCTTTTCATAAGGTATTGGGTACTAAGGTTAGTCTGAGTACTGTTTTCCATCTTCAGGCAGATGGGTAGGCGGAGAGGACTATTCAGTCATTGGAAAATATGCTACGGGTATGGTGATTGACTATGGTGGTAGTTGGGTTGAGTATCTACCATTGGTAGAGTTTTCTTACAACAATAGCTATCATTTTAGTATTGGTATGGCCCCTTTTGAGATATTGTATGGTAGGAGGTATAGATCTCTTATTGGGTGGTTTGAGTTTATTGAGGTGGATATGTTCCATCTAGATTTAGTTTATCAGGCTATGAAAAAGGTGAAGGTGATTCGAAATAGGCTTAAGGCTGTCCAAAGTCGCCAAAGGTTCTATGCGGATGTAAGGCATAGAGACTTAGAGTTGGAGGTTGGGTATAGGGTGTTTCTAAAGGTATCTCCCATGAAGGGAGTAATGCATTTTGATAAGAAGGGTAACCTCAGTCCCCGATTTATTGGTCCTTAGTGATTTTGCGGAGGATTGGTAATGTGTCTTATAAATTGGAGTTGCCTTCTGGTTTGAGCTCCATTCATCTAGTATTTCACGTCTCTATGTTGGGGAAGTATCTTGGTGATCTTTCTTTGGTGGTTTCCTTGGAGGGCTTATGTATCTCGGATTTTCTATCTTATGAAGAAGTCTCGATTAAGATATTGAATCGGCAGGTTCGTCGATTACGAACCAAGGATATGGCCTTGGTTAAGTTTCTATGGCAAAACCAGAAGGTAAAAAAGGCTACATGGGAAGCGAAGGAGGACATGAAGTCCAAGTATCCGCATAACTTTTCTTCTCCTGGGATTCGTGTGGAAGGTATGTGCTCTTCAATATACTTTTGTTTTCAAACATTTTTAAAAGAGAGATTAATATCTTTGCATAATTATTTTCTAACGTGGTTAAAGTTTTGATTGATATTTGATAATGCAAATGAATCTTACTTGTGGTTACCCTTCCTTGTCCGTTATTCGAAGATGAATGTTGCTAGTGGGGGTGACTGAAACACCCTGCGTTTCTGTCTTTAGAAAATTTCCTAGATTTCTTGCCTCTGGATGGGGTACGACTAGGGGAAATGACTCATACATTGGGATTTGAGTGGTATGGGTTAGTATTATGCTGACTAATATTGATTGATGGGTTGGATTTGGTTTCTAGAAAGGATACAACTTGGGTGATATGAGTCATATCGGTGGATACAGGTTGTTTGTTTACATCACTTAATCTTTGGCTTGGTAACTTAAGTTAGATCTGAGTATGAGTGGCTTAGCAAGAGTTGTAGGCTAGGGTATAAGTCGCACCATGGACTCGTATGGTGGGCAGTGTTCAATCCTCTTTAGATTATATTCTATCAGAGGTATGAGTCCTGGGTACCATTCGTATGCATAGATACGACGTGGGTTAGAGTGATTCCTACCTTGGATAGTGTTGGTCCAAAGAAGATGGTCTTGGGTACGAGTGTTGGGTACCACTCGTATTGAAGGGTACAACTGGTACGGATAGTCGTATCCCTCTAAAGGGATTTTGGTGCAGTTTAGGTGAGGGAAATTTAGACATTTAACCAATTAACCCAATAAGCCCCCACGACAATTAACTCACTTGGAAGGTTATTTGCCCTATTATTCTATTCATTAACACTTAGAAAACACTCTCTAATCCTCTCTAAAGTTCTAGGGCAAGGAAAGCTAGGTTTCATATTAAGGATTAATTTAGAACTTGTGTTGGTGGTTTCTCTGGATCATCTTCTTTGTTTAAGGTTGTTCTGTTCCCTCATTGTTATCTCCATCTAAAGGCATAGTTTATAACAATGTTTTCATCATTTGATTATTATATGGTTTTAGGTTTTCAAATATGATTAGGGGGTTTTCGTTATCAATGCTTGGTTATGATTTTCTCATGTTTTAATTATGTTTTTACATTCTTTATTGGTGGTTTGGATAATTAGATTGCATGGGAATGGTTATTGGTAATTGGAAATGGTTTTGGAAATACTATGCCCCCAGTGTGTTTGATAAAATGCCTATAACAATGCTTTCACTATAATATTGGATTTTCAATGGAACTTATGCATGGTTTAAACATGGTAAGGGAGCCCTAAATTATATAAATGGTTTAAATGGTTTTGGAAAGATTTTGGTGGTAATGGTTTGGTTAATTAAACATCCTAGTGGGGTACAAGGGAATCCCCTAAGTAAAGATGGTTATTGAACAACTTGTGGGGTACAAGGGATTCCCCCAAGAAAACGTAATGGAACACTTGTGAGGTACATGGGACTCTCCCAAGTTAACTTGGTAAATGGTTACACGGGAATCCCTTTACCTTAAAAGGTTTGGCTTAGGACAATACTTTCAAGTTGAAGTTGGTATGACGATACCACTACTAATAGCCTTGGTTAATAATAATGAAATAATGGTCTGGTTGGAAACAATTTTAATTGGGCAATAATGGCAGGGTGTGATAGCTAACCGTGAAGGTAGGAGTTCAATGAACGGACATTGGAAACTCATGTTTGGAGACATAAGGGGTAGATCATGGAGACCTTATATGATATTATGAGGTACAAGGGAATCCTCAAGGTAAATTGTATATATGTATCATGGATAGTGAGGGTACTTGGGAATCCCTTATTCTTATGGTATCTTCAGTATATGCAGCTACACGCATCGGGGCCCGTTCTGGGGGTTACACTGAACCCATATATCCCATGGATGGTTAAGGATAGTTATCCTACATATATCCCGATAAATGGTTTCAAATGCATGCTAAACTTGGTTCCCTTTCCCGGCATGGTTATATATGTGTGTGTGTATGGTTTTTATGCAAATGGATGGTTTACTTGGTTTTAATAAATTCCATTATTTTATCCCTATCCTGAGTTCATGCTAGCATTCACCCACTAACCCGTCTTCGGCCGGCTGTATCCCCACACGATGTGGGACCCATCTATTCTACCCTTCTGCATAGTGATCGGGCTTCGGGATCAGCTATTGGATTGAAGTGGTGAGCTTCCATCATTTTTTAAGACTCTATTTCATTGATGTTATTTCATACTTTGGTTTATTTATGGATATTGGTTTTGGCTATGGTTTTTAGAGGCTTTGGTGGAACTATTATGGGTTGTTATGGGCGGGATCGATATTGGTGTCTTCCTTGGTATTGGCATTAGTATTGGGGATGATACCATAGGACTAAATTTCTCACTTTTCAATCCTTTTTTATTTTGGTATTATGTATAATTATTATGGAACTAATATGATTATGGTTTGAATTATGGTTTGGTTGGTATTGGTTATCGGTTGGGTATCGGATGGTTGGACTTGTTTGAGTGGTCATGGATATAGACCTATCCCAGAGTCTTGCATTATGCAATAACGCTATCTTATTTTATATTCGGAATTCATCCGACTCAAGATATGCGTTGGTCGGTTAGGTTAGGTGACGGGGGTGGTTTCTAGTCATGGTTGGACTTGGGATGCCCATTACGAAAAGGCCCTGGTTTGGGTCGTATCATTATTTTTATGTTGGTGTGCTTAAATATACATAAAATTTGATCCTTGATATTTTTTATAATATTGCACTATATTGTATCAAAAATGTCACTGATGGTAACATAACTTACTAAGATCTCATCACTTCATTATTTTCAAGTACCTTAACCTCTCACGAATTTTCATAAAGTGTTACATCATTATACTTTAAGAGCACATCACCTGTTTATTATGATCATTTTCTCCTTTTTCTTTCCAAGAACTATTTAAAATTTATTGGTATACCATGTTTTCAACATTGTATAGACGTTTTCCTCAAAAGACATTTATTTAATAGGAACCTTTACAGACAAAAAATCAAATTAATTGTGGGTCAGTAAGTCCTTCTAACATTTGACTTGAATTATCTTTGAATGAGGATAGTACTGATGATAATTCACAATATATTTCATATCTTTTTATCATTTCTCTCTTATGTTAGAAAAATTAATACACATTTCAATCTATTTGGGTGATTCCATCATTGTGCATCATGACATATCCATTAGCCGTATACCGCACATCAAAGGTTATTAAATGAAAAATATTTGATATTTGACTTTGAACCAATTGAGAGTATAAATTAATCATAATTTACCTGTATGATACATGTATGTATTGTTGTATGCAAATGTTTCATATTTGTAATACCCCATAAGCTCCTAGATAAGTTTTCAACTATTCGTCATATGTTTAAATGCCCTAAAGAGATTATTTCAAACCTTAGATAAGTGTCATGATCATTCACCTTGAGTTTGAAGTGTTTACAATGTGATTATGGTCATAGAAAGTACTTTGAGCAAAGTGGAGTTGTGAACATTTGTATTGATTGAATTTTAATATTGGATTCTACAAGGGTCTACATTAAACGAGTGTAACTACTAGAATATAACGAGTTATGTGGCCCATTATATATCACATTAAAGCCCGTTTAGTCTTTTTTTCCAATGCAACTGGACGCTCATCGATTCCAGTTTGGAGTAAAAAGTTAATGGAATTTTAGTGAGACACTCCTAGGTAGCCCCACGCTACAAAGAGGTTGCGATATGCTACTTCTTGAGGTTCACGATTGGGTTCGCCTCATGAACTCTGTGGTTCACGATTGGGTTCTCCCCACAAACCTTGAGGTTCACGATTAGGTTTGCCCCACGAACTTTAGGATTCACGATAGGGTCGCTATGCAAACCCCCTCCCCATACGTTAAAATTGTACGCTTTTAGTATATTTTAGGGGCATGAGGGTCTTTTCACACCCCTAAGTCATTACCAATTCCTTTTGTATGTGTATACGGTCTTACAAATGACTTAAATAATCAAATAGGCATTATTTTCCCCTTTCTTAGTCAGTTATCAAACATATTCTTCTCTCCACTCTCAAGAGATAGAAAGGTAGGGTTTCTTCCAATAATTCACCTCCCAAGACTCCAAATTCAAGTTCCCTCCAAGAAGTCAAGAAATATAGGTAAGTGGGGTTTGAACAAGGATACTCTTCCGTCTTTGTGCCCAAAAGTGATTTTTAATTGATTTTGAAGAAATTGACTTATTAGGGTTTATACCCAATTTCCTTATGCTTTGAGATTTTGATACTTCCTCATGAATTGAATATGCATATGATTTCATATTTACTTATGTTTTTATCCCTGAAAGTGATTTTAAGCATTGAGTTTGATATTTTGATATGAAGTTTCTATGAAATAATAAATGATTTCAAGTTTAAGCATAAGTTACTAAGTTTACAAGAAGTTCAAGTTTATGAGTACAAGATACAAGTTTTACAGCATGATTAAAGTTCAGTTTTGATCTTATGATCTCAGTTAAGACATGAAATCCACATGTTTCCTCATGAATATGATATAAGTAATAGGATCATAGTTGGTTTTTAGTTTATAAACCCATATACTATTTTATGGTGTATTTCACAAGTATGAGCATATAAGTATATGTATTGGGAGTAGTATTTAACACCCAGAGGGGAATATGGGTTTAGCGCATCCTATTCCCAAAAACTACGTGCCGCCATAATTTTAGGGGCCTCGCCAGAGAGTGTTCCCCCTGCCCAATACGGGCTTAGTTTAATAATCACTCTAAGTTAAGGCCCTATTCCATTTGCAAGGGTAAAATAGGTCTCCTCAACATGGGTAAGATATTGGACTCCATGATAGCTCACATGGTTTATGTCGGTTATAAGAATCCTCTATAAAAGTAAAGATTTTAGAAACTAAGTATAATGACTTACTAAGCTTTATCAGGTTATGCTTAATTATTCATTTTTTATGATATTTTCTCTTTCAATTTTATTTATGATCAAGGTTAGTCCTTTTACACTTAGCATGCATAATTTGAAAGTATGTTCAACTTCAGTTTTACTTATTGCATTCACTCCCACATAATCAGTACATTCCAGAAGTATTGACCACATATACGTTTGTGTGGTTATATTATTTCATCATGTAGGTACCAGTTGTAGCTAACATATCATAATAAGATAGTTCACAACTTCCAGCCAGTGGGAGATGAGTTCTTTTGATTCAAGAACTCGAGTCAACTATAGTTACAGTATCATTTTTATCCAATTGTATTGATTAGGGATATATGGGGTTATGTCCCGGCTACCTATAGTCAGTATTACTAGAGGCTTCATAGACAATCAGTTAGAGTTGATGTATTTAATTTCAGTTTTGTTTTGTATAACTAAAGTGTAAAAGTTGTAGACAAATTTTGTCTTGAACATGTTCATCTAAAGACATCTCTTCCACTTATTATTTCCAATTTTATTTAGTTGCTTACGATTTATGCCAGTATCATGGGTTAGCTTAGGATCACTTGTGATTTTAAGCATTGTGTGATGTCTAGGGAGTAGTCTCAGAGTGTTACAATATTTTAGACTGACACATGAAGGTTTGTTCTCATAAAAATGGTTTATCTATTTGCCAGAGACATTCAATGCAAACAAACTTGAATATAACCAACATTATGCAAATGTCTTGATTGCATAGTTTGAAAGTTGTTCTCTTAACTCAATTACTTTGCACGAATAATTTTGCGAATGTCAAACTTCAGGTTGACAATAAATTAACATGTGATCATCTTATAAATGCACCTTACCATATCACATGACACATGAAAATATTAATATTCACCTTTTATACTTTTCAAAATTTTAGGAGATCTTATCCTAAGATTAACTGATCTTATGAACTTTTCATGAGAACAAGCAATAATATTTAAAGAATCTTCTAGGTCTTCAATGTATTTTTAATACTTAATTTGCTTGTCTTTGTGATTACTAGTAAACTGCAGTTTACTATGGCATATGTTATTTGCTTGAGTAGTTTCAGAATTCTACTACTTCGGAAGTAGAGATGTATTGCAAAGTCTTGCTACTTTGAGAGTAAGTTTCAGATAGTTACTACCTTTGAGAAAATTTCAGATTTACTACTTCTGAAGTAATTTCAAAGTTTTACTACTTCAAGAGTAAAACACAAAATATTTAGGATATTCTTCTCAATTATTCTACCTCTTTAGTAGGATGGTCATGATGTCTTCACAAACAAAAGAATGTTCGTATTAATAATTTTTACTAAACACAGGTTCATACACCTTAGAAAATGGACCTATATTTGTAACATATTTCAAAAGTTCACATTTCTCAGGAATGGAACACAATAATATGCACGTGCCTAAGACTATCTAATTATGACAGCTTAGAACCTCTTTTAAGATATTGCTACTACAGTAGCAAATCGAGACATACATGCGTAGAAAAATTCTCTATCATATATTTAATTATAATCATAATAAGCGTGTAAAAATATTATCATTTTTGATGATTATTATTATTTTGTGCCTCCACGCTTACATTCACATATTCAATCACTTATCTTCTTTCAGCTAATTATGCACAACTACCACATTCACTTCAAAAAATGGATCATATTCGATAGGACATGTTTCATGAATTTTCACCAAAAACACATTATATTTCCATAATCATCACTATATCAATATAGAGCATTGAGATTCAAACTCAATGTCTTACCACATAAATGTGTATTATGCTATAAATTGATGAGACTTGAACCCAATATCTTATCATTATGGTGCATCAAAATTCAAACACAATATCTTACCCTTTTGATGTGATTTTTATTATTAAACATTCCAAGCCTTGACTTTTTATTAGAAAACAAAATATTTACATCAAACGGTTATAGTCAAAATTCAATGGCTTATAGTCCAAATTATTAAAATTATAAGAAAATATAAAAAAAAAATAGCTAATAAAATCTAATACATGGTAAAAATACTATAGGCTCCATCAGTAATCAAAATACAACAACAACAAACCCAGTATATTCCCACATAGTGGAGTTTAGGGAGGGTAGAATATACGCAGTTCGTACCACTACCTCCAAAGAAGTAGAGAGGTTGTTTCTGATAGACCCCGTCTCCATCACTAATCAAAGTAACTGCCAAATAAGCAAGTGGAGATAAATGTTTATCACTATATTAGTAAAAGGGCAATTTTCATAAATCCCACCAGGTTTCTTCTTAATTACCTTCTCTCCCGATTTTTTTAATAAATTTTTCTCTCTCCCAAATTTCAATTTTTCATATACATAACTGAACATTAATATACATATAGTGATATCTTATGTATCATAACTAACTTCCTTAACGATATTTAAGAAAATAAATCAAGCCTAGTAATTATCTAATATCATATTTAAGAAAATAAATCAAGTTTAATAATTATCTAAAATGATATTTAAGGAAATAAATTAAGTGTAATAATTATCCAATATCATACCTTATTAATGTGTGATTAATGAATCTCTTAATTATGTAAATTTTTCAAAAAATATACTTCTAAAAGAAAATTTACCATATTAACTAACTAGAAAACTTTACAACCAAAGAAAAAAAATCCTTAAAAATAAAAGGGACATAGAAAATTTTAAAACAAAAAAAAAAGACTCGTATAAAGAAAATTTTACTACATAAGTCTACAAAAATTTTTACTATCTAGGCTACATATAAAGGTAATTTTACTGGGTAAGTATGGAAAAATTGAAACAAAAAAAGAAATCCTATAAGATTTGAAAAACGTGGCAATAGTGAACCCCAATAGGTTTGCAAAATCATATCCCAAGCATCACAGATACATAACAATATGAAACAAAACTTGAAAATATAAAGATAATACATCATATACATGCCTAGCGTTCTTTCATATACAAAACACATGCTATGTCTATGGGTTGAAATACCTACAGCTCGTCTTTTCTAACAGAGACATATATATAACTGTGTTATGTATAGCACTATTGATGCATAATATATACATAACTCTGTAATGTATATGACCTAAAATTAAACAGTCCATCAGTGTCTTATTTCAATACATATACATAAAAAATTTACGTATATGGGTTGAAATAAAACATTGAACAAATGACATAACTACAAATATATACATAACTCTCTATGTATCACAGTTCAAAATAACAACATAGATTTTCTAAGTAATCTGATCATATACATAACAAATTTAATGTATAAGAACATGTCTCTAACAATATACATAACTAATTTATGTATAAGATTGAAATAACAACAAAACGCTCATATCTAACAATGTAAAAGAATGCGTAAATCGATAAAAAAAATATAGATTCATCAACAAATCACTATACCTTTGGAAGACTCGATCGTGATGATTCTTCACTTTTTATCTAACACGAAGATTTAGCAACGAACTTTTTAGAGCTTGTACTAGCAACTTTCCTCAACTTTTTTTATCTTGGGGGTGTTTTTGGTGTTTCGATCTATTTTCACTAAAACTTGGATCAGACTCCAGTACTATTCTTAATTTTTGAGGATTACGCATATGCAACAAGTAACTTTTAGATTTTTAATTTAGTAAAGTTGAAAAAATTAAGAAATTAAACTAACCTCAAAAATAAATTGAAGAAGATGATGATGTTCTACAATTTGATAAGATAAAGTTTGTAAATTCAAACCTTTAACTCTCTTAATTATGGTTGCTTGATTTTAGGCATAAGTTGTGGAGGTGTGATATGTATATGGATATGTATATGGAGGTTGAAGAGACAAAGTGTAAAAAATAGGATATTTGTTATTAGTTTTGGTAGATGGTTTTATGTAATAATAGAAAGCTAGGATGTATATTTATGTAATTTTTCCTTAATAAAATAATACCACAAACTCAAAAGTTAAAAAGATTATCTCATTAGTCAACTTCTCTCAATATCTCGTGGACTTCTAAAATTTACTACTATCCTTTAATTAAAATATTTTTTCCAATTAATAACTTCTCTGAGACCTATTAATTCATCAAGAAAGAATCAGTAAAAGACAAGACAAACTCAAAGGAGAGAGGAAAAATACGAAAGAGCGAAAAGAATACTTCTTATTATTCTCAAGGAATAAATTACAATGAAGATCACCCTCTATTTAAAGGAAAAAATTTACTTGATCTCAAAGTTAGAGTTCCTAAATTTTCTCTAAGGAAAAGAATTTGATATTTACTGTATACAAATATATTTATAACAATACCAGAATTAAAGAATGTTTTCACAAATTTTATGTTTTAAACTATGGTTAGAATGCTTGTTAAATGAGTCTAATCTACACCTTTAAAATTTATAATTGATAAGTGTTAATCATCAAAATATGTACTTAAGAAAATGGAAAGAAAGTGTAACAAAGAATAGAAAATGTTTTTTTTTCTAAGACAAACGAGCACCTAATAAATGCTCTTGTTTACAGTTAAATTAGCAATGAATAGCACACAAGACCTACCATCTAACTGGGGGCTTTGAGTTGTAGGTGACAAAAAAGTTAAAAAATGAGGTGTAGGTGACTCAATTCTTAATAATTGAGTGTAGGTAACAATTACTTTATTATGGATTAAGAAAGTTGGGGAAGTTTGAAAATAACTCACAAATTTTTTAATTTACACTTTGATCCAAATGTTAGTTAATATAACAGGAAATGAAGGGAAAAAAGACGTGTTTCTCTCTCTTCTCATCCGTTGTTGTTTTCTCTCTCTTCATAATTATTGTTGTTCATTGTTGTTGCTGCTTTATTCATCATCTTCTGCTTCATTATCATCATCTTCTACTTCATTATCATCTGCATGTTCTTCTTGTCAACCATTGTTGTTGTTGTTACCGCTACTGCTGCTATCTGACCAATTTCTTAGGTTAAATTTTGTTTCCTACATCATGTTCCACTTTGGCATTACTTCATAGGTATTTTTTTATAAGTAAAATTATGATTTTTATTCAAATTTGTCATCTGGGTACACAATTACTGCTATTTTTTTCAACAATGGATAGAACCCGGTCATGAATCCAATATAAGTGCCCAAAATTTAAATAGATCACTATCTAGTGCATCAGATGAGTAACTTGTTGTAATGAAAGACTCATATGTTGGATTCATATTTATGGCTCTATAGTGCCCGCAACATAAATTGAACAGATGGGTAATTTGTTGCAATAGAAGAGTTATATGTTGTAACAGATTAGTTATTTGTCACAAAAGACTTATTATCCATTGCATTAGATTAATTATCTATTGCATCAGACTGATTATCTATTGCAACAAATGAGTAATCTATTTGGAACAACACAAATCATCCCCTGCCACAAACCCAATAGATAACCAATATATTTCAACTCTTGATATTGCTACTGGATTTAAAATTATTTCTTACGTCCAATCATCGACATATTTGTTGAGACGATAATAGAAAGAATGAAAATTATATATAAATTAAAATATCAAAGCCGATCAACAGACTAGTTATTTGTTGCAATAGACTTACTATATGTTGTATCAGACTAATTATCTGTTGCATCATACTGATTATCTATTGCATCATACTGATTATCTATTGCATCAGACTACTTGACTATTGCAGTAGATGAGTAATTTGTTTGGAACAACACAAATAAGCCCCTACCACAAACCCAATAGATAACCAATATGTTTTAACTCTTGTTATTGTTACTGAATTAAAAATTATTCCTTACTTCCAATCATCGACATCTTTAACATTGTTGAGAAGATAATAGACAAAATGAAAATTAAATATGAATTAAAACGTCAAAGTCGATCAAACATAATTTTTTTATTAAACAAAAACAAATACAAATACATAGACTAAAAGAAAACAAAATTAATTATTATTATTATTATTATCATCATTATTTTTATTATTATTACCAGCCGGCCAATCTTCAACCAGTAGCAGCAAGGCCCTCCTCAGTCTGTGGATCTCACGGAGCATCCTTACTCTATCTAGTCCTAATTCTCATTGCAAGTCACAAACCTGCATTCGAAGTTCATTCACGGTGTCTTGCAGAAAAGTAACATCTCATACTGGATCAGCCATATCTAGAAAACATACATGAATTGACAAAAAATGTAAAAACAAAAGTAAAGAAAAGAATATCCGAATGTAATACAACGTATACTACAAATTGGCAGGAGAAAAACTTACCTGAGTTAGGGAAGAGAAAGTGGTGGGAAGTGTAATATAAAAGACAAGAGCAATAAATAAATAGAGTGTAGTTGAATGATCGATTGAGTAAGGAGAGACCTATTTATTGAGGATTGAATTTGAATGAGTTAGGCAAAAAGGTGTGACTGTTCACCTCCATTTATTAATTATATTTTTTATTTGATTACTGTAAAAAGTTATGACTTAATTAAATTAAGCAATATTGTGATAACTCATGACATTTCAGCTTATTATTATTAATTAGTTCTTTCCAAAAACTGTTTTTATTGAGTTGTGACAACAAATTTTATATTTATTGCATCAGATAACACATCTGTGACAATAGATATATCATTTGTTGCAATAAATAGATAACCTATTGCATCAGATAATCTATCGGTTGAAACATATAATTTTTTTTATAAAAAAAAAATTATCATCATATCATTAATCCAAATTTGTTGACTTTTTTATTATATAAATTAAAAAATAGATTTAAAAAGAAAAATATTTTTTGTGAAAAGAAATGGCGCCTATTTAATATTAACGTCAATTATTCAAATTAAATAACCATTTTTTATGGTTATAAATCATGTTTATTATTTATTTCCTTATTATTTTCTTTTCTATGAAAAGAAATGACTTAATTAAATCAAGCTGGTGAGTTTTTTTATTATTGTGATAAGTCATGACTTTTCAGTTTATTATTATTAAATAACCTTTTTTATCAATTTAAAAATCGAAGACACCTTTTCAATAACCGTTTCTTTAATAAAATAATAACCATTTTTATTGAGTTATGATAACAGATTGTATATCTGTTGCATCAGATAAACCATCTGTTGAACTAGACATACCATCTGTTGCAACAAATCAACCATCTGTTTTAATAGCTTTTTTTATTTCTTCTAACAGCTGATACATCAACAGATGGGAAATTTGATGCATTAGCAACATATTGATGAATGTGTTTTAGACAAAAAGTCATGATTGTTCACCTTTTCTTAACAATCATCATATAAGTTAATTAATCTAATATTGTGACTTTTTATTATATAATAAATAAATAATTTTAAAAAACAAATTTAAAAACAAAAATGGTGAAAAGTCATGATTAGTTATTAAAATTAAATACTCATTCTTTTACGATTATAAATTGTGTTTATTATTTATTTTCTTATTATTTATTTACAAACCATTTTTCATATTAAATAGTCGGAAAGTCATGACTTTTTACCCTCTCAATAACAACAATAACCTTTTTTTATTAATATTTTTCTGTTGCAACATATGATCCATCTGTCGCATCAGATTAACCTCTGTTGCCACAAATGCTCAATCCCTACCACCAATTTTTGACATGTTGAGAATAAGGAATAATCAGAATGATAATTAAATATTAAATAAGAATTAAAAATTCAAAGTCGATCAAACATAGATTTTTGAATCCCTTAGGTAGATCCGATATAAAAAAGAAAAAGACATACGCTAAAAGAAAAAACATAACCTATGTTATAAATATATTACCATATATAGTGAATATCTACTTTACCATATATAGTGAATGTTTATTTATGGAAAATTTAGAAACCCCAAGGTTAGTTTTCCTCTATAAATAAAGTGGTTTTCCTTCATTGTAATTTATCCAAGAGAATCCCTCAAGAGAAATAAGAATTACTCTCTTTATTCTTTGTATTCTTCTTCTTATATTTACTTTATATTTCATAACACGTTATCAGCACGAGACTCTACCAAACAAGGTGAGATTATAAATCTAAAGGTAATTTCAAGGTTAGTAATTCCTTATGTGGTTTGGAACCAATTATGCTTTAAATTTGTTCATGAAAAACAATATTGTTAAAAACTATGATGATGAATTTAAATCTCATATCATTAAGAGGGTAAAAAATTGGGTTAAAAGTTCCAATGCAACATGATGATAAGATGTTGGGTTCAAGTCCCATCGAGTTATAGCCTAAGACGTCTTTTTGTATGAAAAAGATATTGAGTTTGAATCTCAATACACCATATTGATAATATTATGATGGCTAAGGAAAATAATACATGTTCCATTAAATATGCTCCATTCTCTGAAGTGAATGTGGTAGTAGTGCATAATATGTATGAAAGAAGACACATGATTGAATGTACAAATATAGGAGTGAAGATATAATATGATAATAATCATCAAAATTGATAATATATTCACACGCTTATTATGACTATAAGATATGTTAGAGAAAATTTCTCTACAACCATATGTACACTTCAATTTGCTCATGAATTAGCAATATCTTAAAAGAGTCTATAAGCTATCATAATTTGATAAGCTTAAGGCACAATTATATTCATTCCTGGGGAATAGGAAGATTATTAATGCAAACGTGCAGTTGATTGTAATGGTATCACAACTCACCTCCGAATGAGGCAGAATGATTGAGAAGAGTTATTTTGAAATCTACTTCTAAATTAGTAAATCTGAAATTTATTCATGTAATAGTAAATCTAAAATTTACTAAAGTAAAAGGTACATGTCATGGTAAACTTGGAGTTTGCTAGAATAAAAGTGCATAAACTAACATGAACGATTGTGACATCCCAAAGATGTGCATCCTGAGTATTGAACATATATTGAAGAATTAGAAAATTCTTCATTACTTTCAATGTTTATTGTTCTCATGATTAGTTGGTTGGACCAACTAATTTTGGTATTGGATTCCTTAAATTTTGAAAAGTTAAAAAAGTGAATAAGGGCTCGTTTACCTATCATGTGATATGTTGAAAAGATGCATCAATAAGATGATCATATGTACATTTATTGTCAACTTGCATTTTGACATTCATAAAGTTACTTGCTCATTAAAATTGAGTTAAGAATATAATTTTCAGATTGTGTAATCAAGACAATTCATCTTGATGATGATGATGGCATTGAATGCCTTCGATAAATAGCTAAAACATTGCTAATGAGAACAAAGCTTCATGTGTTGGTCTAAAATATGATATGTTAGCACTTGGATGCATTAGAGCAATAAATTATGATTATTTCTTCCCTCTTAATTGGCTTAAGGTTAGGAAGCAACTATTTTATCTAATAGTTTGATGTGCGGTATTCGATTAATGATTATACCATAATGCACAAGATGGATTCCTCAAAGAAGATGGAGGATGTTTGTTAGTTTTCCTAACATAAGGGGGAGATTATAAGAAGCTATGAAATATTTTTGGAATTATCATCAGATCATCATTCAAAAGATGATTCAAGTCAAATGTCGAAAGCATCTCATATTAAGCTGCAAGTGCTCCTATTTTGTGTCCTTAAAGGATAAAGTCTACGCATGCATGAAGTGTGGTATATTAATCGATTCCAAATGAAATAAATCATTGAAAAGGATAAAGAGAAAATAATTAGAAGAAGAAGTCAATGTCTACGACATAACACTGCATGAAACCTTATGAGAGGTTCAGATACCTGAAAATAATGAAGTTATGAGATCTCAAAATGTTAAGTCACATTTGAACTGATACGAAATGATATATCATTAATAGCTTTAATACAATATTAGCGTAATATTGTGAGAGATTATGAGGATCCGAATTCTACGTTTATTTAAGAATGTAAATGTAGAAACATTTATTGAGTGACATGAAAGGATGAATCTTGGTAAGCACAAAATTTATTTGATTTGCAATCCAAACACCCGAAGATGTCACTCATGAAATGTTGAATATTGTCACTTGACAAAATTTATATGAAAACTTTTTAAGGATTCAAAATGTTTGAAGAATATAAAATTTTTTGGGGAACTTATTTATAATCCTTATATTGGATAAGCTTATAGCTTGAAACTTATTGAAACTCTTGGAGAGTTTTCAAAAGCAATAGAATATTTGCTTAACTGAGAAACATGCATAATTGAATAAGGATTAATTCCGACCTCAATAAAAGAATGAGGAACTCCTTGGTTATAAAGTACCATATCTTAGTGCAACTGATGCACTAATGTATCTTGCAAATACTACAAGGCATGACATAGACTTTTTTGGTTAAATTATTAGCAAGGTATAATTCTGCTCCTACTAGGAGACATCGAAATGGAATCAAACACATGATCTTATTTTATTCTAAAGATTACATTCTCGATCTTGTTGATTATGCTAATGTTGGCTATTTATTTAACATGCATAAATTTTGGTCTCAAACATGTAATGTGTTCACATGTGGGGATACTTCTATATCTTGGAGATATACAAACCAGTCTATCTAGCCACTTCATCGAATCATGCTGAGATAATAGCTATTCATGAAGCAAGCTGAGAATGTGTATGGTTGAGATCCATGATACATCTCATTCTAGAAAAATATGGTGTAAAATGTGACAATGTACCCACAATTTAATACGAAGACAATGCATCATGCATAGCACAACTTAAGAGAGGATTCATAAAAAAGATAGAACAAAACACACTTCATCAAAGCTTTTCTACATACATGAGCTCCAAAAGAATGGTGATATTACGTGCAACAGATTCGTTCATATGACAATGTGGCTAATTTATTCACCAAGTCTCCTCCAATTGCAACTTTCAAGAAGATGATGCATAGGATCGGGATACAAAAGTTCAAGGATGTTCTCATTAGGGGGAGTTAATACACGTTGTACTCTTTTTTTCTTACGAGGTTTTGTCCCACTGGGTTTTCCTTGTAAAGTTTTTAATGAGGCAGTCTATATGCGTATTGTTAGAGATGTGTACTCTTTTTTCTTCACTAGATTTTTTTCCCACTGGGTTTTTTCTAGTAAGGTTTTAACGAGGCACATTATGTATCAATTAGACATTCAAGAGGGAGTGTTATAAATATATTACCATATATAGTGAATGTCTACTTTACCATATATAGTGAATGTTTATTTATGGAAAAATTAGAAACCCCATGGTTAGTTTTCCCCTATAAATAAAGGAGTTTTCCTTCATTGTAATTCATCCAAGAGAAACCCTCAAGAGAAATAAGAATTACTCTCTCTATTCTTCTTCTTGTATTTACTTTATATATTTCATTACAAACTAATTATTATTACTACTATTATTATTATCATCATTATTAGTAGTACTATTACTATTATTATAAACCAGATAATTTTCATCTGGAAGCAGCAGGGCCCTCCTCATCCTTGCTCTGAAGTCAGCCAAATCCCTCTGAAGTTCATTAAACTGCTTTTGAAGTTCACATAAGGACTCTATATGAATCTTTTTGTACGAATCTGAATCAGCCATATTTGTATGTGTAGTAGGATGAACGAGTAAGGAGAGACCTATTTATAAATGATTTAATTAGAAGGGGTTAGTCAAAAAGCCATGACTGTTCATCCCTTAATTAAATAAAACTAGTGATTTTTCGAATATGTAATTTAAAAAAATGGATCTAAATACAACATTTTATCTTTTATTGTATTTTGAAAAAAATAGAAAATTATTTTAAAATAAATCTAACAGATGGGTAATCTGTTGCAAAATATATTTCATCTGTTAGATAGCTTACAATATATTGACAATCTATTGCAACAGATGGATATATATGTTTGATTTTTCCAACAGATATGTCATATGTTGCAACAAATTGATAATCTGTCGTAACAGATGTCTATAATTGTTTGATAATTTAAATAGATGTGGCATCTGTTGTAACTTATTAGTCATCTTTTTATTCAATTTAAGACATAGATGGGCTAGAAAGAATAAGGTGCATGCAGATGGATGGATCCACTATCATGTGTAGGAGTTAAGTATTACCGATAAGGTCATCATGTAAATGCAGTTTTAACTGATTAGGCACTGATCATTCAAATAAGATCTTGCATTGTACAGTTAATATGATAGGTTTGAATTGATAAGGCCAAGGGCCCCATGAAGATGGTGCAGATACCCTATTATGAATTACTGATGGTTGTTGCTCATGTTTATGCGTGTCTAGTTTTGAGAAGGGACCAATTTTTGGTATCATTGCAGAGATCCAATAGCGATTGGTCTTAACTTTAAGTGTGCATTGGACTTTGAGAAGTCCTTCAAAGACTCACACTGCATCAAACAAGAACAAAAAAACAATAGAAATTCCCCTGGCCCAAATTGATATGGAAGGGGTTTTTGAGAAAATGATTATACGCCAGAAGGAGCAGAAGGTGAATGCCTAAGAGGGAAAGGGGAGTTGATGAAAGAGTATATCATCTAAGAGCTAATTGAAGAGGATACATAGGGTATCAAGGAACTTCTAGAAAATCTGGTTGATGAAATTGACTTAAAACATGAGAAATCTGAATCAAGTGCAAATATGAAAGTGTATCTGGTATTATAAATTCGTCTGTTGTTTCTCTGGAAAAAAATAGTGCAGATGGACACTTTTCTAGGGAGTTGAAACTAGGTAACATGGTCAGGATTATCATCTACATAGAAAATAACAGAAGACCAAGAAAGCAGCCTCACTGGCACGAGGGTTGAAATGATGTACAGTAAGTCTAGAAAAATTGTACCAATAATAGTTGCAGTTAAAATAACGAATCTAAGATAACAAGGCAATTTATGAATTTTTAATTGCATCCCATGCCTTTTTGTTTGTGATTCCAATTAGGTCCACTGCTGTTGACCTAATTAGAACCACAAATAAGATTGAAAGACAGATTAAGTGTCATTACTTCCTAAGCAATATGGATTAATTGATTGTGTTTTCTAGACATAGCATGCTTTCAACATTTCTTGGAGAAGATTAGAGGCTTGCTGTAGTATGTGAATCTCAATAATTTTCAAGATTGCCTCTAGCTTGCCGATTTGGTATTCAAGCTTGTCATTGCCTTCTTTGAAGTTGGTATAGAGTTCTTGGTATTTTGTGAGGTCTATCAGGAACACTTTCTTTCAAAGTTTTGGCATTGTAGAAGCCATTCAAAAAATTTCCTTCAGAAGCCTTAAATGATACATATAGGGTCACTATGTACGTTTTAGGTCAAAATGTGTTGATGCACACTTAAGCAATGGTCCCAACAGTTGAATAGCTCACTTTTATCGAGCATTGCTCGATGAATCTTTTATTAACCAACCTTTAAGGGATTTGATAAATTAATTAGCATAGTGTTATGTAATATTTGATCTAAACTGACTCTACCAAGCCTATCAAACGTTACATAACTCCAGGCTCATTACCCTATCAAAAACCTTTGCCTGAGTTAGTGAACAAATCAAGCGAGCTCAATCTCTCAGCCTTTTTGCTGATCTCTCTTATCCTATATAGATGACAAGATATCTGCCATGCAAAAGTCTACACCGTCAGCCGAAATGCTTGCCATAACGAAAGTCTTTAGAAGGAATGACTAGTAATATCTCAATATCACTTTTATGATTATCTTGTCGTCTCTTTCCAATATATTGGAATGGACATAATGAGAAATTATGCTTAGTTTGGTTTTTCTATTCCAATATAATTGCAAGAAACGTCAAGAAAGTCAGAAAAGTGATATTGAGAGATTGCTAATCTTGCCTTCTAAAGACTTTCATTGTGGCAAGAATTTTTGCCGATGGTGTAGACTTTTGCATGGAGGATATCTAGTTCTCTATATGGGAGAAGAGCGATCAGCAAAAACGTTGAGAGATTGAGCTCGTTTTATTTGTGCACTAACTCAGGCAAAGGTTTTTGATAGGGTAATGAGCCTGGAGTTACATAACGTTTGATAGGCTTGGTAGAGTCAGTTTAGATCAAACGTTATGTAACTCCTTGATAATTAATTTATCAAACACCTTGAAGGTTGGTTGAGCAAGCTACATTGATCAACACTCGATAAAAGTGAGCTATTCAACTGCTGGGACTACTGCTTGTGTGCATCAACACATTTTGACCTAAAACATACATAGTGACCCAACATGTATCATTTAAGGCTTCTAAAGGAAGTGTTTTTAAGGCTTCTACAATGCCACAACTTCAAAGAAAGTCTTCCTGATCAATCTCTCAAAAGACTAGGAACTCTATACCAACTTCAAACAAGGTACCGACAAGCTTGAATACCAAATCAACAAGCTGGAGGTAAGCTTGAAAATTATCAAAATTCACATACTAAGCAAGTCTATGATCTTTTCCAAGATATGTATAAATCATGCTAAGGCTAGAAAACACAATCAATTATATCCATATTGCTAAGGAATAATGATACTCAATCTGTCTTTCAGTCTTGTTTGTGGTTCCGATCAGGTCAACAGAAGTGGACCTAATCGAAAACACAAACAAAAAGGCACGTGATGCAATTTAAAATTCAAAAATTGGAGCCTTCTCTTAGATTCCTTATTTTTACTACATCTGTTATTGGCATAAGTTTTCTAGACTTATTGTACATCATTTCAACCCTCGATGCCCGTGAGGCTGCTTTTTTGGTCTTCTACTATTTTCTATCTATCTAGGTGATTATCTCGACCACGCTACCTAGTTGCAGATCCCTAGAAAAGTGTCCATCTGTATTATTTTTCTTTCAGAGAAACAACAGAAAAAAATTTCATTACCGAATACACTTTCATATTTGCAGTTGATTCAAATTTCCCATGTTCTAAGTTAGTTTCATTGGTCAGATTCACTAAAAGTTCCTTTCTACCCTATGTTTTCTCTTTAATTATCTCTTAGATGATATAGTCTTTCATCAACCCCCTATTTTCCATCGTAGGCATTCTCCTACTATACCTTCTGGCGTATAATCATCACCCCAAGCAACCCAACAATATAAATTTAGGCCAGGGAAATAACTATATTGATTTCCATTCTTGGTTGAAGCAGTGGGAGGCTTTGAAGTCCTTCTCAGAGTCCAATGCACCCTAAAAGTTAGTCCAATCGCTATTGAATCTCTTTACAATGACACCAAAACTTGATCCCTTCACATTGCTTGACAAATAAACATGAGCAACAACCAACATTAAATCTTAATAGGGTATTAGAACAATATTCATGGTCTCTCAGCCTTATCAGTTCGGACCTATCAAACTTGACTGTAAAATTATCGATATCTTATTTGAATTATCAATGATGAAACGGTAAAAACAACATTCACAAAATTAGTGTACTCTATATGTGTTTTCATGATAACATTATCAGTAATACATACCTCCCACATATGAAGTGGTTCCATATACAAACAGCTTATTCCTCCGAACCCATCTTTACTGTAGCCTCTTGTATTGGTCCGAAAAAAGTTGATCAACTTTTTTCAATTCCTTATATCTATAAAGAACAGGAAAAAAATTAATGTCAAACAAGTAAAGAATAGAAAGAGCATTATCCATCTGTTGCAACAGATGTGGAGTCTTTTGCAATAGATGTGGAGTCTATTGCAACAGATGTAGAGTCTGTTACAATAGATGTGGAGTTTATTGCAACAGATGTTGAGTCTGTTGGAATACATCAGATCAGCCTTGCTAGTGGTTTGAATCATTCCAACAGTTGCTCCACCTGTTGCAAAATCAACAATAATATAAACTACAAAGAAATAAAAAATAAAAAATATCAACAACAAAAAGACAACATCATTTGTTCCAACACCATCAACAACATCATCAATAACAAAGAAGCAACATCCTTTGTTCCAACGCCACACAATAAGTTCCAACAACACCAAACCTACCAATAACATCAATAAATGCATCAACAATAAAGAAACAAATAAAATACATACAAAAAAATAATACTGTTAATAAGGCTTTTAAACTTTTCCCAACAGATGACTTTTTTTGCATATTGTAATCAAAATTCTCGGCTCATTTACTCAACACGTAAAAGTTCCTTTAAATTTTTTAAATAAATAAAATATGGGTAAATGTTAATTAATTAGAAAATGGATGTAAATAACTTGGAAAGAAGACGACGAGAATAAAAGAGCAATAGTGAACCATACCTTACCTATAATGTCAAAAGGGGATCAAAACAATAATTTCAATCGAGAAAAGATATGGATCGATATAGATTGGAAAGGATCTTTATGAGAAAGAGGAGAGAAAAGAGAAAAAAAGGTTGTGATAACCCTAAAGAGGAGAGAAAGAAAAAGATAAAAGATGAATAAAATAAATTTAGAGCTGAAGGAGAGATGAGATAATTCTATATGTAGACATGGGTTTAAATTTTCATTAATTAATATTTATTAATAACTTGAGGGGACCGAGGAACACCTGTGACATTGAAAAGACAAGATAAGACTAATCAATGAGATTTTTGAGTTATCCAAGAAATATTTTTACCGCCTTTAGTAGTACTATTTTATCTATCTTTCTTCTTTAGGACAAAAGTTTTCTTTAAAGTTAAAAGAAAAAAAAATTCAAACAAATATGTCATCTATTGTAACAGATATCAATATCTGTTTAAAAAAATCCAACAGATCAGTCATCTATAACAACAGGATGCAAATGTCCATTTGATAATTAAATCAGATATGTCATCCGGTACAACAAATATTAACATCTATTTGAAAACTTCCAACAGCTCAATCATCTATCACAATAGATGCAAATGTCTATTTGATAATTAAATCAGATATGTCATCTGTTGCAATAGATATAAATATCCGTTTGAAAATTTCTAACAGCTCAGTCATTTTTTTAGCACAGATTTCATTGAGTCTTTGCTATTGCATGGTGTTGGTACTGCGTTCATCCCAACCCGAGTCGTCGATCAATTACTCTGAGTTAAAAATATTCTCATTAACTTAATGTTAAGCTAGTACCTAGATTAATTTTGGAAGAAATAGGGATGGATGAGTTCATAAGGTCAACTACAACTTCAATTGAGTCTTTACAATTGCATGGTGTTGGTATTGCATTTATCTCGACCCGAGTCATCGATCGATCACTCTGAGTTGAAAATATTCTCATTAACTTAATATTAAGCTAGTACCTAAATTAATTTTTTTAGAACTAGGGATGAATGAGTTCATAGAGTTAACTACAACTTTAATTGAGTCTTTGCAATTGCATGGTGTTGGTATTGCGGTCATCCCGATCTGAGTCATCAATTGATCACTCTAATTTGAAAAGATTCTCATTAACTCAATGTTAATCTAGTAACTAAATTATTTTTTGTAGAACTAAGGATGAATGAGTTCATCGGGTCAACTACAACTTTAATTGAGTCTTTGCAATGGCATGATGTTGGTATTGTGTTCATCTCAACCCGAGTCGTCAATCGATCACTTTATTTGAAAAGATTCTCATTAACTTAATGTCAATCTAGTACCTAAATTGATTTAGGTAGAAATAGGGATGGATGAGTTCATAGGGTCAACTACAACTTCAATTGAGTCTTTGCAATCGCATGGTGTTGGTATTGCATCATCTCAACCCGAGTCGTCGATCGATCACTCTGAGTTGAAAAAATTCTCATTAACTTAATGTTAAGATAGTACCTAAATTGATTTTTATATAACTAGGGATGAATGAGTTCATAGGGTCAACTACAACTTTAATTGAGTCTTTGCAATTATATGGTGTTGGTATTGCGTTCATCCCAACCCGAGTCATCGATCGATCACTCTGAGTTGAAAAGATTCTCATTATCGTAATGTTAAGCTAGTACCTAAATTGATTTAGGTAGAAATAGGGATGCGTTCATAGGGTCAACTACAAATTTAATTGAGTCTTTGCAATTGCATAATGTTTGTATTGCGTTTATCCTGACATGAGTCGTCGATTGATTAAAATTTTAAAAAATTAATTAAGATCAATTCGAACCAAATTAATAATTTCAAAACTTTTCATTCTTTTCCAAAATTACATATCGACCCATACAAATCATCCCTTTGCGGGAAAAACTATTTCTCATTTCAAATCTCAAGTTCTCGCTCTTCTCTCTTTTTCTCAATAATACAGACAATAACTACTCAACATATTACTCAACCCTTCAAAACCGATCAATTTTCTTCCCATTTTCAACAATATAGTTGTTATTTTTGACTTTATTCTTGTTTGTATCCATTATTTCCTCTGTCTTTACAAGTAACAGAGTTCGAGAAGAGTTCTACATTTGTTATTTATTCTAAAAATTAGGAAATTTTAGTTAATTATAAAAAATAATACTTTTAGTTGTATTGTCTTCGAGAATGGGTTAACAATTTTGAGTTTTGAAGCTAAAAATATAGAAAGCACCCAAGAAAACCCTTGTTTTTGTCGCAGTGTTTTGTTTACCTTCATGGTATTGTTGGATGGTGTTTGTGGTATTGTTGTGTGTTGTTGGTGGTGGTGTCAGTATTTGAGCTTTTAGAGGTGGTGTCGGTAGTCTTGGTGCTATTGTTGGTGGCATTGGTGGTAGTGTTTGCGGTCTTGGTATTATTATTAGTATTGGTGGGATTGGTGGTAGGGTTCGCGGTTTTGTTATTATTATTGGTATTGGTGGCATTAGTGGTGGTCTTGGTGGCATTGGTTGTGGTATTGGTGGTGTCGTTAGTTGTCGTATTGGTGGTGGTCTTGGTGGTCCATCTGTTGCAACAGGTGGAAGATCTGTTGGGAGATATTAAATAGGTCTTCAAACAGATTCCCCATTTGTTCCAACTGATTGGTTATCCATTGGAGTATTGTTTTGTAATGTGACATATAATAATTTATGGAAATTTTTCTTACCTCTTTTTAAAAAATTATGCAGACATCAAATGTAATGTATTTTTTATTTTTTTATTGTTTGTAGTGAAAAGATATCTCCCAAAATAAAACAAACTGAAAGTGGATCAACTTCTGACCACCCAACAAAAAAGGCTAGAGTACAGATAGATTCGGAGGAACTTCTTGAACAATCTCAGTTAGGGCAAAATGAAGTTAAGGAAAGTGAGAAATCCTTCTCACCAATGGGGCATGAATTAATATCGAAATCCCAGCATGATCCTGTCAAAACTATTAGTATCGATAGGTTTCAAGTTGTGATGCCGATGGATCTCCCTAAAAAAGTAACTGGTGATCTTGTAAAGGTTTTGATGAATTTAGGAGTATTATGAATAATGAAAACATATATGGACTTTTGAAGAGGAGCTACTTTGAATACTTTCTTAAGCTGCCTGAGGACCACGCTCTCCGTTTCCAAATGAGCATGGTATATGGTCACCTCAAGCACAGGATCAAGTATGCGGGGAATGATAATATTCTTAGGAGGGGGGGCAAAAAGATGGATCAAATCTGGATCAACTACTGTGGCATGATAGTTTGTTTTGGATTGAAAGAGTTTGTCATAGTAACGGGCTTGAGATGCGATCGTCCAGAAGAACCTCTCATCAAGGATACACCCCACAAAAGGTCCAACAAACGCAAGGAAAAAAAGATGGGTTGTTGGGCATTGCTGGACATAGCTACAAAACGGGGGATTTGATAAAAGATCTTAAGGATAAAAACATACCAAAGCAGTACAGGGAGAAATTGTGCTTAGTTTGGTTTGTCCATTCCATTTTATTGGCAAGAGACTTCAGGAAAGTTATAGAAGATGATTTGTTGGCGCTTGTTGATGATTTTGAGAAATTCAATGATTATACCTGGGGATATGACAACTTCTACTTGACTATCCAATATTTACTGACAAAGCTATGACCAGGGACGATCACATTATATGGCTTTCTTTGGGCTTTCATGGTAAAATTGATCACTATTTTTACTCATCCATTAATTTATATTGAATATATATATTATGACTTTCTTTTTCTTGCTTCTTGTTTATATTTTTTAGGCTTGGGCATTTGAAGCCATTCCTTCCCTCCTAAAGCAGTTCAAGGATTACCCGGATAAGGTTTCTCATCCAAGGATCCTTAGGTGGTTGGCTGCAAAGGGCAACAAAAAAGTTAAAAAGGCTGATCTCTTTAACCCTTCGAATGATGCAATACGTCTTCATTCAACTAAAATAATTTGGCTCAAAGAAAGATATTGAAATAGATGTACTATCTGTTATGACAGATGGGTCACATGTTGCAACAGATTACCCATCAACTGTAACTAGTGCAATAGATAAATAATCTTTTATGAAAGACGATCCATATTTTGCAACAGATTAACCATCTGTTGCTCTGGTTCCCTAAACCCGACTCAATAAATTACCCATCTACTGTAAATTATGCAACAGATGGGTAATCTGATGTAACATATTATCTATTTGTTGTGACATACAGATCAGTTATTGCGGCAGATAGATCATTTGTTGCATAAGTTGGTTTTGATAATATATAACCTAACGGACTGCAAATTATTATTAAATGATTTTAATTCCTTCTATCTTTTTTATAGGTTGTACATTCTTGGATCATGCGTACTGAGCAGGAGTTGGGGATGATTTCTTTTATTACTCTAGGTCTTGTTGATACAATAGCAGAACCAATGGTGGAGTTAATAAAGAGGAATTGTATGGATCAATATCCATAAGAAGATCAGTTAGGCAAGGGCAGCCTAATGTTGAAGCTCTTCATGACCAACCTACTGCAACAAATCCGCGTGCTTCTTCTAGGGGAGTTGCTGGTAGAGTTGTTGATGATGGTGGCAACCATCTTGATGCTGCTACTACTTCCAGTCGTGATTATGAGCATGTTGGTGCTCAAGAAAAAATAAATACATTTGGAAACACCCCTTACACATATCCCTCTCACCCTTATACCGGTCTCTCTCACCTTTACAGTGGTCCCTCTTACCCTTCTTCACCCTCATATTCTTATTTCAAATTCAAAGTGTGCAAGGATAGAGATTATAAAATCCTTGAAAAATTAAAGGCTATTGCTGATGTTAACGAGGAGTTGAAATCCAATAGGGGTGTCATACCATCCAAGAAGGTGAGGGGACCATACACTCCTATAGTGGAGGTTAAGAAGAAGAGAACAAACATTAGACAAATACTCTCCATTCTAAAAATAGAAAAAATTACAACTCCGCCCGCTCCAAGAGTTGTTGAAGTTTAGGGGCCGCTGAAGAAGGTGGACATATACATAGCACTTGGCGACGAAGTGAAGAAGGAACTGCAAAAAGCATGACTGACAAGACGAAGGTTCCACAAGAATACACCATGCATTTATTTGCCGCCCAAGACTTCACGAGTATGACAAATATACGTGAGTGGTACATGGACAATGTAAGTTTACTTTAGCTAACCTAGCCTTCCTATCTATTCCATGATGAAAAAACTACGCAACATATGTGTAATCTATGAACTGATTCAGAGAACCCTCTACAACAGAATCTTTCAACTGTGTTTTACTTCTTTACAATTACTAACCTATTTAAAAATTGTCTTCTTATACCACAATATGTTGATGAGATTCTCTGACTCATGAGGGGCAGGCAATTAACATACCCAGATGCTTATGATGCTGCCGATAGGATAATGGACCTCAACTTCTACAATAATTTCAAGAGTAGGTATGATACTCTCCGTAGGAAAGCTCCTTCCAGTGTTTGGGGATTTGATAATTTAGTTTCATATTCAAATGGGATGAAGACTTGATTAACTATGTTAGAGGGAAGAGGCCATATCCATACAGCAAAAGCTGGACCAAGTCAAAGAGAATTCTTGCAGTCATGAACGTAGAAGTCAAATATTTTCTCACTATTGAGATACTACTCGATGAGGGAAAGATTAAGGTTTATGACTGCAACTTACTTGTCTTCAAAGAGGCCACATTTTTAACCCACGTGTAGCCACTCTTGAAGTTATTCCCCAAGTTGTTGATGCAGAGTAAACTGATGGATCATTTACCGGCGGAAGTCTTGAAGACAGAATCATGGGATTTTGAAGTTCAAAATAAATTCAAAATAAAAAAATCCACCTTAAAAAAATAAAACCAATGTCGCGTGCGGGCCATACTCGATTACATACATCGAGTATTTGTTGTTCAGTATAGATATAGTCGGTATGTGCAACGCCGTTATGAAAAAGATGTAAGAGGTCTAGGCGTATAGGGTACTAACTAAATGGTTGGAGCTCGTGTATAAAGAAGAATATGTACAAAGAAAAAGATGAACACGATAACAATTTTTTATTTCAAGCCACTTTGTTCACTTTACATTGTAGTGGTAATTTTTTATGTCTTGCAAAAGTTGAATTTTTATAATACAACAGATTGTCTATCTGTTGTAACAGATATGATACCTGTTGTGATAGATTTATTATCTATTGCAATAGGTTGGTCATCTGTTGCATTATGCGGATGTTTCTTAGTCTGTTTGTCGCAACAAAAATATAATCCATTGCAATATATAATCTATCTATTGCAACTGATAGGTAATCTATTAGAACAAATCAAAAAAGTGGGAAGGCCTGTTATATAATTTCCAGCAAATGACCTACATATTGCAACATATGTCTAAATCAGTTTGATAAGATATGTCGTCTATTGCAGCAAATGTATTATCTGTTGTAATATTTGAATCTAGTATTCCATTTTAATTAATAAGTTCAAAACAAGGATTAAATTATATTCATAGGCAGCATAAAATAAATCAAAACCTTAGGAAATTACATGAAATAACTAAACAAATAAGTGAAATGTAAAAAAATTATTATGGGTACAAATGATCTACTCTATAAATAAATCAACAAGTTAACCAAAGAGGATAGGTTATTACATTAACAGACTCAAGATACACAGATCTACTCAATATGGACAAGTTGTTCTTCATCCGATGCTACGAAATTCGGCTTTGGTCATCGTGGATCTTTAATCTCACTTGCGTATGGTTTCTGAGCTTTTGCTTCTTTGTATATCCATCGCTCAAATACTCGGTGTAAGTGGTAACAAAAAAATCGCAATCCCTGCATTTTAAAAAAATAGCTAATCCATATATTGTAGTTCATGTAAGCATTGTGAAATTTATGAAATGAAACTAAATTATGATACTTATACTTACGGGATACCAATGTTTTTTTGAGCAATTCCTTAATATATTGTACATCAAATGGATTACCCATTTTATCCTGGTATGCTTTAATCGTCGACCAATCAGTACGAACCTTTTGGTCCAAAAAGCCACTCATATCAAGGTAAGTAGGTAATATTTTGGCCAACTTTTGTATCTCAGAAGATGGCCCGGAACGTCTCCTTCATGATATCGAGCTATAAACTCGGATGCGCCTCTCTTTTAGAACGACGATAGCCAAGACCTAATGGAATTCATCACCATAATTGATTGGGATGTACACTTCATCGATCAAATGTCAAGGTAAGCCAGCTGGATTGCTAAAACCTTTGATGATGTTGATTAAGCATTCCTCATTTCATGAAACTTCCGGTTGTTGTTGACAATACGTATCGTAGGCATTATTGATGTAAACTATGAACAAACAATTTCCTGCTGTGTATCTGTATTGTTCTTGTGTTACAACTTGGCCATTTTTTGGAGGTAGTAATAAATGACATCATGTGCTGCACATATTATCAAACATTTCATATTACGTGATGAAAAACTTAATACACAGATGCAATTAAAAAAAGTATTAATTAATAGTAATATGTATGACATTTAAACCTCATCATTACAACAAGTTTGGGGCTGTGACATCAAATAGAACTAATTATTTATTCCGGGATATGCAACAACAAAGTCGAACATATCAAAACCAAGACTCAATTCGTTCACTTTGCGATATTCATCATTTTGTTTTCTACATGATGATTTATATATGTTAATGTCATATTTTTACAAAAAGAATTGTATCAATCAATATCTTTAAAATAGATTTATGTACCTACCGGCATGATTCTTTAATATCCCATCGGCAATTCATTCTGAATAGTCGTTGATCAACTTTATTAATTTTTTTGAAGCCTCGTCTGAGGTGTTGAACCCTTCAAATGGGTAATCCTTTCGTTCTCCTGAACTGACAGGCTCCACTTTTTTCTTCTTCTTTGGAAGCTGTTGATGGATTATCAACTATGATATAATGCTCTTCAACAGTAGCTTCTACTGTGATATCCACCTGGAAAGCCAGAATTATCAATGCTAATTACAGATATATAATAGATTGTCTATCTGTTACAATAGATATGTCTTATGTTACAATAGATGGATTATCTATTAGGAAAAATTCGAACAGGTAAAACAGAGCAGTATGATAATTTTAAATAGATAACCCATATATTGCAACATAAGACTCATTTGTTGGTATAAATTAAAATAGTATGAAAACCTGTTTGATTTGCTAAAATAGACGGACATATGTTGCAACAGATAATGCATCTGATGTAATAGGTTAGATAATAGTTGCAACAGATGTATATATCTATTTGATAATTTCAGTAGATATATTATCTATTGAAACAAATATGTGTTTGTTGGTTGTTGGAATAGATGATATATATTCACCTTCTCATGTTGTTCTACTGTGGCCCTTGTATATTGAACAGTGGTGCAAGATAAAGACAGAGGAATTGCAATTTTGGTTTTTTCGATGCTTCATGATGCCCTGGAAATATCTTTCTTTCTCCTCTTAGCCACATTGATCTCTAGTGGAGTGTATGAATATGAAATCCTCTTTAATGGAATGACACCCTTTTAGATGTCATTTTCTTTACAAAAGCAGTTAGTGCATTAATAACATTAATCACTTCATTATGTTTTGCCTTACAGTCTTGACATTTGCATGCAGAACATTCACTAGAAGTGGTAAAATCTGTATAACCAGTATGATCATAATGGTTTGTTGTTTCAAAAACTATTAGAGGAGCATCATTAGCCCCAACAGCAGCACCACTACCACTATGTAATGCCCCGAGTCTGTACCCCGTACGCTACACGATGCTCATAATTCTGAAGGGCCACAAGCTAACCCATGACTGGTACCTACTGTAATAACTGAATAATATCAGTGTAAAAATGCATAAATTAGGTGGAAATAGCCATAAGGATCAAAATTGAAAAAAATCAATTTCTGAATACTAAAATCAATACTGTAAATTGAACATCTGTCTGAAAAATACTCTAGTCTGAAAAGCCTCTAACTGTCTGAATAAGGAGTTGATGAGACAAGTCCCCAACTAACTCCGACTACTGAAATAAACTAAGTACTGAAATACTGGAATAATAAATCTATCCTCGAACAATGAGGACTCTCCACTAGTTTGCTACTGGTGGATCAGGCTGCTAAGTATGATCGGGAGCCCGTACGTCTGAACCTATGATATAAGACATCATAGCAAAAAAAAAGTATGTGTCAGTACTTTGAATGTACTGGTATGCAAAGTGAGGTAGGCTGAAATGCATGGATTCATATGCATGAACAATACTGACTGAATGACATAAGTATAACTGAATGAGAGCACATGTATAAATATGTAAACTGTAACTGAGGTCATGATAACACTGGATACTGAGTTATGAATCACTGGTTTACTGATATCTGAGTTTACTGATACGGTATTACTAGTAACTGAGTGACAGTATCTAACAGTCCTAATACTGTGGATCTATTCTAAGTTTTGTACTGAACTAAGTGACTATATCTGACAGTCCTAATTCTATAGAACTGAATTAAGTTTTATTCTGAATACTGAAACTGAGACTGTGAGAGGTAATCATCTAACCAACATACCCTTCTCTGAACTGATTGGGGTCCAACCTGTAACCTCAGCTGGAAGGGTGTCAGTAATGTGCCATGGGTAAAGACAAACTGAGTCATCTTTATCTGGCAGGTGCTCTGAGTGAGAATGGTGGTAACCTCAACTGGCAGGTTAAAACACCTCATCAACCCTCAACTGGAAAGTTGATGTCTCAACCTACACTGGCTACATAGTTCTGGAATGCAAGGAATGCTTCTAAGGACCATACCCTCTACTGGAAGGTGATTCCCCATCCTTGGGTTCACTCGATGTTGAATCCTACTCCCAACTGAATAGACGCTGGACTGAATTCTAAACTATTCTAGGCTGGACTAAACTGTTACTAATCGTACTGTATAACTAAACTGAACTAAGTTCACTGGGTTCCATAGATTGACGGAATACTACTGAATTCTGTTAACTGACTGAGTACTACTGAGTTTTCCTGAGTTCAATAACTGACAGAATTCTACTGATCATGACATGATTGATACTATTCCATGACTGACCATGACTCTAGGTAAACAACTAAATTGTTAGGTATTGAATACCCCCAGGACTCGATAGCATAAATTATAAGACATAGCATAATAGCTAATTACTTGATCACCATTCCTTCATTGGGACATTCTAGCAAACACTTGCATGACATGAACTTGAATACATGCTAACATGATATAATTTCACTAATCAACTCACATGATCAATTTAAAAATTACTTGAAGGACATATTATGTGCACATAATACTAAAAAGCATGCGAGCATCATTATTTCAAATACCAAATTCATAATTTGGAGGGCATTAACATGAATTAACATAGTACAACACATATAACAAATGATTTCGAATGCATCTCGCAATTAAATCATAACTAGAGACCCCATTAACATGGTAGTCATGAACACATTCAAATTCAACCATGAAATTCATCAAACTCATTAACTTATAGTTAAAAAAAGGTGCTTGAACTCCAAGGGTGGAAGAAAACCCTTGGATGAACACTTGACATACCTTGGTTGCTAAATTCTTGAAGAATGATGGTGAAATCTTAAGCCTTGAGTTTGAAATTTGATCTCCTAAGGTTTTTGTTCTTGATTTATTTCTGAATAGAGAATGACTTTTGCCTCTAAAAGGGCTTAATTTCATGTTTTGGGGTTGATAACTGTGTGCAAAATACCCAAATACCCCTGAGGAATGCAGCTTTTAATTACTAAAAACTGAATTAGCAATGCACAGACTGAGGTGTCACATCGATAGGGTCAACGCTATAGCCAATGCATCGCTATAGTTCGTGTAGGTTCACTGGAATTTGCACTGGGGAGTTGGAGAAAAATATTCATCGACGTGATAGACAACGCGGCGCATCGAGATTGCATCGATCCACTGGTTTGGACTTCCAAACATGCCTCAAACCAAGTCCAAAAAATCCGAAACTTGTTCGAGGACACCTACTGACACTTCTGATCATGATTCAACCAAAAGATTGACATTTTAAGGTCATAGAGGTCATGAAATAGAGTTACCAACTTACGAAGCCTAAAATGACACTATGTCTGAGTACTTCACTAAAATTTTCTAAGTTTGGGAATTCTTAACAAGCTTTAAAGAACTGACTTAAGCTTAGGATTTGGCGGAGTCTTACAATATCTCCCCCTTGGAAATATTCATCCTCGAATTAGACTGACTAAGCTGACAATGCTAATAGACTGAATTTAGATACGAGACATCTACAACTTAAGCATGATTTCATGACTGAAATTACTGATAAACTAAAATTTCATACTGAACAAGTATATCTGATGTATGAGTGCATAGAAGAACTTGATTCATGAATGCATGACTGGGATTGCTAATAAGCTGAGTTTCTCATACTGAACATGCATATTTGATGCATGAAGTCACAACTGAATATGCAATGGTAACTAGTGCCAAATCTATAAAGGAAGATCTGAGCATGGAACTGAGTAAGTTCAAGGAAAAATTATTACCTTGGGCTGAGTCTGAGTTTGCGGAGAAGAGGTGAGGATACTTGGTCCACATGTCTGCTTCTGCTTTCCAAGTAGCTCCCTCGACGAAGTGATACCAAAAAAGAATTTTGACTAGAGGGACTTCTTTGTTCCTCAGATTGCGGATCTGAAAATCAAGGATTTTGACTGGAATATCTTTATGAGAGAGGCTATTCTGAATATCTATGTCCTCTATAGGGACTATGGCTGCTGGGTCACCTATGCATTTCTTAAGCAAGGAGACATGGAACACTAGATGTGGTGAAGTTAAGTCTGAAGGTAACTCAAGCTCGTAAGCTACCTTTCCAAAACAGCTGAGAATTCGGTAAGGACCGACATATTGGGGACTGAGCTTCCCCTTTTTGCCAAACCTCTTCCTTCCTTTCATAAGAGAGATGTTAAAATACACATAATGACCAATCTCGAACTCAAGATCCTTTTTCCACACATCTGCGTATGATTTTTATTGGGTCTGAGCTGTCTTAAGCTTTTCCCTGATTAACTGGACCTTCTCTAAGGTGTCAAATACCAAGTCAGGCCTTACCACTGCATCCTCACCCACTTCAAACCAACCAATAGGAGATATAAATCTCCCCCTATAGAGCACCTCAAACGGAGCCATTTGAATGTTGGAATGATAGTTGTTGTTATATACAAACTCAATCAAAGGCAATGGTCATCCCAACTACCTTTAAAGTCTATCGCACACGCTCGCAGCATATCCTCTAAAGTCTGAATGGTCCTTTCTACTTGACCATCTGTCTGAGGATGAAAGGTTGTGCTGAGGTGGACTTAGGTACCAAGACCCTTTTGGAAGGCTTTCCAAAAATGAGAGATAAAATGGGTACCTTATTCTACGATTATGGAAAACAGAACACCGTGCAATCTGAACAAATCTTTGACATAGGGCTTGGCATAGTCCTTGGCTGAATAAGAGGTATGGACTGGTAGAAAATAAGCTGATTTGGTCATCCTGTCTATAATAACCCAAACTAAATCGTGCTGATGACGAATGCCAGGCGAACCCATCACAAAATCCATGTTCACCTCTTCCCACTTCCAAGTGGGAATACTGAACTCCTGCATACACCCACTGGGCTTTTGATGCTTAATTTTAACCTACTGACATGTTGAGCACTTAGCCACAAATTTTGCAATGTCTCTCTTCATCCCACTCAACCAATAGATCTCCCGCAAATCATGGTACATCTTAGTGGCCCCTGGATGAATAGAGTAGTATGCACCATGCACTTCTGCTAGTATTTACTACCTCAAGTCATCTACACTTGGCACACATAACCGAACCTGGAAATGGAACATACCATCTCCCTTTTGGTAGAAAACCTCTATCTTCTAATCTCTGACTGATTCTTTCAACTTGACTAAACTGGGATCCCTGTCCTATTTTTCCTTCACCTCGAAAACTAGGGATGAGTCTGAACTACTCTGCACCCATGTACTACCTTCTGATGAATCGACTAAGTGGATACCTATTCAGGCGAGCTGATGAACCTCCCGAGCTAACTTTTTCTTACAATCTTCCACATGAGCAATACTCCCTATAGACATATAACTAAGAGCATCAGCCATTACATTGGCTTTACTCAGATGATACAGGATGCTCATGTCATAGTTTTTTAACAACTATAACCATCTTCTCTAACGGAGATTTAGATCTTTCTGAGAGAATACATACTATAGGCTCTTATGGTCAGTCAACACATCAACATGCACTCCATACAAATAGTTCCTCCAAATCTTTAAGGAAAATACTACTGTTGCTAACACAAGATCATGAGTTGGATAGTTCTTTTCATGAGTACACAACCCAAACCTACTCTGGATGCATCACAATAAACAACAAAATCATCTGAATCATCTGGCAAGGTAAGAACTGGGGCTGAGGTGAGTCGAGTCTTAAAATTTTAAAAACTCTTCTCGCAAGAATCTAACCATTGAAACTTGATTTTATTCTGAGTCAATCTGGACATAGGGGATGAAATAGATGAAAATCCCTCAACAAACCATCGGTAATAGTTGGCCAAGCCCAAGAAACTTCGGATATCTGATGGAGAGATAGGTCTGGGCCAGTTTCTCACTGCTTCGGTCTTTTGGGAATCAATTCTGATGCCATCATCGGAAATGATATGGACGAGGAAAGTTACTAACCTTAGCCAAAATTCACACTTACTAAATTTAGTGAATAGATGATGGTTTTTGAGTGTCTGCATTACTATTCTGAGATGGTCTGCATGATCATGCTCACTGTGGGAGTAAACAAGGATATCATCTATGAAGACTATGATGAACAGGTCCAAGTATTTCTTTAATACGCGGTTCATCAAGTTCATAAAAGTTGTTGGGGTATTGGTAAGACCAAAGGACATGACTAAGAATTCGAAGTAACCATACCGAGTTCTGAAAGCTGTCTTTGGAATGTCACATTCTCTGACTCTGAGCTGATGATAGTCTGATCTGAGGTCTATCTTATAAAAATAACTGGCATCCTGAAGTTGGTCAAATAAGTCATTGATTCTGGGAAGTGGATACTTGTTCTTGACCGTGACTTTATTTAACCAACGAAAGTCAATACACATTCTGAGGAACTGTCTTTCTTACGCATAAATAGAACTGGTGCACCCCATGGGGACACACTGGGTCTGATGAATCCCATATCTAAGAGATCCTTCAACTGTTCTTTTAATTCTTTAAGTTTTTCTAGAGCCATTCTGCATGGCAAAATAGAGATAGGTTGAGTATCTGGAAGAAGGTTTATTCTAAAGTCAATTTCCCTTTTGGGAGAAATTATGGAAAGATCTCGAAAAACACGTATGGGAATTCACATGCCACTGATACTGACTCAAGAGTAGGGATTTCTTATCTAGAGTCCTGGACCCGAACGAGATGATAGAAATATCCATTTGATATCATTTTCCTTGCCCTAAGATAGGAAATAAGTTGGCCCCTAAGTGCTGAAGTACTACCCTTCCACTCTAGGACGGGCTCATTCGGGAACTGAAACTGGATAATTTTTTTCTGCAGTCGACTGAGGCATAGAAGGAATGAAGCCAATATATCCCGAGAATGACATCAAAATCAATCATCTCTAATTCGACTAAGTCTGTTGAAGTGACTTTCTGAGATATCATAACTGGACAGTTCCTGTATACCCGCTGGGCTATGATAGATTTACCCACTAGGGTACAGACTGAGAAAGGCTTTGTTAGCATTTTAGGACTAACTACAAAGTCAACTGCTATATATGGAGTAACAAAGGACAAAGAAGCTCATAAATCTAGCAAAGCATAAACTTGTAAATAATAAACCTGTAACGTACCAGTGACCATATCAGGAGAAATTTCCTGATCCTTTTGGGACTGAAAAGCATAGAGTCTATTTGGGTGTTTCCCATTGGTGGCACTGGATACGGCACCCTGCTGATTCGAGCGATCGAACTGAGCTGGGGGATGGTTATGCTGACCCTAGGAACCTGACTGGGGATAATCCCTGACTCTGTGACCTGGCTTATCACACCCGAAACACATATCACTATCAACCCTGCAGATACCTTGGTGGTTTCTACCATATTTTTGGCAAAGGGGATTTGTTCGGGCGCTGCTGACACTACCCTGAGGCTTAGGGCCTGGCACCCTATTTTTGTTGTTGTCTCTAAATTTTGGCACTGGAGAACTGGCTAAGGATAGAGATGGAACTTAGGATTTTGGGAGGAACTGAGAACGATTCCCACTCTCTGACTTAGGCTGAGCAAAGTTGAAACTACCTGTTCTTGCTCTTTTTTTCTCCCTCTCCTTCTCCAATTTCTTAGCCTCCTCTATCTGCTGAGCATAGACCATGAGTCTGGATATGTCCATCTCCTTAATCAGCATTGTTGTTCTAAACTCCTTGACCATACTGCTAGAAACCCAGACACATACTTACTCATCCTGGACCTGCTATCTGCCACCACATGAGGAGCGTATCTAGCTAATTAAGTAAACTTGAGAGAATACTCTTTCACTATCATGTTGACCTACTTCAGATTAATAAATTATAGAACCTTCACTTCCCTCAACTCCAACGGGAAGAACCTATCCAGAAAAGCAGTGGCAAACACCCCCCACTCTATAGGACCTACATCTGTGGCCCTTTCCGCTTTCCATTATTTAAACCCTGAGTAAGATACATCTTGTAACTGATATGTTTCTAACTCGGCACCCTCACTAGCTGTTACCCCTATAATATCTATAACTTTCTGCATCTAATCAAGAAATTTCTTAGGGTCCTCATCTGACTTAGACCCAGTAAAAGATAGAGGGTTCATTCGGGTGAAGTCCCAAATCTTGGCTGCAGCAGTATTGGCCACTAGGTTGGCCAGAATGGAAGTTGGGCGTTTATTTTAGGCTACCACGAATGAGCTAGGCTTGTGAAAGCAACTCTAAATTCAGTGTGGGAGACATGTTCATCCAGGGGATCTGGTTGGATGGGTTGGGGTACTGGCTGGTCTCCCGTTCCTCTTCCCTTAGTCCTCTTTGGTGGCATATTCTATAAATAAAAGAGAAATTTGGATTAGACAAGGAGTGTAACTGGAGCTTATGCTCACTCGCACGACATGAATACTGAAAGAAGAAAAACTTTTCCTAAAACATATCGTAGCCTCCTGACCATAAGTGTGGCGCACTACACACCCATGCACAAGACCCTACTAGATGTGGTTTTCAAACTTCTTAGAACTTTGTTGAACCTTAGGCTCTGATACCAAGTTTATAATGCCTCGAGTCTGTACCCCGGACGCTACACGGTGCTTATAATCCCGAAGGACCACAAGCTAATCCATGACTAGTACCTGTTGCAATAACTGAATAATATCACTGTAAAATATAGAAATTAGGAGGAAATATCCATAAGGTTCAAAACTAAAAAAAATCAATTTCTGAAAACTGAAATCAATACTGTAAACTGAACATCTATTTGAAAAATACTCTAGTCTAAAAAGCCTCTAATTGTCTGAATAAGGTGTTGATGGGACAAGTCCCCAACTAACTACGACTACTGAAATAAACTAAGTACTAAAATATTGGAATAATAAATTTGTCCTCAAATAATGAGGACTCACCACTAGTCTGTTGCTGGTGGATCGGGCTGTTAAGTATGATCGGGAGCCCGTACGTCTGAACCTATGATATAAGACATCATAGCACAAAAGAAAAGTATGCGTCAGTAATTTGAATGTACTGGTATGAAAAGTGTGGTAGCGTGAAATGCATGGGTTCATATGCATGAAAAATACTGACTGAATGACATGAGAATAACTGAATAAGAGCACATGCATGAATACGTAAATTGTAACTGAGGTCATGATAACACTGGATACTGAGTTTTGAATCACTATTTTACTGATATCTGAGTTTACTGATACTGTATTATTGTTAACTAAGTGACTTTATCTGGCAGTCCTGATTTTGTTGAACTATTCTAAGTTTCGTACTGAATTGAGTGACTGTATCTGACAGTCCTGATTCTGTTGAACTATTCTAAGTTTCGTACTGAATTGAATGACTGTATCTAACAGTCCTGATTCTGTAGAACTGAATTGAGTTCTATTCTAAAGACTAAAATTAAAAATATGGGAGGTAATCATCTAACCGACATTTCTCTCTCTGCACTGATTGGGGTCCAACCTGTAACCCAAGATAGAAGAGTGTCAGTACTGTGCCATGGGTAAAGACATACTCAGTCACCCTCATCTGGTAGGTGCTCTAAGTGAGAATGGTGGTACCCTCAATTGGCCGGTTAAAACACCTCATCAACTCTCAGTTGACAGGTTGATATCTCAACGTACATTGGCTACGTAGTTTTGGAATGCAAGGATTGCTTCTAAGGATCACACCCTCTACTGTCAGGTGAGTCCCCATCCTTGGGTTCACTCGGTGCTGAATCCTACTCCTAACTGAATAGACGCTGGACTAAATTCTAAATTGTTCTAGGCTAGACTGAACTGTTACTGATCGTACTGTATAACAAAACTAAAATAAGTTCACTAGGTTCCGTGGACTGATGAAATACTACTGAATTCTGTTAACTGAATGAGTATTACTGAGCTTTTCTGAGTTCTGTAACTGACTGAATTCTACTGATCATTACATGGCTGATACTATTTTGTGACTGACCATGGCTCTAGGTAAATATCTAAATTGTCGGGTATTAAATACCCTCAGTACTCGATAGCATAAATTATAAGACATAGCATAATCTTGAAATATGATAGCTAATTACTTGATCACTATTCCTTCATTGGGACATTCTAGCAAACACTTGCATTACATGAACTTGAATACATGCAACATAATATAATTTCACTATTCAACTCAAATGAGCAATTCAACAAACACTTGGAGGACATAGTATGTGCACATAATACTAAACAACATCCGAGCATCATAATTTCAAAGACCAAATTCACAATTTGGAGGGCATTAGCATGAATTAACATAGTACAACACATATAATAAATAATTTCGTAAGCATCTCACAATTGAATTATGAGCTAGGAACTCCATTAACATGGTAGTCATGAACACATTCAAATTATACCATGAAATTCATGAAACTCATTAATTTGTAGTTAAAAAAGGTGCTTGAACTTTAAGGGTGGAAGGAAACCCTTGGATGAACATTTGACATACCTTGGTTGCAAAATTCTTAAAGAATGATGGTGAAATCCTAAGCCTTGAGTTTTAAATTTGATCTCCTAGGGTTTTTGTTCTTGAGTAATTTCTGAATAGAGAATGAATTTTGCCTCTAAAGGGGCTTAATTTCGTGTTTTGGGGCTGATAACTATGGGTAAAAGACCCAAATACCCCTGAGGAATGCAGCTTTTAATTACTGAAAACTAAATTAGCGATGCGCAAACTGACGTGTCGCGTCTATGGGGTCGAAGCTATGGCCAATGTATCGCGTCGAGTATGCATTGGTTCACTGAAATTTGCACTAAGGAGCTGGAGGAAAATATTCATCGATGCGATAGACAATGCGGCGCATCGAGATCACGTCGATCCACTAGTTTGGACTTCCAAACGTGCCTCAAACGAAGTCCAAAAAATCCAAAACCTGTCTGAGGACACCTACTGACACTCCTAATCATGATTCAACCTAAATATTGATATTTTAAGGTCATATAGGTCGTGAAATAGATTTGCCAACTTACGGAGGCTAAAATGACACTAAGTTTGAGTATTTAGCTAAAATTTTCTATGTCTGGGACCCCTTAACTAGCTTTAATGGACTGAGTTAAGCTTAGGATTTTGCAGGGTCTTACACACTACCACTACCTCCACCATCATCAACAACAACAAGACCACCCTCCAAAATTATTTTTCTTATGATGGTTGTTGCTCTAAATAATTTCATTTTTATTCTATCAACAACCTTAGGGTCCGATAAAGTTTGCACAGACCATAAAGTAAGAAAAAATAGCATCTTCAACTCTCGATTGGTCGGAACAAGCCATGGATGGACAATCTAAAATAAATTAGTACGTATATTAGAATGATGATGAAATCATTTAAAATAATCACTAATTAAAATAAAAACTTGATTAAAATTAGACTTACTGCTTCCTTCGGGGGATTGAAAAGATCAAGAAATTTTGTATTTTTATTAGTTTTAACCGACAACCATCTCACGATTCTTAGACAGGAAACTTCTTCTTGGTAGTTCACTTGTTTTCTCAAATAAGAAATGGATTCAAATGCTCAAGCCTATAACATAACAACAATAAATCAAAAGCAATATTGAATAAAAAAAATGAATCATATCTTAATAAAAGAAATATTTACCATGAAAACCCATGGAAAGCCAAATAATTTGACTGTCTTTGGCATTAACGGATTTAAAAATATTTGACAGTCATTTTGAAGTTTTCATAATCCCAAGGATAGCTATTAAATACCTCAAAATCCTCTGAGAGATTTATTAAATCGAGGCTTATGTTGTTGTTAATGTATCTCGCCCAAAGAATATTATTTACAAACCAAACCAAGCATAATGATTGCTTGTGCTTCTTTGAAAGTCTTTTACCTTTCAACGGTTCTATAAAATTTTGTTTTTGAAGCTTAAACCAACAATGGATACCAAGTCATCACGATCACTCGACTTGCCTTTGCCATTTTTGGGTATGCGGAGTGCTTTTTTGGGTTAGAGTAGGTATAACTTGAGAAGAAAGAGGAGGATAATATTTTAGTCCGGTAACTATGACAAACACCTTCCAACCAAAACAAACTGACATTCCATAGTAATTTATCCACACCTCATCCATCTTATCTTTATTTTCATACATAAACCTATGCTTGAGAAGATCATATATCATTTTCATTTGGAAACGAGCATTGTTATCCTCCGACAAATCAAGATATTGCCCAAAGTAGCTTTCCCTGAAATATAAATCTAATTTTTGTTCTCGAAATATTTTTCTGCAGACATCGAAAGATTTTTCCATGGCTGACTTAACCCTGAAATCACCTGTTAAATCTATTGCACCATCGCACTACATTCTCACAGCATAACAATCAATATTGAAGATTTCAACCAACTCTTCGGTGGAAGGGCTATTAGCATTTGGATCATCTCTTTTGAAATATTCCTCCTCCCCGTGTTCATTATCTTCTGCTCCTGATTGAGATAACGTTTGTAAAGCAAGCTCATAGAGTGGTGGATGTCGCCTAGCTACTTTACTTGTTCCTTTACTTGGACTTGATTTGGTTTTTTTTTCTTTTGGGAGACATATTATATTAAATTAACAGGAACATAAAATAGATTATAATTGATTAATGCATCGTTAAAAAGGGATAACAATAAATCTAATATGCAAATAGTAAAATAACAGTTCCAACATACCACACATCTGTTGCACCAGGTATGTTATCTGTTGCAACATATAATCGACCTATTACAATGGATAAGTAAACCATTGGAAATAATAAAAATAGATCACTCATCTATTGCACCAGGAAGGTTATCTGTTGCAACATATAACCAACCTATTGCAACAGATGATAATCCGTTAGAAATAACAAAAATAGATCACTCATCTGTTGCACTAGAAAGGTTATCTATTGCAATATATAACCAACCTATTACAGTGGATGAGTAATCCATTGGAAATAATTATAAAAGACCACTCATATGTTGCACTAGGTAGGATATCTGTTGCAGCATATAACTAACCTGTTGTAGTGGATGAGTAATCTGTTGGAAACAATAAAAATAGATCACTCATCTATTACACCAGGTAGGATATTTGTTACAACATATAACCAACCTGTTGCAGCAGATGAGTAATTCATTGGAAATAATAAAAATAGATCTCTCAATTATTGCACCAGGTAGGTTATCTATTGTAACCTATAAGAAACTTGTTGCAGCGAATGAGTAATCCATTGGAAGTAATAAAAACAGGCCATACATCTGTTGAAACAGATCACTCATCTATTTCCAAATAAGTTATCTGTTGGATCAATATTGTTTAGATTTTTTCCAAACAGAAGAGTCGTCTGTCGCAACAGATGAATGATCTTTTTTTCTCATTTGTTGTGTTAGATGTTTAATCTGTTGCATTAGATATTTTATCTGTTACATCAGATGGTTAATCTGTTATATCAGATGGTTAATCTATTGAATCATATGGTTAATCTATTGCATCAGGTGGTTAATCTGTTGAACCAGATGGTTAATTTATTGCATCAGATGGTTAATCTATTGCAACACCATTTTTACCAAGAAAAATAATAAATCAACCTAGCAACACCAACACAACACACACACACTAGGAATATCAATGGTGACCAGAAATCACCAACAAATTAAATCAACGGTTCAAAAACAAGAACTACAATAACAACAAAAAATTATATTTCACACTGAAAAGAGTAGAGAAGAAATGCCAAAAATTAGGGTTTTATTCAGTCCACACTTCAAATTTAAGCAATAAATATTAAAATTGTTAACCAATACTAGAAGAGAAGTTGGCTCAAGTTCCTCTATTTCTTCATAAATAAAAAGACAATTTCTTACCAGTGAAAGAAGAAATAGGACAATGAAGAACTCAAAGTTGTTGTCGTCGGAGAAGTCTTCGCGTTGATTGACGGTTGAAAGTCGAAAAGGAACTCATCCAAATATTTATTGCCATAGGTTGAAGTTGCTGGGGATTGAAGGGAGAAGATTTGTAGAATTGTTGTTTGGAAGAGAGTTGAGAAAAGTTATCGACAGAGAGAGTAGAGAGATGGTCGGTGATTTGAAGAGGAGAGGGGTGTGGGTTGATTTATATTTTTGAAAATATTAATCAAGTCCACAATTAACTTAATCAAGTTTCCTAATTATGTTTGACCTTTTAAGTTGGTCAATGTCATCAATCCTTCATTCAAGACTTAAAAGACACCCTTTCTTCAATTTTCTCATCAAACTGAACGCAAACTAGGCTTAAAAATTCCCCCCTATCATAAAATATTAATCTTAATTTTTAAAAATAATTATGTCAAATTACTTGTTATTTTAGAAGTTCAAGGATGTTTTTTCTACTTTACTCTTAGTAATAGTTATTCTTACAAAAAACTTCTCTTCAATTTCCCCTACATTTGCTATGAATAGAAAATTTTGAAATTAATAATTAATTATATCTTAATTTTTAAAATAATAATTATTTTAAAATAGCTATTTTTATTAAACATGACAATGAAAATGGAGCATAGAGTATAATATAAGCATAGTACAAAATTTTACTACAATCCTACAACAATAAAAAAATTCTGTCTTCTCTCTAGAACACTAGAGAGAGTGCAAAATTTATGCAATAACTTTCATTCAAATGCATTAACTTTTACATAAAGTTCACCTACTATCAGTACAATAACTTTTATGGACAAGATGGATGATGAGATGCACGCCCAAGAAGAAGACCTCTTACAAAGAAGTATGAAAGAATCTAAGGAAACATCTGCAACACAAGAGCCTATGAAAAAAGTAAGTTTCCGAGATAAATTAGTACTAGATAATCCTTATACTCCCATAGAGTCTATACAAAAAGATTTCAATCTTATCAACCTAGAGGATGAACAGGAAAATTCCACTAACCACCCTTTCTTCATTCCCATTTTATCTGTGGTTAAAGAAAGGTTTCATGCCCCTTGGGAACAAGCCATAATTATTAATCTCCTCGGGAATAAACTAGGCTACAACTACCTTAGAAACAATCTAAAAACCCTTTAGAAACTTAATAAGGAGTTGAACCTAATAGTCCTAGGAGAAGACTATTATCTCGTTAAGTTAACACACCAAACAAACCACCACAAGATCCTTCACCAAGGTTCTTGGTTTATAGGTTCCCAATATCTAGCAACTCATAAATAGGAACCTAAATTCAATCCACTGGATGAAATGATACCTTACGCTACCATGTGAATTAGACTTTTCAAACTCCCTAATGAATACTACGATTTAGAAATTCTTTAAAAAATTGGCAATATGATTGTACGATCCTTAAGATTGATAGTTGTACTAGAAATACATCTAGAGAAAGATATGCTAGACTATATATCCTGACTCAAACTAATAAATATTTACCTACCAATATCATCATTGGATCCTACCTTCAAAAAATCCATTTCGAAAGTTCCACTATTTTCTAACAAATTTATGGCTACTTAGGTCACAATTTGTATCATTGCTCAAAAAAGAGCAACTTTAACAACAATGGAGAGGATCCTGGATCATCCTGTAGAAACAATGACAGAAAAAAGATATCATTAATGAAGAAAAAGGTGGACAAAAAAATTAAAAAACAACAAAAGATAGAAAAAAATGAAAAAGAAAAAAAGGAAAAAAAAAAAGAAGAAGAAGAAGAAAAAGGAAAAAAGATAAATATATGTGGACTACTGTGAGTTATGGGAAAAAAACAAAAATAAAAATTTTATATCAATGAAAAAATAAAAAAATATTATTTTCTAACAATTTCAGTTATTTAGAAAAAAAAGTGAAAAAATAAAATTGTGCTAGTTAAGGATCCCTTCAATACTCCTACTACTATGTGTAAACCTATCCTTCACCGAAATAATAACGATTTACACCCTAATTTTTCCACTATTTCTTTGGACCAAAACCAACCCACATCTATCTCCCAAACTACTACTATTTCCATGGAACATACACAAAACACATTTTCTTCTAACCTAAAATCTACTAAAATTACCCCTACTGCTACTATCCCTATTACCTCTACCAAATTAGATCCTACAAAAATTACTCATAGTACTAGAACTTCCACTCCTGCTACAGATTAGCTCTCCTACTACTTCTATATCCCATATTAATTTCCTACACTTACACGGTACTACACTAACCTCAAACTCCTCCTCTAACATAAATACTACACTCACATCTCTTAAATCTTCTACACCAAATTAGACAAAGCCATCCATCTGCAGTACCTCAACTCCCATAGAGTATTCACTTTTTAAGATTAGACATGAAATTGCTCAAGGACTTGATAACTGTACCACTCACTTTGTACATGTAAAAGGGAGAGTTAGACAATTAGTCACTCTATGAATGAAAAATTACAAAAAGGAATGAATGGAATAACCTTTATGATCTCTCAACAACTGAAACTACTATCAGGAATCCTAAAACTACACCTAAGGAACCTATACACATTCACTCTATATTACAAGATATTACAATGGAACCAACCAGTCACAAACTCCCAACACCAGAAAATGCCCCGACGTTATCCATGAAGGAACAAATTCTTCAATCACACTCCAAACGTCGCCATAGAAAACAACCAGGAAAATCATATGTCGAACTCCCAATACACCTGGAACCCACAAAATCCAAATGTGATGCCTTTCTAACAAAATTCACAAAACATTTCAATTTATCAAGCAAACTGGAGTTACCCTCCCACAAACAATCAAACCCAACCTCCTTTATATATGATCCTTCAAGACAAAATTCCATCAATGTTGAATATGACTTAAGGACAAAACATGAACAACACATTACAGATGGAGACTCTACCGCTAATGGAAACAATGTTGGAACTAGTGTAGAGCTACTAGAACTCTACTGAACATATATTTCATATAAAATCAACACCTTATAAAGATAGGAAGAAACATGATTTACATAAAATCCAACTTTATTATCTCTCGGATGGAAAACTTAAACTCACTCTCACCCCACTAATGAACTATTCAGACTGGTCTCTTCCGCAAAAACTGCCAACAACGATGAATATGTACTCATAAGATCAGATAGTTCCACAACTCTAAGAGACACCACCCATGACACCTCCATCATCTCCTTCTCATGTTCCACAGATGCCACAAATTCAGGAGGAGCAACTAAGAGGCAACACCCAGGTAATAATACCTTTTAATTTTGAAAGATACACTAACATTCACTTTTCTTACAAACACAGTAGAAAGGATGCTGGTGAACGTACCCCCACAAATTCAAAAGATATCAATGAACATATGATCATTCCCAGAGTCACACATGCACCAGTATGCAGTAGTGATTGTGGAAACACTAGAGGAACGAGAGTACTCACTGTTTCAAAACCAATTTAGTTTGAACCTAGAGATGTATCTAGCTCCAGGAGGGCCCCCAACATTGCCAAATCAGTCCCAAATAAAGGTTATCATATGGAACTGTAGGAGGTATAACCACCACTCTTTTAAGAGAAATGTATTGGATATAATATCACCTCACAACCCTGCCATTTTAGCCTTAACTAAGACTAGAATGGTAGATCATAACTCTTTTTTGTAGTAACTTTAATTTTTAGATGTTATACAGATTCCAACATCAGGTTACTTGGGGGGATAGCATTATTCTGGAACAGCAACGAGCTCATTATCAACCCTATTATGCTAACAAAACAAGAAATCTATGCCTCTCTTAAGGTCAGTTCGAATTCTACTCCATGGTTCTTTACAATTATATATGCTCGGAATAGCTATTTTTATATAAAAAATGCTATGTAATAACTTAAAAAAAATGAAAAATAAAATAATCGAGTCTTGGCTAATGTGTGGTGATTTCAATGAAGTAACTAACTCATCAAAAAAAATTGGTGGAAACTCCAAAAAAAATACACGTGTTTCCAATTTCTTAGACTGTATAAAAAATCTAAATATGGTATATTTAGGTTTTCCAGGACCTATATTTACTTGGACTAATATGAATAAAAAACATCACTATTATCATGGAATGTTTGGATAAATTTCTTTGTAATCCTTTATGGTTAGAACTTTATCCCGACTCAAATTTTGTTTAGCTACCGAACAATCTAGTTGCATTCGAGATAATTTCTCTCTGGATATAAATAGCCTCACTATGGAAGATCAAAATATTCTTATTACATCTCTCAACATTAACAAAATACATGTAGCTATTAAGTTTTCAAACCCTTAAGAGCTCCGAAATCGAATGAACTCCATCCTATATATTTCAAAATTTTTGGGAAAGATACTAAATTTTCTATAATTCAATCATGTACAGATGCTTTTATGATAGAATCTATTATCCCAGAGATAAAAAAAATATATGTAGTTCTCATACCTACATAAATACTCCAGAACAAGTGTAACACCCCACATTTTCGAGTTAGAAAGCAAACTGTCATTCCTACGTGCATAAGATCTAATTCCATGGTTTATATTTAAATTCATGTGTCATGATCCTTCTCCTAGTGTATGAAGTGATTATGAGGTGAAAAGTGTTCATAAAAATCACTTGGAGCAAAGTTGAGCTATGAGTCATTCATTCATCCAAAGTTTGATATCCAATTCTTCAAGGGTCTACTTTGAACATGTATAACTTTTGATACACAGCGAATTTTTTAGCTCAAGACATAGCAAATTGTATATAATTGAATTAGCTTTCCAACGATACTAATTTTGCCTAAATACGATAACCGAGCAAATATTTATGGCATTTTTTATGTGAGGTAATAAGCCAACGTGATCTTGATACATCGCGTCGACATCACCCTGACACGAAACCTGACACAAATTTAATATTGTTTTATGCATTATTTTAGTTCCTAATAGGTCTAGGGGAATTTCGGTCACTTTCCCTCATCCAAAATCCATCCATAACATAAAATTCATGCCCCAAGAAGCATCAATTGCCTCTTCTATTCAATTTTCTCTCAAAAATAAGATCAACCTAGGGTTCCCTTCAAGAACAAGAAAGCAAGAAAAAATCAATCCTTAAGTCCAAGATTTCCAAGGAATAAGTCAAGATTCGAGTTCTACTCTTCAAACCTTGTAATCTAAGGTACATGGGACTAACCTAAACCCCATGGGCATTGATTTTCGGTTTTCAAATTTTTTTAAAGGATATATATATGTATATACAAAATTGTTTTAGGATCATTGATAAACTTGTGTTTAAATTATTACATCATAATGAAGTGTTGAGAAAATTATGGTATGAAGCCCTAAATTTGAGTTGTGTTCGTGTGACTATGATGATGCTTAGATTGTGAACTTAAATGAGAGCATGGGATATGTAGTTCCTTTTTTTACTACGAAATTGTATCGATTTCCCATATTGAGAATGGGTTATGCAAATTGTTAAATATTTTAGTTTGTTATGTATACGTTGAATTGTTTTCATGAGCTAATGGAAAATTGATTTACTTGTTTTACGATGATCATGATTCCTATTTAGATTGGTTAAAAAGTAATTGAAAAGGGGACCACCATGGAATAAGTATTGAGAATGGTTTGGTCTTTCAACTATTTTGAAATATGAACTTCTGGTTTAAATAGTATAGCTTTTGGATAGTCAATAAATATCTTTTGAAATAAGATAAGGGCAATAGAGATGTAGTGACATGACTTGCAAGTCTGGGTATGACGATACCCTTTTTTATTGTGCCCGAAGATTTCTAAGAAAGAAATAACTTTTCAAGAAGATATGGTTTAAAGAATCTAAAACTGGCCTTAAGAGAGTTAGATGGTTACCCGAAGACGGTACTAGTCAAATGGCTCATTTCCCGAAATTGTGATTTACCAACACGAGTTTATAATACCCAAAAGGCAAATTGTATGCTGGCGACGACCTGTTGCGTTGTAGAGAAGCAGACACTCCTACCCTTGAGGAAAACTTGGGTTGGGGGCTTGGCCGCTGAGTCAAGGACGAATTCCACATAGCCCGTGGAATAGCAGAGTTGTAGGGTGTACCATCTAGCTCAAAAGTAAGATAAAGAGTAGAGTCATGATTTGTGAAATGTGTTTTGAAAATTTCAGATTTTGCCCTCGTGTTTTCAACTATTTCAAGATGATAAGTGATTTATGAAATGCTCTCACCTATGTTTTATAAAAATACATATTTTGTTTTTGGATTTTTCTGCATACCAGTACATCTGTATTGACCCCCTATATTTTAGGATTTTGAGACACAGTCCTGGGATCCCGTTAAGCAGTAGATTGACTTTTCAGAAGTTTGCATCTGGTGAGCCTCTCTTACATCGGAAAGCCTGGTTATGAAACTTGTTATTGTTATTTTATTTTGATTCATGGTCTGACTGGGGGCCTTGTCCCAGATTTCAGACAAATGTCATTTTCAGTTGTTAGAGATTTCGCAGACTAATGTTAGACGTTGTTAGAGGTTTACAGATTCCATTCTGGATTGTTCAATTAAATTATGATATTGACCATGATTCCGTATTGTTTTATAGTTCTGTATTTTCCTCATATTATATAAAAGTGTGTATGATTTCCAGATAGAGAAGGACGCTTGGGGGTTCACAGTTCGGGATGCCCGTCATAGCTAGGGCCCCGGCTCGGGTCGTGACAATACGTTACTCGCTACTGACTTATTAGTCTTTGTAACACTATATACAAAATAATAACAAAAACATTAGTTACCCGTATTCTTCCATTCCTATACAAAATTATTAGTCATACTCAATGTAGTTTTATAACGGGCAGAAGAGCCTCGAATACTGCTATTATTGTCTAGGAACTATTCATTTTTTTCATAAATCTAAGGGTTCCTTCGAAAAATTATGGTTAAAATAGACCTTGAAAAAGCCTTTGATAGAAAGGAATGGTCGTTCATAAACTACTTTCTCCTTAGTCAAAATTTTCCCCAGTAAATGATCAACATCATAGTGGAATGTGTTACAACTTCTTTTATATCTATCCTCATAAATGCTAACCCTACTTATTCTTTCAATCCAATGAGAGGTATTAGACAAGGAGACCCCTTGTCTCCATATCTATTTATTATTTGTATAGAATCCCTTTAGCGATTTGTAAATCAAGCTATGGATGAACAAAGATGGACCCCTATAAAAATCAATAATTCCTTCCCCTTATCTCACTTGATCTTCGATGATGACTTGGTATTATTTTCTGAAGCGGATATGGATAATGCATCCATTGTCACTTCTATTATTAATGATTTTGAGAAAATATCGAACCAAAAAATTAACTATAATAAATCAAAAGTTATTTTCCCAAAAAATGTTACTCAGAATCTCTCAACTTCCATTGCAAATCATCTTAATATGAAGTCTTCTACTTTGGCAATTATTTGGGATTACCTATAACCAAGGTTCAAACTAATAGTAGAGAATACCAATTCATTCTCGACAACATGAACAACAAATTAAAAGGTTAGAAAGCCAAAATGTTCACTATAGTGGGGAGAGCAACTCTAGTTAAATCTATTCTAGCGACTATCCCTACTTATGCAATGCAAATTAATTTATTGGCCACTAAAGTAATAAATCATATTGATCGCATTCATAGAAATTTTCTTTGGGGTACCACTGATGAAAAAAGGAAAATACATCATGTAAATTGGAATATTGTAACCTTATCTAAAAGATATGGCGGATAGCCCTAAATCTAATGGGAAAAACTCAGCGCTCATCTCGAGCCTTAGCTGGAGATTCATAAAGTAAGACACATCTTTGGGTCAAAATTCTTCAAAGTAAATATAAAAATAAATGTGAAAGTAATTTAATCTCTCAAAAAGTGGTTGACTCTTATATTTGGAAAAGATTAAGAAAAAATCAAAACATATTTCTTCAAGGGATCTCTTGGATTGTAAGCCATGGATCAAAGATTAACTTATGAAATGATAGTTGATTATATAATAACAATAACTTAAGGGGATTAATTCAAGGCCCTCTTTCATAAAACGATTGTAAACAAACTCTCTCACAAATTATGTCAAATGGTACATCATATTTCTCAAATATATTTTCCTCAATCCCGATAAATATCTCTGAAATTATCCATAATACCTATACTCAGCAAATAGAGCAATCAGACACCTGCTTATGGAATGCCACTCATTTAGGAAGCTTTGCTATTGAATCAACTTACATGCTATTTCTTAATTTTACTGACAACATGTATTTTAAAAATAATTTCAGTGATCATTGAATTTGGAAAACTAATTCACTAAATAAGATTAAATGCTTCTAGTGGCTCATTGATTTGATTAAGCTCCCCATGGAAGAAACTCTTAATAAGAGAAAAATTATTCCCCGGACCATTGTTGCTTGTAACGCCCTGAGTCTGGTACCCTGGGCGCTACACGGTGCTCATAATCCCGAAGGACTATAAGCTAACCCTTAACTGATACTTGTAATTGAGCACTACACAATATACTATAAAAATGCGGAAAATTGGCGGAAACTTACCATAAGGTTCAAAAGAAAAATACAATTGAATAAAGTTTAACTGTATTAAAACTACAATATCTGTCTGAACAACTAGTCTGAAAAACACTGTAGTCTGAAAGCCTCTAAACTGTTTGAATAAGGAGTTGATGGTACAATCCCCCAACTAACTTTGTCTACCAAAATACCAAATCTGATGCAATAAGGATATAAGGGACATTCTCGAATGATGAGGACTCACTGCTAAGTCTACTTCTGCTGGCTGAATCTGAACTGCTAAGGGTGCTCCGGATCCCTTGCTTCTGAACCTATGGTATAAAACACCATAGCGCAAGAGAAAAATATGCGTCAGTACGTGAGAATGTATTAGTACTCTAGATGAGGTAAAGCTAAATTCAAGGGTTTACATGCATGAACAATACTGACTAAATATCATGAAAATACTGAATGAGGATACATACATGAATGCATAAACTATAACTGAAGTCATGGAAATACTAAATACTAAATTCTACTAACTGGACTTCTGATAACTGAGTCTACTAATACTAATATCGGATTGACTGAGGTTAAGATCAGTCCTATATAGCGGGTGATCTCTGAATATACTGATGATGAAAATGATTAACTAAATCTAAGACCAGTCTTATCTAGCGGGTGATCTCTAAATCTACTAATAATAAAGATGATTGATAAATCCTGAGATCAGTCCTATCTAGCAGGTGATCTATGAATCTATTGATAATGATACTGATCGACTGTATCTAACAGTCCTGAATCTGTGCTACTGAACTGAATTCTATTACTGAGACTGATTCTGAAATTGAGACTGTGGGAGGTAGTCATCTAACCGACATGCCCCTTGCTAGCTAGTTTGGGGTCTAACCTGTAACCCCAATTGGAAGGGTGTCAATACTGTGCCAAGGGTAAAGATAACTTTTGTGGAGCCAGTCCTATCTAATGGGTAACCCCTGGGATCAGTCCTATCTAACGGGTGACCCCTGAGTATGTCAGTCCTATCTAACAGGTGATATCTCATACCTACGCTGGCTACGTAGTTCTGTAACTTAGGGATTGTTTTTAGGGATCTCAGTCCTATCTAACGGGTGAGCCCTCATCCCTAGGCTCGCTCGGTTCTAAATTCTACTCCCAACTAAAAGACTCTAAACTGATTCTTAGATTATACTAGGCTGAGCTGAATCTATTACTGATCGTACTAATTAACTGAGTTAAGGTGAGTTTACTGAGTTCTGTTGACTGGTGGAATACTACTGAGTTTTGAATTGATTACCGAACTAAAGCTGGAATGCTACTGATGCTGAGATTACTAAGATTTCCTAAGTTCTATAATTGTCTGAGTTCTACTGAGTTCTGTAACTGACTGAGAGCACTATTGATCATGGCATGACTGAGGTTATCATGAAACTGACACTGGCTCTAGACAATCAACTAAGTGGTCGGGTATTAAATACCCCCAGGACTCGATAACATAAATAATATAAGATAGGATAACTCGTACATAACATGGCAATAGTCCATTATTCACAATACAATCAATGAGGCATCTCTTCAAGCACTTGGAAATCATAACCATGTAATCGTATAGGGAGGCATGCTATTGTCTCATAACTCATTCAATAAGTAATACACATGAATAGGAATGCATGTAACATATTATAATTCATTCACTAAGGCTTTTCAACAAACACTTGGCATGCATGAACTTATACCTAATTGGGGTTTCTTGTCAACATACTATAATGGCCCTATTTCCTTCACACAAGCATTTTATCAAATATATGGGGAGCATACTTTTGTCATACAACATTCAATACCCCTAATTAACATGGTTACATCAATCAACACGCATCTTGTAGGGTTTATTATGAATATCATGAAATTCACCTCATACTAGGACCAAAGTTTGGAACTTTGTAACCAAAACATGAATTAAAACTCAACAACATCATAAACTTCAATCTCAATTCACATAAATCATAAAAACACATAAATAATAATCTTTATAATTTAAAAAGGTATTCTTGAACTTCTTGGGTGGAAGGAACCCAAGAATCAACATCTAACATACCTGCAAATCTAGATTCTTGAAGTTCTTGAAGACTCTTAAAGGGATTCTTAGATTGCTTAGAAACTTGGGGGCTAGGGTTTTCTATCTTTGAGAGAGAGAGAAAAAGAATGCTTTTGTTCTTAAGGAATAGTGAAAATAAATGAGCAATTTTGGCTATTAAGGGTTTAAATCCCATGTATAGACTGATTGGGGATTTAGGGAAATTACTAAATGGTCCCTGAAATTTAAATAACGAAACCTGAAAAAAAATCTTGATTTTTCACGCTGGTACGATGCGGTGAAATTACGCCAGCTCACTGGAAAGTGGACGACTGGAAAACTTGTTGGTGGCGCGACGTAGTGGAAATCACGTTGCCATCTTGGTTGCAAACTGGGAAGGCACCACGACGCGGTGGAATCGCGTTGGTGCATTGAGATTAAAACCTCTAAAATAGAGCCTTGGCGCGATGCGCCAATATCACGGAGGCTCACTAGTTTTTGACAATTGCCATTTTGTCTGACTCTGTGATGTGCTAAAGTACCAGGTGGTACACTGTCTTATTAAAATGGCACTAACTCTTCGCCCGAGTGTCGAATTTGGGAGAATTTGGTATCGATGGAACACTTATTCAATTTTCCACATGATAAAAAGTCAAAATCTTGAAAATACCATAGCGAATAAAAGGTATTCATCTATGAAGCAAGATCTTTGATGTTCTAGGGACGAATCAAAGTTAGATAGAAATATTGGGTGTTATATTACTGCTACCCAAACTCAACAAAAATTCTCACTCACGCCCTTATAATTTACCCTAAAGCTAAAGTCTTTTGAACTTATTTCAATATATCTCCACCTAAAAACCACCTACTAAAAAATCTTAGGAATTTTTACCTCTCAAACAACCTCATTAATATAAGAGGAAACATTCTTATACCTTTATACATTTTAACGCCCCTCATGGTACATTTGGAGGAATCCAAATGACTTATTCTTTAATAATGCGTCTAACCAAATAACGTCTATAATGATAGAAATCCAAGCAATCGAATACTATCATTTAGGTCACTCTAAAGGAACAAATCCTAAGTCCCATAATATCACTACTATCAATATTAAATGAAACAAACTTCTGGAAGAACACATTAAGCTAAATATTGATGGGGCCTTTGATCATACAAATAATTATGGAGGTAGAGGAGGAGTTAGCAGGAATCATGGAGGTCATTGGATATTCGGTCTTGCTTTCTCATATATGGCTATATCGGCTCTTCATATGTAAGCTTTAGCAATGTTTAATAGATTACATTTGACTCACGAAAAGAATTCACCATATTATTGTGAAAATGGACTTTCAGATACTTCTTCAAATATTAAACTCTAAAATTTGGGTTTTCTCACACATGATTTCTTATTGCAGATCCCTCATTAAGATGTTAAACAAACCTGAAATTCGTCAAGTCTATCGGGAGGCAAATGCTGTGGAGGACAAGCTTGCATCTTTTGAAAAGCTCCAAATCCATGGCATTGAGAATAACTCTATGACTTTTAATCCCTCCCCTCCTTTTTATTTTGTATGAACTATATGGAACTTTTATAACTCAAGAACTACCTAGGTAGTTCCTTGTCTATAATTAACTTTCTATTTATAAAAGGGAGGGAAGTCGATTTGGGATGGTAATGGAGTTGTACAACCAAGTATGTAAGGCATACTCTATTTTGCACTCTTTGGCATGAAATCGGACATTTTGTCCATTAAGTAAGCTTTCGAGATTATCCTATAACAAGTGATACATAATGGTTCAAGGCCCAAATATAATTGATCCCAACTAAAAAATTAAGCAAGTAGGTTCATCACCTACTTTGACATTTTGAGCTGCTTGAACTTCTTAAGTAGGTGCATCACCTACTTGGACCAATTTGATTAAATTTGTGGTCCCAAATCAGCTAGGTGGATGGCCAAAAATAGAGGCTTTATAAGAAGAAGTTTCTGGTCATTTCCCTCATTATTAAGTCATAAAAAAGGGTTACACTTCACAAATTTACTTTACTTCCTTTTAAGAAACTAGGAGCAGCCCTATTTTCATTTATAGGGTTCTTAAAGAAACCCTCCCCTTTGCAGCCCAAGGTAAGTGAAAACACTTTTGTTTTTGTTTAATTATCTCATGAAAGATTAGTAAAAGATGTTAGAAGTGATTAATTATAAATATATGGAAGAATATAGAACCATCAATCTGCTAACTTTTCTTTGATATTAAGGAACTTCTCGTTTCTTCTTTGGTTTAAAATGTGAAGGAAAGTTCAAGTTCTTGAAGAGTTCAATTAAAAGAATAAGTTGCAGAATTAAGGTAAGGTGACTTCTCCATTTTGTTCTCCTTGTATGTGAATTTGAAAGAGAATTATGGATGTGTTGTTATTGAGAACTCAAGAGATGATGAGTCCAACAATGGATTACTACAATAAAAGGGATTTGGGACTGTTTTGTAGACTATTTTGTATGTATATGTTCTAGGCTACCAAGCTGATGTTGTAGAAAGGTGAGACTAATTCAGATTGAAATATAGAATAAAGGTGTGGTGGTACACCACCAAACTAATTATTGCATTTATTACTGCGCAATCTGTTTTGCGTATTGTTTGGAATGTGTAATGAAGCTGAAGTGGTTTCTGTGAATCTTATAAGAACATGTATGGTATATAGGTGTAATTAGAGGAGAAAAAAGGTTAATATAACACCCTTGATTGATAGAGTAAAGGCTTACTGCCCAATTATTATTTTGGTGAAGTTAAATAGCCAAAATGTGACGGTTGGTTGGTAATATTAGTTTGCCATATATTTCATTGTAGATAAGTAATATAAAAGGGAGGGAAGTCGAGTTGGGATGGTATTGGAGTTGTACAACGAAGTATGTAAGGCATACTCTATTTTGCACTTTTTGGCATGAAATCGGACATTTTGTCCATTAAGTAAGCTTTCGAGATTATCCTATAACAAGTGATATATAATGGCAGTGTATTATATCCCATGAAGCAAATGACCTTGTTCCCACTCTCTAATGTGTTAAAACAGCTCGATACATTCTTATTATTAAACCTGCACATCTATTCTCACTAGAAAATTTCAGAAGTTCTCCATTTACTCAAATAAGACCCATGTGTATTTTCAGCTTCTAAACACTTCATTTTGTGTGCCAACAGTTCCCTACATCATTGTTTTTGCATTAATTATTCATTTACATGCCTCTTATTAGTAGATTATTGGTTCAAGGCACCATAATGTGATGACCACCAAAGTAACAATCTCAAAGGCTAAATAAACTAAGTAACACAAATCTGTAAAATGAGTGGCAGCTCAAGGACGTAAGCCTAGCATGGGCCGATCTCGATACCTTTATATGTGGGTGGCAGTTCAGGGGCATAAGCCTAGCATGGGCCGATCCAAATATTTATATGTAGGTGGAAGCTCAGGGGCGTAAGCCTAGCATGGGCCAATCCTAATTTATCTATTTACCACTGATCAGCTGGTCATTTGCATTATATATGGCTTACAAATATTATGAAGTAAGAAAGGTAAAAATAAAAAAAGGAGCGTAATGTATGTAGTCCCACAAGTATATATAAAGGTGGTCTACTAGTACTACTTATACACTTGTATTTGATTTCTATTGAGCTCTTGTATCGTGTGTTGTTACCTTCAGCCTTACATATTAGTACATATTTTCGTACTGACGTCCCTTACAGGGGACCTACATTTTATGCTGCAGGTACAGGTACTTCAGCTCATACACCTTACTAGTAGGAGTGCAGGCTTTTCAGTGACTATTGGTAAGCTTCAGGTTGATTCGGGGATTTCCGAGTCTGTTCCATATATTTTGGTATTATGCAGTGAGTCAAGAGTAGGGTGGGGGTTTATCCCGACCCTAACTAAGTCTATGTATCTTTTAGAGGCTTTGTAGACTAATGTAAAGTTATGGTAGTGTTTGTCTTTAGACGTGGTGGCCCCAATGGCCTAGTGTTGTATATATAAGTTTGTGCTTGTCTGTGTAATTATCCTCATCGATACATAATATCATGTTGGTTAGAACCTTTGGTTGCCATACTTACATGCATGAGAAGTACAAGGTTATGAATTGGCTCTCTCGGGCCTTTACAGCTACGGGTGTCTGTCCGCCCCAATAGGAGTTGAGGCGTGACAAAAGTAGTATCAGAGCAGGTCATCCTAGGGTGTCTACAATGCCGTGTCTATATAGAGTCTTGTTTATGGGTATGTTGAGCACCACATCTATAAACACGAGGCTATGGGACATTTATGGGTTGTCTCTTTTTCTTCATATCTTAGATCGTGCAATAGAGACCATATTGTAGGTAAAGTCATATTTAACCATTGAACCTATTTTTTCCTCTTATTATAGTAAAGATGTCGGTTGCAAAAAGGAGTAAGAATACAGGTAAGTGGATAGATGTGGCTTCCAGGGAAGGAACCAGCAAATCACCACCTAGATGAGCTAATGAAAGTGAGGCTCAAGATGAGTTTATGTCCAAAACCTCTTCTACTCCTCCATCTACAGAAGAGCTAAAGAGGAGAAAAACCGCTTCCTCAGAACTGCCTATTAATGCTACTAACCAAGATCTAAGGAATGCGGTACAATTATTGGCTCGTATAGTTATTGGAAAAGCTCAAGGACAAGCCATTCCAACCACAGATTCTAGTGGTGCAGATAGGGCAGCTAGCCTACGCACGCAAGATTTTCTCAAATTAGATCCTCCCACGTTCATCGGATCAGATCTTAATGAAGACTCATAAGACTTTATTGATCAAATCCAAAGGGCTCTAGATATCATACATGTGTCAGGTAAAGAGATAGTTGAGCTAGCAACATATAGATTCAAAGGGGAGGCTATATTTTGGTATGAAGACTGGAAATGATCTAGGAGTATCGATGCACCTTCAGCTACTTGGAAAGAGTTCAAATAGGCATTTCTTGATCATTACATTCCATTTGAGATTCGAGAAGCCCGTGCGGATCAGTTCCTAAATCTTCGCCAAGGGAATATGAGCGTGAGGGAGTACAGCCTCCGGTTTAACTCTTTGGCTAGGTATGCTCCTAATGTAGTAGCTATAATGGATGATAGAGTTCATTGATATATTGATAGATTGGATCCATATCTAGTTGTAGATTGTACTATTGCTGCTTTGAACAAAGACATGGACATAGCAAGGATACAAGCATTTGCACAAAAAATGGAGAATCAGAGGCAAAGAAGAAGAACACAAGAATTGGAAAGAGGGTATTCCAAGAGGTCTAGATCTATGGGGCACTTTATGGCAACCCAAGGAGAGTTTAGGCCTCGGTTTTCTAATAGACCGCCTAGGACATTATCTTCTTATTCTGCAGCTAGTGCTTCACCACAGTTTTAAGGGTATAAAGGCAACCAGTTTGGGCAAAGAAGTAAGAGTCAGAGTTCACGAATAGTGGGGATCAAGAGTAAGGGAGCATGAGCCAATTAAGCCCTCCTCAGCAGCCATGTAAATAATATGGAAAGCTTTATTTAGGTACATATCGGTTCAGGACAAATGCTTGCTTTTGGTGTGGTACGTTAGGACATATGATAAGAGAATGCCCTTAAGGGGGCATATGTGGTATGGCACGACCTACTAGATCAGCCGTTGCATCATCATCATCGATGACTTATTTAGGTAGAGGTGTATAGCCTATGAGTCATGGTAGAGGTGCTAAAGGAAGAGATAGCTCTAGTGGAGTTCAGAATCACACATATGTTTTAGCGGATCGACAAAATTCAGAGGCTTCTCCAGATGTGGTTACAGGTACATTGTCCATATTCTTGCATGATGTATATGCATTAGTTGATCCGGGTTCTACATTATCATATGTCACTCTATTGGTTGCTGAAAAGTTCAAAAGAACACCAGAATTGCTAGTTAAGCTACTTGAAGTATCTACGTCAATTGGTGAATCTGTTATAGCTAAGAGAGTGTATCAAAATTATATAATAACTATTTGTGGTCGCGATACAATGGATGACCTGGTTGATTTAGAAATGGTATATTTTAATGCTATAATGAGTATGGATTGGTTGGCTTCTTATTATGCCACAGTAGATTGCCGAACTAAGAAGGTGTATTTTTATTTTCCAAAAGAGGCAATCCTTGAATGGAGGGGTAATATTGGTGCACCAAGAGGTAAATTTATTTTTTATTTTAAGGCTAAAAAGATGATTTCCAAGGGTTACATATGTCATCTAGTTAAAGTAAAGGATACAGATGCGGAGACACCAACTCTTCAAACTATTCCAGTGGTAAATGAATTTTCTGATATATTTCCTGAAGATCTTCCAGGTTTGCCTCCAGAACGAGAAGTAGATTTTGGTATTGATGTGGTTCCAGGTACTCAACCAATTTCAATTCCTCCGTATAGAATGGTCCCGGCAGAATTACGAGAGTTGAAAGAGCAATTGAAAGACTTTCTAGAAAAAGGATTCATAAGGCCTAGTGTGTCCCCTTGGGGCACACCAGTGTTATTTGTGTGTAAGAAGGATGGCTCATTGAGAATGTGTATTGACTATCGATAACTGAACAAGGTGACTATTAAGAACATATATCCTCTTCCGAGAATTGATGACTTATTTGATCAGTTACAAGGTGCCAAGTGGTTTTCAAAGATCGATTTAAGGTCTGGTTACCACCAAATGAGGGTCAAAGAGAAGGACATACCTAAGATAGCTTTTCGAACATGGTACGGTCATTACGAGTTTCTAGTCATGTCCTTTGGGCTAACTAATGCACCTGCAGCTTTTATGGATTTGATGAATAGGGTGTTCAAGCCATTCTTGTATGTGTTTATGATAGTTTTTATAGATGATATTCTAGTTTATTCGAGATCAAATGAGGACCATGCCAGTCACTTATAACAGGTGTTACAGATTCTTCGTGATCGTAAGCTATATGCAAAGTTCTCCATGATGTCTATCACCCCATGATGTTTGTCACCTTCTGCACCTGATTTAGGAATTCCTGAGGGTCCTCATCTGTCTTAGACCCAAGAAAGGATGGAGGATTCATTTGGGTAAAGTCCCGAAAGGATGGAGGATTCATTTGGGTAAAGTCCCGAAAGGATGGAGGATTCATTTGGGTAAAGTCCCGAATCCTAGCTGCGGCTGAATTAACCACTGGGTTGGCCGGAACGACAGCTGGTCGTTCATTCTGAGCAACAACTGAGTTAGCAAGATTAGTGAATGTGGCCCTGAACACCGCATGAGAAACATGATTTCCCAAATGATCTTCGGGCTAAGGGGATGACTGATTTCTATTTCTTCTTTTAGAAGCATGTTCATTAAAAGAAAGGAAGAAACGGATTAGACTGAGAGGTTGACTTGAAATTATGCTCACTGGTACGACATGAATACTGAAAGAGGGGAAACTATTCCTAAAACATCTTATAGCCTCTTGTACATAAATATGGCACGCAACACACCATGTACAAGACTCTACTAGACACGGCTTTAAGACTTCCTAGGACTCTATTGAACCTTAGGCTCTGATACCAAGTTTGTAACGCCCCAAATCTGGTACCCAGAATGCTACACGGTGCTCATGACCCCGAAGAACCACAAGCTAACCCATAACTGATATCTATACCTGCATACTGAATAAAATACTTTATAATGCACAAACATGAACTGATAGGCCATAAGGTTCAATATTAAACATAATCTGAATGATATAACATCTATGTGGAGTAATTGAATACCCAAAACAAAACTGAAAATACTGAAGTTTGAAACATGATAGTCTAGAAAGCCTCTAACTGACTGAACTATTTGAGTAAGGAGTTGATGGGATATATCCCCAACTAACTCCAACTAACAAATTAATTATTAAGATAATGGGGAAATAATCATGTTCTCGAAAGATGAGGACTCACTTCTAACTTTGTCTGCGGAATCTGGAATCTACTGTTGCTCTGGAGCTCATGTCTCTGAACCTATGGTATAAGACACCATACCACAAATGTGTCAGTACTTTGAATGTATTAGTATGTATGTGAGGTAGGATAAATGCATAGGGTTCATATGAATGAACAATAATAACAACCGACTAACTATCATGAGCGTAAGAATACATGCATGAGACATAACAACTGACACTAATACTGTGATAACATGATTACTGAATCTGAATATAACTAATAACATGAGTATGATGATGACTAACATAACTAATGACTGGATTCTGATAACTGATAACACGAGTGATTGTATCTGACAGTCCTGAATCTGATGGAACTATCTGAGTTCTGTTCTGTATCTAAGTCGACTGTATCTGATAGTCCTAAATTCTGAAGAACTATCTGAGTTCTTTTACTAAGACTGATACTGAGACTGTGGGAGGTAGTCATCTAACTGATATGCCCCAAATAATGGATTATAGCTGAATTGGGGTTCAATCTATGCGTTGATTGGAAGGGTGTCAATACCGCGCCACTAGTAAGGATAACATGTGAGTGACCTTAATATAACAGGTAACTCTAGTGAGAACGGTGGGAACCCTCATATAGAAGGCTAAGCCATCTCATCTATCCTCATATAGCAGTCTATGATGTCTCAACCTATGCTAGCTATATAGTTCTGGAACGCAAGGATTGCTTCTAAGAATCACACCCTCATATAATAGGTGAGTTCCCATCCTTGGGTTCACTCGGTCCTAATTTTTACTCCCATCTGAATAGACACTGAACATAATTTACTGAACTGAACATGGACTGAGTTACTGAATTTCGTTGACTGACGGAATATTACTGATATCTGATAACTGACTGAGTTCATGAGATCATGGAGATTTCCTGAGTCATAAGACTGTTTGAAGTCTAAGGATTCATTGCTTGACTGAGAGTATCGTGGAAACATGATATGGCTCTAGGCACACAGCTAATATTTCGGGTACAAGTACCCCCAAGACTCGATGGAAGGAAAACTAACCAAGCATAACTTACTTGAACATATAACTAACATCATAATCCATAATACATTTATATAAGCATTCCATCAAAATATGTGATAGGCATAACTTGCACATACATTGGGATTTTGTGATGTCATACTAGTTGGTCATTGTTCCTTCATCTAGGCATTTAATCAAACACATAGTAGGCATAGTACACGTAGACAACATTATACAATAATTAATCATCATGATTCATCTCTAATTTCATCATCTAGGGTTTATTCATAGGTTCACATGAATATACATTTATACAAAATAATTCCACATAAAATTGATCACCCAACATGGATTTGAATTCAATTGATCATTTTCAACATAAACAAAACAAACCCCACATGAAATTCATAAAGAAATCCATAAACTTAAACTTAGAAAAGAGATTCTTGGGCTTCATGGACGAAAGGAGTCCATGAATGAACACTACGCATACCTTAGTTCGTGATTTCATGAAGATTGATGGAGGAAATTCTTGATTCTAAATCTTCTATGAAAAGTCCTAGGTTGTTCTTAAGAGATTTTTGAGAGAAACTAGTATATTTTGGGTGAAAAGTGGCCGAATCACGTGTTAAAGGGCTTAAATAGGGGTGGGAAGTTGACCCTTTTAACCCTAGATGCGTTATTTAATTTTGGTAAAATTTTCCCGAACTGAACCCCTGGGGCGACGCGGCGCTATCGCACCGTGTCACTGGAATTTTACAATTGGAAAACTGAGGAATGGCGTGACGTGGAGCCATCACGTTGCCCCTTTTTTTGCGACCTGGAACTTTGGCGCGACGCGGAGGAAATCGCGCTAAGACACTGGAAAAGGACAATTCTGAATTTGGGCCCTGGCGCGACGCGCCATAATCACGGACCTCTACTAGAATTTTCCAAATGACATTTTCTCTTGTGGCGCGGTGCGCCGCTGACTAATATGGCGTTGTTTTATGATGGGAACTTAAAATAGTCGTAACTTTTGACTTGGTTATTGGATTTGGACGAAACTTATATCGATGGAAAGCTTATTAAATTTTTCACATAACAAAGAGAGAAAATCTTGAAAATTCCTCATGGAATAACCATCGTTCAATTTAGAAGCTAATACTAGATATTCTTAAGATAAAATTAGCTAGAAAAAGTACGGGGTATTACAATCCGTGACTAAGAATTTATACTTATTGCTACAAAAAAAATTATGTTGTAGCTATGATAGTACAAATATTCTGTAACAAAAATTATACTTGTAGCAAGTGTTTTTGTACTTTTTCCATGACAAATAAAATGTGTAGCTATCTTCATATCGTAGCCATGAGACGTTAAATTGTAGCAAAAAAACTAAGATATTTGTCATGTAAATTTAAATTTTATGGCTATTTTTATGATTTAATTTGGAGGCAATAGTACTCATATTTAGTCACAAATTTAAAAAAATTGTAGGTATGAATTAAAATACTTGCTACAAATATTTACATATTGTAGCTAAGAATCCATACCTATTGCCATGAACTAAAAAACACTATAGCTAAAAAAAATTGTATTTGTTACGAAAAGTTAAATTTTTTAGCCATGGTCTTGATATGTAACAGTTGCAAGGAGTAATGTCTAGCTACAAACTTGAAATATCATAGCTAAATTTATATTTTTTTTTATCACAGGACATAAATTGTAGCAAAAAAATTTCTTCATTTGCTATGAAAAATTATTATTATTTTCTTGGTAACTATGTATATTTTGCTAAAAATTTAAAAAATTATGCTAGTAATTCATAAATGTATTTGAGGAACGACATAAAATTTACAAAAATTATAGCAGAATATTTTAAATTATGTAATAATGCAATATATTAGAGAAAAGAGTTAACAAACGTGCAACAAAATTATTTAAAACAATAAAACATTATTTAACTCAAACATATCAATATGCTTTTATAAAAGAAAATAGTTGTTCAAGTCCTTGTCCATCTTGATTCTTTCGTCACTCCTTCACAAGCTGTAATAACAATTAAAACAATCAAGTAAGAAAATGAAAAAATATATTAATTGTTTAAATGTTAAAATTAACTATTAATGTGAATATTTTCTTCAATAAATTACATATTTACTAGATAAGTGATACAAAGTAATATAAATAAGTACTTACAGTTAGATTTACATCATTTGATTGTCGACCTTGCACTGCAACCATCATTTAAAATTTTTATTCCCATCTTTTACTCAGCTCTTCTAACTTGTTATCTATTTCTTTCTTCATTTCTTTAATTTTTTTATCAACTTCCCTTTTAACTTCTTCCACACGCTCGTTTGATTCTTTTCTGGTTGTTCTAATTGCTTTATGAGTTGTACTTTGTTGGTCTTCCACCGAAGTATTCAGTAATATTTTTTCCAGGGCCAAATGCTCGAAGATATCCATTTTTTTCTGTCCCAAGTACTTTTACATAGATATCATCATCATTCGAAGTAATTTCTTCCTTTTGTTGTTGCTATTTTAATTGGCTAAATTGATCCTACAATGAAAAGAATCCATTACAAATATATGAAAGTATATAATAATTAAGCAGATAAAGAGGAAAGTTAACACAATGAAATTACAATGGCATCTTGTTGAAAAGCATCTACTTGCTTTCCCTTTTTTCTTTTGCGAGATTCTATGAAAACTTCAATACGAGAAGAAGCTTTTCCATCTTTCACCTACGAAAATAATAATCGTTAGTATTAATTGATTTCACATAATGTAATATAATTCTTCCAACTTAAATTTAAATACTATAATATATACCATTTCGTGTCTAAGTCTTACATAAATTTTGGTTCCAATATATGGAGGCAAGGAACGTTTTGACCTATTTGTTTTGTTCTGCACACTTTTCTTCTAAACAAATGTTAAAAAATAATAATTAACATTTGTTTCTATAATTTTAAAAAAAGATAAAATATCTCTATAATAAATAATAATTTAAAGATAATATATTAATATTACCTGAATATCAGCACCACTCCAAAGGTTGACCAAGTATTTTCATTCATCGGTGCTAAAAAGTCTAGGCTTGTTCCGCAAACGAAGTTGATAAGATATTTTTGAATCAAAGTTATTAGATTTCATTATGTATCTATAATATCTATAGAGATAACTCATATGACTAATGATTGTATCCCTTCTTTCCTCGGAGACATCAAAATAAAACTTTTCCTATAAAAATATATAATTATAATTCATAATCATATGTTACAATAGTTGTCAATCATAAAAAGTTAAAATTTTATTAATCTTTCTTACTAAGATAATGTCCCACATGTGGTCAATTTTGTCTGCTCGATCTCTTTCCAACCTTTAACTTTTAAAGGACAACTTTTACTTCTAATTGTTTGTCCCAAAAATCAAGTAAATTCATTTGCATTCTTACCAATAGCTTGATTATCTTCATCAAATTCTACAAACAACTTCTGTCCTTCTTGGAGGTTGATTATTTTTATGCACTGTGTAGACGCCCTAGTTTTTTTTTTCACCACTTTGGGACCTACGATTGAAGATTAAATAAATAACATCAAATAAAAATATCTATAAAATTTTAAAATATCAATAGTAACACTGAATACTTGTTGAGTTTGGTGATTCATGTTCTTCCATAACCACAATCTCTGCTGACGTATCATTTCTAGGAATACTTTCTTCAAAAGAAGCTCTTATAGTAATATCACAATCCTTTGGTAATGTATAGATCTAGATAGATTTCCTCTTATGCATTCTATAACTAACAATCATGTCCCTAACATCCGAATCATCACAACATTCCACTAACCCATCATAATCACTCATAGTCCTATCATCTCTCAAATAGAAAAATTTGTCTCCCTCCATAATATCAAATTTACACTATTTTTTTAAATCATCCAATATGTCAAAGTAACTCACAAAATCAATATCAATGTCCGCTTACATACTTTCTAGAGGGACATAATACAAAATAACCATCATAATAATAGATAATTTCTATCTCATTTGATGTGTCCAAGCTTCCTACGAAATTATCAAACATGAGTTAGCTATATATGACAATACGAATATGCAAATTTATTTTATTAAAAATAATAATAACAAAGTCAATATTGCAGAGAGTTATATTACCCTGATAAACAAGTTCCTCTACACATTCCAAAGTCAATAGTTTCCCTCGGGATGCTACACGGTGCCTAGGGTCACAAGTGACCCCAAGCTAACCCTTCACTTGGAATAACACATAAATAACTGAATAAAATGCATAAATTCAGAGGAATAAAGCGGAAGATAACTCTATTATGAATTTACTCAATACAAAACTGAAGTCACAAGGTTACAACTCTACTTTTACATCAAAATGAAACTCAATACATCAACTTCTACTGACTATCTATGAAGCCTCTACTAGTACTGACCATGGGTAGTTGGGTCATGACTCTCAACCACCCCAACTCAATACGACTGAATAAGGGAAAATACAATACTTTTCTATTATATCACTGACTCTGGCCCTGAATCAAAAGGGCCCATCACCTGATGAGTGGAAGCTGCGAACTGATTGGACATGGTACATGCGCTACAATCTTGTACCTATATTATGAGACAATGTAGAACATAGACGTATATGTGAATCAGTACTTTGAGGATGTACTGAGTATGTGGGGGTGAATGCATATGTATAAAACAGTGTCAATCTTCTTCAATCAAGTCATGCATGCAATATGGGATGACTCACAAAGCTTGAACAAGTATAAAATGTAAAGCTCATAAATCATGTAGGATGAAGCGTGTAGCACAAATCTCGTGAGTCATCATACTTTAACTTGAAATCACAAATCTCCTCTTATTCTCAATACTTAAGGGATAAAGAAACTTTACACGATACTTTCAAATTATTCATATGTCTCATGAAGAGTAAAACTTCATCAATGCTCAAGATCTCATAACTCTTTTTGAACTCAAATACTTGGAATTCAGAATCATATAACTTTGAAACATGCTTGAAGACATTTCATTCACTTTAGGAAAATATCTCATTTCAAGCTTTAGGGAAATCATTCAATCTAAAAAGGAATATACTCTAGTTTAGTGAAAATAACTCATCTCAAGGCTTTATGAGAAAATACCAAATCAAGAGAAAATACTTCCTTTTTAAAGAAATAATTCATATCAATGGAATACTTTAGCTAGGAAACAACTTTGCAACCTCATTATTAGGAAAATAGCTCATAGGAGGGAAAATACTTTAGTTTCCGAAGAAGTAGATGATCTCAAGTTTAAAGGGTAAGGGAGGTTCTCGTAACCGACATAAACCATGCAAGATACATGGAGTCCAACGTTTTGTCCTCCTAAGGAGGAGATCCCACGTTGGGGAGGAGCGTCTACTCTTGCCAGGGAGTATAACCTAGGTCTAGTGATCACTAAATAAAACTCGGCCTTGGGCCCAATTATAATCATCATAAACTCGGCCTCAGGCCCAACCTACGATGGCACGTAGTTTTGGGGTAACAAACCGTAGTGACTTACCTGCTCGGTGCTAAGTACTACTCCCTTTAGATTATCTGCGCTCATCTCATAAAAATCCACTTTTAGAATAATCTCATGGTTCACCACGAACCTAATAATCAAATCGATAATCTCATATGATGAAGTGGATTTCAAAGCTTTCAGACCATTAGGTCAATTCATTTCTCAATCATCTCAAAATACTCAAATCATGGGTGCTTATAGCACAAGAGTTCATAATTTCATAAGTCTCAAATAGGGCTTACTAACGCATAGTTCAATCTTAAGTTAAAGCTCATCAAAAGCATAATATATAGCATATAGATTCATAAATCATATGGAAATCTGGGAATATCAACAATATATCTCAAAATCTCAATATAGTCATATGCTTCAATATCTCAACATTGCAAATTTTAGCTTCTCAATGAGTAAATTATGGGGTTTATACCCAGCTGTAAATTCTCAATAAAACATGCAGAAATCATGCCATTTGACTCTTAATTCACGGGAAATATCAAGATAATGCATTCAATAATAATGGGTGAAAAACCTCAATTCAAATTCATGTAAAAATCTCATAGATTTCAGGAAATTCATAATGTAATTAAGCCTTTTGGGCACAAGGGTGAAAGGGTTACCCTTGTTCAATTGAACTAGAAAAATTAAACTGGGAACCCAATTTCATAGGCCACCGCGATGCGCCACTTATCGCGGTGGCTCACTGGAAATTTGACAATTAGTAAATTGGGAGTCCCCGTGACGCGAAGCCATCGCGTTGTCCCACTGGTTGGGACCTGGGACCCCTCTGCGATGCGGCACTATCGCGGGGTTCTACTGAAAATTGACTATTGGGAAATTGGACTCCTCCACGATGCGCCACTATCGTAGAGTCCTATTGGAAATCAGTAATTGCCAAATAAACCCTCTCCACGACGCGCCAATCACTTAAATGATGTTATTTTACGACTAAGACTTAAATTAGCCATAACTTCTTACCCGAGTGTCAGATTTGGGCGAATCTTATATCGACAGAAAGCTTATCAAATTTTTCATGTGATAAAAAGTCGAAATTAAGAAAATTTCACACGGTTCAAAATATCTCACACTTGGGAAGACACCTCTCAAAATTTTAAGGCCGGAATAACACTTTACTCAACATGCTCTAAGGCTCAAACTATGAGGGAATTTTGCGGGGTGTTACAGTTACACCAAAGAATAAGTTTGAATCAGATAACAATTCTCAAAGTACTTGTTCACTATGAAGTTTGAGCTTGGATTAACGAAGTTAATTTTGTTTGAATTTGATATAATTAATTAACCAAAATTAATTAGACATAACTCCTATTTATTAAAACAATATTTGAAACTTAAAAATTAAGATATTGTAAAATTGAATTGATTGTGTTTGTAAAACAGAATCGAGTTGAACATCTATATCGTAAAATTAAATTGGTTATATATATACTAGTTAGAAGAAGCCCGCGCAAAGTACGAGCCTAACATCTCTCCTAAATCAGTATTATTATAATAATAATAATAATAATAATAATAATAATATCAATTAATGGGACATCTTTTGAATTTTAAAATTTAAATAAATTTATTTTTCAGGATAATTTTTGCATATATTCTCAAAATATTTTAAATTGTCATTTATTATTCAAATATATAATTTTATTTCAAAAATTTAATTCACGATCAAAATTAAACTCTACAAATGTATAAATTAATAAAGAGTGTGAAAAGCAAAATTCGATGAGCATATATTACTGTTTTTCAGATAACCCGGGCCTAGTACATGTTATTTTTTTGTTACAATTTATGCAATACAAATAGAATTTATAATTTTCAAATAATACATGTTACTCTCATTGTCCAAACTTTTGTGGCATTAATAGTCAATTATATTTTTCAATAATTTAAGTTTTTAATTATTCTGATTTATAAAACTTTGTCTTCTATCCCATTTAAGTGGGCTTCATATAAAACATGAAGTTAATTTAATACATCAAGAGTTAAATTATCATTTCATATCTATTTTACCTTTTTTATAAATATTATTTTTTTAATATTTGAATGACTTACAATAATTACTTAGAGTGATATTTAGTAAAATTACGATTGAAGCAACCAAAACAAACATGCAATAAATGTCCATTTTAATTTTTTTATTAGATATCATTAATCTTTTAATATTTAAATAACTTATAATAATTAATTAGCAATGATATAATTAAATTCATGGAGCAAGCAGCTGAAGCAGGTATGCCGACGGAGAGTTGCCTGCTTCAGTCGCCCAACTCCCTCTTATATAATAAGAGAACTTATAATAATTAATTAGAAATGATCTAGTAAAATCACGAAGCAAGCAACTGAAGTAGGCATGTCGACGAAGAGCAGCCTGCTTCAACCGCCCAACTCCCTCTTATATATATATATATATATATATATATATATATATATATATATATATATATATATATATATATATATATATTTATATATACACACACACACAAAATAATATCTTAATTTTTAAATGCATTGTCAAATTATTATTCGAATTATCGTTTTTCAATTGATAATAAATTTTACCATAATACCCATATCAATTAATGTTTAGAATTAGGTCTTAAAAATAATTTGCGAAATAAATAATTTGTTCTAAGAGTAAAATATGATAAAAAAAAATAATTGTATATTTTTGTTGTAGTTAATAATGAAAAATAAAAATAGAAGTAAAAGCGAAAATCTATTTTAAAATAATGAACATGTAAAAGTGAAAGAAGAAAGTCGTACACACATAAATAAATGTGTGCACTAGATAATTTATTAATTATTTAAAGCTAGTAGTAATTTTTACGTCATTTTTAAATAATATATATTACTTTTCTATTTCTTTATGTGGCATTGATAAGATTTCAAAAGTCAAATTAAATTTGAATCAAATTTTTGTGTCACTAAAATATTTTAAATTATTAGTTTTTATTATTTATTGTACCTTTTATGTGTATAACTAATTAAAAGAAAAAATAAGATAAACAAACAATGCTACAAGTACAATCCCATAAGCACATTCACTCTGTTTTGATTTTAAAAAGGCTTAATTACTCTGCATCATCATATTAGATCTTATTTCCCCTCTTTGGTATAAAAAAAATTCTCCAAATCAGTGAACATCTTTATCAAAGCTTACCCCAAACCAGTGAACATCATCGCCTCAAAGTTGTCTCACAAAGCTTAAGGTTCAACCTCGATCATTCTCAGCTCCTCTTGTAATATCACATCAAAGGTAATTTTGTTCTCTCATATTAAGAGTAAAAATGACATCAAGTTTGAGCTTGATTAGTGATTTATTTTTCTCATTCTTTTTCCTTCACTATTTTTTGTGTTTGATAAGAGGTGTTACTTTTAGCAATCTACATTTTACCTCAACTGCTGCTAAATTTAGAACCTCCGGAATATCATCTTGCAAAGAAGCAAATGACTAGCTTTGGTGGTGTGGTCAGTTTTGAGGTTGATGGAGACCTCCTAACTGCTGCAAAATTTGTGGATGCTCTGAGGATACCCTATATTGTTCCATCGTTTGGAGCAGGTGTAGCTAGGATTTTCATCGAGGTGGTTCTAAAGTAATCCTCATCGACATGGTTCTAAAGTAAACATACGAACTAGCTGAAGGGGGTTCAACATCGATTATATATGCATAAAAATATTTTTAACCATGTCAAATAGTATAAAAATAGTATAATTTTCCTCCGAATGAGTTCAGCTGTTGTTTAAAGCTTTTACTCTGAAGTGCTCCACATGTTAAATTATAGATAGTTATGTAACACCTGATGTTGTTAGTTATCTTCGACATGTTCAATAGTTGACCTGAAATTTGGAATGATCCAGTCTTGTTAATGTATTGTATTGAATAAACCATATTGTTTGTATGATAGATAGATGATACGATGAATTAGACTGCTGCTTGTTTGGCAAGAATTATCAATTAGTACTATATTTATCTATTTGTTATTATATACAATAGGAAGATGGATAATGTAGTTCACTAGAGCTTTGTACAGAGAGCATAGGAGCTGAATGGGAGCATCTAAAAACCATTTCAGTTCCATCTATTTGAGTTCTTTGATTTCTTCGACTTCTGTTTTTCGGCTTGGAATGACTGCATTTTCTGTTTCTTTCGAGCTTCCTTTTTTGCCTGCCAGTCACAACAACAATATAATACGTTTATTATTCTCGGAGTATGTTATGATTGTTTATGATTCGTCATAAAGGGGAACTCACCAATTGGGCAGAACATTAAAGCTCCCTAAATGTGTATTTCGTGCTATAGTTTCGGTGATCTAGCAGAGGAAATCCGAAAGTGTTATACCTTTGACATCTTGGATTTGGTTTTAGCTTTTGGAAACTTATCCTCAATCTCTGCCTCTCGTTCAAGTTCCCTTTCCCTGGCCTCAAGGTTTTTCTCCAAATAGTACTGTACAAATACTTAAATATCACTTATTTAAAAGAATTAGAAAACACAGTTTAGTAATCAACGTTCAATGATATTTAGTAATAAATTGTTCTTGCCCTTTATATGCAGAATTATTTTCTATGTGCACGATATCTATTTTTTTCAACGAAGAATGTTTGAGTGACTACCCTTGAGTTAAGTCAATGTAGCTAGGTAGTGGTTTCAGAAGTGGCTCATGCCTAGTGGTAGTAATGATTATATATAAGTTAACTTGAAGAGCCAAAGAAGAATGTCTTTCTTTCCACTTTCACTTTCTTCACATAACTAATACTACCAAAAGGTAAACACAGGATTCAAGACACACCAGCAACTATTCAATATGGCTTCTAGCAGCATAAAATATCAGTTCAGGCTGGTTCTGTTCTTCATGTTATGTGTATTTGGAAATTCAGACACAGAGAAGGACAAACAAGAGTGTACACAATCATTGATTTGTTTGGCAACATGTTTGCCTATGTTGGAGGTAATGCACTAGCTCCTACACCAGAATGTTTCACTGGCTTGAAACAAGTGTTGAAAAATAGCAAGAAGAGTCTTTGTTTGCTAATTAAGGATAAAAATGATCCTGATTCTCACTTAATAGGAGTTTAAATATTTGCTAGGCTGTTAAACAGTGGAATTTTTGGCTGTAATTTAGTTCGACTGCGTTTTTCTTTGATCAAGAAAAATTTTCATGCTAACAGTATCTTTCTCTATTTTTTTCTTTGTAGGAAATTTGAAAATGGGGTAAGTCTTGGATGCGTTGTACTGACACATAGAGCGATGTTTATATAAAAGAAGTTGACAATTTTCTTCAATTTACTTTCAAGCACTCAGAAGTCAATGGTGAAATTCCTTGTCCTCGTACGCTATGCAATAATATTTTAAATGGTTCTAGAGCTGATGTCCGGGAACATTTAATACTTAGCAGGATAGTCAAAACTACACACGTTGGCTTCATCGTGGAGAATCTGCACCTAAAAAGCAAACCATTAATCAGAAGGAAGAAGGAAAAGAGCAAGCTGATCTGTCTCAAACGAAAGAAAAAGAACAAGGTGATCCATCTCAAAAGAAAAGAAAAGAGCTAAGTGATGATATGTTTGAAATGATTTATGATGCGCCTGGCCGTGAATTCATGGATGATTCTAGTGGGGTTAAGTTTAAACAAGGTGATACTTTAGAAACTACTTCCAAAATTTTCAAATTAGTGGAGGATGCTGCACAACAACTTTATCCTGGTTGTGAGACATTCTCCGAATTATCACTGAGTGTGGAATTGTTCCAAATTAAGTGTCTTTATGGGTTGAGTAATAAAGCAGTTGATAGCATATTGAAGTTAATTAAAAGACCACTTCCTTCCGGTGAAACTTTATCACAGACATTTTATGGAGCCAAAAAAGTAATTCAAGATTTAGGTCTTCGTTATGAAAAAATACTTGCTTGTGAGAACGATTGTATGTTATTTTGGAAAGAAAATTCAAAAGCTGAATCTTGCTTAGTTTGTGGGGAGTCTAGGTGGAAGTCAATTGAAGGTCAAAAAACTGATGGGGTTGTTCAAGGAAAGATCGAGAATAAAGTTTCTCGAAAAGTTTTACGTTAATTTCCCTTGAAACCAAGATCGCAAATGTTGTTTATGTCATCAAAAATAGCTTCAGACATGACATGGCATCATGATCAACGTTTGAAAGATGGGGTTATTAGACATCCAGCGGACTCTGAAGCGTGGAAACATTTTGATAGATCTAATTCGGGATTTGCTAGAGATCCTCGTAATGTTAGACTTGGATTAGCAGCTGATGGGATAAGTCCTTTTGGTAACTTAAGTGTTTCTCATAGCACTTGGCAAGTAATTACCACTGTATACAATTTACCTCCTTGGATGTGCATGAAACAACCATATTGCTTCTTGTCTTTGTTGATACCTGGTCCTAAAGCTCCTGGAAATGATATTGATGTGTACTTAGAACCATTGATTGATGAGTTGCGAGAATTATGGTATTGTGGAGTCGATACATTTGATGCTGCAAGAAAAGAGAATTTTTTTATGCGGGCAACACTTTTATGGACTATAAATGATTTTCCCGCTTATGAGAACTTGTCTGGATGGAGCACAAAGGGATCTTTGGCTTGCCCTTCATGCAATAAAGACACTCCATCTACTCGATTAAAGTATGGTCGTAAGTTTTCTTACATGGGTGCTCGGAGATTTTTATCATCTAATCATAAGTGGAGGAGTAATAAACGTGATTTTAATGGAGAAGTAGAAAGAAAACCTGCTCCAAAAATTTTATCTGGAGACGATGTTTTACGCCAGCTGCTGACTCTAAGAGACATGAAATTTGGTAAGACCCCAAAAAAGGAAGTATGAAAATGGTATAGACACTCATAACTGGAGAAAGAAAAGCATCTTTTTTAGGCTTCCTTACTGGAAAAATAATTTACTACCCCATAATTTAGATGTGATGCATGTTGAAAAGAATATGTGTGATAATTTTATTGGGACATTTTAGATATTGAAGGAAAAACAAAAGATAATTTAAATGCTCGTCGTGATTTAAAGGAAATGAGTATAAGAAAAGATTTACATCCCACTCAAAGAGATGGAAGATGGTATTATCCAGCAGCATGTTATTCTTTATCATCAGAGGAGAAGTCTAAAGTATGTAGGTTCTTGAAAATGTTTAAGGTTTCAAATGGTTATTCTTCCAATATATCAAGGTGGATGAAGTCAGAGGATCGTAAAATTTATGGATTAAAGAGTTATGATTCTCATATTTTATTCGAACAACTGCTTTCTTTTGCAATTCGTGGAGTCGTGGCCTACAATGTCTATGATGCTATCACTGAGTTAAGTATTTTCATCAAAGTGTTGTGCTAAAAAACACAAAGGGTTGAAGTGTTGATAGCCCTAAGGTAGGCTATACACGAAATTGGTCACTTAGATGCAAATTTCAGCAACCAAATAAAGAGAAAACAACACATAGAATGGAGATGAAGAAGAAGAATGCTTGAAATTAAAGGATAGATAGAAAGACCATTACTCCTATTCAATGATTAACACTAGAAGATGTTTCAAAATTTTCAACACACCTCACAAATAAGAGTTCAAACCTTCCTCTTAGGTGACCCAAAGAAAATACTCTTCCTCAAGTACACCTTTCTTGCCAAATTATCCAAAACAAGTGAAACCCTAACTTCAAATGTTCTTGGACCAATTTTCAGATTCTAAGAGCTAAAACTAGAGACTAAAAACTACAATATAAGAGTAATATCCAATTTCATCAAAGTCTAATGAAAAGAGAAGCAAAATGGTCAATTTATACTATTACATGCCAAATGACAAAACTACCCTTAATGAGCTAAGGGATTGGGCGCCTCTTGAGTGTTTCCTTGGAGTGCAAAATGTCTTCATTAACCTTCACTTGAGGCGCCTATTGAGTGCATGAGTTCCCCTCCTCCCTTCTCTTGACCAAGGCTTCAAAATACTCTGAAAACTCTTCAATTGCTTGCTAATTCCGAAGCCTTGACCCCTTAGATATTCCTTGTACTTTTGATGCTCCTTGTGCTTGTATCATTCTCTCCATCTTGAAGGAATTTGTCCTCAAATTCAGATTTTGCAAAAACCAAAGAGAGAGCAAAACAAACACACAATCCTCTTGGTAGGAGGGTTAGTATTAGTAACACACTCATATCATCAACCCATGGTTTCTCACACTTGACATATACCCACATATCCTTAGTATTTGACATGAAATGCTTAGCATAAATGAAACCAAAGACATGAATAGCATTAATATCAAAGATAAGGGAGCATGACCAACAATTATAACCTTCACACCTCAAGAGTATTCCGGGGTCAAATAGGATCCAAGGATAAGGACTTAAGCCGAGATGGCCCACTCTTTTCACTAGGTTACCAAGACCACGATAATTCAAGGCATTACCCACCACTTGGACAAACACAAGGCCACAATGAACAAGATATTTATAAGGGATTTTATCACACAAGTTCAAAGGACTATGTTCAATATCAAGACCGTCATTACTAGCATCAACACTAACTTGAAAGTTTTTAATCACACCCTTCTCATGTTCAAGTAGTGAACTAGTTTTAAGAGCAAGTTGATCATGGTACAAATTAAGGAAGATATTAAGAGAAGAAGCATGCACCCCTCTGTCAAACAAACCCGAACCCAACACACTAGAGGGTACATCACAACATTTCAAGCTCAAAGAAGTGCATGGACTAGCCTTAGGAGTTTTGTTCACAACTAAAGAGCTACCAAGTAAAGAAGAATGCACTTGTAAACCCATCACCACTTCACAAAACACTAAATCACAACATTTTAAGTTCAAGGAAATATAGGAAGTAGTGATGTTACCTCGGGTTAGACTTGGGCAGTCCACTAGTTTGGAGCTTTCGGCCATTGGTGCCTTTGGAACTCCCACATGTTTGGGATGGAGTTCTTTTGAATTTTCCCTTGGAAATATATCTTCTTGTACCTGCAAGTAAGAAGAATCAATGCTAGGCAAAATGCTAGCACTTGGGTTAGTGAGTAACAAAGGTTCTTTGTGGACAAGATCCCCCAATCAAGCATTTTGCTTCCGTCCTAACTTCACTACCCACGACTTCCCTTTCCTTTTCCATATTTTCTTCATATTCTTCTTGCACTTCACCATCTATTTTCTCTCCATCTTGAGGCTTGGCCTCATTCTCTTTGGATTCTCTTTTCTCCTCTTCTTCTACTTGGATGAAGGGAATTTGGTTTAGTGTGGTTTGGAGAGGGGGTATCGGTTTTGGTTGAAGATGGATTTGGGTTGGTGGCTGTGGATTTGGTGAAGTGTAGGATATTTGGTTTTGAGGGGTTTGAACTTGTTGAGGGGTTTGAACTTGTGGAGGTATTTGGTTCGGATTTGGTGGTGGAGTTTGAGTTCCAAGTCCCTCTTGTTGGACTTGGTTCATTTGGGAATGTAGTGGCCTTTGGAGGGTTCGGTTAGGAGAGGTTTGGGGTGGGTTTAGTGGCTGGTTTTGTGGAGCTCTTGGAGGATTAAGCATTTGGTGGAGGGTTTCAGGGGTTATAGTTATGGAAGAGTTATTGGCTTGGACACTAGAGGATGCATGGTAGGGAATAAGAGTAGAAGGTCGTGAGTTCATCCTACTTTCAACACGATCAAGTCTTCCACTAAAAGTGGAAATTTCAGTCCGCATAGCATCTATATCACTCTTCATGTCTCTTCTCAAGGCATCATGACTATCTTCCATTCTTTGAGCAAAGTCTCGACCCAAGGCATCAATTCGAGCCATCAAGGCTTCAATAGCATCATTTCCCAATGGTTGGGAAGTAGTACCTTCGGATTCCATGAAAAATGTACCTAAAAAGTGCAAAAAACAGCAAGCAAACAACCTACAAAACGAGCAAACACGTTAGTTCAAAAGCCTCACTTCACTTACTCTCAATCTCATCTCACACTTGGCTTCATAAGCGTTGGAGAATCGGCAATACTTGGCAAGTTTCTTGAGAGGTGAGAAGCTTTGACTCGGAATTGATCTTTGTTTGAAACGACTCAAAATAATTGATGCACGAACTTGAACCAACAAAATACTACGACTTGAAAATGAGAAAAGCACACAAAAAACCGGAGACACGAAATAAACGAACTCTAAACTAATTACCAACCTAGTAGGTACTTACTAGTTTGCTAATTAGTGATAGAATTAACTTAAAAGAAACTAGAATAAAAAATTAGAAACTAGGAAATCTACGTAAGAACTCAATTTGGTCGATTAGCTAGTGAAGACGTGGCAACTTGTGATTGGACGTTGAGTTTTCAAATTTTTCAACCCTAATTCTCAAGTCTCGGCCTAGAACCCCTTTGGTGAAGAAGAATTTCGTTTGGGAGGGAAAAATGAAGGTTTGAAAGCCTTTTTGGAGCTTCAAATGAATTCAAAAACAAATGGTCCCCCCTTTGTACTTGGAATGTACTTGATTTTGTACTTTGATTATTCCTTTGTCTCTTCTTTCTTTGGATGACAATGAATATGCCAAGGAATATTCTTTCACAAACACCAAGTACACTCTCTTTCTTCTCCTTTTCTGGACCAAACACACTCTTTGAATATTCTTCCTTAGTAAGACTTGATGAACATGGAAGTACAAGATCAATATTTAAGAGTTGACCAAAGTTTAAACCCTAACCAAATGAACTCCAAATCTGATTTTTTTGTAGATCTAGATTCCTTAGGCCAAGGTGAGCTCAAATAACAATAAATCACAACCAACCAATGTTCACAACACAAAAACCTTACGGATCTAGCTTCTTGAAGCTTCAAAACGCCATAACCATGGTGGATCTAGCTCAAAATTGACCAAATCTTGTTCCAAATGTAGATCTAGATTCCTTTGGTGCTAGGGAGCAAGGATCTAGCACTTGAAACCAACAAAACACCAAAAAACAAAGTAGATCTAAGATCTAAAAATCTGTCAAAAGATAAGAACGGGTTTATAATTTTTTTGTGAGATTTTCAATTTTCTACACTCTTTTTTGTTGAGATTTTCTTAGATCCAAGACTTAGGGTTGTAGGAACAACCCTAAACAAGACTTTGATACCAAATGATAGCCCAAAGGTAGGCTATACACGAAATTGGTCACTTAGATGCAAATTCCAGCAACCAAATAAAGAGAAAACAACACATAGAATGGAGATGAAGAAGAAGAATGCTTGAAATTAAAGGATAGATAGAAAGACCCTTACTCCTATTCAATAATTAGCACTAGAAGATGTTTCAAAATCTTCAACACACCTCACAAATAAGAGTTCAAACCTTCCTCTTAGGTGACCCAAAGGAAACACTCTTCCTCAAGTACACCTTTCTTGCCAAATTATCCAAAACAAGTGAAACCCTAACTTCAAATGTTCTTGGACCAATTTTCAGATTCTAAGAGCTAAAACTAGAGACTAGAAACTACAATATAAGAGTAATATCCAATTTCATCAAAGTCTAATGAAAAGAGAAGCAAAATGGTCTATTTATACTATTACATGCCAAATGACAAAACTATCCTTAATGAGCTAAGGGATTGGGCGCCTCTTGAGTGTTTCCTTGGAGTGCAAAATGTCTTCATTAACCTTCACTTGAGGCGCCTATTGAGTGCATGAGTTCCCCTCCTTCCTTCTCTTGACCAAGGCTTCAAAATACTCCGAAAACTCTTCAATTGCTTGCTAATTCCAAAACCTTGACCCCTTAGATAATTCCTTGTACTTTTGATGCTCCTTGTGCTTGTATCATGTGTTGGATCAGCTTGAAGCTCAAATTCCAATAATATTGAGTAAATTGGAAAAAATATTTCTACCAACATTTTTTGACATTATGGTGCATTTAGTCATTCATCTTCCACGAGAGGTTAAGCTTGGTGGACCTACAATATAGGTGGATGTATCCAATTGAGAGGTATGTTTTTAATGTATAGTTTTGACTTAATTTTATTTTGCTTATTAATTTATCATGCTATTTTGAGTGATATAATGTTATATCATGCAGATTTTTACGCTTATTGAAGTGCTATGTTCGTAATAAAAATTAACCTGAAGGGTCTATTGTAGAAGGGTATATTGTTAAAGAAAGTCTAATATTTTGCTCAAGGTATCTACATGGAACTGCAAAAGGGCATAATCGAATGGACAAGAATTATGAAGTTGATCGTGCTGAGACATACAATGTATTATTGCTTTTTGAAAAAAAAGGTTCTTCTTTATTAAGAGATACATCGAGAGATCTTGAAGAGTTTGAGAGAAAACAAGCTCATCTTTATGTCTTGAGAAATTGTGAAGAAGTTCAACCATTTCTACGATATGTTTTGTTAGCTTTGTTTCCACTCTTATAGTTATATTTTAAGTTACTATTAAACTAGAAATTCATTAATGATCTTTCTTTTTCTGCCCAACTTTATTCTAAGTGTGCATGTATACAAGGTTATACAACTTTTTCTGTTTAATTGGTTGAAACTAGTTTGGGATTGCGGCGTAGTTGCTGTTGTTGTGCTTGTCTAGATGTCATGTTTTAATCTGTCTGTCTAATATGAAGCGAATGAATGATGAGGATTCATGTAGCTGACCTCAACTAGTTAGGATTTGAGGCTTATTTATTATTGACTTATTGCTGCTTATGTGGATGTAAAGTTAAAATCTTTTTCTGTTTAGTTAGTTGAAACTAGTTTGGGATCGTGGTGTAGTTGTTGCTGTTTTTGTGCTTATTTAGTTTTGGAGAGCCCGAGCAACAAAGTTTTTTTTAGTATTTCACACATCAATGTTGCTACTATGCAATTGATGGTTAGATCTGACTAAAGGTTTGTTTTTTAAATCGCTGGATACTTTTTGATGATAAAACTGTGAGCACTTCTTATTCACGTTTGATGTTTCAATGTGAGATGAGTTGTTACCCTTTGTGTTCTTTCTCGGAAACGAGGGTTGAAAGGGCTAGTATTTCTATCTTCCTTTCTTTTATTTATTTTTCAAATATTTTGTGAGTATTAGAGTGATATGGGAACAAGGTGAAATGAGTGGGAGGACTTAAATAGGCGAACCTAAGTAGTTTTTGGTTGAGACATTATTATTGTTGTTGTTGTTTGTGTGGGTGCGAAGCTAATCTTTTCATGAAATTAGTTGATTTAGACTCGAGTTATTTTGTGGTTCTTATTCAAATTGTGAATTGATGGCTAGCTTTGAATAAAGGTCATCACTTATATTGCTGTATTTTTTTGGTGAAATGTGAAAACTGTATATTTCTAAAATCTGAATTGTTTTTGAAATGTGAATGATATAAACTCAACTAGTTTTTTTTTTCTTTTTTTTTTTTCAAAACAAGCCTCTATTATATACATTCAGTAATATATGGTTTATCCGAGAAGTTTGAAGAGAGTTGAATAAAGGAGATTTTTATATTTAATTCAGAGTTTTTCTCTTTTAGGGTTATCTACAAGCACCTGGTATAAACATTGACATTAAGCAAAAAAAAGTAAAATCTTTGAGATTTAGAAGAGCTTACTAAAGCAATTCCTACGGCTGAAGCAATCCCTAAGCTATGTTTTCTAATTTTTGATGTTCATCTAATGTAGCTTTAGTTACAACTAGCATGGAATTAATTTATCTCATGTTGATTTATCTGATACATCGTGAAATAGGGTAGAAAGGTAAAAGATGGTTGAGTGTTGTCTCACTCCCCAACTATCATGTCTGGGCCACTCATTTTCCAGAGTTGTTCATGACTAATTGAGTCTACATGCAGCTCCTTGTCTCTATCACAATCAGTAGGATCAACGTGATGAATAACTTTCCTCCCTTGTCTTTTCCCAATTGACCCTAAACTTCTAAGCTCACCAGATTGTCTGAGAATCATGGTATTGGCCTTTAATTTTGTGGTTGTTTCTCCTTTGTATCTAATTAACACTCATTTGTATAACAGTGAGTATGAGCAAAACAGTAAAAATGAGAGCGTGAACTTTGATGATTGATTTTTCCATCGAGTAAGTTTTCGTTGTATTTTATATTAAATTTGTAGTACTTATTTGTTATTATTATTTAATTTATTTTTTGTACGGATTGTATAAATGCGCAAAGAAGGAAATCCACTAACAAGCTGTGAATTGTATTCTTTGGCTAGAGGTCCTTTTAATTGGGTCCAAAGATTCAAGGGATATGAAATAAATGGTTTTAGATTTCATACTAAACAACTCGAGGAAACGAGGAAGATGCAAAATAGTAGGGTTCTAGTAAGAGGAGTAGTGAAAGGTCAACATATCAATTACTATTGTGTTCTAACTGAAATAGTGGAACTTCAATATTTTGATGGTAAACATATTATGTTGTTTAAATGTGATTGGTGGGATGTTGATCACATCGGAATAGGAGTGAAAATAGATAAATATGATTGTGTTAGTGTTAACACTAAGAGAAAATTAGCAACAAATGAACCATTTGTGCTTGCTTCTCAAGTGGAACAAGTTTTTCATGTTAAGGATAATCTTCATCCCAATTGGTCAATTGTTCTGAATGGTCATTCTACTTATTTCACTGGAGGTGCTATCGACAAAGAGACTTTTCAACAAAATATTTGTAATGATTTCTTTCATACATTTGAGGACGATGAAGACTTCATAAATTAGAGAAGAAATGATCCTTATGCTATTAGCACGAATGTTAGTTTAGCTGATGATAACATTGAAGGTATTGAATCAGAATTAGATACGGATGATGAAGATTTATTATTGTAAATATTTAGAAGTCTTATTTACTTATTGTTTATACTCTGTAGACTTGTCATGGTGGTTTTTTTTGTAAGATTAAATTTTCGTGTGGTAGTTGAACATGTGCTTTATTTTATTTTACAGATTCTACTCAGGTTCATGTTCTATTTTTCAATGGTTGAGGGGTTAGATATGCAATACAGTTTGAGAAGAGAGTTATCATTGAATTGATGTAGCGTTGCTTGACTTTCGAGTTTGAAAAACTTTTGTTTCTTCGTTATATTTTTATATAGAAATTCAATCACAAGTTTAAGTTGATTATGTTATGAGCTCTTTCTATAATCTTGGTTGATATAGGTTGACAGACTACTTCTTTTACTTTCACTATTTGCTACTTCTCTTATTCTTACTATTTTCTCCTTTCTACTGATTATTATTATACGATCAATATAATCTTTAAAAATACGCGAAGTCTTTGCAAACACTTGTTGAAAAATTCACATATGATACTCGATTACTGATATATAAGAATTATTGGATGGTAAGTATCTATAAAGTTATCTCTACTTTTATTTATTTTTATAAAGTTATATTGCCTTTTATTTATAGATTATGCTATTAAGTTTGAGAGTTTCTCATGAATCTCGAAAAATAAGTTTTCGTAAACAAGTTGTCATGGATCTCAACTTTAACAAGAGACAACTGATTCAATAGGTTAGGTACTAAAATTTTTCAGTGGTTAATATTCGTTATGTACTGATGTGATGGATAGGCATGTATGATCTTAAAAAATTGACTTTTTTTTTTTGCTTAATAATGAAGAATTTTAAAAAGATAGTATTGCTACAACAAATTTCTACCCATGATTAAAAATAATTAGTAGCTACCATATAAAATCATAACAATAATTTTATGGCTATATCATTTAGCCGCTGACAAATAATTATAACTATTATATTGCCACAAATGTTAGCAATTGTAGCAAAAACTAAGATTTAGCTTTCGTGACTAAGAAATTTGATGAATTTTTAGATAGCCACAAAATTCAGATTTTTGTGGCTATTAATAGGTAATAGCTACGACTTTTAAATTCATAGCCTACATTTCGTGACTATAAATACATATTCTTGTAGTTCTAAAAATGAAAGAAAAATTAATATTTATAATCAAGGGTTAATTATTACATCAATGAGCCCAAAAGTGATCCATTTCAGCAAATTGCACACATACCCACGCAGACCCTTGACCTTCCCACGTGGTAACACATGTGACTCTGGAAGGGCCAAAATGGCCACCTGTAGCCGCATCTCATCCACCTGTGCAGGTAGGTGACTTTGCAGGTACTTCCAGTGCTCCTCCGGGCTCTTCTTTCCTTCCTTTTGACCTTGCCAAAGCCCCTTGACTCTTCTTGGTGGTAATCACCAACTTATGGCACCCTTTTGATAGCATTAAGGGGTCTTCAAACACCTCTTACTTCATGATCACTGCATCGAAAGGTCTAAGGTATTTTTGATTATATCAACTATATAATACTATTCAATGCTCAATGTATTTTAAATTTGTTATATTTAGATGGTGATAACGAAAATTATCCATATTATTTATTATTTCTTAATATTTGTATCAAGTTGTAGTGTACAAATATTATTCGATGAAGGAAGTAGTTAATATTATTTTACGTGCAAAAGAAAAGCTTGAAAGTAATGTAAAAGAGAGTATTAGCTACGGTAAAAGTCTTTCAAGATACAAATGGGAGTACGATCGCTATGCCCAACCCATCACCTTTAAAGTTATACTCCATCCGTTTCATTTCACTTGAACCCTAATGTTTGAGTCTGAAGAAACTAATAATTAGAGATATATTTTATTAAATTAATTTCATTAATGATGTTTTGACTATAAATTTTACTATCACTACTTCATATAAGTATAAAATATTGAGGATAGAAAAAAATACATAAAATTCTGTTGATTTTATAAATTAAACAAAAAAATTTGAATCAACTATTTTCAGTAAAAAAGCTAGGTAAAATGTAACGAAGTGAGTACTCCACAAGAAAATAATTTAATTAAAGATTCAAGATTTAAGCAAAATAAAGATTTTATGTATCATTAATTAACTTCGTAAATAATGCCGTTGAATAAACATGGCTTTGAGCTGAAGCTAGCCAGTAGAGCTTTTGTAACTTTTTTCTCTGTAATTCTTGTTTGCAACGAAGCTAGAAGATAGCCGAGAATATAAATTTGCTACCGTTTGGCTATACATTTTGAAGCAGAAATTTAAAATTTAAAAATTTGAATGTGTTTAAACATTACATGTATTCAGAAAAAATTTAACGTTTTATGAGTGGAAGTCCCAAAAATACTACAACTAATCTAAGCTAATTTTTGGGAACATGAAAATATTTGAAAAAAGTCTAATCAAATTTTTTGATGAGGCAAATATTTAAAGATAAATTTCCCATAGACATGGCCAACAGCTAGCAAAATATGCTGAGTTTAGGAATAACGGATAATAGGGTTTTGGGACATTCCTAGTCTTTGGTTTTTTTGTCTTTCATCGCATGTGACATTTTTACCAATATAAAGTAGCAACACACAAAATTTATTGTTTGGTTGTAGATATTTTTGGAAATTAAAACAGATGACAAAAATGTGTATGCAAGAAAACCGGTGTAATATGTAAGTGAATGAAGAGAACATATCCCACCATCTTCTTTATTTTCTATTTATTTGAAAAAGACATGCATGATGAATATTTAATATTTTGGAAGAGTTTGGTGGGGAGTGTTTGGGAAGGGGCTACATGTTCCTATCAAAATAATATGGAATTCTCCTTAACTGTCAATATAAGAATAACTCTTTGAACTCCTTACAAGCTTGGGTGTGATCCATCATTATTGTCCTCAATTGAAAGCTTATTTGGACCACCAAAAGCATCTTTTCAGATGTTGCATTAACATTTCCATTGAGGATGAGAGAAAAAGAGAGAAGGCGAAGGGAGCATCTTTAAACTTATCAATATCCTGGGTCCCTTTCTTATTTTTCTTCATGACCTTAGCTGCAAATAAATAAAGCTAAAGTCAAGATATATAGTCTGACCCCCCCCCCCCCTCCCTCCTTAAGTTTATATTATTACTTTTTTGATTTCAATTTATATAACAGTATTTGATAAACATAAAATATAAGAAGAAAAAAGACTTCATACTCATATAGTGTAGTAAAAAGTCAAAGATATTTGTACTATTATAAATGATTTCATAGAAGTTAAAATTGAAAGTTCAAAATTAAATTATTTATAAGTTTAGAAAAGTTTATAACAGAAGCTCAAAATGCAGAATTGAAGATATTTCCTACAATTGAAGAAGCGCATGAAGTAGTATTGGGACTGAATAGAGATAGTGCTGCAGGACCTGATGTCATGACAGGTGCCTTTTTCCAGGATGCTTGGAGTATAATAGCAGAGGATATATACCAGATGGTAAATTCTTTCTTTTGTGGACAAGAGCTCCCAAGATTTATTACACACACTAATTTGATGCTTTTACCAAAGAAGTTAGTAGTAAACACATTTTCTGGCCTTAGACCTATTTCACTTAGCAATTTTGTGAATAAGGTCCTTTTTAGAATTATTCATGAAAGATTAAAGAAGGTATTGCCTGAGATAGTTTAAGAGGAATAAGCTGGATTTATGCAAAGTAGAAGTATAGCTGAAAACATTTTGCTTGTACAAGAATTAGTTTCAGAAATCAGGAAAAGAGAGAAACCACCCAATATAGTGATGAAGATGGACATGATGAAGGATTATGATAGGGTTGAGTGGCTTTTTCTAACTAAAGTATTGAGGATGATAGGTTTCTTTGAGCAAATAATTGATATGGTATTCAGATTGCTGGCTAATAACTGGTATTCTATTCTTCTTAATGGGCAACCTAGAGGTTTTTTTAAGTTAATGTAAGGGCCTCAAGCAAGGGGACCCATTATTGCCTCCTACACTGTTTATCATTGCAGCAGAAGTGTTATCAAAGAGCTTGAAACAACTATTAGTTAGAAAAGACTTCAAATCTTTTGGCATGCCTAGAGGAAGTTCAAAGCTTAAATCATCTAGCATTTGCAGATGATATGATCATGTTGTGTAAGGCAGAAATAATCACTTTACAATAGGTCACAACAACACTGGAGAAATATGAGAGGATCTCTAGTCAGAAAATTAATAAGGAGAAAAGTGCCCTAATTTTCATGACAGTGTTTCACATGGAGTAGTGGTGGTAGCAGAGGTAGCAACAGGTATTTTGAGATAGGAATTTCCATTTACATATTTGGGATGTCCAATTTTCTATAAGAGAAAGAATAAGGTGTCCTATCAACAACTTATGAATAGAATTACCAACAAACTCCAATCATGGAAAGGAAAATTACTGTCATTTGGAGGTAGGGTTGTATTAATAAAACATATGCTTCAAAGCATTCTCATACATTGTTTATCTGTTATGAATCCCCCTCAAAATGTGCTAAGTACTATACAAAAAATCGTTGCTATGTTTTTTTGGAGTAGTACAGTGAGGGGAACAGGAAGGCATTAGGTTTCATGGAAGACAATGTGTTTACCTGAGACAGAAGGAGGACTAGGTTTTAGAAGACTGGAAGATGTTTGAACAACTCTATTTTGTAAACTATGGTGGAACTTTAGAACTAAAAATACTTTATGGAGTGAGTTTATGCTTAACAAGTATTCCAAGAAGCTCCATCCCAAGGAAGTCTGGTGGAAAGTGGGAGGAGGCTCTCAAGTATGGAATAAAATCTTGCAGGTTAGGGACAACATTGATCATCTTATATTCTGGAAGATTAGAGGTGGAAATACTCATATTTGGTTTGACAATTGGAGTGGTTTGGGAGATTTTTATTCCATCTTACAAGACAGTAAAAAATGGGACCCTAACTTGCAAAGTGTAAAGAATTTAATGATAGAAGGAAGGTGGAATATTGAGTTGATGAAATAGGTGTTACCTAAGGAGATAGTGAATCATGTAGTACAGAATGCGACCAGGCCATCACCAGACAATACTGGATAAGGCAATGTGGAGTGTGGATCAAAGAGGATGCTTTACTATGAAAACTGCATGGGAATATGTAAGATACAGAGAGGAACCTTCTGAATTTTACAAACAATTGTGGATTAAAGGTTTACCTTTTAAAATGGTATTTTTCATATGGAGAATGTAGAAAGGAAGAATTTTCTAGATGATACAATTAGGAGATGGGGAACGCAAGGTCCTTCCAAATGCTGGTGGTGTCAGAACCGAGCACAAGAGATCATAACACATGTGCTACTGAGATCAGATGCTGCTAACAGGACATGGTCCTATTTTTCGTATTTTGCAGGAATCATTATTCATGGACTAAGCTTAAGAGAAACAATTCTTGTATGGTGGAAAGCTCAAGTGAAACAGAGAGAGAAGATGTACTTCAGATCAATACCAGTAATCATTTTATGAAAACTGTGGAGGAGAAGAAATACAATGAAGCATGAAGGCAAAGTGGTGACAAGTCATAGATTAGTTTATAATGTCACTAGGCATCTGAGAATGTTACTTAAGGTTAGGAAACCAAGATTGGAGTTTTCTACAGAATGGCCAGGTATTCTGCAACAACTAAGTCAATTGAGGTCAATTATCAGATGCAAGTTAGTATTTTGGGAGATGCCGAGCAGGGATAGTACAAGTACAATATAGATGGGGCATCCAAAGGTAATCCAGGAAAAAGTTCATGGGATTATTGTTTAAGGAATAATCAAGGTAATTTAGTCCATGCAGAAGGATCAATTATAGAGGACACAAATAATATGGAAGCAGAAGCAAAAACAATTTTACATGCAGTTAATTATTCAAGGCAACAAGGTCAACACAGGGTTATCATCATTCATTAGCAATGTAGAATTTCTTAACTCAAAAATGGGAAATTTCATGGAAACTAATGGATATTGTTGATCAGATATAACAAGCATTGAAAGGCAAGTAGGTAATCATTCAACATATATTTAGAGAGGGCAATTAGTTGGCTAACTATTTAGCCAATTTAGCAATTCAGCAAGGTAATTTCACATTCACTTCATTCAGTCAGTTACCAAGTCAAGGTAGAAAGATATTAAATAGTGACAAGCAGCAATGTCTATATGTACAACTATTTCCAACAAAGAGGTAAGGGACTGGAGGGATACAACAAGTTACACAAGAAATATTTACAATAGGAGAAGAGGCACACAAAGAGTGAAATGCTAAGTAGCCTATTTACACCAGCCAACAAAAAAGAAATCTCATCATATTGGGGGTCTATTGGTCGAATTTATCTTAATAAGCAATTGAGGTACTTGAGCTTCTTCAAATATCAACGGTTTCGAGCATCCCAGAATCTCTATCCCAGTTATATCTGCAACTCAAGATTGTTACAAAGAGGGACAGAAAGATACAAGGATAAGCAAAGAAGGGTAAGTTTTATACTTGAAGTTAGTCACATGGCTCTGAGGACTAGACCCGCTATGTTAGCACCAAAAAACACTAATAGCAGCCAGAAGATGGAGATTTCAACTGTGGATTTTCAGTGTAACAAAGATGAATATAAGCTAAAAGATGAAAGAAAAAGCAAATAGAGAAAAGGGAAGAAACACTCACTCATGCAAGCTGGAAAAACTTTAATTCGATGTATCCAAGGTACAGAGTTGCAAATCTAGAGTTGGAGAAGAGTGAACTATTTATTAATAAAGGGAAACATGGTGAAAAGGTGGTCTGAAGAGGAGCTTATGCCTAAGCTCGATTTAGAAACTCTACTCCCCTTTTTATATTTTTATTTTTAGACCGGATCAGTCTGTTGGGCTGATACATTTTTTTACTATTTTGTATTGGATTATGATGGATAGGTTGGTCCATCTAGACATTGATTAATTAATAAAACAATAAATTAAACCAAAAAAGCCCCATTCTTGTATCCATGTAAAAATTGTAACACACATTTTCATACTACATATGAAATGGTAAATATGGATAAGCGGTGTGATGATTGTAAGAATGTGTGGCTATAGTTGACAACATAATTTTATTGGATTCTAATACATGTAGCCGAGGTGTTAAAATGAACCTAAATTGAGTTGATCCGTCTAGCTTATCCAAAATTTAATGGGTTAAATTCAAAATAATTTACTATTAGGTAAATTTTAATCCATTAAGTTCCAACCCATTTTAAAATAGAGTTCAACTGAGCCCAATTCAATCTCTACTTAAATCCGTTTAATAGAAAAAGGATTTTCTTAATGAAATCAAGAAAAATAAGTGACAATGTGTCCTCCCACACTAAAAAAATCCCACCTCATCTCACCTCTTGTAATGACTCTCACAACCATTTCCCTTGTTTTCATGTATTTTCGATGTCTAGAGTTTTTTTAAAAACTTTTCCAAGTTATTTATGACTTGATACGACTGATAGTTCAATTTTTGGACGGTTCGTTTGGGACTTTTAGTAGTATGAAAGATATTGTAGAATATTTAATCTAAATTGGCATTTGTTAGAAATATAATTTATTTTCTCACTAAAATATTTTTGATATGCATAAAATTCTTTAGTTATGGTATATCTATATTGCTTTATAAATAATTTTATAACTTATTAATATTTTAAGCGGAGATAGTAAATTTAGATGTGTTAAAATATTATTAATATTATATAATAGAAATTTTATTAGAAATATTCTCTATTAAATATGTTACATTCAAAATATTATATTTATTTTAGTACGAACCTATGTGATACCCGAGAATAAAAGGATTGGAAGGAATGTGGTGTTGCCACCACTATTTAACTAATGTGGTGGAAACATTTAACTGATATGGTGGCAACTAATCTTGATAAAACTGAAACATGTTAACGAATTAAAGTGAGTCATTCATTGCGGATATCTTATTGGTATATATGCCCTTTAGTATATATTGATCAATTAACTACATAGTTCCTTAATGTCTATACAACATTTCTATTTCACTAAACCATGTATTAGGTTTTTATGAATGAGTGGTAAATGTCAGTTGTTGACCGAGATTTTGTTATCAAATATTTTAAAATCACATTCTTGGGTTAACTAATATATTGTACAAGTTATTCAATCTTGGGTTCCAGTGAGGCACTATTCGGAGGCTTGTCAGATAGGTTTCTAGATTTGGTGTCCAGGTAGATTAGGCTTATCCTATTTATAAATTGATCTTATTTACGCTAATTGTGTGCTATTATTCTTGTTTTGGGTAGGTAGTTGTAATTTGTGTGTTGTTTGATATATATATATATATCATGCCTTATTTTTCGGTTAGGACCCTGTTCTAGTAAATTTTAATTCTATTATCTTTTAGTATGTTATAGCATTTATGAACATAGGATGTGGTATTAAGATGTGAAACCTTGGATTCATTCTTTTTCAACTAAGTTACATGAGTGGTTATTTAAATGTGTTTTAATTTACAGTAGAGGGTCAACATATACTTTGTTTGTATCATTTATTGTGAAATTTGGCACCACTTTGGCATTGATTATAACATGATTTGAATTTTAGTTTTACAGTTGCGTATGATTAATATAAGTTTTGATTCAAGTCTGGCATCTGTTTAAGATATTATTGTGAGTTTTGGTAGTGAATACAATTGTTTTGGGATTTGTGGTTCCTCTGAGTTTTGGTTCGAGTTTGACATTTGATTATGAGTTCTGTTGTATATCATGTATGTGGCCTCTCATTATTACTCACTATTTTTATTCAAATTTGGCATATGGCCTCTTGTTATTATCCACCATTACAGGTTTGAGCCCGGTGTCTGGCCTCTCGTTACTATCCACTGGTGCTGGTTTAAGCCTAGTGCACACCTGGATGACTACTATTATTTCTTGGGATGGTTTGGTTATGAATTACTTATGGTTATTTTCTTTAATTAATTCTTATGTTTCGCTTCGACTTATGAGGGAACTATTAGGTTAATTGTCTTCTTCAATGTGCATGGCAAGCATATGGGGGCCAAGTGAGGTAATGTTTGGTTTTTCTTTTCTAACCGTTCTACTTATCTTTTTGTATCACTTTTACTTATTCTTTATCGTATTTGCGTAGCTTGATAGTTATTTATCTATCTATCCCTATTTACTGTCTGCTTAGACTACATCGTCACATTTTAGTTATACTTTTCCTATATTATGCTCAATTAGCCGATGATACCTATTGCATACACATTGCTTTGATACTCATACTACATTTCTTCTTTTTTACCCCTATGTAGATCCGAGTACTAGCATCCAGTGTTGACATGATTCCTATTTTTCAATACTGATCTAGAGCAGGGTGAGCTTGATATCGTGCAAGAATAATCCTTCTCTATCTATTCCAATTTAGTATTTTGTACTCGAGACTGCTTGTATATATTATGTATATTTTGGATTCTATCTAGTACTATATGTATCTTTTAGTGGTGGCTTTAGTACCAATCATAAAAAGTCTTATAAAGAAAATTATTTATATATTTTGGTCCTCTTCCTTCTCTTATTTGATATACTTTATATGTTTCCTTTCTATTTTTTGCTTATTAATACTACTGTTATCCTTATATGTGATATTTTTTGGTTTTCATTCGTTAGCCCTTACATAACATTTCAGGCTATGACTTAGCTTGCCTATGGGTGGGATAAGGTAGGCGCCATCATGACTTGAGAAATTAGATTGTGAAAACTTGGTATCAGAACCTAAGTTTCACTAGTATTGTTGGTACTAGAGTTAATGTTTAGTAGAGTCCCATGGATCAGCATAGAGACGTCTGTATCCTATCTTCGGGAGGGTCTAAAGCATTTCTTGGGAAATATCATATTTTCTTGATCCATTACTAGGTGTTGGGTCTGAGTTGATATTTAATCTTTATTGGTTCACTCGTTATGCAGATGACTAGGATGTGGGGTGGGAAAGTTAAGGATCAAGACCTCGAGCCCGCTACTAGAGTTTCGGTTAGGGGTCGAGGTCGAACCAGAGGTCAAGGGAAAGATAGAGCAGCAACCTTATACGAGATCAACATATCACTTGATCCTGTTAGAGCTCCTAACACTGAGATAACTCTAGGTACTCTGCCACTACAATAACAGGTAGGCTAGGGGCAACCCAGGATCTATTTGGGTTTATATATTCTTCAGTCCTTTGAGATGAATCGGTATAATTATTAGTATTAGTTGGTGGTCCGCTGATTGAGGGGGATTAGCCATCAACATAGGGTAGTGTTGATTTAGGGGCACAACTTGCATCAACAATGCCTAGAGCAGAGGTTCCGCCAATAACAATAGTCCTACAACCAGTAGTATCCTATTTAGTAATGTCTGCGGAGAATAAGAAAATGCTGGACCAATTTCTGAGATTGAATCCACTAAGGTTTACCGGGATCCCAGAAAAAGATACATATGACTTCCTGTCCAGTTGTGAGGAGAGGTTATAAAATTTGGGGTTGATCGAGTCATAGGGAGTGGACTTTGTTTCTTATCTAGACACATCAGTGAGAAGGTGGTAGAGAGGTTATCTTGATTCCAGGCTAGATGGATCTCTATCAGTGACTTGGCCTCAAATCTTTATGGCTTTCTTGGGGAAGTATATGCCCCCCAGTATACGCGAGTGCCTTTGGGGTGAGTTTTCTACTTTGAGATAGGGTTCTATGTCTATTTCTGAGTATGAGGTGAGATTTCATGAGCTATTGAGGCACGCCAACATGATTCTGCCTACAATGTATGAACAAATTTAATGCTTTGTTAGGTGATTGAGATTAGCGCTTTGTAGGGCTACACAGAGTTTGGTGACTTCAGCGATGTCTTATTCTAATATTACTGAGCATGTTTATTCAATAGAAGGGATAGATTATGATTCCTAAGGGGGAAGCAATAAGAGACCACATTACCAGGGCAGTTATAGTGGAAGTCACAATGGTTCACAGTTCACAAGATGAGGATTTCACGACAGGTGCCCCCAATAGCAGCCTTATCAGCATCAAGATCAGCCTAGTCAACCAGTTCAAGTATCTCATCAAATATCAGACAGAGGTTAGCCCAGTTATAATGGTTATAGAAGTTAGAGAAGTAGTCAGCCATAGAGGGGTGTTCGGTCAGGATTGTTAAGTTGGGGTGGTTGTTTCACATCCATCGAACCTTCTAAATAGAGTAGGGTGCTCAAGCATGTTATGACTATGGGGTTGTTGTTATTTACTTCGATCATGAGTGGCCTAGTATGGATGATTGAGCCTTCAGTTCAGACTACACAATCGATCAGATTAGTGCTGTCGCCAGCTAGGGGTAGGGTACAAGGTCGTGGTGGTGGTTGAGTTCTAAAAGTGGTCATATAGAGGTAGGATAGGTGGTCGGATAGGCATCCAGTCCAATAGTGGATAAGGCCATTTGTATACTATACTAGGTAGGCCAGAGGTTGAGGCTTCGGATGCCGTGATCACTGGTATGATTTCCATATGCCATCAGCCAACTTCTACTTTGTTTGATGTCGGTTCCATATTTTCATATGTTTCTGCTTATTTTGCATCGCAGTTGGGTTTATTTTCAGAGTATTTATCTATTCCACTGCATTTAGCTACCCCTGTGGGTAAGTCTTTAGTATTGGATCATGTATATAGATCTTGTCTGGTGACTGTTCAGGAGTTTGAGACTCGGGTTTATCTCATTATAGTGGATATGGTATATTTTGATATGATTCTAGGCATAGATTGGTTATCTCTTTACCATGCAGTCTTGGATTGTTTTGCTAAGACCATTACCTTAGCCTTGCCTTGCATACCCCCTGTTATATGGTAGGGTTTTATTGCCCACACACTGATGGGGATTATTTCTTATATTCGGGCTAGAAGACTGATATTAAGTAGTTGTGAGTTATTTCCTGTGTATGCTTGGGATGTTAGTGTTGAGAGTCTATTGCTTGACTCTGTCCCTATTGTTTGCAAGTTTCCTAATATGTTTCCAACTGACCTACCTAGCTTTCCTTCTGAGCGTGATATAGAGTTTATTATTGATCTAGATCCGGGCACCCAACCTATTTCTTTGGCTCCATGTCGTATAGTATCTTTAGAGCTAAAAAAGTTGAATAATTAACTTCAAGATCTTCTAGGTAAGGGTTCTATAAGACCAAGTGTATTGACTTGGGGTGCTTAGTTCTTTTTGTGAAGAAAAAGGATGGCTCTTTGCTTATGTGTATCGACTAAAGACATTTGAATAAGGTCACAATGAATAATATGTATCCTATTCCTTGTATCGATGATTTGTTTGACCGACTTTAGGGTACAACATTGTTTTCTAAGATAGATTTGAGGTCTTGTTACCATCAATTGAGAGTTAGGGCTGTGGACATCCTTAAGATAAACTTTAGGATTCGTTACAGTCATTATGAGTTCTTGGTAATGTCTTGTGGGTTGAGCAATGCCCCAACTACTTTTATGGATCTGATGAGTGATAACACTTAAATTACACTCTTGAATGGGTGTAAGCGATTGTTGTCCATATAAAACCCAACTAGGTTGGGGTCGAATACCACAGGGAATATAGTGTGAACTCAAGTTGTTTGCGATTTAATCCACTGATAGTTTAATGTTTCCTGAAATGGGGGGTTTAGGTTTAACAAGTTGTTGTTTGTCACTTTACTTTCAATGTTTGTAAACCAAAGTTTATGAAATAACCAGAATTATGTTCACTAGGGCTTCCGATACATGACAGATGCTAAAAGTGGTTCAAGATTCTCATGGTGGGTTAGATGACAAGCTATCTTTATCGATGTCATGCTTAAATGTTTCTCAACCTAGTTAAGCGTTTAATTCCCTAATTCTCTTGGACTTAGGGAATTTTTATTCACTGCCCAGATTTTACCTCAGGTTAACCAACCTTGTTACAACGTTGATTATTAAATGAAGTATTTCCGAGTCCCTGTTGATAATTCACTTCCTACTATATTTAATTTCTTTCTCAAGCAAATCAAAGCAGGTGTGTCTACTTTTTGCATCCAACAAACGTTAATTAAAACTTCAGAATTATCAAGAGATCCACCACCTACTGAATCATAAATACTTAGCACCTTATCAAGACCTAACCCTAGATCCCATAATTTAGGTTAAGGGAGTTTAGCCACTCATGATGCAATGAGCGAAACACATAATCGAATTCATAATTTGAAAGATAAACTTACAGAGATGAATAATAACCAGTGAATCGTAGATTAGATCACAAAGAAAAATCCCAAAAATACTGATAATAATCTCTTGAAATAGTTGTGTTGTTAAAGTCTAGGAGTAGAGAGAGAAAATATCAGAGTATGTTGTCAAAAACTCAAAGTGTCAAATAATGTCTCCAATTCCCCGTAGAAAACCCTAAAGCAAAGCTTTAAATAGTTTACCCTAATTATGGAAACAAAATCAAGGTTACAACTTTTCCTCGAAATAGACGACGACATCCGTGATAGCTTATCAGGAGTCTGACGACTTATCATGGATGTCGTCAGCTCCTCTTCACTTTTGGCTCTTGCTGTCTAAGACTAACAACGACGATGACAACTTATCAGGATTTTGACGGCTTATCAAGAACATCGTCACATTCCTGCTCCAATTCTCATGTCCTATCTGCGTCTGACGGTATCCTTGATGCCTTATCACCATCCTGACGGCCTATCACAAAATGTCATCAACTCTTTCAGATGAAACTCATCTCCTATTTAAGGCTGACGACATTCCTGACGACTTATCAGACCCTTGACGGCTTATCACAAAATGTCGTCACTACTTCTACTTTAGGCCAATTCTCTGTCTACTGATGACGACCAACCTGATAGCTTATCATAGGGTTGACGACTTATCACAAATGTCGTCAGCCACACTTGTCTTCAGATTTCTTCAAATTTCAACCTTTTTGCTTCCATTATTGTTGGTTCTCTATCATATCAGCTTAAAACTGCAAAATCAAAGATAAACTAATAAAAAATAACTAAAGTTGCTCAAGACCTTGCAATTATTTAGAGTTAAAAGCCTCAAATGTGTTAGCATATGCTCACACATCAACACCCTCAACTTAAAACAATTGCTTGTCCTCAAGCAACCAAAACATAACTAAGAGAATAAAAAGTACAATTTGGCAGCTAACTACTATATTAGTTCAGAATAATTTCACCGTCTCCAAGGTCAGTCAATTTAAAACTCACTGTTGATGTTTTGAAGAACAACCATGCTCCTCACAAAAATCAAGATGCGGAAAAAATTCAGCAATAACAACCATGCCATACCAAGATCACACTATCTGAACAAGTCAGTGACTAGCAACATACCCAGTGTGCCCTCACAACAAAGAAATCCCTTTTTCACTAATATCAGAATTCACATACATAAACCTAGGTACCATCACAAGACTCACTCTCAGAATGAAGTTCCAAACACTGCATGTCAAATTCCATAGGCTTGCCCTTGTAGTCAGTACCCAAGTATTCAGACAGGTCAGTTAGGATCACTATAGGACTTTTCTTAAGATTGCAACGTAGGTAAGGGCTGGTATGATATTCATGGATATTTTAGAGTGACTATGCCTCCTTGATACTACACTAAACTCTTAGGGTTTCACTTATCAACCTTCTTTTCTTCCTTTCTTTTATTGATCACACATGCTTAAGATGGATGCGGTCTTTTCAATCATCATATTATCTTTTTATCATCTTTAACACAACTTTCTCTTTTCTTATTCCTTTTTCACGGCACCTAACTTTTTATTCTCTTCTCTTATTCTACCTCTCTTTATGCTCATTTTGCATTACACACCCCTATAATAGCCACCCTCAACTTAGGTTGTTTGCCTATGTCAAGGTGCACAGTGTCCAAAGAGGACCAGGGCCAAAACAGGTTCATTGTCAGGTAAACGGGAAGGTGAGAGGTTTCACAGAAAGAAACAGGCATATAGGCTCAAATCAGGGATCAAGGAATATTATTCACATTGGGAAGGTCATTTAGGCTGAAAGTGGGTTACAATCAAACATGGCCTATGATCCTTTCCTAACCCCTATCTTACAACTTAGGCAGGACTAACAGGGCAAGTTCTAGATTTGGCATACAACATGAGCTGAGTAAGACCTTACACACACATGGCACACAAGTACATCACATATTATTACTTATCTGATTCATGTAATTTTTTCAGCAAAAATCATCAAGTTACCAGACTAATGCCACAAAAAGATGTACCACAGTCACAGATGAATGCAATTTGCACAGTTATAAACTCAGATCAATGGAGAGGTGCTCAAAAGTCACAATACAAGATAACTACCTTAAGTACCAGTATTACTCCTAATTATCTACCAAAAATTATTACAATAACATCCTACCCTACACCCTTAACTTAAAATTGAAAATAAAGCTAAACTAAGGGTTAGAGTATACTTGGAATGACTCAAGCTCGGGGGTCATGGGTTTCTAACTCTGCTGCTGCATCATCTGCTACCCTCTCTCCATCGGGAGCTTCTGGCCTTACAGTGGTAGGGGGTCTGCTAGATGAGGCACCTGCATCCCTGGCTTTCAAAGCCTCCTCCCATATCTCATTGTCCGCTAGGGACTCTATTTTTTCTTTCTTCAACTCCTCTTTTTCGGCCTTCTTTTTCACCTTCTTTTTTACTCTTCTTTCTTCCTCGCTGTCAGGGTCATCTCTCTTATCTTTTCCCTTCTTCTCCCCCTTCTTTTTTTTTCTTTGGTAAATCTCCAGTGAGGTCAAGCATTGTAATTTCTTTCTCTGATTCATGCATAGCCGGATCTGTCAGGACCATAAATTAGTGCTGCTACAACACCCCAACATCTGCCTTTACCTTGTTCAAAGCTGCTCTGAATTTAGCTAGATCAGCCTCTGACATTTCTTTTGCTCATGCATCAAATTGGTTCTCCAAATCTGCAACCCATCCAGGAAAAGTCACAAAAGGCTCTAGAGCAGTCTTGATTCTTTTGTCTACTGCAACGACAAACTATTTGGCAAAGGCATGTAGCGGTGCCTCACACCATTTGGCTTGTTTGGCCACTTTTTTGATATCTATCGAATGAAATACAAATCCTACTGATGCTGTAGGAGCTGAGGGATTGGGTTCATTCTCAGGCACTGAACCTGCCTGTGCTGAAAAAGTTGGCTGCGCAGTCACAGAATCTTGTAATTCCATATTAGGTGCTGAACCAACATCTATAACTGGAGGGTCTGCTGCTACCTCTACATCTCTATCAAGTCTCATTCCTAGCTGATTTTCATCATACCATATGGGGTTGTGAGTTTTTTTGGGTAGGGACGTCATCATCAACCCCTACAATCTTCTGGCACATTAGCAGCTCGACACAACTCTGTGATAAGACAAGGGAAATGATAAGTAGTGTCAGTTCTCGACATTCTAATCTTCATCTCATCAGCAATGGTTTCCCCGAAATTTAGGGGAAGCTGCTGCACCATACTTGCTACTAGGATAGCTCGGTCATCACCCAGAATATTGTTTCCATCAGTGGGCATCATCCAGATATGCACTATCCCCCGCCAAAACTTTGCCTCTTGAGTCAAAGGACTTAAGATTCTCTCATTTGGGTTGGTCACCCATGTTTTTTCTCCTTCGTCTATGATGTTGGCCAACTACGGAAGTTGATTTGCCTAATTTTTAATCCGAGCATAGACTGAGGGTGAAGTGGCCTGAAGAGTGAAGTTGGGGCCATGCAAGAACCTGTTGATGGTTCTGATTGAGATATCAACCCTTACTCCCCTTACCTGAACTCTCTCCAATAGGGGCTGGTATGCAACTCTTTCTCCTGACCTACATATGTTTTCCAACTAAGCCTGGTAGTTCACGTAAAACTCTCAGACCAGTGCATGGCAAAATGAGCTTCCCCCTTTTGTAGTCCATCCCAAGCTGTACTCTTGGAACTTCTGTTCCAATCCAGGATACCTACGCAGACCTTTGGTGATAATCCTCTTTTCTTCCTGAATCGGCCTTTTAGTCCTTCTTCTATCAGTTCTGCGGAGCCCAGCAGTGAAGATGCCCTCTGCCTTGGGAATTTGCCATCTAGCATTGTCTCAAACTTTGGGGTTTTTACATTTGATAAGTGTTCCCCAAATTGGAGACTCCTCATTATCTTGTTGTTAAGTGGAAGGGGATTCAAATGCTGTTCCCTCAGACTTAAGCTCCTCAGACCTTTCATGTTCTTCCTCTTCAGGTTCAACATGTTCAGACTCATGCTGCTTATGTTCAGAATATTCAGATGCCTCCTGCTCAGAAGAAGTTGTTGTTTTAGTGTCCTCACTATCCCCCACCTCAACTAGTAGGGGTGGTGAAGGTTGGTTAGGGATTTTCTTCTTCTTTCGCTCCCTGAGCATAGGTTCTTCCTCTCCATAATCAGACTTCTCATCGATGAGCTTCCGGCATACACTTTTCTGTTGTTCCTTCTTTGTAAGCATGGGTCTCTTTCCTTTGGGTGCCATTATAGGGCTCCTGTAGCAATAGAAAAACCATTATTTAATCCTCAAGAGCCTAAACACAAACACATTAATCATTTAAGCTTCACATCCTTTGAAAAGGGTCATTCATGCTTCAGGTTCCAGATGTGATGATATTTCTTGATAAGTCGTCATGACTGTGATAGCTTATCATAATTATCGTCAGCCTTAGACAGAACCTGCAAAACTTTATCAACTTCTGATGACATTTATGATAAGCCATCATAACCATGATAGCCTATCACAAATGTCGTCAGCTCTAAACAGGACCCACTTCATTCTTAGCAGCCTTTGACGACATTTCTGATAAGCCGTCACAGTTGTGATAGCTTATCATGAATGTTGTCATATCTTATCAGAACCCTACTTTTGACTTTCACTCAATTTTTTGGTCCCATTATTTCTCAAAATTCACTTGAATTCTATTTTTTAAGTTTAACTTAAAAGCTTTAGGATTGCATAACAAACCCTAGTTCTGATTTTAGCCCCTTTTTACAAGTTGAACTTGGTTCAAGATTTTTGGGAACTTAGGTTATCATCAAATATCACTTACCACTTGAAAAGAAAATTTGAATTTTAGGCATACTTGGTAGGCAACTTCACTTGTTCACACGATTTAGAGGGGATGACAGGAGAATGGAAAAGGTTCTTGATTTTGCTTTCAAATCCCACACTCACAAGGAAGATGTTTTTCTTGATTAACTTTGGGAAATTATCACGAAGGAGTAAGTAAATAAACTAAGTAAAGAAAGAAATAAACTAAGGAAGGAAAGAAAAAAAGACAGGCGGGAACATGAGAAGGTTCGACTGTAGGCCGGGTTGGATTTTCTGAATTGGGCCCAAAATGGTCTAACAATACTTTCAAGGTTTTCTTGACGACATCTTGTGATGGCTTATCACAAGTGTGATAGCTTATCACTGATGTCGTCAGCCTTAATAGAAACTGCCTCAAATTTGGCCTCTCTGACGACATTTTTGATAGCTTATCACAGTTGTGACGACTTATAATAAATGTCATCATGACCTTTTAGCTGACCTCCTCATTTTTCACCTTCTCTGTACTAAATCCTAACTATAAAATAAATACTTTACTAGAATATAAAATTTTTGGGTTGCCTCCCAATAGCGCCTGATTTACTGTCGCGGTACGACTTGGTTGTCTTGACTACTCAGACTTCACCAAGACAACCTGTTGATACCCCTTTACCATCAACACAGAATACCTCAACGATTGAGAAAACACTCATCTTTTTTTCCTGAGCCATAGATGAGTGTATTTTGAAGTATGCTTCTTTGTCATTGAATCTGAACTTTAGTTGGTTCAACTCCATGTCTACTATCACTCTCCCAGTTGCAAGTAGTGGCCTACCCAAGATGATGGGCACTTCAAAATCAACTTCACAATCTAGGACTACCAAATTAGTAGGCAGAATAAAGTCGGCTACCTTTACCAAAACATCGTGTAATATGCCTACAGGTCGCTTCACAGACCTATCTCCCATCACCAACCGCATATTCATTGGGGTAGGATCCCCCAATCCCAGTTTTTTTATACACAACAAGTGGCATTAGGTTTCTACTGGCTCCTAGATCGCATAGTGCTTTTGTGAATTTCATGGAACCAATAGTACACAAAATGGTAAATGCTCCAGGATCTGCCTTTTTCTATACTACAGACCATGTACAGATAGCGCCATAATGGAGAAGGTTGTCCTCCGGCTCATGTCTAACCTTTAATTTCTTGGTCACAAGGTCTTTTATGAACTTTGCGTATCCTGGCATTTGTTCTAGTGCCTCAACTAAAGGTACATTTTTTGTCAATTGCTTGAGCATTTCCATGAATTTGCTTGATTTTACATCATTAATTTTTTTCTTCAACCATTGAGGAAAGGGAGGTGGTGGTCTTGGGATAGTTTTCAACACCACTTCTTCTTTTTTCTCTTTTTTCTTCTCTGAAGCATCAACAGAACTATCCAACTTCTCGGACTCCACTGGATTATTTTCTTCGAATTCATCAACAACTACCTCACTATCTACAGATTTCCCCCTAGAAGGGCCTGGTAAGATCTTACCACTCCTAGTGGTAATTTCCATACACGAGCCATCATTTCGTGGATTCTGAACTGTATCACTTGGTAACATTTCACTCTTTCTCTAGTTGACTGCAGTGGAAAGTTGGCTCATCTGCTGCTCTAATTGTTTGATTGCAGTGGAGTGTGAGTCCACCAACTGACTGATGGATGTAATATCCGTCTTCATGGTGGTTACACTAGAGTTGGTGTCCTCAACTCCCTTCAACAACTTCTTCATCATGTCCTCCATATATATCTTTCCAGAGCTAGTTACAGCAGCTTCCCGATTTCCAGGGGGAATATATAAACCACTCCTGTCATTATTACTTCTCTAGTTTCCCTACTCCCTATCTTTGTAACTAGGATTATTATAAACGTTCCGACCTTGATTTCCTTGGATATTGCCTTGAAAACCCCCCAGATTATTAACATAATTCGCCTCTTCTTCAGGATCCTCATCAACTCGGTCTTAAGACATTACAACCTTCACTTTCTCAGTCTTTCCCGATAATAAGTGATTGGTGAGCAAGTCCATCTGAGTTTTTAGATGGGACATGTCTTGATCTCTCTCCTTATCTCTCCTGCTTTGTTCAACATACATACCAACAGAAATAGTAGGGCTGGCTACCACAGACTCCCAGGTATGCCAAGCCCGACTCTGTTTGGTCATCCTATTCAGCATATCTGAGGCATCATGAAAAGACAAATCAACAAACGAACCATAGCATCATTATCTACAATTGGCTTTGTTATAGAGTTTAGGGCTCTGTACAAAGTCTCCATCAAGTGTAGGTCCATCATATTATGGTTCGGACACTGTGTTAGCTTCTTCTTGAATCTTTCTCATGTCTCATGCAAAGCTTCGGTAGGGAGGTGTCTAAAGTTGCTGATCTCGTCTCTCAGCTGTACCATCCTGGAGGGTGGAAAAAACCGTTCTAGGAATGCTTTTTTTAATTACTTCCAGTGGGTGATAGAATCAGGCGTAAGCTCATTCATCCATAATGTTGCCTCCCTAGACAGAGACAACGGGAAAAACCTTAACCGGATAGCGTTCAGGCCCACTCCTGGGTTATTAAAAGATTTGCAAATGGGGAAAAAATTCACCAGATGCAGGTTGGGGTCATCCCCAGGAAATCCACCAAACAACCTCTTTATATTTAGGAGTTGGATCATAGTACTCGTAATATTAAACTTGGCTCTAGGTTCCAACGGTGGAGGAATAATTGCACCCGTTGCACCTTCCCCGTCTATGCCATCATCATCATTATTCATATCATACTGGAACAGATGGTACTCTTGTCTTCTTTGGATTGGACGGTTTTGGTTAACATTATGTAACACTTGTGCAACTATCTGCTCTACACGTCTTGGGTTACCAGGGTTCAATAACTCCTCGTCCCCCAAATCTTCATCCTTAGGGTATGGATATCGTGCATGTTGCCTGAAATTTTGCACATTTACCTGAGCTCTAGCTAAGGCTACCAGTCTGTCAGCCTCTTGCTGTTCTGCCATTCTTCATATTTGTTACGGTTTTGGATTTAGTGGTAATAATGTTTCTCCAGAACTTTTGGTGCTTGTCATACACTATAAAATCCTGCAAATAAACAAAAACAACAAATAAACGTAAATCTAGGAAACATAACTAACAGTCAATTAGCACATACAAACTTTTGCTTACAACCATATTCCCCGGCAATGGTGCCATTTTTGATAACGCTCAAATTACACTCTTGAATGGGTGTAAGCGATTGTTGTTAATATAAAATCTCACTAGGTTGGGGTCGAATCCCATAGGGAATATGGTGTGAAATCAAGTTGTTTGCGATTTAATCCACTGATAGTTTAATGTTTCCTGAAATGGGGGGTTTAGGTTTAACAAATTGTTGTTTGTCACTTTACTTTCAGTGTTTGTAAATCAAGAGTTTATGAAATAACCAGAATTATGTTCACTAGGGCTTCCGGTACATGACAAATGCTAAAAGTAGTTCAAGATTCTCACGGTGGGTTGGATGACAAGCTATCTTTATCGATGTCATGCTTAAATGTCTCTCGACCTAGTTAAGAGTTTAATTCCCTAATCTCTCGAACTTAGGGAATTTCTATTCACTGCCCAAATTTTACCTCAGTTTAACCAACCTTGTTACAATGCTGATTATTAAACGAAGTATTTCCGAGTCCCTGTTGATAATTCACTTTCTACTATATTTGAATTCTTTCTCAAGAAAATAAAAAAAGGTGTGTCTACTGTTTGCAACCAATAGACATTAATTAAAACTTCATAATTATCAAGAGATCCTACCACCTATTGAATCTTAAATACTTAGCACCTCATCAAGACCTAACTCTCGATCCTATAATTCAGGTTAAGGGAGTTTAGCCACTCATGATGCAATGAACGAAACACATAATCGAATTCATGATTTGAAAGATAAACTTACAGAGATGAATAATAACCAATGAATCGTAGATTAAATCACAAAAAAAAATCCAAAAAATAATGATAATAATCTCTTGAAATAGTTATGTTGTGAAAGTCTAGGAGTAGAGAGAGAAAATATCTGAGTATGTTGTCAAAAACTCAAAGTGTCGAATAATGTCTCCAATTCCCCCTAGAAAACCCTAAAACAAAGCTTTAAATAGTTTACACTAATTATTGAAACAAAATCAAGGTTACAGCTTTTCCTCGAATTAGACGATGACATCCGTGATAGCTTATCAGATGTCTGACGACTTATCACGGATGTCGTTAGATCCTCTTCACTTTTGGCTCTTGCTGTCTAAGACTAACGACGACGATGGCTTATCAGGATTTTGACGGCTTATCAAGAACATTCCTGCTCCAATTCTCATGTCCTGTCTACATCTGACGATATCCTTGATGTCTTATCACTATTCTAGCGGCCTATAACAAAATATCATCAACTCTTCCAGCTGAAACTCATCTCCTGTTTAAGGCTGACGACATTCCTGACGACTTATCATACCTTTGACGGATTATCATAAAATGTCATCACAACTTCCACTTTAGGCTAATTCTCTGTCTACTGATGACGACCAACCTGATAGCTTATCACAGGGCTGATGACTTATCACAAATGTCGTCAGCCACACTTGTCTTTAGATTTCTTCAAATTTTAACCTTTTTGCTTCCATTATTGTTGGTTCTCTATCATATCAGCTTAAACTACAAAATCAAACATAACCTAATAAAAAATAACTAAAGTTGCTCAAGACCTTGCAATTATTTAGAGTTAAAGGCTTCAAATGTGTTAGCATATGCTCACACATCAATGAGCCTCATGTTTAGGCCATATTTGGACTCTTTTATGATATTTATTGATTACATTATGATATATTCAAGGAGAGAAGAAACACGAAAAACATTTAAGGATTGTGCTCTACACTTTTAGAGATCATTATTTTTATTCCAAGTTCTCAAAGTGCGAGTTCTGGCTTGAGTCTGTAGCATTCTTGGGTCACCTAGTATCCAAGAACGGTATTATGGAGGAACCAACTGTAATACCCCGTATTTTCCTAGCATAATTTAAATCCCAGTGCATGAGTATTCATATATAAAATTTTCAAAATACTATTTATTTTTTAGTTTAGAGCTTACCATTTCATAGGAAATTCAGTCAGCTTTCGAACGATGCACAGTTTGCCCAAATACGATACCCGGGCGAAGAGTTATAGCTATCTTTGTAAAATAGTGTACCATTTGGTGCACCAACGCGTCGCAGAGACATGCTAAATGGCAATTTTTTGAAACCAGTGAGCCAACGCGATAAGGCCGTATCACGGTGAACTTTTAGGTCTCAACCAGTAGGAAGCTGCAATTCCATCGCATCGCGCCAAAGGCCAAAATGGCACACATCAATTTTCAGTGGCTCGACGCGATTGTACTGCATCATGCCAAGGCCAAAATCGAGATTTTCAGTCTGCGAATTAAATTTCCAAGGGGAGGTTTGGTCATTTTCCTAAGCCTTAAATTTATCCTAAACACAAAATTAAAGCCTAACAGGGCATTATATGCCTATTATTCACAAACTACTCTATAAGGAATCCATTCTCTTCAAGAACAAGAAAACCTAGACTTTAAAATTCCAGGCCAAATCTCAAGAACCCCCCATCAATCCTCACGAATTCGTCAACCCAGGTATGTTAAGTGTTCATCCATGGGTTCCTTTCACCCATGGATTCCATGTATCCATTTTTAATTACAAAGTTATAAATTTTTCAAGTTATAATGATTTTAACTTATGGTTTTAACCATGAATCTCCATGAATCTTGATTTTTTACCATGCTTCAAAGAATTTATTATTGTTATCAAGTCCTATATGTTTTAATGATGTTATTCTTCGAATTAAATCATGATTAAGTTTCATTGATGTTAGAATCATGCTATTTCTTCAATCTTTATACTATTCCCATGATTTGCTTAAACTATGGACATCAAGTGTTTGATGAAATGTTTATAAGAGTGGATTTTATTAAATATTCCCATGATTATGTCTTTCAAGATTTGTACCATTTTACTGTTATTACTTTTGAGTCTTGGTGGTTTTGAATACCCAAAAACCATACTTGTTTACTTAGTCTCATCCCAGCACTTTCAGAATAACCTCGGAGTATATTATGAGCATTACTAGATCAATCAGTTAAATATACGACTATTTAGTAATCCATTGTCATTCAGTTAGGAGTAGGATTTAGCACCGAGTAAGTGCAGGGATGATGGCTTCCCCGTCAGATAGGCAGAGTCATTAGTAGCAGTCCCTGTACTCCATATCTACGTAGCCAGCATAGGATATGAGAAGTCACCCGTCAGTTTAGGCTTGACTATCTCGTAGGGGTCACCCGTTAGTTTAGGATTGACACCCTTAGTCCTTCGGTACAGTACATTAGTATAGTGGATACACATATCCAGCGTTAGTACTCGTGTCACAGTACTAACACCCTTCCAACTGGGCTTACAGGTTGGACCCCAATTAACCCAGATTAGGGCTTGTCGGTTAGATGATACCTCCCACAATCTCAATTATATTTTCAGTCCAGTAATCAATTCAGATACTCAGTCTTAGTGTTGTTTCACCAAAGCATACATATATCAGTTATTTCAGTATTTTAATTTATAGATTTTATTTAGTTTATGTTACATGCTTGGTCATGCATCCCCAGTATCTACAGATTTTATGTATCTTTAATATTTACAGTTTTTATGCATCCTCAGTAATTACAGACTCCATGTATTGTTAGTATCAATAGATTTTATACACTCTATTCAGTACTTTATGTTATGCATACATATTCAGACGATTACTTATCCATGTTCATAAAACCATGCATATCAAACTACCTTATTTAGCATACCAGTATATTTAAAGTATTAATCATATACCTATTTCTTTAGCACTATGATGTATTATATCATAGGTTCGAACATCCAGTTCCCGGATTGCATATAAACTCCTCAGGCTCTCAGCAGTAGTAGTGGTGAGTCCTCATATTTCAATGACAAATTATTTTTATTTCATGCTTTTAGTTTAGTAGTCAGTTGGAGTTAGTTGGGGCCTGTCCCATCAACTCATATTCAGTCAGTCTAGAGGCTTTTTATACAGTACAGTCAGTTATTCAGTATTCAGACTTCAGTTGATATTGTTAGATTATTTTATCAGTTTGGTATTTACAGATTTTACCAGTTTTCATTACTTAAAACCTTATGGCATAACAATTCTTCTTTCGCATTACCATTATATTATTTAGTACTCATAGCAGGTACTATCTCATGGGTTAGCTTGTAATTCTTTGGAATTGTAAGCACCGTGTGACGGCCAGGGTGTACTCTCGGGGTGTTAAACCAACAAAGATTGAGGCTATTCGTGGTTGTTCTAGGCCTACGTCACCTACTGAGGTTTGCAATTTTGTTGGGTTGGCAGGTTATTATAGCTGGTTTATTAAGGTTTTTTCTTCTATTACATCCCTTATGACTAGATTGACCAAGGAGGTTTCATTCTAGTGGTTTACAAGTTGTGAGGCGAGCTTTCTGAATCTTAAGGATTTTCTTACTTTAACTCTTGTTCTGAATCTTCCAATAGAGGGAAAGGGTTTTACTATCTATTTTGATACATCAAGTGTTGTTCTGGGGTGTGTTCTTATGCAATAGGGTTATGTTATTGCATATGCGTTGAGGCAACTGAAGTTTTATATGTGCAACTACCACACTTATGACTTGGAAATGGTAACAATAGTTTTTGTTCATAGGATTTGGAGGCAGTATTTGTATTGGGTTCACTATGAGATCTTTGTTGATCACCAATTCATTATATTATGACCTAGAAGGAGCTTAATTTGAGGCAACGTAGATGAATTGATTTACTAAAGGACTATGATATCTATATTCTCTACCATCAGGGCAGGTCGAATATGGTTACATACTCCTTTAGCCAGAAGTCAGTGAGTATGGGTAGATTAGCCTTTATTTTAATTTCTCAGCAGCCATTGGCTTTGGACATCCTGTCCTTAGCAAATTTGATGGTTTGTTTGGATATTTTGACCCTCAAAGGATCATTGCTAGCATTGAGGCCAGATCTACCTTGTTAGAGTAGATTAAGGGTTATTAGTTTGAGGATAGAAGGCTTCGTAACATTTGAGAGTAGGTATTGATAGGTAAGTCTAGAAGGGATACCTTGGATTTTGAAGGTGTCCTGAGGTTCGATGGTTGTAATTATCCCAAGGGTTGAAGATATGATTTAGTTAAATCTTGATGAGGATCATATCTCCAAATACTCTATTCACCTTTGGACAACTAAGATGTATTGATATTTGAGGCAACACTACTAGTAGAACTGTATGTGGAGAGATATAGCAGGGGTTGTGGCTCGATTCCTTTGTTATTAGAAGGTAAAGGATGAGGATTAGAGACCTAATGGATTGCTTCAACAACTACATATTATTAAGTGGGAGTGAGAGTGATTTACGATGGATTTTATTGGTGGATTGCCTCACACTTCATGTGGTTTTGATAACATTTGGGTCATCATGAATCAATTTACTAAGTCCGCACATTTTATCCCTATTCGAGTTTCCTAAAGTGCTGAGAGGTTAGCCCGTGTCTATATTTAGGAGGTGTTTCACTTATATAGGGTACCTGTGTCTATTATTTCAAATGGAGGCTCTCAGTTTACTTTTACCTTTTGGAGGACATTTCAGGAGGAGTTGGTCATCCAGGTTGACCTTAGCACTGCAATTCATACAAAACTAATGGGTAGTCAGAGCAAATGATTCAAGTCATAGAGGATATGTTCCATGCTTGTATGTTAGATTTTGGGGGGTCTGTGGGACCAGTTTCTACCTTTGGCAAAGTTTGTGTATAATAATAGCTTTCGTTCCAGCATTTATATGGCCCCACTTGAGGCATTATATCTTAGGCAGTGTTGATCTCCTATTGGTTTGTTTGAGACTTTTGAGGCTAGGACTCATGGTACAGATTTGCTTCGTAAGTCATTGGACCATGTTCGGGTAATTCATAATATGCTACGAGTAACTCAAAGTTGAAAAAAGAGTTGTGCTGACCGTAGATATTGTCCAATTATGTTTAGACTTGGTGTAGGGTCTGCTTATGAGTATCACTCATGAAGGGTGTGATGAGGTTCGGGAGGAAAGACAAGCTTAGCCCTAGGTATTTTGGACCATTTGAGATTCTGCAGACAGTTAGGGAGGTAGCATATGTGTTGGATTTCCTCTTGCCTTTTCTTCTATTCACCTGGTGTTTCATGTATCTATGTTGCAACAGTAAATTTCAGATGATTCACACGTGCTCTGATGGGAATCGGTTCAGTTGGACAAGAGGTTGGCATTTGTAAAAGAGCCTGTGTCCATTTTTACCAGATGTTAGACGGTTGCTCTCTAGGGACTTTCCAGTATTTAAGGTTCAATGGCATCACTGTCTGGTTAAGGAGGCTACCTGAGAGACCAAGCGTGATATACAGACGCAGTAACCCTTCCTGCTTGAGACCTCAGGTAATTCCTTGTTACTTAATTTCACGGAGGAAAGTCATTTTAGTAGTAGATGTTGTAATGACCCTCGCGGTCATTTCCCTCCTTTTCATGTATTTTTAGTTTCTAAAGCCTTTCTATAACTGCCCCAAGTTATTTATGACTTGCTGGGACTGACAATTCGATTTTCGGACGGTTTGTTTGAGAATTTTAGTCATACCACATATATTGTGGAATATTTAATCTAAGTTGACAATTGGTAGAAAAATAATTTATTATCCTTCTAAAATATTTTTGATATGTATAAAATTCTTTAGTTAAGGTATATCTACATTACTTTCTAAATAGATTTATAACTTATTAATATTTTAAGCGGAGATAGTAAATCTAGACATGTTAAAATATGACTATTATATAATAGTGATTTTATTAGAAATAATAATTCTCTATTAATTATGATATATTCAAAATATTGTATTTATTTTACCACAAATCTATGTAATACGTGAGAATAAAGAGAAAGGAAGGAATCTGGTGTTACCACCACTATTTAAGTAACGTGGTGCCAGATATTTATCTAATATGATGGCAACTAATCTTGATGAAATTGACCCATGTTAACAAATTAAAGTGAGTCATTCATTGTATCTATCATATTGGTGTGTTTGCACTTTAGTAAATATTGGTCAATTAATTACATACTTTCTTAATGTCTATGCAACATTTCCATTTCACTTAACCATGTATTTAATTATTATGAATGAGTGGTAAACAACAGTTGATGATCGAAATTTTTTTATCAAATATTTTAAGATCACATTCTTGGGTTAACTAATATATTGTACAAGTTATTCAAGCTCGGGTTCTAGTGAGGCATAATTCAGAGAGTTTTCGGAGAGGTTTCTAACTTTGGTGTCCAGGTAGGCTAGGCTTACCCTATATTTAGATTAACCTTATTTACCATAATTTTATGCTATTATTCTAGTTTAGGGCAGGTAGTTGTAGTTTGATTATCATTTGATATATATATCATGCCTTATTTTTCAATTAGGACCCTATTCTAGTAAATATTGGTTTTGTTATATTTTAGTATGATATAGTATTTATGAGCATATGATGTGGTATTAAGTTTTAGAACCTTAGATTCATCCCTTTTTAACTAAGTTACATGAATAGTTATTTAAATTTATTTTAAATACAGTTTAGGGACAACATAAACTTTATTTCTGTCATTTATTGTGAAATTTGGCACCACTTTGGCATCAGTTACGATATGGTTTGGAATTTAATTTTACATTAGGGTATGGTTGCTAGATTCTTAGGTTCGAGTCCGGTATTTGGTAATAATATTATCTGGGAGTTCTAGTACTGATTATGGTTGTTTTGGGAGTTGTGATTTCTATTTTGGTTTGAGTCCAACATCTTATTATGAGTTCTATTGTATATCATGTATGTGGCCTCTCATTATTACCCACTATTTTTGATTCTAATCTGGTATATGGCCTCTTGTCATTATCCATCACTATCGGTTCGAGCCCGACGTCTGGCCTCTTATTACTACACATTGGTGCCGATTCAAGCCTGGTGCACATCTGGATGACTACTATGATTTCTTGGGATGGATTCAGTTATGGATTATTTATGTTTATTTTCTTTAATTAATTTTTGTGTGTCCTACCTTCTTATGGAGGCACATTGGTTTAATTATCTTTTTAGTGTGCCTGTCGAGCTTATGGGCCCCCCGTTTGGTTATGTTTGGTTTGCCTTTAATTACTACGTTATTTATCTTTCTATATCACTTACTTATTCCTTTATAAGTTGTGGATTCAAGATTTAAGGTTTGCGTGTGCTTAATTTTTATATCATAAGTTGGTAATGATGACATTGTCTAAATGCACAATTATTTAAATGCAACATTAAAGTAAAAGTACAATTAATATAACCAAAAAAGTCTTCCAATCCCAAGTTTCATACGAAAAAGACTTTTAGTCACAAGTCCAAATCCAAAAGAGAAACCTAATCATAGGGAAAAAATCACAATTGTGCTTGACGACTTTTCATATTTCGAAAATAATGAATAATAACATCATTACTACATAGAAAACTAAACAACCATTTAAAAATTCATCACCCATATTGTTGCGTAGTTCATTTTTGATGTAGTTCATGGAAGAGAAAGCTCGTTCCACAGAAGTAATAACAATATGAAGAATGAGAGTAAACTTGATAAGAAAATATATAAGAAGCCAAGTCTAATGAAATTTTTATTCTACCAAAACTTTAGCAATATTAGTAATTTCCTTCATATTAAAAAATCTCTTGTCAGAACATCGAACATATGCTATGAAATTATCAAGCTAACAACTGAGATCTCGAAGTTTGTTGCTATCAAACTCATTCAGATAATATTCAGCCAACCTCATTATTTTTTTCCTATAGAAATTACCAAATGACTTAGCTGAATGCAAACAAGCCATACCAAGAAGTAAGTCAGTACTTACAACATCAAAATGATTATTAAGCTCCTGAAGCAGCAAATCAATAATAACACAAAATCTTCCAACAAGAAAATTATATGAATATGTAACATCAAGAGTTCTACACTTTGACTTATCGGGAATGTAGCAAGCATCCATTTTCAGAATTACTATCTCATATTTATCATAAAAAGAAAAGAGAACCTCCAGTAATGATTTTTATCGACTATCCCTTATCCTATGTGGTTCATGCTTGCCAGTATTGAGCATCTCCATAATGTTGACAATATCTTGATCCATCTTTTGTAACACGGAGTTGAAATAATTTGTCATCAATAGAACTTTCAACATCAAGTGTAGCATAAAAGAAAAATTAAAACCCTTAATTGTATTATCAAAAGTTTCACTATTAAGCCTGTCAAGATAATTTGGGAACTCACGTGCAACAAATCTAAGAACATAATGAATTGATGAAAATATGTCAATGAAGTTCTTTAATGTCTTACAGTTTGATCCCTAGCGAGTATCAGATGGTCGTTGAATCCCATGTTCTTGAATTAGTCTTCGTCTTTTGTGAACTTTACAAGAAATGAGCAACTTCTCTAACTTTGCAGCTTGATGTTGTCTTAGAAAATCCCTTCTCTTATAATATTCCCTAAAAATATTCAAAACATTAGTAACTAAACAAAGAATCATCCATATCTAAATTATTCTTCACAAGATCCACAAGTGTCAGCTGTAATTAGTGAGCAAAACAATGAGTAGACTATGTAAATGGAGTAACCCGTAAAATTAAACTCTTAAAATCATTTAGTTCTCCTTGAATATTTTTGGCATCATTGTAACCTTGTCCACATATTTAGGACGGACTTAGTGAGTGATCTGAAATAAAAAAGTAGACCGACTCCTTCAATTATCATGTAGATATATCACGAACATAGAAAACACCAACAAATTGCTCTATCACTTTACCCTTTCTGTCAACATATCACAAAACAAGTGCCATTTGCTCCTTATATGATACATATTTTTACTTATTAACTAGTATATCAAAATAATCACTATCTAAATCTTCCGTTATAGCTTTAATTGTTTCTTTTGTAGAAGTACCAATTATCTTTTCGAATTTTTGGGCAACAAATCATTTCATTTTTTGAAGAATTTTCTAAAATAATGCTCCCAAGATCGTGATCCATGTTACCATACAATCGCAAAAGTTCATATTTATGATACACTCTCATCAAGAACACAAAACAACAATTCCAATTTCAAATGATATCTTACCACTAATTGAAGTATCCAAGCGATGACGAGATTCATTTTTTTCTTTATCGGAATGTTTGTCAAAAAATGAGCAAATTAATTCTGATTGATTCATCAAATCAATCATCATGTTGAAACACTTGTTGTGGATGTATTAACCTCTCCAATATCAGTTCGGAATCTCTCCAAAGTTTTGTCCAATGCTTAAAGTCATTTTGCGTAAAAACAACATGTCCCATATTTCCACAACCTTTATGCTCAGTTTTAAACAAATAACATCACAAACAATAAGTAGTATCTTTTGATACACTATACTCTAACCTCTTGAAATATTTATCCTTCAACCAACCAGGATGAAACTTATGCATTGTTATTTCTTTTTTCCAAATTGAGTTTTCAGAAAAGTGTGTTCCTTAGGCTGGTATGTCCTTTTTTGAATATAACATATTCTAATTTCATCTTGTATATTATGATCATATTCTACTATAGGTATTCTTTCTGCTGGATTGACTTTCAAATATTCAAACTTATTATTTTAAGGAGTTGTATCTCTTTGAACTTCTGAAGGTGTGGATGATGCAATGGATGAAACAGTAGTACAAGAGCTTGATTTTCCTTTCTTTGATTTAATAACAAACTTATTATAACGCCTCGAGTCTATACCCTGGATTCTACACGGTGCTCATAATCTTGAAGGACCACAAGCTAACCCATGACGGGTACCTACTGCAATAACTGAATAATATCACTGTAAAAATACAGAAATTAGATGGAAATAGCCATAAGGTTTAAAACTGAAAAAATCAATTTTTGAAAACTGAAAAAATCAATTTTTGAATACTGAAATCAATACTGTAAACTAAAAATCTGTCTGAAAAATACTCTAGTCTGAAAAGCCTCTAACTACCTGAATAAGGAGTTGATGGGACAAGTCCCCAACTAACTCCGACTACTGAAATGAACTAAGTTCTGAAATACTGGAATAATAAATCTATCCTTGGATAATGAGGACTCACCACTAGTCTGCTACTGGTGGATCGGGCTGCTAAGTATGATCGAGAGCCCGTACGTCTAAACCTATGATATAAGACATCACAACATAAAGAAAAGTATGTGTCAGTACTTTAAATGTATTGGTATGCAAAGTGAGGTAGGCTGAAATACATGGGTTCATATGCATGAACAATACTGACTGAATGACATGAGTATAACTAAATGAGAGAACATGCATGAATACGTAAATTGTAACTGAGGTCATGATAACATTGGATACTGAGTTCTGAATTTCTAGTTTACTGATATCTGAGTTTACTGATACTATATTATTGTTAACTGAGTGACTGTATCTGACAGTCCTGATTCTATGGAGCTATTCTGAGTTCCGTACTGAATTGAGTGACTATATCTGACAGTCCTGATTCTATAGAACTAAACTGAGTTCTATTCTAAAGACTGAAATTGAGACTGTAAGAGGTAATCATCTAACTGACATGCCCCTCTATGAACTTATTGGGGTCCAACCTGTAACCCCAGCTGGAAGGGTATCAGTACCGTGCCAAAGGTAAAGACAAACTGAGTTACCCTTATCTGGCAGGTTCTCTGAGTGAGAAGGGTGGTACCCTCAACTGGTAGGTTGATGTCGCAAACCATGCTGGCTATGTAGTTATAGAACGCAAGGACTTCTTCTAAGGATCACACCCTCTACTGGCAGGTGAGTCCCCATCTTTGGGTTCACTCGATGCTGAATCCTACTCCCAACTGAATAGACACTGGACTGAATTCTAAACCGTTCTAGGCTGGACTGAACTATTACTGATCGTACTGTATAACTGAACTGAACTGAGTTCACTGGGTTTCGTGGACTGATGGAATACTATTGAATTCTGTTAACTGACTGAGTACTACTGAGCTTTCCTGAGTTCTGTAACTGACTGAATTCTACTGATCGTGAAATGACTGATACAATTTCATGACTGACCATGGCTCTAGGTAAAAGGCTAAATTATTGGGAACTAAATACCCCCAGGACTCGATAGCATAAATTATAAGACATAGCATAATCTTGAAACATGATAGCTAATTACTTGATCACTATTCCTTCATTGGGATATTCTAGGAAACACTTGCATGACATGAACTTGAATACATTCTAACATGATATAATTTCACTATTCAACTCACATAAGCAATTCAACAAACACTTGGAGGACATAGTATGTGCACATAATACTAAATAACATGCGAGCATCATAATTTAAAATACTAAATTCATAATTTGGAGGGCATTAGCATGAATTAACATAGTACAAAACATATAACAAATAATTTTGTACGCATCTCGCAAGTGAATCATGAACTAGAAATTCCATTATCAGGGTAGTCATGAACACATTCAAATTCAACCATGAAATTCATCAAACTCATTAACTTGTAGTTAAAAAAAGGTTCTTGAACTCCAAGGGTGTAAAAAAACCCTTGGATGAACACTTGACATACCTTGGTTGCTAAATTCTTGAAGAATGATAGTGAAATCTTAAGCCTTGAGTTTGAAATTTGATCTCCTAGGGTTTTTGTTCTTGAGTAATTTCTGAATAGAGAATGAATTTTTGCCTCTAAAGGGCTTAGTTTTGTGTTTTGGGGCTGATAGTTGTGGGTAAAAGACCCCAATACCCTGAGAAATACGACTTTTAATTATTGAAAACTGAATTAGCGACGCACAGACCAATGCGTCGCTTTGATGGGGTTGATGCTATGGCTAATGCTCCGTGTTTAGTCCGCTCCGGTTTGCTAGAATTTGCACTGGAGAGCCGGAGAAAAATATTCATCGTGATAGATGACGCGACACATTGGGATTGACATTCCTGATCATGATTCAACCTAAATATTGATATTTTAAAGTTATAGAGGTCGTAATTTAGAGTTGACATCTTACCAAGGCTAAAATGACACTAAGTTTGAGTACTTAGCTAAAATTTTCTAAGTCTGGGACCCCTTAACAAACTTTAAAAGATTGAGTTAAGCTTAGAATTTTGCAGGGTCTTACACTTATCCATCCCGATTCACATAGATTTATGATAATCTATGCAAAACAAGATTCCATTAATATTCCTTGTAAGTAAAATTATTCTCAAATTTAGAAATAAAAGAAACAGAAAAAATTATGTGTCAACTACAAAAACCTATTTTAAAGAAGTTTATCATGTAGTTTTACTTGATTTAACAATGGAATTAGTTTTCAAACTAATTTAATAATGAAACAAAATTAGATTTATAGCTAAACTTGAGTAGTTAAACCCATTAACTGAAAGTAAAAAAACTCCAATAATATAATAGCTAATAAATTCATAAAATAAGAAAATTACAATAATCAAAATAAACTATAGAACATCGGTAAAAAAAATTAAGTCCTTAACTTGTAATGTGTATGAAATAGAACAATATCATAGAAAAATTCGAAGCAAAACCCTTATTTAAATTAAATTTAAAGAAAATTAATATACCTATGTTTTGAGATTAGTGGATAAAAATAAAATTAAAAAGAATGGAAGATGAAGATAGAAATTTGCTCGTTGGAGTTTGGTTTTGCCTTTTTTTGAGAGAAGGATTTAGTATTTTGATAGAAGTGGCACACTTGTTTTTTCCTTTAATATTTTAAAAAGTAGGAAAATTACCAAAAATAAAATTAATAATAATAAAAGAACTGAAAAGTCAACCCCTAAAAGACACTTACGCATGTGTAAAAAATTGGAACTGAAAATTTACAGATGTGGAGCATTAATTTTAGTTTAAAAAAATTAAAACAACTCAACAAGGTTCGAACTCGGAGCACTCTTTCTAGTGGAGATCCTTAAGATCCAACTAAATGCTAGTGCACCCAACCAACTTATTATTTTAGTGGATTCTTTTATATATTTTATACTTATTTTCATATGTTTCCCTATGTAATTGCAGAAATCTCGCATCTAGTTTAATGGGTGCCAAAGCACCCGAAAAAAAATGTAGGTCTGGCCATAGTTACAACACACTGAAAGTCTATAGAAGATGAGGGTTGAAAAAAATCAACCAAGCATAGAAATGCAACGGGCACCATGACGCGACACCATTAAAGTAAAGTTCACCTTCAAGTGTAATAAATGTGATGGGTATAATGTGATAAAAGTAAAATTGAGGATTAGTTTGAATGTTTTGAAATCAATTTATAAATCATATGCTTAGTATGCGAAAATGAGTACTACAAGTTTGTACTCAAAGATTAAAAACCATTGGGGTTATGATTTTATTGGAGTGAATGCATGCATGGGTATTTGGATATTTTTCTAAGTTCAATTAATAGATATGGGTAGGCTAGATCCTAAATTTTAATGTTGATCATTCAATAAAATATTAAACATCACAAGTGGGTTCTTTCAAATACCTCACAACCGTTCCTCCATAAGCAACCTAAAACATTAATTTAGTAGCCTTATGTCTAACAACTACTATTAAATAATTTACTCTCATATGCAGGCAGGCTCCAGCTAATAAAGGCTGTGGTGTTTGGTATCTAGACCTACTAGGATCAGATATTCTTGCTTCCTAAGAAAATTATGAAGATGATAAATGGGTTGTGTATAGTTTTTTTATAGACTGGGAATATACTGACTTCTAAAAAATCACTTGTGACTTGGGAAAAGATCTTCCTTCCAAAGGCTGCAGGAGGTCTAAATGTCATGAACTTATACTTGTGGAATGAAGCTACTATTACAAAACAACTCTGGGCTTTAGCTGAAAAGAAGGATTGTTTGTGGATTAAATGGGTTCATAGCTATTACATAAATATGACACTGTAGAGTCTTGTTCAAGCCCAAAAAATGCTACTTGGGCTATCCGGAAGATCATTTAGTCAAGGTAGCAGGTCATGAGGGCCCTTGGATTATAAGTAGACTTACAGACTAGACTGGCAGCATGTGTCAAAGGCTCAAAGTTCCAGATCAAAAAACTTTATGATGCTATGTCACCTTAGTATCCAAAAGTCCCTTGGAAAGGTATTATGCCACGCCCATGTATACATCCCAGGCATAAGTTCACACTATGGATAAAACTACACCACAGTCTCCCAATAGTGGAAAGACAAGCAGGAATTGGGATACAGGTACTTACTAAATCTGTGCTCTGTAGAAGTGCTGATGAGACCCATAATAATCTATTCATGGAGTGTAATGTCATTATAAGTTTATGGAGAAGATTGGTTCTATGGATGGGTGTGCAGAAAAGTGTGAATTACTGGAAGACTGAATTAGAGTGGATGGCCAAACAAACAAAGGGAAAATCATCCAGCAGCTCCATCATTAGCAATGTATTTGCGATGGTGATCTATATAATATTGAGAACCAGGAAACTTATCAGATTCCAACAGGGAAGCTACAATGAAGACCAGGTTTGCAGGAAAATTACCATCCATGTCTATATCCAGAGCCAAACATACAGGAAATAGAAAGGTCTTCTACAACAACAAGACGCAGTACCATAAAGAAGTCACCAGATTGCTGATACAAGTTCTTAATTGTAATGTTTATCGAATGTCTTTGTTAGTTACTACTTGATCGGAATCCCTAGCTTTTAGGTGTAGTCTTAGAGCTAGTAAATTTTTGAATTCATGTATGATAAACAGGGGGTCTGACCCTGTTTGGAACTTTGTAAATATCCTTTTGGTGAAATAAAATATTTATTTACCAAAAAAAAAGAAAACCAAGTCTTCGTTGATCACTATCCCTCACCATTATCCCTTTTGTTAAGGATGGTAAGAGATCTAGGGTTAACTAGAGTTTGTAACCTCTAATTATAAGTTAAAAACATGGAGTAGAGGTCAAGCCCATATTATTTAGTTAAGGAAAAAGTCATCATTTCCACCCAAAATTATACACTAAAATCTAGGTCACACCTAAACTATCGTAGTGACCTATTACACGCCTAATCTATAAAAAAGTGGAACTATTACCTCCCCGCGACACCCATTCTAAGGCGCGTTTCCTACACTCATTTTAGGTGCATTCAACCTTTTGAATAACAACAATAAATAACTAAAAACCTTAAAAATACATCACTTTTAATTTTCAACGGATCTGTAAAATCAAAATTGTTAAAAAAATTACAATTACAAATAGAAAAATAAATAGCAATGAGTTTCCCTAACCTAAATCCCTCTGCGCATACCCCAAAATCACAACACTTCATGTTATAACATTCAATTTAATCTACTTTTCCCTCATTCTCTCAAGAAGTCCTAAAGCCTCATCAAATCGTTCAATCTGAGAATACCCAATTACCAACGCGTTCCAAGAAACCACATCTTTTACCCCCATTAACTCAAAAACCTTATTAGCATCATCCAAACACTTGCATTTCGGGTCTGCTGAAAGGAAAAGGCCCTGGTGACAATGAGTTTGGCTTTGATACAAGATTTGCATTATTTGATTAAGTGAGTAAAAAAAGGAGGAGTTTTTTTATGAAGAGAAGAAAGTGAAGAAGGAAGTGGATTTGAAGGGAAAGTAAAGTAAAGAATAAGTGAACAATTCAATAATTTTATATTTTTAATGGTGAATTGTTGAATATTTTATGCCATTAGAATTTTCTTGTTGAATTTGCTTGGTTTTGAAGGGAAAGTGAAGCAGAGAATAAGTAAAGAAGGAGGAGTTGTTGAATTGTTGAATTTCTTCTGTGATTTGCATCAGGTATCTTTGGCGATAAACTCTTGCTTCATCGAATAATTCGACGATCCTCCAAACTCCTTCACTTCATCGCCAATCTACTTCATCTAAAATTTGGTGGATCTATTGAGTTAGGCGATGGATCTTCTATTTTGACGATTTGCTGACACCTTTGGTGATTCATTTAACTTAATGGAGATGCCTTTTTATGTTTTTGAATCCAATTCTCCATTTTATTGCTTTGTTGTGCTCTATCAATCATTCCTTTGCTTCAACCCTAAAAATAAAACAAACTAACATTGAAAATAACCCAAATTGGCATTGAAGACTTGATTTCTTACATTGTTTAGGCCATATGAGTCATTATTTACCAAGACATCAAACCCCAACTTAAATCTTTTCTCGTCCTTGAGTAAATCATTGCAAACAAAATGAAATCAATGTTTCCTACAAACGGTATTACTTGGGAGCTTAGACATATGCTTCTTTTGTGAAAACACTTTTCCCTTATAATTTTGAAAATAATGGAACATATATCACCTATCAATCACTCCAATATATAAATAACACGCCTCAAATGTTGACCAAATATTACCAAGCCACATGTTCATAGACTGTAACTAAGAAAGAATGTTCAAGCATTGAAATCAAGTACCTTACCAAAAAGAAGTCCCTTCCCTCATAAAATGATCAACATTTAAATAAAGGACTACCACTAATCTCTTGAACTCTAAAGGACAACCATGAACACGAGTACCCCACCATATGCTTGCCCATAAGCTCGACTTGACCATATTCAAGCATTCTATGTGGGAGATCACTAAGGTTTTACTTCATCTTGTAGCGTAGGCAGTGGGTAAGGTAGGAAAAGGTATGGTTATAGTGACTCTACCCTCTCAAAGCATCTAAAGATACCTTGATTCCAATATTTTCCCAAAGCTTGCCTTCTTATGAAATTCCAAGGTCCAATTATCTATATTTTCAAACTATCTTCCTCCTCCTATTTTTCAAACATTAAACTTCATTGAATATTTAAAATCTAGAAAAACAATTACACTTTTTTTTCATTTTAGTATTTATAATGATTATGTGGATAACTTGAAGAGAAAATGAATGGTACCCACATTATGAACTTCCAAATATAACACTAATCCAATGGATCATCCACTCCTAACTTAGGCTTTTGGCCTTTGTTGGTTTATGACCTCACTGAGATGCTTCGAGATGGGTTTGGTTCAAAAGAGGGACTTATGAAAGAACAATTTTGGTTTGTAATGAGGTTATCCAATAAAAAGGATTCCAAGGTACAAATTAAGGACAAAATTGGTTACTTCACTCATTACGGGGATGTCGATTTAAGTTAAATTAAAGGTTTACTCTCAATTAACGGCCTAGGATCACTTCTCCAACATTGCACACTTTTTTCTTAGCTATGGAGCGCTTAAGCAATTTCTTGGTGGACTCAATCAGCGAAATCGAGTCGAATCCTCAACCACACCTGGAACTTACACTCGACGCACCCTTCCTCAATTAATGTACCTCTTTCATAGTACATGTCGAAGAAGGCACTCAAAACAAGATACGTGTGTTACCAATAATAAGTGCCTAACTAGTTCAACAAAACCACAGAAATTTTTTGAAAAATGGCTAATTTTAAAAATAGAGCAATTCACAATGATTTATCATTTTTGAAGAGTTGCACATGCAAAAAATTTCCCTAAGAGTACTATTCGAGTCAAAGTATTCCATTGCTAGTGCATTTTTGTTTTAAGTACCTATGCAAAAAAGAATTTGTTTATAAATAAAAAGTAAGAAAATAAAAATGAAAATCATAACATACACTCAAATCAACCTGATACCAAATTTAAAATATTTCAAATCAAATCGCAGTATCCAAAATCTTATCCAAACCATAGTATCAGAAATCATAACCACACGCCAAAGTAAAAAAAGTATCAACAACAAAATATCCATAAATAGGCTACATATTATAGATAAAAAATGATTAATACCCTTCCCCAATTGAAAAGTATGCATTGTCCTAAAGGAAATAGGACTAATATAAAGAAAGTGAGTTAGTGGAAGGATCCCTATGAATGATTCTAAGCTTGGGATAGTGACTGGATCATAGAAGTATCATCTATCTAAGAATCAATTCCACCTCAGCTCTAACAGTGGTCTGTGGTGGTTGATATATGTAATGAACCTCTAGGTTATTTTCTATATTTTCACACTATAATGATCCTGAGGTAATTTTATGTATTTTCACACCTTTTTGCCAATTAGAGCTTTCTTATAGCTGATCTAAGTCATTTATGACTGGTTGGAGCTGACAATTTGATTATCGGGCAGTTCACTTGGTTCTTTAAAGTCAATTCCCTATTTTGAAGTTTTCTTGAGTAAATATTGGCTATTTGTCATGACCCAATTTATGAGTCATGATGGCACCTACTTAATCCCACCAGTAGGTAATCCAAACCATAAGTCAAAGCTAGTGCGATGGGTTAATTCGATGGAAAATGCCCATCATAAGAGAAATTCAAGAACACAATATATGAATAAGCAAAGGGGAACTAGATAAATAATGATAGTCATACAAGATACCAATCCCACGACTTGGTAGAGCCAATACAAGAGCATCTAACAATATCAATAAAACTCAATGTCTAAAAAAGTCAATACACCTATCATAAATAAGAGATTGAAAACAAAGATAGAGGAAAACGGGTGATTCAAACTCCAAGAGCTCACCTTATCTCTAAAAATTTATCACCATATAAACAACGACCAACAACAACAACTAGTACTCAGATCTGCACCAAAAAGGTATAAAAATGTAGGATGAGTACCAAAACAATGGGTACTCAGTAGGCATCATCGATCGACTGAGCCAAATCATGTTATAGAAATGGTAGAATGTAATATAACATAACTAAGTCAATGTATAGATCGAACCTAAAACATTTCCATCATCAATATACATAAATAGTGTATAAATAGAGATAATAACGATAATACAACATAAAGAATCAGGCATAAGAAAATATAACTACAAAATTGGCTCCCATATGCCAATTGGTGCAAAAAAGTAAAGGACTCATCACAGCCTACCATACAATTGGAGAGTACACTCAAGATGAGAATAGTCTAAATATGCATTATTTATGACTAGCCATCATTATCATTTAACCATCGTACCCCAATTTTCAACGTTCAGCATTATTCCTTCACCTAGAAATTCACCAATATTTTTCCATAATACGGAAGTTATCAATTAGCCACCAATTAATCCCTTAGCAATTTTACATCACTTTATCATTTTATCATGTCATAGTAAATATCTGGAATTGAACCGATCATAATATAAGTAATACCCGAAGTTGAACCTGTCATAATATAAGCAATACCAAAAATTAAAATGGTCATAATATAATCAATACCCAAAATTGAATCGGTCATAATATAATCAGTACCCAAAATTAAATAAGTTATAATATAATCAATACCCAAAATTGAACCAATCATAATATAATTAAAACTTGAAATTGATCCAGTCATAATATATACATCATCATCATTATAAGTCATATCATCAATATCATAACCAATCACATGATCATTAGGTTTCAATCCTTACAATTACAAACATAACCATCAAGTTACAAGATTTATCACTATTACCTTAATATACATTCCCACGAGCCCCAAATAGTGCGAAGGTTCATTAAAGCTAACATGTATTATAACCTAAAGTGGGTTAAGAGTTCACTTCTAATCCTCGAGTTCCATTTTCGGTAAATTTCAACCCAAACTAGGCTTAAGGTATCTAAGTCCCCCTTTAGATGTTGAAAACCTTAATTAGCCCTAAGGTAGGAAACTCACTAAAAACATGAACACTAGCTCCCGATTGTCAGGGTTGTTGCCATAACAAAAGGCCTTTGGAAATCACACTACCTCCTCTGTATAAGGAGTCACAGTCACACCCACGGCTGGCGATCGCCTGCGAACTAGATTACAACTGAATACTTGGATGATTTTCATGTTTTTGTCATGCCCTCAGGATTCATTCAGATTCCCCTACATGCAAATAAACTATGTAACCATACCAAATTTGATATTTCGGACATGATGGCAGACTCGAATTTTCCATCCAAGGTTGTTTCAACTAGATGTAGGTCCCATACCAAGTTACCAATTCTCCAACTTCCGACCAATAGGTCAAAATGAGCTCGGGTGCATCAAGACCCGAACTAAAGATCCACCTAGCCTAAAATTGATATTTTGAAGCTGTTGGTGTAGTACAAATTTGCATACGAGATTGTTTAACTAAAGTTTCCACATGATGGATATTTGGAACTAATGAAGACTTCTAATTAAGGAGTTGACTCTAAGAACCAAACGAATTGTCTGATAATCGAACTATCAGTCCCAATAAGTCATAAATGACTTGGGGTAGCTATGGTTAAACTGTAATGGAAAAAATATATGGAAATGTAGAAAGTGACCTGAAGGGTAATTTCAATATCCACTACTAAAGGAACTTTCATCCCCGAAAGATTAATAGTAGGAAATACCTAAAGTCTCGAACAGGTGAGGATAGAGGGATCGTATATTGCTCTGGATATCCCAAGTGGCCTCCTCCACTGGTCGGTGCCTCCACTGAACCTTAACTATAGGAATCTCTCTAGTGCATAATCTCCTGACATCACTCACCAAAATAAGCCCCGGCTCCTCTACAAAGGTCATACAATCATCCAACTCAATTGAGTCCTATCTAAGGACATACGACGGATCAAGAATATATCGTCACAACATAGAGACATGGAAAAATGGATGAACATCAACAAAATATGGAGGTAGAGATAACTCATAATCCACCTCACCAACTATGCAAAGAATCTCAAAAGGGCCAATATCACTGAGCTTTCCCTTCCTAATAAACCTATCATACCCTCTATGGGTGATCCACGGAGGAATACATAATCACTAACTCCAAATCTCAAGGCATAAAGCCTACAATTTGTATAGGCTTTCTACCTACTCTGAGATGCTCTCAACCTATCTTGGACTACCTTGACTCTATCCAATGACTCCTGAATTAGATCGGTACCAGAGAGCCTATTCCTGGAAGTATCAAACCATCCAATCGGAGAACAACATCTCCTACCATACAAAGCCTCAAATGGAGTCATCTCAATAATTAAATGATATTTGTTTTATAAGTAAACTTAGCTAAGGCTAAATACTCCTTCGACTGGCCCCTAAAATCCATAACATAGGCTCAGAGTATATCTTCAAGGACCTGAATAGTCCGCTTGGACTGGCCATCGGTCGGCAGATGAAAGGCCCAACTCCTCCTGAAAATCTCTCCAAAACCTCAATGCAAACACAAAACTATGATCTAAAATGATTGAAATAGGCACACCATGCAAATGAACTATCTCCCAAACATAGATATGGCCAATATCTTAGCACTGAAGGACGTCTAAATAGGAATGAAATGTTCTTACTTGGTCAAACGATCAATAATAATGCAAATACCATCGGAACCATAGGAAGTATAGGGAAAACCACTAACAAAATCATGGTAATCCATTCCTATTTCCACTTGGGAATGGGTAACTTCTGAGTTAAACTACCTGGTCGCTGATACTTTGCCTTTAGCTACTGATAGCATAGGCAACAAGCTACAAAGACTGCCATATCTCTCTCCATACCACTCCACTAGTAAATTCTACCTCAAATCTCTATACATCTAGGCTGTGTCGGGGTGAATATAATATCTAGAGTTGTAATCCTCATGCAAAATCAACTAGCTCAAGTCATTAATCTGTGGAATACAACTGCAACCATCGATTCTCATAACAACCTCCGAATTCATGGTGACCCTCTTAAACTCACCACTCAACACTAGATCACGAAAGAAGCAAATCTTGTTATCCTCAAATTGGCGATCTCAAATCTGCTCAAATAGTAAAAACCTTACCTCCATACTAACCAAAATCCTCCTAGAATCTGAAATATCAAGGTGAACCATCAAGTTGGCTAAGGACTTAATGTCACATGCCAACGACCTTTGAGAAACTAAAATACAAACCAAGATACCCATACTCAATGATTTTTGACTTAAGGCATCTGCTTCCATATTTGCCTTTCCTAAATGATACAAAATAGAAATACCATAGTCCTTAAGAACCTCCATCCATCAATGTTGTCTAGCATTAAGATTTCTTTGGGTCATAAGATACTGGAGACTACAATGATCAATGAATATCTCATAATTCACACCATCAATATAATTCCTCAAAATCTTAAGCGCAAATACTACCACCGCTAACTCCAAATTATGAGTGGGGTAGTTTTGCTCATGCACCTTAAGTTGTCAGAAACATAAAAAATAACACGATCTTGCTGCATCAATACACAATCCAAATCGACACTAGAAGTATCACAAAACTCGGTGAATCCCTCACCCTCAATAGAAAAAGCTTAAACAGGAGCTAAAGTAAGGAAGCCCTTGAGCTTTCCAAAGCAAGACTCACACTCATTGAACCATCGAAAAGGAACCTCCTTCTAAGTCAATCTTGTTATATGAGATAAAATGGCAACAAAACCATTGATGAAACATCTATAATAATTGGCCAAACCAATGAAGCTATAGACCTCAGTCGGAGATGTAGGTCTAGCCCAATCAAAAATCACCTCAATCTTGGCTGGGTCTACCATAAGTTAATTTCAATGGGAATTGGGTAGAAGTTATGAGAGTTTTTGGGAATTTTAGGGTTATTTAAAATATAATCCCAATTGGGATTTAAAATTTAGCCATATTTATTTAATTTTGATCAAATTAAAAATCAATTGACGGATTACATTGCAATTATGGCCAATTTGATTTCAATTATGGTCAAATCTAATAGATTGGCTAAATTAAATAGAAATTCGATACGAATTAATACTTTATTTAGTCCTGAGCATTGATTTAATAAAATCAAACATATATTCATCTAAATAAATTATTTTGAGAGTAAATTATATTTTTCAAGACTTTATGCATTCAAATTAATTTTCAATCTTATCTCTGTAAAAGCTCAAACTTTGATAAAAATATTCATTCAAGTAACAAAATTTATCCAATCTCGTATATGTGAATATGAAAAATGTATAATCGTCTCTTAAATGTCAAAATTAACCTAAATAAATATTTTAGAGCGCATTTATCCAGATGAAATAAATATTTCACTTTTATTTAATGTTGAAGAAACCCAAGATTAAATTTAGTCGTGGAGGGCAAAAATGAGGTGTCAACAACTTCCCCTCCCTTTGGGTAGGGTGGATGCAAGTAACCCTGGGCAAAGGGAGTTTGACGTTTCTAATTTTTGTCCGACCACATATTTGTTTCTAAGAAAGGTTTGTTTTTGAGTTTTAGTAAAATAAAAAAGCTGAGGAATAAGCGAATTGGGGGTGGGGTGGGGTGGGGGAAGGTTGGAATGCAATCGAGTTTTCAACAAAGATCCTAACCTACATATCCCCTGACACTTAGGGAATCAGACTGCTTGTAGTTCAACTTGATCGGTAGAAAAAATAGTCTTTTATTTAGATAATCTTTGGCTCGACATGAGTGAAAAGTCGTTCGAGTTATGAAAAAGAGGCTTGTAACCTTTTAACCATGAATGCGGGATCCTTCATCCATCGAGAAGAATTTATCTGGGCATAATTTCCACAACTCTAGGTGTCCTATCGCTCAATTTAAGAAAAAAGAAGGTTACCCTCGGTATGAGTGTTGAAATATCCCAAAGGTGAAGCTAAAACTAGAACATCCCAAGGTACCCACATGCCTTCTAACAGGGGTACGGTTTGAGGGTGGTGACAATAATCCTTTATCTCGCATCCAAAGAGTTTGATGTCCCTCTATAGACTACATCCCATTTTGTTGCTAAGAAAAAGTTCTATGTTATGCTTCGTCCCTTTTGGAGTCGTCCACACCTGTGGTTTTGATTTGAGAATTTAATCCTTTTGGATGCTCTCGACAACAACTCAAACAAATGATTAGTTGTAAATATAGCATTACACAAATATAAATTAGTGAAAATCTATTTGAACATGCTATGCTAATATAGTTGAGGAACCAAGTTGCACAACCTGTTCTAAAAATATTGTGCCGCTTTAAATGGAGTGACGGTCCAATGTGTCTCATTGAAGGGTAGAAGACCCAATTTAAATGTAACATGTCACTTTGAATGGAGTGACGGTCCAAAGTATCTCATTGAAGTGCGGATGACCAAATTTAAATATAATGTACCACTTTGAACGAAGTGACGGTCCAACATGTCTCATTGAAGGGCAGATGACCCAATTTAAATGTAACGTGCCACTTTGAATGGAGTGATGGTCCAACGTGTCTTATTAATGGGAGGAAGATGAAATTTAAATATAACATGCCACTTTGAATGGAGTGAAGGTCCAACGTGCCTTATTGAAGGGTGGACAACCCAATTTAAATATACCATGCCACTTTGAATAGAGTGATGGTCCAACGTGTCTCATTAAAGGGTGGAGAACCAATTTAAATGTAACGTTCCCCTTTGAATGGAGAGTCAGTCCAATGTGTCTCATTGAAGAGTGGACGACCCAATTTAAATATAACATATCACTTTGAACGGAATGATGGTCCAACTTGTCTATTAATCACCTGCACTAAACTTATTAGTATCAAATGTAACATGAGGGCAATCATGCATACCTTGCTTTAGTCTGCCACACTAAAAGAGGTGAAAATTCATAATGTAGCAACATATTATGCTGAAGGAGATGCCAATCCATATAATAACGTGTCACCCTAAAGAAAGTGACAGTCTAAGAACATAATAACATTTCACTCTGAAAGAGGTGATGATCTGCAACAATATAATATGTCACTCTGAGGGATGTAATAGTTCATAAAATAATAATATGTCACTCTAAAAGAGGTAATGTTCCATAACATGATAACATGTCATACCGAAGAAGGTGTCAGTACATAATAATATGTCACTCTGAAGGAGGTAATGTTCCATAACATAATAACATGTCATGCTGATGGAGGTGACAATCGATAACATAATAACATGTCATGCTGATGAGGTGACATTCCATAACCTAATAACATGTAACACTAAAAGAGGTGACGACCCATAATAAAATAACATGTCATGCTGAAGGAGGTGATAATTCAAAACATAATAACATGTCACTCTGAGGAAGGTGATGATTTATAACATAATTACATGTCACTTTAAATAAGGTGGTGATTCATAACATAATAACATGTCACACTAAAGGTAGTGATGGTCCATAACATAATAACATGTCACTCTAGGGGAGGTGATGATCCAAACGTGATAACATGTCATGTCGAAGGAGGTGACCATCCATAACATAATAACATATTGCTCTATAGGAGATGATGATTCAAACGTAATAACATGGTGTCTCAAATAAAGAGATGGTCTGATGCACCCTCTTAAAGAGTGGAAGATACAAAATAATAAGATGCATCCTTTTAAAAGGAGGATGTCCTAAATATAATAAGATGTGTCACCACGAACAAAGTGATGATTAGGAATGTCCTTTTGAAATGGTGGATGACCTAAAATATGATAAGTTAGGGTGATAATCCATTACGTCTTCTTGAAAGAGTGGATGATCCAGATATAATGAGATACATCACCTCGAGTGGGGTGACAATCTGAGGCGGTGTTGGATAACATCACCTGCATAACTTAAACAACACTTATTAGTAAAAAAATAATTTGTTGTAACTAAGCCAGGATTGTAACAAAAGATAGAGTTTAGAGATAAAGTCGTGATGATTTGGAGATAGTGTTTTGAGTGATATCCCCATATCTTAATCATTTTGCTCAGTCATTTACCTACAAAATTAGAGAAAGTGTTAGAGATCATAATTAAGTAATAAAAATATAAATCAGGATGAAAAAAGAGAAAAAAAGTTGTCTGGATTATTATGGCAAGGCTATAGTGGATCTGGAAATGCCCTTTATCAAGCTTAACATTATCAATGATGTGAATTCATTATTCTTGCACCCAAAGAAAAATTATTAGTTTTGAGAGGTTTACTATGTTGGTTTTTCCTTTCTCTACTGATGCTCCTTGTTGATCATCGATTTGTAGGGTTGAAGTACAGTCATTGTGGAATTTTTGAGGCTATCCCTAAAAAATTCTGCCCAGTTTAGAAACTCTCAAATTTCTTTGTAACTTATGACATCATTTAGTATGAAATTTTTGAGATCTTCTCAAAAATTCTTCCCCACTCTAGAATACAAAATACTCGAGTCATTTCTGGTGTAGCATAACTTGAAATTTTACAATTTCTCAAAACTATGCACCGATTCAGCTTCAACAATGTCTGATGTTTAACTTTCTAGTAAATGTCAAGTTCTTGTGAAATTTTTGAGATCTTCTAAAAAATCTCTTCCCCAGTTACACGCTTCAATGTCATCTCCAAGTAACTTGAAAAAACTCCTCTTAAATAAAATCTTATGGAGAATATGACCGATCTAGTGTGGTGCTAACATATTCTATTGAGGTAGAAATCATACCTAACGTAGTTCTATGGAAAAATAATTTTTCTAAGGGATTGACCGAAGTCGACATTGGTCGCCTTTGTATCCCATTCTTGGAAATTCAGGTCAAATCTAGTTCATATAAAATAAAAAGAGAGATTTAATATTTTTGATAATGTGACCGAGACCAACACAGGCCCTTCCTACGTATTCCACTAGGAAAATCAGGTCGATCATAGTTCATTACAACTAGAAAGTATGATTATAAGGAAATCACAAAGTGCAACTACAAGGAAATCAAATCATAAAGTATGATTACAAGGAAATAAACACAAGAAAGTACGATTACTAGAAAATATAACAATAACTTTAAGATAAAAGAATGCCAAAAGTGTGTCTTGGAGGGAACTTCATTATTCGTTGCGACTGATGATTCCAATGACTACTTCTTTTGATTAGACAATGGATTGTTATTGACATTGGCTGGAACTTCTGCCAGCGTTATCACCTCTTTGTTAATCAAGTCTTGAATATTGTGCTTAAGAGTTATACATTTCTCAGTATCAAGTCCAACAACTCCAGAGTGGTAAACACATCGCTTGTTTGGATCATACCAATTAGCAGAAGTGTTCATAGGCCTTGCTTCCAATGGATGAAGTAGTTTTTCTTCTTTGAACCTTTCAAAAAGTTGAGTAAGAGATTCTGCCAGTGGCGTGAAAATTCTGAGAGGCTTCCTTTCATAATTGGCACGAGGAGTATTATTTTTATAGTTTTGTGGTGGAGGATGAGCATGATATGTTTCTTGTTCATTAAAGATTGGATAGTGAGCATGTCAAGCATTGGGTTGGTATTATGGGGATTGCTTATAGTTGGATAAACCTCCCTGAGTTATTACTCTCATCACTTCTTTTTCCTTTTTCTTTCCACTTCCAAAAAAGCTAGTCTGGAAACTCTTATGAGTGGATTATAGCTCTGTTAAATTTATTATCCTCCTTGTCTTGAGTCTATCTTCAATCATTTCTCTAGTTTTTACAATTTCAGTAAATGTCTTTCCAACCATCGTCACCATGCAATAGAAATATTCGGGACTTAGTACATGAATGAAGTAATTGATCATTTCAGCCTCCTCCATAGGAAGATGGACCCTAGTCACCTCATCTCTCCACCATATGCCATATTCATGAATGCTCTCATTTTTTTTCTTCCTTAGCTTTGTGATAGAGATTCTGTCAGGAATAATATCGACGTGAAACTTGTAATGATCCACAAAAGCATTTGCCAAGTCATCACAAGTTCACCACTTAGTCACATCTTTCTTAGCATACCATTTCAGATTATTTCTACTCAAACTTTGACTAAATATCTTAACTCGCATTCCCTCATTTTTTCCACACCAATCAACATTTCACAATAAGTTTTCAAATGAAAAAAAGGATTTCTAGACCCATCAAACTTTTTAAATTTTGGGATCTTGTAGCCAGGAGGCAACTCAATCTCGGTAAATGAACACAACTCTTCATACTTCACACTTTAATAACTTCCAAGCCCTCTAAGTCTTCTCATTGCATCTTATAAAGCCTCGAACTTTCTATTCACCATCTCATCAGCACAAACCCTAGGATAATTTTCAACTTCAATATAATGATTAGCATCTAGCGGTATAACCCCTGAGTTTGCAACATCGGTGGGGCGGTAGCATAGTTGTACACTGGCGGAGTGTGATTCGACAGTGTTATGTTCGGAACTTTTGGAGGAGAAAATGCATACCCCAAAGGAGAATCCTAAGGAGCATGAACATTTTGAGAAGTGGAAAAATGACCACCCAGATCAATTACTTCCGATGTTGGAAACATAAGACCCTTTTGTCGAGCATCAAGAGGCAGAGTCATGTTTGGAGGAGTCTGAGAAGGAGTTCTTTGCATCGACATAAACCATAGTTCAACAATTTTTTTTTCTAAACTAGTAATGACCTATGGGATTATTTCTCTTCCTATCGAGGTACTAGGGTCCATTGCCACAGACAAGGTGGGAACCGACTCAGATGAAGTGTTGATTAAACTAGTATCCATAGTTGATCGAGTCTTTCTGTTAGTCCAAGTAAGAACTAATGAGTCAACAATTACTCTCTTGACCTTAGACTGGGTAAAATACTGATGTTCTACCAGCGATCACTTTGCTTTTCGTCTTTGTACAACAAGTAAGTTTGATTACTAACAAAACTCAACTTCTCTCTAAAATAAAAGGGAAAACACTCACAAAGTAAAATGTTAGTTCATGAATTGTAATAATTGATCAAAGTAATGAGACAAATCAAAAAAACATAGTCAAAGCACATAAATAATTTTATAACGCGTCCTAACATACTTGAGACCATTTAAGCCAAAGATAATCCTAACGTTTGAAGGATATATATGCCATTTGTAAGACGTTCCATTGTCCCCAAAACATTCTAGAAACTTCATTAATAAATTAAATGGGGATACAAAGTGAGAGAAAAGGGAAATACATAATATCAATCCCATGTAGGGGAGCAAATAAAAACTAATCCTCCTTAGAATCCCTTCTATCTTTGAACTTCTTGAAATGTCTTCATATCCTTCTGATGAAGACCATATTTTAATTAAAAAAACTACCTAAATAAAACCCTCAAATCCAAGGGACAATGATTCGTACAATCTGGCATTTTATCCTTCAATTTAACACATAAAAAATGATCTTCTGTTATGACTCGTGGTCAAATAGACGTAAGACAGGTTTTCTAATGGGTCCAATACCCCCTCGGGTATTGAGTCATCCAAGGCTCACACCTAAAATAACATTTTGGTTTAGCTCTATATTGGGTGTCTAAAGTGGGTTTGGACACAGGTTCCCTAGCGGATAACCTGGGTTTGAAAATACAAACAACCATCAGATGCATCACATGCTAATAAATCATCATATTTCCAACACTTTATTTGGGGTTGAACAATAGGGGCTGGGATATCCACAAAACCCCAAAACAGTTTAATAATCATCATGTGAGATTATGCCATGAAATGCATAGTTAAATTTCACAGAATTGAAACATATAACACATAAGCAGTTTAAATAATTATTCAAAAGATAAATTCAAACATTTGGTTAGAACCTAATTAAAATCATTAGCGGAGTCGCCATTTGTATTTTGCCCCTTTTTGATTCAAAATGGTTTGGAATATATTATTTTCGACCTTTTAAACTATTCCAGAACTTTGAAGAAAATTTGGAACAATTTAAGAAATTACATAGTCGCCACTTGATTTTTGAGAAAATATCAAGAAAAACTAACAATATTACTTAAAAGATTCAAAACAGAAAAAATCTTTTAAGTGTAGAAGTTCTGAGTAAGAGGTTCCTACTTGGAAGGTTGTTAACACAACAAGAGTATCCGCTAACTTGTGGTTATCCGGACTATTTGAAAATAACTTTTTGGACTAACTTTAAAAAGGAAAATTGTTTTTTTGAAAAGAAAACGATTAGGGAATTTTTTTTTCAAGATTTTTGCAAAACAAATTCCGACGACTTAGCAGGGATTTTAAATAAGTCTAAGAAAACTAAGAACAATTAACATATAAAGGGGAATGGGGGAGATTAAAGGACTTAGGCCATTAGGCCCAAATCATAAACCCTGTCCTATGCTAATTTGGGCTTTTGACCTATCTCCACCTGTCCTAATCTAAATACTTGGGCTTTTAACCAATAACCTATCCTAAGCTAGTTTTCGGATCCTTGAGACCCCAAATCCTCTTCACCTGTATTAAATTACAACTTTAGCTTTGAGGCCCAAATGAATAAATAAATAAATGACTAAAGGAATATATAAAAATAAGGCAATAATAAAAATCGAGACATTTTAAATTTCTTAGTAACCTCATCAATGAGGTTTCACCCATTTTCTTTCTTCTTTCATCTTCTTGCACCCGCATGCCATATAATCGACTTTGGGTTTAAAACTTTGAACTTGACTCAGAGAGATAGGCTTCATTGGTCCATTATGAATAGAAGAGAAAAGGAGTCCATTTTTGAACTCCAAAACAGAATCATGCAAAGGAAAAGATAAAAGAAAAATAATTAATATGTGTTCGAAAATTCTAAACTTAATAGATAAATGATGAGATGAAAAAAAACATATAATACATTGGAGTGGCAGTTCTTAAGAGCAATGATGACAGAACTAAGGTTCCCTCAAAAGTTCATAAACTATCTAATGGAATGTGTGTCAACTGTTACTTATTCAGTAATGCTAAATGGAGGACTAACATAACCATTTCAAGAAAAAAGAGGACTGAGACAAGGGGACCCCATGTCCCCCTACCTCTTTGTTATTGCATGGAATACTTGAATAGGGAATTGACTAAGATAATAATCAATAAGAAATTCCACTTCCATCCTAGGTGCAAGAGATTTGGAGTGATACATATGTGTTTTGCTGATGATTTTCTTATGTGTTGCAGGACTGATTTAACTTCCAAAACACTGATGCAGGATACTTTCCAAAAATTCTCTAATGTATCTGGGATGAAAGCAAATAAGGAGAAAAGCTCAATATAGATAGTAGGAACTACAAGTAGTCTGAGAACAGAGATCATACAAAAGTTGGGTTATGTGGAAGGCCAACTCCCATTCAAGTACTTGGGGGTTCCTCTGTCCACCAAAAAACTGATAGTGGCTCAATGTTTTCCCTTAGTTGAGAAGTTTATAGCCAAGATAAACTGTTGGTCAGCTAAACTATTGTCATATTCTAGAGGGATTCAACTCATAAAGTCTGTCTTATTTAGAATGCAAAGCTACTGGTCACAAATCTTTGTCCTGCCACAAAGAGTGATCAAAATGCTGGAGGCCATATGCAGAACCTTCCTCTGGACAAGTAAAGGTGATATCTCAAGAAAGGACCTAGTGGGATGGGAGAAAATTTATTATCCAGGCTCATCAGGAGGATTGAATGTCATTGATCTCAAGAAGTGTAACAAAGAAGCCATTTTGAAGTACTTATGGGCTATAGCTATGAAGATATATACAATGTGGATTAAGTGGTTACATTACTACTATATAAAGAATAATGAGTTGCAAATGATGCCAAGTACTAAAAATACAGCTTGGGTGGTGAAAAAAGTTATTGACAGTAGACAAGTGGTGATGTCACAACAGTAGTACCAGGGCTCAATTCAGAATGTATTAGAGAAAATGGTACAAGGTGGCAAGTTCCAAATCAAATGTGCATATAATCTATGATGCCTTAACTGCCTAAGGTTCCATGGAAAAATATAACATTACACAAGAAAGTGCACCCAAGTTTCAAATTCATACTATGGTTGGAAGTGCAATAATGGTTGGCAAGAGTAGTGAGGCTTCAAAAAATCAGAATCCAAGTTCCAATGAACTGCATATTTTGTGATGGGACACAAAAACTTTTGACCACCTATTCTTCAGATGCCCGTACAGTAACTAGGTGTGGAGAAGAATGTTAAGTTGGCTGCAACTCAAAAGAAACATTGGCACATGGCAGCAAAAACTTGATTGGATGAGCAAAGAAGCTAAGAGGAAGGGAGCTTATGCTGAAACCATTTGCTACACATTTATGATGGTTGTCTACAACATATGGCATGACAAAAACATATTGAGGTTCAAGAAGGTATAGGCAGTGGTTGATCACACATGCTATAGTATAGTCATGCACCAATACATACAGGGAAGACATAGAGCAACCTGGAGGAATGTACTGCACAAGCTAAATTACTTTTCTTAGGAGTATGTACAAACTGGTGATGCTTTATAATGTAGTGTTATAGGTAGTGAGAACTAGATGATGTTGAGAGTTAGATAATTGGAGGTAGATGGTCAGCTTCTACACAGTTTTGTAAAGACAAATTTTGGTTATTAATAATACAACATCCTTGAACCAAAAAAAAAATCTTACAAAAAATTAAATCTAACAAAATATAATTAACTAGCCCTTGAAAAGAAAACATGAATCCACAAACATAGTTGTTTAAAATTTGAACAAATAGATTAACACATATTTGTTGCAAATACTATGATGAAGTCTTAAGGCATATTTTCATTAAACAAAGAAAAAAGGAGAATGAGCGAGAGATAAGGAAATAGAACTTCAAATATGAAATAGAAGACATACTAATGCAACAACACTTTTTAATACAAAGTGGATCAATCAACATATCTATAACTTAGAGAAAAAAATCACTATAGTATGTGAATAACAATGGGACGTCTAAATGAATAAAAACACTTTAATAAGTAAATCAATAAGCGAAGTGAAATAAATAACATATATTAAACATATTTGAGAGATAATATTTGAATACAAGATAGGAGAAATAGTAAAAGATTAATTCTAAGAAAAAGTGTCCAATTATGGCAACTCCTATTTTAGTTCTACACCATTTCAACAAAAATTATAACCCTAACAACTTTTCAATCTAAACAAGAGAAAATCAAAGACAATTTTGACCACGAAAATGAGTAACTCACTACTTCAAATTGAGAAACAATTTCACAGACCCTTACCAATAGTAACCATTCCTTTTCGATATAAAGGAAACAACTTTATATACTACAAGCAAACATATCCACCAATAACGAATTTAAACAAAGCATGAGTATGCATGTCAAGCAAAGATCAAAACTTTACCCATAATAATAAAAAAATAAAGCCAAAAGGCGAAACAATCAATATTAACTATTCTTTTCAACATAAAGGAAACAAATTTACATGCTACAAAAAATATATACGCCAACGATGAATTTAAACAAAGCATGAGTACATATTTTAAGCAAAGGTCAAAACTTTACCCATAATAATCAAAGAATAAAGCCAAAAGGCGAAACAATCAATATTAACTATTTTTTTTCAACATAAAGAAAATAACTTTACATGCTAAAAAAATATATATATGCCAATAATGAATTTAAAAAAAACATGAGTATATATATTAGGCAAAGAGCAAAACTTTACCCATAGTAATCAAAGAATAAAGCAAAAACTACGTTGAACTATTGCTAGCTCATTTTTAAACCATGAATATAAAAATAGCCATAATATTGATACCATAACATCATATGGCCTTCAAGGCCGTCTACAACAAATAATCACAGCATATAAAATTAAAACTATGAATTACAAAGAGGAAAATAATAATAATACTAAAACAATTGTAACTACAAACTACGAAGAAGAAAAAAATGAAGAAGAAAATGATAATAAAACTAAAAAATTACAACTACGAACTACGAAGAATAAAAAGATGAAAAAGAAAACGATAAAAAAGGGAAAGAAGTGTTTAACTTTTTTGGGGCTGCAAAATGGAACTACAAGCTTTTTTTGGAGTCTTTATCAACACCGGAAAGTATTCAACTTGAGAACTTCAATCAGCCCGCGAATTTCACAATTTTTTTTTTTTCAAAAAAAAAAATACTTCTTTGCTCAAAGATTTTTTTTCGACCTTGAGACTTGTCTTTCTACCAAAATAGTGGTAATATTTATAAGAAAGATGAGGATTCCCTTCTTTTCATCCACTAATGTGGGAGAAAAATTTAGGGCTATTTTTTGGAATTTTAAAAGTGAAGATAAGGTGAGGTGGAAGATAAGGTGGGGGAAAATTGTACAATGTAGTACAATATTTGAATTTCAAAAATTAAAAAAAGTACTTTAAGGGGGATTGTACAATCTAGTACAAATTTTGAATTTCAAATTTGAATTTTGGGATTTGAAGTTATTTTTGGTGGGAATTGGGTAGAAGTTATGAGAGTTTTTGGAAATTTTGGGGTTATTTAAAATATAATCCCAATTGGGATTTAAAATTTAGCCATATTTATTTAATTTTGACCAAATTAAAAATCAATTTACGGGTTGAATTACAATTTTGGCCAATTTTATTTCAATTATGACCAAATCTAATAGATTGGCTAAATTAAATTGAAAGTAGATACGAATTAATACTTTCTTTAATCCCGAGCTTCTTGATTTAATAAAATCAAACATAAATTCATCCAAATAAATTATTTTTGAGAGTAAATTATATTTAAATCAAGACTTTATCCGTTTGAATTAATTTTCAAGCTTATCTCCGTAAAAGCTCAAACTTTGATAAAAATATTCATTCAACTAATAAAATTTATACAATCTCGTATATGTGAATATAAAAAATGTATAATCATTACTTAAATGATAAAATTAACCTAAATAAATATTTTAGAGCGCATTTATTTGGATGAAATAAATATTTCACTTTTATTTAAAGTTGAAGAAACTCAAGATTAAATTTAGTCATAGAGGGCAAAAATTAAGTGTCAACAAGGCTTATGGGTCTCGGTATTCTATTAATCCCAGTTCTACGAACATGTATCATGATCTTAGGGAGTTTTATTGGAGGAATATTATGAAATAAGATGTGGCTACCTATGTGGCTAAGTGTATGGTGTACTAACAAGTGAAAGTTGAGCACTTGAGACCCGATGGTTTGTATCAACAGATAGAGTTGCCCAAATGGATGTGGGAAGTGATTAATATAGATTTCGTCACTGGTCTTACCCGATCTCAAAATCAATATGATTCTATATTGGTCATTATAAATAGAATGACCAAGTCTTCTCACTTCATGCCCGTGAGGACTAGTTACTCGTTGGAGGATAATGCTAAGTTGAATCTTGCAAAGATTATAAAGTTGCATGGCGCTGCAGTTCTTATCATCTCTTGTAAAGTTACATGGTTCTCTAGTTTTTATCATCTCGGATGGTGGCATTCTATTCTCATCTCACTTTTAGAAGTCATTTAAAAAAGGTTTAGGAACTAAGGTGTGCCTTAGTACCTCTTTCTACCTGCAAAGGGATAGACAAGTGGAGAGGACCATCCGAACATTGAAGGATATGTTACATGCTTGTGTGATTGATTGTGGTGGTATTTGGTACACCCATTTGCCTTTGATCGAATTTTCTCAATAGTTACCATTCTAATATTGGTATGGCTCCTTTTGAGGCATTGTATGGTATGAGATATCATTCTCCTATTTGGTGGTATGAAGTTATTGAGGGTAATTTTCTTGGCCCCCATTTGGTTCACCAAGCCTTAGAGAAGGTAAAGGTGATTCGTGGTAGGTTAAAAACCGGTCAAAGTCACCAAAAGTCCTATGCGGATATGAGGCGTAGGGATTTGGAGTTTAATGTTGGCGATTTGGTATTCTTAAAGGTGTCTCCTATGAAGGGAGTGATGTGCTTTGGTTGGAAGGGAAAACTTAGTTCCGGTATGTTGGACCCTACTTGATTTTAAAAAGGGTTTGAAATATTGCCTATGAGTTGGAGTTACCTTCTAGTTTGAACTCTATCCACCAAGTTTTCCATGTCTCTATGTTGTGTAAATGTGTGGGTGATCCTTCGTTGGTCGTCCCTTTAGAGAATGTTGGTGTTTCAGACTCTTTGTACTATGAGAAGGTCCCAATGAGGATCTTAGATCGTTATATTCGCTGGTTGCTAACGAAAGATGTGGCTTTGGTGAAGGTTCTATGGAGGAACCAAAAGCCCGAGGAAGCTACTTAGGAGGCAGAAGAACACATGAAGTCCAAGTATCCTCATTTATTTTTCATTTCAGAGACTCATGCTTGAGGTATGCATTAACCTTCTTAATTTGATCTATGTTTTTGTTAGACAATGGGTTTAAGACCCTAAACTTTAAATTTAGCAAGTAACTTTAATAAATAATGGGTTTGAGTAAAAAATCCAATAAAATAAATGGTTGATTGATAATAACCTTAGCATGTGCCTTATCCTTGTTGTATGTCTTAATTTCTAACTTTGTTAAAGATTAGTTGATGTGTTGATACGGGTGTACAAAGCTGTCCAATACGTTCTCGATCATTCACACGAAGCCAAGCTCGGGAGTTACAAAAACTAAAAGCCATGTTCATGCAAATGGCTGCGTGTGAGTTGGTACTTGATCCGCCAAAGAGCTTCAACATTTTTAAGTGTGAAAATGAGCCTTGAAGAGCAATAAATTACACTCTAAGGGCACCCAATGACTGAAGGGTAGAAAGGTCATTTGTCCTTCATTTTGTGTGTAATATAAATAGATGCTATTAGGGTTATTTTCAGCACTTAGTTCATTCTTGATATTTCACAACAACAAGTCTTGTAACATTGAATATTTCTCTCTCTCTTGTTCTTGAGAGTAGAACCTGAAATCTGTCCAACAAGTGTTGTTACACTTGTGTTGTTTCTTGGCTAGAAACTTGAGATCTTGAGGTTCATGAGTTCCTCTTGGTCTAACTAAGAACTTGGTACTGAAATCTTTTGGTCTTAGGGTCCTTTCTTAAAGTTAGGGTTCATAGATTCTAAGATATCTTTGTGTCAAGTTACTATCTTTCATTTTGTACTCTTGAAACTTTGCAGTAACTTAGTGAAGCCGTGTGGGGTTGATTTTCGATTCACTATAGTTACTGCCATTTGTTGTTTTTGTTGTTAACATTGTACTCTTTGTAATCTATCATCTTGTGTTGTTGAACCATTGTTTAATGTTATTGGTATCTTCTTGTTCTCCTTGTGTAGCTACTGTTTTGGTGTTGGTATTTCTTCAAAATTTCGTGATTGTTGTTGTCTTCACATATTGGAGTTGTTATCTTCAAGCTCTTGGAATTGTAGTGTGTTTGGACTGATTTTGTGGTAGATTTGATACGCTCCAAGTTAGTAGTGTATCATTTGGTATCAAAGCCATCTTTGATTTTGTTCTAACAAGATCAATCTTGGGCTTGAGACATGAAAACTACAAAAAAAAAAAAAAACTGAAATCTGAAAATTCCAGAAATAGTCAAATCTGCTACCTTTGTGTTCTTGGACAAAAATTGTGATGTGTTGTTGTATGGGCCGAGATTTTTTTATATTTTTTTTGGCTAGATCTTGTAGTATTTTGCTTGTCTAGAGTGTTTCTAGTGTTGGTTTCTTTCTCACCAACACTAAAGGTGTCAAGATCTAAAGATTGAGCTTATAATATTGACCATAGTTGTGGTGCCTTGTCGCTTGCTGTTTGTTGTTACTTGTTGTTGACAATTGGTGGTGTTGTGTTTTGAAGAAGTTGTTGTTGAGTTCTTGAAGGTTGTTGTGGTGTTCATCAAGTTTTTCATCTTTTCTTACAACTTTAGACAACCAAAAAGTGTGATATAAATTCAAGAGTTGAAGCTGAAAATTGTAAAGCATGATGTGAGAAGCCTCGAACCCATTATTTCTTAGACTAAGATTCTACTTTTCAGCAACTTTTTCTTATTTCAAGAACCTAGTGTTGTGAGACAAGATACCTTTTTCTTATTTCAAGAACCTAGTGTTGTGTGACAAGATACCTTTTCTTATTTCAAGAACCTTGTGTTGTGGAACAAGTACTTTTTCTTATTTCAAGAACCTAGTGTTGTGGGACAAGGCACTTTTCTTATTTCAAGATTTATGTTTTGCCTCCAAGACCAATTTTCATCCTTTCCAAATTGTGTAAAGATTTAAATTTCAGAATTGGTGCTTAAATTGTGTGGGACCAAGACCAATTGCATGCTACCACGTCACCCATTTGCTACTGTTCACGTCACCCATTGGCTATTGTTCACACATTAATAAGCTCAAATTTAGGTTTTCTAGTTTCTAATTGTTGATTCTTAGTTTCATTACTTGGTTCTAGAACTAATTAACATGCTAGTACACTCCTACTAGGTTGTCAATTAGTCCTTTTGAATTCTCTTGTTCATGTCCACGTTTAGTTGGGTACTTTTATTCGTTTGAATACGTTGTAACTTCTTAACTCCAGTCCGTCGAGAATTCTTTGAGTTTCAAACAAGAATCCAATCCGAACAAGAGCTTTACTCATATCTTAAGGATTCATGGTTACTAGCCAATCTACAACATTTGTGGAGCTCAAGTGTGAGTGAACCGAGAGAGTGTAAGTGAGGAGAGGTTTAACGCTAACTTTTTTGCTGATTGTGTAGGTAACACCTTGACATGGAAGGAAGCACATCCCAAAGTTGGGGGTACTACTGAACAAGACACTATGAAGGCCACACTTGAGGCCATTACCAGAAGTTTAGAGAGGTTGAACACGGAAGTTGGGGCAATGAGGGGAGATTTGACTACGATAAGTGGGAGATTGGAGCAAGTGGAGAGTCAAAGGAACTCTCGTCCATCCACTCCTCATCATATTCCTTCAAGTGGGAATGAAATAACTTCATCCACAACTATCTCACCAGAAACATTGCACCAAATAATGAATCCACCTCTAGCCCTACTAAATGCCACAAATCATACCACTATTTTCCCTCCAAACCAAGAAGCGAATAGACCACGCCATTCCCAAACTCCTCCAATTCCACAAGAAGGATGTAGCCGTCCATTACCTCCACAAAATCTGAACGTACCTTACCAGACTCCACCAAATCAAAGACCACCACCTCCACAAATCCCAATGCCTCCAAATCAGATTCCGAATCACCAAAACCGACCAGCTCACTTTGAGGAACATGGTAGAGAGGATTATGATGGATATAGAGCCTTTGGTGATGTTTACATGAGAGAGGAGGATCTAAGAAGGAGATGTGTTGATCCAAGGAGGTACCGAGGGTATGGAGAAAAAGGCAATCGACACCAAGAAAGAGATGTAGGCATCAATATCATCAAATTGAGCTTACCTATCTTTCAGGGTGAAAGTGACCCCGAGGCCTACTTAGCATGGAAATCAGCTTGTGACAAAGTTTTTCAAGTTAATGATATCTCGGAAGAAAAGAAAAGTTGTTATGCCATAGCTCATTTTGAGGGTTATGCCAACACTTGGTGGGAGTGCGTCAAGCATTTTGGTGATGAATTAGTTGATGGGCAGCCACCACCTTGGTTTCGGTTAAGGTACTTGATGAGGCAACGGTACCTTCCCGAGATTTATCGCCATGAATTGCCTGCTAGATTGTACAACTTGCGTCAAGGCAATAAAAGTGTGATGGCATATTATGATGAGTTTCAACAACTCAAGTTGAAGCTTGATCATCGTGGGGAACAAATCAGTCATGACATCATCCGGTTCAAGTGTGGGTTGAACAAAGAGATCTCCACTCATTTGACACTTCAAAAATTTGATACCGTTGAAGGTATTTTCCAAGCGGCTCTTGAGATTGAAAGGGAGCTTAAAGAGAGGTCGTCGCTCAAGGCAAGGGGACAATCCATCTCGGGTTGGCCTAGAAGCAAGGACGTGGTTCAATCCTCTTCGGGTTGGACCAAAAACAAGGACCAACCTTCCACTACAAGGCTGCCCGAGCCCAAAACAATCCACAAAATTCCTCTAAAACAAGAAGTTCACAAGTATCCAAACCCAAAAGGATTCCAATGTTTCAAGTGCCAAGGTTGGGGACATAAATCCAATGAATTTCCAAATCGACGCAACGTGATACTATGGGAAGGGAGATTGTATTACCTTGGTGAGGAGGTGAGTCTTGAAAAAGAGGAGGATGAGGCTGAGCCTCAAGATGGAGAGGAAACTGGAAATAGGCCACTTGATGATGATGGTAAAGTTATTTACCCACAAGAAGGGGAGTGTGTTGTTCCAAACTTTGTAGTTAGACGCGTTATGATTAGTAAGGCAATAGACGACCCTAGCCAAAGGGAAAATCTATTCCATACTAAATTCCTTGTAAAGGGGAATGTGTGCACTTTGGTGATTGATAGTGGTAGTTGTGCGAATGTCGTTAGTGTCTCTATGGTGAACTTTATGAAATTACCAACTACACTTCATACTAGCTCTTACAAGTTGCAATGGTTAAACGAATGCGGTGAATTGAAGGTCACGAGGCAATGTGTGATACGGTTTAAGGTAGGGAACTACCAAGACGAAGTGCTTTGTGATGTGATACCAATGCAAGCATGTCATTTGTTGTTAGGTAGACCTTGGAAATATGATAGGTCTACCAAACATGATGGGAGGTCCAACCGATATTCACTTGAGAAGGATGGTCGAAAGGTCACTCTTTATTCTCTTTTGCCATCACAAGTGAATGAATTACATCAAAAGATGAGGGAGTTGAAGGAGAAGGGAAAGAAACACCAAAATAGTGAAAAGGAGGGGAAAACTGTGGGTGGGGCAGTAGGGATTTCCGGGACTGCCTCAACGTCAAATGGGCAAGAAAACATGGTGATGTTGGCTAAAAATAAGGAACTCTTCTTGGATTATGATGTGGACATGCCTATGCTTCTTTTGGCTCATTGTTTTAATACTAACCCCACTAATTCTTCTATTTCTCCTTTGATTTCTTGTGTGTTGTAGGATTATGAAGATGTATTTCCCAAAGAACTTCCACAAGGATTGCCCCCGCTTCGGGGAATTGGGCATCAAATTGACTTTGTGCTGGGCTCATAATTGCCAAATAAGCTGGCTTACAGAAGCAACCCTACGGACACCAAAGAATTGCAGCGTCAAGTTGAGGAACTCCTCAATAAAGGGTATATCAAGGAGAGCATGAGTTCGTGCACGGTTTCGGTGCTACTGGTGCCTAAGAAAGATGGAACATGGCGTATATGTGTGGACTGCCGAGCCATCAATAAGATTATGGTAAAATATCATCACCCTATACCTAGGTTAGATGATATGCTTGATGAATTGAATGGTTCATATTTATTTTCCAAGATTGATTTAAGGAGTGGCTATCACCAAATAAGAATGCAACCCGGTGATGAATGGAAAACCGCCTTCAAGACTAAATTTGGTCTCTATGAATGGATGGTTATGCCATTCGGCCTAACAAATGCTCCAAGTACTTTCATGAGGCTAATGAATCATGTGATGAAGCCATTTATTGGAAAGTTTGTTGTTGTTTACTTTGATGATGTCTTGGTCTATAGTAAGTCAATTGATAAGTATGTGATGCATTTATAATGTGTGTTTGATGTCCTTAGAAAGGAAAGGTTGTATGTAAATCTGGAGAAGTGCTCTTTTGGTGTTAATAAAGTTGTTTTCTTGGGTTTTGTTGTTAGTTCAAGAGGGGTCGAAGTGGATGAATCCAAGATAGATGCTATAAAAAATTGGCCAACCCCGCAAACCATTAGCGAAGTAAGAAGCTTCCACGAGTTAGCTAGTTTTTATAGAAGGTTTGTCAAAGGATTCAGCACCATAGCCGCTCCTTTTACCATGGTCATTCGAAAAGACCAACCCTTCAAGTGGGGTGAAGAGCAAGCTAAGGCTTTTGAAACCTTGAAAGCTATGCTCATTTCTGCGCCTTTATTACAATTGCCCAACTTTGATAAGACATTCGAAGTTGAGTGCGATGCTAGTAAAGTGGGCATAGGGGCTGTTTTGATGCAAGATTTAAAACCCATTGCTTATTTTAGTGAAAATCTCAAAGGAGCAACTCTAAACTACTCCACGTATAATCTAGAGTTGTATGCCTTGATTCAAGCTTTGGCCACTTGGCAACACTATTTGTGGCCTAAGGAGTTCGTGATCCGAACGGACCATGAATCCTTGAAGCATCTTCAGACACAAGACAAGCTTAACAAGCGGCATGCAAAATGGATTGAGTTTCTTGAAACCTTCCCTTATGTTATTCAATACAAAAAGGGTAAGGACAACGTAGTAGCCGATGCTTTGTCTAGAAAACATGTTCTTGTGTCAACATTATCTTTAAAATTAATGGGTTTTGAGAGTTTGAAAGAAATGTATCTCGAGGACCCTCACTTTGATCCTATCTTTAGGAAATGTGAAGAAATGGGTAGGGACAAGTGGGATTCATCTAGGGGTTCAAATCCCTATGCCATGTTTGATGGATACTTGTTTAAAGGTAGACGATTGTGTGTACCCTCCAGTTCTTGGAGAGAGTTATTTGTGAGGGAAGCACACAATGGCGGTCTAATGGGTCACTTTGGGATTGAAAAGACCCTTGGAATATTGGAGGAGTAATTCTATTGGCCAAAGATTCACAAGGATGTGGCCAAGATTTGTGGCCAATGCATAGATTGCAAAGGAGCCAAATCGCGGCTCCTACCTCATGGGTTGTACACCCCGCTGCCCACTCCTTTACGCCCTTGTCTTGATATATTTATGGATTTTGTGTTAGGGTTGCCTAGGACTAGACGAGGTCGGGACAGTATCTTTGTTGTGGTCGATCAGTTTTCTAAGAGGGCACACTTTATTCCATGCTTTAAATGTGATGATGCACCTAGTGTGGCCTCTTTGTTTGTTGATAATGTTGTCAAGTTGCATGGTGTTCCGAGGACCATTGTGAGTGATAGGGACTCTAAGTTCCTAAGTCACTTTTGGAAATCCATGTGGGGTAGGCTTGGAACCAAGTTGTTATTCTCTACATCTTGCCACCCACAAACTGATGGTCAAATGAAAGTAGTAAATAGGACTTTGGGTGCTATGCTACGTTCCATGGTAAAAGGAAAATTGACTTCTTGGGAGGAATACCTACCATTGATTGAGTTTACATATAACCGTGTCATACACTCAAGTACGAGAATGACTCCCTTTGAGTGCATATATGGCCTCAACCCCCTTACCCCTTTGGATTTAACTCCTTTGCCTAGTGATGTTATGATTAGCTTAGATGGAAGCAAGCGGGCATATTCAATAAAGAAGTTACATGAGAAGGTGCGGTTTCGACTTGAGAAGAAAAATCAAGACATTACAAGGAGAGTCAACAAGGGGAGAAAGAAACTCATTCTTGAACTGGGAGATTGGGTGTGGGTTCACCTTAGAAAGGATAGGTTTCAGTCTCAAAGAAAGTCCAAATTGATGCCAAAAGGATATGGTCCATTCCAAGTACTTGAACGGATCAATGATAATGCCTACAAGATTGACCTTCCCCCGGAATACCAAGTGCACAACACTTTCAACGTGTGTGATCTTTCTCTAGTGGATGCGGTTGAGGATGACCAAATACTGAATTTGAGGTCAAATTCCTCTTAAGATGGAGAGGATGATACGGGTGTACAAAGCTGTCCAATATGCTCTCGACCATTCACACAAAGCCAAGATCGGGAGTTACAAAAACTACAAGCCATGTTCATGGAAATGGCTGCGTGTGATTTGGTACTTGATCCTCCAAAGAGCTTCAACGTTTTTAAGTGTGAAAATGAGCCTTGAAGTGTAATAAATTACACTCTAAGGGAACCCCATGACTGAGGGGTAGGAAGGTCATTTGTCCTTCATTTTGTGTGTAATATAAATAGATGCTATTAGGGTTATATTCAGCACTTAGTTCATTCTTGATATTTCACAACAACAAGTCTTGTAACATTGGATATTTCTCTCTCTTGTTCTTGAGAGTAGAACCTGAAATCTGTCCAACAAGTGTAGTTACACTTGTGTTGTTTCTTGGCTAAAAACTTGAGATCTTGAGGTTCATGAGTTCCTCTTGGTCTAAGTAAGAACTTGGTACTGAAATCTTTTGGTCTTAGGGTCCTTTCTTCAAGTTAGGGTTCATAGATTCTAAGATATCTTTGTGTCAAGTTACTATCTTTTATTTTGTACTCTTGAAACTTTGCAGTAACTTAGTGAAGCCGTGTGGGGCTGATTTTTGATTCACTATAGTTACTGCCATTTATTGTTTTTGTTGTTAACATTGTACTCTTTGTAATCTATCATCTTGTGTTGTTGAACCATTGTTTAATGTTATTGTTATCTTCTTGTTCTCCTTGTGCAGCTACTGTTTTGGTGTTGGTATTTCTTCAAAATTTCGTGATTGTTGTTGTCTTCACATATTGGAGTTGTTATCTTCAAGCTCTCGGAATTGTAGTATGTTTGGACTGATTTTGTGGCAGATTTAATACGCTTCAAGTTAGTAGTGTATCATGTGTCATAATGTCTTAACTTGTGTTTATGCTTACGTTACCCGTCATTCGAGGAAGAATGGTTCATGTGGGGGAGAAGTGAAACACCTAGGCCTTGGACCTTTAGAAAATTCCCTTAGTTGAAGCTTCTGGACTTGGTACGACACTAGGGTACTAGTCGTAACCTTAGATACGAATTAGTGACCCCTCACTCGTAGAAAAAGTAGTGTGGTAGGGGTTACACACTATCCAAGACATGATTTATCCTCCCTATGGTCATATGTTAGGTTATGTGTTGTATACTACCTAGTCGTATAGAGTGTTGGTCTTAATGTAGTGGACACTGTCTTGGGTATGGTTTGAGATACGGTTTAGGGTACCATTCGTACTCTATGATATGAGTTTTTTGTATGTAGTCATACCTTGGGCAGTGTAAGGGTCCTTTGTGAGGCCTAGGGTATGATCTAAGGTACCACTCATACCCTAGGGTATGGTTTAGTCAAGTGAGCTATACCCCTGGGAAGTCACTTTTCAGCTTTTAAGTCAAGGGCTTTATGGAAATTTACCACCCCAAAAATCTTAAGTCCCCTCACTATATAATGTATTGTGTCCTCCTAACACTCTTTGGAAAGACCAAAACATTCCAAATACACTCTTAAAACACACTATTGAAGATTTGGAAGCTAGGGTTCCACAAGTGTTCTTCTAGAGTTAAGAGGGGTAAAGTCTTTCCGGGGATCATCTTGTATAAGGCATGCAAATATTTCCATTATTTGTTAACTCATATATCATGTGTCTTAAACTTGAATTATTACTTGTAAGTGATGATTTTTGAAACCAAAAGTTAAGGGGTTTGATGCCTAGTGTTGAGAGATCCCTTGCTTATACTTGTGTTTATACTTGATTTTGGTGATGATTTACACATGTGGGTACTTTTTGTTTATGGTTTAACAAGTGGGTCATGAGTATCCCTAAGAATGATGATATCTACTTTGATTTTGGCCTTGGTAAAGGCATGCCCACAATGTGTTTTTGAAAATGTCTAAGAGAAATATCTAGTCACATGTTGATAATGTTTTGAACTAGGAAAATGGTCCAATAAATATGAGTGGTTGGTAAATTGTATTGTAAATACCTTTTTAACTATGTAAATAGTCAATTTATGACCTTGATAGTTTGATGGCTAAAAGAGTTAAAGTCCCTAAACATGATCTTGAATTGTGTTTGAACTAAAGAGTGGTATAAGAATGCTAATAAAGAATGAATGGTTTTGTTAGGTTCTTGATGACCACAATTTTACTTGAATGATATTTGAAGCTAATGTATTGGCTTATTAAAGTGATTGTTTGATATGTGATTCATGAAGACCTTGTGGTCATGTATTATGTTGAATTGTGGCCTTGATGGCTTAGAATGATTAAATGGGTTAAAGTCCCCAAATGTGAATGGTGTGATGTGAATGCATGGATAAAGGGTTAAAGTCCCAATGTTGACTAGTAATGGGCGTGAAGGCTAGTCATTAGAGTCCACTTACATAGTGAAATGTCTTGTGGTTAGAGTCTGTCTATATGCGTAATGAAATGGCTTGTGGTTAGAGTCCACTTGACTAAAGTAAAGGATTGTGGTTAGAGTCCACTTGCCTAATAAGATGGTTTGAGGTTAAAGTCTTCTTTCTCGATATAAACTAAGCAGTGAAAGGTTAGAGTCCTCCACTTCATAGTTCATGTTTGAGTGCTTTAAAATGCATGCTAAGGCCTTGTCATCTTTTGATACTTGATGTATCCATATGTATTTACATGTCTATGTGTATAAATATGGTGGCTTATGATGGTTTGACTTGGTATTGAATAATATCACTATTTTTTTCTTACCCTTGAGTTATATGCTAGTGCTCCAATTGCTAACCATCTCCAGAAAATGTGTCCCCACGCGACACAAAGGCCGGAGTATCTACTTATCTTTTTGCGCAGTGATTAGGTGTTTTGATGGTATGAGTGTTGACATCGAAGTGCTGAGCTTCCATCTTTTGGAAGGCACACATTTCATTATCGTCTTAGCTTATGTCATAGACTTATTTTAGGTTTGGTTTTGGATTTTGTCGGGTGATTGTCCCACTTATTATTGACTACGAATTTATAGAGGCTTGTGGATGACTTTGGACTTGGGTAGATTGAATGTTGAATGTTGATATTAATGAATGGCTAGTATTTCTTAAGTTATGAATCTTAGTTTTGTTTTCTCTACCTTATTATGTGCTCGGAGTTTATCCGATGCTTGTAGTTTGATATGATGGTTAGGTGGGGTTAACAACATAATATCTGATCCTTGTTGGGCTTGAGGTGACCATACGACAAGGCCCGGTTTTGGGTCGTGTCATCTTCTAAGGGTTATAGAAGAATATAATAAACTCGCTCAAGAGAAGAAAAGTTGTGAAGCACGATTTAAATGAAAGCTTTAAGAGGAACAGCGAAACTGCCAAACAGAAATCAAAGCATGTCAAATTGAAACTGACATACTTCATGAACGGCTTGATGATGTAAAAATACAGTTGAATAGCATTAAGAAATCACCAACTCACAGTTTCGGGAGGTCAAACCCTTTTAAAAACAAATCAAGTTCCTCATTAGGATAGTTTAAATCAGGAAATAATTCTTTCTCCTCTCGAGGAACTATTTGTTTTATATGTGGACAGAAAGGGGACAAATCTTACAACTGTGGCACAAACCTAAGAGAATGTTGGTTTGGAAGACCAAAGGAAGCACCTCTAACCCGTAAGGACCCAAGAAAACTTGGGTACCTAAACAAAATTAATTTCCTAGTTTTGTAGGAACATGTCCGCAAGAGTAATAAAAAGTGAATGTGAGTTATTGATAGCGGATGTTCCAGACATATGTAATACCCCGAAAAATCCAAACCAATATTAGAGACATGTACCAAGATCATGAATAGTACATTATGGTTCTTTTATAGTTGTATGAGTAGGTTAGATGTATATTAAGGCTTTAAATAACTCCCAGTTATCAGACGAATCAAAACATTCCTCACCGATCGAATTCTTGAGAAAGATATTGCCATAGTCAGATTCAAACAAGCATATATCTCATTATACTTGGATTTTTTTAGCTCATGACCTATCAACAGATAGATAATTGTATTATATTTCCAACGATACCAATTTCGCCTAAATATGGTATCGGAGCAAAGAGTTATTCCTATTTTACTTTAGCATGTCAGGATGGAAACTGTGTGACGACATTCGTGGTAACTTACCACATTTGTGATGCCCTACCACAAAGGTCGTCAGACTCAGGCAGAATCCAGATCCTATGAGACGACATTTGTGGTAGCTTACCACATTTGTGATGCCCTACCACGAAGGTCGTCAGCCTTAGGCAGAATCCAACTCCTGTGTGACGACATTCGTGGTAGCTTACCACATTTGTGACGCCCTACCACGAAGGCCGTCAGCCATAGGCAGAATCCAGCTCCTGTGTGATGACATTCGTGGTAGATTACCATATTTGTGGTGCCCTATCATGAAGGTTGTCAGCCTTAGGCAGAATCCAACTCCTATGTGACGACATTCGTGGTAGCTTACCACATTTGTGACGCCCTAACACGAAGGTCGTCAGCCTTAGGAAGAAACCAACTCCTAAGTGACGACATTCATAGTAGATTACCACCTTTGTGACGCCCTACCACGAAGGTCATCAGACTTTGGTAGAAACCATTAGTTCCACCTCCTGTGTGACGACATTTTTGACGGCTTACCACACTTTTGACGCCTTTTCACAAATGTCATCAACTATGATTTTCAGCAACTGGGAATTTATTTCATAAGGGTATTTTGGTCTTTTCCCTTCACTTCCCATGACTTATAACCCTAAAGGAACGCATTATATTCTATTCTCTTTAGTTAAAACATCTTAAAAACCCTCTCTTACACTTTCAACCACAAGATTAGGGTTTTCTCTCAAGATCATCTCCTCAGGAACAAGAGCATTCTTTCCCAAAGGGGTTAAACCCTAATCAAGAAAAATCAAGGGCAAACCTAAGGATTTCTTTAGGAACCTTCAGAAACATTAGATCTCTTTCCAGATCAAGCTTTAAGGTATGCATAGTGTTCATCTATGGATTCAATTCGTTCATAGAGTTCAAGAACCATGCTTTTAAATGTTATTTTGTAAACTTTTGTGGTGATATAAGCATGTACACGTTGCTGATTGTTGTTCAAGTTTCAAGATGATATCTAAGGATGTTTTTCATGGAATATATGTGATTGTTGGTTGAAAATCATGAACTTTGGGTGGGTTAAACTAGTGCAAGTATGAAATCTACCTATGCCTTAAAGAATGCATGTAAGGTGTTTGATAAAATGTCTAGCATGTTAGAAGTTCATATTTACATGATTTCATGATATCTAAATGACAAGTCCATGTTAGCGATACACTTCAATATGAATTCCCATGCTATTTATGTATTCTTATGGTGATGGAATAAAGTATGTATGATGATGGAAATATGAATTTTGTGTTCGAATTACATCCATGCTTTCCCTACCATGTTTGATGTGTTGATTAAATACATGAAGTATACTATCCCCTACTTATGATATAGTGAATTATGGACTCCAATATTGTGATCAAGTCATGTCATGTGTGTTAGTTTACTTCCATCGAGTCCTGGGGGTATTCGTACCCGAAAAAAATAGCTGTGTGCCTAGAGCCATGTCATGTTGTCACGATAATCTCAGTCAAGCTATAATCTATAGAACTCAGTCAGTCATATGACTCAGGAAACCTCATAAATCTCATGATCCCAGTTAACTCTCAGATAATAGTACTACTCCATCAGTCAACAGAAGTCAGTTAATCTGTCCATGTACAATCAGTTGAATCATGTTTAGTCTCTTTAGATGGGAGTAGGAGTTAGCACCGAGTAAACCCAAGGATGGGAACTTACCTGTATATGAGGGTGTGATTCTTAGCAGTCATCCTTGCGTTCCAGAACTATGTAGCCAGCATAGGTTGAGACATCGCAGACTATTATATGAGGGTAGATGAGGTGGCTTAACCTGTTATATGAGGGTTCCCACTGTTCTCACTAGAATTACCTATTATATAAGGGTTGATCACATGTTGTCCTTACCAGTGGCGCGGTATTGACACCCTTCCAGTAACGGCAGATATTGGACCCCATCTTAGTCATAATAGCACATATGGGGCATGTCGATTAAACAACTACCTCCCGCAGTTTCAGTATCAGTCTTAGTAAAAGAACTCAGATAGCTCTTCAGATATCAGTATACCAGGACTGTTAGATACGGTCAAATTTAGTTATAGTATGGAACTCATAGAGTTCAACCAAATTCAGGGCTGTCAGATATAGTCATCCATGTTATCAGAACTATGGTTACAACCATGTATTAGCGTACAAATTTAGCCATCATGTACTCACGATCTTAGTTACTATGTATGTATGTTTGTACTCTTATGTTCATATCAGTCAGTCAGTAGTATTATTCATGCACGTAAACCCTTGCATTAGCCTACCTCACTCGTATACTCAGTACTCCAGTTGTACTAACGTATTTGCGCTATAGTTATTTCTTTACATGTTACACCATAGGTTCAGAGGGACGAGTCCCAGACCAGCAGTAGTAGTTGCATTCAGCATACAGAGTTGCAGTGAGTCCTCTTCATTCGAGGACGACATTATTTGATTTATTCATTTATTTCTTCAGTTCAATTCTACGGAGTTAGTTGGAGACATGTTCCTTCAACTCCTTATTTCAGAAAATACTTAGAGGCTTTCGGATTTACGCTCAGATTTAGCTTTTAGATTCAGTTTTCAGTTATTTTGGGTATTTTTTGCCCATATGGATGTTATATTATTTCAGTTGAACCTTATGGCCTATTGTGCATAGTTTCCGCATTATTATGTCATGAATTGCAGTCTATAGGTACAGATATCAGTCATGGGATAGCTTGTGGTCCCTCGAGGTCATAAGCACCGTGTAGCATTCCGGTTCAGAAAATTGGGGCGTTACAAACTTGGTATCAGAGCCTAAGGTTCAGTAGAGTCCTAGGAATTCTGAAAGCCGCATCTAGTAGAGTCTTGTGCATGGGGGTATTGAGCGCCACATTTATGTACAAGAGGCTATGAGATATTTTAGGAACAGTTCCCTTTCTTCAGTATTCATGTCATGCTAGTAAGCATAATTTTAAGTGTCAGTGTCTCAGGGTAATCCGCTCTCATCTTATTTTAGAAACATACCTCCAAAGAGAAGAAATCAGTCAGCCCCTCATCCCGAAGATCCATTGGGCGAACATGTTTCTCATGCGGAGTTCAGGACCGCATTTACTGCTCTTGCTCAGTCTGTAGCTGCCTAGAATAAACGACCAGCAATCATTTCGGCCAACCCCGTGTCTAATTCAGCAGCAGCTAGGATTCGAGACTTCACCCGAATGAAACCTCCATCCTTTTTTGGGTCTAAGCCAGATGAGTATCCTCAGGAATTCATTGACCAATTTCAGAAGGTCATTGATATCATGGGAGTCACTTATTCTCACAGTGCTGAGTTAGCCACATACCAATTGCAGGATATCGCTCACACTTGGTACAAGAAGTGGTTAGCAGAAAGGTTAGAGGATGCAGGTCCTATTGAGTGGGAAGAATTCGTCACGGCTTTCTTAGACAGATTCTTTCCCCAAGAGCTGAGAGAGGCCAAAGTTATTTAGTTCATCAATCTTAGGCAGGGAAATATGATAGTTAGAGAGTATTCTCTTAGATTTACTCAGCTAGCCAGATATGCCCGTCATGTGGTTGCAGACAACAGGGCTAAGATGAGCAAGTTCGTGTCAGGGGTGAATGATAGTGTGGTAAATGAGTGTAGGTCTGTGATGCTAAAAAGTGATATAACCTTAGCCAGACTCATGACCCATGCTTAGCAGATAGAGGGCCAAAAGGTTAGGACTAGAGAGAGGCAGAATAAAAGAGCAAAATCAAGCAGTTTCAGTTTTGCTCAGCCCAAATCAGAGGGAGGAAATTGTTTGCAGTTTCGTCCTAAGTTAGCAGTTCCATCCCCTTCCTCCACTAGTTACCAAGTACCGAAGTTCAGGGATGACAACAAAGACAGAGTACCAGGCTCTAAATCTCAGGGCAGTGTTAGTAGTGCCCGAACAAACCCCCTTTGTCAGACTTGTGGTAAGAACCACAAGGGTATTTGCAGAGACGGTAGTGATGTCTATTTTGGTTGGGGTAAGCCAGGTAACAAGATTAGGGAGTGTCCTCAGCCAGGCCCTCAGGGTTAGCAGAATCGTTCCACAGCTCAGTCCGGTCGCCCGAACCAGTAGGGTACCATTTCCAGTGCTACTAGTGGGCAACACCCAAATAGACTCTATGCTCTTCAGACCTGACAGGATCAGGAAAATTCTCTTGATGTCATTGCTGGTACGTTACAGATTTTCCATGTTTATGTTTATGATTTGCTAGACCCAGGTACATCGTTGTCTTTTATCACTCCATACATAGCAGGCAATTTTAGAATAGTCCCAAAATTTTAGCAAAGCCCTTTTTTGTCTCTACCCCAGTGGGTAAAACCATCATAGCTCAGCGGGTATACAGGAACTGCCCGGTTATGATATTTCAGAAATCCACATCAGCAGATTTAGTCGATTTAGAGATGACTGATTTTGATATCATTCTCGACATGGATTGGCTTTATTCCTTCTATGCCATAGTCGACTACAGAAATATGGTAGTTCAGTTTCAGTTCCTGAATGAGCCTGTCCTAGAGTGGAAGGGTAGCACTTCGTCTTTCAGGGGTCATCTTATTTCCTACCTTCGAGCAAGGAAAATGATTTCTAAGGGGTGTGTGTATCATCTCGTGCATGTTAAGGATTTCAGTTTTGAATCTCCCAGTCTCAAATCAGTCCCAGTGGTTAATGAATATTCAGATGTCTTTCCCGAAGATCTTCCAGGCATTCCTCCCGAAAGGGAAATAGACTTCGACATAGACCTTCTCCCAAATACTCAGCCTATTTCTATTCTGCCATACAATATGGCACCAGCAGAACTCAAGGAATTGAAAGATCAGTTGAAGGATCTCTTAGATAAGGGATTCATCAGGCCCAGTGTATCCCCATGGGGTGCGCCAGTCTTATTTGTGCGCAAGAAAGACGGTTCTCTCAAAATGTGTATTGATTACTGTCAGCTCAACAAAGTCACGATCAAGAACAGGTATCCGCTGCCTAAGATAGACGACTTGTTTGACCAACTTCAGGGTGCTAGTTATATCTCCAAGATAGACCTCAGATCAGGCTATCATCATCTCAGAGTTAGAGAATGTGACATTCCGAAGACAACTTTTTGTACTCAGTATGGTCACTTTGAATTTCTAGTCATATCCTTTGGTCTTACCAATGCCCCTGCAGCTTTCATGGACTTGATGAACCGGGTGTTCAAGCAGTACTTGGACACATTCGTCATAGTCTTCATAGATGATATTCTGGTCTATTCTCGCACAGAGCGTGATCATTTAGACTATCTCATAATTGTTCTTCAGACTCTCGGGGATCACCAATTGTTCGCCAAGTTCAGTAAGTTCGAATTTTCTCTAAGATCAGTAGCATTCCTTGGCCACATTATTTCCGGTGATGTTATTAGAGTAGATCCTCAGAAAACCAAAGCGGTAAGAAACTGGCCTCGCCCTGTCTCTCCATTAGATATCAGGAGTTTCTTGGGTTTGGCTGGCTATTACCGATGGTTTGTCAAGGGAATTTCTTCTATTACATCTCCTATGTCCAGATTGACACAGAAGAAGGTCAAGTTTCAGTGGTTAGAACCTTGCGAGAAGAGTTTTCAGGACTTGAAGACTCGACCCACCTCAACTCCAGTTTTAGCACTTCCCGATGGTTCCGATGGATTCGTAGTATATTGTGATGCATCCATAGTAGGCTTAGGTTGTGTCCTCATGCAGCATGGTAGAGTCATAGCCTATGCCTCCAATATAACCTACTCAGCATCAGTCAGCTGTGTGATGCTAGATTTAGAGTCTCATTCAAAGCTAAAAGTTTCTTCATCAAACACGACAAAAAATAAATCGACGAATGCGTTGATAATATTTATGTCTTAAATAGTACTGAATTTTCCAACTTAACATGCTTCACTATGCAAAAAAATGATACTTAGCCGTGGTACAGAAATCATAGACATGCTAGTATGCATATCATTGAGAAACTGTCCAGACTGGAATCGGTGAAAGGTCTACAAAATCTCAAGTTTGAAAACGATCACATATGTGATGCTTGCCAATTGGGTAAACAAACCTAGACATTATTCAAAGTCAAAGACATTGTCTCTACTACCAAACCTCTTCAAACAATCCATATAGATCTATTTGGACCCACCAAGACTGCAAGTATTAGTGGAAAAAGATAAGTTTTCATTATAGTTGATGATTACTCTTGTTTTACTTGGGTAATGTTTCTTTCTCATAAAGATGATGCCTTCAAAAACCTTGAGATCTTTTGTAGAAAGGTACAAATAGAAGCTGGACACTTCATCACTTATGTTCACGGTGATCAAGGAGGACAATTTGAAAATAAGGCATTTGAGGAGTACTGTACTCAAAATGGGTACTCTCAGAACTTCTCATCACCTCAGAAAAATGGTGTAGTGGAGCAAAAGAATTGGTCTCTCCAGGAAACTGCCAGGACTATATTGTTAGAACATAATCTTCTAGATCACTTTTGGGTGAAAGCAGTAAGCACAGCATGTCACATCATCAATTGATGCCTGATCAGACCTATTCTAAAAAAGATGACTTATAAACTCTGGAGAGGAAACAAAACCAACATTAGCTACTTCTATACTTTTGGATGAAAATGCTTTATCCACAATAATGGTAAGAATAACTTGGGAAAATTTGATCCACGAAGTGACAAAGGTATTTTTCTTAGGTATTCTCCCACTAGTCGTGCTTACAGAGCTTATAATAAAAGAGCTTTATGTGTTGAAGAATCTATGCATATTGTATTTGATGAATCTATGCATATGTGTTGAAGAATAATGATAAATAACAGGTGAGTGATCTATAATCCAAAGAAAATGCTAGCACAACCTCTGAGCCATCACAAGACAAGTCGACTATACCCCCTCTGGAGTCGACTACCACAACAGAAATAGTAAAACTTAGTGTTCCAAGAGAATGGAAACACGATGCTAGCTATCCAAATGAATTCATAATCAGAAATACAGATGCTAGGTTGCAAACAAGAGCATTATTGAGAAAATAAGCATCTGTTGCCCTTGTATCTCAAATTGAACCAAAGAAGACTGATGAGGCCCTCAAAGATGAATCATGGGTCTAAGATATAAAGGAAGAATTAAACCAATTTAAAAGAAACCAAGTTTGGACTTTTGTTGAAAGACCCAAGAACTACTCAGTAATTGGAACTAGATGGGTTTACAAAAACAAATTGAATGAAGAAGGTAATGTTATTAGAAATAAAGCCAGACTTGTAGCTCAAGGCTATTCCCAACAAGAAGATATTGATTATGATGAAACCTTTGCCCCCATGGAAAGGTTTGAATCAATTCAAATTTTATTAGCCTTTACTTCTTTCAAATGTTTTAAGCTATACCAAATGGACGTAAAAAATCCCTTCTTAAATGATTTTATTTGTTAGGAATTTTTTGTAATAAAACCCCAAGGATTTGAAAATCCGTCGCATCCAAACCATGTTTTCAAATTTTCAAAAGCACTCTATGGTGTCAAACAAGCTTCAAAGGCTTGGTATGAGAGATTGAGTACTTTCTTACTAAATAATAATTTTTAAAGAGGTAAAATTAATACAACTCTTTTCATACAAAAGATTTTTTTCAAATCTTCTTATTGTTCAAATTTACGTTGATGATATTATTTTTTGTAGTTCTAACATCTCTCTTTGAGAATTTTTCTAATTTGATGAAAGGAGAATTTGAAATGAGTCTTGTGGGTGAGCTCTCATTATTCTTGGTATTAAAAAGAAAACTCCCAAAGGTACTTTCATCAGTCAAGCTAAGTTCATGAAGGAACTTGACAACGCCCAAGCGCATATGCAAGTGCATGTGGTCTAATCAAGTAGTATCGATCTCAGGGACTTGCGTTCGCCGCCTATCCAATTCTAGTTTAACAATTTGAGAAGAGTAAAAAATATAGTTTAAGAACTTTAAACAAAAAATAAACTAAACTAATGCGGAAAAGTAAATGACTTAGAAAAAACAATGGATAGAAGACCAGGGTTAAGGCTTATGAACAATCCTACTTCGTTATTGAACTTCATTCGTTAAATCGCTTATCTTGGTTATGGATTCATAGGGTTAATTGCATGATCATGGTTTCCCAACCTCTAATCCTTTACCTAAGTTGAACCTTATAACTACATCATTGAGCGGGAATGTAATGATTCACTTAAGTTCTTTACAAATATCATCCTACATATGAATCAAGTAAGGCATCTAAGTACATCCCTATCCTAGATACTAATTCAAATTTTTTATTTTATAAAGAAACAAGAACGAAACTTTGTTTATACTCATGTTCAATCTCCCTATTCCCTCTCCCAAGATCACAAGGTTGACAATTGAAGTATTCCAAGGGTAGCTAATCCTTAAAATAGTTAAAACAAGAATAAACAAACAACCAATAATGATAAGCAATTAAACAAGCTCAATTCAAAACAAAAGTAATCATGAACGTGGCCTTAACCCCGGAAAAGGAGTTTTATCCTTTAATGGAAATATTCATCATCCAATCCCTTGGATTGATGATAAAAACCATAAAATAAACTAAATTAAAAGATATAAATCCAAAAAAGAAGTTGTGGTAGCCTCCTCAATCTTCCAAGACGTCCAAAAGTGATTAAAAATGTCTACAAAGTGTATTTATAACTTTGGAGTAAGCCCACGTCGTGTAGGACAAGGATTCAGTGTTTTTGGAAGGTGTGGAGTAGGGCATACGTCATACGCTTATCATACGGTGCTTCTGGAATTGTTGTTCAGAAATTTTTCTAAGTCAAGGGAGCACCGAAATGAGCGTGCATTGCATGGTAATTGCTGTTAGGAGCTACACGAACCTATTTTTTGATATTTTGAGCCTATTATGAATCCATTGATGTTTCTAAAACGTCCATTGTCACTCCTACTAGATACATACGCCCAAGATAATCCAGGGGTCCAAAAGTGTGTCAATCTGCGTATTGTGCCTTCGTTGAGCCATTCCGAGACTTTTTGTGTTGTTGCCACTTGATTTGAAGCTTTTATGTCCTTAATATATCATTATAATACATTACCCAAGAATCATATAGTACTAAAAACAAAAATTTATAACTTAAAACCTCACAACATCCAACACAATGAAATAGAAACAAGAACTAAGCATATGCAAATTTCACTTTGATATTTAACTCATTGTTTTGACCCTTGGCTTGATCCAATTGACCATTGAGTATTGTGACTAAGTTGTTTCACATATAAATACATAATAACAACCTTAGTAACTCATTAAAACACATTAGAACCTAACACAATAGACTAGAAAACACCTAGCTCAAGCTAGTTACACTAGTTTTCTCGGTTGAACTCTAAATGCTCAAATTGAATCAAAACTTATTTCAAATACACTCTTAAGATCATAAACACATGATTTAGCACTTTGATACACATTTATCTCATTATCTGCCATTATAGCATAGAATCATCCTCAAAACAAGACTAAAAAGGCTAGAATAGGGGCACTAGAATGCATAAATACACCCAACATCACCACCCCAAACTTAAAACCTTGTTCATCCTCGAACAAATCTTAACTATAATCCTCATCATCTAAGGAGACTCTACACTTATACTAAATGCAAAACACTCAAGCTAGTACTATAATGAATACATGGAATGCAAGTTACTATGCTAGGCATATTATTTACACAATTGAAAGCTCATGAACACTACTCTAAAACATCCTAGCCTCAAGAATTGACTCACCTAGTGGCAAACTCATGTATATAATTCAATAAAAGACATCATACAAATCACCCATATTCATCAAACATGTTCCCTCACAACAAGAGATTACCCATAAACTCACACAATTATGCAATTCATAACATGATAGGTACAAGAATCAAATTACGCTCAGTCTCATAAAGAATTCACAAGTTACACCCAATGAACCATAGGCTTGCCCTTAGTGTAATGCTCCACAAATATTAAAATGTAAAGCTTAGGATCAATTAGGACTTTTCCGGGTTGTAATGTAGGCTAAGGGACGGGTAAAAACTATTTGAGAATAGTGGCTAACCTCTCTAAGCGCTTTAATACACTACATCATACATTTAAAACCAATCTTCAACAACCAAATTTCACTTGTTCATTTACCCATACCTTTTTTTTGGCCTATCTCATTTAAGTATTTTCACAAACACTTGGTGGACACATAGTTTACTACCAAAAGAATCAATTTTTCTCTATTTTCTCAACTATGGCAATATTTTTATTATCAATTACGTCACATCAATCCACCACACATCAAATATAAACACCAATAATTATTACCTTGGGACATCAATTTCACCTTTTTCTTCCTCAATTTCTCAAACTCCTTACTAAATTAATTTTTTATTAAAGCACTTTGGAGCTTTTTTGGATCAAATTGGAGTCTATCGAATAAGGGATTAGGATACATATGAAGCTACCAAAGAAAAATCTAAAGGCTCAATGGGGGTTAACTTGGATTATGCACAAAGGGTAGGACAAATAGAAGGTATAAAACAAGGCTATCAAAGAAATGCCTAAATCATCTCATAAACCCACATTCTTTATTTCGCTTTACACACACATCGGACAAGTTTTAGACATCACATGCAACAAGGAATATAGAAAATTCTCACATCACACATGGCACATGATTAATTCAATAGGATCATCATAGACTTCCAGCCAAATAATAGCATAAATTCAAAATTAAGCCACAAGTACAAGAGTCATAAATATGTGCCTAAGAGTCTAAAAAAATAGTAATTCACACCAATCAACATGTTTTTTTCAAAAAACCCACTTCCATTATGTAATAAAAAATAGCACCAACAAGAATTTCTCACTTATTTCTAGCCTAATTTTTTTTTGAATTGAGTCACAATTTGGGAATTTCCCCACCCCACACATAAAAATCTACTTTTTCCCAAAGTGAATTTAAAAGTAAAAAGATAGAAATACTCCCTGAGGCCTCTAGGCCTAGCTAGTAGCATCTTGACACAAAATGAGGATCCATAGGATCTCACACTCATTCTTTGCCATGCTTCAAGCTTAAGTTTATGGTACTCAGACTTCCCATTAACCTCTGACTCAACCAAAAACAAAAACTACATGAAATAAAAACCAAAAACTGAAAACAAAACATACCTTAACTTGGGTTACCTCCCAAGCAGTGCCTGATTTAGTGTCGCAACATGAAACAATCAACTTTTTCCTCAACCTTGAGGCTATAAATTTTTCCCCCAACATCGCATCCATATTCTTGCCTCGATCATAGGGAGGTGGTACAAAGATTAAGGAACCGAGTAATGGATTGTGCATGGTAAATCACTCGACCTTTAAGTGAGGTGTGTTTTTATGTTGCTTGTTCGATGTAAAATCAAGAATATAGGATTCTTGTTCCTCATCTTCACACTATTCCACTATTTTAGATGATTCCATAGATAAGATATCATCTAAATATAATGTGGAAAAGTTCCTTGAATGAGGCCCAACCTATCCTACTTCAAAATTTACACAATCTACTACACATTCACTTTTATTCACCTTCTCAATTTCAGTCTCAAAATAAAGATGACAATTGAGTGGCTGTGATTCATGTGTTTACTCCACAAATTGACTAATGTCCTCCTCATATTTTACTTTTCTTATCCACTGTAGACATGGTGGCAGTGGTAACTTCTCAACCTGTTCAACAATTTTAGTTTTTGAGTACTCAAACTTCCTCAAATTATCCACAACTTTATTTACAACATGTTGGGAAGTCACTTGTTCTGCAACCTCCCTTTGGTTCTTCATGTATGCCAATAACTCATTCTGAGACACTAAAATTTATTTTAGCATCTTATCCATTATGCTCGATTGAATCATGGCCTGCATGTTTCCTTGTTGCTGCTAAAACTGGTGCTGCTGGTTCCATGATTGTATTTATGACTGATTCAATCCCGTTTGATTGCAGTAGTTTATATAATTTTGCCTTTGATCATAGACCACAAACATTACTGAATCGGGGTTGAAGAACACATATCTTCAGAATGACCACTTTGAACATAAACCATGCACCATATAGAATCGTCATCACTCACAAACCATCTATCCCAGGCTGGCATATCAACAAGTGTGATAAAAAGAAAAATAAAATAAAAAAACTAAAGAAAAACTATTTACAACTCAATATAATAAAACTAAAAATAACATAGTTGTCTAGTTACAAGTCCCCAGCAACGGCGCCAAAAACTTGACAGCTCCCAAGCACACAGGCAAGTGTTCGTGGCCTAATCAAGCAGTAAAGTGGCTTCAAGGAAGCCCAAGTATCAATCTCTCAGTGACTTGCATTCGCCACCTATCCAATTCTTGTTTAACAAATTGAGAAGAGTAAAAATTAGAGTTTTAGAATTTTAAACTAAAAATAAACTAAACTAATGCGGAAAAGTAAATGACTTAGGACAAACAATGGATAGAAGCCTAGGGTTAAGGCTTACGAACAATCCTACTTTGTTATTGAACTTCATTCGTTAAATCACTTATCTTGGTTGTTGATTCGCAAGGTTAATTGTATGATCATGGTTTTCCAACCTCTAATCCTTTACCTAAATTGAACCTTACAACTACATCGTTGGGTGGGGATGTAATGATTCACTTAAGTTCTTTACAAATATCATCCTACGTATGAATCAAGTAAGACATATAAGTACATCCCTATCCTAGATACTAGTTCAAATTTCTTATTTTATAAAGAAACAAGAACAAAACTTTGTTTATTCCCATGTTCTATCTCCCTATTCCCTCTCCCGAGATCACAACGTTGACAATTGTTGTATTCTAAGGGTAGCTAATCCTTAAAATAGTTAAAAAAAGAATAAAAAAATAACCAATAATGATTAGAAATTAAACAAACTCAATTCAAAATGAAAGTAATCATGAATGTGGCCTTAACCCCGGAAAAGGAGTTTTATCCTTTAATGGAAATATTCATCATCCAATCCCTTGTATTGATGATACAAATCATAAAACAAACTAAATTAAAAGATATAAACCCTAAAAAGAAGTTGTGGTAGCCTCCTCAATCTTCCAAGACGTCCAAAAGTGATTAAAAATGTTTACAAAGTGTATTTATAACTTTGGAGTTATCCCACGCCGTGTAGGACAAGGATTCAGTGTTTTTGGAAGGTGTGGAGTGGGGAATACGTCATACGCTTATCATACGGTGCTTCTGGAATTGTTGTTCAGAAATTTTTCTAAGTCAAGGGAGCATCGAAATGAGCGTGCATCGCACGCTAATTGCTGTTAGAAGCTACAGAAGCCTATTTGTTGATATTTTGGGCCTATTATGAATCCATTGTTGTTTTTGACACGTCTATTCTCCACTCCTACAAACCACACGTGCCCAAGAAATTCCAGGGGTCCAAAAGTACGTCAATCTGCGTATTGTGCCTTCGTTGAGCCATTCCGAGCCTTTTTGAGTTGTTTTCACTTTATTTGAAGCGTGTATATCCTTCATATATTATATAATACATTCCCCAAGAATCCTATTGAATTAAACACAACAATTTAGAGGTAAAAACAACACAACATCCAACACAATGGAATAGAAATAAGAGCTAAGCATAGGCAAATTTCACTTTGATCTTTAACTCATTATTTTGACCCTTGGCTTGATCCAATTGACCCTTGAGCATTATGACTAAGTTGTTTCACATATAAATACATAATAAAAACCTTTTGTAACTTATTAAAATACATTATAACCCAAAAAAATAGACTAGAAAAACACCTAGCTCAAGCTAGTTACACTAGTTTTCTCGGTTGACCTCTAAATGCTCAAATTGAATCAAAACTTGTTTCAAATACACTCTAAACATCATAAACATATGATTTAACACTTTGATACACATTTATGTCACTATCCATTATTATAGAATAGAATCATCCTCAAAACAAGACTAAAAAGGCCAGAATAGGGACACTAGAATGCATAAATACACCCAACATCAGAACTCATCAAAAAATTTGGTATGGAAAAAGAAAAGGCCTATGGAACGCCAATGAGTCCATCCATAAGCCTTTATTCAAACTTGTATGTAATGAATGTTGATGATAAAATGTATAGGGGAATGATAAGATCACTACTCTATTTGACCGCCAGTCGACCAAACATCATGTTCAGCGTAGGTAAGTGTGCCAGGTTCTAGTCAACTCCTAAAGAGTCTCATCTCACTGCCGTCAAAAGGATCATCAAATATCTTATAGGAAATCAAGACATTGGACTATGGTACTCTTGCTCTTCCCACTTTAACTTAATTAAATATTTAGAAGATAAATTTGCAAGTGAAAAAAGTGATAGTAAAATCACTAGTGAAACTTATCAAATTCTTGGTGATGCCCTAATTTCATGGCACAATAAGAAGAAATCTTCAGTTTCACTTTCAACAACTAAAGTCGAATACATATCCATTGGAAGTCGTGGTACTTAAATTTTATAGCTTATGTATCATCTACTCGATTTTAATTTGTCTTTTGAATCTATTCCCAAAATGTGCGATTACACTAGCGCGATTAGTCTATCTAAATATACTGTGCATCATTCTATGGTGAAACACAATAATATTAAGCATCATTTTATTCGTGATCATGTAGAAAATGGAAATTTTTTGTTAACATTTGTTGACTCTGAAAATCAATTGGAAGATATTTTTACAAAACCCCTGTTAGAAGAAAGATTTTGTTACATTAGAAAAAAACTTGGTATTCTTAGTATTAACGATTTATGAGCTATATTTTTGGAAAAAAATTATCTTTTACTTGTTCCAATTTTATCGTCAGTTCTTTAACCAAAAAATTGGTTTTCAAAAGGGAAGTCATCATTACTCTCACCATTTTCATGCCCCTTTTGTTGCCTCTACATATCTTTACCTTCCCAACACTACTTCGTCTTTCAACCTTTCACTTCCACTAGTCACACTTTTCCTTCACACCTCTTCGTCTTCCCCTCCCTTATCTTTTCCAACATTTACCTACATCCCCCTTCTTGTCCTCAGTCCTTTTAACCATCCTCTCATCTCTCTTTATTCCATGATTTAAAATTTATAGTCTTTTTTCTCCTATGACCACAACTTGTTCTATGCAAAATATATCAAAAACTCCTGCCGAATCTTTCCTCGATAGTCCTGTTCTTCTCTCTAAATCCTCTGATGAGTCCTCAACTGGATCTTAGTAAACTCTCATCAAGCGACGTCGTCCTACTTTAGCCCAACCCTTTCCTCTAAGAAACCTCATCTTAACCCTTTTCACTCCCTCCCTCTAGAGTACATGCACAAGTTTTGGACATGCTCTTTAATAGATGAATTCTTTACCTTCAAAAATCACTCTGTTTACCCGATAGCATTATCAATATTTGTTAATTCAAAGATTTCTTCTGTAATGTTAGTCACCTCTTTAAGTTTCAAGATATGTCCCTTATTTCTCATCTCTGTGGACTTCTAGTCTATAAGGATCCAGTTCATATATTTTATGCGAATCTTTGCCTCTCCCCTGATAGTGGTGAACTCGAGTCTCTTGTGTTTGGTACAAGAATAATTTTAAATAATTTTCTATTTGAAAATGCTTTTGATACAAAGTTCTATGGTGACATCTATTTCATGTGTGGAAACTAGACCAATGCTTTTGAGGTTAGCTTTGAAGAATCCAAAAGGTCCTATCAAACCCTGACTCTGTTTCGATCAATTTTGGTCCCCTTTCTCTCTGTTTTAAGTTTTGTATTATGGGTCTCATAATTTCTACTACACTGATTCCCTAGAAAGGATCCCTTAGCAGTATTATCATTCGTGATATTTTTTTACTGTACTGTCTGGTTAAGAAAATCAAAATTAATTGGTCAACTTGGATCTGTGAGTACATGCTTGAAAGTGCAGTCTATGTTCATTCCTCTGCCAGTTTGCCGTATGGGTTGATCATTACTAGGATTCTTCTGTACAACTTAATTGATCTCTCTGCTTACACCCCAGTGGAGGTTCTTGCCACTTATGACTCCAAGACTTTTTCCCATATGGGCTATGCCTTGGTTTAAGATGAATGGTGCAAGAAGGATTCTACCCGGGCAAGGTCGAAACTTCCCAAGGTAAGCAAGTCTATTTCTAACTCTATGGTTACTATTTTGAAGGAATTGAAGAAGATTAAGGATCGATTCAAAGACATCGAAGAAGGTGTTTCACTACTGTAGGATTCGACTACAAAATTTTTGGACATCGGGAAAAGTACCAACACAAACATAAGAATGGTTTGGTTGTCTCTTGACGGGTTCAAGTAGGAGGGTATAAAATTATTTACTTGGGTGTTCACCCGAATGGATTTTCTCAAGACCCAAGTCCACTCCTCCAATAATGATCTAGATATTTCTATTCAGAACTCCTATTCCTCATTCTTCAAACACATTGAAAAATAATATGACACCTATTGTCATAAAAAGCATAATACTTTGACTTACTTTCTCAAAAAGCGGTGAACAATGATACTTGTTTTTTAATGCTATGAGGCTACCCCTAGTCACGAAAACGGTGCTAACTATCACAATTAACCATAAGCTAACCCATGAACTGGTACCTACTGCGAACATTGAGTAAAATAGTAATATAATCCATGTGCGGAAGGTAAACTGATAAGGTACTATAAATCTACATATTGAAATATGTGTCATCAAGATGTCTGAAAGATCTGATAAAATACTAAAAACTAGATTGTATGTCTAAAGAAATTGATAATACTAAAACAAATGATTGACTGTCTAACTAATACGTATGAAAGCCTCTAAATATTATGATGAGTTGATGGGATAGACCCCCAACTAACTCTGACTGACTGAAGATAAGGATATACTAAAATAACTAAGATAAACAAATCATGTCCTCGATGAATGAGGACTCTCCACTACTGCTGTTGAGTAACTCTGAGCTGTCTAAGAACGGTCGGGAAACTATGAGTCAAAACCTATGTTATAAGACAACATAGCGCAAAGAAAAGTACGCAGTCCATACTGGTATATAAGATAAGGACTGGATGAATAATTTATCATGAATACATGAACGTATAATATCTGAGAATGAAAGACCAAACATAAACATGTCTCTTAATTTATCTGTAAATTGAAAGACTAAAATCTGTATGACTGATTAACTAGCAATTTGTACACTTGGTCAAGCAAACCTGAACTGAAGTACGCTGAACTACTGACCAAAACTATGGTAGATATCATATAACCGACATACACCATGTGAGATACTGTGGAGTATAATGTCTGACCCACATTGAGGAGGGTTGTTCTATCCTTGACATTAGAATAGAACCTGAGCTAGAGTGATCACTAAACTGAGCCCATATTGGAAAAGGGGAAACACTCTCTGGCAAGGCCCCTAAACCTACGGTGGCACGTAGTTTTTGGGGAAGTAGTATGTGCCGAATCCACACTTCTCACTCGGTGCTAAATCCTACTCCCAACTAAAAGACACTAAAATACTAACTGGTGCATGCACTGATAACGAATACTGATAAGCTCAGATCATGGTATTCTGAAAATAATAATGCATACGGATTCTGAGGTAATTATAAACATATAAACTGATATGATGCATATGATCATAATGTTCTGAATATGATATTAAAACAATGATATGACTGAATGTTAATTGAAAAATAGAATCATGTAAAATACATAGGTATTGGGTGTTCATAACCCATAGTACTGAATTATTATAAAGAAAATACAGTATCAAACCTGAAATACTGTAGTATGTAATCCTGGTTCAAAGATCCCAAAACATAAACATTTCATCAAACACGTGAGAATCATGAACTTGAACATAGGAATGTCTTAAACATAGGAAAAAAACATGGTTACATGACTAAGGTCATAACCTGATAATACAATATGAAATATACTAGAATATAACATGAGAGATTGAAGCTTAAGTCATGAGATAACCAAACTTTTCATGAAATCATTCCTGGACATTAATAGAGTTAAACTACTAAGGAAACACATGAATTTAATCGATGTTTAACATAAAAAACTCCATAATAAGAGAAAAATCCATTCTTTAGTTAAAAAGAGAGATTTTAGGCTCCATGGGTGAAAAAGGACCCATCGATGAACATCCCATATACCTTAATCTTCTTGATTTGTGATCGAAACCCTATTCTTGATGCTTTGTTGAAGATTCTTGAACTTGGAAATCTTGGATTCTTGATTTCTTGGGGAAAAAGGATTTGAATTGGCTCTTGGGGAAGGAGGAGGGTTTCTTGAGAGTGATTTTGAGAAGAAGGGGCAAATAATACCCCTATGGATGCCCCAAGTTGTATTATGGACAATTTGGGTTGAGTGGGAAAAGACCCAATTGCCCCTTGATTATTTAAATAAAAAACTAGATGCAATAACTTTACCGCGGCATGACCTTATTGCAGTAAAAAAAATCCCTTACCGTGTTGCAGACAACATCTGGTTGGGACTAGAACCGCAACACGGATTTATCGTGGAGACTGACTATTTCCATGATACAAACATGCCTCAAACCTTGTCTGAAAAATCCGAAACTCCCCCAAGATATACTTTTAACCTCCCTAAATTTGAATCAACTTAAAACCCAATATTTCGGGAATGGGATGACCAATATAAAAATCTGTAAAGTGTAAGGGTCTTGAAAATGACTAAGTCCTTAACACTTGGTGGAATATTCAAGCATTAGATCCCTTATGCATGAAACTAAGAGATGAATCAAGCGAAGGATATTATGGGGTATTACAATATCTTCCCCTTGGGAACATTTGTCCTCGAATGAGACTGGTCAGACTGAGAACACTAACACAATTGAGATCGTAGAACATGAATGACTTGGAAGATGATTACATAACTGAGTTTGAAGCATGATACATGAACTGAACAAGTTTTGTGAACACATGCAATGATTGAGAACGGTTACGTAGCTGAAAAAGAGTATGGAAATGAACTAATCTAAGGAAAATCGCTAATTCAAGTTGAGTTTGAGTTTGCAGGAAAAAGATGAGGGTACTTGGCTCGCATGTATGCTTCTTCATCCCACGTATCTCCCTCAACAAACTAATTCCTCCATAGAACTTTAACCAAGGGAACTTATTTATTCTGTAGTCTATGAATCTAACGATCAAGGATCTCAACTGGGACTTCTTCATAGGAAAGGCTATCCTGTACATCCATACTCTCTAAAGGAATAACAACAACTGAATCCCCAATGCATTTCTCTAACAAGGAAACATGAAACACCGGATACACTGATGCCAAATCTATAGGCAACTTAAGCTAATAAGATACCTTCCCAAAATGGTTCAAAATTCTATAAGGACCAACATATCGGGGGCTGAGCTTCCCCTTCTTGCCAAATCTCTTCACTCCCTTCATGGGCAAATTTTTTAAATAAACTAAATCACCAACTTCAAACTCAAGATCTTTCCTCCTCACATCTGTATATGATTTTTGATGACTTTGGATATTTTCAGCCTCTTCTAAATCAACTGAACTTTCTCCATTGCCTCTAACATCGAGTCTGGACCTATCAAAGCAACCTCATTTTCCTCAAACCTACCAATACGAGATCTGCATCTACTCTCATAAAGAGACTCAAATGGAGCTATTTGAATACTGGAGTGATTCAATCAATGGTAGGAGGTCATCCCAACTACCTTTAAAATTAATAACACACGCCCTAAACATGTCCTCTAAATTCTGAATAGTCCTCTCTGCCTGACCATCTATCTGAGGATTAAAAGATGTACAAAGATAAACTTGGGTACCAAGACCCTTCTGAAAACCTTTAAAAAGTGAGAGGTAAAATGAGTACCTCTGTCTAAAATGATAGACAATGGAATCCCATAAAACATAACCAAATCTTTGATATATAGACTAGTATAATCCTCAGCTAAATACGACGTATGAACTGGCAAGAAATTGGCTGACTTGGTTATTTTATCTAGAATAACCCATATCGAATCTTGCTCACGATGCATATGAGGAAACCCTATCACAAAATACATATTCAGCACTTCCCACTTCCAAGTGGGAATGCTTAACTCCTACAACATACCACTAGGACTTTGTTCTCAACTTTAAATTGCTGACAATTTGAACATTTAACCATAAACTATGTAACATAGTTCTTTATACCACTTCACCAATATATTTCTCGCAAATCATGGTACGTCTTAGTGTCTCCTAGGTGAATAGATTACCACAAACCATGAACTTCTACAAGTATTCACTATCTCAACCCATCAACACACGAAATACATAACCTACTATGACAATGAAGCACACCATCTCCCCCTAGGAGAAAACCTCTACTTTCTTATCTCATAACTGCCTACTTCAACTTTACCAAACTAGGATCCCTGCCTTGCTTTTCTTTCACTTTGGCAACCAATAAAAATTCTGAGCCATTCTAAACCCATATACTACCTTTAGCCAAATCAACTAACCGAACACCTAATATAGCAAGCTGATGAACCTCACTGACTAACTTCTTCTTATTTCTCTCAACATGAGCGACACTACCCATAGATAGTCTACTAAGGGCATCTGCCACTACCTTGGACTTTCTCGGATGATACAACGCACTCATATCATAATTTTTTAATAACTTAAGCCACCTTCTCTGATAAAGATTCAGATCTTTCTATGTGAACACATACTGTAAACCCTTGTGATCTGTGAACACATCGATATGAATCCCAAAAATATAGTGCCTTCAAATTTTCAAGTCAAAATAACAGCTGCCAACCCATGATCATGGGTTAGATAATTCTTTTCATGAGGTTTAAGCTGTCTAGAAGTGTAGGCTATGACCTTTCCTGTCTGCATCAAAACACAACCAAGACCAACTCTAGAAGCATCACAGTAAACTATAAATCTATCTAAACCATATGGAAAAGTCAAGAGTGGAGCAGAAGTAAGTCCAGTCTTCAACTTCTGTAAACTCTTCTTGCAATAATCTGACCTCTAAAATTTGACCTTCTTTTGATTCAATTGAGACATGGGGGATGCAATAGAAGAAAACCCTTCAACAAACCATCTGTATTAGCTATCCAAACCTAAGAATCTCTTGATATCTGATGGAGAAATAGGTCTAGGATAGTTTCTCACAGCTTTGGTCTTTTGAGGGTCAACTCGGATTCCATCACCGAAAGCTATATGGGCAAGGAAAGCTACTGATCTCAGCAGAAATTTGCACTTACTGAATTTAGTGAACAACTTATAATCTCTAAGCATCTTTAGCATAACCCTCAGATGATTTTTATGATCATTCTCACTATGGGAATAGACAAGGATATCATTAATGAAGACTATGACAAACATGTACAAGTACTGCTTGAACATCCTATTCATCGAGTCCATGAAAGTTGTAGGGGAATTTGTTAGCTCGAAGGTCATAACTAGGAATTCAAAATGACCAAACCGGGTCCTAAAAGATATTTTCAAAATATCACATTATCTAACTCTAAGCTAATGATAGCCGAATTTGAGGTCTATAGCTGAATCTGAGGTCCATCTTAGAGAAATAACTGGCACCTTAAAGTTAGTTGAACAAGTCATAAATTATGGTGAGTGGATACTTATTCTTGATTGTGATTTTGTTCAACTGATGGTAGTAGATGCACGTTCTGAGAGAACCATATTTCTTACTCACGAACAAGACTAGAACACCCCTTGGAGAAACACTAGGAAAAATAAAACCCTTATCTAAGAGATCTTTAAACTTTTCTTTCAATTCTTTTAGCAAAGCTAGAGCCATTCTATAGGGTAGAATAGAGATAGGGTGGGTATCTAGAAAAAGATCTTTAGGGAACACATCTGAAAATTCCTTTACTACTAAACTTGACTCAAGCCTCAGAGTCTCAAAATTTGAGTTTTTGACTCTGACAAAATGGTAAACATAACGCTTAGATATCATCTTTCTGGCTTTAAGATATGAAACAATTAAACCCTTAAGAACTAAAGTACTACCACTCAATTCAATGACTAGTTCATTGGGAAACTAAAATTGAACGACTCTATTTCTATCGTAAACTGAGGCATAACATAAGTGGAGCCAATCCATGTTAAGAATGACATTGAAATCGGTCATCTCTCACTCTATGAGATAAACTGAGGTAATTTTCTGAGATACTGTACCGAGTAATTTCTGTATACTCATTTATCTAAAATAGATTTACCTACTAGGATAAGCACTGAGAAAGGTTCTGCTAATGATTTGGGACTGACCCCTAAATTGACACCTATATAAGGAGTCATAAAAAAAAAGCTTCAGGGTCTAATAAGAATAAACTCACACTCTATAGGCCCTGCATCAACACCTGGGTCCTCCTTCATAAAGAAGAAAGAAAACTAGGTGTGAGCTACATCCTACAATTGGTAAGCAGCTAACTCTTCACTCTTACTCGAAGTGAAGCCCATGATATCTATCAATTTTTGCACCATGTCCAGAAACTCCTGTGCATCCTCCTAAGACTTGGATCTAGAAAACAATGGGGGATTCATCCAAGTGAAATCCTAAATTCTAAATGCAGTTGTATTTGCCATTGAATTGGATGGGGAAATAGCCTACTGATTATTCTGATCAGCTATGGAATGGGCCAGGGTCATAAAAGTAGCCCTGAATTTGGCATAGCAGACATGCTCATTTAAGGGATCATCCTGAATAGGTGGGGTTGCAGGATGATCCTCGTTCCTTTTTTCGTTATTTCTTTTAGGAGAAATTGCCTGCAAATAGGATAAAGAATGAATTAGAAAGAGGAATTAAATAGAGATCATGCTCTTTCGCATGACATAAACACAGAAAGAAGGGATATTTTCCTAAAATATCTTATCATCTCTTGTCCATAAGTGTTGCGCGCTTCACACCCATTCACAAGACTCTACTTAACGTGGATTTCAGACTCCCTAGGACACTTTAAAACCTTAGTCTCCTCGGGTCGTGACAACGGTGCTTATGGTCACAAGTGACCACAAGCTAACCCATGTGCAAAACGTAAACTTATAAGGTACTGTAAATTTGAATACTGAAAGATGCGTCATCAACATGTCTAAAAAATCAAATAAAATACTGAAAACCAGATTGTATGTATGAAACAACTGATAATATCGAAAGAAATGACTGGCTGTCTAACTGATATATCAAAAAACCTTTAAAACTCATAAGGAGTTGATAGGAAAAACCCCCCAATAACTTCGACCGACTAAACATAGGGAAATACTAAAATAACTGAGATAAAAAAATCATGTCCTCAATGGATGAGGACTCACCGCTACTGCTTCTAAGTAACACTGAGCTATCTAAGAACGTTCAGTAAACTGTGCGTCCAATCCTATGTTATAAGATAACATAGAGCAAAGAAAAGTATGCGGTCGTTACTTTGAATGTACTGGTATATGAGATAAGGACTAGCTCAAATACATGAGATAATTGATCATGAATGCATGAACATATAATATCTGAGAATGCAAGACCAAACATAAACATGTTTCTAAAATAATCTATAAACTGAAAGGCTAAAATCTGTATGACTGATTAACTAGCAATTTGTACACATGGTCAAGCAAACCTGAACTAAAGTACACAGAAATACTAACTAAAATTGTGGGAGCTATCATATAATCGAAATAAACCATGTGATCTACCATGGAGTCCAACATCTGACCCACATTGAGGAGGGCTATTTTATCCTTACCATCGGAATAGAACCTAAACTGGAGTAATCACTAAACTGAGCCCATATTATACAAGGGGAAACACTCTCTGATGAGGCCCCTAAAACTATGGTGGCACATAGTTTCTGGGGAAATAGGATGTGCTGAACCCACACTTCCCACTCGATGCTAAATCCTACTCCCAACTGAAAGACCCTAAAATACTACTGGTGTATGCACATATAACTGACAATTGATAAACTTAGGTCATGGTATTCTAAAAATTACAGTGCATACGGATTCTAAGGAAATTACTAACATATAAAATAATAATGCTCCACATGATCATGGTGTTCTAAATATGACAATAAACCATGGTCTTGCTGATTGTTACTTGAAAAATGGAAATCTTGTAAAACATATCGGTATTGGGTGTTCATAACCTACCAATACTGAATGATTATAAAGAAAATATGTTATCAATCTTGAAAAACTATAGTATGTAATTATGGTACAAAAATCCTAAAATATAGACATTTTATCAAACATGTGAGAATTATAAACTTGAACACGGGAATGTCTTAAACATAGGAAAACAACATGGTTACGTGACTAAGGTCATAAATTTATAATACAACATGAAATTCACTTGAATATAACATAAGAGATTGAAGCTTAAGTCATGAGAGAACCTAACTTTTCATAAAATCATTCCTGGACATTAATAGAGTCAAACTAATAAGGAAACACATGAATTGAAACCATCTTGAACATACACAATTCAATAATAAGAAAAAAATCCATTCTTTAGTTAAAAAGTGGGGTTTTGGGCTCCACGGGTAAAAACGGACGCATAGATTAACATCCCACATACCTTAAGCTTATTGATTTGTGAAAGAAACCCCGTTCTTGATGCTTTCTTAAAGATTCTTGAGCTTGTAAAACTTGGATTCTTGATTTCTTGGGGAAAAGGATTTGAATTGGTTCTTAGGGAAGAAAGAGGGTTTTTTTTGTGAGTGATTTTGAGAAGAAAGGGAAAATAATGCCACTATGAAAGCCCTAGGTCATGTTATGGATGATTTGGGTTGAGCGGAAAAAGACCCAATTGCCCCTTGATTATTTAAATCAAAAACTAGATACAATAACATCACTGCGACACGTTCTTATCACGGTTGAAGAAATCCCTTACCATATCACGGACAACATCAGATCGAGACTAGTACTGCGACGTGGGATTATCACAAAGAATTACTATTTTCATGATCCAAGCATTCCACAAACCTCATCTAAAAAATCCAAAACTCCTCTGAGACATACATTTAACCTCCTTAAATATGAATCAACTTAAAACCCAACATTTTGACGATGGGAAGATAATATAAAAATTTGTAAAGTTTTGAGGTCTTGAAAATTACTAAGTCCCCAACACTTAGTGAAATTTTTAAGCCTTGGAACCCTTATACATGCAACTATGAGATGAATTAAGAAAATATTATTATGGGATATTACAGTTTTTATTAAAAAAAGGGTCCTGTACCTCATTTTGATGGGTTGTAAGATGATTTTTAACACACTATCTGCCATACTTTTTGCTCTACCTAGTGTTTGTTAGTTAATAGATTATATCTCTGCAGTTTGTCTACTGTTTTTGTTTGCTATTCTTTTTTATTATACAAAAAGAGGGAGAAAAACTGGAACATCAAGAAATCAGGAAATGCCTACTAGTCAGACGGAGCAAGTCGATCATCGATAAGTAAAAGTCGACTAATATTCAATAAACTTGGAACGACAAAAATATGCATAAGATAGGGGAAGTAAGATGACTACTATGACAGATAGGGAAGTCAACTAATATTTATACTTGCTTGTCATTATCAAAAAAAGAGAGATTAATAGCCTCCAATATTCACATTTTAATAATGACAAACTAATGAGTGGACTTTTGTAGGATATTGGAAGATCACTAATGATGGAAGAATATCTCACACAAAGATATGAAGGATCAAAGAAGGCTAATTCAACACAAAAGTAAGCAAGAGAGCCGACTCTAAAAATATAAGGGCATCCAATCATGAAGATCCACGACCACGACATATAAAGAGTATGGAAAGCAAATAAATCAAGTATTTGAATAAAATAAAGAAGGATCATAGTCCCAAAATCATGCCAAATCAAATAAATCAAGACTTAGTACAAAAAAAAGGAAGACCACAATCTCTTCATGGACATATCTGATATGTATGCTTGTGGAAGTTGCACCACGTATGGACGTATCTGATATGGACATACTTTATGGTGCCATCCCTTAATAAAGGAATCAACTCAAATCCTTTATTGAGAAGAAATCTCTTGTATTTTCTTTCAAGAATCAATGATAGAGAAAGATAGAAACTATAAAAGAAGAAATAATAGGCTGAAGCACGCACGCAACTTAAAGGAGAAACCTCAAAGTGTTTCAATCTTAGTCTCACAAAGCTATGTAATCTTTAGCTTACAATTGTTATATAAAGAATAGGATAGAGTCAACTTTGTAATACAAATTGAAGATGTGTCTTAATATTTGAAGAACAAAACAAGTCTTTGAAACTTGTTTCTCATCACTGTACTCAAGCCAACAATGAAATATCAAAGAAAATATTGAAACCCAAGGGGACTGGAAGTAGACACCATATTGGTATTCTGAACCAGGATAAATCTTTATGTTCTTTACTTTAAACTCAATTAGTTTGTTTCAAATCTAATTTGTTTTGTAAAGTATACAGTTCTTCTGGCAAGTCGATTGTGAGGAGGCAATAGTCGGCTCACATGTAATTTTGAATTACCCTCCTCTTGAATTTTAGATTTAACCATCATTCACTAATTTATAACATTCAACATTATGCCATTGTCTGACAATTCACTAATATTTTTCCATAATTCACAAGTTATTAATTAGCCACCAATTGTCCACTAAGCACCATTCATTTACTAGTCATTCCTTAGCAATTTCACATCACTTTATCTTTTCATCATGTAATAGTAAATACCCAAAATTGAATAGGTCATAATATAAGTAATATCCTAAATTGAGTCATAATATAAGTAATACCCAAAATTGAACCGATATAATATAATCAATAATCGAAATTGAACTGATCATAATATAATAAATATCCAAAATTGAACTGGTCATAATGTAAGCAATACCTGGAATTGATTTGGTAATAATATACACATCATCATCATCATAATTCATATCATTAATAGCATAACCAATCGTATGATCAATAGGTTTTAATCCTCACATTTACTGACATGACCATCAAGTTACAAGATTTCTTACTACTATTGTTATACACATTCCCACAATCCCTAAATAGTGTGAAGGTTCACAAAAGCTAACATGTGTCATAGCCTAAGGTGGGTTAAGAGTCCACTGCTAATCCTCGAGGTTCAGTTTAGGAAAATTTCTACCCAAACTAGGCTTAAGGTATCTAAGTACACTTTTAGATGTCAACAAGCTTTAATTAGCCCTATGATAGGGAATTTACCTAAAATAAGAACAACTAGGTCAATTATACCTAATTAGAGTAATCTAAGATGCTCTTATTCTAAACATAAAGAATGCAGTCTAATTCACCCAAAGCAGAAGGGAACAAGCTAAGTGTTTCATGCTTATGTTATACAACTAGCCTAAATATCTCACCTAATCCCATGTCTTGTAATCCATCAATCAACACCTACAACCCATCCTAAATCCAACACAATATCACAAATATATTATGAAGTATCTCAATCTAATAAGGGTTTGAACCTAGCCTACCTCTATGTCGAAAAAAGCTCAACGAACCACTAAACCTTTGCTTTTACCTTATGATAAGCCTTCTTAAGATGCCATACTAATAAAAACATATTCTACTCATCTATATAAGAGCATTTATACCTATAATGCACTATCGTTCTTTGTGTCCAAAAATGACATCAAAACCCCATGTGGGTCCCATTTATGGAAATTATGTTTCTGAGACCAACCCAATATTTATACATGATCAAGAAATTATAAACCCACAAGGATGGTAGAAAACCAAGATAATTTGGGGCTACAATAAAGCCCTCAAGCTATGGGGGTTTTGAAAAATAAATCAAGAAATTTCACCAAGAAAAGGCTGAATTTTTACCTTGAATTCCATAAAAATAGATGTTAATCAAGCTCCCAAGTCACCCATAAGTCATAGTTTTAAGATTTTCACTCTTTTTTGTTTTTTATCTAAAGGTAAGGATGAAGAATGGGATAATTCACGACATAAGAGGTCTATCTATACCCCATCCTGGTAATTAGATGTCGCTATTATGACCAACATAGTAAGATCACACTACCTCCTGACTATCAGGATTGTAGCGATCACGAAATACCTTTGGAAATCACACTACCTTCTTTTCATGAGGAGTCGCGATTGTGAACATGGATGGCGATCGCCGGTTACCAAATAGTGCTAAAAACTTGGAAAATTTCCAAGTTTTTGTCATTCCCTCTGGATTTATTCAAAATCCCCTTTATGTAAACAAAATATGTAACCACACCAAATTTGACATTCCAGAAATCATGGAACACTCGGACTTTCCATCCAATGTCGTTTCAACCAAATATGGGCCTCTCACTCAATTTCCAATTCTCTAACTTCTGACCAATAGGTTGAAATAAGCTTGGGTGCATCTGGACCCGAACTAAAGGTTAACCTAGAAAGTCATAAATGACTTGGGGCAGCTATGAAGAAGATCTAAAGAAAAAATATGAAAAAATATAAAAAATAACCTGAAGGGCCATTACACTATTGGATGTTAAATTTCAGTTAATAACATCGTATGTACATTCTAATATTTCTATTAGATCCAAAACATTAATTTTAGGATAGAAGGATCTTTAGTTTGGGTCCTAAGGCTTCTGGACACATTTTCATCTATTGGATGATTTTGGTAAAAGTGTCCTTGAGGTGTGGGGCCTATATTTTATCAAAAAAACTATGGATAAAGATTTCAAGGGTGCCCTTGAGTTAAAAATACAAAATTTAATAGTGTTGCATAGTTTGTTTGCATTTATGGGATTCTAAACTAATCTCGAGGGGTCAATGGATACGTGGAAAAGAGCAAGTTTCAGCTGGTACAACCGTTTAAGTGGAACTTTGGTCGCTTAAAGGGTGGTTGCTTAAGTGTCAAAGGAATCGTGCTAGTGGCCAAGCTAGTCCCTCATATCTCTTTAGAAAAGGCTCAAACACTTTATCAGATATCTCCTAAGTGATGTATTTTCCACTTTAGCAGAGGTCGGCCAAATACAAAGATTGATTTAGCGATCATATTCCGCTTTAGCATTAATGACTTAAGCAGTAAAGTATTACTTAAGCGGAAACTATAGGCACATTAAATTCCCTTCTTCACTTATTTTTCTCTCATTTTTCAAGTCTCAAAGTCCATTAAACCCTTGAAAAGTTGGATAATTTGGGAAAGTGATACTTGGGTAATCGTGGAGTGTTGGTAAGCCCAAGAAAGTCATTTCCTTATCATAATCCTTTTTACGTTTTCTTCTAATTCTTAATTTAACTATCCATTTTTGTCATAAATTCGTAGCATCTTTATGGTTTGATTAGGGTGTTTTTTGAACTTGGAATTTACTTATTCTTATGGATAAATGATCTTTGAGCATAGAGAGACATGGTGACAGTTTTAAAGTTATGATTTAGCAAGCGGGCCTCACATGGGATTTTAACTTAATTTTTGGAACCAAAGCATTAAAATTCAATTTGGGTATCATTATCCTTTTACTAATGTTTAGAATACTAGTTTGATAGTGTGGTATCATGCAGAGGCTTTTCAGAAGGGAAAGTCTCCAATTTAGCAATCTTTAGCGAGCATTCTTCATCATACAGGTAGGATGGGCTTACTAATATCTTAAAGTGATCTTCATTAGGGAATTGGTATGATACTATATTAGTTTTGGGTTGTAAAATTATGATTCTACTCTATACATAGCAAAATTAGGGTCATTTTATTGGTTAGATAGCCGCAGTTAGATAGTCCCATTTAGGGGAATTTGACCTATCTATCCGCTCCTTGAATTGAATGTCTACCTTAGGATTTATCATGACTCAATCAACACCTTGTAGTAGGAATTTGGAACCTTAGTCAAGGTTGGTATAAAAATTGCCTTATAATTATCTTTTGGGGTTATGACGGTACCCCTTTGGCCATTTTAGGTTGATATAATTATCAGCTCCCTGTAGACCGAGAGTCCCTCTTAGGAATCTCATTTATATTATAGATATGTAGAAAGAATTTACTATATTTTTGGGCTTATAATATGACTTGTACCATAAATTGATAATAAGATTGGTTTGAGTTCGACAACATGATACTAAGAAAAATTCAAGTCTGATAACTATGATGCTAAGATGAGTTTGAGTTCAAAACCTATCATAATAAGACAGTTTCAAGTTTGGAAGCTATTATACTAAGACTATTTGAGTTCAACAACTATGATATTAAGACGATCTAAGTCTAGTAATAATGATACTAAGACCAATTCGAGTTTGATATCCTTGATACTGTATCTGGTTTGAGTCTTGTATTGAGGTGTTACCTATGATATTAAGACTAGTTTGAGTCTGGTGCTTATGTAATAGGTGAATTCTCTATTATAATTTTAAGGTTTGTATACTTAGGATTATTATGGTCAATACTACTTTCTTGATTGCATTGATTGGGCTTGTAGGGGCTCAGGGGATTATTTATCTCTTATTTTATATCTTTTAGGCTTAGAGAGGTCTAATTAGGCTATAATTAGTAGCTTTATGTTTGATATTATTTTCTTAGGTGTTTAGTTTTTGTATTTGGATAATTATTCCAGGTTAACCCCCTTTCTTGACTTTATTTCACTATTTTAAATCTTATTGTAATTTTATTATGATTTAGCTCAATCGGCAGATGATGCCTACTAATTACTCATTATTTTGGTACTCATACTACACTGATGAATCTTTTTCTAGATGCAGATCTAACTGTTATTTTCTTTCATTTATGTTTGTACTAGTGTTGGTTAGAGTTCAGAGATAGGGTGAGCTTTTAAAGCTAGGGTTGTCTTTCTATCCTTTTTTTATTTTTGGATGGTCTTTCTGAGATTGACTCCGCCTAGGTTTTCTAGGTCACTAGGTGATGATGTATTTGAGTTCTTAAGTACTAGTGATGATGGCTCTATTATTCACACAAAGTTGAGACTCGCGGCTTTGACTAAACTACTTTTCAGTTGGATCTAGAAACTAGATATTTGTAGAGAGATTGTCCTGATTCCAGGCCATCTAGATCTCCTTGTTTTCATTGAATCAATTCTCTGAGGTTTTCTTGGATAAGTATATGACTTGTAGCCTTAGAGACCATTTATGAGATCAATTCTCTAGATTGGATTCAGGTTCTATGACCGTCCAAGCATATGAGGCTCATTCCATGAGTTAGCCCGACATACTATAATTATTTTACTGATTGAGTATGAGTAGATTTGGTAATTTCTTTGGGAGCTAAGACTTCCATTTTGAATAGTTATATAAAGTTTGGTTACCACTGGTATTTCTTTTATTGAGGTTTGTGATTATGCTCATACCATGGAGGAGATGCATTATGAGGCCTAAGGGGGAAATAATAAGGGACTTTATTACTAGGATAGTTTCAGTAGGAGTCGAATAGGCTCATAGTTCATAGGTAGAGGTTCTCAGGGTAGGTACCCTCAACGTCGGGCCTATTAGCATCAAGGTCAGTTAAGTAGGACCGTTCATGACACACTCAAGATTACTAATGGGAGTTATCCCAATTGCAATAATTATGACCAGAGAAGCAGTCAGCCTTTTAGAGGGATACATTCTTGACTTTTTAGTTAAGGTGGCAATTTAGGGTTTACCAGATTTTCTAGGAAGCGTACAGTGCCAGTGGTATGCTATGATTTTGGGACTTTGGCCATTATTTTAGATAGTGTCCCCAGTGTAGGATAGTTGTACCTATAATGTATTGTGTTCCAATAATTAGAGGAGTGTTGTCCCCAGGTAGAGGTGGTATACAGGGTTGTCGGTGTGGTCTCTAGGGTTCTTAAAGTGTTACTGAGGCAAGTCAGATAGGAGAGTGCCTATCCAGGTGGCAAGCAAGGTCATTTCTATGTTGTACTTGGTAATTCACAGATAGAGTCTTTAGATACATTTATTAAAGGTATAATATCAGTATATCGATATTTGACTTTTGCTTTATTTGATTTGAGACCCATTTATTCATATGTGTCTACTTATTATGCACGATGATTAGAGTTGTCTTGGGATTCTTTATCTGTGCCATTACATGTGTCCACTCCCATGGGTGATTCTTTAGTAGTGGATCAAGTTTATATATCATGTGTTGTGACCATTCAAGATTTTAATAACCAAACTGATCTTTTTATATTAGATATGGTGGAAGTTAATGTAATTCTGGGATGGACTGGTTATCCCTTTATTATGCAGTCTTGGGTTATTTTTCCAAGACTTTTTCCTTAGCCTTACCCGACATACCATCGGTCGTCTGGAAGGAATCTTTTAACTTTGCGTCGATGGGGATTATATTTTATGTTTAGGTTAGGATTCTTATATTGAGGGGCTGTGAGTTTTATCTTACTTATATTTATGATATTAATACCGAGAGTCCTTCATTTAATTTTGTTCTTATTGTCCATGATTTTCTTGATGTTTTTCCAACCTACCTACCTACTCTTCCTCTTGAGCATAACATTAAAGAGCTTAATTATAACCTTTAGGATCTTCTGGGTAAGGGTTTCAATAAGATGAGTGTGTCACCTTTGGGTGCACCTATCTTGTTTACGAAGAAAAAAAATGGTTTAATGCGTGTGTGCATTGATTACAAGTAGCTGAATAAGGTAACAATAAATAATAAATATCCTATGCCTCGTATTTATGACTTGTTTGACTAGCATTACGGAGAGGGGATGTTATCTAAGATTGACTTGAGACTCAATTACCATTAGTTGAGGATTTGGGCTAAGGACAACCAAAAGATAGCCTTTAAGGCTCGCTATAACCATTATGAGTTTCTTGTGATGTCTTTTGGGTTGACCAATACCCCACCCGTATTCATGGTTTTGATGAACCATGTGTTCAAACCTTATGGACTTCTTTGTGATCATGTTCATCGATGACATTCTTGTGTATTCAAGGAGTAGGGAGGAACATGAGCAAAATTTTAGGATTGTCCTCCAAACTTTGAGATATTATAGGTTTTTTGCAAAATTCTCAAAATTTGAGTTTTGGCTTGGGTATGTTACATTCCTAGGAAATGTGGCATCTAAGGATGGGATTATTGTTGATGTAAGGAAGATTGAGGCTATTCATGATTGGGTCATACCTATATCTCCATTTGAGAGTTATAGCTTTATCGATTTGACAAGTTACTATAAGTGATTTATTGAGGGATTTGCTACTATTGCAACACGGATGACTAGATTGACCCAAAATGAGGCTCTTTTTTAGTGGTCTGAGGAGTGTGAGTTGAGACTTTGGAAACTCAAGTATTTTTCTCCCTTAAACTTTGGTAAGGACTTTTTCTTTTGAAGGCAAGGGGTTTACTGTGTATTACAATGCTTTTGGTGTTGGTTTGGGTTGCATTTTGATGCAATATGGTGGTGTTATTATGCAAATATCCCGCTCATGACTTAGAGTTGGAGATAATAATTTTTTTTCTTAAGATTTGGAGGCATTACTTGTACGAAGTTCATTATGACATATACACCAATCACCATAGTATTTAGCACCTTTTGATTTAGAGAGTGCTTAATTTGAGACAATGCTGATGGATGGAGTTATCAAAGGATTATGACATCTCTATTCTATACCATTTGGGCAGAATGATTTTTGTATGGGTGCCTTAAGCCAAAAGGCGGTAAGTATGGTTACCTTTGCTTCTATTTTAGTTTCTAAGAATCTGTTGGCATGGGACATATAGTCCTTACCCAACATAAAGGTTCGACTTGATATTTCAGACTCCAAGAGGATCTATGCTAGTTTTGAGGCTAGGTCTACCTTATTTGTGTAGATTTAAAGTCACTAGTTTTAGGATAGTGGATTTTATGACATCCATCATTAGGTACTAAGGGGTGATTCTACGAGGGCTGTCATGGATTTTGAGAGTATTCTTAAGTATGATCACTGTATTTATGTTCTTAGAGTTGGAGACTTGATTTAATTGATAATATGTGAGGTTCACAACTCTAGATACTCTATTCACCCAAGGACAATTGAGATGTATAGGGATTTAAGGCAACACTACTGGTGTTGTGTTATGAAGAGAGATATAAATGACTTTGTAGCTCATTACCTATGTTCTCAGAAGGTGAAGGCCGAGCATCTTTAGCCTAGTAGCCTGATTCAGAGATTGCCCATTCTTGAGTGAAAGTGGGAGCAAATAATCATATACTTTGTTAATAGTTTGACTTGCACCTCCCATGGTACTGATGAGATTTCTGTCATTGTATATCGATTGACCAAGTCAACATATTTTCTTTCTATTTAGATGTCCTTCAGTGCCATGAGGTTTGCACGTATTTATGTCTACGAGATAGTTAACCTACATGGAGTACCCATATTTATTATTTCATACAGAGGCTCAGTATTCACTTCTATCTTTTGGAGGACTTTTATGGAGGAGTTAGGTACTCAAGTAGACCTTAGCACTGCTTTTCACTCTCAGACCGATAGGAAGTCAGAGCAGACTATTGAAGTCCTCGAGGATATGCTTCAATCTTGTGTTATGGTCTTTAGGGTTTAGTGTGATCAATACTTAGCATTATCAGAGTTCACCTATAATAAATTTAACTATTCAAATATTAAGATGGTGTCATTTGAGGCACTATATGGTAGGCGTCTCTGATCTCCAATAGTGTAGTTTGAGAACTTCAAGGTTTGGCCCCGTGGTACTGCCTTACTTTGGGAGTCATTAGATAGAGTCGGGATAATTCAAGATAGGCTGAAGGTATATCAAAGTAGCCAGAAGACTTTTGCAAATTGCAGACTTCATGCCTTGGGGTTTGGAGTAAGAGACCAAGTTTTTCTTTATGTATCTCTTATGAAGGGTGTGATGAGGTTTGGTAGGAAGAGAAATCTCAACCCTAAATATATTGGGCCTTTTGAGATACTTCACATAGTTATAAAAGTAGCTTATGAGATGTCCTTTCCCTTATATTTTACCACCGTTCATCTAGTTTTTCATGTTTCTATTCTTTGTCACTATATATCCATAATTGGTCACATATGCTTTTGTAATGACCCTAAAAGTCATTTCTTGTGATTTCACTTATTTTCACCATTAGAGATTTTCCATAGTTACCCCAAGTCACTTATGACTTAATAGAACTGATAGTTTGGTTATCGGGCAGTTCATTTGTATTTTAGAACCATTTCCCTATTTAAAAGTCATCGTTGGTTCCAAATGGCCACCGAGAAAAAACATTAGTAAAATAATATTGAATGCAAATTTTGACTATGCCAACAACTTTGAAATGTCAATTTTAGGTTGGGTAGACCTTTGGTTTTGGTCCCGCTGCACCCAAACTCATTTTGACCGATTAGTATGAAAGTTGATAAATTGGAAATTTAGGTGTGGGGCCCATATTTGATCAAAACGACCATTTCCAACGCATCCAAAATATCAAAATTAGTGTGGTTACATATATTGTTTTCTCATATTGGACTTCGGGCGTATCCCGAGGCATTAGCCAAAACATGGAATTTTAGTTGTCATCTGGTGTAGCAAAAGTACCACGATCGCGGAGGGTGTATCGCGATTGCGATTCCGCGATCGTGACCTATGTATTTGCAACCACCTAACCCAAGGGCTTGGGAAGGGGTATTTAAATGCCCTTTTTAGTTGAGAATTGGCCATTTCCCTATTGTCTTGTGTCCCATAAACACTAATAGATTGTGTCGTCCTCAAATTGAGTCCCAAGTGTTTATTGGGATCTTGAATAACATTCATATTTGTGATTAAAAACAAATTTAAGGTATGAATCTTCAATTATAGTGTTGAATTCTTGATTATTGGACCCAAAACCCCAAATGGCTTGAGGACTTGATTTAAGCCCAAATATGCTTAATTTACACCAATTTCCTGAGGGATATAACTCCCTAATGGTATTTGAACAATGGGTTTGTCTTGAAAACTCATTTTCCATAAGTGGGACCCACTTGGAGGTATTTAGTACGTTATGGACTCAAAGCACAATGGTGCAATAAGGGTAATTATATTTTCATAATAATGGATAGATTATGTTTTGGACAGCTTGATTTATTGAAAAAGCTTTGAGGAAAGGGAAAGTGAATGCTATCGATTCGTAGGCTATATTTTGATTTGAGGTAGGTTAGTTTTACTTCTTGTAAATTGAGATTTATTATAGTATGACTTTGATATCTTGGTAAGGTTGGGCGGGGTTTTAGGTCTTGAAATGGTAGATGGTAATGTTTGGGATTAGTTGAACCACTTAGGACTATTGTTCATAAAGTGTGATACTTGACTTATAACCTAGAACCTTGGTTAGTGGGACTTGTTATCTCCTGAATAACATCAGAATGCTCTAGTTACTCCAGTTAGACGGGAGTGACCTTGTCTCTCATATTAATTAGTAATTTGACCTTAGTTGTGCGTAGTTGTGGAAATTATCCTAGTAGCTTTGGATGAATTAAGAGTAGTACTTGAGGAAGGATTGTGCAATAGAACTAGCATGGATTGATAGACCTTTAAGAGATGACTTAGATTGCTTAGCTTAGTTTCGGGTAGAAGTTAGACTTGAAGAGGAATTTGTTTTTTTAGAAGCGGAACTTGACCCGCCTTGTGTTCGGATTATGTAGTTTTATTAGCTACCTAGATACTTCTTAAGCACTTATAGTATGACTTTGGTAATATGATGGCTAACCAAAGTAAATTTTTTATTCATGATGTTGGTATTGGAAATGATGTGCATGATTGGTTGCTAGATTATTGATAATGCTTGGATAGAATATAATTTTCATATAGATTGAACACATGACTATGCTATCCATAAATCATTGACTAAACTACCATGTTAGCCTTGGATTATGTTATCACTCATATTATGTTCAACCATGGTAAATAAACTAATGTTAATGCTAAGAATCCTCTTGTGTTAATAATACAAATCATGTTAATTAATAGGGACTCTAGAAGGTATAACTATGGATTATATTGAAAATACTAATGATTATGTTAAGCCTGGTAAAGAATTGTGTGTTCATATCATATGAATTTACTTGTTCATGCTCCTTGTAATGTATTGTATTGATTATGAATAATGAGGTATGATGGCATGTCTTTCCTTATTTCTCTTTAACCCTATCCCTCATGGGGCTTGAATTTATTATTTATTCAATTGACTTATATATATATATTGATGTTATGATGATGTCCAGTTTGTACGGAGGATATATTGATGATATGATGATTCTTGGTAAGTCCAAAGGATAAATTGATGTCATGGTGATGCCCAGTAAGACCAGAGGATATATTGATATTATGATGAGGTCTGATAAGACCAGAGGATATATTTATGTTATGATGATGCCCAGTAAGTTCGGAGGATATATTGATGAAACGATGATGCCCCATGATTTCGGAGGATATATTGATGTTATGATGATTCCCGATAAGTCTTGAGGATATAATGATGTTATGTATGGTAAGCATGTATATATATGTTTATGTGTGATGATGCTTTCATATGATTACATCCGTATGTGCTTTGAAGGTATGATGTTATTCTTGTAAGGCCGGTTATAATTCTTTGATACTAATCACTTGTTAGGCAGGGTATTTTTTGCTTGTGTTGAATAGTGAGTAGAAGTAGTTTACATTGAATAATATGTTAGGACAAGTTTGTAATGACATATTGTGTGGAAATTGAGAATTCACCTAGTGAGTATAGATAGCATTGGATAAACGGATTAATTAAGGAATATTGCTTATTAAAATGAGTTATGTGTAACTAGTTGACTACTAAGTAACTATTTTACTTGATGGCTTCAAGTCTTCAATTCTTTCTATTGAACCTTGTTTGGTTAAAATATGGTAACTAGATATGGTGATTGTTATGTGACTAATGATAATAATAGGTTTGCACTTGTGATGATTAATGATATTGATGACTTAGTTATGATGTTGGTTAGCTATTAGTATGTTGATTTATATATTTATTATGCTAGATTCTAAAATATGTTAACAGATAGATTTATAAGTAATTCATTATGATTAGTGGTCTTATGCTAGATGATGACTAGTACGATCATGATGATTAGGATTGTGCTTGGGCTAAATGGAGTCTATGGTGAAGTAGTGAACCTTGACTAGGTGTTTGATGTTGTTGAGTTAGTAAATAATGGTTAGTTTCTATCCCGTAAATGAGTATTATGTAAAGAATTGGTTAGGCTAATAGTTAGAGGTCATTGATGACTACTAAATTAGTGGTTTATTAATAATCATTGGTTATCTAATAATGAGTAGGTAAAGTATGTGGTTGACGTAGAGATCGTTATGGTGATATGATTACGGGTATTAGTACCTTGCTATATGTTATTTAATTGAGGTAATAGTTGATTCTTATAATTGTTGGAAATTGGCTATTAACGGGAATAAGGAAAGCCATAATAAAAGGGGAAAGTTTTTTATATGTCTATATATTCATTGATGATTTAATCCTTGGATGCACTCTCCAATGGTATGGGACATCGTGATGGGTTCTTTACTTTATATTCTTTTAGGTGTACTCCCCGGCGGTATGGGATGTAATGGTGAGTTCTTTTACTTTATGCTCAAATGGATGTATGTGCGTTAACTTTGTATTTATGTGGATGTAATTGTATTAGTGTTGCGTTATGCTTTCACATCAATTACTCATTATATATGCTGGTATTGGCGTGCAATGATATGAGATGTCGTATTATTATTCTAGCGATCATTTATTTTATATTGTGATGATTAAGATAATTTAGGTTCAATTCTGTACCTTGACTTAGATATATTGTCTTGCTTTATATCATCTTTATATCATAATTTAGCTCAGTTAGCCTATGATGCCTATTGAGTACCCATTGTTTTGGTACTCAAAATATACTTCTGCACCTTTTTGGTGCAGACCTGAGTACTAGTTTCGCTGCTGAGTTGAGTTCGTACAGTGTTGATCTTACGGAGACAGGGTGAGCTCTTGGAGTTTTGTGTCACTCATTGCCTCTATCCTTCATTAGTCTTTTTTATTCGAGACAAATGTATTGAATATTTTAGACATATGAGTGGTATTTACCATTATCAAACTTAGATGTTCTTGTACAGATATTACCAGGTCATGGGATTGGTATACGTATTTTGATTGTCTTCTCTTAATGGAACACTTTTATTTATGATTGTGTTCGTGTATTGGGCCCAGTGACAATTCTACCAAAGTAACCCATTGCCTTTACTCTGGGTTATGGTGTTGGATTTGCTACTAGTGGGTTTTAGTAGGTGCAATAATTACTTACGAATCGAATTGTGACAAATTGGTATCAGAGCCTAGGTTTCACCAGAATTGTTGGTACAATAGAAAGTGTCCAATAGAGTCTCGTGGATCAAAATGTTGATGTCCATTTTCTATTTTTGGGAGGCTATGGGACATTCGTAGGATTCCTCACTTCTTTAAATCGTATCATGCTAAGAGTCTGAGTTAGTCTGGATGATATTTTCTTGACCTTACTCTTTCGTAGATTCTAGGACAAGTGCTACAACTATGCGTAATGAGGGTCCCGAGATAGAGGCAAGGGATCCAACTCCTGTTCGAGTAAAGCCTGGTGATGTATCCCCAGCTAGGGACTAGGATGGGCCGCCTTCCTCAAACCCCATTTTTGCACCTGAGCCAGAAATTCCTCCACCACCGCAAACGGTGGGCCAGGGACCATCCCAATATCTACCAAGTTTTATTCCTTCTGCATTTCATAAAGATGCCTTGATTTAGCTGTTGGGTATTATTGATGGTGCACTGTCTGATGGTGGTCATACTTCTGGGGTAGGAGTACAGCCTGCAACTGCAACTCCTGTACTTGAGGTTCCTCCTATGCCGATAGTTGTTAAGACGATGGCTACTCAATCAGTTGTGACCCAGCCTGCTATGTCTGCCAAGGAGCAGAAAATGCTGGTTAGATTTTTGAGGTTGTCTTTGCCTAGGTTTTCTAGTCCTCCCAGAGAGGATGAATTTGAGTTTCTTACTATTTTTGAGGATAAACTTCATAGTTTAGGCCTTGTTAAGACTCGTGGTGTGGATTACACCATATTTCAGTAGGATTTATTTGCTCGACACTGGTGGAGAGGTTTTATGAGTTCTGGGCCAGTTGGATCTTTTCCCTTATCATGGACTTAGTTCTCCAAGATATTCTTAGAGAAGTATATGCGAAAAAGACTTAGAGATCAACTGAGGGATCAGTTTACCAAATTGGAGTTTAGTTCTATTACAGTCGCTAAGTATGAGGCTTATTTCCATGAGTTGGCTAGGCGTGCAACTTCTATTTTGGATACTGAGTATTAGAGAGATTTCTTCTTTATGAAAGGACTAAGACTAGAACTTTTACTGAGGTTTCAGATCATGTTAGCATGATAGAGGACATACATCATGAGAGTCGTGATAAGAAAACCAAGTACCAGGGCAGATTTGGTAGGATCCATAGAATTTCCCAATTCAGAGGTGGTAGTTCTCATATTGGGTATCATTTGCATCTATTTTTTTAGCCTCCGCGTCAGACTAGTTGACCAATTTATGTAGGTCTTTAGACCATTAATGGAGGTTAGTTGGGTACTAGTGGTCTCCCTGGTAAGGGCAGTCTTCGGTTGTTCAGAGGTTCATCTACAGGACGTGATAGACATGGTGGTTACTCCAGTTCAGCCAAATTTATGAGTTCAGGTTCTGCTCGTGACACTTATTTTACTTGTGGGCTTCTTGGTCATTTTTTATGGGATTTACCCAGTTGTAGGGCAATGGTTGTTTCAACCTAGGGTTCTATACCTATTAGGGTAGTTTATACCTCAGGTAGAGGTGGTTTATGAGATTGCAGCGATGGTTACCAAGGTGCTCGAGGTGGTACTTAAGTAGGTAGGATAGGAGGCCAGTCAGGTACCCAACAAGGAGGTGAGTGTGGTCATTCATAAGTGGTACCTACGAGACCCAAGGTTGTAACTTCAGATGCAACAGTTAACATATGGATCGTACAGATCTTAAGAAGAAGAATTCTCAGTTTTAGGACCTTCATAGTAAGGGTTTTATTAGATAAAGTGTGGCCCTATGGGGAGCTCCTATATTGTTTATAAAGAATAAAGATGTCTCCATGCGTATATGTATTGATTATAGGCAACTTAATAAGGTGACAGTGAAGAACCATTATCCTATGCCTCATGTCGATGATTTATTCGACAAACTTCAGGGTGTAGCCATGTTTTCTAAGATTTATTTGGGGTCTGGTTATCATCAGCTGAGGATACGGGTCGAGGATATCCTGAAGATATCTTTCAGGATCTATTATGGTCATTATGAGTTCTTGTTAAAGTTTTTCGGAGTGACTAATGGGCCTACCACATTCATAGTTTGATTAACCATATGTTCAATCTTTATCTAGACTCCTTTATTGTGTTCATTGATGACATTCCTTTGTATTCGAGGAGTATTGAGGAGCATGTGCAATATTTGTGGATCGTGCTCTAGAACTTGAGAGATCATGTTCTTTTTGCCAAGTTTCATAAGTGTAAACTTTAGCTTGAGTCAGTGTCATTCGGTACATGTGGTATCTAAAGTCGGCATCATGGTGGACCCAACTAAGATTTTGGTGATTCGTGATTGGGCTACGCCTACATCTTCGATTGTGGTTCACAGTTTCATTGGTTTGTCCGATTATTATAGGTGCTTTGTTGAGAGCTTTGCTACTATTTTAGCCCCAATGACTAGGTTGACTCAAAAAGAAGTTTCTTTGATGGTCAGGGTAATCTGATTTGAGCTTTGGAAAGCTCAAGTATTCTCTAACTTCAGCCCTAATCTTAGCTCTTCCTATTTAGGGTGAGGGATTCACTATGTTTTTTGATGCTTCGAGTGTTGGTGTTGGTTGTGTTTTGATACAACAAGTTTGTGTCATTGATTATGCTTCTAGACAACTTAAAATGTATAAGTGTAACTACCCACTCATGATTTCGCGTTAACAGCGGTAGTTTTCATGCTCAAGATTTGGAGGCATTATTTGTATGGAGTGCATGTGAGATTTTTACTTAGCACCACAGCCTTCAGCATCTTATGACCTAGTGAGAGCTTAATGCTCACCAGTGTAGATGGATGGAGTTGCTAAAGGACTATGATATTTCCATCTTGTATCATTCGGGTAAGGCAAATGTGGTAGCTGATGCCTTGAGTCGCAAGACAATGAGTATGGGTATCTTGGCATGCATATCAATTTCTTAGAGGCCTATGGTATTGGCAATTCAGTCCTTAGACAATTTGCCAGTTTTCCTTGATATTCTGGATCCTATAAGAATTTTGGCTTGTGTAGACGTGAGGTCCTCCCTATCTGAGTAGATTTATGATCATCAGTATTAGGACAACAAGCTGTGGTTTCTCCATGATCAGGTGGTTAGTGGTGAGTCTGACAAGTACATTGTTGATTTTATGGGTATTTGATATTTTGGGGTCGTATTTGTGTTCCCGGACTTGATGACTGGATTCAGTCGATTCTTCATACGGCTCATAAATTTATATATTCCATTCATCCTGGTACAACAAAGAGGTATAAAGATTTGAGGTAGCATTACTAGTGGGATAGGATAAATAGAGATGTGGTAGACTTTATGGCTCGATTCCTATGCTATCAGCAGGTTAGGACCGAGCATCAACACATAGGAGGATTGACTTAGAGGTTTCCCATTCCCTAGTGGACATGAGAATGGATTCCTATGGACTTTATTAGTGGTTTGCCTCATACTTCTCGTGGCCTTGATGGTATTTGGTGTATTATGGATCATTTGACCAAGTTGGAACATTTAATTCCTATTTAGATGACCTTCAATGATGAAAGATTAGCCCATAATTATGTTTAGAAGATAGTTTGTTTGTATGGGGTGCCTATTTCTATCATATCAAACTGTATTTCTATGTTTACTTAGTGATATTGGATGGCATTCCCAGAGAAGTTGGGTACTCGAGTGGATTTGAGTACAACCATTCACCCACAGTTAGATGGTCAGTCCAAATGGGCTATTTAGGTGCTTCAGGATATGCTACGAGCTTGTGTTATGGATTTCGGAGGATAGTGGGATCAGTACTTATCATTGGTAGAGTTTACATACAACAACAACTATTATTCGAGTATTGAGATGGCGCCTTATGAGACTTTGTATGGAGGGAGATATCATTCTTTGATAGGATTGTTTTAGAAATTATAGGTGAGACCTCGTGGTACGTATTTGCTTCAGGACTCATTTGATAGAGTTTGGTGATTCTGGATAGGATGAGAGTAGCCCAGAGTAGGCAGAAGGCCTATGCCAACCATAGGGTCTATGCCTTGATATTTAGAGTTGGTGATCATGTGTTTCGTTCTGTTTCTCCCATGAGAGGCATGACAAGGTTCGGAAGGAAGGGTAAGCTCATCCCTCAATATATTGGTCCTTTAGAGATTCTTCGTGCAGTGGGTGAGGTAGACTATGAGTTGACCTTACCTCCAAATTTTTCTATTTTTCATTCAATTTTTAATGTCTCCATGTTGTGTAAGTATATTCCTAATCCATCTTATGTGCATAGGTAGGACTCAGTCCAGTTGGATGAGTAGTTGACCTTTGAGGAAGAACACATGCTTATTTTGGAAAGTGATGTGAGGCTATTGTATTCTATAGAGATTCCTGTAGTTAAGGTTCAATGGAAGCACTTCCCAGTAGAGGAGGCCACTTGGGAGACCGAGAGCGAGATACGAGCCTAGTATCCTCACCTGTTTGAGACTTCAGGTATTTTCTTCATCTTTAACTTTCGGGGATAAAAGTTCCTTAGTAGTAGATGTTGCAATGACTCTTTAGGTTATTTCTCATGATTCCACTTATACTCTATATTAGAGATTTTCCATAGCTACCCCAAGTCATTTATGACTTACGAGAACTGATAGTTCAGTTATCGAGTAGTTTGTTTGATTTTTAGAACCATTTTTATGTTTAGAAGTCTTTGTTGGTTCCAAATGGCCACCGAGCAAAAACTTTTGTATAACATTATGGAATGCAAATTCTAACTGGGACAGTAGCTCCAAAATATCAATTTTAGGTTAGGTAAACCTTTGGTTAGGGTCCCTTTGTACCCAAACTCATTTCAACCTATTGGTTGGAAAGTTGATAAATTGGAAATTCAGGTGGGGGGCCTACATTTGGTTGAAACAACCTCAGATGGAAAATTAGACCTCGCGAATGCATCCGAAATATCGAAATCAGTGTGTTCATATGTTCTGTTTGCTCATATTGTACTCCGAGTGCATCCCGAGGCATTGGTTGAAACTTAGAATTTATTCCAAGTTTCAGTTGTCATCTGCTGCAGCCAAAGTACCACGATCGCAACCCACGTGTTCGCAATTACCTGAACTGAGGGCCTAGGAAGGTATATTTAAATGTTTTTTAGTAAAAAATTGGCCATTTTTCCATTGCCTTGAGTCCTATAAACCCTAATAGAGTGTGTAGTCCACAAATTGAGTCTTGAGTGTTTATTGGGAGCTTGAATAACTTGCATATTTGTGATTAACAACAAATCAAAGGTATGAATCTTTCAATTATAGTGTTGAATTCTTGACTATTTGACCCAAATCCCAAATGTCTTGAGGGCTTGATTTTAGCCCAAACATGCTTACTTTGCACCAATTTTCTAAGGGATATAACACCCTAATGGTATTTGAACAATGGGTTGGTCTTAAAAGCTTGTTTTCTGTATATGGGACCCACTTAGGGTTTTTTGGTGTCATTTTAGTCCCAAAGCACAATGGTGCCACATGGGTATTTATATTTGAAATACCTAGGCTTTGGACCTTTAGAAAAATTCCATTGATTAAAGCTTCTGGACTAAGTACGACTCAGGGTACTAGTCATAACCTTAGATAAAACTCAGTGGCCCCCTCTCGTATCCTAGGTAGTGTGGTGGGGGTTACACATTGTCTAAGGTATGACTTGTCATCCTCATGGTCGTATATTAGTGTACGAGTCGTGCCAAGCCTAGTTGTATGATGTTTGGCACCTGACCTAGTACATTATTGTGCGTATGGTTTGTGAGTACGGTTTAGGGTACCATTCGTACTCTTGGGTATGAGTCAAGGGTGTGTGGTTGTAAATTGGTAAGTGTAGGGGTCTTTGTGAAGGCCTATGGTATGAGTTAGGGTACCACTCGTACCCTAGGGTATGAGTGAGTAAATGAGTCGTACCCACCTAGTAAGTCACTTTACAGCTTTTAAGACAAGGACTTTATGGATATTTCCCACCCCAAAACCCTTAAGTCCCCTCACTATATAATATTTGATGGCCTTTTAAACATTTATTTTGGAAGATCAAAACATTCCAAAAATATATTTTACACTTCTCAAAAAAATATTGGAGGCTAGGGTTCCAAGGGGTGTTCAACTAGAGGCAAAGTGGAGTTAAGTTTCTTGGTGGATCATTTTGTTTAAGGAATGTGACTCTTTCCCTTGTTATTAACTTAAAAACCATGTATATTAAACATGGATCAATATTTGTAAATGATGATTTTGAAATAAAATGATAAGGGTTTTGTTGCCTAATGATGAGAAATGTTTGCTTTTGCTTAGACTTTTGTTTCTACATGATATTGGTAGTGATTTGTACATGTGGGAATTAGTTGTTTGTGGTTTAACCAATGGGTTTTGAGAAACCCTAATAATCATGATTTCTACTTTGATTTTGGCCTTGCTAAAGGCTAACCCATAAGGTGTTTGTGAAAATATCTAAGATAAATGTCTAGTCAAATGTTGATAATGTTTTGAACTAGGGAAATGGCCTAATAAGTGTGAGTGGTTGGTAAATGGTATTGTAAAGGCATTGTTAGAAATGTAATTAGTTAACGTATGACCATGTTGGTTTGATGGCTAAAATGGGGTAAAAGTACCTAAACATAAAATTAAAGCATGTTTGAACTAAAGTGTGGTATAAGATTGCTAATGAGGAAAGAATGGTTTGTAAGGGTCTCGATGACCATAACTTGAATTGAATAATGAATAGAATTAAGGCATTGGCGTACTATAGTGTTTGATTGATAAATGGTTTCATGAAGACCTCGTGGTCATATATGGTGATAGGTTGATTAAATGGGCTAGAGTCCTTAAGTTTTGAAGTGAATGAATGTTGATGCATAGACAAAGGGTTCGAGTCCCAATGTTGAATAATGATAATGAAATGGCTTTTGGTTCAAGTCCCTTGCCCAATTAAATGGTTTTTGGTTCAAATCCCTTCCCCAATAAAATGGCTTGTGGTTCAAGTCGCTTGCCTAATGAAATGGCTTGTGGTTCAAGATCCTTGCCTAATAAAATGGCTCACCGTTCAAGTCCCTTGCCTAATAAAATGGCTCACTATTCAAGTCCCTCACCCAATGAAATGGATTGTGGTTCAAGTCCCTTGACTAAGAAGAAATGTTCTAATCTATAATGGTTGAAGGTTAGAGTTCTCTACTTCATTAATCATGATTGGGTGCATAAGAATGCTTTCTTAGTCTTGTTTCCTTTTGGCAACTTATAAGCATGCTATCTACCTAAATTTATGCCTATGTATATAAATGTGGTTGAATATGATATTTTGACTTAATTTTTAGTGAGGACTCTATTTCCTTCTTATCCTTTAGTTACATGCTAGCATTCCAATTTCTAACCATCTCGGGATGCTATGTTCCCATGCGACATAGGGGCCGGATCTTCTTCTTCTCTTCCTGCACAGCGATAGATGTTTGGGCAGTTCATGTTTTCATTGAAGTGGTGAGCTTCAATTCTTCAGAATGTATACATTTCGTAGTCTCTTTATCTATGTCATAGACTTGTTTAGGCTTGGTATTTGGCTGTTGTCGAATTTGTGTAGAGGTGTGTGGATGACTGTGGACTTAGGTATGTTGGTTAGTATGTTAATGTAAATAAAATGTTTATACATTGTCTAAGTTGTGATATTAGTGTTGTTTCTTCTTTTTTGTTATACCTTCGGAGTTCAACTGACATTTGTTGATTGATGTGATGGTTAGGTTGGGTTGAAAGGGTGATCTATGGCTCATGTTGGGCTTGAGATGCCTATTTGACAAGGCTCAATTTTGGGTCATGTCAAGTTGGTATCAGAGCATAGATTCATGGTCAGTTGAGTGTCCACAATGCACATCAAGTAGAGTCTATATTATGGGTGTGAAGTACACCATACTTATAAGAGAGAGGCTGCGAGACATTTAGGAATGTTTTTTTTTCTTATGTTTCAATCTTGAGCTATAAAGTCTACGGTCTTGGGTTCCTTTGATTTCTGTTTACTTATCTTTCAGATCATGCCTCAAAGGAGTTCTAAGGCTCAGGCAAACCCTTCTTTCCCAACTGAGGGCTCTATGGATATAGCTCATCCAACTTTTGGGGTCCAGACCCGGGCTATGGCTGTGGCATCTGATCATCCTCGTAAGGTCCCACCCATCCCCACCAACCATGCTTATGAGAGTGACACTCCCCCTCAATCACCTTGAGGACTGCTACTAATGCTGAGTTTTGTCGCTCTATCAACCTCTAGACTCAATTGGTAGCCTCTCAATTAGATCATGGTGCTCTGACTATTGTTTCTTCTGAGGCCAGAAGAGTTAGCCAATTTATGAGGTTGAACTCTTTTATGTTCACGTGTACCAAGGTTGAGTAAGATCCTTAAGGCTTTATTGATGAAATTAATTAGATCTTCTTGATCATGCATGCTTTAGAGGTTGAGGCTATTGAGTTTGCTTCCTATCAATTGAAAGATATAGCATACCAATAGTATGAAGGGTGGGAACTATCTAGAGGTGTGGATACTAGTTCTGCCGTATAGGAGAATTTCTTTGAGGACTTCTTGGACCACTTCTTTCCTCAAGAGTTGAGGAAAGCAAAAGAGAAAGACCTTGTGAAATTAAAGCAAGGGAGGATGTCTATCCAAGAATACGCCTTGAAATTCCATAAGTTGTCTAAGTATGCTCCCGAGATAGTTTCTAGCATGAGAGTTAGAATGCATAAGTTTTCTTCGAGTTTGTCCCATGAGTTTGTGCTTGAGTACTAGACCTTGTTAATCAAATACATGGATATCTCTAGGTTAGTTGTGTATATGCAACAAGTAGAGGAAGTGAAAAAGAAACAAGTTGGGTTTAGTGAAAGGCAAGGGACAAAATTTAGGCCTTTTTAATGAAGTGATAGGGATGGAGGTAAGTGAACAAGAAAGAAGTGAGGGAGTTTGGATTCATTCTCCTCGACTAGTGTTTCTTACCCAAATCCATCGTGTTATTGTTAGTCTTAGTTTAGTAGTGGGTTCTGGGCATCGGTTTTCCAATCTCAGACTAATGGGGCTCAATTTGCTCCATCCTACCCACCTTGTAGATTTTAAGGTTAGCATCATTATGGTTAGTATGAGAAGGGGAGAAACAGATGTTTTAGATATGGTGAGGTTAGGCACATATAACGAGAGTGCCTCTCTCCAGTGGCTTGGGCCAATAGGGCCCCTATTGCTACCTCATCTTCCCCTACACCGAAAGATGCCATTTCCACTTCCACTTCTATTTCTGGTATCGACATTGTTGAAATCATTTGTATGTACTTGCTACTCGCCAGAATTTTAAGGCATCTCTCAATTTTGTCACGGGTATGTTGAAACTTTTCTCCTATAATGCGTATTGTTTACTTGATCTAAGATCTACTCTTTCTTATGTGACCCCATTTGTGGATGTGCATCTTGGTTTTGGACTTGAGAGTCTGTCAGTTCCTTTTTTAATTTCTACCCCGATAGGAGACTCTGTGGTGGTTAAGAGGGTCTATAGGGGGTGTGTGGTATCTATTAGCAGTAGAGAAACTTTTGTAGACTTGATAGAGTTGGACATAGTTTATTTTGATGCTATTCTGGGGATGGATTGGTTGCACTTGTGCTATGCTTCCTTAGAATGTCAGAACCGTAGGGTCATGTTTAAATTCCTTAATGAGTCGGCCACTGTATGGGAAGGAGGTTCTTTGGTGCCTAAGGGGAAGTTTATTTGGTATCTTAAAGCCCAAAAGTTGATCTCTAAAGAGGTTTGTATCATTTGGTCCGAGTTAAGAATTCTGACTCGGAAGGTTTTTCCCTAGAATTCGTTCCCATGGTTAATGAGTTTCCTGAAGTTTTTCCCAATGACCTTCTCGGTATTCCTCCTAATCGGGAAATTGATTTTGGGATTGATCTTATTTTGGACACTCATCCAATTTCTGTCCCTCCTTATAGAATGGCTCCAATATAGCTAAACGAGCTTAACGAACAATTGTAGGATCTCTTAGATAAAGGTTTTATCCATCCTAGAGTATCTCCTTGGAGTGATCCCATGTTGTTTGTTCTAAAGAAGGATGGTTCCCTTCGTATGTGCATTAATTATCGTCAGTTGAACAAAGTGACCATAAAGAATAAGTATTCTCTCACTAGGATCGATTATTTTTTTTATCAACTTTAAGCTGTAAAGTGTTTCTCTAAGATTGATCTTAGGTTAGGTTATCACTAGCTTAAAATTAGGGAAGTGGATATCCTTAATACTGCCTTTAGAACTCGGTATGGTCACTATAAGTTCCTATTTATGTCCTTTGGGTTGACTAGTGACCCCGCGACATTCATGGACTTGATGAAAAGAGTTTTCTATCCTTTTTTTTACTTGTTTCTCATTGTCTTCATTGATGATATCTTAGTATATTCAAAGAGTGAGGTCGATCATGTCGATCACCTCCGTGTCGTTTTTCTAACCTTTAAGGGTTATCGTTTGTATTTTAAGTTCTCTAAGTGTGAGTTTTCGTTGAAGGCTATGACTTTTCTTGATCATGTTATCTCTAGTGAAGGGATTATGGTAGATCCTCGAAAAGTTATGGTGGTTATGATGTGGTCTAGACCTGCGACTCCAACTAATATTCGGAGCTTCTTGGGTTTAGCCGGTTACAATAGGAGATTTGTGGAGAGGTTTTTCGACTATAGCTGCCCCATTGACTAGGTTGTCCTTGAAGAAGATCAAGTTCTTGTGGTCGGAGGTTTGTGAGAGTAGTTGTGAGAAGTTTAAAGATAAATGGACCTCGGCTTTGATTTTGACCTTGCCTGAGGGTAATGATAGTTTTGTATTGTATTGTGATGCTTCTCGTGTTGGGATTGGTTGCGTGTTGATGCAACATGGTAGGGTGGTGGCCTATGATTCTAGGAAATTGAAAGTTCATGAGAAGAATTACCCTACTCATGATGTGGAATTATTAGCCGTGGTTTTTGCATTGAAGATTAGGCGACATTATCTCTATGGGTTTATGTTGACATCTATTCCAATCATAAGAGTCTTCAGTATGTGTTTACTTAGAATGAGTTGAATGTCAGTCAAATGAGGTAACTTGAGTTTTTGAAAGACTACAATATGAGTCTTCATTACAATCCGTGTAAAGCTAATGTAGTTGACGAATCTCTTAGTAGATTGTCTATGGGGAGTTTAGCCCATGTGTAAGAGGACAAGAAGGAATTAGTAAAAAAGACTGAAATCCGAGATCGGTTCCTCTTTTGGGGAGTTCACTCTAGAGTTCATCTCACAGACTCCAAGGATGGTGGTGTATTTTTGCACCCGGTATCACAACCGTCTCTTGTTGTTGAGATAAAGAAAAATCAATAATGGATCCCTATTTGATGAAGATTAAGGATAATGTGGGTAAAAAAAAGGATTGTTGACTTTGTGCCTGGTGATGATGGTATCTTAAGGTACCAAGGTAGGCTATGTGTTCCTAACGTTGATGGATTGAGGGAAAGGATTTTGGCGGAGGCTCATGGATATCATTATGCTATTTATCCCGATTCTACAAAGAAGTATCATGATCTTAGGGAGTTATATTGGTGGAATAATGTTAAGTGAGATTTGGCTAGTTATGTGGCCAAGTGTATAGTGTGTCAACAATTGAAGCCCGAAGGCTTGTACAAAGAAATTACTTTGCCCAAATAGAAGTGGAAGGCAATTAATATGAATTTCGTTACCGGTCTTTCCCTATCTTAGAATTAATGTGATTCTATTTGTGTCATCGTGCATAGAATGACCAAGTCCACTCACTTCTTTCCCGTGAAGATTAGTTACTCGGCGGAATATTATGCTATGTTATATCTTGCAGAGATTATGATATTGCATGGTTATCCAATTTCTATTATTTGGGATCATGGTACTCCATTCACATCTCACTTTTAGAGGTCATTTAAAAAAGGTTTGGGAACTAAGGTATGCCTTAGTACCGCTTTCCACCCAAAGATGGATGGACAAGTGGAGAGGACCATCCAGACATTGAAAGATATGTTGCGTGCTTGTGTGATTGAGAATGGTGGTAGTTGGTATGACCACTTGCCTTTGATTGAATTTTCCTAAAAACATAGTTACCATTCTAGCTTAGTATGGCTCCTTTTGAGGCATTGTATAGTAAGAGATGTTGTTCTCCTATTAGGTGGTATGAAGTTTATGAGGGTAAGTTTCTTGGCCCCGATTTGGTTCAGCAAGCCTTAGAAAAGGTGAAGGTGATTCATGATAGATTGAAAATCGCTCAAAGTAATCAAAAGTCCTATGCGGATGTGAGGCATAAGGATCTGGAATTTAATGTTGGCGATAGGGTATTATTGAAGGTGTCTCCCATGAAGGGAGTGATGCATTTTGGTAAAAAGGGGAAGCTTAGTCCCCAGTATGTGGGTCTATACTTGATTTTGAAGATGGTTGGCAATGTTGCCTACGAGTTGGTGTTGCCTTCTAGGTTGAACTCCATTCACTCGGTTTTCCATGTTTCTATATTGCATAAATATGTGGGTGATCCCTCATTGGTTGTTCCGTTAGAGGATATTGGTGTTTCGAACTCTTTGACCTATGAGGAAATCCCGATGAGGATCTTAGATCATCAAGTTCGCTGGTTGCAAACAAAAGAGATGGCTTCAGTGAAGGTTCTATGGAGGAACCAAAAGTCTGAGGAAGCTACTTGGCAGGAGAAAGAGGACATGAAGTCCAAGTATTCTCATTTTTTTTCATTTTAGAAACTCATGATTGATGTATGTGTTAATCTTCTTAACTTGATTTATGTCTTTGATAGATGATGGGTTCAAGTCCTTAATCTTTGAATTGAGCATGTGCCATTGAGAAAAACTAGTTTGAGTCCCATAGTCAATAAAATGAATGGTTGATTCATAATGATCATGGTACGTTCTTATCCTTGTTGTATATCTTGATTTCTAGCTTAATTAAAAGTTCATTAATTTGTAATGATGTGTTAAGTCATGTTTATGCTAGCCTTACCCATCATTCAAGGACAGATAATCCAAGTGGGGGAGAATTGAAATGCCTAGGCTTTGGAACCTTATAATAATTCCATTGATTAAAGCTACTGGACTAGGTACAACTCAGGGTTCTACTTGTACCCTTGGATACGACTTAGTGACTCCCGTTCGTATCCTAGGCAGTATGGTGGAGGTTACAAATTATCCAAGATATGACTTGGCCTCTTCATAGTCATGTATTAGTGAATGAGTCGTACCACACCCAGTCGTATGATTTTTGGTACATGGCCTAGTTGACACTATTATGGGTATGGTTTGTGGGTATGATTTGGGGTAACATTCATACTCTTGGTTATGAGTCTAGGGTGTTTGGTCGTACCTTGGTCAGTGTAGGTGTCCTTGTGAAGGCCTAGGGTATGAGTTAGGGTACCACTTATACCCTAGGGCACTATTGAGTAAGTAAGTCGTACCCACCTGGGAAGTCACTTTTCAGCTTTAAGCCAAGGGCCTTATGGATATTTCCCACCTCTAAATTGTTAAGTAAACTTACTATATAATGTCTTGTGGCCTCCTAAACATTTATTTTAGAAGATCAAAATATTCCAAAAACACATTTTACACTTCTCAAAACAAGAATGGAAGTTAGGGTTTCAAGCAGTGTTCATCTAGAGGAAAAGAAGAGTCAAGTTTCATGGTGGATTATCTTGTTTAAGGCATGCGACTCATTCCCTTGTTATTAACTTAAAAACCATGTATTTTAAACAATGATCAATAATTGTAAATGATGATTTTGAAATCAAATGATAAGGCTTTTGTTACTTAATGATTAGTAATGTTTGCTCTTGCTTAGACTTGTGTTTCTACATGATATTGGTAGTGATCTGTACATGTCAGAACTATTTGTTTGTGGTTTAACTAATGTGTCTTGATAAACCCTAATAATGATGATATCTACTTTGATTTTGGCCTTGCTAAAGGCATGCCAACAAGGTGTTTCTGAAAATGTCTTAGAGAAATGTATAGTCACATGTTGATAATGTTTTAAACTAGGGCAATGTCCCAATAAGGGTGAGTGGTTGGTAAATGGTATTGTAAAGGCATTGTTAGCCATGTAATTAGTTAATGTATGACCTTGTTGGTTTGATGGCTAAAAAGAGGTTAAAGTCCCTAAACATAAGATTGAATCGTGTTTGAACTAAAGTGTGGTATAAGATTGCTAATGAGGAATTAATGATTTATAAGGGTCTCGATGACCATAACTTTAATTTAATGATGAATTGAATTAGGACATTGTCTTATTCATGTTTTTGATTGAAAAATAGTTCCTTGAAAACCTCATGGACATATATGGTGATTGGTTGGTTAAATGGGCTTGAGTCCTTAAGTGTTGAAGCGAATGAATATTGATGCATGGAAAAAGGGTTTGAGTCCCAATGCTGACTAATGATAATGAAATGTCTTGTGGTTCAAGTCCCTTGCCTAATGAAATGGCTTGTGGTTTAAGTCCCTTGCCCAATGAAATGCCTTGTTGTTCAACTCCATTGACCAATAAAATGGCTTGTGGTTCAAGTCCATTGCCCAATGAAATGGCTTGTGGTTAAAGTCCCTTGTCCAATGAAATGACTTGTGGTTCAAGTACCTTGCTCAATGAAATTTCTTGTGGTTCAAGTCCTTTGCCCAATGAAATATTTTGTTGTTCAAGTCCCTTGCCTAATGAAATGGCTTGTGGTTCAAGTCCCTTGCCTAAGAAGAAGCATACTAATCTATAAGGGTGGAAGGTTGGAGTCCTCTACTTCATTCATATTTGGGTGCATCAAGAATGCTTGCTATGTCTTGTTTCCTTTTGGCATGTAATAAACATGTTATGTACCCATATGTATCCCTATGTATATAAATATCATTAAAATGATGTTTTGACTTGATTTTAAATGATGACTCTATTTCCTCCTTTTCCTTGAGTTACATGCTAGTGTTCCAATTGCTAACCATCTCCGAACGATATGTCCCCATGAGACATAGGGGCCAGATCTTCTTTTTCTTTTCCTATGTAGTGACAGGTGTTCGGGCCGTTCATGTGTTTACATTGAAGTAGTGAGCTTCCATTCTTTGGAAGGCATACATTTCATAGTCTCTTTATCTATGTCATAGACTTGTTTAGTCTTGGTATTTTTCTATTGTCGAGGGCTTGTCCTGATATATGTAGACATCAAATTTTTGTAGAGGCGTGTGGATGACTATGGATTATGGTATGTTGGTTAGTATGTTGATGTAAATTAATTTTTTGACATTACCTAAGTTGTGATATTAGTCTTGCTTCTATTATCTTGTGATACGTTTGGATTTTATCCGACACTTGTGGATTGATGTGATGGCTACATTAGGTTGATGAGGCGATATCTAACTCATGTTGGGATTGACATGCTAGTACGACAAGGCCTAATTTTGGGTCGTGTCAATATTCTCATAATAATGCATAGATTGTGTTTTTGATAGCTTGGTTCATTGAAGAATCTTTGAGGAAAGGGAAAGCGAAGGTTATCAGTTTGTAAGCTATATTTGTATTTAAAGTAGGTTAGGCTTACTTCATGTTATATTGAGCATTATTATATTATGACTTTGACATCTTGATAAGATTGGGCGGGGTTTTAGGTGTTGAAATGGTAAATGGTAATGTTTGGGATTAGTTGAGCCACTTAGGCTATTGCACTCATAAAGTGCGATACTTGAATTATAACCTAGAACCTTTGTTAGTTGGACTTGTTATCTCATGAATAACATCAGAATACTTTAGTTTCTCTAGTTAGATGGGAGTGACTTTGTCACTCATATTAAATAGTAATTTGACCTTAGTTGTGCATAATTTTGGAAATTGTCCTAGTAATTTTGGATGAATTAAGAGTAATACTTGAGGAACGATTATCATATAGAACTAGCGTGGATTGATAGACCTTTAAGACATGACTTAGTTGGCTTAACTTAGTTTTGAATAGATGTTAAACTTGAAGCGAAATTAGGTTATTAGAATCGGAACTTGACTAGCCTTTTGTTTGGACTATGTAGTTTCATTAGCGACCTATATACTTGTTATTCATTTAGAATATGCCTTTGGTAATATGATGGCTAACCCTGGTAAATGGTTTACTCATGATATTGGTATTAGAAATGATGTGCATGATTGGTTGCAAGATTATTGATAATGGTTGGATAACCATGAATTATCTTATAGATTGAACACATGACTATGCTATCACTTAAATCATTGACTAAATTACCATGTGAGCCTTGGATTATGTTATTCTCATAATATGTTCAAGCATGGTGACTAAACTAATGTTGATGCTAAAAATCCTCTTATGTTAATAATGCAAATCATGCCAATAAAGAAGGGCTATAGAAGGTATAATTGTGGCTCGTATTGAAAATACTAATGATTATGGTAAGCCCCATAATGTATTTAGTGTTTATATCATATGAATATACTTGTTCATGCTCCTTGTAATATATTGTGTTGATCATAAATGATGAGGTACGATGGCATGTCTTTCCTCACTTCTCTTTCACCCTATCCCTCGTGGGGCTAGCATTTTTTTATTGAGTGGATTGACTTATATATATATATATATTTATGTTATGATGATGCCCGGTAATTCCCGAGGATATATTGATGTTATGATGATGCCCAATAAGTCCAGAGGATATATTGATATTATCATGATGCCTGATAAGTTCGGAGGGTATATTGATATTATAGTGATGCCCGGTAAGTCCGAAGGATATATTGATGTTATGACAATTTAAGGTAAGAACGAAGGATATATTGATGTTATGATGATGCCTAGTAAGTTAGGAGCATATATTGATGATATGATGATGCCTGTGATTTCTGACGATACATAGATGTTTTGATGATGCCCGGTAAGTCTGGAGCATATAATGATGTTATGTATGGTAAACAGGTATATATATGTTTATCTGTGATGGTGATTTTATATGATTACATATGTATGTGCTTTTAAGGTATGATGTTACTTTTTGGATGTCGGTTATAATTCTTCGATACTAATCACTTGTTAAGTAATGTATTTGTTTCTAGTGTTTAATAGTGAGTAAAAGTAGTTCACATCGACTAATATGTTAGGGCAAGTTGTGATACGTTTGTACAAAGTTGTCCAATACGTTCTCGACCATTCACACGAAGCCAAGCTCGGGAGTTACAAAAACTACAAGCCATGTTCATTCAAATGGCCGTGTGTGAATTGGTACTTGATCCGCCAAAGAGCTTAAATGTTTTTAAGTGTGAAGAAGAGCCTTGAAGTGTAATAAATTACACTCCAAGGGCGCCCCATAACTGAAGGGTAAGAGGGTCATTTGTCCTTCATTTTGTGTGTAATATAAATAGATGCTAGTAGGGTTATTTTCAGCACTTAGTTCATACTTCATATTTCACAACAACAAGTCTTTTAACATTGAACATTTCTGTCTCTCTTGTTCTTGAGAGTAGAACCTGAAATCTGTCCAACAAAGTGTAGTTACACTTGTGTTGTTTCTTGGCTAGAAACTTGAGATCTTGAGGTTCATGAGTTCCTCTTGGTCTAAGTAAGAACTTGGTGCTGAAATCTTTGGGTCTTAGGGTCCTTTCTTCAAGTTAGGGTTCATAGATTCTAGGATATCTTTGTGTCAAGTTACTATCTTTCATTTTTGTACTCTTGAAACTATTGCAGTAACTTAGTGAAGCCGTGTGGGGCTGATTTTGATTCACTATAGTTCCTGCCATTTGTTGTTCATGTTGTTAACATTGTACTCTTAGTAATCTTTCATCTTGTTGTCATTGTAATTTTGAAGTCTAGTGAAGCCGGGCGTGGCCTATTTCGATTCACTAGCACCTTGTTGCTCATCTTGTAGTTCTTGTGTCAGCTTGTTCATCTTGTTGTTGTTGCTAGATTCTTCTGTTGTGGACTTGATAGTGCATCAAGTTGGTAATAGGATATTGTGTGGCAATTGGTGATTCACCTAGTGAGTTTAGATAGCATTGGATAAGTGGATTAATTAAGCAATATTGCTTCTAAAAATGAGTTATGTGGTAACACGTTGACTACTAAGTGACTATTTTCCTTGATGACTTGAAGTCTAGAATTCTAGCTATTGAACCTTGTTTGGTTAAAATGTGGTGACTAGCAATGGTGGTTGTGACGTGACTTATGATGCTAATAGGTTAGCATTGGTAATGATTAATGATATTGATGACTTAGTTGTGATGTCGATTAGCTATAAGTGTGAGGATTTGTCTATTAATGATGCTAGATACAAAAAGACATTAACGGATAGTTATATAAGTAATTAATAATTATTAGTGGTCTTGGGTAATAAAGATGACTACTGAATTGGTGGTTTATTAATAATAATTAGTTAGATAATAATAAATAAGAATAGTATATGGTTGAGATAGACATGTATATGGTGATATTATTATGGGTATTAGTACCTTGGTATATGTTATTTAATTGTGGTAATGGTTGATGCTTATTATTGTTGGCAATTGGATGATAACGGGAATATGGAAAACCATAATAAAAAGGGGAAGTTGGTTATATATCTATATCTATACTGATGATTTAATCATTAGATGAACTCTTTAGTGGTATGGGACACTGTGATAGGTTCTTTACTTTATGTTCTTTTGGGTGTACTCCCAGGTGGTATGAGACGCTGTGGTAAGTTCATTTACTCTAAGATCTAATGGATATATGTTATCTAACTTGGTATTTATGTGGTTGTAATTGTATTAGTTTTTCTTTATGCTTTGGTATCAATTACTTATTATACATGATGGTATTCACATGTAATGATATGAGATATCGTATTATTATTCTAGTTGATCATTTATTTTATATAGTGATGATAAAGATTATTCAGGTTTGATTCTGTACCTTAACTTAGATATATTGTCTTGCTTTATATCATCTTTATATCATAATTTAGCTCAGTCAACCGATGATGTCTACTGAGTACCCACTGTTTTGGTACTCATACTATACTTTTGTACCTTTTTGGTGGAGACTTGAATACTAGTTTTCGCCGTTGAGTTGAGTTCGTGTAGTGTTGATCTTTTGGAGATAGGGTAAGCTCTTGGAGTTTTGAGTCACCTATTTCCATTTATCCTTTTTCAGTCTTTTGTATTCGAGATAAATGTATTGACTATTCTAGACTTATGAGTGGTATTTCCTATTATCAAACTTAGATCCTCTTGTACTGATATTTCTAGGTCGTGGGATTTGTAAACTTATTTTGATTGTCTTCTCTTAATGTAACACTATTGTTTTGTGTTCGTGTATTAGGCACAGTGGAAATTCTACCAAATTAACCTATTTCCTTAGATCTAGGTTATGGTGTTGGCTTACCTACTGGTGGGTTTTAGTAGGTGCTATCATGATTCATGAATCGGGTCATGAAAGCTTTGGTGGGGCACAGTTCAATTGGATAAAATATTGACCTTTGTGGTGGAGCCAATTTTCATATTAACCAAGGTTGTTTGATGGTTGCACTCTAGGGAGATTATAATAGTTAAGGTGCAGTTGAGACACCACCCAGTAGTGGAGGCTACTTGGGAGATCAAGTGCGAAATATAGGCCTAGTATCCCCATCCACTAAAGAATTTTGGTATATTTTGACCCATTACTTTTGTGTTCGATAGTCCTTTTAGTAGTGGATATTTTAATGACCATCCAAGTCATTTCTCGCACTTCCACAACTTTTTGTTATTTAAAGCTTTCCTAAAGTAGCCCCAGGTACTTTATGACTTGATGGAGCTGATAGTTTGGTTACCGAGCAGTTTTTTTAGAGCCAATTCCCTATTTGTAGTCTTCTCTGGTAAAGTTTGGTATTTAGGCATTAAATTCAAGTTAACAACCTTTTATAAAAATCACGACAGTTGCATTATATCCAAAACATCAATTTTAGGCAAGGGGAACCCTTGGTTGGGTCCTAAGGATTCCAAGCTCATTTTGGGCAATTGGATAAATTTTGGTAAACGTGGCCTTGAGGTGTGGGTCCCATATTAAATTAAAATGACTTTAGATAGAGATTTTAATGTCGCCGTTGAGACCAGATTGTTGAATTTAATTGGTGGCAATGTTTGTTTGAATTCTTATAATTCCAAACAAATCCCGAGTGGTCGATCAAAACTTGGAAAAAAAACAAAGTTTCAGCTGGTGCATGGTCTCATATGGTGAACTCGCTTAAGCAGATCTTTGGTCGCTTAAATGGCCAAGGGGACACTTTAAAGGACAAACAAGTCTCCACCTTGTTGATTTAGTAGAGGCCTGATCTCTTTATCAGACGTTGCCTAAGCTACGTGTTGTCCGCTTTAGCATAGGTTGGCCATGTACATGGATCACAGAAGCAATCTTGTGACACTTTAGCAACAATCGCTTAAATAGTAATTATAGGGGCATTAAATTCCTTCTGCACCCAATTCCTCTTATTTCTTCATATCCTAAAGTCCATTAAACCCCAGATAACTTGTTGAAATTCGGAGAGTGATCCTTGGGTGATCGTGGGGTGTTGGTGAGTTTGAGAATGTCATTTCCTTATCATAGTCCAAGTAAGTTTCCATGTAATTCCTAATTTAATTTTCTGATATAGTCATAAATCCCTATCTTCTGGATGGATTGTTAAGGGTATTGTTTGATCTCAAAATTTAGTCATTCTTAGGTTAAATAATCCATATGCATAGAGGGACGTGTTGATGATTTTAAAGTTGTGATTCCTTAAGCGGGCCCTATATGGGATTTTATTTCAATTGTTGGACCCAAAGCATTAGAATGTAATATGGACATCATTATCCTAGTATTAATGTTTATATTACTATTTTGATAGTGTGGCATCATGTAAAGTCTTCTCAAAAGGGAAAATCACTAATTAAGCAGACTTTAGCAGGAATTCTTCGGCGTCCATGTAGGCTAGGCTTACTCTTCTCATTGATTGGGATACACGAGTGAATTGGTATGTTATTATTCTAGTTTTGGGCTGAAAAAAATATTATTCCATTGTATACATAGCAAAATTTAGGTTATTTAGTTGGTTAGTGAGCCGTATTAGGAAAATTTGACCTATCTATCCATTCCTTGAATTGAAAAGCTACCTTAGGAGTTGGTGAGACTTATTTATCACCTTGTAGTGGGACTTTGGAACCTTAGCCTAGTGCATGAAATAAATTGCCTTATAATGGACTTTTGGGGTTAGAAGCAGGCCATTCCTTCCACTTTAGGTCAACCAGGTAATTAGCTCCTTGTTGACCTAGAGATCCTCCTTGGTTATCTCATTTGTATTATTGAATTGAATAAAGGATTTAGTATATTTTTGGGATTATAATTGGACATGTACCAAAGATTAGTATTAAGATTAGTTCAATTCTTACAAAAATGATGCTAAGACCGATTCGAGTTCGACATCTATTGTACGAAGAACGGTTTGATTCCAACATATATGATACTTTGATCAGTTCAAGTGTTGTGCCTAATCATACATGCAAGTGTAAATGGTTCACCAAATAGTAAAATAGCGTTTAAAATCCAAGTATTGATGCCACAGGGACTTATGTTAAACAACTATCAAATATTTTCACTGTTAAGATGAATCAAGTTCTAAAATAGCCAAAAATATTTGAGAAGTAACAATAAAAATACATTTAACAATATGGTAATATAGGGTCTTTAACAATAATAGGGAGAAACCTAGGTCTAAGGAGTTACGAACAATCCTACTTAGATATATAACTTTATTAGTTCAGTTAATAATCTTGGTTGTTGGTTCACGAAGTTGATAACATAATTGTGATCTTTCGAATGTCTAATCAACTATCTAACGTAGCCTTACAATTGCATCGTTGAGCGAGGATACAAGAACTAAGCTAAACTCATTTGTATTTCTTCCCTTCTATGAACCAAATAAGGAGAATTAGGTATATTCCTACCCTAATTGCAAAGTATAACTTCAATCCATTAAAGGACAACAATCACATCCACTATATCCCACGTTCTATTCTATCATTCCTCCTTTTGTGATCTCGATAGAATTATGCATTTATCTTAAGGTTCGCAAATCGATAAGATAGTAAAAACAAGGATAACTCAATTAATAGCAAAAGTAATTATGTTCTTGGCTTTAATCCTAGATGATGGCGTTTAGCCTCTCGTGTGATTACAAAGAGTCATAGTAAAGGAATCCATGTAAAAATCTAAAAAGAAAGTTAAAGTAAATGTATAAAAAATCCAAATTGAAGCCTCCTCAATCGTGTTTCAATGCCCCTAAATCATCCAAGGTGTGTATAAATATTAGAAGTGTCCCATTTATACTAGGACACAATTGGCCATTTTTTATTTACCTCCGTGCCACTCCCCTATCGCACTGACTAGGAAGCGTGGCACATTTATATCATCTATGGATATTGGAATGGGAAATATATTTTGCAACCAAGGGAGTGGCACACCCTCAAAGTGGTGGCTAGAGGGTGTGGCATTCCAATGAGCCCATGAATTCCAGATTTTTCATTATTTGTCCTAGTTATTTGGTTCTTTGTTCCTTACTTCATGGTTGTGTTATTTATTTCAAAAAAACTTTTAATTCATCCCAATATCATGTTAAAAGTCTCACCAATCTTCCTATATAATCTCCACGAATTAGACCCTTAAACACACAAGAATGAAGCAAGACGACTAGAATAGCACATAGCTCAAGCTAAGCGTACTAGTTATCTCATTGGGACTCTAAATGAATATTTTACTTCCAACTTTGATTTGATCACATCTTAAGAATTATAAAAACATAATGAAACTCTTAGATGCTCATTGATACGAATATTAACTTATTATGCACACAAGAAGTCCTCAAAATCAAGTTAATAAGCGTAGATAACAACACTTAGGTGCATAAATCCACTATAAGTCATCACCCTACAGTTAAAGCCTTGTTCAACCTCAAAAAACTCTTCACCTTAAGCACCATAATGATGGAAGGATCCACACAACTACTACTAGAATTACATTAAATCTATCACTGCAATGACTATACAGATAGCAAGTTTCACAAACAAACTTGTCATATACACTTAAAAGTTCAAGAATACTACTTCAAAACATCATAAACTCAAGAATTGACTCATTGAGTTAGCAAACTCATGCATATTTTACTCAATCAAAGATTTCATATAAGTCACCCAACTATGATGAAACATGTTCCCTTAACAAAAGAGAGTTACAATAATCACTCACATAGATTCAATTTATCACTAGAATGGGTATAAGAATCTAATTACACTCACTCTCCCAAAGAATTCACATGGTACACAATATGAACCATAGGCTTGACCTTAGTTTATCACTTTACTAATATTAGAATGTTAAGGTTTAAGATCAAATAAGACTTTCAGGTTTTTAATGTAGGCTAATGGATGTGTTGGAACTATTCTGGCTAATAATAGTTACTATCTTCCCTAAGCGCTTTAATGTATCAGACAACTTTGAACTCTTCTCTAACACCCAAATTTTCACCACCTCTACCTTCAGACATCTCTTTGTTTTGGCCCCTATCATTAAGTTCATTTATATATACATAGTAGGGAGTATTCTCTATCATACATGCTTAGATTTTGGCACACTTTTCATTGTTTTCATTATACAACTCCCACTACATCACATCAACTTTTCCAACACCAATAGCTAATATTTTGGGGGTGTCATATTCATCTTTTTCTTCTTTAATTCTACACTCCTCAACCTCATTAATTTTTCAAATAAAGTACTTAAGAGCTCTAGATCAAATTATGGTCAATCAAAGAAAGGGAACAGGCTACATATGAGTCCCAACGAATATAGTCTAAAGGCTTATCAGGGTTAACAAAAATCATGTACAAGGGTAGATAAAAAATGGTCTGAAACATGGATATCAAAGAAATGCCGATATCATCTCCTAAACCCACATTCTTTATTTTGCCTTGAACACATACTAGGAAAGTTCTAACCATCATTATGCAATACAGTAACACCCTGAATTTGGTAGCCGGAACGCTATATGATGCTCATGACCCTGAACGACAACAAGCTTACCCATGACTGATATTTGTACCTGTACACTACATAATATATGGTATATATGTATACATACACAGTAAAATGTGGAATAGAAGCTGTAAGGCCATAAGGTTCAAAACTGAATAAAATATCTAATAAAATAATGTCTGAAAATTGGTACAATCAATACCAAAATAAATATGAAGTAACTGTCTGACATGCTATAGTCTGAAAGCCTCTAAGCTGTATGAATAAAAAGTTGATAGGACATGTCCCCAACTAACTCCATCTACTAAAATAGATAAGTACTAAAAGAATGACATAATCAAATAATATTATCCTCGAATGATGAGGACTCACTGCTAACTCTGTCTTCTGAAATCTGGAATGCTGCTGACGCTCTGGATCTCATACTCCTAAACCTATGGCATAAAATAAAACACCATAGTGCAAATGCGTCAGTACATTGGAATATACTGGTATACAAGTGAGGTAGCCTGAATGCAAATGGTTCATATGCATGAACAATACTAACTGACTAAATGATATGAATGTGAGAATACATGCATGACTATGTTACTGAAACTGAGATCGTGATGGGGCTGAATACTAGGTTCTGACTACTGAGTCTACTGATTACATGTATACCCTAACATCTGAGATTACGAATACTGGGATACTTAATAACTAAGTTTACTGATCCTGATATCTGAGTCACTGATAAGTGAGGAACTGATACTATATTACTGAGTACTGAAGGAATGAAACTATATTACTAATACATGAATGGCTATTTCTGACAGTTTTGATAATGAGCAACTGGTCTGGTTGACTGTATCTGACAGTCCTGAGATGAATAATGATAACATGAGGTCTGATAATTGATATAACTTATAACATAAGTGACCATATTTGACAGTTCTGAATTTGATGGAACTAACTGAGTTTCATACTATATCTGAGTTGACTGTATCTGACAGTCTATATTCTAATAAAATATCTGAGTTCTACTAATGAGACTGAAACTGATATTGAAACTGAGACAATAGGAGGTGTTCATCTAACCAACATGCCTTGGAACTAAACTGGTGGGGTCCAACCTGTAACCCCAGCTGGAAGGGTGTCAGTACCATGCCACGGATAAAGACAAGATATGAGTATACCCTCACTGATAGGGAGTTTTTCTGTCAACCCCTCTTGATAGAAAACTCAAATGAGATGTATAAATCCCTAAACACGTAGGGTGCATCTCTACCTATGCTGGCTACGTAGTTCTGGAATGTAGGGATTGCTACTAAGGATCACACCCTCTACTGGATGATAGTGTGTATCCTCATCCCTAGGTTCACTCGTTGTTGAATCCTACTTTCAACTGAATAGATACTAAACTAATTTACTGGACAGAGTTGATACTGATGGTATAGTTTAGCTGAGCTGAACTAAGTTTACTGAGTTCCGTTGATTGACGAAATACTACTGAGATCTGAGGACTGACTGAGAGTATTGAAGTTACTGAGAATACTGAAGTTTCCAAGATTAATGAGTACTTAGATCATTGGGATTACTGAACTACTGGGATTACTGAGATTTCTGGGTTGCTGATCTTTCATGAGTCACATGACTTACTGAGTTCTATGGATTATATCTTGACTGAGGATATCGTGAAAACATGACACTGAATTTAGGCACACAACTATATTTTTTGGGTACAAGTACCCCCAGGACTCGATAGAAGGAAACTGACACAACGTGACTTGACTCTTTTGAATACATGAACAATATTCATAATTCATAATAACATAAATTGGGGGATTTTATACTATACATGGTTCTCAAAATCTTATACATTGAAGGGAATGCATATAACAACATGCCATAATTCCATCAATCTAGTTTCATGAACATTCCATCAAAAATCATAATGCATAATAATATCATAGAAGTCATTGTTTTCATAAGGGTGTAGCATGCATTTGTTATTTAGGTCACAATTTAACTATAATACATGATTTCTAGTCTTTTAGGCATTTTATCAAACACCTTACATGCACAACTTAGGAATAGGTGTAATCAATAAATTATTCATCATGAACAACCAAATTTACATGTTTCCAACTCATATGCTATCATAGATTCATAAAAATACATAAAAACTAACTTGGGAATCATTCAGCATCAATAACATGAACATAATCCATTCACCACATAAATATCATGATATAGAATTTAAAAGAGGGTTCTTGGGCTTCATGGATGAAAGGAATCCATGAATAAATACTATGCATACCTTAGCTTATGATTCTACGAAGATTGACGGAAGGATTCTTGAAATTTGATGGTGAATTCCCTTGGAATTGAACCTCCTATGAAAACCCTAGGGCTTGTTCTTGAGAGTTTTTCAGAGAAATTGAGTATAAGTTATTGAATTATGGCCAAATCTCGTGTTATTAGGTTCATATAGGGTGGGGAAATTTACCAAATTCCCCTCAATACATAGAAGTGTAATGCTAAAAAACTGGGTACAAAGGCTACACAAAGGGCGGCGCCTTTGGTAGAGCCTTTTGTACCTGGGCGGCGCCTTTGGTAGTGCCTTATGGAACCTGGGAGGCACCTTTGGTGTTGAATTACCCACAAAGGCTATACCATGGGCGGCACGCGCCCCATCATAGACTTTGGCTACTGGTTCGAAATCCAAACGAGCCCTAAATAGATTCCAAAAATTTTGAAACTCACCGGGAATGTACTCTTGCCTTGCCCCATTGCAACAAAACTTGAAAATCTTAAAACGGATGTCAAGAAGGTCATCAAATAATTCCTTGAATTTTGAAGGCTTAAAATGAGACTAAGTGTTGAACACTTATCAAAATTTTCTAAGTGTTGGATCTTTTAAAGAGCTTCAACGAGATAAACGAGTTGAATTTAACCTCAAGATTTTGTGGGGTCTTACAATATCTCCCCCTTGGAAACATTCATCCTCGAATGATACTGATTGAGATGGGTGAATGGATCAACTGAAGCACGTATAAAAAATTCACAACTAAAAACATGAGATCATGAATGACATAGCTGAAGAGCTGAATATAACATACGCAATATGCATATCTGATGCATGACTGATAATATGAATTCATGCATATTTGATGCATGGATAATTGACTCATGGATACATGACTGAATGTTCTGATGAACTGAATTTCTCACAATGAGAATGCATGTCCGATGCATGATTACACGACTGAGTAGACAAATGAATGCATGACTGAATGTGCAATGGTGATTGACACCAACTTTGTAATGGGAATCTGATATCAGGTTCGTAATGGTAGTTTGAACATGGAACTAAGTAAGTTCAAGAAAATTGTTATGGAAACTGAAAAGTATTGATGAGCCCATGTTATGCTAGAAGAATGCATGTACGGGCATATGAGAACATGATTAATACTGGAACGTGATGCATGAACTGAATTCCGTGAGCTGAACTAAGTCTTGAATACATGGCGTGTAACTGAGCTTGGAGCTTAAGGGTCAACTTATAAGTATCCCCTACTCCAAAATTGATTCATTATGTGAGTAGAGAGATTGGGATGCTTATATTATGAATGTTTTGGGTAATTATAGCATATCTCCCCCTTGGGACACTATGTCCCTTGAAGAATGCTGGGTTGAATTTTCTGAGATATTATGGAAAACTAAGGTGATGCACAAGGCACCTAGGAACAGAATCGTGACTGATTATCTGAGATCTGAAACTAAGGCATAACACATGAACTAAGTTGAGCCCACATATACCTGGTTGATTAATCTCAGAATGGTTTCATTTATGAGATTTCGGATAGTGCAAAAAGATGGAAGGATAGGAAACCAAACTGTACGAACTTGTCTGGCTGACCGTTAGACTGAAGTACTGGCTGTTTAAACTAATTCCCTACTGACTGACTCATTTGATCTACTGACTGATTAATTATTAGGTACCGAGCATACGAGATTGAATGGTACTTAGTCTAAATAACTGGGTTGAGGGTATGGAGTTTTTCTTATGAACATGAGAAAGGGACTAATTAAGTAATGTGAGATAACTAAGCATGAATTCGTGAAATACTGAATTAGTCTAGGATGCAAGGCCAGGCGGATAACATGGTCCGAAAATATTTTGCAAGCTGAGGTATGGAAACACTGATGACATACAGGATTGATAACTGCATGCTTTGGTTAAGCCATACCTAAAGTTGGACTGTCGTACTTAGCTGACTTCTAAGTTGAGGCTGAGACTGATACTATGTCTAAGATTGTAGTACAAACTATAACTTAGTCTATAATTAGGACTCATATAGGAAATGAATGTTGGTTTCTGATAAATGAGGTTTAGTTTGATATTGAAGTACTGAGACTGGATACTAATAACTACTTGGGGAAGATTGACATATGCAAGGATCCAATGCTCTAACAAATTCTTTATCAAACTCAACACTCGACTAAGGCCTGAGGAATGGAATACCGATATTATGGATTTATCAAAAGATTTAAACTGAGGGTATACATAACGTAATCTAAGCTTGACTTATCACTAGGAGTAGATCATGAATCATGTGGACTAAACATATGGTAAAACTTAACATGAGTGCCTGAGTAATAAGATGCATGACCTAAGTCTTAAATTTTTGTGTTCATGGAACATGACTCGTACTACTGAGGGTATTAGAAATCGTCATGCTAGGAATTCGACCACACATGATCCTATGGGAGTTATATGAAACATGTGTAGGTAAGGTGATCACTAGGGTACAAAACAATTGCATTGAGATAAGAATAGGTCGGGAATCATCTTCCCTTAGTGATTTTCTACACATACTAGAACTATAACTAGGATCTGAAGGCCTGACTTCCTGACCTTAAAGTTTAATTTCTATGCAAGGCTACAATAGTAAAGAAACCCATGAATCTGATGAGACAAGAGAAAACAAACGTGTAAATGGGAGGTTTGTAACATACCAGTGATTGCATCATGAGGACTTTCCTGATCCTATTGGGACTGAAGGGAATGGAGTCTATTTAGCCATTGCTCACTGATAGCAATGGAAGTGGCACCCTGCTAATTCATGCAACCGGACTGAGCTGAGAAATGGAGATGACTCTGATAACTTGACTGGGGGAAATCTCTGACTCTGTGGCCTGGCTTACCACAATCGAAACAGACATTACTACCGGCTCTACACACCCCCTTATGATGCTTACCATACTCTTCACAAAGCGGATGAGTAAGAATACTGCTCTCAGTACTCTGGGCCTTAGAGCCTGATGCCCCATTCCTATGATCATTTCTGAACTTTTGTATTGGTGCACTAGAAGAAGAGTGAACTGAGGATGAACATTTCTGACACAACTGAGAATAGCTACCATCTTGTGATCCATGCTAAGCAAAACTATAACTACCTGTTCCGAATCTCTTATTTTCTCTCTCTTTCTTCTTAAGCTTCCACTCTTCGATCTACTGGGCATAGACCATAATCCTAGATATGTCCATGTCACCAATCAACATTGTTGTCCTACACTCCTTAACCACTCTACTGATACCTCTGACACAAACTTAATCATTCTGGATCTACTATTTGCTACTACATGGGGAGCGTACCTAGATAACTAAATGAACTTAAGGGAGTATTCTTTATGCTCATAGAAACTTGTCTGAGATTGATGAACTCTAACACTTAGGCTTTTTTCTGCTCTAGTAAAAAGAATCTATAAAAAAAGGTTGTAGCAAACTCTTCCCAATCTATGGGCTCTGTCTCTAAACCCCTATCTACCTTCCACTGTTTATACAACGTATGGGCTATATCTTGTAGATGATAGGTGGCTAACTCTATGCTCTTACTGGAAGTCACTTCCATGATGTCTATGACTTTTTAAACCTGATCGAGAAACTTCTGTGGATCCTCTTCGAGCTTAGAACTGGTGAATAGTGGAGGATTCATTCGGGTGAAGTATCAAATCCTGACTGCAGCAACATTGCCCACTGGGTTGGCTGGAACAACAGTTGGCCATTCATTCTGAGCTGTGACTGAATTGGCTAGAGTAGTAAATGCAGTCCTGAATTTTGCATGAGAGACATGCTCATCCAGAGAATCTGGCTAGACGGGATGAGGCAATGACTGATTTTTGGTTTCCTTTTCGTTAGTCCTTTTAGGAGGCTTGTTCTATAAATAAAAGGAAGAAGTGGATTGGAATAAGAGTTTAACTGGAGCTTATGCTCACTGGCACAACATGAATGCTGAAAGAAGGGAAACTATTTCTAAAACATCTCATAGCCTCCTGCACATATGTGTGGTGCACAACACATCCATGCACAAGACTCTACTAGATGTGGCTTTCAAACTTCCTAGGACATTATTGAACCTTAGGGTCTGATACAAAGTTTGTAACACCCCAAATCTGGTATTTAGAATGCTAGACGGTGCTCATGACCCCAAAGGACCACAAGCTAACCCATGACAGATATCTATACCTGTACACTGCATAATATACAGTATATATGTATACATACACTGTAAAATATGAAATAGAAGTTGTAAGGCCATAAGGTTCAAAACTGAATAAAACATCTGATAAAATAATTTCTAAAAAATGGTATAATCAATACCAAAATAAATCTAAAGTAACTATCTAACATGCTATAGTCTAAAAGCCTCTAAGCTGTCTAAATAAGGAGTTGATAGGAAATGTCCCCAACTAACACCATCTACTGAAATAAATACGTACTGTAAGAATGAAATAATCAAATTATATCATCCTCAAATGATGAGGACTCACTACTAACTCTATCTGCTGAAATTTAGAATGCTACTGATGCTCGGGATCTCATTCTCCTAAACCTATGGTGTAAAATAAAACACCATAGTGCAAATGCGTCAGTACATTGGAATGTACTGGTATGAAAGTAAGGTAGGCTGAATGCAAATAGTTCATATGCATGAACAATACTAACTGACTAATTAATATGAACGTGATAATACATGTATGAATATGTAATTAAAATTGAGATCGTGATGGGGATGAGTACTAGGTTCTGACTATTGAGTCTATTGATAACATGGATACCCTGACGTCTGAGATTACGAATACTAGGGTACTGAATATCTAAGTTTACTAATCCTGACATTTGAGTCACTGATAAGTGAGGAACTGATAATGTATTATGAATACTGAAGGACTAAAACTATATTACTGATACATGAATGACCATTTCTGACAGTTCTGATTATGAAGAACTGGTCTGGTTGATTGTGTATTACAGTCCTGAAGCTTAATACTTATAACATGAGGTCTGATAACTGATAACATAAGTGATTGTATCTGACATTCCTAAATCTAATGGAACTAACTGAGCTTCGTACTGTATATGACAGTCTATATTCTGATGAACTATCTGAGTTCTACTATTAAGACTGAGACTGAAACTAAGACTGTGGGAGATAGTCATCTAACTGACATACCTCAGAACTAAATTGGTGGGGTCCAACCTGTAACCCCAGCTGGAAGGGTGTCAGTAGCGTGCCACCGGTAAAGACAAGCTATGAGTATACCCTCACTGATAGGGAGTTCTTCCATCAACCCCTCCTGAAAGAAAACTCAAATGAGATGTATAAATCCTTAAACGCGTAGGGTGCATCTCTACCTATGCTGGCTATGGGTTCTTGAATGCAAGGATTGCTACTAAGGATCGCACTCTCTACTTGTTGATAGTGTGTATCCTCATCCCTGGGTTCACTCAGTGCTGAATCTTACTACCAATTTAATAAATACTAAACTAATTTACTGGACGTAGTTGATACTGATGGTATGGTTTAGCTGAGCTAAACTGAGTTTACTGAGTTCCATTGATCGAAGAAATACTACTGAGATCTGAGGACTGACGAGAGTACTAAAGTTACTGAGATTACTGAGAATACTAAAGTTTCTAAGATTACTGAGTACTGAGATCATTGGGATTACTGAACTACTGGGATTACTGAGATTTCTGAGATTTCTGGGTTGCTGAGCTTTCCTGAGTCACATGACTTACTGAGTTCTAAGGATTATGGCTTGACTGAGAATATCATGAAAACATGACACTGGCTCTAGGAACACATCTATATTTTTTGGGTACAAGTACCCCCAGGACTCGATAGAAGAAAACTGACACAACATGACTTGACTCTTCTTGAACACACGACCAATATTCATAATTCATAATAACATAAGTTGGGTGATTTTATACTACACATGGATCTCAAAGTCTTATACATGGAAAGGAATGCATATAACAACATTCCATAAGTCCGTCAATATAGTTTCATGAACATTCCATCAAAAGTCATAATGCATAACAATATCATAGAAGTCATTATTTTCATAAGGGTATAACATGCATTTGTCATTTACGTCACAATTTTACTATAATACATGATTTCTAGTCTTTTAGGCATTTTATGAAACACCTTACATGCATAACTTAGGCATAGGTGTAATGAACAAATTATTCATCATGAACAACCAAATTTACATGTTTCCAACTCATATGATACCATAGATTTATAAAAACACATAAAGATTCAAACTTGGGAATCATTCCATATCAATAACATGAACACAATCCATTCACCACATAAATATCATGATATAGAATTTAAAAGAGGGTTCTTGGTCTTCATGGATGAAAGGAATCAATGAATAAACACTATGCATACTTTAGCTTGTGATTCTATGAAGGTTGACGGAAAGATTCTTTAAATTTGACATTGAATTCCCTTAGAATTGAACCTCCTATGAAAACCCTAGGGCTTGTTCTTGAGAGTTTTTCAGAGAAATTGAGTATAAGTTGCTGAATTATGGCCAAATATCGTGTTATTATGCTTATATAGGGTGGGGAAATTAACCAAATTTTCCTTATGACATGGAAGTGTAATGCTGAAAAACTGGATACAAAGGCTAGACAAAGGGCGGCGCCTTTGGTAGAGCTTTTTTTACCTGGGCGGTGCCTTTGGTAGAGCTTTTTTTACCTGGGCGGTGCCTTTGGTAGCTCCTTTGGTGTTGAATTTCCCACAAAGTCTATACCATGGGCGGCGCCTCTTCATAGCCTTTGGCTACTGGTTCGAAATCCAAACGAGCCCTAAACGGATTCTAAAAATTCCAAAACTTATCTGGAATGTACTCTTGCCTTCCTCATTGCAATGAAACTTGAAAATTGTAAAACGGATATCGGAAAGGTTGTAAAATAATTCCCCAAAGCTTGGAGGCATAAATTGAGACTAAGTGTTGAACACTTATCAAATTTTTTTAAGTGTTGGATCTTTTAAAAAGCTTCAAGGAGCTAAGCGAGCTGAATTTAACCGCAAGATTTTGCGGGGTCTTACAAATACGGACTACAAAAAAACTTAATCACACATGGAATATGCTCAAATTCATTAGGATCATTATAGACTCTAGACCAAACAATTGCATGAATTCAAAATTAAGCCAACAATGCTTTAGATTCATCAAAATGAGCTATGGATTCTCAAAAGTAGTCATTTAACACAACAACATGGTTTCCACTTCAAAATAACTTGCTTCATATAATCATACATAGCGACTAGAAAGAACATCCTACTTTTTCCTTATGCAAAAATTAATAAATTCACTCCTAAAAAGAAAAAGAGATATAGGGTTCAAAGGGTTCCCCCGTGGAAAAGAACTGAAGAGAAAAAACACATGGTTGGTGATGTGTGTACCTACTACACTTAAACTTATGAACCCTAAACACAAAAAGAAAATCTTTTTGTATTTTTTTAAAATTTACTCAAAAACTAATAAAATGACTAAAAAAAATAGACTCAATAACATCATTTCACCTGAAATCATGGGACTTTTTCCCACCCCACACTTTAAAACATACTTTGTAGCTAAATTTTAAATAAAAGTAGAGATAGAAATACTCTCCAAGGACTCTAGGCCTAGATAGTAGCATCTTTATCATCAATGAAGTTTGGTGGACCCTAAACCCAATCTTTACCATAATCCTTTAGCTCGGGTATACGGAACTCAGACTTACCATAAATCTGTGACTCACAAAAATAAAAATTATGTGAAATAAAAACTAAAATACAAAAATAAACCTACCATAACTTGGGTTACCTCTAAAAAAATGCCTGATTTAGGGTAGCGTCTTGACCCAGATTATTACATCTCAACTATATTCCTTCATCCCATTTGTTCTACTTGGTGGCCATCTTCTCACTCTCTTCTAACCCCTTGAGTGTGTACTCTTAAGGTCATCATCTTTTTCAACAGTTGCCTTGTCAAACTCCTTCTCAATTCTTACAACTGTGGGCTTAGGTAATGGTTTTGGCACCTCTATAAGATAGTTTGAAGAGGTCATTAATGGTTTAGGCTCTACCACCCTATACTCATCCAATTCCATGTTTATAATCATGCATAATTCTTTATAATGGTAAGGTGAATTAAATTGTTTATAAACTTTGAAGTCCACCTCTTCATCATCCATTCTCATTTTGAGAGTGCCCTCTCTCACATCAATCAGTGCTTCTCTCATTGCCAAGAATGGAAGTTCCAAAATGATTGATACCCTGTCATCTACATCATAATAAGAATAATTAAGTAAGTAGGGATAATGAACTTATAAACCTTTATGAGCATGTCCTTAATAATTCTTTCAAGTTAAACTCTTGTTCGGTCTACCATTTGTAGCACCACAAAGCATGGGTTCGACTTTCCTAAACCAAGAGTAGTGAACACTGAATAAGGGCATTAACTTTATACTTACCCCTAAATAACACAGGGCATGAACCACATCATTATCACCAATTTTTATGTGGAGGTTAAAACTCACTGTGTCCTTCAATTTCTTGGGCATCTTACTCATCACCACTGAACTGCACTCCTTAGTAAGTGCCACCGTCTCAATATCCTACAACTTTATTTTATTTGTCACCACATCCTTCAACTACTTAGCATACTTAGGAATGCCCTATAAAACATCTAACAATGAAAGATTAATGTGAAGTTCTCTTAATGAGTCAAAGAACTTCTTAAAACAAGCATCCTCTTTGGCCTCTTTGGGCCTTTGAGGGAATGTTGTTGGTGGTCTTTCAGTTAATTTATTATTAGCCTTTGTTTTTGGGTGCTTATAATTCTCCAAATATCAAGCATCTTGAACTTAATCTTGCTTCTTCTCTATCTTTTGTGGTACTAGGTATGCCTGTATTTCCTTATTTTTCTTGGGAGACTTGTGAATAAGAACTTTACCATACCTCTAGGTGATTTCCATAATGTAATGACCCTCTAGGTTATTTTTCATATTTTTGCTTGTATTCACCATTATATTTTTCCCATATCTATCCTAAGTCATTTACGACATGCTGAGATTGATAGTTTAGTTACTAGGTAGTTTGTTTGTTTTTTAGAGCTAGTTCCCTATTTTGAAGTCTCTAGTTCAAAACAACCTCCAGGCCAAAAAATTTATGAGAAATTCTTGGATGTGAATTTTTCCTATGCCAATAGATCCGGAATATCATTTTTAGGCTAGGTAGACCTTTGGTCTGGGTCCTAATGCACCCGAGCACATTTTGACCTATTGGTCAGAAAGTTGGAAAATTAAAAATATGAGTGTGGACCCACATTTGGTCGAAAAGACCTTGGATGGAATATCCAACTTTTCTATAACATCTAGAATTCTAATTTTAGTTTGGTTACATAGTTTATTTGTGTAAATTATATTTCAAATGAATCCCGAGGCCTTAGCAAAAACTGGAAAACTTTCCAAGTTTCTATTGATATATGGTGCCGGAAATAATAATGTGAGTGCACCATGAAGTAATGTGCAACACCCCGAGTTTTTGGTCCTCTAAAAGTTTTTAAATTTTTTTATTCTCACTATCCTAGCAATGACTTCCCCTATGAGTCATAGGGATTGTTGATTGGTCCTAGGGACCCAATCATAACCAAATCAGTAAGTGTGTGAATAATTTCTTCTTTGAGTACGAGTGGCTCAGTAAGATCCAGAAGGACTTGTTATAAGTTATTAGGAGAAAATTGTATTATGTCTAGTGTTTACCCTAAATGGATTTTGAGTTAACTACGACTGGACCCTACAAGTCGTTAGGTCCCATTACGAGTTGTATTAGTTGACAATTCCCTCATTACCCAATTAAAACCCCACATTCATAAGGATCTTAAGAGAGGTCATTTCTCATTCATAACATACTCAAACACTTCCAAAGCTCTTTGAAGTCTCTCAAGCAACCATACTTAGGGTTTCCAAGAAGTTAGTCATCCAAGGGCTCAAAAGATTGAATTTTTTCTTTGAAACTTGGTATTTTAGATATGTTACTCTTCCCCTAAATATTGATCTTCTAAAATCATAAGTTTTAAAGTGTTGTTCATACGATATTGATTTTGGTTTTCAAAACATGGGTTGAGGGTTTTTGAATAACTGTTGTTTATGTGATGTGTCATGTTTGTCCCTGCATGGCTTATGTTATAATGATGGTTTTAAAATTAAATTGATGCATGGGAATGGTGAATAAGTTAAATTATCATGATTTCCTAAAACTTGTGACTTTTGAAATGGTTATGACCTGATCTCAATCCCCTATTGTGGAATTGGTTTTGAAAATAAAAAATAAGCACATTGAATGGCTCTTGAACTATTGAATAATGTGAAGGGTTAATGAAGTATAATGATTTTTAATTGAACCTTATGGGGTTGTGTAGTTCCCTAAGCTAATATATAATTGAACCAAAAGGATTGTGATTTCCCCCAAGTAATAGTAATTGGTGTAGCATGTTGATGTTACCTTGCAAGTGTAGTTGGTATGATGATACCAACAATGTATTCCTTAATGTATAATGTGGTTAAATGAATAAGAATATGTGATAAATTATTTAATTGGGATTTAATTAATATAGTGTAGCTAAGTCATGAAAGTTGAGGTCCCAAGGGACCACTACTGGAAACCACAGTTGTCGATGCGGGGGTCAATATGGCTAGATGGTTTGAGTCCCCTTTATTATTATCATATGATTGGGAGGTTCAAGTCTCCCATATTATATTGTATAATTTGGTGACATAGTAATCTTGATATGCTCGAAGGTTAAAGTCACCCATAGTGCATATTTATAGCCTTTGGTTCATGAAGCCATAAGCACTGGGCCCTACCAGCTTAGGGAGAGCTTAGCTCATATAGCCCATAGGTGCCTTCTTATGTTATGACAATTGAGCTCCACAATCCTAGCTAAAGTTTTAAATTTTATTTAAGCCTTATTTCCCTATCTCGGCAAGTGATATATATATATATACATATACACACACACACACATATATATATATATTTACATGCATTTGATCATGTGCATTAGTTTTGAATGATTATGAATTTTTGATCACGTCATTATGTTATCCTTATCCCTGAGTTATATGCTAGTGTTCACCCCACTAATTGTCTCTGGATATTGTATCCCCGCGCGCTACAGGTACCATAGATACCTCTAATTTTGTTATGCAGAGTTAAATGGATCGACTCAATTTGTTGGTTTATTATGGTTAAGTGGTGAGCTTTCATTCTCTAAAAGACTTGGACATTTCATCCGTCATTATTCTACATTAGAATTAAGAGTTTTTATTATCATTAATAATATTATTTTTATTACCATCTGCCAGAGTCGGGAATATCTCCTGACCAAGACTGCATTTTGATTCTTTTATTAGAAGATTTTGTTGGATTACTGTGGACTTGGGTGATGTTGGTCGATTATTTTGGTTGGTTACTGGTTATCATTCATAGACTTATCTTATACTCTATGATCTTACCTTGTGCTATCTTGTTATATGTTTGGAATTTATCTGACATTGGGGATGTTATGCTCTCTTTTCTTGCTGCAGGGGTGGTCTCTGATCCATTTGTCACTTAAGATGTCCATCGTAGCCAGGACCTGGTTTAGGTCATGACAATGATGGTATCAGAGCCTAGGTTTGGTGTCATTGGGTTTCCAATAAAGCCATGTCAAGTAGAGTCTCTTTTATGGGTGTGTGGTATGCCACACTTATATAGGAGAGGCAATGAGGCATTTATGAATGTTTTCCTTTCATATTTTTCCATTTTGAGCTATAGTGTCTAAGGTTTTGAATCTTCTCTACCCCCTATATGTTCACTTTTCATGTCATGCCTCCTAGAAGATTTGATGTTCATGGAAACTATTCTATCCCGTCCGAGGGCAACACAAATGGAGCTTGTCCTACTGTAAAAGTTCAAACTCAGTCTAGGGTCACTGCTTCTTATTTCTCTGACGAAGATCCATCGGTTCCCCTTATACCTCCTCATGCCCCTCAAGCTGGCATGGCTAATGTTGAGTTTTTCCAGTCGCTTCACTTGGTTACCTAGCTGGTGGCCTTCTAGACCGAGCATGTTGCTTCTATTGCTCCATCCTCTGAGGCCACTAGAGTTGGCCAATTTATAAGGTTGAGTCCTTTTATTTTTACTGGTTCTAAGGTAGAGGAAAATTTTTAAAACTTCATTAATGATATAGAAAATATATTTCGTGTGATTCATACTACTGCTGTGGAAGGTGTAGAGTTCGTAGCTTATCAGTTGAAGGATGTAGCATACCAATGGTATGAAGAGTCAGAGCAGCATATGGAGATTATGATAAGTCTGCTTTGTTGGACGACTTATCTAGTGCTTTTCATGATTGGTTCCTTACTCAAAAGTTAAGGAAGCCAAAGTCTAAGGAATTTGTGAATTTGAAGAAAGAAAGGATGACAGTGAAGGACTATTCCTTAAAGATTGATCAACTATTGAATTATGCTCTTAAGTTGATGTCTAGCATAAAGGCTAGAATGAGGAAGTTTTCCTCTGGGTTGTCATTGGAGTTGATCTTTGAGAGCAAGGTTTCCTTGTTGAACAAGGATATAGACATCTTTAGACTTAAGGTGTATATGCAACACGTGGAAGAGGAAAAAAAGAAGCAAGCAAAGATGAGTGAAAGACTGAATAAGAAGTTTCGATATTCAGATTTGGGTAGAGTTCTGCAACAGAGTGGTAGAGATGGTGGAAAGTTGTCTAAAAAGAAGTGAGGCAATTCTGGTTCCTGCTCTACGACTAGTTTTCTTTGTACAAAACCATTGGGTGTTTGTCGTTCTTAGTATGATTTTGGGTTTAGAGCACTAGGAGCCTAGCCTCAAGCTAGGGGGATCGATCAACTTCATTATATTCCCCTTGTAGATTCTATGGTCTGGTGCATCTTGGAGTTTGTGAAGAAGGGAAGAATAAATGTTTTAAATATGGGAAGATTGTCCATATGCAGAGGGATTGTCCTTTTATCTTTGCTTCTGGGGAAAATAAGATTCCTATTTCTACTTCATCATCTTCTGCATTAAAGGGTGCTACTTTTGTTTCTAGCTCCGGGATTAGTAAGAACCGTCTATATGCTCTTGCCACCTACCAAGATTCTAAAGTGTACCTTTTTTATATTACTAGTACGCTCAAACTTTTCACTCGTTATGTATATTATCTACTTGATCCTGGGTCTACCCTCTCTTATGTGACCCCTTATGTAGCTATCCATTTTGGTTTTGATCCTGAATGTATTTCAAACCCCTTTTCTTTGTCCATCCCGATGGGTGACTCCATCTTGGCTAGAAGGGTTTATAGGGGTTGTGTGATATCGGTCTTTGGTAAGGAGACCTTGGTAGACTTGATAGAGTTAAACATGTAAAATATTGATGTGATTTTAGGGATAGATTGGTTACATTCATTCTATGCATCACTTAATTGTTAGACTCGAAGGATCAGTTTCCATTTCCCTAATGAGATGCTGATCAAGTGTAAAGGTAGTTCCCTAGTACCTAAGGGAAGTTTATTTCATATCTTAGAGCCCGGAAATTGGTTTCTAAAGGGTGTCTCTATCACTTAGTACAAGTTAAGGATTCTATATCTGAAGATCCTTATGTTCAGACTATCTCTCTGGTCTGTGACTTTCCCATGATGTTTCCTAATAATTTTCCTAGTATTCCTCCTGATAGGGAAATTGATTTTAGGATAGATCTTCTTTCAGACTCTCATCCTATTTTTCTTTCTCCTTATAGAATGTCTCCGGCTAAGTTGAAGGAACTCCAGTAGCAGTTTAAAGATCTTCTGGATAAGGGTTTTATCATCCCTTGTGTGTCTTCATGGGGTACTTCTATTCTTTTTGTGCGTAAGAAGAATGGGTCCTTTTAGATGTGTATTGATTCCAACTCATTGAATAATGTGACTGTGAAGAATAAGTATCCTTTTCTGAGGACTGATGATCTATTCGATCAGCTTCAAGGTGCTAAGTTCTTTTCTTAGATTGAACATCAGTGGGGTTATCATTAGTTGAAGATTAGCGATATGGATATCTCTAATACTCATTTCGAAACTTGTTATGGTCATTTTTAATTTTTAGTAATATCCTTTGGTTTGACAAATGCCCGATAATATTTATGGATCATATGAATTAGGTTTTCCATCAGTTCTTGGATTTGTTCTTGATTGTCTTTGTTGATGATATTTTAGCGTATTCCAAGAGTGAGGTGGATCATGCCAATCACTTATGCCTTGTGTTGCAAACGTTGAAATATTAGTGGTTATGTGCGAAGTTCTCAAAGTGTGAGTTATGGTTAAATGCTTAGACTTATTTGGGATATGTTGTCTCTAGTGAATGGATCATGGTAGATCCACAAAAGGTTGCAGTGATTAAAAAGTGGCCTAGATCCATAAATCCAACAGACATTTGGAGCTTCTTGGGGTTAACCGGTTATTATAGAAGATTTAAGGAGAAGTTTTCTTCTATTTCTTCCCCATTGACTAAGTTGACTCAAAAGAAGGTGAAATTCTCGTAGTTTGATGCTTATGAGCGTAGTTTCAATAAGCTAAAGGATAAGTTAATTTCGGCTTTGATTTTGACTCAATCTGAGTTCACTGATGGTTTTATGGTCTATTGTGATGTGTCCTGGGAGGGACTGGGGTGTGTGTTGATGCAACATGGCAAGGTGGTTGCTTATTCCTCTTAATATTTAAAATTCCATAATAAGAATTATTCGACTCATGATTTGGAATTGTTAGCTATGGTGTTAAATTAAGGATCTGGCAACATTATTTGTATAGGGTCCATAGTGGTATTTATGTTGATCGTAAGATCTTTCAATAAGAGTTCACTTGGGATGATCCAAATCTCAGGCAAAAGAGATGGCTTGAGTTGCTCAAGGACTATGACATAAGTTTTCACTATCATCCAGGTAAAGTTAACGAGGTAGCTGATGCTCTAAGATGAAGCAACAAATATCTTTTTTTAGAAGCAATTTAAGAAGTAGGAAGATACTTAAGATTTCTCAATGCTAGATGAGTTACCACAGTTGGTCACAGATTCTCAAAATGTAGAATTGAAGAGAATACCAACATTGGAAGAAGTACATAATGCACTCATGGGCTTAAATAGGAATAGTGCAGGTTGACCTGATGGTATGACGAGCTTTTTTTTAGGATTCTTAGGTTGTGGTCTTAGAGGACATCTATCAGATGGGTATAGCTTTTTTCTGTGGTTATGATCTTCCATGATTTATCACTATACTAATTTGGTATTACTACCAAAAAAGTTAGTGGTAAATACATTTTCAAACCTCAGACCATTATGTCCTAGTAATTTTGTGAATAAAATCTTTTCAAGAATTATTCATGAAAGGTAAGGGAATTCTTCCTCAAATACTATCTGAAGAACAAGATGGTTTTGTACAAGGAAAGAGTATAGCAGAAAATATTTTAGTGGTAGAAGAAATTGTAACTGAAATTAGGAAGAGGGGTAAACCACCAAACATAGTGATAAAACTAGATACCATGAAGGCAAATGATAGGGTTGAATGGTTGTTTATGACTATGGTGCTGAGAGAAATTGGTTTTTGTGAATAACTGATTGATATGGTTTTCATATTATTGGCAAACAACTGGTACTCCATTTTGTTAAATGGATAGCCCAAAGGTTTCTTTAAGTCCACTAGAGGTCTTAAACAAGGTGATCCTTTGTCACCTACACTCTTTATCATTGTTGCAGAGGTTTTATCAAGAAGCTTAAAGAAAATCATGTTTAAAAAGAGTTTAGATTATTTGGGATACCCATAGAAAGTCCTAAAATCAACCACCTAGCTTTTGTAGATGATATGATAATTCTTTTTAAGGCTGATTTAGGTACATTGAAGCTGGTGACAGGCATATTGGAAAAGTATGAAAGGGTTTCAGGTTAGAAAATTAATAAAGGAAAAAGTGTCATTTACTTGCACCGCAGTGTGTCTAATGGAGCAGCTGTGATGGAAGAAGTTGCAACAGGTATTTTGAGGCTACAATTCTCTTTAAATTACTTAGGATATCCTATATTTTACATGAGAAATAAGAAGGTTTATTATCAGCAGATCATGAATAAAATTAGTGCTAAGCCTGGAAAGGGGAGTTACTCTCTTATGGTGGTAGATTAGTGCTTATTAAACATGTGTTACAAAGAATACCAATACTCTGCTTATCTGTGATGAACCTCCCCAAGAATGTGATTAATACTATTTAGAAGACTATTGAAAAATTCTTTTGGAGTAGTACTGTAGGAGGAAGGGAAAGGCATCGGGTTTCTTGGCAGTCTTTGTGTCTACTAAAGGTAGAAGGTGCATTGAGGTTCAAGAGATTGCAAGATTTTTCAACAACCCTCTTTTGTAAGTTGTGGTTGAACTTTAGAACTAAGAAACCATATGGAGTGACTATATGTTCAACAAATATTGTAGGAAGTGCCATCCAAAGAAAGTTCTATGGAAAGTAGGAGGTGGTTCTCAAGTTTGGAAGAAAATGCTGCAAGTAAGAGACATGATAGATCATCTTATTTTATGGTAAGTTAGAGGGGGGATGCTCACTTATGGTATAATAACTGAAGTGGACTGGGTGATTTGTATTTTTTTATTGATGCAACTTATGAAGGGGGTGAAAGGTTTCAGAAGGTGAAAGACTTAATGACTAATAAGAGTTGGAGTGAGGATATTATGAAGAGTCTTTTTACAGATAAGATTGTGACTCATGTTTTGACCAAAGTTAAGATAGGAGAGACTAATCAACAAGATAAGGCAATTTAGAGCTTGGAGGCAATAGGCAACTTTACAGTAAAGTCTGTATGGCACGATGTGAGGCAAAGAGGGGAAACTAATGACTTTTATAAGAAACTATGTATAAAAGGGATTCCTTTCAAAATTGTATTTTTTATGTGTAGAATATGGAAGGGAAAAATTGTTGTAGATGAAACAGTTATAAGATAGGGAATGCAAGATCCCTTAAGGTGTTGGTGTTATCAAAACCCAGCATAAGAGACTATATCACATGTGCTATTGAGGTCCATTTTGCTAACAGGACATGGTCCTATTTTTCTTCTTTTGTAGGAATAAACATAGAAGGAAGGATCCTAAGAGAGACAATCTATGCATGGTTGAATGCTCATGTCAAACAAAGAGAGAAAGCCTACTTCAGAGCATTACTAGAAATCATTATGTGGGAATTATGGAGAAGGACGAATACCAAGAAGCATGAGGGTAAGGATATTAGCATGTATAGATTAATATTCAATGTCACAAGACAATTAAGGATGATACTGAAGGTGAGGAAACTATCTGTGGAATTTTCTATGGATTGGCCAAATATATTACATCAGCTAAGTCAGCTAAAGCCTATAGTAATAGATAAGCTAGCATTATGGGAACTACCAGAGCATGGTTGGTGTAAATATAACACAGATGGTGCATCAAGAGGGAATCCAGGAAGTAGTTCATGGGCCTTTTTCTTAAGAGATGTAAAAGGGGATCTGATTCATGCTGAAGGAGCAACAATGGAAGATATAGACAACATAGTAGTAGAAGCTGAAGCCATAAGGCAAGAAACATATCATTACAATCAATCAGGGCAAGAAAAGATCATTATTCAGATAGATTTGCTAGCAATGCAGAAATTCTTAAATCAGGAATGAGAAATACCATGGAGAATTCAAGATACAGTAAAAAAGATTGAGAAGTTATTGCAACACAAGCAAGTACAAATAGTTCACATATTCAGATAAGGCAAAAAACTTGTAGATTACTTAACGAACTTAGAATTTGAGCATGAACAGTTCATAGTTACAACATTCAACCAGCTACCAAGTGAAGGTAGAAAGATACTAAATAGTGACAAGCAACAATGTCCCTATCTGAGACTAAGCTTAACAAAAGGCTAGGGGAATGAAAAGGGTACAATAGTTTTAATCACCATATTTACAAGTAGAGAAGATGAACAAAAAAGTGATAATGTCTTTGAGCCTATTGACACTAGCTAACAAAAAGGGATTTTAAGTAGGTTGGGGGTCAGCAAGTCAGATTAAATTAAACTGACTAAGCTCCTTAGTCTTCTTCAGCTGTCAACGGGTCTGAGAATCCCATTATCTCTATCTCAGCTATAACTATATATGGATAAGAAGAAGAGGGTCAACAACAACTTACAAGGTAAAAAACAAACATATAAAGACAAAACACCAACAAGAATAAGGAATTAGGTATCAGAAGATGAGACCCAGTGTGTTAGCACCAAAAAAACAAGGAAATGTACAGTAGATTTCACCTGGAAGAGAATCAAAGGAGCTTAGTCAGTTTACTCAGATGGTGAACATTACACGAACTGCAAAAGAAAAGATCTCACTCATGCAAGCTGGAATGGTCAACACTAAGAAACAATGGTATGGTATTTATTACCCATATATGCAGAATAAAAAATTGAAGATTGGTGAACAGGAACATAGTGAAGGAGGCATAGGAAAGGGAAGCTCAGCTAAACTACCAAATTTGGAAACCTTACTCATTTTTAAGAACGTAGAATCAGATTTAGGCCGAGTCATTATTTTATTTTGATCAAAAATGAGTTAGGATAGATTCTGTATGTTCTTGTAATGTTTTTGTCTCTACTTGTATTAAACTGATTTTTATTAATAAAAATCCAAATTAAACCAAAAAAAAAACACTTAGCAGGTTGTCCATAGAAAGTTTATCTCATGTGAATGAAGAGAAGAAGAATTTAGTAAAGGATATTAACCATTTAGCTAACCTGGGAGTTTGTCTCTTGGATTCCAAAGATAATTGTGTGATTGTTCAAGAGGGGTTAAAGTCATCTCTTGGTGCGGAGGTAAAGAGAAACAGATGTTAGATCTTAGTTTGACGCAAATTAAGAATGATATAGGTAGGTAGAGGTTGATGATTTTTTATATCGGTGGCGATGATATCTTTAGTTACCTAGGTATATTATGTGTTCCTGATGTTAATAGGTTGCGAAGATGAATTTTAGCTGAAGATCATGAGTCGCATTATACTATTTATCCTGGTTCGATAAAAATCTATCATGATCTTAAGAAGATTTAATGGTGGCTAATATGAAGAGGGGTGTGGCCAATTTTATGGTTAAGTTCATGGTATGTCAGGAAGTGAAGGTGGAGCACTTGAGGCTCATTTGGTTGACTCAAGATATTAAGCTTCCAATGTGGAAATGAGAGATAATTAATATGGATTTTGTTACTAGTCTTCTGTAGTCTAGCCAACAATTTGATTTAATATGGGTCATTATGGATATGATGACTAAGTTTTCTCACTTCTTGCTAGTGAGGACTAATTTCTTTTCTAAGAATTATGCCAAGTTGTTCATTGAGGAGATCGTGAAGTTGCATGGTACTCCAATTTCCATCTTATTTGATCGGGGTACTCAGTTCTTATCTCACTTTTGGAGGTTAGTTTAGAGAGGTTTGAGGACTAAGGTAACCCTTAGTACCACTTTTCCCTCATAGAAGAATGGGAAAAAAGAAAGGACAATTTAGGACTTTGAAGATATGTTTTAGTCTTGTGTATGTTATTTTAGTAGAAATTGGTTTGACCACTTGATTCTCATAGAATTTGCCTACAAAAATATTTATCACCCTAGTATTAGTATGTACCCATTTGAGGCCTTATATGGTAGGATATGTAGGTCTTTTCTTGGTTGGCTAGAGGTCGTGAAAATAAGTTATTTGGCCCTTATTTGGTTCACCAAGCCATAGAGAAGGTAAAGGTGATTCGGGATAGACTTAAGGCCGCCCAAAGTCTCCAAAAGCCCTACGTGGATGTAAGGCAAATGGAGTTAGACTTCAGTGTTTGTGATTGGGTGTTCTTGAAGGTATCTCTCATGAAGGGAGTGATGCTTTTTGGTAACAAGAGGAATCTTAGTTCCCATTATGTTGGTCTCTATTTGGTTTTGAAGAGGGTTTGTAATGTTGTATATGAATTAGAGTTTCCTTATATTTTGAGCTCCATTCATCTGGTGTTTCATGTTTTGATATTTAGAAAGTGAGTGGGTGATCCTTTGGCTATTATTCCTTTGGAGGAGGTGGGTATTTTGGATTCCTTGTCCTATGAGGAACTCCCAATTGAGATTTTGGATTGACTAGTTCGTCTGTTGCAAGCCAAGTATGTGGCTTCGGTAAACGTTCTTTGGTGGAACTAAATGGTTGAAGAAGCTACTTGGGAAGCCAAGAAAAAATGAAGTCCAAGTTCCCATTCTTGTTCCCCATTCTAGATAATTGTTCTTGATGTATGTGTATCACTTGACTACAACTGATGTCTAGTGTTTACCCCATATGGGTTTTGCGTTGACTACAACTGGACCCTACAAGTCGTAAGGTCCCATTATGTGTCATATTTGTTGATTCATAGGGTCAAAAAATTATGAATTCCCTAGAGACTATCTTGTCTATGACTCGTGGTGACTAGTAGAAATGTGTCCCTATGGGTCGTATAGTGACCCACAGTCACAAATGACTAGATTTCAGTTTTAAATTAAGGGCACTCTGGACAATTCCCTACTCACCCAATTAAAACCCCATTTTCATACGACACTTATGAGGGGTTATTTCCCATTCATAACATACTCAAACGCTTCCAAAGCTCTATTAAGTCTCTCAAACAACCATCTTAGGATTTCCAGGAAGTAGGTCATCCAAGGGATTAAAAGGTTGAATTCTTTCCTTGAAACATGGTATTTCAGGCATGTTTCTTTTTCCCTAAATGTTAATTTTCTAAAAGTATAAGTTTTAAAGTGTTGTTCATAAGGTATTGATGTTGGTTTTGACTGCATGGGTTGAGGGTTTTTGAATAATTGTTGTTTATGTGATGTTTCGTGTTTGTGTGTGTATGACTTATGTTTTAATAGTGGTTTTAAAATAAAATTGATTAATGGGAATTGTGAATAAATTAAGGGATTGTGATTTCCCTAAACTTGTACATTTAAAGTGGTTATAACCTAACCTCAACCCCTTATTAGGGATTGGTTTTGAAAATAAAAAATATGCACATTGAACTACACATGAACTATTGCATAATGTAAAAGGTTAATGAAGCATAATGATTTTTAATTGAACCTTATGGGGTTGTGTAGTTCCCTAAGCTAATGTATACTTGTACCAAAGGGGATTATGATTTCACCCATGTAATAATAATTGGTGTGGAATTTTGATGTTACCATGGAAGTGTAGTTGGTATGACGATACAAATAATGTATGCCTTAATGTATAATGTGGTTCAATGAATGGGAATGTGTGATAAAATATTTAATTATGATTTAATAAGGGGCATGTAGCTGAGTTGGGAAAGTTGAGGTCCCAAGGGACCAATACTGGAAACCACAGTTGTAGACGCGGGTCTATAAGACCGAGTGGTTTGAGTCCCCAATATTATATTTCTTGATAGGGTGCTTGTGTTACCTTGATATGCTGGGATATTTGAATCCCCCATAGGGCATATGTATACCCTCTAGTTTGTGTGGCCACACAAACTGGGTCCCTATCAGTTGAGGGAGAGATGGGCTTATAGACTGTGGCTACCTTTTTTTGTTATGACGGTTGAGCTACATAATCCAGACTAACATTTTAAAGTGCATGTTATTCCCTGTACATATGTTTATATATACATATATACACATATATATATATATATATCTGTATACGCATTTGATCATGTGCATTGGTTTTGAATGATTTTGAATTATTGATCTCAAAATTATGTTATCCTTGTCCTTGAGTTACATGGTTTTTTTCACCCCACTGACCATCTCAGAATGCTATATCCCCATATGATGCAGGTACCAAAGATAACTCTACTTTTCCTATGTAGAGTTAAATAGATCGACTTGGTTCGTTGGTTTATTGTGGTGAAGTGGTGAGCTTCCATTGTCGGGAAGACTTGGACATTTAATTTTTCACTATCCTAGATTAGAATTAAGAGTTTTAATTATCATTTTAATTTTTATCTGTCAAAGTTAGGGACATGCCCTAACTAAGATTGGGTTTTTATTTTTTTGTTAGAAAGTTTTGTTGGATTACTGTGGACTTGGGTGATGTTGGTTGGTTATTTTGGCCTGTTACTCGTTATAGATCATAGACTTATCTTTTATTCTTTGATCTTACTTGTGCTATCATTTTATATGTTTGGAATTCATCTGATTTTTGGGATATTGTGTTCTCTTGGTTAGGTGGGGGGCGGTCTTCGATCCATATGGGACTAGAGATGCCTGTCAGGGCCAGTCCCTAGTTCAGGTTATGACATAATGTGATTGTGTCCTATCTTGTTTTGATGATGAGTCGATGACTATAAGGGAACAAGTCTAGGGATTTTCAAGGCAACAGTACAGCTAGCACGGGTCTGCATAATTTTGTCTTTTTGTGTAACAAACTGTGCAGGTGTTGCTTTTACTATTTAGGACACCTGGTTTAATTATATTTCAACCCTAATCATCACTTATCTATAAAATGTAAAGTATGTTTCTTCATCAAGCAGTTTTTACAAATCTAGAAAGCTAAAAAGAGAAAAAGGCAAAAATTTAATATTTCACATTGCTCAAGTTCTTAATTCTTATGTGCTAAAATTGAAAATGTTCTTGAGTCCAGTTTGAGTCTGTAAATGAATTAGTTATTCAATAAGAACAATGATCCTTACTTTTAGCTTTAAGAGGGCCTTAGGCGGAGTTGCTAAAATAGAATCTGGTTAGAGTTAACCAGTGTTGAGGAGTCTTGAGAGAGTTGTCAAGTATAGATTGTTGTAGAGTTACTATAGGTAGTAAGAGCCTAGAGTTAATCTTAAGTTTGAGTCTATAATTAAGAGGCTGATTATAGTGAACTTTTTAGAGGGGGTTTACACGTTATATCTTGTGTTCTTTAAGTTTCACGCATTGTGTTGTCTTCCTGGTTAAATTACTGTATTATAGCCTATGACTAATTTTGAGGGACCTGGTCCCTCATAGTGTGGTGTAATCCCCAAGGTTTGAGCAATTGTTATTAGAGATAGAACACTCTAAAAAGTTCACACCTAGAGTGATTTGGTTAGCATGGCTTCTCCACCTAACCTGGAAGAAGGGCAATATGCCACCAGGCCATCTAGATTTAATGGGCCGTACTATGGATGGTGGAAAACTAGGATATTTGACTTCATTATGGCTGAGGATAGTGAAATTATGGACATAAGTTTTGATGGTCCTTATGTTCAAGTTAAAGAAGTCAAAGAAGGAGAAGTTACAAGGACTGTTGTCAAAAGTAGGAGGGAGTTAAATTAGGAGGATAGAAAGAAAATTGAGAAAAACAGCAAGGCAAAAAACTATTAGTGTGTGGTATTGGACCTGATGAATATGACAGGACCTCAGCCCGTGAAAATGCCAAGGAGATCTGGGATTGCTGGAGGACTGCTCATGACGGTATCACTGATGTGAAGGATTCAACAATAGACATGTTGATTACTCGATATAAAACCTTCACCATGAAAGGAGAAACAATCAAAGAAATACATTCAAGATGAACTTTTATAATAAATGAGCTTAACTTCTTGGGAGAAGTGATTCCATTGTTAAAGTAGGTGAGAAAGATCTTGGTGTTCTTCCGATGTCCTGGGAAAGCAAGTGGATGCCATGACTAAAGTAAGAAACCTGAAGACCCTGACTATGGATAAACTTATTAGAAATCTAAAAACCATGATATCAAGAAGCATTGATGGATTTAAAATATGATTCAGGTGAAGTAGATATTGATGTTGCCTATTTGGCAAAAAGGATTGTCAAAGCAATGAGGAAAAATGGTCAGTTCCAAAGAATAAGAAGCAACAACAAAAGAGGATGCAACATTTAGGTTTGTCACTAATGTGGAAGTCCTGAGCATTTTATCAAGGATTGTCCAATTCACAAATTATACTATCAGGAATATCCCAAGGAATAAAGTGACAAAAGAGAAACTAGGAACCTAGTCCCTAAAAAATCAACAAGGAAAACTACAGTCGAGTCTGCAGTAAATCAAGTTCTGGAAACATGGGGAGATTCTTCTAGTGAATCTGATGAAGATGAGAAGTCTAGAGATGTTTCTATGCTAGCTGTCAGAGATAGTCCAATTATCTATGATTCCTTGTTTTCTTTCATGGCCAACACAAAAGATGAACAATGCTAGGAAGATAAAAAACGTTCAAGTTTGTTGATAGACTCTGCATGTGAACTAACTACTCAGAAGAATGCCTTAGAGAAGAATGTAGAGAATCAAGAAATTGAGTTAATTTACTTAACTCTTCTTCTATCTGAAACTAATAAAATGGTCACTAAATTGAAATATGAAAAACAGAGTTGTATGAGTCAACTGAAGTATGCGAACTGTTTAGATGGTAAATAGATGAAGGAAGATTTAAGGATTCAGATTAACCTTGAGGACAAACTGAGGGATTCTTAAAAACACCTTATGTCCTCACTTCATAAGAATGAAGAGTTTGAAATGGAACTGGTCCATTGAAAGCAGAGCTCAACAAATCACTTAAATATATTGCTTCTTCATAGATTCTTTCTAATTTTACTAGTCAGGGTGTTAATAATGGCAAAGGCCTAAGCTATCAAAGAGAATTCCAACCTACTAGGTCTCAAGGAAGGACTCTAAATGATGTTAGTGTTAATAATGGAAAAATCCTAGGCTATCAAGGGGAATTTCAAGCAACTAGGTCTGAAGAGAAGACTATAAATAATGTTAGAAACAAAGGACACAAACTCATATGCACTCATTGTGGAAAAAATGGGCACAATAAGGAAGATTGTCAAAGATGGATGACAGCAAGAATGAATGGTTCTAGAAATGCTCAGTAAGGAAAATCACCTCCTAAAGGTTTGAAGCCTTTGGAAATTTTGAATAGGAAGCTATCACTACCTAAATGATCCAAGAAGGTTTTGATCACACCATTTTCCTCCTACTGGGAACTCAAGATCAAGCAGTTTTCCAAATCCAACAAGTGATCATGGTTCCAGGTATGAGAAATGGGATTGAAGTTAGGAATGGCTTATTAATAGTACCTGCTCAAATCTTAATTTTAGAAGGTCTGACCGTATTCTCTCTTTTAAGACACTTTATGGTGGAAGTGTCTTATTTTGAAATAGTTTATTTAAAGGGACCTGGTCTTAAGGGAATTCATCTTAAAATCAAGAACTTGAGGCAGTATGGGTAAAGTAAATTTAGGACCTGGTCCTTAAACATGTTCCAAAGAAAAAGTTGAGACTGAGTTTGATCAAAATATCCTGACCTAACAATTGAGTTAGTGTCACTCCTCAAAATTGGCTATGTTAAGGAGAAAGGTATCCATGATAAGTAGGGACATGTTAATGTAACTTAATTCCATACCTTTGCTAGTATACGCCTATTTGAACAACTTAAGAGGAGAACAGTTGAAGCAATAACAAGTACAAAATTCAGACTAAAGAAGAGAAACCCGATCCCATCTCTTAGGTTTGTACCTATATAAGATACTTTAGTAATAGTAAAATATTGCCTGAAAAGCCATGTATTTTCCTTTCACTGTAAAGCTGTCAGTTTCTTTGCAAAATGAAGAGGAGCACTTATTAGGTTCAGTCATGTCAATTTAAAAAGAACACCTTTTAATGTCATTACTCACCTCTAAAATTTCTAAATAATACTTTTTCCTATTTCTCTTCAACTAATCCAAGTGATCTTCCTAAATAAACAATATTCTCTAAAAAAAAATCCTAGTTCATCTCTCTCACTCAAAATCAAATAGCTAATGTTACTACTTTCTCAAACCCATCTAAAAGCTATGAAGTAGATAAAACCCCAAAAATTCAAACTAAACATACCCAAATTTACACCTTGATTCTTCAGAAATCAAAACCATGGAAATAATCACTTCGAGTCCTCAACAACAACTTGAGTTAATTGTTCTCACTTAGTCATACTTAGAATGTTTAGCACCCAAAATTGAGTCGGTCTCTATTGAACCCTTCTTAACCTCAGAAATTTATGCTCAGCCAATCATGATAGAGAATCAAAACCAAGGGTTTGGGCCACCAATAGATTAATAAATTTCTAAACCTGAAACTCCCTCTTCTCTAGGAAATTCAAAACTACCTAAAACTCTCTCTTCTCCAGCTATTCTTTGTCTAGATGGAGTGTTGGATTGATTAGTCTTCGGCATGAGTTGCATTTTTTGAATTGTGAGAGTTTTACCATTTCTAGTGTGGTTTGCATCCTTAGGGAGTTCTTCAATATATTTTGATAGTTCACTCCCTCATGTAGATATAGAGTGGATTTTCTATATTCTAAATTGGTGATTTATCCACAATTGCAATTTTGTTCTTCAGCTATGTTTTTATTTCAGTTCGTCTTAATATGGTATAGATATATCTGATATATACCGTATGGTTGATATGAGTATTTGACCTTGGGTTGGATTTGTTGGCTCAATTTTTTATTTGACACCTTGGGAAGGCGATTTGGAAGTTATGATGGAATTTGAGTAATAATACCTACCCATCTATAGTTTGGTAGTTAAGAACAAATATTTCAGCCTTGTTGTTGAGATTTTAACTTTGATCTATAAAGTATGAGTTCAACTTTCATTTTATATTTGTTTTAGTACAAATCTCATTTATATTTTGGTTGAGCCTACTTTGTGGTTACCTATTCGATCTTCTCGACTTTGGTTGTATTATTATTAATAAGTGTTAATATGATAGACCATGAACCAATTTTGGGTCTTTTTGATTTGAACTCAAGTATTTAGTCTTCTTTGAGAATTTTGGATCATATACTCAGTGGATATAGAATGCTTGAGTTGGATTATGCTAGGTTTATTCTATGTAGATGGGACATCCTGGAGAAGATTATTCAGTGATGACTAGTTATGCCTTGATCTTCTGGATTTCAATTTGATTGCCATCCGGACTAGTTGTAGCATTGGCAAAGATTGCATTTCTTTATTATCTCCATTTGTGTGACCAGATAGCACCTTATGAGCTTATTCTCATATTTTCCGCATAGACTTTCAGTGGTTTGACTTTAGTTGTTTGAGTTCTCTATGATTAGATTTTATGGATAGGAATCAGGTGATTTTTCCTCCTGGTTTGGAGTAGATAGCAAGTATGGATTAGTAAAGAAAGGTTATATTTAGGTTTGGATTTGATTGCATGACTCATGCCTTGATTTGCTTTTGGTTTGGATAAGCCTTTTATAGTTTGTATGGATATCTATATGGTATTAGTGTATTATGGTTTCGATATGCATGCATCAACCTTTTTTGGTTCTATTGGAGGCTAGTTTGTGGTTAAAGTTGACTTTGACTGTTTGGAAGTGAAGAAAGTGAGTGAGATAAAAAATGGATACATGTGGAAAAATCCCTCAAAAGTATTATCTCATCATGAAGGTTATCTGGGACGTAATTCTAGGAGCATGCTGGCTTAGTACCTCATTTTTTTGAACTTTAGAGATCTCTCTATACTGTAATACCCCGTACTTCTATATAGCATAAAACTATCCTAAAAATATTAAAGACTTGCTTTAAAATATGAATCCACTTTTATACACATGGAATTTTTAAGATTTTGACTTTGTCTTGTGTGGGAAATTGAATAAGCTTTCCATCGATACCAAATTTGCCTAACTCCGGTATCGGGGTAGAAAGTTATGGCCAAAATATAGAAAGCAGTCTAAGATGCCCAGGTGTGACGGAAAGGGTCGACGGGTTGTCTCCCAAACTGTCGTAGCGGAGGCAGTGAGTCGACCTTCTGGACAGGCGTGATAAACCATCGAGCTAGTAATGGAGTGTTGCCTAAACCATCGCAACCAAGGCAGAAAGATCACATTCTGGCCTAGTACGGCGGGAAGGTCGACGTGCTATCGAGCCAATGATGGACCGCCACCCAAGCCATCGCAGATCCCGTTCATCAATTTAAAGCTGTTTTTGTAAGGGTGTTTGGGTCTCTTTCACCCTTTTTAACATCTAATTATACCAAACCAAATCTCATAACTTCATTATTCATCTACATCTCCAAATTAGGGTTTCTCTCAAAGATCAAGCCCCAAGAACAAGATCCAAACCCTTCTTTAAGAAACTAAGAAATTCAAGTTCTTCAAGTCCAAGAACTTTGAGAAACTCACAATCAAGGTATGTCAAGTGTTGTTTCCTGGGTCCTTTTCACCGATGAAGCTCAAGAATCTCTTTTCAAATTCCAAAGATTGTGCATTTATGAATGTTCATGATTTAGTTGAATTGAAATTCATGTCCATGTTGTTGTTGGGTTTTGATTCATGTTTTAAATTACATGTTCTAATGATTGATCCTAGTATGTGATCATTTGTATAATATTCATGATAAACCATTCAAATTGCAAATTTATTTATGCAACCATGATAATTAGATGCATTGATGATGGTATAACCAAAGTATGCTCCCCATGCGTTTAATTAAATGCCTATGTGAAGGAAAAAGTGCCATTATAGTATGATAATATGAAATCCCCATTCATGTACAAGTTAATGCATGTCAAGTGTTTAATGAAATGTCTTAGTCAATGAATTATGGATATATGTATAGCCATTGTTGTGTTTTCGAACTTGTACCATGAATTACTTTAATGCTATCGAGTCCTGGGGGTACTTGTACCCGACAATTTAGCTGTGTGCCTAGAGCTAGTGTTAGTTTTAAAGTTACCCTCAGCCAAGCCATGATTAGTAGAATTCAATCAGTTACATGACTCAGGAAAACTCAGTAAATTTTGTATCAGTCCAGTAATCTCAGTAATTTCAGTAATCTCAGTCAGTTATTAGATCTTAGTAATATTTTGTCAGTCAACGGAATTTCGTAAAATCAGTCCAGTTCAGTCCAGTATATTTAGTTTAGTGTCTATTCAGATAGGAATAGGATTCAGCACCAACTGAACCCAAGGATGGGAAATTACCTGTTAGTAGAGGGTGTGATTCTTAGAAGCAATCCTTACTCTCCAGAATTATGTAGCTAGTTTAGGTTGAGACATCAAATATGGTAGATGAGGGTAGATGAGGTGTCTTAACCTTTTAGATGAAGGTACCGCCATTACCATTAAATTACCTATTAAATAAGGGTCACTCACATCTTGTCCTTACCAGTGGCACAGTATTGACACCCTTCTAATTGGGGTTATAGATTGGACCCCAACTCAGCTATAATGTCTTATTAGGGACATGACGGTTAAATGACTACTTCCCATATTCTCGGTCTCAAGTCTCAGTAATAAAACTCAGATAGTTCTACAGAATTCAGTTTTGTAAGATACAGTCGCTCAACTCAGTACGAAACTCAGCTAGTTCCATCAGAACCTAGACTGTCAGACACAGTCCCTCAGTATCAATTATATCAGTTATCAGAAATCCATGTTATCAGTATTCAGACTCAGTAATAAGTGTTTTCACAATCTCATTTACAGTTATGTATTCATGCATGTATTCCCACATTCATATTACTCACCCAGTCAGTATTGTTCATGCATATGAACCCTTGCATTCAGCCTACCTCACTTGCATACCAGTACATTCAATCGTACTGACATATTTGCACTATGGTGTTTTATACCATAGGTTCAGAAGCCCGAGATCCAAAGCATCAGTAGCATTCTAGTTTTAGCAGTCAGACTAGCAGTGCGTACTCATCATTCGAGGATGTTTTTAGTTGATTATTTTATTCTTTCTTCACTTAGTCTATTTCAGTAGTTGGATTTAGTTGGGAACATGTCACATAAACTCCTTATTCAGTCAGGTTTAGAGGTTTTTAGACTATAGTATGTTCAAACAGTTATTCCAGTCATTTTGGTATTGATATACCGTATTTTTCAGATGTTATGTTTTATCAGATATTTGAACCTTATGGCCTTTCAGCCTTTTATTAAGTATTTATATAGTATATTATGTAGTTCTCAGGTATATATATCATTCATGGGTTAGCTTGTGGTCCTTTAGAGTCATGAGTACCGTATAGCATTTTGGGTACTAGATTCGGGGCATTACAAACTTGGTATCACAGCCTAAGGTTCAATAGTGTACTAGGAAATCTGAAAAGCCACATCTTGTAGAGTCTTGTGCATGGGTGTGTTTCATGCCACATTTATGTACATAAACCTATAAGATGTTTTAGGAACAGTTTCCCTTCTTTCAGTATTCATGTCATGCCAGCGAGCATGAGCTCAAATTTAACTCTCAGTCTAATTTATTTCTCCCTTTTTATTTAAAGAACATGCCTCCCAAAAGAAGAAACGAAAATCAGTCAGCCCCTCAGCCCGTCCAAGAAGACCCCTTGGATGAACATGTTTCTCATGCAAAGTTCAGAGCTGCATTCACTACTCTTGCTAACTCAATTACTGCTCAGAATGAACGACCATCTGCTGTTCCGGCCAACCCAGTGGCCAATACTGCTACAGCTAGGATTTGGGACTTCACCTAAATGAATCACCTATCTTTTTTTGAGTCTAAGTCAGATGAGGACCCTCAGGAATTCCTTGATAAAGTTCAGAAGGTTACGAATATCATGAGAGTTATTACTAGTGAGAATGTTGAGCTAACTGCATATCAGTTGCAGGATGTGGCTCACACATAGTTTAAATAGTCAAAATCTGAAAAGGGTGTAGATGTAGGACCCATAGAGTGAGAGGAGTTTTCCACTACTTTTCTAGATAGATTCTTTCCCTTAGAGCTGAGGGAAGCTAAGGTGTTAGAATTTATCAACCTCAGGCAGGGAAGCATGATAGTGAAAGAGCATACTCTTAAGTTTACTCAACTAGCTAGATATTCTCCTCATGTGGTGGAAGATAGCAGGGCTAAGATGAGTAATTTTGTTTTTAGGGTGAATGATAGTGTGGTCAATGAGTGCAGATATGCAATGCTAATTAGTGAGATAGAAATAGCTAGGCTTATGATCCATGCTCAACATATAGAAGAGCAGAAGATTAAGATGAGAGAGAAGTAGAATAAGAGAGATAGAACCAGTATCTTCAACTTCAATCAGTCTAAGTCAGAGGGTGGTAACCATTCTCAGTTCTACCTAAAGTCATCCATTCTAGCTCCTTTCTCTGCCAGTTTTCCAGTTCCTAAGTTTAGGAAGGGTAACAAATATAGGGTGCCAGGCTCTAAATTTTAGGGAAGCATTAACAGTGCCCAAACCAATCCTCTTTGACATACTTCTGGTAAGAACCACAAGGGTATTTGCAGAGCTGTCAGTGATGTGTGTTTCGAATGTGGAAAGCCAAGCCACAGAGTCAGAAATTATCCCTAGTCAAGTTTTCAAGGTCAGCAGAACTATTCCTCAGCTCATTTCGATTGCCCAAATCAGCAGGGTGCCACTTCTATCACAACCAGTGGGCAACGCCTAAACAGACTTTATGCTCTCTAGTCCCGACAGGATCAGGAAAATTCTCCTGATGTAGTCACTGTTACGTTGCAAATCTTTTACTTTTATGTTTGCGATTTGCTAGATCCAGGAGCTTCTTTGTCTTTTGTTACTCTTTCTATAGAAATTGATATTGGAGTCAGTCCGAAAATTCTAGTATAGCCCTTCTCAGTCTCTACCCCAGTGGGTAAAACCATCATAGCCCGATGGGTATACAAGAACTATTTGGTTATGATATTTTAGAAAGTCACATCAGCTGACTTAGTCGAATTAGAGATGACTAATTTTGATGTCATTCGCGGCATGGATTGGCTTTATTCCTGCTATGCCATACTCAAATGCAGAAATAGAGTGGTCTAGTTTTAGTTTCTGAATAAACCTTTCCTAGAGTGGAAGGGTAGTACTTCAGCGTTCAGAGGTCAGCTTATTTCCTACCTTCAGGAATGAAAAATGATATCTAAGGGATGTGTCTATCATCTTGTTAGAGTTAAGGACTCTAGTTTCGAAACTCCCAGTCTTGAATCAGTCCCAGTAGTGAATGAATATTCAGATGTCTTTCTCGAAGTTCTTCCAGGAATTCCTCCCAAAAAGAGAAATAGACTTTGGTATTGATCTCCTTCTAAAAACTCAGCCTATATCTATTCCACCATACAGAATGGCACCAGCAGAACTTAGAGAGTTGAAAGAACAGTTGAAGGATCTCCTAGATAAGGGAGTTGTCAGACCCAGTGTGTCCCCGTGGGTCGCACTAGTCTTATTCATGCCAAAGAAAGAAAATTCTCTCAGAATGTGCATTGATTACCATTAGCTTAATAAATTCACGGTAAAAAACAAGTATCCACTTCCCAGAATCGATGATTTTTTTGACAAACTTTAGGGTGCTAGCTATTTCTATAAGATAAACCTCAGATCAGGCTATCATCAGCTCAGAGTTAGAGAATGTGACATTCGAAAAATAGCTTTCTGTACTTGGTATGGTCACTTTGAATTCTTAGTCATGTCCTTTGGTCTTACCAATGCCCCAGCATCTTTCATGGACTTAATGAACCGTGTGTTCAAGCAGTACTTGGATATGTTTGTCATAGTCTTCATAGATGGCATCCTTGTTTATTCCCACAGTGAGCGTGATCATACAGACCATCTAAGAATCATAATTCAGACTCTCGAAATCATCAGTTATTCACCAAATTCAGTAAGTGTGAGTTTTGGCTAAGTTCAGTAGCATTCCTTGGTCATATCATTTCCATTGATGGCATTAGAGTTGATCCTCAAAAGACCTAAGCAGTAAGAAATCATCCTTGCCCTGTCTCTCCCTCAGATACCAAGAGTTTCTTGGGTTTGGTTGGATATTACAGATGATTTGTCGTGGGATTTTCTTCTATTGCATCCCCTATGTCCAGATTGACTCATAAGAAAGTCAAGTTTCAGTGGTCAGATCCTTGCGAGAAGAGTTTTCAGGAGTTAAAGACTCGGCTCACCTCAGCTCAAGTTTTGGCTTATCCAAACGGTTTAAATGGGTTTGTGGTGTACTGTGATGCATACAGAGTAGGTTTGGGTTGTGTCCTCATGCATCATGGTAAGTTCATAGCCTACGCCTCCAGACAACTTAGTATGTCTTCTCTCAGAAAGATCTTAACCTCTGTCAGAGAAGATGGCTAGAGCTCTTGAAAAATTATGACATCAGTATCCTTTATCATTATGGAAAGGCTAATGTAGTGGCCGACGCTCTTAGTAGACTATATATGGGTAGAGTTGGTCATGTTGAGGACAGTAAGAAGAAGTTAGCTCAGGAAGTCCATCATCTTTCCAGACTAGGTGTCCGATTAGTCGATTCAGCCGAAGGTAGTATATGGGTTCATAATAGCTCAGAATCATCTCTAGTTTCCGAGGTGAAAGAAAAATAGGATAGAGATCCTAGTCTTGTTAAGTTAAAAGAATCAGTCAAAGATCAGAAGGTTGAGGTTTTCTCCCAAGGGGGAGATGGGGTATTGCATTGTCAGGGTCATCTGTGTGTGCCAGGTGTAGATGACTTGAGGCAATGAATTCTTTCATAGGTGCATGGTGCATGTTACTCTATTTATCCAGGGGACATAAAGGTGTACCATAACATACGGGAGATCTATTGGTGGAGTGGGATGAAGAAAGATGTTGCAGAGTTTATGGCTAAATGCTCTATATGTCAGCAGGTTAAGGTAGAGCATCAGAAACCTAGTGGGTCCATACAGGAGTTTAGTATTCCTACTTGGAAGTGGGAAGAAGTAAACATGGACTTCGTGAAGGGTTTGCCTCAAACTCGTCATCAACATGATTCTGTTTGGGTCATTGTAGACAGGATGACCAAATCAGCTCATTTACTTCCAGTCCATACCTCCTATTCAGCCGAGGATTATGCCAAACTCTATATCAGGGAGTTATTTATATTGCACGTTGTTTCATTGTCTATTATCTTAGATAGATATACCCAGTTCACCTCTTATTTCTAGAAAGCATTCCAAAAGGGTCTTGTACCCGAGTTTATCTCAGTACAACCTTTCATCCTCAGACAGATGGTCAAGCAGAAAGGAGCATTCAGACCTTGGAAGATATGCTAAGTCTGTGTGCAATTTATTTCAAGGGTAGTTGGAATGACCAATTGCCTTTGATTGAGTTTGCATACAATAACAACTATCATTCCAGTATTTAGATGGCTCCATTTGAAGATCTCTATGGTAGGAGATGCAGATCTCCAATCGGTTGGTTTGAAGTCGGTGAGGCTGTTATGATAGGGCCTGACTTGGTATTCGATGCCTTAGAGAAAGTCCAGTTGATCAGAGAAAGGCTCAAGACTGATCAGAGCCGACAGAAATCATACGCAGATGTGCGTAGGAAAGATCTCGAGTTTGATATTGGTGATCATGTTTATTTGAAAATATCTCCCATAAAGGGAGTGAAGAGGTTCGTCAAGAAAGGAAAGATCATTCCCCGATATGTAGGTCCCTTCAAAATTCTCAGTCGCTTCGGCAAAGTAGCTGATGAGCTTGAATTGCCTTCAAATCTAACTTTAGTGCATCCAGTCTTTCATGTGTCCTTTTCTTAAGAAGTGCATAGGTGAACCAACATTCATAGTCCCTGTTGAGGGCGAATACATTCAGAACAATCTATATTATAAGGAAATCCCAGTCGAAATCCTTGTCGATTAAATTCACAAACTGAGGAACAAAGAAGTCCCTCTAGTCAAAGTTCTTTGGTAGAATTAGTCCGTTGAGAGAGCTACTTAGGAAGAAGAAGTAGATATATGAATCGAGTATCCTCACTTTTTCTCCACTAATTCAGACTAAGCCTAAGGTAATAGCCTTCCTTAAGTTCATTCAGCTTAGGGTTCAAATTTAAGTTACAAACTAGGCTCAGTTTTCATTTCTAACTTTGTATCTTTACCCTTACTTGTTCAGTTGCATGTTCATGAGTCAGTTCAGTCATGTATTCATGCATCAGATATGCGTTATAATCTTATCAGTACTCTCAGTCATGTATTCATGTATCATCTCAATCATAAAATCATGCATCAAATATACATGATCAACATGAATCTCAGTAATGTCAGCCATGATTCAGTGGTTCATGATCAGTATGTTCTTCAGCTTATCATTTCTCCCATATTAAAAAGTCTTATTCGAGGATGAATGTTCCTAAGGGGGAGATATTGTAATACCCCATACTTCTACCTAGCTTAAAATTATCCCAAATATGTTAAATACTTGTTTTAAAAGATAAATCCACTTTTATACATATGGAATTTTCAAGATTTTGACTTTTTGTTGTGTGGAAAATTGAATAAGATTTCCATCGATACCAAAATTGCCTAAATCCGATATCGAGGTAGAAAGTTATGGCTGAAATACAGAAAGCAGTTTGAACCACCCAGGTGTGACGGAAACGGCTGACGAACCGTCAATCTAGCAATGAGCCGTCGCCCAAACTATCGCAGCGGAGGCAGTGAGTCAACCTTTTAGCTAGGCATGATGGAATGGCCAATGTACCATTAAGCTAGCGATGAACTGTCTCCCACACCATCGCAACCAATGCAGAAAGATCACATTCTGGCCTAGTACGACGGAAAGGTCGATGGGCCGTCGAGCCAGCGATGGACTGTGGCCCAAACCATCGCAGATCCCATTCATCAATTTAAAGCTATATTTATAAGTGTGTTTGGGTCTTTTCCACCCCTTTTAACACCTAATTATACCATACCAAAGCTCATAACTTCATTATTCATCTACAACACCAAATTAGGGTTTCTCACAAAGATCAAGCCCCAAGAACAAGATCCAAACCCTTCTTTAAGAAACTAAGAAATTCAAGTTCTTCAAGTCCAAGAATATCAAGAAACTCACAATTAAGGTATGTCAAGTATTGATTCCTGGGTTCCTTTCACCCATTAAGCTCAAGAACCTCGTTTCAAATTCCAAAGATTGTGTATTTATGAATGTTCATGACTTAGTTGAATTAAAATTCATGTCCATGTTGTTGGGTTTTGATTCATGTTTTAAATTACATGTTCTAATGATTGATCCTAGTATGTTATGATTTGCATAATATTCATGATAAACCCTTCAAATTACAAATTTATTTTTACAACCATGATAATTAGATGCATTGATGATGGTATAACCAAAGTATGCTCCCCATGTGTTTGATTAAATACCTATGTGAAGGAAAAAGTGACATTATAGTATGATACTAGGAAATCCCCATTCATTTACAAGTTAATGCATGTGAAGTGTTTGATGAAATGTCTTAGTCAATGAATTATGGATATATGTATAGCCATTGTTGTGTTTTCGAACTTGTGCCATGAATTACTTTTATGCTATCGAGTCCTGGGGGTACTTGTACCCAATAATTTAGCTATGTGCCTAGAGCTAGTGTCAATTTTCAAGATACCCTCAGTCAAGCTATGATCAGTAGAATTCAGTCAGTTACATAACTATGGAAAACTCAGTAAATTCAATATCAGTCCAGTAATCTCAGTAATCTCAGTAATATCAGTCAGTTATTAGATCTCAGTAATATTCTGTCAGTCAACGGAATTTAATGAACTCAGTCCAGTTCAGTCTATTATATTTAGTTTAGTGTCTATTTAGATAGGAGTAGGATTCAATACGGAGTGAGCCCAAGGATGGGAACTCACCTGTTATTAGAGGGTGTGATTCTTAGAAGCAATTCTTGCACTCCAGAACTACATAGCCAGTGTAGGTTGAGATATCAAACCTAGTAGATGAGGGTAGATGAGGTGGCTTAACCTGTTAGATGAAGGTCCCACTATTCTAATTAGAGTACCTGTTAAATGATGGTCACTTACAGCTTATCCTTACTAGTGGTACAGTTTTGACACCCTTCCAATTGGGGCTACAGATTGGACCCCAACTCAGCTATAATAGCTTATTAGGGGCATATCAGTTAAATGACTACTTCCTATATTCTCAGTCTCAGGTCTCAGTAATTGAACTCAGATAATTCTGCAGAATTCAAGACTGTTAGATACAGTCACTTAGCTCAGTACGAAACTTAGCTAGTTCCATCAGAACCTAGACTATCAAAAATAGTTTCTCAGTATCAGTTATTAACTAGACTATCAAAAATAGTTGCTCAGTATCAGTTATATTAGTTATCAGAAATCCATGTTATCAGTATTCAGACTCAGTAATCAGTGTTCTCACAATCTTATTTGTAGTTATGTATTCATGAATGTATTCCCACGTTCATGTTACTCAGCCAGTCAGTATTATTCATGCTTATGAACCCTTGTATTCAGCCTACCTCACTTCCATACCAGTACATTCAATCATACTAACACATTTACGCTATGGTGTTTTATACCATAGGTTCAAAAGAATAAGCTCCAGAGCATCAGTAGCATTCCAGTTTCAACAGTCAGACTAGCAGTGAGTCCTTATCATTCGAGGATGTTATTATTTGATTATTTCATTCTTTCAGTACTTAGTTTATTTCAGTAGTTGGAGTTAGTTGGGGACATATCCCATCAATTCCTTATTCAGTAGGTTTTAGAGGCTTTCATACTATAGCATGTTCAGACAGTTATTTCATTCATTTTGGTATTAATATACCATATTTTTCAGATGTTATGTTTTATCAGATATTTGAACCTTATGGACTTTCAGCCTTTTATTCCGTATTTATATAGTATATTATGCAGTGCTCAGGTACAAATATCAGTCATGGGTTAGCTTGTCGACCTTTGGGGTCATAAGAATAGTGTAGCATTTTGGGTACCAGATTCGGGGCGTTACATATATGTTGACTTCCGGGGACAAAATTCCTTGTAGTAGTGGATATTGCAATGACCCTCCAGGTCATTTTTCATTTTTCCAAATTTATTCATCGTTAGATCTTTCCCATAACTGGCCCAAGTTATCTATGATTTGCTGGGATTGAAAGTTTGATTATCGATTAGTTCATTTTGTTTCTAGAGCAAATTCCTTATTTTGAAGTCTTTATTGATTCCAAATGTCCACCAGGCAAATACATTAGTAAGAAAATCTCGAATGTATATTCAAGCTATTCCATCATCTCTAGAATATTGATTGTAGGCTAGGTAGATCTTAAGTTTGGGTCCCAATGCACCTGAGGTCATTTTAACCTATTGGTCAGAAAGTTGGAAAATTTGAAATATAGGTGTGGGACCCACATTTTGTAGAAATTACTACAGATGAAAAAATCAACATTTTCATTTCTTCCAGAACGTTGAATTCAGTATGGTTGCATAGTTCATTTGCATAAATCAAATTCCAAATGAATCCTGAGGCCTTAGCAAAAACTTAGAAACTTTTCAAGTTTCAGCTGATATCTGGAGCCATAAAGGATAGTGCGACCGCGCTAAGAATATTGTTATCATAATACCTACTTCTGATACTAGGGTATGTGATTGCACACCTGGTTGTGTGATAGAAACACCTGGACACCTAAAGGGGCTATAATATGGCCCCTAGGTAGTGAAATTGCCCATTTCCATAAACTCTCTTGAGAGAAAAAGCCCTAATAAGTATGATAATTTAAAATTGAGTCTTGTGGGTAACTTGGGATCTTGATAAACATATATTTTCGTGAATTTCCTTAGATTTAATGTAAGAATCCTTCAATTTCAAGTTATGATTTCTTAAAAATTGGACCAAAGCCCCAAATCCTTTAGGGCTTGATTTTAGCCAAAGCTTAGCTTGGTTTTCACCCATTTTTGAGGTTTTTGATTCCTTGATCTTGATATCATGTTGGTTGGTCTCGTAAACATGATTTTCCATGAGTGGGAACCACTTAGAGTTTTTGGTGTCATTTTTGGACCTGAAATACACTGGTATAATATGTGTATCATTATTCTTATACTGATGAGTGGATTATGTTTTTAATAGTGTGTTGGTATTTTGGGATTGTGAAATGAAGATGGATGTCTAGTGAGCAATTTAGAGATTTGTAGTTTGTCTTTAAGGTAGGCTTCTATACACTCATCTCTGTAAGATGATGCATGTTATATATATATATATACATATATTGCTTGTGAATGCGAATGATATGTTTGATTATGGGTAGAATGACATAGTATTATATTGAAATTTGGGGATTAGATGAGGGTTTGTGACCTGTAAGGAGAAATACTTCTTATCCTTTTTTAATCCTATTGCCTTCTCCCTAGTTTGAACTAATTCCTAGGATGAATATGATATGATGCTAGGTTTGGGATATGGTTTATGTATTGAAAGCATGGTTAGAATATTTACCATTAATTGGACTATTGTGTTGATCTTGAAACCTTAATTTTTGTGTAATTATCTTAAATGCCCATGATTCTAGGCAAAATTTCTATCTTAGGATTAGTTATGGATTACTTGACGTCTAGAAGTTAAACTAGATACATTAGCCTCGTTTAGGCATTTAAATTGCTTATATATGGAAATTGATGATTAGACGTGGGTTCTTCAGGCACAACTTAGTCTAAGACTTGTGTTAGACCTTGTGGACTTAGTTGCAGATATTAGGCATAGTTGAGGCTATTGAGCCTTTAGAATAAGGTTACATTACAATTTGATAAATTATGATGGCTTTTCCCGGATTATGACTTATGGCTTGTAGCTATGCGATGTCATTCTGGAAATGACTTATGATGTGGTCCATTTATATGCTTGATAATATAAGCGTAGATATAGTTATGATATATAGCCTAAGATGCGATATGCTTTAGATATGATATATTATGCCTCCAAGACTTGAGATGCCTCCTAGATGTGAGATGCTTATTGATATATTATGCCTCTTAGATGTGAAATGCTTACTGATATATTATGCCTCCTAGATGTAAGATGGATAGTTATATGTTATACCTCCTAAATGTGAGATGAGTATGGATATGACTTATGGCTTATGAAGATGTTATGTCGCATAAATATGATATGGCTTATAATTATGAAATGATGTATAAATATGATTATTCATATGGGTTCTGGATATGTATGTGGGCGAAAGGCCGTGATTATGATGCTATAATTATTCTAGACACATTATTTGGCCCAAATCCATGTTATGATGTGAGTTGGTCATCCGAGAAGTATTTATCCTTGAAAAGGGTATGATTGTAGTTTATTCATGTATTAATACTTATGGTTCCATTATTTGAATACTAGTGATGGTATGCATAGATTTGGTACACTCACGATCATTGCATCGAAGATTGATATAATTCTTATTAGATTATAATCTTATTACTATTATCACTAGTTAAGGATTAAAGCCAACTTTCTATCCAAAAATGGATTTCTTCATAATAATAATAATTTCTTATTTTAATGAATAACTTAAATATAAAAGAGATTAATAATGATGTTTAAAAGATATGATCGAAATAGATGCTGATCTAAGATTTGGAATTACTAATTACTTCGGTCATGAGAGCTTCCGCCCTTTCTACACATTTATAATAATTTAGTCCAAAAGTTCACTCCAAAAAACATACTTACAAATTTACACTATTTTTTCCACGGCTTGAGTCTGTGCACCTATCATATCTAGATACACAACTCTCTAGTATGGGATGGAGTAAGATATTGGATTGATAATATGACTTTAGGGTAAAACCCAATGATAGATTTTTGTATTGATGTTATTTATATATATGTGCTGATGATTATGATGATACTGATTATATACCCAACAAGTTGAGTACAACTATGATGATATGCTTATATACCCAATAAAGTCGAGGATATTGTGATGATAATATTTATACTTGGAAAGGACGGAGGATATTGTGATGATGATATTTACACCCATCAAGGTAGGAGGATATCATGATAATGACATTAATACCTGGCATGTCTGGAGGATGATTATATATATGTGCCTTTATGTACATCAACTGGTTTATGTTCGACTAGCCCTATGTATGGCAATTATATACCCGACAAGGTCGGAGGATAATTACGATGATGATGGCTATAGTGATGAGGGTTTTGATGTTGATTGTTGTTATAATGATGATAATGATTATGATGATGATGATTATGGTGATGTGGATTCTATTGCATGCATATTTCCTATCACCAGTATGCGTCTATATCTATCAGCTCATATAGGGGGTGTATAGGTATGGGTGATGACTATGAATTATGGTGTGTTATATGTTAAATGAGATTTCTAAACCTAGGGAGGTGATGTCACATGATAGGCTCAGTTAGGTATTTGGTTTTCCGTACTAGCCGGTTACTCATGTTGTTACTGGCATTGGTATTATCATTGTTATGGCTAGTTTATGATAGATTGGTCATTGATTTGGTATCGAGACTTGAGGTATGATTCGACCTCTTTTATATTAAAATTATATTACTATGCATGACCATCTAATGACTTCATAAATGGATTAGAACCTTGAGTATTCTAGGACTAGCTCCTGCAAAGATTATGAGGTCTTAAATAGTTAGTCTTATGACTTAGATGGTACTTCGACTAGACTTTGGTTATGTACTTATATATATGCATATCTATATGTATCTATGGTATTACCATATATCCCTTCTTTCCTTCATTTACTCTGACAATATACTTATTCCTTGGCTTTGTATACTTATATATATATCTTCTTTTCACTCTTACTTATATATTTTCCAGTAATATACGGTATTGTGTTGTGATTCCTAAATATGGATGGAATCAGATAGGTAATCCTTACTACTCACTTAGCCTTAATATGTTAGTCTCTTTGACATAAATAGGATAATTTATTCTTATTATCTCATTGGCTTTCTTAAATGATTTCTGGGTATTTGGGTGTAGTTTTCCATTCTGTTTATATGTTTTATATATTTTCCTTATCTTTGGAGTTTTGTTGGTTGTTTCCTACTAAGTACCATATGTTTGGTACACATACTACACTTCTACAACTTGTAGATAATAATATGGGTTATCATCATTGATGTGTGCAACGTGAGGATAAGCCATAGTTCAAATACTTAGAGTGAGCTCCCGATGTTTGTAGTATTACTTACCTCCCTCTTATGTATTAGACTAGTATCTATGTTGTATTCAGAGAGAGTTGTTTCTGTATATTTATTTATACTTCACTTTGGATTATTGTTATGTAGAATCTCTTGTACTAATACCACCAGGTTTTGGGAACTATATTGTGCATTGGATCTTTACTTCCTCTTTTCCATATTCTTGTCTTTATCTAGTTGGGTTGCTTATTACTAACCATTTCGATTTCGAGTTTGGCTTCCTTATTGGTGAGTTATAGTAGGTGACATCATGATCTTAGAAATTGGGTCATGTCACATGGTCTGCTTTGTATTTTCTGTGTCACTTAGTAGTGCACCTTGGGGCCTGGTGTTCTGTATCTAAGCTATCTACCCCAACTGCATCTCTAAATAATTCTGAGTAAGTTGTTGATTCTATCTCAGCAACTATTTTCTACTTTTTTGTCTGTGATCTTCTTTAATGTTTCCTTAATATTTTACTGGCCTGTGTATTCTTGTGCTAAAACTGGTGAGTCTGATTATTGTCCCATGCATAGTTGGATTTAGTCTACTACTTATGGTCTTAGGCATTTCTATAAGTTTGCTTATGTACACTGCCCGCAAAGTGTACATTCTTCTGATTTACTCTACACAAGTCTGCAGAGTGAGCACTATTGCTAGAAATCTCACACCATGATGGGGTCTGCTAAATTGCATTTAGTTGCATTTAGAACTGATTCACGCCCAATTTGCTAAATTATGTCATTATCCTATTTTGATGGGCAACCAATTGTGTAGCTAAGGCTGTGACACTATCAATTTTTATCATGCCTATATGATTTTCACTGCACTTCAAGATATATCATCAGGCCAGTCTAGATTACCTTGTGCAATATGGTTCAATAGGGTATAGAGCACATCATAGGTTATCTCTAATGCTTGACTACCTGCAGCTGAATCTAACAAGAATTTTGGATTATGGTCAAGTTATTCAAAAATAGTGTGAGATAATACCTTATTGGACAGTTGGTGGCATGGACAGTCCTAGAGAAGAGATTTAAACCTTTCCAAATCAAGATACAAGGTCTCATCCGGCTTCTACTTGAAGCTCAAAATCTCACTACACAACCTTGCAGTCTTACTGGATGGGAATAAATTGATGAGAATTTTTGGGCCAAGTAATTCCATATAGTGATAGATCTATCAGTTCAGTGTTCAACCACTTCTTTGCCTCCAATAAAAGTGGGAAGGGTAAGAGTGTTAGTCTCACATAATTCGTAGAGACTCAAGTGGGAATGAACATGTCACTTATTTCCAAAAGTTTTTGCAAATGAACCTGCGGATCCTTATGTGACAAGCTAGTAAACGTCCCAACTAATGTGTAAAACCTGTACCATGTTTTGTCTAAGCTTTAATCTACCTCCTGGTTTTGGTCTATGGATAACATAGGTAATATTTGTTGCAAGTGCATTTGACATATCCCGTACAGTCCTGTAGGCTGGCGGATCTTCAGCCATGGGTATAGGAATAGCTTTTTCTTAGTGAATCTAAGATATCTTGTAGATAAGTGCTCCTTCTATCCTCAACTAGTGAAATTGTTGTTCAAGTACGTGATATGGTTCAACCAACTCCCTATCCCTTGCCAGCTTACTAGCTTTTCGAACATGTGCCAACAAATTTAGAAGCTAAGATCAAGTAATTAGCACTTGAGAAATCAGAAAGTAAAACTAAAATAAAGATGGTTGTAGATTTACAAGTCCCCATCACCAACGCCAAAAACTCACTGCGCCCAAGTGCACACACAAGTATATGTCATCCACCAAGTAGTAAAATGGCCTTTAAATCCAAGTATCGATCCCATAAGGACTTTTGCTAAACAACTATCCTATTCTAGTTCATTCCTAAGATGAATCAAGTGATAAAATAGAAAAAAGTATTTAAGAGTTAACAATTAAAAATACACTTAACAATACAATATGTAAAGTTCTTGAGAAACCTAGGTCTAAGGCAATATGGAAAATCCAATTTTGCTATATAACTTTGTTGGTTTAGTTAATTATCTTGGTTGTTGGTTCACGAGGTTTATAACATGATTGTGATCTTATGAACCTCAAATAAACTATCTAACTTAGCCTAACAACGACATCATTGAGTAGGATGCAAATACTAATCTTAACACAGTTGTATTTCATCCAGCCTATGAAACATATAGGTAAAATTATGTATATTCCTATCCTAACCACAAATTCTAACTTTAATCAATTAAAGGATTAAAATCCCAGCACATATAACCCACGATCTATTCAAATATTTCTCATTTATGGCTCTCGATAGAATTATGCATTTATCCTAAGGGTCGCGGATCCATAAGATACTAAAAAAAGGATATATGAACAATCAATAATGATAATGAACAATTAATAGCAAAAGTAATCATGTACTAGCCTTAACACTAGACAAGAGTGTTTAGACTCTCATGGGATTACATGGAACCATAGTTAAGGAATCCATGTAATAATAAAAAATAAAGATAAAGTAAAAGATAAAAATCCTAACTAAAGCCTCCTCAATCTTTTTTCAATTCCCCCAAGTTATCCAAGGTGCATACAAAAGATTAGAAGTGTTCTATTTATACTGGGCCACAATGGGTTGTTTTTTATTTACCATTGTGCCATACCCCTATAACTTTGCCTAGGTAGAGTGGAATGTTGATATCATGAAGGGATACTGAAATGGTCATTCTACTTTGCAGCCAAGGACATGGCACGCCAGTGAGTCCAAAAATTCCATATTTTATTATTGTGTGTCCCATGTATTTGGTTCTTTGTTCCTTGCTTCAGGGTTGTGTTTCTTATTCCAAAAAGCTTGTAATTTATGTCAAAATCATTGTAAATATATCACAAAGCTTCCTACAAAAATAAGAACCACAAATTAGACCCTTAAACACACTAGAATCAAGCAAGATGACTAAAATAGCACATAGCTCAAGCTAAGAGTACTAGTTATCTTATTTGAACATCAAAGGAATATTTTACTTTCAAATTTGATTTGATAACACGTTAAACATGATATAAACATAACTAAACACTTACATTCTCATTTATACATAGATTAACTCATTACGCATATGAGAAATCCTTACAATTAAGCTAAATAAGCGTAGATAACAACACTTAGGGGCATAAATCTACCTAAGATCATTGAGTCTGACAACTATGATTTTAATACCTGTTCGAGTCTAGCAGATATGATACTGACACTGATTTGAGTTTGGAATCTATGATATTAAACCAATTTGAGTCCGACAATGATGATACTAAGATGATTTAAGTATGACATCCATGATACTATTACTAGTTTGAGTCGGGAATTAAGGTGTTACTTATAATATTAAGACCAGTTTGAGTCAATTTTTATGGCATGGGATAATTTATGGTTACAAATTTAAGGGTTTAATACATGGGATTATTACTGTCAGTACTACTTTCATGAATGCACCCGCTGGGCTTATGGGGGCTCGAAGGATTATTTACTCTTATTTACATCTTCTGGACTTAGGTTGTCCAGTTAGGCTATAGTTAGTTGCTTTATGTTTGAGGTTATTTTCTCGGGTGTTTTTGTAGTATTTGGAGCATTATTCTTGGTTTTCCCTTTCTTTGACTTTAATTCACTATCTTGCATATTATTGTCCTATTATTATCATTTAGCATGGTCGGCCAATGATGCCTATGAGTACCCATTGTTTTGGTATTCATAGTATGATTTATCCATCTTTTGTTTATGCAGATCCGAGTGATATGTGTTACTATTGATGTTTGTACTAGTGTTTGGTATTTGGAGATAAGGTAAGCTTTTAAAATTAAAGTTGACTGATGTGACATGGTTTTATGTCACTTTTAATTGTTAAAACCGGAAATTAAGCAAATATTTAGGTATTTTTTGTTAGATGTGATGTGTTTTTGTGTTGGTTTTATAGGAAAATAGGGTTAGCTATAAAAGAAGAGTAAAAGAGCTGATGTTTTGTAGAGACACCCACTTACGGGTTGTAAGTGGGACTTACATCCCTTGTAAGTACCATTGTAGGTGCCCACACCATGTTTTTAAAGTTTGAAATTTTTGTCTGAGAGTTACAAAGGCCACCTATGGGGCGTAGGTTTAACCTATTACCATTGTAGGTACCTCCTTAGGTGGATTATCTTAAGGATGTTGATTTCTCTGAGACCTTTAAACCCACCTAGGGTTTGTAGGTAGAACTTACGACCCATAAGTGGTTCCATAGGTTTGTGCTGACTTAGTTTATCCTTTTTTATTTTTGTTAGGATTTTTAGGTTTCTTATATATCCTTTACATACTTTATTGATGTTTTGTTATTATTTAACTTTTTACACTCAGAACATATATATTGTTTGAGATATGATTTTAACCTTGGAATCCTTGTTCTTGGTTTTTATGATTTGATATTAATTTGAGATTCTTGTTTTCATTCTTAATTTATTGTAAGATAATTCATATGCTTTCTCTCATGAATTTAATGGGTGTTCTTGCAAACACGAATGACTAAATTTTTTAACTACGATTGTCGGACCCTGATAGAATAAAAAAGTAGAGAAAGTACAAAGTCTTTCTTAATTTGATTGGTTTCTAAATGGCTGCAAAAGTTAATAGTCTACTAGTATTCAATACTAACTCCAAAAGAGAGGTTGAGACTAGGAAAATAAGATCACAAAAGTAATGTGAAGTTATCAACCTTTATCGTATTAACTTGAACCTAAAAAAAAGATGTTTGATCTGGGACGCAGGACAAGGGTTAGTAATGCAACACTTTGAAACCCAAAATAAGATGTGTGAAATTCACCAAAGGTGTTCAAAAGAAGGTTTGTGATATATAACTTGTTAGATTCTTCATGCAAGGCATCAAGATAGCTTGACCAGCATGACAAGTCTGCAGAGTTAGAAAGTCAGGGGCAACATAGTCCTATTATTCATCTCATATTGATTTCAACCTCAAGTGATTAAGATTTGTTACTTTTACTATTTTCATAAAATCCCCATATTTACTTTCTATACTTTGATGCTACTTTAGAAAGTTCGTGATAAAGATTTGGCTTATTCCTTATGGGTTTAACATCAACCTTTTTAGGTTGTTTATTTGATAGAGACCACATTATACTTCTTGGAGGTTTAATCTTAGGCGACATAAAATTTTGGCCCCATTACCGGGGAATAAGGTTATGGATTGATTAAGGCTGTTGTTTTTACTTTTCCTACTATTCTTTGAGCATACACCGTTGTATGTCAAGTACTCGAAGTCAAGGAAATCCCTTAATCCTATTTTATACTGAGAGAGAGTGGATGTGATGACAGAATCATAAGATGGTAAAGTATGAGCATAGGGTTCATGATTACCCTAATATCATTTCTCTACTTCTGTAGGATGTTCAAGAAATAATCGTGCAAACTACTACACAATTACTAGTTAAAGAGAATGTGAGAAGTGAAGATGCTTGTTGTGCAGCTCAATAAGAAAGATCAATATAGGAAGAAAAGCATCGAGCAGTACTCAAAAGAGACAGAGTTAAAAGAGTTAGAGATCAATAAACCCCAGCTTATCAGTACTTACTTGGTTTTGATGATTCAAAAGAAAATTTGGGGTATGTTGAGCCTGTCGAGATAGGAGCTATTATTTATACTAATTTGACCTAAGGTGTGACTTTTAACATTATGTGTGCTATGATTCAGTTTCTTAATCTGAAGGGTATGTTTGCTGATTGATGACACAAATATGCATATATGAGTTTTGGTGGGATTTGCACTTCAAATAATTTACCCAAGTTGAGTTAGGAAGTTTTGAGTCTTAGGTTGTTCCTATTCTCTTTTACAAGCAAAGAGAAATTATGGTTAGGGTAACTACCTTGTGGGTCCATCACTAACTGGAATGAGTTAGGCAATTAGTTCTTGGACCGATTATTCCCGCCTTCTACAATGCTATAGTTGAAGGATGAGATTTATAATTTCATTCAATTGCATTCATAGGCATTGTATGAGACATAGTTGAGGTTCAAGAAGAAGTTGATAACTATGCCCAATCATAAAATTTTAGGGAGAAACTTGCTCAAGATATTCTATAGAGCCTTGAATACAAACACCAAAGATGTTGCTGATACTATTACTAGTGGGGCTTTCATGAGTATTCATTGGAAGCTAACTGTAAAAAATTTAGATAGGGTTTTGTAATACCAATCGAGAGTGGTATATTTGGAAGGCAGAAAGAGGAGTTGATACTTATGTTGTTGGTGCTTCTAGTGAGTAGAAAATTCTAGATGATATAGTGGCTCAAGTGGTGGCATAGTTGAGGACGGAGATTTTTTTACTTACCAAGAAGTTTGCAACTATGAATGTTGAGAAAGTAAATGTAGTGAGAATGCGAGGTAAGTCATCTAGACATGATTAGTTTGACTCTGAGGAGGAGGCTAAGTATCTAGATAGAGAGATGTCAGGTTATTGAGGGAGTCAGAGGAGGCTAAGTATCTGGATACAGAGCTGGCAAGTTTTTTAAGCCAAGGTCCATGAGTCTAATAAGAACTCTTAGAACTCGATGCAAGGGAATCAAGGTCAAGACTATTATGTAGACATTTATAGGGTTTAAAGAAGATAAAAAGATAGTGACTGGTAGTGAAAAGATGATTATAAGGAGAAGAGTAGAGGTATGTTCCATCAGGGAAATGTGATACTGATTCGAGTATGGAAGCATTACTTATAAGTTGGTTAAGTGTTCACAAAATTATGAAATTTGCCTTAAAGAGATTAAGGTAGATATTTCGGGACTGAGCGAATAGGTAGAATCACGTACTACTAAAATTAAGCAGCTAGTGCACCATATTTGTAAGATATCATCGACTTTAAATCAGTGTGAGATGGGTACTATATTCAGAAACACCATTCAAAAGATGAAAAATCACAATCCATTTCAATCCATCATCATTCAGAGTGGTAAGGCTATAATTGATCAACTTATGTGGTAGTTGATAAGGTGAGAAATAATACTATTGATTTAGATGATGCACCCAAAACTAAAACTAAGAAGTTGGTGACAAATGGTAAGATGTGACAAAAGTCGATGGTTGCTGAAAAATGAGTTGATACTAACAAAGAGAAGGGTAAGGAGGTCGAACTAGTTTTTAAGACCATTCATGACCGCCCTACCTTTTCCTCAAAGGTAAGCAAGAAAAAGGGAAATATCAAAAATTAATGTCGATGTTGAAGGAGTTGTCTCTGTATATCCATCTGTATAAGCATTGGAGTAGATTCTCGGCTATGCAAAGTTCATGAATGACTTAGTGATGACAAAGAAGACAGTGAGTTTTAATCCTGCTAATAATATCCCATTATAGTGCTATAGTTTCCCAACCATTGCTTGAGAAGAAAGATGATCCTAGACCTTTCACTATTCCTCGCACTATTGGATCTCAAAATTTGACACGAGAATTACGTGATTTGAGAGCTAGTATTAATCTGATGATACCAGTTTGTACAAGCATCTGGGGTTGGGGTCACCTAAGACAACATCGATGAAATTATTGATGGCCAATTGGATTGTGAAGAAAACTGTTGGTGGTGAAGATAGATTCTTTTATATTCCCTGATAATTTTGTGATTCCCGACTGTGAGGTGGATATTGATGTTACTAATCTCTTAAGAAGGCCCTTTCTAGTCACGGGTAGGGCATTGGTTGACATGGAGATGGGATAAATAAAATTCAGCATCAATGATGAACAAGGTACTTTTAATATGGGCCAGTCAATGCAGAAAACAAAAGATATGTGTGTTCTATTTTTTCATAGACACTATTGATGAAGATGCATTGACTGCACCTATTGAGGAGAGACTTGGTGTAGAGGCATTAGCGACAGTGATCATGAACTTTGCTAGTGATGGCAATGACGAGTATGATGAGATGGTGAGTGGTATTATTGGAAGAAGTTCTTATTCTTATGCACCAAAAAAGTTGGATTTAGACTTGAAGAATAAAGAGACTCCACCATCTCGACCATCTATTAAGGAGACAAAGGTCTTTGAATTAAAGGCCCTCCACATCTCACTTGTGTTATGCATTTTTGGGGGCTAGCAATACCTTTCTATTTATAATTGTGGATGATTTAGCTGATACACATGTTGAGGCCTTATCTCGGCATTGCAGATGTTTAAATGGGTCATTGTTTGAACCATTGCAGATATTGTCAAGATTTTACCTAAAATTTGTACACATAAAATTAAGTTGGAACCAGATTCTATAACTAGCATTAAGCATCAACATCATCTGAATCCACTTATGCTAGAGGTGGTGAAGATAGGGATTATTAAGTGGTTAGATGCCAGAGTTATTTACCATATTTCTGATAGAAAATGGGTGAGACCAGTTCAGTATGTACCAAAGAAGGTGGGATCAATTTGAGAAGAATGAGTTAGTTCCCATCATACTAGTTATGAGATGGAGAGATTCTATGGATTATACAAAGATGAACATTCGGATATGGAAGGATCACATTTCTATGCCATTTATGGATCAAATATTAGACCGCCTTGCCGACATAGGATGATATCTTTTTCCTGATGGCTATTCGAGGTATAATTAGATTTATATTGCCCATAAAGAACAATATAAAACTAGTTTCACATGTCCATATAATATATTTTCATTCGGGAGGATTCCTTTTGTACATTGTAACTCTCCCACCACCTTTTAGCGTTGTTTGATGCGCATCTTTTGTTATATGGTAAAGGATACTATAGAGGTCTTTGTGGATGATTTCTTTATTGCAGGTGACTCTTTTGATGAATGTTTGTCCCATTAGATAATGCATACCATAGATGTGAGGAGTGCAACTTGGTATTGAATTTAGAGAATTGTCACTTCATAGGGAAAAAGGGAATACTTTTAGGACACAAGATCCCAAAGAAGGGAATAGAGATTGATAGGGCTAAAATTGAGGTGATTGAAAAATGTCCCTCACCTATTTTTGTCAAAGGTATTTAAAGATTCTTGGGTCATACAAAGCTTTAACGGCAGTTCATCGAGGACTTCTCTAAATTTACAAATCCATTGTGCAAATTATTAGAGAAAGAGGTGAAGTTTGTGTTTGATGATACTTGTCTCAAGGACTTTGAGTTCTTGAAAAAGTGGTTGATTTCTACTCTTATCATTGTGTCTCCATACTGGTATCTTCCATTCGAGGTGATGTATGACACCAACGGTGTAGTCTTTTGAGATGTCCTAGGCTAAAGACGTAACAAAATACATTATCCCATATACTATGCTAGCAAAGCACTCAACCCCGCACAAAAAAACTATACGGTGACTGAGCAAGAGTTCTTTGTGGTGGTGTTTAGTTTTGATAAATATTGGTCCTATCTTATTGGGACCAAAGTCATTGTGAATACTGACCATGATTCTTTGAGGTACATTATGGAAAAAAAATGCAAACCTGTGGTTGATTCATTGTGTACTATTGTTGCAGGAGTTTGATTTTGAGGCCAGGGACTAAAAGGGTATAGAGAATTAGGTTACAGAACATTTTTCCTGCATAGTTCAAATGTGTAGGTTGTGGCAGCATCAAAAGATATAATCCCCTAGTTTTCTGATTTTACCAATTATTTGGGAAGTGACCTTGTACCGAAAGACTTGTCATTTATGTAGAGAAATTGGTTTATGCATGAGGTACTAAAGTCTTTTTGGGATGAGTCATTCTTATTTTGGGTCTGCGCGGATGGTGTTATTCGGAGGTGTATTCTTGAAGTTTAGATGATGCATAATCTTAAGTCCTGTCACTCTTCCCCAGTTGGGGGTCACCATAGCGGTACTTTTATGGCCCATAATATTATATAGTGGGGTTACTATTGGTCGACTATTAATAATGATGTATATGACTAAGTTTTTACCTGTGACCTATGCTTGCGCCAAGGAAATATCTCTTGAAAGCATGAGCTCCCCATGATACCTATTCTTGAGATTGAGTCAACTGATGTATGGAGAATTGATTTCGTGGTTCTATTTCTGAGTTCTTATGGTATGGAGTATATATTTATGGCAGTTGACTATGATTCTAAATGGGTGGAAGCAGGTGCACTTCCTAATAATGAAGGTCATAGTGTCATGGCATTCATTAAGAAAAACATATTCCCTCGATTTGGTACTCTAGTACGATCATTAGTGATGGTGGGTCCCATTTTTGAAATCGTCTGTTTAAGGTCCTACTTGAGAAGTATTTTGTGAAACATTAGGTGGAAACACCTTACCATCGGTAAACAAGTGGGTAGGTTAAGGTCTCTAATCATGAGATCAAGTCCATATTGGTGAAAACTATGAATGCCAACCAAACTGATTGGTCAAGGAATCAAGATGATGCACTTTAGGATTAACAGATAGTTTTTAAGACTAACATAGGTGCCTCATGATATCATCTTGTGTACAGTAAGGCTTGATACTTGCCGGTTGAACTTGAGCATAAGGCACTACGGGCGTTAAAGAAGCTAAATTTTGAGTGGAGTGATTCTACAAATTTGAGAATGAGTAAGATGAATGAGTTGGATGATTTTTGACTTTGAACTTATGAGAGTTATGCGTTGTACATGGAGAATATAAAGTTTTACAATGACAAGATGATCTAGAAAAGGGTATTCTAGCCCGGTGATATGGTCTTGTGGTATAATTTGAGTCTTCGCTTATTTCCTGTCAAGTTGAAGTCTAGGTGGTATGGACCATTCACCGTGTTTAAGATTATTTTCTCATAGTAAAATTGAGATGAAATTAAATGGAGAAGCCCCAACTAAGGTGAATGGGTATCGTGTTAAACAATATATTTGAAGTATGGAGGATTTGAAGGTTTATGATGATGTAAGACATGATGAAGTCAGAGTAGCCAAGGAAACTGAGTCTTGCCGTGACATTAAATTAGAAGCTTTATGGGAGACAACCCATGGTTTTGTTGGAAAAGTCTGAGTATCCAACATATCCACATCATGCTACGACATTAAATCAATCACTGCTTAGAAGGCAACCAAAGTTATTAGTGTTCACTTTGTTTTCTATTTTTTAGGTTTAGAGAATGGAGAAACACCTGGAAACTGGTATGAAATTTCAAAATTCAGACAAGTCCAGGTAAATATAACTACTACCCTATTTATGGCTACGACCCCATATGCAGGCTTATACAAATAAGAGAAGAAAACAAGTTGTAGATCCCTCTTACGGACTCAATAACGGGGCTGTAAGTGGCCCCGTAAGTTGACCAAAATTTTGGGGATCAAATTTTAAAAATTTGGGTCGTGCCCATGTGGCCCAACCCGATCCAAACCTAACCCCCACTTTACACCTAAACCTGACTCCCATTACCCCATTTATTTAAAATTTAAAACTCCCACTCCCTTATTCAAAATGGTCTAAAAACGAACCTTAAAAATGGGTTAAAATAATAAAATGGGTAAAACTATTAATTTATTTTAGAAACATGTTTCCCATACTCATAGGAGTCTACAACTTAAAACCATGTAAAAATGAGTTAAAAACGAGGTTCAAATAAAAGAAAAACCATTTTAAAGCTTTATCAGTATAATCCAAAAACCCCATTTTTAAATAAATATTTTGAAGTTGTTTTGAAGATGAAATCGCGGGAAAAAATGATAATTATTATATTATAAAACTTACAAATATCAAAAATCTTAAATACTCCTTTGAAATCTGATACAAAATCAAACCAACAACACCAAGAGCTTCATGGTAGGCTCGGATTTCAGTCCAACAACACAAGAACAACAAGTTTAAGTTCGGTTTTTCAGTCCAACAACACAAGAACAACAAGAGAGATAACAATGCTAGTGAATCGAAAAGAGCCCCACACGGCTTCACTAGACTTTAAGATAACAAAATCATCAACAACAACAAGATAAAGAAAGATAGATAACTTGACATATAACATTCAAGAAACTAAGAACCCTAACATCAAGAGAGGACCCTAAGTCTAATGAATATAAACACCAAGTTCTTACGAGGACCAAGAGGCACTCAACGACCTCAAAACCCTTGTTTCTAGCCAAAGAGACAACACAAGTATCCCTCTACTTGTGAGATAATAGGGGCGGCTTCTAAGAGTGGAAGAGAGAGAGAGAAATGCTTAGTGTTTTTAGGTTACAAAAATCAGCATTCAAAAACTAAGGAATAACTCTCTAACATGTTCTATTTATACTACAAACAAAAGGGGTAAAATGACCCATCCGCCCTTGCTTCTTGTGCCAACCTTGAAGAGTAGTTTATTACACATTAAGACCTCTCTTCACACATAAAAACGTTTAGGTCCTTGGTTGGTTCAATCACCAACTCACACACGGCCATTTGCATGATCAAGGCTTGGAGTTCTTGTAATTCCCGAGCTTGGCTTCGTGTGAAAGGCCGTGTACCTGTGGAGGCTGCCCCAACTGTATCATCCTCTCCATCTTGAGAGGAATTTGACCTCAAATTCAGCATTTGGTCATCTTCAACCGCATCCACGAGGGAGAGATCACCAACGTTGAAAGTGTTGTGCACTTGATATTCCGGTGGAAGGTCAATCTTGTAGGCGTTGTCATTGATTCTCTCAAGTACTTGGAATGGACCATCACCCCTTGGCAGAAATTTGGACTTCCTTTGAGCTGGAAACCGATCCTTTCGAAGATGCACCCACACCCAATCTCCGGGTTCAAGCACAAGCCTTCTTCTCCCTTTGTTTACCCTTTTTGCAACCTCTTGGTTCTTCTTTTCAAGCTTGATCCGCACCGTCTCATGCATTTTCTTCATTGCCTCGGCTCTTTTATTTCCATCTAAGCTGGTCATAAGATCACTAGACAAAGGAGTGAGATCTAAAGGGGTAAGGGGATTCAGGCCGTAGACACATTCAAAGGGAGTCATTCCCGTGCTCGAATGTATTACCCGGTTGTATGCAAATTCCACCAAGGGTAGGTGATCTTCCCATGAAGTCAGTTTACCTTTAACCATAGAACGTAGCATAGACCCTAAGGTTCTATTTACTACCTCCGTTTGGCCATCGGTTTGTGGGTGGCAAGACGTGGAGAAAAGTAACTTCGTTCCAAGCCTACCCCACATGGACTTCCAAAAGAGACTTAGGAACTTGGAGTCCCTATCGCTCACAATAGTCCTCGGTACCCCGTGAAGCTTTACAACATGTTCAACAAATAATGAAGCTACACTACGAGCATCCTCGGTTTTAGCACATGGAATAAAATGAGCCATTTTAGAGAATCTATCAACAATAACAAAAATGCTATCTCGGCCCTATCTAGTCCTTGGCAGCCCCAAAACGAAATCCATCGAAATGTCCAACCAAGGTCTAAGGGGAGTAGGGAGTGGGGTGTATAATCCTTGAGGTAGGAGACGAGATTTCGCACTCCGGCAGGCCACGCATTGACTACAAATTTTAGTGACGTCTTTGCGCATTTTGGGCCAATAGAAGTTCTCCTCTAAGATTCCGAGGGTCTTGTCTACCCCAAAGTTCCCCATGAGGCCTCCGTCATGGGCCTCCCTCACAAATAATTCCCTCCAAAAACTAGAAGGAACACACAACCTCCTCCCTTTGAACAAATACCCATCGAACCGAGAGTAGGAGGAATGGTCATTCTCCTTAAGCCAACGGTCCCTTCCCCACTCTTCACATTCCCTAAAAATAGGAGCAAAGGTAGGATCCTCGGGATACAACAACCGCAAGCTCTCAAAACCCATCAATTTCGAAGACAAGGTAGCAACAAGCACATGTTTCCTAGACAAGGCATCGGCAACAACATTTTCCTTTCCTCTTTTGTAATGAATTACATAAGGGAAAGTCTCGATGAACTCAATCCACTTAGCATGACGCCGATTCAACTTGTCTTGGCTCTTAAGGTGTTTCAACGACTCATGATCCGTTCGTATCACAAACTCCTTAGGCCACAAATAATGTTGCCAATTTCCCAAAGCTCTAACAAGGGCGTACAACTCCAAATCATAAGTTGAGTAATTAAGAGTTGCCCCTTTGAGATTTTCACTGAAATAAGAAACGGGCTTACCTTCTTGCATCAAAACAGCCCCGATGCCAACCTTACTAGCATCACACTCTACTTCAAACATCTTATCAAAATCGGGCAATTGCAATAAAGGCGCCGAGATAAGCGTAGCTTTCAAGGCCTCAAAAGCCCTAGCTTGCTCATCACCCCATTTAAAGGGTCCGTCCTTCCTAATTACCTCGGTCAAGGGGGATGCTATGGAACTAAATCCTTTGACAAACCTCCTATAAAAGCTTGCCAACCCGTGGAAACTTCGGATTTCTCCAATAGTTTTAGGGGTCGGCCAACTTCGAATAGAGTCTATCTTGGAATCGTCCACTTCCACACCCCTTGAGCTCACGACAAAACCCGAGAATATAACCTTATCAACACCAAAAGAACACTTCTCCATGTTGGCATACAGCTTCTTCTTTCGGAGCACATCAAACACACATCTCAAATGCATTACATGATCATCAATAGATTTACTATATACCAACACATCATCAAAGTAAACCACCACAAACTTTCTAATATAAGGCTTCATTACATGATTCATTAGCCTCATAAAGGTGCTAGGAGCATTGGTAAGGCCGAAGGGCATGACCAGCCACTCATATAGACCGAATTTGGTCTTGAATGCGGTCTTCCACTCATCACCGGGTTGCATGCGAATTTGGTGATAGCCACTCCTAAGGTCCACTTTAGAAAACAAACAAGATCCGTGGAGCTCATCTAACATATCATCTAGTCTAGGGATTGGATGACGATACCTTATAGTGATTTTGCTGATGGCTCTACAATCGACGCACATGCGCCAAGTTCCGTCCTTCTTCGGTACCAAAAGCACCAGAACAGCACACGGACTCATGCTTTCCTTGATGTATCCCTTGTTGAGAAGCTCCTCAACTTGTCTTTCAAGCTCCTTAGTGTCCATGGGATTGCTCCTATAGGCCGGTTTGTTTGGAAGTTGTGAACCCGGCACCAAATCAATTTGGTGCTCAATTCCCCGAAGTGGGGGCAATCCTTGCGGAAGTTCTTGAGGAAATACATCTTCATACTCCTGCAACACACAAGAAATCAAAGGGGAAATGGAAGAATTAGTGGGGTTAGTATTAAAACAATGGGCCAAAAGTAACATCGGCTTGTTTTCATCATGGTCCACGAAGAGTTCTTTCCTCCTAGCCAACATCACTACGTTTTCCATCTCCCTTGTCGTTGGGACAGCCTCGGATGTCCCTACTGCCTCACCTACGGCATTCCCCCCCTTTTCTCCCTTTTCGGATTCCTTCCCCTTTCCCTTCAACTCTCTCATCTTTTGATGCCACTCATTTACTTGGGAGGGTGAAAGAGGATGAAGTGTGACCTTTCGGCCATCCTTCTCAAGCGTATACCGGTTGGACCTCCCATCGTGTTTAGTAGACCTATCATATTGCCATGGTCTACCTAACAACAAGTGACATGCTTGCATTGGGATCACGTCACAAAGCACTTCATCGTGGTAGTTTCCCACCTTAAGCCGAATCACACATTGCCTTGTGACCTTTAATTCACCACAATCGTTCAACCATTATAGCTTGTAAAGACTAGTGTGTAGTGTAGTTGGTAGCTTCAAGAAATTTACCATAGCATGGCTCGCAACATTTGTACAACTACCACTATCAATCACCAAGGTGCACACACTCCCCTTTACAAGACACTTAGTATGGAATAGATTTTCCCTTTGACTCGGGTCATCTATCGCCTTACTAATCATGACACGTCTAACCACAAAGTTTGGAACCACACACTCCCCTTCTTATGGATAGACATCTTCACTACCATCTACTTTATCATCATTCGGCCCATTTTCAGCTCCCTCTCCATCTTGAGGCTCGGCCTCATCCTCCCCCCTTTCGGAAACCACCTCCTCACCAAGGTAGTACACTTTCCCTTCTCGTAGGATCACATTGCGCCGGTTCGGACATTCATTGGCCTTATTCCCCCAACCTTGGCACTTGAAGCATTGGAACCCCTTTGGGTTGGGATATTTGTGAGCCTCCGGTTTCGGAGGGAATTTAGGGACTATTTTGGACTCGGGCAGCTTCGTAGGGGCGGGTTGGTCCTTGTTTTTGGGCCAACCCGAGGGGGTTTGTACCCTTGCCTTGAAGGATGATCTCTCCTTAAGTTCCCTTTCAATCTCAAGGGCCGCTTGGAATATACCGTCAATGGTTTCAAACCGGTGAAGGGTCAAATGAGTGGAGATCTCTTTGTTCAACCCACACTTGAACCGGATGATGTCGTGACTGATTTGCTCCCCACGATGATCAAGTTTCAACATGAGTTGTTGGAACTCATCAAAATATGCCATCACACTCTTGCCTCCTTGCCGCAAGCCATATAATCTAGCAAGCAACTCATGACGATATCTCTCGGGAAGGTATCGTTGTCTCATCAAATACCTCAACCGAAACCAAGGTGGTGGCTGTCCATCAACTAATTCATTACCAAATCGTTTAACATACTCCCACCAAGTGTTAGAATAGCCCTTGAGGTGAGCTATAGCGTAGCAACTCTTCTTTTCTTCCGAGATGTCATTAACTTGGAAAACTTTGTCACAAGCCGATTCCCAAGTTAAGTAGGTCTCGGGGTCACTTTCACCCTTAAAGATGTGTAGGCTCAACTTGATGGTGTTGATGACTACGTCTCTCTCTTGGTGTCGGTTTCCCCTATCTCCATACCCCCGGTATCTCCTAGGTTCTCCTCGACCCCCTCTTAACTTCTCCTCCCTCATATAAGCATCATCAAAGGCTCCATCTCCTTCATACTCCTCTCTACCGTATCCTTCAAAGTGGGCTGGTCGGCCTTGGCCGTTTTGATTCGGAGGATTTGGAATTTGCGGTCTTTGGGCTAATGGAGCTTGGAATGGAGGGTTCGGATTTAGTGGAGGTACTTGGCGTCCAAATCCCTCTTGTGGAATTGGAGGGGCTTGGAAATGTAGTGGTCTAGTGGGGTCTCGGTTTGGAGGAAAATAGGTAGTTTGGCTTGCGGTATTTAGTGGAGCTTGGGGTGCATTTAGCATTTGGTGGACTGTTTCGGGGGTGATGGTTGCGGAGGAGGTCCTATCATGACCATTGGTAGATACATGTAGAGGAGTAGAAGGACGAGAGTTCCTTTGACTCTCCACTTGTTCTAATCTCCCACTAATAGTCGACACTTCCCCCTTTATTGCTGCCAAGTCCCCTCTCACGGCCCCAAATTCCGAATTCAACCTTTCAAGTGTCCGGGTAACGGCCTCAAGAGTGACCCTCATAGAATCAAGGGCATTAGTATCCACATTATGAGACGTAGCTCCTTCCATTGTCAAGATATTATCCGCTTTAGTTCACCACAAGTTCGTGTTCCACAAGTGTTGTATAATTGGCTAGTAACCGTGAAATTTTAAGGTATGAGTAAGCTCTTATCCGGAATGGATTCTTGTTTGAAGACTCAAAGAATTCTTGCCGGACTAGAGTCAAAAATCAGCAATTCATTCAAACGAATAAAAGCACTCAAATAATCGTTGACACGAATAAACGGTTCAAGGAACTAGTTGACAACCTAGTAGGAATGTACTAGTTTGTTAATTAGTTCTAGGACCAAGTAAGGGAAACCAAGGATCAACAATTAGCAACCAAAGAATATCCTAAGTTGAGCTTATAGTGACGTGGAAGCATGCAATGGTTCCACACGTTCTCCTTCTCTTTTTTTTTTGTGTTAATATTCACACAACTTGTTATAGTTTGCAAAGTGTTTTGGTGGGAAAAAAATAAAATCTTGTAGTATTTCAACCTTTTCAAACTCAAGAAAGTGAGGTTTGGTTGACTAATCCCACAAAACAAGGCTCCTTGAATTAGGGAAAAGTGATTGACAAGACTAGAAGGTGATGGGTGCAAGTCTTTCACAACAACTTTATAGCTTGTCTTACAACTTGAGCACACAACAAGATGAACAAGATGAACAAGTTCAAAAGATGAACACCTCAACAAACTTCATCAACTTCTTTAGCACATAAACACACAACCACCGATTTTTTTTTCTTTTGGTTATCAACAACATACAACTTTCGGCCACTTCAAGTCACTACACAATGTTCAAGTTTTCAAGCTCAACTTTTGGATCTAGACACCTTAGTGTTGGTGAGAAAGAAACCAACACTAGAAACTCACTAAACAAGCAAAATAACACGTAGATCTAAACATACAACATCATTCTTGGTTTCAACTTTTAATGGACAGATTTTCAGAATTTCTTTTTGGCGTTGTTTGTTTAAGCCGTGAACTAGCCCAAGATGGGTTATGTTGGAACACAACCGGTCTTGCTTTGATACCAAATGATACAAAATCAAACTAACAACACCAAGAGCTTCATGGTAGGCTCGGATTTCAGTCCAACAACACAAGAACAACAAGTTTAAGTTCGGTTTTTCAGTCCAACAACACAAGAACAACAAGAGAGATAACAATGCTAGTGAATCGAAAAGAGCCCCACACGGGTTCACTAGACTTTAAGATAACAAAATCATCAACAACAACAAGATAAAGAAAGATAGATAACTTGACATATAACATTCAAGAAACTAAGAACCCTAACATCAAGAGAGGACCCTAAGTCTAATGAATATAAACACCAAGTTCTTACGAGGACCAAGAGGCACTCAACGATCTCAAAACCCTTGTTTCTAGCCAAAGAGACAACACAAGTATCCCTCTACTTGTGAGATAATAGGGGCGGCTTCTAAGAGTGGAAGAGAGAGAGAGAGAAATGCTTAGTGTTTTTAGGTTACAAAAATCAGCATTCAAAAACTAAGGAATAACTCTCTAACATGTTCTATTTATACTACAAACAAAAGGGGTAAAATGACCCATCCGCCCTTGCTTTTTGTGCCAACCTTGAAGAGTAGTTTATTACACATTAAGACCTCTCTTCACACATAAAAACGTTTAGGTCCTTGGTTGGTTCAATCACCAACTCACACACGGCCATTTGCATGAACAAGGCTTGGAGTTCTTGTAATTCCCGAGCTTGGCTTCGTGTGAAAGGCCGTGTACCTGTGGAGGCTGCCCCAACCGTATCAAAATCACCCAAATCCGAGCTTTTAAGTCCCAAAAATGGTGAAAATGGGTTTTTGATTCTAAACTTCGGTGGAAATCATGAAAAATAAAATAGAAGTTGTTGATAAATGGGGAAAATAGAGTTTTAAATTTATAGAAAAAGATTCTATGAGAAAAACACATTGAAAATCATCAAAATCGCTGCTTCCTAGATCCAAAATGTCAAAAATGTTAATTTGGGTCTTATACTTAGCGATTACCGCTAAAAGTTAATGGTGTCATCAACAGGTTAAAGTACCACTAAAGAGGTAGTGTGGTCACATTAACGGTCAGTCAAATGGTTAACGACTGCTAAAGCGACCACACAAGCACCAACAACTTTCAAAACTTGTTTTTAACCCTTGAAACTCATCCGAAACCCTATAAAAATAAACCAATAGTGGAATTTGATTAAAAAAAACATGTTCTTGATCCAATAGAATCATAAAAATTGCATACGAGAATGTTTTAAGTAAATGTGGGACCCACACATATAGTTCCATTATTTATATAATTCAACCAATAGCCCAAAATAAGTCAAAAATCCTCGGGACCTGAACTAAGGGTCACCCTAACCTAAAATCAATGTTTTAGAGCTGATGGCGGTGTAGGAATTCTCATCCGAGGTCATTTACTAGGAGTTTTGGTTTGAGACGAAATCCTCATAAAACAAAATCTCCAAAATAGGGAATCGATATTAGAATCCAAATGAACTGTCCGACCACTGGATCGATAGTTACGACAAGTCATAAATGACTTTTAGCCACTGTGGGAAGCCTTGAAATGTCAAAAATACTCACAAATAGAGGAAATGACCTAGAGGTTCATTAGAATATCCACAACTAAAAAGACCTTCATACACAAAAGTCGATGGATAAAAAGATCATCAAAACTTGAAATGATGAGGTATTGGGCCTGCATGCTCCGAGCGCGACTTCCCAGATAACCTCCATGAAGAAATGATGCTTTCAAGGGATTTTGCTATAAATATCCCTTTTAGAACCAACTTCCACACTTTACTATCAAACAACCAAAACTCAACCCCAACCACCAACTATCCTCTAACTAAATTGAAGAACGCTGATGCTTGCAAATCCGAACAATGACACAGTAATACCAAACTAGTACCAACACAATCTAATAAAAATTACTCCAAACCAAAGGAAAACCAAGGCATGGGTCATGCAACTAACTTCAAATCAAAATATATCCTTTTTTTTATCTTTCCAAAGATACTATCCACTCCAAACCAAAAAGAAACTCACCAGAGTTTTGTCTGCACAATCCCATCATGCTAACCTTGACGAACTAAGGTTGATCCATAAGAAATCTATAATGGTAACCATGAGAATAAGCCCATAAGGAGATAACTGGGAACATAAATGTAGATAACCAAGGTCTGCAATCAAATTCGATGATACAACTAGTCTGAATAATCCTTAAAATTGGCTACTAGGTGTCTGAAGCACAACCACTCACCACTGAATAATTCTCTCTAGGATGTCCCACCAATTGAGAATAAAACCAAGGTAAATCAAATTCAAGCATATTCTTCTCGCTGAGTATATTATAAAAAATCTCAATGAAAACTAAATACCTGAGGTCAAAGATAAAGGAACTAATATCGTATCCATGAACTATCATCTGAACACCGATCAATCATAATCTATCTGAACTAAAGAAGACTTAATAGGTAACTACTGAGTAGACTCAACTAGCCTATAAATGAAGCCCCAATACAAAAAATTCTAAAAATAAAGGTTGCACCTAAGTTCTATAACTCCATGTTGAAACTTGAACATCAAGGCCGAACTGCTCGATCTCAACTAACAAAACCATAACAAAATATGGGTAATCAATCATACCACAAATCTATCATAGCTTCAAATCGCAATACTAAGGAGTCTAAACAAAAATTAAGCCAACAAGCCTAAACTAAGGCCAAATACTCAAATCTACCTTAGTATTTAAATTAGATATATCCTTACTGAATCATGCAAGAACCAAAACCAAAACATAGATGAAGAACAAAATCACCACAGAGGATAAATCACCAACTGATAACACATTGAATCAACTCCATATCTGATGGAGGGCATAAACCACCAAAACATACTCAAGAACTCCCTAAGGTTACAAACCGCACTAATAATAGCCAAATCTCTAGAAACTCTAAAAATGCAACTTTAGACGAGAACTAATCAATCCAATACCCCATCTCGGCATAGAATACCTACATGCACACATCACCAAGGAGAACCACTCCACCAAGTCTTATTAGGCCAAACAAATTTTAAAATGACGATTTCCTAAATCTACCCAAGTAGGAAAATTATAACTCAATCAACCCATGAATCACCATTCTGAGGAAGAAATTACCAATCTCGACACCAATGCTATGGTCAAGACACTACCAAAAAGATCACTTTTTCTACCTTCTAACTCCACTTAGACAAAAACCACATCATGGCAAGAATAGAGTATCTAACTCCACACCAACACCAGGAGCAAATCACCACCAAGAGATGAACCCAACAAACCAAAAAAATAAATCTAAGACATCTTAACATCAACATCAAAACCACTATCGAAAGATGAACTAGCCAAATCACAAGAACGGACCCTAAATTGGTCAGCCTAAAAAATGGGCAACATGAGAGGGATAGACATTGCAAAAACTTTTACAACCCAGGAGGAAACTCCAAGAATCTTAACTCAAGAATGGGCAATATAACCAAATTTCAAACTCTAGAAAAATAATTGTATCCTAACTCGATATCAAGACATGGAATAATCGATATAAATCTACCTAGAAATATACACACACACACACACACCAACCTATTCAATTATTATTGTTGTATTCTATTGGGAATACTAGATCGATTACTGAATAAATTATGGCATATAACAATGATATAAATCTACAGAGGCATAGAATCATCAATGGGTAAGAGAACCTAATAGCAATAAATAAAAGGCAAAAGTAGGAAATAAAAGTGCACAAATCACGGTGAAATCCAAAGTCACATGCCTGATGGGTTTGGGAGAGAACTAATCTTATTGGGTCCAATCTCGTACTGACTGGCTGAATCATCAACTAAGGTGCGAAGCACACCGTCTCCAATTGATGGGGCCTCAATACTATGAGACTGGTCTGAATGAGCATAATGATTAGGGATCACATATTAGAGATACTCTCTGACCAGTGATCAATCTCTCTACAATCATTGAAAACCCCTAAATCCCTAATATCGCAAGAAATACGAGCTGATCCCAACTGGCTAATAACTATTGTCGAGGGCACTCCCTACTAAAATGACTATCCTTCCCACAATCATAACAAACCTCAGGAACTCTATGATGGTGAGGAATATAAATTATGTTTGGGGCACTCGGTAGAACAATGTCAAGTCTCGCTCTAAAATAAGCCTCTTGAATACTTTGAAATGATGTATCTTCTAATCTTAAATGGAATCCATGTCCTGAAAACCCATATTAAATACTCTGCAAGGTCTGAAGAGAATCTATCTTCTATAACCTCCATGATTAATCTAAGAGTCACCCGTAGTTTAATATGCCACTTACACAGAATAAATAGGCTTTAAGTAAAGTTGACCTCAACGGGGAGAAGCCTCACTCCTAAATGGAATACCAATAGCACTATACTGATGACATGGCCTTTTACAGCCACCTCCATAAGTACCAATACATGCTCTTGCATGATTAACAACCTAAGAGAAGGAACACGTAGAATCTGTCAAATTCTCTCATGTAAAATTGAGTGGAAATGCTAATCCTCTAATAAATCTAAAAACTATGTCATGTTCTAAAGGGTATTACATAGGAATATGTCTGGCCCACTCAAGAAACCCAATCTTGTATTTTGAAACCAACAAGGAACCCTGATGAACATTAATAAACATAACACTGGACTGAGAACTACTTGATGAATCAAATGTCATCACTGCTTTGATGTATCAACAAAAAGACTTAGGATCCCAAATATCGAACCTCAAATGGTTGAAGCAATTATAATCTACATCAGAGCTTGAGCTAGCCCCGAATACTCTGGTTGATGCTGAAGATCTTCGATAACTATTTGTAACTCCTTGGTCCAATGCTATGCTGAAACTATGGAAATGCATGTTAAAGTCCCATCCATATCTATTGTAACCCCAAATCATATATCTAGGACAAAATTGAGTCAAAGAACATACTTGAGGCTTATAGAAATATGGACACGCTACAAGGAATCAAGAGAAAAATTTCCTAAGAATGTCTTGTAGCCTCAAAAATATAGGTTACGAATGTCTCCTCATCAATTTATAGGACTCCACCAGACATTTAGCACTTGTACCAACACACCCGTAAACCTAGGATCAAATATAAATTTGTAATGAGCCAATTTCTCAGTTTATAATGGCGAACTACGATAATCCCCTAGTAGGTAAGACAACCCAAAGTCCGAAACTACAAGTAACAGACTACCAAGAAGGAAGGAAAAAGAATATGCAATAAATATAGTAAAAAGGCAAAAAATCTAAAAGCTAGTCTTAAAACTTTATGGAATCAGTACACGAGCTTCTAACATAATAAGACCACAAAATAAAGTGCCAAATGAATATACTGATACAACACCTCTCTAAATACAACATAGAGATTAGTCTAATACATAGAAGAGTGAATAAAAATGCTCTAAATGCCAGGAGCTCACCCGATGTCTCTGAACCATAGATGTTCTACATGACGAACATAACAATAGTGATAACTTGTACTACGATCTTCATGATGCAAAAGTGTAGGATGAGTACTAAACATGTAGTACTCTTTAGGCACCTACTTACTGAGCTCCAAAGATAATGCAAATATAAATAACATGCTACATGAATATAAACAACACCCAAAAATCTAGGATACCATATCGTAATGCTAAGAAGACAATAAGGATGAACTATCCCTATTCTAGCTGTACTCAAGAATCTAAGCACTGTACCGTATATCATTAGCCAATATAAAAATAAAGAATAGAAGAAGTGTATATATATACATATATATGTGTGTGTATATATATATATACATATATATATATATATTTATACAATGCCAAGAAATGGATATACAACATGAATAAATGAAAGTAAAGTGGGATATACGACAATACTATAACTACTATAGATTAGTACATATATATAAGCATGGCCAACACAAGGTACCACTTAAGTAATTACACTAGCATCGCAAGACCTTTTGACCATAGTAGGAACTAGTACTAATATAAATATGGTCTCTAATCCATAAACATGAGATAATTACCATAATAAAGAAACTGTGAAGATAACAATCATAATATCAGGGTCTAAATCAATAATGCCTAACAATTGGATAATTATGCATAATAATATAACTGTAAGAAAAAAGAACCAAAATCATACCTCAAATCTCAATACCAGTACAATAATTAACCTATCATGAACTAACCATAATAATAAAAATAACATAAAATAACAGGCTTTCCAGAACAGATAATACTTAATTGGGCCTTTCATAAATTCCAATCACCATAGGCTTGGAAGGTCGAATCAACATGCAATACATAACAAGCCATACACATCACTTGTACACATGCAACCTCCATAAGGTTGATAGATATAGGTTCATACTGGTGATAGAAAATGCACATTCATGAATGAATATGAGGAGAATCCATAATACCTTAACCAGTAAATCATTATAATTTGAATAAACTTTAACTGTAAGTCATATAAGTATCACCAATCACAGGAATTGAATCAGAACTTATACCATCAATATCATCAATCACCATATCATTGATATCATCAATTGTTGGACTTAAATCGGAACTCATATCATCAATATCACCATCAATATATTCTACACAGTGTCATATATATATATATATGTATATATATAATGAAAATCATTTACCCTCTTCAGCTTTGGTATAAAAATCAAACTCCCCCACTCAATTTTGAACAATAATCATCCCCCTCTTTATCCTATTTATCTTTTTTAAATGTCTACTTTAACCTTACTCTATTAATATTTATTTTTCTTTACTTATTCATAATAATGAGTACTTTTATTTTGTAATCCATCTAGTAAATTTTATTTAGCAAAAATAAATATTATTTTTTATACAAAAAATGAAAGTGAAAAGCCTTAATTTTAGCATATAAGTTAATGATGTTCTAAATAAAATAAATGAGCATAGTTACAAAAAACAACAATATATGCAATGTATTCCTACAAAGTGGAGTTTGGTGCAGATAGAGTGTACGAAATCCGTACCACTACCTTCGAGGTGAGATAGAAAGATTATTTCTAATAGACCCTCACCTCAAGACAAAGTGGACAAAAGATAATAAGGATTAACACAATAACATATAGTAACGGGTCAATACTACCACACTATCATAATACTATAAGCGATTTACCTACAACAACATATATCAATAAGGATCAAAGAATAAAAAACTAAAAGCATGGCACTAAAACTAATTTTAAGGAAAAAATTTCTACCTACAAGAATGAACTTACTCCAACTTCCTAATCTTCTACATTAATTTGCATTCGCCACACCTTCCTAATAATCAAATTGTTGATTATAATAACTTAATAAATATATTCTAATGCATGCAATATAAAATAACTAATAAAAATGGAGATATAGTATAAAATATATTAATTCATAAAATTTACTTACATTGTTAATAACTTTTAATTATAATTAAGAATATCTCATTAATGACAATCAAAAATCATTTATCTATATAAAAAATAGTAAATAAGTAAACAAATGAAACTTAAATATACACACACATACATATATAAGTACTTAATGCATGTAAAAAAATAACATTCATAAAAAATACCTTAGCTTTTTTGACAAATTTATAAAATGATTTTCTACTGATAAAATTAATGAATTTAAGTAAAATAATTATATAAGTAAAATAAATAAATATATAATATTATTATAAAATAAGTTATATAAATAGGGATTACAAATTTAAAGGGTAATATAGACAATGTATAGGATAAGGAGGGAGAATGTCTATTGTTTAGAGTGAGCGGGGAATTTGATTTTAAAAGTAAAGTTGGGGGGTGTAAACGATTTTCACCATATATATGTCTCTCTCTCTCTCTCTCTCTCTATATATATATATATATATATCAAGTGCATGGAGAGGACCGTGTCTAAAAGAGTATAAGTCCGTAAATCTATTCACGAGGTAAACTTTTGCGACTAAGTCATAATCAAAGTATACAAAGGCATCAAATCTCTCACGACCAGGGAAAATAGTAGTAACAAAATCTATCATATATATATATATATTAAATACACAGAGAAGACTGTGGCTAAAATAGAATAAGTCCATAAATCCATTCCCGAGGTTAAATTTTGGGACTAAGTCATCATCAAAGTGTAGAAAGGAATGAAATCTGTCATGACCAGGGTAAATAGTAGTAACAAAATCTATCTTGCTCAAATCTCTAAATCATTATTTTTAGTCTCAAAGGCTCATAAGTTATTCATTAAGATGGTACGATTTCCATTATGAAGAAATCCATTTTAAAAGTGAGAATTGGAAATAGATCATCCATTTTAAAAGTGAAAACTGGAAATAGATCCTTTTTTAGGAAAAGAGTAATAAACGCATATTTTAGTTTGAACCGTACAACATGAACACATGAAGAAAGGAGAGGATATACGGTAAACCATAACTACATATATAAATGTATGTACATAAACAAGGCTAACCCAAAGGTACAACCTAAAGTAGTCAAACTAGCATCTCAAGGCCTCCTAATCATATTAGGAACTAGTATGAGCATAATAATAATCTCTAATCCATACGTCTAAACAAAAAATAATAATCCATAGTAAAATAAGAATAATAGAAGGGACTCAGTATCATACCTAGAATCTCAATACCAGATCAATAATCAATCGGTCATGAACTAGCCATAATAATAATAACAACAACACTGTGAGTCACTACCTAGTCTAAAAAACTAATACCTAACTGAGCCTTTCATAACCACCACCGACATAGTCTCAACAGGTTGAATAAACATTAAGAAAAAAATATTCTTACCTATGTGCATGCAAGGATTAATGGAAACAAAATTCACAAAACTATAAACAATCCAAGAATAAAAATGTAACCCTGATGTATAATCTCATACCAACAATATCATCATCAATAACTGATTTTGAACCAATGCTCATATAATCAACATTATAATAACTAATTATCGGACATGAATCAGTGCTCATATTATCAATATCATAAATTGATAGACTTTGCCTAGTATAAAATATATATATAAATTGATATACGTATAAAATGCACAACTAAGACAATAGAAAAAATATTAAAAGTATGTGAATCCATTAACCAAGGTAGACTCCAGAACTAAATCATCATAAAAGTATAGAAAGGGTCGAAACCTCTTTCGACCGAGGTAAATAGTAGTAGAAAAATTGTAGACCAAAATCTATCTAGGTAAAATGTCTAAAACATTATTTTTAGGTTGAAAGGCTCATAAGTTATTCATTAAGATAGTATGGTAGCCATTAAGATGAAATTCATTTTAAAATTGAAAAGTAGGAATAAATCATTTTTAGGAAAATGAGTAGAAAATCATCTTTTAGTTGTGATCATACTATTTACACCTAAGTGATCATGATTCCACCAAATCAATGTGTTCCATCACTAGTATCCAAAAAAATTTATTGAAAGCATCCAAATATTTACAAACTGCGGTAACGTCCTTTAAAAGGATAAGCCACTTCTCGAAATCCAACCAATGTCATAATCATGACCTTGGGCCAATAAATTGTATATCCAACATAACCAAAATATCATAATATAGACAAACATCACAATTCGTTGATTAATGTAGTAAATATCATGCTAAAGGATCATTGGAATCCACTACACCAAATGTGCTAGCAACCTAGGGTAATAGGATCCTAGAAGAAAAATATATATTTTACCTTACGAGTCAAATCATCCATCTAATCCCTAACTCATAAATTAGGCTATGTCACAATATTCTACCCACAATCACATCCTAAAATTCCTATTTAACATGTAATATATATAGTACACCATGTCATGAAGAAGAGATCTAGAAGCCTACCTCAATGCCAAATCGTAAATCCTTGAGTTACCCATAAGTCATTCGTCTTCACTCCACGTTATTGAAATGCTGCTACTCTATCAAAATCATAATTTATATTTCATTAAGAGTAAAATAAGGCTCATATTGCTACACAAAAGGTCTGGTTAAATATTTGGTCAACAAAGGGCCCACGAAGCTTGCAAATGGAATAAAAAAATTGAACCCATCAAGAGATCCCTCAATTGTTAAGAAATGTGTGCTAAAACTATAAGCACAAATAAAGAATAATTTGGGTATCAAATAAGCCCTCAAATATTTTGAATTAAAGTCCAAATTTCTAATAATTTTATTAAGAATTAAGATGGAAATAGAAGAAAAAATTAATGAGAATTGTCCAAAAAAGAGTTAGGATAGCTTAGCTCAACTTATTTGGATGGTTCCCCATATATTCCTCTCTTTAAACTCTCAATTTGGTGTAGAAATAGTAGAGAAATGGTTGGGGAAAAGGCTATTTTAAGCAGCTAGGTGTCGCTTAAGTGACAACACTTTTGCTTATTTAATCTACCAATGGGTTAGGGTATGTCTTACATGAACCCCATATATCTTATGTGATGCCTACTTAAGTGGAAAAAGTATCGTGTGTACGATCACCGATCAGAAGGCCAGTATTGGTTAAGCGACATATAGTTGCATATGTGATGACCGAGTAAGCAATCCCATTATCACTTAAGAGGTCACAGCAGTGACATTATGCACCAAAGTTGTTAAGTCTAAAATGGTCTTTGATTGGGTGTTTGGGATTAATTCAAAACTCCATACGCGTAAAAAAAAATATGCTACCATTCAAAATTCAATGTTACTAACTTAGTGGAACCATTAAAACCTTCTTCCGAGATTATTTTGACTAAGTGTAGGGACCATATCTATAGTTTTATTCTTTTCATAATTTTCCATTAGCCAAAAATGAGTTTAGAAGTCTCGGGACCTGAACCAAGGGTCTCTCTAAGAAAAAAATCAATGTTCTTGAGTTGTTGGAATTCTCATTCAAGGTCATCTTCTAGGAGTTTTTTTTTCAAGACCATAACAAAAGATCATGAATAGGAAAATGAGCCAAAAATCCAAATAAACTATCTAATAACTAAACTGACAATTCCATCAAGTCATAAATGACCTGTAGCTAGTATGGGAAGGCTCAAAACATCAAAAATGCATTCAAATTAAGAAAATAACCTAGAGGGTCATTACAGTCCCCATAGGTACCATAAGAATGGCTAAAACTTATGTCTATGACCTTCGTTTAGAATGGGCTTCGAATAAAGAAACTATGACATTCACAACCAAAATCTTCCCAATCTGAGGATAAGAGCATGATTTAGTTGTTGGTTCAGTGGAGAAGGTATAGTTAGTTTTAGGTTTTAGTTTTGGTTTTGGAGAGAATGAGGATAAAACTTGATCTCAGTCTGATGTGGGATATGAGGCTGCATTCATTTCTAAGAGTAAGTTAACATCAAAGATTTGCTGCACCCAGTCTGACTAGGGTGATGATATAACTGAGGTCCCATAGGAAATATCATTATCATTAGAAAAGGGTACCAAGTCCACTGCTCAGGTCACTCAATCTATTATTTTGCACCTATTGCATAGGAGTCTGACTCTACACATGTCTCAGCCGTCACTGTAACTGAGACTCCTCTGAGATGGTGTATGGAGGAGATGTAACAACTTTATGAGAGTGAGATATTTATCACCGAGAAGTGTTACCTTATAGCCAAATGACTATGAACACATGAAAATGGACTTACAAGATGCAAATTCCAATAACTAAACAAAGAGAAAACAACACATAGAATGGAGATGAAGAAGAAGATTACTTGAAATTGAAAGATAGATAGAAAGACCCTTACTCTTATTAAGTGATAAGCACTAGAAGATATTTCAAATCTTCAAACACACTTCACAAACAAGAGTTCAAACCTTTCTCTTAGGTGGCCCAAAGGAATCACTCTTCCTTAAGTACACCTTTCTTGCCAAATTATCCAAGACAAGTGAAACCCTAACTTCAAATGTTAAAGACCCAATTTTTGGATTCTACACTATCAACTACAAGAATAAAGATACCAAATATGAGTAAGTTTTAATGTAATTCAAATCTAATGATAAAAGTGAAGAAATGGTCTATTTATACTATTACATGCCAAATGACAAAACTACCCTTAATGAGGGATTAGATAGAGGCGCCTATGGAGTGTTAATTTGAAGTGTCAAATGTCTTTATTTCCCTTCACTTGAGGTGCCTATGGAATGCATAAGTTCCCCTCGTTCCTTCACTTGATCAAGGCTTGAGAAAAATCTAAAAAGTCTTCAATTGATTTCCAATTCCGAAGCCTCAACCCTTAGACCATACTTTGTGCTTTTGATGCTCCTTGTGTTTGTATCATCCTCTTTATCTTGAAGGATTTTTTTCCTCAAATTTAGATCTTTCAAAACCAAAGAGAGGGCAAAAACAAACACAAAATCCCCTTGGTAGGAGTGTTAGCATTAGTACCACACTTATATCATCAACCCATGGTTGCTCACACTTAACATACATACACATATCCTTGGTTTTTTAACATAAAAAGCTTAGCATAAAGGGTACCAAAGACATGAATAGCCTCAATATCAAGAATAAGTGAGCACGACCAACAACTATAACCTTCACATCTCAAGAGTATTCCGGAGTCAAATGGGAGAAAATAATAAAGGCTTAAGTCTATATGGCCCATTCCTTTTACTAGGTTACCAAGTTCACAATCATTCAAGACATTATCCACCACTAGGAAAAACACAAGGTCACTATGAACAAGATTAATATAATGGCTTTTATTACACAAATTCAATGGACCATGTTCAATATCAAGACCATTATTATTAATATCAACACTAACTTGGAAGTTTCCAATCACACTATTCTCATGTTCAAGTAGTGAACTAATCTTAGGTGTGCATGGTTTACTATACATATCAAGAGATCTAACAACAGAAGAAACATGCACACCTACATCAAGGATTTCCGAAACCTTTACATAAGGAATCACATGACAATAATATAAGCTCAAGGAAACATAGGGAATAACATCATTACCTCGATTTGGACTAGGACAATCCTCTGTTTTGAAGCTCTCGGCCAAGGTTGTTTTGAGGCCACTTTCATGTGAGATTTCTTGTTGATACTCCTTTGATAATTCATGATCTTTAACCTACAAATAAGGATTATCAAGGCTAGGTAAAATTCTAGCCTTTGGGTTAGTGAGTATCGAGGGACCTTGGTGCACAAGTCCCACAAACAAAGTTGTTTTCCCCTTTCCTTTCTCACAATCCAAAACTTCCCCTCCCTTTTCCTTCTTTATTTTCTCATCCAACTTATTGGTTTTCTCTTGGATTCCATTCACACTAGATGGTGGAAGAGAAAGAAGAGTGAATCTTTGACCACCATTCTCAAAGGTGTACCTATTAGACCTTTCATCATGCATAGTATGTCTATCAAATTGCCAAGGCCTTCCTAACAAGATGTGACATGTATGCATAGGGATTACATCACACTTCACTTAATCATGATAATTCCCTATTTTGAATCTAATAACACATTGTTGTTTGACCTTCAATTCACCATACTTGTTTAACCATTGATGGTTGTATGGGTTCGGGGAGGGATAGTGGGTAATTTCAAGTGATCAACCAAAGTGACACTAACAATATTCACACCACTCCCACTATCTATAATCATGGAAATCACACTTTCTTTTATAAGGCACTTGGTATGAAAGAGGTTCTCTCTTTTATCATCCAAGACCTTAATAAACAAAGTTCTCTAAACCATATAACTAGGGACATCACATTCCCCTACACAAGGGAACACCTCTTCCTCACTTCCCTCTTGAGTTTCAGGTTCTATGCACTCTCCATCTTGAGAGTTGTCATCATTCCCCTTGGTTTCTAATTCGACTTCTTCACCAAGGTAGTACAACCTAACTTCCCTTAGGATCACATTTATTTGAGTAGCACACTCACTTGCCCGATGACCCCAACCTTGACATTTGAAACATTGCAACCCCTTAGATAAAGTAGGAAGGGCATTTGGCTTCACCTCAAACTTTGGAGGTTTGTATGATACTTGATTATTTGAGATTTAAGAAGAAGGAGAAGATAAAAAAGATTTGTCTTTGTGACAATCCGAAGTCAAAGAACTTACCCCTTTATTTCTTTTCAAACCCGAACCTTGTTGCATTTTGAGCTTGTAAGCCGACCTCTCTTTGTTCTCCTTTTCAATCTCCATGGACGCTTGAAAGACTTCAACCATGGTTTCAAACTTGTGAAGAGTCAAACGGGAGGATATGTCCTTGTTCAACCCAACCTTGAAGTGAATAACATCATGTTGCACTTGTTCACCTCTATGATCAAGCTTCAAAATGAGTTTCTGAAATTCGTCATAATAGGCCATGACACTCTTGTTTCCTTGCCTCGAGTTATAAAGTTTTGCAAGAAGTTGATGCCTATAGTGTTCCAGCACATACCTCTCTCTCATTACACTTTTCAAGTCTTCCCAAGGGCTTGGTTGGCCACCAATCAAGACATTCCCAAATCTCTTAGTGTAATCCCACCATGTATTTTCATAGCCTTCAAAGTGTGCAATGGCATAGCAAATTTTCTTCTCCTCCATTAAGTCATTCGCTTGGAACAACTTTTCACAAGAGGATTCCCAAGCTAAGTACACCTTGGGGTCACTTTGTCCCATGAAGACCAGAATGCCAACCTTTATAGAATTGATGCCAATGTCTCGGATTCTTTGATGATCAACATGGCCTTGTCTTACCTCATGCCCTCGGAATCTACCATCATAAGGTCCCCTTTGCTCATATCTTTCTATTTTTTCTTCATCAAACCAAGGATCACCATGAGGAACTTCATAGCCTTCGTACTCCCCTCTATCATAATCCTCTATTTGGATGGGTGGGTTTTAGATTTGAGGCCTTTGGGGAAGTGAGTTTGGTCTTTGATTATTTGGGACTTGAACTTGTGGTATTGGGGAAAGAGGAGGGTAAGGTCTTTGTTCCATGGGATTTGGCATTTGGTAAGTGGTATGTTGTGGGGGTAGTAGATTTGGATTTGGTGGTGGAGTTTGAGTTCCAAGTCCTTCTTGTTGGACTTGGTTCATTTGATGGTGTAATGGTCTTTGTAGGGTCTGGTTAGGAGATGTTTGGGGTTGATTTAGTGGCTGGTTTTGTGTAACTCGTGGAGGGTTAAGCATTTGGTGAAGAGTTTTGAGGGTTATAGTCATGGAAGAGTTATTGGCTTGGACACTAGAGGATGCATGGTAGGGATTAGGAGTAGAAGGTCGTGAGTTCCTCCTACTTTCAACATAATCAAGTCTTCCACTAAAAGTGGAAATTTCACCCCTCATAGAATCCACATTACTCCTCAAGGCATCAATATCACTCTCCAATTCTCTCCTCAAAGTATCATTACTATCCTCCATTTTTCAGGCAAAGGTCTCAAAGTGAGCCTTCAAGGCTCCTATTCTATCATTTCCCAAGGATTGGTGTGAACAATCATCGGCTTTCAAGGTCAATTATACCTAAAAAGAGCGCAAAAACAGCAAGCAACACAATCTACAAAACGAGCAAACAAGTTAGTTCAAAAGCCTCACTTCACTCACACTCAACCTCACCTCACACTTGGCTTCACAAGTATTGGAGAATCGGCAATACTTGGAAAGTTACTTGAGAGGTGAGAAGCTTTGGGTTGGAATTGATCTTAGGTTGAAACGACTCAAATAAAGTGATGCACGAACTTGAACCAACAAAATACTATGACTTAAAAATGAGAAAAGCACACAAAAAGCCGAAGACACAAAATAAACAAACTCTAAACTAATTACCAACCTAGTAGGTACTTACTAGTTTGCTAATTAGTCATAGAATTAGCTTAAAATAAACTAGAATCAAAGATTAGAAACTAGGAATCCTAATTTTAGAGTCAAATTTTGGTTGAGCACAAGGGATGATGTGGCACTACATGGTTGGTTGTCACTTTTTTAATTTTCAATTTTTCCAAAACCTAGTTTCGGCCCGAACACTTTCCCTTAGAAGTGAGAGTTTAGGATTTGGGGGGTGAAAGAGTGAAATTTTGGGTTCTTTCAAGTCTCAAATGAAAATGGAATGAAATGGTCCCCCTAGTAATTGCACTTGTACTTTGTTTGTCCCCTTGTCCCCTTCTCCTCTTGGAAGAATGGAATATTCTTTGAATATGCTTTTAGACAAACAACTTTTTCACTATATTTCTTCCCTATTTAGGATCAAACAACACCTTTGAATATCTTTTTCACTAAGATATGAAGATCATTGATGAACAATATGAATATTCAAGTGTTGGCCAAGTTTGACCACCTAGCAAATGAACTCCAAATTTGAATTTTTTTGAAGATCTAGGTTCCTTAGGACAAAAATAACCTAAACCACTAAAAATCAGCCACAAAACTCATGTAAATAGAATGGTCAATTTCGGATTTTAGCTCAAAAGCTTCAAAAACACCATGTTCATGGAGGTTCTTAGCTCAAACTCAACCAAACTTCAATCTAAAAGTAGATCTAGACTCCCTATGTTCTAGAAAGTAAGGATCTAGCACTAGAAACCTTCAAAACATAATAAAAACTTGTAGCTCTAACTTGGAAAATTCGGATCTACAACAACACAAAAGACACACTTTTTTCTTTTTGTATTTTCTAATTTTTTCAACTCTTTTTTGTTGAGATTTTCTAAATAAGAACACTAAAATCAAGATTTAGGGATGCTGGAACAACCCTAACCAAGGATTTGATACCAAATGATAGACAAATGACTATGAACACACGAAAATGGACTTACAAGATGCAAATTCCAGCAACTAAACAAAGAGAAAACAACACATAGAATGGAGATGAAGAACAAGATTACTTGAAATTGAAAGATAGATAGAAAGACCCTTACTCTTATTAAGTGATTAGCACTAGAATATGTTTAAAATCTTCAAAAAAACTTCACAAACAAGAATTCAAACCTTTCTCTTAGGTGGCCCAAAGGAATCACTCTTCCTCAAGCACACCTTTCTTGCCAAATTATCCAAGACAAGTGAAACCCTAACTTCAAATGTCAAACACCAATTTTCGGATTCTACATTATCAACTACAAGACTAAAGCTACAAAATATGAGTAAGTTTCATGTCATTCAAATCTAATGAGAAAAGTGAAGAAATGGTTTATTTATACTATTACATGTTAAATGACAAAACTACCCTTACTGAGGGCTTAGATAGAGGCGCCTATGGAGTGTTAATTTGAAGTGTCAAATGTCTTCCTTTCCCTTCAATTGAGGAGCCTATGTAATGAACAAGTTTCCATCCTTCCTTCTCTTGATCAAGGCTTGAAAATACTCCAAAAAGTTTTCAATTGATTACCAATTCCGAAGCCTCAACCCTTAGACCATACTTTGTGATTTTGATGCTCCTTGTGCTTGTATCATTACCCGAGTCATAGTATAGTAGGTGAGGTTAGGATTTAGTTGACGTGGTTAGCAGGAGCTCCAGAACAACAAGCCTCTTTTGAGAGATATCAGCTGGGGTAGTTGACCCCGCCTTCAAGTTCATATAGCCTTGCTCTAGTTAAGGAGTTCTATGCATCTTATGCATTCACTATATATAGGTTTACCATATATGAGGGTAGATAAGTTGAGCATTACTATCTTACCCACACATTGGTTAGGGGGTGGGAGTTGATATTTCGAAGGCAGCTATCCACCGAGTGTTATTTGGGATAAATTATATGAGGCTAGCCATGACAGCTAAGTTGGACTATTTTATAAGCATTGTATGGAGTAGGCACTCTATGACGGATGAAAATAACAAAGTGTTGAGACTTGATTTGGCTTGATGGATAGCCACATATATAATCGAGGTGGGCATTGATGCCTCATGGGTTGAGGGCAAGAGAGAGATAAAGAAGGTGTCACTACACATTGCAACAAAGTTTTGGTGGTCTGTGGTATATCATAATTGAGTTTGACTTTTACAAATAATATACTTATGTGGGATAGATCTACTTTGATTGCCATATTGATTGTTGGATCTGATATAGACTTTGCCAGATGAATCAAGACCAAGATCTATAAAAGATCATTCAATATGACTATTATTTTTTCCTTCTCATGTCCAATCCAACAAAGTTGTGATATAGTAAGAGTTTTTCCTACCCTAAGTTAGATTAGCAGACTGAGGTGACTCATATGGAAGACATGAGTTTGATCAAATATGCAGCGAACCCAATCCTTATACATAGTGTGCAACCACCTTCTAATTTTAGTTTTGCCTATATTGAGGGGCCTTCTATTCCGATATATTTTGTTGAGATAGCAGATATGACTATTGATGCTAAGATAGCCGAGTAAAAATCTGAGCCTGTGACCACTATAGGAGGGGAGGAGGTTATAAGTACATCTCCACCCACCTCATCTTTTACTTTAGAGCCAGCCCGGGTATCCATTTTTCCCTATCACTCAACAACTAATGGATTGTTGGTGTGCCATATGAACTCCTACAATAGATGGTTGAGAGAAAGCATGGGGTGATAGAGTTCCTTACCCAAATAGAGACCCAATTAACCTTACTATTTAGGCAGATGCATCCATGGGTTTAGACTAATTTAGAGTCTTATAAGGTCAAATTTGAGAGGAGGATGATAATATCTATAGAGGAGTATACTATTAAGTTACATGCATAGATTGACAAATTAATGAATCAGATGAGCACATGACTATGTGAGGTTCAAATACTTGACTTTTTTGGTCTACGTGAGGAGATGGCTACTCTACGTTTAGAGATTTGATCATTATCAAAGAGCCATTCTGATTTTCCCTCCAGTCATTCCATCATTTATGCAATTTGTACCTCAAGCTCCTACTATGGTGTTTAACCTTATTGTAGATGATGATATGGCCTCAATTGTTGGGGCCAGGAAAGGTTGTGAGAGGAAGCTATAAGACCCGTCTATGGACTTTTTGTAGGACATAAAAGGGGCATCTTGTGATTCAGTTATGTTGACTTTGATTGATAAGAGGAGGCACACTGATACGGTAGATGGAATCTTCTATAGTCTTGCATCACCACCACCTTATCCAGTTGAACCACAGCATGCTGTGAATGAGGATGATTTAGATTTGGACACATAGAACATCCCAGGTATTTCCTCAACACTTGTTTTTAATTTTTAGTTATGCACTAGGGATACTGCTTAGAATTTAGTTGGGGGTAGGAATATACCACAGTAGAGGATTTTTCTTGCCATGTTTCTTTTATCATTGGCTTTATTATCATAGTAGAACAGATGTGCTTAGGTTGTATTGTGTTTTATTTTCTTTTTTGTCTTGTTTATGTTTAATTAGTAGAAAAATAAGGAACCTAAGGGTAGCTGACATGTTTTGTTTTTGTATGTTATTAAGTATTTTGATAAAATAATACCCCTACAAAATTTTATGAAATGTGTGATTTAAATGTGTGTAAGACTATTTTGAATCTTGCTAAGGTATTAGGATTGGGGATAAAATAATCATACCTTACCATTTGCATGAACTAGAAGTTAGTAGTTTATAATATAACCCTATACCACATGTGTATGAGATACTTACCAAGTTCCCTTTGTGCATTTAATCTAGAACTTTCCTGATTAATTATGCCTTGGTTGAAGGATGGTTGTTTAAGACATGATTATAGGCCTTTTTTGACTTAGCCCACTCTTGGACTAAATAACTATCCAAAATGAAAAAGTATCTCTTGATCCCTGATTTGATCCTATAATGACATATTTTCTTGGTTTCACCTTTTACTTTCTCAAGAAGATTACAATGAACCTATTTAAGCCTTGGTCCCTCCTTTGATATTATACATCTCAACTTAAGCAAATTGCTTATGTTGAGGGTGTCTATCATAGGGGTGCGTATTTAAAGTTTAGTATGCAAAATGGCATAATTTAAAAGAAAAAGAAATTATGGTTGACTGTAGTAGAAAAAGAAGGGAGAAAAGAAAAAAATGAATAAAAGTAAAAACAAAACCTTAGGAAATCCAAAAAAATCAATAAAGAAGAAAGAAGTGGAATAATAAAGGAAAGGTTGAGAATTGGAGCCAAAGTGTAAGTGTAGTGCCAAGGAGGGTGAGTCACTAGATCTCAAATTTACCATACTAACCCCCAAGGCTACATTACATACTGAGTAAAGTCCTATAGCGATCCTAGTCTAATTGTTGGAAAAAATAAATGTATAGAAAATAAATGTAAGCCTATGGTATTCTATGCACATTGATTATAAATTCTTTTGGAGGGAATTCCATGACATAGTCCCTTGCATTGATATGATACTTTGAGAGTTGGGAATTCTTTCTGCGAAGGTACATGGGTTGTGTTGTTAACTGCTTATTTGTATGGGTAGTGTAGCTTGAATATTTGATTGATTTATTGTTGCTCATATAATTCCATAATTTTATTATTTTGTGTCATACTATTGTGATACATAGATCCATACAGTGCTTTTGAAAAGTTGGAAATATGAGCGGGCAACAAGTTTGAGCTAAAAGTTGAGTCAACTATGGTAGATGCCTTAGGTGTCTCTTAGTTAAGCATCATGTTATGTTTATTTTGTGTTTGTTTCCCAAGGAAATACAAAGATTCAATGTTGATGGAGTTGATGTGCCATGGTTTAATGCCACTTTCAATGCTTAAAATAGGAAATTATGCATGTACTTAGGTCATTTTTCTTAGATATAATGTGTTTTTGGTTTTGATTTACAAGAAAATAGGGTTAGATGCAAAATAGGAGAAAAAGAAACAAACTGTTGCAGAGACACCTATTAATGGACCCATTTATGGGCCATAAATGGGTTTTATGCCCATCGTAAGTGCCATCATAGGTGCCAAAGCCATGTTCTAAAAGTCTGAAGTTTTTGTCTAAAAGTTGTGAAGTCCACCTACGAGCAATAGGTGGCACCTACCACCATCGTAGGTACCTTTGTAGGTTGATGGTCTAAAATTTATTGATTTCTCTAAAACCTATAAAACCACCTAGGGTCCATAGGTAGTACCTACAGCCTGTAAGTCGGTCCGTACGTAGTTGCTGACTTAGTTTTTCCTATTTCATTTTGATTATAATTTTTAGGTTTTTGTTGTATATTATAAATACTCTATTTGTGTTTTATTATTTGTTCAAACACTCTTTATACTTACAACATATATATTGATTCGGAGTTACAATTTTGACCTTGGAATCCTTGTTCTTTGTTTTTACAGTTGGATATCAATTTGAGGTTCTTGTTTATTCTTAATTTATTGTAAGGTTATTCGTATTCTTTCTTTCATGAATTATGTGGGTGTTCTTACAACCATGAGTGGCTAAACCTCTTATATAGGGTTGTGGGATCCTTATGGAATAACAAAGTTGAGGAAGTGCAAAGTCATTCTTGATTAATGTTCTTACATGTGTTGTGATGTTCTTCAATTTTATTGCTTTCTTAACAACTACTGAAGTTAAGAACCTGCCTATATTTTATACTTACTTTGAAAGAGAGGTTGAGATTAGGAAAATAAGATAGCAATAGGAATTTGAAGTTATCAACCTTCATTTAGTTAACTTAATACCCAAAAGGAGATATTAATTTGGGATCTTGGACAACGGCTAGTAATGCAACACTCTAAGACCCAAAAGGAGATAGAGAAGTTCTCCAAAGGTGTTTAAATGATGTTTGGTGATGCATAACTTGTTATATTCTCCAAGTAAGCCATCAAGATTGTTTGATCAACACGATAAGTCTGCAAAGTTAGGAATTTAGAGGGAACATAGTACTAGTATTCATAACATATAAATCTCAACATAAAGTGATCAAGATTCGTTACTACTTCTACTGTTTTCAAAACATACCTTCACTTACTTTTTACAATTTCTGACTACTTTTGCAAGTTTGTGATAAAGATTTGGCCTATTCTATGTGGGTAAGACTTCAATCTTTCTTGGGTTCTTTATTTTACAATGACCACACTATACTTATGGGTGGTGTGATATTCACCACTGACTTTCCCACTTTTTATTTTTTTGGATGGTCTTTCATTTTAGGAATATTCTGTATTAGACTCTTATAGTACTATAATTCTTTTGCTAGAGGTTCTTGTGCCGACATTATTAGATCATAGGAAATTTCTATATCTTCTATATTTATCTCTAATCATTCTATCATCCTTATGTTTTATGGATTGTAATCTAATTACTTGTGTAATTTAGATATTTACCATACTTTCCATTAATTAGACCATTACCTGTCATTACAGGGGGTAGTTTGGCTTGCCTACTAACGGGTAGAAGTAGGTTCATTATAGGCTATAGTTTGACTTACCTACTGGCGGGTAGAAGTAGGTTCTATCATGACTCATGAAATTAGATAGTGATTCATAACTTTTTACCATATTGTTCTTTACTATAGCTACACCAAGTAATTTTTGACTTGCTGGAGCTGATAGTTTGGTTATGGTGCTATTCATTTTTATTTAGAGACAATTCCTTATTCTGAAATCTTCATTCGTAAAGATTAGCTATCGGGTGTTAACTTTAGTTTAATGATCTTATTATGTCAATTAAGACAGATCCATCAGCTCAAGAACATTAATTTTAGGCTAGGGGAACCTTTGATATGCGTCCCAAGGCATCCAAACTCATTTTGGGAAATTGGACTGATTTTGGTAAAAGAGGCCTTTAAGTATGGGGCCCACATTTCATAAAAACAACTTTGGATTGAAATGTCAATGGCACTGTATGCAGAAGTTGGTCAAACAAGTCATTTATACAAGGCATAGGATAATGGTTATTAACCTTTACCTTATTAAGTGGCGGATAATCAATACACATCCACATGGGGCTATTTTCTTCTTTAGAAACAACATAGGTGCTCCTTAAGGACATATACTCGATTTAATAAAACTATTTCCTAGAAGATCCTGAAACTTAGAATTCAACTCTTTATGCTTGGCAGAAGCCATATGGTAAGATTCTATATAAATAGGTTGGGTACAAGGCTCAAGATCAATAACAAATTAAATCTCATGGGCAGTAGGTATACCAGGCAGATTGGTAGGAAAAACATCAGATAACTCACGGACTACAGAAATAGAGTCAAAAGACTGACTATCGATACTAACATCACAAAAATAAGAAAGATAAGATTCACAACCCCTCAAAATAAGCCACCTAGCACATATATAAGAAAAAATCCCCATCCGCTCGCGGCTAATAGCTTCTTGCCACACGACTGGGGTATTCCAGGCATGGCTAAGTAATAATCTTAGTAAAATAATCCATGATCGCCTGATAGTGGGATAACCAGTCCATGCCTAGAATTACATAAAAAAACCATGTCCAATATAATGAGATCAGCATGAGCATCAATATCTCTAACAAGTACAACACCAGATCTAAAAACTTGATCCACTACTAAAATCACCTACGTGAATAGATACACGTAATGACATGGGTAATAAATCCTAAAATAATTCTAACTGTGGAGCATAACAAGTATACATGCACAAAAATTAGATTCCAGATCAAATAAACCATAGGCCGATTGATGGCATGCCAGAATCATACTTGTGACAACAACATCTAGCGACTAAGCCTCGGGTCTAGCAGGCACAGTATACAACTGACCATGCCTATTATGTGGCTGGGATCTTGACCAATCTCCTATCCTAACTTCCTGATAACCACCTCAAGAACCTTGGGGAAAACACCTGCGACCTTGCGGATAATCTCTAGCGAAAGGATAAAGTGCTAGTATAGGGGAACAATTTGAGCTAAAACAATAACTGTCCCACGACTAGGGTACTCTCGCATATTATGCCCAGGACCCCCAAAACTATAGCATGTCCCATGAACTGACCCAGAACAAGAAGATTCGTTTGACCCAGAATAGCCACCTCAACTATAGTAACCAGAACACGAACCCCTTAAAGACTAGCCACTCCCTGACCTAGGCAATCACTGACACTAAACTGACCTCCATCAGTAATCTAAAGAATTGTTTTAATAGGTATAATAGTACCACTCTAAGGCTAATGCAATTAACGAGGAGGTTACCTACCCTAAAAATGACCACCTCTAAATCAAGAGCTTCTATGACTCTCACTAAAACTACCTTGATATCTTAGCCTCTTATTTCTTTACTTTTGGGCCTCAGGATGAATTTCCTCCATCACCTAAGCATGATGAGAAACCTCAGTAGAAGACCTACCTACAACAACCAAACTCTAAGTATGCATACGAAAGAGAAGTCTTAATCCCCAAACAAAGCAATGAACTCTCTCATACTCAATATCCAGAATAGAAGTAGCATGCCAGGAAAATTCATGAAAATGAGCCTTATACTCCATAACCATCGTGGATCCCTGCTCTAATCTCAAGAAATATTCCATTAAATAATCCATAAGGATGTGAGGCATGTACTTCTCCAAGAAAATTTTAGAGAACTAAGCCCGTAGAGAACGAGAAGATCCAGCTAGCCTAGAATCAAGATGACCTCTCCAACAATGTCAAAAAGCTAAGTCCAACTAAAAAGTAGTGTAATCCACACCACGAGCCTCAACTAGGCCAAAAATATGGAGCCTACCACACAAGTAAATAGAAATGCTTATGCATCCTCGCTCGATGCACCAGAAAAACTAGGTAAAGCAAATATCAAGAATCTACCCAATATCTTCTACTCCTCGGTGGACATAGAAGATTAAGCAACTACTAGCTGAGTAACTACCAGCACAAGAGGAACCTCAACTCTATGAGCCTCAGTATTACTCTGATTTGTAGATTGGGCACCGTCATATGATTCTCCACAAACCAACCCCAAAAGCTGAACCAAATCATCCCTGAGCACTAAAGAAGAAATAAACTTCGGTGTAGCCTAGTCTGGTCCCTGGCCCATCGTCGTCTGAGGCAAATAAATATCTAGATTGGGAGTAGGAATATGGTCTAGCAGAGGCCCCCTATCCTGTCCCCTAGATAGGGACATATCTCGCTGTTATCCATAACTTATGGGCCATCCAATAAAAGGAGTAGGATCCCAAGGTTCAGTCTTGGGACCCTCATCTCGTGTAGTGGTAGTTGTGTCCTAGTGATTTATGAAAGAGTGAAGTAAAAGAAATATTCTGTAAATAAACTCAGACTCTTAAAATAAAATAGTGAAAGAAGTGAAGAATCCTAAGAATGCCTTAGATCCTCTAAAAGATAGGAAAAATTTGTTATTGTTGTGATCTGCAGGACTCTACTAGACACTTGCTCTTGTACCAATAATACTTGTGTAACCTAGGCCCTAATATCAATTTTTCATGATCGAATTTTGAGTCATGATGACACCTACTAAACCCCCGCAAGTAGGTAAGATGAATCGTAACCTGGAGTTATTCACAATGGGTTAACTTGGTGGAACTTTCCTCACAAAATTGCTAATTAGACAATTCAACTCAAGAAATAAGTAAGACCATATAAATAGTTTAAAGGCAACCATAATATAGAAAACCATCCCATGAACTAAAAGAGCTAGTGTAAGAGATACTATAAACACAACCCAAGTCTAAAATAGTTAATACAATCCAATCTCGAAACTAAAGAATAGACATAGATAGATAGAAGGAAATGGGGCAACTTCAACTCCATGAGCTTACCCTATCTCCGAAATCCAACATAGGATGATCCTCGAATCAACGACGATAACTAGTACTCGAATCTATACAAAATAGTATAAAAGTGTAGTATGAGTACCAAAACCACATGTACTTAGTAGGCATCTCAATCGAATGAGATAAATCATGATATAAATATGATAAAATGCAAGATAACATTTGTAAGTCAAGGTAGAGTTAAACCTAAAATAACTCCTAAATCATTGTACATAAATAAGTAAATAGGCAGTATTGTAACATTACATAAAGAATAAACATATGCAATTATAACTACAAAATTAGCCCTCATAGGCTAATAAGTATTGAAAAGTAAATAACCTAATGTAGGCCACATAAGAGTGGAGGGTACAAACAAAGATAGTATAATCCGAACCATCATCATTTACCCATCCATAAGGTACAACCAAAATATATCCATTTCAATCCACATTGTAACAGTTCCCACCTCCGGTCATAAAACCAATACACATATCATCACTATCATACTCCACGACCACTATCATAAGGATTATTATGATCGATGTCATCCCACAATATGATTATTAGTATAATAGAGATATATGGACTCAAACCAGTAATCCTATAATTAATATCACTATAATCTCCCGAGCTTAAACTAGGTATATGTCATCAATATCATTACAAATATCCAGACTTGAACCAGTAGTATATCAACATATTATCATCATTACCAAGACTTGTACCAGTAGATATAACATCAATGTTATATTCAATATTCGTATATGAACTGATAAATATATATATTCAATATCATAAGTAATAGCATAATCACAATCGTTCATTAGCAAAATCACTAGTATAATTAATAACATAATCAATAGAATAATTAATAAACCTCAACTCTAAATATTAACCCCACCATCACTATAATGTGCCAAATATTCTCAATATTATCTCAATAATAAAATTTTAAGACGTACAACAAGCGTATAAAAGGTTTTCAATAGCTAAAACAAATCTTAGACTGAGGTGGGTCAAAGGGCCCAGTACTAAATCCTCAAAATCCAATACTAAAAAATTTCTAATATGGACATGAATAAGGTGATACAAGCACAAGAAGCATTAAAAGTACAAGGAATTATCGAGGGGGTCAAGGCTTCAGAATTAGAAGGCAATTGAAGACTTTTCGGAGTATTTTGAAGCCTTGGTCAAGAGAAGGAAGGAGGGGAACTTATACACTCAATAGGCGCCTCAAGTGAATGTTAATGAAGACATTTTTCACTCCAAGGAAACACTTAAGAGGCGCCCAATTCCCTTAGCTCATTAAGGGTAGTTTTGTCATTTGGCATGTAATAGTATAAATAGACCATTTTGCTTCTCTTTTCATTAGACTTTGATGAAATTGGATATTAATCTTATATTATAGTTTTAGTCTCTAGTTTTAGCTCTTAGAATCTAAAAATTGGTCCAAGAACATTTGAAGTTAGGGTTTCACTTGTTTTGAATAATTTGGCAAGAAAGGTGTACTTGAGGAAGAGTTTTTACTTTGGGTCACCTAAGAGGAAGGTTTTAACTCTTATTTATGAGGTGTGTTGAAGATTTTAAAACATCTTCTAGTGCTAATCATTGAATAGGAGTAAGGATCTTTCTATCTATCCTTTAATTTCAAGCATTCTTCTTCTTCATCTCCATTCTATGTGTTGTTTTTTCTTTATTTGGTTGCTGGAATTTTCATCTTAGTAGCCAATTTCGTGTGTTTGGTAGTATTTAGGCTATAATTTGGTATCAAAGCCTTGGTTAGGGTTGTTCCAACATCCCTAAATCTTAATTTTTAGTGTTCTTATTAAGAAAATCTCAACAAAAAAGAGTCAAAAATCTGAAAATACAAAAAAAAGTGTTGTCTTGTGTGTTAGATGTAGATCCGAAATTTATAAGTTAGATCTACAAGTTTTTAATGTGTTTTGAAGGTTTCTAGTGCTAGATACTTTCTGTCTAGCACACAAAGAGTCTAGATCTAAGTTTTGAGCAAGATCCGGTTGTGTTTGTGCATTCCACCATTGTTGAAAATGTGTTTGAAGCTTTTTGTGGGTGGATTTCATATGGCTTGTGGTATTTATGATGTTTTGTGGAAGTTTTTTTTATATTTGAGCTTGTCTTGGCAAAGAGAATCTAGATCTAAAAGAAAAATTGAATTTAGGGTTCATTTGCCAAGTGGTCAAACCTTGGTCAACTCTTGAATCTTCATATTGTTCTTCATCATCTTCAAAACTTGTTGAAGAAGAATATTCAAAGTACTAGTTTGATATACAAAAAGAAATAAAGAGAAGATGAAAGTTGTTTGTACAAATTATATTCCCTAGCATATTCACAATCTTCCAAAAGAAGAGGGGACAAAGGGAATATCAAAGTACAAGGGGGGGACCAATCCATTTTGAATACATTTGAAGCTCCAAAAGGTCTCCAAACCTTCAATTTTTCCCTCCCAAACGAAATTTCTTCTTCTACTAAGTGTGTTTGGCCGAAATAAGTGAATTGAGATTTGAAAATTTTGAAAAGTGACGTCCAATTACAAGCTGCCACATCATCACTTTGGTGACAACCCGAATTGAGTTCAAATTTAGATTTCCTAGTTTTTAATTGTTGTTTCTAGTTTCAATTTTGCTGGTTCTATCACTAATTAGTAAGCTAGTAAGTACCTACTAGTTTGGTAATTAGATTAGAGTCCGTTGTTTCGTGTCTCAGTTTTTGTGTGCTTTTTTTTATTTTAATTCATAGTGTTTTGTTAGTTCAAGTCCGTGAATCACTTTATTTGATTCATTTCAAAAAAATATCAATTCCGGACCAAAGCTTCTCACCACTCAAGTAACTTGCCAAGTATTTCCAATTATTCAACACTTGTGAAGTCAAGTCTGAGGTGAGGTTGAGTGAGAGTGTGGTGAGGCCTTCTTGAACTAACTTGTTTGTTCATTTTGTAGGTTTTCTCTTTGCTGTTTTTTGCTTCTTCTTAGGTACATTTACAATGGAATCCAAGTGTACTACTTCCCAAACATTAGGAAATGATACTATTGGATCCTTGATGGCTCGTATTGATGCCTTGGGTCGAGACTTTGCTCAAAAAATGGAAGATAGTCATGATGCCTTGAGAAGAAACATGAAGAGTGATATAGATGCTATGCAGACTGAAATTTCCACTTTTAGTGGAAGAATTGATCGTGTTGAAAGTAGGAGGAACTCACGACCTTCTACTCTTATTCCCTACCATGCATCCTCTAGTGTCCAAGCCAATAACTCTTCCATGACTATAAGCCCCAAAACCCTCCACCAAATTCTTAATCCTCTAAGATCTCCACAAAACCAGCCACTAAACCAATCCCAAACCTCTTCTAACTGGACCGTACAAAGGCCAATGCCTCACCAAATGAACCAATTCTAACAAGAGGGACTTGGAACTCAAACTCCACCACCAAATCCGAACCAAATACCTCCACAAGTTCAAACCCCTCAAAACCAAATATCCTACACTTCACCAAATCCAGAGCCACTAACCCAAATCCATCTTCAACCAAAGCCGATACCCCCTCTCTAAACCACACTAAACCGAATTCCCTTTATCCAAGTAGAAGAAGAGGAGAAAAAGATTCCAAAGAGAATGAGGCCAAGATTAAAGATGGAGAGAAAATAGATGGTGAAGTGCAAGAAGAATATGAAAAAAATAGAGAAAAGGAAAGGGAAGTCATGGGTAGTGAAGTTAGGATGGAAGAAAAATGCTTGATTGTGGATCTTGTCCACAAAGAACTTTTGTTACTCACTAACCCAAGTGCTAGCATTTTTCCTAGAATTGGTTCTTTTTACTTGAAGGTACAATAAGATATATTTCCAAGGGAGAATTCAAAAGAACTCCATCCCAAAAATGTGGGAGTTCCAAAGGCACCAATGGACGAAAGCTCCAAACTAGTGGACTGCCCAAGTCTAATCCAAGGTAACATCACTGCTTCCTACATTTCTTTGAACTTAAAATGTTGTGATTTAGTGTCTTGTGAAGTGGTGATGGGTTTACAAGTGCATTCTTCTTTACTTGGTAGCTCTTTAGTGTGGGGTTCGGGTTTGTTTGACATAGGGCTGCATGCTTCATCTCTTAATATCTTTCTTAATTTGTACCATGATCAACTTGCTCTTAAAACTAGTTCACCACTTGAACATGAGAAGGGTGTGATTAAAAAATTTCAAGTTAGTGTTGATGATAGTAATGATGGTCTTGATATGGAACATGGTCCTTTGAACTTGTGTGATAAAATCCCTTATAAATATCTTGTTTATTGTGGCCTTGTATTTGTCCAAGTGGTGGGTAATGCCTTGAATGATCGTGGGCTTGGTAACCTAGTGAAAGGAGTGGGCCATCTCAGCTTAAGTCCTTATCCTTGGATCCCATTTGACCCCAGAATACTCTTGAGGTGTGAAGGTTATAATTGCTGGTTATGCTCCCTTATCTTTTGATATTAATTCTATTCATGTCTTTGGTTTCATTTATTCTAAGCATTTCATATCAAATATTAAGGATATGTGGGTATATGTAAAGTGTGAGCAACCATGGGTTGATGATATGAGTGTGTTACTAATACTAACCCTCCTACCAAGAAGATTGTGTGTTTGTTTTGCTCTCTCTTTGGTTTTTTCAAGATCTGAATTTGAGGACAAATTCCTTCAAGATGGATAGGATGATACAAGAACAAGGAGCATCAAAAGTACAAGGAATTATCAAGGGGGTCAAGGCTTTGGAATTAGCAAGCAATTGAAGACTTTTCGGAGTATTTTGAAGCCTTGGTCAAGAGAAGGAAGGAGGGGAACTTATGCACTCAATAGGCACCTAAAGTGAAGGTTAATGAAGACATTTTTCACTCCAAGGAAACACTTAGGAGGCGCCCAATTCCCTTAGCTCATTAAGGGTAGTTTTGTCATTTGGCATGTAATAGTATAAATAGATCATTTTTCTTATCTTTTCATTATAATTTGATGAAATTGGATACTAATCTTATATTGTAGTTTTAGTCTCTAGTTTTAGCTCTTAGAATCTGAAAATTGATCCAAGAACATTTGAAGTTAGGGTTTCACTTGTTTTGGATAATTTGGCAAGAAAGGTTTACTTGAGGAAGAGTGCTTCCTTTGGGTCACCTAAGTGGAAGGTTTGAAATCTTATTTATGAGGTGTGTTGAAGATTTTGAAACATCTTCTAGTGCTAATAATTGAATAGGAGTAAAGGTCTTTCTATCTATCCTTTAATTTCAAGCATTCTTCTTCTTCATCTCCATTCTATGTGTTGTTTTTTCTTTATTTGGTTGCTGAAATTTGTATCTTAGTAACCATTTTCGTGTGTTCATATATATTAGGCTATCATAAGGTATCTAATATACTTTGAGATGTAAATCAAACCTTAATTATCCCTATGATGGGAACTCTAATCATGAACTGAGCAGCTAATCCAAAGCACCTAATTTATGGTTTTCAAATGGCCTAGAAGATCCAACTAACCCCAGTATTTCCAATTTGATCACCAACACCAAAAACCCATCCCAAATCTGATGTAATATCATACAAATACTATAACATAGCTCAATATATGAAGGGGGAAACCTAGCCTACCTGGGTGTTGATGAAAGCTCAAAGAATCCATGAAAGACTTTCTCTTCGAGAAGTATCTGCAAGATGCCAAGCTGTAAAAATCACAATCTACTCATCAACACCAGAATAATGATACACATATTGCACCATTGTGCTTCGGGTCCAAAAATACACCAAAATCCCAAGTAGGTCCAATTTATGGAAATCACATTTCTGAAGCCAACCCAATAGTCTCTCATGCTCAAGGAGTAATTAACCTAAAAATGGGTAAAATTCGATATATATTGGTGCTAAACTCAAGCCACCAAAGTTTGGGGATTTTAGGGATGAAAAGAGGAAAATCAATCATGAAAATGGAGGAATCTTACCTCAAATTATAGGGAAAATCACGTAATAATCATTACCCAAGCACCTAAATTACCCACAAAATTTAATCCCAAGATTTTCCACTCCTTAGGGTTTAAGTCTCAAAAGAATGGATGAAGAAATGTGCAAAACAAGCTTAAAAGGTTCTATTTATACCCATCCCATGTATTCGGGTGTCACTATCACAACCTAAGGATCGCAATCACAATATATTATGGTTTTTAGGATGAGTGGCTATCATGACCTAGATCTTATTTACCACGACATCTTGATGGCCTGCCAAGGGATTCACGATTGCGCTCCTTTGGCTCCCTATTTACAAGGGATTCACTATTGCGCTCGTTTGGCTCCCTATTAGAAATCACACGTGTTACAGATAAAACTTGGAAAATTTCAAAGTCTCTTCCAACCGCTCGTGATTTAGTTGGAATCTCGTATATGCAAACAAACTATGCTACAATACCAAATTTGACATTTCAGAATTAATGGCACTATCAAAAATTCCATCCGAGGTTATTTCGACTAGAAGTGGGACACCCATATCCTATTTTTTTAACTTTGGTCCAATAGGTCAAAATGAGCCAAGGTATATTAGGACCCAAAACAAAAGGCCTCCTAGCATAAAATTGACATTTTGGAGCTATCGAAAAAGTTATAATTGACATACAAGGTTGTTTCGCTGAAATTCTTGCTCGGTAGCCAATTCGAACAAGTGAAGAATTCAAAACAAGGATTTGGCTCTAAAAAACAAATGAACTGCCCGATAACTAAACTATTAGTTCCAAAAATTCATAAATGACTTAGGAAACTATTGGAAAGATCTAAAAATAAAAATAAGTGAGAATATAAGAAATGACCTGAAGGGACATTGCACATTTGTCACGACCAGAATCAGGGCCTGACTGTGACAAGTATCTCAAGTCCGCCTTGGACCGAAAACCACTCCCTTTGCCCAGTCAAATAGAACACAATATAACTATATTAGCAGAATTTTGAACATATAAAAAGATAGAATAACCAATAACTCAAAGGAATCTAAGAATGTCAACAACCAATCCCAATCCACTATATCAACAAAGCCTCTACCAATAAAAAATGATCTAAGTCGGGACATGCCCCAGCCAATAGCCAAAAGAAACTATGATAAATAGTCTATTAAACAAAGTAAACGTAGAAGTAATAGACTTCCAAAATAAAGAGGCCTTTCACCTTAAGATGATTCACAAGTGGTCCACGATCACGTATCACTGCTCAGGAAAAGCAAAAGTGTCTCCGATTTCTACATAGCATAGGGATATAGCATCTGGAAATGGTTAGCGGGTTGAGCGCTAGCATGTAACTCGGGAAGAGAATAATATAATGCTAAGTCAAAACCATAGTAATAATCCACATGCACCTATTGTACATACATATATATACATACATACATATATATACATATAAAACATAATGAGTTCGAGAACAAGATTAAGCATGAAAGTAAAACATTAACCTAGACTAGGTAGCTTATCCATCATGAAAAAGGCATCCACGGGCTATATGGGTTCAACTCCCACGCTAAAAGAGTCCCAGTATGTCTTAGCCACATAAACCAGAGGTATCAAGAAAGACCAGGGAATGCCCCGACCCTACGTCAATCTAGGATACAAGAAAATATATATTTATATAGAGTGTGTCACAAGCACACGGTTATCAAGACCAACCCTCATGCCAGAAAATGTGAGTTTCCAGCACATGTCCTTCAAGACTTGGCTATATAATTCCCTTTACGCCTAATTAAAATAAGTTTCACATAACCCTTTCATTAAATCATGGAATTAAAAATTATGGCATATCATAGGTATCATCATACCCTTACGCTTGCAAGCTTACACTTATGCCATTTTAATTTTATTCCTTATCTTAGGGGAATGCCTATGCATCGATCTCTTTCAGTTTATCAAATCAACTCGGGGGAATGCCTGGACCCTCAATGTTTCAATTACAATTAAAACACGGATAACAAAGCCTTTAAAATTCACATTTAACTATTTAAACATTTATGTAATACAATAGTATAGGTAAATAGTTTCAAAATATGTGACAATTGTATTCTGAAACCAAGGACACGATTAGCTGAGGGAACAAAATTTCCAAATGTTTTAGTACCAAAATCATCAATTTGCTCAAATTCTACCCATTTTTAGGGTAATAATTCCTTTAGCATGTAAAAACGTTAGGTTGGTTTCAGAAATGTGCTTTTTTCATAAATACGATCTACATGGGATTTTTAGGTGATTTTTTTACCTAAAGCACAGCAATGCAATATGGGTATCATTATTCTTGAATTAATGAATAGAATATGATTTTGATAGCTTGGCATCTTGCAGAAGATTCTCTAAAGGGAAAAATGGTGATTTAGTGGATTTTATGAGCTTTCTTCGGTGACCAGGTATGGTAGTCTATACTCCTTTTTAGATTGAGATACTTCATAGTATTTTTATGATATTGAGTAAGATTTGGGATGGGTTTTAGGTTTTGTTTTGATAAAATTAAATACTTGAGAATAGTTGGATTAATTAAGCCATTTTGGATATCGCTTTGTGCATAATTAGCCTAATTATTCCTATCTTAGGTGAATTTGACCATGTAGGGTATTATTTGTGATGGAAATACTGTAGATACTCAACTAATGAAAAGATTTACTTTGTCATTTGAGCTTAGGATGAAACTTATGAAAATTGACTTACTTTAGGTGAAATTGACTTAGTTGCTATATATTAAGAGGAATCTTATCCTAGGACTAGTTATGGATAGTTCAACATTTAATAGTCAATTTATATACCTTAGCTTAGTCCATGCTAAACATTGCTTGGTTAATAATTTTGAGGACTTAAAAGTGGGACTTCGGCCCACCATAGGCCAAGACTTGTGATAGTTACTGAAGATCCTTGATACACTTTGTACATCTAGGAAGATGGTTATTTCGGTGATAGTTAGATTCCTTGTTACTTATAGGTTATGATGAATAACATCAAAAGAAATGCTTAAAATATTATACTATATATATGGATTCTTGGTTAAACCTATGATGAGCTAGTGAATATGCTATTATTTGGTTATTGATTGGGCTACTGAATATATTATTAAATGAGCCCTTGAGTATGATACTGACTAAGTAAAAATTAAGTTATTGACTATGCAATGAATGACCCATAAATTATTCCATAACTTAGGTATTGATCAAATTATTGGCAAGCTCTTTATTATGCTAATGATGAGCCATTTAGGCTATTGATGAGTTATTACTTATTCTTTTCATAATACATATGGATTATGTTAATGGTCATGATTATTTTATATGTTGGCAATCATAATATCAATTATGCTAGAACTCACAATTTTGATTATGATTATTAATATGTTAATATACTACGTTAATGGTCATGCTATTAAATACTCTAATAATTATGCTATTGGCCATATTGATGATATATTCACCCAGCAATGCCGGAGGATGGGTATAATGATATAATCGGCAAGGCCAGAGTATGGTTATGATGTTATACACAACAAGGCTAGAGGATGAATATGATGATAATATACCCAGCAAAGAAAGAGGATGATTATGATGATATATATACCCGGCAAGGGTGTGTGATGATTTTGATGATATATTTACTCGACAAGGCTGGAGAATGATAATGATTATATACCTGGCAAAATCGGAGGATGATTATGATAATACATATGCCCGATATGATCGAAAGATGATTATGATGATAATTATGAGGATATTTTTTAATATCTCTTCTAGGCAGTTATATGTATTATACTATGATGATATACTTTTTATGATATGTTGGTATTAAGGTGTGAGATTGACATTCTAGCTAAGTTAGAAATGAGGAAATAGCTATAATGTAGCATTATATGAATAGACCTTAGTGATATAATGATTTAGTTGAGAATTATTGGTAGTTTATAAATATTGGCTAGTTGACACATATTGATTAATTGCTAAATGATGACTAGTTGATAAGTGATGATTAACCATTATATGGATATTAGTTAATAAGTGATGTTTAGTTGATAAAGGGTGATTTATTGATACATGAGGTTTCGTTGTTACATGAAGGTTAGTTGATAAGAATTGATTAATTGGAAAATAATGATTATGAACACTCGATGGATATAGTGTGGAATGACTTGAATGAATTTCAATTATATTATGATATTTGATAAATGACGGTGGTGGGTTATTCTCTCTTGTTTGTACCTTCAAGGCTTATGGGGACTTGAAATGTATTATTTACTTTTTTGCACCAATTGGCCTATGAGACCCAATTTTGTAGTTACGGTTGCATGTGTTGATGCTTATGTTAGGTTATAATGATATACCGGTTATCTATTTATTCATGTACAGTAATGTTGGAGATATTTCAGGTTTATTTCCTTACCTTGACTTTGTTATGTTATCTAGCATTCTATCACTCTTATAACATGATTTAGCTCAGTCGATTGATGATGCCTACTGAGTACCCATGGTTTTTATACTTATACTATACTTCTATTCAATTTTGATTTAGATATGAGTACTAGTTGTTGCCATTGATGGACATTCATGTGCTGTTGATATTCAGAGATAGGGCGAGCTCTTGGAGTTAGAGTCACATATTTCTTTATATCTTTCTATGTTCTGTCTATTGTTTCGAGATAGATATATTGACTATTCATGATATTTAGGTTGTATTTTTATTACTCGATGCTCACGTATTAGCTCTACTAGATTATGGGATGGTATTTATGTTGTGACTACCTTTAAACTATTTCTTTAGCTTTGGTTGTTTATTGTGTTGGATTACCTATTAGGCCTTTTGGGGGTATTTCCACCAAATTAACCAATGTTTAACTCTGAGTAACGGTTCGGCATTACTACTGGCGAGACAGAGCAGGTTCAATCATGACTCGTAAGTTAGGTCATAAAAAATAAGTATTAGAGCTCAAGCTACACCGGTATTGTTGGTACAAGAGAAAATGTCTAGTAGAGTCCTGCAGAGAGGAAAAATGACGTCCATTTCCTATCCTTGTAAGGCAATAGGAGATTCTTATGAGTTCTTCACTATTTTTACTCATATTATGATAAGATTATGAGTTGATTTATAGATGATTCCATTGATTTCACTCTTCTGCATATGGGCAGGACAAGTGCTACCACTACATTCAATAAGGGAACCGAGAGCGAGCCTAGGGATTGTACTCCTACTTGTGGATGATCTAGAGGTTGTGGACATCCAAAATATATGTCCCCAATAAAGGGAAAGGATATGGGTCCTCCACTAGACTTTATTCCCGCTCCGTAGCCAGAGATTCTTCTACCCAAGCTAGCGGTGGGCCATGGACCAGCCCAGGCTACACTAGGGTTTATTTCTAATTTAGTGTTCAAAGATGTTTTAGTTTAGATTTTGAGATTAGTTTGTGGTATGCTGTCTGATGGTTCATAGTCTACAAATTAGAGTGTGATTAAGGTAGGGGAGCAACTTGTAGCTGCGGCTTCCACAATTAGGTTCCTCTTATACCAACGGTTGCTCATATGGTAGTGGCTCAGCCAATGGTTGCCTAGCCTTCTATGTTTTCTGAGGAACAGAATATGTTTGGTAAATTCTTGAGATTGGATCTACCAAGGTTTTTTAGTGGTACGAGTGAGGATGCGCATGAGATTCGGATTACATGTAAGGATAGGATCTATAATATAGTCCTTGTTGAGACTTGTGGAGTGGATTACACAACATTTCAATTGGACTTGGCTTCTCGAATTGGTGGAGAGGTTATATGGATTTTAGACCAGCTGTAATTTTTCATTTGAAATGGGCATAATGTTTTGATATATTCTTGGAGTAGTACAACCTCGCAACCTTAGAGATCAATTGAGGAATCAGTTCTCTTGATTTGAGCAGGGCTCCTAGATAGTTGCAGAGTATAAGGCTCATTTTCATGAGTTGACAAGGCGTGCGACATCTATTTTTGATACTGAGTATGTGTGACACACAACAAAACCAAGCCATGTCTAGGGGAACCTCAAGCCCATATGAACCGGAGGTCACACCAATAACCCAAACCAATAATCATCACATCCATCACAAGGGTCGGGTGAATCCCGATCATAAAATAAGTTAGTGTAAACAATACTAGAAGTCATAACTTAAAAATGTCTACCATTTCATAAATATCACCACACTAGCCAATACACCCAAGTCCACAGTCATCCATAATACCTCTATACAAACCGATGTTTAGAAATGTATATGTCGGGACAAGCCCCTGACAGTAGACAAACTACGTCAAAAAGAGAATAATTCTAAAGATAGGAGACAAAAGAAGGAATGACTTCTGAAGTAATGAAGCTCACCATTCCCAAGTCAATGCCCGAACTGCTTCGATCACCTAATCACTACGCAGGAAGAGAAGATGATGCTCCGGCCCCCATGTCGCGTGGGGACATAGCGTTCGAAGATAGTTAGCGGTTAGAATGCTAGCATGTAACTCAAGGATAGGAATAAAATAGCATTAGAATGCTAGCATGTAACTCAAGGATAAAAATGAAATAGCATCATCAATCAACAACATGTCAATATATCATATTCAACCATATTCATGACGTTTTCCATACATATAGGTATATCACATTTTAATGAGTAAACAAGTCATAACAACATTCTCAAATCACTCAATCATCACACAAGAAGTGGAGATCTCCGAACTTCCTCACTTAGATTCAACAATTCTTACTAGGTATAGGACTTCAACCACATTCACATATGACTTGGACGATAGACTTTAACTATGTATACACTCATTAAACAAGGGACTCTAACCACATACTTACATTCATTTAGACAAGGGACTCTAACCATACGCCCACACATTAGGGAAGGGGATCTAGACTCATGCCATATTAGATAGGGAACTCTAACCAAATCTATTTTATTTAGCGAGCCACTTCAACCTCAAGAGATCTCATTGTGCATGGTCCTTTAACCACAAGCGATTTTATTAGACAAGGGATTTTAACCTCAAGCCATTTTATTAGGCAAGGGAATTTAACCTCAACCCACTATGATTATCATTAGTCGACATTGGGACTCCAACCCATTGTCCATACATCATCATCTATTCAATTCACACTCAAGGACTTTAACCCATTTAGACAACTCCACACTATATATGACCATATGGTCCTCATGGGATCCTTTGTTACTAAACCATTTGAATAGGCCAATGCCTTAGTTCATTTCATCATACAATTCAATTTCTCTTCATCAAGACCCTCACAAACTTGTCACATTTCATTAGCAAGCTTGTACCTCATCCATACCACACTTTAGTTCAACACACAATTCAAATTCATTTTTATGTTTAGGGAATTTAACCCCTCATTAACAATCACCCAAAAAGGTCAACAACTCCACCATACATGGCTCATAATACCTTAAAAATATCAGTTAACAACTATTCACACTTATTGGGACACTGTCCTAGTTCAAAACATCATCAACATAAGACTTGACAAATTCACTTAGAAATTTTCACAAACACCTTGTGTGCATGCCTTTACCAAGGACATTTTCATTGTAGAAATCATCAAGATTATAGTTACTCAAGAGTCACAAATATTACCACATACAACAAGAACCTATATGTGTAAATCATCATCAATAACATGTATAAACATAAGCCTAAGTAAAAGTCCACATTATTCATCATTAGGCAACAAAACCCTTTCATTTGATTTCAAAATCATCATGTACACTTACTAATCAAAGTGTGAAATACATGGGTTTATAGTTATTTATCAAGGGGAAGAGTTACATGACTTAGAAAACTTGATTCACCAAGATTCTTGACTTCACTTTACCTCTTGAAGATCACCCCTGCAACCCTAGCCTCTAATTCTTTAAAGATGAGTTGGAGAGAGTGTTTTATCCATCAAAATAGATGTTAGGAAGATACAAGAACCTATATAGTGAGGGGACTTAGGGTTTTAGGAATAGGAAATGACCACAAGGACCTTAGTTAAAAGATGGAAAATGGACCCGTCCAAGGGTATAACCCACAAGAAGAATCGTACCCTAGGGTACTAGTGGTACCCTATCTTTTACCCTAGACTTCTCCTAGGTCTACACTATTAAGGGTATGATCACAGACCCTTGAGTTGTATACAAAGGGTATGACACAAACCCTAACTCATATGCTTTAACCGTATAAAAAATAGTCCACTCAAAGTTCAAGTTCTAACTCTATACGATTCACTTAGCATGACTCTTACCCTTTTATACGATTGATGAGGGGGTCACTCATACCTAGGAAAGAGAGTAACCCTCACCACACTACCTAGGATATGAGAGGGGGGAAGAAGGTTATGACTCATATCCAAGGGGTATGACTCATTCCCTTAGTCATACCCAACTCAGAGACACCCAATGAAGAGGTTCTTTTCATAGTTCAAAACCTAGGTGTTTCAATTCACCCCCACTTTGATCATTCGTCCGCGAATGATGGGTAAGGCAAGTATAAAGACAAGTCAACAAATTAACAAACATCAAATCAACCTTCAATTAAGTTAGGACAAAGAACAAAACAAGGATACAACACACATCATGGTCATTATCAATTGATTATTCATTTCATTAACATTAAGACTCAAACCCTTTACTTATCAAAACGCTTACTCATTTCATAACTTATAGACATCAACCCATCAACTTATCAAGGATACTCGATCAACTCAATGACTGGGGACTTGAACCCATCCTCTAACAAAGACATAAATTAATTCATGGTATTAAGGAATTAAACCACTCACAACCAATACACACGTGATTTAAAAGCATTAGGTACTTAAACCCATGGTCTAACATGACACAAATTAATTCAAAGCTTAGGGACTTTAGCCTATTATCTATCATGACATAAATTAAGGTAAGAAGATTAATACATTCATTCATCACAAGTTCCCAGGATGGGTAACAAGTGAGGATACTTGGACTTCATGTCCTCTTCTGCCTCCCAATTAGCTTCCTAAGACTTCTGGTTCCTCCATAGAACCTTCACCGAAGCCACTTCATTTTTTTGCAACCGACGAACTTGTCGATATTCTCATCGAGATCTCCTTATAGGACAAAGAGTCAAAAATACCAATATCCCTCAAGAAAATAACCAACAAAGGATCACCCACACATTTTCGCAATATAGAGACTTAGAAAACTGGGTGAATAGGGTTCATGCTAGAAGGCAACTCCAACTCATAGGCAACATTGCCGACCCTCTTCACAATCAAGTAGGGACCAACATACCGAGGACTAAGCTTTCCCTTTTACCAAACCACATTACTCTCTTCATGGGAGACACTTTTAATAATACCCAATAGCCAACACTAAACTATAAGTCCATATGCCTCACATCTACATAGGACTTTTGGCTACTTTGAGCAGTTTTTAATATATCGTGAATTACCTTCACTTTCTCTAGGAAAGCAACTTACCCTCGCTAACTTCATACCACCCAATAAGAGATCGATTTATCCTACCATACAATGACTCAAAAGGGGTCATGCAAATGCTAGAGCGGTAACTATTATTATAGGCAAACTCAATCAAAGGAAAGTGGTCATACAAACTACTACCACAATTAATCACTCCAGCCCACAATATATCCTCGAATGTTTAGAAGGTCCTCTCCGCTTTCCCATCCATTTGCTGGTGTAAAATGGTATTAAAGCACACTCAAGTACCCAAACCATTTTGGAACAACTTTTGAAAGTTGAATGAGAATAGAGGACCACGGTCTAAAATGATCAAAACTAGAGCACCATGCAAGTTTATGATCTCTGCAAGATAAAACTTAGCATAATCTTTCGCCATGTAATTAGTCTTCACGGGCAAAAAGTGAGCGGTCTTGGTCATTCTATCAACAATGACCCAAATAGAATCACATTGATCCTGAGATCGAGGGAGACCGGTAACAAAACCTCCTACTTATATTTGGGTAATGGAATCTCTTGATATAAGCCCTCGGGCCTCATGTGCTAAACTTTTACTTGTTGGCACACTATATACTTAGCCACATAACTAGCCATATCTCACTGCATATTACCCTACCAATAGAACCCTATAATATCATGATACATCTTGGTGGAACCAAGGTGAGTAGCATAACTGGATTCATGATCTTTATCCATGACTCTTTCCCTCAATCTATTAACGTCTGAAACACATAGTCTACCTTGGTATCTCAAGATATTGTCACCACTAATCACAAAGTCCATCACAAAGTCCGCAACTTTATATTGACCTACATTACTCTTGATGTTCATCAGGTTGGGGTCCAATGCTTACTTTCCCTTTATCTCAACAACAAGAGAAAATTGTGATACTGAAAGCATAAATACACCACCATCCATGGAGTTTGAAAGTCGAACTCCAAGATTAGCAAAATGTTGAATGTCCTTAAGCAATTCACACTAGTCCTCATCCACATAGGCCAAACTTTCCATAGATAATCTACTAAGAGCATCAGCGACTACATTATATTTATCGGGGTGGTAATGAAGACTCATATCATAGTCTTGCAACTACTCAAGCTACCTCCTTTTCCTAAGGTTCAACTTTTTTTGAGTAACAATCAAAAACGATATCAACTTGAACCATACAAAGATAATATCGCTAAATCTTTAACACAAAAACTACTGCTAACAACTCTAAGTCATGAGTAGGGTAGTTCTTTTCATGAACTTTCAATTGCCTAGAAGCATAGGACCCCACCCTACCATGTTGCATCAAAACACAATCGATACCAATACGAGAAGCAACCCAATACACTACAGAACCATCATTACCTTTATGAAAGGTAAAAAATGGAGCTAAAGTCAATTTATCTTTCAACTTCTAAAACTACCCTCACACACATCCGACCATAAGAACTTGACCTTCTTTTGGTTCAACTTGGTCAATGTGGAAGCTATGGTTAAGAAATTCTCTATAAATCTTCTATAGTAACCGGCTAGAACCAAGAAACTATGAATATCGATTGAAGTCATAGGTATAGGCCACTTCTTAATTGCCACAACCTTTTAGGGATCTACCATGATCCCATCACTAGAGATGATATGACCAAGAAAAGATATGACTTTCGACCAAAACTCACACTTGGAGAATTTGGAATATAAACAATGATCTTTCAAAGTTTGCAACACGGAATGGAGGTGATCAACATGATTTGTCTCACTCTTAGAATAGACTAAGATGTCATCAATGAAGACAATGAAAAACATGTCCAAGAACAAACAGAATACCCTGTTCATCAAGTCCATGAATGCCACCGGGGCATTGGCCAACCCAAAAGACATAACCAGAAACTCATATTGACCATACCGGGTTTCAAAGGTAGTCTTAGGGATATCGGCATCCCTAATTTTAAGATGATGATAACCCGATCTAACATAATCTTAGAGAAGCACTATACACCCTGAAGTTGATCAAACAAATCATCAATCCTAAGAATAGGATATTTATTCTTTATGGTCACTTTGTTCAACGGATGGTAATCGATGCACATATGAAGGGAATGGTCATTCTTGCACACAAACAACATGGGAGCACCCCAAGGAGACACATTAGGATAGGTAAAACCTTTATCTAAGAAGTTCTTTAATTTCTCCTTAAGCTCCTTTAGCTACACTAGAGCCATTCCATAAGGAGAGATAGAAATTGGACGAGTGTCCAGAACAAGATTAATCCCAAAATAAATTCCATATCGGGAGGAATACTGAGAAGATCATTAGGAAACACCTCGAGAAACTCATTAACCACAAAAGCAGATTCTAGAGAAGGCTCTTCCAAGTTAAAACCTTTAACTCAGACAAAATAATACATACACTCCTTTGAAATCAACTTTGGGCTTTAAGATAAGAAATAAATCTTCCCCTAGTCACAAAAGAACCACTTTCCCATACAATGATCAGATCATTAGGGAATTTGAACAGGACCCTATGGGCTTAAAAATCTAAGGAAGCATAACACAAAAGCAACCAATCCATCCATAAAATGACATCAAAATCAACCTAGTCAAACTCTATCAAGACTACAAAAGTATCTCTACCACCAAAAAATACCACGCACCCCCTATAGACCCTTTTAGTAATCACAGAGTCTCCTATTGGGGCAGAAATAGAAAAAGGAACCAATAGATTCTCGGGACCACAATCAAGATGCACAACCATATACAGTGTCACATAAGATAGAGTATACCCTAGATCAAGAAAACTGTATACATAATGGGAGAAAAGTCTCAACATACTCGTGACAACATCGGGAGATGACATAGAATCCTGGTAAGCAGCAAGTACATATAAATGATTTCGGCCAGTGATGGTGCCAGAAATAAAAAAAGATATAGACATAGCACCCTTCGGTGCGGTGGTAGATGGAGTAGCAATAAGAGCCCTATTGGCCCAAGAAGCTACTAGAGAGGGAAACTCACGCTGAATGTGCCCGATCTGACCATAACTAAAATATTTATTTCTTTTTTCCCACACTAACCATGATGACTCTTACTACTGAATCTACAAGAAGGGCAAGGTGGAGTCAACTAGGCACCACTAGCCTGGAATTGGGCACCCTGTGCCCAGAACCCACAACTAAATTGAGATCAACAATCACCCAACGACTTTGGGTAATGAGATTGAACACTAGCTGAGGATAAAGAACCCAAAATCCCCCATTTCTTCTATGGAAACTTACCCCTATCTCTACCATTAGGCTCGAAAAGCCTAAACTTCTTCTCTTGCCTTTCACTAAACTCAACTTTCTTTTTTATCTCTTCTTCCACTTGTTGCATATACACAATCAACCTTAATATGTCCATATTTTTCGTATAAAAGGCCGCCTTGATCTTAAGGACTAACTCATGAGATAATCCTAAGACAAACTTACGCATCTTAGCCCTCATGCTAGAGACCATCTTAGGAGCATAACTTGACAATTGATGAAATTTAAAGGCATACTCTTGAACAGACATCCTCTCTTTTTTTAAGTTCATAAACTCTTCTGCCTTTTCTTCCCTTTGCTCTTGAGGAAAGAAATGGTCTAAGAAAGCATTAGACAAATCCTCATATGTGGCGAGACTAGCATCTACACCTCTAGACAACTCCCACACTTCATACCATTGGTACGCTACAACTTTTAATTGGTAGGAATCAAACTCAACAACCTCAATATCTAAAGCATGCATGATTCAAAAGATCTTTTTTTTCATCAATAAATCCTTGAGGATATTCCATAACCTTCTTACCCAAAAACATAGGAAGGCTCAACCTCATAAATTTGCCAATTCTTGTGGCCTTAGGAAATATAGTAGCTGGAGCACTGCGCTCTGATTGAGAAGCTACCAATTTAGTCAAGAGGTTGATAGAGTGACAAAATTCAACATTAGTAGCATCCCCTTAAGGTGACAGAATGGGAAGGTCACTCTCTTAGTCGGGGTTGGTGGGGACAAGCGAAACCCCACAAAGATGGTTAGATGCCACAACCCTAGACCTAGTCTGAACTCTAGAAGTTTGACAAGCTTCATCCATAGGGACCTCAAAAGGGCTTGCCTGCGTCTCATATCTCCTTAGAGGCATGATCTGAAAGATAGAAAACAAAAATTAGAGGAATCCAAAACCTTAGAATTTATAGCTTGAGATTGAAACACAAAAAAAGGAAATATTTCCTAAAATGTCTCGTAGACCCTCTTTTATAAATGTAGAGCGCCTCACACCCATAAAAGAGAATCTACTGGACACGGCATTGTGGAAACCCGACTGACCATGAACCTTAGATTTGATATTAACTTGACACGACCAAAATCCAGTCATGTCGTAGGGGAACCTCAAGCCCACATGAACCGAAGGTCACCCTAATAACCTAACCCAATCATCATCACATTCATCACAAGGGTCGAGTGCATCTCGACCATATAATAAGTTAGCAAAAATAATTCTAGAATTCATAACTTAACAATGTCTACTATTTCATAGATATCAACACACTAGCTAATACACCTAAGTCCATGGTCATCCACAATACCTCTATACAAACCGATGTTTAGAAATGTACATGTCAGGACAAGCCCCTGACAGTAGCCAAACCAAGTTAAAATAAGATTAATTCTAAAGATAGGAGACCAAGAAAGAATGTCTTCTAAAGTAAGAAAGCTCACCACTTCCAAGTCAGTGCACGAACTTTTTCAATAACCTAATCACTGCACAGGAAGAGAAGATGATGTTGCATCCCCTATATTGCTTGGAGACATAGCATTCGGAGATGGTTAGTGATTGGAATGCTAGAGCGTAACTCAAAAATAAGGATAAAATATCATTATAAATCAACAACAAGTCAATATATCGTATTCAACCATATTCATGACCTTATCCATATATATAGGAATATCACATTTTAATAAGTAAACAAGTCATAACAATATTCTCAAATCACTCTATCATGAGACATGAAGTGGAGAACTCCAACCTTTCACACTTATATTAAATAATTCTTACTAGGTATAGTACTTCAATAACATTCAAATATCACTTGGGTGGAGGACTTTAAGCCTGTATACAATCATTAACCAAGGGACTCTAACCATATACACATATTTATTTAGGCAAGGGACACTAACCACATGCGAATACATTAAGAAATGGACTCTAATCTCATGCCATAGAAGGTAGGGGACTCTAACCCAAGCCATTTCATTTGGTGAGGCACTTCAACTTAAAGAGATATTTTTGTGCCAGGGACTTTATCCATAAGCAATTTCATTAGGCAAGGGAATTTAACCTCAAGCCATTAAGACAATCATTAGTCAATATTGGGACTTCAACCCTTTATCATTACATCTTTTCTTATCTATTTAATTCAAAATCAAGGACTTTAACCTATTTAGACAACTCCACACTATACATGACCACATGGTCCTTATGCGAGCCTTTGTTACTCAATCATTTCAATAAGCCAATGCCTTAGTTCAATTCATCATATAATTCAATTTATGGTCATTAAGACCCACACAAACTATTCACATTTCATTCACAATCTTATACCATATTCATACCACACTTTAGTTCAACACACAATTCAAATTCATTTTCATGTTTGGTACTTTGAACCCTCATTAACCATTACCTAACAACGTTATCAATTTAACCATACTTTTCTCATAATACCTTTACAATATTATTTATCTACTATTCACACATATTGGGCCATTGTCCTAGTTAAAAACATCATCAATATTTGACTAGACAATTCACTTCGATATTTTCACAAACACGCATACCTTTACCAAGGCTATTTTAATGGTAGAAATCATCAAGATTAGAGTTACTCAAGACTCACTTTTTATACCACATAAAACAAGCACCTACATATGCAAATCATCATCAATAATATGTATAAACACAAGTCAAAGCAAAAGTCAACATTATTTATCATGAGGAAACAAAACCCTTTTTTTTGAATTCAAAATCCCCATGTACACTTACTAATCTAAGTGCAAAATATAAGGGTGTAGCGTTATTTATCAAGGGGAAGAGTTACATTTCTTAGACAACTTGATTCACCAAGATTCTTGACTTCACTTTGCCTCTTGAAGATCACCCTTGAAACCCTAGCCTCCAATTCTTCAAAGATAAGTTTGAGAGAGTGTTTAGGGTTTTTGGTCTATCAAAATTTATATTTAGGAGGATAAAAGAACATATATAATGAGGGTAATTAGGGTTTTAGGCATAGAAAATATCTACAAGGACCTTAGTTTAAAGCTGGAAAATGGACTCGTCCAGGGGTATGACTCACTAAAGGAACTATACCCTAAGTTACTAGTGGTACCCTATATCATACCATAGGCTTCTTCCAGGTCACCTATAATATTATGGGTATGACCACGCACCCTTGAGTCATATCCCAAGGGTACAAATTCAACCCCTAACTCATATGCTTCAACCGTATAAAAAATAGTTCACTCAAAGTTCATGTACAAACTCTATACAACTCACTTTGTACGACTCATAATATTTTGGTACAATTGAGGTGAAGGTCACGCATACCTAGAACAGTGAGTAACCATTACCACACTATCTAGGATATGAGAGGGAAGGGGAAAAAGGATACAACTTATATCCAAAGAGTACGAGTCCAGCCCCTACTCATACCAACTTAGAGACAAAAAATGAAGATGTTCTTCTCATGGTTCAAAACCTAGGTGATTAAATGATAGAGTTCATTGCTTTGTCTGAGGGTTGAGATATGCCTTTCATTTGTCTACTCAAAGTGTTCTTGCTGCTAATAGGTATTTTGTAGAGGTTTATGATCATGCTCAGCTTATGAAGGAAATACATTATGATACCCATAGGGGAAGTGATAAGAGGCCTTGACATCAGGGCAATATTAGTGGGAGCTATAGTAGTTCCCAATTTAGAGGTAGCTATTCTCATGGTAAATATCCTCTACATCCACCCTATTCACTTCAGAGATAGCCTAGTTGACCTATTTAGGTAGTTCTTAAGATTATTGATGGAGTTTTTTCTAGTTTTAGAGATCATCCTGGTCAGGGAGTAGTTAGTCTTTAAGAATTGCATCTTCAGGTCATTCTTGACATGGTGGTTTTTTAGGGTCAACTAGAGCTGTTAATTTTGGTTCAACTCAAGTGATATGTTATAGTTATGGAGCTTATGGTTACTATTCATGATATTTCCCAAGTCGTGGAGCAATTTTTCTTTCACCTTAAAGTGTTTCCCCTATTAGAGAAGTTCATCCCTCAGTTAGAGGTGGATCTTAGAGTCATAGAAGTTGTTTGTAGGGTACTCGAGAAGGTTTTAAAATATTAGTATATGAGTTTGGTGAGGATCCTAGATAGGTGGCGCACATGGTTATTTATATGCAGTACCTGTTAGACCTAAGGCTGAGTCTTCAGATACTATTATTACTAGTTTTAAATAGTGTGTCTTCATTTGGTGATTGATTTCTTTGATCTAGCATCCACTTATTCTTATGTATCTTCTTATTATGCTTTATGGTTAGGTTTATCTTTGTATTTATTATTTATTCCTTTGCATGTATCTACTCCTGTGGGTGATTCTTTATTAGTGTATCGAGTTTTCAGATCTTTTTTTATGACATTTTGAGATTTTGATACTCATGTTGATCTTATTGTTCTAGATATGGTACATTTTAATGTGACTCTAGGCATGAACTGGTTATTCCAATCTCATGCAGTCATGGATTTTTTTGTAAAGACCATTTTATAAGCCATGCCCACCGTACCCCCAGTGATGTGGCAGAGATTGGTTATCCACAATCCATGGGGAATATTTCTTATGTTCATGCTATGAGGCTTATTTTTAGAGGTTTCAAGTTTTATCTCCCTTATATTTGTGATACTACTATGGAGAGTCCGTTGCATGACTCTGTTCTTGTAGTTTGTGAGTTTCTTGATGAGTTCCCTATCAACCTGCCTAGTTTTTCCCCTGTCTATGAGATATAGTTTTCTATTAATCTTGAGCCTGGCACCCGACCAATTTCTATGGAACCTGAACATATGGATCCTACCAAGCTTAAGGTGCTAAAATCTCAGCTTTAGGAACTTCTTGTTAAGGGTTTTATTAGACCAAGTGTGTCTCCTCGGGGATCTCCAGTGTTGTTTTTGAAGTAGAAAAATATCTCTATGTGTATGTGTATTTATTATAGGTAGCTTAATTAGGTGACGGTGAAAAACAATTATCCTATGCCTTCTATTGATGATTTGTTTGACCAACTTCAGGGTGCAATAATATTTTCTAAAATTGATTTGATATCTAGTTACCAGGATGAGATATGGTTATTATGAGTTCTTGGTTATGTCATTCATCTTGACTAATGCCCAAACCTCTTTTATGGACTTGATGAATTGAGTATTCAGACCTTGTTTGGATTACTTTGTGATTTTGTTCATTGATGACATCCTTGTGTATTCGTGGAGTAGTAAGGATCATGTAGAACATTTGAGGATCATGAAATTCCTTGGACATAAAGTGTATAAGTATTGTATTATGGTATACCTAACTAAGATTGAGGCAATTCGTGATTGGGCTAGATCTATATCTTTGACTTAGGTTTGTAGCTTTATTTATTTAGCTAGTTAATATTGATGATTCATAGAGGGTTTTGCTATTATTTCAACGCCAATGACATGATTGACTCAAAAGGAGGCTCATTTCAATTGGTTTAAGGAGTGTGAGTTGAGCTTTGGAAAGCTCAAGGATTTCCTTACTTTAGCTCATTTTCTAGCTCTTTTTGTTGAGGTAAGGGATTCACCATGTATTGTGATGCTTTTGGTATTAGTATATGCTGTGTTTTGAGACAATTAGGTTGTGTTATTACTTATACATTGATAATAGTTAAGGTGAACGAGCGAAGTTACCCCACTCATGATTTGGAGTTGGTGGTAGTATTTTTCGCACTTAAGATTGTCAGACAATATCTTTATGGCATGCATTGTGATATCTTCACCAATCTTTGAAGCATTCAACATCTTATGACCTCGAGAGAACATAATGTTATATTGTAAAGATGAATGGAGTTATATAAGGACTATGATATCTCTATCTCATATCACTCAGGCAAAGCAAATATGGTGGCCGATCCCTTGAGTTGGAAGACGGTGAGTATAGGTAGGTTGTCTTTTATTTTTATTTCTCATAGGCCATCGACCTGGGACATTCAGTCCATAGCCAACTTGATTGTCCGCCTTGATATTTTAGACCTTAGGAGGATTCTTGCGATTGTTGAGGCAAGGTCTTCACTTTTTGAGCATATTCGGGATCATTAGTTTGACGATAGTAAGATTTACTTCCTTTGTGATAAGGTGTTGAGTGGTGAGTATGAGAGGAACACCATAGACTTGGAGGTGTTTTTTGATTTGATGGCTGCATTTTTGTTTCGTGGATTGATGACTAGTTCCAGTTGATTCTACACCAGGATCACAACTATAGACATTATATTCATTCGGACATAATGAAGATGTATAGAGATTTGGATAGCATTATTTTTCGAGTGGTATGAAAAGTTATGTGGCAGATTTCGTACCTCGTTCCCTATGTTATTAGCAGGTAAAGGCCGAGTATCAGTGTCCAGGTGGTTTGACTAAGAGATTGCTCATTCTCGTGTTGAAATAGAAGTGGATTACTATGGATTTTTTTAGTAGTTTGCCTCATACTTCCCATGGTTCTTATATTAATTGGGTCATCATGGATCGATTAACCAAGTCAGCATATTTCATTCCTATTCAGATACCTTTCAGTGCTAAGAGGTTAGCTATATTTATGAGTGTAAGATAATCCATTTGCATTGTGTGCCAATTTCATTTGTTTTAGATCGAGGCTTCATGTTCACTTCTAGATTTAGGAGAGATTTTCAGGGGGAGTTGGGGACTCACGTGGATCTTAGTACAACCTTTCATACGCACACTAATAGCCAAACTTAGTAGACTATTCAGGTGCTTGAGGGTATGCCTTAATCCTGTGTTATGGATTTTAATGGACAATGGGAGGATCAATTAGACTTGGCAGAGTTTGCTTGTAAAAAAAGTTATCATTTGAGTATTGAGATAGCGCTATTCGACGCTTCATATGGTATGATATATGGTTCTCTGATTAGATGTTTTAAGAGTTTTGAGATTTGGCCCATTGGTAATGATTTTCTTTAAGAGTCATTAGATAGAGCTAGTGTGATTCAGGACTGACTGAGAGTAGCTCAAAGTAGGCATAAAGCCTATGCAGAACATAGACTTTGAGCCTTGAGATTTTAATTTGGTGACTGATTATTCCTATGAGTATCACCCATAAAGGGTGTGATGAGGTTCAATAGGGAGGGAAAGCTTCATTTTCGATATATTTGACCTTTTGAGATTCATAGCACAGTTGGTGAGGTAGATTATAAGTTAGCTTTACCTCCACATTTTTCTAATGTCCATCATGTTTTCCATGTTTCCATGTTGAGGTGATACATTCTTGATCTATTTCATATGCTTAGATGGGACTCAGTCTGGTTAGATGAGCATTTAACCTTAGTTTAAAAGCGTGTGCGAATTTTGGCTAGTGATGTTAAGCGGTTGTGCACTAGGGATATTCTTGTAGTTAATTATCAGTGGAGGCACCACCCCATGGAGGAGGGCACTTTGTAGACCAAGAATGAGATACAAACCCAGTTTCCTCACCTATTTAAGACTTAAGGTACACCATAATCCTTAACTATCACAAATGAAAGTTCCCTTAGAAGTTGATATTATAATGATACTTAAGGTCATTTCTTATATTTCTGCTTATTTTTTCCACTAGAGCTTTTCTATTACTGTCCTAATTCATTTATTACTTGTTTGAACTAACAGTTCGGTTACCGGTCATTTCGATTGATTTTAGATTGAATTCCATGTTTTGAAGGCTTTACTGCTTCCAAATAGCCACCGAACAAAAAGTTTAGTCAAACGACCTCGACTGCATATTCTGACTATTTTAGTAGCTTCAAAATATTGATTTTAGGATAGAAGGACTCGTGGTTTGGGTCCCGAGACACTTGAGATCATTTGACCTATGATCAAAAAGTTAAGGAATTTGTATTTTGGTATGGAACCCATATTTTGTCGAAATGACCTCAGATGGAAATTTAAACTATTTCATTGTATTTAGAACAATGAATTTGGTATGGTTGCATAGTTTTTTTGTGTAATGGGATTCCGATGAATCTCGAGACGTTGGCTAAGACTTGGAAAATTCCAAGTCTCAGTAGTGATCTGTTGTACCCGCAATTGCGAGCATTGTAATGCGATTGCGATCTGGAAGCACCAGTAAGTATCGCGATCGAGACACATTAAGTCATGAATACGACTACTTTGCTAGTCTTCTAGAACCGCGAATGCAGAGGTAAATGTCACGATCGCAACTTCATAGACATAGGCCTTGTATCACGATACTAACTATCATGTCATTATAGCGACTCCAGAGAACCTGGTATGAGTATAAATACCCCATTTTTGCTCGATTTTTCCCATTCTTTACTCATCATCTTTAGTGTTAAACCCTAAACATTAAGATAACTAGGTATTAAAGATTATGCGTTATTTGGGAAGCTTGATTAATTCTTATATCCTTATCCTCCTACGGATTTAAGGTAAGATTCCTCAATATTCATTGCTCATTTTTCCATTTCTTGAACAAAAATCCCAAAAGCATGGGGGTTTGATTTTATCCCCAAATTAGCTCGGATTCCACCCATTTTTAGGTTAATGATTCCTTGAGCATATGGGCTTGTTGGGTTGGTTTCGAAAAAATAATTTTTTGTAAATAAGACCCACAATGGAATTTTAAGTGATTTTTTAACCCAAAGAACAATAATGAAATATGGGTATCACTATACTCATACTGATGAATAGAATTTGATCTTGATAGCTTGGCATCTTGTGGCAGCTTCTCAGAAGGGAAAAGTAGTGATTTAGCGAATGTTGTGAATTTTTTTCAAAATCTTGGTAGGCTAGGTTTTGCCCATTGATTAATTGAGCTACTTCATAGTGTGTTTATCATATTGTGTTAGATTTGGATTGAGTTTTAGTTGTTGGTGGTATAAATTGAAATACTTGGGATTAGTTGGATTAATTAGGTCATTTTGGATATTGTTTGGAGCATGATTAGCCTAGTTTTTCCTATCTTAGTTGAAATTGGCCCTTTATGAGCTTGTTTGGGATAAAATACCTTTGATACTCGACTAATGAGAAGATTTACTTGGTCATTTGAGTTTAGGAGAAAACTTACCTAAATTGCCTTAATTTAGTCGAAATTGACTTGCTCTATATTAGGAGGAATTTCTATCCTAGGGCTACTTGTGGCTTGTTGAACATCCAAAAGTTGATTTAGATACCTTGGCCTAGTCTGACATAGACATTTCATGGTAAATGATTTTGAGGACTTAGAAGTGGGCAGTTCAACCAACCTTAGTCCAAGACTTGTGACAGCTATTGAAGACCCTTGATGTGGTTGTGTATATCTAGGAAGATGGTTATTTTGGTGATATTTAGACACCTTGGTTATTATTGGTAATGATGAATGACGTTTGAAGAAATGCTTAAAATATTATGCAATATATATGGATTATTGGGTAAGCTTATGATAAGCTATTTAAAACGCTATTGTTTGGCTATTGATTGGGATACCAAATATACTATTAAATAATCCCTTGAGTTTGATATTTGTTGTCATAAATTAAGTTATTGAATATGGTATGAATAAACCATAGTGTCACGACCCGAACTAGGTCCTGTCGAAGTTAGTATATAGAACAAGGCTTAGCATGAACTTTAAGACATTAGTTTTGACAGTGTAGCTTAACCGTTATAAAATGTCACCCACAGGCTACATAGGATTCGCTTCCCCTTCTAAAATGGCCCAATGCATGTTAGCTACATGAACCAGAGAATAATCATATGTGCTTATGCACCAAGGGTGACTCGAATGCCCGATCATATATCAAGGGTGACATGAACATCCAAACATTTAATAAGAGTGACTCGAATACCCGGTCATAAAGCAAGTGTAACTCAAACACCCAGACATTTAGAACCTCACTCTAGAAAATACGGTTTCTAGTATTGGCCGCTCAGGTCCTTCACTTTCACGAGCCACATATACAACCCTATTTAAGCCCAATTAAAAATAGTTTTACATATTTCAAATCATTGAACCAATAAGACATGTCAGGCATACATTGTTGGTACCATCATACCAACTACACTTGCAAGATTATAATTATGCCATTTCAATTCCATTAACTAGGGGGAATGCCTTAACCCCCCTTCGTTCATTAAATCAAATTTGGTTCTTTAGTCTTTTATTCATCGAAATAGTTCTAAAGGTAGTTCAATGTACATATACTCGTATTCCAACCTAATTTCATAAGTTTGGGTTGAGTTTATAACCATTTAACAAAGAAATACGACAGTGCTTAACCAAGATAATGTAAGACACCTATGATAGTCAATAATTAATTTTAGCTCGAAACACATTAACCTTTCCAAGTTCAATCACTTTAAAACCAATTGTGTGTATTAATAAAGCACAACAATGTGACACAAAGGAATCAATCTATGCCATTATATTAGAAACAAACAACCATGCATATATACAAGTTAAACTATCAAAATAAGTAAGCAATACAACCCTTGTGACCTCACAATAAAGAAGTCCCTCCTCACTCATATATGAAATCAAGCATGTCAATGATGTAAAAATCAAGAAACACTCACTCTTAGAAAGTTCCAATCATAGCATGTAAAATACCATAGGCTTTCCCTTGTTTTCGTTGCCTAAGCTTTTGGATAGTTAAGTTAGGATCACTATAGGATTTTTCTTTGTCTTGTAACGTACGCTTGAGATTTGTATGATACAAATGGATATTTAAAGTGACTAACCCTCCTTGACACTACATTAGCTTGGGTCCACACTTAACCAATTTTTCACTTTATTTCCACCCTTATTTCTCCCTTTTTATTTTAAAGAATATTCAGGTTGGGTTTGGTTTTCTAGTCTTTCTTTCTCTTCTTCACAAATTTTGTTTTTTTTCTTACCACACCCAACCTTACTTTCTTTTATCTTATTTTACACTTCTTCATATCTATTTCACATCACGCACCACTATGATAGCCACCCTCAACTTAGCGATTTGCCTGAATTGAAGTGCACAATGACCAAGGAGGACCAGGAGTAAAACAGTTTTTTTATAGTACAAAATGGGAAGGTGATATGTGTAACAAGAAAAATAGGCATATAGGTTCAAAATCAGATCAAGGCATATCATCATACAAGGAAGGTCAACTAGGCTAAAGTAGAGTAATATAAAAAATGGCCTATGATCCTTTCCTAACCACTATCCTAGAACCTAAGAAAGACTAACCATGCAAGTTCTTAATTTAACACACAATGGGAACTAAGTAGCATCTCTCTCACACATGGCACAGAGTCAATATTGCAAACTACCACTTCTCTGATTCATGCACAAGTTCGCACTGATTATCATGTCCCAAATACTAATTCCATAAAAAAATTTAGAATAGTCATACTTATTTATATATATATATATATATATATATATATATATACGTATCACTTAGTTACAAAATAGACAATTGGAGAGGTGTTTATCAAAAATCAAAAAAAAATATGTCAACTATCCGAGGTACTTATCTTTCTCCTAGTCAACCACAAAACATCATAAAACAAAACACAATACGCCTAAACATGCCGTCTTTCCTTGGAACAAGACTCCAAGAAAAGAGGTATGGGAAAAAATAACCCAAAAGGACATCAAGACCCACAAGTAGCCACACCCTCAACTTAAAATCATGTATTGTCCCCAATGCATCAAATTAAAACAAGAGAGTTAGAAACATACTTGTGGCACCATTGGTGTGGAGATCTGATGTCAATCACGCAATACGAATACAAATAAAAAAATACCTTCGGTTGTCTCCCAAACAGTGCCTGATTTCACGTCGTGGCATGACGGAACTTTGTTGGGTACTCAAACTTCCCCAACAAGTCCATGGGTACCTTTATTACTCAGACTTCATCACGGTAGGCCAATATTTGGCCTTCAAATTTTTCTTTCCACTTTGAACTTATGAATTTCACCCTTAATTGTTTTTCTGATTCCCCTTTATATTCATAGGGCGGAGGTATAAAAATAATGGACCCAAGAAATAGATGTGGCATGTTTTACTTCTCGGCTCTTATGTGAGGAATGTAGTTCTTTGATTCTATCTTAGCAAATAAAAGAATATAGATAAATTCTTCCTCTTTCTTTCAGTCTTCTTTAGGCTTGGATGACTCGATTAAGATCTTACTATCGAAACATAATGTGGAAAATGCTTAGAATGAGGTCCAATACACCCCAAATCATGATTTGCAGTCTTCTGTACATCCCTAAATAACTTTAATATGCTCTTCTTAAGATTGATGCTATCTATTAGAGTATGAGCAATTTTAGACTCCTTTAATTATAGCTCCTCAAGTTGGCTTTTCAGAAGTCCTTTAATCTCTAATAATTCCTCTAGCCAGGTTGTCATCTCAAGAAGAGTAGATCAACAAAATTAAATAAAATAATAAAAAAGAAAAATAAAACCCATTAACTCCTATAAATTCAATCTAAAATTATAAGACCATATTCCCTAGCAATGATACCAAATTTGATAACCGACAAAATACACCTCCAATTGAAGGATAAAGCATTTGTTGTAAAATATAGTAACCCAACTAGGTTGTGGTCGAATCCCACATGGAATACGTAAAAAATCTATCTCAAATTGGTTACAATTGCCAGGCAGTACAAGAAAGTAAAAGGGGGTATTAGTTAAAATAGAAAAAAGAAAATGAATTGGTTGTTCTTGGTTGTAAATAATAGAAGACGAACACTATGCTTGTTCTCCCCCTGGCTTCTCAACATCGTTAATTTCTCGTGATCAACCCAACTATTCTGTTGTTCTTCATGCAAAGCCTACAAGATAAGTATTATCAACTGTCGAGTAAGCTAGAAGATAAATTTTACCCCTTCACTTGATTATCATATTAGGGTGTAGCCATGTTTCTCATTGTTACAACCTTAGTTACACTTGTCGTGGTAGGATAAAGTGATAAGATGGAATGCTTAGTTATCGCAAATAAAATTACTCTCTTAACTTTTTTTTCCCAATCGTAAGATCCTTGGTTATCGAATGGATGTAAATACAGGCTTACTCAAGTATCGGCCGCTAATCGAGATTAATTATCATGAAGAAAATTAAGATACATGCAACCATAGAATAGATGAATATCACAATTCTTTTACGTTGTTAATCCACCAGGGTTCCCACAACCCTATCTAAGGGAATTATTCACTCATATTTATGTGATCAATCATGGAATCCACAGACAAAATTACAAAATCAATCTCCAAATAATGAGGAATAAATTCCTAAGTCTTAAATTGAATATCAAACCAAAAACAAACCAAGAATAATAGAAAACACGTTGAATTTTGAAATTGGTGAATGATTTATTGAATAAATTGATTAATAATTAAAACAAAGACTTAAGAGTATTTATAGATTACAAAAAACAAATCCTAATTAAAGTAGGAAAACCCTAGAAATCAGCTCCTAAATAAATGTGGAAAACACTATAAATCAATTCCTAAATAAAATAGGACAACATAATTATCCATACATAATAAAAGTGTAATTGGGTATATGGAAACTCTAGGAAACTAATCCCAACTAAAATGGGATAGGACACTTAAGTCGGCACAAGGTACGACTCGGGTCTACGACTCGTATGGTCTGCTTACGAGTCGTAGGAACTAGTTGTATTCATTTCAATAGCTCATCTCCCAAGGCTTCAACATTATGATATTCTTAAGACTCATCCTAATGAGTCTTACCTTTATCATACGACTTGTGTACTTTACTCGTATCCACCTAGGACTCCTTCCTTTCTTTTTCTTGGACACTAATCTTATTATGGTTAGATCATACGAGTTGTACTAAAATATATGACTCATATTATTCAAACACTTTAAATTTCTCAGAGATTTTTGATGACTTTAGGTTTATATTTGTATCACAAATATCTTTAATCTTATAAGCATGTGAAAACATCCCTCAATGATTAAGTTCTTGTGAAGAATCACGTTATCTTTATCTTTAATAGTGCATAACTTTTTTGTACTTAGATGTTTTAATCTCAAGACCCACTAACAAATAGTAAATTGAATTATCTTTCCAAAGATACCAATTTTGCCTTAATCTAATATCGGGGTGAAAAGTTATGGTCAAAATACTAAAGCACTACTGAAGCTGTGTTTAATCTGTCTGAGGTACGACTTGTAAGGTCTGTCCAGGATACGACTTATACAGACTCCTTATGAGTCATTAAGAGAAAGTTGTACCTTGGCCAGTAGAGGCTTAAAATGGCATTTAAACTATGAATCAAGCCACTTTTCATAGTTCCTCTTGCATTTTAGCATCCAAATCCTAATTTCCTTTAAAACAAGCCCAAAAACACATCAAATTAAACAACATAGCCTTAAGTACATGCATATTCTCATAGTTAAGCATCTTAAGTTCTATATTTCTATAGATCATCACCATTAAATTAGAAAAATCAACATAATTAGGGGAATCCATGACCCCCTAGTTTATTCACCAAGCCCATGCACCCCACACATTAAAAAGCATCATTAAGGCTTGGAATTTACATATAAACCATGGGAACAACATTTAAGAAAACAATCATTCAAAATCCTCAACCCACATTCCAAATCCAACATTCAAACCACTTGAACAACAATTTAAAAGACATGCATTATAAAAATATAATTTGGGAATGACTAACATGCCTGAGATATCAGGAATTTTAGAGAGAAATCACCCTTGGAACCTCTTATTGATTAGGCTTGTGAAACGTAGGTGTTCTTGACAGAAGGATTTGAGAGTTTTTAAGTGTTGTATTTCATTGATAAACTATGTCAATAGGGTCCCCATGAAGTTTTATTATCGTGGGTCTTAAGTGGGGAAAAAGGGAAATGTCCAAAGTACCCTTAATGAAAAAATAAAAAATGATCGCTAGTGACCACGGGTCACCTTACGGTTTGTAAGGACATATTAAAATTCATCACCATGAGTCATAGTCTGGAAAATAGTGTAAGGCACCCACGCTAGTTTGACTATGTGTCGTACCCTATGACTCTTTCTCAGATGTTACGACTCATAAGGTTCAATTGTAGGCACATCAAAAACAAGGAACCATTACACTGGTTTGGCTACGAGAGGGACCCTACAACTCGTAAAGTGTCCATATGACTCGTTATGTCCAAGTCATTCTCAGGTTTCCCAGGACAAAAATCTGGGGTGTTAAATTCTACCTCCCAGTATCATTCATCACCGAATGATAAATCAAGGAATCCTTTAGCACAATTTTTAGCTAGAACGCAACCATAATTCCTTTAATAAAGTCAAAAATCAAAGGTATTAAAGAGAACCCATACCTTCTGCACGATTATCCAAGGTGGGAAACAAGAATAGATATCTGGACTTCATGCCATCATAAGCTTCCCAAGTAGTTTCTAAAACCTTATGATTCCTCCATAGAACTTTCACCGAACCGTATCCTTAGTCCTTAAATGACGGACTTGCCTTTTCAAAATCTGAACCAGGACTTCTTCATAATAAAATAAATCGAAATGCCAACACTCTCCAATGGAATAAGAAAGGAAGGAACACCCACACACTTCTTCAATATCACAACATAAAAGACCAGATGGATAGAACTCAAACTTGAAGGCAACTCCAACTCATAAGCCACATTTACCACTCTCCTTAAAAATATGTACGGGCCAACATATCCGGGGATGACCTTCCTTTTCTTATAAAATCTAATCACTCCCTTCATGGGAGATGCCTTTAAGAATACCTAATCAGCAACATCAAACTCTAACTCCCTACGCCTCACAACCGCATAAGACTTTTTGTAACTTTTGGAAATTTTTATCCTAGACCTAATCACTTTCACCTTCTTCATGGTCTGGTGAACTAAATCATAACAAAACTATTAGTCCTTATAAACCATGAACTACCCAATAGGAGAATGATATTTCCTACTATACAAGGCCTCAAATGAAGCCATCTGAATACTAGAATTATCGTTGTTATAATATGCAAATGATATGAGAGGCAAATGATCAACCCAAATACCAACAAAATCAATCACACAAGCCCTTAGAATATCCACCAAAGTTTGAATGGTCCTCTTCGCTTGTCATCTATCTGAGGGTGGAAATCGATTCTACGGTTAACCTTAGTTTCCAAACCTCTATGAAATGACCACCAAAAATGTGAAAAGATTTGTGTACCTCAATTGTATATAAAAGAAAAAAGTACACCAAGCCAATTAAGAACTACTAAATAAAAATCTTAGTTTAATTATTAACAGAATAATTAGTCCGCACTAGGAAGAAGTGAGTGGACTTATAATGGAGACTTATATCATAATCCTTGAGCAACTCAATCCATCTTCTTTGCCTATGATTCATCTCCTTCTAGGTGAATACATACTACGAACTCTTATATTCTGAATATATTTCCAAATGAGCTCCGTATAAATAATGACGCCAAACCTTCAAAGAAAAAACCACAGACAATAACTCAACATTATAATTCAGATAATTCTTTTTATGCACCATAAGCTGCCTAGAAGCAGAGACCACAACCTTAGCATGCTGCATCAAAACACAACCCAGTCCATAAGAGATTCATCACAATAAATAATAAAGAAATTATTACCCTTGGGTAGGGTCAAAATAAGAGCTGAAGTCAAATTATCCGTCAACTTCTCAAATCTATCCAAACAAGAATCAAACCACAGAAACTTCACCTTCTTTTAAGTCAACTTAGTCAATGGAGCTGCAATCGAAGAGAAATTCTCTAAGAATCTCTGATAATACTTGTCTAGACAAAATAAGCTATAAATATCGATTAGAGTCGTGGGTATAGGCCACTTATTAACCACCTCAAATTAATTTGGATCCACTAGAAACAACATGAACAAAGAAGGTAATAATATTTAACAAAAACTCACACTTCAAAAACTTACCATACATATGCTGATCCTTAAGAGACTACAACACTATAATGAGGTGATTAGCATGATTCTCCTTACTCTTTGAATATACCAAGATTTCATCAACAAACACAATGATGAATAAGTCTAGAAACTGAAGGAACACCTGATTCATATGTTCCATAAAGGCCGATGGGGAATTAGTAAAATAGAATGACATGACCAAAAACTTATAATTTCCATACTGGGTACGGAAAGCAGTCTTTGGGATGTCCACCTCCCTAATCTTTAACTGATGATAACCTGATCAAAGATTATTCTTAGAAAAAAGTCTACCACCCTGCAACTGGTCAAATAGGTTATCAATCCTAGGAAAAGAATGGTTATTCTTTATAGTCACCTTATTTAACTACCAATATTCTATACATATTCAAAGGGAACCATCCTTCTTATGCACAAAAATCATAGGAGCACCACACAGAGAAACACTAAGGCGAATAAAACCATTATCAAGAAGATCTTAAAGTTTCTCCTTTTGTTCTGCAAACTCAAACCAGAGCCATTCTATAAGAAGTGACAAATATAGGATGGGATTCTAGTAAAAGGTCAATCCTAAAGTCTATTTACCTATCAGGATAAATACCAGAAAGATCATTGGAAAAAACTTCTGGATATTCGTTAACTACATGGACTGATTGTAAAGAATGACCCTCAAAATTAGAATCCTTAACTTGAAATAGATAATATAGAAACCGCTTGGATATTACAAATATCTTAGGTATGAAATAAAACTCCCCTTAGGTACTAGGGAACTCCCTTCCAACTAAATAACTTATTCATTTGGGAATTGGAAACTGACCCTTCGGGTTTTACAAAAAAGAGATACATAGCAAGAATAGACCCAATCCATCTTAAAAATAAAATCAAAGTCTAACATATCCCACTTTATCATATCCACTAATGTCTCCCTGCCATAGCTAGATACCACACAAACCCTATAGAGTTTCTAGTCACAACAGAGACACCCATCAGGGTAAACATAAAAAAGGAATAATAAATACACTCAAGACCAAAAAAAATGAATAGCCACATACGGGGTCATATAAGAAATAGTAAACCCCATATCAAGTAAGAACTACACTTCGCAAGATAAAAGCTATAACATACTAGTGACCACATCTGGAGAATGAAACACCTTAGTTTCTTGACGTTATTAAATTTCCTGTAATATCGATCTCTGGACCCAATACGACTCATGGGTATGATTCGTATATTGAGGTAGGGATGGTATGGTCCAGTCGTATGCTGGCAATATTGGTTAGTAGGATGGATTTTGGTTACTAGAATAGATATGACTTAGGGGTATGAGTCGTATTGGTGGTTACAAATTGTTTGGTTCCTTAAATAAATCTTAGACATTGTTACTTAGGTTGTATCTAAGTACGAGTGGCTCACCTTGAGTCGTAATCTAGGGTAAGAGTCGTACCTAGAACACGTATGGCGGACAGTGTCTAAATTTTTCTTGGGTTTAAATTTGCCAGGAATATGAATGAAGGGTGCAGATCATATACTTCGGATACTACTTTGTTAGATGAGTCATATACTGGATAGTATTGGATCCAAAGGTTAAGACTTAGGATACGAGTGGAGGGTGCCACATATATTGGAGGGTATGACTCGTAAGGGTCTGTTGTATCCCTAGGACGTGATTTTATACAACTTAAGTGAGGGTATTCTGAACATTTCCTTACTTATCCTAATAATTTCCCATGACATATCCTACCTAGGAGGTTATTTACCATATTATTCTATTCATTACAACTTAAAAACTCTTCCAAAACACTATAATTCTCTCAAAAGCTTTTGGGAAAATAAAACCTAGGGTTTCAACTAGATTATTGACTTGGGGCTTGAATTGGTGATTTATTTCCATTTTTATCTTAGTTTAAGGAATGTTCTCTTCCCTCATTGTTAATTATAACTATAAGCATGGTTTTTATGAATGTCTTCATGACTTCATTGACTGTATGATTTTAGTTTACAAATATGAATTGGGGGCTTTGATGTTAAATGGTTGGTTATGGTTTCCTATGGTTTTAATTATGATTTACTTTCATTAATGGTGGTTTTTGATAATTGGATTGTATGGAAATGCTTTAATGGTAATTGAATTTGGTTTTGGTTATATTATACCCCCAATATGTTTGATAAAATACCTATAATAATGTTTTCATTGCATTGAGTATTTTAATGGAACTCTTTCTTATTTTAAAACTTAGTAAAGGAATTGTTTAAATAATTTGGAAATCTAAATGGCTAAATGGTTATACTTGTGGGGTACATAGAATCCCACAAGTGGTTTAATAGGGTAAATGGAAGGGTACTTGGAAGTCCCCTTAAACCTATATATGGTTGGCCATGGATAGTACTTGCAAGTAAGGAAAGGTATAACGATACTAATTAAAAAAGACTTGGTTAATAATTGGTTAATGGTTTGGTTATTTGGAAAATGGTTTTAAATTCGGTATTAATGGCGGGATGTGTAGCAAATCCATGAAAGGTGGAGGTCCCGAGGGGACCAAAATGGAAACTTATATTTGTCGATATGAGGTTGGTCTTGGTGACCGTATGCATGATGTCACATTATATTTTGGGGGTTATACTACTCATCCCAGGTTTTCTACCCTGTTCATACGACTACACGCACTGGGGCCATTTCAGCAGGAGGTTTTGAACCCATATAGCCATGGGTAATTTAGGAAGGCAATGTTATATAACCCAGGTAAAGGTTTTATAGGTATGCTAAACTCAGTCCCCTTTCCTGACATGGTTATATATATATATATATATATATTGTTGTGTTTGATTTTAAAAATAACATTATTTTACCCTTATCTTGAGAACATGCTAGCGTTCACCCACTAAACTGTCTACTGGTGGTTGTATACCCATGCTATGAAAGAATCAACCATTCTACTCCTCTTACAAAGTAATTTCCTCAGGGATCAATATTTGTACTTAAATGGTGAGCTTCCACCTTTTCAGAAGGCTCTATTTCATGTTATGGACATTTTTAGAAACTTTGATTTTATTTTAGATATAGTTTTAGCCATGGTTGGAAGCATATCCCAATTAGATTTATTACTCTTTTGGTTAGAGGCTTTATGGTACTGCTATGGGTAGAAATTGGTGATATTGGTGTTGCTGTCAGCCTTGGCATTAGAATAAGATGAAGGGATGACATCATTGGACTATATTGTTGGTTGTTCCTTCATATTTTATTTTTTGATTAATTATATTATGTTTTGGAACATCTTTGGTTATGTCCTGGTTTATGTCCCTTATTTTGGTATTGGTTTGGTATGGATACATTGTTGGTATGGGATTGTTGGACTCATTTGGCTCAGTTACGGTTGTGATCTTTTCCCAGAGTCTTCATATGAGTTGTGCACTATCTTGGTACATCCTCAAAATTTAGACAACTCAAGGATGGCGGCAGGAGGTTAGGTTGGGTAACGGGGGTAGTCTCCTATCCCGGTTGGACAAGGGATGCCTATTACAATAAGGCATCTGGATAGATAGCATTAGAGGAGCCTTCGATTCCATTTGGGTGACCAGATCCTATAGAAGATTCTAGCCAGTACCGATACCAGACATAGCGACCTTGGTGCTGGAGCTGGAATATGTCAACCAAAAATTTATTAGCCCATATGCAACCCATGAATGATAATTCCGCTATATGTTGCCAAGAAGACTATACTTAAATCATTTATTCCTCCCCGTATCACAAACTCCACAATGCATCTGTCCACAAAATAGACAAGAGGGATAAGATGGGGCTAACTAGGCTCCACTAGTCTGCGACTGGGAACCTTGTGCCTTAAACCTACTGTCAATATGAAAGAGATGATCACCAAATGGCATAGGATATGGAGAACTATTCATAGAATAATATCAAGAATTTTTCCACTATTTTATAGATCACTTCTTTCCATCTCTAGCATTATTCTGCTAGTATCCACCCTGCTCAAAATACCTGAATTACTTACTTTGCCTCCCTCCAATATTTTCTTGCTTCTTCTTCTTATGTTTTATCTGTTGTATATACACCTCAAGACTAGAGATATCCATGTCCTTGTTCAACAAGGCGCAACACTTACACTCCAATGCCAATTCCCGAGACAAACCCGAAGTAAACTTTCTTATTCTAGCCCTCATAGAAGATACCAACTCTGGATCACAATGATATAGATAATAAAATTTCAAGGCATACTCCTTCACAGCCATTCTGCCTTGCTTAAAATTTTCAAACTTCTTATCCTTTGCCTCCCTATAATCCAGAGGAATGAAATGATCAATGAAAGAACCAAAGAAGTCATCCCATATAGTTGACTCAACATTATCTCCTCTTAATTGTTCTCACTCCTCATACCACAAATATGCCAGGTCCTTCAACTGATATGCATTGAAAGCCATACCCTTAGAGTCAGTAGAATGTGTTACTTTGAATATCTTTTCTATCCCATCTATGACCCTTAAGGATTGTCCTCAACCTTGGAACCAATGAAAGTCGGAGGACTCAACCTCATGAACAAACCAACCGTTGTGTCCTTTAAAGAAGGAGTAACAGAAGCAAAATGCTTAGACTTTCGTGATTGAGAGGGCACCAACTGAGTAAGCAAATTAATCGACTAAAAAAACTCAACATTATACATATCAAGATGAGTCATTGGGGTAGGATTAATTTTGGCCCGAGGAGCCTGATGAGGACTATTAGAGACCGGTGAAATTCCACTTAGGCAGTCAGGTGAAACGACCCTAGATCGGGTATGTACCCCATAAGTGGAATGTGTTTCATCCATATTGGCCTTAGGTAGAGTTGAGGAGTTTCCACGAGTATCAGATCTTTGGGGAGGCTTGATCTGAAATGCAAAAAATTAGAATTAGAGGATATTTAAGACCTTAGACTCTATAGCCAATAAAATAGATCACAAGAGAAGAAACAATCCTAAATGCCTCATAGCCTCTCCCTTATAAGTGTAATGTGCTACACACCCATAAAATAAATTCTACTTGACACATCTTTGTGGAAACCTAATTTTCCATTAATTTACACTCTGATACCAGGCTTGTCATGACTCAAACCAGGGCGTGTCCATGAAGGGTATCTCAAGTCCATCGAGAAATAAATACCACCCCCTTTGCAAAGTTAAACAAAACATAATACAACTAGAAACAAATGAATTTTGAACATACAACAAAATAGGAAACTATACTAACTCAGAAATGAATTTAAGAATTTTAATAACCATCCCAATCCATATTAATCTAAGGCCTCTAAACAGACCAAAATAAATCTGTCGTGACATGATCCCAACAATTTAAAAAAGAGTCCAGTAGTGGTAATCTATGACATAAATGACACAATACTTTAAAATGATAACCCTTCCATAGAATGAAAGCTCACCACTTCAAAGCTGGTCACTGACAACCTAGAAATCCCATTATTGCATAGGTAAAGTTGAAGTGTCTCCATTTCATGCATCGTATAAGGATACAACATTTAGATATGGTTAGTAGGGGTGAGATCTATCATATAACTCAGGGAAAGAGATAAAGTAATGCCATGAAACAATATTTTAAAAACATTCCTAGCTAATGTGCAGAACCATATACATATATATATATAGTTATTACATGATGGGTTAGGAAATAAGGCTTGGCATGAACATTAAATTATTTTCCTAGATTGTGTATCTTAACCATCATAAAAAGGCACCCACAGACTATATGGTCTCAGCCTCCCTACTGAAAGGGCCCAAGTGCATGTTAGCCGCAAGAACCAGAGATTAATCATATGTGCATAAACACCAAGTGTGACTCGAACACCCGATAATATATCAATGGTGACATGAATACTTGATGATTTAATAAGGGTTAATCAAACATTAGGTCATCAAGAATGGGGAATCAAAGACCCGACTATTTAGATCCTCGCATCGTCAAATGTTGTCTCTAGTAATTGTACCTTGGGAGCTTCACATTCACGGCGTAGATAAAAAAACTCCCTTTATCACTAATTAAAATGAGTTTCACACATTCCTATTTATTGAACCAATTATACATGTCATGCATACACTGTTGGCATCGTCATACTAGCTATACTTGCAAGCTTATAATAATGCCATTTAAATTCCATTAACTTGGGAAAATGCCTCTACTCCCCTTTGTTCATTGAATAAAATTTGGTTCTTTAGCCTTTTATGATATACAATAGTTTCAAAAGTAGTTCAATGTACATATAATTGTAGTAAAATCCAATTACACAAGTTTGGGTTAAGGTTATCACCAAATCAATTATCATAATCCAAATAATTAAGGGAATCCACGACCCCCTAGTCTATTCATCATGCCCATACACCCCACACATTCAAAAACATCATTAAATATTGAAAATTTACATATAAAATATGGGAATATCATTTAAGAAAACAACCATTCAAAACCCTTAACCCATATTCAAAAGCCAACATTCAAACCATTTTAATATTAATTTTAAAAACATTCTTTAAAAAATAAGTTATAGTGTAGAGTAATATGCCTGAGATATTTATCTACCTTGAGAAACCCTAGGTGTCTATGACTTAGGGATTTCAAAGTACTTAAGAGTTATATTTGATTGATAAAGAATGGAAATAGGATCCCGAAGGTGTTTTATGGCCGTGGGTCTTTAGTGGGTAAACACGAAAATGTACAAAATAACCTTAATGTAAAATAAAAAAATGGTTGTGGGTCATCTTACAACTTGTAAGGACTCATTATTATTTATCACCGCGATTCGTAGTATGGACAGTAGCATAAGGCACCCACACTAATCTACCTACGAGTCGTACCCTATGACTCATGCTCAGACCTTACAACTCTTGAGGTTCAATCATAGGCACACAGAAACAAGGAACGATTACATTGGTTTTTCTATGGAAGGGACCCTATAACGGAGTCCATATGAATCATTATGTCCTAGTCATACTTAGGTCAGAGACTTAGGGTAACACACTAGTCACACTATGATTTGGGGTCCCATGACCAGTAATGATACCTTATGACTTGTGAGAAGATTCATAGGTTTGTCAATATGCTCAAAATCAAGAAATTTTCAATGGAAAATAATTTGGGGTGTTACACTTAGGTTATGCCACAAATTAGCTATTGATCAAGCTATTGATAAGCTCTCTATTATTCTTTGATGATCCTTTAATTTTGATATTGATGAGTTATTGCCTATTCTTTGATAAGATGTATGGATTATGCTAATGGTCATGCTCATTTACTATGTTGGCAATCATGCTATTGATTATGATAGAACTTATGTTTTCGATTATTATTATTGATCATATTAATATGATACATTAATGGTTATGATAGTAGATAATCTAATGATTATACTATTTGCCATATTGATAATGATATTGATGATATATACACTCGGTAAGGTCGGAGAATGATTTTGATGATATACCCGATAAGGCCGGTGGATGATTGTGATGACATACACGACAAAGGGGGAGAATGATTATGATGATATATATTCCTAAAATGACTGGAGAATAATTATAATAATATGCCCCACATGTATGGACAATTATTATAAAAATATATATACCCAACAAGTCCAGAGAATGATTATGATGATAGACTTAACAAGGTCGGAGGATGATTATGATGATACATATGGCTGGCAAGATCGAAAGATGTTTATAATGATATTTATGAAGATATTATTAAATATCCATTCCGGTTCAATTTGGTTATACGTATTATACTATGATGATATACGTTTTATGATATGTTGATAATGGGGAGTGAGATTGACAATCTAGCTAAATTGGAAATGATGAAATAATTATAATGTATCATGATATAAATAGACCCTAGTGATATAATAATTAGTTGATAATTATTTTTAGTTAATAAATATTGGCTAGTTGACACATGTTGGTTAATTGGTTAATAATGACTAGTTGATACATGATGATTTATCACTATAAGAAGATTAGTTAATAAGTGATGTTTAGTTTACATATGATGATTTATTGATACATGAGGATTAGTTGGTACATGATCATTAGTTGATAATAATTGATTAATAGGAAAATAATCATTATGGATACTCGATTGTTATAGTGTTACATGACTTAGATGATTTCTAATTATGTTATGAGAGTCGACAAATGATGGTGTGGTTTATTATATATTTTTTGTACCTTCAAGGCTTATGGGGGCTTCGATGGGAGTCTATTTTATAGGTACATATCTATGTAATTATGCTTATGTTATGATGATATTCTGGTTATATATTTATTCATGTATTGTGATGTTGGAGATATTTTAGGTTCGTTTCCTTACCTTTACTTAGTTATATTATCTTGCATTCTATCATTCTTATACAATTATTTAGTGCACTTAATTTATGATGCCTGCTGAGTACCCTTGGTTTTGGTATTTATGCTATACTTCTGTACCTTTTTGGTGAAGATCTGAACCCTTATTGTAGTCGTTAATGGACGCTCGTGTTTTGTTGAATCCAAAGATAGGGTGATCTCTTGGAGTTAGAGTCACCTATTTCTTTCTATCTTTCTATGTTTAGTCTTTTGTTTAGAGACAAATGTATAAACTATTAAAGATATTTGGGTTGTATTATTATTACTACAAGCTCTTGTAGTGGCTTTACCAGGTCATGACATGGTATTTATGTAGTGACTACATTTAAAATATTTCTATTGGATTTCATATTTATTGTGTTGGATTGCCTATTAAGAATTTTTTGAGAATTTCCACCAAATTAACCCATAGTGTTTAACTCTGGGTTATGATTTGGCTTACCTACTAGCGGGAGTAATTGCAATCCTAATATTTAAATTGGGTTGTGACAGAATGTGAAATAGAAGTATTATTTCTCTTCTTAGTTGATGTAAGTGTCATTCAGCTTCAATATATGTATTTACGAAATCCTTTTCCCTTGCCAGCTTTATTGAGATTTAGCCTTGCACCTATTAGTTCAGAAGGTAAGATCAAGTTCTTAGAACTTATATAAAATATCAAAACTAATAATAATAAAGTTGCCATTTTCTTAACTCTATAACAACTGCGCTAAAAACATATTGTGATCCTACTGCACACGCAATGTACGTGGTCGTCCAAGTAATAAAGTATCCCTTTCGAGCCAGATGTCAAACCCACAGGGACTTTGCTTCACAATGATACAATTTTATATTTACTGATGATATTAACATGTTCGAAGTGTAACCAAATAAAGTTCAAGTTTGAGAATTTAGAATTTAACAATAAATAATAAAGGAATACATTGTGTTTTGAACAATAATAGGGAGATATCTAGTCTCAAGGAATTATGAAAAATTCTACTAAGCTACAGAATCTTGTGGGTTATTTTAACAATTGTAGTTGTTCATTCATAGACTGATAACTTGATTCTAGAATGGTCATCACTAAATCATCTATCTAGGTTAGACCTACAATGACATCGTTAAGCGAGAATATGAGAACTAACTGAAATGTAATTGTATTTCAGGCTGTATTAGAAGAAAATGGAAAATTAGGTATATTCTTATCCTAATCACAAATCCTATCTTTAATTCAATTAAAGTGTAAGATCCCACTCCATACATCCCATGATCTAATCTAATATTTCTCCTTCTGAACTCACAATAGAAATATAAGTTTAACCTAGATGTCACAAATCACTAGAATAGTAATAAAAATAATATATGAACAACCAAACATGATAATCAATAATAAACCAAGTAAAAATAGTCTAAGTATTTATGTTTGTAGCCTATACCCTAGAATGTGGGTGTTTTGCCAATCATATTTTTATAACCAACATCATGTTTTTACCTAATTTAATATAACCACACGACTTGCATTAAAACTTTAAATCATAGTATCTCATCCTCTTCCTCCTAATTGAATCCCATCTTCTTATTCCTTTATGACCTCTTAATTTCTTATTCTCAAGGTCTGCAACTCTTTGAACACTTATCTTTGTGGTCTTGTTTTCAAGGTTCTTAATCTCAGGTTACTTTTTGCTTTAGGAAAGTCAATGAGAGAGTCTAAATATGTGACGATCCTCATGGTCATTTCCTCAATTTAGATGTATTTCTAGCTTTTCAAGAATTTCCATGACTGCTATAAGTCATTTATGACTTACTAGAATTATCGATTTGATTATAGAAGAGTTCATTTGGATTTTAGGTTCATTTCCCTATTTTGGAGCTTTCATTGTTAAAGAGTTGATCTCAAACCAGAATGCTTAGTAAAAAACTTTAGATGAGAATTTTAAAACATCATCAGCTCCAGATCATTAATTTATGGCTAGGGGGACCCTTGGTTATGGTCCAAAGGTATTTACACTCACTTTGGGATATTAGGTAGATTGTGCGAAAAATGGAACTATAGGTATGGCCCTATGTTTAGTCAAAATGATCTTAGATAAGAGTTTTGATAGTTTTATTTAATCTGGATTGTCGAATATGGTATGGTAGTAGTTTCATTGCATGCACGGGATTGCAAGCTAATCCTGAACAACTGGTCGGATTCTATTTTAGAATTAACAAATCTGGTGTATGGCACCATCTAGTGCAACTGCTTTAGAAAAAAATTTAGTGGGTTAAGTGGTGGTCAATTATTCACCCTGGGGATTACTTCCCTCCCTAGCAACAAAGAAATGGCCTTATCGGTTAAGTTGAAGCCACTAAAGTGGTGCTCGACTGCACAAGAGAAGGCTAGATATTTTTGGCAAATTGCTTATGTTATCATATGATAGCTTATAAGATCATTGAGTTGCTTAAGTGGCACCTAGTAATTATTAAATCTTTTTCTTCACCCAAAATTCCATTTGATTTTCATACCATTTCTACTAATTAAGATCTTGAACAGAGGGAAAGAGTTGGAATCATTAAATGATGCTAAGGTAAGTTATCCTAACACTCCTTGGTAATTTCTCATTAATTTTTCCATCAATTTCAATCCTATTTCACCGTAAATTCTTAGAAATTATGACATAAAATCCATCAACCTTAGGGGTTGATTCGGGCCCTAATTTATGCACCAATTATGCTTAACATTTGAGCACGCATTCCTTGTTCTTCAAAGGACCACTTAAAGATTTAATATTGGATTCCATTTGTGATCCCCACAGTCCCATTCATGTCCCAAATTTTGAACCAATAATTTATATTGAAATATGGTCTCATTTTAATTGTAATGATGTGTATATTATAATTTTTATAGCATAGTAGCATTATGATATCGTGGAGAAAAGGCAATTTAGAGGCAATTTCAGTTTGACATCGGGGTAGGCATCTGCATACTCTTCTTGAGATAGTGTATTACATATATTATAAGTTAGGTAAGAAAGTTAGGATGTGATTATTGGTAGAACACCATGACTTATCCTAAATAATGAGTTTGGGGAATAGAAGGGTTAATCGACTCTTAAGATGAAATAACTATTATGACTATAAGATCCTACTACCCTAGGTTACTAGCATAGTTGATATAGTTGAGACTAACAACCCTTTAGTATAAGGTTTACTACTTCACTTAGTGGATTATTATGGATTGTTGAATTATGGTATTAAGGTTATACTGTTTATATATTATTGGGCCTAGAGACGTGAAATAATATTAGTTGGACTTTGAGTGAGTGATTTATCCTTATAAAGGATGTATGTAGTATATTTATGTTAGACACTTATAGTTGTATTGCTTGGATACTGGTGATGGCATGCATAGATTTTGCACTTCATGCTAACTTAATGGTATGTTCCAATAAAAACATAGTTTACTATTATTTTCCTAAAAAGGGAGATGGATTCTTTCATAATGGTAATCGTACCACTTTAGTGGATGATATTTAATAATTTGAGGCTACAAATAATATTTTAGAGATTTTACCAAAATATATTTCGATCCACTATTTTACTACTACTATTTACAATATTTGAGAGAGATTCCGACCATTTCTACTCTTTGATATTGATTTTGTCTAAAAGTTAGTCTCGGGCTATAGATGTGTAATACCCCGTACTTCCACCTAGCTTAAATTCATCCCAAAGATATCAGAGACTTGTTTTAAAGATGAATCCACTTTTATACATGTGGTATTTTCAAGATTTTAAATTGAATAAGTTTTTCATCGATACCAAATTCGTCCAAATCCGACACCCGGACGAAGAGTTAGAGCCTTTTTAGTGAGACAGTGTATCACCTGAGCCATCAACTCATCACGAAATAGGACAAAATGGTAATCGTCCAAATCCAGTAAGCCTCCATAATTATGTCACATCGCGTCAGGGCTTAAATTCGATATTTGTCCCTTTTCAAGTGTCTTAGCGCGATGTCTCTGCGTCGTGCCAAACTTCTAAGTCATATCCAGTATTGCAACGCGATATCACCACGTCGTTCCATCAGCCCAGTTCCCAGTGGGAAATTTCCAGTGACATAGCGCGATAGCGCCGTGTCGCGCCAGCCTGGCAAATCGGGTGATTTTGACAAAAATCAAAAAATGTATCTAGGGTTAAATGGGTCTTTTCCCATGATTTTAGTTCATCCTTAAACTCAAAATTTTACCCTCCATGACCTAAGGATATCATTATTCACTCTAGTTTTCCCAAATTGAGTTGGTCTCTCTCAAGCCAAAGAACCCTAGCTCTCGAATTCAAGGTCCAAATCACAAGAACTCTCCATCATTCCTTCCAAATTCATTAACTCAGGTTTGCATAGTGTTCATTCATGGACTCCTTTCGTCCATGAAGCCTAAGAATCTCATTTCAAAGTTCAAGTATATGGATTTTTATGAATTATATGTTGGTTTTGCTTTTGTTCATGTTGATAATGACCAATTTAATTCTAATCCATGTTTGGTGATAAATTGTAAGTAAAATTAATTATTATAGGTGTAGATTCATGTGAAACCATGATAAAACCCTTGAATGGCGAAATTAGAATTGAATCATGATGTTTACTTGTTGTGTAATGTTGTCTACATATACTATGCTTACTACGTGTTTGATTAAATGCGTATGTGAAGAAAAAGTGCCATACTAGTATGATAATATGAAATCCCCCTTCATATAAAAGTTCATGCATGTCAAGTGTTTGATGAAATGTCTTATTCAATGGATTATGGATATATGTGTATCCATTATTGTACTTTAGAATTTATGACATGAATTACTTTCATGATATTGAGTCCTGGGTTTATTTCATACCCGATAATTTAGCATTGTGCCAAGAGTCAATGTCATGTTTCCACAATACCTTCAGTCAAGCCATGATCCATAGAATTTAGTAAGTCATGTGACTCAAGAAAATTCAGTAAACTCAGTAATCCCAGTAATCTCCGAAAGCTCAGTAATTCAGTAATCTCAGTAGTATTCCATCAGTCAATGGAACTTATTAAACTTAGTTCAGTTCAGTTAATCATGTTCATTGTCTATTCAGATGGGAGTAGGATTTAGGACCGAGTGAACCCAAGGATGATGACACACACTGACAGTTCAGGGTGTGATCCTTAGAAGCAATCCTTGCATACCAGAACTATGTAGCCAGTATAGGTTGAGACATCAACATTGACAGATGAGGGTTGATGAGGTGGATAAACACTTTCAGAGGAGGTCCCACCATTCTCTTTTAGGGACACTGTTAGATAAGGGTTACCCATAACTTGTTCTTACTGGTGGCGCAGTATTGACACTTTTCCAATTGGGGTTATAGATTTTACCCTAACTCAACTATATTGCATTATTTGGGGCATGTCGGTTAGATGAATACTTCCCAAAGTTACAGTTTCAGACTCAGTCTCAGTAATAGAACTCAGATAGTTTTTTAGAATTTTAGGACTGTCAGATACAGTCAACTCAGAATAGTATGAAACTCAGTTAGTTCTATCAGAACCTAGATTGTCATATCCATTCACTTAGTATCAGTTATATTAGTTATCAGTGACTCATGTTATCAGTAATCAGACTCAGTAGTCACTACCATCACGAATTCAGTCACAGTCACTTATTCATGTGTGTATTCTCACGTTTATGTTATTCAGTTAGTTAGAATTGTTCATGCATTTGAACCCTTTGTATTCAGCCTACCTCAGTTGCATACCAGTATATTCAAATGTACTGACGCATTTGTGCAATGGTGTTTTATACTATAGGTTCAGAAGCACGAGCTCAAGAGCATCAGTAGCATTCCAATTTCAGCAGTCAGAGTTAGCAGTGAGTCCTCATCATTCGAGGACATGATCATTACTTTATTTAATCATTACTTAGCTTTCAGTAGATGGAGTAGGTTTGGGAAATGTCCTATCAACTCCTTATTCATATAGTTTAGAGGCTTTCAGACTACAGTGTTTTCAGACTAGATGTTTTCAGACATTGTTTCAGTTTTGACATTGCCATACTATATATTCAGAGATAGTTTTATCAGATGTTTATCAGTTTTGAACCTTATGTCCTTTTAGCCTTTATTTCTGCATTTATATAGTTTATTATGCAAGGTTCAGGTACAGATATTAGTCATGGGTTAGCTTGTGGTCTTTCGGGGTCATGAGAATCGTGTAGAATTCTGGGTACCAGATTTGAGGCTTTAAAAACTTGGTATCAAACCCAGGTTCAATAGAGTCCTAGGAAGTTTGAAAGCCACATCTAGTAGAGTCTTGTACATGGGTGTGTTGCATACCACATTTATGTACAAGAAGCTATGAGATGTTTTAGGAATAATTTTTTTTTCTTTTAGTATTCATATAGTGCCAGTGAGTGTGAGCTCAAGATTAACTCTCAGTATAATCTGTTTCTCCCTTATATAGCAGTTGATTTCGGAGTCAGACCCAAAATTTTAGAAGAGCTCTTCTTAGTATCTACCCTAGTGGGTAAAACCATCATAGCCCAGAGGGTATACCAAAACTTCCCGATTATGATATTTCAGAAAGTCACCTCAGCAGACTTAGTCAAATTAGAGATGACTGACTTTGATGTCATTCTCGACATGGATTGGCTTTATTCCTGCTATGCCATAGTAGACTACAGAAATATAATAGTCCAGTTCTAGTTTCTGAATAAACCTATCCTAGAGTGGAGGGGTACTACTTCAGCTTTCAAAGGTCAGCTTATTTCCTACCATCGGGCACAAAAAATGATATCTAAGGGATATGTCTATCATCTTGTTCATATTAAGGATTTTATTACGAGACTCCCAGTCTTGAATCAGTCCCAATAGTGAGTGAATATTCAAATATATTTCCCAAGGATCTTTCAGGAATTCCTCCCGAAAAGGAAATAGACTTCAGCATTGATCTTTTTCAAGATACTCAGCCTATATCTATTCTGCCATACAGAATGGCACAAACAGAACTCAAAGAACTAAAAGAAAATTTGAAGGATCTCTTAGATAAGGGATTCATCAGGCCTAGTATGTCCCCGTGGGGTGCACCAGTCTTATTCGTGAGCAAGAAAAATGGTTCTCTCAGAATATGCATTGATTATTGTTAGCTCAATAAAGTCACAATCAAGAACAAGTATCCACTTCCGAGAATCAATGACTTGTTTAACCAACTTCAGGGTGCCAACCATTTCTCTAAGATAGACCTGAGATAAGTCTATCATTAGCCCAGAGTCATGGAATGAGACTTTCCGAAAACAACTTTTCGAACTCGGTATGGTCACTTTGAATTCCTAGTAATGTCCTTTGGTATTACCAATGCCCCTGCAAATTTCATGGACTTGATGAACCATGTGTTCAAGCAGTACTTGGATATGTTCATCATAGTCTTCATAGATGATATTCTGGTATATTCCTATAGTGAGCGTGATCATGCAAACCATCTCAGAATCGTACTTCAGACTCTCAGAGATCAACAACTGTTCACCCAAATAACTAAGTGCAAATTTTGGTTAAGGTTAGTAGAATTCCTTGGTCATATCATTTCTGGTGATGGCATCGGAGTAGATCCTCAAAAGACCAAAGCAGTAAGAAACTGTCCCAGACCTGTCTCTCCATCAGATATCAGGAGTTTCTTGGGTTTGGCTAGCTATTACAGATGGTTTGTTGAGGGATTTTCTTCTATTGCATACCTTATGCCAAGATTGACCCAGAAGAAACTTAAGTTTCAGTGGTCAGATCATTTCAAGAAAAGTTTTAAGGAGTTGAAGGCTCGACTCACCTCAGCTCCAGTTTTGGCTCTTCCAGGCAGTTCAGATAGTTTCGTAGTGTATTATGATGCATCCATAGTAGGTTTGGGTTGTGTCATCATTCCATATGGTAATTTCATAGCCTACGCCTCCAGACAGCTTAAACCCCATGAGAAGAATTATCCTATTCATGATCTTGAGTTAGCAGTCGTAGTATTTGCCTTAAAGATTTAGAGGAAATATCTATACAGTGTTTATGTAGATTTGTTCACAGATCATAAAATCCTTCAAAATGTATTTTCTCAAAAATATGTCAATCTTCATTAGTGAAGGTGGTTAGATCTCTGAAAGATTATGACTTGAGTGTCCTTATCATCCAGGAAAGGACAACGTAGTGGCCGATGCTCTCAGTAGACTGTCTATGGGTAGTGTTGCTAATGTTGAGGACATTAAGAAAAAGTTTTCTCAAGAAGTCCATCAGTTTGCCAGACTAGGTGTGCACTTAGTCGATACAGAGGAGGGTGATATATGGGTTCAGAGTAGTTTCAAATCATCTCTAGTTTTCAAGGTGAAAGAAATTCAAGATAGAGTTCCTAGTCTAGTCAAGTTTATAGAGTCAGTCAAGGATCAGAAGGTTGAGGTTTTATCTCAAAGGGGAGATTTTGTATTGCGTTGTCAGGGTCGTCTGTGTGTTCTAGGTGTAGATGACTTGAGGCTGTGAATTCTTGCAGACGTGCATGGTGTGTGCTACTCTATTAATCCAGGGGCCGCAAAGATGTACCGCGACTTATGGGAGATCTATTGGTGGAGTGGGATGATGAGAGATATGGTAGAGTTTATTACTAAGTGCTCTCATGTCAGCAGGTTAAGATAGAGCATCAGAAGACTAGAGGGTCCATGCAAGAGTTCAATATTCCTACTTGGAAGTGGGAAAAAGTGAAAATGGACTTCGTGATGGGTTTTCCTTGTACTTGTCATCAGCATGATTCAGTTTGGGTTATTATAGATAGGATGACCAAATCAGCTCTTTTCCTTCCAGTCCATACCTCTTGTTCAGTTGAGGATTAGACAAAACTTTACATCAGAGAGTTGGTCAGATTGCACGATGTTCTGTTATCTATTATCTCAGATAGAGGTACCCAGTTTACCTCTCATTTCTAGAAATTGTTCCAAAATAGTCTTGGTACCCAAGTTTATCTTAGTACAGCCTTCCATCCTCAGATAGATGGTCAAGCAGAAAGAACCATTCAGACTTTAGAAGATATGCTGTGAGTGTGCGTAATTGATTTTAAGGGAAGTTGGGATGACCGCTTCACTTTGATTGAGTTTGCATACAACAATAGTTATCATTCCAGTATTCGGATGGCTCCATTCGAATCTCTCTACAATAGGAGGTACAGATCTCCAGTCGGTTGGTTCGAAGTTAGTGAGGCCTCAGTTATAGGGCCTAACTTAGTATTTGATGCCTTATAAAAGGTCCAGTTGATCAGATAAAGACTCTGGGCTGCTCATAGCCGATAGAAGTCTTATGCAGATGTGCGCAGAAAGGAACTCGAGTTTGAGATTAGTGACTATGTTTATCTAAAGATCTCTCCCATGAAGGGAGTGAAGATATTCGGCAAAAAAGGAAAGCTAAGTCCTCGATATGTCGGTCCCTTCAAAATTCTCAGTCGCTTTGGCAAAGTAGCTTATGAGCCCAAATCGCCTTTAAATCTAGCCTTAGTTCATCTAGTATTTCATGTCTACTTGATCAAGAAGTGTATGGGTGATCCAACAGTTGTAGTCCCTATTCAGATCATAGATATTCATAACAACCTCTATTATGAAGAGATTTTAGTCAAAATTCTTAACTATCAGACTCGTAGACTAAGGATCAAAGAAGTCCCTCTAGTCAAAGTTCTTTGGCGGAATCAGTCCGTTGAGGGAAATACTTGGGAAGTGGTAGAAAACATGCGTACCAAGTCTCCTCACCTCTTCTCCAGTAATTTAGACTCATCCATAGGTAATAGCTTTCCTTAAGCCTTTCAATTTTATGTTAAGATTTCAGTTACAACTTGGTGTCCAGTTCATGTTCAGAATTCTATTATAAACTTGGTAACAATTACCATTTGTGTATTCAATCATATGTTCATGCATCAGATCAGTCATGTGTTCATGCATCAGACATGCATTCTCCTTGTGAGAAACTCAGTTATCAGAAATCTCAGTCATGTATTCATGTGTTAGTTCAGTCATGAAATCATGCATCAGATATTCTTGCTCAGTATGAATCTCAAAAATGTCAATCATGTAGTCGTGTTTCAATTGTTCATGTTCAGTATGTACTTCAGCTTATCATTTCTCCCATCTTAATCAGTATCATTTAAGGGCGAATGTTCCTAATGGGGAGATATTGTAATACCTCGTAGTTCTACCTAGCTTAAATTCATCCTAAAGATATTAGAGACTTGTTTTAAAGATGAATCCACTTTTATACATGTGATATTTTCAAGATTTTCACTTTTTATTAAGTGGATAATTGATTAAGCTTTCCATCGATACCAAATTCGCCCAAATCCGACACCTGGACGAAGAGGTAGAGCCTTTTTAGTGAGTCACTGTATCACCTAAGCCATCAACGCATCACAGAGCTGGATAAAATTACAATCGTCAAAATCCAGTGAGCCTCCACGATTATGGTGCGTTGCGCCAGGGCTCAAATTCAGAATTTGTCCTTTTTTCAGTATCTCAGCACGATGTCTCTGCGTCGCGGCAAACTTTTAGGTCCCATCTAGTATTGCAACTCGATATCACCACGTCGTGCCGTCAACCCAGTTCCCAGTGGGAAATTTACCGTGACACAGCGTGATAGCGCTGCGTTGCGCCAGCCTACTAAATTGGGAGATTTTGACAAAAATCAAAAGACGCATCCAGGGTTAAACGGGTCTTTTCTAATGATTTTAGTTCATACTTAAACACGAAATTTAACCCTACATGACCTAAGGATATATTTATTCACTTTAGTTTTCCCAAATTCAGTTGCTCTCTCTCAATCCAAAGAACCCTAGCTCTCGAATTCAAGGGCCAAATCACAAGAACTCTCCATCAGTCCTTCCAAATTCACTAACTCAGGTATGCATAGTGTTCATTCATGGACTCATTTCGTCCATAAAGCCCAAGAATATCTTTTCAATGTTCAAGTATATGGATTATTATGAATACTATGTTGGGTTTGCTTTTGTTCATGTTGTTAATGAACAATTGAATTCTAATTCATGTTTGGTGATAAATTGTAAGTTGAATTAATTATTATAGGTGAAGATTCATGTGAAACCATTATAAAACCCTTGAATGGTGAAATTAGAACTGAATTATGATGGTTACTTGTTGCGTAATGTTGTCTACATATACTATGCTCACTACGTGTTTGATTTAATGCCTATATGAAGTAAAAGTGTCATACTAGTATGATAATATGAAATCCCCCTTCATATACAAGTTTATGCATGTCAAGTGTTTGATGAAATATCTTAGTCAATGGATTATGGATATATGCGTAGCCAGTATTGTACTTTAGAATTTATGCCATGAACTACTTTCATGATATCCAGTCTTGGGGGTATTTAATACCCGACAATCTAGCTATGTGCCTATAGCCAATGTCATGTTTCCATGATACTCTCAGTCAATCCATGATCCATAGAATTTAGTCAGCCATTTGACTCAGGAAAAATCAGTTAAGTTAGTAATCCAACGAATCTCCTAAAGCTCAGTAATTTAGTAATCTCAGTAGTATTCCGCCAATCAACGGAAATCAGTGAACTCAGTTCAGTTCAGTTAATGATGTTCAGTGTCTATTCATATAGGAGTAGGATTTAGCACCGAGTGAACCCAAGGATGATGACGCATACTGACAGTTGAGGGTATGATCCTTAGAAGCAATCCTTGCATTCCAGAACTATGTAGCCAGCATAGGTTGAGACATCAACACTGATAAATGAGGGTTGATGAGGTGGATAAACACTGTCAGATGAGGGTTCCACCATTCTTTTTTGGGGACACTATCAGATGAGGGTTACCCATAGCTTGTCCTTACTAGTGGTGCGGTATTGATACCTTTCCAATTAAGGTTATAGATTGGACCCCAACTCAGTTATACTGCATTATTTAGGGAATGTCAGTTAGATGACTACTTCTCACAATTACAGTTTTAGACTCAGTCTCAGTAATAGAACTCAGATAGTTCTTTAGAATTTTAGGACTGTCAGATATAGTCAACTCAGAATAGTACAGAACTCAGTTAGTTCCATCAGAACCTAGACTGTCAGATCCAGTCGCTCAGTATTAATTATATCAGTTATTAGTGACTCATGTTATCAGTAATCGGACTCATTATTAAGTACCATCACGAATTCACTCATAGTCACTTTATCATACATGTATTCTCATGTTCATGTTATTGAGTCAGTTAGCATTTTTTATGCATTTGAACCCTTTGCATTAAACCTACCTCACTTGCATACTAGTATATTCTAACGTACTGATGCATTTGTGCTATGGTTTTATACCATAGGTTCAGAAGCACGAGCATTAGTAGCATTCCAGTTTCAGCAATCAGAGTTAGCAGTGAGTTCTCATCCTTCGAGGAAATAATCATTACTTTATTTCTTCATTACTTAGCTTTCAGTAGATGGAGTTAGTTGGGGACGTGTCCTATCAACTCCTTATTAGACAGTTTAGAGGCTTTCAGACTACAGTTTTTTCAGACAAGACATTTTCAAACATTGTTTTAGTTTTGGTATTGTCGTACCATATTATTCAGAGATAGTTTTATCATATTTTTATTAGTTTTGAACCTTATGGCCTTTTAACCTTTATTTCTGTATTTATACAGTCTATTATGCAGTGTTCAGGTACAGATATCAGTCATGGGTTGCTTGTGGTCCATTAAGGTTATGAGCACCGTGTAGTATTCTGGGTACCAGATTTAGGGCGTTACAAGATGAAGTATCCCCTTTATGCTATTAGTACATCGACATATCTTTAGTGCTTGATGAAGTAAATTTACATTGTGATGATGATCAAAAATCCTGGATTGTGACTAAGTTAGTTTATACGAGTACTCTCGAACACCCTAGGGTCCCCTTTGTCTGTTATCCATTATGCCATAGAATAGTGGTCATTGTAGGTGCTACCTTTACAAATAATACAGGTAAAAGAGTGTATTCACTTGGTTACATTATGACACATAGATTTATTATGGTATCATGGATTTACTTTGCATGTGCATTGCCTTTTACCAGTATAATGTTTGGTCCCTATAACTATCACCCTTATAGGGGTGTTGCATAGGTATAGATTATCAGTGTTGTTTGTTGTGTGTTGTATGATCATTAAACCTTCAAATTTATAGGGTCAATTAAGGTATGATTTGTCCAGTCTATCCGATTACTTATTGTTATTATTATGTTTAGTTTATGATAGGTTGATTATGGACTAATACTAAGATTTGAGGAATGATTCTAATTCCTTTCTCTTATAGTTATCTTATTATGGATAAGTTTCTCATGTTTAGACATTTTGATTAAGTACCCTGATTATGCCAGTAGTTCCTACTATGATTAGGAATCCTTATGATGTTAGTATGACTACCTTAGGTTGTACCTTTGATTTAGTCTTATATATATTTATGTATGTCTAGCTATGGTATTACAGTATATCCCTCTCTTTATTTACTTATTCATGTTAGAAATACATTCCTTGGTCTTGTATACTACTACATATCCTTCTTCTACCCTTTATTTTTATATTGGAAAATGGTATATAGTGTAGTGCATTGTGTTTGAGTATGGCTAGGATAACATATTTCATCCTTAATGCCTACCTAGTTTTTTTATGTTAGCTTCCTAGATATATAGTTTTATGTCATATTCATGTTTGCATGTTATCTATCTTTGCATTATCTTTCAAACTCAAACAACAGTGTCCTAGTGAGTAACATGTATTGGTACTCATACTACACTTCTGCCGACTGTAGAGCATTGTATGAGTTTTTACCACTTTTGTATGGACCGTGTAGAGTTGTGATGGTGAGAAGATTTATGGTAAGATCCTAGAATTGAGAGTATTACTATTCTCCCTCTTATGTATAAATTGATTTGTACATTGTATTCAGATATGGGTATACCTGTATATTTTTTTATTTCTTTAATTTGTATTCTTGTTATAATAGAAGATCTTCTACTGATTCCACCAGGATTTGGGATTTTCTTATATGTGTTATTCCTACACTATAAGTATTCTATATTTCCTTTTCATTTCTCTTGGAAGTCCATTAATAGTGGTTCCAAACTATGGGTTGGCTTACCTACTGGTGGGTTATAGTAGGTGCCATCATGATTTGGGAAATCAAAACTTGACAAATTGGTATCATAGCCTAGGTTTACTGATGTATTGGTAAAATACCTAAGTGTCTAGTATAGTCCTACAGATTGGTGTGTAAACGTATGTATCCTATCTTTGGGAGGCTACAAGGCATTCTTAGTAAATAGTACTTTTACTCCTTATCGTGTGCTCATATTTCTATGAGCCTTGAGTAAATTCTTCAAATCTATTCTTCCTACATGGATAATATAAAGTGGTTGATAGATGTGGCTATGACTTTGGCACATGTTTCTAGAGATTCAGTTTAGCGTTAGAATAGGGCCTCAGAGATGGATATCGTAGATTTTAAATGTCAATCATAGGACTTGGGGCTAGTACGGGCTCTGATAGAGTTTGTGGCTGCTTCAGACCTTTGATATTCAACATTAGGGATTTTAAGAATTTTTACGGATACCCCACAACCAAATATGATATCCGGTACATCTAGCAATTTTTAGGCCAGAGTTGGCTTTGTCGATGTCCAACAAGATTTTTTGATGTTTCTGAGTATGAGTTAGGTTGTTGAGTAGGCCAGGCATTGTCCTATTTTATATCCTTCAGAGCATCAGATGGTGTATGGATTTATTAAGGGGTTAGCATTGCCAATAATTTTGGCATCAGAATATTTGACAGCATCTAGATCTTCTTTTCCTCGGGTTGTTGATCATGCGAGGGACATAGAAAGAGCATGTACTGAGACTTATAGAGGGGTCGATGTGAGGCCATGTCATCAATATAATTCTATTAGAATTTTAATCGAGAGTGTGGATCCTCCTGGTGGACATTATCTCTATTTACAAACTTTCAATTCCTTATAGATAGCGTCTCAGGCTATAGGTGCCTCTCAGATTAGTAATGATAGTCACAACCAGCAAAGTTCTCATCAGACCTTCCGGAGTATTCGACATTGATCTTTAGGCCGTGGCATCCATTCAAGATCTGTGAGAGTAGTTTCTTAGTGTATTTTTGGATCTTGAAATGGTTATAGAGAGATAGTTCATTGGTCTAGAGAATTCCCCAAGTGTGAGTCTATCATGACCTAATTTATGAGTCATCATGGAACCTATTCTATACCTTAGTAGTTAAGCCAAACTATAACCTGGAGGTAAACACAATGGGTTAACTTGGAGGAAAATTTTTAATCATAGGTGAAAACGGACAACACACTTATAAATAAGCAACGAGTAATTTTAATACCCTGCATTTTCCTAGCTTAAATTAACTTTCAGTCCATGATTTATCATATATAAAATTCTTGAAATGCTCAGTATTATTCAGTTTAGATCTCACCAATACATTGGAAATTCAGATAGCTTTCCAACGATATAAAGTTTTCCCAAAGCCGATACCCGAGCAGAGAGTTAGAGCCCTTTTAGTGAAATTGTGTACCACCTGGTACTTAAGTGCATTCGCGGAGGTAGTCCAAATGGAAATTATTATTTTCCAGTGAGCCAACGTGATACGACCGTATCTCTCCTCGAACAAATTCCCAATTGTCAATTTCCAGTATTTTCTCCACGATAATGGAGTGTCGCACCAAGGGATAGATTCCCATACAGAGAAACAACGCGATGGTACCACGTCGCGCCAAGCTTCCAGGTCGCAGTTGTTAGATTCCAGTGGCACGACATTGTGTCGCGTCGTGCCGGGTTCCCAAATCGAGTTTTCAGTGATGATTTTTAAATCTTTTCTAGGGGTACTAGGCTCTTTTTCCATGACCCAGATCAACCTTAAACATAAAATTATGCCCTAAATACCAAACGCCCTCTCTCTGTAGGACTCGCTATCTATGCCCGAACACTTATTGAGCGATCCATTCTATGAGCTGGGCAGCTAGTAGAGGCCTGCCGTACGTAGGGGTGAAGAAAGCTCCTTCTCTTATAGGAGAGGCGCTATTGAATGAAAAAGAAAGTCTTCAAGAAGTGAGAGAAGGACCCTATTATGTCATTACTCTCTCACTTTCTCCCAAGAAATAAATTATTCTCTCTTAAGAGGAAAAAACCCTAGCTTTAAGAATTAAAGTCAATCCTCAAGAAAACCTCCAAGAACCTTCAATAATTCTTCTTCTCAGGTATGTTAGGTGTTCATTCATGGTCTCCTTTCACCCATTAACTCCAAGAACCCTATTCAAAATACAAAGATTGTGTATTTATGAATTTCCATGATTGAGTTGAATTGAATTCATGTTCATGTTATTGTTGGGTTTTAAAATCCATGATTTAAATTACAAGTTCCAAGAATTGATCCTAGTATGTCTTGATTTACATGATATTCATGATAAATCTTTCAATTTGCAAGTTGATTGTTGAAACCATGTCAACCCTAAGTGCTTTTTATTTAATTATTCAGTAATGCCTCCCATGTGTCTGATAAATTGTCCATGAGAATGAAATAATGCCATTACATCATGTTAATATGTCTTCCCCATTCATGTACAAGTTAATGCGTTACAAGTGTTTGGTTCCCGGCTCAATATTAATTGCAAAATCAATATCATAATCCAGAGGCATACCACACAAATTCATAGGGAACACATCTATGAACTCTCAGAAAACACAAACAGAATCTAAAAAAGGAGGCGAGGCAACACTAGTATCACGAATATAAGCCAAATAGGAAAAATATCATATCTCAACCAAGTGACGAGCCTGAACATAGGATATAACCTTTTTGGGACCCAAATAAAGTGCACCCTTCCAAGCTATCCTTGGCACACCAGGAAGAGCTAATGTCACGATCTTAACATAACCATCTAGGAAAACATGGTAAGGCGCCAACAATCCATACCTAAAATATCGTCGAAATTAACCATATCTAAGACAAGCAAATCTGTCCAAGTCTCATGCCCAACAAAAGTTACAACACAAGATTGGTACACCTGATCCACCACTAAAGAATCTCCGATAGTGATAGATACATGAATAGGCAAGGCAAGAGGCTTATAAATAGAATCAAAAGATGAAGAAAAATATGCAGACACATAAAAGAAAGTCGATCCTAGATCAATATAACACATATGCGAATCTAAGATAAATAGGGATGATACCTGTAATAACAACATTACTATCCTCTAACCCTAGTCTTGTGGGTATAGTATAGAGCTGTCCACAACTACCAAATGCCTGAGTAGACTTGCGACCACCACCGTAGACACCATCATAGCTGTCTCGCGCATCTCTGGTAGAACCTTTACCTCTCATAACTAAAAATAAGAGTAGCTCTAGACACGCGATGGGGATAGTCCTTGAAAAAATATCCAGTCTTATCACACATGTAACAATCTCTATGACCTAACTCAATAGGAGGAGGTACAGTTAGACTGAAATGGAGATCCTGAACTGTTGAACCTGAAGACCCACTACCTGAGTTTTGAAAGGCTGTTTGTACTGATCTACTATGATATCCACGAAAACCTCTAGAATCCTTACCTCAAGAAGTGTGACCTTTGAACTCTCCCATATGGTACATCTTCTTGGCTCCTCTCTGAGATGCTTGAAGAATACCCACAATCATCTTAGCATGGTCCACTATACTTTGAAATAATGCTCCAAACACTACCATCTGAGACATAGCTAACTGAAGAAAAATATCTAACCCATTGTTGAACTTCTAAATCTTCTCGTATTCGGTGGAAATACTGATATAAGAATACCTAGAAAATGCATGAAAGTGTGCCTCATACTCTAAAACAGTCATGGATCCCTTCCCCTGGTGATCAAACTCATCTTTCATCCGATCCCTCAGACTGTAAGGAACGAACCTCTCTAAAAAGGCCTTAGCAAATTGATCCCAAGATATTTCAGGAAAACCAAGAGGTCTTCAACCAATAAGTAACATCCACCAATCTCTAGCGGCATACCTCAACTAATAAGTAGTATATGCAATACCATATGACTCAAGCAAACCTAAGTTATGCAACTTCTCACGTTAGTCAATCAAGAACTGATAGGAATCCTCGCCCACTACACCACAGAATGTAGGAGGACCCAAATGAGTGAATCTATCAAACCTTTTCTGATCCTCAGAAGACATTAATAGCAACAAGAGAAGGCATGGTGAATCTGGCAAGCAGAGCTCCCACCTGTAGCGATTACATAGACGAAGGTGGAACTCCTAATTTTAGAATACCATACTCAAATATAGGCGCTAAAGGAGGAATAACACTCAGAGTCTATGGAGTACCCAAAGAAGAATTAGGTACCGTAGAGGATCCACACTCAGGGCTGAAGAAACACCATAAGCAAATTCTGGCCCAGCTAAAGGTGTAATACTCGAAGTCAGAGGAACACTAGATGCACTCGAAGGAGCATCCTCCAAATGGGTCAACAAGTGAACCAACAACCCTTCAAAGATAGGGGTAAAAAACTTTATGGAACAAAAATACAACCTACATCTCCAACACACTCAACACGAGGCTCAAGGAAGAGTGACATGACCCGCCCTGGGGCCTTATCGTAATGGGCATCCCAAGTCCGACCAGGACCAGAGACCACGTCTGTTACCCAACCCAACCTCCAGCCGCCTGCCCTGAGTTGGCTGAATTTCGAGCATGAAACATAATAGTGTAACAACTTACACAAAGACCTTAGGAATAGATAACAACTGTGTACAACCTAACAAAGTTCAACCATCCCATAATCATAATCCAACCATACCAAGCCACACCAAACAAGGCCATAACCAAAGGAGTTCTAAAACACAATATAATTAATCCCAAACTGAAATAGAATGGAACAACCAATAATATCGTCTAATGATGTTAGTCCACCAGCTTATTCCAATGCCAAGGTTGACACCTATACTGATCCCGCCCATTCTAACCCATAGAAGTACCACAAAGCCTATAACCATAAGAGTAATGAAATTTGGTTGGAACATACCCCCAACCATAGCCAAACCAATATCCAAAAGAAAACAAAAATGTCTAGAAATATCCATAACATGAAATAATGCCTTTTGAAAGGATGGAAGTGCACCACTTTAGTCCAAATGTCATCCCTGAATCAATAACTATGTAGGAAGAGTAGAACGATCAGTTCCTGCATAGTGTGGGTATACATCCGCCAGTAAACGGGGTTAGCGAGTGACCACTAGCATGATCGCAGGGTAAGGATAAAATAATGCAATTTATAAACCAAGTAAATTTATTCATATGCGCACAACCAAGCATAAAAATATATAACCATGTCGGGAAAATGGGACCGAGTTCCGCATGCCTTTAAAACCTTTACCTAGGTTGTGTAGTTTTGCAGTCATAAATCACCCATGGGCTATATGGGTTCAGCTCTCCCTGCTAAAGGGCCCCATTGCGTGTAGTCGTATGACCAGGGAAGTATCCCATGGGATGACTAGTAAATCCCTAAAATGAAGTGTGACATCATGCACACGGTCACCAAGACCAACCTCATATCGGCAAATATGAGTTTCCGGTTTTGGTCCCTCGGGACTTCCACTTTTCATGGCTAAGCTACACCTCCCGCCATTATTGCCCAATTAAGACCAATTCCTAAATAACCAAACCATTATCCAATTATTAACCAAGGCCATTGATATTGGTATCGTCATACCAACCCTTACCTGCAAGTATCGTCCATAGCCAACAAGTTATAGGTTTAAGAGGACTTTCAAGTGCCTTTTCATTTATCATATTAAACCACTTGGGAGACTTCCATGTTTCCTAAAAGCATAACCAATTATCCTTTAGCCTTTCCAAACCATTTAAACCATGCATAATTCCTTTACTAAGTTTAAAACATAAAAGAGTTCGATTAAAAGAAGTCAATGCAATGATCATATCTTTATAAGCATTTTGTCAAACACATTGGGGGCATAATATAACCAAAACCAATTACAATTACTAATAAACCATTACCATTCAATCCAATTATCCAAAACTACCATTAATGCATATTAAAGCATAATTAAAACCACGAGAAACTCTAACCAACCATTTAACATCAAAACCCACAAATCATATTTGAAAGCCAAAATTATGTAATAATAAAACCATGAAAACATTCATATAAACTATGCCTTTAAGTAAAATTAACAATGAGAAAGAGAAACATGCCTTAAACCAAGATGATGACAGAGAGAAATCACTGAGACAAGCCCTAAATTGATCCCTTAGTTAAAACCCTAGCTCCCTTTGCCCAATAGCTCTTGAGAGAATTATAAAGTGTTTAGGAAGAATTTCTGTATTAATGAATAGAATAATAGGGTAAATAACCTTCAAAATAGGTTAGAAGTCATGGGGCCTTATTAGGATAAGTAGGGAAATATATAGAACACCCCCACCTAAGTTGCACCAAAATCCCGTCACAGGGGTCAGAATTCCCAGAAATTTTTTAAGGTCCAGAAACTAGGGTGTTTCAGTCTCCCCCGCTAGGAACATTTGTCCCTAACTGACGGATAAGGTAGGGATAACCACACGCTGGAGTCATTTGAATTATGTTATCAAACATATTACCAATCTTTAACAAAGTTTGAAAACAAAGAGGCAAAGATATAAATCTTTCCTTTAACAACTCTGGAAACAAAGATGTGTTGAAGACATATATCTTCTACACGAATCCCAAGAGCAGAAAATAGATGCCGATACTTGGACTTCATGTCCTCCTCCGCTTCCCAAGTAGCTTTTTCCACCTTATGGTTCCACCAAAGAACCTTAATCGAAGCCAAATCCTTGGTCCGCAATCGACGATCCTGCCTATCTAAGATCTCAACCGGGACTTCTTTATAAGACAAAGAATTTGTGAGACCCAATCATTCCAAAGGAAAAAATGAAGAAGGATCAACAACAAACTTCCTCCATGTAGAAAAATAAAAGATTGGACGAATCAAACTCAAGCTAGAAGTCAACTCTAGCTTAAAAGCAACACTACCAACTTTCTGTAAAATCTCATGAGGACCCATATACTGGGGACTGAGCTTTCCCTTATTGCCAAACCACACTACTCCCTTCATGGGAGATACCTTAAGGAAAACCTTATCCCCAACCTCAAACTCCAAGTCTCTATGCCTAATATTTGCATAATCCTTCAGCGAGAAGGTAGTCCATACTGACAAAAAGTGCACAGACTTAGTCATCCTATCCATGATGACCTAAATTGAGTCATATTGACTTCGAGACCAAGGAAGACCGATAACGAAGTCCATATTGATCACTTCCCATTTCCATTTAGGCAAATCAATTTCTTGATACAACCCTCCTAGCATCATATGCTCAACCTTAACCTGTTAACACACCATGCACTTGGCCACAAAATCAGCCACGTCCTTTTTCTTGCCATTCCACCAATAGATATCCTTGAGATCATGATACATATTTTTTAAGCCAGGATGAACAACTTAGCGCGACTCATGCGCCTCAACCAGAATCCTTTGTCGTAACCCATCGACATCAGGAACACACAACCTCTCTTGGTACCATAAAGTACCATCACTACTGATCTCAAACACCACTACCTTTTTCCAACCAATGTCACTCTTGATCTTCATCAGTATAGGATCCAACACTTGCTTCTCCTTAATCTCTGCACCAAGAGACGATCGAACAACTTTTTGCACCACCACGCCACCATCCTTGGAGTCCAAGAGGTGAACTCCAAGATTAGCCAAACAGTGAATATCTTTCACCAATTTATGCTTTCCTTCCTCCATATGAGCTAAACTTCACATGGATAACCTGCTAAGAGCATAAACAGCCATATTAGCCTTACATAGGAGATAGTGAAAACTCATATCATAACCCTTAAGAAGCTCAAGTCATCTCCTCTGCTTGAGATTAAGCTCTTTCTGAGTGAACACATACTGTAGACTCTTATGATCAGAAAAGATATCCACATATACACCATAGAAATAATGCCGCTATATTTTCAAAGCAAATACAATCGCCAACATCTCCAAATAATAAGTAAAATAATTCCTCTCATGTACCTTCAACTGACTGGAATCATAGTCATCACCTTCCCATGCTGCATGAACACATAACCAAGACCTACCCGATATGCATCATAATAAACCACAAACCCGCATTACCTTTCTGCAAAGTTAAAATTGGAGAAAAGTTAACTTATCCTTCAACTTCTTGAAACTCCCTTCATAAGCATCTGACCGAGAAAACTTGACCTTCTTCTGAGTTAACTTAGTCAAAGGAGCAGTTATCGACGAAAAGATTTCCACAAACCACCTGTAATGCTGGCTAAACCTAAGAAGCTCTTAATGTCAGATGGAGTCGTAGGTATAGGCAACCTTTTCACCACAATAACCTTGTGCAGATCCACCATGATCCCTTCACTAGAAATAATATGACACAAGAAAGTTACAGTGTTCAACCAAAACTTATACTTGGAGAACTTGGCATACAACTGTTGTTCCTTTAAGTTCTGTAGCACTACACGGAGGCGATTAGCATGATCCACCTCACTCTTTAAATACACCAGAATGTCATTAATAAACACAATGATGAAGAGATTCAAATACTAGAGTAAAACTCTATTTATTACATCCATAAATGCTGCCAGAGCATTAGTCAACCCAAATGATATCACCAAAAACTCAAAGTACCCATACCGAGTGCGAAAAGCTATCTTAGGGATATCTACCCCCTAATATTTAGCTGAAAGTACCCAGACCAAAGATATATCTTAGAAAAGAACTTGGCACCTTATAACTAATCAAATATATTATTTATCCTTGGAAGAAGATACTTGTCCTTGACCGTCACCTTGTTCAGCTGCCTACAGTCAATGTACATTTGAAAGGAACCATTTTTCTTGCTCACAAACGACACTGGTGCACCCCAAGGAGATATACTAGGATGAATAAAACCCTTATCCAAAAGATTCTTTAGTTGCTCTTTGAGTTCCCTCAACTCATCTAAAGCCATTCTATATGGAGGAATGGAAATTAGATGAGTGTTCAAAATTAAATCAATACCAAACTCTATTTCCCTATCCAGGGGAACACCCGGAAGATCATCCGAAAAGACCTCTAGAAACTTATTAACCACAAGAACTGACTGAAAAGAAGGACCTTCCGAGTTAAAATCTCTAACCCTAAAGACAACCTTTAGAGATCAACCTCTGAGCTCTAATATAAGAAAATAAATCTCCCCCTAGGAGCTAGATAAACACCCTCTTATTCTATAACCGGCTTATCAGGAAACGTAAAGATAACCCTACAGGTACGATAACCCAAAGACATATTACAAGAGTGTAACCAGTCCATACCCAAAATAATATCAAAATCCACCATATCCAACTCAAATAGATCCACCAAGGTCTTCCTACCACAAATAGGTACCACACACCCTCTATAGACTCTCTTAGCAATAACTGAGTCACCTACTAGAGTAGAAATAGAAAAAGGATCCAAAATAACTTCTGGATCAAAACCAAAATATATAGCCATATAAGGAGTCACATAGGAGAGAGTAGACCCCAGATTAAGCAAATAATATATGTCACCAGAGAAAATCTCTAACATACCAGTAACGATATCAAGTGATGCCCTGAATTCCTATTGGGATGCCAAAGCATACAACCTGTTCTGACCAATACTAGAACTATAAAACCCTGCAAAATCTTAAGATTAGCTCAATCCATTAAAGCTTGATAAAGGGTCCCCGACATAGAAAAGTTCAGCTAAATGATAAGACAAGTTTATGTAAAAATAGTGGCTCACCGCAATTAGGCCGCGTCGTGGTGTGTATCACGATGAGCCCTCCATCGCATTGCGCTGAAGGCCATTTCAGCATTTGTCAAATTCCAGTAGCTCACCATGATTGCCCCGCATAGCAGTGAGGCTCAAATCCATAATTTTCATGAACCAGTGAGTCACCACGATTCCACTACGCCACGATGGATATAGCGATGACCCAGTCACCGCATCGTAGTGAGGCTTTAATCTACATTCCAGTTACGAGATTTTAAATCCCAAGGGCAACTTAGACTTTTTGCATGACTCAGATCATCCTTTAAACACGAAATTATGCCTTAAATACACTATTATGTCATTTTTCCTCACTTTCTCTCAAAAATAAAATCATTTTCTCTCAAGAGGCAAAAATCCTAGTTTAAGAAATCAAGGTCAATACCAAGAATCTCTCCAAGAACTCCAAGAAACTCACAAATTAAGGTATGTTAGATGTTTATTCATGGGTCCCTTCCATCCATGAAGTCCAAGAATTCTTTTTCAAAGTACAGAGATTGTGTATTTATGATTTCCATGTTTGAATTAGATTGAATTCGTGTTCATGATATTAGTTGGGTCTCAATCCATGATTTAAGTGCATGTTTTCCTAAAATTGGAAAACAAGTGGGAAGAATATTTGATTATCTAGATAAACCCTTGAATTTACAAAGTGATTAAGGTTTCTATGATGTTATTTTGATTTTAATCCATGATCTAGATTACAAGTTCCAAGAATTGATCCTAATATGCATTGAACTACATGATATTCATGATAAGCCCTTCAATGAGCAAGTTGATTATTGTAATCATGTCAACCCTAAGTTTTTATGATTTAATGTACCAATTATGCTTTCCATGTGTTTGATAAATTATCTATGAGAATGAAACAATGCCATTATAGCATGCTAAGATGTGTTCTCCATTCATGTACAAGTTAATGCATTACAAGTGTTTGATAAAATATCTCTATGAATGAATTATGACCAAGTGAACATTTATATGTTATTCAAAGTTATGCTTTGCTTTAATTTTCATGCTATCGAGTCCTTGGGCTATTTAATACTCGATAATTTAGTTATTTATGTAGAGCCAGTATCAGTTACAGAATAGTATCAGTCATGTTATGATCAATAGTACTCTTAGTCCGTTACAGAATTTAGTAGAACTCAGTCAGTTACAGAACTTAGAAAAACTCAGTAATCTTAATATCAGTCCAGTCCAGTTCAGTATACTCAATGTTTTCATAATTCAGCGTTCATCATCAAAATCACATTATCAATAGGAAATTATACATAACATGAATATTATAACTTTTATTGGGTTTTACTCCGAATTTATTATCAATCCAGCATCTTCCACCATCCCATACGGAGAGATGTGTATCTGGATATGATAGGTGCACGGGCTCAAACCGTGGCTAAAAGAGTGTAAATCCATAAGTTTATTGTCTGAAGTGAACTTTGTGACTAAATCATTATAAAAGTGTAGAAAGGGTTAGAATTATTCACGATCGGAGTAATTAGTAATGTCAAATAATAGATCAAAACTTATCTCAATCAAGTTTTTAAAACATCATTATTAACCTCGTTTACATATAAACTATTCATTAAAACTGACATTTATTATTATGAAGAAATTCTTTATTAAGGTAGAAAGTGGGCTTTAACCCTTAGTTAGTGACCACAATAACAATATTATAATCTAATCGAAATTATATCAATCGTCGATGCAATGACCATGAATGTACCGAATCTATGAATGCCATCAACAGTATTCATACAATAGAACCATAAGAATTAATATATCAATAAACTATACAATTGCATCCCTTACAAGGATAGACGCTTCCCAGATGCTCAACTTATATCATAACACAGCCTTGGGCCTAATAATGTGTCCGAAATAATTATAACACCATAATCACGGCCTTTGTCCCACATATATATTCAGAACCAATATCAAAATCATATTAATACATCATTTCATATTTATAAGCCCTAGCATATTCACGAGACATAACATCTTTATAGCCATAAAGCATATCTATAATCATCTCACACATAGGAGGTATTTCACATGTAGGAGGCATAATGCATCAATGAAGCATAACTCATAACTATGACGAATATCATTTCTATAGGCCAATTATCATATCAAAGAGGAAATAACATCTCTAAAGTCCCAATATCATATCTAAGAGGAATATCATATCTATAGGCCATTTATCATAATTTGGGGAAAGTCATCACATTTTCCCAAGATACGAAGTAAACTTATTCTAAAGGCTCAATAGTCTCAACTAGGCCTAACATCCGCAACTAAGTTCATAAGGGCTAGCACAAGTCTTGGCTTAAAGTGGGTTTGAGAAACCCACTTTTAATCCTCAATTTCCATATTTAGGCAATTTATACCAAAAACTAGGCTAAGGTATATAGTTCAACTTCTAGATGTCAAGTAAGCCATAACCAATTCTAAGATAGGAATTTCGTCCAGAAACAAAGGCATTTAAGTCAAGTCTACTCAAATTATAGTTTCAACCACTAAACTATCCCGACTAAGGTTAATCACACTAACCATACTTCCAACACCCAAAACCACATCCCACAACTAGCATCATATCATATCCACTCTACGAGTTAGTTCAATCTAGGGAAGAGGCAATAGGATTCTAAAAGAGTACAAAGTATTCAACCTTACGGGTCAAAACCCTTATCTAATCCCCAAACTTCAATAATCATGATTTAGTAATTCTACCCATAATTAAACTTAACATTCACATTCACATGCAATATATAACACACATCATCTTAGGGAGAAGAGTAGACAGAAGCCTACCTCAATGTCGAACCACAAAAACTTACATTATTCACCAACGTCCATCTTCACTTCACAATCCCAAAATGTCATCACACTATCAAAATTTTAATATATTTATGAATATGAGAATAACAATACCCATATTGCACTATTATGCTTTGGGTCCAAAAACGACACCAAAATTCCTAAGCGGGCCCACTTATGAAAAATGTGTTTTCGAGGTCTACTCAACGTTCATACATGAACAAACAATCATAACCCTCAAGAAATAGGTGTAAACCAAGCAAACTTTGGGTTAAAATCAAGATCTAAGTGAATTTGGGGTTTTGGGTCAAAACTAGGAAATTCAAGCATGAATTTGAAGGATTATTACCTTTATTCCAAAGATATTTGCAATAATAGATAATAATCAAGTTCCTAAGTCACCTACACAACTCAATTTTTAGTTATCATACCCATTTAGGGTTCTTAGGTCTCAGGGATGAAGAGGAAATGCCTAAAATTGTGACTTGAGGGTCTATTTATAGACCTTTCAGGCAAAGAGATGTTGCGATCGCCATCACATGGACTCTGATCGCCATGCCATGATTTCCATGGGCCTTTCTATGATAGCCATGATGCGATCATAGTGATCCTTACGTGATCTCCATGTCACTAGTACCAACAACTTGGAAATCACACTAAATTTGACTTTTCAGATGAGTTTGCAACGATGCCTCGGGATTCATTCGGAATCTGATTTTTGCAAATAAACTATGTAGCCACACTAAATTCGACTTTTCAGATGCGTTGGCAATGTTGTATTTTAAATCCAAGGCCATTTAAACCAAATATAGGTCCCACATCCATATTTCCAAATTTTTAACTTTTCGACCAATTGGTCGAAATGAGCTTGAGTGTGTTGGGACCCGAACCAAAGGTCTACCTAGCCTAAAATCGATATTCCAGAGTTGCTGGCACAATTAAAATTTGAATCTAAGATTGTTATACTGAAGTGTTTACTTGGTGGTCATTTAGAATCAACGAAGGATTCTAAATAGAGAATTGGTTCTAAAAAACAAACGAACTGCCCGATAACCGAACGGTCATTCCCAACAAGTCATAAATAACTTGGGGCAGCTATGGAGAAGCTCAAATAGTGAAAATAAATAGAATTATATAAAATGACCAGAAGGGACATTACAATATCCACTACTAAAAGGATTTTCATCCCCAAAAGTCAATGGATAGAAAGAATCTCAAAAGCTCGAAGGGATGGGGTACTTGGCCTGTATACTTCGAGCATGACTTCTTAGATAACCTCTACGAAGATAGAACACTTGCAAGGGATTTTTCCACAGGTATCCCTTTTTCAACCAGCACTCTCACTTCACTTCCAAATAGCTAAAACTTAACTTTAACAACAAACTGGCCTCTAAATGAACTGAAAAGGCTGATGTATGCAAATTTGAACCATAACACACTAACACCATCTCGATGTCCACACAAATCAATAAAGGCCCATTTGAGCCAAAACCAACCCAAGACATGAGTTATGCCCCTGACTCCCAATCAAAATATAACCTTATTTTACCAATCCATACTTGTTATCTACTCCAAATAAGGAGAAAAATCACCTGAGTTCTGTCCGTGCAATCTCATCATAGAGAACTCAAAGAACTAAAACTGATACGCTGAAAGTCTATATGGAAAATAGGAGAATAAGCTCATAAGGCGCTATTTGGGCACACAAATGGAGAGAATCAAGGAATGTAATATATGCCAATGCTACAGCTAGTCTGAATGGCAACAAATATTGAAATCCAAAAGGTCAAGGCTTAACTACTCATCACTGAACGATCCGCTCAGGATGTCCCATCAACCGAGAATGAAAACACACTGAATCTAACTCAAGTATACTACTCCTACTAAGTATATCATCCCAAATTCTCAAAGAAGACAAAAGACTTGAGGTCAAATCTAAAAGAACTAATACCGGGTTCATAGGCTATTATCTGAGCACGTATCAACAAGAATCCAACCAAAGACGAGAAGACCAAAAAGGCAACCATGTAGTAGGCTCAACCAGCCTATAAATTAAATCCAAACTGAGAAAAATCTAAAATTAAGTATGTGCTCAATCTTTACAGCTCCAAGCTAAAATCTCAACATAAAGGCTAAACTACTCATCTCAACATTTGATACACCCAAATTACAACTCTCATTAGAAAGTGCAAGCGGTCGCTGTCAAATATAGAACCCAACTGAGTTGGGTGTCGAATCCCACAGGGAATACTATGATCACTAAGTATTGTGATTATTATTAGACTGTTGATCGAAGGTTCCAAAGTAAAGGGGAGTTTCAGTTTAAGTGCACAATAATATTATCGGTGTAACAATGAGATGATATGTGTAATAATATTTGATCACAGAGAATGACAAGTTAGGGTTATGTCCACCTTGTAGCTTCTACTTCTCTATTAACTATGAGTAATAAGGATTTATACATGCATGCACTTATAGAGAGATGTATTCTAATTCTAAATCCAAGTGTTTCTCAACCATCAAGGATTTATTCACCTTAGTTCTCTCGAATCCAAAGCGTACAACCAATCATACGAACTCTCCAAGTAGTTAATCCTGCTAAGGCATTAACGTGTAAAATAGAGGTTGGAAACCCTATTTTCTTATCACACTCTCTTTTCCAAAAAGTAACTTTTCTATCGAACAAGTTATTGCTATAATGGCACATTCCCTATGTTTGCAACCACGAGAATTCAATCATAACAAAGAGAGTAATGATATAAGTGGATTAACACATCATAAATTCAAAAACCCATAGCAATAAAGAGTATACTACAAGGTTTCCATAACCCTAACAGCTAATCTTAGCTACTCATGAATAAAACAGAAATCGACATAGAAATATTCATCATACCAAAACTTAGCATGATCTTGGTGATGAAGATGATAAGTGACGTTAAGAGAGAAACACGTTTCTCTCCCTCTGTCCTCAAGCTAAGCGTCTCTTGTTTTTCAAAAATAATACCGAATCTCAATTCATCCCTAAAAATTCAGCAATAAGGCTTTTAATAACATCCTTCTCTAATAAATTGCTACTGCATCCTTAACTATTTAAAAATATTGTGTTTGCCCGGGAAAAAGTTCTCATACATCACATTCAGTCCAAAAGCTGCTTTCCTTTTTATGTGAAGTTTTCTTTGCTGTCCACAGGTCCCCAAAGTGTTGTAATCTTCCTCATTAGTACCTGAAAAGCATGCTAATCACATAGGTCATCTCACTTAACTAAAAATAGACTAAAAGTGCAAGAATTATGTATTTTATCCTCAAAACTTAGCTAAAACATGGGTAAGTTATGGTTTTTAGACGTATAAATACGCCCAACATCACCACCCCACACTTACAGCTTTGTTCGTCCTCGAACAACATATCTATTTATGCATACTACACAAGCCTTAGCACCCATAAAGGAAGACAAGATGCTCAAATAGGCTCACACAACAATTATGAACAAGAAGTAGCTTCAGGAATCATTCCTAGATACAACCTACCCTCAAGAATAGACTTATTAAGTTGGAAATTTCATGCATATCATTCAAGAAAATCATATAAATTACCCAACCTTCATCAACCATGTTCCCTCACAACAAGAGAGTTACCCATAATCACTCACAATTATGCAATTTCTAACAAAATGGGCACAAGAATCAAGTTGCGCTCACTCTCACAAAGAATTCTCAAATTACAACTGATGACCATATGCTTTCCCTTAGTGTAATACTCCACTAATATCAGAATGCTAAGATTAGGATCAAATAGGTCTTTTACGGGTTGTAATGCAGGCTAAAGGATGGGTAGGAACTATTTTGGCTAGAAATAGTGACTATCTTCCCTAAGCTCTTTAATACACTACATTATGCAATTAAGATCAATCTCAAACAACCAATTTCCACTTCTTCTATCTTCACAGATTTGCTTTTCACCCCAACTCGTTAAGCTTAATTAATAACACTATGGTGGGAGTATGCAACCCTTTCAAATTTTTTTTTTTATTTTTTTTATTTTATTTTTTTGGCACCCTTTTCACGTTACGCACCCCTATAATAGCTACCCTCAACTTAAGCAATTTGCCTTAGTTGAGGTGCATAATGTCCAAGAAGGACCAGGGCCAAAAAAAGGTTCATTGTAACATGTCCGGGATAAAATTTTGAACTTTTTCAACAATTTTAGCTACTCCCAACCACATCAATTGCTCACGCCAATAACCAGACTTTGGGGCATCAATTTCACCTTTTTCCTCTTATTCTCAAACTCTTAACTCACATTGATTTTACATTAAAGTGCTTAGGAGCTTTTTGGATCAAATTACGGTCTATTAAAGAACGTATTAGGCTACATATGAGGCTAACAAAAGAACAAGGTAAAGGCTCGACGGGTCTATCTAAGATAATGTACAAAGGTAGGTCAAAAGAAGGTATGAACAATGGCTATCAAAGAAATGCCTAAATCATCTCCTAAACTCACAATCTTTATTTCGCTTTGCATACACACCAGGAAAGTTCTAGCATCAGTTACAATAAGGAATATACAACAGTCTTACACACTCATGGCACATGGTCAACTCAATTAGGAGCATTATAGATTCTCGACCGAACAATTACATGAATTCAATTAAAACCAACAATCACAAAAAGAGTCACAACTAGAGCCTAGGTGTTTCAAACGTAATGATCCATCACATATTTAGGTTATAATGTCATATGATCCACAAGAGCAGTTACATGTAATTGAAAGACTACTTTTCTCTTAAGACGGTCGTCATCCATCCATCATCGAGAAAAACACCTAATTATGACTAAATAACTAACAAAATGAACAAAATAACTAATCCTATCCATAAGTATACTAAGGAGAAGGTCCTATTTTCTTACGAAACAAGTAGCAAAGTAACCAGCTACCCCACACTTAAGCTCTGCACTGTCCCCAGTGTAAATAACAAGATAAAGAACCTGGATAGTAGTACTTCTCATCCACATTAGGAGTCATGCCACCTGCATGGAGATCATCATTGGAGCCATTTTTCCTGTATTCATCCTGTCATCTATGTCATCCACACATAATGAAACTAACTATAATTAATATGAGGGTGGTGAAGTCACCACCCCACACTTAATTTGTTAGTATCAACTAATTTCGTGTTATTATCGGGTACTCAGACTTCACCAACATACACTTTGACATGGTGCACCACGTTAGTCACAATACAATTCAATCACTTCAATTTCCCTATGTCTATTTCAATAAAACACTTTTTTATCAAAATCATACCCTACACTTTCAACCATATCAAGATATACAAAACACCATCACTTTCCCAACATAGCCATGGCAAAAATTTAATTCATAATCCTCAAGTGATCAATTAATAACTACAGCATAAATTCAAAACACCTAAGGATTAAGAAAAGAACCCTTACCTTGAAGATGAAGGATTGAAGAAAGTGAGTCTATGTTCTTGGGTTTTGAAAGTGGTGAGGAGCTTGTAAGATTAGTAGAGCAAAGAGAAGGGTTTTGAGAGAGGAGGGGTTGGGAGGAGCTTAGGTGAAAGAAGAATGGAGTGGGATTTAAGAGTAGAGAATATGTTTAAAGGATGAGCCATGGGTTGAGTTGGTCCATTCACAAACGGGTTAGTGGGCAAAAATTATGTTGATAGGCGGCGCCTATAGCATTGCCTAAGCATAAGTAGGCGGCGCCTAACCTATTGCCTATGTTGGCATAGGCAGCGCCTAGCCTATCGCCTATGTTGGCATAGGCGGGGCCTAGCCTACCGCCTATGTGAGGCAGTGAGCATAGGCAATGGCATAGGCGGCGCCTAGCCTATTGCCTATGTTGGCATAGGCGGCGCCAAGCCGATTACCTATGTTGGCATAAGCGGCAGCTAGCCGATTGCCTATGTAGGCATAGGTGGCGCCTAGACTATTGCCTATGTTGGCATAGACAATTGGAAAAATGGCGCACTCTTGGTCGAAAAGGTCCATACCGCGGGGGCTTCGCCCCTGCACCCCCATCGAGGTAAGTGGTGGGCTTCGGGATCGGGCCTATCTACCACCACAAACCTCATTGAAAGTCACAAAATAAAGTCGCACCGCGAAACTTTTGGGGTCGAATTAACATAATTCAAGGCACGAATCTAATGCAAATCATACTTGAGCCTTACACATTTGACCACTCCAACTTACCTGTAATGTTCCCATCACTCCTAAACTTACCACCATTGACATGTCTCACTTCCAAATCAAAATTGGTACTAATATTCTCCTTAGTACTTCGTGCACCTACACTTAATCAAAAACAACAAAAATGATTAGAAAGATGGGTTGCCTCCCATGTAGCGCCTAATTTAATGTCACAGCACGACTCAATTATCTTGACTACTCAGACTACGTCAAGATACATCGATGATACCATTTGTACCTCATTTGTTGGATCAAGACAATGCTTTATTCTTAGTCCAACCACTTTGAAGTCACTCACATCCTTGCTTGCAAGTTTAACCAAACCAGTTATGGTCTCCACAAAAGACATATCCTTAACTGGTACATCTCGCTTATCTTCATAGAATACATCAACTATCGAGAAGACACTCATCTCTTTTTGTTGTTTCATAGACCGGCATACTTCAAAGCTAACTTCTTTCTCATTGAGCTTAAATTTCAGCTCATTTATCTCCATGTCAACTAACACCCTTCCAGTTGCTAAGAATGGACTACCCAAAATTATGGGTACTTCAAAGTCCACTTCACAATCAAGAATTACAAAACCGGCAGGAAATATAAAATCAGCAACTTTTACAAGTACATCATGTAGAATCCCAATCAGTCTTTTAACTGATCTATCTGCCATTAGAAGCCGCATATTAGTGGGTGTAGGATCTCCCAAACCCAATTTCTTGAAAAACGTCAATGGCATAAGATTGATACTTGCCCCAAGATCACAAAGGGCCTTTTCAAACTTTAGCAATCCAATCATACATGGAACAGTAAATGCTCCCGGATCAGCTTTCTTCTGGACAATAGATCTTGTAGCAATAGCACTACAATGATGAAGATTGTCTACCATTTCATAGCTCATAGTCTTTTTCTTTGTCAACAGGTCTTTCATAAACTTAGCATATCCGGGCATCTGTTCCAGTGCTTCAACTAAGGGCACATTCACTGTCAACTGCTTCAACATAGCCATGAATTTGCTAAACTTGCCATCATCTTTTTTCCTCTTTAATCATTGTGGAAATGGAGGTGGCGGCCTTGGAATTTCAGTTGGAGAAACTTTTACCTCCTTTCTTATGCCTTGCTCCACATCACTAACATGCTTCGGCTTAGTTGGTTGTTCAACTTCTGCACTTTTTTTTCAAACCTCCTAACTCCACTGGCACCATTAGAGATTCATCAACCATCTCCCAATCCATTTCAACCTCAACAGTATAAGAAGAAGCTCCCAAACCTGGACTAGATAACATCTTACCGCTCCTAGTGGTAATGGCCATACACGATCCATCAGTCCTCGAATTCTGAACTGTATCACTTGGTAGAGTCCCATTCTTTATTTGGTTGAATGTTGCGGATAATTGGCTAATCTGCTACTCTAATTGTTTAATAGCCACTGAGTGCGAATTTACTAGTTGACTTATGGAAGATACGTCACTCTTTATTGTAGTCACCCCAGAATTTGCCGCCTCAACTCCCTTTAATACTTTCTCCATCATGTCCTCCATAGACATTTTGCCTGAACTGGTAGCAGCATTATCACGGCTTCTAGGAGGTACATACAGTCCACTCCTGTCACTTTTATTTTTTCAATCTCCTTGATGGTTCCAACCTTGGTTTTCTTGGCCACCACCTCGGAAACCCATCTGATTGTTCAAGTAATTGGCTTCTTCCTCAGGATCGGAGTTAGCCCTTCCCTATTATGCTACAGCTTTAACCTTCTCTGTCTTTCCTGATAATAAATGCTTAGTGAGAAGTTCCATCTGTGTTTTCATGTGAGCCATATCCTGGTCACGTCCCTCTTCTCTTCGCCTCTATTCTGCCGTCCTGCCAATAGATACAGTAGAGCTTGCTACCTCAGAATCCCTGGTATGCCAAGCTCTACTCTGCTTTGTCATACGATCCAGTATGTCAGATGCCTCAAGAAAAGTAAGGTCCATGAATGACCCACCCGCAGCATTTTCTACCACTGGCTTAGTCACCGAGTTCAAAGCCCTATATAATATTTCCATCAAGTGGACATTGGTCATCTAATGTTTTGGGCACCGCATAAGCTTCTTCTTGAACCTCTCCCAAGTCTCGTGGAGAGCTTCATTTGGAAACTGTCTGAAATTGCTTATTTTATCTCTCAATTGTGCCCTCTTGGATGGCGGAAAGAATCTTTCTAGGAAAGCGTCTTTCAGTTGCCTCCAATTGGTAATAGAGTCAGGAGTTAGCCCGTTTAACCATAGAGTTGCCTCTCCAGATAGAGACAGTGAAAATAAGCGCAGTCGGATCGTATTCTGTCCAACCCCTGGATTGTCAAATGATTTACATGTTGAGATAAAATTAATCAGATGCATATTCGGATCGTCGCCTGCAAGTCCACCAAATAACCCTTTGAGTTGCAATAGCTGGATCATGGTGCTAGTGATATTGAACTTGGCTCCGGGTGCCAAGGGCGGAGGAATAATAGCCCATGTGGCACCAGTCCCATCCAAGTCATCATCATCATCATCAAAAGCAACTTGCACAGCTCGGCGTTCGGGTCTCATCCTAGCTTGATGATCTCTGTTGACATTCCTGTTCACTGGTGCAGCCACATCATCTGCACGCCTTGGATTTAATAACTCATCATCACCTAGGTCCTCATCATCAAGATTTGGTACCCGACCTGGGTTATCAACATTCTATTGATTTACTTGCGCAGCTGCCAATGCAGCTAATCTAGCCTGCTCCTGTTGAGCAGCTATCCTTTCAGGGTCTCGTTGCGCATCCATTCTGCCAATGAGATGTGGTTCGGGATTTATAGGTAATAATGGCTGACCCGATCTCCATGTATTTGACATGCAATCCACTCAACCTAAACAAAACAAAAACAACAAACAAAAAGTAAAATTTGAAAATCTTTGACCAAAGGGTCTATTAACTATCACAAACTTAGTTGACAACCGTATTCCCCGGCAACGGCGCCAAAATTTGATACGCCCAAATTACAACTCTCGTTAAAAAGTGCAAGCGGTCGCTGTCAAATATAGAACCCAACTGGGTTGGGTGTCGAATACTATGATCACTAAGTATTGTGATTATTATTAGACTGTTGATCGAAGGTTCCAAAGTAAAGGGGGGTTTCAGTTTAAGTGCACAATAATATTATCGGTGTAACAATGAGATGATATGTGTAATAATATTTGATCACAGAGAATGACAAGTTAGGGTTATGTCCACCTTGTAGCTTCTACTTCTCTATTAACTATGAGTAATAAGGATTTATACATGCATGCACTTATAGAGAAATGTATTTTAATTCTAAATCCAAGTGTTTCTCAACCATCAACGATTTATTCACCTTAGTTCTCTCGAATCCAAAGTGTACAACCAATCATACAAACTCTCCAAGTAGTTAATCCTGCTAAGGCATTAACATGTAAAATAGAGGTTGAAAACCCTATTTTCTTGTAACACTCTCTTTTCCAAACAGTAACTTTTCTATCGAACAAGTTATTGCTATAATGGCACATTCCCTATGTTTGCAACCACGAGAATTCAATCATAACAAAGAGAGTAATGATATAAGTGGATTAACACATCATAAATTCAAAAACCCATAGCAATAGAGAGTATACTACAAGGTTTCCATAACCCTAACAGATAAGCTTAGCTACTCATGAATAAAACAGAAATCGACATAGAAATATTCATCATACCAAAACTTAGCACGATCTTAGTGATGAAGATGATAAGTGACGTTAAGAGAGAAACACGCTTCTCTCCCTCTGTCCTCAAGCTAAGCGTCTCTTGTTTTTCAAAAATAATACCGAATCTCAATTCATCCCTAAAAATTCAGCAATAAGGCTTTTAATAACATCCTTCTCTAATAAATTGCTACTGCATCCTTAACTATTTAAAAATATTGTGTTTACCCGGGAAAAAGTTCCCATACATCACATTCAGTCCAAAAGCTGCTTTCCTTTTTATGTGAAGTTTTCTTTGCTGTCCACGGGTCCCCAAAGTGTTGTAATCTTCCTCATTAGTACCTGAAAAGCATGCTAATCACATAGGTCAGCTCACTTAACTAAAAATAGACTAAAAGTGCAAGAATTATGTATTTTATCCTCAAAACTTAGCTAAAACATGGGTAAGTTATGGTGCTTAGACGTATAAATACGCCCAACATCAATATTTAAATCAATCATAACTTCCAAACTGCCATCCCAAGGCATCAAATACAAATTTAAGCTAACAAATTCAAAACAAGGTCAAATACTCCCATCGACCATAGTGTCTGCATCAAGTATATCCTCATCAAGACTAATAACCGATCTCTCTACTGTAGTAGAAAACTCTTAAAGATCTAGTCCTGGCAAGCAATACGAACTAAGCCCAAATGACTAGCCAACTGACTGTGAGATAAATCTCTACTATAATGATCATCTTTCACGCAATCATGTCCTGACTTAGGAACTCTGGGCTGGCGAGAAACATAGGCTAACTCTGTCCGATCACTAACACACATTCGGGGCACTCTTTGGATCCAATTTTTATCTCTTCACAACTAAAATAAGCTCCTAAATGGAATACCAATAGCACTGTACTGATGGCATGGGATCTTTCCACGACCCTCATAAATCTCAATACATGCTCTCTCTATGACCCTCGTATAATCCACAACTTGAGCGAAGAAAGACCCAACTACTATCATATCCTCCAATGCCAAATGGAGTGGCAATGTCAGTCCTCTACACATCCATGCACCAATGTCCTACTCAGAAGGATATAGCATAGAAATACATTTGGCCCACTCAAGATACCCAATCTCATACTCAAAAATAGTCAAAGAATCCTGATGAACACCAATATACCTACCTCTGATCTGAGAAATGCTTGATGAATCTAATATCATCCATGTCTGTGAGGGATCTACGACATGAATCAGATCCCTAATACTGAACCTCCAAGTAATGAAGTAGTCACGAGCTTCACTGGAGCCTAAGCTGGCCCCAAATCCTTTTGGCTGACACTGAACATCTTCGACATCTATCTCTGATTCTCTAATTTGATGATACATTGAAACTCTAGAAACGTGTATTGAATTTTTGTCCATAACTGTTAACAACGTCGCCCATCTTGCATCGTTCATTAGGGAAAAATAGAGTCAAATAAAATGTTTAGGTTCATATCAATGCGGACATACGATAAGGAGTCAATAAGTAAATTTCCTAAAATTTCCTTGTAGCCTTTCGAAGATAGGTTACGGACGTCTCCACATCGATCTGCAGGACTCTACTAAAACTTTACTCTTAAATTAATACACTGGTGAAACCTAGGCTCTGATACCAATTTGTCACGACACAATTTATCAAGTTATGATGGCGCCTACCATAACCCACCAGTAAGCAAGCCAATCCTCGTAGTCCAAAATGGCTAGTAATAGACTACCCAAATATATATAGAAGAGAATGCAAAATCGATGAAATAAGAGAATCAAATACATAATAAAGTCCCAAAACCTGGTTGTATCAGTACCAATGCTTCTAATAATATCATAAGAGTAGAAAAGTGGAATAGATTAAATATATAAGACTAATACAACTTTTCTCCAAATACAACATAAAGATGAATCTAGTCTATAAAAATGAGGTAAGTAAAACTCCAAATGTCATGATCTCACTCTAAGTCCCCGAACCATGGTTGCTCCGTACAATATATACATTAACAATGATAACCCGTAATATGGTCTGCAGGCTACAGAAGTATAGTATGAGTACCAAACAAATGGTACTCAGTAGGCAACTGCCAACTGAGATCCAAAGATAAAGCAAATATATATAACATAAAAACAGAATAGAAAACTACACCCAAGAGTCCAGTAACCATATAACAAAGACAATGGGATAATAAGGATATTCTATTCTATTCATGATCAAGAGACTAACATACTAAGGTTATGAAAAATCAAAGATGAACTATCCTATTCCAGACATACTCAAAAATCTCAACACTATACCGTATATCCCTGGCCAATATATGAATAAAGGGAAAAGAAAGGATATATATAAATATACAAGGCCAAGAAATGAATATAAAATATAAATAAAGGAAGGAAGGAATATGCAGTAATACCATAGCTACATATACATATATATAGATATAAAGTCAACTCGAAGCACAACTTAGATCGTCATATCTTTATTTTAAGGCCTCATTATAATCCTATCATGATTTAGTACTAACATGCTCAGGGTTTCTAATCCTTATATCTCATCATGAACTAATCATTCATAATAATGAAATCATAAGATAGAAAAGACCAGAATTATACCTTGATCTCGATATCGAATCAATGACCAATCTATAATAAGCTATACATAATAAAGATAATAATAATAATAATAATAATAATAATAATAATATCAATAACAGCGTGAGCAACCAACTATTCCAGACAACCAAACACCTAGTCGAGCCTATGCAAGCCCCCATTACCCCAGGCTCAAAAGGTTTAACCAGCAATCTCAATAACACAAGGCATAGTCATCACCCACATCTATGTAGCCGTCCCATACTGGCTGATAGACATAGGTGTATATTGGTGATAGATGATGTGCATGCAAGAATAAATGTAAGGTAAACAATCAATATTGCAATCTCATTATCATAATAATCTCCATCATAATCAACCTCATCATAATCATCCTCTAGCCTTGTCAAGTATATATATATATATATATGTCATACATCGGGATAGCCAGAATTGAACCAGTAGATATGCACATAGGCACATCATATTATCATCCTTTGGCCTTGTTCAGTATTAATATCGTCATCATAACCTCCTCCGGCTTTGTCGGTTATCATCACATCATCATAATATCCTCTGGCCTTACCGAGTATCATCATATCATCATAATATCCAAATCAATGTCAATAATAGAAAGCGATCCCCACGAGGGCTAAAGTAAAGTGTAAGCCTTACGAGGGCTAAAATAAAGAACAAGCCCTATGAGGGCTAAAGTAAATAGACATAAAATGAGAAGCAAGGTAGAGAATGTTTCCATAATTCATCGTTTATCATCAATATCACATTACCAATAGAAAATTATACAAAACATGAATATTATCACTTTCATCGGGTCTTACCCAAAATTTATATTATCAATCCAGTATCTTCCTTCATCCCATACCGAAGAGATATGTATCTGGATATGATAGGTGCACGGGCTTAAGTTATGGCTAAAAGAGTGTAAATTCATAAGTTTGTTGCCCAGAGTGAACTTTGGGACTAAATCATTATAAAAGTATAGAAAGGGTCGAAATCTTTCACGATCAGAGTAATTAGTAATGTCAAATCATAGACCAAAACTTATCTCGGTCAAGTTTTTATAACATCATTATTAACTTTTTTACATATAAACTATTCATTAAAACTGGAATTTATTATTATGAACAAATTCCTTATTAAGGTAGAAAATGGGCTTTCACCCTAAGTTGGTAAAAATAATAATAATATTATAATATAATCGCAATCGTATCAATCATCGATGCAATGATCATGAATGTACCGAATCTATGCATGCCATCAACAGTATTCATACAATAGAGCCATAAACATTAATACATCAGTAAATAGCAATCGCACCCTTTACAAGGACATACACTTCTCGGATGGTCAACTTATATCATAACACAGCCTTGGGCCCAATAATGTGTCTGTAATAATTATAACATCATAATCACGGCCTTTAGCCCACATACATATCCGGAATCCATATCAAAATCATATTCATACATCATTTCATATCAATAAGTTGTAGCGTATTCACAAGGCCTAACATCTTTAAGCCATAAAGCATATTTATAATCGTCTCACACATAGGAGTCATCTCACATCTAGGAGGAATAATGCATCAATGAAGCATAACTCAGAACTATGAGGAATATCATCTCTATAGGCTAGTTATCATATCTAAGAGGAAAAAACATTCTTAAAGGCCCAATATCATATCTAAGAGGAATACCATTTCTATAGGCCATTTATCATAATCCGGGGAAATTCATCACAATTTACCAAGCCACGAAGTAAACTTATCCTAAAGGCTTAATATTCTTATCTAGGACTAACATCTGGAACTAAGTCCACAAGGGCTAGCACAAGTCTTGGCCTAAGGTGGGTTTGAGGAACCCACTTATAATCCTCAATTTCCATATTTAGGTATTTTATATCCCAAACTTGGCTAAGGTATCTAGTTCAACTTCTAGATGTTAAGTAATCCATAACCAATTTTAAGATAGGAATTTAGTCTAGAAATAAGGGCATTTAAGTCAACTCTACTCAAATTACGGTTTCAAGACCACTAGACTAGCTCGACTAAGGTTAATCACACTAACCATACTTCCAACACCCAAAACCACATCCCACAACAAACATCATATCATATCCACTCTACGAGTTAGTTCAATCCAGGGAGGAGGCAATAGGGTTCTAAAAGAGTACTAAGCATTCCACCTTATGGTTTAAAACCCTCATATAATCCCCAAACTTCAATTATCAAAATTTTGTCATTCTACCTATAATCAAACTTAACATTCGCATTCGCACGCAATATATAACATACATCATCTTATGGAGAAGAGTAGACAGAAGCCTACCTCAAACCTGAACAGCAAAACCTTACATCATTCACCAACATCCATCTCCACTTTATAATCCCAAAATGCCATAACACTATCAAAATCAAAATCTACTCATCAATATAAGAATAACGATATCCATATTGCACCATTGTGCTTTGGGTCCAAAAATAACACTAAAAGTCGTAAGTAGGTCCCACTTATGAAAAATGTGTTTCTGAGGACAACCTAGTTTTCATATATGAAAAAATAATCATAAACCTTAAGAAATAGGTGTAAACCAAGCAAACTTTGGGCTTAAATCAAGCCCTAAGTGAATTTGGGGTTTTGGGTTAAAACTAGGAAATTCAAGCATGAGTTTGAAGGATTCTTACCTTAAATTCAAAGATATTTGCGATAATAGATGATTATTAAGTTCTTAAGTCACCCACACAACTCAATTTTTAGTTATCATAGCTATTTAGGGTTCTTAGGTCTCAAGGATGAAGAGGAAATGCCCAAAATCGCGACTTAGGGGTCTATTTATAGATCCTTGAGGCAAGGAGATGTTGTAATCACCATCACATGGACTGTGATCACCATGAGCCTTACCGCGATAGACATGGAACGATCAAGGTGATCCTTGTGTGATTTCCATGGTACTAGTACCTGTAACTTGGAAATTTTTCCAAGTTTGCAATAATGCCATGGGATTTGTTCAAAATTCAATTTTCATAAATGAACTATGTAACCACACAAAAATTGATATTCCAAAAGTGTTAACAAAGTTAGATTTTTAATCCGAGGTCATTTCGATCAAATGTGGGTCCCATACCCATATTTTTAAATTTTCAACTTTCCGACCAATAGGTCGAAATAAGCTTGGGTGCGTTGGGACCCGAACCATAGGTCTAACTAGCCTAAAATTGATATTCTAGAGCTGCTGGCGCAATCAAAATTTAAATCTGAGATTGTTTTACTGAAGTTTTCGTTCGGTGGCTATTTAGAATCAGCGAAGACTTCCAAACAGGGAATTAGTTTTAAAAAACAAATGAACTACCCGATAACCGAACGGTCAATCTGATAATGCACAAGCAACATGACATGACTCAAACTAGGGCCTGGTCGTGTTATTCATCTCAAGTCCAACCAGTACCGGTGACCACCCCCAATACCCAACCGTAACCACCCTGCACTCTATGACGGATGAATTTTGAACATATAGAAAGATAAAACAATAATAATTCAAAGACATTAAATAAAGTCTATAATTATAATCCAACAACCTCAACTAGATATCCAACTGGGGCCAACCCTAATGCCAATACCAAGGTTGACACCAATAACGACACCGCCCATGCCCATAGTAGTCCGACAAAGCCTCTTACTAGAGTCAAATAACACCCGATCGGGATATGCCCCGACTATAGCCAAAACCAAAATCCAAGAAACAAAAATAATGAAAAGAAGTCCATAGCATGAAATGGAGTATTCTAGAGTGTGGAAGCTCGCCACTTCAATCAGACTCAAAGTTGTCCCCCAATCCAAGTCACAGAGTAGGAGGAATAGTAGTATAGTCGGTTCCTGCATCGCGTGGGGATACAGTATCAAAAGACGGTTAGCAAAGTGAATGCTAACATGTACTCGAGGATAAATATAAAATAGTGCCATCATTCAAAACCAAGGTAAATAACCATATGCAATCACATATATACATATATACCATACCGGGATAGAAAACCGAGTTTAGCATGCAGTTAAAACCTTAACCTGGACTGTGTAGATCTGTCATCCTAAATGTCCACCCACGGGCTGTATAGGTTCATCTCTCTCTGTTGAAAGGGCCCCGGTGCGTGTTAGCCGCACAAACCAGGGAAAACCTGAGATAACTAGTACATCTCCCAAAATATAAGTGTGACATCATGCACACGGTTATCATGACCAAACCTCACATCAGCAAATATAAGTTCCCAATATTGGTCCCCCCCAGGACCTCCACCTTCCACGGCTTTGCTACACAACCCTTTTTAAGCCCATATTAAAACCATTTATACATTCTAACCATTTAACAAGGAGTCGTTTAGTTAGGCATTAACCGTTGGTATCGTTATACCAAATTAGAGCTTGTAAGTCCATTCCAACCATATCATATAAAACCAATAAACCATAATTAGACTCCACCATTTCCAATTAAACTAAGACCATGGCAACCAAGGCCTTTCCAAACCATTTAAAACCAACCAGACAAATTTAGGTTCCGGTATCTTTTATGCAATGCAAATATTTCAAGGATAGTCAAATTATGTGACAAAATCATTCTCATTGGCATTTTAACAAACAGGTTGAGGGCACATAAGTTTCAAAACCATAACCAAGTAATTTGGGGAATCCATAATACCCCTAAAATTCATTTACCATTAATATCCATCTTACAATGTCAAAATCATACTAAAAGCATGAAGAAAAAACATAATTAAACCATGAGAACCATTCAACCATGAACATCCAAAAACCCCAACCATTATTTCAAACCATAACAATATCATGAAAATCATACTTTAAAACACATGTTCTTTGTAAAATAACAATAAGGGAGGAGTAACATGCCTTAGACACCAAGGAAGATGGATAAAATCACTCTTGAAAGCCCCTAATTGATTGTCTTGAAGAAACCCTAGAATTTTGCTTGAATAGAGAGTTATAGAGATTTTTAAGAGTGTTTTATTAGGAATAATAAGTTAATGAAGTCCCTAAAGGTGTTTTATGTCGTGGTATCAAAGGGAGTTAAAAAGGGGACATGTCCAGAATGCCCCCAACTTAAAACTGTAAAATTACCCCAGGTGGTTATGAGTCGACCCCATGACTCGTGGCCACAACATTCGACTCGTATCATGGAGTCGTTACCAAGACAATGAGTTGGACACCCATACACTGTCCACCATACGACTCCCTGACCCCCCACTAATGACCAGACCATACGACTCGTATGGTCCAGTCATATCTAAGACAGTAGGGGTGTGCATCGGTCGGTTCGGTTCAGTTTTATGTATTATTGGTTTGGGTTATCAGTTTTTGGTTTCTAAATATACTAAACCAATAACCAAACCAATAAGATATTTTTTATCGGTTTTCAATTTAACCAATAAGAAAATACTCATAAAATATAAAAAATAGTAACTAACAAGACAAGAAACCGAATCTAAGTTGCAATCAAAATCTTACATGATTTGTTTTAATTTACAAGAATCCTCAAGTTTGAACTAAATGTTAGATAGGAGAAATTAAGAGAAATATACATACATACATACATACATATATATATATGTATGTATATATATATGTATATATATGTATGTATATATATATATGTTTGTATATATATGTTTGTATATATATATATAAACATATATATATATACATATATATGTTTGTATATATATATATATATAATATATGTGTGTGTGTGTAAAATAGTAATTTACTATATTTTTATTGGGTTATCGGTTTATCCAATAACCCAATAAGAAAAAACCAAACCGAACCAATAACCCAATAACTGTTTTATATAAAACCATTAAAAATCGTTAACCCAATAAACCAATATCAATAAACCAATAATATTTTTATCGGTTATGTTCATTGGTCGATTCGGTTTTTGCACGCCCCTACAAGACAAAATCCAAAGGGATTGACACTGGACAACATACGACTTCCCGCAATGACTCTTAACTATCCTCATGGCTCTTAGTGAGCCACTCGTACTTAGAGCCAAGTAAAGTCAATAAGTTTCTGATTCGATGAAGGACCGACCCATCACCACACCTAATGACCTGTACCACAAAATCGTAACCATAATAAAAACCCAACCACTATTCATTGGACACCTTACGAGTTGAGTCACCTAACCCGTACCCACACCATACGACTCATATGGTTAAGTCGTCAGCAGATCAGTGAGCCCAAAGCTCAAGAATTTTCCAAGGTCCAAACCCAAGGTGTTTCAATTCTTCCCCACTTAGATAATTCATCCCCGAATGATAGGACAAGGCATTGACTAGCATGATCAAAGCCCAAATACTTCTACTCTAACCTTTAACTAAGCTAGAAAACAAAGATATTAAGAATAACACATACTTTACGCACGATCTTTCGCAGCAGAAAACAAGAATGGATACTTGGACTTTATGTCCTCTTCAGTTTCCCAAGTAGCCTCTTCAACCTTGTGGTTCCTCCACTGAACCTTTACCGAAGTTACATTCGTCATCCGCAACCGACGAACCTATCAATCTAAGATTTTAATTGGGATCTCTTCATAAGATAAGGAATATGAAATACCAATATCCTTAATAGGCACAATTTGCGATGAATCACCCACATACTTCCTCAGCATAGACACATGGAACACCGGGTGAATGGAGCTCAAATAGAAGGCAACTCCAACTCATAATATAACATTACCCACCCTTCTCAAAACCAAGTATGGACCAACATACCCGGACTAAGCTTTTCTTTCTTCCCAAACCACATCACTTTCTTCACGATAGACACATTCAAGAATACCCATCCCCAACCTCAAACTCTAACTTTCTACTCCTCACATCCACATAGGAATTTTGGAAACTTTAGGCAGCTTTAGGCCTATCCCAAATCACCTTTACCTTCTCCATGACCTGGTGAACCAAGTCCGGACCAAATATCTCTGCCTCGCCAACCTCGAACCACCCAATAAGATACCTACACCTCCTACCATACAAGGCCTCAAACGGAACCATTCCAATGCTAGAGTGGTAGCTATTGTTATACGCAAACTTTATAAGAGGCAAATGCTCAACCCAACTACCACCATAGTCAATCACACAAGATCTAAGCATATCTTTTAATGTCTGAATAGTCCTTTCAGCTTCCCTATTTGACTGGGGGTGGAAAGCAGTACTAATACTCACCTTGGTTCCTAAACTTTTTTAAAAAGACTGCCATAAGTGCGATGAAAATAGCGTACCAGGATCCGAGATAATAGAAACAGGTACCCCATACAACTTTAAAATTTCTTGGAGGTACAACCTTGCATAATCCTTTACCGAAAAATTAGTCCTTACTGGTAAAAAGTGAGCAGACTTAGGCATCCTATCCACGATGACCCAAACCGAATCAAATTGATTTTGAGATCGAGAAAGGCCGATAGTAAAATCCATGTTGATCACTTTCCACTTCCACACAAGCAACTCAATCTCTTGATACAAGCCTTTGGGCCTCATTTTCTCAACTTTCACTTGTTGACACACCATGCACTTAGCCACAAATCTAGCCACACCTGCTTCATATTGTTCCACCAATACATTTCCTTAAGGTCATGATACATTTTTATTAAACTAGGATGATGAGCATAGCGCGACTCATACGCATAGCCAAGATCCTCTCTCGCAAACCATTTAAATCAGGAACATTTAACCTTCTTTGGTACCACAAGGAACCATCACCATAAATCTCGAAGGTCGTCACCTTTTTCCCACTTACATTACCCTTGATCCTCATAAAGACAGGATCCAATATTTGTTTTTCCTTTATCTCCGCACTAAGAGACGACTGCGCTATTTTTTATACAAATACACCACCATCCTCATAGTCCAACAGACGAACTCCAAGGTTAGCCAAACGATGAATATCTCTCACCAACTTTTGTTTCCCTACATCTACATGAGCTAGACTTCCCATGGATAACTTGCTAAGATCATCAAAAAGTATGTTAGCATTACCTGGATAGTAGTGAAGACTCATGTCATAATACTTGAGTAGCTCAAGTCATCTCGTTTTCCTGAGGTTCAGTTCTTTTTGAGTAAACACATATTGCAGGCTCTTATGATTAGAAAAGATATACATATGCACTTCATACAAATAGTGATGCAAGATTTTCAACGCAAACACCACAACCAATAACTCCAAGTTATAAGTCAGATAATTCTTCTTATACAGCTTCAACTGTGTAGAGGCATAAGCAATCACCTTACTATGCTGCATCAAGATGCAACCAAGCCCTACACGGGATGCCACACAATATACCATAATCTATTTATGTCTTCGGGCAAAGTCAAGACTGGAGCCAATTAGCTTATCCTTCAGCTTCTAAAAACTACCCTCACAAGCATTAGACCACAAGAACTTAATAGCTAAACCCAAGAAGCTTCGAATATCGATTGGAGTCATGGGTCTAGGCCACTTCTTCACCACTACAACTTTCTGCGGATTCACCATAATCCCTTCACTTGAAATGACATGACCCAAAAAAGTGACAGTGTTCAACCAGAATTCACATTTCAAAAATTTAGCATACAAATGCTAATCTTTCAGGGTCTACAAAACAATGCAGAGGTGATCGGCATGATCCACCTCGCTCTTAGAGTACACTAGAATATCGTCTATGAACACAATGACGAACAAATCTAAAAATTAATGAAAGACTCAATTTATTAAGTCCATGAATGCCCCCGAGGCATTAGTTAACCTAAATGACCTGACTACGAACTCAAAATGCCTATATCGGGTACAGAAGGTAGTCGTTAGAATATACACTTCCCTAATTTTTAACTGGTGATACTTGTATCAAAGGTTGACCTTGGAGAAAAACTTTTCACCCTAAAGCTGATCAGATAAATCATCTATCCTTAGAAGAGGGTACTTATTCTTTACCGTTACCTTATTCAATTGTCGGTAATTAATACACATATGAAGGGAACCATCCTTCTTACACATAAACAACACTGGTGCACCCCACGGAGATAAACTAGGATGGATGAAACCCTTTTCTAAAAGATCTTTTAGTTGCTCCTTAAGCTCCTTTAATTCAGCTGGAGCCATTCTATATGGGGAAATAGAAATAGGACAAGTGTCCGAAACAAGATCTATCCCAAAATCAATCTTTCTATTGGGAGGAACACTAGGGAGGTCATCAGGGAAGACCTCAGGAAATTCATTTACCACCAGGATAAAATATAGAGAAGGACCCTCCTAGTTAGAATCCTTAACTCGGACCAGATGATAAAGGCACCCCTTGGAGATTAATCTTCAAGCTCTAAGATATGATATGAACCTTTCTTTAAGAGCTAGGGAACCACCCTCCCATTCAGTAATTGTTTTATTAGAGAATTTAAAGACGGCCTTACGGGCCTAATAGTCTAAAAATACGTAGCATGAGTGCAACCAATCCATTCATAATATGGCATCAAAATCCATCATGTATAGTTCGAATAGATCTACCAAGGTCTCCCAACCACCCACAGATACCACACAACCTCTATAGACTCTTCTAGCCACTGCAGAGCCACCCATTGGGGTAGAAATAAAAAAGAGGTCTAAAACACACTCGAGACTGAAACCAAAATACACAACCATAAATAGGGTCACATAAGAGAGAGTGGATCCCAAATCAAGTAAACAGTACACATCAAGGGAAAAGAGTTTAAACATACCAGTGACAATATCAGGCGATACTTCGGACTCCTAGTAGGTAGCGAGAGCATAGAGTCAGTTTTGACTAGTGCTAGAGCCAGATGGTGTACCCTTTGGTACCGGAGCTGAAGAAGAGGCAATAGGAACCTTGTTTTCCCCAGAAGCAACGTTACCAATAGGACAACTCCTAATCATGTGCCCTGGATGACCAAAGTCAAAGCAGTTATCCTTTTCTTCATCACAGTATCCTCGATGCAATCGAACATAAAATCTGTAGGGAGGATAGAATGGATGACTGGGGCCCACTAACTTGGGATTGGGCACTCAATGCCCTATAATTATCGTCACTCTAAAAATACCTGTACCAGATGACTTTAGGTAGGGAGCACTAGTAGTCGATAAAACCTGGAGTTTTCTCACTTCTTTTTTAGACACTTTCGGCCAGCCCTGCCACTCTACTGTTGACCACCACCCTGCTTAAAAAATCAAAATTTCTTGCTCTGTCTCTTTCCTATTTTATCTTGCTTCTTGTTCTCTTTCTCAACCTACTGTATGTACACAACCAACCTGGAGATATCCATGTCCTTATTCAACAAGACAACCTTACTCTCCAAAATTAAGTCTCAGGATAATGCAAAAGTGAACTTCCTTTTTCTAGCCCTCATGCTAGAAACCAACTTTGGAGCATATCGAGATAACTGGTGAAACTTCAAGGCATACTCCTTGACTGACATTTTGCCTTGATTCAAGTTAACAAACTCTTTTGCCTTTGCTTTCCTCAACTCTTGGAGAAAGCAACGGTCCAGAAAAGTACTAGAGAAATTATCCCAGAAGACTAACTCAACATCGTCACCACTAGTATGTTCCCATTCCTCATACCATTGGTATGCTACATCCTTCAGTTGATAAGCAACAAATTCTACACCTTCCACGTTAGTAGAATGCATAACATGGAAGATATTTTCTATCTCATCAAAAAAACCTTGAGGATACTCCTCAACCCTAACACCCGCGAACATAGAAGGGTTCAACCTCATAAATTGGACATCCCTTGTGGCCTCAGAAGATAGAGTAATATAAGCACCATGCTCAGACTGAGAAGCTACCAATTGTGCCAACATATAAATAGACTGACGAAACATAACATTCATCATATCAGCCTGAGGAGCTCAAGAAAGATTGGAGGGAATCGATGGAACTCCAGGAGGGCAATCAAGGACTGGACCCGAATACCGAGTTTAGACCCCATATATAGGATGGGTCCCATTAATATTGTCCTCGGGAGGGTCAGAGAAGTTTTAGTGAACTTTAGATCATCTGGGATACATGATCTGAAAAGCAAACAAATGGGTATTAGAGAAGATTTTAGGATCTTAAACTGTACAACGAGAAAATAGAACAAAAGAAAGAGAAATATTTCAAAATGCCTTGTAGCCTCTCTCCTATGAATGTGATGCGTTACACGCCCTTAAAAGAGACTATACTCGATATGTCTTTGTTAGACACCTAATTGACCATGAACCTAGGGCTCTGATACCAATCTAACATGAACCGAACCACAACTTAGTCATGTCGGGTATCTCAAGTCCAACCAGGACTGGAGACCACCCCCAATACCCAATCATAATCGCCCTGTACCCTATGTCGGATGAATTTCAAACATATAACAAGATAAATAATAATAATTCAAAAATATTAAATAAAGTATAAAATCATAATCGAACAATCTCAACCAGATATCCAACCGGTGCCAGCACTAATGCTAATACCAATACCAAGGTTGATACCAATACTGACATCGTCTATGCCCATAGTAGTCCGACAAAGCCTCTAACTAGAACAAATAACACCCGATCAGGACATGCCCCCGACTATAGCCAAAACAAAAATCCAAGAAACAAAAATAATAAAAAGAGGTTCATAGCATAAATAGAGTTTTTCAGAGTATGGAAGTTCACCACTTCAATCTGACTCAAAGTTGTCCTCGAATCCAAGTCATAGAGAAGGAAGAATAGTAGTATGGCCGGTTCCTGCATCGCTTGAGGATACAGTACCTGAAGACGGTTAGCGTAGTAAACGCTAGCATGTACTCAGGGTTAAAGATAAAATAATATCATCATTCAAAACCAATGTAAATAACCATATGCAATCACATAGATACATATATACCATGTAGGGATAGGAAATAGAGTTTAGCCTGCAGTTAAAACCTTAACCTAGACTGTGTCGCTCTGCCATCCTAAATGTCCACCCACGGGTTGTATAGGTCCAGCAAGTAGTTAAAACCTCACATCAATAAATATGAGTTTCCCGTATTGGTCCCCCAGGACCTCCACCTTCCATGGCTTTGCCACATAATCTCCTTGAAGCCCATATTAAAACCATTTACACATTCTAACCATTTACCAAGGAGTCTTTTAGTTAGGCATTAACCGTTGGTATCTTCATACCAAAATTTGAGCTTTCAAGTCAATTCCAACCATGTCGTATAAAACCGATAAACCATTATTAGACACCACCATTTCCAATTAAACTAAGACCCTGTCTACCAAGGCCTTTTCAAACTATTTAAAATATATCAGACCAATTTAGGTTCCATTACCTTTTATGCAATGCAAAGATTTCAAGGATAGTCAAACTATGTGACAAAATCATTCACACTAGCATTTTAACAAATAGGTTGAGGGAACATAAGTTTCAAAACCATAACCAAGTAATTTGGGGAATCCAAAGTACCTCAAAATCCATTTTCCATTAACATGCATCCCACAATGTCAAAATCATACTAAAAACATAAACGAAAACATAATTAAACTGTGAGAACCATTATTCAACCATGAACATCCAAAAGCCTCAACCATTATTTCAAACCATAACAATATCATGAAAATCATACTTTAAAACACATGCTCTTTGTAAATTAACGCTGAGGGAGAGCAACATGCCTTAGACTCTAAGAAAGATGGAGAGAATTACTCTTGAAAGCCCCTAATTAATTATATTGAAGAAACCCTAGCCTCTCGATTGAATAGAGAGTTTGAGAGATTTTTAAAAGTGTTTGATTAGGAATAATAGGTTAATAAAGTCCCCAAAGGTATTTTATGCAGTGGTATCAAAGGGAGTTAAAAAGATGAAATGTTCAAAATACCCCCAACTTAAAACTGTAAAATTACCTCAGGTGGTTATGAGTCAACCCCATGACTCATGACCAGAACATACGACTCATATCATGGAGTCATCACCAAGACAATAAGTTGGACACCCATACACTATCCACCATTCGACTCTCTGACCCCCACTTGTGACCAGACCATACGACACATATAGTCCAATAGTACCCAAGATAGAATCCAAAAGGATTAACACTAGACATCATATGATTTTCTACAATGAATCGTAACCTATCCACACGACTTTTAGTAAGCCAGTCGTACTCAGAACCAAGTTAAATCACTAAGTTTTTACTGTCACCATACCTAATGATCTATACATCCAAACCGTAACCACAACAGAAACCCCACCATCATTCACTTTACACCTTACGAGTTGTGTCACCTAACCCGTACCCACATCATACGACTTATATGGTTAAGTTGTCAGCAGATTAGTGAGCTCAAAGCTCTGAAATTTTCCAAGGGCCAAAACCCAAGGTATTTCACTACACCTTCAATATGAAGATAATGCATCACTTTCAAATATAGTAACCCAACAAAGGTTGGGGTCGAATTTTAGGGAAATATGTGGAATTGTGGCTCTTAACTGTTGTAATCAATGGGTAGAACTGGAAAAGTAAATGGGGGGATTGTAGTGGAAATATCAAACAAGTAACAAATATCAACTCTGGTTTTAATCAGTCATAAATAAACACTAGGATTGTATTCCCCCTGGCTTCTCAACTCAGTATGTTTATCGTGCATTATTGAACCAACCTGATACCATGCATGCAGAATTTGATAAGTTAAGTACCATCAACCATCTTTTGGATTAGTTGATAGATTTCACCCTATACCTTTTGAGTCTAAGTATGTTGCCTTACAAATCCTTATCTTGAATCCCAATTAACTATTACGTTTTGGCTTTCTAGTTATTTGATGGTAGTTAATGATCTTACTTAGATAATACCTATTAGCATAGATGGATGGTTAATCTTCAAATTAATATTGTAATTGTCTTTTCTTAGTCACTCTTCTTGTTTGGAGTAAGTAGCAATAATCTAGGTAGAATCCTAATGTTTGCAACCGCTAAGCATCTATTAAACTGAAGATAGTATAATACATGCATGGGTATCGATTTAGAACAACATAGCACTTCTCCTACTTTACCAATCCGCTTGGGTTTTCACAACCCTAGCTAAGGGTTTAGTCCTCATACTTGTGAAATAATCAACAATATTCATAATTGCAAGCATTAGATTAAATCACAATAATCACAACTGGAAACCCAAAACAGCAACTGAATTAACAACCAAATTAATACAAAATAATTCCAAGACCAAATTCGAATCTCAGAATCAAAATATATAATTTTGAGTATAAAGAGTGTGTAACCTACTAAAAACACACATAAATGCTATTTATAGTACATAAGGAAACCGAACCAGAGATCTATCAAAAACAACCTCTGTATCTCACTTTGAGGTAGTAGTATGGACTAAGTACACTTACCCTCCCCAGACCCTACTTGGTGGGAATATACTGGGTATATTGTTGTTGTTGTATAGTACATAAGGAAACCCTAAAATTCAAGGCCTAAACAAAAAAAGAAAAGTAGAGTCGGTGGCAACTTACTTGGGCCGCATACGACTCGTATATACTACATATGGTCCGCAAGTGGACCTAAGTAAGTGCCAGAAAGTTTTCCTGCAGCTTTGCACTCTCTGGATCTTGACTTTTGGTATTAACCTTAGATATTTATGGTTCGTAAGTGCAGCATATGGTCCACAAGTAGACCTAGGTAAGTGCTAGAGTCTTCAAATTCAAACAACCAAGTCTCTGGACTTTAATTTTTGGTACATGCTTTCATCACATACTCCCGGTAAGTGCTACATATGCCCAAAAATGCTCAAGTAAGTAGCCAAAAACACCTTTTTTCATTTTTTTCTTGAACTTAGAATCCAAAACCTAATTTCCTGCAAAACATACCCAAAACACATTATGTCTAACAAAACACCCTAAGAATCATGCATGTTTTCATAGTTTTACGCATCAAAAGTGCTATAAATTCATAGTACATAAACACCCTCAACTTAGAATGTTGCATGTCCTCAGGCAATAAAACAACAACAAACACAAAACAAGATGCTTAACTAGGAGAATCTAAGATATCCAAGGTAGTCAATCATCATCTTAAGTACAAATTCATTATCCCCTCCTATACCCAAGTGAAGATCAACTATGTACCTATATGAAGCACAAGAGTATGACACAAAAGAATTAAGTTATGACAATTACATTAGCAACAGACAACCATGCATATATAAAAGTCACACTTACCCAAACAAATATGCAACTTAGCAATACAGTACATATGCCCTTACAGCAAAAGAAGTCCCACTCACTTATATATGAAATCAAGCATGTCAATGCAGGGATAATCAAGACACACTCTTACTCAGAAAGAGGTTTCAATTAATGCATGTCAAATACCATTGGCTTGCCCTTATTTTCTACACCTAAGATTTCAGACAATCAAGTCAGGATCACTATAGGACTTTTCTTGGCTTATAATGTAGGCTTAAGGGGTTGGTATGGTACATATAGATATCAAGTGACTAAGCCTCCTTAGCACTACACTAACTTTGGGGTCTCACTTATTAACTATTTTTTACTTTATTTCCGCCCTTATTTCTCCTTTTTTATTTTAAAGTACATTCAAGTTGGGTGTGGTTTCTTTATTCTTTCTTTTTCAACTTTTTTATATTTTTCTTTTTCTTTTCTTTTCTTTTTCTTTTGCTACTACACCCTGCCCAACTTTCTTTTACTTTTATTTTTCCCTTCTTCATACCCACTATACATTACACACCACTAACTAAAAGAATATTATTTAGTTACATAACAAAACACATCACAACACAAAATAAAACACACCACGAAAAAAATTTAAACATAGAGATGCCAATTCTGCAACTATACACGTCCGACAGGAAAAGAAGCTCACCAACAAAAACCCGCGATGGCTATGGTTTGCCCCACCCCCAACTAAAAGACTGTGAATTGTCCCCAATTACAAAAATAAAGTAAAAAAAAATAAAGACATACTTGGGATTCACTAAGCGTTTGTGTACCATAGGTTGCCTCCCAAGTAGTACTTAATCTACCGTTGCGGTATGAATCAGTTGCATTGGCTACTCATACTTCACTAAGTTCCATCTCAACATAAACTTTTACTTCCTCCAAGTTTCCCATGTAGTGCTACACTCGCTGCCCATTCATATTGAACGAGATTTCACTATCACACTTTATTTCTATAGTAATATGTGGGAATACCCTAACCAAAGTGAATGGTCCAGTCCATTTAGACTTCAGCTTGCCAGGTAACAAGTAGAGTCTTGAATTATACAACAAGAACAGTTCCCCGAGTTTAAATTCCCTTTTCTAGATTTTTCTACCATGATACAACTTCATTATTTCTTTGTATATGGAAAAGCTCTCATAATCACGTAGTCAGAATTCATTCAACTCATTCACCTTGCTTAACCTCAATTTTATTACATCGCGCCACTTCAAATTTAGCCTTTTTAATGCCCAGAGTGCCTTATGCTCTAACTAAACCAGTATGTGGCATGCCTTGACATATATAAAAGAGGCATCTACGGAGGTCTTATACGTTATTTGGTAGGCCCATAATGCATCATCTAATTTCCTTGACCAGTCGATCCTATTAACATTCACAGTTCTCACCAATTGACATTCACAGTTCTCACCAATATGGACTTAATTTTACTATTGAAGACCTCAACTTTCCCGCTTGTCTGAGGATGGTAAGGTGTTGCCACCATATGTCTTACACCATATTTATCAAGTAGAGATTTAAACAACCGGCTGTAAAAGTGAGACCCACCATCACTGATAATTGCATGTGGAGTGCCAAATTGAGAAAAGATATTTTTCTTCAAAAAAGCGGTAACACTTTTCCCTTCATTTTCTGGAAGAACAATTGCCTTCACCCATTTTAACACATAGTCAACCGCCTCTAGAATATACCTGATTTCATGGGAGCTTACGAACGGACCCATAAAATTAATTCCCCATACATCAAACAACTTCAACTCCAAAATAGGTGTCATGATGAGTTTATGGTGCCGTGAATTTTTTCCTTGATGCTGACATTGGTCATAGGATTGCACAAAATCATGAGCATCTTTGTAAATTATAGGCAGTAAAACCCACACAATAGAATTTTATGGGTTGTGTGGGTACCACTATGATGACCCCCAACTAGTGAAGAGTGACGAGCTTCTAGAATGCTCATCATCTCTGCCTCTGGAATACATCTTTGAATCAGACCATCAGTGCAAATCCTGAGTAAATATGGATTATCCCAAAAGAACTTCCTCACCTCATGCATAAATCTCCTTCGCTGCAGGAAGGATAGGTCTTCTAGGACAAGATCACTTACCAAATAGTTAGCAAAATCAGCAACCAAAGAATTAAGACTTGGGTGCAGCCAAGACCCACTCATCTGGAAAGAAATCATCTATATCAACATCATTCCCTAATTTCTACATTGACTCACCCTCAAGACTAGACAAGTGATATGCAACTTAATTTTTTGTGCTTTTTCGGTCCTTCACTTTAAAATCAAACTCTTGCAGCAAGAGAAATCATCAAATTAATCTTAGTTTTTGCATTTTTTTTTACATCAAGTATCTCAAGATTGCATGATCTGTGAGAACTATGACCTTAGTCACAATCAAATAGGACCAACATTTTTCAAAGGAAAAAACTAACACAAGTAACTCCTACTCTGTAACTATATAATTTTTTTGTATGGGGTTTAAAGCTTTGTTGGTATAATAGATAGGATGAAGGATCTTATCTCTTCTTTGGCCTTGGATAGCACCCAAGGACACTCCACTAGCATCACACATGACCTCAAAGGGTATAGACCAGTCAAGGGACACAATGATAGGAGCCAAAATTAATCGCTCCTTAAGTCACTTGAAAGCCTGGAGACATATATCATCAAACACAAATTTCACCTCTTTCTCTAAAAGCTTGGATAGAGGATTTGAAATTTTAGAGATGTCATTGATGAACCTCCTATAAAAGCCTACATGTCCCAGAAAACTCAGTATGCCTCTAACTGAGACTGATGGTAGTAATTTTTTAATTACCTCAATCTTAGCCTTGTCCACCTCAATACCATATTAGGAGTTCTTGTGCCCAAGAATGATACCTTCTTTGAACATGAAGTGGCATTTTTCCCAATTCAACTCCAAGTTGCATTCTTCACATCTCTGCAGTGTGTTGGCCATATGTTCCAAATAGACATTGAATGAGTCCCCAACCACTAAAAAGTCATCCATGAATTCCTCAATCTTGTCCTCCACCATGTCAAAAAATATAGACATCATGCATCTCTGAAATGTGGCAGGAGCATTGCATAACTCGAAAAACACTCTCTTGAATATAAAAAATCCCATAGAGGCAAGTAAAAGTTATTTTTTCTTGATCCTCAGGAGAATAGTGATTTGATTGTAACTCGAATACCCATCAAGAAAATAATACCAACCCTACCTGCTAGTCGATCCAGCATTTGATCCATGAAAGATATAGAGAAGTGGTTCTTTTATGTCCAATTGTTCAGCTTCTTGTAATCCATGCAAACTCTCCAATTGGTATCTAGTCTCTTGGCCACTAATTAATTCTATTTGTTGGGAACCACTGTGATTCCCTTTTATTTAGCACGTATTGAACTGGGCTAACCCATTTGTTGTCTGCAATGGGAAAACTACTCCAATATCTAACCATTTAATTATTTCTTTTTTCACCACATCTTACATAGAAGGGTTCAATCATCTCTGATGCTCAATACTGGGGATGTTGTCCAGCTTAAGCTATATCTTGTGTATACATATACCTGGTTGAATCGCAATAATGTCCACCTAATAGCTCTCTTGAATTTTTCCAACACAAATATAAAAGTTCACTTCTGATCCTGTCGAATCTGCTGCAATAAACACCGGTAAGGTATTGTTGGCCCCCAAGAATGCATACTGCAAATGAGATAGGAGGTCTTTCAATTCTAATATCGATGGCTCCTCAATAGATAGTTTTGTAGGAGGTATGGTTTTGTTTTTTAAATCAATATACAGCTTTTTAGGGCCATACTTGTAAGAAACTATGCCTCGTAATGCATTAACCAGCTCATCATATTTATCTATCCCATCACCCTTAAAATTCATAATTACTACTGTTAATACTTTAACCCCTAATCTTTCTTTAATAGGCACACTTTCTACAACTATATCATCATCTACAAAATTTATCACTACCAGAACTCTCATATTATCTGGTTGTTGAATTGTCATACACACATCAAAAACTATTTGCTCATCATTTAGTTTGAAGGTGATATCCTCCAAATCCATATCAATCAACACCCATCTAGTGGATAGAAAGGGCATACCTAATATAATCGGAGCTTGGGCATCCACTTCACAGTCTAAAATCATGAAATTCGTTGGGTATGTAAAGGGTGCTACCCTTACTTCTACATCACGCAAAATACCCACAGGTTTCTTTATAGATGAATCATTCATTAGCAGTCTTGCAGATGTAGGCTTGAGTGGTCCTAGCCCCAACACCACTAGTGGAAATAAATTGATGCTCGCTCCCAAATCACTTAGAGCTTGTTTAATGTCAAAGGCCCCAAAAGAACATAGAATAGTGATCGCTCCAGGGTCTTTCTTCTTCTCTACTAGTGGTAAGGAAAGAACTGTACTACAATGGAATATCATATTATTAGGTCCGTCGTCGACCCAGTCCTCACTGTTATCACTCTCGTAATCATCATCACTATATGTCAGCTTCTTAAACTCTGCTATAGTGGTCTCATTTATCATAGTGTTGTCTTTCTTCAACTCTTCAGTAGTAGTCAAAGGAAAATCATTAGTAAAGGTACCACTTCTAGTGATAATAGGTAGGCAATGGCTTATAGCTAGTGGACTCTGGACTTTTTCACTCAGAAGGGTAACAAGCTACTTCTGGTTTAATATTACTGACATTTACCAAACTGGTCTTGCAAGTGTTTCATAGGAGTAGCATGAGATTCAACCTTTTGTGTCAACCTTAAAATTTTAGCCCTAATCTTTTTAAGGTTATTCTCTTGATTTTCTTGACTTTTGATCAGCTTGGTCAACATAGCCTTTATTCTAGATTCTGTATCCCGGCAGCCTGGTGGAATATACCTATCTCCTTTTACTTTATAGTCATCATTTTTCCTTCAGTCACTATCCCGCTCCCTGTTGCGGTCCTTGTATCTATCGCCATAATAGTTCCATCATCAATTTCCTTACCCTTAGGCTCATAAACCCACCAACTCGTGATCAAGATACTTGGTTTCCTCCTCCAAATCAGACTCATAAGCTCTAGAAGCTGAGTCCTAAGCTCTTACTGCATTCACTTTCTTGAAACTTGCTTTTGTAAATTGTTTCTCCAGCAACCCAAGATCAGTCCACAGCAGTGGAATCTCTTGTGCTAAAGAATCATTAGCTACTCTCTGGTCACTAGTGGAAGCAATATCATAAGTTTCAGAACCCCTCTCAGCCTCTTAAGTTAGCCACCCTCAGTTAGTAAGAGTGATTTGGTCTAGTATGTCATAAGCTAACTCCCAGCGTAGTCTCATAAAAGCTCCTCCAGAGATAGTGTCTGTCATAGCTCTAGAACTGATGGTCAGGGCTCTGTAGAATATCTCCAATAATCTAGTCCCTTAAATACGATGGTTCAGCACCGTAGACAGCTTCATCTTGAACCTAAACCAAGCCTCATACATAGACTCAAACTGCAGCTGCCTGAAATTATAAATCTCATCAATAAGCTGCAACATCCTGGATAGAGGAAAAAATTGGTTCAAGAATTGCCTGCGTAACTCATTCCACGTATTGATATATCCTCTTGGAAGTTCCCCTAACCATAAAGATGTTTCTCCTATAAGAGAGAAATGGAACAAACTCAATCTAAGCGCCTCCTGATTCACCCCTGGGTTTGTGTACGAACTGCAGATCCCAATGAAAATTGCAAAGTGCATATTTGCGTCATCAGTAGTCAAACCCGCAAATACACCCTTCAAGTTTAAGAGTTGGATCATTGCACTAGTTATATCAAACTTGACACCTGGGGGTAAAACAGGAGGAATGATAGTTCTAGTCTCTGTCGGCTCAATGTACCCCAGATTCTCTTCATCATTCTCATATGGCTACAAATAATGGTATGTTGGGATCACGTAGGCTCATCCACCTCAAACTCTATTTTGATTACCGTCGAGTGATGCTCGACTGGTTGCTTTCGGTCAATGTACAACCAGTTTTGCCTCATTTGATATGCATTGAGCATCTTTTTCCCTCCTTTAATTAGAAACTTGTGCTAATAAAATCTCAGTCTACTGATCAACAATGTCCTGAAATCCTTCAAGACGGGGGGGAGGCACCTGGTGTGCATCATCACAAACCCCTTCTGGAATAACATCTATCTTAGGCTTCTTCATCCTACTCGATGTTTGTACGATCCTTTTTGGATTAGGATTCAATGAGAGTAAGAGATTATCTCTACTCTGTGTGCTAGTCATACACCGGCTTATACTCTGTGAGCTAGGCATACACCGGCGTATACCCAAATAAAAAAATAGAAACTAAAAATTTTAACACAGCAGTGTGGCACGCCAATATCAAAGGCTAGCCACCATACCACATTGCTATTGTGGAACTCAATTGGTGTGGCATGCCACTATTACGGAGGCACACTGCCTCGGAGTTCCAAAATAGCCCTAAACCCCTTCCAAGAATTCCAACATACCTTTTTAACATCCCTAAATATAATTCAAGTCAAAAATCGATGTTACGCATGCGGGAGGGTCAAAAATAAAATCATTGAAATTTCATGGGGTCTTATATTTGCAACAAACAATTAAGCAAATATGTAAGTTACACAACCCGAATAGATAAGCAGTAGCAACATAACGCATGTATCCTCGCAACAAAGAAGTCCCACACTTACAGTATAATCGTCAAAGCAAGTACAACAATGAGACACTCATACTTACAAAAGAAGTTTCAATCGATGTGCATAGAAGACCATAGGTTTGCCCTTATTTTCTTTACCTTAATTTTTCAGACAGTCGGACTAGGATAATTATAGGAATTTATTCGGCTTGTAACGTAGGCTTAAAGGCTGGTATGATATATTTGGGAACTAGTAACTACCCTTCTTAACACTACAGTTACAGAATAGATAAGCAGTAGCAACATAACACATGTATCCTCGCAACAAAGAAGTCCCACACTTACAGTATAATCGTCAAAGCAAGTACAACAATGAGACACTCATACTTACAAAAGAAGTTCCAATCGATGTGCATAGAAGACCATAGGTTTGCCCTTATTTTCTTTACCTTAATTTTTCAGACAGTCGGACTAGGATAATTATAGGAATTTATTCGGCTTGTAACGTAGGCTTAGAGGCTGGTATGATATATTTGGGAACTAGTGACTACCCTTCTTAACACTACAATTACAGAATAGATAAGCAGTAGCAACATAACACATGTATCCTCGCAACAAAGAAGTCCCACACTTACAGTATAATCGTCAAAGCAAGTACAACAATGAGACACTCATACTTACAAAAGAAGTTCCAATCGATGTGCATAGAAGACCATAGGTTTGCCCTTATTTTCTTAACACTACAGTTACAGTTGGGGTCCACTTCTCAACCAATTTTCTTTGATTTCTCCATTTTATTGCTTATTCAGGTTGAGTGTGATTTCTTTTTCTTTTTCACTTTTTTATCTTTTTGCTTTTCTCTTTTTGCTTTTTTACCAAACCCATCCATACTTTTTTTGTCTTATTCAAATACCCAACCATACTTTCTTTTGTCTTATTCAAACCCTTATTCATACCTAATTCTAACTATGCACCCCTATGATAGTCACCCTCAACTTAGACAATTTGCCTGAGCTGAGTTGCACAATGTCCAAGAAGGGACCAGGGAAAAAACAGGTTTATTAAAATTAAACTAGGAATGTGAAAAGGTGCAAACAAGAAAAATAGGTCACAGTAGGAAAAATAGGGATCATGCATACTTACAGCTTGTTTAGATGGTGGTTTCCCATGGTATGGTATGGTATGGTTACCATGGGAACCATGTTTGTTTCCATGGTATCCTAAAAATGATGGTATGATTTGGTACTATTCCATGGTTCGAGAACCATGGAATCCCCCATTTTTCTGAACCACCAATTTGGTGGTATGCCATGGTTTCCCTCTTTTTCTTCCAATTATGCCCCTGTATAATTTTGTTTAATCCTATTTTACCCTCCACCCTATTTTCTTATTCTCTTTTCTACTCTTTGCAGTAATCTCCCAGCAGCTTCAACAACAACAAAGGCGAGGCTTCTGCTAAAAGCCCAAGAAAAGAAAAACAATGGCGAGGCTTTTCTTTGCAGTAAGCCTAAGAAAAGAAAAACTTTGGTCCTTCCGATAATTCTGCTAAAAAGTGATCTAAGAGGCTTCGAATTTCAGTTCAAAAGTTCAAACTTGGAAGGGTACCGATGGTGAAGTGTACAAGAACAAGAAGGGAATAGTCAATTTTAGCAATAATCAAATAAGGGTATTTTAGTAAATTTACCTGTTACCATACAATACCATACCATCAAACCAAAAAAAAAACTATTATTAAACCATAGTGAACGATACAGTCAATCCAAACATGGTATTGTACCATACTGCTCTGTACTATACCATACCATACTGTACCATACATTATGAAACCATGACAAACCACCATCCAAACAAGTTGTTATTCTTATTTGGGCGGGTTATTTAGGCTAAGAGTGGACTAAGTCAAAATAGCCTATGATCATGTCCTAACCAACTATCTTAAAACCTAGGCAAGACTAACCGGACAAGTTCTAGATTAAATGCATAAAGAGAACTAAGTAAGCATCTCGCACACATATGACGCAGGATTGTATTACTAACTACTACCTATCCAGTTCATCTAAATGCTAGCTATGGTTATTCTATCCCTAATCCTAATGCCATAATAAGATTCACAACAGTTACATAGATATTTGCATCACAAGTTCATAAAATATTTTGGCGGGGTATCATTTTTTTCTCAAAACACTTTAAAACACACAAAATACGTCAAATAACTTTAGATTAATTATTTTTCTCCTAATTAAATATAAACAACACAAGACATCACAACATAAAACATGATATGACCTAAACATACTAGTTCTACTATGGTAGCGCAGCCAATGAGAAAGGAAATATGGCAAGAAAAACTCTCAATTGTGGTATATCCCCACCTCCAACTAAAGACTATACACTATCCCCAATGCATAACTACAATATAAAATAATGGAATGAAGACATACCTGGGCGCACAAGGCATCAGATCATGATATTTCAGTAGGTGGGGCCTTAAAATGGGCCCCACTATTATCAATGGTGGTCCTAATAATAATTGGGACACTCACATCAGCAGTGGAACCAACTGTGGTCGGTGAGCTCAAAGGGGTCTGTCTCTCAAGAGGTAAAATAGTATGCCCACTCACACTTCAACGGTTGTAGCTGTTGTCTCAACTATTTGGGAGTTACCAGCTCTTGCCCCCATCTCATGGACCCTAGTTAGATGGTCCTATAAAGTCTGCAGGCTGGATACCTTCGCCGCCTGTAAATCATCCTTGTTTCTTTTCCTCTTTCTTCTCTTCTTCACTCTATCCCCACCTTTTTAGGAGTCTTTTTTTCCTTCGTACCCTAAATCTATGGTACGTCAACAATAAAAATATTCTTAATAATTAAGAATGTAGGGAATGTCCTTGCATGTATATCCTCAATAGTAGCCTGAAGTGCAGCCAACTCCCCATGCACACCTCAGATATGAGGCTTGAATGCTCGCCAGCTTCTAGCTAACCTACCGCTCAAATTTGTCAAATCAAGTCTGCATACCTCGTATCTCACTCCTAATCTCATTTTGATCACAAATCTTTCTTGCTATGATCTTGGATACATCAATCTTGTAGCCTTCCATAATAACCTCAAACAGTACAGCTATGTTGGGACTCAGCACATTATCCCCCTTAGTGGGACTCAATCAATGTCAGACCAACATCCACCAAGCCTTAGCCACAAAGCTCAAAGTACCCTTAATATCTGTGTTGAAGAGTCGACAACCCAAGGCGTCTCCTCTTGTGTCATAACTATAATACCAGCAATCCACTTGAAGTGCACAAGTTTGTCGTCTGACCTAATTTGCTATGTCTTAAGTTTCTGCATTTCTTTTATGTAGTGATTACTCTCTGAAGTGTCTATAGAGAGATGTAAATCTAGTCCATGAAGAAATCGAGATAAGATCTGGGTTGAGATATTGACTCAAACACCGTGGATCAGTACTGAATATAGAGGGTCCCGACCATTCCACAACATCTCTTGCGGATAAACCCTCTTTAGCTCCATCTAATAAGCTACATAAAATTTTTGAACCAATATCAAACTATATCTACCTAGGGCCTCATTATCACTCAAAATGATATTTCTTGAATTCGGCCTCAAACTCTGACATCTCAAACATTCCTACTATGTTCAATTTAGGATTAAGGTAGAACCCTCTCCTCAGCCTCTAGGTAGTGGGGACAATAGCACTATCCTGCTCATATAGGTCCTGCATCTTGAGGTACCCTTATCAATTAATGATAGGCACTGGGACAGTCTCAATTTGTAGAGGCTGAGTTGGTTGGGGGTATCTTTACTGGTGTGCTCTCTTTTGACTCTCCTTCCTCATCCTCCTCATCATTTTCCAAACCCAACTCCGAACCTTCATTATCATCCCCTTCATTCTCAAACCTACTGCTAGTTGCATTATTACCTTCTTTATTTTTACCCTCAGAGTCTGATTTAGACTTCTCTCTCTTCAAACTAGGGAGGGGAGTATGGTGGTGATTGACTCTGGTTATTCATTTGTGGCCTAACCTATGGAGGAGACTGGCTCAGATGAGTAGCCTTAGTACCACAAGGTAAGCTAGGCCTTGGTACCATAGCCTCTACTATTAGATGCTCTTCTACAGAGCCGCTTGACTCATTATTTATGGCCCGGTACCTTAGATGCCGAGTGGAGGCACGAGCCTTCTTCTTAGGTGTTTGATATGTGGAGTGATTCTTTGGTTCCATTTGTACCTGATAAAATAGATATTAGTTACTTCTAAGAAAAAGAAAGAAAAAACAAGCAACAACAACAAGTATGAATAGAAGATGGGCACCCTACGGATCAGGCTACGACTCATTGCTAAAGGCTATGAGTCATACTGACACTAATTGAGTAGAATGTCATTTGAGGTTTGGGGTTTTGGTCACCCTACAAGTCCACCCAATGAGCCGTTGGGTCACCTGATAACTCGTCAGGTGACTCATAGTCTAACCAGAAAATAATTGGTTGATACTCATATGTTCCTAGTCACTACGAGTCTATACTATAAGTCGTTAGGTGAGACAACAACTCGTAGTGTGAGTCGTATTGTGACCAGAAAAATCTTCATCAATATTTACTCATGTTATAGTGGCTATGAGTCTCTTAACGACTCGTTAGGTCATCCTACGAGTCATTACAAAGCTTGTAGGACCGATACATGCATAAATGGTGATGGATTCTTGTTCAAACCACTTTCCTGAGGGGTACTCAAACTTCACCTAGAAATTTTTATACACAATGTAGTTTATAAACCATTTCCCATTAAGTTCTACACCAATTATCAATAGTTTTAGCATTCTCAGGAACCCTAGCCTTAACTTTACCCTTAAGCCCATTATTAATTTAAAACCCAAAACATATTCGTCACATACAATCAAGACCAACACATAAATTAGTAGTAAAAAGTAATATACTTATTTAGGATTTGAGAAAAATGCTTAGCTTCCTGATTTGCTCTTAATCGTGTTCTGGACAATGAGAAATTTTACACTTTTGGTGTATTGTAGAGCTTGAAGGGGTGTTTAACAATGATTAGAGGTCTATTTATGAGGGAGAGGGGCATTTAAGGAATATGAAGAAAGTTTAGGCTATAAAAAGGGAAGCGGGATCGTTTAAATTAACTTTCCCTTTTTTATTTAACATAAGTCGAGTCGGGTTAGGCCTTTGGTCCACAATGTCAGGCCTGACTACAATTCATGACAATGAATCATAACCCTTGGCTATGAGTTGTACTCTTCCTCTATTTAGTGTTCTAACCTTACCTGGGTCTCCAGTCGTGACGACTTCACGTGACGAGTCATTTCCAGTGACAACAACTCATTCTGAGAGTCGTCATGACTCCAGAGACCACTTACCTGAGAGATGTGTCATTGGATCTTCCTAATGAGTCTCGTGACAAGTCGTAGGGAGTCCATATGACTCTTCGGTCCCTATGAGTCGTTGTTATTTTTGCCTGTAATTGCCAACCCTTCACACTGAACACACGAGTTACCTTATAATGTAATAAGTACAAAACATGGGTTGCCTCCCACGTAACGCTTGATTTAACGTTGTGATACGATATGGCTATGTTGGATACTCAAATTTCCCCAACAAGCCTATGGTTTGATTCCCATGCAATGCCTGATTTAACGTCATGGCACGACATCATTACCTTAGTTACTCAGACTTCTCCAAGGATTACATTAACATATACTTTTACCTCATCAATATTTCCTATATAGTGCTTAACCCATTGCCCGTTCACCTTGAATGAGGCTTCACCATCTCACTTCAACTCAATAGCACCATACGAGAATAATCTAACCATGGGGAATGATCCATACCACCTAGACTTCAACTTGCCAGGAAATAAGCGAAGTCTTAAATTATATAACAAGACCATACCACCAGGCTATAACACCATTTTTCTCGATCTTCTTATCATGATACAACTTTATATTTTCCTTGTACAAAGCTGAACTCTCATAAGATCGAAGCCAAAATTCATCCAACTTATTTATCTTGCTCATCCTCAATATTGCTACAGCACTCCACTCAAAATTTTGCTTTGTCAATGCCTATGGTGCCTTGTGCTAAAGTTCCACTGGCAAGTGGCATGCCTCGCCATACACAAGATAATAGGGAGAGGCACCTATGGAGGTTTTAAAAGTTATCCAGTAAGACCAAACTGCATCGTCTATCTTCCTTGACCAATCAGTCCTATTGGCATTCACAAACTTTGCCAAAATGGACTTGATCTCATAATAGGAGACCTCAACTGGATCGCTCGTCTGTTGATGGTAAGGTGTTGCCACCTTATGTTTAACACCATATTTTTTTAGGCAGGGCCTTAAAAAGAAGATTACAAAAATGGGACCCACCATTATTAATAATTGCACGTGGAGTGCCAAATCAAGAAAAGATATTCTTCTTCAAGAATGCAGTGACACTTCAACCCTTATTATTGGGAAGCGCAATCGCCTCTACCCACTTCGAAATGTAGTCGACTGCCACTAGTATATACATCATCCCATAAGAACTCATATACGGACCCATGAAATAAATTCCCCACACATCAAACAACTCTAATCTAAGATAGGTGTCATGGAGGGTTCATGTTTTCATGAAATATTACCTTACCTCTACCACTAATCATAGGCTCTTGCATAATCATGAGCATCCTCACAAATAGTCGGCCAATAGTACCCATACTACAAAATTTTGTGAGTTGTACGGGTACCATCATGATGACCCCCAAATGGTGATGAATGACAAGCCTCAAGAATGGTCATCAAATAATTGGCAAAATCAGAAAACTAGGGGATTAAGTCTTGTGTGTTGCCATGACCTGCTCATTTGGAAAAGTATTATCAATTTCAAGCTTATCCTCTAATTTCAGCATTGCCTCTTCCTCGAGGTGGGATAGGTGATCTGCAACCTAGTTTTCAGTGTCTTTTCGGACTTTCAACTCTAAGTTAAATTCTTACAACAAGAGTACCTAATAAATCAATCTCGTCTTAGCTTCTTTCTTTGACATTAGATACCGCAATGAAGCATCATCAGTATGAACAATGACTTTTGTCCCTAGCAAATAGGACCAGAATTTCTCAAAAGCAAAAACCACCGCGAGTAACTCCTGCTCGATAACAGTATAATTTCTCTGTGTGGGGTTTAATACTTTGCAAGCATAGTAGATTAGATGAAGGATCTTCATACGCCATTGGCATAGGATAGCTCCCAAAGTTATATCACTAGCATCGCAATCTCTTTAAAAGGTAAGGACTAGTTTGGAGACACAATAATCGAAGTCGAGATGAACCGCTCCTTAAAGCACTCAAAGTCCTTGAGAAAGGTATCATCAAACATGAACTTTACCTCTTTATCTAAAAGCTTGCATAATGGTTTAACAATTTTAGAGAAGTCCTTGATGAATCTCCTATAGAACCCAGCATGACCCAAGAAACTTCTAATACCTTTAACTGAAACCGAAGGAGGTAATTTTTCAATCACCTCTATCTTCTCCTTGTCAACCTTAATACCTCTCTTTGAAATCTTATGTCCGAACAATCCCTTCATTCACCATAAAGTAGCATTTTTCCTAATTTAACGTCGGGTTGTACTCCTCACATCTCTGAAGTGCATTGGCCAAATGGGCTAGACAATCATCAAATGAGTCTCCAACAACCCAAAAGTCATCCATAAAGACCTCTATAGTGTCCTCCACCATATAAGAAAATATCGACATCATCCAACTCAAAAAGGTGGTGGGAGCATTGCAAAGTCCTAATAGCATCCTCTTGAATGCAAAAATACCATATAGGAAAGTAAAAGTAGTCTTCTCTTGGTCTTAGAGGGCAATGGAAATCTGATTGTACCTTAAATAATCATCATGAAAATAGTACCAACCCTTGCCTACAAGTCTATCTAGCATCTGATCCATGAACGATATAGAAAAATGGTCTTTTTATGTCCAAGTGTTCAACTTTCTATAGTCTATGTACACTCTCCATCCAATAAGCGGTCTCATAGGTACTAACTCATTATTTTCATTTGGTACCACAATAATCCCACCCTTCTTAGGTACACATTGAACCAGGCTCACTCACTTGCTAGAAGCAATGGGATAAATCATGACTGCATCTAGCCACTTTATGATTTTTTTCTTCACCACTTCTTACATAGGTGGGTTCAAATGATACTGCTGCTCAATACTAGGAACACAATCCAGTTCAAGCTAAATTTTATGACTACAAACCTCAAGTAGAATCCCTATAATATCTGCAATAGTTCATTTTATGACCCTTTTAAATCTCTGTAATACTGATATCAACGCCTCAACTTGTGTATCTAATAAATCAACAATAGTGATGACCGATAAGGTATTATTGGCCTCCAAAATACATATCGTAAGTGAGAGGGGAGGGTGTATTCAATTCAAAAATTGGTGGCTCCTCAATAGATGGTCGAGCTGGAGGAGTCGCTCTATTCTTCAAATCAAGATCTAACTTTTTTGGTGCATAAGAAGAAGAACCTCAACCATAGAGTGTGCTCACCATATCATCATATTCATCAATGCCATCACTTTAAAAGTTCATGATAACCACAACTAGTGCCTCAACACCAAGTCTCTCCTCAATAGGTACAGTCAATGCATCATCATCAACAATGTCTATCACAGACACCATCCGCATATTCTTTGACTGTTGCATTGACTGACACACATTAAAAGTAACTTGTTTATTATTAATTCAAAATTTTATCTACTCCATCTCCACGTCAACCAATGCCCTACCCATGGCTAGGAAAGACCTACCTACGATAATAGTAACTTTAAAATCCACCTCACAGTCAAGGATCGCAAAATTAGCTGGAAATATGAAGGACGCCAACTTCACCAACACATCACATAAAATACCAACTGGTTTCTTCACAGAGTGGTCGGCCATCAATAGTCTCATAGATGTCAGCTAGGGTGTTCCCAACCCTAACTGCTTATACACAACTAATGACATCAAATTTATGCTAGCTCCCGAATCATACAATGCTTGAGCAAAGTTAAAGGACCCAATAGTACATGGAATTGTAAAAGCTCTGGGGGGCTCTTTCTTCTCAACTAGAGATCGAAAAGCGATAACACTACAATGGTGCATATTATCAGTGGGCTCAAAAGTCACCATCCGATTCTTAGTAACCAAATCTTCCATGAACTTTGTATAGCCAGACATCTACTCCAATGCTTCCACAAAAAGAATATTAACAGACAATTCTTTTAACATCGATATGAACTTTTGATGTTTCTCTTCCTCTTGCTTCTTATTTAATTTCTGAGAAAAGGGTAAGAGGTCGTGGAATGATCTTTACTACAGGCTCTAATTTCTTTCCTTCACCTTTATCCTTCTCAACTCGTTTATCAACTCTCATCAATTTTTGTGATGGCTCACCACTAGTCACCAACTTTTTAGATTCCACTTTGGGTGCATCATACATCATCCCGTACCTCATTAACTATAGGTATAGGGAGATCAATAGTTGCCTTTCCACTCTGAATGGTGATAGCTAAATAGTGACTATTATTCTTCAAATTCTGCATAGTATTGCCTGAAAGAGTGTCCGGCTAATGCTGATTCATAGTAGTCTACATATGACCAAACTACTGCTCAAGTTGCTTAATCACGGTACCATGCAATTCTACTTTCTGGCTTAGTCCCAAAATATCTACCTTAATCTCCTAAAGGCAACTCTATTGATTTTTTAAACCTTGAACCAGCTTAGTAAGCAATGTTTCTAACCTCAAATCAGTATCACGGTTCCCCAGTGGAATATATTCACCGTCCTTCTCCTTATAATCATCCTTAATCCCCAGTCACCATCTCTCTCTATGCTCTGATCACTATAATTATTCCCATAATAGTTTTGACCTTGAGTTCCAAGTATCTTAATTGGATCCTTGGCACTTGGCTCGAAAACCCGCTATCTCTATATCTAAATACTTTTCTTTCTTCTTAATATCGGAATCATATAACTTGGGAGATTTACCTTATGCGCCTACTGTATTCACTTTATCGGCATTCATAGTTGCAAATTACTTTGTCAGTAACTTAATTTTTGTCCTCAATTGTGAAACCTCTTGAGCCACTGTATTATATACATTTTGTTGCTCACTGGAAGAGCTAATAGCATAGGTATCAACTTCTCTTTCTGCCTCTCAAGTATGCCACCCTCGGTTGGTATTAAAGACTTAATCTAAGATTTTCGTAGCTAAATCCCAATGAAGGCTCATAAAAGCCCACCAGTAATAGTATCTGCAAACAACTTTGGTATTGGCATTCAGGGTTTTATAAAATATCTCAAGAAAATTTCTTCTTGAAATAGGATGATTGGGCACAGTCATCAACTTCTTCTTAAAACGCAACCAAGTCTCATACAATACCTCAGAATGCAACTGCCTAAAATTATAAATCTCATCCTTTAATTGCAATATTCTAGAAGGCAAAAAGAATTGGTCAAAAAACTATTTTCGTAGCCCATATCAATCAGTGATGGACCTACAAGGTAGTTCCCCTAACAAAATATCGCTTTACCAGTTAGAGAAAATAGGAACAACCCGAGTCTCAAAGCTTCCAGATTTACCCTATGTAAATTATACGAAGTGCAAATCCCAACAAAATTCATGATGTGCATATTGGTGTCGTCAGACAACCGGCCAACAAACACACCCTTCAAATTCAGCAACTGGATCATGGCACTCATAATATCAAACTTTACCCTCTAGGAAAACTTAGGAGGAATAGTAGTTTCTATCTCGATGGGCTCAAAATACCCTAAATCTTTCTCCGGATCATCATATGCTAGCAAAAATAGAAAATTTTAGGTGCTTGAGCTTTCTCTCTTCTATCTTTGTCGATTTCTGCTCGACGCTCTTCTTGTTGTCACACCCTTTTCTCTTGAGTTGTACGACAGGCAACAACATCCCTTCTTATATTCTCTTCAGCCAATAGTCGAGTAGTAGTTTACACAGTTGTTTCTTGAACACCTATCAAAGGTTGAGGGTTCAAGAGATTTGGGTCATCATGAGCTCCATGCCCATATCCTACCATTCTACGATTCTGTCGTATAGTTCATTCAAGATCAGTGTCAAGTGGGATCAAGGGATTAACTTGACTCTGAGTACTGGGCATACACTAGTGTAAGCCCCAGGAATAGTAGAAAAATAAAAACCAATAGCCTTAACAAACTCAATCAATCAATCTGACACCGTATTCCCCGACAATGATGCCAAATTTGATGTCTCCCAAATTACAACTCCAAGAAATATAATATGGTTGTTGTCAAATATATAGCCCAATAAAATTTAGGGTTGAACCGACGAAAGTAGGTTGAATATCTCTCATGAATTTGCTGAAGTAGTCGAAATAATGCAAAAAAGTAAATGGGGGAATTTTGTGAGAACAATATCAAGAGTAACAAATCCTTTTCACTTTGGTTGAAATCAATATGAGATGAATACTAAGACTGTGTTCCCTCTGATTTCCTACTTAATAGACTTATTATGCTCTGCCGAACTATCCCAATACCTTGCATGTGGAGTCTGATAAGATATGTATCACAAACCATCTTTTGAATATATTCAGTGAATTTTACTATTTACTTTTTGAGTCTCAGAGTTTTGCCTTACTAATCCTTATCCTGGATCCCAGATTAACTATTACTTTTGGAGTGTTAAGTTAATTAGATAAGGGTTGGTAGCCTCAAATTTCTATTATGATCTTTTTCTCCTAATCTTTACCTCTCTTTTGAAGTAAGTATCGAATATAGGTAAGTTCTTAACTTCTGCAGACGTTAAGAAGGAAATCAAACCAAAGATGATCACAATACATGCAAGAATATTGATTAAGAACGACTTCACACTTCTCTACTTCATTATTCTATCAAGGTTCCCATAACCCTAGTTAGGTGGTTTAGTCGCTCATAGTTGCAAGAACATCTATTGAATTCAAGAAAGAAAGCATATGAATAATCTTACAATAATTTAAGAACAAAACTCAGAATCTTAAAATAATAATCAATCGTAAAAACCAAAAACAATAAATTTCAACATCAAAGTTTGAATCTTAGAATAAGTATATTGTTGTAAATGTAAAGAGTGCGTAAACTTATACAAAAACATCAAAGGAGTATTTATAGTTTCATAAAATGACCTAGAAAACCTAACCAAAACAAAATAGGAAAATAAGGTCGGAAGTGGCTATGCCTCAGGCAACTAGTCGTCTAGACTGACAACGACTCATTGTTAACTTTGTTTCTTGTCTTTTATATTCTGTGGTAATGACTCGCCGTCTCTCTCTACGAGTCGTTGGCTATATTCGTTATCTCTCCAGTGAAATATCAGTTTTCACTATATTTTCTCAGGTGCTCAGAACAATTAGCACAATGAGTCGTAGTCAGATCCTATGACTCGTTACCACCCTCGTCTCTACTAGGCTCCAATTTGTAAACTCTCGTGATTTTCTACCAAGTTTGCTCAGAACGATCCTCTATAGGACTCGTAGGCAAATCCTACGAGTCGTAGCCAACACCCACTTTGTTTCTCTTCTTAGAACTTCTCACTATTTTCCTGATGACTTGGGCTACGAGTCGTATAGTCACCCAATGACTCATAGTTCGGACAGTGACTTAACTTTTCAAAACTTTTCTTCTCTTTTTTTCCCTATTACTTCCAACCCGATTTTCCTGCAACATAAACACAAAAACAACCATCAGATCTAACAAAATTACCTAAATTCTTGTATATTTCCATAGTTTTAAGCATCAAAAGTGCTAGAAAACCATGGCACATCAAGTAGCTATGAATTTTTCAGACAAATACTGTCACTATAGAGATATTTGACTGCATTGCTCAATGTGTATACATTTTCTTTATATGTTTTTTTAATTTTTACTCCTCCCTAGGAACTCTAATACCTTTTACTCCCTTGAGCACTCAAACTAAAAACCTTAGGCTTGAAAGTGAGAGGTGCTTACTATTCTAACAACTCCTTTTTGTCTCTTTATAAGTTTAGGTTTATGCTTAAATCTTAATGCCAATTTTGGATATGAGATTCCATATAACTATTCTTATAAACAAAGGGAAAATTAAACAAAATGGCCGTTGAATTAATTTGTTTTCTTCTTCTTCTTTTCCTCCTCTTATTCCTCTTTTTTCTTCTTCTCCTCCTCGTCCCTCTTCTATTTCTCATTATTCTCTTCCCCCTCTTCTTCTCTTTTTCCCCTTCTCCTTCTTATCCTGCTTCTTCTTATGCTTATTCTCCTTCTTCATCTTCTCTCTCTTATCCTTCTCCTTCTTCTTTTTTCCCCATTCTCCTCTTCTTATTCTCCTTTTTATTCTTCCTTTTCTTTTGCTCTTCTTCTACTCCTTTTTTTTCTTCTTTTTCTTCTTCTGTTGTTGTTGCTGCTTTCTCTCTTCCTTATTTTTATTCTTCTTATTCTCACTATCCTTCTTTTTTTTTTTGCTACTTTTTTTCCTTCTTTTTCTTTTTCTTATTCTTCTTATTCTCCTTCTCCTCTTCCTTCTTCTTTTTCTTCTTCTTCTTTTTCTTCTTCTTCTTCTGTTGTTGTTGCTGCTACTGTTACTGCACTTTATTTTTTTTCTTCTTCTCTTTCTCTATTTTCTTCTTCTCTTCTCCTGTTTCCTTGTTCTATTTTTGTTTTCAGCCATTAAAGTTTCTCAAAAAACTTGATTTTGAGTGATTTGCACATCAAAAGACTCAAAACATCATGAAGAGCTCATATATAAAATTTGAGACTATTTAATTTGAGTTGATTTTGATTGAAAGGACTGACAAATCAAGTTTTTAAATGGCTATTGATTGTGCTTCATTGAAAAACATGGGAGAAATGAGTAATATTGTTGTTGGTAGTGATGTTGTGGGGTCCTCAGTTTTATCATGCAATTTGTTTATTGGGCTTTTTGGGATCAAAAGGGTGAGCATGTCGATCTCTTTGGAATTGCACTTACTAGAGGGTACTGATGAACTCATCTGCTTACACATTCTTTGTTAGGATAATTAATTATTTTGGAACAAGGATATATCTAGTGATAGTAACTCAACAGGCGATATCTATACATCTAATACATAGTTATACATCATATATAGATATTTATATACCATTTATACAATATCTATACATCATATATACATTACATAACTATTTATACAGTATTAATAAATCACATATACATTATATATATATACAATATTTATACAACATCAATATATTATATATATACTACATAAATATTTATACATATCCATATATTACATAACGTTTATATAATAATGATACCCATTTATACACCACAATTTATATAATATCTATACATATTTATACACCATTTATGTATATATATACACACACATTTTGTACACCATTTATACACTATTTATATAATATCAATACATTACATATAAACTATATATACAGTCGAAGGAAGTACTATATATCCTTAATGGATCCCCAAAATTTAAGAACGTGATTCTAACTAACTCCATTCCTCTATCCTATTTTTAGTCAGGTCATTATCTATGTCTATTCACTATAAATGACACATTAATCATCTTCAATAAAAATTGAATCCTCTTCAATTATGATTTGAGGAAGTACTAGTATTCACTCTGAAGTTCTCTATTGTTAATCAGGTACTCATGTATCTTTAGTTGAGTTTAGTTCTTCTCTCTTATATTTGCTATTTGATGCTAAGACTGGATCCATATGGAATGTGCGGGTTCACATGCACCCATATATAAAGCGTGATAATGCTAAAATTAAATTTTAGTGGGTAATATAATTACCTCAAAGTATGTACAGATCCACACGAGGATCACATAATCATTGAAATACTTGGACATGACTAGAACATAAATTGAAAGTGTTCAGGTCTGGAGACTGACCCATTTTTTGTATTTTTTTTGTGGCTTGTACATTTTTTGACTTTTTTTTGTAAAAGGCATAACTATACCTTTTGCAAACTAATTACTTTATTGTACATATTTGAAAACCTATAATAAATTTGAAATTTCTCAATATAAATAAAAGGTAGGGCAAAAGTTATTGGGTTCTTGAGAATTCATTCTTGACACCACAGATTTAATTTCGTCAGAAACAATCTTTCTATCTTCACGAAATAGGGATAAGCTACATATACATCACCCTCTCCGATCCACTTATGAGATTACATTGAGTATATCATTGTAGTGCCTTAAAAAGATAAAAAGAAATAGATTATAGTTGTGTTCGAATAATAAATAACATTACCTACCAAACTTAAAAGAAACAACTTCCAAGATTTTCATTCATTTTATTGACGAGGTGATTTAGGGTTTTCCTTTTATAAATTTATGATTTGCAAGTACATACTCCTTTGCTTCATTGTTCATTTCATTGATTTTCTTTTAAGTAATATTTTATTCAAGATCTCGTAGAAAATTGAGGACCAAAATTGTGTGTCACAACCTTTGCTAATTTCAAGAAAATAGTTTTTAGAACTTGAGTGGCATAGATGAGAAAAAAAAGGTTAAAATAGTAATGAGTTGTAGTATTTAAGTGACTTATAATAATTAATTAGAAGTGATATGGTAAAATTACTATAAAAAATATTTGTAAAAAAAATTAAGTGGATCTCATATAAGTCGTCAAGTTAATTTAAAAACATCAAGAGTTAGCTTATCATTTTGTGTCTATTTTACCTTCTTTTTTTATGAAATATTATCAATTTTCTAATACTTAGATGATCTATAATAATTAATTAGGGGTGATATAATAAAATAACGGTTGAGCAGCTCAAGCAGACATGTCGTAAATGTCTATTTAAATTTTTTTTATTAAATATTATTATTTTTTAATGCATAAATGACTTATAATAATTAATTAGAGATGATATAGTAAAATAACGATTGAAGCAGCTAAGCAGGCATGCCGCCCACAAACTGCCTTCTTCAGAAGCTCATCTGACTCACAATAACTAATTAGAAGTGATATAGTAAAACTATTATAAAAAGTAGTTAACTTATAATTTTCTATCTATTTTACTTTTTTTTCCTGAAATATTATCAATTTCCTAATGCTTAGATGATTTATAATAATTAAGTAGGTGTAATATAATAAAATCACGCCGAAAAACATGCATGTCATAGATATCTATTGTACTTCTTTTAATTCAATATTATTATTATTATAATATATAAATGACTTATAATAATTAATTAGAGATGATATAATAAAATTACGTTGAAGCAGCTGAAGCAGACATATCATAAATATCTATTTTACCTTTTTTAATTATATATTATTAATTTTCTAATACGTAAATGATTCATAATAATTAATTAAAGATGATATAGTAAAATCACGATTGAAGCAGGAAGCAGACATGTCGTCCACAAGCTGCTTGCTTCAACAACTTCATTCACACTTATATATTAGTAACAGATATAATAATTAATTAAAGGTGATACGGTAAAATTATAATTAAAACAGTTGAAACAGACATTTCATACACAAGCTGCTTCAACAGCTTCATTCACACCTACATATTAGTATAATTAGAGATGATATAGATATTTATCCACAAGTTGCTTCAGCAACTTCATTCACACTTACATATATAATTAGAGATGATATGGGTAATAAATATATTAGTAATTGAAATTGAAATATTAGTAATTGAAATTGAAATAGATAATAGATGGGTAATAGAAATAGAGACAGAGAAAAGCGACACACAGAGACGGATACAGTAGAAAAGAGAGGGAGAGAGGAGTAGCAGAGCAGCAAAAGAAAGGAAGGTGGAGGGTCGGCTTTCAGTTTTCACTATTATTTCCCCATCAAAGAAAGCAACCAACACCACATTACCAACAACAAGCACTGCCCCACTCTGTTGATCCACCAGTCATGTTACTGCTTCATACTCCCCAGTTCCCCCTACTCATTTTCTTCCTTAGGTAAATCTAATATTCCCTTGGGCAAAAGCTTAGGGTTTGTGATCTCTATCTTTTTCTGCATCTATAATTTATGATGAATTTATGTCATGCCCCTGCACTATTATCCCTCTTTCTGTTACTTTTATTGCTAAATGGCAACTCACATCTGTCCATTTGCTGCACCTCATCCTTTTAAGTCATTTAATTGTGAATTTCAGAATTTTTTTGATGCTTCTATCTGGAATTTGCCTGCTTTGTGATCTTTGGGGCACTTATTGGAAGCTATACTTTTGTGATTGATCTGTTTGAATTGCCCATTAAGTCAAGTATGTGGGAATAGATGCTGTTCTAAAGTGGATCAATTTCCTTGATGTGCTTTATTAACAATGTACTAATATTTATTGCTATCTGAATGCTTAAATGATATTTCTATTGAAATAGGTACAACCACATTGCTGGATACGGTGAGCTAAATTGAATTTTAGAGCCTGCTAACAAGTTTCTGTTCAAGAGTGTTACGGACTGTCCTCTCGCATTGTCATTGGGCATCTTCTGATAGTTAGATTGTCCTTATGGGTTCTCGATTCCCATCTCATCAATTGAGCAGTGGCCTTTATGTATCTGGCCGGCCTGATCAGCCAAAAGAAAAGACCCCGACTATGAGCTCAGCTGCCATGCCTTATACCGGAGGGGATATTAAAAAGTCTGGAGAACTTGGAAAAATGTTTGTTACTCCAATGGATGGCTCGAGGTCACGGAAATCTGGACCTATCAACAATGCCCCGTTGAGAACAGGATCCTTTAGTAGCGTTACTTCTCATTCAGGTCAACTTAATTCAGTCAATCATATGACGACTTCTGGTGGTCCTGGATATGTTTCTACGAAGAAGACCAACTCTGGGCCTTTAAATAAACATGGGGAGCCTATGAAGAAGTCCTCTGGTCCTCAAGCTGGAGGAGGTACTGTTTCGTCCTGCCAAAATTCTGGCCCTATCGCACCTATTCTCCCTACCACAGGCCTTATTACATCTGGTCCTCTAAATTCCGCTGGAGCTCCTCGAAAAGTTTCCGGTCGCTTGGATTCAACAGGGTCAATCAAGCTGCAGAATTATTCTGTAGTTAATAACCAAGCTGTTACTTGCCTTAACAAATGTGAAGAATACTCCTTCCGCAAGAGCTTCCCAAAGCCAATACTTTGGTCCATCATTCTTTTATTTCTGATGGGATTTATTGCTGGTGGTTTTATCCTCGGTGCTGTTCACAATCCCATTCTTCTGGTAGTTGTTGTTGTCCTATTTGCAATAGTCAGTGTGGTTTTCACATGGAATACTTATTATGGAAGAAAAGCTATTGCTGGTTTCATTTCTCTGTACCCAGATGCTGAGCTTAGAACTGCAAAAAATGGCCAATTTGTTAAAGTTTCTGGGGTATGTATCGCCTTCGCGTGAAACCTTTGTGTGTACTTCCTTTGTTGCTCTTCCTATCTCATTCTCTCAAATAAATGGCTACTACTATTCTCACCTATCAAAAAAAAAGAGAAGCTACTACAATTCTCATTTGTCATAGTTATGCCCTCTTTACTGAAGTCCGGTGACATGTGAAATTGGTATAGTAGTAATGATTTCGAAAGTTGATGTTGAACTTGGGTATTACTGTTAGTTCAGGTAAGTACTTGATTTGAAGTTATCATTAATGATTTAGTCAATTCGTGATTTAATTTGTGTCTTGAATAGATGCATTAGTGTTGAATTATTAAAAAATTGTTATTCACTGGAGTATCATGGTTCTATTGTGTTTATGAGACTGCTAATGATGGTCAAAAGTTCTCTTTTCACTTTGGATTTATTATTTTGTGGTGAAAAAGTTCTTTCAATTACTTTGCAAAATGAAATAATGCTTAAAAATGTCAAAACTTTAGAGTTGGGGATCCGAGGATCTAAATTATAAGATGTCCTTGTGTAATGGAAATCGCAATTGGAAAGACCTTCAAAATTTTATTTTGTTTTTCAATATAACTGCTGCTACTATTCCTTTTTCACTTTGGTCATCTCTAGTATTTTGTCGCAACACTTTTTTCTTCAGTTTTTCAACATAGCTTTACGCTTTTTCTCGAGCTGAGGGTCTTATTGGAAACAGCCACTTTGCCACCCAAGGTAGGGGTAAGGTCTGCGCACACCCCACTGTACCTAGACCCTGTTTGTGTGATCACACTGGGTATGTTGTTGTTGTAGGCACTTCTCACTTTGGCTGCAATGTTATGTAAAGGATTTCATAGAAGATGATTCTTCTACAACCGTATTCTATTAGTTTCTGATGACAACATTAATTGGAAATGAATTATTTGTTGTTTTAACTTCTATAAGATTCTGCTTTTAAAGCTTTTTTTCGTTTAACTTGGCTTCTTGAGCTTAAAATTCTATTCCTAGTGTCATGAGTAGCTTGTTTGAATTTAATAAATATTTTTAGGCTTGTAGTTTTAGTTTTTTATGTTGTTCTTGCTTTGTTTTGATCCCATTTTGGATATCCCATCCTGATTCAATGTTTTTGCAGGTAGTTACCTGTGGAAATGTCCCTCTTGAATCCTCGTTTCAGAAGGTTTCTAGATGCGTATATACAGTCACAAGCTTATACGAGTACCGAGGGTGGTATTCAAAAACTGCCAATCCAGATCACCGTCGGTTTACTTGGGGTCTTCGTGCACTGGAGGTGAGGAAAGATTGTTTAAGTCCCTTGTTCATTTAGTAAGAAACCAATGTTACTGTGATTTCCTCCTTGTATTGGTGGCCCATGATGATAGAAACTAATTAATGCTATATGAATATTGCTTAATTTTTCTATTGCTTTCTTGTGTTTCATGGCCCTAGTATTAAACAAAGAAATTGCTGGGAGCAGGTGTTTTTTTCCCCAAAATTTTTGTTGAAAACAAGAAAATGTTTGAGGATCATTCTTATGCTGCTTATCTCTTCTTTTTGCATGTTAGGCTTTAAAGAGAGATCTCGAGGTCTCTAAATTCGGCACCTAGACATTAGTTGAAAAGGGGCCGCATGGTGTATGAAGCATCCCGCGATGATGAAGGTTCTGGGGAAGGGCCGCACCCCAAGGCGGTGTCATGTAGAAACCTACCTAACACAAGCATCCACAGCTAGAATTTAAATCAAAGAAAAAACAGATAGCTTGGAGTTGAGAAAACAAAAAACATGAACCAAGATTTGGGCTTGTCTGGGTTGTTAGCATGTCGCACTGCTTTATAAGTTTTCAGCGTTGGGAGTCCCTTTGTCGCTGGTTAGAATAAGAGTTATATGAAATGTCTGAAGTACAATTGAATAAGGTAAGAATAACAATACGGACAAAAGTAAACTCAAGAAATCTTCTAAATCTAACATAATAAAGCAACAATGCTTCTTCAGTTCGAGATGAAGTCATAAAATTTGCTCCTTCGAAATAAGTCATATAGACGGGATAACTAGAAAGTAAATGTCACTATAGGAAGAAGGCTACAACTTTTAGGGAACTACCTATTTCTTGTTTATAGGGAGAAGTAATTATCCTAATTCCATGCCCTTTGACTGGATGTGTTTCAAGTTACCACAAATAACTATTACCATGATATAATGGAATTTTTTGAATTCCAACAACATCAACATACCCGGCGTAATCCCACAAGTGGGGTCTGCGAAGGGTGGTGTGCGTGCAGACCTTACCCCTACTTAGGGGAATACCCAGCTTACAAAAAACACAATTTGTCTGCGTTTGAAGTAAACCAATCAAAACATGCTTCAAAACACTGCTCCAACTAACCAATGGAAAAGTTCTAGGCAAAGAAAAGTAGAAGACAAAATGAGGCTTATATGCATTTGTATTCTAGAAAAGTATTGATATCTTGAAGTATTCTAAAAACTTCTAAGGTTGCGAAGTGATATCGAACTAGCTACGGAAACTAAAATTTTAAGTACGAAAAGTACAGAGATAATCAAGATAGGATATAGATAGACGCAAATAAGAAGAAGGAACTAAGAACTATAGGATATGAACCTAAAACCCCTAGTTACAATTTTCAATTAGCACCTAACTCTATGGTGACCAAGAGGGAATTGAACGCCCTCGAAATCACACGTTTCTAAACCAACATTCAACACTAGTTCACCAATCTCTCTCTCAAAGGAGAATAGTTCTTCAATATTCAAGAAAAACTAAGGAAAGTAAAGTTGGATTTGGGTATTTATACCCTTAGGGGTCGTTTGATGTGAGGTACTAAAGCATATAATCCCAGGATAAAATAATAGTCTCGGGATAAAATTTTTGATGCGTCGTTTAGTTGTCAATATTCGGTATAACTTATCCCAGGACTAATAAATAGTATTGGGATAAGTTATCCCACACATGGTGGTATAACAATCCCAACACAATTTATTCTTGGGATAAAACTATAAAATGACAAAATTACCCCCAAATCCTTTGATTATCACTTTTCATTATATATATATATATATATATATATTACCTTACTACTATATATAAGAGAGTGTGAGATTTTGGTAGTACTCACATCAATTTTTTTTATCAATTTTATCCCTAGTTTAAATTTTAATTACTCGACAACTTTTCATCCATTTTGATAAATTTGAACAATTATATGAGCTTATTAAATGCTTCAAAAGTGATGAGTCATGGAAAAATGATAGTGACATCATAAAAACTATGTATACAATCAAATTCAAAATTGATGCAACGGTTTATTGTCTTTCTATTTTGTAGAAATGTTTATTAATCCTACTTTAGAGTTTCATTTTTCCTAACAAATTTATCATGGACAAGTAATTAATATCTTGCCATTTCCTTTCTAACTTAGTACATGCTTAATTATTAAATAAAAAATTATTTTTTTATATATAGCTAAAAATGTTTGAAAATTTAATTTTTTTTAAAAAGTACAATTTAATTCCCAAATAACTATACTAAATGATGAAAAATGAGAGTAATTGTTTTTCACATTTTTTGATGATAATTATTTTTAATAATAAATGGGATTATCAACATTTTATAGAATTTAGGACAAAATAAGTAATTTAACATGAAATATTAAAGCCTCTTTTCCCCATTTAAGAAATATTAAAATAAATTTCTTTACATGTATTTTAAGGAAAAAGAAACTACCATAGTTTAAAAATAAATAGTAACTTTTCAAATTTTTTTGTATGGTCTAATATGAAGGAAAATAATTAAGCTAAATAAGGTGAAAGATATTTTTGTAAACAAACTATCAATTCTTAAAAAAGAATGCAATGCATATTATTTTTAGTATCACAAACCAAACAACCACTAAAAAATAATAATAGGATAACTAATCCTAGGGCAACTAATCCAGTATAACCAATTCCAACATAATTAATCCCAGCATAACTTATTCCCAACCAAACGACCCCTTAGGGGTCGTTTGGTTTGAATAGAAGTTATGCTGAAATTGTTTCTTATTGAGTGTATGGTTTGTTGTATTTAAAATAATTAGCATTGTATAACTTCTAAGAATAAGTTAATTGATTACAAAAATACCCTCCACCTTATTTAGATTTTTTTTTATATAATTTCTTTTCAAGATTTAACTTAAAAATAAAACTTCCATCTTATTTAGCTTAATTTTTTTTGTGTGCGCATTTCCATGATTATATCGTGTGTATTTAAAGATAAAACTTTCATCTTATTTAGCTTAAATTTTTTTTGTGCGCCTTCCCATGATTATGCCGTCTGTGTTTAAAAATAAATCTTACATCTTATTTAGTTTGATAGAACTTCCAGCTTAAATTATTTAAAGTAAAAGAGGATTTGTTGTTTATGTCACTTCATTTTAACACATCTCACTCATATATTATAAAAAAAATATTAAAATTCATTTTAATTGATATATACAATATCAATTTTCAAGTGATTAAAAAACTATTTAATTTAAAATATGTAATTCAACCATGAAGTCAACATTTCTATTATTCTTAGGAGAAATCAAAATGTATAAATAAACATACTAATTAGTCAAATAAATTCAACGTATAATATATTCATAAATAAAAAGTGTATTTATATCATGTAATTTGTTTAATAAAAAATATGAAGATTTATCATAAAATAACTACTGGAGGTTATGAATGTTATGATAAATGGTATTAGAAATATTGTGAATATGCATGGATGTGAAAAGTGATTATAAAAAGGGTTTGTGGGATACTTTTGTCATTTTAATTACTTTATCCAAGGATAACTTATCTTAGTATTACTATACCACCAAGAGGGAGGGATAACTTATCTCGGTACTAATTAATAATCACGGGATAAGTTATCCCAAATTGTACAACCAAACAAGAAATTATAAGGCACTGAAATTTTATCCTGGGATTATTTGTTCTTACCCCTCACACCAAACGACCCCTTACACCCTTGGGCCCAAAAGTGACCCATTTGCAACTTAAAAATAAGTTAGCCCGTTTTGGGCCACCTGCTCACGTAGGTTAGGCGCATGTGCGACTGTTCTGGCGCCTGCTCATGTAGGAGGCTCACTTGTGGGCACAGGTGAGCTCGCAGGTCCCACCAGTGGGCTTTTTAGCTTCGTCTCGCACTCATTTGACCCCTCCGAGGTCCCTTGATCCATGGTAGATGCGACCACCAACATATAACACCCTTTTGATGGTGATAGGATGCCTTCAAGCACCTCTCGTTTCATGAAAACTCCTTGGAACACTTGAAGTTCCCTTGCTTGGAATTTAGTGAAGGGTCTTGAGCTTACCCGGATTGGATCATCCTCTCTATCTTGAGAAGAATTTGACCTTAAATTCATGGGGTGATCATTTTCTATCATGTCGAAGAGTGAAAGATTGCACACATTCAAGGTGTTGTTCACTTGATATTTCGAAGGAAGGTCAATCTTATAGGCATTATCGTTTATCCTCTCTAGTACTTGAAATGGACCATCACCTCGAGGCATCAATTTGCCTTTTCTTTGGGTGAAACCTATCTTTCCAGAGGTGCACCCATACCCAATTACCCAGTTCAAGCACAAGCCGCTTCCGACCCTTGTTCATTCTTTTGGCCACCTCTTTGATCCTTCTTCTCAAGGTGAATCCTCACCTTCTCATGCATATTCCTCATTACTTCCACCCTCTTGTTCCCATCTAAGCTAATCACAACATCACTAGATAAAGAAGTGAGATCCAAAGGGGTGAGGGGGTTAAAACCATAGACACATTCAAAGGGAGTTATACCAAAAGTCAGAGTGGATAACACGATTATGAGTAAATTTGACTAAAGGTAGGTGGTCCTCCCAAGAGGCTATTTTTCCTTTAACTAAGGTGCGTAACATAGAACCCAAGGTTCTATTTACCAGCTCTGTTTGCCCATCAGTTTGTGGGTGGCAAGACGTTGAGAAAAGCAATTTGGTGCCAAGCCTACCCCACAATGACCTCCAAAACTGACTAAGGAACTTGGAGTCCTTAGCACTCACAATGGTCCGAGGAATTTTGTGTATTTTGACAACATGCTCGATAAATAAAGAAGCTAGATTTGGAGCATCATCACTTTATGACACAGAATGAAATGGGCCATCTTAGAAAATCGATCAACCACAACAAAGATACTATCTCTACCCCTTCTCGTCTTAGGCAAACCCAAAACAAAGTCTATAGAGATACCAAGCCATGGGCGTTGGGGGGTGGGTAGTGGAGTATATAATCCTTTAGGGAGAAGGCAGGATTCCGCTCTTCGACAATCCATACATTAACCACAAATTCTAGTAATATCTTGACGCATCTTGGGCCAATAGAATTGTTTTTCTAGGATTCCAATGGTCTTGTCAATTCCAAAGTGACCCATCATACCACCATCGTGTGCATCTCTTACAAACAATTCTCTCCATGAGCTAGAGGGCACACACAACCTCTTTCCTTTAAACAAGAAACCATCTAACTTGGAATAGGGTATAGAAGTTGTAATCCCTGATCCATCTTTCCCTATTTCAGTCTTCTCAATCTTTGAAGTTGGAGCAAACTTGGGCTCCTCGGGATACAATGTCTTCAAGCATTCAAAACCAATTAATTTAGAAGACAAAGTGGCATTCAAAACATGCTTCCGGGACAAGGCATCGGCTGCCACATTTTCCTTCCCTTTTTTACATTGGATTACATATGGGAAAGTCTCTAAGAATTCAATCTACTTGGCATGCCGCTTGTTCAACTTGTCTTGGGCCCTAAGGTGTTTCAAAGATTCATGGTCGATTCGAATCACAAATTCTTTAGGCCACAAGTAGTGTTGCCAATTGCCCAAAGTTCTAACCAAGGCATACAACTCAAGATCATACGTGGAGTAGTTCAAGGTTGCGTCTTTGAGTTTTCCGCTAAAGTAGGCAATGAGTTTTTGTCTTGCATTAAGACGGCCCCAATGCCTATTTTGCTAGCATCACATGCAACTTCAAACATTTTTTCAAAGTTGGACATTGCAACAAAGGAGCGGAAAATATTGTTTTCAAAGTTTCAAACACCTTTGCTTTCTCTCCACCCCACTTAAAATGCTTATCCTTTTGGATTACCTCAGTCAACCAGTCAGCTATGATGCTAAACCCTTTTACAAACCTTTTATGGAGACTAGCCAATCCATGAAACTTCTCACATCACCAATGGATTGCGGAGCTGGCCAATTTCGTATAGTGTCTATTTTGGATTCATCCACTTCAACACCCCGGGAGCTTACAATAAAATCCAAGAAAACAACTTCATTCACATAAAAGGAACATTTTTCAAGATTAGCAAATAGTTATTCCCTTCTAAGCACTTCAAAAACACACCTCAAATGTTGAGCATGATCATCTATGGACTTGATATAAACTAAGATATCATCAAAGTACACCACAAATTTTAGTGTGAACGGTTTCATCACATGATTCATTAACCGCATGAAGGTACTAGGAGCATTGGTGAGCCCAAATGGCATAACCATCTATTCATAAAGACTAAATTTGTTCTTGAAGACGGTTTTCCATTCATCATCAGGATTCATCCATTTTATGATATCCACTTCTAAGATCAATTTTTGAAAACAGACAAGAACCATTTAATTCATCCAACATATCATCTAATCTAGGAAAAGGATGGCGATACTTTACCATTATCTTGTTGATAGATCGGCAATCAACACACATGCGCCACGTCCCGTCTTTCTTTGGCACTAGCAACATCAGAACTACACATGGACTCATGCTCTCTTTGATTTATCCTTTGTTGAGGAGTTCCTCAACTTGCCTTTGGAGCTCTTTTGTGTTCGTTGGATTACTTCGGTAAGTTAGGTAAGTCAGTTTGTTGGGCAATTGAGAACCCAACATGAAGTCAATTTGATGCTCAATTCCCCAAAGTGGGGGCAACCCTTGTAGTAGCTCCTTTGGGAATACATCCTCAAATTCCTTCAAAACAAGAGAAATATAATGGGGAATAGGAGAAGTAGAGAGGTTAGTATGAAAAGCATGGGCTAGGAGGAGCATGAGTGCTTTATCATCAGTTCCTTGAAGAGATCTTTGTTCCTAGTCAACATCACCATAGGACCCTTCCCTTTCATCCCCCTCTTCTCCTCTTCTTCATTTTTCTCCTTTGTTTGGGGCCTTTCTACCCCTTCTTTCTTATCCTTCTCTTTTAGCTTTCTCATTCTTTGGTGAACCCCATTCATTTGAGATGGTGAAAGTGGATAGAGAGTGAATTTCTGACCATTCTACTCAAAAGAATGTCGATTAGTCCTTCCATCATGCTTGGTTGAACGATCATATTACCATGGCCTCCCAAGCAAGATATGACAAGCTTGCAGGGGTACACATCACAAAACACCTCATCATGGTAATTTTCGACCTTGAATCGAATCATCACTTGTCTAGTCTACCTTCAACTCCACATTCATTTAACCATTGGAGCTTGTATGGTGTGGCATGTTTGGTTGTGGGTAACTTCAAGAAATGAACCATAGTAGCACTAGCCACATTAGCACGACTCCCACTATCAATGACCAAGGAGCACATTCTCCTTGATAAGAAACTTAGTATGGAATAAATTTTCCCTTTGACTATGATCATCTATTGCCGTACTAATCATTGCTCGCCTCACAACAAAGTTTGGGACCTCAAACTCTCCATTTTGAGGCCAAGCATCCTCATTATCTTCCTCTGCTTGCTCATTTTCTTCGGGTCCCTCTCCATCTTGTGCTTTTTCATCATTCTCATCCTTTAGCCCCACCTCTTCTCCAAGGTAATACAACCTCCCTTCTCGAAGGATCACATTTCTCCAATTGGGACATTCACTTGCTTTATGTCCCCACCTTTGACATCTAAAACATTGAAAACCTTTAGGATTGGGAGTTGGATGTTTGTTACCTTCAATTCTTGATGGATACTTTGGAGTAGTCTTCTTCACAGGTTTCTTGTCATAGGACTTGTTGATGTCCTTGCCTTTGCTCTACCCGATTGATGGTTAAGCTACCTCTTTGTTCTTACTCCATAGATTAGTGGATGAGTGTCCTTTGAATTTGAAAGATGCCCTTTCCTTGTTGTCCCTCTCAACCTCTAAAGCCGCTTGAAAGATGACTTCGAGGGTGGGAAAACCTATGACAAGTCATGCACGAGGCAATCTCCTTGTTGAACCCAACCTTGAATTGAATGATGGCATGCTCTATATTCTCATGATACTCAAGCTTCGAGAAATTCATCATGGTACGCTGTCACATCCTTGTTCCCTTGCCTCAGATTGTATAAGTTGGCAAGTAACTCATACCTATATCTTTCCGGAACATACTTCTCTCTCATGAGGCCCTTCAAAGATTCCATGGTGGTGGTTGTCCCTCGTCTAACACATTCCTAAACCTTTTGGCATAGTCCCACCATGTGATGGCAAATCTCTCGAATTGGGCTGACGTTGGTTAGATCATTGACTTGGAAGATCTTATCACAAGTGGACCCCATGCTAGATAAGCCTAGGGATTGCTCTCTCCATTGAAAGTTGGAATTTTGATTAAGTTGATCCAACATCTCGATCTCTATTGCCATGTTAGTGGTCATTATGGTTCTATTGATCATCGCCTTGGGGTCGATTTTCCAAGCTTCCTCTTCCTCTCCCATAAGGCACCAAACCAAATCTTCCTCCTCGACCTCTATGACCTCCTTGACCCATCGGTCTATCCCTCATGTTCTCCACCCACACATCCGCTTCATCATATGCTCCAAACTCTCCTTAAGGTTCCTCCCTCCCTTCTTCTTCGACTTGGATGGGTTGGTTGTGGTTATGGGGTACTTGGAGTGGGGAATTTTGGTTTGGTGGAGGTTGGGGTATTTGGTTTTGTGTCTCACCTTGGTTGGTTTGGTTGAATTGTGGTGGAGTGGACGAACGGGATTTCGGTTATGTGGATAGGTAGTGGTTTGGGTAGGATCTTGTGTTGGTTTTGGTGATTAAACATTTGGTGAAGTGTTTCCAGGGTGATGGTAGCGGAAGTGTTTTGAGCATGTCCGCTAGAAAATGTATGGAAGTTTTGACGGGTGGTTTGGCTAGAGTTTGGACGGCCTTCCATGTTAACTATCCTTCCATCCATACTAGACGCACTTCCTTGTAGGGAGGTTATGTGTCGTTCCATGGATTACATTCTCCGACTTAAGGATTCAATGGCCGCTAAGATTGCATTTGGGGTATTGTTATCCATAGCTTGTGAGTTTTCATCTTCCGGAGCCATTGTACCTAAGAAAAGACACTAACAAAAACAATAAACATGTTAGCGTTGGAGAAATAACCTCACAACTCTACACACCTTTGTATGCCTCACACTTGGGTCGCAAATGTTGAAGGATGGCTTATACTCCGGGTGGTAGTAAAGATGTCAATTGCTACTCTTGATCGGATTGGATTCTTGTTTGAAAGACTCAAAAGAAACGCGGACAGACTTGAATAAAAAATTAACGACGAAATGAAAACAAGAAAAGCTTGAAAGAAGTAGGACAAAGAAAGAAATCAGACTCTAGAACTAATCAACCAACTTAATAGGTGAATTACTAGTTGTTGAGTTGTTTAAGAATCGAAAAATGAAATCAAGAATTAAGAAATGAAACTAGATTGATTGTTTCAGAAGGCTTGACATGCGTTTGAGGTAGATGTGTCCGGATGTGGTGACCTGCTCACGCATGTGGAGCGCAGGTCAAACCAGTGGTGGCCCTTGGTGACTTGCATAGACCACCTGCGCAGATGGGCCGCAGATGCCAGGCAGTCCACCTGGAAAGGAGCCGAGTTTCTCCCTCTTTGTGGGGCTCCCTTTGCTTCTCTTTTGGAATATTCCTTGGGCCCTTTGGATATGCTTTGTACCAACACTTTTTCGTGCCTTTTTCTTCCTCTTTCTTTATTAAACACCACTTTTTGTTGAAGATTCCTCTTGAAGATTTGAATCTTCTGCATGAACACCAAAATTCTCAACCAACTCTTTTGAACCCGAAACTCCATGCAACTTTGAAGTTTATTATGGTTCTTTCAACGTGAGCAACACTTTTCCACCAATTTTAACTCTCAATTCCACACCAAAACTTGTAGATCTAAAAACGCATTTCTTCTTTGCTTCAAGTTCAAGAACAACGATGGTGGGTTTTCTTCAAATACCCTCAAACCACGCTAGCTCAAGTTTCGACTCAAAATACTAGACGAAACTAAATCTAGGATGGAAACCACAAAGAAGACTCAAAAGATGAAAAATCTTTTTGGGGGTTTTTGACTTACAAACATTTTTAGGACTACTTTTCCTTTTTTTTTTTTTTTTGATTTTTCTAGATATCTAACCCAAGACTAGATTCGTAGGAACGAATCTAAGCCTTGTTCTGATACCAAATGATATCTAACAAGCTACGGAAACTAAAATTTAAGTACGAAAAGTAAAGAGATAATCAAGATAGGATATAGATAGACACAAATAAGAAGGAACTAAGAACTATAGGATATATGAACCTAAAACCCTAGTTACAATCTTCAAATAACACCTAACTCTACGGTGACCAAGAGGGAATTGAACGCTCTTGAAATCACACATTTCTATACTAACATTCAACACTAGTTCACCAATCTCTCTCTCAAAGGAGAATAGTTCTTCAATATTCAAGAAAAACTAAGGAAAGTAAAGTAGGGTTTGGGTATTTATACCCTTAGTCTAATTATTACGCCATTGGGCCCAAAAGTGTCCCATTTGCAACTTAAAAACAAATCAGCCCGTCTTGGGCCACCTGCTCATGCAGGTCAGGTGCATGTGCCACTGTTTTGGCACCTTCTCATGCAGGAGGCTCACCTGCGGGCGCAGGTGAGCTCGCAGGTCCCACCCGTGGGCTTTTTAGCCCCGTCTCGCACTCCTTTGACCCCTCCAAGGTTCCTTGATCCATGGTAGATGCAACCACCAACACATAACACTCATTTGATGGTGATGGGATGTCTTCATGCACCTCTCATTTCATGAAAACTCCTTGGAGCACTTGAAGTTCCCGAGCTTGGCTTCTAGTGAAGGGTCTTGAGCTCACCTGTATTGTATCACAAAGTATGTCATATCAGTGAGTTCATGTCGAGATGTCAAAGAGAAGTTTGAATGCCGTCTTTGTTTTTTGACACTGCTATGTGATGTCATTGTAAGTTCATTTGGACCTCCTTCCTAGTTTGTTGTTTTCATCCTGTTCTTCTCTTTCCCTTCATTTTTTTCGCACATAATTTACACTTTTGTTGTTCATATATGCTGTCTAATTCATTGAAATAATTCTTACAGAAAACTGAAGTCCTCTTTTGTCTTTGCAGCGACATGTCTCTGATTTTTATATCTCTGATTTCCAGTCTGGATTAAGGGCTTTGGTCAAAACTGGCTATGGTGCAAGAGTAACCCCTTATGTCGAAGAGTCTATTGTTGTGGATATTGATCAATCAAATAGGGACATGTCACCTGAATTTGTCAGATGGCTGGCAGAGAGAAATCTATCCAGTGATGACCGTATAATGCGATTGAAAGAAGGGTATGGTTCAACTCAACTTCAAAGAATCTTAAATATTTCTTTTGCTTGCATTCTTTGATTAATGACAGAGAACATAATCATTTCTAGATGCCGGTTCTACCTCTACAGTTAGAGGCCGTTTCGTAGAGTGTATTAGAAAAAATAATGCATGCATAAGTTGTGTTATGCTATTACCATGTTTGGTACATTTTTTAGCCTTTGTATAATTAATGCCTCTGCATTAGTTATACACTATTGTATATTGAAGTTTACTAATACCACCCCTTTCCATGTATTAATAATACAACGGATTTCAATACATGCATTAATTTTGATTAATGACAAAGGTACCCCTCAAATCCCTTTGTAAAATTTCCCCAAGTCCTTTTTCCATCATACTTTGCCTCTTTTTTCTGTACTTTGCCTCTGACAGTTCTTTAATTTATGATCTTTGTTTTTTTCTATGATTTGATAAGTTGTGACAGATTTCCCGCCTGATTTCACCTGCTCATATGAAGATACTCTTTTGAGGAAACAAATTAATCAAACAATAATGGAAGTGAACCATACCTTATAAGTAGCATACAAGATAGCTTACAGGGTCATGCCTTCGCTATTGTGAAAGGAACTGCTCTAGTTGGCAGATTGAGGGTATTAGGAACTTTTGTTTCCAATGCAGATTGAAGGGTATTGGCATAAGAAGATGCATTTTGAATAATGTCCCTGTTTATTTCTTGCCGTCTCAAGAGTTGGAAGGATAATTTGCTCAAAAAAAGTGTTTTGTGTGAAACTAATCTTAGACTGTAAATACCTATGAAAATAATATAATACATAAGTAGCACTACGTGAAGTTTTATAAAATTAAACAAAACTAAAAAGTGTAGAGGATATTTTTGCAAACAAAGATCTTTTTTTAAAAAATTAGACAAGATATTATTTTTATTATATCAAATCAAACAATGTATAAAAAATAAAGTCACAACGCAAGCATAACTAATACCAACATTATTCATACACCCTATTCAACATTATTCTTATACATTCTATGAGATAGACTCCTTAGTAACTTGTAGAATTATTGGTGAATGTATTTATTAGTTTTTTTCATCCCTGACATGCTTGTTGTTCTCAGTTTGGCTTTTCCTCTCGCACATCTTTGTTCAGGTATATAAAAGAAGGTAGCACTGTCAGTGTAATGGGAGTTGTCCAACGGAACGATAATGTTCTGATGATTGTTCCTCCTGAAGAACCATTTTCAACAGGATGTCAGTGGACTAAATGCATTCTTCCAGCCAGTCTGGAGGGCATCATTTTGAGGTGTGAGGACAGTTCAAAGATTGATGTCATTCCAGTGTAGCACTTAAAACTCTGCTGTTTTTGTTTTAAATATGTTGGAGAACCTCTTCCAATGTCAACAAGAATGGCATCTTCACTCAGTTAACCAGATGTATAGTTGGTCGATTTGATTCGATTTGTTTTTTATTTTATTTCTATTCTTCCTGTAATGGTGTTTGGTGTCGTCAAGTGTGTAGAGGCAACATGTTGATTACTGAGGATTTTTGATAGAGTTCTTTATCACTAGAAAGTCGGATACTTTTGTTGATGTTGGGTGCTATACGAAACATTATGTCCCATCAGATACAAGATACGTTTATTTGGTATTAGTTATTCTTTTGTGGCCAGTTAGCCACTCTCAAGGTTGTTCCTCCAAATGAGCCTCCACTGTTCTGCCATTGCCTCCTGACTTTGCTTGTTGGTAGTCTTGAAAGTCGGACGATGAAAAAGCTTGCTACTGATATTTCTAAATATAATGTATGAGTGTTGTCCATGCTAACCACGGCCCGGCATATTTGGTTCATGGAAGCTTTGATACATTTTACTTAACTAGATATGCCTTGCACGTTTGTTATGAACTGACTACAAAACTCAATCCAACAGTAACTCGGAACACAAGAATATTTTTTGGGACACTTTTCTATTAACTGTAAAATGGAAAAACAACACAATCGAGCTAAAATAACAGAAATTAAACTAAAGGTGAGCTAGGATGGCCATGGATGAAGATCACAGATCCAGATCTGAAACTGAAAGAGAAGAAGAGAAATTAGAATTAGAAGAGAAGATGGAAAGGGTTGAGAAGTTATTAGTTACCAGATTTTCAACGTGCTCTTCTCTCTCCTCCAGCGTGTATTTGAAAATTTGCCCACATCATCCCAACCGTCCAATCTTCATTAACTACTTTTAATCTTGGCCCTTTATTATTTGCAATCTACTCCCTCCGTATTTCATTAATTAACTAATACTCCTTCCACCTCTAATATTTATTTGAAAGTTAGTTAAGGTTGTTACACCCTGCCCCTTGAAAAACATCCTTGACCTCAAGGATGGATGTCAAAATCCGGAAACTTGGCTTTCAAAAATGTATAATCCTCCCAAGTTGCTTCTTCAGGTGGAAGATTTGACCACTGTACCAAAACTTTCACTCTAGCTACATTACCATCTCAAACCAATTACCTCTGCAAAACGTGAAGCGACGTAACAAGGAATTGACCATCTGCACTAGTGGTAGGCAAAGTAGACTGCATCATTACTCTATTCCCAACCTTCCTCTTGAGAAGCAACACATGGAACACGAGATGAACCTTGGAATCAGTTGGAAGGTCCAACTTGTAGGCTACCTGACCCACTCTTTCAATCACCTTAAAAGGACCATAGTACTTGGAGCTAAGCTTGAGGTTCCTTCTGAGTGCTATTGATGTCTGTCTGTATGGTTGGAGTTTGAGAAATACAAAATCACCAACCTGAAATTCTCTTTCAGTCCTTCTCTGGTCTGCATACAGTTTCATCCTCTCTTAAGCTTTCAACAAATGGTCAAAGAGAAGTTGTTGAACCTGTTGTCTCTTCATAATCACATCTTCTACAGCAGGTACTGTGGTGTCCAGCATCGGACCAATAGCCAAGTGGGGAGGGATGTACCCATACAATGCCTCAAAGGGGGTACATTGAATACTAGTGTGAAAATTTGTGTTATACCACCATTCAGAGAGAGGTAGCCATTGTTTCCACTGAGTACGTCTATGTGAGGTCATGCACCTGAGGTAATTTTCAATGCACTTATTAACTCTCTCAGTTTGTCCATCACTTTGGGGGTGATAGGCAGTGCTGAAATGAAGCAGAGTGCCCAATAATCTGAATAAGTTTTGCCAAAAGTTGTTAAAAAATATACTATCTCTATCAGATACTATTGATTCAGGCAGCCCATGAAGAGTGTGTATATGTTTGACAAACATAGCTGCTACATTGCTGGCTGTGAAAGGGTGTGACAAGGGCATGAAATGAGCAAATTTGGTCCTCCTATCCACTACTACCAGAATAACATCTTTGCCTCCAGACTTAGGCAAACCTTCTATAAAATCCATACTTACATGTCTCCAGGCTTGATCCGGAATGGGAAGGGTTTGTAACAACCCTGGATAGGGCACATTCTCTTCTTTACTCCTTTGACACACATCACAGGACTCTATATGTTGTATGACCATCTGTCTCATACCAGGCTAATAAAACATTTGTGCCAACCTCTTATAAGTGCCCATTTGTCCTGAATGACCACCAACCGGAGAATCATGAAAGGTGGTGATCACTTGTTCTCTTAATGCACCAGAGTTACCAATATAAACCTTGCCCTTTATCCTTAGTATTCCAGAAGAATAATGGAATAGGTGAGGTCCAAGGTGATCAACCGAGAATTCATTTATAAGTTCAGTTGCTGCAGCATCCCCATTATAGCTCTTATGAATTTCTTGCACCCAAGTAGGTACCACAACACTTATAGCTGACACACAAGCAGTTGTAGTTACCATCTTCTCTTCTTTATCTTCAAATTGCCTAGATAGAGCATCTGCTACTTTGTTCTCAGCACCTCTTTTGTATTACACCTCATAGTCTAGACCAAGCAATTTAGTTAGTCCCTTTTGTTGTATTGCAGTAGTAATCTTCTGCTCAAGTAGGTACTTTAGGCTATGATGGTCAGTTCTGACCACAAAGTGTTTAAACTGAAGATAATGCCTCCATTTATCTACTGCATTAATGAGAGCCATGTACTCCTTCTCATAAATAGACTTTCCCCTATGTTTAGGAGCTAGTACTTTACTAAAATATGTTATTGGTCTAGTCCCTTGCATGAGAACAACACCAATTCCTGTCAAGCTAGCATCAGTTTCTACAATGAACTCCTTAGTATAGTTAGGTAAAGCCAAAGCAGGGGTAGAAGACATAGCTTGTTTTAAGGGTAAAAATGCATGATCAGTTTCCTTACTCCACTTGAAGGAATCTTTCTTCAATAATTCTGTTAGAGATCTGCAAATGACTCCATAATTATAGAAATACTTCCTGTAATAGCATGTAAGCCCCCAAAACCCTCTAAGTGCTCTTAAAGTGGTAGGGGTTGGCCAATCTCTCATGGACTGAAATTTAATGGGATAAGTAGACACCCCTGCGACAGTGATAATATGACCAAGATACTCTACTTGTGACTGTCCAAAAGAACACCTAGACCTCTTGGCATACAAGGATTGTTCTCTCAGTACTTCAAACACAACATTTATATGGTTTACATGGTCAGTCAGAGATTTACTATATACTAATATGTCATCAAAAAATACTAAGACAAACATCCTGAGTAGAGGCTGAAATACCTGGTTCATCAATGCTTGAAAAGTTGCAGGTGCATTTGTGAGTCCAAAGGGCATCACCTTAAACTCGTAATGTCCCATGTGAGTTCTAAATGCAGTTTTAAACATATCTTCAGGCTTCATCCTGATCTGATGGTATCCGGCTTTCAAATCCACCTTTGAAAAAATGATAGACCCTTGCAATTCATCTAGCAAATCATCTACTATTGGTATAGGATATTTATCTTTGATTGTGATCTCATTCAAGCCCCTATAGTCCACACAAAAACTTCAAGTACCATCCTTCCTTTTAACCAACAGGGCGGGTGAAGAAAAAAGAGATTGAATATGTTGTATAATATCATTACTGAGCATCTCTTGTACTTGCTTCTCTAATTCTTCCTTCTGGTAGCAGTTATATCTATAGGGTCTAAGAGACACTGGCGAAGTGCCAGGCTTCAATGGAATCGTGTGATCAAGGGACCTTGTAGGAGGTAAGGACATAGGTTCTGTAAATACATCACTGTATTGAGTGAGTACCTCTTGGATGGATGCCTCTACTCTATCAATTCTACCGCTTCAGTAGCTTGAATAAGGAATAAATGAGCCATAAGGGTTTGTCCCTTAGTAAATAGCCTGCTCATAGCACAACCAGAAATCATATTAATTTGCCCCTTTTCAGGTATTGCTCTCATAATCACCTTGTGACCCTTTCTACCAATGGTTACACATTGTTTTTCATGATTAAACTTGGTTGGGCTATGCTTCTTCATCCAGTCATTGCCTAATATAATGTCACAACCACCTAGTTTGAGAATTCTGAAGTCTTCTACAAAAGTTTCCCCCTATCTTCCAGGTGAATTAAGGGCACATTGAACGCGAACACATAATTTCCATCAGCAACAGTCACTCTGATGGGTTGGACATAACTAGAATGATATCCAGTTTCCACCACAGTTAATTCATTGATGAAACTATGTGTACTCCCAGAGTCAACTAGGATTGAGAGGGTCCTCTTCTTTACCCAACCAGCCACTAATATCGTATTAACCCCACTACAACTACCAGATAAGGCACTAAGACATACAACCTCAGAAATATCAACACGATTCCCATCGTCCACCTCAATCTGAACCTCTTGTGGATCTGCAGGACTCAAGGGTAACTCCTCAAGGCTTCCAGAAATGCAGTGCAACTGCTTCAATTTGCATACATGACCTGGGTTATACTTCTCACCACATCAAAAACACAAGTGATTAGCCTTTCTATGTTCATACACTTCCAGGCTAAGCCTAAAGGGTGTAGATTTCTGAGTTACAGGGGAGGATCCAAGCTTAGGTAACACAGAGCTACCAAAAGCAAGGAAACCACCAGTAAGTTTGGGAGGCACTCTAGTCTTCTTCAAGGCAGCCTCAATTGCTTTCTCCTGCATTCGAGCTTGCTGAATAGCAACACTCAGTGTAGTGTGCTTGAACATCTTAACCGCAAATTTAATTTTCTCTTTAAGACCTCCGATGAAACTAGACAGGAAGTGGGATTCCTTTAATGTCGGATTTCTCATGATCATTTGTTCCTTAAGATTTTCAAACTTATGCAAATAATCTTCAACACTACCCGTTTGTACAAGCTTGTTAAACTCTTCGACGACATCCTTCATTAGAACATCCCCAAACCTTTCACATATCTCTTCCTTCAATTCCTCCCAAGAGATTGGACCTCGACTTAACACTAAGGAATTGTACCAGATCTCTGCATCACCATTTAAGTACAGGGCTGCACCTTTTACCTTCTGAGCATCAATAATTTGATATAAATTGAAGTAGCGTTCGCATTTTCGAACCCAAACCTACGGATTAGAACCATCAAAACCAGGAAGTTCCCATTTAGGAGTAGGAATATGAACCTGATTTAGCCTAGCAGGTCGACCATCCTGAACTGGAAGAGGAAGTATCCTATCTCCTCTTGTAGGATTATCATGTCCTCCCGAAGGACCACGCTCCATAGCATTGATTCACTCCAAAAGGAGATCCAACGTACCCTGAATACCAGTTTAGGAGCAGTGAGAGTTTACTGTCCAGCTCGAAGCTCGAGCAACAACTCATCATGCTGAGCTAACTTTTCATCTATGAGACGCATACAGGTGCCTTCAGCCATGATGAAAACACCAGTAGTTGTGGAAGCAATGGCTCTGGTACCAATTTTTATGAACTGACTACAAAACTCAAGCCAACAGTAACTCGGAACACAAGGAATATTTTTTGGGACACTTTTCTATTAACTGTAAAATGGAAAAACAACACAATCGAGCTAAAATAATAGAAATTAAACTAAAGGTGAGCTAGGATGGCCATGGATGAAGCTCACAGATCCAGATCTGAAACTGAAAGAGAAGAAAAGAAATTAGAATTGGAAGAGAAGAAGGAAGAAAAGAAAGGGTTGAGAAGTTGTTAGTTACCAGATTTTCAACGTGCTCTTCTCTCTCCTCCAGCGTGTATTTGAGGATTTGCCCACATCATCCCAACCGTCCAATCTTTATTAACTACTTTTAATCTTAGCCCTTTATTATTTGCAATCTATTCCCCCCGTATCTCATTAATTAACTAATACTCCTTCCACCTCTAATATTTATTTGAAAGTTAGTTAAGGTTGTTACAACATTATCTCCTATCAACCTCAATCATCACAAAAAAATTAGATAATTATTAATAACTATATGAATTTATTTTTTGAGGTGCAAAAATATTTTCACGACCCTGACATTAGATCCCTACCTCGACTTAGATTCAGACTCCTGACCCCGACTCAGCACATGACTTGAGATCTTGATTCTTGATTTGATTTGAGACCAAAATTTGTACCCCAACTCATGACTCGACTCTTGAACCAACCCTAAACCCTAAAATCATCTCTCGATGTTGATTCGATATATGACCTGAGATATAAATATTATTTATACACCATATATGAACTCAGGCAAACATACATTATAGATTTTCATCTCGAAATGGGCATAGAATTAGCAACAGTTATCTCCAATGGGGGAGAATTTAACCATGTGATTTCTTTATGGAAGAATATAACTGGGGGAAAATGTTTAATAAGTAAACAACGTTTAGTTTTCAAAGCTACAATGGACCAATAAATCAAGTGGAGAATTTTTTTCTTCTTTTGGCACCAAATGCAATAAGATATATTAATTCCAACAATATATACATTTGAGAAAAAACACAACAAAGTAATAATAGCAAATCCATGATAGAATATGCTTCCTCCGAAAAGCACTATACTATGCGAATCTAAATTAATCAAAATTTTAGATATCAAATATTTAGATGAGAAATAATAATAAAAAAAGATAACAATAATAAATATGAAAGAACATAAGAAAGATATGGAATGAAAATAAATAAATTTTATGTAGTACAAATAGTTTTCAATAGTATTTATAGTAACCAAAGAAGCTTGTTACTAGTAATATTCATCAAACAGGGAAACTAGAGAGAGAAACTCTGCCGTCTCACAACAACCTCCATGTCAATGGATACCCCGACTACCCCAACTCTCTCCCTGACCCACCAGACTCCATGAAAATCAATGACCCTTCTCCCACCTATAATAACACTAAATCTTTCACCACCATATTGTCACAAGCAGTCCCTTGTGCCTCTTCAAATATTAGGGATTACAATCCCCCCCCCCAAAGTAATACCCAATTTTCCAACCCAAATTAGGAAATAGAATGCTTGGATGATCCTCCCCTGAAAAGCGTCACCCAAGAAATTCAATCGATTACTCTAACTAGTGAAGATAAAGTATACATCTACAAACCATAGGCATACTCCCTAGTTGTTAAATTAACTGGGAAGAGAGTTACCCATGAATATCTTAAAAAAACTTATTACCCTGTGGAAACCTTCGGAAGCTTTAACCTTAATAGATCTAGGACATGATTATTATACAATTAAATTCATCAAAGAAGAAAACATGAACATAGCCCTTCAAAAGGGCCATGGTTTGTGAACGGTTTTACTTATCCATTAGAAAGTGGCATCCTAACTTTGTCCCATCAGAAGCTAAAGAAACTGTCATTGCCATCTGGTTAAGACTTCCTGAGCTCCCCACTGAATACTATGACCATCACATCTTATCAAAAATTGAGAATAGACTTGGAAAGTTAGTCAAGACAGATATTTACACTTCTTCTACCCTACGAGGTCGATATGCTTGTATTTGTATTGAAGTCCATATGGGTGTTCTTGTTACATCCCATATTTATATAGATCAGTTAAAACAACAAATTCTTTATGAAGGAGAGGAACTCTTATGCAAAGCGTGCGGATGCATTAGCCACTTCTCCACAAATTGCATCTCAAAAAAAGCTTTGTCAACAACCCCTCAGCACAAGAACCCAAATTCCTCAAACACAAATACTTCATCTAGTAAGAAGCTCAACCCTTAGGAGGAAAAATAGAAAACAATATCTTTCAACAGGAGAAAAAGGTTGAACAACAATGATAAAATGCAAGATTCAGAAGTTGGTACATCCAAATCTCAAAAGCCATCACGAAGCTCAAATTACAACGAGGTTAACAGTATCAATGTCAAATTATTTCATGCTGACACGGGTAAGTTTCTAGATCATTTTTTTAAAAAAATATGTGGAGAAAGCAAGCTCATGGAACTACTGATGGGACCAATACCCTCCATGTAAAAAATGACGCCATTACAAAAATCCTTTTTCCTCCTTGGCGGCAAGTACTAGGCTAACTCAGCCTAACATGGCCCCTGCCAACTTATCCTACCTAGCCCCTACGTTGCCCCTACTAAAATTACCTCGTTTCCCTCAAAAGCCACCACCTCAGACCAACCTATACCCCAATTGAGCCTTGATAATAATCCTGTAGACCATAAAGATCTGCCACCTGTGCATAGTAACGGTCCAAATAGACAAAAAATTATCCAATCCAACAGTTCGACTGACGTGACCAGCTTCCCGGACGTATCTTTAATAGGCCAAATAAAAACTTTTTCCACGTTCCAAGAAACATCAAATCCTAATAATAGTATCGCCCTGGGAAAATCTAAAAATAAAGATTTGGAAAGCACCGGCCCTACTTTATTTAAGTCCACTTCCAAACTCTCTGGAATCATCACTACTCCATTAAATAATCAAAATATTCCTAATATCATTACTTCTAACTCTACTACTTCCACTAACTCCTCTACTTCACTTACTACTATACAAAATGCCCAGGCGCCCTCTGAGCTCTCAACGAACAACTTCACAAAACTCAAACCCTTCCTTCTACTACAACATGAACAATATTCCAACTCAAACAATCCTACTGCCAATCCAACTAGTGTTGGTAACGAGACTGCCACACGGAACCATACCATTTTATATCACCCCCAGGTCCCTCCAAACCCAACCCTCTATCTTAGATGGAAATATGTATCCAAGGCCAATTAGTAACTCATCATGTTCTGACAAATAATGAAGAGATGATGCTGATCCTACAGAACCTCAATGCGTTAGCCATCCTTGCTTCGAATGTGATGCGCCGAGCCATAGAGACGTACAACCACCACCTTTGGATGTCATCTGTACTTCAGTCGCCCATGAACTACCAGCTACCTGCAATCCTATTATTTCATATTCCGACATGGGAGTCCCCCACAATGCTTTTTCAACAATACCCAACATCGATGTGAGCCATGCCCTTCCTTTCAGTTATGCACAACTTCCAAGATATAGATCCTCTATATCACAACTGGTAAGTCCAGGGGATGAATCAAGGAATGGGTTGATGATGTCCAAATACACCTTCTCTTAGAAGATGATACGGTCAGTGTCAAAATATAGTAACCCAACAATGGTTGGGGTCAAATCCCAAAGGAACACGTGGAATCGTGGCTATCAGCAGTTGTAGTCAACGGACAGAACTAGAAAAGTAAATAGGGGGATTTTTTGTAGTAATCTCAAGCAAGTAACTATATCAACTTTGGTTGTAATCAGTCGTAGGTGAACACTAAGATTGTGTTCCCCCTGGATTCTCAACTCCGTAGGCTTATCTTTTTTGGTTAAACCAACCCGATAGTTTGTATGCAGAATTGATAAGTTATGTACCTTGTACAGTCTTTTGGACGAGTAGATGGAGTTTACCCTTTAACTTTTGAGTCTCAAGATGTTGCCTTACTAACCTTTATCTCAATCCCAGTTAACTATTACCTTTTGAGCCTATAGTTATTAGATGAAAGCTAATCATCTTACTTAGATATTACCTAGTAGTGTGGATCGATAGTTAATGCTCAAATTACAGTTGTCATTATTTTTTCCTAGTCACTACTCCTCTTTTGAAGTAAGTAGCAATAATCTAGGCGAGATCCTAATGTTCGCAACTGATAAGATAACTTTTATAATGAAGATAAAGTAATATATGCATGGGTACCGGTTCAGAACAATAACAACACTTCTTCTACTTTGTCAATCCGCCAGGGTTTCCACAACCCTAGCTATGGGTTTTAGCCGCTCATGCTTGTGAAGAAATCAATATCATTCATAATCAAAAGCATATATGAAATCACAATGATAAGAAGTATAAAATCCATAGCCGCAACTGAATTAATCAATTGAAGTCAATACAAGAGAATCCCAAGATCAAAATCGAATCTTGGAATCAAAATATGTTTGTAAGTATCAAAAGTGCGTAAATCCAACTAAAAAACACATAAAGGGTATTTATAGTCCATGAGAAAACCCTAAAACCAAAGCCCGAATGAAATAGGAGAAAACAGGATCGGTGGCCGCATGTGGCCTGTACTTGCACCCTAACCCTGGGCACAGGTAGTACCTGCGGTCAACAAGGTGAGCATAGGTACAGGGTGCAAGTACCGGATGAAAAAATCCTGCAAGTCAACTCTCGAGATTTTGGACTTCTGGCACTTGCTTTGCCTACTTGCGGTCTGTAGGTCCTACTTGCGGTCTACATGTTGACTTAGTAAGTGCTGGGAGTCATCTTTTCAGCTCTTCTTCAATTATCGAACATGCTTTGATCACGAATAAGTCGAAAAGTGTCTCGGACATCCATAATTGCTCTAAAAAATAGCCAAAATCTTTTTTTCATCTTTTTCACGAACTTAGCATCCAAAACATGATTTCCTACAAAACATACCCAAAACACATCATATCTAACAAAATAACCTAAAAAACTTCCACAATTTTCTCATTTTAAGCATCGAAAGTGCTATATTTCTATAGCCCATCAACACCCTCAACTTAGAACGTTTGCATGTCCTCAGGCAATAAAACAAAAAAGACACTTAAGTAGGAGAATCTAAGATATTTAAGGTAGGCAGTCAACACTTTATACTCAAATTACAATATCCCCCTCCTATCTCACTTTTCAAAACCAACTATGTATGAACATGAAGCACAATAATGTGATACAATAGGATCAAGGTATGCCAATTACATTATCAACAACCAACCATACATATATATAAGTTACACTACCCGAAACAAGCAAATAATTAGCAATATGACTCAAGTGCCCTCACTACAAGGATGTCCTCCTCACTTAAATGAAATAATGCATGTCAATGTAGGGACGGTCAAGAGACACTCACACTCAAAAGATAAGTTCCAATCAATGTGCATCAAATACCATAGGCTTGCCCTTATTTTCTTTACCTTAGCATTCAAATAGTCAAGTTAGGATCACTATAGGACTTTTCTCGTCTTGTAATGTAGGCTTGGGGGCTGGTATGGTACATATGGACATATCAAGTGACTAAGCCTCCTTGGCACTACACTAACCTTGGGGTCTCATTTACTAGCCAATTTCTTTTTTATTCCACCCTTATTTCTCCCTTTTTATTCTTTATTGCACATTTAGGTTGGGTGTGGTCTTTTTTTTTTTTTTTTGCTTTTTCACAATTTTTCTTTTCTTTTTTTTCCTTTTCTCTTTCTTTTTGTTTTCTTTTTCTACCATACCCAACCCTACTAACTTTTTCTCTTATTTTACCCTCCTTCATACCCATTTTACACAATGCACCACTATGATAGACACCCTCAACTTAGGTGTTTTGCCTGAGTTGAGGTGCATAATGTCCAAGGAGGACTAGGGCCAAACAGGTTCATTGTAATATAAATGGAAAGGTGAATGGTGTAACAAGAAAAATAGGCTTATAAGTCTCAAAACAGTGATCAAGGGATATTATTTACACATGGAAGGTCATTTAGTCTAAAAGTGGACTAAATTAATAAATGGATTATGATCCTTTCCTAATCGAATATCCTTCAACCTAGGCAAGACTAACCAGACAAGTTCTGAATTCAACGCACAAAGGGAACTAGGTAGTATCTCGCACACACATGGCACAAAGTTAATATTACCAACTACTACCTATCTGACCCGACCCAACCAGGGGACTTGTCATAATGGGTGCCTCAAGTCCGTTCGGGACCAGAGACCACCCCCATTACCCAACCCAACCTCCAGTCGCCTGCCTTGAGTTGGCTAAATTTTGAGCATATAACAAGATAGTGTAATAACTTACATTAAGACTCTAGGATAGGATCACAACTGTGACCAGCCCAACTGAGTCCAACCATCCCATACCAACCGCCCAACCATACTAAACCAATGTAAAGGCCATAACTAGGTCATAACCAAATAAGTTCTAAAACATAATATAATTAATCCCAAAATAAAATGCGCTGGAACAACCAACAATCCCATCAACTGGTGTCAGCCCCATGTCAATACCAATACATAGGTTGACACCAATACCAATCCCGCCAATTCCAACCCATAGTAATACCACAAAGCCTCTAACTAAAAGAGTAATAAAATTCGGTTGGGACATGCCCCCAACCATGGCCAAAACCAATATCCAAGATAAAATCAAAGTATCTAGAAATATCCATACATGAAATAGAGCCTTCTAAAAGGATGAAAACTTTCCACTTCAATCCAAATGCTGATCCCCGAGTCAATCATTGTGTAGGAGGAGTAGAACGGTCGGTTCCTGCATAGCGTGGGTATACAACCGCCAATAGATGGATTAGCGGGTGAACATTAGCATGATCTCAGGATAAGGATAAATAATGCTATTTATAAAGCCAAGTAAAACCATCTATATGCACACAACCATACATACATATATAACCATGTCGGGAAAAGGGACAAGGTTTAACATGCATTTAAAACCTTTACCTGGGCTGTATAGCTTTGCCGTCCTATACCACCCACGGGCTATATGGGTTAAGCTTCCCCTGCTGAAAGGGCCCCAATGCGTGAAGCCGCACTACCAGGTAAGAAAACCTGGGATGACTATTATATTCCCCAAAATATACTGTGACATCATGCACACGATCACCAAGACCAACACCCTCTATTTAATTTGAAACCATAATCAAGTCATAAAAAATAATCAAGATATTTATATCATGCTTCCAATAATACATTTTGAATAAATCAACATTGACAAATATGAGTTTTCAGTTTTGGTCCCCCCCGGACCTCCACCTTCCACAACTTTGCTACACATTCTGCCATTATTACCCAATTAAAACCATTACCAAGCAACCAATCAATCCATTTACCATTTATTAACCAAGTTTATTTAGTGGTGGTATTTTTATACCGACCATACTTGCAAGTACTATCCATAGCCAACCATATATAGGTTTAAGGGGACTTCCAAGTGCCCTTCCATTTACCATATTAAACCACTTGGGGGTACCATGAACCCCACAAATATAACCATTTATCCATTTACCTTTCCAAGCCATTTAAACCATGTATAATTCCTTTAACAAGTTTTAAAACAAGCAAAAGTTCCATTAAAAGTACTCAATGCAATGAAAACATTATTATAGGCATTTTGTCAAACACATTAGGGGCATAATATAACCAATTCCAATTACCATAAAACCATTTCCATGCAATCAAATTATTCAAAACCACCATTAATGCACATAAAGCATAATTAAAACCATGGAAAACGGTAACACACCATTTAATATCAAAAAACCCAATTTATATTTGAAAACCAAAATCATGCAATCAATGAAGTCATGAAAACATTTATACAAACCATGCTTCTAGTTAGAATTAACAATAAGGGAAAAAACAGGCCTTAAACCAAGATGATGATGGAAAGAGATCACCAAGACAAGCCCCAAATTAATCCTCTAGTTGAAACCCTAGTTTTCCTTGCCCAAAAACTTTTGAGAGAATTATAGAGTGTTTTAGAAGAGTTTCTAAGTGTTAATAAATGGAATAATAGGGTAAATAACCTCCCAAGTAAGTTAGAAGTCATGGGATCATATTAGGATAAGCGGGAAAATATCTAGAATAGCCCCACTTAAGTTGTACAAAATCCCGTCCCATGGGTTCGACTGACCCTCACGAATCGTACCCTTCAATACGATTAGTACCCTCCACTCATATCCTAGCCTCAACCTTTGGATCCAACACTGTCCAGCATACGACTCATCCAACAAAGTCGTATCCAAAGAATATGATCCGTACCCTTCATCTGTACCCCTAGCAAATTAAACCCAAGAAAAATTTAGACACTGTCCACCTTACGAGTCCTGGGTACGACTCGTACCCTGGTTTACGGTTCATGGTGAGCCACTCATACTCAAATCGAACCTAAGTAACCAAATCTAAAATTAAGTTAAGAAGCCAAATGATCCGTAACCACCAATACGACTCGTACCCCTAATTCGTATCCATTCTAGTAACCAAAATCCATCTCACCAACCAATACTGGTCAGTACACGACAGGATCATACTATTTATACCCCATCATATGACTCGTTCCCATGAGTCGTATTGGGTCCAACGACTAGAATTCTAGGAAATTTTCTAAGGGTCAAAACCCAGGGTGATATAGTCCCCCCCACTAGGAACAATCATCCTCGAATGACGGATAAGGTCCACACGTATGGGTCATTTGTATTATCAAATATATTTATAATCTTTAATAAAGTTTGAAAACAAAGAGGCAAAGATATTAATCTTTCCTTTAACAAACTCAAAAAATAAAGATGTTTTGAAGATGCATACCTTCCGCACAAATCTCAGGAGCAGAAAATAAAAGCAGATATTTGGACATCATATCCTCCTCCGCTTCCCAAGTAGCCTCTTCCACCAAGTGGTTCCACCATAGAACCTTAATCGAGGCCACATCCTTGGTCCGCAACCAATGAACCTGCCTATCTAAGATCTTAACTGGGATTTTCTCATACAACAGAGAATCTGTGATACCCAATCCTTCCAAACGAACAACTGTAGAAGGATCACCAATGCACTTCCTCAACATGGAAATATGAAAGACCGGATAAACTAAGCTCAAGATAGAAGGAAACACCAACTCGTAAGCCACATTACCAATGCTCCGTAAAATCTCATAAGGACCAGCATACCGGGGACTGAACTTCACCTTCTTGCCAAACCACGTTACTCCCTTCATGGGGGATACCTAGAGTAAAAACTTATCCCCAGCCTCAAAATCTAAGTCTCTACGCCTAAAATCTGCATAGGACTTTTGGCGACTTTGGATAGCCGTACGCCTATCCTGAATAACCTTTACCTTCTTCATAGCCTGGTAAACCAAGTCGAACTAAACATATCCGCTTCACCAAGCTTGTACCACCCAATAGGAGATCTAAACCTCCTACCATACAATGCCTCAAAAAGAGCCATACCAATACTAAAATGATAGTTATTGTTGTAAGCAAACTCCACCAACGGTAGATGCTCAACCCAATTGCCACCATAATTAATCACACAAGCTCGAAGCATATCCTCTAATATCTGAATTATTCTCTTCGCTTGCCCATCCATTTGTGGGTGGAAAGCTGTACTCAGACTAACCTTAGTTCCCAACCCTTTCTTGAAAGATCGTCAGAAGTGAGATGTAAACTATGTGCCATGATCAGAAATAATTAAAGTAGGCATCCCATGCAATTTCACAATCTCCTGAAGATACAGCTTCGCATAATCCTCTGTTGAGAAGGTAGTTCGCACTGGTAAAAAGTGGGCAGACTTAGTGATCCTATCCATGATAACCCAAACCGAATCATATTAATTTCGAAACCAAGGAAGACTGGTAAGAAAGTCTATATTGTTCACTTCCCATTTCTATTCGGGCAAATCAATTTCTTAATACAACCCTCCTAGCCTCATATGCTCAACCTTAACCTGTTGACACACCATATACTTAGCCATAAAATCAGCCGCATCCCTCTTTATACCATTCCACCAATAGATGTCCTTGAGATTATGATACATCTTAGTCGATCTGGGATGAACAACATAGCATAATTTATGTGCCTTAGCCAAAATCCTTTGTCACAACCCATCGACATCAAGAACACACAACCTCCTTTGGTACCATAAAGTACTATCACCACAAATCTCAAACACCACTACCTTTTTCCCACCAAAGTCACTCTTGATTTTCATCAAGATAGGATCCAACACTTGCTTCTCCTTAATCTCCGCACCAAGAGATCATCTAACCACTTCTTGCACTACCACACCACCATCCTTGGAGTCTAAGAGGCGTACTTTAAGATTAGCCAAGCGGTGAATATCCTTCACCAATTCTTGCTTTCCTTCTTCCACATGAGCCAAACTCTCCTTTGATAACCTGCTAAAAGCACCAACAACCACGTTAGCTTTATCTGGGTGGTAGTGAAAATTCATATCGTAGTCCTTGAGAAGCTTAAGCCATCTCCTATGCTTGAGATTAAACTCCTTTTGAGTGAACATATATTGTAGACACTTATGATCAGAAAAGATATCCACGTGAATACCATACAAATAATACCTCCATATTTTCAAAGCAAACACAACCGCCAGCAGCTCCAAATCATGAGTAGGATAGTTTCTCACATACACTTTCAACTCTGGAAGTATAGCCAATCATCTTCCCATACTGCACTAACACACGACTAAGCCCTTCCCGATATGCATCACAATAAACCACGAACCCATCATTACCTTCTGGTAAAGTCAGAATTAAAGCCGAAGTTAACTTATCCTTTAACTTCTCAAAACTCCCTTCACAAGCATCTAACCAAGAAAACTTGACCTTTTTCTGAGTCAACTTAGTCAAAGGAGCAACTATCAATAAAAAGCTTTCCACAAACCACCTATAATACCCAACTAAACCCAAGAAGCTTCATATGTCGGATGGAGTCATGGGTCTAGGCCACCTCTTCACCACAACAACCTTTTGTGAATCCACCATGATCCCCTCGCTAGAAATAATATAACCCAAGAAAGTTACAGTGTTCAATCAAAACTCATATTTAGAGAACTTGGCGTACAACTGTTGTTCCTTTAAGGTCTACAACACCACATAGAGGTATGTAGCATTATCTACCTCACTCTTTAAATAAACTAGAATGTCATCAATAAACACAATAATGAAGAGGTCCAACTATCGACGAAAAACCTTGTTCATCAGATCCATAAATGCTACTGGAGCATTAGTCAACCTAAATAACAATACTAAAAACTCAAAGTGCCCATCCCGAGTACTAAAAGTCATCTTAGGGATATCCACCTCCCTAGTCTTTAGTTGATGGTACCCATACTAAAGATCTATCTTAAAAAAGAACTTGGCACTTGCAACTGACCAAACAGATTATCTATCCTTGGAAGAGGATGTTTATTCTTGTTCTTCACCTTGTTCAACTGCCTATAGTCAATGCACATCCAAAGGGAACTATCCTTTTTGCGCACAAACAACACCAGTGAACCCCACAGAGATACACTAGGATGAATGAACCCCTAATCTAGAAGATCCTTAAGTTGCTCATTGAGTTCCCTCAGCTTAGCCGAAGCCATTCTATATGGAAGAATCAAAATTGGATGAGTGTTTGAAACTGGATCAATACTAAACTCGATTTTCCTATTCGGAGGAACACCAGGAAGATATCCAAAAAGACCTCTAGAAACTCATTAACCACTAAACCTGACTAGAAAGAAGGACCTTCCGAGTTAGAATCTTTAACCCAGACCATGTGATAAAGACAACCTTTGCAGATTAACCTTCGAGCTCTAAGATAAGAAATAAATCTCCCCCTAGGAGCTAAAGAACCACCCTTCCATTCTATGACTGGCTCACCAAGGAACCCAAAGATAACCCTACAGGTCGGACAATCCAAGGATGCATAACAAGAGTGTAACCAATTCATACCCAGAATGATATCGAAATCCACTATATCCAACTCAAATAGATCTACCAAGGTCTGATTCTCACCAACAGATACCATACACCTCCTATAGACTCTCTTAGAAATAACTGAGTCACTTACTGGGGTAAAAATAGAAAAAGGGTCTGAAATAACTTCTGGATTGAAACCAAAAGATACCGTCACATAAGGAGTCACATAGGATAGAATGGGCCCCAAATCAAGCAAAAAATATACGCCATGATAGAAAAGCTATAATGTACCAGTAATGACATTAAGTAATACCTCGAATTCCTATCGAGATGACAAAGCATACAACCTGCTCCGACCAATACTAGAACCAAGAGCAGTAACAGAAATAGATGACATACACTAGGTGTAGGAGCAAAAGATGAAGCCATAGGAATCTTATTTACCCACATAGCAACCTTATTAACCAGATAATCCCTAAGCCGATTGCCTGGACACACTTGAAGAATTTATCCCTTCCTTTATCACAATAACCCCGATGAGGACGACCTTAGAATCGATAAAGAGGGTATAAAGAAATTGACTGACCTCCTCTTGCCAGAGATTGGGAACCCTATACCCAAAAATTATCACCACCCTGATGATGCCTATCGCCCTACAGGTAGAGAGCACTAGCAGAAGAAAAGGAACCAGAACTCCCCCACTTTTTTTCTGCCATTTGCCACCATCCCGACCACCTTGAGACTGAGCACCTCCCTGGTCAGAAAACTTATTCCTCTTACCCTGTCTATCTCTAAGCTCTTCCTGTTTTCTCTCTTCATTCATTACCTGCCATATATGAATAGTCAACCTAGAGATGTCCATATATTTAATCAGCAAGGTAGTGTTGCTCTCCAAAATCAAATTCTGATTTAATTCAGAAGCGAACTTTCTCATTCTTGCCCGTATGTCAGCCGCTAAATCGGGAGCATACCTTAAAAATTGGTGAAACTTTAAGGTATATTCCTTGACAGACATCCTCCCCTACTTGAGGTTCATAAACTCCACCATCTTTTCTTCCCTCAACTCTTGGGGAAAGAAATGATCTAAGAAGGACTTAGAAAAAGTATCCTACAAGACTGATTCTTCCATATCACCCCTATCCCTACCCCACTCTTTATACCACTAATATGCAACCACTTTGAGCTAATAAGCTGTAAAGTTTACCCCTTCCATATTGGTATCCTGCATCACCTGAAATATCTTTTCTATTTCATCCAAGAAGCCTTGTGGATCCTCCTCCACCTTTACTTAGAAAAAGTGAGAGGACCCATTTTCATAAATTGTCCAACCCTTGTGTCCTCAGCAAACAAAGCACCAGTCGCACCCTACTCAACCTAAGTAGCGACCATCTGAGCAATAATATGAATAGATTGATGGAATTTTGCATTAGTCACCTCACCTTGAAAAGGACTAGTAGCAACCGGTGGAACTCCAGAACTATCAGGGATAGGACCGTGAGATCGAATATGAACCCCAAAAATAGGATGCACCCCTTCAGCATTACCTCCAGATGGGATAAAAGAATTTCCTTGTATTCCAGATCTATGAGGCATGATCTGATAGATGATCAAACAAGGATTAGAGAAGATTCCAGGACTGAGACTCTAAGCTTGAAAATTGAATACCAAAAAAGTAAAACATTCTTAAATACCCTGTAGCCTCTATCTTATGAGTGTGGTGCGCTACATACCCCTAAAAGAGACTCTACTTGACACATCTTTGTGGACTCCCAATTGACCATGAACCTAGGCTATGATACCAACTTGACACGACTCGACCGGGGGACTTATCATAATGGGCGAGTTAAGTCCATCCAAGACCGGAGACCACCCCCATTACCCAACCCAACCTCCAACCGCCAACCCTGAGTTGGCTGAATTTTGAGCATATAACAAGATAGTGTAACAGCTCATATGAAGACTCTGGGATAGGATCACAACCGTGATCGGCCCAACCGAGTCCAACCATACCACACCAACCGTCTAACCATACCAAACCATTCCAAAGGACATAAACCAGGCCATAACCAAATAAGTTCCAAAACATAATATAATTAATACCAAAATTAAATACGATGGAACAACCAATAATCTCATCGACTGGTGTCATCCCCAATGTCAATACCAATACTAAGGCTGACACCAATACTGATCTCGCCCATTTCAACCCATAGCAGTACCACAAAGACTCTAACCAAAAGAGTAATAAAATTCGGTTGGGACATGCCCCCAACCATGGCTAAAACCAATATCCAAGATAAAATCAGAGTGTCTAGAAATATCCATAACTTAAAATAGAGCCTTTTGAAAGGATGAAAGAACACCACTTCAATGCAAATGCTGATCCCTGAGTCAATCATTATGTAGGAGGAGAAGAACGGCTAGTTCCTTCATAGTGTGGGTATACAACCTCCAATAAATGAGTTAGTAGCTGAACGCTAGCATGATTTCAGGATAAGGATAACATAATGTCATTTATAAAGCCAAGTAAAAACCATCCATATTCACACAACCATACATACATATATATATAACCATGCCGAAAAAGGGACCAGGTTTATCATGCATTTAAAACATAACCTGGTCTATGTAGCTTTGCCGTTCTAAACCACCCACGAGCTATATAGGTTTAGCTCTCCCTATTGAAAGGGCCCTAGTACGTGAAGCCGAACGACCAGGGAAGAAAACCTGGGATGACTAGTACATCCCTCAAAATATAGTGTGACATCATGCACACGGTCAAAAAGACCAATTTCCAATTTTGGTCCCCCCAGAATCTCCACCTTCCACGACTTTGCTACACATCCCGCCAGTATCGCCCAATTAAAACCATTACCAAGCAACCAATCAATCCATTTACCATTTATTAACCAAGGCCCTTCAGTGGTGGTATTATCATACCGACCATACTTGCAAGTACTATCCATAGCCAACCATATATAGGTTTAAGGGGACTTCCAAGTGCCCTTCCATTTACCATATTAAGCCAATTGGGGGATTCCATGTACCCCACAAGAATAACCATTTAGCCATTTACCTTTCCAAGTCATTTAAACCATGCATAATTCCTTTACCAAGTTTTAAAACAAGCAAAAGTTCCATTAAAAGTACTCAATGCAATAAAAACATTAGTATAGGCATTTTGTCAAACACATTGGGGGCATGATATAACTAAAACCAATTCCAATTACCATTAAACCATTCCCATATAACACAATTATCCAAAACCACCATTAATGCACATAAAGAAAAACTAAAACCATGGAAAAACATAACAAACCATTTAATATCAAAACCCACAATTCATATTTGAAAACCAAAATTATTCAATCAATGAAGTTATGAAAACATTCATAAAAACTATTCTTCTAGTTAGAATTAACAATGAGGGAATAGAACATACCTTAAACCAAGATGATGATGGAAAGAGATCACCAAAACAAGCACCAAATTAATCCTCCAGTTGAAACCCTAGCTTTCATTTTCCAAAAGCTTTTGAGGGAATTATAGAGTGTCTTAGAAGAGTTTCTAAGTGTTAATGAATGTAACAATAGGGTAAATAACCTCCTAAGTAGGTTAGAAGTCATGGGACCTTATTACGGTAAGTGGGGAAATGTCCAGAATACCGCCACTTAAGTTGCAAAAAATCCCATCCCAGGGGTACGACTGACCCTTACGAGTCATACCCTCCTATACGATTGGTACACTCTACTCATATCCTAACCTCAACCTTTGGATCCAATACTTTCCAACATATGACTCATCTAACCAAGTCGTATTCAAAGCATACATTCTGTACCCTTCATTCGTAACCTGGGAAAATTAAACCCAAGAAAGATTTATACACGATCAACCATATGAGTCCTGGGTACGACTCGTACCCTATCTTACAGTTTATGGTGATCCACTTGTACTCTGATCCAACCTAAGTAACCAAGTCTAAGACTAAGTTAAGGAACCAAATGATCTGTAACCATCAATATGACCCGTACCCCTAAGTCTTATCCATTCCAGTAACCAAAATCCATCTCACTAACCAACACTGGTCAGCATACGATAGGACCATACCATTCATACCCCATCATAAGACTCATTCTAATGAGTTGTATTGGGTCTAGAGATCAGAATTCTAAGAAATTTTCTAAGGGTCAAAACCCAGGGTGTTAGACTAACTTATTTATGCAATTGTTAGCAAGTTATTATCATGTCCCTAATCCTAATATTATAACAAGACCCACAATGTTCACACATATATACATTCACATAGTTCTAAAACACAGAATTTTGAAAAAGTGTCAAAAATCAATCAAAACATGACAACTACCCTAGATACTTAAAATTCTCCTAATTACAAAAAAACACAACACAATACAAAACAAAAGATAATACAAAAAAATTTATCCTAGACATGCTAGTTCTACAACCATACCATGGTCGACAGAAAAAGAAACACGACAACAAAAACCCGCAGCGGCATAGTATGCCCTCCCTTAACTAAAAACTGTGCACTTTCCTCAATTCACTAAAATTAAATAAAATAGAGGAAAGTGAGAACATACCTAGGATGCACTAGGAATCGGTATACCTTTTTTTACCGCCCAAGCAGCGCATTATTTACTATCGCGACACGACTCTGTTCCCTTTGCTACTCAAACTTCACCGAGGTCTATTTTAGCACAAACTCTTACATCTTCCAGGTTTCCCATGTAGTGCTTGACTCACTTCTCGTTCACTTTAAATGGGATATCACCATCATGATTTATCTTAATAGAACCATATAGGAACACCTTAACCATAGTTAATGGTCCAGTCCATCTTGATTTTAGCTTGTCAGGAAACAGGCATAGTCTTGAATTATATAACAAGACCAAATCACCGGGTTTGAATATTCTCTTCTCCATCTTCTTATCATGATACAACTTCATTCATTATTTGTATATGGCCGAGCTCTCATAAGATTAGAGTTGGAACTCATCCAACTCATTTACCTTGCTCAACCTCAAGTTTTACATCATGCCACTCAAAGTTTACCCTTTTTAATTCCCATAGTGCCTTATGCTCAAGCTCAACCAGCAAGTAGCATGCTTTAAAATACATAAGTTAATATAGAGAGGCACATATAGGGGTCTTATAGGCTGTCCAGTAGGCTAACAATGCATCGTCTAACTTTCTAGACCAGTCAGTCCTATTGGTATTCATAGTTTTTATCAATATGGACTTTATCTCTCTATTGGAAACTTTTACTTGCCCACTTATCCAAGGATGGTAGGGTGTCACCACCTTATGCCTTACACCATATCTTTCAAGAATTTCTCTGAACAAGCAATTGTAGAAGTATGACCTACCATCACTAATAATTGCACGTGAAGTGCCAAATCAGGAAAAGATATTTCTCTTTAAAATGGTAGTGATGTTTCTACCTTCATTGTCTAGAAGTGCAACTGCCTCCACCCATTTTGACACATATTCAAACGCTACAAGAATGTATCTCATGCCATAGGAGCTCATAAATGGGCCCATGAAATCAATCCCCCACACATAAAATAACTCCAACTCCATAATAGGTGTCATGGGAAGTTCCTGGCATCGTAAAATATTACCTTGATGCTGATATTGATCATAGGCTTTTGGAAAATCATGAGCATCCTTGTATATTGAAGGCCAGTAAAACCCACACTATAGACTTTTTTGGGTTAGCCGTGTGCCATTGTGGTGACCCCCAACTGGTGAAGAATGATAAGGTTTCAGAATGTTCATTATCTCTACCTCTGGAATGCATCTCTGAATCACACCATCAGTGAAAATCATAATCAAATAAGGATCAACCCAAAATAACTTCCATACATCATGTATAAATATCTGTCGCTGCTAGAAGGATAGATCTTCTAGGATAAGATCGCATGCCAAATAGTTGGCAAAATCAACAAACCAGGGAATTAAATCTTGAGATGCTGCCAACACTCGCTTATCAAGAAAAGTATCATCTATCTCAAGATTATCCCCTAGTTTCTGTATGGTCTCCTCCTCAAGTCTGGATAAGTGGTCTACAACTTAATTTTCTTTCCCTTTTCAGTCCTTGACTTTAAAATCAAACTCCTACAGCAAGAGAACTAAACGGATCAATCTGGGTTTGGCATCTTTCTTTGATTTCAAATAGCTCAAGGTTGCATGGTTAGTGTGCACTATAACTTTAGTCCCAATAAAATAAGACCAAAATTTTTCAAAAGCAAAAACCACCACAAGTAGCTCCTGCTCTGTAACTGTATAATTTTTTGATGTAGGGTTTAAAGTTTTGTTGGCGTAGTAGATGGGGTGCAATATATTTTCTATTCTTTGGCCTAGAATAGCTCCCAAGGCTATTCCGCTTGCATCACATGTTACCTCAAAAGGTGCAGACTAGTCAGGAGACATAATGATGGGCACCGAAATCAACCATTCCTTTAGGCATTTAAAAGCCCTGAGACAAGCATCATTGAATAAAAATTTCACCTCCTTCTCCAAAAGCTTGCATAGAGGACTTATAATTTTAGAGAATTCCTTAATGAACCTCCTATAAAAGCCTACATGACCTAAAAACCTCCGTATGCCTCTAACTGATACCAGCAACAACAACTTTTTAATTACCTCAATATTATCTTTATCCACCTCAATACCATGTTTGGAGATATTGTGCCCTAGTACGTTACCTTTTTTTACCATGAAGTGGTATTTTTTCCAGTTTAGTACCAAATTGCACTTTTCATATCTCTGCAATGCACTGGCCAAATGGGCTAAATAGTCATCGAATGAGTCCCTAACCATTGAAAAGTCATTCATGAATACTTCAATAATGTCTTTCACCATGTTTGAGAATATGAACATCATACATCTCTGAAAAGTGGCAGTCATATTACATAACCCAAATGACATCCTTTTGATTGCAAAGGTCCTATAGGGGCAAGTAAAAATAGTATTTTCTTGGTCTTCGGGATCAATAATGATTTGATTGTAACACAAATACCCGTTAAGAAAAAAATACCAACCCCTGTCTGCTAGTCTATCTAGAATCTGAACTATGAATGTCATAGGGAAGTGGTTTTCTTGTGTCCACTTGTTCAGCTTTCTGTAATCCATGCATACTCTTTAATCGATCACTGGCCTTATTGGTGCTAATTTATTCTTCTTATTTGGAACCACTGTGATTTCTCATTTATTTGGCACACATTGAACCGGGCTCACCCACTTGCTATCTGTAATGGGAAAAACCACCCCAGTATCTAAACTTAATTATCTCTTTTTTACCATCTCTTGCATAGAAGGGTTTAATCATTTCTGATGCTTAATAATGGAAATGTTGTTCTGCTCAAGCTATATCTTGTGTGTGCATATACCTGGTGGAATCCCTAAAGTGTCAACATTGGTCCACCTAATAGCTTTTTTAAAGTTGCGTAGCATTAACATCAAAGTTTCCACCCATGCTCCTGCCAAATCTACCACAATAATTACCGTTAAAAACTGTTGGCCCCTAAAAATTCATACTGCAAATAAAGTGGGAGGGCCTTCAATTACAATACCGATGGTTCTTCAATCGATGGTATTACAGGAGGTGTGGTTCTATTCTTCATGTCAAGATCCAACTTTTTAGGGGCATATTTGTAAGAACCTATGTTATGTAGTGCATGAACTAACTCATCATATTTATCTATCCCATCACTCTCAAAGTTTATGATCATTTCTGCTAATGCTTCTACCCTAATATCTCCCTAATAGGTACATTCTCTATAACTACATCACTATCCACTACATCAATCACTGCTACTACTCTCATATCATTAGTTGTTGAACTGTCCTGTATATATTCAATACTATTTGCTTATTATTCCATTCGAAAGTGATCTTTTCTAGGTCTATATCAATCAATACTCGACCAGTAGACAAGAAAGGTCTACCCAAGATAATCATAGAGTGGGCATCTACTTCACAGTTTAAATCATGAAATCTTTAAGATAAGTGAATGATGTCACCCTTACTTCTACATTACGCATAATACCCACTGTCTTATTTACAGATGAATCAACCATCAACAACCTTGAAGATGTAGTCTTGAGTTCGCCTAACCCCAATACCTTGTATATCACTAATGACATTACATTTATTCCTGCTCTTGAATTGCATAAAGCCTGATTAATGTCATAAGGTCCAATAGAACATGGAATGGTGACTGTACCTGGGTCTCCCTTGTTTTCTACTGATGGTGCATAAAAATCTACACTAAACTGCTACACTATATCTTGGAGCTCTTATTCTACCCATTTATCATTGTTATCACTCCCAAAGTCATCATCATTATAAGTCAGCTTCTCAAATTCAGCTTTAGGTTGCTCATCCACAATAATATTGTCCTTTTTTGGCTCATTAGTATCTAGAAAAAAATGCTAATCAGGTTTGGAATCCTTCTTCGCATTAATATCCAGACAATGAACCAGTGTTAAAGGATTCAACACATTATCACTAGGAATTACACCTACCTGATGTTGGGCCAAAGTGGCAGAGATTTTCCCATACTGCTGCTCCAACTGCTTAAGAGCAGTTGAATGTGATTCAACTTTCTGGGTCAATCTTGAAACTTTGGCCTTGTGTCCGTTAAGGTAATTTTCATAACCCTCTTGAGCCTTCATCACCTTAGCCAACATTTTTTCTATTCTCGATTTCGTATCTCCTCTGCCAAGTGAAATGTATTTGTCTCTATCTATCATCATAGTTTGGACTTTGATTACCTTGACCTTGGTCTTAAAAACTCGCCAAATAACGATCTACATACTTTGCCTCCTCTTCTAACTCAAACTCATGCACTCGAAAAGCTGCACCCTGTGCCCTTACTATATTAAATCTTTGCATAATTTTTTGTAGCAAATTGTTTGGACAGCTCACCAATGTTTGTCCTCAATAGTGAAATCTCCTAAGCTACAACTTCCTCAGCTACTCTTCATTCAACAGAAGCTCCAATGGCATAAATGTCAGATGCTCTGTCAACCTCCCGAGTTTTTCACCCTCAATTAGTTAATGAGATATGGTCAATAATACTCAAAGACATCTCCCATTATAATCTCATACAGGATCCTTCGAAGATAGTGTCTGCTATTGCTCTAGAATTGATAGTCAGGGCTCTATATAAGATCTCCAATAAGCTTGTCCCTGGAATTCTTTGGTTGGGCACCATGCTAAAATTCTTCTTGAACCTCATCCATGACTCATACATAGATTCTGACGGCAGTTGCCTGAAGTTATAAATCTCATCCTTGAGCTGCAATAACATGGATAAAGGAAAGAACCTATTTAAGAATCGTTTGTGTAACTCACTCTATGTAGTGATAGGCCCTCTTAGAAGTTCACCTATCCATAAATATGCCTCTTCAATAAGCAAGAAGGGAAACAACCTCACTCTTAATGCCTTCTGATCTACCTTAGGTATGGTATATGAAGTGCAGATCCCAGTAAAATTTGTTGGATACATGTTTGCGTCATTTGTAGACAACCCTGCAAATGCACGCTTCAAGTATAAGAGTTAAATCATAGCACTAGAAATGTAGAACTTGACAGAAGGGGTAAAATAGGAGGAATGATAGCTTCAGTCTTTGTCGGCTCAACATATCCCAGATCTTCTTCATCATCAACATATGGTTCCACATACTGATATGTTGAAACTACTTGAGGTTGGGCATCTCTGGCTTCGTTCTAATTTTCACCGAGTACTGCTCAGCGATCTGCTTCCTGTATCTGCTCAGCTAACTCTGCCTCCTGCGGTATGCATTGAGCTTTTTCTACTACCCTTCTCTCATTTTTATCTATAGCTAAAAGTACACCAATCTATTGATCAACAATGTCCTAAACTCCTTCAGGAGGAGGGGGAGGCAAATCATCTCTTTTCAGCATCGTCATCCTACTAGGTGTTTGTAGGATCATTTATGGATTCAGATTCAGTAGGATCAAGGGATTGCCTCTACTCCATGTGCTTTGCATACAATGGCATATGCCTAACTAAGAACAAAAGTAAAAAACCCCAAAAACTACAACAACTTCAAATCACAATTCAACACCATGTTCCCCAGCAACGGTGCCAAAATTTTAATGACGTCCAAACAACACCTTATCTCAGAAGATGATACGATCACTGTTAAAATATAGTAACACAATAAAGGTTAGAGTCAAATCCTAAGGGAACTTGTTGAATCGTAGTTACCAACAGTATTAGTCAACAGGCAGAACTGTAAAAGTAAATGGGGGGATTTTGAGTAATGGGGGGATTTTGAGTAGTAATCTTGAGCAAATAACTATATCAACTTTAGTTGTAATCAGTCGTAGGTGAATACTAGGATTGCGTCCCCCTGGCTTTTTAACTCCGTAGGCTTATCATACTTTGTTGAACCAACCCAACACATTGCATGCAGAATCAATAAGTTATGTACCTTCTACAGTCTTTCGGATGAGCAAATGGATTTCACCCTTTAACTTTTGAGTCTCAGGATGTCGCCTTACTAACCCTTATCTTGATCCCAGTTAACTATTACATTTTGAGTCTCTAGTTATTAGATGAAATCTAACCATTTTACTTAGATATTACCTAGGAGCGTGGATCAACAGTTAAACCTCAAATTACTATTGTCATTATCTTTTCCTAGTCACTACTCTTCTTTTGGAGTAAGTAGCAATAATCTAGGTGGGATCCTAACATTTTCAACCACTAAGATAACTTTTATAATGAAGATAAAGCAGTACATGCATGGTTATCAATTCAAAACAACAACAAAACTTCCCCTTCTTTGTCAATCTGTCAGGGTTTCCATAACCCTAGCTATGGGTTTTAGCTGCTCATGCTTGTAAAGAAATCAATATCATTCATAATCAATAGCATAGAAGAAATCACAATGATAAGAAGTATAAAAACTCATATCCGTAATTGAAGTAGTCAAATGAAATCAATACAAGAGAATCCCAAGATCAAAATTGAATCTTTGAATCAAAATATGTTTGTGAGTATCAAAAGTGTGTAACTCCTACTAAAACACACATAAAGGGTATTTATAGTACATGAGGAAACCCTAAAACCAAAGCCCAAATGAAATAGGAGAAAATAGGGTTTGTGGCCACATGTGGCTTGTACTTGCACTCTAACCCTGGGCGTAGGTAGTACCTACGATCAGCAGGCTGAGCGCAGGTACCAGATGAAAAATCTTGCAAGTAGCTCTCGAGATTTTGGACTTCTGGCACTTCTTTGCCTACTTGTGGTCCGTAGGTCCTACTTGTGGTCCACATGTTGACTTAGTAAGTGCCGGGAGTTATATTTTTAGTTCTTCTTTAATTCTCAAACATTCTTTGATCACGAACAAGTCAGAAAGTGTACCTAACATGCATAATTGTTCCAAAAAGTAGCCAAAACACCTTTTTTGATCTTTTTCATGAACTTAGCATCCAAAACATAGTTTCCTACAAAACATTCCCAAAATGCATCATATCTAACAAAATAACCTTAGAAACTTGCATATTTTCCTCATTTTAAGTATTGAAAGTGCTATATTTCTATATCACATCACAGGTCCCTTCTACCAAGCTTTGGATATAATGGGGTCGATGGAGACTATGGGTTCCCACCTACCAAACTATGTGGCCTCCTTATCCCAGTTACTACCTTCCTCAAACCACATTCCTTTAAGAACAATTCGAATAACAACATAGGAAATAGAAGAGGCATTAGAAATAATGCACGCAACCAGGATGGAAATAATGTTCTTAAAAGATTTAAAAGTAATGATTTGCAATGAGAAATATGAGAAAAAATTCATTCTTATTTGTCCTTCGAATCTATTAAAAAAATCAATAGATATTATGCATCTTTTTAACCCATAAATAGGGAACTATGTGATGATAATGAACCCAACAATGAGAAATCCAGAACTAAAACTCTTGATAGAACCACCTCTGTAAATTACCATGATCAATCCCCCCATTTGAAAAGATCTATGAATATCATCATATGGAACTGGGGGGGAATAGCCCCAAATTTAAAAGAAACTTCTGATCTTTGTTGGATTGGCACAAACCCCTAATGGTGGCCTTGCTAGAGACAAAAATACAAGATCATCAAGCTTTGCTTGATGGTTCCCAGTTTAAAAGAATGATTGATATTCCTGTAGTGGGCATGTCAGGTGGACTTGCAATTCTGTAGAATGACCCTATCCCAGAACTTGATCAAATCTCTACCATCGATCAAGAAATCCATGCCATGATGAAGGTACACTCTGTGAATAACGCTTGGTTATTTAGTTGTGTTTATGCTAGCTCCTTAAGAAGTAGGCATAAAATTCTTTGAAAAAATCTTAAATCTATTAAGGATAACTATCAAGGTAAGTGGTTAATTGGTGGGGACTTTAATGAGCTTCTTTGTAGTGCAGAAAAGAAAGGAGGTAATCCCCTAAATAGATGTCACTCTAATGATTTTTGGGATGTTGTTAATTATTGTGAACTAATTAATATGGATTTTCATGGAAGCAAGTTTACATGACTTAATAAAAGGTCTAAATAAAAAGACGCCCTAATTTTTGAATGTTTGGATTGTTTCTTTGCAAACAATGATTGATTCTAGAATACCCAGATACACATGTCATGCATCTACCTAGGACCCACTCTGACCATTGTCCCCTACTTCTAAATATTTTTTGAGAGGGCCCATATAAAAAAACAATTTATTTAGGTTTGAAACCATGTGGACCTCCCGCTTAGATTTCCAAAATAGAGTTCAACAGAGTCTGGGAAGGCAACCTTACTCTTATAAACTCTATCAAACGATTTGAAATCAATGATTCTAAATGGAATCGAGAATCTTTTGGAAACATTTTTACAAAGAAAAAAATATCTTGAAAAGACTCCAAGGTATTCAAAACTCCCCTAATTATCCTCATAGTTGTTTCTTGGTCAATCTGGAACAAAAACCAATTGGGAAATTTAATAATATCCTAAAATTGGAAGAGGAATTTTGTAAACTCAAGTCTAAAATCAACTGGCTTAATGAGGAAGATGCAAATACAAAATTCTTCCCCGCATCAACCCTCATCAGACGCTGAAAAAGCTGAATTCTTTCTCTCCAAGATAATGATAACAATTGGTTCACTGGTCAATAAAGTATAGAATTTCACACCTTATCGTTCTTTAATAACATTTTTAAGACAAATCATCACAAATATTTTAATATACCTACTATAGTAGGTTCAATAGGTATCAGTCATAAGGAAAAAATAGAACTAGCTAGGCCTCCGCTGGATTCAAAAATCAAGGACACCATCTTTTCTTTCCACCCTTTTAAAGCCTCGGGGCCCAATAACCTCCATTATTTTTTCTATCAAAAATATTGGCATATAGTGTGACCTCCGATCATTCGTCTAGGTAAGTCAGTGTTTCAGTAAGAACATATCCCCGAAGAAATTAAAAAAACCATATTTGTCTTATTCCAAAGTGTAACAGTGCTACCTATTTAAAGAATTTTCATCCTATTAGTCTTTGTAACACTTTCTACAGAATCATCACCAAGATCTTAGCTCATAGAATTCGAATCATTGTTAGTACACTCATAGGCCAGTGTCAATCTAGCTTCCTAAAAAATAGACAAGCTAGTGATAATGCCATTGTAGTTCAGGAAGTTATTAATTATCTTAGGCGCGTCAGAGGAAAGCAAAGCTACCTCCTTATGAAAATTGACTTGGAAAAAGCTTTTGAAAAATTAGAATAGTCTTTCATACACAATACTTTGGTGTACTTTAACTTCCCCATAATTTTTATAAAGATTATTATGTCTTGTATCTGCTCCAACTCCTCATCCATTCTAATAAGCGGATCTAGGATGAACTTTTTTCACCCCACTAGAGGCATCCGGCAAGGCGATCCTATATCTCCCTATATCTTTATTCTATGCATGGAAGTACTATCACATAATATTTATTATGAAATTTCTGTCGAAAAATGGAACTCTATCTCTATATCCCCACGGGGTCCCTCATTCTCTCATATGTTCTTCACCGATGATCTGGTCATTATGTCATCCACTAATCATTGAAAAAGCAAAGATATTAAAGCCACACTGAGAAATTTTTGCACTTGGTCTGTCCAAACCATAAATCTAAATAACTCAAAAATCATGTTCTCTCACAACTACCTAGGATGCACCCAGAGAACCATTGCTTCTTCCCTCAGTACAAAGTGTAGTGTCTCCTTTAGAAAATACCTCGGGTTTCCTATTTTCCATGCTCGTCCTACTAGTGCGGATTTCTAGTTTATCCTTGATAACATGAAAAAAGACTCATGGGATGGAAAACTAAGTTTTTAAGCTTAGTTGGTCGTACTACCCTTGTAAAATCTATGTTTAATAGTATTCCTACTCACTTAATCCACTATATTAAAATCCCTGTTAATATAACCAAGCAAATTGATCGAATCCAGCGTAATATTATTTGGGGAACCACTGATTCCAAAAAAAATCCATCTTCTAAAATGGGATACTGTCATCCAGCCTAAAGAGAAAAAGGGACTAGGTTTCCATAAAGCTAGCCTGAAAAATGATGTTATGCTAGCAAAGCTTGCTTGGAAACTAAACAGTAATCCTAACACCCTTTGGGCCTCTCTTCTAATAAACAAATATGCTAGAGGTACTAGTATTACAATGCAGAATAAGCACCTAAAATCTTCCAGCTTTATTTGGAAAAACATTGTCAATAGCTGGAAGTTCTGTAACCTTTTCATCAAATGGAACATTAATATGCATCATAGTCCTAGTAAGATACAATAATCTTAGGTGTTTCTTAAAAAATAACACTAAATATTAAATAGAAAAACAAATTTAGGTCATGTATTTATACAACACTAAAGAATAGATATCCAACATTATTATCATTCCTAGTGTTTAATTGAATATTTTTGTTAGTATCAATATTGATTTGGGCTTTAATCGAGTTAATAATAAGAAAAAATATATGGTGTGGATAAATGATGAATGGTGATTTTACCACTCATTTGCACTCATCATTCGTGCACATTACCATGTTATGAAGGAATAAATGAGACATTATTCTGATTAAATGCACTACTATCCGTATTTTGTAGGAACATTATTGATGAGATGGAAAGATACATATTGGAGCTAAAAAGGATCAAAAGGAAGCAAAAAAGTGTAGCTGGAGACTTGGAGCAGACATAGCTCAGTTACTGCAATTGCAGTTCGAGGACCACGGTCGCGGTCAGTCAAGATGGTCAAGATATCACGATCGTGTGGCATATACTGCAGTTGCGGTAGGTGCGATTGCGGCCTAGTGGAAAATCAGCCCAAGGGTAAAGTCATAAATGTACATGGATTTTCCCAAATTTTCCCTACAGATGATTCAAACCCTATCATTCCCATTCATTCATTCTATATTTTTCCCAATTTTTTGAACATTGTTCTAGCTTTTAGCCTCCATATTTGGAGAAGAAAATATTGTATTAATTTTGGTGAAGAATACATTGGAGTGGTTTCCAAGTGAAGGATTATCTAACTCCCATTAGAGATTTGTCGATATTCAAAGTTTGAAATAAAATTCTCTTTGTCTTCCATAGATCTAATCAATGGAGGTTATTGGGTATATCTTGTTTACTATTTCTATGAGTAGCTAGTCTTTCCTCTTGTAGTTATGCTAGAGTAGGGTGAAAATATGTGTGAGATGTGATTTACTTGTGCATTTACTAATTTGTGATGTTAGGTTTTATTATTGCTTGACTAAATTGGTTGGGACTTGTGGGTGAAAGCCTCAAATACCCAACTAGGGTTTGTGGGTGAAAATCTCAAGCTCTTGAAATCCTAAACCATCCTTGAAAAAGGGGTTTAGGTGAACTTTAGGAACCTACATCATCCTTGAAAGAGGGATGTAGGAACCAAGGCAATAATAGACAATTTATGAGCAAGGTTGACTAGTTTTCACTATCTTAGACAAAAGGGTGATTGTGAAGTTGACTAGACTTAGGGCACCATCCTAGAAATAGGGGTGTCTAATTGAGATATTAGGTGGTTTTTATTAAAACACTCATCTAGAAAGGTTTAATGAGTGACACCCTTGAGGTTTTATTAACAAACTTGCCTCAAGGATTTCTAACCTAGCCAACCACATCACTAAAATTTAGAATTCGCATCAAGTCATCATATACTCATGCATATGTCTCCCCTAGGGAAGCATAATCCTAAGATCCGTGCCTAATTGATTCGAATCTAATTATTCGTAGCCCCGAATTAATACTAGAAAATCCCAAAAAGAAATATTAGTTGTGACATTTCACAAACCCCCCACTTTTATCTTTTTATATTCTAGTTTTGAATTTAACAAGTATCCATTGTTTCGAGCTAATTTGATCACCACTGACATTGTTCCTCGTGAATTCAACCCCAACTCCAAAGGTGGGTAATTATATTAACGACGGCCACCTTGCACTTAAATTGACGTGTAAGTTGAGTGTTATCAATAAAAAGACTCCATAATTACTTGTCATGGTCAATGTTTAAAATAAGGATAAATAACATAAACATACATGTTAACATACCATATTTACACAAAATCCTACCCTTACAAAGAAACTACAAAAATCTCAATTAGCCTTTTCTTTATCTAAACAACTAATACATAACAACAACAATAACAAACCCAATGTATTCCCACAAAGTGGGTTCTGGGGAGGGTAGAATGTACGCAGTCCATACCACTACCTCCAAAGAAGTAGGAGGTTGTTTCTGATACAACCCCGGCTCAAGATAGAGAATAGTAAGCAAGAGCGTAATGCACCATTAAGTATGGTGGGTGGAATAACATAAAAGAAATAATACATACTAAAAATAAAATAGAAATTAGAGCATTACGAAATAAGATAAATAAGCGCAATATGAAATAAGAGATAAAAAATATGGCATCCGAAAAGTATGACCCTCACCTATGGACACAGTCCTGGGATTACTAACCCAGCTATACATGAGCTCTTCTCTTACTAGCTACAACCCACGCACGTGACCAAGCCTTTTACCCTTATCCGCGACCTCCACACCTTCTTATCTAGGGTCATATCCTTAGTAAGCTGTAGCTACTCCATATCATGTCTAATCACTTCCCTCCAGTACTTCTTTAGCCTACATCTACTTCTACGAAAGCTATCCAATGCTAGCCTCTCATACCTACAAACTGGGGCATCCATTCCCCTCCTCATCACATGCCCAAACCATCTCAGCCTTCCTTCCCGCATTTTGTCCTCCACCGAATCCACTCCCACCTTCTCCTAGACTATCTCATTCTGAGATCTATCCCCTCTAGTAAGTCCATACATCCAACACAACATTCTAATTTCTGCCACCTTCAATTTTTGAATATGGGAGTTCTTGGCTGGCCAACACTCTACTCCATATAACATAGCTGGACAGACTGCCACTTTATAGAATTTGCCTTTAAACTTAAGTGGCACCTTCTTATCACACAACATACCTGAGGCGAGCCTCCACTTCATCCAACCCGCTCCAATACGGTTATATATATCCTCATCAATATCGCCCTTCCCTTGAATCATAGACCCAAGATACTTAAAACTATCCCTCTTCCAAACATCCTGGGAATCCAGCCTCACCACCACATCGTCCTCCTGCCTCAAGTCGCTAAACTTTCATTCCATATACTCCGTCTTGGACCTACTCAACCTGAACCCCTTGGACTCCAGGGTTTGCCTCCAAACCTCTAATTTTTCATTCACACCCCCTTGCGTCTCGTCAATCAACACTACATCGTCCGCAAACAACATACACCATAGCACCTCCCCTTGAATACGTTGTGTCAACACATCCATCACCAACGTAAATAGGAATGGGCTAAGAGTTGAACCCTGATACAACCCTGTCTCGACTGAAAAATATTTTGAGTCCCCTCCTGTCATTCTCACCCGAGTCTTTCCTCCATTGTACATGTCCTTAATAGCTCTGATGTACACCATCGGGACTACTCTTTCCTCTAAGCATCTCTAAAGAACCTCCCTAGGGACTTTGTCATAAGCCTTCTCCAAGTTAATGAACACCATGTGCAAATCCCTCTTTCTTTCCCTATACAGTTCCACCAATCTCCTCACCAGGTGTATTGCCTCTGTAGTCGAGCGACCGGGCATAAAACAAAACTGATTCTCTGAAATGGACACGATCTTCCTTAATCTCTGCTCCACCACCCTCTCCCAAATCTTCATAGTATGACTCAGTAGCTTGATACCCCTATAGTTGGTGCAAATCTGAACGTCCCCCTTGTTTTTGTACAAAGGAATCATCGTACTCCACCTCCAGGCTTCAGGCATCTTCGCCGTCTTGAAAATACCATTAAACAAATCAGTTAACCACCTTAACCCTTCCCTACCTAAAAACTTTCAAAAATCCACCAAAATCTTATTAGGCCCCGTCGCCCTTCCCCTCCGCATCGTATGAATAGCTTCCCTGATAGCCTCAACCTTAAAGCGTCTACAATAACTAAAATCACGTCTCTCCTCTGAGTGTTCCATCTCACCTAACTCAATGTCTCTGTCCCCTTCCTCGCTCAAAAGCCTATGGAAATACAACCAATACATAACACTACCCACAAATCCCAAATCCAATTCATTTTTTTCCTCCATACCAGCTTCCCCAAATCCTAAATCCAATTCAAACACCCTTTGCCTCCTCTACCAACATATTTACTTTCAATTTCTAAAGAATTTTTAGCAAGATTTCTCAAATGGAGGTTCGTAGGAACCGATAAAAGGTTCTGTAAATGCTGAGAAAGGCCAGCGCCACCACTAAGAGGATAATATTATTGAGATTTGAAAGAACAAGAGAGAAGAAAGCTTGCTTAAGAAGATTTGTAATGGTCATGAAGCCTAGAAACAACAGTTCTCTTCTAATCTTGAAACTTCTACCATTGAAAAGAAGTTGGAAAGTCTTTCAATAGAGGTTGAAAATGATAATGTTAATATAGATACATATGAATGATATATCTATTAAGCTGGTTTTGAAGATGATGATATGAATAGAGATACATACAAATGATGTATCTGTTAAGGTATTTCAGAGTTACATAAGAATGATGTATCTAGTTGAAAAGGATAAAAAGATACATCAAGCGATCCTCTACCAAATGTACAAAGTTATGTATCTTATGGAATATTAGGTTACAGATACATAAAACTTATGTATTTGAATGTATCTCTGTGATATTAATAAATAAAAGTTATGTATCGATACTTATGTATCACAAAAATAAATGAAAAACGGAGATTTTATGTAAATGTAATGACCCTTCAAGTTATTTTCTTAATTTTCATGCATTTCTTTCGTTTTGAGCCTTCCCACGTGGATATATTTCATTTATGACATGTCGAAACTACCGGTTTGATTGTTGGACAGTTCGGTGGACTTTAATGTTCATTTTTCTATTTTGGAGCTTTCGCTGTTAAAAAATTGGTCTCAATCCAAAACTCCTAGTAAACGACCTTGGATCAAAAATTCGATAGCGCCATCAACTCAATAACATTAATTTTAGAATAGGGGGACCCTTGGTTCAGGTGTCGAGGCTTCCATACTAATTTTGGATTATTTGGTAGAATTTGATTAAAGCAAAACTACAGTCATGGAACCCACATTTCATCAAAATGACCTCAGATGAAAATTTTGATGGTTCTAATGAGTCCAAAATATCTAATTTAATATGGTAGCATATGCACTTGGTGTTTCGAGAAAATTCCAAGCATTTAGTCGAAGTCTATTGAAACGTGGTTTTTGTATGTTTATCCAAAATCTGGTGCGGGAATATTTTATCCTTCGCGTTTGTATGGGGTAGGCTACGTTCGTTAAGGGTCCAAACTTTGACCATTGCATTAGCGAGCCTCCTTACTTGCGTACGTGATAAAAAGTGACCCAACCCAACTCCCTTCTCCTCCTACTTTATCACGATCCAAAAATTCAAGGGTCATAATAGTACTTGTCGCGGCGAACCTTAACAAGTAAGCCTATCACACAAACTAATACAAAAAGAAAAATAATAACAATAACCCAAATAAGGCTTCAAGAAAGAAGCTAAACCTCATAATATAGTAAAGCAAAAAGGCATAATCAACAATACCATAATCCTAAAACCCGGTGTCACAGTGTAAGAACATCACTAGTATAACTCGAGATCAAATACATAAGATATCCAAAAGAGAAACACTGTCTCTGAATATGAATAAAGACTTAGTCTAAATAAAGAAAGGTAGTAGTTAACTCCGAAAGCAAGAATCCAATCGCTACCTCGAATAGCTCCAAAGGTAGCCTGAATCAACCACTATGAGGTGCACTCGAACTAGGATCTGCACCGAAAGGGCACAGTAAGAGTGAGTAGGGTCCACTTATACTCACTAGGTATCATACACTAACTGAAAAAAGTAGAAAATAAAGCATACAAAATACATACTAAGGGAACATCACTTGCAATCAGAAAATACCCTACAACGGTAGCCCACGCCATTTTCACTAACAGTTCTATAATATTCATATACATCATAGCAAATATGAGGAAGAAAAACAAGTAAGCAAATGTCACACATACAAGTACTAGGGAAGGGATTACACATAGACAAATATAAATCAAGAGAGTTAATACAACACAAATAAAGGCACAATGTAACACAAATGCAATGAAGATGATGATGATGATGGTAATGATGAAAATGATGATGTAATACATGAGGTTGTTGCACAACTTTCATATACACCTACAGAGCTAAAGCTTCCCGATAGGGGTGGCAAAATTAGCCCAAACCCATTTAGCCCGCCCAACCCGCCCATGTTTTAATAGGTTGGGTTAGAGTGATTTTGAAGATGGGCTGATTTCGGCTAGCCCAAGTGAACCCATAATAAATCATCAAACCAAATGGGCTCATAATGCTTTTCTTACACCATCGTACTACCCCGACCCCACCTCCCTACTTCGACCCCTACCAGCCCCCCACCCCCTAAAAAAACTTATTTTTTAATAAAAAAATAAAAAATCAAAGTCATTTTTACCCCAACCAATCCCTACCCCCGACCTTCCTCAAAAAACATATTTTAATAAAAAATAAATTCTTACACGATCCTCTTACCCCCAGCTCCCTAAATACGACCACCTACCCCTACCTTCTATAAAAATTATTTTTTTCTTAAAATTATTTTTTTTACAAAAAAATAAACTTTTTCTCACCCCACCTGTAAGACCCCGCAAAGTTCCCTCGTAGTCTAAGCCTTTAGAGCGTGTCAAGTGAAGTGTAATTCTTATCCTAAAAGATTAAAGAATGACTTCCAAAGTGATTAAGTGTTTTAACCTTATTGAATTTTCCTAAAAATGACTTTTTATCGTGTGGAAAATTGAATTATCTTTCCAACGATACCCATATCATCAAAATCCAACATCGGAAGAGAAAGATATGGCCATTTTACAGAATGCAGTAAAATCACCCAAGTGCGATGGTGAGGGACGACAGACCGTCGAGCTTGCGATGGACTATCGCCCAAACCGTTGTAGAGGAGACAGTGAGACCCCATTCTAGTTACGCACAATGGTAAGGCTGATGAACCGTCGATCCAGCAACGGACCGTCGACCCAGCCATCGCAGGTAAGGCAAAAAGTCCAAATCTGGCCCAGGTGCGATGGTCAGGACCGACGGACCATCGCACCCCACCATCGCATATCCTGTCCAGTGATTTTAAGTCATCTTTAAAAAGGAGTTTTTGTTTTTTCCCACCCTTTTAACACTCAGATATATCCAGAACAAAGTTGAGGGCTTCATTGTTCATCCAAACATCCCAAAGCTAGGGTTTCTCCCTCAAGAACAAGAACAAATTCCTTCTCCAAGAACTACAAGATCTCACCATAGATTTTACAAATTGAGTTAAGGTTCAAGGTTCCCAAGTCAAAGGCTTCAAGAATCCTCTCTCAAGAGTAAGAAGAAGAGTCTCAAACAAGTTTGTTCATCCAAGTCATGATCTAAGGTATATGGGGTTTGAACAAGGACACTTCTTTCATCCTTGTGCCCAAAAGTTGTTTTAATTACAAGAATATATGATTTTCTATGTTTTCTTATGAAATTAAAGTATGGGATTATACCCTATGTTGTTACTCCTTAAGATTTTAATAGTTTCAATGTTCTAGAAATTGAAGTACATAAGTATGTTGAGATTTTAAGGCAAAATGTTGAAAATTCCAGATTTTCTATATGATTTATGAATCTTTATGACATCTAGTATGCACTTTGATGAGTCTTAACTTGAAATTTGATTATGGGACATTAAGACCTACTTGAGATTTGTAATTTTATGAACTTCTGTGCTATAAGCACCCATGAATTGAGTACTTTGATATTATTGAGAAAGATTTGGTCTTTCGGTCATAATAGAGTTGAAATTCACATTGATTATGATTTAAAGCAAATAGAAATATGTCTTGGTCTTCATTATAGACCCTTGACTTATTTTGAGGTGGATTTCCTAAGAGTTCTGAGTTGAGTATGGGAGTAGTATTTAGCACCGAGTTGGGTATGATTCCAAGGTCTCATACCCCAGAACTACGTGCCACCGTAGGTTCGAGATTTATGGGCCCAAGGCCGAGATAGTGATCACTAAAGATGAGGTTCTACTCCAATGGCAAGAATAAAACAGCTCTCCCCAATGTGGGCAAGACGTTGGACTCCATGTAGCTCACATGATTTATGTTGGTTAGAAGAAACTCCCGAGTTCTAAGTATCCCGAGTCTAAAGGAGTTCTAGAGTTCCCAAGTGCTTAAAGTTCCTAAAAGTTCTGAGTCCTTAAGTTTTAAAGAAATTTTACTCTCCATGAGATAAAAGCATGAGTTTGAAAGTATTGTTTAAAGCTTTCTTTAGCCTTCAAGTACTGAGAATAGGAGGAGAGTGTAGATTTTAAATTTAAGTATAATGACTCATGAGATTTGTGTTACATGCTTCACTGTTCATGATTCATGAGTTTTACATTTTAGACTTATTCAACCTATGTGAGTCATTCCTATTTGCATGCATGATCTTATTAAAGAGTATTGATATTGTTTTATGTAAATGCATGCACCCCCATATACTCAGTACATTCCTAAAGTGCTGATCCACATATACATTTGTGTGCTACATTGTCTTATAATGTAGGTTCAGGTGCTCAGTCTTAGCAGTGATCGTGATTTCCAAGTGCCTTTGCTTAGGACCTATATTTGCAGCTTTCCCGTGTTCATAGTATTTTCAGTTTTACTTTCATATCATTGCGAGTCAGTTGGGGGTCTGTCCCACTGGCTCTCCAGTTGAGTAGTAGAGGCTTTGCCAGACTAGATTGTCAGTTGAAATTGTGTTCTAGACTATCAGTATTTTTGCTATCCAGACATCGTTTCCAGTTATTTTAGATTATAGTTGGCACAGTAAGACATCATTGTTTAGCTTATTTATCCTAAAGCAGGTGTTAGAAGTAGTAACAGGCTCAAAGGGTTAGCTTAGGGCTACTTGTAGCCTTAAGCACCGTGTGACATCTCGAGATGAGATTTTGGGGCGTTACATCACCCAGACCCACCCTCAGCCCCTCTCATAATAATTAATTTTTTTTAATTTGTATTTTAGAAAAAAATTTAAAACTTTTTTCTTAGTCCACCCCCTACCCTTACCCCTTACCCCCCCTCCAAAAAAAATTTAATCATTAAAATTTATTTTGTAAAAAAATTATTTTTTTCTTTTTCTACCTCTCATATCTTATTTGTTATCATTGTTTTGTGTTAAATATATATACAAATGCTTTTATTAATTTTTTTTTAGTTTTCATATGTTATTTTTACGTGAAAACAATAATATAAAAATATAAACAAAAGGAGAAAATTAAAAATGTCATTCCAACTTAAATTGCTACTAGAATAGTAACTTGTTCAATAATGGGTTAAGTTGGCGGATTGGGCTATAACCCATTGTTTAGCCCATCTTGGCCCAACCCATCTTAGCCCATCTATATTTTGGGTGGGTTGGACAATGACCCATTTGTTGCTTTAGCCCATTTTGACCCGCCCAAATTTGGCCCAATCCGCCCATTTACCATCCCTACTTTCCGACATAGGACCCATGGAGGATTCGTCAACCCATATACAATCCATATCCATATCTCCTCTCCAGCACATCCTTTAATAAAGGGTTTTAAAGATGTCTCATTTTCTGTCAGAAAAAGTCAGTGTTTTTAATATTTCTAGTATTTTCACGGTGATACCAATGTTTCATGAATGTATATGAATTGAGGATGTAATGCTCACAACCAACCAGAATGAGTATTTCCATGTCTAATCAATATACCACCAAGTGAGCCAACAATCCACTCAATGTTTCCAACCATCCATGAATTTCAACATAAATCGTATGCCAACGGAATGAAACATATAAAAATACACAATTGATACCATATAAAGCTTTTCCATCAATAAAGACACAACTAATTTCATGTACACAAGGCCAATAATGTCATATAGGAACCCACACGATCACACATAACAAATAGTATACCAAGACCATCAAATAACATCATTATATAGGCCCACGCACTGGTACAAAATGATAAAAAATCTATTTTCATGATTAGTTTCAGCACCCTAAACATGATTTTATATCAACATTCACTACCCAGCCCAGTCTGAAAAAAGTTGTCATGACCTACCTCGAATGCTGAAAATTGGTCCAGAAGCCTTTAGTTTGAAGCTTTAATCCTCCCAAACGGAATTAGAATCAACAAAAATATGGAAATATATAATCTATCTGTCAAAAAAAAATCAACGATACCCATACTGCTTATTTTCAAGTTAGGGTTAAAACAGACCCTCAAAATGGATTTTCGAAAAAGAAAAAAAAAATCATAATTTTATCTTTGAAATATGTTCCTCATATTTGTAAGAGTCTAAAACTAAAAGTCCAAGAAAAAACAAATTAAAAACGAGGGCAAAATTGAAGAAAAATCATGTTTAAGCTTTACCGCAAAATCTCCAAAAAATCTTTTTGAAATCAAGAATCTGAAGTTGTTTTGAAAATGAAATTGAGAGAAAACTGATAATTTAAGATTAGAAACTTACCCAAGTGAAATTGGGGTTTGAATCGAAGAAATTCAAGTTTTAGGTCTTCCGAGCCAAAATTCTCAATTTTCCACTTTAATCCGTATTAAAATAATTAGATGATAAAATTAAAGTAAGTAGTTGAAATAGGTGTTTAGAAGCTTACCCAAGCTTAAAAATGGAAGAAATTGCTCAAAAGTGTGAAACCCTAATCTCCAAATCTCAAAAATTGGGAGAAAAGGCGAAACAAGTCTCCGCAGACCCCTCAGAATTCATCCGAAATCCTGTGAATGCAAACGAAATATGCTACCCTATCAAATTCGATACTCCAGACTCAATGGCAATATCAGATTTTTGAAAAAAAAATATTATTTTCATAGAGTTGACCCCCGAAATTCAATTTCACTACTTTCTGAATCAAGGGTTGAAATGAGATTTAAAAACTATAAAACCACACCATGTTACCAACCTAAAATCGATGTTTCGATTCTGCTGGCGCAGTCCATTTTATCATTCGATGCACATATCAATAAATATTGACCAAAGTCAACTATTAGGCTCTCAAAGCCACCAAAAAACACAATTTCATATAAATCACGTCAAAATGCATCGGGAACCATTCCAATCATCCCTACACTCCAGAAATACCAAAAAGCAACCACAAAGAGGGGTAACATGATCAAATCACACATAAATCAATATTTTACAAAAATCACCAGAAAAATCAGGTTGTTACATCACCCACTACTAAAAATCTTCGTCCTCAAACTAAAAACAAGAGAACTACCTGAACCAACAAAGAGATGGGTGTAGGAACCATGCATATCAGAATCGACCTTCCAAGTAGCATAATTTACAAGTTGGTGCTTCCACTGGACCTTAACCACTGGAATAACTCTAGAACACAATCGCCTAACATCTCTAGCCAGGATGGAGACAGGCTCCTCAATAAAAGAAAATCTCTAATCTAACTGAACCGACTCCCAATGAATGACATGAGACTCATTCGGAATGTAACGGCGAAACATGGAAACATTAAAAACTGGATAAACAACTGATAAATTAGGGGGCAAGGCCAACTCAAAAACCAGATCACCAATAGTTTGAATAATATCAAATGGGCCAATATACCTGGGACTAAGCTTGCCCCTCTTTCCAAACCTCATCACACCCTTCATAGGAAAAACTCAAAGGAAAACTCGATTATCAACTCCAAATCTCAAGGCACGAAGTCTATAGTCTGCATAGCACTTCTGTCTACTCTGAGCTGCTCGAAGCCTATCCTAAATGATCCAAAATCTATAAAATGACTCATGAAGCAAAATTATGCCACGAGGTCTAATCTCAGAAACCTCAAACCAACCAACCGGAGAGCGACATCGCTTACCATACAAAGCCTCAAAAGGATCCCTATCAATACTTGAATGATAGCTACTATTATACGCAAACTTTGTCAAGGCTAAATGATGCTCCCACTGACCACCAAAATCCATCACACAAGCACAAAACATATCCTCCATAACCTGAATAGTCCGCTCTGACTGACTATTAGTATGGGGGTGGAAAGCCGTACTAAGATCAACCCGAGTACCCAACTCATCCTGAAAAGCCTTTCAAAAGTGAGATGTGAACACTGAACCTCTCTCTGAGATAATAGACACTAGCACACCATGAAGATGCACAATCTCACAAATATAGATACAAACCAACCTCTCAACACTAAAACAAACCTAAACCAAAATGAAATAACATAATTTGGTCAACCAATCCATGATGACCCATACTCTCTCAGAACCATGAAAAGTATGAGGCAATCCAGTCATAAAATCCATAGTAATCTGTTCCTATTTCCACTCGAGAATAAGTAACCTTTGAAGCAAACCATACGGCCTAAAATTCTCGGCCTTCACCTGCTGACAACATATGCAACGAGCTACAAAATCCACTATATCTCTCCTCATACCACCCCACTAGTAATGTTGCCTCAAATTATATACATCTTAGTCACTTCCGAATGAATAGAATACCTGGAACAATGAGCCTCCTCCAAAATCAATCTAATCCAATCACCTACTCTCGATACACAAACTCAGCCTCTAGTCCTCAAAATACCATTTAAATCAAGTAAAGCCTCCTTAGCCTTCCTACTCAACACCTTAATCAACCTCAATCCCACATCATCAATTGATGAGCTTAAATCTACTCTATCATAGAAGACCTAGCCTTCACGAATGCTAAAAAATATCTAGGTGTCAAAACATCAAGCCTAACTATCTGTTTAGGTAAAGACTGAACCTCTAAGTCCAACGGCCTCTCTTGAGTCAAAAGATGTGCCAAGCTACCCATGCTAGCTGATTTCTAGGTCAATTCATCCGCAACCACATTAGCCTTGCCCAGATGATAGAGAATAGTCAAGTCATAATCCTTTAGAAACTCAAGCCAACAGTGTTGCCTCATAGTAAGATCTCGCTTGGTGAAGAAATACTGAAGGCTATGATGATCCAAGAAAATCTCACAAAGGACTCCATACAAGTAGTGCCTCCACAACTTCAAAGCAAAAACAACTGCTCAAAACTCTAAATCATGGGTAGAGTAATTCTTCTTATAGGGCTTCAACTGACAAGAAGCATACACAATCACCTTAACCTCCCGCATCAACACAACAACTAACCCGATACCTGAAGCATCATAAAAGATGGTAAAACCCACACCCTTCTTGAGCAAGGTCAAGATAGGAGCTAACGTCAACAAATCCTTGAACTTTTGGAAGCTTGCCTCACAAGCATTAGACTATTGAAAGGAAATCTTCTTCTAAGTCAACTTAGTCAACGAGGTTGCAATAGATGAGAAACCTTTAACCAAACGTCCATAGTAACTCACCAAGCCAACAAAGCTCCAAATCTCGATGGGCAAAGTCAGCCTAGCCCAATCACGAACCAATGCAATCTTGGATGGATCAACCATAATACCATTCTTATTTATCACATGACCTTAAAAAGAGACACTTCAGCAAAAACTCACATTTGGAGAACTTCACATACAACTTCTCATCCCTCAATCTCTAAAGTACAATCTGCAAATGCTTCTCATATTCGACTTCATTCTTGGAATAAATCAAGTTATCATCTATAAATTCAATAATAAAAGAGTTGAGATACAGTTAAATACCCAGTTCATCAACTCCATGAATGCCGCTGGGGCATTGGTCAACCCAAAGGACATGACCAAGAACTCATAATGACTGTATCGAGTCCGAAAACTATATCTGAAGCTCTAATCCTCAACTGGTGATATCCAGATCTCAAATCAATCTTTAAAAACACTAAAGCACCCTAAAGTTGGTCAAACAAATCATCACTCCAAGGAAGAGGATACTTATTCTTAACCTTCACCTTGTTCAACTGCCGATAACAATACATATACACATAGACCCATTCTTTTTCTCCATAAACAAAATAGATGTACCCCAAGATGATACACTAGGTCAGATAAATACCTTATCCAATAACTCCTACAATTGATCCTTTAATTTCTTCAACTCGGTTGGGGCCATCCAATAAGAAAGAATAAAAATGGTCTTGGTTCCCGGCTCAACATTAATGACAAAATCAATATCATGATCCAGAAGCATACCAAGCAAATTCATAGTGAACACTTCCATGAACTCACAGACAATACGAACAGAATCTAAAGAAAGAGGCAAGGCAACACTAGTATCACGAATATGAGCCAAATAGGACAAACATCCTTTCTCAACTAAGTGACAAGCCTGAACATAAGATATAACCTTTTTTGGACCTAAATAAAGTGCACTTTTCTAAGCTATCCTTGGCACACCAGGCAGAGCTAAAGTCACGATCTTAACATAATAATCTAGGACAACATGGTAAGGTGCCAACCAATCCATACCTAAAAAGACATCGAAATCAACCATATCTAAGACAAGCAAATCTACCCAAGTCTCATGCCCAAAAAAAGCTCCAACATAAGATTGGTACACCCAATCCACCACTAAAGAATCTCTGAAAGGGGTAGATACACGAATAGGCATGGCAAGAGGCTCACGAATAGAATCAAAGGACAAAGCAAACTATGCAGACACATAAGAGAAAGTCGATCCTACGTTAATATAACACAGATGCAGATCTAAGACAAACAGGGATGATACCTGTGATATCAACATCACTATCCTCTACCCCTAGTCTTGTGGGTATAGCATAGCATTATCCATGACCATCAAATACATGAGTAGCCCCGCGACTACCACTGTAGACACCATTACATCTACCTCGCTCATCACTGGTAGAACCTTTACCTTTCACAACTAAAATAGGAGTAGATCTAAACACACGATCGGGATAGTCCTTGGACAAATGTCCAGTCTCATCACACACGTAGCAATCTCTCTGACCTCACTCAATAGAAGGAGGTACAGCTGGACCGAAATGGACACCCTAAACTATTGAACCTGAAGACCCATTATCTAAGCTTTAAAAGGTTGTTTGTACTATTCTACCATGATATCCATGAAAGACTCTAGAATTCCTACCTCAAGAAGTGTGACCTCAGAACTCTCCCATACAGTACATCTTCTTGGCGCCTCCCTGATATGCTCGAAGAATACCCTCAGTCATCTTAGCATGGTCCACTATACTCTGAAATAATGCTCTCAACACTACTATCTGAGACGTAGCTAACTAAAGAAAAACATCTAACCATTTATGAACTTCTAAATCTTCTTAGATTCGGTGGCAATGTTGGCATAGGAATACCTAGACAAGGAATGAAAGTGTTCCTCATACTCTGAAACAGTCATGGAGCCCTGCTCTTGGTGATCAAACCCATCTTTCATCCGATCCCTCAGACTGTAAGGCACGAACCTCTCCATAAGGCCTTAGCAAACTGATCCCAAGATATCTCAGGAGAATCAAGAGGTCTGCAACCAATAAGTGACCTCCACCAATCTCTAGCGACATCCCTCAACTGATAAGTAGTATATGCAATATCTTGTGACTCAAGCAAACCTAGGTTATGCAACTTCTCACGACAGTCAATTAAGAACTCATAGGAATCCTCACCCACTACACCACTGAACCTGGGAGGACCTAAATGAGTAAATCTCTTAAACCTCTTCTGATCCTCAGAAGACATAACTATACTAGAAACAAGAGAAGGCATGGTAAATCTGGTAAGGTGAGCTCCCACCTAGTGCGGTAACATAGAAAAAGGTGAAACTCCTAATTTTAGAATACCATACTCAAAAGCAGGCGCTGAAGGAGGAATAACACTCAGAGTTTGTGGAGTACCGAATGAAAAAGTAGGTACCGCCAGAGGATCCATACTCAGGGATGGAGGAACACCATAAGCAAATTCTGGCATAAATGAAGCTGTAATACTCAGAGGCAGGGGAACACTAGATGCACTCGAAGGAGCACCCTCCAAAAGGGTCAATAAGCAAATCAACAACTCTTTAAATATTGGGTAGAAAAACTTGATAGAACAAAAGTATGAGCCACATCTCCAACACACTCAACACGAGGCTCAGGGAGAGTCCTCTAACACTACTCCTAGATAAAGAAGATCCACGTGCCTGTTCACTACCTCAATCCCATCCATGACTCATAACTTTCCCTTTAGACTAGGCTCTTTCCTTGAATGAAGGCTCTGCATCGCTGATCTCACGAGATCTAGTCATTACTATCTGTGTCGAAAAGAGTAAAATCTGATATTGAACATAAGGTATGAAGAAAATTTGCATGATAAGAAATAAAATGAGAGAAATTTCATAAAGACATCCTATAGCCTCTCGATGATAGATACATACGTCTACGTACTGATCCACAAGATTCTATTAGACATCCTATTCTTACATTTTTTCGACCAATGAACCTGCCTGCTGATACCACTTTGTCATGACCCAAAAATTCAAGGGTTATGATCATACTTGTCGCGGTGAACCTTAACGAGTAAGCCTATCACACAAACTAATACAAAAGGGAAAATAATAGTAGTAACCCAAATAAGGCTTCTAGAATGAAGTCGAACCACATAATATAGTAAAGTGAAAATACATAACCAATAATACCAAAATCCAAAAAACTGGTGTCACTGTGTAAGAACATCACTTGTGAAACTAGAGATCAAATACATAAGATATCAGAAATATGAACACTCAGTCTTTGAATACGAATAAGGACATAATTTAACTAAAGAAAGGTAGTAGTCAACTCCGAAAGTAAGAATCCAACCGCAATATGAGAAAGGAATATAAGTAAACCAATATCACACTTACAAGTAATAGGGAAGGGATTACACATAGACAAGTATACATCAACAGAGATAATACAACACAGATTCAATAAAGATGATGATAATGATGGTATTGATGATAATGATAATGTGGTGTGCGAGGTTGTCGCATAACCTCCATATACACCTACAGAGCTAAAGTTTCCCAATATAGGACCCATGGGGGGTTTGTCAACCCATATATAATCCGTATTTAATCCATATCCATATCTCCTATACGACATATCCTTCAGTAGATAGTTTTAAAGATGTCATATTTTCTATCAGAAAAAGCAGTGTTTCCAGTATTTTCATGGTGGGATCAATGTTTCATGAATGTATATGATATGAAGATGTAATGCTCACAACCAACCAGAATGAGTATTTCTATGTCCAACCAATATACCAACCAATATACCAACCAAAAGTGAGCCAATAATCCACTCAATATTTTCAACCATCTATGAATTTCAACATAAACTATATGCCAGCAGAATGAAACATATAAAAATACACCACTAATACTATATTAGACTTTTTCATCAATCAATACACAACTAATTTCATGTACACAAGGCCAACAATATCATATAGGACCCCACACGACCACACATAGTAAATAGTATACAAAGAACATCAAATAACATCATTATATAGGCCCCTCAAAGGAACAACACGAAAATAAATCTATTTTCATGATTAGTTCCTACACCTTTAACATGATTTTGTATAAACATTCATAACCCAACCTAGTCTAAAGAAAGTTAAGTCATAACCTACCTCGAATGCCAAAAATCAATCCGCAAGAATTCACTCAGAAACCTTTATCCTACTGAACGGACTCAAAATCGACTAAAAATAAAAATATAAAATCGATGCGTCAAAAAAGTCAACGATACCCATATTGCCTATTTTCAAGTTAGGATCAAAATGAACTCCTGAAATAGGTTTTCGTTAAAGAAGGGAAAAATCATAATTTTATCTATCAAACACGTTTCTCATAATTTTAGGAGTCTACAGCTGAAAATCTAAACAAAAATGAGTTAAAAACAAGGTTCAAATTAAAGAAAAATCATGTTTAAGCTTTACCGGGAAAATTCACAAAAATTCTTTTTGAAATCGAGAATCTGAAATTGTTTTAAAGATGAAATTGAGAAAAAAAATTTATAATTATAAGATTATAAACTTACCTAAGTGAAAACAGATTTAAAATGGGGTTTGAATCGAAGAAATACAAGTTTTAAACCTTTCGGACCAAAATCCCCAATTTTCTACTTTAATACGCGTGAAAACAAGAATTAGATGATAAAATTAGAGAAAAGTAGTTGAAATAGGTATTTAGAATCTTACCCTAAGCTTAGAAATGGAAGAAATTGCCCAAAGGTGTGAAACCCTATCACGAACCAATTTCTCAGGTCATGATGGCGCCTACCATAACCCACCAGTAAGCAAGCCAATCAACGTAGCCCAAAATAGCTAATAACAGACTACCCAAATATATATAGAAGAGAATACGAAATAGATGAAATAAGAGAATCAAATATATAATAAAGTCCCAAAACCTTGTGGTATTATTACAAGAGCTTCTAATATTAAAATAAGAGTACAATAGTGGAATAGATGAAATAAATTACACTGATACAACTTATCTCCGAATACAACATAGAGATAAATCTAGTACATAAAAAGGAGGTAAGCAATACTCTGAACGTCAGGAGCTCACTCTAAGTCCCCGAACCGTGGTTGCTCTGCACGATGTACACATCAATGATGCTAACCCGTACTATGATCTATATGTTGCAAAAGTGTAGTATAAGTACCAAATGAATGGTATTCAGTAGGCAACTGCCAACTGAGCTCCAAAGATAAAACAGATATCCATAATAGATAAACAAAATGGTAAACTACACCCCAAGAGTCCAGTAACCATATAACAAATCCAATGGAATAATAAGGATATTTTATCCTATTCCTGATCAAGAGACTAACATACTAAGGCAAAGAAAATATCGAGGATGAACTATCCTATTCCAGCCATACTCAGAAATCTCAACACTATACCATATATCCCTGGCCAATATACAAATAAAGGGCAAAATAAGGATACAAAGCAATATACAAGACCAAGAAATGAATATACAATCTGAACAAATGAAGGAAGGGATATACGGTAATACCATAACCACATATAGCTAGATATTCATATATATAGATATAAAGACAACTCGAAGCACAACCTAAATCGTCATATCTTTATTTTAAGGCCTCAATATAATCCTATCAACATTTAGTAATAACATATTCAGGATTTCTAATCCATATATCTAATCATTAACTAATCATGCATAGTAATGAAATTGTAAGATAGAAGAGGCCAGAATCATACCTCGATCCCAACATCGAATGAATGAACAATCTATCATAAGCTAGACATAACAAAGATAATAACAATATAAAAAACAATGTGATTAACCAGATATTTTGGACAACCAAACACTAGCTGAGCCAATGCGATCCCCCATCATCCGAGGATCGAAAGGTTCAATCAGCATCTCAACAACACAAGGCATAGTCATCACCCACATCTATGTAGTCGTCCCATACCAGTTGATAGACGTAGGCACATACTACTAATAAGCAATGCGCATGCAAGAATAAATGCACGGTACACAATCAATATCACAATCTCATCATCATAACCATCTCCATCATTATCATACCCCGGCCTTGTCGGGTATATATATAAATATATAAATATATATATATATGTGATACATAAGGCTAGCCAGAATCAAACCGATTGATATGCACATAGACACATCAATATAATTATCCTCTGGACTTGTCGGGTATCAATATCATCATCATACCCTCCTCCAGCCTTGCCGGGTATTATCACATCATCATAATATCCTCCGGCCTTGTTGGGTATCATCATATCATCATAATATCCAAATTAATGTCAATAATTGAGAGCAAGTCCCACGAGGGTTAAAGTAAAGTGCAAGCCCCATTAGCGATAAAGTAAAGAACAAGCCCCGCGAGGGCTAAAGTAAAGAGACATGAAAAGAGAAGCAAGGTAGAGGATGTTTTCATAATTCATCATTCATCATCAATATCACATTATTAATAGGCAATTATACATAACATGACTATTATAACTTTTATTGAGTTTTACTTAGAATTTATATTATCAATCCAGCATCTTTCTTCCATCCTATACGGAGAGATGTGTATCTGGATATGATAGGTGCACGGGCTCAAGCCATGGCTAAAAAAATGTAAATTCATAAGTTTGTTGTCCAAAGTAAACTTTGGGGCAAAATCACTATAAAAGTGTAGAAAGGGTTAGAATCATTCACGATCAGAGTAATTAGTAATGTCAAATAACATATCAAAACTTATCTAACCTCTTTTACATATAAACTATTTATTAAAACTGACATTTATTATTATGAAGAAATCTCTTATTAAGGTAGAAAGTGGGATTTAACACTTAGTTAGTGACAACAGTAACAATATCATAATCTAATCGAAATCATATCAATTATCGATGCAACGATCATGAATGTACCGAATCTACTCATGCCATTGCCAATATTCATACAATAGAACCATAAGCATAAATATAACATTATACTACAATAGCACCCCTTACAAGGATAGACACTTCCCGGAGGCTCAACTAATATCATAACACGGCCTTGGGCCCAATAATGTGTCTGAAATAATTATAACATCATAATCACGGCCTTTGGCCCACATATATATCTGGAACCAATATCAAAATCATATTCATACATCATTTTATTTTTATATGTCATAGCATATTCACGAGACATAACATCTTTATAGCCATAAGGCATATCTATAATCATCTCACACATAGGAGGCATTTCACATCTAAGAGTCATAATACATCAATGACGCATAACTCATAACAATGAGGAATATCATTTCTATAGGCCATTTGACATATTTAAGAGGAAATAACATCTCTGAAGGCCCAATAGCATATCTAAGAGGAATATCATCTCTCTTGGCCATTTATCATAATCTGGAGAAAGTCATTACATTTTCCCAAGCCATGAAGTAAACTTATTCTAAAGGCTCAATAGTCTCAACTAGGCCTAACATCCGTAACTAAGTTCATAAGGGCTAGCACAAGTATTGGCCTAAGGTGGGTTTGAGGAACCCACTTCTAATCCTCAATTTCCATATTTAGGCAATTTATACCCAAACTAGGCTATGGAATCTAGTTCAACGTCTAGATGTCAAGTAAGCCATAACCAATTCTAAGATAGGAATTTCGTCTAGAAACAAGGGCATTTAAGTCAAGTCTACTCAAATTATGGTTTCAACCACTAGACTATCTCGACTAAGGTTAATCACACTAACCAAACTTTCAACACCAAAAACCACATCCCACAACTAGCATCATATCATATCCACTCTATGAGTTAGTTCAATCTAGGAATGAGGCAATAGGATTCTAAAAGAGTACTAAGCATTCAACCTTATGGGTCAAAACCCTTATCTAATCCCCAAACTTCAATAATCAAGATTTAGTCATTCTACCCATAATCAAACTTAACATTCACATTCACACATAATATATAACACACATCATCTTATGGAGAAGAGTAGACAGAAGCCTACCTCAAAGCCGAACCGTAAAAACTTACATCATTCACCAATGTCCGTTTTCACTTCATAATCCCAAAATGCCATTATACTATCAAAATCATAATCTATTTATCAATATGAGAATAACGATACCCATATTGCACCATTATGCTTCGGGTCCAAAAATAATAACAAAAATCCCAAGTGGGTCCCACTTTCGGAAAATATATTTCTGAGGTCAACTCAACATTCATACATGAACAAAGAATTATAACCCTAAAAAATATATGTAAACCAAGAAAACTTTCGGCTAAAATCAAGCCCTAAGTGAATTTGGGGTTTTGGGTCACAACTAGGAAATTCAAGCATGAATTTGAAGGATTCTTACCTTAACTCCAAAGATATTCACGATAATAAATGATAATCAAGATTCTAAGTCACCCATACAACTCAATTTTGAGTTAGCATACCCATTTAGGGTTCTCAGGACTCAAGAATAAGAGGAAATGCCTAAAATCGCGACTTGGGGGTCTATTTATAAACCTTTAAGGCCTACAGATGTTGCGATCGCCATCACATGGATTGTGATCGCCATGTCAAGATCACCATGGGCTTTGTTGCGATAGCCATGATGCGAACATGGTCATCCTTGCGCGATCTCCATGGCACCAGTACCAGTAACTTGGAACTCTTTCCAAGTTTGCAATGATGCCTTAGGATTTATTCGGAATTGGATTTGTGCAAATAAACTATGCAACCACACTAAATTCGATGTTCTGAATGCGTTGAAAATGTAGCATTTTCAATTCGAGGTTGTTTAAACTAAATGTGGGTCCCATACCCGTATTCCAAATTTTCAACTCTTGGTCTAATCGGTCGAAATGAGCTTGGGTGCGTTGGGACCCGAACCAAAGGTCTACCTAGCCTAAAATCGATATTCTAGAGTTGCTAGCACATTCAAGATTTAAATTCGAGATTATTTTACTGAAGTTTTTACTTGGTGGCCATCTAGAATCAGCGAAGACTTCTAAATAAAGAATTGGCTTTAAAAACCAAATGAGATGTTCGATAACCGTACGATCAGTCCCAAAGGGTCATAAATGACTTGAGGCAGCTATGGAGAAGCTCAAATGCTGAAAATAAACATAATTATGTAAAATGACCAGAAGGGACATTAAAATATCCACTACTAAAAGGACTTTAGTCCCCGAAAGTCAACGAATAGAAAGAATCTCAAAAGCTCAAAGGGATGGGGTACTGGGCCTGCATGCTCCGAGCATGACTTCCCTAGATAACCTCTACAAAGAGAGAACACTTTCAAGGGATTTTTCCACAGGTATTCCTTTTTCAACCACTCTCACTTCACTTCTAAATAGCCAAAACTTAACTTTAACAACCAACTAGCCTCCAACTTAACCGAAAAGGCTGATGCACACAAATTTGAACCATAACACACTAACACCATCTCGATATCCGCACAAATCAATAAAGGCCCATCCTAGCCAAAACCAACCCAAGACATGAGTCATACCCCTGATTCCCAATCAAAATATAACCTTCTTTAACCAATCCATACTTGATATCTACTTCGAACCAGGAGGAAAATCACCTGAGTCCTGTTCGCGCAATCTCATCATAGAGAACTCAAAGAACTAAAATAGATATGCTGAAAGTCCATATGGCAAACATGAGAATAAGCTCATAAGTCATTATCTGGGCACACAAATGGAGATAATCAAGGAATGTAATCTATGTGAATGCTACAGCTAGTCCAAATGGCAACGAAGAATAAAATCCAAAAGGTCAAGGCTTAACTACTCATCACTAAACGATTCGCTCCAAGATGTCCCATCAACCAAGAATGAAACCATACTGAATCCAACTAAGTATACCACTCCTACTGAGTATATCATCCCAAATTCTCAAAGAAGACTAAAGACTTGAGGTCAAAGCTGAAAGAACCAATATCAGGTTCATAGGCTATCGTCTGAGCATTTATCAACAATAATCCCACCAAAGTTGAGAAGGCCAAATAGAAAACTATGGAGTAGGCTCGACCAGCCTAAAAGTTAAATCCAAACTGAGAAAAATCTAAAATTAAGTCTGCACTCAATCTTTACAGCTCCACATTGAAATCTCAACATCAAGGCTAAATTTTTCAGTCTCAACTGCCTAAACCAAACCTAAAGACATGTAGTCATTAATACTCCAAATCTATCATAACTTCTAAATTGCCATCCCAAGGCATCAAATTCGAATTTAAGCCAACAAGTTCAAATACTCCCATCGACCATACTATCCAAATCAGGTATATCTGTAACAGATTATGCCGAGCCAAAATCAAAACATTGTTGAAGAACAAAATCACACTAGAGGATAAATCACCAGCTGAAAACACAGAAGATCCACTCTATACCTGTTGGAGGGCATGAACTATCAAAGCATACTCAAGACTCATAAAGTACACAAACCACACTAGTGATGGAAAATACTCTAGCAACTCGAAGAAATATAACTCAAGCTAGAAACTAATAAATTCAACACTCCATCCCAACAAAGAATAGCCATAGGCTCATATCACTGAGGGGAAACACTCCACCAAGCCGCATTAGGCCGAACGAACTCTGGAATAGGGATTCCATGAATCCACCCAACAATCGCATCATCGAAGAAGAAATATACCAATCTCAAAACCAAGGTAGAAGTCAAAACCACCACAGAAATTCAGCAACTCGAGATGAAGAACTTTTAATTTGCTAACTCAAGAAGCGAGCAAAGGAAAGGTCACTTGCCTCTAACTTTCCAACTCCACTTAAGACAAAACCATATCACAGCAAAAAAAGAGTATCCAATCTCCATACTAATAGCAAGGGCAAACCATTACAAGGGAACAAACCCAACAACTTAAGAGATAAATCGACGACATCTCCATCTCAATATCAAAATCACTATCCAGCGATGAAATAGCAATAATGAATAATAGACCCAAAATTAGTCAAGCTAAAAAATAAGCTATATGGAAAGAGATAGCCAATGCAACAACCTTCGCAACCTAGGAGGGAAGTCTAAGAATCTCAAACTTAATGATGGGCAATATAACGAAATTGCCAACTTCGATACCATAATGCATTCTTGAGTCAATCTAACACAGCTAACCAATAGGGAAAATAATCAACCTTGTCGTGCTATGGGAAAGAATTTATCAAATCAGGTTATATCAAATCAGGTTAAATAAGAATTGCAAGAAAATAAATTTCTAACTAGATAACACTAGTCTATATAGATGCCTAGCAAGGATCAATTACATCAAGTAATAATATCAAATAACATCAATAATCTCAAGCAGTGACAACAAGAGCAACAATAATATCACCATCCATATAATGAATAGGCGGTACCAAAATAAACATCAATATCGCGTACCACTTAAGGGACACAATAAGGACAATATGCCAATATGAATGGGACTCTAACCCAAAAGCTACACCCATAGGGGAAAAGTATCAATACAGATCTACTTTATCCACTACTAAAAGAAATAAACCACAGAGTAGTCATATAATCACGAATTCAATGACAAGGCACAGAATAACCAATATGAACTCATTAAGGCATATAATTATCAATAGGTATTAAAAACCCAATACACCAAATAAAAGATAAATGCGAGAAATAAAAGCACACCTGTCATGGTGAAATTCCCAATTACATGCCTGATGGGCATAGGGAGATAAATCTGAACGAGTCCAAACTCGGACTGACTGGCTAAATCACCAACTGAGACACCAAGCGCACTATCTCTAACTGAAGATGCCACAACAAAATAAGGCTTACATGAATGAGTTGAATGATAAAAAATCCCATGTCGGGGATATTCTCTAGACCAATAACCGATCTCTCTACAGTTGTAATAAACTCCTTAAGTTCTAATCCTGGCGAGAAACATGAACTAAGCTAAAATGACTAGCCAACTAATAGTGAGAGCAATCTCTACTATAATAATATCTTTCTCGCAATCATGTCCTGACACAGGAACTCTGGGTTGACGAATATGTGCTAACTTTGTCCAATCACTAATACACATTCAAGGCACCCTCTTGACCTAAGTTTTATCTTTACACAGCCAAAATAATCTCCCAAATAGAATACCAATAGCACTATACTGATGGAATAGCCTCTTGCTGCCACCGCCATAGTCTCAATACATGCTCTCTCTATGACCCTCGTATAATCCACAACCTGAGCAACGAAAGACCCAACTGCTATCATATGCTCCGATGCCAAACAGAGTGGCAATACTAGTCCTTTACACATCCATGAACCAATGTCCTGCTCAAAAGCATATAGCATAGGAATAAGTCTGGCCCGCTAAAGATACCTAATGTCGTACTCAAAAATTGGAAAAGAACCCTGATGAACACCAATAAACCTACCTTTGGTCTAAGAAATACTTGATGAATCGAATATCATCCATGATTGTGAGGGATCTACGACATAAATTGGATCCTCAATACTGAACCTCCAAGTGCCGAAGTAGTTGCGAGCTTTACTGGAGCCTAAGCTAGCCTCAAATCCTTTTGGTTGACACGAAAGATCTTCGACATCCATACTTGACTCTCTAATTCGATGATATGTTAAAACTCTTAAAACACGTATTAAAGTTTCATCCACATCTGTTGACAACATCACCCATCTTACATCATTTATTAGGGAAAAAAAGAGTCAAAGAATATATTTGATGTTCATATCAATGTAGACACACAATAAGGAGTCAAGAAGTGAATTTCCTAAAATTCACCTATAGCCTTTCAAAGATAGGTCACAGATGTCTCTGCATTGATCCATACGACTATTCTAAACCTTTGATCTTAAACTAATACACTGGTGAAACCTAGGCTCTGATACCAATTTGTCACGGCCTAAATTATCAGGTCATGATGGCGCCTACCATAACCCACCATTAAGCAAGCCAATCCTCATAGTCCAAAACGACTAGTAATAGACTACCCAAATAAAAATAGAAGAGAATGCAAAATAGATGAAATAAGAGAACCAAATACATAATAAAGTCCTATAACCTGGTGGTATAAGTACCAGTGCTTCTAATAATATAATAAGAGTAGAAAAGTGGAATAGATAAAATAAATTACACTGATACAACTTATCACCGAAGACAACAAAGAGACAAAACTAGTACATAAGAAAGAGGTAAGTAAAACTCCAAATGTCAGGATCTCACTCTAAGTCCCCGAACTATGGCCGCTCTGCATGACATACATATCAATAACAATAATCCGTGCTATGATCTGCAGACTACAGAAGTATAGTATAAATACCAAATAAATGGTACTCAGTAGGCAACTGCCAACTGAGCTCAAAAGATAAAGCAGATATACATAACATATAAACACAATAGAAAACTACACCCAAAAGTCTAGTAACCATATAACAAAGCCAATGTGATAATAAGGATATTCTATCATATTCGTGATTAAGAGACTAACATACTAAGGTTAAGAAAAAATTGAGGATGAACTATCCTATTCCATCCATACTAAAAAATCTAAACATTATACTGTATATCCCTAGCTAATATATGAATAAAGGGCAAAGAAAGGATATACAACAATATACAAAGCTAAGAAATGAATATACAATCTAAATAAATAAATAAATAAATAAATAAAGGGATATACGGTTATACCATAGCTATATATACATATTTGTAGATATAAGGTCAACTCAAAGCACAACCTAGATCGTCATATCTTCATTTTAAGGCCTCATTATAACCCTATCAGTATTTAGTACTAACATGCTCAGGGTTTCTAATCCCTATATCTTATCATGAAATAATCATACATAATAATGAAATCGTAAGATAAAAGAGACCACAATCATACCTCAATCTCGATATCGAATTAATAACCAATATGTCATAAGCTATACATAACAATGATCATAAAAATGATAATAACAATATCAATAACAGTGCGAGTAACCGGCTATTCTAGATAACTAAACACCTAGTTGAGCCTATGCGAGCCACCATCACCCAGGCTCAAAAGGTTCAACCAACAATCTCAATAACACATGGCATAGTCATCACCCATATCAATGTAGCCATCCCATACTAACTGATAGACATTGGTACATACTGGTGATAGGCGATGCGCATGCAAGAATGAATGTAAGGTACAATATCACAGTCTCATCATCATAACCATGTCCATCATAATCAATCTCATCATAATTATCCTCCGGCTTTCTCGAGTATATAGATATATATATATGTCATACATAGGGATAGCCAGAATCAAACCAGTAGATAGCACACAAGCACATTATATAATCATCCTCTGGCCTTGTCAGGTATTAATATCATCATCATAACCTCCTCCAGCCTTGTCGGGTATCATCACATTATCATAATATCCTCCGGCTTTATTGGGTATCATCTTGTCATCATAAAATCTAAATCAATGTCAATAATAGGGAGCAAGCCCCACGAGGGATAAAGTAAAGTGCAAGCCTCCCGATGGCTAAAATAAAGAACAAGCTCTACGAGGGCTAAACTAAATAGACATGAAATGAGAAACAAGGTAGAGCATGTTTCCATAATTCATCGTTCATCATCAAAATCACATTATCAATAGGAAATTATACATAACATGAATATTATAACTTTCAATGAGTCTTACCCAGAATTTATATTATCAATCCAACATCTTTCTCTGTCCCATACCGGGAGAGATATGTATCTGGATATGATAGTTTAACGGGCTCAAGCCGTGGCTAAAAGAGTGTAAATCCATAAGTTTTTTGCCCGGAGTAAACTTTAGGACCAAATCATTATAAAAGTATAAAAAGGGTCAGAATCTTTCACGATCAGAGTAATTAGTAATGTCAAATCATAGACCAAAACTTATCTCGGCCAAGTTTTTATAACATCATTATTAACCTTTTTTATATATAAACTATTCATTAAGACTGACATTTATTATTATGAAAAAATCCCTTATTAAGGTAGAAAATGGGATTTAACCCGTAGTTAATGAAAATAATAACAATATTATAATTTAATCAAAATTGTATCATCGATGCAACGATCATGAATATACAAAATCTATGAATGTCATTACCAGTATTCATACAATGGAATCGTAAGCATTAATATATCAATAAGCTACAATCGCATCCTTTATAAGGACAGCCATTTCACGGATGGTCAACTTATATCATAATACAGCCTTGGGCCTAATAATGTATCTGTAATAATTATAACATCATAATCACGGCCTTTGGCCCACATATATATCCAAAATCCATATCAAAATCATATTCGCATATTATTTCATATCAATAAGCTGTAGAATATTCATGAGGCCTAACATTTTTATAGCCATAAAGCATATCTATAATCATCTCACACAAAGGAGGCATTTCACATCTATGAGGCATAATGCATCAATGAAGCATAACTCATAACTATGAAGAATATCATCTCTATAGGCCAGTTATCATATCTAAGAGGAAATAATATCTCTAAAAGGCCAATATCATATCTAAGAGGAATACCATCTCTATAGGCCATTTATCATTATCCAGGAAAAGTCATCATAATTTACCAAGACACGAAGTAAGCTTAATATAAATGCTTAATATTCTCATCTAGGCCTAACATATGCAACTAAGTCTATAAGGGCTAGCACAAGTCTTGGCCTATGGTGGGTTTGAGGAACCCACTTCTAATCCTCAATTTCCATATTTAGGAATTATATACCATAAACTAGGCTAAGGTATCTAGTTCAACTTATAGATGTAAAGGAAGCCATAACCAATTCTAAAATAGGAATTTAGTCTAGAAATAAGGGCATTTAAGTCACCTCTAATCAAATTATGGTTTTAAGACCACTAGACTAGCCTGACTAAGGTTAATCATACTAACTATACTTCCAACACCCAAAACCACATCCCACAACTACATCATATCATAACCACTCTACGAGTTAGTTCAATCTAGGGAAAAGGCAATAGAATTCTAAAAGAGTACTAAGCATTCAACCTTATGGGTCAAAACCCTCATATAATCCCCAAACTTCAATTGTCAAGATTTAGTCATTTTACCTGCAATCAAACTTAATATTTATATTCACAAGCAATATATAACACGCATAATCTTACGGAGAAGAGTAAACATAAGCCTACTTCAAAGCCAAACAACAAAACCTTACATCATTCACCAACGTCCATCTTCACTTCATAATCCTAAAATGCCATAAAACTATCAAAATCATAGTCTACTCATCAATATGAGGTAAATGATACCCATATTACACCATTGTCCTTTGGGTCCAAAAATGACACTAAAAGCCCCAAGTGGGTCTCACTTAGGGAAAACATGTTTTCGAGGATAACCCAACATTCATACATGAAAAAATAATCATAAACCTTAAGAAATAGGTGTAAACCAAGCAAACTTTGGGCTGAATTCAAACCCTAAGTGAATTTGGGGTTTTGGGTCAAAACTAGAAAATTCAAGCATGAATTTGAAAGATTCTTACCTTACATTCAAAGATATTCACTATAATAGATGATAATAGATGATAACAATGGATAGGCACCCTATGGGTCAGGCTAAGACTCATTTCCAAAGGCCACGAGTCATCCTAAAACTAATCGAGTAGAATGTTATTTGAGGTTTAGGGTTCTGGTCACTCTACAAGTCCCCTAATGAGTCATTGGGCCACCTGTTGACTCATAGTCTGACCAACAAATAATTGGTTGATACTCATATGTTCCTAGTAACTACGAGTCCATATTATGAGTTGTTAGGTGAGACAACGACTCGTAGTATGAGTCGTACTGTGACCATAAAAGATTCATCACTATTTACTCATGTTATCAGTGGCTACAAGTCTCTTAATGACTCACTAGGTCATCCTGTGAGTCATTACGAGGCTCGTAGGACTGCAACATACATAAATAGTGATGGATTCTTGTTCAAACCACTTTCCTGAGGGTACTCAGACTTCCCTTAGCAATTTTTATACACAATGTAGTTTATAAGCCATTTCCCATTCGGTTCTACACCAATTATCAATAGTTTTAGCATTCTCAGGAACCCTAGCCTTTACTTTACACTTAAGTCCATTATTAATTTAAAACCCAAAGCATATTCATCACACCCAGTCAATACCAACACATGAATTAGTAGTAAAAAGTAATATACTTATTTCGGATTTGAGAAAAATGCTTAGCTTCCTGATTTTCTCTTAATTGTGTTCTTAAGAATAAGAAATTTTACACTTTTGGTGTATTGTAGAACTCGAAGGGGTATTTAACAATGATTAGAGGTCTATTAATGGGGGGAGCCATTTAAGAAATGTGAAGGAAGTTTAGGCTCTAAAAAGGGAAGCGGGATCGTTCGAATTAACTTTGCCTTTTTTATTTAACACGAGTTGGGTCAGGCCTTTTGGTCCATAATGTCGGGCCTGACTACAATTCAAGACAACGAATAATAAACCTTGGCTATGAGTTGTAGTCTTCCTCTATTTATTTTTCTAACCTTACCTGGGTCTCCAGCTGTGATGACTTCAGGTGACGAGTCATTGTCGATGACAATGTCTCATTCTGAGAGTCATCATAACTCCAGATACCACTTACCTGAGAGATATCTCATTGGCTCTTCCTAATAGGTCTAGTGACGAGTCGTAGGAAATCCCTACCACTCGTCGGTCCCTCGTAGGGACTTGGGCACTAAAAAAAATTTTGGTCCTTTCCTGTAATTTCCAGCCCTGCACACTGAACACAAGAGTTACCCTATAATGTAATAAGTACAAAACATGGGTTGCCTCCTACGCAACGCTTGATTTAATATTACGATACGATGTGGTTATGTTGGATACTTAAATTTCCCTAACAAGCCTATGGGTTGACTCTCATGCAACACCTGATTTAATGTCACGGCACAACGTCATTTCCTTGGTTAATCAGACTTCGCCAAGGATTATATTAACATATAATTTTACCTAATCAATATTTCTTATATAGTGCTTAACCCGATACCCGTTCACCTTGAATGAGGCTTCACCATCTCACTTCAGCTAAATATCACCATGTAGGAATAATCTAACCACGGGGAATGGTCCATACCACCTAGACTTCAACTTGCCAGAAAATAAGTAAAATCTTAAATTATATAACAATACCATACCACCAGGCTGTAACACCCTTTTTCTTGATCTTCTTATCATGATAAATCTTTATATTTTTCTTGTACAAAGTTGAACTCTTATAATCTCAAAGTTGGAATTCATTCAACTCATTTACATTGCTCATCCTCAATATTTTTGCACCACTCCACTCAAAATTTAGCTTATTCAATGCCTATAATGCCTTGTGCTAAAGTTTGACTGGCAAGTAGCATGTCTTTCCATACATAAGATGATATGAAGAGGCACTGATAGAGGTTTTAAAAGTTGTCCAGTAAGCCCAAACTGTATCGTTTAACTTTCTTGACCAATCAGTCTTATTAGCATTCACAAACATCGCCAAAATGGACTTGATCTCATAATTGGAGACCTCAACTGGACCACTCATCTACTGGTGGTAAGGTTTTTCCACCTTATGTTTAACACCATACTTTTCGGGCAGGGTGATATTGGGTGTATTTATGCATTCTAGTATCATTATTCTAGCGTTTTAGTCTTGTTTTGAGGATGATTCGTATGATATATGTGTTGATAATGATATGAATGTGTATACAAGTGTTAAAGCATGTGTTTATAATTTTCAAAGTGAATTCCAAACAAGTTTGTACTTAATTAAGTCATTTAGAATTCAACCCAGAAAACTAGTGTTACTAGCTTGAGCTAGGTGTTTGTCTAGTTGGTCTCGATGGATTCTAGTGTGTTTAATGAGTTTCTCTTGATTTAAAGGTGTGATTATGAGTGGGATAACTTGGTTTTAGTGATAAAAGTTAAATTTGAGTGAGTGTATAGCTGGAACAATAAGTGAAAGATTAATGCGAACTAGCCTAGCTTAGCTCTTGTTTTGCTTCATCGTTATGGGTATTGTGTTGTGATTGTTTTTAATTTGTATGGTGTGATTGTGTAGGAATAATAGGGAGATGAATATGATGATATTTTGATGTTAAAAAGTTTGAAAATCCATGGGAAATACACCACAAGACAAGGGACTAAGATGGGAGACTCAATACTTAACCAAAATTCGGAGAACAAATTCCAGAGGCTCAAGGCGATATAGAGGTGACGCCTGATGATAGGCGAATTTACGCACCTATATCAATATATTTTGCCCATATTTTAGCCTAGTTTTGAGAACAAATTATATATTTCATGCACTTTTAGTCCTTTTTCCTGTAAATGAGCTAACGAACATGATTAGTAAAGTTTCAGGTATAAATGATGCATAATTCAGCATTTTATGGCTTACTTGACGCTAAAGAAAGCTCACGAAGGAAGGGAAGGGAGTTTACTCGCCTAAGGACCAAAACTGCTGCATGGAAAATCTGTCCCGGGCTAAAACAGCATTTCTGAAGACTTTGGGGGACCAAAACTGCTGCATGGAAAATCTGTCCCGGGCTAAAACAGAAATTCTGAAGACTGTGGGGACTTACAGACACAAAGCTGGATTTTGACAATGATACATTAACCTAGTACAATTAGGTTATGTATTTCATTATTTTATGTGGATTATGATAATGTTACCTTAACCTAGTACATTTGGGTTAAGGATTTCATTAGTCTAGTAGGATTTGGTTATTTATTTCATTAGCTTAGTAGGAGTAGGATATGGGTATTATAAATACCCTATCATGCTAGAGATTTAAAACAAGGAGGGAGGAAGGAGGGAGAACACAATACTTCCTTCCATCCCTCTCATCTTCACACATCTTCTACTCCTCTATTATTCTACACTACAAACAATTCTACAACTCTTCTAATCTTTCCATCAACTCTATTTTCGTCTATTCTTCTATTCTTAAATTCCGCAACAAGAGAAACGTTACTTTGCAAGAAATCACACCTAACGCCTACCACTCTTGTGCTACACGAAATTGATCATTATTGTGGTATAATAACAATGTCAATTGTGGTCTTCTTCGCATTCATGGGTAACTAAACTTCTCTGTTGGGGTTATGGAAGCCGAATGAGTTACTATCTATTGCTGTGAGTTTGTGAGTTCGAGGCACGTATATTGCTTATATCATTATTCTCTTCATCTTAATCTACATTCTTTGCGGTTGCAAACGCAAGAATACGCCAGTCTAACATTTAACTTGTTCGAGAGAAAAGTTATTTGTCTGGAAAAGAGATAATGTCAAGGTAGTAGGACACCCTTTCCTATTAAAAAGCTAGTGCCGTAACTGGACTAACCTCTTGGAGAATTCGTACCGTTAGACACGCTTTAAGCTCGAGAGAGTTAAAGTGAAATAGTCCTTGTTTAGGTCGAGAGACGCTTGGATTTACCATCGACTACAATCCTCTATAAGCAATTGCATGTCAGAATTCTACACACTCATAGCCAATAGAGACGTATACCTCAGAAGGTGGACATAACCCCAACGCCTCAATTCTCATTGTTTACAACTTACGTAACAATCTTTCTCTTTTACTTTGCTATTTTCAGCTTTTATTTAATTGTTTTGGTGACACATTACAATCCCCCCTTTTTACGAGACTTGCACTAAAAGTCTAGCAATCTTTACTTACTTGTTGACCAAGCTATTCCCTGTGGGATCGATACCCAACCCAGGTTGGGTTCTATATTTGCTAACGACCGCTTTACACTCCTACGAGAGCTGTAGATTGAGCGTTATCAACGCCCCACTTGGAGGAGGGATATGGGCAGGTCACAACCTTTCCTAGAGTGGATCTCAACCTAGGGAGATGCCTCACCTAGAGCGGGGATCAACCTAGGGCAGTACCCCTCCATTCCCATGCTCACAAACTGTTGCAATTCCAACACGGACTTGGCTTACTCCTATACTATAAATACATGTTATATCACGTTTTTACATATATTTTGGACATATTTTCGAGATCAAGGGGCTGCTACAACTTCTTCTTTAGGTTTTTATTATTTTAATTTAATTCATACATGTTTTTAGTCGTTAATTACAACCTTGTGATTACGATTATGGCTATGCGTGGCTAAACGCACTTTTTCGGGTTGAAGCCAAGAACATGAGTACTATTGTTTTGAATTGAATTCATTTAACTTTGCTTATCATTATTGGTTATGTGTTCATCTTTGATTTAACTATTTTAAGGATTCGCGACCCTTGGAATACATTAATTGTCTACCTTTTGACCTCGGGAGAGGGAATAGGGGATAAAATATAGAGATGAACAAAGTATGGTTTGTATTCCTTTATGAAATAAGGAATTCAAAATAGTGTCTAGGATAGGGATGTACTTAGATACCTTAATTGATTCACACATAGGATGATAGTTAAAAGAACTTAAGTGGACTATTACATTCCCGTTCAATGATGTAGTTGTAAGGTTCAACTTAGGTAAAGGATTAGGGGTTGGGACCATGATCACGCAATTAACCCTACGAACTACAACCAAGATAAGCAAGTTAACGAATGAAGCTCAATTACATAGTTGGATTGTTCAAAGTGCTTTAAACCTGGGTTTTCTCTTATTGATTGTTTCAAGATCTTTATTTACGCATTGTTTACTTTTCTACAATTTACAACTTCCAAACTCTCTTAGTGGTTACGCTCGCATCAACTAAATCTTAATTGTGAACTAAAATCGAATTGTTGTTGAATCAAGTCTCTGTGGGATCGATACTTGGATTCTATAAGGCCAATTTACTACTTGATAAGACCACGTACACTTGCGTGTATGCTTGGGTGCTGTCATGTTTTGGACCCGTTACTGGGGACTTGAAATTGGAAATTGTTTTATTTTAGTTTTGATCATTAGAATTCTTTGGTATTTTTATACTTGGTCTTGGTTTTGTGATTGCAGAAAATAGGTTTTAAGGTTAGGAAGCTGGCAAAGGATAGGGATTTGGTTGAACCAAGCCTTGAACCCGAACAACACTTTCATCAATAAAGGAAAGACGCAATCCATCTCCCCCAATTACCACCAATAGAAGAAGACCAAGTTGCTCCTACTCTAATGGCTGAGGAACAAGTTGCCCGCAGAACAGTGAGAGAAGTGGTAATCCCACTTCTAACTATATGACCTCCCCATTTCACAAGCCAGAAGCATAAGGCAATTTCAAACTCAAACAAAATATGGTACAATTTCTGATCAGCAGTGGACAGTTCACAGGGCTTTCACACAAAGATCCACAGGTCCACTTGCATAATTTTTTGGAAATCAATGATATGTTCATCCCGACAGGAATAAATTAAGATTATATGAGGATGACGCTTTTCTCCTTTTCTCTATTGGGGGAAGCAAAAAGTGGTTGGTTGCAGAACTGGCAAATTCATTCACTTCATGGGATGATTTGGCCAGAAAATTCCAAATTCGATTCTTCCCATCTAGTAAGACTGCAAGACTTTGCAGTGAGATAATATACTTCAAACAAAAGTCAGACGAGAATATTTATCATGCTTGGGAGCGGTTCAAGCCTCTTCTTAGGGACTATCCACACCATCAACAGTCTAATGAGGTACTTGCTCATACTTTTATAGAAGCACTTGATCACAATACAAATATTTTGCTAGATTCAGCCACAGGTGATCAAGCGCTGGAATTGACTTATGATGAGCTATACACATTGTTGAACCGCATAGCACAAGGAAATCCCGAATGGCATTCAGATGCTAAAAGTGCCATAAAAATAATAGCAGGTGTATTGGAGGTAGATCAGTTCACTGCCTTATCAGCTCAGGTTGCAGCATTACAAAACATTATTACACTCAGTTTAGCAACTTGAAATTAGGAGCTCCATAGCCTACAACAGCAATCAATGCAGTTCAGCAAGCTAGTGGTTGGTGTGAGATCTACGAAAATAGTGGCCATTCTGCGGCCATGTATGCTTCAAATCCAGAATTAGTGATGTATGTACGCAATGCTCAAAGGGAAAATTATGGTAATGACTACAACATGAAGTGGAAGACTCAACCATGGAATGCCTAACAACAATAAATTCAACAACCACGAGCACAAGGGAATCAACTAATTAGCAACATGGAAGAGATGTTGAAACAACTTTTCACTAATCAAGTACAGTTGACTGCGGACATGAAAAACTTACAAGCAGTCCAGAGAAGCTTAGAGTTGCAGATAAGGCAGTTACAGCAAACATTAAATACTAGGCCACAAGGTGGTTTACCAGCAGATACAGAAAATCTAAAGTAGGTTATGGCAATCACCTTAAAAAGTGGTAAAGACCTTCAAAGAGAACCTCCAAAGGTAACTAGGGAGGTAGATGCAGACTTAACTCTCCCACAGGTTTCTAAAAAGATGTTGAAAAATTAAGGAAGTCTGAGTACTTGAAATAAAAAATTGTTAAAGAAGAAGTGAATAAGACACCGCCACTACCCTTCCCTCATAGGAAAATTAAAGCAAAGGAGGACGCAATGTTTAAGAAGTTCTTTGATACATTCATAGAACTTCACATTAACTTACCTTTGTTAGATATTTTACAGGGTATGCCCAAGTACGCAAAGTAATTGAGGGATGTGGTTGCTAATAAGATGAAATTATAGGATGTAGGGGCAATAACACTAACTGGAGAGTATAGCATTGTAATGACACAGAAAATTCCTAAAAAATTAAGAGATCCAGGAAAGTTTACTCTACCTATCCAAATTGGGAGTAAAGTGATCCATGCATTGAGTGACTTAGGGGCTAGCATAAATCTGATGCCCCTATCTTTGTTTGATACATTGGTCTTGGGAAAGCCTAAATCGACCAAGGTGGTTTTGCAGCTAGCAGATGGATCCATAGCATATCCAGAAGGAATAATAGAAGATGTCCTCATAAAGGTTGATAAATTTGTTATTCCTGCTGATTTTATTATTCTTGATTTTAAGGCAGACGAATAGGTACCAATCATCTTGGGGCATCCATTCTTAGTAACTGAAGGAGCATTGATTGATGTTAGAGAAGGCATACTCAAAATGAGGGTAGAGGATAAAGAGGTGGTATTTGATGTACACAAAGCACCCACAATAATGTCCTAATATAAAGATTTGTATATGATTAATGTGATTGATGGGGACAAATGTGTGGTGGTTAGTCTACCAAAGACCTCTTTGGACTACCTGATTGAGTAGCCTAAGCTTCTACCACATAAGCTTGACATGATGAACATTGATGAGCCTGAAAAGGCTAAAGTTAAGGAATCTACAGCCCTTGAGAATTCACACCCAAGAGGGGTAAAGAAAATAAGAAGATGGAGGCCAAATATGAGAAAGAAAAGGGAGGAATAGGGTTGAGTTGAGCTGGGTCGTGCCACAACACTAAATCAGGCACTGCTTGGGAGGCAACCCAAGTTAATTAGGTATGTTTTCTTTTGAGTTTTCAGTTTTTACTTCACGTAGTAGTTGTTTTTTGTTGAGTCACGGGTTAATGGGAAGTCTGAGTACCATAAACTTGAGCTAAGGAGCATAGAAAAGATTGAGTGTGAGGTCCATGAACTCCTTGATATGTAAAGATGCTACTAGCTAGGCCTAGAGGCCTCAAGGAGTATTTCTATCTCTTGCTTTTAAATTTACTTTTGGGACAAAGTAGATTTTTAAGTGTGGGGTAGGAAAATTCCCAAATTTTGGCTCAATTTAAAAAAAATTATGTGAGATATTCTTGTAAGTGTTATTTTTTATTGCATGATGCAAGTGGGTTTGTTTGTAATAGCATGTTAAATGAGTGAATTGCTACTTTAATGAATCCTAGGCTTATTTTTGTAACTCTTATACTTTTTAGCTTAAATTTGAATTATGTTATTATTTGGTTGGGAGTTTATGATGATCCTATTGAGTTGAGAATGGGTCATGTGCGTGTGAGAATTTTGTATATTCCTTGTTGCATGTGGTGTCTAGAACTTGCTCGATGTGTGTGCAAAGCAAAATAAAGAGTATGGGCTTTGGAGATGATTTAGGCATTTCTTTGATAGCCTTGTTTTATACCTTCTATTTGTCCTACCCTTTGTGTATTATCCTAGTTAACCCCCATTGAGCCTTTAGCCTTTTCCTTGGTAGCCACATAAGTAGCCTAATCCCTTCTTTTATGGACCTTAATTAGATCCAAAAGCTCCTAGGTGCTTTAATAAAAAATTAATTTGGTAAGGAGTTTGAGAAATTGAAGAAGAAAAAGGTAAAATTGATGCCCCAAGGTAATAGTTATTGGTGTTTATATTTGATGTGTGGTGGTTGGGAGTGATATAAATGGTGTTAGAAATATTCCCATGGTTGTAGAAAATGATAAAAATTAAATCTTAAAGGAATAAATAATACGCCCACCATGTGTTTGTGAAAATGCTTAAAAGAGATGGGGCAAAATAAAAGAATGGGGTACACAAAAATGGTGTAAATTGGTTGTTGGAAATTGGTTCTAAATGTATAATAAAGTGTATTAAAGCGCTTAGAGAGGTTAGTCACTATTCCTAAATAGTTTCTACCCGACCCTTAGCCTACATTACAACCGGAAAAAAAACCTATTTAATCCTATACTTGACATTTTGATATTAGTGGAGCACTACACTAAGGGCAGGCCTATGGTTCATTGTGCTAAACTTGTGAATTCCTTATGCGAGTGAGCGTAATTTGATTCTTATACCCATCATATTATAAATTGCTTAATTATGAGTGATTATGCGTAACTCTCTTGTTATGACAACACATGTTTGATGAATATGGGTGATTAGTATAATGTCTTTGATTGAATGATAAGCATGAGTTTGCCAACTAGGTGAGTCGATTCTTGAGGCTAGGATGTTTTGGAGTAGTGTTCATAAGGTTTCAATTGTGTTTGTAACATGCTTAGTGTAGAACTTATATTCTATGTAGTCATGGTAATACTAGCTTGAGTGTCTTGCACAGAGTAGAAGTGTAGAGTCTCCATATCATAATGTTTATAGTGAAGAGTTGTTCGAGGACGAACAAGGCTTTAAGTGTGGGGTGGTGATGTTGGGTGTATTTATGCATTCTAGTGTCACTATTCTAGCCTTTTTAGTCTTGTTTTGAGGATGATTCGTGTGCTATACAGGTTGATAATGAGATGAATGTGTATATAAGTGTTAAATTATGTGTTTATAATATTCAAAGTGAATTGCAAACAAGTTCATACTTAATTAAGTCATTTAGGGTTCAACCCAGAAAACTAGTGTTACTAGCTTGAGCTAGATGTTTGTCTAGTTGGTCTCGTTGGATTCTAGTCTATTTAATGAGTTCCTTATGGTTTAAAGGTATGATTATGAGTGGAATAACTTGTTGGTAGTTATAAAAGTTAAATTTGAGTGAGTGTACAGTTGGAACAATAAGTGAAAGATCAATGTGAACTAGCCTAGCTTAGCTCTTGTTTTGCTTCATCATTATGGGAATTGTGTTGTGATTGTTTTTAATTCGTATGGTGTGATTGTGTATGAAGATTTGGCAGATGAATATGATGATATTTTGATGTTAAAAAGGCTGGAAATCCATAGGAAAGACACCACAATACAAGGGACTAAGATGGGAGTCTCAACACTTAGCCAAAATTCGGAGAACAAATTCCAGAGGCTCAAGGCGATAAAGAGGCGACGCCCCACTTGGAGCAGGGATATGGGAAGAGCGCAACCTTTCCTGGAGAGGCGCTCAACCCAGGGCAACACCTCACCTGGAGCGAGGCTCAACCCAGGGCGGCGCCCCTTCCATTCCCGTGCTCACAAACTGCTGCAATTCAATTCCAACACGGACTTGGCTTACTCCTATACTATAAATACATGTTATATCACGTTTTTACATATCTTTTGGACATATTTTAGGGATCAAGGGGCTTATACAACTTCTTCTTTAGGTTTTTATTATTTTAATTTAATTCATACATATTTTTAGTCATTAATTACAACCTTGTGATTACGATTATGACTATGCGTGGCTAAACGCCCCTTTTTCCGGGGTTGAAGCCAAGAACATGAGTACTATTGATTTGAATTGAATTCTTTTAACTTTGTTTATCATTATTGGTTGTGTGTTCATCTTTGATTTAACTATTTTAAGGATTTGCGACCTTTGGAATACATCAATTGTCTACCTTTTGACCTCGGGAGAGGGAATAGGGGATAGAACATGGAGATGAACAAAGTATGGTTTGTATTCCTTAATGAAATAAGGAATTCGAATTAGTGTCTATGACAGGTATGTACTTAGATAGCTTACATGATTCTCACATAGTATGATATCTTAAAGAACTTAAGTGAACTATTACATCCCCGCTTAACGATGTAGTTGTAAGGTTCAACTTAGGTAAAGAATTAGAGGTCGGGAGACCATGATCATGCAATTAACCCTACGAATCTACAACCAAGATAAGCAAGTTAACGAATGAAGTTCAATAACATAGTAGGATTGTTCAAAGTGCTTTAACCCTGAATTTTCTCTTATTAATTATTTCAAGATCTTTATTTATGCATTGTTTACTTTTCTACAATTTATAACTTCCAAGCTCTCTTTGTGGTTATGCTTGCATCAACTGAATCTAAATTGTGAACTAAAATAGAATTGTTGTTGAATCAAGTCTCTTTAGGATCGATATTTGGCTTCTAGAAGGCCACTTTACTACTTGATAAGACCATGTACACTTGGGTATGTGCTCGGGCACTGTCACAGGGCCTTAAACAGAAGATTACAGAAATGAGACCCACCATTACTAATAATTGCACGTGGAATGCCAAATCAAGAAAAGATGTTTTTCTTCAAGAATACATTGACACTTCGACCCTTATTATTAGGAAGTGTAATCGCCTCTACCCACTTCAAAACACAACCGACTGCCACTAGTATATACTTAATCCTATAAGAACACATAAGCTGACCCATGAAATAAATTCCCTACACATCAAACAACTCTAACTCCAAGATAGGTGTCATGGAGAGTTCATATTTTCACAAAATATTATCTTACCACTAACACTAATTATAGGCTCTTACATAATCATGAGCATCCTTGTAAATAGTCGGCTAATAGTACCCATACTACAGAATTTTATGGGTTGTACGGGTATCACCATGATGACCCCAAAATGGTGATGAATTTCAAGCCTTAAGAATTCTCATAATCTCTACCCAGGAATACACCTCCAAATAACTCCAACTGCACATACCCAAAAAAAATAAGGCTCATCCCAGAAAAACTTTCTCACCTCAAGCATGAACCATTTGCACTGCTAGAATGTTAAATCATCTGGTACAAGATCACTTGCCAAATAGTTGGCAAAATCAGCAACCTAGGGGATTAAGTCTTGTGATACTTCCATGACCTGCTTATTTGGAAAAGTATCATCAATTTCAAGCTCATCTTCTAATTTCAGCATTGCCTCCTCCTCGAGGTGGGATAGGTGATCTGCAACCTAGTTTTCAGTGCCTTTTCGGACTTTTACCTCTAAGTCAGATTCTTACAACAAGAGTACCTAATGAATCAATCTCGGCTTAGCATCTTTCTTCGATATTAGATACATTAATGATGCATAATCGGTATAAATAATGACTTTTGTCCCTATCAAATAGGATCAAAATTTCTCAAAAGCAAAAACCACCGTGAGTAACTCCTGCTCAATAACTATATAATCTATCTGCGTGGGGTTTAATATTTTACTGGCATAGTAGATTAGGTGAAGGATATTCTCATATTGTTGGCCTAAGACGGCTCCCAAAGCCATACCACTAGCATCGTACATCTCCTTAAAAGATAAGGACTGGTTTGGAGACACAATAATAGGAGTCGAGATCAACCGCTCCTTAAAGCTCTCAAAGGCCTTGAGAAAGGCATCATCAAACATGAACTTTACCTCCTTTAAAATCTTGCATTATGGTTTAACAATTTTAGAGAAGTCCTTGATGAATCTCCAATAGTTTCTAGCATGATAGAAAAAACTTCTAATACCTCTAACTGAAATCGTAGGAGGTAATTTTTCAATCACCTTTTATCTTCACCTTGTCAACCTTAATACCTCTCTTCAAAATCTTGTGTCCGAACAATCCCTTCCTTTAATATAAAGTGACATTTTTCCTAATTTAACACCGGATTGCACTCCTCACATCTCTGAAGTGCATTGGCCAAATGGGCCAGACAATCATCAAACGAGTCTCCAACAACCAAAAAGTCATCTATAAAGACCTTTATAGTGTCCTCCACCATATAAGAAAATATCGACATCATGCAATGCAGAAAGGTGGTGAGAGCATTGCAAAGTCCAAATAGCATCCTCTTGAATGCAAAAATACCATATGGGCAAGTAAAAGTAGTTTTCTCTTGGTCTTAGAAGGCGATGGAAATCTGATTGTACCACGAATAACCATCAAGAAAATAGTACCAACCCCTGCCTATAAGTCTGTCTAGCATCTGGTTCATGAACGATATAGGAAAATGGACCTTTTATGTCTAAGTGTTCAACTTTCTATAGTTCAGGTACACTCTTCATCCAATAAGCAGTCTCATAGGCACTAACTCATTGATGTCATTTAGGACCACAGTAATCCCACCCTTCTTAGGTACACATTGAACCAAGCGCACTCACTTTCTGTCAGCAATGGGATAAATCATAAATGCATCTAGCCACTTTTTGATCTCTTTATTCACCACTCCTTGCATAGGTAGGTTCAAATGACGCTGGTGCTCGATACTGGGAACTCAATCTGGTTCAAGCTAAATTTTATGATTACAAACCTCGGGTGGAATCCCTATAATATTTGTAATAGTCCATTCGATGACCCTTTTGAATCTCTTTAATACTGAAATCAACACCTCAACTTGTGTATCCAATAAATCAGAAGTAGTGATGACTGATAAGGTATTGTCGGCCCCCAAAAATACATATCGCAAGAGAGAGGGAAGGGCACCTTTAATTCCAAGATCGGTGGCTCCTCAATAGATGGTTGAGATGGCGGAGTTGCTCTATTTTTCAAATCAAGATCTAACTTTTTTGGTGCATAAGAAGAAGAACCTCAGCCATAGAGTGTGATCATCATCTTATCATATTCATCAATGCCATTATTGTCAAAGTTTATGATAACCATAATTAGTGCCTCAACACCAAGTCTCTTCTCAATAGGTACAGTCAATGCGTCAATGCACCATCATCAACAGTGTCTATCACAGACACCATCTGCATATCCTTTGACTGCTGTATCGACTGACACACATTAAAAGTAACTTGTTCATCATTAAGTCAAAATTTTATCTACCCAATCTCCATGTCAACCAATGCCCTACCCATGATAATAGGAACTTTGAAATCCATTTCACAGTCAAGGATCACAAAATTAGCTGAAAATATGAAGGACACCACCTTCACCAACACATCACAGAAACTACCAATTGATTTTTTCACAGTGTGGTCGGCCATCAATAATCTCATAGATGTCATCTTGTGTGTTCCCAACCCTAATTGCTTGTACACAACCAACAATATCAGATTTATGATAGCTCCCAAATCATACAATGCTTGAGCAAAGTTAATAGACCTAATAGTATATTAAATTATAAAAGCTCTGGGATCCTCCTTCTTCTCAACTAGAGATCGGGGAGTGATAGCACTACAATGGTGCATATTATGACGGGCTCAAAAGTCACCATCCATTTCTTAGTAACCAAATCTTCCATGAACTTTGTATAGCTAGACATCTACTCCGATGCTTCCATAAAAAGAATATTAACAGACAATTTCTTCAACATCGGTATGAACTTCTGATACTTCCATTACTCTTGCTTCTTCTTTAATCTCTGAGGAAAATGTGAGGAAGGTCGTGGAATGGTCTTTACTACAGGTTTTAATTCCTTTCTTTTACCTTTATCCTTCTCAACTCGTTTATCAACACCCGTCAATTTTTATGATGACTCACCACTAGTCACCAACTTTTTAAGTTCCATTTTGGGTGCATCATACATCATCCCATACCTCATCAGCTCCAGTTATAGAGGGATCAATAGTTGTCTTCCCACTTCGAGTGGTGATAGCTAAATAGTAATTGTTGTTCTTTAAATTCTACATAGTGTTGCCTGGAAGAGTGCCTAACTGATGTTGATTCAAAGTAGTCGACATCTGACCAAACTGCTGCTTAAGATGCTTAATCACGGTACCATGCGATTCTACTTTCTGGATCAGTCCCGAAATATCTGTCTTAATCTCCTTAAGGTAACTCTCTTGATTTTTTGAACCTTGAACTACCTTAGTAAGCAATGCTTCCAACCACGAATTAGTATCAAGATTTCTCAGTGGAACATATTCACCATTTTCTTCTTATAATCATCCTTTTATCTCCAGTCATTATCTCTCTCTGTGCTTCGATCCCTATATTTATTCCCATAATAGTTTCGACCTTGATTCTCTTGCCTTGAGTTTCGAGCGTCCTGATTGGACCATTAGACATTGGCTCGAAAACCTGCTATCTATCTATCTAAATACTTTACTTCCTTCTTAATATTAGAATCATACAACTTAGGAGATTTACCTTGTGCGCCCACTGCATTCACTTTCTCAACATTCATAATTGCAGATTACTTCGCCAGTAACCTAATTTTTGTCCTCAATTATGCAACCTCCTGAGCAACTATATTATATATATTTTGTTGCTTACTGGAAGTGCCAATAGCATAGGTATCAGGTTTTTTTTGCCTCTCAAGTATGCCACCTCAGTTGGCATTAGAGACTTGATCTAAGATTTCCATGGTTAAATCCCATCGAAGGCTTATGAAAGCCCACCAGTAATAGTTTCTGCAACAACTTTGGTATTGGCATTTAGGGATCTATAAAATATCTCAAGAAAATTCCTCCCTGAAATATGATGATTGGTCACAGTTGTCAACTTCTTCTTGAAATGCAACCAAGTCTCATACAATGCCTCAGAATGCAACTACCTAAAATTATAGATCTCATCCTTTAATTGAAATATTCTAGAAGGCAAAAAGAATTGGTCAAAGAACTATTTCCGAAGCCCATTTCAATCAGTGATGGACCCACAAGGTAGTTCCCCTACCAGAATATCGCTTCACCAGTAAGAGAAAATGGGAACAACCTAAGTCTCAAAGTTCCGAATTTACCCTATGTAAATTATACGAAGTGTAAATCCCAAAAAAATTCATGATGTTCATATTGGCATCATCAGACGGCAGACCAACAAATACACCCTTCAGATTCAACAACTGGATCATAACACTCATAATATCAAACTTCACCCTCTGGGGAAACTTAGGAGGAATGGTAGTTTCTATCTCGACGGGCTCAAAATATCCCAAATCTTCCTATGGATCATCATATGCTAGTAAAAATGAAAGAGTTGAAGTGTTTGAGCTTTCTATCTTCTAGCTCTGTCGAGTTCTGCTCGACGCTCTTCTTGTTGTCTAACCCTTTTCTCTTGAGCTACATGATGGGCAACAATATTACTTCTTGTATTCTCTTCAGCCAATAGCCGAGTAGTAGTTTACGCGGTTATTTCCTGAACACCTATAGGAGGTTGAGGATTCAAGAGATTTGGGTCATCATGAGCTCTATGCCCATGTCTTGCCATTTTATAATTCTGTCATAGGGTTCTTTCAAGCTCAGTGTCAAGTGGGATCAAAGGATTTCCTTGACTCTGAGTATTGGGCATATACCAGTGTAAACCCCAATAACAGTAGAAAAACAAAAATCGACAGCCTCAACAAACTCAATCAATTAATCCGACACCGTATTCCCCGATAACGATGCCAAAATTTATGTCTCCCAAATTATACCTCAAAGAAATATAATGTGGTCGCTGTCAAATATATAACCCAATAAAAGTTAGGGTTAAACCCATGGAAAATAGGCTGAATATCTCTCACGAATTTGTTGAAGTAGCCAGAATAATGCAGAAAAGTAAATGAGGGGGGGTTGTGAGAACATTATCAAGAGTAACAAATCTTTGTCGCTTTGGTTGAAATCAATATGAGATAAATACTAGGACCGTGTTCCCTCTGACTTCCAAACTTAGTAAACTTATTGTGCTTCACCGAACTATCCCAATACCTTACATGTAGAGTCTGATAAGATATGTATCACAAAGTATTTTTTTAAACACATTCAGTGAATTTCACTCTTTACTTTTTGAGTCTCAGAGTGTCGCCTTACTAACCCTTATCTTGGATCCCAGATTAACTATTACCTTTTGAGTGTTAAGTTAACTAGATGAAGGTTGGTAGCCTCAATTTACTGTTGTGATCTTCTTCTTCTAATCTCTACTTCTCTTTTGAAGTAAGTATCAAATATAGGTAAGTTCTTAACTTCTGCAGACGTTAAGAAGGAAATCAAACCAAAGATGATCGCAATACATGCAAGAATATTGATTAAGAATGACTTCACACTTTCTCTACTTCATTATTCTATCAGGGTTCTCATAACCCTAGTTAGGTGGTTTATCCGTTCATAGTTGCAAGAACATCTATTGAATTCAAGGAAGAAAGCATATGAAAAGTCTTACAATAATTTAAGAACAAAACTCAGAATCTCAAATTAATAATCAATCATAAGTATACTGTTGTATATGTAAAGAGTGCGTAAACTTATACAAAAATATCAAAGGAGTATTTATAGTTTCATAAAATAACCTAGAAAACCTAACCAAAACAAAATAGAAAAATAAAGTTGAAGTGGCTATGCCTCAGGCAACGAGTCGTCTGGACTAACAATGACTCGTTGTCAACTCTGTTTCCTGTCTTCTGTGCTGAGTGGTAACGACTCGTCGTCTCTCCCTATGAGTTGTTGGCTGGATTTATAATCTCTCCAATGAAATATCAGCTTTCAATATCTTTTCTCAGATGCTTAGAATAATTAGCACAATGAGTCATAGTTAGAGAAAGACTTTGGGTGCCAAGCCAAAGCAAACCTCAAGGTTTGCGGCACATGGCCAAAGCAAACCTGAGGTAGTGTGTTTTGGCAATTCCTCCACGGCGCAAAGCTAGAACCCTGGACAATGTCTTACTCAAACATTCATAACTTTTGACTCCGAATTAGGATTGACGATCGATCGGTGGCATTGGAAAGAAGACTCAAAGGGCTTTAATTTGATATATTATGGGCCATATAACTACTCATAATATCTTTTTTTTATTAATATTATTTGATAGAAATTGAACTGTTAGATAAATGATACTCTCAAACCTCACATCTTCCAAAACCAAAATCTTTATGCAAGTAAGTTTGTGTATTTAGAGATGGGTAGTAAAAGAGAGTTTTAGATGAAAAATATTTATTAAGACAATGAAGAGCATAGTTTTCCACAACCATAATGAATCACTCCACAAGAATAAAGGTCCACCATGTAGAAGTACAAAAAGGAACTTGCAACTAGTACTTGGATAAATCTAACATATTTTTAACTTCTATCTAATCAGGGACTACTTCGACTTTACCTGATTTTTAACGTGTAGGCAACTAATCAGCTTGGCTATCACTTCAGCAACCACATCTTTGCTTGCTAACACCAGCTTAGTAAATACTGATTGTAGCACTAATTTACTTTTCTCTTTCCCACCATCCTTATTCAATTCCAATACTTACTTTGCGCGTGTAGTACCCACCAATTCGACAATCTCCGGCTTAGTTTGATTTAGGGTTTTCCTTTTTATATATTTATGATTTGTAAGTACATAATCCTTTGCTTTATTGTCCATTTCACTGATTTGCTTCTAAGTACTATTTTATTCAAGATCTCATAAAAAATTAAGGACCAAAATTGTGTTTCACAACTTTGTTAATTTCTGGAAAATAGTTTTTAGAACTTGAGTGGCATAGATGAGAAAAAAAAGGTTAAAACAACTACTACTTAGGGGTGTTCATGGGTCGGTAATGGGTCAAAATCATAACCAAACCAACTTAGTCGATTTATAACTTTCTAAAACCAACCCAAACTAACACAAAAAATAACCGTCGGTTTGGTTCTTATAAGTTTAGTTCGGTTTGATTCGGTTTATAACTTTAGCTAATGACAAAAGTTAATTTTTTAAAAATAAATTCAATCCAACATATGAGATGTCAACCGAGTGTTGTGCCTTAACCTTGAAACTAAGATGTCAATTCATTGATATACTTAGGCAACGTCACGAACAACACCATATGAACACTTCTACAAAAAAATATTTAGAAACTACATATAAGAGAACGATACGATAAACTCTTCAAAAAGTGAACACATATTTTTTTTCTCAATAGGGACAAAAAAAAGTTCAAAACTAGCGATTATCTATAGTTTACTGAAATTCACCTAGATAATTTTCACAATTAGTATCATTTGTCATTGAAAGTGCAAAAATTATTTAGAATCTCATAACGTACTGTCAACTAGATGGAGACATATGACTAAAAGTGTTACAGCTAAAGTTAAATTCATGATTAAAATTTAAAATGTAACAAATATTTATATTTTATTCATGAATAATATATATATAAATTTTTATTGGTTCAATTTGGTTATTTTATCGGTTATTTTAGAGTAAAACCAAAACCAAACCACATAAGTATTGGTTTTTAAAATATAAAATCAAACCAAACTAAATGTTCGTCTTTTTTATCAATTTGGTTTGGTTCGCGGTTCTGTTTGGTTAAAAACCAAACCGTGAACACCTCTAGCAAGTACTGAGTTGTAGTAATTACTAGTGGTGATAGGCCCGTGCTGAGCACGAGCACAACATGCTAAGATTAATTTTTTAAAATTATCGTAAAAGTAGTGAAATAAATCGTTATAATTAAGTATTGATATATTTATATACAATATGTGTGTATATAGAAATTTAATCACAGTTTATATTCTCCCGGTAATTTAACCATCTAAAGTTTAGATCTTTCATTAAGTGTTAAGAAAATATATTTATGCATGAAGTGGCGTAAAAAATTAAATAGTTTTAAATAATTTAAGTTTTTGATTATTCTGATTTATAATACTTTTTCTTCTATTCCAATTTAAGTGACACTGATATAATTTCGAGAGTCGAACAAATAACAATTAAAGTAGCAAAACAGACATAACTTAAATGACTCATAATAACTAATTAGAAGTGATATAATAAAATTGCTAAAAAAAATATGTGCGAAAATAACTTAAGTGGGCCTCATTTAAGGTGTCAAGTTAATTTAAAACATCTAGAGTTAATTTATTATTTTATGTCCATTTTATATTTTTTATTAAATATTTTTTATAATACTTAAATGACTTCTAATAATTAATTAGAGGTAATATAGTAAAATTACTGTTGAAACAACTGAGCAGACATGTCATAAATGTCTATTTTACTTTTTATTAAATATTATTAGTTTTCTAATTCATAAATGAAATATAGTAATTAATTAGGGGTGATATAGTAGCATTACAGAGCAAGCAGTGATTAGCAAACATGTCGACCACCGAAACGAAAAAGTTTACGTATTTCATGCTTCATTTATTTGTACCTAATAAAAATTAAAAGTTTGATCATTCACATCTTAGTTCATAACTATGTATTTAATTTTTTATTGAGTTAATACATAAAAATGACCCAAAACTTGACACCAAATTATAACTTTGACCTTAAACTTTGACAGTGCACAAATATGACCTTTTAACTATTCAAAACTGCACAAATATGACCTCCAATCCTACGTGAAAAAACGCGTGTTCAACACGCAAAACTGGGCGCGTCCAGCTTAAAATCTAAGGGCATAATACATAAATATGACCTTAAACTTTGACAGTGCACAAATATGACCTTTAACTATTCAAAACTGCACAAATATGACATTTAAATGACTCTTCACTATTATTTTTCCATTATTTTTGACTCAAGATGAAAAGGACATCTAATTTCTTTTGTCATTGCGAAAAAAGAGCAATATTGAAGATTTATTAATTAGGCGGGTCAGCCATATATGAAAAATCGAGCGGGCATATATATATTATAAAGTAGAGGACGAATTTAAGTTATATAATATATCTAAATATTATTTGTTTAAATATTAAATTAAAGATGAAACTATACTAAGAATAAAAAAATTATAGTTTTAATAAAACATTATTAAATTAATGTTATTAAGGATAGTAGTAGTCGTATATTAAATATCAAATTAACGTAATTAAAATGTTATTAAATTAACATTATTAAAACGTTATTAAATTAACGAGGGGCGGACCTACGTGATTGCCATATGATTCACCAGAACCCCCTCGGTAAAAAAATTACGTTGTATATATATAAGATAGAAAATGTATATTTATGTACGTATATTAATGTTGAACCACATGAAACAAGACACTTAGATAGCCCAGTAGTGTTATTTGCTCTTCTTGGGCGCTTCCTTCAGCCTACTGTGCGGGTTCGATCCCTGCTAATGGCTGTTTTTTTTTTAAAAGCAAGGTACTGCTGCTATAGAAATAAATAAATAAATAATAATAATAATTTTTTTAAATTAAAAAAAGTTAGGTGCTGCTACTATAGAAATAAATTTAAAAAATATAATAATAATAATAATAATAACAATAATAATAGTAATAATAATAATAATAATAATAATAATAAAAACGACATCGTTTTAATACAAAAAACAAAACTTTGACAACAGTGCACAAATATGACCTTTCACTATTCAAAACTGCACAAATATGATCTCTCTCCAAGTTAGCCCTTTTAACGACGTGGCACCGTGTGATTAGATTACCTTTTCACGTAGGCGCGAGTGAGACTCACGCATGGAGTTACAAAATCGAAGGTCATATTTGTTCAGGTTTTGAATAGTTAAAGGTCCTATTTGTGCACTATCAAAGTTTAAGGTCAAAGTTATAATTTGGTGTCAAGTTTAAGGTCATTTTTATGTATTAACTCTTTTTTATTTGAATCCAATCCTTTAGATCTCAATAAGTATACCACTCCCATAATCCCTTTTTGACACACATATGACATCCAATTATTTTTAATTTATCATTTTGTATCTATTTTATTCTTGATATTAAATATTATTTATTATTTAATATTTAAGTGACTTATAATAACTAATTAGAAGTGATAAATAATTAGGTTTCAGCCATTAAGCGTTTCAGCCATTAAGGGTCATAAAATTCATTTAAAAATTATTTAGGAGGTAAATAATTACAGGTTAAGTTTAATGAGTAAAGTAAGTTTTCGTTACAAGTTTAGGAGGTAAACATGCCTTTTTGAAGTAGACATTTCATAAATGTCTATCGTATTTTTTTAATTCAATATTATTAATTTTTTAATATATAAATAACTTATAATAATTAATTAAGGATGATATAATAAAATTATGGTTAAAGAGCTAAAGCAGGTATGTGGTAAATATCAATTTTACTTTTTTTTAATTATATATTATTAATTTTTTAATATATAAATAATTTATAATAAGTAATTAAAAATAATATACTAGAATCATGTGAAAACTAAAGTAGACATTTAATCCATAAGATGCTGAGTATATAATAATTAATTTGGGGTGATAAAAAAGTAAAATCATGTTAAAAGCAAATCAACCAACACCACATTACTATTACCAACAACAAGCACTGCCCCACTCTGTTGATCCACCAGTCATGTTACTGCTTCATACTCCCCAGTTCAGCCATTTTCTTCCTTAGGTAAATCTAATATTCCCTTGGGCAAAAGTTTAGGGTTTGTGATCTCTATCTTTTTCTGCATTCTCCTTCTCATCAATAGGTAATTGTTTTTGCCAATTCTAAAGGATTTCAAAATTTCATACATTATCCAGATCTATAATTTATGTCATGCCCCTGCACTATTATCCCTCTTTCTGTTACTGTTATTGCTAAATGGCAACTCACATCTGTCCATTTGCTGCGCCTCATCCTTTTAAGTCATTTAATTGTGGATTTTAGAATTTTTTTGATGCTTCTATCTGGAATTTGCCTCCTTTGTGATCTTTGGGGCACTTATTGGAAGCTATACTTTTGTGATTGATCTGTTTGAATTTCCCATTAAGTCAAGTATGTGGGAATAGATGCTGTTTTAAAGTGGATCAGTTTCCTTGATGTGCTTTATTAACAGTGTACTAATATTTATTGCTATCTGAACGCTTAAATGGTATTTCTATTGAAATAGGTACAGCCACATTGCTGGATACGGTGAGCTAAATTGAATTTTAGAGCCTGCTAACAAGTTTCTGTTCAAGAGTGTTAGGGACTGTCCTCTCGCATTGTCATTGGGCATCTGCTGAAAGTTAGATTGTCCTTATGGGTTCTCGATTCCCATCTCATCAATTGAGCAGTGGCCTTTATGTATCTGGCCGGCCTGAGCAGCCAAAAGAAAAGACCCCGACTATGAGCTCAGCTGCCATGCCGTATACCGGAGGGGATATTAAAAAGTCTGGAGAACTTGGAAAAATGTTTGTTACCCCAATGGATGGCTCGAGGTCACGGAAATCTGGACCTATCAACAATGCCCCGTTGAGAACAGGATCCTTTAGTGGTGTTACTTCTCATTCAGGTCAACTTAATTCAGTCAATCGTATGACGACTTCTGGTGGTCCTGGATATGTTTCTACGAAGAAGACCAACTCTGGGCCTTTAAATAAACATGGGGAGCCTATGAAGAAGTCCTCTGGTCCTCAAGCTGGAGGAGGTGCTGTTTCGTCCCGCCAAAATTCTGGCCCTATCCCACCTATTCTCCCTACCACAGGCCTTATTACATCTGGTCCTCTAAATTCCGCTGGAGCTCCTCGAAAAGTTTCAGGTCCCTTGGATTCAACAGGGTCAATCAAGCTGCAGAATTATTCTTTAGTTAATAACCAAGCAGTTACTCGCCTTAACAAATGTGAAGAATACTCCTTCCGCAAGAGCTTCCCAAAGCCAATACTTTGGTCCATCATTCTTTTATTTCTGATGGGATTTATTGCTGGTGGTTTTATTCTCGGTGCTGTTCACAATCCCATTCTTCTGGTAGTTGTTGTTGTCCTATTTGCAATAGTTAGTGTGGTGTTCACATGGAATACTTGTTATGGAAGAAAAGCTATTGTTGGTTTCGTTTCTCAGTACCCAGATGCTGAGCTTAGAACTGCAAAAAATGGCCAATTTGTTAAAGTTTCTGGGGTATGTATCGCCTTCGCGTGAAACCTTTGTGTGTACTTCCTTTGTTGCTCTTCCTATCTCATTCTCTCAAATAAATGGCTACTACTATTCTCACCTATCAGAAAAAAAAAAAAAAAAGCTACCACAATTCTCATTTGTCATAGTTATGCCCTCTTTACTAAAGTCCGGTGACATGTGAAATTGGTATAGTAGTAATGATTTCGAAATTAGATGTTGAACTTGGGTATTACTGTTAGTTATCATTAATGATTTAGTCAACTCGTGATTTAATTTGTATCTTGAATAGATGCATTAGTGTTGAATTATTAAAAAATTGTTACTCACTGGAGTATCATGGTTCTATTGTGTTTATTAGACTGCTAATGATGATCAAAAGTTCCCTTTTCACTTTGGATTTATTATTTTGTGGTGAAAAAAATTCTTTCAATTACTTTGCAAAATGAAATAATGCTTAAAAATGTCAAAACTTTAGAGTTGGGGATCCGAGGATCTAAATAAGATGTCCTTGTGTAATGGAGAATTGCAATTGGAAGGACCTTCAAAATTTTATTTTGTTTTTCAATATAACTAGTGCTGCTATTCCTTTTTCACTTTGGTTATCTCTAGTATTTTGTTGTAACACATTTCTCTTCAGTTTTTCAACATAGCTTTATGCTTTTTCTCGAGCTGGGGGTCTTATTGGAAAAAGCCACTTTGCCACCCAAGGTAGGGGTAAGGTCTGCAAACGCCCCCACTGTACCTAGACCCTGTTTGTGTGATCACACTGGGTATGTTGTTGTTGTAGGCACTTCTCACTTTGGCTGCAATGTTATGTAAAGGACTTCATAGAAGATGATTCTTCTACAACTGTATTTATACTAGTTTCTGATGACAACATTAATTGGAAATGAATTATTTGTTGTTTTAACTTCTATAAGATTCTGCTTTTAAAGTTTTTTTTCGTTTAACTTGGCTTCTTGAGCTTAAAATACTATTCCTAGTGTTATGAGTAACTTGTTTGACTTTAATAAATATTTTTAAGCTTGTAGTTTTAGTTTTTTATGTTGTTCTTGCTTTATTTTGATCCCATTTTGGATATCCCATCCTGATTCAATGTTTTTGCAGGTAGTTACCTGTGGAAATGTCCCTCTTGAATCCTCGTTTCAGAAGGTTTCTAGATGCGTATATACAGTCACAAGCTTATACGAGTACCGAGGGTGGTATTCGAAAACTGCCAATCCAGATCACCGTTGGTTTACCTGGGGTCTTCGTGCACTGGAGGTGAGGAAAGATTGTTTAAGTCCCTTGTCCATTTAGTAAGAAACCAATGTTACTGTGATTTCTTCCTTGTATTGGTGGCCCATGATGATAGAAACTAATTAATGCTATACGAATATTGCTTAATTTTTCTATTGCTTTCTTGTGTTTCATGGCCCTAGTATTAAACAAAGAAATTGCTGGGAGCAGGTGTTTTTTTCCCCAAAATTTTTGTTGAAAACAAGAAAATGTTTGAGGATCATTCTTATGCTGCTTATCTCTTCTTTTTGCATGTTAAGCTTTAAAGAGAGATCTCGAGGTCTCTAAATTCGGCACCTAGACATTAGTAGAAAAGGGGCCGCATGGTGTATGAAGCATCCCGCGTTGATGAAGGTTCTGGGGAAGGGCCGCACCCCAAGGCGGTGTCATGTAGAAACCTACCTAACACAAGCATCCACAGCTAGAATTTAAATCAAAGAAAAAAAACAGATAGCTTGGAGTTGAGAAAGCAAAAAACATGAACCAAGATTTGGGCTTGTCTGGGTTGTTAGCATGTCACACTGCTTTATAAGTTTTCAGCATTGGGAGTCCCTTTGTCGCTGGTCAGAATAAGAGTTATATGAAATGTCTGAAGTACAATTGAATAAGGTAAGAATAACAATACGGACAAAAGTAAACTCAAGAAATCTTCTAAATCTAACATAATAAAGCAACAATGCTTCTTCAATTCGAGACAAAGTCATAAAATTTGCTCCTTCAAAATAATTCGTATAGACGGGATAACTAGAAAGTAAATGTCACTATAGGAAGAAGGCTCCAACTTTTAGGGAACTACCTAATTCTTGTTTATAGGGAGAAGTAATTATCCTAATGCCATGCCCTTTGACTGGATGTGTTTCAAGTTACCACAAATAACCACTACCATGATATAATGGAATTTTTTGAATTCCAACAACATCAACATACCCGGCGTAATCCCACAAGTGGGGTCTGCGAAGGGTGGTGTGCGTGCAGACCTTACCCCTACTCAGTGGAATACCCAGCTTACAGAAAAACACAGTTTGTTGGCGTTTGAAGTAAACCAATCAAAACATGCTTCAAAGCACTGCTCCAACTAACCAATGGAAAAGTTCTAGGCAAAGAAAAGTAGAAGACAGAATGAGACTTATATGCATTTGTATTCTAGAAAAGTATTGATATCTTGAAGTGTTCTAAAAACTTCTAAGGTTGCGAAGTGATATCGAACAAGCTACGGAAACTAAAATTTTAAGTACGAAAAGTAAAGAGATAATCAAGATAGGATTTAGATAGACGCAAATAAGAAGAAGGAACTAAGAACTGTAGGATATGAACCTAAAACCCCTAGTTAAAATCTTCAAATAGCACCTAACTCTATGGTGACCAAGAGGGAATTCAACGCCCTCGAAATCACACGTTTCTAAACCAACATTCAGCACTAGTTCACCAATCTCTCTCTCAAAGGAGAATAGTTCTTCAATATTCTAGCAAAACTAAGGAAAGTAAAGTCGGATTTGGGTATTTATACCCTTAGGGGTCATTTGGTGTGAGGTACTAAAGCATATAATCCCGGGATAAGATCTTTGATGCGTCGTTTGGTTGTCAATATTCGGGATAACTTATCCCGGGATGATTTATACGATCAAATTCAAAATTAATGCAAGGGTTTATTGTCTTTCTATTTTGTAGAAATGATTATTAATCCTACTATAGATTTTCATTTTTCCTAACAAATTTATTATGGACAAGTAATTAATATCTTGACATTTCTTTCTAACTTAGTACATGCTTAATTATTAAATAATTTTTTTTTTTTTTATATAGCTAAAAATGTTTGAATTTTTTTTTTAAAAAGTACAATTTAACTCCCAAATACGATACTAAATCATGAAAAATGAGAGTAATTGTTTTTCACATATTTTGATGATAGTTTTTTTTAATAAAAAATGGGATTATCAACATTTTATAGAATTTAGGACAAATTAAGTAATTTAACATGAAATATTAAAGCTTCATGCACATTTAAGAAATATTAACATAAATTTCTGTTTACCAAAAAAAAAAACATAAATTTCTTAACATGTATTATAAGGAAAAAGAAACTACCAAAGTTAAAAAAAATAGTAACTTTTCAATTTTTTTTATGGTCTAATATGAAGGAAAATAATTAAGCTAAATAAGGTGAAGGGTATTTTTGTAAACAAACTATCAATTCTTAAAAAATATGCAATGCATGTTATTTTTAGTATCACAAACCAAACAACCACAAAAAAATAATACCAGGATAACTAATCCTAGCACAATTAATCCCAGTATAACCAATTCCAACATAACTAATCCCAACATAACTTATTTCCCAACTAAATGATCCTTTAGGGGTCGTTTGGTTTGAATAGAAGTTATGCTGGGATTAGTTATGCTGGGATAAGTTATACTGGGATTAATTATGCTGTAATTATGCTGGAATTGTTTCTTATTGAGTGTTTGGTTTGCTGTATTTATAATAATTAGCATTGTATAACTTCTAAGAATAAGTTAATTGATTACAAAAATACCCTCCACCTTATTCGTTACCAATTTCAGAAAAAAATAAAAAACCCTCCACCTTATTTAGCGTTTTTTTATATAATTTCTTTTTAAGCTTTAACTTAAAAATAAAACTTCCATCTTATTTAGCTTAATTTTTTTTGTGTGCGCATTTCCATAATTATGTCGTGTGTATTTAAAAATATAACTTTCATCTTATTTAGCTTTAATTTTTTTTGTGCGCCTTCCCATGATTTTGCCGTGTGTGTTTAAAAATAAATCTTACATCTTATTTAGTTTGATAGAACTTCCAGCTTAAATTTGTTGAAGTAAAAGAGGATTTGTTATTTCTGTTACTTCATTTAAACACATCTGACTCATATATTATAAAAAATATTAAAATTTATTTTAATTGATACATACAATATCAATTTTCAAGTGATTAAAAAACTATTTAATTTATAATATGTAATTCAACCACGAAGTCAACATTTCTATTATTCTTAGGAGAAATCAAAATGTATAAATAAACATAATAATTAGTCAAATAAATTCAACGTATAATATATTTATAAATAAAAAGTGTATTTATATAGTGTAATTTGTTTAATAAAAAATATGAAGATTTATCATAAAATAATGAGTAGTAGAGGTTGTAATGTTATTATAAATGGTATTAGAAATGTTGTGAATATGCATGGATGTGAAAAGTGATTATAAAAGGGTTTGTGGGGTACTTTTGTCATTTTAATTACTTTATCCAAGGATAACGCATCCTAGTATTACTATACCACCAAGAGGGAGGGATAACTTATCCCGGTACTAATTAATAATCCTGGGATAATAAGTTGTCCCAAATTGTACAACCAAACAAGAAATTATGAGGCACTGAACTTTTATCTTGGGATTATTTATTCTTACCCCTCACACCAAACGACCCCTTACACTCTTGGGCCCAAAAGTGACCCCTTTGCAACTTAAAAACAAGTCAACCCGTTTTGGGCCACCTGCATGGCAACCTGCTCACGTAGGTTAGGTGCATGTGCCATTGTTCTGGCACCTCCTCATGCAGGAGGATTACCTGTGGGCGCAGGTGAGCTCGCAGGTCCTACCAGCGGGCTTTTTAGCCTCGTCTCACTCATTTGTCCCCTCTGAGGTCCCTTGATCCATACTAGATGCGACCACCAACATATAACACCCTTTTGATGGTGATAAGATGTCTTCAAACGACTCTCATTTCATGAAAAACTCCTTGGAACACTTGAAGTTCCCTAGCTTGGCTTTTAGTGAAAGGTCTTGACCCGGATTGTATCATCCTCTCTATCTTGACAAGAATTTGACATTAAATTCACGGGGTGATTATCTTCTATCATGTCAAAGAGTGAAAGATTGCACACATTGAAGGTGTTGTTCCATTAATATTTCGGAGGAAGGTCAATCTTGTAGGCATTATCGTTTATCCTCTCTAGTACTTGAAACGGACCATCACCTCGAGGCATCAATTTGCCTTTTCTTTGGGTGAAACCTATCTTTCCAGAGGTGCATGCATACCCCATCACCCAGTTCAAGCACAAGCCGCTTCCGACCCTTGTTCATTCTTTTGGCCTTTTCTTGATTCTTCTTCTCAAGGCGAATCCTCACTTTCTCATACATATTCCTCATTGCTTCCACCTTCTTGTTCCCATCTAAGCTAATCACAACATCACTAGATAAAAGAGAGATCCAAAGGGGTGAGGGGGTTAAAACCATAGACACATTCAAAGGGAGTCATACCAATAGTCAGAGTGGATAACACAATTATGAGTAAATTTGACTAAAGGTAGGGACCCCATTTTTCCTTTAACTAAGGTGCATAACATAGAACCCAAGGTTCTATTTACCAGCTCCGTTTGCCTATCAGTTTGTGGGTGGCAAAACGTTGAGAAAAACAATTTGGTGCCAAGCCTACCCCACAATGACCTCCAAAACTAAGGAACTTGGAGTCCCTATCACTCACAATGGTCCGAGGAATTTCGTGTATTTTAACAACATGCTCGATAAATAAAGAAGCTAAATTTGGAGCATCATCACTTTTATGACACGGAATGAAATGGGCCATCTTAGGAAATCGATCAACCACAACAAAGATACTATCTCTACCCCCTTCTCGTCCTAGGCAAACCCAAAACAAAGTCTATAGAGATACCAAGCCATTGGCGTTGGGGGGTGGATAATGGGGTATATAATCCTTGAGGGAGAAGGCAGGATTTCGCACTTCGACAATCCATACATTGATCACAAATTCTAGTAATATCTTGACGCATCTTGGGGCAATAGAATTGTTTTTCTAGGATTCCAAGGGTCTTGTCAATTCCAAAGTGACCCATCATACCACCATCGTGTGCCTCTCTTACAAACAACTCTCTCCATGGGCTAGAGGGCACACACAACCTCTTTCGTTTAAACAAGAAACCATCTAACTTGGAAAAGGGTATAGAAGTTGTAATCCTTGATCTATCTTTCCCTATTCCATTCTTCTCAATCTTTGAAGTTGGAGGAAACTTGGGGTCCTCGGGATACAATGTCTTCAAGCATTCAAAACCAATTAATTTTGAAGACAAAGTGGCAGCTGCCACATTTTCCTTCCACTTTTTATATTGGATTACATAAAGGAAAGTCTCTAAGAATTCAATCTACTTGGCATGCCGCTTGTTTAACTTGTCTTGGGCCCTAAGGTGTTTCAAAGATTCATGGTCGATTCGAATCACAAATTTTTTAGGCTACAGGTAGTGTTGCCAATTGCCCAAAGCTTTACCCAAGACATACAACTCAAGATCATACGTGGAGTAGTGCAAGGTTGGGTCTTTGAGTTTTTCGCTAAAGTATGCAATGGGTTTTTGGTCTTGCATTAAGACGGCCCCAATGCCTACTTTGCTAGCATCACATGCAACTTCAACCATTTTTCCAAAGTTGGACATTGCAACAAGGGAGCGGAAAGCATTGTTTTCAAAGTTTCAAACACCTTTGCTTGCTCTTCACCCTACTTAAAAGGCTTATCCTTTCGGATTACCTCAATCAACCAGTCGGCTATGATGCTAAATCCTTTGACAAACCTTCTATAGAGACTAGCCAATCCATGAAAACTTCTCACATCACCAATGGATTGCGGAGTTGGCCAATTTCGTACAGTGTCTATTTTGGATTCATCCACTTCAACACCCCAGGAGCTCACAATAAAATCCAAGAAAACAACTTCATTCACACAAAAGGAACATTTTTCAAGATTAGCAAATAGTTGTTCCCTTCTAAGCACTTCAAAAACACACCTCAAATGTTGAGCATGATCATCTATGGACTTGCTATAAACTAAGATATCATCAAAGTACACCATCACAAATTTTCCTGTGAATGGTTTCATCACATGATTCATTAACCGCATGAAGGTACTAGGAGCATTGGTGAGCCCAAATGGCATAACCATTTATTCATAGAGACCAAATTTGGTCTTGAAGGCGGTTTTCCATTCATCATCAGGATTCATCAATTTGATGATATCCACTTCTAAGATCAACTTTTGAAAACACACAAGAACTATTTAATTTATCCAACATCTCATCTAATCTAGGAAAAAGGATGGCGATACTTTACCATTATCTTGTTGATAGATCGGCAATCAGCACACATGCGCCACGTCCCATCTTTCTTTGGCACTAGCAACATCGGAACCACACATGGACTCATGCTCTCTTTGATTTATCCTTTGTTTAGGAGTTTCTCAACTTGTCTTTGGAGCTCTTTAGTGTCTATTTTTATTGGGCAATTGAGAACCCAGCATGAAGTCAATTTAATGCTCAATTCCCTGAAGTTGGGGCAACCCTTGTAGTAGCTTCTTTGGGAATACATCCTCAAATTCCTGCAAAACAAGAGAAATATAATGGGGAATAGGAGAAGTAGAGAGGTTAGTATGAAAAGCATAGGCTAGGAGGAGCATGAGTGCTTTATCATCATGTTCCTCGAAGGGATCTTTGTTCCTAGTCAACATCACCATAGGACTCTTCCCCTTCATCCTCTTCTTCTTCTCTTCTTTATTTTTCTTTTTTGTTTGGGCCCTTTTTCCCCTTCTTTCTTACCCTTCTTTTTCAACTTTCTCATTCTTTGGTGAACCTCGTTCATTTGAGATGGTGAAAGAGGATGGAGAGTGAATTTCTGACCGTTCAACTCAAAAGAATACCGATTAGGCCTTCCATCATGCTTGGTTGAACGATCATGTTACCATGGCCTCCCAAGCAAGATATGACAAGCTTGCATGGTATCACATCACAAGCACCTCATCATGGTAATTTCCGACCTTGAATCGAATCATCACTTGTCTAGTCTACCTTCAACTCCACATTCATTTAACCATTGGAGCTTGTATGGTGTGGTATGTTTGGCTGTGGGTAACTTCAAGAAATCAACCATAGTAGCACTAGCCACATTAGCACAACTCCCACTATCAATGACCAAGGAGCACATTCTCCTTGATAAGAATCTTAGTATGGAATAAATTTTCCCTTTGACTATGATCATCTATTCCTTACTAATCATTGCTCGCCTCACAACAAAGTTTGGGATCTCAAACTCTCCATTTTGAGGCCAAGCATCTTCATTATCTTCCTCTGCTTGCTTATTTTCTTCGGGTCCCTCTCCATCTTGCGCTTTTTCATCATTCTCATCCTTTAGCCTTACCTCTTCTCCAAGGTAATACAACCTTCCTTCTCGAAGGATTAGATTTCTCCTGGGACATTCACTTTCTTTATGTCCCCACCTTTGACATCTAAAACATTGAAAACCTTTAGGATTGAGAGTTGGATATTTGTCACCTTCAATTCTTAGTGGATACTTTGGAGTAGTCTTCTCCACAGGTTTCTTGTCATAGGACTTGTTGATGTCCTTGCCTTTGCTCCACCCGATTGATGGTTAAGCTACCTCTTTGTTCTTACTCCATGGATTAGTGGATGAGTGTCCTTTGAATTTGAAAGATGCCTTCTCCTTGATGTCCCTCTCAACCTCTAAAGCCTCTTGAAAAATGACTTCGAGGGTGGGAAAACCTATGACAAGTCATGCACGAGGCAATCTCCTTGTTGAACCCAACCTTGCATCGGATGATGGCATGCGATATGTTCTTATGATACTCAAGCTTCGAGATCAATTGCTGAAATTCATCATGGTAGGCTGTCACATCCTTGTTCCCTTGCCTCAGATTGTATAATTTGGCAAGTAACTCATGCCTATATCTTTCCGGAACATACTTCTCTCCCATGAGGCCCTTCAAAACATTCCATGGTAGTGGTTTTCCCTCGTCTAACACATTCCTAAACCTTTTGGCATAGTCCCACCATGTGATGGCAAATCCCTCGAATTGGGCTAACGTTGGTTAGATCATTGACGAAGATCCTATCACAAACGGACCCCATGCTAGATAAGCCTCGGGATCACTCTCTCCCTTGAAAGTTGGAATTTTGATTTAGTTGATCTAACATCTTCATCTCTATTGCCATGTTGGTGCTCATTATGGTTCCATTGATCATCACCTTGGGGTCGATTTCGCAAATTTCCTCTCCCATAAGGCACCAGACCAAATCTTCCTCCTCGACCCCTATGACCTCCCTGACCCATCAGTCTATCCCTCATGTTCTCCACCCACACATCTGCTTCATCATATGCTCCAAACTCTCCTTAAGGTTTCTTCTCCCTCCCTTTTTCTTTGACTTGGATGGGTTGGTTGTGGTTATGGGGTACTGGGAGTGGGGAATTTCGGTTTGGTGGGAGGTTGGGGTATTTGGTTTTGTGTTTCACCTTGGTTGGTTTGGTTGAATTGTGGTGGAGTGGATGAACGGGATTTCGGTTATGTGGATAGGTAGTGGTTTGGGTAGGATCTTGTGTTGGTCGGATTAAACATTTGGTGAAGTGTTTCCAGGGTGATTGTAGCGGAAGTGTTTTGAGCATGTCCGCTAGAAAATGTATGGAAGTTTTGACGGGTGGTTTGGCTAGAGTTTGGACGGCCTTCTATGTTAACTATCCTTCCATCCATACTAGACACACTTCCTTGTAGGGAGTTTATGTGTCCTTCCATGGATTCCATTCTCCGACTTGAGGATTCAATGGCTGCTATGATTGCATTTGGGGTATTGTTATCCATAGCTTGTGATGTTTCATCTTCCGGAGTATTGTACCTAAGAAGAAAAGACACTAACAAAAACAACAAACATGTTAGCATTGAAGAAATAGCCTCACAACTCTACACATTTTTGTATGCCTCACACTTGGGTCGCAAATGTTGAAGGATGGCTTATACTCCGGGTGGTAGTAAAGGTGTCAATTGCTACTCTTGATCGGATTGGATTCTTGCTTGAAAGACTCAAAAGAAACGCGTACGGGCTTGAATCAATAATTAACGACGAAATGAAAACAAGAAAAGCTTGAAAGAAGTAGGACAAAGAAAGAAATCGGACTCTAGAACTAATCAACCAACTTAATAGGTGAATTACTAGTTGTTGAGTAGTTTAAGAATCGAAAAATGAAATCAAGAATCAAGAAATGAAACTAGATTGATTGTTCGGAAGGCTTGACATGCGTTTGACGTAGATGTGGCTGGATGTGGTGACCTGCTAACGCATGTGGAGCGCAGGTCAAACCAGTGGTTGCCCTTGCGTGGACCACCTGCGCAGATGGGCCGCAAATGCCAGGCAGTCCACCGGGAAAGGAGCCGAGTTTCCCCTCTTTGTGGGCCTCCTTTGCTTCTCTCTTGGAGTATTCCTTGGGCCCTTTGGATATGCTTTGTACCAACACTTTTTCTTGCCTTTTTCTTCTTCTTTCTTGGATTAAACACCACTTTTTGTTGAAGATTCCTCTTGAAGATTTGAATCTTCTTCAAGAACACCAAAATTCTCAACCAACTCTTTTGAACCCGAAACTCCATGCAACTTTGAAGTTATGGTTCTTTCAACGTGAGCAACACTTTTCCACCAATTTTAACTCTCAATTCCACACCAAAACTTGTAGATCTAAAAACACATTTCTTCTTTGCTTCAAGTTCAAGAACAATGATGGTGGGTTTTCTTCAAACACCCTCAAACCTCGCTAGCTCAAGTTTCGACTCAAAATATCAGACGAAACTAAATCTAGGATGGAAACCACAAAGAAGACTCAAAAGATGATTTTTTTTTTTTGGGGTTTTTTGACTTTAAACATTTTTAGGACTACTTTTCCTTTTTTTTTTTTGATTTTTTTTAGATATCTAACCCAAGACTAGATTCGTAGGAATGAATCTAAGCCTTGTTCTGATACCAAATGATATCGAACAAGCTTCGGATTCTAAAATTTAAGTACGAAAAATAAAGAGATAATCAAGATAGAATATAGATAGACACAAATAAGAAGGAACCAAGAACTATAGGATTTATGAACCTAAAACCCTAGTTACAATCTTCAAATAACACCTAACTCTACGGTGACCAAGAGGGAATTGAACGCTCTTGAAATCACACGTTTCTAAACCAACATTCTACACTAGTTCACCAATCTCTCTCTCAAAGGAGAATAGTTCTTCAATATTCAAGCAAAACTAAGGAAAGTAAAGTAGGGTTTGGGTATTTATACCCTTAGTCTAATTATTACACCCTTGGGCCCAAAAGTGTCCCATTTGCAACTTAAAAACAAGTCAGCCCGTTTTGGGCCGCCTGCTCATGCAGGTCAGGTGCATGTGCCACTGTTTTGGTACCTTCTCACACAGGAGGCTCACCTGCGGGCGCAGGTGAGCTCGCAGGTCCCACCCGTGGGCTTTTTCGCCCCGTCTCGCACTCCTTTGACCCCTCCAAGGTTCCTTGATCCATGGTGGATGCAACCACCAACACATAACACTCATTTGATGGTGATGGGATGTCTTCAATCACCTCTCATTTCATGAAAACTCCTTGGAGCACTTGAAGTTCCCGAGCTTGGCTTCTAGTGAAGGGTCTTGAGCTCACCCGGATTGTATCACAAAGTATGTCATATCAGTGAGTTCATGTTGAGATGTCAAAGAGAAATTTGAATGCCGTCTTTGTTTTTTGACACTGCTATGTGTTGTTATTGTAAGTTCATTTGGACCTCCTTCCTAGTTTGTTGTTTTCATCCTGTTCTTCTCTTTCCCGTCATTTTTCCCCCACGTAATTTACACTTTTGTTGTTCATATATGCTGTGTCTAATTCATTGAAATAATTCTTACAGAAAACTGAAGTCCTCTTTTGTCTTTGCAGCGACATGTCTCTGATTTTTATATCTCTGATTTCCAGTCTGGATTAAGGGCTTTGGTCAAAACTGGCTATGGTGCAAGAGTAACCCCTTATGTCGAAGAGTCTATTGTTGTGGATATTGATCAATCAAATAGGGACATGTCACCTGAATTTGTCAGATGGCTGGCAGAGAGAAATCTATCCAGTGATGACCGTATAATGCGATTGAAAGAAGGGTATGGTTCAACTCAACTTCAAAGAATCTTAAATATTTCTTTTGCTTGCGTCCTTTGATTAATGACAGAGAACATAATCATTTCTAGATGCCGGTTCTACCTCTACAGTTAGAGGCTGTTTGGTAGAGTGTATTAGAAAAAATAATGCATGCATCAGTTTTGTGTTATGCTATTACCTTGTTTGGTACAATTTTTAGCCTTTGTATAATTAATGCCTCTTCATTAGTTATACACTCTATTGTATATTGAAGTTTACTAATACCACCCCTTTCCATGTATTAATAATACAACGGATTTCAATACATGCATTAACTTTGATTAATGACAAAGGTATTCCTCAAATCCCTCTATAAAATTTCCCAAGTCCTTTTTCCATCTACTTTACCTCTTTTTTCTGTACTTTGCCTCTGACAGTTCTTTAATTTATGATCTTTGTTTTTTTCTATGATTTGATAAGTTGTGTGTGACAGATTTCCCGCCTGATTTCATCTGCTCATATGAAGATACTCTTTTGAGGAAACAAATTAATCAAACAATAATGGAAGTTAACCATATCTTATAAGTAGCATACAAGATAGCTTACAGGGTCATGCCTTCGCTGTTGTGAAATGCACTGCTCTAGTTGGCAGATTGAGGGTATTAGGAACTTTTGTTTCCAATGCAAGATTAAAGGGTGTTGGCATAAGAAGATGCATTTTGAATAATGTCCCTGTTTATTTCTTGTCGTCTCAAGAGTTAGAAGGATAATTTGCTCAAAAAAAGTGTTTTGAGTGAAACTAATCTTGGACTGTAAATACCTATGAAAATACTATAATATATAAGTAGCACTACGTGAAGTTTGCAAACAAAGATCTTTTTTTTTTTAAAAATTATACAAGATATTATTTTTATTATATCAAATCAAACAATGTATAAAAAATAAAGTCACAACGCAAGCATAACTAATACCAACATTATTAATACAAACATTAGTCATACACCCTATTCAACATTATTCTTATACATTCTACGAGATGACTCTTTAGTAACTTGTAGAATTATTGGTGAACGTATTTATTAGTTTTTTTCATCCCTGGCATGCATGTTGTTCTCAGTTTGTCTTTTCCTCTCGCACATCTTTGTTCAGGTATATAAAAGAAGGTAGCACTGTCAGTGTAATGGGAGTTGTCCAACGGAACGATAATGTTCTGATGATTGTTCCTCCTGAAGAACCATTTTTAACAGGATGTCAGTGGGCTAAATGCATTCTTCCAGCCAGTCTGGAGGGCATCATTTTGAGGTGTGAGGACAGTTCAAAGATTGATGTCATTCCAGTGTAGCACTTAAACTCTGCTGTTTTGGTTTTAAATATGTTGGAGAACCTCTTCCAATGTCAACAAGAATGGCATCTTCACTCAGTTAACCAGATGTATAGTTGGTCGATTTGTTTTTTATTTTATTTCTATTCTTCCTGTAATGGTGTTTGGTGTCGTCAAGTGTGTAGAGGCAACATGTTGATTACTGAGGATTTTTGATAGAGTTCTTTATCACTAGGAAGTCGGATACTTTTGTTGATGTTGGGTGCTATACGAAACATTATGTCCCAACAGATACAAGATATGTTTATTTGGTATTAGTTATTCTTTTGTTTGTGGCCACTTAGCCACTCTCAAGGTTGTTCCTCCAAATGAGCCTCCACTGTTCTGCCATTGCCTCCTGACTTTGCTTGTTGGTAGTCTTGAAAGTCGGACGATGAAAAAGCTTGCTACTGATATTTCTAAATATAACTAGACGTTGAAGGCCTGTGCCAGCACGGGCTCAATATATGATTTTTTAATATCGATTTATGTGACACAAATACAATTTAGATAATTATTGTGATTTATAGGAATTTATTTTGTAATTTTTTGAAATAAATAACAAATTTCAAAAAATAAGACAAACAAACTAAAGTTGATGAAAAAATGAAGGCAAGAAAAAGGATGAAGTTGTGTCAAAGCAGACAGATTGACCTTTAAATTTTTTAAGTTGTTAATTATTGTAATGTATATTTTTTTTACGTATTATTTTTTGAAATATTTAACATATTAATTTTTTGACATTTTTAGTTGTTAATTATTGTAATTTATAATACCTTTTACATGATTTTCAAATATTATATATTATTCTCCCTGTCCAAAATTTCTTGGCATTGATAATCAATTATATATTTTAAATAATTTAGTTTTTTTTAATTATTATGATTTATAATATTTTTTCTTCTATTCCAATTTAGTTGGCACAATGCTTAGATGACCATAATAATTAATTAGGGTAACATAGTAAAATCACGACTGAAGCAGCAACACAAAGATGTTTTCAATGACTCATAATAATTAGAAGCGGTATAGAAAAATTACCATAAAATTACTTACGGAAAAAAATTAAGTGAACCTCATATAAGACGTCAAGTTAATTTAGCACTAAATATTATTAATTTTTTAATCTTAGATGTCTTTATAATAATTTTTTAATACTATGATAACTTATAATAATTAATTAGAGGCGATACAGTAAAATCATGGTTGAAGCAGTTGAAGTAGACATGTCATAAATGTCTATTTTAATTTTTTTATGAAATTTTTTTAATACTAAGATGATTGATAATAATTAATTAAGGGTGATAGTAAAACTACAATTGAAGCAACTGAAACAGACATGCCATAAATATCTATTTTATTTTTTCTTAAATATTAATAATTTTTTAATACATAAATGACATATAATAAAATTAATTATGATCGATACAGTAAAATTAAGGTTGAAGCAGCTTAGGCAGACATGTTATAAATACATCTTTTACTTTTTTTTATTAAATATTATTAATTTTTTAATACTTAGACGACTTTATAATAATTCTTTAATACTTAGATCACTTATAATAATTAATTAGGGGTGATATAGTGAAATTACGGTTGAGGCAGCTGAAGCAGACATGTCATAAATGTCTGTTTTTTTATTAAATATTTTTAATATTAATTTTTTAATACTTAGATGACTTATAATAATTAATTAGGGGCGATACAGTAAAATTATGATTAAAGCAGCTGAAGAAGACATGTCATAAATCTTTATATTAATTTTTTATTAAATATTATTAATTTTTTAATACATAAATGACATATAATAAAATTAATTAGGGGCGATACAGTAAAATTACGGCTGAAGCAGACATGTCATAAGTATCCATTTTATTTTTTATTAAATATTATTAATTTTTTAATACATAAATGACATATAATAAATTAATTAGGGGCGATACAATAAAATTACGGTTGAAGCAGCTGAAGTAGACATATTGTAAATGTCTATTTTATTTTTTTATTAAATATTAATAATTTTTTAATACATAAATAACATATAATAATTATTTAGAGGTCATATATTATATAAGAGAATGTATGAGTGTTGTCCATGCTAACCACGACTCGGCATATTTGGTTCATGGAAGGTTTGATACGTTTTACTTAACTAGACTTTATGAACTTGCTTTGCACGTTATCTCCTATCAACCTCAATCAACAACAACAACAACAACGAACCCAGTGTATTCCCACCAAGTGGAGTTTGGGGAGGGTAGAGTGTACACAGTTCATACCGCTACTTCCAGAGAAGTAGAGAGACTGTTTCCGATAGACCCTCGGCTCAAGATAAAGAAAAGTAGACCAAAGCATAATTAAATAAGAAGCAAGATGGATGGTATAACATGACAAGGAATAAAACACAGAAAAATAGAAGTCAGAGCAATAAGAAATAAAATAAATAAGCGCAATAGGAGAAAAAGACCCACGCCCGCCTGACCGGGCTCCTATCTTTGGACCCAATCTTAGGTTTATTAGCCCGACTCAACCTGAGCTCTTCTAACTACTTACTAAATCCACGCACATAACCTAGACTTCTACCCTTATCCGCGACCTCCAAACCTTCCTATCTAGGGTCATGTCCTCAGTAAGAAGAAACTGCTTCATATCATGTCTAATCACTTTCCTCCAGTACTTCTTGGGCCTACCTCTTCTTCTTCTGAAGCCATCTAACGCTAACCTTTCGGACCTATGAACTGGGGCATCCGTGCCCCTCCTCATCACATGCCCAAACCATCTCAACCTTCCTTCGCGCATCTTATCCTCCAACAAAGCCACTCCGACCTTCTCCCGAACGTTCACATTCCTGACTCTATCCCCTTTGGTAAGTCTACACATCCAACACAACATTCTCATTTCCGCTACCTTCATTTTTTGAATGTGGAAGTTCTTGACTGGCTAACACTCTGCTCCATATAGCATAGCAGGACGACTGCCTCTCTGTAGAATTTACCTTTAAGCTTTAGTGGCACCTTCTTGTCACACAACACTCCCGAGGTGAGCCTCCATTTTATTCAACCTGCTCCAATACGGTTAGAGACATCCTCATCAATCTCGCCATTCCCTTGAATCATAAATCCAAGATACCTAAAATTATCCCTCTTTCGGACCTTCTGGGAATCCAACCTTACCACGACATCATCCTTCCTGCCTCACCTCACTAAACTTACATTCCATATATTCCGTCTTGGGCCTACTCAACCTGAACCCCTTAGATTCAAGGGTTTTCCTCCAAACCTCCAATTTTTCATTCACACCCGCCCGAGTCTCATCAATCAGCACTACATCGTCAGTGAACAACATACACCACAGTACCTCCCCTTGAATACTCCGTGTCAACACGTCTATAACCAACACAAACAGGAACGAACTAAGAGTCGAACCCTCGTGCAACCTTGCCTCGACTGAAAAATGCTCTGAGTCTCCTTCCGCCGTTCTCACCCGAGTCTTCCCTCCATCGTACATGTCCTATCAACCTCAATCATTACAAAAAAATAGATAATTATTAATAACTATATGAATTTATTTTATGAGGTGCAAAAATGTTTTCATGACCCTGACATTAGATCCCTACCTCGACTCAGATTCAGACTCCTAACCCCGACTCCGCACATGACCTGAGATCTTGATTCTTGATCTGATTTGAGACCAAAATTTGTACCCCAACTCATGACTCGACTTTTGATCCAACCCTAATGTTAATTCGATATATGACCTGAGATCCTAAGTCTTGACCTCACCTGGGACTTGATAAGTATCCCAACTCATCACTCGACTCTTCCCCAACAACAAACTCTAAAACCTGACTTTCCACCTCGAACCAAATCCGACCCTAGACCTGGGATCCAACCTCAACATTATCTCGACTCTCTCGACTCTAGAGTTGACCTCGATCATCAAACTCGACACTCGACTGGAGATCCCAATCCGGACCCGACTTTTGACCTCAACTCAAGATCTAACTCTCGATTCTAATCGTCTCATTCTTTTGAAATATGAGGAAAATATGTATATTTGAAAAACATTTTTCAAACACACTTGAGCCAATTGAACATGAAAACTGAAAAATATTTTCTAAAAAATATTTTCTTTCTTACCAAACACACCCTTAATGGCGCATATAATTTGAAGTTAAGCTTTATCATATTCAAGCAACCTTCTTAAACATGTCATTGTATTTTAGGATTTTAATTATTTAATTTAAAGGAAAAACTTCACATATAACCAACTTATACCCGTCTTAACTAATTTCTTAGTCTAAGTTCTAGTAATTACATTTTATAGGTTTTAGTTAGTGATTAATGAATTTAAGACTCTAATATACAAATATTAACTAATATATTTTATTAAATTTATGTTTAGAGATAAAAAAGGAAATGGGAGTGATTTACTTTCTTTATTCTTTCTAACTTATCTTTTTCAAATCTTTTGTTTATTCCTTTTCCAATTTCCATATGGGCTATTGTAGCTTACCTTTTAATTTTTGAAATACAAAACTAGAATTCAAACTAATATTTTCTTGAATTTAAAATATAATATCAATATACTTGTCTACGAAAATTAGCTATGAATAGAAATATAATTGTAGAATTGATACAAATGAAAATTAGCACAGAATTTAACATTCAAATACAAATGCTTACAACTCATATCTTCAAAATAAATTTGAATTGATACAAATTTAAAAGTATAAAATGGATATAAATTCAAATTATATGTATATATATACAAATTCAAATGTATAAATGTATACAAATTCAAGATGTATATGAAAGAAACACAACAAAATAAATACAAAAATACAAACACACTGATAGAATATACAAACAAATTCACTTTATGACTAAATATAATTTATACGAAATACCTTTGAGTTATATACAAACACATGATAGTTGTATACCTATATGTAATGTAGAATATGAACCAACATATTTTCTACAAACCAAAAAGTGATTATACAACTTATATGTATATTTTGTAGATGTATGCATATGTATATACCAACACATGACAACTGTCTAATTGTATATGACCGTTATTTGTGTACATATATACATTAAAAATTTGACATGGTATACATACTTGTGTGTAACTAACAGAGAAATAGATATACATACATGCATATATATCAATTGTATATACATTCAAATAAATATTTATTTGGGGATATACAAAATACCTTTGAGTCATTCACAACATCGTTGCTCCCCCTCATTGGATGAGAATCCTTAAAACTTTTTTCCTTTTTGTTTAGTTTATACAAAATACAAATTATACAAACTAAGATATACCTAATGTTTAATAGAAGAACAAATGTAGTTTATACATACCAACTTTAAAAAATACAATTTAGTTATATTCAAACAGATGGTAGTTGTATACCTATCTGTAATGTATAAAATATGAACCAACATAATTTATACAAACCAAAAATTGATTATACAACTTATATGTATATATATAACACTAGATGCACTCGAAGGAGCACCCTCCAAATGGGTCAACAAATGAATCAACAACACTTCAAACATTGGGGTAAAAAAATTTGATGGAACTAAAGTATGACCCACATCTCTAACATGCTCAATACGAGGCTCAGGGGAGAGTCCCCTAACACTACTCCTAGACGGAGAAGATCCACGTGTCCATTCACTACCTCGAGCCCATCCACGATTCATAACTCGCCCTCTAGACTGGTCTCTCTCCTGGAATGAAGGCTCTACATCTCTGATCTCATGAGATCTAGTCATCACCATCTGTGTCGAAAAGAGTGAAATATGACTTAGAACACAAGGTATGAAGAAAATCCGCACGATAAGAAATAAAATGAGATAAATTTCCTAAAGACATCCTATAGCCTCTCGATGATAGATATGAACGTCTATGTACCGATCCACAAGACTATTAGACATCCTATTCTTATATTTTTGAGACTAATGAACTTGTCTGCTAATACTAATTTGTCACGATCCAAAAATTCAAGGGTTATGATGATACTTTTCACGGTGAACCTTGACAAGTAAGCCTATCACACAAACTAATACAAAAGGGAGAATAATAGCAGTAACCCAAATAAGGCTTCTAGAATGAAGTTGAACCACATAATATAGTAAAGCGGAAAGACATGACCAACAATACCATAATCCCAAATCTGGTGTCACAGTGTAAGAACATCACTAGTGTAACTCGAGATCAAATACATAAAATATCAGAAATAGGAACACTCAGTCTCTGAATACGAATAAAGACATAGTTTAAATAAAGAAAGGTAGTAGTCAACTCCGAAATCAAGAATCCAACATACGAGGAAGGAATATAAGTAAACAACTATCACACTTATAAGTAATAGGGAAGAGATTACACACAGACAAGTATACATCAAGAGAAATAATACAACACAAATAAAGGCATAATGTAACAAAAATACAATGAAGATGATGATAATGATGGTATTGATGATAATGATAATGTGATGCACGAAGTTGTCGCATAACCTCCATATACACCTACGGAGCTAAAGATTCTCGATATAGGACCCATGGGGGGTTCGTAAACCCATATACAATCCATATCCAATCCATATCCATAACTCATCTTTGGTACATCTTTCAGTAGATAGTTTTAAAGATGTCACATTTTCTGTCAGAAAAAACAGTGTTTCCAGTATTTTTAGTATTTTCATTGTGGGATCAATGTTTCATGAATGTATATGATATGAAGATGTAATACTCGCAACCAACCATAATGAGTATTTCCATGCCCAACCAATAGACCAACCAAAAGTGACCCAACAATCCACTCAATATTTCCAACTATCCATGAATTTCAACGTAAACCGTATGCCAACAAAATGAAACATATAAAAATACACCATTGATACCATATTAGGCTTTTTCATCAATCATTACACAACTAATTTCATGTACATAGGGCCAACAATATCATATAGGATCCCACACAGTCACACAAAGCAAATAGTATACCAAGACCATCAAATAACATCATTATATAGGCCCCTCATGGGAACAACACGATAATAAATCCATTTTTATGATTAGTTCCTACACCCTTAGCATGATTTTTTATCAACATTCACAAACCAACCCAGTCTAAATAAAGTTAAGACATAACCTACCCCGAATGCCAAAAATTGGTCCACACGAATTCACTCAGAAGCCTTACTCCTCCCAAACGGACTCAAAATCGACTAAAACATAGAAATATAAAATCTATGCATCAAAAAAGCCAACGATAATATTACCCAAGTCGGGGTCAAAACGAGCACCTGAAATGAGTTTTTGATAAAGAAGGGAAAAATCATAATTTTATCTTTGAAACATGTTTCCCATATTTTTAGGAGTCTACAACTGAAAACCTAAGAAAAAATGAGTTAAAAATAAGGTTCAAATTAAAGAAAAATCATGTTTAAGCTTTACTGGCAAAATCTCCAAAAATTCTTTTTGAAATCGAGAATCTGAAGTTGTTTTGAAGATGAAATTGAGAAAAAATTAATTATAAGATTATAAACTTACCCAAGTGAAAATATATTGAAAATGGGGTTTGAATCAAAGAAATACAAGTTTTAGGCCTTTTAGGTCAAAATCCCTAATTTTCTAGTTTAATACGCGTTAAAATAATAATTAGATGATAAAATTAGAGAAACATAGTTTAAATAGGTATTTAAAAGCTTACCCTAACCTTAGAAATGGAAGAAATTGATCAAAAGTGTGAAGCCCTATCATGACCTGATTTCTCAGGTCATGATGGCGCCTACCATAACCCACCAGTAGGCAAGCCAATCACCCTAGGCCAGAACGGCTAGTAATGGACTACCCAAATATATATAGAAGAGAATGTGGAATAGATGAAATAAGAGAATCAAATATATAATAAAGTCCCAAAACCTGGTGGTATAAGTACAAGAGCTTCTAATATTAAAATAAGAGTACAACAGTGGAATAGATGAAATAAATTACATTGATGCAACTTATCTTAGAAAACAACATAGAGACAAATCTAGTACATAAAAAGGAGGTAAGTAATACTCCGAACATCAATAGCTCACTCTAAGTCCCCGAACCATGGCTTCTCCGCATGACGTACACATCAATGACAATAACCTATACTATGATTTACAGCTGCAAAAGTGTAGTATGAGTACCAAATAAATGGTACTCAGTAGGCAACTGCCAACTGAGCTCCAAAGATACAGCAAATATAGATAACATATAAACATAATGGAAAATTATACCCAAGAGTCCAGTAACCATATAACAAAGCCAATGGGATAATAAGGACATTCTATCCTATTCATGATCAAGAGACTAACATACTAAGGCTAAGAAAATATCGAGGATGAACTATCCTATTTCATCCCTACTCAGAAATCTCAACACTATACCATATATCCCTAGCCAAATACAAATAAAGGGCGAAGGAAGGATATATAACAATCTACAAAGCCAAGAAATGAATATACAATCTGAACATAAGAAAGGGATATACGATAATACCATAGCTACTACATATAGCTAGATATTCATATATATATATATATATATAAAAGGTCAACTCGAAGCACAACCCAGATCGTCATATCTTTATTTTAAGGCCTCATTATAATCCTATCATGATTTAGTACTAACATGCTCAGGGTTTCTAATCCATATATCTCATCATGAACTAATCATGCATAGTAATAAAATCATAAGATAGAAAAGGCCAGAATCATACCTCGATCTCGACATAGAATGAATGAACAATTTGTCATAAGCTAGACATAACAATGATCATAACAATATCAATAACAACGCGAGTAACCAGCTATTTAGGACAACCAAACACCTATCTGATCCTATACGAGCACCCATCGCTCAGGCTTAAAAGGTTCAATTAGCATCTCAACAACACAAGACATAGTTATCACCCACATCTATGTAGTGGTCCCATAGCAGCTGATAGACATAGGCATACTAGTGAAAAGCGATGCACATGCAAGAATGAATGCAAGGTACACAATCAATATCGCAATATCATCATCATAACCATCTCCATCATAATCAACCTTATCATAATCATCCTCCAGACTTGTCAGGTATGTATATATATATATATATATATATATATATATGAGATACATAAGTCTAGCCAGACTCGAACTGGTAGATATGCATATAGGTATATTAATATAATCATTCTCTAGCCTTGTCGGGTATTAATATCATCATCATACCCTCCTCCAGCCTTGTTAGGTATCATCACATCATCATAATATCCTCCGACCTTGTCGGGCATCATCATATCTTCATAATATCCAAATCAATGTCAATAATAGAGTGCGAGCCCCATGAGTGCTAAAGTAAAGTGCAAGCCCCATAAGGAATAAAGTCAAGAATAAGTCCCACGAGGGATAAAGTAAATAGACATAAAAAGAGAAGCAAGGTAGAGCATGTTTTCATAATTCATCATTCATCATCAATATCACATTATTAATAGGCAATTATACATAACATGAATATTATAACTTTCATTGGGCTTTAATCAAAGTTTATATTATCAATCCAACATCTTCATCCATGCCATACAGAGAGATGTGTATCTGGATATGCTAGGTGCATGGACTCAAGCCATGGGTAAAGGAGTGTAAATCCATAAGTTTGTTGTTCGGAGTAAACTTCGGGACTAAATCATTATAAAAGTGAAGAAAGGGTTAGAATCATTCACGATCAGAGTAATTAGTAATGTCAAATAATAGATCAAAAATTACCTCGATCAGGTTTTTAAAACATCATTATTTACCTCCTTTATATATAAACTATTCATTAAAATTGACATTTATTAGTATGAAAAAATCCCTATTAAGGAAGAAAGTGGGCTTTTAACCCTTAATTAGTGACAACAATAACAAGATTATAATCTAATTGAAATCATATTAATGATCGATGCAATGATCCTGAATGTACCGAATCTATGCATGCCATCACCAGTATTCATACAATAGAACCATAAGCATTAATATATCAATAAACTAAAATCACATCCCTTACACGGATAGACACTTCCCGGATGCTCAATTTATATCATAACACGGCCTTGGGCCTAATAATGTATCCGAAACAATTATAACATCATAATCACGGTTTTGGGCTAAAATCAAGCTTTGAGTGAGTTTAGGGTTTTGGGTTAAAACTAGGAAATTCAAGCATGAATTTGAAGGATTCTTACCTTGATTCCAAAGATATTCGTTATAATAGATGATAATCAAGATCCTAAGTCACCCACATAACTTAATTTTGAGTTATCATACCCATTTAGGGTTCTTAGGTTTTAAGGATGAAGAGGAAATGCCAAAAATCGCGACTTGGGGGGTCTATTTTTAGAACCTTCAGGCAAAGAGATGCTGTGATCGCTATCACATGGATTGTGATTGCTATGCCAAGACCGCCATGGGCTTTGTTGTGATAGCTACGACGTGATCATGGTGATCCTTTGCGCGATCACCATGGCACCAGTACCAACAACTTGAAATTTTTTCCAAGTTTGCAATGATGCCTCGAGATTAATTTGGAATTCGATAAAATAAAATATGTAACCACACTAAATTTGACATTCCGAATGCGTTGTCATTGTCGTATTTTTAATCCAAGGTCGTTTAAACCAAATGTTGGTCCCACACTTATATTTCCAAATTTTAACTTTTTGACCAATAGGTCAAAATGAGCTAGGTACGTTGGGACCCAAACTAAAGGTCTACTTAGCCTAAAATCAATATTCCAGAGTTGTTGGCACAGTCAAAATTTGAATTCAAGATTGTTTGATTGAAGTTTTTGCTTGGTGGCCATTTAGAATCAACGAAGACTTCTAAATAGGGAATTGGTTATAAAAATAAAATGATCTTTCCAAAAACCGAATGGTGAGTCCCAACAAGTCATAAATAACTTAGGGCAGCTATGAAGAAGCTCAAACGGTGAAAATAAATAGAATTATGTAAAATTACCAGAAGGGACATTACAATACCTACTAGTAAAAGGACTTTCATCCCTGAAAGTCAATGGATAGAAAAAATCTCAAAAGCTCGAAGGGATGGGGTACTGGGCCTGCATACTCCAAGCATGACTTCCTAGATAACTTCTATGAAGAGAGAACACTTGCAAGGGATTTTTCCATAGGTATACCTTTTTCAACCAGCACTCTCACTTCACTTCCAAACAGATAAAACTTAACTTTCACAACCAACTGGCCTCCAACTGAACCAAAAAGGCTGATGCATGTAAATTTGAACCATAACACACTAACACCATCTCAATATCCTTATAAATCAATAAAGGCCGATCCAATCCAAAACCAACCCAAGACACGAGTCATATCACTGACTCCCAATCAAAATATAACCTTTTTTTACAAATCCATACTTGCTATCTACTTTGAACGAGGAGGAAAATCACCCGAGTCCTGTCCGTATAATCTCATCACAGAGAACTCAAAGAACTAAGACTGATACACTAAAAATCCATATGGCAAACATGAGAATAAGATCATAAGGTACTATCTGGGCACACAAATAGAGATAGTCAAGGAATGTAATCTATGCCAATGCTACAGCTAGTTCGAATAGCAACAAAGATTGAAATCCAAAAGGTCAAGGCTTAACTACTTATCACTGAATGATCCGCTCTAGGATGTCCTATCAATCGAGAATGAAATTACACTAAATCCAACTCAAGTATATTACTCCTATTGAGTATATCATCCCAAATTCACAAAAAAGACTGAAGACTTAAGGTCAAAGCTGAAAGAACCAATACCAGGTTCATAGGCTATCATCTGAGAACTTATCAACAATAATCTAACCAAAGTCGAGAAAACCAAATAGGCAACCATGGAGTCCTCTCAAACAACCTATAAATTAAATCCAAACTGGGAAAAATCTAAAATAAATCTAAAATTAAGTCTGCACTCAAACTTTAAAGATCCAAGCTGAAATCTTAACATCAAGTTTAAAATGCTCGGTCTCAACTACCTAAACAAAACCTAAAGACATGTAGGCATGTCACAACCCGAGGCTACCCCCTAGTCGCGACAATGGTACTTACGGTCCCAAAGGACCATAAGCTAACCCATAAGTTGGTTCCTGTTGTGAGCACTAAGTAAACTGATAATGAACATCATATGCGGTAACAACTAAGTAAAGCCATAAGGTTTTAAATACCAAAATACTGATAAGTTATAAATCTGAGCGTCTGAAAACATACTGAAAAGATGGATGAAAACAAACGCTAATCTAACTAACTGTCTGTTGTCTGAAAACCTCTAACTGACTAAAAAGAGTTGATGGGACAGGTCCCAAATAACTCTAACAATCTAACTGAAATAAAAAAAAATGAACTACTAAAATAACTGAAATGAATAACCATATCCTCGATAGATGAGGACTCACCACGACTATTGCTGCAAATAGGTGAATCTATCTAAGTGCGATCAGGAAACTAAGCGTTTGAACCTATGATATAAGACATCATAGCACAAAGAAAATATATGCGATCAATACTTTGAATGTACTGGTATGCAAGATGAGGTTAAGCTAAAATGCATAGGCTCATATATATGAAATATTGACTAACTGAATAACATGAGATAACTGATGCATAATACGTGGGGAAGCTATAAAATCTGAGGATGCATGACCAAGCATATAACATAATACTGAAATAGTCTTTAAACTGACATACTAAAATCTGATAACTGAATAACTGGTCATCTGTATGCTATGGTAAAAAAAACCTGAACTGAACTTTGTACTGAATATTGGACTAAGACTGTGAGAGGTATCATCTATTCGACATGCCCCAATATGAGCTAATTGGAGTCCAACCTATGACTCCTAGTTGGAAGGGTATCAATACCGTGCCACGGGTACTAACACTGACTATATGGATCCACTAAACTGATGTCTCGAAGGACCAGGGTGTGAAGCCTAACTTATGGGTGACCCCTGAGAGGAAGTCAAGCCTAAACTGATGGGTGAATCCTTATATCCTACGCTGGCTATGTAGTTCTGGAATATAGGGAATTCTACTTACAACTCTGCCTAACAGATAGGGAAGCTGCCATCCATGCATTCACTCGGTGCTAAATCCTACTCCCAACTGAACTGACACTGGTTACTGGACTGAGCTAAGTTTGACTGATCTAACAACTGATATGATAATTGACTGAATGAATGCTCATGGTTTATCTGAAACCATTTTGCAAATATTAAAAAATATGTAAACAACTAAGTTTAGGGTATTCATAACTCCCAATACTGAATGGAATAACAATAAGGTCATATGAAGCGTTAAAACCATAGTAAAAGATCATTGTTCAAAATCCATGTCATTTAGACATTTCATCAAACACACATGGGTCATGAATTAAAGCATAGAAATAGTTTAAAACATGTAATATTAACATAACTTCAATACTAAAAACCATGAATCAAGGAGTTAACATGAAAAAATCATCATTCCAACTTGTAAGGACTACTTCTACCAATAAACACTTGTAAACAACATGCATAATCAAAATTCATAAAACTTCATGGAGATAATTCATTGTAAACATAGAAATTCATGATTTAAAACATCAAAATAGGATCTTGGACTCCATGGGTAAAAAGGGACCATGGATAAACATCATACATACCTTAATTGAATAATTCGTGAAGATTCTTGATGGTTTTCTTAGGATTTAAGCTTGAATTCTTTGATTCTGTTGAATGAGTTAGGGTTTGTTCTTGAGAGATATGGAGCTTTCTTTTGAGAGGAATTGTGAATAAAGGGGAAAATAATGCTCCTTGGGGACCTAAATCTCTTGTTATAGGTGAGATAGGGTAAGGACAATGACTCAATTACCCCCATGGACCCAAAACTCATTGAACCATACAGTACCAACTGATGAGAAATGCGCCTCTCCACGTTGCTCTATTGATGCAATATGCGATGTATCGCGTTGCTCCCCATCAATGCAAAATGTGACGCGCCGCGACCCTATCACAGAGCCTCACTATTTTCACCATCCAAATAGGTTTCAAACCTCACCCAAAAAATCCAAAACTCACCCGAGATGTACTATCGACAACCCCAATCATGAATTAACTTAGAAATTAATGTTCTGAGATCGGGAAAGTCAAAAGTATCAAAGTTTAGAGGCCAAAAATAAGGTTAAGTACCCAATACTTAGCTAAATTTTCAGGTTCTAAGCCTCTTATGCATGCACTATAAGTTGAACTGAACTAGGAAGAATACGGGGTATTATATTATCTCCCCTTTGGGAACATTCATTCTCGAATAAGAATGATTAAGATGAGAATACTGAGGAACTGAGATTATATACTGAACATGAATAACTGAAAACAAGATTACATGAATGAGTCTGAAACATGATACATGACTGAACTGATTTGTGAATGCATATAATGTCATGAGTATGATTACATGGATGGAACTGAGAATGAAAAAAGATTCAATTTGTGGAAAACTGCTACCTTAAACAGAGTCTGAGTTTGCGGAGAAGAGGTGAGGGTACTTGGTTCTCATATATGCTTTTTCTTCCCAAGTATCTCCCTCTACAGACTGATTCCGTCAAAGAACTTTGACCAAGAGAACTTCTTTATTCCTTAGTCTTCAAATCTGATGATCAAGGATTTCAATTGGAATTTCTTCGTAAGAAAGGCTATCCTAAACATCTGTACTTTCTAAAGGAATAACTACAACTGGATCACCAATATATTTCTTTAACAAAGAAACATAGAATACTGGATGCACTGATGCCAAATCTGCAGACAGCTTAAGCTCATACACTACCTTTCCATAACGACTCAAGATCTTGTAAGGGCCAACATATCGGGGATTGAGTTTCCCCTTCTTGCCAAACCTCTTCACTCCCTTCATGGGAGACATTTTCAAATAGACAAAATCTCCAACTGCAAACTCGAGATCTCTCCTACATACATATGCATAAGATTTTTGATGACTTTGGGCTGTCTTAAACCTCTCCCTGATTAACTAAACTTTCTCCATCACTTCAAACATTGAATATGGCCCTATTAAAGCAGTCTCACCTACCTCAAACCATCCAATATGAGATCTACATCTCCTTCCATAGAGAGCCTTAAATGGAGCCATTTAGATACTGGAGTGATAACTATTATTGTAGGCAAACTAGATTAACGACAAGTTATCATCCCAACTACCCTTAAAGTTAATAACACAGGCCTTTAATATGTACTCTAGGGTTTAAATGGTCCTCTCTTCCTGACCATCTATTTGAGGGTGAAAAGCTGTACTGAGGTGAACTTGGGTATGAAGACCCTTCTAAAAAGCCTTCCAAAAGTGAGAGGTAAACTGAGTACCTCTATCTGAAATGATAGACAATAGGACTCCGTGCAACCTAACCAACTCTCTAATTTACATCTTGGCATAATCCTCGGCTGAATAAGAAGTATGAACTGGCAAGAAATAAGCTGACTTGGTCATTCTATCTACAATAACCCATATTGAATCATGTTGATGACGTGTACAGGGCAACCCTGTCTTAAAATCCATGTTTACCTCTTCCCACTTCCAAGTGGGGATGCTGAACTCCTGCATTATGCCACTAGGCCTTTGGTGCTCAACCATAACCTGTTGACCATCAGAGAACTTAGTTACAAACTCTATAATATCCCTCTTCATACCATTACACCAATAGATTTCCCGCAAATCATGATACATCTTAGTGGATTCTGGGTGAATAGAGTAACACACACTATGCGCTTCTGCTAAAATCCGCTATCTCAACCCATCACACATGATACACACAACCTACCCTGACACTGGAAAATGCTATCTCCTCCTTGGGAGAAAACCTCTATTTTTTGATCTCTAACTAACTCTTTCAACTTAACCAAACTAGAATCACTATCCTGCTTTTCCTTTACGTTGGCAACCAATGAAGACTCCGAGCTATTCTGAACCCATACACTACCCTCAGCTGAATCCATCAACTGCACAAATAATCTATCAAGATAATGAACCTCCCTGACTAACTGCTTCTTATCATCCTCTACATGAGAAACACTACCCATAGATAATCTACTAAGGGCATCTACCACTACATTAGCCTTGCCGGATGATACAAAACACTCATATCATAATCTTTCAATAACTCTAACCACCTTCTCTGATGAAGATTTAAATCTTTCTGTGAGAACACATATTGCAAATTTTTGTGATCCGTGAACACATCAACATGAACCCCATAGAGATAATGCCTCCAAATCTTTAAGGCAAACACAATAGCTGCTAACTCAAGATTATGGGTAGGGTAATTCTTTTTATGGGGTTTAATATTTCTAGAGGCATAGGCTATGAACTTATATCTCTACATCTAAACATAACCTAAGCTAACTCTAGAAGCATCACAGAAAACAACAAACCCATCTTAACCATCTGGTAAGTTCAAAACTGGGGCCGAGGTGAGTTGAGTCTTTATTTCCTGAAAACTCTTCTCATAAGAATTTGACCACTCAAACTTGACTTTCTTCTGAGTCAATATGGACATGGGGGATGAAATAGATGAAAAATCTTCAACAAACCGTCGGTAATAGACAACCAAACCCAAGAAACTCCTAATATCTGATAAAGAGATGGGTCTAGGCTAGTTTTTCATTGATTCGGTCTTTTGAGGGTCAACTCTAATGCCATCACCGAAAATATTATGGCCAAGGAAAGCTACTAATCTTAGCCAAAACTTGTACTTACTGAATTTGGCAAATAACTGATGGGCTCTAAGAGTCTGCAATATAATTCTGAGATAGTCTGCATGATTATTTTGACTATGGGAGTAGACAAGAATGTTGTCAATGAAAACTATGGTGAATATGTCCAAGTACTACTTGAACACTCTGTTCATCAGGTCCATGAAAGCTGCTGGGATATTCATTAGTCCAAAATACATAACTAGAAAGTCAAAGTGACTATATTGAGTTCTGAAAGCTATTTTCGGAATGTCACATTCTCTGACTCTGAGCTGATGATTGCCAGATCTGAGGTCTATCTTAGAAAAATAACTGGCACCCTAAAGTTAGTCGAACAAGTCATCAATCCTGGGGAGTGGATAGTTATTCTTGATTGTGACTTTGTTCAGCTGACGGTAATCGATGTACATTCTGAGAGAATCATCTTTCTTACGTACAAAAAAAATTGGAGCACCCCATAGGGAAACCCTAATCCTAATGAATCCCTTATCTAAGAGATCTTTCAATTGTTCTTTTAACTCCCTAAGCTCAGATGAAGCCATTTTGTAGGGTAGAATAGATATAGCCTGGGTATCTGGAAGGAGATCTATTCCGAAGTCAATTTTCCTTTTGAGAGGAACTCCAGGAAGATTTTCAGGGAACACATTTGGAAATTCCCTCGCTAATGAAACTGACTTAAGACTTGGCATCTCAAAATTAGAGTCTTTGACTCGAACAAGATGGTAAATACAACCCTTGGAAATCATTTTTCTTGCCTTAAGGTATGAAATAATTTGAACCCTAATCATTAAAGTACTATCCCTCCGTTCAATGACTGGTTCATCTAGAAACTAAAACTGAATGACTCTGTTTCTATAGTTAACTAAAGCATAGCATGAGTAGAGCCAATCCATGCCAAGAATGACATCAAAATCAGTCATCTCTAACTCCACAAGATTAACTGAAGTGTTTTTTTGAGATATTGTGACTGGACAGTTCCTGTTTAACTGCCTGGTTATAATAGAGACCCCTACTAAATAGATACTGAGAAGGGTTCTGCTAAAGACTCTGGACTGACACCAAAATTTATAGCTATATATGGTGTTACAAAAGAAAGCGAAGCTCCGGGGTCTAACAAAGCATAAACATGGAGGTGAAAGGATTGTAACGTACCATTAACCACATCAGGAGAACTTTCCTGATCCTGTCGTGACTAAAGTGCATAAAGCCTATTCTGTCATTGTCCACTGGTGGCATTGGAAGTAGAGCCCTATTGAGTCAGGTGACCTACTGGCGCTACTGAAGAGTTAGTCTGACCCTACTGCCGATCATTTCTATCCCTCGAGCAACTACCGGACACTCTCTGACCCTGTGGCCTGGCTTACCACAACCAAAACACACATCATTACCAACCTTGCACGCACCCTGATGATTTCTACCATATTTCTGGCAAAGAGGATTAGTACGACCACTATTTACACTACTCTGGGATTTAGAGCCTGGCTCCCTATCCCAACTGTTATTTATGAACTTTGGCACAGTTGCACTAGCTGAAGATGGAGCTGGGGCTGAAAACTTCTGCTAGAACTGAGAACGGTTACCACCCTTTGACCTCGGCTGAGAGAAGTTAAAGCTACCTATTCTAGCCCTCTTATTTTCTCTTTCTCTCTCTTTAAGATTCTACTCCTCAATCTGCTAAGCATGGACCATAAGCCTAGATATATCCATCTCCTTAATCAACATAACAGTCCTACATTCTTTGACCACACTATCAGCTACACCAGAAACAAACTTACTACACCAGAAACAAACTTACTCATTCTAGATCTATTATCATGTATTATCGAAGGAGCATACTTTTCTAACTGAGTAAATTTAAGATAATACTCCTTCACACTCATATTACCTTGCTTCAAATTAATAAACTCCAACACCTTAGCTTCCCCCAAATCTCAGGGAAAGAACCTATCTAAAAAGGCTGTGGTAAACTCTTTCCACTCTACAACCCCTACCTCAGCACCCCCTATCCTCCTTCTGCTACTTATACCACATATGAGCTATATACTGTAACTGGTAAGAAGCCAAATCTACACTCTCAGTTGAGGTGGCACCCATAATATCAGTCACCTTCTTAACTATATCAAGAAATTCCTGCGGATCCTTTTCAGACTTGGATCTCGAAAACAAAGAAGGGTTCATTCAGGTAAAGTCCCAAATCCTAGCTGCAGCTGTGTTGGCAACTAGATTGGCTGGGGTAGCAGCCTACTGATTATTTTGAGAAGCTACTGAGTGAGCTAAGGTTGTGAATGAAGTTTTGAATTCAGCATAATAGACATGCTCATTCAGGGGATATTCCTGAATAGGCAGAGGTGCAGGTTGATTTCTATTTCTTCTTTCGTTATTCTTTTTGGGAGGCATTTTCTGTAAAAGAATAAATGATAGATTAGAAAGATAGTTTAAATAGAGCTTATGCTCACTCGCACGACATGAATACTGAAAGAAGGGATAGTTTTTCTAAAACATCTTGTAGCCCCTCATCCATAAGTATGGCGCGCTTCACACCCATGCACAAGACTCTACTCAATGCGGCTTTCAGACTCCCCAGGACACTGTAAAACCATAGGATCTGATATCAAGTTTTTTCATAACCCGAGGCTACCCCCTAGTCGCGACAATGGTGCTTACGATCTCGAAGGACCACAAGCTAACTCTTGAGCTGGTACCTGCTGTGAGCACTGAGTAAACTAATAATGAACATCATATGCAACATTAACTAAGTAAAGCCATAAGGTTTTCAATACTAAAATATTGGTAAGTCATAAATCTGAGGTCTAAAAACATACTGAAAAGACTGCTGAAAACAAATGATAAACTGACTAACTGTCTATTGTCTGAAAACCTCTAATTGACTGAAAAGAGTTGATGGGACAGGTCCCAACTAACTCCAATAATCTAACTGAAACAAAAAGCTGAACTACTGAAATAACTAAAATGAATAACCATGTCCTCGATAGATGAGGACTCACCACGACTACTGCTGCTGATCGATGGATTTGTCTAAGCACGGTCAGGAAACTTAGCATCCAAATCTATGATATAAGACATCATAGAACAAAGAAAATATATGCGATCAGTACTTTCAATGTACTGGTATGCAAGATGAGGTTAGGATGAAATGCATAGGATATGAAATACTGTTTGACCGAATAACATGAGATAACTGATGCATAATACACATGGAAGTTCTAAAATTTAAGGATGCATGACCAAGCATATAACATAATACTAAAATAGTCTATAAACTGACAAACTGAAATTTGATAACTGAATAACTGGTCATCTGTATACTATGGTAAAACAAACCTGAGTTGAAATCTGTACTGAATACTAGACTGAGACTGTGGGAGGTATCATCTAACTCTCATGCCCCAATATGAGCTGATTGGGGTCCAACCTGTGACCCTAGTTGGAAGGGTGTCAATACTGTTCCACGGGTACTAACACTGATTATGTGGATCCATTAATCTGATGTCCCGAAGGACCAGGGTGTCAAGCCTAACTGACGGGTGACCCCTAAGAGGAAGTCAAGCCTAAACTGATGGGTGACTCCTTGTGTACTACGCTGGCTACGTAGTGCAAGAATACAGGGACTACTACTAACAACTCTACCTAACTAACGGGGAAACCTCCATCCCTGCATTCACTTTGTGCTAAATCCTACTCCCAACTGAACTGACACCGGTTACTGGACTAAACTAAGTTTGACTGAGCTAATAATTGATCATGGTAAATGAATGAATGATTATGCACATGGTTTATTTGAAACTATTCTGCAAATACAGAAAACTATGTAAACAAGTATGTTTTGGTTATTCATAACTCCCAACACTGAATGGAATAATAATAAGGTCATATGAAGCTTTAAAACCATAGTAAAGGATCATTGTTCAAAATTTATGTTATTTAGACATTTCATCAAACACATATGGGTCATGAATTAGAGCATGGAAATGGTTTAAAACATATAATAATAACATAGCTTCAATACTAAAAACCATGAATTAAAGAGTTAACATGAAAAAATCATCATTCCAACGTGTAAGGACTACTCCCAATAATAAACACGTGTAAACAACATGCATAATCAAAATTCATAAAATTTCATGGAGATAATTCATTGTAAACATGGAAATTCATGATTTAAAACATCAAAATAGGTTCTTGGACTCCATGGGTGAAAAGGAACCATGGATGAACATCACACATACCTTAATTAAAGAATTTGTGAAGATTCTTGATGGTTTTCTTAGGATTTGAGATTGAATTTCTTGATTATTTTGAATGAGTTAGGGTTTGTTATTTAGAGAGGGGGAGTTTTCTTTGAGAGGAATTATGAATAAGGGGGAAAATAATGCTCCTTAGGGACCTAAATCTCATGTTATGGGTGAGATAGGGTGAGGGAAATGATTCAATTACCTCCATGGACCCAAAACTCATTGAACCGTACAGTACTAACCGATGAGAAATGCGCTGCACCACATTGCTCTATTAACGCAATATGCGATGCACCGTATTGCTCCCCACCAACGTAAAATGCGAAGCACCACGGCCCTATCCTGGAGCCTCACTGTTTTGACCATCCAAACAGGTCTCAAACCTCGCTCGAAAAATCCAAAACTCACTCAAGATGTACTATCGACAACCCCAATCATGAATCAATTTAGAAATTAACGTTTCAAGGTTGGTAAAGTCAAAAGTAGAATCATCAAAGTTTAGAGGCAAAAAATAAGGCTAAGTCCCCAACACTTAGCTAAATTTTTTGGTTCTAAGCCTCTTATGCATGCACTATGAGCTGAACAGAACTAGGAAGAATACGGGGTATTACAAGTCATTAATACGCTAAATCTATCATAACTTGTAAACTGCCACCCAAGGCATCAAATCCTAATTTAAGCCAAAAAATCCAAAACAAGGTCAAATACTCCCATCGACCATATAAATCAGGTATATCTGTAACAGATTATGCCAAGCCAAAATTGAAACATAGTTGAAGAACAAAATCACACTAGAGGATAAATCACCAGCGGAAAACTCAGAAGATCCACTCTATATCTGTTGGAGGGTGTGATCTATCAAAGCATACTCAAGACTCATAAAGTATACAAACCACACTACTGATGGGAAAAACTCTAGCAATTCATAGAAATATAACTCAAGCCAGAAACTAACAAATTCAACACTCCATCTCGACAAAGAATAGCCATGGGCTCATATCATTGAGGGGAAACACTCCATCACGCCGTATTAGGCCTAACGAACTCTGGAATGGGGATTCCCCAAATCCACCCAAGAATCACATCATCGAAGACCGAATATACCAATCTTAAAACCAAGGTAGAAGTCAAGACCACCACCAAAAATTCAACAACTAAAGATGAAGAACTTTTAATTTGCCAAATCAATAAGCGATCATAGAAAACGCCACCTGCCTTTAACTTTCCAACTCCACTTAAGACAAAACCATATCATAGCAAGAAAGGAGTATCCCATCTCCATACTAATAGCAAGGGAAAACCATTACAAGGGAACAAATCCAACAACTTAAGATTTGAATCCATAACATCTCTATCTCAATATCAAAATCACTATCGGGCGATGAAATAGCAACAACAAAGAACAAACCCAAAGCTGGTCAAGCTAAAAAATGAGCTATTTGGAAAGAGATAGCCAATGCAACAACCTTTGCAACCTAGGAGACAAGTCTAAGAATCTCAAACTTGATGACGGACAATATAACTAAATTGCCAACTTTAGAACCAAATCGAGTCACGAAAGGTCAACATGCCTTCGATACCATAATACATTCTTGAGTCAATCTAATACAGCTAACCAACTAGGAAAACAATCAACCTCGCCGCGCTATGGTAAAGAATTCATCAAATCGGGCTATATCAACTCAAGCCACTTAATAAGAATCGCAAAAAAATAAAATTCTAACTAGATAACACTAGTCTATACAGCTACCCAATGAGGATCAATTACATCAAATAATAATATCAAATAACATCAATAATCTCGAGCAGTGATCGGAATAACAACAAGAATATCATCATCTATATAATGAATAGGCCGTACCAAAATGAACATCAATATCATGTACCACTCAAGGTCCACAATAAGGCCAATGTGCCAATATGGATGGGACTCAAAACCAAAATCTACATCCATAAGGGAAAACTATCAATACAGATCTACTCCATCCACTACTAAAAGAAATAAACCACAAAGTAGTCACATAATCACGAATTTAATGACAAGGCACAGAATAACTAATATGAACTCATTAAGGCATATAATCATCAATGGGAATGAAAACCCCAATCACCAATTAAAAGATAAATGCAGGAAATAAAAGCACACCTATCATGGTGAAATTTGTAATCACATACCTGATGGGCATAAGGAGATAAATCTGAATGAGTCCAAACTCAGACTGACTGGCTAAATCACCAACTGAGGCACCAAGCGCACTATCTCTAATTGAAGATGCCACAATAACATGAGGCTTATATGAATAAGCTGAATGACTAAAATTCCCATGCCAGGAATATTCTCTAGACCAATATCGATCTCTCTATAGTAGTAACAAACTCCTGAAGCTCTAGTCCTGGCAAGCAACATGAACTAAGCCCAAAAGACTATCCAACTAACAGTGAGAGAAATATCTACTATAATGATCATCTTTCCTGCAATCATGTACTGACTCAGGAACTCTGGGTTGGCGGGAAATATGTGCTAACTCTGTCCGATCACTAACACACATCTGGGACACTCTCTGGACCTAAGTTTTATCTCTCTACAACCAAAATAAGCTTCCAAATAAAATACCAATAGCACTATACTGATGGCATGGCCTCTTACCGCCACCTCCATAAGTCTCAATACATGCTCTCTCTATGACCCTCGTGTAATCCATAACCTGAGCAAAGAAAGACCCAACTACTATCATATGCTTCGACACCAAATAGAGTGGCAATGCTAGTACTCTACTCATCTATGTACCAATGTCCTGCTTAGAAGGATATAACATAAAAATAAGTCTGACCCACTCAAGATACCCAATCTCGTACTCAGAAATAGGAAAAGAACCCTGATGAACACCAATAGACCTACCTTTGATTTGAGAAATACTCGATGAATTAAATATCATCCATGGTTGTGAGGGGTCTACGACATAAATCAAATCCTCAATACTGAACCTCCAAGTGTTGAAGTAGTCGCCAGCTTTATGTAACCTAAGCTTACCCCAAATCCTTTTGGCCGACGTTGAAGATCTTCGACTTCTATCTCTAACTCTCTAATCCGATGATATGTTGAAACTCTGGAAACACGTATTGAATTCTCGTCCATATTTGTTTACAACATCACCCATCTTGCATCGTTCATAAAGGAAAAATAGAGTCAAAGAATATGTTTGAGGTTTATATCAATGCGGACACACGATAATGAGTCAAGAAGTGAATTTCCTACAATTCCCTTGTAGCCTTCTAAAGATAGGTTATAGATGTCTCCTTATCGATTCACAGGACTTTACTAATACTTTTATCTTGAACTAATACACCGGTGAAACCTAGGCTCTAATACCAATTTGTCATGACCCAATTTATTAGGTCATGATGGCACCTACCATAACCCACCAGTAGGCAAGCCAATCCTCGTAGTCCAAAATGGCTAGTAATTGACTACCCAAATATATATAGAAGAGAGTGTAAAATAGATGAAATAAGAGAATCAAATACATAATAAAGTCCCAAAACTTGGTGGCAACAATACAGTGCTTCTAATAATATAATAAGAGTAGAAAAGTCGAATAGATGAAATAAATTAGACTGATACAACTTATCTATGAATACAACATAGAGACAAATCTAGTACATAAGAAAGAGGTAAGTAAAACTCCAAATATTAGGATCTCACTCTAAGTCCCCGAACCATGGCTACTCCGCACGACATACACATCAACAATGATAACTCGTAATATGATCTTCACGCTACAAAAATGTAGTATGAGTACCAAATGAATGGTACTCAGTAGGCAACTACCAACTTATCTCTAAATATTAAACATATATAAAAAATATATAAACAGAATAGAAAAATTCACCCAAGAGTCCAATAACCATATAACAAAGCCCATGGGATAATAAGGATATTCTATCATATTCATGATCAAGAGACTAACATACTAAGGCTAAGAAAAAATTGAGGATGAACTATCCTATTCCATCCATACTAAAAAATCTCAACACTATACCGTATATCCTTGGCCAATATACAAATAAAGGGAAAAGGAAGGATATGTAGCAATATACAAGGCTAAGAAATGAATATACAATCTGAATAAATGAAGGAAAGGATATGCGGTAATACCATAGCAAAATATAGCTACATTTATGTATATAGATATAAGGTAACCTCAAAGCACAACCTAGATCATTATAACTTTATTTTAAGCCCTCATTATAATCCTATTAGGTTTTAGTACTAACATTCTCAGGGTTTCTAATTCTTATATCTCATACTGAACTAATCTTGCATAATAATGAAATGATAAGATAGAAGAGACCACAATCATACCTCGATCTCGATATCGAATCATTGACCAATCTATCATAATTTATACATAACAATAATCATAAAAATGATAATAACAATATCAATAACAACGCGAGTAACCGGCTATTCCATACAACCAAACACCAAGTCAAGTAATTAGTAATGTCAAATCATACACCAAAACTTATCTCGATCAAGTTTTTACAACATCATTATTAACCTTTTTTACATATAAACTATTCATTAAAACTGGCATTTATTATTATGAAGAAATCCCTTATTAAGGTAGAAAATATGCTTTAACTTTAGTTAGTGAAAATAATAACAATACTATAGTCTAATCGGAATCGTATCAATCATCGATGCAACGATCATGAATGTACTAAATCTATGCATTCCATTACAAGTATTCATAAAATAGAAACGTAAGAATTAATACATCAATAAACTGCAATCTCATCCTTTACAAGGATAGACAATTCTTGTATGGTCAACTTATACCATAACACAGCCTTGGGCCCAATTATGTGTTTGTAACAATTATAACATACATATCTGGAATTCATATCAAAATCATATTCATACATAATTTCACATTAATAATCTGTAGCATATTCACGAGGCCTAACATCTTTATAGCCATAAAGCATATCTATAATCGTCTCACATATAGGAGGCATCTTACATCTAGGAGGCATAATGCATCAATGAAGCATAGCTCATAACTATGAGGAATATAATCTTGATAGGCCAGTTATCATATCTAAGAGGAAATAACATCTCTAAAGGCTCAATATCATATCTAAGAGAAATACCATCTCTATAGGCTATTTATCATAATTTGTGGAAAGTCATCATAATTTATCAAGCCACGAAGTAAACTTATTCTAAATGCTTAATATTCTCATCTAGGCCTAACATCTGCAACTAAGTCCAAAAGGGTTAGCACAAGTTTTTTTCTAAAGATGGGTTTGAGAAACCCACTTCTGATCCTTAATTTCTATATTTAGGCATTTTATGCCCCATACTAGGCTAAGGTATCTAGTTCAACTTCTAGATGTCAAGTAAGCCATAACCAATTCTTAGATAGGAATATAGTCTAGAAACAAGGGCATTTAAGTCAACTCTACTCAAATTACGATTTCAAGACCACTAGACTATCCCAACTAAGGTTAATCACACTAACCATACTTCTAACACCTAAAACCATATCCCACAACTAGCATCATAGCATATCCACTCTATGAGTTAGTTCAATCTAGGGAGGAGGCTAAAGGATTCTAAAAGAGTACTAAGCATTCCACCTTATGGTTCAAAACCCTTATATAATCCTCAAACTTAAATTATAAAGATTTAGCCATTCTACCCATAATCAAACTTAATATTCACATTCACACATAATATATAACATACATCATCTTACAAAAAAGAGTAGACAGAAGCTTATCTCAATGTCGAACAACAAAACCTTACATCATTCACCAATGTCTATCTTCACTTCATAATCCTAAAATTCCATAACACTATAAAAATCATAATCTACTCATCAGTATGAGAATAACGATACTCATATTGCTTCATTGTGCTTCGGGTCCAAAAATGACACAAAAAGCCCCAAGTGGGTCCCACTTACAAAAAATGTGTTTCTGAGGGCAACCCAGTGTTCATACATGAAAAAATAATCATAAACCTTAAGAAATAGGTGTAAAACAAGAAAAATTTGGGCTAAAATCAATCCCTAAGTGAATTTGGGGTTTTGGGTCAAAACTAGGAAATTCAGGCATGAATTTGAAGGATTCTTACCTTACATTCAAAGATATTCATGATAATAGATGATAATCAAGATCTTAAGTCACCCACACAACTCAATTTTGAGTTATCATACCCATTTAGGGTTCTTAGGTCTCAAGGATGAAGAAGAAAGGCCCAAAATCTCAACTTATAGGGTCTATTTATAAACCCTTCTGGCAAAGAGATAAGGCGATCACCATCACATAGACTGTGATCGCCATGGGCCTTACTGCGATAGCCATGGAACGGTCAGGGTGATCCTTTTGCGATCGCCATGACACTGGTACCAATAACCTAGAAATTTTTCCAAGTTTGCAATAATGCCTCGAGATTTATTCAAAATATTATTTTCACAAATGAACTATGTAACCACACAAAATTTGACGTTCCAAAAGCGTTGGCGAAGTTGGATTTTCAATCCGAGGTCATTTCAACCAAATGTGGGTCCCACACCCTTATTTCAAAATTTTCAACTTTTTGACCAATAGGTCGAAATAAGCTTGGCTGCGTTGGGACCCAAACCAAAGGTCTAACTAGCCTAAAATCGATATCCTAGAGCTGCTGGCATAGTCAGAATTTAAATCCAAGATTTTTTTACTTAACTTTTCATTCAGTGGCCATTTGGAATCTGCAAGGACTTTAAAATAGGAAATTGGTTTTAAAAACCAAATGAACTACCCGGTAACCAAACGGTCAGTCTGATAACGCCCAAGCTACATTACACGATCCGAACCAGGGCCTAGTCATGTTGGTAATTCCAAGTCCAAGCAGGACCAGAGACCACCCCAATACCTAACCGTAACTGCCCTGCATCCTATATCAAATGAATTTTGAACATATAATAAGATAAAATAATAATAATTCAAAGACATTGAATAAAGTCTATAATTATAATCTAACAACCTCAACTAGATATCCAACTGGTTCCAACCCTAGTGCCAATACCAATACCAAGGGTGACACCAGTACCAACACCGCCCATGCCCATAGTAGTCCAACAATGCCTCTAACCAGAATCAAATAACACCCGGTCGGGACATGCCCCTAACCATAGCCAAAACCAAAATCTAAAAAACAAGAATTATGAAAAGAAGTCCATAGCATGAAATAGAGTCTTTTCCAGAGTATGAAAGCTCACCACTTCAATTTGACACAAAGCTGTCCCTGAATCCAAGTCACAGAGAGAAGGAATAGCAGTATGGCCGATTCCTGCATCGCATGGGGATAAAACACGCGAAGACAGTTAGCAGAGTGAACGCTAGCATGTAATTAGGGATAAAGATAAAAATAATGCCATCATTCAAAACTAGGTAAATAACCATATGCATTCACATATATACATGTATACCATGACGGGATAGGGAACCAAGTTTAGTATGCAGATAAAACCTTAACTGGACTATGTAGCTCTGCCGTCCTAAATGTCCACCCACTAGCTGTATAGGTTCAACTCCCCCTACTGAAAGGGCCCAGTACGTGTTAGCCCCACAAGCTAAAAAAATACCTGAAATGACTAGTACATCTCCTAAAATATAAGTTTGACATCATGCACATGATCACCATGACCAAACCTCACATCAACAAACATGAGTTTGCAGCATCGGCCCCCCCGAGAACTCCACCTTCCATGACCTTGCTACACAACCCCCTTTAAGTTCATACTAAAATCATTTATACATTCCAAACCTTTACCAAAGAGTCTTTTAGTTAGGCATTAACCGTTGGTATCATCATACCAAAATTAGACCTTTCAAGTCTATTCCAACCATGCCGTATAAAACCAATAAACCAATATTTGACTCCACTACTTCCAATTAATCCAAGACAATGACTACCAAGTATTTTCAAACCATTTTAAACCAACCAGACCAATTTAGGTTCCATTACCTTTTATGCAATGCAAAGATTAAGGATAGTGAAACTATGCAACAAAATCATTCTCACTGGCATTTAACAAACAGGTTGAGGGCACATAAGTTTCAAATCCATAACTAAGTAATTGGGGAATCCATAGTAACCCGAAATCTATTTACCATTAACATGCATCCCATAATGTCAAAATCATACTAAAATTATGAAGGAAAACATAATTAAACCATGAGAACCATTATTCAACTATGAACATCCAACACCCTCAACCATTATTTCAAACCATACCAATATCACGAAAATCATACTTTAAAACACATGCTCTTTGTAAAATAACAATGAGAGAGGAGTAGCATGCCTTTGACAGCAAGAAAGATAAAGAAAATCACTCATGAAAGCCACTAATTGATTGTCTTGAAGAAACCCAAGCCACTTGCTTGAATAGAGAGTTTGAGAGATTTTTAAGAGTGTTTGATTGGGAATAATAGGTTAAAGAAGTCCCCAAAGGTGTTTTATGATGTGGTATCAAAGAGAGTTAAGAAGGTGAAATGTCCAAAATGTCTCCAACTTAAAACTGTAAAATTACCCCAGGTGTTCACGAGTCGACCCATGACTTATGACCACAACATTCGACTCGTATCATGGAGAGTTTACCAAGACAATGAGTTAGAAAACCATACACTGTCCACCATATGAATCCCTGACCCAACTCATGACCAGACCATTCGACTCGTATGGTCTAGTCTTACCTAAGATAGAATCCAAAGGGATTGACACTGGACAATATATGACTTCCCACAATGGCTCGTAACCTATCCTCACGGCTCTTAGTGAGCCCCTCGTACTCAGAGCTAAGTTAAGTCACTATGTTTTTGATTCGATGAAGGACCGACCCATCACCACACCTAACGACCCGTACTACCAAATCATAACCACAACAAACCCCCCACCACCATTCGGTGGACACCTTAAAAGTTGGGTCACCTGACCCGTACTAACACCATATAACTCATATAGTTAAGTCGTCAGTAGACTAGTGAGCTTAAAGCTCAGGAATTTTCAAAGGTTCAAAACCAAGGGTGTTTAAATTCTTCCCCAGTTAGATCATTCATCCCCGAATGGGGTCACATAAGAGAGAGTGGATCCCAGATCAAGTAAATAGTACACATCACAGGAAAAAATTTAAACATAGCAGTCACGACATCAGGAGATGCCTCGGACTCCTAGTAGGTAGCGAGAGCATAAAGTTAGTTTCAACTAGTGTCGGAGCCAGATAGTGCACCCTTTGGTGCCAGAGCTAAAGAAGAGGCAACAAGAACCTTGTTTTCCCTAGAAGCAATGTTACCAATAGGACAGTTCCTAATCATGTGCCCTGGCTGAACACAGTCAAAGTAGTTATCATTTCCTTCATCATAGTAGCCCTGATGCAATCGACCATAAAATCTGCGAGAAGGATAGGAAGGAGTTGACTGTACCCCACTAACCTGGGATTGGGAACCTTGTGCCCTATAATTATCGCCACTTTGAAAACGTCTATCACTAAATGAATTTGGGTAGGGAGCACTAGCAGTCGAATAAGACATAGAGTTGCCCTACTTCTTTTTGAGCCACTTTCCACCATCTCTGCCACTTTGCTATTGACCATCACCCTGCTAAAAAAATCAAAATTTCTTGCTCAGCCTCTCCCCCATTTCAGCTTGCTTCTTTTTTTCTTTCTCTACCTGCTGCATATACACAACCAACCTGGAGATGTCCATGTCCTTGTTCAACAAAGAAACCTTAGTCTCCAAAATCAAGTCTTGGGACCACCCGAAAGTGAGTGCTAGAAACCAACTTCAGAGCATACCGAGATAACTGGTGAAACTTCAAGGCATACTCATTGACTGACATCTTGCCTTGCTTCAGGTTAACAAACTCTTTTGCCTTTGCTTCCCTCAAATCCCAAGGAAAGAAGTGGTCAAGAAAAGCACTAGAGAAATTATCCCACATAGCTGACTCAACATCGTCACCCCTAGTCTATTCCCAATCCTCATACCATTGGTATGCTATATCCTTTAGTTGATAGGCAGAAAAGTCCACACCTTCCACATTAGTAGCATGCATAACATGAAAGATCTTTTCCATCTCATCGAAAAACCCTTGAGGATACTCCTCAACCCTAACACCCGTGAACATAGGAGGGTTCAACCTTAAAAATTAGCCAACCCTTGTGGCCTTAGATGATGGAATAATATAAGAACCACACTCAGACTGAGAAGCTACTAACTGCGCCAACATATGAATAGACTGACGAAATGCATCATTTGTCATATAAGCCTGAGGATCTCGAGAAGGACTTAAGGGAATCAGTGCAACTCCAGGAGGGCAATCAGGGACTAGACCCCTATACTGGGTCTAAACCCATATGTAGGACGGGTCCCATCAACATTGTCCTCGGGTGCGATAGAGGATTTTTTATGAACTTTAGATCGTCTGGGAGGCATGATCTGGAAAACGAACAAATGGGTATTAAAGAAGATTTCAAGACCTTAGACTCTACAACTTTAGAATAGAACACAAGAAAGAGAAACATTCCTAAATGCCTTGTATCCTCTCCCTTATGAGTGTGGCACGCTACACACCCTTAAAAGAGACTCTACTCGATATGGCTTTGTTAGACACCCAATTGGCCATTAACCTAGGGCTCTGATAGCAATCTAACACAACCTGAACCAGGGCCTAGTTGTGTTGGGCATCTCAAGTCTAACAAGGATTGGAAACCACCCTAAATACCCAACCGTAACCACCTTGCACCCTATGTTAGATGAATTCTAAACATATAATAAGATAAAATAATAATAATTCAAAGACATTAAATAAAGTCAATAATCATATCCAACAACCTCAACCAGTATCCAACTGGTGCCAACCCTAATGCTATTACAAATACCAAGGCTGACACCAATACCGACACTGCCCATGCCCATAGTAGTCTAATAAAACCTCTAACCAGAATCAAATAATACCAGATCGGGACACACCCTCGACTATAGCAAAAACCAAAATCCAATAAACCAAAATAATAAAAATAAGTCCATAGCATAAAATGGAGTCTTTCGGAGTATGAAAGCTCACCACTTCAATATAACATAAAGCTATCTCCTAATCCAAGTCACAGAGCAGAAAAAATAGTAGTATGGATGGTTCTTGCATCGCATGGGGATACAATGCCCGAAGACGGTTAGTGGAGTGAATGCTAGCATGTACTTAGGCATAAAGATAAAATAATTCCATCATTCCAAACCAAGTTAAATAACCATATGAAATCACATAGATACATGTATACTATGCCAAGATAGGGAACCTAGTTTAGCATGCAGTTAAAACCTTAACCTGGACTGTGTTACTCTGTTGTCCTAAATGTCTACCCACAAGCTATATGGGTTTTAGTTTCCTTGCTGAAAAGGTCCCGGTGCGTGTTAGCTGCATGAACTAGAGAAAAACCTGAGATGACTAGTACATATCCCAAAATATAAGTGTGACATCTTGCACATGGTTACCATGACCAAACATCACATCGGTAAACATGAGTTTTCAGTATTGGTTCCCCCAGGGCCTCCACCTTCCATGGATTTGCTACACAACCTCCTTTAAGTCCATATTAAAACCATTTACATATTACAACCATTTACCAAGGAGTCTTTTAGTTAGGCATTAACCATTGGTATCGCCATACCAAAATTTGAGCTTGCAAGTCTATTCCAACCATGCCATATAAAACCAATAAACCATTATTAGATTCCACCATTTCCAATTAAACTAAGACCATGGCTACCAAGGACTTTTCAAACCATTTAAAACAAAGTAGACCAATTTAGGTTCCATTACCTTTTATTCAATACAAAGATTTCAAGGATAGTCAAACTATGTGACAAAATCATTCACATTGGCATTTTAACAAACAGGTTGATGGCGCATAAGTTTCAAAACCATAACCAAGTGATTTGGGGAATCCATAGTACCTCTAAATCCATTTAACATTAACATGCATCCCACAATGTCAAAATCATACTAAAAGTATGAAGGAAAACATAATTAAACCATGAGAAGTATTATTCAACCATGAACATCTAACACCCCCAACCATTATTTCAAACCATAATAATATCATGAAAATCATACTTTAAAACACACGCTCTTTGTAAAATAACAATGAGGAAGAAGAAACATGCCTTAGAAATCAAAGAAGACGGATGGATCACTCTTGAAAGCCTCTAATTGATTGTCTTGAAGAAACCCTAGCGTCTTGCTTAAATAGAGAGTTTGAGAGATTTTTTAGAGTGTGTGATTAGGAATAATAGGTTAATAAGTCCCCAAAGGTGTTTTATATAGTGGTATCAAATGGAGTTAAAAAGAGGAAATTTCCAGAATGCCCCCAACTTAAAACTATAAAATTACCGCAGGTGATTATGTGTTAACTCCATGACTCGTGACCACAACATACAACTCGTATCATGGATTCATCACTAAGATAGTGAGTTAGATACCCGTATACTTTACACCATATAACTCCCTGACCCCCACTTATGACCAGACCATACGACTCGTATGGTCCAGTCGTACCCAAGATAGAATCCAAGGGGACTGACACTGGATAACATACGACTTCCCACAATGAATTGTAACCTATACTCATGTCTCTTAGTGAGATACTCATACTTAGAGACAATTCAAGTCACTAAGTTTCTTATTTAATGAAGGATCGAGCTATCACTACACCTAATGACCCATACCACCAAACTATAACCACAACAAAAACCCTACCACCATTCACTTGACACCTTACAAGTTGGGTCACCTGACCCGTACCCACACCATACTACTCATATGGTTAAGTCGTTAGTAGATCAGTGAGCTCAAAGCTCAAGAATTTTCCAAGGGCCAAAACCCAAGGTGTTTCACTACACCTTCAATATAAAGATAATGCGGTCACTTTCAAATATAGTAACCCAACAAAGGTTGGGATCAAATTTCAAGCGAATATGTGGAATTTTATATCTTAACTGTTGTAATCAATGGGTAGAACTGGAAAAGTAAATAGGGGGATTGTAGTGGAAATATCAAACAAGTAACAAATATCAACTCTGGTTGTAATCAGTCATAGATGAACACTAGGATTGTATTTACCCTGGCTTCTCAACTCAGTATGTTTATCGTGCATTATTGAACTAATTTGATACCTTGCATGTAGGATATGATAAGTTAAGTACCATCAACCATCTTTTGGACTAGTTTATAGATTTCACCCTTTACCTTTTGAGTCTTAGGATGTTTCCTTACAAACCCTTATATTAGACCCCAGTTACTATTACCTTTTGGGTCTATAGTTATTTGATGATGGTTAATGATCTTACTTAAATAATACCTATTAGCGTGGATGGATGGTTAATCTTCAAATTACTATTGTAATTATCTTTTCCTAGTCACTCTTCTCTTTTGGAGTAAGTAGCAATAATCTAGGTAGGATCCTAATGTTTGCAACTACTAAGCATCTATTAAAATGAAGATAATATAGTACATGCATGGGTATAGGTTTAGAACAACATAAAACTTCCCCTACTTTACTAATTCGCCAGGGTTTTCACAACCCTAGCTAAGGGTTTAGTCGCTCATGCTTGTGAAATAATCAACAATATTCATAATTGCAAGCATTAGATTAAATCATAATAATCACAATTGAAAACCCAAAACCTCAAATGAATTAACAACCAAAATTAATACAAAACAATTCCAAGATCAAATTTGGATCTCAGAATCAGAATATATATTTTTGAGAATAAAGAGTGTGTAACTTACTAAAAAACACATAAAGGCTATTTATAGTACATAAGGAGACCCTAAAAATCAAAGCCCGAACGAAAAAGGAAAAATGGATTCGGTGGCCACTTACTTGGGCCATATACGACTCGTATGTACTAAATATGATCTATAGGTGGACCTAAGTAAGTTCCAAAAAGTTTTCCTACAGCTTGGCACTCTTTGTATCTTGACTTCTGGTACTTACCTTAGACACTTATGGTTTGTAAGTGCAATATATGGTTCGCAAGTAGACCTAGCTAAGTACTAGAGTCTTCAAATTCCTACAACCAAGTCTCTGGTCTTCAATTTCTGGTACATGCTTTGGTCACATATGCCCAGTAAGTTCTACATACACCCAAAAATACTCAGGTAAGTAGCCAAAAACTCCATTTTTATCTATTCTTGAACTTAGAATCCAAAATCTAATTTCCTACAAAACATACCCAAAACACATCATGTCTAACAAAACACCCAAAGAATCATGCATGTTTTCATATTTTTACGCATCAAAAGTGCTATAAATTCATAGCACATCAACACCCTTAACTTAGAACGTTGCATTTCCTCAGGCAACAAAACAACAACAAAGACAAAACAAGATGCTTAACTAGGAGAATCTAAGATATCCCAGGTAATCAATCATTATTTTAAGTTCAAATTCATTATCCTCTTCTATACCCTAAGTGAAAACCAACTACATATCTATATTAAGCACAAGAGTATCACGCAAAAGTATAAAGTTATGGAAATTACATTAGCAACAGGCAACCAAGCATATATACAAGTAACACTTACCCAAACAAATATGCAACTTAGTAATACAGTCCATGTTTCCTCACATAAAAAAAGTCCCACTCACTCATATATGAAATCAATCATGCCAATGTAAGGACGATCAAGAGACAATCACACTCAAAAAGAAGTTCCAATCAATGTATGTCAAATACCATAGGCTTGCCCTTATTTTCTACACCTAAGATTTCAGACAGTCAAGTCAGGATCACTATAGGACTTTTCTTGGCTTGTAATGTAGGCTTGAGGGGATGGTATGGTACACATGGATATCAAATGACTAAGCCTCCTTAGCACTACACAAACTTTAGTGTCTCACTTATTAACCATTTTTTGCTTTATTTCCGCCCTTATTTCTCCCTTTTTATTTTAAAGTACATTTAGGTTGCATGTGGTTTCTTTTTTCTTTCTTTTTCAACTTTTTTACATTTTTCTTTTTATTTTGCTACTACACTTAGCCTACTTTCTTTTTCATTTATTTTTCCCTTCTTCATACCCACTATACATTACATATCCCTATGATAGCCACCCTCAGCTTAGGCGATTCGCCTGAGTTGAGGTACACAATGGGTAAGAAGGACTAGGGCCATAACAGGTTCATTGTAACACAAATTGGAAGGTGAAAGGTGAAAAAAAAGAAATAGGCTATACGGCTCAAAACAGGGATCAAGGGATACTATTTCACAATGAGAAGGTCATTTAGTCTAAAATGGAATACAAATAAAAAATGACTGATGATCCTTTCCTAAGCAACTATCCTACAACTTAGACAAGACCTACTGGGTAAGTTTTGGATTTGACACACAAAAAAAACTAAGATACTATCTCACACTCACATGGAACAGGACTATATCACATGGCTATAACCTATCTGGTTCATGCAATTGTTAGCTATAGTTATCGTGTCCCTAATTCTAATGCCAAAACAAGATCCATGAAGGTCACACATATATACATCACACATAGTTTAAATTTTTTTTTGAAGGGGTATATTTTTTCTCAAAAATAAAAATCATAACATGTCAACTACCTTAAACACTCAAAATTAGCCTAGTTACACAATAAAACACATCACAACACAAAATAAAACACACAACAAAACAAATTTAAGACTAGAGATGCCAGTAATGAAACTATACCAGGTCCAACAAGACAAGAAGCTTAGCAACAAAAACCGCGATGGCTATGGTTTTCCCCACCCCCAAGTAAAAGGCTGTGCACTATCCCCAAAGAACGAAAATAAAGTAAAACAAAAGGAATGAGGACATACCTAGGATGCACTTTCGTGTACCATGGGATGCCTCCCAAGAAACACCTGATTTACCATTGTGGCGCGACTCAATTGCCTTAGCTACTCATACTTCGCCAAGGTCCATCTCAACACAAACTTTCACTTTCTTAGGTTTTCCATGTAGTGCTTCACTCGCTGCCCATTCACATTGAATGGGATTTTACCATCATACTTTATTTCTATAGAACCATGTGGGAATACCCTAACCACAGTGAATGATCAATTCCATCTATACTTCAGCTTTCTAGGAAACAAACAGAGTCTTGAATTATACAACAAGACCAGATCACTGGGTTTAAATACCCTTTCTCAATTTTCCTATCATGATACAACTTCATTATTTCTTTGTATATGGTAGATCTTTCATAATAACATAGTCAAAATTCATCCAACTCATTCACCTTTATCAACCTCTATTTTATTACATCACGCCACTCAAAATTTACCCTTTTCAATACCCATAGTGCCTTATGTTCCAACTCAACCAGTAAGTGGCATGCCTTTCCATATATAAACTAATATGGGAAGGAATATATGGGTGTCTTATACTCTATTTGGTAGGACCATAATGCATCATCTAATTTCCTTGACTAGTTAGTTCTATTAGCATTCACAGTTCTCTCCAATATGGACTTAATTTCTCTATTGGAGACCTCAACTTGCCTATTTGTCTGAGGATGGTAAGGAGTTTCCACCTTATGTCTTACACCATATTTATCAAAAAGGTCTTTAAACAACCGGTTGGAAAAGTGAGACCCACCATCACTGATAGTTGCACGTGGAGTGCCAAATTGAGAAGAGATATCTTTCTTAAAAAAATGGTGACACTTCTCTCTTCATTGTTTGGAAGCACAATTGCCTTCACCCATTATGATACATAGTCAACCGCTACCAGAATATACCTCATGCCATGGGAGCTCACGAACGAACCCATGAAATTAATTACCCATACATCAAACAACTCCAACTCCAAAATAGGTGTCATGAGGAGTTTATGGCATCAAAAAATAATGCCTTTTCATTGATATTGGTCACAAGCTTGTGCAAAATCATGATCATCCTTGTAAACTATAGTCCAGTAAAACCTATAGTGTAGAATTTTATGGGTTGTGTGGGTACCTATATGATGAACCCCAACTGGTAAGAGGTGATGAGCTTCTAGAATGCTCATCATCTCTACCTCTGGGATACATCTTCGAATCACACCATCAGTGAAAATCCTAAAAAGATATGGATCATCCCAAAAGAACATCCTCTCCTCATGCATAAATCTCCTTCATTGCTGGAAGGATAGGTCTTATGGGACAAGATCACTTACCAAATAGTTAGCAAAATCAACAAATTAGAGAATCAAGTCTTGGGATGCAACCAAGACCTGCTCATATAGAAAGGTATCATATACATCAAAATCATCCCCTAATTTATGCATTGACTCACCCTCAAGACTTGACAATTGATCTGCAACTTGATTTTCTGTGCCTTTCTGGTCCTTCGCTTTAAAATCAAACTATTGCAGCATGAGAACCCATCAAACCAATTTAGTTTTTGTATCTTTTTTTTGACATCAGGTATCTCAAGGCTGCATGGTCTGTGTGATCTATGACCTTAGTCATAATCAAATTGGACCAAAGTTTTTCAAAGGCAAAAACCAACACAAGTAACTCCTACTCTATAACTATATACTTTTTCTAAGTGGGGTTTAAGGATTTGTTAGCATAGTAGATAGGATGAAGGATCTTTTCTCTCCTTTGGACTAGGACACCACCTAAGGCCACTCTAATAGCATCACACATAACCTCAAAGGGTACAGACTAATTAGGGGACACAATGATAAGAGCCGAAATTAATTGCTCCTTAAGGCACAAGAAATCTTGAAGACATGCATCATCAAACATAAATTTTAACGCTTTCTCTTAAATCTTGCATAGAGGATTTGCAATTTTAGTGATGTCCTTGTGAACCTCCTATAAAAGCCTACATAGCCTAGAAAACACTGTATGCCTCTAACTGAGGTTGATGATGGTAATTTTTCAATTACCTCAATCTTAGACTTGTCCACCTCAATACCATATTTAGAGATCTCATTCCCAAGAACGATACCCTTTTTCACCATAAAGTGTCATTTTCCCTAATTTAGCAACAAGTTGCATTCTTGACATCTCTATAGTGCGTTGGCCAAATGGGAAAAATAGTCATCAAATGAATCCCAACCACTAAAAATTCATCCATGAATACCTCGATCTTGTCCTCCACCATGTCAGAGAATATAGATATCATGAATCTCTGAAACGTGGCAAGAGCATTGCATAAGCCGAACAATATTCTCTTGAATGCTAAAGTCCCATAAAGGCAAGTGAACACCATCTTTTCTTAGTCCTCGGGAGAATTAGTGATTTGATTGTAACCCAAATATCCATCAAGAAAATAATACCAACCCTACCTGCTAGTCAATCCAGCATCTAATCCATAAAAGGCATAGAGAAGTGGTCTTTTTGTGTCCAAGTGTTCAGCTTCTTGTAATCCATGCAAACTCTCTAATTGGTAACTGGTCTCATGGCCACTAATTTATTCTTTTGTTGGGAACCACTGTGATTCACCTTTCTTTGGCATGCATTAAAACTATCTAACCCATTTGTTATCTGCAATAGGAAAACTACTCTAATATCTAACCACTTGATTATTTCCTTCTTCAACACCTCCTGCATAGGAGGGTTCAATCATCTCTGATGCTCAATACTGGGGATGCTTTCTAGCTTAAGCTATATCTTGTGTGTGCATATACTTGGTGGAATCTGTACAATATCTACAATGGTCCACCCAATAGCTCTCTTGAATTTTTGCAACATAAATATCAAAGTTTCCACCCATGATCCTGCCAAATTTGCTACAATAATCACCAGTAAGGTATTGTTGGCCCCCCGAAATTGGTATACGAGGTCGTAAACCTATAGTTTATTCCAATAGCCAATCCTTACTAATGAAGACTTCAAAATAGGGAATTGGCTCTAAAAACAAAAATACTGCCTAGTAACTAAAATGTCAGCTCTAACCAGTCACAAATAACTTGGGAAAGATATATGAAAGCTCTCAGAAAATGACTTGGATGGTCATTACAATATCCACTACTAAAAGGAATTTTATTCCCGAAAGTAAAAGGGTTAGGATGTACCCGAGGCTTGAACAGGTGGGGAAACAATGCCCACATCTCACTCTTGATCTCCCAAGTGGCCTCCTCTATTAGGCGGTGTCTCTACTGAACTTGTAATAACTCGATTTCATGAGTCTTGATGGCACCTACTTTATCCCACCAGTAGGTAATCCAACCCGTAGCCTGAAACTACATATAATGAGATAGATGGTGGGAATTGGTATAAATGTCGAAAATATGCAAGTAAATAAAGTACAAGACATAAATCTCAAGAACAATAGCATAACTAAAGACAAATAAAGAGAAGAGTAATATCATCCCACGACCTAGTAAGGTCGGTACAAGAGCCTCTAAATTAAAAAATACAAGTACTATCCTAGTCAAATATATAACAATCTTGAAACAGAAAGATTATCCAAAAATAAAAGATAGAGAAAAGGTCAACTCTAGATCTAAGAGCTCACCTTATCTCCGAACACTAACTAGCACAATCACAGTGTCAACAGTGGCAATTAGTATTTGGATTTGCACTAAAAAGGTACACAAGTGTAGTATGAGTACCAAAGCCATGGGTACTTAGTAGGCATCATCGGTCGACTGACTAAAATTATAATATAAATACAATAAAATGCAAGATAAATAAGCTAAGTTATGGGGAAAGATAAAACCTAGAATAAGATTCCAAATACTAAAATTAAATAACTGAAATAAATAATAATAAGTGAAACACAACTATCTCTAACATAACTGGGCCCCTACAAGCCTAAAAGACACAACAAGGTAAATAACCCAATGCGGTCCCCCATAAGCCCTTTAGATGAATAAAGATGAAATAATAATAGTAATCACACCAACTATCTATATCTTGAAGCCGTAATAATAGATCCTTTTATTTGTAAACACCAGACTTGAATTGATCTCAAAATCATCATAAATAACCTCTCAATGCCAGAATTGAATAAAAAATAATGTCTGATATTCTAGAATTAAACGGGAACTAGTATCATGAATACCAGACTTGAATCGAATGTAAAATCATCGTAGATGCTGGAGTTGAACCGATATTAGTATCATTAATCATCGAACTTAAACATGTCTTCTCAACTCCCAAACACAATCTAGAATAAACCAGCACATGCCTATAAAATCTTTTGGCTCAAGAATATAATTAAAGTAATGCATAGAGTCTTATTGAGTCTAAAAGAAGCTAATAGTCCAAAGAATCCCACATCTAACCATGAAAATCCACTCTAAGGAAAATTCTACCCAAACTAGGCTAGTGTGTAAAATCCCACAGTTAGATGCTAAATAAGCCTCGTTACATCCTAATATTCTACCTAAAAGATGAGTATCTAAGTTGACTATTCCTAATTAGTGATTAGTTAAAATATTTGCATATTTATTTGAAATAGGGAAGGAAATCATGATGGATAGCTATTTTAGTAGTAAAATTAATCATAGGTTGTGAATAGTATGATATATTAGCTAATAATTTATAATTTTAGCATTCACTTGGGAAAATCTTTGAAAGGGGAACTCAGTGATGTTTATAGAATTTTAAAGGTAGTTTGGATGTATGCATGGGTAAGTGGATGAGATGTTAGGGAGGTGACTGTTCTATAGACCATAATGGGTTATGTTATAAGATTAAGATCGACTGTCCTTACTATGTGGTTTTACTACAGTAAAGGTCCCTTGAGTTTTTAATGTAGTAGTTGTAAGCCAGTTTAGTAGGTGAGAAGATATGTAGTAAATTTTAAGGTATAGTAGTGATGTTGTGGAGAAGATGTGCTTGTAGGTCATAGTTAAGTGAAATAAGGAATTTAGGGTGATTTATCTCATGTGGATGAGGAGAAATAATATTTGGTAAAGGATATTCAGTGTTTGTCTAATCTGGGAGTTTGTCTTACTCCAAAAATGGTGGTGTGATTGTCAAGAGGTGAAGAAGTCATCTCTTGGTGCTGAATTGAAGGAGAAACAGATGTTGGATCCTATATTGATGCAAATTAAGAATGATGTAGGTATGAAGAAGGTGATGATTTTTGATATTGATAGTGATGGTGTCTTAAGCTATCAAGGTAGATTATATGTTCCCAATGTTGAAGAGTTGCGAGGACGAATATTGGCCGAATCTCATGAGTCATATTATACTATTCATCTTGGTTCTACAAAAATGTATCATGATCTTAAGGAGATTTATTAGTGGAATAATATAAAGAGGGATGTGGCCAATTTTATGGCTAAGTGCATGATGTGTCAGCAAGTGAAGGTGGAGCATTTGAGGCCCGGTGGGTTGACTCATGACATTGAGATACCCAGTGTGGAAATATGAGATTATAAATATGGATTTTACTACCAGTCTTCCGCGGTCTTGCGAACAAGTTGTTTTAATTTGGGTTATCGTGGATAGGATGACTAATTCTGCTCACTTCTTGCTAGTGAGGACTAATTTCTCTTCAGGGGATAATTCCAAGTTGTTCATTAAGGAGATTATGAAGTTGCATGGTACTCTAATTTCCATCTTATAGGATCGGGGGTACTCAGTTCTCATCTCACTTTTGGAGGTCATTCCAACAAGGTTTGGGGTCTAAGGTGACCCTTAGTACTGTTTTTCACCCGCAAACAGATGAGAAAGTGGAAATGATAATTTAGGCTTTGGAATATATTCTTAGGGCTTGCATTTTTTATTTTGTTAGTAGTTGGGTTGACCACTTTTCTCTCATAGAATTTTCCTATAGTAATAGTTACCAATCTAGCATTAGCATGGCTCCGTTTGAGACCTTGTATGGTAGGAGGTGTAAGTATCCTATTAGGTTGTTTGAGGTTAGTTAAAATAAGTTATTTGGTCTGAATTTGGTTCACCAAGATATTCAAAAGGTGAGGGTGATTCGGGATAGACTTAAGGTCACTTATAGTCACCAAAAGTCCTACGCAGATGTGAGGCAAAGGGAGTTGGAGTTCAGTGTTGGTTATTGGGTGTTCTTGAAGGTGTCACCCATGAAGCGAGTTATACAGTTTGGTAAGAAGGGGAAGATCAGTCCCCATTATGTTGGTCTATACTTGGTTTAGAAGAGGGTTGGTAATGTTTCATATGAATTAGAATTGACTTCTAGTTTGGTTTTGATGTTGAGAAAGTGCGTGGGTGATCCTTCGGTGATGTTCCTTTGGAAGAGATGGTTATTTTTAATTCCTTGTCTTATGAGGAAGTCTCGGTTGATATTTTTGATCAGCAAGTCTGTCGGTTGTGGACTAAGAATGTGGCATCTATAAAGGTTATTTAGAGGAACCAAAATGTTAAGGAAGCTACTTGGGAAGCCGAGGAGGACATAAAGTCCAAGTATCCATTCTTGTTTCCTGTTATGGATAATCATGTTGAGGTATGTGTATTTCTTAACATCTTTGCTTTCTATCTTTGTTAATGGTAAGTGTGGTTGTGTTTGGAGTCAAATTGTGTTAATAAATGCATTTTCCTGTAATTCGAGGATGAATGATCCTAAGGGGGATTATGTAATGCCTCAATTCTTGGTCCTTGGAAATTTCTAAAATTTTATCCTTACTATCCTGACTACGGCTCCCATGATGAGTCGTAGGGAGTCTTGACGAGTCGTTGGACCAAATCGTAACCAAATCAGAAAGTGTGCGGTTGAGTTCTACTCAGAGTATAAGTAAATCACTATGAGTCATAAGTAATCGTTATGAGTTGTTGGGTGTAAATCATAGGGTGTCCAGTGAATATCCCAAATGGTTACTGGGTTGATTACAACTCGACCCTACGAGTCGTAGGGTCCTATTATGAGTCATATAGGTTTAGTCGTAGGGTCAATAGACTGTGAGTTCCTTGGAGACTATCTTGGTTGTGACTTTTGGTGACTAATCACAATAAGTCTATACGAGTCTTATAGTGACCCTAGTCACTGATGACCAAATTTTAGTTTTTAAACTGAGGGCACTTTGGACAATTCCCTTTTGACCCAATTAACACCCCACATTCATAAAATACTTAAAAGGGTTATTTCTGATTCATAACGTAGTCAAACACTCACAAATCTCTCTTAAATTCTCCCAAGAAACCATACTTAAGGTTTCCAAGAAGTAGGCCATACATGAGCTCAAGGGTTGAATTCTTTTCTTGAAATATGGTATTTCAGGCATGTTACTTTTCCCTAATTATTAATTTGCTAAAATCATGGGTTTTAAAGTGTTTTTCACATAGTATTGAGGTTGGTTTGAAAACATAGGTTGAGGTTTTTGAACAATTGTTGTTTATGTGATGTTTCATGTTTGACCCTGCATGGGTTACATTGAAATAGTGGTTTTAATATAAAATTAATGCATAGGAATGGTGAATGAACTGGGGATTGTGATTTCCCCAAACTTGTGACATTTGAAATGGTTATGACCCTAACCCTATATTGTGAAATCGATTTTAAATATGAAAAGTATTCATATTGAACTAGTCATGAACTACTGCATAATGTGAAAAGTCAATAAAGCATAATGATTTTTGAATTGAACCTTAAGGAGTTGTGTAATTCCCTAAGCCAATATGTAATTGAACCAAAGGGGATTGTGATTACACCCAAATAATGGTAAACAACGTGGCATGCTAAAGTTATCTTGCAAGTGTAGTTGGTATGACGATGGTTCAATAAATGATAATGTATGTTCTAATTGTTTTAATTGGGCTTTAATGAGGGTTGTGCAGTTGAGTCATGAAAGTGATGGTCATGAAGGACCAATACTAGAAACCGCGGTTGCCAACGCAGAGGTCTATATGACGGGTGGTTTGAGTCCTCCTTATTATTATTATTTGATTTTGAGGTTCGAGTCCTCCATATTGTATTATATGATTTGGTGCTCAGGTCACTTTGATATGCCGGGAGGTTTGAGTCCCCCATATTGCATATGTATACCCTCTGGTTTGTGTGTCCATACGAATTGAGGCCCTACCAGCTGGGGGAGAGATGGGCCCATGTAGCCTGTAGGTGCCTTCTTAGGTTATGACAGTTGAGCTAAACAATCCAAGCTAAAGTTTTAAAGTGCATGTTAAGACTTGTTCCTATCCCGACATGTTATATATATATGTATATGCATTTGATTATGTGCATTGATTATGAATAATTTTGAATTGTTGATCACGACATTATGTTATCCTTATCCCCAAGTTATATTCTAGTGTTCACCCTACTAAACGTCTCCTAACATTGTATCCCCATATAATGCAGGGACAATTGATACCTGTATTTTTCCTATACAGAGTTAGGTGGAAGACTCGGTTCGTCATTTTATTGTGTTGAAGTGGTAAGCTTTTGTACATTCGAAAGACTTAGAAATTTAATCAGTTCTTATCTTCGACTAGAGTTGAGAGTTTCATTATCATTAACATTATCATTTTCATTGTCATTGCCATCTATTAGAGTCGGGATATTGTCCCGACCAAGACTGGTTTTTAGTTCTTTTGTTAGAAGGCTTTGTTGGATTACTGTGGACTTGAGTGATGTTGGTCGGTTGTTTCGGTAGACATACCCTTTTATTATTTAAACTTATCTTGTTATATGTTCAAAATTCATCTGACATTAGGAATATTGTGTTGTATGTTTAGGTGCACAGGGGTGATCTCCGGTCCACGTAGGACTTGAGATATCGGTCATGGCTAGGCCCTGGTTCGTGTCGTAACACATAGAATAATCCCATCTCTCAATCTTCTAAGTCAAGAACAATCTAGGGTTTCAAGGGATTGATTTTCTAAGCTTTAATTGGTGATTTCTCTCCCAAAATTCTTGATGTTTCAGGCATGTATCTCTTCCCCAAATTATTTGTATATAATTGTTATCCATGTGGTTTTAATGGTTAGGTTTTAAATATGGGTGGAGGTATTTGGAATGGTTATTAAATGAACTGCTTTCCCATTTTTTGATTATAATATTCATGCTTTAAATTATGGGTTTCTGATTGGATAAATGCATGGGTGTGGAATTGGAAAGGGAACATGGGTTTCCCCAAATTTTATGGTTTAATGGTTTAGAATTTGCTTTTCCCTCAAGCCAACTTGTGAAATTGGTTTTGAACATGAAAATACACATGGTTTAACTCACTTTTGGAACCTTGCATTACATAAAAGGTTAATGGATCTTAAAATGGTTTTGAAAGGCCTTGGTGGCCATGGATTAGTTTTAAATTGGAAACTTTGGAGTCAATTTGGCTAATTGGTTTTGGAATGATGTAATGGAATTAGTTTTCAAGCTTAACTTTAATTGGTATGATGATACCAATGGTAAATTCCTAATTAAAAGACTCCTTGGTTAATGGATGAAAATGTGTAAATGGTTTTAATTTGATCTTAAAGGGGGTTGTGTAGATCACCGTGGAAGGTGGGGCCCTGAGGGGACCAATACTGTAAACCACATTTGCCGATGTGGGGGTCTTGATGATCGTGTGTATAGTTCACACTATTTATATATTATGGAATGGTTGGGGTCATGGATTCCCTGGCCCTCTCTCAGATTTTCCTGGTTTGTGCGGCTAACACGCACTGGGATCCTTCAGCATGGAGAGATGAACCCATATAGCCTGTGGGTGACCTTAGGACAGTTAGAGCTACATAGTCCAGGCTAATAGTTTTAACCTTCATGCTTACTACTTGTTCCCTATCCCGACATCTTATATATATGTATATATGAATGTGTCCAAATGGTTTTTGAATGGTTTTAGACTGATTTGATTTTATCCTTTCCCTGAGTTACATGCTAGTGTTCACCCCACTAATCCATGGACCCTACATTGTTTCATGATATAGGGTCCTAGAGGTTGTTCAGTTACTTGGTGTAGAGTTAGGTAGTTTTGGTTTGCCCATTGGTCAGCTTGAAATGGTGAGCCACCATCTTTCAGAAGGTCGAACATTTCACTTCTTTTTTTATGTTTTTCAAAAATCTTATCTATTACTCTTCTTAGTTTTGGATTATCTTTTGGCCATGGTTGGGGGTATGTCCTGACCTAACTTGGTATTTTGGTTTAGAGGCTTTTGTGGACAAAGTATGGGTGGGCACTGTTTATTGACCCTTAGTTCCTCTTGAGTTATCTATCTATCTTTCATGTTATGTTTGGGTTGTTTTGCTATTATATTTATTGTGCTCAGGTGACAAGGAAAAGGGGGTGGTCTCCGACCCACGGTGGGCTTGACATACCTATTGCGACTAGGCCCAGGGTTGGGTCATGACACTGAGCTCCAAAGATAATGCAAATTTACATAACATATAAATAGAATGGAAAACTACACCCGAATATCCAACAATCATATAAGATAGTCAATGAGATGATAACTATAAACTATCCTAATCATGTCCAAGAGACAAACATAGTAAGGCTAAGAAAGTAGTAAGAATGCACTATCTTATTCTAGCCATACTTAGAAATCCCAACACTATATCGTATATCATTGGCCAATATACAAAGTAAGAGTGGAAGGAAAATATATATAAGCATACAAGGACAAAGAATGAATATGCAATTTGAATAAATAAAAGGAAGGGATATATGGTAACACCATATCTACATATAGGTAAGTATGCATATACACGCACTTCCAGAAATTAGATCTATGGTGACGGTTGCAAAACTGTTGCAATAGGCTAAAAAACCGTTATCATAGACCTATCACAATGGTTCAGCAAGCGTCCCATAGGTGGGCGTTGCGATAGGTCTATGGCAACGGTTTTATAAACCATCACCATAGGTAGATCTATAGTGACGGTTTATTACAACCGTTGCCATAGATAGGCCTGCTGCGATAGTTATTTTTTGACTTATTGAGACGCCTATTTTCATCTATTGTAATGGTTATGAACTGTCGCAATAGTCTATCACAACAGTTATGAACTGTCGCAATAGTGTCTATCGCAATGGTTACGAATCGTTGTAATAGCATCTATCACAATGGTTATGATCCGTTGCAATAAATGCTATTGTGACGCCTTTGAACCATTGCAGTAGATTCTATTGCAACGACATTAAACTGTTGCAATAACATCTATTGCAACGCTTTTGTTATTAAATTAAAATAATTTATATAAATAGTCGTATTAATATAATAAATTATAACACAATATATACACATCACACAACAAAATCATTAATTAATAATCTCATAATTCAAAATATGCAACAAGCTAGTAATTTAAACCCAAAAGTAAAATGTAATCAAGTCCAAATAATTAGTTAAGTTTTCATATACTAGCAAGTTCAAGTCGCGATAAGTTTAAAAAAATTCAACACAAAACTATTGATATTAGAGCATTTATCCACAACCCAAAAATCTTCTCAAGTATGGTCAATGTCTTCATCTCTTTCTTCATTTTGGACACCTATAAATAGAGAATAAATAATATAAATTATCACTTAAATGACAACATAAAAAGGACTATTCCACAACAAATATACATATGAACCAACTGAAAAAAATCCAAATGAACCAGATAATTTCCCATCTTAATTATTATTTGAACTTTTCTGTATGATCTCTACTGATAAAGAATCTAACACAAGGCATGATAGCACAATTGGAGTCCATGTCTTGATATCAGCAATAGTTGGAGCAGTTTTTGCAGTATCATATTGGCCACCAAAAACCAGTTTCCAAGAATGTTCTCATAAGAGGAAAATGTTATAAGTGAGAAATCCAAGTTGGGTTATGTTATTGCATTAATCATCTTCATTACCAGCATCCAAACTGTTGTCCATGGAATGTATTTTTGTACCTCATATTAAAACAACTAAAATCTTGCCAAATGTTAAAAGTACGCTATTGATGAATGAGATATCTTGCAGCGGTAGCTATTGGTGCAGGGTGGCAGTTTCTAGTAGCCTTTGTAAACTTTAGATGTTATTATGTTTTTAGTCTTCCATTTGGAGCACTTCTTGGTTACAAGTTTAATATTGGTATACAAGGGATATGGTATGCAATGCTTGGTGGCATCTTGCTTCAAACCATCATAGTATTTGTTATTATTGGTAGAACCAACTGGAACAAAGTGGTAACTAAGGCATTATAAGCTAACACCAGACTATTAACCAGACTGCATGGGAAACTTTACTTCCTTTGTTTCTCAAGATATCAAGATTTTAAAAGTAGCAGAACTTCTTCCATATGTTATGTTGATCATCCTTTTATCATGTTTCGGATCCCAAAGCTAACCACTAGATTACCTAATTCTTTTTAACCTTGATATTAATTGCTAAGCAGGAGATTATAAATAGTTTGCAGTTTAATTCAAATTATTATATGCATCTTGAAACCAAAAACGGAATACGTTTCTTTTCCTTCATTGGTAATTATTGTCTTCCAATACACTTAAATCCTTACCTTTCAAAAAAATAAGGAAGAAAAACTACTCTCATCACTGATCACAACTATGAAGTTACACCGCATAAACAAGAGTTTCAACTTTCAAAGATCTATATCTGGAGTGCTTATATTCAATGTGTACATGAAAATGATCCTTTGGCTCCCAGGACTATGATAAATGACAAACTCTAAAACCTGCTCAGAAAATTTTTAATGGACTGACTTGGAATGATTACGTAAAGTTGCACATCATTGATTTGAATGTGAAGGCAGATTTTTGTACTCTTGAAGGAGAATAAAACAGAGGTGAGCACCAAACCATAAAACCTCATCTTAACGACCCTAAAAAATAAACCAACATACAGAAGCCCACAAAAGAAGAATACTAATTCAGAGAATACCAAAACAGTTAACCATCTAGATTCAGAAGCTTCATCGAACACACTCTAAAAAGGAGAAATTTTAGTGTTTTCTGGATCTCTTTATTGAAGAACAATATTGCTAGTGAAGACATCTAATTCTAGTATATCAATAAATAAGAGAAAACTACAGCATCACATCTGATCCAGTTAGCACGCAGTTCCACAGTTCAAATAATTACCTCCAGAGTTTCTAATCACTTTTTGAGGTAGTCAACCTCAGAATCAAAATTTGATATGTACAACATAGCATCTACCCTTTTGAAATGGAATCAAATTTATATTCTTTCAGGACACAATACCAAACTAATAATACCAGGCCATAATACCAACAAATCAAGAAATGGAAACTGACCTTGATTGTAACTACCAACAGATAGACGGTTTCCTTGTTGATTAGCAAGTGCTTCTCATGAAAAATGAACATTGAATCCTACCATATTAGGATCAAGTGTTAATCCTAGATTTAGATGCTGAAGTTGTGCAATGATTTTTATTGTAACTTCTCGCTCAATGACATCTCTTTGAGCATTCATTCTTTGTTGATCTAATTTTTCTCACAAAATTAGATCAAGCCTAAGGAAAATGTTACCCCTAACATTACACTCTCATTTCAATCTTAGCCATATAGCTATTTTTTATGAAACTGCATGCACTCACAAGTTAGTTCAGCTACTTATTATTTTAAGATTCATCTATTTAGTTTATATAAATTGTGCATGATAGCTTACTGCCTCAGATTCCTCAGTATTTTCAGCTTAATTAGCCACATTAGAGGACGAATGTTCTCAAGAGGGAGATATTATAATACCACATATTTTTGTTAGCTTAAATTTATTCCTAGAATGTTAAGGGATAGCTTCCAAGATGAATAGTGTTGAAGAAATACTCCATTGGGGTATGAACATTTAGTATGATTCTATCCGTATAGCAAGCATTCCATCTTAACAGTCCAACAAAAAAATTTCCATACTTTTCCATCTTCCAATTTGGTCTAGTCTTACTACCTGAAATTTCATGAGTATGGCCATTTTAAGAGGTAATTTGTTCGTATATATGTAAATTATGGACCCATCTTATTATATGCATCATACATCAGTTTTTGATTCATATATTAAGTCAAGATTCAATTCATAAGTATCCTGCGTATCATCTCAGTCTTTTCCTGTTATTTCAACCAAATAAGTATCATTCGGGGACGAACGATCCCAAGGGGGAGATATTGTAATGCCCTGAGTTTTCATAGAGTTTTCATATGGTAAAACTCTCATTTTTTTCTCATGAAATCAGATCCAGCCTAAAGAAATTGTTACTCCTAAATTGACTCTCTCAATTCAATCTCATCCATTTAGCTATTTTGCATGAATGTTCATGCACTCGCAGGTCAGTTCAGAAGCTCATTATTATAAGATTCAATTATTTAGTTTTATTCAGTTGTGTATGATAGCTTATATCGTCAGATTCATTAGTATATTTAGCTTAATTAGCCATATTCGAGGATGAATGTTCCCAAGGGAGAGATATTATCATACCCCGTATTTTTCCTAGCCTAAATTCATTCCTAGAATGTTAAGGGATAGCTTCCAAAATGATTAGTGTTGAAGAAATACTCCATCGGGGTATGAGCATTTATTATGATTCAGTCCATATAGAAAGCAATGCATCTTAACAGTTCGATAGACAAATTTCCATAGATTTCGAAATTCCAATTTAGTCTAGTCTTACTTCCTGAAATTTCGTGAGTATCACCATTTTAAGAAGTCGTTTGTTCGCATATATGTAAATTGCATATCCATTTTAGTAAATGCATCATACATCAGTTTCATATTAAGATATTAAGTCAGGATTCAATTCATAAGTATACTGTGTATCTTCTTAGTCTTTTCCTAGTATTTCAACCAAATCAATATCATTCGGGTACGAACGCTCCCATGGGGGAGATGTTGTAATGTCGTGAGTTTTCATTGAGTTTTCATGCCATAAAATGCTCATCTTTTTCTCTCAAAATCATATCCAGCCTAAAGAAATTGGTACCCCTAAGTTGACTCTCTCATTTCGATCTCAGCCATATAACTATTTTTCATGAAAGTCCATGCATTCGTAGGTCAGTTCAGTAGCTCATTATTTTAAGATTTAGCTATTTAGTGTTTTTTAGCTATGCATGATTGCTTATAGCTTCAGATTACTCAGTATTTTCAACTTAATTAGCCATATTATAGGACGAATGTTCCCAAAGGGAAGATATTGTAATACCCCATATATTTCCTAACATATATTCATTTCTAGAACGTTAAGGGATATCTTCCAAAATAAATAGTGTTGAAGAAATACTCCATCGGGGTATGAGCATTCAGAATTATTCAGTCCGTATAGCCAGCAATCTAGCCTAGCAGTCCGACAGACAAATTTCCATAGTTTTCCATCTTCCAATTTAGTCTATTCTTACTACCTGAAATTTCGTATGTATGGACATTTTAAGAGGTAGCTTGTTTGCATATATGTGAAATTGTGGATCCATATCTGTATATGCATTATACATCAGTTTCATATTCATATATTAAGTTATGATTCAACTCATAAGTATCCTGCGTATCATTTAGTCTTTTACTAGTATTTCAACCAAATCAGTATCATTGGGGGATGAATGATCCCTAGGGTGAGATGTTGTAATGCCCCGAGTTTTCATAGAGTTTTTATGTTGTAAACCTCTCAACTTTTTCTCATAAAATCAGATCCATCCTAAAGAAATTATTACCCCTAAGTTGACTCTCTCATTTTGATCTCAGCTATATGGCTATTTTTCACAAAAGTTCATGAACTCACAGATCAGGTCAGCAACTCTTAAGCTATTTAGTTTATTTTAGTTGTGCATGATAGGTTATTGCCTCAGATTCCTCAGTGTTTTCAGCCTAATTAGCCATATTTAAGGACAAATGTTCCCAAGGGGGAGATATGATAATACCCCATATTTATCCTAGCTTAAATTTAATACTAGTATGTTAAGGGATAGCTTCCAAAATGAATAGCGTTGAAGAAATACTCCATTGGGGTATGAACATTAAGTATGATTTAGTCCGCATAGAAAGCAATCCTTCTTAATAGTCTGACAGACAAATTTCTATAGTTTTCCATCTTCCAATATAGTCTAGTCTTACTATCTGAAATTTCATGAGTATGGCTAATTTAAGAGGTATTTTGTTCGTATATATGTAAATTGCATATCCATCTCAGTATATGCATCATACATCAGTTTTAGATTCAGATATTAAGTCATGATTTAATTCATAAGTATCCTGTGTATCATCTCAGTCTTTTCCTATTATTTCAACCAAATCAGTATCATTCCGGGATGAATGATCCCAAGGGGGAGATGTTGTAATGCTACGAGTTTTCATGCCGTAAATTTCTCATTTTTTTCTCATTAAATCAGATCCAGACGAAAGAAATTGGTACCCCTAAGTTGATTCTCTCATTTCGATCTCATCTATATAACTATTTTTCATGAAAGTCCATGCATTCGTAGGTCAGTTCAGTAGCTCATTGTTTTAAGATTAAGCTATTTAGTTTTTTTCAGCTATGCATGATTGCTTATAGCCTCAGATTACTCAGTATTTTCATCTTAATTAGCCATATTCAAGGACGAATGTTCACAAAGGGAAGATATTGTAATACCCCATATATTTCCTTACTTATATTCATTTCTAGAACGTTAAGTGATAGCTTCCAAAAGAAATAGTATTGAAGAAATCCTCCATCGGGGTATGAGCATTCAGAATTATTCAGTCCGTATAGTCAGCAATCTAGCCTAGCAGTCCGACAGACAAATTTCCATAGTTTTCCATCTTCTAATTTAGTCTATTCTTACTACCCAAAATTTTGTATGTATGGACATTTTAAGAGGTAGCTTGTTTGCATATATGTAAATTGTGGATCCATCTCTGTATATGCATTATACATCAGTTTCATATTGATATATTAAGTTATGATTCAACTCATAAGTATCCTGCGTATAATTTAGTCTTTTACTAGTACTTCAACCAAATCAGTATCATTCGGGGATGAATGATCCCTAGGGTGAGATGTTGTAATGCCCCAATTTTTCATAGATTTTTTATGTTGTAAAACTCTTGACTTTTTCTCATAAAATCAGATCCATCATAAAGAAATTATTACCCCTACATTGACTCTCTCATTTCGATCTCAGCTATATGGCTATTTTTCACAAAAGTTCATGAACTCACATATCAGGTCAGCAACTCTTAAGCTATTTAGTTTATTTTAGTTGTGCATGATAGGTTATTGCCTCAGATTCCTCAGTGTTTTTAGCCTAATTAGCCACATTTAAGGACAAATGTTCCCATGGGGGAGATATGATAATACCCCATATTTATCCTAGCTTAAATTTAATACTAGTATATTAAGGGATAACTTCCAAAATGAATAACGTTGAAGAAATAATCCATTGGGGTATGAGCATTAAGTATGATTTAGTCCGCATAGCAAGCAATCCTTCTTAATAGTCTGACAGACAAATTTCTATAGTTTTCCATCTTCCAATATAGTCTAGTCTTACTATCTGAAATTTCATGAGTATGGCTATTTTAAGAGGTTGTTTGTTCGTATATATGTAAATTGCATATCCATATCAGTATATACATCATACATCAGTTGTAGATTCAGATATTAAGTCATGATTTAATTCATAAGTATCCTGTGTATCATCTTAGTCTTTTCCTATTATTTCAACCAAATCAGTATCATTCTGGGATGAATGATCCCAAGGGGGAGATGTTGTAATGCTCCGAGTTTTCATAGAGTTTTCATGTCGTAAACTTCTCATTTTTTTCTCATTAAATCAGATCCAGACAAAAGAAATTGTTACCCCTATGTTGACTCTCTCAATTCGATGTCAGCCATATAACTATTTTTAATGAAAGTTCATGTAGTCGTAGGTCAGTTCAGTTGCTCATTATTTTAAGATTCAGATAATTAGTTTTTTTTTAGTTGTGTATGATAGCTTATAGCCTCAGATTACTCCATATTTTTAGCCTAATTAGACACATTTGAGGACGATTGTTCCCAAGATGGAGATATTGTAATACCCCATATCTTTCCTAGCTTAAATTTATTCCTAGAATGTTAAGGGATACCTTCCAGAATAAATAGTGTTGAAGAAATACACCCATCGGGGAATGATTATTCAATTTGATTCAATCCGTATAGCCAGCAATCCAGCTTAGCAGTCCGACAGACAAATTTCCATTGTCTTCCAACTTCCAATTTAGTCTATTCTTACTACCTAAAATTTCATAAGTATGGCCATTTTAAGCGGCTGCTTGTTAGCATATATGTAAATTGTGGATCAATCTCAGCAGATGCATCATACATCAGTTTTAGATTCAGATATTAAGGAAAGATTCAATTCATAAGTATCCTGCGTATCATCTAAGTCTTTTCCTAGTATTTCAACCAAATAAGTATCATTTGGGGATGAATGATCCATACGGTAAGATGTTGTAATGTCCTAAGTTTTCATAGAGTTTTATGTCGTAAACCTCTCATCTTTTTCTCACAAAATCAGATCCATCCTAAAGAAATTATTACCCTTAAGTTGACTCTCTCATTTCAATCTCATCAATATAACTATATTTCATGAAATTTTACGCAATCGCAGGTCAGCTCAGCAGCTCATTATTTTAAGATTCTTCTATATATTTTATTTTAGTTGTGCATGATAACTTATTGCCTTAGATTCCTCAGTATTTTCTTCTTAATTAGCCAAATTCGAGAAGAAATTTTCACAAGGGGGAGATATTATAATACCCCATATTTTTCCTAGAAAAAATTTATTCCTAGAATGTTAAGGGATAACTTCTAAAATGAATAGTGTTGAAGAAATACTCCATTAGGATATGAGAAATTAGTATGATTCTCTCCGTATAGCAAGCATTCCATCTTAACAGTCTGACAGACAAATTTCCATAGTTTTCCATCTTCCAATTTTGTCTAGTCTTACTACCATAAATTTCATGAGTATGGCCATTTTAAGAGGTAGTTTGTTCGTATATATGTAAATTATGGATCCATATCAATATATGCATCGTACATCAGTTTTAGATTCGGGTATTTTGTAATGATTCAATTCATAAGTATCTTGCTTATCATCTCAGTTTTTTCCTATTATTTCAACCAAATCAGTATCATTCTGGGACGAACGATCCCAAGGGGGAGATGTTACAATGCCCCAATTTTTCATAGAGTTTTCATGTCGTAAAACTCTCATCTTTTTTCTCATGAAATCAGATCCAACCCAAAGAAATTGTTTCCCCTAAGTTGACTCTCTCATTTCAATCTCTGCCATATAGCTATTTTTCATGAAAGTCCATGCACTCGCTAATCAAATTAGCAGCTCATTATTTTATGATTCATCTATTTTTTTTATTTCAGTTGTTTATGATAGCATATAGCCTCAGATTCCTCAGTATTTTTAGCTTAATTAGCCATATTCAAGGATGAAAGTTCCCAAGGGGGAGATATGGTAATACCTCACATTTTTCTTAGCTTAAATTCATTCCTAGAATGTTAAGGGATAGCTTATAAGATGAATAGTGATGAAGAAATACTCCATCGGGGTATGAGCATTTAGTATGATTCAGTCAGTATAGCCAACAATCTAGGTAACAGTCCGACAGACAAATTTCCATAGTTGTCCATCTTCCAATTTTGTCTAGTCTTACTAACTAAAATTTGGTGAGTATGTCCATTTTAAGAGGTAGTTTGTTCGAATATATGTAAATTGTGGATCCATCTCAGTATATGCATTATACATATGTTTTAGATTCAGATATTAAGTTATGATTCAATTCATAAGATCCTGCGTATCATCTATGTCTCTTTGTATTATTTCAACAAAATCAGTATAATTCAGGGATGAACGATCCCAAGGGGTAGATGTTTCAATTTCACGAGTTTTAATATAGTTTTCATATCATAAACCTCTCATGTTTTTCTTACAAAATAAGATCTAGCCTAAAGAAATTGTTACCACCAAGTTGACTCTCTCATTTCAATCTCTGCCATATAGCTGTATTTCATGAAAGTTTATGCACTCGCTGGTCAGATTAGCAGCTTATTATTTTATGATTCAGCTATTTAGTTTATTTTAGTTGTGCATGATAGCTTATAGCTTCAGATTACTGAATATTTTAAGCCTAATTAGCCACATTCAAGGATGAATATTCCAAAGGAGGAGATATTGTAATATACCGTATTTTTTCTAGCTTAAATTCATTCCTAGAATGTTAAGGGATAGCTTTAAAAATGAATAGTATTGAAGAAATACTCAATCGGGGTATGAGCATTTAGTATGATTCAATGCGTATAGCTAGAAATCTAGCTTGATAGTCCGACTGATAAATTTCTATAGTTTTCGATCTTCCAATTTAGTCTAGTATTACTCCCTAAAATTTTGTGAGTATGGCCATTTTAAGAGGTAGTCTGTTCGTATATATGTAAATTGCAGATCCAACTCTGTATATGCATCATATATCAGTTTCTTATTAAGATATGAAGTCACGATTCAATTCATAAGTATCATGCATATCATCTCAGTCTTTTCCTATTATATCAACCAAATCAGTATCATACGGGGATGAACGATCTCAAGGGAGAGATGTTGTAATGCCCCTAGTTTTCAAAGAGTTTTTATGTCATAAACCTCTCATTTTTTTTCTCATGAAATTAGATCAAGCCTAAGGAAATTGTTACCCCTAACGTTGCACTCTCATTTCAATCTCAGCCATATAGCTATTTTTCATGAAACTGCATGCACACGCAGGTTAGTTTATCTGCTCATTATTTTAAGATTCAGCTATTTAGTTTATTTCAATTGTGCATAATAGCTCATTGCCTCAGATTCCTCAGTATTTTCATCTTAATTAGCCACATTCGAGGATGAATGTTCTTAAGAGGGAGATATTATAATACCACATATTTTTGTTAGCTTAAATTTATTCCTAGAATGTTAAGGGATAGCTTCCAAAATGAATAATGTTGAAGAAATACTCCATTGGGGAATGAGCATTTAGTATGATTCTGTCCGTATAGCAAGCATTCCAGCTTAACAGTCCAACAAAATTTTTTCCATAGTTTCCCATCTTCCAATTTGGTCTAGTCTTACTACCTGAAATTTCATGAGTATGGCCATTTTAAGAGGTAATTTGTTCGTATATATGTAAATTGCGGATCCATCTTAGTATATTCATCATACATAAGTTTTATATTCAGATATTAAGTCATGATTCAATTCATAAGTATCCTGCATATCATCTCAGTCTTTTCTATTATTTCAACCAAATCAGTATCATTCGGGGACGAACGATCCCAAGGGGGAGATATTGTAATGCCCTGAGTTTTCCTAGAGTTTTCATATGGTAAAACTCTCATCTTTTTCTCATGAAATCAGATCCATCCTAAAGAAATTTTTACCCCTAAATTGACTCTCTCAGTTCAATCTCAGTCATATAGCTATTTTTCATGAATGTTCATGCACTCGCAGGTCAGTTCAGAAGCTCATTATTATAAGATTTAATTATTTAGTTTTTTTCAGTTGTGCATGACTGCATATATCGTTAGATTAATCAGTATTTTTAGCTTAATTAGCCACATTCGAGGATGAATGTTCCCAAGGGTGAGACATTATCATACCCCCTATTTTTCCTAGCCTAAATTCATTCCTAGAATGTTAAGGGATAGCTTCCAAAATAATTAGTGTTGAAGAAATAATTCATCGGGGTATGATCATTTATTATAATTCAGTACACATAGCCAACAATCCAGCTTCACAGTCCGATAGACTAATTTTCATAGTTTTCGATATTGCAATTTAGTCTAGTCTTACTACCTAAAATTTCGTGAGTATGGCCATTTTAAGAGGTCGTTTGTTTGCATATATGTAAATTGCATATCCATCTTAGTATATACATCATACATCAGTTTCATATTAAGATATTAAGTCATGATTCAATTCATAAGTATTCTCTGTATCATCTTAGTCTTTTCCTAGTATTTCAACCAAATCAATATCAATCGGGTACGAAAGATCCCACGGGGGAGATGTTGTAATGTCGTGAGTTTTCAATGAGTTTTCATGCCTTAAACCTCTCATGTTTTTTTTCTTGAAATCAGATCCAGCATAAAGAAATTGGGAACCCTAAGTTCACTCTCTCATTCCGATCTCAGCCATATCACTATTTTTCATGAAAGTTCATGCACTCGTAAGTTAGTTCAGTAGCTCATTATTTTAAGATTCAGCTATTTAATTTTTTTCAGTTGTGCATGATAGCTTATAGACTTAGATTCCTTAGAATTTTCATGTTAATTAGCCACATTCGAGGACTAATGTTCCCAAGGGGAAGATATTTTAATACCCCATATATTTCCTAACTTATATTCATTTCTAGAACTTTAAGGGATAGCTGCCAAAATAAATAGTATTGAAGAAATACTCCATCGTGTATGAGCAATAAGAATTATTTAGTCTGTATAGCCAGGAATCTAGCCTAGCAGTCCGACAGACAAATTTCCTTAGTTTTCCATCTTCCAATTTAGTCTTTTCTTACTGCCTGAAATTTCGTATGTATGGACATTTTAAGAGGTAGCTTGTATGCGTATATGTAAATTATGGATCCATCTCAGTATATGCATTATACATCAGTTTCATATTCATATATTAAGTTATGATTCAACTCATAAGTATCGTGCGTATTATTTAGTCTTTTACTAGTGTTTCAACCAAATCAGTAACATTCGGGGATGAATGATCCCTAGGGTGAGATGTTGTAATGCCCCGAGTTTTCATAGAGTTTTTATGTTGTAAACCTCTCAATTTTTTCTCATAAAATTAGATCCATCCTAAAAAATTATTAGCCCTAAGTTGACTCTCTCATTTTGATCTCAGCCATATGGCTATTTTTCACGAAAGTTCATGAACTCACAGATCAGGTTAACAACTCATTATTGTAAGATTAAGCTATTTAGTTTATTTTAGTTGTGCAAGATAGGTTCTTGACTCAGATTCCTCAGTATTTTCTGCCTAATTAGCTACATTTGAGGACAAATATTCCCAAGGGGGAGATATTATAATACCCCATATTTTACTAGCTTAAATTTAATACAAGTATGTTAAGGGATAGCTTACAAAATGAATCGTGTTAAAGAAATAATCCATTGGGGTATGAGTATTCAGTATGATTCATTCCGTATAGGAAGCAATCCAGCTTAATAGTCTAACAGAAAATTTTTTATAGTTTTCCATCTTCCAATTTAGTCTAGTTTTACTACCTGAATTTCATGAGTATGGCCATTTTAAGAGGTAGTTTGTTCGTATATATGTAAATTGTGTATCCATCTCTATATATGCATCATACATCAGGTTTAGATTCATATATTAAGTCATGATTCAATTCATAAGTATCCTGTGTATCATCTCAGTCTTTTCCTATTATTTCAACCAAATCAGTATCATTAGGGGATGAATGATCCCAAGGGGGAGATGTTGTAAAGCCCTGAGTTTTTATAGAGTTTTCATATCGTAAACTTCTCATCTTTTTCTCATTAAATCAGATCCATCCTAAATAAATGGTTACCCCTATGTTGACTCTCTCATTTCGATGTCAGCCATATAACTATTTTTTATGAAAGTTCATGCACTCGTAGGTCAGTTCAGTTGCTCATTATTTTAAGATTCAGCTATTTTTTTTTTCCGTTGTTCATGATAGCTTATAGCCTCAGATTCCTCAGTATATTAAGCTTAATTAGACACATTTGAGGATGATTGTTCCCAAGAGGGAGTTATTGTAATTCCCCATATTTTTCCTAGCTTAAATTCATTCTTAGAATGTTAAGGGATACCTTCCAAAATGAATAGTGTTGAAGAAATACTCCATCAGTGTATGAGCATTCAGTTTTATTCAGTCCGTATAGCCAGAAATCCAACTTAGTAGTCCAACAGAGATTGGACCCCAACTTAGCCATAATGGCATACATGGGGCATGTTGGTTACACACTACCTCCCACAGTTTCAGTATTAGTCTCAGTAAAAGAACTCAGGGCATTCTTCAGATTTTAGTATATATAGGACTTTTAGATACAATCGTTATGTTCTTTAGATTTTAATATATATATAGGACTGTCAGATATAGTCGTCCATGTTTTCAGCTTGCAGTATAAGTCATGACAGTTATCAGTAAACCATGTATTAGCTTACAGGTCTTGATATCACGCATTCACAGTCCCAGTTTCTATATATGCATGTTTGCACTCCCACGTTCATATTAGTCAGTCAGTGTTGTTCATGCATGAAACACTTTATGTTCAGCCTACCTTCCTCGTATACTCAATACTCCAGTTGTACTAACGCATTTGCGCTATGGTGTTTTCTTTTTATGTTACACCATAGGTTTCGATACACGAGCTCCATCCCAGCAGTAGTGGTAGCATTCCAGTCGCAGAGACACAGTGAGTCCTCATTGATTCGAGGACAATATGATTTGAGACATTTATTTCTTCAGTTCAGTTTTATGGAGTTAGTTGGAGACATGTTACTTCAACTCCTTATTCACATAGTTTAGAGGCTTTCGGATTTATGTTCAGATTTACGTTCAGACTTAGCTTTCAGATTGAGTTGTTTTGGGTATTTTCACCCACATGGATGTTATAATTTTTAGACATAGTTTTATTCAGTTGAACCTTATGGCCTTACAGTTTTATGTATTCTGCATTATTATGTCAAGATTTGCAGTATATAGGTACATATATCAGTCCTGGGTTAGCTTGTGGTCCCTCGGGGTCATAAGCACCGTGTAGCATTCCGGTTCAGCAAATTGGGGCATTACAAACTTGGTATCAGAGCCTAAGGTTCAATAGAGTCCTAGGAAGTATGAAAGATGCATCTAGTAGAGTCTTGTACATGGGTATGTTGCGCGCCACATTTATGTACAAGGAGTCTATAAGATATTTTAGGAACAGTCCCCTTTCTTTAGTATTCATGTCATGCTAGTGAGCATAATCACAAGTTAAACTCTCAGTCTAATCTATTTTTTTTTTATTCTAAATCATGTCCCCAAAGAGAAGAAACCACCCAGCTCCTCATCCCGAATATCCTTTAGGCAAACATGTTTCCCATGCGGAGTTTAGAGCTGCATTTACCACAATTGCTCAGTCCGTGGTTGCACAGAATGAACGACCACCAGTCATTCCAGCCAATCCAGTGGCCAATCCCATAGCATCTAGGGTTCGGGACTTCACCCGGATGAACCATCCATCTTTCCATGGGTCTAAGTCTGATGAGGACCCTCAGGAGTTCATTGACCAAGTCCATAAGGTCATTGACATCATGGGTGTTAATTTGTATTGAGAGTGCCCAGTTAGCCACCTACTAGTTATAGGATGTTGCTCATGATTGGTACAAGAAGTGGAAGTCTTAGAGGTTAGATGATGCAGGTCCTATTGAGTGGGAGGTATTTGTCACGACTTTCTTAGACTGATTCTTTCCACAAGAGCTGAGGAAAGACAAAGTTCTTGAGTTCATCAACCTCAGGCAGGGGAATATGATGGTTATGGAGTATTCTCTCAGATTTACTCAGCTAGCCAGGTACGCTCCTCATGTGGTTGCAGACAATAGGGCTAAGATGAGCAAGTTCGTGTCAGGGGTCAACGATAGCATGGTAAATGAGTGTAGGTCTGCAATGCTAATCGGTGATATGACCTTAGCCAGACTTATGACCCATGCCCAGCAAGTAGTAGAGCAGAAGGTTAAGACTAGGGAGAGGCAGAATAAGAGAGCAAGGTTAGGTAACTTCAAATTTTCTCACCCCAAGTCAGATGGAGAAAACCGTTCACAGTTTCGCTCCAAGTCAGCTGTTCCATCCCCTTCCTCTGCCAGCACTCCAGTGCCGAAGTTCAGATACGGAAACAAAGACAAAGAGCCAGCCTCTAAATCTCAGGGAAGTGTTAGTAGTGCCCGAATGAATCCCCTTTGTCAGACTTGTGGTAAGAACCACAAGGGCATTTGTAGAGCCGGTAGTGATGTCTTTTTTGGTTATGGCAAGCCAGGCCATAGGATTAGGGAGTGTTCGCAGTCAAGTCTTCAGGGTCGGAAAAATCATTCTGCAGCTCAATTCGGTCGCCCGAACCAGCATGGTGTCGTTTTAAGTGCTACCAGTGGGCAACGCCCAAACAGACTCTATGCTTTTTAGTCCCGGCAGGATCAGAAAAATTCTCCTGATGTCGTTACTGGTACGTTACAGATTTTCCATGTTCATGTTTATGCTTTGCTAGACCCAGGTGCATCCTTGCCTTTTGTTACTCCATACATAGCAGGCGATTTCAGAATCAGTCCCAAAATTCTAGCAGAGCCCTTTTCAGTCTCTACCCCAGTAGGTAAAACCATCATAGCCTGACGGGTATACAGGAACTGCCCGATTATGATATCTTAGAAATCCACGTCAGCAGATTTAGTTGAGTTAGAGATGACTGATTTTGATGTCATTCTCGGCATGGATTGGCTTTATTCCTGCTATGCCACAGTCAACTGTAGAAACAATATAGTATAGTTTCAGTTCCTGAATGATCCCATCCTAGAGTGGAAGGGTAGCATTTCAGCGTTCAGGGGTCAACTTGTTTCCTACCTTCGGGCAAGGAAAATGATTTCAAAGGGGTGTGTGTATCATCTTGTGCATGTTAAAGATTCCAGTTCTGAATCTCCCAGTCTCAAAACAGTCCTAGTTGTTAGTGAATACTCAAATGTCTTTCCCAAAGATCTTGCAGGCATTCCTCCCAAAAGGGAAATAGACTTTGGCACAGACCTTCTTCCGGATACTCAACCTATTTCTATTCTGCCATACAGAATGGCACCAGCAGAACTCAAGGACTGAAATATTAGTTGTAGGGTCTCTTAGATAAGAAATTCATAAGACCCAGCGTTTTCCCATGGGGTGTGCCAGTATTATTCGTGCACAAGAAAGATATCTCTCTCAGGATGTGTATTGATTACCGTCAACTCAACAAGGTCACGGTCAAGAAAAGATATCCTCTTCCCAGGATTGATAATCTATTCGACCAACTTCACGGTGCCAGTTACATCTCAAAGATAGACCTCAGATCAGGCTATCATCAGCTCAGATTTAGAGAATGTGACATTTCGAAGATAACTTTTCGTAGTCGGTATGGTGACTTCGAATTTTTAGTCATGTCATTTGGTCTTACCAATGCCCCTGTAGCTTTTATGTATTTGATGAACTGTGTGTTCAAGAAGTACTTGGACATGTTTGTCATAGTATTTATAGATGATATTCTGGTCTATTCTCGGACAGAGCGTGATCATGCAGACCATCTCAGGATTGTTCTTCAGACTATCAGGGATCACCAGTTATTCGCTAAGTTCAGCAAATGTGAATGTTGGCTAAGATTAGTAGTATTCCTTGGCCATATTGTTTCCGGTGATGGCATTAGAGTAGATCCTAAAAAAACTGAGGCAGTAAGAAACTGGCCTAGACCCGTATCTCCATCAGATATCAGGAGTTTCTTGGGTTTGGCAGGATATTACAGATGGTTTGTCGAGGTATTTTCTACTATTGCATCTCCCATGTCCAGATTGACTCAGAAGAAGATTAAGTGTTAGTGTTCAGATTCATGCGAGAAGAGCTTTCAAGAGTTGAAGACTCGACTCACCTCAGCTCCAGTTCTAGATCTTCCAGATGGTTCAGATGGTTTTGTAGTCTATTGTGATGCATCCAGAGTGGGTTTAGGTTGTTTCCTCATGCACCATGGTAAGGTCAAAGCCTACGCATACATATAGTTAAGGCCACATGAGAAGAATTATACTACTCATGATCTTAAGTTAGCAACGGTAGTTTTTGCCTTGATGATTTGGAGGCATTATCTCTATGGAGTCCATGTAGATGTCTTCATAGACCATAAAAGCCTCCAGTATGTCTTTTCCTAGAAAGATCTCAATCTTTATCAGAGAAGGTGGTTAGAGCTCTTGAAAGATTATGACATGAGTGTTCTTTATCATCCGGGCAAGGACAATGTTGTGGCCGACGCTCTCAGTAGACTCTCTATGGGTAGTATTTCTCATGTTGAGGGTGGCAAGAAAAGGATGGCTCAGGAGATCCATCAGCTTGCTAGACTAGGCATTCTCTTAGTCGATTCTTCAGAGGGTGTGTATGTGTTCACAGTAGTTCAGAGTCATCTCTAGTTTTTGAGGTGAAAGACAAGCAAGACAGGGATCCTAGCCTTGTCAAGATCAAAGAGTCAGTTCAGAATAAAAAAGTTGAGGTTTTCTCCCAACGGGGAGATGGTGTTCTTCATTGCCAGGGTCATCTATGTGTTTCAGGTGTAGATGAATTGAGGCAGCGAATTCTTGCAGAAGTGCATGGTGCGCGATACTCTATTTATCCAGGGGCCAATAAGATGTACCGTGACATACGAGAGATCTATTGGTGGAGTGGGATAAAGAGAGATGTTGCAGAGTTTGTGGCTAAGTGCTCTACATGTCAGCAGGTTAAGATAGAGAATAAAAAACCTAGTGGTTCCATGCAAGAGTTCACCATTCCTGCTTCGAAGTGGGAAGAAGTCAACATGGACTTCGTGATGGGTTTGCCTAGAACTCATCATCAGCATAATTCAGTCTGGGTCATTATAGATAGAATTACCAAGTCAGCTCATTTCCTTCCTGTTCGTACTTCTTATTCCGCTGAGGATTATGCCAAACTCTATATTAGGGAGTTAGTCAGGTTACACAGTGTTCCACTACCTATCATCTCAGACAGAGGTACCCAGTTCACCTCTCACTTTTGAAAAGCATTCCAAATGAGTCTCAGTACCCAAGTCCATCTCAGCACAACATTTCATCCTCAGACAGATGGTCAAGCAGAGAGGACCATTCAGACTCTTGAAGATATTCTAAGGGAGTGTTCAATTGACTTCAAGGGAATTTGGGATGCCCACTTGCCTTTGATTGAGTTTGCATACAATAATATCTATCATTCTAGTATTCAGATGTCTCCATTTGAAGCTCTCTATGGTAGGAGATGTAGATTGGTTGGTTCAAAGTTAGTGAGGACTCAGTCATAGGTTCTGAATTAGTATTTGACTCCTTATAGAATGTTCAATTAATCAGAGAGAGACTCCGGGCTGCTCAGAGCATACAAAATCCCTATGCAGATATTCGTAGAAAGGATCTCGAGTTCGAGGTCAATGACTATTTCTATCTTAAGATCTCTCCCATGAAGGGAGTGAAGAGGTTTGGCAAGAAAAGGAAACTCAATCCCCCATATGTCGGTCCCTTCAGAATTCTCTGTCACTTCGGCAAGGTAGCTTATGAGCTTCAGTTGCCTTTAGATATAGCCTCAGTCCATCCAGTCTTCCATGTCTCTTTGCTCAAGAAATTCATAGGTGACCCAGAAGTTGTTGTCCCTATTCAGAGCATCGACATTCAGAACAGCCTCTCTTATGAAGAGATTCCAGTCTAAATCATAGATTATCAAACTCGTAGATTGAGGAACAAAGAAGTCCCTCTAGTCAAGGTTCTTTGGCGAAATCAGTGTCATGAGGGAGCTACTTGGAATCAGAAGTAGTTATGCATACCAAGTATCCTCAACTCTTCCCCGCCAATTTAGATCAAGCTTAAGGTAACAGTTCTCCTTAAGCTTATTCAGTTTTATGTTGATGTTTCCAGTATAAACTTGGTACCTATTAACCGTTGCATACTCAGTCATGCATTCATGTATCAGTTGTCTGGGAATCAGTTATGCATGAGTTCAGTATGTTTAGCATGTCAGTCATGAGATCAATTTTCAGTTCTTCATGTTCAGTTCAAGTTCAGTTGTCTTGTATCCCTTCTCAGTAAATTCACATTCGAGGACGAATGTTCCCAAGGGGGAGATATTGTAATAACCCGCATGTTTCTAAGCTAGGAAGTGAATACATTTTCCTATGTATAAACCTCTTATCCTATAAGTATAATTTCAAAGCATGACTTACAATGAATATCCTAGCGATAGGATAGCTTGAGATGTCTTAAACATACTCATATGAGTTGCTTAGAGTGATGCAAGATAAGAGTTTTTGAATCCATCAAGTCTTAGTGTTTGATTTTGGAAAGGGTCATCTTTGAACAAGAATAAAGTGATTTATATGTAACATTTTGGAATATTTAGACCCATTAAATTGTAGAGAATCGAATTATCTTTCCAACGATACCAATTTCATCAAAATCCGACACCCGAGCGAGGAGTTATGGCCCTTCAAAGTAGAATGCGTCGCCTAACCAATCGCACATGGCCACTGGAAAGCATAGGAGATATCATATGCGGAGCCTATGTACGCATACGCAATAGCATATACAGAGCCTATGTAAATATAGGTGATATCATATGTGGCGCTTATGTAAGCATAGGCGATATCATATGCGGCGCCTATGTATGATTTCAGCCACGAAAACACTTAGTTTCTGAGTTATTTCGAGGGTAGTTAAGTCTTTTAATATTCCTTACCTGTCCCTAAACCTAACCTTATGAAATTTATAGCTTCTAAACACATTAAAACTCTATTAACATCTCAAAGTTCATTATCCAAGAGCACCATAGGAGAAAAACAACTAGGGTTGAACAATCAAGCTTGAAGATCAAATTTCAAGGAATCTCCTCCATCAATCATCAAGAACCTCCCTTCCAAGGTATGCGTAGTGTTCATCCATGGATTTCATTCATACGTGGAATTCAAGAATCAATCTTCAAAATACAAAAGCTTGGTTGGTTGTGGTGATATGATCATACCCATGTTGATACTTGTTTGTTTTGCTATATAATAGTATTGTGACTATATATCTCATGAAAGTTATGTTGTTAGTTGAAAAATATGATCTATAGATGGATTGATAGAATGCAAGTATGAAATCCACCTATGCCTTAAAGAATTCATACAAGGTATTCGATAAAATGCCTAGTATGTTAGAACTTCATATTTACATGATTTCATGATATCTAAATAACAAGTTCATGTTAGCCATACACTCCAATATGAATTTCCATGTAAATTATATGTTGTTATTTTTGTGGTATAAAGCATGTATGATAATGGAGATATAAATTACGTACCCAAAATATATCCATGCTTTTCCAATCATGTTTGAAATGTTGAATAAATACATGAAGTACACTATCCCCTGCTTATAATATTATGAATTGTGGACTCAAATCTTCTGATCAAGTCATGTCATGTGTGTCAGTTTCCTCCTATCAAGTCCTGGGGGTATTCATACCTGAAAACTATAGTTGTGTGCCTAGAGCCATGTCATGTTTCACGATATCCAAACTCAAGCTATGATTCCATAGACTTCAGTCAGTCATGTGACTCAGGAAAACCTCATGATCTCAGTCAGTTGTCAGATATCAGTAACATTCCACCAGTTAACGAAATTCAGTAAGGTTAAGTCATGTATAGTCAGTTATTCATGTCCAGTCCCTCCAGATGGGAGTATGAGGTTAGCACCGAGTGAACCCAAGGATGGGAACTCACCCGCCAGTTCAGGGTGTGATTCTTAGAAACAGTTCTTATATTCCAGAACTACGTAGCCAGCGTAGTTTGAGACATCTTAACCTTTCAGATTAGGGTTGATGAGGTGGTTTAACCTGTCATTTTAGGGTTCCTATCATTCTCGTTGAGTACCTGTCAGATAAGGGTCACTCATAAGTTGTCCTTATCGGTGGCACGACCTTGACACCCCTCCAGTCGGGGTAGAGATTGGACCCCAGCTTAACCCATAATGGCATACATGGGGCATGTCGGTTAAACACTACCTCCCACAGTTTTAGTATCAGTCTCAGTAAAAGAACTCAGGGCATTTTTCAGATTTTAGTATATACATGACTGTCAGATACAATCGTTATGTTCTTCAGATTTTAATATATACAGGATTGTCAGATACAGTCGTCCATGTTATCAGCTTGCAGTATAATTCATGACAGTTATCTGTCAACCATGTATTAATTTATAGGTCTTGATATCACGCATTCACGGTCCCAGTTTCTATATATGCATGTTTGCACTTCCACGTTCATATTAGTCAGTCATTGTTGTTCATGCATGAAACACTTTATGTTTAGCCTACCTTCCTCGTATACTTAGTACTCTCGTTGTACTGACGCATTTGCGCTATGGTGTTTTTATTTCATATTACACCATAGGTTTCGAGACATGAGCTCCAACCCAGAAGTAGCGGTAGCATTCCAGTTGCAGAGACACAGTGAGTCCTCATTGATTCGGGGACAATATGATTTGATACATTTACTTATTTCTTCAGTTCAGTTTTATGGAGTTAGTTGGAGACATGTTCCTTCAACTCCTTCTTCACATAGTTTAGAGGCTTTTAGAATTATGTTCAGATTTACGTTCAGAATTAGCCTTCAGATTTAGTTTTTTTGGGTATTTTCACCCATATGGACGTTATGCTTTTCAAACATGGTTTTATTCAGTTAAAACTTATGGCCTTACAGTTTTACGTATTTTGCATTATTATTTCATAATTTACAGTATACAGGTACAGATATCAGTCATTGGTTAGCTGGTGGTCCTTCGGGGTCATGAGCACCGTGTAGCGTTCTAGTTCAGCAAATCGAGGCGTTACAGCCATATAGCTTTTATTCATGATAGTTCTTGCATTCGTAGGTCAGTTCAGCAACTCATTATTTTAAGATTCATCTATTTAGTTTATTTCAATTGTGCATGATATCTTATAGCCTCAGATTCTTCAGTATTTTCAGCTTAATTAGCCACATTTGAGGAAAAATATTCCCAAGGGGGATATATTATAATACCCCGTGTTTTTCCTAGCTTAAATTCATTACTAGAATGATCAGGGATAGCTTCAAAAATGAATACTGTGAAAGATAAAACTCCATCGGGGTATGACCATTCAGTATGATTCAGTCCATATAGCTAGTAATCCATCTTAACAGTTCGATAGACAAATTTCCAAAGTTTTCCATCTTCCAATGTAGTCTAGTATTACTACTTGAAATTTTATGAGTATGGACATTTTAAGAGGTAGTTTGTCTGCATATATGTAAATTATGGATCTATCTCAGTATACACATTATACATTAGTTTCAGATTAAATATTAAGTCATGATTTAGTTCATAAGTATCCTGCATATTATCTCAGTCTTTTCCTAGTATTTCAACCAAATCAGTATCATTCGGGGATGAACGATCCCAAGGGGGGGATGTTGTAATGCCCAGAGTTTTCATAGAGTTTTCTTGATGTAAACCTCTTATCTTTTTCTCACAAAATTAGATCCATCCTAAAGAAATTGTTACCCCTAAGTAGACTCTCTCACTTTGATCTCAGCCTTATTGTTATTCTTCAAGAAAGTTCATGCACTTGTAGGTCAGTTGGGTAACTCATTATTCTAAGATTCAGCTATTTGGATTATTTTCGTTGTGCATGATAGCTTATAACCTTAGATTCCTAAGTATTTTCAGCTTAATTAGCCATATTCGAGGACGGATATTCCTAAGGGAGTGCTATTGTAATACCCTATATTTTTCTTAACTTAAATTCATTCCTAGAATATTATGGGATAGCATCAGAAATAAATAGTGTTGAAGAAATACTCCATCGATGTATGAGCATTCAGTATGATTCAGTCCGTATAGCCAACAATCCAGCTTAACAGTCCAATAGAAAAATTTCCATAATTTTCCATCTTCCAATTTAGTCTATCGTACTACATGAAATTTTATGAGTATGGACATTTTAAAAGGTAGTTTGTTCATGAGTCTTGCCATTTTAAGAGGTAGTTTGTTATCATCTATGCATCATACGTCAGTTTCAGATTCGTATATTAAGTCATGATTCAGTTCATAAGTATCCTGCGTATCATCTCAGTCTTTTCCTAGTATTTCAACCAAATCAGTATCATTCGAGGATGAATGATCCCAAGGGGGAGATATTGTAATGCCCAGAGTTTTCATAAAGTTTTCATGTCGTAAGCTTCTATTTTATCTCATGAAATCTGATCCAGCCTGAAGAAATTTTTACCCCTAAGTTGACTCTCTCATTTCGATCTCAGCCATATAGCTATTTTTCATAATAGTTCATACACTCAAAGGTCAGTTTAGCAGCTCATTATTTTATGATTTAGCTATTTAGTTTATTTCAGTTGTTCATGATAGATTATAGCCTAAGATTCCTTGATATTTTTAGCTTAAATAGCCATATTCGAAGATGAATGTTCCCAAGGGGGAGATATTATAATACCCCATATTTTTCCTAGCTTAAATTCATTCCTACAATGTTAAGGGATAACTTTCAAAATGAATAGTATTGAAGAAATACTCCATCGATGTATGGGCATTCAGTATGATTTAGTCTGTATAGCCAGTAATCCATCTTAACAGTCCGACAGATAAATTTCCATAGTTTTCCATCTTCCAATATAGTGTAGTCTTACTACCTGAAATTTTGTGAGTATGGCCATTTTAAGAGGTAGTTTGTTAGCATATATGTAAATTGTAGATTCATCAGCCATATAGCTATTCTTTATGGTAGTTCATTCATTTGTAGGTCAGTTCAACAACTCAGTAGTTTAAGATTCAGCTATTTAATTTATTTCAGTTGTGCATGATAGCTTATAGCCTCAGATTCCTATGTATTTTCCACTTAATTAGCCACATTCGAGAACGAATGTTCCCAAGGGGGAGATATTATAATACCACATATTTTTCCTAGCTTAAATTCATTCCAAGAATCTTAAGGGATAGTTCCAAATTGAATAATGTTGAAGAAATACTCCATCGTGGTATGAGCATTCAATATGATTCAGTCTGTATATCCAGTAATCCAACTTAACAGTCCGACAGAGAAATTTCCATTGTTTTCCATCTTTCAATTTAGTCTAGTCTTACTACCTGAAATTTTGTGAGTATGGCCATTTTAAGAGGTAGTATGTTCAAATATATGTAAATTTCTGATCCATCTCAGTATATACATCATATATCAATTTTAGATTCAGATATTAACTCATGATTCAGTACATAGGTATCCTGTGTATCATCTCATTCTTTTCCTAGTATTTTAACAATTTCAGTATCATTCGGGGATGAATGATCCCAAGGGAGAGATGTTGTAATGCCTCGAATTTTCTTAGATTTTTCATGTGGTAAGTCTCTCATCATTTTCTCACGAAATCAGATCCAGTCTAAAGAAATTATTACCCCTAAGTTGACTCTCTAATTTTGGTCTCAGCCATATAGATATTTTTCATGAGAGTTCATGCACTTGCAGGTTAGTTCAACAACTCAGTATTTTATGATTCAGCTATTTGGTTTTTTTCAGTTGTGCATGATAGCTTATAGCCTCAGATTACTCTGTATTCTCAGCTTAATTATCCATATTCAAGAATGAATGTTCCCAAAGGGGAGATATTGTTATACCCCGTATTTTTCCTAGCTTAAATTCATTCTTGGAATGTTAAGGGATAACTTCAAAAATGAATATTTTTGAAGAAATAATTCATCTGGGTATGAGCATTCAGAATGATTCACTTCGTATAGCCAGTAATCCAGTTTAATAGTTCGACAGACAAATTTCCATAGTTTTCCATCTTCCAATATAGTCCAGTCTTACTACCTGAAATTTTGTGAGTATGGCCAATTTAAGAGGTAGTTTGTTTGAATATATGTAAATTGCGTATCCATCTTTGTATATGCATCATACGTCAGTTTCAGATTCAGATATTAAGTCATGATATAGTTCATAAGAATCATGCGTATTATCTCATTCTTTTCTTAGTATTTTAACAAAATCAGTATCATTTTGTGACGAACGATCCCAAGAGAGAGATGTTGTAATTCCCCAAGTTTTCATATAGTTTATATGTCATAAACCTCTCATTTTATTCTAATGAAATCATTTACATCCTTAAGAAATTGTTACCCCTAAGTTAACTCTCTCATTTCGATCTCAGCAATATAGCTATTTTTCATGATAGTTTATGCACTCAAAGGCGAGTTCAGCTGCTCATTATTTTATGATTCAAATATTGAGCTTATTTCTATTGTGCTTGATATCTTATAACCTCAGATTCATCGGTATTTTCATCTTAATTAACCATATTCGAGGATGAATGTTCCCAAGAGAGAGATATTCTACTACCCTATACTTTTCCATGCTTATATTCATTCCTAGAATGTTAAGGGATAGATTTCAAAATGAATAGTGTTGAAGAAAAACTCCATCAGGGTATGAGCATTCAGTATAATTCAGTCCGTATATCCAGTAATAGATCTAAACAATCCGATAGACAAATTTCCATAATTTGTCATCTTCCAATATAGTCTAGTCTTACTACCTAAAATTTCATGAGTATGGCCATTTTAAGAGGTAGTTTGTTCGCATATATGTAAATTACAGATCCATCTCAGTATATGCATCATACATCTGTTTCAGATTCAGATATTATTCATGATTTATTTCATAAGTAACCTGTGTATCATCTCAGTCTTTTCCTAATATTTTAACCAAATAAGTATCATTCGGGGATAAACGATACCAAGGGGGCGATGTAATTACCTGAGTTTTCATGTCATAAATCTGTCATCTTTTTCTCACAAAATTTAATCCAGCCTAAAGAAATTATTACCCCTATGTTGACTCTCTCATTTCCATCTCATCCATATAGCTATTTTTCATGATAGTTCATTCATTTGTAGGTTAGTTCAGCAACTAGTTATTTTAAGATTCAGCTATTTAGTTTATTTCAGTTGTGCATGGTAGCTTATAGTCTCATATTCCTCAGTATTTTCTGCTTAATTTGCCCCATTCGAGAATGAATATTCCCAATGGGCAGATATTGTAATACCCCGTATTTTTTCTAGCTTAAATTCACTCCTAGAATGTTAAGGGATAGCTTACCAAATGAATAGTGTTGAATAAATACTCCATCGAGGTATGAGCATTTGGTATGATTCAGTCCGTATAGCCAGCAATCCATCTTAACAGCCTGATAGACAAATTTTCATAGTTTTACATCTTCCAATTTAGTCTAGTCTTACTCCCTAAAGTAATATGAGTATGGTCATTTTAAGAGGTAGTATGTTCGCATCTATGTAAATTGATGATCCATCTCAGTATATACATCATACATCAGTTTCAAATTCAGATATTAAGTCATAATCCAGTTCATAAAAATCCTGCGTATCATCTCATTCTTTTCCTAGTATTTTAACCAAATTAGTATCATTCGGGGACAAATGATCCCAAGGGAGAGATGTTGTAATGCCCCAAGTTTTCATAGATTTTTCATGTCGTAAGCCTCTCATCATTTTCTCACAAAAACAGATCCAGCCTAAAGAAATTATTACCTCTAAGTTGACTCTCTCATTTAGATCTTTGTCATATAGCAATTTTTTTATGAAAGTTCATGCACTCGCTGGTCAGTTCAGCAAATCATTATTTTAAAATTTAGCTATTTGTTTTTTTTTCAACTGTTCATGATAGCTTATAGCCTCAGATTCCTTAGTATTTTTAGCTTAATTAGTAGCTACATTCAAGGACGAATGTTTCCAAGGGGGAGATATTGTAATACCCTAGATTTTTCCTAGCTTAAATTAATTCCTAAAATGTTAAGGGATAGCTTCCAAAATGAATAAAGTTGAAGAAATACTCCATCGGGGTATGAGAATTTAGTATAGTTTATTCCATATTGCCAGAAATCTAGCTTAACAGTCTGACAGTTAAATTTCCATAGTTTTCCATTTTAAGAAGTAGTTTGTTGACATAATGTAAATTTTGGATCTATCTCAGTATATGCATCATACAACAGTTTCTGATTCAGATATTAAGTCATGATTCTATTCATAGGTATCTTGCATATCATCTCAGTCTTTACCTAGTATTTAAACCAAATCAGTATCATTCGGGGACGAATGATCCCAAGAGGGATATGTTGTAATACCCCGAGTTTTCATAGAGTTTTCATGTCGTAAACCTCTCATCTTTTTTCCAAGAATTTTGATCCATCCTAAAAAAATTGTTACCCTAAGTTGCCTTCTCATTTCGATCTCAGCCATATAGTTATTTTTCATGAAAGTTCATGCACTCGCAGGTCAGTTCCGCAGCTTATTATTCTAAGATTCCGCTATTTAGTTTATTTCAGTTGAGCATGATATCTTATAGTCTCAGATTCCTTAATATTTTCAGCTTAATTAGCCATATTTGAGGATGAATGTTCCCAAGGGAGAGCTATTGTAATACCCCGTATTTTTCCTAGATTAAATTCATTCCTAGAATGTTAAGGGATAACTTCCAAAATGTATAGCATTGAAGAAGTACTCCATCGGGATATAAGCATTCAGTATGAATCATTCCATACAGATAGCAATCCATCTTAACAATCAGATAGATAAATTTCTATAGTTTTCCATATTCCGATATAGTCAAGTCTTACTACCTGAACTTTTGTAAGTGGCCATCTTAAGAGGTAGTTTTTTCGAATATATGTAAATTGTTGATCCATCTCAGTATATACATCATACACCAGTTTTAGATTCATATATTAAGTCATGATTCAATTCATAAGTATCTTGCGTATCATCTCAGTCTTTTCCTAGTATTTCAACCAAATAAGTGTCATTTGGGGACGAACGATCCCAAGGGGGGATGTTGTCATGAATCGAGTTTTGATAAAGTTTTCAGGTCATAAACTTCTCATTGTTTTCTCACAAAATTAGATCCATCCTAAAGAAATTGGTACCCCTAAGTTTACTCTCTCATTTTGATCTCAGCCATATAGTTATTTTTTATGTAAGTTCATGCACTCGTAGGTCAAATCAACAACTCATTATTTTAAGATTCAGTTAATTGGTTTATTTCAGTTGTGAATTATAGTTTATAGAATCATATTGCTTGTGTTTTAACTTAATTAGCCATATTCGATGACGAATGTTCCCTAGAAGGAGCTATTGTAATTCCCCGTATTTTTCCTAGTTTAAATTCATTCCAAGAATATTAAGGGATAGCTTCAAAAATGAATAGTGTTTAAGAAATACTCAATCGGGGTTTGAAAATTCAATATGGTTCAGTCTGTATAGCCAGCAATCCCACTGAATAGTCCAACAGACAAATTTCCATAGTTTTCCGTCTTCCAATACAGTCTAGTCTTACTACCTGAAATTTTATGAGTATGGCCATTTTATGAGGTAGTTTGTTCGCTTATATGTAAATTGCGGATCCATCTCAGTATATGCATCATATATCATTTTCAAATTCAGATATTAAGTCATGATTCAATTCATAAGTATCTTGCGAATAATCTTAGTCTTTTCCTAGTATTTAAACCAAATCAGTATTATTCGGGGATGAACGATCCCAAGGGGGAGATGTTGTAATGCCCCGAGTTTTCATAGAGTTTTCATGTCATAAACCACTGATATTTTTATCATAAAACAAGATCCAGCGTAAAAAAATCTTTACCCCTAAGTTGACTCTCTCAATTTGATCTCAGCCATATAACTATTTTTCATGAAAGTGTATGCACTCGTAGGACAGTTCAGTAGCTCATTATTTTAAGATTCAGCTATTAGGTTTATTTCAGTTGTGCATGATAGTTTATAGCCTCAAATTCCTCAATATTTTCAACATAATTAGCCAATTTCAAGGTTGAATATTCCCAAGGGGGTGCTATCGTAATACCCCATATTTTTCCTAGCTTAAATTCATTCCTAGAATGTTAAGGGATTACTTCCAAAATGAATAGTGTTGAAGAAATACTCCATCGTGGTATGAGCATTCAGTAAGATTCAGTCCGTATAGCCAGCAATCTAGCTTAATAGTCCGATAGACAAATTTCTATAGTTTTCTATCTTCAATTTAGTATAGCAATTTTAAATGGTAGTTTATTCGCATATATGTAAATTGTGCATCCATATCAGTATATGCATCATACGTCAGTTTTAGATTCAGATATAAAATCATCATTCAGTTCATAAGTATTCTTCATATCATCTCAGTCTTTTCCTCTTATTTCAACCAAATCAGTATCATTTGGGGACGAATGATCCCAAGGGGGAGATGTTGTAATTACCGGAGTTTTCATATAGTTTTCATATCGTAAACCACTCATCTTTTTCTCACGAAATTAGATCCATCCTAAAGAAATTATTAACCGTAATTTGACTCTCTCATTTCAATCTCATCCATATAGCTATTTTTCATGAAAGTTCAGGCATTCGCAGGACAGTTTAGCAACTCATTACATTAAGATTCATTTATTTGGTTTATTTCAGTTATGCATGATATCTAATGCCCTTAGATTCCTCAGTATTTTCATCTTAATTAGCCATATTCGAGGACGAATGTTCCCAAGGGGGAGATATTGTAATACCCTGTACTTTTCCATGCTTAAATTCATTCCTAGAATGTTAAGGGTTGTTTTCAAAATGAATAGAGTTGAATAAAAACTCCATTGGGGTATGAGCATTCAGTATAATCCAGTCTGTATATCTAGTAATCCATCTAAATAGTCCGATAGACAAATTTCCATAATTTTTCATCTTCCAATATACTCTAGTCTTACTACCTGAAATTTTGTGAGTATGGCCATTTTAAGAGGTAGTTTGTTTGCATATATGTAAATCACATATCCATCTCAGTAAATGCATCATACATCAGTTTTAGATTCAAATATTTTGTCATGATTAAATTCATAAGTATCCGGCGTATCATCTCAGGCTTTTCTTAGTATTTCAACCGAATATGTATCATTCGGGGCCAAATGATCCCAAGGGGGAGATGTTGTAATGCCCCGAGTTTTCATGTAGGTTTCATGTCATAAACCTTTCATCTTTTTCTCACAAAATCAGATCAAGCCAAAAGAAATTTTTACCCTAAGTTGACTCTCTCATTTCCATCTCAGCCATATAGCTATTGCTCATGAAAGTTCATGCACTCGTAGGTCAGTTCAGCAACTCGTTATTTTAAGATTCATCTATTTATTTTATTTTAGTTTTGCATGATAGCTTATAGTCTCAGATTCCTCAGTATTTTCAGCTTAATTAGCCACAATCAAGGATGAATGTTCCCAAGGTGGAGATATTATAATACCCCATATATTTCATAGCTTAAATTCATTCCTAGAATATTAAGGGATAGCTTACAAAATGAATAGTGTTTAAGAAATACTCCATTGGGGTATGAGCATTCAGTATAGCCAGCAAAATCTTCCTGCGTATCATCTCAATCTTTTCCTAGTATTTGAAGAAAATCAATATCATTTGGGGATGAACAATCCCAAGGAGGTGATATTGTCATGACCCGAATATTAATAGAGTTTTCCAATCATAAACCTCTCATCTTTTTCTCACACAATCAGATCCAACCTAAAGAAATTATTACCCCTAAGTTGACTCTCTCATTTCAATCCTAGCCATATAGTTATTTTTCATGAAAGTTCAAGCACTCGTAGGTCAGTTCAGTAACTCATTATTTTAAGATTCAACTATTTGGTTTATTTCAGTTGTGCATGATAGCTTATAGCGTCAAATTCCTAAGTATTTTCAGCTTAATTAGCCACATTCGAGAAAGAATGTTCCCAAGGGGGATTATTGTAATACCTCGTATTTTTCCTAGCTTAAATTTATTCCTAGAATATTAAGGGATAGCTTCCAAACTGAATTTTGTTGAAGAAATACTCCATAGGGGTATGTGAATTCTATATTATATAGTTCGTATAGCCAGAAATCCAGCTTAGAAGTCCAACAAACAAATTTCCATAGTTTTCCAACTTCTAATATAGTCTAGTCTTACTACCTGAAATTTTGTGAGTATGGCCATTTTAAGAGGTAGTTTGTTTGCTTATATGTAAATTATGGATCTGTCTCAGTATATGAATCATACATCATATTTAGATTCAGATATTAAGTCAAGATTAAATTCATAAGTATCTTGTGTATCATATCACTATTTTCCTTGTATTTTAAGCAAATCAGTATTATTCGGGGAAGAACGATCCCAAGGGGGAAATGTTGCAATGCCTCGAGTTTTCATAGAGTTTTAATGTCATAAACCACTAATCTTTTTCTCATGAAATAAGTATCCTGCGTATAATCTCAGTCTTTTCCTAGTATTTCAACCAAATCAGCGTCATTCGGGGATGAACGATCCCAAGAGGGGGATGTTGTCATGCCCTGAGTTTTCATAAATTTTTCATGTCATAAACTTCTCATTTTTTACTCACAAAATTATATCCATCCTAAAGAAATTGTTATCCTTAAGTTTACTCTCTCATTTCTATCTCAGCCATATAGTTATTTTTCATGGAAGTTCATGTACTCGTAGGTCAGTTCAACAACTCATTAGTTTAAGATTCAGCTAATTGGTTTATTTCAGTTATGCATTATAGCTTATAGCATCATATTCCTAAGTATTTTAGCTTAATTAGCCATATTCGATGACGAATGGTCCCGAGAAGGAGCTATTGTAATTCTCCGTATTTTTCCGAGCTTAAATTCATTCCAAGAATATTAAGGGATAGCTTCCAAAATGAATAATGTTTAAGAAATACTCAATCGGGGTTCGAAAATTCAGTATGATTCAGTCTGTATAGCCAACAATCAATCTTAAAAGTCCAACAGACAAATTTCCATAGTTTTCCGTCATCTAATACAATCTAGTCTTACTACCTGAAATTTCGTGAGTATGACCATTTTACGAGGTAGTTTGTTAGCTTATATGTAAATTGCGGATCCATCTTAGTATATGCATCATATATAATTTTCAGATTCAGATATTGAGTCATGATTCAATTCATAAGTATCCTGCGTATTATCTTAGTCTTTTCCTAGTATTTTAACCAAATCAATATTATTTAGGGATGAACGATCCCAAAGGGGAGATGTTGTAATGCCCCAAATTTTCATAGAGTTTTCATGTCGTAAACCACTCATCTTTTTCATATGAAACAAGATCCAGTGTAAGAAAATCTTTACCCCTAAGTTGACTCTTTCAATTCAATCTCAGCCATATAAATATTTTTCATGAAAGTGTACGCACTCGTAGACCAGTTCAGTAGCTCATTATTTTAAGATTCAGCTATTAGGTTTATTTCACTTGTGCATGATATCTTATAGACTCAGATTCCTCAATATTTTCAACATAATTAGCCACATTCAAGGTCGAATATTCCCAAAGGGGTGCTATAGTAATACCCCATATTTTTCCTAGCTTAAATTCATTTCTAGAATGCTAAGGGATTACTTCCAAAATGAATAGTGTTGAATAAATACTCCATCGTGGTATGATCATTTAGTAAGATTCAGTCTGTATAGCCAACAATCTAGCTTAACAGTCCGACAGACAAATTTTCATAGTTTTCTATCTTCAATTTAGTATAGTATTACGACCTAAAATTTTATGAGTATGGCCATTTTAAAAGGTATTTTTTCACATATATGTAAATTGTACATCCATATCAGTATATGCATCATACGTCAGTTTTAGATTCAGATATTAAATCATGATTCAGTTCATAAGTATTCTTCGTATCATTTCAGTCTTTTCCTTTTATTTCAATCGAATCAGTATCATTCGGGGACGAATGATCCCAATGGGGAGATGTTGTTATTCCCGTAGTTTTCATATAGTTTTTATGTCGTAAACCACTCATCTTTTTCTCACGAAATCAGATCCAGCCTAAAGAAATTATTACCCATAATTTGACTCTCTCATTTCAATCTCAGCCATATAGCTATTTTTCATGTAAGTCAGGCATTCGTAAGATAGTTTAGCAACTCATTACTTTAAGACTCAGCTATTTGGTTTATTTCAGTTATGCATGATATCTTATACCCTCAGATTCCTTAGTATTTTCATCTTAATTATCCATATTCGAGGACGAATGTTCCCAAGGGGGAGATATTGTAATACCCTGTACTTTTCCATGCATAAATTCCTTCCTAGAATGTTAAGAGATAGTTTTCAAAATGAATAGTGTTGAAGAAAAACTCCATCGAGGTATAATCATTCAGTATGATTCAGTTTGTATATCTAGTAATCCATCTAAACAGTCCGATAGACAAATTTCCATAACTTTTCATCTTCCAATATAGTCTAGTCTTACAACCTGAAATTTCGTGAGTATGGCCATTTTAAGAGGTAGTTTGTTCGCATATACGTAAATTACATATCCATCTCAGAATATGCATCATACATCAGTTTCAGATTCAAATAGTTAGTCTTGCTTAAATTCATAAGTATCCTGCCTATCATCTCAGGCTTTCCCTAGTATTTTAACCAAATTAGTGTCATTTGGGGCCTAATGATCCCAAAGTGGAGATGTTGTAATGCCTAGTGTTTTCATATAGTTTTCTTATCGTAAACCTTTCATCTTTTTCTCACAAAATCAGATCAAGCTAAAAGAAATTGTTACCCTATGTTGACTCTCTTATTTCGATCTCAGCCATATAGCTATTGCTCATGAAAAGTCATGCACTCGCTGGTCAGTTCAGCAACTCATTATTTTAAGATTCAGCTATTTATTTTATTTTAGTTGTGCATGATAGCTTATAGTCTCAGATTCCGCAGTATTTTTAGATTAATTAGACGCAGTCGAGGATGAACGTTCCCAAGGTGGAGATATTTTAATACCCCATATATTTCATAGCTTAAATTCATTCCTAGTATATTGAGGGATAGCTTCCAAAATGAATAGTGTTTAAGAAATACTTTATCGGGGTATGAGCATTCAGTATGATTCAGTCTGTATAGCCAAAAAAATCTTCCTTCATATCATCTCAATCTTTTCCTAGTATTTCAAGCAAATAAATATCATTTGGGGATGAACGATCCCAAGGGGGTGATGTTGTCATGCCCCAATTTTTCATAGAGTTTTCCTGTCAGAAACCTCTCATCTTTTTGTCACACAATAAGATCCAACCTAAAGAAATTCTTAGCCCTAAGTTGACTCTCTCATTTCAATCCCAGCCATATTGTTATTTTTCATGAAAGTTCAAGCACTCATAGGTCAGTTCAGTAACTCATTATTTTAAGATTCAGCTATTTGGTTTATTTCAGTTGTGCATGATAGCTTATAGCCTCAGATTCCTAAGTATTTTCAGCTTAATTAGCCACATTCGAGGACGAATGTTCCCAAGGGGGATTTTTATAATACCCCATATGTTTCCTAGCTTAAATTTATTCCTAGAATATTAAGGGATAACTTCCAAACTGAATTGTGTTGAACAAATACTCCATCGGGGTAAGTGCATTCCATATGATTCAGTTCGTATAGCCAGAAATCCAGCGACAGATAAATTTCCATTGTTTTCCATCTTCCAATATAGTCTAGTCTTACTACCTGAAATTTTGTGAGTATGGCCATTTTAAGAGGTAGTTTATTTGCTTATATGTAAATTGTGTATCCATCACAATGTATGAATCATACATCAGTTTTAGATTCAGATATTTAAACCAAATCAGTATCATTCGGGGAAAAACGATCCCAAGGAGGAAATGTTGCAATGCCTTGAGTTTTCATAGAGTTTTAATGTCGTAAACCACTAATCTTTTTCTCATGAAATAAGATCCTGCGTAAAAAAATTGTTACCCCTAAGTTGACTCTCTCATTTCGATCTAAGCCATATTGCTATTTTTCATGATAGATGATATTTTGGAGGTCAGTTCAGCAGCTCATTATTTTAAGATTCAACTATTTAAATTATTTCAATTTTGCATGATATCTTATAGCCTCAGATTACTCAGTATTTTAAGCTTGATTAGCCACATTCAAGGACGAATATTCCTAAGGAGGAAATATTGTAATACCCCGTATTTTTCCTAACTTAAATTCATTCCTAGAATGTTAAAGGATAGCTTCCAAAATCAAAAGTGTTGAATAAATACTCCATTGGGGTATGAGTATTTAGTATCATTCAGTCTGTATAGTAAATAATACAGTTTAACAGTTCGACAGACAAATTTCCAAAGTTTACATATTCCAATTTAGTCTAGTATTACTATCTAAAATTTTATGAGTATGGCCATTGTAAGAGGTAGTATGTTCGCATATATATAAATTACGGAACCATCTCAGCATATGCATCATACATCAGTTTCAGATACAGATATTAAGTCATGATTCAGATCATAAGTATCCAGTGTATCATCTCAGTCTTTTCCTAGTATTTTAACCAAATCTGTATCATTCGAGGATGAACGATCCCAAGGGGGGATATTATAATGCCCCGAGTTTTCATTGAGTTTTCATGTCATAAACCTCTTCTCTTTTTCTCACAAAATTAGATCCAGCCTAAATAAATTATTACCCCTAAGTGGATTAGCTCATTAAGATCTCAACCATATAGCTATTTAGTCTGTTTAAGTTGTGCATGATATCTTATAGCTTTGCATTCCTTAGTATCTTCAGCTTAATTAGCCACATTCGAGGATGAATGTTCCTAAGGGGGAGATATAGTAATACCCTGTATTTTTCCTAGCTTAAATTCATTTATAGAATGTTAAGGGATAGCTTCCAAAATGAATAGAGTTGAAGAAATACTCCATCGGGGTATGAGAATTCAGTATGATTCAATCTGTATAGCCAACAATCTATCTTAACAGTCCGACAGATAAATTTCCATAGTTTTCTATCTTCCAATTTATTCTAGTCTTACTACCTAAAATTTCCTGAGTATGGCCATTTTAAGAGGTAATTTGTTCGCATTTATGTAAATTGTAGATCCATCTCAGTATATGCATCATACATCAGTTTACGACTCAGATATTAAGTCATGATACAGTTCTTAAGTATCCTGCATATCATCTCAGTCTTTTCCTAGTACTTCAACCAAATCAGTATCATTCGGAGATGAGCGATCCCAAGGGAGAGATGTTGTTATGCCCCAAGTTTTCATAGAGTTTTCAAGTCATAAACCTCTCATCTTTTTCTCACGAAACTAGATCTAGCCTACAGAAATTGTTACCCCGAAGTTGACTCTCTCATTTCGATCTCATACATAAAGATATTTTTCATGAAAGTCCATGCACTCACAGGTCATTTCAGCAACTCATTATCTTAAGATTAAGCTATTTGGTTTATCTTAATTATGCATGATAGCTTCTATTTTTAGATTAATTAGCCATATTCAAGGACGAATGTTCCCAAGGGGGAGCAATTGTAATACCCCATATTTTTCCTAGATTAAATTCATTCCTAAAATGTTAAGGGAAAATTTCCAACATGAATAGTGTTGAAGAAACACTCCATCTGGGTTTGAGTATTTAGTATGATTCAGTCCGTATAGCTTGAAATCCAGCTTAATAGTCGTACAGACAAATTTCTGTAGTTTTTCATCCTCCAATTTAGTCTATTCTTACTACATGAAATTTTGTGAGTATGACCATTTTAAGAGGTAGTTTGTTCGCATATATGTGATTGCGGATCAATATTAATATACACATTATTCATCAGCTTTAGATTTAGATATTAAATCATGATTCAGCTCATAAGTATCCTGCGTATAATCTCAATCTTTTCCTAGTATTTAAACCAAATTAGTATCATCCAGGGACAAACGATCCCAAGGGGGAGATGTTGTAATTCCCCTAGTTTTCATAGAGTTTTCATGTCATAAACCTCTCATCTTTTTCTCATGAAATTAGATCCATCATTAATAAATTATTTCCTCTAAGTGGACTCTCTTATTTCGATCTCAGCCATATCGTTATTTTTCCTGAAAGTTCATGCCCTCGCAGGTCAGGTCAGCAGCTTATTATTTTAAGATTGAGTTTTTTCGTTTATTTTAGTTGAGCATGATAGCTTATAGCCTCAGATTCCTCAGTATTTTCATCTTAATTAGCCACATTTTAGGACAAATGTTCCCAAGGGGGAGCTATTATAATAACCCATATTTTTCCTAGCTTAAATTAATTCCTAGAATGTAAAGGGGTAGCTACCAAAATGAATAGCGTTAAAGAAATACTCTATCGAGGTATGATCATTCAATATGATTTAGTCTCTATAGCCAGGAATCAAGCTTAAAAGTCTGACAGACAAATTTCCATAGTTTTTCATCTTCCAATTAGGCTAGTCTTACTACCTGAAATTTCGTGTATGGCCATTTTTAAAGGTAGTTTGTTTCCGTATATGTAAATTGCGGATCCATATCAATATATACATCATACATAAGTTTCATATTCAGATATTAAGTCATGATTCAATTCATAAGTATCCTACATATCATCACAGTCTTTTCCAAGTATTTCAACCAAATCAGTATCATTTGGGGATGAAAGATCCCAATTAGAGATGTTGTAATCCCACAAGTTTTTTTATCATAAACTTTTCATTTTTTTCTCACAAAATTTGATCCATCCAAAAGAAATTGTTATCCTTATGCTGACTCACTTATTTGAATCTCAGCCATATAGCTATTTTCATGATAGTTTATGCACTCGTAGGCCAGTTCAACAGATCATTATTTTAAGATTCCGTTATTTAGTTTATTTCAGTTGTGCATGATAGCTTATAGCCTCATATTCCACAGTACTTTTAGGTTAATTAGCTATATTCAAGGATGAATGTTCCCAAGGGAGAGATATTGTAATACTCCATATTTTCCTAGATTAAATTCATTCCTAGAATGTTAAGAAATATCTTCTAAATTAAATATTGTTGAAGAAATACTCCATCGGGGTATGAAAATTTAATATGATTTAGTTCGTATAGACGGCAATCCAGCTTAATAGTCCGACAGATAAATTTCCATTGTTTTCCATCTTCCAATTTAGTCTAGTCTTACTACCTGATATTTCATGAGTATGGCCATTTTAAGAGGTAGTTTGTTCGCATATATGTAAATTATGGATCCATCTCAGTATATGCATCATTCATCAATTTCAGATTCAGATATTAAGTCATGATTTAGTTCATAAGTATCCTGCATATTATCAAAGTCTTTTCCAAGTATTTCAACCAAATCAGTATCATTCGGGGATGAACGATCCCAAGAAGGAGATGTTGTAATGCCTCGAGTTTTCATGTAGCAAACCTCTCATATTTTTCTCTTAAAATCAGATCCCGCATCCAGAAATTGCTACCCCTAATTGGATTCTCTCATTTCTATCTCAGCCATATAGTTATTTTTCATGAAATTTCATGCACTCGTAGGTTTGTTCAGCAGCTCATTATTTTAAGATTCAGCTCTTTGGTTTATTTCACTTGTACATAATAGCTTATTTCCTCAGATTCCTCAGTATTTTCAGCATAATTAGCCACATTCGAGTATGAATGTTCCCAAGAGGGAGCTATTGTAACACCCCATATTTTTCCTAGCTTAAATTCATTTCTAGAATATTAAGAGATAGCTACCAAAATGAATAGTGTTGAAGAAATACTCCATCGGGGTATGAGCATTAAGTATGATTTAGTCCCTATAGCCAGCAATCCATCTTAACATTCCCATAGACAAAGTTCCATAGTTTTTCATCTTCCAATTTATTCTAGTCTTACTACTTGAAATTTCATTATTAAGTCCATTTTAAGAGGTAGTCTATTTCCATATATGTAAATTGCGGATCCATCTTAGTATATTCATTATAAATCAATTTCAGATTCAAATATGATGTCATGATTCTAATCATATGTATCCTGCGTATCATCTCAGTCTTTTCCAAGTATTTCAACCAAATTAGTATCATTTGGGGATGAACGATACCAAGGGGGAGATGTTTTAATGCCTCAAGTTTTCATGTCATAAACTTCTTATCTTTTTCTCATGAAACCAGATCCAGCCTTAAGAAATTGTTACCCTAAGTTAACTATCTCATTTCAATCTCAGCCATATAGCTATTTTTCATGATAGTTCATGCACTCGCAAGTCACTTAGGCAGATCATTATTTTTAGATTCAACTATTTAGTTTATTTCAGTTTAGCATGATAGCTTATAGCCTCTGATTCCTCAGTATTTTCAGCTAAATTAGCCACATTCGAGGACGAATTTTCCCAAGGGAAAGCTAATGTAATACTCCGTATTTTTCCTAGCTTAAATTCATTCCTAGAATGTTAAGGGATAGCTACCAAAATGAATAGTGTTGAATAAATACCCCATCGGGGTATGAGCATTCAGTATTATTTAGTCCATATTTCCAGCAATCCAGCTTAACAGTCCAACAAACAAATTTCCATAGTTTTCCCTCTTTGAATTTAGTCTAATCTTACTACCTGAAATTTCGTGAGTATGGCCATTTTAAGAGGTAGTTTGTTCGCATTTATATAAATTGTAGATCCATCTCTATATATGAATCATTTATCAGTTTTTGATTCAAATATTAACTCATGATTAAGTTAATAAGTATCCTGCGTATCATCTCAGTCATTTCCTAGTATTTCAACCAAATTAGTATCATTCGGGGATAAACAATCCCAAGAAGGAGATGTTGTAATGCCCTAAATTTTCATAGAGCTTTCATGTCGTAAGCCTCTAATTTTTTTCTCATGAAATCAGAACCAACCTAATGAAATTGTTACCCATAAGTTGACTATCTCGTTTCGATCTCAGCAATAAAGCTAATTTTCATGAAAGTTCATCCACTCACAAGTCAGTTCAGCAGCTCATTGTTTTAAGATTCAGCTATTTAGTTTATTTCTAGTATACATGATAGAATATAGACTTCTATTCCTCAGTATTTTTAGCTTAATTAGCCACATTCAAGGACGAAAGTCACCAAGGGGGAGCTATTGTAATACCCTATATTTTTCCTAGATTAAATTCATTCCTAGAATGTTAAGGGATAGTTTCCAAAATGAATAGTGTTTATGAATTACTCCATTAGGGTATGAGCATTCAGTATGATTCAGTTCGTATATCCAGTAATCCATCTTAACATTCCGACAGATAAATTTCCATAGTTTTCCATCTTCTAATTTAGCCTAGTGTTACTTCCTAAAAATTCGTGAGTATGGCCATTTAAAGAGGCAGGTTTTTAGCATATATCTAATTGAGGATCCATCTAAATATATGAATCATTCCTAAGTTTTAGATTCAGATATAAAGTCATGATTCAGTTCATAAGTATCCTGTGTATCATCTCAGTCTTTTCATAGTATTTATACCAAATCAGTATCATTCGAGGAATAACAATTCCAAGAGGGAGATGTTTTAATGCCCCGAATTTTCATTGAGTTTTCATGCAGTAAACCTATCATCTTATTCTCCCAAAATCAGATTTAGCCTATAGAAATTGTTACCCCTAAGTTGACTCTCTCATTTTGATCTCAGCCATATAGCTATTTTTGATGAAAGTTCATGCACTCACAGATTAGTTCAGCAGCTAATTATTTTAAGATTCAGATATTTAGTTTATTTCAGTTGTGCATTATAGCTTATAGCCTTAGATTCCTCAGTATTTTCATCTTAATTTTCCACATTCGAGGATGAATGTTCCCAAGGGGGATCTATTGTAATACCCCATATTTTTCCTAGCTCAAATTCATTCCAAGAATGTTAAGGGTCATCTACAAAAATGATTAGTATTGAATAAATACTCCATTGGGGTATAATCAATCAGTATGATTCAGTATGTATAGCCAGCAATCCATCTTAACAGGCTGACAGACAAATTTCCATAGATTTCCATCATCCAATTTAGTCTAGTCTTACTACCTAAAATTTCGTGAGTATGGCCATTTTAAGAGGTAGTTTGTTCGCATATATTTAAATTGTGGATCCATCTCAGTTTATGCATCATACTGCAGTTTCAGATTTAGATATTAAGTCATGATTTATTTCATAAGTATCCTACGTATCATCTCAGTCTTTTCGTAGTATTTCAACCAAATCAGTATCATTCGGGAATGAACGATCCCAAAGAGGAGATGTTGTAATACCCCAAGTTTTCATGTCGTTAACCTCTCATACTTTTTTGACAAAATTAGATCCAGCCTAAAGAAATTTTTACCCCTGAGTTGACTCTCTCATTTCAATCTGAGCCATATAGCTATTATTTATGAAAGTTCACGCACTCACCGGTCAGTTCAGCAACTCATTATTTTAAGATTCAGCTATTTAGTTTATTTCAATTGTACATGATAGATTATAGCCTTAGATTCCTTAGTATGTTCAGTTTAATTATCCACATTCGAGGATGAATGTTCCCAAGGGGGAGTTATTGTAATACCTCGTATTTTTCCTACCTCAAATTCATTCCTAAAATGTTAAGGGATAGCTACAAAAATAAATAGTGTTAAAGAAACACTCCATCGGGGAGTAAGAAATTAGTATGATTCACTATGTATAGCCAGCAATCCAGCTTAACATTCCAACAGACAAATTTCTAATGTTTTCCATCTTCCAATTTAGTCTAGTCTTATTACCTAAAATTTTGTGAGTATGGCCATTTTAAGAGGTAGTTTGTTCACTTATATGTAAATTGTGGATCTATATCAGTACATTCATCATACATCAGTTTTAGATTTAGATATTAAGTCATGATTCATTTTATAAGTATCATGTGTATCATCTCAGTCTTTTCCTAGTATTTCAACCAAATCAGTATCATTCGGGGAATAACAAGCGCAAGGGGGAGATGTTTTAATGCCCCACATTTTCATTGAGTTTTCATGTCGTAAACCTCTCATCTTACTCTCCCAAAATTAGATCCAGCCTATAGAAATTGTTACCCCTAAGTTGGCTCTCTCATTTTGATATCAGCCATATAGCTATTTTTGATGAAAGTTGATGCACTAGCAGGTCAGTTCAGCAGCTCATTATTTTAAGATTCGGCATATTTAGTTTATTTTAGTTGTGCATTATAGCTTATAGCCTTAGATTCCTCAGTATTTTAATCTTAAATTAGCCACATTCGAGGATGAATGTTCCCAAGGGGGAGCTATTGTAATACCCCATATTTTTTCTAGCTCAAATTCATTCCAAGAATGTTAAGGGACAACTACAAAAATGAATAGTATTGAGTAAATACTCCATCAGGGTATAATCAATCAGTATGATTCAGTATGTATAGCCAGCAATCTAGCTTAACAGTTCGACAAACAAATGTCCATAGTTTTCCATCTTCCAATTTAGTCTAGTTTTACAACCTAAAATTTCATGAGTATGGCCATTTTAAGAGGTAGTTGGTCTCATATATGTAAATTTTGGATTCATTTCAGTATATGCATCATACATCAGTTTCAGATTCAAATATTAAATCATGATTCAATTCATAAGTATCCTGAGTATCATCGCAGTCTTTTCCTAGTATTTCAACCAAATCAGTAGCATTCGGGGTCGAACTATCCCAAGGGGGAGATGATGTAATGCCCCAAGTTTTCATAGATCTTTTATGTCGTAAAACTCTCATATTTTTCTAATAAAATCTTATCCAGCGTAAAAAAATTGTTACCCCTAAGTTTGATCTTTTATTTCGATCACAACCATATAGCTATTTTTCATGAAAGTTCATGCACTCACAAGTCAGTTCAACAACTCATTTTTTTAAGATTTAGCTATTTAGTTTATTTTAGTTGTTCATGATAGCTTATATCCTTAGATTCCTCATTATTTTCAGCTTAATTAACCACATTCGAGGACGAATGTTCCTAAGTAGGAGATATTGTAATACCCCATATTTTTGCTAGCTTAAATTCATTCCTAGAATGTTTAGGGACAACTTTCAAAATGAATAGTATTGATGAAATACTCCTTCGGGGTACGAGCATTCAGTATGATTCAGTCCCTATAGCCAGCAATCCACCTTAACAGTCTGACAGATAAATTTCCATAGTTTTCTATGTTCCAATTTAGTCTAGTCATACTACCTAAAATTTCGTGAGTATGGCAATTTTAAGAGGTAGTCTGTTCAGATATATAAAAATTGTGGATCCATATTAGTATATGTAATGGCCTGATTTTCTAGAATCGGAATGTCACACAATGCTCATGATCTCGAAGAATGACAAGCTAACCCTCTACTAATATCTATACCTAAGCATTGCATAATATCTAAAATAAATGTGGAAAACTGGCCATAAGGTTCACAACATATAAAATACTCAAAACTGAAAACTAAATACTAATACATCTGTCTAAAAAGCCTCTAAACTATCTGAACTATGTAGTTGATGGGACACACCCCTAACTAACTCTATCTACTGAAAATAAACTAAATTTGATGTGATTAAAAAATAAGGATCATCCTCGATTGAAGAGGACACACTGCTATATCTACTGCTGTTGACTTGGACTGAGCTGCTAAGGGTACTCTCGATGTCGTGCCTATGAACCTATGGTGTAAAATAAAACACCATAGCACAAATGCATCAGTATGTGGGAATGTACTGAGTATGAAGATAAGGTAAGGCTAAACGAAAGGGGTTATGTATGAACAATTACTTAACTGAATAATCATGCAAGTACTGAATGAGGACATATGCATGAATGCAAAAACCAAAACTGAAATCATTAATACTGAAGCTCGGTTACTACTTTACTGTCATCTGAACTCACTACTAATACTGAGATACTGAATAATTGAATCTCCTGATATCGATAACTGAGTACTGAAGTTGAGATCCTTCCTATCTAACGAGTGATCTAAAAAACTGATGATACGAAAGCTGATTAACTGAATCTACTCATATTAGTGACTAAAATCTGAGCTTGCTACTCTCGGCTGATTGAATCTGAGATCAAACCTCTCTAACGGATGATCCCTGAATCTACTATCAATGATAAGAAATGATTATGTCAGAGATCCAACCAATCTATCGAAATATCTCTAAATCTAATAATGAGAATACTTAACTAAGTCTGAGAATAAGATCAGGCCTATTTAACGGATGATCTCTGGATCTTAAAATGAGATTACTAAACTAAATATGAGACTGAGATCAATCCTATCTAACGGGTGATCTCTGGATCTGATAATAATATTACTCAACCGAATCTGAGACCAACATCAAGCCTATCTAGTGGGTGATCTCTTGATCTAAATGAGATTACTCAGCTGAATCTAAAACTGAAATCAAGCCTACCTAACGAGTGATCTCTAGATTTGATAATTAGATAACTCAACCAAATCTGAGACTAAGATCAAGCCTATGGGTGATCTATAGATCTGATAATGAGATTACTCAACCGAATCTGAGATTGAGATCAAGCCAATCTTACGGGTGATCTCTAGATCTGATAATGAGATTAATCAACTAAATTTGAGACAGAGATCAAGCCTACCTAATGGGTAATCTCTAGATCTGATAGTGAGATTACTCAATCGAATCTGAGACTGAGATTAAGCCTATCTAACGGGTGATCTCTAAATTTGATAATAAGATTACTCTACTAATTATGAGACTGAGATCAAGCCTACCTACTGAGTGATCTTTGGATCTGATAATATTGATACTGAATAACTTTACATGAGACCATGGCTATCTAGCAGGTGGTCCATGAATCAATGGAACTATCTGAGTTTCTTACTGATATAAGTGACTGTATCTGACAGTCCTAATTTTTGAGTTCTACTCTGAAGATTGATATTTAATCTTCAACTGTGCAAGTGCTCACTTAATGACATGCCCCGAATCTGAATTGGTGGGGTCCAACCTGTAACCCCAGCTAGAAGGGTGTCAATACCGTGCCACGGGTAAATGCCTCAACTCTGGTCAAGCCTCTCTAACAGGTGACCCTCATAGGCAGTCAAGCCTAAAGAAGTATAATAGTCAAGCCTTTTTTCTAATGGGTGACTCCTACATCCTGTGCTATCTACGTAGTTCTGGAGTTTAGGGATTGCTCCTAACAACTCTGCCTCTCTAATGGAGGGCCGTGCCATCCCTGCACTCGCTCGGTGCTAGATCCTACTCCCATCTGAAAGACTCTGAACTAATTCTTAACTGAAATTAGTCTGAGATGAGTCTGTTACTGATCATATTTCTTGAGTGATCTGACTGAGTTACGCTGAATTCACTTAATTCTATATTTGAAAGAATACTATTGAATCACGTTATCTGACTAAATTATACTGAGCATGATATAGATTACTCGAATACTACTGAGGACTGAACTAAACACTTGAATACTACTAGATCTAAGATGAGTACTGAACTGAGTCTAGAATACTAGAAATACTGAGATTACTGAGATTTTTGGGATTTCGTAAGTTCCCTATCTATCTTAGAGTACAGAGTCCTATAACTTACTGAGTTCTGAGATTCGTGGCTTGACTGAGATTATCGAGAAAACTGACATTGTCTCTAGACTGGAGATAATTGGTCGAGTATAAATTCCTCCAGGACTTGATGACATAAAAGTAACACATAATCATTCTTGTATAAATCAAAACCATAGACATTCATTCACTTTAACAATCACTAAAGCATCTCTTTAAGAATTTAGGAATCATAAACATATGATAGTATATGGAGACATGCTATTGGATCATACTCCATTCAACAAGGTCTTGCATCAAACACTTAGCATGTATTAAAGTCTTAGCATGCATCGAAGAGCACATAATTGGGGTAATTTCATGCTATCATATCATAATTCATTTACTAAGGCTTTTAAACAAACACATGGCATGTATGGGCTTGCACACAATTGGGGATTTCTAGTCAACATTCTTTAATGTCTCTAATTCTTTCACATAAGCATTTTATAAAACATATGGGGAGGATTCTTTTCTTATTCAACAACTCCTACACTTTATTGACAAGAACACATCACTTAACAAGCAACTTGAGGAGAGTTTATCATGGACATCACATGTATATCACATACTAGGGTCAAAGCTTGAAAACCTTGTAAATAAAAATGAAATAAAAGTCAATAATAGCATGAACTCTAATTTCAATTCACATGAATCATGAAAAATCATAAACATAAGAATCTTCGAATTTAGAAAAGGATTCTTGAGCTTCTTGGATGAAAGGGACCAAAGAATCAACATCTGCATACCTTAGGGAAACTCTTTCTTGAAGGCTTTGGGAGAGATTCTTGATTTCTTGATTTCTCTTGTTTTTTCTTAAAGAAGAAAAAAAGGTTTTGATATTGAAGAGGAGAAATGAAGTTGTGAGCCTCGATCGGGTATACATAGGGGCTCAAAAGAGTAGAAAAGATAAAAAAGTCCTTTTAAAAATGAGTAAAAAAATGTTAAATGGGGGCTGCGATGATCGAAGTAACGGTCCGTCGCTTAGTATGAAGGTCTGTCAGATCGTACATCGTACATCGGTCAGAAAAAGAACACACTACTTCGATGCGACGGTCCACTACAAACCCGAAGGTCTGTCGGATTGTCCATCACACGTTGGCCAGGATAGGGCCATACTGCCTCAGCAGCGATGGTCCTAGCGACGTTTCATCACTTGCTTGATGGTACGTCATCTCGTCCATCGTACTAAGGAAAAATAAAGAGTTACAACCTTGGTTGTGACGGTCCATTGCAAGCTCGACTATCCATCCACCCGTCTGCCACACCAGGGCAGTTTTGATTATTTTTTATAAAACGACCATAACTTCTTTGTTCAATGTTGAAGTTTGGAAAAATCGGTATTGATGGAACCTTTATTTGATATTAGGGAAATTCTGCGTTGTTCAAAATATTTCTCACTTGGGAAGACATATCTCAACCTTTTAGGGTCAGATTTTCACTCCACTGAATACTCTCTAAGGCTCAGATTATGAGATAATTTTGCGGGGTGCCACAGTATATGCATCATACATTAGTTTTAGATTCAAATATTAGGTCATGATTCAGTTCATAAGTATCCTGCATATCATCCCAGTCTTTCCTAGTATTTCAACCAAATAATTATCATTTGGGGGCGAACAATCCCAAGGGGGAGATGTTGTAATGATTTGAGTTTTCATATATTTTTCATGTCGTAAACCTCTCATATTTTTCTCATTAAATCATATCCATCCTAAAGAAATTGATGCCCCTAAGTTGACTCTCTTATTTCGACATCAGCCATATAGCTATTTTTCATTAAAGTTCGTGCACTCGTAGGTCAGTTCAACATCTTATTATTTTAAGATTCAGCTTTTTGGTTTATTTCAGTTGTGCATAATAGCTAATAGCCTCATATTCCTCAGTATTTTTAGCTTATTTAGTCACATTCAAGGACTAATGTTCCGAAGGGAGAGCTATTATAATACCCTATATTTTTCCTAGCTTAAATTAATTCCTAAAATTTTAAGGGATAGCTTCCAAAATGAATAGTGTTGAAGAAATACTCCATCGGTGTTTGAGCATTCAATATGATTCAGTTTTTATAGCCAGCAATCCAGCTTACCAGTCCGACAGATAAATTTCCATAGTTTTCCATCTTCCAATTTAGTCTAGTCTTACTACCCAAAATTTTGTGAGTATTGCCATTTTAAGAGGTAGTTTGTTCTCAAATACGTAAATTCCGTATTCATCTCAGTATATGCATCATTCATTAGTTTTAAATTTATATATTAAGTCATGATTTAGTTCATAAGTATCCGGCATATCATCTTAGTTTTTTCCTAGTATTTTAACCAAATCAGTATCATTCAGGGATGAACGATCCCAAGAGGGAGATGTAATGCCCCGAGTTTTCATAGAGTTTTCATGTCGTAAACCTCTTATACTTTTCTAAGAAAATCAGATCCATCCTAAAGAAATTGTGACACCTAAGTTGACTCTCTCATTTCGATCTCAGTCATATAGCTATTTTTTATGAAAGTTCATGCACTCGTGGGTCAGTTCAGCAGCTCATTATTTTAAGATTCAACTATTTGGTTTATTTCACTTGTGCATAATAGCTTATAGCCTCAGATTCCTTAGTATTTTCAGCTTAATTAGCCATATTCGACTACGAATGTTCCCAAAAGGAAGATATTATAATACCCTATATTTTTCCTAGCTTAAATTCATTACTAGAATGTGAAGGGATAGCTACCAAAATGAATAGTAATGAATAAATTCTCCATCGGGGTATGACCATTAAGTATGATTCAATCTCTATAGCCAGCAATCTAGCTTAACAGTTCGACAAACAAATTTTCATTGTTTTCCATCTTCCAATTTAGTCTAGTCTTACTACCTGAAATTTTGTGAGTATGGCCATTTTAAGAGGTAGTTTTCTCGTATATATGTAAATTGCATATCCATCTTAGTTTATGCATTATATAACACTTTTAGATTCAAATATTAAGTCATGATTCTATTCATAAGTATTCTATGTATCGTCTCAGTCTTTTCCTAGTATGTCAACCAAATTAGTATCATTCGAGGATGAACGATCCCAAGGGGGAGATGTTGTAATGCTCCGAGTTTTCATAGAGTTTTCATGTTGTAAACGTCTCATCTTTTTCTCATGAAATTAGATCTAGCCTAAAGAAATTTTTACCCCTAATTTGAATCTCTTATTTTGATAATAGACTTAAAGCTATTTTTCATGATAGTTCATGCACTCAGAGGTCAGTTCAACATCTTATTATTTTAAGATTCAACAATTTAGTTTATTTCAGTTGCGCATGATATCTTATAGCCTTAGTTTCCTTAGGATTTTCAGCTTAATTAGCCACATTCGAGGATGAATGTTCGCAAGAGGGAGCTATTGTAATACCCCGTATTTTTCCTAGCTTAAACTCATTCTTAGAATGTTAAGGGATAGATACCAAAATGAATAATGTTGAAGAAATACCTCATCGGGGTATGATCAATCAGTATTATTCAGTCCGTATAGCCAGCAATCCAGCTTAACAGTCCGACAAACAAAATTCAATAGTTTTCCATCTTCCAATTTAGTCTAGTCTAACTACCTGAAATTTTGTGTGTATTTCCATTTTAAGTGGTAGTTTGTTTCACATATATGTAAATTGCATATATATATCTATATATGCATCATAAATTTGTTTCAGATTCGAATATTAAGTCATGATTCAACTCATAAGTATCCTGCGTATCATCCCAGTCTTTTCCTTGTATTTCGACCAAATTAGTATCATTCGGGGACAAACGATCCCAAGGGGGAGATGTTGTAATGCCCCAAGTTTTCAAAGAGATTTCACGCCATAAACCTCTCTTCTTTTTTCTTACAAAATCAGATCCAGCCTAAAGAAATTGTTACCCCTAAGTTGACTCTTTTATTTCAATCTCAGCCATATAGCTATTTCTCATGAAAGTTCATGCACTTGTAAGTCAGTTCATTAGATCATTAATTTAAGATTCAGGTATTTAGTTTATTTCAATTGTGCATGATAGCTTATAGACTTATATTCCTCAGCATTTTCAGCTTAATTAGCGACATTCGAGGACGAATGTACCCAAGGAGGAGATATTGTAATACCCCATATTTTTCCTAGATTAAATTCATTACTAGAATATTAAGGGATAGCTACCAAAATGAATATTTTTGAAGAAATAATCCATCGGGGTACGAGCATTCAGTATGATTTATTTTCTATAGCCAGGAATCCAGCTTAACAGTTCAACAAACAAATTTTCATAGTTTTCCATCTTCCAATTTGGTCTTGTCTTGCTACTTAAAATTTTGTGAGTATGGCCTTTTTATGAGGTAATTTGTTCGCATATATGTAAATTGCGAATCTATCTCAGTATATGCATCATACATCAGTTTCAGATTCATATATTAAGTCATGATTCAATTCATAAGTATCCTACGTATCATCTCAGTCTTTTCCTAGTATTTCAACCAAATCAGTACCATTTGGGGACGAACAACCCAAGGGGGAGATGTTTTAATGACCCGAATTTTCATAGAGTTTTCATGAAGTAAACCTCTCATCTTTTCTAACTAAATCAGATCCAGCCTATAGAAATTGTAACCCCTAAGTTGACTCATTTTTTTTAACTCAGCCATATAGCCATTTTTCATGAAAGCTCATTCACTTTCAGGTCAGTTTAACAACTCATTATTTGAAGATTTAGCTATTTGGTTTGTTTCAGTTGTGCATAATAGCTTATAGCCTTAGATTCCTCAGTATTTTTAGCTTAATTATCCACATTCTAGGACGAATGTTCCCAAGGGTGAGCTATTGTGCTACCCTATATTTTTCCTATTTTAAATTCATTCCTAGAATGTTAAGGGATAGATATAAAAATGAATAATGTTGAAGAAATGCTCCATCGTTGTATGAGTATTCAGGATGATTCAGTTCGTAAAGCCAACAATCCATCATAACAGCCCGACAGAAAAATTTCCATAGTTTTCCATCTTCCAATTTAGTCTAGTCTTACTACCTAAAATTTCATGAGTATGGCCATTTTAAGAGGTAATTTGTTCGCATATATGTAAATTGCGGATCCATCTCTGTATATGCATCATACAATAGTTTTAGATTCAAATATTAAGTCATTATTCAGGTCATAAGTATCCTGCGTATCATCTCAGTCTTTTCCTAGTATTTCAACCAAATCAGTATCATTCAGGGACGAACGATCCCAATTGGGAGATGTTGTAATGAACCAAGTTTTCATATAGTTTTCATATCGTAAACCTCTCATTTTTTTCTTACGAAATCAGATCCAGCCTAAAGAAATTGATACCCCTAAGTTGAATCTCTTATTTTGATCTCAACCATATAACTATTTATTATGAAAGTTCATGCACTTGAAGGTCAGTTTAACATCTCATTATTTTAAGATTCAGCTATTTAGTTTATTTCAGCTGTGCATGATAGCTTATATCCTCAGATTCCTCAGTATTTTTAGCATAATTAGACATATTCGAACTAATGTTCAAAAGGGAGAGCTATTGTAATACTCTGTATTTTTCCAAGCTTAAATTCATTCCTTGAATGCTAAGAGATATCTTCCAAAATGAATAGTGTTGAAGAAATAATCCATTGGGGTATGAGCATTAAGTATGATTCAGTCTGTATTGCCAGCAAACCAGCTTACCAGTCCGACAGATAAATTTCCATAGTTTTCCATCTTCCAATTTAGTCTAGTCTTACTACCTGAAATTTCATTAGTATGGCCATTTTAAGAGGTAGTTTTTTTGCATATATATAAATTTCGGATCCATGTCAGTAAATGAATCATTCATAAGTTTTTCATGATTCAGTTTATAAGTATCCTGTGTATTATCAAAGTCTTTTTCTAGTATTTCAACCAAATCAGTATCATTCAGGGATGAATGATCCCAAGAGGGAGATGTTGTAATGTCCTTAGATTTCATAGAGTTTTCATGTCGCAAACCTCTCATATTTTTCTCTCAAAATCAGATCCAACCTAAAGAAATTATTACCCCTAAGTTGACTCTCTCATTTCGATCTCAGCCATATAGCTATTTTTCATGAAAGTTCATGCACTCGCAGGTCTGTTTAGCAGCTTATTATTTTAAGATTCATCACTTTTGTTTATTTCACTTGTGTATGATAGTTTTCCATCTTCCAATTTAGTCTAGTCTTACTACCTAAAATTTTGTAAGTATGGCCATTTTAAGAGATAGTTTGTTCACATATATGTAAATTGCGTATCCGTCTCAGTATATGCATCATACATCAGTTTTAGATTTAGATATTAACTAATGATTCAATTCATAAGTATCCTGTGTATCATCTCAATCTTTTCCTAGTATTTCAACAAAATCAGTATAATTTGGGGACGAACAATCTGAAGGGGGAGATGTTGTAATGACCCGAGTCTTCTTTAGGTTTTCATGTCATAAAACTCTCATCTTTTTCTCAAGCAATTAGATCCAGCCTAAAGAAATTAATACCCCTAAGTTAAGTATCTTATTTTGATCTCAGCCATATAACTACTTTTTATGAAAGTTCATGCACTTGCAGATTAGTTCAACATCTCATTATTTTAAGATTCAGTTATTTGGCTTATTTTAGATGTGCATAATAGCTTATAGCCTCAGATTCCTCAGTAGTTTTAGCTTAGTTAGCTACATTCAAGGACTAATGTTCCCAAGGGGGAGCTATTGGAAATCCCCGTATTTTTTCTAGCTTAAATTTACTCATTGGATGTTAAGGGATTGCTTCTAAAATGAATATTGTTGATGAAATACTCCATCGAGGTTTGAGAATTTAGTATGATTAAGTCTCTATATCCAGTAATCCAGCTTACTAGTTTGGCAGACAAATTTTCATAGTTTTCAATCTTCCAAATTAGGCTAGTCTTACTACCTAAAATTTTTAGACTATGGCCATTTTAAGAGGTAGTTTGCTCGCATATATGTTTATTGAGGATCTATCTTAGTGTAGGCATCATACATCAATTTCAGATTCAGATATTAAGTCATGATTCAATTCATAATTATCCTACGTATCATCTCTGTCTTTTCCTAGTATTTAAACAAAATAAGTATCGTTCAAGGACGCACAATCCCAAGGGGGAGATGTTGTAATGCTCCGAGTTTTCATAGAGTTTTCATGTTGTAAACCTCCCATTATTTTTTAATGAAATCAGATCTAGCCTAAATAAATTTTCACCCCTAAGTTGAATCTCTCATTTCGATCTCTGACTTATAGCTATTTTTCATGAAAGTTTATGAACTCGCTTGTCTGTTCAGCACCTTATTATTTTAAGATTCATCTATCTAGTTTATTTCACTTTAGTTTTTCTTAAAATGTTCCCAAGGGGGAGCTATAGTAATACCCCATATAGTTTATTCTAGTCTTACTACCTAAAATTTCGAATAGCTATTGAGGACAAATGTTCCCAAGGAGGAGGTATAGTAATACCCCATATTTTTCCTAGCTTAAATTCATTCCTAAAATGTTAAGGTATATCTACCAAAATGAATAGTGTTGAAGAAATACTCCATCGGGGTATGAGCATTCAGTATGATTTAGTCCGTATAGCCAACAATCCAGCTTAACTGTTCGACAGATAAATTTCCATAGTTTTCTATCTTCCAATTTAGTTTAGTCTTACTACCTGAAATTTTGTGAGTATGGCCATTATAATAGGTAATTTGTTTGCACATAGGTAAATTACAGATCCATCTCAGTATATGCATCACACATCAGTTTAAGATTTAAATATTAAGTCATGATTGAATTCATAAGTATCCTGCGTATCATCTCAGTTATTTCCTAGTATTTCAACAAATCAGTATCATTCGGGGATGAACGATACCTAGGGGGAGATTTTGTAATGCCCCGAGTTTTCATAGAGATTTTATGTCGTAAACCTTTTATCTTTTTCTCACAAAATCTGATCTATCCTAAAGAAATTGTTACCCCTAAGTTGACTTTATCATTTCGATCTCAGCCATATACCTATTTTTTATGAAAGTTCATGCACTCGTAGGTCAGTTCAGCATCTCATTATTTTAAGATTTAGCTATTTAGTTTATTTTAGTTGTGCAAGATAACTTATACCATTAGATTCCTCAATATTTTCAGCTAAATTAGACACATTCAAGGGCGAATGTTTCCAAGGGGGAGCTATTGTAATACCCCATAGTTTTCCTATCTTAAATTCGTTCCTAGAATGTTAAGAGATAGCTACAAAAATGAATAGTGTTGAATAAATACTCCATCCGAGTATGAGCATTCAGTATAATTCAGTACGTATAGTCAGCTTAACAGTCCTGCAGACAAATTTCCATAGTTTTCCATTATCCAATTTAGTCTAGTCTTACTACCTGAAATTTCGAATGTATGGCCATTTTAAGAGGTAGTTTGTTCGAATATATGTAAATTGCAGATCCATCTCAATATATTCATCATACATCAGTTTCAGATTCAAATATTTAGTCATGATTCAATTCATAAGTATCCTACATATCATCTCAGTCTTTTCCTAGTATTTCAACTAAATCAATATAATTCGTGGACTAGTGATCCCAATAGGGAGATGTTATAGTGCCCCAAGTTTTCATAGAGCTTTAATGTCATAAACCTCTCATCTTTTTCTCACAAAATCTGATCCAGCCTAAAGAAATTGTTACCTCAAAGTTGACTCTCTCAGTTCGATCTTGGCTATATAGCCATTTTGCATGAAAGTTTATGTACTCGCAGCTCAGTTCAGCAGCTCATTATATTATGATTAAGCTATTTAGTTAATTTAAGTTGTGAATTATAGCTTATAGCCTTAGATTCCTAAGTATTTTCAGCTCAATGATACACATTCGAGGAAAAATATTCCCAAGGTTGAGCTATTGTAATACCTCGTATTTTTCCTAGATTAAATTCATTCCTAGAATGTTAATAAATATCTACCAAAATGTATAGTATTGAAGAAATAATCCATCTAAGTAAGATCATTCAGTATGACTCAGTCTGTATAGCCAACAATCCGTCTTAATAGTCCGACAGACAAATTTCCATAGTTTTCCATCTTCTAATTTAGTATGGTCTTACTACCTAAAATTTCGTAAGTATGGCTATTTTAAGAGGTAGTTTGTTTACATATATGTAAATTGCGGATCCATCTTAGTATATGCATCATACATCAGTTTCATATTAAAATATTAAGTCATGATTCAATTCATAAGTATCCTGCGTATCATCTCAGTCTTTTCCTACAATTTTAACTAAATCAGTATCACTGGGGGACGAACGATCCCATGGGGGATATGTTGTAATGCCATGAGTTTTCATTGAGATTTCATGTAATAAACCAATCATTTATTTCTCAGGAAATCAAATCCAGCCTAAAGAAATTGTTACCCTTAAGTCGACTCTCTCAATTCGATCTCATCCATATAGCTATTTTTCAAGAAAGTTCATGCACTTGTAGGTCAGTTCAGCAACTCGTTATTATAAGATTCATCTATTTAGTTATTTTTAGTTGTGCATGATAAGTTATAGCCTTATATTCCTTAGCATTTGCATCTTAATTAGCCACATCCGAGGATGATTGTTCCCAAGGGGGAGCTATTGTAATACCCCTTATTTTTTCTAGCTTAAATTCATTCCTAGAATGTTAAGGGATAGCAACAAAAATGAATAGTATTGAAGAAATAGTTCATCGGGGTATGAGTATTCAATATGATTCTGTCTGTATAGCCAGCAATCCAGCTTAACAGCCTGACAGACAAATTTCCATAGTTTTCTATCTTCCAATTTAGTTTAGTCTGACTACCTGAAATTTTGTAAGTATCGCTATTTTAAGAGGTAGTTTGTTCACATATATGTAAATTGAGGATCCATCTCAGTAAATGCATCATACATCAGCTTTAGATTCAAATATTAAGTCATGATTCAATTTATAAGTATCCTGCGTATCATCTCAGTCTTTTCCTAGTATTTCAACCAAATCAGTATCATTCGGGGTCAAATGATCCCAAAGGGGAGCTATTGTAATACCCCATACTCTTTCTAGCTTAAATTCATTTCTAGAATGTTGAGGGATAACTACTAAAATGAATAGTGTTGAAGAAATTCTCCATTGGGGTATGAGGATTTAGTGTGATCCACTTTGTATAGCTGCCAATCTAGCTTAACAATCCTACAGACAAATTTTCGTAGTTTTCAATCTTCCAATTTTGTCTAGTCTTACTACCTGAAATTTCGTAAGTATGGCAATTTTAAGAGGTAGTTTTTTCGCATATATGTAAATTGTGGATCCATCTTAGTATATGTATCTTGCATCAGTTTAAGATTCAAATATTAAGTCATGATTCAATTCATAAGTATCCTGCATATCATCTCAGTCTTTTTCTAGTATTTCAACCAAATCTGTATCATTCGGGGATGATCGATCCCAAGGGGGTGATGTTATAATCCCCCGAGTTTTCATAGATATTTCATGTCGTAAACCTCATATCCTTTCTTATGAAATTAGATCCAACCTAAATAAATTTTTACCCCTAAGTTGACTCTCTCATTTCGATCTCAACCATATATCTATTTTTCATGAAAGTTCATATACTTGTAGGTCAGTTCAACAGCTCATTATTTTAAGATTCAGCTATTTAGTTTATTTTAGTTGTGAATGATAGCTTATAGCCTTAGATTCTTCAGTATTTTCTGCTTAATTAGCCATATTCGAGGACGAAGTTCCCAAGGGGGATATATTGTAATACCCCATATTTTTCCTGGCTTAAATTCATTCCTAGAATATTAAGGGACAACTTCCAAAATGAATAATATTTGTTCCATGAGAAATTTTTAAGATACCAAATTGGCCCAATTTTGACACTCAGTAAATGAGTTATGATGTTTTTAAGTTGACAGCGTGCCACCTGGGTAGTCACCATGTCACGGAAGTGCTTAAATTCATAATTGTCATTTTTCCAATGGACCACCGCAATACTGGCGTGTTGCGGAGAAGTCCATTTTCCCATTCTTCAATTTCTAGTAGTCCAACGCTATAGTGGCATATCGCGTCGAAGGCCAAAATGGCATTCCTATAGGGCACCTCGATTGTGGCGCATCTCATTGGAGTTCCAGGTCCTAATTTTCAAAATCAAGTGGGACAACGCGATAGCTCTGTGTCGCTGAGGCCCCTAATTTCCAAGTCATCAAATTCCAATAAGCCATCGCGATAGTGGCGCGTTACAGAGGCCCATTACATCGGGACCCCAGTTCATTTTTTCAGTTTCGTCTAGAAGTTTAAATAGGGTATTTTGGACTTTTCCCAAGCCTCCAATTCCGTCCAAACACAATATTTAAACCTATTAAAATCATTTTATGCCTATATTCATCAAAGTTTCTTTCAAGAAAAACCCTAAGCTTCAATATTCAACTTCAAGAATCTCCTAAATTTCACCATTCTTTTCCCAAATCAATTAAAGAATCAAAGTTTCCAATTCAAGAATTCCAAGAATCATCATTCAAGAGCACAAATAGAATCTCAAAAGAAAATTTCTTCATCTAGTTCATCATCCAAGGTATGTGGGGTTATGAACAAGGATACTACTTTCATCCTTGTTCCCAAAACTTGTTTTAAATTACAAAGTTATTTGATTTTATATGATTTTTCATGAAATTGAAATTAGGGTTCATACCCAATGTTTCCATTTACAAGATTATGAGATTTCAAAAGAATTATAAGTTGAATTGCATGTCTATTTTCATATTTACATGCTTATTTCAGTAATTTCTAGATTTTGAGATGAATTTTTCTTTTTTTTCATTATCAAGCATAATTATTATGATTCTTTTACATGAGTTTGATATATGGGTAGTTAATTCCTAAGTTTATATGTTGAGATTTTGAGAATGATGATGCTTTAAGCATCCTATGAGCTGATTATTTAAGATTTTTTATAAAGTTTTGATCTTTTGATCCTCAGATAAGTTTTGGAATCCACTTTACAGATTTACTACAAATTACAAAAAGCAAAACAGTTTCATTTATAGATTTACTCAGATGATTGCATAATTGGTTTTAGATAAACCCTTATGCTAGTTTTAAAGTGGCTTTCTAATAGAATGAGCATAGCAAATAAAAAGGGAGTAGTATTTAGCACCGAGAAGGAAGTCTGAGTTTAGCGCATCCTACTTTCACATAACTACGTAGACAACGTAGGTACGAATTATCAGCTTATTCCCATTTTTATATAAATGACAAATTTAGGTTGTGATCGATCACATGGGTAGGTTATACTCCCTGAAAAGAGTATGACACCTCTACCCATTGTGAGGTTTCTTCCTTAAGAGGATGAGACGTTGGACTCCATGTAGCTCGCATAGTTTATATCGGTTAAGAGAACCTCCTTTGCAGAATAGTTTTTCCCTAAAAGTTTAAAAGCCTAACAATAATGATTTTATTATAAAGTATTCTCCTTAATAGTAAAAGTAGAAAAAAAATCCTTTTAAAAAACTAAGTGTAAAGGCTCACAATTTTTACTCAAATTATACCTTATAGAAAAAATAATAGATACAAATTTCAGCTTTCAGCTTTCAGATTCAATAGTGAGTCCTTCTACGCTTAGACAAAATGATTTAAAGGGAGAATACAAGTTTAACTTTTAGAATTAAATGTTATGACTCACTATATTTTCAAGTATGATTTGTTATTCATGATTACAGATTTTAGTATTTTAGATATTCCAGCTTATGTGAGTCATTTATATTTAGCATGCATTGTTTTATAAATGATGAATATGAGATGATGTATTACTCATACATTTCACCCCATATACTCAGTATATCCTCAAAGTACTGATCCACACATACGTCTATGTTCTACATTATATCATAATGTAGGTACAAGTTGTAGCATGTACAACTAGAATCAGATAGCTTGCAGATTCCTGCCAGCAGATGATGAGTCCTCCAACTACGGGGACTTTATTTAGGTGTTATTATGTACTTTACTCTCTTATTAATATGTATTGATTAGTGATAGTTGGAGTCACGTCCCAACTATCTATAGTCAGATAGTAGAGGATTCACAACTATCAGTTAGTGTCAATTATGTATTTTCAGTCCCTCATTCAAACCTTATTAGAATGTAAAAGTTATATTGGTATTTTATTTTCATAGATTCCACCATTATTATATTTTTGCACTATAAACTCAATCATTTTGTACATATTAGTCAATTGCTTATGAGTTATGCCAGTAGAAGGGTTAGCTTAGGATTACTTGTGGTCCACAACATCGTGTGACATCTTGGGATAGAATTTTGGGGCGTTACAGTCTTGAGGAGGACTAGTGGGAACTAGTGGAACTCCATGAGGACAGTCAAAAATAGGGACCTTAGATCGGATCTGTACCCAGTAAGTATGATGTGTTTTGGCTACGTTGTCTTAGATGGGATAAAAGAGTTTTGTGTACAAGCTTTGTGCTAACACAGTTAAGGCTTAAAACTCGTAATGATTGTAAATTCTTAAGAAAATTTTGTAGTTTTTGATTATATTCTCTGTGATATTACAAGTAAGTCAAGATGCATACAAAATCTACATCAACTACATCAGGAAGGACGGATTTTGAGAAAGTAGATATGAAGATTATAGTTGATGACTTTTCTAATAAGTCTTCAACTTTGTGATAAGCTATCAGGGAAGCCGTTAACGAAGATAGATTACAAGAGCTGAAGTGAAGAGTTAATGACTTAACCTGATAAGTCATCAACTTTGTGATATGTCGTCAGATAAAGATAGTGTGTGGGAGTTAAAGTAAAGAGTTGATGACATAAATTAATAAGTCATCAACTTCCTAATAAGCCATCAGATCAGGTCGTCACCTGTAAGCAGAAAACATGGATTCAAAAGAGGAGTTGACGACTTAGTCTGATAAGTCGTCAAATCCTGAATAAGCCATCAGATGATGTCGTCAGCTATGCGCGAAAAATCTGGGATTTGAAATTTTACTTCAAAATTAGCTTGTGTATTTATGGAAAAGTTTTAGGTTTTCATCAGCATTTTGAAACTTACGTAAAATAACAACCTTTCAATAGTTTTCTCTGTATTTATTGAATTAATTTTTTGGGATTATTATTATGGTTTTGAGACTTCTCTTGTGATTTTAGAAGGAGTAAAAATCATATATCTTCATCGTTTGTAAGTTAAATACCATTGAATTATGAATGCCATATATGTTGTTGATATTTATATCATGAGTAGCTAATTCTCTTAACCCGAGTTGTGGGATCTATGAGTTTGGTGTTGTAAAGTCATTAGTGTATCAAGATTCTCAAGACATTAGGAACTTCTTGATAATTCTTCTATTTTGCATGTTGTCTATTAGTTGCAAACAATAGACTAGGCCTAATTATTGATTCGCTTGAAGTAAGTGGTCAATCTACTAGGAAGTGAATTATCAACAGGGATTTGAAAGTGTTAAACTTTCATTTAGTGATTAACATTGTAAAAAGGTTAATCAACTCGAGATAAAATCTAGTTAAGTATAAGGATTTCCTATGTTCAAAAGAATTAGGTAATTGAATGTCTAAATAGGTCGAGAGATATTCAGATAGTACCGTGATACTGATAGTTTGCTATTCCTACATGTCATAAGAAACTTGAGCCATAACTAGTGTATATAAAGTACCAATACTCATAGTGAACACAACTCTAGTATTCCTATAACATTGATTTGAAACATAGAAATAATGGTTGAAATTTGTTGAATTGAAGTGAACAATAACTTTCGTTTAATCTCTAAATCTCCGATTTATAGGAAGCTATTAACTATTAGTTAGTTGACTCACGAATAGTTAAATTAACACCATATTCCCTATGGGATTCTACCCCAACCTAGTTGAGTTATATATTTGACAATGACCACTTACTCTCTTGTAAGAGAAGTATAATTTAGGCATATCAAATTTTGGCATCGTTGCCGAGGAATACGGTCAACAATTAAGTATATTTATGAAAATTGACTCATAGTTAATGTTTTGTAAATTTTATATTTATTTGTTGTTTTTTGTTTTTACAGATTATGTGTTGTATATACCACGAACCAGAAGGTTAAGGGAACCACTATTACCTTTTATTACAGAACCACAATTGATTGGTAGAATGGCAGATCAACAAGAAGCAGATAGACTAGCCACTCTGGCTAGGGCTCAGCTAAACCAACAAAATGATGGTCAAACTATGCATCATCCTAATCCAGATGATGAAGACTTGGAAGACGATGATTTGTTGGACCCTGCTAATTTAAGGCATGCAGAGAATATAGTTGCACCTACGAACTGTAATGTTAACATAAATCATCCTTTAAGAGCAAGACAAGATCGATATCCTATGCAATTTGATCTTGAGGAGGATGAAGAGAAAATGGATGGAGAAGGTGCAACTGGAGCTATTATTCCTCCATCTCTGGCACCCAGAGATAAATTCAACATCACGAGCATCATTATTTAACTACTTCATCTAAAGGGGCTATTTAATGGACTTCTAGGTGATGATCCGAATATGCATTTAGTGAATTTTATCACTATTTGAAAGTCTTTTAATAACCCAGGAGTTGGGAAGATTGCTATCTAGATGAACCTATTCCCATTATCTCTATCTGGAGAGGCAACCCTATGGCTTAATGGGTTGACTCCTGATTCTATAACAAAGTGGAGGCAGTTGAAAGGAGATTTCCTAGAAAAGTTTTTTTTCCATCAAGGATGTTACAGTTGAGGGACAAGTTTACTAATTTAAGGCAGCTCCCAACTGAAGCTCTTCATGAGTCTGGGAAGAGGTTCAAGAAAAAGTTGATACAGTGTCCCAATCATAAAATGACTAACATGCGCTTGATGAAGTCTCTGTATGGAGAATTAAATCTATTATTAAACAAGTTGTTGATAATTCTGTAGGAGGAGCATTTATGGATCTTACCTTTCTAGAAGATTTTGAAATTCTTGATAGGATGAAAAAACAGAGTAGAACTTGGCATATCAGGGATTCTAAGGTAGTAAGCTCTACCGTTTCTAGTGGCATGACTGCAGAACAATGCAAAAGAGAGAAAGAATGTTAATAAGACATGGCTTACATTAAAATCTAGATGGATCTTCTTACCAAACATCTATTATCTGGGATGACTAAGAAGGTAAATGTTGTTGAGTCACAGAGAAAAGTTGATTCAGATTCAGAGGAATAGGCTAACTATATAAATAATCAGGGAGGTTTCTGAGGAAATAGCCAAGGGAAATAAGGTCGAAACTATTATGACAAAGATGGTTACAAAGATACTGAGCAAGGAAGTTGGAAGAATAAGAATGATAGGAGTGGACTGTATGTACCTCCTGGAAGTCGGGATAATACGACTGCGAGTTCAGGCTATATATCTAAGGAGGGAGTTTAGGCGACCAATACTAAGGTGATGATGATGAAGAATTACTTATCCACCATGAGTCAGCTAGTAAATTTGCATTAAAATTTGATCAAACAGTTGGAGCATCAATTAAGCCAACTCTCAGCAACACTTATTTAGAGGAAGAGTGGTACCCTGCCAAGTAACATACTGCAAATTCATTGAAATGATAGCTCTTGCATTGCAATTATCACTAGGAGTGGTAAAGTATTACCTTTCCCATCTATGGGCAAGACTGTGATTAATGATGTGATTGATGATGGTGCAAAAGATGACGAAACCCATCCAGTGGAGTCTGAAAATCTAGATAGTAATGCAGACACATCTAACTATTAGCAGGTTGATGAGTTAGAAATGGAGAAAGATAAGGAAAAGAAAGCGATTTTCACTACTCTCCTAAAACCACCTCCAATATTTCCCCATCGATTGAAAAAGAAGGCGGATGACACAAAGTTCAGTAAATTTATGGAAATATTGAAGCAGCTGACAATGAATGCACCCTTGGTTAAGGCATTGGAGCAAATGCAAGGATATGCAAAATTCACGAAAAACCTTATGACAAAGAAAAGAACAGTGAGTTACTAACCAGTGGATAATATTCACCATTGTAGTGCTATTTCAATAGGGCATTGGTATAATAGAAAGCAGACCTAGGAGCATTCATTGTTCCTTGCACGATCGGGTTTCTTGATTTTGCTAAGGTGTTATGTGATTTAGGAGAAAGTATTAACTTGATGCCCCTTGTTGTGTAAAAAAAGTTGGGTTTAGGAGATCTTACGTCCACGAATATACGATTAGTGATGGCAGATAGGTCGGTGAAGTGGCCAGTAGGGATATTATATGATGTGCTTATAAAGGTGGACAATTTTATATTTCCCAAGGATTTTGTCATTCTAGATTGTGAGGTGGATTTTGAGGTACCCATAATCTTGGGTAGATATTTCCTCACAACCGAAAGTGTGCTTATTGATTTGTGTGTGAATGAGTTGATATTCAGGATTATTGATGAGATAGTTCTTTTTTCTTTATGCCAATCTATGAAGTAACCTAAAGAGATGAGTGTATTCTCTATTATTGATGTTTATTATGAGGATGAGCAAGAAGTGATGATATAGAAGAAGTTTGTTGTTGAACTTTTAGCTGTCGTCTTAATGAACCTTGATAGCGAAGGTATTGAAGAATATGAAGAAGTAGTCTGTGCTTTGACGGTAATGGGATCGTATTCATACACCCCCATGAAGCTGGATTTGGACCTAAAAAATTGCCAACACCACTGGCTAAGACATCTATCAAAGAGCCATCGGTGTTGGAAATAAAGGATTTGCAAGGACATTTACGGTACGTATTTCTAGGCAGTGGATACACTTTACCTATGATTATTGCTGTGGATTAAGGTGAGCACTAGTTTGAGGCACTTATTTCTGTGCTTAGAGGACATAAAAGGGCTATTGGTTGGACTATTACCAATATCATTGGTATTTTGCCTAATATTTTCACTCACAAGATCTAGCTCTAGGAGGATTGCACACCAAACATTGAGAACCAACGTCTCCTTAATCCATCAATACAAGAAGTGGTTAAAAAGGATATTGTTAAATAGCTCGATGTAGGAGTTGTATATCCTATCTCGGATAGTAAATAGGTAGTCCCGTCTAATGTTTGCCCAAGAAAGGGGGCATGACTGTAGTGGTAAATGAAAAAAATGAGTTGATTCCACTTTATCAGATTACAGGGTGGAGAGTTTGCATAGACAATCGTAAGGTCAACTCTTGTACTTTGAAGAACCATATCCCAATGACCTTTATAGATCAAATGCTTGATATGTTGGCAAGAAGAGGTTGGTATTGTTTCTTGGATGAGTATTTGGGTTACAACCAGATTTCTATTGCTCCAGAGGATCAGGAGAAGATGACTTTCACTTGCCCATATGAGACGTTTTCTTTCAAACGGATGTCATTTGGTTAGTGTAATGCACCTGCCACTTTTCAACGGTGCATGAAGTCTATGTTTCCCGATATGGTGGAGGAAACCTTGGAGGTATTTATGGATGACTTCTCAGTGTTAGGTGTTCTTTTGAGCTATATCTGGTTAACCTGAGTAGAGCATTACAAAGATCTGAGGATTTCAACTTGGTGTTGAATTAGGAAAAATACCACTTCATGGTGAAGGAGGGAATTATCCTTGGTCACAAAATTTCAGCTAAGGGAATCGAAATTGATTGAGTTAAAATCAAAGTTATTGAGAAACTATCACCCCCTATTTCAGTAAAGGGAGAGAGGAGTTTCCTTTGTTATGAAGGCTTCTACCAGTGATTTCTCTAAAATTGCAAACCCAATCTGCAAGCTTTTGGAGAAGGAGACCAAGTTCATATTTGATAATGAGTGTAAGAAGGCATTTGATGATAGGCGAATTTACGCGCCTATATCAATATATTTTGCCCATATTTTAGCCTAGTTTTGAGAACAAATTATATATTTCATGCACTTTTAGTCCTTTTTCCTGTAAATGAGCTAACGAACATGATTAGTAAAGTTTCAGGTATAAATGATGCATAATTCAGCATTTTATGGCTTACTTGACTCTAAAGAAAGATCACGAAGGAAGGAAAGGGAGTTTGGACGCCTAAAGGACCAAAAGTGATGCATGGAGAATCTGTCCCGGGCTAAAACAACAATTCTGAAGACTTTGGGGACTTACAGACACAAAGCTGGATTTTGACAATGATACATTAACCTAGTACAATTAGGTTATGTATTTCATTATTTTATGTGGATTATGATAATGTTACCTTAACCTAGTACATTTAGGTTAAGGATTTCATTAGTCTAGTAGGATTTGGTTATTTATTTCATTAGCTTAGTAGGAGTAGGATATGGGTATTATAAATACCCTATCATGCTAGAGATTTAGAATAAGGAGGGAGGAAGGAGGGAGAACACAATACTTCCTTCCATCCCTCACATCTTCCAACATCTTCTTACATCTTCTATCATCTTTATACACCTTCTTACCTGCTAATCATCTTTCTACAACTCTTCTAATCTTTCCATCAATTCTATTTTCGTCTATTCTTCTATTCTTAAATTCCGCAACAAGAGAAACGTTACTCTGCAAGAAATCACACCTAATGCGTACCACTCTTGTGCTACACGAAATTGATCATTATTATGGTATAATAACAATGTCAATTGTGGTTTTCTTCGCATTCATGGGTAACTAAACTTCTCTGTTGGGGTTATGGAAGCCGAATGAGTTACTATCTATTGCTGTGAGTTTGTGAGTTCGAGACACGTATATTGCTTATATCATTATTCTCTTCATCTTAATCTACATTCTTTGCGGTTGCAAATGCAAGAATACGCCAGTCTAACATTTAACTTGTTCGAGAGAAAAGTTATTTGTCTGGAAAAGAGATAATGTCAAGGTAGTAGGACACCCTTTCCTATTAAAAAGCTAGTGCCGTAACTGGACTAACCTCTTGGAGAATTCGTACCGTTATACACGCTTTAAGCTCGAGAGAGTTAAAGTGAAATAGTCCTTGTTTAGGTCGAGAGACGCTTGGATTTACCATCGACTACAATCCTCTATAAGCAATTGCATGTCAGAATTCTACACACTCATAGCCAATAGAGACGTATACCTCAGAAGGTGGACATAACCCCAACGCCTCAATTCTCATTGTTTACAACTTACATAACAATCTTTCTCTTTTACGTTGCTATTTTCAGCTTTTATTTAATTGTTTTAGTGACACATTACAATCCCCCCTTTTTACGAGACTTGCACCAAAAGTTTAGTAATCTTGCTTACTTGTTGGCCAAGCTATTCCCTGTGGGATCGACACCCAACCCAGGTTGGGTTCTATATTTGCTAACGACCGCTTTACACTCCTACGAGAGCTGTAGATTAAGCGTTATAAAAAATTGGCGCCGTTGCCGGGGAGTACAAGTGTCAATTAAATTCGTGAAAATTACTAGACCCTTTGGTCAAAGATTCTCGTACTTTTACTTTTAGTTTTTCTTTTTGTCTACTGCAGGTTTTTATTTTAGTGCATGCCCCATACTCGAATTTCTGGTCAACCGTTATTACCAATCAATCCTGAACCACAACGCATTGGTAGAATGGAAACACAAGCTGAAATTGCAAGGATGGCTGCTCAACAGGAACAAGCAAGATTGGTTGCCCTTGCCGCATCCCAGGTTCAACAGCAGAACATTGATAACCCTGCACGAGCACCAAATCCTGACGATGAGGATCTAGGTGATGACGAGCTACTAAACCCTAGGCATGCCGCTGAGATCGCAACACCTGCCAACAGAAGAGATCGTCAAGCTAGGTTTAGGCCTGAACGCCAAGCTATGCAGCCAGCTTTCGACGATGATGATGATGATCTTAATGGTGCCGGAGCCACTGGAGCTATAATTCCACCACCATTAGCGCCCGGAGCCAAGTTCAACATCACAAGCACCATGATTCAGTTATTGCAACTCAAGGGATTGTTTGGTGGACTAGCAGGCGATGATCCGAATATGCATCTCATCAACTTTATTTCTACATGCAAGTCTTTTGACAATCCTGGTGTTGGTCAGAATGCAATTCGATTACGTCTATTTTCATTGTCTCTGTCTGGGGAGGAAACACTATGGTTGAATGGGCTGACTCCTGACTCTATTACAAATTGGAGGCAATTGAGATATGCTTTCCTAGAAAGATTCTTTCCGCCATCCAAAAGAGCACAATTGAGAGATGAAATCAGCAACTTTCATCAGCTTCCCACTGAAGCTCTTCATGAAACATGGGAGAGGTTCAAGACAAAGCTAGCGAGGTGTCCAAACCATTATATGACTAATGTTCATCTAATGGAGATACTATACAGAGCCTTGAATTCAATAACTAAACCAGTGGTGGATAATGCGGCTGGAGGATCATTTATGGACCTCACCTTTGGTCAAGCAAGCAATATGCTAGATCGCATGACGAAACAAAGTAGAGCTTGGCATACCAGGGATTCTGAGGTAGCAAGCCCCACTTTATCTATAGGCATGACTGCAGACCAAAGAAGAAGACAAGAAGAACGTGATCAAGATTTAGCGCACATGAAAACACAAGTGGATCTTCTGACAAAGCATTTATTATCAGGGAAGACCGAAAAAGTGAAAGCTGTGGCACTAAAAGGAAGAGACGAATCTGATTCGGAAGAGGAGGCCAACTACTTGAACAATCAGGGGGGTTTCCGTGGGAATACCCAAGGAAACCAAGGTCAGAACTATTATGATAATTCTGGAAACAAGGACCAAGGTAGTTGGAGAAAAAACAATGAAAAGAGTGGTGTATATGTTCCCCCTGGTAGACGTGATACCACCACATCTAATTCTGGAAGTATGGAAGACATGATGGCTAAATTATTGAAAGGAGTGGAAACAACGAGCGCGGGAGTTACTGAGGTAATTAATGATTTGTCCTCCATGAAACAACTAGTTGATTCTCATTCCACTTCAATCAAGCAAATAGAGCAGCAACTGAGCCAACTTTCAGCAGCACTCAATCAAAGAAAGGCTGGCACTTTACCTAGCGATACTGTGCAAAACCCAAGGAATGATGGGTCATGCATGGCCATCACTACCAGAAGTGGTAAGGTGCTGGAACCTTCAGAAAAAGGCAAGCAAGTGGTTGACGAAGTTGCAGACATGGATGATAACGTAAAAGGAGAAGATGCCGCAACAACCAATCCTGACGTCAAGGATGTCACACCCAGTGACGTGCAGCCTGAAAAAATGGAAAAGCGGAAGCAAGAGGAGAAGAAATCCATGGAGAGAACACTTCCATACCCACCACCACCTTTTCCCCAAAGATTGAAGAAGGTGGCGGATGACACTAAGTTCAGCAAATTTATGACTATGTTGAAGCAACTGACCATTAATGTTCCATTGGTAGAGGCACTTGAACAAATGCCTGGGTATGCAAAGTTTATGAAAGATCTTTTGACTTAGAAGAGGGCAGCAAGTTATGAGCTGAAGGATGATGTACATCATTGTAGTGCAATTGCTACCCGATCGATAGTTCAAAAGAAGGCCGACCCCGGTGCTTTCACTATTCCTTGCACCGTCGAATCTTTGAACTTTGCCAAAGCATTATGTGACCTAGGAGCCAGCATCAACTTGATGCCATTATTGATCTACGAGAAGTTGGGGTTAGGAGATCCTACACCAACTAACATGAGGCTTGTTATGGCGGATAGGTCGGTAAAATGACCGGTTGGTATTCTATGTGATGTCTTGGTAAAGGTTTCTTCATTTATCTTTCCAGCAGACTTTGTCATCTTGGATTGTGAAGCAGATTCAGAGGTTCCCATAATCTTGGGACGCCCTTTCCTTGCTACAGGAAGTGTGCTCATTGATTTGAGAGCTAATGAACTTTCATTCCGAATAAATGACGAAGTGGTTCGATTTGATGTTTGCAAATCAATGAAGCAACCCAAAGATCTGAGTGTATTTTCTGTGGATGATGTTGTCTTTGATGATGAGAAAGAACGACTTGAAGAATAGCAAATTCTTGATGATCCTTTGGAGGCTTTGCTCATGAAAGGAGAGAATGAGGTTGCTGAAATTTCTGAAGAAGCTATTTGTGCTTTATCGGGATTAGGGACATATCGCTATATTCCCAAGAAGCTAGATCTTGATCTCAAGAATCGACCCACACCACCAGCCAAGCCATCTATTGAAGAACCACCCACACTAGAATTAAAGGAGCTGCCAAGTCATTTGAAGTACGCATTCTTAGGAAGCGGAAACACACTTCCAGTCATAGTGGCAGCCGATTTGGGTGAGCAACAAGTTGCAGCTCTTATTGCGATCTTACGCAAGTATATTAGAGCCATTGGATGGACCATTGCGGATATTATTGGTATTCCACATGGGATTTGCACACATAAAATTCAGCTTCAAGAAAAGTGCACACCCACCATTGAACATCAAAGGCGTTTAAACCCACCTATGCAAGAAGTGGTGAAGAAGGAGATTATCAAGTGGTTAGACGCAGGAGTTGTATATCCTATCTCTGATAGTACATAGGTAAGTCCTGTACAATGTGTTCCTAAGAAAGGAGGAATAACGGTGGTCGCGAATGCAAAGAATGAGCTTATTCCACTCAGGCCCGTTATTGGATGGAGAGTATGCATGGACTACCGCAAGCTGAATTCTCAGACACTCAAGGATCACTTCCCCATGCCATTTATGGACCAAATGCTAGATCGATTAGAAGGGAAAGAATGGTTTTGCTTCCTGGATGGTTATTCAGGTTATAATCAGATTTGTATTGCTCCAGAAGACCAAGAGAAGACAACGTTTACATGCCCATATGGTACTTTTGCCTTCAAACGCATGCCATTCGGGTTGTGTAATGCACCAGCCACCTTTCAACGTTGTATGATGTCTATTTTCTCTGATATGGTTGAATACACTTTGGAGGTATTTATGGACGACTTTTCAGTTGTCGGTGAGTCTTTTGAAGCATGTTTGGCAAACTTGAGCATGGCATTGCAAAGATGTGTAAAGTTCAACCTTGTGCTGAATTGGGAGAAGTGCCACTTCATGGTAAAAGAAGGAATCGTTCTTGGTCACAAGATCTCTGAAAGTGGAATAGAGGTTGATCGAGCAAAAATAGAGGTAATAGAGAAGCTACCGCCTCCAATTTCGGTGAAGGGAGTTCGTAGTTTTCTTGGCCATGCTGGTTTCTATCGTAGATTCATCAAAGACTTTTCCAAAATTTCTAGTCCATTGTGCAAACTATTGGAGAAAGATGCGATGTTTGACTTTAATGACAATTGCTTAAAGGCATTCGAATGCCTTAAAGGAAAACTCATTGAAGCCCCTATCATGGTAGCACCAGATTGGACGCTCCCGTTTGAGGTCATGTGCGATGCTAGTGGTGTAGACGTTGGTGCTGTTCTTGGAAAAAGAAAGGGGAAATTATTTCATCCTATCTACTATGCGAGTAAGGTCCTAAATGAAGCCCAAAGGAACTACACTGTTACTGAACAAGAGCTCCTAGCGGTTGTATATGCGTTTGAGAAGTTTCGTGCCTATCTATTGGGTACTAAGGTGATCGTCCATACAGACCATGCAGCTCTTAGGTATCTAATGACGAAGAAGGATGCCAAACCAAGGTTGATTCGATGGGTATTGCTGCTGCAAGAGTTTGATTTCAAAGTCAAAGATAGAAGAGGTTGCGAGAACCAAGTGGCTGATCACCCATCTAGACTTGAGAATGAACATGTGGCGCAACCTGAAATTCAGATTGATGATGCATTCCCTGACGAGGAGATATTAGCGACAAAAATGGAGAAAGTACCATAGTATGCCGACTTTGCAAATTTCGTAGAGAGTAATGTGATACCTGCCAATTTATCTTACTACCAAAGGAGGAAGTTCATGCATGACGTTCAGCACTACTATTGGGATGAACCTTATTTGTTTCGAAGATGCGCGGATGGAATCATTCGACGATGTATATCCCATGAAAAAGTGCCTACTATATTGGAAGCAAGCCACACTTCGCAAGTTGGAGGACATCATGCAGGCAATCGAACGACAAGAAAAGTATTGCAAAGTGGTTATTATTGGCCTTTGATATTCAGAGATGCATACAACTATGTGAGAAGGTATGACCAATGCCAACATCAAGGTGCTATTTCAAAACACCATAAAATGCCCATGTCCAAAATTCTGGAGGTAGAACTCTTTGATGTGTGGGGTATTGATTTCATGGGTCCATTCGTGAATTCGTCTGGAATGAAGTACATCTTGGTTGCTGTGGATTATGTTTCGAAATGGGTTGAAGCTGTAGCATTGGCCGACAACGAAGGAAAGCGTGTTGTAGCGTTCTTAAAGAAGAATATCTTCTCTCGCTTTGGAGTACCTCGTACTATCATAAGTGATGGAGGATCTCACTTTTGCAACAAACTATTCAAATCTGTATTGGCCAAGTATGGTGTCAAGCAACACAAGGTAGCTACGCCTTATCATCCCCAAACTAGTGGACAAGTAGAGGTTTCCAATCGCGAGATTAAGCAAATCCTTGCAAAGACGGTTAATGCAAATAGGAAGGATTGGTCTTGAAAGCTAGATGATGCACTATGGGCATATAGGACTGCATTCAAGACACCCATTGGCATGTCTCCTTATCAACTAGTTTATGGGAAGGCTTGTCATCTACCCATCGAGCTTGAATACAAGGCATTGTGGGCATTGAAGCACTTGAATCTGAATTGGGATGATGTGAAGAATCTGAGGTTGGAGCAGCTGAACGAATTAGATGAGTTCCGTCTCCATGCATATGAAAGATCGGATTTATACAAAGAGCGGATGAAGAAGTATCATGATCAGCGGATTGTTCGACGAAACTTCCAAAAGGGTGATATGGTACAACTCTTCAACTCCAGATTTAAACTCTTCCCAGGTAAGTTAAAATCTAAGTGGTCTGGTCCATTTAAAGTTATCCAAGTCTACTCGTCTGGAGTAGTCGAATTGGAAGGCAATAAGGGTGTTGTCTTCAAAGTGAATGGCCAACGTGTTAAGCCTTATATCGGTCCTCTTGACTCGATGAATGACATGGCCATCACTTATCTCGACGAAGTCTAAATACTCGAGATTACTACGTCGAGCCACGACAATAAATAAGGCGCTAGATGGGAGGCAACCCATCATTTTATCGTTTTATCGTCTTATTGTTTCTTCTAGTACTTGATTTGATTTTGATAAATGAAAAATCCAAAAATAAGAGTCGTGCCACGACCAAAACTAAGGCGCTTGGTGGGAGGCAACCCATCGTACTAATCGTTTTCATTTGTTTGAGCGAATATAGGTGCAAGAAGTAGTCAACGAGGAGATTGATTTCAATTGACGATTTGGATGCATTGTATGGTAAAGCTGGTAAGTTAGGAAGGGTGATGCATAAGGCTATGGATTGAGCCTTTCTCACGCCAAAATAGGCTTCGAGGAAGGCTAGGCCTTGGTAAAACTAGGCCATGAACGATGCACAACCTATCCTATAGCCTAAGGTCTCGTAATCTAGTGTGCTATACACTATGCGCCGCCTATTCCTAGGTATGATTTTGACTATGCGCCGCCTATGCTATGGCATTTAGTCTCAGTATCTCATATGCCATAGACTATGCGGCATATATGCCCCATTATGCCATAGACAATGCGCCGCATATGTCTACAAATGCCATAGACTATGCGGCGTATATGTCCCATTATGCCATAGACAATGCACCGCATATGTAGGATTTTTGTCTCCAAAACCTATTGTAAATGGGTCATAATCCGACCCATACTCTTCCTATATAAAGGGGACTTAGTTTTATAACACAACCACAATAGAAAATACCCTAAAAGCGCCGCATACTCTTCCAAATCTTCTAAAAAAAAAAAAATTTCTTCTTTTTCTCTTCCAGTTCACAAAACCATCTCCACAAGTTTCAAGCAAGTAAGTACTCTCTTATTCTTCATCTATTTCTCGTAAGTACTACGTTGCTATGGCTATTATTAATTGCTAAATTATATAAGATTGTTGGTGATGTTCATGTGTTTGGATTGTTGTTGCAAAATCATGTGAGTGAACATATACGTAGGAAAATCTTGACTTGTTTCCGACTTGAATTTGGTTTCAATAGCATTGTTATGATATTTGCGGAATTTCTATGGCTATGAATATTGCTTAAGATTGTTGTTTGGATACTTACATGTTAGACTATCTCGGTCATAGGGATAAGACTTATAGTGCCTACCGACTTAGGAGGTTGTGATTGTTGTAAAAATAACGATTCAATGTGGTAACCCCTATATAGTAGTGTTGCTATATCTACCATGAAAGTAGTCCAATGGCTGCAAGTAAGTGATGCATTGCTGATTTTCTTGTCGGAATACAATCCTAAAACGTATCTCGACGAAATCTGAGTAAATCGACTACTTTCACCTCACTGATTTGTGTTAACAAAACTAAGTGTGGGGTGGTACCCCTAATGCTTGCTTATAGATTGTATCAGGTGAGACTGTGCTGCATCTAACACTATTTCTAGTCTCAGGTACAATGGCACCTAAAGTGAGGCAAGGCAAGGAGAAGGCGACCACTTCCCAAAAGGGCAAGAAGAGAAGTCGAAAAGACCAAGGAGAATCATCCTCAGCACAACTACCACGTAGAATGTTCAGAATAAAATGGGTTCTTGAGGAAGAAGCCAAAGCATGGTACAGCAGCAACAAAGAAAGAAAATATGTGCATGTCGACTTGATCAACAAGGATACCTTAGCAAAGAAGGAGCCGCGTATGTTGGCAAAAATAATGGCTTTGAAGTTGGATTTCATCTTCTGCGACATGGGAGAGTGTAATCTTGATCTAACAAGAGAGTTTTATGCCAACTGGTCGCCAAACACAACAGGCAATGAAGTCAAAATTCGGGGCCAGGTGTTACAGCTCACCGCGGACTGGATCAACTCTTTTCTTGGTTTACCTTCGATCGACACAGCACCATTCAAAGAGCTGTACAGCAGGCCTCCTTATAGAGCAATACGACACACGCTTTGTGGAAGCAGATCAATGGCAAGGTGGGGCAAACATAAAGAAACTGGCCGACACAACACCTTCCCCTATGCTCCACTAAATAGGGAAGCAAGAATCTGGATGCGTATTGTCAACTCATGTCTTATTCCTGGGACTCAATACACTAAGATATAGAGAGATAGAGTGTGTTTGGTCTATGCTTTGATGACGAATGTCCCTATCAACTTTGGGGAAATCATTCGATCTACCATGAGGAAGGCCAGACTCCACAAAAGGTCCCATTTCACATTTGGCAATTTGTTGACAGCAATCTTGCGGAAGGAGGATATCGAAGAGGAACCAGATGATCATAAACTCCCACACAATCCGAAGAAGGTTGACCTCACAAAGGTCAAAGATGCTGAATCAACACATGGCATCACCCTTACTACGACAGAGAGACATGCTCGGGATGAGAGTTTCTCCCGCCATATGTACGGCATGATGAGGTTTACAATGATAAGCGGAGGTCGTGTTCCAACAGCTGCAGAGCTCCAACATCAGGACCACGACTATCCCATGAACATGCATGCACGGGAGATGTGTGGAGTGGGTGTATACTTTGAGGAACCTCTAGATGATGATGTGCCGACTGATGACGATCGACGCTTGCCAGACTCTGACGAGGGGGAGAACTCTGACGATGACTCTTATGATGATTCCGACGAAGGGGGTATGGCCCCAGATAATGAGGAAGAGTCCGACTAACCAGGTTCCTCGTATTTATTTTCCACTGAGGGCAGTGTCCCGTTTAAGTGTGGGGTGGCGGTATCGTATGCTATACTTCTCTATCGCATCTATGTTTGCTTGCTTTGTTTTTGTTTCGTTTTTTTTAAGTAGTAAATTTTTTTTCTAGCTTCGCATGAAATTATTTTGATAGGCAGCATGAGATTATAACAAGAGTATGTGCTACAATTGTGACTATTGAGACGTTTAGGCTCTAGTTGTGACTCATTATGTGATATTGTGTGGTTCAATTCCTTCACTTGTTGGGTCGAGAGTCTATATTACTTCCAAGCAAGTCGACCATGTGCCTTGTGTGTGTGAGATAATAGTATATTCTATGTATGTGGCTGATGCTAGAACTTGCCCAGTATGTATGCAAAGCGAAAATAAGGAGTGTAAGTTTAGGATATGATTTAGGCATTTCTTTGACAACCTATATTTGTTTACCTTCAGTTTTACCTACCCATGGACATCATCCTAGTTAAACCCTTTTGAGCCTTTAGCCTATTTCTTTGACAACCTTGTATGTAAGCCTAATCCATTTCTTTCAAGACCGTAATTTGATCCAAACTCCTAAGTTCTTTAAAGTGAAAAAGTCATGTGAAAACATAAGAGGAAATTGGGTGAGTATGATGCTATAAATTGTAATGGTGCTTGAATAAGAAAGAGCTATCATAAGAGGTATGTTGTGAAAAGAAAGAGGAAAAGAAAGCTGAAAAGCGAGTTGTGCTTAAAATTGAAAAATAAAAGAGGAGAACAAGGGTGGTATAACAAAAGAAAAAAAAAAGAAAGGTTGAAAGAAAAAAGTGTCAATAATACAAAGTGATGTATTAAAGCGCTTAGGAACTTAGTCACTATTCTTGGCCAAAATAGTCCTACCCGTCCCTTAGCCTACATTACAACCATCAAAAGACCTACTTGATCCTAATCTTAACATTCTGACATTTAGTGGAGCATTACACTAAGGGCAAGCCTATGGTCATCAGTCGCTACATATGAATTCTTTGTGAGAGTGAGAGCAAGGACATTTTGATACCCATGTTTGAAAAATATGCTATATTTGTGAGTGATTATGGGTACTATATGGTGAGACACACATGGTTGATGAGTTTTGGATAGTTGTATATGATTCTATGCACTTTAACGTTTGCATGCGAGTTGATCACCATCACGAGTCTATACTTGAGGTTAAATTGTTTCTACTTATAATCGGAAAGATACTCTTGGTTGATAATCGTTGTGCTTGTCTTAATAAATGTTTTGTGCTGTTGCTGTAAAAACCTTAAGTTGATGCTTAGAAGGACATGATAGTTTGTTCGAGGACGAACAAAGCTCTAAGTGTGGGGTGTTGATGATAGGCGAATTTACGTGCCTATATCAATATATTTTGCCCATATTTTAGCCTAGTTTTGAGAACAAATTATATATTTCATGCACTTTTAGTCCTTTTTCCTGTAAATGAGCTAACGAACATGATTAGTAAAGTTTCAGGTATAAATGATGCATAATTCAGCATTTTATGGCTTACTTGACGCTAAAGAAAGCTCACGAAGGAAGGAAAGGGAGTTTGGACGCCTAAAGGACCAAAAGTGATGCATGGAGAATCTGTCCTGGGCTAAAACAGCAATTCTGAAGACTTTGGGGACTTACAGACACAAAGCTGGATTTTGACAATGATACATTAACCTAGTACAATTAGGTTATGTATTTCATTATTTTATGTGGATTATGATAATGTTACCTTAACCTAGTACATTTAGGTTAAGGATTTCATTAGTCTAGTAGGATTTGGTTATTTATTTCATTAGCTTAGTAGGAGTAGGATATGGGTATTATAAATACCCTATCATGCTAGAGATTTAGAATAAGGAGGGAGGAAGGAGGGAGAACACAATACTTCCTTCCATCCCTCACATCTTCCAACATCTTCTTATATCTTCTATCATCTTTATACACCTTCTTACCTGCTAATCATCTTTCTACAACTCTTCTAATCTTTCCATCAATTCTATTTTCGTCTATTCTTCTATTCTTAAATTCCGCAATAAAAGAAACGTTACTCTGCAAGAAATCACACCTAACGCCTACCACTCTTGTGCTACACGAAATTGATCATTATTGTGGTATAATAACAATGTCAATTGTGGTTTTCTTCGCATTCATGGGTAACTAAACTTCTCTGTTGGGGTTATGGAAGCCGAATGAGTTACTATCTATTGCTGTGAGTTTGTGAGTTTGAGACACGTATATTGCTTATATCATTATTCTCTTCATCTTAATCTACATTCTTTGCGGTTGCAAACGCAAGAATACGCCAGTCTAACATTTAACTTGTTCGAGAGAAAAGTTATTTGTCTGGAAAAGAGATAATGTCAAGGTAGTAGGACACCCTTTCCTATTAAAAAGCTAGTGCCGTAACTGGACTAACCTCTTGGAGAATTCGTACCGTTAAACACGCTTTAAGCTCGAGAGAGTTAAAGTGAAATAGTCCTTGTTTAGGTCGAGAGACGCTTGGATTTACCATCGACTACAATCCTCTATAAGCAATTGCATGTCAGAATTCTACACACTCATAGCCAATAGAGACGTATACCTCAGAAGGTGGACATAACCCCAACGCCTCAATTCTCATTGTTTACAACTTACGTAACAATCTTTCTCTTTTACTTTGCTATTTTCAGCTTTTATTTAATTGTTTTAGTGACACATTACAATCCCCCCTTTTTACGAGACTTGCACCAAAAGTTTAGTAATCTTGCTTACTTGTTGGCCAAGCTATTCCCTGTGGGATCGACACCCAACCCAGGTTGGGTTCTATATTTGCTAACGACCGCTTTACACTCCTACGAGAGCTGTAGATTGAGCATTATCAGCATTTGATTTCCTTAAGAAGAAGTTAGTTGTTGCACCAATCATTGTTGTACTAGATTGGTCAAATACATTCGAAATCATGTGTGATACAAATGGAGTAGTGCTTGGGGTTGTACTTGGCCAAAAGATAGATAAGCTATTTCATACCATTTACTATGCAAGAAAGGCATTTAATGGGGCCCAGAAGAATCTTACTGTGACTGAGCAAGAACTTCTTGTGATGGTTTATGCATTTGAGAAGTTTAGTGCTTAATTATTAAGGACTAAAGTGGTAGTGCATACAAATCATGCTTCATTGAGATATTTGATGGAAAAGAAGGATGCAAAGTCAAGGCTAATCAGTTTGGTCCTACTGCTTCAAGAGTTTGACTTTGAAGTCAAAGATCAAAAAGGATGCAAAATTTTAGTTGCAGATCACCTATCTAGACTAGAGGGAGATAAACTAGTCATGGATGAGCTTGAAATTGATGATACATTTCCAGATAATAAAATCTTGGTTGTTGTACTAGAACGAGTACCTTGGTATGAGAACTTCTCAAATTATGTGGTAAGTCAGATTATCCCGAAGAATCTTTCTTTTCACCAAAGAAAGAAAATTCTTCATGATGTTATGCAATACTTCTGGGATGAGCCGTATTTATTTTGGAGATTTACAGATCATGTTTTTAGGGGGTGTATCCCGAAGGTAGACATATTGGGTATTTTTGAAGCTTGTCATGTTTCCCCGATCGGAGCTCTCTATGCAGGTGACCGTACTGTAAAAATAGTGTTGAAGAGTGGATACTATTGGCCAACCCTATTCAAAGATGCATATGAGTTCATGAGGAAATGTAACCAGTGTCAAAGACAAGGGTTAATATCAAAGCACCATGATATGCCCATGGCAAAAATGTTAGAAGTTGAACTATCTGATGTATGAGATATCGATTTCAGGGGGCCGTTTGTGACCTCTTATGGGCTAAAATATATATTGGTAGCTATGGACTAAATGTACAAATGGGTTGAATTAGTTTCTATGGCAGATAATGAAGGCAAGAGGGTGGTGAATTTTCTGAAAAAAGACATCTTCTATCATTTTGGAGTGCCAAGAACTATCATTAGCGATTTGGGTCCCAATTCTGCAACAAAACATTTTGGGTTGCTTTATTGAAATACAATGTGAAGAAGAATAAGGTTTCTACTCCATACCACCCATGAACCAGTGGGAAAGTGGAAGTTTTAATCCAGGAGATAAAAGCAATTTTATCCAAAGCGGTAAATGTGAGCAGAAAAGATTGGTCTCGAAAGCTCGATGATGCCTTGGGGAATATCGAGGTGCTTTTGAGACACCTATTCGAATGTCACCATACCATATGGTCTACAACAAAGAGTGTCACCTTCCGGTTGAACTAGAGCACATGGCCTTATAGGCTCTTAAATGGCTGAACATAAACTGGAAAGAAGTTGCTGAGTTAAGATTGTGGCAATTAAATTAAAGGGATGAATTTTGTCTTGGAGCCTATGAAAGAGATAATTTGTAGAAATAAAGGATGAAGAACTACCATGACCGAAGAATAAAGAAGAGTGATTTTAAAGCCGGTTATTGGGTGTTGTTTTTCAACTCTCATCTTAAACTCTTTCCGGGAAAATTGAGGTTAAGATGGTTTGGGCCGTTCAATTAAGTGAAGTTTTTCCATTAGGTGTGGTAGAACTCAAAGGTAAAGATGGAAGTCTGTTCACAGTTCATGGGAAAAGAGTTAAGAGCTATGTTGGTCTGACGGATGATGCAAAGATAGTATACACTATGTATCTCGATGAAGTCTGAGTAGTTGAGATAACTAAGTCGTGCTAAGACAGTAAATCAGGTGCTATTGGGAGGCAACCCAAATTTTTATGTTGTAAGTTTTTTTGTTTTGTTCTTAAAATGGTGATTATAATGAATTGTTTAGGTATGAAGGGATTAAGGTGAAATCGATGCAGTCAACAAAGTAAAGTTCATGACCAAAGCTGACAGCGTATCATCCAGTTGACGATGCACCACTTGAGAAAATAAGGGGAATCATTCTGGATAAATTTGACTTATAGAGATAATAAGTAGTCAAATTCATGATAAGGCATCAGGTGAGGTCATCAATTGCGCCAATATTGAGGTATAATCTAGATAGAGCTGGCGACCAAGGCTGATAGCCTATCACATTTGTGATAAGGTGCCACACTTGGTCATCAAATGACTTAAATTGGGGAAACATTTTGCTTTCATGTGATGATGAAATGTGATGGGCTATCAACTTTGTGATCAGCCGTCATGTAATTTTGGGCCCATAAAAGATATGCTGACCCGACCTACATTCTTTTATCCTTAACCTCTTCACCTTCCAAACCCTATATTTTTAGTTTATTGTATTTCCAATATTATTTTATTCTCTTTAATTTCTTTTATTTAGTACTCAGTAGATAATTATAGAAAATAAATAAAATAAGCTTTGTACTTTCATTCACTTCACCTTGCCCATTGGTTTCCATTTCAAAAGACAAAATTCTACTTCCTCTTCATCTTCTCTAAACCAACTGAAAAAGGGTGTGAAAATTCTTCTTCTTCTCTGAGAAACCAATCAAGCTCATTTTTTGTTGTCTAAGAAAATAGAAAACACTAACAAGGGAAGCCTGTAGTTGAGTCGACTAAGAGGTACGTTTCAAGATTGACTCTTTTTCGTTGGTAAGCAATTGTAATTGTCCAATAATGTAAATTTTATGGGTTTTGAAGTGTTCCTGATCAACTTTAAGTAATGCATAGTGATTGATTACTCAAGACCAATTGCATATTGCATCACTAAAATTTATTCATGAACCATTATTGGGTAAAAAACTTTAGAACTTTTGCTTTTCAAGATCATTGAGTCAAATTTGGATATGGGTTCTTGTTGAAACTGAAAACTAGGGCTACCAGTTTTGAATTGAGCAATAAAGTTTGAAACTCTACCCTTAGAATCAATTTTACATGTTGGGATATATGGTGTTAAATGATGACTATGTTGAAAGGCTTACAAAGAAAGAAAAATAGGCTGAAGATTCTATTTTGGGATGATGACCTAGCTAACGGTCTATCGCATAAGTGACGCCTTATCAAACCAAGTCATTACACCCTTGCTCAACCTGATTACATTCTGTTTTGGGATTACAGGATATCACATAAGTGAGAGCTTATCAGGCCAAGTCATCACTTGTTGCTCGAACTGATCGCATTTTCCCTAGAGCTTATGACTTGGCTGATGAACTATCACATACGTGATGGCTTATCAGACCAAGTCATCACTTGTTGATCGAACTGATCACATTCTTCCTAAAGTTGATGACTTGGCTGATGGGCTATCACATAAGTGATGGCTTATTAGACCAAGTCATCATACCCTTTCTCAATCACAGTTATAAAACTCTTTCTAGGGTAGTATTGAATTTGATTGACTTTTTATTTATTATTTACTTTTGTGCATTCAGTGATTATTTTTTTTGTCTTGCTACAGAATTCATCATGTCTCTAAAAGGAAAAGCAAAGAAAGTTGCTAAGAAGGTAACTAAGGAGAACTTGACCCGAAGACTCCTCAACGAATCAAAAAGTGAGGAAGAAGTACCACAACTACAGAGATACAACAGAAGGAAAGATCTAAAAATAGCTGAATGTCTTTCACAACCTGAGGAATATGTGGTTGAAGAGGTTGAGATTGAGAAGGACAACACCTCTCCCTCTGACCATATATCTTCGGAGTAGCCCAACTCTAAGGAGCATTTGGTATAATATCTTTCTTATGAACACCTTACTGGTGAGGATTCTCAGATAAGGGAAGATATGATTAAGTGCAAGAATCTGGGCGTTCAATAAAGTTTTAGATGGAAGGTCCCTGGGGAAGACAAATCTTTCATGTGGAATGACAAGAACAAAAAAAGAAGTATTAAGCGGCTGATATGTGAGGAGATGAGGATCATCACAGCTAGGTTGAGCAGGTACCCCCAGATGGAGAAAATATTCAAAGATTATAATTTGCGATGGACCACAGAGGGGGGTGAATTATTCTTCCCCACATTAGTCTGGGAATTTTACACAAATTACCAGGCTGTGTTGGAGAATATGTGTAAGAAAGGACAAAAGGCTACAAACATGCCACATATGGATAAGATCTCAGTGAGAGGAGTGATGGTGAATCTCTCGGACAACACGATCAACAGATTTCTCCATGGCCCAAACTTCACCCCTTCAACCACTTCTCCAAAATTATACTATATGATGAGGGAAAGGGAAAAACAGCTTCCGTGCTTGGCAAAAATTATAGCTGAGGGAGAGTCATAGTGGTTGACAAATGCAAATGAAAGTATTTTTAAGGCCTCAGTGACTTAGGAGGAAAGATTTTAGTTGGGCGTAGTACGCTCTAGATTGATGCAAATATCTGGTGACGATAGGGAAGTCTTGATGGCAAGTTTGTTTTCTAAGATCCCATTAAAATTTGGGGAAATCATTGCGGATGAAATGAAGATTCGAGCAACAGGACCTGACATTGCATGTCCCTTTTTGTGTTTAGTGTCAAAGTTATGTTAGGCTGCTAATGTACCTGATATTACAGGTGTAGATCAAGAGGTTCCTACTCAGAAAAATCACAGCCACATCAAATATGATGAAAATTAGCCTAGGCTGGTGTTAGGCAAAGGAGCAGGGGTTAAAAATGATCCAGTCAGGATTGATTAAGTGCAAATTGTTGCTACTAATACTAGTTCGACGCCAAATATGGAGGTGTCAATTCCTGAAACTGTGTAGGCCACATCTTCTGCAAGGGCATCTTCAGTGCATGAGATTAAGAAGAACCCCGTAGTTGCAGCACTAGTGTCGGAGTATTCCTTTACTCATCTTAATTTCAAAAAAATAGTGAAGCAAGGGAAGAGGTTCTAGGCGTAGTTGAAATTGTTTCTTACCAATTTGAATCTGTCGTGGACAAAAGAATTAAAGTGTCAATTGAACCCTTCCAAATTTTGCATAAACGTGTTGATGACTTGGAAAATCATCTTAATACAAGATTGAGTGAGATTTAGGCCCCGGATTTTGCAAACATCAAAGCAGCTTTGTGCAAGGTAAAAGATGATATTGTAATACTACAACATCACCAAATTGTTTTACCTTCAGATCCTACTATTGAAGAATCCAAAGATGAAGGCCCACTATTTTACATCACTGGAAAACCATTGAATAAGAGAAAAGAAATGAGCGATAAGAAAGATAAAGAAAAGAGAAAAATGATTGATAGTGAGAAAGAACGAAGAGCAGAGAAGAAAGAAAAGAAAAAGGCAGACAAAGACAAATAAAAAAGGTGATGTGAATGTCAAAAAAGGAGGGTGAGCCTATTGAGGAAGCATTAAGGGTGAGAGCTATGATAGCCTCGACTAGTGGGCCTTTGATGAATGTTGGAGATTTTTTAACTTTGCCAACCACTATGGCAGATGTGTCATCTCAGCCTGATGCTTTTGATATGATTGTTCTTGTGGATCATGCAGCAGTAGAGTCAGCGACTCATGATTCACGCACTTAAAGCGTTGCAGGTATATCCGACCCCTTATTGTTTTAGGATGTTAGCTATGCTTTGAGGGAACTATATGTTTTATTTTGTGAGGGGGGAGTTCTTGCAACCTCAAGGGTATATTGTATGTGTTCTATACCCTTGTGTGTTACATAGTGAACCGACATGTTTAGGTTAGTTGTTTGTGGTTGCGTAGTCCTTTCTGCTATTTTATTTCATGATTTTTCTGATTAACTAGGAGACAAATAGGTTTCTATGATATTTAAGATAAATGATAAATACCTCTCCAAGTATGTAGTTTGCAACTGTGCGATATGTATATATATGTGACCACTGTGCATCTTTCTGTGGCATTAGTGTTATGAACGCGATAATCACTGCTAATATTTGCATAAACCAGATAAGTAGTAGTTTGTGATGTACCTTTATGCCAAGTGTGTGTGATATATTACCAAGTTTCCTCTGTGTGCTAAATCCAGAACTTGCCCAGTTAGTCTTACTGAGGTTGTAGGATGGTGGTTAGGAAAGGATCATAGGTCATTTTGATATTAGTCAACTTTTAGCATAAATAACTTTCCATGTGTGAATAATACTCCTTGATCCCGATTTTGAGCCTATATGCCTATTTTTCTTGTTAAACCTATCACCTTCCCATTTGTTTCATAATGAACTTGTTTTGGCCCTAGTCCTCCTTGGACATTGTGCACTTTGACTTAGGCAAATAGCCTAAGTTTAATGTGTCTATCATAGGGGTGTGTGATGTAAAGTGAGTATGAAATTGGGTAAAATAAGAGAAAAGAATGCAAGACTGGTGCGGTAGAAAAAAAGTTGTGAAAACAAAATGAGAGACTGAAAGACCGTACCCAACCTGAGAATGCTTTAATAAAGAAAGGGAAAAATAAGGTAAAGGTTAATAAGTGAAACCCCAAAAATAGTGTATTTCCAAGAAGGCTTAGAAAATTTAAATATCCTTGCGTATCATACTAGCCCCAAGCCTACGCTACAAAGCCGAAGAAAAGTCTCATAGTGTTCCTAACTTAACTGTCTGAAAGCCTTGGTAATGAAAATAAGGGCAAGCTAATGGTATTTGTCATAAATTGACTGGAACTTCTTTCTAAGATAGAGTGTTTCTTGGTCGTCCCCACACCGACATACTTGATTTCATATATGAGTAAGGAGGGACTTCTTTGTTGTGAGGGCACATGGATGATATTATTAGTTGCTTATTTATTTGGAACAATATAGCTTGTATATATGTGTCGTTGTTTGTTGCTAAAGAGATGCCATATCTTGATTCCCTTGTGTAACGTTATTGTTCTCCATTAACACACACAGTTGAGTTAAAAGTGATTGAACTTAGAGAGGGTAAGGTGTTTGAGCAAAAATTAATAAATGACTGTCATAGGTACCTTACATTATATTGGTTAAGCATCATAGTATTGTACTGTGTAGTTTCTTGAGGACAAGCAATTGTTTTAAGTTGAGGGTGTTGATGTTCGAGCTTTGTGCTAGAACATTTAAGGCTTTTAAATCGGATAGATTGTAAATTATTAAGTAATTTTTGTCATTTTTTATTATATTCTCTGTGATATTGCAGTTAAGTCAAGATGCATAAAATCCTACAACAACAACGTCAAAAAGGATGGATTTTGAGAAAGTAGATATAAAGAATACAGTTGAAGTCTTATTTGATAAGTCGTCAACTTTATGATAAGCCATCAGCGAAGATAGATTACAAGAGATGATGTGAAGAGTTGACGACTTAACCTGATAAGTCATCAACTTTGTGATAAGCCATTAGGGAAGTCGTCAGCTGAAGACAATGTGTAGTAGTTGAAGTGAAGAGTTGACGACTTAACTTGATAAGTCGTAAACTTCCTGATAAGCCATCAGATTAGGTCATCACCTGTAAGCAGCAAACATAGATTCGAGAGAGGAGTTGATGACTTGGTCTGATAAGTCATCAACACCCTGATAAGCCGTCATATGATGTCGTCAGTTATGCGCAAAAAATCTGGGATTTGAAATTTGACTACAAAATTAGCTTGAGTATTTAATGGAAAGTTTTAGGTTTTCATCAGCATCTTGAAACTTACATAAAACGACAACCTTTCAATAGTTTTCTCAATATTTTCCGAATTAAGTTTTTGGGATTATTATTGTGGTTTTGACACTTCTCTTGTGATTTTAGAATGGGGAACAATCATATATCTTCATCATTTGTAAGTTAGCAACTATTGAATTATGAATACAATATATGTTGTTGATTTTCATATCATGAGTAGCTAATTCTCTTAACCCGAGTTGTGGGATCTATGAGTTAGGTTTTGCAAAGGCATTAGATGATCATGATTCTCAAGAAATTAGGAACTTCTTAATAATTCTTCTATTTTACATGCTTTCTATTGGTTGCAGACAATATACTAGTCCAAATTATTGATTTTCTTAAAGTAAGAGATCTATCTACTAGGAAGCGAATTATCAACGGGGATTTTAAAGTGTTAAGCTTTCATTTAATGATTAATTCTATAACAAGGTTAATTAACTCGAGATAAAATCTGGTTAAGTATATAGATTTCCTATGTTTGAAGGAATTAGGTAATTAAATGTGTAAATAGGTTGCGAGACATTTAGATAGTACATTGATAGTGATAGTCTGTTGTTCCTATGTGTCATAAGAATCTTGAGCCATAACTAGTGTATATCAAGTACCAATACTCATAGTGAACAAAATTCTAGTTTTCCCATAACATTGATTTAAAACATTGAAATAACAGTTGCAAGTTGTTACATTTAAGTGAGCAATAACTTTTTTTTAATCACTGAAACCCCCATTTATAGGAAGATATTAAGTATTAGTTGGTTGACTCTCAAATATCTTAAATTAACAACATATTCCGGAGGGATTTGACCCCAACCTTGTTGGGTTATATATTTGACAAAGACCGCTTACTGTGTTATAAGATAGGTGTAATTTGGGTGTATTAAGTTTCTGAAATCATTAGATCTTCAGGGAGGCAAGATCTGAAATACAAACAAACAAAAATTGGAGGAAATTTCAAAATCGTATGCTCTATAGCCCAAAAGTAGACCACAAGAAAGGGAAATATTCTTAAATGTCCTGTAACCTACTTAATATAAGTGTGGTGTGCTACACACCATAAAAAAAGACTCTACCAGATATGACTAATGGACACCCAATGAATATAAATCGTGCTCAGATACCAAGATTTTTACAACACGAACTAGGGCCTGGCCGTGAAGTGTATCTCAAGTCCATCCAGGATAGGATACCACCCCCTTTGTCTAGTCAAATAGAACACAACACATATATGAAAACATAAGTAATCTACATAGATATATAAGATAAGACAAACCAAGATACGATTCTAAGAATTCAAAAAATATCATAATCCATAGTAATCCACAAAGCCTCCAAGAAAGAAACATCAATCTATGTCAGGACATGCCTACGACGATAGCTAAAAGAAATTTAAGGATAGTCTATGACATCAACTAAACCATAAAGAAACAATACTTCTAGAAAAAGGATAGGATGAACCACAAACAATCCCACAATCACCTATAACTGTGCAGGAAAAGCAGAAGAGTCATTGTTCCCTACATTGCTTAGGGATACAACGTCCAGAGACGGTTAGCAGGGTGAGCGTTGCATGGAACTCGAGAAGGGACAAAGTAATGCAATTATCAAATGAGTTCAAAATCATACAAAACCAATGCACACAATTATATACATATATATATATATCATGCCGGTGAAGGGAAGAAGGCTTATAATGAAAGTAAAACATTAGACTGGACTGTGTATCTTCAATTATCATAAAGGCACCAAGGGGCAATATGGGTCTGTCTCCCCCACCAAAAAGGCCCCAGTGTATGTTAGCCATATGTACTAGAGGTATCAAGGAAGGCCATGGATTCTACGACCCTATGCCATCCCAGTATATAAATACATAAAAAGTGTGACACATGTACATGATCATTAAAACAACCCCTGCACCGAGAAATATTGGTTTCAAGTAGCACTTTTGTAACACCCCGAGTCTAGTACCCTGGATGATATACAGTGCTCATATTCCCGAAGGACCATAAGCTAACCCTTTACTGATATCTGTAACTGAGCATTATATAATACATTGTAAAAAATGTGGAAAAGTGGCGGAAAACTTGCTATAAGGTTCAAAAACTGAAATACAATTGAAAAATTGAATACTAATACAACTGTCTGAACATCTAGTCTGAAAGCCTCTAAATTGTCTAAACTATGGATTTGATGGGAAAATCTCCCAACTACTCCATCTACTAAAATACTGAATCTAGTAATATAATGAAATAATAGAACATCCTTGAATGATGAGGACTCACTCTAACTACTGCTGCTGGCTAAATCTAGACTTCTAAGGGCGCTCTGGAGCTCGAGCTTCTAAACCTATGGTATAAAATACTATAGTGCAAGAGAAAAGTATACGTCAGTACGTGAGAATATACTGCTATGGTAGATGAGGTAAGGCTAAATATAGGGGTTTATATTCATGAGCAATAGTGACTAAATAGTCTAAGTATACTGAATGAGGATATGTGCGTGAATGCATAAACTATAACTGAAATCACAGTTACACTGAATACAGAGTTACGAATGCTGCTTTACTGACATTTGAGCTTACTAATACTGGGATACTGATTAACTGAATCCACAGATATTGACAACTAAGTAGTAAGATTGAGATTAGTCCTATCTATTGGTAATCTATGAATCTGATAATAATGATAATGATTAGCTGTATTTGAGATCAGTCCTATCTAATAGATGATCTCTAAATATACTGATAATGAAGATGATTTAACTAAATTATAGATCAAACCTATCTAGCGGGTGATCTCTAAATTCATTGACAATACTATTTAGTGACTGTATCTAACAGTCCTGAATTTGTGCTACTGAGCTAAATTCTTATACTGAGACTGATTCTGAAACTGAGACTGTGGGAGGTACTCATCTAACTAATATACCCCTTTCTAGCTAGTTTGGGGTCCAACCTGTAACCCTAGTTGGAAGGGTGTCAGTACCGTTCCATGGTTAAATACAACTTTTATGGAGTCAGTTCTATCTAACGGGTGACCCCTAAGATCAGTCCTTTCTAACGGGTGATCCCTGGGTATGCCAGTCCTATATAACGGGTGACATCTCGTACCTACACTGGCTATGTAGTTCTGGAACTTAGGGATTACTTCTAATGATCGCATTCCTATCTAACGGGTGAGCCCCCATCTCTAGGTTCACTTGGTGCTGAATTCTACTCTCAACTGATAGACTCTGAATAGATTCTTGTTCTTAAACATTACTAGACTGAGCTGAATCTATTACTGATCATGTTACTTGACTGATCTAGCTGAATTCACTTGGTTCCGAAGATTGACGGAATACTACTAAAATTTATTATTTGGCTGAATGCTACTAGGTTCTAAATTTAATACTTGAATACTACTAAGATATGAGATGAGTACTGAACAGAAGATGGAATGCTAATGATACTGAGATTTCCTATGTTCTGTAACTGTCTTAGAGTACTGAGTTCTGTTGATCATGGCACGACTGAGATTATCTTGAAAACTAACACAGGCTCTAGACAATCAGCTTATTTGTTGGGTATAAATACCCCTTGGACTCGATAACATAAATAATACAAGACATGACCACTCTTGCACAACATAACAATAGACTATTATTCACCATAAACTCAATAAAGCATCTCTTCAAGCACTTGGAAATATTAACATGTGGTTGCATAGGGAATGCATACTATTATCTCATAATTCATCCAACAAGGTCTTGCATCAAACACTTAACATGCATTAAAATGTACATAATTTGGGATTTCATGCTAACATGTCACATTGTATTTATTAAGGCTTTTCAACAAACACTTGGCATGCATGAACTTATACACAATCGGAGAATTCTTGTCAACATGCTATAATGACCCTAATTCCGTCACACAAGCATTTTCTCAAACATATGGGGAACATGCTTTGGTTAAACAACAAATACTATACCTAAGTATAATGATTTCATCAACCAACATACAACTTGAAAGGGGTTTATCATGAACATCACATAATTCATCACATGCTAGAATAAATTCTTAAATCATGAATTAAAACTCAACAATACACAATCATGAATCTCAATACACATAAATCATGAAAATCTCATAAATACATAAACTTTATAATTTTTGAAAAGGATTCTTGAACTTCTTGGGTTGAAGGAACCCAAGAATCAACATCTAACATACCTGGAAATCTAGATTCTTGAAGTTCTTGAAGACTCTTAGAGGGATTCTTGAGATTGTTTTTGAAAATTGGGGGCTAGGATTTACTTTTTTTGTGAGAATGCTTTTGTTCTTAAGGAATAGTAAAAATAAATGAGAAATTTTCGCTATTAAGAGTTTGAATCTCATATATAGGATGATTAGGGGAATTGGAAAATTACCAATTAGTCCCTGAAATTAAATAACAGAACTAGAAAATCCCAATTTCTCATGCTGGCGTGACGTGGTGAAATCGCGCCAGCTCACTAGAAACTGTTCAATTGGGAAACTGGTTAGTGGCGCGATGCAGTGGAAATCACATTGCCACCTTGGTTGCGAACTGGAATGGCACCCCAACTTTGTGAAATCACGTTTGTGCACTGGAAATTGACAATTCTAAAACTGAGCCTTGGCGCGACGTGCCAATATAGCGGAGGCTCGCTGGTTTTTTGACAATTGCCATTTTGGATGACTCCGCGACATGCTAAAGTACTAGGTGGTACACTGTCTTACTAAAATAGCTCTAACTCTTTGCTCGAGTGTTGTATTTGGGCGAATTTAGTATCGACGGAAAGTTTATTCGATTTCCCAAGTGATAAAAGTCAAAATCTTAAATATTTCACATGGAATAAAATATATTCATCTTTGAAGCAAGATCTTTGATGTTCTAGGGATGGATCGAAGCTAGATAGAAATATGGGGTATTACAAGTTTCTTGGGACATGCATCTTCATGCAGAGCTACACAACCCCCTTTAAGCCCAATTAAAATATTTATCCATTCCCATTCATCAAATCAAGAATCATCCATTAAGCATATTCTATTGATATTACCATACCTATTACAATTGCAAGCTTATATCAGTATGAAATTTAAATTATCCATCAACTTGGGTAAATCCACTACCCCCAAGGTCAAATTTAAAATCAAAACATGTATGATTAACCTTTTATGCGATGCATGGTTTCAAAATTTGTTCAATATGCATATTTCCATTTTTTGAAGAAAATTTCATAAGGTTGGTTAAGGTTATTACCAATTCTAATACCCAAATCCATTTATTTGGGGTAATCCACGACCCCAATCACAATTAACCATCCCTATGCTACCCAATTAGTCAAAAATCATAAATACAAATTATGAACGATTCACAAAAGCCATGGGAAAATAATTTAATCAATAATGCTCAAAATCCCTCAACACGCATTAAAAATAAATAATTCAATCACATGGATAAAATAATTGTAAATGCATGATTTTAATAAAATGATGAAAGAAATTTGGAGCTTGAAACTCAGAAGGTGAATGCATAGTGAAATCCTTAAGACTTTCTTAGGTTTTTAGTCTAAGAGTGAAATTGGTGCTTTTGATCTTTGAAAACTAAAGTGGATAAACTTATTTTATGTATACGGGTCATCCATGGGTTAAAGGACCCAAAAGTCCCTTATCCCGAGTGGATAAATGAAAAACTACCCAAAAAATTACACCTTGGTATGGCATGCAGCTTATCAAGGAGGCTATCATCCATTTTATGCCAATATCTAAGACGATAGCCTCCGTGACATGGTGTTATCACAGAGTCTTACTGCGTCGGTGCCATGTTAAAATTCTGAAGATTAACCTCCGCGCCACACCAAAAATATAGAGGATTACAACCTAAAAATTCCAAAATAGTCACGAACCTGTTCAAAAAATTCTGAAACCCTTTTGAGACACCCTATTAACATACCTGAACACAATTTAAGTCAAAACTCAACATTTCAAACATGGAAGAGTCAAAAATAAAATATCATAAATTGTAAGGGTGTTACACTAGGCCAGAAAAATAGTAACTATTCGGGTCTTTCATAAACCACCATTGTCATAGGCTTGAAAGGTTCAATCAATACTTAGCATACAAAAGTCAGAGCCTACACCTATGAAACCAACCATAAAGATGATTGATACAAGAAAAATGTAATATACTACAAACAATACTCATACCTATACCTATGCAAGCTTTCATAAGTCTGATATTTATAGAGCATACTGGTGATAGGCAATGTGCATGCAAGAATGAATTCCAAGAAAGTCCATAATACCATATTCAATCCAAGTAACATAAAATAACTCAGTGTATATACCTCTTCCACCTAGAAGGCTTACAAAGGTAGAACGTACAATGACCTATCTTCTCTGGAGCGATTGCTCCTAAATAAAAGGGCCCCTAGGAGTTCGAGAGTATCCTATACCCCGACGTGGTCCCCAGGATTTAAAATAACAACCATCATTATTAATCCACTCTGTGCAGTACTATAAATATATATGTCTATATAAAGTTATATATATATTTATATATAATGCATGGACTACATCATGGCTAAAAGAGTGTAAGTCCTTAAATCCATTGCACGGGGTAAACTCTAAGACAAAATCATCATAAGAGTAAGGAAAAAGTAAGCATCTCTCATGATCGAGGTAAATAGTACTAACAAAAATGTGGACCAAAATCTAACTCGGTCAAATATCTAAAACATCCTTTTCCGTTTCAAGGGAACATATATCATTCATCAAGATGATATGATTCCAATTATGAAAGTATTTATTTTAAAAGTGAAAAGTAGTAATAATTCCATTTTTAGGAAAAATAGTAATAAAATTATATTTTTTGTTGGAATTGTACCATTTACTATCTAAGTGATCATGAATGTATCAAGTTTATGCTTGCCATCACTAGTATCCAAATAATACGATTATGAATATTAATATGTTTATAAAATACAACCAATTCTATAACAAGGATAAACACTTCCCAGAATCCAACCAATATTATAATCAAAATCATGGTCCCAATAAAATATATATATATATACATATATATATATATATATATTGAGATAACCATACCTTCATGATCTGGGAAAACCATTATAATCCAATGAGTAATGCATTAAGCATTATACTAAAGTCTTAGTAGTTTCAAGTATGCCTAATATTACTAGTAATCTTAGGTAATAAGATCATAAAAGACTAATAAGTATTTTACCTTAAGGGTCAATAACACTTCTATCTCACAAATTCATAATACGGGCTAAGTCATGACTTTCAATCCATAATTGCATTCTAACATCCCAATCTAACATGAAACATACACAAAACACTATCTCAACAAGAAGAGTAGATAGAAGCCTAACTCGATGTTGAACTGTAATCCTTGAATAGCTCACAAACCATTCATCTTTACTACAAGATCTCAAAATACCACAACACTATAAAAATAGTAATTTAAACATCATTGGGAGTAAGACGAGACCCATAGTGCTATATTAAGGGTTGGTTAAATTTTGTGTCAAGAACTAGACCATGAGGCTCGCCAATGAAATCCAAAATTGAACCAGTCGTGAGATCCCTCGAATGACAAGGAAGTTTTTCTCAAAAGTTGAGCACAAACAAAGCATAAATCGGGTTTCAATTCAGCCCTTATAGTTTAGGAATTTAAGACCTAATTTCTAAGAATTTTACCATGAATTAGGATGAAAACTGAAGGTAAACTTAATGAAAAATGATCAAGAAGATTAAGGTTAGCTTACCATAACCTATGTGGATGATTTCCTACTTTTTCCTCTTTAGGCTCTCAGTTTGGTGTAAAAATAATGGAAGAAAGAGTAGAAAATCAGCTGGGGAAAAGTGAATAAATAGGTAACAAGTGTTGATAAAGTTGACAACTGGACGCTAAAGTGCCTACCTCTAAAGAGGAAAGTAGACCATTAAGACTCTCTAGTAGAATGTCATGGGTGTCTCTAGAGCGTCCCCAATGACACTTAAATAGGCACCACTTTAGCAACCATTAGGCGCGAAAGCGCACAAATGCTAATGTGATAGTGCTGTTAAATTTGCCCATGGATGCTAAAGAGCTAGCTCTAACTCCCAAGAAGCTCTTAAGAGGAACTATCAGATTCTATGCACCATATTTTACCAAGTCCAAAACAATCATTGATTGGATTATTAGGATTCGCTTAAAACCACGTGTGTGCAAATAAACAATGCAACCATACAAAATTTAATGTTTTGGACTAAATAGATCCATTGAAACTTTTATCCGAGATCATTTAGACTAGGTGTGGGGATCATACCTATAGTTCCATTTCACATAATCCGCCCAATAGAATAAAAAGAGCCCAGAAATCTCGGGACCTGAACAGACATTCCCCCTAGGCTAAAATCAACATTTCGGAGATAGTGTTGCTATTGTAATTCTCATTTGAGGTCTTCTATTGGGAGTTTTGGTCTGATACCAAATACTAAATAGAAAAAGCACCAAAATAAAGGAATGATCCAAAAATCCAAATCGACTGTCTGATAACCAAACCGATAGTTTTAACAAGTTATAAATGACATGTATTTACTATGAAAAGGCTCAAAACATCATAAATGAATGCAAATTAAGATAATGACATGGAGGGTCATTAAACGTATACACAAAGAACCATAGAATTGCCTATTACGTACATCTCCACTAATTAAATACTCGAATAAAATTAAATAGGACTTTAACAGGTTATAATGGTTGCTAGCGTAAAGGTTGAAAAACTATATAATAGTATCTAAATTACACTTCCCTAAGAACTTTGCACTTTTTAAACTTCATCACCCATGATTTTATCCTCTTTATCATTTTTTCGGCCCTGTCTTCTACAATTATTTTCACTAGTAATTCTCACCAAATCATGAATGTTTCAACCAATTTTTTTTCTCAAGCAATAATTTTTCTTCTCTTCTTTTATTTTTCTTGTAACATTCTTTAAAAGATGTCTTTTTCATTACTTTATATCTATCATTGTTCACCTTCTATACTCATACGTCCTTTTTCTTCAAGTTTAAATATTTTAACACTATCTATGCTACAGTGGTCAAGAAAGCCGTGCACAAAAATTAGGAATTTAATAAAAAGATCAAGGTAAAAATACGGGTACCAAAAGAACGGATACGTGCTCAAAGGGTATACCTAATGATACAATATCTAAAATGACTTAAATTCACAACACATAAAAGAAAGCTTATTATCATCTTCTAAACAAAGAAATACTTTTCATTTTTCATAAATAAAGAGCAGGTCAAGTTCTCGACTAAGATGTAAAAGACAAAATATATATACAAAAATCCGCAGTATAATTGGAAAAAGAATCAATCAAGATGGATTAATTCCACTTCTGGAGTCACAACCATGGGCCTAGGTGTCAAATTTTTTTTAATTGTTTTTATACTCAATGACTCAAAACAAAGTACTACTCGAGTTTTCAACTGAATTAATAGTAAAAAACAAAACAAAAATAACTTTTCTTTTTACACATAAATGATTAAAATATTAAAAATACTCCTATAATATATATATATGTATGTGTGTGTGTGTGAATATATGTATATATATATAAAATTATTACTAAAAAATTTAATCGGTTAAAAGGCTTTCCTCCTAAAAAAATAACCAAAAAGAAAAATCATGGGGTGGATGAAGTATGTTCTACTACTGACTAAGAAAATTAAAAACTAACAAAATCTATTCTAATATAAACAACAAAAGAAAAATTATTTTTTTAGTTTTTGTATTTTTAAAGTTTTTTCCTCTCTTTTTCAATTAAAACTAAGTAAATAAAAGAAATCCTATAACATACTTCACCCTTACAATTTTAAAAAGATATTCCACACCACACTTAGAATCATATTTTGTCTGTAAAGTAATAAACAAAGTAAAAATGAGAGGGCTAAAGAAAGTCCATGAGGCTCTAAGATCCTTGATAGCAGTATGTTTTTTATAATTTCTATCAAGAATCGTACGGAGCCCGCACTTAAGCTCAAATGTGCACCTTAGCTTTAAATTTAGGTACTTAAAGTTTTCCTAAATCTGCAAATTTGAACAAAAATAAAGTCAATAAAATATGACACTACAAAAATAAAAATTTAAAATAAAAAGTTACACTAATAATTGGGTTGCCTCCCAATAAGTGTCTGATTTAACGTCATGGCACTATACCATCAACTTGACTAATTTTCCTTCTGCTTGGAACTTTTAAATTGCACTCTTAATTATGCAATCACTTTTTTACTCCATTTAAGGGATGGTGATATGAATAAAAGAACCAAGCACTAGATGTCGGTCTTGCACTTCTTGTACCTTAAGTTAGAAATGTAATTCTCCAATTTTGGCTCAATAATATCAATATTATAGACATATTTTTCTGCTCCTTACACTAGTCAATATGATTATATGGTTTGATTAGTATTTCCTATCTAAACACAATATAAAAATGATTTGAATGAGTTCCAATACACATTAACTCATAAATTACCTTATTAATTATATTTTATATTCACATATAATGGTCTTTAAAAATAATACTATCTTTCTACTCATATAACTATAATGTATTATTCTCAACAATGACAACATCAAAAAAATAGGATCAAGTAATTGAGCCTCAAATTTTACCTCCTCAATGTGGCTTATAAGTACTTTTTCATCCCCACACAACTAATAACTAAATTGTCGGGTGTTGTACGTATATTCTATTGCGCACACATCTTTAATATTTGGGTCAAATATCAACCTTTTGAATGATCTCAATTTAATCTTTCATGAAGTGTCTCATTTCATATGTCATTCTACCATAAAGATCCCAAATAAATCTCCCACTTCCCAACCATAATCCATAATATTAAATGGATTATGATCAATAAAACATGAGTCTTTATCACTCCATACATTTTTTTTAAGATGCCATATCAAGAAGAATAGTCAAATATTTAAAAAATATAATATAAAATAAATCAAATATATATATATATATATATATATATATATATATAGAAAATAAGGACTAACAATCAAATAAATACAATTGAAATAATCCTAAGTTGTATTTTGTGGAACCTGTCCTAAAATTTGGTGTCACTCAAATTACACATTGTAATATAAAGACTTGTTGAATAAAAAATAGAACACAACTAGGTTTTCTCAATACCATAGGTAAAAAGACTAGAAGCTAGGTCAATACAATTATTATAACTACTAGTCAATTTTTCTTAAAGGGGTGCTTTTAATATAACAAGTCAATGGTTTGCAAGAAGAAATAACAAATAGAAAAGTATCAATTTATATATTTATAATTTAGGATAGTTTTATCTATGATTTCATAACTCAGTAAGTGTAGCGTACTATCGATCTAACATGGGGCTTAGTATAAAAAATCGGTAAGTTAGGTTCACCTAAATTGTTAGTCCTCAAACTAAGGGAATATATGTATTATACCTGATCTTCCTATGAGTGTTTACATTACAAATCTTTATCCTTAATAACAGATTAGCTATTCCTAGACAAGGCTCAAGTTATTAGATTATAGCCTCAATGTAATGACTTGATTTTTCTGAATTATTTATTTCTATGTTGTTTGACTATTTTAAACTTCCTTAAGGTTGCCTTGTGGTATTTCTAGGATATGATGATGATTGGAAAAGTACCCAATATATTTCAGTGTGATTTGTGCGAGATTGTGGTATTTTGGAGGTTAAAATGGCTTATTAGTAGACTTTGATCAATATTTATTATTCTTTACATTAAATGGAAAAATGGAATACACCAAAAGATTTAAAATATTGGTTTTAAATTGGTAATATAGCTCGTGTGATTTTAAGACTTTGGTATCTTATTTTGACTCTTAGTTCAAAAAGTTGTGAATATAGATCATGGGTGTCAATTTTGTAAAAATGATATTTAATTAAAAATATGATATCACCATTGAGTCTGGATCATTGAATTTGATAGGGTAGCATAGTTCATTTGCGTTCTTAATAGTCAAGAAGAATCCATAGGGGTTCACACAGACTTGGAATTTTCTGTGTCTCCACAACTGGTTTAATAAAAGCTAGTGTGACTTCTTAAGCGACTCTTTGGTCACTTTAGTGGAGGGTGGTTTAGTGTCCATGATCGGCTCAACATGTACCACTTTTACAGCCTACCAAATCATCTAGGGTACCTTTTTAGCGGTCACCCCATTGCTTTAGTGCTGACCGCTTAATCCATTGATGGCCTTCTTTAGAAATACCAGGTTAATATAAATACCTCTTTCTCAATTTTCCCACGATTCTGGAGACTTATAGCTTTGAATTTTAGAATTTTTGGGTGACTCCTTCCTTTTTTGATTTTTGGTAAGTTCCAAATTCCTATTATAATTATTTTCTTCGATTCATGTCCTCTAATGATTGTTGAATCATAATTTTAAATATAGAATTTAGGATTTTGTATGAAAGGCCTAAATTGGTATTACTTCAATTTTAAGACCATATTGAACCCGTTTCACTTAGGTTTTCTTCCGTGGCTTCCTTTAGTCATTGGTAATATATTTTTAAAGAAATTTTTTTGTTTTACCCTTCTTTTTTAAAAACTCATTTTAGGGATCTTTTCTGACCCTAGTTTGAAAATGGGCAATATAAGTATCGTTGGAATCCTTTTGACGTGTATAATTTGTATTTATAGAATATGTATTTTTATGTTTTAGTGATTGGAGTATTTTGGACATAATTTTCTTCATGAAAGGTTGGTTGTGGCTTAACTTTATTTAGAATGAGATGGGTAATTCATTTTGACATAAAAGCATGTTATAGGTATGCGAACCAATCATGAACATGTTTTAGTCACTATTTTGTGCTTATGTGGGGTCTATATTTTTATTATTGGTGGTTTTAGACATTATTTGCGATGTGTGGCCATGGGGGGTCTTATGCGAGGTTGTTGGCCTAATATTGATATTTATATATATATACATTGTTGTATTCATTGGGGTGGAAACTGCCTAAGTAGGGATTTATATGGTATCAATGACATATTATTGTATATCTTACTCTACTGGTATATAGATTATATTGATTCATCGATGGTTGGTATATAGAGTGGATTTTCACCTCACCTGGTTGGTAAATTGGTTGGATTTTAAATTTCTTATTCTAGTTTAGTTGCGGGCATTAAATTCTCATATCAAATACATTTATGAGATATTGGTAACATTGTGGAAATACTAGTTTTTGATAGAAAATGTGACATCTTTAAAAATCCTCTACTAAAGTATGTGCTAGAGAGGATTTATGAATATTTGATTGGTATTAGTTATTGGATTGTATATGGGTTGCAAACCCCTCATGGGTCCTACTTTGGGAGCATGTCAGTAGGTTATACTGAAGTTGTGCGCAAACCTCAGACATATCACATCTTCACTGTATTTCATACATTATTAATATTTTTTGTTATGTTTCATCCTTGATTTATATCTATTTAGTTGTGCTTCATTCTTGTACTTGTATTTTGTTTTGGTTTATATTTTAGAATTGTTAGTGGAGATATTATGAGCTACCATTAGGTACATTTCCTTATTATAGGTGACGTTCCCATAGTGTGTATTTTATATACTTTATTTTAAACATTTCTCAAACGACCTATGATGCCTAGAAAGTACAAGTGGACCATACTCATCTCTACTGTGCCCTTTTGGTATAGATCCAGGTATAAGTGTACCATGCAGTAGCTGATCATAGGCTGTGCTTGGGGTATTCTGAGGTTGCGGTCAACCCATGATTCTAGAATAGATCTTCTACCTTTTATTATATAGTCTATGTCATGTCCGTAATTAGAGATTGATTACGCCCCTTTTGGATTATCCATTCTATATTTTGACTTTGAGATGTACATAGTTGGTTCTTACACTACGACACCAGAATTAAGGGTTATTCATGGTATTATTACTATGTATTTTATGCAATTATTGTGTAAGGGTGTTGCAACTTTATTTTAGAAGTCTTTCCTTGAGTTTTGGGTGCTATCCCTTTTTGTTCCAATTTGGGTAATTGGATTACTTAATAAGGCTTATTGCAATGTATGTCATCATGGCCCTTGGTTTGTGGGTTATGGAAAACTAGTATTAGAGCAGCCAGATTCATTGGTCTCTTTAGTGTTAGAACATGGTTTCTAGTAGAGTCTCACGAATTGAAACATATATGTCCATATCTATCTTTAAGAGGACATAAGATACCTTCTGGAAAATTTCCCTTATTTTTTCTTTATCATTTAGATTTTTTCCTTACCTTTTTATTAAATTTAATTTCATTCTTTTCTGTGAAGATGGTGACGACTAGATCTTGTGAGGCTAGAGTTGTTGAGCCATCGTTCGATGAGTGAGAAAGTCTAAGGGTGAGTTGCAGGTAGTGGAGTTACCTGAGGTAGAGGAAGTCCATGAGGATCTGCCCCATCCGAATGTAGTACTAAGAGGCTCTCCTATGATCCTCAGATTGAGCATGCTGGAGATATAGGGCCTACTCTTATCCCATAATGTTATTCTGCCCTAGTCTTTGAGAGGTTATTGATTTTTTTACTGATGCATTTAGAGGGTGACCCTTAGAGTGTACCTAGTGTTCCTCCATCTCTTAGTATTGTACCTCTATCGATGCTAGAGCCTACCTATTATGTTTTCTCATTTCCATGTATAAATCCTCCTATGGTATCGATATCTGCTTATGGTACCCTACAGAACCCGAGTGTTGTTCATCCTTTTATTTTGGTTTTCTAGTATGGTATTCCGAGATAAAGACTTCAGCCTTCATCTATGTAACATCCTTAGGTGGGATTTCTTCCATCCAAATTCACTATGTTTTCTATTTTAATAAGTATATGTATGTCAAAGTATCAGAAGAGGTTTGACAAATTCACCAAAATCGGTCTGCTGAGATTCAATTTTTATAAATATGAATTTGATTTTTATTGTTTGTTGAAGTTGCATAACCTTGGATTACTTGAGTCATATGGGGTTGATTACACTACCTACCAGTTGAGAAATGCATCCACGAAATAGTGATGATCATTTGTTAGTTATAGACTCTTGGGCTCCGTAGAAATGACTTTGGATTAATTTGTTAAGGTCTTTTCGACTTGCTTTATGCCTTTCAGTTTGAGGTATTAGATATGATATGAGTTTGACCACTTGGAGTAGAGCTCCATAATTATTATAGATTATGAGTCACGTTTTTATGCCTTTTCTAGATATTTTTATACAGAGTATTACCACTCAGTCTGAGAAGGTTTAGATGTTCATGAAGGGGTTGGATATTTCTCTTCAGTTATTATGGATCAGATGGTATTTTCAGGTGAATTATTTCACAGTATAGTGGATCATGTAAATATGATCGAGTCTATTCTTCGAGCTTCTTAGGTAGAATCAAAGAGGACTCGCCCAGGGCAAATTCAGTAGTCACACTTATTGAGGCAAAAATTTTAGATTCTGCCATGTGTATCATAGCAGACCGGTGCAATCATCTTTGTAGGGTGCAGTGTAAGATACCATAAAATTTTGATGATTTTATTTTTGAACTTTTTGCATGCATAATATCAATTTTTAGCTTGAATTGTGTTTAGGGATGTTAAAAGGGTGTTTGGGAATGTTTTGAAATTTTCAAAAGGGGTTCGGGGTAATTTTGGGACTCCATGGTAGTGAGGGTCCATGATAATGCTGTTTTACAGAGGTTAACCTCTATGATATCTCCATGGCACGGAGGATAACCTCCGCAATAATGGTGTGCCATACCAATGTGTTTATTTCTTCTAGTTTTGTTTTTATTTCATTTGAGGTGAGGGATTTTTTGTATTTTTATCCCTTATACGAACTTTAAACATAAAATAAGTCTCTTTTGTTTTTATTCATATGTTGATACCAAGTGGTAAATGCCTTAATGAATGTCTCTTGTGTTAATGGTTGGAATTATTTGTAAAGTGATTTTAATTTGGGCTTCAAGGGGAATGTTGTAACGCTCTGAATCTGGTACCCAAAATGCTACACAGTGCTCATAATCCCAAAGGACCACAAGTTAACCCATGACTGATATCTGTAACTGAGTGCTGAATAATAATGGTAATATCATAAATGTGGAAACATAAAATGAAAGGCCATAAGGTTCAATACTGATACATAACTGAAAATATGGTATAACCATACAAAAACAACTAAAATAACTTTCTAAACATGTTGTAATCTGAAAGCCTCTAAAACTAAACTGTGTGAATAAAAATTTAATGGGATAATCCACCAACTAACCCTATCTACTAAAATAAACTAAGTACTGAAAGAATGAAATAATCAAATAATAACATCCTTGAATGATGAGGACTCACTGCTGACTCTGACTGTTGAAACTGTAATGCTACTAATACTCTAGAGCGCTTGCTTCTGAACCTATAGTATAAAAAACCATATCGCAAATGTGTCACTCCAATTGAATGTACTGGTATGCCAGTGAGGTAGGCTGAATGCAATGGTTCATATTCATGAACAATACTAACTGACTGAATAACATAAATGTGAGAATACATGCATGAATACGTAACTATATGTGAGATCATGATAACACTAACTCATGAATTTTGATAACATGGATTTACTGATATCTGGGTACTAATACTGGGGTACTGAAAGACTAAGTCTATTGAGTACTAAGGAACTGATGTCATATTGTTGATAAAGGAATGAATGTTTCTGACAGTTCTGATTATGAAGAACTGGTCTGATTGTCTGTAACTGCCAGTCCTTAAATTTGAATACTGGTAACATGAATTTCATATAATTAATATACTATTAATTGGGTGATTGTGTCTGACAATCCTGATTCTGATGGAACTAGCTGAGTTCCATACTGAGCTGAGCGACTGTATCTGACAGTCCTGAAACTGTAGAACTAAACTGATTCTATTACTGAAACTGGATCCAAAACTGAGACTGTGGGAAGTAATCATCTAACCGACATGCCTAGAAACTGAACTGGTGGGGTCCAACCTGTAACCCCAGCTCGAAGGGAGTTAGTACCATGCCACGGGGAAAGACAAGTTGTGAGTAAACCCTCTTTGACAGGGAGCTCTTCTATCAACCATTTCTAGTAGGAAAAATTAAAATGAGGTGTATAATCCCTAAAATCATAGGTTACATCTCAACCTAAGCTTGATACGTAGTTCTTCAACACAAGGATTGCTTCTAAGCATCACACCCTCTACTGGCTAACAGGTGAGTCCTCATCCTTTGGTTCACTCGGTGTTGAATCCTACTCCCAACTAAAGAGACACTGAATTGATTTAAACTGAACTGAATTGTTACTGATAGTATCTTTTAGCTAATTTGAAAAGAGTTCACTAAATTCCGTTGACTGATGGAATACTACTGAGATCAAATAACTGATTGAGATTACTGAGATTACTGAGTTTTCCTGATTCTTATAACTGACTGAATTCTAATGATCATGTCTTGAATGGGAGTATCATGAAAACTGACACTGGCTCTAGGCACACGACTAAATTTTTGGGTACAAGTACCCCCAAGAGTCGATGGCATTAAACTGACAAGACTTGGCACTTCGTGAACACAAAAGCAATATCAACAATTCATAATACAATAAGTTAGGGATTTCATGAAACACATGGTTGTCATAATGTTGTACATGGATGGAATTGCATATAGACATGTCATATTTTCATTAACCTAATCTCATGAACATTTCTTCAAATACTCATAATGCACACAATATCATGGAAGTCAGTCTTGGTCATAAGGGTAAAGGATGCATTTATTATTTAAGTCAGAATTGAGCTATAATACCCAATTTCTATCCTCCTAGCCATTTTGTCAAATAACCTACATGCACAACTTAGGGAATAGCTGAAATCATCAAATTACACATCATAAAGAACTCACTTCTTGGATTTCATCGTGCATGCTAATGTAGTTTCATGAAAACACATAAAGATTCCAACTTGGGAATAATACAACAAGATAAACAAGGTTACAAATAACCTACAACATATATATATCATATTTTATAATTTGAAAGATGGTTCTTGGACTTCATGGATGAAAGGAATACACAAATCAACACTTGACATACCTTAGTTCCTGATTTTACAAATATTGATGGAGAGATTCTTGAATTTGAATCCTTAATTGAAAACCCTAACTTGTTCTTGAGAGAAACTAGAGAGAAACTCTATATTTTGGGTGAAATATGGCTGAATCACGTGCTATTGGGTTTATCTAAGGATGGGAAATTGACCCTTTTGCCCTTAAAAATTTGGACATTTAATGACTAAAAGCTGGGTGCCTACGCTACAAGCGACGTGATGCGTTGATGGCTTCGACACGATACTCGAAGCATCGCGCCATGATCGGTTTGAGCCTTAGAATTTTTTACTCTAGCAGCCTACACAAATGTTGACCAACGCGATTGGGGATGCGGTACAGCATGATGGCATTGGTCCACTATTTTGGGACTCCAAACATGATCTAAACGTGTTCCGAAAAATCCAAACCTTTTACGGGAACACCTATTGACCTTCCTGATCATGAACTAATAGAAATACAGACCATTAAAGGACTTTAATGTAGGGAAATAAGATTGCCAACTTTCGAAGGATAATAATAGGCTAAGTCTAGGAACCTAGCTAGAATTTAATAAGTCTGGGACCGCTTGACAAACTTAAAGGACTAAATTAATCTTTAGGATTTTATGGGGTCTTATAATATCTCCGCCTTGAGAACATTCATCCTCAAGTGAGACTGACTGAGAGGGAAGAAAAGATAAATTGACGTACATACTGAACATGAACAACTTGAACATGATTCCATGACTAACATGACCGATAAACTAAATGTACCATACTGAACATGCATATCTGATTCATGGTTAACTGGTTCATGAATACATGACTGAATATGCAATGGTAATTGATACCAAGTTTATCATGGAAATCTGAGCATGAAACTAGATAAGTTCAAGGAAAACTGTTTCCTTAAATTAATAATGCTAATGAGCCTCAAATTAATTACTAGATATACACGAGAGAAAACACGAGAATATAACTGAGTCTGGAATATGATAAATAAGCTAGATATCATGATCTGAATTGAGTACCTTGAATACGCGGCTTACAACTGAGGTCAGTGTTTGAGTGTCAACTTATATGTACCTCCTTATTCCAAAATGGATTCATTAAGAGAAGAGACAATAACATGTTTTATGTCATGAGTGTTCGAGGAGTTATCGGGTATATCCCCCTTGGGACACTAGGTCCCTTAAAGAATACTGATTATGCTAAGATACTAAGAAAATCTAGGGCGATGGACAAGGCACCTATGAACTGAATCATGGCTGGATATCTGGGATCTGAATCTAAGACAAAGTAATTAGACCTTACGCACTGCAACTTAGACTACTGAAAAGATTTACGTGGGTGCTAAGCACGAATGTATAAATATATACTAACTTTATCTGATTAACCGAATAACTTATATTTGAATACTGGGCATGTAAGACTAAACTGTACTTAGTCTAGATAGCTAGACTGAGACTATAGGTATTATACATAGGAGGTAATGACTGACTGGGTAATATGAGGTAACTGAGTATGAGTGAGGGAAAACTATATTACCTTAGGAATGCAAGACCAGGCATCTAATCATGATTCAGAAACATTCTGTAAACTGAGGTACTATAATACTAATAACTGAGTAACTGATGGCCATATGCTATGGTCGGGTAATCCTAAAACTGGACTGAGTTTTTGATCTGATTACTGGACTAGGATTGGGACTGAGATTGTAGCTAAGATGGTAATTGATATTATAAATATAAGTAAGACTATAACTGAGACTGAATGTTGGTTTTCTATAACTAAGGGTTAGATTGGTATGGGAGTACTAAATTCTGATGGCTAAGTAATTGATAGCTGAAAGGTATGGTTTTGTAGGACTATCTGAGTCCTTTACAGAATAGTAATTACTAAACTGACATTGTAATTAAAGCCTGTAGGATGGAATATTAACACTACAGATTCACTAAGGGATCTAAACTGAGGTTATATGTGGCATAATCTGAGTTTGACTGAACACTAGGAGTGAAGTCATGAATCGCGTGGGCTAAGCATACTGTAAAGCATGACATGAGTGCATGAGTCATTAGCTACACGAACTGGGTTTGGCATTTTTGAATTTTTGGAACATGATCTGCAACATTCAATGAACTTGGACTCCTCATACGAGGAACTTGAAACACACACTATTCTATGAAAAGTGCATGGAACTGACTCACTAGTCTGGGGACTAGAAAAAGGTCATGTTAACATTTGTTCTAACCTTAAAGTTGACTGTTATGTAAAGAGTTACAAAAGAAAAAGGAAGCTCCTAAATCTGATGAAACGTGAACATGTAAATAAGGGATCTGTAACATACCAGTGGCTACATCAGGAGGATTTTCTTGATACTATCGAAACTTAAATACATAGAGTCTGTTTGGGCATTCCCCACTGATAGCACTGGAATTGGCACCCAGCTGATTCAGGGGACCGAGCTAGTTTGAAGGATGACCATGCTTACTTCTAGGGCCAGGCCTAGGACAATGTAGGACCTTGTGATATGTATCACCTAATCCAAAACACAGATCAGTACTATCTCTAAGGATGAGTTTTGGGAGGTTTTGGATGAAGTGGTTAGAGGCAAGCCTAGTTCGGCGAAAATTTTCATAGGTGGGGATTTCAATAGGCACATAGGGTCTTTACAGTTAGGCTATGATGATATGCGTGGGAGCTTTGGGTTTGGGGTTAGGAATGATGAGGAAGCTGCTCTTTTGGATTTTGTAAGGGCCTTTGGGTTGGTGGTAGTGAATTCCAGCTTTCTGAAGAAGGAAAAAAACTTAGTTACTTTCCATAGTAGGATAGCCAAGATTCAAATTGACTTTTTCCTGCTTAGGAAGGGGGATAGAGCTTTGTGTAAAGATTGTTAGGTAATCTCGAGTGAGAATCTTGCGACCCAGCATAGACTCCTGGTGATGAACTTGGTTATCAAAAAGGGCAAAATAAGGCGGGTTGGGAAGGGTTGGACTAGGGTTAGGTGGGGTAACCTGACTCTAGTTGGTGCTTTGGAGATAGGGTAAAAGTTAGAGGGGATGAGGGTGTGGGAGTAAAGGGGGGACGTGGATAGTATGTGGGATAGGGATGCTAGTTGCATCAGGGAGTCTTCTAGAGAGGTATTGGGTGTTTTAAGGGGCGAGTCCAACCAGTATTGGGGGGATTGGTGGTGAAATAAAAATGCTAAGAAAAAGGTCGAGATGAAGAAGATGACTTATGCTTAGTTGTTGGAAATTAAGGATATAGAAGAGAAGTAGGTGAGAAGAGAGAAGTACATGTTAGCAAAAAAGAAGGCTAAGTTAGTAGTCATGGATGCTAAGACAACAACTTTTGAGAGTTTATATACAGGGTTAGAGGAGAAAGACGGGGAGAAGAGGATGGTTAGGCTTGCCAAGGTTAGGGAAAGAAAGGTTCGTGATATGGACCAAGTGAAATACATTTAGGGAAGGATGGAAGAGTTTTAGTAGAAGACAGCCTCATTAACAAAAGATGGTAGTCTTATTTCCATAGGCTCTTTAATGATAAGGGAGATAGAGATATGGTGTTTGGGGAGTTGGAGCATTCCAAGGAGTGTCGCGACTTTGGATTTTGTCGGCATTTTAAGGTATATAAGGTCAGTGAGGCTATTCGCAAGATACGAAGTGGCAGGGCGACGGGGCCTAATGAGATTCCAGTGGATTTTTGGAAGTTCTCTGGCTTGTCAGGTTTGAGGTGGCTGACCAACTTATTTTACAATATTTTTAAGTCAGCCAAGATGCCTGAGGCATGGAGATAGATAACCATAATTCCTTTATGTAAGAACAAGGGTGACATTCAGAGTTGTAATAACTACCGGGGTATTAAGTTGTTGATTCACACGATGAAGATTTGGGAGAGGGTGGTGGAATGGAGGTTGAGGAAGATTATGTCTATTTCATAGAATCAATTTGGTTTTATGCCTGGTCGCTCCATGACTGAGGCAATTCACCTTGTGTGGAGACTGGTAGAGCAGTATAGAGAGAGAAAGAGGGATCTTTACATAGTGTTTATTGACATGGAAAAGGCATATAAAAAGGTCCCTAGGGAGGTTTTTTAGAGATGTTTAGGCGAAGAAGGGGCCCGGTGGAATATATTACAGAGATTAAGGACATGTATGAGGGAGCAAAGGCCCGGGTAAGGATAGTGGAAAGAGATTCTGAGCATTTCTCGGTCTTGACAGGGTTACACCCGGGATCAACTCTTAGTCCATTTTTATTAGCTTTGGTGATGGATATGTTGACGGGGAATATACAAGATATGGTGCCTTGGTGTATGCTTTTTGTGAATGATATAGTTTTGATAGATGAGTCGCGATAAGGGGTTAATTATAAGCTAGAGGTTTGGAGACAAACCCTGGAGTCTAAAGGTTTCAAGTTTAGTAGGACCAAGAAAAAGTACTTGGAGTGCAAGTTTAGTGACTCGAGGCAAGAGGAGGAGGTGGTAGTGAAGTTGGACTCTCAGGTGGTTTGTAAGAGGGATAGTTTTAAGTATCTCGAGTCGACGATTCAGGGAAATAAAGAGATAGACAAGGATGTCTCTCACCATATTGGGCAGGTTGGATGAAATAGAGGCTCTCTTCAGGAATTTTATGTGATAAAAACGTATCCCCAGGATGAAAGGCAAATTCTATAGAGTTACAGTCCGACCTACTATGTTGTATGGATATGAGGATGTTGTGTTGGATGTGTGGATGCACAAGGGCTGACAGGGTTAGGAATGAAATTATTCAAGAGAAGGTGAGAGTGGTGTCAGTGGAGGATAGAATGTGGAAAGTGAGGTTGAGATGGTTTGGTCATGTGATGAGGAGAGGCACAGATGCCCCAGTTCGTAGGTGTGAGAGGTTGGCCTTGGAAGGTTTTAAATGGGGTAGGGGTAGGCCAAAGAAATACTGGAGATAAGTTATTAAACGTAACATGGAGCAGTTACAGCTGACTAAGGATATGACCCTAGATAGGAAGATATAGAGGAAAAGCATTAGGATAGAGTGCTAAGGGTGTGGTTGAGTCATAGTAAGGATTTAGGTGGAATTTGGTGTCCTTTGTTTGGAAATGTACGTATTTTTGTGGATGTCGTACCTATGTTATTTTATCGTATTCTATGCTCTTGATGCTTTTGTATACTGCCTTTTATCTTGAGCCGGGGGTCTATCGGAAATAGTCTCTCTACCTTTGTAGAGGTAATGCTATAGACTACGTACACTCTACCCTCCCCAGACCCCACAATGTGGGAATATACTATGTTTGTTGTTGTTGTTGTTGTTATGAGGTTGGCCCGTATCTATATTTATGATATAGTTCATCTTCATGGTGTACCAATTTCAATTATCTCAAATAGAGGTTCAATGTTGACATCTCACATTTGGAAGTGCTTTTTAGAGTATTTGAGTACTTAAGTTGATCTTAGCGAAATATTTCACCCCTAGACCAACGATCAGTCGAAGAAAATTATTTTGATTTTAGAAGAAATGCTCCTTGTGTTATGGACATTGGAAGTCAGTTGGAGCAATATCTAGTATTGGTGAGTCTGCATATAATAATAGCTACCATTCGAATTTTCAGATGGCTCCCGTCTTGGCTTTGTATAGTAGGCATTGTTACTCTGTAATTTGTTGATTTGAGGTTTCTGAAAGTTGATCATGAGTTAAGGACTTGTTTTGAGAGTCATTGGATTGAGTTCAAGCCATTTAGGATAGACTTCGAGTGGTTTAGAGTAAGAAGAAGTGTTATGCGGATCGTAGACTTTGTGCCTTGTTATTTAGTGTTAGTGATCTAGTCTTCCTTTGTACTTCTACAATGAAGGGCTTGATGAGGTTTGGGAAGAGGGGAAATAATAGCCCCCGGTAGATTTTATTTGAGATTCTTTGAACTATTGCGGATGTGGATTATGAGTTAGAACTTCCCCCAAACTTATTAGTTATTCATCCAATTTTTTATATTTAAATGTTTTGGTGTTACATTTTTTATGAGTCTCATGTTATTTGTTTGGATTCACTGCAATTGGATGAGACGTTGTCTTTTGCTGCGAAGCCTGTCTCCATTTTAGCTAGGAATATGAGATGGTTGCATTCTAGATATATTTTGAAGGTTATTGTCTATTGGAGACATCGACCTGTAGATGAGGCTACTTGGATGTCAAGTCATATGTGCATGGTAGTTATACTAAACTTTTTGCTAATTTAGGTATTCCCATTATATGTAGTTTGAGGACGAACAACATTTTTAGTGGTGGATGATGTAATGACTTGATTTTTGTGAATTAGTCATTTCTATGTGATTTGACCATTTTCCCATTCTCCATTATTTCTTGGGAGTACTTCTGACATGTGGGAATAGTTATCACAATTTCCAATGCAATTTAGTGTGATTTATACGTATTTGTGATTTTTTTGAAGTTTAAAGGGTTTATTAGTTTAAACAGACTTCACCAGCAGATCCGAAACATTGACTTTAGGTTGGTAACATGGTTGGGTGATTTTACGGCTTTGATATCTCATTTTGACCCTCAGTTTGAGAAGTTGTGAATATAGGTCTCGGGAGTCAATTTTGTGAAAATATTTTTTTTTTAAAATCGAATACAACCATTGGATCTAGAACATTGAATTTGATAGGGTAGCATAGTTTGTTAGTGTTCTTTGGATTATGGATGAATATCGAGGGGTTTGCGGAGACTTGGAATTTTCAAGTCTCCACAACTGGTGAAACAAAAACTAGTGTGATCGCTAAAGAGGCCATTTTTGTGATTTAGCGGAAGGTGATTTGGCGGCCCTGACCGGCTTAGTAGGTACCACTTTAGCAGTCACTTAAGCTCTTTAGCGCTTGCCGCTAAAGAAACCCAAGTCCCACTTTAAGGGTCTTCCACCTCAGCTATGGTATCGCTTTGGCAGTCACCCAGGCACTTTACCACTGACTGCCAAACCGGCCCAAGGCTTTCTTTGGCCATCTCATATTATAAATACCCCTTTCTCAATTTTTCCACCATTTTTAGGACTTGGAGATTTGAGTTTTAGAGTTTCAGAGCGATTCTTTCATTTTTGAGCTTGGGTAAGATCCAAATAACTATTACAAGTATTTTCTTTGATTTTTTTCATCTAAATCTTCTTAAATCATGATTTCAAATGTAGAATTTGGGATTTTTTCTTGGAAGTTCTAAATTTGTATTTCTTTAATTTCAACCCCAAATTCAACCAGTTCTCACTTAGGTTTTCTTCTATAGCTTTCTTTAATCATGGGTAATATATTTTTGAAGAAATATTTTGATTTTACCCTTCGTTTTTCAAAAACTTATTTTGGGGGTCTATTTTGACCCCAATTAAAAAATGGTCAATATGGGTATCGTTGCCATTCTTTTGACGCATATAATATGTATTTGTATATTTTATTTGATTTTAAGGTATTTCATGTGGGGAAGGCCTCGTGAATGGAGGCTTTTGGACCATGTTTTCTTTATTTGAGGTAGGTTGTCTCTTAACATTCCTCAGACTGTGTTGGGTAGTTTATATTGACATAAAATATTGCTATGGGTATGTTAACCAATCATTAAAATATTTCTACTACTATTGTATGCTCGTATGGGGACTTATGTTGTTGCTACTGGTTGTTTGAGACATTATTTGCTATGTATGACTGTGTGGCGTCTTATGTGAGGTTGTCAGCCTGCTATAGATGTATGTTTAGTTGTATTCCTTATGTTGGAAATTGCCTAAGCGGGTAGTTATGTACTATAAGTTACATATTATGGAATATCTTACTCTACTCATACATAGATTATATTGAATCATGGATGGTTGGTATATTGACTGGATTTTTGACTCTCCTGGTTGGTATATTAATTGGATCTTGAAATTTTTATTCTTGTTTGGTTTTGAGCATTATGTCTTCATATCATATACATTTATGAGAAATTGGTACCACTGTGTAAATACTAGTTTTAATGAAAGAAAATGTGATATCTTTAATAACCCTTTTGCCAAAGTATGTTTAGAAGAAGAGTTATAGATATTAGATTCGTATTAGCTATTGAATTGTATATGAGTTCCTAACCACCATGGGTCCTATCTCGGGAGCACAACTCTATTGATGTATATGGTGGTTGTATGATAACCTCAGACATATCACATCATAATCATCATCATCTTCTTCATTATATTTCATACATTGTGTGCATTCTATTTCATGTTTTCATCATCGATTGATATCTATTTAGTTGTGCTTCATTCTTGTACTTGTATTTAGTATATGTGTACATTTTAGAACTTTTAGTAGAAATGGTGTGTGCTACTATTTGGGACATTTTTTAATTGGCTGTGATGTGCCTATAATGTTTATTACATATATTTTATTTTTTCTTTGCTTAGTTGGCCTATGATACCAACTGAGTACAAGTGGACTGTACTCGTCCGTACTGGCAAATCTAGGTATGAGTGAGTCGCGTGATTATTGATCTAGGGCGGTGCTTAGAGTATTTCAAGGTAGTGGTTGACCCATGCTTCTTGAATAGATATCTTACCTCTTCATTTATAGTCTATGTCTTGTTCAGATTTATAGATAGACTATGTTACTTATGGATTATTTGTTGGTTTATGACTTCGAGATGTACTTAGTTGGTTCTTACACTGCGATACTGGATTTTGGAGTGATTTATGGTATTATTACTATATATTTTCTTCTATTGTTGCCTAAGTGTGGTTCGGCATTGTTCTAGAAGTCTTGCCCTGGGTTTTGGGTTTTGTTGTCCCTTCCGAATTAGTCTAGGTGATTCACATGCTTGTCTAGGCTTGTTTTGATGAGTGCAATCATTATCCTTGGTGTTTGGGATATGACACTTAAATCCCTATTGTTAATCGTTTTTCTTATTTTCTACCTCTTTAGTTCAGTAAGTAAAGAATTTAGATGAGTTGTATCATTTGCAACCGTTAAACAACAATCAATACAAATGGAATAACAATACATTCATAAACCTCATTCAGAAATCACTACGTGCTTTAACCTACTTCATTAATTTATCATGGTTTCCAAAATCGTAGTTATGAGATTTATCTACTCATGTTCATAAGGTCACGAAAAGAATTTGTCAAAGGACTCATTATAATTACTTACAAATCATGAACAAGAAATCTAGAATCTTGAATAATCATTGAAATCTCAATCATCAAGAATTGAAGTATGTAATATTCTTCAAAACCTAGGAACAAGATATCGTTATATGTTTCAAAGGATTAAAACTACATACAAGCAAACAAAGATGGAAAACAAGAATAAACCAATTTTTTCTGGCCTCAACAATGTCTTCTAGCTCCCCCTTCCTCAAAAGTTATGAACAAATTGTGTTTAGGAAATATTTACAGGTGTAGGAAAATTTCCCAAATAAAATAACTGAATCTAAAATAGGCTGGAAAAACTGAAATCGGAAAGAATCTGTGTCGCATTTTCCTATGGCTAACATGACTTAGGGTCTTTATTTTTTTCCTTGTGCCAAGAATACCTTTTAATTGTTGTACAATTTTTGAATACATGTAAATATTGATAAAATATCACATTTAATCTATTAAGATGTCTTCTTGATTTCCTTAAATATTTTTTCCATTTTTCTTTTCTTTTTGGCTTCAAATTTGTTCAGCTTTACATAGTTTTAATCCTACACATAAAAATATAATATTAAGCATAGTCCATAAAATCATTGATCAAAAGGGATAAATAAAAATAATAAATTTTAGGTAAATAATGACTACATATATTCCTTTTTGGCTTCAAATCATGTATTTAATTTTCTCTCTAATCCCTATTGCGAACGACACCTTAAGAAGGAAAGGTGTGTCTCTGAGTGTTTGTGTAGTGTTGTCACTACAAAGATAGTGTGATCTGGGTTATTATGAGCTACAAGTAGAAGTCTAACCCCAGAGTACAAAGTATTAATCTACGGATAGTGATTGGATGATGTAAGTACCTAGAGTTATGCATCCATACATCAGTAATAAGTTGATACATCCCTAATGTGATGTCTATGGTGTAATGAATTTGTGTAGATTCCATAGTAGTATATATTGAGAAAGAGTTACTGATTAAGATGAATTAGAGTATGTCATCATGGAAAGAAATTTCAAGTCTATGTTATGAATGAAAGTATAGAATGGTTTAGAAATATTCATATTTAGAAGGTTTCACGACTAAAATAATGGATCCTATGAGAACCTACACAACTCTACCCTAAATAGAAGAACCCTACCACCCAACCTTTAAACACAATGGAAAACATTTATAAAACCTTAAACAACATTATTACATAATAATCTATTCTTTTAAAACAAAACTTATTACAACGTACAATGTGGAATTTAATTATAGAAATTACAAGAGCCTAGTCTAAATAGGTACTAGAGAACCAAAAAAATGAGGGATGATTCAAGACACATCATCTATGTAAGAGTAGAATGGTAGGATGAAAATGCTAAGATTACAATCTTAAATAGGTGTAGCTGACGTTGTCAATATATTAACCTAACAAAGAGTTGGGGTTGAATCTACAAGGAACAATGTGAGTGGCGATTGAGTAAGATAATAATAGAAGAAACTTGCTAAATTCAAACCTATGATACAAGTATTTTGGGGGTTTTATTTGAAGGATATTTAGTTTCATAATTTATTGAATTATGGCAATTATTTTGAAGATTGAACAATTGGATATAAGAGAAGTGTTGATAGAACTTGTGGTTATGCCTTCCTATGTGTGGGTTCATGCATAGGTATTTTATTAGTTGTCCAAATTTATCTAGGAGTCATTGGTAGTCAAGATATAGAGGTATTAGTGTCAATCTTTCAATAAAACACAAAATATGGCCTCAGTTAACATTCTTATGTCTATTAGATGATATTGAATGAATAATTCAAGTTATTGTTCACACTCATTCCTCACCCATATACCCTCTTTCAATGATGACATGGGTTCTAAGGTAGTTGGGGTTTGGAATCCCTAATTCTTAGTTGAAACATGGAATGAATGCAAAACCCATATCAAATAGCTAATTTGGAGGATAAATATACAAAACCCATGCACTAATCACAACCTATTCAAGCATAACCCCAATAAAAAAAGTAGCTACCCATGGAGAAAGAAAGTAACGATATACCTAAAATCCCATCAAATAAATCCATTGAAAGTAAAGAGAATGCAATATCCAAGATTTAGTTTCAAAGAATCTTCAATCAAAACTACTAATTCTTCAATTGAGATTTACTCCAACTTTTCTTCGGTCCAAAAAATAGTACAATAATGTTAAATGGACAATGAAAATGAGCTAAAACCCCTATTTAAGCCAAAATTCCATATTTGCCAAATATTACAAAAATTTCACTTTACTCTTGATTTGCATGAGCACATCCAAAGAAGATAGAGCATACATGGAGAGTAGATAGAGAGTGGATCCATAGAAGATTGGGAGAAGATAGGGTTGATTTGGTCATTTTGGCTATTCACTTGCATGGGTGGCCTCTAGTCACACCAATGTAGTCTTTAGTGCTCTTTTCTATTTGACCTCTTGTTTACTTGAATGACTTGATCATCTTCCCTTTTCAACCTTTAAGTACACAAATGAGTATAAAGTATGATATTAACATCAAGTAAATGGAAAAGAATGATAATTTAATCTTAAATGGTGCTAGCAAGTCATTAAATTGATGACTTATCAACACTCCAAACTTAACTATTGATTTTCCTCAAGCAACTAAGAATTATTCAATGAGATACGGTATTTTCAACTCAAATCCACCAAAAAGAAAGCTATACTCAAGGGCTAAGATAACAAAGCTCTACAATGACTTCCCAAATAGGTCATGGCAACAAATAAACCAAAATTTTTCAATAAGAAAATAATTATGTATCAAGGATGCAAGTTTGTATCAAATCAACAAAGAATCTAAAGAGATGACACAAAATCTTCAAATATCATCTCAATCCTAACAATGTAACTTACCTTGCCTATTTACCCAAACTGTGAGTAATATTTCACCCTCAACCCAAAAGTATTTCGGTGCTCACATGCAAGAGTTAGCACCACACACAGAGGGACATTTCTATTCTTAAAGGAGCTCAAATAATGAAAGAATTCACACTCACTCTAAAAACAAAATTCAAGTATAATGAGTAAAATCATAGGATTGCCCTTTGTGTTTTTTGCCACAAATATAGACTTACCTATCATGAAATCACAATGGTCTTGAAGGTTTAGGTGAAGGTTTAATGTGCGGGATGGAATCTATGAATCAAGTGATTAAAAGAACTCCTTCAAAGCAATCGCTCATCCCCTTCTACCTTAAAATTTTCAGTTTATCCGCCTTATTCACCTCCAAATCTATTCTTTTGCTTCCCTTAACCTTTAACTTAGTATTTACCAAAAAAAACCCAACACACTATTTTATTTATTAATTTCTTTGATTTTTTAAGAGATTTTCTACCTTTAAGCTCTTCGTAGCCCCTCATTTATCTTATTTCTTTTCATGTTCTATGTGCTAGGCTATACTACTTTATCATCAAGCATATCTATTGTCTCTTAAGAACATGATTTGACAACCTTACATACACCTTTAATGGATCATCTTAGCATATCACATTCTTTCCCAAACATGAAATTTTAACTACCCTTACCTTATTCTCCCAAATAAATAACCCCCCAGACTTAGGCTTTTGCCTATATTTCATTATTTAGAATAACGCGATGCATCAAAGTAGGTTATGTGTTAAAAAGGAATATTTTCAAAAGGGTTTAGGTGTTTTATCATGGATATCATTACAAAAAAATTGGCTAAAGGCTCAAAGGGTTAAGTGTGTAGATTAAGGGTGTACATTCAACTTAAATTGATTTCTTTAATCTCATTCAACATACCTATTAAGTTCATCAATCTAACCTTCTTTTACTCATATCGAAGATGCTAAATTCACTCACTAACTAGTACCACTAACATTACCCAAACCAGGGCTAGGTTATGACGGGTATCTCAAGTCCAACAAGGATTGGATACCACCCCCAACACCTAAATCATTAGCCACCTTACACCCATGTCGAATAAATTCTAAACATATAACAAGATAGGAGAACTTGAAATTAAAGATGTAATGTTATTTGTAAAAAAATCAGCCAATAATAAAACAATCCCAAATCCACAGTAGTCCGACAAAGACTCTACCAAACTGATTATTAATAAAGTGTTGGGACATGTTCCCGAATATAGAATAAAATAGTATCCAATAGTCTTAACTCAAAAGAAAAACATAATCCCGAAATAGAGCCATCCGGAGCATGAAAGATCACCATTTAAAGTCGACTCTCGATCAATCCACAATCATTGAGGGAGAGCAGTGAAAGTATGGACAAATCATCCATTGCATGAGGATACAACATTGAATGGAGGTTAGTGGGGTGAACGCTAGCATGTAACTCAGGGATAAATATAAATAATGTCGTCAATTCAAACCAAGTCATAACCATAATCAAATAAATATATGTATATCTATATATATATTCATATAGATATATTTCATGTCGTGATAGGGAACAAGGTTTCACATGCATTTTTTAAAACCTTAACCTGGATTGTGTAGCTCAACCATCATATAAAAGTACCCACGAGTTATATGGGACCCAGTTCTAACCCTCTGGTCGGGCCCTAGTACGTGTACTCATAAATATGAGAACAATCTCATATATATGGTCATGGGGGACTCGAACATCCCAACATATAATTAGGTGACTTATACACCTGCTCATATAATGATTTAAGGGGGTCTTGAATCTCTCTAATCATGAAATAATAATAATAAGGGGGACTCAAACCTCTTTAGTCACTTTTACCCTAAGTCTGTAATCTTGGTTTCAAGTGTCGCTCACTCGGACCTCCATTTTCATGACTCAGCTATGCAACCCTCATTAGAGCCCAATTAAACATCTATCGCACGATCTCAATCCTAAACCATATTTCAGATTATGGCACACATTATTGGTATCATTATTCCAACTGCAATTGCATGTAATAACAACATGCCAAAATAATTTCCATTTACTTTGAGAAAACAACCCCCTTTGTTTATTAATATAAGGTAGGGGACATCAACTCTCTTTGTTCATTAAATAATTCCATAATGTTTCAAATACCTCTTTATATCATGTAGTAGTTCAAGATTTGATTAATTTTTACAAATTCCCACCATTCTTCCCACTCATAACCAATTTCACACTATGGGGTTGGGATCATAACCACTTCAAAACTACAAATTAGGGAAAATCAAAATTTCGTAGTTCATTCACCATCACCTTTAACCCACAGGTTCACACCATATTTAAAACATGATTAATCCTATATAAACCATAGGGAAAAAATTGTTAAATAATAAGCATTAAAAACCCCAACCTTTGTTTCGAAACCAACATAAATATCTCATGAATAATACTTTATAATACATGTTTTCACAAAATTAACAATGAGGGAAGAGTAACATGCCTGTATAGAAAGATGTTCGAAGATAAATCACCCTTGGAATCCCTAATTCTTCAACCTATTGAAAACCCTAAGTGTTCTTGACCTTGAGAAATTTTAGAGTGTTAAGAAGTTACGTTTATGTGTTTATCAGGAACAATGATACCCCAAAGGTTTTATAAGAAATAGGTTTCAAGATGGGTAAGAGTGGAAATGTATAGAACGCCCTTAACATAAAAGCTAAAAAAGGGTCATCTTTGACTATGAGTCAACTCTTGACTCGTATCCACTCCTTACGACTCATTACCATGAGTCTTAACCAAGGTAGTACCCCCAAGGCACACTATACTGTTATGCTTATGACTAAATGGATGTACTCGTAATGGGACCTTACAACTCGTACTGTCCATTAGTAATCAACACAAAGCCCATATTGGGACTTACACTGGACACCCTACGATTACACCTAATGACTCATAACATATCCTTACGTCTAGTGAGACACTCTCACTAAGAGCAGAATCTAGCCACAAACTTATTGGTTTGGTTACGACTCATTCCAATGGCATTTCAGGACACCCTATAACTCATAGGGTGAGTCATTACAAAGGAAGTGAGCTCAAAGCGCATGAAATTTTCAAGGGTCAAAATTTAGGGTGTTTTAATTCTCCTTCACTTGGATAATTTAACCTCGAATTATTGGACAAGGAATTTATTAGAACAAATTGATTCCACATACCTCAAATATTGCCTTTAACAATGATAGAAAACAAAGATACTAAGGAATACATATACCATAAACATGATTATCCAAAATGGGAAATATGAATGGATACTTGGACTTTATGTCCTCTCCGTTTTCCTTGGAAGCCTCTTCAACATTATGGTTCATCCAGGGAAACTTTACAAAAGCTACGTACTTCATCCATAAATGATGAACTTTCTAATCCTATATTTTAACTAGGACTTTTTCATAAGATAAGGAATCTTAAATTCCCACCTCCTCCAAAGGACCAACCGTCGACGGATCACCCACGCACCTCCTCAATATCAAAACTTAAAACACCTGATGAATGAAGCTTAAACTAGGAGGCAACTCCAACTGATATGCAACATTACCAACCCTCTTTAACACCAAGTACTGACTAAAATATCGAGTGATGATCTTCCCCTTCTTACCAAACTACATCACTTTCTTCATTGGGATACCTTTAAGAATAACCAATCACCAACACTAAACTCCTACTCCCTTTGTCTCACATCTGCGTAGGACTTTTGGCAACTTTGGGTGGATTTAAAACTATCCCAAATCACCTTCACCTTTACCATGACTTAGTGAACAAAATCCAGGGCAAAAATATCAGCCTCACCAACTTCAAATCACTCGATGGGAGACCTACACCTCCTACCATACAAGGCATCAAAATAAGCTATACCAATACTAGTGTGGTAGCTATTATTATATGGAAACTCTATAATATGAAAATGATCACCTCAACTACAACCATAGTAAATCACACAAGCTCTAAGCATGGCTTCTAGTGTCTAAATAGTCCTTTCTGGTCGACTTTTGAATGTAGGTGGAAAGAAGTACTATGTCTTACCTTAATTCCTAATCCTATTTGAAATGAATGCCAAAACTGTGATAAGAATAGAGTACAATGATCTCACATGATAGAAACAAGCACCCCATGAAACTTCACATTGTCTAGGAGGAACAACTTCACATAATTCTCTGTAGAAAAAATTGTTCTCACAAGCAAGAAGTGAGAAAATTTAATTTTCTTTTACATAATGACCCAAATCAAATAAAAATGATCCCGAGACCGAGGAAGGTCGGTTACAAAGTCCATAGTAATTACTTCTAACTTTCATACAGATAACTCAATTTCTTTATACAACCCACCGAATCTTCAGTGCTCAACCTTCACTTATTGACACACCATGTATTTATCCATAAAATTGGCCACAACCTTTTTCATATTTTTCCACCAATAAATCTCCTAAAGATCGTGATACTTCTTTATTGAACTAGGATAAATAGGCTAACATGACTTATGATCCTCAGCTAAGATCCTCTCTTGCAACCCATCTACGTCTGGAACACATAATCTGCCTTGGTACCTCAAGATACCATCATAACCATCTCAAAAACTACAACTTTTTGTTGTCCCATATATCCCTTAATCTTTATTAAGATAATATTCAATACATGTTTCTCCTTTATTTCATTACCAAGAGATTACTGCACCAACTTTTGGACAAACATACCCCCATCCTAAGAGTCCAAGAGACAAACTCCAAGGTTAGCCAAACAGTTAATATCTTTCACTAATTCTAACTTATTCTCATCCACATGAGCTATACTTCCTATGTATATCCTACTATGAGCATCAACAACCATATTAGCTTTTCTTGGGTGGTAGTATAGATTCATGTAGTAGTCTTTCGGCAAATCAAGACACCTCCTCTCCCTAATATTCAACTACTTTAGTGCTAGCACAAATTATAGGCTCTTATGATCAGAAAAGATATCTACATGGAATCTTTACAAATAGTGATCTCAAATCTTCCATGTGAACACCATAACCAACAACTTCAAGTCATGAGTTGAATAATTCCTTTTATGAATTTTCAACTACCTAGAAGCTTAGGTCACCACCCTACCATACTTCATCAACACACACCCAAGTCCCACAAAGAACACATTGCAATAAACCATAAAATCTATCACTACCCTTAGGCAGGGTCAAAACTAGAGTTGAACTTAACTTATCTTTTAGCTTCTCAAAACTACCCTCATAAGCATCAGACTATAAGAACTTCACCTTTTTCTGAGTCGAATTAGTTAGCGGGGCGCAAGAAATTTTCAAGGGTCAAAATTCAGGGTGTTTCAATTCTCCTCCACATGGATCATTCGACCTCGAATGATGGGACAAGGAATTTTTTAGAACAAATTAATTCCACAAACCTCTAATATTGCCTTTAACAATAACAGAAAACAAAGATACTAAGGAATAAACATACCATAAACATGATTATCCAAAACGGGAAACAAGAATGGATACTTAGACTTTATATCCTCTCCGGCTTCCTAAGAAGCCTCTTCAACCTTGTGGTTCATCCACGGAAACTTTACCAAAGCTACGTACCTCATCAAAAACTGATGAACTTTCTAATCCTAAATTTTCACTAGGACTTTCTCATAAGATAAGGAATCTTAAATACCCACCACCTCTAAAGGAACAACTGTCGACGGATAACCCATGCACCTCCTCAATATCAAAACTTAAAACATCGAATTAATGGAGCTCAAACTAGGAGGCAACTCCAAATGATATGAAACATTACCAACCCTCTTTAACACCAAGTAAGGACCAAAATATCGAGGGATAATCTTTCCCTTCTTACAAAACAACATCACTTCCTTCATTGCGATACCTTTAACGATACCCAATCACCAACACTAAACTTCTACTCCCTTAGCTTCATATCTGCGTAGGACTTTTGGCGACTTTGGGTGGATTTAAAACTATCCCAAATCATATTTACCTTTACCATCACTTCGTGAACCAAATCCAAAGGCAAGAATATCAGCCTCACCAACTTTAAATCACCCGATGGGAGATCTACACCTCCTGCCATACAAGGCATTAAAATGAGCTATACCAATACAAGTGTGGTAGCTATTATTATATGGAAACTTTATAATATGAAAATGATCACCCCAATTATAGACATAGTAAATCACACAAGCTCTAAGCATGACTTCCAGTGTCTAAATAGTCCTTTCAGGTCGACTTTTGAATGTAGGTGGAAAGAAGTACTATCGCTTACCTTAATTTCCTAACCTCTTTGAAATGAATGCAGGAACTGTGATAAGAATTAAGTACCATGTTCTCACATGGAAGAAATAGGCACCCCATGAAACTTCACATTGTCTTGGAGGAACAACGTCGCATAATCCTCTGTCGAAAAATTTGTTCTCACTAGCAAGAAGTAAGAAGATTTAATCATCTTTTACATAATGACCAAAATCAAATAAAACTGATCCCGAGACCGAGGAAGGGCGATTATACAACGCTCCATACAAATAACTTAATTTCTTTATACAACTCTCTGAATCTTCAGTGCTCAACCTTCACTTATTGACACACCATGTATTTATCCATAAAATTGGCCACATCCTTTTTCATATTTTTCCACCAATAAATCTCCTAAGGATTGTGATACTTCTTTATTGAAATAGGATGAATGGACAAACATGACTTATGACCCTCAGCTAACATCCTCTTTTGCAACCCATCTACGTCTGGAACACATAATCTGCCTTGGTACCTCAAGATACGATCATAATCCATCTCAAAAGCTACAACTTTTTGTTTTCCCATATATCCCTTAATCTTTATTAAGATAGTATTCAATTCTTGTGTCTCCTTTATTTCATTACCAAGAGATTACTACACCAGCTTTTGTACAAACTCACCCCCATCCTATGAGTCCAAGAGACAAACTCTAAGGTTAGCCAAATAGTGAATATCTTTCACTAATTCCAACTTATTCTCATCCACATGAGCTATAGTCCCTATAGATATCCTACTATGAGCATCAACAACCATATTAGCTTTACTTGGGTGGTAATGTAGATTCATGTCATAGTCTTTCAACAAATCAAGCTACCTCCTCTCCCTGAGAGTCAACTACTTCTATGCTAGCACAAATTATAGGATCTTATGATCAGAAAAGATATCTACATGGAATTTTTACAAATAGTGATGCCAAATATTCAATGTGAACACCATAACCAACAACTCCAAGTCATGAGTTGAATAATTCCTCTCATGAGTTTTCAAATGCCTAGAAGCATAGGTCACTACCCTACTATACTGCATTAACACGCACCCAAGTTCCATAAAGGACACATCGCAATAAACCATAAAATCCATCATTACCCTTGGGCAGGGTCGAAAGTAGATCTGAAGTTAACTTATCTTTTAGCTCTCAAAACTACCCTCATAAGCATCAGACTATAAGAACTTCATCTTTTTCTAAGTCGACTTAGTCAGCGGGGCAGCTATAGTTAAGACACTCTCTACAAACCTCCTATAGTAACCAACTAAACCCAAGAAGCTCTATATATTGGTTGAAGTTGCGGGCCTAGGCTATTTTCTAACAACAATAACTTTTTGCGGATCTACTATGATCCCTTTGCTAATAATGACATGACCTAGAAAAGTAACAAATTTCAACCTGGACTCACACTTTAAAAGCTTAGCATTGAAATACTAATCCTTCAAAGTCTGCAAAACAATGCAAACATGGTCGGCGTTATCTGCCTCACTCTTGGAATACACAAGAATATCAACTATAAATAAGATAATGAACACGTCCAGAAACTGATAGAAGACCCTATTCATCAACTCCATGAATGCCATCGGAGCATTAGTCATATAAAAACATGACTTAGAATTCATAATAACTTTACCGGGTACAAAAGGCAATCTTAGGGATATCCACCTCCCTAATATTTAGCTGATGATAACACGATCAAAGATCAATTTTATAGAAATATCTTGCACCCTAAAGCTGGTCAAATAAATCATCAATACAAAGAAAAGGATAATTATATTTAACTATAGCATTATTCAACTGACACTAATTGATGCACATCCAAAGGGAACTCTCCTTTTTATGCATAAAAAAATAGGAGCACCCTATAGAGACACACTATGATGGATAAAACCCTTGCCAAGGAATTCTTTCAAGTTCTTCTTAAGCTCGTTCAACTTAGTATAAACCATTCTATAAGAAGGGATAGAGATAGAATGAGTGTTCAAAGAAAGGTCAATCCCAAAATCAATCTCTTTATTGGGAGGAATACCAAGGAGATCGTCAGGAAAAACCTTGAGGAATTATTAACCATGAGAATAGATTGTATGGAAGGACCCTTCGAGTTAGAATTTATAACCTGAACCAAATGATAATGACGTCCATTGGAAATCAATTTATGAGATCTAAGATACAATATGAATCTTTCATTAGCAACTAGAGACCCCTCTTCACACTCAATGACCGGCTTATTGGGGAATTTAAACTTGACCTTATAAGTTTGACAATCTAAGGAGGCATAGCAAGAATGTAATCAATCCATCCCTAATATAACATCAAAAACAACCATGTCCAACTCTATAAGATCTACAAGAGTTTCTCTACCACCAACCAATACCACAAAATCCCCATATTCATTTAGCAACATCAGAGTCACCCATTGGGGAAGAAATATAAGAGGGATCAGGGATACACTTTGGATCGAAATAAAAATGTAGAACCATAAATGGGGTCATATAAGAAAGAGTAGACCCCAAATCACAGAAGCAATACACATTATAAGAAAAGAGTCATAATATACCATTCAATATATTAGGAGATGCTTCAGAGTCCTAGCTGATAGCAAGAGAATCCAAGCAATTTTTGCCAGTGCCAGTACTAAAAACAAAAGATACACCCGTTGGTGCAGGAGTTCATGATGTGGCGTGTGGAATATTATTTGCTCGTAAAGAAACTTTTGAAGGACAATCCCCCTGCAAATGACAAATATGACCATATTTAAAACATTTGTTCCTCTTCTATTCACAAAAACCACGCTGTACCTACTCGTAAAATCTACAAAAAGGATATAATGGAGGAAACTGAACCCAACTAACTTTAGATTAGGCACCTTATGCCCTAAACCAACTATCATGCTGAGAACAAAGATCACCCGATGGCTTCAGATAAAGAGTACTAGACATAGAGTAGGATCCAGAATTCCCCCACTTTTTCTTAGACCACTTTCTTCCATATATACCACTCTTCTATTTGACCTTCACCCAGATCAAAAAATCTAAACTTATTATTTTGCTATTTTATTTTCTCTGCCTGCTTCTTCTTCTCTTCCTCAACCTGCTGCATATACACAACAAATCTGGAGATGTCCATATACTTCATAAACAAGGTAGCCTTACTCTTTAGAATCAAATCACAGGACAACCCAAAAATGAATTTCGTCATTCGCCCTTAATCTAGACACTAACTCAGGAGCATACCAGGACAACTAATGAAATTTCAAGGTATACTCTTTGACCATCATCCTTCATTGCTTTAGATTAATAAACATTTTGGATTTTTCCTCCTTCAACTCTTGAGGAAATATGTTTTCCAGAAAAGCACTATAGAAATCATCCCATGTTGCAAATTCGGCATCGTCTCCATAGATTGTTTCCATTCCTAATACCATTGGCATGCTACATCCTTCAATTGATAGGCAACAAATTTCACACCCTTAACATCTAAAGCATACATAACTCAAAAGATTTTCTCTATCTCATCAATAAAACCTTAAATATCCTTCACCATCTTAAAAAAAGTAAAAGTTGGAGAACTTGACCTCATATATTGGCCAACCCTTGTGGCCTTAGAAGAAGGAGTTAAAAAAGTTAAATGATTAGATTGAGAAACTACCAACTGAGAAAACATATGAATAAACTGATGAAATTTCACATTTGACATATCATCTTGAGGATCTCGAGGAGGACTAGAGGAAACAAATAAAACTCCAGAAGGATAATCAGGAATTGGATCCCTAGACCGAGTCTATACTTTATAAGCAGGGCACGTCCCATTCAATATTATCCTCAAGTAGGATATGTGAGTTTCCATGAGATTAAGATTATCCGGGAGGTATGATCTAAAAAGTGAACATACGATAATTAGAGAGACTCAAGGCCTTAGACTTTAGAGCTTGAAATAGAATAATAAGAAATTAAAATATTCCTTAGTACCTCATAGCCACTCCCTTATAATTGTGGTGAAATACAAACCCATAAAAGAGACTCTACTTGACACAATTTTGTAAGACACCTAATGGTACCAAACCTAGGCTCCGATACTAGCTTGATAAGACTCGAACAAGGTCCTAGTTGTGAAAGGCATCTCAAGTCCAATAATGACCGAAGACCACCCCAACACCCAAATTGTAGAACACTTTATACCTATGTTAGATGAATTTCAAACATATAAAATATAGAAAGAACTTGAAATTAAATATGTTATGATATGTGTATGACCAAACCAACCAACAACCAAACCATCCTAAGTCCAAAGTAGTCCGACAAAGCCTCTATTAAAATGAATATCAATAAAGTTTTGGGAAAAGCCCTCGACTATAGCAAAAAATAGCATCAAATAGTCTATAACTCAAAAGAAACATATAATCCTAAGATAGAGCTTTGTAGGGCGTAAAAACTCACTCTTTATATTTAACTTACGATCAATCCACAATAACTGAGCAAGAGAAGTAAAAGTGAAGCCAAATCCTACATCGCGTGCGGATACAATGTCCAAAGAGGGTTAGTAAGATGAAAGGTAGCATGTACCTCTGGGATAAAGATAATATAATGCTGTCAATTCAAACTAAGTCATCAAAGATCATAAACATATGAGGATACATTCTTACATACATACATATATATATATAATGTAGGGAATAGGGTTTAACATGCAATTTTAAAACCATAACCTAGATTGTGTATCTCAAACATCATACAATAGTTCCCACAGGATATAAGGGCCCCAGTTCGCACCCCTTAGTTGGGTCTCTGTAACGCCCTAAATTTCTATAACCGGAATGCTACACAGTGCTTATGATACTAAAGGACCACAAGCTAACCCTCTTCTGGTACCTGTACTGAGCATTGCATAATATAATGAAATACATGCGGAAAACTGGCGGAAACTTGCCATAAGGTTGAAAAACTTAACATACAACTAAATAATGTCTATCAATATCAAAACTGAAATAACTATTTGCATAACTAGTCTAAAAAACTCTATACTCTGAAAGTGTCTGAACTATCTGAATAAGGAGTTGATGGGACATGTCCCCAACTAACTCTAACTACTAAAATAAAATAAATCTAATGTAATAGTAAAATAATAAGAATTCTGGAATGATGAGGACTCACTGCTACGTCTACTAATGCTGACAGAGTCAGGAATACTAAGGGTTCCCCGGATCTCACGCTTCTGAACCTATTGTATAAGACACCATAGCACAAGAGAAAAATATGCATCAGTACTTTGAATGTACTGGTATGCTAGATGAGGTAAGGCTAAACGCAAGGGATTATGCATGAATAATACTAACTAGACAATCTGAGTATGCTGAATGAGAATACATGCATGAATGCATAAACTATCACTGAAATCGTAGTAACACAAAATACTAACTTCTGAATACTGGTTTTTGAATACTGACTTACTGATTTTTTAGTCTACTAGTACTGATATCAAAGTTCACTGACTCTGGGATACTGAACAGCTGAGTCTACTCATAATAATAATGATTGACTATATCTGAGATCATGCCTATTTAACGGGTGACCTCTGATTCTACTGTGATGATGATGGTTTATATCTAAGATCAAGCCTATCTAGCAGGTGAACTCTAAATCTACTAATAGTCATAATAATTGACTAAGTTTGAGATTAAGCCTATCTAGTGGGTGATATCTAAATCTGGGGAACTATCTAACTTCCTCACTGAGTTGTGTGACCATATCTGACGGTACAAAATCTGAAGAACTATCTGAGTTCTTGATAGAGACTAAATCTAAAGCTGAAACTGTAGGAGTTCTCACTTAACCGACATTCCCCGATCTGAACTAGTGGGGACAAACCTATAACCCCGTTAGAAGGTTGTCAGTACTATGCCACGAGTATAGACACTACTATGGTCAAGCCTTTATAATGGGTTACCCTGAACAAGAAGTACAGTCTAAGGCATTAGGTGACTCCTAGAAGGTAGCCAAGACTTAATCTAACGGGTACTCCTGGTCCTGCACTGGCTACACAGTTCTAGAGTTCAGGGACTAATGCTAACAACTCTGCCTCTCTAACGGGGAAGCTGTCGTCCCTGCACTCGCTCGATGCTAGTTCCTACTCCCAAATAAAAGATAGTAAACTGATTCTTAAACTTTATTAGACAAAGCTAAATTTTTTACTGATCATCTTACTTGACTGATCTGAGTAAGTTCACTTGATTCCATTGCCTGGTGAAATACTTCACAATTCTACTTTCTGTTGAGTACTATTGAGTTCAGTAACTTACTGAGCTTTACTAAAATATGAACTGAATTTTAAAAACAACTGAGGTTTGAACTATATACAGAACTGAGTTAGACTGATATAGAGACTGGATTGAACTACTACTGAGATTACTTAATTTTTTTAAGTTCTGTAGTTGACTAAATACTACTGATCGTAGAACGACTGAGATTATCTTGAGACTGACTCGAATTTAGGCTAGCAACTAAGTTTTCGGGTATAAATACCCCCAGGACTCGATAGCATAAATAAATAATATAGGACCACACTTGAATATCATGAAAATGGACTTTCACTCATAGTACAATCAATACGATATCTCGTCAATCACTTGAATGTCATAAACATTTAAATGTATAGGGTATGCATACTAATATCTCATAGTTGTTCAATGAGGAATACACATGGATAAGAATGCATGCAACTTATCATAATACATTCACTAAGGCATTTCAACAAATGCTTGGCATGTACTAGTTATCACATAATTGAGGATTTTATACTTAACATACTAGAAAGGAACTATTCTCTTTACTTAAGCATTCTATCAAACATATGGGGAGCATGCTTTTGTTATACCACGGATGCTATTCTTAATTATGATGAATACATCAATATCATACAACTTGAAGGGGTTTTATCGTGAATATCACATAGTAGGATCAAAGCTTGGGTCTTTGAAATCAAGTCATGAATTAAAACTCATTAACAACATGAACTTCAATTTCTATTCACAAAAGTCATGACAATCTCATAAATATATAATCTTGAATTTAGAAAAGGATTCTTGAACTTCTTGGGTGAAAGGAACCCAAGAATCATCATCTAACATACATTAAAATCTTGAATCTCTAAGGAGAATGACTTTTCTTGAAGGTTCTTGAGTGGGAATCTCAATTCTTGATTACCTTCTGGAGAGTGTGATGGGGTCTTGAAGTTAATTGACATGAAACCCTAAGTTTGTTCTTGGGAACAAATAGGGTTAAAATTTTTTGAAACTAAATCACAATATCTAAGTATGTGTTTTTGTCATTTTTTGTCATGGAGGTAAGGTTTAGGGTGAGGCCCTTTTCTGGTACCTATACTGAGTACTGTATAATATAATGAAATAAAAGAAGAAAACTAGCAAAAACTTGCCATAAGGTTCATAAAACTTAACATACAACTGAATAATGTCTATCAATATCAAAACTAAAACAACTTTCTATATAACAAGTTTGAAAAACTCTATAGTCTTAAAGCCTCTGAACTGTCTGAATAAGGAGTTGATGGGGCATATCCTCAACTAACTCCAACTACTGAAATAAAATGAATCTAATGTAATACTGAAATTAGAAGTATCCTCGAATGATAAGAACTTACTGCTACCTCTACTGCTGCTGATTGAGTTTGGACTGCTAAGGGTTCTATGGATCTCACACTTCTGAACCTATGGTATAAGACACCATAGTGTAATAGAAAGGTATGCGTCAATACTTTAAATGTTCTAGTATGCTAGATGAGCTAAGGATAAATGCAAGGTCTTATGCATAAACAATATTGACTAGACAATCTGAGTATGTTGAATGAGAATACATGCATGAATGTATAAACTATCACTGAAATTATAGTAACACAAAATACTAACTTTTGAATACTGGTTTTTGAATACTGACTTACTGATGTATGAGTCTACTAGTACTGATATCTAAGTTCACGTTAGGATACTGAACAACTGAGTCTACTCATAATAATAATAATTCACTATATTTGAGATCTGGTCTATCTAGCGGGTGACCTCTGATTCTACTGTGATGATAATAGTTTATATCAGAGATCAGGACTATCTAGTTGGTGATCTCTAAATCTACTAATAATCATAATTATTGACTGAGTTTGAGATCAACCCTATCTAGTGGGTGATCTATGAATCTGGGGAACTATTTAAGTTCCTTATTAAGTCGTGTGACCGTATCGGATGATCCTAAATCTGATGAACTATCTGAGTTCTTGACTAAGACTGAATTTGAAGCTAACACTGTGGGATTTCTCACTTAACCGATATGCCCTAATCTGAACTGGTGGGATCCAACCTATAAGCCAGTTGGAAGGGTGTCAGTACCATGCCACGGGAAAACACACTACTATTGTCAAGCCTCTCTAACAGGTGACCCTGAAAAGAAATTCAAGCCTAAGGCATCGGGTGACTCTTAGAAGGTAGTCAAGCCTTAATCTAATGGGTGACTCCTGGTCCTGTGCTGGCTACATACTTCTAGAGTTCAGGGACTGAAGCTAATGACTCTGCCTCTCTAACGGGGAAGTGGTCGTCCCTGTACTCGCTCAGTGCTAGTTCCTACTTCAAACTGAAAGACATAAAACTGATTCTTAAAATGTATTATATTGAGCTAAATCTATTACTGATTATCTTACTTGACTGATCTGACCAAATTCACTGGATTCCATTGTCTGAGGGAACACTTCAGAATTCTACTTGCTATCTGAATACTACTAGTTCTGTAACTTGCTGAGCTTTACTGAAATCTTAACTGAATTTTGAATACAATTGAGGTCTAAACTAGATATGGAATTGAGCTTGACTGATATGGAGACTGGATTGAACTATTACTGAGATTACTCAATTTTCTTAAGTTCTGTAGTTGGCTGAATTCTACTGATCATAGCACAACTGAGATTATCTTGAGACTGACTCAGATCTAGACAAGAAGCAAAGTATTTAGGTATAAATACCCCCAGGACTCGATAGCATAAATAAATAATATAGGACTACACTTGAATATCATGACAATGGACTTTCACTCATAACACAATCATGATGATATCTCGTCAATCACTTGGATGTCATAAAAAGGTAAATGTATAGGGTATATATACTAATATCTCATAGTTGTTCAATAAGGAATACACATGAATAAGAATGCATGTAACTTATCATAATACATTCACTAATACATTTCAACAAACGCTTGGCATGTACTAGTTGTCACATAATTCAGGATTCCATGCTAAACATACTAAAAAGGCAATATTCTCTGTACTCAAGCATTCTATCAAACAAATGGGGAGCATGCTTTGATTATGTCACATATTCTATACTTAATTATCATGAATTCATCAATATCATGAAACTTGAAGGGGTTTTATCATGAACATCACATAGTAGGATCAAATCTTGGATCTTTGAAATCAAGTCATGAATTAAAACTCATCAACAACGTGAACTTCAATTTCTATTCACAAAAATCATGGAAATCTCATAAATATATAATCTTGAATTTAGAAAAGGATTCTTGAACTTCTTGGGTGAAAGGAACTCAAGAATCAACATCTAACATACCTAAAAACTTTTAATCTTGAAAGTGAATGACTTTTCTTGAAGGTTTTGGAATGGGAATCTTAATTCTTGATTACCTTGTGGAGAGTGTGATGGGGTCTTAAAGTTAATTGAGAAGAAACCCTAAGTTTGTTATTTGGAAAAAAGAGGTTTATGATCTTTTGAAACTAAATCACAACAGCTAAGTACGTGTTTTTGGAATTTTATGTCATGGGGGTAAGGTTTAGGGTGAGGGAAAAGACCAAAATACCCCTATGAAATCACTTCCCAGTTGCTGAAATTTTTAGTTGACGACCAAGGCTGATAAGCTGTCAGATCTATGATAGCCCGTCAGTCTAGGTCATCAACAGGGAGCTGAAATTGATGGGTTTCTATCTAAGTCTGATGACAAGGGCTGATAAGCCGTCAGATCTGTGATAAGTTGTCAGCTCGTGTCGTCACTTTGTTTCCAGGCTAACATGCTGTAGTAAAATAGGTATAGCTTCTTACTCCGATATCAGATTTGGGTGAAATTTGTATCGTTGGAAAGATAATTAAATTATATATATGTTGGTGGGTCATTAGCTCTAAATTTCATAGTATAACTAGAGATATTATCTTTTGAAGTTGACTATACCAATATCCTTCCCAAGAATTTTATCGGTAAGGGATGTTTTGATTCGTCTAATAGCTAGGACATATTTGAGGCCTTAATATACATCAAACTTGATAATAAAACTACCAAATCACTATAATTTATTTATCATGAGCTTGAAGAATGGTTCTACTATTGGTTGGGAATCTCGGGGTATTACAGTCCCAATCGTGTAACCGCACGAATCGGAGAACAATCTCATATATATGCACATGGGGGACTCAAACCTCCAAACATATACTAAGGTTACTTAATCACCTGAACATATAATGATTTCTGTGGGACTCTAACCTCCCTAATCAAATAATAATAATTATAAGAGGGACTCAATCCTCCCTAGTCAATTTGACCCCTGCGTCGGCAAATATGGTTTCTAGTGTCGGACAAATGAACCTTCATTTTCATGACTCATCTACACAATCCTCATCATCATACAATCTAATTCTAGAACCACATTTTACATTAAGGCATACATTATTGGGATTGTCATACCAACCACACTTGTAAGGTGATAAAAATATGCCAAAACAATTTTCAATTTACTTTGGAAAATAACTTCCACTGTTCATTAATACAAGGTCGGGGACACCAAATTTCTTTCTTCATTAATTCATACCATTGTGTTTCAAATATCTCTTTATATCATGCAATAGTTCAAGACTAGTTTAATTTAATACAAATTTCCACGTTTCTCATAACTCAAAACCTATTTTAACATAATGGGATTGGGGTCTTAACCAATTCAAATTCTACAAGTTTAGGAAAATCATAAATCCCTAGGTCATTCACCATACCCATGAACCCAAAATTTCACATCCTTATTTAAAGCATGATTAATCATATATAAACCATAAGGAAACATCATTCAACAACAAGCATTTAAAACCCCTAACCATGGTTTCAAAACCAACATAAACATCTCATGAATAATACTTTAAAACATATGCTTTTACGAAATTAAAAATGAAGGAACAGTAAAATGCATGTAATAGTAAGATGTAACGGAGAGAAATCACACTTGAAAGCCTTAATTCATCAACCTCTTGAAAACCTCAAGTGTTCTTAACCTTGAGGAATTTGAAAGTGTTAAAAAGTTACTTTTATGTGTTTATAAGGGATAAAGATACCCTAAAGGGGTTATAAGGCGTGGGTTTCAAGTTGGTTAAGAGGGGAAATATCTAGAATACACTTAAATTAAGAGATGAAAAAGGGTTATTTTTGACTACCAGTCAACCGTCGACTCATAGCCACTCCTTATGACTCATCACCATGACTCGTAACCAAGGAATTACCACTAAGCCACCCTATACTTTATACCTTATGACATAATTGCACTATTTAAATGGGACCCAACGGCTCGTAGTGTTCGATCGTAATCAACACAAAACCAAAATTTTGACTTGTACTTGACATGCTATGATTAAATCTAATGACTCATAACATACATATGGCTCGTAGTGAGCCACTCGTACTCACAGCAGAATCTAGCTGCAAACTTACTAGTTTATTTATGACTCATCAGGATATCCTATAACTCATAGGGTGAGTTGTTACCAAGGCAGTGAGCTCAAACCTCAAGAAAATTCCAAGGACAAAGATCCGTGGTGTTTCAAACACTTACATTCTAGTCATAACTATGTTCAAGATAGTATTCCATTAACAAATTATTTAACCACTCAACTCTATTCAACTCAAAATTATAGCTTGAGTTATACACCTTTACACATCTTATTTCTTAGAACTTAGCCAAACATGGCTATATATACTTACAACATTAATTTAATGTTTTATACATCCAAACTCCATACCTATAAGACTAGACATGGAGTTTCCTACGAAAGCTATAGATATTACATGTATCCAACCCCAGTCTATTACACATTGAACCATTATTTACTATGATTAAAGATCTTGTAACAAGTAAGGTACACAAAGGTTGCTATTTCTTTTTCTTCATGCCTCCATTAGTCCAATAATCTATAAATCAAAAAATTATAGAAGTAATTTATCAAAAATATTTGGATAACCACTTTGAAAACTCAAACCACTACTTCTATCAGTATTTATATTTTATTGAAAAATTATGTAAAAAATATTACAAATCACCTAATTAATAGCTTAAGAAAATTAAAAGATATAAAATATTTGGATGATTCTTTAAGTTATATCAGTGTCGCTTAAATTGAATAGAAGAAAAAGAATTATAAATTACAATAATTTAAAAATTAAATTATTTTAATGATTAATTATCTAAATTTTATTTGTATCATATAAACTGAGATTAAAAAATAACATATATTGGGATATTTATGATCTGGAGCATTAACCAAGGTTCAGTTAACCATTAACTAGTTCTATAATACTCAACCCATCTCTATTAATAATGTTCTAAAGATAAAGATTTGTCTTAATTGAATCAAGATTCCCAATAATCAAACTTTATGATTAATATTAATTAATTCATACTAGGAATTATTAGTTAAAAATTTAGATGTAATTCTAGTTGTACTGCCGTAAACTATAGATTTTTCCTAAAATCACATGGACTTAGCATTCTAATTCCCGAGAATTTCACCGATAAAAGCATTCTAATGATTCTAAGGTCTTATTGGATTGAAGGACAATGATATTGGTGGAAGAACATACATCATCAAATAGTTTCCATCCTAGAACATGGTAAATTGGCCCTAGGGCTTTAGTACAATGTTTTTGAGTTTAAAACCAAAAAATATCAAAAAGAAGCTCAAATAATGCTTGTTTCTTGATGAAGTGACATGACTATTATTGCAGTGACATTACTATAGCGGCTATTTTTTAGCATGGATAATCTTCAGTTAGTTAACAATAACATTTTACTCAAGAAACAGATTAACAAATAGTCTAATGCATTGGAAGTTAAACTTAATGCTCTTTGATTTGATAGGTATCGGGCCCCATCACTCTTTTTATTCAAGATGGAGTATAAGTTTTAAGTTGACCCTAGTTTAAACTTAGCTCGAAACTAATAGATAAAAAATTCTCCCAACTTAATTTGTGGTAAGGGTATTGTATGACCTTAAATCATGTATAATGCACTCTTATACTAAAAAGTTGATCCTATAACCAATGATGAATTAGGTTCTTATGACCTTACATTTACATTTTCAATAATGATTGAACGGGTTATTACAAAAGGTACCTTTGTATTTGAAGAGATGGTACATGATTTCCAAAACATTATGAACTCAATTTTTGGAAAAGATATGTAAGACTAGCTTGTAAGTAAATGTATTATTGTTATGAACAAGAATGTTCTTGTACACTAAGGTTAGATTAAGGTTGATTGACTAATATAATGTTTTAGTGGACTAGTGTGCCTTAGGTTTTGGCTCGAGTTTTTTCTTATAATATGAAATTAGGGTAGCATACATAAAGTGATGTTATTACCCTTAAATAATACTAGATACTAAGTAGAAACTATGGATTACTAAGGTACTATGGATTACTAAGGTGTACGGAATGACATTCTAGGGATAGTAATACTAGTTTTATGAAATTGATCTCGTACGCTTGATAGTGGTGTATGTAGGAATTTCAGCTTATTAAATTTAAATAAGTGTGATAGTGCATGTATGATGTATATGTTATCCCTCGATAAAATAGTAGAGTATAGCTGAGTCATTTTATAGAGGAGAGCCTTACACATTTGAATGACTGATATAGTAGTATGTTATTTGATGAAACTCTATGTATAAGTGCCATGTGTACCTAATTAGTATCACTTAGTTGCTGAGAATAGAGTAGGCTAAGTACGTGTTATATGGTTGTGAATAGTTAAGTGGGAGGTATAAATAATCACCACTAAATCCCTTAGTATAACTTTAGTTTTCCTATGATTTGGATGGAGATAAATATAGAGGTTTGATGTTAGTAGACTATGAAGGGGAGGTTAGGTTATTAAGAGTTTGATGATAGGGATATATACACCAATAAGAGTAGCAGTTATAGAATGATGTCTATAGGGACTAGAGAAATTTAATAGAATTATCATAAATAAAAGTTCTAGAAAGGGTTTCATATTAACACACAGAGTCTACTCAAGAAACTTTAGTAGTCACATGACTAGTAATGCCCTAACTTTGTAAAGTTTAGTGATTATGGACCAATTTAGAGGATATAATATATTCCACAGACTTAGGATATCGACTTTTAATTTAAGGGGAGATGATAACATGAATAACCAAATCACATCTTGATAATCAAATTGTGATATATTTTAATAACAGTTATGATGATATAACAATCTATGTCAACTCTAGTGTATTCCCTAGATTCTGTCACTTTGACACCATACATATATCTTGCATGTTGTCATCATGCCCATGGACCATACTCATGCACTTTATATAGATTCATATCCATGTTGGTAGTTCAAGTAATTGCAGTTGGTAGATATGTCAGGAAGACTGGAAAATTCTTAGATAGTTTTGTTGACTGGTAGTAGACATGATATAGATTTAATGTTAGTCTTCAGTGTTATATTGGTATAAATATAGATAAATGTATTATGCACTACTGATTTCTTGATTAGAACTTGAGGTAAGCTAAATTGAGTGATAAGAAGTAACATTCTTGGGATGAAAGTCCCCACAATGATATAGAGCATAAATCCCATGATTTAGATGTGTATGATCATCTGACAATAAACCATGTGACTCCTCATTAGGCTCAAACATTGTAATAGTATGCAGTAAGACTCAGACTTTGATAGAAGTATTTACATATATCTATTTTATTGTTATAGGTAGCAATAGATGAAGTGTAGTAGTCAAAAGGAAAAGTAAAGTTGAAAGTGTTGCTAAGATTAAAATCTATCAATTGTATCGCTTAAGTTATAGTAATCCTATTTTTAATTTAATCCCAAGGTACCCATGTTTCATGTCATTTTGCTTCAAATAGAGTGTGACTTATGTTCTAGTCTATACCGTTCCTACTATATGGACCCATATTTATGACTAGGATGCTTAGACCATGTTAATATTCTTTGTTAGATGTCTCACATAAATCATGCCTTTAATTCATTCCCGAGAATATTATGGGAAATTTTGAAGATCACCTTTTAAATAATAACTTTTTTACCTATAGTAACTGCTAGAAGCTTTGATTCCTTGATTTGCTCTCTTGAAGTTCCATTCATATGCTAATGCTCACATACTCTCTAGTTGGATTACAATATTGGTTTAACTTAGTTTGTTGTATGGCAATATGTTATGTTTTTGATAGCCAAAAAAAACCCTTGATAGATAAACTGAGAGTACTTTCATTATATTTTGACTCTATCATTAGTCTTCATTATGGGTGAATGTTCCCAAGGGAAATTATAGTGACAACCGAAATTTATAAACTCAGATCAAAACCGCTCTTTGAGAAAATCAAAAACTCTATCTCTATCCCTTTTTTATATTAGCATGCCCGGATTGGACACTGGTCAGATTCCTCTGACGGACCAAGCTTTATCTATTACCTAACCTTTGAATTATCAAAAATTTTATCACCCTATATTTCCTAAAATGGTAAACCCTAGTGTTCAGATCTTACCTAAAGAGTTCTCCAGAGAGAACTAGTTAGAAAGGAATAAGGTAACGTTCAGGAAGAAAGTTTGGCTAATAAATTAAAATATCTTTTTGTAATAAAGACAACTACCTCTTTGTTGTTAAATAAACAAATATAGAAGGAATGCATTGACATAAAACTAACTGAGTTCAATAATGGTATTCTTAGAGTTACACAGATAGATGAGAAGGTCCAAACGATGAATATTCTTAAGTAATTACAACTCGTAGTGATTAGGAAATTTTCCTATAGGAAATTTTCCTATGTGTTGTAGGAGATTGAAGACCTTAGAATCCAAATTTTCAAACAATACAAAGCGAAGAGTAACTACAAATTGGGTTGCTAAGAAACAGACAGATTCTAATGAAATTTAATCTAACAAATGATTTTGTAAACATGATTTCATAAAATATTTATTATTTCACTGCAAAAAGTGGTTTGGCATATCAATTGAAACCACTCATTTATAAGGCAAAGGTTATGTGGGGAAACTAGAAAACCTTTATCCTAGATAATATTCCCTCATTTACTACCAACTTTTTTATGAAAGAATCATTTTTTTCATTGGCTTCTACTGGGGGAAAGGCAATTCACTTAGAAATGACTACAATTAATAAAATACATCCTAGGAATATTTCCCTTTTTTGTGTTCTTCTTTTGGGTGATAGAGTTTAAGGTCTTGAAAATCCTCTAATCTCTATTTGTTTGCATTTTAGATTATGCCTCCATAAATATCTAATGCTTGTGGAACTTCTTCTGTCCTATCTAAGGACAATTTGGATGAAACTCGTCCTACTTAGAGTGTTCAGACTCGGTTAAGGGCTCCATCTCCTAACTATACTACCCTACTTGGAGTTTCACCAGTACCTACCGATCCTCTTCGGGCTCCTTGGGCTTATGATGATCATGTCCCACCGCTCTGAGGAGGCATTTCAATTGTCAAGTTTCATCTATTTATTTATCAGTTGACCCAGCTGGTGAATCTTCATCATGTTAGTTGGGTCATGCTCGTACTACTGTGTGTTCTTTTAGGTTACTCGAGTCAGTAAGTTTAAGAGGATCAATCCTCCGACCTTTGCTAGCTTTAAGGTTAAGGAGGATCCTTAAGGATTCATAGATGAGATGGAGAATATCTTCTAAGTTATGCAAGATTTTGACTCCAAAGGCATGGTATTTTCCATATATAAGGTTGAAAGATGTGGCATGTTAGTGTTATTAAGAGTGGGAACAATATAGGGGTGATGATACAAAGTTGGTACTTTGGTATGGGTTTTTGGGTGCCTTCCTAGATCATTTCTGTACTTAGAAGTTGAGGGAGGCCAAAGTTGAGGAGTTTGTGAAGGTGAAACTAAAAGGATGGCTGTGAATGAGTATTACTTGAAATTTTATCATTTTCCCATTATGATCGAGAGTTGGTGTCTATTATGACGGCTAGGATAGAGAAGTTTTCTTCGGGTTTGTCTCGGTACATGATGCTATAGTAGAATGGTGATTTATTAAATAGTAACATAGATATCTCTAGGCTTATAGTATATATGCAGTAGGTTGAAGGTGAAAAGAAGAAACAAGCTGAAATAGGGAAAGGTAAAGTAAGATGTCTAGGTATTCTGAGTAAGATGGGGGCGAGCAAAATAGTGGAAGAGATAGCAGACATTTGTCTAAGAAGAAGTGGGAAAATTCTGTTTTATATTATATGGCTAGTGATCCATATTCAAAGTCGCCTGGTGATTATCGCTTTCAGAGAAATAGTAGGTTTAAGGAACAAGGTGCCCAATCTCGGGCCAATGGTGCCTAGTTAGATCCAGCGTATCATCCTTGAAGATTTTGTGGCAATTTACACCATGGTTTTTATGATGAGAATATAAATAAGTGATTTAGATGCAGCTGGTCCAACCATATTCAAAGGAATTATCCCTTTGACAATGTTTCTACTGGACTAATAAGGGCCCAATTTCTGCTTCTTCAGCTCCTGTACAAAAGGGTCATACGTATGGCTTTGGTAACTGTTGCAATCGTCTTTATTATCTTGCCACCCTTAAATACTCTTAGGCATCGTTTGATATTGTTACTGGTATGCTAAAATTTTTCTCTCATGATGTGTATTGTCTCCTATTTCCTGAGTCTAGCCTTTCTTATGTGACCCCTTATGTGGCTATTAATTTTGGTTTTGGTCCTGAGTGTATTTCTGATCCTTTTTATGTCTACCCCGGTGGGTTACTGTATTGTGGCTTGGATACACTATAGGGGTTGCGTGGTAACTATTTGTGATAGGGAGACGTTGGTGGATTTGATATAGTTTGAGATGTAAAATTTTGATGTTCTATTGGGGATGGATTGGCTTCATTCGTGCTATGCATATCTTGATTGTAGGACCCAAAAGGTCAGTTTTCGATTCCCAGATAAACCATTGATTAAGTTGAAAGGGAGTTCCCTACTGCCTAAGATAATGTCCATCTCAAATCTAAGAGCTCAAAAAATAATTTCCAATGGGTGTCTTTGTCACTTCAGCCAAGTTAAATATTTTACATCGGAAAGTCCTTCCTTATCATCAGTCCCTATGATCTATGAGTTTCCCAAAGAGTTTCTTTATGATTTTTGTGATGTCCCTCCGGATAGTATCCTTTTTTGGACACTCGTCCTATCTCTATCTCCCTAGAGAATGGCACCAGATGAGTTGAAAGAAATTAAGGAGATGTTTAAAGATCTCCTTGATAAGGGTTTAATGCATCCAAGTGTTTCTACACGGGACACTCTTATACTCTTCGTACATAAGAAAAAAAGGTCACTTCGTATGTGTATAGATTACTGCCAGGTGAATAAGGTGATAGTGAATAATAATTATCTTTTTCCTAAGACTGATTACCTATTTTACCAAATATAGGGTGCAAAGTACTTTTTAAAGAAGGTGGATATCCCTAAGGCTGCTTTTCGAACCTAATATGGTCATTTTAAGTTTTTGGTGATGTCATTTGGATTGACTAATGCACTAGTGGAATTCATGGATCTTATGAATCTATTTTCTATCTGATTCATATTTATTCATCATTGTGTTTATTAATTATATCATTGTAAGAGCAAGGCGGAAAATGTCCATCACCTTCGCATAATATTATAGACCCTTAACGATTAACATTTGTATGCTATGTTTTTGAAGTGTGAGTTCTGTTGAATGTTGTTTCTTTTCTGGGGTATGTTGTTTCTTGTAAATGGATCATGGTATAACCACAAAAAGATGTGATGGTTAAGAAGTGTTCTAGACCCATGACTCCAATCGAAATTGAGAGCATCTTGGGCTTGGACGGATATTGTAGGAGGTATGTGGAGAGATTTTTTTTGGTGGCTGCCCATTGACTAGATTACCTCAATAAAGGTGAAGTTTCAATGGTCTAATGCTTGAGAGGGTAGTTTTGAGATGTTGAAAGATAAATTAACTTCTACACTAATTTTGACCCTACCCAAGGGTACAATAGCTCTGTTGTCTATAATGGTGTGTCCTGTGTGGGATTGGGTTATGAGTGGATGCGGCTGGTGAAGGTTGGGGCATATGCCTTTAGGTAGTTAAAGGTGAATGAGAAAAACTATCTGACTCATGACTTATAGTCGTTGGTGGTAGTCTCTGCTTAGAATATTTTGTGCCATTATCTGTTTGGAGTTTATCATGACATCTTCTTAGACCATAAGAGTTTGTGGAATGTGTTCACCCAGAAGGAGTTGAATCTCAGACAAAGGAGATTGCTTGAGTTGCTCAAGGACTATTATATGAGTCTTTATTATCATCCAGACAAAGCTAACTTGGTTGCTTATGCTCTTAGCTTGTTATCTATGGGGTTCTTGTCTTATATCGATGGGGAGAAGCGAGGGTTGGTGAAGGATATTAACCATTTGGTAAATCTTGGAATTCTTCTTTTGTACTTTGAGGATGGTGATGTGATTTTTCAAGTGGTGGTGAAGTACTCTCTTAGTGATGAGGTGAAGGAGAGGAAGATTATGGATCCTATTCTGATGAGAATTACGGATAAAGTGGGTCACCAAAAGTTGATAGCTTTTGAGATTGGTGGTGCTGGTATATTGAGGTGCTAAGGTAGATTATGTCTTCCTGATATTGATGGGTTGCGAGAAAGAATCTTTTCTGAGGCTCATGAGTCTAGGTATACTGTTCATCCAGGTTCAACGAAGATGTACCATTATTTGAAAGAGATCTACTGGTGGATTAATATAAAGTAGGATATGGAAAATTTTGTGGCCAAGAGTATAATGTGTCAACAAGTGAAGGTTGAACACTTAAGGCTTGACAGTTTGCTTGAAGAGATTCTGTTTCAGGTTTTGAAGTAGGAAGCAATCAATGTGAACTTTGTCACCGGTCTCTTGCAATCTCATAATTAGTTGTACTTGATTTGGATCATCGTCAATAGGACGACTAAGTCTGCTAACTTCTTGCCAGCAAAGAATACTTATTCCTCAGAGGATTATGCTAAGTTTTTCATTCAGGAAATCATCATGTTTCATGGTGCCCTAGTTTTCATCATATTTGATCGAGGTAATCAATTCTTATCTCATTTTTTCAATCTTTTAAGAATGGTTTGGGGACGATGGTGAACCTTAGCTCCGCTTTACATTCCAAATGAATGGTCAAGTAGAGAGGACAATTTAGACTTTGGAAGATATGCTAAGGTCTTTTATGCTTAATTTTAGTGGTAGCTGCATTGATCATTTTTCTTTCATAGAGTTTGTATAATAAAAGTTTTCTTTCTAGTATTGGGATGGCTCCTTTTGAAGCCCTTTATAGTTGGCGGTGTAGGTCTCTTATTGGGTTTTTTGAGGTTGGTGAGAATAGCTTATTCAGTCTTGACTTGGATCACCAAGCCATGAAAAGGTGAAGGTGATTTTGGATAGACTTAAGGCCACCCAAAGTCACCAAGAGTCCTATGTAGATGTGAGGCGTATGGATTTGGTGTTTAACATAGATGATGTTGTGTTTGTGAAGGTATCTCTCATGAAGGAAGTGATGCAGTTTGGAAAGAAAGGGAAGCTCAGTTCATAGTATGTTGGTCCCTTTCGTATTTTGAGGTGAGTAGGACATGTGGCTTATGAGTTGGATTTGACTTCTAGGTTGGGTCCCATTCATCCGGTGTTTCATGTTTCAATGTTTAAGAAGAACATGGGTGATCCTTCCTTGGTTGTTCCTTTGGAGAGTGTTGGCATTTCAGATTCTTTATCTTATGAGGAAGTCCCGGTTATGATTTTTGATTAGCAAGTCCATCATCTATGGACTAAGGATGTGGCTTTGGTGAATCATCTATGGAGGAATCATAAGTTTGAAGAAGCTTCTTTCGAAGCCAAATAGGACATGAAGTCCAAATATCCATTCTTGTTTCCTGCTTTTCATAATCGTGCTTGAGGTATGCAAATTCCATAAGATATTTGTTTTTTGTAATTATTAAAGTTAAGTGTGGTTCTATTCCATGTTAAACTATGCAAATGGATGCCTTGTCTCATCATTCAGGGATGAATAAACCTAAAGGGGGGAGAATGTAATATCTCAAATTTTTTCCCCTTGAAGTTCCTAAGTTTTCACACTCACTACACAGACTATGGCTCACCTTATGAGTCGTAGGATTTCATCACTAGTCATAGGACCCTAATCGAATCCTAACCAATGTGGATTGGTAAAGTTTATATTATGATTATAATTGGCTCCTAACTAGTTGTAAAGACTTTATACGAATCACATAGTCTTATCCATAGGCAAACCAGTGTGATGCTCAGATGAATTGTCTTGCCTAAGATTTGACCAAACTAGTTGGAATTTCTAAGTACTAGTCATATGGTAAGACTTGAAACCAGACTAGTGTGGGTGCCCATGGATGCTGACCAGACTACGTCAGGAGGTTACGAGTTGTGAGGTGACCCTACGAGTCGTAAAGTCACTAGTAGGGGCTGGGCGATAGTTTTTCAGTATTTCATAGGGAACTTTGGACATTTCCCCTCATCTCAAATAATGACCCATAACTTAAAACCCCATTAAGGTATCATTATCACTTTGAGAAATATTAAAATATCTTCTTAACCTCTTTCAAATTCCCAATGTAAAGAACACTTAGGGTTTCCAAGAAATTGGTAAATTAGGGTTCTCAAGGTGATTTCTCCATATATTTGTGATACTTTCAGGCATTTTACTCTTCCAAAAATCTTATTTTTTAAGAGAATGTGTTTTAAATGGTTTAATTGTATGGAATTGAATGTGGGTTTTGACTTAGGTTGAGGGTTTTGGAATTTATGATTCTTTAATTGTTTTCCCAAGGTTTTCTTGAGTTGTTCATGCTTTGAATTCAATGTTTTTGAACAAATGGGGTGCATGTGTATGGGAATTAGAATGGGGTCAAGGTAATCCCTCAATTTGATATTTTGAACCAAGGAAATTGGTTTTGAACAATTGTATTACCTTAACCTACATGTGTAAATAACTTTGTATTATGGAATTGTCACATGGTTTTATTTACTCACTTATAATATTTTATTGCATAAATGGTTAAACAAAGAAAATGGATTATAAAGGCCTTGTTGGCTATGTTTTGATTTAACAAACAAAAATGGTCGAGGCATTCTCCTAATTTAATTTGATAAACTAAAGAAAGTCAAGGCATTCCTCTAATTTTATTTAATGAATGAAGGGGGTCGAGGAATTCCCCCAAGTTAATGGAATTGTAATGGCATAAGTATGCACCTGCAAGATTAATGGTATAATGATACCAAGGTATGCCTTAATGTATGATTCATTGGATAAAGAATGGGTTATGTGAAACTTGTTTTAATTGGGCTTAATGGGGGTTGTGTAGATAAGTTGTGAAGATGTCGGTCTCGACTAACTTATACTTGAAACTAATATTTGTCGCTGTGAGGGTTGGTCTAAATGACTGTGTGCATGGTTCACACTATTGATATATTTTATATCTAAGATTGATGTGGGGTCTGTGCATTACCTGGTCTTTTCTTATATCTTTGGTTAGTACAACTAACATTCATTGGGACCCTTTCAGCAGGGGAAGTGGAACCCATATAGCCCATCGGTGCCTGTTTTAGATGGCTGACCTATATAGTCCAAGATAATGTTTTACTATCATGCTAAACCTTGTTCCCTACCCTAGCATCTATTATATATATGTATGCTTGTATGTGAACATGTACAGTGAGTTACATGCTATTGCTTACCCCACTAACCGTCTTTGGATGTTGTATCTCCATGCGATCCAGGGTCCAAAGGCACTTGTACTTTTATGTCGTAATGTTGGGTGATCTAAGAGTTCGTTGTTATGGTAAAATGGTCAGATTCCATTCTATGGAAGTATTGATCATTCCTTCAGTTTTTCCTTCCATAAATTAGAATTAATGACTTCACACTAACATTGTCACTGTCAGGGTTGGGGACATGTCCCAAGGTAGGTTGTTTTCTGGTATAGAGGCTTAGTTGATATTATTATGGATATTACTGTAGATTGGGTATTTATTTTGACACTTTTAGTTGTCATTGAACTTATTACTTTATATCTTGTTATATGTTTGGAATTCAGCCATTGTCATGTGTTATGTTCTTTTTGGCTTGGAAAATGGGGTGGTCTCTGATCCTCGATGGACATGAGATACTCGCCACAGCAAGAACCTAGTTTGGGTCATGACATATATATATATATATATATATATATATATATATATGACGAGTGTGCAAACATAAAGCTTGACTAAACAAGAGTAATTCTATAAATCTAGTGCCCGAGCTAAACTCCGAGATTAAATCAGCATAAAAATATAGAAAGGGTCATGTCTCCCTCGATTGAAGTAAATGGTAGTGGTAAAAAAGTGGATAAACTATAGATAAAAAATAATCTTGATTTATAATTTCCAAAAAATCATCTTTAGGTCTACAACACATAAATCATTAAATAAGGTGGTACAATTCCCATTTTTAAAGAAGCTGCTTTAAAAGTGAAAAGTTGGAATAAATTACTTTTTAGAAAACAATAGTAAAATCATGGTTTTTGTTGGAATCATAAAACTAAGTGAGCATGAATGCACATAAAATTATGCATTCCATCACCAGTATTCAAAAAAATCAACAATAGGCACCTACACATCTATAGACTGAAGCCACCTTATTTATAAAGAGAGAATACTCACCTAGAGTTCAACTAGAATCATAACCACAACCTCGGGCCCAACAGTGTATAACTAGTATAATGGCAATACTAAAAATTGAGAAATTATGATATGACCCACTAAGTCAAATTAAACCTTACACTAAAGGATCCTTAATATAGAAGAATTATTAATATGATTATAACTTAGGGTGATAGGATTCTATTACTATAGTAAGTATTTCCTCTTAACGGTTGGTCCACCCTTCTATACCCTAACTCTTAAATTAGGCTAAGTCATGATATTCTAGTCATAATCACAACCTATAATCCCTACCTAACATACATTTACACATACACCATCTCATAGAGAAAACTAGACCAAAACATACCTCAATGTCAAACCACTATTCGTGAATCATCCACGTAACTTCATCTTTGCCCCACAATCCCAAAATGCTGCCACATTATCAAATTAGTAATCTACACATTAATAGGAGTAAAATGAGACCCATTTATCTATATAAAAGGCAGGGTTGAGATTTGGGTCAAGAATTGACCCGCGGTGCCCGCAAATGGAATTCAAAATTTAATCCATCACTAGATCTCTCAAAGGACAAGAAATGTTTGCTCAAAAGTTGAGCACAAATCAAGAATAAATTGGGGCCGAAATAATCCCCCTAAGCCTAGGTATTTAATGACCTAATTTCTAAGAATTTACAATGAAAAGGGAAAAAATTATACGGGGAAAATAATGATAAATGACTAAGGAGTGTTAGGCTAACTTACCTTAGCTAAAAATGGATGATAGCAAACATTTCCCGCTCTTAATTCTCTCAAAATTAGTGGGAAATAGTTAAAAAATAAATGGGAAATTAGAGTGAATAAAGGGGATTTAATACCCCTGGTGCCGCTAAAGTGCTCACTTACTCACTTAAGCCACTTTTTCAAAAGCGGCTCTTTAACCAATAAAGCGGCCACGTGAAAAAGGTTGAGACTTACTAAAGCAGACTTTGGCCGCTAAAGCGGTGTTACTTAAGTAGTCCTTGACCATTAAAAAAGATCTTAGTCAAATTTCCAAGGTCAAAAAAATGGCTTAGTGTTGCTAAAACTACTATCATTTACATGGTCATTTGGATGCTTAGGTGGTTGTACCAGCAACTTGAGGCATTTGACTTCTCTATGTCCAAATAGGCTTTAAACGGGTTCTCGAAATACATTCAAAAACCCGTGTGCTTAAACAAACTATGCTATCGTACCAAATTTGACATTCCAAATTCAATGAAACCATCTAAACTTTCATACCATATAATTTACAGTAAATGTGTGACCCACACCTATAGTTCCATTTTTCACAGAAACCACCCAATATCTCAAAACGATTCTAAAAGCTTTGGGACCTGAAACAAGGGTGCCCTTAGCATAAAATTTGATTTTTAGAGCTGATTATGCTGTTAGAATTCTCATTCGAGGTCATTTATTAGGAATTTTGGTTTGAGATCAATTCTTTGACAACAAAAGATAGAAAATAGAAAATGAGCCTAAAACCTAAATGAACTACTCAATAACCAAATTGATATTCACAGCAAGTCATGAATGACTTGCAGTCATTGTGAGAAGGCTAGAAATGACAATAACATAAGAAAATCAAGGAAATGACCTAGATGGTCATTATATTTGTTGATCTCAAACTATCAAGGACACAAATCAATTGATTAAAGTTTCGATATATAACAAGAGTTTCATGGGTATGGGGGTATGAGTTTAACTTAGATAAGAGAAAATACCTATGATCTATATTCAACATGTTAAAAAAGTCCTTATGTTGATGTTTTTCATGGAATTTGGGAGACTAAAAAGTGTATAATGTGAAATAATCAACAAATCCTTGTTTCTATAGATTTGGAGTCATTTTTCATGGCTATATCTGATTTTACTCATTAGTGGTATGTTTCTTGGAAAGAAATGTTAACACTATTGAGGAAGAGAGAGGAGCCACTCTTGTGACCTATCAAAGAATATTGATTTTTTTGGCTTTTGAACTTTCTAGATGTGGCTTTTAGTTTCCTTTTTTTTTATTTTTATATTTTTTATTTTTTTTTGAAACCCGATTTAGGACTTGGCTTGGGTTGGGACTTTTGGATTTGTAAATATTCTTTATCAATAAAATTTTTTCTTAGGCCAACTTTGAATTTACAAAAATTGCTAAATATGCATAAAATGAATCCAATGATTTGTAATGGTAGATACATGTTAAGAAAAATTCATAAGTGTAGGGAGAGCTTTGGATATGATTTAATATTATAAAGAACTTTTAGCTCAAAGTTGATTTGAAAGCTTCATACTGTTTGAGTTCTAATATTAAATTTTACTAGGATCAACTTCAAATGAGTATATGTAATAATCCAATAGGCCATTTTCTATATTTCCACTGAATTTTACAATTTACAACTTTGATATAGCTTCCCCAAGTCATTTATGACTTGCTGGAGATGACAGTTCAGTTACCTTGCAGTTGGTTTGGTTTTTAGAGCCAATTGCAAATTTTAAAGTCTTTATTGCTTAAAATTGTTTATTTGGAAAAAATTCAATCAAATGACCTCATATGGAAATTATGATAGTTCCAACATCTTCGGAACATCACTTTTAGGCTACGAGGACCTTTGTGTTTGGGCCCAAGGCTTTTAGACTTATTTTGGGCTATTGTTCGGAAGTTAAGAAAAATGGTACATGGGTATGGAACCAACTTTTCATCGAAACAATCTCGGATGGAAATTTCTACTACACCATTGAGTCTGGGAAGTTAAATTTTATAGGATAGTATAGCTTATTTGTGTATATGACATTATGGATGAATCTTGAGGGGTCATCAAAGACTCATAAAAATTCCAAGTCTCCAGCTGGAGTGACCGCTAAAGCAGCCCTATGGGCTTTCTTAGTGGAGGGAGCTTTAGTTTCCCTAGTCAACTCTGCTTGTGCCGCTTTTGGCATGATCCAAACATTGAGTCATGTCGTACTGGAACCTCAAGAACACATGTACCAGAGGTTACCCCGTAGCCCGAGTTAAACACCTCATCATATCATAGGATTCAAAGGGACTCTAATTCACCAGTTAAAATCGAAGAATAATATCATAAGTCAACATTATATTCATAGTAATAATAACTACTCCCAAGTTCATAGTTTCTCACAATACCTCAATACACCACCAAAGTCAATAAATGTATATGTGTGGATAAGCCCCCGACTATAGCCAAACCTAGTCTTAAAGAGACTAAGCCTAAAAATAAGGACTAAGAGATGAAGGTTCTTCTGGAAGTAAGAAAGCTCACCCCTTCAAGTTAATGCATGAACTGCTTGATCGTATAATCACTGTGAAGGAAAAGAAGAAGATTCTCTGATGACTACATCGCGTTGGGACATAGCATCCGAGACGGTTAGCAGTTTGAATGCTAACATGTAAGTGAAGGATAAGTGATGAGATACATCATACTTCAACAACAATCCAATATATCACATTTTGTCATGTTCATAGACTTGTCCATACATATGCATATATCATATACCAAATAAGATATCAAGGCTCATCAACATTCTCAAGCATTCATTCATAAGACATAAAGTTGAGAAAGACCACCTTCCACACTTATCGATTCACCATGCTTAATACACCAAGGACTTTAGCCACATTAACATTATCGTTAGACCAACCACTTCACCCATGTACATACCTTCATTATGCTAAGAGTTTTAGCAACACACACTATCAATCAAACAAGGGACTTTATCCACACACACACCATTATTCAAAAAAAAATGTAGCCATACACATTCATCTAGGAGAGGGACTCCAACCTCATCCCCATTTGTTAGACAAGGGACTCTAGCCATATGCCATATTTGGACATTAACACAAATATCTTCATGAGGTAAGGTACTTTGACCTCAAGAGCTCTTCTTAAGTAACAGACTTTACATTGCATTCTCATTGGTCGAGGGACTTTAACTCCAAGCCATATCATGGGGAAAGAGACTTTGACCTCAAGCCATCACATAAGGCAATGGACTTTGACATCAATCTATTACAACTATCATTAGTTGAAAATCGGGAATTTACCCTCTTGTCTATGCATCATCACAAATTAAATACAACATTTAGGGACATTAGCCATATAGCCAATTCAACACTATAAAAGACATCTTGGTAATTATGGGAGCCTTTATTGCTCAACTCTCTCAATAGGGAAATGCCTTGACTTGATCCGTCACACAGTTTATTTTATGGTCCTCTATACACTCACAAGACATTCACATTTCAATAGCATTCTCATACCATACTTTATTTCAATACAACATTCTAGTTCATCTTCATATTAAGGGATTTCAACTCCTTATTTGTAAGTTAGAACAATAAGCTTATCATCACAAATCACAAGGCTTACCATACTCTTACTATAACATTTATAAAATATTCATATTCATTGGGTCATTTCCCTAGTTAAAAACATGATCAACAATTGACTAGACAATTAACTTAGACATTTCTGCAAACACCTTATGTGCATACTTATAACAAGGTCCTTTTCGTGGTAGATATCATCAAGACTAGGGTTACTTAAGACCCTCATGGATAACAAAATATAACAAGAATTCACAAATTCAATCTACCATCAGTAACATGTATCAAATCTGGAAATGACCAACAAACTTGACTTCTTCCTTGACACTAGATGAATACCTCCCATCTCTAGCCTCAAATCTCGCTTTAAGAGCCTTTAGAGTGTTTAGGTTGTTTATTTCTTGTACAATGAGGACTTCGGAGGCTATTATACGTTATATATTGAGATGGGTTAGGGTTTTAGGCAAGGGAAATGACCAAAATGTCCTTGGTAAAAAGATGGAAAATCCACACGTGTAGGGGTATGACTTCACCTTATGGATCACTTGGTAATCATGACCTAGGGTACGAGTGGTACCCTAAATCATGCCCTAGGATTTCACTAGGTCAACCACACTATTGTGGGTATGAAAAGGAATCTTTGATCCATAACCAAGATATAAGACTAAACCCCAAACTCGTAAGCTCCATTCGGGACCAAAATAGTCCACTTAAGGTTAGAATTTCACTCCATACGATTTAGTAGTATACGACTCGTATGCATGGTTACAACCAAGGGTTGGCCTTGTCGTATAGGAGCCAGTATTTTACCTTAACATACTGCTCAAGGTATGATAGGGAGGGCATGATGGGTACGAGTAGTGACAAAGGATACGACTAAAGCACCCCCAACCGTATCCACTCCAGAGACACAAAAATGTTGTTGTTTTTGCAATGATCCAAGGTCTAGGTATTTAAATTCTCTTCCACTATTATAAGTAAGTATAGATATAAGTTTGCACCTCAACATACATGAAGGAAATGTTTACACAAATTAGAAACAACATACTACAAGGATGCAACATATCACACATATCATCATCTATACCAATAAACCAAAAATTTTGCAAGTCCACATTCTCGAGTTTTGTTATTCTCCCCCACTTAAGATCATTCATCCACGAATGAAAGGTAGAGCAAGCATAAACACAAGTTATCACATAAACATGCATAAAACCAACCATTACCAAGTTAGAACAAGCATACAACAAGGGTACAACACAACAGATATTATGACAATTATCAATCAACAATTTCATTTCAATGGTCTTGGGACTTTAACCATTACTGATCCAATACTTGCTCATTCCACAACTTAGGTACTATGACCCAAAAATTCATATAAGATATAGAGCATCTCAAAGCATTGAAAAATTTAACAGATCATTTATCAAGGATATGAATCAATTACAAGTATTAGAGACTTAAACCCATCACAACAAAGGACACATCTTATCATAGCATTAGGGACTTGAACCCCTTGTCTCGCAAGACACAATTCAACTCACACATTGGGAACTCTAATACATAGTCTAGCAAGACATATATCAAATTAAGGATATTAACACATACCTCCATCACAAGCTTCCGCAACAGGAAATAATTGTGGGTACTTGGACTTCATGTCCCCTTTCGCCTTCCAAGTAGCTTCCTCGAACTTTTGATTCCTCCAAAGAACTTTCACCGAAGCCAATTCTTGTTTATGTAATCGGCGAACAAGCCAATCCAAGATCCTCACTGGGAACTCCTCATAGGAAAAAGAGTCTGAGATACCAACATTTTCTGAGAGAATAACCAAGGAAGGATCACCCTTATATTTCTGCAAAATAGACACATAGAAAACCAAGTGAATGGAGTTCATACTAGAAGGAAACTCCAACTCATAGGCAACATTGCCATCCCTCTTCACAATTTTGTAGGGACAACCAAAAATGGGACTAAGCTTCCACTTTTTACCGAACCGCATCACTCCCTTCGTGGGAGATACTTTCAAGAATGCCTAATTGCCTACACTAAACTTTAAGTCCCTATGTCTCACACCCGCATAGGACTTTTGGTGACTTTTAGCGGTTTTAAATCTATAACGAATCACCGTCACCTTATATAATGCTTAGTTAACTAAATTGGGTGCAACAAACTAACCCTCGCTAACTTCATACCACCCTATTGGAGATCGACATCTCTTGCCATACAATTCTTCGAAAGGTGCCATGCCAATACTAGAGTGGTAACTATTATAGTAGGCGACCTGAATAAAAGGCAAATGGTCATACCAACTACCACCATAATCAATTACACAATCCCACAACATATGCTCTAAACTTTACATAATTTTCTCCACTAGACCATCCATTTGCGGGTGAAAAGTGGCACTAAGTCATTCATTAGTTCCCAAACAATTTTGGAATAACTTCCAAAAGTGGGATGAATATGGAAGACCACAATCAAAGATAATAGACACTGGAGCACCGTGAAACTTCACGATCTCCGCAAGAAAAAACTTAGCATAATCTTCCACCAAGAAATTTATCCTCACAGGCAAAAAATGATCGGACTTGGTCATTCTATCAACAATGACCCAAATAGAATAACATTGATTCTGATATCTAGGAAGACCAATAACAAAATACATATTAATCGACTCACACTTCTACTCAGGTAATGCAATCTCTTCGTGTAGGCAATCGTGCCTCAATTGCTCAACCTTTACTTATTGGCATACCATACACTTTGCCACATGGCTAGCAATATTTTGCTTCATATTATTCCACCAATAGAACTCTTTAAGGTCATGATACATTTTGATGGAATTGGCATGAATCGCATAACGGGCTCCATGGGCCTCGACCATGACTTTCCCTAAATCTATCAATGTCAGGAGCACATAGCCTACCTTGTTTCATAAAGATATCATCACCACCAATCATAAATTCCAAGATATCAGGAGGCGATTGAGATACCAGATGCACAAACACACCACCATCCTTGGAGTCTGCATGTCAAACTCCATGATTCTCCATACAGAGAATATCTTTCACTAACTCCCGCCTATCCTCATAAACATGGGCCAAACTCCCCATAGACAATAAACTAAGAGCATCAATGACTACATTCGCCTTATCGGGGTGGTAATAAAGACTCATATCATAATCTTTAAATAGCTCAAGAAACTTTCTTTGCTGGTGATTCAACTCCTTTTGGGTAAACACATATTGGAGGCTTTTATGATAGGAAAAGATATCAATATGAAAACAATAAAAATAATGCCATAAAATTTTCAAACCAAAAAGAACGACTAAAATTGTAAGTCATAGGTAGGGTAGTTCTTCTTATGAACCTTAAATTGGCTAGAAGAATATGCCTCCACCCTAACATTTTAATTATCACACAACAAAGACAGATACGAGAAACATCAAAATAAATCACAAAACCATCACTACCCTCGGGTAAGGTCAAAATCGGAGCCAAAATCAATTTATCTTTAAACGTCTCAAATCTATCCTCACACTAATTAAACCACAAGAAATTGACTTTTTTTGGATAAATTTGGTCAACGGGGCAACTATAGTTAAGAACTCTCCATAAATCGTCTATAATAACCGGCTAGACCCAAGAATCTTTGAATATCGATTGGACTCGTAATTCTATGACACTTCTTACCACCACAACCTTTTGGGGATCTATCATGATCCCTTAACTAGAGATGACATGACCAAGAAAAGCTACGACATTCAACCAAAACTCACACTTGGAGAACTTAACATACAAATGATGATCCTTCAAAGTTTGTACCATGGTACATAGGTGATCTACATGATCCACATCGCTCTTAGAATACACTAATATTTCATCAATGAAAATAATGAAAAACATATCCATGAATGGACGGAAGATCCTATTTATCAAATCCCTGTATGTCATCGGGGCATTGGTCAACCCAAAGGTCTTTACAAGAAACTTATAGTGACCATAACGAGTTCTAAAGATAGTATTAGGGATTTCCGCATTGATAATTTTAAGTTGATGATAACCCGAACTAAGATCAATCTTAGAGAAATACCTTGAACCCTGAAGTTGATAAAAAAATCATCAATCCTAGGAAGAGGATATTTATTCTTTATGATCACTTTGTTACACTGACAATAATTAATGCATATTCGAAGTGAATCATCCTTCTTGTGCACAAACAACACAGGAGCACCCCACGGAGACACACTAGGCCAGATAAAACCTTTATCTTAAAGGTCTTTCAATTTCTCCTTAAGTTCTTTCAACTCTGTCGGAGCCATTCTATAAGGAGGAATAGAAATCAGATGAGTGTCCGGAACAAGATCAATCCCAAAGTAGTTTCCCTATCGTGAGGAATGCCAGGGAGATCATTAGGAAACACCTTGGGAAAATCATTCACCATGGGAATGGACTAAAGAAAAATCTCTTCTAAGTTAGAATCTTTAAGTTGGACTAAATAATACAAACACCCTTTTGAAATTAACTTCCAAGCCTTGAGATAAGAAATAAACCTTACCTTAGGCACTAAGGAATTACCTTTCCATAAAATGACCGGCTTATTAGGGAAATAGAATATGACCCTATGGGTCCGACAATTTAAAGAAGAATTGCAAGAGTGCAACCATTCCATTCCCAAGATGAAATAAAAATCGACTATGTCTAACTCTATCAGGTCAACAAAAGAAACTCTATCACCAGTAGATATCACACACCTTCTATAGACTCTTCTAATAATCATAGGTTCTCCAACCGGGGTAGAAATAGTAAAAGGAACTGATAGACTCTTGGGACCACAATTAAGGTGTACAACCACATACGAGGTCATATAAGAAAGAGTATACCCTGTATAAAGAAAATAATACACATCATGGGAGAAAAGTCTCAACATACCCTTGCCAAAATCAGGAGATACTTCAGAATCCTGGTGAGTAACAAATGCATACTAGCAGTTTAGTCCAGCACTGGTGCTAGAAACTGAAGCAGTAATAAACATATCACCCTTTGGTGTAGGAGCAGAGGGAATAGCAATAGAGGCCTTATTTTCTTATGAGGCTACAAAAATGGCACACTAACGTTGAATATGTTCAAGATTACCATATAGAAAACATTTTACTCTTCATTTCTCACACTTACCATGATGACTCTGGCCACTAAATATGCAAGAAGGGCGTGGTGGGGCCGACTGAGTACCACTAATCTAAAATTGGGAACCTTGTTCCCTGGAACCTCTACTGAACTGAGATTGATGACCTCCCAAGAACTTTGGTTAAGGGGAGAAAACACTAGTCGAAGAGAGTGAAATAAAACTTCCCCACTTTTTTTGTGGCCGCTTGCCACTATTTCCATTGCTACTCTCGGAATGCCTAAATTTTCATTCTTGCTTCTCACTATGCTCAACTTGCTTTTTTTTCTTATCTTCCACTTCTTGCATATACATAATAAACTTAATGATGTCCACGCTCTCAATCAACAAGGCCACCTTGCTTTTAAGAACTAACTCACAGGACAATCCTAAGACAAACTTATGCATTCTATCCCTCATGCTAGAAACCATCTCAGAAGCATACCATGACAATTGATGGAATTTCAAGGTATACTCTTGAATAGACAACCACCCTTTCTTCAAGTTCATAAACACTTCTACTTTAGCTTTCGTCAACTCTTGATAAAACAAACGGTCTAAGAAAGCTTCGGAGAAATCCCCCCACAAAGTGGGGCTTGCATCAACACCCCTAGACAACTCCCTTACTTTATACCTTCGTGCGCTACAACTTTTCATTAGTAGGAAGCAAACTTAACTGCTTTAATTTTTGAAGCATGCATGATTTAGAAGATCTTCTCCATTTCATTAATGAAAACTTGAGGATCTTCCTCAACCTCTATTCTAGAGAATATAGGAGGGTTCAATATTTTAAATTTTCCAATTCTTATGGTGTTAGAAAAAATGGCTGATGGAGCACCTTGCTCTGATTGAGAGACTACAAATTAAATCTAGAGGTTGATGAAGAGACAAAACTTTGCATTAGTAGCATTCCTTTCAGGAGACTGAGGAGGGATGCCACTATTATGAGCAGGGTTGGTAAGTGGAACCCTATAAGGATGGCCAAATACCACTACCCTATCCATAGTCAGAACTCTAGAAGTTGGACGAGCTTTATCCATAGGACCCTCAGTAGTGCTTGCCTCAGTCTCAGATCTTCTTTAAGGTATGATCTGAAAAATAGCAAACAAAATAAGTGGAATTAAAGATCTTAACCTTTATATCTTGAGATTGAAACATCTGAAAGGGAAACATTTCCTAAAATGCCTAATAGCTTCTCTTTTATAAGTGTGGCATGCTTCACATCCATAAAAAAGACTCTACTTGACATGGTATTATGAATACTCAACTCACCATGAACCTCGGTTATGATAACAACTTTACATGACCCAAACTTTGGGCCATGCCATATGGACACCTCAAGCACACATGTACCGGAGATCGCCGAATAACCTGACCTAAACTGTAAAGACCGGAGTCTACTCCCTGGAAGTCCCACGGTCCTTACAACCTCAAAGGATCACAAGCTAACCCTTAAATAGTTCCTGCTATGAGAACTGAATAGTAATAATACTGAAAATGCATGCAAAAATTAGGTTAAAAATGCCATAAGGTTTATAAACTGAAAACAAATAGTGAATACTGATAATAATACTAAAAAACTAAACATCTGTCTGAAGTAGTCTAGTCCAAAAACCTCTAACTATCTGAATATGGAGTTTATGGGACAAGTCCCCAACTAACCCCAACTACTAAAAGTACTAAATCTACTGAAATGCTGAAATAAAATAATGTCCTCGATGGATGAGGAATCACTACAGAATCTACCACTGATATCCTAAGCTGCTAAATATGGTTAGGACCCTGAGAATCCGAACCTATGATATGAGACATCATAGCGCAAAAGAGAAAGTATGTGTCAGTATGTGCAATGTACTGGTATGCTAAGTGAGGTAAGGCTGGTATATATGGGTTCATATGCATGAGAAGATAACTGACTGACTGAACATCATGAAGTAACTAGATGAGTGTACATGCAAAACTGTAACTATTGAACATACTGAACATGCAATACAACACATGTAGATATACATTATGTATCTGAGATTATAATGAAACTGAGTATTGAATTCTGATAACTGAGTAACTGATAACTGATAGGTATGGTTCTATAGAACTGACTGAGCTATTTAATGATTACTGAGACTAAAACTGTAACTCTGAGAGTTATCATCTAACCAATATACCCCGGTTATAGAATAATTTGGGGTCCAACTTATGACCTCAATTGGAAGGGTGTTAGCACCTTTCCATGAGATACTAACAATGCTAGGTCAACCCTAATCTGGCAGGAAAACTCATGAAATATATATATGATGGCGTCAACCCAAGTCTGGTAGGAGGATGACTTACCCTATGTTGGGAACGTAGTTCTATAACGCATGTACTGCTACTAAGGGTCAAATCTTCTGCTGGCAGAAATGCCCCCATCCATGGGTTTGCTCGATGCTGAACCCTACTTACAAAAAAATCGACACTAAACTGATCACTAGACTGTACTAGTCTTTCCTGAACTGACACTGATCATGTTGACTGACTGAACTGGACTGAGTTTACTGAGTTCTATTACTGACTAAGTACTATTGTTCTTGACCGTTACTGGGATATTCTATAACTATTGAAACTAAGTAAACAACTAGATTTTTGATAATAAATATCCCTAGTAATCGATAGCATCAATAATAAAACATAACAAATCTTTAATGTATAGCAACAGTTAATTATTCAAAATTTATTCATTGAGATATTTTGTCAAACACTTCGAGGTAATGAACTTATACATGAATGAGAACACATGATAACATGTTATGATTATACTATTCAATTCACATGGACATTCTATCAAACACTTGGCGAGCATAATTAATGCACATGGTAATAAACAACACATAAACATCATGACTACAACATAAACATGCAATTTCAAGGGTTTTAATGTGGGAATTACATCAATAAACATACATGTTATCTTATGTTCATGAAACTTATAATTAAATTTTGTATTGAATCCCACACAACACCAGAAACATGAATACCACTCAATTTGTTCATATAAATCATGAATCCGAAAAATTGTAGTTTTAAAAAGGGTTCTTGAACTCCAAAGGTGGAAGGAAACCCAAGAATGAACACCTAACATACCATGATTATTGATTTCAAAAAGATTGTGGTGAATTCTTTGGACTTGATCTTGAGATTGGTGAACTAGGGTTTATTTCTTGAGAGTATTTTGTGAATAATGAGTGTAATTTGCCATTTTGGAAGTTTAATTTTGTGTTTTGGCTAAATTAGGTAAAGGGGAAAAAGACCTAATTACCCTTGAAAAGTAATAACTTTGTGAGCAAACTATGCCCTGTGATGCGATACTCGATGAGTCATGTTAATGGGGACAACACGATAGCCAATGTGACATGTTAAGATTGCATTGGCTTGCTATTTTTTCTATCAAAACATGACTCAAATGATGTCCAAAAATTCTGAAACTCACCCAATATGACCTATTGACATCCCTGATCATTAATCAACTTAAAAATTTACATTCTAAGGCTGGAAATATCGTAAATTATGCCATTGAAATATCGAGGCCAAAAATGAAACTAAGTTCCAATACTTAGTTGAATTTTTCTAAGTATGGGACCTCTTTTGGCATGCTATATAGGAATAAAATGACTAAGACTTTGTTGGGTATTACAATATCTCCCCCTTGGGAACATTCATCCGGGAATGAATCTGACTGAATTGTGAGGAACTATAATTACACTAACTTGCATAACTGAAGCATGAATGAATTATGGAGACATGACACATAACTGAACTATTTCATGAATGCGTGAATGATATGAGAATGTTATGCAGTTGTAAGTAAGCATGGAATAGTGTAAATCTAAGGAAGAATGTTACGTTATGCTGACACTAAGTCTGCGAAGAAGAGGTGATGATACTTAATTTGCATGGCTACCTATTCTTCCAAAGTAGCTTACTCAACGGACTAATTATGCCAAAGAACTTTAACCTAAGGAATTTGTTTGTTCCTTAGTCTGGGAATCTGATGGTCAATGATTTTGACTAGGACTTCCTCATAAGAGAGAATGTTCTATACATCTACACTATCTATGGGGACTACAACTATTGGGTCACCTATGCACTTCTTTAGCAAGGAGATATGGAACATTGGTGTACTGACACTAAGTCTGTAGGTAACTCAAGCTAATAACCAACCTTGCCAAAAATACTCAAGATTCTATAATGACCAAAATATCGGGGAATAAGCGTCCCCTTCTTTCCAAATCTCTTCACTCCCTTCACAGGAGAGATTTTCAAATACACATAATCCCCAATCTCAAATTCAGGGTCCTTTCTTCTCACATCTACATAAGATTTCTGACTGCTCTGGGCTGCCTTAATTAACTCTCTAATTAATTTTACCATCACTAAAGCATCAAACACCAAGTCAGGACCAACTACCATGGCCTCACCTAAATCTAACCAACAAATAGGAGATCTACATCTCCTCCCATAAAGAGACTCAAACGAAACCATCTGAATACTAGAATGATAACTGTTATTATACGCAAACTCAATCACAGACAAGTGGTCATCCCAACTTCCCTTAAAGTCAAAGACACACGCTCTCAACATATCTTCTATAGTCGAATGGTCCTTTCTTCTTGACCATCTGTCTAAGGGTGAAAGGTTGTACTGAGGTAAACTTAGGTACCAAGACCCTTTTGGAGTGCTGTCTAAAAGTGAGAGGTGAACTACATACCTCTATCTCAAATGATGGAAAATGATACACTATGCAACCGAACCAACTCTATAAATAGAGCTTGGTATAATCCTCAGTTGAGTAACAGGGATGGACTGGCATGAAATGAGCGAATTTGTTCATCCTATCTAGAATGATCAAATTTAAATCTTACTGATGACTAGTAAGAGGCAAACCAATCACGAAATCCATGTTCACTTCCTCCCACTTCCAAGTGGGAATACTGAACTCCATCATAGACCCACTAGGCTTCTGATGTTCAATCTTAACCTACTGACATGTGAAACTCTTAGCTATAAACTCTGCAATAGCTCTCTTTATCCCTCTCCACCAATAGACTTATCGTAAGTTGTGGTATATCTTAGTGTCTCCTGGATTAATGGAGTAAAGTGCACCATGCGCTTCTGCAAGAATCCACTAACTCATACCATCCACATATGGCATATATAATCTACCCTGGCAACAAAACACACTATTTACTCTTTTGGAGTAAACATCTACCTTCTGGTCTCTGACTGACACTTTCAACTTAACTAAACTATGATCCATGTCTTGCTTTTCTTTTACTTTGGAAAGAAAAGATGATTCTGAACTATTCTACACCCAAACACTACCCTCAGTCGAATCAACCAAATAGACACCTAGTCTGGCAAGCTGATGAACTTCCTGAACTAACTTCTTCTTACCATCCTCAATGTGAGAAACTCTACCTATGGAAAATCTACTAAAAGCATCTACCACTACATTGTCCTTGCCTGGATGATACAAAAAACTCATGTCACAATCTTTCAAAAACTCTAATCACCGTCTGTGATGCAAGTTTAGGTTTTTCTGCAAAAGTGCATACTGTAGGCTTTTGTAGTCTATGAACAGATCAACATGCACCCTATATAACTAGTACCTCCAAATGTTTAAGGCAAAAACAACCGCTACTAATTCAAGATAATGGGTGGGATAATTCTTTTCATAAGGCTTAAGATGTCTAGAGGCATAGGCTACAACCTTACCCTTCTGCATCAAAATACACCCCTAGCCAACTCTGGATACATCATAATATACAACAAATCAATTAGAACCATCGAGTAAAGTTAAAACTGGGGTTGTAGTCAGTTGAGGCTTCAACTCCTAAAAACTCTTCTAAGAAGAATCTGACCACTGGAATTTGACTTTCTTCTGAGTCAATTTGTACATAGGGGATGCAATAAATGTAAATCGTTCAAAAAACCATCGGTAATAGCCAGCCAAACCCAAGACACTCCTGTTATCTGATGGAGAGATAGGTTTAGGACAGTTTCTTACTGCTTCGGTCTTTTTAGGATCAACTATAATGCCATCACAAGAAACTATATGAACAAGAAAAGCTACTGACCTTAGCCAAAATTTTCATTTACTAATGGTAAAAAATTGATGGGCTGTGACAGTCTGTAATACTATTCTAAGATGGTATGCATGATTATTTTCACTGTGGGAGTAGACAAGGATGTCATCTATAAAGACTATAACGAACATGTCACAGTACTGCTTGAAACAAGGTTCATCAAGTCCATGTAAGATGTTGGGGTATTTGTAAGACCGAATGACATAACTAGGTACTTGAAGTGACCATATCGAGTTCTTTAATCTATTTTTGAAATGTCATATTCTCTGACTCTGAGTTAATGATAGCCAGATATGAGGTCTATCTTAGAAAAGTACCTGGGACCCTGAAGTTGGTAAAACTAGTCATTGATTCTAGGAATTGGATACTTGTTTTTTATTGTGACTTTGTTCAACTGAATATAGTTAATACACATTCTAAGAGAACCATCTTTCTTTCGCACAAATAGAACTTGTGTGCCCCATGGGGAGACGCTAAGCCTGATGAATCCCTTATCTAGGAGGTCTTTCAACTGCTCTTTAAGCTCTTTAATTTCAACTGGATCTATTCTATATGGCAGAATTAAAATTGGTTGCGTATTAGGAAGAAGGTCTATTCCAAAGTTAATTTCCCTATCGATAGAAACTCTAGGATGATATTTGGGAAAGACATTTGGAAATTCATTTGCTACTGGAACTGACTCAAGGTTAGGAGTCTCAGAACTAGAGTCTTTGACTCACACCAAATGATTGACACACCCCTTGGATATTATTTTTCTCGCTCCAAGGTATGAAACAAGTTGACCCTTAAGCATTGTAGTACTACCCCTCCATTTTAGGACATATTTATTCGATAACTAAAAATTGACAACTCTGTTCCTACAATCAACTGAGGCATAGAATGAATAGATCCAATCCATGCCAAGAATGACATCAAAATCCATTATCTCTAACTCTACTAAGTCTGCTGAAATAACTTTCTGAGATACCACAACTGGACAGTTCCTGTATACCTACCAGGCAATGACAAACTTACCCATTGGGGTAGAGACTGAGAAATGCTCTATGAGGATTTCAGGATAGACTCCAAAGTTAACGGTTATATAAGGAGTTACAAAGGATAATTAAGCTCCTAGATCTACCAAAGCATAAATATGTAAATGTTAAACTTGTAATGTACCAGTGACCATATCAAGAGAACTTCCCTGATCCTATTGGTACTAAAGTGCATAGATCCTGTTTGGTCATTACCCACTTATGGCACTAGAAGGTTACACCCTGCTAAGACGGGCGACTGGACTGAGTTGGGGAGGAATTATGCTAACTCCATGAAACCACCTAAGGGCACTGTTTAATTCTATGACCTAGTTTACTACACCCAAAATATGCCCTACTACCCGCTCGATAGTAACCCTTGATAATTTCTGCCATATTTCTTAAAAGAGGATTTGTTCGAGCACTGCTACCACTACCTTGATATTTAGAGCCTAACGCTCTATCCTTATTACCATTTTTGAATTTATGCACCGAAGCACGGGGTAAGGACAGATCTAGGACTAAAGATTTTGGGTGGAACTGAGGACGATTAACACCATCTAACTTAAGTTGAGTGAAATTGAAGCTACCTATTCTAGCCCTCTTGTTCTTCCTCTCTTTTCCCTTAGTTTTCTGTTCCTCAATCTGCTGAGCATGGGCCATCAACCTAGCTAAGTCTATCTCTTTAATGAGCATTGTGGTCCTACACTCTTTGACCATACTGTCAGATACACCATACATAAAATTACTCATTTTAGACCTGCTATAAGCTACCACATGAGAAGAATACCTAGCCAACTGAGTAAACTTGAGGGAATTCTCTTTCACACTTATGTTTCCATGCTTCAGGTTAATGAACTCTAAAACCTTATCTTCTATCTACACCAATGGGAATAACCTATCTAGAATGGCAGTACCAAACTTTTCCCATTCTATTGGCCCTGCATCTGCGGCCCTATCTACCTTCCATTGCTTAAACCATGTGTAGCCACACGCTGCAACTGATAGGAAGTTAACTAAGCACTCTCACTTACGGTTACACCCATAATGTTTGTTATATTCTAGACCATGTCAAGGAATTCCTGTGGGTCCTCTTCAAACTTAGATCCTGAAAATAAAAAAGGGTTCATTTGGGAGATGTCCCAAATTTTAGCTGGAACAGTATTGGCCACTTGGTTGGACTGAATAGCCATTGGTTGATCATTATGGGCTTCTACAAAATGGGATAGAGTGGTGATAGCTACTTTGAATTCTTCTTGATAAACATGCTCATTCAGGGGGTCTTCTTAAATGGGCGGAGGTGTTGGCTAGTTCCTAGTCCTTCTTTCGTTGGGTTTTTTTGGGAGGCACATTTTGTAAATGGAAGGGAAAATTAGATTAGATAGAGAGTTTAACTTGAGCTCATGCTCACTCTCATGATATGAATAATGAAAGAAGGGAATTTTTTTTCTAAAAATGCCTCTCCATAAGTGTGGCGCGCTACACATCCCTACACAAGAATCTACTGATATTGTTTTCTGACTCCCTAGGACCCTTTAGAACCCTAGGCTCTAATACCAATTGTTCACACCCTAGATATGACACATTCCTTACGCCCCAAAGGATCACAAATTAATCCATGACTGGTACCTACTATGAGCACTAAAAAAAATAATACTGAAAATGTATGCGGAAATTAGGCTGAAAATTCCAGAAGGTTAAACAAATAAAAACAAATACTGAATATGAATAATAATACTGAAAATCTACACATCTGTCTGAAGTAGTCTAGTCCAAAATCCTCTAACTGTCTGAATGTGGAGTTGATGGGATAAGTCCCCAACTAACCCTGACTATTGAAAATACTAAATCTACTGAAATGCTGAAATAAAATAATGTCCTTGACGGATGAGGACTCACTACTGAATCTACAACTGATATCCTAAGCTACTAAGTACGATCAGAACCGTGGGTGTCCTAACCTATGATATGAGACATCCTAGAGCAAAAGAAAAAGTATGCATTAGTTTGTGGAATATACTGGTATGATAAGTGAGGTAAGGCTAGTATACATGGGTTCATATGCATGAGATGACAACTGACTAAATGAACATCATGAAGTAACTGAATGAGCATACATACTAAACTGTAACTGCTGAACGTACTCAAATATGAAATACTACACATGTAGATATATATTATGTATCTGAGATTATACTAAAACTGATTACTGAATTCTGATGGTTGAGTAACTGATAATTGATAGCCATGGTTCTGTAGAACTGATTGAGCCATTTACATAATACTGACACTGAAACTGTAACTATTGGTGTTATCATCTAACCGACATACCCTGATTATAGACTGATTTAAGGTCCACCCTATGACCCCTGTTGGAATGGTGTTATCCTCTTACCATGGGATACTAACAATGTTGGGTCAACGCTAATCTGGCAGAAAGACTCATGCATGTATATATAATGGTGTCAACCCTAGTCTGGCAGGAGGAAGACTTACCCTATGGTGGCTATGTAGTTCTGTAATGTAGGGACTGCTACTAATAATCAAACCCTCTGTTGGAAAGAATGCCCCCACACTGGGTTCGTTCATTGTTGAATCCTACTCCCAACTGAATCGACACTAAACTAATCACTAGACTGTATTAGGCTTAACCGAACTGACACTGATCATATTGACTGAATGAACTGGACTGAGTTCACTGACTTCTGTTACTTACTAATTACTACTATTCATTACATTTACTAAGACTATTTGATAACTACTGCAACTAAGTAAACTTCTAGATTTCAGGTAATAAATACCCCCAGGACTCGATAGCATCAATAATAAAACATAACAAATATTGAATGCATAACAATAGTCAACTGTTCATAATTCATTCACTGAGACATTTTGTCAAACACTTGAAGGTCATGAATTTGTAACGGAATGAGAATACATGATAACATGCCATGATTACACTATTCAATTTACATGGACATTCTTTCAAACACTTGGGAGCATAATTAATGCACATGGTAATGAACAAAACATAAGCATCTTTACTACAACTTAAACTTACAATTTTAAGGGTTTTAGCATAAGAATTACGTCAATCAACATACATGCTATCTTATGTTCATCAAACTTATAGTTAAATCTTTAATTGAAACCCATACAAGAATAGAAACATGAATACCATTTAATTTCCGCTTGTAAATCTTGAATATGAAAACTTGCTTTTTTAAAAGGGGTTCTTGAACTCTAATGGAGGAAGGAAACCAAAGGAAGAACACCTAACATACCTTGATTTGTTATTTCGTGAAGATAGTGGTAATTCTTGCAACTTGATTGTGAGCTTTATGAACTAGGGTTTATTTCTTGAGAGGATTTTTAATAATAAATGTAATTTGCCCTTTTGGAAGCTTAATTTTGGTTTTGGCTAAATTGAGTGAGGGGAAAAGGAACTAATTTCCTTAGAAAGACGTAAATAAGTGAGAAAATTATACCTAGCAACGCGATACTCTATTTGTCATATCAATATGGAAAATGCGATAGCCAACGGGAAGCATCAAGATCGCGTTGGCTTGCTGTTTTGGCTATCCAAACACGACCCAAAGAATGTTCAAAAATTTGAAAACTCACCGAATATGACCTATTGACATCCCTGATCATAAATCAACTTAAACATTGACATTCTAACCTCGGAAAGATCGTAAATGGTGCTATTGATTTATCAAGGCCAAAAATGAGACAAAGTGTCAATACTTAGATAAAATTTTCTAAGTCTCGAACCTCTTTTGGCATGCTATGTAGGACTGAAATGACTAGGATTTTGCAGAGTCTTACAATATCTCCCCTTGGGAACACTCGTCCTAAAATAAGACTTACTAAACTGAGAGGAACTGAGGAACTATTCTTACACTTACATGCAAAACTGAAGCATAACTAAATTCTGCAGTCATGACACATGACTAAACTGTTTCATGAATGCATGAATGATATAAAAATGTTATGCAGCTATAACTAAGCACAGAATAGTGTAAATATAAAGAAGACTGTAACCTTAGGCTAATTCTAAGTTTGTGGAGAAGCAGTGAGGAAACTTGGTTCACATGTCTGCCTCTGCTTCCCATGTAGATCCCTCAATGAACTAATTCTGCCAAAGAAATTTGACTAGAGGAACTTCTTTGTTCCTTAGTCTGCAAATCTGACTGTCAAGGATTTTGACTGGGACTTCCTTATTAGAGAGACTATTCTGAATATCTACATTCTCTATGGAGACTACAACTACTAGGTTACCTATGCACTTCTTTAGCAAGGAGACGTGAAACACTGGGTTCACTAATGTTAAGTCTGCAGGTAACTTAAGCTATAAGCTACCTTACTGAAAAAATTTAGGTTTCTTTAAGGACCAACATATCGAGGACTAAGCTTCCCCTTCTTAACAAATATCTCCACTCCTTAATGGGAGAGATTTTCAAATACACATAATCACTAATCTCAAATTCAAGGTTCTTTCTTCTCACATTTGGATAAGATTTATGTCAGCTATAGTCTGCCTTAAGCCTCTCTCTGATTAACTGCAATTTCTCTAAAGAATTAAATACCAAGTCAGGCCCCACTACTGTGGCCTCACCTATCTCAAACCAACCAATAGGAGTTCTACATCTCCTCCTATAAAGAGCTTCAAATGTAGCCATATGAATACTAGAATAATATTTGTTATTATATGTGAACTCAATCAAAGGCAAGTGGTCATCCCAACTTCCCTTAAAGTAAATGACACATACTCTCAACATATCTTCTAAATTTTGAATGGTCCTTTCTTCTTGACCATCTGTCATGTGTGGATGGTGTGAGAGGTGAACTGCATACCTCTATCTGAAATGATGGACAACGGGATAATTTGCAACCTGACAAATTCTCTAACCTAGAGATTGGGATAATCCTTGACTGAGTAAGAGGTATGTACTAGAAAGAAGTTAGAGAATTTGGTCATCCTATCTATAATCACCCAAATCAAATCATGTTAATAATGAGTATGAGGCAAACCCATCACGAAATCCATGTTCACTTCCTCCCATTTCTAAGTGAAAACATGAAATCCTACATAGACCCACTAGGCTTTTTATGTTCAATCTTAACCTGCGGACATGTGGAGCACTTAACTACAAACTCTATAATATTTCTCTTCATCCGACTCCACCAATAGACTTCCCGCAGGTTGAGGTATATCTTAGAGGCCCCTAGATAAATTAAGTAACGCGCACCATGTGCTTCTTCAAGAATCCTCTATCTCACACCATCCACACATGACACTCATAATCTAGTCTGGAAATGCAACACACCATCTCCCCCAAGGTAGAACACCTCTACCTTCTAGTCTTTAACTAACGCTTTTAGCTTAACTAAACTGGGATCCCTATCCAGCTTTTCTTTTAATTTGGAAACCAAGGATGATTCCAAACTATTATATACCCAAACACTACCCTTAGCCGAATTAACTAAATAGATACATAGTCTGGTAAGCGGATAAACTTCCTGAACTAACTTTTTCTTACAATCCTCAACGTGAGCAACACTACCCATGGACAATCTACTGAGAGTATCTGCCACTACATTGGCCTTACCTGTTTGATACAGAACATATATGTCATAATCTTTCAACAACTCTAATCACCTTCTCTGATGCAAGTTCAGTTCTTTATGCAAAAACACATACTGCAGGATTTTAGGGTATGTGAACAAATCAACATGCACCCCGTACAAATAGTTTCTCCAAATCCTTAAGGCAAACACAATAACTGCTAATCAAAGATTATGCGTGAGATAATTCTTTTCATATGGCTTAAATTATCTAGAGGCATAGGCCACAACCTAACCCCTCTGCATCAAAACACATCCCAAGCCAACTCTGGAAGGATAACAATATACAACAAATCCATTTGAACCATTAGGAAAAGCAAAACTAGGGTTATAGTGAATCGAGTCTTCAACTACTGAAAACTCTTCTCATAAGAATCTGACCACTAAAATTTGACTTTATTTTGAGTCAATCTGGACATAGGTGATGTAATAGATGAAAGTCCTTCAATAAACCATCAGTAATAGCCATCCAAACCTAAGAAACTCCTAATATCTAATGGAGAGATAAGTCTAGGCTAGTTTCTCACTTCTTTGTTTTTTTGGATCAACTCTAACACCATTACTAGAAACTATATGACCAAAGAATGCTACTGACCATAGCCAAAATTCATATTTACTAAATTTGGTAAACAACTGATGGTCTATCAAAGTATGTAATACTATTTTGAGATGTTTTGCATGGTCATTTTCACTTTGGGAGTATACAAGGATTTCATCTACGAAGACTATGACGAACATGTACAAGCACTGCTTGAACACATGGTTCATCAAGTCCATGAAAACTGTTGGGGAATTTGTAAGACCAAATGAAATGACTAGGAACTCGAAGTGACCATAACAAGTTTTAAAAGCTATTTTTGGAATGTCACATTCTTTGAGTCTGAATTGATGATAGCCAGATCTGAGGTCTATCTTATAAAAATAAGAGGTACATTGAAGTTTCTAAATCAAGTTATCAATTCTAGGAATTGTATACTTATTTTTATGTGACTTTGTTTAACTGTTGGTAGTCAATACACATTCTGAGAGAACCGTCTTTCTTTCGCATAAATAGAACTAGTGTGCCCCATGGGAGATGCTGGGTATGATGAATGCCTTATCTAGGAGGTCTTCCAACTGATCTTTTAACACTTTAAGTTTAGCTGGAGCCATTATGTATGGAAGAATAAAATGGGCTAATTACTAGAAGAAGGTCTATTCTGAAGTCAATTTCCCTTTCGGGAGGAACTCCAAAAAAATCTTTGTGAAACACATCTGGAAATTCACTTGCTACTGGAACTGACTCAAGGTTTGGAGTTTCAAAACTAGAGTCTTTGAATACTACCAATTGATTAACACACATCTTGGATATTAGTTTTCTCAATCTAAGGTATAAAATAAGTTGGCCCTTAAGTACTGCAGTACTTGTCTTCTATTCTAGGACAGGTTTATTTAGGAACTTAAAATAGACAACTCTGTTCCTACAATCAAATGAGGCATAGAATTATTGGAGCCCATCCATGCCGAGAATGATGTCAAAATTCATCATCTCTAACTCTACTAAATCTGCTTAAGTAAATTTCTGAGATACCACAATCGGACAGTTCTTGTATACCCATCGGGCTATAATAGATTTACCCATTGGGTTAAAGATTGAGAAAGGATCTATTAGGATTTCAGGAATGACTCCAATGTTGATAACTATATACGGAGTTACAAAGGTCAAAAATACTCCTGGATCTAGGAAATCATAAACGTATAAATGGTAAACTTGTAATGTACCAATGACCACATAAGGAGAAAATTCCTGATCCTGTCGGTACTGGAATACATAGAACCTATTTGTGCGTTTCCCACTGGTGGAACTGGAAGCAGTACCCTGCTGAGATGGGCGATCGAACAGAGCTGAGGGACAATTATGCTTACTCTGTGAACCAATCGGAATGTATTCTCTGATTTTATGACTTGTTTTACCACACCAAAAACATACATCACTTCCTTCTCTATAGACACCCTGGTGATTTCTTCTACATTTCTGACAAAGAGGATTCATTCGAGCACTGCTACCACTACCTTTATATTTAGAGCTTGACGCCCTATCCATACTTCTATTTTTGAATTTAGGCATTGAAGCACTGGCTTAGGATAGAGCTGGGACTGAAAAGTTTGGGCAGAACCAAGGACGATTACCATCCTCTAACTTAGGCTGAGTGAAGTTGAAGCTACCTATTCTACCCCACTTTTTCTCCCTTTCTTTCTTCTTAGTTTTCTTTTTCTCAATCTACTGATCATGGGCCATAAACCTTGCTAAGTCCATCTCCTAAATTAGCATTACGGTCCTACACTCTATGACCACACTGTCAGACACACTATACACGAACTTACTCATCTTAGACCTGCTATTAGCTACCACATGTGGATCATACTTGGAAAATTGAGTAAAATTGACTGAATACTCTTTCACACTCATATTACCCATCTTTGAGTTAATAAACTCTAAAAACTTGGTTTCCTTTAACTCCAATGGAAAGAACCTATCTACAAAGAAAGTAGAAAACTCATTCCATTCTATGTTCTCTGCAACTGTGTCCCTATCTACCTTTCACTTCCTAGACTATGTGTGAGACATATCCTGCAACTCATAGGCAACTAACTCATCATTCTCACTAGCTGTTACCCCCATAATGACTGATACCTTCTGCCCCATCTCAAGGAATTCCTGTGGGTCCTCTCCAGACTTAGACCCTAAAAATAAAAGAGGGTTCATTCGGGTGATTTCCTAAATTCTAGCTACAGCAGTATTAGCCAAAGGGTTAGCTTGAATAGTTGTTGTTCGATCATTATTGGATACTACTTAATGCTCTAGAGTGGTGAAAGCTTCTCTGAATTTTATGTGAGAAACATGATCATTCAGGGGGTCTTCCTGAATGGGAGGAGGTGTTGGCTAGTTCCCAGTCCTTCTATTGGTCTTTTTGGGAGGCATGTTTGGTAAACAAAAGAGAAAATTAGATTAGACAGAGAGTTTAACTTGAGCTCATTCTCACTCACACAATATGAACACTGAAAAAGGTGAAACTTTTTCCTAAAAATGCCTTATAGCCTCTTGTCCGTAAGTATGGTGTGCTATACACCCTTGCACAAGACTCTACTTGATTCAAATTTTAGACTCCCTAGCACTTTTAATAACCTTAGGCTCTAATACCAAGTTTGTAACACCCCGAGTCTACACCCTAAATGTCACACGGTGCTTACGACCCCAAAGTATCTCAAGCTAACCCATGGCTCGTACCTGCTGTGAGCACTGAATAATAATAATAATTCTAAAAATTTATGCGGAAATTAGGCTAAAAATTCCATAAGGTTCATACACTAAAAACAAATACTAAATACAGATAATAATACTGAAAAACTAAACATCTGTCTAAAGTAGTCTAGTTCGGAAGCCTCTAACTATCTAAATGTGGAGTTGATAGGACAAGTCCCAAACTAACCCCGACTACTAAAACTTCTAAATATGCATAAATGTTGAAATAAAATAATATCCTCGATAGATGAGGACTCACTACTGAATCTATCATTGATATACTGAGATGTTATATATGATCAGGACCCTGAGTGTTCGACCCTATGATATAAGACATCATAGCGTAAAAGTGAAAGTGTGTGTCAGTACATGAAATGTACTGGTATGCTATGTGAGGTAAGTCTGGTATACATTGGTTCATAAGCAAGAGATGATAACTGACAAAATAAACATCATAAAGTAACTGGATGAGCGTACATGCAAAACTGTCACTGCTCAACATACTGAACTTACAATACTATGGATGTAGATATACATTATGTATTTTAGATTATACTAAAAATGAGTACAAAACTTTGATGGTTGAGTAGATAATAACTGATACTCATGGTTTAGTAGAACAAACTGAGTTCTTTACTGAAACTGTAACTGTCAAAGTTATTATCTAATCGACATAACCCAATTATAGGCTGATTTAGGTCCAACCTTTGACCCTAGTTAGAAGGGTGTTATCACCTTGCAACGGGATACTAACAATGCTGGGTTTACCCTAATCTGGTAGGAAGACTCATGAAATATATATATATATGATGGCATCAACCCTAGTATGGCAGGAGGATAACTTATCCTACGCTGGATACATAGTTCTGTAATACAGGGACTACTACTAAGGGTCAAACTCTCTACTGGATGGAATTCCCATAACTCGGGGTTTGCTCGGTGCTGAATCCTACTCCCAACTTAATTAAAACTTAATTAATCACTAGACTATGCTAGGCTTAACTAAACTGACACTAATCGTGTTGATTGACTGAACTAGACTAAGTTCCTTGAGTTCTGTTACTGACTGAGTACTACTGTTCTTGACCTTTAGTGGGACTATTCTATAACTGCTGCAACTAAGTAAACAACTAGATTTCAGGTTATAAATACCCCCAGGACTTGATATCATCAATAATAAAATAAAACAAATCTTGAATCCATAACAATAGTCAATGTTCACAATTCATTCACTGAGATATTTTGTCAAAAACTTGGAGGTCATGAACTTGTACATGAATGATAACACATGATATCATGTCAAGATTACACTATTCAATTCACATCGACATTCTATCAAACACTTGGTGAACATAATTAATGCACATGGTAATGAGCTATATATAAGCATCATGACTATAACTTAAACTTGCAATTTCAAGTGTTTTAACATGGGAATTACAAAAATCAACATACATTCTATCTTATGTTCATAAAACTTATAATTATATCTTGAATTGAAACCCATACAAAAACAAAAACATGAAACCACTCAATTTGCGGATGTAAATCATGAATCTGAAAACTTATAGTTTTAAAAAAGATTTGTGAACTCCAAGGGTGGAAGGAAACCAAAGAATAAACACCTAACATACCTTCATTATTGATTTCATAAAGATCGTGGTGAATTCTTGGGACTTGATCATGATATTAATGATCTAGGATTTATTTTTGAGAGGATTTTGTGAATAATGAAGGTAATTTGCCCTTTTGGAAGAATAATTTTGTGTTTTGGCTGAATTGGGTGAGGGGAAAAGGACCTAATTTCCCTTGAAAAGTCGTAATTAAGTGATCAAATTTTTCCTAATGACGCGATACTCTATGCGACATGTCGATGGGGACAACGCAATATCTAACGCGACGTGTCAAGATCACTTTGTCTTGCTATTTTGGCCATCCAAACATGACTCAAACGATGTCTGGAAATTCAGCAACTCACCCAATATGACCTATTGACATCCCCATTCCCGAATCAACTTAAAATTGACATTCTAAGGTCAAAAAGATTATAAATAATGCCATTGAAATATTGAGGCCAAAAATGAGACTAAGTGTCAACACTTAGCTGAAATTTTATAAGTATGAGACCTCTTTTGGCATGCTATATAAGATTGAAATGACTAGGAATTTACGGGGTCTTACACAAACACCTCATCATATCATAGGATTCGAAAGGACTCCAATTCACAAGTTAAGATTGCGGAATAATCTCATAAGTCAAAATTATATTCATTGTAATAATAACTATGCCCAATTTCAAAGTTTTTCATAATACCTCTATACACCACCGAATTCAATAAATGTATATGTTGGAAAAATCCCTAAACTATAGCCAAACCATGTCTTTAAGAGACTAAGACTAAAGATAAAAACTAAGAGATAAAGGTCTTCTGGATGTAGGGAAGCTCAACCCTACAAGTCAATGCACGAACAACTTAATTTTCTAATCACTGCAGAGGGAAAGAAGAAGATGCTATGGTGCCGCATCAAATATGGTTAATGGTTGGAACGCTAGCATATAACTCAAGTATAAGTGATAAGACACATCATCATTCAACAACAATTCAATACATTACATTTTATCCCGTTCATTCACTTATCCATACATATGAATATACCATATAACAAATAAGATATCAAGGCTCAGCAACATTCTCTAGCATTCATTCATTATATGAAAAGTAGAGGACTACCACCTTCCATGCATATCGATTCACCATACTTAATACACCAAGGACTTTAGCCATATTAATATTATCATTAGACCAGCTACTTCACCCATGTACCTACCTTTATTATGCTAAGGGTTTTAGACACACACACCATCAATCAAACAAGGGACTTTATCCACACATACACCATTATTCAAATAAGGGACTTTAACCATACATAATAATCTAGGGGAGGGACTTCAACCTCATGCACGGTTGTTAGAAAAGGGAATCTAGCCATATGCCATATTTGGACTTTACCAAAAGCCTCTTCATGAGGTGAGGTACTTTGACCTTAGGAGATCTTTTTAAGCAACAGACTTTACGTTGCATTCTCATTGGGTGAGGAACTTTAACTCCCAGCCATGTCATGAGGCAAGGGACTTTGACCTCAATCCATCACATAAGGTAGAGGGATTGACCTCAAACCATCACAACCATTATTAGTTAATAATTGGGACTTTACCCTCTTGTATATTCATTAACAAACATTCAATACTACATTTAGGGACTTTGGACATTTAGCAATTCAACACTATTCAAGACCTCATGGTCATTATGAGAGCCTTCATTTCTAAACTATCTTAATAGGATAATGAATTTATTCGATCTATCACACAATTAATTTAATGGTCCTCAATACCCTCACAAGAAATTCACATTTCCATAGCATTATCATACAACACATTCGTTTAATACACTATTCTAGTTATCTTTATATTAAGGGACTTAAACTCTCTATTTGTTATTTAGCACAATAAGGTTATCATCACACCTCACATGGCTTACCATATTCTTACAATAACATTTATCACACATTCATACTCATTGGTCCATTTCCCCAGTTCAACAAATCATCAATAATTGACTAGATAATTCACTTAGATATTTTCACAAACACCATTTATGTATAGTTATAACAAGGTACTTTTAATGGTAGATAAAATATTGACTAGGGTTACTCAAGATCCTCATGTTAAACAACCTATAACAAGAATTCATAAATTCAATCTATCATCAATAACATGCACTAATACAAGTATTAGAAGGAATCATCATCATTCGTTGTTAAGTAGAAAAACCTAATTCATTTGATTCAAACACTTACTAATCCAAATGTAAAATACATGGGTTTAGAGTTATTTAAAAAATATAATAGATACATGACTTAAACAACTTGAATCACCAACAAATTTGACCTCTTCCTTAACACCAGATGAACACCTCTCAACCCTAGCCTCAAATCGTACTTCAGGCCTTTAGAGTGTTTAGGATGTCTATGTCTTGTAAAATAAAGACATAGAAGGATACTATGCCTTATAGAGTGAGAGGGTTTAGAGTTTTAAACAAGGTAAATAACAAAAAGGTCCTTGGTTAAAAGCTGGAAAATCCACACATGCACGGGTACGACTCCCCTTTATAGATCACTTGGCAATCATGACATAAGGTACGAGTGGTATGAAATAGAATATTTGATTTTTAACCAAAGTATATGAATCAACCCCTAACTTTAAAGCTCCATTCATGACCAAAACATTCCACTCTAGGTTAGGTTTTCACTCCATACGATTGAGTAGTATATGACTCGTAAGCATGGTTATGACCAAGGGAAGACCTTGTCTTATAGTAGGTAGTATTATACCTTAACATACATATAAAGTTACAAAATAGTAGGGCATGATGGGTACGATTCATGACATAGGGTACGACTCAAGCACCCCCAACCATATCCACTCCACAGACTTAAAAAGTTCTTTCTTTCTCAATGGTCCAAGGTATAAGTGTTTCAATTCTCTTCCACTTTGAAAGGTAATTATAGATAAAATTTAACACCTTAAAATAAAACAAGGAAATATTTACACAAGTTAGAAAAAACAAACTACAAGGATGGAAAACAACACACATATCATGATTACTACCAATTAACCAAAAATTTTGCAAGGGCATATTCTCGGTTGTTTCTTCTTTAGTTAAAAGTTTTTTGGATGAAGTGCAAGTCTCTTACTGATGACTCATCCGCTTTAGTTCGGCCAACTAAGTGTGGTACTACTTACGCAACCCATGGCAATTTAGTGTTGATCATTAAAGTAGACCAATACTTGCTTTAGCAGCACCTGGAGCCTTATAAATACCCCAATTATCTTATTTTCTCATAGTTTCACCTATTTTCTAGAGTGTAGTACCCTAAAAAAGTTAGAAAACTTGTTAGAAACATTAGAGGGTGACTTTTAGGTATTCATGAAGTTAAATTTCAAATTTTTTCTTTGAATTCTTGATAAGTTCTCATCAATTAAAGGCAAATTCATCTATTAATTCTCAAAATCTCTTAAACATTTTTGGGTTGATTTTAACACTATTTGAGGTTATAATTCACCAATTATTAAGGGTTAAATTTTCCTTGAGCATAGAGAGATATTTAAATAGTTTTTAATGTGTGGATCCACAAGTGAGCACTATATTGGATTTTTACATAATTATGGACCCAAAACACAAAAATACAATATAACTATTGTTCCTATAGTACTGATGAGTAGATTAATATTATGATATCATGGCATCATGTATAAGCTATTAGAAAGGGAAATTCATCAATTTAGAAGATTTCATTGGGCATTCCCCAGTATCGAGGTAGGCTTGGCTTACATTTCTTATAGGTTAAGGTTAATCATAGTATACTTATGATAATGAGTTAGATGTGGTTTGGTAATTAGGTCATGGATATGTAAATCATATAATTTGGGAAATTTAACCTATTAAGGAATCATAACTTAGAAGTAATTGACATAGTTACTGTAACGCCTCAGATTTTTTTCTTTGGATGATTCTTAAGCTTTGGGATATCTTCCTTGGTTATGATTGGAACCTAGAGTAATAGGATTTCTTGACTACTAGTTGGTATGACTCATAACCATACCAATAAGTTTGTGGATGATTTTTCTTTGAGTACGAATGGCTCACTATGAGCCTTAAGGATATATTACGAGTCGTTGGTTCAAATTATAGGATGTATAGTGTTCAGGTCATTTGGGTTTTATGATATTCATGACTATACATTATGGGTCGTAAGATCTTATTATGAGTTGGTTAGTGGAGTTTTAAGTGGATAGTTTATGGGGGAACTAGTCACTATCTTATTTACAACTAATGGTCACGAGTCATACCGTGTGGGATAACTCAAGGGGTTGACTCATTATCATAAGTGGCTTTTTCCAACTTTAAAGTAGAGGGAATTCTGTACATTTCCTTTTTTGTACGACTTAAAACCCATATCTTATAACTTCCTTAAAGAATTATTATCTATCATAAACCCATCAAATAACCTATCAAAACACTCCCAAATCCTGAAGGTCAAGAGCACTTTGGGTTTTCTAAAGGTTGATCAATTAGGTTTCTCAGGAGTGATTTTTTTTGTACATCTTGGTTATTAAGGCATGTTACTCTTCCCTCATTGTAATTTTGTAAAAGCGCATGTTCTAAATTATTGTTCTTAAAATTATATGATGGTTTAGAAACATTGGTTGGGGTATTTTGAATGTTTATGAATTGAACAATGTTCACATGGTTTATATATGAATTTTATTCATTAAATTTTATTTTAAACTTGAGGGTGAATGGGGATGGTGAATCTACTAGGGAATTGTGATTTTTCCAAACTTGTAACTTTTGAAGTTGTTATATCCCCAACCCCAAAATATAAATTGGTTTTTGTTATGAGAACTATGTAGTGAAATTGAATTAGTATTAAATTATTGCATGACATTAAAAAGTATTTTAAACAAAATGGTATGATTTAATGAACAAAGGCATTTGGTATTCCCTAATGTCGATTAATGAACAAAGGGAGTTGTTATCTCTAGATTAATGGAAATTGTTTTGGCATGTTGTTTTTACCTTGCAAGTGAAGTTAGTATGACAATAACAATAGTGTATCCCTTAATATGGACTGTTGTTAAGTCAATGGGAATGTGAGACACTCATTTTTATTTTGCTTTAATAAGGGTTGTGTAGTTGTGTCATGAAAGTGGAGGTCTAGTGACTGACACTGGAAACTCGTTTGTCGATACGAGGGTCAAAGTTACCAAGGAGGTTAGAGTTTCCCTTATAATTATTTCCTAATTAGGTAGGTTTGAGTCCCCTATAAAGAACAATATGATCGGGTGCTTGAGTCACCTTGGTATATGTTGGAGGGTTCGAGTAACCCATGTGGATATAAATGAGATTATTATCTGATTCATGCGGCTACACACACTGGGCCCAAAAGAGGCTGAGAGTTGGGTCCAGAAAGACCGTGGGTACAATTATATGATGTTTGAGCTACACAATCTAGGTGAAGGTTTTTAAAATCATGTTAACCCTTGTTGCCTATGCTAGTATGTGATATAAATATATTTAATTCCATATGGTTATATACATTGGATAGAGTTTATTTTGAATTTATTGCATTACTTTATCCTTATACCTGAGTACATGTTAGTTATAATCCCACTAACCATCTCCAGATGTTGTATGCCTATGCGATATAGCTGCTAGAGAAACTTTTACTTTTCTAATCTAGAGTTAGTTGAATCAGCTTGGTTCATTAGTCTTTGGTGGTGAAGTGGTGAGGTTCTATTCCTCTGGAAGACTTAGTCATTTCATCAATTCATTCCCATAATTTAAAAGTGAGGATTTCACATTTAAATTATCTTTGTGATTATTATTATCAGAGTAAGGGAATGTCTCGATGTTTTATTAGTACTCTTTTGGTAGAGGATTTGTTTGGACTACTGTGGAGTTGGGATGGTTTGGTAATATTTGGTTTGGTTTGATTGGTTTTGATTATAGACTATTATATTGTCTTTAAGATCAAATTTTCTTATCTTATTATATGTTTATATTTTCATTTGACTTAGGGTGTGTGGAGGTTTGATGCTTCATTATTGGAGTTGGTGTCCAATCCTTTTTGGTCATGAGATACCCTTCACTGCCTGGCCTTAGTCCGGGTCCTAACAAAGGTGATATCAGATTAGTAGTTTTTGTACCATTGGGTGTCCAACAAAGTCATGTCAAGTAGAGTGTCATTTATGGGTGCATAACATGCCTTACCTATAAGGGTTAACCTACGAGGCATTTAGGAATGTTTTCTTTTCTTTCTGTCTTATTTTAGGCTATAGAGTCTAAGGTCTTGGATTTCTCTAATTCCCGTTTGCTCAATTTTCAGATCATGCCTCCTAGAAAATCTGAGGATCATGAAAATTCCTCTATACCACTTAAGGAGTATGCTGATGGGACACACCCTGCTTATGGGGTACAAACCTGGTCTAGGGTTCAACTTCCTGATTTTTGTCATGGAGTTTCATTGGTCCACTCTAATCCTCCTCGTGCTCTTCAGGCTGATGCGAAGAATGCAAAATTTCATGAATCTTTTTATCAGTTGTCTTATTTTGTATCTTCTTAGTCTGACCAAGCAACATCTATTACACTATCTTCTGTGGCCACAAGGCTTGGCTAGTTTATGAGGTTGAAACCTCCTATGTTCACTGGTGTTAAGGTTGAGGAGGATCCTCAAGGTTTGATTGATGAGATAGAGGAGATCTTTCAATTTATGCCTACTACTAATGTGTAGGGTGTTGATTCTCCTCCTATCAGCTGAAGGATGTACCCAACCAATGGTATGAGAATTGGGAATAAACTAGGGTAGATGATGTTGAATCTGTACTGTGGGATAATTTCTCTAGTGCTTTTCTCGACCGCTTCTTTCCACAGGATATGACAGAGGAAAAAACAAAAGAGTTTGTTAATCTAAATTAAGATAGGATGATGGTTAAGTTCTATGCCTTTAAATTCCTTCGGTTGTACTAATATGCTCCTGATTTAGTGTCTAGCATTAGGGACAAAATAAGGATATTAGCTTCTTGGATATCTTGATATATGATTCTATAGAGTAGCATTGCCTTACTAAACAAGGATATGGACATATCTTGATTAGTTTCTATATACAGCAGGATAAGGAAGAGAAGAAGAAGTAGACAATGATAGGGGAAAGACAAAATAAAAAGTCTAGATTTTCTGATCAAGGTGGAGGTCAACAACAAAGTGGTTGAGATGGTGGTAATTAGACTAAGAAGAAGTTGGGGAGTTCTGGTTCCTACTCTATGATTAGTTCTCCTTATCTGAATCCGTTAGATGACTATCATTTTCAACATGATAGTGGATTAAGGGCATAGGGTTCCCTAATCTTAGGTGATTTTATGCACCTTAGTATTTTTATCCTAGCTAATTTAGCCTTGTTTTAAGGACTTCTCGTGCGATTAATTATTACATAATGATATAAATAAGAATCTGCGAGTTCAAATATATGATTAAAATTTTTAAAGTCATTTTCAAACAAGTTTGTACTTAAAGGGATCATTTAGAGTCTAGACGAGAAAACTAGTGTTACTAGCTTGAGCTAGGTGTTCGTCTAGTTGATATCGATGGATTCCAATGTTTTGAAAGAGTTACTAATAGTTATTATTGTGTAATTAAGTATGTAACAACTGGTTTATAATGTTAAAAGTTAAATTGGGATAAACCAAGAGTCAAAACAATAAGTAAAGATAAATGTGTGCAAGCTTAGTCTTAGTTCGAGTTTCTTGTTCATCGTTATGGATTGTTTGTTGTTTTGAGCTCTAATCCGTGGGGTTAAATGTTATAGTATACTTTTTAGTTGATTATAAGGATATATGTATATTTAATAAGATTTAAATCATGTTAATACAACACCATAAGGCTTGGGGTGGAAGGAGAAATGCAAAAGGAGAGTTAAATGTCAAAGTGGCAATTTCAAGTGAGCCTACGCGAATTAAGGGCATCGCGGACCATTCTCAAGAGGAGAGAAAAACTCCCCATGCCCCTTAGTCAAGTGAATAGATAAAGTGACCGCATTTCTTTATATAAAATAGATACCAACGCATTTCTAAGCTTAGTCCAGACACGTCCAAAGTGCACTACTATAAATATGATTCCTTTACTTGTTTCTAATTACTTTTTGGATGGATCTTGGATGAATTAAAGGTTGATCAACACATTAATTAGGTTTTATTTCTCTTTCTTTAGATTATTAATGTATTTAATCATATATACAACAATGTTAATTAGAGTTATCTCGATTAGTGGATAAACGACCCATTTTCGGGGTTAAGGCCAAGAACATGTTTACTTTGGCTTAGAATTGAGTTTTTTTGGATTGATTGTTATATTTTGTTGTTTTTTCATCCTTTTTTAACTATATTGATTATTCTAAAACCTTAGAATACCTATTTTGTTGACCTTGTTATCTTGGGAGGGGGAATAGGAAGATAAAATGTGGGGATGAATACCGTAAGGTTCTTATTCTTTTATGAAATAAGGACATTGAATTAGCGATTAGGATAGGGATATACCCAGAAGCCTTTCTTAGTTCATATGTATGAAGTTATATTAATGCATATAAATGGATTATTATATACCCTCTCAACGATGTTGTTATAATTCTCAAATTAGGTAGATTGTTAAAGGTCGGGAGACCATGATCATGCGATAAATCATACGAATCAAAAACCAAGATAAGCAAACTAACAAATGAGGTTCAATAGAGTTGTATGATTTTTTGTAATTACTTAATACCGGTTTTTCATCAATTGATTGTCCAAAGTCTTTACTTTCCAACATTATTTTACTTTACTTTTAGTGTAAAAGCTCTCAAACTCTTTTTGTTTTGATTGTACTAATTAATATTGATAGTTAAATTTGAATTGAATAGCTGTTAGAACAAATCTCTGAGGGATTGATATTCAGCTTTATTTAAGAAAACTATATTAGGTGTTGAGACCACGTACAAATGTGTATGCGCTTTGGCGCAATAAGTTTTTGGCGTCGTTGATGGGGACTTGTAAATTGGCAACTATTTTTGTTTTAGTTTTACTTTTTAGATTTGTTTGGTGCTTTACTCATGATCTTGGTATTAAATTTTAAGGAATTAGGTTCAAAAGGCAGTAATCTAGCAAGGGATAGGGAGTTTGTTGAAATAATCCCCAAACTGGAGCAACGCTTCCATCAATGAATAAGAGAAGCAATCCTTCTCCCTCGAATCCCAAAATATCAAAAGGAACAAGAAAATCCTGCTTTCATGGCTGAAGATCAACCATCCCACAAGATAGTTAGAGAAGTGGCAATCCAACTTCCGATAAATTTGACCTCTCCTTTTTAGAAATTGGCTACTTAAGGTAAATTTGAGCTGAAACAGAACATGGTGTAGCTTTTCATTATAGGAAGACAATTTATGGGGCTTTCAATGATGATCAACAAGTTAATCTGTGGAACTTGTTCTAGATCAGTGACATATTTATCCCTACTGGTGTGTCAACTGATTATGTTAGGTTGATGTTATTCCCCTTTTCACTATATGGGAAAGAAAAGAAGTGGTTGAACGTTAAGTCAACAAGTTAAATCACAACATGGGATGACTTATCTAGATAATTCGTCATCTGATTCTTTTCATTTGGCAAGACTTATAGCAAAGTAATGTTTTGTTTTTCAAACATAAGCCTAATAATAGCTTATATCACGCTTGGTAGAGGTTCAAAGACCTTGTTTGAGACTGTCCATATCATCAGCAATCTAATGAGGTATTAGCTCACACTTTTGCTGAGGCACTTGATCAATACACAAAATATTTCCTACATTCAGCTACATGCGGTCAAGCTTTGGAGTTGACTTACGATAAGCTATATAATTTGTTGAGCTGGATTGCACAGGGAAATCCTGAGTGGAGTTTTGACTAAAAAAGTGCTACGAAGAAAGAATCAGGTATGTTGGAGGTGGACCATTTTACTGCCTTATCATCTTAGATTGTTTCTCTGCAAAATAAAATAAGAAATATGAATTTAAGGGTTACACAGCCTGGAATCACAGTTAATACAATTATGCAGACTACAGGTAGGTGGGAGGTTTGTGGTAATAGTAGGCACTTAGTGGCTATCTGTGCTGTAAATCCCGAGTCTATGATGTTTGTGGGAAATGTTCAAAGTCAAAATTATGGAAATGCCTAGTATTTGAAGTGGAAGACTCAGCCACTAAATCCATCATGGAACATCCAAAGATAGTAGTTTCAATAGAAGCAGGTTCAAAGAAATCAAGCCACATCCTAAAGTTGCAATGTGGAAGAGATCATAAAGCAACTTATGGCTGGTCAAGCACAATTGATAGTAGATATAAAAAGTCAGTGAAAAGATATAAAAAGTGAACAGGTAGCTATAAGGAACTTGGACTTGTAGGTTATGTAGATTCAACAATCACAAAATGCCCGGCCTCAGGGTTGTTTGTCGAGCACTACTGAATCTCCTAATCAAGTAATGGAAATCACATTGAGGAGAGGTAAAGAACATAACACTAAACCTCCAAAGAGAACTAAGGATGTAGATGTAGAGTTGACTCTCCAACAGATTTTAGACAAAGTTGTTAAAATTTTTTAAGGTATGAGTATTTGAAAACTAAAGTTGCTGAATAGTTGAAAAAGTGCCTACCACCAACCTTCAAAAAGAAGCTGACACCAAAAGAGGATGCATGTTTTAAGAAGTTATTTTACACGCTCAGAGAGCTTCATATTAACCTTTCTTTTCTAGATGTTTTGCAGGGAATGCCCACATATGGTAAGTACATGAAGAACATGGTCAAAAATAAAGTTAAGCTACAGGATATGGAGACAGTAACACTCACTCAGGAGTGTAGCTCTGTGGTGATGCATAAGATGCTCAAGAATCTCAAAGATCTTTGGAAGTTTGCTCTCCCTATGAAAATTAGGAATGGTGATGTGGTCCACACACTAAGTGAATAAAGGAAAAATATAAATTTGATACCCCTTTCTTTATTTAACACTTTGGGCTTGTGGAAGCTGAGACCAAGCTTTGTCTTACTGCAACTGAAAAATAGAACCATAGCCCACCAAAAAAAGTCATAAAGTGTAACGGCTCGAGAGTACACCCTGGGAGTCACAAGGTGCTTACAGTCCCGAGGGACCACAAGCTAACCCATAAGCTGGTACCTATTGTGAGCATTGAATAACACAATCATAAATATGGAAAAATAACTGATATACCTTAAGTTTTTAACAACTAAAATAGATACTAAATTATGAATCTGAAGAAATAATTATTTGAGTCTGAATAAATACTTAAATCTGAGATAAACTGAATAACTAACTATTATGTCAACTGATGTTTAAATACTGAATAACTGATTGGATTATCTGATAGCCTCTAAATTGAATAACTATGAGTTGATGGGACAGCCCCCAACTAACTACTAGAATGATGACATGAAATAAAATAATTTGTCCTCAAAATATAAGGGCTCACCATTGCTACCTACTGAGAGTCTAAAAAGTCTAAGCACGATCTGGAAACTGGGAACCTAAAACTATGATATAGTACATCATAGCGCAAAAGAAAGGTATACGTTCAGTACTTTAAATGTACTGGTATTCTAAATGAGGTAGGCTGGCATACATGGTTTCATGAACAGGAATAATAATTATCTAAATATATATGTAAAGCATAGAATACTGAATAGAAAGCATCTAATCTGTAGATACTTAAAATATATGAAATCTATAAATACTTTGTATGCATGAAAGTTTATAAATACTGAAGGTACGTGAAATTTGTAGATAATGTGGATGCATGAACAAGCATATAACCTGAACTAAATAGAATTTTGTAAACTAAAATACTAAAATAACTGATATTTTTATGCCTTGGTCAAACACCATTGAGACTAAACTACTGATCTAATTATTGGACTAAGACTGTGGGAGCTGTTATCTAACCGACATTCCACAATCTGAGGTAATTGGGGTCCAACCTATAACCCCAGTTGGAAGGGTGTCAATACTGTACCAAGAGTACTAATGCTAGATATGTGGATCAACTATACTGATGTACTATCCCAAAGGACTAAGGGTGTTAAACTTGAACTAACAGGTGACCACTATGAGAGAGTCAAGCCTACACTGATGGGTGAATTCTCATATCCTATGCCGGTGATGTAGTTATGGAGTTTAGGGACTGGAACTAGCGACTCTGCCTATCTGACGGGGAAGCTTCCATCCCTACACTCGATCAGTGCTAAGTCCTACTCCCAACTGAATAACACAGAGTTACTGACTATTTAGAGTTTAACTGACTGATCTAGTAATGTTCATAATATGTATTCTGAAATTATTCTGAAGATACTGAGATGAGACTATGTAGTAATTTTACCATGAAACGTAAAAAAATTTAAACTTGGAGTTGAAGTTAGAGTTGAAATTGGTGTCGGAGTTGTGTTTGGCCTTGTGTTTTTGGATGATTTTTTTCTACTTTTTAAAAGTCTTTTTTAAATGTAATTTTATTCTTTCACTTTTAAAAACTATCAAAATCGCCCAAATAACTGACTTACCTGATTCCCCTCAATAATTGATATTCATTTCACCTGTAATTCTTTGCACATTACTATGATGATGCCGATTTTTCAATTTTGCTAATTGTATTTTTAGGGAAACTTTTCAAAGAATGGCTTGATGAAAGCTTGAAAAATCAATTTGAACACAATGCACTTTGTTCAGATTACATAGTTAACTAGATTTGTGTGTTGGGTAGTTTAGGTGGAAAATGTGATATCATAGGACTACTATATCCTCCTTTGACATAGGATGGTACTTCCACATTGCATCTAAAATTAAATTCTTACTAAGTTACTCAGACTTTTCACTTTCGATTTTGCACTCGTGTCATGTTAAACTTGATTTTAATCCAAAGTATTTTTATACGTTGTTTTGAAATATTTTGTTGTCTTATGTTAATTTGGAATTTTCATTGAAGCTGTAAACATGTGAACTTTTTATTACATTTGTTTACCTGTTCGTTAGTTTGTTCATCACACATTATATTGTAATTTTTTAGCTTAAAAGTTCATGTCAATTTTTTCATGGTTGTTGGCAGGTGGATAGACGCAGTTTATAAAGATGTTTTGCATAATATTAAAAAATATTGGGGTTATATGAATAATAATAAAAGTTGGAATTGGAATTGGAAAAAGGTGAAAACAACAAAAGGTTGTTTTCACTTTTCATAAAATAATTTTGGAATTGTTTTTAGAATTTCTATGGCCAAACACCCCAAATCTTATAAAGTGAAAAAAAAATCCGGAAAAAAGTGAATAATTTCCATGGCCAAACGGCCTCTAAATAAGAAGCTATATTTTTCGGGTATTCAATTCCCCAGGACTCAAAAACAATAATAGTAACATGATACTTACGCTTAGAGGACATATCATGAAGGATTTTATCAAACATTTATTCTTGTAGGCATTTTATCAAACACTTCCAGTTCATTGTTTGGTCAAATCATAGGAATATTAGGGAACTTGTAGTAATAACATGAATTCAACATGAATAGTAAGAAATCATGATTAATTCAATGAATGATAACATTAAAACATGGAGAATTGAATAACAACAATAATTTCATCTATACATGGTGTAAAATCATAGTTCATGGAGATTCATGGGTGAAATCATAATTTAATATAAAGTAACTTGAAAAGATTACAATTTTGAAATTTAAATTGGATACTTGGACTCCAAGGATGAAAGGAAACCTTGGATGAACATTTAACACACCTGGGTTAATGAATTTGAGAGGATTGATGGTGAATTCTTGAGATTTGGCCTTAAATTTGAGAGCTACGGTTTTTTTGTGTTCTTGAAAAGAATGGATCCCCTTTTAGGTAATTTCAGAATAATGGGCATATAATGCCCTATTAGGCTTTAATTGTGTGTTTAATACAAGTATAGGGCTTAGGAAAAATACAAAACAGCTACATGGAAATTAAAAATGCAGAACAGGCAAACTGAAAATTCTAATTTGAGGCCTTGGCGCGATGTGCCAGGATCGTGGAGCCTCACTGGAAATTTTTGACTGGGACCTAGAAGCTTGGCGTGATGCGAAGCTATCGCGGTAAGCCTTTGGAATTCCATTTTGGCTACCTCCGCGATGCTCCATTATCACGAAGGCTCAATGGAAATTCCCAAATGTGAATTGGGTCCTGGGTGCGACGCATCAATATCGCGGTCCTTTATTGGAAATTGAAAATTTTCATTTAGACTAGATCCGCGATGCGCTAGTGACTAAAATGTCTTTGTTTAACGACTGGCACTTAAAATTGCCATAACTTCTTACCTAGTTATCGAATTTGGGCGGATTTTACATCGTTGGAAAGTTTATTGAATTTCCTACGCAATGGCAGGCTCTAAACTAAAAATAATGGGTATTTAAAAAGATTTAGATATGAATGTTCATGTATTGGGACTTAAATTATGCTAGGGAAATATGGGGTATTATAATATCTCCCCCTTGGGATCATTCATCCTTGAATGAGACTGGCTAAGCTCAGCAAAACTGATGGACTGATCTTACACACTGAACATGCATATCTGATGCATGGAATGCATGACTGAACTGATTAGTAAATGCACGACTAATATGAACATGATTTGTCACTTAAACTGAGCATGATAGAGAGAAATCTTAAGAAGATTAGTACCTTAAACCGAATCTGAATTCACGGAGAAAAGATAACGAAAATTGGTCTGTGTATTTGCTTCTACTTCCTAAGTGGCTCCCTTTACGGACTGATTCCACTAAAGAACTTTGACTTGTGGAAATTCTTTGTTCCTTAGTCTACAAAATTGATGATCAAGAATTTCAACTGGAGCTTTCTCATCGGAAAGATTATTCTGAACATCTACGCTTTCTAGGGGAACCACTACAGCTAGATCACCAATACACTTCTTGAACAATGAGACATGAAATACTGGGTGTACTGAATCTAGATCTGAAGGAAACTCAAGCTCGTAAGCTACCTTTTTGAAACTACTAAGAATTCTGAAAGGAACGACATAGCGTGGACTGAGTTTCTCTTTCTTGCCGAACCTCTTTATCCCTTTCATGGTAGATATTTTCTAGTACACAGAATCACCGATATCAAACCCAAGATCCTTTCTCCTCACATCTGCATACGACTTCTGTCGGCTCGGGGATGCTCTAAGTTTTTGACTAATCAGCTGAACCTTCCCTAAGGAATCAAACACCAAGTCAAGCACTAGTACCGTGGCCTCACCTACTTCAAACAAAATAATTAGAGATCTACATCTCCTACCATAAAGAGAGTCAAACGAAGCCATCTAGATACTAGAATGATAGCTATTATTATATGTAAATTCGATCAAAGGCAAGTGGTCATCCTAACTATCTTTAAAATAAACTACACATGCTCTCTGTATTTCTTTAAAAGTATGAATGGTACTTTCTGCTTGACCATCTGTATAAGGGTGGAAGGTTGTACTGAGATGGACTTGGGTACTAAGACCCTTTTGGAAAGATTATCGAAAATAAGAGGTAACTGGGTACCTCTATCTGAGATGATAGATAAGAGAACACCGCACAGCCTAACTAACTATTTGAGATAGAGTTTGTCATAGTCCTCGATTGAATAAGAGGTATGGACTAACAAGAAATAAGCTAATTTGGTCATTCGTCCTATGATGACCCAAATAGAATCATGTTGATGATGGGTATGGGGAAAACCTGTTACAAAATCCATGTTCACTTTTTCTCATTTCCACATAGTAATGATGAACTCCTACATGGACCCACTAGGCTTCCGGTACTCAATCTTAACCTGCTGGCACATTGAGCACTTAGCTACGAACTGTGCAAAATCCCTCTTCATCCCATTCCACCAATAGGTCTCCCACAAATCACAATACATTTTAATGGCCCCTGGATGAATAGAGTAACACACACCATGCGCTTCTACAAGAATTAATTGCCTCAAGTAATCTACACAAGGCATAAATCGACGACTCGGATAATGCAACACACCATCTCCCCCTTGGAAAAAAATCTCCACTTTCTGATATCTGACTGATTTTTTCAACTTAACTAGATTGGGATCTTTGTAATGCTTCTCCTTTACTTCGGAAACTAGAGAGGATTTTGAACTATTCTGCACCCATACACTACCTTCAACTGAATCGACTAGGCGGACACCTAGTCGGCCAAGTTAATGAACTTCCTGAGCTAATTTCTTCTTACCATCCTCAACATGAGCAACACTATGCATAGACAATCTATTGAGAGAATCTTCCACTACATTGTACTTTCCCGAATAATACAGAACATTCATGTCATAATCATTCAATAACTCTAACTACCTTCTTTGGCGCAAATTCAAGTTTCTCTGAGAGAATACATAGTGCAAACTTTTGTGATTTATGAACACATCAACATGCACCCCATGTAAGTTATGCCTCTAAATCCTTAAGCCAAATAATATAGCTCCTAACTATAGATCATGAGTAGGTTAATTCTTCTCATAGGGTTTAAATTATCTGGAGGAATAGGATATGAACTTACCTCTCTGCATAAGGACGCAACCCAAACCTACTCTAGATGCATCATAGTACACAAGAAACACATCTGAACCATCTGGCAAAGTAAGTGAAAGACCCTCAAAAATTCTCTCGTAGTCTGAGCCTTAGATCATGTTCAGTGAAGTGTTAATCTGGCCCTAAAAGGTTGCGAAGTTTCTTACAAAGTGAGAAGTATTTTGAACCGTGTAAAGTTAGATAACTGAATAAGTTTTTTGGCGATACCAAATTCACCCAAATCCAACACTCGGATGAAGAGTTAGAGCCATTTTAGTGAGACAGTGTGCCACCTGGCACTTTAATGCGTCGCGGAGCCAACCTAAATGGTAATCGTCAAAATTCAATGAGCGTCCGCGATTATGGCATGTTGCACCAAGGCTTGATTTCAAAATTGTCAATTTCCAGTGCACCAATGCGATTGCACCTCATCGCGGTGCCTTTCTAGTTCTCAACCAAGGTGGCAACGCGATTCCCACCACGTCGCGCCATCAACCAGTTTTCCAATTGTACAGTTTCCAGTAAGCTGACACGATTACAGCGCATCACACCAGCATGCAATATTAGGATTTTTTAGTTTAATTTCAAGGGAAAAAAGGGTATTTTCCCAACCCCTATATAAACTCCTTAACACGAGATTTGGCTTCATTTTAACCTAAAAATACTGGTTTTTTCTCAATTCTCTTTAAGAACAAGAGCTAGGGTTTCTAAATCAAGACCCCAATCATCAAGATTCCTTTGTTAACTTTTCAAGAATCAAGAAACTAGGGTATGTAGATGATGATTCTTGGATCCCTTTCATCCAAGAATCTCAAGAACCCTTTTCTAAATTTCAAAGCTTTTATGTTTATGACTTTTCATGATTCACGTGAGTTGAAATTGATGTTCATGCCATTATTGAGTTGTGATTCATGTTTGTTTACAAGGTTTTCAAGCTTTGACCCTTTTATGTGATATTCATGTGATGTTCATGATAAACCCTCTTCAAGTTGCTTGTTATGTTGTGTTCATGTCAATTAGGTGTAGAAATTATTGAATAAGCAAAGCATGCTCCCTATATGTTTGATAAAATGATTATGTGAAGAATTAGATCCATTCTAGCATGTTGATTATAAATACCCAATTGTGTGTAAGCCCATGCATGCCAAGTGTTTGTTGAAAAGCCTTAGTGAATGAATTGTGGCATGATAGCATGAAATTCCCTAATTATGTGCTCTTTGATACATGCTAAGACTTTAATACATGCTAAGTGTTTGATGAATGAATTTTAAGATGATAGAATGAAGTTCCCCAATTATGTGTTCTCCGGTACATGCCAAGACTTAAATATGTGCGAAGTTCTTGATGCAAGGCCTTGTTGAATGGAGTATGATCTAATAGCATGTCCCCTTATGTTATTACATATTTAGTATTCCTAAATGCTTGAAGTGATACCTTAGTGATTGTGATAGTGGATGATTGTCCATGGTCTTGATTATTCGAGAATGGTTATGTTTTACTTTTATGTTATCGAGTCTTGGAGGTATTTATACCCAAAAATTTAGCTGTTGTCTAGAGCCCGTGTCAGTTTTCACGATAATTCCAATTGAGCCATGATTCTTATTACTCAGTGAGATATAGAACTCTGTATTCCTAGATAGATACAGAACTTAAGAAATCTTAGTAATCTTTGTAATTGCCGTAATCTCAGTATAGCTAGTAATCTAGCCTCAGTACCCAGTTAAGATCTTTCAGTATTCAAGTGTTCAGTTTTGACCTCTATTGTAATTGAGTACTCTATTCAAAGATCAGTGTCTTTCAGTCAGATAACGAGATTCTATAGTATTCCGTCAGATATGGAACCAAGTGAATTCAGCTTAACACAGTCAGATCATTTGAGAAACATGATCAGTATTAGATTCAGTTTAGATTGTGTTCAGTTAAGAATCATTTCAGAGTCTTTCAATTGGGAGTAGGAGATAGAACTGAGCCAGGGAAGGGATGGCGACTCCCCGTTAGAGAGGCATAGTCGTTAGGAGAAATCCCTAAACTCCAAAACTGTTTAGCCAGTACAGGATACAAAAGTCACCTGTTAGCAAAGGCTAGTCACCCATCAGATAGGTTTGACTATAATATTGCCTTAGGCTTGACTTCCTTTGTGGGTCACCCGTCAGATAGGCTTGACCACAAAGGTCTTTACCCATGGCATGGTGTTAACACCCTTCTAGATGGGGTTACAGGTTGGGCCTCACAAATTGAGATTCAGGGCATGTCAATTAAGTGACTACTTCCCACAGTTGTAGTTTTAGTATCAATCTTAAAAAATTAGAACTATCAGATACAATCATCTATCTAAGTGAGGAGCTCAGATAGTTCCATTAATTCATGGACCACCCGCCAGATAGGCTTGATCCCATATAAATTTATTCTGTATCATATCTAGTGATCACCCGTCAGATAGGCTTGATCTCAGTCTCATATTCAGTTGAGTATTCTCATTATCAGATCTTAAGATTACCCGTCAGATAGGCTAAATCTCAGTCTCAGATTAAGTTGAGTGTTCTTGTTATCAGATTTAGAGATCATCCATTAGATAAGATTGATCTCAGTCTTAAATTTAGTTGAGTATTCTTGTTATCAGATCTAGAGATCACCCGTCAAAAAGGCTTTATCTTAGTCTCAGATTCAGTTGAGTATTCTTGTTATCCGATCTAGAGATCACCCGTCAGATAGGCTTAATCTCAGTCTCAGATTTAGTTGAGTATTCTTGTTATCATATCTAGAGATCACCCATCATATAAGCTTGATCTCAGTCTCAAATTTAGTTGTGTATTCTTGTTATTAGATCTAGAGATCACCGGTCAGATAGGCTTGATCTTAATCTCCGATTCAGTTGAGTACTTTTGTTGTAGATTCGAACATGATCATTTCTTATCATTGATAGTAGATTTTGGAATCATCCGTTAGAGAGGTTTAATCTTTGATGCAGTATGTTGAGAGTAGAAAGCTCAGAATTCAGTCAATGATATGAGTAGATTCAGTTAATAAGTTTTAGTATCATCAGTTTTCGAGATCACTCGCTAGATAAGACTGATCTCAACTCCATTACTCAGTTATTGGTATCAAATAATTCAGTGTTCAGTATCTAAGGAATTAGTAGTGAATTTAGATGGAAGTAAAGTAGTATCCGATTTCAGTATTTTGAGTCACGATGAATTCAGTTATGGTTCGCGCATTCATGCATGTGTTCTTATTCAGTACTCTCATGATTATTAAGTTAAGTAATTGTTCATGCATAAGCCCTTGCATTATTCCTTACCTCATCTTCATATTCGGTACATTCTTGTACTGACTCATTCACACTATGGTGTTTTATTTGACACCATAGGTTCAGAGGTTCAAGATCCAGAGTACCCTTAGCAGCTCAGTCCCAGTCACCAGCAGTAGACATAGCAGTAAGTCCTCTTTATTCGAGGATGATCCTTTTATGATAATTGTATCATATTTTGGTTTATTTTAAGTAGATGGAGTTAGTTGGGGACATGTCCCATAATCTCCATAGTTCAGACAATTTAGAGGCTTTTCAGACAGATGTATCAGTATTCAGTTTTAATTTTTTAGTATTTTTAGATGTTTTGAACCTTATAGCCAGTTTTTGCACTTATTATCTATATTATGCAGTGTTCAGGTATAGATATCAGTAGAGGGTTATCTTGTGGTCCTTCAGGATCATGAGCACCGTGTGATGTTTCGGTTAATGAAAAATTGGGTCATTACAGTAAGAACTGGGGCTGAGGTGAGTTGAGTCTTCAACTGCTGAAAACTCTTCTCACAAGAATCTGACCACTGAAACTTGACTTTATTCTGAGTCAATCTGGAATAGGGGATGTAATAGATGAAAACCCTTTAACAAACAGATAGTAATAGCCAGCCAAACCTAAGATACTCCTGATATCTGATGGAGAGATATGTCTAGGCCAATTTCTCGCCGCCTCGGTCTTTTGAGGATCAAATCTAATGCCATTACAAGAAATAATATGTCCAAGGAAAGCTACTGATCTTAGCCAAATTCACACTTACTAAATTTAGCGAACAACTGGTGAGCTCTAAGAGTCTGTAACACTATTTTGAGATGCTCTGCATGATCAATTTTGCTACGAGAGGAAAAAAGAATGTCATCAATGAAGACTATGAAAAACATGTCCAAGTACTACTTAAACATTCAATTCATCAAGTCCATGAAGGTTGGGGCATTCGTGAGAACAAAGGACATGACTAGAAATTCAAAGTGACCATACCGAGTTTAAAAATTTCTTTTCAAAATGTCACATTCTCTGACTCTAAGTTGATATTTGCCAGATCTGAGGTCTATCTTAGAAAAATAACTCTCCCTTAAGTTGGTCAATCAAATCATCGATTCTAGGTAGTGGATATTTATTCTTGACGGTGACTTTGTTCAACTGAAGGTAGTCTATGCATATTCTGAGAGAATCGTCTTTCTTATGCATGAATAGAATTGGTGCTCCCTATGGGGAGATGCTGGGCATGATGAATCCCTTATTTTGGAGATCCTTCAACTATTCTTTCCATTTTTTGAGCTCAGCTGGAGCCATTTAATATGTCAAAATAGATATAGGCTGAGTTTCTTGAAGAAGGTCTATTTCGAAGTCGATTTCCCTTTTGGGAGGAACACCATGAAGAAGGTCTTACTCGTATCTTAGCATATGAGAAGTACCCTCTAACCTGTACCTTTGATAAAATGAACTAGGCTAAATTTAGGGCATCATACGACCTCAACATGTACACCTCATACCCTAACATATAAGAGGTCTGATTTCTAATTAGTACATTAGACAGAAACTAACCAAACTACACTAATATAAATACAAGATGAGGGACCTAAATCGTATGGTAAGATACGATAAGTATGATCAAATCATATGTTGTCCTTTATGTAAAAACTTAGGAAATTTTATACTAGTCAAAAGCCAAGATATTTCAATTCCCCTCCCACTTGGATCATTTATCCTCAAATAAAGGGAAAGGCAAGCACAAGAATGGGTTAGCACACCATTAAACATCAAACTTACCTTTAAGTAAGTTATAAACAAAGATGCAAGGAAATCAACCTTTCTTTTACAAAAGTTTGAAAAAAAAAGTATGATGAAGAACTCATACCTTCCGTACAAATTCTTGGAGCAGTAAATAAGAATAGATACTTAGACTTCATGTCCTCTTCCGCTTTGCAAGTAGTCTCTTATATGTTATGGTTACTCCAAAAGACCTTACCGAAGACACATCCTTTTTCCATAATAGTCAAACTTGATGATTCAAGATTTTAACTGGAACAACCTTGTATGATAAGGAATCGGAAATACCAGACCCTTCTAAAGGAACAACCGATGAATGATCACCCACACACTTCCTCAACATAGAGACATGAAAAACCATATGAATGGAGCTCAAACTAGAAGGGAAATCTAATTCAAATGCAACATCGCCAACCCTCTTAAAAATAAAGTACTGACCAACATACCTAGGACTTAACTTCCCCTTATTACAAAACCATATCACTCTCTTCATTGAAGATACTTTTAAGAATACCTAATCGCCAACATTAAACTCCAATTCCCTATGCCTTACATCCATATAGGACTTTTGGAGACTTTGAGTGGTTTTCAAACTATCACGAATAAACATCACCTTTTCTAGGGATTAGTGAAAGAAATCATAGAAAAACAACTTACCCTTACAAACTTAATACCACCCAAAATGAGAATGACATCTCCTACTATATAATTCCTCAAAAGGAGCCGTACTAATGCTAGAGTGGTAACTATTATTATAATCATATTCAATCAAAGCCAAATGGTCGAACCAACTACCACCATAGTCGATCAGGTAAGCATGAAGAATATATTTCAATCTCTAAATGGTCCTCTCTACTTGTCCATCCGACTTCGGGTGAAAAGCGGTACTAAGGCACACCTTAGTTCCCAAAACATTCTGAAGCACCTTCAAAATATGTGATGAGAATAGAGTTCCACGGTATGAGATAATAGAGATCGAAGCACCATGCAGGTTCACAATCTCCAAAAGATACAACTTAGTATAATTCCCCACCGAATAACTAGTCTGCACCGGCAAGAAGTGACTGGATTTGGTTATCCTATCCACAATGACCCATTTTGAATCACATTGATTTTGAGACCGAGGAATATTGGAAATGAAATCTATCTTAATCACTTCCCACTACCATTCGGGAAATTCAATCTCTGGGTACAAACCACCGAGTCTTATATGCTCACCTTTCACTTGTAGACACACTATACACTTAGCCAGATAGTTAGCCACATCTTGCTTTATATTATTCCACCAATAGAAATCCTTAAGATCATAGTAAATCCTTGTAGAGCGAGGATGAATAGCATAATGAGACTCATGAGCTTCAGCTAGAATCCTTTCCCTCAACTCATCGAAGTTTGAAACACATAACCTGGCTTTGTACCTCAAGATACCATTACCACCAATCATAAAGTCAACAACATTTTGCTGACCCATATTACTCTTAATATTTATCAAATCAGGATCCAACATCTGATTTTCCTGTATCTCAACAATGATAGGTCACTGCGATACCTGATGCACAAATACACCACCATCCTCACAGTCCATGAGACAAACTCAAAGACTAGCCAAATGGTGGATGCCCTTGACCAACTCCCGCTTATCCTCATTTACATAAGCCTGAATCCCCACAGATAACCAACGAAGAGCATCAACAACAATGTTAGCCTTACCTGGATGATAGTGAAGACTCATATCGTAGTTTTTCCGTAACTCAAGACACCTCATTTGCCTGAGATTTAACTCTTTTTTTGTAAACATATATTATGGGTTCTTATAATCAGAAAAGATGTCAACATGAACCCCATAGAGATAGTGATGCAAAATATTTAGCACAAATACCACCTCTAGTAAGTTTAAGTCATGAGTAGGGTACTTCTTCTCATGAACCTTTAATTGCCTAGAAGCATAAGACACAACCCTAACATGATTCATCAACACACAACTAAGTCCAACACGAGAAGCACCACAATATACGACGAAACTATCATTACCCTCGAGCAAGGTCAAAATTAGAGTTGAAGTCAACTTATCCTCCAACTTCTCAAAACTACCCTCACACGCATTCGACCATAAAAAGTTGACCTTCATCTAGGTAAACTTAGATAATGGGGAATCTATAGTGGAGAAAATTTACACAAATCTTCTATAGTAACTGGCTAAACCCAAGATCTCCGAATATCTATTGGAGTCACAAGTCTAGGCTACTTCTTGACAACCACAACCTTTTGTGGATCCACTTTGATCCTTTCACTAAAGATAACATGACCTAGAAAAGTCACAGCCTTTAACCAGAACTTATACTTGGGGAAATTTGCACTCAAATCTAATCCTTTAAGATCTGCAACACAGCACAGAGGTGATTGACATGATCCGTCTTACTCTTATAATAGACCAAGATTTCATCAATGAAGAAAATTACAAACAATTCCAAAAATTAATGAAAGACCCTATTCGTCAAATCCCTAAACACTATCGGACTATTGGTCAACCTAAAACACTTGACTAGGAACTCATAGCGACTATATTAGGTCCTGGAGACAGTCTTAGCGATATTTATTTCCCTAATCTTAAGTTGATGACAACCCGACCTAAGATAAATCTTAGAAAAATAATTTACACCTTAAAGCTAATCAAACAAGTCAATGCCAACACATAAGCAGCCAAAGTTGACATACTAGGATGATAAAACCTTTATCTAAGAGATCTTTCAATTTCTCATAAATCTCCTTCAACTCAGCCGGAGGCATAGAAATAGAATGAGTGATCAAAACAAAATCAATTACCCTATTGGGAGAAATGCCAAGAAGATCATCAAGGAAAAATTAGAGAAACTTATTAACAATAAAAACAAGTTCTAGAGAAGGAACTTTCGAGTTAGAATTTTTAACCCGGACCAAATGATACAAAAACATTTTGGAAATTAACTTTTGGGTTTTAAGATATGAGATGAACCTCCCCTTAGGCACTAAGTAACCCCCTTCCCATATAATGAGTATCTCACTAAGGAATTCAATCATTACCTTATGGGTTTGATAATCTAAGGAGGCATAACACGAATTCAACCAATTATTCCCTATTATGAGATTAAAGTAAACCATATCTAACTCTATTAAATCCACAAGAGTTTCTCTACCACTAATAAATACCACACTCCCCCTCTAGACTCTCTTAGTAATGCTAGAGCCACTAATCAGGGTAGATACAAGAAAATGATAAGAAATAAACTCAGGACCAAAATAAAAATGCAAACCCACAAATAGGGTCACATAAGAAATAATGGACCCTGGATGAACTAAACAATACACATCACAGGAGAAAAGTTTCAACGTACTCATAATGACATTGGTAGGTGCCTCAGAATCCTGGCAAGATACAAGAGCATATAATTAATTTTAGCCAATGCTGGTACATATTGCAGAAATAAAGACTGAGGTAGCACCCTTTAGTGCAGGAGAAGATGAAGAAGAAAAGGGAACCTTTTTGGCCCTAGAATCCACTTTAGCACGACAATCAAGCTGCACGTTATAAATTTGAATACAATAAAAACACGTGTTCTTCCCTTCCTAAAAAAACCCACGGTGTTGTAGCCCACAAAGTCTACAAAAAGAATGGGATGGAGCTGATTGAGCCCATTGGTCACCCTGGTTTAGAGACCCACCATTATTATGAGACTAATGATCATCTGATGGTTTTGGGGAAGGAGAACTAGCTGGGGTAAAAGAACTAGAACTCCCCCATTTCTTCTTTGGCAACTTACCACCATTTTTACCACTTTTCTTAAAAGGCCTAAACTTCTTCCCCTACCTCTCAATAAATTTAGACTACTTTCTTTTCTATTTATCTACTTGCTGCATATAAAAAAGTAGCCTAGAGATATCCATGACCTTGATTAGCAGGGAAACCTTACTTTAAAGGATCAACTCAGAACACAGTCCTGAATCTATCATCTTCATCCATGCCCTCATATCAGACACCATCTCTAGAGCATACCAAGAAAACTAGTAAAATTTCAAGGCATACTCCTTAACTGATATCCTCCCTTATTTCAGATTAACAAACTCCTTTGTTTTTGCATCCCTTAAACCCTAAGGGAAGAAGCAGTCCAGAAATAAATTAGAGAAATTATCCCAAAGAGATTACACATCATCATCATAACCCCTTTCCTAGTCCCACTCTTCATACTATTGATACGTCATATCCTTCAGTTGGTAGGCAACAAACTCTACCTCTTCCATATTTATGGCATGTATCGCCCTAAAAATCTTTTCCATATCATCTAAAAAACCCTAAGGATTCTCCTCTACCTTAACACACATAAAAGTTAAGGGATTTAACCTTATGAACTGGCTAACCCTTCTGGTCTCAGAAGATGGAGTACAAAATATAACACGCTTAGCCTGAAAAGCTAACAATTGGGCAATCATATGAATCATTTAATGAAACTCAACATTTATCACATTAGCCTTAGAAGGACTATAGCGAATGCATTGAACTTCACAATAATTAGGAACTGGACCCCTAGTCCAAGTATGTATCCAATGAGTAGAGTGTGTTCCATCAATATTATCCTCAGTTGGGATAAAGGAGTATCTATGAGTTTTGGATCATTGAGAAATGATTTGAAAGACAAGGTGATGGAAATTAGAAGACTCTAAGACCTTACACTTTATATATCAAAATAAAACAATAAGAAAGTGAAACATTTATAAATACCTTGTAGGCTCACCCTTATGAGTGTGACGTGCTACACACCCTTAGAAGAGACTCTACTCGACACGGCTTTATGGAATCCTAATTGAACATGAACATCAACCTCTAATACCAACTTTTTATAATGGGCATCCTAGGCCCAACAAGGACCGGAGACCACCCCGGATACTTAATCAAAACTCCAATCATATACCCAGAGTAGGATAAATTCCAATCACACACCAAGATAGTGTAATTATGAACTCAAATACTTTAGAATAGGTCCATGAACATGGCCAACCCGAACAAGTCTAACCATCTAATGCCAACCAACAACCTTAACCAAAATTAAAATAATAACCAAGTCCATATCAATAGCATAATAAAATGTTACAATCATAAATCAAATAATGTTTTATGATATCAATCCTAATACTAATAGTAATACCAAATCATACACCAGTGCCGACACCGCCCGATACCAACCCATAGTAGTCTCATAAAGCCTCTATCTGAAATTAAAACAATATCTTGTCGGGACATGCCCCTGACAATAAAAAAACCAATGTCCAAGACTAACCAATGCAAAACATAATAAACTAAAAATAAAAATATAGTCTTCTAAATTATGGAAGCTCACCACTTCAAGTCAAAACAAGTTGTTCTTGAAGTCCGATCACTAAGTATGAGGTATAGTATGACCAATACCTATATCATATGGGAATACAACGTCGAAGATGGTTAGTGATTGGAGAACTAGCTTGTAACTCGAAATAAGGATAAAAAAGTGCCAACAGTTTAAAACCAATCAATAAACTCTTATGTTAATGTAATACATACGCATGCATATATATTTATACCATGTCGGGATAGGGAAAAAGGTTAACATGAACTTTAAAATCATTTACTTGGTATGTGTAGCATGATCGTTATAGAACAAGGCACCCAAAAACTATATGGGCCTAGCTCTCCCTTAGTTAGAAGGGCCCTAGTGCATGTAGCCACATGAACAAGAGAATATCTAAATCCATATATGCCTATATAGGGGACTCAAACCTCCCAGCATAATCAAGGTGACATAAGCACCACTACATGTATTATAGGGGACTCAAACCTCTAATTCATATATATTTATACAGGGGACTCAATCTACCAAGTCATGAGCACCTACACTGGCTTGTGTGGTTTCCATTATTAGTCCTTTAGACTCCACTTTTTTATGGCCCTTCTACATATCATGCTATTAAGTATAATTTAAAACCATGATTTCACATTCATAACCATTAAGCAAATTACTTAACCAAAGGTACTTTGTTTGTATCATCATACCAATACTACTTCATAGTATACCACATGCCATTAAAATTATCAATCAACCATGCATTTATTTGACTTTGGGACTCAAACCCATCATCTAACAAAGACATTCATTCAATCCAAATTTTAGTGACTCAAACTAATTTTCTAACAAAGACATGAATCTAGTTAACATTGTCGGACTCAAACCTATTTAATAATTAAAACAACCAAGGTTACCATTTAGATCATTATATAGACAACAAGGCATTAACAAAACTATTTACCAGTCATTCATATTTATTAGGCTACTGCCTTTATTTGAAACATCATTATACTGTGACTAGTTTATTTGTTTAGGCATTATCAGAAACACTTTGAGGGTATGCTATTATGAAGACCAAAATAAAGGTAAAAACTATCAAGTTTAAAGATACCCATGAACCATTTTTTAAATGAAAATTACCAATACTCCACATGTGTAAACCATCACCAAAAATATGTATAAACACATGTTAAATAAATAGTAAACAATACTCAACTATATGTAACAAAACCCTCAATCTTGGTTTTCAAAACCACCATGTAAGAATCATATATAATAATACTTTAAAACACATGATATTTGACAACTAACAATAATGAGATATTTACATGCCCTATTCAAGAAGATTCATGGAAAAAACTTGACTCTTAAGCCCCAAGATGAACACGTTGGAAGAACCTTAGCCACAATATTAAAGAGAGAGTTTATAGAGTGTTTTTAGTATGATTGATCTAGCAATATTGGGTTAATACGAGACACAAAATATTTTAAGATTTTGGGACTTAAGGGTATTGGGGTTGGAAATGTCCAAAATACCCTTAATTAAAAAGCTAAAAACATGGTTGTGGGAGGGTATGGGCCCACCTCCTAAACCATACATTAGGTTATGTGTGGTATGATTATATTGTACCCTAGAATCTTATTAGACCTCCATACTGACCAACATAAGACCATAAAGGTCTAACTTTTATCCAACCATAAGAAAAGTACCCTCTAACCTATACCTTAGAAAGAATGCACTAGGCTAAGTTTAGGGCACATACGACCTCACCATGTACACCTCGTACCCTAACATATGAGAGGTAAGATGTCCATTCATACCTTGGATAGAAACAAAACAAACCACATTTATTTAAATATGAAATGAGATACCTAAATAGTATCTTATGATATGATAAGCATGCTCAAATCATATGTTTTCTAGAAAACAAAAACTCAAGAAATTTTCTAAAGGTCAAAAGCTAATATGTTTCAATAAGAAATGTCAAGTGGAAAGGATGGTTTAGATCTTGGAAGAGATGCTTTGGGCTTGCGTGATTGACTATGGTGGTAATTAGGTTAATCAGTTGCCTCTTATAAGGTTTCCATATAATAGTACTTATCACTCTAGTATTGATATGGATTTTTTGAGGCATTGTATGGTAGGAGGTGTCAAAATCCTATTGGGTGGTATGATATTTGTGAAAATGACTGTAACGCCCCGATTTTCTGAACCAAAATGCTACACGGTTCTCGTGACCCGAAAGGACCACAAACAAACCCATGACTTATATCTATACCTATAAACTGCATAATATCTCATAAAATATGTGGAAACATGAACTGTAAGGCTATAAGGTTCAATACTGATACATATTTTAAAAACATAGTATAACAATACCAAAAAGGAACATAAATACTGAAGTCTGAACATCTAATCTGACATCTAGTCCAAAAGCCTCTAACTGAACTGAATAAGGAGTTGATGAGACATGTCCCCAACTAACTCCAACTACTGAAATAAGCTAAAAACTGAAACATAAATGAAATCATCATGTCCTCGAAGGATGAGGACTCACGTCTAACTTTGACTGCTTATCCTGGAATCTACTGCTGATTTGGATCTCATGCCTCTGAACCTGTGGTGTAACATAAGAGAAACCACCATAGCGCAAATATATCAGTACATCTGAATGTACTGAGTATACGAGTAAGGTAGGCTAAATGCAAAGGGTTATATGCATGAACAATAATGATTGATATGAACGTGAGAGTACATACATGCATACGTAACTATAACTGAACTCGTGCAGATATCGACTACTGAATCTGTATACTGACAAAATGAATGTACTGATAATGAAATTCTGAAAGACCAAGTTTACTGATATTGATATTTAAATCACTAATAAGTGATGGATCTGATACTGTATTACTAAATACTAAGAGACTGATATTGCATTACTGATAAATGAATGATTGTTTCTGACAGTTTGAATTATGAAGAACTAGTCTGATTGAATGTATCTGACAGTCCTGAAGCTGAGTACTGATAGCATGAGTTCTGATAACTGTTGTGATTGATAGCATAAGTGACTGTATCTTAAAGTCCATAAACCTGAAGAAAACTATCCGAGTTCCATTCTATTTCTGAGTTGACTGTATCTGACAGTCCTGATATACTGAAATCTGAAGAACTGTCTGAGTTCTTCACTGAGACTGGGTATCTATATCTGACAGTCCTAAAATCTGTAACTAAAACTGTGGGAAGTATTTATCTAACTGACATGCCCCAAATACGCTATAATAGATAAGTTGGGGTCCAATCTCTGCCCCGACTGGAGGGGTGTCAATATCGCGCCACTGGTAAGGATAGTTGTGAGAACCCTATACTGGTAGGTACTCAAATAAGAATGGTGAAACCCTAAACTAACAGGTTAAGCCACCTCATCAACCCTAATATGATAGGTTAAGATGTCTCAACCTACGCTGGCTACGTAGTTCTAGAACACAAGGATGACTGTGAAGAATCACACCCTGAACTAGCAGGTGAGTTCCCATCCTTGGGTTCACTCGGTGCTAACTTGTGCTCACATATGAAGGACACTGAACTGAATAACTAAGCTGAACTGAATAACTGAACTGAACTGATTCGCTGAACTGATACTGATTAACTGGGCTGATACTAGTGGTATTGTTTAGCGCAGCTAAACTAAGTTTACTGGATTCCGATGATGGACGGAATGTACTGAGTTCTGAGGACTGGTTGACAGTACTAAAGTTACTGAGATTGACTGTGAATACTAAGGTTGTTGAGGTTACTGAGCACTAAGATTACTGAGATTACTGGACTACTGAGATGACTGAGATATTTGAGTTTTCCTGAGTCACATGACTGACTGAATTCTATAGATCATGGCTTGACTGAGAGTATCATGAAAACATGACATAGCTCTAGGCACATATCTATATTTTTTGGGTATAAGTACCCCTAGGACTCGATGGAAGGAAACTGACACAACTTGATTTCTTGAGTACATGACCATCAATAAAAATCCATAATACATGAGTGGAGGATTTCAAGAAGTACATGGTCATCATAATATCTATCATGAATAGGAATGCTTATAATCAAGTCATAAATCTCATATTCTAATATCATGGGCATTCCGACAACATATACAATTCATGGCAATGGCGTGGAAACCATTCAAGAATAAGGGAACGGCAAGATGTAACATTTAGTTCATATTGTAATGATTTGGGGATATTAAACTTCATGTATTTATTCAACATCTCAAACATGTTAGGGAAAGAATGGATATAGTTTGTGTACATAATTTATATCTTAATTATCATACATGCTTTATACCACAACAATAAAAATACATAATTTGCATGGAAATTCATATTAGAGTGTATGGCTAACATGAACTTGTTATTTAGATATCATGAAATCATGTAAATATGAAGTTCTAACATACTAGGCATTTTATCGAACACCTTGCATGCATTCTTTAAGGCATAGGTGGATTTCATACTTGCATTAAATCAATCCATCCAAAGATCATGTTTTTCAACTAACAACATAACTTTATGAGATATACAGTCACGATACTATTATATAGCAAAACAAATAAGCATCAAAATGGGTATGATCATATCACCACAACCAACCAAGCTTTTGTATTTTAAAGATTGATTCTTGAACTCCACGTACGAAATGAATCTGTGGATGAACACTACACATACCTTGGAAGAGAGATTCTTGATGATTGATGGAGGAATTTCCTTGAAATTTGATCTTCAATCTTGATTGTACAACCCTAGTTTTTTCTTTCCTATGGTGCTCTTAGATAATGAACTTTGAGATGTTAATAGGGTTTTAATGTGTTTAGAAGCTATAAATTTCGTAGTGTTAAGTTTAGGGACGTGTAAGGAGTGTTTAAAGACTTAATTACCATCAAAATAACTCAAAACGGAGTTTTTTTGGCACTTGGAACTGACATAGGCAGTGCCTAACCAATCGCCTAAGTTTGGTTGGGAGACGTCTAACCAATCGCATACCCTTACTGTCTCTCACGAAAATGGGCATAACTTTTCTCTCGGGTATTGGATTAAGGAGAAATTGGTATCGTTGGAAATATAATTCGATTCCCTCTAATTTGGTGGGTAAAAATATGCAGAAATATCATATTAACATCGAGTTATACTCTTTAAAATATGACCCTTACAAAATCAAACACTAAAACTTGATGGATTGAAAAACTCTTAGCTTGTATTACCTTAAGTGACTCATATGAACATGATTCATCATAATCTATCTTATCTCTAGGATACTCATTGTAAGTCATGTACTCAAGTATTAATCATAGGATAGAAGATTTTATATGTAGGAAAAATGGTTTGTCTCCTAGCTTAGAAACATGCGGGGTATTACAATATCTCCCCTTGGGAATATTTGTCCTCGAATGGAAATTAACTGAGGCGGGAGAGATGATAATATGAAGTATACACTACTAAAACATGGGTTCATGACTGAAAGTTGAGAAAAACATACTGAATATGCATATCTGATGCATAGGAAGCTGATTCATGAATATAAGACTGAGGATTCCAATAAAGTGATTTTTCTCATAATGAGAATGCATATATGATGCACAACGGAAAGGCTGAATCCATGCATATCTGATACATGATTATATGACTGACATGATACGTGAATGCATGACTGAAAGTACTGATGAGCTGATCACACATATCTGATGCGTGAATTCATGACTAAAATTACTCATGAACATGCAATGGTAAAGGTATCAAGTTTGAACTGAAAAATGAGCATGGAACTGAATACCAAGTTTGGTACTAAAATATGGACATAAGAATGAGTAAGTTTAAGGAAAACTGTTACCTTGAACTAAAAATAGTGATAAGTTTGAGATTAATTACTCCATATGCATGATCGGAAACATGAGAACATAACTAAGTCTGGGACGTGGTAGATATACTGAATATCATTATCTGAACTAAATCTTGTAACCATGGCATATGAATGAAGTTGGAGTTTGAGGGTTAACTTATGAGTACCCCTTCTCCAAACTGGAATCATCAAAGAAAAGAGAGAAGCATGTTTATGTCATGAAAGTTTGGGGGTATGATGTATCTCCCCCTTGGGACACTATATCCCTCAAAGAATACTGACTTGGATGAGCTACTGAGGGGAATTGAGGCGATGCTCAAGACACCTAGGAATTGAGTCATGACTGAATAGCTAGGATCTAAAACTGAGACATGATACATGAACTGAGCTGAACACGAGTGTATAAATATACAAACTTATTTGATTAACTGAGTAACTGATAGCTGAATACTGGATCTGCAAAGCTAAACTATACGTAGTATGAATAGCTGGGCTGAGATTTTTGAGTTTTATACATAGGAGATAAGGACTAACTGAGTAGAATGAGGTATCTGAGCATGGATTCATGAATTCTGTACTATTTGCGAATACGAGACCAAGCGTACGACATGGCTCTGAGGTATTCTTTAAACTGGGGTACTAAAACACTGATACATGAGTACTGACAACCTGAATGCTATAGTCAAGCATGTCTGGAATTGAACTGAGTTTCAAATCTGGTTACTGAACTGAAGATGACATTATAACTAAGCCTATAGCTAGTATAAAAGTACTGAATTCTGAGGCTAAGTAACTGGTAACTGAAGCCATGGTTCTGTAGGACTATCTGATTCCTTTACTAAATATTGATTTCTGAACTACCACTGTAACTGAGTTTTAGACTTATTCTGAAGTACTGAATTCAAGGACTGAACACTGATCACTGAGTGCTAGATACTGAAACTATAATTGAGTTGGCAACTGAGTTTTTGATGGCTACATGCTGGGGACTGACATAAGTCAAGGATCTAAATGTACACTTACACTTTGTACTTTCCCAACTTCTAAATACAACCCCTTGCTAGACGTTTACTTGCACATTTATCATGAAATTCAAGCCTATCTTCACAACTACACCCTCGTGCAAAGTAAGAATGCAACAATCTTCTCTTATCTTAACAACTGCTCATCACTACAGTGTTCCATAAGGAGAGCTAACTGGAGGTGTAAATTAGGAGGACCTAAAGCATGAATGGAACTGACTGAACTTGAAACATGACTGAAACTTTGAGGAATAGAATATCAACAACATGGATTTACCATAAAGGTCTGAACTGAGAATATACATAATGTTGTATGAATTTATCTGATTTGTTGGGGCATAGCATGAGTCATGAAAATTGAGTATACTATAAAGCATGATCTGTGTACATGAGTCATGAGCTCCATGACCTGAGTCTGAAATTTCTATAGTTGTGAGACATGATTCATAATGATGAGAGAGCTGGAACTGAACCCCTTATGCTGGGAACTGAAGGCACACATGATCCCGTGGAAAGTGTGTGAAAGTAGATTTTGCTCATGAAACATGATTTGTACTGCGGAGTAAACTGGGACCCCTTATACTGGGAACGAAAATCATACATAATTTATGGGAAAAATAAATGCATGAGTTTGGTTCGTGACCATAGAGTTGAATTGCAACTCCTGAGTGGATTTTTTTGTGATAGCTGAGGTGCAAAACTCTGCACTGAGATGAGGATGGGTCAAGAATTTTCTTCCCTTACTGCTTTCTATACATACAGGGTCTACAACTGGAGTCTGAGGGACTGACTTAGGTACTTGATCTACCATCACATAACTATATTCTATTCAACACCTGCCTGTCATACTAAACACATCATCTGATTCTGTTTCCTCATATACTGCTAATATCACATTCACACCTTCATGCTTAATTTTGAGTCAATAAACTTAAGTTTTTAGCTCGTACTGTTCAAGCCTACTGATCTAATCCCCATGAATACATAATCTAATTAAATAGAATAATACTATCCCAACTCTACTGCTGCTAAACTTTTGGGTTCAAGAATGAGTTCTCATGATCATGAATAAAATCTGTACGACCTTGGAACAATAATGAATTGATAGGATAATGTTTGAGTCTGTGGCTAATCCCATAACTGACTGTAGGGACTATCTGAGAAAGCCCTATCTTTAGGACTTTGAACTTCACTATTTCTGTTACCTTGAAAGTAAGGTAAAGTAAACATGAGGGGTGCATGATATGAATGTACATGGGTTCCTTAGATAAACTTGCTATAGCACGATCTTGAGACATGAAAGAAGGGAAACTATTCCTAAAACATCTCATAGCCTCCTGCACATAAGTGTGGTGCACAACACGCCCATGTACAAGACTCTACTTGATGCAACTTTCAGACTTCCTAGGACACTGTTGAACCTTAGGCTCTGATACCAAGTTTGAACACCCCGATTTTCTGAACCGAAACTCTACACGGTGCTCATGACCCCGAAGGACCACAAGCTAACCCATGACTGATATCTGTACCTATAAACTGCATAATATCTCATAAAATATAGGGAAACATGAACTGTAAGGCCATAAGGTTCAATACTGATACATATTTGAAAAACATGGTATAATAATACCAAAAAGGAACATAAATAGTGAAGTCTGAACATCTAATCTGATATCTAGTCCAAAAGCCTCTAACTGAACTGAATAAGGAGTTGATGGGATATGTCCCCAACTAACTCCAACTACTGAAATAAACTGAAAACTAAAATAGAAATAAAATCATCATGTCCTCAAAGGATGAGGACTCACGTCTAACTCTGACTGCTGATCCTTGAATCTACTGCTGATTTGGAGCTCATGCCTCTAAACCTATGGTGTAACATAAGAGAAAGCACCATAGCGCAAATGCATTAGTACGTCTGAATGTACTGAAAAATATGAGTGAGGTAGGCTAAATGCAAAGAGTTATATGCATGAACAATATTGACTGATATAAATGTGAGAGTACATACATGCATACGTAATTGTAACTAAAATCATGGAGATACTGACTACTGAGTCTGAATAATGACAACATAAGTGTACTGATAATGAGATTCTGAAAGACCGAGTTTACTGATATTGGTATGTAAATAACTAATAAGTGATGTATCTGATATTGTATTACTGAATACTAAGAGACTGATGTTGCAATACTGATAAATTAATAATTGTTTCTAACAGTTTGAATTATGAAGAACCGATCTGATTGACTGTATTTGACAGTCCTGAAGCTGAGTACTGATAGCATGAGTTCTGATAACTATTGTAATTGATAGCATAAGTGATTGTATCTGACAATCCATAAATCTGAAGGAAACTATCTGAGTTCCATTTTATTTCTGAGTTGACTGTATCTGACAGTCCTGATATACTGAAATCCAAAGAACTATCTGAGTTCTTTACTGAGACTGGGTAGCTATATCTGACAACCTTGAAATCTATAACTGAAATTGTGGGAAGTATTTATCTAATCGACATACCCCAAATATGCTATAATAGTTAAGTTTGGGTCCAATCTCTGCACCGACTGGAGGTGTGTCAATACCGCACCACTGGTAAGGACAACTGTGAGAACCCTATACTGGAAGGTCCTCAAATGAGAATAATGGGACCCTAAACTGACAGTTTAAGCCACCTCATCAACCCTAATATGACAGGTTAAGATGTCTCAACCTACGTTTGCTACTAAGCTCTGGAACACAAGGATGACTGCTAAGAATCACACCCTGAACTGGCAGGTGAGTTCCCATCCATGGGTTCACTCAGTTCTAACTTCTACTCCCATCTAATGTACACTAAACTGAATAACTAAGCTGAACTGAATAACTAAACTGAACTGATTAGCTGAACTAATACTGATTAACTAAACTGATACTAGTGGTATTGTTTAGCGGAGCTAAACTAAGCTTACTAAATTCCGATGACTGATGGAATGTACTGAGTTTTGAGGACTGGTTGAGAGTACTGAAGTTACTGAGATTGACTGTGAATACTGAGGTTGCTGAGGTTACTCAGCACTGAGATTACTAAGATTACTGGACTACTAAGAATACTGAGATTTCTGAGTTTTCCTGAGTCACATGACTGACTGAATTCTATAGATCATGGTTTGACTGAGAGTATCATGAAAATATGACAAGGTTTTAGGCACACAGCTATATTTTTTGGGTACAAGTATCCCCAGCACTTGATGGAAGAAAACTAACACAACTTGAATTTCTTGACTACACGACCATCAATAAAAATCCATAATAGATGAGTGGGGGATTTCAAGAAGTACATGGTCATAATAATATCTATCAAGAATAGGAATGCTTATAATCAATTCACAAATCTCATATTCTAATATCATGGGCATTCCGACAATATATACTATTCACAGCAATGGCATGGAAACCATTCAAGCATAAGGGAATGGCAACATGTAACGTTTAGTGCATATTGTAATGATTGGGGATATTAAACTTCATGTATTTATTCAACATCTCAAACATGGTAGGTAAAGCATGGATATATTTTGTGTACATAATTTTTATCTCCATTATCTTACATGCTTTATACCACAATAATAACAATACATAATTTGCATGGAAATTCATATTGGAGTGTAGGGTTAACATGAACTTGTTATTTAGATATCATGAAATCATATAAATATGAAGTTCTAACATACTAGGCATTTTATCGAACACCTTGCATGCATTCTTTAAGGCATAGATGGATTTCATACTTGCATTCTATCAATCCATCCAAAGATCATGTTGTTAAACTAACAACATAACATTCATGAGATATACAGTCACGATACTATTATATAGAAAAACAAACAAGCATTAACATGGGTATGATAATATCACCACAACTAACCAAGCTTTTGTATTTTAAATATTGATTCTTGAACTCCACGGATTAAAGAAATCTGTGGATGAACACTACACATGCCTTGGAAGGGAGGTTCTTGATGATTGATGGAGGAATTTCCTTGAAATTTGATCTTCAAGCTTGATTGTGCAACCCTAGTTATTTTTCTCCTATGGTGCTCTTGGATAATGAACTTTGAGATGTTAATAGGGTTGTAATGTGTTTAAAAGCTATAAATTTCGTAGGATTAAGTTTAGGGACGTGTAAGGAGTGTTATAAGACTTAATTACCCTCAAAATAACTCAAAACATAGTGTTTTGGAACTTGGAACTAACTTAGGCGGCTCCTAACCAATCGCCTAAGTTTGGTTGGGCGGTGCCTAGCCAATCGCAACCCTTACTGTCTCTCACGAAAATGGGCATAGCTTTTTGCTCGGGTATTGGATTAAGGCAAAATTGGTATCATTGGAAAGATAATTCTATTATCTATAATTTTTTGGGTAGAAATATGCAAAATACCATATTAACATCGAGTTATACTCGTTCAAATATGACTCTTACAAAATCGAACACTAAAACTTGATGGATTCAAAAACTCTTAGCTTTTATTACCGTAAGTGACTCATATGAACATGATTAATGCATCATAATCTATATTATTGCTAGGATACTTATTGTAAGTCATTTACTCAAGTATGAATCACAGGATAGGAGATTTCATATGTAGGAAAAATTATTCGTCTCCTAGCTTAGAAACATGCGGGGTATTACAATGAGTTATTTTATCCTGACTTCATCCTGACCTTATTAGAGTTAAGGACTCCAATGCCGAGAGTCTTCCTCTTTAATCTGTTCCTATAGTAAAAGAATTCCCAGAAGTCTTTCCAAATGATCTCCCTGGAATACCACCTAATAGGGAGATTGAGTTTGGTATTGATGTATTGCCAGACACTCGTCCTATTTCCATTTCGCCATATAGAATTGCTCCTGCAGAACTAAAAGAGTTGAAAGAACAGTTAGCAGATCTCCTAGATAAGGGTTTTATATGCCCCAGTGTGTTTCCTTGGGGTGCACCTGTACTTTTCGTCCGAAAAAAGACGGTTCCCTTCGTATGTGCATAGACTATCGTCATCTTAATAAGGTCACAATTAAAAATAAATATCCTCTTCCTAGATTGATGACCTTTTTTACCATCTTAAGGGTGCCAAGTGTTTTTCAAAAATAGACCTTCGTTCGGGTTATCATCAGTTGAAAGTTAGGGAGTCAGACATACCCAAGACAGCCTTTTGAACCTGATATGGTGACTACGAATTTCTAGTCATGTCCTTCGGGTTGACTAACGCCCCTGCAGCCTTCATGGATCTTATGTATAGAGTGTTTCGTCAGTTTCTTGACTTTTTTTTCATTATATTTATTGATGATATTCTGATCTATTCTAAGAGTAAAGAGGATCACGCCAACCACCTCCAGATTATTCTTCAGACCCTTAAGGATCATAAACTATATGACAAATTTTCTAAGTGTGAATTTTGGTTAGATGTTATTTCCTTCTTGGGTCATATTGTGTCCAGTGACGGGATAAGAGTGGATCCCAAGAAAGTTGAAGCAGTGAGAAGATTGCCCAGACCTACGACTCCAACCGATATTCAAAGTTTCTTCGGTTTGGCGGGGTATTACAGAAGGTTTGTAGAGAGTTTTTCTTCCATACCTGCTCCATTTACTAAACTGACTCAGAAAAAGATGAGGTTTGTGTGGTCTGACTTGTGTGAAAATAGTTTTGAGTAGCTGAAGGACAAGCTGACTACTGCTCCTATTTTGACCCTTCCCGAGGGTGTAGATGATTTTGTGGTTTATTGTGATGCGTCCCTTGTGGGACTTGGTTTTGTATTGATGCAACGTGGTAAGGTGATAGCTTATGCATCTAGGAAGTTAAAGGTGCATGAACTCAATTACCCCACTCTTGACTTAGAGTTAAAAGCCGTGGTGTTTGCACTTAGAATCTAGAGGCACTATCTCTATGGAGTGCATGTTGATATTTATACTGACCATAAGAGTTTGCAGTATGTTTTCTCACAGAAAGAATTAAACCTCAGGCAGAGGTGTTGGATGGAGCTTTTGAAAGACTATTATATAAATTTGCATTACCATTCAAATAAGTCATATATTATAGACGATGCCCTCAGCAGGTTGTCTATAGGCAGCCTTTCTCATGTTGAAAAAAGGGAAGGAAGAGATGGTGAAGGATATTCACCGCCTTGCAAATCTAGGAGTACGACTCTTAGATTCCAAAGATGGAGGGGTGATTGTTTATTAGTTAGCTAAGTCATCCCTTTGTGCTGAAGTTAAGAAGAAGCAGGTTGAAGATCCCATCTTGATCCAAATCAAGAAAGATGTGGGTCAACAAAAGGTTATGTTGTTTGAAATTGGTGCTGATGGTATTCTGAGATTTTAGGGTAGGTTGTGCATTCCGAATGTTGATGGACTGCAGGAAAGAATCCTTGATGAGGTGCACACTTTGAGGTATGTCGTTCACCCAGGCTCTACTAAGATGTACCATGATCTGAAAACCTTGTATTGGTGGAATAACATGAAACGTGATGTAGCTGATTTTGTGTCCAAATGTTTGAACTGTCAATAAGTGAAGGTAGAGCACATGAGGCTAGGTGGTACTTCCTAAGAGATAGCCCTGCCTTTATGGAAATGGGAGATGATAAACATGGACTTCATTACAGGACTTATGAGATCCCGAAACCAGTATGATTCTATATGGGTGATTGTAGACCGGTTGACAAAGTCAGCCCACTTTTTGTCTGTGAGGACTAATTATTCGGAAGAGGGTTATGCTAAGATTTACATAGAGGAGATAGTTCTGTTGCATGGGGCACCAGTGTCTATTATATCCGATAGAGGTGCACAATTTTCATCTCAGTTCTGGAGATCTTTTCAGAAGGGTTTAGGTACACAAGTGAATTTGAGCACAGATTTCCATCCTCAGACTGATGGGCAAGCTGAGCGTACCATTCAGACCCTCGAGGATATGTTGAGGGCATGCTTCATTGATTTCAAATATAGTTGGGTAGATCATCTGCCACTGGTTGAATTTTCTTACAATAATAGTTACCATACCAGCATCAAGATGGCTCCTTTTGAGGCATTGTATAGGAGGAGATACAGTTCTCCGATCGGATGGTATGAAATAGGTGACACTCAGTTGTAGGGGCCTTATCTTGTTCATAAGGAGATGGAGAAAGTGAAGATCATTAGAGAATGACTCAAGACAACTCAGATTCGTCAGAAGTCCTATGCCGATGTTCGGAGAAGAGAACTAGAGTTTGAAGTTGGTGATTGGGTATTTCTCAAGGTTTCTGCTATGAAAGGAGTTATGCAGTTTGGAAAAAGGGGTAAATTGACCCCTCTCTATATAGGGCTATATCAAATTCTGATAAAGATTGGTGCAGTTGCTTAGGAGCTAGAATTGCCTGCAAGTTTGGGTTCCATTCATCCGGTATTCCATGTATCCATGTTGAAGAAATGCATTAGATACCATTCTTTGGTATTGCCAGTAGAGGATATAAAAGTGAAAGATTCCTTGTCTTACGAAGAAGAGATCATCAAAATTTTAGGTCACCAAGTTCGAAAGTTGAGGAGCAAAAAGATAGCCTCAGTAAAGGTATTATGGAGGAATCAAAAAGTTGAAGAAGCAACTTGGGAGTCAGAAGATGACATGAGAGTTAGATATCCTAATTTGTTTGCTTCGATGAATGATGAGACAAAAGGTACTATTCCTATCTTATTTATCCTAGTCCTTATTATGCTAGAAATTATGTTTGTCTATATCCCGCATCATCATTTGGGGATGAATGATCCCAAGGGGGGGATAATGTAACACCCCATATTTCGAGCTACAATATAGACCATGAATTTGCTGCGTTGATAATCCCGAAGCCATAAATCCTATGCCAATATGGCATATTAATTAGTTGTGTAGCAAGTGAATCTATTCAAGCTTGAATTTTGACCATAGGGGTCATCTGAATCAAGGACAAGTTGAAAACTACTTTGACCGATTAAGATTAATTGGGCATTGTAGTTTGTGCCAACTTCTATCGACCATGACTCCTTGTATATGTCGAATTAGAAAGCCTACTATGTGTAAAATGATAGGTTCCCGAGTGAGCTTTCCAACGATACCAATTTTGCAAAAATACGACACCCAAGAAAGAAGTTATGGCCATTCAAAGTGATATGTGTCACCTAACTAATCGCCCATGGCCACTAGAAAGCATAGGCGATAGCCTAGGTGGTGACTATGTAAACATAGGCGATAGACTACACGGAACCTATGTAAATATAGGCAATAGCCTAGGCGGCGCCTATGTAAACATAGGTGATTGAATGGGCGGCGCCTATGTAGAGATTTCAAGTGACTACAATACTCCATTTTTGGGGAAAAATGGTCCTTTTCCACCCTTACTCAGCCCAAAAACACGAAATTCAGTTCCAAGGACCCTAAAATACACCTTATTTCATCAAAAGTGCTCAAGGATTCTCCTTAGGGTTTCAAAATAAAAACCCAAGCAACTCAAGATTCAACCGGGGATTTTAGAAATTAATTGCATATTTAGAATCCTCTCTACGTAGGCTTCAAGAAACACCTAATATTCAAAGCAATCGAGGTACGTAGGGTTGTCTAAAAATCTCATGGGTGTAGTTTTATGAACATGCATGTTTTTAAATGGGGGTTTTCAATAAAATACTAATAACTTGCTTTTATTATGATTTTGAAGTCATTTGTTTAAGGTCATGGGAATTGGTTGCCTATATACTTAAATAGTTGAAACCATGCATATGGGATTTGAGATTTTCCATGAAAGTTTGATAAATATGAATGATAAATTTCTTTCAAATTCCTATGATAATGTTTCAATACCCCATATTATATTGTGACCAATAAAAGAGAGCATGAATTTGAAATAATTGTTGTCCACTACTTGTAAATGATGAAAACATCTTGATTTTTACATTATTATGCATATGTTGATGTGATATTGATGACTTGCAAGTCGGGTATGACGATACCCTACAAATAAGATATGTGATTGAATCAGATGAAATTTGAATGCATTGATTTTACATGAGATAGGTGGATACCCGAAGAAGGCGCTTGAGTGTAAGGTCTCATCGCTGGAAATCGTGTTTGCCGACATGGAAATTTGGTACCCTGCTTTGTGATCTTGCGTACCTGACTTTATGTTATTCCCAAATTGGGACTATGGTTAGGAGCCCTGCTTTGTGATCTTATGCACTACCATTGGGTCGAGACACCCTGCTGTGTGATCTTGTATGTCTTCCCCTCACGTATACTATAATCTCGGTAGAAACCGAGGTTTGACAGTTGGTGTAAATGTGATATGTAGGGTATTCCACCTAGCTCAGCTGCATTACATTGTCGTTGAAAACAATTACATTATGCCCAAGTGTTTTCAAATGACTAGATATGAAACTGCTTTATAATGGCTCTAAACTATATTTTGTAAAAATATTATGTTTTGTTTTGATATCTCTGCATACCAATACTTTTGTATTGACCCCCTCCCTCCCACGTTCGGAGGCGCAGTCTAGGGGTCCAAAAAATCAGTAGATTTCTCGGGAAGATTTGCAGAGTCACTTGGTGAGCCTTCTACATTTCGGAAGGCCTAATTATCTGGCAGTATTACTTACCACATATTAGTTTTGGGTCTACTGGGGGCCTTGTCCCAGTTTCCAGATAGACATTTTTTTCAATCATATAGTAGAGATTTCGCAGATGTTATAGAGGTATTGATTTGAGACTTTGGGACATTATTCCCTATTATTGCTTTCATATGACTCTTGACCATGTTTTCCGTAATGTTATTTGTCTTCCATATTTCTTTATTATTTGAATTATGTGCATGATTACCAGACAGATAGGGGTGTTTCGGGCCTTCATGGTTCGGGATACTCATCACGGCCAGGGCCCCAGTTCGGGTCATGATAATTACGACATCTCTATCTTATATCATCTGCACAAGGAGAATGTGGTAGCAGATACCTTGAGATGAAAGCCAGTGAGTATAGGTAGTTTTGCTACTATTAGTTTCTCAAAGGTTGTTGGTATAGGACATTAAGCCTTTATCCTACTTAATGTGAGACTTGATACTTCATACCCACAAGAAGATTCTTGCTAGTGTTGAGGTGAGTACTAACTTATTTGATCAGATGCAGAGTCATTAGTTTGACGATATGAGACTTTGCATCATTTATGAACATATGATGAGAGATGAGTATGTGAATCTAGATTTTGAAGCTCAATGGATTTATAAATTCAACTCATATATTGGCTCTTCTTGTCAAGGGTGAGCGATTTACCATATATTATTTTTCTTGTAGTTTTTGTTTGGGTTGTATGTTGATTTTGGAAAGTCGAGATATTTCTTATGGGTTGAGACAGATGAGGTGCTCGAGCATAACTGCCCCACTTAGGATCTGGAGTTAGCGGCAATAGTATTTTAGTTAAAATTTAGAGGCATTATTTTTATTGCGTGCATTGTGAGACCTACAAGGATAATTATGTTCATCAACATCTTATGAGGCAGAGAGAGATTAATTCTAAGATGTTTATATTTATGGAGTTTCTTAAGGGTTATGAAATCTCTATTTTATATCATTCAAATAAGGAGAATATGGTAGAGACACATTTAGATAAAAGAAGGTGAGTATGGGTAGTTTTTCCTCTATTATTTTCTCCAAGGCCGTTGGTATAGGACATTAAGCCCTTAGTCTACTTAATGGTGGCACTTGATAATTCATACCCCCAAGAGGATTCTTGCTAGTGTTGAGGTGAGTACTAACTTATTTGAGTAGATTCAGAATCTTTAGTATGAGGATATGAGACTTTGCATCATCTGTGAACATAGGTTGATAGATGAGTCAAAGAGGGATACCATAGATTCTGAGGGTATTTTGAGATTTAATGTTTACATTTGTGTTCCAGGGTAGGTAACTTGATTGGATTGATTTTTCATGAGTCTCACATCTCTAGATAGTTAATTTACCCGGGTACAACTAAGATGTATAGAGATTTAAGGCAGCATTATTAGTGCAGTGGAATAAAGAGATATGTGACAGAGTTTGTAGCTCATTGCCTATTTTTTCATGAGTTGAAGGATGAGCATCAGAAACCAGGAGTCTTTACTTAAAGATTTTGATTTCTATGCGGAAGTGGAAGCAATCTCCATAGGCTTTATTAGTAGTTTTCCTCTTACTTCCTATGGTTCCGATTGTATTTGCATCAATTTAGACTGATTGACCAAATGGGTACATTTCATTCTTATTCAGATGTCCTTGAGTTCCTAAAGGTTATCTCATATCTATGTTTTAAAGGTAGTTTGTGTGCATGTGGTGCCTATATCCATTATTTTAGACCATGGATAATTTTTTAGGATCTTTTCAGGGAAATTTGGGTACTGAGGCGGATCTTAGTAGAAACTTCCACCCTCAAATTAATGGTCAGTTGGAGTGAACTATTTAGGTTCTTAAGAATATGATCCAAGCCCATGTTATAGATTTTGGAGGTCAGTGGGAGAAACACTTATCTTATACAATGTTTACATATAATAATAGCTACCACTTGAGTACTGAAATGGTGATATTTGAGGATTTAGATGGTAGGTGATGTTGTTCTTTGGTTGGGTAGTTTAAGATCTCTAAGATTATACCCTGTGGTACTAAGTTCCTTCAGTATTCATTTAATAGAGTCAGGTTAATTCTTGATAGGTTAATGGAAGCTTACAGTAGGCTTAAGGCTTCTACTTATGCAGATCGTAAACTTTGTGCCTTGAGATTTGTAGTGGTTACTAGGTATTTCTCTGAGTATCACCCATGAACGTGTGATGAGGTTTTATTGGCTGGGAAATCTCATCCATAGATATATTACACCTTTTGAGATCTTTGCACCGATTATGTAGTGTCTTATGAGTTTTTCTTACACCCAAATTTTGCTATTGTTCATTCAGTTTTCCATGTTTCTATATTAGGGAGATACATTCCAGATGTATCTCATCCGATTAGATGGGACTATTTAAGTTGAATAAGTGGTTGACCTTGGTGGAGGAGTCTGTTTCCATATTACCAGTGATGTAATGTGATTGTATGCTAGAGATATTCCTGTAGTTAAGTTTTAATGGATGCATCACCTAGTAGAGTATGCTACATGGTAGATGAAGAGTGAGATGTAGATCTAGCATCATAATTTGCTTGAGATTTCAGGTACATTGTAACCCTTTACTTTCACAATCAAATGTTCCTTTAGTAGTGGATATTATGATGACCCTCATGGTCATTTTCTGCATTTTCGCTTATTTCCAAAATTTAGAGCATTCCTATAGCTACCCTTAGTCATTTATTACTTTTAGAGTTGATAGTTTAGTTATTGACAGTTCGTTTGTTTTAGAGCCAATTTTTTATTTTAAAGTCCGCATTGGTTAAATTATCAATCGAGAAAAATTTTAAGTCAAATAATCTCATATGACAATTGTGATAGTTCCACTAACTTCTGAACATCGATTTTTAGGCAAGGAGGATCTTTGGTTTTGGTCTTAAGGATTCCAAACTCATTTTGAGCTATTGATAAGAAGTTACAAAAAATGGCATGGGGGTGTTGGATCCTCTTTGTGTTGAAATGGACTCGAATGGAAATTTCAAGTACACAATTGAGTCCAGAATGTTAACTTTGACAGCATAGTATAGTTCATTTGCATATACAGTATTCCTAATGAATCCCGAGGTGTCGAAGATGACTCGAAAAAATCCTAAGTCTCCAACTGGTTTTTCTACTAAAGCAGTCCTTTAGGCACTTTAGAAAAGTGCTTTAACGACCTTTAGGTTCTTTAGCAGCACTGTCAAGTTCAACATGTGATGCTTAAGAGGAAAGTTGGCTGCTAAAGTGCAAGCCACTTTAGCACTAACATATCCACTATAATGGCCTACAATCTAAGGGTGGGAACAACTTTTGTATCATTTGTGCGATTTAGCGCTGACTGCTAAAGCAGCACAACACCTACTTTAGCGGTTCCTGGAGCCTTATAAATTACCCACATAACTCATTTTTTTCAATTTTACACCCATTTTCAAGAGTGTAGAACCCTAAAAAAAGTGAAAACTAGGAGACATTAGTGGGTGATTCTGTGGTGTTCATGACCTTTTGTAAGTTCTCATCAATTTCATAGTATATTCTTCTGTTAATTCTTAAAATCACTTAAATATTAGTAGGTTAATTTTAGAACCATTTGAGCTCTAAATTCACCCATTCTCGAGGGTAAATATTCCTTGTGCAAAGAGGAATGCATAGGCAGTGTTGAAAGTGTGATTCTGTAAGTGGGTCCCATATTAGATTTTTATGTACTTTTAGACTGAAAGAAAAAAATATAGTGTAACACCCCAACATCGGATAAAGAGTCCCACATCATCAAAACATAGAATAGATGTTGGGTATATAAGTAAGCAAACCTTACTCTGTATTGAGTCATTTTATAGCCATGCGGGCCTGGGACTAGAGCGGATAATATAACTAGTGGGTTAGTCCTTTATAGGGGTCTCTCAGGACTTGATGGATTTGGATGCCCGTCGCGGCCAGGGACCCAACTCGGGTCATGAAAAAACTTAGTATCGAATACTAAGGTTTTAAAGTGTCCTAGGGAGTCTAAAAATTTTCATTGAATAGTATCTTGTGCCTGGGTGTGAAGTGTACCATAGTTATGGACAAGATCCTATAAGATATTTTTGGAAAAGTTTCCCTTCTTTAAGTATTCATGTCGTGCGAATAAGCATAAGATCTTTTTAAAACACTTTTTCTAACTTAATCTTCCTTTCGTTTACAAACAATGTCTCCCAAAAGAAACAACGGAGGATGAAATAGAAACTAGCCTGCACCTCCACCTATTTAGGAAGATCCCCTAAATGAGCACGTCTCTTATGTCGAATTAAAAGATGCATTTACTACCTTTTCTCATTAGAAGCTGCTTAGAATAATCAATAGGTTGTTGTCCCAACTAATCTTGTGGCAATTACAGTTGCAACTAGGATTCGGGATTTCACCTGAATGAATCCCCCTTTATTTTTAGGATCCAAGCCTGAGGAAGATCTACAGGATTTTCTTGATATGGTTTAAAAGGTGACTGATATCATGGTTTTTACCTCAAGCTAGAGTACAGCGTTGGCTGCGTATTAGTTACAGGATGTAGCTCACACCTGGTATAAGCAGTGAAAGGGTGATAGTGGTGCTGAGGTAGGGCCTATTGAGTGGGAAGAGTTTACCACTACCTTTCTAAACTGTTTCTTTTAGTTAGAGGTAAGGAAGCTAAGGTGTAGGAGTTCATTAGTTTGAAGGTGGGTAATATGAGTATGAAGGAATACTCGATTTTGTTTAATCAGTTGGATATGTTTGCTCCTTTTATTGTGGCTTATAATAGGTCTAGAATAAGCAAGTTTGTTTCTTTTATGGCTGATAGTGTCGTCAAGGAGTGTAGGACTACCATACTGATTAAGGAGATGGACCTATCTATACTTTTGGTTAATACTCAACAAATTGAGAACGAGAAGTATAAGGGGAAAGAGAGAGATAATAAGAAAGCCAAAATAGGTAGCTTTAACTTTTCTCAGTCAAGGTCAAAAGTTTTTAACATTTCTCAGTTCTGTTTGAAAATTTTAGCCCTAACTCTATTTTTATCTAGTGCTCCAGTGCCAAAGTTCAGGAATTATAGTTGGGATAGAGCACCAGGTTCTAAATCTCAGAGTAGCATGAATAGTGGCTGTACTAATTCACTCTACGGGAAGTGTGGAAGGAATCATCAGGGTCTGTACAGAGCTGGTAGTGATGTCTGTTTTGGATGTGGAAAGCCACACCATAGGAAGAGGGAGTGTCCTGTAACTATGTGGAATGGTAGGAATGAATGCTAGCATGGTTAGACTAACTCTTCAGTATCACCAGCAGGTCGTTTAACTCAGCATGTTGCTATTTATAGTGCCCCCAGTGGACAACACTAGAACAGGCTGTATGTACTTCAGTCCCAATAGGATCAGGAAAGTTCTAAAAATGTTGTTATGGGTATGTTACAGGTCTTTCGCCATCATGTTTATGCTTTATTTGACCTCGAAGCTTTTCTCTCCTTTATAACCCCCTATATAGTGGTCTATTTCAGTATCAGTCCTAAATCTTTCACAGAACCCTTCTTAGTGTCTACTCTAGTAGGTGTCTCTATTCTATCCAAGAAGGTATACAATAACTCTCCGGTCACAATATCACAAAAAGTCATCTCAGTTGACGTTGTGGAGTTAGAGATGACTGATTTTGATGTCATTCTCGGTATGGATTTGATCCACTCATGTTATGCCTCAGTTTATAATAAAAATACAGTCATTCAATTTCATATTGCTAATCAACCAACTATTGATTATAGGGGTAGTATCTCAATGCTTAGCGGTCAGATCATTTCATATCTTAGAGCAAGAAAGATGATATCTAAAGGATATGTTTTCAGATCCCTACTCAAAATCCTATGACAACATATGATCTAGAGTTAGAAGCATGAACCCAGAAGTTTAGAAGTAGTTAAGTGGGTTAGTGTTATCCAAATTTAGCAGATGATTCATCCAAAGGGTTAGTTGTATGAAAGGTAAATTAGTAGGCCTTGAACAGTGTATGCAACAAATTAAGTTAAGTATGATGATGTGGATGAACTTATATTGAACCCCTTTAGTTGCTAAGTTTGAATCTTTCTTGGTTGATCTAATAGTAAGGAGAATCAAAATTTTAGAAGGTGTGAACTCATGGTTTGGTGGTACTCATGAAGATTCTAAGTTAGTCAGTGATTAAGCTATTATATGATGACTATTATGGCTATAGAAAGTTAAGAGTTGTATCTCAAAAGTAAGTATTGGCAATGGGTTTTGCACATTCAAGTGATGTCTTTCAGGGTGAATTTTTTACTGATGAGTATTGTCATATTCTGAAATTTAGAATAAAGTGGTTGAAGTTTAGTTTAGCTTTTTTCAAAAGGGTCCCACAGGCATAGTGTGATGACTTTTAGCTAAGGTGGAGATGATAGAATAAGTAACCAAGTTAGGCTTTAAGATTCCAGTAGTGATGCTAGTATGTTGTATAATAGTATTAAGGGAGGATGATGCCTAACCCATTCTTATTCCAGTATTTGTACTTCAGTTATCACGATATATACGCATGCCTTAAATGTCATTTCAATGATCATATCTCAAATTCCCGCACCTTCCATACAATCATATACACTTGCAGTTCTTAGTATAAGGAGTTACAGTTTCCTCTGTTGTACGAATCATATTCCATGAAATATTCACTCCAAACGATGGTCATAATACTCATGACTCATGTACTTATGCTTTACAGTATGTTTAGTTCCAGTACTCATGCTACTCTCTTAATGATTATACAAATTCATAATATATCTTGTATATCTTCAGTTTTAATCTCTATAATGAACCCAAGATAAGGTTACTCTATTTCTTAGGCCTCAGTTAGGCATCCAAGTTATGTGTAGTCTACTTTCATTCTTTAGGTCCTCATGCTCTAACCTTTCAGTGACCTATCTTCATGAAATAGTAGTGGAGAAGAACAGTTGTTTAGATGAGGGAGATTAAATATTTCATGTTGGGGAAAGATTGTTGTATACTTTTTTGATCTAAGGTTATAAGTGTGGAGTAAGATTGAGGCCATGTTTTGATATATGTCATGGATAGTTGAAATTTTGTGTGTGATTTTCCTAAGAGTAGCACATTGAAGTTGATATTGATAGGAGTATTAGAGAGTACGAAAAATATTCTTTGATGGGTTGTTTGCGTAGAAATTTATGAGTGGTTATGATCATAGGCTAGAATGTCATATTGGTGCATATTAGTGAATGGGTGCATTGTGTGTTAGTGCATTATTAGTAAGAGGTTGAATTTAATTATTGTATTAGTGAGAAAAATTATTCTTGAGAAGAGAAATTATGAAAACACAGGGCATATTGAATTCATTATTCCAAAAAGTATTACAGTGTTATGGGTGAACTTTGTAGATTTGAGTAGGCTTAAATATAGTGAGAGAATTCAGTTCAGCTCAGACTTCAGTAGATAGAGTTATCAGTGCCCATGGGAAAATTTTTAGTAGCCTTAAGTGAAGTGTGGTATTAAAGAGTAATATATCTTTAAGGGAGTATTTGAGGAGAATGTCTAAGCTTGAAAGTAGCAGTTGCATTGTCTCAGGCATAGCAATTCTAATTTATTTTTCATAGGCCTATGTTCAATGTTACAGAGTTAAAGCCAAACTAAAATTCCCTGTTCAAATTTCGTATTCAGATCATGCCCAAGCTCTTTTCTCCCTACTGTTAGTAAAACTTCTAAGAAAGAGTGCTCAAGAAATACTCCAGTTGAGTATAAGCTTTCAGTATAATTCAGTTAGTATAGCCGGCAATTTAGTTTGGCAGTCAGACAGACAATTTCCTATAATTCTCCATCTTTCGATCTAGTGTTATTCTCTAAAGTTTCATGAGTATGGCTATTCCAAAAGGAAATTGTTTGTATCCATGTAAATTGTGAATTCCATTCAGTTCATGCATCATGTTTCAGATTCAGATATTCAGTCATGATTTATTTTGTAAGTGCCCCGTGCATCATCTCAATCTCTCTTAGTACCTCAACCAAGTACATTTCATTTTGGGAATTTTGTAATACCCCAGATTCCCATGCCCTAAACCTCTCAATTTTTTTAACAAAAGAAGATCTATCTTGAGGCAATGGCTACTCATAAGATGACTCTCGCAATTCTATCTTAGTCTTATAATCATTCTCATGTCGTTACATGTAATATAGAAATCATTTTAGATCATGTATCATGTTTCACACTCAGTCATGTAATCATGTTTCGAGCTATGCATGTTCAACATGTGATCTCAATTTTCTTAGTTCAGAACTATCAGCTTTATTAGTCTAATTCGACGATGAATGTTCACAAGGGGATATTGTAATGACCCAAAATCTCCTCTCGGGACATCATATAGTGCTTAAGGCTAACAAGATAACCCTTTGAGCCTATCACTACAAAAAATAACTCATTTCGAGAAGAAATAAACAAAACACTGGTACTATCGTATCAAATGATAGAAAATACGAAGAAAATACTCTATCCAAACGACCACAAAACTAGAAATCTCAACATACTAACAATCTAATAACTAGTCTGACAACTAGAGAGCCATTGGGACAGGTCCCCAACTGACTCTAACTGAACTGAAAGCAATAACATATACACTAAAATACAGAAATGTCTGAAGATAGGTCCTCGAACTATGAGGACTCACCATTGTGGAGATATTGACAAAGGTACTCGGAAATCAATGACAAGGCTGGGACTGAGCACCTGAACCTACATTATAAGACAATGTAGCACATAGACGTATATGTGGATCAGCACTTGGGACTATACTGAGTATATGGGGGTGTATGCATTTACGAAAAACAATATCCATACTCTTTAATCAAATCTTACATGCAAATATAGATGACTCACATAGCTTGAATACGTCTAAAATATAAAGTTCATAAATCATGTAGAATGAAGCATGTAACCCAAATCTCGTGAGTCATTATACTTTAGCTTTAAAATCTGAACTCTTCTCTTATTCTCATTACTCAAAGACTAAACAAATCTTTAAACAATGCTTTCCAACTCATGCACATATCTCATGGAGAGTAAAACTTCTTTAATCCTCAAGAACTTAGAATTCTTTTAAACTAAAGACACTTGGAACTCGGAATTCTATAACTCTTACTAGTAGAGAAAACTACTTTCTACTTTGGAAAATTTTACTTTAAGAAACTATTTTGAAAACCTTACTATTAGGGAAAACCACTTATCCCAAAGCTTTAGGGAAAATATTCTATCTCAAGGGAGGTTCTCTTAACCGACATAAACCATGCGAGCTACATTGAGTCCAACGTCTTGTCCTTCTAAGGAAGAAACCTCACGTTGGGGAGAGGCATCATACTCTTGCCAGGGAGTGTAACCTCAACTCAGTGATCACTTATCTCGGCCACGGGCCTATAAATCTCAATCTTACGGTGGCACGTAATTCTAGGGTATGAAATCTTAGTAACTTATGCAACTCAGTGCTAAATACTACTCCCTTAAGTTAGATACGCTCATCTCATGGAAATCCACTTTAAAATAATCTCATGGTTCATAAGAACCCAACTACAAAATCTATAATCTCATTTGGTAAAGTGGATTTCAAAGCTACTATGACCATTAAGGTCAAAAAATTTCTCAATGATCTCAAATACTCAAATCATGGGTGCTTATAGCACAAAAGTTCATGAAATTGGAAATCTCAAGTAGGGCTTAATGACCCATAATCAAATCTCAAGTTAAAACTCATCAAAATCCATACTAGATATCATATGGACTCATAAATCATATAGAAATCTGGAATTTACAGCAATTTGTCTCAAAATCTCAACATACTCATATACTTCAATTTCTAGAGCATTGGAACCATTAATTTCTCAACGAACAACAAGATAGGGTATAAACCCATCTTCAATTTCTTAAGAAAACATGTAAAATCATGCTATTTGACTTTCAATTCATGGGAAACATCAAAAGCTTGCAACCAATATCAATGGGTGACAACCCCTAATTCAATTTCATGTAAAATATCATAAATTAAAGAAAACTTATAGTTTAAAATAATTCTTTGGGAACAAGGGTGAAAGGATTACCCTTGTTCAAAACCACACATACCATAGATTGTGAAACTAGATGAACAAGCTTGCTTGAAACTATTCTTCTTACTCTTTGAGAGAGGGTTCTTGAAGCCTTGGACTTGGGGAACTTGAATCTCAACTCAATTTGAAGTATCTATGTTGATTTCTTGAATTTCTTGGAGAAGGGTTTTGGATTTGTTCTTGAGGAAGAAACCCTAGCCTTTGGATATTTTTGGAGATAATGAAGTCATATGCTTCGTTTTGCATATATCTAAGTGTTAAAAGGAGAAAAGAGACAAAAAGGCCTTTTAAAACAACTTAAAAATAATGAATGGGATTTACGACGGTCGATATTAGGGAAATTCTACACGTTTTAAAATATTTCTCACTTGGTATGTCAGCCCTTACTCTTCTTAAAGATGAAACTCGACTTAAAGAAAAATCTGGGGTATTACAATATTTCTCCCTTGGGAACATTCATCCTCGAACGTCGCTTGTTAGACCAAGAACACAGCAAAAACTGAGTACACATAGCTAAAGCAATTTGCTAAACGACTCAAAATATTTCTAAACTCATGAATACTTCAGAAATTGCAAGCACTCATACAAGAATAGATATATAACTGAACTTTATATTTAGAAAGGATTAAGTAAGGAAGAATAATACCTCCGGCTTGATCTGGACTCACGAAAAAGAGGTGCGGGTACTTGGTTCGCATGTCTGCTTCTTTCTCCTAAGTAGCGCCCTCAACTGACTGGTTCCGCCATAAAACTTTGACCAAGGGAACCTCTTTATTCCTCAGTCTACAGATCTATAAATCTAGGATCCCAACAGGAATCTCATTGAATGAAAGACTGTTCTGAATATTAGCACTCTCCGAAGGATCCACTATAATGGAATCACCAATATGATTCTCAAGCATGGAGACATTAAAAATAGTATGAATGGCTGATAACTCTGCGGGCAACTCAACTTCATAGGCTACTTTAGCAACACGACACAAGACTCTAAAGGGTCCCATGTAACGGGGACTAAGCTTCCCCTTTCTACCAAACCTCTTCACCCCTTTCATGGGTGAAATCTTTAAATACATCAAATCACCCACCTCAAACTCAAGATCCCTTCAACCTTTCTCTAAACAACTTAACCTTTTCCATAGCCTCTAATACCGTATCAGGTCCAATTACTACAGTTTCACCCACTTCAAACCAACCTATGGGTTATCTATATCATCTACCATACAAAGCCTCAAATGGTGCCATCTCGATGTTAACATGGTAACTATTGTTATAAGCAAACTCTATTAATGGAAAATGCTCATCCCCACTACCTTTGAAGTCAAGAGCACATGACCTTAACCTATCTTCGAGAGTCTAAATATTCCTCTCAGCCTGCCCATCAGTGGCGGATGAAATGAGGAACTCAAATGAACTTGGGTACCAAGGCCCAACTGAAACGCTCTCCAAAACTAAGAAGTCAACTGAGCACCCCTATCTGAAATGATAGACAAGGAAACTCCATGCAGCCTGACTAGCTCCCAGATATACAATCTAGCATAATCCTCAGCTGTAAAAGATGTATGCAAAGGCAAGAAATGTGCGGACTTACTCAGCCTTTCTACAATAACACAAATAGAATCACGATGACCACGCAAAAGAGGTAAACCAGTCACGAATTCCATATTCACCTCTTCTCACTTCCAAGTAGGTATACCAAACTCTTGCATCACACTACCAGGTCTTTGGAGTTCTACCTTGACTAATTGGCACATTGCACACTTTACTACAAACTCAGCTATATTATTCTTCATACCACACCACCAATAGATTTCCCGTAAGTCACGTTACATCTTGGTAGCACCGGGATGGATAGAATACCGCACACCATGCGCTTCATCCATAATCATCTTCCTCAAATCATCAACATACGGAACACACAATCTACCCTGCAATCTGAACACGCCATCTCCCTCTTGGAAGAAAACCTCTACCTTTTGGTCCTTAACTAACTCTTTCAGTCTTACCAAACTAGGATCTCTATCTTGCTTCTCCTTCACTTCCGACACTAAAGAGGATTCGGAAATACTCTGCACCAAAGTACTTCCCTCAGCTAAATCAAGCAACCCAACACCCAATCTAGCCAGAAAATGTATATCATGAACTAACTTTTTCTTACCTTCCTCTACATAAGCAACACTACCTATAGACAACCTGCTAAGGGCATCTTCCACTTCATTACCCTTTCCTGGGTGATACAATATGCTTATATCACAGTATTTTACCAACTCTAACCACCTCCTCTACCTAAGATTAAACTCCCTCTGGGTAAACACATACTGCAGGCTCTTATGATCAGTAAACACATCAACAAGGACACCATATAGTTAGTGTCTCTAGATTTTCAAATCAAAGACCACAACAACTAATTCAAGATCATGGGTTGGGTAGTTCTTTTTATATGGATTCAACTGTCTAGAGGCATAGGATATAACCTTACCTCTTTGCATCAACAAATAACCCAAACCAGCTCTAGAGGCATCACAATACACCATAAAACTATTTGTACCATTAGGCAAAGTCAACACAGGGGCTGAAGTAAGTCAAGTCTTCAACTCTTGAAAAAATCTTCTCACAGGAATCTGACTACTAGAACATAACTTTTTTTTGGGTCAACCGGGTTATGGGAGATGCAATAGAAGAAAAACCTTCAAAAAAATGACGATAGTAGCTAGCTAGACCTAAGAAACTTCTAATGTAGGATGGGGAAATAGGTCTAGTCCAATTTCTTATAGCTTATTTCTTTTGGGGATTAACTCTAATGTCTTCGGCTGACATGATATGACACAAAAAGGCTACTAATCGTAGCCAATATTCACGCTTGTTGAATTTGGCAAAAATCTGGTGATCTATAAGAGTTTGGAAGAAAATTCTAAGATGATCTGCATGGTTGTTCTCAGTACGGGAGTACTCAAGGCTATCATCTATGAAAACAATGACAAACATAATAAGATATTGCTTGAACACTCAATTTATGAGGTCCATAAAGTCTGCTGGGGTATTGGTTATCCCGAAAGACATGACTAGAAACTAAAAGTGACCATAGCGGGTTTTGAAGGTTGTCTTTGGAATATCACATTCCCTCACTTTAAGCTGATGATAGCAGGATCTAAGGTCTATCTTAGAGAAATAACCCGTACCTTTCAACTGATCAAAAAGGTCATCAATTATCGGAAGAGGATACTTATTTTTTACTGTGACCTTGTTAAGCTGACGATTGTCAATGCACATATGCAATGAACCATCTTTCTTTCGCACGTATAAAATAGGTGCACCCTAAGGAAAAACACTGGGCCTTATGAAACCTTTGTCTAAAAGATCTTTAAGTTGCTCTTTAAACTCCTTAAGCTCTGCAGGTTCCATACGGTATGGCAGAATAGAAATAGCTTAAGTGTCAGAAAAAAGGTCAATCCCAAATTCTATCTCTCTATTAGGAGGTACCCCTGGGAGATCTTCCAAAAAAACATCAGGAAACTCATTAACAATGTTGACTGACTAAAAATTTAAAGCCTCGGACTTAATGTATTTGACTCTAACTAGGTGATAAATGCAACCTTTGGATATTAGCTTTCTGGCCTTAAGATAGGAGTTAAAATGACTCTTTGGAGATACCGAATTCCTAGACCACTCAAAAACTGGTTTATCAGTAAACTTAAACTTGACCATATTGGTACGACAGTCTATAGATACATAACAAGAATGAAGACAATCCATACTAGAATAAGGTCAAAATTCATCATGTCTAACTCTATCAAGTCAGCAACTATAACTCTATGAAGAAAAGTAACATGACAATGTTTATAAACTTGTTTAGCAACAATTGACTCCCCTACTGGTGTGCAAACTAGGAAAAACTCAGGAATCCTTTTGGGACTTATTTTAAAATTTACAGCTACAAGTGGGGTCACATAACAAAAACTTGACCGGAGGTCCAACAATACATAAACATCAAAGAAAAAGACATGGAGCATACCAGTAATAACATTGGGAGAGTCCTCCTGCTCCTGATGGGATGGTAAGGAATAAAGTCTATTCTGGTGCTGACCGCCAGTAGTTCTAGATGAAGCACCCTAAATAGTGGCGAGATGAGGTACATAATTTGGTGCACTAGTAGTTTGTTCCTGAGGTCGGGAATCTCTGTTCCCCTACCTATCATGCAAACAATCTCTAAGTCTGTGGCCCAGCTTTCCACATCCAAAACAACCCCTCTGGTCTTCTAAGCACTCACCGGTATGGTCTCTATCACACTAAACATAAGGAGGATAGTTGGGTTTGTTACTTACACTATTCTTCTACCTATACATAGAAAACATGTTCCATTACTCTTTTCTACCTCTAGGCGTGGGAGCACTAGCTGATGAAGGCGTTGGCATAGACGAACGCCTCTGGAACTGTGGTCGGCTTCCTTCATGGGACCTAACCTGACTATACTCATGTTTCTTTTATTCCTCTTGTTACCCCTCACTCTATCTCTCTCCCTTATCTTATTCTCCTCTATCTGTTGTGCATGCACCATCAACCTAGCCAGATTTATATCCCTACTCAGCATCGTCATCCTACACTCTTTCAGTACCAAACCAGAAACACCTGTCACAAACATGCTCACACTAGCTTAGGTGTTAGAAATCAAATAAGGAGCATACTTGCGAAACTGTTTGAACTTCAAGCACTACTCCTTAACAGTCATGAAACCCTGCCTTAAGTTCATAAACTCCTGAATCTTTGCTTACCTCATCTCAAGTGGAATGAACATGTCCGAGAATGTATCTTGGAATACCTACCATGTCATAGGAGCAACATCCTCACCTCTACCCTTCTTCCATGCTACCACCCAATCATAAGCAATGTCGTTCAACTTGTATGATACCATCTCAACCCTTTCTTCCTCAGAAACATACATCACATCTGTGATCTTTCTCACCTTCTCAAGGTATAACTGTGGGTCCTCACCTGCCATAGACCCATAAAACTCTGGTGGATTCATACGCATTAAATCATGAATCCTAGCAGCAGCTAAATTACCTCTCTACTGATTTGTAACTGTGGCCTTGTTATTGGCCTGAACATTAGCGATGACTGGTTGGTCTAATGCCTGAAAGGCCACCCAAAACTCAGCATAAGACACTGTCTCATTCAAGGGATCAACAGGATGGGGTTTCTCATTATCATTTTTGCGGGCATTCATTCTTTGGGGAGGCATTTTCTAAAATAGAAGAGCACGAATTATTAGATGAGAGGGATAACTGTAGGCATGATAAAATCTGAAATAAAGAAACAACTTTTTCCTAAAATGTCTTATAGTCTCTTGCTCATAGATGTGGCGTTCTACACACCGATGATCAATAATCTACTCAACGCGGATTGTCAGACTCCCTAGGACCCCTTAAACCTGGCGCTGATACCATGTTTATAATGACCCAAAATCTCCTCCCGGGATGTCACACGGTTCTTAAGGCTATAAGTAAACCCAAGCTAACCCTTTGAGCCTGTCACTACATAAAATAACTTAGTTTGAGAATAAATAAACAAAACACTGACACTATCGTATCAAATGATAGAAAATACGAAGAAAATACTCGGTCTAAAAGACCATAAAATTGGAAATCTCAACATACTAACAATCTGATAACTAGTCTGACAAAGCCTCTACTACTCCATGAACTAGAGAGCCATTGGGACAGGTCCCCAACTGACTCAAACTTAACTAAAAGCAATAACATATCAACTAAAATACAGAAATATCTAAAGATAGGTCCTCAAACTATAAGGACTCACCAGGGTGGAGATGTTGACAAAGGTACTCAGAAATCACTGACGAGGCTGGGATTGAGCACCTGAACCTACATTATAAGACAATGTAGCACATAGACGTATATGTGGATCAACATTGGGAATGTACTGAGTAGATGGGGGTGTATTTATTTACATAAAACAATATCCATACTCTTTAACCATATCTTGCATGCAAAGATGAATGACTCACATAACTTGAATACGCCTACAATATAAAGTTCATAAATCATGTAGAATGAAGCATGTAATATAAATCTCATGAGTCATTATACTTTAGATTTAATATTTGAACTCTTCTAATATTCTCATTACTCAAAGACTAAACAAAGCTTAGGACAATGCTTTCTAACTCATGCATATATCTCATGGAGAGTTAAACTTCTTTAATACTTATGAACTTAGAACTCTTTTAAACTCAAGACACTTGATACTTGGAATTCTATAACTCTTACTAGCAGAGAAAACTATTTTCTTCTTGGGAAAATTTTACTTTAAGAAACTACTTTGAAAATCTTACTATTAGGGAAACTTACTTATTCCAAAGCTTTAGGAAAAATATTCTATCTCAAGGGAGGTTCTCTTAACTGACATAAGCCAGGCGAGCTATATGGATTCCAATGTCTTATCCTCTTAAGAAAGAAACCTCACATTGGGGAGAGGCATCATACTCTTGCCAGGGAGTATAACCTCAACTAAGTGACTACTTATCTCAATCTCAGGCCCATAAATCTCAATCCTATGGTGGAACATAGTTTTAGGGTATGAAATCCTAGTAACTTACCCAACTCGGTGCTAAATACTACTCACTTTAGTTAGCTACTCTCATCTCATGGAAATCCACTTTAAAATAATATCATGGTTCATAAGAACCCAACTATAAAATTTGTAATATCATTTGGTAAAGTTGATTTCAAAGCTACTATGACCATTAAGGTCAAAACTTTCTCAATGATCTCAAATACTCAAATCATGGGTGCTTATAGCACAAAAGTTCATGAAATTACAAATCTCAAGTAGGGCATAATGAACCATAATCAAATCTAAAGTTAAGACTCATCAAAATGCATACTAGATATCATGTGGACTCATAAATCATATAGAAATATGGAATTTACAGCAATTTGTCTCAAAATCTCAACATACTCATATACTTCAATTTCTAGAGCATTGCAACCATTAAATTCTCAAGAAATAATAATATAGGGTATAAACCAAGATTTAATTTCTTTAGAGCTCATGTAAAATCATGCTATTTGACTTTCAATTCATGGGAAACATCAAAAGCTTGAAACTAAAAACAATGAGAGAAAAACCCTAATTCAATTTCATGTAAAATCTCATAAATTGCAGAAAACTTATAGTTTAAAATAATTCTTTGGGAATAAGGGTGAAAGGATTACCCTTGTTTAAGACCCCACATACCTTGCTTGAAACTCTTCTTCTTACTAGATGAACAAGCTTACTTGAAACTCTTATCTGACTCTTTGAGAGAGGGTTCTTGAAGTCTTAGACTTGGGAAACTCGAATCTCAACTCAATTTGTAGAATCTATGGTGAGTTCTTCAATTTCATGGATAAGGGTTTTGGGTTTTCTCTTGAGGAAGAAACCCTAGCCTTTGGATGTTTTTGGAGATAATGAAGTCATATGCTTCATTTTGCATATATCTAAGTGTTAAAAGGTGAAAAAGGCCAAAAAATCCTTTAAAAATTAAAAATAATGAACGGGATTTGTGACGGTCAAAGTAATGGTCCGTCGCTAGTATGACGGTTTTTCGGATCATCCATCACACATTGGTCAGAAAAAGGCCACACTGCCTTAGTTGCAACGGTCCTAGCGATGGTCCGTCGCTAGCTTAACGGTCCATCATCTTAGCCATTGTAATTAGGCCAGATGAGGGAGTCACTACCTTGGTTATGACGGTCCGGGCAATGGTCCATTACAAACTCGACGGTCCGTCAACCTGTCCGTCGCACCTGGGCGATTTCGATAACTCTTAGTAAAACAACCATAACTTCTCACCCCAATACTAGATTTGGATTAAATTTGTATCGTTGGAAATATAATTCAATTCTATACATGAGAAAAATTCGATATTAAGGAAAGTCTACACGGTTTAAAATATATCTCACTTGGAAAGTGTGCCCTTACTCTTCTTAAAGATGAAACTCAACTTAAATAAAAATCTAGGGTATTACAGAGATATTGTAATACCCCATATTATTCATAACTTATTTCAACTCCTATTTGCATGTATAAGAGGCATAAAGCATGAAAATTTCACCAAGTGTTGGGGACTTAGTCAATTTTTTGGACTCTTAACTTTGAGAATTTTTAAATGAGTTTTACCGACCTTGAGATGTTGCTTTGTTAGTTAATTTATGTTCATGGGTTTAAGGAGCATGTCTCGAGGAAGTTTTGGATTTTTTTGACGAGGATTGGGTCGTATTTTGATTTCAATTCTAGAACTCACCGTAATAATGTTGCATCGCAGTGAGTGTAGCGATAAGACCTTCATCACATTGTGGTGTCCTACTAATATATATTCCAATTGTGAATTTAATTCTCTAAGGGGAAATTGATTCTATTTTCATCAACCCAATTCATAAAAACATAAAAAAATATCGATTAGGGCATTATTTGCCCATATTCTCCAATATCCTCTAAAAACAAAACCTAATTATCCCCCAAGTTCATCAATTTCATTATTTTCTCTCCAACTAAAAAAATAATTCAAATTTCCTTATCTAATAACTTTCAATAAAAGAATCAAGATTGTTTTTCTTTTTAAGCATAAGGGTTTAAGATATGTGTGATGTTCATCCATGGTCCCTTTCAACCCATGGAGTCCATGAATCCGTTTTTATGTTTTAAATTATGAATTATGCATGATGAATTATCTCCATGAAGATCTTATGAATTTTGATTATAAATTATGTTTACAAGTGTTTTCGATGGGATGAGCCCTTTATATTTTTCATTGATTAAATTTTCATGTTAAATCTCTAATTCATGGTTTTAGTATAGTAACAATGTTTTTAATCATATTTTTTACCCATTCCCATGCTTAAGTTCATGATTTCTATGTGTTTGATGAAATGTCTAAATATTGGATTTTGAGCAATGATCCTTTATTATTAGGTTTAAAGCTTTACATGTCCTTATTGATACTTCAATTCCATGATGTAGGGTCATGAGCACCAAATGCTTAGCTGTTTATTTAATTTTAGTATCTTCATAATGGTTTCAAAAAAACCATGAGCATTGTCATTTAATTAGTAATCATGATCAGTTGTTTGCTTAGTTTAACTTATTCAATCAAGTAAGTAGTGTTATTTAGTTGGGAGTATGATTTGGCATAGAGAGAACCTAGGTTTGGGGTATTACCCTCCATCTAGAAATAGGTCCTTATAAGAAGTCCCTAAGTTCAATAACTACATATCTAGTGTAGGATTATGAGATGCCACCCACCAGTTTAGGACTGACATTCTCTGAGACGTCACCCACCAGTTTAGGATTGAAATTCAATTAGGGGTCACCCACCCATTTAGGACTGACTTTCTAGTCCTTCGAAACACCATTTGAGTGGATCCACACAGCATGTGTTGGTGCCTGTGGCATGCTACTGACACCTTTCCAACTAGGGTAAAAGTTGGACCCTGATTACCTTAGATTGGGTCATGTACGTTAGATGATACCTCCCACTATTTTAGTATATTATTCAGTACAAAATTTAGTTGATATTTGCTTGACAATATGTAATACCCAACAAAGTTCCCTCGTAGTCTGAGCCTTTAGAGCGTGTCAAGTGAAGTGTAATTTTGGCCCTAAAAGATTAAGAAGTGACTTCCAAAGTGATTAAGTGCTTAGACCTTATTTAATTTTCCTAAAAATAACTTTTTATCGTGTGGGAAATTGAATTATCTTTTCAATGATACCCATTTCATCAAAATCCGACATCGAAATAGAAAGATATGGCCATTTTATAGAAAGCAATAAAATCGCCCAGTAGTGACGGAGAAGGTCGACGGACCGTCGATCTTGCGATGGACCATCACCCAAACCATCGCAAAGGAGGCAGTGAGACCCCGTTCTTCTTAAGCGCGATGGTATGGTCTATGGACCATCAAGACCTCGACAGACCGTCACTCCCATCATCGCTGATGAGATAGTGAAATGACTTTTGGCCTAGGTGTGATAGTCAGGAAATGATGGACCATCGCACCCCCATCACAGATCCCGTTCAGTAATTCTAAGTTATTTTGTAAAGGGCATTTTGGTCTTTTTCCACCCTTTCCGCATCTAAATATATCAGATTTAAGGCATAAACATTATATTCTTCCATAGCATCCAAAAATTAGGGTTTTCTCTAAAGATTAATCCTCAAGAACAAATCTAAATCTTTCTCCAAGAACCTTAAGATTCAACCATAGTTTCTACGAATTGAGTTAAGAATCAAGGTTCCCAAGTCAAAGGCTTCAAGAACCCTTACTCATGAGTTCCAAAAAAGATTCTCAAGCAAGTTGTTCACCTACAAGTCATAATAAAAGTTATATGGATTTGAACAAGGACACTTCTTTCATCCTTGTGCCCAAAAGTGGTTTTACTCATTATAATATATGAATTTCTATGTTTTCTTATGAAATTTAAGTATGGGCTTATACCCTATGTTGTTATCCCTTGAGATTTTAATAGTTCTAATATTCTACAAATTTAAGTACATTAGTATGTTCAGATTTTAAGGCAAAATGTTGAAAATTTCATATTTTCTATATGATTTATGAATCTTTATGACATCTAGTAAGCACTTTGATGAGTCTTAACTTGAGATTTGACTATGGGTCACTAAGCCCTACTTGAGATTTGTAATTTTATGAATTTTTATGCTATAAACACCCATGAATTTAGTACTTTGATATTATTCAGGAAGATTTGGCCTTTTGGTCATAATAGTGTTGAAATCCACATTGAGTATGATGTAAAGCAAATAGAAATATGTTTTGGTCTTCACTAAAGACCCTTGAGTTATTTTGAGTTGGATTTCCTAAGAGTTCTAAGCTGAGTATGGGAGTAGTATTTAACACCGAGTTGGGTATGATTCCAAGGTCTCATATCCCAGAACTATATGCCACAGTAGGATTGAGATTTGTGGGCCCGAGGCCGGGATAGTGATCACTAAAGATGAGGTTCTACTTCGATGGCAAGGATAGAACATCTTTCCCTAATTTGGGAAACATGTTGGACTCCATGTAGCTCATACGGTTTATGTCGATTAGAAGAAACTCCTGAGTTCCAAGTGTCCCGAGTATAAAAGAGTTACAGAGTTCCCAATTGTTAAAAATTCCTAAAAGTTCAATAAGCTCTAAGTTTTAAAGAAGTTTTACTTTCCACAAGATAAAAGTCCAAGTTTGAAAGTATTGTTTGAAGATTCCTTTAGCCTTCAAGTACTGAGAATAACAGGAGAGTATAGATTTTAAAGTTAAGTATAATGACTCACAAGATTTGTGTTACGTGTTTCACTATTCATGATTTATGAGTTCTATATTTTAGACTTATTCAAGATATGTGAGTCATTCCTATGTGCATGCATGATTTTATTAAAGAGTATTGATATTGTTTATCGTAAATGTATACACCCCATATACTCAGTACATTTCGAAAGTGTTGATCAACATATACGTCTGTGTGCTACATTGTCTCATAATATAGGTACAAGTGCTCAGTCCCAGCAGTGAAAGTGATCTTCGAGCATCTCATCTACATCCTTGTCCTTGGTAAGTCCTCATATTTTGAGGACCTATATTGTAGCTTTTATGTTTTCATAGTGTTTTAGTTTTACTTTTAGAACATTGTGAGTCAGTTGTGAGTTAGTATTTTTTCTATCCAGACATTATTTCCAGTTATTTTTTATCAAGGTTGACATAATAAGGCATCATTGTTTAGCTTATTTATCCTAAAACAAGTGTTAGAAGTAGTAACAGGCTTAATGGGTTAGCTTAGGGCTACTTGTAGGCTTAAGCACCGTTTGATGCGTTGTGATGAGATTTTGTGGCGTTAAATAATATCTTATAGAATTCCAGTTATTCAGTAATCAAATTTTTAGTAATTCAGTTTACAGATTATTTCAAAAACATTATATGTTTGATCATGAATTTTTGGTATTTCAGTTTTTTTGCATGCATACTCAGTTATACATATTATTTAACCAGTCATTATTTGAAGCACGATTAACCCTTGCATTATAGCCTAACCTAATCTCATATACCAGAACATTCAAAGTACTGACCAGTTACTTTTGTTCACGCTATGATGTCTTATATCATAGGTTCAGACACTCAGTTTCCTGACCGCTGTTTAACAATTTATATTATCAGCAACAATAGTTATGGTGAGTACTCATATGTCGAGTACCTATTATGTTATTTTAGTATTTCTGCATTTATTTTTAGATAGTTCAGTTTTGAGTTAGTTGGGGACTGTCCCATCAACTCTTAAGTTAGATAGAGTCTTTCAGATGTTTTTAGTCATTCAGAAAGTTAGTCAGTTTATCAGTTGTTTGACCATTCTTTTATGTATGTCATCACACATTCAGACTTGTGATTTAAATCATATTTTCAGTATTTGAACCTTATGGCTTTATTTAGTTATTTCCGGATATGTTCATTATCAGTATATTATTTAATGCTCACAGTAGGTACCAGCAATATGGTTAGGTTGTGGTTACTTGTGACCGTAAGCACCGTTGTCGCGACTAGGTGGTAGCCTCGGGTTGTGACATATAGTATGGGTACCATTTTTCTCGTATTGATGAGTAGATTTTTATTATCATAGGTTGGCATCTTGCAGAAGCTCAATAAAGGGACATTCATTAATTTAGCGGATTCATTGGGCCTTCATTAACATCGAAGTAGGCTAGGTTTTCCTGTCTTCCTTATTGAGCTGGTTCATAGAATTTTTATGATATTATATTAGATATAGTTTGGGAATCAGGCCTTAGAGATATAATTAGTATAATTTTAGACTTTTAGACTATTAATTATCTGTAACTTAAATGTAATTGAGTTAGTTACTATTGTTTATGGTGAAATTTCTATCTTAGGATTTAATATGACTTGTTTAAAATCTAGATATGGACTTAGATACCTTTCCTAGTTCGAGCTACAATTTTCCTTAGAGTAGATTTTGGGGATTAGAAGTGGGCCCCTTCAGTCCACCTTAGGTCAAGACATTTATGCCTTGTAACTTTATCAGTGTATTGTTTCCATTAAATCGTATATTGTGTAGCTTGAATAGGTTGGTTACATAGTACATATTCTAGTTTGGTACTTGGGAGTTGATACTAGTTCCGGTTCAAGGCCGGTGATTTATGATATCAAGACCGGTTTAATTATTTATGATATGAGTTTTGGATCAAGTTCGACATTTGATTATACGAGTTTCGGTTCAAGTATGGAAGTGATAGGTTGTTTATGTCGGTTATGACATTTAGGTAAGGCTTGAAATGCAGTTATTTCGTATATTTTTGGTTAATTGTAATCATTGATTGAACCCTCCATACTTATCAGGGCCTACTGTAGGTTATTTATTTTTCCGCACTTACTAGCCTATGGTCCGCTATTTTATATTAATAGTTGTATGTTCCTTCTTTTATTATTTTGAATTATTTATTTTATTTATTTATAGTATTGATGCATTATTCAAGGTTTGCTCTTTTATCTTGAGTTAACTTTTTTATCTCCCATATTATAATACTAATATGATGATTTAGCTTAGTAATCCAATAATTCTAAATAAGTACCCATGGCTTTGGTACTCATACTACATTTCTGTACCCTTTTGGTTAAGATCGAATAACTAGTGGCCACAACTTACGTAACGATCATGTTGTTTAGAGTTCAGAGATAGGGTGAGCACTCGAAGTCGGAGTTTTCCTTTTCTCCTTATTTTATCCTTGCTTAATCTTTCATTGTTCGAGACTAATGTATACTGACTATTATATTACTTTTGATATTTTTTTGCTAGTGGCTCTTGTACCGACACTACTAGATCTTGGGATATTATTATTTTTATCTATATTTTAGACTATTCCTATTACTTGAAATACTGTTTTAAGTCTTTACTCACAAATTTCTAACTTTTATTCCATTTTTAACAAATTAGTCCATTACTCATAGCTCTGTGCTATTGTTTGACTTATCTACTAATGGGATATAGTAGGTTCGATCATGACTTGTAAATTGGGTAATGACAGAATAACTCAGAGAATATGATGGATTTTGTAGCTCAAGAACCACTACATAAAATCTCTTTCAATCTTTTTCCAATACTACCAACCATTTGTTAATTTAATTCTAGAGTAGATAGTTATGGTCATTTCACTAAAACATCTCAGTGTTGGAATAAGTTTTGTGACACGCCAAACTATCACACCAAATATGTCACAATACCTTCAAAAACTATCTAATTTTGTGATCTGAGGCTGCACTTTGGCAAGCCACCAAGTAGTTTGGCGAGGTCATGCCCATATCACAAAAGTGACTGATGGAATTCATCGAAAGGCCATTTTCTGATCTTCTCAACTTTATTTATCCTTCCCATTAGTCGTCATTATGTATTTACTCCTCTCCTTATCCTCCATATCCTTAAGGTGGGATTCTCCCATTAAATTCTAAATAATTTCTACTATTTCAGTCACTCTCTTTCGGGATTATTACTGAAATACCATACCTTAATTGAGGATTTTAAATAAAAACTTAAACAAGATTCCAAGAACTGAATTATTGGAAATTTTCTAAGGCTAGACTTCATTTTTAACTTCTTTGCAAGCTATTAAGGATTCTAGGACCTTAATGGGAATTTCCATTCATACTCATGTCTAAAAGTATATTAATTTCATGAATTGTAAATGTTAACTAAGGTTTATAAATGCACTTTCAAATTCACTATCTTTATAATCAAATTTCATGAATTCTTGAAGTCATTACTCAAGATTATGAATTGTATGCCAATTATATTACCCTTTTCACTTAGCAAGGTTTCTTTGTTTCCCCTTTAATTCTTGACATAATTTTGTGCACTATTCTTGAAGTTTATGTTTTAAATAATGATTTTAGAATTTCCATGTTATTATGAATATTCAGGAAAATAAAGTAAACCCATAGAAGGGTAAAGCTTATGATAGTTTTCAATTAATCGATACTGATTAATATTTTTTATTTAGCATGTGCTAATATGAATATTTGGAGGTGGGATTATTTAGCTTGAGAAGGTACAAGTTTATAAAACCCAAATCCCATAATTATGTGCTATCGTAGGATTATGCTTCTTGTAATGTTGGATGATTTTAACCTAAAAGGACCACTTAGTTGATCCATATAAATATATATAGTCCCATAGCCTTGTATGGTTAGGGGAAACCCTTCAATCTAGGTTAGATGTTGGACATTATTATCACATGAGATGTATGTTGGTTATAATAAACTCCCACCTAATAGTATTTAGTTTACTGTACAATCTTTTGATATGGTCATTTTAAAACTCCAGAAAGTATGATTTCAGATATGTAATTCTCAGAAAGTTTTCTTATGATTTTACTAAACTTACTCTCAGTTAATTATTATGTTATGGAAAATACCATTTCGGATTTTTTCTCTATTTATGTCAACTTCATGATTTCTGTTATTTAGTATTATTCTGGCATGATAGTACATTCCAATGTACTAATCGCATAATTTTCTTGTCAATAATTTTCATGTGATGTAGATACAGGTGATCATCCTCAGGTAAGTGTCTAGTTATTACAGCATAGAGTTTAGTGATTTTTGCGAGTTCTCCTTACCTAGGGACCTAGTTTAGTTGTATTTTTATTTTATTTTAGATGTCGTTTTATTAATAGATGGAAGCCTTGTCCTAGCATAATGTTTTATTCGGATTTAGAGTCTTCACAGATTTCAAAGTATGGTTTATGTTAGTGCTTTAGGCCAATATTTTGTTTTATTAAGACATTTAGTTTGTTTTATAACCTATGAGTTATGAATTTATTACAACTTGCACTTCAGTTTCATATGATATGCTTAGACAAGAAATTCTAAGGTTTAGATTGGAATCACTTTGTTATGACCCAATTTACGAGTCATGATGGAACCTATTAAATTCCGCCAGTAGATAAGACAAACTATAACCCGGAGCTAACACATCGGGATAATTTTTTTGGAAATTCCAACATAGGCGAATTTGAGGAATACACTTATAAATAAGTATAGAGTTCTAAATGGATAAAATAGTAAAAAAAAAATATACCATCACATGACCTAGTTGAGCTAGTCCAAGTTCTTCAACTAATATTACAACATAAAAACTTAGAATAGTCAACAACATTTGTCATGATAACATAAGATTGAATATCTGAAGATAGAATGAAATAAGTGACTCCGACTCCAAGAGCTCACCCTTTTTCTGTATAATCAACACAGCATGATCAACGATCAACAGGGACCGCTTGAACTCGAATTTGCACCAACAAGGTACAGAAGTATAGTATGAGTACAAAAACAATGGGTACTTAGTAGGCATCATAGGCCGACTGAGCTAAATCATGATATAAGTATGATAAAATGGAAGAAAACATAACTAAGTCAAGGTATTGAAACAACCCTGAATATTCTGCAATATTGATGTTCATAATAAGTAATTTAATTAGAATAGAAATATAACATAAGGCGTCAACACATGCCAATATCGTCGTGCAATATAAGTTCACTAATCAAAATAACAACACATCACAAGTCATTACACAAGCAATCACAAACTAAAAAATTGGCTCCCATATGCAAATTGGTCAGGAGAGTATCTAACACATCACAGACTCCAATACACTTGGAGAGTACACTCAAGGATATAATAAAGAAACCATTCATCATTTATAAATAACCAACTCGTTATTTAGCCTTCATTCCACAATTTATCATCAATTAGTAATTTACCAATATTTGACAATGTAATCACATTCCATAATATTTCCATCATTTAACAACCTTATGATCGTTACTTACTAGTCCTCATTTATTGTGTAACCATCTAATAATATCTAATCCATTTAATTATTAGTCATCATATAACTTCTAGTCATTATTTAGCAACTATTCACCATACATCCACTAATCACCATTTATTAGATAACCTTCATTATTATCTAACATTATTATTATCTAATCGCTATTTAACGACTAATCCTCTATTAGTAGCCAGTCATTATTTTAACACTTAAACAACATTCACCACTAGTAATCAATTATCTATAATAATCAATTATAAATAATCATTTACATGTTTCGGGATATATCCATCCTCTCTAATATCAATTTCACACCAAACTACATATAAGTATATATATAATAGCCATACATCGGGTATATCCAACCTAAAATTGGTAGATATATATATAGTCACACCAATATAATTATCCTCCAGCCTTATTAGGTATCTATGCATCATCACAAACATTCTTTGACATTTCCCGATATCAATATCATCATAATCATCCTCCAACCTTTATGGGTTTCAATATATCATCATAATCATCCTCTAGACTTTATGGGTTTCAATATATCATCATAATCATTCTCCATCCTTGCTAGGAATCAATATATTATTATAATCACCATTCGTCCTTTGTAGGTATCAATATATCATCATAATAATCCTCTGACCTTTCTCGATATCAATATATTAACATATTTATCCTCTAGCCTTGACAGGTTTTAATATATCATAATAATTATCTTCCATCCTTGCCGAGTATCAATATAAATATAATCATAATATCTAGACTCAAACCAATATCAGCATAATCATAGTCAGTGGCAAAATCATTAGCATAAGTGATCATATAATCAAGCATCATGATTTCAAGCATAATTAATAACATAACATGCCATTTAATAAATATGTTTGACTTCTAACATAATTTATGATGCAATTTCCAATATCATCAATAGGGATGCTTTCAAGCTTGAGTACTAGCAAATTTCTTAGCATGATCTTAATCATAAGAAATATCATGAGCAATGCCTTATCAATAGTATATTCAATGGCCTATCATTGGCATAAAATATAAATTATCATTTGAATGATCGATAGTTATAAAAGTATGAATTATAGCACATTCATAGAAAAATACATAGCATATCTAATAACTTACCATAACATGATCCTTAGATGATCATAGAATAACCAACCATCTAATCAATTAGTCCATGAATCATTACTTGTAATGTCATTATCACCATAATAAATTACCATGGTCCCCTAATATTGCCTCAAAAGTGCATTCTCTTGGTATTCAACAAGCATATAAGGGTTTTATGAGACCTAATTATCAATCATGACCTAAGGTATGTCAAAGAGCCCACTTCAAAATCCCTGAAACACATTCTATGTCAAATTCTACCCTAAACTAGTATAAGGTATCTAAATACACTATTAGATTTATAGAAGGCCCCAATTTTCCCAAAGGTAGAGGTTCTTCAAACTCAACAACTTAGCCAATATAGAAACTAATGCAATCTTTCTTAGAAAATGAACTAATGCCAATCATACCCTAAGCATGTTCTAAATCATTTTACCTAACTTAAGTGATCTAAGGAACTCTTATGCTAAACATGAGATATGAAGCCTATCACCTAAGGCATAAGGGAATAAGTCTAGTGTTTCAACTCTACTATATCAAAATAGCCTAAATGATCCAACTATCCCAAGTCTTACATTTTATAACTCCAACACCTAAAAATCATCCCATATATAACACGGTGTCATATGAATACTATGAAATAACTCAATCTAACAAGGGATAAAACTAGCTCACCTCGACGCCGAAGAAAGCTCAATGAACGGCTAAGACACCACTTTTACCTTTTGAGAAGCCTCCTCATGATGCCAAGCTATCAAAAACACATTTTACTTATCAGTACGAGAATAATGATGCCTATATTGCACTATTGTGCATCAGGTCCAAAACTCACATCAAACTCCTACATGGGTCCCACTTACAAAAATTGCATTTCTGAAACCAACCAAACATTCTTATGACCTAAAAAATAATTACCTTAAAAATGGATGAAACCCAAGATAAATTGGGGCTAAAATCAAGACCTCGAGATTTTGGGGTTCTGTGCAAGAATTATGAAATTTCACCAAAAAAAGGTGAATTCTTACCTCAAATTAAAAAATAATTAGGAAAATAAATGTTATTCAAGCTTCCAGGTCACCCACAGGCTTTAATCCTACTCAATCTCACTATTTAGTGTTTATTCTCTCAAGAATTGGGTGAAAATAGCTTAAATTGCGACATAAGTGGTCAATTTATACCTAATCAAAGTATCCGAGTCTTGCTATCATGACTGAGCTATCATGATCGCACCATAGTGAGCCTGTATGTTCAAACTTCAATCACAAACAGGTCCAAGTAATTGTAACAAGTTAGGCTGATCAGACTTGTTGCAGTTGCGACATGATACTATAATCACATTGGCAAAAGATTTTTTAATGTACCAAATTTTCCAAGTCCCAAATGCGCTCTACCGAGAGCTAGAGATTTATAAATAATCCTATATACGCAAATGAACTATGGAACCATACCAAATTCAACATTTTTAACTCAATGGCATAATTGGATTTTCCATCCAACGTCTTTTCATCCAAATGTGGGTCCCACACCAATATTTAATTTTCATAACTTTCTAACCAATAGGTCAAAATGAGGTTGAGTGTCTCGAGACCGGAACGTAATGTCCACCTTGTCTAAAAATTATATTTAGAAGTTGATTACGTAGTCAAAATTTGGCATATAAGATCGTCTTACTGATGTTTTTCCTCATTGGCCATTTGGAACCAGCGAAGAATTCCAAACAGGGAATTTACTATAATAACCAAATGACTTCCTAGTGAATGAACTGGCCATCCTATCAAGTCATAAATGACATGGGGTACATAAAGCTCTAAGGGGAAAATTAAGCAAATATATGGAAATGATCTAAAGGGTCATTACAAACTTATGGTTCCAAGCACCATATCTATGCTAGGATATAGACTCGAGTTGTGACATTATCTCACTAATTAAATCACCCTAGATATTTATGAAATTGACACTTAGCAGTTAGAATGAATTTTCTGAGCATATAAATAATAAATAAAGAAAACTACCTTAAAAATGATTTAATTTATATGTCATCCACTATAATGGACACCTTCTTACTACAATGGCTATGTTATGTAAAAATAGGGCTCCATATAGTGGCCCTCAGCTAGGTTTCCTTTATAGCTATAGCAAACCAATCACTACTACGGTGGTATCGCTATAATAGTTTCCCTACCACCACATTATGCCTTAAATAGTTTCTTAGGTAAGGACTAAAGTCTACCCCAAAACAAATCATCGTCTTTGGGCATTACAAAGGTATCCCTTTGTGGAAAATTATATAACAAGAGTTCTACAAATCTATTTACCATCCCAAAATATCCTATGAGACTTTATGCCACTTGACTACTTACTAACGAACACAGCACCAACAATCAAAACACCATGAATCACATATCACCAATAAAGATCACAAGATAAGATATTTATTTAAAACCACCCTTCCTAGAAATTTTATCAGATCTCACATTAGGAGAATTTATAGCAGGATTCTTATGCCCTAACCAATTCTTTATTAACAAAATAGGTTGTTATAATCAAGGACTCATAATCAAGAACACACAAATAATAGATTTTCCAATTACCCTAAAAATTAGATTAACCTATAAGGTTATTAATATTAAGGTTTAGAGTTCATATGGATACACCATCCTTCCACTATTACCCATATTAACCACATTCATAATGTAATTAATCATAAAAGTCTTACATATATATGCTACACATCATGAAATTAATATAACATATTATCACTCATTTTTTATATTCTTATGTTATTTCAATGTTTATCCATCCGAACACCGTGACCAAAGGCCTAATAATTATTTTTCCATTAATTTTATACAATATATATAATCTCTAATGTAACATCTCAAAATTTTCAATAGATTAAGTGCATACTTACACCAGAAAACCAACAAAAATCCAAAATTTTAGACTGGTACAACTCATAGTAAGAGTCATACTATGGACCATGAATCGTGGGTTCAAGTAGTTGTTTGTTTCCAAAATTTATCCCTTGTAATAAAATACACAACTCTTTGGTATGAATCCTAGGATGATGTCATTAATGTATGATGACTTATACTAGTTAAAACCTGAGAGTTGGAAAACTCCCTTATGAAGCACGACTCACTCATTACAATGTCATAGGATCAAAGTATGTGTCCTATCAATACTTGTTTATCTATGATCGATAACTCTTTTAATTTGTTCCAAGACACCACGAGTCATAGCTATAACTCTTGGTATCAAGGTACGGGCCGTGTTGTTAACCCATACATCCCTAATAAGAATAGACTCAAATGGTCATAGAAACTATGGGTTTATATATGACTTGTAGGTTCATGATATGAGTCGTACCATTGCTTCAAGGGATACAATCCAAAAAATTTAGCTACATTTTATAAAATATCCTTCTATTTTTTTCTAATTCTTTAACCCCTAAACTATGTAATTTTATACATTATTTTGGGAATTTTAAGAGGTTAAGTTATGATTAAATTAATCATTCTCTCAATAACTCTCAAACATCAAAAGAGAAGCAATTCTAAGTCTCTCAGGTCAAGTGAGTGTTCCTTAGTAAAATCTCTGATTTTCAAGTTCCCAATTCTAGATTTCTCCAGTTCTAGGTATGTAAGACTTTAACAAGTGTTTGTTTCACACTTATGCCTAAACTTAAGATTGCAAATTATGATTTTCATGGTTTGTTGATTTAGAGATTTATACCCTATTATGCAAACTCTATGATTTTCAGTTCCTAGATGCTTCTCATGATTTTTTATTTAGTTAAATACTGTCATACGTGATTTTATAGCAATAGATTTATTTATATTTTAACAAATGATTTAGCACTATTTAAAAACATTTGGGATTATTTTACCTTATGGTCTTAGATTTAGCATGAGATGATTTCATGAGTAAGGATTTCCTATAATATTATGATTTCCTTACAAGTTTTTACGATGTGCATCATACATATGATTTAAGGTTTTTAACAAACTGTTATAAAATCTATATTTATTAGACATGCTTTTAAATACACTATTTTTAGGTACATGATATATGTCATGACATGGAGATTATGCTCACAATAGTAAGTTTCATGATTAGTGTTACATCCTCATATGGCATCAGTGATTATGAATAATTTTGTCATTTGTATAAGTCATATGATATGATAGGAGCTATTTTACATTATGGGAGTGATATATAGCATCTATTTAATGGAGGTTCAGTCAAACATATGTCCATAAACTTATGTTGCCACTATAGGTTTTATTTTTCCAAAATGGGCTCATAATATGAGTTCATTTTAGTCATGGATTTATACTATTAGAAAGGTATATTTTGGGCCTCCAATGATGTGTATATGCTAGACTCCAAATTTCTCTCATGGTTTATCTTAGTTAAGAAAATCTCCCTATTAAAATGATTTTGAACATAAAATTGTACATCACTCACTTGAATGTTTAGTTTATGACAAATCTACATGACTAACTTATCTAGTAGACATTATGATAGTGTGACTCATTGTGCATTATTTCTTAAAAATAGCTATTATGACCTATTTATTTCTCTACGATGCATGTTTTCAACATGATTTCATATTGCATAATTATAGTATATATCATACATACTTAGTACATCCAATGGTAATGATCGTATATTCTTCCTTTGTACTACATCCTCTTATTACATAGGCTTTGATTCCCATTCCCAGTCACATGGTTAGACATGCACCTATTCCATAGTTCAGTAGCTACTGGTGATTCCTCATGATATAACAAAATTTAACTTCTTAATTTTCAACTTTAGTCCTATCTATTTTATTTTAAGTTCTGATCACCCAAAGTTAGATATCGGTTTGTTCCAATAAAAGTTTGTGGCTTTAAGACATAGTTATTTGTTTAAAAGATTATTGTTTTTGGGATGAATAATCCAGATAGATTTTCCACTATTTCTTAGACTGTTCTATCTATCGTTATGCCTATATAAATATATGAAGAGATTTATTCTATTAATGTTGAATTTATATTATCTCTTTGTGTTAAAATACTGTCACGAGTTAGTTTAACAGCAGTTTTACTTCTACATATCATGTATCATATAGGATATATACATGGGGTAAGACAAACTTTGTACCATAGCATTATGTTTAATATGTCCTACGGTGTCTAAAGGTTGCGTTAAGTTGAGTATTTTTTCATAGGTTTGAAGAATGCCACAATTATAAGAAAGAAGGAAGGAGACATATAGGGAAACTTCTTTTCTTTCACGTTCTTTATCATGCAATAGAATTTAACTCTATTTAACCTTTTTAACTTATTCCACATATGTTTTAGATCATGCCTCTTTAAGGAAATTACGGACAGAGAAACTGACAGAATGTGAACACACCTACTCTAGTGACTAATAATGTCACTAAGTAGAGTTCTAGACTATGATGAATTGTTAGCACAACCATGATTGCACATATAAATTAGTAGTCAGTATCCCCTATTAATCTAAATAGAAATTTAGCCACCGCTAGAATTAAAGATTGTAAAAGGATGAATCCTCTAGCATTTTATAGTTTGAATGTGGATGAAGATACCTAAAATTTCTTTAATATGGAAAAAAAGATCTTATAGTTTATATATAATTATTGGATTAATAGTGTTGACCTAGCTTCTTATCAACTTAGTAATGTGACTCAGTTTTTGAATGCATAGTACAAGGACAACCAAAGTAGAAATGTGGTTTCTACACCATGGGATGATTTTTGGATGCCTTTCTAAATCATTTATTTCCAAAAGAGTTGAGGGAAGAAAAAGTCAAGGAGTTCATGAACATAATATAAAGATCGATGTTTGTAAAATCATATGGTCTTATGTTTACCCTAATTTCCAGATATGATATAGAGATGGTGGTTAATATAAAGGCCAAGATGTGTAAGTTTTTATTTTTGATTTCAAACATGGTGAAGAAAAGGCTGCAAGGCAACTATGTTGATTGGGAGTATGGATATCTCTAGATTGATGACTCATGCAAGTAGATTAAGGAAAAAAATTGAAAGAAAGAGATAGTGGGATCATAAGAGGGCTAGAATAGGTAATTTTAAGTTCGACTAGCAAAGAACTAGTAGTGGGATTCAATTAAATTTTTCTTCATATATCATCCAAACCAACTCAATGTTTAACTACCACACCTATTCCTGATTCTTAATCTTATAGATGTTCTACTTAGAGGACCTTAAGGTACCCTCTTTTTAATCAATAGTGTAAGTCTTATCTGAGAGAATACAAGAATAGAAAATATGGGTGTTTTGGTGTAGACAAATAGGTCACATTTTATAGATTTTCCCTTAGTAAGATACTATAGTGGAGGAAATATGGCTTAGATTACAACTGACGATGCTATCAACTCTTTCTATTCCTTGTCTAGCTAGTTGGGTTAGAAAAATCCTCCTAAATACATGATGGCAACATTATTATATTTCTCTTTGTATGGTTTTTAGTCCCTAGTCACTTAAACTTTTTTTTATTAGAGTTGTCTTGTCTTAGGATATAAAAGAGTGTTAGGGGAGAAAACATTATGGTAAGTTGAAGTGCAATAAGGATTAGGTTTATGTAAGCTAACATGTCAGTTCAAGTCATAGGTGGAAAAAATATGAATGTGTTATGTGTAGCCCATAGATGACATAGAAATATTGAGTCTAAGTCTATTAGTTAATTAATCGCCTTAGATCATAGATTTTTGTACTATGGATTTAGAGTAGTTAGTGTTTTAATGAATGGAATTATGAGTTACTATTTTTATGTGCGGTTAGATAGTGACCTATATTATCTAAGTTTGTGAGAGGATAGGGTAGTGATTGAAGTAATGTAATTCCCTGAATTTTTGGCCCTTGAAAATTTGTGAGTTTTGGGCTCACCACTTTTGTTATAAATGGACCCCATTGTCGTAGGATGTGTTGATCACTCATTGGGATGATTCGTAAAAAAACTAGTTAGTTTGTGGGTTTTTTTATCCTCTGAGTATGAGTGTCTCAATATTAGCAATGAGGATATGTTACGAGCCATAGGTTAAAATTATAGGACGTCCAGTGTTCAATTTATTTGGGTTGTCTGTTGTTTACGACTAGACCTCACTAGTTGTAAGATCTCAATATGAGTTGGTTGATGGAGCCATATAGTGGGCAGTGTATAGGGGTCCTAGTCACTATCTTTGTTATGACTCATACGAGTAGTAAGGTATGGGTATGAGTCAAAGGGTTAACACCTAACCATAGGCGTCATTTTCTAGCTTTTAAGTTGAATTATTTCGGGAGATTTTGCCTTTTGTCTGACTTGAAATCAACATATTATTAATTTCTTAGGTAATTATTAGCTATTATAAACATATCGAATAACCCTTCAAAATACTCCCAAATCCTGAAGGTCAAGAACACTTAGGTTTTTCAAAAGGTTGATCAATTAGGGGTCTCAAAGGCAATTTCTCAATGTAATTATTGGTGATTAAGTTAAACACCCTGGGTTTTTGGCCCATATAAATTTCATGGATTTTTGGGCTCTGGATAGGATATAACAAAGGGAAATAAATTATACATTTGGATACAAGTGGTATGGGTTAGTCGTATACTGACCAGTGTTGGTTGGTCGGTTGGATTTGGGTTGTGGAATGGATACAACTTTGGTGCTATGGGTCATATCGATGGATACTGGTTGTTTGTTTACTTTTGTTTATCTTAGGCTTGGCAACTTAAGTTAGATCTGAGTACTAGTGGCTCAGCAAGAGTCGTAATCCTGGGTATAAGTCATACCATGGACTCGTATGGTGGTCAGTGTTTAATCCTCTTGGGATTCTATTCTGCTAAAGGTACGGATCATGGGTACTAGTAGGATACTTGGATAGGACATGGTTTGGGGTTTTTTGTACCTTTGACAGTGTTGGTTCTAAGGGAGATGGCTATGGTTACGAGTGGTTGGTACCACTTGTATTGAAGGGTATGATTGGTACGGATAGTCATACCTATCTGACAAGATTTTTGGGAGTTTAAATGAGGGAAATATGGAAATTTCCCCACATAACCTAATAAGGCCCCAGGACTTATATTCCTATTGGGAGGTTATTTTACCTATTATTCTATTCATTATCATTTCGAAACTTCTATGAAACACTCAACAATTTTCTTTGCGGCTTTTGGATAAAGAAAGGTTGGGGTTTCATCTTAAGGATTAATTTGGGTCTTGTGTTGGCGATTTCTCTCCATCATCTTGTTGGTTTAAGGCATATTCCCTTCCCTCATTTTTATTTCCAACTAAAGGCATGGTTTTATCCAATGTTTTTAGAGTTTGATTATTGTATGGTTTTGGATTTTAAATATAATTTGGGGGTTTGGTTATAAATCCTTGGTTATGGTTTTTCCTTGTTCTAATTATGAATTTATATGATTTAATATTAGTTTTGGATATTTTTTTGAATAGTAATTGGTTTTGGTTTTGGAAATACTATGCACCCAATAGGTTTGATAAAATGTCTATGAGAATGCTTTAACTACATTGTTGGATTTTAATGGAAATATTGTATGGTTTAAACTTGGTAATGGTACCCTAAATTGTTAAATGCTTTGGAATGGTCAAAATAAAATGGGTTTGGTTTACCAATCATTCTAGTGGGGCACAATGGAATCCACCATGCAATCATAAAAATGGAACACTTATGGGGTACATAGGAATCTACCATGTTAATTGGTAATCTAATCTTTGGTACATGGGACTCCCTTGATCTCAAAAAGGTTTTCTAAAGGTCAATACTTTCAAGTTATAATTGGTATACCGATACCACTACATATAGCCTCGGTTAATAATAATGGTTTGGTTGGTTGGAAATAGTTTTAATTGCAAAAATAATGGTGGGAGGTGGTAGCTAACTGTGAAGGTGGAAGATCAATGAATGAACATTAGAAACTCATGTTTGCCGACATGAGGGGTAGGGAATGGTGACCCTTTTATTATATAATGAGGTACATGAGAATCCTCTAAATACATTGTACATATGTATCATGGAGAGTGAGGGTTCTTAGGAATTGCTTACTCTAATGGTATCTTCGGTTTATATGGCTACACACATCGTGGCCCGTTCAGTGGTTACACTTGATCCATATAGCCCATGGGTGGTTAAGGATAGTTAAGCTTTATATGCCCAGGTGAATGGTTTTAAATGAATACTATACCCTGCTCCTTTTCACGACATGGTTATATATTTATATGTATGGTTTATATGCATGTGGTTCATTTACTTGGTTTTAATGGTTGGCCTTATTTTATCCTTATCTTGAGTTCATGGTTGTATTTGCACGCGATGTAGGAATCGGCCATTCTACTCCTCCTGCTTAGCTATCAAACATGCAAGATAAACTACTAGATTAAAGTGGTGAACTTTCATCTTTTTAGAAGACTCTGTTTCATCGATGTTATTTCATACTTTGATTATACTTTGGATATTTATTTTTTCTATGGTTGGGGGTATGTCCCATCCGAATTTTTGTATTCTTTTGATTAGAAGCTTTTGTGGAACTACTATGGGTTGGTATGGGCGGGATCTATATTGGTGTCATCCATAACATTGGTATTGGTATTAGGGATGACTCAGGCAGGCTGTATTGTTGGTTGTTCAATCCTATTTTTATTTTTGGATGATATATAATTATTATGGAGCTTATAAGGTTATGGTTTAAATAATGGTTTTATTGGTTTTGGTTATCAGATAAGTTCAAATGATTGGACTCTGTTGGGTCAGTCTCGGTAATAAACCTATCACAGTGTTTATAATCTGGATAGTGACTCTATCTTATTATATGATCGTAATTCTGCTAACTCAGGGCAGGCGGCTGGAGGTTGGATTAGGTATTGAGAGTGGTCTCAGATCTCGGTCGAACTTGGGATTCCCATTACAATAAGGCCTCGGGTTGGATCATGTCATTAAGGCATGTTACTCTTCCCCCATTGTTAATTTTGTAAAAGCATGTGTTTTAAAGTATTGTTCATAAAATTATTATGATGGTTTTGAAACATGGGTTGTGGTTTTTTGTTTGTTTATGAATTGAACAATTTTTACATTATTTGTATATGAATTTTATGCTTTAAATGTGGTTTGAACTTGTGGGTGCATAGAGATGGTTAATGAACTAAGGAGTTGTGATTTTTCCAAACTTGTGACTTTTGAGGTGGTTATGTCTCCAACCCTAAAATGTGAAATTTGATTTAGTTATAAAAACTGTGGGAATTCATTGCATTGAATTAGTCTAGAATTGTTGCATGACATAAAATGGCATTTCAAATAAAAAGGTATGACTTAATAAACAAAGAGAGTTGGTGTTCCCAATGTGTTTTAGTGAACAATGGGAGTTGTTCTCCCTGAGTAAATGGGAATTGGTTTGGCATGTTGTTGTAACCTTACAAGTATAATTGGTATGATAATACAAATAGTGTATGCCTTAATGTTGAATGTGTTAAAATGAAAGGGAACACGTGACACTAATTTTAATTGGGCTTTAATAATATTTGTGTAGCTCAGTTATGAAAGTCGAGGTCTGGGTGATCGATGCTGGAAATCGCATTTGCCAAAGCTAGGGTCAAAGTTACCAAGGAGGTTTGAGACCCTTTATTATTTCATGATTGAAGGTTTGAGTACCTTGTAAATCATTCTTTGATCGGGTTCTTAAATCAACTTAGTATATGTTGGAGGGTTTGAGTCCTCCGCGTGCATATATATGAGATTATTCTCCAATTCGTATGGCTACACACATTAGGACCCAGCTAGGGGGTAAGAGTTGGGACCATATAACCCGTGGGTACTATTATATAATGGTTGAACTACATAATCAAGGCTAAAGATTTGAAAAGCATATTAAACCTTGTTCCCTATCCCGACATGTGATATATATATTTTTACATTTGTATTTGATTATATGCATTGTCTATTGAATGATTTTAAGCTTTTATGATATCATTATGTTAATGTTATTGCAAAAATTCATTCTAGCATTCACCCCACTAATCATCTTTGGACTCTATATTCCAATGCAATGCAAGAATTGGTCATACTTCTACTCTTCCTTCCTAGTGACTTGGTGATTCAGGGACAATATTTGAGTCAGACTGATGTGGTGAATTTCCATACTATGAAGGACTCCATTTCATGCTATGGATTTCTTTATAACTTTACTATTCCTTTGGTGTTGGTTTTGGATATAGTCTGGGGCATGTATTGATTAGATATTTTTTAGTTTTGTTTAGAGTTTTTGTCAGACTACTTTTGGCATAGGCAATGTCGGTATTGGTACTGGTATTTGTATGGGTATTGGCATTGATACCGGTATTGGTTGGTTTTGGTTATGAACTTATTATAATGACTTTAAATTGATACTTTTATCTTGATATATATTTGAAATTTAGCCGACCTTAGATGTGGTGTGTTTCGTTTGTTTAGGTGAAGGGGGTGATCAACGGTCTACGCAGAATTTAAGATACCTGTCTCAAATAGAAGCTTGTTTAAGTCATGGCAATGATTGTATTAGAGCACTAGCTTTGGTGTCATTGCGTGTCCTACAAAGCTGTGTCCAATAGAGTCTCTTCAATGTATGTGAAACACACCATACCTATAAGGAATAGGCTATGAGGCATTTAGGAATATTTTACTTTCTTGTTCTCTTAGTTTGGGTGATAGAGTCTATGGTCCTAGAATCATCTAATTCCATTTTTCTCACTTTTCAGACCATGTCTCCCAAATGATCTGATGCTCATGGAAACTCCTCTATCCCACTTGAGGAAAATGATAATGGGACACGCTATGCTTATTATGTATAGACTCAGTCTAGGTGTCAAATTCCTTTATACCCTCCTAAAGTTCCTCCAATACCCCTGTGCTCCTTTGGCTAATATGACAAATACAAAATTTTGTGAATTAATTAATATGTTTTCTCAGTTTGTAACTTCTTAGTTTGAGCGTGCAACTTGCATTAATCAATTTTCTAAGGCCACTAGGGTGGGCCGGTTATTGAGGTTGAGCCTTTTTATGTTCATTGGTGTTAAGTTTGAAGAGGATCATCGAGGTTTTATTGATGAGATAGAGAAAATCTTTCAGGTTATGCATGCTACTAATGTAGAGTGTGTAGAATTTCCAGCCTATCAGCAGAAGGATGTTGCCTACCAGTGGTATAAGGAATAAGAATAGTCTAGGGGAGATGATGCAGAATCCTTACTATGGGATGATTTCTTTAGTACTTTTCTAGACCACTTCTTTTCTCAGGAGTTGATTGAGGTAAAATCAAAACAATTTGCTAATTTAAATCAAGGTAGAATAGAGATCAAGGAGTATGTCTTGAAATTTCATCAGTTGTCCCGATATGTTCCCGAGTTAGTCTCAAGCATTAGGGCTAGAATAAGGAAATTTACCTCTAAATCATAATGTGATTTGATCTTGAGAGTAAGGTTTCCTTTTTAAACAAGGATATGGACATCTACAGATTGGTTGTATATATACAATAGGTTGAAGAAGAGAAGAAATAACATGTAGAGATAGGGGAAAGATAGAATAAGAAGTTTAGATTTTCTTATCGGCAGGTGGTTAATAGCAAAGTGGTAGAGATGGTGGGACGTTGTCTAAGAAGAAGTGAAGGATATATGTTTCCTACTCTATGGCTAGTACTCCTTATCTGAAGTTATCGAGTAAATGGCGTTTGCAGGGTAATAGTGGATTTAGGGAACAGAGTGCCAAATCTTTTATTGGTGGGGCTTAGTCAACTCCATTATATCCTTCTTGTAGATTCTGTGAGCAAGTGCATCATGGGTTTTGAAAAGAGGAGAGGAATAAGTGTTTTAAATATGGTCCAATTGGTCATCTGCAGAGGGATTTTCCTTCTAGTATTGCCTTGGGGACAAACAAGGTTCCTATTGCTGCTTCATCAGATATTGCACCAAAGGGTGCTTCTTCTACTTCTTGTACCAAAACTGGCCAAAATTCGTTATATGCTTTTACTACCTGCAAGGACTCTGAGGTATTTTCCGATATCGTTACTGTTAAGTTAAAACTCCTTTCCCATGATACGTATTGTTTATTTGATTTAGGATCCAATATTTCTTATGTGACTCAATTTGTTTCTATGCATTTTGGTTTTGGTCCTGAGTGTATCCCCGATCCCTTTTCTATTTCACCCTCGGTGAGTGACTCTTTTGTTGCTATAAGATTTTATAGGGGTTGTGTGATTTGATAGAGTTAAATATGGTTGACTTTAATACTTATTAGGGATGGACTGGTTGCATTCATTATATGAATACTTAGATCGTCGGACCCATAAAGTCATGTTTAAATTTCCTAATGAGCCGATCATTAAGCGGGAAGGGGGTTCTCTAGCTCCTAATGGAAGTTTTATATCTATTTTAGAGATCAGAAGTTGAATTTCAACATATGTCTCTATCATTTTATACGGGTTAAGGATTTTGATTTTGAGGGTCCTTTATTGCGATCTGTTCCCATGGTTAGTAAATTTCTCAAGGTTTTCCCTGATAATCTTCCTTGTATTCCTCACTTTAAGGGGATTGATTTTGGGATTGATCTTGTTCTAGACATTCATCAAATCTCTATTAACCCTTATTGAATGGCTCCAGCTGAGTTAAAGGAGCTTAAGAAATAGTTGAAAGACCTCCTAGATAAGGGTTTTATCTACCCTAGTGTGTCTCCATGGGGTGAACCTATTTTCTTCATGCATAATAATGATAGTTCTCGTAGTTGTGTATTAATTACCGTTAGTTAAATAAGGTTACAGTGAAGAATAAGTCTCCTCTTCCTCGGATTGAGAATTTGTTTGACAAACTTTAGGGTGCTAGATGTTTCTCTAAGATTGATCTTAGGTCTATTTATTATTAGCTAAATATTAGGGATGTGGATATCCCTAAGAATTCCTTTCGAAACTGGTATGGTCATTACGAATTCTTGGTCATGTCTTTTGGTTAGACTAATTCCCTGAAGGCATTCATGGACTTGATGAACCAGTTTTTTATCAATTTATGGATTTAATAGTCATCATGTTTATAGATGATATTCTAGTGTATTTCAAGATTGAGGTGGATCCTCCTTATCACCTCTGTATTATGTAACAAACCTTGAATGATCAGGCTTTGTATGCTATGTTCTAAAATGGTGAATTCTAGTTGAAAGTTGTTACTTTTTTCGGTCATGTCATTTCTAGTAAAGGGATTATGGTGGATCCACAAAAATTGCAGTGGTTAAGAAGTAGCCTAGGACTACGAATCCAATTGATATTTCAATCTTCTGGGGTTTAGCAAGTTACTATGGGAGATTTGGGAGTCTTTCTCGACTATAGCTGCCTCGTTGACTAAACTTACCAAGAAGAAGATAAAGTTTTTGTGGTCTGATACTTGTGAGGGTAGTTTTGAGAAACTAAAAGATAAGTTGACTTCATCTCTAATTTCAAATCTGCCTAAAGACACTGATGGTTTTGTTTCCTATTATGATGCATCTTGTGTGGTCCTTGGTTGTTTGTTTATGCAGTATGGTAGGGTAGTGGCCTATGCTTCTAGGATGTTGAAAGCTCATGAGAAGTATTACCCTACTCATAACTTAGAGTTGTTGGTTGTGGTGTTCACATTGAATATGTGGCGCCACTATTTGTATGTAGTCCATGTAGATATCTTTTTTTATCATTAGAGACTGCAATATGTCTCCACACAGAAATTGCATAATCTCAGGAAAATGAGGTGTCTTGAGTTGCTAAAAAGACTACAACATAAGTCTCCATTATAGCCAAGATAAAGATAATGTAGTTTTTAATGCTCTTAGCAGGTTATGTATGGGAAGTCTAGCTCATGTGGATGAGGATAAATGGGAATTAGGTGGCGCAGTGATCTGTTGTTGCTGAAATAAATGAGAAGAAGGTATTGGGTCCTATCTTGATGAATATTAAGGGAAATGTGGATCAGCAGAAGGTTAAAGATTTTGCGATTTATGGCGATGGTATATTGAGGTACCAAGGGAAACAATATGTTCCCAACATAGATGGATTGTGAGAAAAGATCTTGGTTGAGGCTAATGATTTGCGTTGCATTATTCATCTAGGACCGATAAAGATTTTCCATGATCTAAAAGATATTTATTAATGGAACAATATGAAGAGAGATATGGCCAATTTTGTGGCTAAATGCATGGTGTGTCAAAAAGTAAAGGTTTAGCACTTGAGGCTCGGTGGGTTGACTCAAGAGATTGAGTTGCCTATATGGAAATAGGAGATAATTAGTATGGATTTTGTTACCATACTTTCGCAGTCTCAAAATTAGTTTTATTTTACTAGTGTTATCGTGGATAGGATGACCAAGTCTGCTTACTTCTTTCCATTGAGGACTAATTATTCGGCTGAGGATTATGCCAAGTTATTTCTTTGGGAGATCATGAAGTTACATGTTGACCCAGTTTCTATCATTTTGAATCGTTGTACTCAATTATCATGTCACTATTGGCAATTATTTTAGAGAAGTTAGGGAGCTAAGGTGAGCGTTAGTGCTGTATTTCACCTTTACACGGATGGGAAAGAGGGAAGGTCAATTTAGGTAATGAAAGATATGCTTTGGCCTTGCGTAATTAATTATCATGGTATTTGGGTCGATCAGTTTCTTTTTATAGAGTTTACGTATAATAATAGTTATCACCTTAGGAGTGGTATGGATCCTCTTGAGGTGTTGTATGGTAGGAGGTGTCGTTCTCCTATTTGGTGGTATGAAGTTGGTGAAAATGAGTTTTTTGGTCCTGATATATTTTACCAGGACATGGAAAAAGTGAAGGTGATTCAGCATAGACTTAAGAATGCCCAAAGTCACCAAAAGTCCTATGCAAATGTGAGGCGTAGGGAGTTAGTGTTTAAGTTTTGCGATTGGGTGTTCTTGAAGGTATCTCCTATGAAGGGAGTAATGTAGTTTGGGAAGAAATGGAAGATTAGTCCCCGGTATGTCGGCCTATACTTGATCTTGAAAAGGGTAGGTTATAGTGCGTATAATTTGGAGTTTCCACCTAGTTTGAGCTCCATTCAACTGGTGTTCCATGTATCAATGTTGAGGAAGTATATGGGTGATTCTTCACTAATTATACCTATGAAGGATAATGGTAGTTCGGATTCCTTGTCTTATGAGGAAGTCACTAATGGAATTTTGGATGGGCAAGTTCTTCAGTTGCAGACGGAGGACGTAGCATTGGTCATGGTTTTGTGGAGGAACCTTAAGGTTGAAGAGGCTACTTTAGAAGCCTAAGAGGACATGAAGTCTAAGTATCTGTTTCTATTCTCTATTCTGAAAAATCGTACTCAAGGTATGTGCTATTCTTCACATCTTTGTTAAAGAAAAGGGTGGTTTCATTAGAATATTTGTTTTTTAACATGGTAAGAGGTAGGAGTAATGGTCTATGGAGTCCAATCGTGCTTGTGTTGCATTAACCCATCATAAGAGGATAAATGATCCAAGTGGGGGAGAATGTAACGTGATACGGGTCAAAGAGGCATCTTAGAACTCGAGGACATGAAGACATGAGTGAAGACCCGAGCTTGAGGGGCTACCAATCCAAGGAACAATCTTTGAAGTGTAGAGAACAACTCCCAACACTTCAAAGCCATCCAAGAATCCCAGTCCAAAGCCGTCCCTGTGTAAATGCTCATTAAGGGCCTTTTGGTCATTTTGTAAGAAGTGTTGCCCTAGATTATAAATAGAACCTTTACATAATTTTGTCCATTAGTACTTTTATGATATATTTGTAAACTCATTAAGAGTGTTTGGGCAAGGTGGAATCCTTGTGGCAAGGTTGAATCCTTGTGTTGTTAACTTGCTTAGAAACGGTGGTTACTTGGGAGTTCTGATTCCCTTGAGGTCTCCATAAGAGTCTAGGTGTCTTGTATTCATGTTTTTTTATTTTGATGTTTAATATACATATTGGTTCCTATAACGTGTTGTACATTATGTCTCACTATCTATCCTATTAGTTATATTCATCTTGTTTTCCATTTTGTGTTGCTTGTTCTTCTCGTGATAGTGGACTGTTTTGTGCCATTTCCTGGGCTGTTTTAGCACTGCATAGGTCGTTCTTGTATCAATAGGTCATTCTTGTATCATTTGGTATCAGAGCTAAGGCTGGTTGTGTTCCTACACTACCAATCTTGGGCTCCCTTAGTCGAAAAAAAAAAAAGGTGTTCTACGGGTTTGGTGTCTTGGACGAAGTGTTGTTGTTGTTTGGACGAATTTGTGTCTATATTTGGGTGTATCTTCTATTGTCTTTTGTTATTTCTTGTGTTGTTTTTTCTACTGTCTAACACTACTTGAGTCTAACCCAAGTTCTTGAGCAAAAATTGCAAGTTGTTGTTACAAGAGTGTACGGTTTGCTTAATGTTGTTGTTAATGTTCATGTTGTTGTTGTTGTTGTTGAAGAAGTTTTTTAAGAAGTGTTGTTTGATCTTGAGTCAACAAAAAAGAAGAGTAAAACCTTCTTAGTCTTGAAACAACTTTCAAGACATTACCAAAGGGGGTAAAGAACAAAAGACCTCCTAAGAGTCTTCATACCAAAAGAGAGTAAGTTCATTTTCTAGACAAGCCAAAATAGAAAAGCGGGACAAGACCTCCAAAAGGTTGTCTTGACAAAAGGGTGAAAGTTGTTCAAGGTTTTGAATCTTGAAAAAATGGACTTAAAGTCTTGTTTGTTAACCAACCAAAACCAAAGCCCTCCCCCCCGCTCCCCCCCCCCCCCTGTCCCTCTTTGTGAAATTTGAACAACAAAAATTGTGGAACAAAATTTTTCATCTTCAACAATATTTTGTCCACTGACCAATAGTCAAGTGCCATGTCATCAATAGTTCAAGAATGTTGGATTTCCTAGTTTCACTTTCTTGTTTCCATTATTTCCAATTTTGTTGATTCTCATGCTAATTAGCAAACTAGTAAATACCTACTAAGTTGTAGATTAGTTTTTAAGTATGTTTTCATTTGTGTTAAGTGTTGTATTGTGTGCTTTTCTCATTTTATGTTATAGTATTTTCTTTGTTCCAAGTTCGAACATCATTTCTTGAGTCATTTAAATCAAGAATAAACTCCGTCGTCGAGCCACAATTGGGACCAAGTAACCTCATTGGATTATAAGCGAGTTATCAACACTTGTGAGTCCATTAGAGTGAAAACGTCAAAGTGCGAGCATTAGGGATTGTGGACTGTTTTGAGACGCATTGTGGTCTAATTTTTGCTAACTTTTAACGTGTTGTTGTTTGTGTTCTATTTAGACTTTCTTAGTAGGTGCAATGGCAAATAAAGGCAAGATGCCTAGTTGGGTTAAGTCGATCATAGCAAGCTTGATGCCGTGGAAAGTCGATTCGAATCCATGGGAGGGAAAATGTAGAGAATGGATGGAAAGATGAAATGAATGGAAGAGAGAATGAAAAGGATGGAAATCTCTCTTTTCAAGAAGTTGGATAACTTGATAGAGCATCCACGCTTTCCTAATTGAATTCCCGTGAGTGGCCATGCTCCAAATGCGCTACAAGGTAATCACTTAGGGTTTTCAGTAGGTTGATCAATTAAGGCTCTCAAGGGTTATTTCTCTTAGTACTTCTTGGCGATTAAGGCATGTTACTCTTCCTTCATTGTTAATTTTGTAAAAGCATGTGTTTTAAAGTATTGTTCATGAAACTATTGTGACGATTTTGAAACACGGGTTAAGAAGTTTAGAATATTTAAGAATTGAGTAATGTTCTCATGGTTTATATATAAATTTCATGCTTTAAATATGGTTTTAAACTTGTGGGTGCATGGGGATGGTGAATAAATTAGGAAATTATGATTTTCCCAAACTTGTGACTTTTGATGTGGTTATTCCCCCAACCCTAAAACGTGAAATTGGGTTTAGTTCTGAGAACAGTGGGAATTCGTTTAATTGAATTTTTGTTGAATTATTGCATGACATAAAAAGGTATTTGAAATACAATGGAATAATTTAATGAACAAAGGGAGTCGGTGTTCCCCAATGTGTATTAAGGAATGAAGGGAGTTGTTCTCCTCTAGTTAATGGGAATTGTTTTGGCATATTGTTTTTACCTTAAAAGCAAATTTGGTATGATTATACAAACAGAGTATGCCTTAAAGTGAAACGTGGTTAAATGAATGAGAACGTGTGACACTCACTTTAATTAGACCTTAATGAGGGTTAAGTAGATGAGTTTTGAATGAGATGGTCCATAGGATCGATACTAGAAACCATATTTCCCGACGTGGGGGTCATAGTGATCACGGAGGTTCGTTTACCCCATAATATTATTTCATGATTAGGGAGGTTTGAGTCACCCATAAATCATTTTATGATCAGGTGCTTAAGTTACCTTGGTATATATTGGAGGGTTCTAGTCCCCCATGTGTTTATATATGAAATTATTCTCCGGTTTATAAGGCTACGCACACTGGTGCCCAATCAGGGGGTGAGAGTTGGGGACATATTGCCCGTGGGTACTATGATATGACGGTTGAGATACACAATCAAGGATAAAGCTTTGAAAAACATGTTAAGCATTATTCCCTATACTAGCATGTGATATATATAAACACATTTGCATTTGATTATGTTCGTTGGATTTTGAATGATTTTAAAATGTTGATCATATCATTATGTTATCCTTATCCCCAATTTTATGCCAACATTCACCCCACAAACCATTTTTTAATGTTGTATCCCCACGCAATGTAGGAATTTGTCATACTTCCATTTCTCCTTTCGGTGATTCAGGGAAAACTTTTGAGTCAGACAGAAGTGGGAGCTTTCATATTTCAGAGAGATCCATTTCATGCTATGGATTTCTTTATTACTTTACTACTCTTTAGGTCTTGGTTTTTGCTATGCCCCAGGGCAAGTCTCGACTTAATATTATTTGTTTTTTATTAGATGCTTTGTAAGACTATTGTGGGTATAGGAGGAGTCGGTATTTGTACTGGTACTGGTATTGGTATTTACATTGATACTGGTATTGGTTGGTTTTGGTTATAGACTTATTATAGTGAATTTAAATTGATAATCTCTTATCATGTTATATGTTTTGAATTCAGCCGACCTTAGTCCATTGTATGTTTGGTTTTGTTAGGTAAAGAGGGTGATCTACGGTGCATTCGAGACTTAAGATATCCATCACGACTAGGCCCGGGTCAGTGTGAGTGTTTCTAAATACACATGTGTGTCCTACAAACTTCAGTTGAGTTTCTACTCCCATTCAAATTGGTCATCATGTTAGTATTTTAGAAATTCAGTTACATATTAATAGTTACTTTCCATAAAAGTCTAGATTAGTTTCAGTCTTCATTCGAGGTCAAATAATCACAAAGCAGGCAAATTGTGAAACCCCAAAAGTATACCTAGATTAAGCACACACTAATAACAGAAACCAGTTTTAAAAAATTATAGACTAGTACTACTTTTAATATGGGTCGTACTATGGACAACTACTTATGAGTTCAATTCATGGTCTGCTGACTAAATTTCTCCTGTAAAATATTAGCCACGACTCCTTGGTACAAATTGTGAGATACTGATACGAGTTGTTTAATGACTCAACTTATTAAGACTTGAGAGTTGACAAATTTCCTCTTGAACCAAGACTCACCCAGTATGATTCATAGGATCAAAGTACGAGTAGTAACACGATTCAAATATCCATAATTTAGTCCAAGACAGCAAGAGTCATAGCTATGAATCGTGGTACCAAGGTACCGTCCTACTGCTCACTAGTACTTCATAAATTAGAATAGACTCCGAAGGTCCCAGGAACATGAGTTTATGTATGATTCATAGGTTCTTGGCCGGTGTTGTACCAGTGACTCATGGGATGCAGTCCAAAAAGCTCAATTATGTTTTAAAAAAAGGTATATTTGTCTGTTCCCATTCCTTAACCCCCAAAACTACGTAATTTTATTCATTATTTAATGGAGTTTAAGAGGTTATGTTGTGATTAAAGTAATTATTTTCTCAAAATTTCCCAAACATAAAAAAATGTAGCAATACTAAGTCTCTTAGGTCATGTTAGTGTTCTTTAACAAAATTCCAGATTTCCAAGTTCCTAATTCATGTTTTCTCTGGTTCCAAGTATTTGAGAATTCAATAAGGGTTTCCTTTTACCCTTTTGCCTAAGACTTTGGATTTAAAGTTATAGTCTTTATGATTTCTTTATTTAGGCTTTATACCTAACTATGCAAACACTGTGATTTTCTAGTGTTGTATGTTTCTCATGATCATTAGTTTAATTAAATACAGACATGCATGATTTTAAAATTTTGGATTTATTTTAAAACTTTAACACATTATTTAGCATTATTTAAACACATTTGACATTATTTCACCTTATGGTCTTAAATTAAGTATGATATGATTTCATGATTGTGGTTTTTCCATGATTTTATTATTTCCCTACATGTTCTTAGTTAATCATCCCATATATGCTTTAAGGTTTCTTTATGTATTATTATAAACATGATATTGCTGATACATAGTCTGCTGCCTAAATTTCTCATGTGAAACTGTAGCCCCGACTACTTGGTACAAGTTTTGAGATGAATTTTTTTTTATTATGACTAAATTGATTAAGTACTGAGATTTGAAAAATTCCCTCGGGAACCAAGACTCACTCAGTATGAGTCATAGGATCAAGGTAGGAGTAGTACCATGACTCATATAACTGGAATTTGGGACACTTTCAGTTTAGTCCAAGACAGCACAAGTCATATATAAGAATCATAGAACAAAGGTAATGCCATACTATTAACCCGTACTTCCTAAAATAGAATAGACTCAAATGGTACTAGGAACATGAATTTATGTATGATTCATAGGTTCATGGTATGATTAGTACCATTGACTAATTTGATGCAGTCCAAAAAGTTCAGTTATGTATTAAAAATGACATTTTGGTCTTTTCCTATTCTTTAACCCCTAAACTATCTCATTTTATTCATTATTTAGGGGATTTTAAGGGGTTAAGTTATGATTAAATTAATCATTCTCTCCATAACTCCAAAACATAATAAAAAACAATACTATGTCACTTAGGCCAAGCTTGTGCTGTTCAACAAAATTCAAGATTTCCAAGTTCCTAATTCTAGATTTCTCTAGTTCCAGGTATGTGATAACTCATTGAGTGTTTATTTTTTCCCTTATGCCTAAAACTTTTGATTTAATGTTATAATTTGGATGATTTCTTCCTTTAGGGTTTATTCCTAACAATGCAAACTCTGTGATTTTTATATACTACATGTTTCTCGTGTTTTTTAGTTTAATTAAATAAAGGCATGCATGATTTTACAACTTTCAATTTAGTTTAAAACTTTCACACGTGATTAAAAATTAATTAAACACATTTGACATTATTTGACCTAATGGTCTTATATTAAGTATGAGATGATTTAATGATCAAGGCTTTTACATGATTTTATGATTTCTCTACGGGTTCTTAGTTAAGCATCATATATATGCTTTCAAGTTTCTTTATAAACCTTTATAAAATAGATATTATGGAGACATATTTTCCTATACATGGTCTTTTAGTATATAATTTATGACTTGATATGGATCTTAGCTCATAATAGTAAGTTCATACTTAGTATGACATCCAGATATGCAATCAACAATTATGAATATTTTAATCGTTCATATAAGTCACATGGAATGATATGAGCACAAGTATGATTTGGGTGTGGTATTTAGCACCAATTTGATAAAGGTTCTATCAAACTAAAGTCGCAAGACTATGTTACAACTATAAGTTTTATTTGACCCTAATAGGATTAGGAAGTGAACTCACATCAGTCATGGCTTTATACCTTTTGTAAGGTATATTTCATCCACCAAATGAGGTATATATTTTAGACTCATCTAACGACCCTCCACATTATTTACTTTATTCCCACTAATTTTCACCATATAGAGCATTGATATAGCTACCACCCAAGTCAATTATGACTTACTAAATTGACAATTTGGTTATTAGGCAGTTCTTTTGATTCATAAATCCAATTCCATATATTGAAGCCTTCACTGGCTTAAATTGTATATCAGGAAAAACTTCTGATAAATGAACTCGTATACAGATTCATACAATGCCAAAACTCTGTAACATTGATTTTGGGTTATGTTGATGCTTTGTTTGATTCTCGAGGCTTCTATACTCATTTTCGGATAATGATCAGAAGTTAAGAAAATGGCACAAGGGCGTGGAACCCACTTTTCATTGAAAAAACCTCAGATAGAAATTTTGACTACACTACTAACTTTGAAATGTCGAATTTTATAGGGTAGCATAGTTTATTTGCATCATGATTTTTTTTGAATCCCGAGGGGCTGGTGGAAACATGGATAAACTTTGATGCATCAAATGGTGCACTTAGTTGATGCACCACTTAAGCAATTTTTTGGGATGCTTAACCAGAGGTCTACTTAGGTGCCCCTCTCACTGCTTAAGCGGTAAGGCTGACCTAGTAAGGCATCACTTAAGTGGCACCTGTACTGTTTAAGCGGTATCCGTGTAATTGGGAAGGGTATAAATACCCCACTTAGCCCAATTTTCACTATTTTTCATCCATTCCTTAGAGTATTGAACCCCAATAAGTTGAAAAACTTAGGAGAATCATTTATGGGTGATTTTGGAGGATTAAGAAAGTTAATTTACACATTTCTTATTTGAATTTATGGTGAGCTTCAATTGTTTTCCAGATTAATTTCTAATTTTTCTAAAAACCCTATAAGCTTAGTGGCTTGATTGTAGAGCCATTATAGCTCAAAATTCACCCATTTTACTATAAATGTTCCATGAACATACAACGATGTTTTATTGGTTTTGATAATATGATTTTGTAAACAGGCCCCATATGGTTTTTTTTACATAATTTTGGAGCCAAAGCACAATAGCACATTATAGGTGTTATAGTTCTTGTTTTAATGAGTAGATTATAATTTTGATAGAGCGGTACCTTACAAAATCATCTCGAAAAGGTAAATCTGTGGTTTAGCAGATTCTTTGGGCTTTTCTTTGGTGTCCAGGTAGGCTGGTTTATCTTCTTCATATATTGAGGTATTTTGTAATATGATTATGATAATATGCTAGATATGGGATAGGATTTAGGTATTGGAGGTATGATTGATAATAGTTTGGTTAGTTGGACTATTAAGGCTATCTTGAAACTGTAATTTAAGTATAATTGACCTAGTTTGTCAGGTCTTAGAGAGAGTTTTTATCTTAGGGATAATTATGACTTATTTAATACCTAGAGACGTATTTCGATACCTTAGCCTAGTCCGAGGTAGAATTTTCATAGAATGGATTTTGGGGATATAAAATGGGCCCCTAGGGCCCATCTTAGGGCAAGACATTTTTTATCATTTATAGACTTAAACACACATGATATAACATTGGTAATTATTATTTTGGGACTTTGAAGAAATTAGATGCTTTAGATTATGCTAGTTCAGTAATTGACCATTAGTGCTAATTTTGGGTAAGTTTTGGTGGATAATAGTTGTGATTTAGTCATAAATCTTATGATTATGGTTTATTTACATGGTATTTTGAAATTATATAATGGTATATGAGTTTTGGTTTGAGTTTGGATATTGATAATCATAATGATATATATGATTCCCGATTCAAGTCATACATTTGATGAAGATGTCGATAATGTTAGTTCCGATTCAAGTGCAACAAATAATGATAATTATGATGTCATGACCTGACCATAAGTCTAGTCGTGAGGGGTATCTCAAGAAAGACTAAGGCGGGAGACCACCCCTATAGCCTGTCCAAAACATAACCCAAAAAATAATGAAAAATAGCGAGAAATAATAATAAGATAATCAAAGTAACTCAATAGTAAGCTATAAGAGTCAACAACAACAATTCTCACAATCTTGTCCACAAAAGCCTCTACGGAAAACAAAACATCAATATAAGTAGGGATATACCTAGGAAAATAGCCAAAAGAACCCAAAGAAATAGTCTAATACATAACCAATCAAAAAAGTAACAAGCTTTTTGGAAAAAGGAGTCTCACCATTTCAAGTTGACCAACTGATGAGCCAGAATTACCTAACACTATAGAAGAAAGCAGAACTATCCTCGAACCCTACATTATAATTAGTATACTAGGATGGATAGTGGGGTGTGTGCTAGTATGTAACTCAGGGATAGAGGGTAAATTTATAATGCCATGTCAAACCATCAAAAACGAATGTCAATGTACATGTTCACAAACATTCATTTATATATCCATAAGATTCCAGAATAGAGAAAGACTTAGCATGAGATTTACAATAATTAACCTTAATTGTACATATCTACCATCATAAAATCACCCACGGGCTACATGGGTCCAACTCCTCCATCTGAAAGGCCCCGGTATATGTAGCTGCATAAATTAAAGATATCAAAGGAAGGTCGGGGAATCCATTATTCTAGGCCATTCTGGATAAAAATATATATAGTGTGACATATGCACATGGTCATCAAGATAGTCATGACGGCAAATGAGGTTTCCAATATTACTCCCCACGGGACCTCTACATTCAAGGCGAGCTGCACAACCCTTCCCCATCCATTAAGTCAAATGAAAACATTTGCACATAACCTATCCGTTAAATTAAAGAGTCACTCATTAAGGCCTTATCAAATGGTATTGCCATACCAATTCAAGCTCGCAAGAAAATTCATTATTCCATCATCTTGGGGGAATCCACAACCCGTAAACTCCATTATCCAACAACTTGGGGGAATCCACGAACCCCAAGCATCTAACTAAAACCATATCATGTCCTCTAGGGCCTTTGAAAGTAATTTATAGTCCTTTAACATTTTATACAATGCATTAGTTTAGAAAAGTGGACAAAACTATATTTCCAAGCCAACTGTGCAAATGGGTTGAGATGAGTACAAATTCTAAGACCAACAATCCATTTATTTAGGAGGATCCATGGCCCACATCCCATTCAACATAATATGCACACAATGAGTTCACACCATTAATTCAAAGGAAGAATAATGCATTAAAAACATAGAGAAGCATTTAAATTATTACCATAAAAAACTCAATCCATTTTTCAAAACAAAACATTTAAGCCATGAAAATATTAAACAATTGCATGACATAATGAAAGAATAAGTTTATGGAGAGAAATACATGCTTGAGACACCAAAATTTTTTTACGAAGAAATAAACCTTTAAGCCTTAGATGACCAATACCCTTTAAAATCCTAAATGTTCTTGCCTAGGGATTTAAGTGAGATAAAAGGTGTATTTGATTTGTGTTAGGGTTATAATGAAGCCCCAAAGATGTATTATGGTCATTGGTCTTAATATGGGAAAAAGGGAAATCACCATGCTGCCCCCAATTAAAATGCAGGAAAAAACTATCGCTTGTGACTATGGGTCACCTTACGACTCGTAAAGAGTTTTTATGAGTCATCACTATGACTCATGGTCTAGACAATAACTCAGGGCAACCTTAATGCTAAGGTCATAAGTTGCACACCATGACTGGTGAACAAACCTAACAAATCGTAGGGTCCAACTCGTCGTCTTAGTAGAAATAATGGACCATCACACTAGTGGGACCATGAGTCCCATCATACGGATCATGATGTCTAAACGACTTCGTGAGGTCTTAATCATATTCAGGATAGGAACTTTGGCCATAGTACTAGTCAAACAATTATTGGGACCTTATGACTCATGAGAAGTCTTTACGACTAATCTCCTAAGTCGTACCCTGAATAGGGAGTTCAAAACTCAGAAATGTTCAGGGTCCAAAACCTGGGGAATTACATTACCCCCCTAAGGATCATTAATCCTTGAATGATTAGTTAGGTAACCTTTGGCACGAATACATGATAGAATGCAACTACAAAACCAAAGAGAAATTCAAAGAGTAACAAGATTGAAAGGGAACCCATACCTTAAAAATAATCATCCAACTCGAGAAACAAGAACGAATATTTGGATTTCATGTCTTATTCATCTTCCCAAGTAGCTTATTCTACATTTTGATTTCTCCAAAGCACTTTCACCGAGCCACATCTTTAGTCCTCTATCTATAGACTTACCTATCCTAAATCTCAATTGGGACTTCCTCATAAAACACGAAATTTGAAATACCAACATTCTCAATAGGCACAATGAAATAAGGGTCACCCATGCACTTCTTCAACATTGAAACATGTAAGACTAGATGAATAGAACCTAAGATCGTAGGAAATTCTAATTCAAAAGCAATGTTCCCAACTTTTCTCAAAATTAGATACTGACCTAACATAATGGGGATTGAAATTTCTCTTATTTCCAAATTGCATTACTCCCTTCATAGGAGAAACTTTCAAGAACACCCAATCACCTACATCAAACTCCAACTCCCTTTGCCTCATATCTGCATAGGACTTTTTGTAACTTTAGAGGTCTTAAGTCTTTCTCTAATCATCTTTGCCTTCTCCATGGAAAGATGAACTAAGTCAAGACCAAATAATTGAGTCTCACTAATCTCAAACCAACCTATAGGATACCTACATCTCTTATAATAAAGAGCCTCAAAAGGACCTATTCTAATGCTAGACTGATAACTATTGTTATACACAAACTAAATGAGAAGTAGGTGATCTACCCATGTTCCCTTAAAGTCGATCACACAAGACCCAAGCATATCTTCCAAAATATGAATAGTCTTCTTTGCTTGTCCGTCTATATTAGGGTTGAAAGCAATGCTAAGGTTCACCTTAGTCCCCAAGCCTTTCTAAAATAAATGTCAAAAGTAAGTGGAAAATTGTATATCTCGATCCAAAATGATGGACATCGATGCACCATTCAATTTGACTATCTCAGTAATAAACAACTTAGAATAATCCTCCCAAAAATAGTTATCCCTAATAGGAAATAAGTGAGAAGACTTAGTCATCTAATAAATAATAATCAAAATCAAACCATACTGATTGCGAGACTGTGGAAAATCGATTACAAAATCAATGTTGATCAATTCCTATTTCCCCTTGGGAAACTATATCTCTTGAGACAAACAACCCAACCTCAAATTCTTAACCCTGACTGGCTAACACACCATACACTTGGCAAGAAAATTCACCACGTCCCTCTTAATATTAGTCCACCAATAAATTTCCTTCAAGTTCTGGTACAACTTTGTTGAACTAGAATAAATAGTGTACCCCATCTTAGGAGACTCAGTCAAAATCCTTTCCCACAACCCATCAATATCAGGGACACACAAAATGCCTTGGTACCTCGAGATACTATCACCACCAATCTCAAATCACAAGACCTTTTGTTGATGCACACCATCCTTGATATGCATAAGAATTGGATCCAAAAATTGTTTCTCCTTCACTTTCACACCAAGAGATAACCATTTCTTGGACAATAACTCCTCTATCCTCAGAATCCAATAGAAAGACTCCCAAGTTATCCAACCGGTGAATTTCCTTCACCAACCTCTTTCTCCTTTTCCACATGGTATAAGATCCCCATAGATAACCTTCTAAAAGCATCAACAACCATATTAGCTTTACTTGGATGGTAGTGAGGAGTTATATCATAATCCTTGAGTAGTTCAAGCTACCACCACTGCCTAAGATTAAACTCCATCTACCTGAACACATACTGCAAGCTCTTTTGATCCGAATGGATATCCACATAAAGCCCTTGTAGGTAATAGAGCCAAAACTTTAGATCAACAACCAAAGCTAAAAATTACAAGTCGTGCGTTAGATAATTCTTCTCATGAACCTTAAGCTGTCGAGAAGGATAAGACAAAACCTTATTATGTTGTATCAACACACAACCTTTCCACATGGGACGCATCACAAAAAACAACAAAACTGTCAGTGCCCTCGGGCAGGGTCAAGAAAGGAGTTAAAGTTAACTTATATTTAAACTTCTCAAAGCTACCCTCACAAGTGTAGAACCATAAAAACTTAACCATTTTTCTGAGTAAACTTTTTCAATAGAGCAGAAATAAAAGAGAAACTTTTTACAAACCTTATATAATACCAAGCAAGGCCCAAGAAGCTCTGAGTATTAGTTGGAGTTATGGGTTTAGGGTACTTGTCAACCTCCTTAACCCTCTGTGGATCCACTATGATCCATTCACTAGCCATAACATGCCTGAGAAAGGTCAAAACATTCAACCAGAACTCACACTCTAAACATTTTTTATACAATCATCGATCTTTTAGTGTCTGAATCGCAATCAGAGGTGATTGGCATGATCATCCTCACTCTTAGAATACACCAAGATGTCATTGATAAGCACTAGCTCTAACAGATCCTGAAACTACCTAAACACCCATTTAATAAGATCCATAAATGCATCTAGATAATTAGTCAATATAATTAACGTAATCAGAAATGCATGATACCTTATCGAGTATGGAAAGCAGTTTTAGGAGAAGATGCCTCATCTAATCTTAATTTAATTATAGCCCGAGCGAAGATCAATCTTAGAGAAATATATAACACTATGGAGCTGGTCAAAAAGATCATCAATCCTAGGAAGCGGGTACTTATTATTCATCGTCACCTTATTCAACAAAAGATAATCTATAGACATAAAAAAATTACATCTTTCTTACATATAAAAAGAACGAGAGCACTCCATGGAGAAACACTAGGCAGATAAAGCCTTTATCATAAAGAAACTTTAGTTTCTCCTTTAACTCCATTAGTTAAGTTAGAGCATTATGTAAGGACGAATAGAGATAGAATGGGTGTCCAGTAGAAGATCAATTGCAAAATCTATTACCCTATTGGAAAAAATAATAGGAAGATAATTAGGAAAGACCTCTATAAATTCATTAACTACAAGGACAGATTATAAAAATGGATCCTCTGAGTTAGAATATTTAACCCAGACAAAATGATAAAGACACCCTTTGGAATCAGCTTTCGGGCTTTAATAAAAGAGATGAACCTCCCTTTAGGTACAAAGGAACCCCTTCCCATTCTATAGTTTTTTCCTTAGGAAATTTGATGTTTACCTTAGGGTCTAACAATCTAAAAAAGCGTACGATTAATGGATCCAATCTATACACAAGATCAAATCAAAATCCACCATATCAAATTCTATTAAGTCCAAAGAGTTCTCTTTATGAAAAACTAACACCACACGACCCCTATAGACTTTTCTAGCTATAATAGGATCACCCACCGGGATAGACATAAAGAAGGGATCAGAAATACATTCAAGACCAAAACCAAAGCACACAACCGCATAAGGGATAACATTAAAAAGGGTAGAACTCGGATTTAGCAGATAATATACATCATTAGAAAAAAGCTTTAACATACCAATTAAAACATTAGGAGATGCCTCAGACTCCTGATGGGTAAAAAATGCATAAAGAAAAATTTGGCCAGTGCTCGTACCAGCAGTAGCACCCTTTAATGCAGGAACTAATAAAGTAGAAACCGAGACCTTATCAACTCTCGTAAAAATCCTAGTAGAAGGGTAGTGTCACTGTATATGCCTTGGATGACAATTATGATATCGATTTCTCCCCTTATGACACTGACCATGATAAAAATGACCACAAAACCAACATGGAGGATTGGGTGGGGTTGACTAGCTGCACAAGCCTGAGACTAGGCATCACTTGTCTCAACACCATCACCTTACTAAAAATGATGATCACTACCCATTGAATATGAGTTAGAACTCCCCAAACTCTTTTTCTGGGACCACTTTCTACCATCTTTAACACTATTCCACTATCCTTCACCTTTCTCTAAATACCTGAACCTCTTATTTTTTTTCTATCGTATTTTTGCCTACTTTTTTTTCTTATCCTCAACCTGTTACATGTACACCATAGGTCTAGAGATATCCATATCAATATTCAACATAGCAGGCTTACACTCTAAACTAAGTCACACGACAATCGCGAAGCAAACTGCCTCATCCTATCCCTCATGCTAGATACCAACTTCATAGCTTAGTGAGATAGTTGATGAAATTTCAAAGAATACTCCTTCAGGATTAGCCTTCCCTACTTCAGATTCTCAAACTCCTTGACCTTAGCTTTCCTTAACTCCTGAGAAATTAAATGATCAAGTAGGGCACCAGAAAACTACTCATACATTACCTACTTTGCATCATCACTCTTCGACTACTCACGCTACTCATACAATAGATATTCTATAACTTTGAACTGATATGAAATAAACTCTACACACTCAAAATCAATATTGTCCATAACTTTAAATATCGTCTCTATCTCATCAACAAAACCTTGAGGATCCTCATCAACCTTAGAAATAGAAAGGGTTGGGGGATTCAACCTCATAAACTGCCTAACTTAGGTGACCTCGGAAGAAGGAGCAACAAAACCCCCACAATTAGCCTAGCAAGATTGATATGTCACCAACTAAGTCAATAGATAAAAAGAATGGTAAAACTTTGCACTAGAGATGTATCCCTATGGTGAATTATCATGAGGTTAACCAATCAAATAAGGATTAGTGGGACTGGTAGAACCCCATGTGGAGAAGCACAATTAGGAATGGGGACCCTAAATCAAGTCTGCTCTTAAGAGATAGGGCAAGTCCCCTCCACATTCCGCTCAGGTGTAACAGAAGTGCCAAATGAGTTTCTATGAACATCAGATCTTCAAGGAGGCATGATTTGAAATATGAACAAACTTACAGTTAGAGAGAGTTCTTGACACCGAATTTATAGATCAAAATACAATAAAAGAAAAGCAATTCATTCCTAAATTCCTTGTATGCTCCTCTTTATAAGTGTGGGGCACAATACACCCATAAAAAAGACTCTACTAAACATGCATTTTTGGATACCCATAGACATTTAACACATGATCTGTTACAAACCTTGCAACGACCCCAACCCTGGGCCTAGTCGTAATGGTATCTCAAACCCATCCCATCCCTATAGCATTCTAAAACATAACCTAAACAACAATATAATATAGCCAGACTTGATAATAAGATAGTCTAAGTAACTCAATAGTAATCTCTAAGTGTCAATAATAACTATTCAAAAAATCTTATCCACAAAATTCTCTAAATAAACCAAACATCAATCTAAGCTGGTACATGCCCCAAATAAAAGTAAAAAGAACCAAAAAAATTAATCTAAGGCATAAACCTATCAATGAAGTAATAGGTCTTCTAAAAGAAGTAGGTTCGCCACTTCAGGTTAACTGACTGATGAATTGAAATCAGTTAGCACCGTGCAAGGAAGAAGAAGTGTCCTTGGAACCTATATTATGAAATAATGTAGCATACTAGGATGATTAGTGGGTTGAGATCTTGCATGTAACTCAGGGATAAGGGATAAAATAATAATGCCATTTTAAGCCATTCAAAACATATGTAAATATACATGTTCACATAAATGCATTTACATTACATAAGATGTCGGGATAGATAATAAGGCTTAGAATGAGATTTAACATGATTAAACGAGACTGTACAACTCTACCATTATAAAATAACCCACAGGCTATATGTGTTGGGTTGCTTCTACCGGAAGGGGCTAGTGCGTGTAGCCACACGAACTAGAGATATCAAAGAAAGATCGAGGAATCCATGATGCCATACTATTTTGGATACAAATATATAAAGTGTGACATATGCACACGGTAATCAAGGCCCCCACACCGACAAACATGGTTTCCAGTATTGGACCCTTAAGACCTTTACCTTTACGGTGAGCTGCACAAACCCTCCCCCCTTTAAGACAAATTAAAACACTTTCACATCACCCATACATTAAAATAAGGATTCCTTAATAAAGGCATTATCAAATGGTATCATCATACCAATTCAAGATTTCAAGCAATTTTATTATGACATCATCTCAGGGGAATCCATGACCCCAAAACTCTATTATCCAACAACTTGAGTGAATCAACGAACCCCAAGCATCTAATAAAAATAATATCTTAGCCACTCAGTCCTTTGAAAGATATTTATAGTCCTTTAACCTTTTATACAATGCATTAGTTTCAAAAAGTGGGCAAAACCATATTTCTATGACAATTACGCTAGTAGGTTGAGGTGATCACCAATTCCAAGACCAACAATCTATTTATTTAGGTAATCCATGACCCCTGTCCCACTAACCATACCCATGCACCCAATGAGTTCTCAAACCATCAATTCATGGCATGGATAATCCATAAAATCGACGGGAGAAGCATTTAAACAATTACCATAAAAAACTCCCAACCCATCTTTCAAAACCATAAATTAAAATGATGAAAATATCAATACAATGCATTCCATAATGAAAATACAATTTTATGGAGAGAGATACATATCTGAGATACCAGGAATTTTTGAAGAAGAAATCGCCCTTTGAGCTCAAGATGAATAATCCCATGGAAAACCATAATTATTATTGCCTAGGGATTTGAGAGAGATGAGAGGTTTATTTGATTTTTTTTGGGGTTATAGTAAATTCCCAAAGATGTTTTTGGATGTGGGTATTAATTAAGGAAAGAGGGAAATAACCTAAGTGCCCGTAATTAAAATGTAGGAAAAATTATTGCTAGTGACTACGAGTTTCCTTATGACTCTTAAGGACTCATTATAAGTCATAAACATAACTCGTTATATGGAAAATAACTCATATCAACCTTACTACTAAGGTCACGAGTCCAACACTATGACTCTTGACTAGACTTGATGACGCGTAGAGTCCTAGTCACCGTCACAACAGAAATAATAGACCTAAACACAGGTGGGACCATGATTCCTATCTTATAGCTCCAAATGTCTCACTATGACACATGAGGTCTTAATTGTATTCAGGAATAAATATTTGAGCAACCTACTAGTCAGACAAGGACTGTCACCCTACAAATCGTGAGAAGTCTTCACAACACGTCACCTAAGTCGTACTAAGGATAGGGATCTTAAAACTAAAAAATATTCAGGGTTTAGAACATTAGGTATTATAGATGATGGTACTATTATGTTTCGGTTCAAGTCTGGCATTAGGAGTTATTTATGATGTGATATGGTTCGAATGGATTCTTGGTTTGACATAATAATGTGAAATATATGGTTATTAGGTTATTTTCTTTTATTTACTGCACACTCCAAGCTAATGGGGGCCTATATTGGGTTATTTATTTTTCTGTAATATTACATTACTTTCCAGATTTATTTATTTACTTATGCACAGTGGTGTTAGAGTTTATTTGCAAATTTGCCCCTTTACCTTGTCTTACTTATTTTATCTTTTATATTATCGTACTTATATCACAATTTATCTCATTCAAATTATGATGTCTACTAAGTACCTATAGATTGGTAATCATACTACACCTCTATACTCTTTGGTGTATATCTAAGTACTAGTGTACTATGTTGATCCGACTATCAAGTTGAGTTAATTTTGGTGATTGGGTGAGCTATTAGAGTCAGAGTTACCATTTTTCCTTATACTTATGTATGTATAGTCTTTTATTTTTTAGACATATTATATTTGACTTTTTAGTACTTTGTTTAATTTATAGTAGCTTTTGTACCGACATGAATATGTCTTGGGATGGTTGTTGACCATTTATTTATTTATCAGACTATTATGACTGATTTATTATTATTTTAAGTCTTTTATTGTTGAGGTTTTGATTTTAGGCCATTTTCCACTAGATTAGACCATTTCTTATAACTCTAGGCTATAATTTTCCATACCTACAAGTGGGATAAAGTAGTTGTCATCAAGACTCATAAATTGGGTAGTGACAAATTAGTATTAAACCCTAGGTTTCACCAATATTGTTGGTACAAGAGCAATGTCTAGTAGATTCCTTTAGATCAAAATAATAACGTCTATTTCTTATCTTTTAGAGACTATGGGATATTATTAGCTCTTTATTTCTTTCACTCATTTCATGCTAAGAGACGGAGTTGGTTTCTAAGATATTCCATTGGTTTCACTCTTCTATAGATGGATAGGACAAATGTTACCACCATACGAGACTAGGGTCCAGTAATTGAACCTAATGATCATGTCACTATTAGTGGATAACCTATAGGTCGTCGATAGCCTAGGTATATGTCCCAAACTAGGGACTATTATAGAAGGCCTTCACCAGACCCTTTTCATTCTCTCGAGCTAGAGATTATTCTACCTAGCTAGCGGTGGGCCAAGGACTAGTTCTGGCTCCACTAGAGTTTATTACTTCTTCAATACTTAGGGATGCTTTAGTTCAGCTTTTGGGATTGAATGGCGGTGAAACATAAAATTATGCACAGTTTATAGATCAGACGAGTGTTAAGGTGGGAGCATAGTTATTAGCTGCGGCTACCAAAGATAAGGCTCCTCCTGCGGTGGTAGTTTCCTAGAGGTAGTTGCTCAACTGGTATTTTCCTACCCTTCAATTTTTATTGAGGTGCAGAAGATTTTTCTATGATTTTTAAGATTTAGGTTTTATGGTGCATCGAGCGAGGAACTTATGAGGTCTAGATTGTTTGAGAGGATAGGCTTCATAATTTAGTACTAGTTGAGACTCGTGGTTTGTATTACACTACTTTTTAGTTGGATTTGATGGCTCAACATTAGTTGAGAGGTCATCTTGATTCCATGAAAGCTGGATATCTCCCATTGACATGGACTTAGTTATCTGATATATTTCTTTAAAAGTATATGCCTTTACGCTTAAGGATAATTTTAAGGAATAGTTCTCGAGGTTGGAGTAGATTTCCATGATTATTTTGGAGTATGATTCTCCATTTCATTAGTTGTCTAGATATGCTACTTCTATTTTAACAATTGAGTTTAGGGATTTGGACTTTCTCTTTGTATGTCTACACAAAGTTTGATTATTGCTACTAGAACTTTTGTTGAGTTTTTGAATCATTCTTATGTTATGGAGGATATTCTTTGGGAGGCCCATGAGGGAAGCAATAAAATTCTAGGGTATCGTGATAGTTTTAGTGGAAGTCCTAGTGCCTTGCAGTTCAGAGGTAGTAGTTCTCATGATAGGTACCTTTTGCGTTAGCCATATCAATATTAGGGAAAAACTAATAGGTCAGTTTAGGCTGCACTTCAGATTATTAAGGGAGGCTAGTTTAGCTTTATTGATCATCTCGGACAGAGTAGTGGTCAGTCATTGAGGGGTTCATCTTCTGGTTATTTTAGTCATGGCGGGTTTTTTGGGTCATCCATATATTCTAGTTTTGGTATAGTGCCTAGGGCATGTTATAGTTTTTGAGCTTTTGGTCATTTCTTGAAAGAGTTCCTCTGTCGTTAAGCGAAGGTTCCTTCAGTTCAATGTGTTCCACTGATATGTGCAATTTTTCCACTAGCTTAATGTGGTATTTATGGCATAGGGATGGTACCCAGGGTACTCATAAAGGTAGGACAGGATATCAGTCAGGAGCCTAGCAAAGTGGCGGGCATGTTAGTTGTATATAGTACTTTCTAGACTAGAAGATGAGTCTTTGGATGTTGTTATCATAGGTATGATCTTAATTTATCGTAAGTCAAATTTTATATATAATCTGGGATCTACTTAATCTTATGTTTCTTCCTATTATGCTCTACGGTTAGAGTTATCTTTGGATTTATTATCCATTTCATTATGTGTATATACTCTCATAAGTGATTTTTTATTAGTGGATAGGGTTATTAGATCATGTGTTATGATGGTTCAAAGTTAGATACTCATACTTAACTTATTAAACTAGACATGGTAAATTTTGATGAGATTACACGCATAGACTGGTTATCTCACCATCATGCAATCTTGTATTATTTTTCCAAGACCATTACATTAGCAATACCCGATATACCTCAAATCATATGGCAGGGAGCAATTAACTGCAGTCGATTGGGATTATTTCTTATATTTATGCTAGGAGAATTATTACAAGAGGATGCAAGTATTATATTTATGTTATTACTTATGCATCGAGGCAGCTGAATGTGCACGACCATAACAACCCCATGCATGATTTAGAGTTGGTGACAATAGTATTCACACTTATAAGTTTAAGACATTATCTTTATGCAGTGTAGTTTAAGATCTTTATGGATCATCATAGTCTTCCACATCTTATGACCAAAAGACAGTTTAATTCTAGGCATCATATATAGATGAAGTATCTTAAGGAATATAACAGTTTTATCTTTTACTATCCGAGCAACGCGAATGAGGTAGCAATGCCTTGAGAAAAAATAAGGTAAGTTTGTGTAGTTTGGCTTCTATTTTAGTTACTCAGAGTTTATTGGCATGGGCTATTTAGTCCTTAGCAAATTTGATGGTGCGACATTATATTTTGGACCCTAGGAGGATTTTTCCTTGTAACAACGGGGGGTCCTCACTTTGTAAGAAAATTTAGAGTCCTTAATTAGAGGATAAAAGTCTTTTCATCATTCATTATAAGGTATAGAGTGTTGAGTCCAATAGGGATACCACATATTTTTAAGGATTCTTGAGATTTAATAGACGTATTTGTGTTTCAATGGTTGATGACTTAATTCAATAAATTTTTCATGTGTCTCATAGTTACATATAATCGATTCACCTAGGTATAACTATGATGTATAGATATTTAAGTAAACATTATTGGTAAAGTGGTATGAAGAGAGATATGGAAGACTTTGTAGCTTGTTTCCTATGATGTAAGTAGGTAAAGGATGAGCATTAGATACCTAGTGGCTTGATTTAGAGATTGCCCATTCCAAAGTGGAAGTGGGAGAAAATTACCATGAACTTTGTTATTGGTTTTCCTTGCACTTTCTATGGTTCCGATGGTATTTAGGTCATTGTGTATTAGTTGACCTAGTTGGCATATTTTATTCCTTATTAGATGTCCTTTAGTGCGGAGAGGTTAGAGCGTATCTAGGTTGTTGAGATAAGCCATTTGCATAGTGTGCCTATACCTATCATTTAAGATCGGGGTTTGGCATTTATTTCTATTTTGTACATAGCTTTTCAGGAAGAGTAGGGCACTCAAGTTGTTCTTTGTATAACCTTTTATTCCTAGACCGATAGACAGTCTAAGAAGACTATTCAGGTTCTCAAGGATATCCTTTAAGCCTATGATATAAATTTTGGGGGTTGGTTGGAGCAACACTTATCTTTTGGTAGAGTTTTTGTATAATAATTGCTACCACTCGAGTATTGATATGGCACCTTTTGAGTCTTTATATGGTAGGAGATGTCGTTCCCCAATTAGATGGTTTGAGATGTCCGAGATTAGGCCTCTTTGTACTAACTTTCTTCAGGAGTCCTTGGATAGAAGTAAGGGTGTTTATGAGAGGTTGAGGCTAGCTCAAAGAAAGTAGAAGGCTTATGCAGATCGTAGACTTTGTGACTTGAGATTTATAGTTGGTGACTAGGTATTTCTCTGTATATCACCCATGAAGGGTATGCTGAGGTTTGGGAGGAAAGGTAAGCTTTGCCCTATATATATTAGACCATTTAAGATTCTTTCCAGAGTTGGTAGGGTAGCTTATGAATTATCATTACCCTCAGAATTTGCTATTGTCCATCATGTTTTCCATGTTTCTATGTTGCAACGGTGTAGTCCTAACACATATCATGTACTTAGATGGGAATCAGTTTAGTTGGATGAACAGTTGACCTTCTTGGAGGAGCCTATGCTCATTTTGGGTAGTGATGCCAGGCGATTGCACACTAGTAAGATTCCAGTAGTTAAGATTTAGTGAGGGAATCACCGAGTCTAGGAGGCTACTTGGGAAATTGAAATAAAAATATAGGCCTAGTATCCTCACCTATTTGAGGCTTCAGGTTCATCCTAATCCTTTACTTTTACGGATAAAAGTTCTTTTAGTTGTGGATATTGTAATGAACGAATAAGTCATTTAATTAATTTCAACTCATTTTCTCAATTTAGAGCTTTTCTATAGTTTCCCAACTAATTTTTGAGTTGCTTGATCAGACAAATCAGTTACTGGGCAGTTCATTTGGTTCTTAAAGCCAATTACCTATTTTGAAGCCTTTGTTTGTTCAAATTGGCTACCGACCAAAAATTTTAGTCAATGGACCTTGTATGCAAAATATGACACTCCAAATAACTCCCGACTATCTATTTTAGGATAAGTGGACCCTTCATTTGAGTTTTAAATCTTTCGAACTCTTTTTTGGCTATTGGCTAAAAGTTAAGAGAATGGCACATGTATGTGGGACCCATTTTTCACCGAAACGACCTCAAATTTAAATTTGACTTAGGTATTGACTCAGGAATATAAAATTTGATAGGGTAGCATAGTTTTATTGCTTATAAGGAATTCTTGATGAATTTAGAGGGGTTGGTGGAAACCCGAATAAATTAGAGGGGTTGGTGGAAACCCGAATAAATTTTGATGCTTTAGTTGGTGCACTCAACTGATGCACCGCTTAATCTTCCATTTTGTTTGCTTAAGTGGAGGGTCGTTAAAGTGCCCAACTGACCGCTTAAATGGTTAGACTGGCCGAGCGAGGCATCGCTTAAGGGGCACCCTTACTGCATAATCAATAGCAATTTAAGCTTCTAGGGACCGCATAAGTAGTACCTGTGCAGATGCTAAAGCACTGCTAAAGCGACACTAGGTCAGTACTTAAGCTAAAACATCCACATAAGCAACATCCGCGTACTTAGGGAGGGTATAAATATCCTACTTAGCTCAATTTTCACAATTTTAATCCATTAACGAGAACATTGAACCCTATAAAGTGGGAAAACATAGGAGAATCATTTTTGGGTGATTTTGGAGTTTGGGTAAAGTTAATTTACGTGTTTCTTCTTTAAATTTGTGATATTTTTCCATTGTTTTCATGATTAATTTCTCCATTTTCTTATAACATCCCTAAAATCTTTGTGGTTGATCATAGCACCATTAGATATCAAATTTCATCCATATTTTAGGGTAAATATTCCTTGAGTATAGAGAGTGGTTGTGTTGGTTTCAAAAGTGTGATATCATAAATAGGCCCCACATGTAATTTTTATGTAATTTTGTACCTAAAGCACAATAGTGCAATATGGGTATCATTGTTCTCATTTGCATAAGTAGATTGTGATTTTGATAGTATGGCACCTTGTAAAAACTTCACAAAAAGGGAAATATGTGGTTTAACGGATTCTTTGGGCTTTTCTTCGACATCAAGGTAGGCTAGGTTTCTCCTATTCATAAATTGAGCTATTTTGGAGTATGATAATGATAATATGATATATATGGTATGATATTTAGGTGTTTGAGGTATGATTGATAATATTTTGGTTAGTTGGACTATTTAGGCTATCTTGAAAGTATAATTTAGGCATAATTGACCTAGTCGTTCATGTGTTAGGGAGAATTGCTATCTTAGGAATAATTATGGCATATTTAACACATATAAATGAATTAGATACCTTAGCCTAGACCGGGGTAGAATTTACCTAAATAGATTTTTGCGATTAGAAGTGGGCCCCTTTGGCCTACCTTAGGCCAAGACATGTGTTAGCTTAAGTATATTTAATTATGAATGTTATACCCTTATTAATGCTTATTTTTGGACTTTGAAGAGATTATACGCTTATTGAATATGCCAGTGAAGTAGTTTAGAGTTACTGCTAATTATGGGTAAGTTTCGGTGGATAATTGTTGTGATATTTTTATATGGATTATGATTATGGTTTATTTAAATGGTCTTTTAATATTGTCTAATGATATATGTGTTCTGATTTGTGTATGAAAATTAATGATGATAACGATATATATGAATGCTGGTTAATATTCGACAATTGATGATGATGTTGATAATATAAGTTCCGATTCAATCCCAGCAAATGATGGTAATGATGATGATACTATTGATTTTTAATTCATGACCAATATTGTGATTTATTTATGATGTGATATGGTTCAGACGGATTTATGGTTGTTAGGTTATTTACTTTCCTTTATTGTACCCTACAGGCTTATGGGGGCCTGCATTGGGTTATTTACTTTTTCATACTTATTAGCTCATTGGAGCAAGTTTAGTAGTTATAATTTTGAGATATTACGTTACTTTACGTATAGTTGTGTTGTAGCATATTTCCAGGTTTTCCCTTTTACCTTGACTTAGTTATTTTATCTTGTATCTTACTGTATTTATATTATGATATATCTTAATACGCCAATAATACCTACTGACTATCCATTGGTTTTGGTACTCATACTACACTTTTGTACCTTTTTTGTGCAAATCCAAGTACTAGTAGTTTCGTTGATCTAATGATCGTGGTGAGTTGATTTTAGAGATTTGGTGAGCTTTTGGAGTTGGAGTTACCCTTTTTCCTTCTACTTATCTATGTCTAGTCTTTCATATTCGAGGTAAATTGTATTTGACTATTCAGTACTTATGGTCATTTGTAGTATCTCTTGTACCGACATTACTGAGTCTTGGGATAGTTGTTGACGCTTTGTATAACTGTTAGACTGTTATAACTTCTTTATTGTTGTTTTATCTCATGTATTATTGATTTCTAAATTTTAGGCCATTTCCCACCAAGTTAACACATTGTTTATTGCTCCAGGCTATGTTTGTCTTGCCTACTACAAGGATAAAGTAGGTTCCATCATGACTCGTAAATCGGGTCATGACACCCCATATTATTCGCATGGTTTACTTTTGTTAAGATAAGCTCACTAAAAATGATTTAGAACATAACAATGTTACATGACTCACTAGTTTTTAGTACAGACATGATTAGTTTATGCCTATTCTAGATAATTTAGTTTTCTAATTTACTTTATGACAGTGTGAGTTAGTTGTGCTTTATTTCTTACATATATTTCTTATAACTTTAGTACTTTTCCATGATACTTGTTTTCAACATGATTTTATGCTACATACATGATATTATGATCTCACATACTCAGTATATCCTTAAGTACTTATCACATATTCCTCTCTTGCATTTTATTCTTTTATGATATAGATTGGATACCCATTCCATTCCCAATCAGGTGGCTAGACTCACACCCAGTCCACAGTTCAACAGCTACTGGTAAGTCATCATGATCCAAGGATAATGAAATTCATTACTTTAAACTCTAGTCCTATATATTTTAGTTTTAGTTTTTTTTATCTAGATTTAGCTGAGAATTTGTCCTAGTAACTTATCTATAATAGTTAGAGGCTTTCAAACATAGTTATTTGGTTAGATATTTTTAGTGTTTAGATCAAATACTCATGATAGATTCTTCAATTGTTTCAAACAGTTATGTTTATCACTATGCCCACTTGAATTCGTCGAAAAAATACTTTCTCTTATGTTAAATTTATATTTTCTCTTAGATTCATGTAAATTCCATGGGTTATCTTGGAACCTCCTATCTTCCATCTAGATTGTAGACTCGAGGTGTTTCATCTAATCTGTGTCTACTACTCATTAAATCATAAGCTAGCTCTATGCCATGTTTCTGCCATAAAATGCATGCATTCTTGCTCTTTGTTCCCGATATAGAGTTTTCTAATGGAGAATACATAAAGAGGTGACAACGCCACATTTCCTTTGAGAGCTTTTCATCTCTATTCTTTGATTTCTATCATATAAAATAATCCTGGGGGTGTTTTCAGGAGAGAACAATGATTAAGACAAATACTGAAACTAAAATAAGTTCATTAAATATGGGTTCTACTTTTGCAAACACAACTACAACAATCTCTCACTCATTGCAGAGGTCTTGCTTCAACAAAAGATTATTGTTACAATATTACTTGCCAGTTTAGGCTCATTTCAGCATTTTTATTTCTTCACACTCATTAAACAAAATAAATGGTTATCCCAGACTCAAATTTGATCTGATGTAAATTTTTAAAGTCTATTGTTTTATAGAAAATATTTCAATAACAACGGGATGATCATCATATCCTTTACCAATTTACCAACCATTCATCCCTGAATGGACTTGGATGTAGAAAAGTAAAAGTTTTGAATTCGGAAAGACGTTACCTTTAAGGAAACCTATCTAATCTAACTCATATTACTCACCCTTAACAAAACTAAACAACATTTAACATTTGGCCTCCCTATATAGAAACCATTCAAAACAAATAAGTGTGTACCAATGTAGTATACATAATTTGAGCAATCTATTTTTTAAATTCCTTGTTTGGGGAAAGAATTTATTTTATACAAGTTTATACAAGGATTCACTATAACCAAAAGAATAATATTAAGCAACAACATATAAGACATGAAATAATAGCATGAAACAAAATGATTAAGCGAAAACATATAAGCCATGAAACAATAGCATGGAACCACACACAAGCCACTTCACCAGTAGAATTCTCACTATAGTGGAAATTAATCTGTAATGGTTAACTATTACTGCTTAAGGGCCAAGGAAGAACTTCATTTCCACTTTTTCCAACTTACAAAAACCTCTAAAGCTTTTAAAACTCTCTACCATTCCCTTTATTTATTGATTCTTTTAGGTAACTCATTCATTGATTTATTTTGAAGTTGTAACTTTTAAAATCCATAATACCCAATAACACTTTATTTTGAGCAAAAACTTGGGGATTATACGGTTATGGTTGGTTTATCTCTTACAGGGAGGTATATCCAAAGTTTGTTAGTTTATTTTACATTCTCAACACTCATATAGAATTCTAGGAATAAGATTTATGGAGTTCATGGGTTTTAATTAGAAAAGAGGGTGGGTAACTTGAAAATTATTTTCCAAAAACCTTTAAGCTTTTACAGATTGATTTTTGTGTTAATCACCCTAAGAACAAAGTATAAATGTCGTACACCATAAAAATATACCCAACTTGGGCAAAAATAAGTTAAAGAAAAGAGAAAATACTAAAAATTTCCATTTTTTTATTTTTGATCACATTAGGGTTAAAGACTTTGCAGAAATGGGCTTCCCTTTATGGAGGTGTAATACACCGTATTTTTAAAGATTAACTTAACTCCCAGTTCATGAGTTATCCAATATAAAAATTTTGAAACGCTCAGTATTTTTCAGTTTAGAGCCTACCATTGCGTAGAAAATTTAATTATCTTTACAACAATATAAAATTTGCCTAAATCCGATAAACGGGTAAGAAGTTATGACTATTTTAAATATCAGACATTAAACACCATAATTCAGGCCATTAGAGCATTGCAGAGTAAGCCAAAATGGCAATTGTCAGTTTACAGTGAGGTACTGCGATACCGGTACATCGCGCCAAAGCTCATTTTTATATTTGTGAATAGCCAGTGAGCCAACGCGATTGTACCGCATCGCGCTGAGATTTTAGGTCCCATCCAGTATTGCAACGCAATTCCACAGCATCACTCCACTAGCCACATTCCCAATTGTTATTTTCTAGTGTCATGGAGCGATAGCGGCGGGTCGCGCCAAGGCCTAAAATTAGGTTTTTCTATATGAATTTTTAAGTCACTCTCAGGGATAAATAGATATTTTTCCACGGCCCTAATCAGTCTAAACACAAAATTTACCCCTAAATAACCCATTATTTGATTATTTATTCACTTTGTTCAAAGATTTAGTCATTCTCTCTCAAAAGGGCTAAACCCTAGCTTCAAGAATCAATAGCAAAAATCAATAGTCTCTCCAAGAAACTTCAAGAATTTACAATCCAAGGTATGTTAGGTGTTCACCTATGGGTTCCTTTAACCCATAGAGTCCAAGAATCTATTTTCAAAATACAAGATTGTTGAATTATGAACTTCCATGCTTGAACTGAATGGAATTCATGTTTATGTTATTATTGGGTTTTAGTCCATGATTAAATTACATGATTTTATGAAATACATCATTGGATGTGTTGAATTATCTGATCTTCATGATAAACCCTTCAATTTTCCAGTTGATTAATGTAGCCATGATAACTATATGTTTTGATTATTGTATAACCTAAGCATGCTCCCCATGTGTTTGATTAAAATCATATGTGAATGAAATAGTGGCATTATAACATGATAGCATGTATTCCCCATTCATGTATAAGTATATGCATTACAAGTGTTTGATTGAATGCCTCTATGAGTAAACTATGGATAAGTATACATTGTTATTAATTTTGAGAGTATATTATGCTTTATTTTTCATGCTATCGAGTCCAGGGGGTATTTAATACCTTACAATTTAGTTGTGTGCCTAGAGCCAGTGTCAGATACAGAATATCACTCATGTGATGATCAGTAGTACTCTTAGTCAGTTACCAAACTCAGGAAAACTCCATAAGCTCTGTATCAGTCCAATCCAGTTCTGTTACTCGGTTTAATGTCTTTCAGTTGGGAGTAGGATTCATCACTGAGTGAACCTAAGGATGGGGGATCACCTGCCATTATAGGGTGTAATTTCTAGAAGAAATCCTTGCATTCGAAAACTACATAGCCCACGTAGATTGAGACATCAAACCTGCCAGTTGATGGTTGATGAGGTATTTTAACCTATCAGATAAGTACCTATCAGATTAGGGTAATTCTTCAGTGTCTTTACCCATGGAATGGAACTAATATCCTTCCAACTGGAGTCACAGGTTGGACCCCAACTAACTTATCTTATTTGGGGCATGTCAGTTAGATAATTACCTCCCACAGTCTTAGTCTCAGTCTTTAGAATATAACTCAGTTCAGTTCTATAGAATCAGGTCTATCAGATATAGTCAATCAGTATTAGTAACTCAGTTATCATTAACTTCATCTTTCAGTTACTTAGTATCAGAACTCAGGACTTATCTTTAGACAAGCTTAGTCACAGTTTTTATTTATATGTACACTAGTGCATACTCAATTTTTTTACAATAGGATCAGTTATCCATGTACTCTCATGTTCAGTTTCTTTATATCATACAGTCAGTTATTGTTCATGCACATGAACCCTTTCATTCATCCTTACCTCATCTAGCATACCAGTATATTCCACATACTAACGCATACTCTTTCATTGCACTATGATCTCTCATATCATAGGTTCTGATGCTCAGGTTCCTGACCACGTATAGATAGACTCAGATTTAGCCAGCAACAGTAGGTTAGCAGTGAGTCCTCATCATTTAAGGATATTCTCTTATTTCATTATTTCAGTAGACTCAGAATTTTAGTAGATAGAGTTAGTTGGGGGATTGTCCCATCAACTCCACTTTCAGACAGTTTCAGTAAGAGTCTTTTTAGACTAGATTTTAAATAGTGTTTAGTTTACAGATTGTTATTTCAGTTGATACACTTTAGCAGTACATACAGATTTTGAACATTATGGCATGTCAGCCTATTTTCTATATTTATTATAGTATCATGTTTCAGTGGTCACAACAGATAACAGTCATGGGTTAGCTTGTGGTCCTTTAAGTTCGTAAGTACCGTGTAGTATCCGGGGTAGAGACTCAGGGCATTACCAAACTACTATCATAGCCTAAGGTTCAATAGTGTCCTAGGAAGTCTGAAATTTGCATCTAGTAGAGTCTTGTGCATCGGTGTGTAGCACGCCACACTTATGGACAAGAGGCTATGAGTTGTTTTAGGAAACAGTTTCCCTTCTTTCAGTATTTATGTCGTACGAGTGAGCATGTGTTCAAGTTAAACTCTATGTCTAATCGGTTTCCTCCTTTTTGTTTATATATCATGCCTCCCAAAAGAACTAACGAAAGGAGAACAAGAAATTATTAAGAACCACATCCCATTCCGGTAGATCCCCTGGAACATCATGTCTCCTAAACAGAATTTAGAGCTATATTCACTACTTTAGCCAACTCTGTAGTAGCTTAGAATAAATAGCCAGCTGCTATTCTGACAAATCCAGTAGCCAGTACTACTGCAGCCAGGATTTGGGACTTCACCTGAATAAATTCTCTCCTATTCTCATGATTTAATCTAGAAGAGGATCCACAGGAGTTCCTCGATCAGGTTGAGAAAGTCATATATATTATGGGAGTGACTTCCAGTGAGAGTGTTGAGTTATCTTCCTATCAGTTACAAGATATAGCTTATATGTGATTTAAGCAGTAGAAGGTAGAGAAGGGCACAAATGTAGAGCCCATGGAGTTTGAAGAGTTTGCTACTGATTTCCTAGAGATTCTTTTCCTTAGAGCTAACAGAAGCCAAAGTGTTAGAGTTCATCAATATCAGGCAAGGTAGTATGAGAGTAAAGGAGTATTCCCTCAAGTTTACTCAGTTAGCCAGGTATGCCCCCATGTAGTAGCACACAGTGGGTCCAGAATGAGCAAGCTCGTATATGGGGTGTCAGATAGTATGGTTAAGGAGTGTAGAATAGAGATGCTGATTAAGGAGATGGACATATCCAGGCTCATGGTCTATGCTCAGCAGATAGAAGAGGCTAATATCAGAGAGAAAGAGAGGCATAAAAAGAGATCTAGAGAAGGTAGCTTCAATTTCAATCAGCCTAAGTCAGAGGGCGGTAACCGTTCCCAGTTTCGTCCAATATCTTTATTTCTAGCTCTGTCCTCATCTTGTGCTTTAATAACTAAGTTCAAAAATGGTAACAACAATTGGGCGCCAGGCTCTAAATCTTAATGTAGTGTAAGCAGTGCCGGAACAAATCCTCTTTGTTAGACATATGGCAGAAACCACAAAGATGTCTGTAGATCTGGCAGTGATATTTGTTTCGAGTGTGGTAAGCCAGGCCACAAAGTAAGAGATTATCCTCAGTAAGGTTCTTAGGTTCATCATACACGTTCTTCTGCTCAATTAGGTTGCTTGAATAAGTAGGGTGCCGCTTCCAGAGCCACCAGTGTGCAATGTCCAAACAAGCTTTATACACTTCAGTCCAAACAAAATCAGGAAAATACTCCTGATGTGGTCACTAGTACATTACAGATATTCCATTTATATGCTTATGCCTTGCTAGATCCAGGAGCTTTTTTATCTTTCATAACTCCTTATATTGCCGTCAAATTTGAAGTCAGTCCAAAAATTCTAGAAGAACCTTTCTCAGTTTCTACCCCAATGGGTAAATCTATCATAGCCCGACTGGTATACAGAAACTATCCGATTATGATATATCAAAAAGTTGCTTTAGCAGATCTTGTAGAGTTAGAGATGGAAGATTTTTATGTCATTCTCAGCATAGATTGTCTCTATTAATGCTATGCCTCACTTAATTGTAGAAATAGAATTGTTCATTTTCAGTTTCCAAATAAACCAGTCCTTGAATGGAGGGGTAGTACGACAGTGCTTACGGGTCAGTTGATTTCATACCTTAGAGTGAGAAAAATGATATCCAAGGGATGTGTCTATCATCTTGTGCAAGTCAAAGACTCTAACTCAGAAACTTCAACTCTTGAGTCAGTTCCAGTAGTAAATGAATTCTCAGATGTATTTCCCAAAGATCTTCCTGGAGTTCCCCCTGTTAGGGCAATTGACTGTGAAATAGACTTTCTTCTAGATACTCATCCCATATCTATTTCGTCATACAAAATGGCTCCAGCAGAACTCATAGAGTTAAAAGGAAAGTTGAAAGATCGCCTAGATAAGGGATTCATCAGACCAAGTGTCTCCCCATGGGGCGCACCAGTTCTATTCGTATGTAAGAAAGACGGTTCTCTTAGAATGTGTATTGACTATTATCAGTTGAACAAAGTCACAGTCAAGAATAAATATCCACTTCCCAAAATCAATGACTTATTTGACCAACTTCAAGGTGCCAGTTACTTTTCTAAGATAGACCTTAGATCAGGCTATCATCAAATCAGAGTCAGAGAATATGACATTCCAAAAATAGCTTTCAGAACCCCGTATGGTCACTTCAAGTTTATAGACATGTCCTTTGGTCTTACTAATACCCTAGTAGATTTCATGGACTTAATGAATTGCGTGTTCAGACAGTATTTGGACATGTTTATTATAGTCTTCATCAATGACATTCTTGTCTATTCTTGTAGCGAGAACGATTATGCAGATCACCTCAGAATCGTACTTCAGACTCTCAAAACACATTAGTTTTTTGTCAAATTCAGTAAGTCTGAATTTTGGCTAAGATCAGTAGCATTCCTTGGTCATATTATTTTGGGTAATGGCATTAGAGTTGATCCTTAAAATACCAAAGCAGTGAGAAACTAGAGTAGACCTATCTCTCCATCAGGTATTAGGAGTTTCTTAGGTTTAGTTGGTTATTACTGTTGGTTTGTTGTAGGGCTTTCACTATTGAATCCCCTATCTCCAGATTGACTCAGAAGAAAGTCCAATTTCTCTGGTCAGATTTTTGCGAGAAGAGTTTTTAGGAGTTGAAGACTCGACTCACCTCAGCCTCAGTTTTGACTCTATCGGATAGTTCAGATGGGTTTTTTATGTACTATCATACATAAATAGTAGGTTTATATTATGTCTTCATGTAGAGAGGAAAGGTCATAGACTATGCCTCCAGAAAACTTAAGCCCCATGAGAAGAATTACCCGACTCATGATCTCGAGTTAGCAGCTGCAGTGTTTTCCTTAAAAATTTGGAGGCTCTATTTGTATGGGGTGTATATAGATGTGTCCATAGATCACAAGAGCTTGCACTATGTCTTTTCTCATAAAGATTTGAATTTGCATCAGAGAAGGTGGTAAGAATTATTGAAAGATTATAATATAAGTGTTCTTTATTATCCGGGCAAAGCCAATATAGTGGTTGATTTTCTCAGTAGACTGTCTATCGGTAGTGTTGCTAATGTTGAGGACAATAAGAAGAAGTTATTTTAGGAAGTTCATCAGCTTGCCCGACTATGTGTTCGCTTAGTCAATTCAGCAGAAGGTAGTGTGTAGGTTCAGAATAGTCCCAAATCCTCTCTAGTTTCTGAGGTGAAGGAAAAGCTGGATAGAGATCCCAGTCTTATTAAGTTGAAAGAGTCAATTAGAGAGAAGAAAGTAGAGGTTTTCTCCTAAGGGGAATATAGTGTGTTGTTTTTCCAGGGTCGTTTATGTGTGCCAGGTGTATAAGACTTGAGGCATCAAATTCTCGTAGAAGCGCATGGTGTGCATTACTCTATTTATCCAGGGGCCACTAAGATGTACCGCAATATGTGGGAGATCTATTGGTAGAGTGGGATGAAAAGGGATATTGTAGAGTTTGTAGCTAAGTGTTCTATATGCCAGCAAGTTAAGATTGAGCACCAGAAACCTATTGGGCCCATGTAGGAGTTCAGTATTCCCATATGGAAATGGAAAGAAGTGAAAATGGACTTTGTGATGGGTTTACCTCGTACTAATCACTAGCATGATTATATATGGGTTATCATAGATAGGATGACCAAATAAGTTCATTTCTTTCAAGTTCATACCTCTAATTCAGTCGAGGACTATGCCAAACTCTATATTAGAGAGTTGGTCAGGTTACACGGAGTTCCAGTATCTATTATCTTAGATAGAGGTACCAAGTGTACCTATCACTTCTAGAAAACATTCCAAAAGGGTCTTGGTACCCAAGTTTAACTCAGTACAGTGTTTCACCCTCAGACAAATGGTTAAAAAGAAAGGACTATTCAGACTCTTGAAGATATGCTGAGAGCATGCATTGTCGATTTTAAGGATAGTTGGGATGACCACTTTCCTTTGATCGAGTTTGCATATAATAACAACTATCATGCCTGTATTTAGATGGTTTTGTTTAAAACTCTCTAAGGTAGGAGATGTAGATCTACGATTGGTTGGTTCGAGGTAGGTGAGGCCACAGTAGTAGGGCCCGGCCTAGTGTTTGATGCCTAAGAGAAGGTTCTATTAATCAGAGAAAGATTTAGGGCTTCCCAGAGCCAACAAAAATCATATGCATATGTGTGGGGAAAGGATATCGAGTTTAAGATCGGTGATTTTGTGTTATTGAAAATATCTCCCATGAATGGGTAAAGAGATTCGGCAAGAAGGGAAAGATCAGTCCTCGATATGTCGGGCCTTATTAAATTCTCAGTTGTTTTGGAAAGGTACCTTATGAGATTGAGTTGCCTTCAGATCTAGAATCAGTACATCCATTATTCCACGTCTCCTTGCTAAAGAAATGTATTGGTGACCCAGCAGTCATAGTTCCTTTAGAGTATGTAAATATTCATAATGATCTCCCTTTCGAAGAGGTTCCATTCCAGATCCTTGATCATTATATTCATAGATTAAGGAACAAAGAAGTTCCCTTAGTCAAAGTTCTTTGGCGAAATCAGTCCATTTAGGGAGCTACTTGGGAAGAAGAAGCAGATACGCGGACCAAGTATCCTTACCTCTTCTTTACAAACTCAGATTCAGCTTAAGGTAATAGTCTTCCTTAGCTTTACTCAATTCAATGTTCATCTATAATCATAACTTGGTATCCATTACCATTACATACTCAGTCATAAATTCATGAATCAATTCAGTCATGTACTCATGCATCAAATACGCATGTTCAATATGAAAATCTAGCTATTCAGTATCTTCACTCATAAATTTCATGCATCAGATATGCATGCTCAGTGTAAGAGCATAGTTTGTCAGTAGTTTAGTCATATAGTCATGCCACAGATATGCATGTTCAGTATGTAAACTCAGTCTATAAGTTTCTCAGCTTAATTAGTCTTATTCGGGGATGAATATTCCCAAGGGGATATATCGTAATATACCATATTTTTAAAGATTAACTTAACTCTCAGTTCATGAGTTATCCAATATAAAACTTTTGAAAATCATAGATTTTTCAGTTTAAAGCATTCCATTGTGTAGGAAATTGAATTAGCTTTCCAACGATATAAAATTTGCCTAAATCTGATAACCGGGTAAGAAGTTACGACTAAGTTAAGTTTCAGACGTTAAACACCATCATTCAGGAATTGTTAGTTTCCAGTGAGGTACCTCGATACCAGGCGTCGCGCCAAAGCTCATTTTCATATTTTTTTAATTTCTAGTGAGCCAACACAATTGTACCGTGTTACGCTGAGCTTCCATGACACATCTAGTATTGCAACACAATTTCATTGCGTCTCGCCACCAGCCGCATTCCCAGTTGTCATTTTCCAATTGCTGGGCACGCTAGCGGCGCATCGCGCTAGGGCCCAAAATTGATTTTTTCAGTATGAATTTTTATGTCGTTCTTAGGGGTAAATGGGTATTTTTCCATGTCCCTAATCAGTCTAATAACAAAATTTACCCCTAAATAACCTATTATCTCATAATTTATTCACTTTATTCAAAGATTAAGTCATTATCCCTTAAAGGGGGCTAAACCCTAGCTTTAAGAAACAAGAGCAAAAGTCAAAAGTCTCAGCAAGAACCTTCAAGAATTAACAATCCAAGGTATTTTAGGTGTAACATCTATGGGTTCCTTTCACCTATAGAGTCCACAAATCAATTTTCAAAATACAAGATTGTTGAATTATAAACTTCCATGCTTGAACTGAATTGAATCCATGTTCATGTTATTATTGGGTTTTAGTCCATGATTAAATTACATGCTTTTATGAAATACATCATTGTTTGTATTGAATAAAATAATCTTAATGATAAACCCTTCAATTTACAAGTTCATTATTTTAGCCATGATAATTGTATGTTTTGATTATTGTATAACCTAAGCATGCTCCCCACGTGTTTGATAAAATGCGTCTATGAATGAAATAGTTCCATTATAACATGATAGCATGTATTCCCCATTAATGTATAAGTAGATGCATTACAAGTGTTTGATTAAATTCCTCTATGAGTGAACTATGGACAAGTATACATTGTTATGACTGTCAAGAGTATATTATGCTTTATTTTTCATACTATAGAGTCCTTGGGGTATTTAATACCCAACAATTTAGCTGTTCACCTAGAGCCCATGTCATATACAGAATCTCAGTCATGTGATGATCAATAGTACTCTCAGTCTGTTAAAGATCTCAGTTAGTTACTAAACTGAGGAAAACTCAGTAAGCTCAGTATCAGTCCAGTCCAGTTCAGTATACTCAGTTCTGTGTCTTTCAGTTTGAAGTAGGATTCAGCACCGAGTGAACCCAAGGATAGGATCTCACCTGCCAGTAGAGTGTGTGATCTATAGAAGAAATCCTTGCGTTCCAAAACTATGTAGCTCCTGTAGGTTGAGACATCAAACCTGCCAGTTGATGGTTGATGAGGTATTTTAACTTGTCAGATGAGCGTTCCACCATTCTCATTAGAGTACCTGTTAGATAAGGGTAACTCTTCAGTATCTTTACCCATGGCACGGTACTGGAACCCTTCCAACTGGGGTCACAGGTTGGACCCCAACTAAGTTATCTTATTTGGGGCATATTGGTTAGATTATTACCTCCCACAGTCTCAGTCTCAGTATTAACAATAGACCTCAATTTAGTTCTATAGAATTAGGACTAATTGATACAATCAATCAGTATCAGTAACTCAATTATCAGTAACTTCAGATATCAGTTACTCAGTATCAGAACTCAGGACCTAGCTTCAGACAAGCTTAGTCACAATATTTATTTATATGTACATTAGTACATACTCAGTTTTTTATAGTAGGATAAGTTATCCATGTACTCTTATGTTCAATTACTTTATATCATACAGTCAGTTATTGTTCAAGCATATGAACCTGTGCATTCAATGTTACCTCATCTAGAATACCAGTATATTCCATGTACTGATGCATACTCTTTCTTTGTGCTATGATTTCTCATATCATAGGTTCGGATGCTCAGGTTCTCGACCACGCATAGATAGACATAGATTTATCCAGCAACAGTAGATTAGCAGTGAGTCCTCATTATTCGAGGATATTCTCTTATTTTATTATTTCAGTAGACTCAGTATTTTAGTAGATGTAGTTAGTTTGGGGATTGTCCCATCAACTCCACTTTAAGATAGTTTCAGTTAGAGACTTTTCAGACTAGTTTTCAGACGGTGTTCAGTTTTACAGATTGTTATTTCAGTTCATACATTTTAGCAGTACTTACAAATTTTGAACCTTATGTCATGACAGCCTATTTTCCATATTTATTACAGTATCATATTTCAGTGCTCATAGAAGATATCAGTCATGGGTTAGCTTATGGTACTTTGGGTCGTAAGCACCATGTAGAATCCAGGGTACAGACTCGGGGCATTACAAGATGACTTTTTATGGAGAGTATGTCCTTGTTTTTGTGGTCTTTCTCTACAACATTGAGTCCTCCCTCACTGTACTGAGAGAGTTGTTGTTGTATTGGAAGTGTAGCGGTGTCACTACCTTAGAGGAGTTGGAATTTTTCAAACAACTTTCTATGGCTTCTTGCATTAATGATTAACTTCTTAAGGAAAATTAATGAAAACATGAAACGATAGACTTATTTTTTCCTTTTAGATGCAAATACTACTATGCACCAATATGAAAATGTCCCTTATGAGAGATTTTTTAGTAACTAGTGCAAGATATGGTTCATACAATAGAAAGTTAGAGGCCTTATGCAAGAGAGTGGATTTATGATTGACATTGTGGTTGCGAAGTGTTGGAGTTTTATAATCATTCATATGAGGTAAGGTAGTGAACACTATTAAAGAACACTTACAACTACTTAGAGAATTAGTCAAGGAACTTCTATTCCATGCTCCCCATCATGGACTAGACTAACCTAGATCCGATGATCTGCGTCTAGGTTGTGGATATTCCAATCGATAAGGAGACCTTGAATAATGTTATATGGTTATGTTGGATGATGGACAGTGTAGGGTAAATATGATGGTAGTGAATAATAAGACATAAAAGTCCTATAAGTTAATAAACACATGGGGATCAAGGGAAGCAAATTCACCTCGGATGCTTAAAGTTTGTTGAACTTTGTTGTAAAGATGATTTATTCTTTTGGAAAAAATAACAATCTCAACTGCCCATAGTGACATGACCTGAATAGGGGCCTTGTCACAATAGGCATCCCAATTCTAACTAGGACCGGGGACCACCCCTGATACCCAACCCATCCTCTAAACACGTTTCCTGAGTTGGGTGAATTTCAAGCATTTAATAGGATTGTGTTTATTACAATTGCAGACTCTAGGATAGGTCCAGAACAGTGACCAACCCATGAAAATCCAATTATCCAAATCCAACCAATAGCCATACAAAACAAAAACAATAACCAAATACAAGTCCATAACATAAAATAATGGAACAATAATAAATACAGTAAAGTGGTATCAGCCACAATACCAATGCCAATACTAAGGCTGATTCCAATACCGACCCCGCCATTTCCAAACAATAAAAGTTCCACAAAGCCTCTAACTAAAAGTAGGAGAATATTTGGTTAGGACATGCCCCCAACCATAGCCAAAACCAATGTCTATGAAATAATCAAACTATGTAAGAACATCCATGACATGAAATGGAGCATTCCATAATATGAAAGCTCGTTATTTTAATCCAACTGAGTTGATCCAGAATTCAATCACTAAGCTAAATAAGTAGAATTGTCGGTTCCTGCATTATGTGGGATACAGCTGACCGAAAATAGTTTAGAGGGTAAACGCTAGCAAGTTCTTAGGATAAGGATAAAATAATGCTAACCTTTAAAACTAAGTAAGCAAACCATATGTATTCACAACCATATATGTATGTCTGTGTGTGTATATATATATATATAACCATGGTGGGAAAGGGGTCCGGGTGTATCATGCCATTAAAACCACTAATAAAGGTTCGTGTAGATTAACCATCCTACAACAACCCACGAGATATATGGGTACAGTGTAACCCCTTAACCGGGCCCTGATGCATGTAACTGCATGAACTAGAGACACGAAAGTAGTAGGGTATTCCTGTGTACCTTTCGCTCACAATGAGATATATGTACAAGTGAACTTAGGGGATTCCTGTGTACCCCATAACTATCATATAAGATTATCATGACCAATCCTTATGTCGTCTACCATTAGTTTCCAGTATCTGTCCATTGGACTATCACCTTCACGGTTAGCTATCACACCCCGCTATTATTGCCTATTTAAAACCATTACTACACAACCAAACCAACATTACATTTATTATTAACCAATGTTATAAGTAGTGGTATCGTCATACTGATAATAGCTTGCAAGCACTCTCCTTATCTGACCTTTTAAAGATAAGGGATTCCCATAAGTTGACTTGGGGGAATCCTATGTACCCCACAAGTAATCATTATTATGTTTGCTTGGGGGATTCTATTGTACTTACAAGGCTTTTAATTATACAAACCATAACCACCAAATTTTTATCATTTAACCATTCCAAACCATTTATACCACCTAGGTTTTCATTACCAAATTATGCCATGTAATAGTTCAATTAATGTACAACAATTTAACCAATAACATTCTCATAGACATTTTATTAAATATGTTGGGGGCATAGTATTTCCAAAGCAAAAACCTAGTACCAATTTACCATTCCCATGCAACTAATTGTTCAAACCACCATAATTATATGAAAACCATAAGTAAAACACATGGTAAAACCATAAACAACTATTTTAACCAATAGCTCGAACATATATTTTAAAACCCAAAACCATAAAATATTAATGCCATGAAATCAATTTATAAAATATGCCTTTAGTTGGAACTAACAATGAGGGACGAGTAACATGCCTTAGATTGAGAAGAAGATGAGAAAAAATCACTCCTATGAGCCTCAATTGACCACCTTGAAGGAAACCCTAGGTTTTTCTTTACCCAAGAGCCTTGAGAGATTTTGAGAGAGTTTAAAGTGTTTAATTGATTGTAAATAGGTTAATGAAGCCACAAAAAGGTTTTTTAAATCGTGGGGTCTTAAGGAGTTATAAGAGAAAATGTCCAAATTACCCCCAACTTAAACTGTATTAATTTCTCATAGGAGTGTATGAACACCCACCCATCCGTACCCTAAGGTATGAGTGGTACCCACAACTCTTACCCCAAGTAGAATCCCCCTCCCCACACCAACCAATCTGCATATCCAAAGTCCCACTCGTAGCAATCATATGATTGGTACCCATAACCGTACCCTGGGTAGAAAAGAATCACCTAGGTTAAGACATAGGACATCATACGAGTTGCATCATTCGAATCACACACCATCATATGACCCATATAGAGAAGTTGTACCTTGGACAATAGCCAACCCAACTACACTGATCAATATATGAGTGATGACCCCTAAACTGTATCCCAACATACGACTAGTACCCCTAGTCGTATACTATCCAAAGAGTTTGAAACTCATGAAATTTCTAGGGATCAAAGACCAGGGTGTTTCAGTCTCCCCCACTAGGATCATTCATTTCCGATTGACGAAAAAAGGTAGTACACGCATGAATTACACCATAACATAACCATTCGAACCTTTAACTATGTTAGAAAACAAAGATGCAAGGAAATCAACCTCCCTTTAACTAGTTTAGAAAAAAACGTGGGATCAAGAACAAATATCTTCTGCATAAATATCCAAAGTTGAAAAAAAATGCAGATACTTGGACTTCATGTCCTAATCAAGTTCCCATATAGTTTCTTCCACCTTGTGGTTCCTCCATAAAACCTTAACTGAGGCTACGACCTTAGTCAGCAATCGATGAACTTGCTGATCAAAGATCTCAATTAGGACACCTTCATAAGACAGAGGTTTTGAGATACCCAATCTTTCCATAGTAACAACCGATGAAGTATTACCTATACACTTTCTCAATAGAGATATAAAATACTAGATCAAAGGAGCTCAAACTAGAAGGAAACTCTAATTCATACGCCACATTACCAAATCTTCTTAAAACCACATAAGGACCAATATATGGGGGATTAAGCTTTCCCTATTTCTCGAATCACATTACTCCATTCATAGGAGACATATTTAGTAACACCCTATCCCCAGCCTCAAACTCTAAGTTCTTATGCCTTACATTCACATAGGACTTTTAGTGACTTTGAAAATCCTTAAGCCTATCCCAAATCACCTTGATTTTCTACATAGTCTGATAAACCAAATGTGGCCAAACATATCCACCTCACAAAGATCAAACCACCCAATATGAGATCAACACCTTCTACTATACAATGCCTCAAAAGGGACCATCCCCAATGCTAAAATAATTATGATTGTTATAAGAAAACTCTGGAAAAGGTAGGTGCTCAACCCAATTAACACCATAATAAATCATGCATGCATGAAGCATAATCTTGCAATTTTTAAATACTCTTTTCTATGGGTGAAAAGCAGTACTCAGACTAACCTTAGTACCCAAACCCTTCTTAAATGACTGGCAAAAGTAAGATCAATATTCATAGCACAATCAGAGATAATCGAAATAGGTACCCCATGCATCTTCACAATCTCCAGAAGATACCACCTTACATCATCCCCAGTCAAAACGTTAGTCCTCACTGTCAATAAGTAAGCCAACATTATCATTCTATCCACGATGACCCAAACTGAATCAAATTAGTTTCGAGACCGAGGATGACTGGTAACGAAATCCATGTTGATCATTTCCCATTTCTATTCAGAAAATTCAATTTCCTGATACAAACCCCTAGGTCTCATGTTCTCAAGAATAACTTGTCGACGCACCATGAATTTGGCCACAAAATTAGCCACATCCTTCTTCATACCATTCCACCAATATATCTCCTTAAGATCATGAAACATTTTTGTCAAATTGGTCTATAAACATAATGTGATTCATGTGCCTCAGCCAATATCCTTTATCATAAAAAATCAACGTCGGGAACACATAAGCTCTATTAATACCACAAGGTACTATCACCATTGATCTCAAATAACATTACCTTTTCCCCACCTACATCACCCTTGATTTTATTAATACAGGATCTTGCATTTGTTTCTCCTTGATCTCTGCACCAAGATACGATCGAACAACTTTCTGTACCAACACACCACCATACTTGGAGTCCAAAAGAAGAACTCAAAGATTTGAAAAGCAATGAATATCCTTCACCAACTCCCGCCTCTCCTTATACATATAATTTCAACTCCTTATGGAAAACCTAATAAAAGCATCAGTAATAATACTAGCCTTACTTAGATGGTAGTGAAGATTTATGTCATAATCCTTGAGAATCTCAATCCATCTCGTCTACCTGAGATTAAGGTCTTTCTAAGTGAACAAATACCGTAGACTCTTATGATAAGAAAATATGTCTACCTGCACCACATATAAATAGTGTTGCTATATTTTTAATGCAAACACCACCGTTAAAAGCCCCATATCATGAGTAGGATAGTTCCTCTCATGCACATTCAATTGTGTAGAAGCATAGGCTACCACCTTCCAATGATGTATCAAAACACAACCAAGCCCCACCTGGGATGCATCAGTGTAAATCACAAACACCTTATTTCCTTTAGGAAAATTCAAAACTAGAGCCCAAGTTATCTTACCCTTTATCCTCTCGAAACTACCCACACAAGCATCTGAACAAAAGAACTTTACCTTTTTCTGAGTAAACTTAGTCAATGGGGCAACTATCATTGAAAAGCTTTCCATAAACATCCTATAGTACCTAGCCAAACCCAAGAAGCTTAAAATATCAGTTGGAGTTGTAGGTCTAGGACACTTCCTAACCATCACCACCTTTTGTGTATCCACTATAAACCCCTCACTAAAATTAATATGACCTAGAAAAGTGATAACGTTCAACTAAAATTCACATTTAAAAAATTTGGGATACAACTATTGCTCTTTCAAGGTCTATAACACCACACGAAGGTGATTGTCAAAATCCACCTCACTCTTAAAGTACATCAAAATGTCATCAATGAACACAATGTCAAAAAAATCTAGATACTGATGAAATATCGTATTTCTTAAATCCACAAACGTCGTCAGGGCATTACTCAAACCAAATGACATAACCAAGAACTCAAAGTGCTCATACTAGGTTCAGAAAGTTGTATTAGAGATATCCGTCTTCCAAATCATAACCTGATGATACCTAGACCAAAGATCTATCTTAGAAAAATTTTTAGCACCCTGCAACTGATCAAATAAGTCATGAATCCTCAGAAAAGGATACTTGTTGTTAATAGTCACCTTATTTAGCTGTCGATAGTAAATATACATCTAAAAGGACCTATTCTTCTTAAGGACGAATAACATCGGTGTACCACACGGGGGCATACTAGGATCGATGAAACCCTAATCCAAACTATCATTAAGTTGCTCCTTGAGTTCCCTTAACTCAGCTGGAGCCATTGTATAAATAGGAATAAATAATGGACCAGTGTTCGAAACAAAACCAATCCCAAACTCAATCTCCCTATTCGGAGGAACACTAGGAAGATTATCTAAAAAGACCTCAGGAAACTAATTCACCACCGGAACTGAATGCAAAGATGGACCTTCCAAGTATGAGTCTTTAACCCGGACTAAATGATAAAGATACTCTTTAGAGATTAACCTCCAATCTCTATGATATGATATAAACATCCCCTTAGGATCTAGAAAACTACCCTCCCACTCAATAATCGGTTCACCAGGGAACCTAAAGACAACTTTATGGATCCGACAATCTAAATATGCATAACACGAGTGTAACCAATCCATCCCCAGAATAACATCAAAATTCACTAAATCTAATTCAAACTAATCCACCAAAGTCTCCTTACTACCAACAGATACCACATACCCCATTTAGACTCTTTTAGCAACCACAGAGTCATCTATCATGGTAGATATAGAAAAATAATCCTAAAAATATTGGAGAACAAAACCAAATACACAGGCCCAAATGGGGTCACATAAAAGAGAGTGGACCCTAATCAAGTAAGCAATAAACATCTCAAGAAAAGAGTTATAACATACCAATCACGATATCAAGCGATGCCTCAGACTCCTATTGGGTAGTCAGTGTATATAATCTATTCATGCCAGTGCCAGTACCAGAACTAAAAATAAATGCATAAGCAACACCCTTTAGTGTAGGAGCAGATGAAGAGGCAACCAGATGTTGTTTGCTCCCGACACAACCTTACCAACCACAAAGTTTCTGAGCACATGGTCTGGCTGACCATATTTCAAACACCTGTCTCTCCTCTTATCGTAGAAACCCCAATGTAACAAACTATACAACCTACATAGAGGACATGATGAGGCTAACTAAACCTACCAAGCCTTAGATTGGACACCCTATGCCTTGAATTTATTTCTATTCTACTGATGACTATCACCCGACTAGTTCGAGTAAGAAGCATTAGCTGTGGAGAAAGAACTAGAACTCCCTACTTCTTCTTTGACTGCTTACAATAATACCGACCATTTTTCTATTATCCACCCTGCCTAGAGAACCTAAACCTCTTACCCTGCCTTTCACCTACCTCAGCCTGCTTTCTCTTTTCATTCTTTAGCTCTTGTATATGAGCAACCAACCTAGAGATATCTATTTCCTTGATCAGCAATAAAGTCTTGCTTTTAAGGATCAACTCACAAGAAAATCTTAAAGCAAACTTTCTCATCCTACCCCTCATATCTAGCACCAATTCTTGATCGTACTTAGACAACAGGTGAAATTTCAAGGTATATTACTTTATCAACATCTTTCTCTATTTTAGATTAACAAATTCTTCTGCCTTTGCTTCCCTCAACTCCTAAGGAAAGAAGAAGTCTAGAAAAGTATTAGAAAAAGTCTCGCACAGAGAAGGCTCATCAACCTCACCCCTTGCCTGATCCTATTCCTCATACCATGGGTATGCCACATCCTTTAGATGATAGGCAACAAAATTTATCCCTTCCACATTCGTGGCCTGCACACTCTGAAGATCTTTTTTATTTTATTCAGAAAGTATGAGGATCCTCCTTCACCTTAACTATAGTAAAAGTAAGAGGACTAAACCTCATAAACTACAAAACCCTCGTATGCTCAAAATATGTAATACCAGATGCACTAGGCTCATCTGGGAAGCTACCAACTGAGAAATCATATGGATCAACTAACGAAACTCCACATTCATCACGTCTACCTGAGAAGCCTGAGGAGGACAGGAAGAAACCTGTGGAACGTGAGAAATATTTGAGACCGAACCTATAAAGAGAATATAGATCCCCTGAGTTGCATATGTAAAATCAATATCATCCCCAGTTGGGACATAGGAGTTGTCATTAACTTTAGATCATCGAGGAATGATCTAAAAATCAAATAAATAGAATTAGAAGAGATTCTAGTACTTAGACTCTATGCTTTAAAATAGAATACAAAGAAGAGAAATATTTCCTAAATGCCTTGTAGCCTCTCTTTGATAAGTGTAGCGCGTTACACACCCTTAAAAGAAACTCCACTCAATACGGTTTTGTGTACTCTTAATTGACCATGTATCTAAAGATCTGATACCAACATAACAAGACCTGAATCAGGGCCTTGTCATAATGGGCATCCTAAGACCAACCAGGATTAGGGACCACCCCCGATACCCAAATCAAACTCTAATTGCATACTCTGAGTTAGATGAATTTCAAATATATAATAAGATAACGTTTATTACAATTACAAAATCTAGGATAGGTCCATGACTGTGACAAACCCAAGAAAGTTCAACCATCCAATTCCAGCTAATTACCATACCAAAACCAAAATAATAACCAAATAAGAGTTCATAATATAAAAGAATGGAATGATCATAAATACAATATAATGATATCATCCCCAATACCAATACTATAGCTGACACCAATATCTATACTGCCATTCCAACATAGTAGTTCCACAAAACCTTTAACAAAAAGTAAAATAATATCTCATTAGGACATGCACCCAACAATAGAAAAAACAAATGTCTATGAAACCTAAGTGTGTTAAAACATCTATGACATGAAATGGAGCTTTTTGGAATATATAAGATCACCCCTTCAATCCAACTGAGTTGATCATAAATCTGTTCACTAAGAATGATGAGTAGAATGGCCTATTCCTGTATTCCGTAGGGATACAACCGCCCAAAGATGGGGTAGCGGGTAAACGCTAGCAAGTACTCAGGTTAAGTATAAAATAATGCAAACCTTTAAAACCAAGTAAACAAACTATATTCATTCACAAGAATACATACATATATATGTATAACCATGTTGGGAAAGGAAATCGGGTTTAGCGTGCCATTAGAACCATTAAGCTGGGTATGTGTAGCTTAACCTTTCTAGAACCACCCATGGGCTATATGGGTCCAGTGTAAACCTCTGAACTGTCCTCGATGTGTGCAGACGCACAAACCAGAGATACCATAAGAGCAGGGGATTCCCGAGCTCCCTTTGCTCTATATTATAAATATGTACAAGTGTACTTATGATTCTCTTGTACCCCATATGTATCATATATGATTATCCTGACCAATCCTCATATTGACAACTATGGTTTTCGAGTGTCTGTTGATTTGACTCACACCTTCATAGTTAGCTATCACACCCCACCATTATTGCCCAATTAAAGCCATTACCATACAGCAAAAACACCATTCCATTTATTATTAACTAACGCTATAAGTGGTGGTATCATAATATTGACTATGGCTTGAAAATAATATCAAAAGTCGACCTTTTAAAGTTAAGAGATTCCCATGTACCCATAGATTATATTATTAAGTTGACTTGGGAGAATCTAATGTACCCCACAAGTAATCATTATTATGCTTGCTTGGGGTTTTCTTTGCACCCCATAAGGATTTCAATTGGACCAACCATAACCACCAAGACTTTACCATTTAACCATTCCAAACAACTTAAACCATTAAACTATTTAAGGTTCCATTACCAAATTATATTAAGTAATAGTTCAATGAAAGTCCAACAATTTAACCAAGAATATTCTCATAGGCATTACATCAAACATGGTGTGGGTATAGTATTTCAAAAGCTAAAACCTAGTTTCAATTAACTATTCCCATGCAACCTATTTTTCAAACCGCCTAAATATTATGTAAACCATAAGTGAAAGACATGGGAAAACCATAACAAACAATTTTAACAAATATCCCAATATATATTTGAAAACCCAAAACCATACAATATTTATTCCATGAAAAAAATTCATAAAATATATCTTTAGTTCGAACTAACAATGAGGAAGGAGTAACATGGCATAGATTGAGAAGAAGATGAGAAGAAAAAATTCCTATGAGCCTTAATTGACCACCTTGAAAGAAACCCTAGCTTTTTGTTAACTATTGAGCCTTGATAGATTTTGAGGGATTTTAGAGTGTTTGATTGATTGCAAATAGGTTAATGAAGCCATAAAAAGGTATTTTAAGTGGTGGGATCTTAAGGATTTATAAGGGGAAATGTTCAGAGTACCCCCATATTAAACTGTATTAATTTCCCACATCAGGGTAGGACTAACCCCCATCAGTACCCTAGGATACGAGTGGTACCCACCACTCATACCCAAGCAGAATCCCAATGCCCATACTGACCAACCTACGACCCCAAAGTCACACTCATACCCAATCATAAGATTGTTACCCATAAAACGTAACCTAGACAGAATAGAATCACCTATGTTAACACATAGAACATCATAAGAGTTGCATCATATGACTTGTAACCCATCATATGACCCTTATAGAGAATTCGTACCTTAGATAGTAGCCAACCCAACCAATCAATATATGAATAATGACCCCTAAATCATATCCCAATATATGATTAGTACCCCTAGTCATATGATATCTAGAGAGTTCAAAACTAAAGAAATTTCTAAGAATCAAAATCCAGGGTATTTTACTTAGGAATTAGTGATGGCATGCAGTTTTTACCAGATAGATATGCATGTGGGGGCACATATCATAAAGAAGTAGGGGAGTTTTTCTATAGCTAGTTCGATGAACCTGCCGTTTCCCAACCTAATTACTATGTTATCTCAGTAGGAAAATATGCCCAGGAAGCGGGGCGACTCTATCAGTGAGTGTGATATACCTTTTGATAGACTAAGGGAGAAAGGTTTATAGGGGCTAAATAAGTAAAAGAGACGAATAAGCATTGAGGGCAAGAGAAGTAAGGGTCAGTGAGAGGTTAAAGTTGGGACTGATGCAACATAGCTTGAGGTACCCTTAGAGCATCTAGTGGTGGACTTGGCCGAGGTCAAAGAGATGCTGAGGGGTTTTCCTTTATCTCCTTAAGAGCTGGTTCCATCTAGTATTATGGTTCCATATGATTTTATGGTGCTATTGATTCATCCCCAGAATAACATCAAAATTCACTAAATCTAATTCAAACTAATCCACCAAAGTCTCCTTACAACCAACAGATACCACACACCCCATTTAGAATCTTTTACCAACCACAGAGTCATCTATCATGGTAGATATAGAAAAATGATCATAAAAAAATGGCAGAACAAAACCAAATACACAGGCCCAAATGGGGTCACGTAAAAAAGAGTGGACCCAAATCAAGTAAGCAATAAACATCTCAAGAAAAGAGTTATAACATACAATTCACGATATCAAGCGATGCCTCAGGCTCCTATTGGGTAGTTAGTGTATATAATCTATTCATGCCAGTGCCAGTACCAGAACTAAAAATAAATGCATAAGCAACACCCTTTAGTGTAGGAGCAGATGAAGAGGCAACCAGACTTTGTTTGCTCCCGACACAACCTTACCAACCACAAAGTTTCTGAACACATGGTCTGGCTGACCATATTTCAAACACATGTCTCTCCCCTTATCGTAGAAACCCCAATGTAACAAACTATAGAACCTACATAGAGGACATGATGAGGCTGACTAAACCTACCAAGCCTTAGATTGGACACCCTATTCCTTGAATTTATTTCTATTCTGCTGACGACTATCACCCGACTGGTTTGAGTAAGAAGCATTAGCTGTGGAAAAAGAACTAGAACTCCCTACTTCTTCTTTGACTACTTACAACAATACCGACCATTTTTCTATTATCCATCCTGCTTAGAGAACCTAAAACTCTTACCCTGCCTTTCACCTACCTCAGCCTGCTTTCTATTTTCATTCTTCAGCTCTTGTATATGAGCAACCAACCTAGAGATATCTATATCCTTGATCAGCAATAAAGTCTTGCTTTTAAGGATCAACTCACAAGAAAATCTTGAAGCAAACTTTCTCATCCTAGCCCTCATATCTAACACCAATTCTTGATCGTACTTAGACAATAGGTGAAATTTCAAGGTATATAACTTTACCGACATCTTCCTCTATTTTAGATTAACAAATTCTTCTGCCTTTGCTTCCCTCAACTCCTAAGAAAAGAAGCAGTCTAGAAAAGTATTAGAAAAAGTCTCGCACAGAGAAGGCTCATCAACCTCACCCCTTGCCTGATCCTATTCCTCATACCATGGGTATGCCACATTCTTTAGATGATAGGCAGAAAAAATTATCCCTTCCATATTCGTGGCCTGCACACTCTGAAGATCTTTTTAATTTCATTTAGAAAGACTGATGATCCTCCTTCACCTAACTACAGTAAAAGTAAGAGGACTAAACCTCATAAACTACAAAACCCTCGTATCCTCAAAATATGTAATACCAGATGCACTAGGCTCATCTGGGAAGCTACCAACTGAGAAATCATATGGATCAACTAACGAAACTCCACATTCATCACGTCTACCTGAGAAGCCTTAGGAGGACAGGAAGAAACCTGTGGAACGTGAGAAATATTTGAGACCGAACCTATAAAGAGAAAATAGATCCCCTGAGTTGCATATGTAAAATCAATATCATCCCCAGTTGGTACATAGGAGTTTTCATTAACTTTAGATCATCGAGGAATGATATAAAAATCAAATAAATAGAATTAGAAGAGATTCTAGTACTTAGACTCTATGCTTTAAAATAGAATACAAAGAAGAGAAACATTTCTTAAATGCCTTGTAGCCTCTCTTTGATAAATGTGGCGCGTTACACACCCTTAAAAGAGACTCCACTCAATACGGTTTTGTGTACACTTAATTGACCATGTATCTAAACATCTGATACCAACATGACAAGACCTGAATCAGGGCCATGTCATAATGGGCATCCTAAGACCAACCAGGATTGGGGACCACCCCCGATACCCAACTCAAACTCTAAATGCATACTCTGAGTCAATTGAATTTCAAATATATAATAAGATAACGTTTATTACAATTACAAAATCTAGGATAGGTCCATGACTGTGACAAACCCAAGCAAGTCCAACCATTCAAATCCAGCTAATTACCATACCAAAACCAAAATAATAACCAAATAAGAGTTCGTAATATAAAAGAATGGAATGATCATAAATACAATCTAATGATATCATCCCCAATACCAATATTATAGCTGACAACCATATCGATACTGCTATTCCAACATAGTAGTTCCACAAAACCTTTAACAAAAAGTAAAATAATATCTTATTAGGACATGCACCCAACAATAGCAAAAACAAATGTCTATGAAACCTAAGTGTGTTAAAACATCTATGACATGAAATGGAGCTTTTTGGAATATATAAGATCACTCCTTCAATCCAACTGAGCTAATCACAAATCTATTCAATAAGAAGGATGACTGGAATGGCCTATTTCTGTATTGCGTGGGGATACAACCGCCCAAAGATGGGGTAGTGGGTAAACGCTAGCAAGTACTCAGGTTAAGTATAAAATAATGCAAAACTTTAAAACCATGTAAACAAACTATATTCATTCACAAGAATACATACATATATATATATAACCATGTTGGGAAAGGGAACCGGGTTTAGCATGCCATTAGAACCATTAAGCTGGGTATGTGTAGCTTAAACTTTATAGAACCACCCATGGGCTATATGGGTCCAGTGTAAACCTCTAAACTGGCCTCGATGTGTGCAGCTGCACGAACCAGAGATACCACAAGAGCAGGGGATTCTCGAGTTCCCTTTGCTCTCTATTATAAATATGTACAAGTGTACTTACGATTCTCTTATACCCTATATGTATCATATATGATCATCATGACCAATCCTCATGTTGGCAACTATGGTTTTTGAGTGTCTGTTGATTTGACTCACACCTTCATAGTTAGCTATCACACCCCACCATTATTGCCCAATTAAAACCATTACCACACAGCAAAATCACCATTCCATTTATTTTTAACCAACGCTATAAGTGGTGGTATCATAATATTGACTATGGCTTGAAAGTAATGTCAAGAGTCGACCTTTTAAAGTTAAGAGATTCCCATGTACCCATAGATTATATTATTAAGTTGACTTGGGAGAATCTAATGTACCCCACAAGTAATCATTATTATGCTTGCTTGGGGTTTTCTTTGCACCCCATAAGGATTTCAATTATCCCAACCATAACCACCAAGACTTTACCATTTAACCATTCCAAACAACTTAAACCATTAAACTATTTAAGGTTCCATTACCAAATTATATTAAGTAATAGTTCAATGAAAGTCCAACAATTTAACAAAGAATATTCTCATAGGCATTACATCAAACATGGTGTGGGTATAGTATTTCCAAAGCCAAAACCTAGTTCCTATTAACCATTCCCATGCAACCGATTTTTCAAACCGCCAAAATATTATGTAAACCATAACTGAAAGACATGGGAAAACCATAACAATCAATTTTAACAAAAATCCCAATATATATTTGAAAACCCAAAACCATACAATATTTATTCCATGAAAACAATTCATAAAATATATCTTTAGTTGGAACTAACAACGAGGAAAGAGTAACATGGCATAGATTGAGAAGAAGATGAGAAGAAATAACTCCTCTGAGCCTTAATTGACCACCTTGAAAGAAACCCTAGCTTTTTGTTAACTCTTGATCCTTGATAGATTTTGAGGAATTTTAGAGTGTTTGATTGATTGCAAATAGGTTAATGAAGCCATAAAAAGGTATTTTAAGTCGTGGGGTCTTATGGATTTATAAGGGGAAATGTTCAGAGTACCCCCATATTAAACTGTATTAATTTCCCACATCAGGGTAGGACTAACCCTCATCAGTACCCTAGGATACGACTGGTACCCACCACTCATACCCAAGCAGAATCCCAACCCCCACACTGACCAACCTTTGACCCCAAAGTCACACTCATACCCAATTATAAGATTGTTACCCATAAACCATAACCTAGATAGAATAGAATCACCTATGTTGAGACATAGAACATCATAAGAGTTGCATCATATGACTTGTAACCCATCATATGACCCTTATAGAGAATTCGTACCATAGATAGTAGCCAACCCAACCACACAGATCAATATATGAGTAATGACCCCTAAATCATATCCCAATATATGATTAGTACCCCTAGTCATATGATATCTAGAGAGTTCAAAACTAAAGAAATTTCTAAGGATCAAAATCCAGGGTATTTTACTTAGGAATTAGTGATGGCATGCAGTTTTTACCAGATGGATATGCATGTGGGGGCACATATCATAAAAAAGTAGAGGAGTTTTTCTATAGCTAGTTCGATGAACGTCTACCCTTTCCCTACCTAATTACTACGTTATCTCAGTAGGAAAATATGCCCAGGAAGTGGGGCAACTCTATTAGTGAGTATGATGTGCCTTTTGATAGACTGAGAGAGAATGGTTTATAGGGGCTAAATAAGTAGAAGAGACGAATAAGCATTGAGGGCAAGAGAAGTAAGGGTCAGTGAGAGGTTAGAGTTGGGACTGATGCAACATAGCTGGAGGTACCCTTAGAGCATCTAAGGGTAGACTTGGCCGAGGTCAAAGAGATGCTGAGGTGTTTTTCTTTATCTCCTTAAGAGCTGGTTCCATCTAGTATTATGGTTCCATATGATTTTATGGTGCTATTGATTCACTTGGATTGAGCCCACATAAGCAACCGGGCAAATTTAGAGACAGAGAAGAGGAAGAGTTACTCCCAGGTTTGAGTATTGGTTTGACTATTGAAGGGAATAGAGATTCTTATAAAGACCTTAATTACAACGAAGAAACTTTCCAGGGTGGAGATGGAGGATGCCAAGATTTTTTTCTTACTATGTAGTTGGATTAGGATGATTTTTGAAATTCATACACTTAATAAGATAGAGCATCCACCCAGGATATAGCATAGTACACCTCTTGGCCCCAATATCCTCTGTTCTTCATTTACTATTTTAATTGTGGTATTTTTTGGATAAATAGCCTTATTTGTAGGCCAGTATTTATTATAAATATCATTTTATCGAAAGACATAAACATATAAATTTGTAGAAAAGTGATGTCCTTAAATAGGGGACTATATTTGGGGGCGTTCTGCCTCATTGTTCAGTACGACATATGATATCATCCTCCGCATTAAATGTTATGGAAAGAATTTATCTGTTGTGGTAGACTTCTTCTATCTTGTACGCACGTTGCAACAGTCACTTCCTCACAGAAGTAAGACTACTGAAGCAATAAATATGTCATTGTAGTGATGAGCTTGTTGGATATAGTACCAACTTTTACCTTTTTCACAAGGTTAATTCTCTTCATAACCTCATCAATATGGAGTGCATAAATATTATATCCATGCATAAAAAGTTATCATAATCTCCATCCATGCAAATTTTACTATTGACCTATCAAACAAAAAAATAAAAAGTTCACCACAAATCATACAACTAGTACACAAATCAAGACTTTTATTGCCAGATAACAATTAAAATTGACTAGATTTAGGATTTTAAACCGAGATACCAATTGGAATCAACTAGGTTCCAATTTAAAATAGTTGAGATACAAATTGGATTTAACTAGATAAAAGATGAATTCAGCCTAAGTATATAACAAACTAAGATAGAACGATGGGGAAGATGAAAGGAAATAACTCTTGGATGCCTTATATCTTATTGACGATTTGATGTGGACATTAACTCACCAAATTTCAAGACTCTACTCGGTATTGCCCTTGTATGTATGATACTAGTAACCTAATACTTTGATACCAACTATCGCATCCAAAATTACAAGGTAGTGCACGTATCAATTCTATTTGAACTAGATAAGAGAACCCTTACCACCCAATCATGTCTTATGCAAATTTTCTTAAATAAAATATTTTTATAATATATCATTCAATCTAAAATATATTCATAAATAATAATTCTCAAAAACATTTTTGATTTTCAACTTAATAGATTACATCATTTCCCAAGGACCCAGTCTAAATATGTATACGAGCATCTATACAGAGTAAGACGAGAATTAAAAGACTCAACTTCAACATAAGAAATGAGATTGTAATGACCCTTCAAGTTATTTTCTACTTTTTTTCTTATTTTTTCCATTAGATATTTTCTATAGTATTTCCAAGTCATTTATGACATGCTGGAACTTATAGTACGATTACCGGGAAATTCAATTTGTTTTTTAAAAAAAATCCTATTTTCAAGTCTTGGGTTGCAGGCTTCGATGGGCCGACCTATTTTTTTAAATAAATACCATTATGTTTACAATATTTTAAATTTCAATTTCAAAATATTCATAACATTAATGTGTACAAGAAAATATTACATGGTGTTACTACTTGCTAGTGAAGTCTCAAATTTATTTATTTTGAAAATATAATCCTAATAATCTAAAATAATGAATAATTGTTGAAATGATATTATTTTAACCAAATATAATATTAATTAGAAAATAAATAGTTAATGAGTATCAATATAATTAGTTAATTAGAAATATTAACCTAATTAGACTTCAATAGTAATATATTAAACTTTGCAAATTGAACAATGGAAGTAGGCATCTTTTTGTGTTTTTAGTAAGAATGGGTGAGGGTATTCTGCCAAAATATTAGGCACAAGTAATAAATAAGTGGATACTAAAGATCTGAGATACGGTAACTAAGGTCTACACTACAAAGAAGAAGACGCTTGGTGTTGTTCATAGTGGAAAAATATAAATACTAAATATTAAATAGTTATTTCTTAAAAAAATTAGGATTTTGTACATTTATTATTCTCCTAATTTATAAGAATAATTAATATTTACAGATTTATGATAAGTTAAGTGGAATTTGAGTTTGAACTTCTCTGGATATTTTTACTACTTGTATTATTATTTTCAATTATTTTTATTTAGCCCATAGTACTGCCCATCCCTTATTGCTTAAGGCCTATGGGTCTACAGGCTTATCAAGGTCGGGTTCAAAAAATTTTCTTCTTAAATGAGTTACAAAAATCTAAGCCTAACCCAGTCCAATTAACGGTTAGGCTAATCAAGCCCAATAGGTCTGGTCCATATTAACGACTCTAGATAATATCACAATGTGCTTCCAATGTTTCAAGTTATAATATTATCAGCATAATCTTAGTCTTTAACAAAAGTCAATTATGAAATACATTTAAGATGAAATGGAATGAAATGTAATGCAAAGAGATGATATGCCTAAAATTTCAACTCTTTCAATTCTATATACGCGATGCTTCTCAAAAATTCATCGAGAGTTCGTAACTCACGAGGGACTGTCAAGGTCCATATATGAGAATGAACAGTTTCCACATACCCGTGTGGACAATCTCATTGCAATAACATAAAATCAAGCAATCCCCAACATAGATAATCTCCATATGTCCAACTCATAATCATAAAATAATTGCAGCACAGATGATCACCCTGTGTTTGATCCATACTTATACTCGATCTCATGTCAATTCATATGCATGATATAATATCAACATAATAGAATGCTAATAATAAATCTCATTTCAGTCAAACATCATGTGTGCGGTATATACAGTCAACTATCATAAACATACATGTTTAGCAAATAAGCACGAACACATAAAAAGACCAACCAAGTAAACATTTCTTTTATATCACCATTTAATATATACTATTACAAACAAGAGCAATAACATACCCAGTAATATACCACAAGTGAGGTCTGGAAAGGGTAAAGTATATGCAGACCTAACCACTCTCTTGAAGTGGTAGAGAGCATATTTTTGAAAGATCATCGGCTCAAGTGTAACACGTCCATGTACAGAAAAAATAAAAATAATAACAAAAATATAAAAACTAATCTACCATTTACAAATAATAATTAGCCACAAAATAGTGTGATAGTTAAAACACAGTAGACAACAATAATGTTAGATATCTTCAACTAAACCTTAAGCTACCATACTATGATGTATATCAATACTCCTACCTGGAAAACCTTTTACTCTAATATGACCTACATCTACCCCTCTTTGTACCTATAATGTCAAACCTATCACACCTCCTTTCTTAGGCATTTGAACCTTGACTCATTAAATGTCTAAACCATGTCACTCTCACTTTTTTATCTTGTCCACCATGGAGGGCATGTCCAACTTATCTCTAATAATCTCAATACTTATTCTATCATATATAGTATGTCCATACGTCCATCTCAACATACTTATTTCTACGACATACATCTTTTGAACATGGGAGTTTTTTTTAGCCAACTCTTCATCCCGTATAGCAACATTGATCTAACAACTTTATAAAACACACCTTTAATTTTGGTGGTATCTTTTCACCACTCAAGACTTTGGAGGCATGTATCTACTTTATCCATTCGCATAAACTTGATAAGTGAAATCACCATATATGACCCCACTACCATGGATAATAAAGCCAAGAAATTTGAAATAATTAGTCTTGGTGAGAGTCCATGTTATGATGTGTTGTGGATTTATAAGACTTTTAACATTTAAAACAATGAAAATAGACAAGTTTCTTAGGTTGTTTTATGAGATATGATGTATTTTGGGTATGTTTTATAGGAAATCAGGTTTGGAAATTGAAATTGATGAAAAAGATTAAAGTTGAAGTTTTTGTGTACTTATTAAGGTATTTCAAGGCATAAGTTCCACTTACCGGGCATAGTAGACAAAAATAGGTGCCAGAACTTGAAGTCTAGAGGCTTAAATGCCGGAAAAATAATACTCTATCACATACCAAGGTCACCCACAGTCCGTAGATGCCATCTACAGTCTAAAGGTGGACTTAGTAAGTTCCAGAGGGTCAGGTCTAGAGATCTTCAAGATTTAGGCAGGAGGGATGGAACTTACCAAGGACCACCTATAGCCTGAAGGTAGTACCTATGGTCCTTAGGTGGCCTAAGTTAGTTGCCACCGACCTAAAATTTCCTTTTTTTATTCGGGTTTTCATTTTTAGGGTTTCTTTGTATCCTATAAATAGCTTTTTGATATTTTTTAGTTAGTTTTTGCACTCTTAACACTTACAAACATATATTTGAATCCAAGATTCAATTTTTATCTTGGGATTACTTTGTTCTTTATTTTTTTTGATAATTCCGTTATGGACTTTGGGTTTTACATATTGATAATTATGATATTATTTAATTCTTTTTGTTATGAATTCTGTTGATCATTTCTCAAGCATGAGCAACTAAAGTCCTTAGCTAGGGTTGTGGGAATCCATGCATATTGATGAAGTAGGGTAAGTGCTAAGTTGTTCTGAATCTGTATCCTTTCTTGTATTGTACTATCTTTAGTCAAATAGATGTCTTAGCGATTGCAAATGGTAAAACCCCACCTAGAATATCACTACTTACACCATAAGAGAAGTAGTAACTAGGAAAAGATAATTTCATTAGTAATATGAAGATTAATTATCAATCTAGGCTAATTAATATCATTTATAAAAGAAATTTATCTATCATTTAATGAATTGAGTCTTAAAACATAATAGGTAACTGGGATCTAGGATAAGGGTTAGTAATGCAATATCCTCAGACTCAAAGGTTAAAGAATGAAATTTGTAAATGACTCCACAAGATAGTTGATACTACATAACTTATCTGAGTCTTCTTGCAAGGTACTGTGTTGGTTCAATAAATAACGATAAGCCAACTGAGTTCAGAAGCCTGTGAGAAAATAATCCTACTATTCTTGTACGACTGATTACAACCAAAGTTGTATTCTGCTACTTGTACGAGATTTTTACTACAAACCCCCCATTTACTTTTTATTGATCCCATTAAGTTCATAAAGATCGAGATATAATTTTGTGTCTTCTCTGTGGGTTTGACCCAAACCTAGTTGGATTACATTACTGGACAATGACTATTTTATCCTTCAGTTGGAGGTGTAGTTTGGGCATTGATCAAAATTTTGACATTGTTTTCGAGGAAAATGGTGTGAGTATTAATTGATATTTGTTGGAGTTAGATATATAGAGAGATTGTAGTAGGGGGTATGATGGTGATTGGAGATGAAAAAATGACTATAAGGATAAGGGAGATAGGTGTATACCATTGGGAATCTGTGATATAGAATTAAGAATGAAGGCATTATAGTCCAAAATATTGAAGGGTTATTAAAATCAGTAGACATTACTTAAGGATATTAAGGCAGATATCTTAGGTCTAACATAAAATTTTGACTCTCGTGCAATTGTAATCAAACAATTAGGGAAACAGTTTGGGCAGATGTATGCTAAGTTAAATCAAAGGCAGCTAGGTACCCTTCTGATTGACATGGCTCGGAGTACTCCAACCATCGGTTATAGTCTATAAATTACCACTAGGAGTGGTGCCCCTACTGTATATCCCCAAGAGCCTACTATTGAGGAGTCGAAAAATAATAATACAGCTATTGATGAGACACTTGAGGTAGAGTTTAAGAAGTTGAAATTTATTAATGATGATTATGAGACTGATCACATTGATGACTTGGTCTCTAAACCAAATGATAATATGAACTATTGTAGTGTGATTCCATCCTTTCTAATAGTATAAAAAGTATGACCCCGCAGTGGTCACTATTTTGTGTTCTATTGGGCCCTTCAACACCAAACAGGCTTTTGCAATCTGGGAGCCGAGATAAATTTGATGCTACTGGTTATATAATATATGATTGGGATGGGGACACAAAAACCTACATCCATGGTGATGTTTATGGGTGACTTTATTGCGAAGAAACCGGTGGGTGTTTTATGTGATGTAGTAGTAAGGATGGCATTCTCCATATTCCCAACTAATTTCATAGTTCTTGACTATGAGGTGAACTTTCAAGACCCTATTATATTAGGTATACCCTTCCTATCCATGGTATGGGCACTAATTGATATAGATTTGGAGTAGATAATGTTCCGACTGTATGATGAGAAAGTTGATTTTAATGTGTGTGATGCCCATGCTACACCTCCACTTTCAAGGTAATGTGATCACTACCAATTATAGTAACCCAATTAAAGTTGGGGTGGAGTCCCTAGGGAATATGTGGAATCATGGATCTCAACTATTGTAATCAACGGGCAGAGCTTGAAAAGTAAATGGGATGTTTTGAGTAGAAATATACAACTAGTGGAGAATATCAACTTTGATTGTAATCAGTCGAAGGTGAACACTAGGATTGGGTTTTCATCCTAGCTTCTCAACTATGTTTTCTTATAGTGCTTTATTGAACCAACTTATACCTTGGTTGCAGGATCGATAAGTTAAATACCATCAACAGTCTTTTGGACAAGCTAACAGATTTCACTTACCTTTTTAGTGTCAGGATATTGCCTTACTAACTCTTATCTTGTTCCCAGTTAACTATTAACTTTTGAGTCTCTAGTTATTAGATAAAAGCTAACCATTTTACTTAGATAATACCGAGTAGCGTGGATCGACAACAAAACTTCAAATTATTATTGTCATTATCTTTTCCTAGTCACTACTCCTATTTTAGAGTAAGTAGCAATAATCTAGGTGGGAACCTAACATTTGCAACCGCTATGGTAACTGTTAAAGTAAAGATAATACAATTTATACGTGGGTATTAATTCAGAACAATAAAAGCACTTCCCCTACATCATCAATCTGCCAAGGTTTTCACAGCCCTAGATAAGGATTTCTAGCTTCTCATGCTTGTGGAGTAATTAAAAACATTCATGATTAAAAGCATAAGATGAAATAACAATAATCACTAGTAAAAACAAAAAATTGTAACTGAATTAATCAACCAAAATCAATACAAGAGAATTCCAATAACAAAATAGAATCTCAGAATTAAAATACGTTTGTAAGTATCAAGATACTGTAGCTTCTACAAAAACCACACAAGGGGTATTTACAATGCATGATTAAATCCTAAAACCAAAACCCAAATGAAAATGGACAAAAAGGGTATGTGGCTACATGTGTTCTCCTTATTTGGCCTGGCCTTGGGTGCATGTGGTACATGTGGCCTGAGGTTAGGCATATGTGGTCACCACATGTGCTCAGACAAAAAAATCCTGCAGGTCCGCTCTTGCGATTTTGGACTTTTTACACATGCTTTATCTACATGCGGTCCACATGTTCTACATGTGGTCCGCATGTTGACCTAGGTAGGTGCCGAAAATCTTTTTTTTTAGTTCTTCTTCAATTCCCGCACATGATTTGGTCATGAAAAATCTGAAAAGTGTCACGAACACATGAAATTGATCACATAAGTACCCAAAAAAATACCTTTTTCATCTTTTTTTCATGAACTTAGCATCCAAAACATAGTTTCCTACAAAACATACCCAAAACACATTATATCTAAAAACCAAGCTCAAAAATTTGCATATTTTCCTCGCTTTAAGAATCAAAAGTGTTATATATAGAGAGAATATCAATTCCCTCAACTTAGAACATTTGCATATCCTCAGGCAACAAATCAAAACAAAACAAAACAACATTAGACGATTAATTAGGAGAATCTAAGATATTCAAGGTTGTCAATCAATACTTTAAACTAAAATCACAATACCCTTTCCTATCTTACTTTTATAAACCAACTACGTATAAACACAAAGCACAATGATGTGAAAAAATGGGATCAAGGTATGTCACTACATTAGCAATAGACAACCATGCATATGTACAAGTTACATTACCTAAATATGTAAGCAGATAGCAATATTACGCATGTTCCATCACAATAAAAATGTCCCACACAACCCTATGATATAATGCATGTAAATACAGGGAAAATCGAGAGACACTCACACTTAGAAGAGACATTCCAATCAATATGCATCAAATACCATCAGCTTGCCCTTATTTTCTTTACATTAACATTTAGACAGTCTGGATAGGATCATTGTAGGACTTTTCTAGGCTTATAATGTTGGCTTGGGTGATAGTATGGTACTTATAAAAATATCAAGGGAATCTCTCCTTGGCACTACACTATCCTTCGAGTCTCATTTATTATCGAATTTTCTGTTTTTATTCTATCCTTATTTATCTCTTTTGATTTTTTAATGCACATTCCTATTGGGTGTGGTCTTTTCTTCTTTCTTTTCACTTTTTTTCACAATTCTTTTTTCTTTTGTCATTTTATTTTCGTTTTTTACCATATCCATCCCACTAATTTCTTATCTTATTTTACCGTTCTACATACCGACTTTACACTACGCACCCTTACGATAGCCATCCTCAACTTAGGCGCTTATCCTGAGTTGAGGTGCACAATGTCCAAGGAGGACCTAGGATAAAAAACATTAATTGTAAAACAAATATAAAGGTGAAAGGTGTAACAAGAAGAACAGGCTATAAGGCTCAAAACATGGATCAAAGGATAGTATTTAACATAGGGAAGGTTATTTAGGCTAAAAGTAGTCTCATTTAAAAAACAGCCAATGATCCTTTCCTAACTAACTATCCTGTAACCTAGGCAATACTAACCAGGTAGGTTCTAAATTCAACACGCAAAGGGAACTAAGTATCATCTCACACACACATGGTATAAAGTCAATATTACAAACTACTATTTATCTGGTTCATGCAATTGTTATTAAGTAATTATCATGTCCCTAATCCTAATGCTATAATAAGTTCCACAATGTCCACAGATATATACATTCACATGGTTCAAAAATACAATTTTTTAAGGGGTTTTATTTTTCTCAAAAATCAATCAAAACAAAATAACTTCCCTAGATTCTTAAAAATCACCTAATTACAAAAAATACTACACAATATAAAATAAAACCCATCAACACAGATTAACCTAGACATGCCAATTCTACAACCATACCGTGGCTTACAGGAAAATAAGCATGTCAATAAAAATATGCGACCATTATGGTATACCCCACCCTCAAATAAAATTACACATTGTCCTAAATGAACTAAAATAATATAACACAACGGGAACGAGGACATACTGGGATAAACTAGGTGTTCATGTCATGAGCATGCCTAGATGGGGTCATATCAACTAGCGGAGGTAGTGGTGGTTGCAGTGCGCTACTAGATAGTGCACCCACTGCTATTGATGCATACCTCTTCCTCTCAAAAACTGTAGTATCCATCAAATCATGTATGATCTTTTAACAGCCTTGTCATATGGCATATCAGGATACTACAAGTCTCATATGTGACCTCTCTTAGACCTAACTATTGGCTCCTCTACATCATCCCTTTTGAAAAAGTCAAAATGGTTCGGTGTGCATGGAGGTGATATTTGGACCACTGTAGGTATGACTGGAGAAGTAGCTTCCACGTGGGCTCTTTTTTAGAGAGTGTACCGTTGCTCAAAATATATCCATGTCCTCCCTCATCTAGGATATATCTGATATCTCTGTCTTTGTAAATTAGGCTATAACCCAAATGCCAAACTCATTAAGACATGCCTATAAATAAGAACGTAGCTCAGGATGGGCAACACTCAATAAGGATCCTATCTAGCCTCTTCCATCTTGAATCTAGTCAAAACCACTAAATACATGTGCTCATATAGAGTTGTAATCTCAATCTCAACACCCAAAACTAAGCATTAGTTTCTCTCTGACAGCGCACTAGGCCTTGTAATAACTCTCTGGATATAGTATCATACTTGTAGCGAGAGTTGTAGTAGATGGGCAAGTGGGATCTGAAGACACACCAATCATCTCAAAGGTCGAAGATAGGGCTGATAAAGAAGTGGTTGGTGTCCCCTCATCTTGAGTACACAAAGTTAGGTCCTCTCTCTACTCCCCTATCCTAAAATCAACATAGACTCCCACATCGCCTCCATGTGAATCACCAGGATCTGTGGAAACTTATGGACCCTTAGTCTAGGACCGAGGAACTATGGAAGGCTTACTAGATCTCCTAGGAAGGTTCGAACGTGTTAGATCCTTCATACTTTTTGTCTGCATAGTGGCTGTCATATGTATCCTCCTATATACTCCCGGTATCTCAGGTACTCCAGCCTTGTCACATAATCTATAAATTAAGAAAGGGAATGGTAAATTCTCCATCTCCTAAATGCTCTATCATGGATCTCATATTGGAGGATAGCTGCAAAATTAATAGAATATCTGCCCATTATACTAGTAACCAAGGATACTCCCTTCCAACTCAACACATTATCTGAAGTAGTAGGGAATAGTCAATATGAGATGAGAAACCACTAAAACTTTGCAACAAAGGTCAACAAACCATTCTTTATCATACTTTGCCCTCGATCTATAGGGTCTCATTACCCAAAGGTGAAATTTAGCTTACAATACACCTAGCCATCTCAACTCTCTCTAGTCTATGCTCAGTCTCCTGCATAATGTATCCATTATGTGCACCACTTAATCTATATTTAGTTTCGATTATGGATGTTAGAGTGATATACTCTTGACCAAAAATGACACTAAAGATAGTCTCAGCTGAAAGAGGAACCCTGACCCCTCATACAAGGGTCTCATAAAGCTATCGCTACACCGTCTATCTTATCAGGCCTGGAGATATGTGCATTAAAAGAACTACTTTGGCATGATATGGTGCATAAAACTCACGTACCATGGATGGGTTGTAAGAACTGAGTGGTCTAGTCATCCATTCTAACTGATAACAATAAAAAAAAGCCCACAACTATGGTACTCGGCTCAACCCAGATAGATTAATCCTACTCTTACCATAAATAATCCTTTTGGGCCTGTCGGTATCTGATATATAATTGTCTATGTCAAATATCTCCCGCATCCCCTCTACATATCTCCATTTATTTTACCCTTCAAGAGGTGCCTCTAAGGAATATGTGGGTAAGAGACTCTACTGTTGTACTGGTGCCTCTTGGGTAGCTATTAAGTACCCTCCTTAGACTGAGGTATATCTGACTATTGTACATGAGTGGTGGTGCCCTTTTCAGACTAGGGTACTACTGATGATTCCGCAAGCTTTGTAGCCTCGGATGAGCCCTGGGACTTCTCCTTAGACTGGTGTTATAAACTACTCCCTATGATCCTAGCACTAAATCAACCTCATCATCATAATCATGATCACTCCACAGAGGAGAATTTTCATGTGATCTCCGTACTGACTTCATCCTCGGTCGGACTACACATGCCAGTGTAACATAGAGAATCTGAATAGCCTCAGTTCTATACCTAGGTTGAGAAAAAGTTAGTCATCTATCCCACTCTAACTTCTTGGGTAGTGGCTATCCTGTAGTATCGAATATAGTAGTTTTGGTTACCTGGAAGACCTGTCCTCTGGTAACTCTGCATGTCACCCTATGTACAACCTCTCTATGTCATGCAATTGGGTACTCATCCACCAAAATAGTAGGCTTGGGTGACTCATCTTGTCTTTTTAATGTATCTTCCTTATTCTTCTTAGATATTTTTAGTCCAATGTGTACCTTAAAAACTAGTCGTTAGTTTCAAACAAAAATGAGGGATTGCAAAAGTTAAAGAAAACTTCAAATTCAAAAAGTTCAAAGTTTTCCTCAATTTTCATGCCCCTATAACCTATTAGAAATCCCAACAAGTCCAATATGCACACACGTATCAATAATCATTATTTTCAAATCAAACTAACATGCTAAACCTTTGGGATTACTCTACTTGTTCAAGTTCAACTATCGGTTGGGGCCAAACCTTAGAATTTAATTAAAAACAAGGCCCTACATTAAGATTTTAGGCTACTTCAAGGATCTTACATACAAGTAAGATAGATTATATATATTTTTCATTATAATACACATATCAACTTGTTTATTCAATAAACAAATCAATAAATAACCATTAGGAGAAAAATCAAAGACGAAACTTATTTTTTGTGTGTCGGGACAAGTGGGTACCCCAAACAAGTTTCGATTTAGACTACCTTTTAGTGTGGGACTAGTTTATGATGTAAGAGGGAAGTTTGAATTTGAAGAGAAAAGTGAAGTTTTGAGGATTTAAATGAGTTAAAATGAGGTTAAATGTGTTTAAATAAGGACGGGGCCTTGATTTTAATCTAAATTATACATTGGTGGGCCTTAAATTTTAATTAAAATTTGGGCCCACAAGTAAAGAAATTTTTGCACCTATATGTACCTCTCATATGCGGCTAGTCATCGAGCGCACGTGCCACATGTGGCCCGCATGTAGGCCTAAATTTTTGGCCTACTTCCCTATGTTTTCGACTTGGTATTTTGATATTTTTTCGGCTATTTATGATCCTGTAACATAAGAATATAGTACCAAAAGTATGATTATGCACCAAAGTCCACAACTTTCCATTCTCATCCTAAAAAATTTCATGTTTTTAATTTAATGCTCAACTTACCTAGCTCATATGTGCTAGTTACCATGATGGGTTGGCCATAAAATCCCCTTGCATGGAAAATTTTGAATGTAGCAATCATATCGTGTTTTGGGTAAGGTCCTAAGCAAAAAACTTACAAAAGAAAAATAAACAAAAGTGAATTCTAAAAAAGTGGGTTGCATCCCACCCAGTGCTTGATTTAAAATCATGGAAAGACGTGGTTGTGTTTGTTAATTAGAATTCACCGATATGCCTATGGGTTTCCTCTAATGCAACACTTGATTTAACGTTGCAGCATGATGTGGGTACCTTGATTACTTAGAATTCATCAAGATATCGATAAGAGTATCCTCCTAGATTATCAATATGATCAATCACTGACACCCCTCGCATGTCAGTTAACGACGCTATTGACTTTCAGATGTATAATATGGCCTCTTCATCATAGACTCTGAATTTCATCTCTTCTTTCTCTATGTCAACCATCTATCTACCTATGGCCATAAATGGTCTCCCCAATATGATCGACATCTCAGTGTCAACCTCATAGTAAAGAATGTCAATGAAAGCTGAAAAGATAAAGTTATCAATTCTCACAATCACATCAAAATAAATTCCCATAGGTCGCTTCACCATGCGGTCAACCATTAATAGCTGAATTGTATTCCGTTCAGGAGGGCTCAAGCCCATTTTCTTGAATACAGCTAGTGGCATAAAATTTATATTTTATCCAAAGTCACATAAGGCTCTGTCAAATTGGGATTACCCAATAGTTCATGGTATAGTGAATTCTCCAGAATCACCCCTTTTTTTGGGCCATAGACCTAGTAGTAAATGCCCTACAGTGGTGCAAGCCATCGACCAACAACCTCAATCGTAGCTCATTTCTTCTTTGAGACCAATTGCATTATAAACCTGGCATATCCTTACATATGCTCAAATGCCTTGAGTAGAGGAATATTAAAGATCAACAGTTTTAGCATCTTAGTGAATCACTTGAATTTTCCTTCCTTCCTTTTCTGGTTCTGTTACTGAGGAAAAAGTGGGGGTGGTCTTGGAATCTATCTTATTTCCTGCTCTACATCTGGACCCTTACCTTTTTCCTTACCAACTACATCACCACCACCTATTACTTTTATAGTTACCATAAAAAAAGTCTCATAAATAAAAGCCTCGTTATACCATAGTGCTTCCACAGTGGGAAATTAGGGATCCATAGTAGTCATACCACTCTTCGTGGTAATGGAAAAAACATGACCATTATTTTTTAAATTTAATACAATATTTCTTTGAAGTGTACCTGGCTACATCTAGTTTAGTGTTGCTAAAATCTATCCAAATTAGTGCTCAACCTGGTTGATAGAACTGGCATGAGAATCAACCTTCTAGGTCAATCTTGAAATGTCAACCTTAATATCCTTAAGTTTTATCTCTTAATTTTCTTGATCCTTAACTAGCGTAGTCAACATCTATTCCTTTCATGACTCTGCATCTCTTCTGCCAGGTGGAATATACTAATCTCCCTTCTCTCTGTATTCATCCTTTTTCCTCCAGTCGCCAACTATCTCACTTCTACATTCTATGTATTTATCACAATTGTTATGACCTTGGTTCCCTTGACCTTGGGCTCAAAAACCCGCTAACCAAAGATCCAGATTGTTTTCTTTCTCCTCTAATTTGGAATTGTAAGCTTTGAAAGCTAACCCCTGTGCTGTTATTGCATTCACTTTCTTTGAACTTGTTGCTGCAAACTTCTTTTCTAGTAACACAAGATGAGTTCTTAGTAATACAATCTCTTGTACTACTAAATCATGAACTACTTTCTGGTCACAAGAAGCACCAATATCATATGTACCAGATCTCCACTAAGCCTTTTGGGTTTGCCATCCTTGATTAGTGAGGGAGATCTAATCTAGCATCTCTGAAGATCCTTCCCAGCATATCCTCATAGAATCTCCTCTAGATATGGTGTCATCCATAGCTCTATAACTAACGGTCAAGGCTATGTAAAATATCTCTAATAAGCTCGTCTCTAAGATCTTATGGTTTGGCACCACACTTAGCATCTTCTTGAACTTGAACCATTCTTTATACATAGACTCTAACTGTAGTTTCCTAAATTTATGAATCCCATCCTTGAGCTATAATATCTTGTATTGAGTAAAGAACCTGTTCAATAATTGCCTGCACAATTCATTCTATAGAGTGATAGATCCTCTTAGCAGTTCCCCTAGCCATACAGATGTTTCTCTTATAATTGAGATGTTGAATAACCTTATTCTAAGTGCTTCCTAATTCACCCATAGAATGGTATACTAATTGTAGATCCCTATGAAATTTTTATGGTGCATGTTTCCATCACCTGTAGGCAAATCGACAAATAAACCCTTCAGATTTAAGAGTTGGATTATTTCCATCATTTTGGAATACACCATCCATTGAGGATCCACTAGTTTTGGAATAAAAGGCCTTAGCATCTCACTTGAAGTATGTATTCTTGGGGGCCAACAATACCTTACAGGTAATTATTTTTGCAAATTTTCCAGAGTCACATATTGTAGCATTGATATCCATATTGTAGAGGTTCAAAAGAGATATTAGATGAACCATAGAATATATTATGAGAACTCCATAAGATATTTGTACTAACAAAATACATCTTGAACCAAAATATGTTCACAACATTGAGCATCAATATAGATTAAACCATTCAATATAGAAGGTTGTGAAAGAAATTACTCGGTAGTAAGATATTTGAGTGGTTTATCCCATTGTATAGAGCAAGTGGGTTAGCTTGGTTTGATGTTTACAAAAAAGGTGGAATTATAGTAGTTCCCAATGAGTAACATGAACTTGTTCCCATGAGACCGATGACCGATTGGAGTTTATGCATGGATTATAAGAAGATGAATACATGGACCCAGAATGACCACTTCCCTATGCCTTTTATGGACCAGATACTTGATAGACTAGTAGGTCGTAATTGGTATTGATTTCTTGATGGGTACTCGGGTTACAATCCTATCACTATTACTTTTGAGGACCATGAAAAAATGACATTTACTTGCCCCTAGTTGAATTTTGCATTCAAGAGAATGCCATTCGAGTTACGCAATGCTCCTACCACCTTTCATCAAAGAATCATATCTATATTTTTTGATATGGTGGATGACATGATTAGGGTCTTCATGGATAATTTTCCAGTAGTTGCAAACTTCTTTAAAGATTTTTTCGTCCCATCTTGCCAATGCACTACAGAGATATGAAGAGTGCAACTTAGTGTTGAATTGGAAAATATGTCATTTTATGGTAAAAGAAGGTATTGTTCTAGGGAAGATCCATAAATACAGTGTTGAGGTGGACAAAGCTAAGATTGAGGTAATTGAAAAGTTTTCACAACCATTCTAAGTTAAAGGTATACATAGATTTTTGGGCCATGTAGGCTTTTGTATGAGGTTCATCAAGGCCTTATCAAAAAATTTAAATCCTCTATGCGAACTTTTAAATAAAGAGGTGAAATTTTTATTTGATGATGCAAGTCTCAAGGCCTTCAAGTGCCTTAAGGAGCAGTGGATTTCAGCTCTTATCACAGTGTACCTCAATTAGTCTGTACCATTTGAGGTCATATGTGATACAAGTGGAGTAGCCTTAAGTGTTATCCTAATCCAATAGAGAGAGAAGATCCTTCACCTAATATATTATGTAAGCAAGGCATTAAACCCCTCATAAAAGAACTATATAGTTACAGAACAATAGTTACTTGTGGTGGGTTTTGCCTTGAAAAACTGTTGGTCCTATTTGATTGGGACCAAAGTCATAGTTCATACAGTACATGTAGCCTTGAGTTATCTAAGGTCGACAAAATATTCCAAATCAAGATTGATTTATTGGTTCTCTTGCTGTATGAAATTGACTTTGAGGTAAAAGATCGGAAAGGCACTAAAAACCAAGTTGTAGATTACTTGTCTAGGATCGAGGAGGAGGCAATGTAGAAAGTAGGGGATGATCATTAAAACATGATAATTTTACAAATGAGAACATCTAGGCAACATCTCAAGACTTAATCCCTTGGTATGCTAATTTTTCCAACTATTTGGCAAGTAATCTTGTCCTAGAAGATCTTTCCTTCCAGCAGCACAAGTAATTTATGCATGAGGTGAGGAAGTTCTTTTGGGATGAGCCATATCTTTTTAGGGTTTGTGATTATGGTGTTATTTGGAGATGTATCCCTGAGATGGATATGATGAGCATACTTGAAGCTTGTCATTCATCACCAGTAAAGGGTCATCATAGTTGTACCCGCAAAACCCATAAGATTATATAGTATAGGGTTTACTGGCATATGATTTATAAATATGATCACAATTTTTCACAAGCCTTTGACCAATGTCATAATAAAGGCAATATTTCATGATGTCATGAACTCCGCAAGTCATATATCTCAGAGTTGGAGTTGCATTATGTATGGGGATTAATTTCACGGGCTCATTCATGATCTTTTATGCCATACAGTATATTTTGGTAGTGATTGACTATATTTCTAATGGGTAGAGGTTTTTGTTCTTCCAAATAATGAAAGCAGAAGTGTCATTGCATTTCTAAAGAAAAATATCTTTTCTCGATATAGCACTCCACGTGCTATTATTAATGATAGTGGGTATTATTTTTGTAACTATATATTTAAGGACTTTCTTGATAAATATGGTTTAAGACATAAGGTTTCAACACCCTACCATCCTCACACAAGCAAGTAAATTAAAGTCTCTAATAAAGAGATCATGTCCATACTGGCAAAGACTGTGAATATCAACAGGACTGATTAGTCTAGAAAGTAGGATAATGTATTTTTGGACTATCATATATCTTATAAGACTCCCATAGGTCCCTCCCCATATGATCTCATACACGGCAAGGCATTCCATTTGTAGGTCGAGCTTGAGCATAAGGCACTATGGGCATTGAAAAGGATAAATTTTGAGTTGAATAATATAGACAGTTCGAGATTAGGCAAGATAAATGAGTTGGAAGAATTTTGACTCTGTGCTTATTGATAGTTCTTCTATATACAAACATAGAATAAAGTTGTATCATGATAAGAAAGTCAAGAAAAGTGAGTTTGATCCCGGTGATTTGGTCTTGTTTTATAATTTAAGACTTCACTTATTTCCTAGAAAGTTAAAGTCTAGGTTCTATGGGAAATTCATCATGGTTTGGGTATTACCATATGGAGCTATAGAAATAAAACGTGATGGTGAAGTCCCATTAAAGGTGAATGTGCAGCGGGTGAAACACTACATGGGAAACCTAGAGAAAGTAAAAGTTTATGTTGAGGTAGACCTTGGCGAAGTCTTAGTAGCCAAGGCAACTGAGTTATGTCGCGACAATAAATGAGGCATATATTATGATTTTTGTTGTTATGAAACGGATGCCTAGTGCATCCTAGGTATGTCCACCTTCCCTTAGTTTGTATATTTACATGCATAGGGGATAGTGTGTAGTCTTTTATTTGGGATGGGGAATACCATAGCTGCTTTGGGTTTTTGTTTTCGTTCTTTTTTTCTTGTTGGCTAGGGTATGGTTGTAGAATCGGTATGTCTAGGTTTCAAAATTTGTGTCGTGATGTGTTTTTTTCTTATTGTGTTTGTTTGTGTGTAATTAGGAGATTTTAGTATTTAGGGCAGTAGTCATGTTTTTTTGTTGATTTTGAGAAAAATGATACCCCTTCAAATATTTTGTTTTTAGAAATATGTGAATGAATATATGTGTGAAAATTGTGGATCTAGTTATGGAATTAGTTTAGGGACATGATAATTATAGCTAACTTATGCATGAACCGGATAGGTAGTAGCATGTTATGTAACTATGTGCTATGTGTGAGTGAGATGTTACTTAGTTCTCTTTACATTTTAAATCCATAACATTCCAGGTTAGTTTTTCCTATGTTAGAGGATAGTCGGTTAGGAAAGGATCATAGGTTGTTTTTGATATTAGGTCACTTTTAGCCTAAATGACCTTCCATGTGTGAAATAGTATTACTTGATCCTGAGTTTGAGAATTGTAGCTTGTTTTTCTTGTTACACCTTTCACCTTCCCATTTTTATTATAATAAACGTATTTCAGCCTTGGTCCTCCTTAGATATTGTGCATCTTAACTCAGGAAAATTTCCTAAGTTGAGCGTAGCTATCACAGGGGTGCACAATGTAAAATGAGTATATAGAATGATAAAATAAGAGAAAAGATAGAAAGGATGGATGTGGTAGGGTAAAAAAGAGAAAAAAAAAGTGAAAAGGAAAAAAAAGAATAAAAGAAACCACATAGAACCTGAATGTGCATTAATGAATAAACTGGAGAAATAAGGGTGGAATAAAAAGAATTGGTTAAATTGCGGACATAAAAGTTAGTGTAGTTCCTAGTAGGCTTAGTCACATTATATATCCATATGTACCATATCAGCACCCCAAGATTATATGACAAGCCAAATAAAGTACTATAGTGATCCTAACTTGACTGTATAAAAATTAAGTTAAAGAAAATAAGGGCAAGCCAATGGTATTTGATGCGCATTGTTTGGACTTCTCTTTTGAGGTGAGTGTCTCATGACCATCTCTATATTGACATGAGTTTTTTCATATGAGTGAGTAGGACATCTTTGTTGTGAGGACACATGTGTTGTATTTCTAGTTGCTTACTCTTCTAGGTAGTGTAACTAAAATACTTGCATGTTTGTTTGTTGCTAATGTAATTGCCATACCTTGATTCCCTTATTTCCTATTGTTTGTCTTCATATATACACATAGTTTATTTTCGATTGTTCAAATTGAGGGGGGGGGGGTTATGTTTTTTATCTTAAAGTTTTGATTAACTTCCTTAGATAGATTAGATTCTCCTAGTTAAGCGTCATGTTTTTTTTTATTTTGTTGTGTTGCCCGAGGACATGAAAACGTTGTAAGTTCAAGGTATTGATGTGTGAAGGATTTAAAAGGTAGAAGTTGAAGTTTTTTGCTACATACCGAGGTATTTCTTGGTGTAAGTGCCACTTACCGGGCATAGGTGACCAAAGTAAGTGTCACAACTTGAAGTCCAGAAGCTCAAAAGCAGGAAAAAAAGACTCTGTCACTTATGAAGGGCACCTATGGTCCATAGGTGCTACCTACGATCTGTAGGTAACTATAGTAAGTACCAAAGGTTCAAGTCCAGAGTGTTTCAGGATCTGTGCAGGAGGTGTAGCACTTACAAAGGATTATATATGATCCGTAGGTAGTAGCGATGGTCCGTAGGTGGCCTTCAAAAGTGGATACCGATCTCAAATTTCTATTTTTTGTTTAGGTTTTGATTTTTAAGGTTTCTTTGTCTCCTATAAATAACCTTTTGATGTTCTTTAGTTAGTTTATGCACTCGTTACACGTACAAACATATATTTGATTCCAATATTCAATTTTGATGTTGGTATTAATTTGTTTATGATTTTGGTAGATAATTAAGTTACAGAATTTGGGTTTTACTTGACAATAATTATGATATTATTTAATGCTTTTTGTTATGAATTCAGTTGGTCATCTCACAAGCATGAGCAGCTAAAGTCTTTAGCTAGGGTTGTGTGAACCCTGTCTTATTGACGAAGTAGGGGAAGTGCTATATTTTTCTGAACCAGTATCTTTGCATGAATTGTATTATCTTCAAATGATGTGTTAGCGGTTGCAAATGGTAAGATCCCACCTATAATATCTCTACTTACTCCACAAGAGGTGCAGTTACTATGAAAGATAATTACAATAGTAATTTAATGATTAATTGTCGATCTAGGCTAATCTGTGTCATCTATATAAGATAGTTATCAGTCAACCAATAACTTAAGACTCAAAAGGTGATTGTTAAATGGGATATATGATAAGGATTATTAATGTGACGTCCTGAGACTCTATATGTATAGGATGAAATCCATCAATGAGTCCACAAGATAGGTAATAGTACATAACTTATCAGAATCTGCATGAAAGGTACTGGATTGGTTCAATAAAGAACGATAAGCCTACTGAGTGGAGAAGCCAAGGGAAAGACAATCCTATTATTCATATATATTTGATTAGAACCAAAGTTGAATGTTGTTACTTGTTTGAGATTGTTACTACAACCCCCCTCCCCCAATTTACTTAATATTCAACCGGTTCAGTTCAACAAGCTAGAGATAAAAATTCACGTCTTACTTGTGGTTTGACCTCAACCTAGTTGGGTTACAATATTTCACAACAACTACTTTATCCTTTAGTTGGAGGTATAGTTTGGAAGTTGATCCGTTTCTAGCTGCACATCCATGTATTTCTTATTCAACCTTAACTAAATTTGTACTCCGAATATTCTATTTTCGTCTAACTCAACTTAAACCCTTTAGCTTCTAGAGTTTGTCTCCATACCTCAAACATATCATTCATGATACTATACATCTCATTAATTAATATTATGACATTTATAAGCCATAAATACCAAGACACCTAATCTTGGATGCCCCATGTCAATACATCAATAACCATAACAAAGTGGAAAGGACTACGAGTTAATCCCTCATGCAATCCCATTTCCACAGGGAAATTCTTTGATCCTTCTCATACCTTTCTTACCTGTATCTTAGATCCATTATACGTGTCCTATATTTCTTGAATCTAAGCAATCAGTGCTCAACAATCCTCCAGGAATCTCCAAAACACTACCCTTGAAACTTTATCATAGGCCTTCCCAATGTCAATGAACACCATATGTAAGTCCTACTTCTTTTCCCTATAAAGATCCATTAGTCTCCTACTAGATTGATTTCTTTCATTGTAGATTTCCCCAACATGAATCCAAAATAGTTCATAGATATGGTCACACCTCTTCTTACCCTTATTTCCACCACTAGTCAAGATGTATTCATTAAAAAAAATGAGATTGAAAAAAAACTCTACAACAATGACTTTTGTGATATGTAAAATAGTAGGGGTTATGGTAAAAAATATAAATCCACTTGGTTTCAGACGGGGTACAACCCAAGGTCATCATTCCCTTTGGTTTTCAAAACCCAAAAAATTATTCTGAAGGTTTACAAGAAGATTAAAAAATAAGATATTTTATCAAGAATTATGTACAAAAGAATATGAGAACGTCCTACTTTCATAGGTTGACTTAACAACTAGATACACTATAATTATTACAATTTGGGTGCCACCTTTATTCTTGTACAACAGAACCATTATACTCCACCCCCATTATTTGGTCATCTTAGCTGTCTTAAAATTACATTGAATAACTTAGTTAACTAATCTATACCTTCCCTGCTAAATCTATTCCAAAACTCCATCGAGAACTTATCAGGATATTAATAATAGTTTGCATCACTTTATCTACCATAATATATACACAATTCACAAAATACCGTGTATCTTAGAGTTGTCCAAATCCCCTTGCACAATATCTCAATCACCTACCTCATTTAATGATTTGTGAAAGTAGGATTTCCATCTTCGTTGATGAGTATCTCATCCGCCAATGCCTTGACATCCTCATCTTTGATGCACTTTACTTTATCCAGGTCTCGAGCTTTCCTTCCTCTTGTCTTTGCAACTTGTAATGATTTGTATTCCCACTTATGTCTACTAGTGTTGCATAGAATCCTTCAAAGGTTGTGCTCTTAGCTTTTGTTTACCACTACTTAGCCACCATCAAAGCCACCTTATAGATCTTTTTATTTGTCCTTTTTTTATTCCTCATCATTGTATTTCTCCCAATTAATATAAGTAGGCTTCTTATCTTTTACTTTGCCTCGAACTACTCTATTTTACTAGAAATTCCCTTGATGATCATCGCACTTTCCCCTCGACATCCCAAGTACATCTCTAATTATATCTCAAATGCAACTAGCTATATATCCCATATGTTATTCATATCCCTACTAATCCTTATTTCTGTAAAATCCATCATCTTTTTCCCCAAACCTTGAGAGAGTTTATGGGTCAAACCTAACTATTAAATCCTTGGATAGACATATAGACTCTTATTCTTCCTACCTTATAAAATCTCTTAGTCCATCACTAAAAGCTTAGTTTGGTTAGTGATGTTCTTACTCAAAATAATCTTGCAATCCTTACAAAGACGTCTATCTTACTGGAACAAGAGTAAGATCTATCAATATTTTATCCACAACACTACAAATGGTAGCCATGTGATTTTTAATTTTTGAGAAGCACGAATTAGCTATCACTAGCTTGAAGGCTTTTGAATTGTCCAGGATCATGATTCCACCACTGTTTGTATCTCCAAAATCACAACATTCATCACCCCATCAATACTACTAGAAGTTTCTCCAATATGACCATTGAAATCTTCACCAATAAAAATCATCTTAATGTCACCGCCTTATCCAAATCCTCCTAAAACTGCTTCTTGACCTCCTTATTCAAGTTCACTAAGTATACACAGTAATAATGTTCAAAGTATGCCCTCAGACAACTAGTTTAATACTCGTCATACTGTAATTAATCCTTCTAACCTCTACTAGATGCTCCCTAAGTTCCACATCAATAAAATTCATACTACATTCCTATAATCAAACTTTCCAATAACCACAACTTAAACACATCGACATCCCAATACTTGTTACCTATCGATTTGTTCTCTTGTACATACGCTATATTAATTTTCATATTTTTAAAAATATTTACTAGATCTGTTGACTTCCATATCAAAAATACTTTCATATCAAAAACACTATATTCCATGACCCGATATGCCACCTTGTGGAATCCTTACCCCTCATATCACTCCCACCCTTTTCTCCTGACCTAAGATATGACCTTAGACTTTAATGATTAACTAAAGTATTTGGTTTGAATGCTTACAAAAACACTACTAAAATTTAAACTATGTTATAACTAGAAACAAGAGATCCAAATTAGATATAAGCATGTATTAAAGTTCAAAAATAATAAATAGCCCTAATGTAATTGTAAATTAAAAAGAAAAAAATAATAAGCAAGATTTTAGTTACTAGTAATATGGAATACTTATGAACCACATATGAATTGAGGTAAAGAATCTACAAATTCAGTAACAACAACCCGAAAAACAAACAAAGCCAAGAATATAGGCATCAAAACAATGAAAAAATTTGACACAAATAACACAATCAGGGTAAATCAAGAACTAATAGGCAACCCAAGAACTAAAAAATTCAGATCAAAATCATGAACTAAAGATGTAGAACGTAGAAAAATGGTTAAATTAAAAGATACAACTTAGAAAAACATGATTCTATTCACGACTTTCATCTTGGAGATAGATACTTGATTCTGACAAATTTTTGTGCTAAAATTTGTCACCCAAATAATATTATTGGAGAGACTCCTACAAGCTATCTGAGAGTAGGTCTGGTAGTACCTAAAGGATAGTCAAATCTGTCCAAAAATATGCTACCAAAGACACTACAAATCATCAAAAATCTAACATAGAAAACTGCATACAAATAAGAATATAAACAAGAATCTTTGCTAGAGAATAATATTGAAAGAATTTTCATAGAGAAGGAGATGTGGGAAGTTCATCACCAATCCAAGTGGGAAAATCATAATAAATATGTACTATTTCATCTATACTATCAACTGATTATTAATTTCGTCTAAAATTCCTATTCCATGACACCACTACACATATAAATACTTGTTATATCATCTATACGGAACCTCTTTATTACCTATTACTCTTAAATAAATTTATTATATCAAAAGTAACTGTTTATAAAAAGAAAGAAATCTCTACTTGCCTCAAACCGAAGCCCAAGTGTCAAACTATGAACTTCCACCTATAGAAAGAATTTCAAATAATCAAAATATATTAAAATACATAATCTCTAGAATTATACAAATTCAATGAAGAACATATCTCTATATTTATTTTTGGATTGAAAAATCATGTCAAAAAGTCACCTGTGTAAAGACCCTACCATTTATTTCTAGTGTTTCCATGACTTTTCATTGCTTATAGCTTTTCCATAGCTCCCACAAGTCATTTATGGCTTGCTATAACTTATAGTATAGTTATTGAATAATTTTTTGGTTCTTAGAGCCAATTTTCTATTAGAACTTTTGCTAGTAATAAAAGGGTATCGAGCCTAAACATTACGTAAAATATCTTAGATGCCAATTTAATAATTTAATTATCTCTGAAATGTCACCTTTTGGCTAGAGAAACCCTTGGTTTTTATCCCGATGATTTTAGATTCATTTTGGGCTATTGGGTGGATTTTAGTTAAAATTGCTCTTAGGCTATTGGGCTCTCTTTTAATTGAATCAACCTCAAATGAAAATTTTAATGATGTCATTGAGCCTAGAATGTAAAATTTGGTAAAGTAGCAGTACACAAGATTTTAAATAAATCCATAGGGTTCAATTAGAAACTTTACACTTTGCCAAGTTTGTTGGTGTTGAATCTGTTGGTGTAGGCCAAAAGGGTCTTCATATTCATGGGGCCTTAGTTGCATTCTCAAAGGTCAAGAAATCTTGGGCTTTGTATTTTTGAGTTAACCTTTGCGTTCATGAAGAGTTTTCTAGCGGACCAGCCTAATTTCCTTCTTTTCATTTAAGGTAAACCGCCAATATTTACAAAGGCTAGTTTTGCTCAAGTATCATCTTTGCGGTAGCGGTCCGACAATAACGATGAATAGATAGTGGAACTATTAAATAATATCTTATACATTTTTATTCCATTTCCTCCATGTCAAAAACACCATTAAATCCTACGGAGCATATGCCACAACCTAATTTATAGGTCATGGTGGCACCTACTTTATCCCGCTAGTAGGTAAGCCAAACCGTAGCCAAAAGCTAAAAGTAATGGGATAATTTGGTGAAAAATGACATAAAAGCTTTAAATGAACAACTAAATACTCAAATTAGCAATAAAATAGTCATAATAGCCTAATATAAAGATAAAAGATAATCAATCATCCGAGTTTTATTAGAGGGTTGAGACTTTCTTTTTATACAGCAAGTTAGAGTTTAATTGTTAGTAGCAAGTCTTTCATGGATATTTCTAATTATGATTTAACTATAGGGGATATGCATTATGAGTCCTAATGGGTGGTGAGAAGAGGTTTTATTAAAAGGGTAGTTACAGTGGGAGCTACAACAGCTCACATTTTAGGGGGCTGAGGTTTTTAGGGTTGATGAGTTATGAATTTACCACTCATTCAAACTCAAGATTCATGCACATTACCATGTTTTTACTTAATAAATGAGACATATTTGTGATTAAATGCACTAAAATGTACTTTTTGTAGAAACGTAAGTAATGACATAAAAATATGTGGATTCAAGCTAAAAAAGATCAAAACAAGGAAAGAAGTTCAGTTTGAAAACCTAAAGCGGAACATAGCCTTAGTTACCAGATAGCGGTCAGTCAAGAAGGTCAATATACCATGATCACATGTCTTTTACTGCGGTCACAGTATCTATGAATGTGGACAAACTCCCATGATTACGTCCTAGCAGAAACACAACCCAAGGTAAAAGGTGTAAAAGTATTCAGCTGAATCCTAAATCTCCTTAAAAGGCTCAAACCCTATCCCATATAGGGGAGCCAACTTTTGTGGAATTTTTCCACCATTTATTTTATAATTTTGAGAAGACAAATATTGTACTAATTTTTGGGTGAAGAATACATTAGAGTAGCTTTCAAGTGGAAGATTGGCAATTTCCATGGAAGATTTGTTGAATCGTAAAGCTTGCAATTTGCATTCTCATTTTCTTTAAATAAATCAAATTGATGGACATTTTTTTATATCTTTCTTATTAATATTATGTATAGATAGTTCTTCCTCTTGGGATTATGTTAGAATATGGTGCAATTGTAAGTGGGTTATGATTCATTTTATGAATATGCTAGTTTATTGGTGATGGGTTCTACTATTACTTTATTAAATTGGTTGGAATTTGTGGGTGAAAGCCCCAAATACCCAAATGGGTTTGTGTGTTAAAATCCTAATCTCTTGAAAGATCAACCCATCCTTGAAAGATGGTTTTGGGTGAACTTTTCGATTCCACATCATCTTTGAAATGGGGATGTGGAAACCAATGCAATAGTAGACAATTTATGGGCATAGTTTGCTAATTCTCACTATCTTAGACATAAGGGTGATTATGATGATGACTTTTCCTTGGTTATCATCCTAGATATAGCGATACCCAATAGAGTTGTTGGGTGGCTTTAATTGACACACTCTTTAGGTACTCAAAAGGGTCGATTAGTGACGTCCTTGAGACTTTGTTGACAAACTAGTTTGAAGGACTTACAACTTAGCCTACCACTTCACTAATGACTAGAATTTGTGCCAAATCATCATACTTCCATGCATAATTTTTCGTACGAAAGCATAATCCCAATATTCATTTCTAATTTTTTACGCTCTAATTATTCTTAGCCCTGAGTTAGTCCTTTATTAGTGCAAAAAAAATAACCATATCTTTGAAAAGCTCAAAATCTCCCAAAATCCTTGTACCATAGTTTGAACTTAAAAAGTAACTTTAATTTCAAACTTAGTTAGTCGCCACTCACATTTTTCCTCGTGGATTCGACCCCGACTCAAAGTTGGTTAATTATATTGACGACGACCGCCTTTCACTTAAATTAATATTTATGATGAGCATTATCTAAATGGGCATCATTGAAGGGGAATAATTTGGCGTATTGAGTTAGTTCGGAATTTTAGCATACTTTCTTGGATTCAAACTTACAAATATTTGTTTGTGATTTTGTTTTGTTTCAGGTGTTAGGTAGATTTTTTTTTGCTTTCTGGTCACTATGGCATCTTGGGAGAAATATAATTTTTGTAGTTGGAAATCCTATATTAATGATCCATGTCCATATTATGGTAACCCCCACTTTCGGAAAAATTGTACATATGCTCCCCAGAGAGGGATAGAGACACCATCTCGATCCTATTGGGAGTACGATTGGTCTTTATGCGGTGGTCGAGATGGACATTGGAGTGATTGTTCGAATTATCCCTCGACCTATTATGCTAACCCAAAATCTAGTTCTCCTTACGAGTTTGATAGGTACCATGATGAAATAAACGAAGAACAACATGACGGGTGTAATATTTTTGAAGAAATGCTTCAAACTCTTTTGGATCAGGCAACTACATGGAAGGAGGACATACATGGCTTGCATCAATAAAATGAGGCATTTAGAAGGGAGACTATCAATATAGACAAAATGGTCAAGGAAAAAAAAACTCCAAATACCATTATGAAACACCTTGGGTGTCACACGGTGCTTACAGTCTCGAGGAATCACAAATTAACCCATGACTGATATCTGTTGTGAGCACTGAATAATAATACTAAAATAAATGCGGAATTAAGCTAAATTTCCATAAGGTTCACAATTTAAATTTTGATAAATAATAACATCCGATAGAAACATCTAAAAACTAAACATTGTCTGAACTAGTCTAGTCTGAAAGCCTCTAACTAAACTGTCTGAATAGGGTGTTGATGGGATAGGCCCCCAACTAACTCCAACTATTGAACTACTGATAAACTAAAATACTGAAATAAAAGCACATCCTTGATAGATGAGAACTCACTACCAAATCTGTGACTGTTTACTGGATCTCCTAAGTACGGTCGGGAACCTGAGCATCCAAACCTATGATATGAGACATCATAGTGCAAAGAAAGAGTATGCGTCAGTACGTGGAATATACTGGTATGCTATATGAGGTAAGGCTGAATGGAAGGGTTCATATGCCTGAACAATAACTAAATAAATGATATAGAGAAACTGAACATGAGAGTACGTGTATAACTGATACTACTGAAAACACTGAGCATACAATACTATGGACATACATAGATATATATGGTATCTGAGATTTTCTGAAGCTGAGTACTGAGTTTTGATAACTGAGTAACTAATATCTATAGTTACTAATAATTGAATTACTGATACTGATTGACTATGTGTGACAGTCCTGATTTTGTAGAACTGAACTGAGTTCTAAACTGAAGACTATGTGAGGTAATCATCTAACCGACATGCCCCTCTCTAAACTGATTGGGTCCAACTTGTAACCATAATTGGAATAGTACTAATACCGTTTCATGGGTACTAAAACTGGATGTGTGTTAACCCTAACTAACAGGAAGACATAATGTCAACCCTCACAAACAGGAAAACTCATAAAAGATGTGTCAACCCTTATCTAGCAGGAAGTTGTCTCAACCTACGCTGGCTACGTAGTTTTGTAACTCAGGGATTGATACTAAGGGTGAAACCCTACACTAATAGGAATGCCCCCATTCCTGAGTTCGCTCTGTGCTGCATCTTACTTTCAACTTAAAGATATTTAATTGATTATACTGAACTAAATTGGACTCATACTGAGTTTATTGAGTTTTCTTGAGTTCTGTAACTAACTGAGAGTACTATTGATCATGACATGAATGATAATATTCTAAAATTGACACACTGTCTCTAGGTAAACAGCTAAATTATCGGGTATTAAATACCCCCAAGACTCGATAGCATGAAAAGTAAAGCATCACATTATCTTGCAAAGCATAACAATACTTGTTTGCTAACAATGAACTCATTTAGCCATTTTTTCAAACAATTGATATACATTAACTTATGCATGAATGGGATCACATAATAACAGGTCATGCTTTCACTAGTCAAATCACATAAGCATTTCATCAAACACTTGTAGGGCATAAGCTTGCACATATACTAACATGTCATGATTTCATCAATTTATTCACAGGGACATTTTATTAAACACTTGGAGAACACAATTTCATGCTCAAAATCATGGATATCATATAAACATGGCAACTACAATGCCCAAACTATAATTTCTTGGATTTAGCATGCAATTCATATAATTCACCATAAAATACTAATCTAATTTTACGAATCTTATAATAATCATGGATTAAACCCAATTAATATCATAGACACATTAATCGAATCTAGTTCAAACATAGAAATCATGAATCTGAGATCTTGTATGTTTAAAAAGGGTTCTTGGACTCTATGGGTTAAAGGGACCCAGAGATGAACACCTAACATACCTGAGAAGAAGAGATCTTGAATGTAGGATGTGTTGAGGATTGACCTTGATTCTTAAAGCTAGGGTTTTTGCATCTTGAGAGAGAATGTTTTAAATTTTGAGAAAAGTGAGTGAATAATGAGATATTAGGTTATTTAGCATATAAATTCCATGTTTAGACTGATTAGTGGTTTTGAGAATTGACCAAACAGCCGCTGAAATGAAATAACGAAAGCTGGAAATCCTGATTTTTCACTCCAGCGTGACATAGTACATCGTGCCGGCTCATTTGAAAGTGGACAACTAGGAATTGGGTTGATGGCGTGATGCGGCGCCATCGCGGTGAATCACTGGAAAAGTGACAATTGGGAAATTGGCTGGTGACGTGATGTGGTGCTATCGCATTGGCTCACTGGAAAATGACTATTGCCATTTGGACTGCCTCCGCGACTCGCTGAAGTACTAGGTGGTACACTATTTTACAAAAATGGCTCTAACTCTTTCCCCGGGTATCTAATTTGGGCGAACTTTATATCATTGGAAAGCTAATTGAATTTACTACGCAATGAAAGTCTCTAAACTAAAAAATACTAAGTATTTCAAAAAAAATTCATTGGATAACTTATGGATTAAGAGTTAATTTTAGTTTGGGAAATATGGGGTATTATAATATCTTTCCCTTGGGAACATTCGTCCTCGAATGAGACTGATTAAGTTGAGAAACAATGATAGGATAATCTTATACACTGTACATGAATGTTGAAACATGACTACATGACTAATCTATTGGCAAGCTGAGTTCTTATACTGTACTTGCATATCTAATGCAGGGAATACATGACTGAAGCTACTAATAAGTTGAGTTTCATACTGAACATGCATATCTGATACATGATTACATGGTTGAACTAATTCATTAATGCATGACTGAATATGTAACGGTAATGGATACCAAGTTTATAACTATAACTTGACATGGAATTGAGTAAAGCTAAGGAAGACTGTTACCTTAAACTGAGAATATTAATGAACCCTAAGATCATTTACTTAATATATGAATGGGAACATGAGAACATGACTGAGTCTTAAACATGCTACATGTACTGACTATCATGAACGGTATTGGGCCCTTGGATACATCCATGACTTGGGAATAGTTATTTGGTTGAGATTGGAATGAGATGGTCAACTTATGAGTACCCATTACTCCATACTAGATTTGTTACGTGAAGAGAAACTGAAAGGTTCAGGACATGAAAGTTTAGGGGTTATAGTGCATCACCCCCTTGGGACATTATATCCCTCGAAGAATGTTGACATGGCTGAGATACTGGGAAAAAACTTAGATCATGCACAGGGAACCTATGAATTGAATCGTGACTAAATATCTGGTGTCAAAAACTGAGGCATGATACATGAACTTGGCTGAATTTGTAACTACTAATATGCTTTATCTTGGGATGGGCATATTTGGGATGCTTTGGATAGGGCGACTGGACGAAAAAAATGGGAAACTATATGAGCTTGTCTACCTGACTACTAAATACCCTTTTTCTTTACGTAAAACAAGCATTCAACAATCTTTACGTAACATGAAACATCTAATCTCTCCTTTCTAAGAAATTTCTCATCACCACACCATCTAGTAAGGAGAGTTCACTGAAGGTTATAACATGAGGACCTGAAGCAAGAATAGAAACTATACTAAACTTGACACTTAACTGATGCTTTAGGAATAGAATATCAACATACTAGATTTATCAAGAGATCTAGACTGAGGATATACATAACATAAATCTGAATTTAAATGATCATTAGGAGTATAGCATAAGTAATAGAAACTGAGCACACTGCTAGGCATGAGTACATGAGTCATGAGCTACATGACCTGACTTTGGTGTTTCTGTATTCATGGAACATGATTCGTAATATTGAGAAAAATGGAACTCTTTATACTAGAAACTATAAACGTACATAATTTCCGATAATGTGCATGAATTGGAACTATGATCATAGATCTAACATGTAAGTCATGAGTAGATATCATGATAGCTGAGGTGCAAAAATTTTCACTGAGGTAATGACGGGTTGGGCATCAACCTCTTCCACTGCTTCTCTACACATACTAACATTACTACTAAAATCTGAAAGTTTGACTCTATTACATGTTCTACCATCTCTTTCTTATCTTAAAGTCATTATTCTAAGTTTGTGAACCCATTAATAAACTCTATATCGAGATGAGACCACTTTACTCTAGAGTTTGAGATATGACAATACTTATAAACACTAAACTTATTCTAAAGGACTACTCATGATAATGTAAGGTCCACTGCTAGTACTTTCTTCTGATACATGATTCTTAGCTTTCTATTTCCCCAACAATCATTATATAGCAACCTCAACACCGACTAACTTAGAATTCTCAAATTTACTTTCTACTAGTTCAATCTAGAGATTCAAACTTATATCTACTAAAATTTAGGTACTACCCCTTCATTCAGGGACTAGTTCATCAACAAACTAAAATGGAATGACTATATTATTGAAATTAACTAAAGGGATTTTTCTAAAATACTATAACTAGAAGAAAGAAACGGATTAGACTGATAATTTAGCTTGAACTAATGCTCACTCACACTACATGAACAATCTAAAAAGGGAAACTTTTACAACAACATCTCATAGCCTCTTGTCCATAAGTGTGGCGCGCTACACACCCATGCATAAGACTCTATGTGATGCAGATTTGAGACTCCCTAGGACTCTGTTGAACTTTAGGATATGATACCAAGTTTATAATGCCCTGAGAGTACACCCTAGGCGTCACATGGTGCTTACAGTCCTGAGGGACCATAAGCTAACCGAAGACTGATAACTGCTATGAGCTTTGAATAATAATACAAAAATAAATGCAAAATTAAGATGAATTGCCATAAGGTTAGCAATCTAAATTCTGATAAATAATAACATCTGGTAGAAACATCTAAAACCTAAACACTATCTGAACTAGTCTAGTCAGAAAGCCTCTAACTGAAGTGTCTGAATAGGGAGTTGATGGGATAAGCCCCCAACAAACTCCAACTACTGAACTACTGTTAAACTAAAATACTAAAATAAATGCATATCCTTGATAGATGCGGACTCACTACTAAATCTACGACTGCTGACAGGATCTGCCTAAGCATGGTCAGGAACCTGATCATCTGAACCTATGATATGATACAACATAGCGCTAAGAAAGAGTATGCATCAGTACATGTAATGTACTGGTATTCTAGATGAGGTAAGGCTGAATACAAGGGTTCATATGCATAAACAATTACTAACTGGATGATATAGAGAAATTGAACATGCGAGTATGTGGCTAACTAATACTACTGAAAACACTGAGTATACAATACTGTGGACATACATATATATACTGTATCTGAGCTTTTTTGAAGATGAGTACTGAGTTCAGATAGCTGAGTAACTAATATTTGAAGTTTCTAATAACTGAATTACTGATACTGATTGACTTTGTCTAGAAGTCCTAATTCTGTAGAACTAAACTGAGTTATAAACTAATGACTGAAACTGAAACTGTGGGAGGTAATTATCTAACTGATATCCCCTTCTCTAAACTGATTGGGGTCCAACCTATAACCCAAGTTGGAAAGGTGCTAATACCGTGAGATGGGTACTAACACCGGCTGTGAGTTAACCCTAACTAACAGGAAGACATTTTGTCAACCCTCACTAACAAGAAAACTCATGAGAGATGTGTCAATCCTTATATAAAAGGAAGTCATCTAAACCTACGGTGGCTACGTAGATCTATAACTCAGGGATTGCTACTAAGGGTCAAACTCTACACTAACAGAAATTCCCCCATCCCTGGGTTCACTTGGTGCTGAATCCTACTCCCAACTAAAAGACACTGAACTGATTATACTGAACTAGACTGGACTGATACTGAGTTTACTAAGTTTTCTTGAGTTCTATAACATGACTGAGAGTATTACTAGTCGTGACATGAATGATACTATTCTGTAATTGACATTGGCTCTAGGTAAAGAACTAAATTGTGGAGTATTAAATACCCCCAGGACTCGATAGCATGAAAATTAAAGCATCAAATGATCTTGCAAATCATAACAATACTTGTTTGCTAACTATGCACTCATTTAGATATTTTGTCAAACACTTGATAAACATGAACTTGTGCATGAATGGGATCAGATAATAACATTTCATGGTTTCAGTAGTCAAATCACATAAGCATTTCATCAAATAATTGTAGGGCATAAGCTTGCACATATACTAACACGTTATGATTTCATCACTTTATTCACATGGACATTCTATCAAACACTAGGGGAACTCAATTTAATGTACACAATCATGGATAATAGATAAACATGGCAACTACAATGCCCAAACTAAAATTTCATGGGTTCAGCATGCAATCCGTATAATTCCCCATAAAATACTAATCTAATTTCGTGAATCTTATAATAATCATGGATTAAACCCAAATAACATCATAGTAACATTAATCCAATCTAGTTCAAACATGGAAATCATGAATCTGAGATCTTGTATATTTAAAAAATATTCTTGAACTCTAGGGGTGAAAGGGACCCATAGATGAACACCTAACATACCTTAGAAGAAGAGTTATTTAATGTTCTTGGAGGATTTCTTTTGGATTGAACTTGATTCTTGAAGCTAGGGTTTTTGCCTCTTGAGAGAAAATATTTTAAATCTTGAGAAAAGTGAGTGAATAATGAGATATTAGGCTATTTAGGGTATAAATCCCATGTTTAGGCTGATTAGGGGTTTTGAAAATTTACCAAACAGCCCCTGAAATTAAATAACAGAAGATGGAATTCCCAATTTTTCACCCCAGTACAATGCGGTACTATCGCGCTGGCTCATTGGAAAGTGGGCAATTGTAAACTAGGTTGATGGCGTGATGTCGAGCCATCGTGGCGCCTCACTGGAAAATTGGTAATTGGGAAATTTATTGGTGGTGCAATGTGGTGGTATCATGTTGTCTTAGTGAATAATGACAATTTCCATTTGGACTGCCTCCGCGACGCACTGAAGTACCAGGTGGTACACTATTTCACAAAAATGGCTCTAACTTTTCGCCTGGGTATCTACTTTGGGGGAATTTTATATCATTGGAAAGATAATTGAATTTCCTATGCAATGACAGGGTATAAACTAAAAAATACTAAGTATTTCAAAAATTTTACATTGGATAACTCATAGACTGAAAGATAATTTTAGCTAGGGAAATATGGAGTTTACACATTACCTTTCCCATATTTTAACATGAGGAGGATCAAGAAGAAAGACCAAGCTATGTTGTAAATTATGAGCTTGGTAGCGAAGAGTCCTCGATGATTTCCCAACAAACCAAACATAACATAGTTGAAGATGCCAAAATCAAGGAAATGGTACTACATTTAAAATAAGAACCTGATCTAATCACTTGTAAAGACTCTAGTTCATTTCAGGGTAAGGATGCTAACAAAGATAAGATTTCGAAATTAAGGTATAGATCTCATTCAAACCATTTTTTAACATTATGCCTTGTGGGTGTGATGAGAGTTCACCTACCTAAGAAAATAATAGGATAAGGAGCACCATTCCTTTAACTTAGAGTTCGACATTCCGAAAGGAAAATTAAAACCCCATTTTTGAAGGCGAAGGAACTCAATTTCCAATGTTCAACTACTGGCCTATTCCCACCATTAACCAAGGATATGAACCAGAAATTTGATGTGAAATCAAATAAATGGTTCAAATCTTCAAAGTGATGATATATAAGTTGGATCTCCACGTCCTAATTTATATCACGTTTTATCTTGGAAGATTTGAATATTTTCTCCCTTTGATGCTCAATGCATAGTGAGCCATAGTTTGGGTAGAGATTCAAATCTTCTAAGTGGAAATACAAATAAAAGTTGGAGGGGTGTCTTACCACAAAAGATGAGAAGCAACCCATCATGCCAAAAAAGTGGCATGCATCCTTTTATTTCTGAATGATTGATTAGATTTTATTTTATAAGCATAATCTATGAAATTATAGTGCTATGAGGACAGTTGATCAAAATTTAAGAAGGGAAATTGTGAAAATATGGTGTTTTGGACTGAGCATAGGAGTGTAGAGGGCCTAAAAATTAGTCACAGGTAACACGATTGTATCTTTTGTCACCAAAATCATGGTAGCAAAGTGTTCACAATCATGGCCAAAGCAGTTTAAAAGACCATCTGAATGCCTATAACAGCCCACACTCTATTTTGTATTTTTCTCTAAAATTTGCACCAAAAGGTCAAAAATTATTGTGCATCCAAATGATTCATTACATCATCTGTGCATCCTACTCTATGGTATGTGTTTTAACTCCCTTTAGTTACACGTTTTGATTTCTTGAAATTTGTACTTTAGGAATAGGCCTGAAATAGTATTTCCAATTTCAAACCTATGCTTAAATATGACTATGTGTGTGGTAGATTGTTGTAAGTGGTGTACACGCTGCCGGGATAGTCTTCAGTACTTGTAATTTAGGGTAAATAGGTTGAAATTAATGTGTACACTGCATGTTTGATTACATGCTCCAATAAACTTATTGCAAAATTCTTCAAGTTAAAAGAGCATAATCAAGCACTTACGTCTTAAGTTCATAGAGAATTACAATACTATGGTTAGTTGGAACAAAACTTGGTGTTGTAATTTGTTTTTGTGTTGTCAAAAATTTGGTTGATGCTTGTCTCTAATAATGTAATCGCAATCTTCGGGGCTGCAACCATTGTCAAAGGCCATGATCGCAATGTCTCAGAGCAGTTTTCTACTGAGACCAAAAATTATGCATGTCAAGTTTTCATCCCAAAATCCATTATGACACTTCCCCACGAGTTTATTAGGTTTACCCAACATGCTTTTGGTGTGGAACTAATAATGATGGTTTATGTTATGCTTCTTGGAGGTACTCTGCCACAAAAATAGAGAACTTTTACCACAATCGTTTCATGACTCCCGAATGCCACAACCAATACTACGATTAGTTTTTATAGACTAAGAAGCTCCGAGAAAGGGGTACTTTCTGGGAAAGATTTTTGAAAAAATTTAAGGTGTTTTATGTTAGGCTTGTGGCCAACAGATGGAGTTGTTTTTCCTCGAACCCTTGTAGGGAAAACGAGTAGTGCATGAGAGAGTTCTACACTAAGCTTAGCGTAGTGTCTTTTGCAAACCTTGTTATCAGGATTCGGAGAGTGGATATGCATTTTGGAGCGAAGCAAATCAATAAACTATATGGGCTTCCAAATGCAGACATGGCTACTTTTGAGGCTAAGAGGTGTAAGTTGGGCAGCTGGATGGTAGAGAAATAGTGCCCCATCAAGGGGCTTCCATGGGCGACAACTAAAAAGGGCATCTCCATGAATGACTTCACAATAGAGGCCCGGATATGGATGAACATCATTTGCAGCAAGATCTCTACTTGTACGCATATGACTGTAGTTACAGATATGCGTTTCCACAAGGTTTCTTGCATATTGGACAATATTTCTCTAAATATTGGTCATCTAGTGATTTATTATATGAAGTTCTACAGGAACCATAGTGGTATGTATATCTTATTCCTTTTTATTATTATTGAGATATGTAGGGGAGCAGGGATATTGGAATACCTGGATGACCCTTGGGTATACCCCGAAACCCCTATTTACCATCATAAGATCAGGGGTAAGGGTTCACCTGGTAAGAGAAATAAGCAAAATATTGATGTGGGCAAGTCGATAGTTTAGGATTCAGAGTTGTGTATACCATCCAATACTGGGCCTCTATAAGATATTGGGGTTAATATTAGGTTCATTAAGGATCTGGTATAAGGATTCCCTCAAGGTACAGGTGAGCCCCCCACCAGGCATCATTTATATGTCTACCGTTCAGATTATGAGAAGTATAAGAATGAGTAGCAGACATAAGGAGACACAGTTGCTAGGATTGAGAGGACATATTAAGCATTGATGGAGTCTCATAGGGATCTTTGGGCCTCCCACAAAAAGATGAAGAAAAGGAAGAAAAAGTGAGATAAGTTCTTCAGCAAAATGTGTAAAGTTGTCAAAGGACTGTGAATGGTCCTAAAACTACATGATAGACTTTCTTCTCCTAGAGTAGTAAGTGATGATTAGGACCTATTGAGTGGTTTGGTTTTGATGCTAGTGGTTATAGTGTAGAGTCGGTGGGAGAGAGAATCTCTTAATGCAGATTCAAGAAGCACCCTTTTTTCTTACTTTATTGATTAAGAAGTTGGGTCACTACTATATTTTCAGTTGGGGTGCTGGTCCCTAGATTTGTATTATTTAGATGTTTTATGGATGTTTTGATCACATTTTTGATGATTTTTATTCTATTTTTGGGTTTCATTATTTGGGCTCTCTGATAGAGCCCACATATCATGGATTAGTTATTTGGTTTGTTTTTAGATCTTTTTTTTTACTTTATCATTACTTTAGTTGTTATTCTATGGGATGATTTAATCCCTATGATAGATTGATTGACAACATTCTTAAGGGAAAAGTATCGTGATTGGAATCAAGGACATAGATGCAGGGTAAGTCTGAGTACCCATGGCATTTCAGATTTGGGATAACATTCTTACCTATGGCAAAAATTTAGTATTCATATGGTTCATTTTCCATATGAAATCCACAATGTGAGGAAAAGTCTTAGGTTTTTTATTTTGTTATCAAATTGTGTGTGATGCAAATGCAATAGAAAACACCCCTCCTCCATCCAAATTTTCTCAAAAATTAAGGGCATAGACATGAGCAACCATGTAACAAAACTTTTTCTCTTTTTGTGAATCCAAAAATTTGGATTTTGAAAATTCATAGATACTCCATATTTTGTATCTAAAGGGGGGGAAATTGATCCCCCTTAGAGAATTTACATTCCATATGCGGTGAGTTATTTGTATCAATCTTATGTAAACTTGTGTTATCTAGAACTTTCCCCATTAGTCTTAAAATGCTAAATTTTTATTGTATTTTGTTGGTGATATGATCTTAGGCCATCTTTGTGATAATGGAAGCCCACTTAGCTTTAAAAGCCTACTCATGCATAGATGTTATCCCTAGTCACACACTTTGAGCGTTTGGACCTTTCTTTGGTAAACACATTACAAGCAGTGAGCCATTCAATTTTATACCTCTTTTGAACCATACCCTCCTTTAACTTAATCTAACTTGAGGCTAAAATCCTAAGTTGGGGTGATAAGGAATTAAGGAATTAACTTTGGGCAACAAAGTTATAAGTGAATACTTATGGGCATAAGTAGTAACAGAAAATTAGTAAGAAAAAAAAAGGATCCAACAAAGGAAAGGATTGTATGAAATTTGCAAGAAAAATAAATAAAAGAAAATGGGGTAAACAAGGTAATAAAAGTAGGTATTTTTAAAAGAAAGAAAGTGGCCCATAGTCAATAGCTGGATTAAATAGTGTGATGCAAATGTTCAAGGAGGGTATAGCCTTGTTGTTGCAAAATGATATCCTACCCTACCCCAAATCCACATTACAAGTACAAAAATCCCTTCGAGATCTTAACCATTTACATTTATTCTAGTGGCGATGGAAAATAGGGGAAATCCTATGGTACAACACTTTTTAGTAGAAAGAGTTCAGGTGAGAGAGAGATTTTTTCACTTAAACTCCTTGTTGCATATTTGGTAGCATGGTGCATTAAATTTTCCTTCTTATGAGATGGCATGTGAACAAGTTTAGGTGGGTAATTTTGTGATGATCTGTGGAAGGAGGGAAAGGAGTATAGGGTAGTTGGGGTTAAAAAGTGAGTCACTTCTTGAGTATCAGTGATTGTTGCATTGTTTCTCTTTAAAGTCTTTTGCATCCTGCACTATTCCATTTTATTTTGAGCGATGTTGGTATAATAGTTTTTCCTATGTTTAAAGTGCTACTTGAGGCAGTAACTGAGCTTTATGTCCTTGTGTTCATTAGGTCATCTTATGTTGGCATAAATACGCATTGTCTTATGGTAAGAGGTAATGTTTCTTAAGGACGAACAAAGCTTTAAGTTGGGGTGTTAATGAATATTGAATTTACCACTCATTCGCACTAAACATTTATGTACATTACCATGTTTTGAATGAATAAGTGAGACATATTTGTGATTAAATGCACTAAAATCTACTTTTTGCAGACACATAGGTAATGAGATAAAAATATGTGGATGCGAGCTGAAAAAGATCAAAAGAAGGAACGAAGTGCAGTTTGAAGATCTAGAATAGAACATATCCTCAGTTACTGAGATAGCAATCGTTGTCAGTCATGAAGGTCAATATACCTTGATCACGTGGCTCTGAACCCAGTCACGATAGCCATAAACGCAAACAAACTCCTACATTTGTGGCATAGCATTAAATCAACCCAAGAGTAAATGTGTAAATGCATACAATTGAATCCCGAATTCTCTTAAGGGGCTCAAACCCTATCCCATAGAGGGGAGCTAACTTTTGTGGAATTTGTCCACCATTTAGTTTCCAATTTTAAGAAGACAACTGTTGTACTAATTTTTTGGATAATAATACAATAGAGTATCTTTTAAGTTAATGATTGGAAATTTCCATTAAAGAATTTTTGAATCCTAAACTTGTTATTTGCATTATCTTTATATTTCAATAAATTGAATTGATGGAGATTTTTTGGTATATATTTCTTATTAATCTTTTGTATAGCTAGTTCTTCCTCTTGAGATTATGTTATAATAGGTTGTAATTGTGTATGGGTCATGATTCATTTGTGTATGTGCTAGTTTTTTGGTGATGGATTCTACTATTGCTTGATTAAATTTGTTGGGATTTATGGGAGAAAGCCCAAAATACCCAAATAGTTTTGTGGGTAAAAACCCCAAGATCTTAAAAGTTCAAACCATCCTTAAAAGAAAGGTTTGGGTGAACTTTTGGAACCTACATCATCCTTGAAAGCGGGATGTGGAAAAAAAGAAAATAGTAGATAATTTATGGGCATAATTTGCTAATTCTCACTATCTTAAACATAAGGGTTATTAGGATGTTGATTGTACCTTAGGTTTTATCCTAGAAATAGGGATACCCAATTGAGGTGTTGAGTGACTTAAATTGACACAATGGTTAGGAACTTAACAGGGTCAATGAGTGACATGTTTGAGACTTTGTTGACAAACTTGCTTCAAGGACTTACTACTTAGCCTACCACATCACTAACTACTAGAATTTGCACTGAATCATCATGCTTTCATTCATAATTTTCCCAAAAGAAAGAAAAATCCTAATATTTGATTCTAATTTTCTACATTCTAATTATTCGTAGAACCGAGTTAGTCCTTTAGAAGTCCAAAAGAAATAATCATAGCATTGAAACGCTCAAAATCTCAAAAAATACGTGTACGTTAGGTTTGAAATTAACAAGTAACTTTAGTTTTGAACTTATTTAGATGCCACTCATATTGTTCCTCATAGATTTGACCCCGACTCAAAGTTGGGATATTGATGATAGCTATTTTACACATAAATTGATGTGTAAGTTGAGCGATATCAAAAATGGCACCATTTTCGGGGAATAATTTAGCGTATCAAGTTAGTTTGGAATTTTAGATTACTTACTTGGATTCATACTTGTAAATATTTAATTGTGATTTTGTTTTGTTTCATATGTTAGGTAGATTTTTTTTTCTTGTCACTGTGGCATCTTGGGACAAATATGATTTTGGTGGTTGTAAATCTTATTTTGTGATCCATGTCCATATTTTGAAGGACCCCACTTTTGGCAATATTGTTGATATGCTCCCTAGAGATGGAGACACCATCTCGATCCTATTGGGGGGTATGATTGTTCATTATAGGGTGGCTGAGATGGACAGTGGAGTGATTGTCTGAATGCTCCCTCACCTTGTTATGCTAACCCAAATGATAGTTCTTCTTATGAGTTTGATAGGTACCATAATGAAATAAAGAAAGAACAACATACAGGGTACAATAGTTTTGAAGTGATACTTCAAACTCTTTTGGATCGGGTAACTACATTGGAGGAGGACATGCATGACTTGCATCAATCCAATAAGGCATTTAGAAGGGAAATTATGAAGATAGAGGAAATGGTCATGGAAACAAAGTCTCAAAATACCATAGCCTTGCCCACTTTTCCACGTAAGGAGGATCAAGAAAAAAGACCAAGCTATATGGTAAATGATTATTTGGTAGCGATGAGTCCTCGATTATTTACCAACCAACCAAACATATAGTAGTTTAAGATGCCAAAATCGAGGAAATGGTACTACAATCAAAAGAAGAACCTGGGCTAATCTTTTGTGAAGACTCTAGTCCATTTAGGGGTAAGGATTCTAATAGGGATGCAATTCCGGAATTAAGGGATAGATCTCATTCAAACCATTTTTCAACATTGTGCATTGTGGGTGTGATGTGTGTCCACTTAACCAAGAAAATGATTGATTTTAGGGAGAAGGAACACCATACCCTCATTTTGGAGTTTGACATTCCAAAAGGGTATATGAGAACCCCACATTTAAAGGGCAAGTAGCTCAACTTCCGATTTTCAATTAGTGACCTATTCCCACCATTACCGAAGAATCCAAATTAGAAATTTAATGTGAAATTGGTTAAAAGGTTCACGCCTTTAAAGTGGAGAGATAGAATCCAGATCTCCATGTCTTCATTTCTATCATGTTTCATCTTGGAAGATTTGAATATTTTATTCCTATGCTACTAACTGCATAGTGAGAAATGTTAGGACAGAGATTCAAATCTTCTAACTGGAAACACAAATGATAGTTGGAGGGGTGTCTTGCAAAAAAATATAGGAAGCAACCTATCATGCCATGAAACTTGCACATATACTTTTATTTTTACATGATAGATTAGATTTTATTTTTTATGCATAATCCATGAAATTATAGTGCTATGATGAATGATGATAGAAATTGAAAAAGGGAAAGTGTGAAACTATGGTGTTTTAGACTGAGCAGGGAGTGCAGATAACCTAAAAAAAGATGTCATGTACTGTGATCGTGGACCATGTCACCACAATTATGGTATCCGAGTGTCCAGGATTGTGGTCAAATCAGTTTAAAAGACCATCCATATTCCCATAACTCCCCAAAATCCATTCTCAATTTTTCTCTTAAATTTGCACCCAAAAGTCCAAAATTTTTGTGCATCCAAGTGATTCATCGCATCATCTGTACATAATACTCAATAGTATTTGTATTAACTCACCTTAATTACATATTTTGTTGTCTTGAAATTTGTACTTTAGGAATAGGCCTAAAATAGTATATCCAACGGCTAACCTATTCTTAAATATGACTATGTGTGTGGTAAACTATTGTAATTGGTATACACATCAATGGGGATGTCTTGAGTACCCAAAATTTGGTGTAAATAGGTTGTAATTAGTGTGTAAACCACATGTTTGATTACATGCTCGAATGAACTCATTGCAAAATACATCAAGTTTCAAGAGCATAATCAAGAACTTAGGGCTTAAGTTCCATGAGAATAATAATAGTTATATGGTTAGTTGGAACATATATTGGAGTGGGAATTGGATATTTTATGTTGTAAATAATTTGGTCGAAGTTGGTATTAGATACCCCAATCACAGTCATCGGGGCTGTAATTGTGGTACCACGATCGCGGTCAAGTGTCGTGATCGCTACATCTAAGAGTAGTTTTCTACTGAGATAAAAAAATTTGCATGTCCAGTTTTCATCCCGAAACTTACTATTACACTACCCCAAGAATTTATCTGGTTAACCTAGCATGTTTTTGGTGTGGAACTACCAATTATAGTTTGTGTTATGTTACTCAACCATAAAATTGGAGAACTTTGAACATATTCAATTCATGACTCCCAAAGCCACAACATATACTATGATGAGTTTCCAAGGAATAAGATTCTCCTGAAAAAAGGTATTTGCTTGAAAAGTGTGCTGAAAAAACATTCAACATTTTATCCTTCACTTGTGGCCACCATATGGATATGTTTTGCCCCAAACCCATGTAGGGAAAATGAGTAGTGGGTGCAATAGTTCTATGCTTATATTAACATAGTGTCTTTTGCAAACCAGATTATTAGAATCAAGGGGTGGATGTGAAAGTTTGAGCAGAGAAAATAAATGAACTTTATGGGCTCCTAAATGTAGACATGGCTTCTTTTAAGGAAAAAGGGTTTGAGCCAGGCAGCTGATTGATAGAGAAATTATGACTGGGCAAGGAATTTCTATGGGCGGCAACAAAAAAGGGCATTTTCATAAGCGACTTCCCAACAAAGGGTCAAATATAGATGAACATTATTTGGAGAAGGATCTCTCCTGGCACATACATAAGTGCAGTTATAGATTTGCATTCCCGCTTGGTTACCTGCACACTATACAACATTAATCTGAATATTGATCGTCTGATAATTTCTTATATAAAGTTCTATAGAAACCATGGTGGTACATATATCTTCTTCCCTTCTCTTATTATTGAGATGTGCAGGCAAGCAGGGGTGGTGGAATACCCGGATGACACTTGGTTGCACCCTAAAACCCCTATTGACCCTCTTAAAATCTGGGGCGAGGGTGCACCTGGTAAGAGTAAAAAGAGAAATATCGACTTGGGAAAGTTGACAGTTTAGGAGTACGAGTCATATAGACTATCCACTATAGGGTTGCTTAAAGATATTAGGGTCATCAAGGAGCTGGTATCAGCATTGCCTCAAGGGAAGTGAGAGCCCTCCACCAGGAATTATTCTTATATCTCTTGCTTAGATTATGAGAAGTATAATAAGGAGGAGAAGATGCAGGAAGCAATGATTGCTAGGATTTAGAGGGCGTATTTAGCATTTACAGAGTCTCAAATGGAACTTTGGGCCTCCCATAAGAATATAAAGAAAAGGGAGAAGAAGAGAGACAAGTTCTTCTCCAATATATGGAAAGGTTTCAAGGGCCTGTGGAATGTCCTGAAACTTCATGAAAGATTTCCTTCACCAAGAGTTGAGAATGATAACGAGGCTTCTGCTTAGTGGTCTTGTTCTGATACTAGTGGTGATGGTGCAGAGTCAACAGGAGAGAGAAGCTCTTGATGCAGATTTATGGAGCACCCTTTTCTCTTGCTTTATTGGTTATACGGTGGAGTCACTGCTATATTTTTAGTTAGGGGTTTAGGTCCCTGAAATTGTATTATTTAGATTTTTATGGATGTTTTTATGAAATTTTCGATGATCTTTATTCTATTTTAGGGTTGCATTATTTGGGCACTCTTATGGTGCCTACATTTCATGGATTAGTTATTTTGTTTTTTTTTAGATCTTCTATTTTACTCAATCTTTATGTAAGTTGTGATTCTATTAAATGAACTTTTCCCTATGATAGATTGATTGAAGACATTCTTAATGGAAAAGAATCGTTATTGGCATCAAGGTCATAGTTTAAGGGAAAGTCTGAGTACCCGTGGTATTTTAGATTTTGGATTACATTCATACCTATGGAAAAATTGAGTATTCAGATGGGTTGTTTTCCTGTATGAAATCCACAATGTTAGGCAAAGTCCTGGTTTGTTTCCTTGGTTATAAAATTGTGTGTGGTGCAAATGCATTAGCAAACACCCCCTCCATCCAAAAAATTTTAAAAATCAAGGGCATGGACGTGAGCAACCTTAACAAAACTTTTTCCCTATTTGTGACTCCAAAAATTTGGCTTTCAAAAATTGATTGATACTCCATTTTTTCTCTAACGGGAGGAGAAGTTGAGCCCCCTTAGAGAATTTAGATGCCATGTGTGGTGAGTTATTTGTATCAATCTTATTTATACCTGTGTTATCTAGAACTTGCCCTATTAGTCTCTCAAGAATGAATTTTGATTTTATTTTGTTGGTGAGATGATGTTAGGCCATCATTGTGACATTGGAAGCTCACTTAGCCTTAAAAGACTATCGATGAATAGATTTTATCCCTAGTCACCCACTTTGAGAATTTGGACCTTTCTTTGGCAAACACATTACCTATCGTGAACCATTCAATTTTTATCCCTCTTTTGAATGATTCCATCCTTGAACTTAAAAATATAACATGAGGCTAATAGCCTAAGTTAGGGGTGTGAGGATTGAAGAATGTAACTTTTGGCCACAAAGTTATAAGTGAATGCCTATGAGCTTAAGCATTGAAAGCAAATTAGTAATAAAAAAAAGGACCCACAAAGGAAAGGATTGCATAAATTTTGAAGAAAAAAGAAATGAAAGAAAATGGGTGAACCAAGGTAATAAAAGTAGGCATTTGTAAAAGAAAATGAAGTGGCCCATAGTCATGAGTTGGATTAAAAGGTGTGATGTAGATGTTCAAGGAGGGTATAGCCTTATTTTTCCTAAATGATATCCTACCCTACCCCAAACCTATGTTACAAGATAAAAAATCCCTTCCAGATTTCCAACCATTTACATTAATTGTAGTGGCGATTGAAAATAGGGACAAGTTTATAGTATGACACTTGTTAGCATAGAGAGTTCTTGTTGGGGAGAGAGTTTTTCACTTAAATTCCTTTTTGCATATTTGGTAGCTTGGTGTGTGAAATTTTCCTTCTTGTCAAGAGGCATATGAACAAGTTGAGATTGGTGATTTAGTCATCTTTCGAGAATAGAGGAAAAAGGATTACTATGTAGTTGATGTCAAATAGTGAGTCACCTCTATAATATCAATGATTTTTACATTATTTCTCTTTGAAGTCTTTTGAATCCTGCATTATTGAATTGTATGTTGAGGGGTATCGGGAAAATAGGCTTGCCCATGTTTGAAGATCTATAAGGTAGTAACTAAGCTTGATTTCATTGTGATCATTGGGTCATATTGTGTGGGAAAAAATTTGCATTGTCACATGGTAAGAGGTAAGGTTGCAGGAGGACAATTAAAGCTTTAAGTTGGGGGTATTGATGAGTGGTAAATTTACCACTCATTTGCAGTCTACATTCATGCACATTACCACATTATGAATGAATAAGTGAGACATATTTGTGATTAAATACACTAATATCCTCATTTTGCAGACACATAGGTAATAAGATTAAAATATATGGATACGAACTGAAAAGATCCAAAAAAGGAAAGAAGTGCAGCTTAAAGAGTTAGAGCAGAACATAGCCTTAGTTACCGTGCTCGCGGTCATTAAGAAGGTCAATATAGAATGATCCCATGGCTCTGACCTCGCTCGCGGTAGCCGTAAATGCTGGTAAACTCCCACAATTACGGCCTAGTGAAAAAATAGTCAAAGAGCAAAGGTGTGAATGCACAGAGCTAAATCTCAAATTTTCTTAAGAGGCTCAAACCCTATCCCATAGAGGGGAGCTAACTTTTTTGGAATTTTCCAACCATTGATTTTTAATTTTTGAAAAGAAAACTATTGTACTAATTATTGGGTAAGGAATACAATAGATTAGATTTCAGGTGTAAGATAGGCAATTTCAATTACAGATTTATTGAATTCTAAAGATTGTAATTTACATTATCTTTATCTTTCAATAAATTAAATTGATGGAGATTTTTTAGTATATCTTGCTTATTAATGTTATGTATAGCTAGTTCTCCTTTTGGGATTATGTTAGAATATGGTGCAATTATTTGTGGGTTACTATTCATTTATGTATATTCTATTTTATTTGTAATGGGTTCTACAATTGGTTGATTAAATTGGTTGGGATTTATGGTCGAAAGCCCCAAATAACCAAATGGGTTAGTGGGTGAAAATCCCAAGCTCTTGAAAAGTCAAACCATTCTTAAAAGAGAGGATTGGGTGAACTTTTGGAACCCACTTCATCCTTAAAAGAGGGATGTGGAAACCAAGGCAATAGTAGATAATTTATGGGCGTAGTTTTCTAATTCTCACTATCTTAAACATAAGAGCTATTATGATGTTGACTATACCTTGGGTATCATCCTAGAAAAAGGGATACCCAATTGCGGCGTTGGGTGGCTTTATTTGACACACTCTTTAGGTCCTCGAAAGGTCAATGAGTGTCATATTTTAGACTTTATTAAAAAACAAGCTTCGAGGACTTACAACCTAGCCTAACACATCACTAACAACTAGAAGTTTCACTGATTCATCATGATCCCAAGAATAATTTCCCCTAGGAAAGCATAATCCCAACATTTGTTTCTAATTGTTTGCACGCTAATTATTCATAGCCCTGAATTAGTCCTTCAGAAGTTCATAAAAAGTAATCATAGCTTTGAAACACTCAAAATCCCCCAAAATACTTGTTTTTATGTTTGAACCTAACAAGTAACTTTTACTTCAAACTTATTTAGTTTCCACTCCTATTATTCCTAGAGGATTTAACCCTAACACAATGTTGGGTAATTATATTGACGACGACTTCCTTGTACTTAAATTTACGTGTAAATTTAGTATTATCAAGGGTTAAAACCCTCAGTGCCATTCTCATAAGCACCAAGGTTAGTCTTTTAGGCTCTCTTAGGTATCACTTTTTATTACTAATAGGAGTCAACCTTTTATAGTAACTATAATGTTCGGGGTCTTTAAGACAAGGTGGTTATTACAGGTCAATCGGACTATTTATATAGAGAAGAGTGTTTATGTTATTATTATGGGGTCATCTATCATTTCTTTACAGGGTATACCTTTCATGGATGATTGATCCTTTAGAACACAGTGTTCATCTGATCAAATCAACAGATTATTCAGCTAGGGATGGTATTAGGTTCATAGAAGCGGTGCCTTAGGTTTTAGAGTAGGTCCTTATGTAGGTTGGATTGGTGGTAGGATAGGTGTCTAATCTAGAGGCAGTCGGGGTCAATTATATGTTTTACCTTGTAAGATTGAGGTGGAGTCTTCCAATATTGATATTAAAGGTAGTATGACATTAGCCAACTATCATTTTATCTGATCTAGGATCCAATCATTCATATGTGTCTGCTTATTATGAATAGTGATTAGAGTTATCTTGGGAGACTTTATCTGTACTATTAGTTAATCTTGTGGGTGATTCTTAAGTAGTGGATTGGATTTATATAGATTATGTATTGTGACTATTCAAGAGTATAATGCCGAGATTGATATTTGTGTTCTTGATATGGTGGGTTTTTACTTAATTCTAGGCATGGACTTGTTATCCCTATATAATGAGGCCTTGAATTATTTACCAAGACCATTACGTTATCCATACCTGGCATACCCCTAATTTTATGCTAGGGTTCTTTCAATCATGCCCCAACGGGTATCATTTCCTATGTTCTAGATAGTAGACTGGTATCCGGGGGTTGTGAGTCATTTCTTTCTTATGTCAGTGATGTCAGTTTGGAGAGTCCTATATTTGATATTGTTCCTATTATTTGTGATTTTTCTAATGTTTGCCCTACCAAACTACCTGGACTTTATCCAGAGTGTGTATTATGTAGCCTTAACTCATGCACCCTACCAATTTCCATAGCACCTTACCATATGGCTCCTACCAAGCTTAAGGAACTAAATTCCCACCTTAGTATATCTTGGGTAAGTGTTTTATTAGGCCAAGAATGTTATCTTAGGGTGCTCCTAATTTTTTCATGAAGAAAAGAAATTGTCCTATGCATATGTGTATCAACTACAAGGAGTTGTATAGGGTGATAATGAATAAAAAATATCATATGCCTTGTATCAATGATTTATTTTACCATCTTTATGGTGTTGGAGTATTTTCTAAGATTTATTTGAGATATGATTACCACCAGTTGAGGATTCGAGCAGAGGACATCCCTAAGACACCTTTCAGGACTACCTATGGTCATTATGAATTCTCGGTGATGTCTTTTGGGTCAGTAATTCCCCAACAACGTTAATGGACTTGATGAACCACATTTTCAAGCCTTATCTGAATCTTTTTTTATCAATGATATTCTTTTTTATTAATGAAATGAGGAGAATAACAAAAAGCTTTTGAGGACTGTGCTCTACACTTTAAGATATCAAAGGTTATTTGCCAAATTCTAAAAGTGTTAGTGTTGGATAGAGTGTGTGGTATGAGATATTAGAGGTTATTTTCCAAATTTTAGAAGTGTCATTTCTTTATAGAGTGTGTGGCATTCCTAGGAAATGTAGTGTCTAAGGATGGGATTAAGTTGGATCCAACAATATTGAGGTTATTCGTGATTGGTCCAAACATACATCTTTGATCAAGATTTGTAGCTTTATTGGTTTTGTAGGCTACTGTAGGCGGTTCATCAAGAAATTTGCTACTATTGTAACGCTTATGACAAGATTGTCTATGAAGGAGGTTCCATTTTAGTTGTTTAATTATTGTGAGGCGATATTTCTAAAGTACAAGGACTTGCTCACTTCAACTCCTATATTGAATATTCTAGTTGAGGGCATAAGATTTACTATGTATTGTGATGATTTTGGTATTAGTTTAGGTGTGTTTTTTGATGCATCAGGGTCGAGTTATTGCATATCTATCAATCCAGCTGAAGGTCCACGAGCGCCATAAACCTACTCATGACTTAGAATTTACTATAATTTTCATACTGACGATTCAGAGGAATTAATTGTATGGTATTAATTAAGAGATATTCATAGACTATCAAAGTCTTTAGTATATTATGACTCAAACAAATATTAATACAAGATAGCTCAGGTGTATTGAATTATTGATCGACTATGACATCTCCATTCACTACCATCTAGACAAGGCAAATGTGGTAGAAAATGCCTTGTGGCTGTAGAATTTAGCCTTAGAGAATTTTACCTATAATAATATGTACCATTCAAGAATTGAGATGGCATCATTTGAGGAATTGTGAGGTAGGCATTTTCGATCTCTAATTGGATGGTTTGAGACTCCTTGGTTAGACCCCATGGTACCGACTAGCTTCGTGAGTCATGTGATATGTTTTGGGTAATTTAGGATAAGCTATGAAAAGCTTAGAGTAGTCAAAAGAGTTATGCATACTGTCAGCTTTGTTCTTTGATGTTTGGAGTTGGTGATTGGGTTTTCTTTCGAGTGGAGCCTATGAAGCAAATGATGACACTCGAGAAGAAAAGCAAGCTTAGCCCCAGATATATTGAGCTATTTGAGATACTTTAAAAAATTGGAGAGGTAGATTATGAGTTGTCCTTACTTCAAATCTTTTCAGTCGTCCATCTAATTTTTAGTATATCTATATTGTGGAATAATATTCCAGATGAGTTGCACATGCTTTATTGATATTAATTTCAATTATATAAGAGTTTGACCTTTGTGGAGGAGCTATTTAAACATTTACTATAAATGTCAGACAGTTTAAATCTATCAGTATTCCATAGGTTAAGGTTCAGTAGAGACATCATTTAGTTGAGGAGGCTACCAGGAAGATTTAGAGTATGATACAGGCCAGTATTCCTACTTGTTTAAGCCTTCAAGTACTTCATGATCCTTTACTTCACTGGATGAAAGTCCTTTTAGTAGTGGATATTAGAATGACCCTTTAGTTCATTTCATGTATTTCCATGCCTTTTCAATATTTAAAGCTTTCCTATAGCTACCTTATGACTTCTTAGGAATGGCAATTTGGTTATCGGGTGGTTTGTTTGATTTTTAGAGCCAATTCTCGATTTTTGAGCATTCATTGTAAGAAAAAGGGTATTGAGTCTAAACATTATGTAAATGGTCTCGAATGCTAATTCTGACAGTATCATTCACTCTGTAATATCCATTTTAGGCTAGGAAACCCTTGATTCAGGTCTAGAGGCTTCCACACTCATTTTGGTCTATTAGGTAGTTTTTAGTTAAAATTGACCTTTGGGCATAGGGACTACTTTTATTATAACCAACCTCAGATAGAAATTTCAATGGCACAGTTAAGTCCAAAATAATGAATTTCATTGGGTGGCGTAGTTATTTTGCATCCATCAGATTTTGAATGAATCATCAGACTATGATTGGAAACTTGATATGTAGTAAAGTTTGTTGGTACTAAATCTATTGGTAAAGGAAAAAAATGGCCTTTTCATTCGTGGGACCTTAGCCACGTTAATGAAGGTCAAAAAATTTTGGCCTCCACATTTGTGAGTAGGCCTATGCATTGTAGAAAGGTTAGTTGGCCAACCAGCCTGAGTTCCTTGTTCGTGATGTCGCCCAAAACTACATTCAATCAAAAGTATAATGCCATTGATCCAAGTATAATAACCTAAATAGGTTGGGGTCGATCTCACAGGGAAAATGTAAGCACTTGCTTATATTAATTTAACCGTCGACCTATGCAGGAAAGTAAATGGTGGGGATTTTTTAATCAATAGCAAAGAGAAACTAATTCTTGAGTGCTTTTGAGTTGTAATCAATAGGAGAATAAAGATAGGTTTGTGTCCTCCCTGGCTTCTCAACTCCTTAGACTTTTCGTGATCAACCCACTGCTCTAGTGAACTGCAAATAAAGCTACAAGATAGGTATTATCAGCCGCCTTTTGAGCGCAAAGATAAATTTCACCCTTAGACTTGGTTATCATCACCGGGTGTTCCCTCGTTGTCCCTTGTTATAGCCTCAGTTCACCTTATCCTTTGTTAGTGGATCACGTGATAAGATGGAATACGGGGAGTATAAGGTGGAGGTAGAAATCCCAAATTACTATCCTAATCTTCTTTTCCCAACACAAGATTCTTGGTTATCAAAATAATTCAAATACAGGCTTTAATATAAAGATGTTGTAGTTACTTGAAATCAATTATAGTGAAGAAGAATTAGGATACATGCATAAAACCTAGAAAAGATGAGTGTCACACTTTCTCTACGTAGCTAATCTGCCAGGGTTCCAAGAACCCTAGCTAATGAGATTAGTCGCTCATGTTTGTGCAAGAAATCATGATTATCAATGAATAACACATAAAATTAAATGTAAAAGGATAAGATGAATAAACTCCAAAGTCTTTGATTGAATAAAACCCTAAAATCTCAAGAACAATAGTAAAAGTATGTAATTGTGCATAACAGAATGTCACTACACAGAACCTAATAAAACATAAACCCTAGGGTATTTTTATTATTCCAAAATAACATTAAAATCCTATTAAAAATAGGGTAAAGTTAAGTCAGTAGTCGGTACGACTCAGTCTTCAATCGTATCCTCAACTTATGAGCCAACCCTGCCGTATCGTAACCATTCCAGTGGTTAATCTTTCCATGGCTTCAATTCTCTGTTCATGTTAAGACTTTAGATTACTAGTCATAACTATGAATACGACTTGTTTCCTTGATCCATATCCACCTGGGACTTCAATTTTTCAGTCTTGAACACTTGTTGGTATACGATATACCTATACGAGTCGTACTCAGACTTTTGACTCGTATCCTTCTTATGCTTCAATTCCTGGATAGTAGCTTGGACTTTGTTATGCTCACGGCTTTAGAATACAATTTGTATCATGCCTTAAAATTGGCATACTTTAATCATATCTTTTTTATACTTGGTTTCTTGATTAGGCTTTTGGTTCTATTATTCATACGATATAAAATACTAGTCGTAATGAATGGATATGACTATGGTGTTGACTCGTATGCTAATCAAAGTTGGTCTTTTCAAGGTTTTTTCAACACTTTTCATTTAAACTCCTGTTTTACCTGCTATCCACACCAAAGTGCTTCATATCTAACAATACACCCTAAGTTCACACATAAATTCTTGGTTTTGAGCATCGAAGGTGTCGTATTTCCACTCCACATCAACACCCTCAACTTAGACTTTTACATGTCCTCAGGCAAACAAAACCAAATACTATTTTATTCCCCTAAGGCAATGCTTAAAACAGGAAAATCTCAAACAACCCATGGCAGTGATTTTTAATTAAATTTTAATTTTATAGTTTCCCTCTTAATTTTAAAATTTTCAACTCAAACTTTCGTACAAAAATTCTTCACATGTAAGAAGATTAAAGAATCTGATGATGGAATTATAGTAGCAAAAGACACTTGGGTATAAATGTGCTTTACATTCATCAAACACTCTTAGCAACCTAGCACTATAACCCATGTGTACTCACAGTCAAAGAAACCCCATTATCTCCGTATATATCAATCTATTCCGGGATATAACAAATAACGCTTGCTCTTACAAAGAAATATCACCTGTGTGCATAGAATACCATAGGCTTGCCCTTATGCTTCTTCCTATGTTTTTAGATAGTCATGGTAAGATGACTACAGGATATTATTTGGCTTGTAACATTTGCTAGAAGATGGTAGGACATCTTTTGCGGATTCTTTTAGTGGCTAAGCCTCCTGAACACTATATATTTTTTGGGGTCCACAAACTTTCTACTTTTTAATTTATCTCCACCCTTATATCTTCTTTTTTCTTTTAAGCATATTCCAAATGGGTCAGGCTTTTCTTTTTCTAGTGCTTATTTTTCTTTTTATTTTTCAATACTTTGCACTTTTCTCTCTTTTCTTCATAAACGTTTTCTCCTATGAACCGCTATAATAGACACCATCAACTTAGGCTATTTTCCTGGGTTGAGCTGCACAGTATGCACAGGAGGAATAGGGTCCAAAATAGGTTTATTTAAAGATAAACGGGAAGGTGATACAGGTAACAAGAAAATTTGGTCTATTAAAGGTCAAATATTTGCACCAAAGGGATATGTTCATTTGCTTTGGGCATTTTAGGCTTAAGTGGACTCATACAAAATGGCTCTATGATCACCTCCTACCTAACCATCCTAGACTTCAGTAAAAGCAATCGAGCAAGTTCTAGATTCCAACACAACCAGGAAATCAGTAAAACTTATGCACAATTGCACAGGGCTACATTACTATGTGCTTGTTATCCATCTCTTCCCTTGTTTTGTCCCTACCTATACTATCCTTATTCCTAATGCCATTGTCAGATACTTAACAGTTTTAACACAAATATACAAATCACTCAATTATTTAAAAAAAATTATAGGGGGATCAACATTTTCTAATCTTTAGCACAATTAACACTACTTTTTTGAAGATCAGGTAAAAAATCCACAACAATCAGCAGTGTCTCATTAATCACAAAAAGAAATCAAAATCAGAGTCAAAATCTTTAAGTACGTCCAAAATTTTCAAAATCCATAAAAATAAAAGTTATAATACAAACTATTTGCTACCATAGGTGCGTTGATCTACTCCCTATCTCAGTTGCCTGCACCAAACCTGCAAGTCATAAAAACTTTCAGATCTAGCTACATCTGAAAATTTCAAACTGCTCCCAAAAGTTTTTGGTACTCATACCTCCAACTCCAACTTAATAACATTGCACTATCCTTAGTGATAAAAAATAAAGAAAGTTAGGATAAAAATCATACCTTGGCATTCAAGGAACCAGAGCATCAATATTAGAATTTGGGCCCTCAGGTCGGGTCCCTCTCTCATTAGCAACTGTCCCAACCAGGACTTGATCAATTATAGTTGGGGGTACAACATCGACCTCCTCAGCATCAGCAACCAAAACTCTCAAACTACTAACTCGCTTAGCTTTCTCTTGGATCTGTGTCTGTCGGTCCTGCTCATCCTGGATACTTTCATGTTTGGCTTTCTTCATTGCCTTTTTGACTTCTTTCCTCTTTCTCTTTGTTTCTCTTCTCTACTCCTAAGGTTTCTCAACTTACTTATCTTTTGGTATTGCCCAAATATTCCGTACTTCAACTATGGTAATCAGAGTCTATACAATAGGATTGATAACCATTGGCCTCTCATATAGCTCTATGACAATCTTCTTTAACTCCGCAATCTTTGCTCTAACATTGGCATCATTAGGCGCTTGTCCACTTCCGAACTGCTGAGTAATCACTAACTCAAATGCATCTAAGCACTCTTGTATATGTTTATCCTATGCCTCATACTGTTGAGTCATCCAACTTCTTACTTCACCCTCCATATAACTTACCTTCGTAGTCAATGTTGTTAACTGGGTCATCACCTCTATCCATGCAGCCTGAGAATTCATCATAACCCTGGGTGGCATACCATGTGGCCTAGGTGGTACCGACTAGACTGGCGTTGGGGCACTGAAAGTACCCTCTATATCTTTGGCTGTAGTCTTAGTCCATGCATCTCTCTCGGTGTCTTCAGCATTGGCAGACACATCTGGATAATCATCTTGTGGGAAGAATCATGCCATAGCATTTGTTTCCTGTCTCACATCTTTGACCAATGGGTTGGCTACATCACAAATCAATCCAATATCAAAAGTCTAACGAGTCTCTATTATGTCATCAATGCCTGGGATAGCTAATACTCCTGCAGCTAAACATATTTGAGTGATCATGCAAGGGAAGGGTAGCAACGCCTTCTACTCAACAATATCCCTATCTCTCATCTCTCGAGATAAGAACTCACCATCATCAAATGCTTACCCGATTGGAAAACCTTCTATCATCACAGCCGAGAATGGGCTTAGTACAATATCACCTGTAGTTGGGCATAGCCTATGACGAGTTATAGTCCACTAAGACTTATCCTCAAAGTTTAGGGTATCCTTATTTATTTGCTGAGACTCTACAATACCGCCTTCAACCCTGGTAGCATGCACACTATTTGAAGTTATACACACCTCAATCCGCTAGAACATTACCATTTTGTCATTAGTACCCAATGATCGATTGGTGATCTTTCTCATGTCATCCATTCTGTAATCCATTTTTGTTGTGTTGGCCAGGGCATGATATATCGGTCCACACAAAAATCTTCTAGTGGTTCAGGGTGATATATCCACCCTAAATCCATGAATAATCAGAGAGGCAATAGGGTCAACCCCTTCTGAAACATACCCAGTGGATACTGTTATAGCAACTCGCCCTTATATGAGAAATAGAACTCGCAGATGAGGAACTTACTGTATTACCCTGGCTCTCTCATCATACATTCAAAATAATAATTTCTAAAACATTTTGCAAACTTAGGCAATTCGGTCATACCTATACTAGTCATCTATCTCTGTTTGTACAATACTCTCTTAATCTTCCCTCCTGGTATCTGAGACAACCCCTTGTAATATGTCGCCTGCATTTTGGGTTATCACCATAATTTAATAATGGCCACCAGAGTAGGGGCTATTACTAGTAGGGGATCCTTTCTAGATATCAAAGTGACCTCAACCTCGGGACCATGAGCTTCCTCTGTACTCTCGTCAGCTAAAATAGACTCAGCCTCATTATAATAATCATCAACTGGTACTAGTGTATGTGTAGGAGATAAAGTGGCATTCTTTCTATGTGGCCCTATCGGTGGTGTATCAGAAGTTTGAGGAACTATTTTTTTCCCCTTCGCCTTAGCAGTTGTTTTACCCTTTTGTGAAGCTTTTTTGGATGAGGCCCCAACATACTCTTTTCCGCTGCTTTCAGAGATGGTTTAAGATTCGATGTATCTTATTTCTTCACTTTCGATGGGTTCTTGTTTATTTCCCTTCTTTCCCACAATTTTTTATGAAGACGCAATCTTTGGAGGCATTTTTCATTCAAATACAGTAAGGTTAGTAAGTATGAAAAGAAAAGAAAAGCAAAAAAATTCAAAATAAAAATTTAATATACCTTTTTCCAGTTGGGTACGAGTGGTGGGTAATAGTCGTACCCATTAGGTACGACTTATATAACCGAGTCATAACCGAAACAATGAATGATCATTGTTTACTGGCCAACTTAAGACTTCTCCATACCAGTCGTACCGACTGGTTATAACTCGTGACCAACAGTCATAAGATGGTCAAAACCTTTTAGTCAATGTATTTTCTTCCCTGGTGTGTACATGTTGTAAGGTCTTGATACGACTCATATGGTTGAGTCATATCCATTCTAGAACATTAAATTGTCAAATTTCCCAGTTGTCAGTGGGTACGAGTCTCATTATAACTCCCTTATCAGCGGGTATGACTCGTAAGGTTTCTCGTATCCACTGTAACATAGAAGTCTAACTTCAAAGTTTTACATTGATGAAATTCCTAATCTACCCACTATGATATTTAGCTATATCAAGCAATTTAAACACAAATTCTCAAGAATCTATTCACAAACCCTAGTTTTATTTCCTTTTTCAATGTTCAACTTCAAATAGCAAAGATGGTACACCAAAAATCCATAAAATTAAGAAATATCATTTAACCCAAGTTAACAATACCTGATACTACACATTTTAACTTAAATTTAGTAAAAATAAGGTCGGAGACCTACTTGGTACGTGCAGTGTAGAAGATTTCATTTCTGGGATCTTAAGAGCATGTAATTCGAATTAAAATTGTTCCAATCGACTGATTCAAGGATATTGGTAAGTAGATTTAGTCGAAAACAAGTTGATTGTTTGGATTTGAGTTCAAAATTTTGAAGAAAACTATGTGGGTACTAGTTAAAAGTCTTGGGTGTTCAATCAGGTTGACATTTTCCCTTTTATTTAAGTTTTGCATCATGTCAAACCCAAGAATTAACCTAGTAAGCCAGGTTATGAATTGTCGATAAGATTCGTACCGAGGCTTATGGGTCGTTTCTTTAACTAGTTTGACCTAGAATCTTACCTGGGTTCTGGAGTGGGTACAACTACTATCACGATCTATTACCAGAGGCTACGACTCGTACCAAAAGTCCTATGCATTCCAGACCATAATTTCTGATTTTGATTCATCTCCTAGGTCATTACAACTCCTACTAATGAGTCTTACCATATAGATACGACTTATAAAAAGTTAGTGTGATACCTTTTCTTTACTTCTATGGATTAGATCTGTATCTTGTAGCCCAGTACATTGAACAAACATATTATACTATAAATGAAATAAGTACAAGAACATAGGTTTCCTCCCACGCAACACTTGATATAACATCGCGGCACGGTGTGGCTAAGTTGGATACTCAGATATCACCAACTAGCATAATTGGTTGCCTTCCATATAGAATTTTATTTAACTTCGCAGCACGATAGACTTACCTTTATTACTCAAACTTCTTCAAGGTTAATATCAGCTATTTTATTTGCCTCTTTGATATTTCCCATATAGTTCTTTACTCTATGACCATTTATCTTGAATGGATGTGCACCATCCTTCTGTTGTTCTAAAGTACCATAGGGATAGACTTTTGAAACTGTGAATGGGATATTCCATCTAGACCTTAACTTTCCAGGAAACAAGTGAAGCCTAAAGTTATACAGTAGTATTTGGTCACCTTTCTCAAATACCCTCCTCTCGATCTTTCAATAATGATACAACATCATCTTCTCTTTGTAAATTTTGTTGAACTTTCATATGCCCAGAGTCAGAATTCATCCAACTCATTGATGTTATTCAACCATGGCTTAGCTTCATCCTTCCACTCTAAATTTAGCTTATTTAATGCACATAGTGCTTTATGCTCAAGCTCAATTGGTAAAAGTCAAGCTTTGTCATACACAAGTTGATAGAGTAAAGTTCCTATGGGGATTTTGTAAGATGTACAGTAAGCCCATAATGCTTCATCTAACCTTTTGGCCCAATCAGTCTGATTAGCATTAACTGTTTTCGCCAATATAGACTTGATTTCTCTATTAGACACCTAAAATTTTCCACTAGTCTGTGGATGATAAGGTTTTTCTACCTTGTGATTCACTCCATATTTTTCAAGAAAACTCTTGAATAGATAATTGCAAAAATGTGACCCTCCATCACTAATAATAGCATGTGGCATGCCAAATCAAGAAAAGATATTCTTTCTTAAAAATGTCGTGACACTCTTTGCCTCATTATTAGGAATTTAAATTTATTCCACCCATTTCAAAACATAATCAACAGCTACCAGTATGTACTATATGCCACACGAAGTCATAAAATATCCCATTAAATTTATGCCCCAAACATATAACACTTCTAATTTTAAGATAGGGGTCATAGGTAGTTCATATCTTCTAGTAATAGTACCTAGTCATTGACGTTGATCATAAGAAGCAACATAGTCATGAGAATCTTTGTATATGGTGAACCAATATTAACCACCTTGTAGGATCTTATGAGTTGTTTGGGCCCCTCTATGGTGACCCCCAACTGACGATTAATAACACTGCTTAAGTATGCTAATCATCTCCATCTCAGGTATGCACCTATGAATTATTCCATCAACACAAATTTTGAAAAGATAAGGTTTATCCCAGAAAAACATTATTACCTCAAGCATAAATTTTTGTCTTTGCTGATGTGAAAGATGTTATGCGACTAGATCGCTGGCAAGGTAATTTGCGAAATCTGCAAAGCATGGAATAAGATCTTGGGAAGCTGTTAATATCTTCTCATCTAGGAAACTATCATCATTTTTCACTCCTATAGCAACCTTCTACATAGCTTCCTCTTCTAATATAGATAACTGGTATGCAACTTAATTTTTAGTGCCCTTTCTGTCCTTCACTTCAAAGTCAAATTCTTTCAACAACCGCACTCATCGAATCAACCTAGGTTTTGCTTCCTTCTTATCCATTAGGTACTGTAATGCTACATGATTAGTGTGTACTATCACCTTGGTCCCTATCAAGTACATCTAAACTTTTCAGAGGCCAAAACCACTGCCAACAACTCTTGCTCTATGATCATATAGTTCTTTTGAGCAAGATTTAGTATCTTACTAGCATAGTAGATGGGATGGAGGATCTTTTCTTTCGATTTTCTTAGTACAACCCCTAAGGATAATCCACTTGCATCACACATAATCTAAAAAGGGAAGGACCAATTAGGAGACACAATGATAAGAGCAGTCATCAATTTCTCTGTAAGGCTTTTAAAAGCTTTCATTCATGCATCATCAAAATTAAATTTTACCTCTTTCTCAAGAAGCTTTCAAATAGGACTTGCAATTTTTTAGAAGTCCTTGATAAATCTTCTATAAAACCCAGCATATCCTAAAGAACTTCTAATTCCCTTCAAAAAATTAGATAAGGTAATTTTTCAATCACTTCAATCGTCGCTCGATCAACCTCTATGCCTCACTTTGAAATCTTGTGCCCAAGCATAATTTCTTTTTTAACCATGCAATGACACTTCTCCTAATTAATTACCAAGTTGCATTCTTCATATCTTTGTAGGGCTTTTTCAAAGTGAATGAGACAATCATAAAGAGTGTCACGCACCATCGAAAAATCATTCACAAAAACTTCACATGTGTCTTCCACCATATTGGAGAAAATAGACATTATACATCTCTGAAACATGGTTGGGGCATTGCATAGACCTAATGCCATTCGTTTGAATGCAAAGGTCCCATAAGGACATGTAAAAGTAGTCTTCCCTTTGTCCTCCGGTGATATCGTAATTTTTTTATAACTTGAGTATCCATCATGAAAAAAGTACTATCCTTAACCTACTAACCTGTCTAGTATCGGATCCATGAACGGCATTGGAAAATGGTCCTTCTGGGTCCATGCATTTAGCTTTCTATAATCTATGCACACTCTCCATCCAGTGATTGGCCTCATTGGCACTAGCTCATTCTTCTCATTAGGAACAATAGTTAATTCTTCCCTTCTTGGGAATGCATTGAGATAGACTAACCCACTTTCTATCTGTAATGGGAAATACCACACCAGTATCTAACCACTTGATGATTTCCTTCTTAACCACCTCATGTATAGGAGGATTAAGTCATCACTGATGTTTAATAGATGGAAAATAATATGTTTTAAGAAGAAATTTGTGAATACATAAGCCCGGTGGAATACCCACAATGTCTGCAATGGACCATCCAATGGCCTTTTGAAATTTTACAAAGTTGAAAACAATGTTTCCACTTCTGCCTATCTCAGTTTAGCAATAATAATGACCGACAAAGTGTTGTTAGCCCCCAAAAATGCATATTAGAATTGCGATGGGAGGGACATTAATTCTAACATCGGTGGTTCATTAATGAATGGGAGAGCAGGTGGAGTTGTTATATTCTTAAAATCTAGATTAAGCTTCTTTGGAGAAATATTGTAACCATCACCAATCAATGCACCAATAAGCTCCTCATATTCTTCTATGCCATCAGAGTCAAAATTCATGATAAAAAATGCAAGTGCCTCAACACCTAGCCTTTTTGTAATAGGAACAACCACATCAGAACCATCATCCCACAAAGTTACTTCATCAACATCATGAAATAAATTTTCTTCTTCATCATTCACATTAATCATAGAAATTATCCTCAACTCATCGGGTTGGTTCATAGATTTGTATATTTTGAGTATCACCTATTTGTTGTTGAATCTTAAAATCAGATATCCAAGATCTAAATTAATCTATGTTCTACCTATATCCATAAAAGGTCTGCCAAGAATAATAGGGACATAAAAGTCCACTTCACAATCTAACACAACAAAGTTAGTAGGAAAAATAAAAGAAGATATTTTTACTAAGACATCATAAAGGATACCGACTGTTTTCTTCACAATCCTATCTGCTATGACTAGCCTCATGATGGTGGGTTTAGGAGCATCAAACCCCAACTGCTTGAAAACTACAAATGGCATGAGGTTAATACTAGCACCCAAATCACACAGTGAAAGTGCAAAGTGAAAAGATCCAAAGGTGCAAGGTATAGTGATTATAGCAGGATCCTCCTTCTTCAATATCAATGATCTAGTAGACACAACACTGCTACTATGGACATTCTCAACCGACTCATAACTGACTACTCTTTTTATTGTAATCAGCCACATCATGAACTTTGCATAGCCTGGCATTTGCTCCAATGGCACTACAAACAGTATATTGATAGTTTGTTCTTCTAGCTCAGACAAATATGTTGGATACTTACCTTCTCATTGTTTATTTTTAAGTCTTTGTGGATGGGGAGGACGTGGTTTTGGAATGGGTTTTAGCACAGGATCTGTAACATTTTTTTCTTCTTTATTCGGCTTGTTGTTGCTTCCCATATCAACTTCCTCAACATAATTTGATTTCTTCTCATAGGTGGATCTATAGTAACTTTTCCACTCTGAGTGGTAATGGAATGGTATTTACTATCATTTTAGGGATTTACCATTGTGTTGCTTGGAAGAGTGCCAAGCTGTCTCTAATTTACTATGGCTGATATCTGCCCAACTACCTGATTGTTATGGAGTGTGATTGGACTTTTTGATTTAGTATTGACAAATCTACTTTGATATCCTTTAGAGAAAGTTCTTGACTTTCTTGTCCTTTGACTAGCTTAGATAAGAGAGCCTCAACTCTAGACTCTGTATCTCTGTAGTCTGGTGGAATGTATTTTTCACTTTTCTCCTTATAGTCATCCTTATATCACTAATCTCCATCTCTATCTATGCTCCTACCTCTATATCTATCATTATAATAGTTTTGACCTTGATTCCCTTGACCTTAAGCGCGAAAATCCACCAATCTATGATCAAGATAGTTTGCCTCTTCTTTAGATTCAATCTTGAATGGTTTGCATATAGACCCCATTGTCGCTACTGCGTTCACTTTCTCAGAATTTAGTGATCCAAACTGCTTCATGAGAAATCCATTATCGGTCCAAACCTTTTCTACTTCTTATGCAACCATATCATTAACTGCTCCATTTGTGTTTGTTGCTCCTATAGCATATGTACGACTACCATGATCAGAATCTCTACTATGCCATCCTTTATTTATGACTGCAATATCATCAAGCAATTCCTATATAGTATCCCAACGACGATGCATAAATGCTACTTAAAAAATAGTATCTACCATGGTTGTTGAACTATCACTCAGTGATCTGTAGAAGATTTTTGACTAATTAAATCCTCTGATTCTATGGCTTGTCACAGGGCTCAGCTTCTTCTTAATCTAAACCATTCTTGGTAAATTGATTCTGCAGGTAGTTATTTGAAATTATAAATTTTATCCTTCAATATAGGATTCTTGCGAGAGGGAAAAATCTTCTCATAAATTGTTTCTTCAACTCATTCCAAATAGTGATACATCCTCTTTGTATTTCCCTTATCCATAAATATGCATCTCTAGTTAAGTAAAGTGGGAACAATCAAAATCTCAATTCTTCCTGATCAACTCCTGAGAGGTTAATATTTGTGTATATCCTAAGAAAATTAGTAAGATGCATGTTATGTCATCCTTAGCTGCTCCTGAAAATACGCCTTTCAAATTCAATAGCTAGATCATAGCACTAGTAATGTCAAACTTCACATTAGGGGCTAAAGCAGGAGGAACAATAGCTCCAGTCTTACCAGGGTCAACATAGCCCATGTCTTCGTCATCTTCCTTGTATGTATCTAAGTGCTGGTATGTTGGAAAATATAGAACTTTTCCCCTCTTAACTCAGTGATCAAGAACCTATCTAGGTCTGGCTAGTCCACATTATTACACCAATTTAGCTTCAGCATCCTGTCTATCTTTTCAGCTTCTCTATGTTCTCGTTGCAGTAGTAATTATTTTTGTATGTATTCAATATTCTACATGTCTAAAGGATCATGCGAGAGTGCCATATTTGGGTCCACAGGTGGGGGTTCTTGTACCTCATCACAAACATGTCCTAACATCCTTCTCGGTGTTTGAATGATTCTCTCTAGCTCAGGATCAAAAGGGAGTAATAGGTTTCCTTTACTCCTAGTGGTTTGCATACACCAGCGTATGCCAAATAAAGAATAGAAAATAAAAGCTTGAGACCTTCACTAATTCAATTAAATTCACAAACCGTCTTTCCCGACAATAGTGCCAATATTTGATATCGCCCAAAAATACACCTCAATTGGAAGTATAATCCGGTCGATGCAAATATAATAACCCAACTAGGTTGGGGTAAATCCCAAAGGGAAAACATAAGAAGTTTCTTGCCTTTATTTAACCCTCTAATAGCACAGGAAAGTAAATGGGGGAATTTTGTTGTCAATAGCAAAGAGTAACCAATTCTTGAGTGCTTTTGAGTTTTAATCAATAGGAGATGGATGCTAGTTATGTTTTCCCCCTGGCTTCTCAAATTCGTAGACTTATCATGATCAACCTACTGCTCTAGTGCTCTACTTTTAAGGCCTATAAGATAGGCATTATCAGCCGCCTTTTGAGTGCGAAGATAAATTTAACCCTTAGACTTGGTTATCATCGCCGGTTGTTGCCTTGTTATCCCTTAATACGGTCTTAGTTCACTTGATCCTTGGTTATCGGATCAAGTGATAAGATTGAATGGGGGGACTATAAGGTGGTGGTAGAAATCACAAATTACTATCCTAATCTTCTTTTCCTAATCACAAGCTTATTGGTTATCGAAAGAATATGATTCTAGATTTTATCACAAGATGTTGCAGTTACTTGAAATCAATTACATTGATGAAGAATTAGGATACATGCATAAGCCCTAGAATAGATTAGTGTCGCACTTCCTCTATGTAGCTAATCTGCCAAGGTTTCCATAACCCTAGATAAGGAGATTTGCCTCTCATGTTTGTGTAAAAAATCATGATTATCAATGAAGAACACATAAAATTAATTGCACAAGAATATGATGAATAAACTCCAAAGTCTTTAATTGATTAAAACCCTCAAATCTCATGAATAATTATAAAAGTATGTCATTTTGCGTAAAAGAATGTTACTATTCCTAACCTAATAAAAGATAAACCCTGGGGTAATTATAGTATCTCAAAATAACATAAAAATCCTATTAAAAATGGGAAAGATAAAGTTAAGTCGGTAGTCGGTATGATCCGGTCTTCACACGTATCCTCAGCATACGAGTCATACCCTACCTATTCATAACCATTCTAGTGTCTAATTTTTCCAAGGTTTTAATTCTCTGTTCAGCTTACAACTTCAGCTTACGAGTCGTAACTACGTATACAACTTGTTTCCTCGATTCGTATCCACCTGGGACTTCAGTCTTTTCTAGTCTTGAACACTGATTTATATACGACATCCATTTGGAAGTTTTATTGAGACTTCTGACTTGTATCCTTATGATACTTTAATTCCTGTATAGTAGCTTGGATTTTGTTATGCTCACGACTTTAGCATATGATTTGTATCCTACCTTACAACTGGGATACTTAAGTCGTATCTTCTCTATACTTGGCTTCTTGATTTAAATTTTGGTTCTGTTATGCTTATGATTTAGCATCTAAGTCGTAATGAATGGTTATGACTTTGATATTACTTTTATGCTGATCAATGTTTGTCTTTTCCAAGTCTTTTCACCACTTTTTGTTCAAACCCTGTTTTAGACCTGTTTTACTTGCAATTCATACAAAAGTGCATAAAATCTAATTAAACACCCTAAGTTCATGCATAAATTCACTGTTTCAAGCATTGAAGGTATTGTGTTTCTATGCCACATCATTTCGCGTTCATGGTAAACTCACTGCATTCACAAAGGCCATTTTAAGTGAGGTGTATTGTTTGCAGCAAGGTCATGTGTTTGCAATAAATGGACCCTTGGCAGTTTTAAATGATACATCACCCATTTTTAGACATTTCCTCCTAGTTTGAAGAATCATTAAACCCTAGAAAGCTTAGAAAATTATTGAAATAATTATTGGGTGCTGGGAGTGAGTTAGGAGCTTCACTGTAGTCATCCCTTTGTAATTATTTCTCTAAGTTTTCACTTAATTTCTTATTTAACTATTCAATTTAACGTTAAATTTCTAGTATACTTTGCCTCTAATTTAAGGTTATTTATGCTCGGATTCCATTGATTTTTAGGGTAAATGATCCTTGAGATTAGAGGGACGTGTTGATAGTTTCAAATTTATGATTTCTGCTTGTAGGCCCCATAAGAGATTTTTGTTATACTTTTTTCCCAAATCATTTATATGCAATTTGGGTATCTTTGGTCTTATCTTGATGCGTAGATTATTATTTTTATAGCATGGCAACATTTAAAGGCTTCTCAAAAGGAAAAAACTCTTGAATAATATACTTTACGAGCTTTCGGCAATGTCCAAGTAGGCTAGGCTTACTTGCCTCATATATTGAGCTTTATTATATTATTAGTGTAGTATTATGATAGATATGGGTGTATATTTATGATTTGGCCAATAGTTTAGTATTTTATTGGTTAAAGTTAGCCGATTTGGGGGCCTTTTTTGTAGAATTTGGCCCCATTTTCCATCATAATAGTTAGAATGATCCTTTAGGACTAGTTTTGGCTTATTTAAGACCTTGGGATGGAATTGTAACACCTTAGTCAAGGTTCGAGTTGGTTCTTGCCCTAGTATAGACTTTTGAGACTAGTTGAGGGACCCAATGGCTCTCCATTTAGATCAAATGTGTAATTTATTTCCTTATAGATCTAAGAGGACTTCATTCATCACTTTAGATTTAACATTGAAAATTAGGGAGACTTAGGTCTTTTAATGAATTATGATTATCTTCATTACTCAGTTTAGAAGAACCTTTTTCCTTTAGAACCTTTTACATAGACTTAATGGCTAACATCCATTTCACTTATAGATTTGACGGTCCATCTAGGAGACAGAGAATTATTTGGACATAACCTTGGGTTATTATTACTTGAAACTTCTTTACTTGGTCTGGTTCCAGGTGACATTCATTATCTACACATGGCACTTTTAATGTAGATACTATTCTCTAGTTTTGATTCAATCCCAGGATCTAAGATCAGTAGTTCCAAGTATGTTACCACTTGTGAGTACACTTTTAGTTTATCATTGTAGGTATTTCTTCCGTCTTTGTATCAACGATGCTTATGAGGGATCAATTAGGTTATTTCTTCTTTTTTGTACCTTCTAAGCTTATATAGCCCGGTTAGGTTGTAGTTGGATTGTTTTTAATTTGGAGTTACTTATCATATACATTTATTGTATTCACCTAATTTGGGATATTATTTTTGTGTATGCCTTTGTTTCTGACTTTATTTTACATTCTCACTTTTTATTATACTGGAATTGTAATTTAGCTTGGTCAGCCAATGATGCTTACTTAGTACCAGTTGTTTTTGTTACCAATACCACACTTTTAGATCTTTTCATAATGCAAATCCAAGTATAAGCCTTCATCATTGACATTTCCCAGGTTTTCTATTGATTTAGAGATAGGGTGAGTTCTTAGAGTATTGAGTTGATCCTCTATCCTTCTATTATTTTTGTATACTCTATTGTATATTTCGAGACATGTATATTTGATTTTGTATAGTACTCTATTCTCTTGATTTAATGGCTTTTGTACCAACTTTTCTAGGTCATGGGGATACTGTTAGTACTTTTACTCCTACTCCTTTGCTTTTCCCATGACCCGAACCAAGGCCTAGTGGTGTCGGGTGCATCAAGCCCAACCAAGACTGGATACCACCCCCAATACCAAACCATAACGGCCCTACACCCAATGTTGGAGGATTTTTTAACATATAAAAAGATAGAACAATTATACTTGAAGACAATAATAAAAATCCATAACCATAGCCAACCAAACATCCAACTGGTGTCAGCCCCAATACCAATACCAATGCCAAGGTTGATACCAATACCAACACCGCCCATGTACATAGTAGTAACACAAAGCCTCTATGCAAAAACCAAGAAAAAACAGTCGGAACATTCCCCCAACCATAGATAAATCAAATTCTAAGAAATAAATAGAAGTATGAAAACATATCAATAGCATGAAATGGAGTCTTCCAGAGTATGGAAACTCACCACTTAAGTCTAACACAAATAATGTACTCGAATCTAAGTCACTTAGTAGGAAGAGTAGAATGGTCGGTCCTGCATTGTTTGGGGATACAACGCCCGAGGATGGGTTAGCAGGTGAACTCTAGCATGTAATCAGGAATAAGGATAAAATAATGCCTTTATTTAAAACCAGGTAAATAATCATACATCATCACATTCATACATATATATATATATACCACGCCGGGAAAGGAAACTGGGTTTAGCATGTATTTAAAATCTTAACCTGAGTTGTGTAGCTCGATCATCCAAAACCCACCAATGGGATTTAATGGTCCAGTGTTACCCCTGGAACGATCCCCAATGCACATAGCCATACGAACCATAGATATCATATTGGTTGAGGATTCCTATGTACCCTTCTCTATCCATGATACATATGTACAAGTATAACTTTGAAGATTCCCGCATACTCCAGAAGTATATGGTCACCATGACCAACCCTAATGTCGGCGAACATGAGTTTCCAATGTTCATCCATTAGGCTCACACCTTCACGGTAAGCTATCTCACTCCACCATTATTGCCTAATTTAAACCTTTAGCACCTTACCAAACCACTAATTCCAAGAGTTAATTACCAAGACATTATGAAATGGTATCGTCATACCGACTATAGCTTGCAATCAATGTCACTAGCCAACACGTAGGGGATCGCCGTGTACCCCACATAGTTTCCAATTAAACTAATGCAATGGACACCAAATCCTTTTTAATCCATTTAAAACCAAACAAACCAATTTAAGTTCCATTACCATATTATTCAATGCAAAGTTTTCAATGAAAGTCAAATCATGTGATGAAACAATTCTCATAGACATTTTAACAAATATGTTGAGGGCATATAGTTTCCAAAACCAAAACCAAGTACAAATTTACCATTCCCATGCAACCAAAAGTTCAGACCATAATTATAATATGAAAACCATAAGTAAAAACATGGGATAACATTATCCAACAAAGAACAACCAAAACCCCCAACATATATTTCAAAACTCAAAACATACAACACTAATACCATGAATTCCATCACTGAAAACATGCTTTTAATTTGAGCTAACAATGAGGGAGGAGTAACATGCCATAGATACTAAGGAAGACGGAGAGAAAACGCCGTCCCTTTCTGGAACAAAAATCTTAAGAGAGATTTTAGAGTGTTTAGAATGTGTTTGATTGAGAATAATAAGGTAAATAAAGACCCAAAAGTGTTTTAAGTCGTGGGTTCAAGAGAAGTTCATAGGGGAAATGTCTAGAATACCCCCAACTTTAACTATAAAAATTCCTTCAGGTGGGTACAGTTTGGACCCCTCACCTGTACCCAATAATATGAGTGGTACCCTCCACTCATACCTTGATTAGAAAGTTGAACATCATACACTTTCCACTATACGACTCCTCTTGCCCAACTCATACCCATACCATATGACTAGTACCCTTTCAAGTCGTATGCAAAGCAAAAACACCTAGGCTTGACACTGGACAACATACGGTTTCACTGTAACACTCGTACCCTGAACCTAGGAGTCATCACTATCAAATCGTAACCACAAAAAAACATGACCACAAAACACTAGAAAATTTATTAGTTGGTTCACCTAACCTGTATCCTCACCATACGACTTGTATGGTGAGTCGTATGATCAACAGAAAGTGAAAACTCTAGAAATTTCCAAGGGCCAAAACCAAGGGTTTTCCAATTCTCCCCCACTTGGATCATTCATTCTCGAATGATGGAGCAATGTAGTACCAGCATGATTTACACCCCAATACCTCAACTCTGACCTTTAACTTAGTTAGAAAACAGAGATGAAAGAAAATCAATCTTTCCATTAACTAAGTTAGAAAATAAAAGTATGATGAAGAACACACACCTTCCACATGAATTTTTGGAGCAAAATATAGGAATAGATACTTGGACTTCATGTCCTCTTCTTCTTTCCGGAGTAGCCTCTTAAACCTTGTGGTTCCTCTATAGAACCTTTACCGAGGCCACGCCCTTGGTACCCAATCGACCAACCTTCCGGTTCAAGATCTAAACCGAGACTTCCTCATAAGATAAGGAGTCTAAAATATCAATATACTTGATAGGCATGATTTCAGATGGATCACCCATACATATTCTCAACATAGAAAGATGGAACATCGGCTGAATAGATCTCAAACTATAAGGCAACTCCAACTCATACACAACATTTCCAACCCTTCTAAAAAACAAGTGTGGATCAATATATCAGGGAATGATTTTCCCCTTATTCCAAAACCACATACCTTATTTCATGGGAGACACCTCAAGAATAACACTATCCCAACATCAAACTCTCAATCTCTTTGCCTCATATCCGCTAGGACTTTTGGTGACTTTGGGATGCCTTAATTCTATCTCGAATCACCTTCAAATTCTTCTTGTTTTGGTGAATGAAATCCGGGACAAACATGTGTTCCTCACCAACCTCAAACCACCTAATAGTATATCTACACCTCCTACCATACAAAGCTTAAAATAGAGCCATCCCAATTCTAAAAGGGCAGCTATTATTATAGGTAAACACTATAAGAGGGAAATGTTCAGCCCAACTACCACCATAATGAATCACATAAGAACGAAGCATATCCTCCAACATATAAATAGTTCACTTTTCTTGCAAATCCGACTACAGGTGAAAAGCAGTACTAAGACTCACCTTGATCCACAAAACTTTCTGAAACGACTGATAAAACTGAGATGAATTCTCTGTACAGCGATACGATATGATAGAAATAGGTACCCCATGCAACTTCATAATCTCATGAAGATACAACCTTGCAGAAACCTCGGCCAAGAAGTTAGTCATCACCAGCAAAAAGTGAGACAACTTAGTTATCTTATCAATGATGACCCAAACCAAATCAAATTAATTCTTAGATCGAGGAAGTCTAGTAATAAAATCTATGTTGATCACTTCCCACTTCCACTATGGCAACTCAATTTCTTCTTACAAACCTTCGAGCCTCATGTTCTTAATATCCACTTCTTGACACACCATCTACTTGGCCACAAAACTAGCCACATCTCGCTTCATATTATTCCACCAATACATTTCGAAAATCCCCTCACAAGCATCTGACTATAAGAACTTTACCTTCTTTTGAGTCAATTTAGTTAATGGGGTAGCTATAATCGAAATACTCTCTATAATCCTCCTATAGTAGATAACAAAACCCAAGAAACTCCAAATGTTGGTTGAAGTCGTGGGTCTAGGCCACTTCATAACAACTGCAACATTCTGCAAATCTACTATGATCCCTTCACTAGAAATTATATGACCAAGAAAAATGAAAGCGTTCAACCAAAACTGATATTTCAAAAATTTGGCATACAATTACTACTTTTTCAAGGTCTATAACACCATAAAAAGGTATTCGGCATAATCCACCTAACTCTTAGAGTACACCAGAATATTGTGTATGAATAAAATAAAGAACAAGTCTAGAAACTGATGGAAGACCCTATTCATCAAATCTATGAATGTCGTTGACGCATTGGTCAAACCAAACAACATTACTAAGAACTCAAAATGGTCATACCGGGTACAAAAAGTAGTCTTAGGGATATCCTTCTCCCTAATCTTCAACTAATGATACCCAAATCGGAGATCAACCATGGAGAAAAACATAGCACCCTACAATTGATCAAACAAATTATCTATCCTTGTAAAAGGGTACTCATTCTTCACACTCACTTTATTCAATTGCTGGTAATCAGTGCACATCTGTAGGGAAATATCCTTCTTATGAATGAATAACATGGGTGCACCCTACATGAACACACTAGAAGGAATGAAACCCTTGTGTAAAAGATCCTTGAGTTTCTCCTTAAGCTTCATCAACTCAACTTGAGTTATTCCATATGGGGGAATAGAAATTGGATGAGTGGTCCATACCAAGATCAATCCCAAACTCAATGTCCCAATCAGGAGGAACACAAGGAAGGTCATCAAGGAACACCTCAGGAAAGTCATTCACCGTCGGGACGGAATGCAAATAAGGACCCTCCGAGTTAGAATTTTTAACCCAAACTAGATTATAGAGATACCCCTTAGAGATCAACCTCTAATCTATAAGATATGATATGAATTTTCCCTTTGGATCTAGGGAACCTCCCTCCCATTCAATAATTATCTTATTAGAGAAGACAACCTTAAGTGTCCCACTGTGTAGAGACACATAGCACAAGTGCAACCAATCCATCCCCAATATAAAATCAAAATCCACCATAATTTCTTTACTATAAACAGATACCACACATTCCCTATAGACTATTTTAGCAATCACAGAGTCACCTACCGGGGTAGAAATAAAAAATGGGTCCAAAAAAAACTCCAGACTAAAATTAAAATGCACGGCCACAAATGGGGTCATTTAAGAGAGAGTGGACACTGGATAAAGTAAAAAATACACAAAAAGATAAAAGAGTTTCAACATACCAGTCATGGCATTAGTTGATTCCTCGGACTCCTGGCGTGTAGTGAGAGCATAGAGACAGTTCCGACTAGTGCTAGACCCTGATGGTGCACCCTTTAGTGCCAGACCTAAAGAAGAGGCAATATGAACCTTTTTTCACCAGAGAAAACATTACCAACAGTACAGTTTCTAAGCATATGCCCTGGCTAACTACAGTTGAAGCACTTTCCCCTTCACTCATCACAGATACCTCGATACAATCTACCATAAAAGTTGTAAGGAGGATATGATAGAGCTGACTGAGCCTCACTATCCTGAGATTAGTCACACTATTCTCAAAATTTGTTGGTACTGTGGAAACGCCTATCATCCGATGATTTTGGGTAAGAGCACTAGCCATCAATGAAGACCCAGAATTGCCCCACTTTTTCTTGGGCCACTTTTCACCATACCTACCACTTTTTTGTTAGCCACTATACTACTCAGAGAACCTAAACTTTATTACTTGTGTCTCCCCTAACTCATCCTACTTTTTGATTTCTTCATCTACCTGTTGTGTGCATACCACAAACCTTGAGATATCCATGCACTTGATAGACAAGGTTGCTTTACTTTCTTTCCAAAATCAAGTCTCGGGAAAAATTGAAAGTGAACTTCCTCATCCTTGCCCTTATACAAGATATAAAATCAAGAGCATTCCTCAATAACTAGTGAAACTTCAAGGCATACTCCTTGACTGACATCTTACCATGCTTCAAATTAACAAACTCTTCCGCTTTCAATTTCCTAAACTCCTTAGGAAAGAAGCAGTCTAGAAAAGCATCACAAAAATCCTCCCACAAAGATGACACTGCATCATCACACCTTTGGATGATCCAATTACCCGTACCATTGGTATGCCACATTCTTCATTTGATAGGCATCGAACTCCACGCCCTCCACATTTATGGCATGCACAACTTAGAAAAATTTTTTGTCTTATCCATAAACCCTTGAGCATCCTCCTCAACCTTAACACCCATAAATGTCAGAGGTTTCAACGTTATGAACTAGCCAACCATTGTGGCCTGGAAGGGCCCCAATGCGAGTATCCACACAAACCAGAGAATATCAATATCTATATATTCATTTATGGGTGACTTGAACCTTCTAGCAAAATCAAGGTGACTTAGAACCAATGCATGTACTAAGGGAGACTCGAACCTCTGGTTATTTGTTCATTCGGGGGACTCAAAACACTCTGTCATAAGACACCTACACCGACTAGTGTTGTTTCTAGTGTTAGTCCTTAGGACTCAACTTTCACGGCCTGGATACATAATCCGCTTTAAAGCCTAATTTAAAATAATTATTTCACATACACAACTATTGTGTCAATTACTTACCAAAGGCGCTTTATTTCTATTTTCATACCAACACTACTTGTAAGTATACCACTTGCATTACCATTATCAAAAAACCATTCATTCAGTTGACTTTGGGAATCGAATCGATTGTCTAACAAAAACACTTGTTCAATTTAAAGTTTAGGGACTTGAACCAATTGTCTAACAAAGTCATAAATCAAGTAAATCTTTAGGGACTCAAAATCATTTAACAACTTCAACCACTAGTTACCATTTAGATCATTACATGGCCAACAAATCACTTACAAAATCATTTATCAGACATTCAAATTCTTAAGGCCAATGCCTTAGTTCAAAACACCATTGCCGTGTGACTATTTCATTCTCTTAGACATTTTCACAAACACTTTAGGAAATGTAATAATCAAGACCAAAATCAAGGTAAAAACCATCAATTTTAGGGTAACCCACGACCCAATTGTTAGCAACAATTGAAAAGCACCCACATGTACAAAATGTCACAAAAAAATATATAAAAACAAGGTAAATAAGAGTAAGAAATACTCAGTCATATTCAACAAAACCCTCAATTTTGGTTTTCAAAACCCCCATATAAGAATCATAATCACTCTTAAAACACATGATATGTGAGAACTAACAATGAGGGGAGAGTTACATGCCTTATTCAAGAAGATTCACAGAAGAAATTTGACTTTTAAGCCTCAAGATGACCACCTTTGAAGAACCCTAGCCCGAATCTTCACGAGAGAGTTTTTGGAGTGTTTAATCTTCCAATAGTGTGCTATGAGTGGCCACAACATATTTTAATATATGGGGACTTAAGGGTTTTAGGGTGGGAAATGTCTAGAATACCCTCATCTTACAAGCTAAAAACTAACTCGCAGAAAGGTATGATCATACCCCCTAAACTGTACCCTAGGGTATGAGTGGTACCCTTGTCTTGTACCCTAGACCTCACCTTGGACCGTTATACTGACCAACATAAAACTACCAAGGTTTAACTCGTATTCTTGAATAGAAGAAGTACCCTATAACCAAAACCCCTAGAAGAATCATGTTGACTAACTTAGGGGCATTATACGATGTAGCCATATATGACTAGCATCTTACCATATTTCTAGTAAGGAGTCCATTCGTACCTTGGACAGAATGTGACATAGAATACTATGGTTTGCATATGATTTCAAGACCCCCAACTCATATCCAATCATATGATATGTACCCTAAGTTTTATGTTGTGAAGAACTCAAATATCTACTAATTTTTCTAAGATTCAAAAGAAAAGGTGTTTCAATTCTCCCCTACTTTGATCATTCATCCTTTAATAATGGGTAAGGCAAGTACAAGAATGAGTTAACAAATCAACACCTCGACTCTAACCTTTATCAAATTTAGAGTACAAAGATGCAAGGAAATCAACCTTTCTCTTCAAATGGTTTTAAAACAAATGTATGATTAAGAACACATACCTTCTGCACGAATTCTGAGAGTAGAAAATAGGAATTGATACTCGGACTGTATGTCCTATTTCACTTCCCAAGTAGCTTATTCAACCTTATGGCAATTCAAAAGAACCTTTACCGAAGACATATCCTTTGTACGCAACCAACGAACTTGACAATCCAAGATCTCCACTGGGACTACCTCATAAGGTAAGAAATTTGAAATACCCAACCCTTCCAAAGTAACAATCGAAGAATGATCACCCACACACTTTCTCAACATAGAGATATGGAAAACTTGATACATAGAGCTCAAACTAGGAGGCAACTCCAATTCATAGGCAACAATTCCAAACCCCTTCAAAACCAAGTAAGGAAAAACTTACCGAAGAGTTAAATTTCCCTTCTTACAAAACTGCATCACTCCCTTCATGGGTGATACCTTCAAGAATACCCAATCACCAGTATTGAACTCTAAATTTCTATACCTTACATCCGCATATCACTATTGGTGACATTGAGCTGCTTTCAAACTATCTCGAATAACCTTCATCTTCTCCAAGGCTTGGTGAACCAAATCAGGGCCCAAAAACTTACCCTCGCCAACTTTATACCACCCAATAGGAGAACGACATTTCCAACCATAAAGTGCGTTAAAATGAGCCATACCAATGCTAGAGTGATAACTATTATTATAAGCATACTCAATCGAAGGCAAATGGTGAAACAAATTACCACCATAGTCAATCACACAAGCACGAAGCTTATCTTATAATGTTAAATAGTTATCTCCCCTTGTCCATCCGACTATGGGTCGAAAGCGGAACTAAGGTACACTTTAGTTCTCAAATATCTCCGAAATGACTTCAAAAAATGCAATGAGAAAGGAGTATCATAATTTGAAATGATAGAAATAGAAGCACAATGCAACATCATGATCTCCACAAGATAAAACTTAGCATAATCCTCCGCTTAATAACTAGTCCTCACCGGCAAGAAGTGAGCTTATTTAGTCATCATAACCACAATGAACTAAAACAAAACATATTATTTCTGAGACCGAGGAAGAAAGGTTAAGAAATTCAAGTTAATCACATCCCACTTTCATTCAGGTAACTTTATCTCTTAGTATAAACAACCTGGTCTCAAGTGCTCAACACTAACTTATTAACACACCATATACTTAGCGACAAAGCAAGCCACATATCATTTCATATTTACCACCCATAGAACTCCTTAAGATCATGGTACATCTTAGTAAAACCAGGATGAATAGCATAATGTTATTCTTGAGCTTTAGCCAATTTCCTTTCCCTTAATACATCAACTTTTTCAATACATGACCTATCTTGGTACCTCAGGATACCATAACAACCAATCGCAAGTCAACAATATTTTACCGACCCACATTACTTTTAATCTTCATCAATTTAGGAGCTAATATCTGATTTTCCTTTATATCCATAACAACAAATAACTGTGATACGTAATGCACAAACACAACACCATCTTTGGGGTCCCTAAGATGAACTCCAAGACTAGACAAACGGTGAATGTCCTTCACTAACTCCCACTTATCCTAATCCACATGAGCCAGACTCCCATGGATAACTTGCTAAGAGCATCAGCAACTACGTTACCTTTACCTGGACGGTAGTGAAGACTCATATCGTAGTCCTTTAGCAACTCAAGCCACCTCCATTGCCTGAGAATTAACACTTTCAGAGTGAATAAATACTCTTTGTTTTTATGATAAAAAATAATATCGACATGAACACCATAGAGATAGTGACACCAAATCTTCAGTGCAAACACCACTGCTAACAATAAACACAACCCATAACCCAACCCAACACGAGAAGAATCACAATAAACTACGAAGCCATCATTACCATCGAGCGGGGTCAAAACTGGAGTTGAAGTCAACCTATCATTTAACTTCTCAAAGCTACCTTCACACATATTTCACCATAAGAAATTGACCTTTTTTCTAGGTCAGCATAGTCAATGGGCAGTTATTGCTAAAAAAATTTCCACAAATCTCCTATAGTAATCAGCTAAACCCAAGAAGCTCTAAATATCAATTGAAATTGCAGGTCTAGGCCACTTCTTTACCACCGCAACTTTTTGTGCATCCACCATAATCCCCTCACTAAAGATAACATGACCAAAAAAAGTTACATCCTTCAACAGAACTACAAACGTGGAGAACATAGCATAAAACACTAATCTTTCAAAGTCTCCAACATAGTACAGAGGTGATCGACATGATATACCTCACTGTTAGAGTAGACAAAGATGTCATCAATGAAGACAATGACAAACATATTAAGAAACCAACTGAAGACGCTATTCATCAAATCCATTAATGTCTCTAAGGTACTGGTCAACCTAAAAGATATAACTAGGAACTCATAATGACAATATTAAGTTCTAAAAGCAGTCTTAGGGATATCCACCTCCCTAATCTTAAGCTGATGATAACCCGACCTAAGATCAATCTTAGAGAAACATTTCGCACCTTTAAGTTGATCACACAAATCGTTGATCATTGGAAAATGAAAAATATTCTTTGTGGTCACCTAATTCAGCGATGATAGTGAATACACATCCAAAGGGAACCATCCATCTTACGCACAAACAACAACAGATCACCCCAAAGATACACACTAGGACGGATAAAAACTTTATTTTAGAGATCATTTAATTGCTTCTTCAACTCAGTCGAAGCCGTTCTTAATTAGAGATAGAAATTGGGCTAGTGTCTAGAATAAGATAAATCCCAAAATCCATTTCCCTATCAAGAGGAATACTAAGAAGATTATCAGGGAAAACCTCGGGATACTCATTAACCATAGGGAAATATTCTAAAGAAGAACCTTCCAAGTTAGAATATTTAACCTAGACAAAATGATACAAACACCCTTTGGAAATCATCTTTTGGGCTCTAAGTTATGAGATAAACCTCCCCTTAGGCACTTTAGAACCCCCTTCCTATATAATGATAGGATCATTAAGGAATTTAAATATAACCTTGCGGGTCCGGTAATCTAAGGAAGCATAACACAAATACAACAAATACATCCCCAATATGACATCAAAGTCAACCATATCTAACTTTATCAAATCCATAAGAGTTTCTCTTAAACTAACAGATACCACACACCTCCTATAGACACTTTTAGCAATCACAGAGTCACCAACGGGGGTAGATACCAAAAAAGGATTAGAAATAAATTTAGGACCACAACCAATATGCACAACCAAAAATAGGGCCACATAAAAAAGAGTGGACCTTGGATCAAGTAAATAATTCTCAACACGAGAGAAAAGTTTCAACATACCCATGACAACATTGGGAGATGCCTCAGAATCCTAGAGAGATGCAAGAGTATATAACAGATACCAGACAGTGTTGGTACCAGAAGCAAAAATAGATCCAGAAGCAGCACCCTTTGGTGCAAGAGTAGATGAAGAAGCAACAGGAGCCTTACTAGCCCCTGTAGCCATCCTAACACTACATCACGGTGTATGTGACCAATCTTACCATAATAAAAACACATCTTCATTCTTACCTCACAAAACACATGATGCAACCACAAATAAAATCTAAAAGAAGAGTAGGATTGAGATGACTGAGCTCCACTAGCCTGAGATTAGGCACCCTATGCCCGCGACCCACCATCATGCCAATATCAGTGATCAGCCGAAGGTTTCGGTAAGGAACACTAGTTGCAGATAAAGAACCATAACTCCCTTACTTCTTCTTCATCCACTTACCCTCATCTCTACTAATTTTCACAGAAGGCCTAAATTTATTCCCTTGCCTCTCACTAAACTCAGAATACTTTCTTCTATCCTCTTTCAATTATTGCATGCAGACAACCAACCTAGAGACATATATTTCTTTAATCAGAAAGGTATCATTACTTTTCAGAATCAACTCATAAGATATGACTATATTGATGAAACTCAGTATTTGTCACTTCAGCCTGAGGAGTTTAAGATGGACTAGAGGGAACTGGGGGAACTCTATGGGATAATCACGAATGGGACCCCTAGATCGAGTATAGATCACATGATTAGAGTGTGTCCAATTAACATTGTCCCTAGTTGTACGGTGGAGTTTCAATGAACTTCAGATCATTGAAGCATGATCTGAAAAGTAATGAAACGAGAATTAGAAAAGATATCAAGATATAGACTTTGCAACTTGAAAATAGAACACAAGAAAGAGAAACATTCATAAATGTCATATAGCTACCTTATGAGTATGGCATGCTACACACCTTGAAAAGATACTCTACATGACAGGTCATTGTGGACTCCCAATTGACCATGAACCTAGGGCTCTGATACTAATCTGACAAAATCAAAACTAGGGCCAAGTCATGTCGGGTGGGTCAAGCCCAATTGGGACCTTAGATTATCACTAATATCAAACCATAACCACCCTACACTACATGTCAAATGAATTCTAAACACATAACAAGATAGAACAAAATTAATAAACGACAATAATAAAATCAATAACCTTAGCAAACCAAACATCCAACCAAAAATCCAATTAGTGTCAGCCCCAATACCATTACTAGAATACCGACCCCGCCCATGCCTATAGTAGTCACATAAATCCTCTTTCTAAAAACCAAGAACATACGGTCAGTACATGCCCCCGACCATATCTAAACTAATGATAAAGAAATAAACAAAAGTATAAAAAATATACATAGCATGAAATAGTGTCTTTCGGAGTACAGAAGTTCACCAGTTTAGTCTGATACAAATATTGTCCCCAAATCCAATTCACTATGAAGGAGAGTAAAATGATAAGTTCTTACATTGCATGGTCATATAGTGCCCAAAAATGGGTTAGCGGGTGAACACTAGCATGTACTCATAATTAAGGATAAAATAATGCTAATATTAAAACCAGGTAAATAATCATGTGTGATCACATTCATACATATATGTATATATATATATGCTGAGAAAGGGAACTAATTTTAGGATGCATTTAAAATCTTAACCTGGGTTTTGTAGCTTAATTGTCCTAAAACCACAAACGGGCTATAGAGGTCAAGTGGTACACCCTAAACGAGCTCAGTGCATGAAATAAAGATATCATACCGGTCGGGGATTCTCGTGTACCCTTTGCTCTCCATGATACATATATACAAGTGACACGACCCAAACCAGGGCTTTGTTGTAATTGGCATATCAAGCTCAACAAGGACCAAAGACCACCCCATTTCCCAAATTGACCAATGAAACACATAACCTAAGTCAGAAAAATTTCAAACATAAAACAAGATAGATTATTTCAAACTCAAAGAATTTGGGATAGGTTCATTACCGAGACCAACCCAAACAAGTCTAGCCGTCCAATATCAAACCTACGACCATAACCAACCCAAAATAATAACCAAATCCATGTCCATAACATAATAGGATGGAACAATCATAAATACAGTCAAACAGTATCAGCCATAATACCAATACCAATTCCATGGATGACATAACCGATGACACCACCCATACCAACCCATAGTAGTTCCACAAACCCTCTATAAAAAAAGTAAAACAATTTCTGGTCGAGACATGCCATCGAACATAGCCAAAATTGTTGTCTAGGACAGAAAAACATTAAACCATAATAAACAAAAATAAGAAATTAAGACATCTAAAGTATGGAAGATCACCACTTTAAGTCAACATAAGCTGATCCTAAGTCCAAACACTAAATAGGAGGCATAGTATGACCAACACCTACATCACTTGGGGATACAACGTCGAAGACGGTTATCGATTAAAGCGTTGGCATGTAACTCAAGGAGAAGGATAAAATAGTGCTAACGGTTCAAAACCAATAAATCAATAACATAACCAATGCAATACATATATAGACATACTATGCCAGGATAGGGAACAAAATTAGCATGAACTTTGAAATCATTAACCTAGGCTATGTAGCATGGTCGTCATAGAACAAGGCACCCACGGGCTATGTGGGCCCAGCTCTCCCCTAGCTTGAAGGCCCTCAGTGTGTGTAGCCATACGAACTAGGGAATATCGATATCTGTAAATTCATTTATGGGTAACTTGAACCTCCTGGCATAATCAAGGTGACTTAGAACTAATACATGTAGTAAGGCGGACTCGAACCTCCCGTTATATGTTCATTTAGGGGACTCAAAACACCTAGTCATAAGACACCCACACCGACTAGTGTGGTTTGTAGTGTTAGTCCTTCACACTCCACTTTCATGGTGCCTCTATATATCCCACTTTAAAGCCCAATTTAAAACAACCATTTTATATACACAATCACTGAGTTAATTACTTATCAAAGGCATTTTGTTGGTATTGGAATACCAACACTACTTGAAAGTAAACACATTCCATTATCATTATCAAACAACCATTCATTCTATTGACTTTGGGACTCGAACCCATAGTCTAACAAAAACACTTATTCAATTTAAAGTTTGGGGACTCAAACCCATTGTCTAACAAAGTCATAAACCAATTAAGTCTTTAGGGACTCAAAATCATTTAACAACTTAAACCACAAATATTACCATTTATATCATTACATGGCCAACAAGGCACTCACAAAATCATTTATCAAACGTTTATATTCTTGAGGCCAATGCCTTAGTTCAAAACACCATTGTCGTGTTACTATTTCATTCTCTTAGTCATTATCACAAACACTTTAGGGCATGTAATAATCAAGACCAAAATCAAGGTAAAATCCATCAAGTTTAGGGTAACCCATGCCCCAATTGTTAAGCCACAATTATAAGCAACCATATGTGCAAAACATCACAAAAAAACATTTATAAAAACATATTAAATAAGAGTAAGCAATTCTCATTCATATGCCACAAAACCTTCAATTTTGGATTTCAAAACTACCATTTAAGAATCATAATCACACTTAAAACACATTATATGTGAGAACTAAAATGATGGAAGCTTCTCATGCCTTGTTCAAGAGGATTTATGGAAGAAATTTGACTCTTAATCCTCAAGATGACCACCTTTGAAGAACCCTAGCCCTAATCTTTAAGAGAGAGTTTTTGGAGAATTTAATCTTCCAATAGTGTTTTATGAGTGGCCACAATATGTTTTAAGATGTGTGGACTTAAGGGATTTGTGCTGGAAAATGTCTAGAATACCCTCAGCTTAAAGGCTGAAAACTAACTCATAGAAATGTACGACCATACCCCCTAGGTTGTACCCTAGGGTATGAGTGGTACCTTGTTTTGTACCCTAGACCTCACCTTGGACCCCTATAATGACCAACATAAGACTACCAAGGTTTAACTTGTATCCTAGCATACAAGAAGTACCCTATAACCCATACCCCTTGAAAAATCCTCTAGACTAACTTAGGGGCATCATACGACATAGTCATATACGACTCGCACCTTACCATACTTCTAGTAAGGTGTCCATTCATACCTTGGACATAATGTGACATAGAACACTATGATTTACATATGATTTGAAGACCCCAAACCCATATCCAATCATACGACTTGTACCCTATGTTTTATGTTGTCAAGAACTCAAATTTCCACTAATTTTTCTAAGAATCAAAAGCCAAGGTGTTTCAATTCTCCCCTACTTGGATCATTCATCCTTGAATGACGGGTAATACAAGCACAAGCACGATTTAAAAAATCAACACCTCGACTCTAACCTTTATCTAAGCTAGAATACAAAGATGCATGGAAATCAACCTTTCCTTTAAAATAGTTTGAGAAAAAAATATGATTAAGAACACATACCTTCTGCATGATTTCTGAGATTAGAAAACATGAATGAATACTTGGACTTCATGTCCTCTTCCAATTCCCAAGTAGCTTCTTCAACCTTGTGGTTATTTAAAAGAACATTTACCGAAGCCACATCCTTTTTACGCAAGTGAAGAACTTGACAATCCCAGATCTCCACAAGGAATACCTCATAAATAAGGAATAAGAAATACCCAAACCTTCCAGAGTAATAATCGAAGAATGATTACCCATACACTTTCTCAACATTGAGACATGGAAAACCGAATGAATAAAGCTCAAACAAGGAGTCAACTTCAATTCATAGGCAACATTGCCAACCCCTTCAAAACCAAGTAAGCACCAACAACCGAGGACTTAACTTCCCCTTCTTACAAAACTGCATTACCCCCTTCATGGGTGATGCCTTTAAGAACACCCAATCACCAACATTGAACTCCAAATTTCTATGCCTTACATCAGCATAGGACTGTTGGCGACATTGAGCTGCTTTCAATGTATCCTGAATAACCTTCACCTTCTCCAAGACTTAGTGAACCAAATCAGGGCAAAACCAACTTACCCTGACCATCTTCATACCACCCAAGAGGAGAACGACATTTCCTACCATATAGTGCCTTAAAAGGAGCCATACCAATGCTAGAGTGATAATTTTTATTATAAGTATACTCAATCAAAGGCAAATAGTAGAAAAAATTACCACCATAGTCAATCACGTAAGAACAAAGCATATCTTATAAGGTATGAATGGTCCTCTTCTATTATATATTTGACTGCGGGTGGAAAGCGGTACTAAGGTAAACTTTAGTTCCCCAACCTTTCTGAAATGAATTTGAAAAATGAGATAAGAATGGAGTATCATGATTTCAAATGATAGAAACTGAAGAACCATGCAACTTTATGATCTCCGCAAGATACAACTTAGTATAATCCTCCGTCAAATAACTAGTCCTCATCAGGAAGAATTGAGATAATTTTGTCATCATAGCCACAATGACCTATATTGAAATGCATTGATTCCAAGACCGATAAAGACCAGTTAAGAAATCTATGTTAATCACTTCCCTCTTCCATTTGGGCAACTTTATCTCTCTTAGTACAAAACACTGGGTATCAAGTGCTTAACTTTAACTTGTTAACACACCATACACTTAGCCACAAAGCTAGCCACATCTCATTTCATATGTTTCCACCAATAGAACTCCTTAAGATCATGGTACATCTTAGTAGAACCAGGAAGAATAGCATAATAAGATTAATGAGCTTCAGCCAAAATCCTTTCCCTTAATACATCAACATTGGGAATACATAACCTATCTTGGTACCTCAAGATACCATCACCACCAATCGTAAGTCAATAACATTTTACTGACACGGATTACTCTTAATCTTCATCAATTCAGGATCCAATATCTGTTTTTCCTTTATATGCATAACAAGAGATGACTATGATTCCTGATGCACAAACACACCACCATCTTTGGAGTCCCTGAGATGAACTCCAAGACTACCCAAATGGTGAATGTCCTTCACTAACTCCCACTAATCCTAATTCATATAAGCCAAATTCTCCATGGATAACCTACTAAGAGCATCAGAACTACGTTAGTGAAGACTCATATCGTAGTCTTCAATAACTCAAGCCACCTCCTTTGCCTGAGATTTAACAACTTTTGAAGTGAACAAATACTTTTTGCTCTTATGATAAAAAAAGATATCAACATGGATACCATAGAGATAGTGACACCAAATCTTCAGTGCAAATACCACTGCTAAGAACTGCAAGTCATGAGTGGGGTAGTTCTTCTCATGAACTTTCAATTACCTATAAGTATAAGCAACCAGCATACCATGTTGCATCACCACCTCACCCAACCCAACACAATAAGAATCACAATAAAATATGAAACCATCATTACCATCAAGCGGGTTTAAAATTCGAGTTGAAGTCTACTTATCCTTTAACTTCTCAAAGATACCTTTACACATATTTGACCATAAGAACTTGACCTTTTTCTAGGTCAACTTAGTCAATGGGCAAAGATACCCAAAAAAATTTCCACAAATCTCCTATAGTAACTGGCTAAACCCAAGAGGCTCTAAATATCAGTTAAAGTCGCAGGTCTAGGCAACTTCTTAACCACCGCAACCTTTTGTAAATCCATTATGATCCCTTTAGTAGAGATAACATGACCAAGAAAAGTTACATCCTTCAACAAAAATTCAAACGTTAAGAACCTAGTGTACAAACACTGATCTTTCAAAGTTTGCAACTCAACACAAAGGTGATCGGCAATATCTGTCGCACTATTAGAGTAGAAAAATATGTCATCAAAGAAGACAATGAAAAACATATTAAGAAACCAACGGAAGAAGTTATTCATCAAATCCATGAATGTCGTCGGGGCATTGGTCAACCCAAATGATATTACTAGGAATAAATAGTTACCATATTAGGTTCCAAAAGCAGTCTTAGGGATATCCTCCTCCCTAATCTTAAGTTGATGATAACCCGACCTAAGATTAATCTTAGTGAAACACTTCGCACCTTGAAGCTAATCAAAAAAATCTTGATCCTAGAAAAAAAAATTATTCTTTGTGGTCACCTAATTCAACTGACGATAATGAATGGACATCCGAAGGAAACCATCCATCTTCCGCACAAACAACATTGGATCACCCCAAGGAGACACAATAGGATGAATAAATAGTTTATTTTAAAGATCATTAAATTTCTCCTTAAACTCCTTGAACTCAGTGGGAACCATTTTTAAGGAGGGATAGAAATTGGACTAGTGTCCAGAACAAGATAAATATCAAAATCAATTTCCCTATCGGGAGGAAAACTAGGAAATCATCAGGGAAAACCTCAGGATTCTCATTAACCACAGGGATAGATTCTAAAGAAGAACCTTCTGAGTTAGAATCTTTAACTCAGACCAAATGATGCAAACACCCTTTGAAAATCATACTTCGGGCTCTAAGGTATGAGATAAACCTCCCCTTAGGCACTATAGAACCCCCTTCCTATACATTGACATGATCATTAGGGAATTTAAACATGACCTTGAACGTCCCACAATCTAAGGACGGATAACATGAATGCAATCAATACATCCTCAATATGACATCAAAATCAACCATATCTAACTCAATTAAATCCAAATGAGTTTCTCTAGCACTAACAGATACTACACACCTCCTATAGACTCTTCTAGCAATCATAGAGTCACCAACGAGGGTAGGTACAGAAAAAAGATTAGAAATAAATTCAGGACCACAACCAATATGTACAACCCAAAATTGGGTCACATAAAAAAGAGTGGACCCTGGATCAAGTAAAAAATACACATCACGGGAGAAAAGTTTCAACATACCCATGACAGCATCGGGAGATACCTCAGAATCCTGGAGAGATACTAGAGCATATAACTTATTCTGGACAGTGCTAGTACCTGAAGCAGAAATAGATCCAAAAACAGCACTCGTTAGTACAGGAGCAGATAAGGAAGAAACATGGGACTTTTTAGCCACAGAAGCCATCCTAACACGATAGTCATATTGAATGTGACCAATCTTACAATAATAAAAACATATGATCATTCCTTTCTCAAAAAACCCATGATGCGACCATGAATAAAATCTAAAAGACAGGTAGGATAGAGACGATTGAGCTCTACCAGCCTAAGATTAGGCACCCTATGCCCGTGTCCCACCATTATGCTGAGATCAGCAATCACCTGAAGGCTTTGATAAGGATAACTAGTTACAGAGAAAGAACCATTACTCCCCCACTTTTTCTTCGGCCACTTACCCCCATCTCTACCGCTTTGCTTAGAAGGCCTAAATTTTTTCCCTTGCCTCTTACTAAAATCTAATTTCTTACTTTTCTCCTCCTCTACTTATTGCATGTAGACAACCAGCCTAAAGATATCTATTTCCTAGGTCCGCAAGGAAGCCTTACTTTAAAGAATCAACTCACGAGATAGTCCTAAAGCAGATATTTTTATTTGGTCTCTGATATCAGACATCATATCCGAAGCATACGGAGACAGCTAGTAAAATTGTAAGGAATACTCCTTGACCAATATCTTCACTTGCTTCAGATTAGCATACTCCTCTATTTTTGCTTCCCTCAACTCTTGAGAAAAGAAGCAGTCCAGAAATGCATTTGTAAAATCCTCCCACAACGATGACGCATCAGTGTCCCCCTTTCCAGATCCCATTCCTCGTACCATTGGTATGGCATATTCTATAGCTGATTTTCCACAAACTTCACCCCTTCTATATTCATACATCTATAACCCTAAAATTGTTTTCCATCTCATCCAAAAAACCCTGAGGATCCTCCTCCAACTTAACATCTATAAAAGTCATAGGATTCGACCTCATGAACTGGACAACCCTTCTAGCCTCAGAAGATGGAGTAGAAGATGCCCCATGCTCAGCCTCAGAAGACACCAACTGAGCAATAGTATGAATCGACTGACAAAACTTAACATTTATCATATTAGCCTGAGGAGGACCAAAAAGAACCAGTAGAACTATAGGATAATTAGTAACTGGACTCCTAGACTGATAATGGATCCCATGAGTAGAGAGTGTTCCATAAATATTGTCCTCAGTTGGGACAAATAAGTTTCCATGAGGTTCAGATCGTTGAGTCATGATCTAAAAGATAAGAAAATGAAAATCAAAAGAATCTAAGATCTTAGACTTTATAACTTGAAATAAGACAACAAGAAAGTGAAATATTCCTAAATACCTTGTAGCCTCTCCCTTTTGAATGTAGAGTGTTACATACCCTTAAAAGAGACTCTACTCGACACAGCTTTATTGACTCCCAATTGACCATAAACCTAATGCTCTAATACAAACTTGACACGACTTGAACTAGGGCCTTGTCATAACGAGCATCTCAGGCCCAACAAGGATTAGAGACCACCCCATGTACAAAATTGACAAACCAAGCACATAACCTGAGTTGGATAAATTCTACAGATATAACAAGATAAACTAATTGAAACTCAAAAACCTTAGGATAGGATCATGAACATGACCAACCCGAAAAAAAATCTCCATCAAATGCCAAACCAACAACTATAACCAACCAAAAACAATAACCAAGTCTATGTCTATAACATAATACAACGGAACAATCATAAATACAGTCATAGTAGTTCCACAAAGCCTCTATCCAAAAGTAAAATAATATACAATTGGGACATGCCCCTGAACATTGCCAAAACCAGTGTCAAAGAATAAACTAAATGAAACCATAGGAAACCAAAAAATAAAATAGAGCATTTCAATGTATGGACGTTCATCACTTCAATTCAACACAAGTTGATCCCGAGTACAATCACTGAGTAGGAGGTGTAGTATGACCAATACCTGCATTATGTGGGGATATAGTGTAGAAGACGGTTAGAGGTTGAGGTGCTAGCATGTAACTCAAGGATAAGGATAAAATAGTGGCAATAGTTCCAAACCAATCAATTAATGCACATATCTAATGCAATACATACATACATATAAATATATATATGCATACCATGTCGGGATAGGGAACAAGATTAGTATGAACTTTCAATCATAACCTTATGTTGTGTAGCGTGGCCATCATAGAACGAGGCACCCATGGTCTATGTAAGCCCAGCTCTCTCCTAGATAAAAGGGCCCCAGTGTGTATAGACACACAAACCAGAGAATATACATATCCATATATGCCTTTATGAGGGACTTCAAACTCCTAACATAATCAAGGTGGCTTAGAAATAATACATGTAGTAAGCGGGACTCTAACCTCCCATTATTTATTCATTCGGGAGACTCAAAAAACCTTATAATAAGACAGTCGCACTGGCTAGTGCGGTTTCCAGTGTTAGTCTTTCGTAATCCACTTTCATAGACCAACTACACATCCTGCTTTAAGGCATAATTTAAAACCACCATTTCACATACACAACCATTGAATCAATTACTTACAAAAGGTACTTTGTTGGTGTCGTTGTACCAACACTACTTGCAAGTATCCAACATTCCATTAAAATTATCAAATAACCATTTATTCAAATCACTTTGGGATTAAAACCCATTATCTAACAAAAACTCTTGTTCAATCTAAAGATTAGGGACTTGAACCCATTCTCTAACTAAGACATAAATCAAGTTAATATTTAGGGGCTCAAACCCATTTAAAAACTTAAACTACCATGTTTACCATTTAGATCATTTCATGGCCAACAAGGCCTTTACAAAATCTTTCATCAACCATTCATATTCATGAGGTCAATGCCTTAGTTCAAAACACCATTGTCATCTGACTATTTCATTCTCGTAGATATTTTCAAAAACACTTTGAGGGCATGTTATAATCAAGACCAAAATACAGGTAAAAAACATCAAGTTTAGTGTAACCCATGACCCAATAGTTAATCTACAATTGCCAAACACCCTCATGTCCAAACCATAACCAAAAAACATATATAAATGCAAGTTAAATCAAGGGGTAACAATACTCATTCATATGAAACAAAACCCTCAATTTTGGTTTTCAAAACCACTATTTAAGAATCATAATCACACTTAAAATACATGATATTTGATAACTAACAATAAGGGAAGAGTCATATTCCTTATTCAAGAAGATTGATGGAGGCCACAACATGTTTTAATATTGTGGGATTTAAGGGTTTCAGGTGGAAATGTCTAGAATACCCTCAGCTTAAAAGCTGAAAACTGACTCAAAGGATGGTATGATCATACCCACTAAACCATACCCTAGCATGCGAGTGTTACCCTTGTCTCGTATCCTATACCTCACCTTGAATTCCTATACTGACAAATATACGACCACTATGGTTTAACTTATATCCTAGCATATGAGAAGAATCCTATAACCTATACCTCAAGTAGAATCCTCTAGACTAACTTAGGGGAATCATACGACTTAGTCACATATGACTCGTCGCTTACCATACTTTTAGTAAGAAGTCCATTCGTACCAAGTACAAAAAGTGATATAAAACACTCTGATTTACATACGTGTTGAAGACGCCCAACCCGTATCCTATCATACGACTTTTACCGTAAGTCGTGAGTTGTCCAAAACTCAAATATCCAGAAAATTTTTTAAGTATCAAAAGCCAAGGTGGTTAAACAAGTATATCTTAGGGGATTCCCGTGTACGCCACAAGTATATGGTTATCATTAGCAACCCTCATGTCGGTAAATATAAGTTTCTATTGTCCATCCATTGGACTAACACCTTTACGGTCAGTTATCACACCAAACCAATATTTCCCAATTAAAACCTTTAGCCAACACTTAGGGGATTCCTATGTACCCTGTAGGATTACCAATTAAAGCAAAGCATTGGCAAACAAGGCCTTTCCAATATATTTAAAACAAACCAAACCAATTTAAGCTCCATTACTATATTATTCAATGCAAAGTTTTCAATAAAAGTCAAACCATGTGACAAAACCATGTCATTGGTATTTTAACAAACTTGATGAAGGTATATAGTTTCTAAAACCAAAATCAAGTACCAATTTACCATTCCCATGCAAAAAGAAGTCTAGACCATAATTATAACATGAATATCATATGTTTAAATATGGGAAAACATTACCCAAGTAAGAACAACCAAAAACCACAACACATATTTCAAAACCCAAATAATACAACATTAATACCATGAAAGCCATCCCTAAAAACATGGTTTTTGTTTGAACTACCAATAAGGGATGACTAACATGCCTTTAATACCGAGGAAGATGGAGAGATTTACTCTTGAAAAACCTTAGTTGAATCACCCTGAGAAAACCCTAGCCCTATCTAGAGCAAAAATCTTAAGAGAGATTTGATAGTATTTAGAGTGTGTATGATTGAGAATGATAGGGTAAATGAAGTCCCAAAAGTGTTTTAAGTAGTGGGGTCAAAACAAGTTAAGAGGGGAAATGTCCAGAATACCCCCAACTTAAACTGTAAAAATTCTTGCAGGTGGGTAAGGTTTGGACTCCTTACACGTAATTAATCATACAAGTAGTACCCTTCACTCGTACCTTTATCTGAAAGTTGGACATCACACAATGTCAACCATACGACTCCCCATGCCCAACTCGTACCCGTACCATACCACTAGTACCTCTTTAAGTCATTACCTAAGCAGAAACACCTAAGCTAGATACTAGACAACATACGGCTTCCCTACACCACTAGTGCCCTGAACATACAACTCATTGTCATCAAATTGTAATCACAATAGAAAATTGACAACCAAACACTAGAGATCCTATGAGTTGGATCACATGACCCATATGTTTACCATACGACTTGTATAGTGAGTCGTATGATCAACATAATGCTAAAACTCAAGAAATTTCCAAGGGCCAAAACCCAGGGTGTTTTAATTCTTCCCCACTTGGATTATTCATCCTCGAATGATAGAACAAGGTAGTACAAGCATGATTTACACCCGAATACCCCAACTCTTACCTTTAACTAAGTTAGAAAATAAATACAAAAGGAAATAAATCTTTTCTTTAACTAAGTTAGAAAACCAAAGTGTGATGAAGAAACATATCTTTTGAAAGATTTTCTAGAGCAGAAAATAGGAATGGATACTTTGACTTCATGTCCTCTTCGTCTTCCTGAGTAGCCTCTTCGACCTTGTGGTTCCTCCATAGACTTTTTACTGAGTCCACGTCCTTGGTCCACATCCGATAAGCCTGCCAATCCAAGATCTCAACTAGGACCTCCTCATAAGATAAGGAGTCTGAAATATCAATATCCTTGATAGGCACAATTTGAGATAGATCACCTATACACTTTCTCAAAATGGAAATATAAATGTTGGTTCAATGGATGTCAAACTATAAGTGAACTCCAACTCGTAGACAATATTTCCAACCCTTCTCAAAACCATGTAAGGACTAACATATCGGGTGCTGATCTTCCCCTTCATCCCAAGACGCATAACTCCCTTCATTGGAGACACCTCAAGAATACCCAATCCAAACCTCAATTTATAACTATCTTTGCCTCATATCTACATAGAACTTTTGGTGACTTTGGGAAGCCTTATGATACGGGTGTACAAAGTTGTCCAATACGTTCTCGACCATTCACACGAAGCCAAGCTCGGGAGTTACAAAAACTACAAGCCATATTCATGCAAATGGCTGCGTGTGAGTTGGTACTTGATCCGCCAAAGAGCTTCAACGTTTTTAAGTGTGAAAATGAACCTTGAAGTGTAATAAACTACACTCTAAGGGCACCCCATGACTGAAGGGTAGGAAGGTCATTTTTCCTTCATTTTGTGTGTAATATAAATAGATGCTATTAGGGTTATTTTCAGCACTTAGTTCATTCTTCATATTTCACAACAACAAGTCTTGTAACATTGAATATTTCTCTCTCTCTTGTTCTTGAGAGTAGAACCTGAAATCTGTCCAACAAGTGTAGTTACACTTGTGTTGTTTCTTGGCTAGAAACTTGAGATCTTGAGGTTCATGAGTTCCTCTTGGTCTAAGTAAGAACTTGGTACTGAAATCTTTTGGTCTTAGGGTCCTATCTTCAAGTTAGGGTTCATAGATTCTAAGATATCTTTGTGTCAAGTTACTATCTTTCATTTTGTACTCTTGAAACTTTGTAGTAACTTAGTGAAGCCGTGTGGGGCTGATTTTCGATTCACTATAGTTACTACCATTTGTTGTTCTTGTTGTTAACATTGTACTCTTGTAATCTATCATCTTGTGTTGTTGAACCATTGTTTAATGTTATTGTTATCTTCTTGTTCTCCTTGTGTAGCTACTGTTTTGGTGTTGGTATTTCTTCAAAATTTCGTGATTGTTGTTGTCTTCACATATTGGAGTTGTTATCTTCAAGCTCTCGGAATTGTAGTGTGTTTGGACTGATTTTGTGGCAGATTTGATACGCTCCAAGTTAGTCGTGTATCACCTTAAGTCTATCCCAGATTACCTTTACCATCTTTATGTCTTGGTGAACCATATTCGAGCCAAACATGTCGACCTCACCTACCTCAAACTACCCAATAGGAGACCTACACCTCCTACCATATAAAACTTCAAACAGAGCCATCCCAATGCTAGAGTGGTAGCTATTATTATAGGCAATTTCTATAATAAGGAAATGCTCAACACAACTACCACCATAATCAATCACATAAGAACGAAGCATATCCTCAAATATCTGAATAGTTCTCTCTGCTTTCCAATCTAACAGTAGGTGAAAAACAGTACTAACACTCACCTTGGTCCCTAAAACTTTCTGAAATGACCACCAAAAGTGGGATGATCAATACAAGAACCCCATAAACTTCATAATCTCATAAAGATACAACCTTGCATAATCCTCGGCCAAGATGTTAGTTTTCACTAGAAAAAAGTCAGCCAACTTATTCATCTTATCCATGATAACTAAAATTGAATAACATTGATTTTGAGATGGATGAAGTTTGGTATCAAAATCCATGTTGATTTCTTACAACTTCCAGACTGGTAACTTAATTTCTTGATACAAAACTCTAGGCCTTATGTGATCAACTTTCACTTGTTGACACACCATGCACTTGGCCATAAAATTAGCTACATCCCTCTTTATATTGTTCCACTAATACATTTTCTTAAAGTAATGATACATTTTCATCGAACCAGATGAACAATATAACGCGACTCATGCACCTCAGCCAAGATTATCTCTCGCAAACCATCAACATCAGGAACACATAACCTCTCTTAGTACCGCATGCTACCATCACCATTAATATTGAAAGTCGTCACTTTTTGCCCACCTATATAACCCTTGATCCTTATCAACATAGGATCTAACTCTTACTTCTCATTGATTTCAGCACCGATAGACGACTGTGTCACTTTCTGAATGAACACACCACCATCCTCACAGTCTAAAAGATAACCTCCAAGGTTAGCCAAATGTGAATATCCTTCACCAACTCCCGCTTCTCCTTATTCACATGAGCTAGACTCCATATGGATAACCTGCTAAGAGCATCAACAACCACATTATCTTTACCTTGATGGTAGTAAAGACTCATTTCATAATCCTTGAGCAGCTAAAGACATCTCTTTTGCCTGAGGTTAAGCTCTTTCTAAGTAAAAACAGGACATCTTATTTGCCTAAGGTTAAGCTCTTTCTTAGTAAACACGTACTACAAGCTCTTATGATTAGAAAAGATATCTATATTCACTCCATACCAATAGTGATACCAAATTTTCAACACAAATACCATAACCAATAGTTCCAAGTCATGAGTTGGACAATTTATCTCATGCACCACATCTGTCTAGAAGCATATCTATCACATTTCCATGTTGCATCAGAATACAATTAAGTCCCACAAAGCATGCATCACAGTAGACCACAAACCCATGACTGCCTATCAAAATCAAAGGTAAACTTATCTTATCCTTCAACCTTTCAAAAATCCCCTCACAAGCATTAGTCCATAAGATATTTACCTTATTCTGAGTTAATTTAGTCAATAGGGTAGCTATAGTCAAAAGACTCTCCACAAACCTCCTATCGTAGCTAGCCAAACCCAAGAAGCTCCGAATGACGATAGGAGTCATGGGTCTAAGCCACCTTATAACCACTACAACTTTTTGTAGATCTATCATGATCCCTTCACTAGAAATGATATGACCCCAAAAACTAAAAGTGTTCAACCAGAACTCACATTTTAAAAATTTAACATATAACTGCTGCTTTTTCAAGGTCTGCAATACCACATAGAGGTAATCGGCATGATCCACCTCACTCTTAGAGTACACCAAAATATCATATATGAATATAATGATGAAAAAGTACAAAAATAAAAGAAATACCCTATTCATCAAATCCATGAATGTCGTCGAGGCATTGGTCAAACCAAACGACATCACCAAGAACTCTAAATGACAATACCAGGTGTGAAAAGTGATCATAGGGATATCCACCTTCCAAATCTTCAACTTATGATACCTAGACCAAAGATTAATCTTGGAGAAAAACTTAGCACCCGGCAACTAATCAAACAAATGATCTATCCTTGTGAGAGGGTTCATATTCTTTACCATCACCTTATTAGTCTGTCGGTAACCAATGAACATCTAAAGGGAACCATCCTTCTTATGCGCTAATAACACTGATGCACCCCAATGGGACACACTAGGATAGATGAAACTATTTTTTTAAAGATCCTTGAGTGTTCCTTAAGCTCCTTCAACTCAACTGAAGCCATTCTATATGGGGGAATAGAATTAGACTATAGTATGGCACAAGATTAATACCAAACTCAATCTACCTATCAGAAGGAACACCACGAAGGTCGTCAAGAAAGACCTCAGGAAATTAATTCACCACGAAAACAAAATGCAATGAAGGACCATCCAAGTTAGAATTTTTAACCCAGACTAGATGATAGAGACACCCCTTGGAGATCAACCTCTGATCGTTAAGATATGATATAAATTTTCCTTTAGGAACAAGGGAACCACCCTCCCATTCAATAACCGCTTCATTAGGGAATTTAATGACAAACTTGCGGGTCCGACAGTCTAGAGACACCTAGCACGACTGCAACAAATCCAACCTTAATATAACATCAAAATCCAACATAGAGTCTTTACTACGTACTAATACCATACACTTCCTATAGACTTTTTTTTCAATCACAGAGGCACCTACTTGGGTAGAGATAGAAAAAAGGTCTGAAACACACTCTGGAAAAAAATGCATAGCCATAAATAGAGTCACATAAAAGAGAGTGGACCCCACATCAAGTAAATAGTACATATCATGATAAAAGAGTTTCAACATACCAATCACGAAATCAGGTGAAGCTTCAAACTCCAGACATGAAGTGAGAGCATAGAGATGGTTCTGACAAGTGTCGGAGCCAGATAGTGCTCTTTTTGGTGTAGAAACTAAAGAAGAGGCAACAGGAACCTTGATTTCCCCAGAAGCTACCTTACCAATTGGACAATTTCTAAGAATATGCCCTTAATGACAACATTTTAAGCACCTGTCCCTTCTCTTATCATAGAAACCCTGATGCAAATTACAACAAAACCTATATGAAGGATATAATAGAGCTGACTAAGCCCTACTAGCCTAAGATTGGGCACTTTCTGCCCTAAATTTGTCTCCTCTATGGAAATGCCTGTCATCCAAAGACTTTGGGTAGGGAGCACTAGCTGTTGGGTAAGACCTAAAATTGCCCCCTTCTTCTTGGGCCACTTTTCAACATCCCTACCACTCTTTTATTGGACACCATCCTTCTTAGAGAACCTAAACTTCTTTCCTTATCTCTCTCCTAACTTAACTTGCTTCTTCTTTTCTTCCTCTACTCATTGTATGGATACCAACAACCATGAGATATCTTTATCGTTTATTAACAAGGCTGATTTACTTTCAAAAATTAAGTCTCGAGACATACTCGAAGTAAACCATCGTTACCCTCAAATGAGAAACCAACTTTGGAGCATACCATGATAACTGGTGACATTTCAAGGCATACTCTTTGACTGACATCTTACCCTACTTCAGATTAACAAACTCATCTGCTTTTGCTTCTCTCAAAACCTAGGGAAAAAAGCAGTCTAGAAAAGCATTAGAAAAATCCTCCCACGGAGATGACTCTGCATTATCACCCCTTGACTGATCCCATTTCTCATACTATTAGTATGACATATCCTTCAACTGATAGGTGACAAACTCCATATCCTCTATATTCATCACATGAACAACTAAAAAAATCATTCCCAACTCATTCAGATGACATTGAGGATCCGCCTCAACCCTATCATTCATAAAGGTTACACGGTTAAACTTCATGAACTATTCAACCCTTGTGTCCTCACAAGATGGAGTAACAGGAATGCCATGCTCATACTGAGTAGCTACCAAGTGTGCTAACATATAAATATATTAGCAAAACTCAACATTCGTCACATTAACCTGGGGAGTTTAAGATTGACTAGAGGGAACCAAGGGAACTATATGAGGACAATTAAGAACTGTACCCCTAGACCAATTATAGATCTTATAAGTAGAGTATGTCCCATCAACATTGTCCCCAATTGGGATGGAGGATTTTTCGTGAACTTTAGATCATCGAGGTATTATCTAAAAAGTGAATAAATGAGAACTAGAGAAGATTTCAAGACTTAGACTATACATCTTAAAGACAAAACACAAGAAAGAGAAACATTCCTAAATGTCTTGTAGCCTATTCCTTATGAGTGTGGTGCGTTATACACCCTTAAAAGCGACTCTCCTTGACACGGCTTTATGGACTACCAATTAAACATGAACCTAAGGCTATAATACCAATCTGATATGACCCAAACCAGGTCCAAGTCAGGTCGGGTGCCTCAAGAAGAATCAAAATCGGAGACCACCCCAATACAAAACCATAAATGCCCTACACTTAATGTCAAGTTAACTTCAAACATATAAAAAGATAGAAAAATGATAATTGAAGACAATAATAAGAATTCATAACCATAGACAACCAAATATCCAACCAAACATCAAACCGGTGTTAGCCCCAATACCAATACCAATGCCAAGGCTGACACCAAAACTGACAATGCCCATTTCCATAGTGGTCACACAAAACCTCAATAAAAAAAGCAAGAACATTCGGTCTGGAAATTACCCCAACCATAGCTAAACCAAAGTATAGGAAATAAACAAAAGTATGTAAAGATATCCATAATATGAAATTGAGGCTTTCGAAGTATAGAAGCTCACCACTTTAGTCTGACACAAATGTTGTCCCCAAATCTAAGTCAATAAGTCAGTGGATTACAATGGATGGTTCCTACATCGCGTGAAGATACAGTTCCCAAAGATGGTTTAGTGAGTGAACCCTAACATATACTAAAAAATAAGGAAAAAATAATGCAAATATTTAAAACGAGATAAGTAATCATGTGTGATAACATTCATACATATATATATATACAAATACCATACCGGAAAAGAGAACTAGGTTTAGCATGTATTTAAAATCTTAACCTGGGTTGTGCAGCTTAACCATCGTAAAACTACCCACAGGTTATATAGGTCCAGTGTTACCTTTTAAATGAGCCCCAGTACGTGTATATACACAAACCGGAGATATCATTAGGGCTGCGGATTCCTATATGCCATTCACCCTCTATGATACATTTATTCAAGTATAAATTTGGGGATTCTCGTGTACCCCACAAGTATATGGTCACCATAGCCAACTCTCTTGTTGGCAAACATGAGTTTCTAGTGTTCGTCCATTGAATGCACACATTCACGGTCCACTATCACACCCCGCCATTAATGCCCTATTAAAACCTTTATCACATAACCAAATCACTAATTCCAAGAGTTAATTACCAAGGCATTATGAAGTGGTATTGTCATACCGACTATAGCTTGCATAAAATGTCATTAGCCTACACTTAGGGGATGCCCATGTACCCCGCAAGATTTCTAATTAAACCAAAGCCATGGACACCAAGGCCTTTCCAATCCATTTAAAACCAACCAAACCAATTAAAGTTTTATTACTATATTATGCAATGCAAAGTTTTCAATAAAAGTCAAACTATGTGGCAAAGCCATTCTCAAGGGCATTTTAACAAATATGTTGAGGGTATATAGTTTCCAAAACCAAAACCAAGAACATATTTACCATTCTCATGCGACCACAAGTCCAGACCATAATTATAACATGAAAATCATAAGTAAAACATGAGAAAACATTAGCCAACCAAGAATAACATAAAAGCCCCAACATATATTTCAAAACCAAAAACATACATCATTAATACCATGAAAGCCATCCTTGAAAACATAATTTTAGTTTGAACGAACAATGAGGAAGGAATAACATGCCTTAGATACTAAGGAAGACGGAAAGATTTACTCTTCAAATCACCTTGAGAAAACCCTAGCCCTTTTTTCAACCAAGAGCTTGAGAGAAATTTGAGAGTGTTTAGAGTGTTTTTAATTAAGAATAATAGGGAAAATAAAATCCTAAAAGTTTTTTAAGTTGAGGGGTAAAAAGAAGTTATGAGGGAAAATTTCCAGAATACCCCCAACATAAACTATAAAAATTATCACAGGTGGGTACGGTTTGAACCCTCACCCATACTGAATCAAACGAGTGGTACCCTCAACTCGAACCTTGATTAGAGAGTTGGGCATATTCATACTATCCACCATATGAATTCCCTTGCCCAGATTATACCCATACTATAACACTAGTACCCCTTCAAGTCATACCCTAAGAAAAAAAACCTAGGCTAGACAATATACAACATACGATTTCATGATACCACTCATACCCTAAACTTGCCACTCATCACCATAAAATCATAACCGCAATAAAAACTTAACTAACAAACACTAGACATCATATGAGTTAGATCACCTAACCCATACGCTCTCCAACGACTGGTATGGTGACTTGTATGATCAACAGAAAGATAAAACTGAGGAAATTTCCAATGGCGAAAACCTAGGGTCTTACAATTTTTCTGAACAGTCATATCATTTCTTAGTAGTTCTATTGCATATTTTAATTTTTTTCTTTTATTCATCTATCGTTTATCCAATCACTTAATATTCCAGGATAGGATTTGGCTTATCTACTCGTGGGTTAAAGTAGGTGTCATTATGACTGGGAAGTTTGATCATGATATCCTAAACTCCTAGAGTGAAATCTAAAATTTAACTTTAGATTATATTCAATTAGAATAAAATGAACTCGTATGTCGATTTCATCTAAAATGAATGGTAATTTTACCCCAAAATTAAGATTTATTCTAATAACTCTTGTTCTATGTTTTGATAATGACTAATTGATACTCTAAGGAACAGGTCCTCTACATGCTTTGCCAAAGTATAGTTGTCACACTCTACAAAGTTTTTTCTTATAGCACAACAACTGTGTAGGTGCACCGTGTACTGGAGTGGAAACTTGGTCCAATAAAATATCAAATAAATATTTCTATACTAGTATGAATACAAAAATATGCACATTATTCAATAGGTTTTGCAAATCCAAGTTTTCTAGTGTGGCGGCAAAAACCCTCATAGCTCAAAATCTGATAATCATATTTGTCTTTGTCTTATTGTTCTTGCGTTGGGTTCCAAAACTTATTCACTATAGTGTTGTGTGTAAAGATTTTTGTTCTGCTTTTGAGTTCTCTTGGTTAAAGTTACCTAAGTTATATTATCTAGAGTTAGTCAATTTAGAGAGTGCTTGGATAGATTTGTCTTGAGGACGTTTGTGATAGAGTTACTGCAACTCGTTTGAACTTAAAGTTAAGTTCAAATAGAGTCTACAATCATGAGTCGTTTTGAAAATTGTGGAGCTTTAAAAATCCTGTGAGCACAAAAAAGGTTCCTTAGCGGTGGTGAACTCTTGTATTTAATCAATTCTTATTAGAGCAAGGTCACTAAAAAAGGTTCACACCTAATGTAGTCAATTGGCCGTGGATGCACCACCTATTCTAGAGGAATGATAAAATACGTCCAGGCTACTTGAATTCAACGACCAATATTATGGGTGGTGGAAAAATACAGTGTATGACTTTTTTATGGCTAAAGATAGTAATCTAATTGATGTGATACTTAATGGTCCTTATATCCTGATAAATGAAGTTAAAGAAAGAGAGGTAACTAGGCTGGTTGTTAAGCCAAAATAAAGGGAAAACCATGTTTGAGAAGTGTGGCAACCCTGCAGAAATCAAGGTAAAATAGGGGAGCAAAATGACTCAGGTACCGCGAGCCTGAGGATTGTGATCGCGACAGTCCCTCCAGCCAGCACCTTGGTTATCATTGCAGTTTCAGGGAGCCCTTTAACCCTTTTTATGATTTTGTGTTATGTAGTAAGGTTACTACAAGTCTTACAGTTAGGGGGTGTTTCCCTACCCTAGTATGTATTCATTGGTTTACATTACTTAAACTTAGTTCACTCAAAGCATGAAAATTTTATGAATTGATTATTTTCGTTTGTTGTTTTCTATTTCTTTTAATAATAATGTTAGACGAGCCTTTCCCTATGATTGATTGAGTGACTTCATTCTTAATGGAAAAGCGCCATGCCTGGGTTTTGAGCCATATATGTAGGGGAAGTCTTAGTACCCATGGCATCAAGATCATAAATACAAGGGAAGTCTGAGTACTTATGGCATTCTAAATTTATGATCACACTCATGCCATTGGCGAAGTTTGAGTAGCCATATGGTTTGTTTGCCCATATGAATCCAAAATGTGAGACAAAGGAATGGGTTGCTGCCATGGTTAGAAAATTGTGTGTAGTATAAGTGCAAAGAAAACACCCTCTCTAATAATTCTTTTTCAAAAATCAAGGGCATGGTTGTCAGCAACATTGTAACAATTCTTATTCTTTTTTTGTGACTCCAAATTTTTGACTTGTGAAAATTGGTATATAGTATATTTTTTTCTCTAGCGTGAGGGGCAATTGAGCCTAATTGGCAAGTTCATATGCCAAGTGTGGTGAGCTTATTTGTCTAAATCTCATGTGTACTTGTACCATCTAGAACTTTCCCTATTAGTCTCTCAAGGCTAATTTTTATTTTATTTTGTTGGGAGATGATCTTAGACCTTCCTAGCGACATTGGAAGTCTACTTTCGCCTAAAAAGCCTACCCGTACATAGATGTTACCCCTAGTCACCCACTTTGACCCATCGGACCTTTCTTTGGTAAACACATTGCAAGTTGTGGCCTTTAAATTCTTATCCCTCTTTTTAACCCTATCCTCCTTCGACTTAAAAATAGAAATTAAGGATAAAAGCCTATGTTGGGGGTGGTTAAGATTGGAAGAGGTTACTTTGGGCCACGAGAATGTAAGTTAGTGCCTAGGAGCTAAGTTTTGAGAAAAAATAAAAAGGAAAAAGAAGGGACCCAAGAAAGGAGAGAAAAGCATTAAATGCACAAAGCAAAGAGGTAAAAAGAAGATTCTTTCTAAAAAATGGGTGAATCAAGGTAGTAAAAGAAAGCATATGCTTAAAGAGTGAAAACAATAGAAGTGGCCCATGGTCAAAAGTTAGATTTTTTTTAAAAAAGGGTATATGTTCAAGGAGGGTATAGTCACTTGGTTCCCAAATAATATCCTAACCTACCCCGAACCTATGTTATAAGATCAAAAAGCCATTTGAGATCTCTAACCAAGTACATTAATTGTAGTAGTAGTTGAAAATAGGGGAAATCCTATGGCATGGTACTTGTTCACCTCGAAATTTCTTGATAGAGAGAGAGAGAGTTTTGTACTTAAATTCCTTGTTGCATATTTGATATCTTGGTGTGTGGAATTTTTCTTCTTGTGAGCAGGCTTGTAAACAAGTTGAGGTGGGTGATTTTGTTATCTCCTGAAAAATAAGGCAAAGGATTATAATGTAGTTAAGGTAAAAAAGGAGACATTTATTAAGTATTAGTGATTGATGCATGATTTCTCTTTGAAGTCTTTTGCATTCTTAATTTTTTCTTTTATGATAAGGGGTGTCGGGAGATTAGCTTGGCCTATTTTTGAAGAGCTACTTGTGGTAGTACCTAAGCTTGAAGTCATTATGATCATTGGGTCTTCTAATTAGGCATAAATGTGTATTTTCTCATTGTTAGAAGTAGTGTTCCTTGAGGACAAGAAAGGCTTTAAGTTGAGGGTGATGATGAGGGGTGAATTTACCACTCATTTGCACTAAATATTCGTTCACACTACTATGATTTGAATGTAAAAGTGGGATATATTTGGGGATAAATGTACTGATTCCAATATTTTGAAGATGTACAAGTGTTGAGAAGAAAAGAAGAAATACTTGAGCTGATAACGATAAAAAGGGAATGGAATTGCAAGAGCTTGACAAACTGAAGCAGGATCAAGATCTAGACCTCAATTATCACAATTGTGGGTGGTCGCCCACAATCGTGCCAAGTCAAGCTAGTCAATCAACTGCGATCGCGATGGACTTACCACAATCGTAGTAAGCATATCTTGATCAATCTTTTACGATCGCATGAGAGTAGAAAAAGTCCAAGGGCAAAAATGTCATTTTTACCAGCAGACCCCAAATCCCATTTAAGGGTCAAAATCCATTCATTAGGGGGAATCCATCATTCAAAAACCCAACCTCATATCCTTAGTTGAGGGTTTTGTAATTTCTTGGAACTTGGAACTTTGATTTATACTAAATTGAGATACGATTAAATTAGAGGAGCTTGAAGTGTAGATTTGGCTTTGTCTATTGAAGATTCATTTCAGTCTAAAGTGTGGTTTGTCCATTCTTTATTTTCTTCTAAATAATTTTGATGGACATCTTGGTATATTTGTTTTCTTTATCCTTATGATGTGCTAGATCTACCTCTTGAGATTATGCTATATTTGGGTGTAAATATGTGTGGGATGTGATTTGTTTGTGAATTTACTAGTTTGTGATGTGGGGTTCTACTATTGCTTGAATAAATTGGTTGGGATTTGTTGGTGAAAGCCCCAAATTCCTAAATAGGTTTGATTGATGAAAATACCAAGCTCTTGAAAGCTCAAACCATCCTTGAAAGAGGGGTTTTGGGGAACTTTAGAAACTCACCTCTTCCTTGAAAGAAAGATGTGGGAACCAAAGCAATAGTAGAAAATTTATAGGTATGTCTAGCCAATTTTTCACTATCTTAGACATAAAGGTGATTACGAGGTTGACTATACCGTGGGTATCATCCAAGAAATAGGGATACCCAATTGAAGTATTGGGTTGCTTTAATTGACACACTCGTTAGGTACTCGAAAGAGTCAATTAGTGATAACCTTGAGGTTTGGTTTTCAAAACCACCATATAAGAATCATAATCACACTTAAAACAAATTATATGTGAGAACTAACAATGAGGGAAGAGTCACATGCCTTATTCAAGAAGATTCACAGAAGAAATTTGACTTTTAAGCCTCAAGATGACCACCTTTGAAGAACCCTAGCCTGAATCTTCAAGAGAGAGTTTTTGGAGTGTTTAATCTTCCAATAGTGTGCTATAAGTGGCCACAACGTGTTTTAAGATGTGGGGACTTAAGGGTTTTAGGTTGGGAAATGTATAGAATACCCTCAACTTAAAGGCTGAAAACTAACTCGCAGAAAGGTACGACCATACCCCCTAAAATGTACCCTAGGGTACGAGTGGTACCCTTAACTTGTACCCTAGACCTCACCTTGGACCCTTACATTGTCCAACATACAACTACCAAGGTTTAACTATTATTCTTGCATAGAAGAAGTACCCTATAACCAAAACCCCTAGAAGAATCCTCTCGACTAACTTAAGGGCATCATACGATGTAGCGATATATGATTCGCACCTTACCTTACTTCTAGAAAGGAGTCAATCCGTACCTTGGACAGAATGTGACATAGAACACTATGGTTTACATATGATTTCAAGACCCCCAACTCATATCTAATCATATGACATGTACCCTAAGTTTTATGTTGTGAAGAACTCAAATTTCTACAAATTTTTCTAAGATTCAAAAGCCAAGGTGTTTTAATTCTCCCCTACTTGGATCATTCGTCCTCAAATGATGGGTAAGGAAAGCACAAGAACGAGTTAACAAATAAACACCTCGACTCTAACCTTTATCAACGTTAGAATACAAATATGCAAGGAAATCAAACTTTCTCTTAAAAATGTTTTAAAACAAAAGTATGATTAAGAACACATACCTTCCGCATGAATTCAGGGAGTAGAAAATAGGAATGGATACTTGGACTTTATGTGCTATTTCACTTCCCAAGTAGCTTCTTCAACCTTTTGGTTAATCAAAAGAACCTTTACCGAAGGCACATCCTTTGTACGCAACCGATGAACTTGACAATCCAAGATCTCCATCGGGAGAACCTCATAAGATAAGGAATTTGAAAAACCCAACCCTTCCAAAGTAACAACCGAAGAATGATCACCCACACACTTTCTCAACATAGAGACATGTAAAACTAGATGCATAGATCTCAGACAAGGAGGAAACATCAATTCATAGGCAACAATTCCAAAACCCTTCAAAACTAAGTAAGGAAAAACTTACCGAGGAGTTAAATTTCTCTTCTTACAAAACTACATCACTCCCTTCATGGGTGATACCTTCAAGAACACCCAATCACAAATATAAACTCCAAATTTATATGCCTTACATCCGCATATCACTTTTGGTGACATTGAGTTGCTTTCAAACTATGTTGAATAACCTTCACCTTCTCCAAGGTTTGGTGAACCAAATCAGGGCCACAAAACTTACCCTCACCAACTTCATACCACCCAATAGGAGAACAACATTTCCTACTATAAAGTGCCTTAAAAGGAGCCATACCAATGCTGGAGTGATAACTATTATTATAAGCATACTCAATCAAAGGAAAATGCTGGAAAAAATTACCACCATAGTCAATCACGCAAGCACGAAGCATATCTTATAATGTTTGAATAGTTCTCTCCCCTTGTCCATCCAACTACGGGTCGAAAGCGGTACTAAGGTGAACTTTAGTTCTCAAATCTTTCCGAAATGACTTCAAAAAATGTAATGAGAACGGAGTATCATGATTTGAAATGATAGAAACTGAAGCACAATGCAACATCATGATCTCCACAAAATAAAACTTAGAATAATCCTCCGCCAAATAACTAGTCCTCACTGGAACGAAGTGAGTTTATTTAGTCATCATAATCACAATAACCTAAAACAAATCATATTAATTCCGAGATCGAGGAAGACTGGTTAGGAAACTCAAGTTAATCACATCCCACTTTCATTCAGGTAACTTTTTCTCTTAGTACCAACAACCGGGTCTCAAGTGCTCAATCCTAACTTAGGGACACACCATACACTTAGCGACAAATCTAGCCACATATCATATCATATTTTCCACCCATAGAACTCCTTAAGATCATGGTACATCTTAGTAGAACCAGGATGAATAGCATAATGTGATTCTTCAGATTTGGCCAATTTATTTTCCCTTAATACATCAACTTTTGCAATACATATCCTGTCTTGGTACCTCAGGCTACCATAACCACCAATCGCAAAGTCAACAACATTTTGCTGACCACATTACTCTTAATCTTCATCAGTTCAGGATGTAATATCTGATTTTCCTTTATATACATAACAAGAGATAACTGTGATACCTGATGCACAAACACAACACCATCTTTGGGGTCCGTAAGATGAACTTCAAGACTAGCCAAATGGTGAATGTCCTTCACTAACTCCCACTTATCCTAATCCATATGAGCTAGACTCCTCATGGATAACCTGCTAAGAGCATCAGCAATTATGTTACCTTTACCTGGATGGTAGTGACGACTCATATCGTAGTCCTTCAGTAACTCAAGCCACCTCCTTTGCCTGAGATTTAACATTTTTTGAGTGAACAATACTCTTTGCTCTTATGATCAGAAATGATATCGACATGAACACCCTAGAGATAGTGACACCAAATCTTCAGTGCAAACACCACTGCTAAAACCTTCATGTCATGAGTGGGGTAATTCTTCTCATGAGATTTGAATTGCCTATAAGAATAAGCAACCACCAAACCATGTTACATCAACACATAACCTAGCCCAACACGAGAAGAATCACAATAAACTATAAAGCCATCATTACAATCGAGCGGGGTCAAAACTGAAGTTGAAGTCAACCTATCCTTTAACTTTGCAAAGTTACCTTCACACATATTTGACCATAAAAAATTGACCTTTTACAACGTAAACATAGTCAATGGGAAGCTATAGATAAAAAAATTTCCACAAATCTCCTATAGTAATCGGCTAAACCTAAGAGGCTCTAAATATCGGTTGGAGTTGTAGGTCTAGGCCACTTTTTTACCACCGCAACCTTTTGTGGATCCACCATGATCCCTTCACTAGAGATAACATAACAAAGAAAAGTTACATCCCATAATAGAAATACAAAAGTGGAGAACATACCATAAAAACACTGATCATTCAAGGTCTGCAACACAGCATAGAGGTAATCGACATGATCTGCCTCACTCTTAGAGTTGACAAAGATGTCATCAATGAGGAAAATGACAAACATATTAATAAACCAACTTAAAAGGCTATTCATCAAATCCATTAATGTCGTCGAGGCATTGGTCAACCCAAAAGATATGACTAGGAACTCATAGTGACCATATTGTGTTCTAAATGCAGTCTTTGGGATATCCACCTCTCTAATCTCAATCTGATGATAACCCAACCTAAGATCAATCTTAGAGAAACACTTCACACCTTGAAGCTGATCACACAAATCATTTATCATTGGAAAAAGAAAAATATTCTTTGTGGTCACCTAATTCAACTTACGATAGTGAATGCACATACAAAGGGAACCATCTATCTTACGCATAAACAACATAAGATCGCCCCAAGGATACATACTAGGATGGATAAAAACTTTATTTTAGAGATCAACCAATTGCTCTTTCAGCACCTTCAACTTAGTCGGAGTCGTTCTTAATGAGGGATATATATTAGACTAGTGTCTAGAATAAGATAAATCCCAAAATCCATTTCCCTATCAGGAGGAATACTAAGAATATTTTCAGGGAAAACCTCGGGATATTCATTAACCATCGGGACAAATTCTAAAGAAGAACCTTCCGAGTTAGAATCTTTAAATCAGACAAAATGATACAAACACCCTTTGGAAATCATCTTTCGAGCTCTAAGTTATTAGATAAACCTCCACTTAGGCACTACAGAACCCCCTTCCAATATAATGATAGGATAATTAAGGAATTTAAATATAACCTTGCAGGTCCGGTAATCTAAGGAAGCATAACATGAATACAACAAATACATACCCAATATGACATCAAAGTCAACCATATCTAACTCTATCAAATCCACAAGAGTTTCTCTTAAACAAACAGATACCACACACCTCCTATAGACTCTTTTAGCAATCAGAGTCACCAATGGGGGTAGATAGCAAAAAAGGATTAGAAATAAATTTTGCACCACAACCAATATGCATAACCAAAAATAAGGTCACATAAAAAAGAGTGGACCTTGGATCAAGTAAATAATTCACATCATGGGAGAAAAGTTTCAACATCCCCGTGACAACATTGGGATATGCCTTAGAATCCTGGAGAGATGCAAGAGCATATAACAGATACCAGAAAGTGTTGGTACCAAAAGAAAAAATAGATACAGAAGTAGCACCCTTTGGTGCAGGAGTAGATGAAGAAGCAACAGGAGCTTTACTATCCCCAGAAGCCATCCTAACACTACATCACGCTTTATGTGACCAATCTTACCACAATAAAAATACATGTTCATTCTTTCCTCACAAAACCCATGATGCAACCACGAAAAAAATCTAAAAGAAGGTAGGGATTGAGATGACTGAGCTACACTAGCCTTAGATTAGACACCCTATTCCAGCGACCCACCATAGTGCCAATATCAGCGATCAACCAAAGGCTTCGGTAAGAAGCACTAGTTGCTGAGAAAGAACCATAACTCCCTCACTTCTTCTTCATCCACTTACCCCCATCTCTACCACTTTGCACAGAAGGCCTAAATTTGTACCCTTAACTTTCACTAAACTCAGATTGCTCTCTTTACTACTCATCCACTTATTGCATGCAGACAACCAACCTAGAGATATCCATTTCCTTGATCAGCAAGGTATCCTTACTTTTAAGAATCAACTCACGACATATGACTATATTGACTAAACTCAGCATTTGTCACTACAGACTAGGGAGTTTGAGATGGACTAGAGGGAACTGGGGAACTCTAGGGGATAATCACGAACTGGACCCCTAGATAGTATATGAATCACATGATTAGAGTGTGTCCAATTAACAGTGTCCCTAGTTGGACGGTGGAGTTTTAATGAACTTCAGATCATTATCGTAGGATCTGGAAAGCAATGAAACGGGAATTAGAAAAGATATCAAGATATAGACTTTGCAACTTGAAAATAGAACACCAGAAAGAGAAACATTCATAAATGTCATGCATCCTCTCCCTTACGAGTGTGGCATGCTGCACACCTTTAAAAGATACTCTATATGACACGTCTTTGTGGACTCCCAGTTGACCATGAACCTAGGGCTCTGATACTAATCTTACAAAACTAAAACTAGGGCCAAGTCATGTCGGGTGGCTCAAGCCCAATTGGGACCTTAGATCACCACTAATACCCAACCATAACCATCTCACACTATATGTCAATTGAATTCTAAACATATAACAAAATAGAACAATAATAATAGAAGACAATAATAAAATCCATAACCTTAGCAAACCAAACATCAACCAAAAATCCAACTAGTGTCAGCCCCAATACCAATACTAATGAACAGGCTGACGCCAATACCGACCCCGCCTATGCCTATAGTAGTCACACAAAGCCTCTATATTAAAACCAAGAACATACGGTCAGTACATGCCCCCAACCATATCTAAACCAATGTCAAACAAATAAACAAAAGTATAAAAAATATATATAGCATGAAATAGTGTCTTTCGGAGTATGGAAGTTCACCAGTTTAGTCTGACATAAATATTGTCCCCAAATCCAATTCACTAAGAAGGAGAGTAGAATGGTCAGTTTCTATATTATATGGTCATATAGTGACCGAAGATGGGTTAGAGGGTGAATGCTAGCATGTACTCATAATTAAGGATAAAATAATGCCAATATTAAAACCAGGTAAATAATCACGTATGATCACATTCATACATATATGTATATATATCATGCTGGGAAAGGGAACCAGTTTTAGGATGCATTTAAAATCATAACCTAGGCTTAGTATCTTGATGGTCCTAAAACTACCAACAGGCTATATAGTCAAGTGGTACACCCTAATACGGGCCCAGTGTATGAACCGAAGATATCATACCGATCGGGGATTCTCGTGTACCCTTTGCTCTCCATGATACATATATACAAGTGACACGACCCAAACCAGGGCCTTGTCGTAATTTTCATATCAGACTCAACAAGGACCAAAGACCACCCCATTTCCTAAATCGACCAATGAAACATATAACCTGAGTCAGAAGAATTTCAAACATAAAAAAGGATAGATTATGTCAAACTCAAAGAATTTGGGATAGGTTCATTATCGTGACCAATCCAAACAAGTCTAGCCGTCCAATACCAAACCTATGACCATATCCAACCCAAAATAACAACCAAGTCCATTTCCATAACATAATAGAATGGAATAATTATAAATACAGTCAAACAGTATCAGCCATAAAACCAAAACCAATACCAAGGATGACATAACACAGACACCACCTATACCAACCCATAGTAGTTCCACAAACCTCTATAAAATAAAGTAAAACAATATCTAGTCGAGACATGCCATCGAACATAGCCAAAATCGGTGTCTAGGATAAAAAAAAATTAAACCATAAGAAACCAAAATAAGAAATTAAGACATCTGAAGTATGGAAACACTGAATAGGAGGCATAGTATGACAAACACCTACATCACTTGGGGATACAACATCGAAGACGGTTAACGATTAGAGCGCTGGCATGTAACTCAAGGATAAGGATAAAATAGTGCTAACAGTTCAAAACCAATAAATCAATACACATAAATAATGCAATACATATATATACATTCCATGCCAGGATAGGGAACAAGATTTGCATAAACTTTGAAATCATTAACCCAGGCTATGTAGCATGTCCGTCATAGAACAAGGCACCCACAGGCGATGTGGGTCCAGCTCTCCCCTAGCTTGAAGGCCCCCAGTGAGTGTAGCCACACGAACCATACAATATCCATATCAATAAATTCATTTATGGGTGACTCGAATATCCTGGCATAATCAAGGTGACTTAGAACTAATACATGTAGTAACGGGGACTCGAACCTCTCGTTATATATTCATTCGGGGGACTCAAAACACCCAGTCATAAGATGCCTACACCAACTAGTGCGGTTTCTAATGTTAGTCCTTCAGACTCCACTTTCACGACCCGGCTATATATCCCACTTTAAAGACCAATTTACACAACCATTTCACATACACAATCATTGAGTTAATTACTTATCCATGGCACTTTATTGGTAACGAAATGCCAAAACTACTTGCAAGTATACACATGCCATTACCATTATCAAACAACCATTCATTCAATTGACTTTGGGACTCGAACCCATAGTCTAACAAAACCACTTGTTCAATTTAAAGTTTGGGGACTCGAACCCATTGTCTAACAAACTCATAAACCAATTAAGTCTTTAGGGACTCAAAATTATTTAACAACTTAAACCACAAAGGTTACCATTTGTATCATTACATGGCCAACAAGACACTCACAAAATCATTTGTCAAACTTTCATAATCTTGAGGACAATGCCTTATTCAAAACACCATTGTCATGTGACTATTTCATTCTCTTAGTCATTTTCACAAACACTTTAGGGCATGTAATAATCAAGAACAAAATCAAGGTAAAAATCATCAAGTTTAGGGTAACCCATGCCCCAATTATTATGCCACAATTGATAAGCAACCACATGTGCAAAACATCACAAAAAAACATGTATAAATAAAAGTTAAATAAGAGTAAGCAATACTCATTCATATGCCACAAAACCTTCAATTTTGGTTTTCAAAACCACCATTTGAGAATCATAATCACACTTAAAACACATGATATGTGAAAACTAACAATGAGGGAAGATTTGTATGTCTTGATCAAGTCAATTTACAGAAGAAATTTGACTCTTAATCCTCAAGATGACCACCATTGAAGAACCTTAGCCTGAATCTTTAAGAGAGAGTTTTTGGAGTGTTTAATCTTCCAATAGTTTTTTATGAGTGGTCACAACATGTTTTAGGATGTGGGGAATTAAGGGTTTTGGGGTGGGAAATGTCTAGAATACCCTCAGCTTAAAGGCTGAAAACTAACTCGGAAAAAAGTACGACCATACCCCCTAGGTTGTATCCTAGGGTACGAGTTGTACCCTTGTCTTGTACCCTAGACCTCACCTTGGACCCCTATACTGACCAACATACGACTACCAAGGTTTAACTTGTATCCTAGCATACAAGAAGTACCCTATAACCTATACCCCTAGAAGAATCCTCTAGACTAACTTAAGGGCATCATACGAATATTCATGTACGACTCGCACCTTACCATAGTTCTAGTAAGGAGTCCATTCATACCTTGGACATAATGTGACATAGAACACTATGATTTACATATGATTTGAAGACCCCAAACCCATATTCAATCATATGGATTGTACCCTATGTTTTATGTTTTCGAGAACTCAAATTTCCTCTAATTTTTATAAGAATCAAAAGCCAAGGTGTTTCAATTCTCCCCTACTTAGATCATTCATCCTTGAATGATGGGTAACACAAGCACAAGAACGAGTTAAAAAATCAACACCTCGAATCTAAAATTTATCTAAGTTAGAATACAAAGATGCATGGAAATCAACCTTTCCTTTAAAATAGTTTGAAAACAAATATATGATTAAGAACACCTATCTTCTGCACGAATTCTGGGATTAGATAGAAAACAGGAATGAATACATGGACTTCATGTCCTCTTCCACTTTTGAAGTAGCTTGTTCAACCTTGTGGTTATTAAAAAGAACCTTTACCGAAGCCATATCCTTTGAGCGCAACCGATGAACTTGACAATCCAAGATCTCCACCAGGACTACCTAATAAATAAGGAATCTGAAATACCCAAACCTTCCAAAGTAACAATCGAAGAATGATTGACCATACACTTTCTCAACATTGAGACATGGAAAATCGAATGAATAAAGCTCAAACAAGGAGGCAACTCCAATTCATAGGAAACATTGACAACCCCTTCAAAACCAAGTAAAGACCAACATACCGAGGACTTAACTTCCCCTTCTTACAAAACTGCATCAGCCCCAAGAACACCCAAACAGCTACATTGAACTCTAAATTTCTATGCCTTACATTGTCATAGGACTGTTGGTAACATTGAGCTACTTTCAATCTATCCTGAATAACCTTCACCTTCTCCAAGGCTTTGTGAACCAAATCAGTGCAACACCAACTTACCGTGACCAACTTCATACCACCCAAGAGGAGAACGACATTTCCTACCATATAGTGCCTTAAAATGAGCCATACCAATGCTAGAGTGATAACTTTTGTTTTAAGCATACTCAATCAAAGGAAAATGGTCGAACAAATTACCATCATAGTCTATCACGTAAGAACGAAGCATATCTTATAATGTTTGAATGGTCCACTTCTCTTATATATCTGACTGCGGGTGGAAAGCGGTACTAAGGTACACTTTAGTTCCCCAACCATTCTAAAATGAATTCAAAAAATAATATAAGAATGGAGTATCATGATTTCAAATGATAGAAACTAAAGAACCATGCAACTTTTTGATCTCCGCAAGATACTACTTAGCATAATCCTCCGTCGAATAACTAGTCCTTACTGGTAAGAATTGAGCTAATTTTGTCATCATATCCGTAATGACCTAAATTGAAACTCATTAATTCCAAGACCTATGAAGACCAGTAAAGAAATCTATGTTAATCACTTCCCTCTTCCATTTGGGCAACTCTATCTCTTAGTACAAAACACTTGGTATCAAGTGTTCAACTTTAACTTGTTGACACACCATACACTTAACCACAAAGCTAGCCACGTCTCATTTCATATATTTCCACCAATAGAACTCCTTAAGATCATGGTACATCTTATTAGAACATGGAAGAATAGTATAATAAGATTCATGAGCTTCAGCCAAAATCCTTTCCCTTAATACATCAACATTGGGAATACATAACCTGTCTAGGTACCTCAGGATACCATAACTACAATCGCAAAGTCAATAACATTTTGCTGACCCACATTACTCTTAATCTTCATCAATTCAGGATCCAATATCTGTTTTTCCTTTGTATGCATAACAAGATCTGTCTATGATTCCTAATGCACAAACACACCACCATCTTTGGAGTCCCTTAGATGAACTCCAAGACTAGCCAAATGGTGAATGTCCTTCACTAACTCCCACTTATCCTAATCCACATCAGCCAGACTCCCTATGGATAACCTGCTAAGAGCATCAGCAACTACGTTAGCTTTACCTGGATAGTAATGAAGACTCATATCGTAGTCCTTCAACAACTCAAGCCACCTTCTTTGCCTAAGATTTAACACTTTTGGAGTGAACAAACACTTTTTGCTCTTATGATAAAAAAAAGATATTAACTTGAATACCACAGAGATAGTGACACCAAATCTACAGTTCAAATACCACTGCTAACAACTCCAAGTCATGAGTGGGGTAGTTCTTCTCATGATCTTTCAATTACCTATTAAGCATAATCCACCAGCCTACCATGTTGCATCACCACCTAACCCAACCCAACACTAGAAGAATCACAATAAACTATGAAACCATCATTACCATCGAGCGGGTTTGAAACTCGAGTTGAATTCTACTTATCCTTTAACTTCTCAAATCTACCTTCACACATATTTGACCATAAGAACTTGACCTTTTTCTAGGTCAACTTAGTCAATGGGCAAAAGATTTCCAAAACAATTTCCACAAATCTCCTATAGTAACTGGCTAAACCAAACAGGGTCTAAATATCGGTTAGAATAGAAGCTCTAGGCAACTTCATAACCACCGCAACCTTTTGTAAATCCACTATGATCCCTTTACTATATATAACATGACCAAGAAAAGTTACATCCTTCAATAAAAATTCAAACGTGGAGAATATAGTGTACAAACACTGATCTTTCAAAGTCTGCAACTCAGCACAGAGGTGATCGGCATGATCTGTCTCACTATAAGAGTTGACAAAGATGTCATCAATGAATCCAATGACAAACAGATTAGGAAATCGATGGAAGATGCTATTCATCAAATCCATGAATGTCGTAGGGGCATTGGTCAACCCAAAAGATATTACTAGGAATACATAGTTACCATATTAGGTTCTAAAAGCAATCTTGGGGATATCCTCCTCCCTAATCTTAAGCTGATGATAACCCAACCTAAAATCAATCTTAGAGAAACACTTCACACCTTAAAGATAATCATAAAAATCTTCATCCTAGAAAAAAAAATTATTCTTTGTGGTCACCTACTTCAACTGACGATAGTGAATGGACATCCGAAGGAAACCATCCATCTTGCGCACAAACAACATCGGATCACCCCAAGGAGACACAATAGGATTAATAAAAAGTTTATTTTATAGATCATTCAATTTCTCCTTAAGCTTCTTCAACTCAGTTGGAGCCGTTTTTAAGGGGGGATAAAAATTGGACTAGTGTACGGAACAAGATAAATATCAAAATCAATTTCCTTATTGGAAGGAAAACTAGGAAGATCATCAAGGAAAACCTCGGGATTCTCATTAACCACAGGGATAGATTCTAAAGAAGAACCTTCTACGTTAGAATCTTTAACTCAGACCAAATGATACAAACACCCTTTGAAAATCATCTTTCGGGATCTAAGGTATGAGATAAACCTCCCCTTAGGCACTATAGAACCCCATTCCTATACATTGACATGATCATTAGGGAATTTAAATGTGACCTTGCAGGTCCCATAATCTAAGAAAGCATAACATGAATGCAACCAATACATCCCCAATATGACATCAAAACCAACCATATCTAAATCTATCAAATCCACATAAGTTTCTCTACCACTAACAGATACGACACACCTCTTATAGACTCTTTTAGCAATCACAGAGTTACCAATGAGGGTAGGTATGGAAAAAAGATTAGAAATAAATTCAGAACCACAAGCAATATGCAAAAACCAAAAATAGGATCACATAAAAAAGAGTGGACCCTGAATCAAGTAAACAATACACATCACGAGAGAAAAGTTTAAACATACCCGTGACAACATCGGGAGATGCCTCAGAATCCTGAAGAAATGCTAGAGCATATAACTTATTCTGGAAAGTGCTGGTACCAGAAGTAGAAATAGTTACAAAAGCAGCACTCATTGGTGCAGGGCAGATAAGGAAGCAACATGGGACTTACTAGCCCCAGATTCCATATTAACACGCCAGTCACACTGAATATGAACAATCTTACAGCAATAAAAACATATGTTCATTCCCTTCTTAGAAAACCCATGATGCGACCATGAATAAAATCTAAAAGAGGGGTGGGATAGAGACGATTGAGCTTTACTAGCCTGAGATTAGGCACTCTATGCCCATGACCCACCATCATGCTGAGATCAGAAATCACTCAAAGGCTTTGATAATAAGCACTAGTTCAATAGAAAGAACCATTACTCCTCCACTTCTTCTTCGGCCACTTACCCCCATATCTACCAGTTTGCTTAGAAGGCCTAAATTTTTTCCCTTGCCTATCACTAAACTCTGAATTCATACTTTTCTCCTCCTTTACTTAATGTATGTAGACAACCAGCCTAAATATATCCATGTCCAAGATCATCAAGGCAGCCTTACTTTAAAGAATCAACTTATGAGATAGTCCTAAAGAAGACATTTTTATACGGGCTCTGATATCAGACATCATCTTTGAAGCATACGGAGACAGCTGGTAAAACTTGAAGGCATACTTCTTAACCGATATCTTTACTTTCTTCAGATTAGCATACTCCTTCATTTTTGCTTTCCTCAACTCTTGAGAAAAGAAGCAGTCTAGAAATGCATTTTTAAAATCCTCCCACAGCGAAGACGCACCAGTGTCCCCCTTTCTAGATCCCATTCCTCATACCATTGGTATGGAAAATTCTTTAGCTGATATGCCACAAACTCCACCCCTTCCACATTCATGTATAATAACCCTGAAAGTCTTTTCTATCTTATCCATAAAACCCTAAGGATCCTCCTCCAACTTAGCACCTATAAAAGTCAGAGGATTTGCCCTCATGAACTGGCCAACCCTTGTGGCCTCAGAAGATGGAGTAGCAGATGCACCATGTTCAGTTTGATAAAACACAAACTGAGCAATAGTATGAATCGACTGACAAAACTCAGCATTCATAATATTAGCCTAAGAAGGACCAGAGAGAACCTGTAGAACTCCAGGATAATCAGTAACTGGACTCCTAGACTGATAATAGATCCCATGAGTACAGAGTGTTCCATAAACATTGTCCTCAGTTGGGAAAAATAAGTTTTCATGAGCTGCAGATTGTTGAGTCATGATCTAAAAGACAAGAAAATGAAAATCAAAAGAATCTAAGATCTTAGACTCTATATCTTGAAATAAGACAACAAGAAAGTGAAACATTCCTGAATGCCTTGTAGCCATTCCTTTATGAGTGTAGAGTGTTACACACCCTTAAAAGAAACTCTACTCGACACAGCTTTGTGGACTCCCAATTGGCCATGAACTTAATGCTTTAATACCAACTTTACACGACTTGAAATAGGGCCTTGTCATAACGGGCATCTCAGGCCCAACAAGAATTAGAGACCACCCCATTTACAAAACTGACCAACCAAGCTCATAACCTGAGACGAATAAATTCTGCAGATATAACAAGATAGAGTAATTGAAACTCAATGACTTTGGGATATGATCATAACCGTGACCAACCCGAACAAATCTATCAATCAAATACCAAACCAACAACTATAACAAACCAAAAATAATAACCAAGTCTATGTCCATAACATTATATGATGGACCAATCATAAATATAGTCAAATGGTATTAGCCATAATACCAATATAAATGGTAAGTCTAACATCAATACAAATACCACCCATACAAACCCATAGTAGTTCCACAAAACCTCTATCCAAAAGTAAAATAATATCCAGTCGGGATATTCCCCTGAGCATAGCCAAAACTAATGTCAAAAACTAAACTAAATAAAACCATAGGAAACTAAATAATGAAATAGAGAATTTCAATGTGTGCACGTTCATCACTTCAAATCAATACAAGTTGATCCAGATTACAATCATTGAGTAGGAGGTATAGTATGACCAATACCTACATTGCGTGGGGATATAGCGTCGAAGACAGTTAGAGGTTGGGGTGCTAGGATGTAACTCAAGGATAAGGATAAAATAGTGTTAATAGTTCCAAACCAATCAATCAATACACATATCCAATGCAATACATACATACATATATATATACATACCATGTCGGGATAGGGAACAAGATTAGTATGAATTTTAAATCATTAGCCTATGTTGTGTAGCATGGCCGTCATAGAATAAGGCACCCATGGGCTATGTGAGCCTATCTCTCTCCTAGATATAAGGGCCCCAGTATGTGTAGCCACACAATCCAGAGAATATACATATCCATATACGTCTTTATGGGGGACTCAAAACTCCCAACATTATTAAGGTGGCTTAGCAATAATACATGTAGTAAGAGGGACTCGAACCTCCCATTATATGTTTATTCGGAAGACTCAAACAACCCTGTAATAAGAAAACCACACCGTCTTGTGCGGTTTTTAGTGTTAGTCTTTCGTACTCCCCTTTCACAGCCCAACTACACATCCCGCTTTAAAATAAAATTTAAAACCACCATTTCACATACGCAACCATTGAGTCAATTACTTACCAAAGGTACTTCATTGGTATCATTGTACCAACACTACTTGCAAGTATCCAACATGCCATTACCATTATCAAATTACCATTTGTTCAAATCACTTTAGGATTCAAACCCATTGTCTAACAAAAATACTTGTTCAATTTAAAGATTAAGGACTCGAACCCATTGTCTAACTAAGATATAAATCAAGTTAATATTTAGGGACTCAAACCTATTTAAAAACTTAATCCACCAAATTTACCATTTAGATCATTTCATGGACAACAAGGCCTTCACAAAATCATTTATTAACCATTCATATTCATGAGGTCAATGCCTTAGTTAAAAACACCATTGTCATGTGACTATTTCATTCTCTTAGACATTTTCACAAACACTTTGAAGGCATGTTATAATCAAGACCAAAATCAAGGTAAAAAAAACATCAAGTTTAGTGTAACCCATGACCCAATAGTTAATCTACAATTGCCAAGCACCCTCATGTCCAAACCATCACCAAAAAATATGTATAAATGCAAGTAAAATCAAGAGGTAACTATACTCATTCATATACAAAAAAAACCTCCATTTTGGTTTTCAAAACCACCATTTAAGAATCATAATCACACTTAAAATACATGATATTTGATAACTAACAATAAGGGGAGACTCACATTCCTTATTCAAGAAGATTCATAGAGGCCACAACATGTTTTAATACTGTGGGACTTAAGGGTTTCATGTGGAAATGTCTAGAATACCCTTAGCTTAAAAGATGATAACTGACTCAGAGGATGGTACGACCATACCTACTAAACCATACCCTATTATACGAGTTTTACCCTTGTCTCATATCCTAGCATATGATAAAAACCATATAACCTATACCCCAAGTAGAATCCTCTAGACTAAAATATCAATATGCTTGATAGGCACAATTTGAGATGGATCACACATGCACTTTCTCAAAATGCAAACATAAATACCAATTCAATGGATCTCAAACTATAAGTCAACTCCAACTCATACACAACATTTACAATCCTTCTCAAAACCAAGTACGGACCAACATATTGGGTACTTCCTCTTATCCCAAGCCATATCACTCCCGTCATGGGAGACACCTCAAGAACACCCAATCTGAACCTCAATCTATAACTTTCTTCGCCTTATATCTACATAGAACTTTTGGTGACTTTTGCCAGCCTTAAGTCTATCCCAGATTACCTTCACTATCTTTATGGCTTAGTGAACCATCTCTGAGCCAAACATGTCTGCCTCACCTACCTCAAACCACCCAATAGGAGACCTACACCTCCTACCATAAAAAACTTCAAATAGAGCCATCCCAATGCTAGAGTGGTAGCTATTATTATAGGTGATTTCTATAATAGTCAAATGCTAAACATAACTACCACCACAATCAATCATATAAGAATGAAGCATATCCTCCAATATCTGAATAGTTCTCTCTACTTTCCAATCCAATTATGGGTGAAAAATAGTACTAACACTCACCATGGTCCCCAAAACTATTTGAAATGATTGTCAAAAGTGAGATGATAAAAACAGGAACCCCATAAACTTCATAATCTCATAAAGATACAACCTTGCATAATCCTCGCCCAATATGTTAGTCCTCACTAGAAAAAAGTCAGCCAACTTCATCATCTTATCCATGATAACAAAAATTAAATCAAATTGATTTTGAGATGGATAAAGTTCGGTAACGAAATTCATGTTGATCACTTACCACTTCTACACTGGTAACTGAATTTCTTGATACAAAACTCTGAGCCTTATGTGCTCAACTTTCACTTGATGACATACCATGCACTTCGCCATAAAATTAGCTACATCTCGCTTTATATTGTTCCACTGATACATCTTTTGAAGGTCATGATACGTTTTTATCGAACCAGGATTAACAATATAACATGACTCATGCACCACAGCCAAGATCCTCTCTCACAAACCATCAACATCAGGAACACATAACCTCTCTTGGTACCACATGCTACCATCACCATTAATATTGACATCCATCGCCTTTTTCCCACCTATATTACCCTTGATCCTTATCAACACAGGATCTAACTCTTGTTTCTCATTGATTTTAGCACCAATAGATGACTGTGCCACTTTCAAAATGAACACACCACCATCCTCATAGTCTAAAACATGACCTACAAGGTTATCCAAATATGAATATCCTTTACCAACTCCCTCTTCTTTTTATTCACATGAGCTTGACTCCCTATGGATAACATGCTAAGAGCATCAGCAACCACATTATCTTTACCTGGATGGTAGTATAGACTCATATCATAATCCTTGAGCAGCTAAAGATATCTCTTTCATATGAGCTAGACCCCCTTCAAATTACCTGCTAAGAGCATCAACAACCACATTATCTTTACCTGGATGGTAGTAAAGACTCATATCATAATCCTCTAATTTAAATTTTTCTTAAATTAGTGTAAATTTAATCTCTAAGCTCCAAGAAATTACAAAACCCTTAGCTAAAGATGGGGGTAGGGTTTTTAAATGATGGATTCCCCCTACTGAATGGATTTTAAGCCTTAAATAGGATATAGGGTCGTCTGGTCAAAATGTCATTTCATCCCTTGGGCTATTTTCCATTCTTACGCGATCACAAAAGATTAATTGTGATCATACTTACTGTAATCACGGTAAGTACATCGTGATCGCAGTCCTGGTATTACTTCAGCTTGTCTAGCTCTTGCAAGTCAATTCCCCTTTTGATCCTTTTCAGCTCAAGTTTTCTTCTTTTCTTCTCAGCACTTGTACACCTGCAAAATATGGGAATTAGTAAATTTAAGCCCAAATATGTCTCACTTTTACATTCAAATCAAAGTAGTGTTCATAAATATTTACTGAAAATGAGTGGTAAATTCACCACACATCACCCAGTACTTACAGTTTGTACTTGCGCTAGTGTCAGGACCGCAGGTTCTAGCTGTGTTGGGTATTAGACTGCGGGTACGAACCACGTATGGACACCAACCATTTTTTCTCCTATTTCATTCGGGATTTGCTTTTAGGGGTTCCTCATGTACTATAAATACCTTTTATGTATTATTTTAGTAGAAGTAATAAACTTTTGATATTCATAAACATATTTTGATTCCAAGGCTTGATTTTGATCTTAGGATTTACGTGTATTGACTTCAGTTGATTAATTCAGTAATGGTTGTGGATTTTGACAATTCTTATCATTGTGATTTCATCAATTATGAATGTTATTGATTTCTTCACGTGCATGAGTGGCTAAAAACCCAAAGCTAGGGTTATGAAAACCCTGGCGAATTGACAAAGTAGGGGAAGTGTTATAGTTATTCTGAATTGATACCAGTGCCTGTATTACTTTATCTTCAATATAATAGTTTTCTTAACCTGTGGCCAACATTAGGATCCCTCCTAGATTATTCTACTTACTCCAAAAGAGGAATAGTGAATGGGAAAAGATAAAGATAATAGTAATTTAATGTTTAATTGTCGATCCATTCTTCTAGGGTTTATCTTAGTAAAATGGTATGATTTCATCTAATAACAAGAGACTTAAATGGTAATAGTTAATTGTGATTAAAATAATGGTTAGTAAAGAATCATTGTACTAGTTTCCCACACTTGTTATAAACCTTAACAACATGTCCTTGCTTGTTACTACTTTCTTTTCTTTAAAACTTGCCACTCATCTTCATGCCTGACAATCATTCTGGCTAAGTAGGCAACATCAATATCCTACTTACTAGACTATGATTTTGAGGATTTTAAATCCAATGACTATTCTTTATTGGGCTACTTTTTCTATTGTTCTTGTTATTTCTTTAATTCATGATTTTTCAAGCTCCCAATCAATTCATCCATAGTGAATGTCTTTAAATATCCAGCATAACAAATTGTATCAACCTTACTCTCCCATAACATAGAGAGAACTCCTAGAATCTTCCTCACTTCTTTATAACACGGATTCACCTCAATAAAGATCTACAACTTATTTATGATTGAATTAAATATGGTGTGCATATCTTGGATCGTTTGACTTTCCTTCATAGAGAAGGCTTTATATTGACTAGTTAACATATCCACCATTGATTTCTTTACTTGACTTATCCCCTTATGGGCAGTCCTTAAGCAATCCCAAATCTCCTTGGCACTTTAATACACAGAGATACTATTTTATTTATATGGTCCTATCCTACAAACAAGTAACTTCGTAGCCTTGAAGTTCATTTCAATCTTCTTATGATCATCCTCATTATAATCTTTTCTACTCTTAACAACCAGCCTAGTTACCTCTCTTTCTTTAACTTCATTTATCGGGACATAAGGACCATCAAGTATCACATCCATTAGCTTACTATCTTTAGCCATAAAAAAGTCATACACTATATTTTTCCACCATCCATAATATTGGTCGTTGAATTGAGGTATCCTGGACGTATTTTATTCTTCCTCTAGAATAGGTGGTGCATCCATGGCCAACAGACTACATAGGTGTGAACCTTTTTTAGTGACCTTGCTCGAATAAGAATTCATTAAATGTAAGAGTCCACCACCGCTAAGGAACCTTTTTTATGCTTAAAGGCTTTTTCAAGATCCACAATTTTCAAAACGACTTATGATTGTAGACTCCATTTGAACTTATCTTTAAGTCCAAAGGATTTGTGATAACACTCAACATACACATCAATTTAGTGCAAGGCGGTCGTCGTCAATATATTTACCCAACTTTGGAGTCGGGTTCGAATCCACAGGGAACAATGTGAGTGGCGATTAAACTACTTTTAAACTAAAACTACAAGTTAAATTCAAACAACTGACATGAAAAGACAAAATGGGGGTTTTTAATGGTTGAACAAGTGATTGTTGGTAATCAAGAGTTTATGAAAAAACCCGGATTATATTCACTAGGGCTTACGGTACATGAAAGATGCTAAAATTTACTTAAGACTCTCACGGTGGTTAGGATCACAAGAAATCTTTATTGATGATATGATCAAATGTCTCTCGACCTATTCAAGCGTCTAATTTCCTAATCCTCTCGGACTTAGGGAATCGCAATGCACTGTCCAGATTTTACCTCAGGTCAATCAACCTTGTTACAGCACTGATCATTAAACAAAGCCTTTTTGAGTCCCTATTAATAATTCACTTCCTACTGTTTATGATTTCTTTCTCAAGCAAACCAAAGTAGGTGCACCTATTGTTTGCAACCAACAGACATAAATTATAATCTCAGAATTATCAAAAAATCCTAATACTTATTAAACCTTGAGTATTTAACACCTTATCATGACCTAACCCTAGATTCCATAATCCAGGTTAATGAAATTTATCCACTCATGATGTAACAACCGAAACAGATAATTGAATTCATGATTGGAAAGATAAACTTACAGAGATGAATAATAATTAGTGAATCATAGATTAGATCACAAAGTGAAATTCCAAAACAATGATGATAATCTCTTCAAAGTATTTTCTCTTTCAAGCCTAGAAAATTAGAGAGAGAAAATATCAAAGTGTATCCCCAGAACTCAATGTGCGGCCCCTTTTAGAAAACACTAAACAAGGCTTTAAATAGTTAATCCTAAATAAGGGAATAAAATCAAGGTTTCAACTTTTCTTCGGAATAGATGACGACGCTCGTGATGGCCTATCAGGAGTTTGACGGACTATCATGGACGTCGTTAGATTCTCCTTAAGTTTGGCTTTTACTGTCTCAGGATGACGGTGACAATGATGTCCTATCAGGAGTCTGACGGCGCATCATGGAAGTCGTCAGCTCCTAATCCATTTTGAGAATTTCTGCCTAAGGTTGACAGTGATCCTGACACCTTATCACAACTCTGACGCCTTATCACGACATGCCGTCATCACGTTACAGCAAATCTCATTCTCTGGTTAAGGTTGACGGCATCCTTGACAGCCTATCACCAAGCTGACGACGTGTCATGGATGTCGTCACCCACACTTTGTTATTTCTTTGCTTCCGATTTCATGCTTTTTTTCTTCCTTTATTTGTGGTTCCCCTTCTTCTGTACTTACAAGGAAAAATCAAAGTAAACTAATCAAAAACGACTAAAGTTTCTCAAGACTTTTCAATTATTTAGAGTTAAAAGCTTTAAATATATTAGCATAGGCTCACACATCAACACCCTCAACTTAAACAATTTCTTGTCCTCAAGCAACTAGAATATAACCAAGAGTATACAAAGTACAAGTTGGCAGCTAACTACTCATATCAGTTCAGAATACATGCACCATCTCTAAGGTCAGTCAAATTAAAAGCAACCGTGTCTATTATTTAAAACACCCATGCAATTCAAGAGGATCAAGATATGGAAAGAATTTTTTCAATAACAACCTAGCACATACCCAAATCACACTATCCGAATAAGGCAGTGATTAGCAACATACCTAGTGTGCGCTCACAATAAAGAAATCTCTTTTTCACTCATGTCAGAATTTATACACATAAACACAGGGATAGACACAAAACTCACTCTCAGAACGAAGTTCCAACATTGTGCATCAAATGCCATAGGCTTGCCCTTATAGTCAATACCCAAGTCATCGGACAGGTCAGTTAGGATCACTATAGGGCTTTTCTTAAGCTTGTAACATAGGCTAGGGGCTGGTATGATATTCATGGATATTTCAAAGTGACTATGCCTCCTTGACACTACATTAAACTCTTGGGGTTTCAACTCCTAACCTTCTTTTCTTTCTCTCTTTTATTGATCACACATGCTCAAGATGAATGCGGTCTTTTCAATTATCACATTATCTTTTTATATTCGTTTACACAACTTTCTCATTTCTTATTTCTTTTTCATCGCACCTAAATTTTTATTCTTTTCTTTTATTCTTCCTCTCTTCATACTCATTTTGTATCACGCACCCCTATGATAGCCACCCTCAACTTAGGCGGTTTGCCTAAGTCAAGGTGCACAGTGTCCAAGGAGGACCAGGGCCAAAACAGGTTCATTGTGATGTAAACGGGAAGGTGAGCGGTTTTGTAGAAAGCAATAAGCTAATTAGGCTCAAAACAGGGATCAAGAGATATTATGCACATAGGGAAGATCATTTTGGCTAAAGTGGACTAAAATAAAAAAATGGCCTATGATCCTTTCCTAACTCCTATCCTATGACCATGGCAAGACTAACAGGGAAAGTTCTAGATTCAACACACAACGGGAATTGAGTAAGACCTTACACACAAAAGGCACGCAAGTATCTCGCATATCACTACTTATCCAGTTCATGCACTTGTTTAACAAAGGTTATTTAGTTGCCAGACTAATGCCACAAAAAGATACACCGTGGTCACAAATGGATGCAATTCACATAGTAATATATCAGACCAATGGAGAGGTGCTCAAAAATCATAAAAATAAGTTAACTGCCTTAGTTACTTGTATTTCTCCTAGTCAACTACAACACATCATAAAACAAGCACAATAAGCCTAAAAATGCCAGCTCTACTAGGAACAAGACTCCGGGGAAAAGAGGCATGGCAACAAAAACCCCAGGAGGACATCAACAACCACAAGTAGCCCCACTCTCAACTTAAAATCATGCAAAGTCCCCAATGCATCAAAACAAAACAAGAGAGTCCAAAACATACCTGTGGCACCATGAGTGCGAAGGTTTGATGTCAGTCATATAATACGAATACAAAAAACAAAATACCTTGGGTTGCCTCCCAAGAAGCGCCTAATTTAGTATCGCGGCACGACTCAGTTATCTTGACTATTAAGACTTCATCAAGATACCTTGTTGATAATTATTTATGTCTCCACTTGGAGGATTTAAAACGTCGACCCAACTTTTGATCAATACATATTCGGGGTATGTTGGGCAAATGTGAGGGCATGATGAGGAATGTTCTATCATGCCACTTCGAAGACTTGAACTGCTTGCCCAATTTGGCATCGAACTTTCATGTGGGATCATTTGGCAACGGTGAGAATCTTAAATAGCCACTAAATGGACATTGATCTTTATGCTTCTTGGCCTTTAAGATTGGGGTTGTAGTATACCCTTTTGGAAGGACAAACTCCAAAATGTAAGAATCTTCCTCCTTATTTTCAAAATTCATCATTTGCTTGGGTGATTCGACTTTCATCAAATACACGAAGCATAATGTTGAAAATTTGTTCGAATAAGGACTAACTCTCAATTTTGGAGTAGCATCCCTATTAGTATTTTTACCCCGAAATGGACTAGAGTCTTCAAAAGGATTGTGCTTGATTTATTCTTTTGACTCTAGTACCATCTCCTCATCTTTGGCATCTTCATTCATAAATGGTTTGGTTGGTTGGGAAATCACCGAGGGTTGCTCAACATCAAGCTCATCATCAATATCAGATTCTTGCTCCTCATCTTCACACTCGTTCATTATGTTAAATGATTCCACAGATAAGATATCATCTAAACATAATGTGGAAAAGTGTTTTGAATGCTTGACCTCTATATCTATATCCTCTATTATTCTTGTTTCCTCATTATTTTCCCTTATGTCTTGATGTATATCACGTATGATATCATTCGTTGTGTCCACACACTCCAATATTAGTTAAAGCATAACTTCAATGCCACTCTTTTTGGTGTTTTGTTCTTCCTGTTCTTGACCATAAGACCTATCAAAATCATAAGAAGAACTAGAATTTGGGTTAGCTTACTGGGGAGAGGGGCATATTGGAAATCACTCCAAAGTCCATCTTAACCACCGTATAACGAACAATCATACTCCCAGTAGGATGGAGATGTTGCCCATATCTCTCTTCGGGGAGAATATCTACAATCTTGCCAAAAGTGAGGTCTATCACAATATGGACATGGATCATCAAGATAAGATTTCCAACCACCAAGCTCACGTTCATTCCATGATGCCATAGTAATAAGTAAACTAAAATAAAAATCTACCAAATAAAAGAAATAAAAGAAATCTAAAAATAAATATTTACAAGTTTGAATTTAAGCAAGTAGGCTAAAATTCCAAACCAACTCAATACGCCAAATTGTTCCCCGGTAACGGCTCCATTTTTAATAACGCTCAACTTACACGTCAATTTAGTGCAAGGCAGTCATCGTCAATATATTTACCCAACTTTAGAGTCGGGGTCGAATCCATAGGGAATAATTTAAGTGGCGATTAAACTACTTTGAAACTAAAGCTATAAGTTAAATTCAATAACTGACACGAAAAGACAAAATGGGGGTTTTTAATGGTTGAACAAGTGATTATTGGTAATCAAGAGTTTATGAAATAACCAGAATTATGTTCACTAGGGCTTACGGTACATGAAAGATGCTAAAATTTACTCAAGACTCTCACGATGGTTAGGATCACAAGCTATCTTTATCGATGATATGCTCAAATGTCTCTCGACCTATTCAAGCATCTAATTTCATAATCCTCTCAAACTTAGGGAATTGTTATGCATTGTCCAGATTTTACCTCAGGTTAATCAACCTTGTTATAGTGTTGATTATTAAATAAAGCCTTTTCGAGTCCCTATTAATAATTCACTTCCTACTGTTTATGATTTCTTTCTCAAGTAAACCAAAGTAGGTACACCTATTGTTTGCAACCAACAGACATAAATTATAATCTCAAAATTATCAAGAAATCCTAATACTTATTAAACCTTGAGTATTTAACACCTTATCATGACCTAACCCTAGATCCCATAATCCAGGTTAATGGAATTTATCCACTCATGATGTAACGACCAAAACGCATAATTGAATTCATGATTTGAAAGATAAACTTATAGAGATGAATAATAATTAGTGAATCATAGATTAGATCACAAAGTGAAATTCCAAAACAATGATGATAATCTCTTCAAAGTATTTGCTTTTTCAAGCCTAGAAAATTAAAGAGAGAAAATATCAAAGTGTATCCCCAGAACTCAATGTGCGGCCCCTTTTAGAAAATCCTAAATAAGGCTTTAAATAGTTAATCCTAAATAAGGGAATAAAATCATGGTTTTATCTTTCCTTCAAAATAGATGACGACGCTCGTGATAGCCTATCAGGAGTTTGATGGCCTATCACGGACGTCGTCAGATTCTCTTTAAGTTTAGATTTTGTTATCTCGGGATGATGGTGACAATGATGTCCTATCAGGAGTCTAACGGCGCATCATGGATGTCGTCAGCTCCTCTTCCATTTTGAGAATTTTTCCCTAAGGTTGATGGTGATCCTGACTCCTTATCACAACTCTAACGCCTTATCACGATATGTCGTCACCACGTTATAGCAAATCTCAATCTCTAGTTAAGGTTGACGGCATCTTTAATAGCCTATCACCAGGCTGACGACGTGTCATGGATGTCGTCACCCATACTTTGTTCTTTATTTTTTTCCAATTTCATGATTTTTGGTTCCTTTATTTGTGGTTCCACTTCTTTTGTACTTATACTGCAAAATCAAAGTAAACTAATCAAAAATGACTAAAGTTGATTAAGACTTTTCAATTATTTAGAGTTAAAAGCTTTAAATGTGTTAGCATAGGCTCACGCATCAATATGCAATAACTCTATCACAAACGTCCTCAAGACAAATCTATCCAAGCACTCTCCAAATTGACTAACTCTAGATAATACAACTTAGGTAACTTTAACCAAGAGAACTCAAAAGTAGAACAAAAATCTTTACACACAACACTGTAGTGAATCAATTTTGGAACCCAGCTCAAGAACAATAAGATAAAGATAAATATGATTATCAGATTTTGAGCTATGAGGGTTTTTTCCGCCACACTAGAAAACTTGGATTTGAAGAACCTATTGAATAATGTGTATCATTTTGTATTCATACTAGTATAGAAATATTTATTTGATATTTTAATAGACCAAGTGTCCATTCCAGTACACGGTGCACCTACACAGTTGTTGTGCTATAAGAAAAAACTTTGTAGAGTGTGACAACTATACTTTGGTAAAGCATGTAGCAGACCTGGTCCTTAGAGTATCAATTAGTCATTATCAAAACATAGAACAAGAGTTATTAGAATAAATCTTGATTTTGGGGTAAAATTACCATTCATTTTAGATGAAATCGACATACGAGTTCATCTTATTCTAAGTGAATATAATCTAAAGTTAAATTTTAGATTTCATTCTAGGAGTTTAGGATATCATGATCCAACTTCCCATTCATAATGACACCTACTTTAACCCACCAGTAGATAAGCTAAATCCTAGCCTGGAACATTAAGTGATGGGCTAAATGATAGACGAATAAAAATAAAAATAAAAATATGCAATAGAAATACTAAGAAACGATATTATTGTTCAGAAAAATTATAAGACTCTAGGTTTTTGCCATTGGAAATTTCATCAGTTTTATCTTTCTATTGATCAACAACTCACCATACGAGTCGTATGGTGAGGGTATGGGTCAGGTGATCCAACTCATATGATGTCTACTGTTTGTTAGTTAAGTTTTTTTTATGGTTATAATTTTATGGTGATGAGTTGCATATTTAGGATATGAGTGGTATCATGAAATCGTATGTTGTATATTGTCTAGCCTAGGTTTTTCTGCTTAGGGTATTACTTGAAGGGGTACTAGTAGTATTGTATGGGTACAAGCTAGGCAAGGGAATTTGTATGATGGATAGTATGAAGATGCCCAACTCTCTAATCAAGGTACAAGTTGAGGGTACCACTCGTATGATTCGGTATGGGTGAGGGGTTCAAAACGTACCTACCTATGAGAATTTTTATAGTTTATGTTAGGGGTATTCAGGACATTTTTCCTCATAACTTCTTTTTAGCCCTCGACTTAAAACAATTTTAGGATTTTATTTTCCCTATTATTCTTAATTAAAAACACTCTAAACACTCTCAAATTTCTCTCAAGCTTTTGTTTAAAAAAAGGGCTAGGGTTTCCTCAAGGTGATTCAATTAGGGGATTTGAAGAGTAAATCTCTTTGTCTTCCTTAGTATCTAAAGAATATTATTCCTTCCTCATTGTTATTTCAAACTAAAATCATGTTTTCAAGGATGGCTTTCATGGGATTAATGATGTATGTTTTGGGTTTTGAAACATATGTTGGGGCTTTTTGGTTATTCTTGGTTGGATAATGTTTTCTCATGTTTTACTTATGTTTTTCATGTTATAATTATGGTATGGACTTGTGGTTTCTTGGGAATGGTAAATATGTTCTTGGTTTTGGTTTTGGAAACTATATACCCTCCACATGATTGTTAAAATGCCCTTGAGAATGGCTTTGCCACATGGTTTGACTTTCATTAAAAACTTGCATTGCATAATATGGTAATGAAACTTTAATTGGTTTGGTTGGTTTTAAATGGATTTAAAAGGCCTTGGTGTCCATGGCTTTGGTTTTGTTAGAAATCTTGTGGGGTACATGGGCATCCCCGAAGTGTTGGCTAATGACATTTCATGCAAGCTATAGTCGGTATGACAATACCACTTCATAATTCCTTGGTAATTAACTCTTTTAATTAGTGGTTTGGTTATGTGCTAAAGGTTTTAATAGGGTATTAATGGCGGGGTGTGATAGTGGACCGTAAAGGTGTGCATTTAATGGACGAACACTAGAAACTCATATTTTCCAACAAAAGGGTTGGCCATGGTGAACATATACTAGTGGGGTACACAAGAATCCCCTAATTTATACTTGAATAAATGTATCATGGAGGGAGAATGGCACATGGGAATTCGCAGCCCCTATGATATCTCCAGTTTGTGTAGATACACGTACTGGGGCTCATTTAAAAGGTAACACTGGACCTATATAGCCTGTGGGTAGTTTTAGGATAGTTAAGATACACAACCCAGGTTAAGATTTAAAATATATGCTAAACCTAGTTCTCTTTTCCGGCATGGTGTGTGTATATATATATGTTTGAATGTTATCACACATAATTATTTAACTAGTTTTAAATATTTGCATTATTTTTTCCTTATTCTTTAGTACATGTTAGGGTTCACTCACTAAACCATTTTTGGGAACTGTATCTTCACGCATTGCAGGAACCAGCCATTGTAGTCCACCGACTTAGTGACTTGGATTTGGGGACAACATTTGTGTCAGACTAAAGTGGTGATCTTCCATACTCTGAAAGTATCCATTTCATGATATGGATATATTTACATACTTTCGTTTATTTCTTAGACTTTGGTTTAGCTATGGTTGGGGTAATTTCCAGAACGAATGTTCTTACTTTTTGGATTGAGGCTTCGTGTGACTACTATGGGCATGGGCATAGTCGGTTTTGGTGTCATCCTTGGCATTGGTATTGGTATTGGGGCTAACACCGATTTGATGTTAGGCTAGATATTTGGTTGTCTATGGTTATGAATTCTTATTATTGTCTTCAATTATAATTTTTCTATATTTTTGTATGTTTAAAGTTAACCTAACATTAAGTGTAGGGCATTTCTGGTTTTGTATTAGGGCTCCAATTTTTATTTGGCTTGAGACACCCGACCTGACTTGGACCTGGTTTGGGTCATATCAGATTGGTATTAGAGCCTTAGGTTCATGTTCAATTGGGAGTCCATAAAGTCGTGTCAAGGAGAGTCTCTTTTAAGGGTGTATAGCGCGCCACACTGATAAATAATAGGCTACAAGACATTTAGGAATGTTTCTCTTTCTTGTGTTTTATCTTTAAGCTGTATAGTCTAAGTCTTGAAATCTTCTCAAGTTCTCGTTTATTCACTTTTTAGATTATACCTCGATGATCTAAAGTTCATGAAAAATCCTCCATCCCAACTGGGGACAATGTTGATGGGACATACTCTATTTATAAGATCTATAATTTGTCTAAGGGTACAGTTCTTAATTATCCTCATATAGTTCCCTTGGTTCCCTCTAGTAAATCTTAAACTCCCCAGGTTAAAGTGACGAATGCTGAGTTTTGCCAATATATTTATATGTTAGCACACTTGGTAGCTACTCAGTATGAGAATAGCATTCCTGTTACTCTATCTTGTGAGGCCACAAGGGTTGAATAGTTCATGAAGTTTAACCCTGTAACCTTTACGGATGATAGGTTTAAAGAGGATCCTCAATATCATCTGAATGAATTGGGAATGATTTTTTTAGTTGTTCATGCGATGAATATGGAGGATGTGGAGTTTGTCACCTATCAGATGAAGGATATGCCGTACAAATAGTATGAGAAATGGGATCAGTAAAGGGGTGATGATGCAGAGTCATCTCCGTGGGAGGATTTTTCTAATGCTTTTTTGGACTGCTTTTTTCCCCAGGTGTTGAGGGAAGCAAAAGTGGATGAGTTTGTTAATCTAAAAAAGGGTAAGATGTCAGTCAAAGAGTATACCTTGAATTGTCACCAGTTATCATGGTATGCTCCAGAGTTGGTTTCTCATTTGAGGGTGAGAATGAGGAAGTTTACTTCGAGTATGTCTCAAGACTTGATTTTGGAAAGTAAATTAGCCTTGTTAATAAACGACAAAGATATCTCATGGTTGTTGGTATCCATACAATGGGTAGAGAAAGAAAAGAAGAAGTAAGCTAAGTTAGAAGAGAGGTAAGGAAAGAAGTTTAGGTTCTCTAAGAAGGATGGTGTCCAACAGTAGAGTGGTAGGGATGGTGGAAAGTGGCCCAAGTAGAAGGGGGCAATTTTAGGTCTTACCCAACAGCTACTGCTCCCTACCCAAAGTCTTTGAATGACAGGCATTTCCATGGAGGAGACAACTTTAGGGTAGAAGGTTCCTAATCTTAAGCTAGTAGGGCTTAGTCAGCTCTATTATATCCTCCATGTAGGTTTTGTTGTAAATTGCATCAGGGTTTCTGTGATAAGAAAAGGCACAGGTGCTTAAACTATTTTCATTAAGGGCATATTTTTAGAAATTATCCTATTGGTAAGATAGTTTCTGGGGAAATCAAGGTTCTTGTTACCTCTTCTTTAGCTTTTATACCAAAAAGTGCACCATCTGGCTCTGACACTGGTAAGAACCGTCTCTATGCTCTCACTGCATGCCAGGAGTTTGAAGCATCACCTGATTTCGTGATTGGTATGTTGAAACTTTTTTATCGTGATATGTACTATTTACTTAATGTGGGGTCCACTCTTTCTTATGTGAACCTATTTGTGGCTATGCATTTTTGTTTTGGTCCAAAGTGTGTTTCAGACTTTTTTTCTATCTCTACCCCAATAGGTGCCTTTGTGATTGCAAAAAGAGTCTATAGGAAGTGTGTGGTATTAGTTGGTAGTAAAGAAACTTTGGTGGATTTTGATGTTATATTGGGGTTGGATTTGTTGCAGTCGTGCTATGAGTCTCTAGACTGTCGAACCCGTAAGGTTGTCATTAAATTCCCTAATGAGCCGGTTATTGAATGGGAGGGTGGTTCCCATGCTCCTAAGGGGAAATTTATATCATATCTTAGCGATCAGAGGTTGATCTCCAAGGGGTGTCTCTATCATCTAGTCTGGGTTAAAGATTCTAACTTGGATGGTCCTTCATTGCATTTCATCCCCGTGGTGAATAAATTTACCGAGGTTTTCCTTGACAACCTTCATGGTGTTCCTTCTGATAGGGAGATTGAGTTTGGTATTGATCTTGTGCTAGACTATTGTCCAATTCTATTCCACCATATAGAATGGCTCCAGCTGAGTTGAAGGAGATTAAGGAACAACTTAAGGATCTTTTAGAAAATAGTTTCATCTATCCTAGTGTGTCCCATTGGGGGTGCATCCGTGATATTAGTACATAAGAAGGGTGGTTCCCTGTAGATGTACATTGATTACTGACAGTTAAATAAGGTGATGGTAAAGAATAAGAACCCCCTTACACGGATAGATCATTTGCTTGATTAGTTGTCAGGTGCTAAGTTTTTCTCCAAGATTAATTTTTGGTCTAGGTATCATAAGTTGAAAATTAGGAAGGTGGATATCCCTATGATCACTTTTCACACCCGGTAAGGTCATTTAGAGTTCTTGGTGATGTCATTTGGTTTGACCAATGCCTCGACGACATTCATGGACTTGATGAATAAGGTATTTCTTTTATTTCTGCACTTTTTCATCATTGTATTCATAGATGATATTTTGGTGTACTCTAAGAGTGAGGTGGATCATGTTGATTACCTCCATGTGGTATGGCAGACCTTGAAAAAGTAGCAGTTATATGCCAAATTTTTAAAATGAGAGTTCTGGTTGAACGCTCTTAGTTTTCGGGGTCATATCATTTCTAGTGAAGGGATCATGGTAGATCTACAAAAGGTTGTAGTGGTTATAAGGTGGCATAGATCCATGATTCCAACTGTCATTCGGAGTTTCTTGGGTTTGGCTAGCTATGATAGGAGGTTTATGGAGAGTCTTTTGACTATAGCTACCCCATTGACTAAATTGACTTAGAATAAGGTAAATTTCTTATGGACTGATACTTGTGAGGGGAGTTTTGAAAAGTTGAAGGATAAGATAACTTTACCTTCGATTTGGACCTTTTATAAAGGCACGCATGGGTTTGTGGTCTACTGTGATGCATCCTGTATGGGACTTAATTGTATTCTGATGCAACATGGAAAGATGCTCAAGGATTATGGATCTATTATAGCTCTAATGAATCTATTTTTATTTGTCCGTGGATATTTCTTAACTTCTCTAAACATTTTTACTTTTAGTGTATTTATTTTAATTTTATTAATGTTCATATCTTGGGGGTGATTAGATGGTATTTGATTAAATGCTTTACTGTAATATTCTTTAGTTTTTTCTCTTAGTCTTTGTAATTCTTGTATATTATTTTGGAGGTATTCTAAATATTCTTTATCTTTTGTTCTAAAATATTCAATTAAATTCTCTTTCATAAGTATTTCTGTTAATCTTATTTCTTCCACATCTTGTCTCCAATATTTTAAGTACTCATAGTCTATCATTTTATCCTAAAGTAGTTGTGATACTGCAAATTTCTTTGTAATAATTTATTCTAATTGTACTATATCTGATATTAAATTCTAGGTTACCTATTTCATTAATTATCCTGTCTTTTTCGTCTATGAATAATTTCATGTTTAAATCATATTCTAAACTGTCTTTTAATTCTAGTTGTTTTATGGTTTTATTTATCCGAATTAATCTTTCTTTGAATTGTTCTCTTCCTTTTCTAAGTTGGTTTCTATAATTAATTTCTTCGTACAACCAACTTTGTTTTTCTCTAACTCTTTGAATATATTCTAGCATTTCTTAATCTGTATAATATCCATCTGAATAATTATCTAGGTAGTAATAGTGATTGTCATCACTTAAGTATATTTCACCTAACTCATCTTCTATCTGATTTATATCTAACTCTTCATCTTCAATGTTAAATATTTTTTCCCATATTATTTTCTTTACGTCTATAATTTCTATATCTCTAAGTATGTATAAAACTAGTACTTCAAAATTATCCGTCATTTAGGTGGGTTAATTAAAATAAATAATATTTTTTAGTTGTTTGTTTTAATCTTATTAATTCCTCTATATTTTCATTAAGGTATTCTATATATTTTATATCTTTGGTTCTCATATATTCTTCTAAATTTGTTTTCATTAGTTTTTCTATTAATTGTATATTTTTCATATCCATTTTCCAATATTCTAAATATACGTAATTTATCATGGTTGATGTGTAGGTTTGGTATGTAAGTATTTGTGTCCAATTATCTTGCAATATCTTGTTAATAATCCATCTGAAATAAATCCTTTCTTAATTGCTCTTGCAGTAGATTATTTTTCTGGGTTAAGTAACGTCATTATCCATTGTCTAACATCTTCCATATCTGTTTTTCGTAGCTCTCTTGAATTTGAATAAATCATTTGATGGTCTCTTGAATAATAGCTCCATATTGGGTTTCCATTGATGTAATTATTTGCTAATTCTTGAATAATTGTAGCTAATCCAATAAGTCGTTTATTTTCATAAAAATCAGGTATCACGATTTTGGGTATCTCTGGCTGCTGCACAATATCTTCCGGTATAATCATATCTCTGGTTAATCCTATTTTTAAAACTTGTATAACTGGTTTGATCTCGTCGTATAATATCTCTGCTGGTGCAGTATAAAACTTTATATAAAATAGATTTCCTTTGGTTACTCTTTTATAGGTGGTGAATACTTTATGTAATTCTTCTATAGCTGTTAGTTCTTCTCCATCTTGGGTATATATGGTATTTAATAATCCATAGTTGAAATATATTTTTATTAAGCTTGGATTGGTTTTGGGTAGTGCGATTAGCTTGCTGTAACCTTGCAATTTTTGGGTTATATAGTTTGTGTTTGGTTCTTGGATATTTGTATCTCTGGGGTTAAGGTTTAGAAAAGTTTGTACTTTGTAGATATTTTCTATATATCCTCGGGCTATATGGTTATAAGCTTTTTAATCTTGGTTCAAACTATCTCGATATGTGGTAATTTGTGGGGGTATGTACAAGGGGTCTTTTTGTATTTTTGGTATAAATGGTTTTTCAAATATCTTATTCATGTTCATGTTCTGATATTTTTGTCCACTAACTCCTTTGCTTGTACCTGCAATTGTAGATTGATAAACGTTATGGGTTTTATGGAGTGTCCCAATGTCTCCTTTTAGCTCTGGAATTTTAATGTCTTCCGATCGACATAGCTCTATACACTGCTGAGTTAGCTGATTCATAGCGTTAGACTTCAGTTTAACTTCATTAGTCTTCAGCTTTTCTATTTCATTACCCATATTGTCCACTTTCATTGAAAGCGTAGTTAGGGTTTTGAGTATCTTTTCTAAAGCATCATCTTCTATTATATCAATTTGTGTAGCTTTGTCTTGATATATAATCTGCAATAACATTTTTGTTAGTACTAATTATTTCAATTGTAAATGTAAAATTTAATATATTTAATACTAGTCTCCGAATCTCTTTCGTTGTAACTGAATTTTGTATTTTCATTGTTAACCACCAACGTACCTGTGTATTATCTGTTCGTACAATAAATTTGTTATATACAATATATGTCTCAAATGCTAATAAACATTTATATAATGAACATAATTCTTTTCTATTTATTTCTCACTTTATTTCTGTTTCATTAAACGTACCTGAGTAGTATCTACAATGATGTTCTAATTTTTGCTTCTTCATATCTATATTTAAGTACTCCTCCATAACTATATTCATTAGCATCTGCTTCTACTATATATATAAAAAAATTATTTTCGTCTGGGAATTGTAATTTTGGTAATTCTTTACAAAGTATTTTTATTTTCTGGACTTGTTTTTTATCTTCTTCGTTGTAATTATATTCTACGTCCTTTTTTAATTTTTTTTGTAAAGGCTTTAGGTTTTCTGCTAATTTTTGTATAGATTCGCTTACTTGGTTTACTAATCCTAAAAATGATTGTAATATCTTTTTTATATTTAATTCTTCTTTTGAATTTATTATTTTTTGTACTATATGTTGTTGCATTTTTACTCCACTTTTATCTATTTGTATTCCTAAAAACTCTATCTATTTTTTCATAATTTCGGCTTTCTTTTCACTTAAACTTATTCCCGATTTTTTTATTATATCTGTAAATTGTTCTAATAATTTTAAATGTTCTTCTTTAGTTTTTGCTTATAGTAGTATATCATCTATGTATACTATACAATTAGGTAATTTTTTAAAATAACTATCCATAAAATGTTGATATCTACCTGGTGCATTTTTATATCCAAATGGTAATACGTTCCATTCATAAAATCCTTGTGGTACCGTAAATGTGGTTAATTCCTTAGAATTTTCATCTAACTTTAAGTGGTAAAATCCTGATTTACAATCAAATTTACTAAAATAATTATATCCTTGAATTTGTCTTATTTTTAATATCTTATTTGGTATTGGATAATTATATGTCATAGTTTTTGCATTTAGGTTTCTATAATCAATAACCATTCTACTTTTTCCTCTTTTTTGTTCACTATGTTTATTTACTATAAATGCTGGACTATTGTGTTTACTATTGCTTTTTTGTATATACTGTTTTTCTAATAATTCATCTATATGCATTTTAAATTCTTTTAAATCATCAAAATTATATGTTAATGGTTTTTGAGTTATTATGCTATTTTTATCTATTAATTCAATTTTTATAGTAGTTTTATGTTTTTTCCATCCTTTTAATGGATCTTCACTATATAATTGTCCTAATTTTTTCATTATTATCTCTACCTTATCTATTGAAAATATAGTTATTTCGTTTTTATTTATCGAATATACAACTAGTTCTACTGTGTCTTCTGTATTTTTTTTATATTTTCTAACTTTTGTGTAATTTTTTCACTTCCTTCTATCCAATCAGTTTCTTTCTTATTTTATTAATAACTCTTTTTGCCCTTACTTTTTGTTTACATGGTGTTGTAAACCACCATCTGTTTTAGTTATTATATGTGGGTATAATTTATCTAAAAATGACATTCCTAAAAGTATATCTTTTGATGTTAGTTCATAATTATTGATTTCTTCCATTGTTATTATTTTATCCTATATCTGTATTTTTACATTTTTAGCTTTATATGTAATTAAGCTTCCTTCATTATTAAATCCTTTGACTACTATTGGTGTTTTTAATTTATCTCATTTACTTTCTGGTAAATAGTTGTATCTACATAAGTTTGCTTCTGCTCCTGCATCTATCATAGGTGTATAATACCTATTATAATATCCTTCTACTATTATTTTTACAAGTACATATATTTTCATATCATGTTAATGCTCTTTTTATGAATAATCTTTCTTTATTATATGTTATAGATAATTGTGTATGTTCTATATTGTATGGTTTTACTTGTTCTTACTATTTTATTCCTAATATTATGTATGTTTTTTTGTATTTCTTCCTTTATTTCAAATTCTATTTTTATTTTTCAGACTCCTATTATTATTTCTTTTTCTGCCGTATCTATAATGTTTATTAGACTCTTTGGTAGATCTGGGCATATATCACTATTAGATTTTATTTCTTCACTTTTTACTAGATATTTTGCTATACAATTTTCTTCTTGTCCTGTGTTTAAGAGTATTAAATATTCTTTTTCATTTATTGTTCCTATTATATAATATTGATTTAAATTAACTGTTGAAGTTGTTTCATAACTTGTTCTTTTTTATGAGCTTGATGATTCTGGTTTTTCCTGAGCTATTCTTTTTGTTGTACTTATTCTATCATTTATTATTTCTAAATCTTCTTCTATATCTATGTCTTTGTAACTATAATCATTATTATCAATTATTTTTACAAATTGTTCGAAAGGACTTTCTATTTGTATTTTATTAATTTTATTTTTTCCCATTATTTTATGTTTTGTTGTTAATACATATAGATTTTTACATCTCGCTGTAAATATTTTACTTCCTGAGATTAGTTTTATTCCTGATATTTTCCAATATAACACTAATGATTTATCTATATTTTTTTCTGTTATTGCTACTGAATAATTCACACTTATTATAAATTTAAATTTTTGGTATATTAAATTTCCTTTTATGGTTGTTATTATACTTTTTTCTATAGGTTTTATAATTCTATCATCGGCTAAATATAATTCTATTGGTGTATCTATTCCTTCTCTAAAACATGCTTTTATTAATATTTCTGTTCCTCCAAGGTGTACATATTTTATTGGATTTTTACTTTTTATGTCGTTTATTTCTTTATTAATTATTCATTTTGTTACTAGTGGTATACTAGCTCTTCCTTTTGCATATCTACAGTCTATTACATGTTCTTTTTGGCTTACTACCTAGTATTCTTCCTTTTTTCCACTAAATATATTTTTTATTGTTGGTATTTTAAATATTTTTTCTACACTTAAGTCTAACTCTTTTCCTTTTATTTCGTCAAATATATTACTATCAAATATTATTTTTTGATTTGTTCCTTCTTCATTTAAATATTATTCCTCTGTTATTATTTTTATATCTTCTTCAGTAATTTGATTCATCTAATTCACTATCTATTTCATTTTTCAAAATTTCATATATAGTATCTTCACTTTCTAATTTATAATCTATATAATCTATCTGCATATATTCTGTATTTTCTATTTTTATTTCTGATATTTGTTTATTTTTTGGGTTTTTTTGGTAATTTACAATCTCTAGCTAAATGTCCTAGTTTTCCACAATTATTACAAGTACATTCTTTTATAGATTTTTTTTTTCTATATGGTCTTTAATGTTTATAATTTTTTACATAATATCTTTTTCTTGGTTTCTTATATTTATATTTTGATTTTTTGTATTTCTTATATTTCTTATGTCTTTTTCTTTTTTTATAATATCTTTCTTCACATCCAAATTGAGGTGCTATTTTATCTTTTCAACATGCTAATTTCTTATTAATGTTTTTTCCATTTTTATTTCTTCTCTATATTTTTCACATAGATTTCTATACCATATTCTTGCTCCTAAGGTATCTACTATTTTTGCTTCATCCTCATTTTTTAGTATTTTTGAACTAAATGGTTCAGGTAATTTACTAAAATATAATCTTCTTATTTCTTTACTTTCTTCTATATTAAATGTTCCTTTATAATAATATTCTTTAAATGCGCACGTATACTCATCTATATAACACATATGACATATTGGTAGTTTTAACATTAAATTTCTATCTATATCTTTTTCTTTATTTTGCTCTTCTTCTTCTGTTGTTACACTGCTAAATTCATCTCTTATAGCTACTTCATATTTTTTCAATATTTCTGTTGGTAGTATTTTAGTAGTTGTTGTTGATGTTCGTTCTGTTTTATTATCAGATCTTAGTACTTTCTTACTTGCTTCGGCTAGGTTTAAAAAACATAATTTTACTGTTACTATTAATGTCTTTTCTATATATTCTGGTGTATTTGTTGTATCTATTTTATTATCTAATAATTGTTTTGACACTTATCCTACCCATAGTTGTATTATTTTATTTGTGTCTATTACACAGTCTAAATCTAAAAAGATGTAATTAATTATTTATTTTGGTGTCCATTTATTATATTCATCCTTTGGATTATATCTTTTAAACTTATTTTTGCAATTATAGGTTGGTTTTCTTATTTCTGATGTACTAGGTATTATATTTTTATCTAGAGTATTTACTTTTGTATTTATTAGTTCTAGATTTTCTTTATTAATTACGTCTTGTTTTTCATTAATTTCTAGTTTTCCTATGTTTTCTAGAATTTCTGTATATGTTTCACTATCTTCCGAATCATAATTATCTGTTTCTTCAGCATCTATTGTATTTATTTCTAATTCACTGGTTTCTAGTTCTTTATTTTTTATTTCTAATTTTTTTTTGAATTGATTTATCTTAATTAATAATTTTTGTTCTTTATCTTTTTCTTCTTTTTCTTTTTGTTTTTTTTCATACAAATTTTTTAGCATTTGTAGTTCTTTTTCTAATTCATTAATCCTACTATTTTTAATTTCCTCTATTTTTCTTATTTCTTCTGTGGTTTGTTGTTTTATTTTATATATTTCCTTTTTTCTGTCTATCTCTTCGTTTTCTCTTTCTGTTCTTACCATGACTGCCAACTTATCTTCTAATTTTAATATTTTTTTTCTAACATTAAATATAAATGTTCACCTATTTTCTTATATTTCCTTCCTAAATTAGAGAATACTATTTTTATTTTTAATCCTTCGTGATTTTCATATGTTTTTCATCTATTATAAATTCTTCTTTGTTCATTTTATTTAAATATATATAGTTTATGTTGATATATATATTCTAGACTATCTATTGTTGATTCTAAATTTGATATTTCTTCTTTTTGTGCCTTTATTGAGTTTTTACTAACTCCGACAATTATGTTATATTGTAGTCTTTCTATCCTTATTTTTAATTCTTTACGTTTTTCAGATATTATTTATTTTAATTCTTTATATTATTATGGTTTTTGTACGTTATTCATCTAAACAATATTTATAATATTTTAGTAGATATCTAAATCTAATTTTATCATAATTAATAAATTAATCTAATAACTCCAAACATATACTACTTCCGTAACTTTGATTAGCATAGACTCTGATACTATTTGTAGGGGGTGAGGATAACTTGGGTAAACAAATAAATAAAAATAGATCTATTAGATCATAGATCTATTTTTATTTATTTGTTTACCCAAGTTATCCTCACCCCCTACAAATAGTATCAGAGTCTATGCTAATCAAAGTTACGGAAGTAGTATATGTTTGGAGTTATTAGATATCTTTAGCTTCTCAAGATATTGTGCAGCAGCCAGAGATACCCAAAATCGAGATACCTAATTTTTATGCAAATAAACGACTTATTGGATTAGCTACAATTATTCAAGAATTAGCAAATAATTACATCAATGGAAACCCAATATGGAGCTATTATTCAAGAGACCATCAAATGATTTATTCAAATTCAAGAGAGCTACGACAAATAGATATGGAAGATGTTAGACAATGGATAATGACGTTACTTAACCCACAAAAATAATCTACTGCAAGAGCAATTAAGAAAGGATTTATTTCAGACGGATTATTAACAAGATATTGCAAGATAATTGGACACAAATATCCAGACCATCAATGTTCGAAATGTAATGGAAGAGATAATATTGTCTCAGAAGTCCAGCTAGAATAAAACCAAGAAGATAAGGATGTCAACTAGAAGATAAAAATCAATGGAGCAATAATGGAAGGAGACAAGGAAAATGACATATGGAAGAAAAGTTAACCTTTCCTAAAATTTCTTTACGTAAAGAGATAGTAGATTAGATTTTTTGGATTTTAGTGCCATTATTATTTTTTGACTTCCTTGTACCTACTATTAGTAGCCTTTAAGACATTTTAGCACCTACTTTGTAAAAAATAAGGCACGTGTAAAGTAAGAACAGTGTAGATAAGTTTTACGTATTTTCTTAGTCTATAAATATGTAAGCCTCCGGTAAGTTACGGGCAAGTCTTTATGTGTTGAAGCAAAAAGTCCTCCTTTGTAAACAAAATACTTTTGAATATTTAATATAAAAAAATAGATATATTTCAAAGCAAAAGCTATGGATGAACAAAGCCTAGAATTATCAAATCTACCAGCACAGGTATTTTTATTTATGGTTATGAATAGCTAAATTCATAAATTCCTGACAATCATGATATGATAAAATAAGTTCATGTTAGTTACTTTATAGTAGAATTATTCGAAATATAGCATGTTAAAAAGTTTATTAGCAAAGTGGAAAAGGAGAAAAATCCCTAAGAACTATGCCATCCTAAAGGTGAAACCGGTTAGGCAAGAAAGCCGTAATAGGGGAGTAGCCAGAGTAGAGGCGCTGTTTAAGGGAAAAGTATCCAGATTACCATGCTAATAGTGACCGAAGAACATGTTATTTAAGAATAATCTAGTATATAGTAATCTAAAATGATCATATTTTGTTATGTGTATGATTGAAGGGAATATTTTGAAAAAACATCATATGAAAACTGAATACTTATTTATCTGACGAAATGGTTGATAAATTTAAAATACTTGTTTTGTATATACTTAAGGATATAGAAATTGTAGATATAAGAAAAATCATATTGGAAAAATATTTGATAAATATTTTATGACTATAATAAATTACATACCTCACCTACCTACCTAACTACTCTTATAAATACTTACATACCAAACCTACACATCAATCATGATAAATTATGTATATTTGGAATATTGGAAAATGGATATTAAAAATATACAATTAATAGAAAAACTAATGAAAACAAATTTAGAAGAATATATGAGAACTAACGATAAAAAATATATAGAATACCTTAATGAAAATATAGAGGAATTAATAAGATTAAAACAAACAACTAAAGAATATTATTTATTTTAAGTAGCCCACCTAAATGATAGATAATTTTGAAGTACTAGTTTTATACATACTTAGAGATATAGAAATTATAGACGTAAAGAAAATAATATGGGGAAAAATATTTCACATTGGAGATGAAGAGTTAGATATAAATCAGATAGAAGACGAGTTAGGAGAAATATACTTAAGTGATGACAATCACTATTACTACCTAGACAATTATTCAGATGGATATTATACAGATTAAGAAAAGCTAGAATATATTCAAAGAGTTAGAGAAAAACAAAGTTGGCTATACGAAGAAATTAATTATAGAAACCTGCTTACGAAAGGAAGAGAACAATTAAAAGAAAGATTAATTTGGATAAATAAAACCATAAACAACTAGAATTAAAAGACAGTTTAGAATATGATTTAGACATGGAATTATTCATAGACGAAAAAGACAGGATAATTAACGAAATAGATAACCTAGGATTTAATATTAGATATAGTATAATTATAATAAATTATTACAAAGAAATTTGCAGTATCACAACTATTTTAGGATAAAATGATAGACTATGAGTATTTAAAATATTGGAGACAAGATATGGAAGAAATAAGATTAACAGAAATACTTAGGAAAGAGAATTTAATTGAATATTTTAGAACAAAAGATATAGAATATTTAGAATACCTCCAAAATAATATACAAGAATTACAAAGACTAAGAGAAAAAACTAAAGAATATTACAGTAAATCATTTAATCAAACACCATCTAATCACCCCCCAAGAAATGAACATTAATAAAATTAAAATAAATACACTAAAAATAAATATGTTTAGAGAAGTTAAGAAATATCCACGCACAAATAAAAATAGATACATTAGATCTATAATAGATCTATTTATCTATTTGTTTACCCAAATTATCCGCACCCCCTACAAATAATATCTGAAAAACGTAAAGAATTAAAAATAAGGATAGTATTCTCTAATTTAGGAAGGAGATATAAGAAAATAGGTGAACATTTATATTTAATATTAGAAAAAAAAGAATTAAAATTAGAAGATAAGTTGACAGTCATGGTAAGAATAGAATGAGAAAATGAAGAGATAGACAGAAAAAAGGAAATAGATAAAATAAAACAAAAAATCACAGAAGAAATATGAAAAATAGAAGAAACTAAAAATAGTAGGATTACTGAATTAGAAAAAGAACTACAAATGCTAAAAGATTTGTATGAAAAAAGATAGAAAGAAAAAAAAAGATAAAGATAAAGAACAAAAATTATTAATTGAGATAAATCAATTCAAAGAAAAATTAGAAATAAAAAATAAAGAACCAAAAACCAGTGAATTAGAAATAAATGCAATAGATGCTGAAGAAACAAATAATTATGATTCGGAAGATAGTGAAACATATACAAAAATTCTAGAAAACATAGGAAAACTAGAAATTAATGAAAAACAAGAAGTAATTAATAAAGAAAATCTAGAACTAATAAATACAGAAGTAAATACTCTAGATAAAAATATAATACCTAGTACATTAGAAATAAGAAAACCAACCTATAATTACAAAAATAAGTTTAAAAGATATAATCCAAAGGATGAATCTAATAAATGGACACCAAAACAAATAATTAATTACAACTTTTTAGATTTAGACTGTGTAATAGACACAAATAAAATAATACAACAATGGGTAGGATACATGTAAAAATAACTATAGATAATAAAATAGATACAACAAATACACCAGAATATATAGAAAAGACATTAATAGGAACAGTAAAATTATGGTTTTTAAACCTAGCCGGAGCATGTAACAAAGTACTAAGATCTGATAATAAAAAAGAAGGAACATCAACAACAACTACTAAAATACTACCAACAGAAATATTGAAAAAATATGAAATAGCTATAAGAGATGAATTTAGCAGTGTAACAACAGAAGAAGAAGAGCAAAATAAAGAAAAAAATATAAATAGAAATTTAATGTTAAAACTAGCAATATGTAATATGTGTTATATAGATGAGTATACGTGCGCATTTAAAGAATATTATTATAAAAGAACATATAATATAGAAGAAAGTAAAGAAATAAGAAGATTATATTTTAGTAAATTACCTGAATCATTTAGTTCAAAAATAATAAAAAATTAGGATGAAGTAAACATAGTAGATACCCTAGGAGCAAGAATAAAATTTTTACAACAATGGTATAGAAATCTATGTGAAAAATATAGAGAAGAAATAAAAATGGAAAAAACATTAATAAGAAATTTAGCATATTGCAAAGATAAAATAGCACCTCAATTTGGATATGAAGAAAGATATTATAAGAAAAGAAAAATACATAAGAAATATAAGAAATACAAAAAATCAAAATATAAATATAAGAAACCAAGAAAAAGATATTATGTAAAAAATTATAAACATAAAAGACCACATTAAAAAAGGAAATCTATAAAAGAATGTACTTGTTATAATTGTGAAAAACTAGGACATTTAGCTAGAGATTGTAAATTACCAAAAAACCCAAAAAATAAACAAATATCAGAAATAAAAATAGAAAATACAGAATATATGTAGATAGATTATATAGATTATGAATTAGAAAGTGAAGATAGTATATATGAAATTTCAAAAAATGAAACAGATAGTGAATTAGATGAATCAAATAAATGAAGAAGATATAAAAATAATAACAAAGGAAGAATATTTAAATGAAGAAGGAACAGATCAAAAAATAATATTTGACAGTAATATATTTGACAAAATAAAAGGAAAAGAGTTAGACTTAAGTGCAGAAAAAATATTTAAAATACCAACAATAAAAAATATATTTAGTGGAAAAAAGGAAGAATACTAGGTAGTAAGCCAAAAAGAACATGTAATAGACTGTAGATATGCAAAAGGAAGAGCTAGTATACCACTAGTAACAAAAAGAATAATTAATAAAGAAATAAACGACATAAAAAGTAAAGACCCAATAAAATATGTACACCTTGGAAGAACATAGATATTAATAAAAACATGTTTTAGAGAAGGAATAGATACACCAATAGAATTATATTTAGCAGATGATAGAATTATAAAACTTATAGAAAAAAGTATAATAACAGCCATAAAAGGAAATTTAATATATCAAAAATTTAAATTTATAATAAGTGCGAATTATTCAGTAGCAATAACATATAAAAATATATATAAATCATTAGGATTATATTGGAAAATATCAAGAATAGAACTAACCCCAAGAAGTAAAATATTTACAGCAAGATGTAAAAATTTATATGTATTAACAACAAAACATAAAATAACGAGAAAAAATTAAATTAATAAAATACAAATAGAAAGTCCTTTCGAACAATTTGTAAAAACAATTGATAATAATGATTATAGTTACAAAGACATAGATATAGAAGAAGATTTAGAAATAATAAATGATAGAATAAGTACAACAAAAAGAATAGCTCATGAAAAAACAGAACCATCAAGCTCATAAAAAAGAACAAGTTCTGAAACAACTTCAACAGTTAATTTAAATCAATATTATATAACAGGAATAATAATTGAAAAAGAATATTTAATACTCTTAAACACAGGACAAGAAGAAAATTATATAGCAAAATATCTAGTAAAAAGTGAAGAAATAAAATCTAATAGTGATATATGCCTAGATCTACCAAGGAGTCTAATAAACATTAAAGATACGACAGAAAAAAAAATAGTAATAGGAGTCAGAAATATAGGAAGAAATGCAAAAAACAGACATAATATTAGGAATAAAATGGTTAGAACAAGTAAAACCATACAATATAGAACATACACAATTATCTATAACATATAATAAAGAAAGATTATTCATAAAAAGAGCTTTAACATGATATGAAAATATATGTACTTGTAAAAATAATAGTAGAAAGATATTATAATAGGTATTATACACCTATGAAAGATACAGGAGCAGAAGCAAACTTATGTAGATACAACTGTTTACCAGAAAGTAAATGAGATAAATTAAAAACACCAATAGTAGTCAAAGGATTTAATAATGAAGGAAGCTTAATTACATATAAAGCTAAAAATGTAAAAATACAGATATGGGATAAAATAATAACAATATAAGAAATCTATAATAATGAACTAACATCAAAAGATATGCTTTTAGGAATGCCATTTTTAGATAAATTATACCCACATATAATAACTAAAATAGATTGGTGGTTTACAACACCATGTAAACAAAAAGTAAGGGCAAAAAGAGTTATTAATAAAATAAGAAAAAAAATTGATTGGATAGAAGAAAGTGAAAAAATTACACAAAAGTTAGAAAATATAAAAAATACAGAAGACACAGTAGAACTAGTTGTATTTTCGATAAATAAAAAAGAAATAACTATATTTTCAATAGATAAGGTAGAAATAATAATGAAAAAATTAAGACAATTATATAGTGAGGATCCATTAAAAGGATGGGAAAAACATAAAACTACTATAAAAATTATATTAATAGAAAAAAATAGCATAATAACTCAAAAACCATTAACATATAATTTTAACGATTTAAAAGAATTTAAAATGCATATAGATGAATTATTAGAAAAACAGTATATACAAAAAAGCAATAGTAAACACAATAGTCCAACATTTATAGTAAATAAACATAGTGAACAAAAAAGAGAAAAAAGTAGAATGGTTGTTGATTATAGAAACCTAAATGCAAAAACTATGACATATAATTATCCAATACCAAATAAGATATTAAAAATAAGACAAATTCAAGGATATAATTATTTTAGTAAATTTGATTATAAATCAGGATTTTCCCACTTAAAGTTAGTTGAAAATTCTAAGAAATTAACCGCATTTACGATACCACAAGGATTTTATGAATGGAATGTATTACCATTTGGATATAAAAATGCACCAGGTAGATATCAACATTTTATGGATAGTTATTTTAAACAATTACCTAATTGTATAGTATACATAGATGATAAACTACTATATACAAAAACTAAAGAAGAACATTTAAAATTATTAGAACAATTTATAGATATAATAGAAAAATTGAGAATAATTTTAAGTGAAAAGAAAGCCGAAATTATGAAAAAATAGATAAAGTTTTTAGGAATACAAATAGATAAAAGTGGAGTAAAAATGCAACAACATATAGTACAAAAAATAATAAATTGAAAAAAAGAATTAGATACAAAAAAGAAATTACAATCATTTTTAGGATTAGTAAACCAAGTAAGAGAATATATACCAAAATTAGTAGAAAACCTAAAGCCTTTACAAAAAAAATTAAAAAAGGACGTAGAATATAATTACAACGGAGAAGATAAAAAGCAAGTCCAGAAAATAAAAATACTTTGTAAAGAATTACCAAAATTACAATTCCCAGACAAAAATAAATTTTTTATATATATAGTAGAAGCAGATGCTAGTGAATATAGTTATGGAGGAGTACTTAAATATAGATATGAAGAATAAAAATTAGAATATCATTGTAGGTACTACTCGAGTATGTTTAATGAAACAAAAATAAAATGGGAAATAAATAGAAAAGAATTATGTTCATTATATAAATGTTTATTAGCTTTTGAGCCATATATTGTGTATAACAAATTTATTGTATGGACAGATAATACACAGATACGTTGGTGGTTAACATAGAAAATATAAAATTTAGTTACAACGAAAAAGATTCGGAGACTAGTATTAAATATATTAAGTTTTACATTTACAATTGAAATAATTAGTACTAACAAAAATGTTATTGCAGATTACATATCAAGACAAAGCTACACAGGCTGATACAATAGAAGATGATGCTTTAGAAAAGATACTCAAAACCCTAACTACGCTTTCAATAAAAGTGGATAGTATGGGTAATGAAATAGAAAAGATAAAGACTAATGAAGTTAAACTGAAGTCTAAATCTATGAATCAACTAACTCAGCAGTGTGCAGAGCTATGTCGATCGGAAGATATTAAAATTCCAGAGCTAAAAGAAGATGTTGGGATACTTTATAAAACCCATAATATTTATCAATCTACAATTGCAGGTACAAGCAAACTAGTTAGTGGACAAAGATATCAGAACATGAACATGAATAAGATATTTGAAAAATCATTTATACCAAAAATATAAAAAGACCCCTTGTACATACCCCCACAAATTACTTATGAATAACTTAGATGGACATCTTGATATATTTTTTTTCATTATCCATATGATGTGCTAGATCTACCTATTGAGATTATACTAGATTAGGGTGTAAATATATGTGGGATATGATCTGTTTGTGCATTTACTAGTTTGTGATGTGGGGTTCTACTATTGCTTGAATAAATTGGTTGGGATTTGGGGGTGAAAGCCCCAAATACCCAAATGGGTTTGATGGATGAAAATCCCAAGCTCTTGAAAGTTCTAAACATCCTTGAAAGAAAGGTTTGGGTGAAATTTAGGAACCTACCTTATCCTTGAAAGAAAGGTTTGGGTGAACTTTAGGAACCCACCTTATCCTTGAAAGAGGGATGTGGGAACCAAACCAATAAAGATAATTTATAGGTATATCTTGCCAATTTTTCACTATCTTAGACATAAGGGTGATTAGGAGGTTGACTATACCATGGGTATCATCCTAGAAATAGGGATACCCAATTGAGGTATTGGTTGGCTTTAATTGACACACTTGTTAGGTACTAAAAAGAGTAAATGAGTTATATCTTTGAGGTTTGGTTGAAAAACTAACCCCCAAGGACGTTCAACCTATCCTACCACACCATCAACAATTGAAATTTTCACTGTATCTTCACGAATCCATGTATAACTTACCCCTAGGAAAGCATAACCCTAAGATCCATTACTAATTGATTACCCTTTAATTCATTTTAGCCTTAAATTAGTCCCTTCGAAGCCCAAGAATTGCTTTCACACTCATCAAGATTGAAAACCCCCAAACTATAATGTACCATAGGTTTGAACATAGAAATTAACTATTATTTTGAACCTACTCAATAGCCACTCACATTGTTCCTCATGGATTCGATCCTAACTCCAAAGTTTGGTAAATTTATTAACGATGACCAACTTGCCCTTAAATTGACGTGTAAGCTGAGCGTTATTAAAAAATGGCACCGTTGTCGGGGAATAATTCAGCGTATTAAGGTAGTTTGGAATTTCAGTGTACTTGTTAGATTCAAACTTGTAAATAGTTTTTTGTAATTTTATTTTATTTCTTTTGTTAGTTTAGTTCTTATTTTTCTTTGTTGTTTAGTTGTTAATATGGCATCGTGGAATGAATATGTGTTTGGTGGTTGGAAATCATACCTTGATGATCCATGTCAATATTGTGGTGGACCCCACTATTTATAAGATTGTGGATATGCTCCCCGTAAAGCGATGAGTGCACTATCTCAATATTATAGGGAGTATGGTTGTTCTCTACGTGGTTGTTGAGATGGACATTGGAGTGATTATCCAAATGCCCCCACCCCCTGTTATACTAACTTGGTTGCTGGTTCTTCTCATGATTTTGATAGGTCTTATGAGAAGGAAATAGAAGAACAAAGTACAGAAACTATTGGTGTTAAAGTAATGCTTCATTGTATCTTGGAATGGGTGAAATCAACGGAGGATGATTTACAATGTTGGAGTGATTGTGAAAATACCCCTCCCCTTGTTATGCTAACCCAAATAATAGTATTTGTGTGGATTTGATAGGTCTTATGATGAAGAAAGGTAAGAATGAAGAATGGTAATAGTGGCATTGAAGCAATCGTTCAACATATCTTGGAGTTAACAACAACGGTAGAGGAGGAAACAACTCTTATACTCCAATCCAATAAGGCATTTGGAGAGGAAATCTTGAAGATAGAAAATGTGGGCAGGGAAATTAATCATTCAAATACCACAACCATGACCACTCTTCTAAATAGTCTTGATATTGAAAAAACCTTACTGATTTCCCAACCAACCAACCCAAACATGAGAGATGACGGCAAGAAAAAGAAATGGTACTAGAGTCGGAAGAACAAGACAAACAAATCCCTTATGAAGACTCTAGTCCATTTCGAAGATAAGAATACCAATGGAATGTAACTCTAAAATTAAGACAAAGGCCCCATTCTATCCATTTTTAAACATTATGCTTGGTGGATTTGATAAAAGCAAATCCACCCAAATCCACCTAAGCACATGATGAATATTGGAGAGAAGGAGCAATTTCCTTATATTTTTAAGTTTGACCATCCAAATGGGCATGCTAAAGCCCCAATGTTTAAGGAAAAGAAGCTTAAAGTACGATGTCCATGTAGTGTCCTACAAATACTCTCACTGTTGCCCAATGAACCCACACGAAAGTCGGATGCAAAATTAGGCAAACAGTTCAAGTCTTCAAAGTGGCGTGATCATCATTCATCATTGTGCCATTACTTTTTCCCCAAGAGCCTCGGAGATTGAATGACCAAAAGAGGGGTAGAAAGTTTAAATCCCCTAAGTGGAGACACAAATGAGGATCAAAGAGGCTACAAGCCACAACTTCAAACCTAGCTCTTGATGGGAGGAAACCCATTATTTTCAAGTTTACATGATTTATTTTTTAATAAGTCACATAATTTTGATGTTTTATAGGTACTTTGGACAGGATTGAAAGCCAAAAAAAGGGGAAAATCATGTTTGAGAAGTGTGGTAGCCCTGCAGAAAACAAGGTAAAATAGGGGAGCAAAATGACTCAGGTACCGCGAGCCTGAGGATCGCGATCGCGACAGTCCCTCCAGCCAACACCTTGGTTATCATTGCTGTTTTAGGGAGCCCTTTAACCCTTCTTATGCTTTTGTGTTATGTAGTAAGGTCACTACAAGTCTTATAGTTGGGGGGTTCTGCCCTACCTTAGTATGTATTCATTGGTTTGCATTACTCAAACTTAGTTCACTCAAAGCATGAAAATTTTTTGAATTGAGTATTTTCGTTTGTTGTTTTCTATTTTTTTTAATAATAATGTTAGACGAGCCTTTCCCTATGATTGATTGAGTGACGTCATTCTTAATGGAAAAGCGTCATGCCTGGATTTTGAGCCATAGATGTAGGGGAAGTTTTAGTACACGTGGCATCATGATCATAAATACAAGGGAATTCTGAGTACTTATGGCATTCTAGATTTATGATCACACTCATGCCATTGGTGAAGTCTGAGTAGCCATATAGTTTGTTTACCCATATGAATAAAAAATATGAGACAAAGGCATGGGTTGCTTCCATGGTTAGAAAATTATGTGTGGTATAAGTTCAAAGAAAACACCCCTCTCTAATAATTTCTTTTCAAAAATCAAGGGCATGGATGTCAACAGCATTGTAACAATTCTTATTCTTTTTTTGTGACTCCAAATTTTTGACTTGTGAAAATTGGTAGATACTATATTTTTGTCTTCAGCGTGAGGGGAAATTGAGCCTTCATGGAAAGTTCGCATGCCAAGTGTGGTGAGCTTATTTGTCTAAATCTCATGTGTACTTGTACCATCTAGAACTTTCCCTGTTAGTCTCTCAAGGCTAATTTTTATTGTATTTGGTTGGGAGATGATCTTAGACCTTCCTAGCGACATTAGAAGTCTACTTTCGCCTAAAAATTCTACCCGTACATAGATGTTACCCTTAGTCACCCACTTTGACCCATCGAACCTTTCTTTGGTAAACACATTGCAACTTATGAGCCTTTAAATTCTTATACCTCTTTTTAACCCTATTCTCTTTCGACTTAAAAATGGAAATTGAGGATAAAAGACTATGTTGGGGGTGGTTAAGATTGGAAGAGGTTACTTAGGGCCATGAGAATGTAAGTTAGTGCCTAGGAGCTAAGTTTTGAGAACAAATAAAAAGGAAAAAGAAGGGACCCAAGAAAGGAGAGAAAAATATTAAATGCACAAGGCAAAGAGGTAAAAATAAAATTCTTTCCAAAAGATGGGTGAATCAAGGTAGTAAAATAAAGCATATGCTTAAAGAGTGAAAACAATAGAAGTGGCCCATGGTTAAAAGTTAGATTTTTTTTTAAAAAAGAGTATAATGCAGATGTTCAAGGACGGTATAGTCACTTGGTTCCCAAATAATATCCTACCCTACCTCAAACCTATGTTATAAGATCAAAAAGCCATTTGAGATCTCCTACCAAGTATATTAATTGTAGTGGTAGTTGAAAATAGCGGCAAGCCTATGGCATGGTACTTGTTCACCTCGAAAGTTCTTGATAGAGAGAGAGAGTTTTGTACTTAAATTCCTTGTTGCATAATTGATATCTTGGTGTGTGGAATTTTCCTTCTTGTGAGCAGGCTTGTAAACAAGTTGAGGTGGGTGATTTTTTTATCTCCTAAAAAATAAGGCAAAGGATTATAATATAGTTAAGGTAAAAAATGAGACATTTCTTAAGTATTAGTGATTGATGCATGATTGCTATTTGAAATCTTTTGCATTTTTAATTTTTGCTTTTATGATGAGGGGTATCGGGAGATTAGCTTTGCCCATGTTTGAAGAGCTACTTGTGGTAGTACCTAATCTTGAAGTCATTATGATCATTGGGTCTTATAATTGGGCATAAATATACATTTTCTCATTGTTAGAAGTAGTGTTCCTTGAGGACAAGAAAGGCTTTAAGTTGGGGGTGATGATGAGGGGTGAATTTACCTCTCATTTACACTAAATATTCGTGCACACTACTATGATTTGAATGTAAAAGTGGGATATATATGGGTTTAAATGTACTAAGTCCAATAATTTGCAGTTGTAAAAGTGCTGAGAAGGAAAAAAGATATACTTGAGGTGATAGCGATAAAAAAGGGAATGGAATTGCAAGAGCTTGACAATCGTGCCAAGTCAAGCGAGTCAATCAAATGCGATAGCGGTGGAATTACCACGATCGTAGTAAGTGAATCGCAATCAATATTTTGCGATCACATGAGAGCAGAAAATAGCCCAAGGGCAGAAACGTCATTTTGACCAATAGACCCCAAATCCCATTTAAGGCTCAAAATCCATTCATTAGGGGGAATCCATCATTAAAAAACCCAACCTCACATCCTTAGTTGAGGATTTTGTAATTTCTTGGAGCTTGGAACTTAAATTAATACTAAATTGAGATAAGATTAAATCAGAGGAGCTTGAAGTGTAGATTTGGCTTTGTCTATTGAAGATTCATTTCAGTTTAAAGTGTGGTTTGTCCATTATTTATTTTCTTCTAAATAGTTTTGATGGACATCTTGGTATATTTGTTTTCATTATCCTTATGATGTGCTAGATCTACCTGTTGAGATGATGCTAGATTTGGGTGTAAATATGTATGGGATGTGATTTGTTTGTGAATTTACTAGTTTGTGATGTGGGGTTCTACTATTGCTTGAATAAATTGGTTGGGATTTGTTTGTGAAAGCGCCAAATTCCTAAATGGGTTTAATTGATGAAAATACCAAGCTCTTGAAAGCTCAAACCATCCTTGAAAGAGGGGTTTTGGGGAACTTTAGAAACTCACCTCTTCCTTGAAAGAAGGATGTGGGAACCAAAGCAATAGTAGAAAATTTATAGGTATGTCTAGCCAATTTTTCACTATATTAGACATAAGGGTGATTAGGAGGTTGACTATACCATGGGTATCATCCTAGAAATAGGGATACCCAATTGAAGTATTGGGTTGCTTTAATTGACACACTCATTATGTACTTAGAAGAGTCAATTAGTGATAACCTTGAGGTTTGGTTTTCAAAAACACCATATAAGAATCATAATCATACTTAAAACATATTATATGTGGAAACTAACAATGACAGAAGAGTCACATGCCTTATTCAAGAAGATTCACAAAAGAAATTTGACTTTTAAGCCTCAAGATGACCACCTTTGAAGAACCCTATCCCGAATCTTCAAGAGAGAGTTTTTGGAGTGTTTAATCTTCTAATAGTGTGCTATGAGTGGCCACAAAATGTTTTAAGATGTGAGGACTTAAGGTTTATGGGTTGGGAAATGTCTAGAATACCCTCAGCTTAAAGGCTGAAAACTAACTCGCAGAAAGGTACGACCATACCCCCTAAATTATACCCTAGGGTATAAGTGGTACCCTTGTCTTATACCCTAGACCTCACCTTGGACCCTTATACTAACCAACATACAACTACAAAGGTTTAAATCATATTCTTACGTAGAAGAAGTGCCCTATAACCAAACCCCTAGAAGAATCCACTCGACTAACTTAGGGGCATCATACGATGTAGCGATATATGACTCACACCTTACCTTACTTCTAGAAAGGAGTCAATTCTTACCTTGGAAAGAATGTGACATAGAACACTATGGTTTCCATATGATTTCAAGACCCCCAACTCATATCTAATCATATGACATGTACCCTAAGTTTTATGTTGTGAAGAACTCAAATTTCTACAAATTTTTCTAACATCAAAAGCCAAGGTATTTTAATTCTCCCCTACTTGGATCATTCGTCCTCGAATGATGGGTAAGGCAAGCACAAGAACGAGTTAACAAATAAACACCTTGACTCTAACCTTTATCAAAGTTAGAATACAAATATGCAAGGAAATCAACCTTTCTCTTAAAAAGGTTTTAAAACAAAAGTATGATTAAAAACGCATACCTTCCGCATAAATTCCGGGAGTAGAAAATAGGAATGGATGCTTGGACTTTATGTGCTATTTCACTTCCCAAGTAGCTTATTCAACCTTATGGTTAATCAAAAGAACCTTTATCGAAGACACATCCTTTGTATACAACAGATAAACTTAACAATCCAAGATCTCCACCGGGATAACCTCATAAGATAAGGAATTTGAAATACCCAACCCTTCCAAAGTAACAACCGAAGAATGATCACACACACACTTTCTCAACATAGAGACATGGAAAACTGGATGCATAGAGCTCAAACTAGGTGGCAACTCCAATTCATAGGCAACAATTCCGAAACCCTTCAAAACCAAGTAAGGAAAAACTTACCGAGGAGTTAAATTTCCCTTCTTACAAAATTGCATCACTCCTTTCATGGGTGATACCTTCAACAACAACCAATCACCTATATTGAACTCCAAATTTCTATGCCTTACATCCGCATATAACTTTTGGTGACATTGATCTGCTTTCAAACTATCTCGAATAATCTTCACCTTCTCCAAGGCTTGGTGAACCAAATCAGGGCCATAAAACTTACCCTCACTAACTTCATACCACCCAATAGGAGAACGACATTTACTACTATAAAGTGCCTTAAAAGGAGCCATACTAATTCTAGAGTGATAACTATTATTATAAGCATACTCAATCAAAGAAAAATACTGGAACAAATTACCACCATAGTCAATCACGGAAGCACGAAGCATATCTTATAATGTCTGAATAGTTCTCTCCCCTTGTCCATCCAACTACGGGTCGAAAGCGGTACTAAGGTGAACTTTAGTTCTCAAATCTTTCTGAAATGACTTCAAAAAATGTAATGAGAATGACGTATCATGATTTGAAATGATAGAAACTGAAGCACAATGCAACATCATGATCTCCACAAGATAAGACTTAGAATAATCCTCCGCCGAATAACTAGTCCTCAACGACAAGAAGTGAGCTTATTTAGTTATCATAACCACAATGACCAAAAGAAAATCATATTAATTTTGAGACCGAGGAAGACCAGTTAAGAAATTCAAGTTAATCACTTCCCATTTTTATTCAGGTAACTTTATCTCTAAGTACAAAGAACCGGGTCTTAAGTGCTCAACCCTAACTTATTGACACACCATACACTTAGAGACAAAGATATCCACATATCATTTCATATTTCCACCCATAGAACTCCTTAAGATGATGGTATATCTTAGTAGAACCAGGATAAATAGCATAATGTGATTCTTGAGCTTTGAGCAATTTCTTTTCCCTGAATACATCAACTTTTGCAATACATATCCTGTATTGGTACCTCAGGATACCATAACCACCAATCACAAAGTCAATTACATTTTGCTGACCCACATTACTCTTAATCGTCATTAATTCAGGATCTAATGTAATACCCCGTATATTTCTAAGCTAGAAAATGAACTGTTGTTCCTACACATGAAGCCTCCTATCCTATGATTCATATTTGAGTACATGAATTAGGATGAGTATCCTAGTGATAATAGAGATTATGATGTGTTAAGCATGTTAATAAGAGTCACTTAGAGTAAGCCAAGCTAAGAACTTTTGAACCCTCCAAGTTTTCATGTGTGATTTCACATAGCTCATATTTGAACGAGAATAACTTGTTTTATAGGTGGTATTTTGGAATATTTATACCCTCCAAATTTTGTATAATTTAATAATCTTTCCGTCGATACCAAATTTGCCTAAAACGGACACCCGGTGAAGAAGTTATGGCGATTTAAAGTTTCAGCAGCGTCATTTCAGTCAGTGGCGCGTCACGCCGTAAGACAAAATGATGTTCGTCAATTTCCAATGTCTTTACACGATTCTAGAACATCACGGTGAGTTTCCAGGTCACAAACGGGTAGAAATGCGATGTCTCAGCATCACGCCGGGGGCCCAAATCGGGTAATTTTCACAGAAATTAAGTGACGCATCTAGAGGGGTATTTGGGTCATCTTCCCCCCTATATAAGTCCCAAACACGGGATTGAGGCCCCAAATCATCTCTTTACATTACGTTTTATCAAAATTTTCTCAAGAACAACCAAGATCAAGTCTAGCGTTCAATTGGGGGATTCAAATTCCAAGCTTATTTCGCTACTATCTTCATGGATCATTAATCTAAGGTATGCGTAGTGTTCATCTATGGATACAATCCATTCATAGAGATCAAGAACCATGTTTTAAATACTATCCTGTGAACTTTTTGTGGTGATATGAGCATGTTGTTTAAGTTTTAAGATGATATCTAAAGGTGTTTTCATGGAATATATATGGTTGTTAGTTGAAAACTATGAACTTTAGGTGGTGTAATATGGTGCAAGTTATGAAACACACCTATTCCTTAAATAATGCATGCTAAGTGTTTGATAAAATGCTTGGGATACTAGGAATTTATGTTTAAATGGTTCCATGATATCTAAATGACAAGTCTATGTTAGCTATATACTTAAATATGAATTCCATGCTATTGATGTGTTGCTATTGTTGTGGTATGAAGCATGTATGATAATGGATATGTATAATATGTACATGAAATATATCCATGAAATCCCTACAATTTTTAAGATTTTGAATAACTACATGAAGTATAAGATCCCCTACTTATGATATTATGAATTGTGGACTCCAATTTTGTGATCAAATCATGACATATGTGTCAGTTTTCTTCTATCGAGTCCTGGGGGTATTTGTACCTGAAAAATATCGCTGTGTGACTATAGCCATGTAATTTTGTCATGATAATCTTAGTCAATCTATAATCTATATAACTCAGTCATTCATGTGACTCAGGAAACCTCAGAAATCTCATGATCTCAGTTAATTCTCAGATAGTAGTACTATTCCGTCAGTCAACGGAATTTAGTTAATCAGTCCATGTACAGTCAGTTGAATCATGTTCAACCTCTTCATATGGGAGTAGAAGTTAGAACCGAGTGAACCCAAGGATGGGAACTCACCTACCAGTTTAGGGTGTGATTCTTAGCAGTCATCTTTGCGTTCCAGAACTATGTAGCTAACATAGGTTGAGACATCTTAACCTGTTAGATTAGGGTTGATGAGGTGGTTTAACCTGTCAGCTCAGGGTTCCCACCGCTCTCATTTCGAGTACCTGCCAGCTAAGGGTCACTCACAACTGTCCTTACCAGTGGGACGGTATGTACACCCCTCCAGTCGGGGCAGAGATTGGACCCCAGCTTATCCATAATGGCACACATGGAGAATGTCGGTTAAACAACTACCTCCCACAGTTTCAGACTCAGTCTCAGAAAAAGAACTCAGATAATTCTTGATATATCAGTATACCAGGACTGCTAGATACAGTCAAATTTAGTTATAGCATGGGACTCAGAAAGTTCCATCAGATTCAAGACTGTCAGACACAGTCGCCCATGCTACCAGAACTACAGTTTCAACCATGTCAGTTATTAGTAAACCATGTATTAGCGTATAGATTTAGCTATCACGTACTTATGATCTCAGTTACTATGCATGTATGTTTTTACTCTTACATTCATATCAGTCAGTAAGTTAGCATTATTTATGCATGTAAACCCTTTCCGTTAGCCTACCTCACTCGTATACTCAGTACTCCAGTTATACTGACATATTTGTGCTATGGTTCTTTCTTTTCATGTTACACCATAGTTTCAGAGACACGAGTTCCAGACCAGCAGTAGTAGCTATATTCCACTATACAGAGTTACAGTGAGTCCTCTTTATTCGAGGATGATACGATATTATTTTATTTCATTTATTATTTTATCTTATTTTTGCTAGACGGAGTTAGTTGGAGACATGTTCCTTCAACTCCTTATTCAGACAGTATTTAGAGGCTTTTAGATTTAGTTCTGATTTGATTCAGTTTTCAGTTGTTTTGGGTTTCTTTCAGCCACACAGATGTTACTATTTTACAGATTCTTTATTCAGTTGAACCTTGTGGCCTACATGTTCTTGTTTTCCGTATTATTACATTATATATTGCAGTGCATAGGTAAAGATATCAGTCATGTGTTAGCTTGTGGTCCTTCGTGGTCATAAGCACCGAGTAGCATCCCGATTCAGAAAATCAAGGTGTTACAAACTTAGTATCAGAGCCTAAGGTTCAATAGAGTCCTAGAAAGTCTGAAAGCCGCATCTAGTAGAGTCTTGTGCATGGGTGTGTTGAGCGCCACATTTATGTACATGAGGCTATGAGATGTTTAAGAACAGTTTCCCTTCTTTCAGTATTCATGTCGTGCCAGTGAGCATAATCAAAAGTCAATCTCTCAGTTTAATCCGCTTCTTCTCTTTATTTCAGAACATGCCTCCTAAGAGAAGAAATCAGTCAGCCCCTCAGTCCGAAGAACCTTTGGGCGATCATGTTTCTCATGCAGAGTTCTGGACCGTATTTACCACACTTTCTTAGTCTGTGGCTACCCAAAATGAACAACCACCAGTTATTTTGGCCAATCCAGTGGCCAATTCCACAGCAGCTAGGATTCAGGACTTCACTCGAATAAACCCTCCATCTTTCTTCGGGTCAAAGTCTGATGAAGACCCTTAGAAATTGATTGACCAAGTCCAGAAGGTCATTGATATCATGGGAGTTACTTCTTTTTTAGAGTGCTAAGTTCGCCGCATACCAAATATAGGTGATCGCTTATACTTGGTACAAACAGTGGAAGTCCGAGAGGGTAGATGATGCAGGTCCTATTGAGTGGGATGAATTTTTCACGGCTTACTCAGATAGATTCTTTCCCCAAGATCTGAGAGAGGCCAAAGTTCTTGAGTTCATCAACCTCAGGCAGGGAAATATGAAGGTTCGAGAGAATTCTCTTACATTTAGTCAGCTAGCCAGATATTCCCCTCATGTGGTTGCAGACAACAGGGATAATATGAGAAAGTTTGTGTCAGGGGTGAATGATAGCATGGTAAATAATTGTAGGTCTTCGATGCTTAATAGCAATATAAATTTAGCCAGACTCATGACCCATGCTCAGCAAATAGAGGAGCAGAAGGTTAGGACTAGGGAGAGAAAGAACAAGAGAGCAAGGTCAGCCAGTTTTAGTTTTGCTCAACCTAAATCAGAGAGAGGAAACCATTCACAGTTTCGTCCCAAGTTATCAGCTACAGCTCATTCTTCCGCCAGTGTTCCAGCTCCTTCCTCCGCCAGTGCCCCAGTGCCAAAATTAAGAGATGGCAACAAAGATAGAGCACCAGGCTCTAAATCTCAGGGTAGTGTTAGCAGTGCCCGAACAAATTCCCTATATCAGACTTATGGTAAGAACCACAAGGGTAGTTGCAGAGTTGATAGTGATGTCTGTTTTGGTTATGGAAAGCCAGGCCACAGGATTAGAGAGTAACCTCAACCAGGTCCTCAGTGTCAGTAGAACCGTTCCACAGCTCAGTTCGGTCGCCCGAACCAACAGGGTGCCAATTCCACTGCAACTAGTGGGCAACGCCCAAATAGACTCTATGCTCTTCAGACCCGACAGGATCAGGAAAATTCTCCTGATGTCATTGCTGGTACGTTACAGATTTTGCATGTTCATGTTTATGCTTTGCTAGATCAAGATGTATCCTTTTTTTTGTTACTCCTTATATAGCAGGCGGTTTCAGAATAAGTCTCAAAATTTTAGAAGAGCCCTTTTTAGTCTCTACCCCAGTGGGTAAAACCATCATAGCTAGGTGGGTATACAGGAACTGCCCAGTTATGATATTTTAGAAATTCACATTAGCAGATTTAGTCGAGTTAGAGATGACTAACTTTGATGTCATTCTTGGCATGGATTGGCTTCATTCCTTCTATGCCATAGTTGACTGCAGAAATAGGATAGTTCATTTTCAGTTCCCGAATAAACCCGTCCTAGAGTGGAAGGGTAGTGCCTAGATTTCAGGGGTCATCTTGTTTCCTACCTTCGGGCAAGGAAAATGGTTTCTAAGGGGTGTGTGTATCATCTCGTGCATGTTAAGGATTCCAGTTCTGAATTTCCCAGCCTCAAATCAGTCCCGGTGGTTAATGAAAATTCAGATGTCTTTTCCAAAGATCTTCCAGGCATTCCTCCCAAAAGGGAAATAGACTTTGGCATAGACCTTCTCACAGATACTCAGCCTATTTCTATTCCACCATAAAGAATGACCTCAGCAAAACTCAAGGAACTGAAAGATTAGTTGAAGGATCTCTTAGATAAGGTATTCATCAGGCCCAATATATCCCCATGGGGTGCACCAGTCTTATTCGTGCGCAAGAAAGATAGTTCTCTTAAGATATATATCGATTACCGTCATCTTAACAAAGTTACGGTCAAGAACAGGTATCCACTTCCTAGAATAAATGACTTGTTTGACCAAATTCAGGGTGCCAGTTACTTCTCTAAGATAGACCTCAGATCAGGCTATCATCAACTCAGAGTTAGAGAATGTGACATCCCAAAGATAGCTTTCCGTACGCGGTATGGTTACTTCAAATTTCTTATCATGACCTTTGGTCTTACCAATGCCCGTGCAGCTTTCATGGACTTGATGAACCGGGTGTTCAATCAGTACTTGGACATGTTCTTCATAGTCTTCATAGATGATATTCTGGTATATTCTCGCATTGAGTGTGGTCATTCAGACAATCTCAGAATTGTTCTTCAGACTCTCAAAGATCATCAGTTATATGCTAAGTTCAGTAAGTGTGAATTTTGGCTAATATCAGTAGCATTCCTCGGCCATATTATTTTTGGTGATGGCATTAGAGTAGATCCTCAGAAGACCAAAGCGGTAAAAAATTGGCCTCGCCCCATATCTCCATCAGATATCAGGAGTTTCTTGGGTTTGGCAGGCTATTACAAACGATTTGTCGAGGGATTTTCTTCTATTGCATCTCCCTCAGAAGAAATTTAAGTTTCAATGGTCAGATTCATACGAGAAGATTTTTAAAGAGTTGAAGACTCGACTCGACTCACCTCAGCTCCAGTTCTAGCTCTTCTAGACGACTCAGACGGTTTCGTAGTCTATTGTGATACATCCAGAGTGGGTTTAGGTTGTGTCCTCATAAAGCATGGTAAGGTTATAGCCTACGCCTCCATACAACTAAAGCCCCATGAGAAGAATTATCCTACTCATGATCTTGAGTTAGCAGCCGTAGTATTTTCCTTGATGATTTGGAGGCATTATATTTACGGAGTTCATGTAGATGTCTTTACAGATCATAAGAGTATCCAGCATCTCTTTTCTCAGAAGGATCTCAATTTTTGTTAGAGAAGGTGGTTAGAGATCTTGAAAGATTATGACATGAACGTCCTTTTTCATCTGGGCAAGGCCTATGTTGTGGCGGACGCTCTCATAAGACTCTCCATGGGTCGTGTTTCTCACGTTGAGGATAGCAAGAATAAAATAGATCAGGAAATCCATCAGCTGGCCAGACTAGGTGTTCACTTAGTCGACTCTTCTGAGGGTGGTGTATGTGTTCAGAGTAGTTCAGAGTCATCTCTAGTTTCCGAGGTAAAAGAAAAGCAAGACAGGGATCCTAGCCTTGCGAAGCTAAAAGAGTTAGTTCAGAATCAAAAAGTTGAGGTTTTCTCCCAAGGGGGAGATGGTGTTCTTCGTTGTCAGGGTGATTTGTGCGTTCCAGGTGTAGATGGCTTGAGGCTACAAATTCTTGTAAAAGTGCATGGTGTGCGATACTCTATTCATCCAGGGGACACTAAGATGTAACGCAAATTGCGGGAGATCTATTGGTGGAGTGGGATGAAGAGAGATATTGTAGAGTTTGTGTCTAAGTTCTCCACATGTCAGCAGGTTAAGATAGATCATCAGAAACCTAGTGGTTCCATGCAGGAGTTCATCATTCCTACTTAGAAGTGGGAAGAAGTAAACATGGACTTCGTGATGGGTTTTCCTAGAACTCGTCATCAGCATGATTCAGTTTGGGTCATTGTAGACAGAATGACCAAGTCAGCTCATTTTCTTCCTGTTCATATTTCTTAATCAGCTGAGGATTATGCCAAACTCTATATCAGGGATTTGGTCAGATTACACGGTATTCCACTATCTATTATTTCAGAAAGAGGTACCCAATTCACTTCTCACTTCTGGAAAGCATTCCCAAAGGGTCTGGGTACCCAAATTCATCTCAGTACAAAATTTCATCCTCAGATAGATGGTCAAGCAGAAAGGACCATTCATACTCTCAAAAATATACTAAGGGCGTGTGTAATTAATTTCAAGGGAAGTTGGGATGACCAATTTCCTTTTATTGAGTTTGCATACAACAATAGCTATCAGTCCAGTATTCAGATGGCTCCATTAGAATCTTTCTGTGGTAAGAGATGTAGATCTCCAATCGGTTGGTTCGAGTTTATGAGGCCTCAGTTATAGGTCCTGACATAGTATTCAACACCTTAGAGAAAGTTCAGTTGATCCAAGAGAGACTCCGGGCTGCTCTGAGCTAACAGAAGTCTTATGCAGATATTCGTAGAAAGGATCTCAAGTTCGATGTCAATGACTAAGTCTACCTCAAGAACTCTCCCATGAAGGGAGTGAAGAGGTTCGACAATAAAGGGAAACTGAGTCCCTAATATTTCGGTCCCTTCAGTATTCTCAGTCGCATCGCCAAGGTAGCTTATGAGATTGAATTGCCTTCAGATCTAGCCTCAGTTCGTCCATTCTTCCAGGTCTCTTTTCTCAAGAAATGCATAGGTGACCCAGCAGTTGTAGTCCCTATTTCGAGCATTGACGTTCAGAATAATCTCTCTTATGAAGAGATGCCAGTCAAAATCTTAGAATATCAGACTCATAGATTGAGGAACAAAGAAGTCCCTCTAGTCAAGGTTCTTTGGCAAAATCAGTCTCATAAGGGAGCTACTTGGGAAGCAGAAGAAGAAATGCGTACCAAGTATCCTCACCTCTTCTTCGCCAATTCAGATCAAGCTCAAGGTAACAATTCTCCTTAAGTGTACTCAGTTTCATGTTTATATTCCCATCATAAACTTGGTATCTATTACCGTTGGATATTCAGTCATGCATTCATGTATCATTCCAGTGTATAGTCAAGCATCAAATATGCATTCTCATTGGGAGAACTCAGTTATCAGAAGTCTCAGTTATGCATTCATGAATCAGTTACTCAAGCATCAGATATGCATGTCCAGCATAAAATGTTTAGCTTATCAGTCATGTCCTTCATGAGATCATGTTCCAGTAGTGTATGTCTTGTACGTACTCTAGTTTATCGTCTATCCTCATTTCAATCAATCTCATTCGAGGACGAATGTTTCCAAAGGGAGATATTGTACTACCCCGTATATTTCTAAGCTAGAAAATGAACCATTGTTCCTACACATGAAACCTCCTATCCTACTATTCATATTTGATTACATGAATTAGGATGAGTATCCTAGTGATAATAGAGCTTATGATGTGTTAAGCATGTTCATAAGAGTCACTTAGAGTAAGCCAAGCTAAGAACTTTTGAACCCTCCAAGTTTTTGTGTGTGATTTCACATAGCTCATCTTTGAACAAGTATAACTTAGTTTATAGGTTGTATTTTGGCAGATTTATACCCTCCAAATTGTAGTGAATTGAATAAGATTTCCGCCAATACCAAATTCGCCTAAAACGGACACCTGGTGAAGAAGTTATGGCAATTTAAAGTTTCTGCAGCGTTATTTCAGTAAGTGACGCATCGCGCCGTAAGCCAAAATAACGTTCGTCAATTTCCAGTGTCTCTCCGCGATGTCTCCGCGTCGCACTGGGGGCCGAAATCGGGTAATTTTCACAGAAATTAAGTGATACATCAAGAGGGGTATTTGGGTCATATTCGCCCCCCCATAAATCCCAAACACAGGATTGAGGCCCCAAATCAGCTCTTTACATTAATTTTTATCAAAATTCTCTCAACAACCAAGAACAAGTCTAGGGTTAAATTGGGGGTTTCAAATTCCAAGCTTATTTCGCTACTATCTTCACGGATCATTAATCTAAGGTATGTGTAGTGTTCATCTATGGATCCAATCCGTTCATAGAGATCAAGAACCATGTTTTAAATACTATTTTGTGAACTTTTTGTGGTGATATGAGCATGTACATGTTGATGATTGTTTGATAAGTTTTAAGATAATATCTAAAGGTGTTTTCATGGAATATATATGGTTGTTAGTTGAAAACTATGAACTTTAGGTTGTGTAATATGGTTCAAGTTATGAAACACACCTATGCCTTAAAGAATACATGCTAGGTGTTTGATAAAATGCTTGGGATGCTAGGAATTTATGTTTACATGGTTCCATGATATCTAAATGACAAGTCTATGTTAGCTATATACTTAAACATGAATTCCAAGCTATTGATGTGTTGCTATTGTTGTGGTGTGAAGCAGGTATGATAATGGATATGTATTATGTGTACACAAAATATATCCATGCAATCCCTACAATATTTAAGATGTTAAATAACTACATGAAGTATAAGATCCCCTACTTATGATATTATGAATTATGGACTCCAATCTTATGATCAAGTCATGTCATGTGTGTCAGTTTTCTTCTATCAAGTCCTGGGGGTATTCGTACCCAAAAAATATAGCTGTGTGCCTAGATCCATGTCATGTTGTCAGGATAATCTCAGTCAAGCTATAATCTATAGAACTTAGTCATTCATGTGACTCAGGAAACCTCAGAAATCTGGTGATCTCAGTTAATTCTCAGATAGTAGTACTATTCCGTCAGTCAATAGAATTTAGTTAATCAGTCCATGTACAGTCAGTTGAATCATGTTTAGCCTCTTCAGAAGGGAGTAAAAGTTAGAACCGAGTGAACCCAAGGATGGGAACTCGCCTACCAGTTTAGAATGTGATTCTTAGCAGTCATCCTTGCGTTCCAGAACTATGTAGCCAACATAGGTTGAGACATCTTAACCTGTTAGATTATGGTTGATGAGGTGGATTAACCTGTCAGTTCAGGGTTCCCACCGATCTCGTTTTGAGTACTTGCCAGCTAAGGGTCACTCACAACTGTCTTACTAGTGGCGCGGTATTGACACCCCTCCAGTCGGGGTAGAGATTGGACCCCAGCTTAGCCATAATGGCACACATGGGGCATGTCGGTTAAATAACTACCTCCCACAGTTTCTGACTCAGTCTCAGTAAAAGAACTCAGACAATTCTTCATATATCAGTATACAAGGACTGTTAGATACAGTTAAATTCAGTTATAGCATGGGACTCAAAAAGTTCCATCAGATTCAAGATTGTCAGACACAGTCGCCCATGCTATCCGAACTACAATTTCAGCCATGTCAGTTATCAGTAAATCATGTATTAGCGTATAGATTTAGATATCACGTACTCACGATCTCCGTTACTATGTATGTATGTTTGTACTCTTACGTTCATATCAATCAGTCAGTTAGCATTATTCATGCATGTAAACCCTTTGTGTTAGCCTACCTCACTCGTATACTCAGTACTCCAGTTGTATTGACGCATTTGTCCTATGGTGCTTTCTTTTCATATTACACCATAGGTTCAGTGACACGAGTTCCAGACCAGAAGTAGCAGCTCCATTCCAGTATACAGAGTTACAGTGAGTCCTCTTCATTCGAGGATGATACGATATTATATTATTTCATTTATTATTTCATATTAGTTTTGTTAGATAGAGTTAGTTGGAGAAATATTTCTTCAACTACTTATTCAGACAGTATTTAGAGGATTTTAGATTTAGTTCAGATTTGATTCAGTTTTTAGTTGTTTTGGGTCTCTTTCACCCACATAGATGTTACTATTTTATAGATTCTTTATTCATTTGAACCTTGTGGCCTACAGGTTCATGTTTTCCACATTATTATATTATATATTGCAGTGCACAAGTACATATATCATTCATGTGTTAGCTTGTGGTCCTTCGGGGTCATAAGCACCGTGTAGCATCCCAGTTCAGAAAATTGAGGTGTTACAAACTTGGTATCAGAGCCTAAGGTTCAATAGAGTCCTAGGAAGTCTGAAAGCTGCATCTAGTAAAGTCTTGTGCATGGGTGTGTTGCGCTCCACATTTATGTACAGGAGGCTATGAGATGTTTAAGAACAGTTTCCCTTCTTTCAGTATTCATGTTGTGCCAGTGAGCATAATCACAAGTCAGTCTCTCAGTCTAATGTGCTTCCTCTCATATTTCAAAACATGCCTCCTAAGAGAAGAAATCAGTCATCCCCCCAGTCCAAAGAACCTTTGGGATATCATGTTTCTCATGCGGAGTTCAGGACCGCATTTACCACACTTGCTCAATCTGTGGCTACCCAAAATGAATGACCACCAGTTATTCTGGCCAATCCACTGGCGAATTCCACAGTAGCTAGGATTTAGGACTTCACTCAAATAAACCCTCCATCTTTATTCGGGTCTAAGTCTGATGAAGACCCCCAGGAATTGAATGACCAAGTCCAGAAGGTCATTGATATCATGGGAGTTACTTCTGTTCAGAGTGCTGAGTTAGCCACATACCAATTATAGGATGTCGCTCATACTTGGTATAAACAGTGGAGGTCCGAGAGGGTAGATAATGCAGGTCCTATTGAGTGGGAGGAATTTGTCATGGCTTTCTAAGATAGATTCTTTTCCCAAGAGCTGAGAGAGGCCAAAGTTCTTGAGTTCATCAACCTCAGGCAGAGAAATATAACAGTTAGAGAGAATTCTCTTAGATTTACTCAGCTAGCCAGATATGCCCCTCATGTGGTTGCAGACAACAGGGCAAAGATGAGCAAGTTCGTGTCAGGGGTAAATGATAGCATGGTAAATGAGTGTAGATCTGTGATGCTGAATAACGATATGACTTTAGCCAAACTCATCACCCATGCTCAGCAAATAGAGGAGCAGAAGGTTAGGACTAGGGAGAGAAAGAACAAGAGAGCAAGGTCAGGCAGTTTTAATTTTGCTCAACCTAAATTAGAGGGAGGAAACCGTTCATAGTTTCGTCCCAAGTTATCAGCTCCAACTCATTCTTCCGCCAGTGTTCCAGATCCTTCCCACGCCAGTTCCCCAGTGCCAAAATTCAGAGACGGCAACAGAGATAGAGCACCAGGCTCTAAATCTCAGGGCAGTGTTAGCAGTGCCCGAACAAATTCCCTATGTCAGACTTGTGGTAAGAACCATAAGGGTATTTGCAGAGATGGTAGTAATGTCTGTTTTGGTTATGGAAATCCAGGCCACAAGATTAGAGAGTGTCCTCATCCAGGTCCTCAGTGTCAGCAGAACCATTCCATAGCTCAGTTCGGTCGCCCAAACCAGCAGGTGCCAATCCCAGTGCAACTAGTGGGCAACGCCCAAATAGACTCTATGCTCTTCAGAACTGACAGGATTAGGAAAATTCTCCTGATGTCGCTACTGGTATGTTACAGATTTTTCATGTTCATGTTTACGCTTTGCTAGATCCAGGTGCATCCTTGTTTTTTGTTACTTCTTATATAGTAGGAGGTTTCGAAATCAGTCCCACAATTTTAGCAGAGCCCTTTTTAGTATCTACCCCAGTTGGTAAAACCATCATAGCTCGGTGGGTATACAGGAACTGCCCAGTTATGATATTTCAGAAATCCACATCAACAGATTTAGTCGAGTTAGAGATGACTGACTTTGATGTCATTCCCGGCATGGATTGGCTTCATTATTTCTATGCCACAGTCGACTATAGAAATAGGATGGTTCAGTTTCAGTTCTCGAATAAACCCTTCCTAGAGTGGAAGGGTAGTGTCTTGTGTTCAGGGGTCAACTTGTTTCCAACCTTCGGCCAAGGAAAATAATTTCTAAGGGGTGTGTGTATTATCTCGTGCATATTAAGGATTCCTGTTCCGAATCTCCCAGTATCGAATCAGTCCCGGTGGTTAATGAATATTCAGATGTCTTTTCCAAAGATTTTCCAGGCATTCCTCCCAAAAGGGAAATAGACTTTGGCATAGACCTTCTACCAGATACTCAACCTATTTCTATTCCGCTATACAGAATGACACCAGCAGAACTCAAGGAATTGAAAGATTAGTTGAAGGATCTCTTAGATATAGGATTCATCAGGCCCAGTGTATCCCCATGGGGTGCACCAATTTTATTCGTGCACAATAAAGATAGTTCTCTTAGAATGTCTATCGATTACCGTCAGCTCAACAAAGTTACGGTCAAGAACAGGTATCCACTTCCTAGAATAGATGACATGTTTGACCAAATTCAGGGTGCCAGTTACATCTCAAAGATAGACCTCAGATCAGGCTATCATCATCTCAGAGTTAGAGAATGTGACGTCCTGAAGACAGCTTTCCGTTCGCGGTATGGTTACTTCAAATTTCTTATCATGTACTTTGGTCTTACCAATGCCCCTGTAACTTTCATAGACTTGATGAACCGGGTGTTCAACCAGTACATGGACATGTTCGTCATAGTCTTCATAGATGATATTCTGGTCTATTCTCGCATTGAGCGTGATCATTCAGACCATCTCAGAATTGTTCTTCAGACTCTCAGGCATCATCAGAGTTATACGCTAAGTTCAGTAAGTGTGAATTTTGGCTTATATCAGTAGCATTCCTCGGCCATATTATTTTCTGTGATGGCATTAGAGTAGATCCTCAGAAGATCGAAATGGTAAAAAACTGGCGTCGCCCCATATCTCCATCAGATATTAGGAGTTTCTTGGTTTTGGTCGTCTATTATAGACGGTTTGTCAAGGTATTTTATTCTATTTCATCTCACTCATAAGAAGGTTAAGTTTCAATGGTCAAATTCATGCGAGAAGAGTTTTCAAGAGTTGAAGACTCGACTCACCTCAGCTCCAGTTCTAGCTCTTCTAGATGGCTTAGACGGTTTCGTAGTCTATTATGATGCATCCAGAGTGGGTTTAGGTTGTGTCCTCATGCAGCACGGTAAGGTCATAGCCTACACCTCTAGACAACTAAAGCCCCATGAGAATAATTATCCTACTTATGATCTTGAGTTAGGAGCCGTAGTATTTTCCTTGATGATTTGGAGTCATTATATTTACGGAGTTCATGTAGATGTCTTTACAGATCATAAGAGTATCCAGTATCTCTTTTCTCAGAAGGATCTCAATTTTTGTTAGAGAAGGTGGTTAGAGATCTTGAAAGATTATGACATGAGCGTCCTTTTTCATCTGGGCAAGGCCTATGTTGTGGCGGACGCTCTCATAAGACTCTCCATGGGTCGTGTTTCTCACGTTGAGGATAGCAAGAATAAAATAGCTCAGGAAATCCATCAGCTGGCTAGACTAGGCATTCACTTAGTCGACTCTTCCGAGGGTGGTGTACGTGTTCAGAGTAGTTCAGAGTAATCTCTAGTTTCTGAGGTAAAACAAAAGCAAGACAGGGATCCTAGCCTTGTCAAGCTAAAAGAGTCAGTTCAGAATAAAAAAGTTGAGGTTTTCTCCCAAGGGGGAGATGGTGTTCTTCGTTGTCAGGGTCATTTGTGCGTTCCAGGTGTAGATGGCTTGAGGCAGAAAATTCTTGCAAAAGCGCATGGTGTGCGATACTCTATTCATCCAGGGGCCACTAAGATGTACCGCAACTTACGGGAGATCTATTGTGGAGTAGGATGAAGAGAGATGTTACAGAGTTTATGTCTAAGTGCTCCACATTTCAGCATGTTAAGATATAGCATCAGAAACCTAGTGGTTCCATGCAGGAGTTCATCATTTCTACTTAGAAGTGGGAAGAAGTAAATATGGAATTCGTGACGGGTTTGCCTAGAACTCGTCATCAGCATGATTTAGTTTGGGTCATCGTAGACAGAATGACCATGTCAGCTCATTTTCTTCCTGTTTGTAATTCTTATTCAGCTGAGGATTATGCCAAAGTCTATATCAGGAAGTTGATCAGATTACACGGTATTCCACTATCTATTATTTCAGATAGAGGTATCCAATTCACCTTTCACTTCTGGAAAGCATTCTGAAAGGGTCTGGGTACCCAAGTTCATCTCAGTACAGAATTTCATCCTCAGATAGATGGTCAAGCAGAAAGGACCATTCAGACTCTCGAAGATATGCTAAGAGCGTATGCAATTGATTTCAAGGGAATTTGGGATGACCACTTGCCTTTGATTGAGTTTGCATACAACAATAGCTATCATTCCAGTATTCAGATGGCTCCATTCGAAGCTTTATATGGTAGGATATGTAGATCTCCAATCGAATGGTTCGTAGTTCTTGAGGCCTCAGTTATAGTCCTGACTTAGTATATGACGCCTTACAGCAAGTTCAGTTGATCTGAGAGAGACTCCGGGCTGCTCAGAGCCGACAAAAGTCTTATGCAGATATTCGTAGAAACGATATCAAGTTCGAGGTCAGTGACTATGTCTAACTCAAGATCTCTCCCATGAAGGGAGTGAAGAGGTTCGGCAAAAAAGGGAAACTCAGTTCCCGATATGTCGGTCCCTTCAGGATTCTCAGTCGCTTCGCCAAGGTAGCTTATGAGCTCGAATTGCCTTCAGATCTAGCCTTAGTTCATCCAGTCTTCCATGTCTCTTTTCTTAATAAATTCATAGGTGACCCAGCAGTTGTAGTCCTTATTTAGAGAATTGAAGTTCAGAACAATCTCTCTTATGAAGAGATGCCAGTCGGAATCTTAGACTATCAGACTCGTAGATTGAGGAACAAAGAAGTCCCTCTAGTCAAGGTTCTGTGGAGAAATCAGTCCCATGAGGGAGCTACTTGGGAAGAAGAAGAAGATATGCGTAACAAGTATCCTCACCTCTTCTTCGCTAATTCAGATCAAGCTCATGGTAATAGTTCTTCTTAAGCGTACTTAGTTTCATATTCATGTTCCCATCATAAACATGGTATCTATTACCGTTGCATATTCAATCATGCATTAATGTATCAGTCCAGTGTATAATCATGCATCAAATATGCATTCTCATTGGGAGAACTCAGTTATCAGAAGTCTCAGTTATGCATTCATGAATCAGTTACTCATGCATCAGATATGCATGTCCAGCATGAAATATTTAGCTTATCATTCATGTCCGTCATAAGATCATGTTCCAGTAGTGTATGTCTTGTACGTACTCTAGTTTATCATGTATCCTCATTTCAGTCCATCTCATTCGAGGACGAATGTTTCCAAGGGGGAGATATTGTAATACCCCGTATATTTCTAAGCTAGAAAATAAACCATTGTTCCTACACATGAAACCTCCTATCCTATGATTCATATTTGAGTACATGAATTAGGATGAGTATCCTAGTGATAATAGAGCTTATGATATGTTAAGCATGTTCATAAGAGTCACTTAGAGTAAGCCAAGCTAAGAACTTTTGAACCCTCCAAGTTTTCGTGTGTGATTTCACATAGCTCATCTTTGAATGAGCATAACTTAGTTTATAGGTGGTATTTTGGAAGATTTATACCCTCCATATTGTAGAGAATTGAATAATATTTCCGTCTTTACCAAATTTGGCTAAAACAGACACTTGGTGAAGAAGTTATGGCGATTTAAAGTTTCAGCAACGTTATTTCATTTAGTGGTGCTTCGCGCCGTAAGCCAAAATAATGTTCGTAAATTTCTAGTGTCTCTCCGCGATTACAGCACGTCGCGGTGAGTTTCCAAGTCACAAACGGGTGGAAACGTGATGTCTCCGCGTTGCGCTGGGGGCCCAAATCGGGTAATTTTCACAAAATTAAGTGACGCATCTAGAAGGGTATTTAGGTCATATCCCCCCCCCATATAAGTCCCAAACACGGGATTGAGGCCCCAAATCAACTCTTTACATTACTTTTTATCAAAATTCTCTCAAGAACAACCAAGAACAAGTCTAGGGTTAAATTGGGGGTTTCATATTCCAAGGTTATTTCTCTACTATCTTCACGGATTATTAATCTATGGTATGCACAGTGTTCATCTATAAATCCAATCCGTTCATAGAGATCAAGAACCATGTTTTAAATACTATTTTTTGAACTTTTTGTGGTGATATGAGCATGTACATGTTGATGATTGTTGTTTAAGATTTATGATGATATCTAAAGGTGTTTTCATGGAATATATATGGTTGTTAGTTGAAAACTATGAACTTTAAGTGGTGTAATATGGTGCAAGTTATGAAACACACCTATGCCTTAAAGAATGCATGCTATGTGTTTGATAAAATGCTTAGTATGCTAGGAATTTATGTTTACATGGTTCCATGATATCTAAATGATAAGTCTATGTCAGCTATATACTTAAATATGAATTCCATGCTATTGATGTGTTGCTATTGTTGTGGTATAAAGCATGTATGATAATGGATATGTATAATATGTACACAAAATATATCCATGCAATCCCTACAATGTTTAAGATGTTGAATAACTACATGAAGTATAAGATCCCCTACTTATGATATTATGAATTGTGGACTCCAATCTTGTAATCAAGTCATGTCATGTGTGTCAGTTTTCTTCTATCGAGTCTTGGGGGTATTCGTACCCGAAAAATATAGTTGTGTTCCTAGAGCCATGTCATGTTGTCACGATAATGTCAGCAAGCTATAATCTATAGAACTCAGTCAGTCATGTGACTCAGGAAATCTCAGAAATCTCATGATCTCAGTTAATTCTCAGATAGTAGTACTATTCCGTCAGTCAACGGAAGTTAGTTAATCAGTCCATGTACAGTTAGTTGAATCATGTTCAGCCTCTTCAGATGAAAGTAGAAGTTAGCACCGAGTGAACCCAAGGATGGGAACTTTCCTACCAGTTTAGGGTGTGATTCTTAGCAATCATCCTTGCATTCCAGAACTATGTAGCCAACATAGGTTGAGACATCTTAATCTGTTAGATTAGGGTTGATGAGGTGGCTTAACCTGTCAGTTCAGGGTTCCCACCGCTCTCGTTTCGAGTACCTTCCAGCTAAGGGTCACTCACAACTGTCCTTACTAGTGGCGCGGTATTGACACCCCTCCAGTCGGGGCAGAGATTGGACCCCATCTTAGCCATAATGGCACACATGGGGCATGTCGGTTAAACAACTACCTCCCACAGTTTCAGACTCAGTCTCAGTAAAAGAACTGAGATAGTTCTTCATATATCTGTATATCAGGACTGTTAGATACAGTCAAATTCAGTTATAGCACGGGACTCAGAAAGTTCCATCAGATTCAAGACTGTCAGACAAAGTCGCCCATGCTATCAGAACTACAATTTTAGCCATGTCAGTTATCAGTAAACCATGTATTAGCGTATAGATTTAGCTATCACGTACTCACGATCTCAGTTACTATGTATGTATGTTTGTACTCTTATGTTCATAACAGTCAGTCAGTTAGCGTTATTCATGCATGTAAACCCTTTGCGTTAGCCTACCTCACTCGTATACTCAGTACTCCAGTTGTACTGATGCATTTGCGCTATGGTGCTTTATTTTTATGTTACACCATAGGTTCAGAGACATGAGTTCCAGACCAGCAGTAGCAGCTGCATTCCAGTATACAGAGTTGTAGTGAGTCCTCTTCATTCGAGGATGATATGATATTATTTTATTTCATTTATTAGTTCAACTCAGTTTTGTTAGACAAAGTTAGTTGGAGACATATTCCTTCAACTCCTTATTCAGACAGTATTTAGAGGTTTTCAGATTTAGTTCAGATTTGATTCAATTTTTGGTTGTTTTAGGTATCTTTCACCCACACAGATGTTACTATTTTACAGATTCTTTATTCAGTTGAACCTTATGGACTACATGTTCAAGTTTTCCGCATTATTATATTATATATTGCAGTGCACAGGTACAAATATCAGTCATGGGTTAGCTTGTGGTCCTTCGGGGTCATAAGCACTGTGTAGCATCCCGATTCAGAAAATCAGGGTGTTACATCTAATATCTGATTTTCCTTTATATCCATAACAAGAGATAACTGTGATACCTGATGCACAAACACAACACCATCTTTGGGGTCCCTAAGATGAACCCCAAGACTAGCCAAACGGTGAATGTCCTTCACTAACTCCACTTATCCTAATCCACATGAGCCAGACTCTCCATGGATAACCTGCTAAGAGCATCAACAACTATGTTACCTTTACCTGGATGGTAGTGAAGACTCATATCGTAGTCCTTCAGCAACTCAAGCAACCTCCTTTGCATGATATTTAAAATTTTTCGAGTGAACAAATACTCTTTGCTCTTATGATCAAAAATGATATCGACATGAACACCATAGAGATAGTGACACCAAATCTTCAGCGCAAACACCACTGGTAAAAACTTCATGTCATGAGTGGGGTAATTCTTCTCATGAGATTTAAATTGCCTATAAGCATAAGCCACCACCCAACCATGTTGCATCAACACATAACCCAGCCCAATACGAGAAGAATCACAATAAACTATGAAGCCATCATTACCATCGAGAAGGGTCAAAACTGGAGTTGAAGTCAACCTATCCTTTAAATTTGCAAATCTACCGTCACACATATTTGACAATAAAAAATTGACCTTTTTCTAGGTCAACATAGTCAATGGGCAGCTATAGTTAAAAAAATTTCCATAAATCTCCTATAGTAACTGGCTAAACCTAAGAGGCTCTAAATATCGGTTAGAGTTGCAGGTCTAGGCCACTTCTTTACCACCGCAACCTTTTGTGGATCCACCATGATCCCTTCACTAGAGATAACATGACCAAGAAAAGTTACATCCTTCAACAGAAATACAAACGTGGAGAACATACCATAAAAACACTGATCTTTCAAGGTTTGCAACATAACACAGAGGTGATCGACATGATCTGCCTCAATATTAGAGTTGACAAAGATGTCATCAATGAAGACAATGACAAACATATTAAGAAACCAACTTAAAACGCTATTCATCAAATCCATTAATATCGCCGAGGCACTGGTCAACCCAAAAGATATAACTAGGAACTCATAATGACCATATTATGTTCTAAAAGCAGTCTTAGGGATTTTCACCTCCCTAATCTTAAGCTAATGATAACCCGACCTATGATGAATCTTAGAGAAATACTTCGCACCTTGAAGTTGATCACACAAATCGTTGATCATTGGAAAAAGAAAAATATTCTTTCTGGTCACCTAATTCAACTGACGATAGTGAATGCACATACAAAGGGAACCATCCATCTTACGCATAACCAACATCAGATCACCCCAAGGATACACACTAGGATGGATAGAAACTTTATTTTATAGATCATTCAATTGCTCTTTCATCTCCTTCAACTCAGCCCGAGTTGTTCTTAATGAGGGATAGATATTTGACTACCGTCTAGAATAAGATAAATCCCAAAATCCATTTCCCTATCAGGAGGAATACAAAGAAGATTATCAGGGAAAACCTCAGGATACTCATTAACCATACGGACAAATTCTAAAGAAGAACCTTCCGAGTTAGAATCTTTAACTCAGACAAAATGATACAAACACCCTTTGGAAATCATATTTCGAGCTCTAATTTATGATATAAACCTCTCCTTAGGCACTATAGAACCCCCTTCTAATCTAATGATAGGATCATTAGGGAATTTAAATATAACCTTGCGGGTCTGGTATCTAAGGAATCATAAAGTGAAAACAACAAATACATACCCAATATGACATCAAAGTTAACCATATCTAACTCTATCAAATCCATAAGAGTTTCTCTTAAACTAACAGATACCACACACCTCCTATAGACTCTTTTAGCAATCACAGAGTCACCAACGGGGGTAGATAGCAAAAAAAGATTAGAAATAAATTCAGGACCACAACCAATATGCATAACCAAGAATAGGGTCAGATAAAAAAGAGTCGACCTTGGATCAAAGTAAACAATTAACATCACGGGAGAAAAGTTTCAACATACCCGTGACAACATTGGGAGATGCCTCAGAATCCTGGAGAGATGCAAGAGCATATAGAAGATACCAGACAGTGTTGGTACCAGAAATAAAAATAGATACAGAAGCAGTACCCTTTGGTGCAGGAGTAGATGAAGAAGCAACAGGAGCCTTACTAGCCCCAGAAGCCATCCTAACACTACTTCACGCTGTATATGACCAATCTTACCACAATAAAAACACATGTTCATTCCTTTCTCACATAACCCATGATACAACCACGAACAAAATCTAAAAGAAGGATGGGATTGAGATGACTGAGCTCCACTAGCCTGAGATTAGGCACCCTATGCCTGCGACCCACCATCATGCCAATATTAGTGATCAATTGAAGGCTTCGGTAACAAGCACTAGTTGCGGAAAAAGAACCATAACTCTCTCACTTCTTCTTTATCCATTTAACCCTCTCTACCACTTTGCACAGAAGGCCTAAATTTGTATCCTTACCTCTCACTAAACTCAGAATAATCTCTTTTCTCCTCCTCCACTTATTGCATGCAGACAGACAAACTAGAGATATCCATGTCCTTGATCAGCAAGGTATCCTTACTTTTAAGAATCAACTCATGAGATATGACTATATTGACTAAACTCAACATTTGTCACTACAACCTGAGGAGTTTGAGATGGACTAGAGGGAACTGGGGGAACTCTAAGGGATAATCACGAACTGGACCCCTAGATCGTGTATGGATCACATGATTATAGTGTGTCCAATTAACATTGTCCCTAGTTGGCCGGTGGAGTTTCAATGAACTTCATATCATTGAGGCATGATCTGAAAAACAATGAAACAGGGATTAGAAAAGATATCAAGATATAGACTTTGCAACTTGAAAATACAACACAAGAAAGAGAAACATTCATAAATGTCATGCATCCTCTCCCTTATGAGTGTGGCATGCTACACACCGTTAAAAGATACTCTACTTGACACGTCTTTGTGGACTCCCAGTTTACCATGAACCTAGGGCTCTGATACTAATTTGACAAAACCAAAACTAGGGCCAAGTCATGTCGGGTGGCTCAAGCCCAATTGGGACCTTAGATCACCACTATTGACTAACCATAATCACCCTACACTACATGTCAAATGAATTCTAAACACATAATAAGATAGAATAACAATAAGAGAAGACAATAATAAAATCCATAAACTTAGCAAACCAAACATCCAACCAAAAATCCATCTAGTGTCAGCACCAATACCAATACCAATGACAAGGCTGACACCAATACCGACCCCGCCCATGCCTATAGTAGTCACACAAAGACTCTATAAGAAAACCAAGAACATACGGTCAGTACATGCCCCCGACCATATCTAAACCAATGTCAAAGAAATAATCAAAAGTATAAAAAATATATATAGCATGAAATAGTGTCTTTCAGAGTATGGAAGTTCATCATTTTAGTCTGACATAAATATTGTCCCCAAATCCAATTCACTGAAAAGGAGAGTAGAATGGTCAGTTCCTACATTGCATGGTCATATAGTGACCGAAGATAGGTTAGACGGTGAACGCTAGCATGTACTCATAATTAAGGATAAAATAATGCCAATATTAAAACCAGGTAACATGTGTGATTACATTCGTACATTTATGTATATATATCATGCTGGGAAAGGGAACCAATTTTAGGATGCATTTAAAATATTAACCTGGGTTTTGTATCTTGATGGTCCTAAAACTATCAACAGGCAATATAAGTCAAGTGGTACACCCTAAACGGGCCCAGTGCATGAACCGAAGATATCATACCGGTCGGGGATTCTCGTGTACCCTTTGATCTCCATGATACATATATACAAGTGACACGACCCAAACCAGGGACTTTTCGTAATTGGCATATCAGGCTCAACAAGGACCAAAGACCACCCCATTTCCCAAATCGACCGATGAAATACATAACCTGAGTCGAAAGAATTTTAAACATAAAACAAGATAGATTATTTCAAACTCAAATAATTTGGGATAGGTTGATTATCGTGACTAACCCAAATAAGTCTAGCCGTCCAATACCAAACCTATGACCATAACCAACCCAAAATAACAACCAAGTCCATGTCCATAACATAATAGGATGGAACAATCATAAATACAGTCAAACAGTATCAACCATATTACCAATACCAAGGATGACATTACATCGACACCACCCATACCAACCCATAGTAGTTCCACAAACCTCTATAAAAAAAGTAAAACAATATCTAGTCGACATGCCATCGAACATAGCCAAATTGGAGTCTAGGATAAAAAAAAATCAAACCATAAGAAACCAAAATAAGAAATTAAGACATCCGAAGTATGGAAGCTCAACACTTTAAGTCAACATAAACTGATCCTGAGTCCAAACACTGAATAGGAGGCATAGTATGACAAACACCTACATCACTTGGGGATACAAAGTCGAAGATGGTTGACGATGGCAGCGCTGGCATGTAACTCAAGGATAAGGATAAAATAGTGCTAACGGTTCAAAACCAATAGATCAATACACATAACCAATGCAATACATATATATATATACCATGCCAGGATACGGAACAAGATTAGCATAAACTTTGAAATCATTAACCGAGGCTATGTAGCATGGCCGTCATAAAACAAGGCACCCATAGGCTATGTGGGCCCAACTCTTCCCTAGCTTGAAGGCCCCCAGTGCGTGTAGCCACACAAATCAGAGAATATCCATATTCGTAAGTTTATTTATGGGTGACTCGAATCTCCGGGCATAATCAGGGTGACTTAGAACTAATACATGTAGTAAGGGAGACTCGAACCTCCCGTTATATATTCATTCAAGGGACTCAAAACACCCAGTCATAAGACACCCACATCGACTAGTGCGGTTTCTAGTGTTAGTCCTTCAGACTCCACTTTCACGGCCCGACAACATATACCGCTTTAAAGCCCAATTTAAAACAACCATTTCATATACACAATCGTTGAGTTAATTACTTATCAAAGGCACATTATTGGTATCGGAATACCAACACTACTTGCAAGTATACATATGCCACTACCATTATCAAACAACCATTCATTCAATTGACTTTGGGACTCGAACCCATAGTCTAACAAAACCACTTATTCAATTTAAAGTTTGGGGACTCGAACCCATTGTCCAACAAAGTCATAAACTAATTAAGTCTTTAGGGACTCAAAATCATTTAACAACTTAAACCACAAAGGTTACCATTAATATCATTACATGGCCAACAAGACACTCACAAAATTATTTATCAAACGTTCATAATATTGAGGCCAATGCTTTATTTCAAAACACCATTGTCATGTGACTATTTCATTCTCTTTGTCATTTTCACAAACACTTTAGGGCATGTAATAATCAAGAACAAAATCAAGGTAAAAGTAATCAAGTTTAGGGTAACCCATGCCCCAAATGTTAAGCCACAATTGATAAGCAACCACATGTGCAAAACATCACAAAAAAAACATGTATAAAAACAAGTTAACTAAGTGTAAGCAATAGTCATTCATATGCCACAAAACCTTCAATTTTTGTTTTCAAAACCACCATTTGAGAATCATAATCACACTTAAAACACATGATATGTGAGAACTAACAATGAGGGAAGATTCGTATGCCTTGTTCAAGATGATTTATGGAAGAAATTTGACTCTTAATCCTCAAAATGACCACCATTGAAGAACCCTAGCCCGAATCTTTAAGAGAGTTTTTAGAGTGTTTAATCTTCCAATAGTGTTTTATGAGAGGCCACAACATGTTTTAAGATGTGGGGACTTAAGGGTTTTGGGGTGGGAAATGTCTAGAATACCCTCAGCTTAAAGGCTAAAAACTAACTTATAGAAAGGTACGACCATACCCCCTAGGCTTGTACCCTAGGGTACAAGTAGTACCCTTGTCTTGTACCCTAGACCTCACCTTGGACCCCTATAATGACCAACATAAGACTACCAAGGTTTAACTTGTATCCTAGCATACAAGAAGTACCCTATAACCCATACCCCTAGAAGAATCCTCTAGACTAACTTAGGGGCATCATACAACATAGTCATATACGACTCACACCTTACCATACTTCTAGTAAGGAGTCCATTCATACCTTGGACATAATATGACATAGAACACTATGATTTACATATGATTTGAAGACCCCAAACCCATATCCAATCATACGGCTTGTACCTTATGTTTTATGTTGTCAAGAACTCAAATTTCATCTATTTTTTATAAGAATAAAAAACCAAGGTGTTTCAATTCTCCCCTACTTGGATCATTTATCCTTGAATGATGGGTAACACAAGAACAGACACGAGTTAAAAAATCAACACCTTGAATCTAAACTTTATCTAAGTTAGAAAACAAAGATGCATGGAAATAAACCTTTCCTTTAAAATAGTTTAAAAACAAATATATGATTAAGAACACCTACCTTCTGCACGAATTCTGGGAGTAGAAAACAGGAACGAATACTTGAACTTCATGTCCTCTTCCACTTCCCAAGTAGCTTCTTCAACCTTGTGGTTATTAAAAACAACCTTTACCGAAGCCACACCCTTTGAGCGCAACTGATGAACTCGACAATCTAAGATCTCCACCAGGACTACCTCATAAATAAGGAATTTGAAATACCCAAACCTTCCAAAGTAACAATCAAAGAATGATTACCCATACACTTTCTCAACATTGAGACATGGAAAACCAAATGAATAAAGCTCAAACAAGGAGGCAACTCCAATTCATAGGAAACATTACCAACCACTTCAAAACCAAGTAAAGACAAACATACCAAGGACTTAACTTTCCCTTCTTACAAAACTGCATCACCTCTTTCATGGGTGATGCCTTTAAGAACACCCAATCATCTACTTTGAACTCTAAATTTCTTTGCCTTACATTCTCATAGGATTGTTGGCGACATTGAGCTAATTTTAATCTATCCTGAATAACTTTCACCTTCTCCAAGGCTTAGTGAACCAAATCAGGGCAAAACCAACTTACCCTGACCAACGTCATACCACCCAAGAGGAGAATGTCATTTCCTACCATATAGTGCCTTAAAAGGAGCCATACCAATGATAGAGTGATAACTTTTATTATAAGAATACTCAATCAAAGGCAATTGGTTGAAAAATTACCACCATAGTCAATCACGTAAGAACAAAGCATATCTTATAATGTCTGAATGGTCCTCTTCTCTTATATATCTGACTGCGAGTGGAAAACGGTACTAAGGTATACTTTAGTTCCCCAACCTTTCTGAAATGAATTCGAAAAGTAAGATAAGAATAGAGTATCATGATTTGAAATTATAGAAACTGAAGTACCAGACAACTTTATGATCTACGAAAGATACACCATAGCATAATCCTCCGTCGAATAACTAGTCCTCACCGGAAAAAATTGAGCTAATTTGGTCATCATATGATGACCTAAATTGAAACTCATTAATTCTAAGACCGATGAAGACCAGTAAAGAAATATATGTTAATCACTTCCCTCTTCAATTTGGGAAACTCTATCTCTTAGTACAAAACACCAGCTATCAAGTGTTTAACTTTAACTTGTCGACACACCATACACTTAGCCACAAAGATAGACAAATCTCATTTCATATCTTTCCACTAATAGAACTCCTTAAGATCATGGTACATCTTAGTAGAACCTGGAAGAATAGCATAATGAGATTCATGAGCTTCAGCCAAAATCCTTTCCCTTAATACATCAACATTGGGAATACATAATCAGTCTTAGTACCTTATGATACCATAACTACAATTGCAAAGTCAATAACATTTTGCTGACTGACATTACTCTTAATCTTCATCAAATCAGGATCCAATATCTGCTTTTCCTTTATATGCATAACAAGAGATGACTATGATCCCTGATGCACAAACACACCACCATCTTTGGAGTCCCTTAGATGAACTCTAAGACTAGACAAATGGTGAATGTCCTTCACTAACTCCCACTTATCCTAATCCACATGAGCCAGACTCCCTATGGATAACCTGCTAAGAGCACTAGAAACTACGTTAGCTTTACCTGGATAGTAGTGAAGACTCATATCGTAGTCCTTCAACAACTCAAGCCACCTTATTTGCCTGAGATTTAATACTTTTGGAGTGAACAAACACTCTTTGCTCTTATGATTAAAAAAGATATTAACATGAATACCACAGAGATAGTGACACCAATCTTCAGTGCAAATACCACTGCTAACAACTCCAAGTCATGAGTGGGGTAGTTCTTCTTATGAGCTTTTAATTACCTATAATCATAAGCCACCAGCCTACCATGTTGCATCACCACCTAACCCAACCCAACACTAGAAGAATCACAATAAACTACAAAGCCATCATTACCATTGAGCGGGTTTAAAACTCGAGTTGAAGTCTACTTATCCTTTAACTTCTCAAAGGTACCTTCACTCATATTTTACCATAAGAACTTGACCTTTTTCTAGGTCAACTTAGTCAATAGGAAAAAGATAGCTAAAACAATTTCCATAAATCTCCTATAGTAATTGGCTTAAGCAAAGAGGCTGAAAATATCGGTTAGAGTCGCAGCTCTAGGTAACTTCTTAACCACCACAACCTTTTGTAAATCCACTATGATCCCTTTACTAGAGATAACATGACCAAGAAAAGTTACATCCTTTAACAAAAATTCAAACGTGGAGAACATAGTGTAAAAACACTGATCTTTCAAAGTCTGCAACTCAGCACAGAGGTGATCGACATGATCTGCCTCACTATTAGAGTAGAAAAAGATGTCATCAATGAAGCCAATGACAAACATATTAAGAAATCGATGGAAGACGCTATTCATCAAATCCATGAATATCGTCGGGGCATTGGTCAACCTAAAAGATATTACTAGGAATACATAGTTACCATATCAGGTTCTGAAAGCAGTCTTAGGAATATCCTCCTCCCGAATCTTAAGCTGATGATAACCCGACCTAAAATTAATCTTAGAGAAACACTTCGCACCTTGAAGCTAATCATAAAAATCTTCATCCTAGAAAAAAGAAAATTATTCTTTGTGGTCACCTAATTTAACTGACTATAGTGAATGGACATCTGAAGGAAACCATCTATCTTGCTCACAAACAACATCGGATCACCCCAAGGAGACATAATAGGATGAATAAAAAGTTTTTTTTAAAGATCATTCAATTTCTCCTTAAGCTCCTTCAACTCAGTTGGAGCCATTTTTAAGGAGGGATAAAAATTGGACTAGTGTACGGAACAAAATAAATATCAAAATCAATTTCCTTATTGGGAGGAAAACTAGGAAGATCATCAGGGAAAACCTCGGGATTCTCATTAACCACAGGGATAGATTCTAAAGAAAATCCTTCTTAGTTAGAATCTTTAACTCAGACCAAATGATATAAACACTCTTCGAAAATCATCTTTCAGGCTTTAAGGTATGAGATAAACCTCCCCTTAGGCACTATAGAAACCCCTTCCTATACATTGACATGATCATTAGGGAATTTAAACATGACCTTGAGGCTCCCATAATCTAAGGAAGCATAACATGAATGGAACCAATACATCCCCAATATGATATCAAAATCAACCATATCTAGATCTATCAAATCCACATAAGTTTCTCTACCACTAATAGATACCACACACCCCCGATAGACTCTTTTACCAATCACAGAGTCACTAACGAGAGCAGGTACAGAAAAAAGATTAGAAATAAACTTAAAACCACAACCAATAAGCAAAAACCAAAAATAGGGTCACATAAAAAAGAGTGGACCTTGAATCAAGTAAACAATACACATCACGATAGAAAAGTTTCAACATACCCGTGACAACATCTTGAGATGCCTCAGAATACTGGAGAAATGCTAGAGCATATAACTTATTCTGGAAAGTACTGGTACCAGAAGTAGAAACAGATACAAAAGCAGCACTCATAGGTGCAGGAGCAGATGAGGACGCAACATGGGACTTACTAGCCCCAGAAGCCATCCTGACACACCAGTCATACTGAATATGAACAATCTGACAACAATAAAAACATATGTTCATTCCTTTCTTAGAAAGCCCATGATGCGACCATGAATAAAATCTAAACGAGGGGTGGGATAGAGACGATTGAGCTTTACTAGCCTGATATTAGGCACTCTATGCCTATGACCCACCATCATGCTGAGATCAGCAATCACCCGAACGCTTTGATAAGGAGCATTAGTTACAGAGAAAGAACCATTACTCCTCCACTTCTTCTTTGGCCACTTACCCCTATCTCTACCAGTTTGCTTAGAAGGCCTAAATTTTTTCCCTTACCTCTTACTAAACTCTGAATTCTTACTTTTCTCCTTCTTTACTTAATGCATGTAGATAACCAGCCTAAAGATATCCATGTCCTAGATCAGCAAGACAACCTTACTTTAAAGAATCTCGTGAGATAGTCCTAAAGAAGGCATTTTCATTCAGGCTCTGATATCAGATATCATCTCCGAAGCATACGGAGACAGCTGGTAAAACTTAAAGGCATACTTCTTGACCGATATCTTTACTTCCTTCAGATTAGCATACTCTTCTATTTTTTCTTCCCTCAACTCTTAAGAAAAGAATCTGTCTAGAAATGCATTTGTAAAATCCTCCAACAACGACGACGCATCAGTGTCCCCCTTTCCAGATCCCATTCCTCGTACCATTGGTATGACACATTCTTTAGTTGATATGCCACAAACTCCATCCCTTCCACATTCATGTATGCATAACCCTGAAAGTCTTTTCTATATCATCTAGAAAACCCTGAGGATCCTCCTCTAACTTAACACCTATCAAAGTCAGAGGATTTTCCCTTATGAACCGGCCAACCGTTCTGGCCTCAGAAGATAGAGTAGCAGATGCACCATGTTCAGTCTGAGAAAACAACAACTGAGTAATAGTATGAATCAACTGACAAAACTCAACATTCATCATATTAGCCTAAGGAGGACCAGAGAGAACCCGTAGAACTCTAGAATAATCTGTAACTGGACTCCTAGACTGATAATGGATCCCATGAGTACAGAGTGTTCCATAAATATTATCCTCAGTTGGGAAGAATAAGTTTCCATGAGCTTCAAATCATTGAGTCATGATCTAAAAGACAAGAAAATGAAAATCAAAAGAATCTAAGATCTTAGACTCTATAACTTGAAATAAGACAACAAGAAAGTGAAACATTCCTAAATGCCTTGTAGCCTCTCCCTTATGAGTGTAGAGTGTTACACATCCTTAAAAGAAACTTTACTCAACACAGCTTTGTGGACTCCCAATTGACCATGATCCTAACGCTTTCATACCAACTGGACATGACTTGAACTAGGGCCTTGTCGTAACGGGCATCTCAGGCCAAACAAGGATTAGAGACTACCCCATTTAAAAAACCGACCAACCAAGCACATAACTTGAGACAGATAAATTCCACAGATATAATAAGATAGAGTAATTAAAAGTCAAAGACTTTGGGATATGATCATGACCTTGACCAACCCAAACAAATCTATGCATAAAATGCCAAACCAACAACTATAACCAACAAAAACTAATAACCAAGTATGTGTCCATAACATAATACGATGGAACAATCATAAATACAGTCAAATGGTATCATCCATAATATTAATATAAATGGTAAGGCTAACACCAATACCAACACCGCCCATACAAACCCATAGTAGTTCCATAAAGCCTCTATCCAAAAGTAAAACAATATTAAGTCGGGACATTCTCCTGAGCATAGCCAAAACCAGTGTAAAAAACTAAACTAAATAAAACCATAGGAAATGAAAAAATTAAATATAGCATTTCAATGTGTGCACGTTCATCACTTCAAGTCAACACAAGATGATCCCAATTACAATCACTGAGTAGGAGGTGTAGTATGACTAATACCTACATTGCGTGGGGATATAGCGTTGAAGATGGTTAGAGGTTGGGGAGCTAGGATATAACTCAAGGATAAGGATAAAATAGTGTCAATAGTTCTAAACCAATCAATCAATGCACATATCCAATGCAATACATACATACACATATATATATATACCATGTCGGGATAGGGAACAAGATTAGTATGAACTTTCAATCATTAACCTATGTTATGTAGTGCGGCCGTCATAGTACAAGGCACCCATGGGCTATGTGAGCCTAACTCTCCCCTAGATAGAAGGGCCCTAGTATGTGTAGCCACACGAACCAAAGAGTATACATATCCATATATGCCTTTATGGGGGACTCAAAACTCCCAACACTATTAAGGTGGCTTAGCAATAATACATATAGTAAGCGGGACTCGAACCTCCCATTATATGTTCATTCGAGAGACTCAAACAACCATATAATAAGACACCTGCACCGGCTTATGCGGTTTCTAGTATTAGTCTTTCATACTCCACTTTCATAGACCAACTACACATCCCGCTTTAAAGCACAATTTAAAACCACCATTTCACATATGTAACCATTGAGTCAATTACTTACCAAAGGTACTTCGTTGGTATCATTGTACCAACACTACTTGCAAGTATCCAACATGCCATTACCATTATCAAATTACCATTTATTTAAATCACTTTGGGATTAAAACCAATTGTCTACCAAAAATACTTGTTCAATTTAAAGATTAAGGACTCGAACCCATTGTCTAAATAAGATATAAATCAAGTTAATATTTAGGGACTCAAGCCCATTTAAAAACTTAATCCACCAAGTTTACCATTTAGATCATTTCATGGCCAACAAGGCTTTCACAAATTTATTTATCAACCATTCATATTCATGAGGTCAATGCCTTAGTTCAAAACACCATTGTCATGTGACTATTTCATTTTTTTAGACATTTTCACAAACACTTTGAGGGCATGTTATAATCAAGACCAAAATCAAGGTAAAAAACATCAAGTTTAGTGTAACCCATGACACAATAGTTAATCTACAATTTCCAAGCACCCTCATGTCCAAATTATCACCAAAAAACATGTATAAATGCAAGTTAAATCAAGAGGTAACTATACTCATTCATATGCAACAAAACCCTCAATTTTGGTTTTTAAAACCACCATTTAAGAATCATAATCACACTTAAAATACATGATATTTGATAACTAACAATAAGGGAAGAGTCACATTTCTTATTCAAGAAGATTCATAGAGGCCACAACATGTTTTAATACTGTGGGTCTTAAGGGTTTAAGGTGGAACTGTCTAGAATACCCTCATCTTAAAAGCTGAAAACTGACTCATGGGTTGGTACTGCCATACTCACTAAACCATACCTTATTATACGAGTGTTACCCTTGTCTCATATCCTAGACCTCACCTTGAATTCCTATACTGACAAACATACGACCACCATAGTTTAACTTATATCCTAGCATATGAGAAGAACCCTATAACCTATACCCCAAGTAGAATCCTCAAGACAAAGTTAGGGGAATCATACAACTTAGTCATAAATGACTAGTCGCTTACCATACTTTTATTAAGAAGTCCATTGATACCATGGATAGAAAGTGATATAGAATACTCTGATTTACATACGTGTTGAATACCCCTAACCCGTATCCTATCATACGACTTTTAACGTAAGCCGTGAGTTGTCAAAACTTAAATATCTAGAAATTTTTCTCAGTGTCAAAAACCAAGGTGTTTAAACAAGTATATCTTAGGGGATTCTCGGGTACCCCACAAGTATATGTTCATCATTACCAACCCTCATGTCGGTAAATATAAGTTTCTAGTGTCCATCCATCGGACTCACATCTTTACGGTCAGCTATCACACCAAGCCAATATTTGCCAATTAAAACCTTTAGCCAACACTTAGGGGATTCCCATGTACCCTACAGGATTTCCAATTAAACCAAAGCATTGGACAACAAGGCCTTTCCAATATATTTAAAACCAACCAAATCAATTTAAGTTCCATTACCATATTATTCAATGCAAAGTTTTCAATGAAAGTCAAACCATGTGAAAAAACCATTCTCATTGATATTTTAACAAACTTGATGAAGGCATATAGTTTCCATAACCAAAATCAAGTACCAATTTACCATTCCTATGCAACCAGAAGTCTAGACAATAATTATAACATGAAAATCATATGTTAAAATATGGGAAAATATTATCCAAGTAAGAATAACCAAAAACCCCAACATATATTTTAAAACCCCAAACATACAACATTAATACCATGAAAGCCATCCCAAAAAACATACTTTTTGTTTGAACTACCAATGAGGGAGGACTAACATGCCCTTGATACCAAAGAAGATGGAGAGATTTACTCTTGAAAAACCTTAGTTTAATCACCCTGAGAAAACCCTAGCCCTTTCTTGAACAAAAATCTTAAGAGAGATTTGAGAGTGTTTAGAGTGTGTATGATTGAGAATAATAGGGTAAATAAAGTCCTAAAAGTGTTTTAAGTAGTGGGGTCAAAACAAGTTAAGAGGGGAAATGTCCAAAAGACCCCCAACTTAAACTGTAAAAACTCTTGCAGGTGGGTAAGGTTTGGACCCCTCACACTTAATCAATCATACAAGTGGTACCCTCCACTCGTACCTTTATCAGAAAGTTGGACATCACACACAGTCAACCATACAACTCCCCATGCCCAACTCATTCCCATACCATACCAATAGTACCTTTTCAAGTCATTACCTAACCAGAAACAACTAGGCTAGATACTGGAAAACATATGGTTTCCCTATACCACTAGTGCCCTGAACATACAACTCATTACCATCAAATTGTAACCATAATAGAAACATGACCACCAAACACTAGACATCCTATGAGTTGGATCACATGACCTGTATGCTTACCATACACTTGTATAGTGAGTCGTATGATGAACATAATGCTAAAACTCAAGAAATTTCCAAGGGCCAAAACCCAGGGTGTTTTAATTCTCCCCCACTTGGATTATTCATCCTCGAATGATAGAACAAGGTAGTACACGCACGATTTAAACCACAATACCTCAACTCTGACCTTTAACTAAGTTAGAAAATAAATATGCAAGGAAATAAATCTTTTCTTTAACTAAGTTAGAAAACTAAAGTATGATGAAGAAACATATCTTTCGGATGATTTTTCGAAGCAGAAAATAGGAACAGATACTTTGACTTCATGTCCTCTTAATCATCCCGAGTAGCCTCTTCGACCTTGTGGTTCCTCTATAGACTTTTTACTGAGGCCATGTCCTTGGTCCACAACCGATAAGCCTGCCAATCCAAAATCTCAACTGGGACCTCCTTCAAAGATAAGGAGTTGAAAATATCAATATCCTTGATAAGCACAATTTGAGATGGATGACCTATACACTTTCTCAAAATGGAAACATAAATGTCGGTTCAATGGATCTCAAACTATAAGTCAACTCCAACTCATACACAACATTTCCAACCCTTCTCAAAACCAAGTACGGACCAATATATCGGGTACTAATCTTCCTCTTTATCCCAAGCCATATCACTCCCTTCATGGGACATACCTCAAGAACACCCAATTCGAACCTCAATTTATAATTCTCTTCGCCTCATATCTACATAGAACTTTTAGTGACTTTGGGCAGCCTTAAGTCTATCCCAGATTACCTTTACTATCCTTATGGCTTGGTGAACCATCTACGAGCCAAACATGTCTGCCTCAGCTACCACAAACCACCCAATAGGAGACCTATACCTTCTACCATAAAAAACTTCAAACAGAGCCATCCTAATGCTAGAGTAGTCGCTATTATTATAGGAAATTTCTATACTAGGCAAATGCTCAACATAACTACCACCATAATCAATCACATAAAAATGAAGCATATCCTCCAATATCTGAATAGTTCTCTCTGCTTTCTAATCCAACTGTGGGTGAAAAACAGTACTAACAGTCACCATGGTCCCCAAAACTTTCTAAAATGATAGCCAAAAGTGAGATGATCAAAACAGGAACCCCATAAACTTCATAATCTCATAAAGATACAACCTTGCATAATCCTCGACCAATATGTTAGTCCTCACTAGAAAAAAGTCAGCCAACTTCATCATCCTATCCATGATAACCAAAATTGAATCAAATTGATTTTGAGATGGATGAAGTTCGGTAATGAAATTCTTGTTGGTCACTTACGACTTCCACACTGGTAACTTAATTTCTTGATACAAAACTCTGAGCCTTATGTGCTCAACTTTCACTTGTTGACACACCATGCACTTGGCCATAAAATTAGCTACATCCCACTTTATATTGTTCCACTAATACATCTTCTAAAGGTCATGATACGTTTTAATCGAACTAGTATTAACAATATAACGCGACTCATGCACCTCAGCCAAAATCCTCTCTCACAAACCATCAACATCAGGAACACATAACCTCCCTTGGTACTGCATGCTACCATCACCATTAATATTGAAAGCCATCACTTTTTGCCCACCTATATTACCCTTGATCCTTATCAACAAAGGATCTAACTCTTGTTTCTCATTGATTTTAGCACCAATAGACGACTGTTCCACTTTTGGAATGAATACACTACCATCCTCACAGTCTAAAAGATGACCTCCAAGGTTATCCAAATGTGAATATCCTTCACCAACTCCTGCTTCTCCTTATTCACATGAGCTACACTCCCTATGGATAACCTTCTAAGAGCATTAGCAACCACATTATCTTTACTTGGATGGTAGTAAAGACTCATATCATAATCCTTGAGCAACTAAAGATATCTCTTTTGCTTGAGGTTAAGCTCTTTCTAAGTAAAAATCAGCCATCTTATTTGCCAGAGGTTAAGCTCTTTCTTAGTAAACACGTACTGCAGGCTCTTATGATCAGAAAAGATAGCCATATGCACTCCATACCAATAGTGAAACCAAATTTTCAACATGAACACCATAACTAATAGTTCCAAGTCATAAGTTGGACAATTCGTCTCATCCACCATCATCTGTCTAGAAGCATAGTTATCACCTTTCCATGTTACATCAGAATACAATTAAGTCCCACACAAGATTTATCACAGTAGACCACAAACCCATGCATGCCTTTATAAAAGGTCAAAATCGAAGGTAAAGTTATCTTATCCTTCAACTTTTCAAAACTCCCCTCACAAGAATCAGTCGAAAGAAATTTACCATATTCTAAGTCAATTTAATAAATGAGGTAGCTATAGTCAAAAAAATCTCCACAAACCTCCTATCATAGCTAGCCAAACCTAAGAAGCTCCTAATGACGGTTGGAGTCATGGGTCTAGGCCACCTTATAACCACTAAAACCTTTTGCAGATCTACCATGATCCCTTCACTAGAAATGATATGACCATGAAAACTAAGAGCGTTCAACCAAAACTCATATTTTAAAAATTTGGCATATAACTGCTATTTTTTCAAGGTCTGTTATACCACATGGAGGTAATCGGCATGATCCACCTCACTCTTAGAGTACACCAAAATATCATCTATGAATACAATGATGAAAAGGTGCAAAAATAAAAGAAATACCCTATTCATCAAATCAATGAATGTCGTCGAGGCATTGGTCAAACCAAACGACCTCACCAAGAACTCTAAATGACCATACCCGGTGTGAAAAGTGATCATAGGGATATCCACCTTCCTAATCATCAACTTATGATACTTTGACCAAAGATTAATCTTAGAGAAAAACTTAGCACTCGACAACTAATCAAACAAATGATCTATCCTTGTAAGAGGGTTCTTATTCTTTACCATCACCTTATTTAACTATCGGTAATCAATGCACATCTAAAGGGAACCATCCTTCTTATGCACTAATAACACCGATGCACCCCCAATGGGACACACTAGGATAGATGAAACTATTTTCTAAAAGATCCTTGAGTTGTTCCTTAAGCTCCTTCAACTCAGCCGGAGACATTCTATATGGTGGAATAGAATTGGACAATAGTCTAGCACAAGATCAATACCAAACTCAATCTCCCTATCAGAAGGAACACCAGGAAGGTTGTCAAGGAAGACCTCGGTAAATTTATTCACCACGGGGATGAAATGCAATGAAGGACCATCCAAGTTAGAATCTTTAACCTAGACAAGAAGATAGAGAAACCCCTTGGAGATCAACCTCTGATTGCTAAGATATGATATAAATTTTCCCTTAGTATCAAGGGAACCACCCTCCCATTCAATAACCGGCTCATTAGGGAATTTAATGACAACCTTCCAGGCCCGACAGTCTAGAGACACAAAGCACGACGACAACAAATCCAACCCTAATATAACATCAAAATCCACCATAGTTTCTTTACTACCAACTAATACCACACACTCCCTATAGACTCTTTTTGCACTGACAGAGTCACCTACTAGGGTAGAGATAGAAAAAAGGTATTAAACACACTCTGGACCAAAACCAAAATGCATAGCCACAAATGGGGTCACATAAGAGAGAGTGGACCCCACATCAAGTAAATAGTACATATCACGATAAAAGAGTTTCAACATACCAATCACGAAATCAAGTAATGCCTCAAACTCCTGGCATGCAGTGAGAGCATAGAGACGGTTTTGACTAGTGTCTATCTAGATGGTGCTCCCTTTGGTGTAGAAGCTAAAGAAGAGGCAATAAGAACCTTGATTTACCTTGAAGCTACCTTACCAATAGGATTATTTCTAAGAATATGCCCTTAATGAAAACAGTTTAAGCACTTGTCCCTTCTCTTATAACAGAAGCCTTGATGCAATCTACCATAAAACCTACATGAAGGATATAATAGAGACTTATAGCCTGAGATTGGGCACCTTCTACCCTAAATTTTCTTCTCCATGGAAACACTTATCATCCAACGACTTTGGGTAGGGAACACTAGATGTTGGGTAAGACCCAAAATAACCCCCTTCTTCTTGGACAACTTTCCACCATCCCTACCACTCTACTGTTGGACACCATCCTACTTAGAGAACCTAAACTTTTTTCCTTACCTTTTTTCTAACTTAGGTTACTTGTTCTTTTCTTCATCTTCCAACTACATGGATACCATCAACCATGAGATATCTTTGTCGTTTATTAACAAGGCTAATTTACTTTCCAAAATCAAGTCTCGATACATACTCAAAGTGAACTTCCTCATCCTCACCCTCAAATGAGAAACTAACTTTGGAGAATACCATGATAACTGGTGACACTTCAAGGCATACTCTTTGACCGATATCTTACCCTGCTTCAGATTAACAAACTCATCTATTTTTGCTTTTTTTTATCTCCTAGTTGACAAAACTAGTCCAGAAAAGCATTAGAAAAATCCTCTCACGGAGATGACTTTGTATCATCACCCCTTGGTTGATCCTATTTTGCATACTATTGGTACGCCATATCCTTCAGTTGATAGGTGGCAAACTCCACGTCCTCCATATTTATCGTATGAACAACTAAAAAAATCATTCCCAACTCATTCAGATAATATTGAGGATCTTTCTCAACCCTATCATCTGTAAAGGTTACAGGGTTAAACTTCATGAATGGTTTAACCCTTGTAGACTCACAAGATGGAGTAACAGGAATGCCATGCTCATACTGAGTAGCTACCAAGTGTGCCAACATATAAATATATTGACAAAACTCAGCATTCATCACTTTAACCTAAGGAGTTTAAGATGTTCTAGAGGGAACCAAGGGAACTATATAAGGGCAATTAAGAACTATACCCCTAGACCAAGTATAGATCTTATAAGTAGAGTGTGTCCCATCAACATTGTCCCCAGTTGGGACGGAGGATTTTTCGTGAACTTTAGATAATATAGGTATTATCTGAAAAGTGAATAAACGAGAACTAGAGAAGATTTCATGACTTAGACTATACAGCTTAAAGACACAACACAAGAAAGAGAAATATTCATAAATGTCTTGTAGCCTATTCCTTATGAGTGTGGCACGCTATACACCCTTAAAAGAGACTTCCTTGACATAAATTTATGGACTCCCAATTGACCATAAACCTAAGGCTCTAATACCAATATGATATGACCCAAACCAGGTCTAATTCAGGTTGGGTGCCTCAAGCCCAATCAAAATCAAAGACCACCCCAATACAAAACCATAAATGCCCTACACTTAATGTCAGGTTAATTTTGAATATATAAAAAGATAGAAAAATTCTAATTGAAGACAATAATAAGAATTCATAACCATAGACAACAAAATATCCAACCAAACATCAAATTAGTGTTAGACCGAATACCAATGCTATGGCTGACACCAAAATCGACAATGCTCATACCTATAGTAAACGCACAAAGCCTCTATCAAAAAATCAAGAACATTCAATCAGGAAATTACCCAACCATAGCTAAACCAAAGTCTAAGAAAGAAACAAAAGTATGAAAATATATCCATAACATGAAATGGAGACTTTCAGAGTATGAAAGCTCACCACTTTAGTCTGACACAAATGTTGTCCCCAAATCTAAGTCACTAAATAGGTGGATTACAATGACTGGTTCCTACATCGCGTGAAGATACAGTTCCCAAAGATGGTTTAGCGAGTGAACCCTAACATGTACCAAAGAATAAGGAAAAAAGAATGCAAATATTTAAAAGAAGATAAATAATTATGTGTGATATCATTCATACATATATATATACACACACCATGCCAGGAAAGAGAACTAGGTTTAGCATGCATTTAAAATCTTAGCCTGGGTTGTGTAGCTTAACCATCCTACAACTACCCACTGGCTATATAGGTCCAGTGTTACTTTTTAAATGAGCCCCAGTGCGTGTATCTACACAAACTGGAGATATCATAGGGGTTACAGATTCCTATGTGCCATTCTCCCTCTATGATACATTTATTCAAGTATAAATTAGGGGATTCTCATGTACCCCATAAGTATATGGTCACCATGACCAACTCTCTTGGTGACAAACATGAGTTTCTAGTGTTTTTCCATTGAATGTACACCTTCAAGGTCCGCTATCACACCCCGCCATTATTACCCTATTAAAACCATTAGCACATAACCAAACCACCAATTCCAATAGTTAATTACCAAGGCATTATGAAGTGGTATTGTCATACCGACTATAGCTAGCATGAAATGTCATTAGCCAACACTTAGGGGATGCCTATGTACCCCGCAAGATTTCAAATTAAACCCAAGACATGGACACCAAGGCCTTTCCAATCCATTTAAAACCAACCAAACCAATTTAAGTTCCATTACCATATTATGCAATGCAAAGTTTTCAATGAAAGTCAAACCATGTGGAAAATCCATTCTCAAGGGCATTTTAAAAAACATGTTGAGGGTATATAGTTTCCAAAACCAAAACCAAAAACATATTTACCATTCCCATGAAACCACAAGTCCAGACCATAATTATAACATGAAAAGCATAAGTAAAAACATGAGAAAACATTATCCGACCAAGAATAACCAAAAATCCCCAAAATATATTTCAAAACCCAAAACATACATCATTAATACCATGAAAGCCATCCTTGAAAACATGATTTTAGTTTGAACTAACAATGAGAAAGGAATAACATGCCTTAGATACTAAGGAAGATAGAGAGATTTACTCTTTAAATCCCTTAATTGAATCACCTTGAGGAAACCCTAACCCTTTTTTAAACCAAGAGCTTGAGAGATATTTGAGAGTGTTTTTAATTAAGAATAATAGGGTAAATAAAATCCTAAAAGTGTTTTAAGTCGAGGGGTAAAAATAAGGTATGAGGGAAATGTACATAACACCCCCAACATAAACTATAAAAATTCCCACAGGTAGGTACGATTTGAACCCCTTACCCATATCGAATCATACGAGTGGTACCCTCAACTCGTACCTTAATTAGAGAGTTGGGAATCACATACTATCCACCATACAAATTCCCTTTCCTATCTTGTTCCCATACTATACCACTAGTACCCCTTCAAGTCATACCCTAAGTAGAAAAACCTTGGCTATACACTGTACAACATACGATTTCATTATACCACTCATAGCATAAACATGAAACTCATCACCATAAAATCATAACCACAACAAAAACTTAACTACCAAACACTAGACATCCCATGAGTTGGATCACCTGACCCATACCCTCACCATACAACTTATATGGTGAGTCGTATGGTCAATAAAAAGATAAAACTGAGGAAATTTCCAATGGAGAAAACCTAGGGTCTTACAATTTTTAGAACAATCATATCATTTCTTAGTAGTTCTATTGCATATTTATATTTTTTTCATTTATTCGTCTATCATTTAGCCCATCACTTAATGTTCCAGGCTAGGATTTGGTTTATCTACTGGTGGGTTAAAGTAGGTGTCATTATGACTGGGAAGTTGGATTATGATATCCTAAAACCCTAGAGTGAAATCTAAAATTTAACTTCAGATTATATTCACTCAGAATAAAATGAACTCGTATGTCGATTTAATCTAAAATGAATGGTAATTTGACCCCAAAATCAAGATTTATTCTAATAACTCTTGTTCTATGTTTTGATAATTCCTAATTGATTCTCTAAGAACCAGGTCCACTACATGCTTTGCCAAAGTACAGTTGTCACACTCGATAAATTTTTTTCTTATAGCACAATAATTGTGTATGTGCACCGTGTACGCGAATGGACACCTGGTCTAATAAAACTTTTAATAAAAATTTCTATACTAGTATGAATACGAAAGGATACACATTATTCAATAGGTTCTTCGAATCCATGTTTCCAAGTATGGCGGAAAAAACCCTCATAGCTTAAAATATGATAACCATATTTATCTTTATCTTATTGTTCTTGAGCTGGGTTCCAAAACTGATTCACTACAGTGTTGTGTGTAAAGATTTTTGTTCTGCTTTTGAGTTCTCTTAGTTAAAGTTACCTAAGTGGTATTATCTAGAGTTAGTTAATTTGAAGAGTGCTTGGATAGATTTGTCTTGGGGACGTTTGTGATAGAGTTATTGCAAATCCTTTGAACTTAAAGTTAAGTTCAAATGGAGTCTACAATCATGAGTTGTTTTGAAAATTGTGGAGTTTGAAAAAGCCTGTGAGAACAAAAAAGGTTCCTTAGCGGTGGTGGACTCTTGTATTTAATGAATTCTTATTAGAGCAAGGTCACTAAAAAAGGTTCATACCTAATGTTGTCTGTTGGCCGTGGATGCACCGCTTATTCTAGAGGAAGGATAATATACGTTCAGGCTACCTCAATTTAATGACCAATATTATGGGTGGTGGAAAAATACAGTGTATGACTTTTTTATTGCTGAAGATAGTAAGCTAATGAATATGATACTTGAAGGTCCTTATGTCCCCATAAATAAAGTTAAAGAAAGAGAGTTAACTAGGCTGGTTGTTAAGAGTAGAAAAGATTATAATGAGGATGATCATAAGAAGATTGAAATGAACTTCAAGGCTACGAAGTTACTTGTTTGTAGGATGGACTAGATGAATAAAATTGTATCTCTGTGTATTAAAGTGCCAAGGAGATTTAGGACTGCTTAAGGACTGCCCATAGGGGGACAAGTCAAGTAAAGGAATCAATAGTGGATATGTTAACTAGTAAATATGAAGCCTTCTCTATGAAGGAAAGTCAAACCATACAAGAGATGCACACCAAATTTACTTCAATCATAAATGAGTTATTCATCCTTGGTGAGGTGATTCCACGTTATAAGGAAGTGAGGAAGACTCTAAGAGTTCTCTCTATGTTATGGGAGAGTAAGGTTGATACAATTTGTAATGCTGAAGATTTATAGATATTAACTATGGATGAATTGAATGGGAACTTGAAAACTCATGAATTAAAGAAATAACAAGAATAAGAGAAGAAGTAGCCCAAAAACGAGAAGTCACTGGCTTTAAAATCTTCAAAATCATAGTCTAGTAAGGAGGATGATGATGTTTCCTACTTAGCTAGAATGATTGTCAGGCCATGAAGATGAGTGGTAAGTTTTAAAGGAAAGAAAGTTGAAATAAGCAAGGACATGTTTTTAAGGTTTATAACAAGTATGGGAAACCCGAACAATGTTTCTTTTCTAAAACTTATTTTGATCACAATTAACTATTACCATTTAAGTCTATTGTTATTAGATAAAATCATACCATCTTACTAAGATAAACCCTAGAAATGTGGATCGACAATTAAACACCAAATTACTATTGTCTTTATCTTTTCCCATTCACTATTCCTCTTTTGGAGTAAGTAGAATAATCTAGGAGGGATCCTAATGTTGGCCACATGTTAAGAAAACTTTTATATTAAAGATAAAGTAATACATGCACTGGTAGAGATTCAGAATAACTACAACACTTTCTCTACTTTGTCAATTCGCCAGGGTTTTCACAACCCTAGATTTGGGTTTTTAGACACTCATGTGTGTGAAGAAATCAATAGCATTCATAATTGATGAAATCACAATGATAAGAATTGTCAAAACCCACAACCATTACTAAATTAATCAATTGAAGTCAATACACGTAAATCCTAAGATCAAAATAAGTCTTGGAATCAAAATAAGTTTGTGAATATCAAAAGTTCATTACTTCTACTAAAAAAATACATAAAGGGTATTTATAGTACATGAGGAAATCCTAAAAGCAAAGCCCAAATAAAATAGGATAAAAAATGATCGGTGGCCACATGTGGTTTGTACCTACAGTCTGGTACCCAACACAGCTAGAACCCGCGGTCCTGACACTAGCGCAAGTACAAACCGAAAGTACCGGGTGATGTGTGGTAAATTTACCATTCATTTGCACTAAATATTCACAAACACTACTTTGATTTAAATGTAAAAGTGAGACGTATTTTGTCTTAATCTACTAATTCCCATATTTTGTTGGTGTACAAGTGTTAAGAAGAAAAGAAGCAAACTTGAGCTGAAAAGGATCAAAAGGGGAATTGACTTGCAAGAGCCGGACAAGCTAAAACAAGATCAGGACTACGATCACGTTGGACTTACCGTGATTGCAATAAGCACGATCACAATTAATCTTTTGTGATTGCGTAAGAGCAGAAAATAGTCCAAGGGAAGAAATGACATTTTGACCAGACGACCCTATATCCTATTTAAGGCTCAAAATCCATTTAGTAGGGGGAATCCATCATTCAAAAACCCTACCTCTATCCTTACTTGAGGGTTTTGTAATTTCTTGGAGATTGGATCTTAAATTTGAACTAATTTAAGAAAAATTTAAATTAGAAGAGCTTGAAGTGTAGATTTGTCTTTGTCTATTGAAGATTCATTTGAGTATAAAGTATGGTTTGTCCTCTTTTTATTTACTTATGAATAACTTAGCTGGATATCTTGATATATTTTTTTTTCATTATCCATATGATGTGCTAGATCTACCTATTAAGATTATGCTAGATTAGGGTGTAAATATATGTGGGATATGATTTGTTTGTGTATTTACTAGTTTGTGATGTAGGGGTATTCTATTGCTTGAATAAACTTCTTGGGATTTGGGGGTGAAATCCCCAAATACCCAAATGGGTTTGATGGATGAAAATCCCAAGCTCTTGAAAGTTTAAAACATCCTTGAAAGAGAGGTTTGGGTGAATTTTAGAAACCCACCTCATCCTTGAAAGAGGGATGTGGGGAACCAAACTAATAGTAGATAATTTATAGGTATATCTTGCCATTTTTTCACTATATTAGACATAAGGGTGATTAGGAGGTTGACTATACCATGGGTATCATCATAGAAATAGGGATTTCCAATTGAGGTATTGGTGGGCTTTAATTGACACACTTTTTAGGTACTCGATCTTTGAGGTTTCGTTGAAAAACTAACCCCAAGAACGTTCAACCTAGCTTACCACATAATCAACAATTGAAATTTTCACTGAATCTTCATGAATCCATGTGTAACTTGACCCTAGGAAAGCATAACCCTAAGATCCATTACTAATTAATTACCCTTTAATTGATTTTAGCCTTAAATTAGTCCCTTCGAAGCCCAAGAATTGCTTTCACACTCATCAAGATTGAAAACCCCCAAACTATAATGTACCATAGGTTTGAACATAGAAATTAACTATTATTTCGAACCTACTCAATAGCCACTCACATTGTTCCTCATGGATTCGATCCTAACTCCAAAGTTGGGTAAATTTATTAATGATAACCAACTTGCAGTTAAATTGACGTGTAAGTTGAGCATTATTAAAAAATGGCACCATTGCCGGGGAACAATTCCTCGTATTGAGTTAGTTTGGAATTTTACTGTACTTGCTTAGATTTAAACTTATAAATAGTTGTTTGTAATTTTATTTTATTTGTTTTGTTAGTTTAGTTCTTATTTTTATTTATTGTTTAGTTGTTAATATGGCATCTTGGAATGAATGTGTGTTTGGTGGTTGGAAATCATACCTTGATGATCCATGTCAATATTGTGATGGACCCCACTATTTATAAGATTGTATATATGCTCCCCGTAAAGCGATGAGTGTACTATCTCGATATTATAGGGAGTATGGTTGTTCTCTACGTGGTTGTTGAGATGAACATTGGAGTGATTATCTAAATGCCCCCTCCCCCTGTGATACTAACTCGGTTGCTAGTTCTTCTCATGATTTTGATAGGTCTTATGAGAAGGAAATGGAAGAACAAAGTGGAAAAAGTATTAGTGTTGAAGCAATGCTTCAATGTATCATAGAACGAGTGAAATAAACGGAGGATTGTTTACGATATTAGAGTGATTGTGAAAATACCCCTCCCCATGTTATGCTAACCCAAATAATAGTATTTGTGTGGATTTGATAGGTCTTATGATGAATAAAGGTAAGAACGAATAATGGTAATAGTGGAGTTGAAGAAATCGTTCAACATATCTTAGAGTTAACAACAATGGTAGAGGAGGAAACAACTCTTATACTCCAATCCAATAAGGCATTCGGAGAGGAAATCTTGAAGATAGAAAATGTGAGCAGGGAAATTAATCATTCAAACACCACAACCATGCCCACTCTTTTAAATAAGCTTGATATTGAAAAACCCTTACTGATTTCCCAACCAACCAACCCAAACATGAGAGATTATGGAAAAATGAAAGAAATGGTACTAGAGTCGGAAGAACAAGACAAACAAATCCCTTATGAAAACTCTAGTCCATTTCAGAGCTAAGATGACCAATGGAATGCAACTCTAAAATTAAGGGAAAGGCCCCATTCTATCCATTTTTAAATATTATGCTTGATACATTTGATAAAAGCCAATCCACCTAAACATGTGATGAATATTGGAGAGAAGGAGCAATTTCCTTATATTTTTGAGTTTGACCATCCAAAAGGGCATGCTAAAGCCCTAATGTTGAAGGAAAAGAAACTTAATGACCGATGTCCATGTAGTATCCTAAAAATACTCTCACTATTGCCCAATGAACCCACACACAAGTCGAATAAAAAATTGGGTAAACGATTCAAATCTTCAAAGTGTCATGATCGAGCATGCATCATTGTGCCATTAATTTTGCCCCAAAAGCCTTGGAGATTAAATGACCAAAAGAGGGGAAAAAAGTTTAAATCCCTTAAGTGGACACACAAATGAGGATCAAAGAAGCGCCAAGCCGCAACTTCAAACCAAGCTCTTGATGGGAGGAAACCATCATTTTCATGTTTACATGATTTATTTTTTAATAAGTCAGATAATTTTGATGTTTTATAGGTACTTTGGACAGGATTGAAATCCAAACTAAAGGGAAAACCATGTTTGAGAAGTGTGGTAGCCCTGCAGAAAACAAGGTAAAATAGAGGAGCAAAATGACTCAGGTACCGCGAGCCTGAGGATCGTGATCGCGATAATCCCTCCAGCCAACACCTTGGTTATCATTTCAGTTTTAGAGAGCCCTTTAACCCTTCTTATACTTTTGTGTTATGTAGTAAGGTCACTACAAGTCTTACAGTTAAGGGGTGCTTCCCTACCCTAGTATGTATTCATTGGTTTACATTACTCAAACTTAGTTCACTCAAAGCATGAAAAATTTGTGAATTGATTATTTTCGTTTGTTGTTTTCTATTTCTTTTACTAATAATGTTAGACAAGCCTTTCCCTATGATTTATTGAATGACTTCATTCTTAATGGAAAAGCATCATGCCTGGGTTTTAAGCCATAGATGTAGGGGAAGTCTTAGTACCTGTGGTATCAAGATCATAAATACAAGAGAAGTCTGAGTACTTGTGGCATTCTAAATTTATGATCACACTCATGCCATTGGCAAAGTCTGAGTAGCCATATGGTTTGTTTGCCCATATGAATCCAAAATGTGAGACAAAAGCATGGGTTGCTGCCATTGTTAGAAAATTATGTGTGGTATAAGTGCAAAGAAAACACCCCCTCTAACAATTTTCTTTTCAAAAATCATGGGCATGGATGTCAGCAACATTGTAACAATTCTTATTCTTTTTTTTTGACTCCAAATTTTTGACTTGTGAAAATTGGTAGATACTATATTTTTGTCTCTATCGTGAGGGGAAATTGAGCCTAATTGGAAAGTTCACATGCCAAGTGTGGTGAGCTTATTTGTCTAAATCTCATGTGTACTTGTACCATCTAGAACTTTCCCTATTAGTCTCTCAAGGCAAATTTTTATTGTATTTGGTTGGATAGATGATCTTAGACCATCCTAGCGACATTAGAGGTCTACTTTTGCCTAAAAAGCCTATCAGTACATAGATGTTACCCCTGGTCACCCACTTTGACCCGTCGGACCTTTCTTTGGTAAACACATTGCAAGCTGTGAGCCTTTAAATTCTTATCCATCTTTTCAATCCTATCCTCCTTGGACTTAAAAAAGAAAATTGAGGCTAAAAGCCTATGTTGGGGGTATTTAAGATTGGAAGAGTTAACTTCTGGCCATGAGAATGTAAGTTATTTCCTAGGAGCTAAGTTTTGAGAAAAAATGAATAGAAAAAAGAAAGGACCCAGGAAAGGAAAGAAAAACATTAAATGCACAAGGAAAAAAGGTAAAAAGAAGATGCTTTCCAAAAGATGGGTGAATCAAGGTAGTAAAATAAAGCATATTCTTAAAGAGTGAAAACAATAGAAGTGGCCCATGGTCAAAAGTTAGATTTTTTTTTAAAAAAAGGGTATAATGTAGATGTTCAAGGAGGGTATAGTCACTTGGATCCCAAATAATATCCTACCCTACCCTAAACCTATGTTATAAGATCAAAAATCCATGTGACATCTCCAACCAAGTACACTGACTGTAGTGCCAATTGAAAATAGGGTCAAGCCTATGGCATGGTACTTGTTCACCTCAAAAGTTCTTGATATAGAGAGAGAGTTTTGTACTTAAATTCCTTATTGCATATTTGATATCTTGGTGTGTGGAATTTTCCTTCTTGTGAGCAGGCTTTTAAACAAATTGAGGTGGGTGATTTTTTTATCTCCTGAAAAATAAGGAAAAGGATTATAACGTAGTTGAGGTCAAAAAAGAGTCATTTCTTAAGTATTAGTAATTGTTGCATGATTGCTGTTTGAAGTCTTTTGCATTCTTAATTTTTAGTTTTATGATGAGGGGTGTCGGGAGATTAGCTTTGCCCATGTTTGAAGAGCTACTTATGGTAGTACCTAAGCTTGAAATCATTATGATTATTGGGTCTTATAATTGGAAGTAAATGTGAATTTTCTCATTGTTAGAAGCAGTGTTCCTTGAGGACAAGAAAGGCTTTAAGTTGGGGGTGATGATGAGGGGTGGATTTACCACTCATTTGCACTAAATATTCGTGAACACTACTATGATTTGATTGTAAAAGTGGGATAGATTTGGGGTTAAATGTACTAATTCCAATATTTTGCAGATGTACAAGTGCTGAGAAGAAAAGAAGAAATACTTGAGATGATAGCGATAACAAAGGGAATGGAATTGCAAGATCTTGACAAACTGAAGCAGGATCAAGATCTAGACCTCAATTAGCGCCCACAGTCTTGCCAAGTCAAGATAGTCAATCAACTGGGATCACGATAGACTTACCACGATCGTAGTAAGCGCATCGTTATCATTCTTTTGCGATCGCATGAGAGCAAGAAATAGCCCAAGGGCAGAAATGTCATTTTAACCAGCAGACCCCAAATCCCATTTAAGGCTCAAAAACCATTTATTAGGGGGAATCCATCATTCAAAAACCCAACCTCACATCCTTAGTTAAGGGTTTTGTAATTTATTGGAGCTTGTAACTTAAATTTCTACTAAATTGAGATAAGATTAAATTAGAGCAGCTTGAAGGGTAGATTTGGCTTTGTAAATTGAAGATTCATTTCAGTCTAAAGTGTGGTTTATTCGTTCTTTATTTTCTTCTAAATAACTTAGATCGACATCTTGGTATATTTATTTTCATTATCCTTATGATGTGCTACATCTACCTCTAGGGATTATGCTAGATTTGGGTGTAAATATGTGTAAGATGTGATTTGTTTGTAGATTTACTAGTTTGTGATGTGGGGTTTTTCTATTGCTTAAATAAATTGGTTGGGATTTGTTGGTGAAATCCCCAAATTCCTAAATGGGTTTGATTGATGAAAATACCAAGCTCTTGAAAGTTCAAACCATCCTTGAAAGAGGGGTTTTGGGGAACTTTAGAAACTCACCTCTTCCTTGAAAGAAGGATGTGGGAACCAAAGTAATAGTACAAAATTTATAGGTTTGTCTAACCAATTTTTCACTATCTTAGACATAAGGGTGATTAGGAGGTTGACTATACCGTGGGTATCAACCTACAACTAGGGATACCCAAATGAAGTATTGGCTATCTTTAATTGACACACTCGTTAGGTACTCGAAAGATTCAATTAGTGATATCCTTGAGGTTTTGTTGAAAAACTAACCTCAAGGACTTTCAACCTAGCTTACCACATCATCATCAATTTAAATTTGCACTGAATTTTTATGAATCTATGCATAACTTTCCCCTAGGTAAGAATAACCCCAAGATCCATTCTAAATTGATTACCCTCTAATTTATTTTAGCATTAAATTAGACCTTTAGAAGCCCAAGAATTGCTTTCACATTCGACAAGATTGAAAACCCCCCAAACTATCTTGTACTTTAGGTTTGAACATAGAAAGTAACTTTTATTTTGAACCTACTCAATCTCAACTCACATTGTTCCTCGTGTATTTGACCCAGACTCCAAAGTTGGGAAAATAATGGATGTGTATGTTTAGCATTATAACCAGGAGAAAAAATCCTGCAAGTTCAACTCTCGGTATTTTGAACTTATGGCACTTTCTTTTCCTACATGTAGTCCGTAGGTCCTAAATGCTGCCACATATTGACTTTGTAAGTGTCAGGATTCATCTTTTTAGCTCTACTTCAATTCTCGAAAATGCTTTGATCACGATTAAGCCAAAAAAAAATTTTGAATATCCATAATTGCTCCAAAAAGTAGCCAAAACATATTTTTTTCACCTTTTTCATGAACTTATCATCCAAAACATGATTTCATGTAAAACATACCCGAAAGGCATCATATCTAAAAAATGACCTAAAAATATACATTTTTTCCTTATTTTAAGCATCAAAAGTTCTATATTTCTGTAGCACGTCAACACCCTCAACTTAGAACTTTTGCATGTCCACAGGCAACAAAACATAACTAAAAAAAAATGACATTTAACTAGGAGAAACTAAGCTATTCAAGGCAGTCAATCAATATTTAAACTTAAATTACAACTTTCCCCTCCAATCTTATTTTTCAAACCCACCTGTGTATCAACATAAAGCACCACACTGTGACACAATGGGATCAAGGTATGAAAATTACATTAGAAACAAAAAAAACTCATATATACAAGTTACACTACCTGAAATATCCAAATAGCTAGAAATATGACTCAAGTGCCCTAACAACAAGGATGTTCCACTCACTCATACGAAATCATGCATGTTAATGCAGGGATGGTCAAGATACACTCTCACTCAGAAGAGAAATTCCTATTAATGCATTTCAAATACCGTAGGCTTGCCCTTATTTTCTTGACCTTAGCATTTAAATAGTCAAGTCGGGATTACTATAGGACTTTTCTCAGCTTGTAATGTAGTCTTGGAGGTTTGTATGGTACATATGGAAATGTAAAGTGACAAAGACACCTTGGAACTATGCTAATGTAATAACCTGTGGCATTATTGACTTGATACCACACTTAGTAGCATGCTTAAAAAGCTAACAACCTGAAAATTTTCTACATGTCAAAAGGACTTAGTCATATTTTAAGCTCCTAAACATTTATGAATTCTAAATCTCCCATTTTGATCTTGAGATGTAGATTTTAGGGTTGTTTCATGTTCAGGGGTGCAAGTAACAGGTCTTGGGTAAGTTTTGGTTTTTTTCGACGGGGTTTGAGGCATGTTTAGAAAATAAAAACAGAAGGTCACCGTGATTTCACCACATCACGGTGACTAAAAAGGTGTGACCTTCACTGCATTGAGGTAAAGAGAAAAAAAACAATTGTCATTTCCTGTGACTCACCACGATTGCATCACGTTGTGGTGAGTTTAGCGATGAGGGCATCACTGCATCACAGTGAAGGCTAAATCGGCATTTTAGTTGTGAATTTAAATCCATGGGGTAGACTCATCTTTTCCCTAAGTCCCCAAGTCATGTAAAAAGTGACTTAAACATCTTTTGGGAAGAATATGCCTAAATTCACTTAAATCCATCAATAACAAAATCCTAACTTCCCTCCTAAAGATCAAGGATTTATTTTTAAGTTCAAGATTTCTAAGAAATGAGTCAAGATTCGAGTCCTATTCTTCAAACTAAGTAATTTAAGGTATGTGGGGTTTTCCTAAACTACATGGGCATGTTGAAATCATTTTATAATGTTTTGAATGTTAATAAATCATGTACTTATGAAGGGTTTTGAATTTCATTAAAAAACATACATTGTAGACTCTTTCACTGATATTATGTTTTGGTCTTGAGGCCTTCCCATAAATATTAATTTTTTGTGTATATGTATATATGTCATTTTCAGTATTAAAATACGAATTGAGAGAAAGAATAATGAACATTCCCTCTCTTATTCTGCTACTCCTTGCATTAAAAATTATGGGTTACTAAATTACATGTCTTAAAGTATGAGTCAAGAGACTGACAATCTTATATGAACTTTATGTTGATTTATAATTGAAGAGATGGATAACTTCTTATTTTTAAATGCTAAATGTGATAATCAAAGGAATTCCATGCTTATTTTGAGAAATTTACCACCATTTGTTGAATGTTGAAAAGAGAGAATCTTTGCATAGTTTGACATGTATTTTGAAATATGAATCCTCTTGTACTATTTGAATGACTTGATGGTACAAAAGTTGATTTGAATAAAAGATCTATAACATGATAATGTATGGCTTTGAGATATGACTTGAAAGTCTTGGTATGAAGTAACCAAACAGATGAATGCCATAACAGGGTAAGATTTTTAGATTTTGATTTCAAAGGATGCATGTCTTAAAGATTTAAAAATAGGTTTAAAGAGAGTTAGGTGGTTACTCAAAGAAGGCACCGGTTTAGAAAACCCATTGCCCAAAACTGTGTTTTGCCGATATAGAATTGTTATTTACCTAAGAGGGATTATATGTTGGCCTAGTGCTATTTGGTATATTAGATATATAGACTACATCCTTGCGGCAAAATTAGGTTGGGGGATTGGACGCTGAATTAAGGGAGGATTCCATATAGCCCGTGGGATTGTAAAGTTGTAGGGTGTACCACCTAGCTCAGAAGTAAGATAAAGAGTTGAATTGTTATTTACAAAAATGTTTATAAAGACTATTGAATATGCCATGTATTTTAAACTATTTTTGACTAACATGTTTTTATGAATTACTCTCACTTACATTACATATAAGTATGTTATTTTGGATTGCTCTATATACCAGTACATCTACATTTACATCCTATATTTCTAAATATGAGTCATAGTCTTGGGGTCCCGCTAAGATGTAGATTCGATATCTGAGACTTGGAGTAGGTAAGCCTTCTATATTCCAGAAGGTCGGTTTATGAGACATTGTTATTTCATTATGGTTTATGGTCTGACTGGAGGCCTTGTCCCAGTTTTAGAAAAATATTGATTTTTGTATCATTAGAGATTTCACTGACTAGTGTCATGTGTTTTGAATGTTATGAACCCCATTTTGTATTATTCAACTTAATTAAAGGATTGACCATGTTTTCGTATGATATGTTTTTCCGCACTTATCTATGTTGAATACTAATTCTGTGTGATTGCCAGATAGAGAGGGTGTTTGGGCCTCCATGGTGTGGGATGCTTATCACAGCTAGTGCCTCATCTCGAGTCTTCACAAACTTTATATCAGAGTTCTATTTATGGGTGTGTAGCATGCCACACTTATAAGTAGGAGGCTACTAGGTGTTTAGGAATGTCTCTCTCTTTCTTTCATGGTTTAATCCATGTTGTACAGTATGAATATCCTCTAACCAATTGTTCCCTGTATTTTAGAAAATTGATCATGCCTCCTTGTAGGACGAACAAATAAAACACCTAAGTTGAGGATGTTTGTCCCACTCTGGGATATGGACCCGTAATAGAGATTGTACCTTAGAGTTTATGGCTACTCTGGTAGTTTCTCAAGTTTTGACCATTCCACCTCGGGCTCCCAGACTGGTGTTAACCATCCTCAGCAACCTCAGAGGGAAGTTTGAATGTTGAGTTTTGACAGTCCATCCATATGATTACTCAGCTGGTGGCCTCTCAGACCCATTGGTCTAAAGATGTGGGTTTTGTGTTTGGTTCGTCTGAGGTTACATGGGTTGGTTAATTCAAGATACTAAACCCACCTATGTTTATTGGTACAAAGGTTAAGGATGACCCACAAGGGTTCATGGATGAACTGGAGAAAATTTGCAGTGTTATTCATGTGAATGAAGTTTAATGGGTTGATTTGGTAGCCTATTAGTGGTATAATGAATGGGAGAATTTGAGGAGTAATAATGATTAGCCTTCTGTGTGGAGTGTATTTGTGGAAGCTTTCCTGAACCGATTCTTTCCACAGGAATTAAGGGAGTCAATGGCTGAAGAATTTAAGAATTTAAAGTAAGGAAAAAAGAGTGTTAAGGACTATATAATGAATTTCACCCAGCTGTCCAAGTATGCTCTATAATTAGTGGGTAACATAAGAGCACACATGAGGAAGTTTGCATTCGGCCTATCAGATGATTTGGTGTTGGAATGCAAGCTAGAATTGTTGAATAGAGATATGGATTTCTCCCAATTAATCATTCATATGCAATAGGTTAAATAGTAAAGAAAGAGGATGGCAGAGGTAAGGGAGAAGGACAAGCAGGACAAGAGGGCTAGATCGATAGACTAGAAAAACAGTAAGCACCATGGTGGTAATAAGTGGGGAAACAAGGGGTCGAAGAAAAAGTTTTGGAGTAATGCTCAGTCTTCAGCTAGTGCCCCAGCGCCCAAACCGCCAGTTGGTTAACATTTTTAGATCTTTCAGCCTATATATATGTAGGGGGTCTAGGGGACCCATACCTAAGGTAGTGTAGCTCATACATATCGATCTTTTCCTCGATATAGTACTTACGACACGAGTCACCCTGGGAAGTGTTAGTTTGGATCAATGGTGTGCTACGTTTGTGGCTAGCCAGGTCATATTCGAAGATACTGTCCAACATCTAGAGGTAATATTGGAGGTTCTAAGTCTCAGGAAAACTCCACGGCACCACCACCATGCAAGGGTACTACTTTAGCTACTAAGGGTGGTTGCAACCGGTTATATGCTTTATCTAACCGCAAGGATGCAGAGGCTTCGCTAGATATTATTATTGGTACATTACAAATTTTCTCCCGTGATGTGTATATGTTACTTGATCCCAGGTTAGCTTGTCCTATGTGACCCCGAATGTGGCAGTTGGTTTTTGTTTTGAGCTTGAAAATATTCTGGATCCTCTCTTTATTTACGCTCTTGTTGGTAACACTATTATGGCTAGGAGGGTGTATAGAAACTGTGTTGTGTCCATCGGTCATTGTGATACTATGGAAGATCTTGTAGAGCTTGATATGCTTTACTTTGATGGTATTTTAGGGATTGATTGACTCCATTTGCATTATGCCACGTTAGACTGCAGAACCCGAGGAGTCATATTTTATTTTGCAAATGTGCCAGTGATAGAGTGGGAGGGGTATTCTTTAGCACCTATGGGGAAATTCATATCTTATCTCAGAGTACACAAACTTATATCCAAGGGTTGTTTGTATCATTTTATTTGGGTCAATGATTCTATCACTAAATATCCTTCCCTCTAATCTATCCGTGTAGTTAATGAATTCTCAGAAGTCGTTGTTGATAATCTCCCAGGGATACAACCTGATAAAGAGCTAGACTTTGGCATCAATTTGTTGCCAGGTACTCGACCTATATCTATCCCTCCATATAGAATGGCTCTTGGAGAATTGAAAGAGTTGAAAGAACAGTTAAAGTACCTCCTTAATAAAGGCTTTATTCATCCAAGTTTTTCTCCCTAGGGTGCTCCAGTTCTCTTTATGCGTAAGAAAGATAATTTCTTTCGTATGTGTATAGACTATCGTCAGCTTAATAATGTCATTGTTAATAATAAATACCCTCTTCCTAGAATCAACACTTTATTTGATCAACTCAAAGGTGCCAAATGTTTTTCCAAAATAGATCTTCGTTCGTGGTATCATCAGTTGAAGGTTAGGAATGATGACATTCCCAAAATAGCTTTCTGAACCTAATATAGCCATTATGAATTCTTAGTTATGTCCTTCGGGGTGATTAATGGCCTCACAACTTTTATGGACCTAATGAATAGGGTGTTTAGTCAGTTTCTAGATCTATTCATCATAGTCTTTATTAACGACATCTTGGTTTACTCTATGAATAATAAAGATCATGCTAGGCACCTCGGAATCATCCTTCAGACCCTCAAAGATCATGAATTAGATGTAAAGTTTTCAAAATGTGAATTTTGGCGTAGCGTTTTTGCTTTCCTAGGGAACATCATTTCTCGTAAGGCAATTAAGGTTGACCTCCAAAAGATTGAGGTAGTGAGAAAATGGCCCAGACCCACGACTCCAATCAATATCCAGAGCTTCTTGGGTTTGGAAGGGTATTTCAGAAGATTTGTAAAGAGTTTTTCCTCCATAGTTTCTCCCATTACAAAATTAACTCAGAAAAAGGCAAAATTATTGTGGTCAGAATTATGTGAAAATAGTATTGAGAAACTGAAAAATAGGTTGACTACCGCACCAGTTTAACTCTTCCTGAAGGTACAAAAGGTTTCATTTTGTATTATGATGCATCTCAAGTGGGACTTGGGTGTGTGCTTATTCAACATGGTAAAGTGGTGGCATATTCATATAGGTTGTTGAAGGTGCAGGAAAAGAATTATCCCACTCACGATTTAGAGTTAGAAGTTGTGGTGTTTGCACTTAAGATCTGGTGACACTATCTTTATGGGGCGCATATAGATATATATACTGATCACAAAAGTTTGTAGTATGTTTTCTCATAGAAAGACCTGAATCTCAGGCAGAGGTGTTGGTTAGAATTGTTGAAGGATTATGACATGACCTTGTACTATCATCTAGGTAAGGCCAATGTGGTGGACGATGCTCTTAGCAGGTTGTCAATGGGTAGTCTTCTCATGTTGTGAAAGAAAAGAGGTATATGGTGAAATATATTCATAGGCTTGCAAATCTGGGAGTTTGACTTTTGGATTCTGAAGATGGAGGAGTAATTGTTCATGAGATAGCTAAATCCACCTTATGTGCTAAAGTTAAGAAGAAATGGTTTGAGGATTCTATCTTAGCGCAGATTAAGAAAGATGTTGATTAATATAAAGTGATGGCATTTAAGATCGGAGGTGATAAGGTTTTAAGATATTAGGGTAGGCTTTGTGTGCCGAAAGTGGATGGATTGTGAGAGAGGATTTTTGATGAAGCTCACACTTTTAGGTATGTTATTTACCCAGGATCCACAAAAAATGCATCATGACCTTAAGACTATTTACTAGTGGAATAATTTGAAAATAGATGTTGCTAATTTTGTTTCTAAGTGCTTAAATTATCAACAAGACAAGGTAGAGCATTTGAGACTAAGTGGCACTTCTCAATAGATAGCTTTAACTTTATGGAAGTTGGAGATGATTAATATGGACTTTATTTTTGGGCTTCAAAAGTCTCAAAACCAATATGATTCCATTTGGGTGATTGTGGACCGAATGACCAAGTCCGCTCATTTTCTTCTGGTGCGAACAAAGGATGACTATGCTAAGTTATACATTTATGAGATTGTTTGGTTGCATGGGGCGCCAGTGTCTATTATATCTAGATGAGGTATGCAATTTTCTTCGGAGTTCTGGCGATCCTTTCATTGGGTTTTAGGAACCCAAGTAAACCTGAATACTTCCTTTCACCTTCAGACCGATGGGCAAGCCGAATGAACCATTAAGATCCTGGAGGATATGTTAAGGGCATGTCATTGATAGAATTCACCTACAACAATAGATACCATTTCAGTTTTAAGATTGCCCTTTTGTGGCGTTCTATGGGAGGAGGTGTAGGTCACCAATCGGGTGGTATAAAGTGGACGAAACCCATTTGTTTGGGCCGGACCTTATGCATCAGGAAATGGAGAAGGTGAAGATTATTAAGGAAAGACTTAAAACTTCTCGGAGTCACCAAAAATCTTATGCCGGTGTTAGAAAGAGAGATTTAGAATTGAGGTAGATGATTGGGTATTCTTAAAAGTCTCCCATATGAAGGGATTCATGCGGTTTGGGAACAAAGGGAATCTTAGTCCTCATTATATAGGATCTATTGGATTATGAGGAGGATAGGTGTTGTTGCCTATGAGTTACACTTGCCTGCGAGTCTGGCTTCTGTGCATCCAGTGTTCCATGTGTCCATGTTAAAGAAGTACACTAGAGATCAATCCCTAGTGTTGCCTATAGAGGAAATCAATGTGAAAGACTCCTTGTCATATGTAGAAAACCCCATTGCCATTTTGGACCTCCAAGTTCGGAAGCTAAGGAGTAATGAAAAATTTTCAGTTAAGGTGTGGTGGAATAATCAAAAAACCGAGGAAGCTACTTGGGAATCAGAGGATGAAATGTGAACTAGATATCCAAACCTTTTTGAGATCGTGGATAATGACCTAGAAGGTACAAATCATATACTAATCTCTTTATCTTTTCCTTGGTGTACTTGAAGTCGTGCTTGTCTGTGCTTCGAGCTATCATTCGGGGATGAATGATCCCAAGAAAGGGATAATGTACCACTCCATAGCATTCTTGACTTCATACCACACTTAGTAGCATGCTTAAAGAGCTAACAACCTAAAAATTTTCTAAGTGTCAAAACGACTTAGTCAAATTTTAACCTCCTAAATATTTATGGCTTCTAAATCGACCTTTTCAACCTCGAGATAGAATTTTTGGTTGATTCTTGTTTAGGGGTGAAAGAAATAGGTGTCGGGTAAGTTTCAGATTTTTTGGACTAGGTTCGAGGCTTGTTTGGAAATTTAAAATAGAAGGTCACTACGATTTCACCGTGTCGCAGTGACTATAGCAGGGAGACCTTCACCGCATCGCGGTGAACATAAAATCAACCATCATCAATTCCAGTGACTCACCACAATTGTACCGTGTCACAGTAATATAGCAATGAGGGTCTCACCGCGTCGCGGTAAAGGCTAAATCGGCATTTCAGTTGCGAATTTAAATTTGAGGGGTAGACTCATCCTTTCCCTAAGACCCCAAGTCATGTAAAAAGTTAATTAAAACATCTTTTGGGCATAATATGTCCAAATTCACACAAATCCATGTAGGACAAAACCTTAACTTACCTCCCAAAGATCAAGGACTTATCTTTAAGATTAAGATTTCCTAGAGACTAATCAAGATTAGAGTCCTATTATTCAAACTAAGTAATAGAAGGTACGCGGGGTTTTCCTAAACTACATGTTCATGGTGAAATATTTTTATAATGTTTTGAATGTTAAGAAATCGCGTACTAATGAAGGGTTTTGAATTTCATTAAAAAGCATGCATTCTGGACTCTTTCAATGATATTATGTTTTGGTCTTGAGGCCTTCCCTTAAATCTTGATTTTCGTGTATATGTATATATGTTATTTTTAGTTTTGAAATATGAATTGAGAGGAAGAATAATGAACTTTCCCTCTCTTATTACTCTACTCCTTGAATTAAAAATTATGGGTTACTAAATTATCTGTCTTAAAGTATGAGTTAAGAGACTTACTATCATATATGATCTTTATGTTGATTGAGAATTGAAGAGAGGGATAACTTCTTGTTTTTAAATGATAAATGTGATAATCAAAGGAATTTCATAATTATTTTGAGAAATTGACCACCATTTGTTGAATGTTGAAAAGAGAGAATCTTTGCATGGTTTGACATATGTTTTGAAATATGAATCATCTTGTACTATTTGAATGACTTGGTGGTCTAAGCACTGTTTTGAATGAAAGAATTATAGAATGATAATGTTTGTCTTAGAGATATGACTTGCAAGTCTTGGTATGATGATACCAAATAGATGGATGCCATAATAGAGTAAGATTTTCAGATTTTGATTTTAAAGGATGCATGTCCTAAAGAGTTAAAAATAGGCTTAAATAGAGTTAGGTGGTTACCCGAAGAAGGAACGGGTTCATAAAACTCATTTTCTGAAATCTTATTTTGCCGATACGGGATTTTAATGTCCCCAAGAGGGATTATACGCTACCCTAGTGCCCCTTGGTGTATTAGAAATAGAGACTCCAGCCCTTGTAGAAAACTTGGGTTAGGGGCTTAGCCTCTGAGTTAAGGGAGAATTCCATATAGCCCATAGGATTATAGAGTTGTAGGGTGTACCACCTAGTTCAGAAGTAAGATAAAGAGTTGAGTTGTGATTTACAGAAATGTTTTGAAAGCCTATTGAATATGCCCATGTATTTTCAACTGTTTTATACTAATATGTTTTTATGAATTTCTCTAACTTATGTTGCATAAAAGTAGGTTATTTGGATTTCTCTCCATGCCAATACATCTGTATTGACCTCCTATATTTCAGGATCTCAGGCATAGCCCTGGGGTCCCTCTAAGCAGTAGATTCGATATCTGAGACTTGTGGTTGGTGAGCCTTCTCTATTGCGAAAGGCCTGGTTTATGAGACTCTATTATTTCATTCTGGTTAATGGTTCGACTGGGGGCCTTTTCAAAATTTTAGACATATGTTGATTTTTGTATCATAAGAGATTTCGCAGACTATGTCATAGGTTTTGAATGTTATGAACCCAATTTTGTATTATTCAACTGAATTCAGAGATAGACCATGTTTCCGTATGATAAGTTTTTCCGCACGTCTTCATGTTGTATACTAATTGTTTACGATTGCTAGATAGAGATAGGTGTCTGGCCCTGTATGGTTTGGAATGCTCTTTGCGACCACGGCCTCGGCTTGGGTCGTGACAGCTAACCTTGGGGACTCACTTACTAGCAAATTTCTTTTTAATTCCACCCTTATTTGTCCCTTTTTATTCATTACTGCACATTCAGGTTCGGTGTGGTCTTTTGTTTTTTTTTATTTTTCTTTTTTTTCATAATTTTTTCTTTTCTTTTTATTTTTCTTTTCCAACAACACCCAACCCTACTAACCTTTTTCTTTTATTTTATCCTTCTTCATATCTATTTTACATTACGCACCCCTATGATAGCCACCCTCTTCTTAGGCATTTTTCCTGAGTTTAGGTGCACAATGTCCAAATAGACTAGGGCCAAAATAGCTTCATTGTACTATAAATGGGAAGGTTAATGGTGAAACAAGAAAAATAGGCTACAAGGCTCAAAATGGCGATTAGTGGATATAATTTACACATGGAAGTCCATTTAGGCTAAAAAGGACTAAAATAAAAAATGGACAATGATCTTTTCCTAACTAACTATCCTTTAACCAAGGCAAGACTAACCAGGCAAGTTCTAAATTTAAAACATAAAAGGAACTAGGTAGTATCTCACACACACATAACACAGAGTCAATATTACCAACTACTACATATCTGATTCATGCAATTGTTAGAAAGTGCTTATCATGTTCCTAATCCTAATGCCATAACAGGATCCACAATTTTCACACATATATACATTCACATCGTTCTAAAAAACAAATTTAGAGGGGTATCAACAATCAATTCAAAAGTGACTACTTCTCCAAACACTTAAAAATCTCCTAATTATACAAAAATAAAACACAATACGCAAGACACACAATACGACACAAATTAACCTAGACATGCCGGTTCCAGAACCATATCACGGCCAAAAGGAAAAAAAGCATTGATACTCCCAAATTATACCTCTTTTACGAGAGAGTAAGAGGTCGTTGTCAAATATATAACCCAACTAGGTTGGTGTCGCATCCCACAGGGAATATGGTGTTAATTAAGTTGTATGCAAATTAGTTGACTTTTAATCGTTCGTTTCTGTAAAATAAATTGGGGGGATTTGATTCAGTTCACAAATTAATGGTTTCAGTTTAACAAGATGAAATATGTGTAGTAGTATTCAAATTCAGAGAAATAGCAAGCTAGGGTTATGTCCACCTTGTAGTTTTCAATACTTTCTAACTATGGGTTTTATGAATTCATACATGCATCGTGATTACAGAAAAATGTATTGTATTTAATAACACCATACTAGTATTTCTCAACCATCAAGGACTAATTCACTTTAGTTCTCTCAAATCAAAAGTGTTCACCAAAAACAATACGAAATCTCCAAGTAGTTAATCCTGCTAAGGCATTAACTTATAAAATAGGGGTTGGTAATCTTATTTTCTTGTCACTACTCTCTTTTCCGAACAACAACCTTTCTTTCGAACAAGTTGTGTTTTAAGGCATATCCTCTATGTTTGCAACCACAAGAATTAAAGATAAGCGAAGAGAGTATGATATAAACAAGTCAATGCATAATGAATTCAAAACCCAAAGTGATAGATTGTATGCTACAAGGCTTCCATAACCCTAAATAATAAACTTAGCTACTCATGAATAAAACGAAAATCACAATAGAAATATTCATCATACCAAAAACTTGAAGATGATCTTCGTGTGGGAATAGTGAAAAACAAGAGAGAAAAATGTTTCTATCTCTCTCCTCAAGCTAAGCTGCATTTCTCCTCTCTCAGAATAATACAAAATAATGAATAATGAATAAAAATTCAGCAATTAAGTCTTTTAATAATCTCTTCTCTCATAATTTCCTTCTAAGTCCCTGAACTAATTATAAATGATAAATTAGTCTTGGACTTAGTTTCTAGGCGCCACATTTGGTCCAGATTGCTACTCTCTCTTATGTCATATGCCATCCGCATTCCATAGTCCCATTATGTCTTCATCTACCTCATTAATACCTGAAATCATGCTAATCACATCGGTTAGTTCAATTACATAGAAGTAGAGTAAAAACATAAGAAACTAGGCACTTTGTTCTCTAAACTTAGCTAAAATATGGATAAATTATGGTGCTTAGGCGTATACATACACCCAAGATCAAGCACGTAAACAAAAATCCATAGCAGCTATTGTATGCCCAGCCTAATAAAAAACTGCGTACTGTCCTCAATGCGCTAAAACTAAGTAAAACAGGGGGAAGTGCGATCATACATGAGAGGCACTATATGAATTGTAAAAACTCACAATTGTTACTGAATTAATCAACTGAAGTCAATACACATAAATCCTAATATCAAAATCAAATCTTGGAATCAAAATATGTTTGTGAATATTAAAAGTGTGCTAATCCTACTTAAAGCACATAAAGGGTATTTATAGTACATCAGGAAACCCTAAATCTAAAGCATAAATAAAATAGGAGAAAATAGGGTCAGTGGCCACCTGTGGTCCATACCCACGATCTGTTACCCAATGCAGGTAGTACCTGTGGTCTTGATACTGGACATAGGTACAAATTAAAGGTATCGAGAGAAAAAATCCGACAAGTTCATCACTCAGGATTTTAGACTTCTGATACTTGCTTTTCCTATATGCAGTCTGTAGGTCCTACATGCGGCCACATATTGACTTGGTAAGTGTCGGAAGTCATATTTTCATCTCTTCTTTGATTATCAAATATGCTTTGATCATAATTAAGCCAAAAAACATCCTGAATATCCATAATTGCTCCAAAAAGTAGCCAAAACACCTTTTTTCTACTTTTTCATGAACTTATCATCTAGAACATGATTTCCTACAAAACATACATAAAAGGCATCATATCTATCAAATTAACCTCAACAACTTGCATCTTTTCATTATTTTAAGCATTGAAAGTTCTATATTTCTATAGCACATAAGTTAGTCCAAATATGGAAAATACTAAATAGGTACAGGATTTCATAGGTAATAGAATACATTAGACATATGGGTTCAAGGGTTCTAATTTTAAAAAGCCAGTTGGCGTCATCAATAATGGTGTTGGTGGATATAGTTAAGGATTTCCAATAGAGTTCTATGATATTGAATTCCAGGAAAATGAGCTTGGTCGTCATTGGAGTATTCTTTTAAAATTGACAAAGACTATGAGAAATTATTCTAAGATGATTTAGATAAAAACACACAAGGAGGTGACCATGCTAACATTACTATAAAACATATTTAATTTTTGGCAAAATATTGAGAATCCAAACCCAATGGAAACTAATAGAACTATTGGATGGAGGGTTAAGAATGGTATATACTAAATTTGTACTAATTCTACTATTGGTAGTAAAATACCAAATAAGAATATCTTTACGAATATTGGGGATAATAGGAATAGACTCAATTCTTAGGATAATATTGTTAGGAAAAATAGGACAGCAAGAACTAAGGTCCTATTTATTGTTAATCCTATTGTGGCTAGCTTTAATTTCTAAATTTTTATGGTTTAAGGGTACTTCGATACTGTTATAAAGAGTGGTGGCTATAGTAATCCAATTATAGATGCCAAACATTGATGTTATCACCTTTAGTAAGGATCCGAGTTAGACCTCTAGTACAAAGCCCCAAACCTGTCAGGATATTATTCCAGATGAAGGAGTAGTTTGAGTACTAACCTTATGGCTATAATTTTGGGTTGGACATTTGGCCCATAAGGAGTTAGGATTTGAGATGATTCTCCAAGTAAAGCTAGTAAGCATGGACTTATAGTTCCTATGTGTAGGGGGAATGGCTAAACCAGCAAAATCTTTAGATCTAGTAACAATATTCCAAATTTGATAATGAAGCTTCCTATTGGAAAGATTAATCCCCCCCTTCCAAAAAAAATTCCATTGAATCTTGTTTTCATGAGGGTATAAGAAAGGCGTTAAAAGTATTGCTAAGGTTACCCTACCAGCTTGACTGGGGAAGTTTATTTTCCATGGGAGAATTTTTTCTACATATTATCGAGAATACATGAAAAATTCTTACTCCTAGGTTTGTTGTTAAGAATAGGAAAATATAGGTAACGACCAAAGTTTTTTGTTGTTGAGAATCCAAAAGTAGAAGTAATTTGAAAAGCCTTACAGACATTGCAATTTTTGGAGATAATTATCTTAGATCTTTTAATACTAACACTTTGGTTTGATTGAAGGAAGAAAAGGCCAATGCTATGTAAAGAATTTTTTTCTTCATATTATCAAGAATATATAAAAAATCCTTAGTCCTAGATTTGTTGCTAAGAAAAGGAAAACATAGGTATGACTAATGTTTAAACGTGGGGGTGCACTACCGATCTAGGGACCTGATCCCTGAGACTATGATAAAGGCTATAAAATAGTAAAGAACTAAAATGGATAATAATTAAGGGAACACAGTGATTACATAGAAACCTCCTTGCTCAATGGAGGAAAAACTATGGCTTTCACTCACAACGCCCAACATTAACTATAATCAAAACATATTGATTACAAACTCCAAGAAATTAGCACTAAGTTCCATTGGTTGCAATATCTTTACTACAACCACCTCTACTCACTTCAATAGTTTCACAATTGCTAACTCTAATCAATTTGACCTTAGGTAACTCTACCTAATCACTATACGTCAAAGAGAAAGAAATTCCTTTTATAAGATAAGTAATTCATTTACAAATCAAGACTTGACTCATGAACAATTAAACTTGAAGCACACATAAGTTTGGAACTTGAGAAGTGGAGTTTCTACTATTTTCTTGATTCACCAATTTTGTAAAAACTTCTTGTATGAGAGGAATCATTTTCTATTTATAGTAGTGTAAAAATTAGGATTGAATGTTTATTGGACCAAGTCTCACAATGGGTACACGACACTCCTACACAGTTAGTTCCACTAGCAGACAAAACTTTGTAAAGATGTGATAGTTGTACCTCTTCATGAAAAGCTAGGGACCTAGTCCTTCAAAGACAACTAATTACTCTCAAAACATGATACATCAATTTTCCCACTTTTTTATGATGACAAACTATAACCTCAGAGCATCAAAATTCATTCAATCACCAGAGTACCCACTACTAACCAAATGTGTTCCCACTATCACCATACTTTCTTCTGTTGTGTTCCCTCATCAATATTCCCCATTTTTAGATAGATAGCCACATAAAAATCACACATCATAGCTTCTAATCCCTACCATAATGAATTTAGCATCCCCTCTTTTGGTATCATTGAAAATAAAGAACTTTAAACTAAGAATAAAATAAGCATAAATTAGTTAACTCATGACCACTAGGGAAACACTAACATTAGTGAACACTTAAGTAAGGAAGACAGATGATAAACACAAATAAGGAATTTATTCATATGAAATAGGATTAGTACCATTCCAGCATACCAAAAACATAAAACATACAAATCTTGAAAAAGCCACCCAAGAGTCAACGACAAGATACTGCTACAGAGAAGGATTTAGATTAGAAGGGAAGGAAATTACGTAGATGAAGGTTTAAGGGAGAGAGTTTTAAGAAGCATCTACATTCTAGCACTTGCAGCATCTTCAGAATCCAACACCTGCTTTGTTAGATCCTTCACTTAAGCATTTAAACTCTAGATCTTATTAGTAAGTCCTAAAACCTTCTTCTTTATATCTACGTTCTATATACTAAGTTCCTCATTTTCACTAAGTTAAGATGATGACAACTATTAAATTTTCTATTTTAGTGTGAGGATCTCTGCATTCTTACCGGCAACAAGCCTAGGGACCAGGTGCCAGACTTTGCTTTTTTCAAATTTCATAAACTCCTCCTGTATTGCATTGATTTATTCAATATCATTAAGATTTTTTTTCATATTTTTAGGCTCAATTTATGACAAGAAGGCTGAGAAGGCCATGAAATTTTTAGATTGAGCTCTTATTTAGACTCCAGATTCTAAAGGAAATGTCAAAATTTCAAGAGGGTGAGAGGCTTTGTGCTTCCAATTTATTATTCTGAGTTGATTTCTACTAGGATCAGGTCCTTGGAGTTTTTGACTAGAGCCTTCTTGATGTTCTTCAACTATGGTTAAAGTCTGTAACTGAGATCTTGACTCATATCACCTTCATCATTCTAAACTATAGAAACTTTTCCTTAACCAACATCTTAAGTTATTCATCCCTTAGAATAGGAATGAGTTCTTCCATATCATAATATTTATTTCCACAAGAATTCCTTAGCTTTTTTGATTCATCAAAGACTAAATATAATTTTATTCATACATAATGTTATTTTATTGATGACTCTTTATGGTTTGCTTGTTGAGGAGTAGCCAACAAATGTTGCTTCATCACTTTTAGAGTCAAACATTCCTAGCTCATTCTTTCTATTGCTCTGAATAAAGCATTTTAAACCAAATGGTCTGAAATAGTCAAACTTAGGATTTTTGTTGAACACATGCTTATATAAGATCTTGTTCAAGAGAGATTTGATCAAACACTTATTTTCCACATAATAGACAGTATTAACAACTTCAGCCCGAAAGATTTTTAGCTGACTGAGTTCACTTGGTTCCATTATCTGATGAAATAGTACTGAATCTATTATCTGACTGAATGATACTAAGTTCAGAATTGATTTCTTGAATGCTACTGAGACTTGAGCTAAGTACTAAACTAAAGCTGGAATGATAACAATACTTAGATTACTGAGATTTCTTAAGTTCTATAACCATCTGAGAGTTCTAAATTATGTAACTGACAGAGTTAGAATGATCATAGCACGACTGAGATTATCTTGAGACTGACTCGGCTCTAGGCACACAGTTATATTTTTGGGGTAAAAGTACCCCCAAGACTCGATGGAAGGAAACTGACACACATGATACTTCTTGATCATAGGAATAACATCCACAATTCGTAATACCATAAGTAGGGGATTTCATACTACACATGGTTCTCAACACCTTATACATGAAAGTGAGTACATATAACATGGGTATACTTGCATACCTCAATATCATGGAAATTCCATATCACAATAACAACTCATAACAACAACACATATCAATAACATGGAATTCATGTGGAAACATAAGTAATAGAACATGGACTTGTCATTTAAGCACTATTAAGTCATAAAAACATGGATTCTATCATTCTTGGCATTTTATCAAACACCTTATATGCAAAAATTTGGGCATAGGTGTACTTTTCAATTTGACAATCTTAATCCATCCAAAATTTATGGGTTTCACTAACCTACTCACATGCTTTATGAAAAACTCATCAAGATACAACCTTGAATCCAAACAACAATCATCAAAATGAATATAGTCATAACACAACAAAAACATCACAATTTATAATTTAAAACATGATTCTTGAGCTCTATGGATGAAAGGGATCCATGGATGAACACTACGCATACCTTAGAAAGAAAACTTTGATGAGTTGCTAGAGAGTTCTTGGATTGGGAAACTTAATTCTTGATTATCTTGGAAAAAAGGCTTGAATCTTGCTTTTGGGAGATGATTTTAATAAAAACCCTAATCTTGTGGTTGAAAGTGTAAGAGAGGGTTTTTGAGATGTTTAACTAAATAAAAATAGGAGAAAGTTACGTCCCTTGAGGGTTTTAAGTCATGGAAAGTGGAAGAAAAATACTAAAATACCCTTACTTAACTGCTTCCTAATTGCTGAAAATCTAAGGCTGACGACATTTGTGATAAGCCGTCAGACTTGTGATAAGTCATCACAAATTTCGTCACTAAGGGGCTGGAATTGATGGATTTCTGCCTAAGGATGACGACATTTGTGATAAGTCATCACACTTGTGATAACTTATCACAAAATGTCATCACTGTGGGTGGATTTCTACCTAAGGCTGACGACATTTGTGATAAGTCATCACACTTGTGATAACTTATAACAAAATATCGTCAGTCAGTTTTCCAGGATGACATGCTGGAGTAAAATGGTCATAACTCTTTTCTCCGATATTGGATTTGGATAAAATTGGTATAGTTCGAAATATAATTAAATGATATTTCATTTTATATATATTAGGTCCTCTAATTCGATATATAAAAAGAGTTATGGTTGATTGAAGTTGACCTAAGTTTTGACGCTCACTAAAACTTGAACGATAGGAAAGCTTTGAACTTGTCCTTGAGTTAAGGGATCTCTATGATATAAATTCATGCTCAAAGATATTTCCACACTAAATAATTGATTAACACACTAAATTTACATAGGATTCGAGGATTTTGGAACATCTATGCATATGAATGACCAATTTTCATTCTAGACCAAAATGTGGGGTGTTGCATTATCTCCCCTTTGGAATCATTCATCCTCGAATGTCAATTGATAAGCTACGAATACTGATCAACTGAACTTACTTAAGGGACGTGAATATCTAAAACATGACTATATGACAGAAATTACTGAAACACTGAATTTTTCACTAGAGTATGCATGCATAGATGATGCATAGAATACCCGGATGAGACTATTGATAAGTAGAATCCTCATGACGGACATGCATATCTGATGCATGGATACCTAACTGAGTTATTTTCATGAACGTATGAATGAATACACTGATAAGTTGAACTTTCTCAACTGAACATACATATCTAATGCATGGAGGTCTGACTGAACTTACTCTTGAAAGCATTACTGACTGTGCAATAATAACTGATGCTAACTCATAATAGGAATCTATGCATGAAACCGAATAGGTTTACAAATTGATAACTTCGGGGAGTTATAGAGCATCTCCCCCTTGGGACACTATGTCTATCTAAAAACACTTACATCACTAGAATACTTGAGGACTACTGAGGTGGTGCATAAGGCATCTATGAATTGGATCATATCTAAACATCTGAGAGTTGAAGATAATGCATGATGCATGAACTGAGTTATACTCGTAACTACTAAGGTACTCTGTCTTGGAATAGTTACCTTACTGAGATTTTTGATAGTATGACTAGATGGAAAGATATGAAAACAAACTACACAAATCTAATTGTCTAACTGCTAAAATGAACTGCTAGCTTAGCTGACTAACTCATGCTGAGAACTTAAGCTTAACTAAAGCACTGCTTCTGCATTCTTTAAACTAAACCTTCCACCTTATACTCAAGTCAACATCATAAGTCTGGGAACACTTCACTAAACTCTGAACTGAACTACAATTATTCTACTCTAGGGTCTGCGGTACAATAATGTACCTAAATGATAACTCATCCTAAAATATTGCACCTGAAAGTATAAAGCGCACTGCTAATACTATCCCAAAACTATTTGTGGGGACTGCCTAAGAAATCACTATCTGTAGGACTTTGGGCTTCACTACTTCAACTACCTTAAGAGTAAGGTAAAGCTGACATGAATGGAACATGAAGAGAATCCACATAAGTTTCTTAGAGAACCTTTCTATAGCACGATCTGAGACATAAAAGAAGGGAAATTGTTCCTAAAACATCTTATAGCCTCCTGCACATAAATGTAGCGCGTAACACACCCATGTACAAGACTCTACTAGATGTGGCTTTCAGACTTCCTAGGACCCTATTGAACCTTAGGCTCTGATACCAAGTTTGTAATGCCTCGATTTTCTGAACCGGAATGCTACACGGTGCTCATGACCCCGAGCGACCACAAGCTAACCCATGACTGATATCTGTACCTGTACACTACATAATATATAAATATAAATACAAAAACATGGACTGAAAGTCCATAAGGTTCAATACTGAACATAATCTGAATAATAACAATGTCTAAATAATGTGGTATCACAATACCAAAACAAAACTGAAATACTAAAGACTGAATTTAATCTGTAATCTAGTCTGAAAGCCTGTAACTGTCTAAAGTAGGGAGTGGAAGGAACATGTCTCCAACTAACGCCCGACTATTAAAAGACAAACTGAAATACCGAAGTAATAAAGTAGTAATCATGTCCTCAGAAAATGAGGAATCACTACTAACTCTGACTGCTGAAATCTGTAATGCTACTACTGCTCTGGAACTCGTGCCTCTGAACCTATGGTGTAACATAAGACAAAGAACCATAGCACAAATACGTCAGTATGTCTGAATGTACTGAGTATACTAGTGAGGTAGGCTAGATGCATAGGGGTTTATATGCATGAACAATGTGGACTAATATAAACGTGAGAATACATACATGTGTAAGTAACTGAAATTGAGCTCGTAGTGATACTAACTACTGAGTCTGAATACTGAAAACATGAATTTAATGATACTGAGATACTGAATAGATAAATGACTATGCCTGACAGTTTGAATTATGAAGAACTAGTCTAATTGACTGTGTCTAATAGTTCTTAACTGAATACTGATAACGTAAGCTATGACGATGGATATAACTAATATGTCTGTGATGACCGACCTAACCAATGTAACTGATACTGAGCGACTGTATCTAACAGTCTAAATCATCTAATAATGATTAAGAGTGACTAAGCTTTAGATCAGGCCTAACTAACGGGTGATCTCTAGAACTGATATTGAGAATACTCAACTAAATCTGAAACTGAGATCAAGCCTATCTGATGGGTGACCTTTATAAGTATTGATACTGAATAACTTTATGTTAGACCAAGACTATCTAGCGGGTGGTCTATAAATTTGTGGAACTATGTGAGTTCTACTCTGAAGACTGATACTGAAACTGTAACTGTGGGAGTTCTCACTTAACTGACATGCCTTGAGTCTAAACTAGTGGGGTCCAACCTGTAACCCCAGCTGGAAGTGTGTCAATACCATTCCATGTGTAAAGACCTCTCTGGTCAAGACTATCTGATGGGTGACCCTCGTAGGAAGTCAGTCCTAAGGCAGTATAATAGTCAAGCCTCTCTGACGGGTGACAAGCCTTTTTCTGATGGGTGACTCCTACATCCTACGCTGGCTACACAGTTCTAGAGTTTAGGGATTTCTCCTAATGACTCTACCTCTCTGACGGGGAGCCTTCATCCCTACACTTGCTCGGTGCTAGATCCTACTCCCAAATAAAAGACTCTGAATGGATTCTTAGAACTTGTACTTGATCTAAACTGATGATGTTACTGCGTTTCTTACTTGACTGAGCTGACTGAGTTCACTTGGTTGTATTATCTGATGGAATACTACTGAATCTATTATCTGATTGAATGATACTAAGTTCTGAATTGATTTTTTAAATGCTACTGAGATCTGAGCTAAGTACTGAACGAAGCTATAATGATAATGATACTAGATTACTGAGATTTCTTAAGTTCTATAACCTTCTGAGAGTTCTGAATTATGTAACTGACTGAGTTATATTGATCATAGCATGACTGAGATTATCTTGAGACCGACTCAGCTCTAGGCACATAGTTATATTTTTCGGGTACAAGTACCCCCAGAACTCAATGGAAGGAAACTAACACACATGATACTTCTTGATCATAGGAATAACATCCACAATTCATAATACCATAAGTAGGGAATTTCATACTACACATAGTTATCAATACCTTAGCATGAAAGGGAATACGTATAACATGGGTATACTTGCATACCTCAATATCATGGACATTCCATATCACAACAGTAACTCATAACAACAACACATATCAATAACATGGAATTCATGTGGAAACATAAGGAATAGAACATGGACTTGTCATTTAAGCACTATTAAGTCATAAAAACATGGATTTTATCATTCTTGGCATTTTATCAAATACCTTACATGCACAACTTTGGGCATAGGTGTACTTATCAATTTGACAACTTTAATTCATCCAAAATTCATGGGTTTCAACTAACCTACTCACATGCTTCATGAAAAACACATCAAGATACAACCTTGAATCCAAAAAACAATCATCAACATAAATATAGTCATAACACAACAAGGAAATCATAATTTAAAAAATGATTCTTGAGCTTCATGGATGAAAGGGATCCATGGATGAACACTACGGATACCTTAGAAAGGAAACTTTGATGAGTTACTGGAGAGTTCTTAGATTGGGAAACTTAATTATTTATTATCTTGGAAAAAAAAAATTGAATCTTGCTTTTGGGAGATGATTTTAATAAAAACCCTAATCGTGTGGTTGAAAGTGTAAAAAGAGGGTTTTTGAGATGTTTAAATAAAGAAAAATATGAGAAAGTTACGTCCCTTAAGGGTTTTAAGTTGTGGGAAGTGGAGAAAAAATACCAAAATACCCTTACTAAACCGCTTCCCAATTTCTAAAAATCTAAGGCTGACGACATTTGTGATAAGTCATCAGACTTGTGATAAGTCATCACAAATGTCATCACTAAAGGGCTGGGATTGATGAATTTCTGCCTAAGGCTGACTATATTTATGATAAGTCATCGCACTTGTGATAACTTATCATAAAATGTCATCACTGGGGGTGGATTTCTGTGTAAGGCTGATGATATTTGTGATAAGTCGTCACACTTGTGATAACTTATCACAAAATGTCGTCAGTCAGTTTTTCAGGCTGACATGCTGGAGTAAAATAGTCATAACTCTTTGCTCTAATATCGGATTTGTGCAAAATTGATATAGTTGGAAATATAATTCAAAGATATTTCATTTTATATATACTAATTCCTCTAATTAGATATATACAAATAGTTATGGTCGATTGAAGTTGACCTATGTTTTGACGCTCACTAAAACTTGAACGATAGGAAAGCTTTCAACTTGTCCTTAAGTTAGGGGGACCTCAATGATATAAATTCATGCTCGAATAGATTCCCACACTATATAATTGATTAACTTACTAAATTTACATAGGGTTCGAGGCTTTTGGAACATCTAGGCATATGAATGATGGATTTTTATTCTTGTCCAAAATGTGGGGTGTTATAGTCCTGGCAATCTCTATAAGAGTTTTGTTCTTTCTTTTAACAACCCTAGTTTTCTGAGGAATCCTTGGAGTAGAGAAATTATGACTAATTCCATCTATAGCATAGAATTCTGCAACTAGGAAGATTTCAAACTCAGTTCCATGATCAGATCAGAGTTCAACAATTTTATAGTTTAGCTTCATCTTAATTTGCTTGTCAAATGTCACCAGAACTGCATAGGTTTCATCCTTGGTTCTCGAGAACATTGTCTAGGAAAACCTTGAGTAGTCATCTACTATAAAAAGAATATACCTCTTTCGATCTATACTTTAGACTCTAACATGTCCACACAAGTACATATGCCATAACTCAAGTGATCTAGAGGTACTAACTTGTTTTTTTTACTTAAAGGTGGATCTTGTTTGTTTTTCTTTGACACAAGCATCGCAAACCTTATTTTCTGAATACTGCATCTTTGGCATACCACAAACTAGGTCCTTTGGAACCAATTTATTCAGCAAAGAGGAGCTTACATGTCCCAGCCTTCCATGCCAAAGATTAGGATTTTCACCTTGTGTACTCAAGCAGGTTAACTCATAGTTAGATATAGAATCTAGATCAGACATATAGATATTTTTTCACCTTTTAACTCCGAGAATGACTTTTCAAAACTTTATGCTTGATCCAGTACATCCGTCAGCTAGGAACTTCACCTTATTATCTTTGTCATAGATTAAAGATACACTTAGAAGACTATACTTAAGACCATCTACAAGATAAACATCTTTTATTGCATGATCAATTGACTTTGAATCTTTCCAACACCATGAATATCCCTTTTTACCATTCCCAAATGAGACCGCTCCACCAAAAAATGTCTTGAGAGAGAGAAAATAGTTAATCCTCCTATTTATATGCTTTTGACATCCACTATCCATGAATTATTTGTGACTGCATTCCCTCTCTCCTACTTGCAAACAGAGTTACTTGTTAGATTTTGAAATCCACTTGAGTTTCAGTTCCTAAAAGAGAGATAAAGGTGTGATTAAATTTTTCTTGTCCTATCTAGGCAGTGGGTTCTTCTTTAGATTTCACAAGGGTTTGGAAACTTTAGGATAAGACTTCTTTTACTGGATGCATCTAGCATTGTTTATTTTATCTCTAAGCCAACTTTGACAATTCTTCTTCAAGTGCCCATCCATTCCACATGTAGTACATAGAGGTTTGTGGACCTTTCTTTTGACGCCATGAATAACCTTCCCTGGAGACCCAAGTGAGTGGGTTATGTAATTATATCCAAGGCTATTACCATTATTTACTCCTTGACTTGATAGATTAGAAAGGATTTGTGAGGATGTGGTCTATTTTAGGGATTCATTAATATCTTCTATTATACAAACCAGGTCCCTTTCTAATTCATTATTCTTGTGGAGTGCAGTCATGAGGTGCTTTTGAGAATCCCTAATTTTTTCTTCAAGCTCAATTTGAATTCTTGAGGATTTTTATTCCATTTACCATCAAAATTATTTACTTTGTCGAGTTGACTTATTAAACTCAGATTTTAAGATTTCTATTTTATGAACAATTCTTCAGTTTCATATCTCTGGAGAGTTAAGGAAATCAATTCAAGCTCCTTATTTTCTACTTTCACTCCTAGAGCATTTTTCTCAGCAGTCAATTCATGCATAGAGTCAATCAACATATTTGAAAGATTTTTTTATCTATCTACTATAGTAGCTATCTAGATTTTCCTTAATGTCAAAGAGGGTTACCTTATTTTCTTCTTTATCATCTGTGTTTTCCATAATAGAAAATAAGGAATCATAGGTGATTTCACTCTTATCCACAACCAACATACACACATCTTCAAGATTTTTAGCGTCATCAGATTCACTAGAGGAATCTCCCCAAACTGCCAAAGCTTGTTTTATTGCATAATCAGCTATAGTTTTTCTTTTTGACTTCTTAGGGATCTGGTCCTTCTTCTTTCCTTTTCTAGTTACAGATTTTAGATATTCTTGATAGTCTATTTTTCCAGTTGAAAATTCTTGATGAAATGCTCAGGACTTCCACATATGTGACAAACTTCAACTGTACCTAACTTTTTGCCATTGCTTTCTTTCCTTTGAAACTAACTAGTTTTATTTATTGCTATCACAATCCTTTTGTCTAGGTATGCTCATCAATGTCTTCCTCACTTGATTCAGACTTTGATGCCTTCAATGCCAGAGACTTTTCCCTTTTTAATTTATTCTTCTCTTACCCTTGATACCTTTTTAGTTCATGAGTCTTTAGATTACCAATAAGTTCACCCATAGTGAGAGTCTTCAGGTTTCTTTCCTTAGTAATAGCATCCAATTTTCTTTCCCAGGATTTAGGAAGAGCTCCTAGAATTTTCCACACTTTTTTATACAACGGAATCACTTCTTCATGATAGTGTAACTCATTTGTGATTGAAGTGAATTTAGTATGCATTTCTTGAATTGTTTCTCCTTCATTCAAAGAAAAAGTTTCGTATGGAGTAGTCACTATGTCAACTTTTGAATCCTTCACATCAGTTGTTACTTAATGAGCAGTATTCAGGCAGTCCCAGATTTCTTTAGCATTTTTACAAGCAAGGATCCTATTATACTCTTCTAGTCTTATTCCACATGCAATCAATTTCTTATCCTTGTAATTTTTTTGAATTTTTTTTCTATCTTCATCATTAAATTATCTCGTGGCTTTGAAACCATTCTTGTTATCTCTCATTTTTTGACATCTCTAATTAGAACATTAGGACCATCAGGTATTACATTTATTATCTAAATGTCCTCAACTATAATCAAGTCATATATCCCAGTTTTCCACCACCTATAGTACTTCCCATTAAAGTAGGATGATTTAGTGGCAGATTGCCCTTCTTCCAGATTAGGTAGAGCAGTCATGATCAAGAAATCACTCTAGGTGTGAACCTGTTAGAGTTTCCTTGCTTTGATGCCAACTGTTAAAACATGGGGGTGCACCACTGATCTAGGGACCTTTTCCGTGAGACTATGATGAGGACAATAAAATAGTAAGGAACTAAACCATGTAGGAATTAAAGGAACACAGTGATTTACATGGAAACCTCCTTTCTCAAGGGTGAAAAATCCATGGCGTGCCTTCACAATCACTCAACCTTCATTATAATCAAAAATCATTGATTTCACACTCTTAAAACTTATCTCTAAGTTCCACTGGTTACAATAGCTCTACTGCAACTACCTCTACTAACTTCAACAATTTCACAATTGATTAACTCTAATTAATTTGACCCGATTTAACTCTAACTAAGCACTCTACTGCAACAAAAAAATAAATTACCCTTATAATATGATTAATTTGATTACAAATCAAGAATTTACTCAAGAACAATTAAACCTAAAGAACAAATATATTCGGAACTTGAGCAATTGAGTTTTCTCCATTTCCTTGATTCACCAATTTTGCAAAACCTACTTGTATAGGAGACATCTTTTTCTATTTATAGTAGTGTATAAATTAGGGTTGAATTTTGATTGGACCAAGTGTCACAACGGGTACACTAAAATTTTGCCCAATAAGTTGTACTAGCAGACAAAACTGTGCAGAAATGTGACAGCTGTACCATTTCATGGTAAGTCAGGGACCTGATCCTTCAAATACAATTGATCATCATCAAAACATGAAACATCAACCAAACTTATTGTTTGTAGAGAATCCAAAAGTAGAAGTAATTTGAAAAGCCTTAGAGACAAAAATTTCCGGAGAGAATTAAATTTCATATTTAAATATGAACACTATGGTTTAATTTGGTCAGAAAAGGTCAATTCTATGTTTTATAGTGTTAAAAAACCACTGTCATCATGATCCATTAAGGTAAAGATCATCGGTATAAAAAAGATGGGAAGAACTAGCACTATTATGTCCTTAACTGATAGGTTTCCAGAGGCAAATGTCACCGCGATTGTTGATATAACTAGAGTACATTTCCATGCAAAGAATGATTAGATAAGGGGAGAGAGGGTCACCGTTCTAGATTCCTCTAGATATATTTAAGTATTAGGTAGTATAACGACAGAGCAAAATTTACAATACAAGAGGTGTTCACACAAGTCATAATAAATTTGGAGATTATGGGAGAAAATTTGAAATATATTAAAGTTTAATAGATAAATGACCATTCAAGTTTTTCAAAGCATTCTCTAAATCTAATTTTAACATAAAATTTGCTTTGATACTCTTAGACTTGTCAAAATAGTTCATAATTTCTTGAATTAGCATGGTATTATCATCTCGGCTTCTATATTTTATGAAACTTGCTAGATTTGGACTTATCAAAAGTTGGAGGAAAGGTTTAATCCAATTAACAATAATTTTTTTAATAGTTTTACCAATAGTTTTGCATAAACAAACTGAACAAAAAATTTGAAGATGGTTAGCATTCTAGATTTTGGGGATGAGATAGATATAGGTTTTGCTAATAGACATTGGGAGGGTTTGAGTGTTTAAGGCATCATAAATAAAACCTTTGACTGATTGGCCTAAGATTTTCAATTATTTTTGGTAAAAGAAAGGGTGAAAACCAATAGGTCCTGGGGATTTAAAGGGTTTAAAGGAATGGATGGCCAGGTCAATCTCAGAATTTTGTAGAGGGTCATCAGGAGTTAAAAGGTCAATTTTATTAAAAGATGAGAGATATTAGTGGTAATATTTGTGTGATTGAAGGTATAGTTGGTGGTGTAAATTTTATGATGTATTGTGGGGTATAGATGAGGAGCCTACTATGGTTAGTAATCCAGTTGTCGTAATCATTAGTGAAGAAAGAGATTTTGTTTCTCCTATGTCTACTAACGATAGATAGAGAAATATTTTTTGAGTTTGCATCACCTTCGTTAATCAAAAAATATGGGATCGATGTTTCAAATAGTCCTCTTCCACTTTAAGGTCATTATAATCCCATCTAAGTTTAGAGTCAATAAGTTAGAGAAATTGACTAGTAGGGAAGTTTTGGGATTTTCAAAATCCCATAAGCTGAGCTAATAAAATCTTCTTTTTATTGGTTGTACCCCCAAAACTATTTTTACTCCAAGATTTATTAGTATACAGAAAAAAATTTCTATCTTGAAGAAGGCCTCTATTCACCCAACAACTTTGGACTTGTCTGCTAAAGTTTGGTTGGGTGCACCAAAATATTTATAAGATTTTGGTATACGGGGTACAGTTGGTAGGATGTAGCATAAAGATAATAAGGGTGTGATGAGAGTGTGTATGAGGTAGGTGAGTGACTATGACATTTTGAAAGGTATGGATCCAGTATTTATTGTCTAGTTAATGGTCTTGTCGTTGAAATATTAATCCTTTCCTGCTTCAGTGGTTGGTCAAAATATATCAAGAAACTTTGTACCCTAGATCTATAAGGTTGCAGTAGCTAATATAATTAGAAAATTTCTAGGCCTTGAAAGGGTTTAAAAGGTGGTTGCCCTATTTTTATACAAGCATGTGATATGATTAAAGTTAACACTAATAAGTCAAGGCCCATTATAATAATCACATAAGATTTTAAGAATATCCTAAAGAGTATTCCTAAATAATATATTTGAGCTGGCAGAAATAACTCTTACAATCCAAAGTCAGTTATTAGGTTTTACCTCAATAGTGGTGTGAAGTTTCTGAGGAGAGTGAGGAACAATGTTCAACATTTCCAAATTATTATGCCATAACTCCTGACCTACCCATTGAGGGAACCTCAACCATACCATTAATGTAAAAATCATCTCTAAGACTAGAATGGTCATCAAGTCTGGTCTCAATAAGAGGAAGGATAGTAGGGTTATAAGTCACTATGATTTCCTTAAGGTTTCTCTTAGAATCATTGTTATGGGAGCTACAAATGTTCTAGATTATGATGGTATTGGTACTATTCACTAGAAAATAGGTCTAATTATTAGTTTCCTTATCATTGGGTTTAGTACTATAGATACTTTAGGTTTCGCCGGATTGAATAGGGGATGAAAGGTCAAGGAATATTTCATAAGTCCCAAGGGGCATTTGACGATGTATTGCTTGTTTTCCTCATCTAGAAAAAGCATACGGGCAACTCTTTTTAGGTTCAAAGTTTTGATGTATGAGAAAATTAGTTTCCTCTCATTTTCTTCTATTTGTATGTTCTTGGGAGGCTGATCAGGTGGGGATCTTGAGTTTGAGGTAGGGAATTCCAAGATCAAAGAAGTGAGCTCTCTTGATCCATTTCCTTTATAGTTAAGAAGGGTAAATTATCTACCATTGGTGTCATAAGTGAATTAAAGCAAGATAGAAGGTTCCACATCTTTTGCATAGCCTGAAAAGTGTTGGTGCTAGATGGCTTAGTATATTATTTATCCAAAGGAGATTCATGTAGCTACACATTGCTAGGTGCATTGCCTCCATAATAATTTGGCCTAGGAGATTCTAGTTTTGGACTACTATAGTGACTTTCCATCCATCTAGATCTACTGTTAAGATATGGGATTCTCTTGGAGTCTCTGCTCTAACCAAGAATAGGGTAGTTGAGTTAAAGGGAGAGTTTTTATTAGATAAACTATTAGGGATTTGAGTCGAGAGGAATCTGAGAATTATATCCATTGGAGTTTTGACAGGGAGGTGAGATGTTTGGGGTTTTTTATTGACTTTGTGTGGAAGAATATAATGTTGTATTTGTACTATTGAAGGAAAAATTATTTGATAGTGTGGAAGGGGTTGAAGCAAGAGCTGGGATTGGGTATTAGGGTAATGATGGAAAATCTTGGCTTGAGATATGGAACGCAGCTTACTAGTAGAAGTTAATCGGGAATATTTAGTGAATAACTATAATTGAGTAATATTTTGCATCTAATCCTTTATCTCAATTTGTCACATGGGAGATGCCAAGTGTTCATACATGTCCTTTGATTTGTCCAGTAAGGGGAATTAACTGTATAAATAGTGTTAACTTAGAAATTACAATTGTTAATAGAGTGGTTGAGGTCATTATTTTTATGTAACTAAATTTGTTTTTTTTGGGTCTAGGACACGTTGCAGCCACATGTTAGATCACAGTTGTTCATCTCCATTGGAAATATCAATGGTTTCTGGGATTGGCAGCATTGCCGAGCTTGAGAATGCGCGTAGGGTATCCATTAACTGGTTGTTATTCACAATGTTAGTAGAATCTATGATTTAAAATTTATTAATATGGGGTTTAATTAAGGATTTATTACTGGTAGTAGGTTGTGCGGTAAGTTTATCCACCATAAGGTTCCTTTTTCCTTGGTTTAATGAGGATGTTAAAGATTAGCTTATCGGAAGCTTACATTTCTTCTCCTTAGAAGGATTTACTTTTGAATTGTCAGATGAAGAATGGTGTACTTTATGAGTACCTTGTTTATTTTTGGAAAGCAAATGACAAGCTATTTGTCCCTGATAGTCTAATTGTTGGGGGATTTTAGGAAACCATTATGATTTAGCTTTTGGATAGCTTTTATTTAGATACATTGCATACTTTTATATCCTAATTTGCCTAAAATATTACATAGTTGACCACCACCTTCATACTAAATTCCCTGAGTATGAGTACCAACTTGGATTTTTAATTTAACTAGGGAATTTAAGGCAACTTCAACACTTATTCTAGCATAGTATACTCTTAGAGTAGCACCTGTGAACACATCCATTTTTAGGTTTTGGCCAAAGGAATTCCTATCTTCCCCAAAAATAAGTTACTCATAAAATGGGGTAGGCGAATGATGTGTGAGGAGATGCTAATACATTTGAGGCTTTTAACTAAGAATAATTGCAAAGTCTTAAGCAACTTTTGTAGTTTTTGATATTTTCTGTTTGATATTGCAGTAAAAGTAAAGATACAAGAGAACCAACAATAATGGATGTAAAAGAGTTAATTTCTAAGCAAGTAGAGATGGAAGTATAGCTGACGACTTGTCTGATAAGTCGTCAGCCTTGTGATAAGCTATTAGAGTTGCCGTCAGCCTTAGACAGAGAATGGGTTTCATCTAGATTTTATGTTGACATCTGTGATAGGCCATCAGTAGTGTGATAAGCCATCAGGCTTGTCATTAGGCTTAGACAGAGAATGGGCTTCAGCTGGAATTAATGATGACATCTGTGATAGGCCGTCAGAAGTGTGATAAGCCGTTAGGTTCGTCGGTAGGCTTAGGCAGGAAATAGGATTTGAAGTGAAGAAGTGACGACAATTCTAATAAGTCATCACATGTCTGATAAGCTGCACGTCTCATCGTCAACCTAAGGCAAGATTGTCAAAAGTGAAGAGGAGCTGGCGACATTCCTGATAAGTCGTCAGACTCCTGATAAGCCGTCACACACGTCGTCGCCTGTCCGAGAAAATACTGTGATCTATGATTTTTTTTCCATAATTAGGATGAAGTATTTAAAAAATATGTTAGGGTTTTCTAATCATATGATTGGGGAACTGGCGTTTTGAGAATCTCTTTTCTCTAGTTTTCTGACTTGAACTTTACAATTATTTGTGTAGAGATTATTACAATTATTTTGGGATTTTGTACTGTGAATCAAATCTGAGAAACACTTGTTTCTATTCATCTTGATGTAAGTTCATATATCAAACTATGAATTCAACTTGTCTTGATTATTTTATTATGAGTAGCTAAATTCCCTTAACCCGAGTTGTGGGATCTATGGGTTTGGGTTTGTAACGTAACTAAGTGTTCAAGATTCTAATGGTGGTAGAAACTTCTTGTTAATTCCATTATTTTATACTCTGACTATTGGTTGCAAACAACAGGCCTTGCTTAATGGTGATTTGCTTGAGATAAGAAATCAACCCTAGTAAGAAGTGAATTATCAATAGGGACTTGGAAGCATCAAACTTCCATTTAATAATTAATGTTGTAACAAGATTAATTAACTTGAGATAACATCCTATTATGAAATATAAATTCCCTAAGTTCGAGAAAATTAGGTGGTTAAATGTCTAAATAGGTTGTGAAAATTTTTGACATAACTTCGACAAGGATAGTTTGTTGTTCCTACCTACCACAAGAATCTTGAACTGTTACTAGCGTCTATCAAATCCCAACACCTATAGTGAACATAAATCTTGTTTTCCTTATCATACTGATTTCAAACACTGAATTGAGAAGTAATTATTTGTTACCTTTCCAAAAAACCCCATTCATAGAAAACTGATAACTATCAGTTGATTAACCCACAGATAACTCAAATTCACACCATATTTCCTGTGGGATTCGACCCCAACCTAGTTGGGTTATATATTGACAACGATCACACACATTCTCGTAAGAGAGGTGTAGTTTGAGCGTTATAAAAAATGGCACTTTTGTCGGGGAATACGATTGTAAATTGAAGTTGTGTGCGGTAATTAACTAATTTGAGCAGCGATTAAACTAATTTGAAACTGTAGCTATACGTTGAATTCAAACAAATGATACGAAAATATAAAATGGGGATTTTTGATGATCAAACAAATATTAAAGTTTTAATTTGCTTTAGAGCTCAAAACTAAAATTTCAATGGTTCAAATCAGTGATAGAGAGGAACTAGGGTTATGATCACTGTGATTATTAACCTCCATTTTATAATAACTGTAGTATTGGGTTCTCATGATTTTTGGCAAACACCAAATTATCACTTTCGACAATCCATCTAAGTGTTTCTCAACCTACGTAGATATTGAATCGGGTGCTGATCTTGCCTTCCTCAGAACGGACGGTTCCTATTAGCATTACGTTGTACTGGTGCAGCTATTTTCTCTGCACGCCTTGGGTCACCGGGGCTTAGCAACTCCTCATCTCCCAAGTCGTCATCCTCAGGATTTGGATGTCGTACTTGTTGACCATCATTCTGCACATTCACACGAGCTCAGCTAAGGCTGCTAACCTGTCAGCTTCCTTCTGGTCAGCCATTCTGCCGATTAGTTGCGGTTTCAGATTAAATGGTAATAATAGTTCTCCGAAACTTCTGGTTCTTGGCATGCACCACAAAAGTCCTGCAGTAAACAAAAACAACAAATAAACATAAAACTAGAAAACTTGACTAATAGTCAATTAGTGCACACAACTTCAATTTACAACCATATTCCTTGGCAACGACGCCATTTTTTATAATGCTTAACTTACACGTCAATTTACTGAAAGGTGGTCTTCGTCAATATATTTACCCAACTTTGAAGTCGGGGTTGAATCCACGGGGAACAATATGAGTAGCGATTAAACTAATTTGATATTAAAGCTATAAGTTGAATTCAAACAAATGATACAAAAAGATAAAATAGGGGTTTTTGATGATCAAACAAATGTTAAAGTTTTAACTTACTTTAGATCTCAAAACTAAAATTTCAATGGTTCAAATCTGTGATAGAGAGGAACTAGGGTTATTATCACTATGATTATTAACCTCCATTTTATAATAACTGTAGTATTGGGTTCTCATGACTTATGGGAAACACCATATAATCAGTTTCGACAGTCCATCTAAGTGTTTCTCAACCTACTTAGATGTTGAACTCCCTAATTCTCTCGAATTTAGGAAATTATTCTATTCATACTGATTTTATCTCAAGCTGATCAATCTTGTTACAACATTAATCATTAGATGAGAGCTTATCCTTCCCAAATCCTTGTTGATAATTCGCTACCTTTAGTTTATTTCTCAGTTCGAGCAAATCAACATAAGGCGGGATTTATTGTTTGCAACCAATAAATAACAATCATGACAAAAGAATTATCAAGATGTCTCCACAATCACTAAAACCCTAACCAACTATTAAATCCATAGAGGAATAATCATAGATCCCACAACCCTAGTTATGGGTTTTAGTTCCACATGAGAAAGAAAGACATAGCAACAATTATAATCATCATTCAAAGTAATTAAACTAACAAAATATGAAGTCTGAAGTTGATTCTCTTCTACGTTCAAGAGAAAATTCCCACAACCAAATCAAATAGTTGAATATTGAATTCTAAGTTAAGAGAGGCACAAAAAGAAGAGTAAACTCCCTTATAATAAGTTCCAGATGTTACGCCTCTTTTTTTATTAGAAAACCCTAACATATGCTTTAAGTACTTCAACCTAATTATGGAAACAAAATCATAGATCACATCATTTTTCGGATAGGCGACAAAGTGTGTGATGGTTTATCAGGGGTTTGACGACTTATCAGGAATGTCGTCAGCTCCTCTTCACTTTTAACAATCTCTTCCTTAGGTTGACAATGAGACGTAACAACTTATCAGACATGTGACAACTTATTATAATTGTCGTCGCTTCTTTACTTCAAATACCATTCCTTGCCTAAGCCTAACGACGAGTCTGATGGCTGATCACACTTCTAACGGCCTATCACAGATGTCATCATAAATTTTAGATGAATTAGATTCTCGGTCTAAGCCTAACGACGAGCCTGATGGATTATCAGTCTTCTAATGGCCTATCATAAGTTGTCGTCACTTCTTCCAGTTGAACCTTATTCTCTGTCTAAGGCTGACGGCAACTCTGATAGCTTATCACAAATCTGACGATTTAATTGAGAAATAAACTAAAGGTAGCGAATTATTAATAAGGATTTGGAAAGGTTAAGCTACCATCTAATGATTAATTTTGTAAAAAGATTGATCAACTTCAGATAAAATCAGTATGAATTGAATGATGTCCTAAGATCGAGAGAATTAGAGAGTTCAACATCTATGCAGGTTGAGAAACACTTAGATGGACTGTCAAAACTGATAATTTGGTGTTTCCCACAAGTCATGATAACCTAATACTATAGTTATTATTTAATGGGGATTAATAATCATAGTGATCATAACCCTAGTTCCTCTCTATCACTGATTTGAACCATTGAAATTTTAGTTTTGAGCTCTGAAGCAAGTCAAAACTTTAATTATTGTTTGATTGATAAAACCCCCTATTTTATCTTTTCGCAACATTTTTTTAAATTTAACTAGTAGCTTTAGTTTCAAATTAGTTTAATCTCCACTCACATTATTCCCCGTGGATTCGACCCCAACTCCAAAGTTGGGTAAATATATTGACTACGACCGCCTTGCTCTAAATTAACGTGTAAGTTGAGTGTTATAAAAAATAAGAAGTTCTGGAGAACCCTTATTACCATTTAATACAGAACCACAACTAATCGGCAGAATGGCAGACCAGCAGGAGGCTGACAGGTTAACAGCCTTAGCTAGAGCTCAAGTGAAAGTGCAGATACGCTCACAAGTACGAAATCCATATACTGAGGATGTCGACTTGGGAGACGAGGAGTTGCTAAACCCTGGTAACCCAAGGTGTGCAGAGCAAATAGCTACACCAGTACAGCGTAATACTAACAGGAACCGTCCGTTCTGAGGAAGGCAAGATCACCAGCCGGTCCAGTATGACCTCAATGATGACGATGATGGAATGGATAGATAATGTACAAAGGCTGCAATTATTCCTTCACCATTAGTGTCTAGGCCGAAATTCAACATTACGAGTACTATGATTCAACTCCTTAAGCTGAAGGGGTTGTTTGGTGGCCTTCCCGGGGATGATCTGAACTTGTATCTAGTGAACTTTGTCACCATTTGTAAATCTTTTGATAACCTTGGAGTGGGTCAGAATGATATTCATTTGAGATTGTTTCCATTGTCTTTGTATGGTGGAGGAAACATTGCGGCTTAATGAGCTGACACCCGATTCTATAACAAATTGGAGACAGTTAAAAGGAGCTTTCATAGAAAGGTTCTTTTGATATTCCAGGAGGGTATAGTTGAGGGATGATATCAACAACTTTATACAACTCCCAACTGATGCTTTGCATGAAACCTGGGAGAGATTCAAAAAGAAGCTGACGCAGTGTTCGAACAACAACATGATGGACATACACTTGATGAAGACTTTGTATAGGGATCTTAACTCTGTGACAAAACCGATTATAGATAATGTTGCTGGTGGCTCATTTGTTGATCTTACATTCCTAGAGGCTTCAGAAATGCTTGAGAAAATGACCAAATAGAGTTGGGGATGGCATACCAGGGACTTTGTGGTAGCAAGCCCCACTGTTTCTGTTGGTATGACTGCTAAACAACATATAAGAGATGAGAAGCGTGATCATGATATGGCTTATCTAAAAATACAGATGGACTTTCTAACCAAGCATTTACTATTAGGTAAAACTGAGAAAGTAAAGGATGTGGGATCGCAGAGCAAAGTGGAGTATAACTCAAAAGAAGAGGTGAACTATGTAAATAATCAGGGGGGTTCTGAGGGAATAGCCAAGGATATCAAGGTCAGACTTATTATGACATGGCTTGATGGGCACTCAAAAGGTTAAATTTGAATTGGAAGGAGGCAGCAGAGCTAAGACTGGAACAACTGAATGAAATAGATGAATTCCATCTCAGGTCATATGAAAGAGCAGACCTAAACAAAGAAGATATGAAGAAGTATCATGATTGGAGGATCGAGAAACGAGATTTCCGAAAAGGTGACTTGGTGTTTTTGATCAATTCTAGACTCAAACTATTCCCAGGTAAGCTTAAATCTAAGTGGTCAGGCCCATTTAGAGTAAGTCAAGTCTACTCATCTGGATTAGTAGAACTTGAAAATGAAGACGGCAACATCTTCAAGGTTAATGGGAAAAGAGTCAAACTTCACATCGATCCAAAAGACTCGATGAAAAATATTGCTACTATCTGTCTTGATGAAGACTGAAGTAATCAAGATACCTGAGTTGTACCGTGATGATAAATCAGACACTATATGGGAGGCAACCCATGATACTTATGCTTGATCTACTCCAGGTATAACCTAACTCTTAGTTCAATTTTTCTTTGATTTTATGTTGAGGGTGTAAGGTGAGTTGTTGTTGTAATATTTTGTAGTTGACTAGGAGAAATACAAGCACCTGAGGTAGTTAACATAATTTTGTTATTTTGTGAACACCTCTCAAATGGTCTGATTGTTTAACTATGTGATTTGCATCTGATTGTGACCTTAATGAATCTTGTTATGGTATCAGTTCTAGTGATATAATAATCATTGCTAAATAATTGCATGAACTGGATAAGTAGTAACTTATGACATACTTGTGTGCATTGTGTATGTGAGATCTTACTTAGTTCCCTTTGTATGTTGAATCTAGAACTTGCCCAGTTAGTCTTACGTAGATTGAATGATAGGGGTTAGGAAAGGATCATAGGCTATTTTGATATTAGCTACTTTTAGCCTAAATGACCTTCCCTATATGAATAATATCCCTTGATCTCTATTTTGAGCCAGAATAGCTTATTTCTTTTTTTATGATACCTATCACCGTCTTATTTATATCATAATGAACCTGTTTTAGCCCTGGTCCTCCTTGGACACTATGCACCTAGACTTAGGCAAATGGCCTAAGTTGAGGGTGGCTATTATAGGGGTGAGTGATGTAAAATGAGTATGAATAAAGGTAGAATAAAAGAAAAGAATAAAAAGCTTGGTGCGGTGGAAAAGAACAAGAAAAGAAAAGTTGTGAAAAAAAGAAGTAATTGTTGAAAAAACTACACCCATCCTGAATATATGTGATCAAGAAAAGAGAAGAATAGAAAAAGGTTAATAAGTGAGACCCCAGAAACTAGTGTAGTGTCAAGGAGGCTTAGTCATTTTAAATATCGAGTGTCATAACAGCCCCTAGCCTACATCACAAGCCAAAGAGAAAACCTATAGTGATCCTAGCTAACCTGTATGAAAATCTTGGTAATGAAAATAAGGGCAAGCCTATGGTATTTGGCATACATTGATTTGAACTTCATTCTGAGAGTGAGTGTCTTTTTACTGTCCCCATGGTTATATATGTGATGTCTGATATAAGTGGAGTGGGACTTCTTTGTAGTGAGGGCACATTGGTTACATTCCTAGTTGCTAACTTCTTTGGATAGTGTAATCATGGTATATGGATGGTTGTTGTTGCTGAATTGATGCCATATCTTGATTCCTGTGTGTCGCATTGTTGTTCTTAAAAAATATGCACAGTTGTTGTTTTTAAATTAATTGACCTTAGAGAATGTGAAGATGTTTTGAGATAATATGGATGGTTGACTGCCGAATGTACTTTGTATCCTCTTGGTTTTTTTTAGTTGTTGAGGACAAGAAATTGTTTTAAGTTGAGGGTGTTGATGTGTGAGCAGATGCTAACACATTTGAGACTTTTAACTAACAATAATTGCAATGTCTTAAGCAAGTTTTGTCGTTTTTGATTGTTTTCTGTTTGATATTGCAGTAAAAGTCAAGATGTAAGAGAACCAGCAATAACGGAAGTAAAAGAGTTGATTTTTGAGTAAGTAGAGAAGGAAGTATAGCCGACCACTTATCTGATAAGTTGTCAGCCTTGTGATAAGCTATCAGAGTTTCCATGAACCTTAGATAGAGAATGGGTTTCAGCTGGAATTCGTGACAACATCTGTGATAGGCCATCAGAAGTGTGATAAGCCATCAAGCTTATCGTTAGGCTTAGACAGAGAATGATCTTCAACTAGAATTCGTGATGACATCTATGATAGGCAGTCAGAAGTGTGATAAGCCATCAGACTCATTGTTAGGCTTAGGCAGGGAATGGGTTTTAAAATGAAGAAGCAATAATAATTCTGATAAGTCATCATATATCTAAAAAGTCATCACGTCTCATCAACAACCTAAGGCAGATATTTTCAAAAGTGAAGAGGAGCTAACGAAATTCCTGATAAGTGGTCAGACTCTTGATAAGCCGTCACATAGGTCGTCGCCTGTCTGAGAAAATATTGTGATCTATGATTTTTTTTCTATAATTAGGCTGAAGTATTTAAAGCATATGTTTGGGTTTTCTAATAAGATGATGGGGGAACTGACGTTTTGAGAATCTCTTCTCTCTAGTTTTCTGACTTGAACTTTACATTTATTTTTGGAGAGATTATTACAATTGTTTTTGGATTTTCTACTGTGAATCAAATTTGAGAAACACTTGGTGCTATTTATCTTGCTGTAAGTTCATATATCAAACTATGAATTCAACTTGTTGTCTTGATTATTTTATTATGAGTAGTTAAATTCCCTTAACCGGATTTGTGGGATCTATGGGTTTAGGTTTGTAGCGTAACTAACTGTTCAAGATTTTAACGGTGGTAGAAATTCTTCGTAATTTCATTATTTTATACTTTGACTATTGGTTGCAAACAATAGGCCTTGCTTACTGGTGATTTGCTTGATATAAGAAATCAACCCTAATAAGATGTGAATTATAAACAGGGATTGGAAGCATCAAACTTCCATTTAATAATTAATGTTGTAACAAGATTAATTAACTTGAGATAACATCTTGTTATGAAATATAAATTCCCTAAGTTCGAGAGAATTGGGTGGTTAAATGTCTAAATAGGTTTATAAACATTTAGACATAACTTCGACAAGGATAGTCTGTTGTTCCTACCTACCACAAGAATCTTGAACCGTTACTAGCGTCTGTCAAATCCCAACACCCATAGTGAACATAACTCTGGTTTTCCTTATCATACTGATTTCAAACACTAAATTGAGAAGTAATTATTTATTACCTTTCCAAAAACCCCCCATTCATAGAAAACTAATAACTATCAGTTGATTAACCTGCAGATAACTCAAATTCACACCATATTTTTTATGGGATTCGACCCCAACCTAGTCGGGTAATATATTGACAGTGATCGCTTACATTCTCGTAAGAGTAGTGTAGTTTTAGCATTATCAGTGAACCTATTAATTGTTATTGTAGTAGTGGATCAGTTTGCAACAAAATTTGGTTCCCATTATTGGACCAGGAGAAATTATCCATTAATAAACTATAACACCCCAAGTCTTTGCCAGTGATATTTCTGAGTTTTGAGCTCCCTGATCGGGCTAGGACTGGCACCTCACGAGTCATAAGGTGTGATCATGATTTGTATGAAGGGACTCATTACAAAAACAATGGAGTAGCCAAATATTATGTCCTCAGTACGACATGGACCTCTCGAGTCATGAAGATTTAATATGTTCCGTAGGTATATTAAGTCGTAGGAAAATCAGTGAGGAATGAATAACTTTTTGTTGATCTCATGACTGGACCCTTACAAGTGGTAAGGTGAGGTCACAAGTTGTAGAGTGTGACTCATGAAAAAATAAGTGAAGAAAGTCTAAGATTCTTCCCAAATATGAGTCTAGGCAACAACTCGTACCAAGTCGTCATTAGTCATGACACGACTCATAATGACAGGCGATAGTTTTTCTGTGTTTTTATTGGGGGCACTTTGGTTATTTACCTCTTTACCCAATCATAACCCAATACCTTAAATACCTTAAGGGAACCTATAATTCCCCATTACTCAATCATAAGTAATCTAAAACTCTATCAAATTCCTAAAGCAAGAAGAAGCTAGGGTTTCTAAGAATTTGGCATTTAGAGAATCAATTGGTGATTTCTGTCCCTAATTTTGATTTTTTAGGAATGTATCTCTTCCCCTAAACTTATTTTTTGAAAAACATGTATTTTGAATATCTATTCATGTGATTAATTGAAGGTTTTAGAAATTGGGTTGGGGGCCTTTGAATGCTTTTGATGGAATTGCTTTTCCCATAGATTTTGTGAATCATTAATTTCTCTAATTGATATTTTGTGAACTTATTGGGGTGAATGGGAATGTATAATTGGATGGGGGGTCATGGATTTCCCTTGAGAAATGGATTTTGGTATTTGTCTTTGTAATAACCCCAACCCATTTGCATAATTTGCTGGAAATATGGTTTAGTCCACTTTTTCTAAATAAATGCATTTCATACAAGGTTAAAGGGCTATAAATGGTTTAAGAGTCCCTAGTGTCTATGATATGGTCTTAAATAGGAGATTGGTGGCCGTGGATTCCCCCAAGTTGGAGTATAATTAAATGGTGTGGTGGAATTGACTTGAAAGCTTAATTGGTATGAGGATACCATTTGGTATATTCCTGAATGTATAACTATTTCGTTAGATTGATGGGTAATTTGCTAAATGTTTTATGTAGGCTTAAAGGGGGTTATGTAGCTAAACAGGGAAGATGGAGGTCCTCGGTGGACCGATACTAGAAACCATATTTGTTGGCGTGGGGTCTTGGTGTCCTTGTGCATAGTTTACACTTTATATATCTATATTTTTTTAATATCTTGAGCCTCAATGACTCTAGCCCTTCGTTAGATTTCTTCGGTTCGTGTAGATAACATGCACTAGGGCCCTTCTTGGGGGGGGGGGGAGAAGGCGGACCTATAAATCCTATGGGTGTTTTTAGGATTGTTATAGCTACACAGTATAGGTTAATGGTTTTACAGTTCATGCTTAAACTATGTTCCTTACCCCCAACATTATGTATATATGTATATTTGTATGTATGTGAACATGCACAATAAGTTTGTATTGAATTTGAAATGGCATTACTTTATCCCTTATCTTGAGTCAGATATTAGTGCTTATCCCGCTAAACGTCTTAGGACACTACATTATTTGATAATGTAAGGTTCAAAGTCAGTTCTGTTACCCCTATGCCGCATTATGTGATCCGGTTGGTTCACGATGTAGTTGTGAGCTTCCTTTCTTCAAAAACCTTTTTCATTCCATCAGGTTCGTTTGATATTCTAGAATTGAAGAGTTTAAATTAACATTTACATTGTTATTATCACTGTCACGATTGGGGGAATGTCCCAATCTTGTTTAATGTTTGGTTTTGTTTCTTAGAGGCTTTGGTGGACAAAGGCTAGGTAAACTGTGTTATGGATTCGTAGATCTATCTTTGCATTTGATTTATCTATCTTTTTATATGATTGGAATTTAGTTCTATATTGTTATATGTTTGTAACTCATTCGCTATTAGTTATATTTTATTCTGATTGGCTATGTTAACGAGGATGGTCTCCAATCCTTGGCGGACATAAGGTACCCATCATGACTAGGCCCTGGTCCGGGTCATGACAAGTTTGATATCAGAGTATATGTTCATGGTCATTAGTGTCCACAAAGTTGAGTTATGTAGAGTCACTTTTATGAGTGTGTATCATGCCACACTCATTAGGGAGAGTCTATAGGGCATTTAGGAATGTTTTCCATTCTAGTATCTATTTTCAGGCTGTAGAATCTATGGCTTTGAAATCTCCTCTAATTCTAGTTGTTTGCATTTTAGATCATGCCTCATCAAAGATTTGATGCTCGTGGTAACTTATCTATTCCACCTAAGGAAAATATGGATGGAATTCGTTCCACTGATGGGGTAAAGACTACTATGGATGGAACTCGTTCCACTGATGAGGTAAAGACTCGGTCTAGGGTCCTTTCTCCTGACTGCCACATGGAGTTCCACCGATTCCTACCAGTCCTTCTCAAGATTCTTGGGCTATTTATGTTTATTCCCCACCACTCCAAGGAGACATTTCTAATGCCAAATTCTATTGATTTATTCATGTGCTAACATAGTTGGTGACTTTCAAGTCTCATCAGCCTGACTATGTTGGTTCTGTTGCTCTATTTTTTTAGGCAACTAGAGTTGGCCAATTTATGAGGTTCAATCCTTCGATCTTTACTGAATCTAAGGTTGAGGAGGATCCTCTAGGGTTTATTAATGAAATAAAGAAGATATTCAGGGTAATGCATGGTACTGATATGGAGGGTGTGGAGATTACAACATATCAGTTAAATGATATGGCATATCAGTGATATGAGGAGTTAGAGAAGTCGAGGGGTGATAATGATAAGTAGTCTATGTGGGAGGAGTTTTCTAGTGCTTTCATTGATTGTTTCTTTCCTTAGGAATTTAGGGAGGCTAAAGCTGAGGAGTTTGTGAATTTGAAGTAGGAAAGGATAATAGTAAAGGAGTATGCTTTGAAATTTCATCAGTTTTCTTGCTATGCTTCGGAGTTGGTATCTAGCATGAGGGTTGGGATGAGAAAGTTTACTTCAGGTCTGTTGCGAGACTTGGTTTTTGAGAGTAAGGCTGCTATGCTGAATAACAATATAGATATCTCTAAACTTGTGGTGTACATACAATAGGTTGAGAACGAGAAAAAAAAATTGCAAAAATGGGAGAGAGGCAAAGTAAGAAGTTCAAGTATTAAGAGCAGGGTTAATATAACGCCCCAAAATGGGTCCCGAGATGTCACACGACTCTCAAGACTACGAGTAGCTTTAATCTAACTCTGTAAGCCTTCTACTAAATCTAAAACTCATAAAAGAGAAACATAGACGTATAATCAAAGATAAAATGTTGAATTTTTTCTGATCTATGCTAGAAATAACTGAACATAATATCTTAAAATACTTGATTTAAAAGTCTAGACAATCAACACTGGAAATCTGAATCAAAACAAGCAGCCTGACAAGCCTCTACTCTTAACAACTAGAGAGCCACTGGGACAAACCCCTAGTTGACTCGAACTGACTGAAAATACTGAATCAACTACTCTAATAAGATGGAAAACTGAATAACTGGGTCCTCAAACTATGAGGACTCACCAACCGTGGGTATGTAGATGGAGATGCTCGAAATCACTCACGCTGCTGAAACTGAGCACCTAAACCTACATTATTAAATAATGTAGCACATAGACATATATATGGATCAGTACTTCTGGAATGTACTGAGCATGTGGGGGTGAATTCATAAGTAAACAATATCTCAATATTATTATAAATTTTTAAAAGAATGCATGCTAAGTGTAGATGACTCATATTAACCGGAATAACAGAAAACTAAGAATCATAATCATGAGTAGTAAAGCATGTTGTATAAATCTTGTGAGTCATAAAACTTAGTTCTAAAAGTTGTTCTTGTAGTTTATCTTTAAATCATGCGGCCTAAGTGTAGAAAGGACTCACTTTTATATCTGTAAATTGAAAGCTGAAATCTAATAACCGACATCTTATGTGAAATAATATCTAAAATGAATTGTGAGCCTTACACTTAGTTTCTAAAAATCTTTTTAGTTATGATTACTCTTTTCTATAGGGATGTTCTTCTAACCGACATACACTATGTGAGCTATCGTAGTGTCTAATATCTAATTCCCTTATAGGAAAACCTCACATTAGGGAGAGGTATCATACTCTTGCCAAGGAGTATAACCTAAGCTAAGTTATCACAATCTATATCTGTCATCCATATAAAAAGGAATAATCTGATAATCTGAACCTACGTTGGCTCATATTTCTAGTACATGTGAACATACCCAACTCAGTGCTAAATACTACTCCCTTTAATATGTATGCTCATTTTGTAGAAAATCCACTTTAAAACTAGTATAAGGTTTTATAATTAAAACCAATTATGCATTTATCTGTTTAAATCTAAAATAGAACTAATCTCTAATCAAAGCTGTAATCAATACTGCAAAGTGGATTCCATAACTTAGCTGAAGATCAAAGATCAAATCTTGGTTCAAAATACTGATTATAAACAAATAAAGGATGCTAAAAAGCAACATCATTCTGGGAATAACAATATTCAAACTAGGGCTTAATAAACCATGCTTCAAAATTCATGTCAAATTGTCGCAATTTATGCTCAATAGTCAACATCATGAAGTTCTTGCATAATTCTAGTTAAAATAATGAAATTCAACCTTCATTGTTTATAAAACTACTTCACAAGCATAAATCAGCAGCAATAGTCATGCAAATTATTATTTAAAACACTTGTAATATCATAATATTCAATTAAAAATATTTGGGTATGCACCCTAATTTGAAACTCATATAATTTCATGTAAAATTCAACTTTAAAACATATTTTGGGCACAAGGATGAAAGAATTATCCTTGTTCAAAACTCCACATACCTTAATTGATGAAATTGATGAAGACACTTGATCTAGAATCCCTATTTGTTCTTATGAAGATTGTTTGTTGATGATCTTGAATTGGGAACCTTGAATTATGGGTTATCTTGAAAAAAAGAATGGTGAATTTTGGATTTCTTGAGGCTTAAAATTTGGAACTCTAGCATTTCTTGTAGAGAAATTTTTGTGAAAGTGAGCGTATTAGGCATATAATAGGCTTAATCTATTGTTTTTCATGATTTAAGGTCTTGGGAAAAGACCAACTTGCCCCTTGGAAAATTAAGTTAAGAACTGGTATATCGATTTTTCAACTTGGCGCGATGCGGCGCCATCGCGGTGGCATACTGGAAAAGGGACGAGTGCCATTTTGCACTATGGCATGATGCGGTGCTATCACATTACATCACTGCAAAAAGGACGAGTGTGAATTTGCACTCCACCGTGATGCGGCATTATCGCGATGCTTCACTAGAAAAAAAATGAGTGTAAAATTGCATTCCAACATGATGCGGTGCCTGCTCCACTGTGATTTCTAGAAAGACACTGGCCAATTGTAGTGAGCCACTGGAAAAGGGATGAATACAATTTTGGGGTTCACCGTGATGCAACCTTATCGCGGTGAGTTACTGCCTTTCACAAAAAGTGTCATAACTTCTCACTCGGGTATTGGATATAAGAGAAATTCTTATCATTGGAAAGCTGACTCAGTTATCCATATTTTGGTTGGTCTAGAGATAGAAAATTTAACACATATCAAGAGTTATTTACTTTTAAAGTTGACCCTTGATACACTAAGAGCTGAACAGAATTAAGAAAAGTTTGGGGTATTATAGTGGAGGACAATAGAATAGTAGTAGAGATAGTAGATAGTGGTCAAAGAAGAAGAATTGGGGGAGTTCTAATTCCTATTCGACGGCTAGTGTTCCTTATCCTAAGTCATCTGGTGAGTATGACTTTCGGACTAATAATGGGTTTAAGGCACAAGGTGCCTAGTCTCAGGCTAGTTGAGCTTAGTCAAACCCATAATTTCTTCCTTGGTAATTTTTTTGGTCAGCATCACCATGGTTAATATGACATGGAAAGGAATTAGTGTTTTTATTGCGGTCAACATATGCATATGCAGAAGAAATGTCTTGTAGGTAGAGTAGCCACGGGCGCTAATAAGGTCCCAGTTAACACTTTTTCTGCTCATACGCTAAAGGGTGCTACCTCTGGTTTTGATGCTAGTCAGAATTGTGTCCATGCCCTTGCTACCCTCCGGGAGTCTGAGGCATATCCTAGTGTTACTATTGGTACATTAAATCTTTTCTCTTATGATTTATACTATTTATTTATTCCGAGGTCTACTTTTTCTTTTGTGACCCTTTATGTGGTTGTTTATTTTGGTTGTTATCTTGAGTGCATTTTTGATCTCTTCTGTGTCTACCCCGATTGGTGATTCTATTGTGGCTAGATAGTATATAGGGGTTGTATGGTCTCCATATTTCATATAGAGACATTGATAGACCTAATGGAGTAAGATATAGTGGATTTTGAAGTTATATTAGGGATGGATTAGCTCTATTCATGCTACACTTTCTTGGATTGTAGGACCCATATTGTCAGTTTCAAATTCCTTAATGAACCGGTAATAAAATAGAAGGGAAGATTCTTAATACCTAAGGGAATATTTATTTCTTATCTTAGAGTGCGGAAACTGATTTCTAAGGGTGACTATATTATCTAGTTTGGGTTCAGGATTCTAGTTCAGAGAGTTCTTTCTTTCTATTTTCCCCATGGTTAATGAATTTCCTAAAGTGTTTCTCAAGGATCTTCCTGGTTTTCCTCTTGATAAGGAGATAGATTTTAGGATTGGTCTTTTACCGTATACCCATCCTATCATTATTCCTCCCTATAAAATGGCTTTAAATGAGTTGCAAGAACTTAAGGAGCATTAAATGATCTTCTTAATTTGGGCTTCATTCATCCTAGTTTTTCTCCATGGGTTGGTCCTATTCTTTTTATGCATAAGAAAGCTGGGGCCCTTCTAATGTACATAGATTATCTGCAGTTGAATAAGCTGACGATAAAGAATAAGTATCCTCTTCCTAGGATTGATGATCTCTTTTACTAGCTTCAAGGTTCTAGATGTTTTTTAAGACTGATCTTCGGCCGGGTTATCATAAATTGAATATTAATGAGGCAGATATCCCTAATCTACTTCCGTACACATAATGGTCATTATTAATTTCTAGTTATGTCATTTAGATTGACTTATGCTCCAACGTCATTTATGGATCTTATGACCCAGTTATTCAGGTATGTCTTGGATTTTTTGTGGTAGTATTTATTAATGAAATATTTGTATATTCTAAGAATGAGGAGGATCATATAAATCATCTCTGAGTAGTGTTGCAGACTATTAAGGATTAGCGATTGTATGCTGATTTTTTGAAGTGTAAGTTTTTTTTTGAATATTATGACCTTTCTGGGTCATGTTGTGTCTAGTGAGGAGATCATGGTAAATTCAGAGAATTTTGAGGAAGTTAAGAAGTGTCATAAACCCACGACTCCAATCAAAATTCGAAGCTTCTTGTGTTTAGCTGGGCATTATAGGAGGTTTCTGGAGTGCTTCTCTTCTAGTGCTGCTCCGTTGACTTAGTTGACTCAGAAAAAGTGAAGTTTTTGTGGTCTGATGCTTTTGAGGGTAGTCTGGAGAAGTTGAAAGACAAGTTTTTGTGGTCTGATGCTACAACGATACCAATTTTTCCTTAATCTGATACTTGGTTTAGAAGTTATGGCATTTATAGTAAAATAGGATGGCATTTCAACAGGCACCGCATCGCGGTGAAGGCCAAAAAAATACTTGTCCGATTTCCAGTGGACCATTGCAATAGTACCGCATCATGATGATGGCCGAAAATGTATTTGTCAATTTCCAGTAGCTCACCGCAATAGTACCGCATTCACCACATGGCATTTTTCAATTTCCAGTGGCTTACCGCGATAGCCCCACGTCGCGGTGAAGTTTCAATTTGCAATAGTCCATTTTCTAGTAAGCCACCACTAAGTGGAGCATAGCAGAAGAATGCCAAATTTGAATTTTTCCCAGTTCTGAGTAAATTTTAAAAAGAGCAATCTAGTCTTTTCCCAAGCCCCCAAATCATGAATAACAGAGGATTAATCCTATTCTAAGTATTGTATGTATGTTTTCATCAATTTTCTCTCAAAGAAAATGCTAGAACTCAAAACATAATCCCATGAAATCCAAATTCCACCATTATTTCTCTAAGGAAACTCAAAATTCACGGTTCCCAATTCAAGATAATCAAGAATCCATCTCCAAGAGCACAAATAGGAATCCAAAATCAAGTGTTCTCATCAATTACAACAATTAAGGTATGTGGGTTTTTTCAAAAAGGATAATCCTTTCATCCTTTTTTCCAAAATTCAGTTTTGAAGTTGATTTTTATATAAATTTACATGAGATTTAAATTAGGTTTCATACCCAATGTTCCTAATTGAAAGATTATGAGAATTTAAGTAATTTAGATGATGAATTTGCATGTTTACTTCCGTATTTCCATGCGTATTTTAGTAATTTAAAGATTTTGAATTGAATTACCAATATTTACATTATCAAGCAGGAACATTATGATGTTTTGACATGAAATTTAAGCATGAGTTATTAAGCAGTAGTTTGTATGATGATATTTCAAGAATGACTATGCTTTAAGCATCCCATGACTAGTTATTTTCAGATTTTAAATAATGATTTGATCTTTTGATCTTATCCTAGACATGGAATCCACTTTACAGATTTAGCTATAGCTTATAGTAAATAGATTTACGAAAGGTTTTCATTGTAAACCCTTATATTAATTTTTAAAAGTGGATTTCCAATAGAATGAACATACATATTAAAGGGAGTAGTATTTAGCACTGAGTTGGGTATGTTTACATGCCCTAGAACTACAATTCAACGTAGATATAGATTATCATATTATTCCCATTTCTATATGGATGACAGTTATAGATGTGATCACTTAGATTAGGTTATACTCTTTGGGAAAAGTATGACACCTCTCCCCAACGTGCGGTTTTCTGATAAGAGAACTAGACGTTGGATACTATGATAGCTCACATAGTGTATGCCAGTTAGAAGAACCTCCCTACAGAAAGAGAAATCCTAACAGTAAAGACTACAAAAAAAAGTAATAGAACAACTTTCAGAAACGAAGTGTAAAGTCCCATGATTTCATTCAGATATTGTTTTATATAAGTCATTTGCTACTAGATTTTAGACTTCAGATTTCAGATATAAAAGTGAGTCCCTTCCACACTTAGACAATTTGATTTAAAGCAAGAAATACAAGTACTGCTTTTAGAATTTAAATGTTATGACTCACTAGATATATAAAAATATTTTGCTATTCGTGATTATGATTTTCAGTTTTTTAGATATTCCAGCTTGTGTGAGTCATCTACATTTAGCATGTATTCTTTTACAAATTGTATTTATGTTGATATATTGTTTTACTAATGAATTCACCACAAAATACTTAGTATAATCCATAAGTACTGATCCACATATACGTCTCCGTGCTACATTGTCTAATAATGTAGGTTCAGGTGCTCAGTATCAGCAGCGTGAGTGATTTTGAGCATCAACATCTACATCCCGAAAGTTGGTGAGTCCTCATAGTTCGAGAACTTAGTCATTTAGTTTTTCAACTTATTAGTATAAATGATTTAGTATTTTCAGATAGCTCGAGTAAGATGGGGGTTTATCCCAGTTACTCTCTAGCATTAGTAGTATAGGCTTGTTGGACTGCTAGAGATGATTCAGATTTTAAGTATTGACAGATCAGACTCTTGAGCTCTGTATTTTTTAGATATTATATTCAGACATTTTCAGCTTAACTCATATAGAATTCTACATTTTATATTAATTTTATATCTATACATCCCTATTATGAGTTTCAAATTTAGTAGAATGCTTAGGGGGTTAGATTAAGGCTACTCATAGTCTTAAGCACCGTGTGACATCTCGGGACCCATTTTTGGGGCATTACAAACTTGGTAATAGAGCCTAAATTTATAAAAATCCTAGGGAGTCATACATGCCGTGTTACGTAGAGTCTTTATCATGGGTGTGAAGTGCGCCACATTTATTAGCAAGAGGCTATGAGATATTTTTAGGAAATCATCTCTTTCTTTCATGATCTATCGTGCTTATAGTATCTCTATATGGTTTTAACTCATGCTCTTTTGTGTCAATTTATTATGCCTTCTCGTCAAGCTAACGCCCACAGAAATGAATACCAGCCACCCTAGTCTGCTGACCCTTTGAATGAGAATGTATCCAATGTTGAATTTTTGGACTGCTTTTTAGGCGTTGGCCCAAGCTGTGACTGCTAATGTTCAGGGAAACCATCAAGCAATAGTTCAACATCAACAGAATGGTGATTTAGCAGCATCTAAAATCTAAGACTTCATGTGAATAAATCTACCAAAGTTCTTTAGGTCAAAATTTGGTGAGGACCTATAGCTTTATTTAGATGAGGTGAAAAAGATCACCCTGATTATGCATATTTCTGAAGTAGAGTGTAAAGTTATCGTCCTATAGATTTAAGGATGAAGCGTATGATTGGGTGGTTATGTGGAAGAATGGAAGAGGTGAAAATGTAGCTCCTATGAGTTGACAGGTGTTTTGGGATACATTTCTAGATAGGTTCTTTCCGCGTGAAATAAGAGAAGATAAGGTAGAAGACTTGGTGAACCTGAGATAGGGCTTGATGATAGTGCAAGAGTACTACTTTAAGTTAAACCAGTTGTATAAGTATGCCCCTGATACGATGGCTGACCCTAGATTAAGTATGAGTAAAATTATTAATTGAGTATCTAGTTTGGTAGTCAAGGAGTGTAGGACTGCTATGCTTATTGGGGACATAGACCTTGCTAGGTTGATTATTCATGCTTAGCTAATTAAGGTAGAAAAGTTAAAAGGGAGAGAGGGAAAATAAGAAGGCTAGAACAGGTAGTTTGAGTATGGCCAGACAAAGTATGGAGGGAGAAATCATTCATAGTTTCAGAATAATTCATCTATGCCAGCACCATTTTCAGCCAGTGCTCTCGCCCCCAAAGCGAGACCGGAGCAGTGGGGTAAGAATTTTATGTACAGATCTCAGAATAGTGCGAGTAGAAAACCCAGTTATCCTCCATGTGCCAAATATAGTAAAAATCATCCTGGTGAGTGTCTATTGGGACAGAAAGGTTTCTATGGTTATGATAAATTGGACATGAAATCAAAGAGTGTCCGCATGCTAAGCAGGGAAACAGGGATATTCTTCCCCAAATTCTGGCTACTAGTGCACCAGCCCCTATAGGTCGCATAGTCCCTCCCCAAGGTACGTTATCCAGTACCGGTGGCAGTTAGTGCCAAAATCAGTTTTATTCTTTACCATTCCATTAGGAGCAGGAGGATTCACCCAATGTTGTTACTGATATGCTTCATGTTTTTCATCTTAATGTTTATGTGTTATTAGATACCGAGTTTATTTCTCTTATGTGACCCCACTAGTTGCAGTGAATTTTTAAACAGGTCTCGAAAATATCCCTTAGCCCTTCTTAGTTCTATCCCAGTAGTTGAGTCAGTTGTTGCCAAACAAATCTATAGAAAGTGTCCTATCACTGTCCTTCATAAAATCATATTAGCAAATTTAATAGAGTTAGAATGTTTGAATTTGACCTTATTCTTGGTATGGATTGGCTCCATTCCTATTATGCATCCATAGATTGTTCGACCTAAGTGGTAAAGTTTTAGTTTCTAGATGAGCCAACTTTGAGTGGGAATGAAATTCAATGTCTCCTAAGAGTTATTTCATATGCTATATTAAACCCAGAAAGTTGATATCCAAATGGTGTATCTATCATCTAGCTCGGGTCAAAGACACTAAGTTAGAGACCCCAAAGTTTAGTTAGTTAGTGTAGTCAATGAGTTTCCTAATGCCTTTCTCGAAGATTTGCTAGGGGTATTTCCTGATAAGGAAATAGAATTTGGTATTGACCTTCTCCCAGATACTTAGCCTATCTCTATTCCTTCTTATCATATGGCTCTAGCTGAGCTTAAAGAGTTAAAAAAACAACTTAAAGATCTTTTAGATGAAGGTTTCTTGAGGCCCAATATCTCTCTATGGGGCGCTCCCATCCTATTCATGCGAAAGAAAGATGATTCTTTGCGAATGTGCATTGACTATCGCTAGTTAAATAAAGTCACAGTCAAAAACAAATATCCTCTTCCTAGGATTGATGACTTATTCGACCAATATTAAGGTGCAAGTTATTTTTACAAGATAGACCTTAGATCCGTCTATCATTATCTTAAATTAAGGGAATGTGATATTCTAAAGATAGCTTTTAGAACCCGTTATTATCATTTTGAGTTTCTACTTATTTTATTTGGTCTTACCAATGCCCCAGCAACCTTCATGGACTTGATGAATGGAGTGTTCAAACAGTATTTGGAAATTTTTGTCATAGTCTTTATCGATGATATTCTTGTCTATTCTTATAGTCAGGATGATCATACAGACCACCTTAGAATTTTGTCGCAAACTCTTAGAGACCACCAGTTGTTTGCCAAATTTAGCATATGTGAATTTTCGCTAAAATTAGTGCCTTTCCTCGATCATATAGTTTCCAATAATGGTATTAGATTTGACCCCTAAAAGACAGAGGCAGTAAGAAATTGGCCTAGACCCATTTCTCCATCAAACATTAGAAGTTTCTTGTGTTTAGCTGGCTATTAAAGATGTTTTACTGAGGGTTTTTTATCTATTGCGTCTCCTATGTCTAGATTGACCCAAAATAAAGTTAAGTTTTAGTGGCTGAATTCATGTGATAAGAGTTTTAAGGAGTTAAAGACTCGACTTACTTTAACCCCAGTTTTAGCACTACCTGATGGTACATATAGGTTTGTTGTATATTGTGATGCTTCTAGAATTTGTCTGGGTTGTGTTTTGATGCAGAGAGGTAAGGATATAGCCTATTCCTCTAGATAGCTTAAGCCTCATGATAAGAACTACCCCACCTATGATCTTGAGTTAGCTGTTGTTGTATTTGCATTGAAAATTTGGAGTCACTATCTTTATGGGGTGCATGTTGATGTGTTTACGGGTGAAATTTTTTTATAGTATGTGTTTACTCTGAGGGAGATAAATCTTCATCATAGAAGATGGTTAGAATTATTGAAGTATTATGATATTAGTGTGTTGTATCATCCAGGCAAGGCCAATATAGTGGCAGACGCCAACAGTAGACTGTTTATGGGTTGTGTTGCTCATGTGGAGAATGATAAGAGAGAATTAGTTTAGGAAGTTCACAGGTTAGGTAGATTAGATGTGAGATTGGTTGACTCAGCTGAAGGTAACATTTGGGTTAAGAGTAGTTCAGAATTCTCTCTAGTTTCTGAGGTGAAGGAGAAGCAAAATAAGGATTCTAGTTTGGTCAAGTCGAAGGGTTCAATTAAAGAGAAAAAGGTAGAAGTTTTCTCCCAAGGGGTAGTGGTGTGTTGAGATACCAGAGTAGATTTTGTATGCCATGTGTTGATGATTTAAGGCAGCGGATTATGGCAGAAGTGCATGGTGCACATTATTCCATCAATCTTGGAGACACCAAGATGAACCATAACATGCGGAAATTTTATTGGTAGAGTGCTATGAAGAAAGATATAGCAGAATTTGTAGCCAAGTGTTCAACTTGTCAATAGGTTAAGGTAGAGAACCAAAGGCCTGGTGGAACTTTACAGGAGTTTGGTATTCCTACTTGGAAGTGGGAAGAGGTGAATATGGACTTTTTAACTGGATTACCCCCTTTGCATCTTCAGTATGATTCGATATGGGTCATTGTATATAGGTTGACCAAATTTGCTCATTTCTTCTCAGTTCACACATCCTACTCAACTGAAGATTATGATAAGTTGTATATCAGAGAGTTGGTTAGGTTACATGGAGTTCCTTTGTCCATAATCTAAGATAGGTGTACTCAATTTACCTCTTAGTTTTGGAAAACCTTTCAGAAGGGTCTTGGTACCTAAGTTCACCTCATTTCAGTTTTTTATCCCCAAATAGATGGTCAGGCAGAGAGGACTATTCAGACTTTAGAAGACATGTTCAGAGCATGTGTTCTTGACTATAAGGGCAGTTGGAATGACCACTTGTCGTTGATTTAGTTTGCCTGTAATAATAGTTACCATTCTAGTATTCATATAGACTTGTTAGAAGCTCTTTATGGGCGGAGATATAGATCACCAGTTGGTTTTTTCAAAGTGGGTGATGCAGCTTTGATTGGGCCAGATATGGTGTTTGAAGCCATAGAGAAAGTTCAGTTGATTCAAGACATATTGTAAGTAGCTCAGAGTCATCAGAAATCTTATGTAGACGTTAGAAGGAGAGATCTTGAGTTTAAAGTAGATGACCTTGTATACTTGAAAGTTTCCCCCAAGAAGGAGGATAAGAGATTTGGGAAAAAGGGGAAGCTTAGTCCTCAGTATGTAGGCCCCTATAGGATTTTGAGTCGTGTTGGAAAGGTGGCGTATGAGCTTGAGCTACTTGCAGACTTGTCATAAGTTCATCCAGTGTTCCATCTGTCCTTATTGAAGAAGTCCATGGACTATTTAACTTTTGTAGTCCCTCTAGAAAGCACATATATTTAGAATAGCCTTTCACACGAAGAAGTTCAAGTAGAGATTCTGGATCATCAGATCAGTAGACTAAGGAACAAAGAAGTTCTCCTTGTCAAAGTTCTGTGAGGAAATCAGTCTGTTAAGGGTGCTACTTGGGAAGAAAAAGCGGGAATGCGTACCAAGTATTCTCATCTCTTCTCCACAATCTCATATTCAACCGAAGGTAACATTCTTCCTTAATTTAGTTCTTTTCCAGTGTCAGATTTAGAAATATAGTTATCTTCATGTAAATTCATGCACTTGCAAATTTAGTGTAGTCGCTCTGTATGTTTGAGATTAAGTTATACAGTTTGTTTCAGTTGTGGATGCCAGCATATAGCCTCAGTTACTCAGTATTTTTAATTTAACAAGTCCCATTCGATGACGACTGTTCCCAAGAGGGAGCTAATGTAATACCCCATACTTTTCCTTGCTTAGTTTAACTCCTAGAATGTCAAGGGTAAACTTCAAAAATGAATAACTCTTGATACATGTATAATTTTATAGCTCTAGACCCACCAATGTGTAGAAAATTGGCTTAGCATTCCAACGATACAAATTCTGCCTTAATTTGATACTCAGTTGAGAAGTTATGGCATTTTTAGTAAAACAATATGACATTTATAGGCACCGCATCATGGTGAAGGCCAAAATGACACTTTTCTGATTTTTAGTGGACCACCGCGATAGTGCCGCATCGCGGTGATTGCCCAAATGGTATTTGTCAATTTCCAGTAGCTCACGGCGATAGTACCGCATCGCGGTGATGGCCCAAATGGCATTTGTCAATTTCCAGTGGCTTACCATGATAGCCCCGCATCGCGGTGAAGTTTCAGTTCACAATAGTCTATTTTCCAATAAACCTACGCGATAGTGGCGCGTCGCAATGGGATACCAAATCGGGATTATTCCCAGTTTTGATCAAAATTTTAAAAAGGCAATCTAGTCTTTTCCCAAGCCCCCAAATCATGAATAATAGAGGATTAATCATATTTTAAGCATTATATGCATATTTTTCATCAATTTTCTGTCAAAGAAAATCCTAGAACTCAAAACTTAATTCCCAAGAAATCCATCTTCCAACATTCTTTCTCCAAGAAAACTCAAAATTCAAAGTTCCCAATTCAAGATAATCAAGAATCCATATCCAAGAGCACAAATAGGAATCCAAAATCAAGTGTTCTCATCAATTACAACAATTAAGGTATGTGGGTTTTTTCAAAAAGGATAATCCTTTCATCCTTTTTTTCCAAAATTCAGTTTTGAAGTTGATTTTTATATAAATTTACATGAGATTTAAATTAGGTTTCATACCCAATGTTCCTAATTGAAAGATTATGAGAATTTAAGTAATTTAGATGATGAATTTGCATGTTTACTTCCGTATTTCCATGCGTATTTTAGTAATTTAAAGATTTTGAATTGAATTACCAATATTTACATTATCAAGCAGGAACATTATGATGTTTTGACATGAAATTTAAGCATGGGTTATTAAGCAGTAGTTTGTATGATGATATTTCAAGAATGACTATGCTTTAAGTATCCCATGACTAGTTATTTTCAGATTTTAAATAATGATTTGATCTTTTGATCTCAGCCTAGACGTCGAATCCACTTTACAGATTTAGCTACAGTTTATAGTAAACATATTTATAAGAGGTTTTCATTATAAACACTTATATTAGATTTTAAAAGTAGATTTCCTATAGAATGAGCATACAAATAAAAAGAAAGTAGTATTTAGCACCGAGTTAGGTATATTTTTATGCCCCAGAACTACAAGCCAATGTAGGTATAAATTATTAAATTATTCCCATATCTATATGGATGACAGTTAAAGATGTGATCACTTAGATTAGGTTATACTCCTTGGCAAGAGTATGACACCTCTCTCCAGTGTGACTTTTTCCCATAAGGAAACTAGACGTTGGACACTATGATAGGTCATATAGTGTATGTTAGTTAGAAGAACCTCACAGAAGAGTAATCCTAACAATAAAGACTACAAAAAAATTATAACAAAACAACTTTCTAAAACTAAGTGTAAAGGCTCACAATTTCATTCAGATATTATTTTATAAGTCAATTGCTACTAGAATTCAGACATCAGATTTTAGATTAAAAAGTGAGTCCCTTCCACACTTAAACAGTGTGATTTAAAGACAAAAATACAAGGACAACTTTAGAATCTAAATGTTATGAATCACTAGATCTATGCAACATGGTTCACTATTCATGATTATGATTTTCAGTTTTCAGATATTCCAGCTTATGTGAGTCATCAACATTTAGCATACATTTTTTTTTACAAATTGTATTAATGTTGAGATATTGTTTTACTTATGCATTCACCTCCATATACTTAGTACAATCCAAAAGTACTAATCCATATATATGTCTATGTGTGACATTGTCTCATAATCTAGGTTCAGATGCTTATTTTCAGCAACATGAGTGATTTTGATCATCTCCATCTACTTCCTGGCACTTGGTGAGTCCTCATAGTTTGGGGACTTAGTAATTTAGTTTTTCAGCTTATTAGTATTGATGATTCAATATTTTCAGACAGTTCAAGTTAGCTGGGGGTTTGTCCCAGTGACTCTCTAGCATTAGTAGTAGAGGCTTGCCAGACTACTAGACATAACTCAATTTTTCTATATTGATAGATCAGACTCTTGAGTTTAGTATTTTTCATATATTATATTCAGAAAATTTAAGCTTAGCTCACACAGAATTCTGTATTTTAGCTTGATGTTATATTTATACATCCCTATTATGATTTTCATATTTAGTAGAAGGCTTACAGGCTTAGTTTAACACTACTCACAGTCTTGAGCATCGTACGACATCTTGGGACCCATTTTTAGGGTGTTATAGTTGTTGAATGAAATTCACTGGTTGGCTAACCTTCAAGTTTATCTTTTGGATTTAGATGATGGAGGTTTGATTCTTCAAGTGGTGGTGAAGTCATCTCTTGGTGATGAGGTGAAGGAGAACCAGGTTTTAGATCCTATTTTGATACAGATTAAGGCTGATGAGGGCCAGTAGAGGTTTATGGCTATTGAGATTAAGGATCATGATATGTTGAGTTACCAGGGTATATAGTGTCTTTTGGTTGTTGATGGGTTACACGAAAGTATTTTGACTGAGGCTTATGAGTCAAGATATATCGTTCATCCTGGTTTGACCGTAGCTGTACTATAACTTGAAGGAAATTTATTAGATGAACAATATGAAGAGGTATATGGAAAATTTATTGCCAAGTGTATGGTTTATTAGCAAGCGAAGGCTGAGCATTTGAGGCTTAGTGGATTATCTCAAGAGCTAGAGTTTCCTGTCTGGAAGTGGGAGATAATCAACATGGATTTTATTACTGGTCTTATGCGGTCTTATAATCTGTTTGATTCGATTAGGGTCATTTTGAATAGAATGAATAAGTCTACTTATTTCATGCCAGTGAGGACTACCTACTCTGGGGAGGATTATGCTAGGTTTTTTATTTAGAAGATTGTTAGATTGCATGGTTCACCAGTTTCCATTATTTTGGATCGATGTATGCTATTTTCTTCTCACTTTTGGCATTAGTTTTAGAAAGGCATGGGTACACGAGTGAACCTTAGCTGCGCTTTCCACCCTCAGATGGATGGACAAGAGAAACGTACTATTCAAACTTGGAAGGATATGTTAAGGGATTGCGTGATTGATTTTGATGGTAGTTGGTTGATCATTTGACTCACATCGAGTTCGCATATTAAAACAGTTATCACTCGAGTATCCAGAGGGTCTCTATTCGAGTCTTTTCATGGTAGGAGGTGTAGGTCTCCTATTGGATGGTTCAAAGTTGGGGACACTAGATTTTTCAATCCGAACTTTGTTCACAATTCCATAGAAGAAGTGAAGGTGATCAGGGATAGGATTAAGACTATTCATAGTCGCCAGAAGTCCTACATGGATGTACGACAAAGAGAGTGGGAAATATTGGCTATGAATTGGATTTGCCTTTGAGTTTGAGTTCCATTTACCTGTGTCGATGTTGAATAACTGCATGGGTGATGGTTCTTTGTATGTGCCTATTAAGAGCATTGGTAATTTTGATTCCTCGTCTTATGAGAAAGTTCCTATTGAGATTTTTGATAGGAAAGTCCGTCGTTTGAGAACTAAAGATGAAGCTTCGGTGAAGGTCCTTTGGAGGAACCACATGGTCGAAGAAGCTACTTGGGAGGCTGGAGAGGACATAAAGTCCAAATATCCATTATTGTTCCCTGGGATGGATAATCATGCTTAAGGTATGATTTTCCTACTCTTTTTGTTTTCTAACTTGGTTAAAAGTTTGGTGATGGAATCCCAGTCTTACATTCCTACTAATAGATACCATGACTCCTTATTTGAGGGTGAATAATCCTATAGAGGGGTAATGTAACACCCCATATTTTTTCTTCTGAAATTTCTGAGTTTTGAGCAGCTCACTGCCCAGGATACGACTGGAACCTCACGAGTCATAAGCTGTGATCATGAGTCATAGGAAGGGACTCGTTACCAAACTAGTGAAGTAGTCAAAGTTTCTATCGTGAGTATGACATAGACCTCACGAATCATAAAGACTCATTACAGCCACAGGGATCAATTCATAGTCAAACCAGTGGGGATTGCCTAAGTATTTATTGATATCACGACTAGACCTTTACGAGTAGTAAGGTGAGGTCTCGTGTCATAGGGTGTGACTCGTGACCAAAGCAGTGAAGGGGGTCTAAGAGACTTCCCAGTCTAGGAGTTTAGGTAACAACTCATACCCAGTCTTCACTAGTCCTGACGTGACTCGGAACGACTGCGATAGCTTCTTATATTTTAATTAGGGGCACTTTGGTCTTTTCACACTTTCCCTAATCACAACCCATGACATAAATTACCCTAAGGGACCCTAGAACTCCCTATTACTCTATCTTAAAGAACTCTAAATCTCTCTCAAATTCCAAAAGCAAGAACAAGAGAGGGTTTCTAAGGATTTGACATTTAGAGCTTCAATTTGTGATTTCTCTCCATAATTGTGAAACTTTCAGGCATATTTCTCTTCCCCTAAACTTGTTTTAATAAAAGCATATGTTTAAAATTATTATTCATGTGATTAATTGATGGTTTTGTATATTGGGTTGGGGGACATTGAATGTTATTGATGTAATTTCTTTTCCCATGGTTTTTGTGAATCATTCATGTTTAAATTGATTAATTTTAACATCATTGGGGTGCATGAGCATTGATAATGGGATGGGGGTCGTGGATTACCTCAGATAAATAGATTTTTGTATGGATTTGGTAATAACCTCAACCCACTAGCATAATTGGCTCAAAATATGGGTTTGCCTACTATTCTAAATTAATACATTTCATAAAAGGTTAAAGAACTATAAATGTCTTTAAGAGGTGTAATACCCCATATTTTTTAGCTCGACTTTGAAGCATCGCTCTTATGTGTGTAAACTATAATCCCATGATTTACTTTTGAATTCACATCTTATGATCTTTATCCTAGAGTATGAAGTTCTTTTGAGTTGAAATTTTTTTGTAGGAATTACTTAGAACAAAGTTGAGCTAAGAGTCTTTGATTCATCTAATATTTTATGTTTAATCCTACAAGGGTCTAATTTGAATGTGTATAACTTTTATATAAGTTGAAATTTTTAGCTCAGGACCTACCAAATGATAGATAATTGAGTTAGCTTTCAAATGATACAAATTTTATCTTAATCCGATACCTAAGATAAAGCTATGGCCATCCAAAGGGGTGTGCGTCGCCTAACAATCACCTAAGGCTACAAGAATATGTTTGCGATTGTCTAGGCATCTCCTAACCAAGGGATAGACGATTATCCATGCGTCGCCCATCCCAAAGCTAGGGAATTAGCAAGGTATCACCCACCTTAGCTTGGGTAATTGGCTGGGTATCTCCTAGGTCATTGCTCAGTGCCAAAAACACTTTATTTTAACTTTAATCAATGATGTTGAAGTCATCTTACACCCCTAAACCATCCCTAATCACTTCAAAACATTTTGATAATGCATTAAACATATTAATTTCATCCTCTTAACCCTAAGAAATCAGTAAACAAATCAAAAACCCTCCTCCATTCCCAAGAACAAAAAATCAAAGTGTCATATCTCAAGAATCAAGAAGTTAAGTTCCAAATTCAAAGTTCTATTGAAGGATTCATCCAGTCAAGGTGTGTAGGGTTATGAACAAGGGTATCCTTTCACCCTTGTGCCCAAATTGCATGATTTTGATATTTTATTTACTTGTTTTAAAGTAGGGTTTATACCCAAGTTTATATATTCTTAAAGCATGTGATTATCATAAGATTTAAAACTTTAAGTATATAAAGAAGTGCTTATGTTTGTGTTTTTAACTTGAAAGATTTATATTTTTAATAAGATTGCATTATCTTGACTTGTTATTGTTGAAGTGTTTCAAGAATTATATTGAGCATTAAGTTTTGGTATGAATTACCATGAATTTAAAGCATAAATATTAAGCCCTATGTTTAAGTGTTGAGATTTCAACAAGATTATGCTTTTAAGAATTCTATGCCAAGCTTATATCAAGATTTAAAGAAAGAATTGATCTTTTGGTCCTAAGCTATGAAATACAAATTTATTCATTTTGATTATAGTTTAAAGCAAAAAAAAGCATAACTAGTTTTCATTATAAACCCTTATGTTATTTTAAGGTGAATTTCCTAAACAATGATCACTAAGTAATAAGGGAGTAGTATTTAGCACCGAGTTGAGTATGTGTCAAAGTTCACATCCCCCAGAACTATGAGCCAACACAGGTTAAGCTTACTCCCAATATGGATGAAGTAACAGAAAGTGATCAGTTAAGTAGTATTTAGCACCGAGTTGGGTATCGTCCAAGGTCACATCCCCCAGAACTACAAGCCAACATGGGTTAAGCTTATTCCCAATATGGATTAAGTTACAGATATTGATCAATTAATTTAAGGTCCTATTCAGATGGAAAGGGTAGGACAACTCTCCCCACCATAGGTAAGTCATTGGACTCCATGGTAACTCATATGGTTTTGTCGGTTAGAAGAACCTCCCTAAGAAATAATAAAAGTAAATCTTATTGAACCAAGTGTTATGGCTCACAAAGTTATTCAATATGCTTTATTATTCATGATTTATGAGTTATCAGCTATTAATTTTATTCAAGTCCAAGGTTAGTCATTTACAATTAGCATACATTATTTGAAAGTTTATAAGAATAGTTAGTTATTTCATTACTTATGTATTTACCCCCCATATACTTAGTACATTCTAGAAGTACTGATCCACATATATGTCTATGTTCTATATTGTCTTATAATATTAGTACCAGTTGTAGTGCACATATCAGTATCAGATAGTTACAGCTTACAATCAGCATATGATGAGTTCTTTTGATTCTAGGAGTTAAGTCAACTATAGTGTCATTAACATACATTTATTTAGTCATATTGATTTGGGATGGCTTGGGGTCATATCTCGGCTACCTATAGTCAGCATTAGCAGAGGCTTTATAGATAGTAAGTAGAGTTGATGTAGTTGATTTCAGTATGTCTTGTATAACCAAAGTGTAAATATTTTAAATAGACTTATTTTGAATGTGTTCAACTAAAGACTTCTCTTCTTCTTGTTACTTCTAGATTTATGTAATTAAATTAGTAGCTTAAGTAATATACCAACAAAAGGGTTAGCTTGGGATCAGTTGTGGTCTTAAGCACCGTGTGACATCAAGGGGGTAGTCTAGGGGTGTTAAAAATATGGTATCAGAGACTAGAGTTCAAGTGTCCTAGGTTGTCTGTGAAGTCATTTCTAGTAGAGTCTTGCAGAATGGTAAGATACGTCTGTACTTTTCTTCAAGAGGCTACAGGAAATTTAAGAAATGTTTCCCTTCTTTATGCTCTAGATCATGCTGTAAAGTTGTTCTCTCAGAAACTTACTTTGGTTCATGTGTTACTCCATATTTCTCCATCTATAAATTTCTGAGATAACATGAGGACTAGATTCTAATTCCTCTCAAGATGATGCTCTCAGATTTTTTATCAGTAATTTCAGAAGTCACACAAGGGGCTTGAGAGGAGCTCACTACTATGTTATAAGACCATTTAGTCAAAATTTTATGTCCTCATCCATATGAGTTGTGCAGATAATATTGAATAAATTATGTATTTAGATTTCTTATTAACTCTTTTAATCCAGATAGTGCTCATAAGAAGAGATAGTGTGAACCCAAAGTGTTAAATACAGTTTTTATTTGAGGGATGTTATAATCTTGAGTGTTATGATTCATAAGTAGTAGAACCTTCTTATAGTTTGAATTATGGGTTAAGAAGTTTAGTGAAATGAAAGGTGGTAATGGAGATTGATCGAATATATATAGATGAACTTTTGCATACGATTGAGTTAGTAGTAATGGAATAGGTCCTTGTGTGTTAGTTTAGGGGTAATGAATGTGGTACAGCTTCCTTGGTTGAAGGTAGATAAAGAGTTACTGATGGTATTTATTGTATTAGAAAAGTATAGGTTATTGATGAAAGTATTTGATGGTTGGGTATTGTGAATTTAGGCTTCTCTTGAGGTTACAAGGAGTTTAGGTTAAAATTATAAAGCAATGAAGGAAATTTAGATATATAGATAGGTAAATAGTTGTGATGTGTAGAGAGAGGATGTGCTAATGGATTATAATAAGATAGGCCATACGATCATGATCAATTATTGTGATTAGGAGGTTCTAGTGTAGTAGTGTTTCTTGATATTTTATTTTAAAGCTTCCAGGTAAGAATAGTAAATGGTTGGTTTGTTAATTATGTCTAGCATTAGACAATGAGTTTGAACAGTGGATGATCATCAAGGTGGGAATAATGATTGCTTTGCTAGTGATGCTAGTTATAAGAAAGTGATCCAGTAGGCTTGAACAGTATATGCATTTGTGTAAGTTCATTTATTCGCAATTGAGTATGATGTTGTAGGTGCGATTTAGATGTGTACCCAAGGTGATATGGGGATTGAACTATTTTCTAAGATTATTAGGGATTGTGTGTGGTTAGTAGTATCCTTGAGTTGCTAAATAAGAAGAGGGATAGTTATATAGTATATAGAGTACTTAATATCTAAATTAAGGAGTTCTGGATATATGATGTTGTGCCTATTGGTATGATTATGATTCTCATGGTTTAGGGAAATATATAAGTTTAGAGATGGAATATTATTAGGCTATGACAGAAGTAGTATGGTTCATTAAAGGTTTGGGGATATCCATGTTAAGAGTTAGAATCTAAGTCTAAATCTGGGATGATTAAGCTAACAGAAAGAAGAGTTGAAGATCTAGATGGTGTGAACTCAGATTATGGTGATACTCATGTGGATGCTAAGTTAGTAAGTGTTCAAGTTATTATATGATTACCATTGGGGCTATAGAAAGTTAAGAGTTGTCTCTCAGAAGGAAGTATTAGCAGTGAGTTTTACATTTTCAAGTGTAGTCTTTCACGCTGAGTTTATTATTTATGTGTATTGTTATATCTTGAACTCTAAAGTAGAATGGTTGTAGTTAAGTTTAGAGTTTATTTTAATAAAGGGATCCATAAGATTATAATCATGGGTTAAAGATAAGGGAGAGATGAAAAAATAAGTAACCAAGTCTGGCTTTTAGATTCTAGTAGTGATGCTAGTGAGTTCTAGAATAGTTGTAAGGGAGAAAAGTACCCGACATATTCTAATATCAGTGTAAATTATTGTACTTCTGTCATCATGATATCTACTCATACCTTACATGTCATCTCCATGATCATAGCTCATATTCATGCACTTTCCATAGAATAATGTATTCTTCCAGTCCCTAGTATAAGAAGTTCCAGTTCACTCACCAGTAGAAATCATATTCAATGAAATTATAAACTCAAACCTCAGGTCATGTAGTTCATGACTCATTTGCTTATGCTTCATAGTATGCTTTGTTCCTAGAACTCACGACCTTAGTTAAGTTTCCAAGTTATGCATAGTATACTTTCATATTCTAGGTCCTCATGTTCTAATCCTTCAGTGACCTCTTCTTGTGAATTGATAGTGGAGATGAGTAATTATATAGAGAAGAGAGAGTAAATGTCTCATGTTGGGAAAAGATTGTTCTGTTCTTGTTGTACCTCAGGTTATAAGTGTGAAAGATGCCTGAGGTAGAGCTTTTTGATGTACGTCATTGTTAGTTGAAATCTCGTGTATGTTTTCCTAGAAATAGTGCATGTAAGTCATTATTAATAAAGGTATAGAGAATATTATAAATAATCTTTTATGGGTGTTTTCTTAAGAGTTTTATCTGGCTATAATGATAGGCTTGAATGTCATCTTGGTATATAAATGGATGGGTGCATTGTGTACTAGTGAATTTCTGGTAAGAAATTGAATTTAGTTATTGAAGGGGTAATAAGAGTTCTTCTTGTGATATGAAGTTGTGAAAATGCATGGGGTATTGAATTCATGGTTCAGACTAGTGTTATGGTGTTATGTTTAGTACTATGTAGATTCGAGTAGGCTTGAATATAGTAAGAGAATTTAGTTCAACTTAGACTTCTGTAGATAGGGTTATCAGTGCCTATGTGATGATCATAAGTAGCCTCAAGTAAAGTACAGTATTGATAGGGAACGTATAGTTAAGGTATTATTTGAGGGGTATGTCTAAGCTTGAAAGTGGTAGTTATATTGCGTAAGGACTATTAATTCTACCCTAACTTATGTTTCGTAGGCCTATGTTCCATGTTACAGAGTTATAGCTATATTAAGATTCCTTGCTCAGATATCTTATTCAGATCATGCTAAAGAATTCTTTCCTCCCTAATGTTATTAGAACTTCTTGCAAAGAGTGTTGAAGAAATACTCCATTTGAGTATAAGCCTTCAGTATAAATCAGTCCGTATAGCCAAAAATTTAGTTTAATAATCAGACAAATAAGCTCCTATTATTTTCCATCTTTCCATCTAGTCTTACTATCTGAGTTTCATGAATATGGCTATTCCATGAGTTAATTGTTCACATACATCTAAGTTGCAAATTCAGTTCAGTCCATGCATCATGTTTCAGATTCAGATATTTATTCATGACTCGGTTCATAAGTGTTCAGTGCATAATCTCAGTTTTCCAAGTATTCCAACTCAGAAAGTGTAATACCCCTTGTACGATCTTAATCTCATTGTCTCAAGGTCCGTGCTTGCATAAGTCATCACTTTGTAGTTCTATATACATTATTGTATCATGAACACTTCGAACGAGTTCTAAACTCTTAATATGAATCAACTCCTTATAGTAAGTAAAGTCAAGCCAACTCTGAAATCAATTTCATGATGAAAGTTTTAATATTTCAGATTAGTTATATCCATTCTTAGAAGACATATCATTTCTACATAATTCAATAATTCTATGACATCAATGAGTTCCTATCCATCATTCAACAAAAAATGATTCCAAGGAGGAGATAATGTAACACCCCGTATTTTGGGGCTAGACTTTGAAGAGTCTGTCTTACGTGTGTAAACTATAATCCCGTGATTTAATTTTGAATTCATGTGTCATGATCTATATCCTAGTGTGTGATATTCTTTTTAGGTGAAAAATGTTCATAGGAATCACTTAGAACTAAGTTAAGCTAAGAGCCTTTGATTCATCCAAAGTTTGCTATTTGATTCTACAAGGGTTTAATTTCAACGTGTATAACTTTTTATATATGTGGAATTTTTTAGCTCAAGATCCACCAAATGATAGATAATTGAGTTCGCTTTACAATGATGCAAATTTTACCTTAATCTTATACCCAAGAAAAAGTTATGGCCATCCAAAGGGGTATGTGTTGCCTAACAATCGCCTAAGGCTACTAGAATGGGTGTGCGATTGTATAGGCATCTTCCAACCAAGGGCTAAGAGATTATCCATGTGTCACCCAGCCCAGGGCTAGGCAATTGGAAAGGCATCACCCAACTTGTCTTGGGAGATTGACTGGGCATCGCCTAGGTCATTGCCCAGTGCCAAAAACACTTTGTTTTGACTTTAATCAAGGGGTTAAAGTCATTTCATAACCCCAAACCATCCCTAATCACTTCAAAATGTTTTGATGATGTATTAAACACATTAACTTCATCCTCTTAACCCAAAGAAATTAGTAAACATATTAAAAACCCTCCTCCATTCCTAAGAACAAAAAATCCAAGTGTCATCACTCAAAATCAAGAAGTTAAGTTCCAAATTCAAAGTTCTTTCCAAGGATTCATCCAGTCAAGGTATGTGGGGTTATGAACAAGGGTATCCTCTCACCCTTCTGCCCAAATTGCTTGATTTTAAGATTTTATTTACATGTTTAGATGTAGGGTTTATACCCAAGTTTATATATTTCTTGAAACATGTGACTATCATGAGATTTAAAGCTTAAAGTATATCAAGAAGTTCTTATGTTTATGTTTTTAACATACAAGATTTATATTACGAATGAGATTGGACTATCTTGACTTGTTATTGTTGAAGTATTACAAGAATTATATTGAGCATGAACTTTTGGTATGAACTACCATGAGTTTAAAGCATATATTTTAAGCCCCAAGTTTAAGTGTTGAGATTTCAAGAAGATTAAGCTTTTAAGCATTCTATGACAATCTTATATCAAGATTTAAAGTAAGAATTGATCTTTTGACCCTAATCTAAGATTTGAAATCCACATTTATTAAGTTTGATTATAGTTTAAACCAAATAAAAGCCTAACAAGTTTTCAATAAAAACCATTATGCTATTTTAAGTTGAATTTCATAAAGTATGAGCACTAAATAATAAGGGAGTAGTAGTTAGCACCGAGTTGGGTATGCGTCCAAGGTAACATGCCCCAGAACTATGAGAAAATATAGGTTAAGATTATTCCAAATATGGATGAAGTTAAAGGTATTGATCACTTAAGTTAAGGTCCTATTCCAATGGCTAGGGTAGGACAACTCTCCCTAACGTGGGTAAGACGCTGGACTCAATGGTAGATCACATAGTTTTTTCGGCTATAAGAACCTCCCTAAGAAATAATAAAAGTAATGATTTTAGAACTAAGTGTTATGGCTCACAAATTTATTCAGTATGTTTTATTATTCATGATTTTAGAGTCATCAGCTATCAGTTTTAGTCAAGCCCGAGGTGAGTCATTTACACTTAGAATGCATTATTTGAAAGTTTATAAGAATATTCAGTGATTGTATTAGTTATGCATTCACCCCCATATACTCAGTACATTCCATAAGTGATCCACATATATATCTATATGATACATTGTCTCATAATGTAGGTACCAGTTGTAGTGCACATATCATAATCAGACAATTGCAACTTTCAGTCAGTAGATGATGAGTTCTTTTGATTCGAGGAATCGAGTTAACTACCGTTTTAGTACCATTATTTTATTTAGTCATATTTATTTGGGATAGCTGGGGTCATCTCCCAACTACCGATAGTTAGTATTAGTAGAGGCTTCATAGACAGTCAGTAGAGTTGACGTATTTGATTTTAGTTTGTCTTGTATAACAAAAGTGTAAATATTTTAAATTAACTTGTTTTGAATCTGTTCAACTAAAGACTTCTTTTTCTGCTTATTACTTCCTATTTTATGTAATTAAATTAATAGCTCAAGTAATATACATGTACAGGGGTTATCTTGGGATAACTTGTGGTCTAAAGAACCATGTGACATCTAGGGGGTAGTCTTGGGGCGTTACAAGAGGCCCTAGTGTCCATGATATAATCTTAAATTTCATCTTGGGTTCATGGATTCCCCTAAGTTGGTGAATATTAGAATGGCTTAGTGGAATTGACTTGCAAGCTCAACTGCTATGATTATATCATTCGATACATGCCTAAATGAATAACATTTTCATAAATGGATGGGTTATGTACAATTTTTTTTAATTGGGCTTAAAATCTATTGTGTAGCTCACTGTGGAAGGTGGAGGTCCAGGGTGTTCGATACTGGAAATCACGTTTACCAGCGTCGGGGCCTTGGTGGTTGTGTGCATAGTTCACACTTGATATATCAATAGTTTTGGAATGGTAGGAGCCTTGATGGCTCTGGTCCTTCCTCGGTTTTCTTCGGTTTATGCGACTAATACACACTAGGGCTTTTTGATCGGGAAAGTTGAACTCATATAGCCTGTGGGTATTTTTAGGATGGTTAGAGCTACACAGTCCAGGTTAATGATTTTAAAGTTCATTCTTAAACCTTGTTACCTACCTCGACCTTATTTTTATATGTATATTTGCATGTATGTTAACATGCACATTGAGTTTGGATTGAATTTTAAATAGCATTACTTTATTCCTTATACTGAGTTACATACTAGCACTCATCCTACTATCCTTACTAGGATTCTATATTGTTTTATAATGTTGGGTACGAAGATACTTCTTTTACCCTATGCAGTGTTAGGTAATCCTGTTGGTCTGCGGTGATGTGGTGAACTTCCATCCTTCAGAAAGCTTGGTCATTTCATCAGTTTCATTACATATTTTAGAATCAAAGAGCTAACATTAACATTGGCATAGTCATTTTCATTGTTATTGTAACTGTCATGGTTGGGAGCATGTCTCGACCTAGTTTGATCTTTAGTTTTGTTTCTTCGAGGCTTTTTTTGGACAAAGTGTAGGTGGATTGTGTTATGGATTCTTATCCCTCGTGGCATTTGATTTATCTATCTTTTTATATGTTTTGAATTAAGTTCTTTCTTATTATATGTTCGAAACTCATTTGCTGATAGTTATATTGTGTTCTGCTTGGCTAGGCTAACATGGGTGGTCTTCGGTCCTTAGAGGAATTGAGATACCTGTCACAAATAGACCTTGGTTTGGGTCATGATATAAAGCATGGTCTATAATGGAGTACTCTATCCATATTAATAGCAGTAGTGATCGTGGCTATGAATAAATCAAAGACCAAGCCATTCAAGGTAAATTCGTTGTTTAGTTTCGACATAATTTTAGTTTTTTTATTGAGATATTGATGTAGGATTTCTTATCCCACCAATTTGATTATAACAGAGCATTTTCGTGCTGAATACATTATCATGTTGCCTTCATAAGTTAGTTGAATTCGATCATTATGATTCATTGACTCAGATATTAGGGGTTAGGTTGTTTATCAGTGGGAATGGTATTCTTTCCATCATTTCTAAATCTTCAAGATTGTTAATAATTAGTTCATTTGACAGAAAGGGGAATTTGTAAGTTGGTTAGGGTTTTTTAGAATTAAGGATACCGGATAAATTGGGAGGTTTCGGTGGGATCTCCTTGTGAAGATCCATGTAAAGGTCGGTGAAATACATTACTATGGTATAGAAGAGTGATAATGCACAAATTTCACTCTTTAATAGGTGTAGCGAACATTGTCAATATATAGTTTATCCAACAAGGATTGGGGTCAAACCACAGAAATGAAGACATAGAATATAAGGCTTGAAAGTTTTAGAAGTCAACTAGGAGTTGACCCGTAATATGTTTAAAACAAATATAAATGTGAAATGGGGGGATTAGTTGGAATGTTTTTAAATTAACAATTTCTTTTCTTTTAGAATACTATATCGAGGTCTAAAATACGTAGAGTTTAATCAGTTAGGAATAGACCATGGGGTTATGCCATTCTAGGTGTAAACTCATGCATGGATAATTGAAAATTTATCCATATTTACCTAGGAGTTATGGGTGGGCTAGAGTTTAAGTAATTAGTGTCAATCTTTCAATAAAACAACAAATTTCAAAAATGGGTTCTTTCGAACATCTCATCAGTCTAACAATTTCACCAATCTATTGCCTTAATTAACATCCTTATATCTAAGAGATGCATTTAAATGAAATAATTCAAGTAATTGTTTATATATATTCCTTACCCATACCCTCACATTCAAGGATGATATGGGTTCAAAGATAATTGGGGTTTTGCATCCCGTAATTCTTAGTTAAATCATGGAATAAATGCAAATCCCATAACAAATAGCTAATTAGGAAGATAAATGAACAACACCCATGCACTAGTCACAACCTTTTCATGCAAAACCCCATGAATGAAGAATTAGTTACTCATATAAACAAAAGGAATGAAAATCCAAGATTTAATTTTCAATTAATATCCAATGGAAAGCACGAACCCTTCACTTGGTAATCACTCTAAAGTTTTTTCTTCCTTCAAAAGTAGTACAATAATGTTCAAACATAATGAAAATGAGCAAAAAAATCCCTATTTAAGACTCAGTTCCATATTGGCTAATAAAAAAATACCATCTGGCTCTTGATCTGCTTGAGCAGATCCAATGAAGATGAGAGAAGATGGAAAAGAAATGGAGAGCAGATCCAGAACAGATGAAAAGTGGATCTATCACAAATTGGGAGAAGATGCGGTTGTTTTGGTCATTTTGGCCACTCACTTGCGAGGATGGATTCCTGACATACCCATGGTGGTCTTTAGTTACATTTTCTTTCATAATTGACCTCTTGTTTTACTTGAACGACTTGCTCATCTTCCTTGTTTTAATATTTACCTGCACAAATAAGCAGTAAGTATGATTTTAACATTAAGTCAATGGAAAATCATGATATTTTAAGCTTAAAAGATGCTAGCAACTTGTCAAATTGATGACTTATCAACCCCCCAAACATAAAAAAATATTTTTCCTCAAAACTGAGAATAATTCAATGAGATTTGGTATTTACAACTCAAATCCACCAAAAAGAAAGCTATACTAAAAGGCTAAGCTAACAAAGCACTACAAAGACTTCCCAAACATGTCATAGCCAATGGTCCTTTACAGATTTCAAATCAAAAGAAAACCAAAATAAACTTTTCTTCTTCTTTCAAATATGCAATAGACGTCCCTGGTCGAAGGTTCCATCAGTGGAGATTTTGGATAGAACCTTTATATACTATTTATGAACAAGAAACAAGAGTCTTTATTTTACATAATTACAAATAGCTTGGCACCAAGTAAACCTAAATTTTTCAATTAGCTCATAAATATGAAGCAAGGATGCAAGTTTGTATCAAATGAACCTTTCAAACCAACAATGCATATCAAGAGGTTATACAAAATCTTCAACTATAATTTCAATATTCACAATGTAAATTACCTCGCCCATTTACCCAAATCATTGGTGAGACTTCACCTTCTACCACAAAGTATCGATGCCCCTCGCATACACGACATTTCAATTCTTAAAGGTGCTTAAATAATGAAAGAATTCACACTTACTCTAGAAAAAAGCTCAAGTACAACGTCTAAATACATAGTCTTGCCCTTTGTGTTTCTCATCACTACTGTAGAAAGAAGGTTTCACGTGTGGGGAGGAATATATATGGATCAAGTAACTAAAAGACCTCTTTCTATGCAATTGCTTATCGCCTTATACACTAAAATGTTTAAAATTATCCACCTTATGCTTCTTCAAACCATTTCATTTGTTTCCTATAACCTTTGCCTTAGTATATACCAAAAAAATCCAACCCACCATTTTTTTGTCACTTCTTTGACTTTTTCAAGAGATTTTCTAACCTTATGCTTTTCTTAGCCCCTTTTTTGTCTCATTTCTCTTCATGTTTTATGGGCTAGGACACACAACTTTATCATCAAGAATATATTTTCTCTCTTAAGAAAATGATTCCACAACCTTACTTACGCCTTTCTTGGCTAATATTAGCAAATCACATTGTTCCCCCAAACATGGAGTTTGAAGCACCCTTACATTATTCTCCCAAATACACAAACCTCAAACATAAGCATTCACCTATATTTCATTATTTAGAATCATGTGATGCATCAAAGGAGGTTAAGTGCCGAAAAGGTAAATTTTCAAAAGTGTTTAGGCATTTTAGCATGGTTATTATTACAAAAAGAAAGAAAAATGGGCAAAAGGTTCAAAGGGATTAACTAGGGAGAAATGTTAAGGTAGGAAATTAGTTATTTGACATGTCAAAAATTGCCTCGGGTCATCCTCCAAACCAAGATTGCCTAGGATTTTTCTTTGAATACACTCGGGGAAAGTTCTAGACTACATGTATGTACAAGAATTATTCAAAAATCTCTCCGCACAGAGAATTATACACAGAGTAAAAACTTAGCCTGCCAACAAATTTGAGCAATTTAAGCTTAATAAGTTACTTTGAGTCAAAGACTCATCCTTGTAAAGAGGGATCCAAAAATTGAATTTGATGGTCTCCCTTAAGAGAAAGCTCATTAACAACCTTGTTCTTTTTAAAAGATAAACTATATTTTTGTTATTCTCAAAATCATTTCATTCCTTTCCAATGACATTTGGAAGTATTTTATAACTTTCCCTATTCCAAATCAATTCAAATGACTTGATACATCACCTAAGGATGCTGCCTTTTCATCCATTAAGGGTTAACTATCACTTGGTTCGACAAAGAAAATTTAATAAAATAAAAATAAAAGATCAAAATAAAGGAACAACAAAATTTTACTCCATAGAAAAGAACTGTGTTTCAAAGAAAAACATTGGAGTTTATTGGACACATATATACAAAAGGTGACAAGAGTAATGCTCACAGATAGGGTTTCATATTAATATTAAGCACATGACACAAGCCCAAGAAATGGCACCATTGGACATTATAATCAAGATACCCATTAAGGGACAATCCAAACCCATGTCAATATTGAGGAACAAGACCACCGAGGGATAAAGTAAATACGTATCCAAGTGAAATCCCCGTGAAGGCTAAAGAAGATAAATAATACAAACGTAAAATATAAAATAGAGTATGAATATGTCTATAAATTCAACCAAACTAATTGCATCAAATGAAACAATAGGTACAGACCATCAATGAATAATTGGAATGCCTTACCCCCCTAAAAAGCCTTGCATTGACCCAAAGCAAAATAGAAAGAGAGTAGAGGACGGTAACAACTCCCTAAGGTGAATAATTCAATTGGGTCCATGTTAGTGAGTGGTTGGAAAATTCAGGAGGTTCCTCATCATATTGGACTTCTCTAGGAGCGGCGCTTAAAAAGGCAACTCATTTTGATTTGCAATTTCAGACCTTGTTGGATCACTTTAGAGGTTTATTCTTTGCCCTTTTTGGTTGTAGCTTGTTCTTGTCCTTATTCAAAGTAGTGACCTTTTAGAACGCCGTGGAAAATTCATCCTTGGAGACATATCAATGAAAAGGGAAAAATCAAACTAAAACCCAAACAGATGGGAAAAACATATTTTTTAGGTTTTTCATATTTTAGGAAAGAAAATAAAACTAAAGAAAAATGAAGGTGGATGTAAGGTAACTTCATCAGTAAGAATCATGGGATTCATTTATCACAACACTCAACTCTATGAACTCGACATTGTCACACATTCTTCACATACTGCCCATTTAGTTAATAAAATATTCATGGAACCAATAGAAACACAAATGACCCTATATCCTTAAGAATGGTGTAACCCAATCTATCATATTGTAAGGAAAGAATTCATGTCTATCAGAATACTAGGACTTAACTCGTGAATATTAAGATGAGCACATTTACAGACTAAAGGCATGGAAGTGACATTTATAACAAAAATTAACCAAAAACCACTGGTTGTCAACCATTAAGGAGTAATTGGACTCATATATATACCTTAAGAATAATACATTAACGACTAGAAAAAATCAAGACATCCCACTCTCATTGTCATTTTAATAAACATCTGGTGCGCATGAAAGGTAAATGCTTTAAAATAGAATAAAAATACATATGAAAAACCTCAATTCACCAATTTATCACCAAACACACCATTTGTAATCGCACTAAACCAATTAGATCACCCACCACTTAATTAAGAAAACTTACTACAAGTGGGTATGTCATCAAATACGTAGCATGCATAAGTGTATGGAGCTAAGAATTTGCAATTGAGCATGTAAAACAAGGCACACATTTAAAAAATTTCATCTCAACCATATTCTACAAAATTAATCTCAAATAAATTAAATTTAAACAAAAAAACCATAAAATGTGATAATAATTTATACTTTAAAGAGAATTCAAAAGATAATTTTTACTAACGATCAAGCCGTGTAAGCTTACTTAATAGAGAAAAGTGTTGGAAGAAAAACCCAATTTAATTATAAGGTGATGTATCCTTGAGATAAAAAATTAGAGACTTGAAATAAGGTTGAATGCATGTGAAATGCTTTATTAATTATAGCTTAAATACAACTTATTTTTGCCCATATGTGCTAGACCTGCGGATGGATTGATCAAGTAGTTCAAGAGCAGGTCAGATCTATTTGTTCCCAACTATTTTGTGCTCTCCTGCATTCAAGATGTGGATGACCTAAACCTGGAATACTCCAACATGTCCAACACAGGTCCAGGTAGTGCTACTTCCACTCGCTAGATCTAGGATATGCATAGGTTGTGCTTGGACTACTACAACATGTCCAACTAGTGAAGGTTGTTTTTAGCCACGTCTAAGCTTCTTTTGTCCTATGCCTGGACTACTCAATCATATCTAGTGCAGGTACATGATGGTAAGACCTGATTTGTATTAAAGAATTTGAATCAATAGCGACTCGGGGAATAGTTTTGAGCCCCCGAACATTCTTTCACACATCCTGACTTATGATGTCACCTACAAACACCATAAGAAAGTTTAAATTAGAATTAAAAATATTAGAAAACATCAATAAAAAATCCTTGAGATGCCTTCCCAGTACACCTTGATTAAAGTTGCAGCACAAAATCATTTAATTATCATTTTTGATTATTGAATTGAAGCAACTCAACTTTAGCCACTTCAAGTCCACCCACGTGGTAATACATCAATCCTTGTCTACAAACAACAATCTTCTTTTTCTCATGATCCTTTAACTCAATTTTTTAAATTTAATACACATTAGAGACGTCCGCTAGGGAAACCCAATAGCATGGATGAACTATTTTACCATAGATTTGGAAGCTTCCCTTTTCCAATGCGATAGATTATCCACAACATCAGTTGGCAAAGTGTTGTTCTCACAAGGATTTTTATTATACGAGCCATGACTCATTGCCAAATTAACCACCTCATCCTTTACTTTAATCACCTCACTCCCCAAGTACAATGCAACCACAAAGGGGTAATCCACAAGAGTCTCTTTTATAGTGTTAGTCACCTCATTATCAACCCTATCGATCACTGAATAAACTTGAAAATCCTAAGGTTGTTTCATAGACTTACACACATTGAAAGAGACCACTTCATTATTCATTCAAAATGTCATTTTGCCATATTCAAGGTCCACTGAGGCTCTTCCGGTAGCCAAGAATGGCCTACCCAAAATAATGTGGACCTCGTGATCCATCTCATAATAAATAATAACAAAGTCAGACAAAAACATTAACCGGTCCACTTTCACCAGAATATCACATAGCACTCCCACGAGATTCTTAATAGAATGATCGTCTATTAAAAGCCTCATTGGTTTTGGTGTGTGGACACCAAAACCTAACTTTAAAATATAACTAATGACATCAAATTAATATTTTCCCCAAGATCAAACAATGTTTATCCGATTATGTGCACCCCAATAGTAAAAGGAATAGTGAATGCACCTGGATCATTCTTCTTCACTACCATTGTGCTAGACATTATGGCACTACAATTATGGGGTACCTTTATAGTTTCGACATCCATTACTCATTTTTTGTAGCTAATTCCTTCATGAATTTAGAATCCCCAGGCATATATTGTAATGAATCTAACAATGGATTATTCACCAATAGGTTACTAAACTTTCTCAAAAACTTTGGATGATTTGGAGGCTAGAGTTTCAAGGGAGTTCATCTTGAGGGCAAAAAGAGTCAAGTTATTCTTTGTGGATCGTCTTGTTTAAGACATGTATCTCACTCCTTTGTTATATAACTCAAAACCAAGTATTTAACACTTGGATTAGTAAGTGTACATGGTGATTTTGAAATTAAATAAAAAGGGTTTTTTGTTGTCAAATGATTAATAATGTTTGCACTTGCTTAAACTGGTTATTATATATGATATTAGTTGTGGTTTGTATATGAGGGTGTTTGTTGTATGTTGATTAAAAAATAGGTATTTATTAATCTTAATATTAATGAATTCTACCATAAAATTGGCCTTTATAGAGGTATGTGCACAAGGTGTTTGTGAAAATATCTAAATGAAACGTCTAGTCACATATTAATGGTATATTGAACTATGGTATTGGTCTAGTGAACATTATTGGGATATGATATTGTTATAATAAATGCCAATACTTGATAAATGGTTGGTAAAAGCCTTTTTGGCCACGTATTGAGTAATAATAAATATGAATGCTTGGAAAATGTTGGTAAGAACATTGTTAATCATGTAATGGATTAATTTATAACATGAGGGTGTGATGGACCAATAAGTATGAATGTTTCATAAATGGTATTTTAATGATACTATTTTCCATGTAATTAGTTAAATTATGACCATGTTGATTGATTGCTAATAACGGGGTTCATTTTCCTAAACAAGAACTTGAATTGTGTATGGAACTAAAGTGTACTATAGAATGGCTAATGAAGCTTGAATGGATTGTATGGGTCTTGATGACTATAATTTTAATTGAATGATGATTTGAATGAAGGGATTGGCCTAATAAAGTGGTTAATCGATAAATACTCCAATGTATACCTTATGGTCCCGTATGGTGTTGATGTAGGTAAATAGTTCAAGTCCTTAAATATGAAATGGATTGAATGAATGTTAATGCATGAAAAAAAGGGGTTAAGAGTTCAAATGTCATCTATTAATAGCAATGAAATGACTAGTTGTTTGAGTCCCTAGTCAAATAAATGGTTGGTGATTCAAGTCCCTCGCCCAATGATATGACTAGTGGTTCGAGTCCCTAGTCCAATTAATGGATTGTGGTTCGAGTCCCTCGCCTAATGTAATAACTAGTGGTTCGAGTCCCTAGTCTAATGAATGGCTTGCGGTTCAATTCCCATGACCAATGAATTGACTAGTGGTTCGAGTCCTTAGTCTAATAGATGGATTGTGGTTCGAGTCCATCGCTTAATAAAGTTACTAGTGGTTTGAGTCCCTAGTCCAATGAATGGCTTATGGTTTGAATCACTCTCCCAATTAAATGACAAATGGTTTGAGTCCCTAGTCTAATTAATGGCTTGTGATTTGAGTCCCTTTCCTAATGAATTTGATTGAATTGGTTGAGTTGGTTTTAGGTTTGGATCCCCTTGACTAATGTAATAGAGAAGTTTAAGGTTTTAGAATTTGGAAGGTGAAAGGTGATAACACTCAACTTACACATCAATTTAGTGCAAGGAGGTCGTCTTTAATATATTTACCCAACTTTGGAGTCGGGGTTGAATCCACAGGGAAAAATTTGAGTGGCGATTAAACTAGTTCGAAACTATAGCTAACAGTTGAATTCAAACGAATGATGCAAAAAGATAAAGTGGGGTTTTTTAATGATTGGAAAATAATTATTGGCCACTCTAGTTTCAGTGTTTCTAAATCAAGAGTTTATGAAAGAACCAGAATTATGTTCACTAGGGCTTCCGGTACATGACAGGTGCTAAAAATGGTACAAGATTCTTATGGTGGGTAGGATAACAAGCTATAATTATCGATGTTATGCTTAAATGTCTCTCAACCTACTTAAGAATTTAATTCCCAAATCCTCTCGAACTCAGGTAATTTCTATTTACTGCCCAAATTTTACCTCATGTTAACCAACCTTGTTACAACACTAATTATTAAATGAAGTATTTCCGAGTCCCTGTTGATAATTCACTTCCTACTATATTTGATTTCTTTCTCAAGAAAATCAAAGAAGGTGTTATCTATTGTTTTCAACCAACAGACGTTAATTAAAACCTCAGAATTATCAAGAAATCCTACCACCTTTTGAATCTTGAACACTTAGCACCTTATCAAGACCTAATCCTAGATCCCATAATTCATGTTAATGAAGTTTAGCCACTCATGATGTAACGAACGAAACACATAATTGAATTCATGATTTGAAAGATAAACTTACAAAGCAATGAAAAGCAATAATTGTTTCTTCGATTCAATCACTAGATAACTCTACAAAAAGAAATAGTAATCTCTCATAAGTTAATGGTGATAGTGTATCCAAAAATAGAGACAGAAATACTAATATTCATGAAGTTCAATATGTCTATGATTTCACCTTATTTCTTGAATGAAACCCTAAAAGCCGCTATTTATAGCTGTAACTTAAAGGAAATTCAGAATTAAAATTTCCGAAATTCGTCCCTTAGATGACTCAAACTCTTAAGGAAAACCTAGACTTGTCCTAAATACTTACGCTAATTATGGAAACAAAATCATAGGTTATAGAGTTTTTCTAGGAATAGACGACGACATGCGTGACGCCTTATCAGGGTTCTTACGACTTCTCAGAAATATCGTCAGATCCTCTTCAATTTTCACATTCTATGCTTTAAGCTGACAAAGAAACCTGATGGCTTATCAGAACTTTAACGACGTATCACCAATGTCATCACGGATTCCATCTAAAGTCCATTCTCTGTCTAAGGCTGACGACGCTCTTGATAGCTTATCAAATTTGTGATGACATATCAGGGGATGTCATCAAACTTCTTCTCCAACTTCATCACACTGTCTCCAGCTGATGATGGACCTGATAACTTATCACCAAGTTGACGACTTATCACAAAAGTTGTCAACTATTCTTCTATAATTTCTTGGCTATTTTTGCCCTTATTGTCTTAGGTTCTCTTGCATCTTGCCTTTCACTGCAATATCAAAGAAATATCATAAAAAACAATGATAGTTACTCAAGAACTTATAATTATTCTGAGTTAAAAGTCTTAAATGTGCTAACAAAATGATAGCACATCAACACCCTCAACTTAAAACAATTGTTTGTCCTCAATCAATAAAAATATAACTAAGAGAATACGAAGTACATTCGACAGTCAATTTTCTATATCATCTCAACACAACTTCACCTTGTCCCAGGTCAATCAATTCAAACTCAACTGTGTATACTATTGAAAAACAATAATGCAACGCACATGAATCAAGATATGGCATAAATTCAGCAATAGCAACCATGCATGTACCAAGCTCACACTATACAAACAAGTTAGCAACTAGCAACATAACTTGTGTACCCTCACAGCAAAAAAATCCCTTTTTCTCTCATATCAAAAATCACATATATACACATAGGGATAATCACAAGACTCACTCTCATAATGAAGTTCCACTCAATGTACGTCAAATGCCATAGGCTTGCCCTTATAGTCAGTATCAAGGTTTTCAAACAGGTCAGCTAGGATCACTATAGGTCTTTTTCTTGGCTTGCAATGTAGGCTAAGGGCTGGTATGATATTCAAGGGTATTTAAAGTGACTACGCCTCCTTGACACTACTCTAACCTCTTGGGATTTCACTTCTTAACCTTTTTTTCTTCGTCTCTTTTATCGATCACACATGCTCAAGGTGGGTGCTATCTTTTCAAAAACCAAATTATCTTTTTTCTAATCTTTTATACAACTTTTTTTCTTTTCTTATTCTTTTTGCACCACACCCGACTTTTTATTCTTTTCTCTTGTTCTACCTTTCTTCGTACTCATTTTGCATCACATACCCCTATGATATCCACCCTCAACTTAGGCTATTTGCCTAAGTCAAGGTACACAGTGTCCAAGAAGGACCAGGGCTAAAATAGGTTCATTATGAAACAAATGGGAAGGTGATAGGTGTCCTAAAAGAAATAGGCTATTCAATCTCAAAATAGGGATCAAGGGATATTATGTATATAGGGAAGGTAGTTTAGGCTAAAAGTGGGATAATATCAAAATGGCCTATGATCCTCTCCTAACCCCTATCCTACAACCAAGGCAAGACTAACCGGGAAGGTTCAGGATTCACATACAAAGGGAACTGAGTAAGACCTCACACACACATGACACACAAATATATCACACATCACTACTTATCTGGTTTCGGCAATTTTTTAGCACTGATTATCAAGTTGCCAGAACTAATTCCACCAAAAGATGCATTGTAGTCACAATTAGATGCAGTTCACACAGTATTAAAAATAGACACTTAGAGAGGTGCTCAAAAATCACAAATCATATTAACTGCGTCATTACTTGTATTTCTCCTAGTTAACCATAACACTTCACAAAACAAAACACAATACGCCTAAACATGTTGGTTCTACTAGGAACAAGACTCCGGGGAAAAGAGGCACGGCAACAAAACCTCACGAAGGACATCAACACCCATAAGTAGCCCCACTTACACCCTCAACTTAAAACATGCAATGTCCCCTATGCATAAAACCAAAATAAGAGAGTTAGAAACATACCTATGGCACCACGGGTGCGAAGATTTGATGTCCATTACATAAAATGAATATAAACAACAAAATACCTTTGGTTGCCTCCTAAGAAGCGCCTAATTTAGTGTCGTGGCAAGAATCAGTTATCTTGATTACTCAGACTTCATCAAGATACCTTGATGATAAATATTTATGTCTCCACTTAGAGGATTTAAAACGTCGACCCAACTTTTGATCAATACATCTTCGGGGTTTGTTGGGCAAATATGAGGGAATGATGAGGAATGTTCTATCACGCCACTTCAAAAACTTGAAATTCTTGCCCAATTTTGCATCGAACTTTCGTTTGGGATCATTTGGCAACGGTGAGAATCTTAAACAACCATTAAATGGACATCGATCTTTAAGCTTCTTAGCATTCAAGATTGGGGTTGTAGTATATCCTTTTGGAAGGATAAACTCTAAAATTTAAGAATCTTCCTCCTCATTTTCAAAATTCATCATTTTCTTAGGTGATTCAACATCCATCACATCCACCAAGCATAATGTTGAAAAGTGGTTCGAATGAGGACTAACTCTCAATTTTGGAGTAGTATCCCTATTAGTATTTTTACCCTGAAATGGACTAGAGTCTTCACAAGGATTGTGCTTGATTTTTTCTTTTGACTCTAGTACCATCTCCTCGTCTTCGGCATCTTCATTCATAAATGGTTCGGTTGGTTGGGAAATCACCTAGGGTTGCTCAACATCAATCTCATCATCAACAATGAATTCTTTCTCCTCATCTTCACACTCGTCCATTATGTTAAATAATTCCACAGACAAGATATCATCTAAACATAATGTAGAAAAGTTCTTTGAATGCTTCACCTCTATATCCATATCTTCTATCATTCTTCTTTCCTTATTATTTTACCTTATGTCTTGATGTATATCACATATGATATCATTCATTGTGTCCACACACTCCAACATTAGTTGAAGCATAGATTCAATGCCACTCTTTCCGACATTTTGTTCTTCCTATTCTTAACCATAAGACCTATCGAAATCATAAGAACTAGAATTTGAGTTAGCATATCGGGGAGAGGGGAAATTTGGGAAATCACTCTAATGTCCATATTGATCACCACATAACGAACAATCATACTCCTGGTAGGATGGAGATGGTGCACACATCTCTCTCCGGGGAGCATATCTATAATCTTGCCAAAAGTGAGGTCGATCACAATATGGACATGGATCATCAAGATAAGATTTCCAACCTCCCAGCTCATGTTCATTCCACGATGCCATAGTAATAAGTAAACTAAAATAAAAATCTACCTAAAACAAGAAATAAAAGAAAACTAAGTATTTACAAGTTTGAATTCAACAAGTAGGCTAAAATTCTAAACTAACTTAATACGCCAAATTGTTCCCCGAAAACGATGCTATTTTTTGATAAATCTCAAATTACATGTCAATTTAGTTGAAGGAGGTAGTCATCAATATATTTACCCAACTTTGGAGTCAGGGTCGAATCCACAGGGAACAATGTGAGTGGCGATTAAACTAGTTTGAAATTATAGCTACAAGTTGAATTCAAACTAATGATGCGAAAAGATAAAGTGGGGTTTTTAATGATTAGAAAATAATTGTTGGTCACTCTAGTTTCGATGTTTGTAAATCAAGAGTCTATGAAATAACCAAAATTGTGTTCACTAGGGCTTCCGGTACATGACAGATGCTAAAAGTGGTTCAAGATTCTCATGGTAGGTAGGATAACAAGCTATCTTTATTGATGTTATACTTAAATGTCTCTCAACCTACTTAAGTGTTTAATTACCTAATCCTTTCATACTTAGGGAATTTATATTTACTGCCCAGATTTTACCTCATGTTAACCAACCTTGTTACAACGCCGATTATTAAATAATGTATTTTTGAGTCCCTGTTGATAGTTCACTTCCTACTATATTTGATTTCTTTCTCAAGAAAATCAAAGTAGATGTTATCTATTGTTTACAACCAACAGATGTTAATTAAAACCTAAGAATTATCAAGAAATCATACCATCTTTTGAATCTTGAACACTTAGCACCTTATCAAGACCTAACCCTAGATCCCATAATTCAAGTTAATGGAGTTTATAAACTCATGATGTAATGAACGAAACACATAATTGAGTTCATAATTTGAAAGATAAACATACAGAGCAATGAAAAACAATAATTGTTTCTTCGATTCAATCACTAGATAACTCCGTAAAAAGAAATAGTAATCTCTCACAGGTTAATGGTGACAGTGTATCCAAAACTAGAGAGAGAAATACTAAAGTTCATGAAGTTTAATATGTCTAAGATTTCTCCACACTTCTTGAATGAAACCCTAAAAGATGCTATTTATAGCTGTAACTTAAAGGAAATTCATAACTAAAATTTCCAAAATTCACCCCTTAGATGACTCAAACTCTTAAGGAAACCTAGACTTGTCCTTAAATACTTAGACTAATTATGGAAAAAAATCACAGGTTACAACTTTTTTCTTGGAATAGACGACAACATGTGTGACGCCTTATCAGGGTTCTGACGACTTATTAGGAATATCGTCAGATCCTCTTCAATTTTAACATTCTCTGCTTTAGGCTGATGCTGAAACCTGACGGCTTATCAAAACTTTGATGACGTATCACCAATGTCTTCATGGATTACAGCTGAAGTCCATTCTCTGTCTAAGTCTAACGACGTTCTTGATAGCTTATCAAATTTGTGATGACATATCAGTGGATGTCGTCACACTTCCGCTCCAACTTCATCACACTGCCTCCAGCTGACGATGGACCTGATAACTTATCACCAAGTTGATGAATTATCATAAAAGTCGTCAACTGCTCTTCTGCAATTTCTTGGCTATTTGTTCCATATTCACCTCTTTTTTTCCTTATTGTCTGAGGTTCTCTTGCATCTTACCTTTTACTGGAATATCAAAGAAATACCATAAAAAACAATGATAGTTACTTAATAACTTGCAATTATTCCAAGTTAAAAGTCTTAAATATGCTAACAAAATGCTAGCACATCAAAAGATTGAAGGTTCTTCACTCTATGTCTCATGAATGAATTCTTTAAGAATGATTGATATGACTATTTCCATGACTTGGTATGCTATATATAAAACATAAGTATGTGTCTCTTCATATATTCCTATGATAATATAAATGTGACTTCGTATGATTGTTTGACTTGGATTGAACAAATGCACCATTTTATTCTTATCCTCGAGATACATGCTAGCGCTTCAACCGCTAACCATCTCCGAACACTATGTCTCCAAGCGACAAAGGTTCCAGAGCTTCTTCTTATTTTTCTACACTATGACCAAGTGTTCAGGAAGACCATGTATTGACATTGAAGTGGTGAGCTTCCATTCTCCAAAAGGCATAAATTTCATAGTCTTTTACTTTCGTTTATAGACTTTATTTATTTTTATTTAGTGTTGGCTATTGTCGGGGGTATGTCCCGACATGTTCAAACATTGAATTTGTACAGATTTTGTGGATGACTGTGGACTTGGGTATATTAGCAAGATTGTTTTCATTAATGAAAAATTATATATTGCCTATCTATTGACTATTAGCTTTGTTTTCCGCTACTTTGATATTTGGTCGGAGTTCATCCGACACTAATGAATTAAATAGATGGTTAGGTTTGGTTAATGGGGTGATCTCGTGGTCCATGGTTAGTTGGGAGTCCACAAACTTTTCTTAAGTAAAGTCTCTTTTATGGTTGTGTAGAACGCCACACTTATAAAAAGGGACCATGAGACATTTAGGAATGTTTACCTTTCTTGTGTTTCAATCTCAATCTATATAGAGTCTAAGGTCTTGGATTCCTATGATTTTTGCTTGCTCATATTTGATATCATGTATCGAAAAATATCTGATGTTCAGGCAAGCTCTTCTATCCCAACTGAGGGAAATATCAACAAAACTCATCCAATTTCTGGAAATTAGACCATGTCAGGAATTGTAACATCTGACTATCCTCGAAGGGTTCCACCTTCTTCCATTAAACCTACTTTTAGAGGTGACATTTCTTCTTAGTTACCTTAAAATTCTAGGCTACATTTCTTCTATGCTATGTGGGCTTATGTTTGTAGAAAGTTGTCCAAGATAAAGTATGGGTCCTAGCTTCCATTCCACGGCTAGTTCTCCCTACCCGAACCTGTTGGGAGATGGGTATGTTCAAATTTGTAATGCTAGTATGGCATAAGGTGCCTAACATCAGGTTAGCAGGGCCAATCCTTACTAACCTAACCTGTTTTTTAGGTTTGCGGTCTATCACATCGTGGTTGTTGCAAGGAAGGAAAGAATTGGTGTTTTAAATATGGTCAATTGGGTGACATGAAACGGGAGTGTCCCATAATGATTGCCTTTTGGGTAAAAATAGCACCGGTTTCCACTTCTCTATCTCTTATACCTAGGGGTGCCTCATCTAGCTTCGACACTAGTTGAGATTATCTTAATTCTCTTACTATCCCTCGAGAGCTCGAGGCACCTTCTAGTGATGATGCAAGTATGTTGAAACTTTTCTCTTGTGATTAGTATTGCTTGCTTGACCCCGACTCTACTCTTTCTTATGCGACCCCTTATGTGACTGTGCATCTTGGTTTTTAGTCTTGATAGTATCTCAGTTCCCCTTTTTCTTTCCACCTCTATAGAAGATTCTATGGTTGTTAAGAAGGTCTATAGGGGGGTATCTGGTAATGGAAGAAAGGCTCTTATAGACTCAATAGAGTTGGGTGTGGTTGATTTTGATGTTCTCCTGGGATGGATTGGTTACATTCATGTTATACTTCCTTAGATTGTTGAACTCGTAGGGTCATGTTCATATTCCCTGATGAGTTGGTCATTGCATGGGAAAGTGGTTCTTTGGTGCATAAGGGGAGATTCATTTCGTATCTTAGAGTTCATAGGTTAATCTCAAAAAGGCATTTTCATCGTTTTGTCTGAGTTAAGGGTTCTAACTCGCAAGGGTTAGAGCCTGTTCCCGTGGTCAATAAGTTTCCCGACGTTCTCCCCGGTGACCTTTCCAGTATTCCTCCCGATAGGGAAATTAATTTTTTGGTTGATCATGTTTCGAACACTCATCCTAGTGTCTCCTTGAAGTTCTCCCATGTTATTTATGTGCAAGAAGGATGTCTTTCATCGTATATTCACTGATAATTATTCATTGGACAAAACAACCATAAGAAATAAGTATCCTCTCCCTATAATCAATGATTTGTTTGATCAAAATCAAGGTGTGAAGTGCTTCTTTAGAATTGATCTTAGGTCAGGTTATCATCAACTTAAGGTTGGTGAAGCGGATATACCTATGGCTAACTTTAGAACTCAGTATAGTCACTAAGAGTTCATAGTCATGTCCTGTAACACCCTAATTTTCTGAACTGGAATGCTACACGGTGCACATGACCCTGAGAGACCACAAGCTAATCCATGAATGATATTTGTACCTGTACACTACATAATATATGAATATAAATGCGGAAACATGAATTGAAAGGCCATAAGGTTTAATACTGAACATAATCTGAATAATAACAATGTCTGAATAAAGTGGAATCACAATACCAAAACAAAACCAAAATACTGAAGTCTGAATCTAGTCTGTAATCTAGTCTGAAAGCCTCTAACTTTTTGAAGTAGGGTGTGGAAAGAACATATTCCAACTAACTCACGACTACTTAAAGAAAAACTAAAATACTGAAGTAATAAAGTAATAATCATGTCTTTGAGGAATGAGGACTCATTGCTAACTCTGACTGCTGAAATCTGCAATGCTACTGCTGCTCTGGAACTTGTGCCTCTAAACCTATGGTGTAACATAAGAGAAAGAATCATAGCGCAAATACGTCAGTACGTCTGAATGTACTGAGTATACGAGTGAGGTAGGCTAAATGCAAAGGGGTTTATATGCATGAACAATGCGGACTAATATGAACGTGAGAATACATACATACATAAGTAACTAAAACTGAGCTCGTAGTGATACTAACTACTCAGTATGAATACTGACAACATGAGTATACTGATACTGAGATACCGAATTGATAAATGACTATGCCTGACAATTCAAATAATGAAGAACTAGTCTTATTGACTGTGTCTAACAGTCCTGAACTGAATACTGATAACGTAAGCTATGACGTATGATATAATTGATATATCCATGATGATCTGTGTAACCGATGTAACTGATACTGAGTGACTATATCTGACAGTCTAAATCTTTTAATAATGATTAAGAGTGACTAAGCTTGAGATCAGGCCTAACTAATGAGTAATCTCTGGAAATACTGATACTGAATAACTTTATGTTAGACCAAGCCTATCTAGTGGGTGGCCTATGAATCTATGGAACTATCTAAGTTCCTTACTGAGATTGATGACTGTATCTGACAGTCCTGATTTTTGAGTTCTCTTTGAAGACTGATACTGAAACTATAACTGTGGGAGTTCTCACTTAACTTACATACCCCGAGTCTGAACTAGTGGGGTCCAACCTATAACCCCAGTTAGATAGGTGTCAATACCATTCCATGGGTAAAGACCTCTCTGGTCAAGCCTATCTGGCGGGTGAACCTCGTAGGAAGTTAAGCCTAAGGCAGTATAATAGTAAAGCCTCTCTGACGGATGACAAGCCTTTTTCTGATGGGTGACTCCTAAATCCTACACTGGCTACACAGTTCTAGAGTTCAGGGATTGTTCCTAAAGACTCTGCCTCTCTAATGGGGAGCCGTTATCCCTGCACTCACTCGGTGATAGCTCCTACTCCCAATCGAAAGACTCTGATCTGATTCTTAGAACTTGTATTTGAACTGAATTGAATAAGTTACTGAGTTTCTTACTTGACTGAGCTGACTGAGTTCACTTGTCTCCATTATCTGACGGAATAATACTGAATCTATTATCTGACTGAATGAAACTAAGTTCTGAATTAATTTCTTGAATGCTACTGTGATCTAAGCTAAGTACTGAACTGAAGATGGAATCATAACGATACTTAGATTACTGAGATTTCATAAGTTTTATAACTGTCTGAGAGTTATGAATTCTGTAACTGACTGAGTTCTACTAATCATAGCACGACTTAGATTATCTTGAGGTTGACTTGGATTTAGGCAAACAACTATTATTTTTGGGTACAAGTACCCCCAGGACTCGATGGAAGGAAACTGACACACATGATACTTCTTGATCATAGGAATAGAATCCACAATTTGTAATACCATAAATAGACGATTTCATACTATACATAGTTCTCAACATCTTATACATGAAAGGGGATACATATAACATGGGTATACTTTCATACTTCAATATCATGGACATTCCATATCACAACAACAACTCATAACAATAACACATATCAATAACATGGAATTCATGTGGAAACATAAGAAATAGAACATGGACTAGTCATTTAAGCACTGTTAAGTCATTAAAACATGGATTCTATCATTCTTGGCATTTTATCAAACACCTTACATGCACAACTTTGGGCATAGGTGTACTTATCAATTTGACAATCTTAATCCATCCAAAATTCATGGGTTTCAACTAACCTACTCACATGCTTCATGAAAAACACATCAAGATACAACCTTAAATCAAAACAACAATCATCAACATGAATATAGTCATAACACAACAAGGAAATAACAATTTATAATTTAAAACATGATTCTTAAGCTCCATGGATGAAAGAGATCCATGGATGAACACTATGAATACCTTATATAGGAAACTTTGATGATTTGCTGGAGAGTTCTTGGATTGTGAATCTAAATTCTTGATTATCCTTGAAAAAAGGCTTAAATCTTGCAATTGGGAGATAGTTTTAATAGAATCCCTAATCTTGTGGTTGAAAGTGTAAGAGAGGGTTTTTGAGATGTTTCACTAAATAAAAGTAAGAGAAAATTACGTCCCTTAAGGTTTATAAGTCGTGGGAGGTGAAGGAAAAGACCAAAATACCCTTATGAAACCACTTCCCAATTGCTGAAAATCTTAGCTGACGACCAAGGCTGAAATGTCATTAGATTTGTGATAAGTCATCACAAATGTCATCACTTGGGAGCTCATTTTTGTCAAAGGCTGACGACATTCGTGATAAGTCATCACACGTGTGATAAGTTATCACGAATGTCGTCACTCAATTTTCCAGGTTGACATGCTGGAGTAAAATGGGTATAACTTTTTACTCCGGCATCGTATTTTGGAAAAATTGGTATCGTTATAAAGATAATTCAAAGAGATTTCATTTGAAATATAGTAGGTCATCTAATTCTATATATACAAGGAGTTATGCTCTATTGAAGTTGACCTAAGTTTTAACGCTCACTAAAACTTGAACGATAGGAAAGCTTTCAACTTATCATTCAGTTAGGGGACCTTTATGATATAAATTCATGCTCAAATAGGCTCCCACACTAAATAATTGATTAACATACTAGATTTACATGGGATTCGAGGCTTTTGGAATACCTACACATATGAATGATGAATTTTCATTCTAGTCCCAAATGTGGGTTGTTACATTATCTTCCCCTTGGAATCATTTATCCCCAAATGAAACTTGATAGACTAAGAATACTGATAGACTAAACTTACTTAAAGAACGTGAATTTTTGAAACATAAAAATATGGATAGAATTACTAAGATGCTAAAAATTCATGCTGAACTTGCATAACTGATGCATGACTATTTGACGGAATTCTTATACTGAGCATGTATACCTGATGCTTGAAATACATGACTGAGAAGTTCTCATAAATGCATAACTGGATACACTGATAAGCTGAGATTCTACTATGCGCATGCATATCTAATGCATGAATACTTGACTGAACTAACTCTTAAATGCTTGAATGAATATGTACTGATATATGATACTAGCTTTGTGAGAACCATTTGTTCATGCAATTGAATGGGTTGAAAGACATGAAATCATGGATAAATTATGGGATATCTCCCCCTTGGGACTCTATGTCCATCTAAGAAGGCTTACTTTACTGATACACTGGGGTGATGCACAGGGCATCTACGAACTGGATCATAACTAAACATTGGAGAGCTGAAACTAATGCATGATGCATGAACTGAGTTATACTCACAACTACTAAGGTACTCTATCTTGGAATAGTTACCTTACTGAGATTTCTAACAGTATGACTAGTTGGAAAGATACGAAAACAAGCTATACTAATCTTATTGATTGACTGCTAAACTGAATTGTTGGCTTTAATGACTAACACATGCTCAAAACTTAAGATTAACTGAAGCACTACTTCTGCATTCTTTCAACTAAACCTTCCACCTTAGCCTCAAGTCATTATCATAAGCCTGGGAACACTTCACTAAACTCTGAACTGAACTACAATCATTCTACTCTAGGGTGTGTTGTACAATAATGTACCTAAATGATAACTCATCCTGAAAGACTACACCTGAAAGTATAAAGCTCACTCCTAATACTATCCCAAAACTATCTACGGGGACTGCCTGAGAAAGCTCTATCTGTAGGACTTTGGTCTTCACTACTTCTGCTACCTTAAGAGTAAGGTAAAGCTGACATGAATGGAACATGATAAGAATCCACATAAGTTTCTTAGAGAACCTTTATATAGCATGATCTGAGACATAAAAGAAGGGAAACTGTTCCAAAAACATCTTATAGCCTTCTGCACATAAATGTGGAGTGCAACACACCCATGTACAAAACTCTACTAGATGCGTCTTTCAGACTTCCTAGGACACTACTGAACCTTATGCTCTGGTACCAAGTTTGTAACATCCCGATTTTATGAACCGAAATGCTACATGGTGCTCATGACCCTGAGGGACCACAATCTAACCCATGACAGATATATATACGTGTACACTACATAATATATGAATATAAATGTGAAAACATGAATATAAAGGCCATAAGCTTCAACACTAAACATAATCTGAATAATAACAATGTCTGAATAAAGTGGTACCACAATAACAAAACAAAACCAAAATACTGAAGTCTGAATCTAGTCTGTAATCTAGTCTGAAAGCCTCTAACTATCTAAAGTAGGGAGTGGAAGGAACATGTCTCTAACTAACTCCTAAATAATGAAAGCCAAACTGAAATACTAAAGTAATAAAGTAGTAACCATGTCCTCGGAGAATGAGGACTCACTGCTAACTCTAACTGCTGAAATCTGCAATGCTACTGCTGCTCTGGAACTCGTGCCTCTGAACCAATGGTGTAACATAAGAGAAAGCACCATATCGCAAATAAGTCAGTACATCTTAATGTATTGAGTATACGAGTGAGGTAGGCTAAATGGAAAGGTGTTTATATGCATGAACAATGTGGACTAATATGAACGTGAGAATACATATATGCGTAAGTAACTGAAACTGAGCACGTAGTGATACTAACTACTGAGTATGAATACTGACAACTTAAGTTTACTGATACTGAGATACTGAATAGATAAATGACTATGCCTGACAGTTCAAATTATGAAGAACTGGCCTTATTGACTGTGTCTAACAGTCCTGAACGTAATACTGATAACGTAAGCTATGACGACTAATATAACTGATATGTCTATGATGATCGTCCTAGCTGATGTAACTGATAGCGACTGTATCTGACAGTCTAAATATTCTAATAATGATTAAAAGTGACTAAGCTTGAAATCAGGCCTAACTAACGGGTAATCTCTAGAAATACTGATACTGAATAACTTTATGTTAGACCAATCCTATCTAGCAGGTGGTCTATGAATATGTGGAACTATCTAAGTTGCTTACTGAGACTGATGACTGTATCTGTTACATAGTATTCAAGTATTTTGGAATATCTACGCATATAAATGACGAATTTTCATTCTAGTCCAAAATGTGGGGCATTACATTATCTCTCTCATGGAATCATTCGTCCCCGAATGAAACTTGATAGACTGAGAATACTGATAGACTGAACTCACTTAAAGGACGTGAATTTTTGAAAAATGACTATATGGATAGCATTACTGACATGCTGAAAATTCAGGTTGAACAAGCATATCTGATGCATGACTATTTGACGAAATTCTTATACCGAGCATACATACCTGATGAATGAAATACATGACTGGCCAGTTCTCATGAATGTATAACTGGATACACTATTAAGTTGAGCTTCTACTACTGAGCATGGATATCTAATGCATGAATACTTGTCTGAACTGAATCTTAAATGCTTAAATGAATATGTATTGATAACTTCTACTAGCTTTTTGAGAACCATTTGGTTATGCAATTGAATGGGTTGAAAGACATGAAATCATGGAGAAATTATGGGGTATCTCCCCTTTGGGACTCTTTGTCTATCTAAGAAGGCTTACTTTACTAATACCCTGGGGTGATGCACAGGGCATCTATGAACTGGATAATAACTAAACATTGGAGGGATAAAACTAATGCATGATGCATGAACTTAGTTATACTCACAACTACTAAGGTACTATGTCTTGGAATAGTTACCTTACTAAGAATTTTGATAGTATGACTAGTTGGAAAGATGTGAAAACAAACTATACAAATGTGATTGTCTGACTGCTAAACAGAACTGTCGTCTTTACTGACTAACTCATATTGAGAACTAAAGCTTAACTGAAGCAATGCATCTACATTCTTTCAAATAAACCTTCCACCTTTGCCTCAAGTCATCATCATAAGTCTGGGAATACTTCACTAAACTCTGAACTGAACTACAATCATTCTACTCTAGGTTCTGAAGTACAATAATGTACCTAAATGATAACTCATCCTGAAAGACTGCACCTGAAAGTATAAAGCTCACTGCTAATACTATCCCGAAACTATCTGCGAAGACTGCCTGAGAAATCGTTATCTGTAGGACTTTGGGATTCACTACTTCTGCTACCTTAAGAGTAAGGTAAAGCTAACATGAATGGAACATGATGAGAATCCACGTAAGTTTCTCAGAGAACCTTTCTATAGCACGATCTGAGACATGAAATAAGGGAAACTGTTCCTAAAACATCTTATAGCCTCCTGCACAAAAATGTGGCACCCAACACACCCATGTACAAAAATTTACTAGATGCGGCTTTCAGACTTCCTAGTACATTATTGAACCTTAGGCTCTGATACCATGTTTGTAACGCCTCAATTTTATGAACCGGAATGCTACACGATGCTCATGAACCCGAGAGACCACAAGCTAACCCATGACCGATATTTGTACCTATACACTACATAATATATGAATATAAATTCAAAAACATGAACTGAAAGGCCATAAGGTTCAATACTGAACATAATCTGAATAATAATAATGTCTGAATAATGTGGTATCACAATAACAAAACAAAACCAAAATACTAAAGTCTGAATCTAGTGTGTATTCTAGTTTGAAAGCCTCCAACTATCTGAAGTAGGGAGTGGAAGGAACATGTCTCTAACTAACTCCCGACTACTGAAAACCAAACTAAAATATTGAAGTAATAAAGTAGTAATCATATCCTCGGAGAATGAGGACTCATTTTTAACTCTGACTGCTGAAATATGCAATGCTACTGCTACTCTTGAGCTCGTTCCTCTTAACCTATGGTGAAACATAAGAGAAATCACCATAGCACAAATGTGTCAGTACGTCTGAATGTACTGAGTATACGAGTTAGGTAGTCTAAATACAAAAGGTTTTATATGCATGAACAATGCGGACTAATATGAAAGTGAGAATACATACATGCATAAGTAACTGAAATGGAGCTCATACTGATACTAACTACTGAGTTTGAATACTGACAACATGAGTTTACTGATACAGAGATGTTGAATAGATAAACGACTATGCCTGACATTTTAAATTATGAAAAACTAGTCTTATTGATTGTGTCTAATAGTCCTGAACTGAATACTAATAACGTAAGCTATGAAGACTGATATAACTGATATGTTTGTGATGATCGGCCTAATAGATATGACTGATACCGAGCGACTGTATCTGACAGTCTAAATCTTCTAATAATGATTAAGAGTGACTAAGCTTGATATCAGGCCTAACTAATGGGTGATCTCTGGAAATACTGATACTGAATAACTTTATGTTAGACCAAGCCTATCTAGCGGGTGGTCTATAAATCTGTGGAACTATCTGAGTTCCTTATTGAGATTGATGATTGTATCTGACAATCCTGATTTTTGAAAACTATTCTGAAGACTGATACTGAAACTGTAACTGTGGGAGTTCTCACTTAACCGACATGCCCCAAGTCTGAACTAGTGGGGTCCAACCTGTAACCCTAGTTGGAAGGGTGTCAATACAGTGCCATGGGTAAATACCTCTATGGTCTAGCCTATCTGATGGGTGACCCTCATAGGAAGTCAAACCTAAGGCAGTATAATAGTCATGCCTCTTTGACGGATGACAAGCCTTTTGTTGACGGGTGACTCCTATATCCTGTGCTGGCTATGCAGTTCTGGAGATCAGGGATTGCTGTTAATGACTCTTCTTCTCTGACGGGGATCCTCCATCCCTACACTCGCTCGGTGATAGCTCCTACGCCCAACGGAAAGACTCTAAACTGATTCTTAGAACTTGTACTTAAACTGAACTGAAGTTGTTATTGAGTTTCTTACTTGACTGAGCTGACCGAGTTCACTTAGTTCCATTATCTAACAGAATACAACTGAATCTATTATTTGACTGAATGATACTAAGTTCTAAATTGATTTCTTAAATTCTACTGAGATATGATCTATGTACTGAACAGAAGCTAGAATGATAACGATACTTAGATTACGGATATTTATTAAGTTCTATAACTATCTGAGAGTTCTGAATTCTATAACTAACTGAGTTTTACCGATCATAGCATGACTGAGATTATCTTAGGACTTACTCGGATTTAGGCACACAACTATATTTTTTGGGTACAAGTACCCCTAGGACTCGATGGAAGGAAACTGACACATAAGATAATTCTTGATCATAGGAATAGAATCCATAATTCATAATACCATAAATAGAGGATTTCATACTATACATGGTTCTCAACATCTTAAACATGAAAGGGAATACATATAACATGGGTATACTTGAATACTTCAATATCATGGACATTCCATATCACAACAACTCATAACAAGAACACATATCAATAACATGGGATTCATGTCGAAACATAAGGAATAGAATATGGACTTGTCATTTAAGCATTGTTAAGTCATAAAAACATGGATTCTATCATTCTTGGCATTTTATTAAAAACCTTACATGCACAACTTTAGGAATTGGTGTACTTATCAATTTGACAATCCTAATCCATCAAAAATTCATGGGTTTCAACTAACCTACTCACATGCTTCATGAAAAACACATCAAGATACAACCTTGAATCAAAACAAAAATCATCAACATGAATATAGTCATAACACAATAAAAAATCATAATTTATAATTTAAAACATGATTCTTGAGCTCCATGGATGAAAGGGATCCATGGATGAACACTACGCATACCTTAGGTATGAATTTTTGATGATTTGCTGGAGAGCTCTTGGATTGGGAATCTAAATTCTTGATTATCTTGGAAAAAGGGCTTGAATCTTGCTTTTGGGAGATTATTTTAATAAAAACCCTAATCTTATGGTTAAAAGTGTAAGAGAGGGTTTTTGAGATGTTTAACTATATAAAAATAAGAGAAAGTTACGTCCCTTGAGGTTTATAAGTCGTGGGAGGTGAAGGAAAAAACCAAAATACCCTTACGAAACCACTTCCTGAAAATCTTAGCTGACGACCAAGGCTGAAATGTCATCAGATTTGTGATAAGTCATCACAAATGTCGTCACCTGGGAGCTGTTTTCTTCCTAAAGCTGACAACATTCCTGATAAGTCATCACACTTGTGATAAGTTATCACGAATGTCGTCACTCAGCTTTCCAGGCTGACATGCTGGAGTGAAATGGGTATAACTTTTTACTCCGATATCATATTTTGGAAAAATTGGTATCGTTGGAAAGATAATTCAAATAGATTTTATTTGAAATATATTAGGTCCTCTAATAAAATACATACAAGTAGTTATGGTCTATTGAATTTGACCTATGTTTTGATGCTTACTAAAACTTGAACGATAGGAAATCTTTCAACTTGTCCTTGAGTTAGGGGACCTCTATGATCTAAATTCATGCTCAAATAGATTCCCACACTAAATAATTGATTAAAACACTAAATTTACATGGTATTTGAGGCTTTTGGAACATCTACACATATGAATGATGGATTTTTATTCTAGTCTAAAATATGGGGCGTTACATGTCCTTTGGGTTAACCAATGCCCCCGTAGCATTTATTGATTTAATGAATAGGTAGGTTTAACATGGGATTGATCTTGTTTTAGATACTTTTCCAACTCTTAATTCTCTTTTATAGAATTGTTTTGGGTATATGAAGACCAAGTATCCCTAGAGTACCTCCCCGGTGATACCCATTAGAGTGGAGTGTTGTGCTCATTGGCTTAATGGGAGGAAGTTCAAAGGTTGATCCTAAATTTTCATTTAGCGATGGTCCCCAAGAAAAGGTCGGGTTGCGTACTCTAATGATTCTCTCCCATCTCGGTCGAGAGGGTGGTCTACTAATCTCGAATGCATTCTATTAGCACTACGACTAAGGGTAGTATCTTTCATATGTTTTGTTTGTCGGTTATAAATCTTGATCTTACATTGTGTTACCGATGGTATATACTATGTTGTGTCGTTTGGTATCCAGTCCTAAGGAGTCTTCCTATGGTATGTTTTGTCAGGATGGGTCTCATTTATGACCTAGGTGGTTGCTATGAAACCCTTTGTGCCTATGACATCGTGTCTCTTTTGGAGGTTTTTCCTTGAGTGGCATAAGTGGTTCCTGTGCTTTATTTCCTCTGTGACCCTTCTTGTATTATGGTGATAGTGGCTCAGGGAACATTGTGATATTTTGAATTGGTGAAATGTAGAAGTCCCTAAGTGGGGGAGATTCTAGGGCAACTTCTAGAACAAATATTTTGGAAAGGAGTGGATGAAGAAAATCTTCATGAAAATAATAGAGGGTGCTAGATCTTGGGAAGGATAGATCATACCAAGGATATAAAAGTGGAAAGCCTGAATAATGCGGTTGGTAGATATACCAATAGTCGTGTTGGGTTCTTAAGAGGTTTGAGAAGGCATGTGTATGAATTATTTTATGGCATAGTTGTGTTGTGTTTTTGAATTTACAATCATATGTTTGTGATTTTGGAAATAATAGTTGATTATAGTTTTCCTATGTCGTCTACTTGTGATTTGCATATGATACTGGTAATGTAGTAAAGTAGTGTTCAGGATAGATGTAAGGAATATAGCCCGGTGGCTTAAGTTAACTTCTTTTATCTTTGAATAGGCTTGAATATGGAAATAGTGGAGCATAGATAGACTCAAGCACTCATAGTGGTGTGACTCCGGAAAGCTATAAGTTGAATCGAAATTACTCTCTATTATTGACATGGTGCCTTTGGAGGCATTGTATAGAAGGAGGTGTCAATATCCTATTAGGTGGTACGAAGTTGGCGAGGGTAAGTTTCTTGTCCCTAATCTAGTTCACCAAGCCTTATAAAAGGTAAAAGTGATATGTGAGAGGTTGAAAACCACTCAAAGTCACCAAAAGTTGTATGCAGATGTGAGGCAAAGAGATTTAGAGTTTAATGTTGGCAATCGGGTATTTTTGAAGGTGTCTCTCATGAAGGAAGTGATGTGATTTGATAAAAAGGTAAACCAAAGTCCTCATTATATTGGTCCCTATTTGATTTTGAAAAGGATTGACAATGCTGCCTATGAGTGGGAGTTGCCTTCTAGACTGACCTTCATTTCCCTGGTTTTCCATGTCTCTATATTGAGAAGATGTGTGGGTGACCCTTCCTTGGTTTGTCCCTTAGAAGATGTTGTCATTTCGGAATCTTTATCATATAAGGAGATCTCGGTGAAGGTCTTTGATCGACAAGTTTGCCGATTATGAATGAAAGAAGTGGCTTCGGTGAAGGTTCAATGGTGGAGCCAATAGTCTAAGGAAGCTACTTCAGAGGCGGAGTAGGACATGAAGTCAAAGTATCTGCATTTGTTTCCTACTTTGGAAACTCTTGATTGAGGTATGTGTTAATATTCTTGATTTGATGTATGTCTTTTATAGACCATGGGTTCAAGTCCCTAAGCATCGAATTGATTAAGTGTTTTTGATAAATGATTGGTTAGAATCCCAAAGACAATGAAATGAATAGTTAATTGATGATGATCATGATAAATGTTATATCCTTATGGTATGCCTTGTTCTAACTTTTTTAGAGGTTGTTTTGATGTGTGACAATTTGTTAACTAAGGGCATGAGTCGTAACCCTTGGTTACGATTCATATCCTCCTTCCCTACCCCTTTTGTACCCTAGGAATTGTGGTTAGGGTTATTATTGTCCTATGTCCGAGTGATCCACCCTCCAATCGTACCTAAGTGTATGAGTCGTACACAACCTAACCATATAGAGTGTGTCTTGATAAAAAAATTGATTGTTTTTGGTATAAGGAAGTGTACGAGTTAGGGCATGAGTCATACCATTTGGATATGACCTAATGGTGGGTAGTCATACCGTAACCATTATGGATGACCTAGACAAAGACCAGGGTACGAGTTAGGGTACCACTCATACCCTAGGGTACGGTTGACTCAAGTGAGTCGAACCCAACATCGTGGCCATTTTCTAGCTTTTAACTAAGGGCCCTAGGGCAATTTCCTATCCCCCAAAACCTATGTTCCCTCAATATATATGTGTATATGGCCTTCTAAAAGAGAGAAATGGACTAATTATAACCTAACTAGGTCCCCATAAGCCCAAAGGGAAACACACAAGAAAGCAATTAAACCTACCAAGCCCCATAAGTCGATGGGTGCAAATAATAGGAAACTAAGATAGAAAACATGAATAATCAGTAACTGAACCGATCCTAAGTAACCTTTTGAACCCAAATCCATGATGAAACATCTAAATGTGTATCAGATTTACACTAGAATCAATGGATAATAACGCGAGGCCAAACACCAGATTCAAATCTAAAAGAGAAGATAATAACAAGAGGTCTGATACAAATCATTTATTGTAGAACTCAGCACCACAACGAAACTCCCAATAATAGTCATGATTTGTACCATAACATCCCAACCAAATCATGAATAAGATGCCTGACTTGAATTAAAAGTTAAAGTAACCATATTGTATCCCAAAATAAGTGATCCTATAAATTACCAACCTCAAATGTACCTGATATTAAACACATACAAAATCTCATAAATAGTAAGAAAACCATAGTTATAACAAATGCCAGTATCATGCCAAAACTCATAATAATAATAACAATAAAGCATATGCCGGACTTAGACCCAAATGGAAATGCAATTACATAACATAAGCTTAACTATCTAACAGGATAAAACTCAAGGATTCTAAGTCTCTCAAAATGAAAGGATAAGTCTACTAATGCAAGGTGGGTCCCAAATACTAGGTAAAGAAGGTACAATCTAGGATCAATTTCTTCCCTACCTTAGGAAAAAGGAGATAAAATTAGACAGAAATTGAGCCTAGGTCAATCCCAACCCAAGTTAAAAGACTAAAATAGTAGAAAAGAGTCTAACTTAAAGAAACCTAACACTAAGTATACTAGTTTAAAAGATAGTGCATCCCACTACTGTATCATAATAACAAAACCTAGGATAGAACCCAACTGTGTCTAGTATAAGGCTTTCCATTCGCATCTCAAGGTAATAATAACTCTAATTCTAGTCCTAAAGGATTATACTACTCAATACTAGGGAGAACAAGCCCAAAATATACTAAATCATAGTTGTAAATGGTTAAATAAGGCTAATAGTAAAACACTGCCCAAGATATAACTTCCTCTCCAAAAAAAGAATAATAGTACACAAAAACCATAAATAAGATCAATCTTGAAGTAGGGTAAACCTAGCCTACCTGGAGGTTGTCAAATGCTCGTTGAATTCTCTAAATTAGAGCCTTCCCCTTTCAAGAGGCTTTCGAGAGCTTCCAAGATAGTAAAATAAGGATTTATAAGTCAAGACAAGAAAATGATACCCAATTTTATATAAACACTTTGGGTCAAAAATCAAACAAAATCCCATAAAGGGCCCACTTGTAATATTTCAAAATTGAACCGTTATAACGTCACATGAAACTCAAGGATCAAATGCCACCAAAAATGTAGCTAATTCTGGGCTAAAAATAGTCCCTAACCAGCCCCGACAAAAATCCAAATTAATCTACAAAAATGGAGAATTAATCAATAAATAAAGTGGAAACTTAGGGGAATTTGAAGATAAAGGGCCCACAAGCGTATTCCCAAGCTAATCCCAGCTCAACTATATGATTTTCTCGCAATTTATAAGCTTATTTAATCTATAATGTTATTGGTACTAAGAAAAATAGCAAGAAAAAGAAGAGGATAGTTTGTATACTGCCAGGACTACGTTCGTCGTAAACAGGGGACCCCTGCCACTAATGAGATTGTTGGCCCAAACAGACTTTCACAAACATGATCAGTTCACCACAATCACAAAGAAGAAGGTTGGACCGGCCTCTTCTTTGCGAATAAGACTGTGAATATGGAGGTCCACAATCTTTACCCTCACAAATGCGGCAAAGGTGTCACAAACACAACGACCATTATTGTTGTGCACTAGGTGTTGATACACTTGTAACTTTGGCAAGTTCCTAATATCCTTACCGGGCCCTCGAAATTCCTTAAAGATTTCATAAATGCAAATGAACTACGATACCCTACCAAATTCATTATTTCAAACTCAATGATGCCATCAAAATTTCTTTCTGAGGTTGTTTTGATGAAAAATAGGTTCGACACCCCAAGGGCAGTTTTAACCAAATTCCAACCAATAGCCCAAAATGAGTTTGAAAGCTTCGAGACATGGAATAAGGGTTCCCCAGCCTAAAATAGCCTTCTAGAGTTGTTAAGACTATCAGAAAGGGAATATGAGGCCATTTACATGAGGGTTTATCTCGAGACTGATTTTTCAACTTCCAAAGCTCCTAAATACAAAAATGGCTCTAAGAACTAAATGAATGCCCGATAACCAAACTCTTCAACCCAATAAGTCATACATTACCTGAGGAAGCTATATGAAATCTCTAAATATAGAAAAAGCACAAATATTATGGAAATGACTTCGAGGGTTAGTACAATATATACTACTAAAGGGACTTTCATTCGCAAAGTAAAGGATCAAGAAGTACCTTAAGGCTCAAACAGGATGGGATACCAGGTCCATATATCACACTCTATCTCCCAAGTATCCTCCTCAACTGGACAGTTACACCACTGAGCCTTAACTATAAGAAAGACTTTGGAGTGAAACCTCTTGACAACTCTGGCCAAAATAGACACATGCTCACCTACGAATGTTAACCTCTTATCCAACTGAACCGAAATCCACTGAAGAATGTGAGACTAATCTGGGATATACCATCACAACATAGATACATGAAAGACTAGGTCAATAGATGAGAAGGTTGGAGTAAAATCTAACTCACATATAACCTCTCCAACTACTCGAAGGATCTCACACGATCCAATGTACCTAGGGATGAGGTTACCCCTCCTACTGAATCTCATCACACCCTTAATGTTAGGTACTCTAAAGAAGACCTGATCACCAACTCTAACCCTCAAGGCATAAATTCTATGGTCAACATTACTCTTTTTTCGACTTTGAGCTGCTCGAAACCTATCTTGAATCACTCGAACCCAGTTTAATGACTCACAACGTAAAGATGTACCACGAGGCCTAACTTTAAATATAACATATCAACCAACTAGAGATCGATATCACCTATAACACAAAACCTCAAATAGGTCTATCTAAACACCTAAATAAAAGATGTTATTATACGCAAACACCAATAAGGATAAAAATTTATCCCACTACCTTCAAAATAAAAAACTTAAGCATAAAGCATAGCTTCCAAAACAAAATAGCTTTCTCTAACTGCCTATTAGTCTGGGGTTGAAAGGCAATTTTGAGGTCAACCTGGGTACCCAACTTCTCTTGAAATGTCCTTTAAAAGCTAGAAGTGAATTGATAAATTTGATCTAAAATAATGGACATGAGAACACCTTGAAGGAAAATGGCCTCTCGTATATAGATACAAGCTAAACTCTTTACACTGAAAGAAGCCTGAATAGGAAGGAAATGGGAAAAAATTTCCCGTCGATCTATGAAGACCTAAATGCTATCATAACCATGAGAAGTATGAGGCAAACCACCTATGAAGTCCATAGTGACCCACTCCCATTCTACTCAGGAATATGTAGCCTCTAAAGTAATCAACTAGGTTAGATGCTTGGCCATAACCTGCTGATAACATAGGCATCGAGCTACAAACTTCCCTATATCTCTTCTAATACCGCTTTGCCAGTAATGCTACCTCAAATCTCTATATATCTTAATTGTCCCTAAATGAATAAAATACCTTGATCTGTGTGCCTTTTGAATAATCAAATTTATCAAATCATCAACCTTTAAAATATAAATATCACCATTAAACCTAAGAATACCCTCTGAATCTAAGGTAGCCCTCCTGGACTTACTTCTCAGCCCCTGATCTAAAATGCTAAAAAGATTTCCATCCTTAATCTAACTACCCCAAATCTACTCCAAAAATGTAGATCTAGCCTCAATGCTAGCCAGTATCCTCCTAGGGTTAGAAATATCAACTTGAATCACCATTTAACTAAGGGATGGATATCCAAAGCAAATGATAATTATGAAATTGAAATAAAGTCTAAGTTACCCATTCTCACTGCCCTTGGCTCAAGGCATTTTCTACCACATTCAGCTTGTCTACCGGATAGTATAAAATAGAGAAATCTTAGTCCTTCAGCAACTCAATTATTTGTGATGCCTCAAATTATGATCCTTCTGGGTCATAATTGGCTGAAGAATATAATGGTTAGTGAAAACCTTGCATTGAACACTATACAACTAAAGCCTCTAAATCCTATCTGTGAAAACTACTGTAGGTAATTCTAAATCATGAGTGGGGTAGTTGTTGTCATGACCCGACCCCAGGGCTAGTCATGACAAGTATAACTAACCTATCGAGAGCTAGAGACCACCCCTATAGCCTGACCAATTAAACACAATATAGATAAATAGTGAAAGACAACCCAAACGTAAAGATAAGTGGTTAATGCAACCCAATAGAAAGCTCTAAGAGTCAATAACAATCATTCCCACATTATTGTCCACATAAGCCTCTAAGAAAACCAAATACCAAACTGTGTCGGGATATTCCCCTCTATAGCCAAAAGAACATCAAAACTATAAATAACTTGATGGAATTTTGATACTTATAATAAAAGCAGTGATATGCATGGCCTTCATGAAGATAAAGGCTCACCACTTCAACGTAGACCAACCAATGAACCATAATAATCTAACTCTTAAAAAAGTAGCTGAAGATACCCCTAATACCCTAAATCATGAAATAATGTAGCATCCTAAGATAGTTAGTGGGGTAAGAGATAGCATGTAACTCAGGGAAGGGATAAAATAATGTCATTCTCCAAAACAAAATCAATCTCAATGAACACATTAGCTTACATGCATAAACATACATACATATATATATATAAGTTGTCGGGATAGGGTAGATGGTTAAAGCATGAGATTTAAAAACCATTAACCTGGACTATGTAGCTCTAACCGTCCTAAGGGTACCCATAGGCTATATGGGTTCAACTTTTCCTACTGAAAGGGTTGCATTTTGTGTCAGCCGTATGAACCAAGAAAAATCGAGGAAGGGCCAGGTAATCCATAACCCCAGACATCTTGAAATATGTATAAAGTGTGAACTATCCACACGGTTATAAAGAACCCCACGCCAACAAATGTAGTTTCCAGTGATGGACCCCCCGGGCGCTGCACCTTCAACGGTAAGTTACACAAACCTCTTTAAGCCTTATTAAAATATTTGCACACTACCCATCCATTTAATAAAGTAGTTATCTATTTAGGAATTTACCTTTGGTATCATCACACCTATTATTATACTTTTAAGCTTATAGAATTATGTCATTCCAATTATCCATTAACCTGGAAGAATCAACGACCCCGAAGTTCCAATTTTAAAACCATACTATGGTCACCAAGGACCATTTCAGAACCATTTTTATCCATTTAGTCATTAATCCAATGCAACAACTTAGTACAGAAAGCAAAACCATGTAATTGTCCATAATTCAAAACCAATTATGTTGGTGGGTTGAGGTTAACACCTATTCTAAGAAAAAAAAAATTGTTGGAGTAATCCATGACCCCTTACTATTCACCATCCCCATGCACAATTTTAGTTCAAAGACCATAAGATAAAGCATAAAAAAATAATTCCCAAACCATGGGAAAACCAACCAAGTAGTGATCTTACAAAACCCTCAATCCATCATTCAAAACCCAATAATTAAATTTACATAAAACATTATTAAACTCATTATTTTATATAAAACCAAGTTAGGGAAGAGATACATGTCTGAATACACCAAGAATTTGGAGAAGGAAACCCCAATTTGAACCCTAGGTCCTCAATCATTTGAAACCCTAGCTTCCCTTTTCTTTGAGAGAGTTTAAGAAAAGAAAAGTGTGTTTTGATTTCTTCATGAATGATAATGGGACCTAAGAAGTGTTTTTATGCCATGGGTAATGAGTTAACGATGATAGATGATTGAAAATCCCTTAATAAAAATGTTTAGGAAAACTGCATAACTCGTTACGGTTCGGGTGATGACTCGTAATGACTAGCTACGAGTCTTTACCTAGACTCATAGTCTGGGTAGTGACTCATGACACCGTTAATTTTATAGGCACGAGTCCTTCTCCATGACTCATGACCACACCTTTCAAATCATAGGGTCTTACTCAAGGCCAGGATAGAAACATGGGCAATCCTCACTAGTTAACTACTACTGGCTCTACACGACTCGTGATGAGTGATAACGACTCGTGACATGAGTCGTTGTCTGGGAAGTGGTGACAAAAGTAAAGAAATTTGAAGAAGACAAAACCTGGTGTATTACATTACCCTCTCCCCACCCCCGTCCTAGGGTCATTCATCCTCGAATGAGGAGCTGAGACACCCATTAGCATGTTAACTAGGTAGAATGTACACATACCCAAAGAACAAATTCAAATGGTCACAAAAAACAAAAACAGAAGTCATACCTCAAGCATTTTGATCCAACACGGGGAATAGGAATGGATATTTGGACATCATGTCCTCTTCAGCTTCCCAAGTAGATTCTTCCACCTTTTGATTCGTCCAAAGGACTTTCACCGAAGCTACATCCTTAGTCCTCAACCTATGAACTTCTCTATCTAGAATCTAAATTAGACTTCCTCAGAAGAAAAGGAATTCGAACTACAAACATCCTCCACCAAGACAATAAAAGAAGGATCACCCACATACTTTTTCAACATTGACACATCGAAAATGGGATGAATAGAACCCAAACTCACAAGCAAATCTAACTCCAAACCAACATTCCTAACTCTCCTTAAAACCTTATATGGATCAACATAACGTGGACTGAGCTTCCCCTTCTTCCCAAACCTTATCAGTCCCTTCATAGGAGAAACTTTCAAAATCACCCAGTCACCTACATTGAACTCCAACTCCCTCCGCCTCACAACCGCATAAGACTTTTGGTGACTTTATGTAGTCTTAATCCTATCCCTAATCACCTTTACCTTATCTATGGATTGGTGGAAAAGTCAAGGACAAACAACCTAACCTCACCAACCTTAAACCACCCAATAGGAGACCTACACCTCGTACCATAATAGCCTCAATAGAGTCATCAGAATACTCGAGTGATAACTATTATTATACGTTAACTTAATAAAAGGTAAATGGTCAACCCAACTACCTCCAAAATCAATCACACAAGCCCTTAGCATATCCGCCAAAGTATGAATATTTCATTACACTTGTTCATCCAATTGAGGATGGAAAGCAGTGCTAAGGTTTTCCTTAGTCCCTAGACCTTTCTGTATTGAACGCTAACAGTGGGAATTAAACTGCATACCTCAGTCTGATATGATGGCGATCGACACTCTACGGAGTTTGACAATATCCTGAATAAACAACGTAGCATAATTCTCTCCAGAGTAGGTAGTCCTTCTAGGAAAGAAATGAACAGACTTAGTAATCCTATCCACAATGTCCCTGTCAAGACCCAAATGGCCATAAGTGGCACCCACACTAACCTTCCTGTGGGAGAACCATCTAAATCAAACCATTACCCAATCACTTAGTCATTATTAAAATGATATAATCATAAAACCAACTTAATAACAATAATATGGAGCTAATCATTATTATTGCGGAAGTCAACAAACTACTTACTAAAATTTCCAAGACCCGAAAGTCATCGTATAAGAACTACTAACAAAGATCATGTCTAAAGAGATATCCCAAAATAAAGTAAATAAAGAATGTTTCATTTTCCGAAAGATGGATAAGAACAAATAAGATGACCCATGGAAGCCTGGAGACAGAGTGCTCACCTTTGGATCAAGATCTGCTATCAAACTCTAGAGGTGAGATCGTGTATGAGCCTCTAGAACAATTTCTGCACTCAACCAAAAGAAGAGTACAGGGTAGTATCAGTACAAATCACTATGTACTGGTAGGTATCATAGGCCAACTCAAGTTAACAACATTACATAACATAAATCAAATAACAAGTAGACAGGCATCATCACATAACAAATTCTCAATGAATCAACAATACAACAATAACAGATCAAACAGTGCTCACAGACAAGCCATATAACCATCAATAGTATCAACCATACCGTAAACATCCACAAAATCAACACAAATATGTACACACATGCTATGGGACTTATTTTTTCCCAAATAGTCATGACCTGCAGGGAATAATCTATGTTCATTTACCGTACCGGCGGGGTACCCGATCCAACATAAATATAAACGTATCAGCTTGGTACCCGATCCAACATAAATATAAATGTACCGGCGTGGTACCCGATCCAACAGAAATATAAACGTTCCGGTGTGGTACCCTATCTAACATAAATATAAATGTACCGGCGTGGTATCCGATCCAACGGAAATATAACAAGTATTATCAATATCAATTTACACAACCTCACAGCATACAACACAATGTACCAAATTTTCAAGTACACTTAAAGTTATAAGACAATTCCATCAAGTAAATTTTGAATAAACATTTATACACGAATCATCAATCCAAACATCAACAGTTTCGAGCATGTCCGAATACCAATCCACAAGTATCCAATTTAGGAGTATACGCACAATTAAGTTGAGTCTAAACTCCAATTAAACCATACCTACCTCCATCGAAGAATCCAACTGCAAGATCATTTGTAAGGGTCTTGCGCTTCCGTAAGATCTCCAAATGATTAAAATCTGTTAAAAAATATAATCCCTATAAGAGTATGATTCTAAAGACGCTCATTTATAAATTCTTACTCTAAAACTTCTAAACCTAAACCTAAATATCGCTAAATCCCAATAAAAATGTGAATCAAAATAAAATAAATTTCATAAACTGGAACTTTCAGAAAGTTCCAGTTGATAGGGACATAGGCGTCATTATGCCACTGATTATAATTGTAATTGACCACTGATTCTCAAAGGTACACAAAGTGAAACATGAAACATTCAATTGCATCCAACCACCAATCGCGTGATTGGTTGGTTTCAATGGTGAATCTTTCACCCACTTGCAGCCAAAACCAACAACTATAAATATACACTTAATAATCTACCCCTCCATTATGCAATTGAGCCAATGCCCTTACTTTTTCCTATAATTTCAAAGAAAAACAATTCATCAAATTAACCCATTAGCATAGTGATTGGTAAATCATTATTAAATCATTGCGTGTTAATAGATTCTAAAACCACTGTAAAGAAAATTCTTATATATACGGGTTGATATCATCCATCATTCACATACTAATACTCGTAGCAATTTTCAAGAATTTTAACCCCGTTAACATAATTATACCGACATCATAATTACAAGAAAAATTCGACAAAGAAATAAACAACAAGGATACCATGAACCAACCTGAAGCGTAGATACTCTTTTCTCAAGCAGTGCACGTGAAACAGTGTAGAAACTTTTGTGCCCCTCTTCCTTTTTCTCAACTTTCTGACTCCATTGTTAGTATAAATGATAAACCCTAACTACTTAATTGGTTTTTGTAAAGACCACATAAGTAAATAAATTATAGTTTTGATTTGCTAGATCAATAATTAAATTAATTATTGAAAATACTCAAAACTTTTAATAAATTCTTAAAATTTATTTGGAAAGACATATAAATACATTAACTATGTACATCCCAAACCTATTAAAAAATACTACGACATTAACCCGAGGTCTTCTCGGTCAAAGATTGACCATGATTGGGTTTAAATTTATTAAAACGTAATAATCTAACTAATGACTCAACAACTTTCAAACACCTCAGAAATAGATACTACTCAGCCTTTGAGTCATAATCCACATATACAAATTACGGAGAGCACTAAAATAGAGAAGATGAAAAAAAAAATTCACCAACGATCGGAAGGGTCGTTACATCAGATACCAATTAAACAACCGTTCATCCCCGAATGGGCAAACACAAGACAAGAAGGTAAAATAAGGAATTACCTGAATCATCAAAAAGATGTGGATACTAGCTATGCATGTCCGCTTTGGTCTCCCAAGTGGCCCCCTCAATAGGAAGATTCTTCCACTGGACCTTCATAGATGCAATCTACTTAGTCCTCAACTTACAGATAACCAAATACCTAGGCGAGCCTATGCTGCCCCAACCATCCCAGACTCGGAAGGTTCAATTAGTATACAACAACATGAGGCATATTCTTCACTCATATATATGCAACCGTCCTATACCGGTTGATAAATATAGGTGCATACTGGTGATAGGCGATGTGCATGCAGGAATGAATGCAAAGTACACAATCAATATCAAAACTCGTTATAACTATCCTCATCAAGTTAGTCATCATCGTAATCAACCTCCGGCCTTGCCGGATATCAACACATCATCAGTAGTATCCTTCGGCCTTGCCGGATATCAACATATCATCATAATAGTCATTACCGAATGATATACACTAAAATACTCATAAAAATAGTCATATCACCATAGAATATCTATCTAGTCAGTACTTACCAACTACTCGTTATTAGCTAACCAACACATTATAATAGAAACGCTAGTTCGCTAGTCATCACATAACCTTTAGTTATTAGCCTAAATATTATCCTTCACATAATCCTTATTCACGGAATAACAAATAACCATTATTTATTTAATTTCCAACATCTAACATCTAGTCAAGGTTCATTACTTGATCAAAACCGTCATTTATCCACCATTCATTATTATCAACTAATCATCCTATATTTGTTAATCATTACTAGACAACATATTAATACTTATCACCAAATCGTCTTTTATTAACTGACACCATTCATTATCTAATCAGCATTTACCAACTAATCCTTGCTTAACTATTCATTAGTTAACCATTTAGCAACTATTCAAAGTTATTAACTAGTCACCTCTTATTACCCACATCTCTCATTATCCAGCCTCATTAACACACAACTCCTCATTTATCGACTAATCCACATCACAAACTTAGTCATTAATACCAACTAATCTTCAACTACGCTAGATCCGACCTCACCATAAGTCACGCATTACCCATTGCTAGCTACCATGTTTCAACTAAGAAAGATCCATTAACTAATACATTAGATTCCTAGACATCAAGTGCAATAGTCCCCTAATAGACAACTAGTTACCACATAGCTTAACCGTAAATTAGGAAGAACAATTGTAAGATCATATTTTAGCTACAATCACATAAATTACCGATATAATACTTACGAGTGTACCAAATCTATGTATGCCATCACCAGTATCCAATCAACAAAGTTGTCAGCAATGTACCGCATCTTCCTACGTCCCATACCAGAGAGATGTGTATACAAACGTATATGTATTCATAAATTGTAATTGTATCCTTTATACTGATAAACACTCCTCAGATATTTAATAATTATCATAACACAACCCTTCTCCCATTAATTTATCCTGAATAGTCACAATATCGTAATCACGGCCTTAGGACCATATATATATATTCAAAATTCATAACGATAATCATATTTATAAGCCTTAGCATATCTCTAATTCTCTCACATATAGAAGGTATCTCACGCATTGGAGGCACGATATAAATAGACATGTAATAGTCTATAGGATATCTTATATTGATAGGTCATACATCATAACTACGAGGAATATCACCTCTCTAGGCTAATTTGCATATCTAAGAGAAAATAGCACCTCTATAGGCCAATCATCAAGTCTAAGATGAAATAGTATCTCTATAGGCCACATAATGTATCTAGGAGGAATATCATCTCTAAATGCCCAATATCACTTCCACAAGAACTATCATAACTATAACTCAAAAACCCCATCCAGGAACATCAATACAAGTTACCAAGTTAAGAATAACCTTATTCTAATGTTTACTAGCCTCATCTATATCTAACATCCGCAACTAAGTCCACAAAACTTAAGACAAGTTTAGGCCTAAGTGGCCAAATTATCCCACTTTTAATCCTCCATGTCCATAAATAAGCACCATATGCCCCAAACTAGGCTAAGGTATCTACTAGTTCATCTTCTAGATGTCAAGTAAGTCATATTCAAGCCGAAGATAACAACTTCAACTAGAAACAAGGGTACTCAAGTCAACTATATCCAACTTGCGATTTCTAGACCACCACATTAGCCCAATAAGGCTAAATATACAATCATGCTTACTAAAACTACATCCCAAACATAGGTTTACATTATAACCATGCTACAACTAATCTAAACTAAAGATGAAAAGCAATAGGATTCAAAAGGGATATAACATGCCATTTTATGGGTCCCACAGAATTAGAGCCTACAACACATTATCCTCTACAACATTGTTAATATCCATCTAATCATATAACCACTCAACAAGAAATATTCATCAAGTATCACGCAAGGAAAGATCAATAATGTCAATTAATAATTCATTTATACTCTCATTCAGAACCATTCTTAATTATCTAATAAATGTAACTAAGCCATTCGATTTTGCATTGCCACTATCATGGAAATTACTTTCTCTAAAAGTGTCATGTATCAGCTAACCTTATGGGACATGCAAATGTATAATTCAGCCATAAGGTTAAGTGAATAATAATTTGTCTTCTCAGAATTTTTCCTAATGCATAAATCCACAGCTACAACTTATGTCTTGACAATCACCAACTCAATATTTTTCAACGATAAACGTTTCATGGTCAAGTCAAACCTCTCTTATATCACTACACCGATTTAAGATACGCAGATTCATTCTTATTTCTACCTAATAATATTTTTATTACGAGCTTTACTTAACTCTTAATCACCTTAAGAGTGGTTCCCACACCACTGGCACATAAGCAAGGCCAAACATAATAAATCGATTATAAGTCATTGACAGTCTCATCACCAATATCACATCCCAGAAAAGTCATCGATCAAATTCTATATGTATCAACAACTTCTACTAGTTTTTGTCACTTTTATTTAAAACTCATTATTTTTCCAAGCATTAAGGATTCATTTACTTAAGGAACTCAAAGATAATGTCACTTAGCTAGTCCTCACAAGGAACATATTATAATTTCAATAATAGAACTGCACAAAAAAATTCTAAATACAGCCTCAATGGCTGGACCACACAAGGATCCCCAAATAATATTAAACAATCGAACTATATAAGGGTCCATCCACAACATCATTAACAAGAACCTCTCATTACAGAAAACACATCACCTCATCTTTTTATTTATGTCATTTATTCACCATCTTTTCTTGATATCATATTCTCATATCATCCTCTCAATTCACATTCAATCAATCTCATCAATATAATAGTACCAAAATAAGTAAGCAGCATAGAATTTCTAGTTTCACAAGAACAAGAAACCAAATAATCCTACCACATTTATCAACAAAAACAACTTTATCAATTTTCAACACTTAACAAAAATAATTCACAACAATGACAAAAATCTAGCAACACAAGTTTAGCCAAATATCAAACACAAGCAATCTATAAGTTGACAACTTTGACAAGTCTTTACCTATTACCAATAACTTTTAGACTTTATTAACAGATACCAATTGAAATCTCCTAGACTTTTATTCAAATTATTAAGATACCAATTGAAATTTTCTAGATACCAATTGGATTCAATCTAGTAGCCCAAGATTAGGACAGCACGATGGATAGAAAGAAAGGAAAATGACTTCTACATGCCTCATAACCTTACGAAGATTGGGTGTGGGGCCCTACACACCATTCTACAAAACTCTGGCATTGCTCTTATTAACAAATACCAATTGAAATCGCCAGATACCAATTAAAATCAAGTAATATTATGTAAGAAAGAAGAATTTGAATATTTCTAGTGTCCTATAGCCTCTAAAAAAAGTACAGACGTCTCTGTACCGTTCCGCAAGACTCTACTAGACATATTCTTGTACGATGAGATCGACGAACCTAGGTCTTTGATACCAACTTTGTCAAGACCCAAATGACCATGAGTGGCACCCACACTAACCTTCCTGTGGGAGAACTATCTAAATCAAACCATTACCCAATCATTTCGTCAATATTAAAATGATATTATCATAAAACCAACTTAATAACAATAATCTGGAGCTAATTATTATTAATACGGAAGTCAACAAACTACTTACTAAAATTTCCAAGACCCGAAAGTCATCGTACAAGAACTACTAACAAAGATCATGTCTAAAGAGATATCCCAAAATAAAGTAAATAAGGAATGTTTCATTGCCCGAAAGATGGACAAGAACAAATAAGATGACCCATGGAAGCCTGGAGACGGAGTGTTCACCCTTGGATCAAGATTTGCTATCAAACTCTAGAGGTGAGATCATGTATGAGCCTCTAGAACAATTTCTGCACTCAACCAAAACAAAAGTACAGGGTAGTATCAGTATAAACCACTATGTACTGGTAGGTATCAAAAGCCAACTCAAGTTAATAACATATACACAACATAAATCAAATAACAAGTAGACAGGCATCATCACATAACAAATTCTCAATGAATCAATAATACAACAATAACAGGTCAAACAGTACTCACGGACAAGCAACATAACCATCAAGAGTATCAACCATACCATAAACATCCACAAAATCAACACAAATATGTGCACACATGTTATGGGATATATTTTTGTCCAAATAGTCATGACCTACAGGGAACAATCTATGTTCATGTACCGTACCGGCGTGGTACCCGATCCAACATAAATATAAACTTATCGGCGTGGTACCTGATCCAATATAAATATAAACATACTGGCGTGGTACCCGATCCAACAGAAATATAAATGTACCAACGTGGTACCCGATCCAACATAAATATAAACGTACCAGAGTGGTACCCGATCTAATGGAAATATAACAAGTATTATCAATATCAATTTACAAAATCTCACAGCATACAACACAATTACACAACGTCACAACATACAACACAATGTACCAAGTTTTCAAGTACACTTAAAGTTATAAGACAATTCCATGAAGTAAATTTTCAATAAACGTTTATACACGAATCATCAATCCAAACATCAATAGTTTCAAGCATGTCCGAATACCAATCCACAAGTATCCAATTTAGGAGTATACGCACAATTAAGTTGAGTCTAAACTCTAATTAAACCATAACCTACCTCCATCGAAGAATCCAAGTGCAAGCTCATTTGTAAGGGTCTTGCCTTTCCGTAAGATCTCCAAATGATTAAAATTTATTCAAAAATATAATTCCTATAAGAGTACGATTCTAAGCTCATTTATAAATTCTTACTCTAAAACTTCTAAATCTAAACCTTAATATCTCTAAATCCCAATTAAAATGTGAATCAAAATAAAATAAATTTCATAAACTGGAACTTTCAGAAAGTTCCAGTTGATAGGGACATAGGAGTCATGACGCTAATGATTATAATTGTAATTGACCACTGATTCTCAAAGGTACACAAAGTGAAACGTGAAACATTCAATTGCATCCAACCACCAATCGCGTGATTGGTTGGTTTTAATGGTTAACCTTTCACCCACTTGCAGCCAAAACCAACAACAATTATAAATATACACTTAATAATCTACCCCTCCATTATGCAATTGAGCCAATTCCCTTACTTTTTATTATAATTTCAAAGAAAAACAATTCATCAAATTAACCCATTAGCATAGTGATTGGTAAATCATTATTAAATCATTGTGTGTTAATAGATTCTAAAACCACTGTAAAGAAAATTCTTATATCTACGGGTTGATATCATCATTCACATACTAATACTCGTAGCAATTTTCAAGAATTTTAACCCCGTTAACATAATTATACCGACATCATAATAACAAGAAAAATTTGACAAAGAAATAAAAAACAAGGATACCATGAACCAACCTGAAGCGTTGATACTCTTTTCTCAAGCAGTGAACGTGACACAGTGTAAAAACTGTTGTGGCCCTCTTCCTTTTCCTCAACTTTCTGACTCCATTGTTATTATAAATGATAAACCCTAACTACTTAATTGATTTTTGTAAAGACCACATAAGTAAATAAATTATAGTTTTAATCCGTTAAATTACTAATTAAACTAATTATTTTAAATACTTAAAACTTTTAATAAATTCTCAAAATTTATTCGAAAAGACATATAAATACATTAACTATGTACATCCCAAACCTATTAAAAAATACTACGACACTAACCCGAGGTCGTCTCGGTCAAAGATTGACCATGATTGGGTTTAAATTTATTAAAACGTAATAATCCAACTAATGACTCAATAACTTTCAAACACCTCAGGAATTGATACTACTCATCCTGTGAGTCATAATCCACATATACAAATTACGGGGAGCGATAAAATAGAGAAGATGAAAAAAAAATTCACCAATGACCGGAAGGGTCGCTACAGTCTCGAATAAAATCATACTAATTGCGAGACCAAGGAAGACCCACAATGAAATCCATGTTCATCACCTCCCACTTCCACATGGGAAACTCTATTTTCTGATACATACCACTAGGCCTCAAGTGTTCTACCTTCACTTGCTGACAGAGCATACACTTGGCCACAAATTAAGCCACAAACCTTTTCTTGTTGTTTCATCAATAGATTTCCTTCAAATCATGATGCATCTTCATCGAACTTGGATGAACAATATATCTTATCTTATAAGCCTCAATTAAAATCCTATCTCGCAGTCCCTCTATATCAGGAACACATAACCTTCCTTAATACCATGAAATAACATCACTGCCAATCTCAAAAGCCATTACCTTCTGTTGTCCCACATCATCCTTAATCGGCATAAGAATGAGATCCAAAACTGCTTCTCCTTCACCTCAACACCAAGAGATGATTTGACTACCTCTTGTACAATCACTCCCCTATCCTCGAAGTCAAATAGATGAACCCCCAAGTTAGACATTCGGTTAATATCCTTTACTAATCTTCTTTTCTCCTCATCCACATGAGATAAGAATTTCAAAGACAACCCGTGAAGAGCATCAACAACAACATTAACTTTACTTGGATGGTATTGAAGACTCATGTCGTAATCCTTAAGTAATTCAAGCCACTGCCTAAGATTCAATTCCTTCTGCATAAACACATACTGTGAGCTTTTGTGATTTGAGGAGATATCCACATGCACACCATGTAAAAAATAGTGCCAAATCTTCAAAGAAAAAACCACAACCTCCAACTCTAAAATATAAGTCCAATAATTCATCTCATGAACCTTAAGTTGCCTAGAAAAATATGCCACACCCTTACCATGTTTCATAAAGATATAACCGTCCTAAGCGGGATGAATGAAAACACACCATAAATTCATTAGTACCCCCAGGAAGGGTCAGAATTGTTTCAGAAGTCAATTTATCTTTCAACTTCTCAAAGCTACCTTCACAAGCATCGGACCATTGGAACTTTACCTTTTTCAGTGTCGACTTTGTCAGTGGAGCAGCAAAAGATGAGAAACTCTCAACGAACCTCCTATAATAACCAATCAAGACTAAGAAACTCTAAATGTCGGTTGGAGTCATGGGTCTACGCTAATTATTAATCACCTCAACTTTATGTGGATCCACTTTGATCCCTTACTAAAAATAACGATCCCAAGGAAAGTCATAGCGTCCAGCCAAAACACACACTTAGAGAATTTAGCATAACCATTGGTACTTAAGAGTCTTTAATACAATTCAGAGGAGACTGGCATGATGTTCCTCACTCGTAAAATACACCAAAATATCATTAATAAGCACTATAAAAAATTGATCCAAAAACTATCTATAAAGTCTATTCATAAGATCGATAAACGAAGTCAAAGCATTAGTCAACTCAAATAACATAATTAGGAATTCATAATGACGATATTGGGTTTGAAAAGTAGTCTTAGGGATATCAGTCTCTGTAATCTACAGTTGATGATAACCTAAATGGAGATCAATCTTAGAGAATCATCTAGCTCCCTTAAACTGGTCGAATAGATCATAAATACTATGAAGAGGGTACTTATTTTTCACTGTAACCTTATTCAACTACCGATAATCTATACACATCCAAAGAGACCCATCTTTCTTATGCACGAAAAGCACAAGAGCACCCTATGGAGAATCACTAGGATGAATAAAGCCCTTATCCAGGAGATCCTTTAACTACTCCTTCAGGTTCTTTAAATTCAATCAAAGCCATTCTATAAAGAAGAATAAAGATGGGACGGGTATCCAATAGAAGATTAATCCCAAATTCTATTTCCATATCAAGATGAATGCTTGGAAGATCCTTGGAAATAATTCATGAAACTCATTGACAACAGGGAAAAATTACAATAAGAAGCCCTCAGAACTAGAATCTTTAACTCGATCCAGGTAATACAGACACCCCATAAAGATCAACTTATGGGCTTTAAGATAAGAAATAAACATCTTTTTAGGCACTAAGGAAATCCTTTCCCATTCGATTACCGGTTCATTAGGGAATTCGAAACTTACTTTTTGGGTCCTACAATCCTAAGAACCATAGCATAAATAAAGCCAATCCATCCCCACAATCATATCAAAATCTACCTTATCAAGATCTACCAAATCCATAATGGTCTTTTTATGAAAGATACACATCACACTACCCCTATAGATCTTTCTAGCCTTAATAGATTTATTTATCAAAGTAGAGACAGAGAAAAGATCAGAAATATTTTCAGGACCAAAACGAAAATACACAGCCACATAAGGGGTTATATAAGAAACAATAGACCCCAAATCAAAAAAATAATACAAATTATTAGAGAAGAGATGTAAGATACCAGTAGAAACTTTAGGAGATGCCTTGGATTCCTTACGGGTGGCAAGAGCATAGAGATGATTCCGGCCAGTGCCAATACTATAATTTGTGCACTTTGGTGAAAGAGCCAATGAAGTAGCAATTGGGACCTCATTAGCTTTGGTATGCACCTTAGCTGAATGATAGTGTTGTTGTATATGCCCCGGCTAACCATAATTATAGCACCAATTCCTCCTTTAATCATAATAACCATGGTGAAGCTGCCTAAAAAAGCAACAAGGAGGGTAGGGTGGGGCTGACTTAGTCCACTTGACTGACACTAGGATACTTGTGCCTTAGAACCACTACTAGCCTAAAAATAGATATCACCCGAAGGCTTAGGATAAAGAGAACTTGCTGAAGAATATGAACAAGAATTTCCCTAAGTCTTTTTCTTACTCAACTATCTACCATCTCTCCCACTTGCTTGCTGACCTCCACCCTACTCTAAATACCTAAACTTCTTATTCTACCTCTCTCCTATTTCTAACTACTTTTTTTTTTCATCTTCAATCTATTGCATATAAACCATATGTCTGGAGATATCCATATAATTATTCAATATCATTATCTTACACTCCAATACTAAATAACAGGACAACCTATAAGCAGATTTCCTTATCTTAGATCTCTGTCTAAACACCAATTCAGGAGCATAACGAGACAATTGCTAAAATTTTAGGGTGTACTCTTTCACACTCATCTTGCCCTGTGTTAAGTTCACAAACTCCTCAGACTTAGCTTTCCTTATATCCTTGTGAAAGAAATAACCAAGAAAGGCCCTTACAAACTCATCCCACTCGACCGTCTCAGCGTCATTGCCTGTCAACTGCTCCAACTTCTCATACCACTGATAAGGTATATCCATCAATGTATATGCAATGCACTCCACACCTTTAGAATCAACATCATACATCACCCTAAATATCTTCTCCATTTTATCAAAAAACCATTAAGGAAGATCTTCAACCTTAAAGCCTGTGAAGGATAGAGGATTCAATCTCATAAATTTACCAACCCGAGAAACCTCAGACGAAGGAGCAATAGAACTAATAGGACCAGACTGAGAAGACTGAGAGGTCACCAATTACAAAAGTAGATCAATAGACAAATAGAACTCCGCATTAGAGATATCCCCCTGAGGTGACTGAGCATGAGTGTCACCAGTGGGGGAAAGACTAGTGGGGACCAATGAAACTATATGTGGTGCAGCTCAATCAGGAGTAAGGACCCTACACCGGATCTATACTCCATAAATGGGGTGAGTTCTATCCATATTGTAATCAGGTAGGACAGAGGGTCCAACAGAGTTTCTATTAGCATTAGATCTTTGGGGAGGCATGATTTAAAATACAAGTAAATCAGCGATTAAAGGAATATTAAGACACCAAACTCTGTAGCCCAAAATAGACAAGAAAGAGAGACATTCCTAAATGCCAGGTAGCCTCTCCTTTATAAGTATAGTACGCTACACACCCATAAAAAGGACTCTACTGGACATGACTTTGTGGATACCCAACGACCATAAACTTATGCTCTAATACGAAGCTTGTCATAACCCATCCTCAGACCATGTCATCACAGGTATCTCAATCACACCAACAGCTTGAGGCCACCATCATAGCCTAACTAACCAAACACAATATATATAAATAGCAAAAGATAACCCAAACATAAAGATAAGATAGTTAATGTAACCCCAAAGAAAGCTCTAAGAGTCAACAACAATCATTCCTACATTATTTTCCACATAAGAATCTAACAAAACCAGCTACTAAACTGAGTTGGGACATGCCCAGGCCTATAGCCAAAAGAAAGTCCAAAATATAAAAATAAAAGGAATTTTTATATTCATAATGAAAGTAGTGAAATGTCCAGCCTTCCTGAAGATGGAGGCTCACCACTTTAAAAAAGACCAACTGATAAACCAGAATCACCTAACTCTGCCCAAGGTAATGAAAGAAAGACCCAGAACCCTACATCATAAAATAATGTTTCATTTGAGAATAGTTAGCAGGGTGAGTGCTCGCATGTAACTTAGGAAAGGGATAAAATAATGCCATTCTCCAAAACAAAATCAATCTCAATATACATGTTCACATACATTCATATACATATATATAAGATGTCAGGATAAGGTATAGGGTTTAAGCACGAGATTTAAAAACAATTAACCTGGACTGTGTAGCTCTAACCATCCAAAGTGCACCCGTGAGCTATATGGGTTCACTCCACCTGCAGAAAGGGTCCTAGTGCGCGTTAGTCGCACGAACTAGGAAAAATTTAAAGAAGGTCCAGGGAATACATGACCCCATCCATCCCAAAATATGTATAAAGTGTGAACAATGCACACGGTCCAAAAGATCCCCATGCTGATAATGTGGTTTCCAGTGTTGGTCTCCCCGAGACCTCCACCTTCTACGATGAGCTACACAACCCCCTTTAAGCCCATTAAAAATATTTGCACATAACTTATCCATTTAACCAAGTAGTTATCTATTTAGGCATTTACTATTTGTATCTTCATACCAATTAATTATGCTTGTAATTTTATAGAATTATTCCATTCCAATTATCCATCAATATATGGGAATCCACGACCCCCAAGTTCCAATTTGAAAATAATATCATGACCACCAAGGCCTCTTCTAAAACAATTTTCATCTGTTTAGTCATTAATGCAATGTAATAGCTTAGAACAATAAGCAAAACCATGTAATTGTCTATAATTCAAAACCAATTATGGAAGTGGGTCGAGGTTAATACCAATTCCAAACCAAAATCCATAGTTTTGGAGGAAGCCATGACCCCCTTCCCATTCACCATACCCATGTATAATTTCAGTTCAAAGACTATGAGATAAAGCATGAAAAAACAAATTACAAAACCATGGGAAAACCAACCAAATAATGATCTTACAAAACCCTCAAACCATAAATCAAAACCTAATAGTTAAATTCACATAAACCATGATTAAACACATGATTTTATATAAAACTAGGTTAGAAAAGAGATACATGCCTACAAATAACATAAATTTAGAGAAGGAAACCCCAATTTAACCCTAGGTGCTCAATACTTAGAAACCCCAAGTTTCTTTTTCTTTGGGAGTGTTAAAGAAAAGAGATGCGTGTTTTGATTTCATTAAAGATGATAATGGGACCCTAAAAGTATTTATATGTCATGGTTAATAAGTTCAGGTCAGAAAAAAAAACTGAAAAGCCCTTAATAAAAATATGTAAAAAAACTATCGCTAGTCATTGCGGTTCAGGTGACGACTCATAATGACTGGATATGAGTCTTTCCTTGGACTCGTAGTCTGGGAAGTGACTAAGGGCACCTTTACTGTTATGGTCATGAGTCCCTCCCTATGACTTATGACCATACCTTAAGATTCATAGGGTCTTAGTTGTGGTCATGAAAGAAAAATGGGCAATCCTCACTAGTTAAGTTATGACATGTTCTATATGACTCGTGACGAGTGATAACGACACATCACGTCAGTCATTTTTTGGTTAGTGATGAAAAAAGTCAAGAATTTTGTTGAGGCCAAAACCTAGGGTATTACAATTGTGCTCATGCACCTTCAACTGCTTTGATGCATAAGTAATAACATGGTTTGCTACGTCGAGACATACTCCAAACCAACAACAGAAGCATCGCAGTAGATGGTGAATCCCTTACCTTCAATTGGAAGAGTTGGAATAAGAGCTAAAGTAACCAAGACCTTGAGCTTCAGAACTCATCTCACAACTCACAAACTATCAAAACAAAACATCTTTCATAGTTAATATTAGGGGCTACAATAGTAGCAAAACTCTCAATGAACCACTTGTAGTAGCCTACTAACCTAATGAAAATATTAACCTTAATAGGAGACGTAGGCCTAGCCCAATCACGAATAGCCTCAATATTCAACAAGTTTATCGTAATACAATCCTTGGACACCACGTATGCCACAAAAGCTATGGACTCAATTTAGAACTCACACTTTGTGAATTCTGAATAAAGTCTATGATCTCTCAAAGTGTGGAGCATAGTCCTTATATTTTGATCCTTTTCCTCCCTAGTCATTGAATAAAACAAAATGTGATTAATAAAAACTATTACAAAGATATCCAAATAAGGATTAACAACTTGGTTCATCAAATCCATAGATGTTATTAGGGAATTAGTCAACCTAAAAGACAACACCAAAACCTTGTAATGGTAGTAATCAGATATGAATGTTGTCTTAGGGATGTCTTTTGCCATGATTCTCTACTGGTGGTAACCAGGCCTTAAATTAATTTGTTAAAACAGTACTAAACTCTAAAGTTGGTCAAATAAATCACTAATATGAGGCATAGGATAGTTATTCTTCACCGTTACATGTATACATAGAACTTTCCTTTTTCCACACAAATAGAATTGAAGCACCCCAAGCCAATACTCAATATGATGAAACCCCTACCTAAAAGATCCTAAAGTAGATCATTTCGATCTTTTAGCTCTAAAAATCCATAAAAATAGGTTGGCTACCTACTCAAGGTTAATAGCAAACTCAAAGTCTAGCTTCAGAGGAAGGCCAACTAGCTCAGTAGGAAAAACATTAATAAAATCATGAAAAATGGGAGCAGACTCAAGCAAAGGACTCACAACACTAACATCCTAGACATAAACAAGGAATGACTCACAACCCCTCAATGTCAGTCTTTTACCCTACATATAAATAATGATCCCCATTAATGTGTGACTAAAAAAGACCTGCCACATATGTTGGATTATGCTAGGCATGTGTAAGGTAACAACCTTTGTAAAAATCCAAGACTGCATGATTTGGTGATAACCAGTCTATGCCCAGAATCCTATAAAAATCCCCCATATCTAATATAATAAGATCAATCCAAGTATCATACTCTTGAACAATCACCAAACATGATCTATATACCAATTCACTACTAAGGAATCACCCATGAGGGTAGCTATATGCAATGGCACATGATCTATATACCAATTCACTACTAAGGAATCACCCATGAGGGTAGCTATATGCATTGGCATAGATAAAGACTCCGAAGATAAACCCAATTGAGGTGCATAATAAGTAAAAATATAAAAAAAGGTTGATCCTGAAACAAATAAAGCAAAAGCTGGCTAATAGCATACTAAATCATAACTCTAATCATAGAATCAAAGCCTCTACCTCTAACCTACTTGGTATAATATTAAAATATCCCTGCTTGCTACCAAACTAGGTTTCTATCAACTACCTATACTACCTACCTGAGTACAATCTCCGAAACCCTAGGGACCACCCCTTCCATCTTATATACCACTTTATCTGGAGATGAAACTGCCTTGATCGAATGCACACTCTTAATAGAATACTCAATTATCCCTCATCTGAGGCACTCTCGAGCGAAGTGACAAAAAAACTCATAATTATAACATGCCCCTAACAATTTGATCTGTCTATAATATGGATGACCCTTAATGGCCACTCGACCCAATGACACTGATTGAATAGCCCTCTACGGCTGACTACTGCTCAAACAACCAGAACTACTATCACCCGATTGACCCCTACTTGATATCTAAAGCACTTCCTGAACTAGCCTTCTAGGTTAACCCTGATGCTAGGGGTACCTACTAATAAAACTCAAATTACACCCTTGAGATGTGAGCAATCATAATCAATTTAGTAACCTAATAAAGGTTGGGGTGAAATCCTCATGGACTAAGTACAAGGATTTTAATGCTTGAGTGTTATAAGTGAACTAGGAGTTGACACGTAATGTATAGTATAACAAATAATAAAGTTAAATTGGGGTGGGAAAGGGAGTTTGTTTGAATGTTTTAAGATATAACAATTTTGTTGTCTTGATAATACAATTTAAACTCTAGAAATAGTTAGAATTTAATCAAATATGGGTGAGACTTAGGGATATATATTTCTAGGTGTAGGTTCATGCATGGCTATTTGGATATTTGTCCAAATTCAGATAAAAGTCATGGGTAGGCTAGATTATTAATTTTTAGTGTTAATTTGTCAATCAAACACCAAATATCACAAATGTGTTCTTTCTAACACCTCATAAGTACAATAATTTAAACCATCTATGGCCTCAATTAGCATTCTTACATCTAAGAGATGCTATTAAATGAACAAATTCAAGTTATTGGTCAAACCCATTCAACCCATATCCCCTTTGTCAAGGATGATATGGGTTAAAGGTAATTGGGGTTTCCAAACCCCAGTTATTAGTTAAAATATGGCATAGATGCAAAACCCATATCAAATAGATAATTAGATAGACAAATAAACAAAACTCATGCACTAATCAAAACTTATTCAAGCATAATCCAAAGATAATAAATTAGATACTCAAAGAAAGAGAAAGTAGAGACATACCCTAATTTTCTTCAAATTGATCCATTTGAAACAAAGATAATTTAATAATCAAGCTTCAGGTTCAACAAATCTTGAGTTACAACCACTAATTTCCCATTGTTGAGTCACTCCAATATTTCTAGTCTAATGAAAAGTACAATAATGGTGAAAATGAGCTAAAAAACCCCATTTTGATCCCAAATTCATGTTTGTTTGAATATACAAAAATGCCACCACACTAGTGACCTAGTTGCATAGATCTCAGATCAATTGGATGACCTACACACACATGTCACATGTAGATGCCACTGGTTGGACATTTTAGTCACCTTCGGGCATATGTAGCTCAAATGTGTGCACAACTGGCCTCTTGAAACGTCCAAGTATGCTTTTACTCTTCTTTTTTTTAGTTCTTGACCACCCATTGACTTTAATAACTTACTTATCTTTATTTTAAACCTTTACATAGATGAGAATTATATATGAGATTAATGTCAAATTAATTGTAAAGAATGATAATTTAAGCTTAAAAAGTGCTAACAAATCGTCAAATTGACAACTTATCAACTCCCCAAACTTAAACTATTGTTTGTCCTCAATCAATAAAGAATAAGAAAATGAGATGGGGTATTTTTGACTCAAAACCACCCTTGAGACAACTATACTAAATAACTTGGCTAAAAAATCTCAAAAAATATTTGTCAAACATTTCACGGCCACAAATAACCAAAATGTTGCAGAAAGCACATTTCTACTAAGAAAGGATGCAAGATAGTATGAAATGAACCTTTTAAGTGAAATAATGCTTCTAAAGATATGACAAAATCTTCAAAGATCATCTCAATCTTTACAATGCAACTTACCTTGCTCATTTATCTAAATCGGGGGAAGACATCACCCTCTATCCTAACGTATAGATGCCACTTATATGAAAGAGTTATCTCCACATAAACAAGACATTTCAATTCTTAAAAGATCTCAAATATTGAAACAATTTGCACTCACTCATGCAAAGAAATTCAAGTACAATAAGTAAAATCATAGGGTTGCCCTCCATGTTATTCGCCAGTAATGTAGACTTACCTAGTTTGGAATCACCGAGGACTTGCGGGACTAGGTGAAGTTTTAAGGTGTTGGAAGGAATATATGGATCAAGTGACTAAAATACCTCATTCAATTCAATTGATTATCTCCTTCTACAAAAAATTCTAAAGTTTTCCACCTTATTAACTTTCAAATCATTTCCCTTATTTCCCTTAACATTTAGCTATGCATTTGCCACACAAATTAAACAAACCCCTTTCTTTCTTCATTTCTTTGGATTTTTTCAGGAGATGTTCTAACATTAAACACTTCATGGCTCCTTATTTGCCTAATTTCTCTTTAATTTATATGGTCTAGACTATTAAACATTGTCATAAACTATATCTCTTGTCTCTTAAACACATGATTAGACTACCAAACATACACCTTTCTTAACTCATTCTAGCATATCACATTCTTCCCCCAAGCTAAGAGTTTGAACTACCCTTATATTAATCTCATAATTTCACTACCCCCGCAAACTTAGGATTTTTCCTACTTTTCCTTACTTATAATCACACACAGTATCAAAGGAGGTTAAGTTTAAAAAAAAAATCAATACGGGTTTAGGTGTTATAGCATGTTTATCATTAAAAGAATAATGAAAATGTGACAAGACTCAAAAGGTTTAACTAAGAAAGAATGTTAGGTTGGGAATTTAGCCATGTGATTTATTAAAAATATCCTCGGGTCATCCTCCAAACTAAGCTTGCCTAGGATTTTTCTTTAAATATACTCAAGGTAAGTTCTAGACTAACGTGTGTACGAGAATTATTATCTCACCACACAAGGCATCGTACTCACTGAGTAAAAAGTTAGTCTTCAAACCAATTTGAGAAATTAGAACTTAATAAGTTAATCTTAGTCAAAGACTCATCCTTGTAAAGGAAGAGCCAATAATTGAATTTAATGGTCTCACTCAAGAGAAAGCTCATAAGCATTATTGCTCTTTTTTAAAAAGAAAATAATGTTTTGGTTTATTCTAAAAATCATAAAATTCCTTTCCAATGACATTTGAATGATTTTTGTAACCTTTACCTACACCTGATCAACACAAAAGACTAGATACTTCACCTAAGAATGTTGCCTTATATAGGTGAAATACTACTCATCTCACAAAGAAACTAAAATAAAATAAAGACAAAAGATAAAAAAAAAAAAAAAATCTCCTTAGGAAAGAATCGAGTTTCAAAGAAAACCCTTGGAGTTTATTCAACACATATATACAAACACCAACAAGAAAAATATGCAAATATTTTTTAAAGCACTACCCAAACTGTAAAATCAATACCATGACAATCATAATAAGGTAGCACATTATATCCCGTGCATGTAACAAGCCCGACATGGGAAACATCCTACATCATCATCAATATGCACAACAAGGGCCACATTCATATTAATGTCAATCATGAATGAACAATACCACTACTAAACCTTATCCTAGATAGAAGATTAATCGTCTCCCAATACTCTTTATTAAGTTTCACTCATCTTATATCAGTCTCAAAATGTCTCACTACTAACACTTGTCCGGGATCCCAAATTAATTATCTCCTCTCGATCTCAAGTTAATAAGATAAAGGTTGGTTGCTTCAAATTACTATTGTGGTCTTCTTTTCCAAATATCAACCTCGGTCTTGAATTAGTATCAAATACAAGCAGGTTCTTAGCATCTACAGTTAATAAGAAAGTAATCAATACAAAGAAATCCACAATACTTACATAAACACCAATCAAGAAAGACATTGCAATTCCTCTACTTCATTATTCCATCAGTATTCTCATAACTCTAGTTAAGAGGTTTAACCGCTCATGTTTGCAAGAACACCCATAGAATCCATTATAGAAAGCTTATGAATAATCTCACAATGTAAAATAGAGTGTATCTATAGAATGCATCAATCAAATGCCATCAAATGAAATAAATAAGTATAGACCACAAAACGTAGAATAAGGATGCCCTAACCCCCATAAATATTATTGCATTGTCTCTAATAAAAATAGTAAATAGAGAGTAAAGAATGTGAAGACTCCCTATTGCGCACTAGACGCTCGGGTCCATGACCGTGGATGGTTGTACTGTCTCACTAGGATCCTCATCAGACTTGGCTTCTCTAATTGGGTCTGCTACAAAAGGTAACTTGTCATTATGATGGGAGCAAGAAATAGACCCAACAATTTATGTATGCCCCTCATCACTGGATAGTTTCTTGTCTAGCTCAACCTATTGGGCTTCAGTAAGGCCTTTTATAAAATCAATTATGACCTCATCTCCATTGTGCTCATGTCCTAAGAAGTCTGTAAATAGAAGTATTAGGTCTGAAATCTCTGGAGAAAAAGATATATCTGCCTTATCGAGACAATAATAGGAATGCTTGGAGTGAAACTCCACATACAAGCTATTTAGATTGGCCCTCAAAGAAGACACAACCTCACTATCCAATTTTGCCTATACCGTGGCCAATTTATATTAAAAATATTGGAACGTATAGGTGTTATGCCCCGCTCATAATCTATGATGAGGATAGGGAGAGGTGCTAAACTTCACTCAATAGTGGTCTGAATATACTGGGGAATGTCGGCCACCAATTGAGTAAGTATACCATTGTTTGCCAAAGTCATAAAAGTAACTTTAGCAAATGTAGGTGTAGAAGACTAAGCCTATTGGGTAGACCAAGGTGGTCGTGTGGTTCTCAATGAACGTGGAGTGTCGGTAGAAATCTAAGGAGTATCTGAATAAAGTGTAAGAACCAGAGGGATCTCTACCCCCTCTAAGCTAGGTAAATCCCCCATAATAGAATTTACCAAAATCGATGTTTTACTCTTAATACCTATAGGATTATCCTCATCTTTGAAATATGTGATACCAATCACTTTAGTGCATATAATTATCCAGTCAATCTTGAGAAAAAAAGGACTTTGTACTTTAAGTAAAGCATTGTAATGATAGAAGAAAAGAGTAATAAAATGCTTAATTTTTTTTAACTTAGCTTTGTTATCTCTGGAATAAACTCCCCCCAATTTACCACCATCTTATTCATAATGCAACCAAAAATAATATCTCTCTATCGTAACATCTTGGACATTCATTGAAGGAAGTAGGCGGTTACTAATAAATCCAAGCCAATGTTTGGTTTTAATTGAAAATTCCCGCCTTTTGATTTGACTAACATTTTACAATGGAGGAAGCCCTTTTGTAACCATGTAGGAAAGACAAGGGAAACATTCAGCCCTACTAAAAACTTTCATCTTGAATTCCACCTAGATTTTATATCACAAGCAAAATATATCTCATAAATCTCTAAGGTCGTGCAAGGAACTTCAACACCCTAAACTAGTACACTATAGAGACAAGGTTGTTCGGCAATATAAGCTTTCATTTTGGTTCATTGTGTTAGACATCATAGGAGGCATAAAATTCTCGGACTAGTCCTAAAATGTAGCATGAAGGATGAGAAGTGGAATGCAAATCCTTGAAGACATCCCAAACATGTTTTTTAATTTCATTAATAATTCTAGGAAAGTATGCTTCAAATCTTTTCAAATTAAATACCTTTTCAAGATTGAAACCCTGATTGTGTACCTAATCATCATAAATATCTCTCACACCCTCTACTCCAAACCAGATTTGACCAACCTCCTTGTCTATCCCTTTTGTATGTTCCATGGTGATTTGTACTTTCAAACCTTATTATATTTCTCTTATTTCCAGTTCTTTCCCCTTTTTTATTGTAGCTTTGGATTTTCTCCTATATGGAGAGGTGCTCTTCTTTGCACCCTGTGGCAAAGGCTTCCTAGGAGATATACCTATGTGGAGGGGAGGGGGGGACAAAACCAAAATAAAAGAAAAAAAGTGTAAAACATGTTTTGGGATTTTTATTTATTAAGAATAAAATAAAAATAAACAAAAATTGAGGTTAATACAAGGCAACATTTTCAATTAAACTCATGGGAATATTTAGCACAAATTCCATTTGGACTCTACACTTCCACACAAGCGTCACATTATGCCAATTGAGCTCATAGAACATCCATGTCACCAATGGAAACAAAAATGACCATATACCTTTAAGAATGACCTCACCCAATCTATAATAGGGCAAAACAAGCATTCATGTCTCATGGGCTACTTAGACTTCACCTATAGATTCTATGTCAAGTAATTTTACCAGTGCAAGTCATGTTGTAGCACATTTATAAACAAACAACATCAACCAAAAACTACAGGTTTTTTATCATTAATAGATAAGTCAACTCATTCTTTAAGAATGGTCAAATTATGCCCCAATAATGAATTCATTAATTATTACTAATATTCAAGTCATCACACTCTCAATGACATTTTAGCAAACATATGGTGTGAATGAAAAATAAGAACTTGGAATATAGAATAAAAGCACATGGAAGCAAGCTAAATTCACCATTTAAAAACCAAATACATACTTAGTACTTATACTAACATAATTAGATCACTCACCATAAAAATTAGCAAAGAAATTTCAAGTGGGTATTTCATCGAACACATGGTGTGTACAAGTTAAGTAATCAAGAATTTGCAATTAAGCATGTAAAAACAAGGCACCCATTCCAAAATATCCATTTCAACAATCAAATTCCACAAAAGTAAGCTAAATTGAGTCAAATTAAAACAAAAAGTACCATGAAATTTGAAACACCATTGACTCTTGAAAGAGAATTAAAATAGAATTTCACAAAATCTCCCTTTTTTAAATTAACTTAAGAAAGGGGAATGATGAAAGAAAATCCTAATTTAATGTTCCAAAGTTGAATTCTTGAAGTGGGAAGTGAGAATTTTGAATTTGGGTTGAAGGAATTTTGAAATGTGAAGAAGAGAAAATGTTGAATTTTTAAAGGTGAAAATCAGCTAAGGAGTTCAAATTGGATGAAAAAATACTATGAGTTGGAAAAATGGGTTCTATTACTTCTTTTACATTGAATATATTCTTACCGGGTTAGGTAAGCTCATAAAAAATATGACCCATTTTAAAACCCATATTTTAGAAAGGCCTAAAGTCACCTGCGCCCACATGGAAATAACTTGGAATTGCAGGTGACCTTAGTAGATTGAGTCAGTTTTCCTGGGCATGCCAAGGCTACCTGTGAAGTTGGCCTGTGCACATAGATCGCCTATCCATCCCATGGCATTGTGCATCATGATTTGGCTCAAAATTTAAGCTACACATGTCCATATGCGTATGCAGGTGCAAAGAATATGCCCACATGTGGTCTTTAAGATCTCGGGGCATAGGTTTTGATTTTTTGAACCTACTTTTATGCATCCCAACTTGTGGTACAATATGAAAAAACCCAAAAAAAACTATAATTAGTTTGCAAAAATAATAGAAACAAAAATAATTAAACCTTGGGTTTCCACTATAGAAACGTATTTAGTTATAGTTGTGGCATGAGATTACTTGATCATCAATTGTGATCCATGGAATGTAGCAACTCAACCATAGCCACTCTAGGTGCTCCCTTGCTATAATGCTTAAGACTTTGTCCACTCACAAAAAGCCTCCTCTTTTGATGGTCATCTAACTCAGTGGCCACACTTGGATAGACATTTGAAACCACGAACGGGGCTGGCCACTTGGATTTTAGCTTTCCCACAAAGAGTTTCAATCTTGAGTTTAAGATGATCACATCAGCACCAGCATGAAAATTTTGTTTCAAGAACCTAGCATCATACCACTACTTTATTTTCTCTTTATACACCATGGATCTCCCATATTCCTTGAGTTGGAAATCATCCAACTCATGAAGTTAATCTGCTATTGATTTTGAGGCATCCTCCCAATTTATATTCAACTTTTGCAAGGCCCACAAATATTTATGCTCTAACATAATAGGTAAGTGAAAATATTTTCCAAATCAATTGGTAGGGTACCATGCCAATAGGAGTTTTGTATGTCGTCCTATATGCATAAAGAGCATCATTGAGTTGTCTTACTTAATTTGTACGACCAAATTTCACAATTTTCTCAATGATAGACCTGATTTAAAGATTTGAAACCTCAACTTGACCACTAGTTTGGGGATGCAAAGTAGAAACTTTATGATGCAACCATTCTTATTAAGCAAGGCACCAAAGAGACAGTTACAAAAATATGAACCACCATCACTTATAATTGCCCACAGAGTCCAGAACCTTGTAAAGATGTACTTATTCAAGAAGAAAGTGACACTTTTTATTTAATTATTTGGTAGAGCAATGACCTCTACCGACTTTGATAAATAATTGATGGCAACCAATATGTACTTATTACCATATGAACTCACAAACGAAACCATGAAGTCGATCCCCCATACGTTGAAAAATTCAACCACAGGGTTAAGCTTAAGAGGAATCTCATGCTTCCTTGGATACCACCTTGAAATTGGCATTGAAGACGTCTTTTTACCTACTCATGAACATTTATATGGAGAATGGGCCAATAATATCTACTTTGGAGAAATTTTGCAGTATTTCTAATACTACCATGATGTCCACCAAATTGGAAAGAGTGACAAGCCTCAAGAATGATCCTCAATTCCAACTTTGTGACACACTGATGAATCATACCACCAACACACTCTCTAAGAAAGTATGGTTCATGCCAAAAGTACTTCTTCACATCAAACAAGAACCTCTTTTTTTGATAATGATTAAGATCATCCGGAAGCAAGCCACTCACAATATAGATATCATAGTCTGTATACCAAGGCTCAATATTTCCCAAGAGTGACCTGACTAACTCATCAAGGAAATTGTCATCAATCTCGATCTCAACCAACTTCTCATAATTTTATTTAATGAGAGAAAGGTGTTTGACTACTTTATTTTCACAACCGTTTAATCTCTTACTTCAAAATCAAATTCTTGAAAGAGCAACATCTAGCTAATTAAATAATGTTTTACCTCTTTATTTGTCATGAGATATCAGGAGATGGTGAGTTTCATAGGTATAACAACTTTTACACCCAACAAATAGGGCTAAAATTTTTCAAAAACATATATCATCGCTAGCAACTCTTGTTCCATAATTGTGTAGTTATATAGGGAATTATTCTATAATTTGATTGAATAGTAGATCGTGTGGAACAAATTCTATATTCTTTGGACTAACACTACACCTAAAGCAACACCGCTTTCATCACACAATACTTCAAAAGGAATGGACCAATTTGCCGCTACTATAATAGTAGCTAATATAAGGAGCTCCTTGATGATAATTAAAATATCACAGATAATCACCATCAAAATCAAGCTTCACCTTATTTTCAAGGAGTTTGCACAAATAATGAGAAATCATATAAAAATCCTTAATGAAGTGCCTATAGAGCCCGACATGACCAAGAAAACTTCTAACACCCCTCACAGAGATCGATGGAGTTAACTTAGAAATCACTTAAACTTTTGCTTGATCCACTACCCAAAATATTATGTCCTAGCATAATCCCTCCCTTGACCATGAAATGACATTTTCCCAATTCAAAGGAAGATTGGTCTCTACATGCGACTCAAGTAACTTACACAAATGATCAAGACAAGATTTGAATAAGTCATCAACCACGAAGAATTCATCCATAAATATTTCCATGGTATCATCTATCATATTAGAGAATATAAAAAACATACACCGTTGAAAGGTAGAAAATATGTTGCACATCCAAAAGGGCATATGATTGAAGAAAAAAGTCCCATAGGTAAAAGTAAATATGGTCTTTTCTTGATCTATCAGTGCAATATAAATTTTATTATAACCAAAATATCAATCAAGAAAACAATACCATCCATGCCTTTCTAATCGATCCAATATTTGGTCTATAAATAGGAAAATGATCTTTTTTGGCCCAAGAATTCAATTTACGATAATCCATACACACCCTTCAAATCGTGACCTAACAGACGGGAACAAGATCATTGTTCTTATTTGGGAATACCCTTATACTACCCTTATTAGAAAAGCATTAGATCGGACTCACTTACTTACTATTTTAGATTGGGTAGGTCACACCCGCATCAAGCCAGTGATAATGTCCCTCTTGACTACCTCTTGCATTAGTGTTGAGCCTTTTTTGATGTCCCATACTAGGAACATAATCCACCTCCAATTTGATTTTATGAGAGAAAATTCTGGAAGCATTGCCTATAATGTTCGGTATGGTCAACCCAATAGCGTGAATGAACTTTTTCACAATAGATTTCAAGGCCTCTACTTGTCGTGGAAATAAATCATCACAAAAAATGATTGCAAAAGTATTGTTATCACCCAAGAAGGCATATTTAAGTGAAGACAATGACATACGTTTGAGTTGAGGTTGTTCAATAATAGAAGGTCTGGAAAGTAGAATTTCACAATTTCTCAAATTAAAATCCATTTGCAAGGATTCGTACCATAAGAGCCAAGACTTATCAACAAAGCAACCACCTTAAAATAATCTTCAATTACCTCAATCCCTAAGTTTCACAATACCACCACCAAGGGGTTATCCAAAAGATCCATTTCTATGTTTTTAGTCACCACATTATCAATCACATCAATAACCAAAATAACTTTCAAATCTATAGGTTATTTCATAAACATACAAATACCGATGGAGACCTTTTCATTGTTCACTCAAAACTTTATTTCACCATATTAAACATCAACTAAGGATCTTTTGGTATCCTAGAATGGCCTACCAAAAATTATGGGGGGCTCATAATTAATTTCACAATCTAGAATAGTAGAGTCGGCTGGAAAGATTAACCTGCCAACTTTCACAAGAACATTATACAATGCACCCATGGGTTTCTTAATAGAACAAACAATTGTTAAAAGCCTCATATTGGTAGGCTTAAGAGTATACAAACCTTGCTTTTGAAATAAGGAAAATGAAATCAAATTAATGCCTACACCAAGATCATACAATATATTTCCAAATTTGTGTACCTCAAATAATGCAAGGAATAGTGAATGCATCTGTCTTCCTTCTTCACCACCATTGTGCTAGACATTATGGAATTATAATGGTGGGTAACCTTGATAGTTATAAAATCCATGACTTATTTCTTTGTGACCAAGTCCTTCATGAACTTAGCATACTGAGACATCTCTCGTAAAGCTTTTAAAAAAGAAACATTCACTAAAAGGTTGCTAAATTTTACAAGGAATTTCTTAAACTTTGTATTAGCTTATTTATTATTGAGACATTTTGGGAATGTGGGATGAATTTTGATTTGTGTTATAGCTATAACCGGAGTTTTATTTGGTTTTAGAGAATTACTATCATCCGCTTTAGGATCTTCTCACTTTCAACCTTTTCGTAAACTACCTTCGGCATTTTAATAATAGGCTCATTGATCTTTGGAACATAATCAATTGACTTATCTTGCCACTTTCTCTTTCCATTTCCTTGTTCATCACTTCTCCTTTCATTGGGGTCTTTATCTAGATCAAGAACATCTTTACCAAGATTCCGACCACTCTTAGTGACAATAACCATGATATAAGCATTATGTTTAGGACTAACAATATTGTCACTAGGCAATCCACCCTTTGTCCCTGCATTGAGATAAGCCAAGATTTGGCCTAATTGAATTTCAAGTTGCTTGATAGAGGCTGAATGAGATGTCACCATTTGATTGAGTTAAGAGAAATAAATTTTCATATCTCTTAACATCTTATCGCTTCTCACAACACCAAATAATCTATGATCAAGAAAATCTTCACTATTGAAATTCATTATATAACCAACTCTTAACTCTTTGGCTTTAGTCCTATCATGAGAAAGGATATACCGGTCTTGATTTATGTCCTTATATCTTTGATCTCTATCATAATCTCAATCACGCCAATGTCTTTCATGATCGTGGTGCTTTCATTCATGATTTTTTTTTCCAACCTTGATTCCCAGTTTGTCTATAATAGGTAGGGTGGGGACCCCTGATTGGTTCACAAGAAAAAAAATTCCTCATTAAGAGACTCTAATTCCTATCATGATCTACTTTAGAACTCTTATAAGCTATGACCTTAACCTTTTTTAGAAAATCTCTATATAATGATCCTTTAGGATATTTTCTAGATCTCTATGATTTTTTTTCATATAGATCTTTCCCCAGCTGCCCAAGCCATTTATAACTTATTGGATCTGACAGTTCAGTTATTGTGCAGTTTTTTTTTAGAGCTAGTTCCCTAGTTGGAAGTCTTCATTAATAAGAATAGGCTACTGGGTAGAAACTTTTGTCTAATAACCTTGTATACCAATTTTGATAGCTCCATCATATCCTGAACATCGATTTTAGGCTAAGGGGACCATTGGTTTTGGTTCCAAAACTTCCAAATTCATTTTGAACTATTAGCCAAAAATTGATAAAAATTAACCATGGGTAGGGGCCCACTTTTCATCAAAACGACCTCAAATGGATGTGCCATAGAGTTTAGAATGTCGAATTTGATAAGGTAGCTTAAATTTTTTTCATTCACGAGATTTTGGATAAATTTTCAAAGTTCGATGGAGACCAAGAATTTTCCAAGTCCCTAACTGGAGCATCTGCTAAAGCAACACTGGGGTCACTTTAGTGGATTTTGCTTAAGAAGCCTGTCGGCCGCTTAAGCGACCATACTTTCTATCTAGTGGGCTGCTAAAGTAGAGCCTGGTCTACTTATGAAAAGGCCATTTAAGCATTTATTGATCTGCTTAAGCAGAGTGTGCAGGTGTAGATGGTCCTACATAGTCATTCAACTATACGCTTATGCGGAACCAAGGGAGCATTAAATCCCCAACTTACCCAATTTTCTCCCTGTTTTTCCATAAGTTTAAGAGTTTGGATCCCTAAAAATACCAAAAACTGGGGGAGATTTATTAGGAGATTTTGGGGGTTTGTGATCTTGGATTACTCGTTTCATCCTCGAATTCTTAGTAAGTTTCCATTTAATCCACGATTAATTTCTCAACTAGTCCTTAAAATCCCAAAATACTTATTGAGTCAATTTTAGCATCACTTGAGCTCGAAATTAACTTATTCTTGAGGTTAAATATTCCTTAAGTATAGAGGAATCTTTTGACTGTTTTGAAAGTGTGATTCCGCTAGCAGGACACATATGGTATTTTTACATGATTTTGGAACCAAAGAATAAAAATTCAATATAGTTACCTTTGTTCTCATATAGATGAGTATATTATCATTTTGATAGCGTGGCATCATGCAAAAACTTTTCGAAAAGGAAAAGTATCGATATAACAAATTTCACCAGTCTTTCTTTGGAGTCTTGGTAAGAAAGGTTTACCGCTCTTATAGATTGGGATAAAATCTAGTATATTTATGATAATGTACTAGATGTGGGTTGGAAATTATCTTTTGGAGGTATACTTAGTATATCTTGGATCTTTTAGTCGATTAAGGAACCATAAATTAGGCATAATTGACATAGTTATTCATTTCTCAGATAGAATCGCTATCTTAGGACTAAAATGTGGCTTATTTAATATCTACTGGTGAATTTAGATACCTTTGCCTAGTTCGAATAGAATTTTCCTTAGAATTGTTTTCATGGAGTAAAAATAGGACCCTCTGGCCCACCTTGGGCTAAGACTACTACCAGCTTCTGGTAGATTGTATAGACATGTTACATCATCTCTATATAAATTATATAACTTAAGGAGTTTTAGATGTATGATGTTTTATTCTATATTGATACTAGGGAAATTGATCATATTAAGTTTCGGTTCAAGTCAGATAAATGATGATATGAGTTTTAGTTCAAGTTTGGTGAATGATGATATGAGTTCTAATTAAAGTGTGGCAAATGATGATATAAATTCAACTCATGTCTGACAAATGATGATATAAGTTTTGATTCAACTCCGACATAGAGAGGTTATTTATGACGGTTATGAAACTTTTTCGAGACGGTGTTTATAATATGAAAAGAATTGCAGTTATGGTTTTGAGATACAATTATTTAGTATAATTTTGATTATTAACTCTCTTTTATAGCACCATCCGAGGTTTTGGAGGCCCCCACATTGGATTATTTACTTTTCCGCACATACTGTCTAATAGGGGCCAATTATGTAGTAAGAGATGTATTTTTTTTTCATATTATTGTTTTTACGGTTATTTATTTTATAATATTTGGAGCATTATTCTACGTTTTCTCTTTTACCATAACTTAGTTTATTCATCTTTCATTTTTATTATATTTATATTATGATTTAGTTTAGTCGACCGATGATGCCTAGTGAGTACCCGTGGCTTTAGTACTCATATTACACTTATGTACCTTTTGGTGTAGATCTTAGTACTAGTGGCTGACAATGACGCCAAGATTTGTGTTTCTCAATGTTCGGAAATAGGGTGAGCTCCCAATGCCAGATATGACCTTTACAGTTTCTTTTGTTTTTGCTTAGTCTTTCTATTTTTGACATTGATGTACATTTGACAATGATAGTACTCGTATCTTTGATTTAGTGTCTCTTATACCGAAACTACTAGGTGAATGGGATATTTTTATTTCTCTTATTTATCTTCTATTTTTTACTATTCTATTGTTTATTTCTTTTAAGTCTTTTACTTGCATATTCCCTACATTTCTGGCATTTTTCACCAAATTAGCCCATTGTTTTTAGCTCTAGTATACAGTTTGTCTTACCCAATGGTGTGATAAAGTAGGTTCCATCATGATTGAAAATTAGGTTGTGACCTTCACATTGCATGCTTGGTTAGAAAATCAAATTGATTCATCACTTTAGCAATGTTCTCAGTTCTTTTATCATCCTTTTTTATTTGTTCTTGGCTTATAAAAGATGTGGATGGACCCCCCTCCCCCCCATGGCCACTTTGGTATCTCTTATTTGCCAACCTCTATATTTCTAGGTAACTTGATCTAATAAAGATGTCATAACACCATTATATTGTTTAATTATAGATCCTTCAGCTGAATTAGTGGCTACCATCTTATTTAATTGATCCAATATCCTAAAGAAGATTTGACGGAGCATTTTATCTGGGACCTCATGATTTGAGCGTTGCATTATCTTATTTTTGAATTATTGCCAAGCCTCATGTAATGGTTTACCATTAAGTTAGTTGATGATTCCAACCCTTAATTGCAACATTCGAGAAGAAGGGAATTACATACCCAAGAACGCTTCCATGCGCTCAACCCATGAAGTGATAAAGCCCACATGCAATGACCGTAACCATAAAACCACTTCTTCCATCAATGAGAATGGAAAAAGATGCAAACGGATTAATTTTTTAGATACGTAGGCGATGTCAAATGGATAACACATATCAATAAAGTTCTTCAAGTGTAGATTATCATCCTCATAGGCTTGAACCCTAAACAACCCTTTCATCTGTAGCAAATGAAACATCATACTAGTAACATGAAACTCTCCATGTCCAGCTATCAGTGGAATAGGAATAACACTAGTTTGTCCTGTATCTCTGAGGTGATCATCGTCCTCAAGATGCTCATCACGAAAACCGATATTACTATCATGTTGGCTTATAGTATTTTGTGTACTATTATCCTAACCTAATAAAGAACAAAAACAAAAAATGATGTAAACTAAAAACTACGGCTAACCCTAAGTGACTAAAACACTATAAGAATGAAAACTATGTTTCACTCCCCTACAACGGCACAAAATTTCCTATATCAAATAGAAAATTATAAAGATAGATAAACAAAACCTATGAACTAATTACACTCCATTCAAGAATAACCCCAAGATAAGAGATTAGCAACTCACAGAGAGAGAAAGTTAAGATGTATCCAAATTCTTTTCAAATTAATCCATTAAAAACTAAGATAATAAAATACTCAAGCATTGGATTAAATAAATCTTGAGTTACAACCACCAATTTCTCACTTGAAATTCACTCCAATATTTCTAAGCTTAAGGAATGTATAATAATGGTGGAAAGGAGATGAAACCCCCCTTTTTATCCGAAATTCACGTTTGCTTGAAATTATGAAAACCTCACCGCTCTGGTGACCAACTATCATAGGTCACAATGTAGGTGGTTGACCTTAGTGTGAAATTTGCACACATATTCCATTGGTAACCCATTTTAGCCACCTACTTGAATCAGTGCCTCAAGTCCATGCGCAGGTAGCATCTTGATATACCGATGTGAACTTTTACAGTTTTTTCTTGCATTCTCGACCTCTTATTGACTCAAATGACTTGCTCATCTTCATTTTCAACCTTTAACTAAACAAATGAGGATTATACATGGCATTAACAACAAATCAATGGAAAGCATGATCATTTAAGCTTAAAAAGTGCTAACAAGTCATCAAATTAATGACCTATCACCTACCCTAAAATCCTCGATTCTAAATTATGAGTCAATATGGCTCCTATTATAATCACCCTAATAACTAGGCTTCTTATTGATGACCCCTTGGTAATGGAAATCTATTTCATCTATGGAATAGACGTGCTAAAAAATATCAGTAAAAAATATCCCAAAGTCACCAAACTCAAAGTAGCCATGCAAAGCAATAGTCTCAAAACCCCTTACAAAGCATCAAATCTACTTATACACTGTAGATAGAATAACAATGGCATGTCTAGATAGCCCATAACATCTTGTATCATACTTAACCGTAGTCTTAGAACCCTATCTTAATGAAAACAACTCATCTCTCAGGCACTCACACATGTTGCAAGGCCCATACTTCCCTAGAAAAGCCTCGGGAACTGAGTCCCATTCACATGTTGAGATCCAGCTATCTTGGAATCAAGATTATCTTTCCATCACCTCCTCACTCCTATGTCTAGATTATAAGTAATAAAGTTGACTTTGCTTGATTCAAACAACCCTAAATTATATAATCTCTCTTTATAACTGGTCAGGAACTCTTAAGCATCCTCTCTTAGGGTCTCGGCAAATTCTGGGTGGAGTCAATATATGAAATCGGCCCAGTATTTTTTTCTCTTATGTAGACATAACTGATTGGGCTACTACCAGTTGTAAAACTTCTAATGCTGGTGGAACCTCTGATCTGGGCATCACAGTTATAGGTTGTGCCCCTATACCAATACCATCGTATGCTGATGACTGAGCTTTATTGGTCGGCGGACTACCAAGTAACCTTAACAATTAGACCAACACATTATGGAGAACTAAAAATACTATAAATATAGGTTGGGCCTAGGTTGCTCCCTAGACCATTAGCTGTTGAGGCAGTGGAATCTCTAGACCTATTTATTCCTCAAAAGTAATAATATGAGATGGGAATGGCTCACTAGCCTAATCTTGAGATAGGGATGCAGCTTAAGTCTATCCCCGACCTCAGGGTCGACCTCTACCTCTAACTATAGCTCTAGCAATTGGGTAGCTCAGGGTTCTGATCTATGTCTGTCGTATCCTACATCCTAACCATATGTGAAAGAGTGAAACAAATAAGAATTTAGAAACCAATACAAATGCAACACATGAAAGTGAACCAAAAGATGAGATTTAAATGCCTTGTATCCTCCTGGAGATTGGATATAGACGTCTCCATATCAATTCACTTGAATCTACTAAATACTAGCTCTTTTCCAATAATACTAGTAAAATCTAAGCTCTGATACCAAGCTGTTACAACCCAATTTCTCAGGTCATGATGACATCTACCTTATCCCACCTATTAGTAAGCCAAGCGATAGAGGAACGATAAGTAATGGGCTACCGGGTGAAAAGTAAGAAAAAAAAGACAAAAAGCCATTAACAATAGTAATATACGCAAAAGAAGGGATATATATATATATATATACCGACACACATACATAGCATGATGTACAAAAGAGGGAGAGGACAAAAAAAACAAAGAGAATCCCTCCCAAGACCTAGTAAGGTCGGTAATAGAGCTACTACAATAAAAAAAAGAGTACTAGACAGTGTCAAAAATACACATAAATACAGTAGTCACAAAATACAAATGACTATAATTGAAACTGATGGAGAAGGATCGACCTGGGATTTTTGAAAGCTTACCCTATCTCCAGACCAGCAGTTGGGCCTGAGAATAGCGTCAATATCGGTGGCTCATACTCAGATCTACATAAAAGATAAGATACAAAATTTTAGTGTTAATACAAAAATAATGGGTACTCAGTAGACATCATCGGCCGATTTAGCTCTAATATAGGTAAAATATAAATATAATGTGAGTGTGTAAGCTAAGTGAACAGTAATAGGGGTAGAAATATAAATATCGTCTAGACTAGGCAAGTGAAATAAAGGAATAAATATCTCCAAAATAATAGAAATGTATTAACTAAAACCTAAATTGCCCCCATAAGCCCAAAAATCACACACAAGAAAAAAATTAATCCTACCAAGCCCTCATAAGCTGGTGGGGGGAGAAAATAGGAAACTAAGATAGAAAACATAAATATCCTATAACTGAACTGATCTCAGGTAACCTTCTTAACCCAAATCCATAATGAAACATTCAAATATATGTCGGGCTTGAATCAGAGCCAATGGGTTATAATGAGATGCCAGATGCACAGATTCAAATTGAAAAATGTAGATAATAACAAGAGACCATGTATAAATCATGTACAAAGGAACTCCGCACCACTACCAACATCCCAATAATAGTCATTATCAATACCAAAACATCCCAACCATAATTATAAATAGATGTCAGACCCAAATCAAAACTCATAATAACCATATAGTGTCAAAAAACAAGTGATCCCATAAGTAGACAACATCAAATTAATTGATTTTAAACTTACAGAAAACTCATAAATATAAACCACCATAGTTGTAACTGATTCCTGCATCGTGCCAGAACTCATAATAATAATTAAAATAAAGCATATGTCAGACACAAATTAGAGCTGAAATACATTTACATAAACATAAGCATAACCCACTAGCAGGAAGAAATCAAAGATTCTAACCCTATTTCCAAATAATAAAGTCATAAAAATAAATCTCGGGCGGGTAAGTCTACTAACGCAAGGTAGGTCTCGAATACTAGGTCAAGAAGGTGTGATCTAGGATCAGTTGCTACCCTAGCTAGGGAAAAGATCTAAAATAGGGCAGAAATTTTTTCTAAGTCAAATACAACCTAAGGTAATAGCCTAAACTAGTAGTCAAGGGTCTAACTTACCCTAAAGGAACCTAACGCCGAGTATACTAGCTAAAGGGTAGTTGGGCCCAATATATGGTCCCAATTACAAAACCTAGACGATTCTAGTCTAAGTCATTCTATTCCTATCTCAAGGTAACAATAGCACTAATCCTAGATCTAAAGGATGATACTACACAATACTATGGGAGAACGGACCTTAAATCTACAAAAGTTGGGTCGTAACAAGCTAAATAAGGCATAAAAGTACAAAAATAGTGCCCGGATATAACTACAAACCCAAAACTAGAATAATAGTACACTAATACGATAAATAAGCTTAATCTAGAAGTAGGATAAACCTAGACTATCTGAACGCCATCAAACGCTCGTTGAATCCTCTAAACTAGAATTTTCCCTTTTGAGAGGGCTCTTAGAACTTCCATGCTTCAAAAAATAAGAATCTATACATCAAGATGAGAAAAATAATAACCATATTACATATACATATTTTGGGTCAAAAATAAGATAAAAAATCCAACGTGGGGCCTATTTTTGAAATTACAAAATTGAAACCGTCATAAAATCCCATGCATCTCAAGGAACAAAAGCCACAAAAAATATAGTCAATTTTGAGCTAAAATAATACCGAACTAGTCCCAATAACAATCTAAATTAATTTACTAAAATGAAGAATTAAATGAGAAATTAAGTGGAAGCTTACTAGAAGTCAAAGAAAAGGGCCCACAAACACGTTCACAAGTTAATCCAAGCTTCAATATATGATTAGCTCATAGTATATAACATTATTTACTATATAATATCATTGATACTTGGAAAATATCAAGGATAAATAAAGAAGGAAGTATATATACTACCAAGGGTCCCTTTTTCCTGAACGCGGAACCCCTGCTGCAAACACGATTGCAGGCCCCTATAGACCTTCACAAATACAGGCGGCTTACCGTAATTGCATAGAAAAAAGCAATATTGCCATCCTCCTCTTTGCAAACGTGAATGGTAGTCTGCAAATGTAGAGGTCCAATATTACTACCCACACAAATGCGACAAAGATCTCGTGAATACGAAGGCCATTTTTGGCCTGCACTAGGTGCTGATGCACCAACAACTTTGGCAAATTGCAAATATCTCGGTTGTGCCCTCGAGATTTATTCAAAATCCTTTGAATAAAAACAAACTATACTAGCCTACCAAATTCAACATTTAAAACTGAACAACGCCCTTGAAATTTCCATCGGAAACCGTTTAGATAAAAAGTGAGCCTCGCACCCCCAAGGGCCATTCCAAATCCCACCAAATAGCCCAAAATGAGTTCAAAACGCTCACTACTCCGACCAAGGGTCCTCCTAGTAAATAATTGATGTTCTTTAGTTGTTGTGTCTATCAGAAATGGCATCGGCTGTTTATCGGAGGTTTAGACCCGAGAACCATTTGTCGACTTTAGAAGCTCCTAAACAGAAAAAATGCCTTTAAAAACAAAATGAAGTGTGCGATAAAAATGTTGTTTGTCTCATCAAGTCATAAATCACTTAAGACAGCTATAGAAAAGCTTCAAATATACAAAAAGCATGAAGAAAAGAGAAATGACCTGGAGGGTCATTAGAAAAGGCCAGCTTTAGAATTGACTTTCTAATTAGTATCATTAGAAACGGCCAGCTTTAGAATTTACTTTTTAATTAGTATAATTTGAGGGAGATCACATACTTTTTGGGTCATATAGTTTATGCTTCACATTCTTATGTCTATGTCGTTGTTGTAGTGTTGTGGTTGCTTTATTTGATATTTTTTAAATGTCCTAAATTCTCAAAGCTCTCTTAGCCATCTTATTTAAAAGGAGACGTATCCTAAGCCTTTGAATCTAAGTTAATTTGCAATATCAGCTCTGAGAGATACTTAGTATTGGATATAGTGACAATAACTTTAGATGATTTTCATTGTCTCAATTATATTAGTAATATAAAGTTCATATGTCCAATCTAGAAAAGCTAATGTTTGTTATAGAGTTTTCTGATACTTTAATTGCTCCCCATTGTGCTAGTTATGAGTTTTATTTACGAGTTTTATTAAAAGTTGAGTAGAGTCGCAACAAAAATTAAAAACATGGCTACCCTAATATCATTGTTTTCTACATGCAAGTGTAGCTGAGACAATGCCCAACAGAATTAACTCTTCAAGCTTATTGACAACCAAATGTAATTCTAGATTTTTGTACTTACACTCCATTGCCGTGGCCATCGAGCGCTCTATCTTCAGGTTTGCTGATATTTGATTTTTAATAATCCTCTTGTAATGCACATTAAAAAGGTACCAGTAAAACATCAATAGAAAAGCAAGCTTGGCAGCCTACAAGTATGGTTCCTTCTTTCATTGTGTTTTGTAATATTTCTTTTGATTGGCAGAGGGGGAGAGTGAAGAATAATTGGAAAAATAAGATGCCCTTTTAGTTCTTTGCTATTAATTGAATGTACTACTGTACAATGTGAAAGCGGAGGTTCATTTTTAAAGTTCTTGTTCTATACCTAAGAATTAATATTTAATAATTATTATCCTTGGATAAAAATAATATATCCACTTATTAAAGAGTAAAAAAGATTATGCAGTGTTAATAGATAAAGAAGAAAAGAAATATCATCCTTTTAAATTTACTAGATATGATTAAAAATATGCTAAAGAATATTGAGTTGTGCGATCTTAACTAAATTTATTGCAAATTAAATCTGAAAATTAACTTAAGTTGATTGAATTTTGCAATAAATATACTGACACTTAGGCATTCTGATGCATTCAACTTTGACTAAAGAAAGTAGAGACTTCAAAAGGACGTTATAAGAAATAATCCTCAAATTCCAAAACAATGCTACTGCATCAAGAAAGCAAATATTTATTGATCTCTATTGTGTGAGCAATGTGATCCAATGAAATTAGGAGTTTCTTGTGCATTTGAATAAAGTTTTAAATTAGAGATTTGGTGGAGTAGGGTCATATTAGGAAGAGATGGCAGTTTTACTTTCATAAGCTCCTGAACGATGGAAAGGATACTAGAATTGTGTTGGAGAATTTGGAGCATTCCGAGAGATTTCGTGATTATGGCTATTGTAGGTGCATTAATGTTGAGGAGGTTAAGGGAGTTATTCGTAGGATGCGTAGGGGTAGAGCGACGGGGCCAAATGAGATTTCGGTGGATTTTTGGAAGTGCACAGGAGGGTTAGGTATGGAGTGGTTGACTAGGTTGTTTAACATAATTTTCAAGACGGCGAGGATGCCCAAAGCTTAGAGGTGGAGTACAATGATTCCATTGTATAAGAATAAGGACGACATTCAGTACTGCAATAATTATAGGGGAATCAAGTTGTTGATTCACACTATGTAGGTATGAGAGAGGGTGGTAAAGTTGAGGTTGTGGAGGATCGTTACTATTTCTAAAAACCAATTTGGATTTATGCTAGGGCATTCCACTACAGAAGCCATCCATCTCGTCAGAAGACTGGTTGAGCAGTATAGGCAAAGGAAGAAGAATTAGCACATGGTGTTTATCGACTTAGAGAAGGCCTATGATAGAGTTCCCAGAGAGGTTCTTTGGAGGTGTTTGGAGGATAGAGGTTTACCTACAGTCAATGTTATGGAGATTAAGGATAAGTATGACGGAGACAAGACTCGGGTTCGGATGGGGGGAGGAGACTCAGAGTACTTTCCTGTCTTGATGGTGTTACATCAAGGATCGATGCTTAGTCGATTTCTTTTTGCCTGGGTAATAGAAGTTTTGACGCAACACATTCAAGATGAGGTGTTGTATTGTTTGCTTTTTGCGGATGTTGTAGTCCTGATTGATGAGATTCGTAGCAGAGTTAATGCTAAGTTGGAGGTTTGGAGGAATACCCTTGAGTCTAAAGGATTTAGATTTAGTAGGTCCAAGATGAAATATTTGGAGTATCAGTTCAGCGAGGTATCTCATGAGTTTGATCGGGTTGTTAAGTTTGACACTCATTCACTCAGTAAGAGAGATAATTTCTGTAACATCCCAAAATCTAGTTCCCGGGATGCCACATGGTGCTCCGAACTGCAAGTAGTCCTAAGCTAACCCTAGCTGCCTTCTAATACATCTAAATCTTAACATGGAGAAATATAAGTATAAAATCATGATAAAATATGGAAAACTATATGAATAATCTGAATATATCTGAAAGTACTAATCTTATCAATCTGATTAAAAAAATACTGAAAAGTCTAAATACGACAACTGAAATCTAAGACTGAATCTGGTAGTCCGACAACCTCTACTAACTGAATCTACAGATTTACTAGAACAGGCCCCAGCTGACTCAGACTAAACTGAAATATCTAATAATAAACTGAGAACATGAATTGCTAAGTCCCCGAACTATGAGGACTCTCCACTGCAGGGGATGTAGATGAGATGCTTGAAAATAACTGTCACTACTGAGACTGAGCACCTGAACCTACATTATGAGACAATGTAGCACATAGACGTATATGTGGATTAGTACTTTGAGCATGTACTGAGTATATAGGGGTTCATGCAATAAGTAAAATATCATTATAGTTTATCAAATCATGCATGCTAAATGTAAATGACTCACATAGCTTGAGTAAATCTGAAATCTAGAAATCATAAATCATGAATAGTAAAGCATGTAGTATGAATTTTGTGACTCATTTCACTTAGTTCTAAAGTCTGTATTCTTTTCTTGTTCTCAAATCATATAGGCTAAAAGAAGTCTAAAACTTATTCTATATAGTGAACACTTTATCTTAAGACTTTAAATAATTAAAACTATTTTAGGAGTGGGGGACATCTATTTGGGAGGTTTTTCTAACCGACATGTACACCATGTGAGCATCCATGGTGTCCCATGACTAGCCCCCATAAGGTTAGAGCTATTCTACCCTTGCCATCGGAATAGAACAATCTCATCTCAGTAATCACAATCTCAGTCATCCACGTAGAAGTAGAAATAATCTAAACCCTACGTTGGCACATAGTTCTGGGGTATGAAACCATTGTGATGTACCCATATCGGTGCTAAATACTACTACCAATCTCATGCTCAAAATATCAAGAAAAATCCACTTTGAAAGTACTCTAAGGGTTTATAATGAAAACCAATTATAAATCTGTAATCTAAATCTGTAAAGTGGAATTTAAATTTGTTGTGAGACCTAAATGTCAAATCTTTCTCAATAATCGAAAAGCATTCTAATCATGGGGTGCTTATAGCACCATAATTATTTGAAACAACAATCTTTAAATCGGGTTTGTTGACCCAAGCATCAATCTCATATTAAAACATCTCGAAATTCATTCTTGGTAATGTAAACATTCATAAGTCACCTTAAAATATGGGAATTTCAGCAATATGTATGGAAACATATACATAATAATGTAATTCAACTTCTAAATCTTGGAAAATCTCATAATCTCGCAAAGAATGATAATGGGTATAAACTCTAACTTGAATTTCATGGAAAATATCATAAATTACAGTAAAGTTGTAATTAAAATAAAGTTTTGGGAACAAGAGTGAAAGAATTACCCTTTTTCAAACCCCACATACCTTAAATTGATGATCTTTGATGAAAACTTGAATCTTGGATTCCTATAGATGCTTTGGGGATGAATTCTTAGTGCTTTTGTATTGGGAAATCTCAATCTTAAGTTGTCATGGAGAATTAATGGAGGAATCTTGAATTTCTTGGGGAGGAAGTTGATGAACTAGGCTTTTTGTTTGAGAGGGAATGATGAATAAAGCATAATGTGCTTTGAAATATGCTTAATCTTCTATTTTTAGATGGATTGGGGGCTGGGAGAATGACCAAAATGCCCCCTTTAAACTCCCAAACGAAACTAAAAATTGCAATATTTTCCCAACTGGGTGGCTACCGTGTCAGGCCACAATCGCGGTGGCTCACTAGAAATTGGAAAAAGGGGAAATGGGCTCCCTCCGAGATGCACCACAATCGCAGAGCCCTTATGTTTGTCATTTTGACCACTGGCGCGACGCACCCGTATTGCTAGGTCTCACTGGAAATCTCCACATGGGAAATTGGTCCTCTCTGCAATGTGCCAAGATCACGGGGCCTCACTGGAAATTGATAATTGTGATATTGCATTTCTCAATGATGCGCTAAGGTCCTAAATGACGGTGTTTTACGACTGGAACTTAAAATAACAATAACTTCTCACCCGGTTATCAGATTTAGGTGAATCTTATATCGTTGGAAAGATAATTCAGTTTCCTACATCATGGAAAGTCCAAATATAAATAATTACACACAAAATAAACATCATTTATTATAAGAGATAATCTTTGACATTTTTGGGACAGGTTTAAGCTAGGAAAATTGTGGGGTACTACAATATCTCCCCCTTGGGAACATTCGTCCTCGAATGTGGCTAGCTAAGATGAAGTTTCTGATGAATCTGAGAATATAAGATAGCATTCATAACTGAAGTGAACTAAGCAACTGAATCTAAATCATTCTAAGTTTTTGAGTAATTCTGTGAGTACATGAATTTACATGAGGAAAACTATATAGATGAATGTATGATTAAAAAATAACTGAATTAAGGAAGAGTAGTACCTTCGGCTAGATCTGAGTTTGCGGAGAAGAGGTGAGGGTACTTGGATCGCATTTCTGCTTTCTCTTCCCAAGTAGCGCCCTTAACCGACTGATTCTGCCAAAGAACTTTGAACAAGGGATCTTCTTTGTTCCTTAGTCTACGGATTTGATGATCTAAAATTTCAACTGGAATCTCTTCGTATGAAAAGCTATCCTGAACATCTGAGCTTTCTATCGGAACTTCAATGGTAGAGTCACCGATACTTTTCTTAAGCATAGAGACGTGGAATAGAGGATGAACGACTGACAATTCTACGGTCAAATCAAGCTCATAAGCTACTTTCCCAACACGACTCAAAATTCTATAAGGGCCAACATACCAGGGACTAAGCTACCCCTTCTTTCCAAATCTCTTCACCCCTTTCATGGGTGAAATCTTCAAATATACAAAATCACAAACTTCAAATTTGACGTCTCTTCTTCTCATATCTGCATAGGATTTCTGATGATTCTGGGTTGTTTTCAATCTTTCTCTAATTAGCTTAACTTTCTCCATGGCCTCATACACCGCATCATGCCCAAGAAAAATGACCTCACCCACTTCAAACCAACCTATAAGTGATCTACATCTCCTTCCATAAAGATCCTCAAACGGAGCAATTCGAATGCTAGCATGATAATTATTATGGTAAGCAAACTCAATCAACGACAAATGCTCATCCCAACTACCCTTGAAATTAAGAGCACATGCCCTCAACATATCTTCTAGAGTTTGGATGGTCCTCTCTGGCTGACCATCTGTTTGAGGGTGGAAAGATGAACTAAGATGGACTTGGGTACCAAGATCCTTTTGAAAAGCTCTCCAAAACTGGGAAATAAATAGAGTACCCCCTATTTGAGATGATAGACAAGGGGACTCCATGCAATCTGGCTAGTTCTCGGATATACAACTTAGCATAATCCTCATCTATATACAATGTGTGAACGGGCAATAAATGCACTGACTTCGCCAATCTGTCTATAATAACCCAAATCGAATCATGATGACGACGCGATAGGGGTAAACCAAATACAAAATCCATATTCACCGCTTCCCACTTCCTAGTGGGGATACCAAAATCTTGCAACATACCACCAGGTCTTTGGTGCTCTACCTTAACCTATTGACAAGTTGCACATTTGGCTATGAACTCTGCTACATCTCTCTTTATACCATTCCACCAATAGATCTCCCACAAGTCACGGTACATCTTAGTAGCAGCTGGATGAATAGAATACCGCGCACCATGCGCTTCTGCCATAATTCTCTACCTCAAATCATCATCATAAGGCACACACAATCTGCTTTGGTATCTCAACACCCCATCTCCCCCATGGGAGAAAACCTCTATCTTTTGGTCTTTAACTAACTCCTTCAGTTTTACCAAATTAGATATATCTTGCATTTTCTAAACTTCTAAAACTAGGGAAGATTCAAAACTACTCTAAACCCAAACATTCCCTTCAGCTGAATCAACCAACCTAGCACCCAATCTAGCCAAGCGATGACCTTCTCGACCTAAATCTTTCTTATCATTCTCCACATGAGCAACACTACCCATAGACAATCTACTAAAGGCGTCATCCACTGCATTGGCCTTGCCCAAATATACAACACACTCATATCATAATCCTTCAACAACTCCAACCACCTTTTCTGACGGAGATTCAACTCATTTTGAGAAATCACATACTGCAATCTTTTATGGTCTATGAACAAATCAACATGAACATCATGTAGATAGTGTCTTCAGATTTTCAAAGCAAACAACACAACAACAAATTCCAGATCATGGGTTGGGTAATTCTTTTCATGGGGCTTCAACTGTCTAGACGTATAAGTTATGACCTTACTTCTCTGCATCAACACACAAGCCAAACCAACTCTAGAGGCATCATAATACACCACAAAAATATCTGTACCATCAGGTAATGCTAACACTAGGGTTGTCTTTAACTCCCGAAAACTCTTCTCGCAGGAATCTAACCACAAGAAATTAACTTTCTTTTGGGTCAATCTAGACATAGGGGATGAAATAGACGAGAAACTTCAACAAAACGATGCTAATAACCAGCTAGACCGAAGAAACTCCTAATTTTTGACAGAGAGATAAGTCTAGGCCAATTTCTTACGACTTCTGTCTTTTGGGGATCAACTCTAATGCCATCGGTGGAAATAATATGACCAAGAAAGGTTACTGATCTTAGCTGAAATTCACACTTGTTGAATTTTGCAAACAATTGATGATCTGTAAAAGTTTGAAAGACAACTTTAAGATGATTTACATGGCCATCCTCACTACGGGAATACACAAGGATATCATCTATAAATACTATGACAAACATGTCAAGATACTGTTTGAAAACTCGGTTCATGAGGTCCATGAAAGCTGCTGGGGTATTAGTTAGCCCGAAAGAAATGACTAGAAACTCAAAATGACCATAACGGGTTCTGAAAGTTGTCTTTGGAATATTACATTCCCTTACTTTAAGATGATGATAGCCGAATCTAAGGTCTATCTTTGAGAAATAACTTGCACCATAGAGTTGGTCAAATAAGTCATCAATTTTAGGAGTAGGATTTTTGTTCTTGACTTAACTTTATTCAACTGATAGTAATCGATACACATGCACAAAGAACCATCTTTATTTTGTGCGAATAGGATGGGAGCGCCCCATGGAGAAATACTAGGCCATATGAAAACTTTATCTAAAAGATCTTTGAATTGCTCCTTCAACTCCTTAAGCTCAGTAGGAGCCATACGATATGGAGGAATAAAAATAGGCATCATATCTGGGAGAAGGTCAATACAAAATTCTATTTCCCTATCGGGAGGTACCCTTGGGAGATCTTCTGGAAAATCATTAGGAAACTCATTGACCACTCGGACTGACTAAATTATTGGAGTCTCAGACTGTGTCTTTAACTCAAACTAAATAGTAAATGCAACCTTTGGATATCATCTTTCTTTCCTTAAGGTAAGATATGAAATGACTCTTAGGAGACACTGAATTACCTGACAACTCAAAGACCGGCTCATCTGGAAACTAAAGCTTCACCACTCGAGTGCGATAATCTATAGAAGCATAACAGGAATGAAACCAATCCATACCCAAAATAAGATCAAAATCAACCATGTCTGGCTCTATCAGGTCTGCTAACATGACTTTAAATAGGACGGTAATAGGACACTTTTTATAAATCAGTTTCTCCATAACTTACTCACCTACTGGAGTAGAAACCAAGAAAGTCTCGGGAATCTTTGCTGAACTTATATCAAAATTCACGACAACGAATGGGGTCACATAAGAGAAACTTAACCCAGGGTCTAACAATACATAAACATCAAGATGAAATATACAGAGCATACCAGTAAAAATATGTGGGGAATCCTCCTGCTCCTGATGGGATGGTAAAGCATATAACTTATTCTGGCGCTGACTGCTAATAATACTAGATGATATGCCCTTATGAGAGGATGGGTGACCTAAAGGAGTTGGTGCACTATTATCCTAAGTGTGGGGACGAACATCTCAAATTCCCTATCTAGCATAGGGGTAGTCTCTAATACCGTGACCCTTCTGGCCAAAACCATAACAACCTTTCTGACCCCATAAATATTTACCTCCATGATCCTTACCACACTTAGCACATGAGGGACGATTGGGCTTACCACTCACACTATTCTGGGATCTAGACATAGGAGACTTACCCCACTGCTCCTGCCTACCTCTGGAAGCGGGAGAACTAGCTAAAGACAACACTGACATAGATGAATTATTTTGAAACTGTGAACGGTTTCCTCCTCCCGACTTATTCTGACCATAATCAAATTGCCTAATTCTAGACCTTTTATTTACTCTCTCTCTCTCTTTCCTTTGATTTCTCTGCCTCAATCTGCCGAGCATGCATTATCAATCTAGCAATATCATATCTCTATTGAGTATAGAATTTCTACACTCCTTAACAACCAATCCAGACACACTGGTTACAAACTTATTCATGCTTGACCCAGGGTCAACCATCTGATCTAGGCATACTTAGAAAACTGGTTGAACTTGAGTTAATACTCTTTCACTGCCATGGAGCCCTTCCCCAGGTTCATGAACTCTTCTATCTTAGCTTCCCTCATCTCAACTGGTAAGAATTTGTCTAAAAATGCATCCTAAAATATTTGCCAAGTTATGGAAGCTACATTTTCCCCTCTACTCTTCTTCCACCTCACTACCCAATTATAAGCAACATCCTTCAACCTATATGATGCCAATTCTACACTCTTTTCCTCAGTAACATGAATTACTTGGGTGATCTTTTTTACCTCATCAAGATAAAACTGTGGGTCCTCACTAGCTTTCAACCTAAAGAGTTCTGGCGGGTTCATTCTTATAAAGTCTCAAATTTTGACTGTCACTAAATCCCCATCCTGCTAAGGTAGGATTGCAGCCAGATAATTACCTTGAACATTAGAAGTCATAGCTTGGTCTAGTGCTTAAAAAGATACCCAAAACTCTGCATGTGACACATTCTTATTCAAATAATCTGCGGGATGAGGCAGTTGGTTATCATTTCTATGAGCATTAACTCTACGAGGAGGCATATTCTGTCATAAGAGAGCATGAGTTAATGAAAGATAGAGATAGATATAAGCATGATGGATTATGAAAGAAAAAGAAGATTTTCCTAAAATGCTCCATAGCCTCTTGCTCATAGATGTGGCACGCTTTACACCGATGATCAAGACTCTATGTAACGCGGCTTGTCTGACTCCCTAGGACTCTCTAAACCTTAGGCTCTGATACCAAGTTTGTAACACCCCAAAATCTAGTTCTCGGGGTGCGACAAGTGCTCCGATCTACAAGTAGACGTAAGTTAACCCCGGTTGCCTTCTAATACATCTGAATCTTAACATGGAGAAATATAAGTATAAAATCATGATAAAATACAAAAATTTATCTGAATATATATGAAAGTACTATCTTATCCATCTGAATAAACAAATACTGAAAAGTCTGAACATGACAACTAAAATCTAAGACTGAATCTGGTAGTCCAACAAGCCTCTACTAACTGAATCTAGAGTGTCACTGGGACAGGCCCCAGCTAACTCAGACTAAACTAAAATATCTAATAATAAACTGAAAACATGAATAGCTAAGTCCCCAAACTATGACGACTCACCACTTTAGTGGATGTAGATGAGATGCTCAGAAATAACTGTCACTGCTGAGATTGAGCACCTGAACCTACATTATGAGACATTGTAACACATAGACGTATATGTGGATCAACACTTTGAGGATGTACTGAGTATTTGGGGGTGCATGCAATAAGTAAAATACCATCACAGTTTATCAAATCATGCATGCTAAATATAAATGACTCACATAGCTTGAGTAAATCTGAAATCTAGAAATCATAAATCATGAATAGTAAAGCATGTAGTATGAATTTTATGAGTAATTTCACTTAGTTCTAAAGTCTGTATTCTGTTCTTATTCTCAAATCATATAGGCTAAAAGAAGTCTTAAACTTATTATGCATAGTAAACAGTTTATCTCAATAATTTAACTAATTAAAACTATTTTAAGAGTGGGGAACATCTATTTGGGAGGTTCTTCTAACCGACATGTACACCATGTGAGCATCCATGGTGTCCCACAACTAACCCCCGTAAGGTTAGGGATGTTCAACCCTTGCCATCGGAATAGAACAATCTCACCTCAGTGATCACAATCTTAGTCATCCATGTAGAAGAGGGAATAATCTAAATCCTACGTTGGCACGTAGTATTAGGGTAAAAACCATAGTAACGTACCTATCTCGGTGCTAAATACTACCCCCAATCGCATGCTCAAAATAACAAGAAAAATCAACTTAGAAAGTAATTTAATGGTTTATAATGAAAACCACTATAATTCTATAATATAAATAAAAAAAATAGATTTTAAATCTGTTTTGAGATCAAAAGGTCAAATCTTTCTCAATAATCTTAAAGCAGTCTAATCATGGAGTGCTTATAGTATAACAATTCTTTGAAACAACAATCTTGAAATAGGGTATATTGACCCAAGCATCAATCTCATATTAAAACATCTCAAAATTCATTCTTGGTAATGTAAACATTCAAAAATCACCTTAAAATCTGAAAATTTCAGCAATATGCATGAAAACATTAACATAATCATGTAATTCAACTTGTAAATCATGGAAAATCTCATAATCTTGCAAGAAATGATAATGGGTATAAACTCTAACTTGAATTTCATAGAAAACCTCATAAATTGCAGTAAACTTGTAATAAAAATAAAGTTTGGGGCACAAGGGTGAAAGAATTACTCTTGTTTAAACCCCACATACCTTAAATTGATAATCTTTAATAAAAAATTGAATCTTAGATTCCTATAGATTCTTTGGGAATGAATTCTTAGTGCTTTTATATCGGGAAATCTCATTCTTGAATTGTCTTGGTGAACTAATAGAGGAATCTTGGATTTCTTACGGAGAAAGTTAATGATCTAGGGTTTTGCTTTGAAAGGGAATGATGAATAAAGAATAATGTGCTTTAAAATATTCTTAATCTTCTATTTTTGGATGGATTGGGGGCTTAGAGAATTACCAAAATGCCCTCTTTAAACTCCCAATAAAACTAAAAATCCCAATATTTTGAGAACTGGGTGGCCACCGCAACGTGCCACAATCGCGGTGGTTCACTGGAAATTGGACGAACGAGAAATGGGATCCCTACAAGATGTGCCAAAATCGTGGAGCCTTTATGTTTATCATTTTGACCACTGGCGCGATGCGCCAGTATCGCGAGGTCTCACTAAAAATTACCAAACAAGAAATTGGGCCTCTCTGTGATGCCCCAAGATTGCGGGGCCTCACTGAAAATTGAAAATTGTGATACTGCGCTTCTCCATGATGCTCTAAGGGCCCAAATAATGGTGTTTTACGATTGGAACATAAAATAGTCATAACTTCTCACTCGGTTATCGGATTTAGGCGAATCTTATATCATTGGAAAGATAATTCAATTTTCTACGTCATGGAAAGTATAAATCTAAATAATTCAAGACAAAATAAATATCATTCATCTAATTTCTAATACTTGACATTTTTAGGAAGGGTTTAAGCTAGAAAAATCATGGGGTATTATAGTTTTAAGTATCTGAGGTCGATGAATCAAGAGAATAGAGAGATTGATGATGATATCACTTATCATATTAGGGTAGGGGGATGAAATGGAGGCTCGCCTATGGTATCCTATGTTAAAGAAAGGTACCTCCATAACTTAAAAGCATATTTGACAGAGTGACAGTTAAACCGACTTTGCTGTATGAGGTGGAGTGTTTACCTGTCAAAAAGACCTATATTCAGAAGATGAAGGTGGCTGAGATGAGAATGTTTTAGTGGATGTGTGGGTGTACTAGAAAGGATAGGATTAGAAATCAGGTTATTCGAGATAAGGTAAGAGTTTCTTCGGTGGAAGCCAAGATGAGGAAAGCAAGGTTGAGATGGTTTGGTCAAGTGATACAGAGGAGAATGGATGCCCCAGTGTAGAGGTATGAGAGGTTGGCTAGGGATGGTTTCAAGTGATATAGAGGAAAACCGAAGAAATATTGGAGAAAATTAATTATACATGACATGTAGCAGCTTCAGCTTACCGAGGACATGACCCTGGATAGAAAGTTTTGGAGGAGGTAAATTAAAGTAGAAGATTAGTCTAAGTTAGGATGTTGTATGTTTTGGTGTATACTTGAAATATCTTGCTTTGGGTATTATTGAGTATGTTAATTTCTAGTATATCTTGTTGATTTATTATTATTCTTTATCTTATCTTAGATTGCTTTATTTGAGATAGGGGTCTATCAGACATAATCTCTCTGTCTCACATTGAGGTAGTGGTATGGACTGCATACACTTACCCTCCCCAGACCCCACTTGGTGGGAATATACTGGGTACGTTGTTGTGGAATTGAAATGATCTAAAATAATACCGTCTGATAAAAACTATGGTTAAATGTTTCCAATAGATTTAGAATAGGTTGTAGAAGAACTAATGATGTCAATGTTCTTCCTATTTGTACATTGTTGATATTTTGTGCCTTGTGTTTTATTTTTACTCTCAAAATATCCTTTTTTAATAATATTGTAGTGCGTTATTGATAGATATGAAGAGATATGGAACAAGAAGTTTTTCACAAGCAACCTACCTGCTTTTGGTCAAGCTTGAAAGTTAGCAATTGGTCAAGTAATTCTTGAGTTAATTGTAATAACCCATATTTTAATGAGGGGTAAATGAGTAATTTAGCTTATATTATAAATATTAATTAATATCATTAAGGTGAGCAAAGCCAAAAGCTAAAACCCTCTCCCTTATTCATTTTTAAAAGTTTCAGTTACAAAAGGAGTAGAATGTTAGGTCAATTGTTTCTATTAGTTGTATTTTTCTATTAAAAAATAGTGATTTGTTCTTTTTCTACGGGCAACCATGCAAACTAGTAGAAATACTCCAATTTCACATTCAGGTATTGTGAATTACTTTATCTCCTTAACATATAGTATCTTAAAATGTAAATTACTTTTAATGAATTCTTTATGCAAGTGATTAACAAATAAAAATTTCTTTAAATAACTTCTGATCATAATCTTTATTGATTTAGTTATTATGTGTGTCCATTTAAGTGGGAGTAGCAATGGTGATGCAATAGTGGAAAGACATATTATCTAATAGTAATAATGATTGGGGTATTAAATTGTTAATTACTAGTACCATATTAATTGAATAAATAGGCAATTGGGTTTTGTTGTTCTTGTTGAAAATTGGAGAAATTGCAAGTGGACACCGTGATAAGTCAATAAAAATTATTTTTTGCCATGCTTTGTGAATAATTCTTTTGTACACATTCATCACCTTTTTCAATGGTGTAGTAAGAGAAATTCAGTGGAATAGTAAGAGGAATTCAATGGAGTAGTACTTTGAGAGTGGCTTCACTAATTGAGACCTAATCCAAACTAGCATAATTGATATTGTTAATTGATAGTTTTGCATAGATTAAATCTATTCAAGGTTGTTTGGTTGATTTTCTACCTGTTGCAAGATTGGAAAACTTGTCATTAGCAAAGTAAGTGAGACTTTAAGCTTTGGAACATTCTTTTCAAACCTACATTATAAAAATATCTATCTTTGTGCCTAGTCCATATGTTGGGACAAGTGTGTTCTTGGTAGAATCTGTGGTCTTGGATCAACCATGGATATGTATCTTGTTAAGTATATTATTAACCATTTGATGGTGAATTATGAGGTGATGTTGGGATATTAGACATATTTACTAGCGTACATGTGCTTCCATAATATGTTAGAGGAATACCTATGCTTTCATAATAAGTTAGGGGCCTTGTACTTATTGTCATGATATATTTACTAGGGGAATACATAGTTGTCCTAACATGGCAGGGGCATTATGTATCCTGCCGTAATATGTTAGGGGCCTTGTATATGCTATCGTAGTATACTTTGTAGGCATTGCGTATGCTTTTGTGGCCTTGTCGGGGTACTAGGCTGATCACCTTCATTGTCGTTTATGACAAGCCATGAGAGTGGATGGAGTTGAGAGATATATAATGACTTTTGAAACATTTATTGGACCTTATTGAGCATTATATTGTAAGATATATGTTGTGCATATAATTTATGTACTTTTGGTATGTTGTATTTTCTAACGCTTTTTCCAGAGGTATTAAAGTATCGGGTCGAGGATCTTACTGAGTTATATTTTTATATAGCTCACTTTTTTCTTATATGTCTGCAGATACTACCGCGTAGGATGAAACTAGTGGATGACGGTTTCATCGTAAGGATTTTATTGCTAAGGTGAGCCTTCACATTGTTTGTGGGGGATTTCATTTTAGCTTTAGCTATTTATATTATATTTTCTTTCATTAGGTTAGCATGCCCAAAAGTTGAACTTATGTAACTTTATTTTAGATGCTCTATTGTTTTAGTGTAGGATTAGAGATAGAGAATTATACATTAAGGAGTGATTGTTGAATTTATAATTTAAATAGATTTTTGTTGAATTATTATTCTTTATTTATTTATACATTAGAGTTGCACATACCATATCTTACTACTTATTAACTGGTAAAGTTTAAGGAAGATTGGTTCTCCCAATAGGTGGTGTTAGCGGGTGCCAGTCACGTCTAGGAATGATTTTGGGACATGACAAAGTTGGTATCAGAGCCTAGGCTTTAGGTACTAGATCATGGAGCCGTTTTTGGTAGGGTTTTGTTCATGGGTATGTAGACGTCCATACTTATGACCTTGATGATACCTAACATCTTGGATATTTTCCCTTCTTTCTTTCATCATTCGTGTGTTAAGATGTATCATGGTTAAATTTTTTTCACAGATGTCTAGGATAGACATCCTCCTTTGCTAGATGATATAGTTGACTTTGATGTACTTAATTATACATGTGTGATTGAGAGCGACACTGATTACTAAAAATATGTGCCCGTTGATGTTGGTTGAGATTGAAGTGGTTACATCTTGGCATTACTTTATTTACAATATAGATTTGCCTGTTAAAAAAAATTATGTGGATGGAGAAAAAGAATGATCAAATGATATAATTTTTTCTTCAGAATAACTTATTTAAATTTGAGGTTATTAGTATAACTCTCCAGTATGAGTCAAATCAGAAACAAAAAGAAGTGTTGAAAAAAATAAGAAGAGTAATAGCGCTTACCCATGTTTAAATTGTTTAATTTAGTGGTGAAACATATTTTAAGGATATTGTGTGTATGGCCTAAGCTTAATGTTTCTTAAAAAAATGCTACAATTAGTAACGTTGTGATGGTGATGTCATTGGTGTGAACCTGATGTGAAAATACATACTCGAAGTATATTGATTATGAGCATGATAGTGACACTTCAAGGTGCTTAATATGTTCATGAAGCAGATCCGTGGAAATTCTAGACTTGTAAGAGTGGATAGAAAACTTAGGCCTAATAATTTATAGACGAATATGGTTGAGTATGATACTCAGAGCAGTGTGAAATGACTAGTTATTGATATAAGGAATAAGATTGGAATTATGAAGGTAAAAGAAATTTGAGCCAATGAATATGGAGATTAAAAATACTTGAGTACTTAGATGTATCATTTGTTATTGATATAAGGAATAAGATTGGAATTATGAAGGTAAAAGAAATTTGAGCCAATGAATATGGAGATTAAAAATACTTGAGTACTTAGATGTATCATTTGTGATATCTTTCCAAGTGGGGGGAGTCTACTATTATTGAGTAGTCTGTCGAATATGTGTGGACACAAATTAACATCATGATACAATTACATATTATTATAACTGAGAATAATCAAACTTGTATTGTTATAACTGAGAATAATCAAACTTGAGGTTATCTTTTGTTTGGACTCGAATGATGTTGTCTTGTGTTTGATTGTCAAGAAATACTATTGAATTTTTCATTTCAGTTGAGCCTAGTATTCTATATGATAGATTCAATGTCTAATTCTACATGTAAACTACCTCATCGATAAAAGTTCTCACAGTGTTGGGGGCTAGTGATAGTTTATGATTGTGAGTAAAGTGAGAGCATTTTAATTAGAGGGTTCAATATATATGGACTTGTGATGATTGACTTAAGGATATTTGTACTTGATAACATTAAAATATTTTTCAATATTCGGCACATTTGAGATTCATAAGTATATATTGAGATCAAAGAAATAGAGCTAACATCATATAATGATATAAAGTATTACACATGTTGCCCTACAATGTTTGAACTATTCATATTTTAAATAGAAGGGTTGCAAAAAAAATTTCATCGTAAACATAGTTATCTTTGAGCAAAATAAATAAACAAAAATTTCTATAGACTTTGAGGTTAGTCTACATATTAATTTTTTTTTAAAAAAAGTAATCGTAGCTGGGATAATATTGATAGACATATTCTCCTATTGAGTGCTTAGAGGATAGAGAAATAGATTGTCAATAAGCGTGATGAGGGAGCAAATACTAGTGAAATAGAGCACCTAATTTAGTTTATATTTATTATACTCTATTCTAGCCTATGTGTTGATATGTTTCAAAAATAGTGCAATGGCACGAAATGCGTATGTTTTTATCTATGAAGAGAGTAAAAGTACATTACATAGGGGTGTATGGATGTATTCCAACACTGTTTCATATGAGTATTAAGTAGGAGTGTAAGAATGTGTTATTATACCATTGTATGAATGATCAAGATGTAGAGGCATAAAATATGTGTCCCAATGTCATTTTACGTGAGTTTTATATAGAAATTTTTGGATATTCAAAAACTAACATATGTAAGCATAAAGGATGTGTTCCACTATAGGACTGTGATTGTGATACTCGAATGTATTCTTGAAAAAGAAGAAATAAGAGAGTATTCAATATCAACACAAGCCGAATGAATATATCATATTGTGCGATTTGTGATTAGCTACTTTTGACAGGGGTTATAACTTATCTTTGTTACTAACTTGGTGTAACGACCCAAATCTGGTACTCGGAACACTACACGGTGCTAACAATCCCGAAAAACCACTAGCCAACCCATGACTAATATCTGTAACTGAGCGGCATGACGTACTGTATAAATGCGGAAATAAAAGGCTGAAAGTCCATAAGGTTCAAATATCTGATAAAACATAGCATGTGAATAATACGGTATCACAATACCAAAACTAAAATAACTGTCTGGATATGCTAGTTTGAAATCCTCTAAACTGTCTGAATAAGGAATTGATGGGACATGTCCCCAACTAACTCTAACTGCTGAAATAAACTAAGTACTGAAAGAATGAAATAGTCAAATAATAACATCCTCGAATGATGAGGACTCACTGCCAGTCTGTCTGCTGAACGACCGATCTACTAAGGATGCTCTGAAGCTCGTGCTTCTGAACCTATGGTATAATCACCATAGCACAAAATAATAGTATGCCTCAGTACGTGAGAATGTACTGGTATGCAAGTGAGGTAAGCTAAATGCAAAGGTTCATACGCATGAACTATAACTGTCTGACATGAACATGAACATGACTTTGTGAGAATACATGCATGAATATGTCAATTGTAACTAAAATTATGATAATATTGAATTTGAATACTGATAACATGAGTTTTGCATTAACTGAGTGACTGTGCCTGACAGTCTAGGTTCTGATGGAACTAGATGAGTTCCGTACTGAGCTGAGTGAATGTATCTGATAGTCCTGAATTTTATAGAACTATCTGAGTTCTTTTACTGATACTGAGACTGAGATTGTGGGAAGTAGTCATCTAACTGACATGCCCCTAATAAGAAATATAGCTGAGTTGGGGACAAATCTATAACACCAATTGGAAGGGTGTCAATACCGTGCCACTAGTAAAGACAATCTGTGAGTGACCCTCATCTGGCAGTATCCCCAAAAGAGAACGATGGGAACCTCATCTGGCAGTGTGAATCCACCTCATCAACTCTCAACTATCAGTGTTAATGTCTCAACCTATGATGGCTACATAGTTCTGGAATGCAAGAATTGCTTCTAAGGGTCACACCCTCTACTGTCAGTGTGTGCCCTCATCCTTGGGTCCGCTCAGTGCTGAATCCTACTCCCAACTAAATAGACACTGATCTGATTATACTAAGCTGAACTAGACTGAGTTCACTAGGTTCCGTGGACTGATGGAATAATACTGAATTCTGTTAACTAATTGAGTTCATGAGATTACTGAATTTTCTTGAGTCATGTGACTGACTAAATTCTACTGAGTTTTGAAACATACTGAGGATACTACTATTCATTGTGTGACTGAGATTATCATGAAACTGACACTGTCTCTAGGAATACAGCTAAGTTGTCGGGTATTAAATACCCTCATGACTCGATAGCATAAACGTAAATCATGGCACAAGTTCGAAAACACAACAATGGTTATACATATATCCATAATTCATTGACTAAGAAATTTTATCAAACACTTGACATGCATTAACTTGTACATCAATGGGGATTTCATACTATCATACTATAATAGCACTTTTTCCTTCACATTGGTATTTAATCAAATACATGGGGAGCATACTTTGGTTATACCATCATCAATGCATCTAATTATCATAGTTTCATAAATAAATTTGCAATTTGAAGGGTTTATCATTAATATTATGCTAATCATAACACACTAGGATCAATCATTGGAACATGTAATTTAAATCATGAATCAAAACCCCACAACAACATGGACATGAATTTCAATTCAACTAAATCATGAATATTCATAAATACACAAATCTTGAATTTTGAAAAGAGATTCTTGAGCTTTATGGGTTAAAGGGACCCATGAATCAACACTAGAAATACTTTGATTGTGATTTTCTTGAAGTTCTTGGACTTAAAGAACTTGAATTTCTTATTTTTTTGAAGAAGGGTTGGGATCTTGTTCTTGGGGATTGATATTTTAGAGAAACCCTAATTTGGTGTTGTAGATGAATAATGAAGTTATGAACTCTGGTCTGGTATAATTAGGGATTAAAAAGGGTAGTAAAAGACCAAAAAACCCCTTTTAAAAATGTCTTCGAATTTTTGAATGAGGTCTGCGATGTCTTGGGCGACGGTCCATCGCTAGCTCGATGGCCCGTCCACCTTCCCATCGTACTAGGCCAGAATATGACCTTTCTGCCTTGGTTGCGATGGTTTAGGCGACGGTTCGTCGCAAGATCGATAGTCCATCGGCCATTCTGTCGTCCCTGGATAGAAGGTCAACTCACTGCCTCCGCTCTGACAGTTTGGGTGACGGCCCATCACTAGCTCGATGGTCCGTCGGCCCCTTTCCGTCGCACCTGGGCAGTTTAGACTGCTTTCTGTATTTCGGTCATAACTTTCTAATCCGACATCGGATTTTGGAGAAAAGGGTATCGTTGGAATGCTAATTCAAATTTCCACACAACAAAAAGTTAAAATCTTGAAAATTCCATGTGTATAAAAGTGGATTCATCTTCTAAAAAAAGTCTTTAATACTTTTGGGATGATTTTAAGCTAGGTAGAAGTACGGGGTATTACACTTGGTATGCAATTTTTGTCTATATATAGGTGATGATGTCATTTGTTAGTTGTTGGTCCCAACAAGCTATTAAAAAAAGTGAACTAAGCTTAATAAATATGTTAGTTTGGATGAGAATTGCATTAACTCGATTTGGGTATCAATATAGACTTGCTTTACCTTTGAGATTTTTGTTGTTCTTTCTACTTTTACTTCACATGTGTATAGTTAGAAATATGTTTGTGATGATAGCGAAAAAAATAATCCTGCTTAAGGGATTGGAACTAGATAAAAAGTTTTGGCATATAAGAAATGTCAATGATATTGGTACTACTTTTTCAACACTTGAGTCGGAAGAAGGTTTCTCAAGTGAAAATTATGATTCTTAAACTATGTAGGTTGAGATTTTATGTTATTTGGGTTTTCCATTAGATGAATAACTTGAACTCCAGAAGATAATATATTAGAAAGCTCTAGAGATCAATGATTGTTTTCAAGCGTGCATTCTTCAATAAAAGTCTTTTAGAGATATTATATGTATAGAGTTGACAGTGATATCACTGCCAAAATGGGAAAGGAAAGGTTATATAGTTGTTGGAATTTTTTACATAATTCACCACCCGTTCGAGGACGAACGTTGTTTAAAGTGGGGGAGAATGTAATAACCCATATTTTAATGAGGGGTAAATGAGTAATTTAGCTTATATTATTAATATTAATTAATATCATTAATGTGAGAAAAGCCAAAAGATAAAACCCTCTCCTTTATTCATTTTTTCAAAGTTTCAGTTACAAAAGGAGTTGAATATTAGGTCAATTATTTCTATTAGCTGTATTTTTCTATTGAAACAAGCAGTGCTTTATTTTTTTTCTACGGACAACCATACAAAGTAGCAGAAACAATCAAATTTCTCATTCAGGTATTGTGAATTACTTTATCTCCTTAACATATAGTATCTTAAAATGTAAATTACTTTTAGTGAATTCTTTACGCAAGTGATTAACAAATAAAAATTTCTTTAAATAACTTCTTACCATAATCTTTATTGATTTAGTTATTGTGTGTGTCTATTTAAGTGGGAGTAGGAATGGTGACACAATAGAGAAAATACATATGATCTAAAAACAATAATTATTGGGGTAGTAAATTTTTAATTATTAATACCATGTTAACTGAATAAATAGGCAATTGAGTTTTGTTGCTCTTGTTGGAAATTGGGGAAATTGCAAGTGGACATCCTGATAAGTCAATAAAAATTATTTTTAGCTATGTTCTATGAATAATTTTTTTGTATACATTCATCACCTTTTTCAATGGTGTAGTAAGAGAAATTCAGTGGAATAGTAAGAGGAATTCAATTGAGTAGTACTTTGATAGTGGCTTTACTAATTTAGATCTAATCCCAACTAGCAAATTGATATTGTTAATTGATATTTTTGCATAGATTAAAGCTATTCAAGGTTGTTTGGTTGATTTTTTTCCTGTTGAAAGATTGGAAAACTTGTCATTAGCAAGGTAAGACAGACTTTAAGCTTTAGTACTTGCTTTTCAATCCTGCTTTATAAAAATATATATTTTTCTTCCGAGTCCATGTGTTGTGACAAGTGTGTGCTTGGTAGAATCGTTGGTCTTGGATAAACCGCGAATATGTATCTTGTTAAGGATATTGATAATCATTTGATGGTGAGTTGTGAGGTAATGCTAGGATATTAGACAAATTTACTAGCGTACATGTGTTGCCGTAATATGTTAGGGGCATACCTATGCTACCGCAATATTTTAGGGGCCTTGTATTTATTGTCGTGATATATTTACTAGGGGCATACATAGATTCCGTAACATGTTAAGGCATTATGTATGCTGTCGTAATATGTTAGGGGCCTTGTACATGCTGTCGTAGTATACCTTGTGGGCATTGTGTATGCCTCTGGGGCCTTGTCGGTGTGCTAGGTTGATCACCTTTACTGCCATTTATGACAAGCCGTGAGAGTGGATGGAGTTGAAAGATATATAATGACTTTTGAAATATTTGTTGGACCTTATTGAGCATTATATTGTAAGATATATGTTGTGCATATAATTTATGTAATCGTGGTGTGCTGTATTTGCTAACACTTATTTCAGGGTTATTAAAGTATCGGGTCGAGGATCTTACTGAGTTTTATTTTTATATAGCTCACTCCTTACATGTCTGCAGATACTACCACGCAAGATGAAACTAGTGGGTGAGAGTTTCTTCGTAAGGATTCTATTTCTAAGGTGAGACTTCACATTGTTCGTGGGAGCTTTAGTTTCAGCTTTAGCTATTTAGATTATATTTCCTTTCATTGAGTTAGCTTACCCGAAAGTTGAACTTATGTAACTCTATTTTAGACGCTCTGTGGTCTTAGTGCAGGATTAGAGATAGAGAATTATTAGTTCAGAAGTTATTGTTGAATTTATAGTTTAAATAGATTTTTGTTGAATTATTATTCTTTATTTATTTATACATTGGAGTTGCACATACCACATCTTACTGCTTATTAACTGGTAAAGTGTAAGGAAGATTGGTTCTCCAGATTGGTGGTGTTAGCGGGTGCCAGTCACGTCTAGGAATAATTTTGGGACGTGACATTAATATGTGAGAACAATATCATCTCTGAATCACATAGGCAAATCTCTCTGATCAACATGTATTTGAGATGTTGCTGCATGCATTCAAGGAGACAGATTATAGTTTTTAGATATCATTTCTAGACCTGACTTGCAATCTAAAGTTCAATCTTCTCAAAGAACATCTTGTACGCACTTCTTGGTAGATTAATAATTGGGATTATCAAAATAAATGTGCTTATGCTTTAGTTACTAAAATTAATTTAACTTACAAAGAACAAAAAATAAGTCTCATGGAAATTAAAGAGAGCAATGGTATAGGGTTTTATAATGGATTAAAGAAAACAGATTATGCAATAGCTATTACTGCAAGAAGAAAAAGACATGCACACTCATTGCTGCACCTTTTATATACGAAGCAAAAGTAAGTAGAGAGGAAAAATTCACTTACAGAAAAGAAGAAAAAGAAGAATCATCAAAAAGGATGCACTAGTTAGCTAAATAATTGAAGAAATTGGGGAAATATAATAAGAGGTAATAACATAAAGGGATATGTAAACCTTGTAAAGGCTTATCAAATAATAAACCTCATTATGTTATGATGATTTAGCTGCATGCAATCTTTTCTATGAACATATGAAAGTCTGATGCATGTGCAATTGTGTGACATGTATTCATGAATATGTTCAATTGTAATCCTATTTTTCTTTTTTACCATCATAGTCCTTCATTATTCGTAGGGTAAGTTGGTGTATATGTTATTGTGTTTCTCTGCCTCACTCTATGTTTTGATTGATACCAATACCAAATCATTTCGATCTTTTGAGTGATTTTAAGAGTTTGAAATTCCAGTACCCCTTTCCAGGTTAACCATTTATTTTAGAGAGAAGTATACATTACCCCTGAACTTGTCAAGTTTAATTAATGGTACACCTGAACTTTTACTAGTCCTAAGTATCTCCCGAACTTGTTCTTTTAGTTTGTCGTGTGACCCCTTTTTATCGAAAGTCCACTCCATGCAATACACGCACTAACACGTGGAAAAAGACGTTGATGTGGCTGTCCATGTGGATAAATACCATCCACTTTCCTTATATTTATCCTATATTAAAAAATAAGCCTCTTCTACCCTTAATTATCCGATTTCTATCTAAAAAAATTATATTTGTCAGTTTTTCTCTACTCCAAAATATTGGATGGATGAATTTTCGTCGATCAAGTAATCTATTATCTAAAAATTTATATATTTTTGTGTGTGTTAAAAATATCAAATTATTTTTTTTCGGTTAGTGTTTCATAGTAGTTTCCGATTAGTGTTTCGATTAGGATTTTGAGGAGACTCACATGCACAAATATGTTTCTTAGTATAATTAACGGAGTAAAAAATTGCAATTTATGTTAGAGACATATAAAAATCAAACCGATAAAAATGTTATTGATTTATCGTTATAGGGTTAACGATTTATTAATGATTTTATAAAAAAAATTATTGAGTTATTGATTCGATTTTGATTTTTTTTTACTAGGTTATTGGGTAAATCGATAACCCAATAAATTTATGCTAAATTATTAACCCAATAAGTTTATGCTAAATTATTATTTTAAATTATATATATATATATATATATATATATATATATATATATATATATAAGTAGAATTTTGGTTGCAACTAAGATTCATTTCTTTTCATGTTAGTTACCACTATTTTTATTTTATGAGTATTTTCTTATCGGTTAAATCAAAAATCAAATCGTTAAGGACTAAAAATCGATAATCAATATAACTACATTCTCTTTATTATAAGTATGTGTATTAGTTTCATTAGTATTTGTTTTTTTATTATCTTTTAAATATCTGCTTCGATAATTAGTACATTTATTTAGTTACAATAACTCATATGATATATATAATTAAGATTACAAAATTAAAGTAGTTTCATAAAAATAAAAACTGGAGTTTAAAATTGAATTAATAAACAAATAATATTTTTTTTAGATTAATAAACGAAATTTTTACAAAATTAATTAACGGATGAAAGTTTTATTTCATAAACTAATTAAGAGATAAACATGAGTTTTACAAAATTAATAAATGGATGATTTTTTATTTTAGATTGAAAGTAATGGAGGAAAAGAGATAATAAATAGTGAGAGGGGTAATTGAATTTTTTGAAAAAATTAAAGAAAAACATTTTATTTTTATTTTTTTAACCATTAAAAAGGCTGATTTGTCTTAAAAATCACTCCATCACGCGTGTGATGGAGTGTGAAACCCAAATATTTTTCCACATTAGCAAAATGGACCACACGACGTACTAAAAGAACAAGTTCGAGAGGGTACTTAGGAAAAGTCAAAGTTCAGGTGTATCATGAATAAAACTCGACAAGTTTAGGGGGATATTTATACTTCTCTCTTTATTTTATGGCCGATTTCAGTTGTACTGTCCTCAAATTACTTGCAACTGCTTGACAAACTCATTAGAAGGTAATGCCTACTGATGGTAGTATGTTGTTCTATTTATTCAAGTAATTGTTCAACTAATCTGCAAAATCATTCGTTCAATCTAGGGGCGACAAATGGCCGAATTAAATCAAATTTGAATGGGTCAAAATGGGCTAAAGCAACAAATGGGTTATTGTCAAACCCGCCCAAAATGTAGATGGGCTAAGATGGGTTGGGCCAAGATAGGCTAAACAATGGGTTATAGCCCAATCCGCCCAACTTAACCCATCATTAGACAAGTTACCATTCTAGTAGCAATTTAAGTTGGAATGATATTTTTAATATTCTTCATATATTTATATTTATATTATTATATTATTATTTTCACATAAAAATAACATATGAAAACTAAAAAAAATTAATAAAAGCATTTGTATGCATATTTAACACATAACAATGATAATAAATAAGATAAAAGAGGTGGAAAAAAGGAAAAAAAATATGATATTTTTATAAAATAAATTTTAAATATTTAATTTTTTTTTGTGGGGGGGGGGGGGGGGCGAGGGGTAAGGGTAGGGGTGGACTTTGAAATTTTTTTTAATTTTTTTTTAAATGCAAATTAAAAAAATTAATTGTTAGGAGAGGGCTGGGGGTGGGCCTGGGTATGGAGGGAAGAAGAGATGGGGTAAGAAAAAGTTTATTTTTTTGGAAAAAATTAAATTTTAAGAATTTTGTTTTTAAGGGGGTGAGGGTAGAGGGTATATTTAGGGAGCTGAGGGTAAGGGGATAGTGTAAGAATCTATTTTTTATTAATTTTTTTAGAAGGGTCGGGGGTAGGGGTTGGTTGGGGTAAAAAAAGATTTTGATTTTTTTTATTTTTTTTTTAAAATTAATTTTTTTTAGGAGGAAGGGGGAAAGGTAGGGGTCGGAGTACGGAGGTGGGGGTCGGGCTAGTGCGATAGTGTAAGAAAAAAATTATTTTTCTTCATTCAAAAACTAATTTATTACTACAATTATTTCAAGATGAAAAAAGAATATAATTGAATCAACTAAAAATATTAAAAGTGATATTATAAATACTAGGATTAAACATCTTTATGGGTCAAAGTTGGGCGTCATTATGATCCTATTTTGATTGATGATTTATGATGGGTTCACTTGGGCTAGTCTAAATCCGCCCATCTTCAAAATCACTCTAGTCTAACCCATTAAAACATTGGTGGATTGGGCGAGCTAAATGAGTTTGGGCTAATTTTCCACCCCCAGTTCAACCCATTCCTTCACTTTCCTCAAAATTTTTTTTCCATGCATTCATTTGTGAAACATCTTTTTAGTTTGAGGATTCGAGCCTTGACTATTTCTACTGTTCCCCTCCCCTTTGCTTTTGTTAGGATCCAACTAATCGAATTCCGAGGACACCAACTCTAAGCCACCTAGATAGGAGAATCCTTAGCACTCAATTTGAAAACGTGAGAAATTCAAAAAGAAAATCAATAAAACTTTCAGTTTTTACAACCTATTTACACTTTGTTAAATTCAAAATAAGTACTCTACCATAAGAATCTAGTCGGGAATATGGAAAATACATTTGATCCAACATCTACCATAAGCGACAAAGGATAGATGCTACTGGATATCTCTACCACATCAAGCATGAGATATCTACTGATCCTAAAACTAGACTATACCTCCTAGAGTATCAGTACAAACAACATGTATTGGTTAGCATCATCGGTAGATCCGAATAAAATCACATAAACACCATATAAATCGAAATGAAATGAAAACATTCTCTATAAGAGTTTTATTAGTTGAACAATCTTCTTCCCTTGATTCTTCATATCCCTTATCTTTTGTCACTTTCACTAATTCATAAGTCAACTTCCACACCAAATCCGATTCTAATGCACTACCTTCCAATAGTTTTGTCACCTCTTTTTATGAATTTAACACTCGCTTAATTATTAATTTCAACTTAATAACCAATCATATCAGACTTCCAAATAATTCTACCTTAAAACTATTCACCATATAGGAAAACACTGGTATGACTCGATTAACGAGTCATGAAGGTACCTACTAAATCTCGCCATTAGGTAAGCTAAAATCATAACCCGGAGCTAACACAATAGGTTAACTCAGTAGGTAAAGCCCATTATTGATGAAATTCAAGAACACAATATTTAAATAGACAAAGTGTTCTAGATAAATAAAGAAAATCAATACAAATATCAATTCCACGATCCAGTAGAGCCAGTATAAGAGCATCTAATTGTACCAATACAAATAAAAGTCTAGAATAGTCAATACATCTATCTCAAAACAAAAGACAAAAAAATAAAGATAGAGGGAAATGGCTGATTCAAACTCTAAGAGTCACTATATATTTGGAAATCAGTAACTGCACAAACAATGATCAACAATGGTAACTAGTACTTAAATCTGCACCAAAAGGTACAAAAGTGTAATATGAGTACCACACCAATAGGTACTCAATAAAAATCATCAGTCGACTGATCTGAATCATGATATAGGTGTGATAAAATGCAACACAACATAACTAATTTAGGGTACAGAAATAAGCCTAAATCATCTCCAATAATGCTGTACATAATAAGTAATTAAACTTGAATAAAAATTTAATATGAGGCATCAAAACATTCCAATCACCTCTCGAACATAATAAGTAAAAAATTCCAAATAATAATGAATCATAAAGAATCAACGTAAGAAACCAAAAATTACAAAATTGGATCCCATACACCAATTGGTTCTGAAAAGTAAAGAACTCATCACAACTTTCGATACAACTGGAGAGTATATTCAAGAGAAGAATAAAACAATCAATCAATATTATAGCTAACTTTCATCATTATTTAACCATCATTTAACAATTATCATCATTATGCCATCTATCTGTACCACCTTAGATTTTTTTCCTTAGAAAATTTCTTAACGTTTGTGCTCACTGCCTAGGTAATGACTTGCCTAATGAGTCATAAAAGCTCTTTACGAGTCGTAGGACCACAATCATAGAGTGAAAAGTGTAGGTTCCCAAATAACTATTCTGACTATGACCTCTACCTTATGAGTCATAAGGTTAGTTCATGAGTCATATTAAGGGACTTGTGACCATACTAGTGGATTGACCAATGTTTCTGTTCTGAGTACGACTAAGATCCTACGCATCATAATGTCGTATTATGGGTGATATAGTATAACTTGGAGGGTAAACAGTAAGGATGCCCTAAGTCATTACACAGACTATGATTCTAGGCAATAACTTATGTCCAGACGTCATGACTCATGACGTGAGCTGTAGCTACTGGGGACAGTTTTTCCTATACATTCTTATTAAGGGAAACATCTGTCTTTTCTCCTATCCAATATCCATATCACGGCATAAAACACTCTTGTAGCCCTATTAATATCAAATTATCATAACATAAGCACTATTTTTCTCTCTTAAATCCCCACAATAAGATTAAATAGGGTTTTAAAGGATTTGACTTCTAGAGAACTAATTGGTGATTTCCCTCCATAATTCTCAATACTTTCACGCATGTATCTCTTTCCTACAAACTTATGTTTTATTTATGACATGCAATATTGATATTCATTATGGTTTTAAATGTTTATTTTGGAACTTGGGTTGATGGTTTTGGATGATTATTTCTTGAATGGTGTTCCTATAATTTTATATGCATTATTCATACTTTAGTGATGGTTTTTAAACTGATTGGATGTATGAGAATAGTAATATGGGATGGGGGTCATAGCCTTCCTCTAAATTAATGATTTTTGGTGTTGGAGTTAGTTTGGAAATTGTGAACCTCAACCTTCTTGCATAATTAACTTTTAAACATGGTTAATCACATGGTTTGGCTTACTATCCTAAACTATTGGATTGCATAAAGGCTAAATGGAATACAAATGATTTTTTTCGAGGTCTTGATGGCCATCAGTTTACTTAATTTTAAACTATAGGGGTCGAGGCATTCCCCTAAGTTGATTTTTAAAAACTACGGTGGTCGAGGCATTCCCTCACATTGATTTTTATAAACTACGGGGATTGAGACTTTCCCCCAAAATTTTACTTGATAAATTACGGGGGTTGGGTCATTCCGCCAAGGTGATGAATAATTGGAATGGCATAATGATATTACCTTGCAAGCATAATTTGTATGACAATACCGATGGTATATGCCATAATTTATTATTCTTAAAATATTATAATTAGGATTAATAGGGGGTTATCTATATTACTGTGAGTTGTAAGTCCCGGGGACGACGAACACTAGAAACCATATTTGTCGGAATAAGGGTCATGACGACCATGTGCATAGTTAACACTTATATATTTTCATGTATCCTAGAATGATGCAGGATTGGGGCATTCTCTGGTCTTCCATTTTTTGCCAATAACACGTACTGGGGACCTTTCATTAGGGGGAACTAAACCTATATAGCTTGTGGCCTGAGGGTGCCTAGCTGACGGGATTGCTACACAGTCCAAGTTAATGTTTTAGATCTCATGCTAAACCTTGTTCCCTATATCGACATTTTATATATATATATATATGTAAATTATTGTGTGAATATGATATTGGACTCACTTGATCATGGAATTATTTTTTCTCTTCATTGAGTTACGTACTAGTGCTCACCTTGCTAACCGTCCTTAGGTGCTATATCCCCACACAATATAGGGTTCATAGAAATGTATTTTTTTCTAATATCATGATGGATAATTTTTGGATTATTGTAGAATAAGGTTTGAAGTGGAAAGATTCCATTCTCTGGAAGGCCCTTATTTTATGGTCTTGTCTTTATTTATGTTTTAGACTATTTCGGTGGGTATTTGGCTATGGTGTGGGGAATGTCTCAACTTTGGTTGATGTTTGGTTTCTTAGAGGCTTTTGTGGACAAATTATGGGTAGATTGTGTTATGGATTATTAGATTCCTCTTGATATAGATTTCTCTATCTTATTATATGTTTGGAGCTCAGCTCTATCTTGTTATTTGTAAAAAAATCATCTGCTGCTAGTTATTGTGTTCTGGTTGGCTAGGCTAATAAAGGTGGTCTCCGGTCCTTGGTGGACTTGAGATGACCATCATGACTAGGCCATGGTTTGGGTCTGAAAGCTTGATATCACAGCCTAGGTCATTGGGTGTCAATAAAACCATGTAAAGTAGAGTTTTTTATGAATGTGTAGCGCGCCATACTTATAAGGGAAAGGCTCCAAGGCATTTAGGAATGTTCACTTTTCTTGTATTTTATTTTTGAGTTACAAAGTCTAGGTCATTGAAATCTCCTCTAATTCTGTATATTCGTATTTCAAATCATGCCTACCGAAAGATTTGATGCTCATAGAAACTCATTTGTCCTATCCGATGACAATGTGGGTGGAAGTCATTCTACTTATAGAGTAGAGACCCTGTCTAAGGTCCCTACTCTTGACTGCCCATGTGCAATTCCATTGGTCCTTACCAGTCTTCCTCAGGCTTCTAGGGCTGATGATGTTCATGCACCACCACCACAAGGAGATATTTCTAATGCCAAATTCCATTGATATATTCACATGCTAACCCGGTTAATGACTTCCCAATCTTACCAGCCTGACCGCGTTGGTTTAGTTACTCCATCTTTTGAGGTCACTAGAGTAAGTCATTTTTTAATGTTAAATCCTTTGAAATTTAATGGCTCTAGGTTTGAGGAGGATCCTCAAGGGTTCATTGATGAAATGGAGAAGATATTCAATATGATGCAAGCTATTGATGTAGAGGGTGTGGATTTTTCCACACATCTGTTGAAGGATATGGCATATCAGTGGTATGAGGAGTGGGAGAAATCGAGGGGTCATGATGCTGAGCGGGCTATGTGGGAGGAATTTTTTGGTGCTTTACTTGATAGTTTTTTTCCTTAGGAGTTGAGAGAGGCTAAGGACGAAGAGTTTTTGAACTTGAAGCGGGGAAGGATGACTATAAAGGAGTATGATTTAAAATTCTACCAGTTTTATGATTATGCACCAGAGATTGTGTCTAATATGAGGGAAAGAATGAGGAACTTTGCTTATGGTTTGTATCGATACTTGGTACTAGAGTATAAGGACACAATATTGGATAATGACATGGATATCTCTAGGCTAGTGATGTATATGAAACAGGTTGAAGATAAAAAGAAGAAACAAGCATAAATGAGAGAGAGACAGAATATGAATTTCAAATATTCAGAGCTGGGTAGAAACCAGCAGAATAATGGTAGAGATTGTAGGCAGTGGTGCAAGAAAAGGACTACGGGAAACACTGGTTCATATTTTAAGGATAGTGCTCTATATCTAAAGTCATCTAGTGATTGTCACTTTTAGACTAACAATGGGTTTAAATCCCAAGGTGCCCAGTCTTAGGCTAGTGGAGCTTAGTCGTCCCCATCTCATCCTCCTTGCCGATTCTGTGGATAGTTGCACTATGGTTATTGTGATGAGGGGAGGAATTTATGTTGTAGCTAGCCTAGTAATATTTAGTGGAACTGTCTATCAAAAATATTACTACTGATGGCATCTTAGCAACACCTCCTTTTAGATAAAGGTACGGTCACTGTCAAGATATAGTAACCCAACTAAGGTTGAGGTTGAATCCCAAGTCAACATGTGTCTTTGCAGATCTCAGTAGTTGTAGTCAATGGGAAGGATAAGAAAAGTATATGGTTTTTTTTTAGTAATCTCGAACAAAGAACAGTATTAACTTGGTTGAAATCAATCGTAAGTAAACACTAGGATTATGTTTCCCCTGACTTCTCAACTCCCTAGGCTTATCATGACCTATGAACCAATCCAATACTTTACATGTAGAATATATAAGTTATGTACCTCCTACAGTCTTTTGGACGAGTAGGAGGATTTCACATTTTACCTTTTGAGTCTCAGGATTTTGCACTACTAAACCTTATCTTAATCCAAGTTAACTATTATCTTTTCAGTATCTAGTTATTTGATTAAACCTAACCATCTTATGTAGATAGAACCTAGAAGCGTAGATCGACAAATAAACTCCAAATTACTGTTGTCTTTATATTTTCCTAGTCATTACTCCTCTTTTGTAGTAAGTAGTAATATCAAGGTGGGATCCTAATATGTGCACTCATTATGAAATCAAATATAACGAAGAGAAATCAATGCATGCCATGGATTAATAATCGCACTTCCCCTACATCATCAATTGACCAGGGTTTCCACAAACCTAGCTATGGATTTTAGCAACTCATGATTGTGAAGAAGTCTATAACATTCATAATAGAAAGCATAGATTAAATAACAATGATATGATGAATAACAACCCACAACTATAAACTGAATAATCAATCAAAGTCAATACAAAGAAATACCAAGATCAAAGATGAATCAGGGAATCAAAATATGTTTCTAAGTGTCAAAATTGCATAACTCCTACTAAAAAGAAAATAAAGGGTATTTATAGTACACGAGAAAACCCTAAAAATAAAGCCCGAACAAAATAGGAGAGAACTGGATAGTGGTCACTTTCTCTCGGTACCTGGGATCTGGCACAAGGTGCAGGTGCAGACCGCAAGTTGTAGATGGATAATTTTCTATAAGTATGCTCTCGATATTTTGGGTTTCTGGCACCTGCTTTATCTACATGTGGTCCATAGGTCCACAAGCAGTTCGTAGGTTGACTTAGTAGGTGCCGGCATTAGTTTTGCAGCCTTTCTTCGACTCTCAAACATGCAATAATCACGATCAAGTCAAAAAATATCCCAACTTCCATAATTGCTCCAAAAATGTCCAAAAACACTTCTTTTCACCTTTTTCATGAACTTATCACCCAAACCATGGTTTTCTACAAAAAATACCGAAAATAGATCATATCTAACAAAGAGGCCTAAAAAAATTACATATTTTCCTTGTTTTAAGCATCAAAAGTGCTATATTTCTATAGCACATCAAAAACCTCAACGTAGAATGTTTACATGTCCTGAGGCAACAAAAATACTACAAAAAATAATGTTTTACTAGGAGAATCTAAGTTATTCAAGGAAACCAGTCAACACTTAAACTCAAAACACAACATCCCCCTTAAATCTTAATTTTTAAAACCAACTATGTATGAACATAAAGTAAAATCGTGTTACACTATGGGATCAAGGTAAGAAACCGATATCTACTCATATGTACAAATTGCACTACCTGAAAACAAACAAATAACTAGCAACATGACTCAAGTTACCTCATAACAATGATGTCCCACTCACTTAGATGTAATCATACATGTAAATTCAGGGATGGTCAAGAGACACTCACACTCAATAAAAGAAGTTCCAATTAATGCAAGTTAAATACCATAGGCATGCCCTTATTCTCTTTACCTTAGCATTCTGATTGTCAAGTTAGGATCACTATAGGACTTTTCAGGGCTTTTAATGTAGGCTTGGAGGCTGGTATGATACATATGGACATATCAAGTGACTAAGCCTCCTTGGCACTATACTAATCAAAATATGACTAGTACCCTAAATACTTAAAAATCTCTTAATTATATAGAAAAAACATAATATAAAGAAAAACACTATACGACACATAATTATCCTAGATATGCTAGTTCTAAAACCATACCGTGGTCGATATAAAAAGAAGCACGATAATAAAATCCCGCAATAGACTGGTATGCCCACCCCCAACTAAAAAACTATACATTGTCCTTAATACGCTTAAACAAAGAAAAACATAGGGAAGTGAGAACATACCTGGGATACACTAGGCGCCCGAGTCAGGAGCATCACAGATAAGGGAATATCAGTTGGCGAAGGTAGTGGTGGTGGTGTACTATTAGTAGATGCACCCTCTTCTATAGATGCACACCTCTTCCTGTCGATGAATGTAGTCTCTAATGAATTATGTCTATCCTTTTTAATGGCCTCCTCTTTTATCATAATAGGATTATGTAAATTATTTAAGTGACCTCTCTTAGTTCCAACTGTTGGGACCTTCTCATCATCCTCCACAAGGAAATCAAAGTATCTCGGCATACACAGAGGTGATATCTAAACCAAAAGGGGTATAATAGAGAGAGTAGATGCTACATGGCTCTCTAAAAGAGAGTGTTCCTTTGCTCGCAGGATATTAAAATCCTCTCTCAACTAAAATAAATCTAGTGCACATGTCTCTATATATCGGGATGTAACCCGTCTTCCCAGCTTACTGATCCATGTTTGAAAATCAGCATATAGCTCTAATAGTGCATCTCTCTCAAAAGCCTCCCATCTAGCCTCGACCTACTCAAATCTGGTCTTAACCCCTGATCTCATCTGCCCAAAGATGATAGTCATCTCGGTCTCGACAACTGTCAACTGATAAGTTGTGGCCCTCTGGATGTCCACCAAGCTCTATAAAAACTCACTGGATAGTGTGATAATTCTTTTTATAGGAGTTGTAGTGGATGGAAGATCAGTTTCTGTAGATGCACCAACCAGCTTTGATGTCGAAGCCAGGGCTGAAGAAGATTTATCCTATGTCCCTTCACCCTGTGTACTTGAATTAGGAGCATCTCTCTGCTCCTCTATTTTTATGTCAAAAATAATACCCGCATCATCTATATGTGCCACATTAGGCTCTACTGAAACTGCTAGGTTCTCAGACTGGTCCTGTGGTACTGTTGCCTACTGTCTCAATCTCCTAGAAGTGACTGAAGGTGCTAGACCCTTCATGGTCCTCGTCTACTCAATCGCGATCACAGGTACACTATCATGAATACCTGGTAACTCAGACACTCTAGCCTCATCACATATACTTTGGATCATACAAGAGAATGAAAAATTAGCCAGCTCACCGAAGGATCTATTATGCAACTCATGTATGAGAATATCAACAAAATCAACATCATAACTAGCCATGTGATAGGCAACCTGTAATGCTCCCTTCCATATTAATATATAATCCATAGCAGTAGTTATCAGTCGATATCAAATCAGAAACAACAAAAACTTGGCCTTTAATGTCAATAGGCCTTCTGTGGTCATAACTTGCCCCTCAATCTATGGGTTTGCATCACCTATTAGTGAAATGCAAAAATTTATTGACCTACCCATGTTAACCCTCTCTAGATGGTTCTTAGCATCTCGCATGATATGTCGATCCTATGCAATCCTCAGTCTGTGGTCACACTCAGTTGTAGATGCATGAGTGATGTAATTTGGGATTAATACAAATCTGCGGATAGTGTCTGTCGATATGTCGACTCTAACCCCTCTAACCAGTATGTGATTATGCTATAGATGCCACATAAATCTGATAAAGTCTTAATGATGGTGCATATGAAAGACTATGGTAGCCTTAGGATGCATAAAAATCATGTACCATTGCCAAACTGTAGGAACCGAGTGCTTTGGTTATCTACTTTAGCTAATATTTGTGAAATATGGCCCGTAGCTGTGGTACTCACTCTAGCCCCGATAAGTCGATTTGACGTTCCTCATAAATATATCTCTTAGGCCTTTATAGATATTAGACATAACTATCAAGATTAAATATATCAGATATCCTTTCCACACACCACCTCTAATATCTCTCATCCAGAGGTGCATCTGGGGCATGTGCGGGTCTGGGGATCTACTACACTGAAGCATCGTGGAAAGGTTAATAAACACTCTCATCAGACTGGGGTACCTCTGTCTGCTGTATATAAGTGGTGGCACCATCATCAGATTAGGGAACTGCACATGACTGCTCCTATTCAACGTCATCAGATGAATTCTTGGACCCCTCCTCATACTGGGGGTCCTGAGCAACAACCTGCGGAGTAGTCTCAGACTCTATCTCCTCCTTATAATCATCATTAGGTGGAGGATTATGTGGGGGTGATATCTATGGAGACTTCATCCTTGGCTGGGCTGTAGCTGACTGAGAAGCCTGGAAAGTCTGTCCTCTCATGACTCTGCGTGTCATCCCAACGATAGTGTTTCTACATCGCTACCTCGGGTACTCCTTCATTGATCCGATAGGCTATAGAGGATATTCCCATATTTTTGAAGTACCAGCCTTCATTGTCTTTATTGCTTTAGGTGACATATGTACTTGAAAAACTAGTTGTCAATTTCCATCAAAAGTGAGGGATAGCAAAAGTCAAAGAAAAATTGAAAATTCAAAAGTTCAAAATTTTCCTTAATTTTCACATTCCTATAACCTATTTTAAATCCCAACAAGTCTAATCGATACAAACTAATCAAGAATCATGAATTAAAAAGCAAACAAACATGCACAACCCATGATATTACTCTATTCATTCAAGTTTAACTTTTGGTTAGGGCTTAAACTTAGAATCTTAGTTCAAAATAAGGTCCCACATTATTATTTTAGGCTACTTCAAGATTCCCACATATAATCATGATAGTTTCTATATATTTTACAATTAAATAAACATATCAACTTGTTTAAAAAAATAAAAAAACCAATGTATAGCCATTAGGAGCTGAGAAAGTTACCTTTTATGGGAAGATCTGAAAGAGAATAATGAAGAAATCAAGCAAAACCCAGGTTGAAACTTGTTTTTAGCGTGTTAGGACACGTTGTTATCGCAAACCAGTGTCAATTTAGCCTTTTCTTAAGTGTGGGGTTAGTTGGTATTTTAAGTGGAAAGTTTGAATTAAAAAATTAAAGTAAAGTTTTGAGGATTAGAATGAGTTAGAATGAGGGTAAGGATGTTTTAATATGGGTGGGGGCTGCATTAGGTTATATTTAAATATTTGTGGGCCCAAAATTTGAATAAAAAATAAGGTCCAAAAAGTGACCTAGTCGCCTCTTGTACCTTACAGCCTGTACCCGCAGTTAGGTCTTGGGAGAAGGTACTACCTGTAGCCCACAGGTACTGAGCAAAGGTGCCGGTCCAAAATCCTTGGCCCACTTTTCTGCAACCCAGAATCGGTGTTTTGATATTTTTCCAGATACTTATGGTCCAAAACCTAAGTTTTAGGTCCCATAAGTAAATTAAATACCAGAGTCCGTAACTTACCATTTTTCATCCTCAAAATTTCAACCTTGCAACTTATTACTCAACTTACCATATGGGACGTATGACCATAATAGTCTAATCACACTATTTCCTTACCTAGAAATTTTACCATATTTTGGGGTAAGGTCCAGTAGCTAAAAACCTACAAAAAGACAAAAACAACAAAACTGTGAACACTAAAATATAGAGGGTTTCCTCCATCTCAACACTTGATTTAACATCATGGCACGACATGGCTATGTTGGTTACTTAGGATTCACAAACAATACCATGGGTAGATGATCTTGGGTGTATTTATACACCTAAGCACCATAACTTACCCATATTTTAGCTAAGTTTTGAGAACAAAGTGCCTAGTTTCTTATGTGTTTACACTACTTTGATGTAATTGAGCTAACCTAAGTGATTAGCATGATTTCAGGTGTTAATGAGGTAGATAAATACATGATGGTACTAAAAATTGCGGATGACAAATCACACAACAGAAAAGTAGCTTGTTGGACCAAATGTGGTGCCTAGAATCTATGTCCAAGACTAATTTGTCATTTATAATTAGTTCAGGGACTTAGAAGGCAATTATGAGAGAAAAGATTATTAAAAAAATTTGATGCTGAATTTTTTATCATTATTCATTATTCTTTAGTATTTTGAACATGGAATAGCGTCTTAGGGTGGAGAGAGAAAACATTTCTCTCTTGTTTTCACTATTTGCACACCAAGATTGTGTTCACTTTTTGGTATGATGAATATTTTTATTTTGATTCCCGTTTTATTCATGAGTAGCTAAGTTTATTAGTTAGGGTTATAGAAGCCTTGTAACATACAATCTATTATTTTGGATTTTTGAATTCATCATGTATTGATCTTCTTATATCATGCTCTCTTCGTTTACCTTGAATTCTCGTGGTTGCAAACATAGAAGATGTGCCTTAAAACTCAACTTGTTCTATAGAAAGGTTGAGGTTCGAAAAGGAGAGTAGTTACAAGAAAATAGGATTTCCAACCCCTATTTCATATGTTAATGCCTTAACAAGATTAACTACTTGAAGATTTCATATTGTTTTTGTAAACACTTTTGATTCGAGAGAACTGAAGTGTATTAGTCCTTGATGGTTGAGAAACACTAAGATTAGGTTATTAAAAGCAATACATTTCTCTGTAAGCATGATGAATGTATGAATTCGTAAAGACCAAAGTTAGAAAGTATTAAAAACTACATGGTGGACATAACCCTAGCTTGCTATTTCTCTGAGTTCTAATACTACTACACATATTCCATCTTATTAAACTGAAACCATTAATTTGTGAACTGAATCAAATTCCCCCTTTTTGTTTTACAAAAATAAATGATTAAAAGTCAACTAATATGTATACAATTTAATTTGCACCATATTCCCTGTGGTATTCGACCCCAACCTAGTTGGGTTCTTCATTTGACAGCGACCGCTTACTCTCTCACAAGAGAGGTGTAATTTGGGCGTATCAAATTTTGGCGTCGTTGCCAGGGAATACTGAGTTTATGTGTGTTAATTGATTGCAAGTCAAGTTTTCTTATTTTATGTTTATTTGTTATTTTTATTCATTATAAGCTCATTGTTGTGTATGCCATAAATCAGAAGTTCAGGAGAACCATTATTACCCTTCAATCCTGAACCTCATCTCATTAAGAGAATGGCTAACCAATAGGAAGCTGAATGATTAGCCACTTTGGCTAATGCTCAATTAAATCAAAAGATTGCAGATAACCCAGGTCGGGTACCTAATCTAAATGAACAGGACCTGGGAGATGATGATTTAATTGACTCGGCTAATAGGAGGTATGCATTGGGAGTAGTTGCACCTGTAAATCGAAATCATCATTCGAAGAAAGAATAAACTGCCAAGATGTGCAGTTTGATATTGACAACGATGAGGATGATTTAGATAGAGCTGGAGCTACAAGGGTAATTATTCCACCACCACTAGCTCCTGGGGTGAATTCAGCATCACCAGTACTATAATCCAGCTACTGAATTTGAAAGGACTCTTTGGTGGATTACCTGGTGATGATCCAAATCTATATTTGGAGAATTTAATTAGTATTTGTAAGTCGTTTAATAATCCTGGAGTGGGACAAAATGCTATTCATTTAAGGATGTTCCCACTGTCTCTGTCTTGAGAGGCAACTATGTGGTTGAATGAGTTGACTCCTGATTTTATAACAAACTAAAGGTAATTAGAAAGAGATTTTCTAGAAAGGTTCTTTTCGCCCTCCAGAATGTTATAGTTGAGGGATGAGATCAACATCTTTAGGTAATTGGCTAGTAAAGCTTTGCATAATACTTGGGCGAGGTTCAAAACGAAGTTGACTGAATGCCCAAACCATAAAATGACTGATGAATACTTGATGGAAATAATCTACAAAGCTTCAAACTCACTTATAAATCCAACAGTGGATAATGCTGCAGGAGGAGCTTTTACGGTGCTTACCTTTACTAAGGCTACGAACATGTTAGAAAGAATGACTAAGACAAGTAGAGCTTGGCATACCAGAGATTCTATGGTAACAAGCAATATTGGGTCTAATGTAATATCAGCAGATTAGCATAGGAGAGAAGAGGATAGTGATCAAGATATGGCTTATATGAAAACCCAGATGGATCTTCTCACAAAAAATTTACTATCAGGGAATATAGAAAAGGTAAAAGCTAAGGGGTCCCATGGTAAGAGAGTTGAATCAAACCTTGAGGAAGAGGCTAATTATTTGCATAACCAGGGGGGTTTTCAGATCGGTGGTCCAGGAAACCAAGGTTGGAACCATCAATGAGATTTGAAGAATAAAAGTGATGGGAGTGGACTGTATGTACTTCCTATAAGCTGCGATAATGCTGCCACCAGTTTAGGCAAAATGTCCATGGAGGACATGATGGAGAAACTATTAAAGGGAGTTAAGGAGACCAATTCTGGGGTGACTACTATGAAGAGTGACATATCCTCCATGAGTCAACTAGTAAATTCGCACTCAATCGCTATTAAACAATAGGAGAAGTAGATAAGCAAATTATCTGCAGAATTCAACCAAAGACAAAATAAGACTCTACCAAGTGATATAGTTCAGAATTTGAGGATTGATGGAACGTGTATGACCATTACCACTAGGAGCGGTAAGATGTTATCTAGTCCAGGATTGGGAGGATCCTCTCATACTGATGCGGTCAAAATAGATTGGGAGATAGTTGATGAATCTTCAGTGCTTCCTATGGAGTTGGGAGGTTTTGAAAAGAAGAGTGCAGAAGTGGAACAGCTACTTAAGCCGAAGCATGTTAGTGATGTGGAGCAAGGCATAAGAAAGGAGGTAAAAGTTGCTCTAGCTAAAATCCCAAGGACACCACCCCCATTTCCATAATGATTAAAGAAGAAAGAAGATGAAGGGAAGTTTAACAAATTCATGGCTATGTTGGAGCAATTGACAATGAACGTGCCTTTAGTTGAAGCACTAGAACAAATTCTCGGATATGCTAAGTTTATGAAAGATCTTAAGACAATGAAAAGAGCGGTAAGCTATGATCCATTGGATACTCTCCATCATTGTAGTGCTATTTCTACAAGGTCACTGGTGCAGAAGAAGAAAGACCCAGGAGCATTCACCATCCCTTGTACGATTGGGTCTCTGGATTCTTCTAAGGCCTTATGTGACCTAGGAGCTAGCATCAATTTGATGCCGCTAGATGTTTATAAGAATTTGGGTTTGAGAGACCCCACACCCACAAACATACGACTTGTAATGGTGGATAGATTAGTGAAAAGACCGTTTGGGATTCTACATGATGTACTTGTAAAGGTGGCCAATTTTATATTTCCTGCCGACTTTGTAATTTTTGATTGCAAAGTGGACTTTGAAGTACACATATTTTTGGGTAGGCCATTCTTAGCAACCGGGTGAGTGTTAGATGACCTGGAGTTGAATGAGCTAAAATTTAGGCTCAACGAGAAATATGTTAGTTTTGAAGTGTGTAAATCTATGAAACAATAAAAGGAGATGAGTGTCTTTTCAATTGTTAATGTATTCTATGAAGATGAGCGAGATATACCAGTTAAGGATTGGCCTGCTGTGGAGACCATAGCTGGTTTGGTTGAACTTGTAAGCAAGGATGTGAGTGACTTCAAAGTGACTGGACTTGGAATAAAGCATTTTCTTGATCTAGAAAATGAGGTACAAATGGTATCATCGATTTATGTTAATGAAGTCTGAGTAGTCAAGATAATCGAGTCATGCCACGAAGTTCAATCAGATGCTTCATGGGTGGTAATCCATGATTTTATTTTTATATTATTATGTTAAATAAAAAATACAAAAATAAGAGTCGAGCCACGACTAAAACTATGGCTCTAAGTGGGAGAAAACCCATCCTTCTAATCATTTTTAGTTATTTTTGATTAAGTGTAGGTGCATAAAGTACTAAGGAGGTGATTGGTACAAAATTTTGTTAGGAACTGAGCCATGTCAACGGTGGTAAGTATAGGAGTAATGGGAACATTGCAGGTAAGTTTGAGTGGTTAAATGTGTAAGGCTCGAGTCATGATTCATGTTAGAGTCGTGATCCAAATTATGCTAATCCGACCCAAAAAGTTTTGTGGTGCAGCTTTATTTTGTGATTTTCAACAAGGTCTATGGTTGTAGCATTGGGATCGGGTTGATAGGCCCAATCTCACAGCCTACCACTAACCTCGATGGGGGTACGGGTGTGAATCCCCCACTGTACGGACCTTTCTCAATACTTTATATAAAGAATGGGGAGCCTGGCATCCAAGTTTGAGTGTACTACAGGGTGTGTGACGCCCAAGTTTACATAGGCCATAGCAAAGGCATTGCCTAATAAATAGCCTAAGTACACTTCCTCAAGTAGGTGTTACCATGTGTGGCTCACACCTTAACTTGTGTGACACCGTATGTGTCACACACCTTAATGTTGGCAATAGCTTATGCGTCGCACACCCAACCGCACACCATCACTGTTTTACTTATGTGATACCTTAGGTGGTGCACACTTAAACTTGTGCAATAACATATGCTCCACACACTTACCTTTGTTCTATAATATGTGCGTCGCACACCATACCACATAGGCTCACTGTTACACGTGTGGGATGACCAATACGCCACACACTTAAACTTGTACGATAACTTGTGCGCCGCACACCCTTCAAATTTCAACATATATCTGTCTTTGAATTGGGTCAACCCCCGGATTTCATTCTTTCAATAGACTCCACACCCTAAATGCCCAAATTCATCCTTATTTCACCCCCAAGACATATAAGATTTCTCCCTCACCATTCTCTTTGTCCTCCAAGATTACTCTTTGCTTAATAATCTCAAGAATTTCCCCCTTTTTTCCTCAATCATCCATTTTCAAGGTAAGTTTTACTTTCTTAACCCTTAGTTATTGTGACCTTTTGTTATAGTTAATTGATTTCTTGAGGATTATGAATTAAATTCTTGCCATGTCTATGTCAAAGAAGGAGTTTGAACATCTTGTGAAGATAAGCACCATTGTTGTAGTACTTGAGCTTGTACATGTGAGTGAATTGTTCACAATCAACATGGTAATTGTGTAACCATTAGTTTCCATTTTATTGTGTTAAACATAATGTTGAGAAAATCATGTGAAAGTGATGGTGTTCTATATATCTTTATATGGTTGAAGTTGTAGGGCATGATTTTGTTCAAAAAGTGCTTTATTGTAATATAATTTGGGAAATTAAAGTGAGTGAATTGTATTGCGACTAATGTTGGTGTACCATATCAAAGTGTATGTCGGCGAAGTCTAAGTACCCGACAATAACACTTAATTGGTTTATACTAACAAATTAAGTGTGAGGTGGTGACTTTACCACCTTCATCTTAATTGTAGTTATTTTCATTATGTGTGGCTGACATGGGTGATGTGATGAATATAGGAAAAATGGCTCCAATGATGATATCCATGCAGATGGGATGACTCCTAATATGGATGCGGAGTACTACTAGCTAGGTTCTTTATCTTGTTATTTTCACTGGGGATAGTGCTTAGATTAAGTGTGGGGTGGCTGGTTACTTTGCTACTTATTTTGTAAGAAAATAGACCTTCTCTTTAGTATACTTCTGTGATAGGATTAGTTATTTTGTTTATTTTATTTCTTGTTAGATGTTTGTTTGATTTAGTCATAATTAGGTGCTTTTCTCGATGATGGATGGATGACGATCGTCTTAATAAAATTTTTTTCATTTACTTGCATGTATATGTTCTTGAGGATCATATGACATTATAACATAAGTATGTGATGGATCATTACATTTGAAACACCTAGGCTGTAGCTGTGATTCTTGTTGTGATTGTTGTTTTTATTTGAATTCATTTAATTCTTGGGTCAAGAATCTATAATGCTTCTAATTGATTTGACCATATGCCATGATTGTGTAAGACTGTTGTATATTCCTTATTGCAACTAATGCTAGAACTTAATAGGTGTGTGTCCAAAGCAAAATAAAGATTATGAGTTTAGGAGATGATTTAGGCATTTCTTTGACAACCATTGTTCATTCCTTCTTTTTACCTACCTTTGCACATTATCTTAGCTAGCCCCGTTGAGCCTTTAGCTTATTCTTTTGTTAGCCTCATATGTAGCCTAACCCATTTTTTAATAGACCGTAATTTGATTAAAAAGCTCCTAAGCTCTTTAATGTAAAATGAATTTGAGTTAGGAGTTTGACAATAAGAGAAAAAAGGTGAAATTGATGCCCCAAAGTCTAGATATTGGCGTGTGCAATTGATGTGGTTGGGATTAGCAAAAATTATTGAAAAAAAATCTTCCAAATTTTATCCCGGACATGTTATAATTAACCTATTTTTGCCTTGGTCCTTCTTGGACATTGTGCACCTCAACTAAGAAAAATCGCTTAAGTTGAGGGTGGCTATCATAGGGGTGCATAACATAAAATGGGTGCAAATATATATACTCCCACCATAGTGTTATTAATTGAGTTTAATGGGATGAGGTGAAAACAAAAGATATGGATAGATGAAAGTGGTGTAAATTGGTTGTTAGAAATTGGTATTAGGTGCATAATGTAGTGTATTAAAGAGCTTAGGGATGATAGTCACTATTTCTGGCCAAAATAGTTCCTACCCATCATTTAGCCTGTATTACAACCCGTAAATGACCTATTTGATCCTAGTCTTAACATTCTGATATTAGTGGAGCATTACACTAAGGGCAAGCATATGGTCATCAGTTTTAATTTGAGAACTCCTTGAGAGAGTGAGCGCAACTTGATTCTTATACCCATTTTGTTAGAAATTGCATGATTGTGAGTGATTATGGATAACTTTCTTGTTGTGAGGGAAAATGGTTAATGAAGGTTGGGTAATTTATATGATTCCTTTGCATAAATGGTATACATGAATTTGCCAACTTAATGAGTCTATTCTTGAGGGTAGGTTGTCTCTAGTAATGATCCATTAATTTACTTCTTGTTCATAATTGTTGTGTGAGCCTATTTGAGCATCTTGGTTTTCATTCGTGGGTATTAACACTTGTGTAGTATGCATAAATGGATTAGTTGCTCGAGGACGAACAAAGATTTAAGTGTGAGGTGGTGATCTTAGGTGTATTTATACGCCTAAGCACCATAACATACCCATATTTTAGCTAAGTTTTGAGAACAAAGTGCCTAGTTTCTTATGTGTTTACTCTACATTCATGTAATTGAGATAACCAATGTGATTAGGATGATTTTAGGTGTTAATGAGGTAGATAAATACATGACGGGACTACGTATTGCGGATGACAAATCACAAGAGAGAAAAGTAGCTTGTTGGACCAAATATGGCACCTAGAAACTATGTCCAAGACTAATTTGTTATTTATAATTAGTTCAGGAACATAGAAGGCAATTATGAGAGAAAATATTATTAAAAAGACTTGATGCTGAATTTTTTTATCATTATTCATTATTCTATAGTATTTTGAACAGGGGAATATCGGCTTAGGGTGGAGAGAGAAAATGTTTCTCTCTTGTTTTCACTATTTGCACAAAAGATTTGATTCACTTTTTGGTATGATGAATATTTCTATTTTTATTCCCGTTTTATTCATGAGTAGCTAAGTTTATTAGTTAGGATTATAGAAGCCTTGTAACATACAATCTATTACTTTGGGTTTTTGAATTCATTATTTATTGATCTGCTTATATCATACTCTCCTTGTTTATCTTGAATTCTCGAGGTTGCAAACATAGAGGATATGCCTTAAAACTCAACTTGTTCGATAGAAAGGTTGAGGGTCGGAAAAGAGAGTATTGACAAGAAAATAGGATTTCCAACCCCTATTTCATATGTTAATGCCTTAACAGGATTAACTACTTGGAGATTTCTTATTATTTTTGTAAACACTTTTGATTCGAGAGAACTGGAGTGAATTAGTCCTTGATGGTTGAGAAACACTAGGATTATGTTATTAAAAGTAATACGTTTCTCTGTAAGCATGATGTATGTATGAGTTCGTAAATCCCATAGTTAGAAAGTATTGAAAACTACAAGGTGGACATAACCCTAGATTGCTATTTCTCTGAGTTCTAATACTACTACACATATTTCATCTTGTTAAACTGAAACCATTAATTTGTGAACTGAATAAAATTCCCCCTTTTTGTTTTACGGAAATGAATGATTAAAAGTCAACTAATCTACATACAACTTAATTAGCACCATATTCCCTGTGGGATTTGATCCTAACGTAGTTGGGTTCTTTATTTGACAACGACCGCTTACTCTCTCGTAAGAGAGGTGTAATTTGGGCATATCAGTTGCCTCCCACGCTGTGCATGATTTAACATCACACCATGACTCGACTATCTTGACTACCCAAAATTCATCAAGATACCCATAGAACTATCCTCCAGGGTAATCAGTACAATCAATCACCGACACTACCATCATGTCGGTTAGCTACTTTATTGACTTTTAGATGTTGAACGTTGTCTCCTTATCGTTGAGTCTGAATTTCTATTCATTTTTTTCTATGTCAACCATAGCTTTACCTATGGCCATAGATGGTCTTCCTAGTATAATGGGCATCTCTGTGTCAACCTCATAGTCTAAGATAACAAAGTCAGCTGGAAATATGAAGTTATCCACCCTCACGATCACATCAAACAAGATTCCCAAAGGCTTTTTCATTGTGTGGTTAACCATCAATAGCCGCATCAAAGTTGATTTCATAGGGTTCAATCCCAATTGATTGAATACGTCTAGCAGCATCAAATTAATACTGGCCCCTAAATCACACAAGGCTCAGACAAATTGGGATGACCCAATTGAGCATGGTGTAGTGAATGCTCTGGGGTCACCCTTTTTCTGCGCCAGGACCTAGTCGCGACTGCACTAAAGTAATGCACAACATCAACATCCTCAAACATCGCTCCATTTTTTCTTTTTACCAACTATTTCATGAACCTGGCGTATCTAGGCATTTTCTCTAATGCCTCATGAAGAGGTATATTCAATCTTAATTCTCTGAGCATCTCAATGAATCGCTTGAACTTACCTTTCTCTTTCTTTTTCTTCAATCATGATGAAAAGGTGGGGATGGTATCAGGATCTATCTGACTTCTGGCTCAATGATCGGACCCTTACCTTTATCATTAGTAGTTTTACCTTTATCACCTATTACTTTCTCAGACTCATCAGTAAGTATCTCATCATCAACAACTTCTGCAGTAGGTAGTAGGGGATCCATAGTAGATATACCACTCCTTTTGGTAATAGAAAGTACATGACCATTAGTTCTAAGATTTTGGACTGTGTTGCTTGAAAGGGTACCTTGCTGTCTCTGGTTCAAAGTTGTTGACATTTGCCCAAACTGGTGCTCCAACTGCTAGATAGCAGTGGCATGGGACTCGACCTTATGGGTCAACCCTAAAATAGTATCCTTAATATCCTTAAGGTTGGTATCCTATCTCTCTTGACACTTCACTAGATTATCCAGCATCTCCTTTATTCTGGTTCTACATCATATCTACTAGGTGAAATGTACTTGTCTTCTTTCTCTCTGTAATCATCCTTCTTCCTCCAGTCACTATCTCGCTCTCTGTATCTATTATAATAGTTCTGACCTTGGTTCTCATGATCTTGTGCTCGAAAACCTGCCATCTGATGATCCAAATAATTAGCTTCCTCTTCCTATTTTGACTATGCTTTGGAAACTGACCCCTGTGCTTCTATTGTATTCACTTTCTCAGAAGTCATTGTTGCAAGCTGCTTTGCTAAAACCCCTAAATAAGTCCTTAGTAATGCAATTTCTTGTGCTATTGTTTCATCAGCTGCTCTCTGGTCGCAGGAGGCTCTAATAGCATATTTACTCGCTTTTGTCTCAACCTCATAACTTTTCTACCCTCGGTTAGTGAGTGAATAAGATCTAACATCTCTAAATCTTCCTCCCAACACAGTTTCATAAAATTTTCTCTAGAGATTATGTTTGCCAAGGATCTAGAGATGATGGTCGGGGCTCTTTAAAATATCTTTGACAAGCTCGTTCCTGACAACTGATGATTTGGCACCATGCTCAGCTTTTTGTTAATCCTGAACCAGGCCTCCTACATGGACTCTGACTATAGCTGCCTAAAATTATAGATCTCATCCTTGAGCTACAACATCCTTGATGGAGGGAAGAACCTATTTAAGAATTTCTTGCGCAACTCATTCCAAGTTGTGATAGAGCCTCTTAGCAATTCCCTAACAATAAAGATATTTCTCCTATAAGTAACAAGGGGAAAAGCCGCAATCTACGTACTTCCTGATCTACCCCTGGAATGGTATACGAGGCACAAATCCTAGGGAAATTTTCAAGGTGCAAAACTTGCAACATCAGTAGACAATCCTATAAATATACCTTTCAAATTTAAAAGTTTGATCATGGCACTTCTGATGTAGAATTTGATGTCTAGGAGTAAAATGAGAGGTATTATGGCTCTAGTCTTGGTTGTCTCAATATATCCCATGTCTTCATCAACATCTAAATATGGCTGCATGTATTGATATACTAGGATTACATGAACACGGGATCCTCTAGCTCTATTCTAGTTTTCATTGAGTGCAGCTCGACGGTCTGCTGCTTATCTATTCTCAATAAGATATGCTTCCTTAGCTACTCTTCGAGATTCTTTTTTTCCTTTATCTCAGCTTCAACATTAGCTAACAACTCACCAATCTGATGATCAACAATATCCTGCACTTCTTCAGGTAGAGACACAACAACACAAACCCCTTTAGGATTTTCACCTCTTTTCTGGTCAAACATCCTACCGGGTGTTTGTAGGATCCTTTCTAGATTCAAATTGACTGGGAGCAAGGGTTTACCTCTGCTTTGTATGCTAGGCATACATTGGCATATGCCCAATTTAGATAAAAACAAAAAATAAAAACCCAAAAACTACAACAATCTTCAAATCATAAATCAACATCGTGTTCCCCAGCAACGACGCTAATTTCATGATTATGTCCAAGCAACACCTCCTTTTAGATAAAGGTACGGTCGCTGTCAAGATATAGTAACCCAACTAAGGTTTGGATCGAATCCTAGGGGAACGCATGGCTTTGCACATCTCAGTAGTTGTAGTCAATGGCTAGAACAAGAGAAGTAAATGAGGGTTTTATTTGTAGTAATCTTTAAAAATGAATAGTATTAACATTGTTGAAATCAGTCATTAGTGAACACTAGGGTTTTGTTCCCATTGTATTATCAAATCAATAGGCTTATCGTGTGTTTCTAAACTAATATAATATCTTACATGCAGAATCGATAAATTATATACCTCCTATAGTCTTTTGGATGAGTAGGAGGATTTCACCCTTTACCTTTTGAGTCGCAGGGTGTTGCACCACTAACCCTTATCTTGATCCTAGTTAACTATTACCTTTTGAGTATCTAGTTATTAGATGAAACCCAACCATATTACGTAGATAGAACCTAAAAGCGTGGATTGACAGTTAAACTTCAAATTATCATTATCTTTATCTTTTCCTCATCTTTAATCCTCTTTTAGAGTAAGTATAAATATCTAGGTGGGATCCAAATATGTGCACCCATTAAGAAATCAATGATAAAAAATATAAAGCAATGCATGTCATTGGGTATTGGTTCAAATCAACAATCGCACTTTTCCAACTTTGTCAATTTGCCCAGGTTTCCATAACCCTAGATATGGGTTTTTGACGCTAATGATTGTGAATAAATCAATACTATTCATAATAGAAAGCATAGATAAAATCAAAATAATAAGATGAATAAAAACCTACAACCTTAAACTAAATAATTAATCAAAGTTAATACAAGGAAATCCTGCAATCAAAGACGGATCTTGGAATCAAAATATGTTTTTAAGTTTCAAAAGTGTGTAACTCTTACTAAAAACCATAAAGGGTATTTATAGTACATGAGAAAACCTTAAAAATGAAGACCAAATAAAAAAGGAGAAAATCAGGTCGGTGGCCACCTACTCTCTGTAGCTGTGATCTAGCAAAATGCAGGTAGTACCTGCAGTTTGGCATAGGGTGCAAGTGCTGTCTGCAGGTTATAGATGGATAATTTCCTATAAGTCAGCTCACGGGATTATGGGTTCTGGCACCCGCTTTGTCTACATGCATTTCGTAGGTCCACATGTGGTCCATAGTTGACTTAGTAGGTGCCGGGAGTCACTTTTTTAGCTCTTCTTCGACTCTCTAACATGAAAAGATCACAAAAAATATAAAACCCATAATCTCTCCAAAATTTCCCAAAAACACCTTTTTCATGAACTTATTATCCAAAATATGGTTTCCTGTAAAACATAACCAAAATAGATCTTATCTAACACAAAGGCCTCAAAACCTTGCATATTTTCTTTTATAAGCATCGAAAGTACTATATTACTATAGCACATTAGTTACTGAAGCTAATAAGGTTCCAAATGTTACTTCTTCAACTTATGTGCCAAAGGGTGCTACTTATGGTACCGGTAATGGCCGGAATTGTTTTTATGCCTTTTCTACCCATTAGGAATCTAAGGCATCTCCTGATGTTATCACTATCATGTTACAACTTTATTCTCATGATGTATATTGTCTACCTGATCCAGGGTTCTACCCTTTTTTATCTGACCCCTTATGTGGCTGTTTATTTTACTTTTGGTTCTGACTGCATTTCCAATCCCTTCTAACTATCTACACTAGTAGGTAATTCCATTATGTATATACATGTCTCTAGGGGTTATGTGGTTTCTATCTGTGGTAGGGAGACCTTGATGGATCTGGTAAACTTTGATGTGATCTTCGGGAAGAATTGGCTTTACTCTTGCTACTCATCTCCTGATTTTAGGACCTATAAGGTTAGTTTCCAATTCCCTAGTGAGCTGGTAATATAGTAAAAGTGGAGTTCCTACGTTCCCATAGGAAGATTTATTGTCTATCTTAGATCTCAAAAGCTAATTTCCAAGAGGTGTCTTTATCATCTGGTTCGGGTTATAGATTCTAGTTTTAGGGTTCCCTCTTTACAATCTATCCCTATTGTTAATGAGTTTCCTAAGGTGTTTTTTAATGATTTTCCTAGTATATCTCCTGATAGGGAAATAGATTTTGGGATTGATCTTCAACCAGATACCCCTCCTATCTCTATTCCACCATATAAAATGTATCTGGTTGAGTTGAAAGAACTTAAGAAGAAGTTAAAGGATCTACTTGATAAAGGTTTTATCTGTCCTAGTGTGTCCCCATAGAGTGATCTCATGCTCTTTGGATGTAAGATGGATAGTTTTCTTCAAATGTATATAGATTATTGACAACCGAATAAGGTGATTGTGAAGAATAAGTACCCTCTTCATAGGATAAGCAATCTATTTTACCATATTTAGGGTTATAGATGCTTTTCAATGATTGATCTTTCGTCGGGTTATATCAGTTGAAAATTAGGGAGTTGATATTCCTAAGACTTCCTTTTGAACCCGATATGGTCATTATGAGTTTCTGATGATGTCATTCGAGTTGACTAATGCTACTATTGCATTTATAGATGTCATGAATTAGGTATTCAAGAAGTTTTTTGATTTTTTATCATTGTGTTTACTAATGATATCTTGGTATACACCATGAGTGAGGAGGATCATGTCAATCACCTCCGAGTAGTATTGCAAACTTTTAAGGATCAATGATTATTTGCCATATTTTTAAAGTTTGAGTTTTGGTTGAATATTATGACCTTCTTGGGTCATGTTGTTCTCTGTGGAGGGATCATGGTGGATCCATAGAAAGTTGAGACGATTAAGAAGTGGCCTACTCCAACTGATATTCGAAGCTTCATGGGTTTAGGCGGCTATTACAGGAGGATTGTGGAGAGTTTTTCTTCTATTGCTTCTCTGTTGACTACGTTCACTCAGAAAAAGGTGAAGTTTTTATGGTCCAATGCTTGTGAGGGTAGTTTTGAGTAGCTGAAGGATAAGTGTTCTTCTGCTTTAATTTTGACTCTAATCGAGGGTACTGATGGTTTTGTTGTGTACAGTGATGTGTCCCATGTGGGAATGGATCGTATATTGATGCAGCATTGTAAAGTTGTGTTTTATTCTTCTAGGTAGCTGAAGGTTCATGAAAGGAATTATCTGACTCTTGATCAAAATTTGAAAGCCGCGGTGTTTGCGTTAAAGATTTGGCGCCATTATTTGGATGGGGATCATGTTGATATTTATTTAAATCATAAAAGCCTGTAGTATTTTTTTACCTAGAAGGATTGGAATCTCGGGAAAAGGAGATTGCTTGAGTTGCTCAAGGACTATGACACGAGTCTCCACTACTATAAAGGTAAGGCTAATGATGTAGCTGATACTCTTAGTAGGTTTTCTAGGTGTATCATATATTATGTGGATGAGGAGAAATGGTGCAGAAGGATATTCATTAATTTGTTAATATTGGAGTTTTTCTTTTGGATTCTGAGGATGGAAGTGTGATTGTACAAGATGTGGTAAAGATATCCATTGCTGCAGAGGTGAAGGAAAAACATATTTTGGACCCCATCTTGATGTAGATTAAGGATGATGTGGGTCAGTAGAAAGTCATGGAATTTGATATTGGTGGAGATGATATCTTGAGCTAACAAGGTAGGTTGTGTGTTTCGATTATTGATGGGGTGTGAGAAAGGATTTTGGTTGAGGCTCTTTATGGTAGGAGGTGTAAATCTCCTATTGGCTGGTTTGAGGTTGGTGAGACTAGATTATTTAATCTGAACTTGGTTCACCAAGCCATAAAGAAGGTGAAAGTGATTTGGGATAGACTTAAGATTCCTTAGAGTTGCCAAATGTCCTATGTGGATCTGTGGCAAAGCGAGTTGGAGTTTATGGTTGGGGATTGGGTGTTCTTAAAAGTATCTCCTATGAAGGGGGTAATGAGATTTGGGAGGAAGGAGAAGCTCAATCCATATTATGTTGGACTGTATTAGATTTTCAAAAGATTGGGCAATATTGCGTATAAATTGGATTTTCCTTCAATTTTGGGTTCTATTCATCTAATTTTCCATGTATCGATGTTGAAGAAGTGTGTGGGTGATCCTTATTTTGTAATTCCTGTTAATAGTATTGCTATTTTGGATTCCTTGTCTTACGAGGAAGTCCCAGTTGAGAATTTTGATTGGCAAGTCCGTTATTTAAGGACTAAGGATGTGGCTCTGGTGAAAGCCCTTTGGAGGAACCATAAGGTGGAAGAATCTACTTCGGAGGATGAAGATGACATGAAGCCTCGATATCTGGTCATGTTCCCCGGGTTAGATAATCATGCTTAAGGTAATGGTTTTACTACTCTTTTTGTTTCCTGACTTTGTTGAAGGTTTAATGATTGCATTCCTGTCTTACAATCATGCTAAAGGATGGATTGTCTCCTCATTCAGTGATGAATGATCCTCGGGGAGGGGGGAGGGGTTAATATTACACCCTAACTTTTTTGCCTCTGAAAATTTTATGAATGTTGTGCTTACTTCCCAGGTAATGACTCGCCGAACAAGTCATAATGACTCATTACGAGTCATAAGACCCCCATTTTATCTTGATTAATATAGGTTATAAAGTTACTATTCTAATTATGACCTCTACCTTATGATTCATAAAGTGAGTTCACGGGTCATATAAAGGGACTCATCACCAAACCAGTGGATTGGCTAATGTTTTTGTCCTGAGTATGACTAGGACCCTACGAGTCGTAATGTCACATTATGAGTCATATGGTATGACTCATAGGGACAACTGTAAGGATGCCCTGAGTCACTTCCCAGACTATGACTCGTACCAAACATCACAAGTCATGACGTGACCCATAGCGATTGGCGATAGTTTTTCCTACATATTCTTATTAAGGAAAAAATGGTCTTTTCTCCCTTCCAACTTCTATACCATGACTTAAAACACTCTGATAGCCCTATAATCATCAAATTACCATAACATAAGAACTATTCTTCTCTCTCAAATCTTTAATGCAAGAACAACTAGGGTTTCTAAGGATTTGTGTTTTAGAGCTCCAATTGGTGATTTCCCTTCATAATTATCAATGCTTTAAAGCATGTATCTCTTTCATACAAACTTGTGTCTTATTCATGGCATGCAATATTGATATTTATGTGGTTTTAAATGTTGATCATGGAACTTAGGTTGAGGGTTTTGGATGATTATTGCTTGAATGGTGTTACCATAATTTTATATGCATTGTTTATTATTTAGTGATGGTTTTTGAATTGATGGGGTGCATGGGCATGGTAATATGGGATGGGGGTCATGGCATTCCCCTAAATTATTGATTTTTTGTATTTGAATTAGTTTGGAAATGGTGTAACCTCATACCGCGTGCATAATTAGCTTAGAAACATAGTTAATCACATGGTATGGCTTACTATCCTAAATTATTGCATTGCATAAAAGGCAAAATGGAATACAAATGATTTTCTCGAAGGCCTTGATGGCCATGTCTTGACTTAATTATAAACTATAGGGGTCAAGGCATTCCCCAAGTTGATTTTTAATAAAATAAGGGGTCGAAGTATTACCCCAAGTTGATTTTTATACACTACGGAAGTCGAGGCATTCCTAAAAAAATTTCCTTGATAAATCACGTGGGTTAGGGAATTCCCTCGAGGTGATGAAATACTGGAATGGCATGATGATCTTATCTTGGAAGCGTATTGGTATGACGATACCAATGGTATATGCCGTAATGGATGATTTTTGGTTAATAAATGAGAATGTGTTAACTTTTTTAATAGAGCTTAATGGGGGATTTTGTAGCTTATCATGAAGGTGTAAGTCCTAGGGAGGACAAACACAAAAAAACACGTTTGCTGGTGTGGAGTCGTGACAACCGTGTGCATAGTTCACACTTAATATATATTCATTTATCCTGGAATGACGTGGGGTCGGGTCATTCCATGGTCATCCTTGGATATCTCTAGATTGTGCGGTTAACACGTACTGGGCCATTTCAGTAGGGGGAGTAGAACCCATATAGCCCGTGGGTGCCTAGAAGATGGGATGGCTACATAGTTCAGGTTAATATCTTATATCTCATGCTAAACCTTGTTCCCTATCCCAATATGTGATTATGTGCATATGATTTTGAATTATTTTGGACTTACTTGATCATGGCATTATTTTGTCCCTTCCTTGAGTTACATGCTTGTACTCACCTTGCTAACCATCCTTAATCACTATACTTTCACGCGATGCCGAGTTCAGAGCTAATTATGCTTTTCTTGTTCCATGATAAGTGATTTGTGGATTTTCTGAGAGTCAACTTTTAAGTGGTGAGTTTCCATTCTCCAAACGGGCCTTATTTTATGGTCTTGTATTTATTTATGTATTATACTATTTCAGTGTGTATTTGGATATGGTCGGGGGCATGTCCCAACTTCAGTTGATGTTTTGTTTCATAGAGGTTTTTGTGCACAAAATGTGAGTGGATTTGGGGTTAAAGTATGGGTGGAATGGTGAATAAACTGACGGGTCATGTGTACCCTAATTTTATGATTTTGCCTTGATATATGGTTTGAAAACAATGTTCCCTCATCCTATTTGGGAATTTCACAATGAATATGAATTTATCACATGGTTTGAATTCCTTACATGTACTAATATATTGACATGAAAGGATTAATGGAGTATAAATGCTTTCTTTTAAAGACTTTCTTTTAATGGACTTGGTGGCCATGGTTTGATTATGAATTGAAACCTTGGGGTTTGATTGGTTAAATGGGTTTGAGTCCCAAATGGTAATTTACTTGGAGGTCATTTGAGCTGATTGGTTAGAGTCCTAGTTATCAAAATAATTGACGTGTCATGATGATATGATCTTGCAAGCAAAGTTTGAATGAAGATTCCAATGGGTTGCCTTGATGCATAACCGGTTTAATAAAATAAGGATGTGTGTTAAATGCTATAATTAGGCTTAAAATAGGGTTGTATAGCTAACCGTGGAATGAGGTCCCGAGATGAGCCAATATTGGATATCCCGCTAGCCGATGCAGGGGTTTGTATGGGTTAGGGTTAGAGTCCCTTTTATGTTTATGAACAGGGGGTTGGAATCCACCTTATTATAATGATTGGGAGTTTAGAGTCCCCCATCTTACATTACATGATTGGGTGCTTAAGTCCCCTTTGTATATGATTGGGATATTTGATTCCCCCGTGCATATATATGAGATTATTCTCCAATTTGTGCGGCTACACACCCTAGGGCCCTACCAGAGGGTGAGAGCTGGGGCTCATATAGTTCATTGGGACTATTATCTGATTGTTAAGCTATATAGTCCAGGTTAATATTTTTAAACATCTAGGTTAGTACGTATATTATATATATGTATTTGCATTTGATGGTGTGCATGAGTTTTGACTGGTTTTGAATTAATATGCATGGCATTATTTATTCCTTTATCCATTAGTTACATGATAGCTCTCCAATCATTAACCATCTTAAGACGTTGTATCCCTATGCAATACGGGATCCAAAGGCAAGTCTACCTTTCCATCATATTTATCAGGTGTTTGTGGTTAGTTCGTGAGTTAACTTGAAGTGGCGAGATTTCCTTTGAAAGACTTTATTTCATGTTCAATTTTGTATGACATAGACTTTATTTCATATTTATTTTAGCTATGTTCGGGGGCCTGTGCTGGCATCTTATTGGTGCTTGGTTTTTTGTATAGGCATTATGGATACTATGGACTTAGGTATTGTGGATATTTTTGGATATTAATCCGATACACACCCTTCTTATATTTCTTATTTCATTTTGCCTTTTATTGGTATTCATCCACTTCTAGGTGATCTTAGTTATATTGCAATAGGCTCAAGAGACGGTTTTGATCCTCGGTGGATTAGGATGCCCATCATGGACAGACACTAGTTTGGGTCATGATAAAGTTTATATTAAAGCCTAGGTTTTGGAGTCATGGGATGTCAACAAAGTCCTGTCAAGTCATCTCTTTTAAAGGTGTGTAGCATCCCACACTTATATGAGAGAGGCTACGAGGTATTTAGAAATTTTTCTTTTTCTTGTTGTCCTATTTTTGGGCTATAAAGTCTAAGGTCTTGGATTCTTCTAACTCCTATTTATTTTTCTTTCAAATCATGCCTCCTAAATAAACTCAAGCTCATGGAAACTTATCTATCCCTCTTAAGAAAAAGTTGGCGGATCTCGTATAACTTATGGGGTACAATCTTGTATCACTGCTTCTTATTGTCCCCGTGGAGTTCCACCTATTTCTACTAATCCTTCTCCAGCTAGTGGCACTCATACTCTGCCACCTCAAGGAGATATTACTAATGCTGAGTTTTACCAATCTATTCATTGTTGATTCAAGTAGTTACATCTCAGTCACGTTAGACTGGATCTGCTGGTATAGCTGGAAGAATATCTAAGGCTACTAGAGTTGGATAGTTTATGAGATAGAGCCCTTTGACATTAACAAATACTAAGGTTGAGGAGGACCCTCAAATTTTTATAACTGAGATAAAGAAGATCTTCTGCGTTTTCCATGCTACTAAAGTAAAAGGTGTGGAATTTGCTACTTATCAATTTAAGAATATAGATACAAATGCTATGAGGAGTGAGAGTGGCTTAGGGGTGATGATGTTGAGTTTGCTTTATGGGATGATTTCTTTTGTGCATTTTGGATAGCTTCTTCCCTTAGGAGTTGAGGGAGACAAAAATTGAGGAATTTATCAATTTGAAGCAAGGTAGTATAATAGTAAAGCAGTATACCTTGAAGTTTCATCAGCTCTAGTGATATTCTCCTAAGCTAGTGTCTAACATGAGGTTTAGTATGAGGAAATTTATTTTTAGTTTTTCTCGTGATTGATTTTAGAGAGAAAAGCTACCTTGTTGAACAAAAGTATGGATATCTTTCGACTTATAGTGTATATGCAGCAAGTTAAGGAGGAAAATAAGAAGAAAGAAGATATGTGGGAGAGGCAAAGTAAGAAAATTCAATATTCAGATGAGGGTGGAGGTCAGTAAGAGAGTTATAGAGATGGTGGTAAATAGTCTAAAGATGAGGGGGCAACTTGGGTTTATATTTGACGGATAGTGCTTCATATCTGAAGTCATTCGGGTATTGTCATTTTTAGAATGGTGTGGTTATAGGACATAAAATGCCCAATCCCAAGCCAGTGGGGCCCAGCCAACTCCATCATATCCTTCTTCTAAATTTTATGGTCGGTTGTATTATGGATTCTGTGATAAAGGGAGGAATAGGGGTTTTGGTTGTGGTTCTATTGGGCATATGCGGAGGGATTGTCCTTCAAAAATTACTTCTGGGGCCAACAATGTTCATATTTATACTTTATCGGCTCCTCCACCAAAGGGTGCCACTTTTGGCTTTGGCACTGGTCGAAGCCGGCTCTATGCTCTTATTGTTCGTCAGGAGTCTAAGGTATCCCTTGATGTCATAACTAGTATGTTAAAACAATTCTCTCGTGATGTGTACTATTTACTTGATTTGGGGTCTATTCTTTCTTATGTGACCCTATTTGTGACTGTGCATTTTGGATTTAATCTTGAGTGTATTTCAGACATTTTTTTGTCTCTACCCTTGTGGGTGACTCTATGGTTGCTAGAAGGGTCTATAGAGGTTGTGCGGAATATGTTATTGGTAGGAAAACCTTGGTGGATCTGTTTGAATTAGACATGCTAGATTTTCATGTTATCTTGGGGATGGACTAGTTGCGCTCGTGCTATGCCTATTTAGACTGTTGGACCTGTAAGGTCATCTTTAAATTCTCTAATAAACAAGTTATTGAGTAGGAAAGGAGTTCCCTAGTGACTAAGGGAAGGTTTATATCGTAACTTAAATCCCAAAAATTGATTTCCAAGGGGTGTCTTTATCATTTGGTCCAAATTAAAGATTCTAACTTGAAGGGTACTTAATTACAATCTATGTTCGGGTTTCATGAATTTTCTACAATTTCCCTGATGATCTTCTTGGAGTTCCTTCCAATAAGGAAGTTGATTTTCTAATTGATCTTATTCTTGACACTTGTCCTATCTCTATATCTCCAGATAGAATGGCTCTAGGTGAGTTGAAGGAGCTTAAGGAGCAGTTGAAAGATCTTCTTAACAAGGGTTTTATCCGCCCTAGTGAATCTTTGTGAAGTTCTCATGTTCTCTTCGTGCGAAAGAAGGATTCTTCTCTTCAGTTGTGTATTGATAAACATTAGTTAACCAAGGTAACTATGAAGAATAAGTACCCTCTTCCTAGGATTAATGATCTATTTGAATATCTTTAGGGTGCTAAGTATTTCTCAAAAATTGACCTCCGTCTGGGCTACAATCAGAGAAAGATTAGGGAGGAGGATATCCCAAAGAGTGCCTTCCATGCCAGGTATGGACATTTTGAGTTCTACTTTATGTCTTTTGGGTTGACCAATGACTAACAACATTTATTGATCTCATAAACCGAGTATTCTATCAATGTTTGACTTATTCATGATTGTGTTTATAGATGACATTTTAGTATATTTAAAGAATGACGAGGATCATGCCAGTCACCTCCGTATTGTATTGCAGGACCTAAAGGATTAGCAATTATATGTTATGTTTTCTAAGTGTGAGTTTTGGTTGAATGTTTTTACTTTTCTAGGTCATGTTATTTTTAGTGGAGGGATCATAGTGGATCCACAGAAGGTTGTCGTAGGTAAGAAGTGGCCTAGACCCACGATTCCAAATAAATATTTGTAGCTTCTTGGGTTTAGAGGGTTATTATTAGAAGTTCGTGGAGAGTTTTTTGTCTATTGTTGCACCTTTGACTAGGTTAACTTAGAAGAAAGTAAAGATTCTATAGTCCGGTTCTTGTGAAGTGAGTTTTGAGAAGCTGAAAGATAAATTGACTTTTGCTCGCAATTTTGACCCTATCCGAGGGTAGTGATGGTTTCGTGGTTTATTGTGATGCATCCCATGTAGGACTTAGTTGTGTTTGATGCAACAGGGAAAGGTCATAGCATATGCTTCTAGGAAGTTGAAAGTTCATGAGAGGAATTATCTAAATCATGATTTGGAGTTGTTGGTTGTGGTATTTGCATTGATGATTTGGCAGCATTATCTATATGGGGTCCCATGTTGGCATCTTTTCAGATCATAAAAAACTGTTGTATGTTTTTACTCGAAGTTAGTTTAATCTCCAACAGAGAAGATGGCTTGAGTTTCTCAAACACTACAACATGAGTCTCTACTACAACCTAGGTAAAGTTAGCATGGTTGCTGATGTTGTTAGCAGGTTACTTATTAGGATCTTGTCTCCTGTAGAACAGGAGATGCAGTATTTGTTAAAGGATTTTCACCATTTGGCTAATTGTGGAGTTTTTTTCTTATATTGTATGGATGGTGTTGTGTTTGTGCAAGTGGTGGCGAAGTCATCTCTTGGTGCTGAGTTGAAGGAAAAATAGGTGTTGGACCTTATCTTTATGGAAATCAAGAATGATGTGGGTAGGTAAAAGGTGATGGCTTATGATATTAGTGGTGATGGTACTTTGATGTACCAAGAGAGGTTGTGTGTTCCCAATGTTTATGGGCTGTGAGGTAGAATTTTGGCCAAAGCTTATGAGTTACATTATTTGATTGACCCTGGTTCGACTAAGATGTATCATGACCTTAAGGAGATTTATTAGTGGAATATTATGAAGAGAGACATAGCCAATTTTATGGCTTAGTGAATAGTGTGTCAACAAGTGAAAGTGGAACATTTGAGGCTTGTGAGTTTTCCCAAGAAATTTAGTTGCCTATAGGGAAATGGGAAGTGATAAATATGGATTTTGTTACCGGTCTTCCAAGGTCTCAAAACCAATTTAATTTTATTTGGATTGTCATGGATAGGATGATTGTGTCTGCTTACTTCTTGCCAATGAGGACTAATTATTATGTTGAGGATTATGCAAGGTTGTATATTCAGAAAGTCTTGAAAGGCATGGTACTCCAATTTGCATTATTTCAGATTATGGTACGCATCTCTCATCTCATTTTTGGTTGTCATTTCAGCGAGGTTTGGGGACTAAAGTGACCCTTAGTTTTACTTTCCACCCGCAGACGGATGGAAAAGAATAAAGGGTAATTTAGACTTTCGAGTATATGCTTCGATCTTGTGTAATTCACTTTGGTGGTATTTGGATTGACCACTTACCTCTTGTACAGTTTGTGTATAATAATAGCTATCACTCTAACATTGGTATGACTCTATTTGAGGAGTTGTATGGTAAAAGGTGTAGATCTCCCAATAGGTGGTTGGAAGTTTGTGAGGCAAGGTTGTTTGTTCTTTATTTTGTTCATCAAGCTATTGAGAAAGTGAAGGTGATCCGGGATAGGCTTAAGACTGCCCAAAGTCGCTAAAAGTCTTAGGCAAATATCAGATAAAGAGAGTTAGAGTTCGATGTGAGTGATTGGGTGTTCTTAAAGGTGTCGCCTGTTAAGGGAGAGATGCATTTTTGAGAAAAGGGTAAGTTCATTCCCCATTATGTTTGTTTTTATTTAATTTTAAAGTGAGTGGGAAGTGTTGCTTATGAGTTAGAATTGCCTGTGAGTTTGGCTTCTATTCACCCTGTGGTTCATGTGTCCATGTTGAGGAAATGCATGGGTGATCCTTCCTTGGTGGTGCCTATTTAGAATGTTGGTGTCTCGGATTCCTTGTCTTATGAAGAGGTTTTGGTAGAGATCTTATATAGATAAGTTTATCGATTGTGGACTAAAGATGTATCATTGGTAAAGGTCCTTTGGAGGAACCAAAAAGTTGAAGAATCCACTTGGGAGGCGGAAAAGGATATGATGGCTAAGTATCTATTTCTATTCCATGTGACGTATGAAGAAGCTTGAGGTATGAATTTCTTTCTTCTTTGTTGTTATCAGGATTATCTTTTGATTCTGGTGTGTAGTATTATTATCATGCGAAACGTATCCTAGCTCATCATTCTAGGACTCTTGATCCTAAGGGTGGGATAATGTAACATCCACAAAATTTTGGGTATTTTATTTTTGGACTTCCCGTGCTTTAAATATTGATTTTTGACTAAAATTATGTTTGGGGATGTTAAAACGTTAACCCGAAAGAGTTTCAGAATTTTTGGATGGGGTTCGGGGTATTTTCGAGTAACGAAGGCAGTGAGCCTCCGTAATAGTCCATATCACAGAGGATAATCTCTGTGATATTGTCCCTATCATAGAGGATAGACTCCGTGATAGGGTTTGTGTCATGGAGGCTGGACCTCTGCGATAAGCCTGTGCCATTGACCTTTGTCATTTTGCAGTTGTTTTATTAAATTAAAGAGGGAAGAGGGGTAGTGAGGTCCTTTCACCAATAAACTATTTTTAAACACTATAGGGACCTATTTCTATTGTTTTTCAATATATGAAGGTAATTCTCATTACTCTCAACTATCCTCTCTACAAATTGCCCTTTTCAAGTCAATACTAGGGCTTAAGGAAGTGATCATCTAGGGTCCTAAGGATGTGGTTTTCTTCGAATTTCTTGTCAATTAAGGCATGTATTACTTTCCCTATACTTATACTTTTCCTAATGGCATGAATTGAATATAAATGTGTGGTTTTTGTGTGGGTATTGACGTGGTTGAGGGATTTTGACATGATTGGTCACTAAATTGATTTTTCCATGGTCTATTATGCAATATTCATGTTTATTATTGATTTTGAACATTAGGGGGTTCATGGGAATGGTGAATAAACTGAGGGGTCATGTGTAAACCCTAAATTGATGATTTTGCCTTAATATAAGGTTTGTAATCAATGTGCTCTCAACCTGTTTGAGAAATTGACAATGAATATGATTTTATCACATCGTTTGAATTGCTCACTTGTACTAATGCATTATCATAAATAGATTAATGGTGTATAAATGCTTTCTTTGAAAGGCCTTGGTGGCCATGGATTGATTATGAATTAAAATCTTGGGGTTCGGTTGGCTAAATGGGTTTGAGTCTCAAATGTTAAATTACTTGGAAGTTATTTTAGCCGATGGGTTAGAGTCCCAGTTGGCTTAATAATAGAAATGGAATAATGATATTAGCTTGCAACGGAAGTTGGTATGACGATACCAACTGGTTGCTTTAATGCATAACTGGTTTAATAAAATGGGAATGTATGTTAAATGTAAATTGGCCTTAAAAGAGGGTTGTATAGCTAATCGTGGAAGGTGGAGGTCTCGGGAGAGGCCAATACTGGAAACCACACTAGCCGATGCAGTGGTCAATATGGCTTGGGATTAGAGTAACTTTAATGATTATGAGCAGATGGTTTGAGTCCACCTTATTATAATGATTGGGAGGTTCGAGGCCCTATCTTACAATACATAATCGGGTGATTAAATCACCTTAGTATATGATTGGGAGGTTCGAGTCCCCCATGCATATATATGGGATTATTCTCTGGTTTGTGTGGCTACACGCACTGGGGCTTGACTAGGGGGTAAGAATTGAGGCCCATATAGCCCGTGGGTACTATTATATAATGGTTAAGCTACACAGTCTAGGTTTATATTTTTAAACGTCCGTGTTAAGCCTTATTCCCTATCTCGGCTTGTGATATATATATGTATATATATATATATGTATTATATATATATGTATTATATATATATGTATATATATTTGCATTTTATGGTGTGCATGAGTTTTGAGTTGTTATGAATTATTACACATGATATTATTTGTTCCCTTATCCCCGAGTTACATGCAAGTGCTCTAACCATGAACCATCTTTAGATGTTGTATCCCTACGATGTAGTATCCGAAGGCAAGTCCACATTTCTTGCGTAGTGATCAGGTGTTCATGGTTAGTTCGTGAGTTGACTTGAAGTGGTGAGATTCTATCCTTCATAAGAATTCATTTCATGTTTGGTTTCTTATGACATAGAATTTATTTCATATTTGTTTTGGCTATGGTCGGGGGCATGTCCCAAAACTTTATTGGTACTCTATTTTTGTTAGAGGCTTAGTGGATACTGTGGACTTAGGTATTATGGATGTTTTGATGTTGATCCAATACAGATCCTTCTAGGATTTCTTATTACATTTTTCCTTTTATTGTAATTCATCCGCTGCTAGGTTATCTTAGTTGTATTGGAATAGGATCAGTGGGTGGTCTCCGATTCTCGGTGGATTTAGGATTCCCGTCAAGGCCAGGCCCTAGTTCGGGTCGTGAAAAAGTATTTAGCCTTTTATGACCCTTGGGAGTGGCACACCTTTGATCCTTCATGATTAGAGGTTTATTATGTCCTAAATGTGGATGCATACTATTTTTGTAAGTTCACTTTGTGTATTGGGGCATGGCATTCCCTTATCTTGGAGGTCTGAAGTCATTGCATGCCCTTGTGCTAAATAATTCCAAATTTTTCAATAGTTAACTCCTTTTGTTTGCCTCTAAGTTCTACACTTTGTAGATGACTTTCCAACCATATTTGTCCTTGTTATACTCCCGATCATTGCTACTAATATCTATATGGTCTCCTGATATCAAACAAAAAGAATTGGTGCAAACTACCCAATAGAATCCATCGAGATACACTAGAACAACACATAGCTCAAGCTAGTTACACTAGTTTTCTTGTCTAAATGCTATGTGACCCATTTGATTCTTGCCTTTATTTGAACACACCTTGAACTCTATAAACATTTGATCTAACAATTAATTACTCAAATATGGCATAAAAAACTCATTACATACATAAAGTAGTCCTCAAAACTAGGCTAGATACGTACAAATAAGGACATTTAGGAGCATAAAAACTCCTAAGATTACCACCCCACACTTAAATCCTTATTCATCCTTGAACAACTCCTTACATTCAGTACCATACAAGGAGGACTCCAATAATACTACTAAAAAAGAGTCACTTAAGAAATAAGTATATGACTACATGAACAACAATGTCCACATTAAGAATGTCATATACATTAGAATGCTCATGACAGCTACATTAAAACACTTAAACCTCAATAATTAACTCTACCAATTTGCAAAAACACATGTGTATTACTCACCAAAGATATTATACAAGTTACCTAACTATCAGCCCACACCACAAGAGAGTTACCTATATTCATTCACAAATATACAATGCATCACAAGAATGGGTGTAAGAATAAAATTTCGTTCACTCTCAAAAAGCATTCACATTTCAACTAAGATAAACCATAGTTTTCCCTTAGTGTAGTACTCTATTAATATCATAATATTGACGTTCAAGATCAAGTAGGACTTAAAGGGTTGTAATTTTGGCTAAGGGAAATGTAGGAACTATTTAGGACAGTAAGAGTGACTATCTTTCCTAAGCTCTTTATTACATCACACTATACATTGAACTCCTCTCTATACAACCAATTTCTCACCACTTCTATATTTCTAGGTCTCTTTGTTTACCCCATTTCCTTAAGATTGTCCACATATAGTAAGAAGGGAGAATTCTTAATCAATATATGCTTTAGCTTTGATCAAATTTCATATTTCCACTACCTCATTCCTAACCACATTACATAAAAATTTTCACACCAATAGCTACTGTTTTCTCGGGGCTTCAAATTTACCTCTTTCCTTTTTAATTTTTTCACTCCTTAACCATATTAACTTTTCAACTAAAACACTTATAAACTTTGAATAAAATTTGGGTCAATCTAAAAATGGCAAGAGGCTTCATATGAGGCTACCAAAGAATAGGCTAAAGGATTAACCGGGCTACAAAGATCATACAACATGGCTAGGTAAAAGACGGTTTGAGACATGGCTATCAAAGATATTCCTATATCATTTCTTAAACCCAACATTATTTATTTCACTTTACAAACACACCAGGAAAGTTATAGTCATCAATATGAAATAAGGAATATAACAAAATACCTCACCCATAATGGAACATGCTCAAATAAAGTAAGATACCTATAGACTCAAACCTAAACAACAACAACAACAAAAACAACAACAAACCCAGTGTATTCCCACATAGTGAGGTCTGGGGAGGGTAAGATGTACGCAGTCCATACCTTTACCTCTAAAGAAGTAAAAAGGTTGTTTCCGATAGACCCCCGGCTCGAGACACGGAATACTAAACAAATTCATAGTAAAGCATGGAACACAATGGCATAAAATAAATACGACACCCACAAGTAATAGTAAATAGAGAAAAATAAACAGATTTGTAATAAAGCATGAAACAAGGTATCATAACAAGAATAATACCCCCACCAAGTAATGCCCTGCACTAGCGACCCAAACTGACCCTAGCCTTCTGCCCTAATTCGCGTCCTCCAGATCATCCTATCGATGGTCATGTCCTCAGTGAGCTGTAACTGCTCCATGTCCCTCCTAATCACCTCTCCCCAGTACTTCTTCGGCCTACTCCTACCCCGCCTAAAACCATCCAAAGATAGCCTCTCACACCTACGAATCGGGGCATCCATGCCACTGCTCATCATGTGTCTGAACAATATCAATCGGACTTTCCACATATTTACCTCCACAAGAGTCACACCAACCTTCTCCCTGATAGTTTCATTCCGAACTCTATCCCTCTTAGTCAGCCCACACATCCAACGCAACATCCGCATTTCCGCCACCTTTATTTTTTGAATTTGGGAGTTCTTAAATGGCCAATACTCCGCTCCATACAACATGGACGGACGGACTGCCACCATGTAGAATTTGCCTTTAAGCTTGGGAGGCACCTTCTTATCATACAACACCCCCGAAGTGAGCTTCCACTTCATCCATACCGCCCCAATACGGTGCGATACATCCTCATCAATCTAACCATTACCCTGAATCACGGACCCGAGATACTCAAAACTATCCCGCTTACATACAACCTGTGATTCCAACTTCACTACCACCTCATTCTCCAGCCTCACGTCATTAAACTTGTATTCCAAATACTCTATCTTGCTCCTACTCAACTTGAACCCTTTAGAATCAAGAGTTTGTCTTCACACCTCTAATTTATCATTAAAAACCCTCCGTGTCTCATCAATCAAAACTACATCATCTGAAAAAAGCATACACCAAGGCACCTCTCCTTGAATACGTTGCGTCAACACATCTATCACCAAAACAAACAAAAAGGGACTAAGACTAGATCCCTAATACAATCCTATCAAGACAGTGAAATGCTCTGATTCTCCTCCCGCCGTCCTCACCTGGATTTTAGCTCCATTATACATGTCCTTAATTGCTCTGATATATTCCATCGGGAGTCCACTCAACTCCAAGAATCTCCAAAGCACCTCTATGGGGACTTTGTCGTATGCCTTCTCTAAGTCGATAAACACCATATGCGGGTCCTTCTTCCTTTCCCTATACTGTTCCACCATCCTCCGCACCAGGTGAATTGCCTCCATCGTCGAGCGTCCAGGCATAAGTCCAAATTGGTTATCCGAAATAGACACTATCGGTCTCAGCCTCACCTCGACCCCTCTCTTCCAAATCTTCATAGAGTGACTCAATAACTTAATACCCCTATAGTTATTGCAACTCTGAATGTCACACTTGTTCTTATAAAGAGGGATCATAGTACTCCACCTCCAAGCCTCGGGCATTTTCGCCGTCTTGAAAATTTTGTTAAATAATCCAGTCAACCACCTTAAACCAGCCTCACCAGAAAACTTCCAAAAATCCATTGTTATCAGGCCCCGTTGGCCTACCCCTTCGCATCCTGTGAATAGCCTCTCTTACCTTCTCTACCTTAAAACGTCTACAATAACTAAAATCCTGACACTCCTCTGAGTGCTCCAGCTCCCCTAACACAATACCTCTATCCCCTTCATCATTCAAGAGCCTATGAAAATATGACTACCATCTATTCTTAATGTGGCCGTCCTCCACCAACACTATACCGTCCTCCCCCTTAATGCACTTCACCTGATCGAGGTCACGACCCTTCCTCTCCCTAGCCTTAGCGAGTCTAAACTACTTTTTCCCCTCCTTTCTCCTGTAACCCCACATACAAGCTCTCAAATGCTGCCATCTTAGCCACCGTAACAGCTAACTTAGCCTCCTTCCTAGCTAACTTGTACTTATTCCTATTTATCCACTTCTCTTCTTCGTGCTCAATCTCAACCAACTTAGAATACGCCCAATTTCTTGGTCTCCACTTTGTTCTTAACCTCTTCATTCCACCACCAATCCCCCCGATGATGCCCGGACCGACCCCTAGAAACACCCAACACCTCACTAGCATTCTCCCTGATGCACCTAGCCACCCTATCCCACATATTATCCACGTCCCCCCTACGCTCCCACACCTCTATTCCTACCAACTTTTACCCTATCTCTCATGTATTCACTCGCGTCAAGCCGTCCCACTTAATTCTAGGTCTACACTCCTCACTCCTTCTCTTCCTATTCTTCTTTATACCAAAATCTATAACCAAGAGACTATGCTGGGTCAAAAGATTCTCACTTGGGATGACATTACAGTGCTTACACAACACCTTATCCCCTTTCCTAAGCAATAAAAAGTCAATCTGGGTCTTAGCTATCGCGCTTTGGAAGGTGATCAGATGATTGTCCTTCTTCGGGAAGCCCAAGTTCACCACCACCATCCCAAAGGACCTCGCAAATTCCAATAGAGTATCCCCCTCTTCATTTTTTTCCCCAAAACCAAACCCACCATGCACATCACCAAAGCCTCCCAATAATGCCCCGATGTGCCCATTGAAATCTCTTGCTACAACAATCTGCTCCGAGTTAGGCACATCTCTCATCACCTCATCCAAAGCCTCCCAAAACCGCATCTTCTCCTCCCCATCCAAGCCCACCTGCGGCGCATAAACACTACACACGTTCAGGGTAAGCCCCCCAATGACCAACTTAATAGTCATCAACCTATCACAGATCTTCTTTACCTCCACTACCTGACCTCTAAAATCTTCATCTACTAAGATGCCAACTCCATTCCTACACCTCTCGCTCCCAGAGTACCAAAGCTTGTAACAATCCATCTCCCTAACCTTAGACCCTACCCACTTGGTCTCTTGAACACACGCAATATTGATCCTCCTCGTTCTAAGAATCTTCCCAAGCTCTATGGACTTACCAACTCTATCATCACGTCTTTCTCTACCGCCCCTGAGGCCAAACCTTGGCCTCCCTCCCACCCTCACTCTTTCCTCTTCCCTCAGCCCCACAATAGCCCCTTCCCCAACCCCCTCGGACATGACCCTATCCAACCATCAATGCCTACAACCACTACTACAAGAAAATATAAATAATGATAGTAACAAAGCAGCAACAGGAAATACAAGGCTCACACAAAGTAGAAGAAATAATCAAGAAAAAAAACTAAACTCAAATAGGGAGAAAAAACAAAACCAAGGTAAGGACAAAACTAACAGTAAGAAAAATAGAGCACACTAATGCCTGGCACCAAGGACAGCCAAGCAAATAATAAAGAGCGGTACAAGTCACGAATAAACTACAGAAAGACAATAAAGATACCCTCAAAGCACGCACTATATCTAAATTTTAAGAACAACAACTACTAGAAATCCAAATAACAGACAGTAAATCCCACGCAAATTATAGGTAACTAAAATATTAAAAAATCGCGCGATAAAATAAATTTCAAGGGTTAAAAGTCACCGGAATATGTATATCATGTAATCTGCTCTTACTTGTTGTGCTGGAACCTGGCAAATTAGGTTGTCGGAATCACTTCATCGGAAAGTCGCCGGTTTAAATCTTGACAGTAGTTACAATATCCTGTAGAGACCCCCACTTGGATTTTCTGGCTCTGCCGCCTTTACCACCGACATTTGTTGAACTAGTTCGCCGAATCTGATCGCGAACCAGTAACCACCAAGTTGCTGCCTTTGAAAATCTGATGATATTGGAGAAGGGAGAGAGAAAGGGAGGGGGAAAGAGAGAGAGACAAAGAAAGAGAGGGAGAGAGAAGTGTACCTACCTATCGCTGGTGTTATTTCACCGTCGGCGTCTACTTCATAGAAACTGACCAGTCACATCAAAGAGAACGCAGGGGGAGTGAGAGACCAAGAGAGAGAGATGGAGCAACGTACTTACCTGTCGCCGGCGTCTTCTTCGATGGCGATGGAACGGTCAAGTTAAATAAGGCATTGAAAGATACATTAGTTAGAGAGAAGGAGCGAAAGAGTTTATGAAGGATCCTCTATTCTTCATTAACTTCAAGACACATGTATTGTAATCCCCCGTACGCCATATCTGTGTACATATACCTAAAGTATATTAGGAAATGGAACAACACTGGATGACTGAGCAAATGTCTATGAATACTTATATATGGCATTTTTAACTCAAACCTAAACAATAGATTGAATTCAAACTAAGCTAACATTGCTCAATAGTCATATGACTGAGACTAGGTGACTCAAAAGTACTCACTCTAATCTATATATATGCTTTTACATTAAAACTCACTTGCATCATCTGATCATACATAACAACTATAAAGAACATCTCACTTATTCCTAATGCAAAAATTTTAATATTTCCTTTTAAAAATGAAAATGGGCTACTAGGTTCAAAGACACTCCCTCATACAAGAACTAAAAAGAAAAAACAAGGGGTAGGTGAAGTATGCCCCTACTAGATTGACAACAACCAAAACTAAAACTAATCAAAGGTAAAATCTTTTTGTAATTATTTCAAATTTAGTGACATATAAAAAAAATAAAAATAAAAATCCTATAGTAGTATTTTACCCTAAGTAATTAGAAGATTCCCCACCCTAAACTTAAAATCACACATTGTCCCAAACTATAAGTAGAAGTAGAGATAGAAAAATGGCCTAAGGCCTAGATAGTATCATCTTAAATATCAATGAGATCTGATGTACCACACACCTACTTTTTCTTATGCTCCTTATCATAGATTGCCAGTATTTAGACTGTAGGTCAACCTGTGACTCAAACAAAAGCAAAAACTACAGTGATACTAAAGAAAAATAAGAAAATAAAGGCCTACCTAACTTGGGTTGCTTCCCAAGCAGCGCCTGGTTTATTGTATCAGGATGACTCATATCACTAATCTTCAACCATATTCCTTAAATAACTTCCTCCTACTCGGATCCCATTATATCACTATTTTTTGACATTTTGAGTGCTCACTCTTAAGATCTGAAGCTTTTTCCTCACTTGTCTTTTAAAGCTCCTCCTCATATGTCAGCACTTCAGGCTTAATGGATATTTTAGTCCACTCTATGAGATAGTTTGAAGAGGTAAATAGAGGTTAGCACTCATCTACCCCACACTCCTCTACTTTCATGGCTATAATAATATATAAGTCCTTATAGTGTGATATTGGATTGGGTGTTTTGTGTACCTTAAAGATCACCTATTCATCCTTCAGTCTCATTGTTAGAGTTCTCTAACTAACTTAAATTAGTGCTCCTATAGTTGACAAGAATGGATGCCCTAATATAATCGGTACCACGTCATCTACATCATAATCAAGCACAAAAAAATAAGCAGGAATAATAAACTTACCAACCTTGATGAGAATATCTTCAATAATTCCTTTAGGAACTACTCTTATTCTATTTTCCATTTCGATCACCACAAAACATGACCTCAGTTTTCGTAATCCAAGAGTGTTAAGAACAAATAGAGATATCAAATTTATTCTCTCCCCCAAGTCACTCAAATCATATATCACATCACTTTTACCAAATTTTATAGGGAGGGTGAAACTCCCTGGGTCCTTAAGTTTTATTGGAATCTTACTTATAACTACTGAATTTCATACCTCAGTAAGTGCAACCATCTCAAAGTCAACCAACTTCATCTTGTTGGTCATCAAATCCCTCAGTACTTTGCATACTTAGGCATAACTTGAAAATCATCTAGCAAAGGAAGGTTAATGTCAAGTTCTCTAAACGTGTCAACGAACTTCTTAAGGCATATATCATCCTTAGCTTTTTTCAAAATCTTAGGGAATGGTGGTGGTGGTGTCTCTTGTGTATGCTCAACTACATTTTTTTTGGGTACTCAGACTTTCTCAATTTTTTTGCATCTTTGGCTTCTCATTTTTTACTTCCTAATTTTTCTTTAGAGATTAGTCGAAGATATCTGTACCACTCTTGGAGGTGGTTGCCTTTACCTATGTTGGATTCTCTGTGTCACTTAACAAATTGCTTTGAAGTCTTGTGTTTTGTGCCTCAACAAATTACCTGAATTATGTCTCCATGTTTTTCTGGGCAAGTTGCTAATTTTTAAAATCTGCAACCATTTGTTCTTGATTGGCCAAAATCTTTTCCAATATTTCTTTAATATTAATATCTTGTGTGTTCTGTTGTTGCCGAAATTGTTGAGCCTGAGACTTATTACTTACCCTTGAGTAATTGGGATGACCCTACCAATTCCAGTTGTAGTCATTACAATAGTTAAGATTTTCCTTTTATGCATTTGCTAAAAAATTAACTAATTTTGAATTTTCTCCATATGAATTAGTAGAGTGACCACTAGTACCATAAATTTCACACCAGGAAGGGGTGTACTAAATTGTATTTACTTGGGTTGAAGGTTGATTTGCACTCAGCTTACTAAATTATGTCATCATTTGTTCTGAAGGGAGGCCAATTGAGTGGCCAAAGTTGTGAAACTGTCAAACTCAATCATCTCTGCAGGATTTTTCACCACACCTCTTGACATATCACCACGTCATTAGAGATTACCATGTGTAATTTGGTTTAGCAAAGTATACAACTCATCATAAGTTTTCTCCCAAGCCTAAACACCTACAGCTAAATCTATCAAAATTTTTGTTGTTTGGTTAAGAGCTTCAACAAAAGTATGATATAATACCTCATTGGTCTGTTAGTGGTGCAGGAAGTCCTTGAGAAAAGATTTAAATCTTTCCCATGCAAGACAAAGATTCTCATTTGTATTTTCCTTAAAATTTAGGATCTCACTTCTTAACTTTGTAGTCTTGCCTAACACAAAGAATTAGATAAGGAACTTTTTTGTCAGGTCATCCCATGATCATCCCATGAAGTGATAGAGTTTGAAGGATCTACTTTTAACCATTTCTTCAATTCACCTAAAAGTGAGAAAGGGAAGAGAACGAGCCTCACATAGTCTGTGGAGACTCTAGTAGAAATAAAGGTGTCACTAATCTCTAAAAAGTTTTATAGATAGATATGTAGATCCTCATGTGACAAGAATGTGAATATCCCACTAGTGTGCAGTAAATACATAATATTCTGTTTGGCCACAAATCTAACTCCAGGTTCTAGTCAGTGGATGGAGGTGGTAATATTAGTTACAACTAGGATTGCCAATTTGCGAACTGTCTTATGAGCTATTTGTTCTTCATCCATGATTATAGGATTCCCTTCTTCCCTTTTAACTTATGAATTGCAGTATATAAGTTCTGATTCTCTCTATAATTGATGTAAGTCCAATTGAGGTTCACAATATAGGTCAACCAAATCTACTTCCCTTACCAAATTTCTTGATATTTAAACTTGTACCAGTAAGTTCAAAAGCTAAGATCAAGTTATTAGAACTTATAGGACAATGTAGCAAAACAAAAAATTATATAGTTTCCAAATTTAAAGTCCCCACATCTGCGCCAAAAACTTGTTTCTATCCTACTACACACACAAATGTACGTGGTAGTGCAAGCGATAAAGTAGCCCTTTAGAGTTGGATGTCAACCCCACAGAGACTTGTGTCTAAAAACAATAAAATTTTAGCATTACTAAGAAGATTAAACAAATGGAAAGCATAACCAAAGAAATTTCAAATTTGAGAACTAAGAGTAGTAGTAAAAAATTTGAGATTATAAAGTGTTGGAGATAATAATGGAAAGGAATCCAGGATCAACAATCCTACTAGCTATACAATCTTTTTGGTTTAGTTATTTATCTTAGTTGTTGACTGATGAATGGTGAATTTACTACTCATTTGGACTCAGCCTTCATGCACACTACTATGATTTGAATGTAAAGTAAGGCACATTTGGGTTTAAATTTACTAATTTCTATATTTTGTAGGTATAAAAGTGCTGAGAAGAAAAAAAGTAAACTTAAGATGAAAAGGATCAAAAAGGGAATTGAAGCGCAAGATCTGGACAAGCTGAAGTAGGATTAGGATAATTCCCTCTGTTATTGTCCACAATTGCACCGAGTCAAGATAGTCAACCAAATTTGATCACGATGGACTAACCACGATTGCATGAGGGCATAAAATGGCCAAAGGGCAGAAACATCAGTCTGAACAGCCGACCCCAAATTCCATTTGAGTCTTAAAAGTCCTTAATCTTTATGGGAACCATTCTACAACCCTACCTCACATCCTTAGCTTAGGGTTTTCATAATTTCTTTGAGTTTGGGGCTAAACTTGTACTAATCTTTATCTAAGAAGACATTAGAGTGATTTTGAAGTGTAGATTCTGCATCACCCATTGAAAATTCATTGTATTCTAAAGTGTGGTTTGCCATCTCATTATTTTCTTTTGGATAATTTTGATGGAAATATTGGTTTATTGGTGTTTATTATCATTGTTATTTTCTAAATCTACCTCTTGGGGTTATGATTGATTAGGGTGCAAATGTGTGTGGGTTGTGACATATTTTTGTAGATTCTAGTTTGTTGATGACATATTATTCTATTGCCTGATTAAATTGGTTGGGATTTATGGGTGAAAGCCCCAAATACCCATATGGGTTTGATGGGTGAAAAATCTAAACTCAAAAAAGCTCTAATCCATCTTCAAAATAAGGATTTTGGGTAAACTTTAAGAATCCACATCATCCTTGAAAGAGGGATGTAGGAACCAAGGAAATAGTAGACAATTTATGGGGCATAGTTTGCTAATTTTTACTATCTTAGAAATAAGGGGGAATATGAGATCACCTATACCTTGGGTACCATCCTAGAAATAGGGGTGCCTAATTGAGGTAGTGGGTGGTTTTGATTGACACAATTGTTAGGTACTCGAAAGAGACAATGGGTGAAATCTTTGTGGTTTAGTGGAAAAACTATTCTTAAAGACTTTAGACCTAGCCTACCACATCATCATCATTAACAAAAACAACAACAAACAACCCAGTGTATTCCCATACAGTAGGGTCTGGGAAGGGTAAAATATACGTAATCCATACCACCACCTCCGTAGAGTTAGAAAGGTTGTTTCTGATAAACCCTCGGCTCAAGACAAAGAATAATAATCAAATTCATATTAAAGCATGAAACAAGATGGAATAACAAAAATAAGACACCCATACAGTAATACCCTATACTAACGAACCAAAGGCACCCCCACCCTCATACCCCCACCCTAAATCTTTCCTAACTACTAACTACGACCCCCCAAAGACACTAGCCTTCTATCTTAATTTCCTTCCTCAAAACCTTCCTATCTAGGGTCATGTCCTTAGTAAGCTGAAACTGCTCCATGTCATATATAATAACCTCTATCTAATAATTATTCAGCCTACCCCTAACCCGCCTTAAACCATCCAAAGCAATCCTCTCACACCTACGAATTGGGGTATCCGTGCCCCTCCTCATCACATGCCCGAACCATCTCAACTGAACTCCCACATCTTGTCCTCCACTGATTACCCTACAACCTTCTCCCTAATAGTATTATTACTAACCCTATTTCTCCTAGTAATCCTACACATCCAACGTAACATTCACATTTTAGCTACTTTCAATTTTTGGATATAGGAGTTCTTCACTGGACAACACTCTTCTCTATACAACATGGTCGGATGGACTGACACTCAGTAGAATTTTCCTTTAAGTTTGGGTGGCACCTTCTAATAAAACAACACTCCCGAGAAAAGCCTCCACTTCATCCAACCTGCCCCAATACGGTGTGAGATATCTTCTTTAATCTCTCTATTCCCCTGAATCATGGACCCGAGATACTTCAAACTATCCCTCCTACAAATAACCTGGGAATCCAACTTAACTACCACCTCATCCTCCTACCTCAAGTCATTAAACTTGCATTCCATATACTCTGTCTTGCTCCTACTCAACTTGAACAATTTAGACTCAAGGGTTTGTCTCCAAACCTCTAATTTATCATTCATACCTCCCCGCGTCTCATCAATCAATACTACATCATTCGCAAAAGGTATACACCAAGGAACTTCTCCTTAAATACGATGCATCAACACATCCAACACCAATGTATAATAAAATGGGCTAAGAGCCGATCCCTGATGCAACCCTATCAAGACAGGAAAATGCTCTGAATCTCTTTCCGCCGTCATTACCTGAGTCTTATCTCCATTATACATGTCCTTAATCGATGTGATGTACACCACCGGGACCCCATTCATCTCCAAGCATCTCCAAAGAATATCCCTAGGGACTTTGCATTGAATTATCATGTTCCCATTCACATCTTGTTCCTAGTAAGGCATTGTCCTAAGATCCATTTTAATTGATTACTCTCTAATTGTTCTTCATCTCGAATTAGTCCTCTAGAATCCTAAGACACGATTGAAAACCCCCAAACCATCTTGTATCATAGGTTTGAACTTAGCGAGCAACTATCATTTTGAACTTACCCAATCGCCAATCAAATTATTCCTCATGGATTCGATCTCGACTCTTAGTTGGGTAAATATATTGGAAACAACCGCCTTGCACTAAAATGGTTATGTGGTTGGGGAATAATTTGGTGTATTGAGTTAGTTTGGAATTTTATCTTACTTTCTTAAATTCAAACTTGTAAATATTTGTTTGTTATTTTCTTTTGTTTATTTTGTTAGGTAGATTTTTAGTTTTGTTTAGTTGTTACTATGGCATCTTGGGAAAAATATGATTTTGGTAGTTTGAAATCCTATTTTGATAATCCATGTCCATATTGTGATGGACCCTACTTTCTACGAGATTATAGATATGCTCCTCGGGTAGAGTTGTGTTCACTATCTCGACCCTATTGGGAACATGGTTTTTCCTCATGTAGAGGTCTAGATGTCTATCAAAGCAATTGTCCAAATGCCTCCTCTTCCCCTTATGCTAACCCAGTTTTAAGTTCTTCTTATGATTTTAATAGGTCTTATGAGAGGAAAAGAGGAGAATAAAACACATGAAATAGTGTTATTAAAGTAATGCTTCAATGTATGTTGGAGTTGATAACAACGACGGAGAAGGAAGCCACTCTTATACTGAAGGCATTTGGAGAGGAAATCAAGAAGATAGAAGACATGGGCATGGAAATAAATCATTCAAACACCACAACCATGCCCACTCTTCTAAATGAGCTTAACGTTGAAGAATCCTTTGTGATTTGGCAACCTACCATATCATCAAAATAGAAATATACTTAAATAAAGGAAATATTTCTAGAGTTGGAAGAAGAATTTAAGCAAATTTCTTGTAAACACTCTAGCCCATTTTGGGGTGAGAGTGCTAAGAATGATGAAATTCCAAAACTAAGAGAAGGGCCCCATTCTAACCAATTTTCAACATTATGCTTGGTTGATTTAATTAAAGTTTATCTACTAGAGCAAAATGATGAATTTTGAGGAGAAGGAACTCCATCCCTATATTTTAAAGTTTGATATTCCAAAAGAGCATATTGGAGCCCCACACTTGATGGACAAGGAGCACAACATCCAATGTTCAACTAATGGCTTATTCCCACCTTTACCCAAGGATCCTAATCAAAATATTAATGTTAAGTTGGGTGAAAAGGTCCAAGTCTTCGAAAGGGTGTGATAGAACATATGTATCCATGCCCTTGTATATGCCCAATGTACCTAAAGTATGTAGCGATCAAAGATTGGGAAGGAAATTCAAATTCTCTAAATTGATAGACAAATGAGAATTAAAAAGATGTCGTGTCACGATGATAAATAAGGCGTTTGATAAAAGGCAAACCATCATTTTTATATTTTTATTTATATGTTTTTGGTATAATACACATGATTTTCACATTTTGTAGGTGCTTTGGATTGGTTGGAAGCAAAAAACATGGGATAACCAAGTTTAAAAGTGTGGTATCCATGAAGAAAAAATAGGAAAAATAGAGGAGCAGATGGCCTTAGTTACCACGATCGTGGTAACACAATCGCACCTACTAGGCTGTGATCGCGCCTCTATGTCCATCCTTCCACATGGTTATCAATGTGGTTTTAGGGAGTCATTTTACCCTTATTATGCTTTTTGTGTTGTGAAGTGAGGTCACTACAAGTCATTATTTGGGGCGTGGCTCTATCATTGTGTGTATTCATTGGTTTACAATACTTGAACTTAGTTCACACAAAGCATGGAAATTTTATGAATTGATTATTTTCATTTTTAGTTCTCTTTTACTTTTAATAATGATGGTAGAAGAGCCTTTCCCTATGATGGATTGAGTGACGACATTCTTAAGGGAAGCTCATCATGATAGGGTTTTGAGCCATGGATACAGGGAAAGTCTGAGCGCCCGTGGAATTATGGAATTAGGTTTACACTTGTACTATTTGCGAAGTCTGAGTAGCCATATGGATGATTTGCCTATATTGAGCCACAATATGAGACCAAGGCTTGGGTTATCGCCATGGTTACCTAATTTTGCATGGTGTAAATGCAAAGCGAACACCCCCCTTTATCCAATTTTTTTAAAAAATCAAGGGTATAGACGTGAGAAATATTGTAACAATTCTTTTTCTCTATTTGTGACTCAAAATTTTTGACTCGTGAAAATTGGCAGATACTCTATTTTTTTCTCTAGCGGGAGGGACAATTGAGCCTCCTTGGAAAATTTGCATGCCATGTGTGGTGAGATTATTTGTTTGAATCTCATGTATATTTGTACCATCTAGAACTTTCCCCATTAGTCTCTCAAAGCTAATTTTGATTCTACTTCATTGGAGAGATGATCTTAGGCCGTCCTTATGACATTGGAAGTCCACTCTATCCTAAAAAGTCTACCAATGCCTAGATGCTATCCCTAGTCACCTATTTTAAGCCTTTAGGCCTTTCTTTGGAAAACATATTACAACCCTTTAGCCTTTCTCTAATCCCTCATTAGAACCATATCCTTCTTGAAATTAATGGTGCAAATTGAAGCTAAAATCCTAAGTTAGTGGTGGTGAACTTTAGACCAGGAAACTTTGGGCCACGACTTGTAAGTGAGTGCCTAAGAGGTTAAGGATTGAGAACAAGTGTAGGAGAAAATAAAGGACCCAACAAAGAAAATAAAAGCAAAAAGTGTGCGAGAAAAAGAAATGAAAAGAAAGTTGGTTAACCAAGGAAGCCAAAAATAGGCACATGCATAAAGAGAGGAAACAAAAAGATGTGGCCCGCGATCAAAAGATGGATTGAATAGAGTGAAAAGGATGTAGATTTTTTAGGAGGGTGTAGTAACTTCATGCCTAAATGATATCCTACCCATTCTACTTGAACCTACATTACAAGCTCAAAAATACCTTTGAGATCTCCAACCAAATGTATTCATTATAGTGGCGATTGAAAATAGGGGAAAGCCTATGGATTGGTACTTATTAACATCGAGAGTTCTTGAGATAGAGAGAGTTTCATACACAAATTCCTTATTGCATATTTGATAACTTGGTGTGTGGAATTTTCCTTCTTGTGAGGAAGCATGTAAACAAGTTGAGGTGGGTGATTTTTTCATCTCCCAAAAAATGAGGCAAAAGGAGTATAATGTAGTTGAGGTCAAAGAGGAGTCATTTATTGAGTAGTAGAGATTGTTGCATGATTTCTCTTTGAAGTCTTTTGCATCCTTGAAAATTACATGTTATGTTGAGGGGTGTCGTGAAAATAGTCTCGCCTATGTTTGAAGAGCTATTTTTGTAGAAATTAAGTTGAAATCATCATGATCATTCGGGTCATCTAATTTGGGCATAAAAGTGCATTGTCTCATGGTAAAAGGTAGTGTTTCTTGAGGACAAGCACATCTTTAAGTTGGGGGTGTTGATTAGTGGTGAATTTACTACTTATTTTCACTCAACCATCGTGCACTCTACTATGATTTGAATGTAAAGTGAGATACATTGGGGTTAAATGTACTAATTCCCATATTTTGTAGGTATACAAGTGCTGAGAAGAAAAGAAGTAAACTTGAGCGGAAAAGGATCAAAAAGGAAATTGAAGTGCAAGAGCGGGATAAGATGAAGCATGATCAGGATCGAGCCCTCAATTATCACCCACGATCGCACCGAGTTAAGATAGTCAACCAAATGCAGTCATGATGGACTAATAACGATCACGGTGAATGCGATTGCGACCAATCTTCCATGATTGCGTGAGGGAAGAAAATGGCCAAAGGGCAGAAATATCATTTTGAACAGCTGACCCCAAATCCCATTTAAGGCTCAAAACCCCTTCTTCTTTAGGGGAACCATTCTACAACCCTACCTCATATCCTTAGTTTAGTTTTTTTCAATTTCCTAGAGCTTGGAGCTAAACTTGTACTAATCTTGAGCTAAAAAGACTTTAGTGTGACTTCAAGTGTAGATTTAGCATCACCCATTGAAGATTCTTTGTATTCTAAAGTATGGTTTTCCATCTCTTTATTTTCTTATGGATAATTTTGATGGAAATATTGGTTTATTTGTGTTTATTATCATTATGATTTGCTAGATCTACCTCTTGGGGTTATGCTTGATTAGGGTACAAATATATGTGGGTTGTGATGTGTTTGTGTAGATTCTTGTTTTTTTTTATGATTAGTTCTTCTATTTCCTAATTAAATTAGTTTGGATTTTTGGGTGAAAGCTCCAAATACCCACATTGGTTTTATGGGTGAAAACTCCAAACTCTAGAAAGATCTAAGCCACCTTAGAAAAAAGGGTTCTGGGTGAACTTTAGGAATCCATATCATCTTTGAAAGAGGGAAGTGGGAACCAACACCATAGTAGAAAATTTATGGGCATAGTTTACTAATTTTCACGATCTTATAAATAAGGGTGAATATGAGGTTGACTATCCCTTGGGTACCATCCTAGAAATAGGAGTGCCTAATTGAGATAGTGAATGGTTTTGATTGACACACTTGTTAGGTTCTCGAAAAAGCGAATAGGTGAAATCTTTGTGGTTTAGTTGAAAAACTAGCCTCAAGGACTTTATACCTAGCATACCACATCATCAATGATTAGAATTTGCATCTAATTATCATGTTCTCGTGCACATCTTGTCCCGAGGAAGGTATAGTCCCAAGATTCATTTTAATTGATTAGACTCTAATTGTTCTTAGTCTTGAATTTTTCCACCATACGCCCAAAAGTTGCACTCATATTCAAAATGATTGAAAACCCCCAAACCATATTTTATCATATGTTTGAACTTAGTGAGCAACTATCATTCCGAACTTACCCAACTCTGCCACTCATATTATTTCTCATGGATTGGACCCTAACTCTTACCTTGGCAAATATATTGTCAATGACTGCCTTACAATAAATTACATGTGTAAGTCGAGAGTTATCATTGACTCATGGGGTTGATAACATGATAATGGAATGGTCATCATCCAATCGTCTATCTAAGTTAGAACCAAAACTATATTGTTGAGTATGGATGTGAGAACTAACTTAAAAGAATTTATATTTCATCCCTTATTTGAAAAAAATGGGTGAATAATCTATATTCCTATACTAACCACAAATCCTAACTTTAATTCATGTAAAACATAAGTTCCCACTTCATATATCCCATAATCTAATCTATTGTTACTCTTTTTGGGCTAACAAGAGAAACATAGGTTTATTCTAAAGGTTTCAAATCCATAGAATAGTAATAACAAGAATATATGAACAACCAAACATGATTATAAAAAATAAACCAACTCAATTATAAGCTAAGTATTCATGTTCTTGGCCAAAACCCTAGAATGAGGGTGTTTAGCCACTCATAGTTTTACAATAAATTAGAAGATTGAAATTCATACATAAAGACAAAAGTAAACTAAAGTAAAAGAATAATAACACTAATTGTTGACTTCTCATATTTTTCTCCAGACCTAAAAGTAGTCTAATGTATTTACATTAAGATCTAGTGTCCTATTTATACTATGGAAGGATATAGCCATTTTTGACCCTTGGGCATGGCACATCCTTGTTCCTGTATGATAAGGGGATTGACACACCCTAAACATGGATGAAAACTATTTTGGAAAGTTTATTTTGTGTCATATGGTGTGAAACGGCCTTATCTCAGAGTTCTGTGGGCGTGGCACACCATTGTACATCAAAATTTTTCAATAGTTTACTGCTTCTGTTTTCCTCTAAGTTCACCACTTTTTGGATAAATTTTCAACCTCATTTGGCCTTTTTATTCTCCCGGTCATTTATGCTAACATATTACATGGTTTCCTATGACATAAAAAATATGAATTTGTGCACATGACACAATAGAGTCCATTGAGATACCCTAGAACAACACATAGCTCAAGCTAGTAACACTAATTTTCTGGTGTAACTCTATGTGACCCATTTGATTATTGGCTTGATTTAAACAGACATTTAACACTATTAACATGTGATTTAACACTTACTTACTTAAATATAACATAAAAAACCCATTTATAATACAATGCAACCCTTAAAATTAGGCTAAATACGTATAAATAATGATACTTAGGTGCATAAATACACCTAAGATCAATCTAATATATCAATAGTGACAACACTAGAAAAGTTATTTTAAATAAAATGGTATATGAAAGGTAAAAACACACTCAAAAATACCTTTTATACTTATTATAATAGTCGTATTATCGCCCACTAGCCATAAATTGCAGTTGATGATCTGAGGTGGATTTATGCATCTCAATGTTGTTATCCGGGCTTGTTTAGCCTTGGTTTGAGGAATTCACTTGTGTTTAATGATTAAGTGTTTTTATATTTTATCATATATTTTTTTAAATGCATGATTATAATGTTTAAGGTCTGTTTCAAAATTTTTTTGAATCAATTTGGTCACCTAGAGTTTAGACGATAAAACTAGTGTTACTAGCTTGAGCTATGTTTTATTCTATTGATCTTGATGGATTCTAGTGTGAGCATGGAGTTACTAAGGTTATTATGGTATAATTATGTGTGTAATAACTTGTTTATAGTTTTTAAGGTTAAATTTAAACAAGCCATGAGACAAAACAATAAGTTAAAGATCAAAAGGACAAAACTAGTACTCTTAGTATAATTTACTAGTTCATCGTATTGAATTATTTGTAGTTTTGAGATCTAATTGGTGGTGTTTGATTCTATATTTTTATGGATGACTTGATCAATATGATATATGGATTATACAAAAGGTTTAAATAAATTGGAAACAATATCACATGGCTTTGAATGGATAGACAAAACACATGGGGCAAGATTTGACCAAAAATAGACGTTTGGAGTCATTGGCGTACCACAGACCTTACACACCACTTTAGGGATGTGAAACCTTTGTAAGTATCCTAGGAAGTAAATTACAGTATCTCACTATTATAACGGCGTTCCCTGTACCCTAGGCACTGCTATATGGGCGTTGCACGCTGTTATATCAAAATTAGTAGCTTTAGTCCAAGTATAAATAGGACACTTTGATGTTAGATTACACACCTTGGTCGACCTTGGGACTTTGAGGGAGGATGTATAACACGTAAAATAGGGTTTTATTCCATTACTTTAGGTTTTTTGGTATTTTAACATGTATTCAATCATTATGATTACAGTTACGTCCATGAGAGGCTAAACACCCTTTACCACGGTTAAGGTCAAGAACATGAGTATTATTTTTATGAATTGATTTGGTTTGGTTGTTTATTATCCTTTTTATCACTATTTTAAGTATTATCAAACCTTATAATACATGCATAATCATCTTTTGAACTTGAAAAGAGGAACAAGAGGATATAACGTGGGATATATAGAATAGAACTGTAATCTTCCAATTTAATGAAGTTATAATTTTCATTTAGGATAGGAAAATACATATGTTATATATTTGTTTCAAATATGGGATGAAATATGAACATATTTAAATTAGTTATCGCATCCTCTCTTAACAATGTTATTATGGGGCTAAATTAGATAATAGACTAGAGGTTCAGAAGGCCATAGTCATAATATGAATCCCCTGAACCAAAAACCAAGATAATCAACCAAAACATTGAAGTTTCTGGCATAATATGATTATTCACAGTGCCTTTTCTCTAGGCTTTTCCCTATAATTGTTCAACCCTTTACTTATAGCATTGTTCAGTTTATTCTAAGTTTATAACTTTCAAACAATCTTTGCTTACGTAACACCTGATTAATCTTTATAGTTGAAGTAGAATAGGATAGTTGTTTAACATAATTTATTATGAAATCGATACGTGGCTTTTAATGGAAATTTTAGTACTTGGTAGACCACATACACTTGCGTGTTCAATAAGTTTTTGGCACCATTGTTGGGGATATGTAATTTGGTAATATCATATTTCTAGTATTACATTTTGATTTTTTTGGAGATTTTCACTTTGTCCTAGTGTCTGAATTTGCAATTAACAAGTTAACACACTATTAGGAAGGATGGGGATTGAGAATTTATTGAACTACAACTTGATCCCAATCAACGCTTTCACCAATAGAGGAGAGAAATAGTCATTCTCTACTATATCCTAAAATTCACGAGGAACGGGATAGTCCTGATCCTATAGCTAAGGATCCACCGGCTAGCAAAATAGTACACAAAGTAGAAATCCCAATCGCAACTAATGTGACCTTCGTTATTTGTAAACTATTTCCTAGAGGTATATTTGAACTAATATAGAATATGGTGCAACTTCTTCATAGAATTGGACAATTCACTAAGCTATCACATGAAGATCCAAAAGTCCACCTACAAAAATTTTTGGAGAACAATGACACATTTATCCTTATGTGTGTGTCTACTGATTATTTAAGGCTGACAATCTTCCCCTTTTCACTTTTGATTGAAGAAAAAAGTGGTTGAATGTAGAGTCTTCAGGTTCAATCGCAACTTGGGATGACACACCCAAAAGTTCCTCATCTGATTCTTTCCATCTAGCAAGACTACAAGACTATGTAGTGATATTTTAAGATTCAAGTAGAGGCCATATGAGAACCTATACAATGCTTGGGATATATTCAAATCTCTTTTTCAATACTATCCACAACACCAACAGTCCAATGAGGTACTAGCTTACACTTTTGTTAAGGAACTTCACCATAATAAGAATATTTTTTATATTGAGCAGTTAGTGTTCAAGCATTGGAAAAGACTTATAAAGACCTATACACTTTAATGAACAAAATTACTCAAGTAAATCCTGATTGGCATGGTGATACCTTGAGGAGATCATTGAAAAAGGCTGATATTATGATCGAAGTTGATAGCATAACAACCTTAGTTGCCTAAATATCTTCTCTCAAAAATTAAATGATGACACAATTTAGCAATTGGGTGTAAAACAGGCTCTGACATAGGTTAATAGGTGCAACAAGATTCGATATGGTGGGAGATTTATGGAAATATTTGCCACTCTATAGACTTGTGTGGTGCAAATCCTGAAATTGTCAACTTTATGGGCAATGGACAGAAATTAAATTATGGTAATGCCTACAATCAAAAGTGGCAGACTCAACCAATCTATCCTTAGGGAAACAATCAGCAGCAATAATTTCAGCAGCCTCAACACAATACACAGGCCAGTAAAATAGATAAAACCTTGAAAAAGATTTTGGACATCCAAGAACAGATAGCTGCTGAAACAAAAAAATCAGCAAGTAGCTCAGAAACAATTAGAGTAGTAGTTGGGGTAATTACATCAGGCACATATTACCAAGACTTAGGGTGGTTTTCCAAGTGATAATGAACCTAATAAACATATAATGGAAATCAATTTGAGGAGTGGTATAGATCAGAATGAGAGGCCTACATATACAAATAAGGAGGCAGATGTAGAGTTAGCTCCTTAGCCGGTAGCAGACAAAGTTGCTAAAAATTTGAGGAAATTTAAGTACCCAAAAACAAAAGTTATTGAGAAGAAAATACCACCACCACCGTTTCAAAAATAGTTACAGAAAGCAAAGGTGGATGAATGCTTCAAGAATTTCTTTGACATATTTTGAGAAATTCACATTAACCTTCCTCTTCTAGATGCATTACAGGGAATGCCCAAGTATGATAAGTATATGAAGGACATGGTGACTAAAATAGTAAATCTATAGGATATTGAGACCATATCACTTACTGACAAGTACAGCTTGGTGGTATTGTAGAAGATGCCCAAGAAATATAAGGACCCTAAGAGCAAACTCACCATTCATATTGGTGATAACGAAGAGGTTCATGGAACTAGATATTTAAGGTAAAGTATAAATTTGATACTGTTATCAATGTTCAATACTCTGGCTTTGGGGAAGTCGAGTTCATGCTCTGTGCTACTCTAGATAGCAGATCGAACCATAATCATCTTAAAGGAATCATTGATGATGTTCTCATTAAGGTTGATAATTTTATTCTCCCTGCTCACTTTATTATTTTGAATTATCATGTTGATGATAGGGTGCTGATTATCTTGGATATCCATTCTTAGTGATAGAAGGTTCATTAATAGATGTGAGAGAGAGCACACCCAAAATAAGGTTGGATTATGAAGAGATGGTCTTTAAAGTTTCTAAGACGCTCAACACACCTTACCAATATAACGATTTGTGTATGATTACAGTGATGGAAGTGGATGAGTGTGGGTTGGTAGAAAGTGCACCACCAAGGACCCCTATGGACAATCTTATTGAGTCGCCTAAGACACCACCCAAGCCTCAGCTAATGATAATTGATAAGCCTAATAAGGCTATTATTGAAAAATATATTGACCTTGAGAGTTGAGACTCAAGAGTTCAGAAATAAATAAGAAGATGGCCTCCAAGCAGAAGGACAAGAAGAATGAATTTAGTTGAGTAGTGATAGTGTGACATGCCATGAAACTAAATAAGGAACTTCTTGGGAGGAAACCCAAGTTAAGGTAGGTTTATTTTTAGTAATTTTAGTTTTTACTTCATGTAGTGTTTGTTTTGTTTTAGTCATAGGTCGATGGAATGTTTGAGTACCATAAATCTGAGCTAAGAAGCACGACAAAAACTAAGCGTGGGTCCCTACACCATCTTGATGTGAAAAGATGCTACTAACTAGGCTTAATGTCTTCATGTACTATTTCTTTCTCTACTTTTAAATTTAACTTTGGGGACAATTGGGTGAAGTGATGCTGTAGGGTAAGTCTTAAGTTTTAAGTCTTAGTTGCTTTCTTAGTTATTTTTTATTAAGCTTGAAAAATATGAAAAATACAAAAACGATTTTCCTTTTTAGTTTTGAGTATTTGGTTGACAGTTTAGTAGGTTCACACTTCACCCACCCTGTGGTTGTTCTTTTCGATTCTTTTCCATAGGGGTGCCCTTTGAACCCAGTATCCACTTTTTTTTTAAGAGAAGATTTTATAATTTTTGTGATTAGGAAATTGGGCTGTTCTAGTTGGTGCTAAGAAAGATTACATGATGCAAGTTGTTTTGTATGTAAAAAGCATGTTGATGCTTTGAATTACTGCTTTTGAGCCTTTTTGGCTCTTATTTATGACTATGTTGGCTTAATGTTGAATCCATGCTATTGTTCGGTTAAGAGTCTATAATGATCCTACTTTAGTTGAGCATGTGCCATGTGTATGTAAGGTTTCGTATATTCCCTATTGCACTTGATGTCTATAACATTCTTGGTGTGTGTACAAACAGAAATAAGGAATGTGGATTTAGGAAATGTATAGGCAGTTCTTTGATAACCATGTTCATACCTTTTTTATCTACTCTTGTGCACAATCCTAGTTAGCCCTATTGAGCCTTTAGCCTATATCTTTGGTAGACATATATGTAGCCTATTACCTTTCTTTGGTTTGACTTTAATTTGATCCAAAGCTTCTAAGAACTTTTGTTAAATATTAATTGAGTTAAGGAGCTGAAATATAATTAAGGAAAAGGTTCAAGTGAAGCCCCGAAGAAATAGCTATTGGTGTTGAAAATTGATGTGTGTTGTGGTTGAGAGTTGTGTAATGAAGAAAATGAAGATTGTTCAAAATTAAAAAATGTATTCATAGATAATGCTTTCACTACACTGTATCTGAATTAGATCAATGAGATGGGGCAAAACATGAGAAGCGCGTAGATGAATTTGGTGGAAATTGTTTTTTTGTAGATTGATCTTAATTTTCATGTGATGTATTAAAATGCTTAGGGAAGTTAGTCTCTACTATTGGCCAAATAGTTCCTACATATCCCTTAGCCTTTATTACAACCTATAAATACTTATTTGATTTTAAGCCTTAACATTCTGATAGTAGTGTAGTATTACACTAAGGGAAAGTTTATGGTTCATCACGTGTAACTTGTGAATTATTTCTGAGAGTGAGAGTAATTTGATTCTTATACCGATTTTATGACAAATTGTATCTATGTGAGCGATTATGGGTAACTTTGTTGTTGTGAGGGCACATGCTTCATGATTATTGGGTTATTTGTATGATATCTTTTACTGAGTAATATGCATGAGTCTGTGAACTTGGTAAGTCAATTCTTGAGGTTAGGATGTTTTGATGTAGTTTTCACAAGCTTTCAATTGTGTGTATAACATGTTAAGTGTAAAAACTTGCATTCTGTGTAGTCATTATCGTACTATCTTTAGTGTCTTTACTTTTTGTAGAAGTGTGGAGTCTTATCTTAATATGATTCTTATAGTGGAGTTGTTTGATGACAAACAAAGCTTTAAGTGTGGGGTGATATTTGAGGTGGATTTATGCACCTCAGTGTTGTTATCCAGGCTTATTTATCCTTGTTCGGGTGAATTATCTTTTGCTTAATGAGTAAATCTTTGTATAGTTGAGAATCTATGTCTTAAACTTCTTAATTATAATTTTTAAGGTGTGTTTCAAATAAGTTTGGAATCAATTTGGCCACCTAGAGTTTAGATGAGAAAACTAGTGTTACTAGCTTCAGCTATGTGTTGTTCTAGTTGATATCGATGGATTCCATTGTGCGTAATGATTTTGTAACACCCAAAATCTAGGACCCTAAATACTACATGGTTCTCATGACCTTGAAGGACAACAAGCTATCCCATGATTGATATTTATACCTGTATACTGCATAATATACTGTATAATGCAGAAACATGAACTAAAAGGACATAAGGTTCAAAACTGTAACATAACTGATAAAAATATAACATCTGGATGGCGTATGAAATACCAAAAACAACTGAAATAACTGTCTGAACTTGATAGACTGGAAAGCCTCTAACTGACTGAACGGTTTGAATAAGGAGTTGATGGGACATGTTCCCAACTAACTCCAACTAATAAATAAATTAATGAGATAATAAAGTAATTATTATTTCCTCAAAAGATGAGGACTCACTTCTAGCTCTGACTGCTGAGACTGGAATCTACTGATGCTCTGGAGCTCGTTTCTCTGAACCTATGGTATAAGACACCATAGCACAAATGCTTCAGTACTTTGAATGTACTGGTATGCATGTAAGGTAGGTTGAATGCATGGGGTTCGTATGCATAAACAATACTGACTAACTGACTAATATGAACGTGAGAATACATGCATGTATACATAGTAACTATAACTCAAATCGTGATAACATGAGTTTATTGATAACTAACATAACTAATGACTGAGTTCTGATAACGGATAACATGAGTGACTGTATCTAACAGTGCTAAATTATATGGAACTAGCTGAGTTCCGTACTGTATCTGAGTTGATTGTATCTAACAATCCTGAATTCTATAACACAAAATTGTGGGAAGTAGTCATCTAACCGACATGCCCCAAATGACGCATTATAGCTGAATTGGGGTCCAATCTGTGCCCTTATTGGAAGGGTGTCAATACCACGCCACTGGTAAGGACAACATGTTAGTGACCCTCGACTAGCAGGTTACTCTAATAAGAACAGTAGGAACCCTTAACTAGGAGGTTAAGCCACCTCATCTACCCTAAACTAGCAGGTATGATGTCTCAACCTACACTGGCTACGTAGTTCTTAAATGCAAGGATTGCTTCTAAGAATCACACCCTCTACTGGCAGGCGAGTTCCCATCCTTGGGTTCACTCGATGCTAATATCTACTCCCATCTGAATAGACACTGAACATGAATTAACTGATCTGAACATGGACTGAGTTTACTAAATTCCGTTAACTGACGGACTACTACTGCTATCTGGCAAATGAATGAGTTCGTGAGAATACTGAGGTTACTGAATTACTGAGCTTTCCTGAGTCACATGGCTCACTGATTTCTATGGATCATGGCTTGACTGAGGATATCGTGAAAAATATGACACTGGCTCTAGGCATACAATTAAATTTTTAGGTACAATTACCCTCAGGACTCGATGGAAAGAAACTGACAAAGCATGACATTCTTGAATACATGACCAACATCGCAATCCATAATTCATTTATTGAGGCAATTCATAAAACATGTGATATGCATAAGTTTGTACATAAATGGGGATTTCGTAAGATCATACTAGTTGGGCATTTTTTTCCTTCACATAGGTATTTAATCAAACACATGGTAAGCATAGTATATGTAGACAACATTATATAACAAATAAACATCATGATTCAACTGTAATTTCATAATCGAAGGGTTTAATCATAGGTCCACATGAATCTACCTTTATACAAATCAATTCCACATAAAATTGATCACCCAACATGGATTAAAATTCAATTGGTCATTATCAACATGAACAAAAGCAACCCAACAAGAAATTCATAAAGAAATCCATAAAGTTTAACTTTGAAAAGAGATTCTTGGGCTCCATGATCGAAAGGAGTCCATGAATGAACACTATGCATACCTGGGTTGTGTTTCTTGAAGTTCTTGAACTTGAAGAATTTGAATCTCTTAGTTCTTGAAGAAGATTTGGATTTTGTTCTTAGGGATTATTCTTAGATAGAAAATCCTAATTTTGTTATTGTAGATGGATAATGAATTTATAAGCTTTGATCAGATATAACTAGGTATATAAATGGGTGGTAAAAGACCAAAAAGCCCCTTTAAAAATGGCTTTAAAATAACTAAACGGAACAAGCGACGGTGGGTGCGACGGTCCATCGCTGGGTCGACAGTCCGTCGAACTGACCGTCGCATTGGGACCAAAACTAGAACTTACTTCCTTGGTGCGACGGTGGAGTGCGATGGTCTGTCGCTGGGTCGACGGTCCGTAGATACGGACCATCGCTTCTAGGCAGAATAGGGCCTCATTGTTTCCCTTGTGACGGCCTGAGCGATGGTTCATCACTAGTTCGATGGTCAATTATCCTGGGCCGTCCTTCCAGGGAAGAAGGTAGTCACACTGCCTCACTGTGATGGTTGTGGGCGATGGTCCATCGTTAGTACGACGGTCTGTCGGCCTCACCGTCGCACCTGGGCAGTTTTATTTCATTCTGTATTTTAGCTATAGCTTTCTCTTTCGATGTTAGATTTTGATGAAATTGGTATCTATAGAAATATTATTCAATTTCCCACGTGAAGAAAAGTGAAAATCTTTAAAATACCACGTGTATAGAATTGGATTCATCTTTCAATGAAAGCTTCCAACATTCTTGGGGACAATTTCAAGCTAGGAAAAAGTATGAGGTATTACAGATTTACTAAGGGTATGATTGTGTAATTATTTGTGTAATTACTTGTTTATAGTGTTTAAGTTTCAATTGAAATAATATATGAGAAAAAACAATAAGATAAGGATCAAAATGACAGAACCAGAAAATTATCTTAAGTTACTAGTTCATTGTATTGAATTGATTGTTGTTTTGAGCTCTAATTCGTGATATTCGTTGCTATAGGTTTCTTCTTTAGTTTATCATTATTATATATGTATGATACAAAATCTTTAAATTAATTGTATACAACATCAAAGGGCTTGGATTTGATGGACAAACACATGGGACAAGATTTTACCAAAATCGGACATTTTGTAGTCATTGGCGTGCCACGGACCTTAGGGACCACTTTAAGGACTTGAAACCCCGGTTGGAAGAATACTAGGAAGTAAATTACAGTATATAACCATGATAATTGTGTTCCAAGTACCCTAGGCAACGTGACATTTGGTGTGTCACGCTGATATGACAAAATTGGTAGCTTTAGTCCCAGTATAAATAGGACACTTTGTTGTTATGTTACATACCTTGGACGACCTTGGGACTTTTAGGGAGGTTGTATAAAACTTAAAATGGGGTTTTTATTCCAATAATTTGGTTTGTTTTTTGATTTTAGAATGTATTCAATCATTGTGACTACGGTTACATCCTTGAGCAGCTAAATACCCTTTTCTAGTGTTAAGGCTAAAAACATGAGTATTATGGTTTTGAATTGATTTGGTTTGGTTGTTTGTAACATTTGGTTGTTTATTTATCCTTTTTATCACTATTTTAAGGAATAACGACCCTTATAATATATGTATAATCATCTTGTGAACCCGAAAGGAGGAACAAGAGGATACACCGTGGGATAGATAGAATAGAATTGTAATCTTCCAGTTGAATGAAGTTATAATTTGCACTTGGTATAGAAATATACCTATGTTCTCTAGTTGGTTCAAGTACGGGATGAAATACAAATGTATTTAAATTAGTTATCACATCCCTTCTCAACTATGTAGTTGTGGGACTATGTTAGATAATAGCCAAGAGGTTCAGAAGGCCATAGTCATAGTATGAACCCCGTGAACCAACAACAAAGATAATTAACCTAACCAATGAAGTTTACTGCGTAATATGATTGTTCGCAGTACCTTAGCCTTGGTATTTTCCCTATAATTTTTCAACACTTTACTTTAGCATTGTTTAATTTATTCTTAGTTTATAACTTTCAAACAATCTTTGGTTACGTAGCAGTTGTTTAATCTTAATAATTGAACTAGGATTGGCTAGTTTTTTAATGCAAGTCCTTGAGGGATTGATACTTGGATTTTAAAGGCCATTTTCCTCGTTGGTTGACCACATACACTTGCTTGTATGCTTAGGTAAAACAGTTGATAAGCTCTTGTCCATGTAAAAAAATCCAAACATCAAGTGACTGTCAACCTTATATCAACCAATCTCGTGAAGATGTCCAACTACTGTTACATCTCACAATACTGAATATTAATCCCACGAAGATATCTGAGTATTAGTACATCCCTCAATAATTAATATAAGTTTCATAAAAATGGAAAAATATTGGTATATCCCACAATAATGAATATAAATACTATGGAGATATCCAAATACAGTTACAACCCATAAAAAGTAATAGATATCACAACAATCTTAAGAACAAAAAGAATAAATAACCACACTTGTATAATCAACTGGTTTTCAATATGACCTTATTATATTACTAGGATATAATTAAACTATTTACATCATTTGAACATGCTTTGTAAGAAGTATACAAGAAATAGTTGACGTATACACATAAATCAAGTTGGATTTCAACTGCTTTAAACCATCACATATACTATGTCTATCAATTGAGGGCTTAGCCAGGACTTGCAATGTCTTAAGTACAAAATCACAGATATGATTCACACCATAATACATCGAACCTTCCATCTTAACACTATGTCATTGCCAAATGTCTTTCTACATCAAGCATCCTTATTTAACTTACATTTACTTACCAATCACCTATAATTCATTTTCGATTAGATTATAACATTATATTAGGGTATAATTACATTACAATTATTCATAATTATTTAACTTCAATGATGAGACAGACTAGTTCATATCATTGTGTCAGTATCAAAAACCACATCAATTTGCATTCGAACCCTCAGTAATTACTATTTTCATCTATCCAACACTATGCCCACATTCTTAAGCATGGAATCTCCCGCCAATCTATATCATGTATATATTTTTAACTTATTCTATACTAATCAATTAAACCTAACCTACCTAGATACCCATAGGTGATACGAAGGCATGAATTGAATCTTCCAACACTATGCAAGTGATTCTTGGTGTGGAATCTGTGAGTAAACCATAAGATCTACACCGTTCAAGCGTATTTCTCCCATTCCATTTCTCCAAGACCATGAGGCAACTCTAACATGGTTTAGAATTAGACCTCACCCTAATTACAACGGAAGATGTCAAGGGAATATAATAACATAAGGACTTATGTTTTATCCCTGACCTCCCGCTATAGCAGCTGGTAGGCTTCTACCATGATACCTCTATAGTAGGAAAATTCCAGCTATAGCGGGATGAGGTTGGCGAAACCCAAAATTTTAAATTCTGAAATTTTTCAACTAAATCTATGTGCACTGGTTCAAGGCCATATTTTGCAAGAATTCCCAAACCTCATGCCATATAGGTCATTACAATAGATACCAATTAACCCATTGTCCACCCTCGAACGACTGCGGTAGGAAGAAGACTAAACAAGACTCACTTGGATATTAATGTCATATTAATGATTCTTTAAGTATAATACTTACCTGGATTATTGAATTTCTTACCACTATCATACTTAATTTCCATACCGCACTTTATTACTAGTCCACTCCCACTCTCAAATACCTTCATATGCATGAGTCATATAAGGTCACTTGAATAAAAGTTATTCTAGTATCAAAAGTAACCAACACCTCACCAATATAATGGATAGAAAAGAATTCAAAAATACAACAAATTAAATTTCCTATTCTTATAAGAATGGATCCCACTATAGTGGGAATATCCCGCCATAACAACACTACTATTACAAGATAAGGGTCACTATTACGGGAGGAAATAATTTAAAAATATGAGAAAAGGGTATCACACCTATTTTTCATTTTTTACACTCCAAACTTCCCTTCTCTCCCCAGTCGCATTGCTTCCTTCATTTGAAATACGGTATTTATCATTAAGACTTCTTCTCTTTACTTTATTACTCTCATTATCGCAAGAAATATATTTGAAATTGATTATATTTGGGGTTGGATTTTTAAATAGAAATTCATACTTTATTTGAATGAATTGTTATATCATAATTTCTTCTCTTACATTCACAATATTTCTATGGCATGTTATGCGTTTGAATTACAGGATTCATTTCTATGTAGGACTTGAAATACTAAGGAATGTGAAGGTTTATTAAGTATTTATTTGATTAATTTGGCATTTTGAGGAGCTTAGATGTAGTGGTTTTTGCATAAACTAGTTCTAGGATATTCTACAGTTCTCTATGTTTAGACTGATAAAAATAGAATATTTTTTTCAAAAGGCACAATTGATGTACTTCATAAATCTTGGGACGATGAAGGTCGCTAAAGCAGAAACATCCCCCTATGGTGTCCTTCTATAGTGGTAATATTCTCGCTATAGTGGTCCCATGGAGATGTAACCTGCTATAGCGGAAGGCTACTGGTAGTATCCTCCCATCAAATTTTTAGGCTTTTCCTTTTTTGAAATTCAATTCCTTCGATGCTCCTAAGTGTTCTAAATTGATTTTCCATAATTTTTGTAGGTTTACTTCAATAATGGTCGAAAATAAAGATGATGGTCCCCCCATTTTTGTAAGGTTCCCAATAAGAAGTGTTGGAAATGATTTGGAGACAACTAAAGGATATGTTTAGTTATAAAAGAGTCGTTATAATGAAAGGTTAAACAACCAAAGCACAAAAATTCTACAGCCGACTCTAAGATTTTGGTTGGATAATGTCGATGGTGAGTCCTCCTATTGGGGTCTCATGATAGGTTAGGGAGTTTTATGCCATACTCCAAATAATGCCTTGGGATGACAACAACCCTACAATCTCCATTTATAGAGTAAATTTCCCTGTGTATTGTTTTACAATCAATGATACAACCGAATGTCTCCAAAGTCTAGTGGTGCATTGTGCTATCAGAGGATACAACTGAATGTGGGATCATAAATTTTGATGCAGTGGAACGACTTATATTGGGTCAATAAAAAAGGACCCTACCTTCCTTGACTAGTTTTTGAGCTATATATGCTTGTGGAAATGCCTAAGTAAGATTCTAACGAGGATGTCGAGATGGACATACCCTTTCATCCCTTGTAAGTAAAGGGTGTCTCATCCAAGAACAAAGAAGAAAAAGTTAGGTAAGTATAATAGTAGTTGATCCATAGAGGATGATAATGATGATACCCCTTCCTCCTAAACCAAATTTAAAATAGCCTCCTGGAGGTGGACCTAGACGTTGTGAGGAGATTCATATAGCATACCAACTTTTCTTCCTAAGGTAAAACTACTTTTAGATCAATAACCCCACCATCAACTTTCTAGGACAATGCAGTTCTCTAAAATAGCTCGATAAAGAGAAGAGAAGGAGGTGCTCCTAGGATCGCCTGCTAGCTCAGATGTGGAACACCTTCAAGTTCATGTTCAAGTGTGTTTTCCATAACAAGGAGATTCACTACATGAAGCTGAAGGATGTATCAGAGTTCTCATTCTAAAGTGATTTAGGAGGAGAATACCCCATTCAAGCAGTCCATGGACATGGAATCCATCTAGGTCCCTTGGGTATATCAGTTCATCCCTCCCTCTTTTATTTATTTATATTGGATTTTTGTTGCCCTTATTTGGGGATTGTAACAAACAATCTTTCTTTTCCATATTCTTTATTTTCTTCGCACATGGATGTTATATCTAATAACTAGAAGTGGATGTTAGCTCATTTCGTAAAATTATGTATTATACAGGTTATGAATGAACACCACATAGGAAAATAAGGCAAGAAAATTGTCTCAACCTATCTTGTTATAGCGGCATGCACGCCGCTACTATGGTGCCAATAGAGTAGGAAAATCCCTGCTACAGCAGGCACGCTGTATCGAGACAGTGCCTTCCATGGATGTCCTATAACAATAGCCTAGAAATTATAATTTCTTGCAATTACCTTCACTTGTATTCCCTTCCACAACATTAAAATTGACCGCACCATAATTAAAATTACAATTTAAATATTAATTTCGGTAATTCAAGAAAAACAAATGATTAAGTGCAACTCAAGTTTAAGTAACGATTAAAAAACACAACAAGGGTATCTCCTACAACAATTCCAACTATCATGCAACAATTTCCCTTTTTATAGACTTACTAACATACCTACATGTCAAAGCTAGAGTTTCAAAATAATATAAAATTTCCTCTACCACTTTATCAATGATAACATCATGCTAAGAATTTAGCGGCCCATTTCCCATTTACATCATGTAGCGAGCAATTTCTGAATTGAAAGCATACAAATAAATTATGACCACTTCACCAATCACAAAATTCACAATAATTCAACTAGTCACAATTCACATAAGTATGATCCAAAAAGATTTCATTCGCCAAATTATCCATGCCTTTATCTCTTTACATGCTTCAGTGATAACCACTAACTGATTATCCAAAAGTTATACACAACCCTTATGGCTAGATACTAATTAGAACCTTCCAGTTTCTAATTTTGTTGAACGTGTAATTCAAAATGGAGTCAAGTGAAATCCATTTGTCTCATTGAGATGCCAATTTAATTGTGAGATGCCAATTGGACCCAACCAATAAAAACAATCATACAAACAGCATGAGAGGAAAGACTGAAGTGAAATAATTTCCTAGAATTCCTTATTACTTCTAAAGATTAGATTGGAAGTCAATACATCAATCTATATGACTCTATTTGATATTTTCTCTTATAATGGGAGATGGTTAACATAACTTAATCCAACTTTCATGACCCAACTAAATATTTTGTGCGTTCACCAACTCTAATCCACCTAGATAAAAGAACCCTTACCACCAAATTTTAAAATATGGATAAGTCATAAAGAAAACTAATAAACTTTTAATTTTTACAATCTGGTTATTCTTTGTTACATACAAAATAAATACTCTACCTTGAGTATCTATTATAAATAGGTACAAGAGCTACTATAAGAAAACTTAAAAATACATTGACTACATTTAAATCATAAGTTATAAATGATAGAAGTTTTTAGAGATCTCTACCACATCAAACATGAGACATCTATTGATACTACAAATTGACTATACATAAAAAATGGGTCCAGCAAGAGTAGTGTTATTACAAATAACTTATAATAGCAAGCATCATTGGTCGACCCAAATTAAATATATAAACACCACATAAACAACTCAAATGAAAACATTCTCTTTAAATATTTTATTAGTAAAACAACCTTCTTTCCCCAATTCATCACCTCTCTTATATATTGCGTCACTTACTAATCTGTAAGTCAACTGCCACACCATATTTTCCTCTAACACACTACCTTTCAATAGTTTTTTCACCTCTAGTTATGCACTTAACACTCATTTAACTATTAATTCCACCCTATAAAACATCAATGATTTCCAACCTTAATAACCTATCAGTTCGGACTTTCAAATAATTCTGCTTTAGGACTACTCATCATTTTGGACAACACCTACATAGTATAAGCACATTACTTAATATTTGCAAATAAGTACCACTATATATATCTTAACAACTAAATGCTAATATATATTCATGTACCATTTTTCCTTCTACAAATAACTCCAAAGAATCCTTCCAATTTAAGACAACATGGATAATAAAATAAAACTAAACCATGACTACCAATCATTAACCAAGTCAACAACTATGACTCTACAACAATAACTTACATCTTGTCTTAAATACATATATAAGTAGACAATAACATAATGTATGTAATTCTTTCATATCCTTAGCCTTTGTCACTCAAGGATGTGATATAATAAACTACAATAAAATGGAGTAACGATACTCACAAAATCTAATCCACTCTAGGAACTATCACACTCACTAATACCTTGTTCACACATGCAAAGGGTCTTATGGTCAAACCCTAGACATGACCTGCAGTTGACAAGCTCTTGTCCATGTACCAAAAATATCAAACATCTAGTGCTTGCCAACCTTATATCAATCAAGATTATGAAGATGTCCAAAATTGGTACTTCATACAATAATAAAGTAAATCTTTTAAAGATTGCCAAATAATGGTACATCACATGATAATTTATACATTCTGTGAAGATGTACAAATACTCGTACATCCCATAATAATGAATCTAAATCTTATGAACATGTCCAATTATCGGTACATCCCATAATAATTAATAGATATCACAACATTGACTATCACAATATGAATAAACAACCACACTTACACAATCAACCACCTTTTTATATGACCTAATTATATGCGATTAAAACATAGGATATCATATAATGTTTTACTTTCTTTGAGCTTGCTTTGCAACAAGTATACAAGAAATAGTTAACCTGTACACATAAATCAAGTTGCTTTTTAACTATATAAAATCATCACCTGCATTCCAAATATCAATTGAAGGCTTAGATAGGACTTGCAATGTCTAAGATACACATCCAGACATATGATTCACATCCCAATACATCCAAACTTCCATCTTAACATTAGGTTAGCCAAATGCCTTTCACAACATAATATCCTTAATTAACTTACATCAAGTTACCAATCACCTCAAATCCAATTTTTATTAGATTCTAACATGATTTCTAGGTATAATACCATTATAATCATTCAAAATTGGTTAATATCAACAACAATATTCACTAGTTCATATAAAAAATATGATATCACACGTAACATCAATTCTCATTAAAATCATTAGAAATTTCTATTTTTTAACCATCCCAACTCAATACCCATAGACCTAAGCATTGAATCTTTCATCAATCTATATCATGCATATGTTTTCTAACCTGGTCTATACTACTCAATTAAACCTAGCCTACCTATATGATAAGAATCTTCAATGGCGACACAAATGTAAAATTCCAACTTTGTGCTAGTGATTTCTAGCATAGAATCTATGAGAAAACCATGAGTTTTATCCTGTTTAAGAATTTTTTTGCCTATTCATTGCTCCAAGGCCATGAGGAAACCCTAGTGAGTTTTAAAAACAAAACCTCATCCTAATTACAACTGAAGAAGAGAAGGAAAAATAATAAAATAGAGGACTAATTTTTTATCCTCAACATCCTACTATGATGGTCAGTAGGTTGCTATTATGGTGTTGCTACGATGAAAAAATTTCTACTATTGCAGAAAAGTTACTGCATAGTCAGAAAATTTTTGCTATAGAAGGATGACGACAGCCTACCCAAAAGTTTAAATTCTAAAAATTTTCAACCAAGAACATATGCACTAGTTCAAGACCAAATCTTACAAGAATTTCCATACCTCGTGACCTTAGATAAGGTGGCTTTAGTAACGATGAAATAGGTCATTACAACTTTGGATTTCTATTTTAGTTCTTTCTTCATCTTTTCCACTTCAAAATGTACAGTAATATTACCAATTCTATAACTACAAACAAAATATACCAATAACATTATGATATATTTGTAATACCCCAACCTTTTTCTAGCTTAAATTTATCCCTCGATTATTAAGGAATGTTTTCAAAAATGACTAATATTTGTTCCATATAGAATTTTCTAGATTTAGACTTTTCATTGTGTGGAAAATTGAATAAGCCTTCCATTGATACCAAATTCTCCCAAATTCGACACTCGGTGAAGAAGTTAGAGCATTTTTAAGTGGATAGTGTGCCAACTGGGCAGAAATCGCATCGCGGTGAAGGATAATTTCATAATTGTCAATTTCCAGCGGACCATTGTTATGTTGAAGAATTGAGGCATGGTCCAAATTCCCATTTATCAATTTTCAGTGGACATCCGCGATATTGGTGTATCGCGGAGAGGTCCATTTTCCCAATTGTTGAATTGTAGTAGTCCAATACTATAGTGGCGCATAGCGCCGTAGGCCAAAATGGAATTTCTATAGGGAAGCATGATGGTGGGACGTTGCGTTGAAGTTCCCGATCCCAATTGTCAAATCTAGTGGGACAACGCGATATCTTTACTTCGCGGAGGTCCCCAATTTCCCATTCATCTATTTCGATTGAGCCACTGGGATAGTGGCACGTTGTGGTGGCCCATTAAATTATGACCCAGTTATATTTTTCTTGCTTCATTTAGGGGTTTAAATAGGGTATTTTGGAATTTTTCCTAGCCCCTAAAACTGACCAAACACAAGATTTAAGTCTATTATATGCATTTTATGTTATATTCCTCAAAATTTCTCTCAACCAAAACTCTAAACTTCAACATTCAACCTCAAGAATCCCAAGATTTCACCACTCTTTATTCAAATTAATTCATGATTCCAGATTCCCAAATTATTGGTGAAATGGTATGAAGAAAGATATAGCGGAGTATGTAGTGAAGTGTATAACTTATCAATGGGTTAAGGTAGAGCAACAAAGGACTGGTGGTGTTTCAAAAGAGTTCAGTATTCTTACTAGGAAGTGGGAAGAGGTTAACATGGATTTTATGACTGGTTTACCTTATTTGCGTCGTCATCATGATTCAATTTGGGTTATTATGGACAGATTGACTTAGTCAATGCATTTCCTTACAGTTCATACATACTATACGGCTAAAGATTATGCTAAGTTATATATCCAAGAGTTGGTTAGGTTGTATGGAATTCCCTTGTCGATTATCTTAGATAGGGGTACTCGGTTCACCTCTCAATTTTGGAAAGCTTTTCAGAATAGTCTTGGTACCAAAGATCATCTTAGCTTAACTTTTATTCCTCAGAACAATGGTAAAACAGAGAGGACCATCAGACTTTAGAGGATATTTTGAGAGCATGTGTACTTGATTTTAAAGGTAGTTGGGATGAGCATTTGTCATTTGTTGAGTTTGCCTACGAAAGTTATCATGCTAGAATTTAGATGTCACTATTTGAGAAACTTTATGGAAGGAGATATAGATCACCTATCGGATGGTTTGAAGTGGGTGAGGTTGTGTTGTTAGAGATAGATATAGTATTAGAATCTATGGAGAATGTATAATTGATTCGAGAAAGGTTGAAAATAACCCAGAGACATCAAAAATCATATGCAAATGTGAGGAGAAGAGATCTTGAGTTTTAAGTTATTTATTAAGTTTTACTAAAAGTTTCACCCATGAAAGGGGTGAAGAGATTTGGCAAGAAATGGAAACTTAGTTCCCGTTATGTAGGTCCCTTGAAGATTTTGAGCCGTGTTGGGAAGGTGGCATATGAGCTTTAGTTGCCTGCAGATTTATCATTCATACATCCTGTATTCCATGTGTTTTTATTGAAGAAGTCTATTAGTGATCCAGCAGTTGTAGTACCCTTAGAAAACACAGAGGTTCATGATAGCCTCTCTTATGATGAAATTCCAGTTGAGATCCTTGACCATCAGACTCGTAGACTAAGGAACAAAGAAGTCACCCTAGTCAAGGTTCTTTGGAAAAATCAATTTGTTTAGGGAGCCACTTGGAAAGTAGAAGCAGATATGCAGACCAAGTACCCTCCTTTTTTTCTGTGGATTCAGATTCAGTTTAAGGTAACGAGTTTCTTTAGATCATCTCTTTTTAGTCTACATTTTATCTTTATATAGCCATTCATTAGATAGTTATTGCACTTGCAATCAGTTGAGTCATGCTTTTAGTTATATATGCCAGATATGGCCCCAATTTTCAGCATCTTAATTTCACTTGCTACATTCGAGGATGAATGTTCCCAAGGGGGAGATATTGTAATACCCCAAACTTTTTTCTAGCTTAAATTCATTGCTAAATTGTTAAGGGATGTCTTTCAAAATGAATAATATTTGTTTCATATAGAATTTTATAGATTTAGACTTTTCATTATGTGGGAAAATGAATAATATTTCCATCAATACAAAATTCTCCCAAATCCGATGCTCGGTGAAGAACGTAGAGCATTTTTCAGTTGACAGTATTCCCACTGGGAAAAAACCACATCGCGGTGAAGGAAAATTTTATAATTGTTACTTTTCAGTGGACCACCATGATGTTGGCGCATTGCGGCATGGTCCAAATTTGCATTTATCAATTTCCAGTGGACCTCCGCAGTATTGGTGCATTGCGGAGAGTTCTATTTTCCCAATTATTGAATTCCAATAGTCTAACACTATAGTGGTGCATCGCACCAAAGGCCAAAATGGTATTTATATAGGGCACCACGATGGTGGAACGTCGCGTTGAAGTTCCACGTCCCAATTGTCAAATCTAGTGGGACAACGCCATAGCTTCGCATAGCGGAGGTCCCCAATTTCTCATTCATCAGTTTCTACTGAGCCACTGTGATAGTGGTACGTCACGGTGGCCTATTAAATCGGGACACGGTTATGTTTTTCCAGGTATGTTTAGGGGTTTATATAGGGTATTTTGGACTTTTTCCTAACCCCGAAAACCATCCAAACACAATATTTAAGTGTATTATATGTATTTTATGTTATATTCCTCAAAATTTCTCTCAACCAAAACCCTAAACTTCAACAATCAACCTCAAGAATCCCAAGATTCCACCACTATTTTTTTAAATTAATTCATGATTCAATATTCCGAAATTATTGGTGGAACGGTATGAAGAGAGATATATCGGAGTTTGTAGCAAAGTGTGCAACTTGTCAATAGGTTAAGGTAGAGTACCAAAGTCCTGGTGGTGCTTTCCAAGAGTTCAATAGTCCTACTTAGAAGTGGGAAGAGTTCAACATAGATTTTGTGACTGGTTTACCCCATTAGCGTCGTCATCATGATTTGATTTGGGTTATTATTGAAAGATTGACTAAGTTAGTTTATTTTTTGCCAGTTCATACATCCTTACGGATAAATATTTGGCTAAGTTATATATTCAAGAGTTGGTTAGGTTGCATGGAGTTCCTTAGTCGATTATTTCAGATAGGGGTACTCAATTCACCTCTCACTTTTGGAAAGCTTTTCAGAATGGTCTTGGTACCCAAGGTCATCTTAGTTTCTCTTTTAATCCTCATACCAATGGTTAAGAAGAGAGGCATATTCAGACTTTAGAGTATATATTGAGAGCATGAATGCTTGATTTCAAAGGTAGTTGGTATGAGAATTTGTCATTGATATAGTTTGCCAACAACAACTTATAATGCTAGTATTTAGATGGCCCCTTTTGAGGAACTTTATAGTAGGAGATATAGATCACCTATCAGATATTTTGAAGTGGGTGAGGCCATGTTGTTAGGGTCAAATATAGTATTAGAAGCTATGGAGAAAGTACAGTTTATTTGAGAATGGTTGAAAACAACCCAGAGTCGACAAAAATCGTATGCAGATATAAGGAGAATAAATCTTGAGTTTGAAGTTGTTGATTTAGGTTTTTTTTAAGTTTCACCCATAAAGTAGGTAATGAGATTATGAAAGAAAGGGAAACTTAGTCCCCCTTATGTAGGTACCTTCCATATTTTGAGCCGTGTTGGGAAGGTGGCATATGAGCTTGAGTTGCCAACAGATTTCTCATCCATACATCCTTTATTCCATGTGTCTTTGTGGGCGAAGTATATTAGTGATCCAATAGTTGTAGTTCCCTTAGAAAGCACAGAGGTTCATGATAGCCACTCTTATGAAGAAATTCCAGTTGAGATCCTTGACCATCAGACTCGTAGACTAAGGAACAATGAAGTCCCCCTGGTCAAAGTTCTTTGGCGAAATTAATCCGGTGAGGGAGCCACATGGGAAACAAAAGCAGATATGCAGACCAAGTACCCTCATCTTTTTGCTGCAGATTCAGATTCAGTTTAAGGTAACAAGTTTCTTTAGATCATCTCTTTTCAGTCTATGTTTTAGTTTTATATAGCCATTCATTTGGCAGTTCATGCACTTGCAATCATTTGAGTCATGCTTTTAGTTGTATATGCCATCTATGGGCCCAATTTTCAGCATCTCAATTTTGCTTGCCATATTCGAGGATGAATATTCCCAAAGGGGAGATATTATAATACCCAAAACTTTTTCTATCTTAAATTAGTTCCTAAATTGTTAAGGGATGTCTTACAAAATGAATAATATTTGTTTCAGATAGAATTTTCTAGATTTAGACTTTTTATTGTGTGGGAAATTGAATAATCTCTCCATCAATACCAAATTCGCAAAAATTTGACACTCGGTGAACATGTTAGAGCATTTTTAAATTGGCAATATACCAACTGGGCAAAAACCGCGTTGCGGTGAAGGACAATTTCATAATTGTCACTTTCCAGAGGACCACCATAATGTTGGCGCATTGCAGCGTAGTCCAAATTCCTATTTATCAATTTACCATAGACCTCTGTGGTATTGGTGAGTCGTGGAGTGGTCCATTTTCTCACTTGTTGAATTCCAGTAGTCCAACGCTATAGTGGCGCATCCCGCCGAAGGCCAAAATAGAATTTCAATAAGGCACTGCGATGGTGGTGCATCTCGTTGATGTTCTAGGTCCCAATTGTCAAATCTAGCGGGACAACGCGATAGCTTTGCGTAGCGAAGGTCCCCAATTTCCCATTCATCAGTTTCTAGTGAGCTACCGCGATAGTGGCACGTCGCGGTGGATCATTAAATCGGGACCCTGTTACGTTTTTCCAGCTTCATTTCAGAGTTTAAAGAGGGTATTTTGGACTATTTTCCAGCCCGTAAAACCATTCAAATAAAAGATTTAAGTCTATTATATGCATTTTATGTTATAATCCTCAAAATTTCTCTCAACCAAAACCCTAAATTTCAATAATCAACCTCAAGAATCCCAAGATTCCACCACTCTTTTTTCAAATTAATTCATGATTCAAGATTCCCAAATTATTGGTGGAACGGTATGAAGAGAGATATAGCGGAGTTTGTAGCAAAGTGTGAAACTTGTCAATAGGTTTAGGTAGAGCACAAAAGGCCTGGTGGTGTTTTCTAAGAGTTCAATATTCCTACTTAGAAGTGGGAAGAGATGAATATGGATTTTGTGACTTGTTTAACCCATTCGCGTCGTCATCATGATTTGATTTAGGTTATTGTGGACAGATTGACTAAGTTAGTGGATTTCTTGCCAGTTTATACATCGTATATGGCTGAAGATTATGCTAAGTGTATATTCGAGAGTTGGTTAGGCTGCATGGAGTTCCCTAGTCGATTATCTCTGATAGGGGTACTCAGTTCACCTCTCAGTTTTGGAAAGCTTTTCAGAATGTTCTTGGTACCCAAGGTCATGTTAGTTTTTCTTTTAATCCTTATACCGAAGGTCAAGAAGCTAGGACCATTTAAACTTTAGAGGATATGTTGAGAGAATGCATACTTGATTTTAAAGGTAGTTGGGATGCGCATTTGTTATTGATGGAGTTTTCCTACAACAATAGTTATTATGCTAACTTTAGATGGCCCCGTTTGAGGCACTTTATGAGAGGAGATATAGATCGCCCATCGGATGGTTTGAAGTGGGTGAGGCCACGTTGTTAGGGCCAGATATAGTATTAGAAGCTATGGAGAAAGTACAGTTCATTCGAGAAAGGTTGAAAACAATCTAGAGTTGTCACAAATCGTATACAGATGTGAGGAGAATAGATCTTGAGTTTAAAGTTGTTGATTTAGTTTTTTTTTGAAAGTTTCACCTATGAAATGGGTGAAAAATTTGGTAAGAAAGGGAAACTTAGTCCCCGTTATGTAGGTCCCTTCCAGATTTTGAGTCGCGTTAGTAAGGTGGCATATGAACTTGAGTTGCCTACAGATACATCATTCATATATCCTGTATTCGATGTGTCTTTGTTGAAGAAGTGTATTAGTCATCCAACAGTTGTAGTAACCTTAGAAAGCACAGAGGTTCATGATAGCCTCTCTTATAAAGAAATTCTAGTTGAGATCCTTGACCATCTGACTCATAGACTAAGGAACAAAGAAGTCCCCCTACTCAAAGTTCTATGGTGAAATCAATCCATTGAGAGAGATACTTCGAAAATAGAAGCAGATATGCTTACCAAGTACCCTCATCTTTTTTATGCAGATTCATATTCAGTTTAAGGTAACAAGTTTCTTCAGATCATCTCTTTTCAGTCTATGTTTTAGTTTTATATAGCCATTCAGTTGATAGTTCTTGCACTTGCAATAAGTTGAGTCATGCTTTTAGTTGTATATGCTAGCTATGGCCCCAATTTTCAGCATCTCAATTTCACTTGCCACATTCGAGGCCGAATGTTCCCAAAGGGGAGATATAAAAATACCCCAAACTTTTTCTAGCTTAAATTCATTCCTAGATTGTTAAGGGATATCTTCCAAAATGAATAATATTTGTTTCATATTGAATTTACTAGATTTATACTTTTCATTGTGTGGGAAATTGAATAAGTTTTCCATCGATACCAAATTCTCTCAAATCTGACACTCGGTGAAGAAGTTAGAGCATTTTAAAGTTGACAGTGTGCCAATTGGGCAGAAACCGAATCGTGATGAAGGAAAATTTCATAATTTTTACTTTCCAGTGGACCATTATGATGTTGGCGTATTACAGCGTGGTAAAATTCCCATTTATCAATTTACAGTGGACCTCCCCGATATTAGAGCCTCGCGGAGAGGTCCATTTTCCCAATTGTTGACTTCCAGTAGTCCAACGCTATAATGGAGTGTCGCGCCGAAGGCCAAAATGACATTTCTATAGGGCACCACAGTGGTGGTGCATCGCATTGAAGTTCCAGGTCCCAATTATCAAATCTAGTGGGACAACGCGATAGCTTCGCGTAGCGGAGGTCCCCGATTTCCCATTCATCAGTTTTTAGTGAGCCACCACAATAATGGCACGTCGTGGTGGCCCATTAAATCGGGACCAAGTTACGTTTTTCCAGCTTCATTTAGGAGTGTAAAGAGGGTATTTTGGACTGTTTCCCAGCCCCCAAAATCATCCAAACACGAGAGTTAAGTCTATTATATGCATTTTATGTTATATTCCTCAAAATTTGTCTCAACCAAACCCCTAAACTTCTATAATCTACCTCAAGAATCCCAAGATTCCACCACTCTTTTTTAAAATTAATTCATGATTCCTAAATTATTTGTGGAATGGTATGAAGAGAGACATAGCGAAGTTTGTGCCAAAGTGTGCAACTTGTCAATAGGTTAAGGTAGAGAACCAATGGCTTGGTGGTGTTTTCCAAGTTCTTAGTATTCCTACTTGGAAGTGTGAAGAGGTGAACATAGATTTTTTGACTAGTTTACCACATTCACGTTGTCATCATGATTTGATTTGGGTTATTATGGACAAATTGACTAAGTTACTGCATTTCTTGCCAGTTCATACGTCCTATACGGCTGAAGATTATGCTAAGTTGTATATTCGAGAGTTGGTTAGGTTCCATGGAGTTCCCTAGTCGATTATCTCAGATAGGGGTACTCAGTCTACCTCTCAGTTTTGGAAAGCTTTTTAGAATGGTCTTTGTACCCAAGGTCATATTAGTTTCGCTTTTAATCCTCATACCAATGGTTAAGAAGAGCGGTCCATTCATACTTTAGATGATATGTTAAGAGCATTCACACTTGATTTAAAAGGTATTTCGGATGAGCATTTTTCGTTAATTGAGTTTTCCTACAACAATAGTTATCATGCTAGAATTTAGATGGCTCTGTTTGAGGTTCTGTACAGGAGGAGATATAGATTACCCATCGGATGGTTTGAAGTGGGTGAGGCCGCGTTGTTAGGGCCAGATATAGTATTAGAAGCTATGGAGAGAGTACAGTTGATTCGAGAAAGGTTGAAAACAATCCAGAGTCGCCAGAAATCGTATGCAGATGTGAGGAGAATAGATCTTGAGTTTGAAGTTGTTGATTTAGCTTTTTTGAAAGTTTCACCTATGAAGAGGGTGAAAGATTTGGCAAGAAAGGAAAACTTATTCCCTGTTATGTAGGTCTCTACTAGATTTTTAGTCGTGTTGGGAAGGTGACATATGCACTTAAGTTGCCAAAAGATTTATCATCCATACATCTTGTATTCCATGCGTCTTTGTTGAAGAAGTGTATTGGTGATCCAAAAGTTGTAGTACCCTGAGAAAGTACAGAGGCTCATGATTTTCTCTCTTATGAAGAATCTTCAGTTGAGATCTTTGACCATTAGACTCGTAGACTAAAGAACAAAGAAGTCTCCCTACTTAAAGTTCTATGGAGTAATCAATCTGTTGAGGGAGCCACATGGGAAGCAGAAGTAGATATACGGACCAAGTACCCTCATTTTTTTGATGCGGATTTAGATTCTTTTTAAGTTAACAAGTTTCTTCAGATCATCTCTTTTCAGTCTACGTTTTAGCTTTATATAGGCATTCATTCTATAGTTATTCCACTTGTAATCAGTTGAGTCATTCTTTTAGTTGTATATGCCAGCTATGGCCCCAATTTTCAACATCTCAATTTCACTTGCCACATTCGAGGATGAATGTTCCCAAGGGGGAGATATTGTAATACCCCAAACATTTTCTATCTTAAATTCGTTCCTAGATTATTAAGGGATGTCTTAAAAAATGAATAATATTTGTTTCATATAGATTTTTCTTGATTTATACTTTTCATTATGTGGGAAATTGAATAAGTCTTCCATCAATAACAAATTTGTCAAAATCCGACACTCGGTGAACAAGTTAGAGCATTTTTAAGTTGATAGTATGCCAACTGGGCAGAAACCGCAGTGCGGTGAAGGGAAATTTCATAATTTTTACTTTCTAGCTGACCACCGTGATGTTGGTGCATTGCGGCGTAGTCCGAATTCCCATTTAACAATTTACTGTGGACCTCCATTCTATTGATGCATCGTGGAGAGGTTCATTTTCCCAATTGTTGAATTCCAGTAGTCCAACGCTATATTGGCGCATCATGCCGAAGGCCAAAATAACATTTCTATAGGGCACCGCAATGGGGGCGCAACGCGTTGAACTTTCATGTCCCAATTTTCAAATCTAGTGGGACAACGCGATTACTTCGTATAGCGGAGGTCCCCAATTTCCCAATCATCAATTTCTAGTGAGGCACGGCGATAGTGGCACGTCACGGTGTCCCATTAAATTGGGACCTAGTTACGTTTTTTCAGCTTCGTTTAGGAGTTTAAATAGGGTATTTTGGACTATTTTCCACCCTTCAAAACCGTCCAAACACAAGATTGAAGTCTATTATATGGATTTTATGTAATATTCCTCAAAATTTCTCTCAACAAAAACCCTAAACTTCAACAATCAACCTCAAGAATCCAAAGATTCCACCACACTTTTTTCAAATTAATTCATGATTCAAGATTCCTAAATTATTTGTGGAACGGTATAAAGAGAGATATAGAGGATTTTGTAGAGAAGTGTGAAACTTGTCAATAGGTTAAGGTATAGAACCAAAGGCCTAGTGGTGTTTTCCAAGAGTTCAGCATTCCTACTTGGAAGTGGGAAGTGGTGAACATGGATTTTATGACTGGTTTACCCCATTCGCGTCGTCATCACGATTCAATTTGGGTTATTGTGGACAGATTTACTAATTTAGTGCATTTCTTGCCATTTCTTACGTCCTATACCACTGAACATTATGCTAAGTTGTATATTCGAGAGTTGGTTAGGTTACATGGAGTTCCCTAGTCGATTATCTCAGATAGGGGTACTCAGTTCACCTCTAAGTTTTGGAAAGCTTTTCAGAATGGTCTTGGTACCCAAGGTCATCTTAGTTTCACTTTTAATCCTCATACCGATGGTCAATAAGCGAGGACCATTCAGACTCTAGAGGATATGTTGAGAACATGCGTACTTGATTTCAAAGGTAGTTGGGATAAGCATTTGTCATTGATTGAGTGTGCCTACAACAACAGTTATCATGCTAGCATTCAGATGGCCCCGTTTGAGGCACTTTATGGAAAGAGATATTGATCACACATCGGATAGTTTGAAGTGGGTGAGGCCGCATTTTTAAGGATAGATATAGTAGTAGAAGCTATGAATAAAGTACAGTTGATTCAAGAAAGGTTGAAAATAATCCAGAGTCATCTGAAATCGTATGAAGATATGAGGAGAGTAGATCTTGAGTTTGAAGTTGTTGATTTAGTTTATTTGAAAGTTTCACCCATAAAAGGGGTGAAAGATTTGGCAAAAAGAGGAAACTTAGTCCCCGTTATGTAGGTCTCTTCTAGATTTTGAGCCGTGTTGGGAAAATGGTATATGAGCTTGAGTTTCCTACAGATATATCATCTGTACATCCTGTATTCCATGTGTCTTTTTTGAGGAAGTGTATTACTGATCTACCAGTTGTAGTACCATAAGAAAGCACAGAGGTTCATGATAGCCTCTCTTATGAAGAAACTCCAGTTCAGATCCTTGACCATCAGACTCATAGACTAAGGAACAAAGAAGTCCCCCTACTCAAAGTTCTATGGCGAAATCAATCCGTTGAGGGAGCCATATGGGAAGCAAAAGTAGATACGCGGACCAAGTACCCTCATCTTTTTTATGCGAATTCAGATTAAGTTTAAGGTAACAAGTTTCTTCAGATCATCTATTTTAAGTCTACGTTTTAGCTTTATATAGAGATTCATTCGATAGTACTTGCACTTGCAATCAGTTGAGTCATGCTTTTAGTTGTATATGCCATTTATGGCCCTAATTTTCAGCATCTCAATTTCACTTGCCACATTCGAAGACGAATGTTCCCAAGGGGGTGATATTATAATACCCCAAACTTTTTCTAGCTTAAATTCATTCTGAGATTGTTAAGGGATGAATTCCAAAATGAATAATATTTGTTTCATATTGAATTTTATAGCTTTATACTTTTCATTGTGTGGGAAATTGAATAAGCTTTCCATCGATAACAAATTCGCCCAAATTCGACACTCGATGAAGAAGTTAGAGCATTTTTAAGTTGACAGTGTGCCAATTGGGTAGAAACCTCATCGCGGTGAAGGTCAATTTCATAATTGTCACTTTCCAGAGGACCACCATGATGTTGGCGCATTGCGACGTAGTCAAAATTCCTATTTATCAATTTACTATGGACCTCCATGGTATTGGTGAGTCGTGGAGAGGTCCATTTTCTCACTTGTTGAATTCCAGTAGTCCAACGCTATAGTGGCGCGTCCCGCCGAAGGCCAAAATGGTATTTCTTTAGGGCACCATGATGGTGGCAGGTCGTGTTGAACTTCCAGGTCCCAATTGTTAAATCTAGTGTGACAACGCCATACCTTCATATAACGGAGGTCCGTTATTTCCCATTCATCTATTTCCAGTAAGCCACTGCAATAGGTGGCACGTCGCGGTGGCCCATTAAATTGGGACCCAGTTCCATTTTACCAGATTCGTTTAGGGGTTTAAAGAGGGTATTTTGGACTTTTTCCCATCCCCCAAAACCATCCAAACACAAGATTTAAGTCTATTATATGTATTTTATGTTACATTCCTCAAAATTTCTCTCAATAAAAACGCTAAACTTCAACATTCAACCTCAAGAATCACAATATTCCACCACTCTTTTTCCAAATTAATTCAAGATTCAAGATTCCCAAATTATTGGTGGAACGGTATGAATAGAGATATATCGGAGTTTGTAGCGAACTGTGCAACTTTTCATTAGGTTAAGGTAGAGCACCAAAGTCCTGGTGGTGTTTTGCAAGAGTTCAGTATTCCTACTTGGAAGTGGGTAGAGGTGAACATGGATTTTTTAACTGGTTTACCCTATTTGCGTCGTCATTATTATTCAATTTGGGTTATTATTGACAGACTGACTAAGCTAGTGCATTTCTTGCCAATTCATACGTCCTATATGGATGAAGATTATGCTAAGTTGTATATCCGAGAGTTGGTTAGGTTGCATGGAGTTCCCTAGTCGATTATCTCAGATAGGGGTACTCAGTTCACCTCTTAGTTTTGGAAAACTTTTCAGAATTGTCTTGGTACCCAAGGTCATCTTAGTTTCACTTTTAATCCTCAGACCAATGGTCAAGAAAAGAAGACCATTCAGACATTAGAATATATGTTGAGAGCATGCGTACTTGATTTCAAAGGTTGTTGGGATGAGCATTTGTCGTTGATTGAGTTTGCCTACAACAACAGTTATCATCCTAGTATTTAGATGGCCCCGTTTGAGGTACAATATGGGAGGAGACATAGATCACCTATTGGATGGTTTGAAGTTTGTGAGGCCGCATTGTTAGGGCCATATATAGTATTAGAAGCTATGGAGAAATTACAATTGATTCAAAAAATATTGAAAACAGCCCAGAGTCATCAAAAATCATATGCAGATTTGAGGAGAAAAGATCTTGAGTTTGAAGCCGTTGATTTAGTTTTTTTAAAAGTTTCACACATGAAAGGGGTGAAAGATTTGTCAAGAAAGGGAAACTTAGTCCCCGTTACATAGTTCCCTTCTAGATGTTGAGCCGTGTTGGCAAGGTGTCATATGAGCTTGAGTTGCCTGCAGATTTATCATCCGTACATCCTGTATTCCATGTGGCTTTGTTGAAGAAGTGTATTAGTGTTCCAACAATTGTAGTACCCTTAGAAAGAACATAGGTTAAAGATAGCTTCTCTTATGAAGAAACTCCAGTTGAGATCCTTGACCATCAGATTCATAGACTAAGGAACAAAGAAGCCCCCCTAGTCAAAGTTCGTTAGTGAAATCAATCCGTAGAGGGAGCCACTTGGGAAGCAGAAGCAGATATGCGGACCAAGTACCCTTTTTTTTTTCTGCGGATTCAAATTCAGTTTAAGGTAATAAGTTTCTTCAGATCATCTCTTTTCAGTCTACGTTTCAGCTTTATATAGCCATTCATTCGGTAGTTCATGCACTTTCAATCAGTTGAGTCTTCATTTTAGTTGTATATTCCTTCTATGGCCCCAATTTTCAGCATCTCAATTTTGCTTGCCATATTCGAGAACGAATGTTTCCAAAGGGGAGATATTGTAATATCTCAAACTTTTTCTAGCATAACTTCATTCCTAGATTGTTAAGGGATGTCTTCCAAAATGAATAATATTTGTTTCACATAGAATTTTCTATATTTATACTTTTCATTGTGTGGGAAATTGAATAAGCTTTCCATTGATACCAAATTCGCCCAAATCCGACATTCGGTAAAGAAGTTAGAGCATTTTTAACTTGACAGTATGCCAACTGGGCAGAAACCGCATCGCGGTGAAGGAAAATTTCATAATTTTCACTTTCCAGCAAAACACCTTGATGTTGGTACGTCTCAAATTCCCATTTATCAATTTTCAGTGGACCTCCGTGATATTGGTGCATCGCGGAGAGGTCTATTTTCCCAATTATTGAATTCCAGTAGTCCAATGCTATAGTGGAGCGTCGTGCCGAAGGACACAATGGCATTTCTATAAGGCACCGCGATGGTGGCATGTCGCGTTTAAGTTCCAGGTCCCAATTATCAAAATCAGGTAGGACGACACTATAGCTTTGTGTCGCGGAGGTCCCCAATTTCCTATTCATCTGTTTCAAGTGAGCCACCGCGATGGTGGCACGTCGTGGTGGTCCATTAAATTGGGACCCAGTTACGTTTTTCCAGCTTTTTTTAGGAGGTTAAAGAGTGTATTTTTTACTTTTGCCCAGCCCCCAAAACCGTCCAAACACAAGATTTAATTTTATTGTATGCATTTTTTGTTATATTCCTCAAAATTTCTCTCAACCAAAACCCTAAACTTCAACTTTAAACTTGAAGTATCCCATGATTCCACCACTCTTTTTCCAATTTAATTCAAGATTCATGATTAATGCAATTCAATTTTGTTTAATATAAATATCCAATAAACTAAGTTTCAAATTCACCGTAAATAAGATTAATTATTTTCATATACTAATATTACAAAATAATTTATGGAAGAAAAATAATTTTTTCAATATTTAGTTAACTTTTACTTGGTGGAAAAGATTTTGAACTGCTATAAATTGAGAATCATTAATTTTTACAACAATACTATAGCATTCAAAATGTATGTACTTCTCAAATGAAGTGTTGTTTAAAGGTAGAAAATTCTACCAATAGTATATTTTTTTATATTTTTATTTTTTGTATAAGTTATATATGGGTTAATTGAGAAAATAAACCTAATACAATAAGAGTATTTTTATAATTACTTATTGTTATCGATGTTCAAGGTTTTATTGTTGGCTTCCTCATGATGTTTTGTTGTTTTGATCCCAACCTTTGCATCCAATTTGACCTTTTTGAAGTTAATTGAGGTATGTTGGGACCAGTTCCCTTAGAGATTTGATTTTGAGTCCCTCATTCAGACTCATTAAAGTCTAAATTCTGGTCTTGAGGACCTGGCTACAGCCACATCATCCTGAGTATTTTTACCATAAGACTCTGATTCTGCTAGACTATCTTTTTGAATAGAAAGAAGATCTTCCATGTCTGTGCCATCACAAATTGCAGGGTTCTTCATGTTTCCTGACTCATCAAAAATGAAAAGTACACTTTCCTCCACACACAAGTTTCTTTTGTTGTAGACCCTGTAGGCTTTGTTAGTTGAGGAGTAGCCCACAAATACAACTTCATCAATTTTGGAATTAAATTTTCCCAACTCATCCTTACTATTATATAGAACAAATTACTTGCAACCCAAAGGCCTGAAGTAATCAAGTTTGGGCCTTTTGTTGAATAAAAATTCATAAGGGGTCTTGTTGAGAGTGGATCCGATCATACACCAATTGGTGACATAACATATAGTGTTTACAACTTTAGCGCAAAAACTCCTAGGAAGACCCACACTATTAACATGGTTCTGGTAATATCAATTACAGTCATGTTCTTCTTTTCTACCACTCTATTTTGCTGAGGTATTCTTAGAGTAGAAAAATTAACTCTAATTCTATTTTCAGCACAAAATTCCTCAACTATAGAATTTTCAAATTTTGTTCCATGATCAGACCTAATCCTTGCTATTTTATTATTTGTCATAACCTGAATTTGTTAAGGAAAGACATACAAGACTTCACGTGTTTCATCCTTAGTTCTCAGGAACATAGTCAATATGAATTTGGAGTAGTCGTTCACAATGGGAAAACATACTTATTCCCTCTACTACTTTGAAGTTTAAAGACATACAAGACTTCACGTGTTTCATCCTTAGTTCTCAGGAACATAGTCAATATGAATTTGGAGTAGTCGTTCACAATGGGAAAACATACTTATTCCCTCTACTATATTGAAGTTTAACAGGTCCATATAAGTCCACGTGTAGCAATTCAAGAGGTCTGGTAGTGCTCACTAGTTTCGTTTATTTGAAAGAGAATATGGATTATTTTTCCTTAACACATGCATCACAAACTCTGGTGTCTGAGAGCTGTAATTTGTAACACCACAGATAGGGTCCTTTGATAACAACTTGTAAAGTAGAGATGAGCTTACATGACCCAACCTTCCGTGCCAAAGATCTACATTGTCACTTTGGACACTCAGACAAGTCAATTCACTTATTTGAAGTGAATCAAGATAAGCAATATATATATTTTGCATCTTTTAGATCTAAGGATGTGCTTCCCAATTTTTAGGCTAGTTATAGTACTCTAGTCAGACAAGAACTTTACTTTATTTCCCTTATCACATATTTGACACACATTCTACAAGCTATACTTTAGTCCACTCACATAATACACATCGTCAATAGAATGACTTAATGATTTTCCAATATTTCTAACACCAAAGATGTAACCTTTCTTGCCATTACCAAAAGAGACACCTCTACCTAGAAGTCCCTTGAGTGAGAGAAAAAAGTTAGTTCTTCTAGTCATGTGCTTAGATAATACACTATCCATCAATGCAATGACCCAAGACTTCCCCTAGCCATAATACAATGCTTGGAACCAAAAATGATCCCAAGCGAACCCATGAACTGGCATACTATTAAGAAACTGAATTAAAATATATTAAGTAGCTATTCTGTTATGCGGAAATATAATCATGAAAAAATATGAGAGAAATTATATTACTGATATAATTTATAATCTGATAAAAACCGAGGAGAGAACTAAAATTACATGACTGACTCTGACTGACATTTATGAAGCCTCTACTATATTGACTATAGATAGCTAGGACATAACCCCGGCTACCACTAATCAATACATATGAGTAATAATGTAAATTACATGAACAATATCTGAATGAAGTCCCCGAAGTAGAAGAACTCATTACCTACTGGCTAAAATCTGCGACTGTCTAATCATTATGTGTGGACTATAACTGGTACCTATGTTATGAAATAATGTAGCCACACAAACATATATGTGGATTAGTACTTCTGGAATGTATTGAGTAAGCTGAGGTGAATACAATAATTAAAATTGGCTTCATACGTAATCTTAAAACATACATGACTAGGTGTAAGTAGACTCACCCAGAGACATAAATAAACCAAAATCTAAAGTAACTTAAATCATAAGTAATAAGCACAATCTGATAAGCTGCTGAATAACAACATGTAGTTTCTTAAGACTTTCCTTTTATAATATAAGTAGAACTGAAGTTGGGATATGGTAAAATATGAATACGTGAATCTTTGAAAACAAACATATATGTACTAAATTGAACTTATTAACTAAATAAGTGATGCCTGGGAGATAGAATGAGTGAAGTTTGAGAAAAAAGAGTAACTAGCATATATATACTAAGTAACTAATATATGAATATGGACTACTGAACAACATGAGACAGTTGAGCATAAAAGCATGAAAACTGTAAAATGTGAGAAGGAAAGACCAAGAATAAAACATAATTCTAATTAAATTTGTAAACTAAGATACTGACATACTAATAACTGAATAATTTATAATTGTATGCTCTGGTCAAGAAAGCCTGAAACTAAACTCTGAAACTGAATAACGAACTGAGACTGCGGGATCTATCATCTAACCAACATCACCCAATACGAGCTAATTGGGGTCCAACCTGTGACCCAAGTTAGAAAGGTGTCAGTAACGTGCCACAGGTACAAACACATAGCTGCGTGGATCCACTAAAGTAAAGTCTGGAAGGACTAAAATGTCACCTTCTACTGGTAGGTGATATAGAGAGATATATGTTAACCCTTAACTAGCAGGTTAAATGTTAACCTATGCTAGCTACGTAGTTCTGGAATGAATGTACTATTACTAAAGGTCACACCCTTAACTGGAAGGTAATTCCCCATCCCTGGTTTCAATATGTGATCAATCCTACCCCCATTAAACTGACTCGGATTACTGAACTGATCTAAGTTTAACTGGTATGATAACTAACTGAACTAATAATACTCAAATGTATTTGAAATAATTCTTTAGGTACTGAAAACTAGGTAAACAACTAAATTTTGGGTATTCATAACCCCTAGGAAGATAACAATAACAATAGGATATACTAAAGATTTGGAACATGATATGGGAATTTCATCAAACACTTGGAAAGCATGACTTTAAAACACGGGAATGTTGCTAAAAATTATGAATTTAGGATATATCATGTAATTAACTTCATTAAAGCATGGGGAAACTCAAATTCATGGCATGAGGAATTCAAAATCCTGCATGGAATCACACATGGGCTGAATTGAATTAAAAACACCATGAAAACATGAAATTCAATCTTTCTTGAACATCTAAAATAACATAATGATTGAAAAATTCCTTATTTAATTCACATGACTTGGTTGAGAAACCTTGACCTTGAAAGCCATGGAGATGATCTTGATAGCTTTCCTGAGATTCTTGTATTAGGGAACTTAAAATCATGGTTTTTCTTGAAGAGAAGATGATGGAATGGATGAACTTGGAGGGGGTGTTAGGGTTTGCTCTAGAGAGAAAAAGTGGAGAATATGGGCATATAATGCCCTAAGTAAAGCCTTAGGTTATGTTTTTACAAATTGGGGCCATGGGAAAAGACCAGACTACCTCTCTAAAATTAAAATTCATAATTGGAATGCTGATTGAGCCTTCACCACGATGCGCCAAGGCCTTTATCGCTATTCCCCCGTGACGTGCCACAATCGCGGTGACTTTCTGTTTTGGAAATCGAAATATGGTCCAAACCTCATCAAAAAAATCCAAAACTTACCCAAGACATGGTACTTAAACCCCTGAACATTAATCAACTCAAAAACTTACATCTCAAGGACAAGAAGGTCACTTTAAAAATCATCAATGTTAAGAGGCCAAAAATAAAAATAAGTCTCTTATACTTAGCTAAATTTCCAGGTCTTAAACCCCTTCCGCATGAAACTAAAAGCTGAATCGAGCTAGGATTAGTACTGAATATTACATTATCTTCTCTTTGGGAACAATCATCCTTGAATCAGACTGGTTAGACTGAGAATACTGGGAAATTGAGATCATATAGTGAATATGCACAACTAAAAACATGATTACATAACTGAGTCTGAAACATGGTACATGAACTAAATATCATAAACTGAACTGATTCCTTCAATACAGGTAATGACATGAGAATGGTTATAGGGCTGAGATAGAAATGAGAAAGTCAACTTATGAGTAATTATTATCTCAAGTTGTATCTGGTTTCATAAAGTAAAGATAAGAGGTTTAGGACATGAAAACTGGGAGTAACATCTCCCCCTTGGGATATTTCATCCCCCGAATGATACTGTCTTGGCTGAAATACTAAGGAATTACTAAGATGATACATGGGACACTTACAAACTAAATCATGACTGAATATCTAAATCTGAAACATGGTGCATGATGCATAAACTGAGCTAAATTCGTAATTTGCATGGATGCGAATAGTTTACCTCATGGAATGGCCATATTCATGAGACTTCTGATAGTAAGACTAGGCTGGGAAATGGAAAAACCATAGGAACTTCCCTGTCTGACTGCTAAACTGAATTACTGGCTATATGACTGAATTCTTCTAAAATCTTATACTCAACTATACTTATCCCCTGAAATACCATGCTTATTTGATTCAACTTATAATTCTTACATGGGTATATATAACTATTCCTACCAAAGTCTGAGTTGAGCTACATACTCCCAACATATTCAAGCCTAACTTAAAACCATAAGGTACACACATAACACTGTAATACTAGTCTAAAACATGAAAAAAAGGAACTCTACTATCTCTTATCTAAACAATCATTCATCATCACTATCTTAATATTAAGGAGAGGTCATTGAATGGTTAGAACATAAGGACTTGAACCATGAAAGGATAACTTTGACATGTAATTGAGGCTTGAGGAATAGAGTACCAATATTATGGATTCGTCAAAGAGGTCTAAGATGAGGATATACATGACATAATATGAATTTCACAGATCATTACTAGTGTAACATAAGTACCTGAAACTGAACTTACTATAAAGCATGAGTACATGAGTCATGGGTTGCATGACCAGATTTTGGAGCTCGTAAATTCATGGAATATGATTAGTACGGCTGAGTGAATTGGAATTCCTCATACTAGAAACAAAAAGCGTACATGATTCTATGGAAAATACATGAATATGAGCTATGGTCATGGAACTGACATGTAAGGCATGAGTAAATATCATCATCACTGATGTAAATACTTTGCACTAAGGTAATAATAGGTTGGGCATCATCTTCTCTTACTATTGTTTTACAATATACTGGCATCACTACTTGAATTTTAGAGCCTGACTTGGTTACTTGCTCTATTATCTCCCCCTTAGATTTAAGCCATCATTCTAAGTTTGTAGGCCCATTTATAAACTCTAAACTGAACTACAACCACATTACTCTAGATCCTGATATATATTAATACATATAAATAATAAACTTAACCTAAAAGACTACATCTGAAAGTTTAGAACCCACTGCTAATAGTTCCTTCTGAGATATAACTCTTAGCTTTCTATAGCCCACTATCATCATAAAACAACTTAAACACTAATTAACTTAGAATCTTTGGTATAATTACCATCTAGAATTTCAACTCTTCTTTCTATTAGATCAGCCATACATAATTCAAACTTAGATTCTAACACTTAACATAGATACTACAAACCCTTTAATGAACTATACTACTTCCCTCCCAGCCTACTAGTACCATATTTCTAAACATATATTTTTCACTAAACCATGAGAATTACCATTACACCAATATACCTAACTTCAATAACATATAATTTTCTATCAACAAACTTAAATTCTTGCATACACTATTTCAAGCCTACAGATTCACCTTTCATACAACTAGCCCTATGGATATAAAATCTGCTCAGTCCAGATAACACTATCCCAACTTTACTAATGCTAAACTTCTGGGTTTATGCTTCTAAAACTAGGTCACATACTGTCATAGGATTCTGAGAAGGGATCTAAGAGAAAATAAGACTTTAGGTTAGTGAATGATTTTCATGAACATGAATGAAATCTTTCATACTTTATAACATAAGGGAGTTGATGGGATCCTTTTAGTCCTGTGTTGTAACGCCTCGAGTTTTCATATCATAAATCTCTCATCTTTTCTCACAAAATCAGATCCAGCCTAAATAAATTATTACCCCTAAGTTGACTCTCTAATTTCGATCTCAGCCATATAGTTATTTTCATGAAAGTTCATGCACTCACAGATCAATTCAGTAGCCCACTACATTGGGATTCATTCAGATAGTTTATTTCAATTGAGCATGATAGAATATAGCCTCAGATTCCTCAGTGATTTAAGCTTAACTTCCTTATTTGAGGACAAATGTTCCCAAGGGGGAGAAATTATAATGCCCCATACTTTTCCTAGCTTAAATTTCTGCCTAGAATGTCAAAATTTGTTTCAAAGATGAATACCATTTATTTCATACGGTATTTTAAAGATTTTGACTTTTTATTGTGTTGGAAATTAAATAAGATTTCCATCGATACCAAATTCACCTAAATCAGAAACTCGGTGTAGGAGTTATGGCATTTTTTAGTTGACAGTGTGTCATAGGGAATCTCAGCGCATTGTGGTGCTAATCATATTGGCAGTTGTCAAATTCCAGTGAGACTCCGTGATTCCACCGCATCGCGGAGGAGTCCTATTTCACATTGGTCAGTTTCCAGCAAGCCTACGCGATTGTAGCGCGTCGCGCCAGTGGCCAAAATGGAAAAACTATAGGGCACCGCGATAGCTTCACCTCGGGGAGAAAGCCCAGTTCAGCTCAGTTCCCACTCGTCCTTTTCCAGTGAGCCACCGCGAATGTGGCTTGTCGCGGTGGCCAGCCAAATTGGGATTTTTGGTCATTTTTCCAGTTCCGTTTGGGGGTTTAAAGAGGGTATTTTTGTCAATTCCTAAGCCCCTAAATTTGTCCAACCACACAATTTAACCCTATTACAAGCCTTCTATGCTTATATTCATCAAAAATTCTCTCAAAAAAATCCATAATCTTCATCATTCAACTTCAAGAATCTCAAATATTCCACCATTCTTTTCCCAAATAAGTTCAAGATTCAAAGTTCCCAATTCAAGAACACCAAGAATTATCATTCAAGAGCACAAATAGGATCTGAAAAGAAAGCTTGTTCATCATCCAAGGTATGTGGGGTTTTAACAAGGATAATTCTTTCATCTTTGTTCCCTAAACTTTATTTTAATTACGAGTTTACTGTAATTTATGAGATTTCACATGAAATTAAAGTTACGATGGCTACCCAGATCCTCATTATTTTAGTTTATGACATTATTATGGTATTTAAGGCTCTAATTGCAAGAAAATTACATATATTCATGTTTGAAATTATAATAGTCATATTATGAGTTATATACTATTATCTTGATTTAGATTGTTGAAAACTTTTAAGATGATTATTGAGCATAAAGTTTAAGTCTGATTATTGATGTAATTATTGATGCATTAAAGCTTTATACTTTGAGTCCTACATACTGTTGATGATTTTACAAGGAGATTATGATCTCAAGTCCTATTGACAAGTTTTGATTAGTTCTTTCAAAAGCAAAGATTGAGATTTTGATCCTAAGCTAAGATAGGAATCCACATTATTCTTACAGTTCATGATTTAAAACAAAGAAAAGCATAATTGGTTTTTAATTACGAACCCTCCTGCTATTTTAAGGTGGATTTCCTAAAAGTTTTAAGCAATAAGTATGGGAGTAGTATTTAGCACCGAGTTTGGTATGATTCCAAGGTCTCATACACCTGAACTACGTGATATCGTAGGTTTCTTATTTGACCATAGTGTGTTAAGATAGTGATCACTTAAGTTAAGGTTTTATTTCGATGCCAAGGGTAAAATAGCTCTCCCCAACATGGGCAATACGTTGGACTCCATGTCAGCTAACATGGTTTATGTCGGTTAGAAGAACCGCCCAAAAGATGTCTCCTACTCTTAAAATAGTCTACTGGCTTAAAGCCTTAAGATAAAAGCATATTCTTTGAAAGCTATGGTCTTAAGATTCTTAATGTCTTGAGATGAAGTATTTCCTTTTTCAGAATAGTTTCAAAAGAGTTTCCTTTCTGACTACAGATCTTACAACAGAGAGAGTAAGAGAAAAGCTTTCAGAAAACTAAGTGTAAAGGCTCACAAGTTTTACTCAGATTATGTTTTAAAGAAAGATAATAACTTTATATTTTAGCTTTTAGAATTTAGATTTTAGAGTGAGTCCTTTCTACAACTAGACAATATGATTTAAAGAGAGAATACAACCTCAGCCTTTAGAACTAAATTTTATGGCTCACAAGATTTATAAAGTATGTTTTTCTTCCTACTGCTTTATATTTTAGTATTTCAGATATTCCAGCTTATGTGACTCATTTACACTTAGCATGCATCATTTTACAAATTATGATGATTGATATTATGTTTTAATTATGAATTCACCCCCATATACTCAGTACATCCTGAAAGTACTGATCCACATATATGTTTATGTGCTACATTCTCTCATAATACAGGTATCAGTTTAGTTGTAGCACTCATATCATATTCAGATAGTTTGTAGCTTCCAGTAAGCAGGTGACAAGTCCTCTTGATTCAAGTTATTGAGTCTGTCATATAGTATGAATAGTATTTTATTTTATATTTATTCAGTCGTATTGATTTGGGATAGCTGGGGGTCATGTCCTGGCTACCTAAAGTCAATACTAGTAGAGTTAAGGTATTTGATTCCAGTTTTGTTTGTAAAAGAAGAATTGTACTTATTTCAATTTAGTTTTGTATTGATCAAATTTAGAAAAGAGTAATCTTCCACTTATTTTGTTCAAATGTATGTATTTTATTTAGTTGCTTATGAGTTATGCCAATAGAAGGGCTATTTTGGGATCACTTGTGGTCCTAAGCACCGTGTGACTTCTCGAGACCATTTTTGGGGCGTTACATGTGTGTAATCCCCCCTTAACTATTTGTGGGGGCTATTTCAGAAAGCTCTATCTATAGGGATTTGAAATTGACTATTTTTGTTACCTAAACATAAGGCAGAGTTGACATAAATGAAGAAAGATGAGGATTTGTATAAATTCTTAGAGAACACTTCTACTGTAGGATCTGAGACATGTAACAAGGGAAATATTTCCTAAATGCCTTGTAGCCTCTCAAAGAAAAGTACAGATGTCTCCGTACCATTTTGCAAGACTCTACTAGACATTGATTCATAGACACAAACTTGAACTCTGGGCTCCGATACCAAGTTTATCACAACCCGAGACAACCCCTAGTCATAACACGATGCTTGGATCCACAAGTGATCCCAAGGTAACCCATGGACTGGCATACTATTAAGGAACTAAATTATAACATATTAAATAGTTTTTCTGCTATGTGTAACTATAATCATGACAAAATCTGAGAGAAATCATATTACTGATGCAATTTACAATCTGATAAAATCTGTGGAGAGAACTAAAATTACATGACTGACTCTGACCGACATCTGTGAAGCATCAAATATACTGACTATAGATATCTAGGACATAAACCTATCTACCACTAATCAATACATATGAGTAATAAAGTAAAGTATATGAACAACATCTGACTAAACTCCCCGAAGTAGGAGAACTCATCACTTGCTAGCTGAAATCTGTGACTGGACTACAACTGGTACCTACATAATGAAATAATGTAGCCACATACACGTATATATGGATCAATAATTCTATAATATACTGAGTAACCATGAGTTAATTCAATAAATAAAATTTGTTTCATACGTAATCTTAAAACATGCATGACTAGGTATAAGTAGACTCACCCAGAGACTTAAATAAACTAAAATCTTAAGTAGCTTAAATCATAAGTAACAAACATAATCTGATAAGATGGTTCTTAAGACTTTCTTTTCATAGTATAAGTAGAATCAAAATTGGGATACAGTAAAACATGAATACGTGAACGTTAAAAAACAAACATATATGTACTGAACTGATCTGATTAACTTAATATTTGAGACCTGGGTGACAAAATGAGTGAAATCTAAGAAAAAGAGATAACGAGCGTATACTGTTGTGTAATTGATATATGAATACGTACTACTGAACAACACGACATAGCTGAGCACAAATGCATAAAAATCATAAAATTTGAGAAGGCAAGACTAAGTATAAAACATGATTCTGATATAATTTGTAAACTAAGATAATAAAATACTGATAACAGAATACTGATAACTGTATGCTCTAGTTAAGAAAACAAGAAAATAAACTCTGAAACTTAATGCTGAACTGAGACTGTGGGATCTATAATGTAACCGACATTCCCCAATATGAGTTAATTATGGTCCAACCATGACCCTAGTTGGAAGGGTGTCAGTACCGTGCCACGGGTACTAACACATGGTTGTGTGAATCCACTAAAGTGAAGTCCCAAAGGACTAAAGAGTCACCCAATACTAGCAGGTACTCTAGTAAGATATATGTTAAGCCCCAACTGGCAGGTTAATATCTCAACCTACTTTCGCTACGTAGTTCGGGAATGCAAGGACTGCTACTAAAGGTCATACCCTCAACTGGAAGGTGAGCCCCCATTCCTGGGTTTTCTCAGTGCTAAATCCTATTCCCAACTAAATTAATTCAGATTACAAAACTGATCTAAGTTTGTCTGGTATGATAACTGACTAAACTAATAATACTCTAATGTATCTGAAATTATACTTTACGTTCTGAAAAGTAGGTAAAATGATAAATTTTGGGTATTCATAACCCCCAAGACTCGATTACAATAACAATAAAACATGCTAAAGCTTCGAGGCATAATAAGTAGTCAATATTCAAAACCTAATCATTAGGCCATTACATTAAACACTTGGAATTCATGAATTTAAAACATGGGAATGTTGCTTAAAATCATGAATTTAGGATCTATCACGGAATTCACTTGAGTAAAACATAGGGAAATGCAAATTCATGGCATGAGAAATTCAAAATCATGCATGGAATCACACATGGGCTGAATAGAATTCAAAACCCCATGAAAACATGAAATTCAATCTTTCTTGAACATCTAAAATAATATAATGTCGGAAAAATTCATTCTTTAATTGAAAGAAAAGGGTTTTAGATTCCATGGGAGAAAGACGACCCATTGATGAACTCTTACATACCTTAATAGACTTGACTTGGTGGATAAACCTTGACCTTGAAAGCCATGGAGATGATCTTGAAAGATTTCTTGAGATTCTTAGATTAGGGAGGTTAAAATCTTGATTTTTCTTGAAGTGAAGATGATGGAATGTATGAACTTGGAGGGGGTGATTAGGTTTTGTTCTTAAGAGAAAAAGTAGAGAATATGGGCATATAATGCCCAAACTAAAGCCTAAGATCATGTTTTTATGAATAGGAGCCAAGGGAAAAGACCAGACTACTCCTCTGAAATTAAAATTTATAACTTAAACGTTGATTGAGCCCTCACCGTGTCGCGCTAAGGCCTCTATATCTATTCTACCACGACATGCCACCATCACGGTGACTTGTTGTTAGAAATCCAAACGTAGTCCAAACCACGTCCAAAAATTCAGAAACTTACCCGAGGCATGCTACTTACACCCCTGAATATGAATAAACTCAAAAAATTACATATCAGGGTCGAAAAGGTCACTTTAAAAAACACCAAAGTTAAGAGGCCAAAAATAAAACTAAATCTCTTACACTTGGCTAAATTTTCAGGTGTTAAGCCCCTTAAGCATGCAATTAAGAGCTGAATCGAGATAGGATTAGTACGAGGTATTAAAATGAACCAACATTGATTACTTTTCTTTACTCCCACCTACCAAGAAAGTATTGGAGTCTGGTAACCAAGTTCTTCTAAAGTGATAGTATATACTGAATGTGCTTAGCTAAGTTCATTTAAGCTCTAAGACTTGCTTGATAATTATCCTTTTTATGACCATATCTTCCACAAGACGTGCATAGAATGTTATTTTTCAAAAAGACAAACTTGTTGTGAGGATTGAAAAGAGGATTATTGTGTTGACAACCAGGACCTCTAGCATTATTTACTCCTTGATTTGCCAGACTAGTTAGAATTTTTTAGGAGGTATACTATTTTAGAGGCTTGTGAAGATCTTCTCTTATACAGACCAGGTCCCTTTATAATTCATCATTTTTCTTTAGAGAAGATGTGAGATGCTTCTGAGACTTATTTAGGATCTCCTCAAGCTCAAGTTGTAGAATACTAGCCTTACTTTTTTCTTTACGATTAGATTCACCTAATTTCTTTAGTTTTTCCAATATCTCATTATTCTTAAAATTTAGTTTTAAAAAGTGTTCTCCTAGCTCAGAAATTTGAATGGTGAGAACTATTTTTTCATATTCCAGATTTTCTTCCTTCTCTTCAAAACGATCCTTCTCTATGGTGAGGTGACGTAGAGAATCAATCAAAATATTTGCAAGTTTTCTTAACTTCTTAGACGTGTAGTCATTCATATTTATCTTAATGTTAAGAGGAGTTACCTCATCATCTTAATCATCCTCTAATCTTATCATGAGAGAAATAGAGAGTTTTAGGTTGTTTCATCATCTTCTATAGCCAACATAGAGGCATTTTCAGTTTTTTAGACTCATCAAATGCACTTGATGAGTCTCCCCAAGTAGCTAACTCTTGCTTGACTACATAATATGCTGCAAATTTCTTCTAGACTTCTGAAGGACTCAAACGTTCTTCTTTGCTTCTTCACCTCCAGACTTTAGGTATTCTTTATAATCCATCTTGTGTAAGGTACAATCCTTGATGAAATGACCTGATTTTCCACATTTGTGACACAAATCATTTGCACCTGTAGGTCTACTCCTACTTCCCTTCTTTTGGAATTCTTCACTCTTCTTCATAGCCCTAATAAATTTTTGAGCTAAGTAGGGAACATCCTCATTATCCTTAGTTGAATCATATTTTCAATCATTTAGGGTGTAACTACCCAAAATCACCTCCCAGGATGTCACACAGTGCTTAGGGCTACCAATAGCCCTTTGATCCTATTACTACATATAATAACTTAATTCGAGATGAAATAAATAAAACATTGGTACTGTCATATCAAATGATAGGAAATACGAAGAAAATACTCGATCCAAATGACCATAAAACTAGAAATCTGAACATACTAACAATCTGATAACTAGTCTGACAAAGCCTCTACTACTCCATGAACTAGAGAGCGATTGGGACAGGTCCCCAACTGACTCAAACTGAACTGAAAGCAATAATATATCTACTAAAACTCTGAAATATCTGAAAATAGGTCCTCAAACCATGAGGACTCACCACTGTGGAGATGTAGACAAAGGTACTTGAAAATCACTGACGAGGCTGGGGATGAGCACCTAAACCTACATTATAAGACAATGTAGCACATAGACGTATATGCGGATCAGCACTTGGGAATGTACTGAGTATATAGGGGTGTATGCATTTACAAAAAACAATATACATACTCTTTAATCAAATATCATGCATGCAATTAGGAATGACTCACATAGCTTGAATAAGTCTGAAATGTAAAGCTCATAAATCATGTATAATGAAGCATGTAACGCAAATTTCATGAGTCATTATACTTTAGCTTTAAAATCTGAACTCTTCTCTTATTCTCATTACTCAGAGACTAAACAAAGCTTTAAACAATGCTTTCAAACTCATGCATATATCTTATGGAGAGTAAATTTTTTTTAATGCTCAAGAACATTGAACTCTTTAAATCTCAAGACACTTGGAACTCGGAATTCTATAACTCTTACTAGTAGAGAAAACTACTTTCTTCTTGGGAAAATTTTACTTCAAGAAACTATTTTGAAAATCTTACTATTAGGGAAAATCACTTATATCAAAGCTTTAGGGAAAATATTCTATCTCAAGGGAAAATACTTTAGGGAGATTCTCTTAAACGACATAAACCATATGAGCTACATGGAGTCCAACGTCTTGCCCTCTTTAGGAAGAAACCTCAGGTTAGCGAGAGGCGTCATACTCTTTGCAGGGACTATAACCTCAACTCAGTGATCACCTATCTCGGCCTCGGGCTCAAAATCCCAATCCTATAGTGGCACGCAGTTTTGGGGTATGAAACCGTAGTAAATTATCCAACTCGGTGCTAAATACTACTCCCTTTAGTTAGATATGCTCATCTCATGGAAATCCACTTTAAAAATAATCTCGTGGTTCATAAAGAACCCAACTATAAAATCTGTAATCTCATGTAATAAAGTGGATTCCAAAGCTATTATGACTATAAAGGTCAAAACTTTCCCAATAATCTCAAAGTACTCAAATCATGGGTGCTTATAACACAAAAGTTCATGAAATTTCATATCTCAAGTAGGGATTAATGACCTATAATCAAATATCAAGTTAAGACTCATCAAAATGTATACTAGATATCATATGGACTCATAAATCATATAGAAATCTGGAATTTACAGCAATTTATTTCAAAATCACAACGTTATAGTTTAAAATAAGTCTTTTGGGCACAAGGGTGAAAGGATTACCCTTGTTCAAAACTCCACATACCTTAGATTGTGTAATTGGATTTACAAGCTTGTTTGAAACTCTTCCCCGTACTCTTTGAGAGAGGGTTCTTGAAGCCTTGGAGTTGTGGAACTCAAATCTCAACTCAATTTGAAGAATCTATGGTGAGTTCTTGAATTTCTTGCAGAAGGGTTTTGGATTTTCTCTTGAGGGAAAACACCCTAGTTCTTGGATGTTTTGGGAGATAATGAGGCGATCTTCTTTGTTTTGAATATATCAGAGTATTAAAAGGGAAAAGATCCAAAAGATCCTCTTAAAAATGACTTGAAAATACTGAACGGTATTTGTGATGGTCGGAGTGATGGTTCGTCGCTAGTCTACGGTACGTCGGATCGTCTGTCGCACGTTGGTCAGAAAAAGGCCACACTGCCTTAGATGCGATGATCCATTGCTAGTTTGAAGGTCTGTCATCTTGGCCATCTCACTGTGGCCAGAAGAGGGTGTCACTTTCTTGGTTGCGACGGTCTGGGAGACGGTCCGTCGCAAACTCGACGGTCCGTCAACCTGTCCGTCACACCTTGGAGGTTCCGACAACTCTTAGTAAAACGGCCATAACTTCTTACCCTGATATTGGATTTGGATAAAATTGGTATCGTTGGAAAGATAATTCAATTATCTACATGATAAAAAGTCAATATTAGGGAAATTCTACAGGGTTTAAAATATTGCTCACAAGGGAAGTCAGCCCTTACTCTTCTTAAAGATGAAACTCGACTTAAAGAAAATATGGGGTACCATATCTCCCCCTTGGGAACATTCATCCTCGAATATCACTTGTTAGACCAAGAACACAGGAAAAACCGAGTACACATCGCTGAAGAAATTTGCTAAATGGCTTAAAATCTTTCTAAACTCTTGAATACTTCAAAAATTGTAAGAACTCATGCAAGAATAGATATATAGCTGAACTTTAGATTTAGAAAGGCTGAAGTAAGGAAGAATAATACCTTCAGATTGATCTGAACTCACGAAAAATAGGTGCAGGTACTTGGCTCGCATGTCTGCTTTTTCCTCCCAAGTAGAGCCCTCAACTGACTGGTTCCGCCACAAAACATTGAACAAGGGAACCTCTTTGTTCCTCAGTCTACGGATCTGAAAATCTTGGATCTCAACAGAAATATCATTGAATGAAAGACTGTTCTGAATATCATCACTCTCCGGAGGATCTACTACAATGGAATCACCAATATGCTTCTTAAGCTTGGAGACATGAAAAATAGGACGAACGACTGACAACTCTGTGGGAAACTCAACTTCATAGGCTACTTTCCCAAAACGGCTCAAAACTCTATAGGGATCAACATAATGGGGACTCAGCTTCCCCTTTTAACCAAACCTCTTCACCCCTTTCATGGGTGAAATCTTAAAGTACACCAAATCACCCACCTCAAACTCAATACCTCTTCTCCTCAAATTGGCATATGACTTATGATGACTTTGAGTTGTCTTAAACCTTTCTCTAATCAATTGAAATTTATCCATAGACTTAAACACTGCATCAGGCCCAATCACGATAGCTTCACCAACTTCAAACCAACCTATGGGTGATCTACATCTTCTACCATACAAAGCCTCAAATGGTGTCATCTCAATTATAGCATGGTACCTATTATTATAAGCAAACTCTATCAATGGAAAATGCTCATCCCAACTACCTTTGAAATCAAGAGAACATGCCCTAAACATATCTTCTAGAGTATAAATGGTCCTCTCAGCCTGACCATCTCTTTACGGATGAAAAACGGAACTCAAATAAAGTTGGGTACCAAGACCCTTCTGAAATGCTCTCCAAAATTAAGAAGTAAATTGAGTACCCCTATCTGAAATGATAGAATAGGGAACTCCATGTAACTTGACAAACTCTCAAATGTACAACCTAGCATAATCCTCAGCTATATAGGATGTATGCACGTGCAAGAAATATGTAGACTTAGTCATCCTATCTACAACCACCCAAATATAATCATGATGATGACGCAAAAGAGGTAAACCAGTCACGAAGTCCATATTCACCTCTTCCCACTTCCAAGTGGGTTTACCAACAACTATCAATAATACGACCATAACTTCTTACCCCGATATTAGATTTGGACGAAATTGGTATTGCTGGAAAGCTAATTCAATTCTCTACATGAAAAAAATTGATATTAGGAAAATTCTACACGTCTTAAAATATTTCTCACATAGGAAGTCAACCCTTACTCTTTTTAAAGATAAAACTCGACTTCAAGAAAATCTAGGGTATTAGATAGGGCTAAAGATTTTTCCTTCTTAGGCTCTTTTATCTCTTGGTCCTATTACTTTTTGATTTCATAGGTCTTTAGATTCTTAATTAACTCATACATGGAGAGGGTCTTAACATCTCTTATTTCAAAAATGACATTCACCTTACTCTCCCATAACTTAGGCAGTACACCCAATATCTTCCTCACCTGCTTACTAGGTATAATGATTAAACTAAGACAGTGTAATTCATTTGTGATAGAGGTGAACCTTGTGTGGATTTCATAGTAAAGGAATAATATTGGTTAGTAAGAATATCTACCTTGGATTCTTTGTATTGACTAGTTCCTTCATGGACAGTCCTTAAACAATCCCTGATCTCATTTGCAGTCTCACAAGCAGAAATATGATTGTTTTCATTGGACCTATTCCACATACCAAAGTTTCTTAGTTTTAAAGTTCTTTTCAATATTTTTCCGATCCTCTCCTTTATGTTACCTTTGAGTTTTGGAAAACAGCCTAGTAATTTCTCCTTTCTTAATTTTTCTCATGGGAACATGAGGTCCATCATAAATTATATACCATAACTCAATATTTTCGGCCATAATGAAGTCATGCATCCTTGTCTTCCTCTAACCGTAATGTTTTCCATTTAATTGAGGTTGTCTGGTGATTGGTTGTCCTTCCTCTAAGTTGATAGTGCTTCCATAACTATGGCTCCACTCTAGGTGTTAATCATTTAGAGTAAACCTAGATTTGATACCTATTGTTGAATTATAATAGTTCACCACCATATACGGACCAGGTCCATGATAAAATATAAATGACAGTAAACAAGGAACAAAAAATAAATATGCAGAAAAAATCAACATGAGATTTTAGTGTGGAAACCTCCTTGCACAACGATTAAAAAGCTCGACCTATCCTCAAAGGATTTCCCAAGATACACTATAATAAAGAAATATTGATTACAAAATCCACAAGGATTTAAATTTAAATCCTAAATCTTACATTACCTCTGTTAAAAACCAATGAGATAACTTTACCTCACTTTAACTCAATCGACTAACTCTAGTCAATCATCCTTAGGTAACTCTACCTAATCTTAAATAATCAACAATGCAAAAAGAATTTTATTAACAATCACTAGAGTAAAAATCATTCTTTCAACTGGACTCAATATACTATATGTTAAAGAGGAAGATATTTTCTGGATCTTGAGCTAGAGACTTTTTGCTGATATTTGAGAAGACGGAATTACAAAACTATTTACCAAAGTAGATCACTCTTGCTATATAGCTGTGAGAGAATTTGAGTGACAATTTTATCAGACCAGGTGTACCACATTATACATTGTGCACCTACGCAGTAATGATGCTACATGACCAAATTTTGTAGGGTTCAACAATTATAGTTATCCCTCTGCAGTCCTCTAGAAGAGAATATACGGGACCTAGTCCTTGAGCATATTACTTAGACATCATCACAACATAGAACATCCAATTCCCATTTTATGATGACAAACCATATTAACAAGGTCATTTGAATTCCCGATTACTTTAGCACTTCCCCCTTTCAATAGCACTCATTATAGTTTCTTAGAGATAAGGCCGTGTTGCTTCATTTGATATGAACTAATCAATGAGACCTTTATTCCCCCTTCATGTGGTTTTTATAAATGCATAATATACTTTTAATTCATCCCCACAAACAATATCTAGAACAAAATTCATTTGACTCCAATTTTTATCATTGTACATCATGTTTCTCAAGAACAAGACTAATTTCCACTCTATGAACATAGCTCACTCATTGAATCCAAGTAATTTTCACAAAATTGAGCACCAACTTATGAGATTAACCTATTAAATCATAGAATTACTTGATTGAGTTGCTTAGATTTCTTGAAAAAATGCTTTGGAGTTTCTTTTCCCTAGTTCTTGAGAAATTCACTTTTCTTGGGGAGAATCACTTGTGATCTTAATGATGGGGATAAATTTAGAGTATATTTAGGATTTAATGAGTGGTGTTGGGAATGGAGGGGGTAACATCAGTTTAAACTGGGAAGTGAACCTTTTTCGGATTGAATTTCTTTTTTAATTAACATAAATCATAACGTGTTGACCCATTGGGCCTACTGTTACAACCTAATTTCTCAGGTCATAATGGCCACTATCGTAACACACCAGTAGGCCAGCCAACCCATAGTACAGAATGACATGTAACAGACTACTCAATAATGTAAGAAAAAGAATGTAGAATAAATGAAATAGAGAACAATACAAAGTAGAATCCCAAAACCTAGTGGTATCAGAACAAGAGGTTATAAATATAATAAGAGTACAAAAGTGAAATATCAAGAGAAATACACTGATACGACTTATCTCTGAATATAATAAAGAGACTAGCCTAATACATAAGAAAGAGATAAATAAGACTTCAAACTTTAGTAGTTCACTCTAAGTCTCTAAAACATGGTTGTTCCACACGATGCACATATCAATGGTGATAACCCGTACTATGATCTCCAGGCTGAAGAAGTGTACTATGAGTACCAAACGAATGGTACTCAGTAGGAAACTGCCAACTGAACTCGAAAGATAAAGTAGATATATATATCATATAAACAGAATGGAAACTACACCCAAGAGTCCAAAAATCAAATAACAAGTCAATAATCTAATAAGGAACAACTATCATGTTCATGTCTAAGTGTATGAAATACTAAGACTAAAGAAGTGTCAAGAGTGAATTATCCTATTCCAGCAACACTCAATGGATGCCAATGCTATATATCCCAGGCCAATATACAAATAAAGGGCAAAAAAAAAATATATAGAAATATACAAGCCAAAGAAATGTCTATACAATAAAAAACAAACAAAGGAAGGCATACATGGTAGTACCATATCTTTATATATATATATATGTATATATATATACATATAACCATGAGGTCATCTCAATGTATAACCTAGATCATTATATCCTCATTCTAAGACCACATTATGATACTATCAGGGTTCAATACTATCATAGTCAGGGTTTCTAATCCAAATTGCTAGACATGAAATAATCATGAATAATAGTGCAATTATAAGATAGAAGAGGTCAAACCAATCTATTATAAGCTCACAATAACAATGATCACAACAATGATAATAACAATATCAATAACAATGAATAACCAAAAACTCTAGACAACCAAATACCTAGACTAGAATATGACTACCCCCACTGCCCCAAACTCAGAAGTTTCAATCATCATACAACAACACAAGGCATATTCTTTACCCAAATCTATGAAATTGTCCCATACCGGCTGATAATTATAGGCACCTAAAGGTGATAGGCAATGCACATGCAACTATTCTCTGTCCTTTTCGAGTATTAATAAAATCATAAACATATTACCATAAAATATCTATCTTTATAATACTTCCCAACTTCTAGTTATTAGCTAACCAATACTTATTATCATTAAATCACTAATTTTCTAGTCATCACATGACCTCTAATTATTAACCTAAATATTATCCTTAACATAATCCTTATTTATAAAATGGAAACTAACTATTATATATTAAGTAGACAATACCCAATATCTAGTCAAGGTTCATCACTAGACCATAATCGCCATTCATCCAATATTCATCATTATCAACTAATCTTCCTATATCCATTAATCATTATTAGACAACACATTACCACTTTTCATCTAATTATTTATTAGTAACTAACCATTATTTACCAAGTAATCCTTATTTCTCTATTCATTAATTAGCCATTTACAAACTATTTATTGTTATTAACTAGTCATCTCTTATCACCAATATCTCTTATTATCTAGCCCCATTAATACACACATCCTCATTTATAAACTAATCGATATCATAAACTTAGTCATCAATATCAACTAATTTTCACCTATGCTAGACCCTACATCACCATTCACCACATATCAACCATTGTTAGCTACCATATTTCAGCTAAGCAAGGTTCATTAACTAGTATATTAGATTCCTAGCCATCAAATGCTATAGTCACCTAATAGAAAACTAGCTAAAACATAGCTTAAACATAATTAAGGAGGAATAGTCAAAAGATTGTATTTCAGAAGAATCACATCAATTACTGATATAATAATCATGAATGTACCGAATCTATATATGCCATCACAAGTATTACCAGAGATATGTGTACATAAACATATAATAACTAAAAGGAGATACCATCTCTATAAACCCAACATCATATCTAAGAGAAAATAGCATATCTATAGGCAAACATCATATCTAAGTGAAAATAGCATCTTTATAGGCCCAACACCATATCTAAGAGAAAATAGCATCTCCTTAAGCCCTACATAATATCTAACAGAAAATAGCATCTCTATAGGCCCAACATCATATCTAAGAGGAAATAGCATTTCTTTAGGCCAAATAACAAGTATAAGAGGAAATAAAATCTTTATAGGCCTAATATCACTCCTACAAAGAAAGTTATAACCAAAACTTATTAGTCATAGTTCTGGTAAACATCATCACAGTTTACCAAGACACGAGGTAAGCTTATTCTAAATGCTCAATAGTCCCAACAAGGCCTAACATCCTCAACTATGTCCACAATGACTACCAAATGTCTTCTACTAAATGGGCTGGATGATCCCATTTCTAATCGTTAAAAAACATAATTAGGAACACTTTACCCCAAACTAGGCTAAGGTGTATAATCCAACTTCTAGATGTCAAATAAGTCATATTCAAGAATAAGCTAAGTTCTTTGACTAGAAACAAGGGATCTCAAGTAAACACTACCCAAATTATGATTTCAAGACCATGATAATGCTAAACTCACTCCCATATTTTAGGGGTGTGGCGGTCAGTGTCAATAACCCAACTTGAGTTGGGGTCAAATCAACGAGGAGAGAATTAGAAATTTCAAGTCATATGGGTGTTCTAATTACTAAAAGGTTTCCTGGAATGCTAATAAACATGACTTGTAAAATAAAATAGTAGGAATTAGTTTTGGATTGGTTTGTAATGATTTTTGATTAACAATGCACGAATATGACACTTTTTAGTTAAAATCAAGATTTGAGGGGATCTTGGGCTTATGTCTACCTAAAGGTAAAAGCATGTGGGTTGATAATAGTTTAACATGAATTTTAGTTGTTAACTAAAGGATAGGCTAGGTCGTAGATCATTGTGGTTACTCATTCAATAAAACCACATTGATTTCACTCATTGGCTCTTTTGAGCACCTAACAAGTGTGCAATTTGTAATCACCCAAAATCTCAATCAAGCATCCCTATTTCTAGGATGATGCTCTTGACAGGATTTACACTCCTATTACACTTATTTCTAAGATTGAGAAAGTTAGTAAACCATATGCTTAATTGCCTACCATTGCCTTATCCCCCTATAACCCTCTTTCAAGTATGTTATAGGTTACCTAATGATCACCTTCATCCCTCTTTAAAGGATGATGAATATTTCTAGATTTGGGATTTTCACCTATCAAACCCATTTAGAGATTTGGAGTTTTTACCCACAAATTCAACTCATAAGTTCAAGCAATGGTGGAATCCACACTCAACAACTAACAATTATGCAAACACAACAACACCCATACGCAATTCCACTTTTGTTCAACATAATCCCTAAGACTAATTTACTTACCTACTCATGAAGAAATTAAAGAAAGATATACCAACCGGATTATCCAAAGCATTTATTCTTCACAAAATACTAAGAAATTAAGCCTTCACAATTAATTACAGACTTGCCTAATTTAACGTTTCTTGCTTCCAATTCAAAAATGTCTATGAGATAAGCAATACCAAAAGAAGAAAGGTATTTTCCTATATGAGGTTTGGGATTCGTCTAGGCAATTTTACAAAACCGCCCTAGGTCATATTCCCGTTGAACCACGATCGTGCAGCTTCGAATGTGACTGCGGTTTTTCCCCGTGATCACATTATGCTAACCATATTACTTAACTGCGACCACGGCCTGAGGACTGCGGTTGCGGTAACTGAGGCTAAACTGATCAAGGTCTCCAGTTGCACTCTTTTTGCTGTCATTTGATCCCTTTTTAGCTCTAATCCATATCTTTTTACCTTCTTAATTATATACCTATAAAATGTGTATATTAGTGCATTTAAATCATGATGATGCCTTATTTTCTTATACAAAATGTGGTAGTATGCATGCATTATTGGTGTAAATGAGTGGTAAAATCATAACTCATCAACACCCCCAATTTAAAACCTTGATTGTCCTCAATCAACACCACATTTTTCTAATGAGACAACTTTACATATATGCCCAGACTCTATTACCTAATGATCATGATGACTCCAGCTTGATTATTACCACAAAAAGTCCTTCACACATAGGAAAAATGGCTTTAACTACACCCCTCAATATAAAATGGAATATTTCAAAGACGCATTAGACTTTGGGGAGAAACCATGTAACAACTACAAACACTCTAGAAGTGACTCACTTGTTGACCACAACCATGTTATACTTTCTTTTATCTTATTGTGCAGAAGATGACAAAATCATCCACCTCAACTTGTTCACATGCCTCCTCACAAGAAAAAAAATTTCACACACCTAGTCACCAATCATTCAACAAGGTATTTTAAGGTAGGGTAGGATATCAACTTAGGAAAGTTAAGGCTAAACCCTCCTTGAACTTATACATCATACTCTCATCACTTTTTTCTATTGGGACAGTCTTTTTTCTTTACTATTTTTCCTACTTTTTCTTGGTTTTCCCACTTTCCTTTTTTTTTTGTGAATAGATAAAGCCTTTTTTTCCTTTGTGGGGTCTTTTCATTCTTCTAATCAATTTGCTTTAATTACTTAAGCTCGTAGGCACTTCTTATAATTTCATGGACCAACTTCACCTTTTTCAATTTCCACCACCCCAACTTAGTCTTTTAGCCTTAATTTGTATTCTTAAGTTTAAGGAGGTAGGGTTCAAAAGAGGAAAAATAGAAGGGTCACGACTTGTAATGTGTTTGCCAAAGAAAAGTCCAAAGGCTCCAAGAGGGTGACTAGAGATAACTCCTATGTATTGGTAGGATTCTTAGGCTAAAGTTGGCTTCCAATGTCACAAGATGGCCAATGATCATTTTACCAACCAAGCACAATCAAAATTTAGCTTTGAAAGACTAATGGGCAAGTTCTAGATGGAACAATTACACATGAGATATATACAAATAAGCTTACACACATGGCATGCGAATTTCGTCAAAGAGGTTCAATTGTTCCTCTAGTTTGATACAAAGATAGAGTATTCACTATTCTTTTGAAGTCATAAAATGAGGAAAATTTTTATCACAAGGTTGATTACGTCCATGCCCTTGAATTTTGCAAATTTTTTTGACTAAAAGGGTTATTTGTTTTGTATCCGCACCACACATAATTTTCTAGTCATGGAAAAATATCCAAGTTATTTTGTTATATGGTGGCTCTAATATGGGCGGACCACCTACATGGATATTCAGACTTCGCCAATGGGTATGAATGTGATCCCAATTTATCAATGCCATAGGTACTCAGACTTTTCTTATATTTATGGCCCTGATGCCACGGGTACTCAATCCATGGCTAAAAACCAAACTACACTAAAGTAACAAGCAAAGAATAAAGTAACTAATCCTGGCAAATGTGGGCACCATCAGAGTGTCCAAATATCACAACCCAAATAAAAATAAGAATCATCCAAAAGAGCAAAAATGTATCCAGAAATATCAATAATACAGGCCCAAATAAAATGAATATGGAGACACTCCCAACTGAAAATGTAGCAGTTTCCCCACTGTACAAATAAATAATCAAGGATAAAAAAGATACGGGTGCTTCCTAAAATTGCAACAAGGGCTACTTTCACTTTCGGACTCTACATCATCACCATTCTCCTCAAGATCAGTCCACTCTGTTGGGGCCTCATCATCACTCTTCACCTAAGAGGAAGTAAGTCTATCTATGGGTCTTAGGATCTTTCATAGGGCCCTTCACCCTCTTCCACATCTTGATAAAGAATTCATCCCCCTTCTTCTTTCTTGTAACAATTTTTTCATGTGTAATTTGGGGGTCTCGGTATGACTCCACCAAAAAAGTAGTAGGCTTTATCGAGATAATCAATGGTATCTTTTTGCTTCTTTTGGTCCTACCTGTACTTCTTATAATCTCCATGTGATATCTATGAATGATGGGTGGTAGAAGGCTCTCTCTCTCCTTGGGACAAACTAGACACAAGCTCTCTGATGTCTTCAATATAAACTCCAATTTCCTCAAGAAGGTTGGTAGTGGTTGTCCTATGAGAATCAGATTCAATACATGTTGATCTTTCTAAGTCGACCTTTCTCTTTTTTTCCTTTGCTAGGTGCACCCTTTCCTTGAATCCTCAAGAGGTAGATGGGAGCACCAGGACGTACCCATGTATCACTATCATAATTTTCAACCCCCGCTCTCTTGCAAAGCTCAATAATCAAAGAAGGGAGGAAAAGATGCGTACCACTTTGGTTATTGAAGTGATCCATTTCATTGACCACAAGTTGACCAAAATCCAAAGGGATGCCATCTAGAATTCAAGCAACCATTCGCGCATGCAGATCTAAGACTGTTGTCATATTAGTGTAAGGAAAGTCTCGACTTCAAATAATGTGCAACCATATCCGATCCTCAGAAGTAAAGTCGTTCACGATGATGGTGCTTTTTGTTTTTGCCCAAGAGACTTCCTTTCTAGAGCATAGCCGTTGCGCCAACCAAATCCCCGGTTTACACCACTTTTCGTTGAATTCACCCATATCTACATATTGGAGCCCTTAAAAATCATTGATTTGCATAGCCCCAACTTTCACCGGTTTACCCCGAATCTCAATAGTCACATTAAATTAGTCCGAGAGGGATACTTCATTGATGTTGGCATAGAATTAATGGACCTATTGTTCATTTGCATTTTTGGGATCCAGGGCAATGAACTACCACCCTTTGGCTTAAATTTTATTATGAAATGCTGGTAGTTTCTCCGGCATATTCTGTAAGAAAATACCTCTTTTCGGGAGCAACTTTGTCCTCAGAAGATCACTGTAATAGTGACTTAGAACTCGAGATCCATGAACTTGAATAAAGCTGTCCTGAAAGCACTAGACACATATTATATCAATTAATGATATTTTATCATGCAAACTGTACCACATTGTTCACTAAAGCTCATTGGAATGGGTACTTGGCGGTGTTGGGCTAAAAATTTATAGTGCAGGATTTTGGGCATGGAAGAAAACTAGCCCCTGTTACAACGATCGCAGGCCATGACAGCGTTTGCATTGCCGTGATCGTGGCCACCTGAATGCGGTCGTGATACCTGAGGCTGGTTTCATGCCAGATCCTTGTGTTTGAATTTCTTCCAAATTTTTCAGCTACTAGCATGCTCTACAATATTGATTCACATGAAGACCAATTGAACAATGCAAATAAGTGTATGAATGTTCCCTTTAAAATGCAAATATCATTATTGAAAGTTCATTTGGGAAATGTGTCAAACACTTGGTGTGTACACCTTATTTGTCTATCTTTTTCCCATATTTTTGGGCACTCAAGATTTCCCACATATGTACATACCTTACTCAAGATTTCCAACACCACACCAACTCCAAATATGAGAACATGGAAAGCATAACAATCAAGGCTTTATGACCGCACTTAATAACATATTCTAAGGCCTATTTTAAAAAAGAAGAGCATGGATTCATGATACCTACCTAATTTATGATGCAAGAGAGATGAAAGGATGCTATTGGAGATCTCACAAACCTAGCCAGAACATAGCCCAATTAGAGAGTAAAACTTGAAAGAAAGTGTGAGGGAAATAGGGGAAATTAGGGATAAGTAGATGAAATAACCGCGACCTCTATCAAGTGACCGCGATCGTGGACATGTGTGTGACCGCAATAGAGCTTCACGGTAACTGAGAGTAGTTTTGCTCCCCTGTTCCCCCTGTTCACCTTTTTGCTTAGTTTTTATTGATTTTTGGCTTGTTCAGCTTTTAATACAAAATTGCACACTTCCCCATTCCGAGCTCATCTAATGCACTCCATAGTGCTACAAATGCATGAGTTATTTATATGCAAAACCTAACACGTACTCTACAAAAACAAGAAAGAAATGATACAACCCACTTTCGTGGCATTTTTGGGTTGCCTCCCACCTAGAACCTTAGTTAACGTCATGGAATGATGTCTTCCTTCATCTATTATCAAGGTGGGTCCTCAAGACCCTCCTCATTCACTCTCTCACTCTCCATATCCACCACAAAAACAACTTGGATGTACGTAGTTTGCTTCTTTTTTGTTTGCATATTTTAAAGGAGTTCTCAACCTCTTGTACGCTAAACTTCATTTACCCTACCTCCAAATTGACAATGGCTCTTCCGATAGGCATAAAAGGATGACCAGGGATGATAGGTACCTCTTGGTCCATTTCACAATTCAACACCACAAAGTTCATCGAGAGTATAAATATGTCCACTTTAACAAAGACATTAAACAAAATTCCCACCAGCCTTTTGATCGACCGGTACACCATTAAGAGTCGCATCGAGGTCAGTGTAGGGGGCATACAATCCAAGATTCTTGTAGATGACAAAAGGCATTAAGTTGTTTCTCACAACAAGGACATATAGAGCTTTTGCAAACTCATGTGTCCCGATTATGCAAGGAATGGTGAACGCTCTAGGGTCATCTTTCTTTTTTGCAACATTACTATCCATGATAGCACTACACCCATGAGTGACCTCAATGGTGTCACCTTCAACCAGATTCTTGTTGGACATCAACTTTTTCATTAGCTTAGCATATCTTGAGATCTCTTGGATTGCCTCGATCAACAAGATATTTATTGATAGATTGCTAAGCTTTTTCATGAACTTCCTCAATTTTTCACCTTCCTCTTTTTAATAAAATCGTTGAGGGAATGAGGGAAGAACTTGGATTGTAGCCCTTACTTCAATTTGTGGATTTTTAACCTCAACAACTTCTTCATCACTTTCAGCAATTTTCTTCTAATCATTGTCTTCTTGACTTTAAGGTAACACCTCATTTGCTTTAGATTTGGGAATTTTCTCACTCAAGTCTCCTTTAGAAGGTTCATCAAGTTTCTTTCCACTCCTTGTGACAACTGATAGAACTTGAGCATAATTCTTTGGATTAGCCATTGTGTCACTAGGGAGTCCACCTTTAGGCCTAACATTTAGTTGCATGGAGATTTGCCCAATTTGGGTTTCCAATTTCTTGATAGAGGCAGAGTGAGACACCATTGTTTGAGATAGTTGAGAGAAGTCACCTTTCAACTCACAGACCATTTTGTCTATACCTTCCACTCTATTCAATATTCTAGCTAACACATACTCGATCTTGAATTTTTTACAGTCGGTGGAACTTGACTCCTTGTCTTAGCTTGATCATAAAGGGGGACATAACGGTTATAATCACGTTTCCTATCTATCCAAACTCTATCCCACTCACAGTCCATCCAACCTTGATTCCTACCTTGCCTTTGATAGGCGGGGCAGGAACCCCGTAGTCAGTAAAATATTGGATTTCCTCATCCAACTTCTTTGCATCTTCATCATCTTCATAAGATTTTGATGCGACCGCGTTTACTGCTTTCGTAGGTGTACCCATAACATGCTTTGTCAAGAGGTCAAGTTGTTTCATCATTTTTTCCATGTTCTCATCCTTCTCTTCATTTCACTTTCTTTGTTCATTATCAACCATGGAAGTAGTGGAAGGGATCTTGGGAACTTTGGTATCCCAAGTATGCCAACCCCGATTTTGCTTTGACACTTCTCTTATAAATAGAAAGGATGCATGGTGGTGCATCTTCACTATAGAGCCACCCACTGCATTATCCACCACCATTTTGTTTAATGGATCAAGGGCATGGTAGAAGATCTCAAGAAGCATCTTCTCTGGGACTTTATGATTTGGGTATTGAACCAATTTTCCACTAAACCATTCCCAAGCTTCAATCAACGACTCTCCATTAATTTGTGGAAAATTCACAATCTCATCCCGCTTTTGAAGGATTTTAGATGGTGGGAAGTATCTATCAAGAAACACAATAGTAAGCTCTTCCCAAGATGTAATTGAGCCGGGTGGAAGTGAGCGGACCCATAAAACTACCTCACTTATTAGAGAGAACGGGAAGAGGCAAAGCAGAATAGATTCTTAAGTAATGCGTGCTATATTGAATTGCTCACAAACTTCCATGAAATTCTTCAAATAGGCATTTGGGTCCTCCAAGGCATGACCCCCATACAATCCTTTCATTTGCATGACATGAAGCATGTCTCTAGTCATATGGAAGTGTCCTTTCCCATTAGTTAGTGGGATACGAATTGCACTTATTTGGCCCGCTTCATTTAGTTGGCCCTCATCATCTAGGGGACCATCAAAGGGGCCCATGTTGGTTGTGTTATCACTTATTGTTCGATTAACACTTCGATCACCTAGAAAATTCAAAAACAAAAAATAAAGTAAATTATACCACCCCAGGTATTCCCAAGTAAAAATCACACCGCATAAGTGAAATCTATAATCCACTCTCCAGCAACGGCGCCGTTTTGATAACGCTCAACTCAATCCCATATTTGAGGGGTGAGGCGGTTGTTGTCAATAACCCAACTTGTGTTAGAGTAGAATCCACAACAATCAAATTATAAATTTCTAGTCCTATGGGTAATTTAAATACTAAAAGGTTTCCAAGAATTCTAAGAAATACGACATGTAAAATAAAATGGGGGGAATTAGTTTAGGATTGGTTTGTAATGATTTTTTATTAACAATGCACAAATATGACACTTTTGATTTAAAACCAAGATTTGAGGAAATCTTGGGATTATATCTACAGAAAGGTAAAAGCATGTGGGTTGATGATTGAATAACATAAAGCTTAGTTTTAACTAAAGGATAGGCTAGGTCATAGATCATTGTGGTTAGTCTTTCAATAAAACCTCAATGATTTCACTCATTGGCTCTTTCGAGCACCTAACAAGTGTACAATTCATAATCACCAAAAACCTCAATCAAGCATCCCTATTTCTACGATGATGCTCTTGACAGGATTGACACTCCTAAGTACACGTATTTCTAATATTGCAAAAGGTAGTAAACCATAGTCTTAATAGTCCACCATTGCCTTGTCCCCCTATCACCCTCTTTTAAGGATGTTATGGGTTACGTCATGTTCACTTTCATACCTCTTTCAATGATGATGAAGGGTTTCTAGAGTTTTGGGTTTTCCCCCGTCAAACCTATTAGGATACTTGTGTTTTTCATCCATAAATTCCAACTCATAAGTTCAAGCAATAGTGGCATCCACACTCAACAACTAACAATTATTCAAACACAACAACACCTACACACAATTACACTTTAATTAAACATAATATGAAGACTAACTTACTTAGCTTCTCATGAAGAAAGTAAAGAAAGATATACCATCCGGATTATCCAAAGCATTCATACTTTTAAAAATACTAAGAAATTTAGCCTCCAAAATTAATTACACACTTGCCCAATTTAGGGTTTCTTGCTTCCAATTCAAAAATGTCAATGAGGTAAGCAATACCCAAAAAAGAAAGGGTTTTTTCCTATATGAGGTTTGGGATTCATCTAGGCAATTTTAAAAAACTGCCCTGGGTCATATTCTCGCTGAACAGCAATCACGTAGGTTCGACTGCAATCGCGGATACGCGACCGCGGTTGTGCCCTGCGATCGCATTATGCTGACCATGTTGCTTAACTGTGACCGCAGTCTGAGGACCGCGATCGCGGTAACTAAGGCTGAACTGCTTTAGGTCTCCATCGACACTCTTTTTTCTTCTATTTAATCCCTTATTAGGTATAATCTACACCTTTTTACCTTCTCAACTATATACCTGCAAAATGTGGATATTAGTTCATTTAAATCAGGATGATGCCTCATTTTCTTTTAAAAAACATGGTAGTGTGCACGCATTATTGGTGTAAATTAGTGGTAAAATGACCACTCACCAGACCACAACACTACTACAATAAAATTAACTGTACTAATCATGTTTACAATGCTAAAACAACATCCCAAACCTAGCATTATATCATATCCATGCTACAAACTTATCTAAACAAGGGACAAGGCAATAGGATTCCAAAAGGGTATAAACATACCATCTTACGGGTCAAAAACGCTCTTCTAATCCCCAAGCATCAATAATCAAGGCTAAGTTATCCTACTCATAATCAAGCCTAACAATCATCTTCACACGCAATATATATCACAAGTCATCCATGAATAAAAGTGGACAGGAGTCTACCTAAAAGCCAAATTGCAAAACCTCTCTTTATGCACCACATGCTCATTTTAAATTCATAATCCCCAAAAAGCTACAAACTATCAAAATCATAATCTACTTATCAATACGAGTCTAATAACACCCGTATTGCACTATTGTGCTTCGAGTCCAAAAATGAACCCAAAAACCCCAAGTGGGTCCCATTTACAGAAATCACATTTCTGAGGTCCACCCAACACTCATACGTGAACAAGGAATCAAAACCCTTTAAAAATGAGTGAAAACTAAGAAATCTTTGGGCTAAAATAAAGCCCTAAGTGAATTTAGGGTTTTGGGTCAAAAATAAAGAAATGCATCAATAATGTGATGAAATCTTACCTTAATCAGGGTGAAAATCATGATAATAGATGTTAAACAAGCTTCCAAGATACCCACAAGACTTAATTTTGAGTTATTATACTCATTTTGGGGTTTCTAGGTCAAATGATGAAGGGTAAATACCCCAAACACATCTTGGGGTCTATATATAGCCCCTACATGTAAGGAGATGTCGATATCGCGATTCTATGCATTTGTACCTGAAAAAAGGTCTACCTAGACTAAAATAAATATTTCAGATCTACTGGCATAGTTGGAATTTGTATTTGATATTATTTCACTGATGTTTTCACCCGATGGCCATTTAGAACCAACACAGACTTCTAAAAAAGAAATTGGCTCAAAATACCGAACAAACTGTCGGTCCCAACAAGTCATAAATTACTTAGGGTAACTGTGAAAAAGCTGAAACGACAGAAATAAGAGAAAATGTGGAAAATGACCTGATGAGTCATTATATTATCCACTACTAAAAGGATTTTCATCCCTGAAAGTCAACGGATAAAAAGAATCTCAAAAACTCGAACGGATGAGGTACTAGTCCCACATGGTTTAAGCATGACTTCCTAGATAACCTCAGTAGAGAGAAAAAAAACTCTTCTAAGGTATTTTGCCACAAGTATCCCTTTTCCAACTAGAACTTTCACTTTACTACCAAACAAACAAAATTCAACTTCGACCGCTAACCGGCCTCCAACTGAACTGAAAAGACTGATAAGAACAGACTGAACTACAACATACTGATACCATTTCGAAGAAAGCATAACCCTTCCAAGGTTGATCCAAGCCAAGGAAAACCAATACATGAGTCATATCACTGACTTTAAATACAAATATAACCTTCATTTACCTTTTTGCACCTATTATCCACTCCAAACCAGGAGGAAAATCACCTAAGTCTCGTCCACACTGTCTCATCACGAAAAACTAAAAAACTGAAGCTGATCCGCTAAAAGTTCATTCGATAAACATGAGAATAAGCTTATAAGAAACTATTTGGGCATGCAAATGGAGATAATCAAGGAATGCAGTCAATGTCAATGCTTCAACCAGTCCGACTGAAAAATCAAACTGAAATCCTGAAGTCCAAGGTATAACTACTCATCACTGAATATTCTACTCTGTTATGTCTCATCCATCGAGAATGAATCCATACTGAATCCAACTCGAGTATATTACCCCTACTGAGTATATCATCCAAATATCCTAAAAAAAACTGAAACTCGAGATCAAACTTGAAATAACCAATATAAGGTCCATGGGTTATCATATGAACACTTATTAACTATAATCAACTGACATCGAGCAGACTGAATAGGAAACCACGGAGTAGGCTCAATCACCCTATAACTTAACTTTTAACAAGGACAATTCTATAATGAAAGTTGCACGCAAGATCTGCAACACCACGTCTGAATTCCTCGATCTCAAATATTTAAATCAAAACTAGAAATGGGTAGGCCTTAATGCTCCAAATCTTTCAAAATTCAAAATCACTATCAAGGTGTTAAATCCAAAACTGAGCCAAGAAGGCTATATCAATGTCAACTATCTCATATCGACTCTAGTATCCAAATCTGACATATCTGAGATAAATCATACAAAGACATTGTCGATACATATCTGGATAGAAAAAGCACCACAGGGATAACCACTAACTAATAACACAAGCAACCAACTCTACATCGGCTGGAGGGAATGAAATATAACCGCAAAATAGAAATTGTACAAAGGATCAACCACTGGCTAAAAATGCATATAACCCACTCCATATCCGCTGGAGGGCATAAACTATCCAAATATACTCAAAAACTTCCCAAGGCTAAAAACCACATAAGAAATGGCAAAAGCTCTAGCAACTTAAAAAAAATGCAACTTAAGCCGAAAACTAACTTATCCAATACTCCACCTAGGCAAGAAATAGACACAGGTACATATCACCAAGGACAAACACTCAACTATGCCTAATTAGGCCAAGAAATCTCTAAAATGGGGATTTCCCAAATCCACCCCTTAATCACATCATTGAAGAAGAAATATACCAATCTCAAAACGAAGGTCAGAGTCACAACCACCACCAGAAAGTCAACAACTTGAGATTAAGAACTTCTAATTTGGCAACTTAAGAAGCGATAACAGGAAGGCCATCTGCCTCTAACTTTCCAACTCCACTAGACAAAACTATATCACAAGAACAAAAGAGCATCCAATCTCCATAATAACAACAAGACAAATTATCATAAGGGAATGAACCAAACATACCTATGAGATAAATCTATGAAACTCAGCATCAATATCAAAATCCCTATCAGATGATAAAATAGCCACAAATGAAGAGCATACCTTAATTTTTTATATCTTACAAATGGGTTATATCGGAAGGGATAGACAAAACAATAGCCTTTGCAACTCAGGAGTAAAGTCTAAGAATCTCGTACTCAATAACAGGCAACGTATCTAAATTGCTGACTCAAAAACCACAAGGAATCATGGAGGGTCAACTTAGCTTCGATATCACAATACATTCTCAAATCAATATAATACAGCGAACCAAGAGGGAACACAGTAAACTTTGCCATGCTAGTAGAGTGAAATCATCAATCAGTCTAAATCTACTGAAGCAAACCGAATAATATCACAAGAAAACAAATTTCTAATTTGATAACACTAGTTTATACAACTACTCAGCGAGGATCAAATTCATCAAGTAACAACATCAAGTAATATCAATAACCTCACGCAGTGGTAACAATAACAACAATAATATCAAGATCAACATAATGAATATGCGGTACTAAAATGATCATCAATATCTTATACCACTAAAGGGCCACAATAAGGCTCATATACCAAGATAATAGGGACTCGAACCCAAAAACTAGACCTATAGGAGAAAATAACAATACAAATCTACTCTATCCACTACTAAAGGAAATAAACCATGGGGTAGTAAAATAATCATGAATTCATTAATAAGGCAAGTAATGACCGATATCAATTCATGAAGGCATATAATCATCAATGGGTATGAAAAACTAAATGCACATAATAAGAGATAAATGCAGGAAATAAAATCACACCAATCATGGTGACATTCGCAATCAGATATCTGAAGGGCATAGGGAAAACTAAATCTGAATGGGTCCAGCTCAAATTGACTAACTTAATCATCAACTGAGGTGACACATACACTATTTCTAACTGAAGATTCCACAATATCATAAGACTGATCTGAATGAATGGATTAATTGAAAATCCCACATCGAGGACACTCCCTAGACTAAGAGTCGGTCTTTCTGTAGTCGTAGCAACTTCTAAAGCATCAATGTAGAGAGAAAACAAACTAAGACCAAATGGCTGGCCAACTGATCCTGAGAGAAATTCGTAAAATTATTTCAATATATCCAAAATCATAGCCTATCTCAGGAACTATAGGCTGACAAGGAAAATACCTACTTACTCTAGCTGATCATTTATCTCATACTTGGTGTATTCTCTGAACAAATTTCTCTTCATGACACAAACAAACCAAGATCCCAAAAGATTTTGAGATACTGGCCCTCAAAATCTAGAATAATTTTCATGGCCCGAAGATCCATACCACACTACAAAAATCTAATTGGTACTATGGCAATTCTGATCATCACAACTAATCTTATAATTACCAATGGTATGGAATACTATCTGCATTGAGTTGATAGGCTGCATGTGAGGCTGATCACTACAGGAAGAATCCTTACTCCCGAATAAAATACCAATAATACTAAACTGATGGCATGCCTCTTGCCGCCATTTCCATAAGTCTCCATACATGCTTTCTATAGTCCTCTCTTAATCAACAACCTAAGGAAAGAAAGATTAAACTTCTATGAGGTGATTCAATGCCAAACCGAATGACAATACTAATACTCTAACACATTCATGCATCAATGTCTGGATTAGAAGGATGTATCACAGGAAAATGCCTGGACAATATAAGAAATCCAATCTCGTACTCAACACTTGTAAAAAACCATGATGAACACCAATAGACCCAACTCTGGACTGAGAACTGCTCGATGAATCAAATGCCATCCATGGCTGAGAGGGATCAACAACATGACTCATATTCCAAATGTTGAACCTTAAAGGCAAAGTAGTCACGAGCTTTTTTTAAGCCTAAGCATGCCCAATGCTTTTTGGATGCTGCTGAAGATCTTCAATATCCAACTCTAACTCTCTAGTTTGATGTTGTACTAAAACACTAGAAATACATGTTAAAGTCTCCTCCATATCTGTCGACAATGTCGCATTATTCTTTGGGGATAGAATAGAGTCAATGAATATGTTTGAGATTAGTAGGAATACACACACACGATAAGGAGACAAGAAGTGAATTTTCTAGAATGTCCCTGTAGCCCTCTAAAGAAAGGTTATGAACGTCTCCGTACAGATCCGGAACACTCTACTAAGTACTTATCTCTTGTACTAATACACTGATGAAACCTATGTTCTGATACCAATTTGTCTTGACCCAATATCTCAGGTCATGATGGCACCAACCATAACCCACCAGTAGGCCAACCAACCCGTAGTCCGAAATGACTAGTAATGGACTACTCAATAAAATAAGGAAAAAAATACAGAATAAATATAATAGAGAACAATACATAGTAGAATCCCAAAACCTGGTGGTATTAGAACAAGAGCTTCTAAATATAATAAGAGTACAAAAGTGAAATATCAAGAGAAATACACTAATATGACTTATCTCTAAATACAATAAAGAGACTAGCCTAATACATAAGAGAGAGGTAATTAAGACTTCAAACATCAGGAGTTCATTCTAAGTCTCTAAAACATGGCCGCTCCACATGATGCACATATCAACAGTGATAACCTGTACTATAATTTGCAGGCTGCATAAGTGTAATATGACAACTAAATGAATGATACTCAGTAGGCAACTGCTAACTGAGCTCCAAAGATAAAGTTGATATATCTAACATATAAATAGAATAGAAACTACACACAAGAGACCAGAAATCAAATGACATGTTAATGAGCTAAAAAGGCACAACTATCCTATTCATGTTCAAAAGTCTGACATACTAAGAATAAGAAAGTGTCACAAGTGAACTATCCTCTTCCAGCAACATCTAATTGATGTCGATGCTATACTATATATCCAAGGAAAATATTTGAATAAAGGGTGAAATAAGGATATAGCCATACACAAGGCGAAGAAACAACTATACAATAAGAACAAACAAAGAAAGGGATATATAGTAGTACCATAGCTTCATATAGCTAGATGCACACATAGACACAAAAATATATATACATATACATATATATATGTATATGTATATAAACATGAGGTCATCTTAAAGCATAAACAAGATCATTATATCTTCATTCTAAGACCTCATTATAATACTATCAGGATTTAAAAATATCATACCCATGGTTTCTAATCCACACGGCTAGACATGAAATCATCGTGCATAATAACTCAAACATAAAATTAAAGCGGTCGAAGACATACCTCAAATCCCGATACCAGATAAATGACCAATTTGTCATAAGCTAGCCATAATAATGAACACAATAATGATAATAACAATATCAATAACAGCGCAAATAGCCGACAACTTCAGACAACCAAATACCTAAATGAGACTATGCATACCCCACCGCCCCAGACTCAGAAGGTTGAATTAGCATACAACAACATAAGGCATATTCTTTACCCATATCTATGCAACTTTCCCATACTATATGATAGACATAGGTGTATACTTGTGATAGGAGATGCACATTCAGGAATCAATGCAAGGTACAGATTCAATATCATAATCTCATCAACATAACCATCTATATCATAACTATCATCATCATGACCATCATCAACATAGTCAACCTCCGGCCTTATTGGGTATCAATATATCATCACAGTATCCCCCGGCCTTGCCAGGTATTAATATAATCATCATAGTATTCTATGGCCTTGTCGGGTATCAATATAATAATTATAATGTATTGTGACCTTGTCGGGTATCAATATAATCATAAACATATTACCAGAAAATATCTATCTTGACAATACATACCAACTACTCGTTATTAGTTAACCAACACTTATTATCATTAAACCACTAATTCACTAGTCATCACATGAACTCAAATTATTAGACTAAACATTATCCTTAATATAATCGTTATTTATAGGATAAAAACTAACTACTATTTATTAAGTAGCCAATACCCAACATCTTGTAAAGGTTCATCACTAGACCATAATTACCATTTATCCACTATTCATCATTATAAACTAATCGCCCTATATACGTAAATCATTATTAGAAAACACATTCCCACTTATCATCTAACCACCTTTTATTAACTGACATCATTCATTAACTAACCATTATTTACCAACTAATCCTCATTTAACTATTTATTAATTAACTATTTATCAACTATTCATCATTATTAACTAGTCATATCTTATCACCGACATCTCTTATTGTCTAGCCTTATTAATACACAACTCCTTACATATCAACTGATCAACACCATAAACTTTGTCATCAATATCAACTAATCTTCACCTACGCTAGACTTGAAAACACCATAAGCCACGTATCAACCATCGCTAGCTATTATAATTCAAGTAAGTAAGGTTTATTAACTAGTACATTAGATTCCTAGCCATCAAGTCCTATATTTACCTAATAGATAACTAGATATCACATAAGTTAAACCTAATTTAGGAAGAGCAGTCATAAGATCGTACTTCTATTAGAATCACATCAATTACCGATATGATAACCATGAATATATCAAATTTATTCATGCTTAATCAGTGGATTAATAAGCCTCATACTGTATCCTTCTCCATCCCATGTCCGAGAGATGTGTATATAAACATATATATTTATTCATAAACTATAACTGCATCCTTTACACGGACTTACCCTTCCCGAATATCTAACCAATATCATAGCATGGTCTTTGGCCCAATAATATATTAGGAATAATCACAAAATTATAATCATGACCTTCGGCCCATATATATATCTGGAACACATATTGATTATCATATTTTTAAGATGTAGCGTATCTCTAATTATCTTACATATATGAGACATCTCACATACCAGAGGCATAATATTAATAAGCATATCACTTCTATAAGACATCTCGTATCCATAGGTCATTCATCATAACTAGGAGAAATATCACCTGTGTAGGCCAATTATCATATCAAAGAAAAATATCATCTCTATAGGTCCAATAATCATAACTAAAAAGAGATAGCATCTCTATAGTCCCAATATTATATCTAAGAGGAAATATCATCTGTATAGGACCAACATTATATCTAAGAAGAAATACCATCTCTATAGGCCCGACATCATATCTAAGAGAAAATAGCATCTCTATAGGCCTGGCATCATTTCTATGAGGGAATAGCATCTCTAAAAGACCAACATCATATCTAAGAGGAAATATCACCTCTATAGTCCAAATAACAAGTGTAAGAGGAAATAACATCTCTATAATCCCAATATAACTCCCACAAGGAATGTTATATGTTATAACCATAACTCATCAGTGATAATTCCAATAAACATCATCACAATTTACCAAGTCAAAAGTTAAGCTTATTCTAAAGTCTCACTAGTCCCGATTGGGCCTAACATCCACAACTAAGTCCACAATGACTAACATAAGTCTTGGTCTAAGTAGGTCAAATGATCCCACTTCTAAACCTCAATTTCCATAATTAGGCAAAATATTCCCTGGACTAAGCTAAGGTATATAAATCAAATTATAGATGTCAAATAAGTCATATTAAAGCCTAAGATAAGAGCTTTGACTACAAATAAGGGCATTCAGGTCAACTCTACCCAAATTATGATTCTAAGACCACCTCAATAGTCTAGTAAGATCAACTATACTAATCATGTTTCCAATGCTAAAACCTAATCCCAAACCAAGAATTATATCACATCCATGCTACAAATAAATCTATACTAGAGAGGAGGCAATAGGATTCTAAAAGGTTATAAACATACCATCTTATGGGTCCAAAACCCTCATCTTATCCCTAAAAGTCAATAATCAAGGCTAAGTTATCCTATTCATAATCAAGCCTAACACTCATGTTCACACCCATTAAATATCATGCATCATCTACAAATAAAAGTAGACATGAGTCTACCTCAAAGATAGACCGCTAAACCTCGCTTTAAGCACCACGTGTTCATTTTCACTTCACAATCCCCATAAATCTATCATACTATAAAAATCAAAATCTACTCATCAATACAAGTTTAATGACACTTATATTGCACTGCTTTGGGTCCAAAAAAGACAAAAAAAAACAAGTGCGCCCCATTTATGAAAAATGCATTTTCGAGGTCCACCCAACACTCATACATAAACAAGGAATCAAAATTCTCCAAAAATAGGTGAAAACCAAGCAATCTTTAGGCTAAAATCAAGGCCTAACTGAATTTGGGGTTTTGAGTCAAAAACAAAGAATTAATCCGGATGAAATCACGATAATAGATGTTAAAAAAGCTTCCAAGATACATACAAGACTCAATTTTGAGTTATTACACTCATTTTGGGATTTCAAGGTCTAAATGATAAGGGGGAAATGCCCCAAATGTGTCTTGGGGTCTATATATATAACCCCTATAGGTAAGGAGATGTCGATATAGTGATCCTATAGGCGCACGCACTATTGCAATAGCTATACTATTTGTTGTTATCTCGGTTGCTCCCCTGCGCACCAGATCACACAAAATTAGAAATAAGTTTTTACCCTCGAAACTCATTCGAAACCCAAAATACATGATCTAATAGTAAAATTTGAATTTAAACAACATTTAAAATCCATTTGAATCATCAAAACTTTCATCAAAGATTTTTTTGGAAAGAAGTGAGGCCCACACCTATAGTTCCATTTTTCATCGAATCAACTCTATATCCCAAAATAAATTTAAAAGCCTAAGGACCTAAACCAAGGGTCACCCTAGATTAAAATCAACATTTTTTACATAATGACGAAGTCAGATTTTCAATCCGAGATCATTTAGACCAAATGTGTGTCCCACACCCATATTTCAATTTTCTAACTTTTCGACCAATAAGTCAAAAATGCTAAGGTGCATTGAGACCTGGACCAAAGGTCTACCTAGACTAAAATTGATATTCCTGATTTGCAGGTGTAGTTGAAATTTGCATTCCAAATTATTTCATTGAAGTTTTCACTTGGTCTATATTTCGAACCAGCTAAGACTTCTAAATAGGAAATTGGCTCTAAAAAACAAATGACCTACCCGATAACCGAACCGTCGGTCCCAGCGAGTCATAAATGATTCAGGGAAGCTATGGAGAAGCTCAAAGGGAAGAAATAAGAGAAAATATTGAAAATGACCTGAAGGGTCGTTACACCCATGATATCGGGTTTGATAATAAGTTGATGGAACGACTCATGATGATACAAAATGATTCTTAGACTCTCTTCATTCTCTCTAGAACCATACTTGGGTCTACTACCATAACCACTCAGGGTTATAAGTTATTGTCACTAATAACAACTCGTTCTAAGATTTGTTAGGACTTCAAAACTACATACTTGAGGGTGGCCTAGGCTCCAAGTCCCTATGACTCTGGTAATGAGTCGTAGGGTGTGATTATAACTCATTAGGTGAGTTGCAGGGGCCTAGAATAAGAAAATTTTTTGGTCTTCTTTTTCAAATCTGTAGCCTCGCACACTGAACACACACATTACCCTATAATGTCATATGTACAAAACAAGGGTGGCCTCCCTTGCAACACTTGATTTAATGTAAAGAAACGACGTGGCTAAGTTGGATACTCAAACTTCATCAACCAGCAATGGGTTTCCTCCCATGCAGTGCCTAATTTTACATAGCGGCACGACACACTTTCTTTGGTCACTCAGACTTCACTAAGATCCATATCCATGCATATTTTCACCTTAATGGGAATTCCCATATAGTGCTTCACCTGTTGGCTATTTTACTTAAATAGGGCTTCACTATCGAAATCTATTAAAATAGCACCATGTGGGTACACCCTTACCATTGTGAATGGTCCATACCACCTAGACTTCAACTTTCCAAGAAATAAGAAAAGTCTTGAATCATACAACAAGACCAAATAACCAGGATCAAACACTTTTCACAATTTTCTTGTTATGATACAACTTTATCCTTTCTCTGTTTGGAGCAGAACTCTCATAAGCACAAACCCAAAACTTATTCAACTTGATCAACCTCAATGTAGTTGCATCATGCCATTCTAAATGGAGCCTTTTTAAGGACTATAGTGTCTTATGCTCAAGTTCAACTAGAAAGACATGACATGCCATGCATAAGATAATATTAAGAAGAACCTATGGGGGGTCTTAAAAGCTATTTGGTAGGCCCCTAATGTTTCATCCAACTTCCTTGGTCAGTCACTCTTATTGGCATTCACAGTCTTTGCCATTATAGAATTGATATCTTTATTGGAAACATCAACCTGCCCATTCATCTGAGGAAAGTAAGGTGTTGTCACCTTATTCTTCACACCATATTTTTTTAGCAGAGCCTTAAAAAAGGGTACCGCAGAAGTAAGACCCACCATCACTAACAATAGAACGTGGAGTGCCAAATTGAGAAAATATGTTCTTTTTCAAGAATGCAGTGACATTTAATCCCTCATTGTTAGGAAGTGCAATCGCCTTCACCCACTTCAAAATGTTATCGACTCCCACTAAAATGTACTCCATACCATAGGAGCACAAAAATGGACCCAGTAAAGTCATTTCCCCATACATAAAACCTAACTCCAAGATAGGTGTCATGATGAGTTCATGTCTTCATGAAATATTGCCTTGATGCTGACACTAGTCAAAGGCTTGCGCATAGTCAGGAGCATCCTTGAGGATAGTAGGAGAATAATACCCATATTACAGAATCTTATGGGTTGTGTCGGTTCCTTCATGATGACCCCCAACTAGTGATGAATGACAAGCCTTATATATACTCATAATCGTTACCTTAGGAATATATCTACTAATTACACCATCCACACAAATTCAAAAGAGATAAGGCCTATCCCAGAAAAATTTCCTCACCTTATGCATGAACCACATTCTCTGTTGGAATGACCACTCTTCTAAAAAAAATTAGTTTTCAAATAGTTGGAAAAATAAGAGAACCAAGAGATTAAGTCATGAGATGCTACCAAGGCCTGCTAATCTGGAAGTGTATGATCTATGTCAAACTCATCCCCTAATTTCTTCATTGCTTCCTCCTTAAGCCGAGACAAATAATCAGTCATCTAATTTTTAGTGCCTTTTTTATCTTTCACCTCAAAGTCAAATTTTTGCAGTAAAAGAACCCAACATATTAACATTTTTAGCATCCTTTCTCGATATTAGATACCTTAAAACTGCATAATCTGTGTGAGCTATGACTTTAGTCCAAATTGAATAATACCGGAACCTCTTAAAGTCAAAAATTACCGCAAAAAACTCCTGCTCAGTGATTGTATAATTCTTTTGTGGGGATTTTAATTCATTGCTATCATAATAGATCAGGTGAAGAATTTTCTAACATCCTTGGCATTGGACAACACCAAAGGATACTTTGCTATCATCACACATAACCTCAAATGATAAAGACCAATCAGGGGATAGGATAATAGGAGTTGAGATCAACTTCTCCTTAGTCAATCAATGGCCTTGAGACTTGTATCATCAAATAAAAATTTCAACTCTTTCTCTAAAATCTTGAATAGAAGACTAGCAATTTTAGAGAAGTCCTTGATGAAAGTCCTATAAAATCCAACATGACCCAAAAAACTTTGTATATATTTAACTGAGATTGGAGGATGTAATTTTTCAATTACCTCAATCATTGCTTTATCCACCTCAATACCTCGTTTTGTGATTTTGTGATCTAGGATAATACCTTTCTTTACCATAAAATGGCACTTCTCCCAATTTAGCACCAGATTGCACTCCTCATACCTTTGGAGTGCATTGGCCAAATGGGACAAACAATCATCAAAAGAGTACTCAACTATTGATAATTAGTTCATGAATACCTCTATAATGTCTACCACCATGTTAGAAAATATGTATATCTCACATTTCTAAAAGGTGATGGGAGCATTGCATAATCCGAATGACATCCTCTTGTACGCAAAAGTCCTATAAGGGTAAGTAAAAGTAGTTTTTTCTTGGTCCTCGAGAGTAATCAAAATATGATTGTAACATGAGTACCCATCAAAGAAATAATACCAACCCTTGCCTGCAAGTTTGTCAAGCATTCAATCCATGAATGACATAGGTAAATGGTCATTTTATGTCAAAGTATTCATCTTCCTATAATCTATGCACTCTTTATACAGTACTCGGTCTCATGGGCACTAATTCATTGTTCTTATTAGGGACCACAATGATCCCACCTTTCGTTGCTATGTATTGAATAGGGCTAACCCACTTGGTGTCTGCAATGGGGTAAACCATTCTGGCATTTAATAATTTGATAATTTCTTTCTTCACTACCTCCTGTATTGGTAGATTTAACCTATATTGGAACTCGATGATAGGTATACACTCCAGTTTAAGTTGTATCTTATGAGTGCAAATATCGAGTAAAATCCCTACAATATCTGTAATAGTCCATCCTATGGCCCTATTGAATATTTACACTAATAAAAGTAATGCCTTAACCTATGACTTCTATAAATCAGCTACAATATTGATTGTTAAGGTATTGTTGGCCCCAAAAAATGCATAGCACAAGTGAGATGGGAGGGACCTCAATTCCAAGACTAGTGGCTCCTCAATGAATGGTCGAGCTGGATGAGTGGTTCTATTCTTCAAATAAATATCATGCTTCTTCGAAGTATAATTATAAAAACCACTAAATGATAATGCATTCATCGTCTCATTGTACTTATCGATGCTATTGCTATCAAAATTTTTGATAACTACTACTAAAGCATAAACCCTAGGACTTTCTTCAACAGGCACAAATCACTTCATTATCTTCAATAGTATCAATAATGGACACCACTCTCATATATTTTAGTTGTCACATGGATTGATAAACATTAAAAATGACTTTCTCATCGTTGAGTCTAAACTTTATCTACTACATCTCCATGTCCACCAAGGCCCTACCCGTAGATAAGAAAGAACTTCCCAAGATAATGGAGACTTTAAAGTCCACCTCATAGTCCAAGATCACAAAGTTAGCCAGAAATATAAAGGATGCAACCTTCACCAGCACATTACTCAAAATACCAATTGGTTTCTTGACAATAAGGTCAGCCATCAATAGCAACATGGATGTAGGTTTGGAATCCCCCAACCCTAAATACCTATATACCACCAACAACATGAGATTAATGATAATTCTCAAGTCACATAATGCTCGATAAAAGATGAGGGCCCAATAGTACATAGAATAGTGAATCTTCCAAGGTCATCTTTTTTCTACACCAACGATCGAGTAGCCAAATTTTGATAAAAACTGCTTAAGTTGGAGAGTTTTTTTATATTTGAGAAGATGAGATAGCAAAAACTATCTACCTAATCTGATCATTCTTGTTTACATAGTTTTGTGTAAATTTTAGTGAGAATTTATTAGACCAATTTCCCTATATTGTACACTATGCACCTTTAAAGTAATGATGCTACATAACCAAATTATGCAGAGTGCAATAGTGTACAACTTTCCTTCTTCAGTCCTTAATAAGATCATATGTCAGACTTGGTCCCTGAGCATATTACTTAGTCATCACCAAAACATAAACAAAAATTTCTCTCTTTTTGATAATGATAAACCATATTCACATGGACATTTGAATTCTCTCTTACGTTAGATCTTCCCCTTTTCAACTAACTTACATTTATCAATAGCACTCCTTATATTATCTTAGAGACAAGGTCCCATTACTTCATGTTATATGAACTACATCAGTGAGAACTCTTTTCCTATTTTGTTATCATAAAAAAGTGAAGACAACAAACCAAGATAATCGATGAGAATAGTAGGTTAACTCATGGAACCTAGAGCAACACTAACATGAATAAACCAAATTATAGAAGATATAAATGATGAACATAAACAAAGAGTTCCATTCATTTAAATTTAGGAGAAATACCATATATATCATTTCCAAAAAACCTAAAGTAATGAATAAAAAACCTCAAGGATAATCAAAAGAAATAGACACAAGGATGATTTAAAAGGGGGGATTAAGAGCGTGGAGCTTTAGGAGCAAGTGATCTAAGGAGCATTTCTAACCTGAAACATTCAATAGAATGAGTATTCAGAAATTGCCATGTAAAGTCCTTGACTTCAGTATTAACTTCCTTGACCCCTAGAGTTAACGTAGTTACTTGTTCTTTTAGCATTGCATTTTCAGTTGTGAACTCCTCTAAACCATAAAGTGCCTCTATTAATCACTGATGAATTTACAACTTAAGATATAAAATCTCTGTATCTTTGGCTGCCAATTCCAGTCTCAGCTCATCCACCTCCACATTTAACTTGTCTTGGACATATATCAACTCAGAGACTTTGGATTTGGTCCCTACTTTTCCTTCAATGCACTTATTCTCTACCAGGCAATTCAGAGTGAACATTTGCTTTAGAGTACTAGGTGTGCCTCTTTCACATACAACCTTGAAATGATTGAACACCATGTTAAAGAAATAACTATAGGGATTCCATGTTTTCTTTCCTTAATATGCACAACTTTGTGCATGTGCTCAATAAATAAAAAGGTAAGCTTATCAACTCAAACTCAGACACTCCATCAATAATAGGTCTATATTGAGGCCACAATCTTGTTTTTAGACTAGGGAAGTAATGCCTTGTTGAAAAAATCATAAAACAGTTGAAATTCACCATTCAAAAATTTCTTTCTAACCCTTGCTATAAAGGTCCTCCCACTTTAGACGCAGTCTGTATAAACTTCACTGATGGTATCTGATTTTTCATTGACTTAATTCCAATAATAGGAATGTCTAGAATATTCTCCAAAATTTCTTTATTTAACTTTCATTTGTATTCCCTGTACTATTAGTGACAGACTCAACCTATATTCTGTAAATTTGACTATATAAAGGAAATCTACCACCTCATTTTCATATAGTGAAGGAACTTACTGCTCTTATAGGTGCATCCACTTGTGATGCTACACATATTCAACCAACTCAACCATTCTAGGTTTGTCAAAAATCCTTAGGTTAAACACCCTTCCTGAAAACACTTTTTAGATTTTAACATCTCATTTCGTTCTTTATTATACAAGACTTTATTTTTTTTGACAATTTCTTTCTCCTAGATCAACTTCTAGATTTCTTTTCTCTCAAACATTTTTGCATGGGACCAGGTTCCTCAGAAACTATCCTTTTCACTGCAATATATTTTTTAGGAGTTGTGATTTTTTGCTTTGCATCAGAAGACCTAGTCTTTTGCCCTTCTTGTACTTTGTTTCTTCTTTTGGTTGATGCAATAACAACATCATTATCTATGTCCCCTTCTCCTTAACCTACACCTACTCTATCTAGAATTTTCTCATCCACTATTATTTTCTTTTTTATCCTTCTTTTTTTAGTTGGTGCTGATTTAATAGCCTTCATAGCATCTCCGAGCAACTTCTTTTCAACACTCCTAGTGGTATATATATTTTGACCACCTTTGTTTTTTACTGATATTTTTAACCTTTTATTCCTCTTTTCCAATGTCTTTTTCACTTTAAGTGTTCATTATCATCATCCTCTTTCTCATCTTCCTCTGAAGGCTGTAAAGCTCATTGTATTTCTAAGTAGTTGTATGAGTCCCATCATATGAGTGAACTGGAGACTCAAAAAAAGGATTTCCCTCTATTTTAACATGGCTTCCACATTTATCACCATCCAATAGAGGCAAACCCTCATCCATCCAGTCTTTCCCTGCTAGAGAACCTCTTGAATAATTTGATTTTTCAATTTGAAGATCTTTCTTAAACACTTGGATTTTAGAAGGAATAAAAATAGTTAATTTCTCAAAAGGATTCATTCGTGATTCTGACTCTATGGGTGACCCAACCCTCCCTCCCCCCACTAGAGTGCTCTTTCTTAGTGGCTTTTACTAGGTTTGTTTCAGAAGTCACTGAGCCCTTATCTATGAAAGGTTTTATCGGAGCAAAGGGTACTAATGGTAGGATGAAGAAGGGACTTTATTTTGTAGGTATGGGTGAGTAAGGGATTTCAGGTCTCTTCAAAGGGCTTAGAAATGAAGATTTGTGCAATATTGTGATTTTGAGAACCAAAGGAAGAAGAGAGAAGATGTTGAAAAGATAAAGACTATTAAAGAAGAGTTAATGAGATATTTTTTATTTGATAACAAGAACAAGGGATTTTAATTTGTTTTGAAGAAGGTAAAAGGTTGTAACATTTTGACTTAAAAGGTAGGGGATGCGTCTAATACCTATTAGCATGCCCTTTTTAATTTGAATGATTTCATAACTATTTAGGGATGCAGAAAAGACATATGGCAATTTAGAATAGTTTCTTATGCAATATTTATGAAGAGAACACATGATACTATCCTTTTTAATTTGATGAATTGAGCCTTCACTATTTCTACTTCTCTCTTCCCCTTTGCTTTTTTCATGATCCACCTAATCAAATTATGAGAACACCTACTCTAATCCACCTATATAGGAGAACCCTTACCACTAAATTTGAAAAAGTGTGGAATTAATAAAGAAAATTAATAGAAGTTTTAGTTTTTACAATCTGGTTACATGTTCTTAAATATTAAATAAATAATCTTCCCTGAGAATCTAGTCGAGAATTTGGAAAATATATATGATCCAACATCCACCTTAAGAGACAAATGATAAAGCTGCTAGAGATATCTACAACATCAAGAATAAGATATCTACTAATCCTACAACAAGATTGTACCTTTTTAAGTATCAGTACAAACAACCCGTACTGGTTAGCATCATTAGTTGATCTGATTTAAATCATATAAACATCACATATATATCAAAAATGAAAACATTCTCTTAAAAAATTTTATTAGTTGAACAACTTCTTCCCCTAATTCTTCACATCCCTTATCTTTTTCCAATCTCACTAAGTCTTAAGTCAACTTCCACACCATATTTGACTATAATGCACTACCTTCCAATAGTTTGGTCACCTCTATTAATGAATTTAACACTAACTTAGTTATTAATTTCACCATACATGACTTCTATGATTTCCAAACTTAGTAACAAATAAGATCGGACTTCCAAGTAATTGTGCCTTAGAACAATTAATCATTTTAGAACAATTAATTATTTAGGACAAAACCTATATAATAAAAGAACATAAAAAATTATATGCAAATAAATACTACTACGTACACCTTAAAAACTACCATTTATGTTAATATACATGTATGCACCATTTAGCCTTCCTCAAATAGTACAATAAAATTCAGTCAAGTGCAATATAATACAAATAATATACTAAGTCCAGGCAATAACTACCAATCATTTACCAAGTCAACAACCATGACTCAATAACATACTAAGTCCAGGTAACAACTACTAATATTCTTAATCCTTAGCAAGATCACTCAAGGATCCATGTTGTGATCCTACCACATATGCAAGTGTTCATGGCAGTGTAAGTAATAAAGTAGGCCTTTAAAGATGAATATTAATCCCATAGGGACTTGTGTATAGAAATAATCTAATTTTAGCATTACTAAGAAGATTAAACAAGTGCAAACCATAACCAAAGAGAGTTCAAATTATAGAATTAAGAATAAAAGTAAGTAATTTAAGATTATAAAGTGTTGGAGACAATAATAGAAAGGAATCTAGGGTCAAGTCAAAATGAACAATCATACTAAGACATACAATCTTATTGGTTTAGATAATTATCTGGTAGTTGATTTACGGTGTTAATAACATGATTAGGTAATGGTCATCCTCTAATTTTCTATCTAAGTTAGACCCACAACTACACCATCGAGCGAGAATGTAAATACTAACTTAAACGAATTTGTATTTAATCTCGTATTATTAACCAAATGGGGCGAATTAGGTATATTCCCATCCTAACTTCAAATCATATCCTTAATTCATTTAAAGTATAAGATCCCACTCCATATAACTATGATCTAATCTATTGTTCCTCCTTCTGACCTCATAATAGAAATATAGGTTTATCCAAAGGGTCAAAAATCCTAGAATAGTAACAACAATAATATATGAACAACCAAACAAGATAATCAACAATAAACCAACTCAATTATATGCTATGTAATCATGTTATTGTCCTTAACCATAGAAAAAGGGAGTTTAGACACTCATAGTTTTACAACGAATCACAAGATTAAAATTCATACGTATCAACCAAAAGTAAATTAAAGTAAAATAATAAGAACCCTAATTGAAGCCTTATCTTGTTTTTCTGCTGCACCAAAAGTCGTCCAAGGTGTTTACATTTAGAGACAAGTGTCCTATTTAAACTATTAAAGAATTTAGCCATTTTTTACCCCTGGGAGTGGCACACCCTTGTTCTTATGTGATTAGGGGAATGATACACCCTAAACATGGATGAACACTATTTTGTAAGTTTACATTATGTATTGAGGCATGTCACTCCCTTATCTTATAGGTCTAAGGGCATGGCACATCCTTGTGCTCCAAAATTTGAGATTTTTCAATAGTTAACTTCTATTTGCCTCTAAGTTCCGCACTTTTTGGATGTCTTAGAAACCTTATTTGGACTAGTTATGATCCCGAGCAATGCTCCTAACATCATAGAAGGTTTCTTGATATGAAACAACAATAATTAGTGCACACAACTGTAACGCCCTGAAATATTATCCCGAGACGCCATATGGTGCCCAAGGCTACATGTAGCCTCAAGCTAACCCTTTAAGCCAAAACACTACCCTTGGGTTCCAACACAACAACATACACGATATGCTAAAGATATATATATATATATAAGTACATATCATATCGCATCGCACATAGCACGGAATATCGTTAGACTGTACATATATGGAATGTCTATACACAAACCAACCCAACAATACACTAGTCTGACATAGCCTTTATACATCAAAATCAACGAGCCATTGGGACAAACCCTCAACTGACTCAACAGACCAAAGGGATCACAAAACAACTGCACCAAAATTAGCAACTTGGTCCTCGAACCATGAGGACTCACCACTGAAGGAACGTAGATGCGGCCCTCGAATATCACTGTCGCAGCTGCGGTTGAGTACCGGAACCTACATCATGGTAAGAATGTAGCCCATAGAGAAATATGTGGGACAACATAAGATACGTACTGAGTATGTAGGGGTGCATGCAAAATATAAATAATATCATAAATTTCATAAAAATGTACATACGGACCATAATGAAACACCTGGCTTGAGTGACATTGAATCATGGAACTCATAACATCTTAGATAGGAAATGTAGGAGAAAAAACTCATAAATCATTATCGATCATCATAGGCAACATCAAAACTCGGAGTGACTCGGTATTCAATAAACATGACTCTTATGGATAGGGGAGTTTCCTATACCGAAAAACCCACGTGAGCTACATGGAATATCAACATTTGAAACCCGCATTGGCGGGAGCATCATACTCTTTGCCAGGGAGTACGAACTTAATACTGCAATAATCATAATCGGGCTCTCTGGCCAATAATATCATCATTAAACAACCCTGCGGGGGAACTTAGGTTTGGAGAAATACCAAATTTCCCTCTCGGTGCTAAGTACTACTCCCCGACAAGCTCAAAACGCGTTAGGAAATCCACCACAACATCACAAGGGTCTATCATAAAGACCAAATCAAATCTCTTTCGCATTTATCAAATCATATCAATTTGTGGATTCCTAACTCAACACATTTTAGCTCAAAACATTTTAATCTTCCTCAACATCAACAAGGTATTAATGCATTGAACCATAAACGACTCAACATTTGGAAAAGGATATGAAGACTCCATACATAATATTTTCCACAATTTAACTCATCAAAACCATCCGGAAAATACCAAGACTCGTTGCAACTTCAATATCAACATTTCTCAATTTGCCATCCAACTCTCATTTAAAGGTACTTGAGATATCAACCCATAGTAGGGATATAGAATTTCCAATATCAATTATAAATTCATAATAAGGAAATAGTGGAATGATAGTATAAATCAAGGCTTAACAAATTAAATCATCGTACTCTCATAATCAAATACTTTTTGGACATAATTCCATCTCAACATCATACACATATCGGATGACATAATACCATAGATCATGGATAATAATATAATATATAAAACCATATTTCCATTTCATGGTAAAACATGTAAAATCTCATGTCAATGTAATTCAACAAAAATACCGGGCATAAGATCGAAAGAATAATCTTGTTCAAAGGCCCACATACCTAAAAATGGAAGATGACTATGAACTTCCGACTCCGGAACTTTATTCACGAAAATAAAGGGTGCTTCTTGAAGCCCTTAACATGATCAACTTGAATCCCAAATCAATTTGAAATTTCTACTGTTCAATCAAGAGACATAGAAGGATGAAATTTGGAGTAGTAGGGTTGGGGTTTGAGCCTTAGGAAATTTTGGAGAAAAATGAGCTATTGAATGCTCTTAATGGACTTAAATCCATGGTTTACCCAGATGGATTGTAGTGGGAATGACCAAAATACCCTTAAAAATCAAATAATATCAAATTTGTCCTTTGGTGGACTGTTTTGATAGGCTGGAGTAGATCGACCATAACTTTTTTCTCCGATGGCCAAATTGGATGAAACCAATTTCACTGGAAAGAGGACTTTCAGAGATTTCTGTTGATATATAGTAGATCACACAGATCATAATGTACAAGGAGTAATGATCGTTTGAATTTGACCCTAAAATTCATCTGGCCTCAGTATTTTTTTCCTGCTCATTTAGTGTTCACCACTATTCACGGTTAGATCAGAATGATCATAACTCATCGCTCGAGCGTCCATTTTGGATGATCCACATATCATTGGAAAGCTTATTTGATGCTCTACGCGATGACGGGTCACATATACAGAAATTTCTCACAGAAAAATTATTAATCATGATAAAGAACAGAATTCAACATATTTTCGTCCGAGATCTCCCCCTGGAAACATTCGTCCTCGAATGTTGATAGGTAGGTCAATAATACTATGAAAATGAGTATATAGAGAAAAATCATCTTGCCCAAGCATATACTCCATTCTAGATTTTTTTGGATATCGTAGAAAACACACAAGCCAAGATAAACATAGCAATAAGGTTAAATCTAAAGAGAACGATACCTTTGACATGCTCAGGATTCATAGGAAAGAGGAGGGGCTATTTGGCGCGCATATCTACTTCATCTTCCCAAGTAGCACTCTCCACGGATTGATTTCGCCAAAGCACTTTAACCAAAGGAACTTCCTTGTTTCTTAGCCTACGAACTTGAAAGTCAAAAACCTCAACTGGAATCTCTTCATATGAAAGTCTATCTTGAATACATGAGCTTTCGGAAGGATCAATCACAACAAAATCACCAATAGACTTCTTAAGCATAGAAACATGGAAAACCGGATGGACGTTAGATAACTCCGCGGGAAATTCAACCTTATACACTACCTTCCTAATGCAATCCGCAATCTTATAGGGACCAATGTAACGGGGACTTAGTTTCCCTTTCTTCCCAAATCTCTTCACCCCTTTCATGGGTGAAACTTTCAAGTACACTAAATCACCAACATTAAATTCAAGGTCTTTCCTCCTTACATCTGCGTATGATTTTTGACGACTTTGGGCGGTTTTCAACTTTTCCCGAATTAACTTAACCTTCTCCATGGCCTCGAACACCGCATCTAGTCCAGTCGCGGCAGCCTCACCAACTTCAAACCAACCAATGGGTGATCTACACCTTCTTCCATACAAAGCTTCAAATGGTCCCATTCCAATAGTAGCATGAAAACTATTATTGTAAGAAAACTCTATTAATGCTAAGTGCTCATCCTAACTAACTTTAAAATCAAGCACACAAGACCTCAACATATCTTCTAAAGTCTGAATGGTCTGCTCGTCCTGACCATCTATTTGCAGATGGAAAGCAGAACTTAAACGAATTTGGGTACCGAGACCCTTCTGGAAAGATTTTAAAAACTAAGAGGTAAACTCAGTACCTCTGTCAAAAATAATAGCCAAAGGGATTCGATGAAGTCTGATGAGTTCCCGAATATATATTCTAGCATAATCTTCAGTTGTATACCATGAATGTACATGCAAGAAATGAGCTGATTTTGTCATCTGATCTACGACAACCCAAATCGAATCATGATGGCGATGAGAAGGAGTCAAACTAACTATGAAGTCCATATTCACTTCTTCCCACTTCCAAGTAGGAATGCTAAACTCTTGCATCACGCCACTGGGCTTTTAATGCTCAATTTTAACCTGTTGACATGTGGAACACTTTGCCATAAATTCTGCTATTTTCCTCTTCATAAAGTTCCACCAATAGATTTCTCGCAAATCATGGTACATCTTGGTAGTACCAGGATGGATGGAGTATCGCATACCATGCACTTCCGCCATAATCCTCTGCTTTAAGTTATCAAAATTAGGAACACATAATCTTTCTCGGAGTCTCAAAATGCCATCTCCCCCTTGGGAGAAAACCTCCACCTTTTGGTCTTTAACTGACTCTTTTAACTGACCAAGGTAGGATCCCTGTCTTGCTTCTCCTTCACTTCCAAAACTAATGAGTATTTGGAACCGCTTTGCACTCCTATACTACCCTCAACACAACCAAACAACCTAACCCCCAATCTAGCCAAACGATGTACCTCACGGGATAACTCTTTCTTACTAATATCCACATGTTCTACGCTACCTATGGGCTTCCGACTAAGGGCATCTGCTACTACATTGGCCTTGCCTGGATGATATAGCACGCTCATATCCTAATATTTCAACAGTTCTAACCATCATATCTTCCTAATATTCAACTCCTTTTGGGTGAATACATACTGCAAGCTCTTATGGTCCGTGAAGATGTCGACATGGACACCATACAAATAATGTCTCAAGATTTTCAAAGAAAAAATCACGGCAGCTAATTCAAGGTCATGGGTAGGATAATTCTTTTCGTGAGGCTTTAGCTGCCTGGAAGTATAAGCTATAACCTTTCTCTTTTGCATCAATACACATCCCAAACTGACTCTGGAAGCATCGGAACACACCACAAAACCATCAACACCGTCAGGCAAAGTCAACACAGGGGCTGAAGTGAGTCCAATCTTCAACTGTTGAAAACTCTTCTCGCAAGATTCGAACAACAGGAACTTCACTTTCTTTTGGGTCAAACAGGTGATAGGAGACGCAATAGATGAAAACCCTTCAACAAAACGACGATAATAACCAGCTAGACCCAAGAAACTTCGGATATCAGAAGGAGAAATAGGTCTAGGCCAACTCTTTATAGCCTCTATCTTTTGAGGATCAACTCGAATACCTTAGGAAGAAACAACATGACCCAAGAAGGCTACAGAGTTCAGACAGAACTCACACTTACTGATTTTAGTATACAACCGATGAGTTCGAAGATTTTCCAACATGATTCGGAGATGATCCGCATGATCACTCTCACTTCGGGAGTAAATAAGAATATCATCAAGGAACACTATTATAAATAAATCCAGATATGGCCGAAATACATCGTTCATAAGATCCATGAAAGCCGCTGGAGCATTAGTTAACCCGAAAGACATCACTAGAAATTCAAAATGACCGTAATAGGTTCGGAAGGCTGTCTTGGGGATATCACATTCCCTAACCTTAAGTTGGTGATAATCGGATCTGAGGTCTATCTTCAAAAAGTAGCCGCACCTTGGAATTGATCAAATAAATCATCAATTCGAGGAAGAGGATATTTATTCTTGATAGTAACCCTATTAAGCTGCCGGTAATCAATACACATTCGCAAAGAAGCATATTTATTACACACAAACAGGACAGGTACACCCCATGGGGACACACTAGGTCTGATAAAGCTTTTGTCTAAAAGATCTTTCAATTGCTCCTTCAACTCTTTAAGTTCCGTGGGATCCATGTGATACGGAGGAATGAAAATAGGCTGAGTATCGGGAAAAAGGTCAATCCCAAACTCTATCTCACTATCAAGAGGTACTCTAGGGAGATCTTCCAGAAAGATATCAAGAAACTCATTAACAACATTAATTGACTAAATGGTTGGGGTTTCAGACTTAGTGTCTTTAACCCAAACCAAATGGTGGATCCAACCCTTGGAAATCAACTTCCTAGCTTTGAGATAGGATATGAAACGACCCTTAGGAATCAAAGAACTCCCGGACCATTTAAGGATAGGTTCATCAGGAAACTAAAACTTGACCACATGGGCACGACAATCAATAGGAGCATAGCATGAGTGAAGCCAATCCATACCCAGAATGATATCAAAGTCAACCATATCTAGCTCAATCAAATCAGCATACATAACCCGATGAAAGATAGTAATGGGACATTTATTAAACACCCTCTTAGCAATGATAGACTATCCTACTAGAGTAGAAACCACAATAGTCTCAAAAATTAGTTCAGGATCCATTTCAAAATTTACAGCAACCAGAGGTGTCACATAAGAAAAACTCAAACCGGGGTCTATCAACACATAGACATCAAAATAGAAAACACAAAGCATACCAGTGACAACATCGGGAGAGTCCTCCTACTCCTGATGAGGTGGTATAGCATAGAAACAATTCCAGCGTTGACCGCCAGTAGTACTAGATAAAGCACCCTGAGGAGGAACTGGATGGGCTATGGGAGGTGGGGCACTGGTAGCCTGACTCTGGGGACGGGCATCACGACTCCGCTGTCTGGTATATGGGCAGTCTCTAAGTATGTGGCCCAACTTACCACAACTAAAACAGCCCCGTAGCCCCATATAACACTCCCCAAAATGGTCTTTACCACACTTAGCACACCAAGGACGATGAGGCCAGTTGCTTACACTGTCCTGAGACCTGGAAGGTACCTACCTATTCTCGAGCTCCTGCCTGCCCCGATATATGGGAGAACTAGCTGAGGAAGGCGCTGGTATAATTGGACGTCTCTGAAACTGAGGGCGACTCCCTTCGAGCAATTTAGTCTGACAGACCCCTGTTGCTTCGATCTGACTCTCTTAATCCCTCTTACTTTTTCTATTTCCTTTATCTTGTCTGACTCAATCTGTTAGGCATGAATCATTAGCCTAGGAAGATCAATCTCCCTGTTGATCATAGCAGATCTACATTTTTTCACCACATAACTCAACACCCCAGTTAGAAACTTGCTCATACTAGTCCTCGAGTCAGCTATCATATTAGGAGCGTACTTCGATAGCTGATTAAACTTAAGACAATACTCCCTAACCGACATGGAGCCTTGTCTCAAATTCACAAACTCGTCTATCTTAGCTTCCCGTAACTGTAGAGGAAAGAATCTATCCAAGAAAGCATCTTGGAACCATTGCCAAGTTATCAGAGTGGTATCTTTCTCTCTACCCTTATTCCACATCTGCACCCAGTCACAGGCAACATCCTTCAACCGATAAGAATCCAGCTCCACACTTTCTTCCTTGGTCACGTGCATAATCTATGTAATTTTCTTCATTTCATCAACATACATCTGCGGGTCCTCACCTGCTCTCGACCCATGAAACTCTGGCGGATTCATCCACATAAAATCATGAATTCGTGCTGCTGCCAAATTATTTTCCTGCGGAGGTGGAGCGTTGGCCTGAGTATTAGCGGTAACTGCCAGGGATAGTGTCTAAAAAGCTGCCCAAAATTTGGCATGGGATACTGTCTCATGTAACGAATCAACGAGTTGAGGTTGGTTGTTGTTTCTGCGAGCTTGACGTGGAGGCATTTTCTATCGTAAGAACGCACAAATTAATAGCAGAAGAAAAGAGTTGTAATCATGATAGACTCTTGTAGAAAGAAAGAAATGACTTTTCCTATAACGCCCCACAACCTCTTGATCATAGGTGTGGCGCGCTACACACCGATGCTTAAGACTCTACGTAACGTGGCTTGTCAGACTCCCTAGGACTCTTCACAACCTTAGGCTCTGATACCAAGTTTGTAACACCCCGAAATATCATCCCGAAATGCCATACGGTGCCCAAGGCTACACGTAGCCTCAAGCTAACCCTTTAAGCCTAAACACTTCCCTTAGGTTCCAACACAACAATATACACGCTACGCTAAGGATATATATATAAGTACATATCATATCACATCGTACATGGAATGGAATTTGTTAGACTGTACATATATTGAGTGTCTATACATAAACGAACCCAACAATACACTAGTCTGACATAGTCTCTATACAGAAAATTCAACGAGCCATTGGGACAAGCCCCCAACTGACTAACAGACCAAAGGGATCACAAAACAACAACACCAAAACTAGCAACTTGTTCCTCAAACCATGGGGACTTACCACTGAATGAATGTAGATGCGGCACTCGGATATCACCATCGCGGCTGCGGCTGAGTACCTGAACCTACATCATGGTAAAAATGTAGCCCATAGAGAAATATATGGGTCAGCACAAGATACGTACTGAGTATTTGGGTGCGCATGCAAAATATAAATAATATCATAAATTTCGTCAAAACGTATATACGGACCATAATGACACACCTGGCTTGAGTGACATTGAATCATGCAACTCATAACATCTTAGATAGGAAATGTAGGAGAAAAACCTCATAAATCATTATAGATCATCAGAGGTAACTTGACTTACCACATCAAAACTCGGAGTGACTCGGTATTCAATAAACATGACTCTTATGGATAGGGGAGTTTCCTATACCGAAAAACCCACGTGAGCTACATGGAATATCAACATTTGAAACCCGCATTGGCGGGAGCATCATACTCTTTGCCAGGGAGTACGAACTTAATACTGCAATAATCATAATCGGGCTCTCTGGCCAATAATATCATCATTAAACAACCCTGCGGGGGAACTTAGGTTTGGAGAAATACCAAATTTCCCTCTCGGTGCTAAGTACTACTCCCCGACAAGCTCAAAACGCGTTAGGAAATCCACCACAACATCACAAGGGTCTATCATAAAGACCAAATCAAATCTCTTTCGCATTTATCAAATCATATCAATTTGTGGATTCCTAACTCAACACATTTTAGCTCAAAACATTTTAATCTTCCTCAACATCAACAAGGTATTAATGCATTGAACCATAAACGACTCAACATTTGGAAAAGGATATGAAGACTCCATACATAATATTTTCCACAATTTAACTCATCAAAACCATCCGGAAAATACCAAGACTCGTTGCAACTTCAATATCAACATTTCTCAATTTGCCATCCAACTCTCATTTAAAGGTACTTGAGATATCAACCCATAGTAGGGATATAGAATTTCCAATATCAATTATAAATTCATAATAAGGAAATAGTGGAATGATAGTATAAATCAAGGCTTAACAAATTAAATCATCGTACTCTCATAATCAAATACTTTTTGGACATAATTCCATCTCAACATCATACACATATCGGATGACATAATACCATAGATCATGGATAATAATATAATATATAAAACCATATTTCCATTTCATGGTAAAACATGTAAAATCTCATGTCAATGTAATTCAACAAAAATACCGGGCATAAGATCGAAAGAATAATCTTGTTCAAAGGCCCACATACCTAAAAATGGAAGATGACTATGAACTTCCGACTCCGGAACTTTATTCACGAAAATAAAGGGTGCTTCTTGAAGCCCTTAACATGATCAACTTGAATCCCAAATCAATTTGAAATTTCTACTGTTCAATCAAGAGACATAGAAGGATGAAATTTGGAGTAGTAGGGTTGGGGTTTGAGCCTTAGGAAATTTTGGAGAAAAATGAGCTATTGAATGCTCTTAATGGACTTAAATCCATGGTTTACCCAGATGGATTGTAGTGGGAATGACCAAAATACCCTTAAAAATCAAATAATATCAAATTTGTCCTTTGGTGGACTGTTTTGATAGGCTGAAGTAGATCGACCATAACTTGTTGCTCCGATGGCCAAATTAGATGAAACCAATTTCATTGGAAAGAGGACTTTCAGAGATTTCTGTTGATATATAGTAGATCACCCAAATCATTATGTAAAAGGAATTATTATCGTTTGAAGTTGACCCTAAAATTCGCCTGGCCTCAGTATTTTTTTCCTGCACATTTACTGTTCACCACTATTCACGGTTAGATCGGAATGATCATAACTCATCGTTCGAGTGTCTGTTTTGGATGATCCACATATCGTTGGAAAGATTATTCGATGCTCTACGTGATGACAGATTGCATATCCAGAAATTCCACAAAAAAAATTATTAATCAGGATAATAAATTAAATTCAACACAATTTCATCCGAGATCTTAACGGAATTTATTTTTTCCGGGGCATCACAACAACCCAATAGATTACATTGTGATATACTAGAACAACACATACCTCAATCTAGTAACTCTAGTTTTCTCATCTAAATTCTGTGTGACCCATTTGATTCTCACCTTTATTTGAACATAACTTGAATACTATAAACATGTGATGTAACATGTAATTACTCAATTATACCATAAAGGGTTCATTAAATACATAAATTAGTCCTCAAAACTCGGCAAAATATGAACAAATAATGACATTTAAGTGCATAAATAAACCTAAGATCACCACCCCCACATTTAAATCCTTCTTCATCCATGGAGAACTCTTTACCTTAAGCATCATACAAGATAGACTAAAACATTACTACTATGAGAAAGACACTCAATATATTTCTACAATGACTGCGTGAACAACAAGCTCCACATTAAGAAAATCATATACTTTTTAAAACTCATGACCACTACTTTAAAACACTAAAACCTTGCATGTGTAGTACTCAATCAAAGAGATTACACAAGTCACATAACTATCATCAAACATGCGTCTCATCATAAGAGAGTTACCTATATTCATTCACAGATATACAATGCATCACAATTATAAGAATGAAATTTTGCTCACTCTCACAAAGAATTCATATATCACATAAGATTAACCATAGGCTTGCCGTTAGTATAGTACTCCATTAATATCAAAATATAGAGGTTCAAGATCAAGTAGGACTTAAAGGGTTGTAATGTTGACAAAAAAAAGGGTAGCAACTATTCTGGTCAGTAATAGTGACTATCTTCCCTAAGCGCTTTAATACATTATACTATACATTGAACTTATCTCTAAATAACTAATTTCTCACCACTTCCATCTTTCCAAATAATTTTGGTTTTTCCCATCTCTTTAAGCTCGTTCACATATATTAAGGACGGAGTATTCTAAATCAATCCATACTTAAATTATTTTTATCAAATTTCCTCTTTTCATTACCCTACTCCCAACCATATTACGTAAAAAATTTCACACTAATTGCTTCTTAGGATTCACTTTCATGTCTTTCCTTCTTAATTTTTACACTCCTTAACTATATTAATTTTTTAACTAGGGTACTTAGGAACTTTGGATCAAAATCATAGTCAACAGAAAAAAGGAATAGGCTTTATTTGAAGCTACTAAAGAATATGCTAAAGGCTTAATAAGGCTAATAAGATCATACAACACGAGTAGATAAAAGAGTGTCTAAAACATGGATATCAAAGAAATGTTTGTATCATCTACTAAACCCAACATTTTTTGTTTCACTTTGTACACACACCAAACAAGTAGTAAATGTCAATATGTGACAAGGAATAGAACAAAGTACCTTACCCACACATGGGACATGATAAAATCAAGCAAGATCTCTATAGAATCTAACACAAGCAGTAGCATGAATTAAAATAAAGCCACAATTGCTCAACAGTTATATGATTGAGCCTACAGGACTCAAAAGTACTCATTCAAAACTATATACATTCTTTTACATTAAAAATAACTTGCATCATATAATCATACATAGAAACGAGCAAGAACATCTAACTTATTCCTAACACAAAAATTTTAAAATTTACTCATAAATTTTAAAAGGGGATACTACATTCAAAAGGCACCCCTTCATAAAAGAATCAAAAAGAAAAACTAAGGGATGGGTGAAGTGTAGCTCACTATGCTGACACAAACCAAAACTAAAAATAATCAAAGGTAAAATATTTTTGTAATTTTTCAAATTTTGTCAGAAATGAAGAAAGACAAATACAAATAGAAATCCTATAAAAGCTTTTAACCTAAGCAATCGAAATATTCCCCACCCCACACATAAAACCACACATTGTCCAAAAGTATAACTAGAAGTAGAAAAAGAAATACTTACTGAGGCCTCTCAGCCTAGATAGTAGCATCTTAAACATTAATAAGGTTTGGTAGATCCCACCCCCAATCTTTTCCATGCTCATTAATATTGATTTAAAGTATTCAAATTTCTGATCAACCTATGACTCAAAAAAAAAATAGTCACAGTGCTAAAAAGAAAAATAAGAAAAGAAAAGCCTACCTTTACTTGGGTTGCCTTCTGAGCAGTGCCTAGTTTATTGTCGTGGGATGAATTAAATCACTACTCTTTAACCATATTCCTTTAATATTTTTCTTTTACTTGAAACCCATTATCTCAATCTTTTGTGACCTCTTGAGTGCTCACTCTCAAGATATGTAGATTTTTCCACACTTGTCATTTCAGGCTCCTCCTCTTATTTCTAAACGTTGGGCTTAATGGATAGTTTAGGCCACCCTATGAGATAGTCTAAAGAGGCAATAGAGGTTTGCACTTGTAACACCCCGAGAGTACACCATGGATACAATATGAAGTTTATGGTCACAAGTGACCACAAGCTAACACATGAGATGGTACCTACTGTGAGCATGGAATAATATACTGATAATGAACATTTGTGAAAACATCTGAATATACCATAAGGTTTAAATTATGAAAAACAATACAACTAAAATCAATTAATCTAAAACATAACAAAAATGCTGAAAACTGACTGATAAAATTAACAACTAACGGACTATTTAAAATATGTTTGAAAGCCTTTAAACTGACTAAAGAAGAGTTAATGGGACATGCCCCACCTAACTCAAACGGTCTAACTGAGATAAAATACTGAAAAACTGAATAAATTTGAGATAAACATCTATGTCCTTGATAGTTGAGGACTCACCACGACTACTGTTGTTGATGCACTGGAATATCTACGTGTGGTCAGGAACCTGAGCATCCGAACCTATGATATGATACATCATAGCACCAAAAATGAGTATGTGGTCAGTACTTTGAATATACTGGTATACTAAATGAGGTTAGGCTAATATGCATGGCCTCATGTACATGAATAATAACTGAATGAATGAATAGCATGAGGTAACTGATGCATGGCATACGTGAAAGTTGTAGAATCTAAGAATGTGTGACCAAGCATATAACATGATACTGGAATAATCTGTAAACTTAAATACTGAAATCATAGTACTTATTTTACTAATAAATTGTATGCTATGATCGAGCAAACCTGAACTGACATTTGAACTAAGACTAGACTGACTGTGGGAGCTATCATCTAACCGACATGCCCCAATATGAGATAATTGGGGTCTACCCGGTGACCCCAGTTTGAAGGGTGTCAGAATCGTGCCACGGGTAGTAACACATGGCTATGTGGATCCACTAAAGTGAGGTCCCAAAGGACTAAGAAGTCACCCTCTACTGGTAGGTGCTCTATATACGTCAACCCTCAACTGGAAGGTAAGCATCTCAACCTACACAGGCTACGTGGTTCTGGAATACAGGAACTTCTACTAAAGGTCACACCTTCAACTGGCAGTTGAGCCCCCATCCGTAGGTTCGCTCTGTGCTAAATCTTACTCCCAACTGAATTGATAAGGATTCCTGAACTGATCTAAGTTTGACTGGTATGATAACTGACTGAATTGATAATACTCAAATGTATTTGAACCCATTGAGAACTTATGGAGACTAAGTAAATAGCTATGATTTTAGGTATTGATAACCCCCAGGGCTTGATAACAATAACAGTAGAAACATATTAAATCACAGAAACATAATAAGTAGTCAATGTAAAAAACCCAATCATCTAGGCATTTCATCAAACATATATGGGTCATAAATTAAGCATAGGAATAGTTAAAGCATTAGATAATAACATAAATTCAACACTACAATCATGGGTTAAGGATTTAACATGCGAATATCATCCTTCAAACATATCAAGGTCTAATTTCAACAAGATTTAAAATTGAAATTCATGGAAGTTAATGGATATAATTCTTGAAACATATAAAGATCATAATTTTAAACTTGAAAATGGATTCTTGGACTCCATCGGTAAAAGGGACCCATGGATGAACATTTAATGTATCTTAAAGCTTTAATCTTGCAAGAGAATTAACTTTCTTGATATTTCTTGGGTGGTGAAGCTTGGATTCTTCAATTTTCTTAAAGGATTAATGATTGAAATTGATGAATTTAGGTGAGGGATAGGGTTTATTTTTAGAGAGAAATTGAGGAAATCGCGTATATAATGTCGTAACTAATGATAAATCCTGTGTTTTCACGGATTGATGTGGTGCGAAATGACGAGACTACCTCTCTGGGATTTAAATTCATAACTGAATCATAGATTAGTGAGGTGCCGCAATGCGATGAGCCATCCATGTCTATAATGGCCACATCACGATGCTATCACGATGACTTTCTATTTTTGAAATCCAAAGATGCTCTAAACCCCGTTCGAAAAATCTAAAACTTTCTCGAAACATGCTACTTATACCCTTGAACATGAATTAACTTAGAAATCATTGTCTCGGGTTCAGGAAGGTAAAAAATAAAACTATGTCCCCAATACTTAGCTAAATTTTTAGTCACTAAGCCTCTTATACAGGCTATTACATCACTCCTCTACCCCACACTCATCCACTTTCATGGTTGTGATCATACAAAAGTCCTTATAGTATGATGTGGATTGAGTATTTTGTGTACCTTGAAGAGATCCTCTTCATCATTAAATCTCATTGTTAGAGTTCCCTTACTAACGTCAATTAGTTCTCCTCCAGTTTCAAAGAATGGACACCCCAGTATGATTGATACCATTTCATCTACATCATAATCAAGCACAATAAAATCAACAAGAATAATAAACTTATAAACCTTAATGAGAACATGTTTAATGATTCCACAAAACATGACCTCGATTTCCCAATCCAAGACTAATAAAAATAGATAGTTTCATCAAATTTAAGATCTTCACCAAGTCACTCAAAACGAGGACCACATCACTTTCACTAACTTGTATTAGGAGGGTGAAACTCCATAAGCCCTTAGGCTTTGTCAGCATCTTGTTCATCACCACTAAACTGCAATCTTCAATAAGTGCCACCATCTCAATATCTCCCAACTTTATCTTGTTGGTCACAATATCCTTTATGTACTTTGTGTACTTAGGCATACCCTACAACACATCTAGCAAAGAAATGTTAATGTTAAGTTCTTTTAAAGTGTCAAGAAACTTCCTAAAGTATGTATTCTATGTAGACTTCTTCAACTTTTGAGGGAATAATTGTGGAGGTCTCTCTTGTGTACACTCAACTGCTTTTGTTTTTGGGTACTCAGACTTTTCTAAATTTTAAGTATCATTGGCTGCCACTTGCTTCTCCTCTACTTGTAGTGGGACTATTACTTCCTGAGTTTTCTTTAGAGATCTACCAATGATTTCTTTCTTACTCCTCGGGGTAATTGTTTTCCATGACCCAAACCATGGCCTGGATTTGACAGGTATCCCAAGTCCACTGAAGACCCGAGACCACCTCATTTGCCTATCCAAAATAGAACATAACACATAGCAGTGGATGAATTATAACCATATAACAAGATAGGAAAGATAATAATCTTAAATACAACAAAGAATGTCAATATCAAAACCCAATCCTCAGTAATATCCGCAAAGCCTCTACTAATCTGAAAACAACCAATGTCGGGACATGGTCCTGACTCTGACAATGACAATGACATTGATAATGTTATTGTTAACTCTTTAATTCTAGTTTATAAAAGGAAACTGATGGAATGATCACGTCTTCCAAAGAATAAAAGCTCACCACATCACCGCAAATGATCGACGAACTGAGCCGATCCACCTAACACTGCACAAGAAAAATAGAAGTATTTTTGATGCCTGGATCACGTGGGGATACAACATCTATAGACGGTTAGTGGTTTGAGCACTAGCATGTAACTCAGGAATAAGCATAAAGTAATGTAAATTCAAAATCCATTTCAACTCAATGTACATGTTTGCATATCTTTATACATACTTATATAAAATGTTGGGATAGGGAATAAGACTTAGCATGTATTTTAAACTCTTAATCTAGCATGACCATCATAATAAGTGTCATGAGCCAACCCAGGGCCTGGCCATGACGGGAATCTCTGATCTATCGTGGATCAGAGAATACCCCCTAAACCTAACCAAACTCCTTACACTACCCAATAATGGTTGAATTTCGAACATATAGCAAGATAACAAAAGATAGGTTAAAATATAAAAGATATGTCAATAGCTGATAACTGACAACCAATCTAACACTTCCAATAAACATCACCCAATTCCATAGTAATACAACAAAGCCTTTGTGAACAAATAACCAAAAACATGGCTTGGCCGGGACATGTCCCTGACTCTGAAAATGACATTGATAATGTTAATATTAGATGATGAAAACTCTCAATCCTAATATATTATAAGAAATGATGAAATTTCAAAGTTTCCGTCGAATGGAGGCTCACCCCTTCACCATATCAAACCAATGAATCTAGCAGATCCACCAAACTCTGTGCAAGAAAACTTGAGGTATCTCCGATGCCTGCATCTCATAGGGATATGGTGTCCGAAGACAGTTAGTGGGTTGAGAACTAGCATGTAACTCAGGAATAAGGATAATACAATGTCGTGATCAATAGTTCAAAATCATTCAAATCTAATGCACACAATCAAATATATATACACACACACATACACATATATATATATATCATATGTCGGGATAGGGAGCAAGGCTTAACATGTACTTTAAAACTTTAGCTTGGATTGTGTATCTCAACTATCATAACATAAAAAGTCACCCACGGGCTATATGGATCCAAATCCCCCAGTTGGTAGGGCCCTAATGCGTGTGGCTACACAAACCACAGGGTATACATATGCACTATGGGGGACTCGAACCTCCCGGCATATCAAGGTGACACAAGCACTCAATCATGTAATATAATATGGGGGACTCAAACCTCCAAATAATATGATGATAATAAGGTGAACTCAAACCGCCCGATCATTTGACCCCCATATCGAAAACTACAGTTTATAGTATAAGTACCTCGGGAACTCCACTTTCACAACTCAGCTACTCAACACTCGTTAAAGTACAATTAAATCATTTATCATACATTCCCATTCATTGAACCATGATACACATTAAGGAATTCATTATTGGTATCACCATACCAACTACACGTGCAAGGTAACATCAACATACCGAAACACATTCATTATTTGGGGAAATTTATAGCCCCTTAAGTTCAATTATGCATTAGCTTGGGGAATTCCACAACCCCCTAATGTCCAATAAAAAATCATTATGCTTCATTGAATTTTCACATTATGCAATATTTCAAGTGTAGTTCAATATGCATACTTTTCATACTCAAAACTAATTTCGCAATACGGGGTTGAGGTCATTACCATTTCAAAAGTTACATGTTGGGGGAAATCATAATCCCCTCATTTATTCACCATAACCATGCATCCCACAAGTTCAAAACATTAATTAAAGCATGAATAGTCATACGTAAACCATGTGAAACATTCTTCAACAACAAACATTCAAGACACTTAACCCATGTTTTAAAACCATCATCAATACTATATGAACAACAATTTAAACATATGCATTTAACAAATTTGCTATTAGGGATGAGTAACATGCCTGAAATACCCAAGATTATAGAGAGAATCCAACCCTTGATCCTTTAGATGACCTACTTCTTGGAAACCCTATGTATGGATACTTGAGATACTTAAGAAAGAATAAAGAATAATTGGAGTAGGTTATCATGAAAATAGGGCCCCAAGTATGTTTATAGGTTGTGGGTTATTATTAGGATAAGGGGGAAATATTGAAAATGACCCCATTTAAAATTTCAAAAAACAAACCATCAATTGTTATGGGTCTTATAACAACTCATTACGAACTATCTCCACTAGTCATTGCCAGGACAGTGTCACTAGGCATATACATTGTTGGCCTTACGATTCATATATGGGACCCTACGACTCATGGGGTCCAGTCATAGTCAACACATAAACAAAATGGAGTAAACTTTAGACATCCTATGATTTGCACAAAATGACTCATAATGTGTCCTCACGACTCATAGTGAGACACTCATACTTAGAGAAGAACTTATCCATACACGCACTGTTTAGGCTACGATTTGAGTCCAACGACTACTCATGGATCATTATGAATTGTGGACCCAAGCTGTACTTAGTGTAGCAACTCAAGCACCTTTCACTAAACACCTTATGACTAGGGTCATTGGACCCGTAAAGACACTCCACAACTCATAAGGTGAGTCGTAGTTAAGATAGTGAGAATAAAATTTCAGAAATTTTCAAGGACCAAAATCCAGGGTGTTATATTCTCACCCCTTAGGATCATTCATCCTAGAATGATGGATCAAGGTATATGTTAGCATAATTTAACGCAGAAACACTCCCATACTTACCATTAAAATGACTGAAAACAAAGATGTTAAGATCACACACATACCTTAAGCAGGATTTCCATAATATGAAATAGGAATGGATACTTGGACTTCATGTCCTCCTCAAATTCCCAATTAGCTTCCTCAAACTTTTGGTTCCTCCAAAGAACCTTTATCAAAGGCACATCCTTCTCCCACAATCAATGGACTGGCTGATCTAAGATCTCCACTGGAACCTCCTCATAAGACAAGGAATTTAAAATGGCCACACCTTCTAAAGGAACAACAAACAAAGGATCATTCACACACTTCCTTAATATCTAAACATGGAAGACTAGATTAATGGAGCTCAAGATAGAAAGCAACTCAAATTAATATTGCAACAATTCCAACCCTTTTCAAAACCAAATACGGTCCAAATTAACGGTGGTTGAACTTTCCCTTCTTCCCAAAATACATCAGGCCCTTCATGGGAGACACCCTTAAGAACACCCAATCACTAATATTAAACTCTAACTCCTTTTTTCTCATATTTGCATATGAATTTTGGCAAATTTGGGTAGTCTTATACCTTTCCTGAATCACCATCACCTTCTCCATAGATTGGAGAACCAAATAAGGGTCGAATAACCTATTTTAACCAACCTTAAACCACCAAATAGGAGACCTATAACCTTATCATACAAACCCTCAAATGGAGAGATAACAATGGTAGAGTTATAACTATTTTTATATGAGAACTCTATGATAGGAAAGTGATCAACTTATCTACCGCCAAAATAAAAAACACAAGCTCTAAGCATATCTTCCAAGGTCTAAATCTTCCATTCCGCTTTCCCATCCGTCTGTGGCTGGAAAGTAGAACTAAAGGTTACCTTAGTCCCTAAACCTCGCTAGAACGACCTCAAAGGAGAGATGATAACTGGGTACCACGATAGGAAATGATAGAAACTGGAGCACCATACACTTCATGATCTCCTCAACGAACAACTTAGCATAATCCTCAGAAGAGAAATTAGTCCTTACTGACAAAAAGTGCACAAACTTGGTCTCCCATCCATGATGACACAAATCGAATCAAATTGCTAGTGAGACCGCGGAAGGCCGGTAACAAAATCCTTATTAATTATTTCCTATTTCCACACTAGCTACTCAATCTCTTGAGTCAACTCATTGAGCCTCATATTCACTTACTGACACACCATGAACTTAGCAACAAAATTGGCCCCATCCCGCTTCATAGTATTCTACCAATAAACCTCCTTAAGATCATGATACATTTTCTTTCAACCAGGATGAACCATATAATGTGACTCATGATCCTTTGCCAAAAAATTTCCTTGCAACCCATTAATATCGAGAACACATAATATACCTTGGAACCTTAAGATACCATCGCATCCAATTTCTAAATCCATCACTTTCTAGTGACCCACCTCATCCTTGATCTATATCAGGATAGGATCCAAAACTTATTTATCCTGCATCTCTACACCAAGAGATGACTTTGCCACCTCTAGAATTATCAGACCACCATCCTCAGAATCCATAAGACAGAATTAAATATTAGCCAAACAGCCAATGTCTTTCACCAAATCCTATTTATCTTTGTCTATATGAGATAAGTTTCCCATGGACAAACGGCTAAGAGTATCAATAATAACATTAGCCTTACCTGAGTGATAATGGAGACTCATGTCATAGTCCTTTAGAAACTCAAGCCACCTCCTTTGCTTGAGATTTAGATCTTTCTTAGTGAATATGTATTGCTAGCTCTTATGATTAGAATAAATATCTACATGGACTCCATACATATAATGACGCTAAATTTTCAAATGAAAGACCACATCAAATAACTCCAAATCATGAGATGGATAGTTCTTCTCATGAACCTTTAACTACTTAGAAGAATATGTAACCACCTTGTTATGATGCATCAACATGCAACGAAGACCCACCCGAGATGCATTACAATAGAAAAAAAAACCATAAGTACCCTCAGGTAGAGCCAAGACCAGAACCAAAATCAACTTATCCTTCAAGTTTTCAAAACTACCCTCAAATGAATCAAACCATGAGAACTTCACCTTCTTCTGAGTCAATATAGTAAATGAGGAAGCAATAGAAGAGAAACCTTCCACAAACCTACTATAAATAACTATCTAAATCCAAGAAGCTCTGAATTTTAGTTGGAGTCATTGGTATAGGCCACTTCTTCACCACCACAACTTTATTTAGATATACCATGATCCCTTCACTAAAAATAACATGACCCAGATAGGTCACAATATTCAACCAGAACTCACACTTCATGAATTTCGCATACAGCTGCTGATATTTCAAGGTTTTCAACATAAGGTAGAGGTGATTGGTATGATATGACTTACTTTTTGAATACACCAAAATATAATCTATAAACATAATTACGAACATATCCAAGAACTAATAGAATACTCAATTCATGAGGTCTATAAATATTGTTAAGGCAATAGTCAAACCAAAAGATATTACCAAAAACTCAGAATGACCATACCATGTTTGAAAGGCAGTATTAGGGATATCCATATCCCTAATCTTTAATGGATTGTAATCTACGAAAAAAATAATCTTTGAGATGCACTTAGCACTCTAAAGTTGATCAAAGATATTATCGATCCTAGGAAGTGGATACTTATTCTTCACCATCACCTTGTTCAACTAGAAATAATCTATACACATCCAAAGGGACTCATCCTTGTTACGCATGAAGTGAACCGGGGCACCACATAAAAAACACTAGGGTGAACGAAACCCTTATCTAGAAGATCTCTCAACTGCTCCTTGAGTTCTTTCAACTAAATTGGAACAATTCTATAGGGAGGGATATATATAGGATGAGTGTCTGGAAGAAGATCAGTCTCAAAATCTATTTTCCTGTCAGGAGAAACACAAGAAAGATCATCAAGAAACATATCAGGAAACTCACAAACCATAAAGATAGAAGGAAAAGAAGGACCATCAAATCTTTTATTCATAACATGCACTGTGTTAATAGACATCCCTTAGAAATAAACTTCCAGACTCTAAGATAGAAAAGAAACCTTCCCTTAGTCACTAGGGAACTACCTTCCAAATTAATTCACTGGCTCATTAGGGAAGTGAAAACTGACTCTTCAGATCTAAAAAGCAAGTAATACATAGCACGAATATAACCAATTCATCCTCAAAATCACATCAAAGTCTAACATGTCCAACTCTATCAGATCCACTAAGGTCTCCCTACCACTGACAGACATCACACAAATCCTATAAGCCCTTCTAGCTACAATGTAATCACCCAAGGGGGTGGATATAGAAAAAGTATCTGAAATAAACTCTGGGTCAAAACCAAAATGAATAGCCATATAAAGGGTTACATATGAGAGGGTAGACCCGAGATCAAGTAGACAATATGTATCATGAGAGAAAGTTTGAGCGTACCAGAAACAACATCAGGGGAAACATTAAAATCCTAGTGGGTGGGAAAAATGTAAAGATGGTTCTGACCCGTGTCAGAGCCAGAAGCAGAAGTAGCACCCTTTGGTGTCGGAGATGATTAAGTAGCAACATGGAACTTATTTTTCTTAGAACCAACTGTGGAAGAGCAATCCCTCTACAAATGACAAATCTAACCACATTTAAAGCAGTTATTCCTCCCACTTCACAAATACCATGATGCACCTAACTGTAAAATCTACAAGGGGATATGATGGAGATAACTGAGCCCTACTAGACTGTGGTTGGGAACCCTGTGCCCTAGAACCAACATTTTTTACAAAACAACAATCACCCAACGACTTTAGATAAGGTGCATTTGTCATAGAGTAGGAACCAGAATTTCCTCACTTCTTCATAGATCATTTTTCACCATTTCTACCACTCTATTACTGGCCCTCACCCTAATCTAAATAATAAAACTTCTTCTTCTGCCTTTTACCCATCTCTCTTTTCTTCTTTTTCATATTTTCCACTTGTTTCATATTTACCAGAAGTATATAAATGTCTATGTCATTATTCAACCAGGCAACCTTACTCTACAAAATCAACTTACGGAACAACCCAAAAGTAAAACTTCCTTATTCTAGCCCTTATGCTAGACAACAATTCCAAAGCATATCACGATAAATAATGAAACCTTAAGGCATACCCATTTAATATCATCTTGCCTTAGTTCAAGTTCATAAATTACGTATCCTTCGTCTCTCTCAACTCCTAAGAAATTAAAAGATCAAGAAAAGCACTAGAGATATCATCCTATAAAGATGACTCAACATTCTCAGCCATAGACATATCTCATTCCTCTTACCACTGATACACCACATCCTTCAACTGATAGGTAGAAAACTCTACACCCCCACATTCATAGCATGCATCACATGGAAAATATTTTTTATCTCATCACTAAAATTTTGAGTATCTTTCTCAACTTTAGAACCAGTGAAAGTCATAGGACATAAACTCATAAATTGGTCAAGATATTAAAGGATGGAGAAACAAAAACAACATGCTCAGTCTGAGAGGCACCAACTATGAAAGAAAATGAATTAATTAATGAAACTAAACATTAAACACACCAACTTGAGGTGTCTGAGAAAGGATAGGTGGAAGAGTTGAACTCTACTAGGGCAATAAAAAACAGTGACCCTATACCAAGTTTGAACTTTATGAGTTAGATGAGCTCCATCCAATTGTCCTTAGATGGGAAAAGAGAGTTTCCACGAGCATCAGATCTTTAGGGAGGCATGATCTTAAAAGAGAACACAAGGGTTTCAGAGAAGATTTCAAAACCTTAGACTCTATAGCTCAAAATAGAACAAAAAGAAAGGGGAACATTCCTAAATAACTCATAGACTATCCCTTATAAGTATGGCATGGTAAATACACATAAAAGAGATTATACTTGACACATCTTTCTGGATACCCAAAGATACCAAACCTAGGCTATGATACAAACTTTGTCACAACTCAAACCAGGGTCTGGCCGTGATAGGCATCTCCAATCCACCGTGGACTAGAGACCACCCCATGAACCTAACCAAATACTACACACATTGTAATAATGGATGGATTCTAAACTTATAACAAGATAGCACAAGATAAGTTCAAAGAATAAAATATATGTGTAATACCCCGAGACTCTAACCAATAGTGCAACCATGAATCAAGCTCATAAGAAATAAATTATAATATTTTGGGTCTGATCAAGTATGGTGTGTATTAAGGCCTTAAATATGTTCTAATAATTGGGTGATTCCAAACATTCCTTACCGATTGAATTCTTGGGAAGGATATTGGTATAGTCAACTTCAAACGAGAATATCTCTTATTATACTTAGAATTTTTGAGCTCATGACCTATCAACATATAGATAATTGAATTAGATTTCCAAGGATGCCAATTTTTCCAAAATCAGATACCGGAGCAAAGAGTTATACCCATTTTATTCCAGCATGTCAATCTGGAAAAGGGTGACGAAGTTTCTGACGGCCTGTCACGTTTCTGATGACATTTCTGATGACGTCGTCACATTTCTGACAACATTTCTGATAATGTCGTCAACCTTAGACAAAAAATCATAAAATTTGACCCTTTTTTGATGATATTTCATGATGGCCTATCATGGGTCTGACGGCCTATCACGGATGTCGTCGGCTATTTTTTCAGCAATTTAGAGACGTTTTTGTAAGGGTATTTTGGTCTTTTTCCATATTTTGGAGGCCTCTATAAATATGAGAATCCCATCCAAACCCTAATTCCATCATTTTTTCTTCCAATTCTCTTGAGATAATATATCTAGGGTTATATCAAGAACATAAATCTTCCAAGAATTATCCATAAATCTTCAAAATTTCTTCAAGAACCCAGTTTCTCATAGTGTGGGCTTCAAGAATTATTTATTTCAAGTGTGGATAAAGTCTCAAGAACTAAAGTTCATCCAATTTCAAAGATTAAGGTATGTGGGGTTTTGAACAAGAACACTCCTTTCGTTCTTGTGCCCAAAGATTTAATTTCTATTGAATTTCATGAATTTTGCAAAGTGGGTTTACACCCAAAGTACTTTATCAAGGATTTATGAGATTTGAGCTATACAAGATTGGCACATATGACTACTTCATTGTCTTATTTCTTAAATTAAGAATTTATGTCATGAGTTTTATATTGTTATCATGAAATGATAATTCCTAAGTGATTTATGATAACTGTCATGATTTATGTTTTTCCATGAGAAGTTTGTCTATTAAATATATATTGACATTGAGATTGAGAGTCAAGAATGAGTTCTATGACGTTTTATGGAAGATTTGATACTTGATATGATTTGATAAGCAAGTGTACTTGATGATGAGAAAGATTATTTTAAGATTTAGTCGAGTTAGGAATCCACAAATTGATTATGATTAACAAGTGAGATAGATATTTATATTTTAATCGTCATGATAGACCCTTGAGTTGATTAAGGTGGATTTCCTAACGCGTTCTGAGCTTAAGTCTAGGAGTAGTATTTAGCACCGAGCTGGAAGTATGGGTTCAGCTTATCCTACTTCCCCAAAACTACGTTCCACCGTAGGATTAAGATTAAGGGACAAAGGCCAAGACAGTTATCACTAAAGTTAAGGCTCTACTGTGATTGTAAGGATAGAAGAGCTCTCCCCAACGTAGGCAAGACGTTGGACTCCATGAAAGCTCACATGGTTTATGTCGATTATAAGAAACTCCCAAGTCCATAATAGTCCAAGTTTCATGAGTTACCAAGTCATTCTAAGTTATGAGTCAAAGAGTTTGAGTTGAGTCCAACGGTTTATGATATTTATGAAGCATGTGTTATTATTGATGATTTATGAAAAATATGTTTCAGGTAACTCATGCGAGGAGAGTCATTATTATCAGTATGCATGATTTTCTTATACATTTTTTATATTATTTAAATGTTGCCTGCACCCCCACATACTCAGTACTTTCCCAAGTACTGAATACCATACTTTTTTGTGTTCTATATTTTCTAGTAATGTAGGTTCAGGTGCTCAGTCTTAGCAGCGATAGGGATCTTCGAGTACATCCATCTACATTCGTACAGTTGGTGAGCCCTCATGGTTCGAGGACCTATGTCCCTAATTTTTGTCATGATAGTAGATGGTTGTTTATTTCCAGTTTAGTATGGGTTAGTTGGGGATCTATCCCAATGGCTCCTCAGTCTTATGTAGTAGAGGCTTTGTCAGACTAGAGTACCAGTATATACAGAACTTTAGTATTTTGATTGTAAAGGATAGTATTTCCTTGTATTCCAGTATGTTCATGACATGATTATTCTTCTTTATTACAGCTTGATTATTGTCATAGTGAGTTATAGAGGAGATAACAGGCTCAGAGGGTTAGCTTGAGGTTGCGTGTGGCCTTAAGTACTGTGTGACATCATGGGATGGGATTTTGGGGCGTTACAAGATTGGTATCAGAGACTAAGGTTTAAAGGAGTCCAAGGGAGTCTGACAAGCCGCGTTACGTAGAGTCTTGATCATCGGTGTGTAGCGCGCCACATCTATGAGCAAGAGGTTATGGGATGTTTTAGGAAAAGTCATTTCCTTTTTTCAGAAGTCTTTCATACCTACGACTATTTGTCTCTTCTATTAATTCGTGCTCTCTTATGATAGAAAATTCTTCCTCGTAAAGCTCACAAAAATAACAAACGACCTCAACCTGTTGATCCTTTAAATGAGATAGCGACTCATGCTGAATTTCAGGCAGCTTTTCAGGCGCTAGCCCAGGCAGTTACCACCAATGCCCAGGCCAATGTTCAGGTCGTTGTTCCACCTACGCAAGAAGGTAATTCTATAGCAGCTTGAGTTTGAGATTTTATGCGGATGAATCTGCTAGAGTTTTATGGGTCAAGGGTAGGTAAGGACCCACAGATGAATCTTTATGAGGTGAAAAATATCACCTAAATTATGCATGTAACATAGGAAGAAAGTGTGGATCTAGCTTCCTATCACTTGAAAGATGTTGCTTATGATTGGGTGGAGTTGTGGAAGAAGAGTAAAGGGGAGAATGCCACTCCCATGACTTGGCAGTTATTCCAGAACGTGTTCATAGACCGATTCTTTCCCCCGGAGATGAGTGAAGAAAAACTAGAAGAATTTTTGAACTTGATAAAAGGCTCCATGACAGTTAAGGAATATTGTCTTAAATTCAATCAGTTGTCTAAGTATGTTCCCAGTATGATGGCTGATTCCAGGACCAGTATGAGTAAGTTTTTGACTGGCGTATCGAGTTATGTTGTGAAAAAGTATAGGTCCACTATGCTTAATAGGGACATGGATCTTTGTAGATTGATGATACATGCCCAGTATATTAAAGCGGACAAGGTAAAAGAGAGAGAGAGAATAAGAAGGAATAAGAGAGTTAGATCAGAGCAGCAGAGGTATAGTCAGAGTAGATTTTCTGGAGAGATATGCCCTCAGTTTTAGAGCCATTCTTTTGATCCAGCACCATCATCAGCTGGTACTCCCGCATCTAAAGTCAGGCAGGAGAAGGGTAATAGACCTACTGTGTCTAGGTTTTGGGACAGTGTGAGTAATAGACCTAACTATTCCTCGTGTGCTAAGTGTGGTAGGACACATCCTGGAGAGTGTATGGATGAGCAGATAGGTTGTTTTAGTTATGGTAAGTTGGGCCACAAATTCAGGGATTGCCCGTATGCTAGACAGGGGAGCCATGATGCTCATCCCCACAGTCAGGATATTAGTTCTCCAGCCCCTTGGGTTTATCCTACTCCTCCTTAGGGTGCTTCATCTAGTACTATCGATGGTTACCGCCAGAATCAATTTTATACTATACTACTGCGCAAGGAGCAGGAGGATTCAACAGATGTTGTTATTGGTATGCTCCGTGTATTTCATTTTGATGTGTATGTGTTGATGGACCGTGGATCATGTCTTTCTTATGTGAATCTGTTAGTGGCTGTGCATTTTGAGATCAATGCTGAAAAGATTCTTGAGCTTTTTCTAGTTTCTACTCCAGTAGGTGAACCTGTTTTTGCTAAGCAAGTCTACAAGAAGTGTCATATCACTATTCTTCACAGAGTTATGTTTGCAGATTTGATTGATCTAGTCATGGTTGATTTTTACATTATTTTATGTATGGATTGGCTTCACTCTTGTTATACATCTATATACCGGCGTACCTGTGTAGTCAAGTTTCAGTTTCCAATGAGCCAGCCTTTGAGTGGTCCAAAAATTCTTTATCTCCCAGGAGTCATTTAATATCCTATCTTAAAGCTAGGAAATTGATATCCAAGGATTGCATCTATTATTTGGTTTGAGTTAAAGATACTAAGTTCGAGACTCCGACCATTCAGTCGATCAGCATTGTTAATGAGTTTTATGATGTTTTTCCAGAAGATCTCCCAGGGGTACCTCCCGATAGAGAGATAGAATTTGGGATTGATCATCCCCTTAAGATGCAGCCTATTTATATTTCTCCATATCGTATGGCCGCCGTAGAACTTAAGGAGTTGAAAAAACAACTCAAAGATCTTCTAGATAAGGGTTTTATAAGTTCTAGCGTATCTCCTTGAGGTTCACCCGTTCTGTTCATGCGAAAGAAAGATGGTTCATTGTGGATGTGCATTGATTATCGTCAGCTTAACAAGGTCACAGTCAAGAACAATTACCCTCTTCCTAGAATCGATAACCTGTTTGATTAGCTGTAAGGTGCTAACTATTTCTCAAAAATAGACTTGAGATCCAGTTATCACTAGCTTAAAGTTAGGGAGTGTCATATTCCAAAGATAGCTTTTTGTACCCGATATGGTCATTTTGAGTTCTTGGTCATGTCCTTCGGGCTAACAAATGCCCCAGCAGCCTTTATAGAACTCATGAATCGGGTGTTCAGACAGTACCTGGATATGTTTGTTATTGTGTTCATAGATGATATTCTTGTATACTCCCGAATTAAGAACGACTATGCAGATCATCTCCGAATAGTCTTGCAAACCCTTAGAGATCATCAACTATTTTCCAAAGTTAGCTAGTGTGAATTTTGGCTAAGGTCAGTTGCTTTTCTGGGTCATATTTTTTCTTCTGAAGGTATTCGAGTTGACCCTCAAAAGGTATCACCCGTGCAAGGCCAATGTAGTGAAAGATGCCCTTAGCAGGTCGTCCATGGGTAGTGTAGCATAGGTCGAGGAAGATAGGAAGGAGTTAGCTCGTGAGGTGCATCGTCTGGCTAGGTTTGGAGTTAGATTGCTTGATTCAGCTGAGGGTAATGTTTGGGTCCAGAGTAGTTCCGAGTCTTCTCTAGTTTCGGAAGTAAAGGAGAAGCAAGATATGGATCCTAGTTTGGTTAGACTGAAGCAGTCAGTTCAAGACCAAAAGGTAGAGGTTTTCTCCCAAAGGGGAGATGGTGTATTAAGATTTTAGAATAGATTATGTGTGCCTGATATTGAAGATTTAAGCTCGAGAATTATGGGTGAAGAGCATGGCGCACAATATTCTATTCATCCAAGTGCTACCAAGATGTACCATGATTTGCGAGAAATGTATTGGTGGAATGGTATGAAAAGAGATATAGAAAAATTTGTAGAGAAGTGTACAACTTGCCAACAGGTAAAGATAGAACACCAAAGACCTGGTGGAATGATGCAAGAATTCAGTATTCCTATTTGGAAGTGAGAGAAAGTAAATATGGATTTTGTGACTGGTTTACCTCCTTCTCGACGTCATCATGATTCGATTTGGGTCATTGTAGATAGGTTGACTAAGTCTGCGCATTTCTTTCCAGTGCATACATCTTTCACCGCTGAGGACTATGCTAAGTCGTACATTCGAGAGTTAGTCAGGTTGTATGGAGTTCCTTCGTCTATTATCTCCGACAGGGGTACTGAATTTACTTCTCATTTTTGGAGGGCTTTTTAGAAGGGTCTTGGTACCCAAGTTCATCTTAGCTTTGCTTTTCATCCGCATCGATGGTCATGCTGAGAGGACCATCCAGACCTTGGAGGATATGTTGAGGGCATATGTTCTTGATTTCAAATAAAGTTGGGATGAACATTTACCATTGATTGAATTTTCGTACAACAACAGTTTTCATGCTAACATTGGAATGGCTCCATTTGAGGCTTTGTACAGAATGCGATGTAGATCACCCATTGGTTGGTTTGAAGTGGGTGAAGCCACTGTGAGTGAGGCTATGGGGAAAGTTAAGCTGATTAGAGAAGGGTTGAAGACAGCCCAGAGTCATCAGAAGTCATATGCAGATATGAGAAGAAGAGCTCTTGAGTTTGAGGTTAACTATCTGGTGTACTTGAAAATTTCACCCATGAATGGGGTGAAAAGATTTGGTAAGAAATGAAAGCTTAGTCCCCAATACTTTGGCCCTTATAGAGTTTTGAATCATGTTGGGAAAGCATCTTACGAGATTGAATTGCCTGCCGAGTTGTCAGTTGTCCATCCTATATTTCACGTTTCGATGCTCGAGAAGGACATTGGTGATTCTGTTGTTGTTGATCCTTCAGAAAGATTCGATGTTCAGGATAGCCTTTCATATGATGAAGTATTATTAGATCATTATATGATCTTCATGATAATAACATGAATTTATCATGAAAATCCTATAATTCCACACATACAATGATTCATTTCATAAAAACATGTAATTTAATCATGGACTAAAATCTAATAATAACATGAAGATGAATACAATTCAATTCAAGCGTGGAAGTTCATAATTCAACAATCTTGTATTTTGAAAATGGATTCATGGACGCTATGGGTGAAAGGAACCAATAGATGAACACCTCACATACCAAGGTCTCTAAGAACCTTCAAGAATTAACAATCCAAGGTATGTGAGGTGTTCATCTATTGGTTCCTTTCACCCATAGAGTCTATGAATCCATTTTCAAAATACAAGATTGTTGAATTATGAACTTCCACGCTTGAATTGAATTGTATTCATCTTCATGTTATTATTAGATTTTAGTCCATGATTAAATTACATGTTTTTATGAAATGAATCATTGTATGTGTGGAATTATATGATCTTCATGATAAATCCTTTAATTTGCAAGTTGATTGATGTAGCCATGATAACTATATGTTTTGATTATTGTATAACCTCAGCATGTTCCCCATGTGGTTTTTGAAATGCCTATGTGAATAAGATAGTGCCATTATAGCATGATAGCATGTATTCCCCATTTATGTATAAGTAGATTCATTGCAAGTGTTTGATTAAATGCCTCTATGAGTGAACTATGGACAAGTATACATTATTATGATTGTCAACAGTATTTTATGCTTTATTTATAATGCTATCTAGTCCTAGGTGTATTTAATACCAAAAAATTTAGCTGTTTACCTAGAGCTAGTGTCAGTTAAAGAATCTCATTCATGTCGCGATCAATAGTACTCTTAGTCAATTACAAAACTCAGTAGAACTTAGTCAGTTACAAAATTTAAGAAAACTATGTAAACTCAGTATTCAGTCCAGTCCAGTTCAGTATACTCAGTTCAGTGTATTTCAGTTGGGAGTAGGATTCATCACCGAGTGAACCCAAGGATGGGGGATCACCTTCCTGTAGAGGGTGTGATCCTTAGACGCAATCCTTGAATTCATGAACTATGTAGCCAGTGTAGGTTGAGACACCAAACTTTCCAGTTGAGGGTTGATGAGGTGTTTTAACCTGTCGGATGAGGGTTCCACCATTCTAATTAGAGTACCTACCAGATGAGGGTAACTCTTCAGTGTCTTTACCCGTGGCACGGTACTGATACCCTTCCAACAGGGGTCATAGGTTGGACCCCAACTCAGTTATCTTATCTTATTTGGGGCATGATGGTTAGATGATTACCTACCACAGTCTCAGTTTTAGTCTTCAGAATAGAACTTAGTTTAGTTCTACAGAATCAGGACTATCAGATACAATCAATCAGTATCAGCAACCCAGTTATCAGTAACTTCAGATATCACTTACTCAGTTTTAGAATTTAGGACTTAGCTTCAGAGAAGATTAGTCACAGTATTTACTTATATGCACATTAGTGCATACTCAGTATTTACACTAGTATCAGTTATCCATGTACTCTCATGTTCAGTTACTCTATATCATACAGTCAGTTATTGTACATGCATATGAACCCTTGCATTCAGCCTTACCTCATCTAGCATACCAATATATTCCACGTAGTGACACATAGTCTTTGTTTGAGATATGATGTCTCATATCATAGGTTTAGATGCTCAGGTTCCCAACAGTGCATAGATAGATTCAGATTCAGCCAACAACAGTAGATTAGTAGTGAGTCCTCATCATTCGAGGACATTATTTTATTCATTATTTCAGTAGACTCAGTATTTCAGTAGATGGAGTTAGTTGGGGGATTTTCCCATTAACTATACTTTAAGACAGTTTTAGTTAGAAGCTTTTCAGACTAGTTTTTAGATAGTTTTTAGTTTTACAGATTGTTATTTCAGTTGATACACTTTATCAGTATTTAAAAATTTTGAACCTTATGGCGTTTCAGCCTATTTTTCCATATTTATTATAGTGTCATGTTTCAGTGATCACAGATATCAGTCATGAGTTAGCTTGTGGTCCTTCGGGGTCGTAAGCACCGTGTATCATTTGGGGTACAGACTCGGGGCATTATAGATAACATCAGCAAAACATAGATAATTAAGTACCTGTCTTCTCCATATGAAAGCCTGTATACAAGTAATGGTGATGAAAGTTATTCATTAGCTTTGATAGTACTTTAGGCCCTATAATGGATAATACAGGTGATAACGAATCACCTTGATTCAACCCCCTTATAGGGTGAAAAAATTACATGTCTAAATCCATTGACAATCCTTGAATACCTGTTAGTAGACTTAATCCTCCATATAATATCAACGATCCTTTAAAAAAAACCAATATTCTCATCGAAAGGCACGTAAAGGGTCATGTCACCCCATTATAGGCTTTGACCATGTCTAACTTGATAATAAGATTATCTCCTGCAGTGTGTTTTTTGATACCATGAATAATTTCTTATGCTAGAATAATGTGTTTTGATATAATCTTACCCTTTATAAAATCAAATTGGTTTTCTATGATCAATAGAGAAAGTATTGGGGATAATCTGTTGCAAATAAGTTTGGATATCACTTGGGTGATGAATTTCCTGAGACTAATAGGCTTGTATTTAGAGAGTTTATTATGATGAGGTACTTTAGAAAGTAAGACTAGGAATACATGAGAAAAATACTCTAGCATTATTGTTACACAAAAAATACTGCACCACCTTTAATAAATCTTAGCAAATCATAGACCAATAAGTTTGGAAAAACTTACCACTCATACCACTAGGGCGTGCAATTCATTAGGATTCAATGAAATGACCACCTGATATAACCCTTCCATTATAGGCATTTCCTGTAAGGAATGGTTTTGTTCCTCATTAACCAGCTTAGCGATAGGATGTATTATTTATTCATCAATCTATTTTTCCTCTATAGTAAAAGTTTTCTCAAAATATGCACAATCTTCTTGTGCAATGTTCTCATCCCCAGTAAGAATTCTCCTTGTTTATCAGTGAGTTGGTGATTAAAGAGTCTCCTTCTTCTTACTATAATAAATGCATGGAAATATTTAGAATTTACATCACCATCTTTAAATCACTGTAATTGAGTTTTTAACTTAAGAATAAACTTCTCCACCTTTAATTATTTGATGTACTCAACTATAACTCAGTTTAGATTGCTTTTGTTGGTTTTAGTGTTGTTTGTAAGAATTTCAGCCTCCGTTGTCTAAACTTTTTCCTCATATTCCTTAACTACAACAAAGATAACTTCATAATCTCCTCTAGACCAAGAACTCAAGGTGTTAAAGATCCCTTTTAACTTTATATGAAATATCCACATAGAATCACAATCCACATGCCTAGATAAACATTGCTTAACTATGTCCATGAAAGTACTGTTATACACCCAACAATGTAGAAATTCAACGTATTTTACTGGATTGCTTACTCTATCAAATAGTTATAGAAACAAAGAACAATGGTCTAATCCTACTGAAGGGAAGTGGGTAATGGTATATGTAGGTATGCCACAAATTATTTACCAAAGCTCTATTAAGAAATCTACAAATTCTAGCATCACCAGCTCTATTATTACACCATGTATAAGCCTCTCCTTGAAATCCATGGTCAGTCAGGCCACATGCTTTTATAACTGTAGTAGATTTAAAACTCTTATTCATATTATAAGGCCGCCCTCCTAGATTTTCTTTCATATCAGGAATAATATTGAAGTCCCCAAGGACACACCAAGGGTGAACATAAGCAGAGTACTATAGTAGCGTATCCCAAAGATGTCTTCTCATTTGAACCTGATATTTGGCATTTACAAAGGTGAATAAGAACACCTTGGGATGTGCAACATGATTCACTTCACAAGTTAGTTAATGATCATCTTGATCAAGAATCTTGCATTCGACATCATGGATCTAAAAATTCAAAATTTTCCATTATTGTTACACCCCGCCTTCTCCATAAGGAGTAGATTTTGACAAAAAGAAAGTTGAGAATTATCAACAAAGGGTTCAAGGATTGCTAAAATATAAAATTGATGCAATTTTTTAGTTGTTGAAGCTTTTTCAATATATCATGAGTATTAATACTCCTATCAATCCAACATAGTGTATTATGCTTGATTATGTTTAGCTTGGAACCTAGTTTTTGGTCTGGCTAAGCCAGTAGAATGTCTAGTATAGTCCTTTTATTATTTTTATGCTTCTTTGTAATGATCCAAATTGTCATTACATGTGGAAAATTCCTAAAAAATAATTTATGATAAATAATAGGCTTAAATTTGAATCAAAAAATAAATTGAGTAGGAAAATTGAGATATAAAAGAATTAGGCCAAAATGTCCAAAAAAGGGTTGAGCTGGACTGCTAATAACTGCTTTAGTGGTTGAGATACCTTAGCCGTGGTAAAAGGATCTGTTGCAGTGGTAGATGACAGTAAGCCAATTGAGGAGTTTTAAAAACCCCTTTTCTCCAAAAATGATCTGAAAAACCCTAACTCTCTAACCATGAAATTTCAAAGGCCAACATTCATGAGAATAGTTTTGAGGCACACCCAAAAGGAACTTGACAAAATATGCATAACACACGTGGGATAAATTATTCTTCTCTGCACCAGTATGTTACACCTAAGAGGTAAGTTATGACTTACTTTTTAGCAACTAAACTTGGGCTAGATTCATCTAATATTAATAGTGATGTTGGGTTAGGCCTTCGAGTACGAAGTAAGATGGATAGAAACATTTAGAAATCCAGTTAGTCTTGAATATGTTCTATTACTGTATATTATATTAATGTTGGTTATGATAGAGAATGGATAGACAGTGGAGCAAACTTATGTAGTTTAATATCTATCAAGACCATTAAGATTAGTGGAAAGTTTGATTATAAGGTATAGGCTAGTAGATGAAAATTTAGGTAAATCAATTAAAACAAAAATGTCATAAATGTTCAAATTATATTAAGGAAAGTGGCTAAAGGGTGAGTCATGATAAGCTGAGATGAGTAATTAGAATAATTAAATCACCTTCCTAATGAGTGTTCATAAATAAGTAAATGTGGTAATGTAAGAATAGGTTTACCCATTAGAATTTATTAGGGAAGTATAGGGGATAATGTGAAAATGTAAAGTTGGGATGTGGATAGAGAAAAAATGGTGATAACATGAATTTGGATTATGGCAGCCTCGGAGGTGTATGGTATATGATAGTGAATACATATGTATAAATTAAGATCTCTGATTAAAATGAGCAATGGTTTTGTTGTAGTGCTCAAACTTTCTTAGATTTTTGCTTTTTTGTGAACCTGACATCTATGATTGCCTTCTAGTATGACTTATGATTTATTGACTACTTTGCATTTCATGTGCACTGTAATGATACGGGATTGACAAGGGAAGCACGTAACAAACACCAAATCAGTCCACTAATCTTAAGGATTCGAGGACCAAGATGGAGACCTCACTCGAATTCGCTACCAACAACAAGAATACAAGATACAAGAGTATATTTTAACACCAAAATAGTTACAAAACGTGATGAACAAGATGAACAACAATAATACAAGTTTCGGATTCAACGAAGACCCCAAAACAGTCCACTACACAACACATACACGATTTGCAAGAAAAATAAAGATAGATAGTGAGACCAAGATTATTACAAGATTAAGAACCAAGTGTATTTCAACACTAACCCCTAATGAATGTAACAATCAAAACCACACTCTTACGGTGACCACCAAGGGAATGAACTCGCCTCAAGATCTACCGTTTCCAAGCAAAGATCAATATTGGCTTTTCCAAGCCCTATGCTAAGGATGACTTTTCCAAGTCCTACAACTAAGGGTGTTACACTCTCAAAAGAGAGAAGTTATGTCTTTCAATTCTTCATCCTTCCAAAATCTAGTGAAAATAAGACTAAGGGGGCCTATTTATAATATATTACAAATGAAGATAACAAGACCACTTTGCCCTTAATGAGAGGGGCGGCCATGGTGTGTAAATACACCATGTGTAATGTCCAAAATACCCTTAATTAAGGTCCAAAACCGTGAGTCCTCAACCTTAAATTCTCCAAGCAATCTTCCACACGCGAGATTGCTTTAAGTTATGCTCAAAACGGGTCCTCCATGCATGTTCTTGTTTTCTCGAGGTGACCAAGTCTTGAGTCTCTATGTGTTGGCCTCCAAAAATGTCATCAAAAGATAAGATGGCCATTTGTACCGTATCATCCTCCCCTTCTTGAAAAGGATTCGACCTCGAATCCAAACCTTGCAAAACCGAAAAGAGGACCAACAAATGCAAACTCCTCATGGCATGAGGGTTAGGGTTAGCATAACAAATCATCTCAACATGCCAAGGTTGCACATATTTGCAATATAACCAAGAATCCTTTGAAAGGAATATTAAAAACTCAATAAAAGATGTACAAAGGATTTGGTTATAGGATACATCAAGAGTGACACTTTGCTTGTCATGTAGACCAAGCAGCAAGTTTGGTGCACCAGCATCACCATTTCTAAATTTGGCACCGGGGTCAAATGGGAAAAGTGGCCATAGACACGGGTCTCGACAACACTTCCCTTTCCCGTGGTCTACACCCAAACTAAATGACATACTTTCTACAATAACATACATATCATCCAAAGCAAATAGAGAGTAGACAAAGGTATCACTCAAATCGACTTCTACTAAGGTGCTCTCATGTGTGTACTCACTATTAGTTCCCAATAATCACCATGAGTACTCTCAATAATGAAATCACACAAAGTAGAAGAAGAAGTAGCTTCTGCGACTACACATTCCTTACCCTTAAGAGTTCTCTCACCTTCCAAGAAGAGATTTCTCTCTCTAGGAGGAATGTTGTCACACCATAGTGGGTTAGCATATAGGCTATAGCTTCCACGGCAAGCTATACCATCATTTTCACCACTAGGTTCATTAGGAGTGTTTAAATCATCTTCAAACAAGACATTATACATAAAAAGAGTGTGATCTACCTCACGGACAGATTTGGAACAAGCAAGTTCCTCACTCTCTAAATGATCAACATCATGTTTCAAGGATGTTTCAAACACAACATTACCCCAAGAAGAGCTCTCGGGTTCATTCTCACTTTGATCAATATTTTCAACATCATCACATACTTGATGTTCATTAATTACATCATACACATCCTCAAGTGGTGGGTAATTTTCACACATAAGTTGATCAACACAAATTTCAGAAGATAACGTACTTTCATTCAACATAATGGTTTCAACACTAGGTGGACATAAATCGATCTTACAAGAAGAGTCTATTCGGTCATCAATAGGATCAACTAGTGTATCCACACTCACAACATGTACATCATCATCAAGTGGCAAAGAAACAATACACTCACATATAGGCAAGCTACAACTCATACTCAATGGGCTACTAGCCACACAATTATCATTCACATGTACAAAAGTGTAAGAGTTTGCCATTTTACCTTGAAGTCCTTGAGTAGATTCTTCTTTGTCATGGTGTGAAGGTCCTCCAAAAGTTTGGGCAGCAACTTCCTTTTGGCATTGTTCTTCTTCGCTTGCCATGTTGGTACCTACACAAATGTCCTTAGAAATAGAAGGAAAACCAATGTTAGCATAGTTTGGTGGTAATCCTCTTACTTTGCTCCACACAACCTCTCCTTTTTCCACTCTCGGATTACCACCCTGCACTCCCTTACTCCTCTCAATCTTTTGTCTCTCATAATAATTCGGATTGGAGTAGGTAGGCATTTCTCTTCGTGGCTTAGGCAGCAAGTAAGTAATGAGGTGATTCCCCCACTGGTCTCTTTTAATATTTGGCCAATTTTGCACGTTTGGAACTCTATGTTGTGCAAACCAATTGGTACCTAAGCATACATGACCGTATGTCAATGAAAGAATATCGCACCACACCTCCTCATGGTATTCAAATTGGGAGAAGACAACCTTGACCCTCTCGGTAACCTTAAACCCATCCAAGAAGTATGGAACAAGTAAAGGCTCACGAAACAACCCCAAGTAGTCAACCATGGATGGAACGATGTAGTTTCTATGGTACCTATCATTTAGCTCAATGAGGCAGCCCGGTATCCCACACATGGTCACCTTTCCGGAGTGTACACTCCTTCTTGGATCTACATTGTAAGGCATACGAGTACCCCTTAGTTTTGGAGATGCATACCCTCTTCTTCTCATTGGACAACCTCCACTAGAGCTAGTATAACCATTCACACTATATCGACTTTGATAAGAAGTACTACAAGGTGGAGAATATGGATCTTCATACTCCTCATGTGTACCCTCATCATTGCTCTCATAAGCTTTGGAAACAAAAGGGTTATACCTAACACCAAATCTAGGTTCAGAGTAAGAAGTGTAAGACTCATCACATGCCCCAACATCATCATAAGATCCATCACGAGGTCCTACATCATCTCCAAAGTTACCATAAGCACTAGGCACTTTATTCACCTCATTTTCTCCCTTAAAACAGTAACTTTCAAATCTGCCCAAGTCTCGATCATGGCTATTTTCATAGCCTCCGCAATCTCCCTCAACTTCGTATCCATAAAACCCTTCACTACAATCATAGTCTCCCATGTTGTAGTCATAATAATCCCCGGCTATCGAAGACATATTCCCCTTATATCACCTTTTAAACCTACAAAATGAACAAACAAGATTAGTAGTAAAAACTTCTCACTAACACTCGTATTCACTCACCTTTGTGATTCTCACAATTGGAGCGGCAAATATTGAAAGGTTGTTTATACTCCGGTAGTCAATAGGATGTCAATTCTACTTGGTGGCCGGAATAGATTCTTGTTTGATCGACTCAAGACACAAAAATAAAATTCACTTACGAACTTGAAACAAAGAAGTTACTACGAGTTAAAAATGAGAAAAGCACACAAACAACGAAGACACGAAGAAACAGATTCAATAATTAATCTACAACTAAGTAGGTGATTACTAGTTGTTAATTAATTCTAGAATCAAGACATGAAACTAATGAAACAATAAGATGAAACTAAGAATCTAAAATTTTGAGCTCGAAAATATTGCGTGAACAGTAGCATTGATGACATGGCAGTCACGTATTGGTTTCGGTCCCACACAACTTTTGTTGTCCAATTTCAAGTCTTGGTCAATTTTTCAATTTGGACTTTGGTGGAATTTTTTTAAGGAGGGAAATTCAAACAAGTCTTGGAGCCCTTTTCAATTTCAAGTTTTCAAGACTTGACTTTATTGTACTTCTCCTTAAAACATGGATCCTTAAATCATGGAAAAGTGTTGGAAAGTGGTTGAGACTTGATTGATAGGTCTTTGTTGGTTGTAGTGTCTTTCAAGACTAACAAATAATACACCCTTTTCCTTCAACTTTTTAGATTTAACATTCACTTTATCTTCAACAATATATGAAGGTGGTGATGAACATCAAGAACAACAACAACAACACCAAGAACTACAACAATAATCTCCAAGAACACCAACAATTTTCACACGGCCACTCCCAAATTCCACAATAACAATATCTCCAACACTTGGCCAAGACAACTACACTTTCAACAAAATGGTTCTCAATCCACCAATTAACAACAATATCACGTGGCCAAGATTATAACAACAACAAGATGAAAGCCACAAGGCCAAAACAGTCCACCACAACAATGTTCAACAACAAATCGGCCAAGTCCAAGCTCACGTATACAACACCAACAATTTAAGCTCAAACTTAGATTTAGACAAAAGAGTGTTAGAGATGAAGAAAACTAACACTAGAAACAACAAAACAAGTAAAAATCTCGGCCAAGACACAACAATAACACAATTTCGGCCAAGAACACAAAATGGACAGATTTGCTTCTTTTTGATTATTTTTTTTTGAATTTTCTAACAAGCAAGCCCAAGATTGATCTTGTAGGAACAATATCAAGACATGCTTTGATACCTAATGATACGGGATTGACAAGGGAAGCATGTAACAAACACCAAATCAGTCCACTAATCTTAAGGATTCGAGGACCAAGATGGAGACCTCACTCGGATTCGCTACCAACAACAAGAATACAAGATACAAGAGTATATTTTAACACCAAAACAGTTACAAAACGTGATGAACAAGATGAACAACAATAATACAAGTTTTGGATTCAACGAAGACCCCAAAACAGTCCACTACACAACACATACACGATTTGCAAGAAAAATAAAGATAGATAGTGAGACCAAGATTATTACAAGATTAAGAACCAAGTGTATTTCAACACTAACCCCTAATGAATGTAACAATCAAAACCACACTCTTACGGTGACCACCAAGGGAATGAACTCGCCTCAAGATCTACCATTTCCAAGCAAAGATCAATATTGGCTTTTCCAAGCCCTATGCTAAGGATGACTTTTCCAAGTCCTACAACTAAGGGTGTTACACTCTCAAAAGAGAGAAGTTATGTCTTTCAATTCTTCATCCTTCCAAAATCTAGTGAAAATAAGACTAAGGGGGCCTATTTATAATATATTACAAATGAAGATAACAAGACCACTTTGCCCTTAATGAGAGGGGCGGCCATGGTGTGTAAATACACCATGTGTAATGTCCAAAATACCCTTAATTAAGGTCCAAAACCGTGAGTCCTCAACCTTAAATTCTCCAAGCAATCTTCCACACGCGAGATTGCTTTAAGTTATGCTCAAAACGGGTCCTCCATGCATGTTCTTGTTTTCTCGAGGTGACCAAGTCTTGAGTCTCTATGTGTTGGCCTCCAAAAATGTCATCAAAAGATAAGATGGCCATTTGTCCCGTATCAACTGTGTTGATCTGTTGAGATGATGAATTAGGTATCACACCAATATAAATATGATTTTTTTTCATATGGGTCAAGTATCATGCCGGTACAAATATTATATATTATTATATGGGTTGGGTATCAACCAATACATATATGATATATTTTATTGTAGGTCGGGAACTAGATCTGTATGATATGATATTGAAGATGGTGATGAGGCTATTGATAAGGGATTATGAAAGATGATGCACACATCTTGTGAACTTTACATCTATGATTGCCTTCTAGCATGACATGTGATTTATTAGCTACATTTCATTTCATTTCCATTGTGTTAATGTGTTGAGATGTTAGTTCGGGCACAAAGTTAGAAAACATATATGATTTGTTATTAAATGGGTTGGGTACTCACCGATAAGATATGATATTAATGATGGTGATGAGGCTATTGAGATGAGATAAGGAGAGTCGATGCACACATCTTGAATTCATGCATTTATCCATGTATTTAATTATAAATCTATTTTATATGTGTTCTTAAACATGTTCTTGTTGTGGTATGTGATGGAATACGATTTGTGGATGTATCTTAGGTCGCTAGTAAGGATCGTGATGGAGGTTAGAATCTATCGTTCCCTAAAAGAACAAGTTATTTTAGAATATGATTTTATAGATTTCTGATTTCATAGTAGTGTGGCATAGTGATGTATGAGATAGTGTGTACCAATAGAATTTGTTGTCGGATATAAGTTAAAGAATTGTAGTTACCATAAGAATAAGTTGGTTGGGGAAGAGAAGGTATAGTCTAGCATGGTTAGTCAAAGGACAAAGTTGTATGAAAATAGTTAGTGACAGGTAGGTCATAGAGATGCTAAATAGGATGTGAGAGATACTATAATTGGGGGTTAGAACAAGAATTTTGCTTGATATAATGATCTCTCCATATTTATTATTGATGTTATTTATTTCTAACCCTGATTGGTTGATGATGCATGCCAGTACATGTAGTTGTACTGATGCTACACCTACTATACCTCCACTCCAGGTATGACCATGGTGTAGGTCAGTTGGAGTTTCTACAACAATGAAGTCGATAAGTAAACAACAACTCCTACTACTTCTATTCTGCATGGATGCTGAATCGTGGATGTCCCAACTCCTTTTCTAGAGCTCTCATACTTGTTTAGCTAGATTCTGGGGAGACATTTACTGTATTTTTCTGCATTTATTTTATTTTTCAGATGTATTAAAACAAGTTATGAAAAAATTTGATCAAACAATTGTGTTGAATAGTTAATTAGCCATTTGTAAGATAGACAAACTATGTGAACGTTGTCATAACTTTCTCATTTAATTAAATGGTGGGTTATTTATTGTTATCCTATTTGGAGTAGGTGTAGGTAGGTGCCCGATATGATCAGGTGGGTTGGGCCATGAATAATATGGTATAAAATTGGTCTCATAGTACAAGAGCAAATGTTAAGTAGAGTTCCGCAGATTGGAGTATTGATGTCCACATCAAATCTTTAAGAAGCTACATGTCATGACCCGAAACAGGTCCTGCTCGTGACGGCTATCTCAAGTCCCACGTGGAATGGAGATGATCGCCTACACAAAACCAAACCAAACCCAATATCCATAATGTCGGATGAAGTCCAAATATAAAATAAGATAAGTTCAAATAATAAAGGGTATGTCTATAAACGACAGCCATCGATCGGCCAATACAATCGACCAACATTACCCAAGTCAATCGTAATCCAACAAAGCCTTCTAACACAACAACCAAAAACCAGTCTAGGTTGGGATATGTCCCCGACTCTGACAGATAACAATGACAATTAAAATGATAATGTTAGTGATAACAAAACTCTCAACTCTTATATATGATAAGAACTGATAAAATGTCTAAGTTTTCTGAAGTATGGAAGCTCACCACTTCACCACAATGAACCGACGAACCGAGATGATCCACCTAACTCTGCGCAAGAAGAGTAGAGGTAGCTCTAGTGCTTACATGGAATGGGGTTCAATGTCCAGAGATGGTTAGTGGGGTGAAAACTAGCATGAAACTCAGGTATAAGAATAACATAATTCCATGATCAACAACTCCAAATCATTCAAATACAATGTACATAATCAAATGCATATACATATATATATATATGTATATATATATATCACATGTTGGGTTAAGGAATACAATTTAACATGCACTTTAAAACATCAGCCTGTATTGTGTAGCTCAACCGTCATAACAAACAGAGTGACCCACGGGCTATATTGGCCTAACTCTCTCTTAGGTGGTTGGGTCCCAGGGTGTATGGCCGCACGAATAAGAGGGTATACATATGCACTATGGGGGAATAAAACCTCCTAATATATCAAGGTGACAGGAGCACCAAATCATGTAATATAATATAGGGGACTCAAACCTCTCAATCATATGATAATAATAAGGGGACTCGATCCTCCTAGTCATATAGACCCCTGCATCGGCAATTGCAGTTTCCAGTGTTGGTCCCTCAGTAACTCCACGTTCACGACTCAGCTACACAACTCTCATTAAATCCCAATTAAAACAATTATCACACATTCCCATTCATTGAACCATATTTCAAATTAAGGCATACATTGTTTGTATCGTCATACCAATTGCACTTGCATGGTAACAACAATATGCTGAAATAATTACATCACTTAGTGGAATTCACAACCCCTTGGTTTAATTATCAATTAGCTTATGAAATCACAAATCCCACAAGGTTCAATATAAAACCATTATGCCTCATTAGCTTTCTTTTCATGCAATAATTCAATAGTAGTTCATTGTGCATACTTTTCATATTCAAAACCAATTTTGCGATACGGGGATGAGGTCACAACCACTTCAAAATTCACAAGTTTGGGGAAAATCAAAATTCCCTAGTTCATTAACTATACCCATGCACCCATAAGATCAAAACCATAATTAAAGTCTGAATAATAATATGTAAACTATGGGAAACAATGTTCAATCAATAAGCATTCAAAACCCGCAACCCTTATTTTAAAAACCAAGATCAATATATCATGAAAAATACTTTAAAACATATGGTTTTAACAAATTAACAATGAGGGAAGAGTAACATGACTGAAATACCAAGTTTCACTAAAAGAATACAACCCTTGAGCCCTTGGATAGCCTACTTCTTGGAAACCCTAAGTATGGATGCTTGAGAGGATTTGATAGAGTTTTGGGAGTGTTTGAGTAAGTTATGAATGAGAAATAGCCCCATTAAGTGCTTTATGATCATAGGGTTTTTATTTGGTTAGAAGGGAATTGTCCAAAGTGCCCTTAAGTAAAAGGTGGAATTTAGTAATTAGTGACTTTAGGTCACTATATGACTCGTATACACTCATTACGACTTGTCACCATGAGATGTGGCAAAGACTATATCTAAGGTAATCATACTATGTAGTCCCTACGACTCATATAATACAGCTCGTAATAGGACCCTACGACTCGTAGGGTCCACTCATAGTCAACCCAGTAACCATTTAGGGTATACACTGGACACCCTATGATTGACTCCCAATGACTCGAAATGAGTCCTTACGACTCATAGTGAGACACTCATACTCAGAGTAGAACTCAGCCATTCACTGACTAATTTGGTTACGAATCGATTCCCTATGACCTATCAAGACTCCCTATGACTTATGTCCCCCAGTCGTGCTCAAGACAGTAACTCAATCACCATTCATAGGACACCTTACAACTAGGGTGAACTAACCAGTCAAGACACCCTACGACTCTTAGGGTATCATAGTCAAGATAGTAAGGATAAAATAACAGAAAATTTTCAAGGACCAAAAACTCGAGGTGTTACATAATCCCCCTAATAACGCTCAACTTACAAATCAATTTAAGTGCAAGGCGGTCATCTTCAATATATTTACCAAACATCGGAGTAAGAGTTAAATCCACGATGAACAGTGTAAGTGATGATCAAATTAATTTAAAATAATAGGTACAAGTTAAATTCAAACCAGTGGTACAAAAAGATAAAATGGCAGAGATAGAATTCTACACTAGTATTTTTTTTGTGTTTTCTAGTATAAATTTGGGGATATGAATAATTAGAATTTTAACAATTATTCACGAATCTCAGAATTATGCATTACTAAGGAATTGACATGTGGGAGTTAGTAATGAACATTAATTTAGTAAGTCAAAATGGGTAGGCTTGGTTATAGATTTTGTTGCTAGTCTTTCGACAAAACTCCAAACTTCCACCGATTGATTCTTTCAAATACCTAAAAGGTGTTTTCAACAATTTGTAACCACAATCTCAATCTAGGCATCCCTATTTCTACGATGACACCCATGGTATAGTCAACCTCACATTCACCCTTATGTCTATGATAGTGAAAATTTAGCAAACTACACACATAATTGTCTATCATTACTTTGCTTTCCACATCCCTCTTTCAAGGATGATATAGATTCCTACACTTCACCAAAAACCCTTTTTTGAAGATGGCGTTGAGCTTTCTAGAGCTTGGACCTTTCACTCATCAAACCCATGTAGGTATTTGGGGCTTTAACCCATCAAATCACAACAAAATTAGCATAACAATGATAAAACCCATCAACATGAATTACAAAATAGATGCTAACAATAACAACCCCCACACACTTTAACCCCTATTCACACTAACCCCAAGAGGGAGATTTAGCTACACATAAGATAAATAAGCATAGATATACCCATAATCTCCATTGAAATGAATTGTTGAAGATTTAAGAGAATGTTACTTCAAACTTGGCTCTCCCATAATATCAACAATGGTAGTGAGTAAATATTCCACTTAGAAAGTCACCAATGTATTCTTCATCAAAAATTTATACAATATTTTCTTCTCCAAAAATGTAGGCTATGAAGTCTAGAGATAAAACCTAAAAAATTGGGGAAGATAGAATGTTATTCATTATAGGGTTTGAGTCATTTTGTCAAAATTGGGGTCAGCCACATGCATTTTTGGTTTTGCCCTTGGGCTGATCTCTTCCGCTAAGCCGCGATCGCGTGAATTCGGCTGCGACCGCGGGTAATTTTTGTGATCGTGGTTTGATGAATTTTGGTTGAATGATGTGATCGTGATCAGCAGACCACGACAACGTTACCTAAGGCCTTGCTGCTCCAAGTCTTCATCTGCACTTTTTTTGCTCTGTTTTGATCATTTTTAGCTCCCATCCACATCTTTTGATCTCCTCATCTCTATGACTACAAAGAGTGGATATTAGTACATTTTATCACCAATATGTCTCATCTATACATTCACAACTAGGTAATATGCACAAATCTTTAGTGAGAATGAGTGGTAAAATCACCACTCATCAATACCCCCAACATAAAGCATTTGCTTGTCTACAAGCAAAGCTACTTCTTACCATGAGCTAACAATTCTCTATGTACAAACTTTATACCTTAAAGATCACAATGACTTGAACCATAGTCTCTACCACAAGTAGCTCATTTCCATGGGATAAGCTAATTTCACTACCCTCTTATCATAAGCTGCGACATTCAAGGATACATAGGACTTTACAGCAGCCACCACTTCGGATCAACCCATAAAATGTGCATTCGGGATCTCACCTACCCCAACTTGTTTCGCATTCCAATCCTCACAAGAAAGAAAAATTCCACTCACCAAGCTACAAAAAATGCAACAAGGAGTTTTAAGTGCAAGAACTCTCTCACAAAATAAATATCCATACAACAAGTGTCATACCATAGGCTTTCCCCTATTTTCAATCACCACCACAAAGAAAGTAAATGGTTAGAGATCTCAAAGGGCTTTTAAAGCTTGTAACGTAGGTTTCTTTTAGGGTAGGATATCATTGGGGAATAACATGGTTACACCGTTCCTTGAACATCTACATCACACGTTTTCAATCCTCTTTTTTTACTATGGGCAACTCTTCTTTGTTTTCTCTCTTTTACCATGCCTACCTTTTATTTCCTTTGTTTACCCAACTTCTTTCATCTCTTTCTCTTGGAATTTCACACAATTCATTCCTTTGTTTGACTCTTTGTTCTTCTATTCGTTTGTTTACAAAGTTTAGGCACATTACGCATATAACTACATCTTCATGACACCTAACCTCCATCAATAACTATATCTTCATGACACCAAATCTACTTCCATCAAATAACTACATCTTCATGACACCAAACCTATTTCCATCAATCTTTACCACCACCAACTTAGGCTTTTAGCCTTGAATTACATTCTCAAATTCAAGGAGGGTATGGTTCAAAAGAGGAATAAAAATAATGGTTTATGGCTTGTAATGTGTTTGCCAAAGAAAGGTCCAAAGACTCAAAGTGGGTAACTAGAGATTCCAAAATCACAAAGGTGGACAAAGATTATTTCTCCAACCAAATACAATCAACATTAGCTTTGAAAGACTAACGGGGCAAGTTCTAGATAACACAAGTGCACAAGAAATAAAGACCAAAATTTCACCGCACATGGCATGCAAAATTCACCAAAAAGACTCAAATGTCCCTCCCATAAGAGACAAAATGGGAGTATCTATTTCTATTCATTAGTCAAGATTTATGAAGACACAAAAAGAGAAAAAGTTTTTTTACAAAATTGCTCATATCCAAGCCCTTGATTTTGTTTTGAAAAATTTTGGATGGAGGCGGTTGTTAATTTTACATTAGCACCACACACAATTTGCTAAAATATGGAAGCAACTAAAGACTTAGTCTCACATTGAAGTTTTAAATAGGCAAACTACCCAATTTGCTACTCAGACTTTGCCAATGGTGTACAAAGTGACCCCAACTTTACAATATAAAATGCCACAGGTACTCAGACTTCCCTTAAATTTTTTACATTTATGCTACGGGTATTCAGACTTCCCCTGCACCTATGCCTCAAAACCCAAACACGACGCTTCACCCTTAAGAATATTGTCAATCAATCCATCATAAGGCAAGGCTAGCCACGCATCACAAAAATCAACATAAAATTAAATTAAAAAAATAATAAAAATAAAAGAAAAGCATGATAATCCATAAAACTCGGGCACCATCAGGGTACCCAAAAATATAGCATCCACAACACAAAAATAAAAATATCATCCTAAAAAAAATATAAAAATAAATATCTGGTAACACAACACAAAGATAATATAACTAATTCTAGGGACACCCCTACCAAAAGGAATACAGTGTCCGCACTGTATATGTAAGAAGATAAGAGTAAAAGGGGATCCCTATATCTGCATCACGAGCTATCTCCTCCTGCTGACTCGACATCACAACTACCCGCATCATCAGCTGACCACTCTGTAGGTGCCTCATTCTCACTATCTAATCTCGGTGAAGGTAGTGAATGGTTGGGCTTTATCACCTTAAAGATGCCTTTTACCCTCTTCCACAACTTTTGAAAATCTTATCTTTTTTTTCCCTATTCACCATCTTCTCAAGCGAGTGTTTGAGGTTCTTATTAGATGCAAATAGGGTTGAATAAGCTCTCTCCTGGATGGATACTATGGTACCCTACTTCTTCTACTCTGCTATGTACTTATCATAATCTGACTATGCTACATACAAATACCGAGTAGTGGAGGACTCTCCAGGTTCCTGAGGCAGTCTGGACAATATTTCCATCACCCCCTGCATCTGAACAGATATATCATCAAAGTCAGTGACTGATGAGTATTTGCAAGAGTCTGTGACCTCTTGGACAAATTTTCTCGAGTCTAAATTCCTCTTCTTACTCTGACTTATTCCACCCTCACCTTTGAATTTGAGTGGACAAATGAGGGAGCCTGGGCATACCTAAGTGTCTATGGCATATTCCTCTACATAAGCTCTCCTACATAGCTCAGTGACAAGGGAAGGAAGGAAAAGATGAATACCTCCATGGTTTTTGAAGTATTGCCACTCGGAGAGAGCAATCTCGCGCACATTCAGAGCAATGTCAGATAAGATGCAAGCTATAATCCGATCTCTCATATCTGTAACAAAATTTATGTGAGTGCAAGGTAAGACTCTAATACATATGATGTTCAGCCACAGCCTGGTTTCAACCTTGAAGTCCTTCATCAAAATATCTCGCTTGGTGGTGGCCCAGGGGACTTTTTTTCTAGGGTATAAGATATTAACCATCCAAGTCCCTGGCTCGCATCCCTTGGAATAAAACTCCCCCTTGTCAGCATTTAGGAGCCCATATATTGCATTAATCAACTCGGGTCTAAAGTTTACCTGCTTACCCTGAATTTTCATTACTGGGTTTGTGAGTGAAACTACACAGAGGTTTGCATAGAACTCACGCACCCATTGCTTATTAGCTAAGAAGGGTTCAGGGGCAAAATATTTCCACTGGGTTGCAGTAAGCCTGGCATGGAATTCTGGGAACTTCTCTTCCACCTTTTCTAGGCTGATACCCTTTTTAGGGAGTAGCATTCTTCTGTGGAGGTCTACAAGGTATTAATGTCGGAATTCTGTGGCCATGAATTGGGTATTATAGAAATCTCCCATTTTTGATTGAATTGGAACCTGTAAACAATTCATCTTAGGCCAACATTAGTACAATCACACTAAATACATGCTAAGAAAAATAGATAAGCTTATGTGGTGGTATTATAGAAAGTTTCGGGAATAGAAAAGGGTGTACAAAAATTTTAGTGCCTGCCACAAATCGCCCTCAGGTATGGTGATCGCAGGGTGTTGACTACGACTGTGGTGATGCGATCGCAGTCATCGAGACCTCGATTATGGTACCTAAGACCTAAATTGCCAGTTTCTGTACGTTGAGTAAAAATGCCATTTAAACCCCTAATCCCTTATTCTAACTAGGCTTAATAATATTATAAATAGTGAATTAAAGTCCAGAGTGTCTGATCATAGACCGAAATACAAAGGAATTGATCAAGGAATTCATAGGGGCATTTAATAAAAAACTGTAACGCCCCAAAATATCATCCTGAGATGCCACACGGTGCCCAAGGCTACACGTAGCCTCAAGCTAACCCTTTAAGCCAAAAGACTACCCTTGGGTTCCAACACAACAACATACACGCTACGCTAAGGATATATATATAAGTACATATCATATCGCATCGCACATGGCACTGAATATCGTTAGACTATACATATATGGAATGCTTATACACAAACCAACCCAATAATACACTAGTCTGACATAGCCTCTATACAGCAAAATCAACGAGCCATTGGGACAAACCCCCAACTGACTTAACAGACCAAAGGGATCACAAAATAACAGCACCAAAACTAGCTACTTGTTCCTCGAACCATGAGGACTCACCACTGAAGGAACGTAGATGAGGCACTTGGATATCACTGTCGCGGCTGTGGATGAGTACCTGAACCGACATCATAGTAAGAATGTAACCCATAGAGATATATATGGGCCAGCACAAGATACGTACTTAGTATGTGGGGACGCATGCAAAATATAAATAATATCATAAATTTTGTAAAATGTACATACGAACCATAATGACACACCTGGATTGAGTGACATTGAATCATGCAACTCATAACATCTTAGATAGGAAATGTAGGAGAAAAACCTCATAAATAATTATAGATCATCATAGCCAACTTGACTTACTACATCAAAACTCGGAGTGATTCGATATTTCAATAAACATGACTCTTATAGACAGGGGAGTTTCCTATAACCGACAACCCCACGTGAGCTACGTGGAATACCAATGTTTGAAACCCCCATTGGCGGGAGCATCATACTCTTTGTCAGGGAGTACGACCTTAAAACTGCAATAATCACAATCGGGCTCTCTGGCCAATAATATCATCATCAAACAACCCTACGGTGGCACATACGTTTGGGGAAATACCAAATTTCCCTCTCGGCGCTAAGTACTACTCCCCGATAAGCTCAGAACGCGTTAGGAAATCCACCACAACATCACAAGGGTCTATCATAAAGATCAAATCAAATCTCTTTCTCGTTTATCAAATCATATCAATTTGTGGATTCCTAACTCAACACATTTTAGCTCAAAACATTTTAATCTTCCTCAACATCAACAAGGTATCAATGCATTGAACCATAACCGACTCGACATTTGGACAAGGATATGAAGACTCAATACATAATATTTTCAACAATTTAACTGATCAAAACCATCCGGAAAATACCAAGACTCATGCAATTTCAATATCAACATTTCTCAATTTGCCATCCAACTCTCATTTAAAGGTACTTGAGACATCAACCCATAGTAGGGATATAGAATTTCCAATATCAATTATAAATTCATAATAAGGAAATAGTGGAATGATAGTATAAGTCAAGGCTTAACAAATTAAATCATCATACTCTCATAATCAAATACTTTTTGGACATAATTGCATCTCAACATCATACACATATCGGATGACATAATCCCATGGCTCATGGACAATAATATAAGATATAAAACCATATTTCCAATTCATGGTAAAACATGTAAAATCTCATGTCAATGTAATTCAACAAAAATATCGGGCATAAGATCGAAAGGATAATCTTGTTCAAAGCCCCACATACTTAAAAATAGAAGATGAATATGAACTTCCGACTTTGGAACTTTATTCACGAAAATAAAGGGTGTTTCTCAAAAACCTTAACATGATCAACTCGAATCCCAAATCAATTTGAAATTTCTAGGGTTCAATGAAGAGACATAGAAGGATGAAATTTAGAGTAGTAGAGTTGGGGTTTGAGCCTTAGAAAATTTTGGAGAAAAATGAGCTATTGAATGCTCTTAATGAACTTAAATCCATGGTTTACCCGGATGGATTGGAGTGAAAATGACCAAAATACCCTTAAAATTAAATAATGTCAAATTTGTCCTTTGGTGGAATGTTTTGATAGGCTGAAGTAGATCGACCATAACTTTTTTCTCCGATGGCCAAATTGGATAAAACCAATTTCATTTGAAAGAGGAATTTCAGAGCTTTCTGTTAATATATAGTATCTCACCTAGATCATTATGTACAAGGAGTTATGATCATTTGAAGTTGACCCTAAAATTCTCCTGGCCTCAGTATTTTTTTCCTGCACATTTATTGTTCACCACTATTCACGGTTAGATTGGAATAATCATAACTCATCACTCGAGTGTCCGTTTTGGATGATCCACCTATCGTTGAAAAGCTTATTCGATGATCTATGCGATGATGGGTCGCATATCCAGAAATTCCACACAGAAAAATTATTAATCATGATTAAGAACAAAATTCTACACATTTTCGTCCGAGATCTTAATGAATTTTTTTTTCTGGGGCATCACAAAAACATGTTGTACACTTAATTTAAGCAGTTTAAGGCTCTATTTTGGGTACTCGATACTTATCCAATCATATGTACACCATCTTCAATAGCTAACCATAACAAAAAATTCAACTAAGCATGTATTTAGCAATTGAAAACACTAATTTAGGACATTTTCTACACTACGGGTTCAAAGCATGCGATTATAAAAAAACCAAGGGAGTTGAGACAACTTACCGAATTAGAGGATGCACAGGATGAGTTGGTATTTGAAGAAGCAATTCAAAGTAAAAAATTTGAGAATATTTTGAGAGAAAAATTGTAAGAAAGGTGTGAGGGAAATGGCATTTGAACAGTTTTTAAACTGATTAGACCGCGATCGCGGTCATAGTTCTGTGACTACGATCATGCGGCCTCTGTGATAGAGGAGGCATGGACCGTGGTCGCGGTAACTGAGACAAGACAACCTTGATTTTTACATTTCCTTCTTATTCCAAACATGCCAATTTCACACATTTCTTTCTAAAATTTGATCAAAAGCCTTCTAGCACCACATTTTATGGATTATGCATTTATAAAAGTAAAAACCAAAATCTACCCTAGCATGCATAAATTAAAAGATATCTGCCACTTTTCGTGGTGTGATGGGTTTCCTACCATCGAGCGCTTAGTTTAATGTCGTAGCACGATGCCTCTAATCCTTCTTATTATATTTCCACTTAGAAAAATATAAAACTCCATCCCAGCTTTCATTCAATATGCAATGAGCGACAGAGAGACAGAAGATTCAAATTTTCCAAGATGAAACTTGGAAAATGTGAGGCAATGGTGAGCAAGCCTCAATCTCGCCATCTTGAAGACTTGAACCTTTTACACAACTTTACATCGATCTTCCAAATTGGCTGTGTGTAAAAGGGTGTACATCAATAGGCTATTTCTTGTACATAGGAAATTAAATTCCTTGGCCATTGATGGATGGGGTTCCAGGGGCTCCCTTGGAATGTCAAACTCCAAAATATAATAGTCAAACTCTGCCTCCCCATAATCCTCTATTTCTTCAAAGGGATGGATCTTCATTACATCCTCTACGCCTAATATTGAAAAGTGGGTTGAACGAGGTCCAACATCTAATTTCGAGTTATTATCTTCCGAAGAATATTCACCCCTAAATAATATAAAGTCATTGTAAGAGATTTTCTTTGATTCTTCTCTTGACTCTAAGATCATTTTTTTTATTTTGGCTTCATATCCTCGTATGAGTCGAATGATTGGGAAGTCGCCGAGGAGTCTTCGCTACCAAGATCATCATCATAGCTTGGTTTCTCTTCTTGACATACCTCCTTTTGGGAAATGGGAATGGTAATGATAGTTTCAAGCTTTTCTTATTTGTCCATCACCTCCTTCTTGACACTTGTCCATTCCTGATGCATATGTTCTAGGTTCTCCCACATTGCATCTAACCGATCCAAAATTGCTAGTAACCTTGGGTCACAACTATTAGACTCGGTATCTTGCTCTTTCTTCTTCTCATTACAATGCCTATTAATATCATAAGAAGAACTAGCAATTCAATTAGAATAATAGGGGGCATTAGGATAATCATCCCAATGTCCATCTCAACTACCACACAAAGGACAACCGTACTCCCTACTAGATTGAGATGATGATTCTGTCTCTCTTCGAGGAGCATAGTTACAACCTCTCCTGAAGTGTGATCCGCCACAATATGAACATGGGTGGTTATGATAGGACCTCCAACTATCCAACTCATATTTTTTCGAAGATTCCATAGAGAAAAGTAAAAATAAAATAAAATCAACCTACAAAGAAAATCACAAACACTTATATAAAAGTATGAATTCAAGAAAGTGAACTAAAATACCAAACTAACTTAATACGGAAAATTTTTCCCCTACAACGGCCCCAATTTTGATAACACTCAACTTACACATCAATTTAAGTGCAAAGCGGTCGTCGTAATTTATTTACCCAACTTTGAAGTCGGGGACGAATCCACGAGGAGCAATATGAGTGGTGATCAAATAAATTCAAAATGATAGATATAAGTTAAATTCAAACCAATGGTACAAAAAGATAAAATGGGGAGATAGGATCCTACACTAGTAATTCTTTTTGGGTTTTTCTAGTATAAATTTGGGGATACGAATAATTAGAGTTTTAATAGTTATGCATGGATCTTGGGATTACGCATTACTAAGGGAGTGACATGTGGGAGTTAGTAATAAACATCAATTTACTAAGTCAAATATGGGTAGGCTTGGTTATAGATTTTGATGCTAGTCCTTCGACAAAACACAAAACTTTCACCCAATGATTCTTTTGAATACCTAATAGGTGTGTTCAACAATTTTTAACCACAACATCAATCTAGGCATCCCTATTTCTAAGATGATACCCATGGTATAGTCAACCTCACATTCACCCTTATGTCTAAGATAGTGAAAATTTAGCAACCTACACACATAATTGTCTATCATTGCTTTGGTTTCCACATCCCTCTATAAAGGATGATATAGATTCCTACACCTCACCCAAAACCCTTTTTTTGAAGATGGCCTTGAGCTTTCTAGAGTTTGGAGCTTTCACTCATCAAACCCATGCGGGTATTTGGGGCTTTCACCTATCAAATCCCACCAAAATTAACATAACAATGATAAAATCCATAAACATGAATTACAAAATAGATGATAACAATAACAACCCCCATACACTTTAACCACTATTCACACATAACCCCAAGAGGGAGATTTAGCTACACACAAGATAAATAAGGATAGATATACCCATAATCTCCATGGAAATGTATTGTTAAAGATTTAAGTGAATGTTACTTCAAACTTGGCTATCCCATAATATCAACAATGGTAGTGATTAAATATTCCTCAAAGAATGTCTCCAATGTATTCTTCATCCAAAATTTATACAAAATTTTCTTCTCCAAAAATGGAGGCTATGAAGTCTAGGGATAAAATCTAAAAAATTGGGGAAGATAGAATGTTATTCATTATAGGGTTTGAGTCATTTTATAAAAATTGGGGTCAGCCACTTGCATTTCTGTTTTTTCCCTTGGGCTGATCTCTTTCGCTAAGACGCGATTGCATGAATCTGGTTGCGACCGTGGTTATGCGACCATGGGTAATTTATGTGATCGCAGTTGGATAACTTTTGCTTGACTTCCTTGATCGCGATCAGCAAACCACGACAGTGGTACCTGAGGCCTTGCTGCTCCAAGTCTTCATTTGCACTTTTCTTGCTCCATTTTAATCATTTTCATCTCCCATCCACATCTTTTGATCTTCTCAACTCTATGCCTACAAAGAGTGGATATTAGTACATTTTATCACCAATATGTCTCATTCGTACATTTACAACAAGGTAATGTGCATAAATGTTTAGTGAGAATGAGTGGTAAAATCATCACTCACCTCCTCCTTAGAATTATTCATCCTTGAATGATAGGACAAGGCATTTATTAGTACGATTTGACTCCACACACAACCACACTTACCTTTAACAAAGACAGAAAACAAAGATATTAGTGATTACAACCTCAAGTACGATTATCCAAAATGGGAACCAAGAATGAATACTTGGACTTCATGAACTCCTCGACTTCCTGAGTGGCTTCTTCAACCTTTTGGTTTCTCTAAAGAACCTTCATCGATGCCATGACTTTGTTTCACAATCGACAGACTTACCGATCCAAAATCTCATTCGAGACTTCCTCATAAGGAAAAGAATCCAAAATACCCACCTTCTCCAAATGAATGACCGTTGAAGGATCACCCACATAATTTCTCAACATCAAAACTTGAAACATTGAGTGAATGGAGGTCAAACTAGAAGTAAACTCTAATTCTTATGCAATATTACTAACCCTCTTCAAAATCAAGTACGGACCAACATAACAAGGATTGAGCTTCCCCTTCTTACCAAACCATATCACTCATTTTATAGGAGACACCTTTAAGAATACCCAATCACCAACACTGAACTCTAACTCCCTTCGCCTCATGTTCGCATAGGATTTTTAGCGACTTTGGGTGGCCTTATGTCTACTCAAAATACTTTCACCTTATCCATGGCTTGGTGAGCCAAATCATAACCAAATAACCTATATTTACTGATCTTAAACCACCTAATAGGAAACCTATACCTCCTTTAATATAAGGCCTTTAACGGAGCCATACCAATGCTAGAATAATAACTGTTGTTTTAGGTAAATTATATGAGAGGCAAGTGGTCAACCCAACTACCACCAAAATAAAAAAGACAACCCCAAAGCATAACTTCCAAAGATTGAATTATCCTTTTTTCTTGCCTATCCGTCGGTGGATGGAAAGCGGTACTAAGGGTCACCTTAGTCCCCAAACCTTGCAAGAATGACCTCCAAAAGTGAGATGAGAACTAGGTACCCCAATCAGATTTGATGGTAACTATAGTACCATGCAACTTTATGATCTCCTCGATGAACAACTTGACATAATCCTATGAAGAGAAATTAGTTCTCACTGGCAAGAAGTGAGCAGACTTAGTCATCCAATCCATAATGACCCAAATTGAATTAATTTGCTGGCAAGACCATGGAATTGTAATAACAAAATCCATATTAATTATCTCTCATTCCACACCGGCAGCTCAATCTCCTGAGTTAATCCACCAGGGTGGATAGAAAGAAGGGGTCCGAAATAGATTAGGGATCAAAACCAAAATAGATAGCCACATAAGAGGTCACATAAGAGAGTGTAGACCTGAGACTAAGTAGACAATATACATCACGAGAGATAAGTTTAAGCGTACCAATAATGACATCGAGGGATGCCTTAGAATCCTAGCGGGTGGCAAGAGAATATAAATGGTTCCAACTAGTGTCGGAGCTAGAAGTAGATACAACAACTTTTGATGTGGGAGATGATCTAGTAGCAATAGGAATCTTATTTGTCCCATGAGCAACCTTAAAAGGACAATCCCTCTACATATAACCAATCTGACCATATTTAAAGCACTTGTTCCTCCCTTCTTCACAAACACTTCTCCCCTCTTCATAAACACCATGGTGAGCCTGACCGCAGAATCTACACAGAGAGTACGATGGAAGTGACTGAGTCCCACTAGCCTGAGGCTAGGTCCTGGTGCTCAAAACCCACTATTATACTAAAAATAACAATCACCCGATGACTTTCGACAAGGAGCACAGCCGTAGCGTAGGAAATAAAATTTCCCTACTTCTTATTAAACCACTTTCCACTATCTCTATCACTCTGTTGCTGACCTTCACCCTGGTTCGAATAGAAAAACTTCTTATTTTTCCTTTCCCTTATCTTGACTTGCTTCTCATTTTCTTCTTCCAGTTGTTGCATATATACCAAAAGTCTAGAGATGTGCATTACCTTGTTTAACAAGGCAACCTTGCTCACCAAGATCAATTCCTGGGGCAACCCATAGGAAAACTTCCTCATTTTAGCCCTCATGCTAGACACCAACTCAGGAGCAATACACAACAACAAATGAAACTTCAAGGAATAATCCTTCACTGTCATCCTGCCTAGCTTAAAATTCATGAACTATTTAGCCTTTGTCTCCCTCAACTCCTGAGGAAAGAAGTGATCACGAAAAGCATTTGAGAAGTCATCACACAAAGTGGACAAAATATCATCACCCCTAAGCTATTCCCACTCTCCATATCATTGGTATGCAACATCTTTTAACTGATAAGCAATGAACTCTACACCATCCAAATCAGTATCATGCATCACATGAAAGATCTTTTCTATCTTATCAATGAAATTTTAAGGATTTTCCTCAACTTTAGATCCAGTTAAAATAGGAGGACTCAACCTCTTAAATTTTCCAACACTAGTGGCCTCAGAGGATGGAGAAATAAAAGAAACACGCTCAGTCTGAGAGGCCACCAACCAGGTAAGCAAATAAATCGACTGGCAAACCTCAGCATTAGACACACTAGCCTGGAATGCCTGAGGAGGAATAGGGGGAACAGATAGAGCTCTCTCAAGGTAATTAGAAACAATGATTATCGACCGAGTTTGAACTCTTAGATTAGGACTAGATCTATTCACATTATCCTCCGATGAGATAGAAGATTTTCCATGAATACTAGATCTTCTGGGAGGCATAATCTGAAAAGTAAACATACAAAAATTCGAGAGGATTTAAGACCTTACAATCTATAGCTTGAAATAGAATAACAAGAAAGAAAAACATTTCTAAATAACTCGTATCCTCTCCCTTATATATGTGGTGTGCTACACACCTATAAATGAGACTTTACTTGACACGACATTAATGGACTCCTAATGACACCAAACCTAGGCTCTGATACCATCTTTGTCACGAACTAAACCAGGTCTTGTCTGTGATGGGTATCTCAAGTGCCGTATAGACAGGAGTCACCCTTTACACCAAATAAAACCAAACCCAATATCCCCAATGTCAAATGAATTCCAAACATATACTAATATAAGATCAAAGAATAAAGGGTATGTCTAAAATTGATAACTATCAACCAGCCAAAACAATCGATAAATTTTACCCAAGTCTACAGTAATCCAAAAAGGCCTTCTAACACAAGAACCATAAACTAGGGATATGTCCTCGACTCTGATAAATGACAATGACAATGAAAGTGATAATATTAATGAAAATGGAACTCTCAACTCAAGTCTATAATAAGAACAAATAAAATTTCTAAGTCTTTCAAAGTATGGAAGCTCGCCACTTCACCAAAATAAATCGATGAACCAAGCCGATCCACCTAACTCTACACAAAAAAGTAGAGGTAGCTTCGATGCCTTTATCGCGTGGGGATGAATACTAGCTTGAAACTCAGGGATAAAGATAATATAATGCCATGATCAACAGTTCCAAATCACTCAAATCCAATGGACATAATCAAATACATATATATATATAATGCAATGATCAACAGTTCCAAATCACTCTAATCTAATGAACATAATCAAATGCATATATATATACATATTATATGTCGGGGCAGATAATAAGGTTTAATATTAACTAAAAACTTTATCCTGGATTGTGTAGCTCAACCGTCATAACATACTAAGGCACCCATGGGCTATATGGGCACAACTCTCCCCTAGCTTGTATGTCCCCAGTACGTGTGGTCGCACGAACCATAGGGTATACATATGCACTATGGGGGACTCAAACCTCCTAGAATATAAAGGTGACACAATCACTAAATCCTGTAATATAATGTAGGGGGATCAAACCTCCTAATCATATGATAATTATAATAAAGAGGACTCAAACCTCTCGATCATATAGACCCTCACGTAGAGTTGGTCCCTCGGGACCTTGACTTTTACGACTCAGCTATACAACCTTTATTAAAGCCTAATTAAAACAATTTTCACACATTCTCATTCATTGAACCATATTTCACATTAAAACATACATTGTTGGTATCATTATACCAACTACACTTTCAAGGTAACAACATCATGTAAAAATAATTACATCACTTGATGGAATTCGCAACCCCCTTGGTTAAATAATAAATTGTCTTGTAAAATAACAAATCCTACAAGGTTCAATTTTAAACCATTATACCTCATAAGCTTTTTCATCATGCAATAATTCAATAGTATTTCAATTTGCATACTTTTCATATTCAAAACCAATTTTACAATATGGAGTTGAGTTCATTACTATGTCAAAAGTTGCAAGTTTAGGGAAAATCATAATTTCCTAGTTCATTAACCATACTCATGCACCGACAAGTTCAAAACCATAATTAAAGACTTAATAATTATATGTAAACTATAGGAAACATTGTTTAATCAATAAGAATTCAAAACCCTCAACCCTTATTTAAAAAACCAACATCAATATCTCATGAAAATTACTTTAAAATATTTTTTTTAATAAATTAACAATGAGGAAAGAGTAACATGCTTGAAATACAATGTTTGACAAACAAAATTCAATATTTGAGCCCTTGGATGACCTACTTCTTGGAACTCCTAAGTATGACTGCTTGAGAAAATTTGACAGTGCTTTGGGAGTGTTTCACTACATTATTGAAATACCCCAGATTTTGGACCTTGAAAATTCCTTGAGCCTTGAGCTCACTTTCCTATTGACGACTTACTATATGAGTCATATGGTGTGGTTACGGGTCTGGGGACCCAAGTTATAACCAAACCAGAGTGGAATTGGCCAAGTTCTACTCTGAGTATGAGTGACTCACTACGAGTCGTAAGTGTATGTTACAAGTGGAAGTGTTGAGTCATATGTTGTCTAGAGTGTAATCCCTTTGGGTTCTATCATGGATACGACTTGACTATACGAGTTATATGTTCAGGTCATGAGTGGGATCATAGAGTTATAAGATGGACAGTCGTATGGTCAGGTCGACTCGCAACTAAGGATGACCTTTTAACAGTGTATAGTTGAGGGTACTTTGGACATATTCCAGTTAAAACCCTAAAGTCCCAACGTCCCTAAAATACTTTTGGGAATTCATTCTACAATTTACATGACCAAAATGCCCTCTTTACTTTCTCAAATCCTCTTAAGAAAAATTGGCTAGGGTTTCTCCAAAGTGACCATATAAGGGTTCAAGAGTTAATTTCTCTCCACAAATCTTCACAATTCAGGCATATGACTCTTTCTTCATTGTTAGTTTACTAAAAACATATGTTTAAGGAATTGTTCATGAATCATTAATGGTAGTTTGGAAATTATGATTGAGGGGTTTGAATGCATATCATTAAATGTTGTTTTCTATGGTTTAAATTATGATTATGCATGTTTTAATTATGGTTTTGCACGTGTTGGTAGATGAAAATGATGATTTAATTGAGGGGTCATGGTTGAACCCCAAATTTGATAATTTTGGCTTTGATAATGGCCTGACCTCAACCTATTTGTGAAATTGTTAATAAGAATGATATCGTCAAAAGTTTAATTATTTTTTGAATTAAGGCTTTGGCAACCATGATAATATTTGACGAAGGATGTTATAAAGGCTTTGATGGAAATAAATTAATTTAAATTGTAACCTTAGGGTTTGATTAGCTAAATAGGTTCAAGTCCTAACTGTTGCATTAATTTGATGTCTTGATTGGACAATAGGTTTGAGTCCTAAATGATGAAACTATTGTTATGAAAAAATATACGCTTGCAAGTAGGGTTGGATGATGATACCAATGGGGTGCCTATATGTATAACAGGTTTATTAAATGTTAATATATGTTAAATGTTTTAAATTGGGCTTAAGAGAGGGATGTATAGTCAGGCCGTGAAAGTGAGGGTCTCAAAGGACTAACACTTGAAACTGCGCTAGCTGGTGTAGGTGTCTAAATGACCGGGAGGTTCTCCATATTGAATATATGAATGAGAGATTTGAGAACCCTATATTGTATACATTGGTCCTTAAGTTACCTTGACTATAATGGGATGTTCGAGTCCCCCATGAAGGCATACACAATATAAATATTCTATGGTTCATGAGACTACACACCCTGTGGCCCTTCTAGCTAGGGGAGAGCTGGTCCAATATAGCATGTGGGTTCCTTATTTTATGACGATTATGCTACACAACCTTGATTAAGATTTTTAAAGTTCACACTAAGCCCTGGTCCCTACCCAATCATGTGGTATTATATATGTATACATACTGCGTATGATATTATGCATTAAATGTTGTGTTGGTTTTGAACTGTTATCATGGAATTATTTTATTTCATTGTCCGTAAGTTACATGTTAGCACTCCAACTGCTAACTATCTTCAGATGTTGTATCCCCACGTGATGCAGGAACTGGCCATACTTTCACATCTCCTACTCAGTGACTTGGATTCGAGATTATATAGCGAGTCAAATTGAGGTAGTGAACTTTCATCCTTCGAAAGACCCTAGTTCATATTGTGTTTTCCTTTTTATGTTTTGACTATCTTTTGTATGTTGGTTTTGGAGGTTTTTGGGGGCATATACTGATAATTTTTTAACCTTTGGCTTTTTAGAGGCTTTTTTGGATTACTGTGGACTTGGGTTATTTGGTTGATTGTTTCGGTGTCCGATTACCGGTGGTTGGTATAGAAATATTATGAATTTTCATTAGTTTTATTATGTTCTATCTTATTATATGTTGGGAATTCATCCGACATTTGGGGATGTTTTGTTGGTATGGTTATGCAAAGGGGGTCATCATAGATTTACGTGGGACTTGAGATACCGGTCAAGGACAAATCGTGGTTCGGGTCATGACAGTTATGAATGAAAAATAACCCTCTTAAGTGATTTATGAACGTGGGGTTTTAATTGTGTAAGAAGGGAATTTTCCAAAGTGCCCTTAAATTAAATGCTGGAATTTAGTCGTCAGTGACTACGGGTCACTATACGAATCTTATAGCCTCATTACGACTTGTCACCATGAGTCATAACTAAGATAGTATCAAAAGAAATCATAATCTATTGACCTTATGACTCATATAATATGACTCATAATGGGACCCTATAACGCATAGGGTCTACTCGTAGTCAATCCAGACACCATTTAAGGTATACCCTGGAAACCTATGATTAATACCCAATTACTTATAATGAGTCCTTACGACTTATAGTGAGCCACTCATACTTAAAGAATAACTCATCCATACATTTATTAATTTGGTTACTACTTGGGTCTCTAAGACCCCTCAAGACTCCTTGCGAATCGTGTCCCCAAGTCGTACTCAGGATAGTAACTCAAGTACCATTCACTAGACTCCTTGCGACTAGGTTCACCTATCCCGTCAAGACACCCTAAGACTTGTAGGGTGAGTCATAGTCAAGACAGTGAGGATAAAATTTCAAAAAAAATTCAAGGACGAAAAACCCAAGGCCTTACAGTACTAGGCATGTAGAAACCAAATTACTTCCTTCCATCCGTTCATGCCCTCTCAGTGTTGTTTTCCCTAGTTGAGTCCAATTGGTGTCTGGTAGATTCCAATTGGTATCTGAACCATTATAATTTGTATTACTTGGTCTCAATTGGTATCTTTAATATGGAAGTCTCCACCTAAATATTCAAGAATAGAGGGTAATAGAAAACATACGAAGTGAACTATTATGACCTGTTGAAAATCAGACTAGGTACTTTGGTGATGCAATGATGCATTACAATGAGTTATGTGTTTAATTGTCATTTTAAATGTATGATAACTTACTTGAGATGCTTAAAGTTTTTGGATAAGATTAGTTGACAATGTTTGAACAATTGTATGGTGTGTAGCCAAGCAGACTTGTGGTGACATAAGGACTACGTATGATCTCGAGAGTGCTTTTATTTCTGTGATTTAATCTATGTCTCATATATTCGTGATTTGGAGTACTACTCAACTTAAATCCGATTCCGCATAAACCAACCAAGTGTCTAGTTGTTGGTTGAACTCCCTTGAGGATAGCAAATTGAGTAAGTAAAAATATTGACGAAAGTGTAGTACTGTTATTTTAACAAATAAAAGGTGTATTGGTGGTAGTTCAGAAGTAATAATAAATGTTGATTTGATTTATATTACACATAAAACAAGAGGTTATTATGTTGCTGGATCCTGCATATAAAAAGTGTTGTGTACAAGAAGGGCCTGAGACAGGGTAAGAAAATTAAAAGGAAAGCAACTAGAGGATACCATTGCAGCGGCTCCATGTAGTGTCCTACCAGGTACTTTCCTTGTTTTTAGGATTTTTGTAATTCCTACAATTCAACCCTTCTTTCGAAATAACAAAAAGACAAAAAACATATCAGGCATGCATTATGCGCAAAGGTTATTATTATTACGAGGGTGGGGAGTAAAAATGTCTTAAAAAGGAAGAAAAATAAAATGCATTATTGTTTGTTACAAGCTCTAAATGGGGGAAACCCAAATCCAAAAGTACTTAAAACATAAAAAAGAGGGAACTAGATGGTGGTAATATCTCCAAGAATCGAGGAATCCAAGTCCTCATCCTTCATACCACTGAGGAGAGAGCACTCACTAGCATCATCCTTAGTCAGCTTCGAAAGCTCCTTGTCTGGGAAGGTGCTTGCAAACACAACTTGCATGACCTTCCACATCCTTAATAGCATGTGGTCTCGAGAGTAGTATTTTTTATTCTACTCGTCTAGCTCCCTTCGATGCTCGCATTTTTTATTCTACTCGTCTAGCTCCCTTCGATGCTCAACATAAAGTCGGGCTGGGTCTACTGGGCCAGTAGATCTGGAAGGATCCAATATAGGAAGGGGTATATAAGACCTCTCTAGATTGCCTTATACTGTAACAATATTAGTCTTCTAATCTTCGAGAAATGTAGGAGCTTGAGTAGAAGGGGAACTCGATCTCCCAGCTCCACCAGCCTAACCACTCTAACCCTCTTTCCCTACCTTTCTTTTAATCTTACTCCCTTATTGAATACCCCTACCTTGTAACAAGTTATACACAACCTAGAAGTTATACATAGTGTCATAAAATTCTTGAGGAACGTTCATCTTATCACAAGGTGTGGTGACAAAGAAAGGCAAGAAAATACATCCTGACAACTGGTCTTGATCATAAAATTACCACCACTCATCCATAATATACACCCCCACATTCACTAGAATTCCTAAAAGAGCACATGCCACAAACATGGCCCAATGGAAAGACACATTTGTAATACTTCCCTAAGGGAAAATCCTTTGGGAAACAAACTATAACTACACCCTGTCCTTGTCTGAGAAATAGGTGTTCTTCATCCCTTTAGCACTGGACCATATCACCTCAACAACTTATCCTTTTTGTGCTAAGACCCCGACCACCCATTCTAAGTTTAATGTCCAAATTTTTACCTCAAAGGCAATATTAAAAAGGTTTGGTACACCCAAAGTATTATTGATGGTGGCCACATAAACCGAGACCTTCTTGCCTCAAATATAAGTAGTGGGGAGAGGTGCCAACAAGTCCAAGATCAGGAGGTTAGTATAAAACTCCTGATGACCTCTATATTCTATTGAGGGACGTGCTCGATTATCATCTCCCACCTAAAACCTTTTAATTGATTTTAGAAGTTTGATAACTCTTCCCCCACATCCATCCTCACTAAGACCCGTTTGAGAAGAAAACCCCTATTATGCAATACGTCCTTAAAATGATCATGATACTTGGTATTGGGAAGCCTGCAGTAGGTAGTTGGTAGGCCATTTTGATCCTTTAAATGCCATAAATTCTAGTTTAGAACCATATAAGGACACCAAAGAATGGAAGGATAATTCAAAAAATTTTAAAATACACAAAAATTAGGGAGTTACTACTTAGTACCACAATAGTGGTTAATAACCTTCTATTGTAGAATTGCCCCAACAATGATACTGCAGCAACGGAAAAAGCTACTACTGTAGTGGTTCATTGTCTTTAACCTATCAACCTCCCCTTCCATGGTGGATTTCTAACTTTTCTCCATTATTTTAAAAATTAAGTACATATCAATCTTGGAAAAGTGTGTGTGAATCTTTTTACACTAAATAGGGGTGTGGGACACCTAATATCAGTCCCAAATTGAACAAAATTATTAGAGAAGATTATCCTTCATCTTTCACTTCTTTCATAGTCGAAATCTACCTCGAACTACAGTGATACTAACTGATTCAATAGTAAAACTTTTCCAAAACTAATTTTTGTCCTAACTTCTTGTGCATTATGGCGTCATACCATATTGAGGTAATCATAGTTGGAAATTATCCCACAAGTTAATTAAACATTGACTCTGGGAAAATGTTGGGATAGCCATCAGGCCTATATTAGGCAGTACTTAGTAGTTGCAGATGAGGAAGAGGGGATGTGTAATAACCTAGCAAATGATAAAAAGAAGGGATGTGTAATAACCTAGCAAATGATAAAATAATTCCCAAACAACTTATTGTAATTAAAATGAATCGAGCACACGCATATATGTATACTTCACCCTTAGGACCATTTAGAGATGAACTGTGGGTAAATTAGTGTCTAATTTAATAATCCAAACCATTATTTACTATGGAAAATGACTCAAAAATAATTTTTGATAAGTAATTGCCTTAAAATGGACCTGAAAAAAATTAAATCGGGAAGAGAAAATGAGGCCCAAAAGAATTGGGACAAAAAGCCTAAAAAAGGTTGGGCTGGACTACCAATAACCGACAATTACTATAGCTCTACCATTGTAGAGGTAAATGGAATTGCTATAATAGTATATAGTAGTAACCCATTGAGGAATTTAAAAAAAAAACTCAGTTCTCTTAATTTTCCTAGGTCGCCCCTTTCTCTGAAAATTCTCTAGAAAAAAACTACTTCCCTAACCATGAGATTTCAAAGGCCAAGGATTATAAAATAAGTTTTGATGCACACCCAGAGACAACCCAACAAGGTAATAGGCTTAGCATGCATGAGAAAACTCATTCCTCTTCATAAGTTTCAGCAAAACGATAAGCTATGGTTTACTTTGTAGGAATTATAATTGGGGTAGATGCATCTAACATTAATAGTGATGCTAGGAATATCATGCATTAGGACTTTAGGCACCAAGTTGGATAGATGGACATGATTAAAAATCCAATTAGGCTCGAATATGTAGTATTAACTATATATTATATTAATTATTGTGATAGAGGATAGATAGATGGTCGAGTGAATGCATGTAGTTTAAAATTTTCCAAGACCTTTGAGATAGTGGAAAGTTAGACAATATAGTGAAATATAGTAGGAAAAAATTTAGGTAACTCAATTAAAACATAAATGTCATTAACATTTGAATTGTATTAAGGGGAGTGGCTAAAGGGTGAGGCATGATAAGTCAAGATTAGTAATTAGCATAACTAAATCTTGTGACTGAGGACTAGATATAAATGTCTAAATGTTGTAAATAAAAGAATAGGTTTTCCCATTAGAAGTGACTACGAAAATATAAGGGATAATGTGAAAAATGTAAAGTTGGGATGTGGACAAAGAGAAAATGGTGATAACATAAATTTAGGTTATGTCTTCCCCGCAGGGGTGTATGGTATAAGAGTGTTGTGAATACATATGTATAAAGTAATGTTTCTAATTAAAATGAACTATAATTTAGTTTTAACACTTAGACATTCTTTGCTTTATGCTTGTTTGTGAATGTGACATCTAGCCTTTAAGCATGACTTGTGATTTATTGAAGGTATTGCATTTCATTTGCATTGTGTTGATGTGTTATGATGATGGATTAGGTACACACATGTACAGATATGATTTGTTATGATATATGTCAGGTACCATGCCTGGACGGGATATTAATATGGTGATAAGGCTATTGAGTAGGGACAAGGAGAGATAATTCATACATCTTGCATACATGCACTTATCCATGTGTTTGACTGTAACTATATTTTATATACATTCTTATAAATGTTCTTTTTATGGTATGTAATGGAATAAAATTTATGGATGTATGATAGATCCCTGGTGTAGACTGAGAAGGAGTTAAGAATCTACAATTCCCAAAGAGAATAAGCTATTGTAAAATATGATTTGGTAAAATTCTAATTTCATAATGGTATGGACTAGTGGTGTACGAGATAGTGAGTATCGAGAGAATTTGAGGGCAAATATAAATTAAGAATTGTAGGTACCATAAAAATGAGTCGGTAGGGGAAGAAGCGGTATAGGTTGGAATGGTTAGTCTAAGGACAAAGATATGCAAAATGTTAAATGACATGTAGGTCATAGATATGCTAAAGTAGGGAGTTAAATATTCTAGAATTGGGGGTTAGAACTAGAACTTTACTTGATATTATGATCTCTACATGTTTATCATTGATGTTATTTGTTCTAACCCAGGTCGATCGATGATATTTGCCGATATGGGTGGTTGTAATTATGCTACACCTAGCATACCTCCACTAGTGATTATAACCATGTTATAGGTTAGTTGGAGTTTCTTTAACAATGATGTCGATCAGTCAACAACAACAACTACTATTCTTGTTCTACATGGATACTGTACTGTGGATATCCTTACTCCTTTTCTAGCACTCTTGTACTGGCTTAGGCTAGGTTCTGAAAATTCACTTATAGTTAATTTCCATATTTATTTTATGTATTAGATTTATTAAAACAATCTATGAAAATAATTGATTTAATAATCATATACAACAGTTGATTAGCTACTCATATGACAAACATAGTACTTGACTAAGTGAATTTTATAGTAACTTCTACATTTGATTGAATGGTGGGTTATTTAGGGTTCTATTATTTTGGGTAGGTATATATATGTACCTCACATAATATAGTGAGTTGGGTCATGACATTCATTTTCTTGCCCTTGGGAGAATGATCGTGGTGCTATAACATCTTCTACATATCATCTAGTAAATCACAGATATCCTTAGACACCAGATGGTCTAGGTCCTTATTATCCTGCTCATCATTCTAAAGGGATGTCTTCCTTCTCTGAGTGAACCACTATATAATCATTAGTGTGTTTTGGCATATTGCTAACATTAGAACAACCAGTAGGAGATTCATTCACCTATAAAGGCAGAATAATAAGTCCATCCTGCTTTTATAACAATACAAACCTATTTTGCACCAGTACACCTTTTCATCCCTTTTATACTTTTTTTATAAGCATTTACTTAAGTTAGATTTGTTTTTGAACAACACAACACTAGAAATCAGTCTTTATACATGCTCACCAACAACCTATAGAGTCTATGAATTAAGATTTTCTACTTTCTTAGGGGATTGAATTGTTTTTGCAACAATGCCATATTTGTTACTCAAGCCATCACAATTAGTAACAATAGAAAAAACTCCAATATGCTCTTTACCAACATAAATATGTCTAGCAACCATTACTTTATCAGTTGGAGACCCTGCCTAAATAGTTGGAGGTAATGTAACTAGAGAAATATTATTTTGGTGCAATCCTTCTCCTCTATGGGGCATCACCTCTTCCACGGTACTAACACATTTTTTCTCTATTATATTATGTATTTCAACATAGTAGTCTCATTATATTGAGACTTACGGCTCTGACCCTGAGCTGTATTATTAGTATACACATCATTATCTTCTTCTACTCGATTAGGAACAGGTCTATAAATCTGTTGTGGCTGATGAAAATGGCATATTCTTGGTCTTCTTCTTAGATTATTCCACTGTTGGTCTACATCCTTTATGTGTTGCTTCTCAGTATCATTGACTTTAGCAATATTCTCCTATTGTAACTAGGAGACAGATTCATCCTGTGGTTTATCATTGTCATTACTCAGTTTTGCCTTTTTCCTCTTATGCTCATTATACTTTTTCCTGATGGTACATATCATATTACCATGTCCATGATGTCTACAGTATTCAGAATAATTTGGTACCCTGTCATAAAGAATTTATTGCCATTTACCTTCTCCATTCTCATCAGCATCATAGCTCATCCATACATAATGAGGTGTAGGTTTAGTTACATCAATCTATATATTAATCTTAGCTAAACTCCCCTAGACTTCTGGTAAGTATCTAGGGTAAGAAATAACACCTTTCTAATAAGATATAATAAGGAACTAACCACTTTTATGCAATAATAATGCTAAGGAAGATCAGATAAGACTACTTAAACAGGGACTAATGATGTCTCTTCTTCTAGTGTAAAAGTAGGATTCCAATACCGTATTCTCATTAGTTGCCTTTCTATAAAGAACTTTAGACTAAATTATAGCATGATCATATGAATTATCAAGGTCTATATACAAATGCATGAAATTAAAGTGTGTTAACTTCACAGTACCTCTCAACTTAGTCTGCAAGATAAATTCCTTTTTGATGATTGCATTTTAGGCAAAGTATGAATAAATATTTCAATTAGAGTAAATCTACATCCATCGGCTAATTTTACTTTATAATCATCTTTCTTCAAAATCACAGAAGAAAACCCTACTTAGTGGTGATTTTGAGAGGATTGATATTCACTGAGTTCACCTTCACAGCTTCATGAATTATAAGTCTATTAATTTCATTATACATAAAAGTGGGATGAGGAACATTATTACTATTACCTTGATTCTTCTCAACTCTGTTGTTATGCTTATTTGCTAATGCATAGGAGAACTAACCATTGTACTTATTTTACTGATGCATAGGAGAATGAACCATCTTATTCTTTTTCAAATATGCATTAACCTAAATTGTTGCATCTTTCACCCTAATTTCCAAATTTGCACATATTAGAGGTGAGATAATTGGGGATGTCTTTGTATCTCAATCAATTTCCATAGTAGGATCTAGTTGAAGCTCAAATTCAACAGTTACCTCATCACTACAATGTGTGTAGCACCTACAGTCAAACTGACTTATTTATTGATCAATTTGCTATGGTGAAACTCATACAATTGAGATGCATGTTTGTATCATTGATTTGCGTAGAAGATACAAAGGTGGAAACTCCATCACCTTGAGATGGAATCACCTGCATAAAACCTAAATTCACCTGAGTTATTATGATTTAAAGCAAATTCCATTGTCCTATTGACAACGTAGTGAGTATCTCATCAATCTTCATCATGGAAAGTATAGTAATGGTGGATTATGATTGCGCTCTATCTATAAAAGTGCATGTGTACAATTGTGATTGTTAGGGAAGCTGCATCGGCGGCGACAAGGCTATTATAGCAATGCCAAATAGCAATGCCAAAATGGTTATCTCGAATGTAAATTTTGGAGTGGGAGATAGTTATTCTCTAAGATAGAGAGAGATTTTTTTACTGGGAGTTTGGAAAATCTATCGTTAGAACTAAATCAACTATTTTTGTGGAATATTTATAAGTATAAAAAAAATTCCAAAATAAAATAACTGAGTTCAAAAATCTGGACCATTTTGAGTATGAAAATGAGCAACATAATGTTCAACTATTAGCCCAATTGATATACAGTAATTATTAAAAGTCTAGTATGTGAGTTCACCAACATTATCGAGATGATTTGTCTTAACTGAGTAATTTGAAAATTATAATCTTAACTTTTTTATTTAAGAAAGTAATCTCACAAATGCCAGATTTTGAGTTGATAATAAAAACATATGTGACTATCTTATTGATGCATCTTTAAAACCATGTAATATTTAAATAGTCCTCATGGAGGGTGAATGAGCCCACATATATTACCCTATATACACTCCAGAAATACAGGGGGTTGCAGTTCCTACTTTAATTGCAGAAGGTTTAGTAATCATTTTTTCTTAAGAATATGTAACACAAGAGAATTCTTTAAATTAGAATTTTCAAGTTCTTCAAAGATTTTCCATTTGAATTCTAAATTATTTTACGCATCATATTAGAACAAGATGACCCAATTGGTCATGTCAAATAATAAAATCATTTGAATTAGTAAACTTTTGATTTACTATGGCATGTGTTTCAATCATGTTAATACTTGTATAGTAAAGTAAAAAAAAAGTGGATAATTTTTCAATTACATATTTTTTACCCGACATCATTATACTAATATAAAGATATTCAATCCTTTTATCATTTGTAGTCTCAATATGATAGCCATTTTCACGAATGTCTTTGAAAATTGTTAAGTTTCTTTGAGACCTATAGGAATATAATGCTTTATAAATTATCTAGTTTGTTCCTTTGGTATGTAAAAAGTTAGGTTTTATGGGGTCTTCAATTAATCACGTACTACCAGATATAGTATTAACATTGACTTCTTTCATCACAAAATAAGAGAAATATTTTTTATCTCTTAAAATAGTATGTGTAGTAGCACTATCTATAAGACATATATCCCCCTAATTGATTTTGGGTCCAACTATTAATTGGGGAATTTCCATATTCCTCATAGTAAAAAAGGTATATTATAAGAAAATGGAACAACTAACACCATAAGAAATAACATTAGAAATTTAGAAATTAGAAATACATAGTACTTTAAGAAAACATAGTTAATATGAACAACATAATTGCAAACGTAATAGAAAAACAACAACTTTCTTCATAAATATATTCCCTAGTAAGGTGATCATTGCTTCGGTCAATATCCTTATAAAAATCTTCATTTTTAAAATGAGTAATATTTGAGGGGCCTTTAGAGTTATCATCCTTAAAAGTAAGATTTGCCTCAATGTCATTATACGGATTTGATGGAGTAGCTTCATCATCATTGTAACGCCTCATATTTTTTGTCCTTGAAAATTTCTGAAATTTTATCCTCACCATCTTGACTACAACTTACCCCTATGAGTCATAGGGTTTCTTGATGGATCAGGTGACCTAAGTCGTAAGGTGTCCAGTGAATGGTGTTTGTGTTACTGTCCTGCGTACGACTTAAAGATACGAGTCATAGAGAGTCTTGCCATGTCCTAGGGACCCAAGTCGTAACCAAATCAGAGAATAAGTGGCTAAGTTCTTCTCTGAGTACGAGTGGCTTACTATAAGTCGTAAGGACTTCTTATGAGTCATTGGGTGCAAATATAAGGATGTCCAATGTCTACCCAAATGGGTTTTGTATTGATTACTATAGGACACTATGAGTAGCAGGGTCCCATTATGAGTGGTACCAATTGAGTCGTAAGGTCAACAGTGTATGGGTGTCTGGTAACACTCACCTATACCTTTTAAATTGGTAGATGATGGTCATTGTCAATAGATCCACTTACATTGAGGTCGAATCCATGAGGAGTGAAATTAGCTTTCTAGTCTTATGGGTATTAAAAATTACTAAAAACTTACCTAAAGCGATAAGGTAAAGTACATGATTTAAAATGGGGGATTGGTTTGCAACAAAGTTTGATAACAGTATAATCAAATCAAGACACTAAGGCAACACTTGTGTTTTAAAATTCAATATTAGCAGGATCTTGGGATTATGCCTACCTTAGAGTAAGTTATGCACGAAAAAATGATGATTTGGTGCAAATTCTAATCGTTAATGATGTGGTAGGCTAAGTTAAAATTCCTTGAGGCTAGTTTGTCAACAAAGCCTCAAAGTTGTCACTCATTGACCCCTTCGAGTACCTAATGAGTGTGTCAAGTAAATCCACCCAACACCTCAATTGGGAATCCTTATTTATAGGAAGATTCCCAAAACATAGCCAACTCTCTATTCACCCTTATTTCTAAGATAACAAAAAGATAGCAAACTACATCCATTATTGTTCACTATTGCTTTATCCCCCAAAACCCTCTTTCAGTGATGCCTTGGGTTCCAAAATTTTACCCACATCCATTTTTCAAGGATGATGTGAGATTTCAAGAGTTTGGGATTTTCACCCACAAACCCATTTTGGGCATTTGGGGTTTTCACCCACAAATCCCAACTAAGTAAACAAAGAAAAAATGAAACCCATCATCAACAAACTAGAACCTATACAAATATATCACAACCCACATACAACTGCACCTTAGTTTTACATAATCCCAAGACAAAGAGATTTAGCTACTCAAGAAGTAAAGAAAAAAGATTATAACTTAAGGTTCATTCAAAGCATCCATCCTTCAATTTCACCAATTTCAAAGCAAGATAATCAAATACAATTATTGCCCAAATAAGGGTTTGTAACATCAAATTAAATTTCTCTCCCCAAGTCTATAATGCCAAAATAGGAAAGGGTTGGAGACTTTTAAAAAATTTGGGGTCGGATGTTGAAAATAACAAAACTACCCCTGTGCCTATTCATGCCTTTCTATAATCGCATCAGCTTTGCCATAATTGTGGCTACCATAATTGCAATCAGATCCATGCAATTGAAATGGCTGGACCATCTTGATGGGTTGTGATCACGGTCTAAGGACCGCGGTTACGGTATTTGAGCCTTATTCTATACAGGGTCCATCAACTATGCACTTTTCTTCTCCTTTTAGTTCCTTTTCAACTAAAATCCATACCATTTTATCTCATCACCCGTGTACCTACAAAATATGGAATTTAGTTCATTCAAGTAACAAACTTTTCTTATTCATACCTTCAAATTATAGTAGTGTGCATGAATTTAGGCTACAAATGAGTGGTAAATTCACCACTCATCAATACCCTCAATTTAAACCTTTGCTTTTTCCTTAAGCAGCACTACCTCTTACTTAATGAGACAATGCAAACTTTAAGACCATTTATTTGACCCAATGATCATAATGACCTAAAACTTGGTTGCTACACCAAGTGGCTCTTCAAACTTGGGCAAAGTTATTCTCACGACACCCCACGTCATGAAATACAAATTCAATAATGCAAAGGACTTTAAAGAGAAACAAAATAATAATAACTAACACTCTAGAAGTAGCTCTCTATTTACCTCAACTCCTCTATACTCTTATTACCTTATTATTCGAAAGATGACAATGTCACCCACCTTAAGTTGTTCACATACCTCCTCACAAGAAGGATATTCCACACACAACAAATTATCTAATATGTAACAAAGGGGATTTAGTAAAAAATTCTCCCTCTCACAAGGACTCTCGATGTTGACAAGTCCCATGCCATAGGCTTGTCCTTATTTTCAATTGCTACAATAGCGAATACACTTGGTTGGAGATCTCGAAGGGCCTTTTGATCTTGTAACGTAGGTCTTAAGAAGGTTATGATATCATTTAGGAACAAAGTGGTTACACCCTTCTTGAACATCGACATCACACTATTTTATCCATTCAACTTTTTTACTATGGACCACAGACAGCGCCCAAGCACACACACAAGTGTACATGGTCTACCAAGTAATATAAAAGCCTTCAAGAAATCCGAATATAGATCCCACGAGGACTTGTGTTAAATAACTATCCAATTCTAGTTTAACAAATTGAGCAGATTAACAAATAAAGTTTTAAATTGTAAACTAAAAAAAAGTAAACGAAACTAATGCAGAGAAGTAAATAACTTTGGACAATCAAAGGATAGAGACCTATGATTAAGTCTTACGAACAATTATACTATGCCATTGAACTTCATTCATTAGATTGCTTATAATGGTTGTTGATTCGTAGGGCTAATCGCATGATCATGGTCTCTCGACCTCTAACCGTTTACCTAATTTGAACATTACAACTACATCATTGAGTGGAGATGTAATAATCCAACTAGGTGATTTAAAGATATCATCCTATTTGTGAATCAAGTAAGGCTTCTAAGTACATCCCTGTTCTAGATGCTAATTTGGATTCCTTATTTTATAAGAGAAATACAAGCCATACCATATTCATCCCCATGTTCTATCTCTCTATTCCCTCTTTCGAGATCACAAGGTTGACAATGAATATATTCTAAGGGTAGATAATCCATAAAATAGTTAAAACAAGAATAAACAACCAACCATAATGATAAGTAACACAAACAAACTTAATTCAAAATGAATGTATTCATGATCTTGGCCTTAACCCCGAAAAAGAAGTTTAGATCAGGACTATACTTATTAATAGTGATAAATTGGATAACTGAGTCTACCGATAACTAATATTAATTGGCTGAATCTGAGATCAAACCTATCTAGCGGGATGATCTCTAAATCTTCTAATGATGATTATGATTGACTAGGCTTGAGATCAGGCCTAACTAACGGATGATCTCTGGAACTGATATTAAGATTACTCAACTGAATCTGAGACAGAGACCAAGCCTATCTGATGGGTAACCTATGTAGGTACTGATACTGAATAACTTTATGTGAGACCAAGCCTATCTAGAAGGTGGTCTATGAATCTATGGAACTATCTGAATTCCTCACTGAGATTGATGACTGTATCTGATAGTCCTGATTTTTAAGTCCTACTCTAAAGAATGTTATTGAAATTATAACTGTGGGAGTTCTCACTTAACCGACATGCCCTGAATCTAAACTAGTATGGTCCAACCTGTAATCCTAGCTGGTAGGGTGACAATACCGTGCCACAGGTAGAGACATCTGTTATGGTCAAGCCTCTCTGACGGGTGACCCTGAACAGATAATTAAGCCTAAGGCAATATAATAGTCAAGTCAAGCCTTAATCTGATGGGTGACTCCTGGTCTTGCGCTGGCTACACAGTTAAGGAGAGCATGGATTACTGCTAATGACTCTGCCTCTCTAAAGGGGAAGTCGCCATCCCAATACTAGTTCCTACTCCTAACTTAAAGACTCTGAACTAATTTTTAACTGAACTAAAATTGAGCTGAATTTGTTATTATTTATATTTCTTGACTGATCTGACTGGGTTCACTTGGTTCCGTTCTATGACAGAATACTACTGAATCTAATATCTGACTGAATGATACTAAGTTCTGAGTTCTATAACTAATTGACTTCTACTGATCATAGGACGACTGAAATTATCTTGAGACTGACTCAATTCTAGGCACATAACTATATTTTCCGGGTACAAATACCCCCAGGACTCGATAGAAGGAAACCGACAAAATATGACTTCTTGAATTCACAACTAACATCAACATCATAGCATGTATTCACGTATACATAATTAGGACTTCATACTAACATATAACAATTTATTCAACAAGGGACGCATAAGGATAAGAATGCACACAACATACTATAATTTATTCACTATGGTCTCTCAACAAACACTTGGCATGGATAGCTTATACTAAATTTGGGGGTTTCTAGGCAATATTCTATAATGACCCAATTTCCTTCACACAAGAATTTTATCAAACACATGGGGAGCATGCTTTGGTCATATAACAATTTCCACACCTAATTCTCATGTATAATCAATCAACATACAACTTGAAGGGATTTTTCATGAACATCACATAATTATTACATAATAGGGTCAAAGTTTGCAACTTTATAATCATATCATGAATTAAAACTCAACAACAACATAACCTTAAAACTCAATTCACATAAACCATGAAAAACATATAAATTTAAAATCTTGAATTTAGAATGAGGGATTCTTGAATTTCTTGGGGGGAAGGAACCCAAGAGTCAACACTTACATACCTCAAAGGCTTGAATCTTGAAAGAGAATGTATTTTCTTGAAGGTTCTTGAATTGGGAATTATAATTTCTTTATTTTCTTGAAGGAAATCTTGAATCTTGTTCTTGGGTGATGATCTTGTGAGAAAACCCTAATTTTATTGTTCTTGAGAGTGGAGAGGATAAAGGGTTTTTAAAACTTATTTATGATAATTATGTATGTGATTTTGATTATTTATGTCATGAAAGGTGAAGGAACAGTCTAAAATACCCCTATGAAACCGTTTCCTAGTTGCTGAAATTATCAGCTGACGACCAAGGCTGATAAGCCATCAGAAATGTGATTAGTCATCAGAAATGTCATAAAAAATATGATGATTCATCAGAAATTTCATTAGAAATGTGATAAGTCATCAGAAATGTCGTTAGAAATGTGATAAGTCATCAGAAATGTCTTCACTTAGTTTCTAGGCTGACATGCTGTAGTAAAATGGGCATAACTTTTTCCTTCAATATCGGATTTAGGCGAAATTATTATCGTTGGAAATATAATTCAAATATCTATATGTTTGTAGGTCATGAGATCAAAAATTCATATTACAATGAGAGATATTCTCATTTGAATTTGACTATGTCAATATCCTTCCCAAGAATTCAATCGGTAAGGAATGTTTGCTTCTTCTGATAGCTAGGAGTTATTTGAAGCCTTAACATACATCTAACTTAATCATAAAACTATAAAATAATCCCGATGTACTATGCATGATATTGAAACATGGCGTTAATATTGGTTAGGATTTTTTGGGGTATTACAATATCTCCCTCTTGGGAACATTCATCCTCAAATGAGACTGACTGGGAGGGGAGGAATGATAGACCAAACATGAAATGAACATGAATAATTGAAATATAATCTCATGACTGACGTGGTTGATAAAATGATTATATCATACTGAACATGCATATCTGATGCATGTGTAACTGATTCTGAATGCATGTTGATCTGAAGCTACTCGTAAACTAAATCCTCATAATGGACATGTATATCTAATACATGGATAAGTGACTGATTTGTTCTCATGGATGAATGACTGGGTATACTGATAATCTGAACTTTCTCTACTGAACATGCATATCTAATGCATGAATGTCTGACTGAACTTACTCCTAGAAGCATGACTTATTATGCAATAATGACTGATGCAAATCTTGTAGTAAGAATATGAGCATGAAACTAAATGGATTTAAGGAATTTTATAACTTCGTGGAGTCATGGAGTACTCCCCCTTGGGACACTATGTCCCGCTATGCACACTTACCTTACTAATATACTGGGGCGATACACAACACATCTATGAACTAGATCATGACTGAACCTCGAGAGTCTGAAACTAAGGCATATCATGAATATAAAAGATTCATACATACCCTAATCTATGTTAGGAAAACTTTCTAGATCGTGGTGAGTCTGAAGTGAATATAGTTGGTTCTAACGCTGACCACTATTGGTACTAGGAATGGTGCCCTGCTGATGTAAATCTCTACCTTTATAAGCTAACACTCTACAATCTTGCACTTTGTGACCTGGCTTACCATATCCAAAACATACCTGACTATTGGCTCTGCATGCACCTAGATGGTTTTTTCCACACTCTCCATAAGGCGGATAAGTGCGCTCACTTCTAACACTACTCTAGGCTTTAGAGCCTGGTGCCCCATCATGACTGACATCTCCAAAATTTGGTGCAGGCACACTAGCTGAGGATGGAGCTGGGACTGAAGTCTTCTGACTATGGTGAGAATGATTACCACCCTGTGACCCAAATTGAGAAAAGTTGTAACTACCTGTTTTGAATATCGTATTAGATCTCTCCCTCTCCTTAGATTTATCTACCTCTATCTTTTGGGCATGCATCATTAACCTAGCAAGATCCATGTCTCTATTGAGCATAGCGGTTCTACACTCCTTCAACACCAACCCAGACATACCAGTCATAAACTTCCTCATACTCGCCCTAGGGTCATCTATCAAGTCAGGAGCATACTTAGCTAACTGGTTGAACTTAAGATAATACTCTTTCACTATCATGGAGCCTTGTCTCAAGTTCATAAACATTTCTAACTTAGTTTCTCTCATCTCTAGCAGGAAAAACTAATATAAGAAGGTATCCTGAAATATCTGCCAAGTCATGGGAGTTGCATCTTCCCCTCTACTCTTCTTCAACAACACCACCCAATTATGAGCAATAATTTCAGCCTATAGTACACTAATTCCACACTCTCCTCCTTTGACACATGCATAATCTGGGTGATGTTCTTCACCTCTTCTAGATAAAGTTGTGGGTCCTCACCTGCTACTGATCCAAAGAATTCTGGTGGGTTCATTCTCATAATTTTTTTTATCCTTGCTGCAACTGAATCCCTATCTTACTGAGGTGGGGCTGTAGCCTGACGGTTGCCCTGAACACAAGTGGTCACATTTTGGGCTAGTGCCTGAAAAATTACCCAAAACATTGCATGTGACACATGCTCATTCAAAGGATCTAAGGGCTGAGGTGGCTGATTGTCATTCCTATGGGCATTATCTCTGTGAAGAGGAATGTTCTGCAAATGGAAGAGGAATAAGGATTAGACTGAGAGTTCAACTTGAGCATTTTGCTCATTGGCACGACATGAATACTGAAAGAAGGAAAACTATTTATAAAACATCTTATAGCCTCTTGTACATAAATATGGCTTGCAACACACCCATGTACAAGACTTTACTAGATGCAACTTTTAAGACTTCCTAGGACACTATTAAACCTTAGGCTCTGATACCAAGTTTGTAATGTCCCAATTTTCCAAATCGGGATGCTACACGGTGCTCATGACCTAGAAGGACCACAAGCTAACCCATGACTGATATCTGTACCTGTACATTGCATAATATATAAATATAAATGTGGAAAGCTAGGAAAAACTTGCCATAGGTTCAAAACATCTAAAAATACTCAAAACTAAAAATTGAATACTAATACATCTATCTGAAAAACCTCTAACTGTCTGAACTATGGAGTTGATGGGACATGTCCCCAACAAAATCCATTTATTGAAAATAATCTGAATCTAATGAGATAGTCAAAACATAAGGATCATCCTCGAATGAAGAGGACTCAATGCTACATCTACTGCTGCTGACTATGTCTGGACTTCTAAGAGTGCTCTGGGGCTCGTGCTTCTGAACCTATGGCATCAAATAAAACACCGTAGTGCAAATGCGTTAGCACGGGAATGTACTGAGTATACAAATGAGGTAAGGATAAATGCAAGGGCTTATATAGGAACAATAACTAACTGAATGATATGCAAAAGCTGGATTAGCATACATAGGGAATCTGTAACTAATTAACATATTGTGCATAATGTGACTGAGCATACTGGGACTGAATTGTATAACTTATACTTAATATACCATCAATCAGAGGTTTCTAAATATACTAAGATTATACGTATCTGAAACTACTGAAATTGTTATCTATACTTATTAATACTGATAAACTAGATGACTGAGTCTACCGATAACTTATATTAACTGGATAAATCTGAGATCAAACCTACTAGCGGGATAATATCTAACTCTTCTAATGATGATTAAGATTGACTAGGCTTGAGATCAGGCCTAACTAACGGGTGATCTCTGGAACTGATATTAAGAATACTCAACTGAATCTGAGACTAACATCAAGCCTATTTGATGGGTGACCTCTGTATGTACTAATACTGAATAACTTTATGTGAGACCAATCCTATCTAGTGGGTGGTCTACTAATATATGGAACTATCTAAGTTCCTCACTGAGATTGATGACTGTATCTGACATTCCTAATTTTTGAGTCCTACTCTAAAGGCTGATACTGAAAGTGTAACTGTCGGAGTTCTCACTTGATCGACACGCCCTGAATCTGAACTAGTGGGGTCCAACCTATAAACCCAGTTGGAAGGGTATCAATACCCTGCCATGGGTAGATACCTATGCTATGGTCAAGCCTCTATGAAGGGTGACCCTGAACAGGAAGTCAAGCTTAATGCAATATAATAGTCAAGTCAAGCCTTAATCTGATGGATGACTCTTGGTCCTGTGCTGGCTACGCAGTTCTGGAGTACAGGGATTGCTGATAACGACTCTTCCTCTCTAATGGTGAAGCCGCCATCCCCATACTCGCTCGGTGCTAGTTCCTACTCCCAACTGAAATACTCTAAACTTATTCTTAACACAACTAAAACTGAGCTGAATCTGTTATTATTCATATTTCTTAACTGATCTGACTAGGTACACTTGGTTCTGTTATCTAACTGAATACTACTGAATCTAATATCTGACTGAAGGATACTAAGTTCTAAGTTCTGTAACTAACTGATTTCTACTTATCATAGCACGAATGAAATTATATTTAGACTGACTCGGCTCTAGGCACACAGCTATTCGGGTACAAGTACCCCCAGGACTCGATCGAAGGAAACTGACAAAACTTGACTTATTTAATTCACAACTAATATCAACATCATAGCATGTATTAAAGTATACATAATCGAGGACTTCATACTAACATATAATAATTCATTCAACGAGGGACGCACAAGGATAAAAATGCACACAACATACTATAATTCATTCACTATGGTCACTCAACAAACACTTGGCGTGCATGGCTTATACTAAATTTTGGGGTTTCTAGGCAGTATGTTATAATGACCCAATTTTCTTTTCACAAGCATTTTATCAAACACATGGGGAGCATGCTTTGGTTATATAACAATTTCCACACCTAATTCTCATGGATAATCAATCAACATACAACTTGAATGGATTTATCATGAACATCACATAATTATTACATAATAGGGTCAAAGTTTAAAACTTTATAATCATATCATGAATTAAAACTCAACCACAACATAACCCTTAAACTCAATTCACATAAACCATGAAAAACACATAAATTTAAAATCTTGAATTTAGAAAGAGGGATTCTTGAACTTCTTGGGCGGAAGGGACCTAAGAATCAACACTTGCATACCTCAAAGGCTTGAATCATGAAAGATAATGTCTTTTCTTAAAGGTTCTTGAATTGGGAATGATAATTTCTTGGTTTTCTTGAGGAGAGATTGAATCTTGTTCTTAGGTGATGATCTTGGGAGAAAACCCTAATTTTCTTGTTCTTGAGAGTGGAGAGGATTAAGGGTTATGATGGTTATGTACGTGATTTTGATGATTTATGTCGTGGAAGGTGAAGTAAAAGTCCAAAATACCCAAGCGAAACTGCTTCCTAGTTTATGAAATTACCAGCTGATGACCAAGGCTGATAAGTTATCAGAAATGTGATAAGTCATCAGAAATGTCGTCACTCAGTTTCCAGGTTGGCATACTATTGTAAAGTGGGAATAACTTTTTTCTCCGATACCGTATTTGGGAAAAATTGGTATCGTTCAAAAGAAAATTCAATTATCTATCTGTTGGTGGGTCATGAGCTTAAAAACTCATAGTAAAACGAGAGATATGCTCATTTGAATTTGACTATGGAAATATCCTTCCCAAGAATTCAATTGGTAAGGAATGTTTTGCTTCGTCTGATAGCTGGGAGTTATTTGAAGCCTTAATATACATCTAACTTAATCATAAAACTATAAAAGAATCATGATGTACTATTCATGAGATTGAAACATGGCGCTAATATTGGTTCAGATTTTTTGTGGTATTACACATGGGTAGGCTATTTAGGCTAAAGTGGGTTCCTATGTTCACAAAGATGGCCTAAGATCATTTCACCAACAATGAATAATCAAAATCATCCTTGAGAGACTAACGAGGCAAGTTCTAAATGATACAAGTATACATGAGATTTAGGAAAATAAACTCACCGTACATGGCATACAAACTCCTCAAAGGGGCTCAATTTCCCTACCTACTAGAGAAAAAATAGAGTATCTACCAACTATTAAAGCCAAAACTTTGGAGTCCCAAAAAAAGGTAAAGTATTATTACAAAGTGACTCACGTTCGTGCCCTTGATTTTCAAATTTTTTTTAGATGGAGGAGGGGGGTGCTTTGCATTTGCACCACACATAATTTTATATTTATGGAATCAAACCAAGACGATGTCTTGCATTATGGCTTTCATACGGGCAAACCATATGGCTTCTCAAAGTTCACCATAGGCATAAGTGCGATCCTAAATAAACAATGCTATGGGTACTCAAACTTCCCCTGCATCCATGGCTCAAAACCCAATCACGGTGATTTTTCTTTAAGAATATCACCTCTCAATTTATCATAGGGAAAGGCTCGTCCGATATCACCATAAGAAAAATAAAAATAAAGTAAAAATCTAAAAACAAAAATGACTAATCCATAAAAATGTGGGCACCATCATAGTGCCCAACTATTACAACCCAAATAAAAAAATGAAAATCATCCAATATGTCATCAAAATATCAAAATAATACAGTCCCAAATAGAAAAATTACAGAGACAGGCACCCCCAACTAAAAAGCTAGCAGTGTTCTTACTTCACAAACAATCAAGAATAGAAGGGTAAGGGTGCTCCCTAAAACCGTATCAAGAGCTACTTTCGCTCTCAGACTTCGCATCATCACTTGTATCCTCAGGACTTGACCACTTGGCTGGGGCCTCATCGTCGTTCTTAACTCGGGAGGAAGGTAGTCTGTCTCAGTGTTTTAGGACCTTCCAAAGGCTCTTTACCCCTTTCCAAATCTTGCTAAAAAATTTATATCTCTTTCTCTCCCTTTTGACCATCTTTTTATGTGAAACTCAAAGATCTCAGTGTGACTCCGCCAAGGATAAGTAGGCTCTCTAAACCCTAGAAATGGAAGCTCCTTACTTCTTCTGTTCCTCTCAGTACTTTTTATAATCAGAGTGGGACATATATAAATGTCGGGTGGTGGAGGGCTCTCCTGGCCCATAGGGAAATCCCGACACTAGCTCTCTAATACCCTAATATCAAAACCAAGATCCTCAAGAGGCCCAACTATCGATGGACTACAAGACTCATGCTCCTCACATGTCATCTTTCCCAAGTCGATCTTTATTTTCTTACTTTTTCTAGATGTTCCCTCACCTCAAATTTTCAGAGAAAATATAGGGGTGTCAGGGTGAACCAGAGTGTCATCAATGTACTCTGCAATGCCTGATTGCCTAGATAAATAGGTAATCAGAGAAGTGAATAAAATATGCATACCGCCATGATTTTTAAAGAACTTCATCTCTAATTGCACAAGTCGACCATCATTCAAAGGAATCCCTTCTAAAATACAAGAAACCATCCAATTCCACAAATCAGGAACTGCTGTCATAGGAGTGCAAAGGGAGACTCGAGTACAAATAATAGTCAGCCTAATTAGGGCCTCAGTAGTAAAGTCAATCATACATAGTTTTTCTTGGTTGCCACACAAGAGACTTTCTTTTTGGGACATAACCTATCCACCAACCAGCTTTCTGGCTCATACCTTTTTGCTACAAACTCATCCATATTTGCATTTAGGATCTCATAGATATCATTGATTTGCTCCACCCTAAACTCCACCTCCTTCCCCCAGATCTTCATAATCCTGATGATGGGTTTGAGAAAGATACTATGCTAAAGTTAGAGTAGAATTCTAAGACCCATTGATCATTTGTCATGCAAGGATACATGGTGAATCACCCCTACCCATTGTCCATGAGTATTTTATGAAATGTCGAAAACTTTTATGACACTTTCTTTAAGTATATTCCTCTCTCCAGAAGAATCTTTGTTCTTGAAAGATCACCATAGTAGAGTGTGTGGCACTCGGGGGCTATGAAGCAAACTTGGTGATATTCTTCCATGAGGTAATCTTGAAAAACATGAAAGCAACACAACAACATTAATCATCAACATTTTCAAGTACCAACTCAGCTATGTTGTTTACTAAAGCTCATGGGTTGATTAATCAGTGGTGTTTGGACGAAAATTTAAAGTGCAGAATTTTTGGCCCAAGCTGAAATTCCACCTCAGATATAACGATCATGGGCTATTGAGCTGCTATCGCAGTCTCGATAGCCGCAATTACAGTATTTGAGGCTGATTTCAAGCAGAAATTTTTAATGTACAGAAATCCAAATTCCAAGGAAAAACATGTTCTACAATAAGAATTAACACTAAAATCATTGAACATGATTAGGTACTTAATTACGCCCTTGGAATGAAAAAACAACCAGATAAGACTCGTTCTGGCATTTTGATCAATTACTTTGTTTGAGCCCTTCATTTTACTCAACTTCACACATAATTTGGGTAGTTAATACTTCCCCACATGTGTGCACACCATATTCTAGCAGTTAACCACCATAGAAGTTCATTTCAACACAGATTTAACAATGAAAATCATAGATTTAGGCCTTCCCTATAACATGCATTCTATGACCTATTTTAAACAATTAAATCATGAATTCAAGACACCTACTAGAGGTAATGATGCAAGAGGGGTGCTCTAGAGGTTTTGAATGACTAAAATATGCCCAATAATGGGTGTAATTTGAGAGAAAATTTAAGAAAGGAGTATGAGAGAAATGGGAGTCCATTGGTCTTTTAAAACGGTTTTGATTGTGATCGTGGTCCAAGGTACACAATCGTGGTGACACGGGTGATAGAAATTGTGGGCTGAGGTCTACGATCACAATAATAAAGAGCATTTCCATATATCTATTTTCCCCTGTCAGTCCAATATGAAAAATTTCTCACTTTCCCCTACTCAAACTCACTCAAAACACTCCATAGTGCCACAGATGCATGAATTAATCAATGAAACAAATTTAAAATCTACTCTATCAAATTTAAAAGGAAAGGATACGAGCCACTTTCTTGGAATTTGTGTGTTTCCTCCCACATAGCACCTTAGTTATTGTCGTGGCATGACGTCTTCCATCATTTTTAAGTTGGATCCTCAAGGGACCCCTATGCAATTCCTCACCCTCAACATCTATAGCCGATACTACTTGAATCTCCATTGGTTGTTTCTTCATGTTAAATACCTGGAAGGATACTTCACCATCGTGAACTCTAAACCTTACTTCCCCAAGCTACAAATTGACAATGGATCTTCCAGTGGCAAGGAAAGTAAGACCAAGGATAATAGGTACCTTTTGATCCATCTCATAATATAGCACCACAAAATCTACAGGAATGATGAATTTATCAACTTTCACCAACATGTCGAATAAAACACCAATTGGTTTCTTGATAGACCGGCCCGCCATCAAAATCCTCATCGATGTTAGTGTAGGGGTACTCAATTTATTCTATATATTTCAAATGGTATGAGGTTTATACTTGCACCAAGATCACATAGAGATTTTTCAAACTTATGTGTCCTGATTGTGCATGGAATGGTGAAGGCCCCAGGTTCTTTCTTCTTTTTCGCTATTGCACTACTCATGATAGCGCTACAACCATGGTTAAATTCAATGGTGTCACCTTTAAAAATCTTCTTCTTTGACATCAATTTCTTCATAAGATTAGCATACCCCAAAATCTCTTGGATAGCCTCAAATAACAGGATATTGATAGAGAGTTTGTAAGCTTAGCCATAAATTTCTTGAGCTTGTCATTCTCTTATTTTCTCTTAATACTTTGGGGAAATGATGGAGGGATTTGAATGGTGGGAAATACATCACCTTGTGACTTATTATTGTCAACCACCTCTTCATCAATTTCCACCAGTTCTTTTTCATCTCCTTCTTCTTGAGATTTTGGATATCTTTCTTTTGACTCAATCGCTAGCTTTGTATTTATATTCATTGGATCAACCTTGGTCTCTATTTCACCTATATTTACTCCCTAAATTTCCTTCAAATGATCACCAATGGTCTTGAAACTTCTAGTGACTATTTCACTTAAGCTTCATTTTTTGAATTCACAATAGTGTCATTGGGAAGACCTCCTTTTGGTCTAGCATTCAATTGAGTAGAGATTTAACCAATTTATATTTCCAATTATTTGATAGAAGTGGAGTGGGGTAAAATTATTTGGTTGAGTTGTATAAAATTTCCTTTTAATTCATGGACTATTTGTTCGTTCCCTCCACATTCATCAAAATTCTAGCCAAGACATCTTAACTTTTATTTTTGTTGGGGTTGATGAGGTTACCTTATTTGTTGTTTTCTTGGTCATGAGGAGGAACATAACGATCATGGTCATGGTCTCTATCTCTCCAATCGCGATCACGATCATAATTCATCAAACCTTGATTCCCACCTTGCCTTTGATAAGAGGGGCGGGAACCCCCAAAATAATTAGCCTAATACCAAATATCCTCATCACTCTTCTTTGTTCCTTGTCAATAGCGGAGGTAGTAGGAGATCCTTTTGGTACCTTGGAATCTCGAGTATCCCACCCCTGATTTTGCATGGTAACTTCATCAAGCAAATTGTACCCGCATGATAAGTTAACTTCATAAGAGAACCCCCTGTTGCTTTATCTACCATGGTTTTGTTGAGTGGATCAAGGGTCCTATAGAAGATTTGGAGAAGATTCTTTTCCAGGACCTCTGGTTAGGACATTGCATGAGTTTTTTGTTGAATCTTTCACATACCTCGTATAAGGGTTCACTATTAAATTGCCTAAAGTTAATGATCTCATCCCACAATTAGATAAATTTAGAAGGCGGGAAGTACCAGTCTAGAAATGCTATGATGGTTCATCCCATGAAGCAATTGAACAAGCTGGAAGAGAACAAAGACATAGTACCACCTTTTTTGTTAGAGAGAAAGGGAAGAGGTGTAGATGTATGGACCCTTGGGTAACATATGCAATATCGAATGGTGCACACACCTCAACAAAATTCTTCAAATGTAAGCTAGGGTCCTCATAAGCTTGTCCCCCAAAATTTCCCTTTATTTGCAGCATATGCGACATTACACTTATGACATGAAAGACATTGTTTCCCATGAGTAGGTGGGATATGAATGATACTTGAATGTCAAACATCATTGAGTTTCTCCTCATCATCAAGATATTCATCAAAGGATCTAGAGTGACTTGTATTGTCACTCATGTCTTCGTGTATACTATGAAAATCACGTTAAAAATAAACAAAAATAAATACACACTATTATAGGTATACCCTAAGTAAAAATCAACACAGCGTAAGTAAAAACTAGATTTCACTCCCCGGCATCGGTTCCATTTAGATAATGATCACCTATAGTTTTTAAATTGGTAGAGGACATCCATTGTAAATATCTAAACTTACGTTGAGGTTGAATCCACAAGGAGGAAAATTTTCTTTCTAGTCTAGGGTGTTAAAAATTACTAAAACGATACCCAAAGCGCAAATAAGGTAAAGTACATGATTTAAAATAAGGGGTTAGTTTGAAACAAAGTTTTATCAAGGTATAATCAAATCAAGACACTAAGGAAATACCTGTGTTTCAAAATTCAATATTAGAATGATCTTGGGATTATGCCTACCTATGGGCAAGTTATACATGGAAACATGATGATTTGGTGAAAATTCTAATCGGTAATGATGTTGTAGGCTAGAGGCTAGTTTTTCAACAAAGCCTCAAGGATGTTACTCATTGGACCCTTCAACTCCGTAATGAGTGTGTCAATTAAGGCCACCCAACACCTCAATTAGGCATCCTTATTTCTAGGAAGATGCCCAAAACATATCCAACTCTCTATTCACCCTTATTTCTAAGATAGGAAAAAGATAGAAAACTACATCCATTATTGTCCACTAATTTGTTGTCCCCCATAACCCTCTTCAAGAATTCTATGGGTTCTAAAATTTCACCCACATTCCTTTTTAAAAGATGATGTGAGCTTTCAAGAGTTTGGGGTTTTCACTTATAAATCTATTTTGGGGGTTTTCACCCATAAATCCCAACTAATTAAACTATGAAATAGTGAAACCCACCATCAACAAACTAGAATCTATATAAATACATCACAACCCATACACAATTACACCTTATTTCAACATAATCTCAAGACAAAGAGATTTAGCTACTCATGAAGTAAAGAGAAAAAGTTATACCATAAGGTTCATTCAAAGCATCTATCCTTCAATTTCACCAAATTTAAAACAAGAAATTTAAATATAATTATGGTTTGTAACTTAAAATTAAATTTCTCTCCTGAAGTCTACAATGCCAAAATAGGAAAGGGTTTGAGACTTTTAACGAATTTGGGATCGGGTGCTGAAAACTACAAATCTTCCACTAGGCATATTCCTGTGTTACTAAGATCGCATCAGCTTTAGTGTAATCACGCTTACCGTAACTGCGGTCAGATCCACGTGATAACACTAGCTGACCCATCTTGACTGGCCGCGATCGCAACATAAGGACTACGATCACAATTTTTGAGCCTTGTTCTGTGCAGGTTCTATCAGCTATGTATTTTTCTACACCTTTTGGCTCCTTTTCAACTCAAATCCACATCCTTTTATCTTATAACCTATGTACCAGCAAAATATGGAATTTAGTGCATTCAAGTAGAAAACTTGTCTCATTCATACCTTTAAATTTTAGTAGTGTGCACGAAGTTAGGATGCAAATAAGTGGTAAATTCACCACTCATCAGTTTCCATGGAACTTTCTTAGCTATGACTCATGGTGAAGAGTCATAATGAGTCTGTATGAGTCATACAAAGACCCGTAGTGATTGACAACTAAATTTTAGCTTTTATTTTAATGGCACTTTGGACAATCCCACCTTGACTAATTAATACCCTGCATCCATAAAGCACTTAAGGGTGTTGTATTTCATCCTTCACGTACTCAAATACTTCCAAAGCTCTCTCAAATTTTATCAAGAAGCCAAACTTAAGGTATTCAAGAAGTAGGTTACCTAAGGGCTCTAAGGTTGAATTCTTTCTGTGAAACTAGGTATTTCAGGCATGTTACTCTTCCCTCATTATTAATTTGTTAAAAACATATGTTTTAAAGTATTATTAATGAGATATTTGTGTTGTTTTAAATTCAAGGGTTGAATATTTTGAATGCTTGTTGTTGAACAATATTTTCCAATAATTTACATATGATTATTCATGCTTTAATTATGATTTTGAAATTATTGGTTCATGGGTATGGTGAATGAACTATGGATATTTCATTTTCACAGAATTGTGACTTCTGAAGTGGTTATGACCCCAACCCCGTATTGCGAAATTGGTTTTTAATTATGAGAAAAATGGGAATTAAACTATTCTTGGGCTATTGCATTGTGATTTTGAATTGAACCTTATGGGTTTGAGTAATTTCTCAAGATAATGTAAAATTTAACCAAGGGAGTTGTGAATTCCCCCAAGAAAAGATAATTGATGTGGCATGTTGATATTACCTTACAAGTATAGTTGGTAAGATGAAACAAAAAATGTATGCCTAAATGTGTATTATGTTTTAATGAATGGGATTGTGTGATAAATATTTTTTATTAGACTTTAATGAGGGATATGTAGCCGAGACGTGAAAGTGGTGGTCCCGAGGGACCCACACTAGAAATTGCAGTTGTCGATATTGGTGTTTATATGATCGGGTGGTTCGAGTCCCCCTTATTAATATCTTTTGATTGGGATGTTCAAGTCCCCCCACATCTTATTACATGAATTGGTTCTCATCTCACCTTGATATGTAGAGAGGTTTGAGTCCTCTATAGTGCATATATACCCTTTGGTTTGTATGGCCATACACATTGGGGCCCTACTAGATGGGGTAAATCTATGCCCATATAGCTCGTGGGCACCTTTGTATGTTATTTTGAGCTACACAACCCAGGCTAAAATTTTAAAGTGCATGTGAAGCCATTTTCCCTATCCCGACATGTGATATATGTATATATGCTTTGATTATGTGCATCAGATTTGAATGATTTAAAATAGTTGATCATGGCATTATATTATCCTTTTCCATGAGTTATATGATAGCGTTCACCGTGCTAACCATCTTTGGATGTTGTATCTCCACGCAATGCAGGAACTGGACCTACTTCTACTCTTCTTGCTCAGTGATTAGGATTCGAGATCGATTTGTAAGTTAACATTAAAGTGGAGACCGTTCATACTTTGGAATTCTATTTTTCATGTTTGGGTATCTTATGTCTCCGACTGTTTAGACTTATTTTTGGCTATAGTCGGGGGCATGTAACGATGCTTTATTGATAATAAGTTTTGGTAGAGGCCTTGTTGGATTATAATGAACTTGGGTGATGTTGGTCGATTGGTTTGGCTTGTTATTAGTTATGGATCATAGAAGTATCTTTTATTCTTAAAATCTATCTTATTATATGTTAAAAATTCATCCAACACTAGGTATGTCATATTGTTTAGTTAGATGCAAAATAGGTGGTCTCCAATCCACGTGGGACTTCAAATGCCTATCACGGCCATGCCCTTGTTTGGGTCATGCCAAAGATTGTATCAGAGCCTTAGATTGGTGTCATTCGATGTACAACAAAGTTGTGTCAAGTAGAGTCTCTTTTATGGGTGTGTAGCGTGCCTCACTTATAAGTGAGAGGCTACAAGACATTTAGGAATGTTTCCCTCTCTTGTTGTACTATTTCAAGCTATAGAGTCTAAGGACATGAATCTTTTCTAATTTTTGAATGTTCACTTTTTAGATCATGCCTCCCAAAACATCTAATGTTCTTGGAAAATTTTTTGTCTCGTCTGTGGACAATATGACCAGAACTCATCCCACTATAGAAGTTCAGACCCGATCAAGAGTCACTACTTCTGATTGCCCTGATGGAGCTCCACCGATTCCTCATGTCCCTCCTCAGGCACCCTAGGCTGGTGTGTCTAAGGCTGAGTTTTGCCAATCAGTTTATTTTCTTACATAGTTGATATCCCTCCAGACTGAGCGTGTTTCTTTTGTTGCCCAATCCTCTCAAGGACACTAGAGTTGGCCAGTTTATGAGGTTGAGTCCTCCTATTTTCCTTGGTCCTAAAGTTGAGGAAGATACTCAAAATTTTATTGATAATATAGAAAAAATCTTTCGTGTAATGCATTCTACGGATGTGGAGGGTATAAATTTCATAACTTATTAGTTGAAGGATATGGCGTATTAGTGGTATAAGGAGTGGGACCAGTCTAGGGGTGATGATATTGTGTCTTCTCTATGGGATGATTTTGCTAGTGCTTTTCTTGATCGCTTCTTTCCTCAGAAATTGAGGGAGGCAAAGGCCAAGGAATTCATTAATTTAAAGCAATGCAAGATGATAGTAAAAGAGTCATCCTTGAAGTCTCATCATCTATCTCGTTATGCTCCGTGTTGATTTCTAGCATGAGGGATAGAATAAGGAAGTTTACCTCTTGGTTATCCCGTGAGTTAATTTTTTAGAGCAAGGCTTCCTTGGTGAACAAAGATATGGATATCTCTAGGCTTGTGGTGTATATGTAATAAGTGGAAGATGAAAAAAAAAGCAAGCAGTGATGAGTGAAAGGAAAATTAAAAAGTTTCACTATTCAGATCATGGTGGAGGTTAGTAGCAGAGTGGTAGAGATAGTGGAATTTTTTTTAAGAAAAAGTGGCGCAATTTAGGTTCCTTCTCTATGGCTAGTGCTCCTTATCCAAAGACGTCAGGTGATAGTTATTCTCTATATAACAATAGGTTTAGAGCACCAGAAGCCCAGCCTTAAACTAGTGGGGCTCAATCAACTCTATCGTATCATTCTTGCAGATTTTATGGTCACGTGCACCATGGTGTTTGTGAGGAGGGAAAGAACAAACGCTTTAAATGTAGACAGATTGGTCATATTCAGAGGGATTGTACTTATAAGGTTGCTTCTGGAGCAAATAAAATTGTTGTTACAACTTCATCAACCCCTGCACCAAAGGGTGTTAATTTTGCTTTTGGTTCCAGCACTGGTCAAAACCATCAGTACGCTCTTTCCACTCGCTAGGATTCTAAGGACTCCCCCAATGTTGTTATTGGTATGCTCAAACTCTTTTCTTATGGTATATATTCTTTTCTCGTGGTCTATATTATCTACATGATCGCGGGTCTACTCTCTCTTATGTGACCCCTTATGTGGCTATTCATTTTGATTTTGGTCCTGAGTATATTCTATATAGTTATTCTGTGTCCACTTTGATGGGTAATTCCATTATGGCTAGAAGGGTTTATAAAGGTTGTGTAGTATCAGTCTATGGTAGATAGACCCTTGTGGATCTAATAGAGTTGGACATGTTAGACTTTGATGTGATTTTAGGGTTGAATTGGTTGCATTGTGCTATGCGTCTCTCGACTGTCGGACCCAAAGGTTAAGTTTTCACTTCCCTAATGAAACAATGATTGAATGTGAAGGCAGTTCCCTAGTGCCTAAGGGAAGGTTTATTTTGTATCTTAGATCCAGGAAATTAGTTTCTAAGGGTGACTCTATCACTAAGTACATATTAAGGATTTTAGATCCGAAGGTCCTACTTTGCAGACCATCCTTATGGTCTATGAATTTCCAGAAGTGTTCCCTAATGATTTTTCTGGTGTACCTCCCGATAGGGATATTGATTTAAGGATTGATCTTCTTCCGGACACTCATCCTATTTTTATTCCTACTTACAGAATGACTCCAGCTGAGTTGAGAGGACTCAAGAAGCAAGTGAAATATCTTCTGGATAAGGGTTTTATCCTCTCTAGTGTGTCTTCATAGGGTGCTCATATTTTTTCATGCGTAAGAAGAATGGTTCCCTTTAAATGTGTATTGATTAGTGCCAACTAAATAAAGTGATCGTGAAGAATAATTATCCCCTTCTGAGAATTAATGATCTATTTGATCAGCTTCAGGGTGCTGAATTCTTTTCTAAGGTTGATTTTTGGTTGGGTTATCATCAGTTAAAGATTAGGGAGGTGGATATCCTTACAACCATTTTTTGAATGTGATATGGTCACTTTGATTTTTCTGTGATGTCCTTCGGTTTGACTAATTCCCCGGTAGCATTTATGGTTCTTATGAATCAGGTTTCCATCAGTTCTTAGATTTCTTCATGATTCTCTTTGTTTATGATATTTTTGTGTATTCTAAAAGTGAGGCGGATCATGTTGATCACCTCTGCCTTGTGTTGCAGACCTTTATGGAGAAGAAATTATATGTTAAATTTTTTAAGTGTGAGTTCTCATTAAATTTTATGGCTTATCTGGGTCATGTTTTTTCTAGTGAAGGGATCATAGTGGATCCACAGAAGGTTGTGGTGGTTAGGAAGTGTCCTAGACCCACAACTCCAACCGACATTCAGAGCTTCTTGGTTTATCCAATTACTATAGAAGGTTTATGGAGAGTTTCTCTTCTATTGCTGCTCTGTTGACTAAGTTAACTCAAAAAAAGGTAAAATTCTTATGGTCTGATGCTTATGAGGGTAGTTTTGAGAAGCTAAAAGATAAGTTGATTTCAGCTCTGGTCTTGACTTTACCTGAAAGCAATGATGGTTTTATTGTCTATTGCGAGGACTGAGCTATGTTTTGATACAACATGGAAACGTGGTTTCTTATGCCTCTAGATGATTGAAAGTTCATGAGAAAAATTATCTGACTCTTGATTTAGAATTGTTAGCTGTGGTGTTTGCATTAAAGATTTGGCAACATTATTTGTATGGGATCCATGTTGATATTTATTCTTATCATAAGATCCTACAATACATGATCACTTTGAAGGTGCTAAATCTCAGGGAACAGAGTTGGCTTGAGTTGCTCAAAGACTATGACTTAAGAATTCACTATCATCTAGGTAAAGCTAACATGGTTGTTGATTCTCTTAGCAGGTTGTCTATGAGAATCTTATCTTATGTGGATGAAGAGAAGTAGGATTTGGTAATGGATATTCACCGTTTTGCTAATCTTAGTTTTTGTCTCTGGGATTCCAATAATGGTGATGTAATTGTTTAAGAGGTGGCAAGGTTGCCTCTTGGTAGTGAAGTGAAACAGAAAACAAATTTGGATCCTATTTTAATGTAGATCAAGAATGATGTTGGTAGGAAGAAGGTTATGGGTTTTTTTAGATTAGTTGTGATGGTATCTTGAGGTACTAAGGTAGACTATGTATTCCCTATATTGATGGGTTGCGAGAAAGAATTTTGGTGGAAGCTCATGTGTAGCATTATACTCTGTTTATCTTGGTTCGATAAAAATGTATCAAGATCTTGAGGATATCTATTGGTGGAACAATATGATGTGGTATGTGGCCAATTTTGTAGCTAAGTGCATGGTGTGTCAGGAAGTGAAGGTTGAGCACTTGAGACCGGGTGGGTTGACTCAGGAGATTGAGCTGTAGGTATGGAAATAGGAGATAATTAATATGGATTTTTCTATGGGTCTTCCTCGATCTTGCTAGCAGTCTGATTCAATTTGGGTTATCGTGGATAGGATAAATATATCTGCTGACTTCTTGCCAGTGATAATGAATGTCACTTTTGAGAATTATGCTAAGTTGTTCATTGAGGAGATCGTGATGTTGCATGGTACTCCAGTCGCTATTATATCTAATCAAGTTATCCAGTTCTTATCTTACTTGTGGAGGTCGTTTCAGCAAGGTTGGGGACTAAGATAACCCTTAGTATCACTTTTCACCAGAAGACGGATGGGCAAGTGGAAAGGACAATTTAGTTCTTAGAAGATATGCTTCGAGCTTGTGTGTTTGATTATGGCGGTAGTTGGGTTGACCACTTGCCCTCATAGAATTTGCCTACAATAACAATTATCACTCTAGCATTGGTATGACTCTATTTAAGGCCTTATATGGTAAAATGCATAGGTCTCCTATTGGGCAGTTTGAGATTAGTGAAAATAAGTTGTTTTGTCCTGATTTAGTCCACCAAGCCATGGAGAAGGTGAAGGGGATTTGGGATAGACTTAAGGCCTTCCAAAGTTTCCAAAAGTCCTACACGGATGTGAGGTGAAGGAAGTTGGAATTTAATGTTGATGATTGGGTGTTCTTGAATTATCTCCCATGAAGAGAGTGATATGATTTGGTAAGAAGGGGAAGCTCAGTCCCCGTTATGTTAGTCTATACTTGGTTTTGAAGAGGGTTGGTAGTGTTGCATATGAATTAGAGTTTCCTTCTAGCTTGAGCTCCATTCAGCTAGTTTTTCATATTTTTATGTTGAGAAAGTGTGTGGCTGATCCTTCAACGGTTGTTCCTTTGGAGGAGGTAGGTAATTCAAATTCCTTTTCTTAGGAGGAATTCTCGGTTGATATTTTGGATTAACAAATCCGTCGGTTGTGAACTAAAGATGTGGCTTCGGTAAAGGTTCTTTGGAAGAACCAAAAGGTTGAGGAAGCTACTTGGGAAGCTTAGGAGGACATGTAGTCCAAGTTTCCACTCATGTTTCCCGTTCTAAATAATCATGCTTAGCGTATACATATGCCTTACCATCTTTGTTTTCTGTCTTTGTTAAAGGTAAGTGCGGTTTTGCTTAAGTCAAATCGTGCTAATAAATGCCTTTTCCTATCATTCGAGGATGAAAGATCCTAAATGGGGGGAGTATGTAGCGCCCTGGGTTTTTGATCCTTGAAAATTTCTAAAATTTTATTCTCACTATCTTGACTACGACTTACCTCTACAAGTTGTAGGCTGTCTTGATGGGTTAGGTGACCCTAGTCGTGAGGTGTCTAGTGAATAGTGTTTGAGTTACTATCCTAAGTACGACGTAGAGATACAAGTTGTAGGGAGTCTTGATGGATTCTAGGGACCCAAGTTGTAACCAAATCACAAAGTAAGTGGCTAATTTCTGCTCTAATTATGAGTGGCTCACTATGAGTTGTAAGGACTTATTACGAGTTGTTGGGTACAAATCGTAGGATGTCTAGTGTTTACCCGAATAGGTTTTGTGTTGATTACGACTAGACCCTACGCGTCGTAGGGTTTCATTACGAGTGTTACCAGTTGAATCGTAAGGTCAATAGTGTGTAGGTGTCCTGAGAACTATCTTGGCTATGACTCAAGGTGACGAATCATTATGAGTCTATACGAGTCGTACAATGACCCGTAGTCATTGATGACTAAATTTTATCTTTTATTTTGAGAGCATTTTTGGCGATTCCCTCCTTGCCCAATTAAAATCCCACATCCATAAAGCACTTAAAGGGGTTATATTTTATCCTTAACGTACTCAAACACTTCCAAAGCTCTCTCAAATTCTCTCAAGCAGCCATACTTAGGGTTTTTAAGAAGTAGGTAATCCAAGGGTTAAGGGTTGAATGCCTTTCGTTAAACTTGGTATTTCAGGCATGTTACTCTTTTATCATTGTTCATTTGTTAACAACATATGTTTTAAAGTATTGTTCATGAGATATTTATATTGGTTTGAAATCAAAGGTTGAGGGTTTTGAATTCTTGTTGTTGAACAATGTTTTCCCATGGTTTACATATGATTATTCATGATTTAATTATGGTTTTGAAATTGTGGGGTTGTAATTTTTCTAAACTTGTGACTATTTAAGTGGTTATGACCCCAACCCCGTATTGCAAAATTGGTTTTTAATTATGAGAAATGTGGGAATTAAACAATTCTTGGGCTATTGCATTATGATTTTGAATTGAACCTTATGGGGTTGTCTAATTCCCTAAGATAAAGAAAAATTTAACCAAGGGGGTTGTGAATTTCCCCAACTAAAGATAATTGATGTGACATGTTTATATTACCTTGCAAGTGTAGTTGGTATGACGATACCAAAAATGTATGCCTAAATGTGTATTGTGTTTCAAGGAATGGGATTGTGTGATAAATATTTTTTATTGGGCTTTAATGAGGGTTGTGTAGCTGAGTCGCGAAAGTGGTGGTCTCGAGGGACCCACACTGGAAACTACAGTTGTAGATGCAGGGGTTTATATGACCGGGTGGTTCGAGTCCCCCTTATCAATATCTATTGATTGGGAGGTTTGAGTCCCCCATATCTTATTACATAAATTGTTGCTCCTGTCACCTTGATATGCAAGGAGGTTTGAGTCCCCCATAGTGCATATGTATATATCCTTTGGTTCGTATGGCCACACACATTGGGGCCCTACCAGCTGGGGGAATGCAAGGCCCATATAGCCCGTGGGTGCCTTTGTATATTATGACGATTGAGATACACTACCAAAGCTAAAGTTGTAAAGTGCATGTTAAGCCTTTTTCCCTATCATGTGATATATATATGTGTGTGTGTGCGTGTGTGTGTGTGTATGTATGTGTGTATGTGTGTGTATATATATATATGTTTATGCATTGATTGTGTGCATTGGATTTGAATGAATTGAAATTGTTGATCATGGCATTGTATTATCCTTATTCCTGAGTTACATGCTAGCATTCACCCCGCTAATCGCCTTCGGATGTTGTATCCCCATGCGATGCAGGAATTGGTCGTACTTCTACTCCTACTACTCAGTGATTAGTATTCAGGATTGGTTCGTGAGTTGACATTGAAGTGCTGAGCATCCATACTTCAGAAGTCTAAATTTTATGTTTTGGTCTCTTATGTTTCAGACTGTTTAGACTTGTTTCTGGTTATAGTCGGGGGCATGTCTCGACGCTTTGTTGATATTCAGCTTTGGTAGAGACTTTGTTTGGATTATAATGGACTTGGGTGATGTTGGTCGATTATTTTTGCCGATCATTGGTTATGGATCATAGAAGTATCTTTCATTCTTAAAATCTATCTTGTTATATGTTTGGAATTCATTCGACAACAGGGAAGTAGTGTTATTTGGTTAGGTGTAAAAGGGGTGCTATCCGGTCCATATGGGACTTGAGCTACCCGTCAAGGCTAGACCCTGGTTTGGATCGTGACAATCATCTTCTCGAAAGGTCAAGTACGCTTCCACATTATTTTCTTTTCTTTTGAGAAGATCTTGATAAAGTTTGAAAAAATGACCAGGCGTATGACAAGCACATGCCCAATGATTTTTCATACCATATCGATCGCAAATATTTACTTAATCCCTTGAAGGATTATTTCGAGAACCTTTATTGTTCTCTTGTTTATTTCCACCATTATGACGATATTATTTCATTCTATGTCATATCCTTGCCATATCCACAACCATATAGCCCTGACCACGATCACGATAAATTTTTTGTCTTATTTAAGGTTTATCATATGCTGCTATAATAGCCACATCCGAAAATGGAGCAGATCCAGTAGGATGAGGTTCATGATTTTCATTAACAAAATTTTATTTTGCTCTACCACAAGTAGGCATACAATCAATTCAGAATATCTCTTAAATCATTTTTCACGATATTGTTGTTGTAGTAAGACATTTGAATCATGAAAATGGGAAGATTTTTCTCCAGTATGTCCTCATCATTGATAGTTTTTCCACATAATTTTAATATGGATATTACTTTATGAATAGTAGAATTGTACTCAATTACAGTTTTAAAATCTTGAAATCCAAAGTGGATGTAGTTGCATTTAGCTTTTGGTAATGCTATTAATTTTAGGTGGTGATATCGGTCCTTCTAGTTGATTTAAATTCAAGTTGATCTTTAAAAATTAAATATTTTAGTTTTTAATCTTTCATGAAGGTGATGACAAAGAAAAATCATAGACTTAGTTTTATCTTGACTTGATGCACTATTTTCTTATTTAAAGCTATTCTTGTGGCCTTTAACGTCAAGGTGAATTTCAGCATCAATGACCCAAATAAATAATTCTTTTTAGTGGTGTCTAGATCCCCAAACTTAGATTTAGATTAATTTGACAAAGTGAAACTATCACAAAAAGATTAATGCATTAGATATAACGCCTATATTTTCAAAAGCTATACTCCATTCGTTTAAAAAAGAATAATTTATTTTCCTTTTTAGTCTATTTCAAAAAGAATGATCCTTTTCTTTTTAGCAACTTTTAAATTTTAACTTTCCATATGTCATGTTTAAGACCACATGATTGAAGGACATTTCGATACATTTGACATATTTTTAATTTAAGACCACAAAATTCAGAAATCTTCTTTATTTTGTTAAACCTCATGTCAAGTCAAACTAGGTCATTCTTTTGAAATAGAGGGAGTATAAACAAATCTTTAAGAAATTTAAATAGAAATATATTATATTAATAAATTATTATAACATGACCTTTTGAAACTAAATGGAATTTTATTTGTATTTGAGTGTCACACATATTATACCCTTCTTAATAGGTGTTAACTTAGGATTCCAAGAGATATATAGTACTGAACACAAAGCATGAATTATTTCCGCATATTTTGTAATTGAATGTGTTAAGTTGTCCAATTAGGTCATATCCATTTTATGTCAAGGATGTCGATATCTATTATTATATAAGTTTAAGCCATCAACAACAAGTTTAAATTGTTCCAAAATTTCACTTAAACCTCTCAACTAAGGCATGTACATATCAGGCCCCTAACCCATCCAAATTTGATTTATGTAGGCCTTTTTTTGATAATCAGTATAAGATATTGAATGTGTGTAACACACTCGCATGATGTGGCAAAAACAATCAATTAAAAAGTTCCATGCGGTAAATTATTAAAAAATAATTATAAAATTTTTTAAAAAGTAAAAATTTAAAACTCCCCCCCTCCACCCTCTTTCGTCTTTTTCTCCATTTTCTGCAAGTAGTTGATGTTGCTGAAGATCTTCCTCATTTCTGAATAAGTACACCACCTCTTCACAAAATTAACATAATTATTTTATTAATACCTTTTGGAACTCTTCCTCTAATCATTGACTGTCCTTAATCACCCCTTTGACCGGCAATCCATTAATTTTAACATTTAAAAAGTCTTGAATTTGATAGCATTTAAATGTGTAAATTCAAATAATCTTCAAATTTTGGAGTTGGTTTTTCGGCGAGTCTCGCCGAAAAATGCATTCCTCGGAAACTTTGAATGAATAAAAAGACGTCTAATGAGAAGGATTTCGTATCCAAAGTTTATTCAGATCTGTAATGGCGTTTGTTCAAACACTGATCAAGCAGTTGAATCTGCAAAGATGCTTGATGACGATGAACTGAGGTGGGGTGTGTGAAGACGATGATGATAGGTGGGGTAGGGGGTTGAAGACGATGATGATGGGGTGGGGGGTGGGATGTTATGAAGATGACGAACTGGGATGAGGGCGGGGTATTGTAAAGACGATGATGGCGTGGTGGGGGTGGAGTACTGTGAAGACAACGATGATGGAGTGGGGGTGGGGGTAGGGGGTTGAAGACGACGATGACAGGGTGGGGTACTGTAAAGATGACAAACTGGGTTGGGGGTGGGGTATTGTGAAGACGAAGATGACGGGGTGGGGTGGAGTGTTGTGAAGACGATGAACTGGGGAAGGGATAGGGTGTTGTTAAGACGACGAAGACGCAGGAGGGGGGGAGGGGTTGAAGAAGACGAACTAGATCAAATTTTATCGATTGTTGCGTGAAGATGCGGGGAAGGGGGGAGGGGGTTGCTATAAAGACAATGATACGGAGGGATGGTTTTGTGCTTATATTTTTTTAAAATTAAGAAATTATAATAATTAAAGATTATATTAATAAAATAATTTAAATATAAATTTTAATTAAAAAATAAAATAAAATATTATGTCTTTTTCGATTCACGCACCTAAGGAAAGTGTAATACACTTTTTCTGTTAAATCAGCATTTTGGGCCTGATAGATACCAATTTTAAGCAAGTGTCTGATAGGTACAGACCTTAGTTGAGAGGTTTAAGTGAAATTTCGGGATAACTTAAAGTGGTTGTCGATGTCTTAAGCCTATTATATATAAAGTTATTTTACAAAGTAAGACAAACTTAGGCCCCGTTTGGCTATGAAAATTTTAATTTTTCGGAATTGGAGTTGGAATTGAAGTTGAAGTTGGAATTGGAGTTGTGTTTGTCATGAATATAAATTAAAATTGCTTTTGAAATTTTTTGAGAGAAGTATGAGTGAATATAATTCTGAAATTGTATTTGGAATTTTCATGGAAAACCACATACATTTTTCATTTTTTTTACTAAAGTAAAATAATTTTTCGAAAAAAAATAAAAACTTTTTGTGGCCAAACGACTACTAAATATAAGTTTTGTAGATTATAAGGAGCAAACAATTATTTAACATGTACAACTAAAAAGAAACTATATGTACCAGTAAAAAAGATTTTAGTCAATGATTTAGAATACTTTCAACAGACAAATTCATTTTATTTACTAATAAAGTTAGTCATTTAATTTCATCTCATACATTATTTAAAAAACATAAAGAATATATATATATATAGGGGTGTGTGGGCATGCGCGGCTATGCGTGTACGTGTTTAAAATATTAAATAAATATAATTGTAATGTATCATATAAAAGACTCTGTGCTGACAACATAGCGTGATATAAATGTAATATGAAATAAATATAATTATAATGTACCATATAAAAGACTTCGTGCTGATAACATAGCGTAGTATAAATGTAACATAATAAAACTTAATGATGAAAGGCAAGAGAGTGGAGTAGAAAGAAATAGGAATATGTAAAAGAGTGAGAAATTAGTAATTAGTACTCCCTCCGTTTTAAAAAAAATGACCTACTTTGACTTGACACAAAATTTAAGAAAATAAAGATGACTTTTGAATCTTGTGACCTTGAATTAAAATTGTGTCAAATGTATCAAAATGCTCTTTAATCTTGTGGTCCTAAACACGACATGTGGATAGTTGAAATTAAAATATTGTAAAAAAGGGAAAGGGGTCAACAGATTAAAAAGGAAAGTAAGTCATTCTTTTTTAAATGGAAGGAGTAGTACTATTTCCATTGATGTGTTTTACATGGAAAGTGAAATACTCCCTCCGTTCAAAAAAGAATGACGTAATTTCCTTTTTAATTTATTTAAAAAAGAATGATCATTTTCTTTTTTAACAACTTTTTAATTTTAATTTTCCACATGACATGTTTAAGACCACAAGATTGAAGGACATTTTGGTGAATTTGATATATCTTGAATTTAAGACCACAAAATTTAAAATTTTTCTTTATTTTTTAAACATCGTGTCAAGTCAAACTAGATCATTTTTTTGAAACTGAGGGAGGACATTGTATATAGACATTAAGTCTTGAAGAGGTGGGTATTCCACAATAGTGGTCCCTCCACATGGGCATTCACTTGCATTTATTCACAACAGTTCAAGTATTATTGTATGATTCAATTTAAGAAGTTGTCCAAACAATTTCATAAATCTAATGGATAGATGGCCAATTGTCTGCTAATTTGTTGTTTTAGGGAGTCAATGAAGTATGAGATTTGAGTCCTTATAGAAAAAAAGCTAGTGTATTTCGAGCTGAAGGAGCTCTTCTCGATGACTAATTTAGTTTATAACTCTTATTCTTGCGACTCTAAACTTGATTAAAGATAAATCCTTTTGCGAAAAGGATATTTGCAGGATGAACAAAAAGGATACACGAGAGAGGTTATTGTCATTGGTTAGTAGCAATAGACTAAGCAAAAATGAAAGTTGAAATGTTATGTGGTATGGTTTCTACATATCATACTTTTCACTAGCTATGTGCCCAAGGTTGTGGACATGAGATGGATTAGAATGATGTTCAGCAATGTCCTTGAAAAAAGAATGTTTTAACCTAACTTTGAACTACTTAACGAATAGAATTGACATGAACAAGTAATTCAAAATTCCCGACAAGAAGGAGAACACACATACACTCTGTGGGGCTTCCCATGTGTATTCATGGTAAAATATATTATGAACCAACGGGATGTTGCATTGCATCTTATTATTTATTTGACTCATTCATTACAAACATGAACATATGAAATTTTTTCTTCACTTGGATAGAATGTCGGCAAATTAGAGAATGTCTCTTTTTTCCATTTCTAGAACTCTTATGTTGCACACTATTAAAATAAAGAAATTTGTTAAAGTTGATGCACTTCAAAAGTGAGGAGGATCTTCAAAAGCATCAACTTATGTACCTTATGTTCTTTCTGTTGTGCTTGAGAAGGAGGAGTATATGAAATGTATTATGTGATATCTAGGTTAGGTAGCAGATATAATCATGGACGCCTTGAAAACTGAATTGTCAAGAGTGATTGTCATTGTTACACTAGGGTGTGCTCCTATGAGATTGGAAAAATTAACTATCCTCACGGTTATCTTTTAGTTTTTGTGTGTTTTATTATTTTATTCTTTTACGTGGATTCTTTGTGGTCTGTGGGGATGTGCGACATAATTTCCGAGGTGGTTGATTGAGAAATATGAGATATTTTTAAAAGGTTGGAAAGTTGATAAGTTTGACTTTAGTCAATAACCATAGAAGTTAAGCTCATATAAAATTTTTATTAGTGTCATTAGCTCCAGATTATGTTTTTTGGATTAGTAGCACTATTGATTTAGGTCCTGAGATATTCAGATGAGGTTTGAAAGTTGAAAACCTAATAGAATTGGCCAAAGTCAATGTTCGAGGTTATACACGTCATTTTAGAATTTTGATTATTCCACTAGATCCAATGAATCTTAGTTTAGTTGAGGTTTGGTTTAGTTTTCGAGGCTTTTGGATGAGTTTTGAGCGGTCATTTGAAAATTTAGAGATTTCTAAGATAACAGTTGACTTACGTTAATATTTGATCAAGATGACCTCGTTTGTATATGTTGATGATTGCATCATGTTTAGGATGTATCTTACAAGGGGTTTTTATTGTTGGTTTGTATTTGGAGATCTTGGGTAAATTTTGGATACTTGTTTGGAGTTTGAAGTTTTTCATCATTGAGTTTTCATAGTATCACCTAAATAAACTAAGCAATTTCTTATGCTTAAATCATACCATTATATCAGTATAAAATTTTTAGGACCAACACAAAAAGGTTCAATGCATTTTGAGTATGTATGAGAGATATATGACCATTTTAGTACGACCAACAGAAAACCTAATAGAATTGACCAAAGTCAATGTTCCAGTTTATACACGTTATTTTTGAATTTTTATTATTCCACTAGTCCGATGAATCTTAGTTTAGTTGAAGGTTTGGTTTAGTTTTCGAGGCTTTTGGATGAGTTTTGAGCAGTTGTTTGAAAATTTAGAAATTTCTAAGATAAGAGTTGACTTATGTTAATATTTGATCAAGATGACCTCATTTATATATGTTGATGATTGCATCAAGTTCAGGATGTATCTTAAAAGGGGTTTGCACTGTTGGTTTGTATTTGAAGATCTTGGGTAAATTTTGGATACTTATTCGGAGTTTGAAGTTTTTCATCATTGAGTTTAAATAGTATCACCTAAAAAACTGAGATATTTTTTATGTTTGAATCGTACCATTATATCTGTATCAAAATTTTATAACCAACACAGAAAGGTTCAATGCATTTTGAGTATTTATGAGAGATATATGATCATTTTAGTACGATCAACAATTACTAGTTTTCTGGTGCAATATTTATTCTTTGTGAACACAGTGGGCGTACAGTGAACACAAGTGTCATGATCTAAGACTACAACTTGAATGAGGTACAGTATTTAGAATCACTAGTGATCCAAAATGAATCCTTTATATTGGCATATTACTAAAATAAAATACTGAATTATGAGCGCGGGAAACATAAATCATAAAGAAAATAAAGAGAACTTTTATAAACTGAATATCCCAAAAATATACTGAAGTATCTTACATGAATGTATGGTTCAGCAGAAGATTACTAATTGTGTCTGAAAGGCTCTAATAGCTGAAGATATGTTATTGGGATAAGTCCCCAGCTAAATCAAATACAAAAAATTTAAAATATTGAAAATAAACTCCAACTATCCTCGAATCATGAGGACTCACTAAGTATAGAAAATTGAGTACCTAAGTTGGATGCAATGCAATAGAAAAAATATGGTCAATACATCTGAATGTACCGAGTATAGGAGCTATGAAAACCATGAACAAGTATATGAATCATGTCGTAAAACTGAAATTGGGTGAATCATATTTAAATTGAAGTATAATAATCCACATATTTCATAAATAAAGATCGAAAAATTATATTGTGTAAATATACATAAACTAATCATGTTTGGACTGAAAGCTAAAAAAAAAAAGGATAAGGGGAGGATAGAAGATGAAGGAATAGATTTAGGGGAAAAAAAGATAAGGATGTAGCGGTAGAGAAACGTAATAAATGAGTTGGGACTACCGAACTCATGCATAATAGATAAAAGTAAAAAAAATTATCACAAAATATTATAAGAAAACTAAATTTCAAGAAAGATCTACAATTGAGTATAAACCCTAAATTATAAAGTCATAAATAAAGACATCATAATAAAAAATTAATGTTTTTGTGCATAAGAATGAAAGATAAATCCTTACTGAAATCTCACAAACCTGTTTGATGGAGAACATGAACTAAAACTTAGATAATTTGATCTTGAGGTTGAAACCTTGCCCTTTACTTGAAAGAGATTTGAGAGAAAACACGTTTGAGTTCTATCTATTAAAACACTAGAATGAAAGGGAAAGAGTCAAATATTCGGATTAAAATCTCCCTTTGGAACATGAAACAACATAATTTAGACTTTTGGAAATCAGGAACTTACCAATATTCTCTTTTAAAACTATTTTGAAACTTTCTGTGGCAGTAGTCCACTAGTCACTCCATGACTCGTAGGTCATACATAAGTCATGGTCTGATGCGTGGTTACTGAGACAACTTTGAACAGGCTTTGGACTTGGATTCCATGAGTTGATAGTTCGACTCATACAATAGATCCACAGGTCATACTCTTAATTGTGGTCCTCGAGACTTTTTATTCATTCACTGGTTAAGAGTCTACGAGTGTTATGTATGTCTTGTACTATGATACAACTACTCGCACTTTATCTTGTGATTTTTGGATAAAATTTGACAACATTCTTTATTGGCTATCATGAGTCAACATTACAACTCATAGTTCCTTTCACGGATCATACATCAACTTGTGGGAGTTAGGGAGTTATACTTATTAAGGAATTGATTTCACAAAAAATCTCATGACTTTTGGATATTACTACGAGTCATACACTTGACTCATGGTTCACTAGAATGATGACTTTTCATTTTGTTTTTCTGCACTAAGTCTTGATCAAAGCATAGAAAAGTATGAGGTGTTACAATATCTTATACTTGAGATCATATGTCCTTGAATGAAAACTGAAAGAGATCTAGAATTGTAAGATAGAACTAGTAACATAAAACTAAAATTTTCAATTTAAACACATAGCATGATTAGGACAAGTTTAGACTAAGAGTAGGGAGTCAACTGAAATATATAGAGCATAAATGCATACAAAGGATCACGAATAATGAAAAAGAGCATGAAACATGGAGGAGTAACTAAAGATGGATGATCATTAGTTCAGGTTGTCTCGATGCTAGAAAGGAATAGAGGAGGGTACTCGTCCATCGTATCTGCTTCTGCTTCCCAAGTAGCTCCCTCAACCAACTATTTCCTCCATAAAATTTTAATTAAAGTGACCTCGTTATTCCTCAACTTTGAACTTGCCTATCAGGTATGTCAACTGGTACCTCTTCATAGGATGGACTATAATTCACATCAACACTCTCTTAAGGAATAAAAGAATGATGGATCACTAATGCATTTTTCAATAAGACACATGGAAGCTTATAAGGATTGATACGACTAAAAATCTTGTAAGACCCGATATATCAGAGACTAATCTTCCTTTTTTAATAAACCTTATTACTTCTTTCATGAAATACTTTCAAGAACACCCAACCATCAATAAAAAAACTCAAGCTCTCTCGTTCTCATATTTACATAATACTTTTGATTACTCTGAGTGATTTTTAATCTCTACTAGAGCAACTAAAACATTACCATAACCTAATGAACTGAATCTGTCCCTAATAAACTAGCTTAACCTACCTTAAACTAACAGATAAGAGATATATATCTTTACTCATAAAGTGCTTAAAAGGATCCATCTAGATAATAGAATGTAAATAGTTATTATAAGCAAACTCTATAAGAGGTAAATAATCACATCAATTTACATTAAATTTAATCACATAATCCCTCATCAAATCCTCTAGAATTTCAATAGTATGCCTTACATTAGTCATATTTATTCACGTAAGTGTTATTATATATATGCATTTAGCTTAGTTTTGAGGTCTTTAAGCATAGTTTCATGAGGTGATGTGCATATATAGTGTTCTTTGTGTATGTGTGTGCTAAGACTCATGTATTGATGGTTTAAGGTGAATTTGAATTAATTCAAGATAACAAACAACAAATAAAAGGCTACATGAGTTTATTAGTCAAAACATACTTGAATAGTTCTTGTTCTTGTGTTTTTTATGAGCTTTGACTGTTGTATTCTCTAATGGTTGTTATGAGATATTGTAGGATACCATTATATTTTCTATGGAATCTAAATTAGGTATGCACATAAGCTAAATGAGCCACAACAAGTGAGGACACAAGGAACAAGTTAGATGAAGGGCAAAGGAAGACGATTGATGTATTCTTGGGTCTTGACACTAGGGACCATGCCACACTATTTATTTTTTAAAATATGAAACTTCGGGTGCATCTATTTTTGATAAGGGTCCTTGATATGTAAATACTCAACATATCATCTTATTTTCTTTGGCAATGTGCTACACGTCGTGCCCTATGGTTCAAATGGTCACTGGTTTGGTGTTTCAACTAGATTTTCAATACACCTTTCAAAGACAAAAATTAACTTCACACTGCACACCCTCTTAATATGACTGGAACATAGTTTATAAGTTGGTTTAAGCTGAGGAAAAAGTGATCAGTGCATAAATTTCATGTGGGACAACTTATGGACGACTTTTAGGATTATATAAAGAGAATTTAGCCAAAAATACAACACATCTTGGGAGCACACACAAATTAGGGAGAAAATAAGACATGAAGGATATCAAACTAGGGTTCTTTTCTCCTTTAATTTTCTCTTTTTGTAGTTTTACTTTATGAATTAATTAATTGTGATTCTTCATAAGGTTATGAGTGGCTAACCACCCTCTTTTCAGCATGAAGGCTATGAAACATGAATTTTTGTTTTGGTTTTCTAATTGGTTCATATTTTTGTCTTGTTATATAATTGTTCTTGCATTTTTTCTTTACTATTCTAAAGATCCATAAACTTTAGGACAAATCTAAGTCTCAAATCAAATTGACCATAAGTGTATAAAGAACACAGAGAGAGTAGATCATATCTTTAAATGATTAGGGGATATTTATTAATGAATGATTTGAGATGAGGATATAGATATACCTAATTACCCCACTTGGTTACTAGACAGAAAGATAACTTTATGATTTTGATGTAGAGACTCACATTCTCACTCAATGATGTAGTTATGAGACTAATTTAGATAGATGACTTAGAGGATGACCATTCCTAAGTAATATTACCAACCCCATAAATCAACACTCATGATAATAACAAACACTAATTAGAAATTGCAACTATACATGAATGTGAAGTAACCCAACAACCCCATAACACTTCTTTATATTAGTTTCCTCCAAGGTTATTATCGTTGTTACTTTTGATTATTAGTTTTTGTTATAATTCTTTACTTTATTATTTCAAAATTATACTTGTTAAATTGATAAGTATAATGTCAATTAGACTCAAACTATCTTCAATTCCCTTGGGTATAACAAACTGACTCTCAAAAAGGTTCACTTTATGTAACGCCCCGTATTTCCCTAGCATAATCTAAGTCTCAATACATGAGTATTCATATATACAATTTTTGAAATACTTATTATTTCTCATTTTAGAGCCTGTCATTATGTAGGAAATTCAATTAGTTTTACAATGATATGAAATTCACCTAAATTTGATAATCGGGTAAGAAGTTATGGCGATTTTAAGTTTCAATCATTAAACACAGTCATTTTGACCCCTAGCACGTCGCGGAGTCATTGTAAATAACAATTGTCAATTTCAAGTATTTCTCCATGATAGTGGCACATCGCGCTGTAGGACCAGTTCATAATTGTCTAAATACAAGGAGGCAGCACAATCATGACATGCTGTACCAATGGTGAAAATCAGAATCAAAGGGGCACCGCGACTTCTTCGCGTCGCACCGTCATCCTAGTGTAATGCCCCGAGATTCCATTCCGAGACATCAGATGGTGTGTATGACCCCGAAGGACCACAAGCTAACCCTTTACTGATATCTGTACCTGTACATAACATAATATCTGAAATAAATACGAAAACTAGCCACAAGGTTCAACACATCTATGAATACTCATAATACAGAAAACTGAATACTAAAACATCTGCCTGAAAAGCCTCTAAACTGTCTGAACTATGGAGTTGATGGGATTGGTCCCCAACTAACTCCGTCAACTAAAAATAAAGAAATTCTGAACCAATAATAGTAAACTAAGATTCATCCTTGAAAGAAGAGGACTCACTGCTACTGCTACTGACTAGGACTGAACTGCTGAGGATACTCTAGATTCTGTGCCTCCAAACCTATGGTGTCAAATAAAACACCATAGCGCAAATGCATCAGTACAGGAATGTACCGAGTATGTAGACGAGGTAGGCTAATGCAAGGGCTTATGTATGCACAATATCTAAACTGAATAATCATGGAAATATTGCATGAGAACACATACATGAATCCATATACCATAACCAAAATCATCATAAATCTAGCTACTGAAACTCGAATACTATTTTACTATATATTGAACTCACTACTGACACTGAGATACTGAATCACTGACTTGTCTGTAACTAATAACTGAGAGTCTGGATATACTTACATCAAGGAATAAACTCTGAGATTACTGCTTTCGACTGACAGGATTAGAGATCAATTTTCTAATAGATTATTCTGTAAATGATTATCAAAGATAAGAAATATGATTATATCTGAATCTAACAACAAGAATACTCAATAGAAATCTGATACTGTGATCAAGCCTGTCTGGCAATATATCTAAGACTATGATATCAAATAACTGTATAAGAGACCAAGTCTATCTGATGGGATGGTCCATGAATCAATGGAACTATCTGAGTTCCTCATAAAGATAGATGACTGTATTTGACAGTCCTGATTTCTGAAGATTGATACTGAAATTGAGATTGAATCTTAAATGAAAATTGTAACTGTAGGAAGTACCTACTTAACCGACATGACCCAAGCTACCACAGGTGGGGTCCAACCTGTAACCCCACCTGGAAGGATGTCAATACTGTACCACGGGTAAATACCTCTCTCTGGTTAATCCTCTCTGACGGATGACCCTTACCAGGAAGTCGACCTAAGGCAACATAATAGTTAAATACTCTCTTTCTGGAGGTAACATCCTTTATTGACGGTGACTCCTGTATCCTGCACTGGCTACGTAGTTCTGGAGTTTAGGGATTGCTACTAATGACTCTGGCCTCTCTCACTGATGGGAAGAGCCGCCATCCCTTCCCTCGCTCGGTGCTAGTTTTTACTCCCAACTGAAAGACTCTGATTGAATCCTTCACTGACCACAACTGAACTGTATCTGATACTGATCATATTTCTCAAAAAATCAGACTGAGTTACGCTGAGATTACTTAGTTTCGTATCTGGCAAAAAAGGTAACGAATCATGGTATCTGACTGACGATAGAGAGCTTGAATAGATTACTCGAATCACTTATGAGATTAGAATTGAATCACTTGAATACTATTAGATCTGAGCTGATTACAGGACTGAGGCTAAATTACTAGCGATACAGAGATTACAGAGATAATTGAGATTACTGAGCTTTCTTAAGTTTTGCACTTGCCTGAGGATACAGAGTTCTATAGTTCACTAAGTTCTGAGAATCATGGCTTGACTAAAATTATCGGGAAACTGACACGGGCTCTAGACAACAACTCTATTGTTGGGTATAAATACCCCCAGGAATAGATAGCATAAAAGTACAGTATAATCATTATTAACTAGTATTCTCCACAATCATTTATTTATTATCACAAACATTCATTCATCATCCCAATCATTAAAGCATCTTCACATTAATTAAAGCATCTTCACAATCATTAAAGAATCTCTTCATGTAATTAGGAATCATGTCATATGTTCATTCCCATAATCATTAAGACATCACCTCAAGCATTTAAGGATCACAAACATCTAGTTATCATCACAGTCGCCAAGGGGTCACTTTAAGCATCTCAAAATCATAATCATATAATAATGTAGGGGAAATATGCTACTAGATCACACTCTATTCAACCAGGTTTTACCTCAACTATTTCATACCTATATCAGTCTTGACATGTGTTTGGATATCACATGGCTTGGGGAAACTTCATACTATCATGTCATAACTCACTTACTAACCACTTGGCATGTATTAAAAACTTAGCATATATCAAGAGCACATAATTAGGGAATTTACTACTTTTACATCTCCACTTGTTCGATATGGTCCTTCAACAAAACACTAGACATGCACGGGTTCACACTTATTTGGGGATTTCCTACTACTATGGAATAATTTATTTACTTGAGCATTATATCAAACACTAGGCATGCATAAACTAACTCACAATTTGGGGTTTCCTATTCAACATACTACAATGACCGTTATACTTCACCTAAGCTCTTTATCAAACCTATGGGGGACATGCTTCGCTTATTCAACCATTTATACACCCAAAATTCAAGAACACATCACATAGAAAGCAACATAAGGAAGATTCATCATAAATATCACATGGATTCCACCTACTAGGATCAAAGCTCATGAATCTTGTAAACAAACATGAATCAAAACTCAACAACACATGTAACATCAATTTCAACTCATACAAATCATGGAATCTCACAAACATAAAATCTTCATATTTTAAAAAGGATTCTTGAGCTCCTTGGATGAAAGGGACCTAAGAATCAACATCTACATACCTTAATCTTTGAAATTGGATGAATTCTAATGCTTGAGACTCGATCCACACTTGTAATAAATGATTATCGAAGAACACACTATGAGGAACTTGATTCTTGAAGAAATCTTGAAGAATTTATGGATGATTTTTGGAAGATTAGGGTTCTTGAATAAAACCCTAGATATTTTCTCTTAAGGGAATTGGAAGAGTAAATGATGAAATTAAGGTTTTGATGGGGTTCCTCATATTTATAGAGACCTCCAAAAGATGGAAAAGGACCAAAATACCCTTGCAAAAATGTCCTTAAATTTTTGGAAAAAAATAGCTGACGACATCCGTGACAAGCCATCAAGCTAGTCATAAGTCATCACGAAATATCGTCACAAAAGGGTAAAATTTTGATTTTCTGGTTAAGGTTGACGACATTGGTGATAGGCCATCATGGGTATGATGACTTATTACAAAATGTCATCGATGGGGGTAAAAATCTACCCAGGGATGACGACATGGGCGATAGGTAATCACGGGCATGACGGCTTATCACGAATGTCGTCACTCAGTTTCCCATCCTGACATGCTGGAGTAAAATAGGCATAACTCCTTGCTCAGATATCAATTTTTGACTAAATTGGTATCGTTGGAAAGATAATTCAAAGAGATTTGATTTGATATATAGTAAGTACTCTAATTCTATATATATAAGTAGTTAAGATGTATTGAAGTTGACACAAGTTTTGACGCTCACTAAAACTTAAATGATAGGAAAGATTTCAACTCGTCCTTGAGTTAGGGGACCTCTATGATCTTAATTCTTTCTCAAATAGATTCCCACACTACATAATTGATTAATACACTAACTTACATAGGATTCGAGGCTTTTGGAACATCTATGCATATGAATGACAAATTTCCATTCTAGTCCAAAATATAGGGTATTACACCCAGTGCCTAGTGACACGGCACGATAGTGCCGCGTCGCACCAGGTGCCCATTTTGGAATAATTCGACGAAAATTAAAAGTTTTACCCAAGGGTAAAATAGTTCTTTCCCCTAATTTTAATCCACCCAGGTGTGCTTTTAAGCCCTTAAAACATTTTTAAACTCATTATTTTAATTATTTCCCCCCAAATCAAGAAGGTTTCTCTCCCAAATCAAGAACCTTAGCTCTCTAATTTTAAGACCAATCCTCAAGAACTCACCCCGAACTTCAAAAAATTAACTATCCCAGGTATGTTAGATGTTCATCCATGGATTTCTTTCATCCATAGAGCCCAAGTAACCTATTTTAATCACCAAGTTATAATTTTTCAAATTATTATGTTTTAAATTATGATTTCATCCATGAATCTCCATGCACTATTGATTTTATACCATGTTACTATGAAATTATCGTTACTATTCAATTCTTCATGTGTTAATATTATTATTTATTGAATTAAACCATGATTTAGTACTATTATGTTGAATTCATGCTATATTTCTAAGTTTCATGGTATTCCTATGATTGTTTTAAACGCAGAACTACAAGTGTTTGATTAAATGACTACAAGAGTAATTGATTTAAATAAAAGCCTTCATGTTTTGTCCTTCAAGCTTTAGTGCAATTTTACTATTATTTTTTTGAGTCCTAGGGGTATTGACTATCCAAAATCCATAGCTTCTTACTTAGTCTAGTATTAGTATATTACAGAATAGTCTTTAGAATTTATTATGGGAATTATCAGAACAGTCAGTTACCAGTCAGATGAACTCAGAACAGTCTAGTATTTCAGTGTCTTTCAGTTAGGAATAGGATTTAGCACCGAGCGAGTGTAGGTTTGGAAGCTTCCCCATCAGATAGGCAGAGTCATTAGTAGAAGTCCCTATACTCCAGAACTACATAGCCAATGTAGGGTATGAGAAGTCACCCATCAGATTCAGCTTGACTATCTCGCAGGGGTCACCCATTAGTTCAGGCTTAACATTCTTAGTCCTTTGGATATTATATTTGTTTAGTGGATCCACACAGCCATCATTAGTACCCATGGAACATTATTAATATCCTTCCAACTAGAGTTACAGATTGGACCCCAATTAGGCCAAACTGGGGAATGTCGGTTAGATGATACCTCCCACAGCCTCAAATATAGTCTCAGTTATAGTCACAATTCAATTATGCAGTCTTAGAGTTTCTTGACCAAAGCATGTAAATATCAGTATCTTTCAGTATTTTAGTTTACAGAATTTACTCAGTCCATGTTATATGCTTGGTCATACATCCCCAGTGTCCACAGATTTTCACGTATATTTAGTATTTATAGTCTTTCATGCATACTCAGTATTTATAGATTCTCTAAATTTTTAGTATCTACAGATTCCATGTTTTTACTCATTACTCCATGTTTTACATGCATATTCAGTTAATTGTTATTTCTGTTCATGAAACCATGTCTATCAGCCTACCTTATTTGGCATACCAGTACATTTAATGTACTGATCACATACCTTTTTTTGTGCTATGATGTATTATATCATAGGTGTTGATGCTCAGTTCTTGGACCATGGTTAGACTTCACTTCTAGGCTATCAGTAGTACGTTAGCAGTGGTGAGTCCTCATTATTCGAGGATAGATTATTTTACTTTATATCCTTATTTCAGTAGTTAGCAGATTTAGTTGGGGGACTATCCCATTAACTCATATTCAGTCAGTCAGTTTTAGAGGCTTTTCAAACGTTAGAGTTAGTTATTCAGTATTCAGATATTACCGTTAGTTATCCTGTTTATCATTATTTTTTTATCAGATTCAGTCAGTTATTTATATCGACTCATCTTTCATTTTTAAATTCAGTTATTAAAACCTTATGGTATGTCAGTATTCTTTCGCATTTATGATCATGTTATCTAGTGCTCATGACAGGTACTAGCTCATGGGTTAGCTTGTGGTCCCTCGGGGCTGTAAGCATCGTGTGACTCCTAGGGTGTACTCTCGGGGTATTACACTTTACAACTTGTCTGACCACGTATACATACGTGTGCATTTGGATGCAACAAATTTTTGGTGTCTGTGCTTGAGACTTAAAGATTAGTGGATTTCTACTTTTATGTTTTTTGTTTTATTTGATAAGTGCTAACAACTTGGTCTTAGATACTTATCTTGTAGGTATAGGTTTGTAAAGCTACTTTACTGGTAAGGGATAAGGATTTACCAATCGAATCCTAAACTTGAGCGTCTCTTACATAAGTTGAGAAGATAATTAACTATTTCTTACCCAATGTCATAGGTTGAGAAGGATAAATAGGCCGAGTTTGCTCCTGATGTCATGACAATACCAAGGATTGTGCTCTAAGTGGAAATTCTATTTGCAATAAATATTACCACTGCCATCTGCAAACCTCAACCTAGAGGTAGATTTGAGTTGAAATAGAATATGGAACAATTGCTGCAAATGAGTAGATAGTTCACTAGTTAGAGTTATAAGGAACCACAATTCCATCTTTTGAATTCTCTAGAGATCAGTGAGATGTTCATTCCTACAGGGGTGTCTATAAATTATATAAGGCTTATACTTTTCCTATTTCACTATAAAAAAAAGCTAAGATGTAATGACCTTTCTGCTCATTGTCCATATTCTTGCTTATTTTCACCGCTAGAGCTTCTCTATAGCTGTCACAAGTCATTATTGTCTTACTGGAACTGATAGTTCACATACCTGGTGGTTCATTTAGTTTTTAGAACCACTTAGAAGTCTTTGCTAGTTTCTATTGGCCATCAAGTGAAAACTTTAGTAAAACAACCTTAAATGTGAAATCCAACTTTGCTAACGCATCCAAAACATCAAAATCTATATGGTTGCATATCTAATTTACTTGAATAAGACTCCGGATACATCTTGAGGCATTGGACGAAGCCCAAAACCAAGTTCCATGCTTCTTCCAATGTCTGGCATATAGAGAGATGCCTCAATCGCATTGGGTGAGGTATGAATACATGAGCTGCAAATGTGGCCAAGTGGGGCGCACGATCATGCTACCCGAGGCCTGAACAAGGCCTATACAAATGCTGTCTTGCCAAAAATTTTGGCTATTTATGCCTCCTGTTTGAGTCCTAAAACCCTAAAAGAGTGAAAAATCTTAAAAGTTAGTCTGATGGTTTGATTAGAAGCTTGAATAACTTGTGTAATTGAATTTCTCTACAAATCTAAGGTAAGATTCCTTCAAGTTTGGTGTTAATTTCTTGATTACTAGACCCAAAACCCCAAATGGGTTGACACTCATTAATTTTAGCAACAAATGTGATTGATTTACTCAAATTTGTTGAGGGTTATAACTTCCTAATAGTATTTGAAAAATGGGTTGGTCTCAAAAAATTATTTTTTAAAGGTGGGATTCACTTGGGGGATTGGTGTCATTTTGGACCCATGACACAATGGCGCCATAATTTGTATTGTAATTCTTGTAATAATGCTTAGATTGTGTTGTGATAGCTTGGCTCGTGGAAAAAGCTTTAAGAAAAAGGGAAGGAAAATCTTGTTGGTTCGTGAGCTACTTGGACTTAAGGTAGGTTAGGCTTAATTGTAGTTAGATTGAACTGAATTGAAGTATATTTATGATATCTTGTGAGATTGGGCGGGGTCTTAGATGATAAATTAGTAAATAGTAATTCTTGGAATTAGTTAATTCTCATAGTATATTAAATTTGTAAAGTGTGATGCTCGACCTATAGCCTAGAACCTTGGATAGTTCTACACATAGTCTCATAAATAATATGAAAACACTTTAGTTGTTCAAGTAGATATGACTGTTGTTGTTTGCAAACCTCAAGAGTATGTTGACTTAAATATGTTAATTTATAAAATGGCCTAAGTTTGTGGGATGATTATTAAAGAATACTTGAAGATAATTTTCCCTATAGACCTAGTAAGGATTGATAAGCCCTTATGGTGTGATTTTGATAACCTACACTAATTCCAGGTAGAAATTAGTCTTGAAAAGGAGAACTTTGGTATCATTGGGATTTAGGAGTGGAACTTAACCTGCCTCAAGCTTGAACTATGTAACTCCTTAGTGGTTTAGATAGTTGATAAATGTCTAAATTATGTTATTGAGATTATAATGGTTAAACCCAATTATTGATTTATGCATGTGGTCAATGGATCGATAATGTGTATTTTTGATTGATTATGTTGTCTTCTTGATATGGATAGCCTTGGAAATGCTTGGTGAATTTAACCTATGGTTATTCTATTGCTTAGCTTATTGATTGGTTCATCTAGTAAACCTCTAATCACGTTACCACTCTTGCTATGAACCAAGCCTAAGGATTAGGTTAATGTTTATGTGAAGGATTTTCCTTTTTGGGTTTGTATTGTAAAAAGTAGGAGTAAAAGAAGCCTCTAGAGAGCATACACTTGACTTATAATTGACTTCTAATAAATATGTTAACCTTGGAAAGGTGGTGATTACGTATATCATTTAAATATTCATGCTCATGCATCTAATTATATTATGCGGTGATGATTAATAGTAATGTATGATGGTATTTGTTACCTTACATCACTTATACTCTATTATCATGGTCTTGTACATATTTATTGATTTGACTACATATGTGTGTGTATATTATTGTCTTCAAGAATGTGTTAATTTTATGATGATGCCCGATGAATCCAGAGGATATAATAATGTTATGATGATGCCTGGTGAATCTAGAGTATATAATGATATTATGATAATGCCCGGTGAATTCGAAGGATATAATAATGTTATGATGCTGCCTAACAAATCTGGAGGATATGTTAATAATATAATAATGCCCGGTGAATACGGATGACCTGTTGATGCTATGATTATAATCGATGAATTTGAAAGAGGTAAAGATGTTATGATGATGTTATGTGTGTGTATATATAAATACATGGATATATGAGAGGTTTTCCCGTGTATGGATAAACCCGTTTGTGTACTTAGGACATGATGTCTTCCTTGGTAAGTCATTATTCATTCTTTATCATTTATTGCTAGTTGAGAGGTGTGACCTTTGTTAACACTAATTAGTAACTAGAAGTAAATTTTGCAGAGTATTGCGTTAAGGCTAATTGGTATGTGTAATCTTGTATAGAACTAAGGGCTTACCTAGTAAATATACTTGACGTGGATAAATGGTTATGTTATGAATTTCGCCTAGTAAAGTGGCTTATGTGATAACTTGTTGTCTCTACTAAGTGGTTATGACTTGTGGGCTAGAAGCCTCATGAACTAGTTAGTAGACCTTATTTAAAATATGGAAACTAGTCCTTAAGGTTGTAGCATGCCCAATGATAATAGACTTAGCATCGTATGATGAATAGTTAAATTGACATCTAGAATGTAATGTCATTGATGGCTTAAATGATAATTTATATAATTAGGATGCTGACTAGAAAATGACTTTGGATGGGTAAATAAATAATTGTGTTGGTAACTTGTAGCTTCCCTATTTGATGACTTCCAATCTATAAGACTTGCAAACTAAGTGTCTCCTGGGAATGGTGTCTAGCTAGTATAGACTAGATATGGAGTTTATTAATGTGTTAGAGATTAAATTACTATATAACTATGCTATAGTGATATCGGTTTTGTGGTGTCAAACTGTGGTATCGATGATGATTGTAAACCTCGGTAAGAGGCCATGGCGGAAATATGAAATTCGCGACTTTAGTGAGTTGTTTGTTTAATTGTGCCTTGATATGTTGATGAATTGATCTTTTGTTGTACTCTTCGGTGGTATGGGATGCCGTGATGAGTTCTTCGCTTTTTGTTCTTTTGTTGTACTCTTTGGTGGAATGGGATGTCGTAATGAGTTCTTTGCTTTGTTTTCTTTGGGTAGACTTTCCGATGTTATGGGATGTCGTGGCAAGTTCTTTTGCTTTACGCTCTAATAATGGTAGGTGTGATGATTATTGTAATTACATGAACATTTTGGTATATGTTGTTATGGAATGTCGTTCTATAGTTCTAGTTTATTAGTTATCTTATACACTGATATTGCAGAAGATTCAGGTTTGATTTTGTACCTTGACTATATGATATTGCCTTACTTTATATCATCCTTATATCATAATTTAGCTCAGTCGGCCAATGATGCCTACTGAGTATCGGTGTTTCGGTACTCATAATACACTTCTGTACCTTTTTATGCTGACCCGAGTTTTAGTTGCTGTCGTTCAGTTGTGATCATAATGTGTTGATCCTCAGGAGACAGGGTGAGATCTTGGAGTTTGAGTTGCCCTTTTTTTCCCTCTATCTTTATTCTGTCATTTGTATTCGAGATGAATTTATGAGACTAGTTAAGACTATTTAGACTTTGAGTTGTAATTCCTATTGTCAAATCTATATGATCTTGTACTAATACTATCAGGTCATGTGATTGGTATTAGAATGTCGGTTTTCTTTATAGTGAAATAATGTTGCTTATGTTATGTTCTTGTATAGGGTCCATGTGGGATATTTCTACCAAGGTAACCCATTTCCCTAATTTCGAGTTAGGGTATTGGCTTACCTACTGGTGGGTTGTAGTAGGTGGATCATGACTCAAAAATTGGGTCGTGACAAATTGACATCAGAGCCTAGGATTCACCAATATTATTGTACAAGAGAAAGTGTCTAATTGAGTCCTGCAGATCAGAATGCTGACGTTCATTTCCTCTCTTCGAGAGGCTATGGGACATTTTTAAGAATCTTTCACTTCTTTCCTTCATATTGTGCTAAGAGAATGAGTTGGTTTGTTGGATATTCATTTGAATTTACTCTTTCACAACGCCTAGAACTCCTACTTCAGTTATGCGAGAGGAAGGTCTCAAAACCCAGACTTGATGTGTTCCTAGTTAGGGATCAGGGTGGACTACCTCAGAATCCTATTCCTGCACACGAGCTGGAGAATCATCCACCTCAGCAAGCGGTGGGCCAAGGACCAACCCAGTCTTCACTAGGATTCGTCCCCTCTTCTTTGCTTAGAGATGATTTAGTTTAGCTATTGGGTATTATTAATGGTTCGCAGACTATTGGGATAGGAGTTTAGCCTGCAACTGCAACACATAGGGTGGAGGTCGCTCCTATTCTGATAGTTGTTCAGCTGATAGTTGCTCAGCCAGTTAGGACCCAGCCTATTATGTCTGCTGAGGAGCAGAAAATACAGGGTAGATTTTTAAGGTTAGCTCCACCTAGTTTTTTAGTTGCTCCTGGAGAGGATGTTTTTGAGTTTCTGACTACTTGCGAGGATAGGCTTCGTGGTTTAGGCCTTGTTGAGACCTGGGGTATGGATTACACTATATTTCAGTTGGACTTATCTGTTCGGTACTGATGGAAAGGGTTTGTGTCTTCTAGGCTAGTTGGATCTTTCCCTCTCTCTTGAGCTCAATTCTCCGAGATGTTCTTGGAGAATTATATGTCATGCAACTGTAATACCCCATACTTTTCCTAGCCCAGTTTGGCTCCTAGAATGTCAAGGGTCAAATTTGAAAATGAATAAATCTTGATACATATAGAATTTTAAATCTCTAGACCCACCACTGTGTAGATAATTGGATCAACTTTCCAATGATTCCAATTTTGCCTTAATCCGAAACTCGATTGAAAAGTTATGGCATTTTTAGTAACATAGTATGACATTTAGACAGGCACCGCATCGCGGTGAAGGAAAAAATTACAATTGTCTGATTTCCAGTGAAGCACCACGATTACATCGCGTCATAGAGAAACTCTAGTTCCTGTTCGTCCCTTTTCCAGTGGCACAACGCGATTACACCACATCGCGCTAAAGTTCAAAATGGCACTCGTCCTTTTTCAAGTATGGCACCACGTTGCACGGAGTGCCAAAATCAACTTCCAGTTTTCCGAAGTTTATTTTTAAAGGGTTAGTTTAGTCTTTTCCCAAGCCCCAATTCATGAATAACACTAAATTAATCCTATTCTAACCATTATATGCTCATTTTTCATCAACTTTCTCTCAAAGAAACCCTAGAACGTCAAAACTTGATTCCCAAGAAATCCAAATCCCATAATTTTTTCTCTATGGAAACTCAAAATTCAAGATTCCCAATTCAAGAACTTCAAGAATCTATCTTCAAGAGAACAAATAGGAATTCAAAATTAGGGCTGCTTCATCTTATCATCAATTAAGGTATGTGGGGTTTTTCAACAAGGATAATCCTTTCATCCTTGTTCTCAAAAATTGTTTTAAAGTTGATTTCGTATTAAAATTACATTTAGTTTAAAATTAGGGTTCATGCCCAATATTACTAATTGAAAGATTATGAGATTTGAAGTGATTTTGAAGATGAATTTGCATGTTTATTTTCGTATTTTCATACGTATTGCATTAATTTCTAGATTTAGACTAGAATCATCAATATTTTCATTATCTAACATGAATTTTATAATGATTTGATATGAAATAGATCATGGGTTATTAGCCCTAGTTTGAATATTGTTATTTCAAGAAGATTATGCTTTTAAGCATCCTATGTCTTATTATATTCAAATTTTGAACAAAGATTTGATCTTTCGATCTCAGCTTAGATACAGAATCCACTTTACAGATTTAGCTATAGTTTACAGTAAATAGATTTACAAGAGATTTTCATTGTAAACCCTTATATTAGTTTTTAAAAGTGGATTTCCAACAGAATGAGCATACATATTAAAAAGAGTAGTATTTAGCACTGAGTTGGGTATGTTCGCATACCCTAGAACTACGAGCCAATGTACGTTTAGATTATTAGATTATTCCCATTTCTATATGGATAATAGATACAAATGTGATCACTTATATTAGGTTATACTCCTTGGCAAGAGTATGACACCTCTCCCCAACCTGAGGTTTTTCCATAAAGGAAATAGACGTTGGACACTATGATAGCTCACATAGTGTATGTCAGTCAGAAGAACCTCCCTAGAGACTAAATCTTACAGACTACAGATTTTAGAATAGAAAAAAATAACAAAATAGTTTTTAGAATCTAAGTTTAAAGGTTCACAACTTTATTCAGATTTTGCTTTATAAAGACATTAGCTACAGATTTCAGCTTTCAGATTTCAGATATAAAAGTGAGTCCTTTCTACACTTAGATAGCATCATTACAGACATAATTCAATTACATCTTTTAGAACTATGTGTCATGACTCACTAGATTTATACAACATGTTTTACTACTCATGATTGCGATTAACAATTTTCAGTTATTCAAGCTTATGTGAGTCATCTACACTTAGGATGCATTCTTTGTAAATTTATAAAAATATTGAGATATTGATTTACTTATGCATTCACCCCATATGCTCAGTACATTCTCAAAGTACTGATCCACATATACGTCTATGTGCTATATTATTTAATAATGTAGGTACCAGTTTTGTGGTAGTCCATATATGATGATTAGACAGTTGTAGATTCCAGCCAGCAGATGATTAGTCCTCCTGCTTTGAGGATTTCAGTTAGATGTTATTTATGTACTTCACTATCTTACTTCATATATATTGATTAGAAGTAGCTGGGGTGGCATCCCAGCTATCTGTAGTTAGTATAGCAGAGGCTTCATAGATGTTAGTTAGTGTTAGTCATGTAATTTTAGTTCCGCTCTATAGTTTTATCTGAATGTAAAATTGTATCAGTATTGTATTTTCTCATATTTCACCATGATTATATTTCTGCATAGTAAACTTAATCATTTTATACATATTTAGATTAGTTTCTTAACAATATACCAGTACAAGGGTTAACTTAGGATCACTTGTAGTCCTAAGCATAGTGTGACAACTAAGGGTAGTCTAGGGTCGTTACAAAATCCTTACAGATCATATGAGAGCCCAGTATTCTAGATTGGAACAGGTTTCTATGAGAGTCTCCAAGTATGAGGCTCATTTCCATGAGTTAGCCAGATATGCAATTTCTATCTTGGATACAGAGTATGAGAGGGTTTGTTGCTTTGTGAGGGGATTGAGACTTCCTATTTGGATGGTTACTCAGAGTTTGGTTGCTACGGGTAGGACCTTCGCTTAGGTTTTTGATTATGCTAAAGTGATAGAGAACATGCAACGTGAGGGCCGTGATAAGAGGCCCAAGTATCAGGAAAGATTTTATGGGAGACAGTAGTTCTCGATTTAGGGGTGGTAATCCTTATATTGGACATCCTCTATGTCCATCCTTTCAGCCCCAGAGTTAGACTAGTCGATCATTTTAGGCAGCTTTTTAGACCACTGATGGAGGTTAGTTTAGTACTAGTGGTCTCCCTAGTAAGGGTGGTGATCAGTCCTTGAGAGGTTCATTGGTAGGCCATACTAGGCGTGTTAGCTATGCTGGATCAACCGGATCTATGAGTTTTGGTTCTACTCATAAGTCTTCTTTTACTTATGGACTTCTCGATCATTTTCTTAGAGACTAGTCGTGGGGCTGTGGTTGTTTCAGCCCAGGAAGATGCTCCCATTAGGGCAGTTCATCCTTCAGGAAGAGGTTGTTCGCAAGGTTGTAGGAGTAGCCACCAGGGTGCTCGAGGTGCTATTCAGGCAGGCAAGACAAAAGGTCGGTCAGGTGTCCATCTAGGTGGCGAGTGTGTTCAGTTGTATGCAGTACCTGCTAGACCCGAGGCTAAGACTTTGGATGCTATAGTTATAGGTGTGATCTTGGTATGCCGCAAGTCGGCTCTTGATTTATTTTATCCTAGATCCACTTATTCTTATATATCAACTTATTATGCACTAAAGTTTGACTTGACTAGTGATTTATTATTTGTGCCATTGCACGAATCTATACCTGTGGGTGATTCTTTAGTAGTAGATCAAATATTCAAATCATATGTTATGACAGTTAGTGATGTTGATATTTATGCTGACCTTATTATTCTTGATGTGTTGTATTTCGATATGAATCTAGGCATGGACTGGTTATCCCACAATCATGCGGTCACGGATTAGTTTTCCAAGACTGTTACCTTAGCCATTCCCAGAATACCCTTATTCATGTGGCAGGGAGCGATTAGCTGCGAGCCGATGGGGATTATTTCATATCTTTGTGCTAGATAGCTTATATTAAGGGGTTACGAGTCTTATCTTGCTTATGTATGTGATACCCATGTCGGGAGATGACACTTGACTTTGTTCCTGTTGTGTCTGAGTTTCCTGATATGTTTTCTTCTGATCTTCCTGATATTCCCCCCGACCTTGAGATTGAGTTTGCTATTGACCTTGATTCTAGAACCCGACCTATTTCTATGGCACCTTACTATATGGCTCCTGGCGAGCTTAATAAGCTAAACTCCCAGCTTTAGAATCTCCGTGGTAAGGGTTTCATTAGATCAAGTGTGTCCCCGTGGGGAGCCCCTATTTTGTTTATAAAGAAGAAAGATAGTTCGATGTAGATGTGTATTTATTATAGCAGATTAACAAGGTGATAGTGAAGAACCATTATCCTATGCCTCGTATTGATGATTTATTCACCTAGCTTTAGGGCACAACTGTATTTTCTAAAATAGATTTGAGGTCCAGATATCATCAGGTAAGAATTTGGGCTGAGGATATCCCGAAGAAAGCCATTAGGACATATTATGGTCACTATGAGTTTTTGGTGATGTATTTTTGGCTGACTAATACCCTAGCCATATTTATGGACTTGATGAACCATGTATTCAGACCCTATCTAGACTCTTTTTTTATTGTGTTCATTAATGATATTCATGTGTACTCAAAGAGTAGTTAGGAGTATGCGCAACACTTGAGGATTGTGCTCCAAGTCTTGCAAGAGCATATAATGCTTACCAAGTTCTCCAAGTGTGAGTTTTGGCTTGAGTCAATGTCATTTCTTGGACACGTGGTGTCCAAGGTGTGTATTATTATATAACCAGCTAAGATTTCAATGATTCATGATTTGGCTAGGCCTACATCTCTAACTGCGGTTCGTAATTTTATTGGTTTGGCTGGTTATTGTAGGCACTTTGTTGTGAGGTTTTCTACCATGTCAACCCTTATGAATAGATTTACCTAGATGAAAGTTCCTTTTTAATGGTCCGAGTAGTGTGAGTCGAGCTTTAGAAAGATCAAGGATTGTCTCACTTAAGCCCTGGTGTTAGCTTTTCCAGTTGAGGGTGATGGTTTTACCGTGTATGGTAATGCATCTGGTGTTGGTCTTGGATATATTTTGATACGGCGGGGTCGTGTTATTACCTATACTTCTAGACAGCTTAAGGTGTATGAGTGTAACTACCCCACTCATGATTTAGAGTTGGCGGTGGTAGTTTTTATGCTAAATATTTGGAGTCATTACTTGTATGGTATGCATTGTGAGATTTTCACCTATCACTGCAGCATCTTATGACCTAGTGAAAGCTTAATGCTCGCCAGCCTAGGTGGATGAAGTTGCTAAATGACTACGATATTTCCATCTTGTATCATCTGGGTAAGGCAAATGTAGTGGCTGATACCTTAAGCCGTTAGGCGGTGAGTATGGATATTTTTACATGTATATCAGTTTCTCAGAGGACCGTGGCATGGGACATTCAGTCCTAAGCCAATTTGATGGTTCACCTTGATATTTTGGATCCTGCGAGGATTTTATCTTGTGTAAAGTCGAGGTCCTCCCTATTTGAGTAGATTTGTAAACGTTAATTTGAGGTTAGTAAGTTGTGTCTTCTCCATGATCGGGTGGTAAGTGGTGAGTTTGGTAGACATACCATAGATTTTGAGGGTATCTTTAGATTTCAGGGTCATATTTGTGTTCCCCGAATTGATTACTTGATTCAGTCGATTCTACATGAGTCTCACAGCTCTAGATATTTTATTCATCTCGGTACATCCAAGATGTATATAGATTTGAGGAAGCTTTACTAGTGGGACGGTATGAAGAGAGAGATGGAAGACTTCGTAGCTTGTTGCCTATGTTGTTAGCCGATTAAGGCAGAGCATCAACGTCCACACGGTTTAACTCAGAGGTTACCCATTCTTGAGTGGTAGTGGGAAAGGGTTACCATAGATTTCATTAGTGGTTTGCCTCATACTACCTGTGGTCACAATTGTATTTGGGTTATTATGGATTGTTTGACCAAGTTGGCACATTTCATTTCTATTCAGATGACCTTCAGTGCTAAGAGAGTATCCCAAATTTATGTTTGAGAGATAGTTTGTTTTCATGGGGTCCCTGTGTCTATTATATTAGATTGTGGTTCTTTATTACTTCTCGGTTTTAGAGAGCATTTTAGGAGGAGTTGGGTACTCGAGTTGATTTGAGTACAACCTTTCTTCCACAGATAGATGGTCAGTTTTGGAGGATTATTTATGTTCTTGAGGATATGCTTTGAGCCTATGTTATGGACTTTGGAGGATAGTGGGATCAATACTTAGCACTAACGGAGTTCTCCTACAATAACAGTTATAATTCGAGTATTGAGATAGCGCTTTATGAGGTTTTGTACGATAGGAGATGTCATTTTTCTATAGGATGTTTGAATATTCTGAGGTTAGATCCTATGGTACCTATTTTCTTTAGGACTCATTGGATCGAGTCAGGGTGATTTAGGATAGGCTTAGAGCAGCCTAGAGTAGGCAGAAGGCCTATACCGACCATAAACTCTGTTCCTTGAGATTCAGAGTTGGTGATCTTAGGTTCCTTCATGTTTTACCTATGAGAGGTCTGATGAGATTTGGGATACAGGGTAATCTTAGCCCTTGCTATATTGGTCTTTTTGAGATTCTTCGTGTAGTTGGTAAGGTGGCCTATGAGTTGGATTTACCTCCAGACTTTGCTGCTATTTATCCTGTTGTCCATGTATCTATGTTGTGGAAGTATATTCTGGATCCTTCTCATATTCTTAGATGGGCCACAATCCATCTAGATAAGAAATTGACCTTTATAGAGGAACCCATTCTTATTTTAGCCAATGATGTGAGGTGACTATATTCTAAAGAGATTTCGGTAGTGAAGGTTCAGTGGAGGCACCACCCAGTAGAGGAGGCTACTTAGGAGATCGAAAGTGAGATGCGGTCCTAGTATCCTTATTTGTTCGAGACATCAGGCATCTTCTTCGTCTTTAACTTTTGAGGACAAAAGTTTCTTAGTAGTGGATGTTGTAAAGACCCTTCAGGTTATTTTCTGTATTCTTGCTTATTTTCACCGATAGAGTTTCTCCATAGTTTCCCCAAGTCATTAGTGACTTGTTAGAATTGATAGTTCTGTTACCTGGTGGTTCGTTTGGTTTTTAGAACTACTTTGAAGTCTTCGTTGGTTCCAATAGACCACTGAGCGATAACTTTGGTAAAATGGCCTTAAATAAAAAAACCAACTTTGCCAACACATTCGAAGCGTCAAAATCTATATGGTTGCATATCTCATTTGCTCAAATCAGATTCCGGATGCATCTTGAGGTATTGGATGAAGCCTGGAACTAAGTTCCAAGCTTCAACCGTTGCCTAACATAGAAAGAGATACCGCGATCATGGTGGATGAGTTGCAAATGCGTGAGCCATGACTGTGTCTAAGAGGGGTGTGAGATTGCGCTACCCGAGTCCTGGGCAAGGCCTATATAAATGTTGTCTTGCCTAAAAATTTGGCCATTTGTGCCTCCTTCTTGAGCTCTAAAACCCTAATAAAGTGTAAATCTTAAAAGTGAGTCTTGTGGGTTGATTAGGATCTTGAATAACCTATGTAATCGAATTTTGCTACAAATCTAAGGTAAGATTCCTTCAATTTTGGTGTTAATTTCTTTATTTCTAGTCCCAAAACCCCAAATAGGTTGAGGCTCAATTGTAGCCACAAATGTGATTGATTTACTCAAATTTCTTAAGAGTTATAGCTCCCGAATGATATTTGAACATTGGGTTTGTCACAAAAACTCATTTTTTGAAGGTGGGACCTACTTGGTGGTTTGGTGTCATTTTGAACTCATGACACAATGGCTCCATAATTTATATTGTAATTCTTGTAATAATGCTTAGATTGTGTTTTGATAGCTTGGCTCGTGGAAGAAGCTTCAAGAAAAGGAAAGTAAAATCCTATTGGTTCTTGAGCTACTTGGGCTTAAGGTAGGTTAGGCTTGCTTGTAGTTAGGTTGAGCATAATTAAAGTATATATGTGATATTTTGTGAGATTGGGTGGGGTCTTAGATGATAAATAGGTAAATAGTGATTCTTGGAATTAGTTGATTCTCATAAGATATTAAATTTGTAAAGTGTGATGCTTGACCTATAACCTAGAACCTTGGATAGTTCTACACGTAGTCTCATAAATAGTATGAAATCACTTTCGTTCTTCAAGTAGATAAGAGTGTCATTGTTTGCAAACCTCAAGAGTATGTTGACTTCAATATGGTTAGTTATAAAATGGCCTTAGTATGTGGGATGACTTTGAAATAATACTTGAAGATGATTTCCCCTTTAGACCTAGTAAGGATTGATAAGCCCTTATCGCGTAATTTTGACAACCTACACTAATTCCAAGTGGAAGTTAGTCTTGAAAAGAAGAACTTTGGTATCATTGGGATTTAGGAGTGGAACTTGACCCGCCACAAGATTGAACTATGTAACTCCTTAGTTGTCTAGATAGTTGATAAATGTCTATATTACGTTATTGAGATTATAATGGTTAGACCTTGTGGTTGGTTTATGCATGTGGTCGATGGTTGGATAATGTGTATTTTTGATTGATTATCTTGTTGTCATGATATGGATAACCATGGAAATTCTTGGTTAATTGAACCAATGGTTATGCTATTACTTAGCTTATTGATTAGTTCATCTAGTAAACCTCTAATCATGTTACAACTCTTTCCATGAACCAAGCCTAATAATTAGGTTAATATTTATGTGAAGGATTTCTCTTTTGGGTTGAATTGTAAAAAGTAGGAGTAAAAGATCCATCTTAAGAGCATACGCTTGACCTATAATTGTCTTGCTAATAAACATGTTAACCTTGGAAAGGTGGTGATTTCATATATCGTTTAGATACTCATGCTCATGCATCTACTTATATTATGTGGTGATGAGTAATAGTAAAGTATGATGGTATATGTTATCTTACATCACTTATACTCTATTATCGTGGTCTTGTACATATTTATTTATTTGACTACATATGTATGTGCATATTGTAGTCTTGGAGGATGTGTTAATCTTATGATGATGCCTGGTGAATTGAGAGAATATAATGATGTTATGATGATGCCTGTGAATCTGAAGGATACAATAATGTTATGATGATGCCCAGTGAATCCGGAGGATATAATGTTGTTATGATGAATTCCCAGTGGATCCAGAGGATATGTTGATGATATGATAATGCCCGGTGAATCCGGAGGACATGTTGACGCAATGATGATGCCCGGAGAATCCAAAAGAGATAAAGATGTTATGATGATATTATGTGTGGTGAGCATATATATATAAATACATAGATATATGAGACGTTATGCCATGTATGGCTAAACCTATTTGTGTACTTAGCACATGATGTCTTCCTTGGTAAGTTGTTATTTATTCTTTATCATTAATTGATAGTTAAGAAGTGTGACCCTTGTTAACTCTAATTAGTAACTAGAAATAGATTGTGTCGAGTATTGGGTTTAGGCTAATTGGTATGTGTAATCTTTTATAGAACAAAGGGCTCACCTAGTAAATATACTTGTTATGGATAAACGGTTATGTTATGAAATTTCACCTAGTAAAGTGGCTTATGTGATAACTAGTTGTCTCTACTAAGTGGTTATGACTTGTGGGCTAGAAGCCTAGTAAACTAGTTGGTGGACCTTACTTAGTTAAAATATGAAAACTAGTCCTTAAGGTTCCAGCATGCCTAATGATAATAGACTTAGCACTGTATGATGAATAGTTAAATTGACATTTAACATGCAATATCGTTGGTAGCTTAATTGATGATTTATATAATTAGGATGCTAACTAGAAAACAACTTCGAAAGGGTAAATAAACAATTGTGTTGGTAAGTTGTAGCTTCCTTATTTGATGACTTGCAAACTATAAGACTTAAAAACTAAGTGGCTTATGGGAATAGGGGCTATCTATTATTGACTAGATATGGAGTTTATTAATGAGTTAGAGATTAGATAACTATATAACTGTGCTACGATTATATTAGTTTCGTTGTGTCAAATTGTGGTATCGAGGATGATTGTAAACCTCGGTAAGAGGCCATGGCAGAAATGTGAAACCCGTAGCTTGATTTAGTTGTTTGTGTAATTATGCCTTAATATGTTTATGAATTGATCTTTTGGTGTACTCTCCAGTAGTATGGGACGCCGTGACGAGTTCTTGGCTTTCTGTTCTTTTGGTGTACTCTCAAATAATATGGTACACCATGATGAGTTCTTTGCTTTGTGTTCTTTGGGTGTACTTCCCAGCGGTATGGGACGTCGTGATAAGTTCTTTTTGTTTACACTCTAATGATGGTAGGTGTGATAATTATGGTAATTACATGACCGTTACGGTATATGTTGTTATGGAATGTCGTACTATAGTTCTTATTGATTAGTTATCTTATACAGTAATATCGAAAAAGATTTATGTTCGATTATGTACCTTGACCTTAGGTTATTATCTTACTTTATATCATCTTTATATCATAATTTAGCTCAGTCGGCTGATGATGCCTACTGAGTACCCTTATTTTGGTACTCATACTACATTTCTGTACCTTTTTAGTGTTGACCCGAGTTATAGTTTTTGCGATTGAGTTGAGATTGTTTTTTGTTAATCATCAGGAGACAGGGTGAGCTCTTGGAGTTTGAGTCACCCTTTTTTCCTCTATCCTTATTTTGTCATTTGTATTCGAGATGAATGTATGAGTCTATTTAAGACTACTTAGACTTTGAGTTGTAATTCCTATTGTCCAATCTAGATGCCCTTGTACTAATACTATCAGGTCTTGGGATTGGTATTAGAATGTCGGTTTTCTTTATTGTGTAATATTGTTTCTTATGTTGTGTTCTTATATAGAGTCCATATTGGATGTTTCTACAAAGGTAACCTATTTCCCTAGCTCCGGGTTATGGTATTGGCTTACCTATTAGTGGGGTGGGTTGTACTAGGTGCCATCATGACTCAGAAATTGGGTCGTGACATAAGAATTAGTTTTATGGATAGCGTGTGAATTCTATCACAACATTGGATGATCTTGGAAGAAAGTTCCTCATCATATTCTTTTTATCTGAGAAAATTGCAAAATTGAGAAGTGAAATCCTTAGCTTCAAGAAAAAGCTCAAGGAGAACTTGTATCAGTCTTAGGGACGATTCAAAGGTCTTTCCATAGAATAGACACATCATCAATAATCTAATAAGATATTACCTCACACTTTTGTTGAAAGTCTTAACCAACACACAAAGAATTTGCTAGATTCAGTTGCAGGTGGCCAAGATTTGGACAAAACATATTCACAATTGTATACTATATTTGATAAAATTACATAGGGTAATCCGAATTGGCATAGTGATACCTCAAGAGCTATAATTAAAAATATTTCAGGATCATCAAAAGGGGATGCGATCATAGCATTTGCTACACATATTTCTACTTTTTAGAACCAAATAATGATTCAGCTCAACAAGTTGAGTATGTCTCAGGGGTAAGCTCCATCTAATGTTGTTCAACCTATGTAGCAAGTGTATGTTTAGTGTTAAGTCTTTGGAGAAAGTAATAATTATATATCCCTATGTAGAGAAAAACTTAAGTCATATTGGGAAATTCACAAAGTGGAAACCAAAATTTACAATCAGAATTGGCAGACTTAGCCCAACTATGCATGGGCGAACACGAATTTTTAGTAGCAAGCTCAGTCCAGCAATATTGAGAGATGGTCAAAATGATTATGATTTAGTAAAAAAATATGGCTCTAGAGGTGAAAAATAAGAAAACTCAAAACTCAGGCTTTAGAGAAACAACTAAGCCAAAGAGCTTAGGATCAAAATACAAAACTCAAGGAGGGTTTTCTGGTCATATAGAAAATCCCAAATAGGTTATCGTAATCACCTTAAGGAGTGGTAGAGAATTGAAAAAGGAAACAGGAACTCATAATCATGAGGTGAAAGAAGAGTTTATAATCCAATCCCTGAGACAAATAAGTACTGGAAAAGTTGGTTGAAAAGAAAAATATTGAATAGGTTGAGCTAGAATCAAAGATACTACCACCACCAATCCCTTAAAAGCTTAAGAAAGCCAAAGAGAATTTTTGTTTTTAGTAGTTCTTTGACATATTTAGAGAACTTTACATTAACCTTTCTTTGTTAGATATTTTTAAGGGAATGCCGAACTATGCTAAGTACTTGAAGGATGTGGTAGCAAAAAAAAAAGGCTTGGTGATATTGAGGCTGCAACACTTAAATAAACAGTGTAATTCTATAGTTATGAGCAAGATGACTAAAAGTCTGAAAGACCATGGAAGTTTCACCCTCTCCATACAAATTTGTGACAATGATATTGTTTAAGATCTATGTGATTTAGGGACAATCATAAACTTTATGCCATTTTTAATGTTTAATACTCTTGGTTTGGGTAAGTCAAGTCCATCCTAAGTTGTGTTATATATGAAAAAAAAATATCTAGATTCGTCCCCAAAAGAATTGTTGAGAATTTTCTGATTAAGGTTGGTAAGTTTGTTATTCCTACAGGCTTTATTATTCTTTACTATTATGTAGATAAAGGGTATCAATCATATTGTTATGTACATTCTTGCTACTAGGTGAGCTTTGATAGATGTTACAGAAGACATGCTAAAGATTAGACCGAATGATAAAGATGTGGTCTTAAGAGTGTAGAAAACACTTAACACACCCCCACTCTACAAAGATCTCTAAATGGTCACAACTATGGAATTGGATAAGTATCGGGTGGAGGGGTGAGAACTTCCCATTACCTTTTTGGACTCTCTCATGGAGTTTCCCAAATTGACGACTAAGCCTAGTCTTGAAAAAGTAGAAAGGAATCCTAAAAAGGTGAATGTAAGAAAAGCTGCAAACCATAATTATGAGCACTCAAGAATTTAAGAGTACGAGAAGATAGGCCTTGAAAGGGAAAAAAGATGAGAGACTGTGGATTATAGTTGTGATGTGTGTCATGCTGCAATAATAAATCAGGAACTCCTTGGGAGGAAACCCAAGTTAAGGTAGTTTATTTTCATCCTTCATTTTTTCTATAAATTGCCATTTGTTTTTTTTTAGTTTTGTGTTTACAAGTTGAAAGAAAGTCTGAGTACCTGAGATATAATCTAAGGAGAATGGAAAAAACTAAGTGTAGGGTCCTCCCGACCTATTGATGGATATGATACTATTAGCTAGGCCTAGAGGCCTCAGGAAGTATTTCTATTTTTTATTCTTAAATTGTACTTTGGGGATAAAGTGTGATTCTAAGTATCTGATGGGAAATCTTCTAATATGTTTAGGTTGAAGTGAGTTATAGGAGTCTTGTAGTTATTTGCTTATGTTGCTGAAAATTTTTAAAAGTGCCAAAAGATTTTCTTTTAGTAGTTTTTAGTTTTATTTTGGTTTTAATTTCTTTAGGATCCACCCCTTATTTTACTTTTCAGTTCTTTCTCAAGGGGGCGCCCTTTGAACCGACTATCCATTTTTCCTTTTAGGCATAAGTTTAAAATTTTTAGTCATAGGTTACAGACTTTTCCTGACGATGGATGGATGAGGGCCGTCTTGAAGAAAAATTAGTCATTATGATTTAATAAGTAGAATCCTTTCACTAATTGGATAATAGGTGCTCTTGTTAGACTATATGACTACATGATGAAAGTTTGTTTTCAATGTGAAAGTATGTGTAATGAATTGCATAACTATTTATGATACACCTAGGCTAATTTATTTGACACATTTGATATTTTAACTTAATGTTTAATTCACGTGATTGCTTGATTAAGAGTCTGTAGGCATCGTTCTTGATTTTAACATGTGTTATTATATGTAAGGTTTTCTTTTTTTATATTCCATACTTGCATATTGATATCTATAACTTGCCTTGCATCTTTACAAAAAAATGAAGAATATTGAGTTTAGGAGATAATATTGGCATTTCTTTGATTACACATTTTTTATACCTTATTGTATCCACCCTCAAAGTATGATTTATGTTATCCCCGTTGAGCTTTTATCCTATTCTTTGGTAGCCTTATATGAAGCTTGTTCCCTTTCATTCAATAAACCATTAGTTTGATCCAGAAAACTTAAGTGATTTAGTTAAAGAAGTAGGAAAAAGTTAAGTTGAAGCCCCAAAATAATATTTATTAGTGTGTTGAAAAATTTTGTGTTATAGGTTGGGAGTATAGTAAAAAGAGAAAAAGTGTTTTAAAAAAATAACAAAAACTCCCTAATGTAAGATGTGTAAGATAGATTAAAGAGTGGCATAATAAAGAGAGTTATGGAAGATAAAATAGGAATTTTAAAAATCAACTATGGAATGTGTGATGTATTAAATCCCTCGGGAAAGTTAGTCACTATTCTTGTCCAAAATAGTTTCTACCTATCCCTTAGCCTATATTACTACCCTTAAAATCCTACTTGATCTTGAGATTTGATATTCTTATATTAGTGGAGTACTACATTAATGGAAAGACTATGGTTCATCTTATGTTGCATGTGAATTCCTTCTGTGAGTGAGCGTAATTCTATTTTTACACTCTATTCTTGTATTAAATTGCATACATGTTAGTGAATTGGGTGACTCTCTTTGTCTGAAGGTCACATGTTTAATGAAAGATGAGTAATTTATTTGATTCTTTAATTGAGTAATTTAATGATTTTCTAATATAATTAAGTCAATTCTTGAGGCTAGGGAGTGTTGAACTAAGATTCATGAGTTTTCAATTGTAATGTAACATTCTTAATGTAGAACTTGTTGTTTGTGTAGTCGTTGTAATTCTAACTTGAGTGTCATATTTCAAGTAGTAATGTTAGAGTCTTCCTTTACTGTTATTAGTGTAAATATTTTTTCGAGGATGAACAAGGCTTTAAGTACGGGGTGGTGATCTTAGGCATATTTATACACCAAATTGTCATTATCTACGCGCATTTAACTTAGTTTTGAGGAGTTTTAAGAATGGTTCGTGTGGTCATGTGTGCATATATCATTATTTATGTATGTTTCTAAGCCTTATCTTTAGATGTTTTAAGTTTAATTTAAATCAAGTAAGGAGCAAAAATAACAAAGGCAAGACTAGATGAGTTTACGAGTTAAACCAAGCTTGAATAGTGCTTGTTCTTGGGTGAACTTGATGAGTTTTAACTGTTGTATTCTCTAATGATTGTTAGGATATTCTGTAGGAGACCACTGGAGTTTCTATGGGATATAACATAGGCCTAAACACAATCTACATGAGCCACAACGAGCGGGAAAACAAAGAACAAGATAAACGAAGAGCAAGGAAAGAAATGGACGATTCATGGGGCTTGGAACAAGGGCCTGAGCCACGCCCTTCATTTATTGAATTGGGATTTTTTCCATGAACTATTTCTCAAGTGGTGAAGGGTTTGGTTCTGAAACCATCTCCTCAAATCCAACAATCAGCACAATGCCACAAACCCTCCAAGTACGACCGAAACTTAGTTTTAAGTTGGTTTAAGTAGAGGGCAAAGTGGACAATGCATATATTATTGTATGGGATAGTGTATGGAATACTTTTAGGGTTATACAAAGATAAAATACCCAAAATTAAAATTCATTTTGTGAGCACATACGAATTAGGGAGAAAACAAGACACCAAGGAGCTCAAACTAGGGTTCTTTGCTCTTTTAGTTTTCTTTCTTGTAGTTTTACTGTATGAATTCCTTAATGGTGATTATTTGTAAACCTATGAGCATATAAACATACTCTTTTAGTGGTATGGGATACAAAACTATAGTTCTTAGTTTTGTTTTCTAATTGGTTCATATGTTTATCATTTTATGTGATTATTCTAGCATTCTTGCTTTACTTTTCTAAAGAGTCATGATCTTTAGGATAAATCTGTCTCGAAACAAATTGACCACAAGAGTGGAAGGATGGAACAAAGAAGTTAGGAAGTGTGGATCATATATTTAAATGATTAGGAGCTAATTATCAAAGGATAATTTATGATTAATATAGAGATATACCTAGTTGTCCCACTTGGTTACTAGATGGGAAGATATCTTAATGCATCCGAAGTAGAGACTCTTATTCCCACTCAATAATATTGTTATGAGTAATAACCCTCTAGGTAATTTTCTTGATTTGCATGCATTTTCGGTATTTTGAGCCTTCCCACTATAGTTACAATTCATTTATGATTTGTCAGAATTTTCGATTTGATTATCAAACAGTTTACTTGGATTTTAGGCTCATTCTCTATTTTAGAGCTTTCACCATTTAGGATTTGGTCTTAGACAAACAATCTTAGTATATGACCTTGATGAGAATTCTGATAGTGCAATTAGCTCCATAACATTGATTTTAGGGTAGGGGGACCCTTGGTTCAGGTGTCAAGACTTTCACACTCATTTTGGGCTATTAGGCATATTGTTTGAAAAATGGAACTATTGGCGTAGGCCATATATTTAGTAAAACATATATCATATGAAAGTTTTGATGATTTGATTAGATCCTAAACGTGTTTTACAATAAAATTTCACTACTGGTTCATGTTCATAGGGTTTCAGATGAGCTTCGAGGGACAAAAACAAGTTTCAAAAGTTGTTGGGGCTAGTGTGTCCGCTTTAGCGGCTATTAACAATTTTATAGACCGCTTTAGCATTCAAAGTGCTGCTTCAGTGTTCATTGCTGAGTATAAGACCCAAATTTTTATTTTTGACATTTTGGAAGCTAGGAAGCTCTAATTTTGATGATTTTTGATGTGTTTTTATCGTAGAATAATTGTATATGAATTTATAAATCTATTTTTCCTTATTTTTCAACAACCTATATTTTATTTTTCGTGATTTCCACCCAAGTTGTGAATAAAAAATCTAGTTTCACCATTTTAGAGGCTTGGTGGCTCGAATTTAGGCAATTCCTAGGGTTTTTTAAGATTTATTTCATGGGTAAGTTTTATTATCTTATAATTATCATTTTAACCCCAATTTCATCTTGAAAACAACTTCAAATTCTTTATTTCAAAATGAGTTTTTGGGAGTTTCCCAATAAAGCTTAAAAATATTATTTTATTTGAACCTTATTTTTAACTCATTTTGCATGGGTTCTCAGTTGTAGACTCCTATGAGTACGGGGAACATGTTTCTGAAATAAAATTATGGTTTTACTTATTTTATTTTTAAATCCATTTTCAGGATCCATTTTTGGACCCATCTGATGTGGGTCTCGTTTTACTCTTAATGATCTGTAGATTACTATTTATATAGCATGATGACATTAAGATATTGTGGAGTGAAGATAGATGATTTGTGTATAATTTAAAGAATTTTATTCTGGCATTGAGGTAGGCTTCTGTCTACTTATAATGCTCTAAATTTTTGGCCCTTGAAAATTCTTGAGTTTTGGGCTCACTACCTTGGTTACGATTGGACCCCCGGAGTCATAGGGTGACTTGAAGACTTCTTCAGATGAGTCTTAACCAAACCAGTAGGTTTGTGGCTTCATTTTTCTCTAAGTATGAGTAGCTCACTATGAGTTTTGAGGATGTGTTACTAGTTGTAGATTCAAATCATAGGATATCCAGTGTTTATATCATTTGCGTTTTGCGCTGGTCATGACTAGACCTTATGAGTTGTAAGATCTCATTATGAGTTGGTTGGTGGGGTCATAAAATAGGCAGTATATGGGGTCCTGTCACTCTCTTGGTTACGACTCATGTTCACGAGTCATATTGTGTGGGTATGAGTCAAAGGTTCGACTCGTAACCAAAGGTGACCTTTTCCATCTTTTAAATTACGGGCACTTTGGATATTTTCCACTTTAGCCCCTTGGACCCCACAACTTAAAACTTTCCTTGGGACTTCATTATCACACTAATCCCAATAAAACACTCCCAAAATTCTCTCTCAAACACTCTATTCAAGCTAAGGCTAGGGTTTCAAAGAAAGTGATCATCTAGTGTTCTAAGGGTGCTATCTCTTCTATAATTCTTGGTATTTCTGGAATGTTACTCCTCCCTCATTGTTATTTTACTAAAAGCACATGTTTTGATGTATGACTTTCATGGTATTGTTATGGTTTTTAAATAAAGGTTGGGGGTTTTGAATGCTTATCATTGAATAATGTTTTCCCATGGTTTATTATGGTTTTCCATGTTTTAAATATGGTTTTGAACATGTGGGTGCATGGGTATGGTGGTTGAACTTGAGAATGGTAATTTTCTCTAAACTTGTGACTTTTAAAGTCGTTATGACCCTAATATTGCATTGTAAAATAGGGTTGAAGTTATGAGAAAGGTGGGAAATTGAATTAGGGGTATAGTGAAATCCCCAAAGTCTTTGGCTTGACTTATTTCTTGAAACTAATGCATGGAATAAATGGCTAAATATTTAAGGATGGTTTCAAAAACCTTGTGGGGTACACTGGAATCCCCCAAGTAAATAATTTATGAAAGCCTTATGGGTTATATGAGATTTCCCCAAGTTATTTTAATAATGGAGTCTGCGGGCTATATGGGAATCCCTTAAGTATTAGCTTAATGAAATTTCTTGCAAGCTATAGTTGGTATGATGATGCCACTTAATAATGCCTTAATTATTAACTCCTAGAATTGGTTATTTGGTTATGTGTTAAATGTTTTAATTGGGAAATAACGGGGGTTGTGATAGTTAGCCGTGAACATGTGAGTCTGAAGGACAGACATTGTAAACTCATGTTTGTCGGTATGAGGGTTAGTCTTTATTATCATATGCTTGTGGGGTACAAGGAAATCCCCCATACTATACACATATATATGTATCATGGAGGGAGGAAGGTACAAAAGAATCCCCAATCGTCTATGATATATCCGATCTATACAACTACACACACTAGGGCTCGTTCAGGGGGTAGCACTAAACCCATATATCCCATGGGTGAATTTTTGATGGTAAATCTATGAAACTCAGTCTAATGTTTTAAAATGAATACTAAACCTTATTCCCTATCCCGGTACAGTATATATATGTACATATGCAATTGTATATGGTTATTTGCATTAGTTTGATCTAGTTTTGATTTAATGACATTACATTATCCTTATCCCTGATTTACATGCTAACGTTCACCCCGCTAACCTTCTTTAGAGACTGTATCCTCATGCAATTCAGGAATTGACCATACTTTTACTCCTCCTGCTTAGTGACTTGGTGATTTGGGGACAACTTTTGAGTCAAACTTAAGTGGTGAGCTTCAACACACCAAAATTCCCCATTTCGTGCTATGGATTTTTTATTTCATTATTATTTCTTTAGTTTTGTTATTTTGTGGTCGGGGCCATGTCTCGACTGGATATTCTTTGGTTCTAACTACAGGCTTTGTTTGACTACTATGGGCATGGGCAGGGTCGGTATTGGTATTAGCATTGGTATTGGTATTGGTATTGCCATTGGAATTAGTATTGGATGGTAATTGGTTGTGGATTTTGGATTTGGTTATAGACTCATTATAGTGTACATAATTTAATATTATCTTATTTTGAAAGATGTTTGAAATTTATCTGATATCGGGTAAAAAGTGGTCAATGATTTGGGTATTGGGGGTGGTCTTCGGTCCTAGTTGGACTTGAGATACTCGACACGGCCAAGTCCTAGTTTAGGTCATCTCAGATATCAGAGCCCTAGGATCATAGTCATTTGGGTATCCATAAACCCGTATCGAGTAGTCTCTTTTAAGGGTGTGTAGAGCACCACACTCATAAGGGAGAGGCTACGAGGCATTTAAGAATGGTTCTCATACTTGTGTTTTGTTTTCAGGCAGTAGAGTCTAAGTTACTAAAATATTCTCTAATTCACATTTATTTTCTTTTCGGATCATGCCTCTCAAATGATTTAAGGATTATGAAAACACTTTTGTCCCACCCGAGGACAACATTGATGGGATACACCCTGATTATAGGGTCTGGACCTGGCCTAGGGGTCCAATTCCTGATTGCCCTTTTGAAGTTCCACCATTCCCCTCTAGTCATTCTCGAGCTCTTCAATCTGATATGACAAATATTGAGTTTTATCAGTCTATTCATATGTTGGCTCATCTTTTGAGGCCACAAGGCTTAGGCCAGTTTATAAGGTTAAACCCTCCAACATTTACTGTTGTTAAGGTCTAGGAGGATCCTTTCAGTTTCCTTGATGAGATACAAATGATCTTCAGTGTGATGCATGCAACTAATGTAGAGAGCATGATGTTCACCACCTATGAATTAAAAGATATGACAAATCATTAGTATGAGTAATGGGATCTTTCAAGGGGTAATGATGCAGAGTCATCCTAGTGTGATGATTATTTTGATACTTCCCCTGACATATTCTTTTATAAAGAGCTGAGGAAGGCAAAGACGAAAGAGTTTTTTAACCCGAAGCAAGTCAAAGTGCCAGTAAAAGAGTATTCCTTGAAGTTTCACCAGTTATGTCGGGATACTCTAGAGTTAGTGTCTATCATAAGAGCTATAATGAGAAATTTCTCTTCTGGGTTGTCCCGAGACTTGATCCTAGATAGTAAGGCTACTTTCTTAAAGGACATGAACATCTCCTAGTTGGTTACGTACATGAAACATGTTGAGGAAGAGAAAAACAAGTAGGCAAAATTAGAAGAGAGGTAGAGTAAGAAGTTTAGATTTTCTGATCAGGGTGGAGGTAAACAACAGAGTGGCAGGGATGGCGGGAAGTTGTCCAAGAGAAAGTGGGGCAATTCTGGGTCCTACTCGACGACTAGTGCTCCCTAGACAAAGCTATCTGGTGATAGGCATTTTCAAGGTGGAAATAGTTTTGGGGCACTGCGTGACCAATCTCAGGCTAGTAGGGCCCAATCAGCTCCATCATATCCTCCCCTTAGATTTTTTGTTCGATTGTATCAGAGTTTCTGTGATGAGGGAAGGAACAAGTTCTTTAACTGTGGTCAGTCAGGGAATATGATTATAAATTTTCCCATTGGTAAGGTTGCTTCTGGGGAAAATAAGGTTTCATTTACCTCTTCACCTGCTTCTGCATAAATGGGTACACCATCTGGCTCCAGCACTGGTCGAAATAGACTCTATACTCTCACTACCCATTAGGAGTTCGAGGCATCGCCTGATGTCATTATTGGTATGTTGAAACTCATTTCCCATTATGTATATTGTTTACTTGATCCGGGGTCCATTCATTCTTATTTGACCCCATTTGTAGCTATGCCTTTTAATTTTGGTCCTGAGTGTATTTCGGACCCCTTTTCTATTTCTACCTCGGTGGGTGACTCTGTGGTTTATAGAAGAGTCTATTGGGGTTGTGTGGTATTTATAGGGGTTCGGGAGACTTTGGTGGATCAATTTGAATTAGATATGGTTTATTTTGATGTCATATTGGGGATGGATAGGTTGCCCTCGTGCTATGGTTATCTAGATTGTCAGACTCATAAGGTCATTTTTAAATTCCCTAATAAGCTAGTTAATGAGGGGGAGGATAGTGCTATAGGATCTAAGAGAAGGTTCATATCGTATCTTAGAGCCCAAAGATTAATCTCTAAGGGGTGTCTCTATCAACTGGTCTGGGTTAATAATTCTAACTTAGAGAGTCCATATATTTTGTCCCGGTGGTGAATGAATTTCCTGAGGTTTTCCCTGATGACCTTCCCGGTTTCCCTCCAAATAGGGATATTAATTTTAGGATTGATCTTTTTTTGGATACTCGTCCTATCTCTATTTCTCCGTATAGAGTGGTTCTAAGCGTTTCATCTATCATCTTAGACAAGGGTTTCATTGGTCCTAGTGTATTCTCATAGAGTGTACCAACATTGTTCGTGCATAAGAAGGATGGTTCCCTTTGAATGTGTATTGATTACCAGCAGTTGAAAAGGTGATGGTAAATAATAAGTACCCTCTTCCAAGGATAGATGATTTGTTTGATCAGTTTCAGGGTGGTATGTTTTTTATCAAAAGTTAATCTTCGATCTGGGTATCATCAGGTAAAGAATAGTGAAGTAGATATCCCTAAGACTGCCTTCTGAACTCGATATGGTCATTATGAGTTTTTTGTTATGTCTTTTGGGTTGACTAATGCCCCAATGACATTCATCGATTGAATGAGTAGGGTCTTCCGTTAGTTTCTGGATTTTTTCATCAATGTGTTCATAAATTCTATTCTGGTGTACTATAAGAGTAAAGCAGATCATGCCGATCATCTCTGCATAGTGTTGCAGACTCTGAGAGATCAGCAGTTGTATGCCAAATTTTTGAAATAGAAATTTTGGTTGAACACTATTAATTTTCTGGGCCATGTCATTTCTAGTGAAGGGATCATGGTGGGCCTGCAAAAAGTTGCAGTAATTAAGAAGTATCCTAGGACCATGACTCCAACCGATATTTAGAGTTTCTTGGTCTTAGATTGTTACTATAGGAGGTTTATGGAAAGTTTCTTGACTATAGCTTCCCCATAAGATGGTGGGGTTCTTGTGTCTTGACGTTTGTGAGGGTAGTTTTTAGAAGCTAAAGGATAAGTTTACTTCAACTCCAGTATTGACCTTGCCTGAGGGTAATGATGGATTCATCGTTTATTGTGATGCATCCCTTGTTGGACTTGGTTGTATTTTTGTGCAGCATAGCAAGTTGATATCTTTTGCCTCTAGACAGTTGAAGTTGTATGAGAAAAGTTGCCCATCTCATGATTTGGAGTTTTTAGCTGTGGTTTTCGCATTAAAGTTCTGACATCACTATTTGTATGGAATACATGTGGATATCTTTTCAGATCATAAGAGAAAACAATATGTTTTCACCCAGAAAGAGTTTAATCTCAGGCAGAGAAGATAGCTTGAGCTGCTCCAAGATTATGAGATAATCCTTCACTATGACCCAGTTAAAGCTAAAATGGTTGCTGATGCTCTTAGTAGGTTATCCATGGTAATTTTAGCTCATATGGGTAAGGAGAAGCAAGAATTGGTGAAAGATATTCACCATTTGAATAATATTAGAGTTCATCTTTTGGACTCTGAGGATGGTGTTGTGTTTGTGTAAAAGGCAGCACAATTATCTCTTAGAACTGAAATAAAGGAGAAACAAGTATTAGGTCCTGACTTGATGAAGATTAAAGGAGATGTAGGTCAGAAAATGGCAATGGCTTTTGATATTTATGGCGATGGTATCTTGAGTTACCAACGTAGACTATGTGTTTCGAATGTGGATGGATTGAGAGAAAGGATTTTGGCTAAGGCTTATGGGTTGCGTTAAACTATTCTTCCTGGTTCGACAAAGATGTATCATTATCTAAAGGAGATTATTGTTGGAACAACATGAAGTGAGATGTGGCCAATTTTGTGGCTAAATCCATAGTGTGTCAACACATAAAGGTTTAACACTTGAGACCTGGTGGGTTGTCTCAAGAGATTGAGTTGCCTATATTAAAATGGGAGGTAATCAATATGGATTTCATTATCGGTCTTCCCCGGTATCGGAATTAGTTTGAATTGATTTGGGTTATCCTATATAGAATGACTAAGACTACTCACTTCTTACCAATGGGACTAATTATTTGGCTGACGATTATGCCATATTATTTCTTAGGGAGATAGTGAAGTTACATGGTTCTCAAGTTTCTATCATTTTGGATTGTTGTACTCACTTCTGATCACACTATTAGCGATCATTTCAGAGAGTTTTAGTAACTAAGGTCATCCTTATTACTTCTTTTCACCCGCAAATAGATGGGAAAGCGAAAAAGACAGTCCAGACCTTTGAGTATATGCTTTGGGTTTGGTGATTGACTATGGTGGTAGTTGGGTCGATCATTTTCCTCTCATAGAGTTTGCATATAATTATAGTTTTCACTCTAACATTTGTATGGATCTTTTTGAGGCATTGTATTATAGGAGGTGTCTTTCTCTTATTGGGTGGAATAAAGTTGGTAAAAATGAGTTGTTTGGTCTTGACGTAGTTTACCATTCCATGGAGAAGGTGAAGGTGATTCAGGATAGGCTTAACTCCACCCAAAGTCGCCAAAAGTCCTATACAAATGTAAAGTGTAGGGAGTTAGAGTTTGAGTTTGGTGATTGGGTGTTCTTAAATGTATCTTCATCAAATGGGTGATGTGGTTTAGTAAAAAGGGAAAGATCAATCCTCGTTATATTTGTTTGTACTTGGTTTCAAAGAGGGTTGGTAATGTTACGTATGAGTTTGAGTTGCCTCATAGTTTGAGCTCCATTCACCCGTTGTTCCATGTTTTAATGTTGAAGAAGTGTGTGGGTGATCCGTCGCTGATTGTTCCTATCAAGGATATTGGTATTTCATATTCCTTGTCTTATGAGGAAGTCCCCATTGAAATTTTGGATCAAAAAGTTCATCAGTTAAGGACAAAAGACGTAGCTTCGGTAAAGGTTCTATGGAGGAACCACAAGGTTGAAGAGGCTACTTGGGAAGCTGAAGCGGACATAAAATCCATGTATCCATTCTTTTTCTCCACCCCGTATAAGCGTTCCTATGTTATGTTTTATTCTTAACATCTTTGTTTCCAAACTTAGTTAATGGTAAAAGTAGAGGTATATGGAGTCTAATCGTGCTTGTGTTGCCTTCACCCATCATTTGAGGATGAATGATCCAAGTGGGGAAGAATGTAACACCTGGGATTTTCGGCCATTGAAAATTTTTAAACTTTGGGCTCACTGCCTTGGTTACGTCTGGACCCCTAGAGTCGTAAGGTATTTTGATGACTCGTTGGTATAGTCGTAACAAAACCAGCAAGTTTGTGGCTTGGTTCTGCTCTAATTACAAGTGGCTCACTATGAGCCGTAAGGATATGTTATGAGTTGTAGGTTCAGATCGTAGGATGTCTAGTGTTCAAATCATTTGGGTTCAGTGTTAGTCATGACTAGACTTTTCGAGTTGTAAGATGTCATAACAAGTTGGTTGGTGGAGTCATAAGGTGGGCAGTGTATGGGGTCCTTGTCACTGTTTTGGTTACCACTCCTAGTCATGAGTCGTATGGTGTGGTCCCATGCACCCATATGTGCAAAACCATAATTAAAACAAGAATAATCACAATTTATACCAGAGAAAACAATACTAAATTATATGCATTCAAACCCCTCAACCTTGGTTTTTAAACTACCATTAATGATTCATGAACAATTTTTTAAACATATCCTTTTAGTAAACTAAAAATTAGGGAAGAGTCACATGCCTGAATTACGAAGATTCACGGAGAAAAATTGACTCTTGAACCCTTAGATGGTCTCTTTGGAGAAACCTTAGCCAATTTTGCTGAAGAGGATTTTGAGAGAATTAAGAGGATCTTTTGATCTTGTAAAGTGCGGAATGAATTCCCCAAAAGTGTTTTATGGATGCGGGGACTTAATAGTTTTAAGTGGGAAATTTCCAAAGCTCCCCCAACTAAAAATTGTAAAAAGGTCGTCCGTGGTTACAAGTCGACCCATCAACTCGTCACCACATCATACGACTCGTAGCTATGAGTTGTATCCTAAAAAGTGAGTTGCACACCCATACACTCTCCATCTTATGACTCCATGATCCCACATGTGACATAACCATATGACTCGTATAGTCTAGTCATATCGAAGACAGAACTCAAAGGGATTAGACACTGTACAACATACGACTCAACCTTACCACTCATAATATGGTCTTACGATTCATAGTGAGTCACTCGTACTCAGAGAAGAACCTAGCCAATTACACACTAGTTTGGTTATGACTTGACTCACTAGACCCATAACCACACCATATGACTTGGATGATGAGTCATTAATAGGGTAGTGAGCTTAAAGATCAAGGAATTTTCAAGGGCCAAAGCCTTGGGAGTTTCAGTCTCCCCCTTAGGATCATTCATCCTCGAATGATGGGAAAAGGCATTGACTAGCACGATTAAACCCCAAAAATCTCTAGTTTTACCTTTAACTAAGTTAGAAAACAAATATCCTAAAGAAATCAATCTTTCCTTCAACAGAGTCAGAAAACAAAGATGTTAAGAATACACGCATACCTCAAGCACGAATTTTTGGAATTGGGAATAGAAATGGATACTTGGACTTTATATCCTCTTCAGCTTCCCAAGTATCTTCCTTAAACATTTCGTTCCACTATAGAACCTTTATCGATGCCACGTCCTTCATCCACAACCGATGAACTTGCTGACCTAAGAATTCAATAGGGACTTCCTTATAAGACAAGGAATCTGAAATACCCCTGTTCATCAATGGAACAACCAACGAAGGATCACCAATGCATTTTCGCAACATGGACACATGGAATACTGGATGAATGGAACTCATGCTGGAGGGTAAATACAACTCATATGCAATATCACCAAACCTTCTCAAAAAGAAGAATAGACAAACATATCGGGGACTCAGCTACGTCTTCTTTCCCAGCCGCATTACTGCCTTCATAGAGATACCTTCAAGAACACCTAATCTCCAACCTTAAATTCCTAGTTCCTTCGTATTATGTTATCATAGGTCTTTTGGCGACATTGGGCGGACTTAAGCCTATCTCAAATATCCTTCACATTTTCCATATCTTGACGAACGAAATCTGCGCCAAACATCTTCGTTTCACTAACCTCGAACCGCCCAATAGAAGACCTATAAGTCCAACCGTACAATGCCTCAAATGGAGCCATACAAATGCTAAAATGGTAAATATTGTTATAAGCAAATTCAATGAGAGAAAAGTAAACATACCAACTTCCACAAAAGTTGATTACACAAGCTTGCATCATATCCTCTAACGTTTGAATGATTCTTTCCACTTGCCTATTAGCCTATGGGTGAAATGTGGTGCTAAGTCTCACTTTAGTCCCCAAGACACGCTGAAAAAACACAAGAAATGTGATGAGAACTGAGTAACACAATCTAAAATGATTTACACAGGTGCACCATGCAACTTTATGACCTCCTGAAGGAACAACTTTGCATATCCCTCAGCAGAATAATTAGTCCTTACTAGCAAGAAGTGGGCAGACTTAGTCATCCTATCTATGATGACCCAAATGAAGTCACACTAGTTTTGTGACCACGGAAGGTCGATAACTAAATCCATATTAATTACCTCCCATTTACACATTAGCAGTTCAATTTCTTAAAGTAGCCTACCGAGCCTCATGCCCTCCACCTTTACTTGTTGACACACCATACACTTAGCCACAAAGTTGGATACATCCCGCTTCATATTATTACACCAATACATATCCTTGAGATCATGATATATCTTTATTGAACTGTCATAAGACTTATACCGCAACTCATGGGCCTCGGCAAAAATCCTGCCTTACAATCCATCCACATCTGGCACACATAACCTCCTTTAGTATCTCAAGATACCATCACCACCGATATCAAAGTCCATCACCTTCTGCTTACCCATCTCATCCTTGATCTTCATCAAGAGAGGGTCTAATACCTACTTCTCCTTTATTTCAGAACCAAGAGATAATTGCACTACCTATTGTACAACCACACTACCATCATCAGAGTCTAAGAGATGAACTCCAAGGTATGACAAATGGTGAATATCCTTCACCAGTTCTCTCTTATCCTTATCCACATGATCTAGAATCCCCATGGATAACCTGCTAAGAGTATCAACAAGTGTGTTAGCTTTACCTAGATGGTAGTGAAGTCTCATGTCATAATTCTTAAGTAGCTTAAGCCAACTCCTTTTCCTGAGATTAAGATCATTCTTGGTAAACAAGTATTGTAGACTCTTATGATCAAAAAAGATATCAACATGGACCCCATACAGATAGTGACGTCAGATTTTCAATGCGAACTCTATGGCTAACAACTCCATGTCATGAGTTGAATAGTTTGTCTTATGAACAATTAACTATCTAGGGGAATAAGCAACGACCTTGCAATGTTTCATTAAAACACAACCCAACCCAACCTGGGATGCATCGCAATAGATAGAAAAACCCTCAGTGCCTTCAGGCAGAGCCAAGACCAGAACTAAAGTCAACTTATCTTTCAGCTTCTCAAAACTACCCTCACAAGCTTCAGACCATAAGAAATTAACCTTTTTTGAGTCAATTTGGTCAATGGGCTAGCAATAAAAGAGAAACTTTCCACAAACCTTGTATAGTAACTGGGTAAACCTAAGAAACTTAAAATATCAATTAGAGTCGTGGGTTTTGGACATTTCATAACCACCACAACTTTTTGAGAATCCAATATGATCCCTACACTAGACAAAAAATGACCCAGATAAGTCACAACATTTAACTTAAACTCATATTTAAAGAACATAGCATACAACTGCTGATCTTTCAAGGTCTACAAAATAAGGATTAGGTGATCAGCATGATCCTCCTTAACTCTTAGAGTACAATTAGATGTCATCAATTAATACAATCATGAATGAATCTAGAAACTGATGTAAGAACCTATTCATCTAGTCCATGAATGTCGAAGGGGCATTAGTGAAGCCAAACAACATCACTAAGAACTCAAAATACCCTTACTGGGTGCGAAAAGTTGTCTTAAGGATATCCACCTCCCTAATCTTTAACTGATGATACCCATATCAAATATTAAATTTTAGAGAAGAATTTGTCACCTTGAAGCTTATCAAAGAGATAAAAAATTCTAGAAAGTGGATACATATTATTTACCGTCACCTTGTTCAACTATAGATAATCAATGAAAGTATGAAAGGGAACCATCCTTATTATGCATGAACAAGACAGGTGAACCATATGGAGACACACTAAGATAGATAAACCCTTGTCTAAGAGCTCCTTCAACTAATCCTTAAATCAGTCAACTCAGCTGTAGCAATTTTACACCGTAGAATAGAGATATGATGAGTGTCTAGAACAAGGTCAATATAAAAATCAATCTTCCTATCAGGACGGACACCATAGAGACCATTAGGGAAGACTTTATGAAGATTATTTACCACTAGGACAAAATTAAATGAAGGGATTTATGAGTTAGAATCATTAACCCAAACCAAATAATTGATATAACCCTTGGAAATTAATTTTCGAGCTTTAAGATATGATATGAATCTCCCATTATAATTTAGGGAACTTTCCTTCCATTCGACATTTGTCTTATTAGGGAAATTAAGCATAACCTTACAGGTTCGATAGTCTAAAGAAGCACAACATGAGTGCAGCCATTCTATCCCTAAAATAACATCAAAGTAAACCATGTCTAACTATATCAATTCCACTAGAATTTCCCTATAACCAGTAGATACCACAAAACCCCTATAGACCCTTCTAGCAATCACAGAGTCACCAACCGAGGTTGAGATAGAAAAAGTGTTCAATTTACACTTAAGACCAAAACAAAAATGCACAACCATAAATGTGGTCAAATAAGAGAGAATGGTCCCTAAATCTAGTAAAAAACACACATCATGGGAAAAGAGTTTTAATATACTAGTGACAATATCCAAAGATGCCTCATACTCCAGACGAGTAGTGAGGGCATAATGACGGTTTCGATTAGTGCTCGAGCTAGAAGTGGCACCCTTTGGTGCAGTAGCTGATGAATAGGTAATAGGAACCTTGTTTTCCTTAAAAGTAACTCTAAAAGGACAATACCGATGAATATGTACGATCTGAACACACATTAAACATTGGTTCTTCCCTATCTAGCACTAACTATGGTGGTGTTGACCATAAAATCTTCAAAAAGAGTAGGATGGTGCTGATTGGACCCACTAGCCTGAGATTAGGCACCCTCTAACCTTGAAACATCACCATCCTAAAAATGTTGGTTATCAAACGGCTTTGGGTAAGGATAACTAGCCATTGAATAGGAGTTAAAACTCCCCTTGATTTTTTTCTTAGACCATTTTCTACTCTGTTGCTGGCCTCCACCCTATTCTAAAAATCAAAATTTTTTACTCTATCTCTCTTCTATATCTCCCTACTTCTTCTTTTCTTTCTCAACCTATTGAATATATACAACTAATCTAGAGATTTCCATGTCATTGTTCAACAAGACATCCATTCTCTCAAGGATCAACTCATGGGACAATCCAAAAACAAACTTACGCATTCTATCCCTCAGGCTAGACACCAACTCAGAAGCATACATAGAAAATTTATGAAATTTTAAGGCATACTCCTTGACTTTCACTCTTCTTTATTTCAAGTTAACAAATTCTCCTGCCTTTGCGTCCCTCAAATCTTGAGGAAAGAAGTGGTCCAGAAATGCACAAGAGAAATCATCCCACAACGCAGAACCAGCATCTTCGCCACTTAATTTTTCCCACTCTTTGTACCATTGGTACACCAAATCCTTCAATTGATAGGCAATATACTCTACAACTTTAATATCTAAAACATGCATAACCCGAAAGATCTTCTCCATCTCATCAATGAAACTTTAAGGATCTTTCTCAACCTTAGTACCAGTAAACATCAGAGGATACAATCTCATAAAATGGCCAACTCTAAAGGCCTCAAACAAACCCATAGCAGCACCAACAAAACCTGATTATTGTGACTGAGATGTCACCAACTGGCTTAATAGGTTAATATAGAGACAAAACTCAACATTAGTAACCTCTCCTTGAGCAAACTGAGTATGGGTGTCACCTTTAGGAGTAAGGTCCATGGGGATAGTGGAACTTTATGAGGACAGTCAGATGTAGCGACCCTTGACTTGGTATAGATCCCAGAAGTTGGACGAGCTCTATCCACATTTTTCTCAAATGGGACAAAAGAAGTTCCATGGATGTTAGATCTTCTTATTGGCATGATCTGATAGATAAATAGACAAAAATCATAGGGATCCAAGACCTTAAACTCTATATCCAAAAATTAAGAGAACAATAAAGGGAAATATTCCTAAGTGTCCCATAGCCTCTCTCTTATAAGTGTGGCATACTACACAGCCACAAAACAGATTCTACTTTACATAGCTTTATGGATACCCAAATACCATGAACCTAGTATTTGATACCACCTTTTTCATGACCCAAAATAGGTCCTAGCCGTGATGGGTATCTCTAGTCCCACGTGGACCGAAGATCTTCCCTTTTACCTAATCGAACCAATACAACATCCTCAAATGTCAATAAATTCAAAATACATAAGAAGATAACATAAAATAAAACTAATGATAATTCATGATATGACTATACCAACCACCGGTAACCAGACAATCATCCGTCACTAAATTATCAGCTAAACCACCCAAGTCAATAGTAATCCAATAAATTTTCTAAAAAAATCAAAGGTTAATAAAATGTCGGGACATGCCCCCGACAATAGCCAAAACTAATAACCAAAAGATAGTCAAAATGTAAAAAAGGAAACCATAATATGTACTAGTGTTTTCCAAAGGATGAAAGCTCACCACTTCAGTCTAACTCACTAGCTTATCCCAAATTCAATTCAGTGAGCAGGAGATGTGGAAATATGGCTAGTTCCTACATCGTGTGGGGATACAACATTTGAAGATGGTTAGCAGTTAGAGCTCTAGCATATACCTCAGGGATAGAGGAACAAAATAATCCCATGATAATAGCTCAACACTAACGTAACCTTCAATGCATAATATTATATAAAATACATATACATATATAATACTACATGCTGGTGTAGGGAGCAAGGCTTAGCATAAACTTTGAAAACCTTAACCTTGCCTATGTACCATAGGCGTCATAAAATAAGGCACCCCCGAGCTATATGGGCCTAGCTCTCCCCTAGATGGACGGGCTCTAGTACGTGTAGCCACATGAACCAAAGAATATAAATATCCGTATATGTCTCTATAGGGGACTCAAACCTCTCAGCATAATCATGGTGACTTAAGCACCAATGTATACAATATGAGGGACTCGAACCTCCCATATATATAAAAATATGGGGGACTCAAACCTGTCGGTCATTTAGATACCTACACCTACTAGCTCGGTTTCTAGTATTAGTCCTTCAGGACCTCCACTTTTATGGATCGGCTACACATTCCACTTTAAAGCCAAATTTAAATATTTATTTCACAATCATAATCATAAATATAGTTACTTACGAAAGGCATACCACTGGTATCATTATACCAACTCCACTTGCAAGTGTACAACATGCCAAGCCAATTATTACATAATTCATCTTGTGACAATATTATTCTCAATAACAATTTCACAAACAGGTTTAGGGCCTGCCATTATCAAGTCCAAAATGATCAAATTTACGGTTCAACCATGACTCCTCAATTAAATTACCATTCCCATGCACCCACATGTGCTAAACCATAATTAAAATATACATAAAAAAATTTAAATCATAGAAAACAATGTTCAATGGTATGAATTCAAACCCCTCAACCTTGGTTTGAAAACTACCATTAATTATTCATGAAAAATATTTTAACCATATGCTTTTAGTAAACTAGCAATGAGGGAAGAGTCACATGCTTGAATTATGAAGATTCATTGAGAGAAATTGACTCTAGAACCATTAGATGACCACTTTGGAGAACACTTAGCCAATTTATCTTGAGAGGATTTTGTGAGAGTAAATAGGATGTTTAAATCTTGTAAAATATGGAATGAATACCCCAAAAGTGTTCTATGGCCATGGGGCCTTAATGGTTTAAGTGGGAAATGTCAAAAGTACCCCTAACTAAAAATTGTAATAAGGTCGTTCGTGGTTATGAGTCGACCCATCGACTTGTAACCATATAATATGACTTGTAGCCATGAGTCATATCCTAAAAATTGAGTTGGACACCTATTCATTGTCCAGATTATGACTCCAGGATCCTACTCCTAACCTTACAATAAAACTTGTATGGTCTAGTCGTACCCAAGATAGAATCGAAAGGGATTAGGCACAGGAAAACATTCGACTCAACCTTACCACTCGTAACATAGTCATACGACTCATAGTGAGTCACTCGTACTTAGAGTAGAACCTAACTAATTACATACTAGTTTTGTAATGACTTGGGTCCCTAAACCCGTAACCACAACACACGACTCGTATGAGGAGTTTTCAATAGGGCAGTAAGCTCAAAGCTCAAGCAGTTTTCAATGGCCAAAGGCTGGGGCATTTTAACATTAGTTTAGAAAGTTCCCAAATACAATTTTTTTGTTTAGGTAGAGTTAACATATATTCCTCGCCAGCCTAGAGTTCTCGAGTTGTGTTATGATTGCATGGAGGATGGTTATTTTAGTAGGGAGTACCCTCGATGTTAGTTGGTTATCCCGTTGACGTAAGATCATATTTATACCCAGGTTAGGGCTTTAGGGGTTTGCTATGATTATAGAGAAATTGGTAACTGCTCTAGAGAGTGTCCTTGGGATGGTATGATTAGTCATTCAAATTATTCAGACTAGTATCATAGTGCTTTTTCTTCATCAGTTAGAGACAGTGCACTCAGTGCCTTAGTTGATGATTCAATTGATCACTCTAAGTTTGAACCTATTCAAATTTGTTCTTCCTCAGACCTGTCTGGCATGTGACTTTGGATTCTACCATGATTAGTTCTTTTTATTTCCTTTCCTTACCTCTTTATTTATGTGTATTAGGGTTCTTGTACCCATCAATAATTATATGCCTTGGAAGGTTTTTATTGGTTGTTTTGTACCTTGATATAGAGTTCATGATTATATGGCTACCCCTATAGATTATTTCTTTTAGCAGTGGATGGAGTGGATCAATACAGATATTGTTTTCCTTATGGGTGTCATATTTGAGTCCTATTTACCTTGGTATATTGGTCGTATTGTGACACTAGAGTGGTACTTATTATTGATTTTTGTTTTTGGTACTACCTATTTCCTTATATTGATGTTTATATTATTTTTGTTATTATTTTCATTGTTTAACTTAATTGATGCTCGCTTGGTAGATGGCTAAACACTTAATATCTAGTTATATGTTTCCCTTCTTTGTTTTTATTATTCGTTGGCTCGGAAAGCCATCTTGGTTAGATGTTTTTTGTCTTGTAGAAAGGTGAGGTTAGTTATTTTTCTCTTTTGTTGGGAATAATATACTGGTTGTTGAAAAAATTAAGGTATTGAGGGTAAGTTGACCTTTCATAGTTATATTATGGTTCTAGAGTTGGCAATTAAGTAATATTGCCCATTCTTGAGTTTTGGATTCTTGGACTTGCCTCTTGTGTCCTGAAGTTTTTTACATTGTCTATCCCTCTCTATGTAGCCTATTTTTAGTATGACCAATTTGGGGTCGGTTTATCTGATTTAGCTAGTTTATCGCCCGATAATGGTTTTGATATTGATGTCAAGAAGTTTTGGATTTGTCTTTCTTGTTTGTTGGATTCATCTCATAGTGGTGTTTTTCTCTTTGTATTGGTGTGGAGTTGGATACTTAATTCTTGTCGTGATATGGCTTCTTTTCTAAGTGGAGTTAGAGAGTTGGAGACAAGTGATCTTTTCTGTGATCGCTTCTTAAGTTTGTAAATTAGGATATCTTAATCTTAAGTTGCTTGTTTCATTTTTCGGTAGTATCTTAACCATGGTATTGGTGTTGAGATTGGTACTTTCTTCCTCAGTGAGGTGATTCATGGGTTGGTTGAGTTATGATTGTTCTACTTGGGTGGATTTAGGAAATCCTTATTTCAAAATTTGTTCGGCCTAATATGACTTGGTGTAGTGCTTCTCCTACTGATATGTGCCGATGGGTATTCTTTACTGAGATGGAGTATTGGATTAATTAATTTTTAGCTAAAGTTGTATTTTCTAAATTGCTAGAGTTTTTGCTATTACTATTGTGGTTTCCAGTCTTGGGGAGTTATTGAGTTTGTTTTGGTGGTTCATTAATGTGTGAGCTAATGCTAACACATTTGAGGCTTTTAACTAAGAATAATTGCATAGTCTTAAAGAACTTTTGTTGTTTGTGATTGCTTTATATTTGATTTTGTAGTAGAAGCTAAGATGCTAGAGAACCAACAAGAATGGAAGCAAATGAGCTGAAATCTAAAGTAAATAAAGGTGAAGTGTGGCTGACGACATTTGTGATAAGTCGTCATCCTTGTGATAAGATATTAGCTTCATCATCATCCATACATAGAGAATTGGCCTAAGTTGAAAGCTGTGATGAAATTTAGTGATAGGTCGTCAAGGATTTGATAAGCCATCAAGAATGCCGTCAGCCTAAGCCAGCATATGAGAACTGAAGCAGAGACTTGACGACATTTGTGATAAGTCGTCAAGGAGCTGATAGGGCATCACCGTTTGTCGTCAGCGTTAGGCAGCAAATGTCCAAAGCAAAGAGGAAGCTGACGACATTTGTGATAAGTCATCAAGGAGCTGATAAGGCTCACCATTTGTCGTTAGCGTTAGGCAACAAGTATCCAAAGCAAAGAGGAAGCTGATGTCATTTGTGATAAGTTGTCAGCCTCCTGATAGGTTATCACAAATGGAATCACCTAATTTGAGGAATTTCAGAATTTTATTATTTTTTTCCATAATTAGGTGAAACTATTTAAAGCCTTATTTAGGGTTTTCTTGAGAGTTGCGAACCTTGAGTTTAGAGACATGTATTTTGATATTTTCTCTCTCTAATTTCTTAGCTTGAAAAAACAATTAATTTAAAGAGATTTTAGTCATTATTTTGGTATTTCTTTTGTGATCTAATCTGCGATTCACTAGTCATTATTCATCTTGTGATAAGTTTATCTTTCAAAGAATGAATTCATCTAGTTGTTTGGATTATTACATCATGCGTGGCTAAATTCCTTTAACCGGAATTATAGGATCTACAGTTAAGTCTTGATAAGATGCTAAGTGTTCAAGATTCATAAAGTAGTAGGACTTCTTGATAATTCTAAGGTTTTAATTATTGTCTGTTGGTTGCAAATAATAGATAACACCTTCTTTGATTTACTTGAGAAAGAAACCAAATATAGTGGGAAGTGAATTATTAATAGGGACTTAGAAGCAACAAGAACTTAGTTGATTAACCTGAGGTAAAATTTGGTCATGAACATAAATTCCCTAAGTCCGAGAGGATTAGGTAATTAAATGCTTAAGTAGGTTGAGAGACATTTAGGCATAACTTCGATAAACATAACTTGTTTTCCTATCTACTATTAGAATCTTGAACTACTATTAGCAACTGTCAAGCACCAAAACCCCTAGTGAAGATAATTCTATTTTTCATAAACTTTTGATTACGAACACTATAACTAAAGTGACCAACAATTATTGGCTAATCTCCAAAACCCCCATTTTATGTTTTCATGCCAGTTGTTTGAATTTAACTTGTAGCTATAGTTTCAAATTAGTTTAATCGTCACTCACATTGTTCCTTATGGATTTGACCCCAACTCCAAAAGTTGGGTAAATATATTGATGAAGACCGCCTTGCACTAAATTGACGTGTAAGTTGAGCGTTATCAAAAATAGCACCGTTGTTGGGGAATAATCTGGCATATTGAGTTGGTTTGGAATTTTAGTTTACTTGCTTGAATTCAAACTTGTAAATATTTGTTTAGTTTATTTTTTTATTTTTTTTATTTTATTTTTGTTTTTATCACACCTTTCTTGAGATGCCTGCCTGGATAGATGGTTTTTTGAGTGAAGACGATTCTTGTTATTATTGTGGGGGCCCATATTTGAAGGCTTATTGTCCAGATTTACCTGGAAGTGCATGGATGGGACCTTCACAATATGATGTGGATACTATCCTACTTACTGTAACTTGGTGTTTGGTTTGTGGTCAAAGTGATCATACTGAAGATATGTGTGCTATTACGATTCAAACAGACAAATTGATGAAACGAATCTTATAGAATCAAGAACAGCTGTGGGAAAAGCTAAAAGAGTTACCACTCCCACCATGTATACAGTGGCTAAACAAAGAAGAATACGAGGGGGACATTAGCCAATTTGAGGAGAAAACTCAAGAATCACAACCACTCGATTGTCATCTTGATTTTGAAACTGACATTGAGAAGGTGAATAAAAGTGAGTGTGTAGTAGATAGTGTAAATTTTGAAGTAGAATTAGTTGGGCCTTATTCAAAGCATTTTTACACATTATGTTTAGATGATATCTTGTCTGTACAATCATCTAAAATAGTGGAAGAGTATGAAGATGAGGAACAAGAATCTTATATTCTTTATTTTACACTTGATAAGTAACATAAAAACAAACCTCACTTTAAGGCTGAGTGGTTTACCATGCTCAATCCATTACTCGACTTCTGTATTTTTATACCACCCCCCTATGATCGAGGTAAGAAGATGAACTCTAAGTTGGGGGTAAAATTCAAATTGTCTAAGTGGAGGGATAAAATATGAAGCACTTTTAAGGTATCTTAATGAATTCTGAGTAGTCAAGATAACCTAGTTGTGCCGCGACACTAAATTAGGCACTTCTTGTGAAGCAACCTAAGGTATTTTGTTGTTTATATTCGTATTACGTAATTGACATTAGATCTTTGCACCCATGGTGTCACATGTATATTTCTGACTCTCTTGTTTTGGTTTGATGCATTGGGGAAAATGTATGATTATAAGTTGAGGGTGGGACTACTTGTGGGTGCTGATGTCCTCTTGGGGTTTTTGTTGTCGTGCCTCTTTTCCCAAGAGTCTTGTTCCTAGTAGATACGACATATTTAGGTGTATTATGATTTGTTGTAAAATATTGTAGTTGACTCGGAGGCATACAAGTACCTTAGGCAGTTAACATGTTTTTGTGATTTTTTAGCACCTCTCTAATGGACTGAGTATTTAACTGTGTGAATTGCATCTGATTGTGACCACTGCGCATTTTTGTATGGCATTAGTTTTAGTGACGTATTAATCATTTCTAAATAGCTGCATGAACTGAATGAGTAGTAGCTTATGATATACTTGTATGCCAAGTGCGTGTGAGATCTTACTCACTTCCCGTTGTATGTTAAAATCCAAAACTTGCCCGATTAGTCTTACCTTGGTTGAAGGATAGGGGTTAGGAAAGGATCATAGGCCATTTTGATATTAGCTCACTTTTAGACTAAATAACCTTCCCTGTATGTAGAATATCCCTTGATCCCTGCTTTGAGCCTGATTAGCCTATTTCTTTTTATGACACCTGTCACTTTTCTAGTTTATATCATAATGAACTTGTTTTGTCCCTGGTCCTCCTTGTATACTATGCACCTTAACTTAGGAAAATGGCCTAAGTTGAGGGTGGCTATCATAGGGGTGCGTGATAGAATGACTACGTAAAAAGGTAGCATAAAAGAAAAGAATAAAAAGTTGGGTACAGAGGAAAAGAACAAGAAAAAGAAAAATTGGGAAAAAGAATAAGTAATTGAGAAAAGACTGCACCCATCCTAAATAATTGTGATCAAGAAAAGAGAAGAGCGGAAAAGTCTAATAAGTGAAACCCCAAAAAGCTAGTGTAGTATCAAAGAGGTTTAGTCACTTTAAATACCATCGAGTATCATACTATCCCCTAGCCTACATTACAAGCCTAAGAGAAGTCCTATAGTGATCCCATCTAACCTATCTAAAGATCTGGGTAATGAAAATAAGGGAAAGCCTATGGTACTTGGCATACACTGATCTGAATTTTGTTCTGAGAGTGAGTGTTTTGATTGTCCCCATGGTTACATATATAATTCCTGATACGAGATGAGGGGGATTTCTTTGCTATGAGGTTACACTGGTTACATTACTAGTTACTAACTTGTTCGGGTAGTGTAATACTGGTATATGCATGGTTGTTACAGCTGAATTGATGCCATATCTTGATTCCTGTATGTTGCATTGGTGTTCTTCATTGTACTTAAATTGACTGACTTTGGAGATGGTGAAAATGTTTTGAGATGATATGGATGATTGATTTCCAAATGTGCTTTGTATTCTCTTAGTTGTGCTGAGTTTCTTGAGGACAATCAATTGCTTTAAGTTGAGGGTGTTGATGTGTGAGCTAATGCTAACACATTTGAGGCTTTTAACTAAGAATAATTTCCAAGTCTTAAGAAACTTTTGTTTTTTTTGATTGCTTTATGTTTGATTTTACAGTAGAAGCTAAGATGCTGGAGAACCAACAAGAATGGAAGCAAATGAGATGAAATCTAAAGTAAATAAAGGTGAAGTGTGGCTGACGACATTTGTGATAAGTAGTCAGCCCTGTGATAAGCTATCAGCTTCATCGTCAGCCATAGACAGAGAATTGGCCTAAGTTGAAAGTTGTGATGATATTTTGTGATAGGTCATCAAGGATCTAATAATCCATCAAGAATGCCGTCAGCCTAAGGCAGCACATGAGAACTGAAGAAGAGACTTGGCGATATTTGTGATAAGTCGTCAAGGAGCTGATAGGGCATCACCGTTTGTCATCAGCATTAGGCAGCAAGTATCCAAAGTAAAGAGGAAGATGACGATATTTGTTATAAGTCATCAAGAAGCTGATAGGGCATCACCGTTTGTCGTTAGCGTTAGGCAGAAAGTGTCCAAAGAAAAGAGGAAGCTTACGACATTTTTGATAAGTCATCAGCCTCCCGATAGGCTATCACAAATGGAGTCACCTAATCCAAGGAATTTCTAAATTTTATTATTTTGTTTCCATAATTAGGGTGAACTATTTAAAGTCTTGTTTAGGGTTTTCTTGAGAGTTCCGAACCTTGAGTTTAGAGACACGTATTTTTTATATTTTCTCTCTCTAATTTCTTGGATTGAAAAAACAATTACTTTAAAGATATTTTAGTCATTATTTTGGGATTTCTATTGTGATCTAATCTGTGATTCACTAGCCATTATTCATCTTGTGGTAATTTTATCTTTCAAAGCATGAATTCATCTAGTTTTTTGGATTATTACATCATACGTGGCTAAATTTCTTTAACCTGAATTATGGGATCTAGGGTTAAGTCTTGATAAGATGCTAAGTGTTCAAGATTTAAAAGGTAGTAGGATTTCTTGATAATTTTGAGGTTTTAGTTATTGTCTATTAGTTGCAAACAATAGATAACACCTTATTTGATTTGCTTAAGAAATAAATCAAATATAGTGGGATGTGAATCATTAACAAGGACTTGGAAGAAACAAAAACTTCCATTTAATAATTGAAGTTGTAACAAGGTTGATTAACCTAAGGTAAAATCTGGTCATGAACGTAAATTCCCTAAGTCCAAGAGGATTAGGTAATTAAATGCTTAAGTAGGTCGAGAGACATTTAGGCATAACTTTGATAAAGATAACTTTTTGTCCAATCTGCTGTGAGAATCTTGAACTACTATTAGCATCTGTCAAGTACTAAAACCCCTAGTGAACATAATTTTGGTTTTTCATAAACTCTTGATTACGAACACTGTAACTAAAGTGACCAACAATTATTGGCTAATCTCCAAAACCCCCATTTTATGTTTTTGTGTCAGTTGTTTGAATTCTAATTATAGCTATAGTTTCAAATTAGTTTAATCGCCACTCACATTGTTCCCTGTGGATTCGACCCTGACTTCAAAAGTTGGGTAAATATATTGACGACGACCGTCTTGCCCTAAATTGACTTGTAAGTTGAGCGTTATCATTCATGACATCATGCAGATATGGAGTTGATATTTTATGTTTTCAGCCGATAATTTATCCTCTGTGGTAATTTTGTTATTCATCTACATTTTGGTTTTAGTTCTGGAAAGATTCAGTAATGATATATCTGATTTGAATGCAAAGGTTTATTTGAGTATTTGGCCTTAGTTTAGGCTTTTTGGTTCAATTTTGAATTTGATAACTTGGAATGGCGATTTAGAAGCTATGATAGATTTGGAGTATGAATGATTACCCATTTTTGGGTTTTGTTTGGGTAGTTGAGATTAACAATTCATCTAGTGTGTTTAGATTCCATCTTGTAGTTATAGATCTTGGGTGCAACCTTCATTTTTAGATTTTTCTTAGTTGGAGATTCATCTACAAACTAGCCTAGCCTACTCTATAGTCACTTATTTGGTATTCTTGAGTTTAGATGGATTATGGTTGTTAGGTGCTCAGATGATAGTCTGTGGGCAAGGTATTGGTTCCTTTATCTTTGACCTCGTGCTTTTAATTTTCATTGGAATTTTTAGATGATATACTCAGCTAGAGTAGTACACTCGAGTTAGATTAATCATTGTTTTATTCTTAGTTGGTGGTACATCCTATAGCAGATTGTTCACAGGTGAGTGGTTGTACTTCAGACTCCTGTCTGGTAGTTTCGAGGAATATCCAGACCAGTTGTAACATCACCTTAGATTTGAGAACTTGGTTGTCTCCATTTGTGTACCCAGGCAGTGCCTCATGGTCTTATTCTCATGATTCCTTTTATGATTTTTTTATAAAGCAACTTTCGTTCCTTGGGTTTACTATTATGGGATTATGAGGAAAGGACTCGAGTGATTTTCATCTGGGCTTTGGGTTGATAGCGGGGTTAGAAAGGCAAATGAAGGTTATATTTGGATTCGGAGTTGGTTTCATGACTCATGTCTTGGTTTGACTTTGGTTTGGATGAGTTTTAATTTTATTGTGCTAGCATCTATGTGGTATCAGTTTGTCATGGTTCTAATTTGCATGAATCAACCTTCCCTTGTTCAGTTAGATGCTAGTTGGTGGTTAAGTTTATGTTTTGGCTATTTGGGAGTAAAGTGCGAAAGTTGGTTGGAAACGATATATCGGTGGAAAAATCCATTGGAAGCGTATTATCTCAGAAGTCGTACTCGGAGCATGCAAGCCCAATACCTCATCCCAGATTTTGTAATCTTTCTATCCATTGACGTTTATGGTCTAAAGTCCTTTTAGTAGTGGATATTTTAATGACCCTGTAAGTCATTTTCTAGATTTGTGTATATTTTCAGCAATCGAGCCTCCCCACACCGGGTACAGGTCAACTATGATTTATTGAAACTGTCGGTTCAATTATCGGACAGTTCATTTAGATTTTAGGCTCATTTTCCTATTGTAGAGTGTTCGCCATTTAGGATTTGTCCTCAGACCAAAACTCCTAGTATATGATCTTGCATGGGAATTCTGGCAGTTCCATCAGCTCTAGAACGTTGATTTTAGGCTAAGGGAACCTTGGTCTAGGTTCCGAGACTTTCGAACTTGTTTTGGGATATTGAGCGGATTGTATGAAAAATAAAAATATAGGTGTGGGCCCCACATTTATTTGAAATGATATTTTATGAAAGTTTTAATGATTCCATTTTCCTCAAAATATTTTTATAATCAAATTTCGCTATTGGTTCATGTTCATTGGGTTTCGGAGGAGCTCCGGTGGTCAAAAATAAGTTTCAAAAGTTGTTGGTGCTGTGTGGCTGCTTTAGCAGCCATTGACCATTTGACTAATCACTAAAGCGTCTATATGATGCTTTACCAGTATTCTTACCTACTAATCAGATCGCTTGAGCGGTCAAAGTGCCTCTTTAGTGGTCATCGCTGAGTATAAGACTCGAATCCATATTCTTGACATTTTGGGCGCTAGAAATCTCTGATTTTTACAATTTTTGATGCATTTTTCTCATATAATCATTGTTTATCAATTCAGAATTCTATTTTACCTATTTAACAATGACTTCTATTTTATTTTTTGTGATTTTCATCCAAGTTGAGAATCAAAAACTCATTTTCACCATTTTTAGGGCTTGGGAGTTGGGATTTGGGTGGTTCCAAAGGAGTTTTTGAGATTTCTTCCATATGTTTTATAATCTTATAACTATAATTTTTTTCTCGATTTCACCTTCAAAAAAATTCAAAATGGGATTTTGGGTTTTTTGTTGGTAAAGCTTAAAATGTTTTTTCTTGATTTGTACCACATTTTTAACTTGTTTTTGCATGGGTTCTCATCTATAGACTCCTATGAGTATGGAGAACATGTTTCTAAAATAAAATTATGATTTTAATTCTTTTATTTTAAAACTTATTTTTAAGGTCTGTTTCTAGACCCGTCTTGAATATAGAAATATGGGTCTCATTCTATTCCTAATGGTGGATAGATTACTATTTTAATAGGGTGACGTTATTTAGAGATTGTGGAGTGAAAAAGGATGATTTATGGATGTTTTATGGAATTTTGGTTTGGCATCAAGGTAGGCTTCTATCTATTATTCTTTATGAGAGAGTCTATTACATAGGTTGCATGTTAGATAGGGATGCTAGGATGTAATATTAGCTAGAACACCATGAATTTGCAAAATTTATGAGTTATGAGGCTAGAAGGGTAATTGACCCTTAAGGTGAAATAATTATTATACTTCTATGATCCTATTACCTTCTTCATATATTGAACTAATTCATAGAGGGGTTATGATATCATGCTAGATTTGGGATATGATTAAGGTATTCGAAGCATGGCTAGTATGATTAGTCTAATTTGGACTGTTTAGGCTATCTTGGAGCCGCAATTTAGGTGGAATTGAGTTGGTTGCACATATTTTAGGTGGAATTTCTACCTTTGGTCTAATTATGACTAATTTAACGTCTAGGAGTGAAGTTAGATACCTTATCCTAGTCTAGGGTAGAAATTTCCTAAATATGGATTTTGGGAATTAGAAGTGGGTCTCTCCGACCCACCTTAGGCCAAGACTTGTATTAGCCGTTGTGAACTTATTTATGCATGTTAGACATAGTTGAGACTAATGATCCTCAAGTATAAGGTTACTTCATAAATATATGGTTTGACATGGTTTTTTGGAATATGTTATGGTTATGCTAGATATATTATTGGGTCGAGACTATAACTATGATATGGGTTAAATTCTGGGAAGTTTTTTATCCTTGTAAAGGACGTGACCGTAGGTGCTAAATATTTTTATTCTTATGATTGCATAGTTTTGATACTGGTGATGGCATACATAGGTTGGGTATATTCATGATCACTAAAGCGGCAAATGGTATGATTCCAACTAAAATAGGGTTTATTAATCCTTTTCCTAAAAAGGATTTCTTCCCACTTTTCACTTTTAAAATAGATTTCTTCATAACGGGAATCGTACCATCTTATTGAATAACTTATAAGCCTTTGAGACTAAAAATAATGATTTAGAAATTTGATCGAGATAGATTTTGGACTACGATTTTGTTACTACTATTTATCTCGGTCATTGGAGATTCTGACCCTTTCTACACTTTGATGATGACTTCATCCTGGAAATTGACCCATGCAATGGATTTATGGACTTATACTCTTTTAGACACGGTCCTAGCCATGCATTTTATGTATATATCTATATATATCTAATACTGGGTATAGTATATTGATGAAGATAGTGATGATATGAGTTTTGATTCAAGTTCAGTGATTGATAATATTGATGATATGAGTTTCAATTAAAGTTTGGTGATTGATTATCATATAGTGGTTAAGGTATTATGGATTCTCCTAGCATCCTATCACCAGTATGCGCCTATATCTATCAAAATTATTGGGTTTGTATAGGTATAGGTGATGAGTATGGCTTATGTTATGTTGTGTGTTGATTGGACCTTCTGGTCTTTTTGTGGTAGGGGTTTATGAAAATCTTAGTTAGGTATTGTTTGTTCGGGCAAGCTGTTACTTTATATTGTTATTATTATTATGGTTAGTTTGTGACATGTTTATTATTGGACTTCTATTAAGATTTGAGGTATGATTTTGTTTTTTTATCTTACGGTTGTATTATTATGCATTATGATCCATTGATCAGGCATTATGGTTTTAGACCCTAACATTCTGATTCCTTTCTTTACGGTGTCTTTATTAAAATAATTATCTCATGTTTAGATGCATGGATTAGAGACCCTAATTATATTAGTAGTAGTTCCTACTATGATTAGATGGTCTTGGGATGCTAGTGTAATGACTTAAGTGGTAACTTGAGTTGTCCATGTTTGTGTATATGTACCTATCTATAGTAGTTATGGTATTACCATATATCCCACTTTTCTTTAATTTATTCATGTTGTATATATATTTCTATTCCTTATATACACACATATATATACATCCTTCTTCTGTTCTTTATTCATATATTGGCCAGTCATATATGGTATAATGCTTAGATTACTGAGTACGGCTAGAATAGGATAGTTCATCCTTATGTCTCCTTAGATTTACTATGTATTATCTTGGATATTTTAATGTAGTTTACATTCCTGTTGCACGTTATTTATATTATTATCTTTGGATCTCATTCGTTAGTTTCCTACTGAGTATCACGTGTTTGGTACTCATACTACAGTTCTGCAGCATGCAAATCATAGTACGGGTTCTTACCATTGTTGTGTGCGTTGTGCGGAGAAACTATGGTTCAGAGACATGGAGTGAGCTCTTTCTATTCAGAGTGTTTCTATTCTCCCTCTTATGTACTAGACTAATCTCTATGTTATTTTTAGAGATGAGTTGTATCAGTATATTCATTTAGTAAATCATGTTGTTGTCTAATTATATTAGAAGCTCTAGTACTCATTCCACTAGGTTTTGGGACTATCTCGTGTATTTTTTGCCTTTTTACTATATTCATACCGCACTCTTCCTTCTTTTCTCTTTATAGTCCATTACTAGTTGTTCCGGACAATGTTGTCTTTCCTACTGGTGGGTTTGTCACAATTCGATTTATGAGTCATGATGCCTCCTACCAAATCTTGCCAGTAGGAAAGCCAAACCATATCCCGTAGATATTCGGAATGGGCTAACCTGGTGGAAAATTCAAAAAATAGACAATTGCAACATATAAATAAGCAAAGTAATAGAAATAGAAAAGAGGTAACCAATAATTAGATAACTATCCCACAACCTGGGAGAGCCAACACAAGAGCTACTATAAATGCATCCCATATTCTAAGTAACTAATAAAATTTGTCATGAAACAAAAGACTAGACATTAAAAGATAGAAAGAAATGGGGCGACTCCATCTTCAAGATCTCATCCTACCTACAAATCAACCACAACACAATTGTCGAATCAACGGCGGCAGCTAGTACTTGTATCTACACCAAAAGGTACAGAAATATAGTATGAGTACCAAAACCATTGGTACTTAGTGGGCATTATCAGTTAACTAATCTAAATCATGATATAAATGCATTAAAATGTAACATAACATCACTAAGTCAACAAAAGAGAAAACATATACATAACTCCAACATCATTGTACACAATGAAACAAATAAACCAAAACTATAATATAAAGAATAAGAAATTATAGCTAAAAGATAGGTTCCCGTAAGCCAATAAGTGCAAAAAAATAAATAACCCAATACAAGGCCCTTTAAGCCAAGAGGAAACAATCAAGTAAAGCATAAACTAAACCACCGTCATTTTCCATTTTCCATGATACTACTAGAACCATTTTTGTCATGCCACACTATAGTATGTTTCCTATTTCTAAACTTGAACCAATACCCATATCTCAATATCACACTCCATTATTGGACTTGAAGCGGTATTATATAATCTCTATCATAAGTAATAGCCGAACTCAAACTAGTAATTATATCAGCAATATGATAATCATTATCCAAACTCAAACAGGTATATGTATCATCATTATCATAATCAATATCCAGACTTAAATCAAAATATATATCATTAATATCATAATCAATATCCAGACTCGAACCAGTATATATATAAATCATCCATATTTAATAACAATAACCATCAACTCCCAATCCCAACTTATCATAACTATCGAGTGCCAAATCTCCTCAATATTACCTGAGAAAGAATTTTCAAGGTGCGTAAAAAGAGAATAAAGGTTACAAGGATTGACACAAAACTTAGCATAAGGTGGGTCAAACAACCCAATTCTTAATCTAAAAATCCAATACAAGGCAAATTCTACCCAAAGCTAGGGTAAGGTATCTAAATTCACTTTTAAATATTAACTAAGACACAATCAACTTAAGATAGAAATTTTACCTAAAGTATGAGAAACTAAGCCAATTATGCCTAAGTTACAATTTTAGGATGGTCTAAAATGTCCAACTAATTCAAGCATTGAAAATTCCATAACGAACACCTAAAACCCATCCCAAATCTTAACATAATATCATTAATATACTATGAAATAGCTTAATCTAAGAAGAGAGGAAACCTAGCCTACCTAGACGCTAAAGAAAGCTCGAAGAATCCACTAAATCACTAACTTTATCTTTCGAGAAGCTTCTGCAAGGTGCTATGCTATCAAAATCACAATCTACTTATCAAAACAAGAAGAATGATATCCATATGGTACTATTCTACTTTGAGTCCAAAATTACTCAAAAATCCCATGTGGGTCCCATCTATGGAAATCACATTTTTGAAGCCAACCCAACAATCCCTTATTTTCAAGGAGTATTATGCTAAAAATGGGTAGAATTTGAGCTATATTGGTCTTAAAATCAAGTCACCAAGTTCTAGAAATTTTAGAGAAAAAAATCGAAAATCAACCAAGAATAAGAAATCTTACAACAATTTTGAAAGGGAATCGATTAATAATAGTCATCCAAGATTCGAAAATCACCCACAAGCTCTAATCCTAAGCTTTTTTAATATTTAAGGTTTAAGTCTCTTGGAAATGAATTAAAAAGGGTGAAAAAAGGGCCAAAAAGGGGGATATTTATACCTTCCCACGTGTTCGGGAGTCGCTATCATGACCCGACCCTCACAATCGCGGAATTCGCCCCCTTCCAAGTTATCACATATGCGACATAAGTGTTGTAATTTTGGTTCTTGTGGGGTGGCTTCCAGATCACGATTGCAATATATGGGTTGCGATTGCCGATGCACTAGCACTAGTAGAGACTTGGTTTTTTCCAATTCTCCACCAACCCCTCAAGATTCATCTAAAATCCCATATATGCAAATAGACTATGCTACACTATAAAATTCCATCTATGGTCTTTTCAACTATAAGTTGGTCCCATACCCAACTTCTGTTTTATTAACTTTCTGGCCAATAGGTCGTAATGAGCCTAGGTACCTTAGATCCAAACCAAAGATCTATATAGCCTAAAATCAATATTTTGGAGCTTTTGGACTAGTAAGAATTGATATATGAGGTTGTTTGACTGAAGTTTTCACCTAGTAGCCCATTTGAACCAACGAAGACTTCAAAATAGGGAATCGACTCTAAAAACCAAACGAACTGCATGGTAACCAAACTTTTAGTCCCAGTAAATCATAATTGAATTATGGAAGCTTAGGAAAGATCTAGCAGCAAAAATATGTGGAAATACTAAAGATGACTTGTAGGGTCATTACAATATTCACTACATAAAGGACTTTTGTCTGTGAAAGTCAAGGATTAGGATGTACCTGAAGTCTCGAAAAGATGAGAATACTAGGTCGGCATCTCTCTCTCGATCTCCCAAGTAGCCTCATCTATGGAATGGTACCTCTATTAAACCTTAACTATAAAAGTCTTCCTAGTGCGCAACTGCCTGACATCACTAGCCAAAATGTGCACAGGCTCCTCCACGAAGGTCAACAGCTCATCTAACTGAACTAAGTACAATATAAGCACATGAGGTGGATTGAGAATATATCTCCTCAACATAGAAACTTTAAAGATCGGATGAAAAACAAAAAAATCTGGTGGTAAGGCTAACTCATAAGCCACCTCACCAATTATTGCAAAAAATCTTGAAGGGTCCATTATATCTGGGGATGAGATTGCCTTTCCTTCTGAACCTCATCATACCCATCATGGGAAACACACAGAGGAATACTTGATCACCAACTCAAAATATCTAGGCACAAAGTCTACGGTTTGTATAAGACTTCTGCCTACTCTGATCCATTCTCAACCTATCCTAAATTACCCTGACTCTACCTAATGACTCCTGAAGCAAGTCAGTACCACGCGAAACGATATCTCCTATAATACAGATCTTCAAAATGTGGTATCTCAATACTTGAATGATAACTCTGGTAAGGCTAAATGCTACTCCCATTAACCTCCAAAATCCATAACAAAGGCTCGAAGCATATCCCCGAGAACCTGAATAGTCTGCTTCGACTGGCCATCGATCTGTGGGTGAAAGGATGTAATAAGATCTACCTGAGTACTAAAATACCCCTGGAAATCTCTCCAAAAGCTAGAAATGAACATTGAACCTTGGCCTAAAATGACAGCTACAAGCACACCATGCAAATGGAATATCTCACGTACATAGATACGGGCTAACTTCTCGACATTGAAGGACATCTGGATAGGAAAAAAATTTGCCAATTTGGTCAATCGATCAACAATTACCCAAATACTATTAAAACCATAGAAAGTGCGAGGCAACCTGCTAACAAAGTACATGGTAATGTGCTACTATTTCCACTCAAGAATAGGCAACCTATGAATTAATCCATCGGGTAGTTGATGCTTGTCCTTCACCTGCTGACAACATACGTAATGAGCTATAAAGTCTTCCATATCTCTCTTCATGCCACTCCACCAATAATGTTATCTCCAATATCTTTATATCTTAGTTGTACCTAAATGAATGGAATATCTAAATATATGGTCTTTGTGCACAATCAACTTAATCAAGCCATCAATCCTCAAAACACAAATGCGGATATCAAACCTCAAGACAACCTTAAAACCTATGGTAGTACTCATGGAATCACCACTTAGTACCTGATCACGAAAGATGCAAACTCTATTATCCTCAAATTAATGATGCTTAATCTACTAAAATAGTGAGGAACTAGCCTTAACACTAGACAAAATCCTCCAAGGGTCTGAAATGTCAATTCGTACCATCAAGTTGGCTAAGGACTGAATGTCCTATGCGAACAATCTCTGAGAAACTGAAATACAATCCAAGTAACCCATATCACTATCTTCAAAGTCAAGGATTCTACCACATTAGCCTTTCCCAGATGATACAATATAGAAATATCATCATCCTTAAGCAACTCCAACTATCTACGCTTCCTAGAATTAAGCTCTAGTTATAGGCGCTGAAATAGTAACAAAACCCTCAATGAATCATCTATCATAATACGCCAAGCCAATAAAGCTACGAACTCCAGTCTAAGATGTAGGTCTAGCCAATCTTAAATAGCCTTGATCTTTGTCTAGTCTACTATAATCCCATACTTAGGCACCACATGCCTAAGGAATATAATCGACTCATGCCAAAACTCATACATGAAAAACTTGGCAAAAAACACATGATCTCTCAAAGCTAGGAGCACAACCCTAAAATGCTACACGTGCTCATCTATACTCCTCAAATACACAAGGATGCTATTGGTGAGCACAATCATGAATAAATCTAAATAATTTCTAAACACGCGGTTCATCAAATCCATGAAATCGGTTAGGGTATTAGCTAACGTAAAGGAGATCACTAAGAACTCATAATGGCCATAATAGGTCCTAAAGGCTCTCTTTGGGATATCTTCAGCCTGAATCCTCAACTGATGGTAAATATACCTTAAATAAATATTTGAAAACACCATTGAAATCTGAAGCTGGTCAAACAAATCATCAATGCGAAGCATAGGATAATAGTTCATCACCGTCACTTTATTAAGTTGTCTATAATCAATACACACACGCGTGGAACCATTTTTTTTCTTCATAAACAACACAGTAACTCCCCAAGGGGATACATTTGGTATAATAAAACCCTCACCAAGTAGATCTTGATGCTGAGAATTTAGTTTTTCAAGCTTGTCATATGGTAAGATGCCATAGAAATAGGTTGAGTTCTAGGGTCAAGATGAATAACAATCTCAATCTCACGGGCAAGAGGTATACTAGAAAGATTGGTAAGGAAGACATAAAAAAAACTTATGGATTATAGAAATAGAGTCAAGAGACGGACTCTTCATACTAACATCATGAATATAAGCGAGATAAGACTCGCAACCCCTTGAGATAAATATCCTAGCACACGTACATTACGTGACTAATTTTGGTAGATGACTTAGAGTATGTCAATTCCCATATTATATTACCAATCCCATAAGTTAATGATCACAATAAGTACTAACAACGACTAGAAACCAAAACTATGCATGATTATGAAGTATGCCCAAAGCCCCAAAACTCTTCTTGATGTTGATTTTCCACTAAGGCTATTATCTTTGTTTGTTTTGATTATTAGTTCTTATTATAATTATTTATTATATTATTTCAAAACACACACTTGTTAAATTGACAATTATAATTAAAACTAGAAATGAGCTAACTTTAAGTCCCATGGAAATGACAACTCAGCTCTCAAAAAGTGCCACTTTAGTTCATGTTTAACCATGTATGCTTGCATGTTCATTTGGACGCAATAAATTTTTAGCACCATTGCCTAGCTATCTATCTATGGATGAAATGTTATGGTGAGATCTACTTAGAAAGACACATCTAAAATAATTTCTAGAATTAAGATGTACATTAATTAATCCTATCTGAAATGATAAAAAAAAAACTTCATGCAATTTTATAAAATCATAGATATAATGTTTGGCATAGACCTCTTACTAAATATGTAGTCTTAACTGATAAAAAATATGTTGATTTAGTCATTCTATCTACTACCACCCAAATGAAATGATATTGTCATAGTGCTAGGTAAATTTATGATAAAATCCATATTAATCATCTCCCATATCCAGGTCGGAATATTGATATCCTGAGTCATATTGATGTGCTATAGAAATATAGCACTTTTGACACTTAAACGAGGAAAAAATACAAGTTTCTGAGGCTATTTTGTTAGTTATGATGTCTTTTGGGTACATTTTGCAGGAATTCATCTTCTGGATGATAAGTTCATGAAAAAAGTGAAGAAAGGTATTTTTGGCTATTTTTGGAGCAATTGTGGACATTTAAGATGTTTTCCAGATTTTTCGTGATCAAACCATGATCGAGAATCGAATAAAAGCTAATTAAATGACTCAAGAAACTTACCAAGTCAACATGTGGCCATATGTAGGACCTATAAACCACGCATAGGAAAAGTAAGTACCTGAAGTCCAAAATCTTTAGAGATGAACTTGCAGGATTTTTGCTCCTAATGCCTGCGATTTCTACCATGCCCAGTGTCCGGACCGCAGGTACTACCTACACTTGGTACTAAACCACAGGTACATAGAGCAGGTGTCCATCGATCTAATTTTCTCCTATTTCATTCAGGCTTTGATTTTAGGGTTTCCTCTTGTACTATAAATACCCTTTATGTATGTTTCAGGTAAAGTTATGCACTTTTGATATTCACCAACAAATTTTGGTTTTAAGAACCGATTTTGATCTTGGAATTTTCTTGTATTGACTTTGGTTCATTAATTTTGTTATAATTGTGGGTTTTATTTCTTTTCATCATTGTAATTTCATCTATGCTTCGAATCTGAATGTTATTGAGTTCTTCACAAGCATGATTGGCTAAAATCCATAGCTAAGGTTATGGAAACCCTGGTGGATTGATGAAGTAGGGGAAGTTCTTTTGTTGTTTTGAACCGATACCTATGCATGTATTTCCTTGTCTTCATTATGATTATTTTTTAAGTAGTGCACACATTAGGAACTTGCCTAGATATTGCTACTTACTCCAAAAGAGGAGCAATTACTTGGTAAAGATAAAGACAATAGTAATTTGGAGTTTAACTATCAATTCACGCTTCTGTGTTCAATCTTAGTAAGATGGTTAGGTTTCATCTAATAACTAGAGACTCAAAAGGTAATATTTCACTGGGAGCAAGATATAGGTTAGTAACGTGACCTCCTAAGACTCAAAAGGTAAAGGGTGAAATCCTCCTGCTCATCCAAAATACTACAGAAAGTACATAACTTATCAATTCTGAATGCAAAGTATCGGGTAGGTTCAACAAAGAATGTTAAGACTAGGGAGTTGAGAAGACAAGGGGAACACAATCCTAGTGTTCACCTACACTGGTTACAAACAAAGTTAGTACAGTTACTTGCTCGATATTACTACATCAAAATCCCTATTTACTTTTCTTATTCTACCCAGTGACTATAACTACTAAGATCTGCAAAGCCACGTGTTCCCTTGGGATTGACCCAACCTCTGTTGGGTTACTATATTTCTACAACAACCACATGAGATGTTGTTTGGAGGTCATCAAAATTTTGGCGCCGTTGCCGGGGAACATAGTGCTGATGTATGATTTGAAGTTGTTGTAGCATTTAGGTTTTTCTTTTTTTTTCTTAGTTGGGCATACGCTAGTGTATGCCTAACACACAGAGTAGAGGAAATCCCTTAGTCCCACTGAATCCAAATCTAGAGAGAATTCTACGAACACGTGGTAGGATATCTGAGCATAAAAGAGATTAACCTCCTAAAGAGGTTCGTGATACTGTACCTCCACTATCTCCCAAAGAAGTATAAGATATTATTGATCGACAAATATGTAAGTTGATGTGTAGTTACTTTACCATAAATTTTCATTCAAGATTCGTACATATTTCCATGATTTAACTGTATAAATGAGACATATATGATTAAATGCACTAATATCCATATTTTTTGTAGGCATCAGGCTATGAGATGGAAATATGTGGAGTTGAGCTAAAAAGGATCAAAAGAAGTGTAGTTGGAAGACCTAGAGCATAAACAAGCCTTAGTTACTGTGATTGCGGTCTGAGGGCCGCGATCGTGACCAGTCAAGAAGGTAAGCACCACAATCATGTGAATCTACCCATGGACATAGTAGCCACAATTGCAGCAAATCTAGTGCGATCACAGTAATACGAGATTAGGCCTATGGGCTATTTTTTATTTTTTAGCAGCCAACCCTAAATCCTTAAAACCTTAAAACACTTTCCTATTTTGGTCATGTTAGAGATTAATAATATTTGAATTTTGAAATTGAAACCCTAAATTGGGCAAGAATTGTAATTTAATTTGTTGATTTGGATTTTGGTATTTGTGAAAAATGGATTCCTTGAACAATCCTTTTGGTATATATTTCTTTCTTTTCTTCATGAGTAGCTAAATATTTTAGTCTTGGAACTATGTTGAACTAAGGTGAAATTTTTGTGGGTTGTAATGTATTAGTGTATATGCTAGTTGGTTAATAATGATTTCTACTATTGTTTGATTAAAATGGTTGGTATTTATTGGTGAAGGCCCTAAATACTCAAAATGGGTTTGTGGGTTGAAACCCCAAACTCTTGAAAGCTCAAATAATCCTTCAAAGAGGGGTTTGGATGGACTTTTGGAACTCACATCATCTTTGAAAGAGGGATGTGGGAACAAAGGCAATAGTTGATAATTAACGAGTTTAGTTTACTAATTCTCACTATCTTAGACATAAGAGTGAGTATGAAGTTGACTATACCTTGGGTATTTATCTATAAATAGGGATACCAAATTGAGGTAATAGGTGACTATAATTAACACACTTTTTAGGTAACCAAAAGGTTTAATAAGTGAGATTTTTGAGGTTTTGTTAACAATCTAGCCTCAAGGATCATAGACCTAGCCTACCATATTTTTCTCAACTATCATGTACATCAAATCTACACATACCCATATGTAATTTTCCCTTAGGTAGACATAATCACAAGATTGTCTCTATATCAAAGTTAAATTACAATTGTTGTGTGGTTTGTGGAATTAAGTTACTATTGACACACACTCTCCCAAAACTAAACCCCCCATTTTAAATCATGTGTTTTACTTTATTTTCACTTCAGGTGTTTTCTTAGTAAGTGTTAAAACCCCTAAGACTAGAATTCTACTTTTCACTCCTTACAAATTTGACCTCAATAAGAGTTGAGATATTGACAATGACTGTACTCTATCAAATTGCATGGTATAGGTGAACGTTATCAAAATGGCACCACTTTTGGGGAGTTAAATTTAGTTTCCACTTGTGAGGTATTGATTCTTACTTAGGGTATACCCGTAGTACTGTATATTTATTTTGGTTATTATTTTTATTTACTTCTAGGTTATCTCTGTAGCATAAATGGAACTATGAGTGACAATTCTAGTCAAGACGAGTCTTTTGACAACCCTCTTGATGATGAGGGGAAACTAAATGAAGTTGGTCATTCAAGTGCCATCCGTATCCCACCTACTCAGGGGAATGGTGTATTTTATGTCACAAGCATCATGTTGCACATGTTGCAAATGAAAGGACTTTTTGGGGGGCAATATTATGAGGAACCCAACCTTTATTTGAAGAATTTATAGAGGTGTGTGCACCATTTTATATTGCACAAATAACTCAAGATATGATCCTTGTATGCCTTTTCCCATTCTCTATAATGGATGAGGTAGTATTATGGATTTGTCTTTTTTGGTCAATTCTATTACTTCATGCGATGAACTCACCATGACCTTCCTTGACCAGTATTTCCCACCATCCCAAATGCTCCAATTGAGGGATGAGATCATTAACTTTAGGAAATTGAATTGACAAACCATGTATGAAGTATGGGAATGATCCAACAAAAACTAGATCAATGTACAAACCATGAGGTACCAGAAAATATGCTTCTCCAAATATTCTACTGAGCCCTTGATCCACTAACAAAACCATGGTGGACAATATGACGGGAGGCGTCCTTGTGAAGTTTCACTATCATGTGATGATAAATTTGCTTGAAGAGGTTACGAAGCAAAACCAGGGGTGGAATCTCGAGATGTTGAGGTTCCTAAGAGTTCTCCCACTATATACTTGTTTGACAAGGAGAAATGAACATGAGATGAAGAAAGAGAGGAGAATATGGCAAAGATGATATACAATTAGAGTTGTTGACAAAATATGTGATGGGTACACTTGAAAAACCAATAAATTCCATGGAATCAAAAGCTCTGAGGATGATACAGAGGATAAAAATCTTGATGAGGAGATTTAGTACTTGGCAAACTATGTGGGGGGTTCTAGCCCCGCCTATCAAAGGCATGGTGGGAATCAAGGTTGGACAGACCATAAATGTTACCGTTATTGGAGGGATAGATATCTTGAATATGACCGATATGTGCCCCCTCATAATTAGGTGAACAATAAAGAAGGTATAATCGTCGACCCCGACAAATATAAAACCAAAAATATTTTGGCAAGGATTATAATGAGAGTTAAAGGAACGGAAAAAATGTTTTGTGAAAGAAAAGTTATTTTTTGCAACTTAATAAAACTGTGGTATCCCACTAAACTTCCATTAAACAATTGGAGACTCAAATCAGGCAATTTTTTACCCAATTAAATGCTAGGCCAAAGGGTGGTCTTCCTAGTAACACTATTATAAACCCAAAGAATGAAGTTCAAGTTTTAAAAATAGTAACTTGGAGTGGGAAGACCCTTGGTGATTGCTTTAAAGAAGATTCAACTGAAAAGATGCCAAGATTAAGTCAAAATAAGTGCCACCACAATCTCAAGAAGAAGAAGATAAAAAATAACTAGTAGATGTTGATGAAGAGTTGGTGGAAAGTGAGAAACCACGAAGTGATATGATGCCTACAATACAAGTCCCTTCCCCATTTCCTTAAATGATTCAAAGAAAAGAGGATGGTGATAAACTCAAGAAATTCATGGATAATATTAGCAACCTCTCTTTCAATATCCCAATGCTTGAGACAACCCAAGAAATCCCGGGATATACCAAGATCATGAAGAAGTTGATTTTAAAAAAAAAGTACATCGAAGGTGACACAATCAAACTCACCTATGGTGTAGTGCTACCATGAGTAGAAAAATTGCAAAAAAGAAAGAAGACCCAGAGCTTTTACCATCCCTTGCGACGTTGGAATGCATTTGATTGGAAAATCTCAATGCAACCTCCGTGCGAATATAAACCTCATGCCTTTTGTCATTTACAAAAAGCTCATATTAGACACCCCAACTCTAACATCCATGAGATTTTTAATGGTGATCATTCCATCAAGAGGTCAGTCGAGATTTTTTTTGATGTTCTAGTCAAAGTGGACAAATTTATACTTTCGATGGACTTCATGGTTTTAGATTATGTAACGGACCAAGAGGTTCCCATCATTCTTGGTCGACCGTTCTTATCCATGAAAATAGACATTGTTGACTTAGAGTTAGGAGAAATAACGTTTATAGTTCAAGATGACGAGGTCTCTTTTTGAGTATACAAAACAAAGAAGCAACCCATGGAACTTGAAGTAATATCGATGATTGATTTTGAAATTGAAGGAGTGAAAGAGGGGGATCCTGAGGACCCAACTTGAGAAATAAAGAAGATATCGTGCCATAACATAAATTAAGGCACTATGTGGGAGGCAATTCGCAAATACCACGAGAGTGGGTCGCATCTTTTATTTTAATTTTTTTAGAGTAGATTTTAGTTTTGTCAATTGAGTAACCCATGCATTTATGGCACTATATAGTGTGTTGGTTGAGCTTGATAAGGGGAAACTATGAAATTTTTGCATGTTGAACTGAATAGGGGAAATTTTGTCCAAATGTGGAGTATGCTGATTAGGGGAAAATAGGAGAGCGGAAATGCCCTCAGTTACCGTGTTCATGGTCTCCTCTATGTCCACGATCGTAGAACCTTACTTGCAATTACGATCACATCAGTCTTTTAACCATCCAAACCCCCAGTTCCTCTCAAAACTTCCTTCTCAACTTTTATCTCTAATTGGACTCAGTTCTGGCCAAATTTTGAATAGTCCAACAACATCCTAACATTCCTCTTGCATCACTTATCCAATAGGTGCCTCAAATATATGCATTGATTGTGGAAAATAGGCCATGAAATGCATATTATTGGGAAGTCCTGATATTATGTCTTTTATTCTTAAATGCTTGATAAATTATACTTTTGTGGTGTTTAGATATTAGAATATGGTGTGCACATGAGTGGGGAAGTATGGATGTACCCAAAGTTTGTATTAAAATGAGAAAAATGAAGAGTGTCCACCTAGTAGGTTACCCATATGAGTATTCAGTAATGTTTTTTTCATTCTAACAGCATAATCGAGTACCTAGTGGTATTGTTCAATACTTTTAGTGGAAATCCTTTGTATAAAACATGCTTTGTACTTCAAATTTGAATTTTTAGGTATTGAAAAATTGGGTTAAAACTGGTCTCATATACCGTGATCATGGTCATTTGCTATGATCGCGGCTCCATTCCCCACAATTATGGTATTCAAGGCTGATTTTTTGCCTATGCCAAAAATTCTGCACTTTAAATTTTTGTCCAAACACCATGAAGAATCCAACCAATGATATTTAAAGGAAGACGTATCATATTTTATGCAAGAATATGTTAATGTTTGATGTTGTTATGTTATTTGTTATTTTTCAGGAGAATCTTATGGAGAAATATGAACACATCTGATTCATGACACACGAGTGCCACACTAATTACTATGGTGATCTTCTAAAGACAAAGTTTCTCTAAGAAAAAGGAATATGCTTGGAGAATGTGCCAAAAAATCTGCCGGAATTTCATGACAAGCCTGTGTCCATAGGGTGGTGGTGTTTTACCTTGGATCCCTACAAGGCTAATGAGCAGCGGTTCTGTAAATTCCACGCAAACCTTAGCATAGTGTCCTTCTCAGATCCATCCAACATGACTATGAAGATCCAGGGAAAAGTGGTAGACTTTGGGGTGGGGCGAATCAACGATATCTATGGGATCCCAAATGTAGACATGGGTGTGTTTGAAGAAAAAAAGTGTGAACCGGGAAGTTGGTTGGCTGAAAGACATTGCCCAAGAAAGGAAGTATCATGGGTGGAAATTAAGAGTAACATCCATATAAATGACTTAACTGCTAAGTCTTGGATTTGGTTGAAAAGTATATGCATTCAAGTCTCTCCTTTCACTGACATGACAGAAGTCCCAGATTTGCGAGATCAGACTGTTGCTTGTATTGTAGACACATTCCTTTGAATTCTTGAGACCTCATGGTTTCTGACATGAAATTCTTCAAGAAATTGGTGGGACACATCTCTTCTATCCCTTTTTCATTACTGATCTTTTCAGGAGAGCTGGGGTTGAGGAATACTCTGGAGATACATATGTACGACTTGGCACTTCCATCTATCTTTTGAAAATTTGAGGAGAGGGCACACCAAGCAAAAGAAAGAAGCAGTAGATTGATTTTGCTAAGTCGACATGTGAGAAGCCTGAGTCTTGTACGCCATCCACCACTGGGACCCTTGAGGATATTGGAGTTAATATTATGGCTATTAGGGAGCTCATGTCAGGTTTACCCCGGAAGTCGAGATAGCCCTCCATCACCCACTATTCATATGTGTCCCAATTTGATTATGAGGAGTATCAGGAGGAATATTTCTAGGCTTGAGAGAGACTACTCATCCTTAGCCTCACATCAAGTTCTCTGGATTGCACATGAGAAAATGGTAAAAAGAGAGAAGTAAAGAGATGAGTTCTTTAGCAGGGTATGGATGGGGGTGAAAGACATATGAAAGGTCCTAAAACCCCATGATAAACTCCCTTCCTACCAAGTGGAGAGTTATGCTGAGGCTCTAGCTGAGTGGTTCGATCCTGAGGATGTCGATGATAATGCAGAGTCTAATGACCAGAGTAGTTCTTGATGCAGTTTTAAGGAGCACCCTTATATCTTCTTATGCTTTATTGTTTATGTAGTGAGAACACTGCTAGATACTTTGTTGGGGGTGACTGTCTTCACATTCATTTGATTTGGGCTTGTATTATTGATCTTTTTAGAGGTTTTTATGTTCTTCTGGGTTGTAATATTCGGACACTCTGATGGTGACCACAATTTCATGGATTAGGTTTTATGCTTCATTTTTAGATTTTTGTGTTATCTTTATTTTGTTTGTGATGGTATCTGATGAGCATTTCCCCATGATAGATTTAGTGACGACATTCTTAAGAGAAAAACAACAAGATTGGATTTTAAGCTGTGGATATGGGGAAGTCTGAGTACCCTTAACATCGAGGTCATAAATGCAAGGTAAATCTAAGTACCTGTGGTATTTTAGGATTTGGGATCACACTTGTTACAATGGCAAAGTCTGAGTAACCATATAGTTTACCCATGTAAAAGCCAAAATATGAGACGAAGGATTATATTGGTACCATATTTAGCGAATTGGGTGAGGTGCAAATGCAAAGAAAACATCCCCTTCCATCCAAAAAGTTTTCATGAGAATTCGAGGGCATAGACGTGAGAAATCTTGTATCGACAATTTTTTTCTTTTTGTGACTCCAAAATTTTTGGCTTGTAAATATTGGGAGATACTTCATTTTTGTCTCTATAGGAAGGGACAATTGAGCCTCCTTGGTGAATTTTGCATGCCGTTTCTGGTGAGCTTATTTGTCCAAATCTAATGTGTACTTGTAGTATCTAGAACTTTCCCCATTAGTAAAGGGTAATTTTTATTGTACTTGGTTGGGGAGATGATCTTAGGCTATCTTGTGACATTGAAAGTCCACTTTAGCCTAAAAATCCTACCCTTACATAGATGTTATCCCTAATCACCCACTTTGAGACTTTCAACCATTCTTTGGAAAATACATTGCAAGCCACGAGCCTTTCAATTTTTATCCATCATTTGAAACCTTTGATCCTTGAACTTAAAATTGCAACTTGATGCTAAAAGCCTAAGTTGGTAGTGGTAATGATTGAAAGAGGTAACTTTGGGACACAAAGTTATAAGTGAGTGCCTAAGAGAATAAGTATTGAGAAAAATTGAATAAAAATTAAAGGAAAGGATCCAACAAAGGAACGAGAAACACAAAGGGTGCAAAAAAATGAAATCAAAAGAAAATAGGTGAACCAAGGAAATAAAAAGTAGGCACATGTGTAAAGAATAAAAACAACATAAGTAGACCATGATCAAAAGTTAGATGGAATAGTGTGGTGTAGATGATCAAGAAAGGTATAGCCATGTTATTCCTAAAAGATATCCTACCCTACCTCGAGCCTACATTACAAGTTCAAAAATCCCTTTGTAATTTCCAACCAAGTATTTTCATTGTAGTGGCAATTGAAAATAAGGGCAAGCCTATGGAATGGAACTTGTTCGCATCTAGAGTTCTTGAGAGAGAGAGTGTCTTACATTAAATTCCCTATTGAATACTTGATGACTTAGTGTGTGGAATTTTCTTTCTTGTAAGGAGGCATGTAAATAAGTCGAGGTGGCTGATTTTGTCATTTCCCACAAAATGAGACAAAAAGGAGTATAATGTAGTTGAGGTCAAAGGTGATTCATTTCTAGAGTATTAGTTGTTGTTGCATGGTTTCTCTTTAATGTCTCTTGCATCCTTGAAAAATCACATTTTATTTTGAGGGTTGTTGAGAAAATAGTTTTGCTCATGTTTAAAGAGCTAAACTGCGGTATTAACTAAGCTTGAAGTCATTATGATTATTGGGTTATTCAATATGGTCATAAATATGCATAGTCTCATGGTAAGAGGTAGTGTTGCTTGAGGATAACCAAAACTTTAAGTTGGGGATGTTGATGAGTGGTGAATTTACTACTTATTTGCACTTAACATTCATGCACATTACCATGATATAAATGTATAAATGACAATATGTATGATTAAATTGACTAATATCCTCATTTTGCAGGAATACATATTATGAGATTAAAAGATGTGGCCTTGAGCTAATAAGGATAAAAAGAAGAGAAAAGAATTGCAGTTGGAAGAACTGGAGATAAAACATGCCTCAGTTACTGCGATCACGGTTTAAGGGATGCAATCGTGGCCAGTTAAAAAGGTCAGCAACCATGATCATGTGGATCTACCCGCGGTCTTGGTAGCCACAATTGCAACAAGTGTAGTGCGATCACGACAATGCAGGATTAGGCCTAGGGGGAATTTTGTAATTTTTGGCAGCCGACCCCAAATCCCTTGAAATCTTAAAACCCTTTCCCATTTTGGGCATTCTAGAGATTAACAATACTTTGAATTTGAAATTAAACCCCTTAATTGGGCAAGAATTTTAATTTGATTCAGATATTTGGATTTTGGTATTTGTGAAGAATGGATTCCTTGAACAATCCTTTTGGTATACGTTTCTTTCTTTTCTTCATGAGTAGCTAAATCTTTTAGTCTTGGGATTATGTTGAACTAAGGTGCAATTAGTGTAGGTTGTGATGTATTTGTGTATATGCTAGTTAGTTGATGATGGGTTCTACTATTATTTGATTAAAATGGTTGGGATTTGTGGGTGAAATCCCCAAATACTAAAAATGGGTTTGTGGGTTAAAACCCCAAACTCTTGAAAGCTTAAACCATTTTTGAAAGAGGGGTTTGCGTGAAATTTTTGAACTCACATCATCGTTGATAGAGGGATGTGGTAACAAAGGTATTGTAGATAATTAATGGTTTTAGTTTACTAATTCTCACTATCTTAGACATAAGAATGAGTGTGAAGTTGACTATACCTTGGGTATTTCATATAAATAGGGATACCCAATTGAGGTAATTTATGAATATAATTAACACACTTGTTAGGTAACCAAAAGGTTCAATAAGTGAGATTTTTGATGTTTTGTTTACAAGATAGCCTCGAGGATCCTAGACTTAGCCTACCATATTGTTATCAACTAGCATGTACATAAAATCTACACATACCCATATCTAATTATCCCTTAGGTAGACATAATCCCAACATTCTCTCTATATTAAAGTTAAATTACAATTGTTGTGTAGTTTGTGGAATTGAGTTACTATTGCCACACACACTCCCAAAACAAAAGCACCCTAATTAAAAAATCATGCTTTTTACTTTAATTGCACTTCAGGTGTTTTCTTAGTAAGTGTTAAAACTTATATGGCTAGAATTTTACTTTTCATACCTTGTGTATTCGACCTTAACAAGACTTAAGATATTGACAACGACTGTCCTCTGCCGAATTGCATGGTATAGGTGAGAATTATCATGAGATATTAGCTCAAGATGAAGCCTATAGGAGGGAAACAAAAGAAGTTCAATGGGCAGCTAGAGAGGCATTACTAGTTGAGCAAAGACAAGCAGCTAATTGTGTATAACACTTAGTGGAATCGAGAAGAGAGCTACAAGTTCTCGTGTTCAAGTAATCCTAGAATATCAGTATGTGAAGCCATATGTAGATGATGAAAAAGACTTGGGATAAGATGAGCCAGCTGAGACTGTAGCTATAGTTTCTCCTGTTTTACCCCCAGGCATCAAGTTTGATATTACGAGTGCAATGATCCAACTTTTGAATTTGAAGGGTGTGTTTGCAAGTCTTCGTACAGATAATGCAAATCTTCACCTTGCTTATTTCCTCAAAATCTATAGTTCGTATACAACACTAGGGGTAAATCAAGAAGCACTTAGACTAAGGCAATTCCCCTTCCCACTTACATGAGAAGCATCTTTATGGTTAGGGAAACTACCAAGAGGCTCTATCATGACATAGAATGAGTTGTGCATGAAATTATTGAAAAGTTTCATTCCTTTATATAAGATATTGCAATTCAAGGATGAGATTTATAACTTTAGGCAGCTACAGACAGAGTCTATGTACAAAGTATGGTTCAGGTTCAAGAAGAATTTAAACTTGGTTCTCAATCATTGTTGTCAAGGACGATTCTATTAGAGATATTCTACAAAGCCCTGACCATCAGCTCCAGAGCCATGCAAGATACCATATCTGGAGGAGCTTTTATGAGACTATGCTAGGAGGTAGCTTTGGAGATGTTAGATCAAATCTCTCTCACTAACCGAGGGCTACAAACTTGTAAGGCCGAGAGGGGATCTTACACTTATGCTATTGGTGCCTCCTGCGACCAGAAAGTAGATGATGACAAATTAGCGCAAGAGATTGAGTTGTTAAGGACAGATATTAGGCTACTTACAAAGAAACTTGCAGCACTGACTTTTGAAATGGTAAATGCAGTAGCAACACAGGGGTCAGCTGCTTACAAGTCAAAATTAGAAGAGGAAATGAAATATCTAGATCGTTAGTTGGCGGGTTTCCGAGCCCAAAGACAAGGGAACCAATGGCATAACTATTATGATAGATACAAAGATTATAGTAGAGATTGAGATAGTGGCTGGAGGAAAAAGGATAACTACAGAGACAAGGGAGATAGATACATTCCACCTGGTAGATGAGATGTAGAATCAAGGATGGAAGAGATGTTTTCTAAGTTATTGAAGGGTTAGGATAGTAAAGAGGTCATCCTTAAGGAGATTAAGGCTAATATTTCATGATTTACCCAGAAGGTCGAGACATATGCCAGTGCTATCAAGAAGCTGGAACACCAGTTCGAGAAGATATCAACAACTCTGAACTAGAGGTAGCCAGGTACCCTTCCAAGAAATACGATGCAAGAACCTAAGAACGATGGTCACATACTTTCTATTACCACGAGGTGTGGTATCACTACTATGGATACCCCCATGACCTTTTATAGAATCTATTAATGATGACACACCTGCTGTTGAGTCTAAGAAGGTACTATGTGATAATGGTAAGGGTACTGAAGATATAGGTAATAGTCCAGTCACTGAGCTAAAAATCAATCAAATTCTGAGACCGCCCCCACCTTATCTTCAGAGATTTAGGAAGAAGAAAGAGAAAGGTATTTTCAAGTAAATCATTAATATGCTAAAAGAATTATGCTTGAACATACCTCTTCTAGAGGTATTGAAGCAGATGCCTGGATATGTTAGGTTCATGAAACAGTTGGTCACAACAAAGAAAGGAGAGATATTTGAGGATTTTGATGGTATGCACCACTACAGTGTAATCACGACTAGGTTTTTGGCACAGAAAAAAGGTAATCCCGTTGTATTCACTATACCATGCATTATTGGGCTATACTAATTTTCTAGAGCCTTTTGTGATTTAGAGGCCAACATTGATTTGATACCGTTGTTTGTATTCAAGCAGTTGGGTTTGAACCCTCCGAAACTGACATTATTGCAGCTATTTATGGCTAATCGTACAATGAAAAATTATGTGGTAATCTCATTTGATTTTATCGTGAGGTTGGATATTTTATATTTTTGGCTAACGTTGTCATCCTCGACTGTAAGGTTGACATCGAGATACTCATTATATTAGGAAGAATGTTTATGTCCACAGGAAGGCAATGGTTGACATGGAGTAAGGTGAGCTGAAATTCGTAGTAAACGATGAGGAGCCACATTTAACATTCGGAAGTCAATGGAGCAGCCAACCGGCATGAGGGTAGTAATGGTTATTAATTGTATTGATAAACCTGGAGGATATCCCTATGTGTATCTTGATGAATTCTTATTAGACAGGTAACTCGTAGCGCTTCACAACATTGAATCAAGCACTTCATAAGAGGCAACCCATGGGCTTGTTAGTGAAGTCTGAGTAACAAACATAGCTATGTTTTGTCGTGACGTAAAATCAAGTGCTGAGTATGAGGAAACCCATTATATTTAGTGTTCACTTTGTGTTTTATTTTTTTAGGTTTTTAGCTCATGCACTTAACCGAAATACGGTAAAATTTGCTATATTCATCGATTTGCAGGTAAGGGGTCTATGTGATTAACCCTTCATGGTCATAAGTCCCATACAGTAAGTTGAGTAATAAGTATAAAAGTTTAAATTTTGAGGATAAAAAATGGTAAGTTATGGACTTTGGCATCTAAGTTTACTTTTGGGTCCTATAACGTAGGTTGGGGGACTATAAGTATCTGGAAAAATATCAAAATTCCAAGTACAGGTTTCAAAAAGTGGGCCAAAATCTTTGGTCCGACACCTTCTGGCCGCAGGTGGAACCTGTAGGCCACAGGTGGTACCTAGACCTAGGGCCAGACTGTGGATACGGGCCGCAGGTACATACCGCGGCTAGGTCAATTCTTGGGCCCATTTTTTAATTAAATTTTTTGGCCCACCAACATTTAAATATGACCTAAAACTTCCCCCACTTATATAAAAAAATTCTTACCCTTTTTTTAACTCATTCAAATCCTCAAAATATCACTTTTCTCTTTGAATTCAAACTTCCCACTTAAAATACAAACTAACCCCACACTTAGCAAAAGGCCAAATTGACACTTGTTTGAGACACAAACTTATTGAAATACACTAAAATGATTTCATTATTATTATCTTCTTTCTCTTAATATAAAAGGTAACTTTCTTGGCTCCTAATCCTTATATATTGGTTTATCTCCTGTTTAAACTAGTCGATATACGTATTCCATTGAAAAATATATAAAAACTATCATGCTTATATGTAGGAGCCTTGAAGTAGCCTAAAACCCTAATGCAGGGCCGGGTTTTTAAGAAAAATTGAAACTTAGGCCACAACCGGGAGTTGAAATTGAATGAATAAAAGTATTACCAATTGTTAAGCATATTTGTTTGCTTTCAAAACTGTGATTTATGATAAGTGTGTGTACGTTGGACTTGTTTGAATTTTAAATGATCATTACATTAGGAAGAATGTTTATGTCCACAGGCAGCACAATGGTTGACATGGAGCAAGGTGAGCTAAAATTTATTGTAAACAGTTAGAAGGCCACATTCAACATTCGGAAATCAATGGAGCAGCCAACCGACATGGGGGTAGTGATGGTGATTAATTGTATTGATGACCCTGGAGGATATCCCTATGTGTAATCTTGATGAATTCAGAGTAGACAGGATACTCGTAGAGTTCCACGACATTGAATCAAGCAATGTATAAGAGGCAACCCATGGGCTTATTAGTGAAGTCTGAGTAACAAACATAGCCACATTTTTTCGTGATGTAAAATCAAGTGTCGAGTGTGAGACAACCCATTATATTTAATGTTCACTTTGTGTTTTTTTGTTTTTTTAGCTCATGCACTTAACCGAAATACGGTAAAATTTGCTACATTTACCGATTAGCAAGTAAGGGGTCTATTTGATCAACCTGTTATGGTCATAAGTCCCATACAGTAAGTTGAGTAATAAGTTTAAATGGTTAACTTTTGAGGATAAAAAATGGCAAGTTATGGACTTTGGCATCTAAGTTTACTTTTGGGGCCTATAACGTAGGTTGGAGGACTATAAGTATCTGGAAAAATATCAAAATTCCAAGTCCAGGTTTCAAAAAAGTGGGACAAATTATTTGGTCTGACACCTGCTGGCCACAAGTGGCACCTGTAGGCCACAGGTGGTTCATGCACCTAGGGCCAAACCGTGGATACGGGCCGCAGGTACAAGCCGCGGCTAGGTCAATTATTGGGACCACTTTTTAATTAAAATTTTTGGCCCACCAACATTTAAATATGACCTAAAACTTCCCTTACTTATATTAAAAAATTCTTACCCTTATTTTAACTCATTCAAATCCTCAAAATATCACTTTTCTCTTTGAATTCAAACTTCTAACTTAAAACACAAACTAACCCCACACGTAGCAAATGGCCAAATTGACACTTGTTTGAGACACCAACTTATTCCAATACACTAAAAACATGTTAAAAATTTGGTTTTCTTGATTTCATTATTATTATTTTCTTGCTCTTCATATAAAAGGTAACCTTCTCGGCTCCTAATGCTTATATATTGGTTTATCTCCTGTTTAAACTAGTCGATCTATGTATTCCATTGAAAAATATATAGAACCTATCATGCTTATATGTAGGAGCCTTGAAGTAGCCTAAACACATAATGTAGGGCCATATTTTTAAGAAAAATTAATAGTTAGGACACAATCAGGATTTGAAATTGAATGAATAAAAGTATTACCAATTGTTGATCATGTTTGTTTACTTTAAAAACTGTGATTTATGATAAGTGTTTGTACATTGGAATTATTGGAATTTTGAATGCTCATTATATTAGGAAGAATGTTTATGTCCACAGGAAACACAATGGTTGACATGGAGCAAGGTGATCTGAAATTCATAGTAAACGGTGAGGAGGCCACATTCAACATCCGGAAATCAATGGAGTAGCCAACTGACATAAGGGTAGTGATGGTGATTAATTGTATTGATGACCCTGGAGGAAATCCCTATGTGTATCTTGATGAATTATGAGTAGACAGGATACTCGTAGCGTTCCACGACATTGAAACAAGCACTGCATAAGAGGCAACCCATAGGTTTGTTAGAGAAGTCTGAGTAACAAACATAGCCACGCTTTGCCGTGACGTATAATCAAGTGATGAGTGTGAGGAAACCCATTATATTTAGTGTTCACTTTGTATATTTTTTTTTTAGGTTTTTAGCTCATGCACTTAACCGAAATACGGTAAAATTTGATACATTCACCGATTTGCAGGTAAGGGGTCTATGTGATCAACCTGTCATGGTCATAAGTCCAATACAGTAAGTTGAGTAATATGTTTAAAATTTTAAATTTTGAGGATAAAAAATGGAAAGCTATGGACTTTGGCATCTAAGTTTACTTTTGGGTCCTAAAACGTAGGTTGGGGGACTATAAGTATTTGGAGAAATAACAAAATTCCAAGTCCAGGTTTTAAAAAAGTGGGCCAAAATCTTTGGTCCGATACCTACTAGATGCAGGTGGTACCTGTAGGCCACAAGTGGTACTTGCACCTAGGGCCAGACCGTGGATACTCGCACAGGTACAAGCCGCGGCTAGGTCAATTTTTGGGCCGACTTTTTAATTAAAATTTTTGGCCCACCAACATTTAAATATGACCTAAAACTACCCCCACTTATATAAAAAAATTCTTTCCCTTATTTTAACTTTGTCAAATCCTCAAAATATCACTTTTCTCTTTAAATTCAAACTTCCCACTCAAAACACAAACTAACCCCACACTTAGAAAAAGGCCAAATTGACACTTGTTTGAGACACCAACTTATTCCAATACACTAAAAACATGTTACAACTTTGGTTTGCTTGATTTCATTATTATTTTCTTCTTGCTCTTCATATAAAGTGTAACTTTCTCGGCTCCTAATGCTTATATATTGGTTTATCTCCTATTTAAACAAGTCAATATATGTATTACATTGAAAATATATAGAAACTATCATGCTTATATGTAGGAGCCTTGAAGTAGCCTAAAAACATAATGTAGGGCCGTGTTTTTAAGAAAAATTAAAAGTTAGGCCACAACCGGGAGTTGAAATTGAATGAATTAAAGTATTACCAATTATTGAGAATGTTTGTTTGCTTTAAAAATTGTGATTTATGATAAATGTGTGTACATTGGACTTGTTGGAATTTTGAGTTTTTCTTTGACTTTTGCTATCCCTCACTTTTAGTAACTAACTACTGATTTTTCAGCTACATATGGCACCTAAAGTGGTGAAGAAGATGAAGGCCAATAATTCGAGTGGACAGGAAGAGTCTCTTGAGCCTAGAAGTGTCGTGAAGGAGTACCCAAGGAAGCACCGTATAGGCACTGCAGTTAGGGTGAAACACAGTCACGAGAGGACAGACTCACAAGGCTACTCAGTTAGCTGTAGCCTGACTGAGGATGAAGTTTGCACAAGTATCACTATCACATACTCCTCCACCTGATGGTAATGATCAGGAGGAGGATACAAAGTCTGAGTCTACTCCATAGGTTGCTACTCTGGACCCCTAGTCTGAAGAGGGTTCCCCAGATTCATTTGATGAGGTTGAGCAATAGAAGTCATCCATGGTGCCCCAGTCTAAAGAGGGTACCACCACTCATGTACATTAGACATAGGTACCCCTATTTGATGAGGTTACCAAATGGCCTTCCCATGATACATTAATGAATCAGAGCCCTACACCTATGCATAACCTCGAGAAACCTCTCAAGGAAGGACCTCTGAGGTAATTTGTGGAAGTGATGAGGAATGTATTTGAGCTAGATAGTGGTTTTTGTGAGCTTAACAGGCCTTCAGGTGTATTTATGAGGAGCACTGAATTGACTTATTGGGGCTAGATTGACTACCACAGTTATGGGCAGCTTTTGATAGATATCATCTAGAGTAGATCACAAGGCCACTCGTTCCTTATAGCCTGACTATTGTAGGGAATATTATTCATCTCATAGAGCTACAATAGTCCTTCTTATGCCTCATCACCCAGGCCTTATTATATTTTCTAGGTAGCCACATCTTGAGCACACGCTGCTTAGAGAGATCAGAGTTGATATTATAGGGGAGACAATCTGCAGAGTTATCTTTAGCCCATAATATATCACTTTTTCCCCTAAAGCTGAGTGCGAACATAGATTAAGGATCATACATGATCGACATATTATACAGGAGGTTGATTATAGACATGAGAGGTTTGAGATGGATAGGTGGATAGATAGTGATATTTCACCGCTAGGTGATACGACCCCATAGATTGAGGGGCAAGTTAAGATCAAGAAGGACCTTTTGATATAGAAGGCCGTGTTTTGTTGGTTGCTGATTAGATACTTATTGATACATACTGCTTTGGATAATACATTGATGTGGGAAGAAGTATCACTAGTTGCCTATCTGATGGGTAGATATGATGTTGATTTTCCTATTATTCTTTGACATGAGTTATACGATAGAGAATTTAAGGAGATGACTATTCTTCCCTTCCCTTGCATAATCAAAAAGGTGTGTGATGAGGCTGGTGTGCCTGAGATATCAGTTGTAGACAAGAGATTACCTGGTCTGGAGACTGAATAAATGAGGAATATGAAAGGTCTGGCATGTTTGGGCACTTTTATGAGATCTAGACAGCAGGCTCCAGTACTATAGGCTTACTCTAAGGACCCAGTAGATTCCATAGAGCTTATTAAGAGACATATAGATGATACATAGGATAACATTAACATGAATATAGGGGAGAATAGAGAGGCTCTAGATTCAAGTACATAGGGCGATGGGTACAAACTACTTCTTCTTCAGCCGTGGATTCAACCTCAGAGCTGGTGGGTGCATCTATAGATCTTACTTTCCCATCCACTATAGATCTTATGACAGGTATGATTACTATATCTTGTGAGTTTCTAAAGATCTTAGTCGACAACCATAGGGCCACTGAAGCTAGAGTGAGGGTTGTTGAGGCTGAGATGACTACCCTCTACGAGCAGTTGGGATTAGGGGTAAGGACCATATTTTAGTAGGAACAAACCCAATGGGAGGCCGCACTGAGTACTACACTGTCCAAGCTATGTGTTGACTTTCAAAAACTACTCAATGAGTTTGAGAGATGGATTATATCCTTATATACAAAGACAGCTTCACCATAACTATCCAAGATAAGGAAGGAGTTTGATGTATTATAAGCAGATGTACACTCTATCATAGAGAGCCGTACTATATCCACTTCCTTAGTTAAACACCAGGTGGTCTAGATATCAACTTCTCACATACTAAGTTAGTTTGATTTTCTTGTGGAGGGTGATGAGGAGGTGCCAAAAGTTTGGGCCAAGAGAGATCTCATAGAAGACTTGCAGGACACAAATTTACCATATGACCAGGCCGTTAAAAATGTCAGGCATGATTCCATGGACTAAGTATTTGTTGGTAGACAGAGGCATGCATCTATAGTAGCGGGTACATTATCCATTAGTACACCACCAGTATCACCACATCCACTAGCTGATATGCCCTTATTTGGGGATGCTCTTGATTCGGGAGATCCCAAGTATGTTCTCACTTCCCTCTATTTTACTTTGTTTTAGAGCATTGAGGATAGTGTATAGTTTTTCATTGGGGGTGGACATACTATGCCACGCAAGTTCTTATTTCCATACTTCTTTTCCTGTCAGCCGTGATATGGTTGTAGAATTTGTATATCTAGTATAATTTTATGTTGTATTGTGTTTTTCTCTATAGTATGTGCTGTTTTTGTTTAATTAGGATTTTACGTATTTAAGGCAGTAGACATATTTTGACTGATATTTGATACCCCTCCAAAAAGTTTATTTTTAAAACTGTGTAAATGTATATATGTGTGAACATTGTGGATCTTGTTGTGGCATTAGGATTAGGTACATGATAATTCCTTTGTAACAATTACATGAATCGGATAAGTAGTAGTTGGTAATATTTCCTCTTTGCTATGTGTATGTGAGATACTACCTAGTTCCCTTGTATGTCGAATTCAAAACTTGGTTGGTTAGTCTTGCCTAGGTTGAAGGATAGTCAGTTAGGAAAGTATAATAGGCCATTTTTTATTTTAGTACAATTTTAGCCTAAATGACTTTTCATGTGTGAATTATATTCTTTAATCCATATTTTCAGTATTGTTGCCTATTTTTCTTATTTTACTATCCACCTTCCCATTTATAGTATAGTGAACCTATTTTGTCCCTAATCCTACTTGGTCATTTTGCAACTCAACTCAGGTAAAATGCCTAAGTTGAGGGTGGCTATCATAGGGGTGCATAGTGTAAAATGGGTAGAGAAAAGGTAAAATCAAAGAAAAAGTTAGTACTGATGGGTATGGTCAAAAAAGAAAAGAAGGATTGTGAAAAAGAAAAAATAAGAATAAAAGACCACACCAAACCTAAATGTCCATAAAAGTTTAAAAAGGGAGAAATAAGGGTGGAATAAAAAGGAAATTGGGTAGTAAGTGACACCCCAAAGTTAGTGTAGTTCGAAGGAGGCTTAGTCACTTGATATATCCATATGTACCATACCAACCCCCAATCCTACATTACAAGTTGAATAAAGTCCTATAGTGATCCTAACTTCATTATCTGAAAACTAAGATAACGAAAATAAGGGCAAGCCTATGTATTTGACATGCATTGATTGGAACTTCTCTTTTGAGTATGAGTGTCTCTTGACCATCCTTACATTGACATGTATGATTTCATATAAGTTAGTGGGACATTCTTTTTGTGAGGGAACTTGAGTTATATTGCTAGCTATTTTCTTGTTTTGAGTAGTATAAATTGTATATATGAGTGGTTATCTGTTGCCAATGTAATTGCCAAATCTTGATACCATTGTGTCACATTGTTCTTCTTCATATTCATACATAGTTGGTTTTGAAAAACTAACATTGGAGGGGGATGTTGTGTTTTGAGATTTACATAGTGACTGACTACCTTGAATAACTTAGTTTCTCCAAGTTAAGCGCCATTTTTGTTTTTATTGTGTTTTGTTACCTTAGAACATGCAAATATTCTAAGTTCAGCATGTTGATGTGCTATAGAAATATAGCACTTTCAATGCTTAAAAAGAGAAAAAAATGCAACTTTTTAAGGCTATTTTTTTTGATGTGATGCCTTTTGAGTATGTTTTGTAGGAAATCATGTTTTGGATGATAAGTTCATGAAAAATGTAGAAAAGGTGTTTTTGGCCATTTTTGGAGAAATTACGAATATTCGGGATGTTTTCTAGCTTATTCGTGATCAAAGAAAATTTGAAAACCGAATAAGAGTTGAAAAGATGACTCCCGACACTTACCAAGTCAACATATGGTAGCATGTAGGTCCTATGGACCGCATGTAGGCAAAGAAAGTTTCAAAAGTCCAAAATATTGAGAACTGAACTTGTAGGATATTTTATCTTGGTACCTGCGGTTTGTACCTATACCCAGTGTCAGGACCACAAGTCCTACCTGTGCCCTGTGCCAGACCGTAAGTACAGAGAGAAGGTAGCCACCGACCCGATTTTCTCCTATTTTTTTTGGGCTTTAGTTTTAGGGTTTCCTCTTGTACTATAAACATCCTTTATGTACTTTTTTGTTAGATTTATGCACTTTTTATATTCACAAATATATTTTGATTCCAAGATCCAATTTTGATCTTGGGATTTTTCTTATATTTACTTTGGTTCATTAATTCAGTTACGATTGTGGGTTATATTTCTTCTTATCATTGTGATTTCATCTATTCTTTCTAATATGAATGTTATTGATTTATTCACAAGCATGAGCTGCTAAAACCCATAGCTAGGATGTGGAAACCCCGATGGATTGATGAAGTAGGGAAAGTTCTTTTGTTGTTATGAACTGATACCCATGCATATATTTCTTTGTATTTGTTATTATCATTTTCTTAATGGTTTCACACATTAGGATCACACCTAGATATTGTAGCATATTGTAAAAGAGGAGTTGTGACTAGGAAAAAATAAAGACACCAGTAATTTATTGCTTAACTGTTGATCCACACTTCTGTGTTCTATATTAAGAAGATGGTTAGTTTTCATCTAATAAATAGAAACTCAAATGGTAATAGCTAACTGGGATCATGATAAGGGTTAGTCACGCGACATTCTAAGACTCAAAAGGTCAAGGGCAAAATTCTTTTGCTCGTCCAAAACACTGCAAAAGGTACATAACTTATCAATTTTTCATACAAAGTATAGGGTTGGTTCAATAAAGCCTACGGAGTTTAAAATACAGGGGGAACACTATCCTAGTGTTCACCTACACTAATTACAACCAAAGTTAGTACAATTACTTTCTCGAGGTTACTATATCAAAACCCTTATTTACTTTTCTTGTTCTACCCATTGACTACAACTGTTGATATTTGCAAAGCCATGTGTTCCCTTGGGATTCAGCTCAAACCTCTGTTAGGTTACAATATTTTGACAGCGATCGTATCATTATCCTATGAGAGGTGTTGTTTAGAAGTCATCACATATCTCATGGACTCTAATGCTTAAATTTCACCTGCTCATAATTAGTGCACTTAGTCACCACTTTAGAGGATTGTCTATGAGGGTGAGTACCGCAGTAATGCCCCGAGTCTGTAACCCACACGCTACAACCCTGAAGGAGCACAAGCTAACCAATGATTCATATCTGCTGTGAGCATTGAAACATGATACTGTAATAAATATGAAAAATAAACTAAAATTCCTAAAAGTTCAGAATCTATAAATACTGATAAAATATATCATCTGTGATAATATCTATCAAACTAACTACTGGCGAAAAACTAATCTGAAAAGCCTCTAACTGAAATTGTCTGGAAGTGGAGTTGAGGGGACTACTCTCCCAACTAACTCTATCTACTAAAATATTGAGTCTACTAAAATAATAAAATAAAAGAATATCCTCAAATGATGAGGAATCATTGCTAATCTACTGTTGTTGGCTGAATCTGTGTCTATCTATACGCGGTCGGGAACCTGAGCGCCCGAGCCTATGATATGAGACATCATAGCACCAAGAAAGAGTATGCATCAGTACATGAAATATAAGAGTACGTGGATAAATAATATTACTGAAATCACTGGGTATGAAATACTGTATATATACGTATAGACTATAACTGAGCTTCTCTGAAGTTACGCACTGAGTTTTGAAAACAGAGTAATGGATATCTGACTTTACTGATAACTAATTTACTGATACTGATTGACTGTGTCTTGTAGTCCTAATTTTGTAACATGAATTGAGCTCCAAACTGAAGATTGAAATTGAGACTGTGAGAGGTAATCATCTAACCGACATACCCCAAATAAGATAAGATAACTGAGTTGGGGTCCAATCTATAACCCCAATTGGAAGGGTGTTAGCATCGTTCCATACGTACTAACAACTACTGTGGAGTCAGTCCTAACTAATGAGTGTCCCCTGAGATCACTCCTAAACTAGCAGGTGATCCCTAAGTATGTCAGTCCTATCTAACGGGTGACATCTCATAACATACGCTGGGTAAGTAGTTCTGGAACTTAGGGATTGCTTCTAGGGACCCAGTCCTAACTAATGGGTAAGCCCCCATCCGTAGCCTCACTCGGTGCTGAATCTTTTTCCCAACTGAAAGACACTGAACTGATTATACTGAACTGGGATGGACTGATACTGAGTTTACTGAGTTTTCCTGAGTTCTGTAACTAACTGAGAGTACTACTAATGATGACATAACTAACATTGTTCTCTAACTGACACTGGCTCTAGGTAAATATCTAAATTATCAGTTATTAAATACCCCTAAGACTCGATAGCATGAAAAGTAAAGCAAAGCATAACCATGAATAACATAACAATGTTCACTTGGTTATAATTTATTCATAGAGACATTTAATCAAACACTTGTAATGCATTAAATAGTACATGAATGGGGAATACATGTTAGCATGCTATAATGGCATTATTTCATTCTCATAGACACTTTATAAAACACATGGGAAACATACTTTTTTTACTAAATCATAAACACTTAGGGTAAACATGGTTATAACAATCAACTTGAAATTGAAGGGTTTATCATGAATATTATGTAAATCAACGCATATAATGATTTATTTCATGAAGTCTTGTAATTTAATCATGGACTAAGACCCCACAATAACAACAACATGAATTCAATTCAATTCAAACATGGAAGTTCATAATTCAACAATCTTGTAATTTGGAAAAAGATTCGTGGACTCTATGGGTAAAAGGAACCCATAGATGAACACCTAAAAAACCTTAGAATCTTGTTTCATAAAGGTTTTTGGAGGAACTCTTAGGCTTGTTCTTGATTTCTTGAACTAGGGTTTTTACCTTTTGAGAGAGAATGCCTTTTGATTTGGGGAAAATTTGAATAATGAATTACCTTAAATATTTTTAGAAATTAAATCCATTATCTGGTATATAAATTTTTTGGGAAAAGACAGTTTTAATCTTGGGAAAGTAGAAACTGGGAACGTGGCTGGTGGCTAACTGGGAAAGTTGCTGGTGGCGCCTTGCCAACCTGGATGCGGCCTGGAAATTCACCACGATGTAGTGGAATTGCGTTGATACGTTAATAAATGATACTACTAATATCACTTGCTATGCAATACTATCCATATACGTATAGACTATAACTGAGCTTCTCTAAAGCTGAACATAGAGTTCTGATAATAGAGTAACTGATATTTGAAGTTACTGATAACTGATTTACTGATACTGATTAAATGTGTCTGGTAGTTCTGATTCTGTAATATGAACTGAGTTCTAAACTGAAGACTTAAACAGAAACTATAGTAGGTAATCATCTAACTGACATACCACAAATATGATAAAATAAGTGAGTTGGGGTACAATTTGAAACCCTAATTAGAAGGGTGTTAGCACCGTGCCATGGGTAATAACAACTGTTGTGTAGTCAGTCTTAAATAAAGGTTGAGCCTTGAGATCAGTCCTAAACTAGTGAGTGATCTCAGAGTATGTCAGTCCTATCTAACGGGTGACATCTCATAACTTACGCTGGCTATGTAGTTCTGGAACTTAGGGATTGCTTCTAGGGAACCAAGCCTAACTAAGAGGTAAGACCCCATCCCTAGGATCACTCAGTGCTGAATCCTACTCCCAACTGAATGACACAGAACTGATTATACTGAACTGGACATGACTGATACTGACTTTATTGAGTTTTTGTAAGTTCTGTAACTGACTGAAAGTACTACAGATCGTGACATGAATGACACTGTTTTGTAACTAACATTGACTCTAGGTAAAAAGCTAAATTATCGGATATTAAATACCCCCAGGACTCAATAGTGTGAAAAGTAAAACAAAGCATAATCTTGAATAACATAACAATGTTCACTTGGTCATAATTCATTCATAGTAACATTTGATCTAACACTTGTAATGCATTAACTAGTACATAAATGGGGAATACATGTTAGCATGCGATAATGGAATTATTTCATTCTCATAGACACTTCATCAAACACATGGGAAGCATGCTTGTTTTACTAAATCATAAACACTTAGGGTAAACATGGTTGTAACGATCAACTTGCAAATTGAAGGGTTTATTATGAATATAATGTAAATCAACACACATAATGATTTATTTTTTGAAGGATTGTAATTTAATCAAAGACTAAGACACCATAATAACGTGAACATGAAGTCAATTCAATTCAAACATGGAAGTTCATAATTCAACAATCTTGTAATTTAAAAATAGATTCGTGGACTCTATAGGTGAAAGGAACCCATAGATGAACACCTAACATACCTTAGAATATTCTTTCTTGAATATTTTTGTAATAACTCTTAGGTTTCTTGATTTCTTATATTAGGGTTTTTTCCTCTTGAGAGAGAATATTTTAAATCTTGAGAAAAGTAAGTGAATAATGAGGTATTAGGTCATTTAGGGTATAAATTTCATGTTTAGGCTGATTAGGGGTTTTGAGAATTGACCAAACAACCCATAAAATTAAATAATGGAAGCTGGTAATCCTGATTTTTCACCCTGGATCGATGCGTTAAAATCACGCTGGCTCACTGGAAATTGGACAACTGGGAGCTGGGCTGATGGCACGACATAGAACCATTGCAGTGCCTTACTGAATGGAAAACTGGGCCTTAGTGCGATGTGCCATTATCATGAAGCAACACTGGAAAAGTGACAATTGAGAAATTAGTTGGTGGCACGATGCGGTGGTATCATGTTGGCTCACTGGAAAATGACAATTGCCAGTTAGACATACTCTCCAACGTGCTACTTTCCTGAATGACGGTGTTGCAATATCCATAACTTCTTACCCGATTATCATATTTAGGCAAATTTTATATCGTTGGATAGATAATTCAATTTTCTACGCAATGGCATATCTAAACCAAAAAATATTGAGCATTTCAAAATTTTTATATAGAATAACTTATGGATTAAGAGTTATTTTAAGCTAGAGAAATATGAGGTATTACAATATCTCCCTCTTGGGAACATTCGTACTTTGAATGAGACTAATTAAGCTGAGGAACACTGATAGACTGAGTTTACACACTAAACATGTACCCTGAAACATGACTAGATGACTGAACTACTGACAAGCTGAGCTCTCCTACTCAACCCGCATATCTGATTCATGGAATACATGACTGAACTGATTCATGAGTACTTGACTGAATATGCAACTGTAAGGAATACCAAGTTTACAAATATAACTCAATTACAGATCTGAGTAAATCTAAGGAAGACTGTCATATTAAGCTAAGAATTCTAATGAACCTAAGATCATTTACTGAACATACATGAATGGGAACATGAGAATATGGCTGAGTCTGAAACATGATATATGAACTGAATTGATTCCTTGAATATGTATGCCATTCCATGGGAATGGTCATATGGCTGAGATTGGAAAGAGAGAGTCAACTTATGAGTACCCATTACTCCAAACTGAATTCATTACGTGAATTACCCATTACTCCAAAGTGAATTCATTATGTGAATAGAAACTGGAAGGTTTAGGACATGAAAGTTTGGAGGTTATACCCTTGGGACATTATGTTCCTCGAAGAATGTTGTCTTGGATAAGATACTGAGGAAAATCTGAGACGATGCACGGGGCACCTGCAAAATGAATCGTGAATAAATATCTGAGATCTGAAACTAAGGCATGATGCATGAACTGGGATGAACTCATAACTACTAGGATGAGCTTATCATACTATCCAATATTTCTTGCAGCAGCCATATTCAAGAAATATTAGATAGTATGATTAGGTGGAAAGATGGGGAAACTGTATGAACTTATCAGCCTGATTGCTTAACTGAATTATTAGCTTTATGGACTAATTCATACTGAAAACTTATACTCATCTAGAGCATTCTTTGACACTTTTTCTATAAAGTTCAACTGACTTTAGATAGAAAGGAAATTTTGGCATGGTCTAAATAAGACATTAGAATGAGAATTCACAACATGGCTTAAATTCTGTAGTATGGGAACTAATAACTATACCTACTGAGGTCTGAGATGGACTGACTTTTCCCACTATATTCAAGCCTACTCAAATCTTTGAATTGCATTTAGCCCCTTTCACATCATTATGACATTCAAGCCTATCTTCATAACTATAGCCTCATGTAAAACTAGCATGAAATAGTCTTTTCTTAACATAAAACATCTACTCTCTCCCTTCTAAGCAACTGCTTATCAATACATCATTTAATAAGAAGAGTTCACTGAAGGTTAAAGTTGAGGACCTGAAGCATGAATGGACACTATACTGAACTCTACACTTAAATGAGGCCTAAGTAATAGAATATCAACCTCATGGATTAATCAAGAGACCTAGAATGGGGATATACATGACATAAATATGAATTTAGTTGATCATTAGGAGCATAGAATAAGTCATGGAAACTGAGCACACTGTAAGTCATTAGTACATGAGTCATGAGATGCATGACCTAAGTTTAGAGTTTCTGTATTCATGGAATATGATTCGTAACACTGAGGAAACTGGAACTCCATATACTAGAAACTGTAAACGTACATGATTTTTCATAATGTGCACGAATAGGAACTATGATCATAGAGCTGACATGTAAGGCATGAGTAGATATCGTGATAGCTAAAGTGTAAATCTTTGCATTGAGGTAAATAGGGGTTGGTTATCAACCTCTCCCACTCTTTCTGTACATATACTTACATTACTACTAAAATCTGAAAGTCTGACTTGATTACTTGTTCTACCATCTCCCCCTTGGCTTAATGTCGTTATTCTAAGTCTGAGAACTACTTAATAAACTCTAAAACGAACTGAAACCACTTTACTCGAGTCTGAGATATGACAATTCTCAAAACAGTAAACTCCCTCTGTAGGACTACTCCTGATAATGTCAGGTCCACTACTAGTACTTTCTTCTGATACATGATTCTTATCTTTCTATTGCCCCAACAATCACAATATAGAAATCTCAACACTTGCTAACTTAGAATTCTCAACTTCTCTTTCTACTAGTTCAATCTAGAGATTCAAACTTAAATCAACTGAAACATAGGTACTACCCCTTCATTCAAGTACCGGTTCATAAAGAATCTGAAATTGAATGACTCTATTACTGAACCCAACTGAAGGGATTTTTAAAATACTGTAACCGAGCAAATTTTGTATACTCATCTGGCTGGAATAGATTTACCTTCTAGGGTAGGCACTACAAAAGGTTCTGTTAAGATTTCTAGTCCGACCTAAAGTTGACTGCTATGTAAGGATTTACAAAAGATAGAGAAACTCCTAGACCTAATAAGGCATGAATATTCAAATGAAAGATCTATAATGTACCAGAGACTACATCACGGGAATTTTCCTGATCTTATCTTGACTGAATTCATAAAGTCTGTTTGGGCATTGACCACTGGCAGCACTGGAAGTGGCACCCTGCTAATTCGGGCGACCGGACTGAGCTGAAGGACGGTGGTACTAACCCTGTGAATCTGAATGAGGACAACCCCTGACTCTATGGCCTATCTTAGGCACAGGCACTCTGACTAAAGGAGGAACTGGGGCTGAGAATTTCTGACAAAATTGGAAACGGTTACCACCCTCTTGGCTTGGCCTAAAACCACTTGTTTTGACTCTCTTATTCTTTCTATCATCTTTTCTATGCTTCTCCACCTTGCTCTGCTGAGTATGAAACCCAAGCCTAAATAGAACAATAGCCTTTAGGTTGTTATTAACAACTACTAAATTGTCTAAAATGGTGAATACAACTCTGAATTTTGCATGGGAGACGTGCTCATTCAAGGGACCTACCTAAACGGGTGAAGGGGCTGGCTGATTTCCATTTCTTCTTTTGTTAATCTTTTTGGGTGGTATGCTCTATAACTGAAAGGAAGAAAAGGATTAGAATTAGAATTTATCTTGATCTCATGCTCACTTGCACGACATAAATACTGAAAGAAGGGAAACTTTTCCTAAAACATTTCATAGCCTCCTATCCATAAGTGTGGCACGCTACACACCCATGAACAAGACTCTACTTGATGCGTCTTTCAGAATCCCTATGAATCTATTGAATCTTAGGTTCTGATACCAAGTTTGTAACACCTCGAGAGTACACCCTGGGCATCATACGGTGCTTACAGTCTCGAGGGACCACAAGCTAACCCATGACTGATATCTGTTGTCAGTACTGAATAATAATACTGAATAAAATACGAAATTAAGCTGAATTGCCATTAGGTTCATCATCTAAATACTGATAAATAATAACATCTGGCAGAAGCATCTAAAATCTAAACATTGTCTGAACTGGTCGAGTCTGAAAGCTTCTAACTGAACTTTCTGAATAGGGAGTTGATGGGATAAGCCCCCAACTAACTCTAACTACTGAACTATTGATAAACTAAAATACTAAAATAAAATCACATCTTCAATAGAGGAGGACTAACTGCTAACTCGACGACTGTTGACTAGATCTGCCTAAGCATGGTTGGGAACCTGAGCATCCAAATCTATGATATGAGACATAATCGCTCTAAGAAAGAGTAAGGCAAAATGCAAGGGTTCATATGCATGAACAGTAACTGACTGAATGATATAGAGTAACAAAATATAAGAGTATGTGGATAACTGATACTAAAGAAATCATTGAGTATGCAATACTGTATATATATGTATAAATTGTAACTGAGATTTTATGAAGATGAGAACTGAGTACTGATAACTGAGAAACTGATAGCTAAAGTTACCGATAACTAATTTACTGATACTGATTGACTGTGTCTGATAGACCTGATTCTGCAAAACTAAATCGAGTTCTAAACAGAGACTGAAACTGAGACTATGGGAGGTATTCATCTAACCGACATGCCCCAAATAAGATCGGATAAATGAGTTGGGGTCCAATTTGTAATCCCAATTGGACGGGTGTTAGCACCGTGCCACAGGTACTAACAATTATTGTGGAGTTAGTCCTAACTAACAGGTGACCTTTAAGATAAGTCCTGAACTAGTGGGTGATCCCTGAGTATGTCAGTTCTATCAAATGGGTGACATCTCATAACCTATGATTGCTACGTAGATCTGGAACTTAGGGATTGTTTCTAGGTACCCAGTCCAAACTAACGGGTAAGCCCCCATCCCTAGGCTCTCTTTGTGCTGAATCCTATACCTAACTGAAAGACACTAAACTGATTTTACCAAATTGGACTAGACTGATACTGAGTTTACTGAGTTTTCCTGAGTTCTGTAACTGATTGAGAGTACTACTGATCGTGACATGACTAACATTATTCTATAACTGACACTGGATCTAGGTAAACAACTAAATTATCTGGTATTAAATACCCCAAGGACTCGATCGCATGAAAAGTAAAGCAAAGCAGAATCTTGAATAACATAACAATGTCCACTTGGTCATAATTCATTCATAGAGACATTTGATCAAACACTTGTAATGCATTAATTTGTTTATGAATGGGGAATATATATTAGCATGCTATATATTGCATTATTTCATTCTCATAGACACTTTATCAAACACATGGGAGGCATACTTGGTTTACTAAATCATAAACACTTAGGGTAAACATGGTTATAACAATGAACTTGCAAATTAAAGGGTTTATCATGAATATCATGTAATTCAACACATATAATTATTTATTTCATGAAGGCTTGTAATTTAATCATGGACTAAGACCCTATAACAAAATGAACATAATTCAATTCAATTCAAACATGAAAGTTCATAATTCAACAATCTTGTAATTTAAAAATTGATTTGTGGACTCAATGGGTGAAAGGAACCCATAGATGAACACCTAACATACCTTAGAAGATTCTTTCTTAAAGATTTTTGGAGAAAATTTTATGCGTGTTCTTGATTTCTTGAACTAGGGTTTTTGCCTCTTGAGAGAGAATATCTTAAATCTTGAGAAAAGTGAGAGAATAATGAGGTATTAGGTTATTAAGGGTATCAATCCTGTGTTTAGGCTAATTAGGGGTTTTGAGAATTGACAAAAGAACCTTGAAATTAAATAATGGAAACTAGGCATCCCAATTTTTCACCCCGACGTAATGCGGTACAATCGCACCAGCTCACTGAAAAGTGGATAACTGGGAATTGGGCTAATGGCACGACACGACGCCATTGCGGTACCTCACTGAATAGTAAACTGACCTTGGTGCGATGCGCCATAATCATGGAGCAACACTGGAAAAGTTATAATTGTGAAATTGGTTGGTGTCATGACGCGTTTTCATCACGTTGGCATAATGGAAAATGAAAATTGCCATTTAGACATACTCCGCGATACGCTACTGGCCTAAATGACGATGTTTAATGACTGAAATCTAAAATAGGAATAACTTCTTACCCATTTATTAGATTAAGGTGAATTTTATATTGTTGGAAAGCTAATTCAATTTCCTATGCAATGGCATTCTCTAAACTAAAAAATACAGAGCATTTCAAAATTTTTATATAGAATAACTCATAGACTGAGAGTTAATTTAAGCTAGGGAAATATGCGGTATTACACTCCATCTTGGAATGGGCATATTCGGAAAACTTTGGATAGGGCTACTAAACGGAAATATGGGAAACCATACGAACTTGTCTTTTTGACTACTAAACTAGATTCCTGGCTTTACAGACTAACTCATACTAAAAACTTATATTCAACTAGAGAATTTCTTGACACTCTTTCAATAAAGTTCTACTAACTTTAGGAAGAAAGGAGATTTTGACATGGTCTTAATAAGGCATCTGAATGAGAATTCACCACATGGTTAAAATTAAATAATATGGGCAATAATAACTCTACCTACTGAGGTGTAAGCTTGACTGAATTCTACCCCTATGTTCAAGCCTACTCAAATCTCTGAAATGCATTTATCCACTTACACATCAACATAACTCATGATTGTTCCTACGGACATTTGCTCTTTAAAGAGGCATTTTTTGAAAATAAAAGAGAACGGACCATTAGATAAGAGGGAAAACTGTAAGCACGATAGAATCTGAAAGAAGAAACAACTTTTTCCTAAAATATCTCGTAGCCTCTTGCTCATAGATGTGGTGCGCTACACAACGATGATCAAGACTCTACTCAATGTGTCTTGTCAGACTCCCTTGAACTCCTTAGAAACCTTAGGCTCTGATACAAAGTTTGTAACGACCCGAAATCATCTCACGGGATGTCACATAGTGCATAAGGCTACAAGTAGTCCCAAGCTAACCCTTAGAGCCATTTTCTACCAATAACACTCAATTCAAGATGAAATAGACTCAACACTCGCATAGTCATATCACATGAAAGGAAATACGGGAAAGATACTCGGTCCATATAACCATAATATAGAGAAACCTCAACAAAACCACAATACTAAACCCTCAACACATCACAAGTATGATGCTAGTCTGACAAGCCTCTACAAATCAAAATCAAAAGAGTCGTCTGGACAGGTCCCCAACTGACTCAAAATGAACTAAAGATAAAACATAGTCTCTCAAGTACAGTAAATATCTGAAGATCGGCCATTAAATTATGAGGACTCACCACTGTCCAAAATGAAGGGAAGGTACTCGAAGAATCACGGGCAAGGCTAGGACTGAGCACCTGAACCTACATTAAGACACAGTGTAGCATATAGACATATATGTAAATCAGTACTTGGAATGTACTGAGTATGTGGGGGTGAATGCATATGTATAAAAATAGTACCAATCTTCTTCAATCAAATCATGTAAGCAAAATGAGATGACTCACATGGCTTGAACAACTATAAAATAAAAATCTCATAAATCATGTAGAATGAGGCATGCAACACAAATCTCATGAGTCATCGCTCTTTAACCTTAAAAATCAGAAATCTTCTCTTATTCTCAATACCCAAAGGCTAAGGGACTTTAAACAATACTGTCAACTCATGCATATGTCTTATGGAGAGTAAAACCTCTTTAATGCTTAACATTTCATAATTATTTAGAATTCGGAATCATATGATTTGTAAACATATTTGAAGGCATATCATTCACCTTAGGAAAATATCTCATTTCAAGCTTTAGAAAAATCATTCTATCTCAAATGGAAAAGTATTATAGCTCAAGGAAATAACTTATATCAAAGCTTTATGAAAAGTACTATATGAAGGGAAGATACTTTCATTTAGGGAAATAATCCACCTCAAGGAAACACTTTAATTAGAGAACAACTTTGCAATTCCAACATTTAGGAAAATAACTCATAGGAAGGGAAAATAAGTATCAAATTTCAAAGTTTGAAAGGGTAAGGGAGGTTCTCGTAACCAACATAAACCATGCAAGATACTTGGAGTCCAACATTTTGTCCTCCTAAGGAAGAGACCCATGTTGGGGAGGAGCGTCATACTCTTGCCAGGGAGTATAACCTAGGTCTAGTGATCACTAAACAAAACTCGGCCTCGAACCCAATCATAATTATCATAAACTCGGCCTCAGGCCCAACCTACGGTGGCACATTGTTTTTGGGTTAAAAACCCTAGTGACTTACCCGCTCAGTGCTAAGTACTACTCCCTTTAGATTATCTGCGCTTATTTCATAAAAATCCACTTATAGAATAATCTCATAGTTCACCACGAACCCAATAATCAAATCGATAATCTCATAAGATGAAGTGGATTTCAAAGCTTTCGGACCATTGGGTTAATTCATTTCTCAATCATCTCAAAATACTCAATCATGGGTGCTTATAGCACAAGAGTTCATAATTTCACAAGTCTCAAATAGGGCTTACTAACCCATAATTCAATGTCAAGTTAAAGCTCATCAAAAGAATAATATATAGCATATAGATTCATAAATCATGTGGAAATCAGGGAATTTCAGCAATTTATCTTAAAATTTCAATATAGTCATATGCTTCAATATCTCAACATTGCAAATATTAGATTCTCAAGGGGTAAAATCATGGGGTTTATACCCAGCTATAAATTCTCAATAAAACATACAGAAATCATGCCATTTGACTCTTAATTCATGGGAAATATCAAGATAATGCATTCAATAATAATGGGTGAAAACCCCCAATTCAAATTCATGTAAAAACCTCATAGATTTCAGGAAATTCATGATGTAAATAAGCCTTTTTGGCACAAGGGTGAAAGGGTTATCCTTGTTCAAAACCCCACATACCTTGAATTAGAAGCTTTTGATGAACACTCACTTTTGGAACTCTATTCTTATTCTTGAATGAGGGTTCTTGAGGACCTTGACTTTGGAACCTTGAATCTTGACTCAATTTATAAAATCCATGGTGGATTCTTGAGATTCTTGGAAGAGGTTTTGGATACTTTGGGTTTTTGATGAGAGAAAATTGAGAAAAAACTCATAGGATGCTTGCAAATGACTTTGATTTGGTGTTTGCACGGTTTTATAGGCTCGGAAAAAGTCCAAAATGCCCCCTTTTAACATTTGTACAAAGTTGAAAAAATTGAACTAGGAACCCGATTTAAGGGGTTAAGGGGTCACCACGACACGCCACTTATCGCGGTGGCTCACTAAAAATTGACAATTGTCAATATGGGAGTCACCGCGACGTGGAGCCATCACATTTTCCCACTGGTTGGGACCTGGAACCTCAGTGCAATGTGCCAATATCGCAGAGTTCTACTGGAATTTGACAATTGTCAAATCGACCCTCTCTGCGACGTGCCAAGCACTAAAATGACACAGTTTTACGACTAGGTCTTAAATTAGCCATAACTTCTTTCCCGGGTATCGGATTTGGGCGAATATTATATTGACGGAAAGCTTATCAAATTTCCCACATGATAAAAAGTCAAAATTAGGTAAATTCTATATAGTTAACACGATACTCACTTAGGAGTCACTCCTATATCTTTTAGAGCCAGAATTACACTTTATTTGATACGCTTTAAGGCTCAAACTACAAGGGAACTTTGCGGGGTCTCACAATATCTCTTCCTTGGAAACATCCATCCTTGAATGTCGCTAGTCAGACGAAGGATATAGGAAAAATAGAGCACACAGCTGAAACAATTTCTAAATGGCTCAAGACCTTTCTAAGCTCATGAATACTCCTCACAATGCAAGAACTCATACAAGGATAGATGCATATCTAAACTTTAGACTAGAAGGGATAAATTAAGGAAGAATAGTAACTTCGGCTTAGTCTTAACCCACGGAAAAGAGGTGTGGGTACTTGGCTCACATGTCTGCTTCTGCCTACCAAGTAGCACCCTCAATAGATTGGTTCCGCCACAACACCATGACCAAGGGAACCTCTTTGTTCCTCAGCCTACGGACTTGAAAGTCTAGGATCTCAATAGGAATTTTATCGAAGGAAAGACTATCCTGAATCTCTGCACTCTCTGAAGGATCAACCACAACAAATCATCAATATGCTTCTTGAGCTAGGAGACATGAAAGATAGGATGAACGACAGATAATTCTGAGGGTAACTCAACCTCATAGGCCACTTTACTAACACGACTCAAGACTCTATACGGGACAATATAACGAGGAATAAGCTTTCCCTTCTTACCAAACCTCTTCACCCCTTTCATGGGTGAAATCTTCAAGTACACCAAATCACCCACCCCGAACTCAAGATCTCTCCTCCTCACATCTGCATAAGACTTTTGACAACTCTGAGCGGTCTTCAACCTTTCTCTAATCAACTTAACTTTCTCCATAGATTCAAACACTGCATCAGGCCCACACGCAGAAGCTTCACCCACTTCAAACCAGCCTATGGGTGTCTACACCTTCTACCGGTACAAAGCCTCAAATGGTGACATCTTAATTCTAGCATGGAAACTATTGTTATAGGCAAACTCCATCAATGGCAAATGCTCATCCCAACTACCTTTGAAATCAAGAGCGCACACCCTCAACATATCCTCTAGGGTCTGAATAGTTTTCTCAGCCTGACCATCTATCTGCGGGTGAAACTCAGAACTCAAAAGAACTTGGGTGCCAAGACCCTACTCTTATGCCCTCCAAAATTAAGAAGTAAATTGAGTAACCCTATCCAAAATAATAGACAAGGGAACTTCATATAGCTTGACAAACTCTCGGATATACAATCTAGCATAATCCTCAGTCGTGTAAGATGTATGCACTGGCAAAAAATATGTGTACTTAGTCAGCCTATCAACAATAACCCAAATGGAATCATGATGACGGCGCAAAAGAGAAAACCCAGTTACGAAGTCTATATTCACCATCTCTCACTTCCAAGTGGGTATACTAAACTCTTGCATCACACCACCCGGTCTTTGGTGCTCTACCTTAACCTGTTTGAACATTGCACACTTTGCAAAAAACTCGGCTATGTCCTTCTTCATACCGTTCCACCAATAGATTTCCCGCAAGTTGCGGTACATCTTGGTAGTGCCGGGATAAATGGAATAACGCGCGCCAAGTGCTTCACCCATAATTCTCTGTCGTAATTCATCAAAACATGGGACACACAACCTACCACGCAAGCTCAATACACCATCTCCCCCTTGGGAGAAAACCTCTACCTTTTGGTCCTTAACTGACTCCTTCAATTTGATAAAACTAGGATACCTACCTTGCTTCTCCTTCACTTCAGAAACTAAAGAGGATTCAGAACTACTCTGCACCAATGTACTCCCTTCTACTGAATAAAGAAATCTAACACCCAACCTAGCCAGACAATGGACATCATGATCTAACTCTCTCTTACCTTCCTCAATATGCGTAACGCTACCCATGGAAAATCTGCTAAGGGCATCCGCCACTACATTGGACTTGACGGGGTAATACAATACACTAATATCATAATCTTTCTACAACTCTAACCACCTCCTCTTCCTAAGATTGAACTCCTTCTAGGTAAACACATACTGCAATCTCTTATGATCAGTAAACACATCAACATGGACACCATAAAAATAGTGTCTCCAAATTTTCAAAGCAAAGACCACATTAGCTAACTCAAGATCATGGGTCGGGTAGTTCCTTTTATGCGGCTTCAATTGTCTAGAGGCATAGGCTATAGCCTTACCTATTTGCATCAACACACAATAAAAACCAACTCTTGAGGCATCACAATACACCACAAAACCATCAGTACCATATGACAAAGTCAACACAGGGGATGAAGTGAGTCGAGTCTTCAACTCCTGAAAACTCTTCTCACAGGAACCGGACCACTGGAATTTAACCTTCTTATGGGTCAACTGGGTCATAGGAGACGCAATGGAAGAGAAACCCTCAACAAAACAATGGTAATATCCCACTAGACCCAAGAAACTTCTAATGTCAGATGCAGAGATAGGTCTAGGCTAATTTCTAACCGTTTTTGTCTTTTAGGGATCAACTCTAATATCTTCAGCTGAAACAACTTGACCTAGAAAGGCTACAGACCTCAGCCAAAATTCACACTCACTGAATTTAGAGAACAACTGGTGATCTCTAAGAGTTTGTAAGACAATTCTAAGATGAGCTGCATGGTCATTCTCATCGCGGGAGTACACAAGGATCACATCTATGAAGACAATGACAAACGTATCAAGGTATTTCTTGAACACTCAATTAATGAGGTCCATGAAGGCTGCTGTGGCATTGGTTAGCCCAAAAGACATGACTAAAAACTCAAAATGACCATAACGGGTCTGGAAGGCTGTCTTTGGAATATCAGATTCCCTCACCTTAAGTTGATGATAGTCGGATCTAAGGTTTATCTTGGAGAAATAACTTGCACCTTGCAACTGATCAAACAGGTCATCAATTCTTGAAAGAGGATATTTATTTTTGACTATGACCTTATTGAGTTGATGGTAGTCAATGAATATACGAAAAGATCCATTTTTCTTCTGCACGAACAAAATGGGTGCGCCCCAAAAAGAAATACTGGCCTAATGAAACCTTTGTCTAAGAGATCTTGAGTTTCTCCTTCAACTCCTTAAGCTCTGCAGGTGCTATGTGGTATGGAAGGATAGAAATACACCGAGTATTGGGAAGAAGGTCAATTTTGAACTCTATCTTTCTAATAAGAGGTGACCCTAGGAGATCTTTCAGAAACACATCGGGGAACTCATTAACAATATCTACCGACGGTATGGTTGGAGTCTCAAACTTAGTATCCTTGACTCTAACTAGGTGATAGATGTAACCCATGGATATAAGCTTTCTGGATTTGATATAGGACATAAAATGACTCTTAGGAGATACTAAACTCCCGGAACACTCAAACACTGGCTCACTAGGGAACTGAAACTTGACCACATGGGTACGACAATCTATAGATGCATAACAAGAGTGAGGCCAATCCATACCCAGAGTAAGATCAAAATCCACCATGTCTAAGTCTATCAAATCCGCAAATATGATTCTATGAAACACAGTAACAAGGCAATTTCTATACACTTATTTAGCAACAACAGACTCCCCTACTAGTGTAGAAACTAGGAAAGGCTCAAAATTCTTTTGGGGACTCATTTTGAAATTCACAGCAACAAGTGAGGTCACATAAGAGATTTTTAACCAGGGTCCAACAAGACATAAACATTGAGACAAAAGACACTAAGCATACCAGTAACAACATTAGGGGAATCCTCCTGCTCCCAACGGGATGGTAAGTCATAGAATCTGTTTTGGCACTATCAGCCAGCAGTGCTAGAAGAAGTGCCCTGAGCAGGGGCGGGACAAAGTACCAGAGCTGGTGCACTAGCAACATATGCCTGAGGTCGGGCATCTCTGTTCCCCTATCTAGCATGGGGGAAATCTCTAAGTCTGTGTCCCTACTTGACACCCAAAAAAATTCCTCAAATCTCCGAAACATTCCCCAAGGTGATTCCTACCACATTTATCACTAGAAGGATAACGGGGCCTGTTGCCAACACTATTCTATGATCAAGAAAAGAAAGGCCTACTCCCTTGCCCCGGCCTGCCTCTAGGTGCGGGAGAACTAGCTGATAAACAACTGGAGCCGACGAACATCTCTGAAACTGAGGGCGGATCCTTCCATGGAACCTAGAACCACTATACTCATGTTACTCAGATCTACTCCTTTTGCTACCCCTCATTCTTTTTCTCTGTCTAAGCTTATCCACCTCTATTTGTTGGGCATGCATCATCAACCTAGCTAGATCCATATTCTTATGCAATATCGCAGCCCTACACTCTTTCAGTACCATCCCAAAAATACCAGTTATAAACTTACTCATACTAGCCCGGGTGTCAGAAATCAAATCAGGAGCGTACTTGGCCAACTGATTGAACTTCAAGAAGTACTCCTTAACATTCATGGAGCCCTACCTCAAGTTTATGAACTCTCCAATATTTGCCTCCCTCATTCCAAGCGGAAAGAACTGGACCAAGAAGGTATCTTAGAACACATGCCAAGTCATAGGAGCGGCATTCTCACCTCTACCCTTCTTCCACGATACAACCCAATCATAACCAATGTCCTTCAGTTAATAAGAAGCCAACACAATACTTTTTTCTTTCAAAACCTGCATCACATCAGTGATCTTTCTTACCTCCTTCAAGTACAACTGGGGGTCCGCGTTCGCCTTAAACCTATAGAACTCAGGCGGATTCATCCACATAAAGTCATAAATCCTAGCCGAAGCTACATCACCACCCTGCTGATTAGCAACTGGGGCCTGGTTATTAACCCAAACATTTGTGGTGACCGATTGGGCTAATGCCTAAAAGGCTTCCCTAAATTCAACATGGGATACCATCTCATTCAAAGGATCAGCAGGTGGGGGTTGCTCATCATTGTTCCTACGAACATTCTCTCTTTAAATAGGAATTTTTTGAAAATAAAAGAGCACAGTCCATTAGATAATAGGGACAACTGTAAGCATGATAGAATCTGAAAGAAGAAATAAATTTTTCCTAAAACGTCTCATAGCCTCTTCCTCATAGATGTCGTGCACTACATAATGATGATTAAGACTCTAATCAATGTGGATTGTCAGACTCCCTTGGACTCCTTAGAAACCTTAAGCTCTGATACCATGTTTGTAATGACTCGAAATCATCTCACGGGATGTCACACGGTGCTTAAGGCTACAAGTAGCCCCAAGCTAACCCTTAGAGCCAGTTTCTACAAATAACACTCAATTCAAAATGAAATAGACTCAAAACTAGCATAGTCATATCACATGAAAGGAAATACGGGAAAGATACTCGTTCCATATAACCATAATATAGAGAAACATCAAAAAAACCACAATACCAAACCCTCAACACATCACAAGTATGATACTAGTCTGACAAGGCTCTACAAATCAAAATCTAGAGAGCCGTTTGGACAGGTCCCCAACTGACTCAAAATTAACTAAAGATAAAAAATAGTCTCTCAAGTACAGTAAATATTTGAAAATCGGCCATTAAACTATGAGGACTCACCACTGTCGAAAATGAAGGGAAAGTAATCAACGAATCACGGGCAAGGCTAGGACTGAGCACCTGAACCTACATTAAGACACAGTGTAGCATATAAACAAATATGTAAATCAATACTTGGAATGTACTGAGTATGCGGGGGTGAATGCATATGTATGAAAATAGTACCGATCTTCTTAAATAAAATCATGTATGCAAAATGAGATGACTCATATGGCTTGAACAACTATAAAATATAAAGCTCATAAATCATGTAAAATGAGGCATGCAACACAAATCTCATGAGTCATCGTTCTTTAACCTTAAAAATCAGAAATCTTCTCTTATGCTCAATACCCAAAGGCTAAGGGACTTTAAACAATACTTTAAACTCATGCATATGTCTCATGGAGAGTAAAACCTCTTCAATGCTTAACATTTTATAATTATTTAGAAATCATATACTTTGAATTCGGAATCATATGATTTGTAAACATATTTGAAGGCATTTCATTCACCTTAGGAAAATATCTCATTTCAAGCTTTAGAAAAATCATTCTATCTCAAATGGAAAAGTATTTTAGAAATAACTTATGTCAAAGCTTCATGAAAAGTACTATATAAAGGGAAGATACTTTCATTTAGTGAAATAACCCACCTCAAGTAAGATCTTTAATTAGGGAACAACTTTGCAATTCCACCATTTAGGAAAATAACTCATAAGAAGGGAAAATAAGTATCAAATTTTGAAGTTTAAAAGGACAAGGGAGGTTCTCGTAACCGACATAAACCATGCGAGCTACATGGAGTCCAACATTTTGACCTCCTAAGGAAGAGACCCCACGTTGAGGAGTAGAGTCATACTCTTTCTAGAGAGTATAACCTAGGTATATTGATCACTAAACAAAACTCAGCTTCGGGCCTAATCATAATTATCATAAACTTGGCCTCCGGCCTAACCTATGGTGGCACGTAGTTTTAGGGTAAGAAACCATAGTGACTTACCCTCTCGGTGCTAAGTACTACTCTTTTTAGATTTTCTGCGCTCATCTCATAAAAATCAACTTTTAGAATAATCTCATGGTTCACCATGAACCCAATAATCAAATCGATAATCTCATATGATGAAGTGGATTTCAAATATTTTGGACGATTAGGTCAATTCATTTCTCAATCATCTCAAAATACTCAAATCATGGGTACTTGTTTCATTTCTCAATCATCTCAAAATACTCCAATCATGGGTACTTACAACACAAGAATTTATAATTTCACAAGTCTCCAATAGGGCTTACTAACCCATAATTCAATATCAAGTTAAAGCTCATCAAAAGCATAATATATAGCATATAGATTCAGAAATCATGTGAAAATCTGGGAATTTCAGCAATTTATCTCAAAATCTCAATATAGTCATATTCTTCAATATCGGAACATAGCAAATATTAGCTTCTCAAGAAGTAAAATTATGGAGTTTATACCCAGCTGTAAATTCTCAATAAAACATGCAGAAATCATGCCATTTGACTCTTAATTCATGGGAAATATCAAGATAATGCATTCAATAATAATGGGTGAAAACCCCCAATTCAAATTCATGTAAAAACCTCATAGCTTTCAGGAAATTCATGATGTAAATAAGCCTTTTCGGCACAAGGGTGAAAGGGTTACCCTTGTTCAAAACCCCACATACCTTGAATTAGAAGCTTTGGATGAGCTCTCACTTTTGGAACTCTATTCGTACTCTTGAATGAGGGTTATTGAGGCCCTTGACTTGGGAACCTTGAATCTTGACTCAATTTAGAAAATTCATGGTGGATTCTTGATATTCTTGGAAGAGGCTTTGGATACAAAACTTGAGAAAAACCTCATAGGATGCTTGCAAATGACTTTGATTCGGTGTTTGCACGGTTTTATAGGCTTGGAAAAAGTCCAAAATGCCCCTTTTAAAATCTATACGAAGCTAGAAAAATTAAACTGGGAATCCGATTTAAGGGGTCACCGCGACGCACCACTTATCGCGGTGGCTCACTAGAAATTAACAATTGGCAATATAGGAGTCACCGCGATGCAGAGCCATCGCATTTTCCCATTGGTGGGGACCTAGAACCTTAGCGTACCATGCCAATATCGTAAAGTTCCATTGGAATTTGAAAATTGTCAAATCGACCATCTCCGGTATGTGCCTAGCACTAAAATGACACAGTTTTACGACTAGGTCTTAAATTAGCCATAACTTCTTAACCGGGTATCGGATTTGGGCGAATCTTATATCGACGGAAAGCTTATCAAATCTCCCACATGATAAAAAGTTGAAATTAGAGAATTTATATATGGTTAATATGATACTCACTTAGGAATCACTCTTACATCTTTTAGAGTCAGAATTACGCTTCATTCGACATGCTCTAAGTCTCAAACTATGAGGGAACTTTTTGGGGTCTTATAAAGAATATCTTTATAACTACAGCTTCATACAAAAATAGAATACAAAAATATTTTCTTAACATGAAACAATTACTCTCTCTCTTCTAAGGAACTACTTTTCACTATATTATTTAATAAGGAGAGTTCACAGAAGGTTAAACATGAGGACCTGAAGCATGAATGGACACTGTACTAAACTTGACACTTAACTGAGTCCTAAGTAATAGAATATCACCCTCATGGATTTATCAAGAGATCTAGACCGAGGATATACATGACATAAATCTGAATGTAACTGATCATTAGGAGTACAACATAAGTCATGGAAATTTAGCACACTATAAGGCATGAGTACATGAGTCATGATCTACATGAACTGAGTTTGGCGTTTCTGTATTCATGGAACATGATTCGTAATACTGAGGAAACTGGAACTCCTTATGTTAGAAACTATATACGTACATGATTTTTGATAATGTGCACGAATAAAAACTATTATCATAGAGCTGACATGTAAGGCATAAGTAGATATCATGATAGCCAAAGTGCAAATCTTTGCACTAAGGTAAGAATGGGTTGGGCATCAACCTCTCCTACTGCTTCTCTACACATACTGACATAACTACTAAAATCTAAAAATATGACTTGGTTTCTTGTTCTACCATCTCCCCCTTGGCTTAATGCCATTATTCTAAGTCTAGGAACCACTTAATAAACTCTAAAATGAAGTGAAACCACTTTACTCTAGAGTCTAATATATGACAATGCTCAAAAACACTAAACTTCCTCTGAAGGACTACTCTTGATAATGTAAGGCCCACTGCTATTACTTTCTTTTAATACACGATTCTTAGATTTTGATTGCCCCAACAATTATCATATAGAAACCTCAACGCTGACTAACTTAGAATTCTCAACTTCTCTTTCTACTCGTTCAATCTAGATATTCAAACTTAAATCAATTGAAACTAAGGTACTACCCATTCATTCAATGATTGGTCCTTTAGGAAACTGAAATGGAACAAATCTATTGCTGAAATTAACTTAAGCGATTTTCTAGAATACTATAACCGATCAACTTCTATATACTCGTCTTGCTTAATAGATTTACCTACCGAATTAAGCACTAAGAAATGTTCTATTAAGATTTCTATTCCGACCTAAAGTTGACTACTATGCAAGGAGTTAAAAAAGTTAGAGAAGCTTCGAGATCTAATAAGGCATGAATATGTAAATAGAATATTTTTAACATACCAGTGACCGTATTAGGAGAACTTTCCTAATATTTTCTTGACTGAAGTCCATAAAGCCTGTTTGTGCGTTGCCCACTGGTAGCACTGGAAGTGGCACCCTGCTGATTCAAGAGATCGAACTGAGCTGAAGGGAGGTGGTACTGACCTTGTGAATATGAATAAGGACAATCCTTCACTCTATGTCCTAGATTTCCACACCCTAAACAAATATCACTTCTAGCTCTACTCACTCTCTTATGGTTCTTACCATATTCTCCATAATGCAGATTAGTACGAACACTTTTCCCACTACCTTATGACTTAGAGCCTGGTGCTCCATGTCGACTGTCATTCTTAGACTTACGCACTGGCACTCTGGCTGAAGGCAGAACTGGGGCTGAGAATTTTTAATGGAACTGGAAATGGTTACGGTCCTCCTTCCTTGTCCTTAAACCACTTGTTGTGACTCTTTTATTCTTCCACTTGTTGTGACTCTTTTATTCTTTCTATCTTTCTTTCTACGCTTCCCCCTTACTCTTCTGAATATGAACCCCAATCCTAGATAGGAAAATAGTATATAGGTTTTTGTGAGCAACTACTGAATTAGCTAAAGTGGTGAATGCAGCTCTGAATTCTGCATGGGAGATGTGCTCATTCAAAGGATCTTCCTAAATGGGTAGAGAGGCTAGATAATTTCTAGTTCTTCTTCCATTAATCATTTTAGGAGGCATGTTTTGTAACCGAAAGGAAGAAAATAATTAGATTGAGAATTTAGCTTGACCTCATTCTCACTCGTACAACATAGATACTGAAAGAAGGGAAACTTTCCATAAAATATCTCATAGCCTTATGTCCATAAGTGTGGCGTGCTATACACCCATGCACAAGACTTTAATTGATGCATCTTTCAGACTCTCTAGGGCTTTGTTAAACCTTAGGCTGTGATACCAAGTTTGTAACACCCCGAGTCTGTACCCAGGATGCTACACGGTGCTTACGACCCTAAAGGACCACAAGCTAACCCATGACTGATAGCTGTTGTGAGTACTGAAACATGATACTTTAATAAATATAGAAAACAAACTAAAATGCCATAAGGTTTAAAATCTGTAAATACTAATAAAATATATCCTCTGTGATAATATCTATAAAACTGAATACTAACTGAAAACTAGTCTAAAAAGCCTCAAACTGAAACTATCTAGAAGTGGAGTTGATGGGACAACTACCCCAACTAACTTCATCTACTAAAATACTGAGTCTACTAAAATAATGAAATAAAAAAATATCCTCGAATAATGAAGACTTAATGCTAATCTACTGCTGCTACTTGAATTTGAGTCTATCTATACGCGGTCGGGAACTTGGGCATCCGAACCTATGATATGAGACATCATAGCACAAAGAACGAGTATGCGTTAGTACTTGGAATGTACTTGTATTCTAGATGAGGTAAGTCTGAATGCAAGGGTTTATATGAATGTCTATTAACTAACTGCACGATCTAGAATAACTGACTATAAGAGTACATGTATAATTGATACTACTGAAATCACTGAGCATACAATACAGTACATATACGTATAGACTGTAACTGAGCTTCTCTAATGCTGAGCACTGAGTTCTGATAAATGAGTAACTGATATAAAAAATTACTAATAACTGATTTATTGATATTGATTGACTGTGTCTAATAGTCCTGATTCTCTAGCATTAACTGAGTTCTAAACTGAAAACTAAATCTAAAACTGTGGGAGGTAATCATCTAACCGACATGCCCCAAATAAGATAAGATAACTAAGTTAGGGTCAAATTTATAACCCCAATTGGAAGGATATTAGCACCATGACACACGTACAAACAACTGTTGTGGAGAAAGTCCAAACTAATGGGTGAACCATGAGATTATTCCTAAACTAGTGGGTGATCCCTAAGTATGTATGTCCTATCTAATGGGTGACATCTCATAACCTATTCTAGCTACGTAGTTCTAGAAATTAGGGATTTTTTCTAGGGACCCAGTCCTAACTAACGGGTAAGCCCCCATCCCTAGGCTTGCTCGGTGCTGAATCCTACTCCCAACTGAAAGACATTGAACTAATTATACTGAACTGGATTGGACTAATACTGAGTTTACTGAGTTTTTCTGAGTTCTATAACTGATTGAGAGTACTGCTGATCGTGACATGACTGACACTATTTTGTAGCTAACACTGGCTCTAGGTTAATAGCTAAATTATCGGATATTAAATACCCCAGGACTCGATAGCATGAAATGTAAAGCAAAGTATAGTCTTGAATGATATAACAATGTTCACTTGTTCATAATTCATTCATAGAGACATTTCATCAAACACTTGTAATGCATTAACTTGTACATGAATGGGGAATACATGTTAACATGCTATATATTGCATTATTTCATTCTCATCGATACTTTATCAAACACATGGGTAGCATACTTGTTTTACTTAATCATAAACACTTAGGGTAAACATCGTTATAATAATCAACTTGAAAATTGAAGGGTTTATCATGCATATCTTGTAAATCAACACATATAATGATTTATTTAATGTAGTCTTTTAATTTAATCATGGACTAAGACCCCACAACAACATGAACAATAATTTAATTCAATTCAAACATGAAAGTTCATAATTCAACAATCTTGTAATTTGAAAATAGATTTGTGGACTCTATGGGTGAAAGGAACCCATAGATTAACACCTATCATACCTTAGAAGATTCTTTCTTGAAGGTTTTTGGAGAAACTCTTAGGCTTGTTCTTGATTTCTTGAACTAGGATTTTTTTGGCACTTGAGAGAGAATACCTTTTAATTTAGGGAAAAGTTGAATAATGAATGACCTAAAACATTTTTAGGGTTTAAATCCGATATCTGGGAATATAAAAATTATAGGAAAAGACAATTTTAATCCTGGATGAAATATTTAATTTTCATCAAAATTTTCCAATTTAGGCACTTGGCGCGATGTGGCGTTATTGTGCCGTTTCTCTGGAAATTGCCAACTGGGAATGTGGCTGGTGGCGCGATGCAGTGGTATCGTGTTGCCACCTTGGAAGTGACTTTGAAGTTCACTGCGATGCGGAGGGACCGCGTTGGCACACTGGAAATTGACAAATGTAAAAATAATTTGTGGCGCGATACGCTGGTATCACGGTACCCCATAGGAAACTGTAAATTTCCATTTTGAGATACTCCACGATGCGCTATTGGCCTGAATAACGGTGTTTTGCGACTGAAACATAAAACAGCCATAACTTCTTACCCGGTTATCAGATTCAGGCAAATTTATATCGTTGGAAAGCTAATTAAATTTCCTACGCATTGGTAGTCTCTAAACTAAAAAATACTAGCTTTGTAAAAAATTTATATAGAACAAATCATAAATTGAGAGTTAATTTTGCTAGGGAAACATGGGGTATTACAACCACTTTACCGATACCAGGAACTTTAGCGATCATCACTAAAGTAGCCAATTAATCACTTTAGTGGAACCCGCTTGCATGGGAAGGGTATAAATACCCACTTAGCCTAATTTTCCACCATTCTCTTCCATTCTCTAGAATCTAAAACCATAAAAAGTGAGAGTTCTTAGTAGAAACATTTTTGGGTGATTGTGGAGCCTTAGTATCATTGATTTATGCAATTTTTCTTCAAACTGGAGGTAAGATTTCATCATTTCCATAGTGATTTCTACATGTTTTGTGAAAATTGCCAAAATCTTGGTGGCTTAATTTTAGCACCAAAATAGCTCAAAATTCACCTATTTTTAAGGTAATATTCTTGGAGCATAGGCGGACATTGAGTTGATTTTGGAAATGTGATTTTTGTAAATGGTCTACATGGGACTTTTATGTAGTTTTTGAATCAAAGAACAATAGTGAAATATGGGTATCATTGTTCTTGTTTTTATGACTAGATTGTTATTTTGATAGGGTGGCACTTTGCAGAAACTTCTCAGAAAGTGAAATAGGTAATTTAGCAGATTCTTCAGGATTTCTTCAGTGCCCAGGTAGGCTAGGTTTACCTTCTTCATAGATTGAGTTATTTTATGGTATGATTATGATACTATGCTAGATATGAGGTGGGATTTATGTGTTAGAAGTGTGAATGAGAATTTTTGGTTAATTTGACCATTAGGCTATCTTGAATTTGAAGAATTGGAGTAGTTGGCATAGTTATTCATGACTTAGGTAAACTAAACCCTTTTAACGTATATTTAGGATGGAAATTCTTTAATTACTCAAGCTTAGGGAAAGTTTTCCCTAGTTAATTTTTTTGGAGTAACATTGTCCTTAGTGGTTTAAGATAAGAGATTATGTTAGTGCCCCCATTTTTGGTAGGATTTCCTTATTTGCTCATGTGTGGGAAGGATCTTTGTATTAAGACTAATTATGGATAACTTGACATCTAGGATTGTACTTAGATACCTTATCCTAGTACGGGGTATAAGTTCCTTAAATAGGCTTTTGGGGATTAGGCATGGGTCCTCCGCCCACCTTAAGGGAAGACTTGGATTAGCCTTCTGGGCATGGTTGCATATGTTATACTTCTACAAATCATGGTCTTTACACTCGAAGAGATTGAATATATTTATTTTTTATGTTAGTTGGATATTGGAAGATCACTAATTTCAAGTATTATTAACGATATTACTTAAATACATGATATATGACATGGCTTGTATGTATATGATTATTGAGATAACTTATGAACATGACTAATGATATGAGTCATAGATATCTGAATAACTATATGTTGACTTATATACATGTATGATCATTGATATGGTCTACGAATATAATATTAATATGGCCTATAGATATGTTATGGCTCATAGTCATAATTAAGGCCTTAGTTATACAATATGGCTTGTGAATATAATATGGATTACCGATACAATATGGCATATAGATATCATGTGGTCCATATATATTATTAATGGCTCCCAACCATGATGTGGGTTATTGATATAGGTAATGGCTTACATACATAAGTTGTTGACTTATAACTATAATGAAACATGGAAATGTTTTGAATAGGGAGAAATAACTTTTTTTTGTGCAACCAGTAACTGAAATGGTGGTGTTTTCTACTCTATAGGTTATCAATGGCTTAAATGCACCAGGACATGATGGTTTTAATACATTTTTCTTTAAAAATGCCTGGTCAGTTGAATTTAATGATACTATATTACTGATAGATAATGACTATTTCAGGCAGTCCTAATTCTGAAGAACTGATCTAAGTTCTACGCTAAGATGGATGACAGTATCTGACATTCCTAAATCTATAGAACTTAATTGAGTTATGTACTGAGACTGAAACTAAAGCTAAAACTATGGGAGATAGTCATCTAATTGACATGCCCTTCCCCTAATAGATTGGGGTCAAACCTATAACCCTATTTGGAAGGGTGTCAAATCGTGCCATGGTTACTTACTCTGGCTATGTGAATACACTATACTGATGTATTGTATTATTCCAAAGGACTAAGGATGTCAAGCCTAAAATGACAGGTGACCCCTACAACAAAGTCAAGCCTAAACTGATGGGTCACCTCTCATATCCTACGCATGCTATGTAGTTCTAGAGTATAGGAACTGCTACTAACGACTCTGTCTATCTGACGGGGAAGCCATCATCCCTGCACACGCTCGGTTCTAAATCCTACTCCCAACTAAAGAGACACTGAACTGATTTCTAGACTTCACTAGGCTTGACTAAATTGTTATTGATCGTGCTGTCTAACTGAACTAAATTCACTGGGTTTTGTTGACTGACAAAATACTATAGAGTTCTGTTAATGGACTGGGTTAACTTGAGGTCTGAACTAAATACTGAACTGAAATTGGGACTGATTATTGAGTACTACTATTTGTGACACTACTGAGATTGGTCTGTAACTACTGTAGCTCTGTGTAAAAAACTAGATTTTTTGGGTATAGAATACCCCCAGGACTCGATTGCATGAAAAGTAAAACATTGCATGACTTTAATAGCATAATAGTACTTGATTACCAATAATGCATCCATTTAGACATTTTTGTCAAACACTTGATATATATGGGCTTGTGCATGAATGAAATCACATAATGCTTGCACTAGTCAATTCACATAAGCATTTTGAAAAACACTTGGGGAGTATGGGCATTCCATATATCAATAAATATGTAATACTATCATGGATACTACATTTAATTTGCAATTTGAGAGTTCAACATGAAGTTCACATAATTCAATACACACTAACGAGTTTTCATGAAACTTGTGATAATTCATGAAATTGAAAACCCATTTGACATCATAATCAAGATTACATTCAATCCAACATGAAATCTATGAAATAAATAAACTTGTAGTTTAAAAGAGTTTATTGAACTCCAAGGGTGGAAGGAAACCCTTGGATGAACACTTTACATACCCTAGTACTTGAATTAATGAAGGTTGATGGTGAGTTCTTGAGTATTGAATTGAAAATCAAAGGTCCTAGGGTTTGTTCTTGAGAAAAAATTGTGATGAATACCTCATATTGATGATTTATTCAACTAGCTTCAGGGCGTAGCTGTATTTTGTAAATTAGATATGAGGTTCAGTTATCATCAGTTAAGGATTCGGGATGAGGATATCCCGAAGATAGCCTTTAGGACACGTTATGGTAACTATGAGTTTTTGGTGATGTCCTTTTGGCTGACTAATTCCCTAGCCACATTTATAAACTTGATGAACGGTGTATTCTGACCCTATCTAGACTCTTTTGTTATTGTGTTCATTGATGATATTCTTGTGTACTCGAGGAGTAGTTAGGAGTATACACAACACTTGAGGATTGTGCTCCAAGTTTGCGAGAGCATATAATACTTGCCAAGTTCTCCAAGTGTGAGTTTTGGCTTGATTCAATGTCGTTTCTTGGACACGTGGTGTCCAAGGTACGTATTATTATAGACCCAGCTAAGATTCAATAATTCATGATTTGTCTAGGCCTACGTCTGTGACTGAGGTTTGCAATTTTATTAGTTTGGCTGGTTATTATAGGAACTTAGTTAAGAGCTTTCCTACCATGTCATCCCCAATGAATAGATTTACCTGGAAGGAAGTTCCTTTTTAATGTTCCGAGTAGTGTGAGTCGAGCTTTGGAAAGCTCAAAGATTGTCTCACTTCATCCCTAGTGTTAGCTTTTCCAGTTGAGGGTAAGGGTTTTACCGTGTTTTGTAATGTATCTAGTGTTGGTCTTTGATATGTTTTGATGCAGAAGGGTCGTGTCATTACCTATGCTTCTAGAAAGCTTAAGATGTATGAGTGTAACTACCCCACTCATGATTTAGAGTTGGCGGTGGTAGATTTTGCGCTAATGATTTGGAGTCATTACTTGTATGGTGTGAATTGTGAGATTTTCACCTATCACTGTAGTCTTTAGCATCTTATGACCCAGTGAAATCTTAATGCTCTCAAGTATCGATGGATGAAGTTGCTAAAGGACTACGATATTTCCATCTAATATCATCTGGGTAAGGAAAATGTGGTGGTTCGTACCATCAGCCGTTAGGCAGTTAGTATGGGTATTTTGACATGTATATCAGTTTCTCAGAGGACCTTGGCACGGGACATTCAGTCCTAAGTAAATTTGATGGTTCACCTTGATATTTCGGATCATGCAAGAATTTTGTCTTGTGTAAAGAAGAGGTCCTCCCTATTTGAGTAGATTCATGAATGTCAATTTGAGGGTAGTAAGTTGTGTCTTCTCCATGATCAGGTGGTGAGTTGTGAGTCTGGGAGACACAACATAGATTTTGAGGGTATCTTGAGATTTTAGGGTCATATTTGTGTTCCCCGACTTGATAACTTGATTCAGTCGGTTCTACATAAGACTCATTGCTCTAGATATTTTATATATCTCGGTACTTCCAAGATACATATAGATTTGAGGAAGCTTTACTGGTGGGACGATATGAAGAGAAAGATGGCAGACTTCGTAGCTTGTTGCCTATGTTGTCAGCCGGTTAAGGCAGAGCATCAACTTCCACACGGTTTGACTCAGAGGTTACCCATTCTAGAGTGGTAGTGGGAAAGGGTTACCTTAGATTTCATTAGTGGTTTTCCTCATACTACCTGTGGTCACAATAGCATTTGGGTTATTATGGATTGTTTGACCAAGTTGGCACATTTTATTTCTATTCAAATAACCTTCAGTGCTAAGCGATTAGCCCAGATTTATGTTTGAGAGATAGTTTGTTTGCATGGGGTCCCTGTGTCTATTATATCGGACCGTGGTTCTGTATTACTTTGCGGTTTTGGAGAGAATTTTAGATAAAGTTGGGTACTCAAGTTGATTTGAGTACAACCTTTCTTCCACAGATGAATGGTTAGTTCGGGCGGACTATTTAGGTGATTGAGGATATGCTCCGAGCCTATGTTATAGACTTTGGAGGATAGTGGTATCAACCTTTAGCATGATGGAGTTTTCCTGCAACAACAGTTACCATTCGAGTATTGAGATGACGCCTTATGAGGTTTTGTACGATAGGAGATATCGTTCTCCTATAGGATGGTTTGAATATTCTGAGGCTAGACCCTATGGTACCAATTTTATTTAGGACTCATTAGATCGAGTCAGGATGATTTAGGATAGGCTTAGAGCATCCTAGAGTAAGTAGAAGGCCTATCCTGACCGTATACTTCGTGCCTTGATATTCAGAGTTGGTGATCTTATGTTCCTTCATATTTTACCTATGAGAGGTGTGATGAGATTTGGGATAAAGGGTAATATTAGCCCTTGCTATATTGGTCTTTTTGAGATTCTTCATGTAGTTGACAAGGTGGCCTATGAGTTGGATTTACCTCTAGAATTTTCCACTGTTCATTTAGTCGTCCATGTATCTATGTTGTGGAAGTATATTCTGGATCCTTCTCATTTTCTTAGATGGGACTCAGTCCAGTTAGATGAGCAATTGACCTTTATAGAGGAACCCGTGCATATTTTGGCCAGTGATGTGAGGTGACTATATTCTAAAGATATTTTGGTAGTCAAGGTTTAGTGGAGGCACCACCTAGTAGAGGAGGCTACTTGGTACATTAGAGTGAGATGAAGGCCTAGTATCCTTATTTGTTCAAGACATCAGGTATCTTCTTCGTCTTTAACTTTCAAGGACAAAAGTTCCTTAGTAGTGGATGTTGTAATGACCCTTTAGGTTATTTTCTGTATTCTTACTTATATTCACCGATAGAGTTTCTCCATAGTTTCACCAAGTCATTAGTGACTTGCTAGAAGCGATAGTTCGGTTACCTAGTGGTTCATTTGGTTTTTAGAACAACTTTGAAATCTTCGTTGGTTCCAATTGACCACTGAGCGAGAACTTCGGTAAAATGACCTTAAATGCAAAATCTAACTTTGCCAACACATTCAAAACATCAAAATCTATATGGTTGCATATCTCATTTGCTCAAATCAGAATCCAGATACATTTTGAGGAACTGGTTGAGGCCTGGAACTAAGTTCCAAGCTTAAGCCATTGCCTGGCATAGAAATAGATACCACGATCATGGTGGGTGAGTTGCGAATGCATGAGCCATGATCGTGTCTAAGAGGGGTGTGCGATTGCGCTATCCGAGTCCTGGGCAATGCCTATATAAATGTTTTCTTTCCCAAAAAATTGACCATTTGTGCCTCCTTCTTGATCTCTAAGACCCTAATAGAGTGAAAAATCTTAAAAGTGAGTCTTGTGGGTTGATTAGGATCTTGAATAACTTGTCTAATCTAATTTTTCTACAAATCTAAGGTAAGATTCGTTCAAGTTTGGTGTTAATTTCTTTATTTCTAGTCCCAAAACCCCAAATGCATTGAGGCTCAATTGTAGCCACTAATGTGATTGATTGACTCAAATTTCTTAAGGGTTATAGCTCCCGAATAATATTTGAACAATGGTTGGCCACAAAAACTCATTTTTTGAAGGTGGGACCCACTTGGGGGTTTGGTGTAATTTTTAACCAATGACAGAATGGCATCGTAATTGATATTGTAATTGTTGTAATAATGCTTAGATTGTGTTGTGATATCTTGGCTCATGGAAGAATCTTCAATAAAAGAGAAGGAAAATCTTGTTGGTTCATGACCTACTTGGACTTAAGGTAGGTTAGGCTTACTTGTAGTTAGATTGGGCTTAATTGAAGTATATATATGATATCTTGTGAGATTGGGCGGGGTCTTAGATGATAAATAGGTAAATAGTTATTCTTGGAATTAGTTGATTCTCATAGGCTATTAAATTTGTAAAATGTGATGCTTGACCTATAGCCTAGAACCTTGGATAGTTCTACACGTAGTCTCATAAATAGTATGAAAACACTTAAGTTTTTCAAGTAGATAAGAGTGTCATTGTTTGAAAACCTCAAGCGTATGTTGACATCAATATGCTTAGTTATAAAATGGCCTTAGTATGTGGGATGACTTTGAAAGAATACTTGAAGATGATTTCCTCTTTAGACCTAGTAAGGATTGATAAGCCCTTATGGCGTGATTTTGATAACCTACACTAATTCCAAGTAGAATTTAGTCTTGAAAAGGATAACTTTGGTATCATTAGGATTTAGGAGTGGAACTTGACTTGCCTCAAGGTTGAACTATGTAACTCCTTAGTGGTCTAGATAATTGATAAATGTCTAAATTACGTTATTAAGATTATAATGGTTAGACCCGGTGGTTGGTTTATGCACTTGGTTGATGGTTGGATAATGTGTATTTTTGATTGATTATCTTGTTGTCATGATATGGATAGCCTTGGAAATTCTTGGTTAATTGATCCTATGGTTATGCTATTACTTAACTTATTGATTAGTTCATCTAGTGAACCTCTAATCATGTTACCAGTCTTGCCATGAACCAAGAATAATGATTAGGTTAATGTTTAAGTGAAGGATTCCCCTTTTTGGGTTGCATTGTAAAAAGTAGGAGTAAAAGAGCCAGCTAGAGAGCATACGCTTGACCTATAATTCACTTGCTAATAAACATGTTATCCTTGGAAAGGTAGTGATTACATATATCATTTAGATACTCATGCTCATGCATCTACTTATATTATTTGGTGATGATTAATAGTAAAGTATGATAGTATGTGTTATCTTACATCACTTATACACTATTATCGTGGTCTTGTACATGTTTATTTATTCGACTACATTTGTATGTGTATATTGTTTTCATGGAGGATGTGTTAATCTTATGATGATGCCCAGTGAATTGAGAGGATATAATGATGTTATGATTATGCCTCTGAATCCGGATGATACAATAATGTTATGATGATGCCCGGTGAATCCGGAGGATATAATGATGTTATGATGAATGCCCAGTCGATCCAGAGGATATGTTGATGCTATGATGATGATCGGTGAATTCGGAGGACATGTTGATGCTATGATGATGCCCGGAGAATTCAAAAGAGGTAAAGATGTTATGATGATATTATGTGTGGTGAGTATATATATATATACATAACTACATGGATATATGAGATGTTATGCCATGTATGGATAAAACCATTTGTGTACTTAGCACATGATGTCTTCCTTGGTAAGTTGTTATTTATTCTTTATCACTAATTGCTAGTTAAGAAGTGTGACCCTTGTTAACTCTAATTAGTAACTAGAAATACATTTTGCAGAGATTGGGTTTAGGGTAATTGGTATGTGTAATATTTTATAGAACAAAGGGCTCACCTAGTAAATATACTTGACATGGATAAACGGTTATGTTATGAAATTTCTCCTAGTAAAGTGGCTTATGTGATAACTAGTTGTCTCTACTAAGTGGTTATGACTTGTGGGATAGACGCCTAGTGAACTAGTTAGTGGACCTTACTTAGTTAAAATATGGAAACTAGTCCTTAAGGTTGCAGCATGCCTAATGATAATACATTTAGCACTGTATGATGAATAATTAAATTTACATTTAACATGTAATATTGTTGGTAGCTTAATTGATGATTTATATAATTAGGATGCAAACTAGAAAACAACTTTGGAAGGGTAAATAAACAATTGTGTTGGTAAGTTGTAGCTTCCTTATTTGATGACTTGCAAACTATAAAAATTAAAAACTAAGTGGCTCATAGGAATAGAGGCTACCTAGTATAGACTAGATATGGAGTTTATTAATTAGTTAGAGATTAAATAACTATATAACTATGCTACGATAATATTGGTTTTGTTGTGTCAAATTGTGGTATTGAAGATGATTGTAAACCTCGGTAAGAGGCCAGGGAGAAAATGTGAAACCCGTTGCTTCATTTAGTTGTTTGTGTAATTGTACCTTATTATGTTTATTAATTGATCTTTTGGTGTACTCTCCGGTGGCATGGGATACCGTGATGAGTTCTTAGCTTTCTGTTCTTTTGGTGTACTCTCCAATAATATGGTACGCCGTGATGAGTTCTTTGCTTTGTGTTCTTTGGGTGTACTTCCCGGCGGTATGGAACATCGTGGCAAGTTCTTTTTGTTTACACTCTAATGATGGCAGGTATGATAATTTTGGTAATTACATGACCATTACGGTATATGTTGTTATGGAATGTTGTACTATAGTTCTTGTTGATTAGATATATTATATAGTGATATCAAAAAAGATTTAGGTTTGATCCTGTACCTTAACTTTAGGTTATTGTCTTACTGTATATCATCCTTATATCATAATTTAGCTAAGTTGGATGATGATGCCAACTGAATAACCCTATTCTTTTACTCATACTACACTTCTATACATTTTTGGTGTTGACCCGAGTTTTAGTTTCTGCGATTGAGTTAATATTGGTTTTTGTTGATCATCAGGACACAGGGTGAGCTCTAGGAGTTTGAGTCAACCTTTTTTCCTCTATCCTTATTTTTTCATTTGTATTCGAGATGAATGTATGAGTCTATTTAAGACTATGATGTTAGGCGTATTTATACGTCTAAGCACCATAATTTACCCATGTTTTGGCTAAGTTTTGAGGATAAAATATATAATTCTTTCACTTTTAGTCCATTTTCCTTTAAGTGAGTTGACCTATATGATTAGCATGTTTTTCAGGTACTAATGATGAAGATTTCAGCACTTTGTGGACTTGTGGGCAGCAAAGGAAAACTTCACATAAGAGGGAAGGCCGCTTTTGGACTGAATGTGATGCATGGGAACTTTTTCCCGGGCAAACCCAGTATTTTTAAATACTTAAGGATGCAGTAGCAACTTATTAGACAAGGATGCTATTAAAAACCTTATTGCTGAATTTTTCAGTATGATTATCATTCGATTATTATTGACAATTCACATGGAAGATTTTGTACGAGTTTTGAGAACAGAAAATGGCTCACTTGAGAAACGGAGAAAGAAAACACGTTTCATCTCCATAGCCGATATTTCTCTAAGTTTTGGTATGATGATTATGTCTACTTTGATTTTCGTTGTATTCATGAGTAGCTAAATTTATCTGTTAGGGTTCTGGAAACCTTGTAAGATACTATCTATTACTATGAGTTTGTGAATTCTTGATGTGTTATGCTACTTATATCATTACTCTCTTCGTTTTGATTGAATTCTTATGGTTGCAAACATAGAGAATACGCCATTATAGCATTAACTTGTTCAAGAGAAAAGTTACATGTTTGGAAAAGAGAGTATGACAAGGAAATAGGGTTTCCAACCTCTATTTACACGTTAATGCCTTAACCGGATTAACTTCTTGGAGAATTTGTACCATTTGTTATACACTTTAGGCTCGAGAGAGCTAAAGCGAAATAAATCCTTGATGGTTGAGAAACACTTGGATTTATAATTAGAATACGATTCTCTATTAGTGCATGCATGTCTAAATTCCGCGTTACTCATAGTTAATAGAGAAGTAGAACTTATAAGGTGGAAATAACCCTAACTTATCAATCTCTGTGATTAAATCTTACTACGTAAATCGTTCCATTGTTACTTTGATAATATTAGTTCACGCCTAAACCAAATCCCCCTTTTTTCTTGGAATTTTCAACCAACAGTCTACTAATAATTGCAACACTTAGTGACCAGAGTATTCCCTGTGGGATTCGACACCCAACCCAGTTGGGTTCTATATTTGACAGCGACCGCTTACACTTTCTAATGAGAGTTGTAATTTGGACGTATCAAATTTTGGCGCCGCTGCCGGGGAATACGGTTGTCAACTAAGTTTGTGATAGTTAATAGACCCTTTGGTCAAAGATTCTCGAATTTTACTTTGTTTTGTTGTTTTTGTTTTGTTCAGGTTTATTGGAGTGCATGCCAAATACACGAAGTTCTGGTCAACCGTTATTACCTATAAATCCTGAACCACATCTTATTAGCAGAATGGATGCACAACGAAACCTTGAACGGATGGCTGCTCAACAGGAGCAGGAAGGATTAGCTGCATTGGCAGTTGCTCAAGTACATCAATAGAATATTGATAACCCAGGTCGGGCAACAAATCTTGATGAAGAGGACCTGGGTGATGATGAGTTATTAAATCTAAGGCGTGCTGGTGAGATTGTAGCACCTGTGAATAGGAGAGATCGTCAAGCTAGAATGAGACCTGAACGCCGAGCTGTGCAGGCCCCTTTCGATGATGATGATGACGATTTGGATGCGGCTGGTGCCATAGGGGCTATTATTCCTCCACCCTTGGCACCCGGAGCCAAGTTCAATATCACCAGAACTATGATCCAGCTATTACAACTCAAAGGGTTATTTGGTGGACTTGCAGGCGATGATCCGAATATGCATTTGATCAACTTTATTTCAACATGCAAGTCGTTTGACAATCCAGGAGTTGGACAGAATGCAATTCGACTGCGCTTATTTCCATTGTCTCTATCTGGAGAGGCAACTGTATGGTTGAACGGGATGACTTCTGACTCTATTACTAATTGGAGGCAACTAAAAGACGCTTTCCTAGAAAGATTCTTTCCGCCATCCAAGAGAGCACAGTTACGAGATGAGATCAGCAATTTTTGACAGCTTCCAACTGAAGCTCTCCACGAAACATGGGAGAGGTTCAAGAAGAAGCTTATGCGGTGCCTAAATCATCAAATGACCAACATCCACTTGTTGGAAATATTATACAGGGCGTTGAACTCGGTGACTAAGCCAGTGGTTGATAATGTTGCAGGTGGGTCATTCATGGACCTTACTTTTATTGAGGCTGGTGATATGCTGGATCGTATGAAAAAGCAGAGTAGAGCTTGGCATACTAGGGATTCTGAGGTGGCAAGCTCTACTGTATCTACTGGTATGACAGCAGAACAGAGGCGAAGAGAAGAGGAACGTGACCAAGATATGGCTCACATAAAAACGCAGATGGACCTTCTTACCAAGCTTTTATTATCAGGAAAGACAGAAAAGGTCAAGGCTATTGTATCAAAGGGTAGAGATGAATCTGATTCTGAGGAGGAAGCAAATTATTTGAATAATCAGCGGGTTTCCAAGGCAATGCCCAAGGAAACCAAGGTCGGAACTATTATGAAAAATACGAATTCAAGAATAAGACTGACAGGAGTGGTTTGTATATCCCTCCTGGAAATCATGAAGTTGTTGCAACTAGTTCTGGGAAGATGTCCATGGAGGACATGATGGCCAAGCTTTTGAAAGGAGTGAAGGCAACCAACACGGGACTAGCTGAGGTAAAAAATGATTTGTCCTCAATAAATCAATTGGTTGACTCGAATTCCACTGTAATAAAATAGCTGGAACAATAAATGAGTCAACTATCAGCGGCATTCAATCAAAGAAAAGCTGGCACTTTACCTAGTAACATTGTGCAAAATCCACGGAATAATGGATCATGTATGGCTATTACTACCAGGAGTGGTAAGGTGTTGGAAAATCCATCCAAAGGCAGACAGGTGGTTGATAATACAGAAGAGAATGTTATTGAAGCAGATTGTGATGATTCTGTAGAAGTTGTAAATCAGAATGAGAACGTTCATGACACTACACCTAGATGTCACCAGCCTGAAAAGATTAATAATCGGAAGAAAAAACAAAAGGAAGTGGTGGAAAAGACTCTTCCAAATCCACCACCACCTTTTCCTCAGAGACTGAAGAAGAAGGCTGATGACACCAGGTTTAGTAAGTTCATGACCATGCTGAAGCAGATGACTATTAATGTGCCTTTGGTGGAGGCACTGGAGCAGATGCCAGGGTACACCAAATTCATGAAGGACCTTTTGACAAAGAAAAGGGCAGCAAGTTATGAACTGGCAGATAATGTTCATCACTGCAGTGCAATTTCCACGAGATCTTTAGTACGAAAAATGGCGGATCCTGGTGCTTTCACTATTCCTTGCACGACTGGATCCTTGGATTTTTCTAAGGCATTGTGCGATTTGGGGGCTAGCATCAATTTGATGCCGCTATCTATTTATAAACAGTTAAGGTTGGGCGATCCTACACCAACCAATATGCGGCTCGTAATGGCAGATAGGTCTGTAAAATGACCTGTTGGTATCTTACATGATGTATTAGTGAAGGTTTCTACCTTCATTTTTCCTACAGACTTTGTTATTTTGGATTGCGAGGTAGATTTTGAGGTACCCATAATCTTGGGTCGGCCTTTCCTCGCAATAGGAAGTGTACTTATTGATTTACGAGCAAATGAGCTTTTATTTCGGATGAATGACGAAGTAGTACGTTTTGATGTAAGCAAATCAATGAAGCAGCCCAAAGATATGAATGTTATCTCTATAGCCGATGTTCATTATAAGGATGAGAAGGAATTATCTTTAGAGAAGTAGCTTACTGTTGAGCCATTGGTTGTTGTGCTTTTGAACTTTGAGCGTGACGATGTTGAAGAGAACGAAAAAACTATCCGTGCTTTGACAGGAATGGGTTCGTATTCATATGACCCCAAGAAGCTGGACCTTGACCTTAAGAATCGACCCTCACCACCGGCGAAGCCACTAGATATCTTGGTGAAGTCTGAGTAATCGAGATAACTATGTCGTGCCGCGACAATAAATTAAGCACTACATGGGAGGCAACCCATCATTAGGATTTTGTTTCGTTAGGATTTTGTTTTTGAGAAATAAAAGTTCATAAAGAAGAGTCGAGCCACGAACAAAACTAAGGCGCTCGGTGGGAGGAAACACATCCTGCTAATCATTTTTGTTGTTTTTGATTAAGTGTAGGTGCAAGATATACAAAGGTGGAGATTAGTCCCAAATTTTGATTTGAAAGTGAGCCATGCTAAAGGTGGTAAGTGAGGAATGATGGAGCAAAGGCTATAGGCTAGGCATTGCCTATGCCAATCTAGGCAACGAACAAGGCAATGCCTATGCAAATCTATGCAACGGACAAGGCAATGCCTATGCCATTGCCTATGCTCACTGCCTCACATAGGCAATGGACAAGGCAAGGCCTATACCAATGTAGGCAATGCTATAGGCGCCGCCTATGCCATTGCCTATGCTCACTACCTCACATAGGCAATGCCATAGGCGTCGCCTATGCCAATCTAGGCGATAGGCAAGGCGCCGCCTATGCCAATCTAGGCGATAGTCAAGGCACCGCCTATGCCTATCTAGGCATTGCTAAAGGCGCCGCCTATGCTAAGCATAGGCAAAGTATTAGGTGCCGCCTACTTATCTTTTTTTTTTGTCTCATAACTAGATTGTACATGGATCAAACCCGACCCATGGCTTAGTCTTTAAATAGATCCTCAACCTTAGAACATAATTCCATTGTTTGCTCAAGATAGGTAACGCCTAAGCTCCCAAATTCTCTCAAAGTTTTTCTTTTTGCTCATCTAATCTTACAAGTTCATCTTCTTGATCCATCATCACGTAAGTTACTCTTTTATATTCCGTAGTTGTTGCACTACTACGCTTATAATGGTTTATTAGATTTTGATGTGGTGCTTGGTGATAAGAATATGGTTGGTTTGTTATGATGCATCTAGTTGAGTGAATGGATTCGTGTGGGTGTTCTTGACTTTACTCCGACTTGTATTTGATTGGTATTCACTGTCCTATTTTTATGGAGTCGAAATTGTGAAGTTCATGCATAATCTTGAAAGTTGTAAGCTTGAATGTTTGAATGACTCGCTCATCGAAGGTATTGATCATGATTGACCACAAGCATAAGATAGTTTGATTATTCTATGCAACAACCTCATAAGATTTCTATGTGGTCGTCTTGTTCAAATATTGCCTTAATCCAATGAAATAAAGTCGGAAAGGATAGTCAAGATTACATGATTACTAACGTTGTGCAAACAGATTAAGTGTGGGGTGGTACCATCACAATTTTCTTTTTCGAATATAGTAAATCATCCATGATGAAACTAACGTGACTTTATTGTGATCTCAGGTAGAATGGCCCCAAAAGGACGACAAGGAAAAGAAAAAGTGTCCACCTCCCAAAAAGGTCAGAAAAGGGCAAGAAAAGATCAGGCTGAGTCCTCCTCCTTGCAAGTGCCTCGACGCACTTTCGGGATAAAGTGGGTCCTAGAGGAGGAAGGGAAGGAGTGGTACAAGAACAACAAAGTAAAAAAATATGTTCACATGGATTTGATGCAGAATGAGAGTCTAGCAAAGAGAGACCCCCGCATTTTGGCTAAAATCATGGCACTAAATCTTGATTTCATTTTCTGAGATATGGGGGAATGCAATCTTGATCTAACGCAAGAGTTTTATGCCAATTGGTCCCCAAAGACCACAGGAAGTGAAGTCAAGATTTGGGGCCAAGTCTTGCAACTGAATGTGGAGTTCTTCAACTCTTTTCTGGGCCTTCCATCTGTGGATCCATCACCGCTCAAAGAACTTTATCACAGACCTCCCTACAGGGCCATCAGACATACACTGTGCGGATCAAGGTCAATGGCATGGTGGATTCGGCATAAGGATAAGGATCACCGACTGCTAGACTCAGACGTGGAGGACAACTCTGATGACGACGACTCTGATGATGATTCCGACGCAAGGGATATGACCCCAAACATAGAAGAGGAGTCCAACTAATCAGGTTTTCCTTATTTATTTCCACTGAGGACAGTGTGTCCCGTCTAAGTATGGGGTGCGGGTATATGTCTGTTGTATTGTATTTCTTTACCTACATTTATTCTTTTTTGTTTGAATTAGTAGTTAGTTAGTTAGTTGTAATTAGTTAGTAGATTTTAGATGTTGCATGAAATTGTTCTGATAGACGGCATGGTATATTATAACAAGAGTTTGTGCTAAATCATTACTATTGAGATGCTTAGGCTCTAAGTTGTGACTCACTGTGTGATAAATTGTTGTGGTTTAATTTATTCATCTGTTGGGTCAAGAATATATAATGCTCCCAATGAAGTTGACCATGTGCCTTGTGTGTGTGAGGATATTGTATATTCTTTGTTGTGACTGATGCTAGAACTTGCCTGGTGTGTGTGTGAAGCGAAATAAAGATTGTGAGTGTAGGAGATGATTTAGGCATTTCTTTGGCAGCCCTGAAATTGTTTACCTTCTTTTTACCTACCTTTGTACATTGTCCTAGTGAACCCCCTTTGAGCCTTTAGCTATTTTCTTTGGCAGCCTCATATGTAGCCTAATCCATTTTTTTTTCAAGACCATAATTTGATCCAAACTCCTAAGCGCTTTAAAATTGTAGAATCATGTGGAAAAATAAAATGAGAATGGTGAAAGTGATGCCTCAGGGTGTATTGGTACTTGAAATTGTTGTGAAAAAGAGTGGCTATTATAGGGATGCTTGCTTAATATAAAAAAAAGAGAAAAAAATATAAAATAAAATAAAAAATTTAGAAAAACAAAAAGATAGTTGTGTTTATGATTGAATAACAAAATGGGTGAAAAGGGGTTGGTAGATGAAAGAGAGGTAAAGTGGTTGTTAAAATATAGTGTAAATGGTATAATGTAGTGTATTAAAGATCTTAGGGAACATAGTCACTATTTCTGGCCAAAATAGTCCTACCTGTCCCTTAGCCTACATTACAACCTGTAAAGACCTATTTGATCCTAAGCTTAGCATTCTGATATTAGTGGAGCATTACACTAAGGGAAAGCCTATGGTCATCAGTTGCAATATAAGAATTCCTTGTGAGAGTGAGCGTAAGTAAAATCTTATACCCATGTTTCGAAAAATGCAAAAATATGAGTGTTTATGGGTGATATCTTTTGTGAGCACACATGGTTGATGATTGTTAGGTGGTTTTATAAGATTCTTTGTGGCTTAACTTGTGTATAACGAATTGAACACCCTAATGAGTCTATGTTGGAGGCTGAGTTGTTTCTAGTAATGATCAAGAAGCCTACTCTTTGTTAATAATTGTCGTGCATGTCTTGTTGAAAATTTTGTGTTGCATTTGTGAAATTCTAGTTAGGTGTTTGCATGGATGTAATATTTTGTTCGAGGACAAACAAAGCTTTAAGTGTGGGGTGGTGATGTTGGGGGTATTTATACGTCTAAGCACCATAATTTACCCATGTTTTGGCTAAGTTTTGAGGATAAAATATATAATTCTTGCACTTTAGTCCATTTTCCTTTAAGTGAGCTGACCTATGTGATTAGCATGTTTTTCAGGTACTAATGATGAAGATTTCAGCACATTGTGGACCTGTGGGCAGGAAAGGAAAACTTCACATAAGAGGGAAGGTAGCTTTTGGACTGAATGTGATGCATGGAAACTTTTTCCCGGGCAAATCCAGTATTTTTAAATACTTAAGGATGCAGTAGCAACTTATTAGACAAGGATGCTATTAAAAACCTTATTGCTGAATTTTTCAGTATGATTATCATTCGATTATTACTGACAATTCACGTGGAAGATTTTGTACGAGTTTTGAGAACAGAAAACGGCTCACTTGAGCAACGGAGAAAGAAAACACGTTTCATCTCCGTAGCCGAGATTTCTCTAAGTTTTGGTATGATGATGATGTGTACTTTGATTTCCGTTGTATTCATGAGTAGCTAAACTTATCTGTTAGGGTTATGGAAACCTTGTAAGATACTATCTATTACTATGAGTTTGTGAATTCTTGATGTGTTATGCTACTTATATCATTACTCTCTTCGTTTTGATTGAATTCTTATGGTTGCAAACATAGAGAATACTCCATTATAGCATTAACTTGTTTGAGAGAAATGTTAAATGTTTGGAAAAGAGAGTGTGACAAGGAAATAGGGTTTCCAACATCTATTTACACGTTAATGCCTTAACCGGATTAACTTCTTAGAGAATTTGTACCATTTGTTATACACTTTAGGCTCGAGAGAGCTAAAGCAAAATAAATCCTTGATGGTTGAGAAACACTTGGATTTAGAATTAGAATACGATTCTCTATAAGTGCATGCATGTCTAAATTCCGCGTTACTCGTAGTTAATAGAGAAGTAGAACTTATAAGGTGGACATAACCCTAACTTATAAATCTCTGTGATTAAATCTTACTATGCAAATTGTTCCATTGTTACTTTGATAATATTAGTTCACGCCTAAACCAAACCCCCCTTTTTCCTTGGAATTTTTGACCAACAGTGTACTAATAATTGCAATACTTAGTGACCAGAGTATTCCCTGTGGGATTCGACACCCAACACAGTTGGGTTCTATATTTGGCAGCGATCGCTTACACTTTCTAACGAGAGTTGTAATTTGGGCGTATCAGACTACTTAGACTTTGAGTTGTAATTCCCATTGTCGAATCTAGATGCCCTAGTACTAATACTATCAGGTCTTGGGATTTGTATTAGAATGTCAGTTGTCTTTATTGTGTAATATTATTTATTATGTTGTGTTCTGATATAGGGTCCATATTGGATGTTTCAATAAAGGTAACCCATTTCCCTAGCTTCGGGTTACGGTATTGGCTTACCTACTGGTGGGTTGTACTAGGTGACATCATGACTCAGAAATTGGGTCATGACATAAGAATTAGTTATATGGATAACCTACGAATTCCATCACAACATTGGATGATCTTGCAAGAAAGTTCATCATATTCTTTTTATCTGAGAAGATTGCAAAATTGAGAAGTGAAATCCTTAGCTTCAAGAAAAAGCTCAAGGAGAACTTGTATCAGGCTTAGGGATGATTCAAAGTTCTTTCTATAGAATAGACACATCATTAATAATCTAATAAGATATTACCTAACACTTTTGTTGAAACTGTTAACCAACACACAAAGAATTTGCTAGATTCAGCTGCAGGTGGTCAAGCTTTGGAGAAAACATATTCACAATTGTACGCTTTATTTGATAAAATTGCATAGGGTAATCCGAATTGGCATACTGATGCCTCAAGAGCTATAATTAAAAATATTTCAAGATCATCAAAAGGGGATGTGATCATAGCATTTGCTACACATATTTCTACTTTTTAGAACCAAATAATGATTCAACTCAACAAGTTGAGTATGTCTTAGGGGAAAACTCCAACTAATGTTGTTCAACCTACGTAGCAAGTGTAGGTTGAGTGTTAAGTCTTTGGAGAAATTAATAATTATATATCCCTATGTATAGAAAATCTTAAGTCATATTGGGAAATTCACAAAGTGGACACCAAAATTTACAATCAGAATTGGCAGACTTAGCCCAACTATGCATCGGAGAACACAAATTTTCAGCACAAGCTCATTCCAATAATATTGAGAGATGCTCAAAATTATTATGGTTTAGCAAGAAAATATGGCTCTAGTGATGAAAAATAAGCAAACCTAAAACTCAGGCTTTAGAGAAACAAATAAGTCAGAGACCTTAGGATTAAAATACAAAACTCAAGTAGGTTTTTCTAGTGATATAGAAAATCCCAAATAGGTTAATGTAATCACCTTAAGGAGTGGTAGAGACTTGAAAAGGGAAACAGGAATGCATAATCATGAGGGGCAAGCAGAGTTTATAATACCAATCCTTGAGACAAATAAGTACTGGAAAAATTGGTTAAAAAGAAGAAGATTGAATAGGTTGAGCTAGAATCAAAGATACTACCACCACCAATCGCTTAAAAGCTTAAGAAAGCCGAAGAGGAGTTTTGTTTTAAGTAGTTCTTTAAAACATTCAGAGAACTTTACATTAACCTTTCTTTGTTAGATATTTTTTAGGGAATGCCTACGTATTCTAAGCACTTGAACGATGTGTTAGTAAAAAAAATGGCTTGGTGATATTGAGGTTGCAACACTTAAATAAAGAGTGCAATTCTATAGTTATGAGCAAGATGACTAAAAATCTGAAAGACCATGGAAGTTTCACCCTTTCCATACAAATTGGTGACAATTATATTGTTCAAGATCTAAGTGATTTGTCGACAATCATCAACTTGATACCATTTTTAATGTTTAATACTCTTGGTTTGGGTAAGTCAAGTCCATACTAAGTTGTGTTATATATGGGGACAAAAATCTAGATTGGTCCCCAGAGAAATTGTTGAGAATTTTCTGATTAAGGTTGGTAAGTTTGCTATTCCAGCAGGCTTTATTATTCTTTACTATTATCCAAATAAAGGGTACCAATCATATTGTGATGTACATTCTTGCTACTAGGTGAGCTTTTAAAGATGTTATAGATGACATGCTAAATATGAGACTGAATGATAAAGATGTGGTCTTAAGAGTGTACAAAACACTCAACACACCCCCACTCAAAAAAGATCTCTAAAAAATCACAACTATAGAATTGGATAAGTATCGGGTGGAGGGGTGTAAACTTCCCATTACCCTTTTGGACTCTCTCATGGAGTTTCCCAAATTGACTACTAAGCCTAGGCTTGAAAAACAAAAAAGAAATCCTAAAAAAGGTGAATGTAAGAAAAGTTGCAAACCATAATTATGATAACTCAAGAATTTAAGAGTACGAGAATATGTGCCTTGAAAGGGAAAAAATGTGAGAGACTGTGGATTATAGTTGTGATGTGTGTCATGCTGCAATAATAAATCAGGAACTCCTTGGGAGGCAACCCAAGTTAAGGTAGTTTATATTCATCCTTCATTTTTTCTATAAATTGCCATTTGTTTTGTTTTTGTTTTGTGTTTACAAGTTGAAGGGAAGTTTCAGTACCTGAGATATAATATAAGGAGCATGGAAAAAACTAAGTGTAGGGTCCTCCCGACCTATTGATTGATATGATACTATTATCTAGGCCCAGAGGCCTCCGAGAGTATTTCTATTTTTCATTCTTAAATTGTATTTTGGGGATAAAGTGTGATTCTAAGTATCTGATGGGAAATCTTCTAATATGTTTAGGTTGAAGTGAGTTATAAGAGACTTGTAGTTATTTGCTTATGTTGCTGAAAATTTTTAAAAGTGCAAAAAGATTTTTTTTAGTAGTTTTTAGTTTTATTTTGGTTTTAATTTCTTTAGGACCCAACCCTTGTTCTACTTTTCAGTTCTTTTTTGAGGGGACGCCCTTTAGGGACTTTTCCTGACTATTGATGGATGAGGGTCGTCTTGAAAAAAAATTAGTCATTATGATTTAATAAGTAGAATCCTTTCTCTAATTGGATAATAAGTGCTCTTGTTAGACTATATGTCAAATAAATACTTATTTATTTGACACCTTTGAGATTTTAACTTAAAGGTTAATTCACGTGATTGCTTGATTAAGAGTCTGTAGGCATCATTCTTGATTTTAACATATGGTATTATATGTAAGGTTTTCTTCTTTTATATTCCATTCTTGCATATTGATATCTATAACTTTCCTTCTGTGTTTACAAAAAAATGAAGAATATTGAGTTTAGGAGATAATATTGGCATTTCTTTGATTACACATGTTTTATACCTTATTGTATCCACCCTTAAAGTATGATCTTTGTTATCCCCGTTAATCTTTTATCCTATTCTTTGGTTTCCTTATATGAAGCTTGTTCCCTTTAATTCAATAGACCATTAGTTTGATCCAGAACACCTAAGTGATTTAGTTAAAGAAGTAGGAAAAAGTGAAGTTGAAGCCCCAAAATAATATTTATTAGTGTGTTGAAAATTTTTATGTGTTATAGGTTGGGAGTATATTAATAAAAGCAAAAGTGTTTTAAAAAGATAACGAAAAACTCCCTACTATAAAATGTGTAAGCTAGATTAAAGAGGGTCATAATAAAAAGAGTTATGGAAGAGAAAATAGGGATTTTAAAAACTAACTATGGAATGTGTGATGTATTAAATCCCTAGGGAAAGTTAGTCACTATTCTTGTCCAAAATAGTTTCTACCTATACCTTAGCCTACGTTACTACCCTTAAAGTCCAACTTGATCTTGAGATTTGATATTATTATATTAGTGGAGTACTAAATTAATGGAAAGACTATGGTTCATCTTATGTTGCATATGAATTACTTCTGCGAGTGAGCGTAATTCTATTTTTACACCCTATTCTTGTATTAAATTGCATACATGTGAGTGAATTACTCTCTTTGTCTGAAGGTCACATGTTTAATGAAAGATGAGTAACTTATTTGTTTCCTTAATTTAGTAATTTAATGATTTTCTAATATAATTGAGTCAATTCTTGAGGCTAGGAAGTGTTGAACTAATATTCATTTGTTTTCAATTGTAATGTAACATGCTTAATGTAGAACTTGTTGTTTTTGTAGTCATTGTAATTCTAACTTGTGTGTCATAGTTCATGTAGTAATGTTAGAGTCTTCCATTATTGTTATTAGTGTAAATATTTGTTCGAGGATGAACAAAGCTTTAAGTACGGGGTGGTGATCTTAGGCATATTTATACAACAAATTGTCATTATCTACGCGCATTTAACTTAGTTTTGAGTACTTTTAAGAATGGTTCGTGTGGTCATGTGTGCTTATAGTGTTATTTCTGTATGTTTTTAAGCCTTATGTTTAAATGTTTTAAGTTTAATTTAAATCAAGTAAATAGAAAAAAAAACAAAGGCATGACTAGACGAGTTAACGAGTCAAACCAAGCTTGAATAGTGCTTGTTCTTGTGTGAACTTGATGAGTTTTAACTGTTGTATTCTCTAATGATTGTTAGGATCTTCTGTAGGAAACAACTGGAGTTTATATGGGAGATAACCGAGGCCTAAACACAATCTACATGAGCCAAAACAAGCGGGGAAATACGGTACAAGCTAAACAAGGAGCAAAGGAAGACAATGGACGATTGATGGGGCTTGGAACAAGGGCCTGAGCCGCGACCTTCATTTATTGAACTGGGATTCATTCCATGAACTATTTATCAATTGGTGATGGGTTTGGTGCTGAAACCATCTCCTCAAATCCAGCAATCATTACAATGCCACACATCCTCCAAGTACGATCGAAACTTAATTTTAAGTTGGTTTAAGTAGAGTGCAAAGTGGCCAATGCATACGTTATGTATGGGATAGGTTATGGAATACTTTTAGGGTTATACAAAGATCAAATACCCAAAATTAACGACATTGTGAGAGAACATATGAATTGGGGAGAAAACAAGACTCCAAGGAGCTCAAACTAGGGTTCTTTGCTCTTTTAGTTTTCTTTCTTGTAGTTTTACTTTATGAATTATTTAATGGTGATTATTTGTAAACCTATGAGCAGATAAACATACTCTTTTAGGGTTATGGGATAGAAAACATGAGTTCTTAGTTTTGTTTTCTAATTGGTTCATATGTTTATCATTTTATGTGATTATTCTAGCATTCTTGCTTTACTTTTCTAAAGAGTCATGATCTTTAGGATAAATCTATCTCGGAACAAATTGACCACAGGAGTGGAAGGATAGAATGAAGAAGTTAGAAAGTGTGGATCATATATTTAAATGATTAGGGGCTAATTATCAATGGATGATTTACAATTAATATAGAGATATACCTAATTGTCCCACTTGGTTACTAGATGGAAAGATATTTTAATGCATTCAAAGTAGAGACTCCCATTCCCACTCAACAATATTATTGTGAAGAATGACCCTTTAGGCAATATTCATGATTTCCATGCATTTTCGGTATTTCGAGCCTTCCCACTATGGTTACAATTCATTTATGATTTGTTGGAATTGTCGATTTGATTATCGGACAGTTTACTTAGATTTTAGGCTCATTCTCTATTTTAGAGTGGTAACCATTTAGGATTTTGTCTTAGACAAACAATCTTAGTATATGACATTAGATGAGAATTATGATAGTGCTATTAGCTCTATACCATTGATTTTAGGTTGGGGGGACCCTTGGTTCTGGTCTCAAGACTTTCACACTCGTTTTGGGCTATTAATGATCCATAGATCATCCGTAGGCTATTAGGCAGATTACTGAAATCATTCTATTCCCAATAAAACATCCCAAAATTCTCTCTCAAACTCCCTATTCAAGCTAAGGATAGGGTTTCAAAGAAAGTGATTATCTATTGTTCTAAGGGTGCTATCTCTTCTATATATCTTGGTATTTCTGGAATGTTACTCCTCCCTAATTGTTATTTTACTAAAAGCACATATTTTAATGTATGGCTTTCATGGTATTGTTATGGTTTTTAAATAAAGGTTGGGGGTTTTGAATGCTTATAATTGAATAATGTTTTCCCATGGTTTATTATGGCTTCCCATGTTTTAAATATGGTTTTGAACATATGGATGCATGGGTATGGTGGTTGAACTTGAGAATGGTTATTTTCTCTAAACTTATGACTTTTGAAGTTGTTATGACCCCATAATTGCATTTAAAATTGGGTTGTAGTTATGAGAATGGTGGGAATTTGAATTAGGGGTATAATGAAATCCCCAAAGTGTTTGGCTTGACTTATTTCTTGAAACTAATGTATGGAATAAATGGTTAAATGGTTAAAGATGATTTTGAAAACCTTGTGGGGTACACTGGAATCCCCCAAGTAAATAATTTATGAAAACCTTATGGGGTATATGGGATTCCCTAAGTGATTTTAATAATGGAGTCTGCGGGCTACATAGGAATCCCGTAAGTATTGGCTTAATGACATTTCTTGCAAGCTATAGTCGGTATGATGATACCACTTAATAATGCCTTAATTATTAACTCCTGGAATTGGTTGTTTGGTTATGTGTTAAATGTTTTAATTGGGAAATAATGGGGGTTGTGATAGTTAGCCGTGAAGGTGTGAGTCTGAAGGATGAATACTAGAAACTCATGTTTGCCGACATGAGGGTTAGTCTTGATTACCATGTGTTTGTGGGGTACAAGGAAATCCCCCATTCTATACATGTATATATATATCATGGAGAGCGGAGGGTACAAATAAATCCCTGGTCATCTGTGATATTTTTGATTCATATGACTACACGCACTAGGGCTCGTTCAGATGGTAACACTAGACCCCTATATCCTGTGGGTGGATTTATGACGGTAAAGCTATGCAACTCAGGCTAATGTTTTAAAATGTATGCTAAACCTTGTTCCCTATCCCAGTACAGTATATATATGTATATTTGCAATTGGATATGGTTATTTGCATTGGTTTGATCTGGTTTTTAATTAATGAAATTACATTATCCTTATATCTGCTTTACATGGAAATGTTCACCCCGCTAACCATCTTTAGACACTGTATCCCCACGCAATTTTGGAATCGTCCATACTTTCACTCCTCCTGCTTAGTGACTTGGTGATTTGGGGACAACTTTTGAGTCTGACTAAAGTGGTGCACTTCAATACACCGAAATTCCCCATTTCATGCTATGGATTTTTTTATTTCATTATTATTTCTTTGTTTTTGGTTTTCTCTATGGTCGGGGCCATGTCCCGACTGGATATTTTTTAGTTCTAACTAGAGGCTTTGTTTGACTACTATGTGCATGGGCAGTGTCGGTATTAGTATTAGCATTGGTATTTGTATTTCCATTGGTATTGGTATTGGATGGTAATTGGTTGTGGATTTTGGTTTTGGTTATAGACACGTTATAGTGTCCTTAATTTGATATTATCTTATCTTGAAATATGTTTGAAATTTATCTGATATTGGGTAAAAGGTGGTCAATGATTTGGGTATTGGGGGTAGTCTTCGGTCCTGGTTGGACTTGAGATACCCGACGTAGCCAAGCCCTGGTTTAGGTCATGTTAGATTGGCATCAGATCCCTAGAATCATGGTTATTTGTGTATCCACAAACCCATGTTGAGTAGTCTCTTTTAAGGATTTGTAGAGCACCACACTCATAAGGGAGAGGCTATAAGGCATTTAAGAATATTTCTCATTCTTGTGTTTTGTTTTCAGGCTGTAGAGTCTAAGTTACTAAAATATTCTCTAACTCCCAATTGGTTTGCTTTTCAGATCATACCTCTCAGATGATTTAAAAATATTAAAAAACTTTTGTCCCACCTAAGGGAAATATTGATGGGATACACCTTGATTATGGGGTCTAGTCCTGGTCTAGGAGTCCAATTCCTGATTTCCCTTTTGAAGATCCACCAATCCCCTCCAGTCCTTCTCAAGCTCTTCAATCTGATGTGATAAATGTTGAGTTTTATCAGTCTATTCTTATGTTGGCTCTGCTAGTAGTTTCTCAGTGTGAACGTGTTTCTTCTATTACTCTATCTTCTAAGGCCACAAGGTTTTGGCCAGTTTATAAGGTTAAACCCTCCAAGAGTTACTGGTTTAAGGTCTAGAAGGATCTTTACAGTTTCCTTGATGAGATGGAAAAGATCTTCAGTGTGATACATGCAACTAATGTGGAGGGCATGATGTTCACCACCTACGAATTGAAAGATGTAAAAACTCAGTGGTATGAGGAATGGGACCAGTCAAGGGGTGATTATGCTGAGTTATCCTAGTGGGATGATTATTTTAATACTTTCCCTGACAGCTTCTTTCATCAAGAGCTGAGGGAGTCAAAGGCAAAAGAGTTTGTTAATCGGAAGCAAGGTAAAATGTCAGTAAAATAGTATGCCTTGAAGTTTCACCAGTTATCTCGGGATGCTCTGGAGTTAGTGTCTAGTATGATAGATATAATGAGAAAGTTCTCTTCTGGGTTGTCTTGAGACTTGATCCTAGATAGTAAGGCTACTTTGTAAAAAAATGATATGAACATCTCCTAGTTGGTTGCGTACATAAAACATGTTGAGGAGGAGAAAAACAAGTAGGAAAAATTAGAAGAGAGGCAGAGTAAGAAGTTTAGATTTTTTGATCAGGGTGGAGGTCAACAACAGAGTGGCAGGGATGGTGGGAAGTGGTCCAAGAGGAAGTGGGGCAATTTTATGTCCTACACGATGGCTACTACTCCCTAGACAAAGCCATCTGGTGATAGGCATTTTCAGGGTGGCAATAGTTTGGGGGAATGATGTATCCAATCTCAGGCTAGTAGGGCCCAATCAGCTCCATCATATCCTCCCTGTAGATTTTTTGTTCGATTGTGTCGGGGTTTTTGTGATAAGGAAAGGGACAAGTGCTTCAACTGTGGTCAGTCAGGCCATATTCTTATAAACCGTCCTATTGGTAAGGTTGCTTCTGGAGAAAATAATATTCCATTTGCCTCTTCATCAGCTCCTTCATAAACGGGTACACCATCTGGCTCCGGCACTATTTGAAATAGACTCTATGCTCTCACTACCCATTAGGAGTCCGAGGCATCACCTGATGTTTTTATTGGTATGTTAAAACTCTTTTCCTATTATGCATACTATTTACATGATCTGGGGTCCATTCTTTCTTATTTTACCCCATTTGTAGCTGTGCATTTTAATTCTTGTATTGAGCGTATTTTGGACCCCTTTTCTATTTATACCTCGGTATGTAACTCTGTTGTTTATAGAAGAGACTATTAGGGTTGTGTGGTATTTCTCGGTTGTCGGGAGACTTTGGTGGATCTGTTTGAATTAGACATGGTTTATTTTTATGTCATATTGGGGATGGATTGGTTGCACTCCTGCTATGTTTCTCTAGACTGTCAGACTTGTAAGGTCATTTTTAAATTCCCTAATGAGCTAGTTATTGAGGGGGGGATAGTTCTATAGAACCTAAGGTAAGGTTCATATCGTATGTTAGCGCCCAAACATTTATCTCCAAGGGGTGTCTCTATCATCTGGTCTGGGTTAATGATTCTAACTCAGAGAGTCCATAAATTTTATCCCGAATAAATTTCCTGAGGTATTCCCTGATGACCTTCCTAGTTTCCCTCAGAATAGGGATATTGATTTTGGGATTGATCTTTCTTTGGATACTCATCCTATCTCTATTCTTCCATATATAATGGCTCTAAGGGTTTTATCTCTCCTCTTAGACAAGGGTTTCATTTGTACAAGTGTATCCTCGTGGAGTGTACCAATATTGTTCGAGCATAAGAAGGATGGTTCCCTTTGAATGTGTATTGATTACCGACAGTTGAATAAGGTGATGGTAAATAATAAGTACCCTCTTCCAAGGATAAATGATTTGTTTGATCAACTTCAGGGTGGTATATTTTTATCAAAAGTTAATCTTTGATCCGGGTATCATCAGTTAAATAATAGGGAAGTGGATATCCTTAAGACTGCCTTCTAAACTTGGTATTGTCATTATGTGTCTTTGGTCATGTATTTTGGGTTAACTAATACCCCAACGACATTCATCGATTTAATGAGTAAGGTCTTCCGTCAGTATCTGGATTTGTTCATCAATATGTTCATAAATGCTATTCAGATGTACTATATAAGTGAGGTGGATCATGTCGATTATCTATGCACGTTATTACAGACTCTGAGAGATCAGCAGTTGTATGCCAAATTTTTGAAATACAAATTTTTGTTGAACAAAATTAATTTTCTGGGTCATGTCATTTCTAGTGAAGGGATCATGGTGGGCCTACAAAAAGTTGCAGTAATTAAGAAATGTTCTAGGCCCATGACTCCAACCGATATTTAGAGCTTCTTGGGGCAAGCTGGTTACTATAGGAGGTTTGTGGAAAGTTTCTTGACTATAGCTTCCCTATAAGAACGTGAGGTTCTTGTGTGTTGACGTTTGTGAGGGTAGTTTTTAGAAGCTAAAGGATAAGTTGACTTCAACTCCAGTATTGACCTTGCCTGAGGGTAATGATAGATTCATCATTTATTGTGATGTATCCCTTGTTGGACTTGGTTGCATTTTGATGTAGCATGGAAAGGTGATAGCTTATGCCTCTAGATAGTTGAAGATGTATGAGAAAAGTTACCTGTCTCATGATTTGGAGTAGTTAGCTGTGGTTTTCGCAGTAAAGTTATGACATCACAATTTGTATGGAATGCATGTGGATATCTTTTCTGAGCATAACAGACAACAATATGTTTTCACCCAGAAAGAGTTTAATCTCAGGCAGAGAAGATAGTGAGCTGTTCTAAGATTATGACATAAGCCTTCACTATCACCCAGTTAAAGCTAAAATGGTTGTTGATGCTCTTAGTAGGTTATCCATGGGAATTTTAGCTCATATGGGTGAGGAGAAGAAAAAATTGGTGAAAGATATTCACCATTTGGATAATATTAGAGTTTGCCTATTGGACTTTGAGGATGGTGTTGTGTTTGTACAAAAGGTAGCGCAGCCATCACTTAGTATTAAAATAAAGGAGAAACAAGAATTAGATCTTGACTTGAAGAAGATTAAAGGAGTTGTAGGTCAGCAAATGGCAATGGCTTTTGATATTTATGGCGATGGTATCTTGAGTTACTAAGGTAGACTATGTGTTCCGGACGTGGATGGATTGAAACAAAGGATTTTGACTAAGTCTTATGGGTTGCGTTAAACTATTTATCCTAGTTCGACAAAGATGTATCATGATCTAAAGGAGATTATTGTTGGAACAACATGAAGCGAGATGTGGCCAATTTTGTGGCTAAATGCATAGTGTGTCAACACGTGAAGGTTGAACACTTGAGGTCCGGTGGGTTGTCTCAAAAGATTAAGTTGCCTATATTAAAATGGAGGTAATCAATATGGATTTCGTTAGCGGTCTTCCCCAGTCTCGAAATTAGTTTGATTTGATTTGGGTCATCCTATATAGGATGACTAAGACTACTCACTTCTTGCCAATGAGGACTAATTATTGGGCTTACGATTATGCCATGTTATTTCTTGGGGAGATCCTGAAGTTACATAGTGTTCCAGTTTCTATCATTTTGTATTGTTGTACTCACTTCTGATCACACTATTAGCAATCATTTCAGAGAGGTTTAGGAACTAAGGTCAACCTTATTACTGTTTTTCACCCGCAGATGGATGGGTAAGCGAAAAAGATAGTTCAGACCTTTGAATATATGCTTTCGGTTTGCGTGATTGACTATGGTAGTAGTTGGGTCGATTATTTGCCTCTCATAGAGTTTGCGTATAATTGTAGTTTTCACTCTAACATTTGTATGGATCCTTTTGTGGCATTGTATTATAGGAGGTGTTGTTCTCTTATTGGGTGGTAAAAGTTGGTAACAATGAGTTGTTTTGTCCTTACGTAGGAGAAGGTGAAGGTGATTCGGAATAATCTTAAGTCCACCCAAAGTCGCCAGAATTCCTATGCAGATGTGAGGCGTAGGGAGATAGAGTTAAATTTTGGTGATTGGGTATTCTTAAATGTGTCTCCATCATGTGGGTGATGTGGTTTAGTAAGAAGGGAAAGCTCAGTCCTTGTTATATTAGTCCGTACTTGATTTTTAAGAGGGTTGGTAATGTTGCGTATGATTTTGAGTTGCCTCATAGTTTGAGCTCCATTCACCCATTGTTCCATGTTTCAATGTTGAGGAAGTGTGTGGGTGATCCATCGCTAATTGTTCCTATCAAGGATATTGGTAATTCAGATTCCTTGTCTTATGAGGAAGTCCCCATTGAAATTTTGGATCAGCATGTTCGTCTGTTGCAGACGAAGGACGTATCTTTGGTAAAGGTTCTATGGAGGAACCACAAGGTTGAACAGGCTACCTGGGAAGCCGAGGAGGACATGAAATCCATGTATCCATTCTTGTTCTCCACCCCGTATAAGCATGCCTAAGTTATGTTTTATTGTTAACATCATTGTTTCCTAACTTAGTTAAAGGTAAAAGTAGAGGTATATGGAGTCTAATCGTGCTTGTGTTACCTTGACCCATTATTTGAGGATGAATGATCCAACTGGGGAAGAATGTAACGCCTGGGATTTTCGGCCCTTGAAAATTTTTGAACTTTGGGCTCACTGCCTAGGTTACATCTTGACCCCTAGAGTCGTAAGGTGTTTTGATGACTCATTGGTATGAGTCGTAACCAAACCAGTAAGTTTGTGACTTGGTTCTGCTCTAAGTACAAGTGGCTTACTATGAGACGTAAGGATATGTTCCGAGTTGTAGGTTCAAATCGTAGGATGTCTAGTGTACAAATCATTTGGGTTCTGTGTTAGTTATGACTAGACCTTACGAGTTGTAAGATGTCATTACAAGTTGGTTGGTGGAGTCGTAAGGAGGGAAGTGTATGGGGTCCTTGTCACTGTCTTGGTTACCACTCTTGGTCATGAGTCATATCGTGTGGGTATGAGTTAAGGATCATTCCCATGCACCCATATGTGCAAAACCATAATTAAAACATGCATAATCACAATTTAAACCAGAGAAAACAATACTAAATTATATGCATTCAAACCCCTCAGCCTTGGTTTTTAAACTACCATTAATGATTCATGAACAATGTTTTCAAGATATACTTTTAGTAAACTAACATTTAGGGAAGTTTCGTATGCCTGAATTAAGAAGATTCACGAAGAGAAATTGACTCTTGAACCCTTAGATGGCTGCTTTGGAGAAAACCTAGCCAATTTTGCTTAAGAGGATTTTGAGAGAATTAAGAGGATGTTTTGATCTTGTAAAGTGCAGAATGAATGCCCCAAAAGTCTTTTACGGATGTGGGGACTTAAGGATTTTAAGTGGGAAATGTCCAAAGTACCCCTAAATAAAAATTGTAAAAAGGTCGTCCGTGGTTACAAGTCGACCCATCCACTCGTCACCATATCTTACGACTCGTAGCTATGAGCAATATTCTAAAAAGTGAGTTGCACACCCGTACGCTCTCCATCTTACGAATCCATTATCCCACTTGTGACATAACCATATGACTCATATAGTCTAGTCGTATCGAGGACATAACCCAAAGGGATTAGACACTTTACAACATACGACTCAACCTTACTACTCATAACATGGTCTTACGACTCGTAGTGAGTCACTCGTACTAAGAGAAAAAACTAGCCAATTACACACTAGATTGGTTACGACATAAATCACTAGACCCGTAACCACACCATATGACTCAGATAATGAGTCATTAATAGGGCAGTGAACTTAAAGATCAAGGAATTTTCAAGGGCCAAAGGCTAGGGCGTTTCAGTATCTCCCTTAGGATTATTCATTCTCGAATGATAGGAAAAGGCATTGACTAGCACGATTAAAGCCCAAACATCTCTTCTCTTACCTTTAACTAAGTTAGAAAACAAATATGCCAAAGAAATCAATCTTTCCTTCAACAAAGTCAGAAAACAAATATGTTAAGAATACACACATACCTTAAGCACGACTTTTCGGAATTGGGAATAGGAATAGATACTTGGACTTTATATCCTCCTCTGCTTCCCACGTATCTTCCTTGAACATTGTGTTCCACTATAGAACCCTTACCGATGCCACATCCTTCATCCACAACTGATGAACTTGCCGACCTAGGAATTCAATAGGGACTTCCTTGTAAGACAAGGAATCTGAAATACCTCATTCACCAATGGAACAACCAACGAAGGATCACCCACACATTTCCGCAACATGGACACATGGAATACCGGATGAATGGAACTCATGCTGGAGGGAAAATACAACTCATATGCAATATCACCAAACCTTCTCAAAACCAAGAATGGGCAAACATATCAAGGACTTAACTACCCCTTCTTTCCCAGCCGTATTACTGCCTACATGGGAGATACCTTCAAGAACGCCCAATCTCCAACCTCAAATTCCAAGTCCCTTCATATTATGTCTGCATAGGTCTTTTGGCGACATTAGGCGGTCTTAAGTATATCTCGAACCACCTTCACCATTTCCATAGCTTGGTGAACCTAATGTGGGCCGAACATCTCCGCTTCACTAACCTCGAACAACCCAATAGAAGACCTACACGTCCAATCGTACAATGCCTCAAATGGAGCAATACAAATTCTAAAATGGTAATTTTTGTCATAAGCAAATTCAATGAGAGGCAAGTGAACATACCAACTACTACTAAGTTTATTACACAAGCTTGCATCATATCCTCCAAAGTTTGAATGGTTCTTTCCACTTGCCTATTAGCCTGTGGGTGAAATGTGGTGCTAAGGCTCACTTTAGTCCCAAAGACACGCTAAAAAAACACAAGAAATGTGATGAAAACTAAGTAACACAATATAAAATGATTTACATAGGTGTACCATACAACTTTATGACCTCCTGAAGGAACAACTTAGCATAGTCCTCAGCAGAATGATTAGTCCTCACTATCCAGAAGTGAGCAGACTTAGTCATCCTATCCACGATGACCCAAACAGAGTAACACTAGTTCTGCGACCGTAGAAGGACGATAACGAAATCCATATTAATTACCTCCCATTTCCAAATCGGTAGTTCAATTTCTTAAAGTAGCCTACCGATCCTCATGCCTTCCACCTTTACTTGCTGACACACCATACACTTATCCACAAAGTTGGATACATCGCGCTTCATATTATTCCACCAATACATATCCTTGAGATCATGATATATCTTTATTGAACTATCATAAGCCGTATACCGCAACTCATCGGCCTCGACCAAAATCCTTCCTTGCATGCCATCAACTCAGGCATACCTTACCTCCTTTAGTATCTCAAACTACCATCACCACCGATCTCAAAGTACATCACCTTCTACTTTCCCACCTAATCCCTGATCTTCATCAAGATATGGTCTAATACCTACTTCACTTTTATTTCAGAACCAAGAGATGATTACACCACCTGTTGCACAACCACACTAATGTCTTCAGAGTCTAACAGATAAACTCCAAGGTTAGAAAAATGGTGAATATCCTTCACCAATTCCCTCTTATCCTTATCCACATGAGCTAGACTCCTCATGGATAACCTGCTAAGAGCATCAACAAGTACATTAGCTTTACCTAGATAGTAGTGAAGTCTCATGTGATAATTCTTAAGTAGCTTAAGCCAACTCCTTTTCCTGAGATTAAGATCTTTCTTGGTAAACACATACTATAGACTCTTATGATAAAAAACGATATCAACATGAACCTCATACAGATAGTGACATCAGATTTTCAATGCGAACTCTAGGATAACAACTCCAAGTCATGAGTTAAATAGTTCATCTCATGAACAATCAAATTTCTAGAGGAATAACCAACCACCTTGCCATGCTGCATCAAAACACAACCCAAACAAACCTGGGATGCACTAAAATACATAGAAAAACCCTCGGTGCCTTCAGGTAGAGCCAAGACTTTAACTAAAGTCAACTTATCTTTCATCTTCTCAAAACTACCCTCACAAGTATCAGACCACAATAAATTAACCTTTTTTGAGTTAATTTGGTCAATGGGTCAGCAATAAAATAGAAACTTTCCACAAACCTTGTATAGTAACTAGGTAAACCCAAGAAACTTCGAATATCGAATGGAGTCATGGTTCTTGGCCATTTCATAACCATTACAACCTTTTGAGGATCCAATATGATCCCTTTACTAGACAAAACACGACCCATATAAGTCACAATATTTAACTAAAACTCATATTTAAAGAATATAACATCCAACTGCTGATCTTTCAAGGTCTACAAAACAAGGATTAGGTGATCGACATAATCCTCCTTAATCTTAGAGTACACTATGATTTCATCAATGAATAAAATCACCAACGAATCTAGAAATTAATCGAAGACCCTATTCATTTAGTCCATAAATTCCGAAGGGGCATTAGTCAAGCTAAAAAACATCACTAAGAACTTAAAATTCACATACTAGGTGCGGAAAACTGTCTTAAGGATATACACCTCTCTAATCTTTAACTGGTGATACCTATATCAAAGATCAATCTTAGAGAATAATTTGTCACCTTCAAGCTTATCAAAGAGATCATCAATTCTAGAAAGTGGATACATATTATTTACCATAACCTTGTTCAACTATCGATAATTAATGCAAATATGAAGGGAACCATCCTTCTTATGCATGAACAAGATAGGTGCACCAAATAGAGACACACTAAGATGGATAAACACTTGTCTAAGATATCCTTCAACTAATCCTTAGATCCTTCAACTCAGCTGTAGAAATTTTACACTGATGAATAAAGATATGATAGTATCTAGAACAAGGTCAATATAAAAATCAATCTACCTATTACGAAGGACACTATATAGATCATTAGGGAAGACTTTATGAAAATCATTTACCACTAGGACAAAATTAAAGGAAGGGCTTTCTGAGTTAGAATCATTAACCCAAACCAAATGATTGATATAACCCTTGGAAATTAGTTTTTGAGCTTTAAGATAAGATATGAACCTCCCATTAGAATTTAGGGAACTTCCCTTTCATTCGATATTTGGCTTATTAGGGAAATTAAGCATGACCTTACGGGTTCAATAGTTAAGAGAAGCATAGCACGAGTGCAGCCATTCCATCCCTAAAATAACATCAAAGTCAACCATGTTCTATCAATTCCAGTAGAATTTCTCTATTACCATTAGATACCACATAACTCCCATACACCTTTCTAGAAATCACAGAGTTACCCATTAAGGTAGAAACAGAAAAAGTGTTCGATTTACACTTAAGACCAAAACCAAAATACATAGCCATAAATGTGGTTACATAAGAGAGAATGGTCCCCAAATCTAGTAAACAATATACATCATGGGAAAAGAGTTTTAATATACCAGTGACAACATCCAGAGATGCCTCAAACTCCTGACAAGTAGGGAGGGCATAAAGGCAGTTTCGATGAGTGCTGGAGCTAGAACTGGCAGCCTTTGGTGCAGGAGCTGATGAAGAGTCAATAGGAACCTTATTTTCCCCAAAAGTAACTCTAAAGGGACAATACCGATGCATATGTCCGATTTGACCTCACATTAAACATTGGTTCCTATCTACCTAGCACTAACTATGGTGGTGTTGACCAAAAAATCTTTAGAGAGAATAGGATGGTGCTTATTGGGCCCCACTAGCCTATGATTGGGCACCCACTTCCCTTGAAGCATAACCACCCTAAAAATGTCATCCATCTGACGACTTTGGGTAAGGAGAACTAGCCATCAAATAGGAGTTAGGACTCCTCTATATCTTTTTCTTAGACCTCTTTCTACTCTGCTGTTGGCCTCCACCTTATTCTGAAAATCAGAATTTTTTACTCTATTTCTCCTCTATATCCACCAACTTCTTGTTTTCTTTCTCAACCTATTAAATATATACAAGTAATCTAGATATGTCCATGCCTTTGTTTAATAAGGCATCCAGACTCTCAAGGATCAACTCATGGGACAATCCAAAACCAAACTTAGGTATTCTGTCCCTCATGCTAGACACCAACTCAGGAGCATACCTAGAAAATTTATGAAATTTCAAGGCATACTCCATGACTATCACTCTTCTTTGTTTCAAGTTAACAAATTCTTCCGTATTTGCTTCCCTCAACTCTTGAGGAAAGAAGTGGTCCAGAAATGCACTAGAGAAATCATTCCATAAGGCAGAACCAACATCTTTTCCTCTCAACTGTTCCCACTCTTTGTACCATTGGTACACTAAATCCTTCAATTGATACGCAGCATACTCTACACCTTTAATATCCAAAGCATGCATAACCCGAAATATCTTCTCCATCTTATCAATGAAACTTTGAGGATCCGTCTCAACCTTAGTACCAGTAAACATCGGAGGATACAACCTCATAAAATGGCCAACTCTAGCGGCCTCAAACGAACCCATCGCAGCTCCAACAAAACCTGATTATTGTGACTGAGATGGCACCAACTGAATCAATAGGTTTATATAGAGATGAAACTCAACATTAGTAACCTTTCCTTGAGGCAACTGAGTATGGGTGTCACATTCAGGAGTAAGGTCCATGGGGATAGGTGGAACTTTATGAGGACAGTCAGATGTAGAGAACCTTGACCTGGTTTAGACCCCAGAAGTTAGACGAGCTCCATCAATATTCTCCTCAAATAGGACAAAAGAAGTTGCATGGATATTAGATCTTCTTATTGGAATGATCTGAAAGATGAACAGACAAAAATCATAGGGATCCAAGACCTTAAACTCCATAGCCTAAAACTAAGAGAACAAGAAAGGGAAACATTCCTAAATATCTCATAGTCTCTCTCTTATAAGTGTGTAATGTTACACACCCACAAAAGAGACTCTACTTGAAATAGCTTTATGGATACCGAATGACCATGAACCTAGTCTTTGATACCACCTTTGTCATGATCCAAACTAGGTCCTAGCTGTGATGGGTATCTCTAGTCCTACGTGGACCAAAGATCACCCCTTTTACCTAATCGAACCAACACAACATCCTCAAATATCAAATGAATTCTAAATATATAACAAGATAACATAACATAAGACTAATGATTATTCATGATATGACTATACCAACCACCGGTAACCAGACAGTCATCCATCACCAAATTATCAGCTAAATAACCCAAGTCAATAGTAATCCATCAAATCCTCTAAAATAATCAAAGGTTAGTAAAATATCGGGATATCCCCCGATAATAGCCAAAACCAATATCCAAAAGATAGTAAAAAATTAAAAAAGGAAACCATAATATGAACTAGGGTTTTCTAAAGGATGAAATCTCACCACTTCAGTCTAACTCAGTAGATAAATCCAAATTCAAGTCACTAAGTAAGAGATATGGGAGTATGGCTAGTTCCTACATCACAAGGGGATACAACATTTGAAGGTTGTTAGTAGTTGGAGCTCTAGAATATACCTCAGGGATAGAGGAATAAAATAATGCCATGATAATAGTTCAACACCAATGCAACCTTAAATGCATAATATCATATGAAATACATATACATATGTAATACCATATGCTGGGGTAGGGAGCAAGGGTTTGCATAAACTTTAAAAACCTTAACCTGGACTGTGTAGCATAGCCGCCATAAAATAAGGCACCTATGAGCTATATGGGCCTAGGTCTCCCTTAGGTGGAAGGGCTCCAGTGCGTGTAGGCGCATGAACCAGAGAATATACATATCTGTAAATGCCTCTATAGGGGACTCAAACCTCTCAACATAATCATGGTGACTTAAGCACCAATGTATACAATATGGGGGAATCGAACCTCCCATACATATAAAATATATGGGGGACTCAAACCTCTCGGTCATTTAGATACCTGCACCGACTAGCTCGGTTTTTAGTGTTAGTCCTTTAGGACCTCCACTTTAATGGCTCGGCTACACTTTCAACTTTAAATCCTAATGTAAACATTTATTTCACAATAGTAATCATAAATATAGTTACTTACCAAATTCATACCACTGGTATAATTATACCAACCTCACTTTCAAGCGTACAACATGCCAAGCCAATTATTACATCAATTTAGGACTCGAATCCAATGTTAAAAAAGGAACATATATTAATTTGACACTTTGGGAATTGAACACATGAGCCTACCAAACCCCTAAGGTTTAAATTCAATTTATGTTATGGCCATCAAAACCTTTACAAAGTCCTTCATCGACCATTATCATGTTTATGCGAAAGTCTTAGTTCAAAAACATAATTTACCCTGTGACAATATCATTCTCAATTATAATTTCACAAACAGGTTGAGGGCCTACCATTATCAAAGCCAAAATGATCAAATTTAGGGTTCAAACATGACTTCTCAATTAAATTACCGTTCCCATGAACCCACATGTGCTAAACCATAATTAAAACATACATAATAAAAATTTAAATTGTATAAAATAATGTTCAATGGTATGCATTCAAACCTCTCAACCATGGTTTGAAAACTACCATTAATTATTCATGAAAAATGTCTTAAACATATGCTTTTAGTAAACTAGCAATAAGAGGAGAGTCACGTGCCTGAATTATCAAGATTCATGGAGAGAAATTGACTCTAGAACCATTAGATGACCACTTTGGAGAACCCTGAGCCAATTTTGCTTGAGAGGATTTTGAGAGAGTAAATTGGATGTTTCAATCTTGTAAAGTGTGGAATGAATGCCCCAAAAATGTTCTATGGATGTGCGGCCTTAATGGTTTAAGTGTGAAATATCAAAAGTAACCCCAATTGAAAACTGTAATAAGGTCTTTCGTGGTTATGAGTCGACCCATCGACTTGTCACTATATAATACGACTTGTATCCATGAGTCATATCCTAAAAGGTGAGTTGGACACCTATACATTGCCCAGATTATGACTCCATGATCCTACTCCTTACCTTACAATAAAATTCGTATGGTCTAGTCGTATCCAAGATAGAACCGAAAGGGATTAGGCACTGGACAACATTCGACTCAACCTTACTACTCGTAACATAGTCATATGACTCATAGTGAGTCACTCATACTTAGAGTAGAACCTAACTAATTACATACTAGTTTTGTTATGACTTGAGTCCCTAGACCCGTAAGCACAACACATGACTCGTATGAGAATTTATCAATAGGAAAGTGAGATCAAAGATCAAGGTGTTTTCAATGGGCAAAGCTTGGGGCATTCTATCATTAGTTTAGAAAGTGCCCAAATGCAATTTTATTATTTAGATAGAGTTAACCTATATTTTTTGCTAGCCTAGAGTTCCAAGGTGTGTTATGATTGCTTGGAGGATGGTTATTTTAGTAGGGAGTACCCTCGACATCAGTTGGTTAGCCAATTGATGTAAGCTCATATTTTTAACCAGGTTAGGGCTTTAGGGGTTTGCTATGATCATAAAGAGATTAGTGACTAGTCTAGAGAGTATCCTTAGCATGGAATGATTAGTTATTCAAATCATTCAGACTAGTATCATAGTGTTTTTTCTTCATCACTTAGAGACAGTGCACTTAGTGCCTCAGTTGATGATTCAATTGATCTTCTTTAGACCTGTCTAGAATGTGACTTTAGATTCTACTATGATTAGTGCTTTTTATTTCCTTTCCTCACCTCTTTATTTATGTGTATTAGGGTTCTCATACCCATCAATAATTATATGGCTTGGAAAGTTTTTATTGGTTGTTGTGTACCTTGATATAGAGTTCATGATTATATGGCTACCCTGTAGATTATTTCTTTTATCAGTTGATGAAGTGGATCAATACTGATATTTTTTTCCTTATGAGTGTAGCATTTGAGTTTGAGTCCTATTTACCTTGGTATATTAGCCTTATTGTATCCTAGAGTGGTACTTATTGTTGATTTTTATTTTTGGTACTGCCTATTTCCTTATATTAATGTTTATATTACTGTTGTAATTATTCTTATTGTTTGACTCAATTGATCCTCGTTTGGTAGATGGCTAGACTCTTAATATCTAGTTATATGTTTTCCTTCTTTGATTTTATTATTCGTTGGCTTGGAAAGCTAGCTTGGTCAGATGTTTTCTATCTTGTCGAAAGGTGAGGTTAGTTATTTTCCTCTTTTGTTGGGAATAATCAAATGTTTGTTGAAAAAATTAAGGTATTGAGGGAAGTTGACCTTTCATGGTTCTATTATGGTTCTAGAGTTGGCAATTAAGTAATATAGCCCATTCTTGAGTTTTTGATTCTTGGAGTTTCCTCTTGTGTTGTGAATTTTTTTGCATTGGGTATCCCTCTCTATGTATCCCGTTTTTAGTATGACCGGTTTGGGGTCTGTTCATCTGATTTGGCTAGTTCATCGCCAGATAATGTTTTTGATATTGATGTAAAGAAGTTTTTGATTTTTCTTTCTGGTTTGTTGGATTCATCTCTTAGTGGTGGTTTTCTCTTTGTATTGGTGTGGAGTTGGATACTTCATTCTTGTCGTGATGTGGTTTCGTGTCTAAGTGGAGTTAGAGAGTTGGAGACAAGTGATCTTTTCTGTGATCTCTTCTTAAGTTGGTAAATTGGAATGTCTTAATCTTAAGTTGCTTGTTTCATTTTTTGGTAGTATCTTGACCTTGACATTGGTGTTTAGATTAGTACTTTCTTCCCAGTGAGGTAATTCATGGGTTGGTTGAGTTATGATTGTCCTACTTGGGTGGATTTAAGAAATCCTCATTTCAAAATTTGTTTGGCCTAATATGACTTGGTGTAGTCCTTTTCCTTGGTGATATATGCCGGTCGGTATTCTTTGCTGAGATGGAGTATTGGATTAATTAATTTTTAGCTAAAGTTTTATTTTCCAAGTTGCTAGAGTTTTTGCTATTACTATTTTGGTTTGAAGTCTTGGGTAGTTATTGTGTTTTATTTTGGTAGTTCATGCCATTATGCAGATATGGAGTTGATATTTTGTGTTTTCAGTAGGTGATTTATCCTCTATGGTAATTTTGTTATTTAGCTACATTTTGTTTTTGGTTCTTGAAAGATTCTGTAAGGTTATATATAATTTGAATACAAAGGTTTATTTGAGTATTTGGCCTTAGTTTTAGGCTTGTTAGTTCAATTATGAATTTAATAAGTTAGAATGGCGATTTGGAAGCAATGATAGATTTGGAGTATGAATGCTTACCTATTTTTGGGTTTTGTTTGGGTAGTTGAGATTGAACAATTCAACTTTGGTATTTAGATTCCAGCTTGGAGTTATAGAGCTTAGGTGAAACCTTCATTTTTAGATTTGTCTCAGTTGGAGCTTCATCTACAGGTTGTCCTAGCCTACTCCGTAGTCACTTATTCGGTATTCTTGAGTTCAGATGGATTATGGTTGATAGGTGTTTAGATGATAGTCTGTGGATAGGGTATTGGTTCCTTTATCTTTGACCTCGAGTTTTCAATTTTCATTAGGATTTTTGGATGATATACTCAGCTAGAGTAGAACACTTGAGTTAGATTAATCTTTGTTTTACTCTAAGTTGGTGGGACATCCTATAGGAGATTGTTCACAGGCGAGTGGTTGTGCTTCAAACTCCTGGCTGGTAGTTTCGAGGAATATCCAGACCAGTTATAGCATCACCTTAGATTTCAGAACTTGGTTGTCTACATTTGTGTACCCAGGCAGTGCCTCATGGTTTTATTCTCATGCTAGTTTTTATGAATTTTTGTAAAGCAACTTCTATTTCTTGGGTTTACTGTGATGGGATTGTGAGGATAGGACTTGGGTGATTTTCATCTGGGTTTCGAGTTGATAGCGGGGTTGGAAAGGCAAACGAAGGTTATATTTGGATTAGGAGTTGGTTCCGTGACTCATGTCTTGGTTTGACCTTGGTTTGGATGAGTTTTAATTTGATTGTGCTAGTATCTATGTGGTATCAGTTTGTCGTGGTTCCAATTTGCATGCATCAGCCTTCCTTGGTTCCGTTGGAGGCCAGTTGGTGTTAAGTTTAAGTATTGGCTATTTGAGAGTGAAGTGCGAAAGTTGGTTGGAAAAGAGATATCCATGGAAAAATCCATTGGAAGCGTATTATCTTAGAAGTCATACTCAGAGCATGCGAGCCCAATACCTCATCCCAGATTTTGTAATCATTCTATCCATTGACGTTCACGGGCTAAAGACCTTTTAGTAATGGATATTTTAATAACCCTCTAAGTCATTTTCTAGATTTGTGTGCATTTTTAGCAATCAAGCCTTCCCACGTCAACTATAGGTTATTTAGGATTTATCTAAACTGTCGGTTCGATTATCTTACAATTAGTTTAGATTTTAGGTTCATTTCCCTTTTTTAGAGCATTCACCATTTAAGATTTGTTCTTAGACCAAAACTCCTAGTAAACGACCTTGCATGGGAATTCTGACAGTTCCATCAGCTGTAGAATGCTGATTTTAGGCTAGGAGACCCTTGGTCCTGGTCCCGAGACTTTCGAACTTGTTTTGGGATATTGAGCTGATTGTATGAAAACTGAAAATATAGTTGTGGGCCCCATATTTATTTGAAACGATATTATATGAAAGTTTCAATGATTCCATTTTCCTCGAAACATGTTTTACAATCAAATTCCACTATTGGTTCATGTTTATTGGGTTCTGGATGAGCTTTGGGGGTCAAAAATAAGTTTCAAAAATTATTGGTGCTATGTGGCTGCTTTAACGGCCATTGACCATTTGAATGATCACTAAAACATCTATATGACTGCTTTACCAGTATTCCTACCTACTGATTAGATCGCTTTAGCGGTCATCGCTGAGTATAAGACTCGAATCCATATTCTTGAGATTTTGGGCACTAGAAAGATCCGATTTTTACAATATTTGATGTGTTTTTCTTGTATAATCATTTTTTTATCAATTTAGAACTCTATTTTACCTATTTCACAATGGCTTCTATTTTATTTTTTGTGATTTCCATCCATGTTGAGAATCAAAAACTCATTTTCACTATTTTTAGGGCTTGGGAGTATGTATTTGGGTGGTTCTAAAAGAGTTTTTGAGATTTCTTCCATGGTTAAGTTTTATAATCTTATAACTATAATTTTTTTCTCGATTTCACCTTGAAAAAAATTCAAATTCATGATTTCAAAATGGGTTTTGGGTTTTTTGTTGGTAAGGCTTAAAATGTTTTTAACTTGTTTTCGCATGGGTTGTCATCTATAGACTCCTATGAGTATGGAAAACATGTTTCTAAAATAAAATTACAATTTTTATTCTTTTATTTTAAAACCCATTTTTAAGGTCTGTTTCTAGACCCGTCTTGAATATAGCAATATGGATCTCGTTCTATTCCTAATGATGCATAGATTACTATTTTAATAGGGTGACGGTATTTAGAGATTGTGGAGTGAAGATGGATGATTTATGAATTTTTTATGGAATTTCAGTTTGGCATCAAGGTAGGCTTCTATCTATTATTCTTTATGAGATAATGTATTATATAGGTTGCATGTTAGATAGGGATATTAGGATGTAATATTGGCTAGAACAACATCAATTTGCCAAATTTATAAGTTACTAGGCTAGAAGGGTAATTGACCCTTAATGTGTAATAATTATTATACTTCTATGATCCTATTACCTTCTTTATATATTGAGCTAATTCATAGAGGGGTTATGATATCATGCTAGATTTGGGATATGATTAAGGTATTGGAAGTATGGCTAGTATGATTAGTCTGATTTGGACTGTCTAGGCTATCTTGGAACCGCAATTTAGGTGGAATTGACTTGGTTGCACATATTTTAGGTGGAATTGACTTGGTTGCACATATTTTAGGTGGAATTGCTACCTTTGGTCTGATTATGACTAATTTAACATCTAGGAGTGAAGTTAGATACCTTAACCTAGTCTAGGGTAGAAATTTCCTAAATATGGATTTTGGGGATTAGAAGTGGGTCCCTTTGACCTACCTTAGGCCAAGACTTGTGTTAGCCTTTGTGAACTTATTTATCCATGTTAGACATAGTTAAGACTAATGATCCTCAAGTATAAGGTTACTTCATGACTCGATGGATTGATATGTTTTTTTTGAATATGTTATGGCTATGCTATATATATTATTGTGTCGAAGACTGTAATTATGATATGGGTTAAATTCTAGGAAGTTTTTTATCCTTGGAAAGAACGCGACCTTAGTTGCTAAATATTTTGATTCTTGTGATCACTTAGTTTGGATACTGGTGATGGCATACATAGGTTTGGTATATTCATGATCACTAAAGTGGCAAATGGTATGATTCTAACTAAAATAGGGTTTATTAATCCTTTTCCTAAAAAGGGATTTCTTCCCACATTTCACTTTTAAAATAGATTTCTTCATAACGAGAATCATACCATCTTATTGAATAACTTATAAGCCGTTGAGATGAAAAATGATGATTTAGAGATTTGACTGAGATACATTTTGGACTACGATTTTGTTACTACTATTTATCTCGATCGTTGGTGATTCCGACCCTTTCTACACTTTGATAATGACTTAGTCCTGGAAATTGACCCATGCAATGGATTTATGGACTTATACTCTTTTAGCCACGGTCCTAACCGTGCATTTTATGTATATATCTATATATATTTAATACTGGGTAGAGTACATTGATAAAGATAATGGTGATATAAGTTTTGATTCAAGTCCGGTGATTGATAATATCGATGATATATGTTTCAATTAATGTCTGGAGATTGATTATGATATAGTGGTTAAGGTATTATGGATGATCCTCACATTCACTTATGCATGTGCATTGCCTATCACCAATATACACCTATATCTATTAAACTTATTGGGTTGTATAGGTATAGGTGATGAGTATGGTTTGTGTTGTGTTATGTGTTTATTTGACCTTCTGATCTTTTTATGGTAGGGGTTTATGAAAAGCCTAGTTAGGTATTGTTTATTCGGGCAAGGTGTTACTTTATATTGTTATTATTATTATGGTTAGTTTGTGACATGTTTATTATTGGACTTCTAGTGAGATTTAAGGTATGATTTTTGTTCTTTTATCTTACGGTTGTATTATTATGCATTATTATCCATTGATCAGGCATTATGGTTTTAGACCTTAACATTCTGATTCCTTTCTTTACGGTTTCTTTATTAAGATAATTATCTCATGTTTAGACGCATGGATTAGAGACCCTAATTATACTAGAAGTAGTTCCTACTATGTTTAGATGGACTTGGGATGCTAGCGTAATGACTTAAGTGGTACCTTGAGTTGGCCATGTTTGTGTATATGTACCTATCTATAGTAGTTATGGTATTACCATATATCCCACTTTTCTTTCATTTATTCATGTTGTATATATATTTCTATTCCTTTTATACACATATATATATCCTTCTTCTGATCTTTATTCATATATTGGCTAGTCATATACAGTATAATGCTTAGATTACTGAGTACGGCTAGAATAGGATAGTTCATCCTTATTGTCTCCATAGATTTACTATGTATTATCTTAGATATTATGGTGTAGTTTACATTTCTGTTGCATGTTATTTATATTTGTATTATCTTTGGAGCTCATTCGTTAGTTTCCTACTGAATATCACGTGTTTGGTACTCATACTACACAACTGCAACATGCAAATCATAGTACGGGTTCTTACCATTGTTGTGTACGTTGTGCGGAGAAGCTATGGTTCAGAGACATGGAGTGAGCTCTTTCTATTTAGAGTGTTTCTATTCTCCCTCTTATGTACTAGACTAATCTCTATGTTATTTTAAGAGATGAGTTGTATCAGTATATTCATTTAGTAAATGATGTTGTTATCTAATTATATTAGAAGCTCTAGTACTCATTCCACTAGGTTTTGGGACTATCTTGTGTATTTTTTGCCTTTTTACTATATTTATACTGCACTCTTCCTTCTTTTCTCTTTATAGTCCATTACTAGTAGTTCCGGACAATGGGTTGTCTTTCCTACTGGTGGGTTTGTCACAATTCGATTTATGAGTGATGATGGCTCCTACCAAATCTTGCCAGTAGGTAAGCGAAACCGTATCCCGGAGCTATTCGGAATGGGCTAACCTGGTGGAAAATTAAAAAAATAGACAATTGCAACATATAAATAAGAAAAGTAATCGAAATAGAAAACAGGTAACCAATAATTAGATAACTATCCCACAACCTAGGAGAGCCAATACACGATCTACTATAAATACAACCCATATTCTAAGTAACCAATAAAATTTGTCACGAAACAAAAGATTAGATATTAAAAGATAGAAATGGGGTGACTCCATCTTCAAGATCTCATCCTACCTACGAATAAACCATAACACAATTGTCATGTCAATAGAAGCAATTAGTACTCGTATCTGCACCAAAAGGTACATAAATATAGTATGAGTACCAAAACCACGGGTATTTAGTTGGCATCATCAGCCAACTGATCTAAATCATTATATAAATGCAATAAAATGTAACATAACATAACTAAGTCAACAAAAGAGAAAACATGTACATAACTCCAACATCATTGTACACAATGAAACAAATAAACCAAAAAAATAATATAAAAAATAAGAAATTATAACTAAAAGCTAGGTCCCTGTTAGCCAATAAGTGCAGAAAAATAAATAACCCAATACAAGACCCCATAAGACAAGAGGGAATAATCAAGTAAAGCATAAACTAAACCACCATCATTTTCCATTTTCCATGATACTACTAGAACCATTCATGTCATGCCATACTATAGTACGTTTCCCATTTCCAAACTTGAACCAATACCCATATCTCAACATCACACTCCATTATTAGACTTGAACCGGTATTATATAATCACTACCATAAGTAATAGCCGAACTCAAACTGGTAATTATATCATCAAGATCATAACCATTATCCAAACTGAAACATGTATATGTATCATCATTATCATAATCAATATCCAGACTCAAATCGAAATATATATCATTAATATCATAATCAATATTCAGACTTGAACCAGTATATATATATATATATCATCCATATTTAATAACAATAAGCATCAAGTCCCAATCCCAACTTATCATAACTATGAGTGCCAAATATCCTCAATATTACCTGAGAAAGCATTTTCAAGGTGCGTAACAAGCGAATAAAGATTACAAGGATTGACACAAATCTAAGCCTAAGGTAGTTCAAAGAGCCCAATTCTAAATCCAAAAATTCATTACAAGGCAAATTCTACCCGAAATAGGCTAAGGTATCTAAATTCACTTTTAAATGTTAACTAAGCCACAATCAACCTAAGATAGAAATTTTACCTAAAGCATGAGAAACTAAGTCAATTATGCCTAAGTTACAATTTTAGGATGGCCTAAAATGTCTAACTAATTCAAGTATCAAAAATTCCATCACCAATACCTAAAACCCATCCTAAATAATAACATAATATCATAAATATAGTATTAAATGCCTCAATCTAAGGAGAGAGGAAACCTAGCCTACCTGGACTCTAAAGAAAGTTCAAAGAATCCACTAAATCACCGACTTTATCTTTCGAGAAGCTTCTGCAAGGTGCTATGCTATCAAAATCACAATCTACATATCAAAACAAGAACAATGATATCCATATGGTACTATTGTGCTTTGAGTCAAAAATTACTCAAAAATCCCATATGGGCCCCGTCTATGGAAATCGCATTTTCAAAGTCAACAATCCCATATTCTCAAGGAGTATTATGGTAAAAAATGGGTGGAATCTGAGCTATATTGATCTTAAAATCAATTCACCAAGTTCTAGAAATTTTAGAGAAGAAAAGCGGAAATCAACCAAGAATAAGAAATCATACAACAATTTCGAAGGGGAATCGAGTAATAATAGTCATCCAAGCTCCCAAAATCACCCACAATCTCTAATCCTAAGCTTTCTTAATATTAAGGGTTTAAGTATCTTGGAAATGAATGAAAAAGGGTGAAAAGGGGGCAAAGAGGAGGATATTTATACCTTCCCACATATTTGGGAGTCGCTATCGTGACCCGACCCTCACGATCACAGAATTTGCCCCTTTCCAAGGATGTCGGGTATATGACATAAGTATTGTAATTACGGTTCTTGTTGGGTTTCTTCCAGATCACGATTGCAATACATGGGTCACGATCGCCGGTGCACTAGAACTAGTATAGACATTGGTTTTTTCAATTCTCCACCAACCCCTCAGGATTTATCCAGAATCCTGTATATGCAAAAAGACTATACTATAGTATAAAATTCGATGTTTCCAACTCAATGGTACAGTTTAAAGTTCCATTCGTGGTCTTTTCGACTAAAAGTGGGTCCCATACCTAATTTCTATTTTATTAACTTTCTGGCCAATAGGTAGTAATGAGCCTAGGTACCTCAGACCCAAACCAAAGGTATATAGCCAAAAATAAATATTTCAGAGTAGTTGGAATAATAAGAATTGAGATAGTGGTGGTTTGAATGAAGTTTTCACCCAGTAGCCCATTTGAACCAACGAATACTTCGAAACAGGGAATCAACTCTAAAAAACAAACGAACTGCCTGGTAATGGAACTGTTAGCCCCAGCAAGTCATAAATGAATTGTGGAAGCTATAGAAAATATCTAACGACAAAAATATGTGGAAATACTAAAGATGAATTGCAGGGTCATTATAATATTCATTACTAAAAGGACTTATTTCTGCGAAAGTCAAGGATTAGGATGTATCTGAAGTCTAAAAAAGATGAGGATACTGGGTCGGCATCTGTCTCTCGATCTCCCAAGTGACCTCGTCCATGGGATGGTGCCTCTATTGAACCTTAACTATAAGAATCTTCCTAGTGCACAACTACCTGACATCACTAGCCAAAATGTGCACAGGCTCCTCCATGAAGGTTAATAACTCATCCAACTGAACTAAGTACTATCTAACCACATGAGATGGATCAGGAATATATCGCCTCAACATAGAAACTTTAATGACCGGATGAACAACAACAAAATCTGGCGGTAAGGCTAACTTAAAGCCACATCATCAACTATTGCAAAAAATCTTGAAGGGTCCAATATATTTGGGGTTGAGATTGCCTTTCCTTCTGAACCTCATCATACCCATCATGGGCAACACACGGAGGAATACTTGATCACCAACTCAAAATTTCTAGGCACAAAGTCTATGGTCTGCATAAGCCTTCTGCCTACTCTGAGCCACTCTCAACCTATCCTGAATCACCCTGACTCTACCCAATGACTCCTGAAGTAAGTCAGTACCACGGGGAGCGATATCTCTAACTACCATACAAAGCCTCAAAATGTGGTATCTTAATACTCAAATGATAACTATTATTATATTTCAACTCTGGTAAGGCTAAATGTTTCTCCTACTAACCTTCAAAATCCATGACAAAGGCTCAAAGCATATCCCCGAGAACCTGAATAGTCTGTTTCTACTAGCCATCAATCTGTGGGTGAAAGGATGTAATAAGATCTACCCGAGTATGGAAATACCCCTGGAAATCACTCCAAAAGTTAGAAATTAACATTGAACCTTGGCCTGAAATGATAGATACAGGCACACCATGCAAATAGAATATCTCACGTACATAGATACGGGCTAACCTCTTGGCATTGAAGGACATCTGGATAGGAATGAAATGTGCCAATTTGGTCAATCAATCAACAATGACCCAAATACTATTGAAACCATAGAAAGTGCGAGGCAACCCAATAACAAAGTCCATGGTAATGCACTACCATTTCCACTCAAGAATGGGAAACCTCTGAATCAATCCACCGAGTCACTGATGCTTGGCCTTCACCTACTGACAACATACGCAATAAGCTACAAAGTCTGAGATAGCTCTCTTTATGCCACTCCACCAATAATGCTATCTCCAATATATTTACATCTTACTTATACCTGAATGAATGGAATATCTAAAGCTATGGTCTTTGTGCAAAATCAACTGAATCAAGCCATCAATCCTCAAAACAAAAATGCGGCTATTAAATCTCAAGACAACCTTAGAACCTATGGTAGTACTCATGGACTCACCACTCAGTACCTGATCACGAAGGATGCAAAGTCTATTATACTCAAATTAATGATGCTTAATCTACTTGAATAGTGAGGAACTAGCCTAAACACTAGAAAAAATCCTCCAAGGGTCTAAAATGTCAATTCTCACCATCAAGTTGGCTAAAGACTGAATGTACCATGAAAATAATATCTGAGAAACTGAAATACAATCCAAGTAACCCATATCACTACCTTCAAACTCAAGGCATCTGCTACCACATTCGCCTTGTCCGAATGATACAAGATAGAAATATCATAATCCTTAAGCAACTCCAGCCATCTACGCTTCTTAGAATTAATCTCTAGTCATATGCGCTAAAATAGTAGCAAAACCCTCAATGAATCATCTATAATAATTGGCCAAGCCAATAAAGCTACGAACCCCAGTCTAAGATGTAGATCTAGCCAATCTTGAATAGCCTCAATCTTCATCTAGTCTACTATAATCCCATACTTAGGAACCATATGCCCAAAGAATGTCATCGACTCATGCCAAAACTCAAACATGAAAAACTTGGAAAAAAGCACATGATCTCTCAAAGTCAGGAGGACAACCCTAAAATGCTACACATGCTCCTCTCTACTCCTCAAATACACAAGGATGTTGTTGATGAGCACAATCATGGATAAATTTAAATAAGTTCTAAACACCCGGTTCATCAAATCTATGAAAGAGGTTAGGGTGTTAGCAAACGTAAAGGACATCAAATCTAGCATGTGTGGTCACTTATAGGAGATCTAGACAACAGGCTCTTGTACTATGGGCTTAGTCTAATGGCCCAGTAGATTCTGTAGATCTTATTAAGAGACATACAGATGTTACATAGGATAATATTGACATGGATATAGGAGAGCTGAGAGAGGCTCTAGATTCAAGTACATAGGGCGATGGGCACAAGCTACTTCTCTTTTAGCCCTGGATTCGACCTTAGAGCCGGTGGTGCATGTACAGAGATTACTTACCCATCCACTATAGGTATGATTACTATATCTTGTGAGTTTCTAAAGATCATAGTGGATAGCCAGAGGGCCACTAAATCTAGAGCGAGGGTTGTTGAGACTGAAATGACTACCCTCTACGAGCAGTTAAGATTAGGGGTTAGCACTAGATTTTAGTAGGCACAAACCCGATGGGAGGCTGCACTGAGTACTATACTATCCAATCTATGTGTTGACTTTTAAATATTACTCGATAAGTTTGAGATATGTATTATAGCCTGGTATACAAAGACAGATGCACCATATTTATCCAAGATAAGGAAGGAGTTTGATCTATTATGAGCAGATGAACGTTCTCTAATGAAGAGCCGTATTGTAGACACTTCCTAAGTTATACACCAGGTGGTCTAGATATCACCTTCGTGCATACTGAGATAGTTTGATCTTTTTGCAGAGGGTGATAAGGAGGTGCCAGTAGTTGGGGCCAAGAGAGGTCTCATAGACGACTTTCAGGACCCAAATTTACCATATGACTAGGCCATTAAAAATGGTAGGCATGATTCCATGGACTATGCCTTTGTCGATATATAGAAGTGTACATCTATAGCAGTGGGTACATTATTCATTAGTGCACCACTAGCATCACCACCTCCACTAGCTGATATGCCTTATTTAGAGATGCTCTTGATTTAGGCGCTCCCAAGTTTGTCTCACTTCCTTATATTTTACTTTGTTTTAGGGAATTGAGGATAGTGTATAGTTTTTCATTCGGTGTGGGCATACCATGCCACCGCAGGCTCTTATTTACATGTTTCTTTTCCTGTCGGTTGCGATATGGTTGTAGAACTGGTATATCTAGGATAATTTTATATCGTATTGTGTTTTGTTTGTATTATGTGTTGTTTGTATTTAATAATGATTTTATATATTTAAGGTAGTAGACATATTTTAACTGATTTTTGATACCCCTCCAAAAAGTTTATTTTTAAAACTGTGTAAATGTATATATGTGTTAACATTGTGGATCTTGTTATGGCATTAGGATTAGGTACATGATAATCACTTTCTAACAATTACATGAATCGGATAGGTAGTAAGGGGTAATATTTACTCTTTGCTACGTATGTGTGAGATACTACCTAGTTCCCTTGTATGTCGAATTCAAAACTTGTTTGGTTAGTCTTGCCTAGGTTGAAGGATAATTAGTTAAGAAAGTATCATAGGCCATTTTTTATTTTAGTACACTTTTAGCCTAAATGACTTTTCATGTGTGAATTATATTTCGAAATCCATATTTTAAGCCTTGTTGTCTATTTTTCTTATTTTACTATTCACCTTCCCATTTATAGTATAGTGAACCTATTTTGGCCCTAGACCTCCTTGGGTATTGTGCAGCTCAACTCAGGCAAAATGCCTAAGTTGAGGGTGGCTATCATAGGGGTGCAAAGAAAAGAAAGAAAAAGAACCTATCAACTGATGGGTGTGGTAGAAAAAAGAAAAGAAAGATTGTGAAAAAAAATAAAAAATAAAAGACCACACCCAACCTGAATGTCTATAAAAGTTTAAAAGGGTAGAAATAAGGGTGGAATAAAAATAAAATTGGCTAATAAGTTAGACCCCAAAGTTAGTGTAGTGCCAAGGAAGCTTAGTCACTTGATATATCCATATGTACCATACCAACCCCCAAGACTATATTACACGTTGAATAAAGTCCTATAGTGGTCCTAACTTTATTATCTGAAAACTAAGATAATGAAAATAAGGGCAAGCCTATGGTATTTGACATGCATTGATTGGAACTTCTCTTTTGAGTGTGAGTGCCTTTTTACCGTCCCTGTATTGACATGTATATTTTCATATAAATTAGTGGGACATTCTTTTTGTGAAGGAACGTGAGTCAAATTGCTATCTATATTCTTGTGTCGAGTAGTATAAATTGTATATATGAGTGGTTATATGTTGCTAATGTAATTTCCAAATCTTGATACCATTGTGTCACATTGTTCTACTTCATGTTCATACATAGTTGGTTTTGAAAAAATAACATTGGAGGGGGATGTTCTGTTTTGAGCTTTACATGTTGACTGACTACCTTGAATAACTTAGTTTCTCCAGGTTAAGCATCGTTTTTGTTTTTATTGTGTTTTGTTACCTTAGAACATGCAAATGTTCTAAGTTTAGCGTATTGATGTGCTATAGAAATATATCACTTTTGATGTTTTACTGATACAGGTTGACTGTGTCTGGCAGTCCTGATTTTGTAACATGAATTGAGTTCCAAACTAAAGACTAAAACTTAGACTGTGGGAGGTAATAAACTAACCGACATACCCCAAATAAGATAAGATAACTGAGTTGGGGTCCAATCTGTAACCCTAATTGGAAGGGTGTTAGCACCGTGCCACAAGTACTAACAATTGTTGTGGATTCAGTCCAAACTAACGTGTGACCCCTGAGATCATTCCTAAACTAGAGGGTGATCCCTAAGTATGTCAGTCCTATCTAATGGGTGACATCCCCTAAACTATGCTGGGTAAGTATTTCTAGAACTTAGGGATTGTTTCTAGGGACCCAGTCCTAACTAACAGGTAAGACTCTATCCCTAGGCTCACTCGGTGCTGAATCCTACTCCCAACTGAAAGACACGAAACTGATTATACTGAATCGGACTGGACTGATACTGAGTTTACTGAGTTTTCCTGAGTTCTATAACTAACTTAGATACTAATGATTTTGACATGACTGACACTGTTATTTAACTGAAAATGGCTCTAGGTAAACAACTAAATTATTGGGAGTTAAATACCCCCAAGACTCGATAGCATGAAAAGTAAAGCAAAGCAAAATCTTGAATAACATAACAATGTTCACTTGGTCATAATTCCTTCATTGAGACACTTCATCAAACACTTGTAATGCATTAACTTGTACATAAATGGAGAATACATGTTAGCATGCTATAATGGCATTATTTCATTCTCATAGACTAGTTATCAAACACATGGGAGGCATACTTCTTTTACTAAATCATAAACACTTAGGGTAAACATGGTTATAACAATCAACTTGCAAATTAAAGGGTTTATCATGAATATCATGTAAATCAACACATATAATGATTTATTTCATGATGGCTTGTAATTTAATCATGGACTAAGACCCCACAATAACATGAACATGAATTCAATTCAATTCAAACATATAAGTTCATAATTCAACAATCTTGTAATTTGAAAAAGGATTTGTGGACTCTATGGGTATAAGGAACCCATAGATGAACACCTAACATACCTTAGAAGATTCTTTCTTGAATGTTTTTTGAGGAACTCTTAGTCTTGTTCTTGATTTCTTGAACTAGGGTTTTTTGCCTCTTGAGATTAAATGCCTTTTGATTTGGGGAAAATTTGAATGATGAATGACCATTAACGTTTTTAGAAATTAATTCCAGTATCTGGGCATATAAAATTTTTGGTAAAAGATAGTTTTAATCCTGGATGACACCTTTAATTTTTGTCAAAATTTTCAAATTTTGGCCCTTGGTGCGACGCAGTGCTATCACGTCGTGTCTCTGGAAATTGCCAACTGGGAAAGTGGCTGATGGCGTGATGCGGTGGTATCGTGTTTCCACCCTAGATGCGACCTGAAAATTCACCACGATGTGGTTGGATCGTGTTGGTACGTGGATAACTGATACTACTCATATAACTTGGTATGCAATACTGTCTATATACGTATAGCCTATAACTGAGCTTCTATATAGATGAGTATGAAGTTCTGATAACTGAGTAACTGATATCTGAAGTTACTGATAACTGATTTACTGATACTGATTAACTATGTCTGGCAGTCCTGATTCTGTAACATGAACTGAGTTCTAAACTGAAGACTTAAACTGAGACTGTGGGAGGTAATCATTTAACCAAAATATACCAAATAATATAATATATCTCAGATGGGGTCCAATTTGTAATGCTAATTGGAAGGGTGTTAGCACCATGCCATGGGTACTAACAACTGTTGTGGAGTTAGTACTAACTAAAGGGTGACCCCTAAGATCAGTCTTAAGCTAGTGGGTGATCCCTGAGTATGTCAGTCCTATCTAACGGGTGAAATATCATAACTTACATTGGCTACGTAGTTATTGAACTTAGGGATTGCTTCTAGGAACCCAGGCCTAACTAACAGGTAAGCCCCCATCCCTAGGCTCACTTGGTGCTGAATCCTACTCCCAACTTAAAGACACTGAACAAGTTATATTGAACTGGACTGGACTGGACTGATACTGATTTTACTGAGATTTCTTGAGTTCTGTAACTGACTGATAGTACTAATGATCTTGACAGGACTGACACTGTTCTGTAACTGACAATAGATCTAGGTAAACAGCTAAATTATAGGGTATTAAATACCCCCAGGACTCGATAGAATGAAAGTTAAAGAAAAGCATAATCTTGAATAACATAACAATGTGCACTTGGTCATAATTCATTCATAGAGATATTTGATCAAACACTTGTAATGCATTAACTAGTACATGAATGGGGAATACATCTTAGCATGCGATAATGGCATTATTTCACTCTCATAGATACTTTATCAAACACATGGGAAGCATACTTGTTTTACTAAATCATAAACACTTAGGTAAACATGGTTAGAACAATCAACTTGTAAATTGAAGGGTTTATCATGAATATCGTGTAAATCAACAAATATAATGATTTATTTTATGAAGGCTTGTAATTTAATCAAGGACTAAGACCCCACAATAGCATGAACCTGAATTCAATCCAATTCAAACATGGAAGTTCATAATTCAACAATCTTGTAATTTAAAAATGGATTCGTGGACTCTATGGGTGTAAGGAACTCTTAGATGAACACCAAACATACCATAGAATACTCTTTCTTGAATATTTTTGGAGGAACTCTTGGGCTTGTTGATTTCTTATACTAGGGTTTTTGCCTCTTGAGAGAAAATGTTTTAAATCTTGAGAAAATGAGTGAATAATGAGGTATTAGGTTATTTAGGGTATAAATCTCGTGTTTAGGCAGATTAGGGGTTGTGAGAATTGACCAAATAACCTTTGAAATTAAATAACGGAAGCTGGTAATCTCTATTTTTCACCCTATCTTGATGCGTTATAATCACGCCGGCTTACTGGAAAGTGGACAATTGGGAACTAGGCCGATGGCGCAACGTGGCACCATCACTGGGACTCACTAAATGGGAAACTAGGCCTTGGCGTGATGCTCCATTATCACGGAGAAATAATGGAAAAGTGACAATTGTGAAATTGGCTAGTGGCACGATGCGGTGGTATCGCGTTGGCTCACTGGAAAATGACAATTTCTATTTAGACACACTCCCCAACGTGCTACTTTCCTGAATGATGGTGTTGAACAACTGAAACCTACAATATCCATAACTTCTTACCTGGTTATCTTATTTAGGCGAATTTTATATCGTTGGAAAACTAATTCAATTTCTTATGCAATGGCAGGCTCTAAACCAAAAAATACTGAACATTTCAAAAAATTTATATGGAATAACTCATGAATTAAGAGTTAATTTAAGCTAGAGAAAGGGGTATTACAATATCTCCCTCTTGGGAACATTCATCCTCGAATGAGACTAATTAAGCTGAGGAACACTAATAGACTGAGTTTACACACTGAACATGTACACTAAAACTAGACTACATGACTGAACTACTGACATGCTGAGTTCTCCTACTGAACGCGCATATCTGATTCATGGAATACATGACTAAACTGATTCATGAATAGTTGACTGAATATGCAACGGTAAGGAATCCTAAGTTTAACACTGTAACTGAATCATGGATCTGACTAAATCTAATGAAGACTATCACCTTAAGCTGAGAATTCAAATGAAACTGAGATCATATATTGAACATGCATGAACGGTAACATGAGAACATGACTGAGTCTGAAACATAATACATGAATTGAATATCATGAACTGAATTGATTCCTTGAATATATATGTCATTCCATGGGAATGGTCATACAACTGAGATTGGAATGAGAGAGTCAAATTATGAGTACCCATTACTCCAAACTGAATTCATTACGTGAAGAGAAACTGGAAGGTTTAGGACATGCAAGTTTAGGGGTTATACCCTTGGGACATTATATCCCTCGAAGAATGCTGACTTGGATAAGATACTGAGGAAAAACTGACAAGATGCATGGGGAACCTATGAACTAAATCGTGACTGAATATCTGAGATCTGAAACTGAGGCATGATGCATAACTGGGCTGAACTCGTAACTACTAGGATGCTCTATCTTGGAATAGTCATATTCAAAAAACATTGGATAGTACGACTAGGTTAAAAGATGGGGAAACCTTATGAACTTATCAGCCTGACTGCTAAACTGAATTCTTAGCTTTATGGACTAACTCATACTGAAAACTTATACTCATTTGGCGCATTCCTTGACACTCTTTCTAGAAATTTCTACTGACTTTAAAGAGAAAGGAGATCTTGACATGGTCTGAATAAGGCATCTGAATGAGAATTCACCATATGGCTAGAATTCAATAATATTGGCACTAATAACTCTACCTACTGAGATCTTAGATGGACTAAATTTTACCACTACATTCAAGCCTACTCAAATTTCTGAATTGCATCTAGACCCTTTCACATCATCATGACACTCAAGCCTATCTTCATAACTATAGCCTCATGTAAAACTAGCATGCAACAATCTTTTCTTAACATTAAACATCTACTCTCTCCCTTCTAAGAAACTGCTTATCAATACATCATTTAATTAGGAGAGTTTACTGAAGGTTAAACATGAGGTCCTGAAGCATGAATGGATACTATACTAAACTTAACACTTAACTGAGGCCTAAAGAATAGAATATCAACCTCATGGATTAATCAAGAGACCATGACTGAGGATATACATGGCATAAATCTAAATTTAAGTGATCATTAGGAGTATAGCATAAGTCATGGAAACTAAGCACATTGTAAGTCATGAGTACATGAGTCATAAGCTGCATGGCCTGAGTTTGGAGTTTATGTATTCATGGAGAATTATTCGTAACACTGAGGAAACTGGAATTCCTTATACTAGAAATTGTAAACGTACATGATTTTTGATAATATGCACGAATAGGAACTATGATCATAGATCTAACATGTAAGGCATGAGTAAATATTATGATAGCTGAAGTGCAAATATTTGCACTGAGGTAAGTATGGGTTGGACATCCACCCTCTCCCACTCTTTCACTACACATACTGACATTACTACTAAAATCTGAAAGTCTGACTAGGTTACTTGTTCTACTATCTCCCCCTTGGCTTAATGCCATTATTTTAAATCTGAGAACCACTTAATAAACTCTAAAAAAAACTGAAATCACTTTACTCTAGAGTCTGAGATATGATAATGCTCAAAAATACTAAACTCCCTTTATAGGACTACTCATTATAATGTAACGTCCACTGCTAGTACTTCCTTCTGATACATGATTCTTAGTTTTCTATTTCCCCAACAATCACCATATAACAACCTTAACACAGACTAACTTAGAATTCTCTACTTCTCTTTCTTCTAGTTCAATCTAGAGATTAAAACTTAAATCAACTGAAACTTAGGTACTACCCCTTCATTCAAGGACTAGTTAATCAAGAAACTGAAATGGAACAAATCTATTACTGAAATTAACTAAAGGGACTGTATGGAATACTATAATCAAGCAACTTCTGTATACTCATCTTGCTGGAATAGATTTACCTACTGATGAAGTAAGCACTAAGAAAGGTTTTGTTAAGATTTCTAGTCCGACCTAAAGTTGACTACTATGCAACGAGTTAAAAAAGATAGAGAAGCTCCTAGATCAAATAAGGCATGAATATGTAAATAGAAGATTTTTAACGTACCAGTTACCACATCAGGAGAAATTTCCTAATCTTGTCTTGACTGAAGTGCATAAATCCTTTTTGTGTGTTGTCCATTAGTAGCACTAAAAGTGGCACCCTGCTGATTCGTGCGATCGAACTGAGCTGAAGGACGGTGGTACGACCTTGTGAACCTGATTGAGGATAATCTTTAAATCTATGTCCTATCTTTCCATACCCTAAACAAACATCACTGCTAGTTCTACACACTCTTTTATGGTTCTTACCACATTCTCCGCAAAGCAGATTAGTACGAACACCCTTCCCACTACCTTGTGACTTAGAGCCTGGTGATCCATGTTGACTGTCATTCTTAGACTTTGGCACTGGCACTCTGACTGAAGGCAGAACTGGGGTTGAGAATTTCTGACGTAACTGGAAATGGTTACCACTCTTTGACCTTGGCCTAAAACCACTTGTTGTGGCTCTTTTATTCTTTCTATCTTCCTTTCTACTCTTCTCTCCCGTACTTTGCTGAGTATGAATCCCAAGCCTAGATAGGAAAATAATATATAGATTGTTTTGAGCAACTACTGAATTGGCTAAAGTGGTAAATGCATCTTTGAATTCTGCATGGGAGACATGCTCATTCATGGGATCTGCCTAAATGGGTAGAGGGGCTGGCTAATTTCCAGTTCTTCTTCTTTTGTTAAGAATTTATCTTGAGCTCATGCTTGCACGCACGACATAAATACTGAAAGAAGGGAAACTTTTCCTAAAATATCTCATAGCCTCCCATCCATAAGTGTGGCACGCTACACACCCATGTACAAGACTCTACTTGATGAAACTTTTAGAATCCCTAGGACACTGTTGAACCTTAGGCTCTGATACAAAGTTTGTAATACCTCGAGAGAACACCCTGGGCATCACATGGTTCTTAAAGTCTCGAGGGACCACAAGCTAACCCATGACTAAAATCTACTATGAGCACTAAACAATAATACTGAATTAAATATGGAATTAAGCTTAATTACCATTAGGTTCATCATCTAAATACTGATAAATAATAACATTTGGTAAAAACATCAGAAAATTAAACATTTTCTGAACTTGTCTAGTCTGAAAGCCTCTAACTGAACTGTCTGAATAGGGAGTTGATAGGACCAGCCCCCAACTAACTCTAACTACTGAACTACTGATAAACTAAAATACTAAAATAAAAGCACATCTTTGATAGATGAGGACTCACTACTAAATCTACGACTGCTGACTAAAACTTCCTAAGAACGGTCGGGAACCTCAGCGTACAAACCTATGATATGAGTCATCGTAGCACAAAGAAAGAGTATGCATCAGTACGTTGAATATACTAGTATGCTAGATGAGGTAAGGCTGAATGCAAGGGATAATATGCATGAACAGTAACTAACTGAATGATATAGAGTAACCGAATATAAGAGTACATGGATAACTGATACTATGGAAATTATTGTGTATGCAATACTATATATATACGTATAAATTGTAACTGAGATTTTTAAAGATGAGGACTGAGTACTGATAACCGAGTAACTGATAGATGAAGTTAATGATAACTGACTTACTAATACTGATTGACTGTGTCTGATAGTCCTGATTCTATAAGACTAAATCGAGTTCTAAACTGAGAATGAAACTGAGACTATGTTAGGTAATCATCTAACCGACAAGCCCTAAATAAGATAAGATAACTGAATTGGTGTCCAATTTGTAACCCCAATTGGAAGGGTGTTAGCACCGTGCCCCGAGTACTAACAGATATTATGGAGTCAGTCCTAACTAACAGGTGACCTCTGATATAAGTCCTAAACTAGCGGGTGATCCCTAAATATGTCAGTTCTATCTAACGGGTGACATCTCATACCCTACGCTTGCTAGGTAGTTCTGGAACTTAGAGATTGCTACTAAGAACCCAGTCCTAACTAATGGTTAAGACACCATCCCTAGGCTCGCTCGGTGCTGAATCCTACACCCAACTGAAAGACACTGAACTGATTATCCTAAATTGGACTGGACTGATACAGAGTTTACTGAATTTTCCTATGTTCTGTAACTGATCGAGAGTACTACTGATTGTGACATGACTGACACTTTTCTGTAACTGACACTAGCTCTAGGTAAAAAGCTAAATTTTCTGGTATTAAATACCTCAAGGAGTCAATAGCATGAAAAGTAAAGCAAAGCATAATCTTAAATAACATAATAATGTTTACTTGGTCATAATTCCTTCATTGAGATATTTCATCAAACACTTGTAATGCATTAACTTGTACATAAATGGAACTACATGTTAGCATGCTATAATGGCATTATTTAATTCTCATAGACTAGTTATCAAACACATGGGAGGCATACTTGTTTTACTAAATCATAAACACTTAGGGTAAACATGGTTATAACAATCAACTTGCAAATTAAAGGGTTTATCATGAACATCGTGTAAATCAACACATATAATGATTTATTTCATGATGGCTTGTAATTTAATCATGAACTAAGACCCCAAAACAACATGGACATGAATTCAATTCAATTCAAACATGGAACTTCATAATTCAACAATCTTTTAATTTGAAAATGGATTCGTCGACTCTATGGGTGAAAGGAACCCATAGATGAAAACCTAACATACCTTAGAATATTCTTTCTTGAATGTTTTTTAAGGAACTCTTAGGCTTGTTATTTATTTCTTGAACTAAGGTTTTTGCCTCTTGAATGAGAATATTTTAAATCTTGAGAAAAGTGAGTGAATAATGAGGTATTAGGTTATTTAGGGTATAAATTCTGTGTTTAGGCTGATTAGGGGTTTTGAGAATTGACCAAAAACCCCATGAAATTAAATAACCAAAGTTGAGAATTCCAATTTTCACCCTGGTATGATGCGGTACAATTGCACTGGCTCACTGGAAAGTGGATAACTGGGAATTGGACTGATGGCACGATGCCACACCATCGCGGTGCCTCACTGAATAGGAAACTAGGCCTTGGCACGATGCGCCATTATCACGAAGCAACACTGGAAAAGTTACAATTTAGAAATTGGTTGGTAATGCGATGCAGTTGTATCACGTTGGCTCAATGGAAAATGACAATTACCATTTAAACATACTCCTCGACGTGCTACTGGCCTGAATGAAGGTATTTGACGATTGAAATCTAAAATAGCCATAACTTCTTACCTGATTATCGGATTTAGGCAAATTTTATATCGTTGGAAAGATAATTCAATTTCCTATGCAATGGCAGTCTCTAAACTGAAAAAAACTAATCATTTCAAAACTTTTATATAGAATAACTCATGTACTAAGAGTTAATTTAAGGTAGGGAAGTATGGGGTATTACACTTCATCTTGGAATAGGCATATTCGGGAGACTTTGGAAAGGGAGACTGGGCCGAAATATGGGAAACTATACAAACATGTATGCCTGACTGCTAAGCTAGATTCCTGGCTTTATGGACTAACTCATACTGAAAACTTATACTCAACTAGGCATTTCTTGACACTCTTTCAATAAAGTTCTACTAACTTTAGGAAGCAAGGAGATCTTGACATAGTCTGAATAAGGCATCTGAATGAGAATTCACCACATGGCTAAATTTCTATAATATGGGCACTAATAACTCTGCCTACTGAGTTCTAAGCTTGACTGAATTCTACCACTATGTTCAAGCGTACTTAAATCTCCGAAATGCATTTATCCACTTATACATCAACATGACATTCAAGCCTATTTTCATAACTACAGACTCGTGCAAAACTAGCATGCAATAATATTTTCTTAACATGAAGCATTTACTCTCTCCCTTCTAAGCAACTTCTTATCAATTCATTACTTAATAAGGACAGTACATTGAAGATTAAACATAAGGTCATGAAGCATGAATGGATACTATACTGAACTTGACACATAACTGAGGCCTGAGGAATAGAATATCAACCTCATGGATTTATCAAGAGACCTAGACTAAGGATACACATGACATAAATCTTAATTTAACTGATCATTACTAGTACAACATAAGTCAAGGAAATTTAGCACACTATAAGGCATGAGTACATGAGTCATAAGCAACATGAATTGAGTTAGGAGTTTCTATATTCATGGAACATGATTCGTAATACTAAGGAAACTGAAACTCCGTATATTAGAAACTATAAATATACATGATTTTTGATAATGTTCACGAATAGAAACTATGATCCTAGAGATGACATGTATGGCATGAGTAGATATCATGATAGTTGAAGTGCAAATCTTTGCACTGAGGTAAGGATGGGTTGGGCATTAACCTCTCCCACTGCTTCTCTTCACATACTGACATAACTACTAAAATTTAAATGTTTTACATGGTTACTTGTTCTACTATCTACCCCTTGGCTTAATCTCGTTATTCTAAGTTTGAGAACCACATAATAAACTCTAAAACAAACTGAAACCACTTTACTCTAGAGTTTGAGATATGAAAATGCTCAAAAATACTAAACTCCCTTTGAAGGAATACTTTTATAAGGTAAGGTCCACTACTATTACTTGTTTTTGATACATGATTCTTAGCTTTGAATTTCCCCAACAATCATCATATATAAAGCTCAACACTGACTAATTTAGAATTCTTAACTTCTCTTTCTACTAGTTCAATCTAGAGATTGTAACTTAAATCAACTGAAAATAAGGTACTACCCCTTCATTCAATGATTGGTATATCAGGAAACTGAAATAGAACAAATCTATTACCGAAATTAACTAATGGGATTTTCTAGAATACTGTAACCAAGCAACTTCTATATACTCATCTTGCTGAAATAGATTTACCTACTAAAATAAGCGCTTAGAAAGATTTTGTTAAGATTTCTAGTCTGAGATAAAGTTGACTACTATGCAAGGAGTTACAAAAGACAAAGAAGCTCCTATATCTAATAAGTCATGAATATATAAATAAAAGATTTATAACATACCATTGACCATATCAGGAGAACTTTCCTAATCTTTTCTTGATTGAAGTGCATAAAGCCTGTTTGTGCGTTGCTCACTAGTAGCACTGAAAGTGGCACCATGCTGGAGGATGGTGGTACTTACCTTGTGAACCTGACTGAGGACAATCTCTGAATCTATGGCTTGGATTTCCACACCCTAAACAAATATCACTACCTACTCTACATACTCCCTTATGGTTTTTACCACAGTCTCCACAAAGCATATTAGGACGAACACCCTTCCAACTACTTTGTGACTTAGAGCCTGGTGTTACATGTCGACTATCATTCTTAGACTTAGGCACTGGCGCTCTGACTGAAGGCAGAGCTGAGGCTGAAAGTTTCTGATAGAACTAGATACGGTTACCACCCTTTGACCTTAGCCTAAAACCACTTGTTGTGACTTTCTTATTCTTTCTGTCTTTCTTTCAATGCTTTCACCCTTAATTTACTGAGTATGAATCCCAAGACTAGATAGGACAATAATATGTAGGTTGTTCTGAGCAATTACTGAATTGGCTAAAGTGGTGAATGCAACTCTGAAGATTGAATGGGAGACATGCTCATTCTAGGGATCTGCTTAAATGGGAGGAGGGGCTGGCTGATTTCTAGTTCTTCTTCTGCTAATCTTTTTAGGAGGCATGTTCTGTAATCGAAAGAAAGAAAAAGATTAGACATAGAATTTATCATGACATTATGCAAACTCACACGACATAAATACTGAAAGAAGGGAAACTTTTCCTAAAACATCTCATAGCCTCCTGTCCATAAGTGTGACACGCTACACGCCATGTACAAGACTCTACTTGATGCAGTTTATAGACTTCCTACGAATCTAATTAACCTTAGTCTTTGATACCATGTTTTTAACACCTTGGGAGTACACCCTGGGTGTCACACGGTGCTTACAGTCTCAAGGGACCACAAGCTAACCCATGACTGATATTTACTGTGAGAAATGAACAATAATAATGAATTAAATGCAGAATTAAGATAAATTGCCAGTAGGTTCATCATCTAAATACTGATAAATAATAACATCGGGTAGAACATCTGAAAACTAAATACTGTCTGAATTCGTCTAGTCTAAAAACTTCTAACTGAATTGTCTGAATAGGGAGTTGATGGGAGAAGCCCCCAACCAACTCTAACTACTGAACTACTGATAAACTGAAATACTAAAATAAAAGAACATCTTCGATAGATGAGGACTCACTACTAAATCTACGACTGCTGACTGGATCTGCCTAAGCACGGTCGGGAACCTGAGCGTACAAACCTATGATATGAGTCATCGTAGCAAAAAAAAAAGTATGCATCAGTACGTTAAATATACTGGTATGCTAGATGAGGTAAGGATGAATGCAAGGGATCATATGCATGAACAGTAACTGACTGAATAATATAGAGTAACCGAATATAAGAGTACATGGATAACTAATACTATGGAAATCACTGTGTATGCAATATTGTACATATACGTATAAACTGTAACTGAGATTTTTTAAAGCTGAGGACTGAGTATTGATAACCAAGTAACTGGTAGCTGAAGTTAATGATAACTGATTTACTAATATTGATTGACTGTGTCTGATAGTCCTGATTCTATAAGATTAAATCGAGTTCTAAACTGTGAATGAAACTGAGACTATGTTAGGTAATCATCTACCCGACATGCCCTAAATAAGATATGATAACTGAATTGGGGTCCAATTTGTAACCTCAATTGGAAGGGTGTTAGCAACGTGCCCCGGGTACTAACAGCTATTTTGGAGTCAGTCCTAACTAACAGGTGACCTCTGATATAAGTCCTAAACTAGCGGGTGATCCCTAAATATGTCAGTTCTATCTAACGGGTGACATCTCATAACCTACGCTTGCTAGGTAGTTCTGGAACTTAGAGATTGCTACTAAGAACCCAGTCCTAACTAATGGTTAAGACACCATCCCTAGGCTCGCTCGGTGCTGAATCCTACACCCAACTGAAAGACACTGAACTGATTATACTGAATTAGACTGGACTGATACAGAGTTTACTGAATTTTCCTATGTTCTGTAACTGATCGAGAGTACTACTGTGACATGACTGATACTTTTCTGTAACTGACACTAGCTCTAGGTAAAAAGCTAAATTTTATGGTATTAAATACCCCAAGAAGTCGATAGCATGAAAAGCAAAGCAAAGCATAATCTTTAATAACATAACAATGTTAACTTGGTCATAATTCATTAATAGAGACATTTGATCAAACACTTGTAATGCATTAACTTGTACATGAATGGGGAATACATGTTAGCATAATGGCATTATTTTATTTTCATAGACACTTTATCAAACACATGGGAGGCATACTTGTTTTACTAAATCATAAACACTTAGGGTAAACATGGTTATAACAATCAACTTGCAAATTAAAGGGTTTATCATGAATATCATGTAAATCAACACATATAATGATTTATTTCCTGAAGGCTTGTAATTTAATCATGGACTAACACCCCACAAAAACATGAACATGAATTTAATTCAATTCAAACATGGAAGTTCATAATTCATCAATCTTGTAATTTGAAAATGGATTTGTAGACTCTATGGGTGAAAGAAACCCATAGATGAACACCTAAAATACCTTAGAAGATTCTTTCTTAAAGGTTTTTTGAGGAACTCTTAGGCTTGTTATTTATTTCTTGAACTAGGGTTTTTGCCTCTTGAATGAGAATTTTTTAAATCTTGAGAATTGTGAGTGAATAATGAGGTATTAGGTTATTTAGGGTATAAATCCTATGTTTAGGCTAATTAGGTGATTTAAGAATTAACCAAAAAAACCCTAAAATTAAATAATGAAAGCTGGGAATTCTAATTTTTCAGACTGTCCCAATACAGTACAATTGCACTGACTTACTGGAAAGTGGATAACTGGGAATTGGGGTGATCGCACGACGTCGTGCCATCACGGTGCCTCATTGAATGGGAAACTGGGCCTTGGCGCGACGAGATATTATCGCGGAGCAACATTGGAAAAGTTACAATTTAGAAATTGGCTAATGGCGCGATATAGTTGTATTACGTTGGATCAATGGAAAATGACAATTGCCATTTAAACATACTCTGCGATGAGCTACTGGCCTGAATGACGGTGTTTAACGAATAAAATCTAGAATAGCTATAACATCTTACCCGGTTATCAGATTTAGGTGAATTTTATATCGTTGGAAAGCTAATTCAATTTTCTATGCAATAGAAGTCTCTAAACTGAAAAATACAGATCATTTCAAAAAATTTATATAGAATAACTCATGGATTGAGAGTTAATTTAAGATAAGGAAATACGGGGTATTACACTCCATCTAGGAATTGGAATATTCGGGAGACTTCGGATAGGGAGACTGGGAGAAAATATGAGAAACTATATGAACTTGTCTGCCTGACTGCTAAGTTGAATTCCTGGCTTTACGGACTAACTCATACTGAACTAGAGCATTTCTTGACACTCTTTCAATAAAGTTCTACTAACTTTAGGAAGAGAGGAGATCTTGACGTGGTCTGAATAAGGCATCTGAATGAGAATTCATCACATGGCTAAAATTCTATAATATGGGTACTAATAACTCTACCTACTGAGTTCTAAGCTTGACTGAATTCTACCACTATCTTCAAGCCTACTCAAATCTCCGAAATACATTTAGCTACTTACACATCATCATGACATTCAAGCCTATCTTCATAACTACAGCCTCATGCAAAACTAGCAAGCAACAATATTTTCTTAACATGAAACATTTACTCTTTCCCTTCAAAGCAACTTCTTATCACTACATCATTTAATAAAGACGGTTAATTGAAGGTTAAACATAAGGACCTGAAGCATGAATGAACACTATACTAAACTTGACACTTAACTGAGGCCTGAGGAATAGAATATCAACCTCATGGATTTATCAAAAGATCTGGACAGAGGATACACATGAAATAAATCTAAATGTAATTGATCATTATGAGTACAACATAAGTCATAGAAATTTAGCATACTATAAGGCATGAGTACATGATTCATAAGCTACATGAACTGAGTTTGGAGTTTCTGTATTCATGCAACATGATTAGTAATACTAAGGAAACTGGAACTCCTTATATTAGAAACTATAAATGTACATGATTTTTGATAATGTCATGAATAGGAACTATGATCATAGAGCTGACATGTAAGGCATGAGTAGATATCGTTATAGTTGAAGTGCAAATCTTTGCACTGAGGTAAGGATGGGTTGGGCATCAACCTCTCCCACTGCTTCTCTTCACATACTGACATAACTACTAAAATCTAAAAGTCTAACATGGTTACTTCTTCTACCATCTACCCTTTAGCTTAATGCCATTATTCTAAGTCTAAGAACCACATAATAAACTCTAAAATGGATTGAAACCACTTTATGCTTGAGTCTTAGATATGAAAATACTCAATAACACTAAACTCCCTTCGAAGGACTACTTTTGATAATGTAAGGTTCACTGTTGTTACTTCCTTCTTATATATGATTCTTAGCTTTTGTTTGCCCAAACAATCATCATAGAGAGACCTCAACACAGACTAATTTAGAATTCTTAATTTCTCTTTCAACTATTTCAATCTTGATATTCAAATTTAAATCAACTAAACATGAGGTATTACCCCTTTATTCAATGATTGGTACATAAAGAAACTAAAATGGAACAAATCTATTACTAAAATTAACTAAAGGGATTTTCTAGAATACTGTAACCAAGCAACTTCTGTATAGTCGTTTTGCTGGAATAGATTTACCTACTGAAGTAAGCACTAAGAAAGGTTCTATTAAGATTTCTAGTACGACCTAAAGTTAACTACTATGCAAGGAGTTACAAAAGATAGAGAAACTACTGGATCTAATAAGGCATGAATATATAATTAGAACATTTTTAACGTACTAGTGACCGCATCAGGAGAACTTTCCTAATCTTGTCTTGACTAAAGTGCATAAAGCCTATTTGTGCATTGCCCACTGGTAGCACTGAAAGTGGCACCATGCTGATTCGGGCGATCGAACTAAGATGAAGGACGGTGGTACTGACCTTATGAACCTGACTGAGGACAATCTCTGAATCTATGGCCTGTCTTTACACACCCTAAATAAATATCACTTCCTACTCTACGCACTCTCTTATAGTTGTTACCACACTCTCTTCAAAGCAGATTAGTACGAATACCCTTCTCACTACCTTGTGACTTAGAGACTGGTGCTACATATCTACTATCATTCTTAGACTTAGGCAGTGGCACTCTGACTGAAGGCAGAACTGGGGCTGAGAATTTTTGACAAAACTTGAAATGGTTACCACCCTCTGAACTTAGCCTAAAACCACTTGTTGTGACACTCTTATTCTTTATATATTCCTTTCTATGCTTCTCCCCTTACTTTGTTGAGTATGAATCCCAAGCCTTGATAGGAAAACAACATGTATGTTGTTCTGAGCAACTACTGAATTAGATAATGTGGTGAATGCAGCTCTGAATTTTGAATGAGAGACGTGCTCATTCAGGGGATCTACCTAAATGGGTAGAGGGGTTGGCTTATTTCCAGTTTTTCTTCTGTTAATCTTTTTAGAAGGCATGCTCCATAACTGGAAGGTAGAAAAAGATTATACTGAGAATTTATCAAGAGCTCAATCTCACTCGCATAACATAAATACTGAAAGAAAGTAAACTTTTCCTAAACCATCTTATAGCCTCGTGCCCATAAGTGTGGCACGCTACACACCCATGCACAACACTCTATTTGTTACAGTTTTCAGACTCCCTGGGACTCTGCTGAACCTTAGGCTCTGATACCAAGTTTGTAAAACCTTGAGATTACACCCAGGGTGTCAACGGTGCTTACAGTCTCGAGGAACCAAAAGCTAACCCATGACCGATATCTACTGTGAGCACTGAACAATATTATTGAATTAAATACGGAATAAAGCTGAATTGCCATTAGGTTCATCATCTAAATACTGATAAATAATAACATCTGGTAGAAATATTTGAAAACTAAACACTGTCTGAACTGGTCTAGTCTGAAAGCCTCTAACTGAATTGTCTAAATAGGGAGTTGATGGGATAATCCCCCAACTAACTCTAACTACTGAACTACTGATAAACTGAAATACAAAAATCAAAGTAGATCTTCAATAGATGAGGACTCACTACTAAATCTCCGACTGCTGACTGGATCTACCTAAGCACGGTCGGGAACCTGAGTGTACAAACCTATGATATGTGTCATCATAGCACAAAGAAAGAGTAAGCATCGGTACATTGAATATACTGGTATTCTAGATGAGGTAAGGCTAAAAGCAAGGGATTATATGAATGAACAGTAACTGACTAAATGATATAAAGTAATCAAATATAAGAGTATGTGGATAACTGATACTATGGAAATCATTGTGCATGCAAAACTGTACATATACGTATAAACTGTAACTGAGATTTTCTGATGCTGAAGACTGAGTACTGATAACTGAGTAACTGATAGCTAAAGTTACTGATAACTGATTTACTAATACTGATTGACTGTGTCTGGTAATTCGTATTCTGTAAGACTTAATCGAGTTCTAAACTGAGACTAAAACTGAGACTATGTGAGGCAATCATCTAATGGACATGACCCAAATAAGATAAGATAAATGAATTGGGGTCCAATTTGTAACCTCAATTGGAAGGGTGTTAGCACCGTTCCACAGGTACTATCAACTATTGTGGAGACAGTCCTAAGTAATAGGTGACCTCTAAGATAAGTCCTAAACTAGTGGGTGATCCCTGAGTATGTAAGTTCTATCTAACGGGTGATATCTCATAATCTGCGCTTGCTAGGTAGTTTTGGAACTTAGGGATTACTTCTAAGGACCCAGTACTAACTAATGGTAAAGCCTCAATTCCTAGGCTCGCTCGGTGATGAATCGTACACCCAACTGAAAGATATTGAACTGATTATACTGAATTGAACTGGACTGATAAAGAGTTTTCTGAGTTTTCCTAAGTTCTGTAACTAATTGAGAGTACTACTGATTATGACATGGCTGACACTGTTCTATAACTGACACTGGCTCTAGGTAAACAGCTAAATTATCTAGTATTAAATACCCCAAGGACTCAATAGCATGAAAAGTAAAGCAAAGCATAATCTTGAATAATAGAACAAAGTTCACTTGGTCATAATTCATTCGCAGAGACATTTCATCAAACACTTGTAAGGCATTAACTTGTACATGAATGGGGAATACATGTTAGCATGCTATAATGGAATTATTTTATTCTCACAGACACTTTATCAAACACATGGGTTGCATACTTGTTTTACTAAATCATAAACACTTAGGGTAAACATGATTATAACAATCAACTTGTAAATTAAAGGATTTATCATGAATATCATGTAAATCAACACATTTAATGATTTATTTCATGAAGGCTTGTAATTTAATCATGAACTAAGACCACACAAAAACATGAACATGAATTAAATTCAATTCAAACATGGAAGTTCATAATTCAACAATCTTGTAATTTAAAAATGGATTCGTGGACTCTATGGGTGAAAGGAACCCATAGATGAACACCTAACATACCTTAGAATATTCTTTCTTGATGGTCTTTGGAGAAACTCTTAGGCTTGCTAGTTATTTTTTAAACTATGGTTTTTGCCTCTTGAAAGAGAATATTTTAAATCTTGAGAAAAGTGAGTGAATAATGAGGTATTAAGTTGTTTAGGGTATAAAACCCATGTTTAGGCTGATTATGGGTTTTGAGAATAGACCAAACAACCCCTAAAATTAAATAACGAAAGCTAGGAATCCTAATTATTCAGCCTGGCGCTATACGGTACAATCGCACTGGCTCACTGGAAAGTGGATAACAGGGAATTGGGTTGATGGCACGACGCAGAGCCATCGCGGTGCCTCACTGAATGGAAACTGGGCCTTGGCTCGATGCACCATTATCGTGGAGCAACACTGGAAAAGTTATAATTTTGAAATTGCCTGGGGGCACGATGCGGTGGTATCATGTTTGCTCAATGGAAACTGACAATTGCCATTTAGACATACTCCATGATGCACTATTGGCCTGAATGACAGTGTTTAATGAATAAAATCTAAAATAGCCATAACTTCTTACCTAGTTATCAGATTTAGGTGAATTTTATATCGTTGGAAAGCTAATTCAATTTACTATGCAATGGAAATCTCTAAACTAAAAAATACTGATCATTTCAAAAAATTTATATGGAGTAACTCATGGATTGAGAGTTAATTTAATCTAGGAAAATATGTGGTATTACAGTCCATCTTGGAATGGGCATATTCGGGAGACTGGGCAGAAAATATGGGAAACAATACGAACTGGTTTGTCTAACTGCTAAGCTAGATTCTTGGCTTTAGGGGCTAACTCATACTGAAAACTTATACTCAACTGGAGCATTTCTTAACACTCTTTCAATAAAGTTCTACTAACTTTAGGAAGCAAGGAGATCTTGACATGGTCTGAATAAGGCATCTGAATGAGAATTCACCACATGGCTTAAATTCTATTATATGAGAAATAATAACTCTACCTACTGAGTTCTAAGCTTGACTGAATTCGACCACTATGTTCAAGCCTACTCAAATCTCTGAAATGCATTTAGCCACTTACACATCAACATAACCTTCAAGCCTATCTTCAAAACTACGGCCTTGTGAAAACCTAGCATGCAATAATCATTTCTTAACATAAAATATTTACTCTCTCCCTTTTAAGCAACTGCTTATCACTACATCATTTAATAAGTACAGTTCATAGAGGGTTAAACATGAGGACCTGAAGCATGAATGGACACTATACTGAACTTGACACTTGACTGAGGCCTGAGGAATAGAATATCAACCTCAAGGATTTATCAAGAGATCTAGACTGAGGATACACATGACATAAATCTGAATGTAACTGATCAGTAGGAGTATAGCATAAGTCATGGAAATTTAGCACACTATAAGGCATGAGTAAATGAGTCATGAGCTACATGAATTTAGTATGGAGTTTCTGTATTCATGGAACATAATTCGTATTATTGAGGAAACTAGAACTCCTTATATTAGAAACTATAAACGTACATGATTTTTGATAATGTGCATGAATAGGAACTATGATCATTGAGCTGACATGTAAGGCATGAGTAGATATCGTGATGGTTGAAGTGAAAATCTTTGCACTAAGGTAAGAATGGGTTGGGGATCAATATCTCCCACTACTTCTCTTCACATACTGACATAACTTCTAAAATCTAAAAGTATGACATGGTTACTTGTTCTACCATCTACCCCTTTGCTTAATGTTGTTATTCTAAATTTGCGGACCACATAATAAACTCTAAAATGAACTGAAACCAGTTTTCTCTAGATTCTGAGATATGATAATGCTCAAAAACACTAAACTCCCTTTGAATGACTACTCTTGATAAAGTAAGGTCCACTAATATTACTTGCTTCTAATAGATAATTCTGAGCTTTCGATTTCCCTAACAATCATCATAGAGATACCTCAACACTGACTAATTTAGAATTCTCAACTTTTCTTTCTACTAGTTCAATCAAGAGATTTAAACTTAAATCAGAAGAAACTAACGAACTACCCCTTCATTCAATGATTGGTCTATCAGGAAACTGAAATGGAAAAAATCTATTACTGAAATTAACTAAAGGGAATTTCTGGAATACTATATCCAAGAAACTTCTATATACTTGTCTTGCTGAAATAGATTTACCTACTGAAGTAAGCACTAAGATAAGTTCTATTAAGATTTTTAGTCCGACCTAAAGTTGACTACTATGCAAGGAGTTACAAAAGGCAGAGAAGCTCCTGGATCTAGTAAGGCATAAATATGTAAATAGAAGATTTGTAACGTACCAGTGACCGCATCAGGAGAACATTCCTAATCTTGTCTTGAGTAAAGTGCATAAAGCCTGTTTGTGTATTGCCCACTGGTAGCAATGAAAGTGGTACCATGCTTTTTCGGGTGATCGAACTGAGCTAAAGATGGTGGTACTGACCTTGTTAACCTGATTGAGGACAATCTCTAAATCTATGGCCTAGATTTCCACACCCTACACAAACATTACTGCCAGCTCTACATGCTCTCTTATGGTTCTTACCATATTCTCTGCAAAGTAAATTAGTGCGAACACCCTTCGCACTACCTGTGACTTAGAGCCTGGTGCTTCTTGATGACTGTCATTCTTAGAATTAGGCACTGGCGCTCTAACTGAAGGCAGAACTAGGGCTGAGAATTTTTTATGGAAGTAGAAACGGTTACCACCCTCTGACCTTGGCCTAAAACCACTTCTTGTGATTCTCTTATTCTTTCTATCTTCCTTTCTACGCTTCTACCCCTTACTTTGCTGAGTATGAATCCCAAGCTTAGATAGGAAAGTAGCATGTAGGTCACTTTAAGAAACTACTTAATTGGCCAAAGTGGTGAATGCAGCTCTAAATTTTTCATGGGAGGGTGCTCATTCAAGAGAACTACCTAAATGGGTGGAGGGGCTGGCTGATTTCCAGTTCTTCTTCTGTTATCTTTTTGGGAGGCATGCTCTATAATGGGTAGGAAAAGAATAATTAGACAGAGAATTTATGTTTATCTTATGATCACTCGCACGATGTAAATACTGAAAGAAGGGAAACTTTTCCTAAAATATCTCAAAGCCTTCTGTCCATAAGTCTGGCATGATGCACACCCATGCACAAGACTCTACTTGATGTAGATTACATACTCCTTAGGACTCTTCTAAACCTTAGGATTTGATACCAAGTTTGTAACACCTCGAGAGTACACCCTGGGTGTCACACGGTGCTTACAGTCTCGAGAGACCACAAGCTAACCCATAACTGATATCTATTTTGAGAACTGAAAAATAATACTGAATTAAATATGGAATTAAGCTGAATTGACATTAGGTTCATCATTTAAAAACTAATAAATAATATCATCTGGTAGAAACATCTAAAAACTAAACACTATCTGAACTGGTCTAGTCTGAAAACCTCTAACTGAACTGTCTGAATAAGGAGCTGATGGGATAAGACTCCAACTAACTCTAACTACTGATAAACTGAAATACTAAAATAAAATAACATCTTCGATAGATAAGGACTCACTAAAAAATCTACTACTGCTGACTAGATCTGCCTAAGCACGGTCGGGAACTTGAGCATATAAACCTATGATATGAGTCATCGTAGCGCAAAGAAATAGTATGCATTAGTACCTTGAATATACTGGTATTCTAGATGAGGTAAGTCTGAATGCAACAGATCATATGCATGAACAGTAACTGACTGAATGATATAGAGTAACCAAATATAAGAGTACATAGATAACTGATACTACAAAAATCACTGTGTATGCAATACTGTACATATACATATAAACTGTAACTGAGATTTTTTGAAGCTGAGAACTGAGTACTGATAATCGAGTAACTAATAGCTGAAGTTACTGATAACTGATTTACTGATACTGATTGACTGTGTCTGATAGTCCTGATTCTGTAAGAATAAATCGAATTCTAAACTGAGACTGAAACTGAGACTGTGAGGTAATCATGTAACCGACATGCCCCAAATAAGATAAGATAACTGAATTGGGGTACAATTTGTAACCCTAATTGGAAGGGTGTTATCACTGTTCCACGGGTACTAACAACTGTTGTGGAGTCAGTCCTAACTAAAAGATGACCTCTGAGATATGTCCTAAACTAGCGGGTGATCCCTGAGTATGTCAGTTCTATCTAACAGGTGACATCTCATAACCTACGCCTTCTAGGTAGTTTTGGAACTTAGGGATTGCTTCTAGGGACCCAATCATAACTAATGGGTAAGCCCCCAACCTAGGCTCGCTCGATGCTGAATCCTTCACCCAACTGAAAGACACTGAACTGATTATACTGAATTAGACTTGATTGATAAAGAGTTTACTGAGTTTTCCTGAGTTCTGTAACTGATTGAGAGTACTACTGATCATGACATGACTGACACTTTTCAGTAACTGACACTTTCTCTAGGTAAACAACTAAATTATCTGGTATTAAATAACCCAAGGAGTCGATAGCATGAAAAGTAAAGCAAAGCATAATCTTGAATAACATAACAATGTTCACTTGGTCATAATTCATTCATAGATACATTTCATCAAACACTTGTAATGCATTAACTTATAGATGAATGGGGAATACATGTTTGCATGCTATAATGGCATTATTTCATTCTCATAGACATTTTATTAAACACATGGGAGGCATACTTGTTATATAAAATCATAAACTCTTAGGGTAAACATGGTTATAACAATCAACTTGTAAATTAAAGGGTTTATCATGAATAACATGTAAATCAACACATATAATGATTTATTTCATGAAGGCTTGTAATTTTATCATGGACTAAGACCCCACAACAACATGAACATGAATTCAATTCATTTCAAACATGAAAGTTCATAATTCAACAATCTTGTAATTTGAAAACAGATTTGTGGACTCTATGGGTGAAAGAAACCCATAGATGAACACCTAACATACCTTAGAAGATTCTTTCTTGTAGGTTTTTGGATAAACTCTTAGGCTTGTTCTTTCATTCTTGAACTAGGGTTTTTACCTCTTGAGAGAAAATATTTTAAATCATGAGAAAAGTGAGTGAATAATGAGGTATTAGGTTATTTAGGGTATAAATCCTGTGTTTAGGCTGATTAGGGGTTTTGTGAATTAACCAAAAAAACCCTAAAATTAAATAACGGAAGTTGGGAATCCCAATTTTTCACCCTGGCGTGATGCGGTACAATTGTACTGGCTCACTGGAAAGTGGATAACTGGGAATTGGGCTGATGGCACGACTCCACACCATCATGGTGCCTCACTGAATGAAAAACTGGTCCTAAACATGATGCACCATTATTGTGGAGCAATACTGAAAAAGTTATAATTTGGAAATTAGCGGGTGGTGGGATGCGGTTGTATCACGTTGGCTCAATGGAAAATGACAATTTCCATTTAGACATACTCCACAATGCGCTATTGGCCTGAATGAAGGTGTTTCATGAATGAAATCTAAAATAGCCATAACTTCTTACCCGGTTATTGTATTTAGGCAAATTTTATATCGTTGGAAAACTAATTACTTTCCTATGCAATGGAAGTCTCTAAACTGAAAAATACTTATCATTTCAAAAATTTTATATAGAATAACTCGTGGACTGAGAGTTAATTTAATCTAGGGAAATACTGGGTATTACAATCCATCTTGGAGTGAGCATATTCAGGAGACTTTGGATAGGGTGACTGGGCATAAATATGGGAAACTATATGAAGTTGTCTGCCTGACTGCTAAGCTGGATTCCTGGCTTTACGGACTAACTCATACTGAAAACTTATACTCAACTGGAACATTTCTTGACATTGTTTCAATAAAGTTCTACTAACTTTAGGAAGCAAGAAGATCTTGACATGGCCTGAATAAGGCATCGGAATGAGAATTCACCACATGGCTAAAATTCTATAAAATGGACACTAATAACTCTACCTACCGAGTTCTCATCTTGACTGAATTCTACCACTATGTTAAAGACTACTCAAATCTCTAAAATGTATTTAGACACTTGAACATCAACATGACATTTAAGACTATCTTCATAACTACAGCCTCATGTAAAACTAGCATGTAACAATCTTTTCTAAACATGAAACATTTACTCTCTCTCTTCTAAGCAAGTGCTTATCACTATATCATTTAATAAGGACAGTTCACTGAAGGTTAAACATGAGGAACTGAAGCATGAATGGACAGTATACTAAATATGAAAATTAACTGAGGCCTGAGGAATAGAATAACAACCTCATGGATTTATCAATAGAACTAGACTGAGGCTACACATGACATAAATCTAAATGTAACTGATCACTAGGAATATAGCATAAGTCATGGAAATTTAGCACACTATAAGGCATGAGTACATGAGTCATGAGCTACATGAACTGAGTTTGGAGTTTCTGTATTGATGGAACATGATTCATAATACTGAGGAAACTGGAATTCCTTATATTAGAAACTATAAACGTACATGATTTTTTATTATGTGCTTGAATAGGAACTATGATCATAGAGATGACATGTAAGGCATGAGTAAATATTATGATAGTTAAACTGAAAATCTTTGCACTGAGGTAAGTATGGGTTGTGTATCAACCTCTCCCACTGCTTCTCTACACATACTGACATAACTACTAAAATCTAAAAGTCTGACATGGTTACTTGTTCTATAATCTACCCCTTGGCTTAATGTCGTTATTCTAAGTCCGAGAACTCTATAATAAACTCTAAAACAAACTAAAACCACTTTACTCTAGAGTCTGAGATATAGCAATGCTTAAAAACACTTACTTCTGATACATGATTCTTAGCTTTCGATTGCCCCAACAATCATCATAGAGAAACCTGAACGCTGATTAACTTTGAATTCTCAACTTCTCTTTCTACTAGTTCAATATAGAGATTCAAACTTAAATCAACTAAAACTAAGGTACTACCCCTTCATTCAATGATTGGTCCATCAGAAAACTGACATGGAACAAATCTATTACTGAAATTAACTAAAGGGATTTTTTGGAATACTATAACCAAGCAACTTCTATATACTCATCTTGCTAGTATAGATTTACCTACTGAAGTAAGCACTAAGAAAGGTTTTATTAAGATTTCTAGTCCGAGATAAAGTTGACTACTATGCAAGGAGTTACAAAAGACAGAGATGCTCCTGGATCTAATAAGGCATAAATATGTAAATAGAAGATTTGTAATGTACCAGTGACCACATCAGGAGAACTTTCCTATTCTTGTCTTGATGGAAGTGTATAAAGCGTATTTATGTGTTGCCCACTGGTAGCACTGGAAGTGGCGCCCTGCTGATTCGGGTGATCGAACTGAGCTGAAGAACGGTGGTACTGACATTATGAACTTGACTGAGGACAATCTCTGAATCTATGGCCTATGATTCCACACCCTAAACAAATATCACTGCCATCTCTACACACTCTCTTCTGTTCTTACCATATTCTCTGCAATGAAGATTACTACGAACACCCTTCCACTACCTTGTGACTTAGAGCCTGGTGCTCCATGTCGACTATAATTATTAGACTTAGGCACTAGCACTCTGACTGAAGAAAGAACTGGGGTTGAGAATTTTTGATGGAATAGGAAATGATTACCACCCTCTGACCTTGACCTAAAACCACTTGTTGTGACTCTCTTATTCCTTCTATCTTCCTTCCTATGCTTCTTCCCCTTACTTTACTGAGTATGAATCCAAACCTTATATAGGACAACAACATGTAGGTTATTCTGAGAAACTACTAAATTGGTTAAAGTGGTGAATGGAGATCTAAATTTTGCATGGGAGACATGCTCATTCAGGGGATCTGCCTGAACGGGTAAAGGGGCTGGCTAATTTCCAGTTCTTCTTCCGTTAATCTTTTTGGGAGGCATGTACTGTAATTGGAAGAAAGAAAATGATTATATTGAGAATCTAGATTGAACTCATGTTCACTCACATGACATGAATATTGAAAGAAGGGAAACTTTTCATAAAATATCTCATATCCTCCTGTCCATAAGTATGGCATGCTATACATCCATGCACAAGACTTTACTTGATGCATCTTTCAGACTCTCTAGGAATCTGTTAAACCTTAGTCTCTGAATCCAAGTATGTAACACCCCAAGTTTGTACTCCAAATGCTACACGGTGGTTACGACCCCAAAGGACCACAACCTAACCCATGACTGATATCTGTTGTGAGCACTGAAACATGATACTATAATAACTATTAAAAATAAAGTAAAATGCCATAAGGTTCAAAATCGATAAATACTAATAAAATATATCATCTGTGATAATTTCTATAAAACTGAATACTAACTGAAAACTAATCTGAAAAGCCTCTAATTAAAACTGTCTAGAAGTGGAGTTAATGGGACAACTCCCCCAACTAACTCCATCTACTGAAATACTAAGTCTACTAAAATAATAAAATAAAAGAATATCCTCGAATAATGAGGACTCACTGCTAATCTACTACTGCTGGTTGAATTTTAGTCTATCTATGCTCGGTTAGGAACCTGGGCGTCCAAACTTATGATATGAGACATCATAGAGCAAAGAACGAGTATGCGTCAGTACTTGAAATCTTCTTGTATGGTAGATGAGGTAAGGTTGAATATAAGCATTCATATGAATGTATAGTAACTGACTAAATGATCCAAAATAACTGAATATTAGAGTATATGGATAAGTGATACCACTGAAATCACTGAGTATGCAATACAGTACATATACATATAGACTGTAACTGTGCTTCTCTAAAGCTGAGCACTGAGTTCAGAAAACTGAGTAACTGATATCAGAAGTTACTGATAACTAATTTATTGATACTGATTGACTGTGTCTGATAGCCCTAATTCTCTAACATGAACTGAGTTCTAAACTAAAGACTAAAACTGAAACTGTGAGAGGTAATCATCTAACCAACATACCCCAAATAAGATAAGATAACTGAGTTTGGATCAATGTTGTAACCCCAATTAGAAGGGTGTTAGCACCAAGCCACACGTACTATCAACTGTTGTAGAGTAAGTCCAAACTAATGGGTGACCCTTGAGATCAGTCCTAAACTAGCGGGTGATCTCTAAGTATGTCAGTCCTATCTAATGGGTGACATCTCATAACCTACGCTATCTACATAGTTTTGGAAATTAGGGATTGTTTCTCGGGACCCAATCCTAACTAACGGGTAAGCCCCTATCCCTAGGCTCACTCGGTGTTGAATTATACTCCTAATTGAAAGACATTGAACTGATTATACTGCCCTGGATTGGACTGATACTGAGTTTACAGAGTTTTCCTGAGTTTTGTAACTGATTAAGGGTACTGCTGATCGTGACATGACTGACACTATTCTGTAACTGACATTCGCTCTAGGTTAACAGCTAAATTATCAGGTATTAAATACCCCAGGACTCGATAGCATGAATATTAAAGCAAAGCATAATCATGAATAACATAACAATGTTCCCTTGGTCCTGATTTATTCATAGAGAAATTTCATCAAACACTTGTAATGCATTACCTTGAACATGAATGGGGAATACATGTTAGCATGCTATATATTGCATTATTCCATTCTCTTAGATACTTTATCAAACACATGGGAAGCATACTGTAATACCCCACATGTTTCTAAGCTAAGAAGTGAATAAGTATTCCTACGTATGAAATCTCCTATTCTGTGATTCATACTTGCATACATGACTTACAATGAATATATTAGTGATAGGATAGCTTATGATGCATTAATCATGTTCATATGAGTCACTTAAGGTAATACAAGCTAAGAGTTTTTGAATCCATAAAATTTTAGTCTTCGATTTTGCAAGGGTCATCTTTGAACGAGTATAACTAGATGTTCATGTGGTATTTTTGCTGATTTAGACCCACCAAATTGTAGAGAATCGAATTATATTTCCAAGATACCAATTTCGCCTTAATCCAATACCCGAGCGAAAAGTTATGCCCATTTTCATGAGAGACAGTAAGCATAGGCAATTGGTTAGGCGACGCCCAACCCAAGCATAGGCGATTGGTTAGGCGCCGCCAAACCTAGATTAGGCAATCACTTGGGGCTCCACTTAAGTCAGTTCTAGGTGCAAAAAACACTCTGTTTTGATTTATTTTAGGGGTAATTAAGTCTTTTAACACTCCCTACACGTCCCTAAACTTAACCCTACGAAATATATAGCTTCTAAATATATTACAACCCTATTATCATCTCAAAGCTCATCATCCAAGAGCACTAAAAGATAAAAACAACTAGGGTTGCATAACTAAGCTTGAAGATCCGATTTCAAGGAAATTCCTCCATCAATCATCAAGAATCTTCCTTCTAAGGTATGCATGAGTTGATTCATAGACTCCTTTCGTCCATGAAGCTCAAGAACCATCTTATAAATTATGTATTATGATGTTTATGTTGTTGGTGGTTGATGTTCATGTAGTTGGAGTTTGATGATGCTTAAGATGGGATCTTTGTATGTTTTGTGTGAGGGTATGGTGGTATTTAACATATAAACATGTGAAATTGGTGGTTGAATGTTTGAAATCTTGATGAATCCAACTATGCCTAAGATGTGCATGTAAGGTGTTTGTGAAAATACCTAAGGGAATAGAAATCATGCTTTTATGACATAATAAGTCTTAAATGACTATTCCATGTTCTAAGTTTATGTTCAACGTGATCCCCATGCTATTGTCTAGAATTGAAGAAGTTGTATGAGATGCTCATGATATTGTTGTGATATGGAATGACCATGATATTGAATACATGCAAGTATATAGATGTTGTGTGAATTCCCGATCATGTGATAGTTTGTTGAGAATCATTCTTATTATGAAATCCTTACTTATGATATTGTGAATTGTGGACTCAAATCTTGTGATCAAGTCATATCATGTGTGTCAGTTTCCTCCTATCGAGTCCTGGGGGTACTTGTACCCAAAAACTATAGTTGTGTGCCTAGATCCATGTCATATTTCACGATATCCGAACTCAAGCTATGATTCCATCGACTTCAGTTAGTCATATGACTCAGGAAAACCTCATGATCTTAGTCAATTGTCAGATAGAAGTAACATTCCGCCAGTCAATGGAATTCAGTAAGATTAAGTCATGTACAGTCAGTTATTCGTGTCCTGTCCTTCCATATGGGAGTAGAGGTTAGCACCGAGTGAACCCAAGGATGGGAACTCACCCGCCAGTTCAGGGTGTGATTCTTAGTAGGCATCCTTGTGTTCCAGAACTACGTATCTAGTGTAGGTTGAGACATCTTAACCCGTCATATTAGGGTTGATGAGGTGGCTTAACCCATCAGTTTAGGGTTCCCACCATTCTCATTGAGTACCCGCTAGATAAGGGTCACTTACAGGCTGTCCTTACCCGTGGCATAGTATTGACACCTCTCCAGTCGGGGAAGAGATTGGACCCCATCTTAGCCATAACAGCATACATGGGGCATGCCAGTTAAACACTACTTCCCACAGTTTCAGTATCAGTCTCAATAAAAGAAATCAGGGCGTTCTTCATATTTTAGTATTTACAGGACTGTAAGATACACTCGTCCATGTTATCAGTTTCAGTATCAGTCATGACAGTTATCAGTAAACCATGTATTAGCTTACAGGTCATGCTATCACGTGTTCACGGTCCCAGTTTCTATATATGTGTGTTTGCACTCCCAAATTCATATTAGTCAGTCAGTGTTGTTCATGCATGAAACCCTTTATGTTCATCCTACCTTCCTCGTATACTCAGTACTCCAGTTGTACTGACGCATTTGTGCTATGGTTCTTTCTTTTCATGTTACACCATAGGTTCAGAGACACGAGTTCCAGCCCAGTAGTAGCTGTAGCATTCCAGTTGCAGAGACACAGTGAGTCCTCATTGATTTGAGGACAATATAATTTGATACATTTATTTATTTCTTCAGTTCAGTTTTACAGAGTTAGTTGGAGACATGTTCCTTCAACTCCTTATTTAGATAGTTTAGAGGCTTTCAGATTTATGTTCAGATTTACGTTCAGACTTAGCTTTCAGATTGAGTTGTTTTGGGTATTTTCACCCACATGGTTGTATTCAGTTGAACCTTATGGCCTTATAGTTCTATGTATTCCGAATTATTATATCATGATTTGCAGTATACAGGTATAAATATCAGTCATGGGTTATCTTGTGGTCCCTCGGGGTCATGAGCACCGTGTAGCATTCCAGTTCAGCGAATCGGGGTGTTACACATACTTGTTTTACTAAATCATAAACACTCAGGGTAAATATGGTTATAACAATCAATTTGAAAACTGAAGGGTTTATCATTAATATCATGTAAATCAACACATATAATGATTTATTTCATGAAGGCTTGTAATTTAATCATGGACTAAGACCCCACAGTATCATGAACCTAAATTCAATTTAATTCAAACATAAAAGTTCATATTTCAACAATCTTGTAATTTGAAAATGGATTTGTGGACTCTATGAGAGAAAGGAACCCATAGATAAAACACCTATCATTCCTTACAAGATTCTTTCTTAAAGGTTTTTAGAGAAACTCTTAGGCTTGTTCTTGATTTCTTGAACTAGGGTTTTTTGCCTCTTGAGAGAGAATGCCTTTTAATTTGGGGAAAAGTTGAATAATGAATGACCTAAAACATTTTTAGGGTTTAAATCCCATATCTGGGCATATTATGGGAAACGATAGTTTTAATCCTGGATGAAATATTTAATTTTTGTCAAAATTTTTTTATTTGGGCCCTTGGTGAGATGCGGTGGTATCATGTTTCCACCTTGGATGAGACTTGGAAGTTCACCGCAATGCAGTGGATTGCGTAGGTACACTGGAAATTGACAAATATGAAAATAATTTGTGGTGCGATGCGCCGGTATCGCGGTACCCCACTGGAAACTGAAAATTTCCATTTTGACATACTCCGCAATGCGCTACTAGCCTGAATGACTATATTTAGCGGCTGAAACTTAAAATAGCTATAACTTTTTACTTGGTTGTTGCATTTAGATGAATTTAATATCATTGAAAAGCTAACTGAATTTCATATACATTTGTAGGCTCTAAAAAATACTAAGCATTTCAAAAAATTTATATAGAATAACTCTTGGACTAAGAGTTAATTTTTCTAGGAAAATACGGGGTATTACAACAGCTTTAGAGATCCTAGGAGCTTTAGGGATCATCGCTAAAGCAGCTAATTAATCTCTTTAGCGGCACCCGCATGCCTGGGAAGGGTATAAATACCCACTTAGACCAATTTTTCACCATTCTCTAGAATCTAAAACCCTAAAAAGTGAGAGTTTTTAGTAGAAACAATTGTGGGGGATTGTGGAGCCTTAGTATCAGTGATTTATGCGATTTTTCTTCAAACTGGAGGTAAGATTTCATCATTTCCATAGTGATTTCTACATGTTTTATGAAAATCCCCAAAATCTTGGTGGCTCAATTTTAACACCAAAATAGCTCAAAATTCACCCATTTTTAGGGTAAATTTTCTTGGAGCATAGGCGGGCATTGAGTTGATTTCAGAAACGTGATTTTTGTAAATGGTCCCTAAATAGGACTTTTATGTAATTTTAGACCCAAAGCACAATAGTGAAATATGGGTATCATTGTTCTTATTTTGATTAGTAGATTGTGATTTTAATAGGGTGGCACTTTGTAGAAACTTCTCAGAAAGGGAAATAGGTAATTTAGCAGATTCTTCAGGCTTTCTTCAGTGCCTAGGTAGGCTAGGTTTACCTTCTTCATAGAATGAGTTATTTCTTGGAATGATTATGATATTATGCTAGATATGGGGTGGGATTTAGGTGTTAGAAGTTTGAATGAGAATTTTTGGTTAATTTGACCGTTAGGTTATCTTGAAATCGAAGAACTGGAGTAGTTGGCATATTTATTCATAACTTAGGTGAACTAAACCCTTTTGACGTATATTTAGGATGGAAATGCTTTAATTACTAAAGATTAGTGAAAGTTTTCCCTAGTTAATTTCGTTAGAGTAATATTGTCCTTAGTGGTTTAAGATAAGAGATTGTGTTAGTGCCACCATTTTTGGTAAGATTGCCTTATTTGCTCATGTGTGGGAAGGATCTCTGTCTTAAGACTAATTACGGATTACTTGATATCTAGGATTGAACTTAGATACCTTATCCTAGTACGGGGTAAAAGTTCCTTAACTAAGCTATTGGGGATTAGGCATGGGCCCTCTTCCCATCTTAAGGCAAGACTTGGATTAGCCTTCTGGGCTTAGTTGCATATGTTATACTTTTACAAATCATGGGTTTGACACTCGAAAATATTGAATATATTTATTTTTTATGTTAGTTGGATGTTGGAAGATCGTTAATTTCAGGTATTATTAATGATATTACTTAAATACATGATATATGACATGGCTTGTATGTATATAATATTGAGATAACTTCTGAACATTACTAATGATATGAGTCATAGATATCTGATTAATGATTTGTTGACTTATATACATGCATGATCATTGATATGGTCTCTGAATATAATAATAATATGGCATATATATATGTTATGGCTCGTAGTCAAATTAAGGCCTTAGTGATACAAAATGGCTTATGAATATTATATGGATTACCGATATAATATGGCATATAGATATCATGTGGTCCATAGATAGTATTAATGAATCCTAACCATGATGTGGCTTATTGATATAGGTAATGGCTTACAGACATAATTTGTTGACTTATAACTATAATGAAACTTGGAAATGTTTTGAATAGGGAGCAACAACTTTTTCTTGCGCAACCAATAACTGAAATGGTGGTGTTTACTACTCTATAGGCTATCAATGGCTTAAATACACCAGGACATGATGGTTTTAATACATGTTTCTTGAAAAAATACTAGTCAGTGGTGGGCACATATGTTACTAATGCAGTTCTACAATTCTTCACCACTTGTAAATTATGTAGTCCTATCAAATGCACTTTAGTCACTCTTATACCTAAGGTGGATAATCCTATAACAATTGGTGAGTGTAGACCTATCTCTTATTATTTTACTATCTATATGATCATTTTCAAGGTAATGACATCCAGATTACTGCAGGTAGTGAGTTTCTTGGTTGATACTAATCATACAACCTTTATACCCAGTCAAACACTGAGTGGAAATATCATACTCAGTCATAAATTAGAGAGAGGGTATGGAAGAAAGGGTATCTCTAAGAGATGTATGATTAACATTGACATGATAAAGTCATATGACTCATTGAAGTGGGATTTCTTAGAGAAGATTCAAATTGAAAAAAAATTCCCTGATCATCAAATGGATTATGCAATGTGTTACAACTATTTATTACTCAGTAATGGTTAATGGGAAAGGCACTAGACTTTCCATACTAAGAGGGGAATTAGGAAATGATATCCTTTGTCTCCTTACCTCTTCGTTTTAGCTATGGATTACCTCACAAGGATACTTAAGACCTTACATAATAATGTAAATTTCCACTATTATCCAAGATGTAGGCCATAAAAAATTGTTCAACTCAGTTTTACTGATGGCTTATTATTATTTTACAGGGGTGATTTCAAATCTGTGAAATGATTACACTTATGTTTTGAAATGTTCTCACATGTTTTAGGCTTGTTAGAAAATAGTTGTGTAATGCCCCGAGTCTGTACCCCAGACGCTACACGGTGCTAGTGACCCCAAGGACCACCAGCTAACCCATGACTTGTACCTGCTGTGAGCACTGAATAATAATAATTCTGTAGTAGTAATATTTATATATATCTGAAATTAATGCGGAAGTTAGGTTGAACTCTCCATAAGGTTCATAACTAAAAACAATATCTATTAAATGGATACTAAAAAACTTGAAAATATCTGTCTAAAGTACTCTAGTCTGAAAGCCTCTAACTGTCTGAATATGGAGTTGATGGGAAAAACCCCAAACTAACCCCGACTACTGAACTGCTGATAAACTGAAATAATAACTTTGTCCTCGAACTAAGAGGACTCACCCTTAAGTCTTCTGCTAATATGTTGGACTACTAATTACGGTTAGGCGCCCATATGTCTGAACCTATGATATAAAATATCATAGCGCAAAAGAAAAGTATGCGTTAGTACTTTGAATGTACTGGTGTGCTAAGTGAGGTAGGCTGATATGCATGGGTTTCTATAAATCAACAATAACTAGCTGAGCAACATGGTCATAACTGAATGAGAGTACATGCATGAATACATAAACTATAACTAAGGTCATGATAACACTGAATACTGAGTTCTGCATACTGATTAACTAACATTTGAGTTTACTGATACTGTATTACTGATAGCTAATAACTATTTTTGACAGTTCGATTTCTGAAGAACTGATCTAATTTCTACACTAATTTAGATGACATTATCTGATAGTCCAGAATCTATAGAACTTATTGAGTTCTGTACTGAGATTGAAACTAAAACTAAAACTATGGGACGTAGTCATGTAACCGACATACCCTTCTCATAATGGATTGGGGTCAAACATGTACCCTAGTTGGAAGGGTGTCAATATCTTGCCACAGGTACTTACTCTGGCTGTGTGGATCCACTATACTAATGTACTGTATTGTCCCGAAGGACTTAGGGTGTCAAGCCTAAACTGATGGGTGACCCCTGCAAGAAAGTCAAGCCTAAAATGATGGGTGACTTCTCATATCCTACGCTGGCTATGTAGTTCTAGAGTAAAGGGACTGCTACTAATGACTCTGCTTATCTAAAGGGAAGCCATCACCCCTGCAGACGCTTGGTACTGAATTCTACTCCCAACTAAATAGACACAAAACTGATTTCTAGACTTCACTAGGATTGAATAAACTATTACTGATCGTGTTATCTAACTGAACTAAGTTCACTGGGTTTTGTTGACTGAAGGAATACTATGGATTTCTATTAACGGACTGGGTTTACTTATGGTCTGAACTGACACTGGGACTGATTACTGAGTACTACTATTTGTGACACTACTGAGACTGTTCTGTAACTACTGTAGCTCTGGATAAACAACTAGATTTGTTAGGTATATAATACCCCCAGGACTAGATAGCATGAAAAGTAAAACACTGCATGACTTTAATAGCATAATAGTACTTGATTACCAATAATGCATTCATTTAGTTATTTTTGTCAAACACTTGATATACATGGGATTGTTCATGAATAAAATCACATAATTCTTGCACTAGTAAATTCACATAAGCATTTTGAAAAACACTTGGGGAGCATCAGTTTTCCACATATCAATAAATATGTAATACTATCATGGATACTACATTTAATTTGCAAATTCCAGAGTTCAACATGAAGTTTACATAATTCAATCCACACTAACGAGTTTTCATGAATATTGTGATAATCCATGGAATTGAAAATCCATTTGACATGATAATCAAGATTACATTCAATCCAACATGAAATCTATGAAATAAATAAACTTGTAGTTTAAAAGAGTTTCTTGAACTCCAGGGGTGGAAGGAAACCCTTGGATGAACACTTCACATACCCTGGTACTTGTATTAATGAAGGTTGATGGTGAGTTCTTGAGTCTTGAATTTGAAATCAAAGGCCCTAGGGTTTGTTCTTGAGAGAAATTTATGATGAATGGATGAATTTTTCCCTTGAAATTGCTTAATTTTGTTTTTTTTGGGATGAATAAGATGGGAAAATAACCCAATTACCCCTGAGGATGCGACTTTTTAATTACTAAAAATTATGCCCAACGATGCACAGACTAACGTGCCACATCAATTAGGTCAATGCGATGGCTGATGCGATGTGTTGAGTTTGCGTTGGCTCACTGGAATTTGAAACTAGGAGTTGAGGAAAATATTTATCGACGCGATGGGAGACGCAGCGCATCGAGATAGCGTTTATCTACTATTTTAGATTTCCAAACGTGCCTTAAACGATGTTTGAAAAATTTGAAACTCATCTGAGAACACCTATTCACATTCCTGATCATGAACCAACCTAGAATTCGACATTTTAAGGTCGTAAGGATCGTAAAATAGGATCGCCAACTTATGAAGGCTAAATAAATCCTAAGTACAAACACTTAGCTGAAATTTCTAAGTTTGGGACCCCTTTTCGAGCATTAACGGACTAAATTAAGCTAAGGATTTTGCAGGATCTTACAATATCTCTCCCTTGGGGACATTCATCCTCGAATGAGACTGACTGACTACAATGAGAATACAGAGAGACTGAACTTGCTTATTGAGCATGCATAACTGAAACATGGTTTCATAACTGAAACTACTGATATACTAAATTTTCTTACTGAACATGCATGACTGAAGCATGACTGAATTCCTGAGACGTGACACATAATTGATTTATTTCATGAAGATATGCATAATATTAGAATACTATGCAACTGGACTGATATCAAATTCATAAGGGAGATCTAAACATGGAACTGAGTAAGTTCAAGAAAAGACTGTTACCTTGAGCTGAGTCTGAGTTTATGGAGAAGAGGTGAGGATATTTGGTCCGCATATCTTCTTATTCTTCCCAAGTAGCACCCTCAATGGACTGATTCTTCCAAAGAACTTTTACTAGAGGGACTTCTTTGTTCCTCAGTATGTGAATCTAATAGTCAAGGATTTTGACTGGAACCTCTTCATAAGAGAGACTATTCTGAACATCTATACCCTCTATAGGGACTACAACTGCTGGGTCACCTATGAAATTCTTTAGATAGGAGACATAAAACACTGGATGGACTGAAGCTAAGTATGAAGCAACTCAAGCTCGTAGGCTACCTTTCCAAAATAATTGAGAATTCTGTAAGGACTGACATATAAGGAACTGAGTTTCCCCTTCTTGCCAAAACTTTTCACTCCTTTCATAGAAGAGATTTACAAATACACAAAATACCAATCTCAAAATCTATATCCTTTATAATACCCCAAAATTTTTCTAGCTTAAATTCGTTCCTAGATTGTTAAGGGATGTCTTCCAAAATGAATAATATTTGTTTCATATAGAATTTTCTATATTTTGACTTTTCATTATGTGGGAAATTAAATAAGATTTCCATCGATACTAAATTCGCCCAAATTCAACACTCGCTAAAGAAGTTAGAGTATTTTTAAGATGTAGTGGGCCAACTGGGCAGACACCGCATCACAGTGAAGGATAATTTCATAATTGCACTTTCCAGTGGACCACCATGATATTGGCGCATCAAAGTGAGGTCTAAATTCCCATTTGTCAATTTCCAGTGGACCTCTGCGATATTGGTACGTCGCGGAGAGGTCCATTTTCCCAATTGTCAAATTCCAGTAGTCCAACACTATAGTGGTGCGTCGCGCCGAAGGAGAAAATGGCATTTATATAGGGTAACATGATGGTGGAACGTTGCATTGAAGTTTCAGGTCCCAATTATCAAAATCTAATGGGACAATATGATAGCTCTGCATCGCAGAGGTCCCCAATTTCCAATTCGTCAGTTTCCAGTGAGCCACCGCGATAGTGGTGAGTCGCGGTGGCCCATTAAATTGGGACCCAGTTTCATTTTTCAAGCTTCATTTAGGAGTTTAAAGAGGGTATTTTGGACTTTTTCCCATCCCCCAAAATCGTCCAAACACAAGATTTAAGTCTATTACATGCATTTTATGATATATTCCTCAAAATTTCTCTCAACCAAAAGTCTAAACTTCAACAATCAACCTCAAGAATCCCAAAATCCCACCACACTTTTTCTAAATTAATTCAAGATGCCCAACACAAGAATTCCAAGAACCATAATTCAAGAGCACAAATAGGGTCTCAAAAGCAAACTTGTTCATCTAATTCATCATCCAAGTTATGTGGGGTTTTGAACAAGGATAAATCTTTCATCCTTGTGCCCAACAACTTAATTTAAATTACAAATTACTATGTTTTGTATGATTTTAAATGAAATTTAAGTTAGGGTTTATACCCAATGTTACAAATTACATGATTTTGAGATTTTAAGTGATTTGGATATTGAATTACATGTCTACTTTCAAAAAATTAATGTGTATGATCGTATTTTCCATATTTTAAGTTGAATTATGAATATTTGTATTATCAAGCATATAACTTATGGTGTTTGAAATGAAATTGAATAATTGGTCACTAAGCCCTAGTTTGTATGTTGACATTTCAAGAAAGACTATGTTTTAAGCATCCCATGACTAGCTATTTATAGATTTTGATAAAGAAAGTTGATTTATTGATCCAAGCAAAGATAGGAATCCACATTATTCATATAGTTTATGATTTAAAGAAAAGAGAAGTATAATTGGTTTTCATTATAAACCCTTGGGTTGTTTTAAAGTGGAATTACTACAAGTTCTGAGCAATAAGTATGGGAGTAGTATTTAGCACCGAGTTGGGTATGATCCCAAGTTTTTATGTCCTAGAACTACGTGCCATCGTAGGTTTTTGATTTTCCCATTGTTGGCTAAGATAGTGATCATTTAAGTCAAGGTTCTATTCTAATGGAAAGGATAGATCAGCTCTTCCCAACGTGGGCAACACGTTGGACTCCATGTCAGCTCACATGTTTTATGTCGGTTAGAAAAAGCTACCAAAGTTCCAAGATTTCCCAAGGATCCCAAAGCTTCTATGTTTCAAAAGAAAAGAATGATAGAAAAATTTTTATAAGACTAAGTGTTATGATTCACTAGATTTACAAGTATAATTTGTTATCCATGATTTTATATTTCGATATTTCAGATAATCAAGATTATATCAGTCATATATATCTAGCATGTATTTACTTTCTAATTATGATGATGTCTTACTTATGCATTACACCCCCATATACTCAGTACATCCTCAAAGTGTTGATCCACATATATGTCTATGTGCTACATTGTCTTATAATGTAGGTTCAGGTGCTCAGTATTAGTAGCGTGAGTAGTTCGAGAATCTTTATATATGTTCCCACAGTTGGTGAGTCCTCATGATTCAAGGGCCTATTTCTTTAGATTTCCAGCTTTCATAGTAATTGAGTAATAATTTTTCAGTTTAGTCTGAGTCAGTTGGGGATCTATCCCAATGGCTCTCTATCTCTTTAGTAGTAGAGGCTTGTCGAACTACGAGTTTATTTACAAACTTTTAGTAGTTACTATTTAGATTGTATCTTTCGTTCATTCAGTTCAGTTTTGGTATGATACAACATTTTTTCTTGACTAGTTTATCTTAAAGTAAGGTTTCAACCTAATAGTAGGCACAAAGGGTTAGCTTAGGGATACTCGTAGCCTTGAGCACCATGTGATGTTTTGGGATCAGATTTCGGGGCGTTACATCCTTTCTATGCTCATCAGCATATGATTTCTATCGGCTTTGAGATGTCTTAAGACTTTCCCTGATCAACTGAACTTTCTCTAAGGTATCAAATACCAAGTTAGGCCCTACCACTGTAGCCTCTCCCACTTAAACCAACCAATAGGAGATCTATATCTCCTCCCATAAAGCACCTCAAATGGAGCCATCTAAATGCTAGAATAGTAACTGTTATTATACACAAACTCAATTAAGAAAAAATGGTCATCCCAACTACCCTTAAAGTCAATGGCACACGCCCTTAGCATATCTTCTAAAGTCTGAATGGTCCTTTCTTCTTACCCATCTGTGTAAGGATGGAAGATTGTACAGAGGTGAACTTGGGTACCAAGACCCTTTTGGAAGGATTTCTAGAAATAAGAGGTGAACTGCGTACCTCTATCATAAATTATGGATAATGGAACTCTGTGTAATCTGACCAACTCTCTAACATAGAGCTTGGCATAATCCTCGGCTAAAAAAAAGGTATGGAGTGGTAAGAAATGTGCTGACTTGGTCATCCTGTCTATGATAACCCATATGGAATCATGATGACATTGAGTACGAGGAAAACCCATCACAAAGTCCATGCTCACTTTTTCCCATTTCTATATGGGAATACGGAACTCCTGCATGGACCCACTAGGCTTCTGGTGCTTAATCTTAACCTGCTGACACGTTGAGCACATGGCTACAAACTCTGCAATGTCTTTCTTCATCTCACTCCACCAATAGACTTCCCACAAGTCGCGGTACATCTTGGTGGCCCTTGGATGAATTGAGTAGCGCGCACCATTCGCTTCTAAGAGAATCCACTAACTCAAGTAATCTACACCTGGCAGACACAGCCGTCCCTGAAAACGTAGTACACCATCTCCCTCTTGGGAGAAAACCTTTATCTTCTGATCTCTTACTGATTCTTTCAACTTAACTAGACTGGGATCCGTATCCTGCTTTTCCTTCACCTCAGAAACTAAACATGATTCTGAATTACTATGCACCCATACACTACCTTCTGCTGAATCTACTAAGCAGATACCTAGTCGGGCAAGCTGATGAACTTCCTGAACTAACTTCTTCTTATAATCTTCCACGTGAGCAACACTACCCATACACATCCTACTGAGAGCATCAGCCACTATATTGTCCTTTCCCGGATGATACAGAACACTCATGTCATAGTATTTTAACAACTATAACCACCTCCTCTGATAGAGGTTTAGGTATTTCTGAGAGAATACATACTGTAGTCTCTTATGGTCAATGAACACACCAACGTGCACTCCACACAAATAGTGCCTCCAAATCTTTAAGGAAAATACTATAGCTACGAACTCAAGATCATAAGTGGGATAGTTCTTCTAATGGATCTTAATCTATCTAGAGGCATGGGCTATGACCTTACCTCTCTGCATCAAAACACACCCCAAACCAACTCTAGAAGCATCACAATATATCACAAATCTGTCTGAACTATCTGGCAAGGTCAAAACTGGGGCTGTAGTGATTTGAGTCTTCAACTCCTGAAAACTCTTCTCACAAGAATCTGACCACTGGAATTTGACTTTCTTATGAGTCAATATGGATATAGGGGATGCAATAGAAGAAAATCCCTCAACAAACCATAGGTAATAGCTAGCCAAGCCTAAGAAGCTCCTAATATTTGATGGAGATATAGGTCTGGGCAAGCTTCTTATTGCTTTGGTCTTTTGGGGATAAACCCTAATGCCATCACCGAAAATGACATGGCCAGGGAAAGCTACTGACCTTAGCCAAAATTCACACTTACTGAATTTGGCGAACAACTGATGGTTTCTGAGAGTCTGTTATATTATTCTGAGATGACCTGCATGATCATGCTCACTGCAGGAGTAGAAAAGAATGTCATCTATGAATACAATAACGAACATCTCCAAGTACTACTTGAATACATGGTTCATCAAGCCCATGAAAGCAGTTGGGGTATTGGTAAGACCAAATGACATGACTAAGAATTCAAAGTGAACATACCAAGTTCTGAAGGTTGTCTTCGAAATCTCACATTCTCTGACTCTGAGCTAATGATAGCCTGATCTGAGGTCTATCTTAGAAAAGTAACTGGCACCCTGAAGTTGGTAAAATAAGTCATTAATTCTGGGAAGTGGATACTTGTTCTTGACTGTGACTTTGTTTAGTTGACGATAGTTAATGCACATTCTAAGAGAACCATCTTTCTTACGCACGAATAGAATGGGTGCACCCCACGGGGATACACTAGGTCTAATGAATCCCTTATCTAGGAGATCCTTCAACTATTCCTTTAAATCCTTAAGTTCTGTTGGAGCCATTTCTATGGAGGGATAAAGATGGGCTGTGTATCTGGTAGAAGGTCGATTCCGGAGTCAATTTCCCTTTCGCGAGAAACACTGAGAAGATCTTCGGGAAACACAATTGGGAATTCACATGCTACTTTCACTGATTCAAGATTATGGTTATTTGAACTAGAGTCCTAAACTCGAACAGGATGATAAATGCATATCTTGGATATCATTCTCCATGCCCTAAGGTAAGAAACAAGTTGACCCCTAAGTGCTAAAATACTACCCCTCCACTCTAGGATAGGTTTATTTTGAAATTGAAATTGGACAATTCTATTTCTGTAGTTAACTGAGGCATAGCACGAATGAAGGCAATCCATGTCGAGAATGACATCAAAATCTGTCATTTGTAATTCTACTAAGTCTACTGAAGAGACTTTCTGAGATACCATAACCAGAAAGTTCTTGTATACCCACCGGGCTATGATAGATTTACCCACTAGGGTAGAGACTAAAAAAGGCTCTGCTAGGATTTTGAGACTTACTTTGAAGTCAACAGCTATATAAGGATTCACAAAGGACAAAGAAGCTCCTGGATATAGTAAAGCATAAATATGTAAATGATAAACTTGTAACGTACCAGTGACTATATCTGGAGAACGTTCCTAATCCTATCGGGACTGAAGTACATATAATATTTTTGGATGCTGACCACTGGTAGCACTGGAAGAGGAACCCTGCTGAGTTGGGCGACCGACTAGAACTAACGACTAATGGGACTATCCCTATTGGCACAACTCCCTACCTTTCTGAGCAACTACCCGACACTGTTGAATTTGATAGTCTGGCTTGCCACACCCGAACTACACCTTACAACCAGCTCTACACTTACCCTGATGGTGTCTTCCATATTTTTGACATAGAGGATTCGTACGGGCACTGTTAACACTGCCTTAGGACTTAGAGCCTGGTGCCCTACCCCTATTATTATTTTAGAATTTGGGTAATGGGGTACTGGCTGAAGAGGGTGTTGGGGATGAAGACCTCTAATAAAATTAAGGACGGTTACCACTTTCTTACCTAGGCTGAGCGAAGTTGAAGTTACCTATTCTAGCTCTCTTATTATCCCTCTCATTTTCTTTATTCTTAGCCTCTTCTATTTGTTGAGCATGGACCATGACCCTGGATATGTCCATCTCCTTAATCAATATTGTGATCCTACACTCCTTGACCATACTATTAGACACACCCAAATTAAACTTACTCATCTTGGATCTGCTATCTGCTACAACGTGAGGGGCGTACCTGGCTAACTGAGTAAACTTGAGAGAATACTCTTGCACTGTCATGTTGCCCTACTTCAGATTAATAAACTCCAAAACCTTAGCTTCCCTAAAATCCAGTGGGAAGAACCTGTCAAGGAAAGTAGTGGAAAACTCCTCCCATTCTATGGGACCGGCATCTGCGACCGTCTCTGCCTTCACTGCTTGGACAATGAGCGAGCCACATCCTGTAACTGATGTGTAGAAAACTCAGTACTCTCACTTAAAGTCACCCCCATAATATATCTAACCTTCTGCACCTGATCAAGGAATTCCTGTGAGTCCTCCCAAGCTGCTCCTAATTTAGTATCACGACACGACCTATATCAACTCAACCATATTCCTTCACCCTGTTACTCCCTTTTGGGAGCCATTTTTTCTTTCATTTCAAACCTCTTTTACCCTTTAACATATTGGGAATTGGTGGTTTAACCTTAGGCCACTCAATCAGATATTTGAAAGAGGTCTTTAGTGTCTTAGTCACCTTATACTCATCCCTTTCAAACACATTAATCATGCATAAGTCTTTATATAAAGTATTTTCAATGGGGTCCTTGTAAATATCAAATACCACTTATTCATCATCTACCCTTATCTTCAGTGTTCCTTCTCTAACATCAACTAAAGCCCCTTCGATTTCTAAGAATGGACACCCCAAAATAATTGGTACTTGTTCATCTGCCACAAAATAAAGAACAAAAAATTCAGCGGGAATAATAAACTTACCAACCTTTATGAGGACATCCTCAATGATTCCATCTGTATATGCTATAGATCCATCTGCTAGCTGCATCACCACTCGTGTCGCTTCAGGATCTCCCAAGCCCAATTTTCTAAACAATGATAGTGGCATTAAATTTTTGCTTGCCCCTAATTCACTCAATGCATGGACTTCTTTTCTACCGATTTGAATAGGGATAGCAAACTTCCCTTGATCTTTTAATTTCTTGGGAATTTTTTATGTCATTACCATACTACACTCTTCAGTGAGTGTTATAGCTCCCACATCTTGCAGTTTCACACTACATCCCTCATGTACTTATCATACTTAGGCATACTCTATAGAATATCTAGAAAAGTTAGATTAATATGTAACTCTCTAAATATGTCAATGAACTTTTTGAACAATGCATCCTCCTTCACTTTTATGTACTTTTGAGGGAAGGTCAATGGTAGTGTCTTTTTCTTTTTTGGTTCAACAACTTTTTCATTTAAGTACTTAGACTTCCTTGAACTTTTAGCAACTCTTTCATTTACCTATTGGATCACCACCTCAGCATCTACCTCCTTTGTTTCCTTGGAAGGTCTTCCTTAAAGATCTTTACCATTCTGCAAGGTGATTGCCATGACTTTCTTTGGATTTTCTGTATCAGAGGGAAGACCACCTTGAGGAAGGGTATTTAACACTTGTTGTATCTGCCTAACCTGCAGCTCTAAATTTCTCTGCGCCACTTTTTGATTTTGTAATTCTACCCTTTGACTATTTAGATCCGCAATCAATTGTGTTTGACTAGCTACAAGTTGCTTCATCATCTCTTCTATATTTCTAGTTGATTGACTCAATTGGGCCTATGGTTGTGGGGCATTCCATGACTAATATAGTGGTTGAGTTTTCCACTTCATGTTGTAGGCATTACCGTAATTTGACCTTTGAGCATTGCCCACATACATCACAGATTCTAGATTTGAAGCACACATAACTGCTACCTGACCACTATTACTGCATACCTCACACCAACCTATGGCTTGTTGGATAGCATTGATTATGGCTGCAAGTTGTGTTGCTCCCAACTTCATAGTGCTGAATGTTGTGTTGATCAAATTTTGTAAGACAGAAACCTATGCTGATAAGCTGTGAATTGGTCCACCTCCAATACTTCCGCAATCCTTTTTGTGGCACTTATAGAATCTGAATGTCACTCTGGATTTCTTTGTGCTATGCGGTTTAGCAATGTGTACAACTCATCATAAGTTAGCTCCAATGCTTGACCACCTGCGGATGAATCTAGCAAAATTTTTATATTGTGATCAAGAGCTTCTACAAAAGTATGAGGAAGTACCTCATTAGTCTGTTGGTGATATGGAAAATCTCAAACAAGAGCATTGAAGAACTCCAAAGCATGATAGAGGTTTTTATCATGCTTCTATTGGAAGCTCACTATCTCACTGCAAAGTTTCGTAGTCTTGCCCGATGGAAAGAATCTGATGAAGAATCTTCTAGCTAAGCCATCCCATGTTTTGATTGAACTGGACGACTCTTTCAACTACCTTTTAGCTTCCCCAATAAGTGACTAGGGGAAGAGTTTCAGCCTCACATAATCTGGAGTCACCCCAGTTGGAGTGAATGTATCTGTAAGCTCAATGATGGACTACAAGTGGACTTATGGATCCTCGTGTGAAATCCCTGCAAACTATCCACTTCTAATAAGAAGCTGCATTATATTGTATTTCAACTCAAAATTCCCCTCAGTTGCTGGTCTTTGAATTAGGGAAGTCAAGTTCGTTGGAAGTGGTACGTAAACTTCCATAACCTTCCTACCAGCTGCTTGTTGTCCAGCCATAGGAACAATATTCCCTTGGCCTTCTTGGGTTTGCGGAATTCTGGGGAGAAGGATTGCTTCTCTCTTGTGTTGATGGTAAAGTTACTCAAGTTTTGAGCTTGGTTCTACCAACTTCCGATCCCTTGCCAGCTTATAAACTTTGAAACCTATTTCCTTCTAAAACAAAACCAAGACCAATCATAAAAAACACGAAATAAATCAAAAAGTAAAACAAAAATAAATAATTGCTAAATAACAAGTCTTCGGTAATGGTGCCAAAAACATGACAGCGCCCAAGCGCACACACAAGTGTATGTGGTCTGCCAAGTAATATAGTGTCCTTCAAGAAAAATGAGTTATCAATCCCACATAGACTAGATTTGGCAACGATTTGATTTCAGTTCATAATTTAGATCAGCTTGATGCGAGAGTAACCAAAAGAGATAATTGAGCTTGTATATTGCAAGTAAATTAAATAATGCATAAAGTTAAGATATTAAAACAATCAATAGGAGAAAACCCAGGGTTGAAGAATTATGAACAATCATATTATGCTATTGGAGTTCATTCATTAACTTGCTTATCTTGGTTGTTGATTCGTAAGGTATATTGTGTGATTATGGTTTCCCAACCTCTAATCTATTACCTAAGTTGAACCTTACACCTACATCATTGAGCAGGTATGCAATAATTAATTTAAGTTCTCAACAAATATCATCCTACATATGAATCAAGTAAGGTATCTAAGTACATCCCTGTCCTAGATACTAATTCAAGTTTCTTATTTTATAAAGAATCAAGAACCATACTTTGCTTATTCTCGTGTTCTATCGCCATATTCCCTCTCCCGAGTTCACAAGGTTGACAATGGATGTATTCTAAGGTTTTTGAATCCATAAAATAGTTAAATCAAGAATAAACAAACAACCAATATTGATAAGCAAAGAAAACAAACTTAATCCATAGGAATAATAATCATGTTCTTGGCTTCAACCCCAAAAAGAGGGTTTAACCTTGAATAGAAATATTCATCATCCAATCCATTGGAATGATGATACTAACCATAAAAATACTAAATTAAAGAATAATAAAACCTAAAAAGAAGTTTTGGTAGCCTCCAATGATGTTCCAAGTTGATCTAGGGTTTTCTAGAGGTCCCAAGATTTTTAAAATATTTTTTAGGACGTTATATTTATAGTAGAAAAGTTATAAACCAAGTTATATTAGGTTTACATTATTTTTTCCTTCATATGGGTGAAATTTTCCCGATTTTGGTGCTCCCCACGTCGCGCTGTAGTTCTGAGTCACAATTTTCACAAAATCTGTCAAATTCCAGTAGCTAGTCGCGATTTCATCGCATCACGAGGCCTCTTTAAACCCCATTATATGCTACACACGCCAATGGGTAAAAAACATGGGCCTATTTTTAATCCAGTGATGTTGTGAAATTATCCATTGGCTACTTGCACAGTTTACACGTGCCCCATACCTTTCAGGGGTCCAAATTGCATCCAGTTTGCGTCTTGTGCTTCCGTGGTTATTTTCGAGACTTTTTGAGTTGTTTCCACTTGGTTTGAAGATTTTATATCCATAATATATCATAATAATCCATTTACAAAGCTTTATAATTTATTAAAAACATCAATTAAGAGCTCAAAACAAAACAACATCCTCACCGATGAACTAGAAACACGAGCTAAGCATAGACTAAATTCACATTGAGCTTTAACTCATTGTTTTCACTCATTTCTTGATCCAATTGACCCTTGAAAATTATAAGTAAGGTTTTTTATATATAAATACATAATAACAACCTTATTAACTCATTAAAACTCATTAGAACCCAACAAAAGAGACTAGAAAAACACCTAGCTTAAGCTAGTTACACTAGTTTTCTCGGTTGACTTCTAAATGCTCAAATTGAATCAAAACTCATGTGAAACCACCATTAAACATTGTAAAAACATAATTGGACACATAAATGCTCATTTATATCATTATCAACACATATATCATAAGAATCATCCTCAACATAAGTTTTAAAAGGCTAGAATACTATTTCTAGGATGCATAAATACACCCAACATCACTTAGACCCGGTAAAAGATGGCGGGTTCATTCGAGTGATGTACCGAATTCTAGTTGCAGTAGTATTGGCAACTGGGTTCTTCGAAAAGGCAGTTGGGCATTCATTTTGGGTTGCTACTAAATTGGATAGAGTGGTAAATTCAACCCTAAATTCCGTATAGGAGACATGCTCTCCTAGAGGATCGACCTGAATGGGATAAGAAGCTGGCTGATTTTCCGTTCTTCTTCCGTTCTCCTGGCTGATTTTTTGTTCTTCTTCCGTTCTTCTTGGAAGGCATGTTCTATAAATGGAAGGAAGAAAAGTATTAGATTAAGATTTTAATTTGAGCTTATGCTCACTCGCACGACATGAATACTAAAAGAAGGGAAACTTTTCCTCAAACATCTCGTAGCCTTCTATCCGTAAATGTGACGCACTATAAACCCATGAACAAGACTCTACTTGATACAACTTTCGCAATCCCTAGGACTTTGTTGAATCTTAGGCTATGATACCAAGTTTGTACCCCGAATGCTACACGGTGCTAGCGACCCCAAAGGACCACTAGCTAACCCAAGACCAGTTCCTGCTATGAGCACTGAATAATAACAATGTTGTAGTAGTAATATATGTATATATATCTTAAATAAATACGAAAGTTAGGATGAACTCGCCATAAGGTTCATAACTGAAAACAATTACTAGTAAATAGATACCAAAAAACTTAAAATATCTATCTGAAGTACTCTAGTCTGAAAGCCTCTAACTGTCTGAATATAGAGTTAATGGGACAAGCCCCCAACTAGCTACTGATAAACTGAAATAATAACTTTTTCCTTGAACTAAGAGGACTCACCCATAAGTCTGCTGCTGATATGCTAGACTGCTAATTTGGTCAGAAGCCCAAGTGTTTGAACCTATGATATAAAAAATCATAGTGCAAAAGAAAAGTATGCATCAGTACTTTGAATGTACTGGTATTCTAAGTGAGGTAGGCTGATATGTGTGGGTTTGTATGCATGAATAATAACTGGATAAGGAACATGATCATAACTTAATTAGAGTACATACATAAATACATAAACTGTAATTGAGGTCATGATAACACTGAATACTGAGTTCTGAATACTGATTAACATATATCTGAGTTTACTGATATTGTATTACTGATAGCTGAAAGACTATTTCAGACAGTCCTAATTTTGAAGAATTGATCTGAGTTTTACTCTAAGCTGGATTACTATATCTGATAGTCTTGAATCTGTAGAATTGAACTGAGTTATGTACTAAGACTGAAACTGAATTTCAAACTATGGGAGGTAATCATCTAACTGACATGCCCTTCTTCGAATAGATTGGGATCTAACCTGTAACTCTAATTGGAAGGGTGTTAATACCGTGCCACGGGTACTAACTCTGGCTGTGTAAATCCACTATAATGATGTACAGTATTATTCCGAAGGACTAAGGGTGTCAAGCCTGAACTGATGGATAACCCCTGCAAGATATTCAAGCCTAAACTTATGGGTGACTTCTCATATCTTATTTTAGCTACGTAGTTCTTGAATACAGGGACTACTACTAACGACTTTGCCTATCTGACGGGGAAACCGTCATCCCTGCACACGCTCGGTGCTGAATCGTACTCCCAACTAAATAGACACTGAACTAATTTATAGACTTTACTAGGATTGATAGAAATATTACTAATTGTGCTGTCTAACTGAACTGAGTTCACTAGGTTCCATTGATTAATGGAATACTACTGATTTTTTTTAACGGACTGGGATTACTTGAGGTCTAAACTAAATACTAAACTGAAACTGGGACTGATTACTGAGTACTACTGTTTGTGACACTACTGATACTATTTTGTAACTATTGTAGCTCTAGGTAAACAACTAGATTTGTCAGGTATAGAATACCCCCACGACTCGATAGCATGAAAAGTAAAACACTGCATGACTTTAATAGCATAATAGTACTTGCTTACTAATAATGCATTCATTCAGACATTTTTTTCAAACACTTGATATACATGGGCTTGTACATGAATCAAATCACATAATGCGTGCACTAGTCAATTCACATAAGCATTTTGACAAACACTTGGGGAGCATAGGCATTCCACATATCAATAAACATATAATACTATCATGGATACTACATTAAACTTGTAATTCAAGAGTTCAACATGGAGTTCACATAATTCAATCTACACTAACTAGTTTTCATGAAACTTGTCATAATTCATGGAATTGAAAACCCATTTGACATCATTATCAAGATTACAGTCAAATACAACATGAAATCTCTGAAATAAATAAACTTGTAGTTTATAAGAGTTTCTTAAACTCCAAGGGTGGAAGGAAACCCTTGGATGAACACTTCACATACCTTGATACTTGAATTAATGAAGGTTGATGGTGAGTTCTTGAGTTTTAAATTTGAAATAAAAAGCCCTAGGGTTTGTTCTGGAGAGCAATTTGTGATGAAGGAATGAATTTTGCACAAGGAATGGGTTAATTTTATTTTTTTAGGCTGAATAAGGTGAGAAAATGACCCAATTACCCCTCAGGATGTAGCTTTTTAATTACTGAAAATCATGCCCAGTGACGCGCAGACCGATATGCCTCGTCAATGGAGTCGGCACAATGGCTGGTATGATATGTTGAGTTCGCATCGGCTCACTAGAATTTGGCACTGGGAGTTGAGGAAAATATGTATCGATGCGATGGGCGACTTGGCGCATCGAGATAACGTTGATTTACTATTTTGGATTTCTAAACATGACTCAAACAATGCTCAAAAATTTTAAAACTCGTTCGAGAACACCTATTGACATTCCTGATCATGAACCAACCTAGAATTTGACATTTTAAGGTTGTAAGGATCATAAAATAGGATCACCAACTTATGAAGGCTAAATAAATTCTAAATACAAACACTTGGTTGAAATTTCCTAGTCTGGGAGCCCTTTTCTACCATTAACGGACCGAATTAAGCTTAGAATTTTGTGGGGTCTTGCAAGTTGGGGTTAAACAATCTCTGTAGGACCAAATTTTTTATGAACTTCATTTTGCCAAGGGTTGATTCCCCTTTATGTACCTTGGGATTCCCTTGAGTACTAAGAGATTATTTCTTGTACAGTGCAAACCTCTTACTGACAAGATGTTGAGTAAAGTATCAAGTTGGACAATATGGTTTCTCTCTTATGCTGGGAGGGACTAGCTGATCAAAAGTGTCTTATTTACAATTCAATTTTTTCAGTCATAAATTTTTTGTCTGCCTAAGAAGCTTGTACAAGTTATATAGGGTATATGAAGAAGATCATGTAGATAGTGTCTATTGAAGCTTCCAAGAAAGCATTTATTGCTAGGGAAATATTATGTTGTCCCAAATCTAGTAGGGGATTGAATTCCTTGGATGTTTATACCTAGAATAAAACAATTATAGACAAGTGTCTGCGGAACTTATGTAAATAGAAGGATAGGCTTTGGGTGTAGTGGATTCACACATACTATGGGACTGAAGGAGTTTGGGGCATACAAGATAATCAAGCTTCTTATAAAGTGAAAAGGATCCTAAAAGTTCACAAGTACTTCTAGGAGGTTTGATATGATAAAGATGCAATATTGGACATGAATAAGTACTCTATAAGAAAGGTTTATTTGCAAATAAGGGGAGACATGGTCCAAATGGAATGGTGAAAACTAGTTTGGTCCAACTATGGTGCACTAAAATGGCTATTCATATTGTATATAGCAGCAAATAGACGACTAGACACTGGCACTAGATTGGAAAAGTGGAGTTTAGTGGACATTATGACCTATCCGCTATGTCAAGATAAGGATAAGGATGTAGAACATATATTTTTTTGAATGTGCATTTGCTGCAAGTGTTTGAAATCAACTATTATAGTGGTAAGAGATTAGTAGGATTAGTATGACATGGCAAGAGCAGATTCAATGGGCATTACAATACATGAAAGGAAAAGGTTTTTCTACGAAAGTTTATAGAATGACACTGTCTACAATTGTTTATTCCATATGGTTTGAATGAAATGCAAGGGTGTTCTAACACAAGCAACGACCAACTTATGTCATAGTTAGCAGGTTATAAATGAAGTACATGGACAGAAACCCATAAAGCCAAATTAGCCCAAAAACTACTTGATCTTAATGTGCTACCTTAGATATCAGTATCTAGATAGAGGTTAGCTTTTCGTGTATTCCATAAACCATGGGGCTATTTTACTTATACTTATTGTCTTACCCTACTTTGTATTGATCGCTTGGTAAATTAAATATTTTCTTACAAAAAAAAACTATAAGTATTGAACTAATTTAAGATCCTGACTATTGATGGTATAAGCACTGATTCAACTCTAGCAATTAATTATGACATACGGTACGAGCATCAGTTCAAGACCAATAATTGATTGTGACATTAATGGCGTGAGCACCAGTTCAAGTCTGATAATTTATTATGATATTAATGATATGATCTTTGATTCAAGTCTGGCAATTATGGTTGTTAAACAATAGGGTACGCGTCAGATGGATACCGGGCTATGGCATGACAACTTGGTTAATTACAACTTTCCGCCGCGTAGCTCCTCGATTATACCATACTGGATTTTGGGGGGCCTTTGTTAGGTTATTAACTTTTATGCACTTATTGGATTATGATGGCCAATTTTGTATCTTTAATTGTGAAATCTTTATGTTATTATCCTATATGTATTCACTTATTTATATACAATGGTGTTAGAGCATATTTCTAGGTTTGTCTTTTTACATTGACTTAGTTTATTCTATTTTGTATCTTATTGTATTTGTATCATAATTTAGACCATTTGGCCAATGATGCCAACTTATTAGCCATAGTTTTGGTACTCATACTGCACCTTATTACCCTTTTGGTGTAGATCCAAATACTAGTTGTCGCCGCTGATTTGGCATTCATGCAGAGTTGATTTTAAAGATTGGGTGACCACTTGGAGTTAGAGTTACCCTTTTCCTTATATTTATTATGTCTAGTGTCTCACCTTCAAGATTGATTGTATTTGACTATTTAGTACTCGGAGTTCTTTTGTAGTAGCTCTTGTATTGACATTATAAAGTCTTGGGATATTTTTTGGATTCTATCTATATATTAGACCCTTATGGTTGTTTTGTTGCTATTTAAATCTTTAATTGTAAATGTTCATGTCTTAGGCCATTTCCTACCAAATTATCCCATTTCATACAACTACGGGCTATGGTTCATCTTACCTGATGGCCGGATAAAGTAGGTGACATCATGACTCACAAATTGAATCATGAACCCAAGTTCACACAAACATGTAAGACCCCGCCAAATTATTAGCTTAAATCAGTCCATTAGGCTTGTCAAGGGGTTCCAGAATTAGATTATTTTAGCTAAGTATTCAGACTTAGTACCATTTTAACCTTCAAAAGTTGGCAATATTATTTCAAGACCTTTACGTCCATTAAATAATTATATTTAAGTTAATTCATGATCAGGAAGGTATTAGGTGTTCCTGAATGAGTTTTGGATTTTTTGGACCTCGTTTAGACCATGTTTGAGTGCCAAAATAGTAGGTCGATTCGATCTCGATGCATTGCGTCGACCATTGCATCGCTGGATGATTTTCCCCCCAGCTCTAGTGCAAATTCCAGTGAATCGACATGGACTCGATGTGGTGCGTTGGATATCACATTGATGCCAACAACATGGCACATATTCTTACGCGTCGGTAACAAAATTTACAGGCATTAAAAGACCGCTTCCTTGGTTGTAATTGGATTTTTTCCCACGACCTTCATCCCCCAAAACACGAAATTAAACCCTTTGGAGAGAAATTATACTCATTATTCCTCAAAATACTTAAGACAAAGAACCCTAGGAGATTAAATTTCAAATCAAGAACTCAATAACTCACCATCAATCCCTCAAAATTTAGGTACTAAGGTATGTGAAGTATTCATCCAAGGGTCCCTTCCACCCTTGGAGTCCAAGAAAGTATTTTTAAACATCAAGTATATGAAATTCATGAATTCCATGTTGGGTTTGATAATATTCATGTTTATAATGATTAATTGGGTTTCAAATCCATGTTTCATGATAAATTTCATGTGGGGTTAATTGAATTATATGTGTTATCATGTGAGATCATGCTAAAGCCTTCAAATTGTGAAGTTGATATTTTGAATTGTGTGCTCACATGTTTATTAGTATTATGAGCCTATTTTATGCTTTTCAAGTGATTGATGAATTAATCATGTGAGTTGAATAGTGGACATATAACATGTTATCATGTATTCAAGTTAATACCATACAAGTGTTTGTTAAAATGCCCTAATGAATAAATGATGATCAAGTACTTAGTTTACATGTTTCAAGTTTGTGCCATGACTCTTAATTTATGTTATCGAGTCATGGGTGTACTTGTACCCGACAATTTAGCTGTTTACCTAGAGCAATTATCAGTCATCGAACAGTACCAATCACGTTATGATTAGTAGTACTCTCAGCCATTCACAGAACTCAAGAAAAACTCTGTAGACTAAGTATTAGTCCGATCAATTTCGGTACTCAGCACAGACCTTAGTAAACTTAGTCAGCTAACAAAATTCAATAGTACTCCGTCAGTCAATGAAACTTAGTGAATCCAATTCAGTTGAGTTAAATAGTATCATTAGTAACAGTTCAGTCTAGCCTAGTATAGACTAAAAATCAGTTCAGTGTCTTGATAATCCAACATTACAACTCTCTTATGAAAGAGTAAAAGGTCCCTATCAAATATAGAACCCAACAGGGTTGGGTGTCAAATCCCACAGGGAATACTGTGTTCACTAAGTATTGTGATTGTTATTAAACTATTGATCTAAGGCTCAGAAATATAGAGGGGTTTTGGGAATGTTAACATAGTTCTTTTGTATTTGTGTTACACAAAATTTTGTCTACTGAGAGTAAACGTAGATGTAATTCCAATGAGAATGAATTAAATAGAGCTATTATCCCCAAGTGTGAATTCTAACTTATGCATTCAATTGCACGAATTATTGAATTCTAAAGATTACCTACATGTTTCTTAACCCAATAGGTATTTCACCCTTTAATTCTCTCGACCTTAAAGGATTCATGCATTATTCAATAACACTCTCATGAGGGTTGATCCTGTTATGGAATTAACTCATTAACCCAAAGTGTAAACCTATAGAGTTGATGTGAATCACCTTTTTTCACTACATCCAATTTCTTGTCAGACCAGTGGAATCTATGGGCTCACTTCTCAAGTTTGCAACCAAGAGATGTCATTAAAATGAAGAAAGATTCATGCAATTTCGGTAGATGTTAGAAAGCAAACCCATTCACAACCCCAAAATAGTTCTTTACATCAAGGTTCCCATAACCCTAGTTATTGGAGTTTAGCTACTCATCTCCATGTCAGAAATCAAGATTATAATGGTGTTCATAAATAATTTCAGAAGAGTACTTACAAAAGTCACAATATTGTTCTCCTCAATCTTTGAATGAAAAAATGAAAACTGATAACCAAGAATCCATCTCTAGATTCAAATCTCAATGAAAAATAATGCAAAACTATCAATAGAGACAAAAGTATGAAACTGAAGACAAAAATATCCCTACTAAACCCTAATACTTGGTATTTATATGTTCCCCGCGAAAAGGATTTAAAATTTAAATCATAAAATTCTCATCCAAAGTGACAACCTAATTGTTGGTCCATCGCAAGGTTGTCGGTCCATCATTAGGCCCGTCTCTGCTGATTTGGGAAGGTCACTTTCTTGATAAGACTGACGGTCAACTTGGTGGTCTGTCGTAAGTCTGACGGTCCACTATTTGGTTCGTCTCTGAGTCCTTCAGGGATCCAGGTTCAGGATGAACTTGACGACAAACTTGGTGGTCCGTTTTAAGAATGACGGTCCACCATTTGGTCCGTCGCTGAGTCCTTTGATGATCCTGGTTTTGGATAACGCTGATGGCCAACTTGGTGCTCCGTCGTAAGACTGACGGTCTATTATTTGGTCCGTCTCTACAGGACCTAAAGTCTTGGGTTCTGTTTAGGCTTGACGGTCAGGTTGATGATTCGTCGCAAGACTGATTGTCCACCATTTTGACCGTCGGAATTTTTTTCTTGCCACTTTTTTAGACTTTCTCTTCAGATCACTCCTTGCCCTGAAACATTAAAAACCAGCATTAAACATAACCTTAGTTTCTTGAAAACATACAACTTTTATAAGAAAAAGATGCAAAATATTCTGTCGAAAGATTGAACATCATGTCTAATTAGTTGGGAGTAGGATTGAGCACCGAGCGAGCCCAAGGATGGGGGCATTCCTTCCAGAAGAGGGTTTGACCCTTAGTTGAAACCCCTGTGTTACAGAACTACGTAGCCAGCGTAGGTTGAGATATCTTCTTGCCAGATACTATGAGGGTTGATACATCTCATTTGAGTTTTCCTAACGGCGAGGGTTGATGGAAGAGCTTTCTATCAGAGAGGTTTAACTCACAGTATGTCCTTACCCGTGGCATGGTATTGACACCCTTTTAACTGGGGTTACAGGTTGGACCCCAATCAGATTAGAGAGGGGCAAGTTGGTAAGACGATTACCTCCTACAGTCTTAGTTTCAGTCTCAGTGTCAGAATAGAACTCAGTTTAGTTCTACAGATTCAGGACTATCAGATATAGTTACTTATCTCAGTAAGGAGCTCAATATAGTTCCACAAAATTTGGGACTGTCAGATATAGCCATTCAAATAATTAGTAATACAGTATCAGTAAACTCAAATATCAGTTATTTGTATTCAGACTCAATACTCAGTATTATCATGATCTCAGTTACAGTCTATGTATTCATGCATGTACTCTTATTCAGTTATACTCATGTTAGTCAGTTAACATTGTTCATGCATATGCACTCATTTATTTCAGCCCACCTCACTAAGCATAAGAGTACATTCAAAGTGCTGACACATGTTTTTTATGCTATGATGTCTTATATCATAGGTTTAGATGCAGGGCTCCAGAATAGCCATAATAGTTTAGATCTTCAGCTTTTAGATTAGTGGTGAGTCCTCATAGTTTGAGGACATTATTGCTAATTTCAATATTATTTTTAGTAGTCGGAGTTAATTGGGGGCTTGTCCCATTAACTCTAGTTGGGGGCTTGTCCCATTAACTCTACAGTTTAGACAGTTTAAAGGCTTTCCAGACTAGGATATTTTCAGATAGTTGTTTAGTTTTATAGTACTTATATTCAGTTTTGGTAGTTTGATATAGTATTCAGATTTATTTACAGATTTGAACCCAATGGCATATGTTTCCACCTATTTTTGCAATCATTACAGTATTTATTACAAAGTTATTACAGTAGGTAACAGTCATGGATTAGCCTGTGGCCCTTTGGGATTATGAGCACCGTGTAGCATCCGAGGTACATACTCGGAGCATTACAAACTTGGTATCAGAGCCTAAGTTTGAACAATGTCCTAAGAAGTCTGAAATTTGCATTTAGTAGAGTCTTGTACATGGGTGTGTTTCTCTCCACACTTATGGACAGGAGTCCATGAGATGCTTTAGAAATAGTTTTCGTTCTTTCAGTATTCCTATAGTGTGAGTGAGCATGAGCTCTAGTTACACTCTCTTTCTAATCCTAGTTTCTTTTCCTTTTACAGAATATGCCTCCAAAGAGGACTCAGGGAAGAGGAACAGTAGACCAGTCAGCCCCTCAGCCCGTCCATCCAGATCCTTTGGGCGAGCTTGTCTCCCACGCAAAGTTTAAAGCAGCCTTCACCATCCTAGCTCATTCTATGGAAGCCTAGAATGAATGTCCAGCTATGGTTTTGACCAACCCAGTGGTCAATACTGCTGCTACTAGAATTTGGGACTTCACCCGAATGAACCCTCCATCATTTACCGGGTCTAAGTCAGATAAGGATCCTCAGGAATTTCTTGATCAGGTGCAGAAGGTTATCGATATCATGGGGGTGACTACTGTTAAGAGTGCTGAGTTATCCACATATCAGTTACAGGATGTGTCTTACTCATAGTTCGGACAGTGAAAAGCAGAGAGGATGCAGATATAGGGCCCATAGAATGGGAGGAGTTCACAGATGCTTTTCTAGATAGGTTCTTTCCGCTAGAGTTGAGGGAAGCAAATATTTTGGATTTTATTATTTTGAAGCATCGTAATATGATAATATAGGAGTATTCTCTCAAGTTTACTCAGTAGGCCAGATATACCCCACATGTTGTAGCAGATAGCATATCTAAGATGAGTAACTTTATGTCAAGGGTGTCTAGCAGTGTGGTCAAAGAGTGTAGGACTGCAATGTTGATAAAGGAGACGGACATAGCTAGGCTCATGTTCCATTCTAAGCAGATAGAGGAAGCCTAGAATAAAGAGAAAGAGAGGGAGAAAAAGACAGGAGGAACAGATAGTTTTAGTTTCTCTCAGCCTCAGTTTGAGGGTGGAATTATTCTTAGTTCTGCCCAAAATGCTCAGTTCTATCTCTGTCTTCAGCAAGTACTTCGGTGCAAAAATTCAGAGATAATAATAGAGATAGGGTATCAGGCCAGGCCCTATGCCCCAGGGCAGTATTAGCAGTGCTTGAACCAATCTCCTTTGACAGAAGTGTGGCAGAAACAACCAGGGTATCTGCAGAGCTGGCAGTGATATCTATTTCAGATGTGGCAAGTCAAGCCACAGAGTTAGATAGTGTTCTCAGGTGGGTTTTCAGAGTTAACATTCCCATCCCCCATATTAGTTCGATCGCCCGAATCAGTATGGTGCTTCTACCAGTGCCACCAATAGGCAACACCCAAATAGACTCTATTCTCTTCAGTCCCAATGAGATCAGGAAAGTTCTCCTGATGTGGTCACTGGTACATTACAAGTTTATCATTTTCATGTTTACACTTTGCTAGATCCAGGAGATTCTTTGTCCTTTGTTACTCCATATATAGCAATTGATTTCAGAGTCAGTACCAAAGTTTTAGTAGAGCCTTTCTCAGTCTCTACACCAGTGGGTAAATCCAGCATAGCTAGGCGGGTATATAGGAACTATTCGGTTATGATATATCAAAAAGTCAATTCAGCAGACTTAGTCTAATTAGAGATGACTGATTTTAATGTCATTCTCGGCATAGATTGGCTTTACTCCTGCTATGACTCTGTCAACTATAGAAATAGAATTCTCCAATTTTGATTTTTGAATGAACCCATCCTAGAGTGGAGGGGTAGAACTTTAGCATTTAGGGTTCAGCTTGTATCTTACCTTCGGGCTAGAAAAATGTCTAGATGACTGATTTTAATGTCATTATCAGCATGGATTGGCTTCATTCCAGTCATGCCTCTGTTGACTACAGAAATTGAATTATCCAGTTTTAATTTCTGAATGAACCCATCCTAAAGTGAAGGGGTAGTACTTCAGTATTTAGTGGTCATCTTGTTCCTTACCTTCAGGCTAGAAAAATGATATCTAAGGGATGTGTCTACCATCTCGTTCAAGTCCAGGACTCTAGTTCAGAAATGCCTACTCTTCATTCAGTGTCAGTAGCTTGTGAATTCCTAGATGTGTTTCCCGATGATCTTCTTAGAGTTCCTCCTGAAAGGGAAATTGATTTTGGAATCAATCTTCTCTCTGATACTCAGCCCATATTTATTCTTCCATAAAGAATGAATCTAATAGAACTCAGAGAATTAAAAGAGCGGTTAAAGGATCTCCTTGATAAGGGATTTATAAGGCCCAGTGTGTCCCCGTGGGGCGTGGTAGTCTTATGTGTGCATAAAAAAAATGGTTCTCCCTGAATGTTCATAGATTACCATCATCTAAATAAAGTTACGGTCAAGAACAAGTATACATTCCCTATGATCGATGGCTTATTTGACCAACTTTTGGGTGCCAGCTATTTCTCTAATATAGACCTCAAATCAGGCTATCATCAGCTTAAAGTCAGGGAATGTGACATCCTAAAGATGGACTTCAAAACTTGGTATAGTCACTTCGAATTCTTAGTCATGTCCTTTGGTCTTACCAATGACCCATATCATTCATGGCCTTGATGAACCGTGTGTTCAAGCAGTACTTGGACATGTTCGTTATAGTCTTCATAGATGATATCCTTGTTTACTTCCGTAGTGAACACGATCATGCAGACAATCTATGAATAGTCTTACAGACTCTTAGAAATCATCAGTTATTCACGAAATTCAATAAGTGTGAATTTTAGCAAAGGTCAATAGCTTTTCTAGGGCATATAATTTTTGGTGATGGCATTACAGTCGATGCCCAAAAGACTGAGGCAGTGAGAAACTAGACTAGACCCATCTCTCCATCAGATATTAGGAATTACTTAGGCTTGGTCGGCTATTACCGATGGTTTGATGAAGGGTTTTTATCTATTATGTCCCTTATGTTCAGATTAACTCAGAAGAGAGTCAAATTCCAGTGGTCAGATTCTTGCAAAAAAGTTTTCAGAAGTTGATGACTTGACTCACTATAGCTCTAGTTTTTACCCTACCAACTGGTTTAGACAGCTTTGTTGTGTATTATGATGCCTCCAGAGTTGGTTTGGGGTGTTTTTTGATGCAGAGAGGTAAGGTCATAGCCTACGCCTCTAGACAGCTTAAGCCCCATTAGAATAATTATCCTATTCATGACCTTGAGGTAGCAGCAGTAGTTTTTGCCATGAAGATTTGGAGACAATACTTGTATGGGGTACATGTTGATGTGTTTTTGGATCACAAGAGCATGTAGTATGTGTTCTCTCAAAAAGACCTCAACCTTCATCAAAGAAGGTGGTTGGAGTTGTTAAAAGACTACAAAATAAGTGTCATGTATTATCCAGGAAAGGCCAATGTAGTGGATGATACTCTCAGTAGAATGTCTATGGGTTGTGTTGTCTATGTTGAGGACAGTAAGAAGAAGTAAACTTAGGATGTTCATTAACTATCCCAACTAGGTGTCTTCTTAGTCGATTTAGCAAAAGGTAGTATATGGGTGTAGAGTATCTCAAAATCATCCCCTGTTTCCAAAGTGAAGGGAAAATAGGATAGGGATCCCAGTCTAGTCAAGTTGAAAGAATCAGTCAGAGATCAGAAAGTAGAGGTTTTCTCCCAAGGGGGGATGGTGTGTTGTGTTTCCAAGGTCATCTATGTGTTCTAGGCATAGATGATTTGAGGTATCAAATTCTTGTAGAAGATCCTGGCGCGTGCTACTCGATTTATCCAGGGGCCACTAAGATGTACCATAATCTGTGGGAGATATATTAGTAGAGTAGGAGAAAAAGAGATATTGTAGAGTTTGTGGCTAAGTTCTCAACAAGTCAGCAGGTTATGATTGAGCATCAGAAGCCTAGTGGTTCCATGCAGGAGTTCAATATTCCTAAATGGAAATGGAAAGAAGTGAACATGGACTTTGTGATGGATTTTCCTCGTACTCATCGTCATCATGATTCAGTTTGAGTAATTATAGATAGGATGACTAAATACACGTATTTTCTTCCAGTCCATACCTCATATTCAGCCGAGAATTATGCCAAACTCTATATCGGGGAGTTGGTCAAATTTTATGGTGTTTCATTGTCTATTATCTCAGAAAGAGGTACCCAGTTTACCTCTCATTTTAGGAAGGCATTCCAAAAGGGTCTTGGTACCAGAGTTCACCTCAGTACAAACATTCACCCTCAGATAGATGGTCAATAACAAAGGACCATTAAGACTTTAGAAGATATGCTGCGAGCGTGTACGATAGACTTTAAGGGTAGTTGGTAGGACCACTTAACTTTGATTGAGATTGGATACAAAAACTATCACTCCAACATTCAGATAGCTCCATTTGAGGTGATTTATGGGAGGAGGTGTAAATCTCCCATTGGTTGGTTTGAAGTGGGAGAGGCCTCAGTGATAGGGCCTGACTTATTATTTGATACATTAGAGAAAGTTCAGTCGATCAGGGAAAGACTTAAGACAACTCAGAGCCGACAGAAATCATATGCAGACGTGTGCAGAAAGGATCTCGAGTTTGATATTAGAGATTTTGTGTATTCAAAAATCACTCATATGAAAGAAGTGAAATAGTTTGGCAAGAAGGGGAAGCTCAGTCTCAGATATGTCTGTCCTTACCGAATTCTCAGCCATTTCGGAAAGGTACTTTACGAGCTTGAGTTGCCTTCAAATCTATATTCAGTGCATCCAGTGTTCCACGTATCCTTTCTAAAGAAATGCATAGGTGACCTAGCAGTCGTAGTCCCTATATAGGGCATATATTTTCAAAATAGTCTCTCTTATGAATAGATTGAAGTCAAAATCCTTGACTATCAGATTTGCAGACTAAGTAACAAAGAAGTCCCTCTAGTCAAAGTTCTTTTGTGGAATCAGTCTATTGAGGGAGCTACTGGGGAAGCCGAAGCAGACATGCAGACCAATTATCCTCACCTCTTCTTCTCTAATTGAGACTCAGCTTAAGGTAATAGTTTTCCTTACAATTATTCAATTCCATGTTCATATTTTAGTTAAAAACTTTGTATCAACTACCATTGCATGTTCAGTCATATGTTCATGAGTTAGTTAAGTCATGCATTCATGCATCAGATATGCATGTCCAGTATAAGAAACTCAGCTTATCAGTAATCCCGGTCATGCATTCATAAATCATGTTCAGCCATATACTCATGCATCAGATATGCAGTTCGGTAAGATAATTCAGTGTATCAGTGATCTCAGTCATGAAACAATGCTCCAGTTGTGCATGCCTAGTGTCTAAGTCCAGTCTATCTGTATTATCAATTGTAGAAGTTTCATTCAAGGATGAATGTTCCCAAGGGGGAGATAATGTACGACCCCACAAAATTCTTAGATTAAATCATTCCTTTAGGCTTGTCAAGGGGTCCCAGACTTAGAATATTTTAGCTAAGTATTCAGACTTAGTGCCATTTTAGCCTTTGAAAATTGCCAATCTTATTTCAAGACCTTTACATCCATTAAATATTGATATTCAAGTTCATTCATGGTCAAGAATATCAATAGGTGTTCTCAGACAAGTTTTGGATTTTTCGGACCTAATTTAGACCATGTTTGAGTGTCCAAAATAGTAGGTCGACGCGATCTCGACGCATCGCGTCGATGGATGATTTTTCCCCAAGCTCCCATGTAAATTCCAGTGAACCAACGAAGACTCGGCATGGCGAGTTGGATATCATGTTGATACCAATGATGCGGTGCGTCGTCCTACGTGTCAGAACACAGTTTACGGGCATTAAAAGACCGCATCCTTAGGGGTAATTGGGACTTTTTTCCATGACCTTCAACCCCCTAAACAAGAAATTAAACCCTTTGGAGAGAAATTATACTTATTATTCCTCAAAATACTCAAGAACAAGAACCCTAGGACATTTAATTTTTAATCAAGAACTTACCATCAATCCCTCAGAATTCAGGCACTAAGGTATGTGAAGTGTTCATCCAAGGGTCCCTTTCACCCTTGGACTCCAAGAAACTATTTTTAAACATCAAGTATATGATATTCATAAATTCCATGTTGGGTTTGATAATATTCATGTTTATAATGATTAATTGGGTTTCAAATCCATGTTTCATGATAAATTTCATGTGGGGTTAATTGAATTATATGTGTTATCATGTGAGATCATGCTAAAGCCTTCAAATTATGAAGTTGATATTTGGAATTGTGTTCTCACATATTTATTAGTATTATGTGCCTATTTTATTCTTTTCAAGTGATTGATGAATTAATCAAGTGAGTTGAATAGTGGAACTATAAAATGTTAGCATGTATTCAAGTTCATGCCATACAAGTGTTTGTTAAAATGCCCCAATGAATGAATGATGATCAAGTACTTAGTTTACATGTTTCAAGTTTGTTACATACCTCTTAATTTATGATATCGAGTCACGGGGGTACTTGTACCCGAAAATTTAGCTATTTACCTAAAGCCATTGTCAGTCATAGAACGGTACCAGTCACTTCATGATCAGTAGTACTCTCAGCCATTCAAAAAACTCAGGAAAAACTCTATAGACTAAGTATTAGTCCGGTCTAGTTAAGTACTCAGCCTAGACCTTAGTAAGCTTAGTCAGCTAACAAAATTCAGTATTACTCCGTCAGTCAACGAAACTCAGTGAATCCAGTTCAGTTCAGTTAAATAGTATCATCAGTAACAGTTTAGTCTAGCCTAGTATAGCTAGAAACCAGTTCTGTGTCTTGATATGCCAAAATTACAACTCTCTTATGAGAGAGTAAGCGGTCCCTATCAAATATAGAACCCAAACGGGTTGGGTGTCGAATCCCACAGGGAATACCGTGTTCACTATGTATTGTGATTGTTATTAAACTGTTTATCTAAGGCTTCGAAATACAAAATGGTTTTGGGAATGTTAACAGAGTTCTTTTGTATTTGTGTTACACAAAATTCTAGCTACTGAGAGTAAATGTAGATGTAATTCCAACAAGAATTAATTAACTAGAGTTATGTTCACCAAGATGTTGAAACAATTAGGGTTGTGAATCTGAGTTCGAATTCTAACTTATGCATCCAATTGCAAGAATTATTTAATTCTAAGGACTACCCACATGTTTCTCAACCCAATAGGTATTTCACCCTTTACTTCTCTCGAACTTAAAGGATTCATGCATTATTCAATAACACTCTCATGAGGGTTGATCATGTTAAGGCATCAAACAATTAACCCAAAGTGTATACCTATAGAGTTCATGTGAATCACCTTTTTTCCCTACATCCACTTTCTTATCGGATAAGTGAAATTTATGGGCTCACTTCTCAAGTTTGCAACCAAGAGATATTTTTATAATGAAGAAAAATTCAGGTAATTTTGATAGATGTTAGAAAGCAAACCCATTCACAACCCCAAAATAGTTCTTTACATCAAGGTTCCCATAACCCTAGTTATGGGAGTTTAGCTACTCATCTCCATGTCAGAAATAAAGATTATATTGGTGTTCATAAATAATTTCAGAAGAGTACTTACAAAAGTCACAATATTATTCTCCTCAATCGTTGATTGAAAAAATGAAAACTGATAACCAAGACTACCTCTCTAGATTCAAATCTTAATGAAAAATAATGCAAAACTCTCAATAGAGACAAAAGTATGAAACAGAAGACAAAATAATACCTACTAAACCCTAATACTTGGTATTTATATGTTCCCCGCGAAAAGGATTTAAAATTCAAAATAATAAAATTCTCATCCAAAGTGACGGCCAAATTGGTGGTCCGTCTCAATGTTGACGGTCCATCATTAGGCTCGTCGCTGCTGATTTGGGAAGGTCACTTTCTGGATAAGACTGAAGGTCAACTTGGTTGTCTATCGTAAGTCTGACGGTCCACCATTTGGTTCGTCTCTGAGTCCTTTAGGGATCCAGGTTCTGGATGAACTTGAAGGCAAACTTGGTGGTCCATTTTAAGAATAACGGTCCACTATTTGGTCCTTCGTGGAGCTTGGTTTTGGAAAACACTAATGGCCAACTTGGTACCCCATCATAAGACTGACGGTCTATCAGTTGGTCCGTCGCTATAGGACCTGAAATCTTGGGTTCTGTTTAGGCTTGATGGTCAGGTTGGTGATCCGTCGTAAGACTGATTGTCCACCATTTTGACCGTCAGAATTGTTTTCTTGCCACTTTTTTGAGACTTACTCTTCAGATCACTCCTTGCCCTGGAACATTAAAAACCAGCATTAAACACAACCTTAGTTGCTTAAAAATATACAAATTTCACAAGAAAAAGATGTAAAATATTATTTCGAAAGCCAGAACATCATGTCTATTTAGTTGGGAGTAGGATTGAGCACCGAGCGAACCCAACGATGGGGGCATTCTTGCCAAAAGAGGGTTTGACACTTAGTAGGAAACCCTATGTTATAGAACTATGTAGCTAGCGTAGGCTGAGATATCTTCCTGCCAGATAGTATGAGGGTTGATACATCTCATTTAAGTTTTCCTACCAACTAGGATTGATGGAAGAGCTTCCTATCAGAGAGGGTTAACTCACATCTTTTCCTTACCCGTGGCATAGTATTGACACCCTTCCACTTAGAGTTACAGTTTGGACCCCAATTAGATTAGAGAGGGGCATGTTGGTTAGACAATTACCTCCCACAGGCTTAGTTTTAGTCTCAGTCTCAGAATAGAACTCAGTTCCGTTCTACGATTTAGGACTATCAGATATAGTTACTCAGTTCAGTTTTATAGATTCAGGACTATCATATATAGTTACTCAGCTCAGTACGAAACTTAATATAGATCCACAAAATTCAAAAATGTCAGATACAGTCATTCAGATAATTAGTAATACTGTATCAGTAAATTCAGATATCAGTTATTAGTATTCAGACTCAATACTCAGTATTATCATGATCTCAGCTACAGTCTATGAATTCATGCATGTACTCTTATTTAGTTATGCTCATGTTATTCAGTTTATATTGTTCATGCAGATGAACCCATGCATTTCAGCCTACCTCACTAGTCATACTAGTACATTCAAAGTACTTACACATGTTTTTATGCTATGATGTCTTCTATCATAGGTTTAGACGTACAGGCTCTAGAGCACCCTTAGTATTTCAGATCTTAAGCTTTTAGAGTAATGGTGAGTCCTCATAGTTCGAGGACATGCTTGTTAATTTCAATATTATTTTTAGTTGTCAGAGATAGTTGGGGGCTTGTCCCATCAACTCAATATTTTAGACAGTTTAGAGGCTTTCCAGACTAGAGTATTTTTAGACAGTTGTTCAGTTTTACAATACTTATATTCAATTTTGGTATTTTGATACCGCATTCAGATTTATTTATAGATTTTAACCTTATGGCATATGTTTCCACCTATTTCCATAATCATTACAGTATTCATTACAAAGTTATTACAGCAGGTACAAGTCATGGGTTAGCTTGTGGTCTTTCAAGATTATGAGAACCGTGTAGCATCCGGGGTACAGACTCGAGGCATTACAAAACATCATAACTTCTTAGAAACTAAAGGGTTTACTCACTTCAACATGTATCGCTGAATTCATCAATTCATTATCCTAGGTTTCATTCATTATCAAATTCATCCAAACTTTATACCCATTGACCAAAGCATATAACCTACCATCATAACTACTATTATTATATACATCTACCCTAAGTCTACTATAACTAAAGCATAACCTACCTCTTGAAATATTTTTTGTACTTCAGAGAGTGAAGAGAATTTCCTTACCTACCTTTTCCTTAATAATCATTGGAATTTCTACAAGGAATGCTTAGAAATAACCTTCCCAGATTTTGGCCTCTAAAACTTCATTGTTCTAAGAATAGGGTTCATACAGGGTGTTTTTAGAGGAGGAAAACTAAATAAGAGGCTTTAGTTGGGGAGGGCTTAAGAAAATCCCCAAAATCTTACTACCTCACCATTACTGCAGTGATGGAAGTATCACTGCAGTGATGGGTTTATAGGCCTGGCCCAATTTGAGGATCCTGCCCAAATTAATTTGGGCCACATGGATTTTCCCACAAAGATTATTCCAAAAAGGCCCAAAATAAAGATTTATTGATTGAATTTATTTTTTCAAAAGGTTTATAGCATTACAACGATTTGAGTTATTACAATAGATACTAATTTTCCCACCGTTAATCCTCAAATGGTTTAAAAATATAGGATGGGAAGTTTTTAGCACAATTGTTGGGATCCTAACCTACATAACAATTAGGATTCTATGAGACTTTCTATCTTTGTTAATTTATTCAATAGCACCATTTTGCACCCATGTCAATTAGACTTACTATCACTATTACCCGATCATTCTACGCATCATAGGTCAGTAAGTTCTAGCAAAACATATAACTATAACCCAAAGAATGTTATTCATAATAAATTTGTGTAGTGGGTTATTTAAAGTACCCAAAACACAATAAGATGTTATGATGTACGAAAATTTGGGATGAAATAAAACCATACGCAATCCATCGCTGTAATGAGGGTTTGGTAGTTTCAAAAGTAGGGAAGTAGCGTTCATTTTCTCCACTTCCCAACTTTAAAAATTATCTTAAATCCTCTTAAATTCTATCTAAAAATCCACTTCCAGCATCATTACAAAGGTAATTAATCATCCCTTACTACTTTATATGTGTTTATTATCATATAATCATTAAAAATAGGATGTAAGATGCTTTCTCCAATTGGTTTTGGATGCAAGTTGGAAATTTTGCATTTTTCACTTCTTTGAATGAATTTATAAAGCATGCTAGAATGTCTTATGTTCCCAATGATCCTATAGCATTTAAGTCATATGATTAATGTCGTTCATGGTGAGTTTTGGACTTGAAAAAAGTAGATGAGGAAGGTCCATCACCCTTAAAGATTAATTGTGATTGGGGATGGAATTAGGTGTTAATAAATCCTATTTTGTTGTAAAAGAGTTCAAAAGTACTCAAACAAGCTCAATGTACGCCTAAAACTCAAAATTTTGAATCGGCGATAGAAAGGTCAAAACTAGTTGGGGATGAAGGCATTGCTGCAACAATGGACTCATTGTTGCAACAATGTTCTATGGTGATTATCTATCATTGCATAAATATTGTTGAAGTGAAAAAAGCATCGATACATTGATGGTTGGGAAATAGGTTGCCTTGAAATTTTTATAGCAGTTTTTCAATTTTGTTCCTTTCTGTAGCATCCCTAATTGGTTTTAAATTAATAAAATGCAACTTATGTAGGACTACCTACTATGGTGAACCCAAATGCCAACTAACTCTTATACGATGATTCCCAAATAATGTTGTGACCATTATGGTTAGGGTTTGAATACCAAGGGCTTCATTCACGACAGGGGATTTGTTATAAAGGACATGATTGAGAAAGAAGCTAATTTCTACAACCAGTTATGGGCCTTTGTATGAGAGATATTTATAGAGTTCACTTCACATGTATTTTAGAGATAGTCCTGGAGTTCTGTGGTATAATCTTGATGGTGGACTGGTCCTTGCCTCAACCTACCATCTGCATCCGTGGGAATAATATTTGATAGATGTTGCTACCATCAATGACACTTTATGGATGCCTAATGCCTAAAATTGAGGATGAGGCTGACTTGAAGTGGTTGGAAAAGACCTTAGAGATGGTGAGTCAGGAGAACAAGGTATTCTAGATGAGTGTTAGAAGAACCAAAAGTATACATATTCTTTCTAAAACTCAAAGGTGGATGAACTTGGCATGTTGGAGGATCCGTACTTCAAGCAATATTATGGATGTGACCTTTCACCGGCTATAGTAGTAGCCTGTTCTCTATCATAGATTGTGATGAACATGGGGATGCAAATCATTTATGAGTGAAAATTCTTCTACTCAAATGGGTGGCCTATGAAGGATTTTTTTCCCTCTATGATCACTAAGCTATAAAAAATGGTGCATGTTCTGAAAGAGGGAGGTTACTCTGTGAAGGAGTGTAATATGCCCTTTAAATAAAGGAGAAGGGTTCATAGAGTGGTGTTGCATCCACGCACACACGTAAGTGTACGTGTTCCACTAAGTAGTAAAATTACCTGTAGAATGCAAAGTATCAATCCTACAGGGACTTGTGCTTAACAACTATCCTATTTTAGTCTTACTACAAAGATTGAACAAGTGGTAAAGTAACCAATAAAGTTTGTGAAATGAAAACTAAAAGTAAAAGTAAACAATGTGGTAAAGAATGGTTCTTGGATAATAATGGGAAGAAACCCAAGGTTAAGGAACTATGAGCAATACTACTTAGTTATTTAATCTCATTGATTTAGTTAATTATCTTGGTTGTTGATTCACGAGGTTTATTACATGACTATGGACTTCCGAACCTCTAACAACTATCTAACTTAGTCTCACAACTACATCATTGGTGAGGGATGCAAGTACTATATTAAACTCATTTGTATTCTTCCCATATATGAACATAATAGGGTGAATTAGGTATATTCCTATACAAACCACAAATCATAACTTCAATTCATTGGATTATTATGATCCTACTCTATATATCCCAAATTTTATTCTATAATTCCTACTTCTTGGATCATGATAGAATTATGAGTTTATCCTAAGAGTTGTGAATCCTTGAATAGTTAAAACAATGATACATGAGCAACCAATAATGATAATAGAACTAAAAAACTTAGTTATAAACTAAATTACTCATGTTCTTGGCCCTAACCCCGGATAAGGGTGTTTAGCCACTCATGGAATTACAAAGAATCATAGTTAATAAATTCATGTAAAAATCCTAAAGTAAACTAGAGGAAGGATTAAAAATCATAAGTGAAGTCTCCTCAAGTGTATTCCAAGCCCCAAAGGTAATCCAAGGTGTTTACAAAAGAGTTGGAGTATCCTATTTATAGTTGGAGAAAGCTTCCCATTTTTGAACTAAGGGCATGCCACGCTATGATATTGGCATGATAAGGGAATGGAACATATTTATAGTGAAATATCACTTGAATTTTTCATGTTTTCGATTTTTTCTAAAGTCGTGGAACTCCCTTAACGTAGGGATCCAAGGGCGTGTAGGCCCTTGTGCTCAAACTTTCCAGATTTTATTCATGCTTGCTCTATGCGTTTGGCCTTTGGTTCCTTGCTTTATGATATCTTTTCGTCTTCAATTACTGCTTGTATATCATCCAATTATCAAGTTGAACATCTCACCATGCTTACTCTATAATAAAACACCATGAATTAGAGTTCATAATGCAATAGAGTCCAACAAGATCAACTAGAATAGAACATAGCTCAAGCTAAGAATATTAGTGTTCCCATTTAAACTCTAGGAGAACATTTTAATTCCAAACTTATTTTAAAAACACCTAAAACCTTATAAAGATGTAGTTAAAATATTAGATTCTTAAATATAGGAATATTAACTCATTATGCATACGATAAGTCCTCAAAACTAAGCTAATTAAGGCTAGATAACAACTCTCAGGTGCATAAATCTACCTAAGATCATCACCCTACAATTAAAGCCTTGTCCGTGGTCGAATAAATCTTCACCTCAAGTATCATCTAATGAATATTTCATCATTACTATTACAAATAAAATATTTAATATATCACTACAATGACTACATAATTAGCAAGTTTTACAATAAGCATGTCCCATATACTTTGAAATCTCAAGAACACTACTTCAATATATCCTAACCTAAAGAATTGACTCACCATAATGGAAAACTTATGCATATTACTCAATCAAAGAGATAATATACATCACCCAAATATCATAAAACATGTGCCCTTACCATAAGAGAGTTACTCATAGTCACTCACATAGATGCAATTTATGAAAGGAATGGGTATAAGAATTAAATTACACTCACTCTAAAGAGGAATTCTTATGTCACACAGGATGAACCATAAGCCTTCCATTAATATAGTACTCCACTAATATCAAAATGTTAAATATTACGATCAAGTAAGACTTTAAGGGTTGTACTGTAGGCTAATGGATGGGTAGGAACTATTCTGGCCAGTAATAGTGACTATCTTTCCTAAGATCTTTAATACATCACATTAAATGTTACTCTTCTCTAAACAACCAAACATCCCTACATCTACTTTCACACATCTCTTTTGTTTTTCTCTATCTCTTAAAGATAGTTCACATATATTAAGGAGTGAGTAGTCTCACATGATTAATTTTTTCACAATTCTCTTTCTTTTCATTACATTATTCCCCATTATACATCATTTTTTTCAGCATCGCTAGCTACTACTTTGGGGATTCATTTTCACCTATTTTTTCTTTAAATTTACACTCCTTAATCGTAATAATTGTTCAACTAAAGAACTTAGGAGCTTTGGATCAAATTACAACTAATGAAGAAGGGGAACAGGCTATATATGAGGCTACCAAAGAAATAGGCTTAGGCTCAACAAGGCTAACTAAGATTATGCACAATGATAGATAGAAGATGGTATGAAATATGGCTATCAAAGAAATGCCTATATAATCTCCTAAACCAATATTCTTTATTTATCTTTGGACACATACTAACCAAGTTCTAGACATCAATATGTAACAAGGAATATACCATAAGGCTCACATCACACATGACACATTCTCAAATCAACTTGGATCATTATAGACTCTAAACCAAGCAATAACACAAATTCATAATTAGGCCAACAATTTACAAGAGTCCTATAAATGATCCTAGGTGTCTCAAAATAGTCCTTCAACATAATCAACATGATTTCACATTCACAACCAACTTTCATCATGTAACCACACTATAACGACCCAAAATCTCATCCCGAGACGTCACATGGTTCTTAAGGCTACAAGTAGCCCCAAGCTAACTCTTTGAGCCAGCTACTAAGTTTAGAACTTACTCTAACAACAAATAGGGTAAAACAAAGGTTCTATCATATCATATTTCAACTAAAATGACAAAGGAATACTATCTGAAAAGCAAAATACTGAAAAGTCTAAAACACCACTGATCGTCTAGTCTGACAAAGCCTCTACTACTCAAACTAGTTAGCCATTGGGACAGACCCCCAGCTGACTCAAACTGATCTTAAAGTAATACTCAAAAAACTATTAAAGTAGAAAAAGCTACAGATATAGGTCCTCGAACCATGAGGACTCACCAAGGATAATGATTTGGATTAGATTCTTGGAGATCACTGTCACTGCTGAGATTGAGCACCTGAACCTACATTATGAGACAATGTAGCACACAGACATACATGTGGATCCGTAATTTAAGGATGTATTGAGTATATGGAGGTGTATTCAATAATTAAAAACAACAATATCATCAATCTTTTATAGAAATCATGCATACTGATATAACTGACTCACATATCTTGAATAACTCAAAAATATAAATCTCATAAATTATGAATAATGAAACGTATAGTATAAATCTTGTGAGTCAATACACCTGGTTCTGAAAATCTATATTTCTAGTCTCTTCTCAAAATAAATAGACTAAGTAGTAAAGTGCTCACCTCTATATCTGAAAGCTAAAACTGTTACTTGGAAACTCAAATCTCAAGTAAAATAATATTTGAATAAGCTTGTGAGCCTTTACACTCATTATCTAAAAATCTTTACTGACTAGGATATCTTTCAAAACTTTAGGCAAAATACTCAAAATCTATTTAATTACTTTTACTAGAAGGAAAAAAATACTTTTTTTAAGGGAAAATATACTTTAAGAAACTACTCTGAAAATGTTACTATTAGGGAGGTTCTTTTAATTGACACACACCATGTGAGTTACATGGAGTCCAAAAATTTTGTCCTCCTAAGGAAGAAACATCACATTGAGGAGAGGCGTCATACTCTTGCCAGAGAGTATAACCTCAACTCAGTGATCACTATCTCAGCCTTAGGCCCAAAAGTCTCAATCCTACGGTGGCACATAGTTTTGGAGTATGAAACCATAGTAACTTACCCAACTCGGTACTAAATACTAATCCCTTTAGTTAGTTACGCTCATCTCATGGAAATCCACATTAAAATAATCTCATGGTCAACAATGAAGCCAAAACAAAAAAATCTGCAATCTCATTCAGTAAAGTGAATTTCAAATCTATTATGACCATCAAAGTCAAACATTCTCAAAAATCTTAAAATAATCAATTCATGGGTTCTTATAGCACAAAAGTTCTCGGAAATCATAATCTCAATTAGGGATTAATGACCCATATATCAATCACGGGTTAAAAAATTTCAAAATTCATACTTGATATCACAAAGATTAATAGATCATATAAAAATCTGGAAATTTTCATAATATGCATTATATTCTCAACATAGTCATGTACTTCAATTTATAAAACATTAGAATCATTTTAAATCTCAAGAATAACAACATAGGTTATAAACCCAAACTTCAATTTCGTAAGAAAATATGTAAAACCATATATCTTTGTAATTGAAACAACTTTTGGGCACAAAGACAAAAGGAGTGTCCTTGTTCAAACCCCAAATACCTTAGATTATGAATTTAGATGGACAAGCTTTCTTGATACTCTTTTTCGTACTCTTGAGTGAGGGTTCTTGAAGCTTTTGACTTGGGAACCTTGAATCTTAAATTAATTTGCAACAACTATGGTGAAATCCTAGAGAAGGAATTGGTTCTTGTTCATAAGGGTTAATCTATAGAGAAAACCCTAGTTCTTGATGCTTTGGATGAATTTGAAGTTCTATGCTTCATTTTGATATATCTTGGTGTTAAAAAGGGTGGAAAAATACCAAAAAACCCTTTTAAAAATGGCCTTAAATTATTGAACGGGATCTGCGATGTCTCATACCTAACCAATGCACTTGGACTAGAATTGGTACATACTTCCTTAGTTTCGATAGCTTGGGTGATGGTCCATTGCTAGCTTGACGGTCTATCGTCCTGACTGTCGTACATAGGCCATAACAGGGGCATACTGCATTAGTTGCAATGGCTTGGGCAATGGTCCATCACTAACTCGACGGTATGTCAGCCGGGCCGTCACACTTGGCTAGTGAATGAGTTCTCTACCTTGGTTGCAACGGCCGGAGCGACGGTCCATCGCTTTCATGATGGTCCATCAGCCTGCCCATCTCTCCTGGGTAGTTCAAACAGTTCTCTATAAAATTCCATATCTTTCTAGTCCGACATCGGATTTTGGCGAAATGGGAATCATTGGAAAAATAATTCAATTTCCCACACGATAAAAAGTAAAACTTAGGGAAAATATACATAGTTTAAACAATACTCACTTAGGAAGTCATCCCTTAATCTTTTGGAGACTAAATTAGTCTTAAAGAAAGTTTGGGATATTACACACACATAGCAACTAGGAAGAACATCTCACTTCTAATACAATTTTTTTTAAAATTTTACTCCTAAAAATGAAAAATGGATACTGGGTTCAAAGGGTACCCTTTAGAAAAGAACCAAAAAGAACAACCAAGGTGGGTAAAGTGTGAACCTACTAGACTAACACCAACAACTAAAAGTAAAAACTACCAAAGCAACAATATTTTTGTAATTTTTTTAAATTTAACAAAAACTAGAAATACAACTAAGAATTAAAAACCTATAGCAACACTCCACCCTAAACAATGAGAGTTTTTCCCACCCCACACTTAAAAACATACTTTGTCCCCAAAGTATAATTCAAAAGTAGAGATAGAAATACTCCCTGAGGCCTCTAGGACTAGCTAGCAATATCTTTAATCATCAATGAGGTCGGGCACACCCCACACCCAGTCTTTGCCATACTTCTTAGATCGGGTATTTGGTATTCAAACATCCCATAAACCCGTGACTCAACCAAAACAAAAACCACATAAAATAAAAACTAGATTACAAAAGTAAAATACCTACCTTACATGGGTTGCCTCTCAAACACTTGATTAAGTATTGAGGCATGACCCACATCACTGCATCTCAACCATAATCCTTCATCCTCTTTATCCTCCTCAGTGGACATCTTCTTACTTTTTTTCGACCTTTTGAGTGTGTACGCTCAAGGTCTATGTTTTTATCAACAATAACCTTTTTAGGATTTTCTTTCATCTTTACACTTTTGGGCCTAATTAGTGGATTGGCTAACTTTATGATATTATTTAGAGAGGTCATTAGTGCATTGTACTCAACCCCATATTCATACACTTCCATGGCTATGATCATACATAAATATTTATAAATAAAAAGTGGATTGAGTGGTTTATGTACTTTGAAGATGACCTCTTCATCATTTAATCTTATTTTGTGAGCGGCCTCTCTAACATATATCAGTGTTCCACCAGTCCCTAAGAATATACGTCCTAATATAACTTATAACGTACCATGTGAATCATAATTAAGCACAATAAAGTCATCAAGAATAATAATTTTACCGACCTTAATGAGCACGTCCTCAATGATTTCTTTAGGCTAAACTTTGGTTTTTTTCCATTTGGAGCACCACAAAGCACTGATAGGGGCATGAAGTTTATACTTGCCCCTAAATATCTTAGAGAATGGTCCACATTATTATCACAAATTTGTATGGGAAGGTTTAAACTTTTTGGGTCCTTCAACTCTTTGGGCATCTTCCCCATCACCACTAAACTGCACTCTTTAATAACTGCCACTGTCTCAATGTTTTGCAGCATTGTCTTATTTGTCACCACAGCCTTCAAGTACTTAGCGTAAATAGGAAAACACTGAAAAACATCTAACAAAGTAAGACTAACATAAAGTTCTATGAATGTGTCAAAAAACTTCTTAAAATATGGATCCTGCTTGGCCTTTTTAGTCACATGCTTAGCAGCCTTTGTTTTAGGTACTTATACTCCCCAACTTTTATGCAACCTCAAATTCATATTTCTTCTTCTCCACATGCTATGGGATTAGCTCTGCTTGTACCTCTTTATTTTTCTTAAGAGGCATGATAATGAGACCTCTACCACTCTTTAAGGTGATTGTCATTACTTTCTTTGGATTCTCTATGTCACTTGTAAATACACCTTGGGGACTAGTGTTCTATGCTTAAGATAGCTTCCCCAACTGTGCCTCTAAATAATTTTGAGCTAGTTGTTGATTCTTTATCTCAGCAGCCATTTTCTCTTGATTGGTTAGGATCTTCTTCAATGTCTCCTCAATATTACTAGCATGTGTATGTTGCGCTATAACAGTTGAGTTTTATTAGTCCTTCATGCATAATTGGGCTGATTCTGGCACTTATGGTTGTAGTCATTACCATAATTTGGATTCTGTGCATTGCCCACAAAGTTTACAGACTCTAAATTTTCTCCACACAAGTTTGTAGGGTGACTATTGTTCCCACACATATCATACAAAGATAGATCATGCTAAAATATTCACCTGAGCCTTATTTATACACAATTTGATAAACTGTGTCATCATCTGATTCTGAAGATCTGACAATTGGATGACTAAGACTATCAGACTATCAACTTCTATTATACCAATGGGATTTTTTATTGCACCCCTATAGATGTCACCATGCTAGTTAGGATTACCTTGTGCAATTCATTTCAACAAGGTGTAGATCTCATCATAGGTTTTCTCCAATGCTTGACCACCTCCAACTGAATCTAACAAAATCATCATATTTTGGTCAAGATCTTCTACAAAAGTATGAGCTAATACCTCATTGGACTATTAGTGATGTGGATAATCCCCGAGAAGATATTTATATCTCTTAGAAGCATGATACAAGTTCTCATCCATCTTCTTCTTAAAACTAAATATTTGACTATATAAACTTGCAGTCTTACCGGACGGATAAAATAGATGAGGAACTTCATTGCCAGATCATACTATGTATTGGTAGAAATTATTGGCTTAGTGTTAAACCACTTCTTGTCTTACCTATAACTGAAAAAGATAAGAGAGTGAGCCTCACGTAGTCAGTAAAGACACCAGTGGGGATGAACATGTTATTGATCTCCAATAAATTCAACAAATGGTCATGTGGATCCTCATGTTACAAGCCTGTAAACTTCCCACTGCTATGCAAAAGCTGCACCATATTCTATTTCAGCTAAAATCTACCACTAGGTACCGGTCTGCGGATGGTAGAGATAACATTAATTACATGTGGGATTGCCATTTCACATACTCTCTTATGGACTGGTGGATATTTAGCCATAGGATAAAGAATAGATTCCTCTTTTGAATTTAAGGTATTTTATAGGAAAGTACTGTTTCTATTTTCAACTAATGTAAGCGCCACTCAGGTATTAGATATAAATCAACCAAATCACTTTTCCTTGCCAGCTTAGTTTCTTTTCAGACCTGAACCTACAAATTTATAAGCTAATATCAAGTTATAAACATTATAAAAGAAACTAAAACTAAGACAATTGTCAATCTATATGTCTCCGTCAACGATGACAAAAACTTATTGTACCCAATCACACACGCATGTGTACGTGGTTCAGAAAATAGTAAAATGGCCTTTAGAATGCCAAGTATTGATTCCACAGGGACTTGTGTTCAACAACTATCCTATTATAGTCTCACTACAAAGATTAAACAAGTTCTAAAGTAACCAATAATGTTTGTGAATTTAAATTAAAGTTAAACAATGTAGTAAAGAAAGGTTTTTGGACAATAATGGGAGAAACCCAGGGTTAAGGCACTACAAGAAATACTACTTAGCTATATAATCTCATTGGTTTAGTTAATTATCTTGTTTGTTGATTCATAGAGTTTATAACATGACTATTGTCTTCCGAACCTCTAATAAACTATCTAACTTAGACTCACAACTACATCATTGAGTGGGGATGTAAGTACTAAGTTAAACATAATTTCAAAACCCTCTTTATTTTGGAATCTTAGATCAACAGTCTAATAACAGTCACAATACTTAGTGAACACAGTATTCCCTGTGGGATTTGACCCCCAACCCAGTTGGGTTCTATATTTGATAGCGACTGCATACTCTCTCATAAGAGAGATATAATTTGGGCATAACAAATTTTGGCTCCATTGTCGGGGAATACCGTTGTCAATTAATTTTGTGTTTGTTAATTGACCATTGGTCAAGTTTTCCAAATTTTACTTTTGTTTGTTGTTTTTTTTTGTGCGGGGGAGTTGTTGTTTATTCAAAGTAAACGGAGAATGGGTGCACCGTTATTACCAATACATCTGGAACCACAACTAATTGGCAGAATGACAGAACCCCAAGATACTGAGAGACTAGCCACGTTGGCTAGAGCTCAACTAAATCAACAGAATGATGGCCAGCAGGCACTTCATCCGAATTCTAATGATGATGATTTGGGGGATATTGACTTGTTAGATCTTATTAATCGAAGGCGCGTAGAGAATGTAGCTTCACCAGTGAAAAAAAATATAAACAGAAACCATTCTTTCAGGGCGAGACCTGATTTCCAAGATATTTAATTTGATCTTAATGATGATGAAGATGGAATGGATAGAGTTGGTACCACTGGAGCTATTATTCCTCTACCTCTAGCACCAGGAGAAAAGTTCAATATTGCCAATATAATGATTCAGCTCCTTCATCTGAAAAGATTGTTTAGTGGACTCCCGGGAGATGATCCCAATATGTATTTACTGAACTTTATCACTATTTGCAAGTCCTTTGATAACCCAGGAGTGGGACAGAATGCCATCCACCTGCATTTATTTTCATTGTCTTTATCTGGGGAGGCAACATTATGGCTTAATGAGATGACGCCTGATTCTATAACCAAATGGAAGTAATTGAAAGAGGCTTTCCTAAAAAGGTTCTTTCAGCCTTCTAGGAGGGTACAGTTGAGGGATGAGAGCAGCAACTTTAGGCAACTCCCAACTGAAGCCCATCATGAGATATGTGAGAGGTTTAAAAAAAAGTTGATGCAGTTTCTAAACCATAATATGACAGATATTCATCTGATGGAGACTCTTTGTCAGGCTTTAAACTCTATTATGAAGCCAGTTATTGATAATGCTGCAGGGGGATCATTTGTGGACCACACTTTTCAGGAGGCCTCAGAGATTTTTGATCAGATGACCTAAAAAAGTAGCGCTTGGCATACCAGGGATTCTATAGTAGCAAGCCCTACTGTGTCTATTGGCATGATTACAGAACAACATAAGAAATTGGAAGAGCGTGATCAAGTCATGGCACGCTTGAAGACGCAAATGGATCTGTTGAACAAGAACTTATTATTTGCAAAGATTGAATAAGTAAAAGTCATTGAAGCCAAATGTAGAGATGATTCTAATTTGGAAGAAGAGGCTAACTATTTAAATAACCAAGGGGTTTTTGAGGCAATATCCAAGGAAATCAAAGTCGGAACTACTATGTCAAGGTTGCTTACAAGGATAGGGAGCAAGGAAATTGGAAAGGTAAGAATGGCAGAAGTGGGCTATATGTACCTCCCAGAAAAAGAGATAATACTACAACTAGCTCTGGCAAAATGTCCATGGAAGACATGATGGATAAACCATTAAAGAAATTTTAAGCTACCAACTCTGGAATGACTACTATGATAAGTGATTTATCTTCAATGAGTCAGTTGGTAAATTCGCACTCTACTTCTATTAAGTATTTAGAGCAATAAATGATCCATCTCTTGTCAGCATTAAATTAGAGAAAGACGAGAATATTTCTAGGTGATACCATTTAGAATCTGCGAAATGATGGCTCTTGCATGGATATCACTACTAGAAGTGGTAAGGTATTAGAAAGACCTCATGTGGGTAAGCCTGTGGTTGATATTGAAGCTAATGATATTGAAGAAGTAGAGATTTATCATTTAGTGGAGTCTTGGAAAAAGGATGAGGTTATTGATGACACACCACCCAATAGTAAGTAGGTTGATGAGTTTGAGAAGAATAAGGGAAAGGAGGCTGAAGTGGTCGTTACCACTTCCGAAACCACCCCCTTCATTTGTTTATTGGTTGGAGAAGAAAGCCGATAAGACAAAGTTTAGAAAATTCATGGCTATGGTTAAATAGCTGATGATTAATCTACCATTGGTGGAGGCATTAGAGAAAATGTCTGGGTATGCAAAGTTCATGAATGTCCTCATCACGAAGAAGCGGTCAGTTAGTTTTGAGATGATGGATAATCTTTATCATTGTGGTACTATTTCCACAAGGTCTCTGGTGCAAAAAAGCAGATTTGGGAGCATTTACTATCCCAAGAACTATTGGACCTCTTGACTTTACAAAATCTCTATGTGACTTGGGAGCTAGCATCAATCTGATACCGCTGGTTGTTTACAAAAAGTTGGATTTGGGAGACCCTACACCCACTAACATACGACTTATAATGGCAGATTGGTCGGTAAAATGACCCATTGGTATTTTGTATAATGAGCTAGTGAAGGTTGCTAGTTTCATATTTCCTATGGATTTCATCATTCGAGATTGCGAGGTGGATTTTGAGGTGCCCATTATCTTAGGTCGACCTTTTCTCTCAACCGGAAGTGTAGTGACTGATTTGCGAGCTAACGAGCTCTTATTTAGGTTGAATGATAAAGTGGTGCAATTTGATGTGTGCCAATCAATAAAGCAGCAAAAAGAAATGAGTGTGTTTTCCATTGTGGATGTCTATTATAAGAAGGAGAAGGAAGTGCCAATTGAAAAGAAATTTGTCGTTGAAACATTGGTTGTCGTGTTGATGAATTTTGATTAGGATGGTATAGAAGATTATGAGGATACTTTATGTGACTTAATGGGCATGGGGTCTTACTCATATGCAACCAAGAAGTTGGATTTAGACTTAGAAAATCGTCCAAGTCCACCTGCTAATCCCTCTATAGAAGAACCACCTATCCTAGAGCTGAAAGAGTTACCCAGTCATTTGAGGTATGTATTCCTAGGAAATGGGAATACATTAGCTATTATTATTTTGGTTGACTTGGGTGAGCAGTAGATGGAAGAACTTATTTTGGTGCTTCAAATATACAAAAGAGCAATAGGCGGGACTATTGCTGATAGTATTGGCATTCCCCCTGGCATCAGAACTCATAAGATACAACTTAAGGAAGAATGTACTCCTACCATTGAGAATCAACACAGACTTAACCCACCAATTCAAGAGCGGGTTAAGAAGGAAATTATTAAGTTGCTGGATGGAGGAGTGGTTTATCCTATTTCAGATAGTAAATAGGTAAGCCCAGTTCAATATGTGCCCAAGAAAGGGGGCATGACTTTTGTTGCAAATGAAAATAACAAGTTGATTCCTCTTAGGCCTGTGATTAGTTGGAGAGTTTACATGGACCACTGCAAACTAAACTTATGGACTTTAAAGGACCACTTCCCAATGCCCTTCATGGTTCAAATGCTTGATCGGTTAGCAGTAGGGGTGATATTATTTCTTAGATGGATATTCTGGCTATAATAAGATCTTTATTACTCCTGAAGATCAGGAAAATATGTTGTTCACATACTTGTATGACACTTTTGCATTCAAGAAAATGCCATTTGGGTTATGTAATGAACCTTCTACCTTCCAAAGGTGTATGATGTCTATTTTCTCAGATATGGTTTAGGACACCTTGGAGGTGTTCATGGATGGTTTTTCTATGGTTGTATATTCATTTGAGTTATGTCTTGTGAACTTGAGTAGGGCATTATAGAGGTGTGAGGAATTCAATCTTGAGCTTAACTAGAAGAAATGCCACTTTATGGTGAAGGAGGTCATTGTTCTCGGGCACAAAATTTCAGCAAAAGGGATAGAGGTTGATTGAGCCAAGGTAGAAGTTATTGAGAATCTACCACCTCCCATCTCAGTGAAAGGGGTGCGTAGTATCTTTGGGCATGCTGGCTTTTATTGGAGGTTTGTAAGAGACTTCTCTAAAATTGCAAATCCACTTTGCAAAACTTTTGGAGAAGGAAACTAAGTTCTTTGAATCTGAATGCATTAAGGCATTTGAATGCCTTAAGAGAAAGCTGGTTGAGGCCCCTATCATTGTTTCACCAGACTGGTCAAAACCATTTAAGATAATGTGTGATGAAAGCGGTGTTTCCCTTGGAGATATGCTAGGGTAAAAGAAGGACAAATTATTTCATCCAGTTTATTATGCCAGCAAAGCACTGAATGGAGCTAAAAAAAACTACACCATCATAGAGCAGGAACTTCTAGTAGTGGTGTATGCTTTTGAGAAGTTTCAGGCATATTTGATATGTACCAAGGTAATGGTACACACTGACCACGCCGCCTTGAGGTACCTAATATCAAAGAAGGACGCTAAACCAAGGTTGATCCGGTGGGTATTGCTATTTCAAGAATTTGACTTTGAGGTCAAGTATCGTAAGGAAAGTAAGAATTAGGTAGCTGATCACCTATCCAGACTCGAAGGAGAGCAAGCAGTAAAAGACGAGTTTGAGATTGATGATTCCTTTCCTAATGAGAAAGTATTAGTTGTAGTGCTCGAAAAAGTACTTTGGTATTCTGACTTCGCGAACTATTTGGTAACTGAGGTGATACCAGATAATCTTTCTTTTCATCAAAGGAAAAAGTTTCTCCATGACGGTACCCATTACTTCTAGGATAAGCCGTATATTTTTTGGTGGTATGTAGATGGTATTATTAGACGGTGCATCCCAGAAGTAGATATGCTGAGCATATTGGAAGCAAGCTATGCATCCCCAGTAGGAGGTCACTATGTTGGTGGTCGAACTGCAAGAAAAGTGCTTTAGAGTGGCTACTATTGGCCCTCTTTGTTCAAGGATGCTTATGAGTTCGTGAAGAGATGTGACCAATGTCAAAGGCAAGGGTCCATCTCAAATCACCATGAGATTCCAATATCTAAAATACTGGAGGTAGAATTATTTGATGTATGGGGCATAGATTTCATGGGGCCTTTCATGAGCTCATTTGGGATGAAGTACATACTAGTTGTTGTTGACTACGTGTCAAAATGGGTCAAGGTTGTCGCTCTGTCAGATAATGAAGGAAAGCAGGTTGTTGCATTTTTAAAGAGAAATATCTTCTCTCTCTTTGGGGTACCACATACCATCATAAGTGATGGAGGATCACACATCTACAATAAGATATTCAGAGTCGCCTTGGCAAAATATGAAGTCAAACAGAATAAGGTGGATACTCCATACCACCCATAGACCAGTGGGAAGGTGGAGATCTCTAATCATTAAATCAAAGCTATCCTTGCCATGACCGTAAATTCTAGCTTAAAGGATTGTTCTAGGAAGATGAACAATTCCTTATGGGCATATCGAACGTCTTTCAAGACACCCATTGGCATGTCACCATACCAATTGGTATATGGAAAGGCATGCCATTTGCCAATTGAGCTAGAGCACAAAGAGTTGTGGTCAATGAAGTGGCTTAATCTAAACTGGAATGAGGCAGCAAATATAAGATTGGGGCAGCTAAATGAGATAGATGAGTTCTGTCTTAGAGCTTATTAAAGGGCAGACCTATACAAGGAGAAGATGAAGAAGTATATGATCAGAGGATTTAAAATTGAGATTTCCAGAAATATGACTTGGTGCTTCTGTTCAACTCCAGACTAAAACTATTCCCAGGTAAACTTAAGTCCAAGTGGTCAGGCCCGTTTAAAGTTAGTCAAGTTTACTCATCTTGAGTAGTCAAACTTGAAAATAAAGATGGAAGTGTCTTTAAAGTCAAAGGGCAACGAGTCAAACTTTATATCGGTCCAAAACACTCGATAAAAAGTATTGCTACTATCTACCTCAATAAAATCAGAGTAATCGAGGTAACTAAGTCGTGTTGTGATGATAAATCAGGCTCTAGTGGGAGGCAACCACATTGTGTTGTTGTATAGCATTAACTTAAGTTATTTTGTTTTTTTTTGTTGATTTGTGCGACCTGAAGGGTTTGTGTAAGTGTGAAGGTACAATAGTGTAAGGAAAATAGAAGCTAAAGGGATTTTAGGTGACCGACGGACAGTCACAACCTCAACGTACAGTCATCGTAATCGTCGCCATAATATCCAAAAGCTAGGAGATTGGAAAAGTAGCGACGGGTTGACCGACGGGCCATCACATAGTCGATGGACCATCGCATGAACCATCACTAATTTGTCACAAGGTTGGTTCACTAGATTAGGAAAACGGTTTGAATGACGGACTGTCGCAAAAGTGATGGACCATCGCACAAACCGTCAAATTTAACCCTATCTAAGCGGGTCGGGTTGGGTCGAATCGAGTTAAATAGCCAAATTTTTCATTCTTATCCAACCCAAATGGTTTTAAATAGGTAATGTGAAGTGATTGAGTAACTCCCAAACTATTCCATGTACCTGAATTCTTTCATTCTCTCTTAAAAAATTTCATCTCCCTTTTTCCAACCTATTTAAAGTCTATCTTCTCCTTGTTCTTTCAATCACAAACAACAAGAGTTATCCACAAAAATAAAGTGTCATATTGTGTCCTGTATTTAGAGTACAAGTCAAGGGAATAATCAAGTGCAGAAACACTAAGGTATAAATTCTTCTTTATTCTTTATGTTACTCAACACTAAGAATCAAAAAAGTATGTGAAGGTTGTATTGGTTAAGTAATTTTCTATGAGCTTGAGTTCTTCTGTATGTGGGTCTAAACTAAGTTGAAAGCTGAAAAAATCCTGGGTGAAGTCTGAGTAACCCATGGACCAACAAATAGAAAAATGTGGATATGTATTATTGATAAAATTACAATAAAAATAGTCCTTAAATGAATTTCATGCAAGGTGTTTGACAAAATGCTGAAATGAGGACTGAAAGTGAATATGGAAGGCGACGGTCATATCAAAGAACCGTCGGATAACCAATGATCCATCGCCTAAAATAGTTCCCACTTCCTCAGAATCAATGTAACTGGAATGAACCCGATGATTTGGGTCTACGGACCATCGCAAGACCGACGGATCATCGCCCTAGCCGTCGTTGGTCCATAATTGTTCTTGATTTCAAGTTTAAGTCAGGGAACTGATAACGTATCACTTGCAGGTACCATGGAAAGAAAATTACCAACCACCATAAGTAGAGGTAGAGTCCAAGGGGCTAGGAAAGGGCAGGCACAAGTTAAGGACGCACCGCACGCAATACCCGGTGCAACCGCCAGGTGATTTCTTTATCCTCCCAGTCTGATGAGGAGGGCGAAAGTAGAAGAAGCAGTAGCTCAAGTTCAATTCGAGTTGCAGAAGGGGTTGAAGTACCTAACCTTTCCCAAGAGAAGAGTGTTTAACAAGAGAACTCGAATTTGGTTTGGCGCAAGGATCCGCAAGTGCAGGAAGCTATACGGTGGAAAATTAAGGGTGCCCGAGAGCATTTCTATAATGGGTTGGCACCAACAGACAGGGTAGCCATAAAGAGTGCTATTTTTGAAGAGCATCAAATTATAACCACGACCTTGTACGAATACCCAGAGCTTGAGCGTCAATTCAATGAGTACGAACTTGCATGGATGAGTAGGCCGCTAGGGACCTATCAACCAAATCTGGTCTATGAATTTTTTACCAATTACTTGTCGTCGCTTCAGAAAAACTATCCTCCAGGTATATCAGCGGCTAACATGAACAAGCATGATACTATTTCTGTTCGTGGAGTTGATATAGATATTTCAGAAAGCACGCTAAATAAATTCTTATTTAGAGCAGAATAACATATACCTCGTGCAATACCGGACTTGGAGCATCGGTTATATACACGAACCCAACAAAGGCCTTGATTAACTAGGATACTGACAGAGAGAGGAGAGCCTACATGGCCAAACAACCTCTGAGAAAACATATCCAAGTCATCCGTAAGTTTTAGGGACAAGTTCTGGTGGGCAATTGTGAGGCTGAGGTTAATGCCGATAGGCGGTGATGACCGCCTAGAACTCACTAGAGCTGTGATTATTGCTACTTTAATTAAGGGACTGACAGTGGATTTTGGCCATATTATTGCTGATGAATTCTTCTTTCGCACTCACAAGACTCAAACTGTGCTACTATTCCCATGCCTTATCACAAAATTATGCAAGCAGGCAAAGGTACCTTTGATTAGCGGAGTTGATAATAAGATCCAGGAAACACATAAGCAGGATATTGAAAATACGAGGGATTACTCGAAGTTAGATTTATGATTCAACAGGCCTCCAGCTCAGCAAACTCAGTCAGAGCCAATTCCTGAATCAGCAAAGGGTCCTTCAGGTATGCCATTACCACTTGCTACGTACGTACCTATTTCTACTTCTACAGGTTTAGCTTTGATGCCCAAGGGTGGAACTGCAGATTCTGCATCAGTTCCACCCTAATATGTAGAATACAGGCTGAACTAGGAAAAATTTTCAAAGTATGTACGAGCACAGAAAATAATTGAAAAGCAATTGGCTATATGGGGGAAGATTTCAAACCCTTTGCAGAGAGAATTATGGAGGAAGTAAACCATCCTTTCAGGAAAATCCATCTATAAATAGACAACATGGAGGAGCATATCAAGAAGAAGATAGATAAGTTGTCCATTATAGATTTTACAAAATTGATTGAGGAAGTGAGAAAACTCTGATCTAACGTGGATAAGATAAATCAACAACCACAGCAGACCATATTTGATCCGGTTCAGATTGCAAGTGATGAAGATAGAGGGCTCGTTGACTTAATAGGGTGACCTATCAAGGATAAGGGTAATAAAGTAGTTGAACTAGATGAAAAGGCTAAGAAAGCAGCAAAGAAAGGTGCCAAGAGAAAGAGGCTAGAAGTTATGTCACCTAAGAAGAGACTTAATTATGATATAAGAAAGGAAAGAAAAAGGTCAAGGAGAGATGAGAAGAGAATAATAAAAAGAGAAGAAGATGAAGCAGCTGGAGTGTCTATTAGTTTTGCCCCAGCTAGGAGGCAATCTATAGATCCATCTAAAGATATGGTACCTCCGATTCCGAAGTGAGAGATTATGAGTACTCCCACCACCATAGGAGTCAACATAGCACTGAGTGAGGACACAACTGCCTCACCGCACTTCACACATGCCTCAGATGAATAAGAGGCACCACAAGTATTTCCCCTTCTTTGTACTTAAAGTTATATGCATTGAGGACAAAGTATTTTTTTCTGTGGGGGTGGAAAGTACTTTTACCATGAGGGATTGTGTTGGCGATATTCTTTTCCCCCCATGTGCTATCTAGGAGAATCGGCACGTCTCGATTGTTATTAAATTGTTGCAGTTTTCTTTCTTGTCTAGGATTAACTGTAGGGTTGAAATTTCCTTTCCTCAATACATGTTCGATTGGTAATATTGTTGCATGAAATAAAAGTTCCATTCATTTTAGCACCTTGTTGTATATATATGGATGACAACTGATTATGGACAAATTGTGTTTTTCATTTTTGTATAATTAATTCCTCTTACCAAGTGGTAAAGTGTTATGCAACCATGTGTGACTCTGATAATGGAATTATAAGTTATTAATGAAGGAAATCATAGCTATGTGATCTGAATCCCAAGAATTAGTTGCATAGAAACTAACTCAGTGCCTGTGTGGGTGAGTATTTGTGTAGTTCTAACATAAGTATTACACCTAGAACTTGCCCAGTTCATTAGATATTTTCGTGTGATTAAACTCAATAAGAGAGGATAGTAGGCCTCCTTTTTTTGTTAGTCCACTTATCCAAATGATTGACCCACCAAAAATATTGTGTTTTCTTTATCAACTATATTAAGCTGTGTTAGTGTTTTTCTGTCCAAATAAGTTTGATTCACTCTCTGAAAGGTGTTAAGAACTTAGCTTTTGCCCTGTTCCAATTATGGACATTATGTACTTTAACTTAGCCAAAATGCCTAAGTTGAGGGTGGCTACTACTGGATGTTTGGAAGGCTAGGAGGATGAGTTAAAATTGATTTGAGGGTTAGCATCCAACCCTGGTCTAGCTAGCAATCTAAATAGATATTATGAACCTCAATTTTATTTTTTTGCATCAGCATAACTTAAGGGTGGAAGATATTGTGTTATCATCTTAATAAAAAAACTTGGTTATGACAAGAGCGCTGATAAATAATTATGAATGAATGAAAGGGTCTTTAATTTTAGTAAGTAGCTACCAAAAAGGGTAAAGAGAGTGAGTTCTTGTACTTTAAGTCACTTATCCAAATGAATAACCCTCATTGAGCCTAAAATCTCATTACAACCCTTAGAAAGTCCTACTTGATCTTAGAGAGTCAATCATGAGAGAACATTAGATGATAAGGGCAAACTTATAGGTGTACACTGTGTTGGTAACTTCTTTTCTGAGAGTGAGAAGTTTAGTTTCGTCCACAATTTAACTGTGTGATGTGAGGTGTACTTCTTTGGCTGTGAGGGCATATTGAGATATATCTATACTATTTATTTCTTTAGGGTGTTGTATCTATAGCTGTGAATATGCTGATTAGTAGTTAATGCCAGTAGTAGATCCATGTGTGTTGAAATAGCATAACCAAATGGGTAGTGGAATGATCTTATAATTGTGTTGGTTTTACTGTAAAATTCCCATCATTATGCTATTCATATATGTATCCTGGTGTTGGATTGCTTGAGGATAAGCAATTGCCTTAAGTTGAGGGTGTTGATATTCTGGCTTTTGATGGAACATTTTAGGCCTTTTTCTTAGGATAATTGTGTGTTTTCAAGCAGTCATTGTTGTATTTAACATGGTATTTTAGTGCTTTTAGGATAAGAACTAAGTGTGAAGGATAACTTGGACAATCTGAGAAAAACAAAGGTAAAATGTGCAGCGACGACCTAGGCGATGGACCGTCGACCTTGCTACGATCAGTAAGTCTAAACCGTCGACCAAAAGCAGAATTCATCCACTCTAGAAATCCTGCGATGGTCCAAGCAATGGACCATTGGTTCTGTGATGAATTGTCGGTCTGAACCATCGCCAAGATATAGAATGCATCATCACTAAAAGTCCTCTGATGATTCAGGCGACGAACCGTCGACCTGGCGATGGGCCATTGCACTACCCATTTCCAAAAAGCAGACAATAGAGTCACTAGATATCCAGTGATGGTGAAGGCGACGAACCATCAGAACTGCAAAAAACCTTCGCTTGAACCATCGACCGTAAAGCAGAAAATCCGAGTTTGAATTTTAAAGCCCCACTTCAAGAATCATATAAATACCAATTTTTAGGGTTTATTGCATATCTTTTATCATCAGTTTCATACTTTCTCCTCTATTGAGAATTGTGTAACACTGTTCATTGAGATTTGATTTAGAGATTGAGATCTAATTATTAGTTTTTATATTTTCCATTAAAGATTGAGAAGAAAAATATTGTCACTTTTGTAAGTGTCCTCTTGAATCCATTTATGAACATCAATATATCTTTGATTTCTTATATGGAGATGAGTAGCTAAACTCCCACAACTAGGGCTATGGGAGCCTTAATGTAGAGAACTATTTTGGGGTTGTGAATTGGTTTGATTTCTAACATCTATCGAAATTGCATGAATCTTTCTTCATTATAATGACATCTCTTGGTTGCGAACTTGAGAAGTGAGCCCATGAACTCCACTTGTCTGATAAGAAAGTGGATGTTCACATAAACCCCATAGGTTTACCCTTTGGGTTAACGGGTTGATGCCTTAACAGGATCAACCCTCATGAGAGTGTTATTGAATAATTCACAAATCTTTGAAGTTCGAGAGAAGTAAAGGGTGAAATACTGATTCTGTTGAGTAACACGTGGGTAACCCTTAAAATTCAATAATTCTTGCAATTGAATACATTAGTTAGAATTCAAACAAAAGCTCACAATCCTAATTGTTTGAACATTTTGGTGAACATAACTCTAGTTAATTCATCCTCATCAAAATTACATCTACATTAAGTCTCAGTAGTTGGGCTTTTGTGTGACACAAATACGAAAGAACACTGTTAATAATTTCAAAACCCCTTTTATTTTGGAACCTTAGATCAGCAGTCTAATAAAAGTCACAATACTTAGTAAACATAGTATTCCCTATGGGATTCGACTCCAAACCAGTTGGGTTCTATATTTGATAATGACAGATTTCTCTCTCATAAGAGAGGTGTAATTTAGGCATATCAGTTAGCAGACTTGATAGAGTTAGACATGGTTGATTTTGATCTTATTCTTGGTATAGAATGAATCCATTCCTGTTATGCTTCTGTAGATTGTTGCACCCGAGTGGTGAAGTTTTAGTTTCCAGATGAGCCAATCTTTGAGTGTTCCGGTAATTCAATGTCTCCCAAAAGTCATTTCATATCTTATCTTAAGGCCAGAAGGTTGATATCCAAAGGTGGCATTTATCATATAGTTTAAGTTAAAGACACTAAGTCTGAGATCCCAACAATTCAGTCAGTCAATGTAGTAAATGAGTTTCCAGATGTCTTACCAAAAGATCTCCTAGAGGTACCTCTCGATAGAGAGATAGAATTCGGTATTGACCTTTTCCCAGATAGTCAACCTATTTTTATACCTCCTTATCATATGGATCCAGCAGAGATTAAAGAGTTCAAGGAGCAACTCAAAGATTTTTTTGATAAAGGTTTCAGAAGGCCTAGTGTTTCTCCATGGGGCGCTCCCGTCCTATTCGTGTGAAAGAAAGATGGTTCATTGTGAATGTACATTAACTATCGTCAGCTAAATAATGTCACAATCAAGAATAAATACCCTCTTCCTAGAATTGATGACTTATGTGATCAATTGCAAGGTGTAAGTTATTTCTCAAAGATAGACCTTAGATCCGTCTATCATCAACTTAAGGTAAAGGAGTGTGATATTCTGAAGATAGTCTTTAGAACCTGTTATGGTCATTTTGAGTTCCTAGTCATGTATTTTGGGCTAACCAATGCTCCCGAAGCCTTCATGGACCTCATGAATCGAGTGTTCAAAGAGTATCTTGATATCTTTGTCATAGTGTTCATAAATGATATCCTTGTATACTCCTGTAGTGAGGATGACCATGCAGATCATCTTAAATTGTCTTGCAAACTCTTAGAGATCACCAATTGTTCAAAAAGTTCAGCAAGTGTGAATTTTGGCTAAGGTCAGTAGCCTTTCTCAGTCATATTATTTCCACATATGGCATTAGAGTTTATCCCCAAAAGACAAAAGTTGTAAGAAATTGGCCTAGACCTATCTCTTCGATAGATATTAGAAGTTTCTTAGGTATAGATGGCTATTATGACCATTTTATTGAAGGTTTATCATCTATTGCATCTCCTATGTCTAGATTGACCCAAAAGAAACTTAAGTTCCAATGGTCAGATTCCTGCGAGAAGAGTTTTCAGGAGTTAAAGACTCAACTCACTTTAGTCCCAGTTCTAGCATTAACCGATGGTACAGATGGTTCTTTTGTTTATTATAATGCCTCTAGAGCTGGTTTGGGTTCTGTGTTGATACAGAGAGGTAAGGTCATAACTATGCCTCTAGACAGCTGAAGCCTCATGAAAAGAATTATCCAACCCATGATCTAGAATTAGCTGCTATTGTGTTTTCTTTGAAAATCTGGAGTCACTATCTATATGGTGTTCATGTTGATTTGTTCACGAACCACAAAAGTTTGCAATATATGTTCACCCAGAGGGATTTGAACCTTCATCAGAGAAGGTGGTTAGAGTTGCTAAAAGATTATGATATGAGTGTGTTGTATCATTCGGGCAAGGCCAATATAGTGGCAGATACCCTTAGTAGGTTGTCTATGGGCAGTATTTCTCATGTGGAAAAAGATAAGAAAGAGTTTTCTCAAGAAGTACATCATTTGGCTATATTGGGTGTTAGGTTGCTTGATTCAGCTGAAGGAAATGTTTGGGTTCAGAGTAGTTCCGAATCTTCTCTTGTTTCTATAGTGAAGGAGAAACAAGACGTAGATCTTAGTTAGGTCAAACTGAAGGAGTTGGTTAAAGACCAAAAGGTAGAGGTTTTCTCCCAAGGGGGAGATGGCATGTTTAGATACCAGGGTAGATTGTGTGTGCCTTGTATAGATGATCTGAGACAGAGAATTATGGCTAAATTGCTTGTGGCGCATTATTCTACTCATCTCGGTGCTACCAAGATGTACCATAATTTGTAGGAAATTTATTGATGGAGTGGTATAAAGAAAGAAATAGAAGAGTTTGTAGCAAAGTGTGCAACTTGTCAATAGGTTAAGGTAGAGCACCAAAGATCTGGTAGTACGTTGCAAGAGTTCAGTATCCTCACTTGAAAGTGGAAAGAGGTGAATATGGATTTTGTGACTGGTTTACCCCAATCTCGTCGTCATCATGATTATATATGGGTTATTCTAGACATATTGACTAAGTTAGTGCATTTCTTTCCAGCTCATACGTCCTATACAACCGAAGATTATGCTAAGTTGTACATCCAAGAGTTAGTCAAATTGCATGGGGTTCCCTTGTATATTATCTTGGATAGGGATACTCAATTTACTTCCTAGTTTTGGAGAGCCTTTCAGAAGGGTCTCGGTTCCTAAGTTTATCTTAGTTCTGCCTTTCATCCTTAGACAAATGGTCAAGCAGAGGGACCATCCAAACATTAGAAGATATGTTGAGGGTATGTGCTCTTGATTTCAATGGTAGCTGGGATGAGAATTTGCCATTGATTAAGTTTTCTTATAATAACAGTTACCATGCTAGCATTCAGATGGACCCGTTTGAGGCTCTATATGGGAGGAGATGTAGATCACCCATAGGCTAGTTTGAAGTGGGTGAGGCCGTTTTTCTTGTTCCTGATACAGTGTTTGAAGATATGGAGAAAGTCAAGTTGATTAGAGGAAGATTGAAAATAGCCAGAGTTATCAGAAATCGTAAGCGGATGTGAGAAGGAGAGATCTTTACTTTGAAGTTAGTGATTTATGTATCTGAAGATTTCACACATGAAAGGGGTGAAGAGATTTGGAAAGAAAGGGAAACTTAGCCCCCGGTATGTTGGACCTTATAGAATTCTGAGTCGTGTTGGGGAAGTAGCATATGAGCTTGAGTTGTCCGCAGACCTGTCAGTAGACCATCCTTTATTCCACATCCCTATGCTTAAGAAGTGCATCGGTGACTCCACCGTTGTAATTCCTTTAGAAAGCTCAAAAATTTAGAATAGTTTATCATAAGAAGAGATTCCAGTTGAAATTTTAGATCATCAGATCTGTAGACTAAGGAACAAAGAAGTTTACTTGGTCAAAGTTCTTAGGCAAAATCAGTCGGTTGAGGGCGCTAACTGGGAAGCAAAAGCAGATATGCGAGCCAAGTACTCACACCTTTTCTCCGTAAACTCAAATCTAGCCTAAGTTAATACTCTTCCTTGATTCAGTTCCTTTCTAATTAGATATTCAGCAATAAAGATGTCCGCAATAAAGATGTCTTTATGTAAGTTCATGCACTCATTGAGCTACTCAGAAGCTCAGAATGATTTTGATTTAGTTGTGCATGCTATCTTATGTTTTCAGATTCCTTAGAGACTTTAGCTTAACTATCCATATTCGAGGACAAATGTTTTCAAGGGGGAGATATTGTAATACTCTGTACCTTTTACTAGCTAGAATCAATCCCTAGGATGTTAAAGTATAGATTCCATGATATATATTATTTAATTTGTATGGAATTCTTTATATTTGAACATCCATGGCATAGGATATCGAATAATCTTTCCAACGATATAAGATTCGCCTAAATCCAATAACTGGGTAAGAAGTTAGGGATATTTTAAGTTCCAGTCATAAAAAACCATCATTTGGACCCTTAGCATGTCACGGACCAGTGTTAATTCCTAATTGTCAATTTCCAGTGTCCCTCGGTGATATTGGCACGTCGCGGAGAGAGAGTGAAGTTCTGGTATAATGGCACATCGCGCCAAGTTTTCAGGTCCCATCCAAGGTTCCAATGCGATACCTCCGCATCGCGCCACCAAGCATTTTCCCAGTTGGCATTTTCCTATGGCTTGGCGTGATATTGGCGCATCACACCAAGGCCAAAAATTGGGACCCCAATTTATATTTCCATTTTCATTTAGGAGTTGAAGGGGGGTATTTTGGAGTTTTCCCCAACCCCCCAATCCGTCGAAACACTTGATTAAAGCCTTTTAGAAGAATTATGTGCTAAGTTTCATCAAAATTTCTCTCATCCTAAACCCTAGGCTTCAACATTCATCTCCAAGAAACTCAAGATTCCACCATCCTTTTTCCAAATTGTTTCAAGATTTAAGATCCCTAGACCAAGAGCTTTAAGAATCCTCACTCAAGAGTACAAATAGCATCTCGAAAAGAAAGCTTATTCATTTAGTTCATCATCTAAGATATGTGGGGTTTGAACAAGGACAATCCTTTCGTCCTTGTGCCCAAAAACTTGATTTTTATTATAGATTGCATGATTTGCAAGTTAGGGTGATACCCTATTCTTATTATTTTTAATTTATGAAAATATCATGTTATTTAAGGCTTCAATTGCAAGAGATTTACATATATCCATGTTTGAAATCATGAGATTCATATTATGAGTTGTTTTCCACTATCTTGATTGAGATTGTTTAAAGCTTTTAAGATGATTGTTGAGCCTGAAGTTTAAGTAAGATTATTGATGTATTAAATCTTTATATTTAGAGTCCTAAGTAATATTTATGATTTTATAAGGAGATTATGATCTCAAGTGTTATTGACAAGTTTGATAAATGCTTTCAAAAGCAAAGATTGATCTTTTGATCCTAAGCTAAGCTGAGGAATACACATTTTTCACATAGTTTGAGATTTAAAGAAGAGAAGTATAATCAGTTTTAATTATAAACCCTAATGCTATTTTAAGGTGGATTTCCTAAAAGTTCTGAGCGTAAGTATAGAAGTAGTATTTAGCATCGAGTTGGGTATGATTCCAAGGTCTCATGCCCCATACCTATGTTCCACCATAGGACTAAGATTATTCCCACTTGTACATGGATAACTAAGATTGTGATCACTCAAGTTAAGGTTCTATTCCAATGGCAAGGGTAGAACAGGTCTCCCCAACGTGGGCAAGACTTTCGACTCCATGTCAGCTCACATAGTTTATGTCGGTTAGAAGAAACTCCCTGAGTCCCAAAGTCCCAAAGTACCAAGCCCAAATTCTCTAAGTCCCAAAGCTTCTAAGTTACAAAAGAAAAGAATGATATAAAATCTTTTATAAGACTAAGTGTTATGACTCACTAGATTTACAAGTATGATTGGTTATACATGACTTTATATTTCGATATTTTGGATAATCAAGCTCATGTGAGTCATATACATCCACATGAATTTACTTTCAAATTATGATGATGTTTACTTATGAATTACACCCCCATATACATATTACATCCTCAAGGTGCTTGTAACGACCCAAAATCACCTCCCGAGAAATCACACGGTGCTTAGGGCTACAAGTAGCCCCAAGCTAACCCTTTGAGCCTATCACTTCTCATAATAACTCATTCAAGAAGGAATATACAAAACACTGGTTCTGTCATATCAAATGAAATAAAATACGAAGAGAATACTAGGTCTAAATGACCACAATACTGGAAATCTCAACACAACCATAGTCTGATAACTAGTCAGACAAAGCCTCTACTACTCCATGAACTCGAGGGCCGTTGGGAAAGGTCCCCAACTGACTCAAACTAAACTGAAAGAAATAGTATAAACACTTGAATACTGAAATGTCTGAAGATAGTTCCTTGAACCATGAGGACTCACCACTGTGGAGATGTAGAAAAAGGTACTCAAAAATCACTGACGAGGCCGGGACTGAGCACCGGAACCTACATTATAAGAAAATGTATCACATAGATGTATATGTGGATAAGCACTTGGGAATGAACTGAGTATATAGGGGTGTATGCATTTACATAAAACAATATCAATACTCTTTAATCAAATCATGCATGCAATAGTAATGACTAACATGGCTTGAATAAGTCCAAATGTAAAGCTCATAAATCATGTATGATAAAGCATGTAACACAAATCTTGTGAGTCATTATACTTTAACTTTAAAATTTGTACTCTTCTCTTATTCTCATTAGTCATAGGCTGAAGGAAACTTTAAACAATACTCTCAACTCATTCATCTATGTCATGGGGAGTAAAACTTATTTAATGCTCAAGAACTTATAACTCTTTTGAACTCAAACTCTTGGAACTCAGAATCATATGAATATGGTTTAAAAACTGATGATCAACTCTTATTAGTAGAGAAATCTACTTCCTTCTTTTGAAAATACTCAAAAGCAATTCGTTCACTTTAGAAAATATCTTATCTCAAAGATTTAGGGGAATATTCTATCTCAATGGAAAATACATTAGTTTAGGGAGGTTCTCTTAACCGACATAAACCATATGAGCTACATGGAGTCCAATGTCTTGTCCTCCCAAGGAAGAAACCTTATGTTGGGGAGAGGAGTCATACTCTTGCTGAGAGTATAACCTCAACATAGTGATCACTTATCTCGGCCTCGGGCCCAATCATCCCAGCCTTAGGCCCAAAATCTCAAACCTATAGTAGCACGTAGTTTTGGGGTAAGAAATCATAGTAACCTACCTAACTCGGTGCTAAATACTACTCTCTTTAGTTTATCTCGCTCATCTCATGAAATCCACTTTAGAATAATCTCATGGTTCAATAAGAACCCAACTGTAAAATCTGTAATCTCATGTAGTTTAGTGGATTTCAAAGCTCTATACCCATTAGGTCAGAACATTTTCAATAATCTCATAATACTCAAATCATGGGTGCTTATAGCACAAGAGTTCATAAAATTGCAAGTCTCAAGTAGGGCTTAGTAACCCATAATTCAATCTCAAGATAAAACTCATGAAATGCATATTAGATAGCATATAGATTCATAAATCAGGTAGAAATCTAGAATTTACAGAAATTTAGCTCTTAATTTCAACATACTCATATACTTCAATATCTCAAACATTTCAACTATTAACTTCTCAAGGATTAAAATCTTGAGGTATAGACCCAACTACAATTTCTCAAGAAAACATGTAAAAATCATGCCATTAGACTCTCAATTCATGGGAAACATCAAAAAATTGCAACCAATAACAATGGGTGAAAAACCCATATTCAATTTCATGTAAAATCTCATAAATTGCAGAAAATTGTAGTTTAAATAAGCCTTTGGGAACAAGGGTGAAAGGATTACCCTTGTTCAAAACCTTACATACCTTAGATTATGAAATTGGATGAACAAGCATGCTTCAACATTTCTTCTTACTCTTGAGAGAGGGTTATTACAACCCTTGAACTTGGGGAACTTAAATCTCAACTCAATTTTTAGAATCTATGGTGAGTTCTTGAATTTCTTGGAGAAAGGTTTTAGATTTGATCTTGAGGGAGAAACCCTAGCTCCCTTATGTTTTTAATGATGAATGAAGTCATTTTCTTCACTTGGAATAGATCTGGTTGATAAAAGAGTGTAAAGACCGAAGAGTCCCTTTTAAAAATGACTTAAAATACTGAAGGGGTGTTGCAATGGTCGGAACGACAGTCCTTCGCTAGCCTGACGGTCCATTGGATCGTCTGTTGCATACCGGTTGGAAAAAAACACACTGCCTCGACGTGAGGGTCGAAGCAATGGTCCATCGCATTCTTGACTGTCGGTCGGAACGCCCATCGCACGTTGACCAGGATGAGACCACACTGCCATAGTGGCGACGATATCAACGACGGTCCATCGCAGCCTTGACGGTCTATTATCCTGGTCGTCACACTTGGGCCAGAAAAGGGAGTTACTTTATTGGTTGCGACGGGCTGAGCGATGGTCTGTCGCAGAATCAATGGTCCGTTGGGTCATCCGCACAACTGGGCAGTTTCGACAACTCTTAGTAAAATGACCATAACTTCTAACCCCAAGCCAAATTTTAACGAAATTGGTATCGTTGGAAAGCTAATTCAATTCTCTACACGAAAAAAAGTTAAATTTAAGAAAATTCTATATGGTTTAAATACCAATCACTTGGGAAGTCTTTTCTCAATCTTTTAGGGCCGGAATTACGCTTCACTTGACACTCTCTAAGGCTTGGACTACGAGGGAACTGTGCGGGCTCTTACAATATCTCCCCCTTGGAAACATTCGTCCTCGAATGTCGCTAGTTACACTAGGAACATAGGAAAAATAAACTACACATATCTGAAGGAATTTGGTAAACGGGCTCAAAATCTTTCAAAACACTTGAATACCTCGGAAATTGCAAGAACTCATGCAAGAATAGATATGTAGCTCAACATTAGATAGAAGGGATGAATTAAGGAAGAATAATACCTTCAGATAGATATGAACTCACAGAAAAAAGGTGCGGGTACTTGGCTCGCATGTCTGCTTATTCCTCCCAACTAGCACCCTCAACTGACTGGTTCCGCCACAACACTTTGACCAAGGGAACCTCTTTGTTCCTCAGTCTACGACTCTGAAAATCTAGGATCTCAACGGGAATTTCATCAAATGAAAGACTGTTCTGAATATCAGCACTCTCTGAAGGATCTACCACAACGGAATCACCAATATGCTTCTTAAGCATGGACACATAAAAAATAGGATGAACGGCTGACAAATCCGCAGGCAACTCAACCTCATAGGCTAGTTTCCCAAAACGGCTCAAAACTCTATATGGGCCAACATAACGGGGACTAAGCTTTCCCTTTTTACCAAACCTCTTCACCCCTTTCATGGGTGAAATCTTCAAGTATACCAAATCACCTACTTCAAAATCAATATCTCTTCTTCTCACATCGGCATATGACTTTTGATGACTCTAACCTATCTCTAACCTCTCTCTAATCAACTTAACTTTCTCTATAGCTTCAAACACTACATCAGTCCCAATCACGGCAGCTTTATCCACTTCAAACCAACCTATGGGTGATCTACATCTTCTACCATACAAGGCCTCAAATAGTTCCCTCCCGATGCTAGCATGGTAACTATTGTTATAGGCGAACTCTATCTATGGAAAAATCTTGCCCCAACTTTCTTTGAAATCAAGAGCACACGCCCTCAACATGTCTTCTAGGGTATGAATGGTCCTCTCAGCCTGACCATCTATCTGCGGATGAAAAGCGGAACTTAAAAGAACTTGGGTACCAAGACCCTGCTGATACGCCCTCCAAAACTGAGAAGTCAATTGAGTACCCCTATCTGAAATGATAGATGAGGGAACTGTGTGTTGCCTAACTAACTCCCAAATATATAATCTAGCATAATCCTCCACTGTATAATGAATGCATGGGAAATAAGTGTGCGGACTTAGTAAGCCTATCTACAACAACCCAAATAGAATCATGATGATGATGCAAAAGGGGTAACCCAATCAGAAAGTCCATATTCACCACCTCCTACTTCCAAGTGGTATACGAAACTCTTGCATCACACCACTAGGTCTTTGGTTCTCTACCTTAACATGTTGGCACGTTGCACACTTTGCTACAAACTCAGCTATACCCTTCTTCATACCATTCCACCAATAGATTTCCCACAAGTTGCGGTATATCTTGGTAGTGCCGAGATGAATAGAATATCGCGTGCCATGCGCTTCAGCCATAATCCTCTGCCTCAGATCATCAACACATGGAACACACAATCTACCCTACAATCTCAATATGCCATCTCCTCTCCAGGAAAAAATCTCTACCTTTTGGTCCTTAACTGTCTCTTTTAGTCTGACCAAACAAGGATCTCTATCTTGTTTCTCTTTCACTTCCAAAACAAAAGAGGATTCGGAACTACTTTGCACCAAAGTACTTCCCTCAGTTGAATCAAGCAACCTAACACCCAATCTAGCCAGACAATGCACATCACAAGCTAACTCTTTCTTACCTTCCTCTACATGAGCAACACTACCCATAGACAATCTACTAAGGGCATCTGCCACTACATTGGCCTTGCTCGGGTGATACAACACACTCATATTATAGTCTTTTAACAACTCTAACCACCTCATCTACCTAAGATTCAACTCCCTCTGAGTAAACACATACTGTAGGCTCTTATGATCAGTAAACATATTAATATGAACACCATAAAGATAGTGTCTCCAGATTTTCAAAGCAAAGACCACAGCAGCTAACTCAAGATCATGGGTTGGGTAATTCTTCTCATGCGGCTTTAACTGTCTAGAGGAATACGCTATAACCTTACCCCTTTGCATCAACACACAACCCAAACCAATTCTAGAGGCATCACAATATACCACAAAACCATCTGTACCATCAATAAAAGTCAACACAGGGGATGAAGTTAGTCGAGTCTTCAACTCTTGAAAACTCTTTCTACAGGAATCTGACCATAGGAACTTCACTTTTTTTGGGTCAACCGGATCATGGGAGACGCAATAGAGGAGAAACCTTTAACAAAAAGGCAGTAGCAGCCCACTAGACCCAAGAAACTTCTAATGTTAGATTGAGAGAATTTCTAGGCCAATTTTTTACAGCTTCTATCTTTTGGGGGTCATCTCTAATACCTTCGGCTGAAATAATATGACCTAGAAAGGCTACAAACCTTAGCAAAAATTCACACTTACTGAATTTAGCGAATAACTGGTGACCTCTAAGAGTTTGTAAGACAATTCTAAGGTGATCTACATGATCATGCTCATTGTGGGAGTAGACAAGGATGTCATCTATGAACACTATGACAAACATATCAAGATATTTCTTGAACACTCGATTTATGAGGTCCATAAAATATGTTGGGGCAAGGGTTAGCCCGAAAGATAAGACTAGAAACTCAAAGTGACCATAACGAGTTCGGAAGGCTGTCTTGGGAATATCACATTCCCTCACTTTAAGCTGGTGATAGATGGATATAAGGTCTATCTTGGAGAAATAACTTGGACCTTGCAACTAATCAAACAGGTCATCAATTCTCGGAAGAGGATACTTATTTTTTACTGTGACCTTGTTAAGTTGACGATAGTAAATGCACATACGCAAGGAACCATCTTTCTTTTGCATGAATAAAATAGGTGTGACCCAAGGAGAAATATTGGGCCTTATGAAACCTTTGTCTAAAAAATCTTTGAGTTGCTCTTTCAACTCGTTAAGCTCAGCATGTTCCATACAGTATGGCAGAATATAAATAGGATGAGTGTCGGGAAGAAGGTCAATCCCAAATTCTATCTCTCTATTGGAAGGTACCCCTAGGAGATCTTTTGGAAACTCATTAACAATATCGACTGACTGAATAGTCTGAGCCTCAGACTTAGTGTCTTTGACTCTAACTAGGTGATAGATGCAACCCTTGGATATTAGCTTTTTGGCTTTAAGATAGGAGATAAAATGACTCTTAGGAGATACCGAACTCCCAAACCACTCAAAAATTGGCTCATCAAGGAACTAAAACTTGACCACACGGGTTCGATAGTCTATAGATGCATAAAAAGAATGAAGCCAATCCATACCCAGAATAGGGTCAAAATCCACCATGTCTAACTTTATCAAATCAGCAAGTATAACTCTATAAAGGATAGTAACAGGACAATCTCTATACACTTGTTCAGCAACAACTAACTCCTTCAGCAACAACTAACTCCCCTACTGGTGTAGAAACTTGGAAAGGCTCAGGAATCTTTTCGGGACTCATATTGAATTTAACAGCTACAAGTTGGGTCACATATGAGAGACTTGACCCGGGGTCCAACAACACATAAACATCAAAACAAAAGACACGGAGAATACCAATAACAACATCGGGAGAGTCCTCCTGCTTCTGATAGAATGGTAAGGCATAGAATTTATTTTGGCACTGACCGCCCTGGACAGGGGCGGGATAAGGGACAAGAGCTGGTTTACTAGTAGTCTGTGCCTGAGGTCAGGCATCTCTGATCCTCTGCCTAGCATGCAGACAATCTCTAAGTCAGTGTCCCTTCTTTCCATAACCAAAACAACCCCTCAAATCTGCAAAATACTCACCGGGATGATCCCTACCACACTTAGAACAAGGAGGATAACGGGGCCTGTTACCAACACTGTTCTGCAACCTAGACATAAAAGACCTGCTCCCTTGATCTTTCCTACATCTAGGCGCGAGAGCACTAGCTGATCAAGGTCCTGGAATAGACGGATATCTCTGAAATTGAGGGTGGTTTCCTCCATGAAACTTAGGCTGACTATACTCATGCTGCTCAGATCTAGCCCTCTTACTACCCCTCACTCTCTCACTATATAATCTTATCCATCTTTTTGTCATCAACCTAGACAGATCCATATCCCTATGCAGCATCGCAGTCCTACACTCTTTCAGCACCAAACTAGAAACACTTGTTATGAACTTGCTCATACTAGCTCGGGTGTTAGAAATCAAATCAGGAGCATACTTGGCCAATTAGTTAAACTTCAAGAAGTACTTCTTAACAGTCATGGATCCCTACCTCAAGTTCATAAACTCCTCAATCTTTGCTTCCCCCATCTCAAGCGGACAGAACTTGTCCAAGAATGCATCTTGGAATACCTGCCAAGTCATAGGAACAACATCCTCACCTCTACCCTTCCTCAATGATATAACCCAGTCATAAGTTATGTCCTTCAACCTGTAAGACGCCAACTCAACATTTTCTTCCTCAGAAATATCCATCACCTACGTGATCTTTCTCACCTCCTCAAGGTACAACTGTGGGTACTCACCTACCTTGGACCCATAAAATTCTGGCGGATTCTTCCGCATGAAATCATGGATCCTAGAAGCAGCTACATTACCTCCCTGCTGTCCCCCCAAGAAAGAAATCTCATGTTGGGAAGAGGCGTCATACTCTTGCCAAAGAGTATAACCTCAACTCAGTGATCACTTATCTTAGCCTTGGGCCCAATCATCTCGGCCTTAGGCTCAAAATCTTAAACCTAGAGTGAAACGTAGTTCTGGGGTAAGAAATCATAGTAACTTACCCAACTCGGTGCTAAATACTACTCCCTTTAGTTTATCTTGCTTATCTCATGAAATCCACTTTAGTTTAATCTCATGGTTCAATAAGAACCCAACTGTAAAATCTATAATCTCATGTAGTGAAGTGGATTTCAAAGCTCTATGACCATTAGGTCAAAACATTTCACAATAATCTCATAATACTCAAATCATGGGTGCTTATAGAATAAGGGTTTATAAAATTACAAGTCTCAAGTAGGGCTTAATGACCCATAATTCAATCTCAAGTTAAAACTCATCAAAATACATATTAGATAGAAAATAGATTCATAAATCTTATAGAAATCTGGAATTTACAGAAATTTAGGTCATAATCTCAACATACTCATATACTTCAATAGTTCAAACATTTCAACTATTAAATTTTCAAGAATTAAAATCATGGGGTATAGACCCAGCTAAAATTTCTTAAGAAAATATGTTAAAATCGTGTCATTAGACTCTCAATTCATGGGAAACATCAAAAGCTTGCAACCAAAAATAATGGGTAAAAAATCCTAATTCAATTTAATATAAAATCTCATAAATTGCAGAAAATTGTAGTTTAAATAAGCCTTTGGGCACAAGGGTGAAAGGATTACCCTTGTTCAAAACCCCACATACCTTAGATAATGAAATTGGATGAAAAAGCTTGCTTCAACTCTTCTTCTTACTCTTGACTGAGGGTTATTGCAACCCTTGAACTTGGGGAACTTAAATCTCAACTCAATTTGTAGAATCTATGATGAGTTCTTGGATTTCTTGGAGAAGGGTTTTAGAGTTGATCTTAAGGGAGAAACCATAGCTCTCTTGTGTTTTGGATGATGAATGAAGTCATTTTCTTCGCTTGTAATATATCTGGTTGATAAAAGAGTGGAAAGACTGAAGAGTCCCTTTTAAAAATGACTTAAAATACTAAACAGGGGTTGCGACGGTCGGAGCAATGGTCCGTCGCTAGCCTGCCGGTCTGTTGGATTTTCCATCGCACGCCAGTCAAAAAAAGAACATACTGCCTCGATGTGATGGTCAAAGCAACGGTCTATCAAAGTCTTGACGGTCCATCAGAACATCTGTCGCACGTTGGCCAGGATGAAACCATACTGCCTTAGTGGCAACGGTCTCAGCAATGGTCCATCGCAGCCTCAATAGTCTGTCGTCCTAGATGACACACTTGTGCTAGAAATGGGAGTTACTACCTTGGTTGCGATGGGCTAAGCGACGGTCCATCATAGACTCGATGGTTCGTCGGGTCATCTGTTGTACCTGGGCAGTTCTGACAACTCTCAGTAAAACGGCTATAACTTCTCACCCCGATGCCGGATTTGGACGAATTTGGTATCGTTGGAAAGCTAATTCAATTCTCTACAGGACAAAAAGTCAAATTTAAGAAATTCTATATGGTTTAAATACCAATAACTTGGTAAGTCTCTTCTCAATATTTTAGGGCCGAGATTACACTTCACTTGACATGCTCTAAGGCTCGGACTATGAGGGAACTTTGTGGGGTCTTACAGTGCTGATCCATAAATATGTCTATGTGCTACATTGTCTTATAGTGTAGGTTTAGGTGCTCCGTATCAACAGCGTGAGTCATTTTGAGCATCTTTATATACGCTCTCACAGTTGGTGATTCCTCATGATTCGAGGGCCTACTTCTTCAGATTTCCAGCTTTTATAGCATTTAAGTTATCGTTTTCAGTTTAGTCCTAGCCAGTTGGGGGCCTGTCCCGATGGCTCTCTAGTTCTTTATTAGTAGTAGAGGCTTGTCGAACTATGATTTTATTTATAGACTTGCAGTATTTTTTGTTCAGACATTATCTATATTTTACTCAGTTCAGTTTAGGTATAATACAGTATTATTTCTTGACTAGATGATCTTGAAGTAAGGTTCAAACTTAGTAGAAGAATCAAAGGGTTAGCTTGAGGCTACTCGTAGCCTTGAGCACCATGTGACATCCCGGGATTAGATTTTAGGGCGTTACATACCATATCCAAAATCAAAGTCTAAAAATAACCAAAGTATGATAACAAGATCATAATATGAAATAAAGCCTTCCGAAGTATGGAAGCTCACCACTTCAATCCAACTCTAAGTTGTTCCCGAATTTGATCACTGTGTAGAAGGAGCAGTATGGCTGGTTCCTGCATCATGTGGGGATACAACACCTAAAGATGGGTTATTGGGTGAACGCTAGCATACACTCATGATATGGGTAAAATAATGCCAGCATTCAAAACAAAGTAAATAATCGTATGCATTCACATCGATACATACATATATATATACACACACACACACATATATATAAACCATGCCGATATAGGGAACCGGATTTAGCATGACTTTAAAATCATTAACCTGGGTATGTGTAGCTTAACCGTACTAAAACCACCCATGGTTTATATGGGTCCAATGTTACCTCGTGAACATACCTCAGTGTGTGTAACCGTACGAACCAGAGATATCATAGGGGTAGGGGATTCCCGTGATCCCTTCACCCTCTATGATACATATATATAAGTATAACTTAGGGGATTCCCGTGTACCCCACAAGTATATGGTCGCCATGACCAATCCTTATGTCGGCAAATATGAGTTTCCAGTGTCCGTCCATTGGACTCACACATTCACAGTTAGCTATCACAACCAGCCATTATTTCCCAATTAAAATCATTAGCACACAACCAAACCACCAATTCCATGCATTATTAACCCAAGGCTATAAGAAGTGGTATCGTCATACCAACTATAGCTTGCAAGCAATCTCCTTTGTCAATCACTTAAGGGATTCCCATGTACCCCGTAGGTTCCATTATTAGGTTAATTTGGTGGATTCCTGTGTACCCCACAAGGTTTTTAATCAAATACATGGCCACGAAGGCCTTACATTTTATCCATTAAAACCATTTAACTAATTTAGGTTCCATTACTGTATTATACCATGCAACATTTTCAATGAAAGTCCAACTATGTAATAAAAGAATTCTCATAGGCATTTTATCAAACATGTTGAGGGCATATAGTTTCCAAAACCAAAACCAAGTACCAATTGAACATTCCCATGAAACTATAAGTTCAAACCACCATTATACTATGAAAACCATAAGTAAAAACATGGGAAAATATAAATCAACCATTTATAACAAAAAACCCAACATATAATTCAAAACCAAACCATACCAATAATTAAATCATGAAAACTATTCATTAAAACATAGATTTAGTAGAACTAACAATTAGAGAAGAATAAAATGCCTTTGATTATGAATAAGGAAAAGAGAAATCACCCTTTAGAGCCTTAATTGACCACACTGAAGGAAACCCTTGCCTTTTCTTAACCCAAGAGCTTGAGAGAATTCAAGATAGTTTTTGAGTATTTAAGATTAGAATAATAGGGTAAATGAAGTCCCAATAGTGGTTTAGGTGGTAGGACCATGATGGGTTAAGAGGGAAAATATCTAGAATACCCCTCAACTTAAGATTTAAAAGAATTCACGTAGGTGGGTACGACTACCCCACCCAAACCATAACCTAACATGCAAGTGGTACCCATCACTCGTACCCTAGGCATCCAATTGGACCCCAACATATTCCAACATACGACCACTAGGACCAACTCATACCCAAGCATACAAAAAGTACCCTTAACCCATACGCAGAGACAAAGCACACCTGCGGAGTGTACGGTGCATGCCAATAGAACACCTCATCCAGTGGCTATTTGCGATTTCTATGCAGCACATGACCTTAGCATGCTCATAATATTTTGCCCGGGTATCAGATTAAGACAAAATTAGTAGTGTTGGATAGCTAATTCAATTATCTACAATTTGGTGCGTCTTAGGATGCAAAAATCTGCATATATAAAGATTTATACACATTCAAACTGACCCGTGTAGAATCGAATACCAAGTTTTAGCCAAATCAAAGGCTCTTAGCTCAATTTTGCTCTAAGTGATTCCCATGAACATTTTCACCCTGATAGCACTTTACATACTAGGATATTTATCATGACATATGTATTCAAATATAAATCAAGGGATTTGAGTTTATACACGTAGGAACGAAGGTTCAAAGTCTAGCCCATAATGCAGGGTGTTACACTCAATCTGAGATGGATCACCCATACACTTCCTCTACGTAGAAACATGGAACACTGGATGAATACATTTCATACTAAAAGGCAACTCCAACTCATATGCAAACTCACCAACCCTTCACAAAACCAAGTAAGGGCCCAAATACCAGGGACTGAGCTTTCCCTTCTTACCAAACTGTATCACTCCCTCATAGGAGGCACCTTTAACAACACCTTATCCCCAACCTCAAACTCTAACTCTCTTCTCCTCACATCTGCATAGGACTTTTGGTGACCTTGTGCAGCCTTATGCCTATCCTGAATCATCTTCACCTTTTTCATGGCTTGGTAAACCAAATCACCACCAAACATTTCCGCCTCACCGACCTCATACCACCCAATAGGAGATCTACGTCTCCTACCATACAAGGCTTCAAATGGAGCCATCCCAAACCTAGAATGGTAGCTATTATTATAGTAAAACTCTATATGAGGGAAATGCTCAACCAAACTACCACCATAGTCAATCACACACACACGAAGAATATCATCTAAAATGCCAATAGTCCTTTCTGCCTGCCCATACGACTGCAGGTGAAAGGCAGTACTTAGACTCACCTTGGTCCCAAAACCTTTCTAAAATAGCCGACAAACATATGATGTAAATTGCATTCCATAATAAGACATGATAAAGATAGGCAACCCATGCAGCTTCACAATCTCATAAAGATACAACCTCACATAATCCTCAGCCAAAAAGTTAGTACTCATTGGAAAAAAGTGAGCCAACTTTTTTATCCTATCAGCGATGACCCAAACTGATTCCGAGACTGAGGAAGATCAGTAACGAAATCCACGTTGATCACTTCTCATTTCTATTCAGGTAATTAAATTTCTTAATACTATTCTCCAGGCCTCATGTGCTCACCTTTAACTTGTTCACTTAATCACAAAACCAACCACATCACTCTTCATACTAATCAACCAATACATCTCATTAAGGTCAAGATACATCTTCGTCAAACCAGGATTAACAACATAGCGCGGTTCATTCACCTCAGCTAAGATTCTTTCTCGCAAACCTGCGATGTTGGGAGTAGAAAACCTCCTTTGGTACCTCAAAGTACCATCACCACTAATCTCGAAGGCCATGACCTTCTTCCCACCAACATCGCCCTTGATCCTTAACAATATAGGATCTAACATTTGTTTCTCCTTGATTTCAGTGACCAGAGATGGCTATGACACTTTCTGAACAAACACCCCACCATGCTTAGAATCCAGGAGACGAACTCTAAGGTTAGACAAATGGTGAATGTTCTTCACCAACTCCCACTTCTCTTTATCCTCATAAGCTAGACTGCCCATGGATAACCTGCTAAGAGCATCAACAACTACATTAGTTTTACCTGATGGGAGTTAAGACTCATGTCATAGTCCTTGAGAATCTCAATATATCTCCTTTGTCGAAGGTTAAGCTCTTTCTGAGTGAACACTTACTATAGGCTTATATGATCTAAGAAGATATCCACGTGCACTCTATAAAAATAGTGATGCCATATTTTCAATGCAAACACCACAACTAACAATTACAAATCATGAGTAGAATAGGCTATCACCTTTCCATGCTACATCAGAACACAACCAAGTCCCACAAAGGATGCATTATAGTAAACTACAAACCCATCAATGCCTTCAGGTAAAGTCAAAATTGAAGCCAAATTTAGCTTATTCTTCAGCTTTTTGAAACTACCCTCACAACCATCAGACCATAAAAACTTTACCTTCTTCCGAGTCAACTTAGTCAGTGGGGTAGCTATAGAAGAAAAACTTTTCACAAACCTCTGGTAGTAGCCTATTAAACCCAATAAGCTCCAAATATTGGTTGGAGTCATGGGTCTAGTCCACTTCTTAACCACAACAATCTTCTGTGGATCTACTATGATTCCTTCAATAAAAATGATATGATCCAGAAAAGTCACAGTGTACAACTAAAACTCACATTTTTAGTATTTGGCATACAACTCTTGCTCCTTTAAGGTCTGCAACACCACACGAAGGTGATCAAAATGATCCACCTCACTCTTACAGTACACCAAATTTTTATGTATGAATACAATGATGAAAAACCCTATTCATCAAATCCATGAACGTCGTCGGGGCATTAGTCAAACCAAACGACATTACCAAGAACTTAAAATACCCATACCGGGTACAAAAAGTTGTCTTGGGGATATCCACCTCCCTAATGTTAACATGATGATACCTGGATCAAAGATCAATCTTGTAAAAAAAATTGGCACCCTACAACTAATCAAATAAGTCATCTATCCTTGGAAGAGGTTACTTATTCTTTACTGTCACCTTACTTACCCGCCAGTAATTAATATATTTTCGAAGGGAACCATCCTTCTTACACACAAACAACACTGGTGCACCCTATGAGGACACACTAGGATGGATGAAACCCTTATCCAAAAGATCCTTTAATTGCTTCTTAATCTCCTTTAACTCAGTCGGATCAATTCTATAAGGGGGAATAGAAATTGGATGAGTGTCCACAACAAGATCAATCCCAAACTCAATTTCCCTATTCGGAGGAACAAAAGGAAGGTCATCAGGGAAAACTTCAGGAAATTCATTCACTACCAAAATAGAATGCAAAGAAGAACCCTCTTAGTTAGAGTCTTTAACAAGAACTAGATGATAGAGACACCCCTTGAATATCAATCTCTAAGCTTTAAGATATGATATAAACCTCCCCTTAGGAGCTAGAGAACCACCCTCCCACTCAATAATAGGCTTATTGGGAAATTTAAAGACAACCCTATGGTTCCAACAATCTAAGGATGCATAGAACGAGTACAACCAATCCATCCCTAAAATAACAACGAAATCCGCCATATCTAATTCATATAAATCCACCAAAGTTTATTTACTACCAACAGATACCACACACCCCCTATAGAATTTTAGCAATCACTGAGTCACCTACCAAGGTAGAAATAGAAAAGGCTCCAAACCACACTCGGGACAAAAAACAAAATACACATCCATAAAGGGGGTCACATAAGAGAGAGTGGACCCCGAATTAATTAAATAATGTATATCACAAGAAAATAGTTGCAACATACAAGTCACGACATCAGGAAATGCCTTATACTCCCTATCGGGTAGTGAGAGTATAAAGATGGTTTTGATAAGTGTCAAAACTAGATGGTGGACCCTTTGGTGCTAAAGCAGAAGATGAAGCAATCAGAACTTTTTTTCCCTAGAGGCAGCCTTACCAACTGGACAGTTTCTAGGCATATGTCCTGGCTGACCACAGCCGAAGCACATGTCCCTTCCCTCATCAAAGAAACCTTATACAGATGACCACAGAACCTGCAGAGAGGACATGATAGAGCCGACTGAGCCTCACTAGCCTGAGATTGGGCACCTTGTGCCCAGAACCCACCATCATGCTGAGACTGATGATTACCCAATAACTCTAAGTAAGTAGAACTAGCTATGAAGAAAGAATTAGAACTCCCTCACTTCTTCTTTGGCCACTTACCACCGTCTCTACCATTCTGCTCAAAAGGCCTAAATTTCTTTCCTTGCCTCTTAATAAATTGATCCTTCTTCCTTTTCTCTTCCTCCACTTACTCCATATACACAACCAACCTAGAGATGTCCATGTCTTTGATAACAAGGTATCCTTACACTCAAGTATCAACTTATGAGACAATCCCAAAGCAAACTTATGCATTCTATCCCTCATGCTAGAAACCAATTCCAGAGCATACCTAGACAACTGATGAAATTTCAAGGCATACTCCTTGATAAACATCCTACCTTGCCTCAAATTCATAAACTCTTCTATTTTTGCCTCCCTTAACTCCTGAGGAAAGAAGCGGTCTAAGAAGGCTCTAAAAAAGTAATCCCATAATGCAGAGTCAACACCATATACCCTATACTATTCCCATTCCTTTTACCATTGGTATGCCATATCCTTCAGTTGGTAGGCGGCGAACTCCAAGCCCTCTACATCGATAGCATGCATATTATGAAAAATCTTCTCCATCTTATTAATAAAAGCTTGAGAATCCTCCTCAATCTTTGTACTAGTAAACATAGGGGAATGCAACCTCATGAAATAGCCAACCATTGTAGCCTTAGAAGATGGAGTTATAGGAATACCACGCATAGTCTGTGAAGCCACCAACTGAGTCAATAGATTCATGGAGCGACGAAACATAGTATTAGCAGCATCCCCTTGAGGTGACTGAGTATGAGTTTCACCCTCAGGAGTTGGATCAGTTGGAATAAATGGAACCCCATAAAGAAAGTCAGATGCAACGACCCTTGAATGATTCTGATCTTCAGAAGTAGAGTGTGTCCCATCAACATTGTCCCTAGTCAAGATGAAAGAGTTTGTATGAATATCAAATCTTCTCGGAGGCATGATCTGAAAGACAAGTAAATAGAAATCAGAAGAATCCAAGACCTTAGACTCTATAGCTCAAAGTAAGACAACAAGAAAGTGAAATATTACTAAATGCCTCATTGTCTCTCCCTTATGAGTGTGGCATGCTACACCCTCTTAAAAGAGACTTTACTCTCCATGGCTTTGTGGATTCCCAATTGACCATGAACCTAAGGCTCTGATACTAATTTGACACGACACAAACCCTAGACTAATCAAGTCGGGTGCCTAAAGCCCAATCGGCATCGGGGACCATCCCCAATACCGAACCATAATTTCCCTACACCTTAAGTCAGATGAATTCCAAACATATATTTATATATATATAACATAAAAATTAGAACCATCATAAATCAAATACTATTAACTAGTATCATCCCTAATGCCAACACCAATGCCAATACCGATACCAATCTCGACACTTCCCAGACTAATCTATAGTAGTATCACAAAGCGATATCCTAAAGTCAAATAGTATTCGATTGGGATATGCTCCCGGCCATAGCCAAAACTAAAGTCTAAATAACCAAATTATGATAACATGACCATAACATGAAATGGATCCTTCTAGAGTATGAAAACTCATCATTTCAATCCAACTTTAAGTTGTTCCCAAATTTGATCACAGATTAGGAGAAGAAGTATGGTTAGTTCGTGCATTGCATGGGGATACAACACCCAAAGATGGGTTAGCGGGTGAACTCTAGAAGGCACTCAGGATATGGGTTAAATAATGCAAATATTCAAAACCAAGTAAATAACTAAATGCATTCACATCCATCCATACATATAAATATAATCCATGCCTGGATAGGGAATCGGGTTTAGCATGCCTTTAAAATCATAAACTTGGGTATGTGTAGCTTGACCATCCTAAAACTACCCACGGGCTATATGGGTCCAGGTTACCCCATGAACGGGCTCTCATACAGATAGCCGTATGAACCAAAGATATCATAGAGGTAGGGGATTCTGGTGTACCCTTCACCCTCCATGATACATATATAGTATAACTTAGGGGATTCTTGTGTACCCCACAAATATATGGTTTCCATGACCAATCCTCATGTAGGAAAACATGAGTTTCCAGTGCCGTTCATTGGACTCACACCTTCATGGTTATCTATCACAACCAAACCATAAATTCCATGTATTGTTAACCAAGTAAGAAGTGGTATCGTCATTCCGACTATAGCTTGCAAGCAATGTCCTTATCCAATCACGTAGGAGATTCCCATGTACCCTAAAGGCTCCATTTTTAGATTCACTTGGGGGTTACTATGTACCCCATAAAGTTTTTAATCAAATCCATGGCCACCAAGGCCTTACAATTTAGCCATTAAAACTATTTAACCAATTTAGGTTCCATTACTATATTACACCATGCAAAGTTTTTAATGAAAGTTCAACTATGTAATAAAAGCATTATCATAGGCATTTTATCAAACATGCTGAGGACATATAGTTTCCAAAACAAAAACTAAGTACCAATTGACCATTCCCATGCAACCACATTTTTAAACCACCACTATAATATGTAAACCATAAGTAAAAACATAGGATAATGTAAATTTACCATTAATAACTAAAACCTCCAATAATTAAATCATGAAAACCATTCAATGAAACATGGATTTAGTAAAACTAACAATGATGGAGGAGTAACATGCCTTCGATTACGAAGAAAACTGATAGAAATCACCTTTTAGATCCTTAATTCACCATCTTAACGGAAACCCAAAAGCTTGACAAAAATTTGAGAGAGTTTTTGAGTGTTTAAGATATGAATAATAGGATAAATGAAGTCCGAATAATGTTTTAGGTCATGGGGTCATGATGGGTTAAGAGGGGAAATTTCTAAAATACCCTCAACTTAAACTTTAAAAATATTCTCGCAAGTGGGTATGACTACCCTACCCAAACCATACCCTTACATAAGAGTTCTACCCATCACTTGTACCCTAGGCAACTACTTGGACCCCAACACTGTCCAATATAAGACCACCAAGACCAACTCGTACCCAAGCATACGACAAGTACCCTTAACCCGTACCCATAAAAAAATTAATTGGGGTTGGACACTATCCAACATACGAGTTAGACTATACCACTCGTACCATATCCTCACAACTCATGGTGAGCCACTAATACATAGATCTAAGTTAAGTTACCAAATTTTAGATTAAGTGAAGACTCAACCAACTGACCCGTTACCAACCATAAAAAACCGTACCCACCAAACAGTAACCATATTAGAAACTCAACCGCCAAATACTGGCCAACATATAAGATAGTTCACCAGACCAGTACCCTCACCATACGAATCGTATGGTGAGTTGTATGATCAGTAGAAGACTCAAAACCTAGGAAATTTTCCAAGGACCAGAACCTAGGGTGTTTCAACTATAATCATCCTCAAACCAACAGGCAGTCTAAGAAGACCATTCAGATGCTTGAGGACATGCTATAAGAATGTGTTGCTGACGTTGGGGTTTATTGGGATCAATTCATACCATTATGTGAAATCTCATACAATAAAAATTCTCACTCTAGTATTAACATAGCCCTATTTGAAGCTCTTTATAGGGGAAGATGTAGATCACTTATAGTTTTGTTTGAAGTGGATGATGTGAAACCTTTAGGAAAAAACTTGGTAAAGAAAGCTCAAGAGAAGGTTAGGTTCAATTAGTATAAGTTATTGGCATCCCAAAGATGATTGAAGGAATACATTGATCAAAAGGTAAGAGATATATAGTTGAAGCTAGGTAAACATGTGTTACTAAATCTGTCTCCCATTAAGGAAGTGATATAGTTTGGTAAGAGTGGAAAGCTTAGTCCTCGATATATTCGTCTATCTAAAATTCTAGATGATCTGGGTCTAGTTTCTTATAGACTTGCATTTCCTCCGATCTTGTCAGGAGTTTATCTAATATTTCATGTCTTTATCCTTAAGAAATACCATGGGTATGACAAATATATAGTTCATTGGTACTCTATATTACTTGATAATAATCTATTTTATGAAAAGGAACCAATAATTATTTTTGATCCAGATGTTTGGAATTTGAGGATCAAAGAGATTATATCTATAAAAGTCTAGTAGAATCACCATCTTATTAAGGAGGACGTTTGGTAGATTGAGTCAAATATGCACAATAACTACCCTTACTTGTTTTAGGATTCAAGTACTTACCTTGTTCGTTTCCATTAGTTTTCTTGCTTTATCATTTGGGAACATATAATGGGTAAATTGGTATCTATTATAATGACTCTTTCAACTATTAAGCTATCACGACCCGAACTAGGGCATGGTTGTGATAGGTATCTCGAGACCAACAAGGACCGGAGACCATCCCTGCACCAAGATAAACATAACACAATACCCCCAACGTCGGATGAATTCTAAGCATAAAACAAGATAGCGTACAATAAGCTTACAGAATATAAGTTATGTCTATAACCGATAATTGGTAACCAACTAAAAATAACTAACCAACATATCTCAATTCCAAAATAATCCAAAAAGCCTCTACAGTCTGAAAATAATCTAAGTCGGTACATGCCCCCGACCCTGACCCTGACAATGAAAATGATAATGTGAACACTTCAATACTAGTCTATGAAAGGAAACTGGTGAAATAATTGTCTTCCAGAGAATGAAAGTTCACCATTTCACAACCAATGACTAAAGAACTGAGACAATCCACCTAACACTATGCAAGTAATGTATAAGTATCTCTGGTGCCTGCATCGCATGGGGAGACAGTGTCTGGAGACGGTTAGTGGGTTGAGCACTAATATGTAACTCAAGGGTAGGGGATAAAATAATACCATGATTTACATTTTAAAAATATTTTATTTAATGCACATAATCATATCTACATATAAAAATGTTAGCATGAAATAAAACTTTATCCTTAACAATGTAGCTCAACCGTCATAAATAGGCACCCACGGGCTATATGAGTTTAGCTCCCCCTACTAAACGGGCACCAGTGCATGTTAGTCGTACGAACCAGAGGTATCAATAAAGAGTAGGAAATGCCCCGACCCATAGTAAATCCAAGATACAAATATATCAATATGGTGAACCATGCACATAGGTCATCAAGACCAGACCTTACATCGGCACACATGTGTTTCCAGTACAAGTCATCCGAGACACAACTTTCACGGCTTCGCTACATAACCACCATTAATCCCAATTTAAACCAAGTTTCACAAAAACCTATTTATTAACTAATGAACCAACCATTAAGGCACATCATGGGTATCATCATACCCTTACAGTAGTAAGCTTATCTCTATGCCATAATAATTACATTATCTTGGGGGAATGCCTTTACCCCATTTTATTCATTAAATTCAATCATAAGCAACAAGGCTTTAAAAATCCTTGTTCATTGTTTAATCATTAATGCAAAGTAATAACATATGTAAGTAAGTCAAACCAAGTGATGATTTCACAATTTAAACCCATTTACACTAGAGGGTTGATGGAACACAATTATTCAAAATCAATTCCAATTTAAAAATACCAATTTAGGGAGAACCATGGCCCCTTAGTTTATTCATCATCCCCATTCACCCCACAAGTTTAAAACCATTATTAAAGAATAAACAATGCATAATGAACTATGGGAAAATAATTTAAGAATCAACTATGTTAAATCTTCAATCACATAAAAACACACATTCAAAACCATCCAACTAAACCATTTAAATACATGTTTTTTATAAAGTAATAATTGGGGAAGAGTAACATGCCTAAAATACCAAAATTTATGGAGAGAAATCAACCTTTGAGATCTTAGATAATCAACTTCTTAGAAACCCCAAGTATCTTGACATTGGAGAGTTAAGAGAGAAGAGAGTGTGTTTTGATTGTGTTATGAATTAGAAATAACCAATTTGAGTGCTTTATAGAAGTGGGGTCTAAGTAAGGAAAAAGGGGAATTGTCAAGAATGCCCTTAATAAAAAGACTGAAAATATGTTGCCCAATTGTTACGGGTGACCTTACGACCCGTAGGGTCACCTTACGACTCGTAAGGTTCTACTCATTATATGGATAGTGTCTATGATCACCAACATTATCTTGGATATGAGTCGTACCATACGACTCGTACTATATCATTATGAATCGCATGGTCTAGTCATTGGAAAGGATGAAACAATTGGGTATCACACTGGTTAGGTTACAAAAGTCACCATACGACTCATTTTTAGTCTTCACAACTCATTCGAAGACCCTCGTACTCAGTATAGAAGACATAGCCACATACTGGTCAAGCTATGATTAGGTCCATAAGACCTATTAGGACTTATTACGACATGTAAGAAGAGTCATAGTAAGGGCAGTGAGGATAAAATTTCAAAAAATTTCAATGATCAAAAATTCTTGGTGTTACATTCTCTCCCCTTAGGATCATTCATCCTCAAATGATGAGATAAGGTATCCCTTAGAACAATTTAGCACTGGAATACACCCACTCTTACCTTTAACAAAGAGAGAAAACAAGGATATCAAGGAATACAAATTTTCTTTAACAAAGTTAGAAAATATCTCTGGAATACATATACCACTCGCATGATTATCCAGAGCGAGAAACAAGAATGGGTATTTGGACTTCATGTCCTCTTTGTCTTCCTAAATAGATTCTTCACGCTTTTGGTTCATCCATATAACCTTTATTGAAGCCACATCCTTTGCCCGCAACTAACGAACTTGCCGATCCAAGATCTCTGTTGGGACTTTTTAATACGACAAGGAGTTCAAAAAACCAACACTCTCTAAAGGAACTACCAAGAAAGGATCACCCAAGTACTTTTTCAATATCAAAACATGAAAGATCGGGTTGATGTAACTCAAACTTGAAGACAATTCCAACTGATAAGACACATTGCCCACTCACCTCAAAATATGATACTGATCAACATAACGAGGACTGCACTTCCCCTTTTTTCAAAACTGCATCACTTTCTTCATGGGAGACACCTTCAAGAACACCAAATCACCCTCATCAAACTTCAAGTACCTTTGCCTCGCATCTATATAGGACTTTCAGAGACTTTGGGCGGTCATAAGCCTATCCCAAATCACCTTAGCTTCTCTATAGCTTGGTGAACCATGTCGGGACCATACAATATATTCTCACCAAACTCAAATGACCTAATAGGAGACCTTCATCTCCTATAATACAAAGCTTTGAAAGGAGTCATCCCAATACTCGAGTGATAACTATTATTAGATGCAAACTCAATGAGGGGAAAATGATCGACCCAAATACCACCAAAGTCGATCACACAGGTCTTAAACATATCCTCCAATGTCTGAATGGTCCACTCTACTTGCCTATCCATCTGATGATGGAAAGTGGTGCTAAGGTTTACCTTAGTCCCCAAATCTCTTTGAAATAAAGGCCAAAATTGCAAGGAGAACTAAGTGCCATGATTATATATAATAGAAATAGGCGCTCCATGCAACTTAACAATTTCTTAAATGAACAACTTTGCATAATCCTTAGCACAATAATTAGTTCTCACAGGTAGAAAATAGGTGGACCTAGTCATCCTATCCATGATGGCCAAATCAAATCAAATTGATGGAGACACTGTGGAATACTGTTAATTAAGTCCATATTAATCACTTCTCATTTCCATTCAGGCAACTTAAAATCTTAAGACAACCTACCAGGTTTCAAGTAATTCACCTTCACTTATTGGCAAACCATGCACTTAGCTACAAAATTGGACACATCCCTCTTCATGTTATTCCACCAATAAATCTCTTTCAAGTCATGGTACATCTTTGTCAAACCAGGATGAATAGTGCACCTTGAATTATGAGCCTCAGCTAAGACTCTCTCTCACAACCTATCAACATAGGGAACACAAAACCTACCTTGGTACCTCAATATACCATCACCACCAATCTTAAAACCATCACTTTCTATTGTCCCACATCAACTTTAATCCCTATCAAGGTAGGATCCAAAACCTGCTTCTTTTTCACCTTAGTGAAAAGAGGTGACTTCACTATCTCTTGCACCATTATAGCCCCATCCTCACATACCAAGAGGTAAACTCCAAGATTATCCAGCGGTGAATATCCTTCTCTAATTCTCACTTCTCCTCATCAACATGAGACAATATTCATATGGACAACGTTCTAAGAGCATCAATAACTATATTATATTTTCCCAGATGATAGTGAAGACTCATGTCGTAGTCCTTGAGAAATTCAAGCCATCTTCTTTGCCTGAGATCTAGCTTCTTCTGAGTGAACACATATTGAAAAACTTTTATGGTATGAATAGATGTTAACATGAACCCTATAGAAATAATAGCACCAAATCTTCAAAGCAAAGACCACAACAATAGTTCTAAGTTATGCGTTGGGTAATTATTCTTATGAACTTTCAACTGTCTAGAAGTATAGGCCACAACCTTACCATACTGCAACAACACACAACCTAGTCCCACATGGGAAGCCTCATAATACACCACAAACCCTCGGTACCCTTAGGTATGGTCAAAATCAAAGCCGACATCAACTTATCCTTCAACTTCTTCAAACCACACTCACAAGCATCAGACCATGGAACTTCACCTTTTTTTAAGTCAACTTAATCAATGGAGCAGCAAGCATAGGAAAACTTTCCAAGAACCTTCTATTGACTCTTCTATCCCTAATAGAGTTTCCCACAGGGTAGACACAGAGAAAAGATCAGGAATACACTCAGGACCAAAACCAAAATGATTAGCCACATAAGGGGTCACATAAGAAAGGGTAGACCCGCAATCAACATTACAATACACATCACGAGAGAAAAGTTTTAGAATACTGGTAACAACACCAAGAGATGCCTTAGAATCTTTACAAGTGGCAAGATAATTTAGGTAATTTTGGCCAGTGCTGGAGCTAGAAGTAGCACCCTTTGCTGCGGGAGCAGAAGAAGCGACAACCGGGACCTTATTAGCCTCTGTAGCAACATTGCCTGAAGGACAGTTCCTCTAAATATGAACAAGCTAACCACATCTAAAACACTTATTCCACCCCTCATAAAAAAAGCCAAGATTCAACTGTCCACAAAAATGACAAGCAGGATAAGATAGAGGAGACTCAGCCCTACTGGCCTGAGATTAGGCACCTTATGCCTTAAACCCACTGTTGCTTTAAAATGGAAATCACCAGATGGCTTAGAATATGGAACACTAACTGTAGAATATGAACCAGAATCTCCCCACTTCCTCTTGGACCCCTGCCTTCCATCCTTGCTGCTATTTTGTTGGCCACCACCCTGCTTAAAAAATTGGGATCTCTTACTCTATCTCTCCCCAATATCTGCCTACTTCTTTATCTCATCCTCCACTTATTGAATATACACCACAAGCCTAGATATATCCATATCACTATTTAGCAAAGCATCCTTACATTCAACACCAAATCTTAAGACAATCCAGAAGAAAAATTCTTTATCTTAGCCCTCATATTAGATACTAGACCAGGAGTATAACAGGAAAACTAATGAAACTTCAAGGTATACTCCTTCACAACCATCTTTCCTTATTGCAAATTCACGAACTCCTTGGCTTATGCCTCCCTCAGCTCCAGGGGTAAGAAGCGGTCAAGAAAATCCCCAGAGAAATCCTCCCATAAATCTAACTCATCATAATAACCCTAGACTGATCCTACTCATCATACCACTAATATGTTATAGCTTTTAATTGACATGCAGTAAATTCCACGCCCTCTACATTAGTAGCATGCATCATACAAAAAATCTTCTCTATTTCATCTATATAGTATTGAGGATCATCCTACACCTTAGATCCAGTAAAGGTTTAAGTATTGAGCCTTATGAACTGGCCAACTCTAGTAGCCTTAGAAGAACTCATAGGAACACCAACAGGACTCGACTGACATGATTGAGATGTCACCAACTGGGACAACAAATTAATAGAATAGAAGAACTCCGTATTAGTAATATCTCTTGAAGGTCACCAAGAAGGAGTGTTACCAGTGTGAGAAGGATCCATTGGGACCGACAGAAATCCACAAGGGCAATCAGAAGCAACAACCCTAGCATGGGCCTGAAATCCTTAAGTAGGACAAGCCTCGTCCTCATTGTCCCCAAGAAAGATAGTGGAGTTTCCATAAGCATTAGATCTTCTGGGAGGCATAATTAGAAAAGCGAACAAATGAAAATTAGAGGAGATTTCAACACCCTAGGCTCTATGGATCGAAAGTAGATCACAAGAAAAGGAAATATTCCTAAATTCCTAGTAGCCTCTCCCTCGTAACTGTGGTGTGCTACATACCTATAAATGAGACTCTACTTGACACAACATTATGGACACCAAATAACACCCAAAATCAAAGAATATCCAATCGGTACATGACCCCAACCATAGCCAAAATCGAAGGTCCAAAACCGTATAAATAACAATAATGAAAATAAGTCCACAACATGAAATGGACTCTTCCAGAGTATGGAATCTCACCACTTTAATTTGACTCAAAGTTGTCCCCGAATATAAGTCACTAAGAAAGAGGAATAGTAGTATGGCCGGTTCCTGCATCACATAGGGATAGATGGTTAGTAGAGTGAATGCTAGCATGTAACTCAAGGATAAAGGTAAAATAATGCCATTTTTCAAAACCAAATCAAATAACCATATGCAGTCATAAGTATACATATATATCATGATGGGATAGGGAACAAGGTTAAGCATGCAATTTAAAACTTTAACCTTGATTGTGTATCTCAACCGTCCTAACCACCCACGAGCTATATGAGTTTAATTCCCATGCTGAAAGAGCACCGATGCGTGTTAACTGCACAAACTGGAGATATCAAGGAAGACAAGGAAATGCCTCGAACCCATGTCAACTAAGATACAAATATATATCAATAGTGTGAACCATGAACAAAGGTCATCAAGACAAAACCTCACATTAGCAAACATGAGTTTCCAGCATCGGTCCCCTGGGGACCTCCACCTTTCAAGGCTTTTCTACCAACCATTAATCCCATATTAAAATCAATTACATATTACCAACCATTTACCAAGGAGACTTTTTACTAGGCATTAACTGTGGATATCGTGATACCAAAATTAGATTTTTCAAGTCTATTCCCTTATACCATATAGAACCATTAAACTAAGATTTGACTCCACCATTACCAATTAAACCAAGACCATGGACACCGAGGCTTTCCAAAAACCATTTGAAATCAAACCAAACCAATTCAAGTTCCAATATAATTTATTCAATACAAGGATTCCAAAAATAGTCAAACTATGTAACAAAATCATATTCATAGGCAATTTCATAAACAGGTTGAGGGTATGCGATTATAAAGCCAAAATCAGCAAATTTGGGGTTCAACCATGAGCTCTCAATTAAATGATCATTCCATTGAACCCACATGTGTAAAACCATAATTAAAAACCTGCATAATCATAATATAAACCATAAAAAAAATTAATGATATGTATTCAAACCCTTCAACCTTGGTTTCAAAACTACCATTAAGCATCCATGAACAATGCTTAAAATATATACTTTTAGTAACATAATAATGAGGGAAGAGTAACATGCCTTAGACACCAAGAATTATGGGGAAAATTACTCTTAAAAACCCTAATTGATTAGCTTGATGAAATCCTAGCCTTTACTTGAACAGAGAATTTAAGAGAGAATTTAAGAGAGATTTTAATAGTATTTTATTGGGAATAATGTGTTAATAAAGTCCCCAAAGGTGTTTTATGTCATGGTTTCAAAGGGATTTAAAAGGGGAAAATGTTTGAAATGCCCCAAACTTAAACTGTAAAAAGGATATAGGTGGTTATGAGTCGACCTCGTGACTTATGGCCACAACATACAACTCGTACCATTGAGTTATCACCGAGATAGTGAGTTGGACACCCATACACTGTCCACCATACGACCCTATAATCTCCCCTCGTTACTAAACCTTATGACTAGTATGGTTTAGTCCTATCTAAGACAATTGCCAAGGGATTGGACATTGGACCTCATATGACTCAACCCTACCATTCGTAACCTATCCTTACGGCTCTAAGTGAACCACTTTTACGCAGAGCCAAGTCAGGCCACTAAGTTTTTTATTTGATTAAGGATAGTCCTAACGACTCGTCACCACCCCTAATGACTCATACCACTAAGTTTTTACCATAATAGAAACACAACCACCATCCACTAGATATCTCATAATTTAGGGCTACCTGACCCGTACCTACACTATACGACTCATATGGTTAAGTCGGCAATAGGGCAGTGAGCTCAAAGCTTAAAAATTTTCAAAAGGCCAAAACCCAGGTTGTTTCAATTCTCCTCCACTTGGATCATTCGCACCCAAATGGTAGGGAAAGGCATTGACTAGCATGATCAAACTCCAAATGCCTCTATTATTAACTTTAACTAAGTTAGAAAACTAAGATGCTAAGAATAACACACAACTTACGTACGATCTTTCGAAGTGGAAAAGAAGTATGGATACTTAGACTTCATGTCCTCTTTAGCTTCCCAAGTAGCCTCTTTAACCCCGTGGTTCCTCAATATATCCTTTACCGGATCTATGTCCTTTGTCTATAACCGACAAAATTACAGATCCAAGACTTTAATTAGAACCTTCTCGTACGGCAAGGAATTCAAAATATCAATATCCTGGATAGGAACAATTTGTGATGAATCACCCACACACTTCCTCAACATCGAGACATAGAACATCGGGTCAATGGAGCTCAAACTAGAAGGTAGCTCCAATTCATATGCAACATTGGTGACCCTTCAAAACACCAAGTACAGACAAAGATATCGGGGATTGAGCTTCCTTCTTTTCCCAAACCATATCAGCCCCTTCATGGGAGACACCTTCAAGAATACCCTATCCCTAACCTCAAACTCTAACTTCCTATGCCTTACATCTACATAGGACTTTTAGCGATGTAGGGCAGCTTTAAGCCTATCCTAAATCACCTTCACCTTCTCCATGGCTGGTGAACCAAATCCAAACCAAATACTCTGCCTCACTAACCTAGAATAATCCAATAGGAGACATACACCTCCTGCTATACAACGTTTCAAATGGAGCCATCCCAATACTGAAGTGGTAGCTAATATTGTACGCAAACTCTATAAGAGGTAAATGCTCAACCCAACTACCGCCATAATCAATCATGAAAGCTTTACACATATCTTCCAATGTTTTCTTTCCACTTGCCCATCTAATTCGGGGTGAAACCCCGTACTAGGACTCACTTTGGTCCCTAAACCTTTCTGAAACAACCACCAAAAGTGCGATGAAAATTGTGCACCACGATACAATATGATAGAAATAGGAACCCCATGTAACTTCACAATCACATGGAGGTACAACCTTGCATAATCCACTGCCAAAAAATTAGTGCTCACTGGTAAGAACTAAGTAGACTTAGTTATCCTATCCATGATGACCCAAATTGAATTGAACTAATTCCTAGACTAAGAAAGACCGGTAATTAAATCCATATTGATCACCACCCACTTCCACACAGGAAACTCAATTTCGTAATAAAATCCTCTAGGCCTCAAGTGCTCAACTTTTATTTGTTGACACACCATGCACTTAGCCACAAAATTAGCCACATCCCTTTTCATATTATTCCACCAATACATCTTCTTAAGGTCATGATACATGTTTGTTGAACCAGGATGAATAACGTAATGCTACTCATGTGCCTCAGCAAGATCCTCTCTCGCAATCCATCTATGTAGGGAACACATAACCTTTCTTGTACCACAATGTACCATCACCACTAATCTAAAAGGTCATCACCTTCTACCCACCCACATCACCCTTAATCCTCATCAAGATAGGATCCAACACTAGCTTATCCTTTATTTCTACACTAAGATATGACTATTCCACCTTCTACACAAACACACCACCATCCTCAGAGTCTAAGAGACAAACTCCAAAGTTAGCTAAATAATAAATATCTTTCAGTATCTCCCCTATCCCTTCTTCTACATGAACTAGACTCCCCATGGATAACCTACTATGAGTATTAGAAGACACGTTAACTTTATCTGGATAGTAGTGAAGACTCTTGTCATAATCCTTGAGCAGCTCATGCCATCTTCTTTGCCTGAGATTCATCTCTTTTTGAGTAAACACATATTGTAGGCTCTTATGATCAAAAAATATATCCATATGCACTCCATACGAATATTGATGCAAATTTTTCAATGTGAATACCACAACCAATAATTCCAAGTCATGAGTCAGATAGTTCTTCTCATGCACCTTCAACTATCTAGAGGAATAAGCTATTACCTTGACTTGCTGCATAAAAATGCAACCAAGCCCCACATGGGACGCATCATAATATACCATAAATCAATTAGTGACTTCAAGCACAGTCAATACTAGAGCCCAAGTTAGCTTATCTTCCATCTTCTCAAAACTACCCTCACAAGAATTAGACTATGAGAACTTTAACTTCTTCTGAGTTAACTAAGTCTATGGGCAAGCTATAGAAGAGAAACTTTTCACAAACCTTCTGTAATAACCAGATAAGCCAAATAAGCTCCAAATATCGATTAGAGTCATGGGTCTAGGACACTTCTTAATCATTGCAACTTTCTGCGGATCCACTATGATCTCTTCACTAGAAATGACATGGCCCAGAAAAGTAACAGCATTCTACCAAAAGTTACATTTCAAAAATTTGGCATAAAACTATTGCTCCTTTAGGGTCTGCAACATAATACGGAGGTAAAAGACATGATCCACCTCACTCTAACAGTAGAATAGAATATCATCTATGAATACAATGACAAACAAATCCAAAAACTGATGGAAGACTCTATTCATCAAGTCCATGAATACTGCAGGGGCATTAGACAACCCAAAAGACATGACTAAGAACTCGAAATACCTATACTAAGTATAGAAGGCAGTTTTAGGGATATCCACTTCACAAATATTTAATTGATGCTACCCCGACCGAAGATCAATCTTGGAAAAAAACTTAGTACCCTGAAGCTGATCAAATGAATCATCTAACCTTGGAAGAGGGAATTTATTCTTTACTATTACCTTATTTGATTACCTATAATCAATACACATCTGAAGGGAACCATTCTTCTTACACATGAATAACACCAGTGCACCCTACAGAGATATACTAGAATTGATAAAACCATTGTCTAAAACATCCTTTAGTTTCTCCTTAAGTTCCTTTATCTCAGCTGAAGTTATTTTATTTGGGAAAATAGAAATAGGACGAGTGTCCAAATCAAGATTTATCCCAAAATCAATCTCTCTATCAAGAGGAACACCAGGAAAGTCATCAGAGAAAACCTCAGGAAATTCATTCAACACCGGGTTAGAGGGTAAAGAAGGACCCTTTCAGTTAGAATCTTTAACCCAGACCAAATGATAGATACACCCCTTAGGAGCTAGGAAACCACCCTCCCATTCAAAAACCATCCCATTAGGAAATTTTAGGATGACCTTACGAGTTTGAAAGTATAAACATGCATAGCACGAGTGCAACTAATCTATCCCTAATATAATATTAAAACCCACCATGTCTAATTTAAACAGATCTACCAAGGTCTCTCGACCACCCATAGATACCACACAACTCCTATAGACTCTTCTAGACTTCACAGAGTCATCCCCTAGGGTAGAAATAGAAAAGGGCTCAAAATACACTCAGGACCAAAACTAAAATGCACAGCCACAAATGGAGTCACATAAGAGAGAGTGGACCTCAGATCAAGTAAACAGTAAACATCATGGGAAAAGAGTTTTAATATACTAGTAATGACATCAGGTGAAGCCTCAGACTCCTGAAGAGTAGTGATAGCATAACGTCGGTTTTTGCCAGTGTCGGAGATAGGTGGTGCACCCTTCAATGCCAGAACTAAAGAGAAGGCAACAAAAACATTGTTTGCCCTAGAAGCAACCATACCAACAGGACTATTTCTAATCACCTGTCCTAGTTGACCACAGTAGAAGTACTTGTCCTTTCATTCATCATAGTAGCCCCGATGCAATCGACCAAAAAAATTGCAGTGAGGATAGGATGGAGCTGATTAGGCCCAACTATCCTGAGATTGGGCACATTGTTCCCTATAATTAACGCCACCATGAAAATGCCTGCCACCCGATGGCTTTGGGTAGGGAGCACTAGCCTTCGAGTAAGACCCCAAATTGCCCCACTTCTATTTGGGCCAGATTCAACCATCCCTACCACTCTATTGTTAGCCAGCACCCTGCTTAGAAAATCTTAACTTCTTACTCGGACTTTTCTCTATCTCCACTTATTTCTTCTTCTTTTCCTCAACCTACTGCGTGTATATAACCAACCTAGAAATATCTATGTCCTTGTTAAATAAGGCAGCCTACTCTCCAAAATCAAGTCCCAAGACAACCCAAAAGTAAACTTTCTTATTCTAGCCCTCGATTAAGAAATCAACTTTGAATCATACCAAGATAACTGGTGAAACTTTACGGCATATTCCTTGAATAACATCTTGCCTTGCTTTAGATTAACAAAATATTTTGCTTTCGGTTCTCTCAACTCCCAAGGAAAGAAGTGGTCAAAAAAAACACTAGAGAAATCATCTCACAGAGCTGACTCGATATCACCACCCTTAGAATTTACCCACTCCTCATATCATTGGTATGCTCTATCTTTTAGTTGGTAGGAAATATGTTCTATACTCTCTGCATTCGCAGTATGCATAAAATGAAAGATCTTCTCTATCTCATCAACAAAACCTTGAGGATCCTTCTCAACATTAACACCAGTGAACACAAGAGCATTTAATCTCATAAATTGGTCAACTCTTATGGCATCAAAAGATGGAGTAACAGATATACCAAACTCAAATTGAGAAGCTACAAACTGAGCCAACATATGGATGGGTTGATGAAACTTAACATTCATCACATCTGCCTGAGGTTCTTGAGAAGGATTGGAGGGGACCGGTTGTACTCTAGGACGGCAATCAAGAACTGGACCCCTAGACTAGGTCTGGAACCTATAAGCAGGACGTGTCCTATTAAGGTTATCCTCGAATGGTACAGAGGAGTTTTCGTAAGCTTCATATCATCTAGGGAGAATTATCAAAAAAGAGAACAAGAGTGAATTAGAGAAGATGTTAGGACCTTAGGCTCCACGGCCTGAAAATAGAACATAAAAAGAGAAATAATCCTATTTTCCTCATAACCACTTTAATCTAACTCAAAGATGTCTCCAAATCCAAGTCACTAAGTAGGAAAAATGGTATTATAGATGATTCCTGTATCATATAGGGTTACATCCCTCGAAGAAGCTTAGCAGAGTGAACGCTAGCATGTATCTCAGGATAAAGGTAAAATAATGACATCATTTGAAACCAAATCAAATAACAATATGTAGTCACAAATATACATATATATTATGCAGGGATAAGAAATAAGGTTTGGCATGAAATTTGAAACTTTAACGTGGATTATGTAGCTCATCCATCCTAAATATTCACCCACGGGCTATTTGGGTGTAGCTCTCCCTGCTGAAAGGGCCATGATGCATGTTAGCCACACAAACTGAAGTATTAAGGAAGACTAAGAAATGCCCTGACCCTACGTCAACAAAAATAAAAATATATATCAATAGTGTGAACCATGCACACAAGTCAACAAGACCAAACTCATATCAATAAATATGAGTTTCTAGTACTGGTCCCCCGGGAGCTCCACCTTCCATGACATTACTACACAACCCCTTTTAAGCCTATATTAAAACCAATTACACATTCCCAATTATTTACCAAGGAGTCTTTTTACTAAGCATTAACCGTTGGTGTCATCATACCAAAATTAGAGCTTGTGAGTCTATTCACTTATACAATATAGAACCATTAAATCTTGATTTGACTCAACCATTTCTAATTAAACTAAGTCCATGTCCATCCCAAAACCATTTGGAATAAAACCAAACCAATTCAAGTTCTATTACTATTTATGAAATGTAATAATTCCAAGAATAGTAAAACTATATGAAAAACTCATATTCATAGGCAATTTCATAAACAGGTTGAGGTCATGCCATTATCAAAGTTAAAATCATCAAATTTTAGGTTTAACCATGACCCCTCAATCAAATCATCATTCCCCTACATCTACATATGAAAAACCATAATTAAAAACATGCATAATCACAATTTAAACCATAGAAAATGATATTCAATGATATGCATTCAAACCCCTCAACCTTGGTTTCAAAACAACTATTAATGATCCATGATCAATTCTAAAAGCATATGCTTTTAGTAAGCTATCACTGATGGAAGAGTAAGATTCCTTAGACACCAAGAAGTACGGAGAGAATCACTCTTGAAATCCCCAAATTAATTAGCTTGATGAAACCCTAGACTTTGCTTGAACAAAAAATTGAGAGAGATTTTAAGAGTGTTTAATTAGAAATAATGTCTTAATTAAGTCCTAAAAGATGTTTTACATTGTGGTATAAAAAGGAGTTAAAAGGGGGAAATGTATGGAATGCCCCCAACTTAAATTGTAAAAACACAGCAGGTAGTTACGAGATGACCCCATGACTCGTGATCACAATATATGACTTATGTCATTGATTCATCACCAAGATAATGAGTTGGACATCCATACATGGTCCATCATATGACCCCATTATCCCTCCATTACCAGACCATACAACTCATATAGTCTAGTCATATCCAAGATAGAAACTAAGGGAATAAACACTAGACATCATACGACTCAACCCTACCATTTATAACCTACCTCATTGCTCTTAGTGAGCCACTTATACTCATATCAAGTCAGGTCACTAAGTTTCTAATTTGATTGAGAATCGTCCTAAATATTTGTCACCATCCCTAATAACTGGTACCACCAAGTCATTACCATAATAAAACCCCAACAACCATCCACTAGACACCTTACGATTTGGGGTCACCTAACCCATACCCACACCATACAAATCATATAGTTAATTTATCAACAAGACAATGAGCTCAAAGCTCAGGAAATTTCAAAGGCCCAAAAACCAGGGTGTTTGAGTTAAATCCAAATGACTATGTTATTTGATATCATAATATTTTTGTTAAAATATTAAGAAGTTTGTAGAAACTTTTGTTATGATGTTAAGGAGTTTGTAGAAACTTTCAAAATCAAATATATGTTAGTATAACTCTGAATATAGCAGTTAATGTAAAGGTGTCAGTTTGGGAAGTCCAAATCTGGGAGAGTGTTGTAAAATTGACCCAAAATGGATTTTATCAGACATTCTGTAATGACCCTATCATTTTTTACATTTCTACTTATTTTTCCATTAGATATTTTTCATAGATACCCTAAATAATTTATGACTTGTTGAAAATGGCAGTTTGGTTACCGAGTAGGTCATTTGATTTTTAGAGCCAGTTCCCTATTTTAAATTCTTCATTAGTTCCAAATACCCACCGAGAAAGAACTTCAATAAAACGACACCGTATATGAATTTCAACTACTACATCAGCTTCAAAATATAAATTTAAGGCTAGGAGGACTCTCGGTTTAAGTCCCAAGGCACCTGGGCTCATTTTGACCTATTGGTCGGATAGTTAAAAAAATAAAGTATGGGCGTGGGACCCACATTTAGTTAAAAATACCTCTGATGGAAATTTTGACTGTGCCATTAAGTTTGAATCATTGAACTTAAAAGGGTAACATAGTCCGTTTGCGTGTACGGGATTCTAGATGAGTCCCGAGGGCTTGGCGGAGACTTGGATTCCAAGTCTCAGCTATAACTGGTGTACTCTCTAATAGAGATCAAGGGGTTGCTATCACAATACCCTTGGTAGAAACTAAGTGCTAAAATTATGAGGCATACATCATGATAGCAACACACCTGGTGTGACACCTTAGGTACTTGAGCCTTAGGCCATCCCAGGTGATAAACTCTTGAATTGGCAAATTTTTGAAGTAGAGTCGAACACTTCAGGGACAATGACTTAGGTAATGAGTGGTTACCTCACTTAATAATTCATAAGGTGTTACTCATTTTCTGAACAGTGGGGTTACCTAGGAGTTTTGCCTTGATTGAGTCTTCACCATAACTCGTAATGATTGATAATGAGTCGTGATAAGTGACTCGTGGTCATAACAGTGAGGTACCATGTTTTTGGTCCTCAGTTAATAAGAACAGGTAATAACTCATGGTCAGTCATCACGAGTAATTACCCGAGTCATGACAACTGGGCCCAAAATTTCCTGCATATTTTAATTAATGAGTCATGACAGTTGAGCCCAGAATTTCCTATAGATTTAAATTAAGGTTAATTTAGTTTTTTATTCCCTCCACAATATTCCCATGACTTAAAAACACATAATATCCCTCATTATCTTTAGTTAACCAAATCAAAATCCTTACTCCTCTCATTTTTAACTCCTAAAGCAAGAACACTGGGGTTTTATAAGGGATTTAACACCTAGACTCCAATACTTGATTTCTCTCCAAATTCTTTAATGTTTTAGGCATGTCTCTCATCCCTAACATCAATTTCATAACAAGGCATATACTTAATCATTGTTCATATGATTTTGATTGTTGGGTTTGAAATTGGGTTTTAGACTTTTAGTGGTTATTACATGGATTTTATTTCCCATGGTTTAAATGTGTGTTTACACTTTAATTGATAATTTTTTAGTGCTGAATGAGTGCATGGTTATAATTATTTGAATAGGGGACAAAGTTTTCCCCAAACTACTGGTCCTTTTTTTGTATTGGCATTGACCTCAAACGATATTCATAACTTTGATTTTGAATATGGAATTTGCATAATTGAACTTACTTTTGGAACCTTGCATTTCTTTAAAGGATAATGTATAATCAAAATAGTTTTGGAACACCCTTGGTGGCCATGGTTTTGGAACTTAAATAGAATTTGAGAGTCTAAGGGTTAATTAGATTGGTATGAGATAATTATATAAGCTTACAAGCATAATTTGTATGATGATACCATGTTGATAAATGCCTTAATGAATGACTCCTAGGTTAATGGTTGGGTTTATGTGTAAACAATTTTAATTTAGGCTTAAAGGGAATTTTGTAGCTTACAATGAAGGTGGAGTTCCCAGAGGGACCAACATTGGAAACCATGTTTGCCGGCATGGGGGTCTATATCACTGTGTGCATGGTACACACTATACATATATTTTGGAATCTCTCTTCTTGGTTTCCTTAGTCATTCCTTTGAATTTTCTTGATTCGTACAGCTAACACGCACCAGGGTCCTTTCAGCAGGGGAAGCTTAGCCATATAGCCCAAGGGTGCCCTTAGCACGGAGTGAGCTACATAGTTCAAGTTTATGGTTTTAAACTCTCATGTTTATGACCCTTTACCCTATCCTGATATTCTCTCTATATATATATAAATGTGTACATGTGGTTTTCACTAATTTTGGACCTGACATTATTTTATCAATTTCACTGAGTTATATGCTAGTGCTTATTCCACTGATCGTCTGAGGGCACTGCATCATTTCATGATGTAAGGTCCTAGGGTATTTATGTTACCCTTGTGTTAAGTTAAATGGTGTGGTTCATTGGTTGATTTACTGTGAAATGGTGTGCCTCCATTTTTTTGAAGGCCCTATCATTTCGCTAGTTTATTTATTGGTTTTTGTACTATTTAGTATTCTATTTTATATTTTTTTTGTCATTATCACGGGCATATCCCTACTAAATTGGTATTCTGGTTTAGAGTCTTTTATTGACAAATGTGGGTTGTCTATTAGTTTTGATTCTTAGTTCCTATTAGGTTTATTTATTCTTCATATTATCATAATTTGATTTTCTTCTACTGTATTCTTTTATTATGTTTTGGATGTTAGGATAAGGGGTGTGGTCTCCAAATCATGGTGGCTTAAGATACCCATAACAACTAGGCCATGGTTTGGGTCATTACAAGGTTGGTATCAAAGTATGGTTCAGGTTCTTTACATGTCCACAAAGCCATGTCAAGTAGAGTCCCTTTAATGGGTGTGTAGCATGTTACACTTATAAGGGGGAGGCTACAAGGAATTTAGTAATATTTTCCTTTCTTGTGTTCTATTTTAGGCTATAGAGTCTTATGTCATGAACTCCTCTAATTGTTGGCTTACTCTCATTTTAGATCATGCCTCCTTAAAGATTTGACCTTCGTAGAAAACCTGCCAGAACCTCTGTCCCACCTTACGATAATATAGAGGGTACTCATCCTACTTATAGAGTGCAGACCTGATCCAGGATCCCTGCTCCTAATTGTACTGCTCCACATAGGGTCCCTACTAGTCCTCATCAAGCTTTCAGGATGGGTGATACTTATGATCAACCACCTTAAGAAGACATCTCTAATGCATAGTTCTGATAGTCCATTCATATGATTGCTCAGATAGTCGCTTCACAATCTCATTAGTCTGGTCATGTAGGTTTTGTTGCTCATTCATCTATGTTCACCCTGGTTTGCCAATTAATGAGATTGAATCCCTCAACCTTTATAGGATCTAACGTTGAAAAGGATCCTCAGGGAATTATGGATAAGATGGCAAAGATTTTTAGGGTGATGTATGCAATTGATTTTGAGGTTATAGAATTTGTTGCATATCAGTTGCAATATATAGTTTATTAGTTGTATTAGGAGTGGGAAAAACTGAGATGTGATGATGTTGAGCCGTCGGTGTGGGATAAGTTTTTGGGTACCTTCCTTGATCACTACTTTCCTCAGGAGTTGAGGGAATCTAAGGATGGAGAGTTTGTGAACTTGAAGAAGAGCAAGATGAGAGTGAAGGAGTACACCCTAAAATTTTAGCAATTGTCTTATTATGCTCCAAAGTTGGTGTTTAACATGATATACAAGATAAGGAAGTTTACATGTAATTGAGTACAAATCCTTTTACAGGCTAGTGGTTTATATGTAGTAGGTAGTTGATGATACAAGAAACAGGTAGAGATAGAAAAGAGGCAGAACAAGAAGTTCAAATATTTAGTGCAGGATGTAAATTAGTAAAATAGTAGGAGATATGGTAGACAACGGAACAAGACTAAAAATTAGGGATGTTTAAATTCATATTCAATAGCTAGTACTCATCTCCTAAGTCTCCAAGTTATCATTATTTTCATTCTAGTTATGGTCCAAAGGCATAGGGTGCCTAGTCTGAAGATAGTGGAGCTAAGTTAACCCTACTTTATCCTCTATGTTGATTTTATGGACTGCTTAACCGTGGTTATTAGGAGAAGGGGAGGAACTTTTGTTTTAATTATGGTCATTGTATACATATGCAGAAAAAGAGTCATATAGCTAAGGTTTCCACTTGGCTAATAAGGTTCTGATCGCCACTTCTTTAGCTCTGATACCTAAGAGTACCATTTTGGGTACCGACACTAACAAAAATCATCTTTATGCATATGCTACTTCTATGGAATCCGAGGCATCTCCAGATGTTGTCACTAGTATGTTACAACTCTTCTCTCATCATGTTTTTTATTTGCTTGATTTGGGTTCTACCCTATCTTATGTGACCCCTTATATGGCTATGCACTTTGGTTTTTGTCCTAAAAGTATTTCCAACCCCTTCTCTATTTCTACTTCGGTGGGTGAGTCTATTATTGCTAGAAAAATCAATAGGGGTTGTGTGGTATCTATTCTTAATTGGGAGACATCAGTGATTTGATAGAACTTGACATTGTAGATTTTGATGTAATCTTAGGGATGGATTTTCTTTATCGTGCAATGCTTCTCTGGATTAGATTACCCAAAAAGTCAGTTTCCATTTTACTAATTAACTGGTAATTGAATGGGAAGGGAGTTCCTTAGTACCCAAAGGGAGATATATTCCCTATATTTGAGCTCAAAAGTTAATTTCCAAGGGTTTTTTATATTATCTAAAGAGGGTTAAGGATTCTGACTCTGAGAGTCCCTCACTGTAATCTGTCATTGTGGTTAATGGTTTCCTAAATTTTTTCCCAATGATCTTCTTGGAATTCCTCCCAATAGGGAGATAGATTGTGGGGATTGATCTTCTGTAAGATACCCATCCTATTTTAACTTCTCCTTATAGAATGTATCTGACTAAGATAAAGGAACTGAAGGAACAATTAAAAGATATTCTATATAAGGATTTCATCCATCCTTGTGTTTCTCCATGTGGAACTCTTCTACTTTTCATGCAAAAGAAAAATGGGTCTCTTTGGATGTGTATAGAGTATCATCAGTTGAATAAGGTGTAACACCCTAAATTTTTGGTCCTTAACACTTTTTGAAATTTTATCCTCACTGCCCAGAGTATGACACCCCTTACAAATAGTAGGGAGTCTTGGCGGGTCTTATGGACCCAATCATAGCGTGGGTAGTATGTTGGCCAAGATTTTTTGTCCTGACTATGACTTAGACCCTACGAGTGATAGGGTCTTGTAACGAGTCGTATGGTACCTTTCCTAGCCTAACCAATGTGATACTCAATTAGTTTTTCTTTGATGATGATTGGAATATATGAGTTATAATGAACGAGTACAACTCATAACCAAGCTAGTGTTGGTGTTCTAGACACTGCCCAGCATATGACCAAATGATAAGAGTCGTAGGGGGACTCTATGATTCATAAGGGAACCTATAATGACCGATAATGATTTTTTAGTCATTTTAATAATGACATTCTTGTAAATTCCACTTCTTCCTTGTTTGAAACCCATGACAATAAAAAACTTTGAGGGGTTATTTCTTATTCATAACACAATCAAAAACACTTTCAAACTCTCTAAATTCTCTCAAGCATGATACTTAGAGTTTCAAAGAAATTCATCAATTAGAGCTTTCAATGGCAATTTCTCTCCATAACTTTTGATATTTTAGGCATGTTACTCTTCCATAATTACCTTATGAAAAATATGTATTTCAATGGTTTAATTAGATGGTTTTGAATGTGGGTTTTGATGTGGTTGAGTGTTTTGATATGAATTCTTAAATTCTTTTCCCATGATTTATTATTCATTCTTTATGCTTTATTGGTGCTTTTGAACTTATGGGGTGCATGTGAATGGTGAATAAACTAAGGGGTCATGGTTTCCCCCAAAATTGGTATTTTGAAATTGGAATTGATTTTGAATAATTGTGTCCCCTCAACCCACTTGTGTAAAAGGCTTTGGATTGTGAAATTTATAATTTGTTTGACTTACTTACCTATGCTATTGCATTGCATTAATGATTAAACAATAAATATGGATTTTGAAAGCCTTGTTGGCTATGATTTGATTTAATGAACAAAGGGGGTCGAGGAATTCCCCCAAGTTAATGTGATTGTTATGGCATAGAGATGAGTTTGTAAGTGAAAAGGGTATGGCGATACCTAAGACATACCCTAACGGTTAGTTCATTAGTTAATAAACGGGTTATAAGAAATTTGCTTTAAATTGGTCATAATGGGGGTTTATATAGTGAAGCCTTAAAGGTGTTGGTATTGGATGACTTGTACTGGAAACTCGTGTTTGCCGACATGAGGTTTGTTCTTGATGACCTGTGTGCATAGCTCACACTATTGATATATTTGTATATTGGACTGAAGTGGGGTCGAGGCATTCCATGGTCTTCCTTGATACCTCCGACTCATGTGGATACTGCACACTAGGGAAATTTCAAGAGGGAGAGCTGAACCAATATAGCCCATTGGTGCCTGTTTATTACGGTTAAGCTAAATAATCTAGGATAAAGTTTTACTTCAGGCTAAGCCTTGTTCCCTTTCCTAACATGATATGTTGATATATATATATATATGATTATGTGCATTAGCTTGAGTTATTTCTAAAATGTGGTTCATGGCATTATTTTATTCCTAATCCTAAGTTAGATGCTAGTGCTTAACCCACTAACCATCTTCAGATATTGTATCCCCAAGCGATCCAGGCACTAAAGATACTTCTACTTTTTTTGCTCGGTGTTAGGTGGATAGATTCAGTTCATCAATTTTTAGTAGTGAAGTTGTGAGGTTCCATCTTTTGAAAGACTTGGTTATTTCATTAGCTTCCTTTCATAGACTAGAATCAAAGAATTCATATTAACATTATTATTGTCAGAGTCGGGGACATGTACCAACACTTTATTGATCTCAATTTTTGTAGAAGGATTTGTGGATTACTGTGGACTTGGGTAACGTTGGTTGGTTACCAGTTATCGGTTATAGACATGTCTTAAATTCTTTGAGCTTATCTTATGCTATCTTGTTATATGGTCGAAATTCATCTGACACTGGGGGTACTGTCTTCTGTTTGTCTAGGTGCATGTGGTGGTCTCCGGTCCTTACTGGACTTGAGATACCCATCATGTCCAGGCCCAGGTTTAGGTCTTGATAAAGTTTGTATCAAAGTCTAGGTTTGGTATTATTGGGTATCCACAAATTCGTGTCAAGTATAATCTCTTTAATATGTGTATCGCATGCCACACTTATATGGGAGGGGCTATGAGTCATATAGGAATGTTTCCCTTTTCTGTTATTTTATTTTGGGCTACAGAGTCTATGATCTAGAAATCTCCTCTAATTCTCGTATGTTTGCTTTTCAAATCATACCTCCAAGAAGATTTGATGCTCATGGAAACTATTAAGTTCTGCTTGGGGATAATATTTTTGCGGATTGTCCTGCTTATGGAGTTTAGACCTAGTCTAAGGGTCCAGTTCCTGATACTACTACCCCACATGGAGTTCCATCGGTCCCTACTAGTCCTCCTAATGCCCCTCAGGTTGATGGTGATCATGCCCTACCTCTCCAAGGAGACATTTCTAATATTAAGTTCTGTCATTCTATTCATCTGTTGAATCAGTTGGTGACATCTCAGTCATGTCAGTCGAGTCCTGTTGGTGTTGCTGTAAGTTCTTATGAGGCCACTAGAGTTGACCAGTTTATGAGGCTGAATCATATGACATTTAATAGTACTGAGGTTAAGGAAGATCTTCAAGGGTTCATAGATGAGATGGAGATAATTTTTCATATGGTGCATGCTTCTGACTCTGAGAGTGTAGAATTCGCTGCATACCATCCCTAGGAAATAGTGTATCAGTTGTATGAGGAGTGGGATTAGTCCAAGGGTGATGATGCAGAGTTAGAATTATAGGAGGATTTCTCTAGTTCTTTTCTTGATTACTTTTTTTTTCATAAGATGAGAGAGGTGAACACTGAAAGTTTTTGAGTTTAAAGCAAGGCAAAATATTTGTGAAGGGGTATTCCTTGAAATTTTATCATCTATCCCATTATTCTCCTGAGCTTGTATCTAATATGAGGGCTAACATAAGGAAATTTGCTTCGGGTTTTTCTCAAGACTTGGGGTTAGAGTGTAAGGCTGCTTTGTTAAATAGTGAGATGGATATATCTAGGCTTGTGGTGTATATGCAATAAATGTAGGATGAAAAGAAGAAGCAAGTAGAGGTGAGTGAAATGCAGAGTCAAAAGTTTTTGTATTCGGATCAGGGTAGAGGTCAACAACATAGTGGTAGAGATAGTGGGAAATGGTATAAGAAGAAGCAGAGGAATTCTTGTTCCTTTCTAGGCTAGTTCTCCATATCCTAAGTCATCTAGTGATCACCGTTTTTAGAGAAATAGTATGTTTAAATCACAAGGTTCCCAGTCTCAGGCTAATGGGGCTTAGTCGACTCTATTTTTCCCCCCTTATCATTTCTGTGGTCAGGTGTATTGTGGCTTTTATGATGGGGGGGATAAGTATTTCAGATGTGTTCATCCTGACCACATAGAGAGAAACTATCCTTTAGGATATATTGCTACGAGGGCTAATAAGGTCTCAATTTCTATTTCTTCAATACCTTCACTGAAAGGTGCTACTTCTTGTCTGGCATTGGTCGGAATTGTTTACATGCTCTTTCCACTCGTCAGGATTCGGAGGCATCTCCTGATGTTGTTGATGGTACATAAAAACTCTTCTCTGATGATATATACTATCTATTTGATCTCAGTTCTACTCTCTCTTATGTAACCCCTTATGTTTCTATTCATTTTGTCTTTGATCCGGAGTGTAGTCCTAATACTTTTTTTGTCTCTACCTTAATGGGTGACTCTATTATGGGTAAAAGAGTCTATAGGGGTTGTATGGTATCCATTTGTTGTAGGGAGACATTTGTGGACCTGATTGAATTAGATATGTTAAGATTTGACGTGATTTTGGGGATGGATTTGTTGCACTCATGCAATGTGTCTCTTGACTATCAGACCTGAAGGGCCAATTTTTAATTCTCGAATGAGTCCGTGGTTGAGTGGGAAGGTAGTTCCCTAGAGCCCAAGGAAAGGTTTATTTCTTACCTTAGATCCCAAAAATCAGTTTCCAAGGGTGTCTTTATTATTTGGTCTAGATTAAGGATTCTATAACCAAAGGTCCTTTTTTGGAATCAATCCCTGTGGTCTGTGAGTTTCCTGAGGTATTTCCTGATGATCTTTCTGGTGTTCCTCCTAATAGGGAGATTGATTTTGGGATTGATGTTCTATTAGACACTCAGCATATCTCTAAACCTCCCTATAGAATGGCTAAGTTGAAAGAACTTAAGGAGAAGTTGAAGGATCTTATAGATAAGGGTTTTATCCACCCTAGTGTTTCTCTGTGGGGGTGCTCTAGTTATTTTAGTGTGTAAGAAAGATGGGTCCTTTCGGATGTGTATAGATGACTGCCAGTTGAACAGGGTGAATATAAAGAATAAGTATCCACTTCCTAGGATTAATGATTTGTTTGAACAACTTCAGGGAGCTAAGTACTTTTCTAAGGTTGATCTTCGATTGGGCTACCATCAGTTGAGGATTAGAGAAGTGGATATCCCTAAGACTTCTTTCCAAACCCAGTATGGTCATTTTGAGTTTTTATTGATGTCTATTGGTTTGACTAATTCCTTGACGACATTCATGGTTCTTATGAACTGGGTATTCCATCAATTCTTGGATTGGTTCATAATTGTGCTTATTGATGATATTTTTGTGTATTCCAAGAGTGTGGAAGATCATGCCAATCACCTCCGCTTTGTGTTCAAACCTTGAAAGAGAAACAATTGTATGCAAAGTTTTCTAAGTGTGAGTTCTGGTTAAATATTGTGAACTATTTGGGTTATTTTGTTTCTAGTGAAGAGATCGTGGTGGATCCATAGAAAGTTGTAGTGGATAAGAAGTGGCATAGACACCTGACACCAACATATATTCGAAATATCTTTGGTTTAGCCAGTTACTATAGGAGGATTGTGGTAAGTTTCTCTTCTATTACTTCCCTATTGACTAAGTTGACTCAGAAGAAAGTGAAGTTCTTATGATCCAATGTTTGTCTAGGTAGTTTTGAGAATTTGAAAGATAAGCTAAGTTTAGCTCCAATTTTGACCCTGCCCGGGGGTATTGATGGTTTTGTTGTGTATTGTGATGCATCTCGGGTAGGACTAGGCTATTTTTTTATGCAACATGGTAAGGTGGTTGCTTATGCTTCTAGGCAGTTGATGGTGCATGAGAAAAACTATCTGACTCATGACTTGGAGATGTTGGTTGTGATCTTTTCTTTGAAAATTTGGTATCATTTTTTGTATGGGGTTCATGTTGACATCTTCTCAGACCATAAGAGTTTGCAATACGTGTTCACCCCAAAGAAGTTGAATCTCAGGAAAAAAAGATAGATTGAGTTGCTCAAGGACTTTGATATGAGTCTTCACTACTATCCAGGTAAAGGTAATGTGGTTGCTAGTACTCTTAACAGGTTACCTATGGGAAGCTTATCTTATGTGGATGAGAAGAAGCAAGAGATGGTGAGGGATATTCACCGTTTCCTAATATTGGAGTTCATCTCTTGGACTCTGAGGATGGTGGTGTGATGGTGCAATAGGTGGTGGAGTTATCTCTTTGTGCTAATGTTAAAGAGAAACATGTTTTGGATACTATCTTAATGAAGATTAAGGATGATGTAGGTCACCAGAAAGTGATGGACTTTGGTGGTGATGGTATCTTGAGGTACCAAGGTAGGTTGTGTGTTCCCAATATTGATGGGCTACGTGAGAGTATCTTCATTGAGGCTTAGGAGTCGAGGAACACTGTTCATCCTAGTTCGATAAAGATTTACCATGATTTGAGAGAAATTTATTGGTGGAATATCTTGAAGAGGGATGTGTCCAATTTTGTGGCTAAGTACATGGTTTGTCAATAAGTGAAAGTGGAGCATTTAAGACCGGGTGGGTTGTCTTAAGAAATTGAGTTGCCTGTGTAGAAATGGGAAGTAATTAATATAGTTTTCATTACTGGTCTTCCGTGTTCTCGCCATCAGTTTGATTCCATTTGGGCCATCATGGATAATATGACTAAGTATGCTCAGTTCTTGCTAGTGAACACTAATTATTTGGTGAAAGATTATGCTAAGCTCTTTATTGATGAGATCGTGAAGTTGCATGGTGCTCCAGTATCCATCATATCTGATCAAGGTACTCAGTTCTCATCTCACTTTTAGCATTTCTTTTAGAGAGGCTTGGGGACTAAGGTAGACCTTAGCACCGCCTTCCATCTACAGATAGGTAGACAAGCAAAAAGGATAATAGAGACTTTGGAGGATATGATAAGGTCCAGTATGATCGTTTTTTGTAGTAACTGGGTTGACCATTTGTCTCTCATCGAGTTTTCTTATAATAATAGTTATCACTTGAGTATTGGGATGGTTTGTTTAAGGCCTTATATGGTAGATGTAGGTCCCTTATTGGGTGGTTTGAGGTTGGCGAGAGTTGGTTGTATGGTCCCGACTTAATTCACAAAGCTATGGAGAAGGTGAAGGTGATTTGGGATAGGCTTAAGACTGTCCAAACTTTCCAAAAGTCCTATGCGGACGTAAGGCGAAGGGACTTAGAGTTTTATATGGATGATTAGGTATTCTTAAAGGTGTCTCCCATGAAGAGAGTGATGTAATTTTGAAATAAGGAGAAGCTCAGTTTTAGTTATGTTAGTCTATATTGTATTTTGAGGCAAGTGGGAAATGTGGCTATGAATTGGAATTGCCATTGAGTTTGGATTTTATTCATGTAACGACCCGAGAACTTATCTCGAGATGTCACATGGTGCTTAAGGCCACACGTGGCCTCAAGCTAACCCTCTAAGCATGACATCACTCTCAGAACTCAGTGCGACAAAAATCAAGCTAGAGTAAGAAAGAATAATCATTCCATGAACATATTGGAATACGAACAGATACTGTCCTGTACAATCAAAATTCTAAAGTTCTGCACATACTATTACTCTAGTCTGACAAAGCCTCTACTACATAAGGCTGAGGATCTATTGGGACAGATCCCCCAAATGACTCGTACTGATCTGAAAGGAAACAACCATCTATTAACAAGACAAAATCAGGGACATAGGTCCTTGAACCATGAGGACTCACCAACTACAGAAATGTAGATGAAGGTACTCGAAGATCACTTTCGTTGTTGAGACTAAGCACTTAAACCTACATCACGAGGAAATATAGAACACAGAAGAGTATGGGAATCATTACTTGGGAATGTACTGAGTATGTGGGGGTGTATGCAACATTTTTAAATAATATCATAAATGTAAAATAAAATCATGCATGCTGACAATAATGACTCTCTTCGCTTGAATTTCCTAAAACATAATTTCCATAAATCATCAATAATAACACATGCTTCATAAATCTCATAAATCATTGGACTCAACTCAAACTCTTTGACTCATGACTTAGAGTGACTTGGTAACTCAAGAAAGTTAGACTATTATGGACTTGGGAGTTTCTTAAAACTGACATAAACCATGTGAGCCGCATGGAGTCCAACATTTTTTCCTCCTAAGGAGAGGACCCCACATTGGCAGTAGCGTCGTACTCTTGCCAGGGAGTACAACCTCAACTTTGTGATCACAAGATCATACTCGGCCTCTGGCCCACAATTATAAATGTCAATCCTACGGTGGCAGTAGTTCCGGGGAAATATCACATTTCTCGCTCGGTGCTAAATACTCCTCCCAGACTCAGCTCAGAACGCGTTAGTAAATCCATCTTAATCAATATCAACTCATGGGTCTATCATAAATACCAAAACATAAATATATCACATCTGTAAATCATATACAACTGTGGATTCCTAACTCGACTCAAAATCAAAACAATCTTTCTCAACATCAAGTACTCTTGCTTATCAAATCATTTCAAATATCAAAAGCTTCAACGAAACATCATAGGACTCATTCTTTACTCTCAATCTCAATATCGATATATATATATATATTCAATAATCAACTTCTCATGGAAAATCTTAAAATCATGACTCTTGTCATCTATATCCTGGAAATCGTCAATTCATAGTTGCAATATACAATTCATAGCATAAATTCTCAATTTAAGAAATAAAACAACGAAATAGTCATGTATATCAATCTTGAATAGCTCGATTCTCATAAATCAATGATAAAGTAATTTGGATATAGAATCTTTTGCAATATCATGAAATTCCAATAGTAAAAATCAATTCTTTGGGCACAAGAATGAAAGGATATTATTGTTCAAGCCCCACATACCTTGATTATGATTTTTGAGATGAAGAAATTTAATATAAACTTCTTTCTCGCTCCCTTGAGATAAATTTCTTGATGCCTTTGACTCAGAGAACTCGATTCTTAAACAACTCGGTGAAATATATGGAAGATTTCTTAATTTTCTTAGAGAAGATTTGGATTTAGAAATAGAAGAGAGAAACCCTAACCTTTTTTTGGATGGAATGGAAGAGGAAAATGAGGATTTTCTCCTCTATTTGTATATATATAGTGGGTAAGGACGGGTAGAAAGACCAAAATACCCTTGAGCAAATTCTAGAACTGGAGCCCAATTTTTGGTCCTAGCTCGACGTGCCACAATTACTGACCTTCACTGGATTTTGACAATTGGGAAATTGCATAGTGGCGCGACGCGGTGAAGTCATTTTTGCCACCTTGGTCGTGACCTGGAAGGGCACCGCGACGCGGAGGAATCGTGTGGGTACACTGGAATTTGACAACCCTGAAATTGATCCTTGGAGCGATGCAGTTAAATCATGAAGGCTCACTGGAAAATGACAATTGTCATTTTGGCTGACTCTGCGATGCGCTGAAGTGCCAGTTAGGACACTGTCTCACTAAAATGGCTCTAACTCCTCACCCGAGTGTCGTATTTGGGAGAATTTGGTATCGATGGAAAGATTATTCAATTCTCCACATGACAAAAAGTAAAAATTAGGAAAATAAAACATATTTTGAACATCAACCACTTTGGAAGTCACAAATATTCACTCAAGAGATGAACTTAGGCTTAAGGAACGATCGGGATATTACAATTCAGCTTGTCTTTCATGTGTCGATATTGAGGTAATACATGGGTGCTCCTTCCTTGTTTGTTCCTTTGGATAGTATGGGTGTCTTGAATTTCTTATCTTATAAGAAAGTCCTGATTGAGATCTTGGATCAGCAAGTTCACTGGTTACGTCCGATGGATGTGGCTTTGATAAAGGTTCTATAGAGGAACCAAAAGTGTGAAGAAGCTACTTGGGAAGCAGAAGAGGACATGAATTCCAAATACCCATTCCTATTTCTCGCTTTGGAAAATCGTCCAAGAGGTATATGTATTCCATTGCATCTTTATTTTCTAAATTTGTTAAAGAAAATTATGAATTCCTTGGTATCTTTGTTTTCTGTCTTTGTTAAAGGAAAGAGTGGGCGTGTTTCTATGTTTATCTTGATAAGGGATACCTTGTCTCCTCATTCTAGGAAAAATGATCCTAACGGGGGATAATATAACACCTCGAAGTTTCGGTCCTTAAAACTTTCTAAAATTTTATTCTCACTGTCCAGACTACGACTCCCCATACGAGTCGTTGGGAGTCTTGTTGGGTATGATGGACCCAATTGTTGCTTGTCCAGTATGAGGGCCTAGAGTTTCTATTAAGACTATTACTTAGACCATATGAGTCATAGGGTCTTGTAATGACTCGCATGGTGCCTTCCATAGACTAACTAGTGTGATACCCAATTATTTCTTCCTTGATGATGATTGAACTATACAAGTCCTAATGACAGAGTATGAGTCATAAGGTGTAACTCGTAACCAAGTTAATGTTGGTGGTCCTAAATAATGTCCATCCTACGACTGGATGATAAGAGTCGTAGGGTGACCCTACGAGTCGTAAGGGCACTCATAACGACTGGCGATGATTTTTCAGTCTTTTTATTAAGTGCATTCTGGTCAATTCTCTTTTTTCCTTACTTGAACCCCACGACCCTAAAGTACTTTCAGGGCTACTTCTCATTCATAACATAATAAAAACACTCTTAAACTCTGTAAATTCCCTCAAGTAAGATACATAGGGTTTCAAAGAAGTTAATCAATTAGAGCTTTCAAGGTCAATTTTTTAGCATAACCCTTGATATTTTAGGCATGTTACTCTTCCCCAATTATTACCTTATGAAAAACATGTATTTCAATGGTTTAATTGTGTGGTTTTGAATGTGTGCATTGATGTTGTTAAGGGTTTTGATATAGTTTATTCTTAAATTGTTTTTCCATGATTTATTATGCATTTTTTATGTTTTATTGGTAATTTTGAACATATGGGGTGCATGGGAAAGGTGAATAAACTAAGGGGTTATAGTTTCCCCCAAATTGGTATTTTTAAATTGGAATTCGTTTTGAATAATTTTGTCCCCTCAACCTACTTGTGTAAATGGATTTGGATTATGTAATTACCAATTGGTTTCACTTACTCATCTATGATATTAAATTGCATTAATGATTAAACAATGAACATGGATTTTGAAAGCCTTGTTAGCTTTGATTTGATTTAATGAACAAAGGGGGTCGAGTCATTTCCCTAAGTTAATATGATTTTTCTAGCATAAAGATAAGCTTGAAAGTAAAAAGGGTATGACAATACCCATGGTATTCCTTAACCATTGGTTCATTGGTTAATAAATGGGTTATGTGAAACTTGATTTAAATTGGGCTTAATGGGGGTTATGTAGCGAAGTTATGAAGGTGTGGCTCTTAGTTGACTTGTGCTGGAAACTCATGTTTGCCGACATAAGGTTTGGTCTTGAAGACATATGTTCATAGTTCACACTATTGTTATATTTGTATCTTGGACTGACATGGGGTGGAGGAATTCCCCGGTCTTTCTTGATACCTCCAGTTCATGCGGCTAATATGTATTGGGGCCCTTTTAGCATAGGGACTTCAACCCAGTTAGCCCATGGGTGCCACTTTATGACGGTTGAGCTACATAGTCCAGTATAAAGTTTTACTTCATGCTAAATGTTATTCCCTTTCCTAGCATGATATGTTTTATATATATATATATGATTATGTACATTGGCTTGAATGATTGGGAAAATATGGTTCATGGAATTATTTTTCCCCTACCCCTGAATTATATGCTAGTGCTCAACCCACTAACTATCTTTGAATTTTGTATCCCTATGCGATGTAGGCACCAAAGATACTTCTACTTTTCCTTTGCTGTGTGATGTGGATCGGCTTGATTTTTCGGTCGTTGGTGGTGAAGTGGTGAGCTTCCATCCTCTGGAAGACTTGGTCATTTTATCAGTTTCCTTTCATAGACTAGAATTGAAGAGTTTATATTAACATTATCATTTTTATTTTCATTGTCAGAGTTAGGGGAATGTCCCGACACTTTATTAATCTCAGTTTTGTTAGAAGTCTTCGTGGATTACCGTGGACTTGGGTGATATTTTTTGGTTACCATTATTGGTTATAGACATATCTTAAATTCTTTGAACTTATCTTATGCTATCTTATTATAGTTGGGAATCATCTAACATTGGGGGTATTGTGTTCTGTTTAGCTAGGTGTAGGGGTGGTCTGCGATCCTATTGGACTTGAGATACCCATCATGCCCAGGACCAGATTCGGGTCATGACATAAGGTTACAGTGAATAATAAGTGCCCTCTTTCTATAACTGATGATATTTTCAACCAGCTTCAGGGTGCTAGATACTTTTCTAAGATTACTCTTTGTTCGAGCAGTAATAAGTTGAAATTAGGAAGGTTGATATTCCCAAGACTGCTTTCCAAACCCCGTATGGCCATTATAAATTAGGTAGGTTAATATTCCCAAGACTGCTTTCCAAATCTTATATGGTCATTATGAGTTCCTGGTTACGGCATTTGGGTTTAACAATGCTCTGTCTTCTTTTATGGGTCTTATGAATAGGAACTTTAAGCAGTTTCTTGATATAGTCTATATTGATAACATCTTGGTATACTCTAAGAGGTAGGAGGATCATGCTAATTACCTCCAAATGGTATGGCAGACCCTTAAGGATCAGAATTTGTATGCGGAATTTTCTAAGTGTGAGTTTTGGCTGAATGCTGCAAATTTTCTCTGTCATGAAGTTTCAAGTGAGAAGATCAAGTTGGATCCACAGAAAGTTGTGGTAGTTAAGAAATTGCGTAGACCCACGACTCTAACTGATATTAGGAGCATTTTGGTGTTGGCTGGGTTTTATAGGAGGTATGTGGAAATTTTCTCTTCTATTATTGCTCCGCTGACAAGGTTGATACAAATAAAAGTTATGCTCTTATGGTCTAATGCTTGTGAGGGTAGTTTTGAGAAGTTGAAGGAAAAGTTGACTTTTGCTCTGGTTTTGACCCTGCCAGAGGGTATTAATGGGTTTTTTTATGTATTATGAAGCGTCCCATATGGAAATGGGATGTGTTTTGATACAGCATGGTAAGGTTGTGGTGTATGCTTCTAGGAAACTTAAAGTTCATGATAGGAAATATTTGACTCATGCTTTAACATGGAGAATAAGCATGTACTTATGGCTATTTTGTTGGATGTGATGTGTTTTTGGAGTGCTTTTGCAGAAAACTAGGTTTTTCATGCTAATGGAAGAAAAAATGAAAATTTGAATTTTGGCCTACTTATTGAGGAACTTACAGAAAGTAGGTGCCACTTACTTAAGTAGGTTCCTAAGTAGGTATCAGAGCATAGATTCCAGAGCCTCAGAAGAAGGAAAAAGAAGACCTTGACACTTACTAATGGCACCTACAACACGTAAGTGCCACCTACGGTCTATAGGTGTGAGTAGGTTGCAGAACCATGAATTCCAAAAAGTTTTCAGCACTTTTGGATGTTCTGGCACTTACCAAGGACCACCTACAGTTTGTTTGTAACCTTAGTAAGTGGTCACAAACTTCAATTTTCCTAGATCATTTCAAAATTGTTTCCTAGGGTTTCTGTGTAACCTACATACATTCCTATGATGTTGTTAGTCCTTATTATGTAAGTTTAGTCAAGTTTTCCTATACTATATAGGATTTTATTTCTAAGGTTTCTTGTAGTCTATAAATACCTTTTAGACATTGTTTAGTATATAGATGCTAAGGAGCTGAGATAGGCCTTTTGAGGCAAAGTTTACATCATTCAAAAGATCTTTTTGTTCAAGGCTTGACTTAGAATCTTGGGATCTTATTGTTTTTGGTTTGTTATTCAATTTAAGAATATGGGATTTCTTCTTTCATTATTGTAAGATTGATTCTGTAATTGTGTCTGTGGATTCCATGATTGATCTCATAACTGTGAGAGGTCAATTCCCTTATCTAGGGTTATGGGAACCCTAACAAATTAATGAAGTAGAGAAAGTGTAAAGTCATTTTAGATAAAGATTTTTTTATGTATTGGGTTTTCATCATTCTTATTGATTTCTTAGCGGTGGCGACTTTAAGATCCTATCTATAATCTTACTTGCTTCACAAGAGAGGTTGAGAATTAGAAAACAAGATCGCAATAGTAATTTATAGATTAATTATTGATTTAGGCTAATGATGAGTGGTGACTTTACCACCTATTTGCACTCATCATTCGTGCACATTACCTTGTTTTGAATAAATAAAAGAGACAAAATTGTGACTAAATGCTCTAATATCCACACTTTGTAGGTATAGAGTTGATAAGATCAAAAGATGTAGATTGGTGCTGAAAATGATCAAAAGGGAGCAAGAAAGTGCAGTTGAAGACTTGGAGAAGGAACTAGCCTCAGTTACCGTGGTCCTAGTATGGTGACTGCAGTCACGACAGTAAAGAAGAAGTCAGGAAACCGCAGTCACGGAAGATAATTATGGTCGCATAGACGCGGTTGCGACTAGACTCGTGCGATCGCGGCTTAGCGGAAGAATGCAGCCCAAGGGAAAAGCTGGAAATAAACGTGGTTGATCACAAATGTTTATCAAAAAGTCTCAAACCCTAAGTCATTCATACAATTCCATCTTTTCCAATAGTTAGGTTTAGGTTCTTGAGTTCATAGCCTCCATTATTGGAGAAGAAAATATTGTATAAATTTTGGGTGAAGAATACATTGGAGACCTTTTAAGTGGAGGAATAGCTCACTTCCAATGGAGGTTTGTGGAAGTTAAAACTTCGAAGTAATATTCACTTAAGCTTCAATAAATCATTTCAATGGGGGTTATGGGTATATCTTTGCTTATTTATCTTATGTGTAGCTAGATCTCCCTTTTGGGGTTATGTGTTAATAGGGATTAAAGTGTGTGTGGTTTATTGTTGTTAGCTTCTACTTGGTAGTTCATGTTGATGGGTTTTATCATTGCTTGACCAATTTTATTTGAATTTTTGGGTGAAATCCCGAAATACCCATTTGCGTTTGATGGGTTAAAGCTCCAAACTCTAGAAAGCTCAAGGCTATCTTCGAAAGAAGGCTTTTGATGAACTTTAGGAATCCATGTCATCCTTTAAAGAGGGATGTGGATACTAGAGCAATGATAGACAATTACATATGTAGTTTTCCAATCTATCACTATCTTAGACTTAAGGGTGATTTGTGAATTTTATTATACCATTGGTATTATCCTAGAAATAGGGATGCTTAGATTGGGGTTTAGTTACCAATTGTTGAACACACCCATTATGTATTCGAAAGAATCAATCAGTGAAAGTTTGGTGTTTTGTTGAAAGACTAGCATCAAAATCTATAACCGAACCTACCCACACTTGATCTACTAATATTGAAGTTAATCATTAGCATCCATATGTCACTTTCCTTAGTAATACATATCCCAAGATCTGTGCTTAATTGTTTAAGAACTCTAATTATTTGTAACCCCAAATTTAAACTAGAAAAATCCAAAAAGAAACATTAGTTTAGACACTATCTCCCCTATTTTTATCTTTTTGTACTATAGGTTTGAATTTAACTTGTATCTATTATTTTGCATTAACTTGATTGCCACTCACATTATTCCTTGTGGAATTGATCTCGACTCCAAAGTTGGGTAAATATATTAACAACGACCGCCTTGCATTCAAATTGACGTGTAATTTGAGCATTATCAAAAATGGTGTCGTTATCGGGGAACAATTTGGCGTATTAAGTTAGTTATGAATTTTAGCTTACTTTCTTGAATTAAAGCTTGTAAATATTTGTTAGTGATTTTCACTTGTTTCTTGTGTTAGGTAAATTTTTATTTTCTTTTACTTTTATCTATGGAATCTTCCTACAAATATGATTTTGGTAGTTGGAAGTCATATCTTGATGACCCATGTCCATATTGTAATGGACCACACTTTAGGAGATATTGTAATTATGCTCCCCGGAGAGAGATGGAATCACCATCTCAATCCTATTAGGAGTATGGTTGTTCTTTATGTCGGGGTTGAGATGTATATTGGAGTGGTTTCCCAAAAACCCCTCCCCTTTTTATGCTAACTGAGTTTCCAATTTCTCTTATGAGTTTGATAGGTCCAATGATGAGGAGAAGGAATAGCAACGTACCGGGTCCACTAGTCTTGAAGTAATGCTTCAAACTATTTTGGATCAGGTAACTACAATAGGGGAGAACTTATAAGACATGCATCAATCCCATGAGGCATTTGGAAGAGAAATTGTCAAGATGGAGGAAATGGGAAAAGAAGAAAAGCTTGAAACCATTATTACTTTGCCCATTTCCCAAGAGGAGATTTATCAAGAAGACAAACCAAGCTATGATGATGTGCTTGGTAGCAAAAACTTCTCGGTTATCTTCCAATCTATCAAATCAAATAAGGAAGAAGATGCAAAATAAAGAAAATGGTACTAGAGTCAAAAGAAGAATCAAGGCAAATATCTTATGATGACTAGTTTATTTCAGGGTGAAGATTCTTTGGACGAGGTAATTTCGGAATTAATGGTTGGACCTCATTCAACCCACTTTCCAACATTATGACTAGAGGATGTGATGACTATCCATCAATCTAGACAAATGATGGATTGTGAGGAGATATAGTATGATTCTCACATTTTAGAATTTGACATTCCAAGGGAGCATATGGAACCCCATCCATGAAAGGCCAAGAAACTCAATGCTCGATGTGCAACTAGTGGCCTATTGATGTGTTCACTTTTACCCAAGGAACCAATTCAAAAGTTTGATGTGAAGTTGGGTAAAGGATTCAAATTGTCAAAATGGAAAAATTGAAGCTTTCTAGCCATGTTCTCATATCTTCCAAGTTTCACCTTGGATGATCAGAATCTTTTATCCTTCTGTCACTCATTACATATTGAATAAAAGTTGGGATGGAGATTCAAATCGTCTAAGTGGAAGAACATAAGGAAGTGGTTGAGGCATCGTGCTAAGACATTAAACTAAGCGCTCGACGGGAGGAAACCCATCATTCCATGAAAAGTGGCACATATCCTTTTTATTTATGTATGATATAGTAGATTTTATTTTTAGTTTTGTTCATGTATATTCCATGAAATGTTTGTGCTAAAAGGAATTTTGATTTAATTTGAAAAAAGAGCGTGTGAAATTGGCAATTTGGACTGAACAAGGAGTGCAGGTGACCTGATTAATTGGTCTCAGTTACCGCGAACGCGATCTATGCCACCACGAATGCAGAGGCCGCGTGACCACGATCACATAACTAGGACCGCGATCGTGGTCAAATTACTTTAAATTACCATCTGAGTGTCTATTTCCCACGTGCATTCTTTCTCAATTTCTCTCAAATCTATGGCTTTGCATTGCATCTCCAAGTGTCATCTAAATTCATTTGCATCTTTAACTTGGTAATTTGTCTCAACGTCATTGATTTTGATATTAATCGCATGTGTAGAACTTATAGTTTCGAGAAAGGCCTGAAATAATGTTTTCATTACTAAATGCATACTTGTTGATAATTATTGTGTGGTTAGCTGTTGTAGTTGGTGTACACACTAATGGGAAGTCTTGAGTACCAAGAATTAGGACCAAAACTACTTGAATTGAAGTGTGCACCATGTGCTCGATTTAATTCCCCAATGAGTTCAATTTGAATTCTTTCAAGTCTGGGTCTATAATTATGCATTCTAGGCTTAAATTCTCTACATATAATAATGGTATGCCTAGTTGGAATGAAGAATTGGGGTTAAAATTGTGTTTTGAAAAGTGTGCAGAATTTATCAACTAAGGTATCAGGTACCGCGGTTGCGATCCCGATGACCACAATCATGGAACTGTGATCATGGTCAATGCTCTGCGATCGTCATACCTGAGGAGAGTGCCTGTAGCAATCAAAAATTTTTGCACATCCATTTTTGCCTCTAAATCCTTCTGTAACACTGCCACATGCATTTATTTGTTTGATCTAACATGTTTTTGGCATGATAATACTAATGATGGTCTAAGTTGCATTGTTTATAGGTTCTAAGCCTTAAAATTGGATGATTTTGAAAACTCTAGATTCATGGCCCCACAATTCCAGAACCTCTACAATACGGATTTGCACAAGACTAAGTTACTCCCTAAAAGAGGTATGATTTTAGAATAGGTAGAGGAGAAGCTCCCAGGATTCCATGCTAGACTCGCCGAAACTGGGTGGAGGTGCTTTCCCCCAGACCCTTGCTATGCAATGGGTGTGTGAGTTCTATGCTAACAAAAGTGTAACTTCTTTCACAAACCCGGTGATGACTATTAGGGGAAAGCAAGTGAACATTGGGACATAGCGGATCAGCGAGATGTATGGAATTCTAAATGCTAACACAAAGAAGTTCCATGAAAAATCATGCGAGCCAGGGACTTGGATGGAAAATATTTTATGTCCTGGCAAAGAAGTTCCATGGGACACTACCAAGAGAGACATTCAGATGAATGACTTCACAGTTGAGGCCAGGATTTAGCTAAATATCATTTGTAGCTGAGTATTGCCATGCACTCACATGACCATTGTCACAGACATATGAGCTCCGATGGTGGGCTATCTTTTCTCTGGGATCGCCCTGAATGTAGGTGAGATTGTGCTCTCAGAGTGGAGGTACTTCAAAATTCATAGAGGTACACATTTTCTCCTTCCTTCCTTCATCACAAATCTATATAGGAGAGCACAAGTGAAGGAATATGCTACAGATACCTAGGTACTTCTAGGTCCTCATATCTTCCCACTCAAGTTCAGGAGTGAGGGTGCCCCAGGTTAGAGAGAAAAGAGAAAAGTGGAGTCAAGTAAGTCGATCCAAGAGGGCATAGATTCTTGTAGACCTTCATCAACTATCCCCTTCGACAACATCTCAGGTTGGATGCGGGAGGTTAGGGAGCTAGTCTCCAGGATGCCTCAAGGGCAAGGAAAGTCATAAACTGCTCGCCACTCGTACGTAGTTTATTCATACTATGAGGAATACAGGGGGGGACAGAAAAAGTGGGGATCTACTATTGCCAGTTTCAAGAGAGATTATTCAATATTAGTTACATCACACAGGGACCTTAAGGATTCGTATGAGAAGATGGTGAAGAGAGAGAAGAAGAGAGATAAATTATTCTTTGAGAATCTATGGAAGGGGATTAAGGGCATCTTCAATGTGCTCAAGCCCAACCATCGACTACCTTTACCTAGGATGGACAGTGAGGATGAGGCCCCTGTTGATTGGTCTATTGATGATCCTGATAATGATAGCGCAGAGTCAGTGGGAGAGAGAAACTCTTGATTCATATTCAAGGAGACCCCTCTTACTCTTGTATTATTGCACACGCAGAGAGGACACTACATTCTTTTTAGTTGGGGGTGCCCCCAATTTGTATGATTTTGTGATGTGTTGTTAGATATTTCTTTTTGATGCTATTTTGGGATGACATCTTATATATTATTTTGTTTTGTTTTTGGGATGCTACATATTTTGGCACTCTGATGGTGCCTACATTTTGTGGATTATCATGTTGTTTTTAGTCTTAGTTTTTCTTTTACTCCAATTGTATTTTGATGTGTGATCATGACTAGCTTTGCCTTATCATAGATTGAGTGACGACATTCTTAAGGGTAAACTGTCGTGTTTATATTTTGAGACATAGATGCTGGGAAAGTCTGAGTACCCATAGATTAAATGTCATGAATGCAAGGGAAGTTTGAGTACCTGTGTCATTGTACATTATAAATTTGGGATCACATTGTACACCATCGGAAAAGTCCGAACAACCGTATGATTGGTTTTCCCATTTTGAGCTAAAATGTCATTCTAAGTCTTTGGTTTTTTCCATGATTTAGAAAATTCAAGTGGTGCTAATGCAAAACAAACAACCCTCTCCATAAAAAATTTTGCAAAAATTAAGGGCATGGACGTGAGCAATTTTGTAACAAAACTTTTTCTCTTTTTGTGGCTCCGTAAAGTTTTGACTTGTGAATAGAAATGGATACTCCAAATTTTTCTCTAGTGGGAGGGACATTTGAGCTCCCTGGGAGAATTTTTCATGCCATGAGTGGTGAGCTATTTGAATTCAACTCTTGTATACTTGTGTTATCTAGAACTTTTGTCGTTAGTCTTTCAAAGCTAATGTCGATCATATTTGGTTAGAGAAATGATCATAGACTATCTTTTGGCATTGGAAACCCACTCTAGCCTAAAAAGCCTACCCGTGCATGAATAAATCCCTAGTAACCCACTTTGAGGATTTGGATCTTTCTTTGGTAAACTCATTATAAATCATGAACCATTCTTTTACCTCTTTTTTGAACCATGCTCATTGAACTTAAAGATGAAAGTTGAGGCTGAAAGCCTATGTTGGGACTTTTTTGAACCATGCCCTATTGTGCCTTAGCATTGAAAGCAAATGAATAGAAAAAGAGAGAATCCAACAAAGGAATAAATTGCACTAGAGTACAAGAAATAGAAATAAAAAAAATGAGTGAACAAAGAAGGCAAAAGGTAGGCATAAAAAATGAGAGAAAACAAAGAAGAGTAGCCCATAGTAAAAAGGAGGATTGAAAATTGTGATGTTAATGTTCAAGGAAGGTCGTATCCTTGTTGTTCCCAAATGATATCCTACCCTAACCCGAACGTATGTTACAAGCTTAGAAAGTCCTTTGATATCTCCACCCATTTAATTTCTTTGTAGTGGCAATTGAAAATAGGGGCAAGCCTATGGTATGACACTTGTTGCATAGAGATTTATTTTGTGAGGGAGAGTGTTTTTGCACTTAAAATTCCTTGTTGCATATTTGGTATCCTAGTGTATGGAATTCTCTTTCTTGTAAGGTTGGCATGTGAAATAAGTTGAGGTGGGCAATTTTTCCACCTTGTGAGCGGTGAGGCAAATGGAGTATAACTTAGTTTTGGTCAAAAAGTGAGTCACTTCTAGAGCATTAGTTGTTATTTCTTGATTGATCTTTGAAGTCTTGCGTATCCTTTGATAGTGCATATTATGATAAGTGAATTAATGAAAGATATCTTAGCCTATGTGCAATGAGCTACTTGTGGAAGTGACTAAGGTTGAAGTCATTATGATCTTTAAGGTATGAAGTTTGGGCATAAATAATTGTGTCTTATAGTAAGAGTTGGTGTTGCTTGAGAATAAGAAAAATCTTTAAGTTAGGATTGTTAATGAGTGGTGACTTTACCACTCATTCGCACTCATAATTTTTGTAGATTACCTTGTTTTGAATGAATTAAAGAGACAAAATTTTTATTAAATGCACTAATATCCGTACTTTGCAGGTATAGAGTTGATAAGATCAAAAGATATGGATTGGAGCTGAAAATGATCAAAAGGGAGCAAGAAAGTATAGTTGAAGACTTGGAGCAGGAACTGGCCTCAGTTACCGCAGCCGTGGTCTGGTGACCACTGTCGCGGAAGTCAAGCAGAAGTCAAGCAACCACAGTCGTGAAAGATAATCGTGGTCACATAGTTGTGGTCACAGCTAGACCCGTGCAATCGTGGCTTAGCATAAAAATACAGACCAAGGAAAAATCTTGAAATGCACGTGGTTAATCCCAAATTTTTGGCAAAATGACTCAAACCCTAAGTCATTCATACAATTCCATCTTCCCCAATAGTTAGATTTAGTTTTTTGAGTTCATAGACTCCATTTTGGAGAAGAAAATATTGTATAAATTTTGGGTGAAGAATACATTGAAGATCTTCTAAGTGGAGGAATAACTCACTTCCATTTGAGATTTTTAGAATTTCAAAGTTTGAAGTAATATTCACTTGAGCTTTAATAAATCATGTAATGGAGATTATGGGAATATCTTTGCATATTTATATTATGCATAGATAGATCTCCCTTTTGGGGTTATATGTAAGTAGGTATTAAAGTGTGTGTGGTTTTTTTTTATTAGCTTCTACTTGGTAGTTCATGTTGATGGGTTTTATCATTGCTTGACAAATTTTATTTGGATTTGTGGGTGAAAGCCCCAAATACCCATTTGGGTTTGATGGGTGAAAGCTCCAAACTCTAGAAAGCTCAAGGCTATCTTCGAAAGAAGGATTTTGGTGAACTTTAGGAATCCATGTCATCCTTCAAAGAGGGATGTGGAAACCAAAGCAATGATAGACAATTACGTGTGTAGTTTGCCAATCTATCACTATTTTATACTTAAGGGTGATTTGTGAATTTTATTATACCATGGGTATTATCCTAGAAATAGGGATGCCTAGATTAGGGTTTGGTTACCAATTGTTGAACACACCCATTAGGTATTCGAAAGAATCAATGGGTGAAAGTTTGGTGTTTTGTTGAAAGACAAGCATCAAAATATATAACCGAACCTACCCACACTTAATCTACTAATTTTGAAGTTAATCACTAGTATAAGATTTGTAATGAGGTTATAGACAAGGGACATAAGGCTACATCCTGAGACTCATAAGTTAAAGGGTGAAATCTATCTATGCGTTCTCAAGATGGTTGATAGTACAGATCTTGTCGACTTTGCATGCATATCAGTAGGATAAGTGGTTCAAATACAAGATTCTTATATAGTTGAGAAGCCAGGGGAACACTGTCCTAGTATTCGTGTTCTATTGTTTACAAACTCAAGTATTCAAAATCGGTTACTTATTACATTTGAATTCAAAATCACCCTCATTTAATTTTTTAGATTGCTCCTTGCTTTTATAGAGTTCGAGATATTACTCAACGTTTCCCCTATGGTTTCGACCCCAACCTAGTCTAGGTTACTATATTTGACATCGACCGAAACATACTTCTTTGGAGGTTAGTTTTTAGGAGACATCAAATTTTGGTGCCATTGCCAAGGAAGACGGTGTGAATTATTGATTGAAGTTAGTGAAGCTCGCAGGTTTTATTTTCCATTCTTGATTTGGCATAACCTGGTGTATGCCAAACACTAGGAGTAGAGGAAATACCTTACTACCATTAGATCTATAGCCCAAAAGAATTCTACAAACACCTCGAAGTATGTTAGAGCAAGTTTGTTAAGGTGTTTCTACTGGGGTTTGAAACCCTCAGATTGTAACTCCTCCCCCACCTATTAATCCACATAATATTACCAATGGATAGATAGAGAATTAATTATTAGAGGTAGATAAAGAGAGAAAAGCAGTTGAGGAAGCCAAGCTAGCTCAGCAAGCACAACTAGCCAAGCCAAGACAAATTATTGATCAACGTGCAGTTGTCGATAGTGGTTAGGAGAGAGCTAGGGGTGTCATAGCTTAAGTTATACCTGCATATAAGTTTCTACCACTGTATGATAAGGATGGAGATATGGGGTATGTAGATCCTGCTGATAATGGAGCAATTGTTCCACCTACGTTACCCTCGAATATGAAATTTGATATAACTAGTGCAATGACTCAGCAGCCGAATCTTGTGCGTGTATTCTCAAGGAAAGCAACATATGATGCAAACATGCACCTATCCAATTTCACTGGGATATATACTTCATATACTATCACTAGGGTGGATCAGGAATCATTGAGGCTACACTTTTTCCTATTTTTGCTAATAGGGGAAACATCATTATGGCTTGAGGATACAATTGTTCCTTTTTTTTCTAACAGGGGAAGCATCATTATGGCTAGGAGAACTCCCTAGAGGGTCGATCATGACTTGTCATGAGTTTCGTACTAAGTTTTTGAATCTATTTTTCCCTTATTCCAGGATGCTATAGTTAAAATATGATATTTATAATTTTTAGAAGTTACCTGTAGAGTCTATGTATGAAGCGTGTTTCTGATTCAAAAAATGTTGAGCATGATATCCCATCACAGGATTCTAGGATCCAACCTGTTGGAAATATTCTATAACTCTTTTAATGTCAACTCTAGGTTAATGGCAGACACGATAACTAATGGTGCACTTATGCGTCTATGTTGGGAGATGGCCTAAGAGATGTTAGATAAGATTTCTATCACTAATAGATGATGGATTACTCAAGAGGCTGATACCGGAGTTGGTATATCTACTATTAGGGTTGCAAGTGACTTCAGAGCTAGTGATGATATGGTAGCATAAGAAGTTGCACAACTCAGTACTAATAATGGGTTTCTGTCAAAAGAATTTGCAGCAATGACTACTAAAAAGGTGAATGATATGAGGGCACAAGGGTCTACCTCTAAAATGTATGAGTTTGATGTAGATGAGGAAGCAAAGTATTTGGATTGCAAACTGGCGGTTCCAAGACAAAGGGCAAGGAAATCAAGTTCGGAACTATTATGGTAATAGGTACCAATATAGGAGCAGAGAACAAGATGGTGATTGGAGGCGTAAAGATAGAATACAAAAAGAAGAGTGATAGATATTTCCCACTAGGTAGATGAGATATCGAGTCTAGAATGGAAGCAATGTTGTTGAAATTATTGAAAGGCCAAGAAAGTCGAGTTTTCTTAAGGAGAGTAAGGCAGATCTATCAGAGCTGAATCAAAAAGGTGAGTCGCATACTACTGTGATCAAATAACTGTAGCAGTTGTTTAGACAAATGTCGGCCACATTGAATCAAAGGCAGTCTGGTAATATTTCTATTAATACAATGCAGAACCTAATGAATAATAGTCATTGACATGCAATTACTACTTAGATTGGTAAAACCACCATGTCTACTTGTTTCCACTACGAATGATCCAAAGAATGATGTTGATCATATTGCTTTTGAGGAAGAAACTAATGTAGAAGCAGAGAAATCGTGCGAGGTTGAGGATAATAGTATAGATAACAAAGATAAAAGTAAGGCTGAGGAACTTGTCCTAAAACCACTCCTAGACCTCGACCACCTTATCCTCAGATATTGAAAAAGAAGTAGGAAGAGAGAAAATATCAAAAGTTTATGTCTATGTTGATAAAGTTGTCTATAAACGTTCCATTAGATAAGGCATTAGAGTAAATACAAGGCTATGTGAAATTCATGAAAGATCTGGTCACTAGAAAGTTGACTGTAAGCTATGAGCCTGCGGACAATATTGATCACTGTAGTAATGTTGACCCTAGATCATTAGTAGAGATAAGGAAAACCCATGAGCCTTCATCATTCCATGCACTATTGGGTCATTCAACTTTGCTCAGGCTTTATGTGATCTGGAAACAAGAATTAATCTCATGTCACTTGTTATGTTTAAGCAATTGGGGTTAGGAGCATCCAAACCAACATTGATAAGATTGTTGATGGTTGATCAAATTATGAGAAAAACGGTTGGTATTCTATGTGATGTGTTGGTAATGGTGGATTCTTTCATCATCCTCTCCGATTTTGTAATACTTGATTATGAGGTGGACTTCCAAGTCTCTATCATCTTGGGCAAACCCTTCTTAGGAATAGGTAGGGCAATGGTTGATATAGAATTAGGACAGATGAAGTTCAAACTCAATGATGAATAGGTAATTTTCAATGTATAACATTTAACACAATAACCAGATAATATGAGTGTTGGGTCTGTGATAGACACCACTTATGATACATTTGAGGTAGTGACAATTCTAATTAAAGAGAGGCTAGGTGTTAAAGCACTAGAAGCAATTATTATGAATTTTAACAGTGATAGTATTAAGGAGTACGATGAGATAGTTGGTGATCTGTATGGGAGAGGTTCATATACATACACTCTGAAGAAGCTTGATTTGGATCTGAAGAATAAAGCACTCTTTCCGCTCGTTCATTGATTGAACAACCACCATTAGTATAGTTGAAGGCCTCCCATCCCATTTGTGTTATGTTTACTTAGAGGCCAATAACACATTGCTAGTGATCATTGTTGTGGATTTGATGGAGACCGGGGTAGAAGCATTGTTTTCTGTATTATATAAGTTCAAATGAGCTATATGATGGACTATTGCAGATATTATGGGTATTCAACCTGGAATCTATACTCACAAAATCCATCTTGAACCATACTATATCTTAACTATTGAACATCAGTGACGATTTAATCCTCATATGTAGGAGGTAGTAAAGAAAGAGATCATTAAGTGGTAGGATGTTAGTAATGTTTATCCCATAGTTGATATCCAGTGGGTCAGTCCTATTCGACGCATCCCAAAGAAAGATGGCAATACAGTAGTTCCAAATGAGAAGAATGAGCTAGTACCTATGAGACTAGTCACAGGCTGGAGGGTGTGCATAGAATACACAAAGATGAACATATAAATCCAAAAGTACTACTTCCTAATGTCCTTCATGGACCAGATGCTGGATAGACTTGCGGGAAGGGGATGATATTGTTTTCTGGATGGATATTCAGGGTACAATCATATTATGATTTCTCCCAAAGATAAGGAGAAGATAACTTTTACCTGCACATATAGGACATTTGCTTTCAAAAGAATGTTGATTGGATTGGCAACGCTCTAGCGGTATTTTACAGATACATGATGTCCATTTTCTCTAACATGGTAGAAGATACCATTAAAGTATTTATGGATGATTTTTCTATAGTTGGTGATTCTTTTGATGTCTTCTTAATTCACTTGGACAATGCTCTACATGGATGTAAGGAGTGTAACTTGGTACTTAATTGGAAGAAGTGTCATTTCATGGTGAAACAAGGAATTGTGCTTGGGTATGAAATCTCAAAAAGAGGAATAGAGGTTGACAAAGAAAAAGTTGAAGTGATTGATAAGCTTCCACAGTCAATTTTGGTTAAGACAATTCAAAAAAATTTGGGCTAGGCAAGTTTCTACAGGCGATTCATAAAGGATTTCTCAAAGATTGCAAATCATTTATGCAAACATCTTGACAAAGAGGTGAAATTTGATTTTGATGAGGCATGTCTAAAAGCTTTTGAGTGATTAAAGGGGCGGTTGGTGTATTTTCCTATCATTGTGTTCCCTGATTGGTCCTTTCCATTCGAGATCATGTGTAATGTAAGTGGAGTGGATTTAGGTGTTGTCCTAGTCCAAAGATGAGAGAAGATTTTGTACCCTATCTATTATGCCAACAGACAGTAAACCCTTCTCAGAACAATTATATTATGACCGAACAAGAGCTATTAGCAGTGGTTTTTTCATTTGAGAAATTTCAGTCTTATATGAATAGCACTAAGGTTGTTGTGCATACTGGACATATATCATTGAGATTCTTGATGAAGAACAAGGATGCAAATCCTAGATTGATATGGTGAGTTCTTTTGTTGCAAGAGTTCGATTTTGAGGTCAAGGACATAAAAGCTATAGAGAATCAAGTTGTTGATCGTTTGTCCAGACTTGAGAATGAAGAAATGTAAAAAGTAGGGAATGGACTTGAAATCGATGATAATTTTCTAGACGAGTAGATTTTGGCAGCATCACAAGGCCTAATTCCGTGGTTTGCTGATTTCGCAAATTACCTGGCAAGTGATCTAGTCCCAGAAGATTTTCCTTCTAGTGGAGAAAGAGATTTATGCATAAGGTAAGAAAATTTTTCTGGGATGAACCCTACTTATTATGAATATTTGTGGATAGGGTTATTCATAGATGTATCCAAAAAATGGAGATGATGAGTATCCTAGAGGCTTGTCATTCTTCACCAGTTGTGGGTCACCATGGAGAAAATCACACAACCCTCAATACCTTACAATGTGGGTACTACTGGCTCACAATATACAAGGACACTCATTACTTTTATTTAGCCTATGACCAATGCCAGTATCAAGGAATTATCTTTAGGCGCCATGAACTTCCTATGACCCCTATTTTAGAACTGGAGTTGTTTGATGTATGGGGTGTGGACTTCATGGAACCCTTTGTGAGCTCTTTTTGTATGAAGTATATTCTTGTGGTTGTGGATAATGTATTGAAATAGGTGGAAGCGGTTGCGCTCCCCAATAATGAAGAAAGAAGTGCCATTGCCTTTTTGAAGAAGCATATCTTTTCTTGATTTGGCACACCACGTTCAATCATTAGTGATGATGGGTCACATTTCTCTAATTGACTATTTAAAAGTTTTCTTGAGAAGTAAAGAGTGAAGCATAAGGTGGCAATGCCTTACAATCCACAGACTAGTGGACAAGTTGAGGTGTCCAGTAGAGAGATAGAGTCTATTTTGGTGAAGACTGTGAATGCCAATTGGTCTGATTGTTCAAGAAAGCTAGATGATGCATTATGGGCCTACCAAAAAAGATTTAAGACTCCCATAGGTGCTTCTCCATGTAAGTTATTGTATGGAAAGGCATGTAACTTGCTTGTTGAGCTTGAGCGCAAAGATCTGTGGTCATTGACGAAGTTGAATTTTGAGTGGCAGGATGCAACAAAGGCAAGAATGAGCAAGATGAATGAGTTGGATGAATTCTGACTTCAGTCATATAAGATTTTTTCACTTTACATAGAGATGATGAAGCTTCATCATGATTTCAAAATCAAGAAAAAAAATATTTGAGCAAGGTGACCAAGTATTTCTATACAACTCAAGACTTTGCTTATTTTTAAGTAAGTTTAAGTCTAGGTGGTATGGGCTATTTATTATGGTTAAGTGTTCCCATATGGTGCTTTAGAACTGAAGTATGATGGCGAATCCCCATTCAAAGTGAATAGAAAAAGGGTAAAGAACTATATGGGTAACACTGAGGAGGTTAAATTGGTTCTTGAAATGGACCTTGGTGAATTCTAAGTAACCAATGCAATTGCATCATGCTGAGATGTTAAATCAAGCACTGCATGGGAGACAACCCATGGTGCTGATTGGTGAAGTCTGAGTTTCTAACTTATCCACATCGTTCTTCGATGTTAAATCAAGCACTTCGTGGGAGGCAACCCATGTTCTGTACTTATAAAATTATATAGTAATATGTGTGTTCAGTGTGTAGGAATGGATATTCCAGGAGTCAATCAAGAAAATTACAAATATCAGGTCACATTGGGCTCTTTACGAGTCATTACCTAACACCAAAAATCCTAAGCAAGAATCGTATAGACATGGAACTTGAACTACTTAGGTATTTGGTATCTCGAGTCATTACAACTCTTAGAATGAGTGGTAACCTCTGCTTACGATTCGTCACATTGAGTCGTATTGACAAGGGGACCCAGGTAAGGTTTCAATCATGTAAGAAGGGAGTTCAAAACTATTAAGAAATGGTCATGAGTCATAATGAGGACTTATAACCAAGTCTACCAGTTCAATCATCGCGGGTCGACCCAGCCCCAAATCAAAATTAAAACAAAAAGGACCCTAATAGGGCACCCAGTTCTCAAATTCTCAAACTCCTTTCATTTTTCCAAGCTTGCAAAATCGTAAAAACACTCCACATTCACTCTAAATAACAAAATCAAACAATTTCAATCTTCCCAAAGTGTGAAATTCATCAAGATTACGGCTCAAATTTGTTAAAGTTCAGAAGTCCAAAGTTCAATCAAACAAGTATGTGTTTCATGCCTAAAATTCACTTTTAACTAAATTAATCTCTAACATTAACGAAATATCATTGGATTTATTAATTTAAATAGGGTATAAATCAATAATTGAGCCCTATATCTAAGAATTGTTCTATAAAATATGGTAATGGGATTGAAAATAGACATCATGTGTTAATTTGTGTTTAGGGATGAATGTTTGAAGTATGAAGTAGTGTTTAAATATATAGTTTTGTGGTGGGATAATGTATTAGAACCACTCAAGTATATTTCCTCATGTTACAGTAGGTACGAGTCTCGTAACGACTCGTATTGACACTTAAAAAGTTGTTACAACACTCGTAACCACAGATAACATGAAGGATTAGAGGAGGATAGGTTCCTGTAACTTTACGATTCACCCAAATTAGTCGTAGTCAATCCTTACACCTCGTAGTCGGGTGTCGTGATGACTGGGGAAATTTATGCATAGTATGATATGTCTCTGGTCATCTACAAGTGTTGGTGATGAGTCGTAAACTAACATTACAACTCATTTGGAGGACTTGTACCCAGACTAGCAAACATTGATTTGTACAATGTCCACCTTACGACTTATCTAAACGTGTTATACCCAGCGACTAAGACTCAGACCCCTCAGTCATAATGAATTGAGTAAAGGTACAATAACATTAAATTTTCTTGTATTTCTTTCCTCTTCATAGAATTCACTAATTAGTCTTAGGCAAACAGGTTCAAATGGCTCCAAAAGGTGATTCATCATCCAAGAAAACCCCAAAAAAGAACACCAAGAAGAAACTTACTCCTATGTCTGATTACCAATTGAGAACTAAGGAAACCGATGAGTAAAGCAGTGACCTCGAAGAATACTTTGTAAAGGAATAGGTTAAGCTAAGAGAAAGCCTACCTCTGGGCATGAAAATAATTGTACTGAGGACTCATCCCCCAAGAAAGCACCAAGAATTAAAAATCCTAGCACTTCTCCACCAAACTCACCATCATCTTCTGATGACAATAATAAGGATGATGATGGAGAAAAAAATTATGATGGAGATGGTGAGGAAGAAGAGAGCTCTTATAGCGTAGAGTTTGAGAGTGAGAGGGATAACCATGTTACCCCTATTGATGTTCAACCACAACCACCCTAAGTTAAATTATCCATTGAAGCTACTCCGATGCCCACCATTGAATGGTGGGGGTACCCATAATGTAGAATACCTATAATAATGGGATAGAAAAAAATTCAGCCACGGGAAAAATAAGAAGGGGGGTATATCTGGAGAGGAGACTAACTGCTACATTCATGTGTGGAATACCTGAGTTCGAGGCCCAGTTCCAACAATATCAATTTTCGTGGATGACCATAGCTCCGAGAAAATTCAGTCCCACACTAGTATAGGAGTTCTATATAGCCTACAAGGGAGAGTTGAAGAGACAAAACCCACAAGGAAGATTATGGAAAGGTGGTGATCCAATAACTTCATTGACTATTTGTAGAGTTTGGGTGAACATCACCTGCGGACTATATCATGATTCTTGCATGGACTTGATTTCCAAACATCGATAAATACGATTGAAATCGAGTATCGCATGGAGACAATATGCAAAATAACAAGGAAACAACTGTGTATGGAAGACAAGATGATGAAATTCCGATGTATAGCAAGTCAAATTACTATAAATGATGAGGAAGTAAGTTTGGTGGTTGGTGATCCGAGAGTGAACTCTCAGCAGATTGCCAAGAACACCCTGAGCTTTGATGCAAAGACGTGGTGGACTATGGCCCAACATAGATTATGTCCCATAAATAGGGATGATGTTCTAAGTCTAGTACGTACAACATTGATAGCTGGATTCATGGCAGGGTATAAGTTTGACTTTGCATAATTCATCGCCAGAGAGATATGAGAACGATTTATTGGTATTGATGTAATTTTTTCATTACTATGTTTGTTGACTTAGATATGCTTAGAACCAGGGGATGCTGCAAATCCCATAACTAGAAAGGAAAAATAAAGAGAAGCTATGCTAGCTGAGATACCACAAAATAGAGATACCAAAGGCACCACTACTGTCGATTTACTGAGGTAGATGACACTCAGGCAGAAGTTAGGCCAGCTGAGACCTAGCATTCTAATGTAGTGGCTATATCTAGTACTCTGACCCCTCTACAGATTGAGGAACTATGTCCTCCTACATCCATATCAGTTCCGATAGGATATATGGTGATTACATAGGATAAGTGAAATGAGGTTATGAAAAGATTGCGCACCCTGGAGAAAAAGGTGTGATTAATGGAATCAGGATATAAACCTGGGTTGATAACAGACTTGATGAGACAAACACAAGGGTATAGAGAAAGTTGGATGCTTTCGAGGTCAGTCTTACTCGCCATCTTGCAGGTACCCAAGTTCCTAATTTAGCAAAAGTTAAGACTGAAATGGCAGAATTGCAAAAGTTGGTGAATGAGTTGCACGAGAGGCAAATTTTTCCTGTGTCAGTTATGAAGGAGATCCAGTTAGAAGAAGAGGTAAAAAATATTTGGGGTATCAAAATCAAAGCAAAAGGTAGAAAAAGAAAGAAGGATAAGAAAATAAAAAGATAAAGCACTGAAGAAGAAAACATTAAAAAGACAAAAAAAGCAAGTGTACAAAGTGAGAAGGGCCGTCATGTGAGGGTCTATAAGTTGGATTATGGTGTTGGTAGTTCAAAACTGGCCATAGATATTGAGAGGGTAGTGACACAGCCCCGATACCTAATATACCATTGAGCGCACTGGCCACAACCGGTGACACTGCTGCAGAAATAGTCTCAACAATGATGGGACTAATGTTGTGAAGAATGGGGCTCGATCTGAGAGTCCCCATGATGATACAGTTTAAGAAGGCACCTAGGGATCTAAGTTATGTCCTCGATCCTAGTTTTACATTTCTAGATGCACTAGGTATAGTGCATAAGTTTTAGTAAGGGTAGGGGGTGTACCATAGTCGCTATGGGTTACAATTGTCATGTTTCAAAACCTATAGTCCACAGCATGAATGTTGAACTGGCATGTGTATGTCTGTTTGATTGTGTGATGCTTAATTGAGTAGAATAAGGGGCATAGGCAGTCGATAATTTTGTGCTAACTTATTTTGGTAAAATTTTGTTTTTTGAAAAAGTTATACCCCTCCTGAAAAGTTTTGGTTGTGAAAAACTGTGTGATTTGTATGCATGTGCGACTTCTGAGAATCCCTTAATGGAATTAGAATTAGTAACAAAATCATTAGGGCATGTACGTACATGAATAAGATAGGTCGTGACTGATATGTAACCCTGTAAAAAATGAGTGTGAGGCGTTACTTAGTTACCAGTGTGTATGAAGTCCTGAACTTTCTCGATTACTTTTTCCTAGAATGTAGGATCATTAGGGTAGGATATGATCATAGGCCATTTTCCTGATTAGTCCATTTGAGTCTAAAATGCCAAACCAAATGAGATAGGAATCCCTTAATCCCAATTTTGAGCCTAATTGACTGACTTTTATTACATACACTGATTTCACCTTCCCACTTGACTACAATGAACCTATTTTGTCCTTGGTCCTACTTGGAAACTTTGCAGCTCAACTCAGGAAAATTGCCTAAGTTGAGGTTAGCTATCATAGGGATGCATAGTGAAAAGTGAGTATGAGGAAAGAAGTGTGGATAAAAAAATGATTTAAGAAAGGTGTGGTAGAAATACAAGAAAATAAAATAAAAAGAAAAATGCATGAAAAAATGGAAAAAAACACCCGACCCAAAAATAGGCATGAAAAAAATAAAAGGGAGAGATAAGGACAGATTAAATAAAAAGATTGTAGAAAAAGTGGACCTCTAAGAAAGCATAGTTCCAAGGATGTTGAGTCACTTAAAAGTCCCCAACTATACCATAACCAACCCCAAGCCTACGGTACAATCCAAATAAAGTCCTATAGTGGTTTTATCCTAAGTGTTCGAAAATTTAGGTGAAAAGCATAAGGGCAAGCCTATGGCACTTTATGTACACTAATTGGAACTTTTTATGAATGTGAGAGTCTTTAGACTATCCCTGAAATAATAATCTGAATTAAAATTAGTGATAGGGACTTCTTTGACTATGAGGATGCATGGGTTGCAATATCGGGTTACCTATCTGTCTGAGTAGTGTATGTTGCTTAGGCCTTATTGTTCATCAATAATGTAATTCCTTTATTAGATTCCTCTAGGTTACAATATAGCACTCGATCATTACATACAATATAATTTGAAAAAATGAAACAAGAGGGGGTATAAAGTGTTCTTGAACTGACTGATAAATCGACTGCCAAATGTGTCACAAACTCTTCAAAGTTAAGCATCATTTTTTTATGGTGTTGATCTCTACTTTTCCTAAGGACTCACAAATATTCTAAGTTAAGGGTGTTGATGTGTCGTGGAAACATGGCATATTAAATGCTTAAAACAAGGAATTTATGCTTGGACTTAGGTTATCTTATTGGATATGATGTGGTTTTGTGTGTTGTTGAAGGTGAAACATGCTAACATTGGTGTTGGGATGAAAAGATGGAATAAAGGAAAAATATGGTGAACTGGTAAGGATACGAGTTGTAAAGACACTATATGACTCATAGCCATACTCATTAGGATAGCAAAAAAAAGTGTGAAGCTTAGAAACCAAGTGAAGAGTAACCACGACTAGTGACTATAACTCATAAGAAGTAGCCACGAGTCATTGAGAACAATCATAAAGTGAGAAATGGCAAAGCAAAAATTCCATAGGTAAAGTCATAGAAGACTATAAGTCGTATGATTTGACTACGACTCATAGTTGGCAATCGTAAAGAAACTAGTGTTCAAAGCCCTGAAGTTTAAGGTACAAATGATAATGAGTGAAGTCTATGAGTCATAAGGACTCAATACGACTTGTGGTGATGAATCGTAATGACAACAAAAGCTCAGATCCTAGAAGATGAGAATTCACTGGAGTGCCTATGACTAACAGCTCACAACTCCTAAGGAGACCTTATAAGTCATGATGATTACCGACTTATTTTTCCTATTCTATTTTTATTAGGATTTCTTTACTATTTTGAGATACTATAAATACCTTAGGGTTATTATTTAAGTAGGTTACACACTTTTACATTACTTTGGATACTTTTAGCATATTTTGATCATTGAATTTATGTTCTTTCGATTTTGGGTTTGCATTCAATTGGACTTTGGATTTTATCTCTTTCATTATTGTGAAATTATCTACATGTGTTCTTTATTGATTATCATGGATTGTTGCATGAACATAAGAGGCTAATTTCCTTTAATAGGGTTGTGGGAACCCTGGCGGATTAGCTACGTAGGGGAAGTGAAAGATTCATCTACTCCACTGCAACTGTGTGTATTGAAAACTTCTTCATACTAATTGGACCCAAGATACAACAGAATCATGGGAATTGACTATATTCGAGAATATCCTCACAGAGAAGTTTAATATTGGGAAAAAAAGATTTCAACAGTGATTCAAGGCTATCAACCCTTGTCTAATCAACTTAAGACTTAAATGGTAAGAGTTGTATTAAGGTTATAGAAAAGGGACATCAAGGCTACACCCTAAGACTTATAAGGAAAATGGTGAAATCTATCTACGCATTCAAAAGATGGTTGATAGTACAAATCTTGTCCACTTTTGATGAAAGAAGTAGGATAATTAGGTCGAAAATAAGAATCTTACGTAGTTGAAAATCTAGAGGGAACACAGTCCCAGTGTTCATCTTCTATTATTTACAAACTCAAGTTTTCAAGATCGGTTACTTATTACTTTTGACTTCAAAATTGCACATTTACTTTTCTGCATTGCTCATGGATTTTGTAAAGTTTGAGATACTGTTCAATATTTTCCTGTGGGTTCGACCCCAACCTGGTTTTGGTTACTATATTTGATATCGACTACTACATAATTCTTTGGAGGTTATTTTTTGGGCGACATCCTATGTTCCTACTCTTCTTGAGATAACAACTTCGCCAGAGGAAGTATGGAGTGATGAAGTCTCCTTTATTATTGATCCTTATACTTTTGATATGGTGTTTTATTGCATAAGTGTGGTTGATATAGTGTGAGAACACGAGGATATACTGATATAAACATTGGCAGATATTGCACACAACAATCATGAGCTTATTCAAAAGGTTGATAGGTTTGACTTGGATATGCACCACTTACAAGTAGAGTTGGATTGAAAAGTTGTTGTGTGTAACACCTAACAACATAGTTATGGATGGTGTGAGACTGAAACTTTTTTGAGCAGCCAACCGGAAGAGCTAAATTGGAGGAGTCTAAAATTGCTCATACTCTTATAGATAGTGTCACTCTTAAGAAGAGCATATTAGAATTATGTGGGGATGTAAATAAGATTGGAATTCCTAAGTTGGGCCATATTGGACCTTATTCAAAGTATTTTCCCACATTGTATTTGGATAGTCAGATCTTGATAGAGCCATTCAAACTAGAAAAAGAGTTCAAGAAAGAGGAACATATATCTAAGTTATATAATGTTGATCTAGAATCAAAGAATTACATTCCTGGCATAAGGGATAAGAAGTACAACATGCCTTATCTATTACTTAGGTTCTATATTTTCATACCACCACCTTTGAAGCATTGTAGAAATCAGAAAACAATCATGGGTAAAATTTATAAGTTCAAAATGAAACAAGAAAACTAAATGCCAACTATTGGCTACCTTGATTAAATCTGAGTAATTAAGGTACCCATGGGCTTGTTGGGGAAGTCTGAGTACCCAACGTCATGCCAAGATGCTAAATCAAGTGTTGCATGGGAGGCAACCCAAGGTATTTTATTATTTGTACGTGTTATTATGATTGGCGTTAGATCTTAACAACTATGGTGCCACAAGTATATTTCTAACTCTCTTGTTTTGTAGCAGTCTAATGGATTGGGGACAATGCATGATTTTAAGTCAAGGGTAGGGCTTCTTGTGTATCTTGATGTCCTCTTGGGGGTTTTGTTGTTCTGGAGTCCTATTCCTATTAAAGCTAGAATGGTTAGGTGTATTGTGTTTTTTTTTGTGATATTTTGTGTTTAATTAAGCGAAAAATGAGTATCTAGGGCAGTTGACATATTTTTATTGGTTTTTGTGAAAAATGTCACCCCTTCAAAAAATATTATTTTTGAACTTTGTGATATGTGTATATGTGCGACCATTGTTGATCGTGTTATGGAATTAGGTTTAGGGACATGATAATCATAGGTAACTTGTGCATGAACCGGATAGGTAGTAGTTTATGATGCAACCTTGTGTCATGCGTGTATGAGCTACTAATTTGTTCCCCTTATGTGCGGAATCCAGATCTTTCTTGGTTAGTCTTGCCTAGGTTATCAAATAGTCGATTAGGAAAGGATCATAGGCCATTTTTTATATTAGTCCACTTTTAGCCTAAATGACCCTCCATGTGTGAATAAGTATCCCTTGATCCTGATTTTTTAGCCTTATAGCCTACTTTTCTTGGTACATCTTTCATTTTTCCATTCTTTTTACAATAAACCAGTTTTGGCCTTGATCCTCTTTGGACATTGTGCATCTCAACTCAAGAAAATTGCCTATGCTGAGGGTGTCAATCATAAGGGTGCGTAATGTGAAGTGGGTATGAAATAGGGTAAAATAAGAGAAAAGAAAGTAGGGTTGGGTGTGGTATAAAAATCAAAAGAAAAAATGAAGAAAATGAGAAAAAGAAAAAAAAATAAAAGAAACCACACCCAACCTGAATGTGTGATAAATGAATAAAAAAGGAGAAATAAGGGTGGAATAAAAAAAATTGGTTGACAAGTGGACCCCAAAGTAAGTGTAGTTCCACTGAGGCTTAGTCACTCGATTCCCATATGTATCTTACCAGCCCCCAAGCCTACATTAGAAGCCAAATAAAGTCCTATAGTGATCCTAACTTGACTGTCTGTAAACTAAGGTAAAGAAAATAAGGGAAAGCTTATGGTATTTGATGCCCATTGTTGGAACTTCTCTTGTGACTGTGAGTGTATCTTAACTATCCCTACATTGACATGCATACTATCATACGAGTGAGTGGGGCTTATTTTCTATGAGGGCACATGGGTTGCATGACCAGGGAAGAAAACCTAGGATGACTAGTACATCCCCTAAATATAAAGTGTGACATCCTGCACACGGTCACTAAGACCAAACCTCATATCAGCAAATATGAGTTTCCAGTTTTGGTCTCCCCTAGACGTCCACCTTCCACGTCTTTGATACATACCCCACCATTATTTCCCAATTAAAACCACTACCAACCAACCAATCCATTTACCATTTATTAACTAAAGACATTAATAGTGGTATCGTCATACCAACTACACTTACAAGTTTTGTCCATAGCCAACCATATATAGGTTTAAGGGAATCCATGTTCCCTTCATGATTTCCAATAAACAAAACCATGGCCACCAAGGCATTTCCAATCCACTTAAAATGATTTAAATCATTCATATCATTTAAGGTTCCATTACCAAGTTTAAACCATGCATAAGTTCCATTGAAAAACCAATATTATAGTGAAAACATTGTTAAAGGCATTTTATCAAATTCATTGGAGGCATAGTATTTCCAAAACCAAAGTCCATTACCAAATAACCATAATATTGGTAATGGACTTTGGTTTTGGAAATACCATATAAATGCTTGATTATGGTTTTCCCATGTATAATTATAAATAACATGTATAAAATCATAATCAAACATTTATAACCAAAACCCCCAAATCATATTTAAAAATACAAAATAATGCAACAATAAAATCATAAAAACATTGTATAAAACCATTCCTTTAGTTAGAACTAACAATTAGGAAAGATAACATGACTTATACAAGAAGATTCTGAACAGAAATATGACTCTTGAGCCTTTTGAAGAACACATGAAGAAACCCTAGCCTCCAATCTTAAATAGTTAGTTTGAGAAAGTATATAAAGTGTTTCCAATCTTTAATAAGTGTTATGAAAGGCCACCAAAGGTTATATAATGTGAGGACATAAGGGATTTGAAGTAGGAAATGTCTAGACTACCCTTGACTTTAAATTAAAAACAAGCCACCCTCCAGGGGTACGACTCACCTATACCATCTGTATCCTAGTGTACGAGTGGTACCCCAACTCGCACCCAAGACCATGCCAAGACCCTACAGATTGGTTCCTATATGAATAACACCTTCCAAACTCATACCCAAGGGTACGAGTTGTATACCAAATCATACCCACCAACCATACCTTGGGCCGATTCCACAAGACAACTCAAACAAGCACCATACGACTTGCTTTGCTCCACTCGTGCTTTGGATATGACTCATACCTTGATGAGTCATATCTTGGGAAGTATCCAAGACAAGCACACTACCTAACATATGATTGAACCCTTAAGCTATCCCATAAGTCGTATTCAAGGGTATGATTGGTACCTTTGAGTCATACAAAGTCTAGTAAGTGCAAAACCAAGGAAATTTCGCAAGGGTCCGGTCCTATTCCTAGGGTGTTTCAGTCTCCCCCACTAGGATCAGTCGTCCTCAAATAACGGTTAAGGGTAAGGTAAAAGCACGAGATAACACATTAACACCCAACAAACTTTTCCTCAACCAAAATAATAAGCAAGGACACACAACCAAGGTGAGAAGATCATTACATAACCAAAACATAATTTACACCCCAACACCCCCATTCCGACCTCTAACTAAGTAGATGCAAGAGGAAACATTCCTCATCTTTATCCAAGTTAGAAAAAAAAAGATATGTTGAAGAGCACACACCTTATGCACAAATTTCCAAAATTGAGAACCAACGCAGACACTTGAACTCCATGTCCCCTTCCGTATTCCAAATGGCTTTCTCGGACTTTTGGTTCCACCATGGAACCTTTTCCAAAGCCACACCTTTTGTTCGCAACCGGCGAACTTTCTAATCCAAGATCCTCATCGAGACCTCTCTAAAAATAGGGAATCCGAGGTACCAATACCACCCAAAGGAACCAACCATCCAAGGACCATCCATACCTTACCCCAACTCAAACTCATAGAATATCGGTTGAATGGACTCATACAAGGGTAAGTCTAATTCAACATACAATTTACCAAGACACACCACTACGAGAACTTGAGTCTAGCTATACACCATCTCCATGTTCAAGACTATCCAAAGCTAAAAAGAGTTAACTTAAGCCACCGGGCTCTACTCCTTAAATCTATCTCGAAACACCACTCCGCTTCCATCACTATTATAATATGGAAATCATTAGTAAAGGTCATGGACAAACCATTTCCAACACAATTTTTTGGAAATATACCAACCACAGCATTCAAGCCTACTACTTTTATACCCACGGTATGATCTATCCATCAAAAGATCTATCACCCTTTATCATTTCCACATGGATTTTCCATCATTTATTCCTTTCCTAACCATTTCTCATGACAACACTCTTACCTCACTTTCCAAAACCTTAATTGTTAGTAGTTACCCTAGACTCCCCTCCACTTAGGGGCTTATACATTCCCCATTTCACACATCACCATACTTTCCAAACCACTACCAGCCTAACATAAAAAGAGTCATTTAAGAAACCAAATTACAAGAGTTATCCATGCCTCCCAAGGCAAGATCCCAAAGACAAGAATGGCACTATGGGCACGAAGTACCTCACAACAATCACCTACACCATAATAAAGAAACATCCCGACCAAACCATACCATAAGAGGAGTCCTTAAGACTGGACACCGAAAGAAACACAACCACACATACCATAAGTGACTTAACATAAGGTCAAGTCTCATATCCAGGGAACAAGGAGAATGTGAAATGTAAACCTTAGTCATAAGTTTAATAAGAATGCATGCAATACTAGTAGTGTAATCTTTTAACCGAGATAGAAGAGTATCACTAGAATATGTAACCCGACCTTTCCTTGAAGTTCACTGCTAAAAAGGAAATCTAGATTAACCACCAACCTTCATCCCAATGCTACCTAAAGCCCAACATAGACATGCAAAACCATGAGAACAAATTGACTCCAAGGTTTCCAATTAAACCAAAACCATTCAGAATCAAAGCATGGCAACCAAGGCCTTATCAAAATCATTTGAATCCAGCCATAACCAATTTATGTTCCTTTAATTATTTATGCAATGCAAATATTTAAGAAAAAAGAAATCTAGATTAACCACCAACCTTCATCCCAATGCTACCTAGAGCCCAACATAGACATCCGAAAACCATGAGACCAAATTGACTTCAAGGTTTCAAATTAAACCAAAACCATTCAGCATTAAAGCATGGCAACCAAGGCCTTATCAAAATCATTTGAATCCAACCATAACCAATTTATGTTCCTTTAATCATTTATGCAATGAAAATATTTAAGAATAGTCAAACCATATGAAAAAATTATATTCAACGGCAATTTCACAAATAGTTTGAGAGCATATAATTTCCAAGACCAAAAGCAAGTAATTAACGAATCCATAGTACCCCGAAATCCATTTATCATTCCCATGCATCCCACAATGTTTATAAACATAAATAAGCGTGAATAATGCATCGTAATCCATGGAAAATCAATTGAATGAGTAATCATGTTAAAGACCTCAATTGTCCCAAAACCCATATTTAAAACTATGAATTTAATAATCAATTCTATGCCAACAATAAAGTACAAGTATAGGGACAAAGACATGCTCAAGTAGCATGATCTATCCCATCTAATAACTTAACCCCCAATCCATCCGTTCACCTTGAACATTCGATCTACAAGTCACAACTTTACCACTATTGCATTTCCCAAATCATCAACCTCATCCAACCTACCATTTTACCTCCATAACTCCTACATTGCTATTTCTGAGCTTATCATACTCCCTTTTATCAAAATCAAGCATCTTAATTCAAGCCTAAGATCTATCAACCACCATGTACTACTAGTAAAGTACCTTTATAAAATATACATAAGCATGGTCCACCCCACAAGGAGGACACTCTAAATTCCTTAGTCACCCACCGACAACCTAATTTCTAGGGAACCGCCCCATTAAATATGTAAGAGCAAAAACACTCCACAGAGAAACATTAAGACTGATGAAACCCTTATCTAATAGATCCATTTATATCTTCTTTAATCTCTTTTAACCCCACTTAAACCATTATATAAAGAAAGAAAAGAAATTGGACAAGTGTCAAAAACAAGACCAATCCAAAACCAACCTCCCAATAGAAAGACACGATGAGGGTTGTCAAGAAGACCTTAGGAAATTTATCCACCACCGAAACCAAACCAAAGAAGGACCTTCCGAGTTAGGATCTTTAACCTAGACCAACTAATAAGGGCATCCTTTTAGAGACCAATCTCCAAGTTCCAAGATATAACCTTTCCCTTAAGAACTAGGGATCGATACGAAACCATTCTCCCATTCTATAACTGACTTAGTAGGGAGCCTAAAGACAATCTTTATGGATCCAATAGACAAATGAGGCATAGAAGGAGTGCAAACAATCAATTCCTGAATGACATCAGAATCCACCACAATCGAGTTAAATAATTTCACCAAGACCCCTTTTATTACCAATAAATACCATACACACCTTATAGACTTTATTGGCAATCGCAGAGTCACCTACAGGGGTAGAAACAGAAGAAGAAAAGAGTCTGAAGTAATTTTGACACCAAAATACACCACCACAAATGAGTTCACAAAAGAGAGGGGACCCCGAACCAAGTAAACCATACACACCACAAGAAAAGGAGTTTTCAATGTACCAATATTGGCATTAAAAGATGCCTCAAACTCTCGAGGAATAGTAAGAACATTGAGATAATCCCGACCACTTTCGGAGCCATAGGTAGTAGCCAATACTCTATTTTTCAAAGCAGCAACCCTTATGGGATATCCTAGTCATACTAGACCCAACTGACCGTAACCAAAATATTTATTCATTCCTCTCTTACAACAACCACGGTATGACTAACCTTAAAATTTATAAGGAAAATAGGATGATGCGAAATGGGCCATATTGGCCCGAGATTGGGAACCTTATTCCCTAGAAAAATTTACCAATCTAAAAACACCTGCCTCCTAATTAAATTTAGGTAGGGAACACAAGATATAGAATAGGAGTTAGGACTCACCCAAATCTTTCTTTTTGGGCCATTACCGTCATACCGTTGGCCTCTCCTTTTATTCAGCTGACTGAAACCCCCTTACCTTACCCATTTACCAACCTTACCTTATTCCTTCCTGTACCAATAGGACAGGACTAGTATGACAGAGTTGTTACTATTTTGGTCAATAGATTACTAGGATGACGAAACTTAGCATTGGTAATCTATCCTTAAGGTAATTAAGTATGAGTATCACCTTCCAAGTTAGGGTCGGTAAAGGACGGTGGGATTCCATGGGGAAAACCAGAAGCTGCGACCCTTGGCCGAGTTTGTACCCTATGAGTTGGACTAGATCCACCTTTGTTGTCCTCTAGTAGGACGGCGAATTTCCACAAACTTTAGATCATTGAAAAGATATGATCCAAAGAGTGAACCAAGGAAGATTCAGACAAGAGTTCAAGACCTTAGACTTCATAGCCCAAAAGTAAAATAACCAAGAAAGTGAAACCTTCCTAAATGCCTCCTAGCATCCTGATTATAAGTGTGGTGCATGATATACCCATAAGCAAGACTCTACTCAACACGACTTTATGGATACCCCATGACACCGAAACCTCGCTCTAATACAAACTTGATATAACCCAAAATAGGGCCTTGTCGTAATGGGCAATCACAAGCCCAATCAGGATTGGAAACCACCCATGTTACCCAACCCAACCAATAAATGGATACCTTGAGTTGATTGAAGTCCAAACATACAACAAGATAGTGTATCCAACTATATGGTGACTCTAGGATAATTCTATATCCGAGACAAACCCAACCAAGTCCAACCACCCAATGACCAATCAAACCAATGCCAAAACCCATAAACCAAAACCAATTATAATAATCTGATGCATGTATATATATATATATGAAATATAACCAATCCATGCCATACTCAGGTCCACAGTTGTCTATACAAAGCCTCTAGACCAACCAAAGAGTACCTTGTCGGGATAAGCCCCCGACTATAGCTAAAATCCAAAGTCTATAAAAGATAAAAAATATATAAAGTAATCCATGACATAAAATAAATACCTTCCGAACTATGAAAGCTCACCACTTCAATCCAACATCGACTGTCCCCGAATTCGATCACTAAGCAAGAGAAGTAGAATGGTTGGTCCATGCATAGCGTGGGTATACAGGTGCATGAAGATGCGTTAGTAGGTGAACACTAGCATGCACTAAGGATAAGGATAGAATAATGCCATTTATAAAAGGGAAATAAAATCATTCATATGGATACAAACCATACATATATATACATCCATGTCGGGAAAAGAAACCGAGTTTAGCATGCTTTTAAAACATATATATGGGTTGTGTAGCTTTGTTGTCCTAAATCACGCACAGGCTATATAGGTCTAGCTCCCCTTACTGAAAGGGCCCCAGTGTGTGAAGTCGCACGACCATGGAAGAAAACCTGGGATGACTAGTACATCTCCCAAATATAAAGTGTGACATCATGCACACGATTACTAAGACCAAACCTCACATCGGTAAATATGAGTTTCCAGTTTTTGTCCCCCCGGGACCTCTACCATCCATGGCTTTGCTACACACCCCACCATTATTGCCTAATTAAAACCATTACAAACCAACCAACCAATATATTTTCCATTTATGCCATTAATAGTGGTATTGTCATATCGACTATACTTTCAAGTTTTTTCCATATCCAACCATATATACATATATGGGATTCCATGTACCCTTCATAGTTTCCAATTAACCAAAACCATGTCCACCAAGGCCTTTCCAATCCATTTAAAATCATTTAAACCATTCATATCATTTAGGGTTCCATTACAAACAATCATGCATAAGTTCCACTGAAAAACCAATATTATAGTAAAAAATTGTTAAAGGCATTTTATCAAACACATTGGGGGCATAGTATTTCCAAAATCAAAGTTCATTACCAAATACCATTCCCATGCAACCAATTATCCAAAAACACCATTAATGCATATAAAAGCATAATTAAAATATGGGAAAACCATAACCAAACATTTATAATCAAAACCCCCAAATCATATTTAAAAACCTAAAATTATACAACAATGAAATTATAAAATTGTATAACACCATGCCTTTAGTTGGAACTAATAATGAGGGAAGAGAACATGCCTTATACAAGAAGATTCTAAAGAGAAACTTGACTCTTGATCCCTTTGAAGAATACATAAAGAAACCTTAGCCTCCAATCTTCAAGAGTAAGTTTAAGAGAGTATTTGAAGTGTTTCCATCCTTTAATAAGTGTTATGAAAGCCTACCATGGGTTATATAACATGAGGACATAAGGGATTTGAAGTAGGAAATGACTAGACTACCTTTGACTTAAAATTAAAACAAGCCACGTTCAGGGGTACGACTCACCTATACCATCCGTATCCTAGGATACGAGTAGTACCCCAACTCATACCCAAGATCATTCTGATACCCTACACACTAGTTCTTATACGACTCACACTACTAGAAAACCGTAAATTACATGGGGATTTTACCTAGAAAATAATATCGTAGGAAATACATGTGTATTTACCTACAAAATTATTAAATTCGTCAATATTAAAATATATTACCTGTGAACTATATATTTACAACAAATTCCGCCGGTAAATTTGGCGTCATATTGCGCAAATTTTGTACTTGCAACATTACCTGGAGAAAATCCGCAGGTATATGGATAAATATATATATTTTTAAAATCCACAGGAAAATTCCCAGGTAATCTATCCTACGAATTTACACAAATATATTTTGGTGGAAATTTATGTAATGGATTTTATTAACTGAAAAATTATTTGGGGATTTTGTGCTGCAAATATTGCTGGGGATTTACCTGTGAAATTACCTGGGAAAATGTATCGGCTCGTATTTTATCTCTAGGTAAACCTGCAGGTATACAGAAAAATATATATATTTTTAAAATCCATAGAAAAATCCCCATGTAATTTATCCTATGGGATTACATAGAGATATTTTGGTGGAAATTTATGTAATGGATTTCATTACCTGAGAAATTATTTGGGGATTTTGTGCTATGAATTTTTCTAGGATTTATTCTTGGGGATTTACTTGAGAAATTATTACTTGCGACATTACCTGGGGAAATGTATCGGCGGGTATTTTATCTCTAGGTAAATCCGCAGGTATACAGACAAATATATATATTTTTAAAATCCATAGGAAAATCCCCAGGTAATTTATCCTACGGATTTACATAGAGATATTTTGGTGAAAATTTATGTAATGGATTTTATTACCTGGAAAATTATTTGGAGATTTTGTGCTACGAATTTCGCTGGGGATTTACTTGAGAAATTATTAATTGCGATATTACCTGGGAAAATGTATCGGAGGGTATTTTATCTCGAGGTAAATCCGCAGGTATATGGACAAATATATATATTTTTTAAATCGATAGAAAAATTCTCAGGTAATTTATTCTACGGATTTACTTAGAGATATTTTGGTTGAAATTTATGTAATGGATTTAATTACCTAGGAAATTATTTGGGAATTTTATGCTGGGAATTTTACTGGGGATTTATTCTTGGGGATTTACCTATGAAATTATTACTCGCGACATCATCTGGGGAAATATATCGGTGGGTATTTTATCTCTAGGTAAATTCGCAAGGATATGGAGAAAAATATATATATTTTAAATCCATAGAAAAATTTCTAGGTAATTTATCCTGCGAATTTACTTAGAGACATTTTGGTGGAAATTTATGTAAGAAAATTATTTAGATATTTTTTTTTGTAAATTTTGCTAGGGATTTATTCTTGGGGATTTACTTGTGAAATCATTACTTGCGATATTATTGGGGGATTGTGTTTCTACAAATTTAGCTGAAATTATATCTTAGGGGTTTTCCTACGAAATTATTACTTGGAAAATTATTGGGGGATTGTGTTGTTACAAATTTAACTGAAATTATTTCTTGGGGATTTACGTTGGATTTTGTGACTTGAAAAATTTATATAGGTAAAAGATAAACTTGAAGAATAAATTAAAAAACACAAAATAAGAAGAAATTAGAAATTAAATTGGTGGACACATATAATCAAGTAAAAGATGCTCAAAAAATTAAAATTAATTTGTTTACATAGATAGTATCACATATGTATTCGAGTTGAATAAACCTTAGCTTGACTCGTTATGTTATCACCAAAAAATTAAAGAATTTAAATTTTGTTGGCATAAGATATAGCGCGAAGAACGACTTAGGGCTCAAATAGAGTGTGTTTTACTATTCATTTCTATTTGGTTATAATTTCAATATAATTGTAAGGCATCATACTACGCACAACAATATAATATATCAATATAATGTATAACATTATTTAGTAGTCATTTGGTGTGAGATATAAGGTATAATAATCACAAAATAAATTTAAAATTATTTTATTAATTTTACATTGAGCTGAAAGTATTAGGTAGTTTTAAAAATATATATATGATAAGATATTAGTATTAGTTAGTGATCCCGACTTAGTGAGTCCTTTCTTTCGTGATGAACTTTGGCACCAATCCTATATTTTTTCTCTGTGGACCGAGGAGAAAAGAGGCTCGGTGGGAAGAGGAGTGTACCGTGAGAGAAGCAAGGAGGTCAACCTCTTTCAAATATACAACATGTATTTTGGCAATGTAGTTGTACTCTCATGTAGATCTGAATGAATGATCCTTTCCACGGAGGTAAATCTTTGCCTGCTAGGCGATTAGTTTAGGGGTGGGCTTCTGTTTGTTCGATTTGCTTGTTTAATATCGATTTGATTTTTTTTATTTTTGGATTGATGAAAATGACAACCGTAATGAACAAACAGAAATAAATTCGATTTGGGGTTAAGTTATTTCAGATTTTTATTTCAATTTTGAAGATTAAAGTAGAGAATCTTTCTTTGTCATGATCGGAAATTTAAAATTGGTGATTTTTTTAGAAAAAAATATTTTTTTCAAACCTATTTTTTATTTCCAAATATAAATAACTCAACATGGATGAAATGAAATGAAATAATGAAAAACATTATTTATACTGAATATATAAAATAAAATATATATAATTTTGGTTTTTCAATTTAACTATTTTTTTTAAATTAAAAACCAGACCGTTTAATCGAATTTCTAAAATTTTAAACCAGATTCGATCCAAAAAATCAAAAACAAAATTAAATTTAAATTTGATTTTTTGGGTTTTTTGGTTTGAACCAAAATATGCAAAAGCCTAGATGAGATAACCTGCGGTATATTTAATTCTAGAAAAACTTATTCCTAACCAAAAAAATCTCTTATATTTGTCTGCGTACTTCAGTTCTTTTTATCGAGTATTTATTTTTGATTAAAAATATTTTTAACTACATAATACTCTAAGTCCAATTAAAATGCTTATACTTAAAAGTCCACTTGTATATATATTGAAAATGTAAATAATTAGTAGCATAAGAAAAAGCTTAACCAAAAAAATGTACAAAAATATAGCAATTGATATAAATTTTTTAACAAAAACGTATTCCCTCTCTTTTTTCCCACATGATAGCTCAGTCGGTCTTTCCATCTTATCTCAATTCTCTAAGTAACAAAACAAAGCAATCTAACCAATTTTCAAAGATTTAAGAAAGTTCGAACAGATTTTTGTTGCTTTAATTCTCTCAATCGGCTTTCTCATTCTCAATTCTCAATTTAGGATGATGGTTCCTCTGTCTCGATCAGGTATTAATATTTCTTTGTTACTCCATGACTCGTATAATTATACTATTCCTATTCACTTATAGTTTAAATCATTATATCCTGTTTCGTTGAGTATGAATTAGTAGCCTGATGGTACGAGAAAATTAGTTAGAGATAATAGATGGACTTTTGTATGTAACTAAACTCTATTGTACCTCTGTTGAATAATAATTGTTAATGTTGTTAAGGAAACAAGACTCTGTTGGCTTGAAATTAAGAAACCAGACTCTATTTTTAATGTTGAGTAACCAATAGGTCACTCGTTCAAGCCGTAGAAACATACCATGGCAAAAATTTTTGGTTTGTTCATCTGTATCACAGCTGACTGCTAACTCTTTCAAGCCATGGATACATACCGTTGAAGAATTTTTCTCTTGTGGTTTTCTTAATTTTAAGTCAGCAGGTCACTCGTTCAATTTTACATGTTTAGTTTAGAAAATCAAGAGATAATTTATCATTTTAATGCCCTAAATCAATGCTTTAGTTACTTATTTAGTGTGATGCCTCGGTTGCATTTGACATCTTCTACATTTGATGATGAATTGATTTTATTATCCCTGTTATGGAGTCGTCTTAATTGGCTAGCTAGATAACTATATAATTCAAAGAGAATTATTAAATGTTATATTTCCCATTTATCTTGACTTTAGAGTGGTATTAATGGTGGACAAGGATTAGTAGTAGGCTGATAGTACTTTCAAATTGCTTTCTAGGTATCTATTTTCTTATTACATTTCTCGCACTTACTGTAATACTGTGCTAGCTAAGTCTATTCAAACAGAGTTGTTTAAGAATCACAATGTTCATAAAAATGAAGTTAGGGATCTTATTGTTAATAGTGAATGAAGGAGTGGTTTAAAATATAAACCTTTTTCTCGTGTCCCTTGTATTCTCTGGTATAGATGTTTTTTTCCGGTATTATTTTGAATATGGCGAACCTTCTGCAACAAAAAAGTTATTTCCATGTGCGCAAAAGGTCACTCGTTCAAGCCGTGGAAACATACTATTATATACCCTCTCTTATGTATATATCATGCAAATGAGATGTGCCTTAGACTGAAGGGAAACAAATGAGAGTACATCAGAAGACCACACTATATAGAGGTCTCTGTTCTCTTTTTATTGTAGTTAGTTGGGTTGTTTGCTGGGACTTAGGTGTGATGATATTAATTCTAAACTAATTCTATGTCAAAACTAGTGTACTTCTATTTGAGTTGTCCTTTATTCTGGTGTCCTAATTCTTTATTGTGGTGAAATTTAATTTCTGCAGGCATCAGAGTATTTTTCCTCATCTGAAAGGTTGGAAAAGCATTTCTAAGGTAAACTATTTCTCTTTTTTACCTCTTAACAGATCTTTAACTTCTCTGTCAATCACTTAATCAATCAGCCAACTAAGCCTCAATCGAAACTAGTTTTGGTTATACAAATTTTCTATATCCATTTGGCTCTAGCACTGGTTCCATTCATGCTACCCCTTTCTATTTGAACTAAATCTTGGGGTAGATAGAGCACATGCCTAGGGGAGGGCATCTTAGAAAATCCAATGTTGGGAGGATTTATAATATTATGACTGCTTAAATCAACTACTTTAACTAAAAAGAATCCCAATTATGCAACCAATGTACTTTAGCTAGGAGAAACTCTAAATATGCACACAACAATGACCAATAACTTCGGAGAAAGAAGGAGTGCTTATTTATCTTTTGATTAGGAATGTGGAAATTAGAGAAAATAAAACTGAAACTTGAAAGATACCGAAAGAAATGATGAATAGGGATCATACGCACTCCACGAGCATTTTCACAAACAATTTCTCTATTAAACATAGTCGTTCTCTTCAAACTACATTGTCCACCTCTTGACTCAGAACTTCTACAGTCTGGATTAGTCCATGTAACTCGAATATCAGCACTAAGATCTGAAGACACCACTTGTTCAAAGAAAGGCCACTATATTGGAACTCCTACAGTTCTTATCAACTTACACTCTGGTCTCGACAATAACCTAAATTCCTTCATAGATGTTGTAGTATAATAGTATAACCCAAACCACGCAAACAAGATATTGGGTTTAGCTTGATCATCGTACAATCAATAAAGCACTTGAATAATGTAAAATCCTAATAATAAACACCTGAAAATGGGGAAGAAAAGAGGTTTAGTTTAAGAAGAAGTTGTGGAAAGCAATAGTTAGGGTCGTTAAGCCACAGTTCCTATGTAGAATAGTTTATGGCTTGTACTGTGACTATGACTTCTCTTGGCAGACTTGGTAATCGAAGAATTGTCTTATTTGATGCATAGTAGAATAAGTTGAAACCTGGAAAGCCATAATCTATGGATTGGAAACTTTGGAGACAAAAAAGGAATCGAATTAATGGTTCATTAGTGCTACATGCATATGGGATGCAAGTTAGTGTGCTTGCAAAGATGATTTTTGTAGTAATTAAATAACATAAGAGAAAAAACAGAGGAATTATTTTCTGCAATTCTTTCATGTATTGTTTATTCTGATGGTTATGCATTTCGTGTATTGCTTATTCTTTTATGAATCTCTAGTTTCTTCATCCTTATCATGATCATCCACCTATTGGTTATCTTTATCAAATTCATTCTTTAAATGGATACACTATAATCATCATTATTATCGTCAAATATAGCCTTTTTGTTAAGCACATAAATATCTTTAGGACCATCATGAACTTGTGCAAAAGCAACATATATACCATCTTGATCAATGATAAGAACAAACATTTGTTGTACTTTCTGCAGATTTTCTTGATTTTCCCCTCTTTTCTTATATGTTCTTATAACATCTCTCTTTTTCGTACTCAAACTTAAAATAACTTTATTGTTGTGTGCTTGTGAATGTTTATTATTGTTTTGTGTTCTTGATTCCTTTTATGTTTATATTTTAATTGATATATATTATTGTCTTTATTGACTGTATTGGATCATCAACTCTTTAGTGGAAATGAAGACTGCGAACTCCTTAAATTTTATTATTATGTATTTTTATATATGGTATCTTTTGATTCAGAAATGACTATTCTGGAGCACCAAAAATGGATGATAAATAGACTTCTTCCTGGTAAAGTGGAATATATAGATGAATTTATAAAAGGCATGGAAGAGTTCATTAAATTTTCTTGTAGTCAACTGAAGTGTTTGTCCGAGAAAGTCATAAGGTATCCTTGTAAAATTTGTAAGAACATGAAGCACTTTACGCCCGATGAAGTTAATGTTCATATTTTCAAGAAAGGGTTCACTCCAGGATATTGGTATTGGACATCACATGGAGAGGAATCTCCTTAAATTAATTTGAATGAACATGTCCATTCAAGTGCTTCAACTAGTCATCAAGGATATAGCTTTGGCATGTCTTCAAGCAGTCAAAGTAACATTCTAGCGGAAGACTCTAAAAAGTAAATAGGTACCACAGTATGGTGTATGATGCTTCTAGTATAGAACTTAATCATCATGTTGAGCCTACTATTGAAGATTCTCCAAATGTGGGCGCTAACAAATTTTATGAAATGTTGAATTCAGCTCAAGAACCTTTATGGCCCGGATGTAAATATTTAGAGTTGTCTACAGCTGTTAGAATGTTGAGTATTAAATCTGAATATAATATGTCTCATGGTTTTTTTAATGCAATGGCACAATTGATAAAGGATACAAGCCATCCGAATAATAAGATACCTCTTGATTACTATCGAGTAAAGAAGTTAGTGGCGAAGCTTGGTTTAACTAGTCAAAAGATTGATTGTTGTGTTAATAGATGTATGTTGTATTACAAGGCTGATCAAGAGATGATAGAATTTAAGTTTTGTAAATAATCTCTCTATAAATAATTTTTAAGAAAGAAGGGTAGCAAAAAGGTTCCGCACAAGACTATGCATTACCTGTCATTTATTCCTAGGCTTCAACGACTATATATTTCAACTAGATCTATAGAGCACATAAGGTGGCACTCTGAAAATCGCAGGGAAGAAGGTGTTTTGTGTCATCCTTTAGATGAAGAAGCATGGAAACATTTTGATCTAACTTATACAGACTTTGCTTCAGAGCCTAGGAATGTCAGGCTCGGTCTTTGTTTTGATGGTTTTACTCCTTATAGCCAGTCAGCATCACCATACTCTTGTTGTCCCATAATTGTTACTCCTTATAATCTTCCTCCTGATATGTGTATGACTTCCCCATATATGTTCTTAACATTGATCATTCCAGGTCCTCGCAATCCTAAGAATAAAATTGATGTGTATCTTCAACCATTAATAGACGAGTTGTTACAATTATGGACATATGGTTCACTAACTTATAACATGTCGAAAAAGCAAAATTTTCTCATTCGAGTAATATTGATGTGGACAATTAATGATTTTCCTGCTTATGGCATGTTGTCGGGATGGAGTATAGCAGGTAAATTAACATGTCCGATTTGCATGGAACAAACAAAAACTTTTAGTTTGAAAAATAGAAGAAAAGTTACTTGGTTTGATTATAACCGTCAATTCTTGCCTCTCAATAATGAATTTAGAAAAAACAAGAATTCATTTTATAAAGGAAAAGAGGAAAAGTCTAGGCCTCCGCCTAGGTTAACTAGAGATCAGGTGTGGGAATAAGTGACAGGGTTTCCTAAGATCACTGCATCTGGTCAACACAAATTTTATGGCTATAGAAATTCACATAATTGGACCAACAAAAGCATTTTTTGGTATTTGCCATATTGGAAGACCCATTTAGTTCCCAACAATATTGATGTAATGCATACAGAGAAGAACTTCTTTGACAATATTTTTCATACTGTCATGGACAACAAGGAGAGAACAAAGGATAACGATAAGGTAAGAATTTATTTGGAAGAGTATAGTCGATGAAATAATTTACATTTGTAATTGAATGATGATGGGAGATGGATTAAACTGAAAGTAAAGTTTACCTTAAATGATGGTCAAAAGAAAGATGTATGTGAATGGGTTGATTAACTAAAGATGCCTGATGGATATGCTTCTAATTTGGATAGGTGTGTTGACATGGAACATTTAATGTTATTTGGTATGAAAAGTAACGACTGTCATAATTTCATGCAATATCTTATGTCAGTTACTTTTAGCGCTCTTCCAAAACCTATATGGAAGTCATTAACTGAACTCAGTCTATTCTTTAAAGATTTGTGCTCAACAGTATTACGGGTGAATCATCTTATGTAAATGGAACAAAATATTCCTGTAATCTTGTGTAAGTTGCAAAAAATATTTCCACCTAGCTTTTTTTATTCAGTGGAACACTTAGCGATTTATTTGCCTTACAAAACAAGGCTTGTGGTCCAGTTCAATATCGATGGATGTATCCATTTGAAAGATATAAAATTTTATTACTTGTATCATTATTTTATTACATAATTATTTATTTCCTAAAAACAATTGTGCGTTCCTAAACAAGATTAAAAAGACTATAAAAAATAAATCCAAAGTTGAAGGATCTATTTGTTAAGCATATTTGGCTCAATAAATCTCATACTTTACTTCCTATTATGTTGAATCTCATGTCCTATGTATCAAAAAAAGAGGTTGGCATAATGATGTTGTCGTTGAAAAAAATGCACCTAACCTAACACTATCAGTCTTTAATTAACCTAGCCAAAGTTATGATACGAAGGATAGTGATATCCGATGGATAGATGATAAAGAAGTTGTTGTAGCACAATTGCATGTTCTTATAAATTGTGATAAGTTTAATCCTTTTCTTAAGTAAGTATCAACCATGTTTTTCATTTAAATATTTTATTTGGATTAAAACTAATGTGCTAATGTAAGTACATGCAGTTTGTATGAGCAATTCCTAAGATAAACAAATTGAAGAATACTTTCCATGATGGTTCAAAGATTATGTATGAATCAATTATTTTAATGAAGTATATATCACTTAAAATGCATATCTAATATACTTCAATTATTTGATAAGTAAACAGTAATCCACAAGAGATACTGCAGAATCCATATTTGCAAATCTTAGCAATGGGACCATTAAAAAAGGCAAAGTTTTGGACTATTTATTTTGTGAATGGATACAAGTTTCATACTTCTTCTTGGGGCAAAGGAAAAAGTACATATAACAATGAGGTGTGTGTTACTAGCGTTGGGCAAGATGGCATCACAAGTGAATATTATGGTATTCTTAAGGAGATTATCGAATTCGAATAGCTAATGACATTATTTATGAAGTTTTTTTTATTTTATTGTGATTGGTTTGATCTCTCAAAACATGGCATGAAAGTTGATAGTCAATTTGGTATTGTCGAGATTCGAAAAAGGGGAAGATATTATAAATTTGACCCTTTTATCTTTCAACAAACTGCAACTCAAGTTTATTATGCAAATCATCCTAAAAGAAAAGGAAATAAGGATGATTTGTGGGTGGTTATAAAGACAAAGCCAAAAGGAGTTGTAGATACAAAATACAATTTAGAAGTTGCTTACCAAGAGGAGCAATCATATTTTAGTGCAAGTATAGAGGATGACCCAATTGATTGCTTACGTGATGACCAAACTGATGGTGAAGAGGTTAATGAAAATAGTTTTTAAGCTTTTGTTAATGAAAATGAATGTTATATAATTGAAGAGGGAGATGAGGATATATCAAATGAAGAAGGGGAAGGTGATGAAGAGACATCAAGTGAAGAAGCTAATGATAAAGAGGAGGAAACAAGTGAAGAGGAAGACTTTTTTTATAGTGAAGATTCAGCAAGTCACTTTCATACTCAAGAAGAAGATAAAGATGAATATGAGGAGGATTGAGAATATTAGCTATCGATTTCTTTTGTCAATGTACAATACTATTTTTGATTAAAGCTGCTATGAGTTTTGTCAAAATTATTGTTATTTTATTTGTCTACTGGAAGAGAATTCACTTGTTTAATTTAAGTACTCATACAAACTATGTGTCATATGACTGTTTGTTTAGTTTAAGTACTCACTTGTTTAATTTAAGTACTCATACTACTGAAAGAGAATTCACTTGTTTAATTTACTTGTCTACTGGAAAAGGAGGAAACAAGTATTTGTTAAGCAATTATGTGTTTAAATATCCAATTTTTCTTACTATGTGTCATATGAATTCTTGTTCTTTATTAAGCTAAATAGATATTGCTAGGATAAAAATGGTACCAATGCAAACTATATGATCTATGGGTTCAGTTTATGAAGATCTCTACTTTAAGCCTTGTATTTTGCATTTCTGTTGTTAGTAGAAATATCTCGCTTTGGTACTTTCCGATATCGTTTAATCAACCTATTTGTGCTACTACGCCTTTATTTACTACTTTATTTACACACCTGATGACATTGAAGAGGGAGGCGTGGTTGACTTATGTCACTCTAATTCTTTTTTTTCTACAAATAATCTATTTTTGTAAGTGAAATCAACATGAACTTATAGGCTTTCGAAAAGATTCTCTAAAATAAAAGAACCCTACATATTTTTGGAACATAAATACATTCAATCTTCCAAAATTGATGCCCTGCGTCAGCTGGTTTACATGTTTAGAACTCATAATTCTATGAGAAAGTCAGCTGCAAAAATGTCATTCTTATCTCAATTAAAAAATGACTATGGGAAACCTACCATAGCAAAATATGTGATTTTTTCCGTGAAATGCTAAATATTTACATAACAATACATTGAACCACTAATAACAACTTCCCAAAAATGAGCTTCCTTAAGATTACAATAAGTAACACCTATTTCTTGATTCACAAGCACCTGATGCAGAAATGTCCTGCTTCAGGAATTAAGCGGTTTTTACTTTCTGCGATGGGGGGCGATGAAATAGACTAATAAAATCGTCAAGACCCCTGGTGGTGATAAAAAGAAAACCGAAAAGTATAATCAAGTATGATCCTAGAACCAACAGTAAAAGTAAGTTAAATGTCATGTTGGCAATCTGATATATATGCAACTTGCCACTAGTTGAATCATAAAAAGTGAATATTCCATCTCGAGTCTCATGATGTACATTCACCGTTACAGTATGATCCACTAATTCCTTCTCCAGTTCCTTAATAAGCTTGTCGTTCTTTGAAAGAAAAGGTGCCACTCTAGGTGTTTTGGATAAAAGGTCTAGCCAAGACCTTATGTAGGAAGCATTGATAGCTAAGTTACTGTCATCTGCAAATATTCTTATGTTTTCTTCTCTTGGATGTAAATGTGTCTTGCTATACTTTTAGCAAAAAGCTTGACACATCGGATGGTTGAGGCTTCACTGGTAAAATGCTTGTTAATATCTAGATCTCCCGTGTTTTCCAGTAATTCAGGTGCAGTTGAAAGTCCAGAAAATATTGTTACAATAACTCTCATCCTTGAAAATTGTTCATGCTCCCAAGCTATTAGTATATTGGGTCTAATAGTGCTTATTTTCTAAGTGAATTTTCCATTTTGATGATGATAGTGAGTGTGTATGTCACTCTAATTCCTGCTGTTACCGGAGTTATCATCGCTAGTTGGTTATGCGCTTATTATATTTTGATAAAATTTGTAGTTGAATTGTGGTACTATGTATAATGTTTCTGTATCAAAATTTTAGTACTATGTCTAATATTCCTTGTAGCTTTTACGTTCTTTGTGCACAAGACAAAATCAGTTATATCATGAATCACGATATCCATTTTGCTTCATTTGGACATCTTTCGCTATAATACTTAATAAGATCGTTCTCTTTACATTCTACACTAATATTTTATTTTTTCTATTTTTATTTGCTGCAGATGCTAGGTATAGGATCTAAAAGAGTTGGATAGCCTAATGGAAAAGGAGAGAAGTCAAGTAATAAAAAAACAGACAATAGAGCGATAAACAGTTCAATTGCCTCCCATAATTCCGTCAGGATCCCTTCAATCTCATACTGGTTCACCTCATGTGAATAACTCTTCCTCACATCAACCAAATTCTAAAGTCAATCAATCCTAGACTTGTAACATTGTTGTGTCTCCCATAATACCATCACAACCCCTCTATTCCCATACTAGTCTACTTCATGTAAATGAGTCTCAACCTAATCTTGGGATCAACCAATCCCAGCCTGCTATTATTGAATCTCTACCTCAATCTAATCGGTCCTAACCTACAAATCAAGATTTTGAACTATTAATGTCACCACCGGCCAACGGGACTCCAGCCACCTCACCTAATATAGTTGACAATATAGACGGTGATAATTAAATATGGATTATACCTGAAGAGGATGGGTAATATGACTAACGTTTAATAATACATATATTTTGGTGGACTATTTATATGTGCACATGTTTGACAACTACTATATGTTATATAGGTTTGATCCACCCAAGGTAGTTATTGATGGTATTGTTAATTCCATTCGGAGTAAGTTTGAATTGGCTAGACCTTCATGGAAGAAGTTTCCAGAGTCTACTCGTGAGATGTTGTTTGAGGAATTCAAGGTAAAAAATTTATACATTCTAATTCATGTTTGAAGGATTCAAGGTAAAAAATTTATACATTATAATTCATGTATAAATATAATTGTGGGACTATATAGCTAATATGATATTAATTTGATATATGCATAAGAAATTTAAGTTGCTTTCTCACTATAATGATTCTATATGGTCTAATTTTAATAAAAGGGCATCTTCAATAATGACCCAACTTTTACAAGATGTTAGAAAAAAATTGCCTCTAAAACCAAAGTCTGAATGAAATAAAGACAATCGTGATTCAAATGTCGGTGCATCACTTCGTACAGGTGGTTTTGTACCTCATTGATTGATCTATAAGAGAATGGTAATTATAAATCTTTTTAAATATATTTATTTTAAGAAAATAATATGATATTCAATATTGATAACATACATATCTTTTTTTGAATATAGAAAGAAGCTACTGGAAAAGATCCTTCTGTTTCAGAATTTTATTTTCAAACTTATCGCAAGAAAAGTGATGAAAGTTGGGTAAATGATAAAGATGAAGCTACTTATGTAAGTGTTCATTTACTCTGTTTACTAGTTGAGTTCATTTCAATCTTGAAGTAGTGAAGCCGTGTGGGGAAAATTTTGATTCACTACAACTTGTTGCAATCTTGTACTCTTTAAATCTGGTTTTTATTGTAATCTTGAAGTCTAGTAAAGCCATGTGTGGCCTATTTCTATTCACTTGCATTGTTGTTGACATCTTGTTGTTCTTGTTATGGTTTTCTTCTTGTGTTTTTAAACTTGATTTTGTATCTATGATGATGATATGAAATGAGCTTAAAATGAAGAAATGGAATTCATTTAGCCGATCCCAACTTCTTTGGGACATAGTCATAAATGTTCTATTATGGTTCGAATAAGCGCTTTAGAACCATTTAGTTTATATGGAAGTAATTGAAATCGAGCAGTAGAATCAATGGGTCTGATGCTGACGTTTCAATATTTCTGTTAAGATTTTCTGCTTGGATTGTCAATTTCAATTGGTTTAACAGTTTCCCATATGTTGGCATGTGTCCTATGCTTTCATATATTTAGATGACTACATTCAATTGTAGCAAAATTAATTGAAGAAAGTCTTGACATAGATCGATGTACATACTATATCTGAAATGATAAGATATGTGCTTAAAATAATATCTAGATTGTTTAAAATCGTGGTAATTTGCTAAACTGTGATTGAGAACTAGCATACTAAAAAGTAGCAGTCTCATATATTTCTTTAAGATCTTAGAGATGGTGAGCCACGTCAGATAAACTTGAATAAATTAGAAAACAAAAGGTATCTTACTCTGCTTTGGGGGTTGGGGGAAGCATCTCTTAAGCTTTTTTGTACTATTTTGTTAATAAGCTGGAAGTTACTTGTTTAACAATAATCACGATGATCTTCACCTATTTGTATGGACGTAATCACTCTTTCTGGGGTATTATTCCATATTTATACATCGTAATTACTCTTAAGTTGATCATCTTTCTGAACCAATGCTTGATTATCTTTAATTCTAAATCCCATGGTATGTGGTTGTGGTATATTAGTAGCAATAGTGAGTTGGGGCTATTTATCCATTTCTTCAGAAATATGTTTAGGAAGCCATTGTTTTATCTCTCTGCCTTATCTATAAGCACCCTCTATAACCTGGTTTTGTCTCTCTTGAGGTTGATTATCCCTTGGTTCTTCATATCAACATACATGGCCAAACCTTGTCATTTTTCACAAAATAGAGGTTTCCAGTCATAAGCCACCTGTTGGTTGTTAATCTTCCCACTGGGATCAGAAATTTCAACAACATCTGGTTGATCTTGAGTCACATTTTTATCCACTAAGACTCTAGCGTAGCACACTCTACTTTATTTTATAGTATAAGCATTAGAAAATAATGGTCTCCCTAATCGGTTAGTAATTTTGCTAAGAGCCTCCGCTCCCCTGTAATTAAGGGGCAGGTTTGGTAGCCTCACCCATGGAGGTATAGTGGTAGGAAGCTCTTGAGTAAAATTAAAATTGTGGGTCCAATTTTGAAGGATCAGTAAACCTAGTTTCTATGTGTAAGCTACATATGAAATTCTCTAAAAATTGTGTCAATCGGCTAAGCGGCTTAATTAGTTAAGTAACCGCAATCACTTTTTTTGGTAACTAAACTCCATTTTATTACCAAAGAGATCATTACAACACATCAAAAACTAAGTCTGATAACATAACTTAGTAACTCCTAATCAATCTACCTATATTTCAACTTATACATGGTAGAAATTCAGTTGTGCTAATGTCATTGCAAGCTTAACCTGCTTACGTGCAACAAAAAAACATAGCTTACACTATCTTTCTCACCACTATCTTATTGTACCAACTTTCTTCTGAAATTTTCTGTTGTTCCTTTCTAGCCAGATTTTCTATATGCACTATGCTAAACACATCCTCAAAATATGAGAAGTAAATGATCTTACACTAGAATGAGAACTCGTCCATGTGATTTCATCCTGCCAATAGGATATTGACCTTGTAATCCCTTGCCAACTTAATGTATATCTTTTCCCATGCCCCTCTTGAAAATTAAGAAGAACTCAACAAAGTGTTGATGACTTTCTACATCTCCATTACATAGGTGACAAGTTAAAGTAGCATCCATACCATATTTGTGTAGCCTGTATTTTGTGTATAACCTTTCCAAAATAGCCAACCTAAGAATGAAAATCCATTTTTTTGGTGCCAAACTATTACAAACAAGTCTCTTCTAGTGTACCTTTGAAAAATTACCTTATAGCTTCATGCACATTTCCTTGATGGAGTAGTTCTCTATACTTATCACATCTACTTAACTCACACTAGCCTTAATATAGTACTTTTTTTCTTTGGAAACTTTTTCCAACACCTTACACAAAGCTTGTAGAGGAATGATATCCCATATCAATCCATCTTTAACATAATATCTATGCACCCAGTGTATACACAAGGAGTACTTCATTTTACACAAGTTCTAAATAAGCTTTGAAATGGTTGCCTTGTTCCAAGCGGCCATAGAGATGGAATTCAGACCTCCAGCAGTAGTAGGTATACAGAGTTTGTCCCATGCTATGAAAACCTTTTTGGTATTTGAACCCTTTGTCCCTTTGTAGTATGGCCAGTTGTTTTGTAAAGTACTCCATAGTAATCACAAATAGATAAAGGGATAAATTTCTCATCTCAGATGCCTCTAGTATAGTCCAGACCAATGGCTAGATCTGACCAAATAATATAGCTAACTAGGTATGAACATGTGTCTAGCAATCATATAACTCCTGGTACTGATCCATATACTATTTTAAGAACTCCTGAGACATACTAACCATTCCAAAAACCAACGACCGAGGGGGCACTATAGAAGCTAAAGTTGGGGCTGAAATACCTGCAACCCCCTTACTACCTGCCATAGAAGTAGCTCTACCCTCAGACTGCTGGTATCAATATCTCTACCTAGTATTATTCTATCAGCATTCTCAGTCGAAACAAAAAGCCTCTCAAAGTGGATCACACCTAAATATCAGTTAGAGTTCCAGTAATCCTTTTATATAAAAAGGGAGTTGGCAGTACAATTAGACGACCGTCTATATAGGGATACATTGATCTAGTGTAGTTCTCAATAATACACCTACATTAGTAGATAAGAATATATCAGGGATGTAAATTTTGTAATAGTATATTAAAGAGGTCAAAAGAATTGAATATTATTTTTTCCACATAATTTTTGCATAATTGTACTTGTTCACTAGATGTATCTGTGACCTAACTAGCTACTTAGATATTGATGAAGTTTATAGGATTTCTTTCCTAAAGAAGGGATTGGAACTTGTTTGCATTTACCTGATGAATAAATTAGTGATCAAACACTGACTACGAAGAAAAAGGTCAGATTACCCTTACTTTTTAGGCTATCACAACAATTTCATCAAGCATGGCTGATCTTCAATTATTAATATTTAGTGGCTGATTATATATTATGGAGAGATCATGATATAAGTCCATAAGTATAAGTTATACAAGAGTTCTCCGACTACAATGTATTCAGTGTCCCACTTGTTTATCTATTTATCAAATCTGTATGAGCTACCAGATATCAAGGTCAATAATGTAGAATTTGATAGCAGTGAATGCTTGTACGAGTATTCCAGTGAATGTTTGTACGAGTATTCAAGATATCAAGGTCAACAATGTTTGTAAGTTGGGCTATTGGTCTCTGTTGTTGTCAACATATATAGACTAATCTCTGTTGTTGTCATCTAGTACATATTTAAAAATATACAAATCTCGGTTGTTGTCATCTGGTTCAATGGTTTACTGTTGCTTAAGTGCTATGAAAATGAGAAGTTAGTCTATTAATAACATAGCAGCAGTTAGTCTATAATATAAGATAATTTATGCTAATAATATCTTTCTTACCACTTTTTATGGTCTAACTTAACATATCCTTGCGCAGAATGAGTTTGAAATAAAGAAACATGAAATATTAGTTGCGTAAAGTGCATCAGCTATGGATAGAGAAACTAATTCATCTAGTCAGCCGGCTCAATTAAGTGAAATGGATATCTGAGTGCAATCTGTTGGTGGAAAGAAAAAAGGAAGAGTCAAAGGTCTTGGCTCCCTGGGTCGATGTGTAATGGCAACTAACAGTTCAACATCAACTTTGCCAAAAGAAATGATGAGATAATTAAGTCTCAGGTTGATGCTTCAAATGCTGATTTGTATGCTCAGTTGCAGAATGAGCGAAAGAAAAATAAGAGGATGAGAAAGGAATTACACTTGTTAATGAAGCATTTATACAACAAATCATCTTCAAATGATGAACACCCATCTCAAGAAGATAACCAAGATTATGAGGATGAAAGTGATGATGACTCTGACGACGTGAATGGAAGTGATAATCCTGATAACGTGAATGAAATTGATTCATACCCTAATGGTTGGTAGTTTTATTGAGAATTCAAGTTTGAAATATTTTGTTTTGGACCATTTAAGAATCATACATTATTGATGTGGATGTTTTAAATTATGTTTTTTTTAGTTGTAAAGGTTTACATTAAACTTGTTTTGAATGATGTTTTTTAGAATTATTGAAGGTTTTAAATAGATTTTTGATTAATTGTGAAATATTTCAAGTAATTTAGGTGTGAATTAGCTTCATGAAAATTTGTAGGTAAAATCCCTTTTTAATGAAATTTTACCAAATAATTCATTCAAAATTTGCTAATTAATCACAAATAAATCCGCAAATAACATACCTACAGATTTATTTTTGTATCTAAATTACCTAAGGATTTACTTCGCAATCTTCGTGGGGAATAATTTGTTATTTTTTTTGTGGAAATCTGCAGGAAAAATCTTTTTTTTTATGAAATTTTACCAAATAATTCATGCAAAATTTTGATAGTTAATCACAAATAAATCTACAAATAAAGTACCTGCGAATTTATTTCTGCAGCTAAATTAACTTGAGATTTATTTGACAATCTTCGTGGGGAATAATTTATGATTTTTTTCGTGAAAATCCACAGGTAAAATCCTTTTTTATGAAATTTTACCAAATAATTCATGCAAAATTTTAATAGTTAATCGCAAATAACGTACCTGCAGATTTATTTCCGCAGCTAAATTTCCTAGGGATATACTTGGGAATCTTCATGGGGAATAATTTGTGATTTTTTTTGTGGAAATCCGCAGGTAAAATCCTTTTTTATGAAATTTTACCAAATAATTCATGGAAAATTTTTATACTTAATCGCAAATAACTTACCTATGGATTTATTTTCATTGTTAAATTACCTAAGAATTTTATAAATCCGCAGGTAATAACTATCTACGAAGGTATTTCCTTTGGATTCTAATTGGTAAGAAAATCCGCAGGTAATCTAATTACTTGGGGATTTTGTCACATTATCCCTATGAAAATCCCCAGGTAATAAGCAGTTTTCTTGTAGTGTCACACCTCCCTAAATCATTACCAAGGGTGCGAGTGGTATACCAAATCGTACTCACCAACTGTACCTTGGGCAGATTCCACAAGACAACACAAACAAGCACCATATGACTTGACTTGCACCACTCATGTCTTTAGATATGACTCGTACCTTTATAAATAGTATCTTGGGTAGTAACTAAGCCAAGCTCACTGCCTAACAAATGATTAAACTATCAAGCCATCCCACAAGTCGTATTCAAGGGTACGATTGGTACCCTAGAATTGTACCAAGTCCAATAAGTCCAAAACCAAGGAAATTTTTCAAGGATCCTATTCCTAAATAGTTTCAATGTCTGAATGAGTTAACTTTGTTATTAAATACACTATGTTCCACATTTTGTAGGCACATAGATATTGAGATGAAAATATATGGATGCAACCTGAAAATGATCAAAAGAAGTAAAGAAGTGCAGTTTGAAGACTTGGAGAAAAACATAATCTCAGTTACCGCGATCGCTGTCAGTTAAGATCGGTCATCTAACACGATCATGTGAATTCTATCACGGTCGTGTTTCCATAATCATGGAAAAGATAGTGCAATCACGACAGCATGGGATTTTACCCAGTGGCAAACATGTCATGTCAATGTTCCAATCTCAAATTTACCCTAAAAAAGACTCAAACCCTATTATTCCATCATTCATTCTACAATTCTAAATTATTGAACATTGTTCTAGTTCTCAAACTCCACACTTGGAGAAGAAAATACTGTATTAATTTTGGGTGAAGAATAGATTAGAGTAGCTTCTAAGTGGAGAATTAGAAAACTCCCATTGAATATTTGTTTGAGTCCAAAGTTTGAAGTAACATTTACTTAGTCTCTAATAAATCAAATCAATGGCAATTTTTGTTATATCTTTACTTAATCATCTTATGAGTTTCTAGTTTTTCCTCTTGGTGTTATGTATGAATAGGTTTAAAGTGTGTGGGTTGTTATTGTTAGCTTCAACTAGTAGTTTATGTTGATGGGCTTTGCAAATGCTTGATGATAACATGGAATTTGTTGGTAAAAGCCTCAAATTTCCTAATCTCTACATCATCCTTGACAAAGGGATATGGGTAACCTAGATCATTCAAACATCCTTGAAAGAGGGGTTGAAGATGACATGAGCATTTGTGAACAATTACTTAGATTGTAGTTGTTCCTTTTTTGTTATGTTAGAAATAAGGATAAATTATGAAATGGCTATGACTTAGGCATCATGCTAGAAATAGGGATACCTAAATTGAGATTTGGTTTCCAATTGTTGAACATACCCATTTGGTATTCGAAAGAATCGATAGGTGATATTTTGGTTCTTTGGTAAAAGGCTTGCACCAAAACCATTAACCAAACCTACCCACGTTTAACCTACTAAAACTGAAGTTGATTGTTAATACCCTCATGTTATCTTTCCTTAGTAAGACATAACCCCATGATCTGTGCCTAATTGATTATACTCTAGTTATTCATAGCCCCAAATTAGTACTTGAGATACCTAAAAGGAAATAATAGTTATGACAGTTTTAAAACCCCTCATTTTTATATTCTTGTATCTAGGTTTGAAATTAGTAAGTATCCATTATTTTGAGCTAATTTGATTGTAATTCACATTGTTCCTCATGGATTCGACCCCAACTCTTGTTGGGTAATTTTATTAATGATGATTGTCTTGCACTTAAATTGATGTCTAAGTTGAGTGTTATCAATCATCAGTTATTCTCTAAGTTCATTAAGTGCAAATTCTAGTAGAGATCAGTATCTTTCCTTGGTTACATCATTTCTGATAATAGCATCCGAGTTGATTCTCTAAAGACTAAAGCAGTAAGAAATTGGGCTAGACCCATCATTCCATCAGTTATCAGAAGTTTCTTGGGCTTAGCTGGTTACTACATATGGTTTGTTGAAGGGTTTTCTTCTATTGATTCTCCCATGTCTCGACTAACCTAGAAGAAAGTCAAATTTTAGTGGTAATATTTCTGCGAAAAGAGTTTTCAGGACTTTAATGCTTGACTCATTTCCGCACCAGTCTTGACTTTGCCAAATAGCATAGATGGGGTTGTAGTTTATTGTGACGCATATAGAGTTGGTCTTGGTTGTGTGTTAATGCAGCGAGGTAATGTCATAGCCTACACCTCTAGAAAGCTTAAACCCCATGAGATGAATTACCCAACCCACAATCTTGAGTTAGCAATTGTTGTCTTTTCCTTAAAGATTTGGAGGAATTACATTTATGGAGTTTATACTGATATGGTCATGGATCACAAGACTTTAAAGTATATGTTCACATAGAAAAACCTGGATTTTTGTCAAAGAAGGTGGATTGAATTGTTGAAAGACTATGATAGGAGTATTTGCATCACCCGTGTAAGGCTAATGCAGTGGTGGATGCCCTAAGTAGATAATATATGGGTAGTGTTGCTTATGTTGAGGATGAAAGAAGGAGTTAGTCTGTGAGGTTCATTAGCTTTCTAGGTTAGTTTTTTTGTTTTTTGATTCGGCCGAATGGGTTGAGAACAGTTCGGAATATTCATATATTGCCAAAGTAAAATATAAAGAAGGACAGGGATCCTATTTTGATCAAGTTGAAAGAGGCAGTCGGGGGTCAGAAGGTTGAGGTTTTCTTCCAAGGGGTAGATGGTGTTCTTCATTGTCAAGGCAGACTATGTGTTCCATGTTTTAATGGTTTTAGACAGCGAATATTAGATGAAGTGAATGGTGCATGATAATATATTCACCCAAGATCCACTAAGATTGTCACGACCAGAGACTACCCCCTAGTTGTAATGCGGTGCTTGAAACCACAAGTGATCCCAAGCTAACCCATGAACTGGTATACTATTAAGCAACTGAATTATAATATATTAAATAGTGGGTTCTATTGTGTGGAAATATAATCGTGATAAAATCTGGGAAATTATAATACTGATATAATTTACAATATGATAAAACTGAGGAAAGAACTGAAATTACATGACTGACTCTGACTGCCATCTATGAAGCCTCTACTATAATGACTATAGATAGATGGGACATGCCTCCAACTACCACTAATCAATACATATGAATAATAAGAATAAGGTACATGAACAACATCTTGATGGAGTCCCCGAAATAGGATAACTCATCACCTGCTGGCTGGAAACTATTATTGTCTGATCATGATGTATGGGCTACAGCAGATAACTACATTATGAAATAATGTAGCCACACATACATATATCTGGATTAGTACTTCTAGAATGTACTAAGTAAGAGGGGGTCAATGCAATAAGTAAAACTGATTTCATATATAATCTTAAAACATGTATGACTAGGTGTAAATAGACTCACTAAGAGACTGAAATAGACTGAAAACTGAAATATATTAAAACATGAGTAACAAACATGATCTAATAAGCTGGTGAATCACTACAATTTGTTTCATAACGTTTTCCTATTATAATATAAATAGAACCAAAACTGGGATACGGTAAAACATGAATACGTGAACATTCAAAAATAAACATATATGTACTAAACTAATTTGATTAACTGAATAACTGATGCCTGGGTGACGGAATGAGTGAAATCTAAGAAAAAGGTGTAACTAGCGTATACGTACTGAGTAGCTGATATATGAATATGGACTACTAAACAACATGAGATCGCTAAGCACAAATGCATGAAAACTATAAAATCTGAGAATGCAAGACCAAGCATAAGAATATTTCTAAAATAATCTGTAAATTGAAATACTGAAATCAGATAACTGAATAACTGAGATTCTTTATGCTATGTTCTTGCAAACCTGAACTGAGAATATGCTTAATACTAGACTGAGATGGTGGGAGGTATCATCTAATTGACATGCCCCAATATGAGAAAATTAGGCTCAAACTTGTAACCCCAGTTGGAATGGTGTCAATACCTTGCCACGGGTACTAACACTAGCTGTGTGGATCAACTAAGTGATGTCCTGAAGGACTAACGAGTTACCCACTACTGGTAGGTGCCCTGGTGAGATATGTTTCAACCTTCAATTACTAAGTTAACATCTCAAACCTACGATAGCTACGTAGTTCTAAAATGGAGGGACTGCTACTAAGAGTCATATCTTCTACTGGCAGGTGAGCCCCCATCTCTGGGTTTGCTCAATGCTAAATCCTACTCCCAACTAAATTGACTTGGATTATTGAACTGATCTAAGTTAAATTGATTATAATAACTGATTAATGAATAATGCTCGTACATATCTAAAACTATTCTGAAAGATTCTGAGACTAAGTAAATAGATAAGTTTTGAGTATTCATAACCCCAGCACTGAATAAAAGTATCAATAAGGACGTATAGAGTTTTACAAATGATAATAAGGATCATTATTCAAAATTCATCTCTTACGCATTTCATCGAACACACGAGGATCATGAGTTAAAGCATGTCAATAGTTAAAATATATGATAATAGCATAGTTGCAATATTAAAATCATGGATTAAGGAGTTAACATGTGAATAATCATCATCCAAATGTGTCAAGGGTGAATTGCAACAAAAGCACTTGGGAATCATGAACTTAAACATGGGAATGCCTTAAACATGGGAGCATAGCATGATTACAAGACTAAAATCATTAATTAGGGGATTTACATTGAATTCGCATTAAATCGGACATGGACATTTCATAAAAACATGTAAAGATCAAAAAAATGTCTTAAACATGAGGGAAGAATAGAGTTACATAGAAAAATTCATAACTTGGGGATTCATCATAAAATTAATTGAACATGATATAGGAATTTCAATACTCAAACATGGTGTCACTCATTCTACTTGAAAACACATGAAACCATAACTCGTAATTCAAATCAACAAGAGATTCATGGAGATTATTCAACTTAAAACAAGTAAAACTCATAAATTTAAATTCAAAAAGGGTTCTTGAACTCCATGGGTGAAAAGGGACCCATGGATAAACTCCCACATACCTTAATAGATGATTTCTTGAAGAAACTTGAATCCTTGACTTTCTTGAGAATGAAGATTGAATTGTTCTTGGTGAAGAATGAGGGTTTCTTGAGAGAAAATTTGAAGAAGATGGGCAAATAATGCCCTTTTGGATGCTATAAATCATCCTTTGGACATTTATGGTCGAAGGGAATGGATAAAAGTGCCTCTTGACCCTAAAGGAGCTGAAACAGAGGGGGAATAAGCTCCATGAAAAGTCAGATATCATGTTTAGAGAGAAATGCATTACATCACATAACTTGTTAAGAGAGAAATGTGTCACGTCTAAATTGCAGACCCTTACTGCCTCACACGAAAAAATGTCATAACTTTTTTCTCGGGTATCAAATTAAGACAAAATTGATATCATTGGAAAGATGATTCAATTATCTACAATTTTGTGGGTCTTTAGCTGAAAAATTATACCTATATCAAAAGTTATACATATTCAAAATAGACCCTTGTAGAATCGAATACCAAACTTTGGACAAATCAAAGGCTCTTAGCTCAACTTTGTTCTAAGTGATTCTTATGAATATTTTGCACCTCGAAATCACTTCACACACTACTATAAGGATCATGACGCATATATTCAAAAGAAATTCATGGGATTAGAGCTAACACACATAGGAACGACACTTTAAAGTCTAGCTCGAAAATGCGAGGTGTTACATTACCCTCCCTGGAATTATTCGTTCTCGAATGAGATTGGTTAGACTGAGAGTACTAAGGCAATTGAGATTATTTTATAAACATGCATGACTTGGAACATGACTGCATAACTGAGTCTCACCATGATACATAAACTAAACTTATTTCTGAGCATGATACATGAACTGAATTGATTTCATGAATACATACAAAGACATGAGAATAGTTACAAGGCTGAGATAGAAACGAGAGAGTCAACTTATGAGTAACCATTACTTCAAGTTGGATTGTTTCGTGAAGAAAATATTAATGGTTTCGAACATGAATACTCGCGGTATTACAATACATCTCCCTCTTGGGAAACTTCATCCCCCGAATGATACTTACTTGGTTGAAATACTAAGGAAAGAGTAAGAGGAATGGGTGGAGAATAGTTCAAAATATTCTTATATTGCAAAAGTAAAATATAAAGCAAGACAGGGATCCTATTTTGGTCAAGTTGAAAGAGGCAGTCGGGGATCAGAAGGTTGAGGTTTTCTTCCAAGGGGTAGATGGTGTGCTTCATTGTCAAGGCAGACTATGTGTTCCATGTTTTAATGGTTTTAGACAGTGAATATTAGATGAAGTGAATGGTGCATGATAATATATTCACCCAAGATCCACTAAGATTGTCATGACAAGAGACTTCCCCCTAGTTGTAATGTGGTGCTTGGAACCACAACTGATCCCAAGCTAACCCATAAATTGGTATACTATTAAGAAACTGAATTATAATATATTAAATAGTGGGTTCTGTTGTGTGGAAATATAATCATGATAAAATTTGGGAAATTATAATACTGATATAATTTACAATATGATAAAACTGAGGAAAGAACTGAAATTATATGACTGACTCTGACTGACATCTATGAAACCTCTACTATAATAACTATAGCTAGCTGGGACATGCCTCCAACTACCAATAATCAATACATATGAATAATAAGAATAAGGTACATGAACAACATCTTGATGGAGTCCCCAAAATAGGATAACTTATCACCTGCTGGCTGGAAAGACTAAGAGGATTCACGGGACACTTACAAACTAAATAATGATTGAATTGATGAATCTGAAACATGATGCATGAACTAAACTGAATTTACAACTTGTATGGTCATGAATGAATTACCTCATGAATAGGAAAGATGAATAAACATAGGAACTTATCTGTATGGCTGCTAAGCTAGATTTCTTGTTGTACATACTAAATCGTACGAAAAGCTTATTCTCAACTATAATTCCACTTCCAAAACTGTACTTCACTTGAGGCTACTTAAAATATTCACATGGGCACTGATACTCTATCTACTAAAGTTTGAGCTAAACTAAATTCTCTCACTATGATCAAGCCTACTCGAATCCACAAAATGCACACATAACATTGTAATACTAGTCTGAACCATGAATTTAATGCACCATGCATTTTCACAACTTCTCATCTCAAGAATAATTCTTATTACCACTTCATAAACTACATGCAACCCTTCCTAGACATTCACTAATGCGTAATGCATTCATTCACATATAAAAATGACATTCAAGCCTATCATCATAACCACACATGAACTTTTTGCAACAACCACAAAAGCATCTTTCTCATACTCTCTAAACCCCTATCAATAACAACTTTCCTACACTACCCCAAGATAACACACATATACTTCTCAACTAACCATGACATAGAAAAAAAGCTTATCCTCAATCTTTCTTCAACCTTATAGTCTTATAAGCAAACACATTACAATATTTCCTCAACATGAAACATTTACTCTCTACCATTTAAAAATTACTCATCACCACTATCATTTCAAAAGAAAAGGTCACTAAAAGATTTGAACATAAGAACCTAACACATGAAAGCATATATACATAACTTGGACACTTAACTGAGGCCTAAAGAATAGAGTACCAATGACATAAATTCATCAAAGAGATCTAAACTGAGGGCATACATGTCATAATATGAAATTCTCTAATCATTAAGAGTGTAGAATGAGTACTTGGATCTGAACATTCTGTAAAACATAAATAAATGAGTCATGAGCTACATAACCTGAGTTTAGAGTTCATGATTTCACGGAATATGATTCGTACTGCTAAGTGAATTGGAACTCCTCATACTAGGAACTGAAAACACACATGATTCTCTATGATGTGCATGAATAAGAACTATGATCATGGAGCTGACATGTAGGAAATGAGTAGATGTCGTGATAACTGAAGTATAAATAATAAAATAAGAATAGGTCAGTCATCTTCCTCCCTTAATACTGTTCTACAATACACTGGTATCACTACTAGAATCTGAGAGACTGACTTGGTTACTTGTTCAATCATCTCTCCCTTAGCTTTAAGTTATCATTCTAAGTCTATGGAACCCTTTTAAATAACTCTAAACTAAACTGCCACCACTTTACTCTAGAGTCTGGGGTATGCCCATAAATGATAAACTTACCCTAAAAGACTACACCTGAGAATGTAGGGCCCGCTACTAGTACTTTCTTCTGATATACAATTCTTAGCTTTCTATATCCCCAAAAATCATTATATAACAACTTAAACACTGACTAACTTAGAATTTTCAGGAGTATACCATACCATGAGTCCACACCATGTAGACTTTCAGATCTTTCTTCTATTGGCTTAATCATCAAAGATTCAAACTTAGATTCTAACACGTACCATGGATATCTCCAAACCTTTAATAAAACATAATAAATTCTATCATAGCCTACTAATATCACATTTCTAAACTTATATTTCTCCCTAAACCATGAGAATTACCATCACACCTACATACCCAATATCAACAATATATAATTTTGAATCAACATACATAAATTCTTGCATACACTGCTTCAAGCCTACTGATTCACTTTTCATACAACTAGCCACATGGATACATAATCAGGTTAATCCAGATAACACTATCATAACTCTACTACTCTTAAACTTCTTGGTTCATGCTTCTAACTCTAGATCATATGCTATCATAGGATACTGAGAAGGGATCTGAAAGCACTTTTAACTTTGGCTTAGTGCACGATTTTCATAAACATGAATGAAGTTCTTCAAGCTTTGATACTTTAAAGAACTGCTGGGATATTTTCTAGCTTGTGTGCAATCCCATAACTGTTTGTGGGGACTGTCTGAGAAAGCTCTGTCTGTAAGAATTTGAGCTTCACTGTTTTGTTACCTTAAAATAAGGTAGAGTTGACATAAATGGAGAAAGATAAGGATCTATATAAATTTCTTAAAGAATACTTATACTGCACGATCTGAGACATGAAAGAAGGAAAAATTTTCTTAAATGCCATGCAGCCTCTCAAAAAGTACAAACATCTTCGTATTATTCCTCAAAACTCTACTAGACATGGATTTATAGACACCCTAGGACACTTGAAATCTGTGCTCTAATACCAAGTTTGACAAGACCTGAGACTAACCCCTAGTCGTAACAGGTGCTTGGAACCATAAGTGATCCCAAGCTAACCCAAGAATTGGCATACTGTTAAACAACTGAATTATAATATATTAAATAGCTGGTTCTGTTGTTCGGAAATATAATCATGATATAATCTGGAAAATTATAATACTGATAAATTTACAATCTGATAAAACTGAGGAAAGAACTAAAATAATATGACTGACTCTGACTGACATCTGTAAAGTCTCTACTATACTAACTATAGATAGCTGGGACGTTCCTCCAACTACCACTAATCAATACATATGAATAATGAAAATAAGGTACATGAACAATATCTGACTGGAGTTCCCAAAATAGGAGAACTCATCACCTGCTGGCTGAAAACTGCAACTATCTGATCAAGATGTATAGGATGTAGCCGGTACCTAAGTTATGAAACAATGTATCCATACAGACGTATATGTGGATCAGTACTTATGGAATTTACTGAGTAAGCGGGGGTGAATGCAATAAGTAAAATTGGTTTCATATGCAATCTTAAAACATGCATGACTTGGTATAAGTAGACTCACCAAGAGACTGAAATAGACGAAAAACTGAAATATCTTAAAACATGAGTAACAAACATGATCTGATAAGTTGATGAATCACTACACTTAATTTCTTAAAACTTTCCTGTTATAATATAAGTAGAACCAAAACTGGGATACGGTAAAACATAATACATAAATGTTTAAAAACAAACATATATGTACTGAACTCATCTAATTAACTGAATAATTGATGTCTAGGTAACGGAATGAGTGAAATCTAAGAAAAGGGGTAAATAACATATACATACTAAGTAATTGATATATGAATACGGACTACTGAACAACACAAGATAGCTAAGCACAAATGCATGAAAACTGTAAAATCTGAGAATGCAAGACCAAGCATAAGCATATTTCTGAAATAATCATAAGCATAAGCATATTTCTGAAATAATCTGCAAACAAAAATATTGAAATCTGATAACTAAATAATTGAGAGTCTGTATTCTATGGTCAAGAAAACCTATACTAAGAATATATTGAATACTATATTGAGACTGTGGGAGGTACCATCTAACCGACATGCCCCAATCTGAGTTAATTGGGCTCCAATCTGTAACCCCAGTTTGAAGGGTGTCCGTACCATACCACGGGTACTAACACTGGCTATGTGTTGTCCCAAAGGACTAAAGAGTCACCCTCTATATGTAGGTTCCCTGGTGAGATATGTGTTAACCCTCAACTGGTAGGTTAACATCTCAAACCTACATTGGCTACATAGTTCTGGAATGTAAAGACTACTACTAAAAGGCACACACTCTACTGGCATGTCAGCCCCCATCCCTGGGTTTTCTCAGTGCTAAATCCTACTCCTAACTAAAGTGACTCAGATCACTAAATTGATCTAAGTTTAAATATTTATGATAACTGACTGAATGAATAATGCTCATACATATCTGAAATCATTTTGAAAGATACTGAGACTAAGTAAAAATCTAAGTTTCGGGTATTCATAACCCCCTATACTGAATAAAATTATTAATAAGGACATATATAGATTTACAAATGATAATAGGGATCATTGTTCAAAATTCATCTCTTGGACATTTCATCAAACACACGAGGGTCATGAGTTAAATCATGGGAATAGTTTAAACATATGATAATAGCATAGTTACAATATTAAAATCATGGATTAAGGAGTTAACATGCGAATAATCATTATCCAAATGTGCCAAGGGTGAATTTCAATGATAGCACATTGGAATCATGAACTTGAATATGGGAATGCCTTAAACATGAGAGCATAGCATGATTACATAACTAAAATCATGAATTAGGGTATTTACATAGAATTTGCATCAAATAGGACATGGACATTTCCTTAAAACATGTAAATATCATAGCTTGAATCATTATAATGACTTAAATATGAGGGAATGATAAAGTTACATGGCAAAATTCATAACTTGGGGATTCATCTTGAAATTAATTTAACATGATAAGAGAATTTCAATACTCAAACATGGTATGAATCATTATACTTTAAAAAACATGAAACCATAACTCGTAACTGAAAAAAACAAGAGATTCAAGCAAATTATTTAACTTAAAACAAGTAAAACTCATAAATTTAAATTCAAAAAGGGTTCTTGCGCTCCATGGGTAAAAGGGGACCCGTGGATGAACTCCCATGCACCATACTAGATGATTTCTTGAAGAAACGTGAATCCTTTACTTCTTTGAGAATGAATCTTGAATTGTTCTTGGGGAAGAATGAGGGTTTCTTGAGAGCAAAATTGAAGAAGATGGGTAAATAATGCCCTTTTGGATGCTATAAATCATCCTTTAGACATTTGGGATTGAGGGAAAAGGACCAAAATGCCCCTTGAACCTTAAGGAGATGAAAAATAAGGGGAATAATCTTTACATCACATCACATATCACGTTGATAGAGCAACGCATTGCGTCTAAACTGTGGACCCTTACTGCCTCACACGAATAATGCCATAACTTTTGCTCGGGTATCGAATTAAGGCTAAATTAGTATCGTTCAAAAGATGATTCAATTATCTACAATTTGGTTGGTATTTATCTGAAAAATTATACCTATTTCAAAAGTTACACATGTTCAAACTAGACCCTTTTAGAATCAAATACCAAACTTTGGATGAATCAAAGACTCTTAGTTCAACTATGTTCTAAGTGATTCTTATGAACACTTTTCATGTTGAAATAACTTCACACACTAATATAAGGATCATGAATCATTTATTCAAAAGAAATTCATGGGGTTAGAGCTAACATACATAGGAACGATGCATAAAAGTCTAGCCCAAAAATGCAGGGTGTTACAAAAATGTACAGTGATTTGTAGGAAATCTAGTGGTAGAGTGGTATGAAGAAGGATATTGCAGAGTTTGTGGCTAAGTGTTTAAATTTTCAATAGGTTAAGGTTGAACACCAAAGGCCTAGTGGTATGCTTCAGGAGTTTAGTATCCCCATTTGGACGTGGGAGGTGGTGAAAATGGATTTTGTGACAGGGTTACCTCGTACACATCATCAAATTATTCAATATGGATCATTATAGATATAATAACCAATTTATCCCATTTCTTTATAGTTCATACTTCATACTCAGGTGAGGATTACGCTAGACTCTATATAAGGGAGGTTGTAAAATTGCATGGGGTACCATTGACCAGTATTTCAAATAGAGGTACTCAGTTTACCTCTCACTTTAGGAAGGCTTTTCAGAAGGGTATTTCTACCGAATTCCATCTCAGTATAGCTTTTCATCCTCAGATAAATGGTTAGAAAGAGTGGACTATTCAGTCCTTAGAAGACATGTTAAGGGATTGTCTTATTGACGTTAAGGGTAGTTGAGATGACCAGTTACCTTTGATTGAGTTTGCCTAAAACAACAACTATCACTCCAGTATTTAGATAGATTCATTTGAGGCTCTCTATAGGGGGAGATGTAGATCTCTTTTTGGTTATTTTAAAGCAGGTGAGGCTGCTTTAATAGGGTTATATTCAGTATTTGAGGTGATGGAGAAAGTTTAGTTAATTCAAGAGAGGCTGAAAACTGCCTAGAGCTAACAAAAATCTTATACTAATGTAAGGAGATGGTATCTTGAGTTTGATGTTAGCGACATGGTTTATTTAAAAATTTCACCTATAAAAGCGGTGAAGAGATTTTGCAATAAAGGAAAGCTCAATCTCTGTTATGTTAGACCATATAGAATTTTGAGCTTTTTTGAGAAGGTAGATTATGAGTTAGAGTTGCCTGCAGACTTGGCACCAGTGCCTCTAGTGTTTCATGTCTCTTTTCTAAAGAAGTGTATTGGTAATTCAGCTTTTGTTTTTCCTTTAGAGAGTGTCGATGTAAAATATAGTCTTTCTTACAAAAAAGTCCCAGTTAAGATCCCTAACCATCAAATTCATAGGTTGAGGAATAAAGAAGTTCCCTTGGTTAAGGTTCTATGGAGAAATTAGCCCGTTGAAGTAGCTACTTGGGAAGCAGAGGCAGATATGCAAGCCAAGTATCCCTATCTTTTATCTATGAATTCAAATCCAGTGTGAGGTAATAGATTTTCCCTAAGTGATTCTATCATTTTCTATTTAATCTATATAACCATCCTTATGTCATTGCATGCATTCTTAAATTTAGCTCTTTCCATGTATCATGTTTTTGACTCAGTTATTTATTCATGATTCAACTCATAAGCATTCAGTGCACGATCTCTGCTTTATTAGTATCTTAGCCTTACCAGTTTTTATTCAAGAACTAACAATCCCAAAGGGGAGATATTATAATACCTCGTAAGATCCTAGGCTTGTTTCCTGCTTTGAGTGGTATATTTAAGGGGTCCGAGGCATGAATTTTACAATAAAAATAAGGGACTTAGTCATTTTAAGACCCCAAAATTTAAAGGAATTTATTTTTGGCCTTCACAAATCTAAAACATTGATTTTTGAGTTGAAACATATTTAGGGATGTTAAAGGGGTTTCCCAAAAGAGTTTTAGAATTTTTGAATAGGGTTTGGGGTGATTTCGAACCTCGGAGGTAGTAATCCTCTGTGATATTGGCGTGTCTCGAAGGATAGTAGGTTAGCCTCCGCGATAACCTTCGTGCCACGATGGCTATATTTTCTGCAGAAATTTCACTAACTTAAAGAGGTGCATTTTGGTCTTCCCCTTTCTAAAGCATCCAAATCCACGATTTATAATCCAAATGGGGAATTAATTTCCCCATTCTTCACTAGTTATTACACGTAAACTCATTCCCTATTTTCCCAAGACCATAACTTCAAGAGACTCCCCAAGAATTCAAGCATTCAATCTCCAAGTTTCAAGTTTTTCTTTAAAAATTCAACCAATTAAGGTATGTGGGATTTTCATCAATGGGTTCCTTCCACCCATTGAGTCCCAAAATTTCCTTTTTGCTCAAGCAGGAAATTTTATCCTCTTCTGTGAAAATATCCATGTTAACTATAAATTAATCCATGTTTTTATAGTAGTTTTGAATTCAAGCCATGTCAATAAGTTTTCTCATGTGAAATATGCTCTTTTATGATTAAAGATCAAATCATCCATGTCATTTTTAGTCAATACCATGCCAATTTATCAAGTTATGAATTAAATCATGCGAACATGCTATCCTCCAAAGTTCAACACATCTCTATGTTCAAATTCATGTAATTCATCAATTTAGTGAAATGCATTATATTTTGGGTCTTTGGATCATGACTTTCTAGCCATGTTTTAAATAATGCTAATGTTCTTAAAGTGTCATTCAATGTTGGTGGGTTATGACCACCCGATACCCATATGTTTACATATGTTTCAGCTTTTCAAGTAATAAGACAGTCAAATCATCATGTTATCATCATACTCAATTTGTTATGATCATGTTGAGAATTATCAATTGTGATGTCTAGTTGACCTTAGTCATAACTAGTGTCAATTAGTTGGGGCTAGGATTTAGCATTGAGCGAACCAAATGATGGGGGCTCACCTGCCAGTAGAGGGTGTGATCTTTATTAGTAGTCCCTGAGTTCTTGAACTATGTAGCCAGAATAGGGTTTTAGAGGTCTTCTATCCAGTTGAGAGTTTACACTATCTAAGGGGAACCTTCTAGTAGAGGGTGACTCTTTAGTCCTTTAGAACATTAGATTAGTGAATCCACACAACCAGTGTCACTACCCGTGGCAAGGTACTGATACCCTTCTAACTAGGGTTACAGGATGGACCCCAATTATCTCAGATTAGGGCATGTCGGTTACCTGATAGCTCCCACGGTCTCAGTTTAGTATTTAGAGTATGTTAGCTTAAGTTTGCATGACCAAGTATATAGATATCAGTTATTCAGTTTATCAGTTACTTAATTATTCTTTTTTTTCAATTATGTCAGTACATTTTTTACTTGGTATTGCATTTTTTACATGTTCCTGCATTTATGTTTAGTATGCATACGTATTACAGCCAATCCCTATCTCACATACTAGTATATTCAAAGTACTAATAGGTTCTGTTGCTCAATTCCCTGGTCATCCTTAGACAACTCAGTGCCTCTCAACAGGAGTAGTGGTGAGTCCTCATCCATCAAGGAAATATATGTTCAGTTATTTTTAGTATGTCTTTCATTTCAGCCATTTGGGAGTTAGTTGGGGGTTTATCCCATCAACTCTATATATCTTAGAGGCTTTCAGACTAGATATTAGATATTCAGCTCTTCAAACTTATTTTCAATTTATTCTGTAATTCAGACATGCTGGTATTCACTTTATTTTAATATCATATCAGACTTTTATTAGCTTAACTTCATCACATGATGTTTAATTATTATATTATTCAGTGCTCACGGTAGGTACTAGATCCTGGACTAGCTTTGGGTCACTCGTGGCCTTAAGCATCGTGTTACGACTAGGGGGTAGCCTCGGGTGATCACAGAAAATTAGGCATGCTCAGTTACCAGTTGCAGTAGCCATAAATAAGGAGATAGTTAATAGACTTAATCACCGAGGAGAACTCCTCAATAGGAATGTCATAGTTTCCAGTGGATTTCTTAAGGAAAGATTTATCATGATAGTTATTTTCAAACACCCGCTTATTGTAATATTATTAATTTGGAAGTAGTATCATTAATCTTTACCTCTTATTAAATCCTTTTTTAGGATGTTCTTGAGTTGGCATAAATCCTAATCATAATAGCCTCTATTAAGGTCGCAGTGGCCTTTAAAAGGCTGCCATAGTAGCATAAAAAAAGGGCATCTCGGTGCACTAAAGCTACCGCTATGTGCGGTGTCTGGGGAAGGGCCCCACCACAAGGGTGTATCGTATGCAGCCTTACCTTGCATTTATACCAGAGGCTGTTTCCAAGGCTTGAACCTGTGACCTCCTGGTCACATGGAAGCAACTTTACCAGTTACTCCAAGGCTCCCCTTCTGCCATAGTAGCATAAGCTTCAAGAATTATGTTTGAGGCTAAAGACATAATCCTATTAGAAAGAATATAAGGAGGGGTGAAAATAAGAGAACTCATCACCAAATGGTTGGATACTATGATCTTCCTGACTATGATCTTGATAGTAAGAACTTGAATCTATATTACATAAAAAATATTAGCATAAGAGGAATATGATTGGTACTTTTTAATGTACTAAATATATGAGATATTTACTCATTATGAAAAATACTTAAAACGTGCATTAAAACTGGAATGAACCATTTACTGAAATAAATATTTAAAACCTTAGAACCTGTTTGTACCTAAAAATTGAGATGCTTAGTAAAATCTTTAAATCATGATCTAAAAACATTTGTAAAAATTACAAAGCTATAGAAGCATAAATATTTCATATGATTTAATGTTGGTGCTGAACATGTTGTAAAACCATATAGAATGCTAACTAGTTACAAAAGGAAAAGAACTAAAGTACAATTACCCTATATGAAATACACAAATACTAGTATGCAATGATAATCTGGAAAGTAATTATTTAAAAGCAAGATAAACTGAACTATGGTTCATGTGCAACTATTAAATTTGAAATTGTGCGAGGTTTTTTTAAAAAACATAAACCATGTGATCAACATGGAATCCAACCTGTAACCCAAGTTGGGGGAGTGTTCTAGACCTTGCTAAGGATATAAACCATGATTGGTGTGAATACACTCATGAGCCCATTTAGGGCAAGGGAAACACTCTTAACTAGAGAGTACCCTTTGAACCCACGGTGGCACATAGTTTGGGACTTGTGTTTGTTGAACCTGCGTCCTCTCGGTGCTAAGTGCTACTCCCAACTAAAAGTAAACTGATATACTAAAATTCTCTATAAAACTATTATTCTGAAACTGAAAAATAAGTTCTTTAAAAGAAAGAATTATAAATCATGAAAATTGAAGGTCTTAGTGTTTGACTTACAATACATGATATCCTAAGTCATCAGGTGTTCATAACCCGCCATCTTTCAATAATCCAACTATCATGATAAATTTTATAATTTGAAGAAAAATATGATATTTCATAGTACAATTCAAAAATCATGAATTTATCAACATACTGAGGGTTCATAATTCAAGTTATGTAAAGATACTAAAGTTCATGGGAAAGTATGATATGCCAACAAATATAAACGGAAATACATAAAATCATGATACATAATGCTAATAGTTTTGAAAATTGAAACATTATACATAACTTGATCATATTCTTTAAATCTGAAATAATATAATGTAAGTCATTCATGGACATAAGAATATTTTAAATGTTATGATATAGTTAAAAGAAATCATAAATTGTGAAAATATGCTAATGAATGAAAATAATCACATATAACTGAGTTAAAGCGTGAAATCCTTATTGGGTAATAAACTTAGTTCATGGGATCATATAATTCATGAATAAAAAATCATAATTCAGGAATGAGGATGAAAGGATATCCTTATTGAATAACCATATGCCTAAATACTTTTAATTCCTGAACAAAAGTTAAGAGGAATTTTGCTTGAAGATGAAGAACACCAATTTCTTGCTTTGGAGAATGAGTCGCTTGTTTGCTTTATTTTTTCTAAGTATAGATCCAATTTTTGAGGTAATAAGGGATTTAGGATTATTAAATAAACTTATCCCTCTTGTAACAGATGAAATAATGCAGTTTTGGGTTTAAAAGAGTGGGAAAAGACTAAACAACTCCTTTAAAATTATCTAAAAAAAAATTGGAATCAGTGTTGCAGACTCATCATGTCTGGAGATCATCGTGGTCTGAGTCATCATCTAGGAATAAATTTTGTCTTTCTAATTTATTGACCATGAGTCACCTAATGACTCCAAGTGTCTCATGACTACTCATTAGGTCTCCTGACAACTCATCGTGACTAAGTCGTCGTCACTGACAACATTGATAGGGCTTCAGTAAAATGGTCATAAGTTTTACTCTGATATTGGATTATGGAATAACTGGATATGTTTAAAATATAATTCAAATGTATATCATTTAGCGGTTCTTGTTCTCAAAAATACTTCAAAATCTATGAGTTATGCTCATTAGAAGTTGACTATAGCAAGATTCTTCACAAGAAATCAAGTGGTAAGAAAGGTTTCAACTTGTCTATGAGCTCGGAGTTATTTGAAGCCTTAATTTTTATTGATATCACTTCCCATACTATTAAAAATCACTAATTGTTTCTATATATTCTTGAAGAATGGTTCTAATCTTGGCTTAAATTTTTGGGGTTTTATAATATCTCCTTCTTAGGATCATTTGTCCTCGAATGAAGACTAATCAAGCTGAAATGATAGGGAAAGAGTTCGTACCAATCTAACATTGAATTTTAAGAAATGAATATCAACATGAAGCCTAAATTTCTAACTGAAACTTAGAATAGTCTAAAAATTAGGGAACTTTATAGTACTGTCTGGATGACTTCTGATGTTAGATAACTAACATGATACTGATTTCTAAATTTGGATATCTGTTATGGTTGGGACAAATTTTAAAAGGGAAAATGGACTAGAAATAATTTACACATAGCATGAATAAAAATCAAGAACCTCATGGAATAGACATATATATGAAACTCAGGATAGTAATACTAGATAAAAATATGGAAAACTACAGGTGCTTGTTTATCTGATTGCTAAAATAAATTTCTGGCTATATGGACTGACTCGTAATGAGATTTTATTAACTTAATTGAAGTATTTCTAGCATGGCCACATATGTAGAACTGTAAACTAATAGATAATGACATGAAATTTATAAGAACCATTGAGAAAGTAATATATGTTACCTTCAATGCTCCATGTTAGAGGTACTAATAAGATTAAGGATGGAAGAATTCAACCATGATCTAAGTGAGATATCTAAATAATTATTATAACATGGTTTGAACATCCAATTATGCTAGTTTGAGCTCATAGAATAGGAATGACTTAGAGCTGAACATCAGAAACCTCTGGTCTGAAGATAATATCATAGAATAGAAGAATCTTAGGTTGAAAGTAAGGTTAGGACTAATGTAGCTTATGTAATGTGTGATAATTCTATAACTTTGCAACATTATTTAGCCATGATCTTCGTTATGAACATACCACACTTGCTCAAAAAAAAAACTTTCTAACTCTCTTAAGGATACACTATAATTAGCTACTGGAGGTTAAGTCTAGTTATATTCTCTTACACTCTTCAAGCCTTACTCAAATATACAAATCTCTACCACTAAAATACCCATACACAAGAATCAATATTGGGAATCTATATTCTATATACAGTAAGAGAGATTAAGCTCAAAATACACTTCTTCTTGTCGGCTTAAAAAATCAACCTTAAGTTTTAATCAGACAATGACTAGACTAACCACCATAGGCCATTATCCGCTGGTATATCAAGAAAATATTCAATCTTATGACTCAATTTCCACTAGTATCACCGTCAAAATATAAGAAGGGTCACTGAAAAACTAGAACAGGAGTATTTAGAATAAGTGGAATATTCAGAAATCTTAACTCAAAGATTTTTATAAATTTGACATTCAACTGGGGTCAAGGAGTAAAATATAATAAAAAAACTTGTTCAAGAGATCTAATATGAGAGTATATATGACATAGCATTATCTCACCAGTCATTAAAGAGGTATCATAAGTACTTGGAACTGAGCATACTCTAAAACATAAATGAGTAATGACCCTTTGGTAATTTTCCATATTTCAACTTATTTCCACCATAAGGGTTTTCTAATATCTACCCCAAGTCATTAATAACTTGTTGGGACTAACAAATCGATAATTGGGCAGTTCGTTTGGTCTTTAAAGCCAATTCATAATTTAAAAGTCTTCGTTGGTTCCAAATATCCATAGAGTGAAAACTTTAGTAAAATGATCTTGGATTCAAATTTTGACTATGTCAATAGCTCTAGAATATCAATTTTAGTCTAGGTAGACCTTCTTTTTGGGTCCTAATACACCCGAGCTAATTTAGATAATTGGTCAGAAAGTTGGAAAATCAGAGATTTGGTATGGGAACCACATTTGGTTTAAATGACCTTGGATGGAAAATACAACTTTTTCATCATGTCCAGAATATCAAATTTAGAATATTTACATAATTTATTTTCAAAAATTAGATTCTGAATGAATCTCGAGGGTTTGTTGGAAACTTGGAAAATTTTCCAAGTTTGCTAGTGCTGGTGCATTGCTATTGCACAATGGTCACTATAATCACCCTATGGCGATTGAATAAGGTGTATGGATATTTCCCAATCGTGATAGCAATCCCTAGGTAGTGATAGCGATATCTCCATACCTGGTATGGGTATAAAATGACTCATTTAGCTGTGTTTTGGTCATTTCTCTTCATCCTAGAGATCCAAATATGCTAAAAGGGTGAGATATCTTTAAATTAAATATTATGGGTGACTTGTTAGCTTGATTATTATCTTTTATCATGAATATCTTTGGATTTAAGGTAAGAATTCTTCAATTTTATGCTTAAATCTCTTGATTATTTGATCAAAGCCAAAAAATCAATTAGGGCTTGATTTTAGCCAAAAGTTAGCTTAATTTTCACCTATTTCTTGAGGGATATGATTCATTGATCATGTATGGATGTTGGATTGACCTTAGAAATGTGATTTTCATAAGTAGTACCTACTTAGGGTTTTTGGTGTCGCTTTTTCGATATGAAGTACAATGGTGCAATATGGGTATATTTTTCTCGTATTAATTAGTAGATTACAATTTTGATAGTGTGATGGCATTTTGGGATGGTGAAGTAAGGATAGACATTTGATGAATGATGTAAGGATTTGTTGTTCGGTTTTGAGGTAGGCTTCTGTTTACTCTTCTTTGTAAGATAATGTGTGTTAAAAATTACGTATGAATGTGAATGTTTAGTTTGATTATGGGTAGAATGACCTAGCCTTGATTATTGTAGTTTGGGGATTAGATGATGGTTTTTGACCCATAAGGTGAAATGCTTTTTGCACTTTTAGAATTCTATTTTCTTTTACCTAGATTGAACTAATTCATAGAATGGATTTGATATAATGCTAGGTTTGGGATGTGTTTTTAGCACTGGAGGTATTGTTAGTATATTTAACCTTATTTTGGCCATGGTTATGATCTTAAAACTATAAATTAGGTGATGTTGACTTAAATACCCACGTTTCTAGACAAAGTTCCTATCTTAGGTTTGGATAGGTCTTAGTTGACATCTAAAAGTCTAACTAGATACCTTATCCTAGGTTGGGGTATAAATTTCCTAAATATGGAAGTTGAGGATTAGAAGTGGGTCCTTTCGCCCCAACATAGACCAAGACTCTTGTTAGCCCTTGTGGACTTAGTTGCGGATGTTTGGCCTAGTTGAGACTATTGAGGCTTTAGAATAAGCTTACTTTGTGGCTTGGAATTGTGATAATTTTTGCTGAATAATGATTAATGTCTTATGGCCATGGTATTAGGCCTTTAGAGATTTTATTCCTCTTAGATATGATAATTGGCCTATAGAGATGATATTTATTATAGTCAATATATGACCTGTACATATTATATGCCTTATAGATATGACGTAGGCCTCATACATGTGAGATGCCTCCTAGGTATGAGATGCCTCCTAGAGGTAAGATGTTTATTATATATTATACCTTATAGACGTGAGATGATTATAGATATGCATTATGGCTTATAGAGATGTTATTCCTCAAAAACACATTATGACTTATTTAAAATGAGATGGATTATAAATATGATTTTGATAGGGTTTTTGGATATGTATGTGATCCAAAGGCCGTCATTTTGATGTTATAATTATTCCGAGCACATTATTGGGCCTAAGCCAGCGTTTTAATATGAGTTGACCATCCGGGAAGTGTCTATCCTTGTAAAGGATGTAATTATATTTTATTGATATATTACTGCTTATGGTTCTATTGTATAAATATTAGTGATGCATAGATTTGTTACATTCATGATCGTTGCATCGATGATTGATATGATTTCGATTAGATTATAATATTATTATTGTTGTCACTAACTAAGGTCTAAAGCCCACTTTCTGCCTTAAAAACTTATTTCTTCATAATAATAAATGTTTGTTTTCATGAATAACTTATATGTGATAGTGGTTAATAGTGATGTTTTATAACATGTAACCAGGACAGCTTTCGAACATACTCGTAACTATATTAGGATACTTCCCTGATCATGGCGAGACTGAAGTGCATAAAATCTATTCTGGCGTTGACTACTGATGGTACTGGAAGTGGCACCCAGCCGATTCGGGTGAACAGACTGAGCTAAAGGACGACTGTACTGACTTCGTGGACCAGCATTTGGACATTCTCGAACTCTATGACCTGACTCGCCACATCTAAAACACATATCACTGCCCACTCTACACACTCCCTTATGGTTCTTACCACATTCTCCGCAAAGTGATTAGTACGAACACCCTTCCCACGACCTTATGACTTAGAGCCTGGTCCTTCATCTCTATTGATATTCTTAGACTTAGATACTGGTTCCTGGAATGAAAGCGTAACTAGTGCTGAGAATCTCTGATGGAACTGGGAACGGTTACTATCCCTTGATCTTGGCGTAGAGTTTTGTTCTAGCCCTCTTATTCTTTCTATGCTCTCCTCCCTCATTCTGCTGAGTGAAATTCAAAAGCCTAGATAGGACAATAGTCTACAAATTACTCTGAGCAATTATTGAATAAGCTAAGGTAGTGAAAGAAAATCTAAATTCAGTGTGAGAGATATGCTCATGCAGGGGATCTGCCTGAACGGGCGGAAGAGCTGACTGGTCTTTATTACTCCTTTCATTAGCTTCTATGGGAAGCATGTTTGGAAGCATAAGGAAGAGATGAATTAGACTTAGATTTTAACTTGAGCTCATGGTCACTCACACGACATGAATACTGAAAGAAGCAAAACTTTTCCTAAAACATCTCATAGCCTCACATCCATAAGTGTGGCGCGCTACACACCCATGCACAAGACTCTACTCGATGCGGCTTTTAGAATCCCTAGGAATCTATTGAGCCTTAGGCTCTGATACCAATTTTATAATACCCCGAGAGTACACCCTGGGCACCACATGGTGCTTACGACCCCAAAGTACCACAAGTTAACCCATGACTGATATCTGCTATGATCACTGTATAATAATCATGAAATAAATGCATAATTTGGATGAATTGCCATAAGGTTCAAAATCTAAATACTGATAAAGTGTAACAACTAAAATAACAATCTATAAAACTAAATATGGTTTGAAAACTAGTTTGAAAAGCCTGTAACTGAAATTGTTTGAAAGTTGAGTTGATGGGACAATCCCCCAATCCCTCTACTAAAATGTTGAGTCTACTAAAATACTAAAATAAAGCATATCCTCTATAGATGAGTACTCACTTCTAAATCTACTGCTAGCTGAATCTAAATCTATCTATGCGCGGTCGGGAACTAGCACGTCCGAACCTATGATATAAGACATCATAGCGCAAGAGAAAGTACACGTCAATACGTGAAATGTACTAGTATGCTAGATAAGGTAAGGCTGAATGCAAGGTTCATATGAATGATCAATACTAACTGAATGATATAGAGTAACTGAACACAAGAGTACATAAAAACTGAAACTACTGTAACTACTGAGTATGCAATACTGTGGATGCATGTGAATGTATACTATAACTGAGCTTTTCTGAAGCTAAGTACTGAATTTTGATAACTGAGTTACTGATATTGATGGACTATATCTAACAGTCCTGATTCTGTAGAACTGGATTGAATTCTATACTAAGACTGAAACCAAAACTATAGGGGTAATCATCTAACCGACATGCCCCTTTCTAATTTAATTGGGGTCCAACCTATAACCCCAGTTGGAAGGGTGCTTGTAATACCTTGAGCCTAGTGCTCAGAATGTTACACAGTGCTCATGACCCCGAAGAACCACAAGCTAACCCATGACTGATATTTGTACCTGTAAACTGCATAATATGACATATTAATGCGGAAACATGCACTAAAAGGCCATAAGGTTCAATACTAAACATGATCTGAATGATCTAACATCTTTGTAGGGTAATAAAATAACCAAAACAAAACTGAACATACTGAAGTCTGAAACATGATAGTCTTGAAAGCCTCTAACTAACTGAACTGTATGAGTAAGGAGTTGATGGTGCATGTCCCCAACTAACTCCAACTAATGAACTGATTAATGAGATAATAGGGAAATAATCATGTCCTCGAAAGGTGAGGACTCATTTCTAGCTCTATATGCGGATATCTAGAATCTACTATTGCTCTGGAGCTCGTGTCTCTGAACCTATGATATAAGACACCATAGCGCAAATGCGTTAGTACTTTGAATGTACTGGTATGCATGTGAGGTAGGCTGAATGCATGCGGTTCATATTCATGAACAATAATAATAACTGACTAACTATCATGAGCGTGAGAATACATACATGAGACATGACAATTGACACTAATACTGTGATAACATGATTACTAAATCTGAATATGACTGATAACATGAGTGACTGTATCTAACAATCCTGAATCTGATGGAACTATCTGAGATTCGTACTGTATTTAAGTTAACTGTATCTGATAGTCTTGAAATCTAAAGAACTATCTGAATTATATTACTGGGACTGATTGACTGTATCTGACAGTCCTTATTCTGTAACATGAAACTGTGGGAAGTAGTTATCTAACTGATATGTCCCTGATACGCCATTATGGCTGAGTTGGGGTCCAATCTGTAACCCTAATTGGAAAGGTATCAATACTTCTCCACTGGTAAGGACAATCTGTGGGCGACCCTCATCTAATAGTGTCCCTTATACAAGAATAGTGGGACCCTTATCTAACAGTGCTTATCCACCCCATCAACCCTCATCGAACAGTGTTGATGTCTCAACCTATGCTGGCTACATAGTTTTGGAATGCAAGGATGACTTCTAAGAATCACATCCTCATCTGATAGTATGTGTTGCCATCCTTAGGTTCACTCGGTGTTAATTCCTACTCCCATCTGAATAGACTCTGAACATGATTTGCTGAACTGAACATAGGCTGAATTACTAAATTTTGTTGACTGATGGAATACTACTGATATCTAACAACTGACTGATTTCATGAGATCATGGAGATTTCCTGAGTCATAAGACTGTCTGAAGTCTAAGGATTCATAGCTTAACTGAGAGTAATGTGAAAACATGACATTGGCTCTAGACACACAACTAATGTTTTGGGTACAAGTACCCCCAGGACTCGATGGAAGGAAACTGACAAAGCATGACTTACTTGAATACATAATAATAACCATGATACATATATTAAAGTATTTCATCAAACATATAATAGGCATGAACTTATACATACATGGGGATTTCATGATATCATGCTAGTTAGACAATTTTCCTTCATCTAGGCATTTAATCAAACATATTGCAGGCATAGTACATGTAAACATCATTGTATAATAATTAAACATCATGGTTCACTTCCAATTTCATCATTCAAGGGTTTAGTCATTGGTTTGCATGAATCTATATCTCTAATAATTAAACCCACATAGCAATTATCACCCAACATGGATTAGAATTCTATTTCTCATTTACCAACATGAACAAAGTAGTCCAAATCATGAAATTCATAGAGAAGATTCATAAACTTGAATTTAGAAAAAAGGATTCTTGGGATTCATGGACAAAAGGGGTCCATGAATAAACACTATGCATACCTTAGTTCATGAATTTGTGAGGATTGATGGTGAAACCTTCTTGAATTTGAATCCCCAATAGAAACCCTAGCTTGTTCTTGAGAGAAACTTGAGAGAAAATAGTATATTTTGGGTGAAGAATAGCTAAATCACGTGTTATTGGGTTTAAATAGGGGTAGGAAATTTACCCTTTTAACCCTTGGATGCGTCCTTTAAAATTGTAAAAAAAAATCCCGAACTGGACCTTTAGCGCGATGTGGCGCTATTGCACCGTGTCACTAGATTTTGATAATTGGGAAATTTAGGGATGGCGCAATGCGGGGACATCGTGTTGACACTTCTTTTGTGACCTAGAACTTTGGCACGACGCGGGGGAAATTGTGCTGAGACACTAGAAATGGACAATTCTGAATTTGGGCCCTGGCGCAACACGCCATAATTGTGGACCCCTACTGGAATTTTCCAAATGACATTTCCTCTTTTGGAGCAGTGCGCTACTAACTAATATGGCACTGTTTTATGATGGAAACTTGAAATAGTCATAACTTCTAACCCGGTTATCGGATTTAGGCGAATCTTATATCGATGGAAATCTTATTGAATTTCCAACATGAAAAAAGTAAAAATCTTGAAAACTCCTCATGGAATAACCATTATTCAATTTAGAAGCTAATACTAGACATTCTTGAGATGAAATTAGCTAGGAAAAAGTTTTAGGTATTACAGTGCTAATACTATGCCACGGGTACTAACAACTATTGTGCAGTCAGTCCTAATCTAGCGGGTGACCACTGAAATCAGTCCTAAACTAGTGGGTGATCCCTGAGTATGTCAGTCCAATCTAACGGGTTACATCTCATAACCTACACTGGCTACGTAGTTCTGGAACTTAGGGATTGCTTCTAGGGACCCAGTCCTAACTAATAGGTGTTTCCCCATCCCTAGGCTCGCTTGATGCTAAATCCTACTCCCAACTGAAAGACACTAAACTGACTATACTGAACTGGACTGATACTGAGATTACTGAGTTTTCCTAAGTTCTTTAACTGACTGAGTTCTACTGAGTTCTATAATGGACTGAGAGTACTACTGATCGTTACATGACTGATACTATTATTTAACTGACACTAACTCTAGATAAACAGCTAAATTGTCGGGTATTAAATACTCCCAGGACTCGATAGCATGAAAAGTAAAGCAAAGCATAACTTTGAATAACATATAAATGTTCACTTGGTCATAATTCATTCATAGAGACATTATATCAAATACTTGTTATGCATTAACTTGTATATGAATGGAGAACACATGTTAGCATGCTATAAAGGCATTGTTTAATTCTCATAGACAATTTATCAAACACATGGAAAGCATAATTGGTACATTAAATCATAAACACTTAGGGTTGGCATGATTACAATAATCAACTTACTCATTGAAGGGCTTATCATGAATATCATGTAGATCAACACATATTAGGATCAATTCTTGGAACTTGTAATCTAGATCATGGATTAAAATCAAAATAACATCATAGACACCTTAATCACTTTGTAAATTCAAGGGTTTATCAAGATAATCAAATATTCTTCACACTAATTATTCAATTTCAGGAAAAATATGCTCTTAAATCATGGATTGAGACCCAACTAATATCATGAACATGAATTCAATCTAATTCAAACATGAAAATCATAAATACACAATATCTATACTTCAAAAAAGAATTCTTGGACTTCATGGGTGGAAGGGATCCATTAATGAACATCTAACATACCTTAATTTGTGAATTTTCTCAGAGTTCTTGGAGAGATTCTTGGGATTAACCTTGATTTCTTGAACTAGGGTTTTTGCCTCTTGAGAGAGAATGATTTTTTTCTTGAGAAAAAGTGAAGAAAAGTGGCATAATAGGGAATTTAGGGCATAATTTTGTGTTTAAAGGCTAATTTGAGTCATGGGAAAAGTCTAAGTTGCCCTTGGGATTTAAAATCATGTAATTGGAATGCATATTAAAGCCTCAATGTGACACGGTGATTGGGTCATTGCTATGTCCATAGCGGCGTAGTGGAATCGCGGTGACTCACTGGTTCGTGACAATTATTAATTTGAGCCTTACCGTGATGCGGGGTAATTGCGGTATGCTACTGGAATTAGACAAATGCTGAAATAGACTTAAGCGCGACATGATGGAGGGGTTATCGCAATACTCACCGCAACGCGGCCTATTTGCGGAGAGCCACTATTTTTACATAAACTTGTCCTAACATTTAGCTGAACTTTTCTAAGTCGGGGACCCCTTATAAAGATTTAATAGACTGAGCTAAGCTTAGGATTATGTGGGGTCTTATAATATCTCCCCCTTGAGAACTTTTATCCTCGAATGAAACTAAATAAGATGGGAGAAATGATAAACTGAGAGTACATACTGAACATGCACAACTAAAGCATGACTGCATGACTGAAATTGCTGATATCCTGAGTTTTCCATACTAAACATACATATCTTAATGCATGAATACATGATTGAAGATACTTGATAAGCTGGGTTTGTATACTGAACATGCATATCTGATGCATGAGTACATGAATGAAAATAAATCATGAATGCATGACTGAATAGGCATCGATAATTGGTACCAAATTTATAATTATATCTTGAACATAGAACTGGGTAAAGCTAAGGAAGACTATTCTCTTAAGTTAGGAGTACTGATGAACCTGAGATCATTTATTGAACATGAATGTATGGGAACATGAGAGAATAACTGTGTCTAAAACATGATACATGGACTGAATATCATGAATTGAACTGATTCCTTGAATACATGCCATCACACGAGAATGGTCATACGGCTGAGATTGGAACGAGAAAGTCAACTTGTGGGTACTTATTCCTCCTAACTGGATCTTTCTACGTGAAGAGAAACTGAAAGGTTTAGAACATGAAAGCTCGAGGGTTATAGTGCATATCCCCCTTGGGACACTATGTCCTTCGAGGAATGCTGACTTGGCCGAGATACTAAGGAAAAGCTGAGACAATGCACGAAGCACCTACGAACTAAATCGTGAATGAATATCTAGGATCTAAAAATGAGGCATGATGCATGAACTAGGCTGAACTCGTAACTAATAGGATGCTCTATCTTGGAATGGTCATATTCATGAAAATTCAGATAGTACAACTAGATGAAAAGATGGGAAACGATACGAACTTGCCCGCCTGACTGCTAAACTAAACTGAATTCTTTACTTTACGAACTAACTCGTGTTGAAAACTTACACTCAACTGGAGCATTCCTTTGACACTCTTTATATAAGGTTCTAATGACTTTAGGGATCAATGGATCTTGGCATGAACTGAATAAAACATATAAGTAAAATCACAACTTAGCTAAAATTTTGTAACATAAGGCGAGGCTTACGAAACTTCATCTAAGATTGAGTTACTAAGCCTTATGCACTGTAACTACAAACTTTTTAGCTTAGACATATTCATCAAAAACTCCCTCTACAATACACTCCACCTTAGTACGGCACTTCACGTGAGACTACTGAAAATATTCATATGGGTGCTGAGCATGAAGGCTGAAACATACTAACTTATATGATTAATTGAATGGATAATAGTTGAATACTGGGCATGTAAGACTTAACAGTACTTAGTCTAAATAACTGGACTGAATTTTCTTACTCAGTTCAAGCCTACTCAAATTTCTAAAATACATTTAGCCACTTACACATCAACATGACATTCAAGCCTATCATTATAACTACAGCCTTAAGTAAAGCAAGCATGCAACAGTCTTTTCTCCCATCTAAGCAACTGCTCATCACTATATCCTTTCATATGGAGAGTTCACCAAAAAGTTAAAACATGAGGACCTAAAACATCAATGGACACTATACTGAATTTGACACTTAATTGAGGTCTGAGGAACAAAATATCGAGTTCATGAATTTATCAAGAGGTCTAAGTTGAGGCTATATATGGCATTATCTGAATTTAGATGATCTTTAGGAGCATAGCTTGAGTCATAGGAACTAAGCATACCGTAAAGCATGACATGAGTATATGAGTCATAAGCTGCATGACCTAAATTAGGAGTTTCTGCATTCATGGGACATAATTCATAATACTGAGTGAACTGGAACTCTTTATACTAGGAACTGGAACCGTACATGATTTTCGTTAATATGCATGAACATGAGCTATGATTATGGGGATGACATGTAAGGCATGAGTAGATATCGTGATAGCTGAAGTATAAAACTTTGCACTGAGGTAAAGATGGATTGGGAATCATCCCCTCCTACCACTTTTCTACGCATACTGATATTACTATTAAAATCTGAAAGTTGATCTTGGTTACTGATTCTACTATCTCCCCTTTGTCTTAAAGCCACTATTCTAATGCTATGAACCACTTAATCAACAAATCTAAACTAAATTGTCACCACTTTACTCTAGAGACTGGGGGAGACACTAAAGAGAGCTCAGCTAAAATTTTGGGTCTAACACAGAAGTTAACGGCTATATAGGGTTTACAAAGGAAAAGAAACCTTGGAATCTAACTAAGTATAAGCTTAAAGATGAAAGACTCAAAACATTCCCGTAACTATATTAGGAGAACTTCCCTGATCATGGCGAGATTGCAGTGCATAAAATCTATTCCGGTGTAGACCACTAGTGGTACTGGAAGTGGTACACTACTTATTTGGGTGACCAGATTAAGCTAAAGGAAGACTATGTTGACTTCATAGACCAGCCTTTGGACATTCTCAGACTCTATAACCTGACTCGCCACATCAAAAACATACTTCACTGCCCACTCTACACACTCCCTTATAGTTCTTACCATATTCTTCGCAAAGCGGATTAGTACGAACACCCTTCCCATGACCTTGTAACTTAGTGCCTGGTGCTCCATCTCGACTGACATTCTTAGACTTAGATATTAGTGCCTGGACTGAAAGCAGAACTGGTGATGAGAATCTCTGATAGAACTAGGGGCATTTACTACCCCTTGATCTTGGGGTAGAGTTACTTGTTCTAGCCCTCTTATTCTTCTTACGCTCTCCTCCCTCATTCTGCTGAGTGCAAGTCAAAAGTCTAAATAGGACAATAGTCTGAAAATTAATCTGACCAACTATTGAATAAGCTAAGGTAGTGAAACCAGCTCAAAATTCAGCATGAGAGACATGTTCATGCAGAAGATCTGCCTAAACAGGCGGAGAAACTGACTTGTCTTTATTACTTCTTCCATTTACTTCTCTGGGAGGTATGTTCTGGAAGCATAAGGAAGAGATAAATTAAACTTAGAGTTTAACTTGAGATCATTCTCACTCGCACGACATGAATACTGAAAGAAGAAAAACTTTACCTAAGACATCTCATAGCCTCCGGTCCATAAGTGTGGCGTGATACACACCCATGCACAGGACTCTACTCGATACGACTTTCAGACTCTTTAGGATTCTATTGAACCTTAGGCTCTGATACCAAGTTTATAATGCCCTAAGGGTACACCCTGGGTGCCACACGGTGCTTACGACCCCGAAGGACCACAAGCTAACCCATAATTGATATCTGTTGTGAGCACTTAATAATAATTAGGAAATAAATAAAAAAATTGGATAAATTTCCATAAGGTTCAAAATCTAAATACTGATAAAGTGTAACAACGAAAATAACAATCTGTAAAACTAAATATTATCTGACAACTAGTCTAAAAAGCCTCTAACTAAAACTATCTAAAAGTGGAGTTGATAGGATAATCCCCCAACTAACTCCCTCTACTGAAATACTGAGTTTACTGAAATACTAAAATAAAGAATATCCTTGATAGATGAGGACTCACTTCTAAATCTACTGTTGGCTAAATCTGAATCTATTTGTGTGCGGTCGAGAACCAATGCGTCCGAACCTATAATATAAGACATCATATCGTAAGAGAAAGTATGCGTCAGTATGTGGAATGTGTTGGTATACTAGATAAGGTAAGACTGAATGCAGGGGTTCATATGCATGAACAATACTGATTGAATAATATAGAGTAATTGAACACAAGGGTACATAAAAATTGAAACTACTGTAACTACTGAGTATGCAATACTGCATATGTACGTGAATGTATATTGTAACTAAGCTCTTCTGAAGCTAAGTACTGAATTCTAATAACTGAGTTACTAATACTGATTGACTGTATCTAATAATCCTGATTCTATAGAACTTAACTAAATTCTATATTAAGACTGAAACCAAAACTGTGGGAGGTAATTATCTAACTGACATTCCTCTTTCTAATATAATTGGGGTCCAACCTATAACCCCAGTGGGAAGGGTGCTAATACCATACCATGGGTACTAATAATAGTTGTGGAGTCAGTCCTAATCAAGCAGGTGACCCCTGAGATTAGTCCTAAACTAGCAGGTGATCCCTGAGTATGCCGGCCGTATCTAATGGGTGACATCTCCTAAACTATGTTGGCTACATAGTTCTAGAACTTAAGGATTGTTTCTAGGGACCCAATCCTAACTAACGGGTATGCCCCTGTCCCTAGGGTCGCTCGGTACTGAATCCTACTCCCAACGGAAAGACACTGAACTAAGTATTCTAAACTGGACTGGACTGATACTGAGATTACTGATTTTTCCTAAGTTCTTTAACTGACTGAGTTCTACTGAGTTCTGTAACAAACTGAGAGTACTACTGATCTTAAAATGACTGATACTATTCTGTAACTGACACTGACTTTAGATAAACAGATAAATTATTGGGTATTAAATAACCCCAGGACTCAATAGCATGAAAAGTAAAGAAAAGAATAACTTTGAATAACATATAAATGTTCACTTGGTCATAATTGATTCATAAAGACATTTCATCAAATACTTGTAAAGCATTAACATGTACATGAATGGGGAATACATGTTAGCATGCTATAATGGAATTGTTTTATTCTCATAGACAATTTATCAAACACATGGAAAGAATAATTGGTACATTAAATCTTAAACACTTAGGGATGACATGATTTCAACAATCAACTTGCTCATTGAAGGTCTTATCATAAATATCATGTAGTTCAACATATATTATGATCAATTCTTGGAACTTGTAATCTAAATCATGGATTAAAATCAAAATAACATCATAGACACCTTAATCATTTTGTAAATTCAAGGGTTTATAAAGATAATCAAATATTCTTCACACTTGTTGTTCAATTTCAAAAAAAACATGCACTTAAATCAAGGATTCAGACCCAACTAATATCATGAACATGAATTAAATCTAATTCAAACATGGAAATCATAAATACACAATCTCTGTACTTCGAAAAAGAATTCTTGGAATTCATGGGTGGAAGGGACCCATTAATGAACATCTAACGTACCTTAATTTATGATTTTTTTGGGAGTTCTTGGAGAGATTCTTAGGATTGACCTTGATTTCTTGAACTAGGGTTTTTACCTCTTGAGAGAGAATGATTTTGTTCTTGAGAGAAAGTGAAGAAAAGTGACATAATAGGGTATTTAGGGCATAATTTTGTGTTTAAAGGCTGATCTGAGTCATGACCAAAGTCTAAGTTTCCCTTGAGATTTAAAATCCCATAACTGGAATGCATATTAAAGCCTCAACATAACGCGGTGACTGGGTCCTCGCTATATCCATAGCGGCATGGTGGAATCGCGGTGACTCACTGGTTTGTGACAATTATCGATTTGAGCCTCACCGTGATGTGAGGTAATCGCGGTGAGCTGCTAGAATTTGATAAATGTCAAAATGGCCTTCAGCGCAACACGATGGAGGGCTCATTATGAAACTCACCGCGATGCGGCCTAATCGCGGTGATCCACTATTTTTACATAAACTTGTCCTAATATTTAGCTGAACTTTTCTAAGTTGGGGACCCCTTATCAAGTTTTAATGGACTGATCTAGGCTTAGGATTTTGCAGGGTCTTACAATATGTTAGTCTCATGGACATGAATAGGATAGGTTATCCCTATTATATCATTGACCTGAGAAATTGGATGTGACAAATTGGTATTAGAGCCTAGGCATCACCATTGTATTAGTACAAGAGCTAAGTCTTAGTAGAGTCATTCGAATCGGTGTTGATACATATGTAACTATCTTTAGGAGGCTACATAGACATTCTAGGAAACTCATTTCTTGATTTCTTTCCAGGTGTCCGCATTGTAATAAACCTTAAACATATTCTTTAACTCTATTCTGTCCCTAAATGGCTGATGTGAGATGGTCGATGGATGCGAATAAAACATCAACCCGTGTTTTAGAGCTTCAGTGCAGAGTTGGACCAAAGAGTCAGAGATAGATATCAAAGATCTTTAGCGTTATCCATGGGATTTAGGGCTTTCTTAAACTCCAGTAAAGCTCGTGACTATGTTATCTCTTTGAAGTTCAATATTGGGGTTCTGAGTATGTTGCAAATCCTTCCTAGCCATGGATGAAATTTGATTCATCGAGTGATTTTCAGACCAAAATTGGGTGCATTGGTGTTCATAAGGGTTCTTTACTAGTTTCTAAGTATGAGATTGGATTTACTGAGTGAACCAGGCATTTTCCTATGCTATATACTTCAGAGAATGACATGGTGCACAAATCTATTAGAGGATCAATATTGCCACTCTCTTTGGTGTCAAAGCACATGATAGCAATTGGGTCCTTCTTCTCTAAAAATTTTTATTATGTGAGGGCTATAGAGAGAGTATTTATTAAAACCTATGGAGGTGACAGCATAAGGCCATGTCCTTAGTGTTGTGCTATTGGTATTTTTATTTGGGAGTGGGGATCCTTTCAGTGGAGGTCAGCTTCACCTACAGTATATCAGCTCTACGCAGGTAGTATTTCATACTATGAGTGATCCTCAATTTACCATGGTAATTATAGCAGGCAGAGTCCTTATCTGACCTTGCAGAGTTTTAGTATAGGTCTTCAGGCCATGATAGTCATTCTAGATTATGAGGGACAGTGTCTAAAAGTATTTTAAGATCTTGTTTAGTTATTTCGTGATGGGATAATAGCTTAGGAGGTGCCCCAGATATGAGTAAGTTGATCAGACAAAGCAATCATGTATTCCCCACCAGCCTGGAGTTCCTGAGATAGCATATGATTGTGGAAAGGATGATCATTAGTAGTAGAAAGATCTCTCAACATCACTTGGCCAGTCATTTGGGCTCAGTTTGTGTTCTCGTTATATTGGTGCTTCAGGAGTTTGCTATGACTGCAGAGAGATCAACTACTGATCTAGAGAGTGTCCCTAATATGGGATTACTAGTCTTTTAGCTTGTTTAGTTAGAGTTAGTATTCTTAGAACCTCAGTTGAAGATTTAGTTGGTTGGTTTGAGTTTGGACCCATTCAGATTTGTTCTCCCATAGATATATCAAATATATGGTTGCGGATGTCATGGCAATTGGTGTGCTTTTATTTCCCCTCATTTACCTTTGTATTGTGTGTATTGGGGTCTAATACCCATTGATGATTATATGCCTTGATGGGTTCATAATGATTATTATGTGCCTTGTTATCGAATTCATGATTATATGACTACCTTCGTGGCTTATTTCTTTTAGTAGTGGATGAACTAGATCTGTATTGATATTTTCTCCCATATGGATATCGCATTTGGGTTCAAGTACCATTTATATTTTCATATTATAATTATTGTTTTCCTTGAGTGGTACATGATATTAATGTTCATTTTGGTATGGCCCATTCATTATATTGATGTTGATAATGTGGTTGTTATTTCTATCACTGCTTGATGTTATTGATATTATTTGATATTATTACTTAATGTAATTAATCTTCACTGGGTAGCTATATAGACTAGTGTTATCTAGTTAGAATTTAATTTCCTTGCAATTCTCATTTGGCAACTTGAGTAGATATAGCCCAATTTGATGATTTCTTCCCCATAGCAATGTGAGGTTGATTGTTTTCCCTCTTGGTTAGCTGTGTTAGATTGATTTAGGAATGTATTGTGATGTCGAAGGAAAGTTGATCTTTCATTATTCTGTATGGTTCTAGAGTTGGCACTATGGTTATATTGCTTATTCTCGAGTTTGAGACTCTTAGACTTGCCGCTTGTATATAACGGTTTTTGCTTTGGCTATCCCTTTCTATGTAGCCAGTTTGTGAGCTTGATCAGTTTGGGTCCATTCTTTATTTTTGGCTATGTCATCGTTCAAAAGTGGTTTTAATGTTAATATCAAGAGGTATTAGATGCATCTCTTAGATTTGTTAGATTTGTTGCCTTGTGATGGTTTGCCTTTGTCATTGGCGTGGAATTTGGATGCTCCATTCTAATCATGATGTGATTCTTATCTTCCATGGAGTTAGGGTGATAGACACATGTGGCTTTTCCTATAATTGCTTCCTAAGTTGGAAAATTGGAAATTCTATGTCTTGAGTGTTTTTTATTTCATGTGGTAGGGACCAGGTGCCAGGTATGTAAATGTTTCCCAGGTGTAAATGAAAAGCTTAAATTGCATCTATTTATGGAATATTTATAGGGGGAAGTTTATGATCTACTATAGAGAAGGTATGAAGTCATATTGACAAGGGGAGGCTGGTTGGTAATTTTTTATATCAATTGACAACAAGGGACCATATCCCTAAGTTGCATGATGATTGAAGCATGGTGTTGCATGATAGGATGAACATTCATCTTTAGTTATGGTAATCACACCGATTAAATGTGATGAATGAGTATTGATGCTAAAAAACTCTCTGGCTGATTTGTTATCATCAAAAATGGGTAAAATTGTTGTTTCTTAATTTCATGATGAGCAGATAACTACAAAGGACCAGGTCCCTAGATCTCCAAGGCTACAGTATAGCTGGAATGCATTTGCACAGTTTTATCCTCTTGTGTAACAAATTGCGCAGGTACTGCTTATACTATTTAGGACACCTCGTCCAATCACATTTAAACCCTAATCATCACTCAACTATAAAAGCAAAAGGATACTTATCTATCAAGCGGTTTTTGCAAATTTAAAAGAAGTGAAATGTAAAAAGGCAAAAACACAATTTTAGTTAATGTTCTTTGTCTTTGTGTGCTAATAGTAAAAACGTTATTTAGTTTGATATTTGTTTGTAATTTATTACTTATTCTATAAGAGTAATGTTTTTTTTATTTTGAGAGTGCTTAGGTAGAGTTTCATAAGCTTGATACTGGTTAGAGTTAATCATTGTTGAGAGAGTCTTGGCAGAGTTGTCAAGTTAAGCTTGTAGTAGAGTTATTACAAGATAGAGGAACTTGGAGTTAGGTTTAAGTCAAGTATATGATAAAGAGGTTGATTATAGTGGATTTTGGAGAGCTTATGAGGGCAAGCTGTGGTTTTTTCTTCCTTGAGTAAGGGGGTTTCCACGTTAAATCAGTATGTTCCTTTATTGTCGGGAAAGTTTTACCTTCCTTAGTGTTTTATTATTTTATTGACTTAGAATGACTTTGAGGGACCTGTTCCCTCATAGTGTGATGCGACCCCAAAGATTTGAACAATTGGTATCATAGTAGGTTCACTCTAAAAGGTTCACACTTAGAGTATTTTGGTTATCATGGTTGTTTCACTTAATCTTAAAAAAGGAGAAAAGGTTCCCTCATACAAAAAGTGAGAACAATTGTAGGAGGTATTCCAAAATCCTGGGAAAGAAAAATAAATGTTATCACTGAATAAGGGGTGGAGAGGAAGGAAGCAAAAAGGGAAAGATCATTGACATTGAAGATTTTAGTGTTTGACTCAAGTGAGGAAGAACTGATATTTCCCTTCTGGGAACAAGAATTGTTAGAGCAATGAATAAATGTGGTCAGCTTAGCAAATGGGATGACAAAATTGAAGTTTGACACAAAGGTGGTAGTTCTGAAGATTTTATTAGGGACTGCCCAATGCATAAAATAGATCATCAAAAATTACTTAAAACTGGAAAAGAAAAAGTTAAAAAGAAGAATCAGATTCCATAAAAATCAAGAAAAAAGTATGCAGCTATCTATATAGTGAAGAAGGTGTTCGTTGTATGGGAAAACTCCTCTAGTAAATATGAGAAAGAAAATGTAATGCGCCCGGTCTGCACCCCATACGCAACACGGTGCTCATGACCCCGAAGGACCATAAGTTAACCTATGACTGGCACCTGCTGTGAGCACTGAATAATAATCCTGGAATAATAGGGAAAGATAGGCTGAAATGTCATAAGGTTCATATCTGAAAAAAATACTAAAATATTGATAAATATATACTGAAAACTGAACATCTGTCTGAAATAATCTAGCCTAGAAGCCTCTAACTGTCTGAACAAGGAGTTGATGGGACAAACCCCCAAATAACTCTGACTACTGAATATAATAAACTACTGAAATACTAAAATAATAACTCTGTCCTCGAACTATGAGGGCTCACCACTAAATCTATTGCTAATAGGCTGGGCTGCTACGATCAGGAGCTCGTGCATCTGAACTTATGATATAAGACATCATAGCGCAAAAGAAAGAGTATGCGTCAGAACTTTGAATATACTGGTATGCTAAGTGAGATAAGCTAATATGCAAGGGTTCATATGCATGAATAATAACTGACTGAGTAACATGAGTATGACTAAATAAGAGTACATATATATCTAAAATTGTTGTAAATATTGATTATGCAATGTTGCATGTAAATCTACTTTACTGTAACTAAGATCTTTGATAACTGAATTACTGAGAATTGAGTTACTGGTAACTGGATGACTATTTCTGACAGTCCTGATTCTGTAGAACTAAACTAAGTCCTATACTGAGCTAGGTGACTGTGCCTGACAGTCCTGATTCTGAAAACTGATTTGAGGTTTTATACTGAGTCTGAAACTAAAACTATAACTATGGGAGTGTTCATCTAACCGACATACCCCAATTATAAAATGAGTTGGTGTCCAACATGTGACCCAAGTTGGAAGGGTCTTAGCACCTTTCCAAGAGATACTAATAATGGCTATGAGTTAACTCTATCTGGCAGGAAGATATTTCGTCAACCCTCACTGGCAGGAAAATTGGTACGAGATGTATCAACCCTTATCTGGTAGGAAGATATCTCAATCTACGCTGTCTATGTAGTTCTGTAACATAGGGATTGCTACAAAGGGTTAAACCCTTCACTAACAGGAATACCCCAATCCCTGGGTTCGCTCGGTGTTGATTCCTACCCCCTACTAAATAGACACTGAACTGATTTCTAGACTGTACTAGGCTTGACTAAACTGTTACTGATCGTGCTAACTGACTGAACTGGATTGAGTTCATAGAGTTCTGTTAACTGACTGAATACACTGTTCGTGATACTGAGCTGAACTACACTGATACTGAGTTTCACTAAGTTCTGTAACTGATTGAGTATTATTGTTCGTGACATTATTGAGACTATTTTTTAACTACTATAGCTCTAGGTAAACAACTAGATTTTTGGGTATTGAATACCCCCAGGACTTGAAATCATGGAAAGTAAAGCATGGCATGATCTTGAAAGCATACCAATAAATACTTGTTAACAATACATTCACCTAGGCATTTTGTCAAACACTTGAGATACATAAACTTGTAGATGAATGGGTCCACATGATGACATATCATGATTTCACTATTCAATTCACATAGGCTTTCTATCAAACACTTGGGGAGCATGGTTATTGAAAATATGGATAGTCAACACATGAACATCATGGATATAATAATCAATTGTAATTTCAAGGGTTTAACATGCAAATCATAAAATTCACCACATGATAATTTAATTTCATGAAACTTGTAGTAATTCATGGATTAAAACCCAAATAATATCATGAACATGAATACAATCAAATTCAACATGAAATTCATTAAAGCAATCAACTTGTAGTTTCAAAATAGGTTCTTGAACTCCAAGGGTGAAAGGAAACCCTTAGATGAACACCTAACATACCTTGGTAATCAAATTTGTATAGACTAATGGTGTGTTCTTAAGGCTTGAACTTGAAATTGAATGCCTTGGGGTTTGTTCTTGAGAGAAATTTGAGAGAAATTGAGAGAAAGTGAGTGATTTTTGCCCTTAGGAATGATTAAACTCATGTTTTGGGGCTGAATAGGAGTGGGAAAATGAACCAAATACACCTCTGGATGTGGACATTTAATTACTGAAAACGTGCCCAACGACGCATTAGGCGAAGCGCCATGTCGATGGCCGATGCGATAGCTAGCACGATGCGTCGATATCATATTGGCTCATCGAAATTTGCATTGAAGTCTTGTGAAAATTTTTGGTTGATGCGATGGGCGATGCGACGCGTTGAGATCGCGTTGATCCACTATTTTGGACTCCCAAACATGCCTTAAACGATATCCGAAAAATCCAAAACTCACCCAAAGTATCCTATTGACACACCTGATCATGATTCAATCCAAGAATCGACATTCTAAGGTCATAAGGGTTGTAAAATAAGATCGCCAACTTAAGAAGGCTAAAAAAATAGTTCTAAGTATAAACGCTTAGCTGAAATCTCTAAGCTTAGAACCTCTTTTCATGCTCTAAAGGACTGAGTTAAGCTAGGATTCTGCGTTGTCTTATAGATAAAGAGTATGGAGATGATTTCATGTTTAAAATGGATGATAAGAAAATCACGTCTGGTTCCTTATTTTCCCTTATGGAAACTACTAAAGATGAAGAAAAAAATGGGTAGAAAAAGGGGATTGCAGCAAAAAATGGTTTATAGACAGTGGTTGTTCAAGGAACATGACCGAAAGGATTGATTGTTTTCTTTCCCTTAAGACACTTCAAGGGGGAGGTGTGTCTTTGTAAATGGTAAAAAGGGGTATAACCAAGGTGTTGGAAGGATTGGAAAATCACCTCATCATGCAATAGAAGATTTGTATTATGTGAATGGCCTTAAGTAAAGTCTTCTAAGTGTATCTCAAATCTGTGACAAAGGAAATAAAGTAAAATTCTATCTGATGGATGTACTGTATCAAGAGTGAAATCTAGAAGAATTATGCTCTAATCCAAAAGGGTCAAAAATATATATGTAGATGATTTGAGTCTCTAACTGATGGGGAATTAACTTGTTTATGTGTTCAAAGTGAAGATGCTAACTTATGGCACAGAAGGCTGGACATGTAAGTTCCTCCTTACTGATTAATTTAATTTTAAAGGACCTGGTCCGTGACATGCAAAATCTGAAATTTTGAGAAAAAAAAGTTTGTGATGCATGTGTTAAAGGTAAACAGACAAGATCTTCCTTCAAATTGAAGAAGAAGGTGAGCACTTTCAAGCCCCTTGAGATGTTGCATCTGGATTTATGTGGACCTTTTAAAATCCAAAATAGAGGAGGGAAAAAATATGTAGTTGTTATTATAGATGACTACTTTGGGTTCACCTGATTAATGTTTATAAGAACCAAGGATGAAACATATGAGGTTCTGGTAACTTTTTCCAAGAAAAATCAAATGAAGCTAAATTGCGAAATTTCTAAAATCAGATCTGATCATGGAACTGAATTTGAGAACTCTCAAGTTGTATAATTTTTTGTTTAGCATGGAATAAGTCACAACTTCTATATTCCTAGAACTCCATAGAAAAATGGAGTTGTTGAAAGGAAGAATAGAACACTCATAGTGATTTCTAGAACTATTCTGATTGATAGTGGTCTTTCGATGAATTTCTGGGCTGAAGTAGTAAATACAGCTTGTTATATGACTAGTGGGTGATTGATAAGATCACTTCTTAATAAGACTCCATATGAGATGGTATTCAATAGAAATCCTAACTAGACTACTTCAGATAATTTGGGTGCTAGTGTTTTGTGTTGAACAATGGCAAGAGAGAATTGGGAAAAATTAACTCTAAAAGTGATGAAGTAGTGATTTTAGGTTATTCCTCAACAATAAAGGCTTATAGAGTTTTCAATAAAATAAATTTGTGTGTTGAATAAAGTGTTCATGTGATCTTTGCTGAGTCAGAAAATCAAATGAACTCGGGTAATGGTGAAGATTCAAAAGTTAAAGAACTCATTCCTATTCAAAGGGATGATATTGTTGTAGATAATGATCAAGGGATAAATGATGCAGATGAGAGTGATGAAACTAATGGTGATCTAGTATATCATTCACAAACCCCAGCTCTATTATAATAACAACTAGAAGAAACTAGTCAGAATTCACAAGGACCTAGTCCCAGAGGAATCAATCTCGAAAGGCAAAACTGAAGGCACAAATCCTCTCATCCCCTTGAGAATCTGACTACACCATTGGAAACAAGAATCCAAACAAGAGATCATACCAGAAATGTTATGGAATTTTCAACCTTTTTATCCCTAATTAAGCATAAGAATGTGAAAAATCTCTAAAAAATGCTAATTAGATTAATGCAATACAAGAAGAACTTCAGCAATTTAAAAGAAGCAAAGTTTGGCATCTGGTCCCCAGGCCTATTGACAGAACAATTATTGGGATTAAATGGGTGTACAGAAATAAGAAAGATGACAATGGAACTATTAAAAGAAACTACTATATGTAGTTTTGATGATGAGCAGCTAACTGCAAGGGACCAGGTCCCTAGATGTGCAAGATACAGTACCACTGGCATGCATTGTCTGCACAGTTTTGTCCTCTTGTGTAACAATCTTGCCAGTGCTATTTTGTACTAATTAGGATAGCAGGTAGGTCCAATGATCTTATAGTCCTAATCATCACTCATCTATAAAAGGAAAGAGACACCACTTCATCAAGAAGTTTTTGCACAATTCTAAAGAGTGAAGAGAGGCAGCAAAAAATCTATTTCAAGATTTCTCAAGTATTGATTATGTTCTTATCTTTATAGTATGCTTAATGAGTGAGTGAGTGCTCTTGAGTGAGTAATTATTTATAAATAAAATAAACAACTTATGTTATAAGAGTAGTGTTTCTTTTGTTGAGAGAGGTGCTTAGGTAGAGTTGCCTAAGCTTCTGATTGATTAGAGTTAATCAGTAGAGAGGGTCGTTGGTTGAGTTACCAAGAAGAGCTTGTAGTAGAGTTACTACTAGCAAAATGAGCCTAGAGGTAGGCTAAAATCTAGACAGTAATCAGGAGGTTGATTATAGTGGATTTCTTTGGTACTTTTGAGGGAAAGTCATGGTTTTTCCCTTCCTAGGTTTCCACGTAAAAATCGTGTGTTTTTAATCTTCCTACAATATCATTAGTTCTCCTAAACTCTATTGTTTAATTGTCAGTGATTGACTTTGAGGGACCTGGTCCCTCACTGTGTGGTGCAACCGCCAAGGATTCCAACAATTGGTATCAGAGATATGTCACTCTAAAAGGTTCACACCTAGAGTGTCTTGTTTAGCATGGTTGTGCCACCTAACTTGGAAGAAGGGGAATCAACCACTATACCACCTAGATTCAATGGATAGTACTATAGGTGGTGGAAAACAAGGATGTTTGACTTCATTACAGCTGAGGACAGTGAGCTTATGGACATTCTCCTTGGTGGACCTCATGTTCCTGTAAAAGAAATCAAAGAAGGAGATGTTATAAAAATGGTTATCAAAAGTAGGAGGGAATTCAATGAAGAAGATAGGAAAAGAATTAATAAGAACTACAAGGCAAAGAAACTGTTAGTATGTGGTATAGGTCCAGATGAATACAACAGGATTTCTGCATGTGAAAGTTCTAAGTAAATCTGGGATGGCTTGAAAACTGCTCATAAAGGAACTACTGATATGAAGGATTCAAAAGTTGACATAATGACAACACAGTGTGAAACTTTCACTATGAAAGAAAGAGGGTCAATACAAGAAATGCATACTAGGTTTACTTCTATCACTAATGAGTTATACTGTTAGGAGAAGTAATTCCCTTGTACAAATAGGTGACAAAATTCTTAGAATCCTTCCTAAATCTTAGGAAATCAAAGTGGTTTCTATCACAGAGGATACAAACTTAAAAAGTCTAACCATGGATGAACTCATCAGGAACCTAAAAACTCATGAACCTAAAAAACAGTGAGGAAATAAGAAGATGAAAGTAAAAAGAGAGAAATCTGGCTTTAAAATCTTCAAGATTATGACCAAATAAAGATGACATTGACATTTCCTACTTGACAAAAAGAATTGTTAAATCTATGAGGAAAAGTGGTCAGTTCCAAAAAAGTGGAAGCAACAGTAGAAAAAGAGACACTATGGAAGTTTGTCATAGATGTGAAAGTCTTGAACACTTTATTAAGGATTGTTCAGTTCACAAAATAGATATTCAGAATTATCACAATACTAGAAGTAACAAAGGAAGAGACAGGGATCAGGAAGACAGGATACAACTGATCTTATAGTTAAACAAGCCATAGCTGGTTAGGGTGATTCCTCCAGTGAATATGATGAAGCTAAGAAGTCTGTAGATATATCCATGCTTACAGTGGAAGATGATAAAGTGACCTTTGATCCCTTTTTTTCCTTCATAGCAGACGCTAAAAGTAAAGAAGAAAAAGAGGTAACTATCTCTGCCATTAAGAATAATTTTGAAAACTACTCTGCTAGGAAGATAAAAATGATTTCAAGTGTATTGATAGACTATGTATGTGAACTAAATTCTAATAAGAATACCTTAGATGAAAAAGTAGAGAATCAAGAGCATGAGCTTATTGCTTTAACTCTCCAAATTTCTAAAACTGAAGAGTTGTTCACAAAGATAAAATCTAAAAATCCGAATTTGATGAGTAATCTGAAGAAGGAAAATGGTGTAGATGGTAAAGGGGAAAGGAACCTAAAAGGATTTAGATTGATCATAAAGAGATGTTGAAAGCTTCACAAAATACCTTATGTCAGCACTTCACAGGAATGAAGAGTTAGGATGGACCCGGTCTTCTTAAAAAAAGAGTTGAACAAGTCTCTTAAGTGGACTACTTCCTCGTTGATCCTTTATAACTTGAATAGTCATGGTGTTAATGATGGTATAGGTCTGGGATATCATAGAAAATTCCAACCTGTTGATTCTAAAGGAAAGGCTGCTTAAAATTCTAAGAACGAAGTCCTCAAGCTTTCATGTACTCACTGTGGAAGAGATGGACATATCAAAGAAGATTGTTAAAGTTGGCTCAGAGCAAGAATGATTAATGATAGATATATACAGAAGGGGAGTATCAATCATAAATGCTTAATACCTTTGGAAAGCATGAAAAAGTTTGTTATTGCCTAGATGGACAAAGAAGGATTTAATCACACCTCTGTCTTCCTACTGGGAACTCAAACTTAAATGGGTTCCCAAGTGTGACAAATGATATTTAATTCATGAGGGAGAAAGGGTATGCAGTAAGAATAATCTTCTTAATATGTAATTGCTTAAGAATATGAATGAAAGGTCGGATTGTATTCTCATTCCTAAGACACTTCAAGGTAAAGGTGTCTTATGTGAAAAGGTAAAAATGGTCAAAAATTGCATGCAGCTGACGAAAATGGTCAAGATCCTAACTATGCAGAAGGACTTTAAGGAAATGTCTAGTCAAAATTTAGAGGGACCTGGTCCCAACAAAAGTCATCTTAGAAAACAACTTGGAAGCATATATCTTCTCATCCCCTAGATATTCAAAGTTGATGACGGAATTCAAACAAAAGTCTAAGTCAAAAAGTTCAAGTTCCTTTTAGCATTCCTATTCCAAATTAAGCTTACAAAACTGTAAAAAAATCTCGAAGATGATAGATAGTCAACAGCAATGCAGAAGAAACCTTGAAATTCAAAAGGATGCCAAGTCTAGGACATGTTTCTCAGAACTATTTCCAGAATAAATTGTGATATATTGTGGTGTAATGAATAAAACAAGTTGAAGCTGTGATTAATCAAATCAACCTAACTTACTGGATAAATCAACTACCTTTCAAGAATTTTGTTATGTTCAAGAAGCGGGTATCCTTGGTAAATTAGGTGCATGCTGGTCTAACTCAGTACCATACCCTTGTAGGTATACACCCATGGGAGCAACTTTGGAGGTGAAAAGAGGTGACAAGCATAAACTTAAAGATTCACTCAGACTAGAGAGGGACCTGGTCCCATCTATTAAGTTAGTATCATGTATGTGAAAATTTTATCTGTTCTGTCAAGATAAAGCTGCATCGTCCCTTCCCTTATGTCAGAAAAAAGTTGTCCTATTCTATAAAGAAAGGCGAGTCACCTAAAAGTCTAAAATTTATTATATCTTGTTCCCCCAAAAATACCTTCCTTATGCTCATTATTCCTTAAATCTTGTTGCACCATCTCCTTCTCTAATAAAAAAGAAAAATCCAAATACCAAATAGCCCCTCAAAGAAAATGACCTTCTTGATGGATGCAACTCTCCTATTTTTATGTCCTTGAAAAGATTATGAGCTTAGCATTATGAAAAATTCCTTCCTAAACCGTCCTGAAAATATCCTTCTTTTCATGCTCTTCCAAATCTTAACTCCTTCATTACTAACCTTATTAATGAATAATTATCCCTGAATCCTCAAAATTGTTCTAATGATGTTGTGGTGGATGAAACCTGGATTGTTGAAAACTTTATTTTGTTGTCAAAAAACTCAGGAAAGTGCATAGTTAATCACAGGAAAAATAACATCAGTAAAAAACCAAGAATCTATGAAAAATGGTTACAAAGTTTTACTAAAAAGCAGTTGACTCTTGAGGGACCTGGTCCCAAGAAGAGAAAAGTAGCTGAAAGAAAATCTATGATCACTTATAATGGAAAAATAAAGGGGAGAAAAGTAAGGTTGTATCCAAGGAAGTTACAAATAGGTTCTTAAAGAATCAAAAGGTGTTAACTGGAAGGATTTTTTATTCAAATATGCTAACAGAACCTGGTATGGTGGAATTAATAGAGTTGGTTAAACATCCAGGTTTGATGCATCTTATAAAAGGACTTATTCCCACTATTTTTTATGAGATAGTCAGGGAATTCTATTTTACTTTGAAATTCTCAGAAGATGGGAAGAGTCTGACTGCATAGGTCAAAGGAAAATAAATAGAGGAACTCAAGTTCAACCTAGCTACCAAGGATGAAAATATCAGCAAGCTCAAGGTGACAATTTAGCATTTCTCCAAAAGAAGCCCACGTGACATCAAAATGCTCAAAACTGAGAATGTTGAACTGAATAAGAGGGTGTCAATCTTAACTGATAAGGTCTTTAGACTGAATAGAGAGATAAGTCATCTTAACAACAACCTGACCCTATCCATCAAAATCTTTTTCCCAGTCCTTCACCAATTAATCCTTCTTGATTCATGTGGTTTTTTTCCTAAGAACATTTAATTTATGCAATGCAATGATACTTATCCTATTTATAATTGAATCTTTGCTTTGTGTGTTACATTTTCTCTCTTTAAATTACAAAGTTATTCTTTATTTTAGTGTTGTCCTAGTGGCCATCGGTTAACTAATTTGTGCTTAATTTACTCTTGGTTTACTATCTTTACTTTTCAATGATGCCAAAAGGGGGAATATTGAATACATATAGTAGGGGACCAGGTATTAGGTGTTCTAGGTGAATATAAATGGCATTCTGATAGGGGAAAGAAAGTGATGCTAAGTGAATGATAAGGCATAATGACAGGAGAAAGCAAACATGGTGCTCTGAATGATAAGTCATAATGATAGGAGGAAGAAAACATGGTGCTCTGAGTTTTTGCTGCAAATAACAAGGGACCAGGTCCCTATGTTGCATGATGGAGGAAAAATGATGATATGGGGAACTTTCATCTTCAGGTGTTAAGCACGCTGATTAAATATGATGAATATGCACTGATGCTCAAAGTTTTATGGTTAGTAGTTTGTCATCATCAAAAATGGGGAAATTTGTTATGTGTAGTTTTGATAATGAGCAGCTAACTGCAAGGGACCAAGTTCCTAGATGTGCAAGGTATAGTACAACTGGCACGCGTTGTCTGCACAGTTTTGTCCTCTTGTTTAACAAACTTGTAGGTGCTATTTTGTACTAATTAGGATAGCTATTCCAATGATATTTAAACCTTAATCATCACTCAGCTATTAAAGAAAAGAGATGTATCTTCATCAAGCAGCTTTTGCACAATTCTAAAGAGTGAAGAGAGGCAATAAAAAATTTATTTCAAGATTTCTCAAGCATTGCTCATGTTCTTATCTTTGTAGTTACTTAATGAGTAAGTGGGTGTCCTTGAGTGAGTAATGATTTGTAAATGAACTAGTCATGTTATAAAGGTAGTGTTTCTTTTTTTGAGAGAGGTACTTAGGTAGAGTTACCTAAGATTCTGGATGGTTATCAGTTGAGTGGGTCCTTGATAGACTTACCAAGATAAGCTTGTAATAGAGTTTATACTAGAGAAAAGAGCGTAGAGGTAGTATAAAATTTGGTCTATAATAAGGAGGTTGATTATAGTATATTTCTTTGGTGCTTGTGAAGGCAACCCATGGGTTTTCCCTTCCTGGGTTTCCACGTAAAAATCTTGTGTTTTTACTCTTCCTGCACTATTTTTAGTTCTCCTGTAGTCTGTTGTTTGATTGCCTGTGATTAACTTTGAGGGACTTGGTCCCTCACTGTGTGGCTCAATACCTAAAGGTTCCAATTAAAAAAGTCAAGGCTAGTTGTTAAGGTTACAACTAGGAAAAAAGGATTCACTATGATGAGACTTTTGCCCCTGTAGCAAGAATAAAGGCAATAAGAATTCTTGTTGCATTTGCTGAATATATGGAATTTAAACTATTTCAAAAGGATATCAAAATTTCCTTTCAGAATGGAAACCTGAAGGAAGAAGTCTATGTCAAACAACCACTAGGTTTTGAAGATATAGATTTTCCTCATCATGTGCTTAAATTGAATAAAGTTCTTTATGGTTTGAAGCAAACACTGAGGGCCTTGTATTAGAAACTCTTAAATTTTCTCCTATAAAATGGCTTCAAAAGATGAAAAATAGATAATACTCTATTCTTAAAGACCAGAGGTAGCAACTTACTGATTGTTCAGATGTATGTTGATGAAATAATCTTTTGAGCTACTTCTGAATCCCTATGTGAAGAGTTTGCAAAGTTAATGTGGAGTAAATTTAAAATGAGAATGATGGGTGAGTTAAGCTTCTTCCTAGGACTGCAAATTAAACAAAAGTCTCAAGGGACAATAATTTGTCAAGAGAAGTTCATCAAGGAGATACTAAAGAAATATAACATAAGAGATGCCAAGCTAATTGATACTTCAATTAAAACCAGCTCAAAAATATATAATGATGAACTAGGTGCTTCAGTAAATGAGATAATGTACAGAGGGATTATTAGATCCTTATTGTACCTTACTATAAGCAGGCCACACATTGTTTTTAGTATAGGAATGTTTTCCAGATTTCAAGTGTTCCCAAAAGAGTTTCATGTGAAAGATGCAAAAAGAATTCTTAGGTATCTGAAGGGAACAGAGGACCTGGTCTTATATTATCCATCAGGAGATAATTTTTTGACTTGGTGGGATATGTTGATGTTGACTATGTTGGATATTGGGTAGATAGAAAAAACACTTCATGAATGACACATTTTTTTTGCTCATCCTTAATTTCTTGGGGATCTAAGAAGAAAAACTCAATTGTTCTATCTACTGCAGAAGTTAAATATGTGGTTGCAGCTTCATGTTGTGCTTAATTACTATGGATCAAGCTGAAATTAAAAGATTTTGGTATTGTTACAAACACTATCCCTCTGATATATGACAACACAAGTTCTCTAAACATGTCCAAGAATCCAGTGTAGCTTAGGAGGACTAAGCATAATGATGTGAGACATCACTTCCTAAGAGACAATGTTAAGAATAAGGTTATCTGTATGAAGTTTTGCAAGACTGAGGATCAGATAGAAGATATATTTACTAAGTCACTTCACAAGGAATAATTTGTAAAGAATAGGTTGAAGCTAGGTCTGATAAAATGACCTGACCTACCATATAAATCAGTGTTTTTGCTCAAAAATTGGCTATGATCCGGAGACAGGTTTAATTGGTAAAGTGTTTATTTGTTAGTCTAACTTAGTACTATACCTTTGCAGGTATACACCCATGGGAAAAACTTTGAAAGAAAATAGATGAGGTATGCACAAAATTGAGAATTCACTCAAAAAATGAGAGGGACCTAGTTTAATCTCTCAGGTTAGTATCATGAATGTACATGTTTTTCTTTTTGTTTTGTTAGAAAAAGACACATCTTCTCTCTCCCTGTCACAAAATTTATCTTACCTTCCTAATGAAGATTTATCCCTCAAAACATATTACCCCTCTGATAGTGTGATGACTAGTGATGCTAAGGTTGCTTAAAACCTCATTATGCAGTCACAGCACCCAAAAGAAAGTTTGGATAATCCTAAGAAATAAAATGACATCCTGAATACAAAAGTCTCCAAAGTGAAATCTAGAAATCCTACTAAAAAGTACCAGACTTCTGAGGGACCTAGTCCCAAAAAGAAGAGAATGGCTGATGGTGAACCTAGTAGGGCTTCTAAAAGAAGAAAAGCAAGAGACAATTGCTAAAGATGTAGAAATTGGGAGATTACAAGTACAAATTTAACAATTTTCAAAGGAGGGACCAAGGGTCTTTGCATAACTTAAGAGTGAGAATGATGAACTCAAGAAAAAGGTTACAATTCTAATCAATGAGGTTCTAAGCTTGAACATAGATATCAGGATTCTAACAAAATAGTTGTTACACTGTCTTAAGATCGCCTTACTTCTCCAAACCTTCTTCCCAAATCCTTCACCTTTTTAATTTATCCAAATTTTGTGGCTTTTTCTATGGAACATGAAATGTAAATCTAGAACTGCAATGATACCTAAACTATTAAATATGAATGAGTTCTTGTTTTTGTACTCTTTATCTGTTTCTACTTTATTTCTAAACGTTGTTCTTCGTGTTAGTGTTGCCTAGTGCCCATAAGTTAACTAGACTATGTTTAATATTACTATTGGTTTACTGTTTTAACTTTTCAATGATGCCGAAAGGGGGAATTATGATTTCATGTTGTAGGGACCAGGTACTAGGTGTGTAAATAATTCTCAGGTGTAAATGAAAAACTTGAATTGTAGATATGTATGGCATGTTGATAGGGGGAAGTGTGTGATGAGCTATAGAGAAGGTATGAAGACATATTAATAAGGAGAAGGGTGGTTGGTAATTTTTTATATCAATTGATAATAAGGGACCAGGTCCCTAAGTTACATGATTATGGAACATGGTGTTGCATGATAGGGTGAACATTTATTTTTAATTATGGTAATCATACTAATTAAATGTGATGAATGAGTATTGATACTTAAAAACTCTGTGATTAGTTTGTCCTCATCAAAAAAAGGAAAAATTTTGTATCTTCTGTTGATGACTACAAGGGACCAATTCCCTGGATCTTCACGGCTACAGTGCAGCTGGCATGCGTCTGCACAGTTTTGTCCTCTTATGTAACAAACTGCGTAGGTGTTGCTTGTACAATTTAGGACACCTGGTCCAATCTTATTTCAATCCTAATCATCAGTCCACTATAAAAGGAAAAGAATACTTCTCTATCAAGTGATTTTTGCAAATTCAAAAAGAGTGAAAAGGTGTAAAGGCAAAAACTCTATTTTAGCTCAAGTTCTTAGTCTTTGTGTGCTGATAGTGAAAACGTTCATGAGTTTGATATTGGTTTGTAATTGAATTACTCATTCTATAAGAGTAATATTTTTTTGGTTTTGAGAGTGCTTAGGTAGAGTTGACTATGCTTGATACTGGTTAGAGTTACTCATTGTTGAGAGAGTCTAGGCAGAGTTGTCAAGTTATGTTTGTAGTAGATTTATTACAAGCAGGAAGAACCTAGATTTAGGTTCAAGTCAAGTTTGTAATCAAGAGGTTGACTATAATTGATTTTTGAGTGCTTGTGAGCATAAGCCATGGTTTTTCCTTCCTGGAGTAAGGTGGTTTCCATGTTAAATCACTATGTTCCCTTATTGTCAGCAAAGTTTTACCTTTCTTAGCGCTTTACTATTTTATTGGCTAAGACTTACTTTGAAGGACCTGGTCCCTCACAGTGTAGTGCAGACCCAAAGGTTTCAACAATTTTACTTTTTGGTGGTGGTCTTGACATTGACCTTGGTTTTGAAATTGGTATTTTTCTTCTTTGATAATGTGAATCGTAGATGGCTCGAGTGATGATTTCTCTACTTGTATGAATTCAGAAAATCCACATCTCAGAGTTTGTTTGGCCTAGTGAAGCTTTGTGGAGTGTCTATCCTCGATGAGAGGCTCCTATGGCTATTTTTGTCAAGATGGAGTATTGGATTGGTTTGTCTTCGTCTTTAGTTGCATTCCTCTGGGTTGCTAGAGTGTTTGCCATTACTGGTGTGGTTTGCGACCTTGGGGAGTTCTTAAGTAATCTTTTATAGTTCATGCCCTCCAGCGAATATAAAGTGAATTTCTTGTGTTTTTAATCAGTGATTTATCCTCTATTTTGATCTTGTTCTTCAGCTATGTTTTGATTTTGACTCGGCATGATATGGTAAAGATATGCCTGATTCAGATAGTATGGTCGATGTGAGTATTTAACCGTGGCTTGGATTTGTTGGCTCAAATTTATATATGACACCTTAGCATGGAAGTTTAGAAGTTATAATAGATTTGGAGTATTAATACCTACCCGTTTTCAAGTTTAGTTTGGGTAGTTGAGATGGATCAGTTCAGCCTTGATGTTGAGATTTTATCTTGGAGTTGCAGAGCTTGAGTGCAACCTTCATTTTAGATTTGTCTCAGTTTGGATTCATGTATAGGTTGGATGATCCTACTTCGTGGCTACCTATTCAGTCTTCTCATTTTGAAATGGATTATAGTTGATAAGTATTCGGATGATAACCCATAAACCCAATATTGGTTTCTTAAACTTTGAGCTAGATTCTTCTATCTTCTTTGAGAATTTTTTATGATATAGTATGGTGTTATTCTCTGTTGATAGGACATCCTAGAGCGGATCATTCACTGATGAGTTGTTATGCCATAATCTTCAGGATTTTAGTTTTGATAACTATCCTTACTAGTTATAGCATAGGGATAGATTACATTCCTTGAATATCTCTATGTGTACGCCCAGATAGTGCCTTATGAGCTTATTTTCATGTCTGTCGTATGGACTTTTAGCGGTTTAGCTTCAATTCTTTGAGTTCTTTGTGATGATATTATGTGGACAGGACACAGATGATTTTACACCTAGTTTGGAGTAGATAGCAAGTGTATATTGGTAAAAAAAGGTTATATTTGGATTTTGAGTCGGTTTTAGGACTTGATGTTGGGTGAATTTATGCATTTTAGCGTTGCTATTCTAGCCTTTTTAGCCTTATTTTGAGGATGATTCATGTTCTTAATGTGGTGATAATGATATAAATGTGCATCTAAGTGTCCATGTATGTTTTTACAATATTTAATAGTGTTTCCACACAAGTTTTGATTCAAATTGATCATTTAGAAGTCAACCCAGAAAACTAGTGTGACTTGCTTTAGCTAGGTGTTTGTCTAGTCTATCGTATTGGGTTATGACGTTTTTAATGAGTTCCTAAGGTTGTTATTATGTATTTATATGTGAAACAACTTGTTGGTAATGTTCAAGGATCAAGACAAGAATCAAAACAATAAGTTAGAAATCAAATTGAATGAAGCCTATGCTTAGCTCGTGTTTCTAGTTCTCCGTCTTGGATGTTGTGTTATTTTGAGCTCTAAATTGTGGTTTTTAATGCTATAGAATGATTTTTTAATGGATTATGATGATATATAAAGGATTTACAATCTTCAAGTCAAGTGTAAACAACTCAAAAAGGCTTGGAATGGATCACGGAAGAACAAAACACAGCTTGACGCAAATTTGGACACTTGAAATGTATTGGGAGAGTGAGGGCACGTAAAAATGTATATGGGAGCGTACGACACATAAATAGACTCAGAAGAGGCCCAAAATAGTGTGTACGTGTGATGTTCATACGTCGCATGCTCCATTCCTATGGAATATAGCGTGCAACACATGGTCTGTTTCACCCATGGACTGCACGTTGATTCCTTCGCCAACACGGCTTGGGCTTACCTTATTTCTATAAATACAACTTTTTAAACGTTTTTATCACTTTTTGACATCTCGAAGGATTAATGAGGCTACCACAACTTCTTTTTAGGGTTTATATCTCTTTACTTTAGTTTCTCTCATGGTTTGTATCATCAATCCAAGGGATTGGACATTGAATATTTCCATTATAGGCTAAAATTCCTTTTTCGGGGTTAAGGACAAGATCATGACTACTTTCATTTTGAATTGATTTCGTTTAAGTTTCTTATCATTATTGGTTGTTTGTTTATTCTTGTTTTAACTATTTTAAGGATTAGCTACCAACAAGTCCAAATTACAACTCTCGTTAGAAAGTGTCAGCGGTCGTTGTCAAATATAGAATCCAACTGGGTTGGGTATCGAATCCCACAGGGAATATTGTGTTCACTAAGTATTGTGGTTGTTATTAAACTATTGATCAAAGGTTCCATAATAAAGTGGGGTTTTGATTTATCAATTGTATTCAAATGCTTGTCACAAAAAGTAATCTAATTGTAGATTGTATTGCAAATAGTAATTCAGTAAGAGTAGTCAAACTAGAGTTATGATTACCAAGATGCTTAAGCGGATATGGTTGTGAACTATTTCGAATTCCCAATGAACAATTCTAATTGCAAGAGTAATTGAAATTTATGGTTTACCCATTAGTTTTTTAACCTAAATGAGTAGCTTATCCCTTAATTCTTTCAAACCTAAGGAACATATTATTTATTCAACTATATTCTCACATGGGTTGATCAGGTTAAGGCATCTACCCTCTATCCAAAGGTTAAAGCCTTTAGATTTATGTAAACCCTTTCTTTTCCCAACAAACGCTTTTCTATTTGAACAAGTGATGTTCTTGGGCTCACTTTTCGAGTTTGCAACCAAGAAAAGTCATTAAAGTGAAGAAGGGTTTATGCAATTTCAATTAATCATGGGAAGCTCTTAGATTCGCAACCCCCAATCAACTGTTCACGTCAAGGCTCCCATAACTTAGCCACTCATCTCCATCACAGAAAGAGAAGAAATCATTTTGTTATTCATAAATTAATTCAGAATTTACTTACAAAAGTCATAATTATTGATCTTCAATCTTCAATAGAGAAAATGATAATGGAATCTAGATCCACAATTCTAGGATGAATCTTAGAGAAAAACTACGTACAATATGTTTCAAGTATGGAAACCATCCCAAAAAGTTCAAAAGATAAAGATCCCTAATAAAACCTAAAACTGGGTATTTATATATTCCCAGGTAAAAAGGATTTAAAATTAAAATTTAGAAAAACCGCGTCCAAATTGATGGCCAAACTGGTGGTCCGTCGCAAGATTGGTGGTCCACCACATGGGCCGTCGCTGAGTGTTTCAGGATGCCAGATTCTATTTGGGCCTGGTGGTTAGGTTGGTGGTCCATCGCAAGAATAGTGGTCCACCATTTTGACCGTCACTGGGTCTTCTGAAATCCTGGATTTTTCTTTGGGCCTGGTGGTCAAGTTGGTGGTCCATCGCAAGACTGGTGGTGCACCATTTTGATCGTCAGTGGTGTTTTTCTGCTAATTTCTTGAGTCTTATCCTTCAGCTAGCTCCTTACCCTGAAACACTAAAATCCAGTATTAAATGAAACCTTGGTTGCTTGAAAATATATAATTTTCCCAAGAAAAAAATGTACAATGTTCCGTCAAAAGCCGGAACATCAACACCCTCAACTTAAAACAATTTCTTGTCCTCAATCAACTACATAATACCATACTACGATTCTTAACCAAGAGAAACATAAGATACCTATGACAGTCAATCATCAATTTAGTTCAAAACACATTACCCTCTCCAAGTTCAATCACTTTAAACCCAACTGTGTATATTAATGGAAGTAAAAAATGAGACACAAAGAAATCAAGCTATGGCATCACATTAGCAAAAAACAACCATGCATATGTACAAGTTACACTACCTGAACAAGTAAGCATCTAGCAATACAACCCATGTTCCATTACAACAAAGAAGTCCCTCCTCACTTATATATGAAATCAAGCATGTCAATGCGGGGACGCTTAAGAGACACTTACTCTCAGAAAGAAGTTTCAATCAATGTATGTCAAATATCATAAGCTTGCCCTTATTTTCATCACCTAAACTTTCAGACAGTTAAGTTAGGATCACTATAGGACTTTTCTTCAGCTTGGAACGTAGGCTTGGGGATGGTATGATACGTAAAGATATTTAAAGTGACTAGGCCTCCTTGGAACTACACTAACTGTTGGAGTCTCACTTATTAACCTATAACTTATTTCTCCTTTTCTTTATTAAAGAAAATTTAGGCTGGATACGGTCTTATAGTCTTTCATTTTCTTTTTTTCACAACTTTTCTTTTCTTCTTCTTTTTCTACTACACCCAGCCTTGCATCTTTTTCTCTCATTTTACCTTTCTTCATACTCACTTTACATCACACACCCCTATGATAGCCACCCTCAACTTAGGCTATTTGTCTAAGTCAAAGTGCACAATGCCCAAGAAAGACCACGGCCAAAATAGGTTCATTGTGATACAAATGGGAAGGTGATAGGTCTAACAAGAAAAATGTGGCATACAGGCTCAAAATCGAGATCAAGGGATATCATTCACACATGAAAGGACATTTAGGATAAAAGTGGACTAATATTAAAAACGGCATATGATCCTTTCCTAAGCACTATCCTACAACCTAGGTAAGACTAACCGGGTAAGTTCTGGCTTTAACACACAAAGAAACTGGGTAATATCTCACACACACTTGGCACAAAGGTATATCACAAGCTACTACCTGACCGGGTTATGCAATTATTCACAATGATTATTGTTTCCCTAATACTAATGCCATAAAAAGATTTACAATAGTCGTATATAGATGCATATCGCACAGTTATAAAATAGACAATTGGAGAGGTATTTATCATTTGTCCCAAAAACCAACAAAAGTATGTCAACTACCCTAGATACTTATTTTTCTCCCAGTTAACCACAACCATCACGAAACAAAACATGTCAGCTCTACTAGGAACAAGACTCCAGGGAAAAGAGACACGGCAAAAAAGACCCCAAGAGATATCAACACCCACAAGTAGCTCCACCCTCAACTTAAATCATGCACAATCCCCAATGCATCAAACCAAAGCAAGAGAGTTAGAAAAATACCTGTGGCACCATAGGTATGAAGATCTGATGTCAACCACATAAGACGAATACAAAAAACAAAACACCTTGAGTTTTCTCCCAAGTAGCACCTGATTTAACATCGCGGCATGAGTCGGTTATCTTGACTACTCAGAATTTGTCAATATACCTTGTTGATACCTCTTCACTTCACTTATTGGATCAAGAGAATGTTTTATTCGTAGTCTATCCACTTTGGAAGCACTACATCCTTGCTTTCAAGTTCAACCATAACAGGTTAAGGTCTCCACAGCAGACCTATCCTCAACTGGTACATCTCGGTCATCTTCGTAGACTACATCAATGATTGATAAGACATTCATCTCCTTTTGATATTTCATAGATTTACACACTTCAAAACTAACCTTTTTCCCGTTGATCCTAAATTTCAGCTCATTCAACTCCAGGTCAACTAGCACTGTCCTAGTTGCTAAGAATGGCCTACCCAAAATCATGGGTACTTTGAATTCCACTTCGCAATCAAGAATTACAAAATTGGCAGGAATTATAGAATCGACAACCTTTAAAAGTACATCATGTAGAATCCCAATCGGCCTTTTCACCGATCTATCTACTATTAGAAGCCGCATATTGGTGGGCATAGGATATCCCAATCCCAGTTTCTTAAAAAACACCAACGGCATAATATTTATACTAGCCCTAAGATCACAAAAGGCCCTTTCAAAATTTAGCGACCCAATCGTACATGGGATAGTAAATGCTCTCGGATCAGCATTCTTCTGCATAATATATCTTGTAGAAATAACACTATAATGATGAATATTATATATCATTTCATAGATCACAGTCCTTTTCTTCATCAATAGGTCTTTCATAAACTTAGCATATCCAGGCATCTGTTCCAGTGCTTCAACTAATGGCACATTCACTGTCAACTGCTTCAACATAGCCATGAATTTGATAAATTTTCCATCATCTTCTTTCTTCTTTAATCATTATGGAAGTGGAGGTGGTGTCCTTGGGATTTCAATTGGAGCAAATTCTACCTTCTTTCTTATGCCTTGATCTACATTACTAACTTGCTTCAGCTTAAGTGGTTGTTCCCCTTCTGAACTCTTTTTTTCTGAACCTCTCAACTCTATAGGAACCACTAGAGATTCATCATCCATCTCCCCATCCATTTTGACTTCATTAATATGAGAGGATGCTCCCAGACATGGACTAGATAACATCTTACCTCTCCTAGTGGTGATAGCCATACATAATCCATCACTCCTCGGATTCTAAACTATATCACTTAGTAGAGTCCCACTCTTTCTTTGGTTAAATATTATGGATAAGTGGATCATCTTCTACTCCAATTGTTTGATAGCAGTTGAGTGCTAATTTACTAATTGAATCATGCAAGATAAATCACTCATCATTGTCGTCACCCCAGTATTTTTTACCTCAACTCCCTTTAATAGTTTCTCCATCATGTCCTCCATGGACATTTTGCCTGAACTGGTGGCAGCATTATCATGATTTCCAGGAGGTATCTACAGTCCATTCCTGTCATTATTATTCTTCCAACTCCCTTGATCTCTATTTTTGTAACTAGACTTGTCGTAATAGTTCTGACCTTGGTTTCCTTGGCTATTGCCTCAGAAACCCCCATGATTGTTTAGATAGTTTTCCTCTTCTTCCGAATCAGAGTCAGCTCTGCCTTAGGATCCTATAACTTTTACTTTCTTAATCTTTCCAGATAATAAATGATTGGTCAACAAATCCATTTGCGTCTTCAAGTGTGCCATGTCCTGGTTACGTTCTTCCTCTTTCTTGCATTGCTCTGCAATCATACCACCTGATATAATAGGGCTTGCTACCTCAGAATCCCTGGTATGCTAAGCTTTACTCTGTTTGGTCATCCGATCAAGCATTTCCAAGGCCTCTGGAAAAGTGAGATCTACAAATGATCCTCCTGCAGCATTATCCACAACTGGATTTGTAATAGAGTTTAAAGACTGATAAAGAGTCTTCATCAAATAAATATCTTTCGTATTATGGTTCGAGCATTGCATCAGCTTTTTTTTAAACCTCTCCCAGGTCTCATGAAGATCTTCAGTGAAGAGCGGCCAGAAATTACTGATTTTATCCCTCAGTTGTACCCTCATGGAAGGTGGAAAAAACCTTTCTAGGAAAGCCTCCTTCAACTGCCTCTAGTTGGTTATAGAATCAGGAGTCAGTCTATTGAGCCATAGTGTTGCCTCTCCAGACAGAGATAATAGAAACAAGCATAGTCGGATAGCATTCTGTCCCACTCTTGGGTTATCAAAGGATTTGCAAATACTGACAAAGTTCACTAAATACATATTAGGATCATCCCCCGGGAGTCCACCAAACAACCCCTTCATATGGAGGAGTTGAATCATTGTGCTTGTAATATTAAACTTAAATCCTAGTGCTAGAGGTGGAGGAATAATAGCTTCAGTAGCACCTGCACCATCCATTACATCCTCGTCATCATTGAGATCAAACTGCATAGGCTGATGGTTTTACTTTGCTCTAAAAGGACGATTTTTATTTACATTTCAATTCACCGGTGCAGCTACATTCTCTGCACGCCTTGGGTTAGCAGGATTTAATAATTCCTCATCCCCCAAATCATCATCATCAAGATTAGGATAACGTGCAGGTTGACCATTATTTTGTTGATTAATCTAAGATCTAGTCATGGCAGCTAGTCTTTCTGCTCCCTGAGGGTCTACCATTCTGCCAATTAACTGTGGTTCCAGATGTACTGGTAATAATGGTGCACCCGATCTCCATGTACTTGGAATACATAACAACTATCCTTCACATATCAAAAAACAACAAACAAAGGTAAAATTGGGAAACTTGACCAAAGGTCAATTAACAAATACAAACTTAATTGACAACCGTATTCCCTGGGAACGATGCTAAAATTTGATACGCTCAAATTACACCTCTCGCTAGAAAGTGTAAACGGTCACTGTCAAGTATAGAACCCAACTGGGTTGGGTGTTGAATCCCACAGGAAATATTGTGTTCACTGAGTATTGTGGTTGTTATTAGACTGTTGATCAAAGGTTCCAGAATAAAGTGGGGTTTTGATTTATCAATTGTATTCAAATGTTTGTCACAAAAAGTAATCCAACTGTAGATTTTATTGCAAATAGTAATTTAGTATGAGTAGTCAAACTAGAGTTATGAATACCAAGATGCTTAAGCATCTAGGGTTGTGAACAATTTTGAATTCCCAATGAACAATTCTAATTGCAAGAGTAATTGAAATCTATGGTTAACCTATTAGTTTCTCAACCTAAATGAGTAGCTTATCCCTTAATTCTTTCAAACTTAAGGAACATATTATTTATTCAACTATATTCTAACATGGGTTGATCCGGTTAAGGCATCTACCCTTTATCCAAAGGTTAAAGCCTTTAGATTTATGTAAACCCTTTATTTTCCCAACAAAAACTTTTCTATTCGAACAAGTGATGTTCTTGGGATCACTTTTCAAGTTTGCAACCAAGAAAAGTCATTAAAGTGAAGAAGGGTTTATGTAATTTCAATTAATCATGATAATCTCCTAGATTCACGTCCCCCAATAAGCTATTCGCATCAAGGATCCCATAACCCTAGTTATGGGAGATTAGCCATACATATCTATCACAGAAAGAGAAGAAATCATTTTGTTATTCATAAATTAATTCAGAATTTACTTACAAAAGTCACAATTATTGATATTCAATCTTCAATAGAGAAAATAATAATGGAATCTAGATCCATAATTCTAGAATGGATCTCAGAGAAAAACTACATACAATATGTTTCAAGTATGGAAACCCTCCAAAAAAGGTCAAAAGATAAAGATCCCTAATAAAACCTAAACTGTGTATTTATATGTTCCCAAGTAAAAAGAATTTAAAATTCGAATTGAGAAAAACCGCATCCAAATTGACGGCCAAACTGGTGGTCTATCGCAAGACTGGTGGTCCACCACATGGGCCGTTAATGAGTGTTTTAGGATGCCTGATTCTGTTTGGGCCTGGTGGTCAGGTTGGTGGTCCATCGCAATATTGGTGGTCCACCATTTTGACCGCCACTGGGTTTTCTGAAATCCTGGATTCTGTTTTGGGCCGGGTGGCCAAGTTAGTGTCCGTCACAAGACTGATGGTCCACCATTTTGATCGTCAATGGTGTTTTTCTGCTAATTTCCTGAGTCTTCTCCTTCAGCTAGCTCCTTACCCTAAAACACTAAATCCACATTAAATGCAACCTTAGCTACTTGAAAATATACAATTTTCCCAAAAAAAAAATACACAATGTTTCGTCAAAAGTCGGAACATCAGCTGCCCTTAGAATACATCAATTGTTAACCTTATGATCTCGGGGGAGAGAATAGGTTGATAGAACATGGGAATAAGTAAGGTTAGGTTCTTTCTCTTTATGAAATAAGGATTTTGAATTAGCATCTAGGACAGGGATGTACCTAAAATCCTTACTTGAATCACACATAGGATGATAGCTTAAAGAACTTAATTGGACTATTGCATCCCCGCTCAATGATGTAATTGTAATATCCAAGTTAGGTAAATGGTTAGAGGTCGATAGACCATGATCATGTGATTAACCCTATGAATCAACAACCAAGAAAAGTGATTTAACGAAAGACGTTCAATAATGTAGTATGATTGTTCTTAAGCCTTAACCCTGGTCTTCTATCCTTTGATTGTCCAAAGTCATTATTTTTTTGCATTAGTTTAGCTTTTTTTTAGTTTACAATTCTAAAACCTTTTTATTTACTTTTTCTCAATTGTTGAACTAGAATTAGATAGTCAGCGAACGCAAGTCCCTGAGAGATCGATACTTGGTCTTTCTTGAAGCCACTTTACTACTTGATAAGGCCACGTACACTTGCGTGTGTGCTTGGGCGCTGTCAAAATTTTGGCATCATTGTCGGGGACTTTAACTAGGCAACTATCTTATTTTTAGTTTTTCTATATTGAGTTGTAAATAGTTTTTTTATTTTTAGTTTCCTTTTATTTTTCTTTATTTTTATTTTTCTCACACTTTTCTTGAGATGTAGATTTTGGATAGATAGTTTTCGAGGGATTATGATTCTTATCATTATTGTGGAATACCCCACTATAAGGCTTTTTGTCCATATTTTGATCCAAGCATTTGGAGGGGACCTACTTGTTTCTGACCTGTGCAGGAGACTACAAGTTGGAGTGTGGTTTGTGGCAATTTGTTTCACTCTGCAGATATGTGCTATTTTAATCCTGATTCAGTCATGTTTGAGGGCATTTTTCAAAATACAACTATGGATGTAGATGCAGAGTTGACTCTCCAACCAGATGCTTACAAAGTTACTGATAATTCAAGAAAGTCTGAGTACTCTAACACTAAAATTATTGAACAGGTTAAGGAGATACCACCACCACCACAAGAATTGTAGCCACTCGACTGTCATCTTTATTTTGAGACTGGAATTGAGAAGGTAAATATAAGTGAAGGTGTTGAGGATAGTTTAAATTTTGAAGTGGAATTGGCTAGGGCTCATTTAAAGCACTTTTCTACATTATGTTTAGATTATATCTTTTCTGTGGAATCATTTAAAATAGTGAAAGAGTGTGAAGATGAGGAACAAGAATCCTATATTCTTCATTTTACACCAGATAAGAAATATAAAAAAACACCTCACCTCAAGGTCGAGTGGTTTACCATGCACATTTTATTACTCGGTTCCTTAATTTTTGTACCACCTCCCTATGATCGAGGCAAAAAGGTGGATGCTAATTTGGGGGTGAAATTCATATCCTCAAGGTGGAGGAAAAAGTTGAAGTGGGTCGTGCCACGACACTAAATTAGGCCCTTCTTGGGAGGCAACCCAAGCTAAGGTATGTTTTCTTTTTAGTTTTTAGTTTTTACTTCACGTAGTTTTTTCTTTTTTATTGAGTTATGGGTTATTGGGAAGTCTGAGTACCAGAAATCTGAGCTAAGGAGCATGGAAATGACTAAGTGTGGGGTTCCTTGGATCCTTGTTGATGAAAAAAGATGCTACTAGCTAGAACTAGAGGCCTCAGGGAGTGTTTCTACCTCTTACTTTTAAATTCGGGGACAAAGTAGATTTTTAAGTGTGGGGTGGGGAAATTTCCAATTTTTATCTCAATTTAAAAAAAAATAGGTTAGGAATAAGTGAGATATTCTTTTTGGTGCTATTTTTGATTACATGGTGCAAGTGGGTTTGTTGGTAAAAGCATATTGATAGACTGAATTGCTACTTTTAAGACTCTTAGGCTAATGTTTGTGACTCTTGTACTTTTTGGCTTATTTTTGAATTCATGTTATTGTTTGGTTGGGATTCTATGATGATCCTATTGAGTTGAGCATGTACCATGCGCGTGTAAGGTTTTTTGTATATTCCTTGTTGCATGTGATTTCTAGAACTTTCTTGGTGTGTGTGTAAAGCGAAATAAAGAGTGGGTTTAGGAGATAATTTAGGCATTTCTTTGATAGCCGTGTTTTTACCTTTTCTTTTGCCTACCCTTTGTGTATTATCCTAGTTAACCCCCATTAAGCCTTTAGCATTTTATTTGGTAGCCACATAAGTAGCCTAATCCCTTCTTTGATAGACCATAATTTGATCCAAAAAGCTCCTAAGTACTTTACATGATAAAAAAAATTAGTAAGGCATTTGAGAAATTGAAAAAGAAAAAGGTAAAATTGATGCCCCAAGGTAAGAGTTATTGGTGTTTATAATTGATGTGTGGTAGTTGGGATTAATATAAATAGTGTTAGAAATATTCCCATGATTATAGCAAAAGAAAAAAATGAATCTTGAAGGAATAAGCAATGCGCCCACCATATGTTTGTAAAAATGCTTAAAAGAGATGGGGCAAAACAAAAAGATATGGGTAGATGGAAAAGGTGTGAATAGGTTGTTGAAGGTGGTTTTATGTGAAAAATTGTGATGTATTAAAGAGCTTAGGAAAGATAGTCACTATTCTTGGCCAAAATAGTTCCTACCCGTCCCTTAGCCTACATTACAATCCAAAAAAGACCTATTTGATCCTAAGCTTGACATTTTAACATTATTGAAGCATGACACTAAGGTCCAGCCTATGGTTCATTATGTGTAACTTGTGAATTCCTTGTGAAAGTGAGTGTAATTTGATTTTTGTACCCATTATATTATGAATTGCATTATTGTGAGTGGTTATGGATAACACTCTTATTTTGAGGGGAACATGTTTGATGAATGTGGGTGATTTGTATGATATCCTTTATTGAGAAATAAGCATGAGTTTGCCAACTAGGTGAGTCAATTCTTGAGGCTAGGTTGTTTTTTAGTAGTGTTCTTGATCTTTTAACTATTTTGAAACATGTTTAGTGCAGTAACTTGCATTACGTGTAGTCATTGTAGTAATAGCTTGAGTATCTTGTATGTAGTATAAGTGTGGAGTCTCTTCAGCTCATGATTCTTATAGTTAAGAATTATTTGAGGACAAACAAGGCTTTAAGTATGGGGTGGTGATGTTGGGTGAATTTATGCATTTTACCGTTGCTACTCTAGCCTTTTTAGCCTTGTTTCGAGGATGATGCATGTGCTTAATGTGGTTATAATGATATTAATGTGCATCCAAGTGTCCATGTATGTATTTACAATGTTAATAGTGTTTCCACATAAGTTTTGATTCAAATTGATCATTTAGAAGTCAACCGAGAAAACTAGTGTGACTAGCTTGAGCTAGGTGTTTGTCTAGTCTATCGTATTTGGTTCTAATGTGTTTAATGAGTTCCTAAGGTTGTTATTGTGTATTTATATATTAAACAACCTTTTAGTAATAATCAAGGATCAATTGGATCAAGACAAGAGTCAAAACAATAAGTTATAGATCAAAGTGAATGAAGTCTATGCTTAGCTCGTGTTTCTAGTTCTCCGTCTTGGATGTTGTGTTGTTTTGAGCTCTATATTGTGGTGTTTAATGCTATAGGATGCTTTTTGAATTGATTATGATGATATATAAAGGATTTCCAAGCTTCAAATCAAGTGGAAACAACTCAAAAAGTCTTGGAATGGATCACGGAAGCACAAAACACAGCTTGAAACAAATTTGGACACCTGAAATGTATTGGAAGAGTAAGGTCACGTGAGAAGATATCTGGGAGCGTGCGACACATCAATAGATTCATAAGAGACCAAAAATAGTGTGTACATGATATATGCATGCGTCACATGCTCCATTCTTATGGAATACTGCATGCGACGCATGGTCCATTTCACCCTTGGACTGCACATTGATTCCTTGGCCAACACAGCTTGGGCTTACCTTATTGACATAAATACAACTTGAAGACATTTTTTATCACTTTTGGACGTCTTGCAGGATTAAAATTCTACCATAACTTTTTTTTAGGGTTTATATCACTTTACTTTAGTTTCTTTCATGGTTTGTATCATCAATCCAAGGGATTAGATGATGAATATTTTCATTAAAAACTCCTTTTCCGGGGTGAAGGCTAAGATCATGACTACTTTTGTTTTGAATTGATTTCATTTAAGTTATTTATCATTATTGGTTATTTGTTTATTCTTATTTTAACTATTTTAAGGATTAGCTACCCTTAGAATACATCAATTGTCAACCTTGTGATCTCGAGAGAGGGAATAGAGCGATAGAACATGGGAATAAGCAAGGTAAGGTTCGTAGTATTTTATGAAATAAGGATTTTGAATTAACATCTAGGACAGGGATGTACCTAGAAGCCTTACTTGAATCAGACGTAGGATGATAGCTTAAAGAACTTAATTTGACTATTGCATCCCCGCTCAATGATGTAGTTGTTATATCTAAGTTAGGTAAACGGTTAGAGGTCGGGAAACCATGATCATACGATTAACCCAATGAATCAACAACCAAGCTAAGAGATTTAATGAAAGAAGTTCAATAACGTAGTATGATTGTTCTTAAGCCTTAACCATGGGCTTCTATCCTTTGATTGTCCAAAGTCATTATTTTTTCAAATTAGTTTAGTTTCTTTTTAGTTGACAATTCTAAAACCCTTTTATTTACTTTTTCTCAATTTTTGAACTATAATTGGAAAGTCGGCGAATGCAAATCCCTGAGAGATCGATACTTAGGCTTTCTTGAAGCCACTTTACTACTTAATAAGACCATGTACACTTGTGTGTGCGCTTGGACGCTGTCAGGACTCATGTCATAGGTTGGTTTGGAATGGATGAGCCTTTGTTGATTTGTGCGGGTATCGAGATGGTATCAGTGTGTCATAGTTCATATTTGCGTGCATCTGCATTTTTTGATTCATATGAAGGTCAACTGGTGGTTAAAATTGAGTTTTGACTGTTTTGGAAGTGAAGTGAGAGAGCTTGTTGAAAAAGGGATACATGTGGAAAAATTCCTCAAAAATGTTCTGTCTTTATGGGGGTTATTTGAGAAGTCATGCTTGGAGCATGCGCGCTCAGTACCTTATCCTTTTGATCTTTTGAGATCTTTTTATTTGTTGACTTTCGAGGATGAAAGTCCTTTTAGTAGTGGATATTGTAATGAACCTCAAGTCATTTTCCATATTTCCACGTATTTCCATCGTAAGGGCTTTCCATATCTGCCCCAAATCTTTTATGACTTTCTGGGACTTACAATTCGATTACCCAGTAGTTCATTTGGTCTTTAGAGCCAATTTTATGTTTTAAAATCTTCGCTAGTTCCAAATAGCCATCGAGAAAAAACTTTAATCAAATGATCTCGAAGGCAAATTCTGACTGTGCCAACATCTTCGAAATATTGATTTTAGGCTAGGTAGACCTTTGGTTTGGGTCCTAATGCACTAAAGCTCATTTCGACCTATTAGTTGAAAAGTTAAAAAATTGGTAATTTGGGCGTGGGACCCATATTTGGCCTCAGATGGAAAATTCAACTTTTCCATCAGACTCAAAAAGTCGAATTTAGTGTGGTTACATAATTTATTTACGAAAATTGGATTCTTAATAAATCCAGAGGCATTGTTGGAAACTTGGAAAAATTTCCAAGTTTATTGGTGCTAGTGCATTGCGATTGCATAAGGGACACTATAATCGCCCTATGGCAGTCGCACAAGGTGTATGGATATCACCCTATTGCAATAGCAATCCTTGTATGGCGATAGTGATATCTTCATACCTGGGATGGGTATAAAATGACCCTTTTAGCCTCGTTTTTGTCATATTCTCTTCATCCTAGAGAGCCAAAAATCCTAAAAGGGTGAGATAACTTTAAATTGAGTCTTGTGGGTGACTTGGGATCTTGATTAAGACCTTTTATCACAAACATCTTTGGATATAAGGTAAGAATCCTTCAATTTTATGTTTGAATCTCTTGAATATTTGACCAAATCCCCAAATCACTTACGGGTTGATTTTATCCAAAAGTTAGCTTAGTTTTTACCCATTTCTTGAGAGTTGTGATTCCTTTATCATGTATGGACATTAGGTTGACGTCGAAATTATAATTCCGTAAGTGGGACCTATTTAGGGTTTTTGGTATTATTTTGGACCCGAAGTACTTTGGTGCAATATGGGTATTGCTTTTCACATATTGATGATTATATTACAATTTTGGTAGTGTGATGGCATTTCAAGATTGTTAAGTGAAGATCGACTCTTGCTGAATGATGAAAGGATTTACAGTTTGGCTTTGAGGTAGGATTTTGTCTACTCTTCTTTGTAAGATGATGTGTGTTATATATTGCGTGTGAATGTGAATGTTAAGTTTGATTATCGGTAGAATGACCTAGTCTTGATTATTGTAGTTTGGGGATTAGATTAGGGTTTTTGTCCCGTAAGGTCAAATGTTTATTGCACTTTTATAATCCTATTGTCTTTTACCTAGATTGAACTAATTCATAGAATGGATTTGATATAATGTTGGGTTTGGGATGTGTTTTTAGAATTGGAAGTATTGTTAGTATATTTAACCTTATTTGGGCTATGGTTCTGATCTTAAAACCATAATTTAGGCGATGTTGACTTAAATGCCCATGTTTCTAGACAAAGTTCATATCTTAGGTTTGGTTAGAGCTTACTGGACATCTAGAAGTTTGAAGAAATGCTTTAATGATTATGATGGTGAATGAATGTCCATGGTCATGAATGGTTATGTTTTACTTTTATGTTATCGAGTCCTGGGGGTATTTACACCCGATAATTTAGCTGTTGTCTAGAGCCCGTGTCAGTTTTCACGATAATCTCAGTCAAGCCACGATTCTTAGAACTCAGTGAGTTACAGAACTCAGAACTCTCAGACAGTTGCAAAACCTGAGAAATCCCAGAAATCTCAGTAATCTCAGTGTCACTAGTAATTTAGCCTTAGTTCAGTACTCAGCTCAGATCTAAAAGTAATCAAGTGTTCAGTTCAGTCCTCAGTAGTATTCGAGTAATCTATCCCAAGCTCAGTATTATTTAGTCAGATGACGAGATTCAGTAGTATTCCATCTGATATAGAACCAAGTGAATTCAGCGTAAATCAGTCAGATCATTCGAGAAATATGATCAGTAACAGATTCAGCTAAGTTTAAGTTCAGTCAAGAATCATTTTAGAGTCTTTCAGTTGGAAGTAGGAGATAGCACCGATCGAGTGCAGAGATGGCGGCTCCCTATTAGAGAGGCAGAGTCATTAGGAGAAATCCCTGAACTTTAAAGCTGTGTAGCCAGCGCAGGATGCAGGAGTCACCCGTTAGAAAAAAGCTTGTCACCCGTTAGAAAAAGGTTTGACTATTATACTTCCTTAGGCTTCACTTCCTGTAAGGGTCACCCGTTAGAGAGGCTTGACCAGAGAGGTCTTTACCTGTGTCACGGTATTGACACCCTTCCAGCTGAGGTTATAGGTTGGACCCCACCAGTTCAGATTCAAGGCATGTCGGTTAAGTGAGCACTCCCACAGTTGCAATTTCAGTATCAATCTTCAGAGTAGTACTCAGAAATCAGGACTGTCATATACAGTCACCTATATCAATAAAGAACTCAGATAGTTCCATTGATTCATGGACCACCCGCTAGATAGGCATGGTCTCACATAAAGTTATTCAGTATTAGTATTATCAGATCCAGATATTACCCGTTAGATAGGCTTGATCTGAATCTCAGATTCGGTTGAGTATTCTTATTATCAGATCCAGAGATCACCCGTTAGATAGGCCTAATCTCATTCTCAGATTTAGTTGCTTATTCTCATTATCAGATTCAGAGATGTTCCACTACATAGGTTTGATCTCAGATATAATCTCTTCTTAGCATTGATAGTAGATTCAGGGATCATCCGTTAGAGAGGTTTGATCTCCGATTCAATCGGTTGAGAGTAGCAAAATCAGAGTGCATTCATTGATGTGAGTGGATTTAGTTAATCAGTTTCAGTATCATCAGTTTTCGAGATCACTCGCTAGATAAGACTGATCTCAACTTCAGTACTCAGTTATCAATATCAGAAGATTCAGTTGTTCAGTACCTCAGTATTAGTAGTGAGTTAGATGTTAGTAAAGAGGTATCTGAGTTTCAGTATTTCATGTTGCGATGTTTTCAGTTATGGTTTGTGCATTCATACATATGTCCTCATTCAGTATTCTCATGATCATTCAGTTAAGTAATTATTTATGCATAAGCCCTTGCATTTAGCCTTACCTCATATTCATACTCAGTACATTCCTGTACTAACGTATTTGCGCTATGGTGTTTTATTTGACACCAAAGGTTCAGAGGCATAAAATCCAAAGTACCCTTAGCAGTTCAGTCCCAATCAGTAGCAGTAGACGTAACAGTGAGTCCTCTTCATTCGAGGATGATCCTTAGTTTATTATTTCATCAAGTTTTATTTATTTTTAGTAGACGGAGTTAGTTGGGGACATATCCCATCAACTCCACAGTTCAGACAATTTAGAGGCTTTTCGGACAGATGTATCAGTATTCAGTTTTGAGTATTTTTAGATGTTTTGAACCTTATGGCTAGTTTCTGCATTTATTATCGATATTATGCAGTGCTTAGATATAGATATCAGTAGAGGATTAGCTTGTGGTTCTTCGGGATCATGATCACCATGTGACGTTCTGGTTCCAGAAAATCAGGTCGTTATAGCCAAGTCTTATGGGATTCCCATGTACCCCGCAGACTCCATTATTAAAAATACTTGAGGGATTCCCATGTACCTCACAAGGATTTCATTCTAACAATCACTTGGGGGAATCCCGTGTACCCCGCAAGATTTTCAAAACCATCATTAACCATTTTGCCATTTATGCAGTGCATTAGTTCAAGTAATAAATCAAACCAAACATTTTTGGGGATTCTATTGTACCCCTATTACCATAGTTTACAAAATTAAGGAATCAATTATACCTAGAATTCATTAACCTTTTCATACCAATGCATTAATACAAGTGAACAAACCAACTAGGTGACAAAACCATATTCCTTGGCAATTTCACAAACATGTTGAGAGCATAGAATTTTCAAAATCAAAACCAAGTAATTGGGGAATCCACAATACCCAAAGTTCAATTTACCATTCCCCTGAACCCAACAATGTTCACAGTATTAATAAACCATGAATAGTGCATAATAAACCATGTTAGATCAATCAAATGATTAATCATGTCAAAGCCCTCAATTTTTCCATAACTCACTTTCAAATCATGCATTAATAATCAATTTCAATCCAATAACAAAATATAAGTTCCAGGGAAAGAGGTACATGCCTTAATCACCAAGAAACTTAAAGAAAACAACACCCTTAGGACCATAACTGATCACATCCTTGAACCCTAGCCTTGACTTGAGAAGAGGAATTTGAGAGAGAGGATTTTTTAGGATGCAATAATTGATATTATGTCATGAAAACTGGTGGAAATAGATTAATATAGTGTTTAGGGTCGTTTATAACTATAAGGACTTCAATACCCCTCCTCCAAAGTCAACAAACCCAAAAATTGATGAATTTAAAGCATTGGCGCACCGCAGAGGGTAAACTCTATGATAAGCTCCGCGTCGCGTCGCGCCGCTATCAAAGATACTTACTACCTCCTCACAAAAATACTCATAACTTTTTGCTCCGGTGTCGGATTAAGGAGAAATCAGATGCATTGGAAAGAGGACACATTTATATATAATTTGGTGGGTCTTGAGCCCCAAAATTCCATATATTCAAGAAGTTATAAACATTCAAATTTGACCCTTGTAGAATTGAATTTCAAAATTTGAATGATAATGAAAGTTCTTAACTCCACTTCACTCTAAGTGTTTAATATGATCATTCTTCCCCTCAAAGGAACTTTTCACACTAGGATAATGATAATGATAGTTATTTTTTTATATAAATAATTGAGTTCAAGTTTATACACGTAGAAACAACGATTCAAATTCTAGCCCAAAAATGCATGGTGTTACATCACTATTATGGCTAGTTTATGACCGATTAATCATTGATTTGGTATTGAGACTTGAGGTATGATTCTGACCTATTTATCTTACGATTATATTATCACGCATGTCCAGTAGATGATTTGATATATGAATTAGAACCCTGAGTATTATAGCACTAGCTCCTACTATGATTATGAGGGCTTAAATAGCTAGTCTGATGATCTAGACTATACTTCAAGTAGACCTTGGTTATATATATATATATGCACACCTATCTATAAGTAGTTATGGTGTTACCGTATATCCCTTCCTTTTATGGATACAAATTGTAAATTAATTCCTTGGTTTTGTATACTTATATATATATATATAGCTTCCTTCTGCCTTTACTTTGTATATATTGGCCAGTCATATACGGATTTGTGTTTAGGTTTCAAAGAATGGATGGAATTAAGATAGTGTATTCCTACTACTTCCTTAGTCTTAATTTGTTAGTCTCTTGGACATCAATAAGATAGGTTATCCTTATTATACCATTCCCTGTCTCATATGGTTGCTGGATAGTTGAATGAAGTTTCCATTTTATTTATATGTTATATATATCTGCATTATCTTTAGAGTTCAGTCGGCAGTTGCCTACTGACTACCATGTATTTTGTACTCATGCTACACTTCTGCAGCATGCGAATCATAGTATAGGTTATCGTCATTGATGTGTACATTGTGCAGAGCATCCATGGTTTGAAGACTTAGAGTGATCTCCTGACATTCGAAGTATTACTTATCTGTCTCTTATGTATTAGACTAGTCTCTATGTTGTATTTGGAGATAAGTTATATCAAAGTATTCATTTGTACTTCACCTTGTACTGTTGTTATATTAGCAGCTCTTGTACTGATACCACCAAGTCTTGGGATTATATTGGGTGGTTGATCTTGTATTTCATATGTCCTATATTTCTTCTTTTATATACTTGAGTAGTCTGTTACTAGACATTCAGGACTGTAGGTTTGGCTTGCCTACTAGTGGGTTATAGTAGTCTCCATCATGACCTGAGAAATTGGGTCGTGACAAAATGTATGAGTTATGAACTTTATGACATGATACTCGAATTATTAGAGTTATAGAGTATGATTCATGCTACTGAATTAACTATCACTCATTATACTAGGAATTGTGAATGGGCATGATTCTATATGAAGTGCATAAATATGAGTTATGATCATGGAGCTAACTTTTAAGGCATGAATAGAGTGTCATAGTAAAAAATGTATACTAAGATAAGAATGGTTTGGGTATCTTTATTCCCTAGTGCTATTTTAGAACTCATTAGTATAACTTCTATAATCATAAAACTTGACTTTTTTCCTTGTTCTATTACCCTTATTAGATTTAAGCCATCATTCAAGTCTACAGACCTATTCAATAAACTCTAAACTAAGCTCTAATCATTTCACTCTAGTGATTGGGGTATAAATATACTCATAAATAGTAAACTACCCTAAAAAATACATCTAAAAGAGTAAAACCTATTGGTAGTACTTCTCTTTGAGATATAACTCTTACCTTACTCTATCCCCAATAGTCATCATACTATAACTTAAATGCTTACTAATGTAGAATCTTCTGAAGTGTCAAATTACCAGGGGAACACCTTTTTTCTCTTAAAATTCAATACTCTCCTTGCTATTAGCTTGATCATCCCACAATCCAACCACAAATTCTAACACTTAACATGGATATTCCTATAACTTTTCATGAACTATGCTAGCGTACTACTACTGTATAAGAATCATGAAATAATGGGCGTACACTTAATTTTTTTTATAAAAACTGAGTACCTTAACATCCTCCTCTATATAATTTAAATCTACAAGCACACTTTGCTTCGTGATCTTAATACACTTTCTTATCACCTCATTATACATCTCTTCCCTAAATGGGTTTCATAATATCTCAAGGATCAAGGGTTTCTTCTTCAACATCATAAGGTGTTATATAAAATGTGTTTTATCTTTGAACAATTCTATAACTGTTATATTTTGTACTCATACTTCTAACTCTAGGCTATTCTTCTATAGGGTTCTGATATAAGGGATCTGAGAGCATATCTTAATTTAGCTAAATGTATGATTCTAATGAAAAGAGTGAATTCTGTCAAAACATTTAACATAGATCTAGTCTGATACTTTTAAGACCTTATGAAATCTCATAACTGTTTGTAGGCTCTGTCTAAGAAAACTTTATCAATATGAAGTTTAAGCTCAAATATTTTTATTACATTAAAAATGAGGTGTAGTCTGTGAAAATAAAGCAATGCTCAAATCTATATAAATTTTTGAGAGACCGTCTCTACTATACTATCTGGGATATAAAATAAGGGAAATATTTCCTATATTCCATGTATCCTCTCAAAAAAGGTATAGTTATCTTCGTACCATTTTGCAAAATTCTATTAGATACGGCTTCGTAGACACCCAAGGACACTTGAGCTCTGTGCTCTGATACAAATTTTATCACAATCCGAGACTACTCCCTAGTCGTAACACGAATCTTAGAACCATAAGTCATGCAAGCTAACCTATGGTACTGGCATAATAGTTGAGCAATTGATTAAAACATATATTAAAGATAAAATGACTGAGGATAAGTATAATCATGAGATAAGTTATTTCAATATGTTACTGTTAAAAGTTTACAACATTGTATTTTGAAAGAAAATGCAGCTAAAACTATATACAATAACTCTAACTGACTATCTGTGAAGCCTCTAATGATACTGATTATAGGTAGTCGAGATATGATCTCAATTATCTCTTATCAATACATACAAAAAAATACAAGAACTAAAACTGATTTGAGTGCTCAAAATAAGAGAACTCATCACTTGCTAGCTCGATGTTATGATATGCCTGACTATGATCCCGATAGTAAGTATCTGAATCTACATCACATGAAAAATATATGCAGAAGAGGTATTTGATCAGTACTTTTTAATGTACTGAGTTTATAAGATATGCATTCATCATGAAAAATACTTAAAACATGCATTAAAACTGAGAACATGAACCATTTATTAAAATAGGAATTGATAAAAATTATATATGTACGTAAAATTTGTGAGGCATAGTGCAATCTCTAAATCACAATCTAAAACATTTGTAAAAATTGAAAAGTTGTAGAAGCGTAAATATTTAATATGATTTAATATTGGTGTTGAACTTACTGTAAAACTGTACCAAATGCCAACTAATTCAAAAGGAGCTGAACTAAAGTATAATGACCCTACATGAAATACGCAAATACTAGTATGCAATGATAATTTGGAATGTCGTAGTTTAAAAGCAAGAAAAACTGAACTAATGGTCATGTACAAAAACCAAGTCTGAAACTATGGGAGGTTTCTATAACCAACATGGACCATGTGAGAAAAATAGAATCCAACCTGTAACTCAAGTTAGGAAGGTGTTCTACACCTTACCAAGGATATGAACCATGATTAGCCTAAATTCACTCATGAACCCATTTAGGGCAAGGGAGACACTCTCTACTCTTGAGTATCCCTTTAACCTAGGGTGGCATGTTGTTTGAGCTTGGGTTTGTTGAATCCACCTCCTCTCTGTGCTAAGTACTGCTCTCAACTGAAAGTAAATTGATATACTAAAATGCTTGATAAGATTGTTATTCTGAAACTGAAAAATAAGTGCTTTGTCTAAGAGCATTCTAAATCATAAGAATTGAAGAACTGTGTAACACCCCGATTCGTTGAACCAAAATGCTACACGGTTCTCATGACCCTGAGGGACCACAAGCTAACCCATGATGATATCTGTACCTGTATACTGCAAATCATGATATAATAATGCGGAATACATAGAACTGTAAAGCCATAAGGTTCAACTGAATAAAACCATGTGGGTGCAAATACCCAAAACAACTCAATCTGAAAGCTAAGTCTGAACGTAAATCTGAGCATAAATCTGAAAGCCTCTAAACTATCTGAATAAGGAGTTGAAGGAACATGTCTCCAACTAACTCCGTAAAACTGAACTGAAGAAATAAATAAATATATCAAATCATATTGTCCTCGAATCAATGAGGACTCACTGTGTCTCTGCGACTGGAATGCTACCGCTACTGCTGGGCTGGAGCTCGTATCTCAGAACCTATGGTGTAACATAAAAAGAAAGCACCATAGCGCAAATGCATCAGTACAACTGGAGTACTGAGTATACGAGGAAGGTAGGCTGAACATAAAGGGTTTTATGCATGAACAACACTGATTGACTAATATGAACGTGGGAGTGCAAACACACATATATAGAAACTAGGACCGTGAATAAGTGATAGCATGACCTGTAAGCTAATACATGGTTTACTGATAACTTTCATGACTGATACTGAAACTGATAACATGGACGACTATATCTGACAGTCCTATATATACTGAAATCTGAAGAACACCTTAAGTTCTTTTATTGAGACTGATACTGAAACTGTGGGAAAGTAGTGTTTAACCGACATGCCCCAGGTATGATTGTTATGGCTAAGCTGGGGTCCAATCTCTGCCCCGACTGGAGGTGTGGCAATACCGTGCCACGGGTAAGGACAACTTATGAGTGACCCTTATCTGGCGGGTACTCAATGAGAATGGTAGAAACCCTAAACTGACGGGTTAAGCCACCTCATCAACCATAATATGATGGGTTAAGATGTCTCAACCTACGTTGGCTACGTAGTTCTGGAACACAAGTATGACTACTAATAATCACACCCTGAACTGGCTGGTGAGTTCCCATCTTTGGGTTCACTCGGTGCTAACCTCTACTCCCATCTGGAGGGACTGGACATGAATAACTGACTGTGCATGACTTAATCTTACTGAATTCCATTGACTGGCGGAATGTTACTGATATCTAACAACTGACTAAGATCATGAGGTTTTCCTGAGTCACATGACTGACTGAAGTCTATGGAATCATAGCTTGAGTTCGGATATCGTGAAACATGACATGGCTCTAGGCACACATCTATAATTTTTGGGTACAAGTACCCCCAGGACTCGATAGGAGGAAACTGACAGACATGACATGACTTGATCACAATATTTGAGTCCACAATGCACAATATCATAAGTAAGGATTTCATAATAAGAATGATTCTCAACAAACTATCACATGATCGGGAATGCACACAACATCTATATACTTGCATGACTTCAATTACATGGTCATTCCATATCACAAAAATATCATGAACATCTCATACAACTTCTTCAATTCAAGACAATAGCATGGGGATCACGTTGAACATAAACTTAGAACATAGAATAGTCACTTAGGACTTATTATGTCATAAAAGTATGATTTCTATTCCCTTAGGTATTTTCACAAACACCTTACATGCACATCTTAGGCATAGGTGGATTCATCAAGATTTCAAACATTCAACCACCAATTTCACATGTTTATACATTAAATACCATCATACCCTCACACAAAACATACAAAGATCCCATCTTAGGAATCATCAAACTCCAACTACATGAACATCAACCACCAACAACATAAACATCATAATACATAATTTAGAAGATGGTTCTTGAGCTTCATGGATGAAAGGAGTCCATGATCAACTCACGCATACCTTATAAGGAAGATTCTTGATGGTTGACGGAGGAATTTCCTTGAAATCGGATCTTCAAGCTTAGTTGTGCAACCCTAGTTATTTTATTCTATTTTAGTGCTCTTGGATGATGAGCTTTGAGATGATAATAGGGTTGTAATATGTTTAGAAGCTATATATTTCGTAGGGTTAAGTTTAGGGACGTGTAAAGAGTGTTAAAAGACTTAATTACCCTTAAAATAACTCAAAACAGAGTGTTTTTGGCACCTGGAACTGACTTAGGCGGTGCCCAAGTGATTTCCTAAGCTAGGTTGGGCGGCTCCTAACCAATCGCCTATGCTTGGGTTGGGCGGCGCCTAACCAATCGCCTATGCTTACTGTCTCTCACAAAAATGGGCATAACTTTTTGCTCGGGTATTGGATTAAGGCGAAATTGGTATCGTTGGAAAGCTAATTCGATTCTATAGAATTTGGTGGGTCTAAATCAGCCAAAATACCACATTAACATCGAGTTATACTTGTTCAAAGATGACCCTTGCAAACTCGAACACTAAAAATTGATGGATTCAAAAACTCTTAGCTTATATTACCTTAAGTGACTCATATAAACATGCTTAATGCATCATAAGCTATCATATCACTAGGATATTCATTGTAAGTCATGTACGCAAGTATGAATCATAGGATAGGAGATTTCATACATAGGAATACTTATTCACTTCCTAGCTTAGAAATACGCGGGGTATTACAATATCTCCCCCTTGGGAACATTCGTCCTCGAATGAGAATTTACTGAGAAGGGATACAAGACAATAGAACCTAAAATGAACATGAAGGACTGAAACTTGATCTTATGACTGACATGCTAAACATACTGAACTCGTGCATATCTGATGCATAGACAACTGACACATAAATGCATGACTGAGTATGAAATGGTTAATAGGTACAAAGTTTATACTGGAAACATGAACATGAAACTGAATAAGCTTAAGAAGAACTGTTACCTTGAGCTTGATCTGTATTGGCGGGGAAGAGGTGAGGATACTTGGTACACATATCTGCTTCTGCTTCCCAAGTAGCTCCCTCATGAGACTGATTTTACCAAAGAACCTTGACTAGAGGCACTTCTTTGTTCCTCAATCTACGAGTCTTATAATCTAAGATTTCAACTGGAATCTGTTCATAAGAGAGGCTATTCTGAATGTCGATGCTCTGAATAGGGACAACAACTGCTGGGTCACCTATGCACTTTTTTAGGAGAGAGACATGGATGACTGGACGGACTGAGGCTAGATCTGAAGGCAACTCAAGCTTATAAGCTACCTTGCCGAAACGACAAAGAATTCTGAAGGGACAGACATACCGGGGACTGAGTTTCTCTTTCTTGCCGAACCTCTTCACTCCCTTCATGGGAGAGATCTTAAGATAAACATAGTCATTGACCTCGAACTCGAGATCCTTTCTACGAATATCTGCATAGGACTTTTGTCGGCTCTGAGCAGCCCGGAGTCTCTCTTTGATCAACTGAACTTTCTTTAAGGCGTCGAATACTAAGTCAGGACCTATGATTGAGTCCTCACTAACTTCGAACCAACCAATCAGAGATCTACATCTCCTACCATAGAGAGCTTCGAATAGAGACATCTGAATACTAGAATGATAGCTATTGTTGTATGCAAACTCAATCAAAGGCAAGTGGTCATCCCAACTTCCCTTGAAGTCAATTGCACACGCCTTTAGCATATCTTTAAGAGTTTGAATGGTCCTTTCTTCTTGACCATCTATCTAAGGATGAAATGTTATGCTGAGTTGGACTTGGGTACCGAGACCTTTTTGGAATGCTTTCCAAAAATGAGAGGTGAACTACATACCTCTGTCTGAGATAATAGATAGTGGAACACCGTGTAACCTGAATAACTCCCTGATATAGAGTTTGACATAATCCTCGGTGGAATAAGAAGTACGAACAGGAAGGAAATGAGCTGACTTGGTTATTCTATCTATAATGACCTAGACTGAATCATGCTGATGACGAGTTCTAGGCGAACCCGTCACGAAGTCCATGTTAACTTCTTCCCACTTCCAAGTAGGAATGGTGAACTCTTGCATGGAACTACTAGGTTTCTGATGCTCTATCCTAACCTGGTGACATGTAAAGCACTTAGCCACAAACTCTTCAACATCTCTCTTTATCCCACTCCACTAATAAATCTCCTACATGTCGCGGTACATCTTAGTGGACCCTGGATGAATAGAGTATCGCGCACCATGCGCTTCTGCAAGAATTTGCTGCCTTAATTCATCTACACCTGGAACACATAGATGACCCTGACAACGAAGAACACCATCTCCCCCTTTGGAGAAAATCTTGACTTTCTGATTCTGAACTGACTCTTTGAGCTTGACAAGGCTAGGATCCCTGTATTGTTTCTCTTTCACCTCAAAAACTAGAGATGACTCTGAACTACTATGAACACATACACCACCCTCTGAAGAATCGACTAAGCGAACGCCTAGTCTGGCAAGATGATGGATCTCCTGAGCTATTTTTTTCTTACTATCCTCAACATGAGAAATACTACCCATGGAGAGTCGACTGAGAGCATCGGCCACAGCATTGGCCTTGCCCGGATGATAAAGAACACTCATGTCGTAATCCTTCAAGAGCTATAACCACCTTCTCTGGCGAAGATTGAGATCTTTCTGGGAAAAGACATACTGGAGGCTTTTATGGTCTGTGAAGACATCTACATGAACTCCATAGAGATAATGCCTCCAAATCTTCAAGGCAAAAACTACCATTGCTAACTCAAGATCATGAGTAGGATAATTCTTCTCATGTGGCTTTAACTGTCTGGAGGCGTAGGCTATGACCTTACCATACTGCATGAGGACACAACCTAAACCCACTCTGGATGCATCACAATAGACTACAAAACCATCTGAACCATCTGGAATAGCTAGAACTGGAGCTGAGGTGAGTCGAGTCTTCAACTCTTGAAAGTTCTTCTCGCATTAATCTGACCACTGAAACTTAATCTTCTTCTGAGTCAATCTGGACATGGGAGATGCAATAGAAGAAAATCCCTAGACAAACCGTCTGTAATAGCCAGCCAAACCCAAGAAACTCCTAATATCTGATAGAGATACGGGTTTGGGCCAGTTTCTTACTGCCTCAGTTTTCTGAGGATCTACTTTAATGCCATCATCAGAAATAATATGGCCAAGGAATTCTACTGATCTTAGCCAAAATTCACACTTGATGAACTTAGCGAATAACTGGTGATCCCTGAGAGTCTGAAGAACAATCCTGAGATGGTCTGCATGATCACGCTCTGTGCGAGAATAGACCAGAATATTATCTATGAAGACTATGACAAACATGTCCAAGTACTTCTTGAATACACGGTTCATCAAATCCATGAAAGCTGCAGGGGCATTGGTAAGACCAAATGACATGACTAAAAATTCAAAGTGACCATACCGAGTACGGAAAGTTATCTTCGAAATGTCACATTCTCTAACTCTAAGCTGATGATAGACTGATCTGAGGTCTATCTTGGAGAAGTAACTGGCACCCTGAAGTTGGTCGAATATATCATTAATCCTGGGAAGAGGATATCTGTTCTTGACCATGACCTTGTTGAGTTGACGGTAATTAATACACATCCTGAGAGAACCGTCTTTCTTGCGCACAAATAATACTGGCGCACCCCATGGGGAAACGTTGGGTCTGATGAATCCCTTATCTAAGAGATCCTTTAATTAATCTTTTAGTTCCTTGAGTTCTGCTGGTGCCATTCTGTATGGAAGAATAAAAATAGGTTGAGTATCCGAAAGAAGGTCTATGCCGAAGTCTATTTCCCTTTCGGGAGAAATGCCTGGAAGATCTTCAGGAAAGACATCTGAGTATTCATTAATAACAGGGACTATTTAGAGGCTAGGAGATTCAGGACTGGAATCTTTAACATGAACGAGATGATACACACACCCCTTAGAAATCATTTTCCTTATCCGAAGGTAGGAAATAAGTTGACCTCTGAACGCTGAAATGCTACCCTTCCACTCTAGGACGGACTCATTCAGGAACTGAAACTGAACTATCCTATTTTTGCAGTCGACTGTGGCATAGAAGGAATGAAGCCAATCTATGCCAAAAATGACATCAAAATCAGTCATCTCTAACTCCACTAAATCTGTTGATATGGATTTCTGAGATATCATAACCGGGCAGTTCCTATATACCCGCCGGGCTATGATGGTTTTACCCACTGGGGTAGAGACTGAAAAAAGCTCTGCTAGGACTTCGAGGCTGATTCTGAAATCGGTGCTATGTATGGAGTAACAGAAGACAAAGATGCACCTGGGTCTAGCAAAGCATAAACATGAACATGGAAAATCTGTAACGTACCAGTAACGACATCAGGAGAATTTTCCTGATCCTTCCGGGACTGAAGAGCATAGAGTTTGTTTGGGCGTTGCCCACTGGTAGCACTGGAAATGGCACCCTACTGGTTCGGGCGATTGGACTGAGCTGTAGAATGATTTTGCTGACCCTGAAGACTTGACTGCAGACACTCCCTAATCCTGTGGCCTGGCTTACCACAACCAAAACAGACATCACTACCGGCTCTGCAAATGCCCTTGTGGTTCTTACCACAAGTCTGACAAAGGGGATTCGTTCGGGCACTGCTAACACTGCCCTGAGATTTAGAGCCTGGCACTTTGTCTCTATTTCCATCTCTGAACTTTGGCACTGGAGCACTGGCAGAGGAAGGAGATGGAATGGCTAACTTGGAGCAAAATTGTGAACGGTTTCCTCCATCTGATTTGGGGTGAGCAAAGTTAAAGTTACCTGACCTTGCTCTCTTGTTCTGCCTCTCCCTAGTCTTAAACTTCTGCTCTTCTACTTGTTGGTCATGGGTCATGAGTCTGGCTAAGGTTATATCACCGATCATCATCGTATACCTACACTCATTTACCACGCTATCATTGACCCCTAACACGAACTTGCTCATCTTAGCCCTATTGTCTGCAACCACATGAGGAGCATACCTGGCTAGCTGAGTAAATCTGAGAGAATACTCCCTAACCATCATATTCCCCTGCCTGAGGTTGATAAACTCAAGAACCTTGGCTTTCCTCAACTCTTGGGGAAATAATCTGTCTAAGAAGGCCATGACAAATTCCTCCCACTCGATAGGGTCTGCATCATCTAACCTCTCAGACTTCCACTATTTGTACCAATCATGAGCAACATCTTGTAACTGGTAGGCGGCTAACTCATCACTCTCAATAGAAGTAACACCCATGATTTCAATGACCTTCTGGACTGGTCAATGAACTCCTGAGGGTCCTCATCAGACTTAGACCCATGGAAAGATGGAGGGTTCATCTGGGTGAAGTCCCGAACCCTAGCTACTTTGGGATTGGCCACTGGATTGGCCGGAATGACTGGTGGCCATTTATTCTGTGCATCCATGGACTGAGCAAGTATGGTAAATACGGCTCTAAACTCCGCATGGGAAACATGTTCGCCCAAAGGATCTTCGGGCTGAGGAGCTAGCTGGTCTTTTCTCTTTGGGGCCATGGTCTGGAATAAGAGAAGAATGGATTAGACTGAGAGTTTAACTTGTGATTATGCTCACTAGCATGACATGAATAATGAAGAAAGGGGAATGTTCCTAAAACATCTTATAGCCTCCCGCACATAAATGTGGCGTGCAACACACCCATGTACAAGACTCTACTAGATGCGGCTTTCAGACTTCCTAGGACTCTATTAAACCTGGTTTTGATACCAAGTTTGTAACACCCCGATTTGCTGAACTGGAATGCTACACGGTGCTCATGACCCCGAGGGACCACAAGCTAACCCATGATGATATTTGTACCTATATACTGCAAATCATGATATAATAATACGGAATACATAGAACTGTAAGGCCATAAGGTTCAACTGAATAAAACCATATGGGAGAAAATACCCAAAACAACTCAATCTGAAAGCTAAGTCTGAACGTAAATCTGAGCATAAATCTGAAAGCCTCTAAACTATCTGAATAAGGAGTTGAAAGAACACGTCTCCAACTAAATCCGTAAAACTGAACTGAAGAAATAAATAAATATATCAAATCATATTATCCTCGAATCAATGAGGACTCACTGTGTCTCTGCGACTGGAATGCTACCGCTACTGCTGGGCTGGAGCTCGTGTCTCGGAACCTATGGTGTCACATGAAAAGAAAGAACCATAGCGCAAATGCGTCAGTACAACTAGAGTACTGAGTATACGAGGAAGGTAGGCTGAACATAAAGGGTTTCATGCATGAACAACACTGATTGACTAATATGAACGTGGGAGTACAAACACACATATATAGAAACTGGGACCGTGAACACATATTAGCATGACCTGTAAGCTAATACATGGTTTACTGATAACTGTTATGACTGATACTGAAACTGATAACATAGACGACTGTTTCTGACAGTCCTGTATATACTGAAATCTGAAGATCGCCCTAAGTTCGTTTACTGAGACTGATACTGAAACTGTGGGAAAGTAGTGTTTACCCGACATGCCCCAGGTATGCTTGTTATGGCTAAGCTGGGGTCTAATCTCTTCCCCGACTGAAGGGATATCAATACCGTGCCACGAGTAAGGACAGCCTGTGAGTGACCCTTATCTGGCGGGTACTCAATAAGAATGGTGGAAACCCTAAACTGAAGGGTTAAGCCACCTCATCAACCCTAATCTGACGGGTTAAGATGTATCAACCTACGCTGGCTACGTAGTTCTGGAACACAAGTATGACTACTAATAATCACATCCTGAACTGGCGGGTGAGTTCCCATCCTTGGGTTCACTCGGTGCTAACCTCTACTCCCATCTGGAGGGACTGACATGAATAACTGACTGTGCATGACTTAATCTTACTGAATTCCGTTGACTGGTGAAATGTTACTGATATCTAACAACGGACTAAGATCATGAGGTTTTCCTGAGCCACATGACTGACTGAAGTCTATGGAATCATAGCTTGAGTTCGGATATCGTGAAACATGACATGGTTCTAGGCACACAGCTATAGTTTTTAGGTACAAGTACCCCCAGGACTTGATAAGAGGAAACTGACACACATGAGATGACTTGATCACAAGATTTGAGTCCACAATTCACAATATCATAAGTAAGGATTTCATAATAAGAATGATTCTCAACAAACTATCACATGATCAGGAATGCACACAACATCTATATACTTGCATGACTTCAATAACATGGCCATTCCATATCACAAAAATATCATGAACATCTCATACAACTTCTTCAATTCAAGACAATAGCATGGGGATCACGTTGAACATAAACTTAGAACATGGAATAGTCACTTAGGACTTATTATGTCATAAAAGCATGATTTTTATTCCCTTAGGTATTTTCATAAACACCTTACATGCACATCTTAGGAATAGGTGGATTCATCAAGATTTCAAACATTCAACCACCAATTTCACATGTTTATACGTTAAATACCACCATACCCTCACACAAAACATACAAAGATCCCATCTTAGGCATCATCAAACTCCAACTACATGAACATCAAACACCAACAATATAAACATCATAATACATAATTTAGAAGATGGTTCTTAAGCTTTATGGACGAAAGGAGTCCATGAATCAACTCACGCATACCTTAGAAGGAAGATTCTTTATGGTTGACGGAGGAATTTCCTTAAAATCGGATCTTCAAGCTTAGTTATGCAACCCTAGTTATTTTTTTCTCTTTTAGTGCTCTTGGATGATGAGCTTTGAGATGATAATAGGGTTGTAATATGTTTAGAAGCTATATATTTCGTAGGGTTAAGTTTAGGGACATGTAAGGAGTGTTAAAAGACTTAATTACCCTTAAAATAACTCAAAACGGAGTGTTTTTGGCACCTGGAACTAACTTAGGCGGCGTCCAAGTGATTGCCTAAGCTAGGTTGGACGGCGCCTAACCAATCGCCTATGCTTGGGTTGGGCAGCGCCTAACCAATCGCCTATGCTTACTGTCTCTCACAAAAATGGGCATAACTTTTCGCTCGGGAATTGGATTAAGGCGAAATTGGTATCTTTGGAAAGCTGATTCGATTCTCTACAATTTGGTGGGTCTAAATCATCCAAAATACCACATTAACATAGAGTTATACTCGTTCAAAAATGACCCTTGCAAACTCGAACACTAAAAATTGATGGATTCAAAAACTCTTAGCTTGTATTACCTTAAGTGACTCATATGAACATGCTTAATACATCATAAGCTATCCTATCACTAGGATATTCATTGTAAGTCATGTACGCAAGTATGAATCACAAGATAGGAGATTTCATACGTAGGAATACTTATTCACTTCCTAGCTTAGAAACATCCGGGGTATTACAGACTGGGTGTTTGACTAAAACACATGATATTCTAAGTCATCGGATGTTCATAACTCGTTATCTCTGAAGAATAATTTCATAACATAAGTCCAAAATCATGAATTTATCAACATACTGGGGGTTCATGATTCTATATATGTAAAGATACTAAAATTCATGGAAAAACAAGGTATGTCAACTAATATAGAATAAAATTCACAAAATCATGATAAATAATGCTTAACATAGTCTTGAAAACTAAAACATCATACATAATTTGATCTTATACATTAGATTTGAAATAATATCATGTAAATCATGCACGGACATGAGAATATTATGAATTCTATAATATAGTCATAAGAAATCATAAATAATTATGAAAACATGCTCATGAATGAAAAAATATATCATGGATTACTGAATTTAAACTTAGTATCCTAATTGGGTAAAAACCCTAGCTCATGGGAATCATAGAATTCATGAATGAAAACTATAATTTGGGTATGAGTATGAAAGGATATCCTCATTGAATACCCATATACTTGATTACTTATGATCCTTGAACTTAAATTTGGAGGACTTGTACTTGAAGATTAAGAGCCTTAATTTCTTGCTTTGGAGAAGATGGAGTCGTTTGTTTACTTTATCTTTGCTAAGTTTCGATCTAATATTTGAGGGATTGAAGGATTTGTGATGATTAAATAAACTTATACCTGATGTAGCAGGTGAAACGACGTAGTTTTGAAGTTAAAAGATTTGAAAAAGACCAAACAGCCTCTTTAAAATCATCTGAAAAACTTCTCGAATCAATACCGATAACCCTCGTGATGACTCATCGTGTTTGGGGATGAGTTGTCGTCTGGGACTCAATTTTGGCTTCACACTGTCTTGACCACAAGTCACCTGATGATTCATTGGGTCTTCTAGCGACTTGTCGTCACTGACAGCTTTGACAAGACTTTAGTAAAATAACCATTACTTTTTACTTCATTATGGATTAAAACAAAACTGGATGCATTGGAAAGGTAATTCAAATATCTTCATTTGATGGGTCTTGAGCTCAAAATACTTCGGAATCTAGGAGTTATGCTCGGTTGAAGTTGACTATAGGAAGATTCTTCACAAGAAATCAATTGGTGCGGAAGGTTTCAACTTGGCTATGAGCTAGGAGTTACTTGCAACCTTAATTCATGTCTAAATCACTTCCCATAATATCAAATCACTAATTTTGATTCTATATATGCTTGAAGGATGGTTCTACTCTTAGCTTGAATTTTCGGGGTGTACATGCAGGGACTACCTGTATTGGGTGAAAATTTGGATAGATGAGTCTACAAATTAGGAAGGACACATGGAGGGAATGACATGTTGGATCTTACTCAGATGCAATATGGCTTTGTGTACACTCAGTCGTGATCAGAGAAAGTAGTCCTATTCTCAAGTATCCATAACTCTTGGCACTTGAGTTCAGTGTTGGGTGCACCGGCTTTCCTTACTCCGGAGCGATGAAATGTGGTGTTTGAACGCACTGGGTCAACCAATTGTCGATGGAAGATTCACAATTCATTTGCCCAGTTGTTGCACAACGGCCACAGAGGTGAGTCAATAGGAGTTGTCCCGGGGGCCAAATCCGACAAAAGTTACTCTCTAGGGTTTAGTTATCTCTATTCATGCATTGTAATCCATATGCAGTTTATTCATTCAATTTGCAATATATCGTTATTCTCAAGTTTTTGAGCTCTATCATTCAATATCGCATTTCTTATCAATAACTTCAAGCTTGCTTATTGGCATTATCAGTTTGTGGCACTGGATCTCAGGTTGTTTATTAACCTTGCTTACATTAACTAAGAGCAAGTTATACAATTTATATTATACATTATTGATCATTTTAATTTGCGTCTCCTTGTGCTACGTCTACAATTCAACTATACGTACTTTCATGTTGGGATTAAAAAGATCAACATGACTTAAATGTAATGAACTCTACTTTCACGGTTCTCCAAATGTTATAGACAATAATTAGTGCAGAGAATGGATTTGCATTTCTATTTTTTTAACAAAAATAATCGAATGAAGAAGACAACGTTGGGCGATTGTGGTGGGGTTCTGCTCTATGAGATGGGGAAAAGGTTGTTATATTTCTATCCTTTTTTTTCAAAAGTATACGCGACAGTTTTCAGAAAATTATGTGACCATTTTATTTGTTTGTTTGACATGTTATAATAAGTGGACTACACGTGAATGGCTTCACAGGCACAAGTTTCGTTTCATAGGATGTATTGGAGAAATTAATGCATGTATTAGTCAATTGTATTCTTTTATTCTTTATTTGATATGATTTTTATTTTATGTATAACTAATTTTTGTCAATTATATTATTTAATAGGATGTTCGACTTATGTATTAGTTATGCACCCTATTCAGTACTATAGTTTGTATAATTAAAGCATAGTTATTCATGATATTAACAATACAATGGCTATTAATAAATAAATAAGCATGGATAAACACAAAAATGTTCTTACTATACCAAACCAAACAATAGTTAGGAAATAATCTCAGTATTACTAGTACTGTATAACAAGCCTTAGATGTCGATTCCTATTGGCGTACTTAAGATATTTGTGTGATATATTGATGAAAATTTTACTATTTGCACCTAATTTATGAAAAACATATTCGAATACTCGACAAATTCAAAAAAGTTGGTCGTTCCCAGAATACCCTATAATAGAACTACTTACTTGATATTAAATCTGTATAAACCAGTTTCGGACATTGCATGCCCAATCACAGTGAGAATTAGGCAAAACATAATGAATGAGAGGTTGCAACAATAATATATCCGAACGTAATGTGTTGTCAGATATAAACGGCGATTCTTAGGCTTCTCTACCGCTTCCTCTTACCACATTATTTTGTAGTGGTTCTCCTTTCTTTCTGTTTTCCTCCCAAAACGTTCTACATCCAATTCCACCCAACATATATAGACAATCAATTTTCGTGGCATTTTTAGCGTTCACATGCCTTTTTTTAAAAAACAATAATACAAATTAAAATTTACAAAAAAAAATAACAAAGAAAATGCTATTACCGGTAATATCAATTTCCAATAGGGAAAATAAAAACAACAGGCCTCTTGCAGGACAGATCATTGCAAATGCTTTTGGAAGTCTCCGTTCCTAACGATCGGCATCGTGCTAGACTGTAGACTGGAAATGCTCTCAGCTAGATCAGATATGAATGAATGTCAGATTTTGTTTTAATGACCATCAAGGAAAAATCTGTGCGCCTATTGGTTTTTAAATTTGTATAAGGACATTATCTTCCAGCCTTCTGGTTCGTACTTCTTTCTTTTGTATTTTTTTCTTGAAAAACGGAAGTATTTTGTTGATTAATTAATAAGGTTCGTCCAAAGGCATACAAGGAGGACTGGTCTATAGTAGACAGTTCCACAAAGCATCTTTTTTATATTGTTTTGTTTCCTGTTCCCCCTGACGTCTGATTTAGGAAAATCCTGAAAAAATTGCAATCATGGTCCTTCAGTTTCTGACAAAATGTAATCATGATGTATCTATCGACACCTTTTAAAAAAAAATTCAAATTTTTATTCTTGTTCAATTGTGTGATTGCTCGTGTTTCATTCTATGAACTCCTTATTAAGTCAAGGTTCGTTAAAAGGACACAGATTCAGTGATTAAAGTTGATTTTGGTTAGGCGGACGCAGAAATTTGACAATAAATGACCAAAAGTCTCAGTTATCCCAATTTTGTTTGGCCTTTTTGTCTTTTGAATGGGTGGCCACAATCTCAATAAAAAAAATTGTCTTTAAAAATAAGAGAGAGAAAGATGCTGCCTTTTGTTCGTGTATTACGAATAGAATACAATCTGCAAAATAGAATTTGGCTGCATGACGTTGTTACTGAATTATTGTTCTTTATATTTCATATTTTCAGGTTCTTTGATTGAAATTTTTATAATGTCGACAAAGCCGACACCTTTAGAGTTACCTGAGGTCAATTCTTTTCTGTATCGTATTCATCATTTTCAGCCTAACATTTATTGCTAATCACGTGCAGAAATTCTTGTCGTAGTTTGAACATATACCACAACTATTTCTGTTAACAGTCTGTTTAAAAGGAGAAACATGTTCAATGAGGATTCATATAGTTGATCTCAATTATTTTGGCACTTAGATGTAGTAATAGTGATTATTGTTTATTTCTTGTGACAATCTATTTGAAAGGAATGTAAATGAAAAAATTGAGTTAATAACTCAGATGGTCACTCAACTTTGGATTTTTATTCCATGAAATTTTAGTTTTTATTTCAAAAGTCACTCACCTCTTGTGACAATCTATTTGAAAGGAATGTAAATGAAAAAATTGAGTTAATAACTCAGATGGTCACTCAACTTTGGACTTTTATCCCATAAAATCTTAGTTTTTATTTCAAAAGTCACTCACCTATCACATTTTTACTTTGAAAGTCACTCAATCTATTTAATTATTTTCTTAAATAAAATTTATTTATGTGGAATTTCTATTTTAATTAAAATTTTAAAAAATAAAAAATATTTTTAATGACTCTTTTATCCTTATTCTCCTAAATTGAGTATCTCCCCTCCTCTTTCTCATTTTTCTTCTCCTTCTCGCATATTGTAATTGATTCAACATTAAATATGTTTAATAAAATATCAAAGGATCACATTAAAATTTAACAATAACCAAAGAATTGAAATTACAATTATTTTACTCTACCTTTTCAATCATTGTTTCAACTTCTCTTTTCCATCTGATATTGATGTTCGTATTGAAATCTAATTAAATTTAAATTTACACATTATATAGCTTATTATAAATGCGATGCTCTCAACGATACACCCCCCCCCCTCCTTTCCTTTCTTGTGTTTCACTCTAAAGATGTCCTTTTTTTATAAATGTATGTACTATATGTATGAAAAAATATATATTGTACTATATGTATATGTAAGATGAATTAGGGATTTTATATCCATAACTAAATATTATGAGTAATATGCCTACGTTATTAGGATTCACTATATGTATGTAATAACTACGTACACGTGACTTTTAGTAATAGATGAGTTAAATTATGTATCATTTAGTAATATTTCATCGTATTAATATAGTTTATATTAATAATATTTTATCCTTCGATTTGTTAAATTTAATTTGATATTTTAATATTTTATTAGGCATATTTAATACTGAATCAATTACAATATGTGAAAAGGAGAAGAAAAATGAGAAAAAAAAAATTAATTTATGGAAATAAGATAAAACGGTCATTAAGGGATAATTTTTTATTTTTCAGAATTTTGCATTTAAATAATAATTCCACATAAGTAAATGTTTTTTAAAAAAATGATTAAATAGTTTAAGTGACTTTCTAAGTAAAAATGTGAAAGTTGAGTGACTTTTGAAGTAAAGATCAAAGTTGAGTGATTTTCTGAGATAAAAATTTAAAGTTGAGTGACCAATTGAGTTATTAACTCTGAAAAAATTAGCTCTACTTCAACTCCATTTCTGCTAAAGTGGATCTTTAAAATTCAATAGGCCTAGGGAGTAGCAATTAAGGACTGCTGGAACTAGTGACTTCTATTTCAAAATTTTAGAAATTAAACTGAGCCAAGCTCTCTTCTAACTTAAGATATGTACCTTATATTCTTTACTGTTATAAAGATATTTGCCATACTAATCTTTACTTATAATCTCCCAACTTGTAGAAGTTTGGTAGGGAATATATAATACTTTCTTTATTTCAATTTATTTGTCTTGTTTTTCTTTTTAGCCTGTTTTAAAAGAATAATCTTTTCTTTTTTGGCAACTTCTTAGTTTCAATTCTCCACATGATTTGTTTAAAACTATAAGATTAAAGAACATTTTTATACATTCTACATATGTTTTAGTTAAAAATAACAAGATTCAAAAGTTTTTCTTTTTTTCTCTCTTAACACTTGCAGATGAGCACCATGTCATTAGAAGATACATTTCAGCCCAGCAAAGTTAGTGACAGCACAGATACTAGCTCCAGTAGTACTACACCCCTGAAGCCACATACTGGTGGTGATGTTCGATGGGATGCGGTTAATTCAGCTTCTGGTAGAGGCGGACTTCCCCTTGGTCTAAGCAATTTTCGGTTGTTGAAGCGTCTTGGATATGGGGATATTGGAAGTGTGTACCTTGTGGAACTCAGGGGAACAAATACCTACTTTGCAATGAAAGTGATGGATAAAGGATCTCTTGCAAGTAGAAATAAATTGCTGAGAGCACAAACGGAGAGGGAGATTCTTGGTCTACTTGACCACCCATTCTTGCCCACCTTATATTCACATTTTGAAACTGATAAGTTCTATTGCTTAGTCATGGAGTTCTGCAGTGGAGGTAACCTGCATACCCTCCGCCAAAAGCAGCCCAATAAGCATTTTACTGAGGAGGCGTCTAGGTTAGTACCTATATGATGTATATCCTAATCCATGCTTAAGCATTTGAAACGTAACTACTATATGAATCTAGTAGTATAATTCATACAGAGTTTATCGTAATCGGATGATCATGTTTATTTGTATTATTCTCAACTGATGTAAGTTAGTACAAGTATCTGATAAAATCAGTTCTGCTAATCATATGATGTGTCCCCTTTGTATAGTGTTACAAAAATTGCAATTTGCACATTGGTTTTGTCCATAGACAATTGCAGCATAGAGAATATCATACTGATTAGACATGTCCCATTTGTTTCTGTTTCCTTTCCAATTGATTAATTTCCATCCAGAACATATACTTCCAAATTAGCTTGTTTAATCTGCTACTCTCAAATGGCCTAATGTTATTTTTGCAGATTTTATGCATCCGAGGTGTTGCTGGCACTTGAGTATCTGCACATGCTAGGAATTGTTTACAGGGATCTTAAGCCAGAAAATGTACTAGTGAGAGATGAGGGTCATATAATGCTGTCTGATTTCGACCTATCCCTCCGCTGCTCTGTCAATCCAACACTCGTCAAGTCTTCATCTGTACATGGAGGAGGCGGGAATCTCAGCAGTGGAACCGGCATTTTAGACAATGACAATGCAGTCCAAGGTTGTATTCAGCCCTCGACTTTTTTCCCTCGTAATATTCTCCCTACCAAAAAGAATCGCAAGTCTAAATCAGATTTTGGGCTATTTGTGGGAGGATCACTCCCTGAGCTTATGGCAGAGCCCACTAATGTGCGCTCCATGTCATTTGTTGGCACCCACGAGTACTTGGCCCCTGAGATAATTCGTGGAGAGGGCCATGGTAGTGCAGTGGATTGGTGGACTTTTGGCATATTCTTATATGAACTTCTGCACGGGACAACACCTTTTAAAGGTTCTGGCAATCGTGCCACACTCTTCAATGTTGTCGGACAGCCTTTGAGATTCCCAGAAACTCCGCAAGTGAGTGCTATTGCACGTGATCTTATAAGGGGGCTCCTCGTGAAGGAGCCACACAAGAGAATTGCATATAAGAGGGGTGCTACTGAGATAAAGCAGCACCCTTTTTTCGAGGGTGTCAATTGGGCTTTGGTGAGAAGTGCTGCTCCTCCCTCTATACCTGAACCTGTTGACTTTGCTCAGTATGCCAGTAAAGAAGCATCAGCTCATTGTTCAGATAAGAAAATGCCAGATACTGAAAGTCAAGATAAAAGCAAAAACACTTCTACTGATTCTTCATATATTGACTTTGAGTACTTCTAGGATCGGATTTCGATCTACAGAATTCGTATCAACGTTGATCAGAAAATAAATACGTTATAACACAAAGGATTTTCGCTTATTGTGGCCATTCAAGTGTTGTTAATGCTAATTTAGTACGAAATGTTCGATCGAATGGCCAAATGTGGGTTAAGGTTACGTTGGTAAGATTAACTTCTAACCAACTCTGTATCATCATGCATATGCAGTGTGTTTATTGTGCAGAACTGCATAGCATTGTAACTTCTGAGTGCTCCGAGAAGAAAGGAACTTGCAGCACTTTCAGACGAGCATTTTGATTTCCTGACTCAAGTTTAGTGGTAGCTGCCGCTGATGAATTGTGAATATAATTCTGTGATACTCATTCTTTTAATTTCATATGAGAATGTATTGCTTGACACGAACTTTTGAGATATTAATTTGACTTATTTATTGATTGTTTTAGTAACCCGTCACATTAGAGTAACTATATACACTTGATTGGGGTGACAACTTCAGCCCATATTTGTAAAAAGAATCCATTCAACCCATATTTAGTAAATTAGATCACTCATATTTCAAATGGGTAAATATGAACTTCAACTCATTTTAAAAGCTCATATGGATAAAATGGATAAAATATGGGTACCCATTTAAACACAGAGATCACCCACCGATCACCACCTATGCTTAAAGTTTTAGTTTTTTTTCTTTTCTAGTTTCTTTTCTTCTTCTTTTTTCTTTTTTTTCCCTTTAATTTACTTTTTTTCATTTTAATTTTTCTTTTATTTTTTTACTCATTCCTTATAATTTCTTTTATTCTTTCTCATTTTTTCATCTATTTTTTTATTTTTTATTTTAATTTCTTTTTTCTTTATATTCTTTTTTTTTCTTCGTTTTTCCCTTTCTCATTCTTATTTCATCATTCGTATTCGCTTGAGACCTACATGAGTTAATAAATATAAGCTTCTAATTATCCCATTTAGCTTATATAATTCATAACATCTCTTATCAATTAAATATAATTCATAGTCTCACTCATTTATTATTATTTTTTCTATCTTTTATTTCTCTTTCTTTTTTTTTCTTTCTTTTTTCCTTTAATTTACTATTTTTTCTTTCTTTTTTCCTTTAATTTACTTTTTTTTTCTTTTTCATTTTTTCCACTTATTTTTTACTCGTTTCTTACACTTTTTTTCTTTCTTCTTTTTCATCATTTTTTTCTTTTTCAATTCTATTTCTTTGCATTTTTTTTGTATTTTCGTTTCCCCCTTTTTCATTCTTGGTTCGTCATTTTCCTTATTTTTTTATATTCTTTTCCTCATCTTTTTTTTGTCATTGCATTTTATATTTTTTTTACTTTAAATTTATTTGTATCATACTATATAATTCAAATAAATTTATTATTTTTATTTGAATAGTTTAGTTGTCAATATGTGCAATTTATCATTTGTAAATATATACAAATAAGTATATGAATTAAAATCAACATGGGTTGTGGTGCAATGGATGGGGCTGCTCCACCCTTAACCAGAGGTCGAGGGTACGACCCTGGTTATGGAGAAAACTCTGTTGGGAGCGCTGCCACCTTAATGGGCCTTGCAACTCCCGATCCGAATTAGTTGGGGCTCCAATGCAGGCACCGGACACCGGATGAAAAACCAAAAAAAAAGTATTTGAATTAATTGTATTTTCTTGAGACTAAAATATATAGCTGAGGATCCACATAGCCCTCGAATTATAAATGTTGGGCGAATATAAATCAATATGCGTTTATGGTATTTTCATTATCATAAAAAAAAAAGGAAACCAAAAATAGAAAAAAAAAAAGTAGAAAGAGAGGTAGAAGTTAGAGATAGAAGAGAGGAAAAAGCGTAAAGAAAGAATTGAAGAAAAAAAATACAAAAAAAAATTAAAAAGAAAAAATAATGAAAAGGGAGAAAAATAAAAATAAAAAAGATGATGGTGAAAACAAATATACTGAGTGGTTACGATATTTTAGTCATCATCCATAATTTGTACTCGACTTAACCATATTCTTCAAAAATAAAAAAAATATAAAACATAAAATACAACCAAAAAAGAAAAAAAATGAGAAAAAAGTAAAAACAAAAAAATAAAAAATAGAAAAAAAAAAGAGACTAAAAAGGAAAAGAAAAAAAAAAAGAAACAAAGGGCAGAGGGTAGAGATAGAAGAGAGAAAAAAAAAAGAAATGACAAAAAAATGAAAAGAGAAAATTAGATGCTACATATAGAAGAGAGACAAAAAAAACTAAAAAGAAAAAATTAAAAAAAAATGGAAAAAAAGTCAAGTTGATATAATATAGAAGTTTTAAGTTTTTGGCTTAGGAGTTAAAGTGGGTTGAAATCATTTTTACCCAATTTGGCTTAGGAGTTAAAGTGGGTTGAAATCATTTTTACCCAATCCATATTTGACCAAATCCATATTTACCTATATTTATATGGGCGGATTGCAATCGAAATCATTTTTGCTCGATCCATATTTAACCCGTCCAAATTCAATCCAATCCGCCCGTTTGCCACCCCTACACTTGATTGACCCTGAATATTTTTCGTACTTGCAAGTGTCGAGATCATCTAGAAATACGAGATATGGATGTTAGGAATGATAGAATATAGGAAGTTGATGAATGAATGGTATTACTGAGTGTTGGTAATAAAGCTGGAGGCATCCACGCTAAGTTAAAAGGAGGAAGAAAACTGGAACAATATAGATGAAAGAATTATTCAATCTTATTATGTGCATAACAATGAACCTACACTATATTTATACAGATCAAGGAGTCCTAATTGTCTCCAAATTACTAGCCTAATAGCAGGGGAGATCCCTAATTTAAGGATTGCAGATTTAAGGGGATCAAATTCATGATTTTGTGATAATCATTATCTGATTTTGTGACACTAAATAAGGTAACATCCAAATAAGGTTACGTTTAAATAAGGTAACGTCAATACCCCCTCTCAAACTTATGTTCTGTATCACAAAACATAAGTTTGGATAAAAAATAATTGTGTCGACTTCTTGACATGGCCTTAGCGAACAAATCAGCCAATTGATCTTTAGAGGATATATATCTAAGATTAATGCTCCAATCTTCAACTAGTTCTCTGATGTAGTGACAATCTACGTCTATGTGCTTGGTATTTTCATAATGCACGGGGTTGGTTGCTATTCTGATTTCGCTGGTGTTGTCTCCATACAATATGGTTGATCCTTCCATTTTGATGCCAAGTTCTGATAATAGCCTCTGTAGCCAAATGATTTCAGAGCACGCAACTGACATACTTTTAACTCTGCTTCTGTGGATGACTTTGATGTTCGAGATTGTTTCCTGCACTTCTAAGAGATCATACACGATCCAAGCATCATGCACCAGCCTGTAGTGGATCGTCTTGAATCAGGGCATCCTGCCCAATCCGCATCAGCGTATCCCACTATGTCCAGTGATGAAGATGATGGAAATAAGATACTTCGATTCACTGTGCCTTTTATATATCGAATAGCCCTGAGCAAAGCTAAGTAGTGAATCTTGTAGGGCTTCGTAATAAACCGGCTTAATACCTGAACTGCATAAGAGATATCAGGACGACTCATAGTAAGGTATATAAGTGATCCAACTAGGCGTCTATACAGAGTTTGATCTCCAAAAAGCTCTTTTTCCTCTTTTTTGCATTTAGTATTCACTTTCATTGGAGAATGAACCTTCTTATGATCAGTTAGACTAACTAACTTAACAAGATCTTCTGCATATTTTTGTTGACTCAATTTTATGCCTTCTACACCATAACTTACCTCCAAACCTAAAATATATGTTAGCTCTCCAAGGTTCTTTATCTTGAACGAGAAGTGTAATAGGTTTTTCAAATGATAGATTCTAACCTCATCGTTCCCTGTAATAATCATGTCATCTACATAAATAAGGAGAATAGTAATACCGGAGCCAGACTGACGTAGGAATAATGAATAATCTGAGCTACTCTGAGAAAAACCAGTACCAAGGATTGTAGTTTGGAATTTTTCAAACCATGAGCGAGGAGCCTGCTTTAATCCATAAAGACACTTCTTAAGATAACTCACCTGATTTGGACTAGAATGTTTGTAACCTGGTGGTGGATTCATGTAGATCACTTCTTGCAAATCTCCATGTAGGAACGCATTCTTGACATCTAGTTGGTGTAACTTCCAACTTCTTATTGATGCTAAAGCAAGAAATATATGTACTATCGTCATCTTGGCTACTGGAGCAAAGGCTCCTGCTTGTACCCTTGAGCTACCAACCTTGCCTTATATCGATCTAGGGATCCATCAGCTTTTATCTTGACTGAGTACACCCATCTACTTCCAATAATTTATGCGTTTGTTGGTCTATCCACCATATCCCATGTATCATTCTCCTCAAGGGCTGCTAGTTTGTCATTTATTACATCTTCCCAACACTTCTGACCACTAGTCTGCATATAAGTATTTGGCATAACTATAGAATTCAAGGTTGTTAGTAAGGCATATGATCGACCATATTCGCCTGTAGAATATCCTTATCGGCTTGGAGGAGGAGCATGACGAGATGAGCGTCTAACAGGGTCAATGATATTTTGAGGAGGTGGAGGTTGATTATTACTATTTAAAGAAACATTATGACAGTCATCTTGGTGAGGTAAAGAATTAGTGTTCATCGAAGTAATATCATTATAAAAAAAGGATCAAAGTCATAAGTAGTACCTGTTGTGGCAGAAGACAAGTTTGGTGATGGACCAGCGGCTAGGTTGCTATGGCAAGCAGAATCATGAGTCATGAATTCTTTCAAAAAGGATATAGTAGACAATTGAGAGTCTTTACTAGTATAAGTAAAAGAATTTTCAAAGAAAATAACATGTCGAGATATTCTTAATAAGTGACGTGATGAATCATAACACAAGTACCCTTTTTGGATATCATTGTACCCCCAAAAAGTACATTTAACAACTTTTGACGATAATTTATGGTGTTCATGGTCTGAAAGAAGAACAAAACATACACAACCAACTACTTTAAGGTGCGAATAGTCGGGAAATTTTTTTAAAAAGACAAAATAAGGGCAATTTTGTTTGATAACAAACGATGATTGTCTATTTATAAGATAAATGGACGTTCGGATTGCTTCAACCCAATTTTTTTTTGGAATATTTGATGTATCAAGAAGAGATAAGGCAGTTTCAACAACATGTCTATTCTTATGTTCCACCACACCATTTTATTCTGGTGTATAGGGGAAATAACGTTGGTGAATAATGCCTTTTTCTTGAAAAAAACTTGTGAGGTTTGAATTTACATACTCTCATCCCGAATCTGAACGAAAAATCTTAATTTTTTTCTCAAATTGAGTTTCGATGAGGTTATAAAACTTTTTGACAATGTTTGGTATCTCAGATTTGTGTTTAAGAAAAAAAACATGTATAATGAGATGCTTGATCGATGAACAAGATAAAATACTTGTAACCCATACGAGATATAATTGGAGAAGGTCCTCAAACATCACTATGAATTAAATCAAATGGAGTATAATAAGTAGTATTGGTTAATTGAAAAGGGAGTTTATGACTCTTTGATTTTGCACAGCTCTCACAATGTAATTTAGCGGGAAAAATTAGTGAGTCTTTACCCAACAAATTACAGGATTTCAAAATAAAATTTAAATGTGAAGTATGTGGATAGCCTAAACGAAGATGCCATAAGGTCCACATTTTATTTGAAAACTCAATATCTTTATTTGAAGCTGAAAAAAAAAAAGCAATGATGAAATTTTGTATCCGGAGATTGAAGAAGAAATAGCCTGCCAACCTTACGCCCCCTGGCCATCATTTTTCCTGTCAATATGTTCTGAATAATACAACCATTAGAGGAAAAAATAGCCAAACAATTTTGTTCTACAAGTTATCCAACGGATAAAAGATTCGCAGTAAGTTTCGGTACATAAAGAACTTCTGAAAATGGTTTAATGGAACCCATACCTGATACAGATAAAACATGGCCATTTGCAGTAACAATTTTATGTGTGGAAGGTGTTTTAGATAGATTAGAAAAAGGTTTTTGGTTTCCTGTTATGTGGTTAGATGTAGTAGAATCAATATTCCATACCATTGAATTCAAAATATTATTCTTACCGGGATATGTAGCGGTCAGAGCTGTAGATATTGCATTAGGGAGAGTAGCTGCCAATGAATCTTGTATCATCTTATAAATATCATTGCGATCAAATAATTGTGGTGCATTTTGTGTTTCTGGAGTGTGTTGTGTACCCACATCCCTTGTCATCATGTGAAAGGCTTTATAAGGAGTTGAGCGTTTTACTGAACCACATTTCTTACGACATTCCAGAATAATATGACCATCCTTCTTACAATAGTTACAATAATTTTGCTTCTTGCAATGGGAAATGACATGCACAGTTTCTTTGTAATGATAGCATTGAACTAGTTAGTTATAGTTACCCAAGGAAGAACTTCTGTATGCAGCCATGGTAGTGTCCACAAAAAGGGAATTTCCCATAGAGGCTTGAGAACCTAACCAATTTTCTTCTCGAAGTACTTCAGAAACCACCACATCTAAAGCTGGTAGTTTTCTCTATTGAGAATGCTGGCACATAAAGGCTCAAACTCAGACCTGAATTTCATAAGGAATTGGACAGTCCTTTTCCTCTTCGTAGTAGTCATGAAGTCCTTTAGTCCAACAACACTAATTGAGGCAGCAAAATATTGATCTTGCTCTGCCCATAATCTGAGTAGTCCCGAATAGAAGCACCAAACACTTTTCTCACCTTGTGTCGATTCTGCAAGTAGCCTTTCTAATTCAAATTCTCTAGCCAAATTTTATTGGTTACCGACAGTATGTAGATGACTCTACATTTCAGATGCTTTCTCAAAAGATGTTAGTTCCATAGCTATATCAGTAGAAACGGAATTAACAAGCCATGTTATGATTTTTTCATTATTAACTTCCCAAACTTCCTTTTCTTTGTCTTATATAGGTATAACCTTTGAGCCATCTAGAATACCAAATAGGCCTTTACCTCTAATAAAAGCCCTGAAATGGAATTTCCAGATTGGAAAGTTATGTCCGTCGAATTTAGTTGACAAGATATCTCGTGAATCCATTTCGATTGAAGAAAAAAATGGGAGTCGGAGGGAATCAACAAACAAATCCAAAGATTACAACCAGAGTAATAGATGTGGATAAAGAATCCGAGCCCAAGATGAATCAAATGGATTTTTTGGAAAAAAAATTGAATATTCAGATCTCAGAGAAAGGAAAAAAATAAGGCTCTTGATACCAAGTTATAAAGAGGAAGAAAACTGGAATAATATAGATGAAAGGATTATTCAATATTATTATGTACATAACAATGAACCTACATTGTATTTATACAGATAAAGGAGTCTTAATTGTCTCCTAATTACTAGCCTAATAACAGGGGAGATCCCTGATTTAAGGATTGCAGATTTAAGGGGACCAGATTCATGATTTTGTGATAATCATTATCTTATTTTGTGACACTAAATAAGGTAACATCCAAATAAGGTTACGTTTAAATAAGGTAACGTCAATACGCTAGACAAAAAATATGACAAAAGGACAAAGTTCCTAAATTGACTAGTGTCGCCATGATAGCAAAGAGTGTCTTAATTGCAGCTCAACTCATTCAAGAAGCTGAGAAACCAAAAAAGGGAATCGATTTTGCTTGATCCACTATGAAGAGAAGCTGAGACAATCCCCTAACCTAATTTGGAATATTAACAAAAATAATTGTGATAGGAATTAAAACTAATTGTTCCAAGCAGTGAAAAAGTCATAGGACTTGTGTTCAAATTTTCTCCAAACCGATGTCTCTCTTGAAAATAGAGTTATACTCCATTAATTATATGGTTTTCTCTTTTCTTGTTTTAGCATTTTGAAAAAAAAAAGCAGGTTTTCCTTAATTGAATTAATTGTACCTCTCTTGTTTTTCAATGTATTGTGACAGGTTTTAATTTTAACTCAATAACTTCTCTAACCAAAACTCATCTTTATATTTACCAAACGGGTCGGGTCATCCTTAATGGTGAAACCCATGATAAAATCACTCTAGATCAGCTAGAATTCTCTAAGAAACTAACTACACTAAGAAGAGAATGGAAACTGTAATCAACTAGTTGTATTGAATAGAGTTTATTACATTACAATGTGTCTTAGCTGAGTATTTATAGACAATTACAACTTATTCTAGAAGCTTTTGATCCTCCTAACAAACTAACCAACTTAGCTTACTGTGACTGGCCACAATGTAACAATAGCAACTCTCAGTAACCAAATCAATGGCACAGTAAAGAAACCAACTCCAACCTACATATAACTGACTTCTTAATCATATATATTTTATCATTTCCCCCCCAAGATGAAGGGTGCGGGATGTTAAGCACACTAAGATTTCTTAACAAATTATAATGTTGATCTTGACTGAGACCCTTAGTAAGAATATCAGCCACCTGATATTGAGTAGGAACATGCACAGTTTTCACTAATCCTACTTTAATTTTGTCTCCAATGAAATGGCAATCAATCTTTGTATGCTTTATCCTTTCATGAAATATAGGATTAGTTGCTACTTAGATAGCAGACTTGTTATCACTCAGAATGTTAATAAGTTTAATGATAGGAACATTTAACTTAGAAACAATTCTTCTAACTAGGTAATCTCTACCAATGCTGACGCCATACTACTATACTCTTCCTCAGTTGAACTCCTTCACACTGTAGGTTGCTTTTTAGACTTCCAAGACACCAAGGATCCTCCTAAATATATGATATATCCAGTGACTGATCTCTTTATGTTAGGACATTCATCCAGTCTAAACACACAAGCAGGTTAATTCTACAGTAATCTGAGTTTTTATCCATAGAACATGACCTATAGCGCCCTTTAATTTTATTTACATATTCTAGGGTAGATTTTGATTTTTGTTGTTATTTGTGTGCATGCATATTCCATAAAGTGTTGGTGCTTAAGGGCATTTTTGTTGAATTTGGAATGAAGGGGTGTGTGAATTTGGCAAATGGACTAAGCAGGACAGGCATGAACCCCAGATATATGGTCTCAGTTACCGCGACCACAGTCCATGCCTCCGCGGTCGCAGAGACCATGTGACCGCGATTGCGTAACTTGGACCGTGATTATGAATAACTCACAATAAAAAAAAGTATCTGAATGTCATGAACCCATCCACCTTAGTTTCAAATTTTCTCATAATTTCCCTCAAATTTTTGGCCTCTCAAGAGTATCCAAGGTTTCATTTCAAACCTTTTGTATCAGTTACCTGGTATGTAGTCTTAAATTCTCTTACATTTACTGTTATTGTAGGCTTAGGACATGTATCTAGAAATGATCTTGAAATAGTGTTACAATGCCAAAACAATGCGTATTTATAATTATAATTGTGGTTAGCAGCTGTAGGGAATCTACACGTCACTTGGGGAAGTCTTAAGTACCCATATTATAACCTAGACTGGTTATAATTGACGTGTACAATAGGTGTCCATTCATTTCCCAAATGAATCCAACATGAATTCCTTCAAATTTGGGGTTGCAATCGTGCTATCTAGGATTATTTTATCTAATCATGATGTTGTACACCTAGTTGGAAGACAAAGTTGGTGTTAAGTTTGTATCTTTTAAGAAATGGAAGAACTATTGACTGCGGTCTCAGGAATTGCGACCACGGTCTTGATGACCGCGATCGCAGTAGCGCGATCGCGGTAAATGCCCCACAATTTCCATACATGAGTACAGTTGCCTACAGAAACCCAACTTTTTGCACATCTATTTTTCACTCCCGAATATCCTATAACAGTGCCACATATACTTTTCTTGTTAATATAGCATACGTTTTGCTTTGAAAATATTAAAAATGGTTCAAAATGTCCTACATATAGGTACTCAGCTACAGAATATGAGACTTATATAAATCTGGAGCCTTTCTTCTTGAAAACCACTACCAGTATTACAAGAACCTCCCAAGGTCCAAGCTACACCTAGAATAGAGTATTTCTAAGGACAAAGCCCCAGTAAAGTTCCCAGAATTCTTTGATAGAATTTCTGCTATCAGGAAATATTCTTCAGGACTACCCAGAGGCTAGGAGAATCCTCCACTACTCGCCATTCATAAGTGTCTTAGTCCGACTATGAAATATATTAGGAGGAGATGAAGAAGCAAGGTGTTAGGGTCGTCAAATTGGAAAGAGCATATTCGACCTTGGAAATATCACACAGGACCCTCCAAGAGTCATAGAAAAGGTTGTTGAAGAGGAAAAAAGAGAGAGAAATTCTTCACCAATATATGGAGTGGGGTAAAGGGCATCTTTAAGGTGCTTAAGCCTACAGAACATCTACCTTCATTGAGGAGTGAAAGTGATGATGGAGCCATTACTAAGGGGTCTGGTTCTAATGATGGTGGAGACAATGTAGGGTATACCAAAGATGATGAAGCTGATTTAGGGAGCATCCTATACTTTTACCTTGATAACTAGGTAGTGAGGGCACTGCCAACATTCCAGTTGGGGATGCCTATCCCTATATTTGTACTGTTTGGATGTCCTTGGGTAGTGTTTTGGATGACACTCTGGATATTATTTTTATTGCATTTTGAGATGCTATATTTTTGGGTTCTCTGATAGTGCCCACGCTTTATGGCTTATCATGTTTTTCTTCACTTTTAGTATCTTTTGATTTAATTTTATTTTATTCTTATTGATGCACGATTAGCTTTGCCCTATGATGGATTGAGTGACGACATTCTTAAAGGTAAAATGTCGTGTTTGGGTTTGAGACACAGGTGTAGGGGAATTTTGAGTACCCGCAGCATTAAGTGTGATTTAATGCAAGGGAAGACTGAGTACATGTAGCATTATACATTGTTAAGTTGGGATCACTTTATACACCATTGGCGAAGTCTGAGTAGCCATATTAGGTAGCCCATTATTGAGCCTAAATGTTAGACTAAGGCTTTGGTTATAGCCATAGGATAGCAATTTGTGCGTGGTACTATTGCAAATCCAGAAATCCCCTCCATCCTAAATTTTTGAAAAATCAAGGGCATGGATGTATGCAATGTTGCAATAAAACTTTTTCTCTTTTTGTGGTTCCACAAATTTTTGACTTATGAATAGTAATAGATATTCCAATTATGTCTTCTGCGAAAGGAACTTTTGAGCTCCCTTGGCAAAATTTTGCATGCCGTGTATGGTGAGATACTTGATATTCATCTCTTGTACACTTGTGTTATCTAGAAATTGCCCCATTAATCTTTCCAAACTAATTTTGAATGTACTTGGTTGGAGAAATGATCTTAGGTCCTCTTTGTAATTTTGGATCCCACTCTAGCCCGACAATCCTTCCCATACATAATGGAAGTCCCTAGTTACCCACTTTGATCTTTTGGAATTTTCTTTGGCAAACACATTACAAGCTGTGAACTATTCTTTTATCCATCTCTGGAACCATACCCTCCTTGAATTCGAAAATGCAATGTGAGGCTAAAAACCTAAGCTGGGGGTGGTAAAGATCGATGGAAGTGAGTTTGGTCCCATGAAGTATTAGTGAAATGCCAAATGAGCCTAAGTGTTGAAAATTAATGTTTAGAAAAATAAAGGATCCCATAAAATAATGAATTGAACAAAAGTGCAAAGAAGTTGAAGAAAAAGAATAGTGGTTAACAAAGAAAACAAAAGATAGGCTTTCAGAAAAAAGAGAAAAGAAATAAAGAAGAGTGGTCCTTAGTCAAAAGAGAAGGGTTGTAAAGCGTGGTATAGATGTTCAAGGTAGGTTGTAGCCATGTTGTACTAAATGATATCCTACCCTAACCCAAACCTTCGTTACAACCTTAGAAAGTCCTTTGATATCTCCGACCATTTATTTTCTTTGTAGTGGTTGAAAATAGGGGCAAGCCTATGGCATGACAATCATTACAATGAGAATTATTTTATAAGGGGAGGGTTCTTGTACTTAAAATTCCTTGTTCCATATTAGGTAGTTTGGTGTGTGGAAATTCTCTTTCTTATGAGAACGGCATGTAAATATGTTGAGGTGAGTGGCTTTTGTCACCTCCCGAACAATGAGGAAAATGGAGTATGGTTTAGTTTTAGTCAACGGTGCGCCACTTCTAGAGTATTGAGTTTTTTTGTTTGATTGTTCCTTAAAGTTTTTTGCAACCTCGAATATTATATTTTATAATGAAATTTTCTAGTAAATTAGCCTAGCATATGTGTGATAAGCTACTTGTGGTTTCAACTCAAGTTAAAGTCGGTACGTCCTTTAAGGCATAAAATGTGGGCATAAATAATTGTGTCTCATGGTAAAGAGGTAGTGTTGCTTGAGGACAAACAAATGCTTAAGTTGGGAGTGTTGATGAGTGGTAATTTTAACACTCATTCACACTCGTTATTAGTGCACATTACCTTGTTTTAAATGAGTAAATGAGTTATGATTGTGATTAAATTCTCTAATATCCACTCCTTGCAGGTATAAGAGTTGAAAAGATGAAGAGATGTAGAGTGGAGCTTTAAATGATCAAAAAGGGGCAAAAAAATGCAGCTAAAGACCTGCAGTGGAAGAGCCTCAGTTAATGTGGTCACGGCCCAGTGTTCGCGGTCACAATCAGTTAAGATAGTCAATCAACCATGATCGCAGAAGTGAATCACAGTCGCGTAGCCGAAGTCAAAGCCAGACCTGCACGATCGTGGCTTGGTGGAAATGTTCAGCCCAAGAGAAAATCTGTAATTGCACGTGTTGATCCCAATTGGAATAAAAAGACTCAAGCCTTAATTCCATGTATCATTCTTTGCATCACATTTCCTCTTTCCTATTTTTTTAGGTTTTGACTTGAGACTTTGTAGCCTCTATTTTTGGAGAGGAAAATATTGCGTAAATTATGGGTGAAGAATACATTGGAGACTTTCTAAGTGGAAGATTTTCTCACTTCTATTTTTTATATTGTGGGAGAGCCAAGTATGAAGTAACATTCACTTATATCTTCTACAACTTTGATTCAATGGAGATTATGGGTTTATCTATGCTTGTTTATCTTATGTGTAGCTAAATCTCCCTCTTGAAGTTATGTGTGAATAGGGGTTAAAGTGTATGTGGTTTGTGATTGTTAACATCTATTTGGTAGTTCATGTTTATGGGTTCTATTATTTTTATGCTATTTTGTTTAGGATTTAATGGGTGAAAGCTCCAAATACCCACATGGGTTTGATGAGTGAAATCTCCAAGCTCTAGAAAGTTCAATGCCACCTTCAAAAGAAGGGTTTTGTATAAACTTTAGGAATCCATGTCATTCTCGAAAGAGGGATGTGGGGACCAAAGCAATGATAGATAATTATGTGTTTAGTTTGCTAAATTTTCACTATCTTAGACATAAGGGTGAATATGAGGTCAACTATGCTATGGGCATCATCCTAGAAATAGGGATGCCTTGATTGAGGTTGTGGTTACAAATTGTTGATTACACCTATAAGGTATTCAAAAGAATCAATGGGTGATAGTTTGGTGTTTTGTTGAAAGTCTAACATCAAAACCTATAACCAAGCCTACCCATATTTGAATTATTGGAGTGATGTTGATAATTAGCTCTCACATATCACTCCCTTAGTAACGCATAATCCCAAGATCCGTGCATAATTGTTAAAACTCTAATTATTCGTAGCCCCGAATTTATACTAGAAAATTCCAAAATGAAATATTCGTGTAGGAACTCACCTCCCCTATTTTATCTTTTCATAACATTTATTTGAATTTAACTTGTACCTATCATTTTGAATTAATTTGATCGCCACTCACATTGTTCCTTGTGGATTCGATCCCGACTTCAAAGTTGGGTAAATATATTGACGATGACCGTCTTGTTGTTAATTGATGTGTAAGTTGAGCATTATCAAAAATGGCATCGTTACCGGGAATAATTTGGCGTATTAAGTTAGTTTGGAATTTTAGCTTACTTTCTTGAATTCAAGTTTGTATATATGTGTTCGTGATTTTTCATTGTAAGTAGATTTTGTTTTATTTTTACTTTTCTTGATGGCATCTTATAAAAAATATTAGTTGAATAGTTGGAAGTCATACCGTGACCCCCCATGTTCATATTGTTATGGACCACACTTCAGGAAAGATTGTAAGTATGCTCCTCGGGAAAAGATTTCTCCATCTCAATCCAATTGGGAGTATGGTTTTCCCATGTGTAGAGGTCCACAAGGACATTGGGAAGAGTTTTCAAACACCCCCTGCCTCTATTGTACTAACTGAATTGGTAGTTTTTCTTATGATTTTACTAGGTCATATGATGAGAAACAAGAATAATAATGCACTAGTCCAGTAGGGTTGACCCAAGGTTACTAGCCATATTGGATCAGGTAGATGAAATGAAGGAGAATATGGAATACATGAACATAGAATGGACAAGTGTCATGGATGATCTATTCAAGAGGAGTGTTATCATGAAGAGAAACCAAGCTATGTTTATGATCTTGGTAGAAAAGATTCCTCAATGACTTCCCAATTATCCTACTTATGAGAGAGAGAAGAAGTCATAATAAAGAAAATGAGATTAGAGTCAAAAGAAAAGCCAAAGCAAACCTCTTATGATGACTCTAGCTTATTTCAGGGTGACAATGCTTTGAAGAAAGCTAACCCAAAGTTAGGTGTTGGACCTCGTTCAACCCACTCTTTAACATTGGGCGTAGAGGATGTGATGGGGATCCATCCTTTTAACCAAATAGAGGATTATAGGGAGGTGGAGTTCGACTCTTGCATTTTGGAGTTTGTCATTTTAAAGCAGCACATGGAGCCCCGCCCATCAAAGGCCAACATGCTCAACTTCTGAAGTACAAGGAACAGATTATTGATGTGCTTACTTTTACCTAAGGATCAAATCTGGAAGATTGATGTGAAGTTGGGTAAAAAGTTCAAGTCTTCAAAATAGAGAGATCGAAGCTTTCTTGCTATTTTACCACCTCTTCTAAGTCTCATGTTAGAAGATTTCAATTTTTTGTCCCTCTACCGCTCATTTCATATTGAACAAAAGTTGGTATGGAGATTTAAATTTTATAAGTAGATACATAAAGGGAAAGAGTGAAACTGTCGTGTTGTGATGTTAAACTAAGCGCTAGATGGGAGGCAACGTATCACGCTGCAAAAAGTGGCCAGTATCCTTTTATTTACGTTTGCAAGGGTAGATTTTGATTTTAGTTTTCGTTTGTATGCATGCATAGTCCATAAAGTGTTGGTGCATAATTTTGGTTGAATTTGTAAAGAAGGGATGTGTGAATTTGGAAAATGGACTAAGCTGGACAGCAGGAACCCCAGATATTTGGTCTCAATTATCGCAACCACAGTCTATGCCTCCTGATTATGGAGACCATGTGACCGCGATCGCCTAACTTGGATCGCAATTGCGGAGACCATGTGACCCCAATCACGTAACTTGGACCGCTATCGTGGATAACTCACATTATAAAAGACCATCTGAATGTCATGCACCCATGAACCTTAGTTTCAAATTTTCTCATAATTTCCCTTAAATTTTTGGCCTCTCAAGAGTATCCATGGTTTCATTTCAAACCTTTTGCATCAGTTACCTGATATGTAGTCTTAAACTCCCTTATATTCACTGTTATTGTAGGCTTAGGACATGTATCTAGAGATGATCTTGAAATGGTGTTACAATGTCAAAACTATGCTTATTTGTAATTATAATTATGGTTAGCAGCTGTAGGGCATCTACACGTCACTTGGGGAAGTCTTGAGTACCTATATTCTAACCTAGACTAGTTATAATTGACGTGTACAATAGGTGTTTATTCATTACTCAAATGAGTCCAACATGAATTCCTTCAAATTTGGGGATGCAATCGTGCTATCTAGGGTTATTTTATCTGATCATGATATTGTACACCTAGTTGGAAGACGAAGTTGGTGTTAAGTTTGTGTCTTTTGAACAATGGTAGAACTATTGGCTGCGGTCTCAGATATTGCAACCGTGGTTCTGATGATCGCGACCACAGTAGAGCGATCGCATAAATGTTCCACGATTCCATACCTTAGGATAGCTTCCAAGAGAAACCCAACTTTTTGCACATCTATTTTTCACCCCCGAATCTCCTATAACAGTGCCACGTGTACTTTTCTTGTTAATCTAGCATACATTTTTCTTTAAAAATATTAAAAATGATCCGAAGTGTCCTACATATAGGTACTCAGCTACAAAATATGAGACTAAGATGAATCTGATCCTTGCTTATGGAAAGCCACTACCAGTATTATAAGAACCTCCCAGGTCCAAGCTACACCTTGAACGGAGTTTTTCTATGGACAAAGCCCCAGTGAAGTTCCCAAAATTCTTTGATAGAATTTTTGCTATTAGGGAACATGCTTCAGGACTACCCAGTGGCCAGGAAAATCCTCCACTACTCACCATTCATATGCGGCTCAGTCCGACTATGAAATATATCATGAGGAGCTGAAGAAAAAAGGTGTTAGGGTCGCCAAATTGGAAAGAGCATATTCAAACTTGGCAATATCACACAAGAACCTTCGAGATTCATAAAAAAGGTTGTTGAAGAGAGCAAAGAAGTGATAAAAATTCTTCACCAAGCTGTGGAGAGAGGTAAAGAGCATCTTCAAGGTGCTTAAGCCTACAGAATATCTACCTTCATCTAGGAGTGACAGTGATGATGAAGCCACTGCTGAGTGGTCTGGTGCTAATGATGCTGGAGATAATGTAGGGTATACTGGTGATGATGAAGCTAATTTAGGGAGCATCCTTTACTCTTACCTTGCTAACTAGGCAGTGGGGGCACTGCCAACATTCCAGTTGGGAGTGTCTGTCCCTATATTTGTACTCTTTGGATGTCCTTGGGGTAGTGTTTTGGATAGCACTCTAGATATTATTTTTATTGCATTTTGAGATGTTATATTTTTAGGCACTCTGATGGTGCCCATGCTTTATGGATTATCATGTTTTTTTCTATTTTTAGTATTCTTGGGATTTTATTTTATTTTATTCTTATTAATGCACAATTAGCTTTGTCCTATGATGGATTTAGTGACGATATTCTTAAGGGTAAAGTGTCGTGTTTGGGTTTGAGACATAGGTGTAGGGGAATTCTGAGTAGCCATAGCATTAAGTGTGATTTAATACAAGGGAAGCCTGAGTACCTGTAGTATTATACATTATTAAGTTGGGATCACTTTATACACCATAGGCAAAGTCTAAGAAGCCATATGGTTAGGTAGCCCATTATTGAGCCTAACTATTAGACTAAGGCTTTGGTTGTAGCCATAGGTTAGCAATTTGCGCATGGTGCTATTGGAAATCAAGAAACCCTCTCCGTCCAAAAAAATTTAAAAAATCAAGGGCATGGACGTGTGCAATGTTGAAACAAAACTTTTTCTCTTTTTGTGGTTCCACAAATTTTTGACTTATGAATAGTGTTAAATATTCAAATTATGTCTTCTGCGAAGGGACTTTTGAGCTCCCTTGGCAAAACTTTGCATGTCGTGTGTCGTGAGCTACTTGATATTCATCTCTTGTACACTTGTGTTATCTAGAACTTTCCACATTAGTCTTTCCAACCTAATTTTTAATGTACATGGTTGGATAAATAATCTTAGGCCCTCTTTGTAATTTTGGAACCCACTCTAGCCCGAAAAGCCTTCCCATACATAATGGAAATCCCTGTTACCCACTTTGAGATTTTGGACCTTTCTTTGGCAAACACATTACAAGTCGTGCACCATTCTTTTATCCATATTTTGAACTATACCCTCCTTGAATTCAAAAATACAATGTGATGCTAAAAGCCTAAGTTGGGGGTGGTAAAGATTGATGGAAGTGAGTCTGGGGTCACGAAGTATTAGTGAAATGCCAAATGAGCCTAAGTTTTAAAAATCAATATTTAGAAAAAGAAAGGATCCCATAAAAGAATGAATTGCACAAAAGTGCAAGGAAGTAGGAGTAAAAGAATAGCGGTGAACAAAGGAAACAAAAGATAGGCTTTCAAAAAAAGGGAAAAAAATAGAGAAGAGTGGTCCTTAGTCGAAAGAGAAGGGTTGTAAAGTGTGATGTAGATGTTCAAGGTAGGATGTGGACATGTTGTTCCTAAATGATATCCTACCTAACCAGAACCTACGTTACAACCTAAGGAAGTACTTTGAGATCTCCGACCATTTATTTTCTTTGTAGTGGTGATTTAAAATAGGGGCAAGCCTATGGCATGACACTCGTTGCAGTGAGAATTCTTTTGTAAGGGGAGAGTTCTTGCACTTAAAATTCCTTGTTGTATATTAGGTAGTTTGGTGTGTAGAAATTCTCTTTCTTGTGAGAACAGCATGTAAACAAATTGAGGTGAGTGACTTTTGTCACCTTTAGAACAATGAGGCAAATGGAGTATGGTTTATATTTAGTCAACGGTGAGCCACTTCTAGAGTATTGAGTTTTTTTTATTGATTGCTCCTTAAAGTCTTTTGCAGCCTTGAATATTACATTTTATAATGAAAGGTGTTTAGAAATTAGCCAAGCATATGTGTGATGAGCTACTTGTGGTCGCGACTCAAGTTGAAGTCGGTACGACTTTTAAGGCATAAAATGTTGGCATAAATGATTGTAACTCATGGTAAAGAGGTAGTGTTGCTTGAGGAAAAGAAAATGCTTAAGTTGGGGGTGTTGATGAGTGGTGATTTTACCACTCATTCACATTCATTATTAGTGAACATTACCTTATTTTATATGAGTAAATGAGACATGATTGTGATTAAATGCACTAATATCCACTCCTTGCAGGTATAAGAGTTGAAAAGACGAAGAGATGTGGAGTAGATCTTGAAATGATAAAAAAAAAAATGCAGCTAAAGACATGCAATGGAAGAGCCTCAATTACCGCGATCGCGGCCCAGTGGTCATGGTCATGGTCAATCAAGATAGTCAATCAACTGCAACCGCGGAAGTGAATCACAGTCGCATAGCTGTGGTCGAAGTTACTAGAAAATCCCAAAAAGAAACATTAGTGTAGGAACTCACCTCCTCTATTTTATCTTTTTTTGTAATATTTGTTTGAATTTAACTTGTACCTATCATTTTGAATTAATTTGATCTCCACTCACATTGTTCCTCGTGGATACGACCCCGACTCCAAAGTTGGGTAAATATATTGACGATGATCGCTTTGCACTTAATTGATGGGAAGATTTTTCAATGCCAATTTTAAAGGGGTATACTAGTCTTTTCCTATCCTTTAACCTCTTAAACTACATTTTAAAAACTATTCTAAGGCTGAATTTTAAGCCTAAACTACCCTAAATCCCTCATTCCCTTAAAATTCAAATGTCATATAAAGAGAACAAGCAGTTTTTTCTTCTCTAAAGCAAGAACTAGGGTTCATCAATCTTTAAGACTCAAGTCCAAGGTTTTAAATTACAGGTTTGTGGGATTTCATCAATAGGTATCCTTTCACCTATTGAGTCCCTAAGTGAACCCAAATCATTCAGTTAATTCATTCTCTAGAGCTTACTATTTTCATGAAAAGTATGAATTCCCATATGTTTAAGTTACTTATTGTGATTAAGCCATGAATACATATTTCCCTTTGAATTTTAGAATCTTTGCATATTTATAGTTATGAACCCTCAATATATTGACTATTCATGATTTTGGACTTGTATTATGTAATTTCATATCCTATTCAAATTATAAAAACTGTCATGAATTGTTTCATTCCTTAGAGATGGCGGGTAATGAACACCCGATGACTTAGTTTCTCATGCATTGATAGTTGAATATTCAGTCCTTAGTTTCAAATGTTTTAAGATGCCTTCAGACAAAGAAGTAGTTATCTTAGTCTCAGACTTCAGCATAAATGATCTTATTAGTTTATTAGTATAATTCAATTGGGAGTACTACTTAGCACCAAATGAACGCATAATTAAAGGATCACTCACCAGTTAGGTTGAGACCTTGATAAGTGGTGATTTTACGCATTTGCACTCAACTTTCCTGCACACTACCAAGGTTTGTATAAATAATAAGACATAATCATGATTTAATGCACTAATACCCCCATATTGCAAGCATAGAGTTAGTGAGATAAAAAAATATAGATTAAAGATAAAAGAGATCAAGTGGAAGCAAAGAAGTACAACTGAAGACCTGGAGCAGTCATCAACCCCAGTTACCACGATCACGGTACAAAGGCCGTGGTTGCGGTCAATCAAGATGGTCAATGGAACACTATTGCGAAATCGTACCGCAGACGTAGACAACCTCATGCGATCGTGGCTAAGCGGGAATGACACCCAGGGAAGTTTTGTAATATTAATTAGTTGAATCCCAAACCCTATATAGGCGGAAAAAACCTTTGTTCTTTGGGTATTGCTTACCTCATAGACACTTTTGAATTTGAAACAAGAACCCTAATTAGGCAAGATTGTCACTAATTTTGTATACTTATATTCTTAGTGTTTTTTGAAGGATGGAGGCTTTGGATAATCCTTATGGAATGTCTTTCTTTACTTTCTTCATGAGTAGCTAAGTAAATTAGTCTTGGAATTATATTGAACTGAAAAAGTAATTGTATGTGGGTGTTGTTGTGTTTACATGATTTTTAGTTGTTAAGTATGGATTCCGCCATTGCTTGAGGTTATTAGTTGGAATTTGCGGGTGAAAACCCCAAATATCCAATTGGGTTTGATGGGTTAAACCCCAAACTCTAGAAAACCTTCACCATCCTTGAAAAAGGGATGAAGGTGAACATTAGGGAACCCATAGCATCCTTGAAAGAGGGTTATATGGGGACAAGGTAATGGTAGACAATTAAGCATGTGATTTACTACCTTTTATAATCTTAGACATAAGGGTAAATGGAGGGTAAGTGATGTCATAGGCATTTTCCTAGAAATAGGGATGTCTAGTTGAGGTTTTAGTAACTATAAATAACACACTCGTTAGGTGATCAAAAGAGAAAATGTGTTACATCTTTATGATTTTGTTGAAAGACTAACCACAAAGACTTTCGACCTAGCCTATCTCGTAATTAACCACTAAGATTCATGTCAAACCATCATTAACTTATATGCTCTTTACATTTAGGTAGGCATAATCTCAAGATCACCTCCAAACTTAATTTTAAATTAAAAGTGCTATTCTAGTGTATTGTTTGACCAAAGATTATTATAAACAAATTTCAAACTAAACCCCTCATTTTACATTAAATGTTGTTTTTGTTTGCATTCCGGGTATCCTTTTAGTAATTAGAGCCCTCATAGGACTTGAAATTTGCATTTCACTCCTTGTGGATTCAACCCTAATGCGAGTTGGGATATTGACAAAGACCGTTTTACCATTTGAAAATGGGAGTAAGTTGAGCGTTATCAAAATGACGTCATTGCCGGGGATTGGAATATATATTTTACTTGTGCAGTGTGATTTTTAATTGGGTATATCCGGGGTGGTGTGATTTACTTTACTTGTTTTTTTTTTATTTTTGTAGGTGATTTTATTATTAACGCAATAATGAGTGACAATGCTAATAACATAGGGCCCTTTGATATTCCTCTTGGCAATAAGGGACAACTCAATGATGCGGGCCAAACATATGCAATCCATATCCCACCAACTAATGGGAAGGTGTTTTCCATATAACAAGTGTAATGATACATATGTTACAAATTAAAGGGCTATATGGTGGTCAAGTATATGAGGATCCCAATGTTTACTTAAAGAATTTAGTGGAGGTGTGTGTACCTTTCAACATGGCACACGTTACTCAAGAGTCTATTCATCTTCACTTTTTCCCATTTTCTTTAATGGGTGAGGCAGTGTTGTGGCTCCATTCACTCCCACCCAGTTCAATCACTACTTGGGATGATCTTACCATAATTTTTCTTGATCGATACTTCCTACCATCTAAAATGCTCCAAATATGGAATGAGATCATAAATTTTAGGCAATTGAGTGTGGAATTATTGTTTGGAGCATTGCAATGATTCAATGGAAAATTAGAGAAGTGATAAAACCATGAGGTCCCAGAGAAGATGCTTCACCAAATCTTTTATCGGTCCCTTGATCCACTTAACAAAACCATGGTGGACAACACGACGGGAAGTTCCCTAGTGAAAATACACTACCATATGGCAATTTAATTGTTGGGAGAGGTGACAAAACAAAATTGAGGTTGGCATACTCAAGATACCAAAGTTCCCAAAAGTTCTTCCTCTTTATCCATGGTTGACAAAGAACAAAGAAAGTGGGATAAGGAAAGAGATGGGAGCATGGAAAAACTGATGACCCAACTTGAGCTCTTAACAAAGCATGTTATGGGTGAACTCATAAAAGCGGTAAATGCCATAGCATCTAAGGCCTATGAGGATAAGGAGGAGGCCAAGAAGTTGGATTAGAAGATTCGGTATTTACCAAACTATTCGGGGGTTCCTGCCCCGCTTATCAAAGGCAAGGCAGAAATCAAGGTTGAATGGATCGTGACTAGATAGGGATTGGAGGGATAGAGAGCGTGATTATGACTGCTATGTACCCCCTCATGATTGAGAAAAAAACAAAGAGTCAAACTCTATTGACCCTAAAAAGTTTAAGACCTAGGATGTTTTGACCCGAATTTTAAATAGGGTGGAAGGTATGGACAAAATGGTCCATGAATTGAAAAATGAATTCTCTCAACTATCTCAAATAATGGTGGCCCAATCCATCTCCATCAAGCAATTGGAGACCCAAATTGGCCAAATATCGATGTAACTAAATGCTAGACCTAGAGGTGGACTCCCTAGTGACATGATTGGTGATCCAAAGAATGACGCTCAAGTCCTAGAAATTGTTGCTAGGAGTGGGAAGACACTTGATAAGCACTTGAAAAATGATTCAAGTGGAAATATGACTAAGGCTAAGCCAAAGTAGGTGTTACCTCAAAATTAAGAAGAAAAAGATGAGAAAGATGACGAAGAAGTGGTTGAGGTTAACTAGCCACAAAGTGAAACAAGGCCTACAATCCAAGTTCCTCCCCCATTCCCTCAATGATTGCAAATAAAAGAGGAGGGTAGTAATCTAAGTAAATTCATGGCCAAACTTAGCAATCTATCAATAAACATCCCAATGCTTGAGGTAATCCAAGAGATCCCGGGATATTCTAAGCTAATGAAGAAATTGATGTCAAAAAAGAATCTTATTGAAGGTGATACCATTGAAGTCACCCATGGTTGTAGTTCTATCGTGGATAGTACGGTGGCGGAAATAAAAGATGATCCTAGACTTTTCATAATTCCTTGTACCATTGGAACGCATGTATTTGCAAAAGCCCTATGCAACCTTAGTTCAAGAATCAACCTCATGCCCTTTGTCATATACAAGAATCTTAGTTTGAATGCCCCTACCCCGACCTTTATACGCTCTTAATGGCGGATTGGTCTATCCAAAGGACGTTGGGAATTTTATTTGGTGTCCTAGTTAAAATGGACAAGTTTATACTTCCAGCAGATTTTATGGTCTTGGATGTGAAATAGACCAAAAGGTACCTATCATACTTGGTCATCCATTTTTATCCACCGAAAGGGCCATTGTCGACTTAGAAATGGGGTAGATCAAGTTTAGGGTGCAAGAGAATGAGGTCACTTTCAAGATTTGTAAGATGAAAAAGCAATCTGCAGAGCTTCAAGTTGTGTCCATTGTAGATGTTGAGATTGATGAGGCAAATGAAGGCGGGCTTGAGGACCCACCTTGAGGATGAAACAAAAAGAAATACGTCATGCCATGACGTTAACTAAGGCATTGTGTGGGAGGCAACCCTCAAATGCCATGAAAGTGGCTTGTATCCTTTTGTTATGATTTTGTAGAGTAGATGTTTGTTTTTGTATTTGAATAACTCTTGTATTTTTTTCACTATGGAGTGCATTAGATGAGCTTAAAAAGGTGAAAGTGTGAGAATTTTTGCATTAAAAACAGAATAAGGGAAAATTTGTAAATTTGAGAAGTGGGCAGAATAGGGGAAAACAGGGGAGAATAAATGCTCTCAGTTACCCCAATCATATCCCTAGGCGCGATCGTGGTCACCCGTGTGTCCATGATCGCAGGCAACTGACTGCGATCGCGGTCAGTTCAACTATTAAACCACTGATTTCTCTGTATCTCCCTCACACTTCCTTTCAAGATTTACTCTCTAATTGGACCAAATGTTAGTCAAATTTGCGAGCTCTCCAACAACATCCTTGCATTTCTCTTGAATCACAAATCTGGTAGATGCTATAAATATATGCTTTAATTTTTTTTTTTTAAAATAGGCCATGGAAATGCATGATGTAGAAAGGGCCTAAATCCCTAAATCTTTAATTTCCATGTTTCCATGTTTTCATGCTTGGTATTTTTTGTGGTGTTTCGCTGCTAGAGTGTAGTGTGCACACAAGTGGGGAAGTCTTGAGTACCAAAAAATATGTGTAAAATGGATACAAATGAAGTGTACACACCAAATGTTTGATATATTTCCCAAATAAATATTCAATAATGGTTTTTGCATTTGAAAGGGCACAGTCAAGCACCTAATAACATTTCTCAACGGTCTTAATGTGAATCCATATTGTAAAGCATGCTAGTGGCCTAAAAATTTGGAAATTTTGAACATGGAAAGATGGTGAGGAACCAGTCTCCATTAATGAAATTGTGGTCATTGGTCCACAATTGCGGCAGTGCAAACGTGGCTATGGCTCATGATAATGATAATCGATGAGGTTTCCTGCCTGACCTAAAAATCCTGCACTCCGTGTTTTTAGACAAACACCACCAAGTGCCTATCCAATGAACTTTGGTGGAAAATGTGGCATTGTTTGTGCCTAAAATGTCATTGATTAACAGAATGTGTGCTTAGTGCTTTCAGGATAATCTCATAGACAAGTATGATCACATTTGATTCATGGAACCTGAATGCCACACTCACTACTATATTGATCTTTCGAGGACAAAGCTTCTCCCGAAAAGAGGAATTTTCATGGACAATATACCGAAAAAGCTTCTGGCATTTCATGAAAAACTTGAGACCATAGGGTGGCAATGTTTTGCTCCAGATCCATCCAATGCAAATGAGTAATGGGTCCGTGAATTCTATTCCAACATTAGCGAACTTTCTTTCCCGGATCCATCCAACATTACTATTAAGATTCGGGCAAAAATGGTGCGCTTTGGGGTGAAGCATATCAATGATGTTTACAGCCTCCCACATGCAGGCATGGGGGAATTCAAATAAAAAAGGTGTAAATTGAGAAATTAGTTAACGAAAAGATTGTGTCTCGAAAAGAAAGTCTCTTGGCTGAAAACTAAAAGCAACATCTCCATGAATGACTTTACTTATGAGGATAGATTTTGGTTGCACATTATATGTAGCCGAGTCTCTCCTTGCACCACATAATAGAAGTCCTAGATCTGCGTGCTAGGATGGTTCCTTGTATTCTAGATGGAATTTCTTTGGATATTGGTCAACTAGTGGTAAATAAAATAGACCACTTGAAGGATCAAGGCGGTACGCATCTCTTCTTACCTTCTTTAATTACTGATCTTTATAGTAGAGCAAGGGTTAACGAGTATGCTGGAGATACTTGGGCACATCCTAGACCCCTAATATACCCCTTGAGGATTTGAGGGAATGGTGCATTTTGCAAAGGCAAGAAGAGAAATATCGACTTGGGGAAGTTGGGATATACTTAATTTGAGTCGCATAGGCCATCCACCACTGGCCTGCTTGAGGATATTAAAGTTAATATTGCATCCGTCATGGAGCTCATGTCCAGTTTTCCCTAGGGATAAGGAGAGCCCTCCACCAGTCATCATACATAAGTGGCACGTAACAATTATGACAAGTATAAAGGGGACCAAAAGAAGCAAAAAGATACCATTATAGGCTTGAGCAGTCCTACTCCTCCTTGGAGGAGTCACATCGATACCTCTAGAGTGCACATAAAAAGATATTCATAAGGGTGAAGAAGAAGGATGAGTTCTTTATCAAGATGTGGAAGGGCGTGAAGGGCCTATGTAAGGTCCTAAAACCCTGGGATCAACTTTCTTCTTCTTAGGTAGATAGTGATGATGAGGCCCCAGTTGTGTGGTTTGACCTTGAGGAGAATGATGATAATGCATATTCTGAGAGTGATAGCATCCCTTGGCGCGGTTTCAGGGAGCACCCTTGCCTCTTTTATCCTTGATTATTTATATAGTAGGGACATTGCTACATTTTAGTTGGGGTGTCTCCGTATTCATTTGATTTGCGCCTGTATTATTGATATTTTGACATATTTTTCTGCTCTTTTGGATGATTCTTATTTTTTTTTGGGTTGTAATATTCAGGCACTCTGATGGTTCCCATATTTGTATGGATTAGTTACTTTATTCCTAGATTGTTACTTTATTCTATTTCTATTTAATTAGACTTTTCCTATGATAAACTGAGTGGCGACATTCTTAAGGGGAAAGCACTATGCATGGGTTCTTAGACATGGATGAAGGGAAGTCTGAGAACCAGTGGCATCAAGGACAATGCAAGGAAAGTCTGAGTACCGGTGGCATGGGAGATTTGGGATCACATTCATACCCATTGGCGAAGTTTGAGTAGCCATATGGATGGTTTGCCCATTTTAGAGCCATAATTTGACACAATATCTTGGGTTGTTGCTATGATTATCAAGTTATGTGTGGTTTGGATACAAAGAAAACACCCCTCTCCATTCAAATTTTTTGCAAAATTCGAGGGCATGGACGGGAGCAACCTTGTAACAAAATTTTTCCTCTTTTCATGACTCCAAAAATTAACTTCAGAGAATCAGTTGGTACCCTATTTTTGTCTCGAGCGAGAGAAACAGTTGAACCCCTCGACAAAATTCGTATGCCATGTGTTGGAGCTTATTAGTCTATTTTTCATGTGTACTTGTACCATCTAGAACTTGCCCCATTAGTCTTTCAAGGATAAATTTTGATTGTATTTGGTTGGTAAAATGATCTATGGCTATTCTTGTGATATTGGAAGCCCATTTTAGCCTAAAAAGCCTACCAATACATAGAAACAATCCTTAGTCACCCACTTGTGCCTTTGGACTTTTTTGGGAAACACATTGCAAGCCATGACCCTTCTATTATCTCTCTCTTAAACCCTATTCTCCTTGAACTTAAGAATGCAATTTGAGGCTAAAAGCCTAAGTTGGGAGTGGTAAAAGTTAAAATAGGTGTTGTTGAGTCATAAGAAAATGCCAACTTATTTAAGCAAAGAAAGGTAAATGATTAGAAGAAAGAAAAGATCCATCCAAGGAAAGAAATGCTTGAATTTTGTGAACAAAAATAGGAAGAAAAAAAAGTAAAAAGAAAGTGGGTAAAGCAAAAAAGTCTAAGTAGGCAATGATGAAAGAAAAGGAGTGGCCCAGTAGCAAAAGTGAAATGAGTATGATGTAGAAGTTCAAGGAGGGTCTATCCTTGTTATCCTAAATTAATGTTCTACCCTACCCTAAACCTATATTACAACCTCAAAAAGTCCTTAGTGATTCCCAACCAAATGTGGTCATTGTAGTGGCAATTGAAAATAGGGACAAGCCTATGATATTGTACTTGTTAACATTGAGAATTTCTTGAGACAGAGAGAGTGTTTACAGTAAAATTCCTTACTGCATGGTTGAAATCTAGGTGTGTGAATTTTCTTTCTCGTGAGGAGGCATGTAATCAAGATGAGGTGGGTGATTTTTTCACCTTCCAAACAATGAAACAAATGGAAGTATAATGAAGTTGAGGTCAGGAAGTGAGTCATTTCTATAGCATTAGTAGTTGTCACATGGTTGTTCCTTAAGGTCTATTGAGTCCTTCAATATTTTATTTTATGTTGACGGGGGTAGTCAAAATCATTTTGCCCATGCGTGAAGAGCTTTTTGTGGTAGTAATCAAGTTAAAGTCATCATGATCATTGAGTAATAGAATGTGGCCATACATGTGAAATTGTCTCATGACTAGGGGTGGTGTTGCTTGAGGACAAGCAAAGTTTTAAGTTGGGGGTATTGATAAGTGGTGATTTTACCACTCATTTGCACTTAACTTTCCTGCACACTTCCAAGTTTTGTATAAATAAATGAGACATAATCATAATTTAATGCACTAATACCCATATTTTTTAGGCATAGAGTTGGTGAGATGAAAAAATATAGATTAAAGATAAAAGAGATTAAGTGGAAGCAAAGAAGTGCAGCTGATGACCTGGAGCAGTTATCAGCCCCAGTTTCCACGATCGCAGGCCAAAGGCCGTGGTTGCAGTCAATCAAGATGGTCAATAAAATTCCATCGCAAAACCATACCACGGTAGCTGACAACCTCGTCCGATCTTGGCTAAGCGGGAATGATGCCTAGGGCAGTTTTGTAATTTCAATTAGCCGAATCCCAAACCATAGATAGGCAAAAAAAAACCTTTCTTCTTTGGGTATTGCTTACCTCATAGACACTTTTGAATTTGAAACAAGAACCCTAATTGGGCAAGATTATAACTAATTTTGGAGACTTAAATTCTTGGTGTTTTGTGAAGGATGGATGCTTTGGATAATCTTTATGGTATATCTTTCTTTACTTTCTTCATGAGTAGCTAAGTAAATTAGGCTTAGGATTATGTTGAACTAAACATATAATTGTGTGGGGGTGTTATTGTGTTTTCATGATTTTTAGTTGTTAAGCATGGGTTCCACCATTGTTGGAGTTTACTAGTTGGAATTTATGGGTGAAAACCCCAAATCTCCAAATGGGTTTGAAGGATGAAAACCCCGAACTCTAGAAAACCTTTATCATCCTTGAAAAGGGGTTGAAGGTGAACATTAGGAAACCCATACCATCCTTAAAAGAGGGTTATAGGTGGACAAGGCAATGGTGGACAATTAAGCATGTGGTTTACTACCTTTTACAATCTTAAACATATGTATAAATGGAAGGTAAGTCATGTCATAGGCATTTTCCTAGAAATAGGGATGTCTAATTGAGGTTTTGGGTGAGTATAAATGACACACTTGTTAGGTGCTCGAAAGAGCCAATAGATGACATCTTTATGATTTTGTTGAAAGACTAACCACAAAAACCTTCAACCTAGACTATCTCTTACTTGACATCTAAGATTCATGTCAAACCATCATTAACTCACATGTTCTTTACTTTTAGGTAGGCATAATCCCAAGCTCACCTCTAAACTTTATTTTAAATTAAATTTGCTATTCTAGTGCATTCTTTGACCAAATATTGTTATAAATAAATTCAAAACCAAACTGTCCATTTTACTTTAAATATTGTTTTTGTTTGCATTCTGGGTGTCCTTTTAGTAATTAGAGCACTCTTAGGACTTGAAATTTGCGTTTCACTCTTTGTGGATACAACCCCAACGCTAGTTGGGATATTGACAATGATTGCCTTACCCTTTGAGAATGGGAGTAAGTTAAGCGTTATCAGACCTTTAGTGGAAATCCCTAAGTCCCACAACTACAGTGCCACTGCAGGTTTTAAAATGTCACCCATCATATCAAGCTTGACACTATAGTTCTTTTTGGATATTTGTTAAGTTATTCCATATTAGTCGGTGTTTTTACGCTTGGAAAGGTATGTAGCACCGCACCCTTCTAGCGGAGGTTACATGTTGGGGTCCATTTAGCTTAGTTGGAGTATGCCAATTTATAGCTCCCAAAGCTTAGACTCAAATATTTTATGACCTTGTATTCAGTTTATTCGAATATTATTGATCAGTACATTCTTATTTACTTAGACATTGAATCATTTTACAACCACAATTTTATGTTACGTTTAGTCTCTTATGTTTAGCACATTCATTTCTATGTATAATTGTGTATATCTCGCATGCACAGTATATGAAAGCACTAAATGTATACTTTCTTTTGCATTATATTATTTTTAATGTATGTTCAGACATCCAACGTCTAGCTTGTAGTTGGTTTGATGTTGTATCATCTTAGAAATAGAGTTTGGTGGGTCATCATCTTTCAAGGACAAAAATTATGCTTACTTTCTTTATTTTAGTCATTCAGTTTTTAGATAGTTAGAGTTTAATGGGGGCTTGTTCTAGGAACTCATCTTAGTAGAGGCTTTCAGACAGATAGACAGTAATTTCTATGTTTATGGTTTTAGTTAGATGAATTCCATTTTGACAACTAAGTTTTGTTTTGGATTTACTTATATGATTCGGAGTTAGCTTCCACTCAAGGATTATTAATTTTATACAACATTGTTAGTGTCATGCTTGGCCATGGGTTATCTTGGAGTCACTTGTGACTCTAATCACCATGTTCCAACTAGGGGGTAGTCTCGGTCATGACAGAAAGCTTGCATTTTGCCTCTGTACTCTTGGAACATTCACATTAGGTCATACAGGAGAATCGGTCAACTCACTTGTTATGATAATTGACTGTGGTTTCTTAGTAGATGTGGTGATTTTTGATGAATCATTAGATGCTGAGAATAAATTTGTTCATCATTTATACTAATACTCAAAAAATTTGGGTTAGAGTCATCAAATACCATGTGCATAGATTCTTCAACACTAAGGGTTATTTTATTCAAATCTCTAAATGTATGACTAGTAAAGTAGTATCTAAGAAAAATAACTTCATCAATTCAAGGATTAAATTTATCAATATTTTTCTTACCATTTTTGTGAATAAAATATTTGCATCCAAAAGGGTGAAAGTAACCGATGTTTGGCTTCTTTCCTCTCCTTAGTTCATGGGGTGTCTTTTTCAAAATTGGTTTAATCAAACATCTATTTATATTGGGAAAGCAGTGCTTACTAACTCAACCAAAAATAATCTAGGAGACTCTATTCTAGATGCATGGTTCTGATCTATTTTGTTGAGGAGAGTAGGTTACGAGAAATTTTAAATGAAACCATTTTAAGCATAGAAATATTCAAAGGCATTAGTTTTGAATTCTCTTCCGTGATCACTATTGATAGTAGAAATAAAGTAGCCTAGTTCTCTTTAAACCTTTCTACAAAAAAAAATTAAAGTTAGTAAAAACTTCATGTTTATAAGTGAGGAACATTAAGCAAGTAAATTGAGAGTAATTAATAACATTTACACAAGCATATCTTTTACTGCCCATGCTAGTTGTATTAGTAGGGGCAAGCATAACCAAGATTTACACAAGCATATTCTTAGATATACTTGACATTGATGTTGACAAGCATCACAAATGTGATCTTTTTCAAACTTTCGTTTAGGCATACTTTCAATTAATTCAATTCTAGACAGTTTCTTAGGAGCGTGTATGTTAGTATGACCAAGATTTCTACTCCACAACCATGAATCACATGATAAATCTATAAGAAAGTTTTAAGTAGGTAAATCAACATTATTCAATACATTAAGATTTTCAACATGGTTGCCAATAAGAGTGATATTCTTGGTTATATTATTGATAGTGCATCTGATTGCATTTCAGAGAACATCAAATTCGATATCATATAGTTAACTAATACTCATCTAATTATATGTTATTCCATTGACTAAGTGTAGTTTAATTAGAGTGCATAAGGGATTGATAGTGATTGATCCAACTCTTACTAACGCATTATCACCAAATCTTACAAATCCTTCATCAATCGTTTTCATGTTTTAAAAATTTTTGTTTTTTCTTATCATATGTCTCGAACACCAAACGTTTATTACCCATATTCCTTTTTAAATTCGTTTTGGTTTGCTCCAGCTAAATAGGTAAATTAGTGTAATTTAGATACCAAGTATTCTTGGGTCTTTAAAGGTTAGAGTTTGTTTCATTTGGTTTCCAAACTAATTTTTTTAATAGTTTCCTCTACAGTTATAGGACTTGTGACTAATTTTTCCATAGGAGAAACATGTAGGTTTATGATAAGAAAGAGAAATTTTAGTACAGTGAATGGAACTAAGACTTCCCTAGGATGATCTATTAGATCTGACTGAGTTATCCCTTGGTGATTTGTACTATTAATTTTCAATTTAAGTTCATCAAGGTTTTCTTTAAGTAAGTCAACTTCAAATCGGCTTACTTCTAATAAACTCTCACTCCTTCTTTTCTTAATCAAGAATATGATATTCATTTGTTACCTTTTTAAACTCATCAGTTAACATACCAAGAGAAGATTGGAGGTCCATATAGTTTTTATAATAAGTAAATCATACCTCACTGGTTTCTCCCATTTCAAAAAAAATAGATGTTGGCTATTTTTGATGCATTATTGTCAGATCCTTCTTTATCATTTTATGCTCCAAAGTTCTTTGAATTAATATTTTTCCAAAAGTTTGTTTTTAACTTCTAGATAATTTTATATTATATGACAAGGCTTTCCATAGTGATAGCATCATTCATTTTTTCTTTGAAGTCAATTGACTTTGAGATCTGTTAAAATCATTGTATTCTTCTCAATCTCTCTCTAATGCTTGTCTTATGGGAGGCATGCTTTCATTATTCTCATTGACAATTTCTTCACTTTAGCAGTAATAGTGCCAAATGTTATGGACTTCTTCATTTCCTTCTTGATATTAACTGTTTAGGTGATTTTTTCATAGGCCATGAAATTTACTCTGAGTTAATAATATTTAACATTTATTAGATCTCTATATTCGAGGATGACAACCTTTATTCCCAAAGATTTAGGTAGGCTTCTGATTAATTTCTTGACCTTCAATCTATTAAAATATAACATACCCAGAGATTCCAATTCAGTTACTATCTTATTGAATCTAGAAAACATGGATTCCATCATTTCATCATGTGTCATTTTGAACATTTTAAATTCATTCATCAGGGCACTAGTTCTTACTTTCTTTACTTTGGACGTTCTTTTATTGGTGACTTTGAGCTTGTCCCATGTTTTCTGAAACACCTTAGATTTTAGCCCATGAAAATTTCTTGAGCTTTGAGCTTACTGACCTGGTTACGACTGGACCCAACAAGTTGTAGGGTGTCCTGAGGAGTCATTAGGAAGAGTCATAATCAAATCTGTAAGTTTATGACTTGAATGTTCTCTAAGTATGAGTGGATGACTAAGATCCATAAGGGTACATTACGAGTCATTAGGTGTAATCATAGGGTGTCGAGTATAAGTCCCTATTTGGGTTCTGTGTTGACTACGACTAGACATTACGAGTCAAAAGGTCCTATTACAAGTCTTGTGGTTGAGTCATAAGGAAAATAGTGTAGGGTGCCCTAGTGGTACTTTCTTGATTACAACTTATGGTGACAGGTCTTAAGGAGTGGTTATGAGTCGATGGTTTACTCGTAGTCAAAGACGACCATTTTTCAGCTTTTAATTTAAGGGCATTCTAGACATTTCTCCTCTTACCCAACTTGAAACCCATGTCTTATAAATTCTTTAGGGTATCATTATCCCTCATAAACACATCAAAATAATTTCTTAACACTCTCAAAATCCTCAAGGTCAAGAACACTTAGGGTTTCATCACGTTGGTTATCTAGGGGCTCAAGAGTCGATTTCTCTCCAAATTTCTTAGTGTTTAAGGCATGTTACTTTTACTCATTGTTAATATTTTAACAGGATATATTTTATAGTATTATCCATGTGATGTTTATATTGGTTATGAAACAAAGGTTGGGGTTTAGAATGATGAATTGAACAATGTTTCTCACAGTTTATATATGATTTTCATGCTTTAATTATGGTTTTGGACTTATGGGTGCATGAGTATGGTGATGAACTAGGGAATTGTGATTTTCTCAAACTTGTTTCTTTTGAAATGGTTATGTCCCCAACCCCATAATGTGAAATCGGTTTTAATGCTGATAACTGTGGGAATTTGTATAATTGAACTAGTCTTGAACTATTGCATGATATAAAGAGGTATTCAAAATACAATGGTGTGATTAAATGAAAAAAGGGAGTCATTGTTTCCCACCTTGTATTAATGAATAAAAGGAGTTGTTTTCTCTAAGTTAATGGGAATTTTTTCGGTATATTGTTGTTACCTTGCATGTGTAGTTGGTATGACGATACCATTAATGTATGCCAAAATGTGGAATGTGGTTAAATGAATAAGAGTGTGTGATACTTATTTTAATTGGGCTCTAATGGAGGTTGTGTAGCTGATCGTGCAAGTGGAGGTCCGAGTGACTGATACTGGAAACCACGTTTGCCGACACGGGGGTCAAGGTTACCAGAGAGGTTTGAGCTCCCCTTATTATTATTTCATGATTAGGGAGGTTGGAGTCCCCCGTAAATTATTACATGATCAGGTGCTCAAGTCACCTTATTATATGTTGGTAGGTTCTAGTACCCCGTGTGCATTTATATTATATTATTCTTTGGTTAATACAGCTACACACACTGGGGCCCGACCAAGGGGTGAGAGTTGGGGAACATATAGCCTGTGGGTAATATTATATGACGGTTGAGCTACATAATCCAAGTTAAGGTTTTAAAGTACATGCTAAACCTGGTTCCCTATCCCGACAAAATATATATATATATATATATGTGTGTGTTTAATTGTATATGGTTATTGTACATCGGTTGACTTGGTTTGAATTGACGGTATTATTTTATCTTTATCCCTGAGTTACATGCTAGCATTCACCCCACTAACCATCTTTGGATGTTGTATCCCCACGTGATGCAGGAAGTGGCCATACTTCTAGATCTCCTACTTAGTGATTAGGATTTGGGATTAGCTCGTGAGTTGACATTGAAGTGGTGATCTTCCATACATCAGAAGTCTACATTTTATGTTTCTTTCCACTTATGTCATAGACTTATTTTTGTCTATTATTGGGGGCATGTCCCGATACTTTATTGATATTCAATTTTTTAATCATTGTTAAGAAGTCTTTGTTTGGACTATTATGGTTGTTGGGTGGTGTCGGTTAGTCATTTGGCCGATTATTGATGGTCGGTTATGGATATGTATTTAAAACTTTCTTAGTCTATTGTAAGTGATCTTATTATATGATCAAAATTCATCTGACCTTGGGGTGTGGTGTGATTGGTTGGTTAGGTTTAGGGGGTGATCTTCAATCCATGTGGGACTTTAGATACTCATCACGGCCAGCCCCTAGTTCAGGTAGGTAGTATCAGAGCGTAGGTTTGGTTTCATTGGGTGTCCAACAAAGCCATGTCAGGTAGATTCTCATTTATGGGTGTGTGGCGCACCACACTTTTAAGGGAGAGTCTATGAGACATTTAGGAATGTTTCCCTTTATTATTGTTCTGTTTCAAGCTATATAGTCTAAGGTTTTGAATCTCCCCTAATTCTTATTTGTTCGCTTTTCAAATCATGCCTCCAAGACAATTCCTCTGTCCTACTTGAGGAAAATATTGATGGGACACATCCTAATTACGGGGTACAGATCCGGTCTAGGGATCCAATTCCTGATTGCCCTTCTAGAGTTCCACTAGTCCTCTCTCGTCCTCCTCGGGCTCCCTAGGTTGATGTGTCGAAAGCACATTTTTGTTAGTCTATTAATTATTTTCTTAGTTGGTATCTTCTCAATCTGAGCATGTAGTTTCTGTCCATCTTCTGAGGTCACAAAGGTTGGCCAATTTATGAGGTTGAGTCCTCTCGTGTTCACTGGTTCTAAAGTTGAGGAGGATTCTTAAGGTTTTATAGATGAGATGGAGAAGATCATCAACATTATGCATGCTTCTAATGTGGAGGGTGTAGAATTTGCTGCATATTAATTAAAGGACATAGCATACCAATGGTATGAGGAATGGGAACAGTCTAAGGGAGACGATGGTAAATCTACATTATGGGATGACTTCTCTAGTGATTTTCTAGACTGCTTCTTTCCTTAGGAGTTGATAAGGCAAAAGTGGAAGAGTTTGTTAATCTAAAGCAATGTAGGATAACGGTAAAGAAGTATGCCTTGAAATTCTATTAGATATCCCGATATGCTACCGAGTTAGTGTCTACCATGAAAGCTAGAATAAGGAAAGATTCTTTTGGGTTGTCTCATTATTTGATCCAAGATAGTAAGGCTACCTTGTTAAAGAAGGATATGGATATCTCCAGATTAGCGGCTGAGTTGAAGGAGCTTAATGAGTAATTGAAAAACCTCTTTTACAAGGGTTTTATCCATCCTAGTGTGTTTCTGTAGGGTGCTCCTATTTTGTTCATGCATAAGAAGGATGTTTCCCTTCAGATGTGCATAGATTACCGTCAATTGAATAAGGTTACCGTAAAGAACAAGTATCCTTTTCTTTAGATTAATGATTTGTTGACCATCTTTAGGGTGCTAGATGTTTCTCTAAGATTTATCTTCGGTCGGGTTACCACTAACTAAATATTAGGGAGGTGGATATCCCTAAGACTACCTTCAAAACCCGATATTGTCATTATGAGTTCTTAGTCATGTCTTTTGGTTTGACTAATGCCCCGGCGGCATTCATGAACTTGATGAATAGGGTTTTTTATTTGTTTTTGGATTTGTTCCTCACCGTCTTATTAATGATATTCTGGTGTATTCCCAAAGAAGGGAGGATCACACCGACTACCTCCTTATTATGTTACAAACCTTGAAAGATCAGCATTTATATGCTGAGTTTTTGAAGTGCAAGTTTTGGTTGAAGGTTGTTACTTTTTTGGGTTATGTCATTTCTAGCAAAGGGATCATGGTGGATCCATAAAAAGTTATAGTGGATAAGAAATGGCCTATGCCCATGAATTCAATCGATATTTGGAGATTCTTGGGTTTAGTTGGCTACTATAGGAGATTTACGAAGAGTTTCTCAGCTATAGCCTCCTTGCTGACTAAGTTGACCCAAAAAAGGTGAAGATCTTGTAGTCTAATGCTTGTGACGGTAGTTTTCAGAAGCTGAAAGATAAGTTGCCTTCAGCTCCAGTTTTGACTCTGCTTGAAGGCAAAGATGGATTTGTGGTTTATTATGATAAGTCCTGTGTGGGACTTGGTTGTGTGTTGATGAAGTATGGAAGTGTGGTGGCCTATGCTTCTAGGCAATTGAAAGTTCATGAGAAGAAGTATCTGACTGATGACTTGTAGTTGTTGGCTTTGGTATTCACATTGAAGATTTGGCGTCACTATTTGTATGGAGTCCATGTGTATATCTTTTCTGATTAAAAGAGACTACAATATGTGTTCACCCAAAAGAAGCTAAATCTTAGTCAAAGGAGATAGCTTGAGTTGCTAAAAGACTATGACATTAACCTCCGCTATAACCCAGGTAAAGCTAATGTGGTTGTTGATGCTTCTGTTGCTTAAATAAAGGAAAAGCAGGAACTGGATCTTATCTTAATGAAGATTAAGGGGGATGTGGGAAAAAAAGGTTGTTGCTTTTGAGATTGGTGGTGATGGCATCTTGAAGCACCAAGGTAGATTATATGTTCCCGATGAAGATGGGTTGCGGGAGAGGATCTTGGTTGAGGCTCATGCATTGCGTTATGCTATTTATCTCGGTTTGACTAAGATGTATCATGATCTTAAGGAGATTTATTAGTGGAACAATATAAAGTGAGATGTGGCCAATTTTATGGCAAAATGCCTAGTATGTCAACAAGTAAAGGTTGAGAACTTGAGGCCCGGTGGGTTAACAAGAGATTGAGTTACCTGTATGGAAGTGGGAGATAATTAAAATGGATTTTGTTACTGGTCTTTCTCGACCTCAAAATCCATTTGATTTGATTTGCGTTATCATGGATAGGATGACTAAGTCTGCTTACCAGTAAGAACTAATTATTTGGTAGAGGATTATGCAAAATTGTTCCTTAAGAGATTGTGAAGTTGCATGAAGTGCATATTTCTATCATATCAGATCATGGTGCTCAATTCTCATCACACTTTTGGCATTCGTTTTTGAGAGTTTTAGGAACTAAGGTAAGCCTAAGTATTGCTTTCCACCCATAGTCGGATGGGCAAGCAGAAAGGACTATTAAGACATTGGAAGATATGCTTTGAGCTTTCACAATTGACTATGGTGGTAGTTGGGTTGATCATAAGCCGCATATAATAATATCTACCACTCTAGTATTGGTATGGCACCATTTGAGTCATTGTATGGTAGGAGGTGTAAATATCCTATTGTGGTTTGAAGTCAGTGATGTTGAGATGTTTGGCCTGGATTTGGTTTATCAAGCAATGGAGAAGGTAAAGGTGATTTGGGATAAACTCAAAGCTACCCAAAGTCGCGAAAAGTCATACGCGGATGTGACATAAGGGGAATTGGAGTTGGGTGTTGGTGATTGGGTATTCTTAAAGGTGTCTCCCATAAAGGGAGTAATGCAGTTTGGGAAGAAGGGGAAGCTCAGTCCCTAATATCTCGGCCTATAATTTGTCATGAGAGGTTTGGTAGTGTCACATGTGAGTTGGATTTGCCTCTTAGTTTGAGCTCCATCCATTTAGTATTTCATGTTTCGATATTGAGAAAGTGCGTAAGTGATCCTTTGATAGTTATTCCTTTGGAGGAGGTGGGTATTTCAGAATCCTTATCTTATGAAGAAGTGTCGATTCAAATTTTAGACTAGCAAGTTCATCAGTTACGAACGAAGAAAATTACTTCGGTAAAGGTTCTATGGATGAATAATCCAGGAAGGATATAGATTCGGTAAAAGTGCTAGCAATTATCTTGTCCCATCATTCCAGGAAGAATGATCCAAGTGTGGGAGAATTAAAACACCCCAGATCTTGGACCTTGAAAATTTTTTGAGCTTTGAGCTCACTGGCCTGGTTACGACTGGACCCTATGGTCGTAGGGTGTCCTAACAAGTCATTGGGAAGAGTCATAGCTAAATCAGTGAGTTTGTAGCTTGATTATGCTCTAAGTACGAGTCGCTCACTAAGTGTCGTAAGGATACGTTATGAGTTGTTAGGTTTAATCGTAGGGTGTCCAATAAAATTCCTAATTTGGGTTTTATGTTGACTATGACTAGACATACGAGTCATAAGGTCCTATTACGAGTCCTGTGGTTGAGTCATGAGGATAACAATTTAGGGTGCCTTGGTGGTACTGCCTTGGTTATGACTTGTGGTGATGATTCATAAGGAGTGCTTACGAGTCGATGGTTGACTCGTAGTCAAAGACATCTCTTTTTTAGCCTTTAAGTTAAGGGCATTCTAGACAATTCCCCTCTTACCTAACTTGAAACCCATGTCTTATAACCTTTTCAGGGTATTATTATCCCTCATAAACACATCAAAGTAACTTCTTAACACTCTCAAAATCCTCAAGGTCAGGACCACTTATGGTTTCATCACATTGGTTATCTAAGGGCTCAAGGGTCAATTTCTCTCCAAGTTTCTTGGTGTTTAAGGTATTTTACTCTTCCCTGATTGTTAATTTTATAAAAGCATGTGTTTTAAAGTATTATCCATGTGATGTTTATGTTGGTTTTGAAACAAAGTTGCGGGTTTTGAATTATTATAAATTGAACAATGCTTCTCACGGTTTATATATGATTTTCATGCTTTAATTATGCTTTTGAACTTGTTGGTGCATATGTATGGTGATGAACTAAGGAATTGTGGTTTTCCTAAACTTGTGACTTTTTAAATAGTTATGTCTCCAACCTTATAGTGTGAAATTGGTTTTAATTATGACAACTGTGGGAATTTATAAAATTGAACTAGTCTTGAACTATTGCATGATATAAATAGGTATTCGAAATACCATGGTGTGATGTAATGAACAAAGAGAATCGGTGTTTCTCACCTTGTATTAATGAACAAAGAGAGTTATTTTCTCTAAATTAATGGGAATTGTTTTGGCATGTTGTTGTTACCTTGCAAGTGTAGTTGGTATGACGATACCAGCAATGTATACCTAAATATGGAATGTGGTTAAATGAATGAAAATGTGTGATACTTGTTTTAATTGGAATCTAATAAGGGTTGCGTGGCTGAGTCATAAAAGTGGAGGTCGAGTGACCGATACTAGAAACTGTGTTTGCCTACGCGAGGGTCAAGGTGACCAGAGAGGTTCTAGTCACCCTTATTATTATTTCATGATTAGGGAGGTTCGAGTCCCCTATAAATCATTACATGATCTGGTGCTTTAGTCACCTTAGTATATGTTGGGAGGTTTAAGTCCCCCATTTGCATATATATAAGATTATTCTCAGGTTTGAGCGGTTATACGCACTAGGGCCCGACCAGGGGGTGAGAGTCCATGAGCTTATGGGTACTATTATATGATGATTGAGCTACACAATCCAGGTTAAGGTTTTAAAGTGCATGTTAAACCTTGTTCCCTATCCCGATATAAAATATATATATTTATGTAATTGTATATAGTAATTATGCATCGGTTGACTTGGTTTGAATTGATGGCATTATTTTATCTCTATCCATGAGTTACATGCTAGCATTTACCTCGCTAATCGTCTTATGACGTTGTATTGATGACTTCCAAACTACACTTTCTCTCAGAAGATAATACGATTATTGTCAAAATATAGTAACCCCACAAAGGTTGAGGTCGAATCCCAACGGAACATATAGAATTGTAGATCTCAACAATTGTAGTCAGCTGGCAGAACAAGAAAAGTTAATGGGGGCTTTTGTGTAGTAATCTAGAGAAAGTATCTATATCAACATCAGTTGTAATCAGTCATAGATTAACACTAGGATTGTGTTCCCCCTGACTTCCTAACTCCATAGGATTATCGTGCTTTGTTGAACCAACCTAATACTTTGCATGTAGAATCGATAAGTTATGTACCTTCTGCAATCTTTTGGACGAGCATAAGGATTTTACCTTTTACCTTTTGAGTCTCAGGATGTCGCCTTACTAACCCTTATCCTTATCCCAGTTAACTATTACCTTTTGAGTCTCTAGTTATTAGATGAAAGCTAACCATCTTACTTAGATATTACCTAGTAGCGTGGATCGATAGTTAAACTCCAAATTACTATTGTCTTTATTTTTTCCTAGTCACTACTTCTATTTTGGAGTAAGCAGCAATATCTAGGAGGGATCCTAACGTGTACACCCGTTAAGAAAACTATTATGATGAAGATAAAGCAATGTATGCATGGGTATCAATTCAAAACAACAACAACACTTCTCCTACTTCGTCAATCCACCAGGGTTTCCACAACCCTTTCTATAGGTTTTAGTTGCTCATGCTTGTAAAGCAATCATAACATACATAATCAAAAGCATTGATGAAATCACAATAATAAGAAGTAATAAAACCCACAATCGTAACTAAATTAATCAACTAAAGTCAATACAAGAGAATCCAAGATCAAAATCGAATCTTGGAATCAAAATATGTTTGTTTGTATCAAAAGTGTATTTATAGTACATGAGGAAAACCTAAAACCAAATACCAAATGAAATAGGAGAAAATAGGGTCGGTGGCCATATGTGGTCTATACTTGCACCCTGACCTTGGGAGCATGTAGTACTTATGGTCAGCAGGGTAGCATAGGTATCGGATGGAAAAAAATCCTACAAGTCACCTCTCAGGATTTTTGACTTCTGGCACAATGCCTACTTGCGGTCTGTAGGTCCTACTTACAATCCACATATTTACTTGGTAAGTGTCGTGAATCATCTTTTCAGCTATTCTTCAATTCTCAAACATGCTTTGATCACGAACAAGCCGAAAAGTGTCCCGAACATCCAAAATTGCTCCAAAAAGTATCCAAAATACCTTTTTTCATCTTTTTCACGAACTTAGCATCCAAAACATGGTTTCCTACAAAACATACCCAAAACTCATCATATCTAAAAAAAAATAACCTCAGAAACTTGCATATTTTTCTCATTTTAAGCATCAGAAGTTCTATATTTCTATAGCACATAAACACGCTTGATCATGCTCATCTATACCATTATATTTGGTAGAGGACGCTCATTGTCAGTAAAGCTCAACTTATGTTGAGTACAATCCTCGAGGAGTGGAATTACCCTTCTAATCTTATGGGTGTTAATAGTTACTAAAAAGATACCCATAATGTAATTAAAGTAAAATACATGATTTAAAATGGGGGGTTGGTTTGGAATGTGGTTTTATAAAAGTCTATTCAAGTTAACAAACTAAAGATATTAGTTGTGATTCAAAATTCAATAAGAGAAGGATCATGGGATTATGTCTACCTAAGGGAAAGTTGTGTATGGTTGCATGACGATTGGGTGCAAATTCTAGTCATTGATGACATGGTAGGCTAGATTGAAGGTTTTTAGGCTAATTTGTCAACAAAACCTCAAAACAATCACCCATGGACTCTTTCAGGTACCTCATGGTGTAGCAGTCAAACCCACCTAATACCTCAATTGGGCATCCTTATTTAATGTTGTTCAGTCTTTTAGTGATCTTAAATGTAAGGACGCCTTAAATAAAGTTATTTTAGGTTCTACCTTTCTTTACTATCTTTTTTCATATGATGATTATCATGCTTTTGGGGAAAATAAATCATATGTTGGTAGAACATGTGGGTAAAATGGTTCATTTGTTGATCAAGATGCATGAAAACTCTTTTTTTTTACCAGGGTGACACTTTGAAAGTGTGTAATTTAGACATGGTACTATATTAGAGATGGTCTATATTGAAAATGGCTGATCAATTAAGTTTCATGTCTAATAGAATTACTATGACATTGCTTGCATGTTATTTTGAAATCATTGGTTCTTTTATGATATCCTTATTTTCAATTATTGGAATAGAAGTATTTCCTGCTCCATTTGAAGGATTTATCTTGATGAAAGTAGTTTATGCTTGATTATATATTAAGTTTGTGCATCCTTGACATGTTAGTAGGATTGTTAACACTAACCTCATGCCTTGAGATCCTTGTTGTTGTTTGTTTTCCCTTTAATTTTGCTAATTTGAATTTGAGAACGAATCCTTTTCAAGAAAGAGAGAATGATGTCAGTAGAGCTTCCCCAAAACTTCACACAGAAAATTGAGTTATAGAGCTTGTAGAATTTTCAGTGGCTCGCTACTCTAGAGGCTTGGATGGTGTTTGGATGAAGATTTGATGGTGGATAATTTGCAAAATTAAATGAAACACAAGATGGTCATGCTAGTGAAGTGAAACACCCTGGGTTTTGGTGCTTGAAAATTTCCTGAGTGTTGAGCTCACTATCCTTAAAAAGACTTACCATACGAGTCATATGATGTAGATAAGGGTTAGGTAACCCAACTTGTAGGGTGTCCAGTTTTGGTGTTAGGTTTCTGTTATGGTTACGGCATGGTGGGTACGGGTCGTATGGTTTGGTGATGGGTCATTGGGTTGGTCCTTCACTTAATATGAAACTTAGTGACTTGACTAGGCTCTAAGTATGAGTGGCTCACTAAGAGTCATGAGGATTGGGTACGAGTGGTATAGTCTAGTCATATATCATCCAGTGTCAACCTCTTTGTATTCTGTCCTAGGTACGGCTAAACCATATGATTTATATGGTCTGGTCATGAGTTGGGCAAGTGAGTCGTATATTGGAAATAATGTGGTGTCAAACTTTCTGTTCTGCGTATAACTTAATGGTACCAGTCGTATGATATGGTGATGAGTTGGGAGGTCAACTCGTACCCACCTGCGAGATTATTACAGTTTAAGTTGAGAGCATTCTGTATATTTCCCCTTTGAACTCCTTTTAAGCCCATAACATAAAACACCTTTTGGTACTTTATTACCCTATTATTCTAAATAAAACACTCTCTAAACTCTCTCAAATCCCTCTCCAGCTCTTGGGTTAAGAAAAATCTAGTGTTTCTTCAAGAGATCAATTAAGGTTTTCAAGGTTGGTGTCTGTCCGTCTTGGTATCTAAGGCATGTTACTCCTACCTCATTGTTATTTCAACTAAAATCATGTTTTAATGAATGTTTTTTCATGGTATTATTGTGGTGATATTTTTGTTTTGAAGTATGTGTCGGGATTTTTTGGTTGTACATGGTTGAATAATGTTTTCTTATGGTTTATTATGTTATAATTATGGTTTGAACATGTGGTTACATGGGAATGGTCAATTTATACTTGGTTTTGGTTTTGGAAACTATATGCCCTCAATATGTTTGTTAAAATGCCAATGAGAATGATTTGTCACATAGTTTGATTATTCTTGAAACCTTTACATTGCATAATAAGGTAATGGAACCTAAATGGTTTGATTTTGTTTTAAAGTATTTTGGAAAGTCCTTCCTGGCCATGGCTTTGGTTAATTGGAAACTTTGGAGTCAAATTTGGTTTAATGGTTTTAGTGTGGCATAAATTGATAGACTTGCAAGCTCTAATTTTGGTATGATGATACCAATGGTTAATGCCTAATAAGACTCCTTGGGAAATGTTTGGAATGTGTAAATGGTTTTAATATGGGCTTAAAGAGGAGTGTTAGCAAAGGCGTGGAAGGTGGTGGTCCCGGGGGGAACGAAACTGGAAACTCATGTTTTTCGATGTGAGGCTTGGTCTTTGTGACCTTGTGCATGATGTCACACTTTATATTTTGAGGATGTACTAGTCATCCCGGCTCTTTTCTTTGGTTGATCGACTTTACGGATTGGGACCCTTTCAGCAGGGGGAGCAGAACCCATATAGCCCGTGGGTGGTTTTAGGACAGCAAAGCTACACAACCCAGGTTAAGGTTTTAAATGCATGCTAAACTCGGATTCCTTTCCCGGCATAGTAAATATGTAAGTATGTATGTGATTGCATATGGTTGTTTACTTTAGTTTTGAATAATGGAATAATTTTATTCTTATTCCTGAGTACACGTTAGCATTCATTTTTCTAACCATCTTCGGGTGCGGTATCCCCATGCGATGTAGGAACTGGCCATACTCTCCTCCTGCTCAGTACCTTAGATTCGGGGACAACTTAGAGTCAGACTAAAGTGGTGAGTTTTTATACTTTGGAAGACTCCATTTTATGATATGGACATCTTTACATTATTTTTTATTTCTTAGACTTTGGTGTTGGCTATGGTTGGGGTCATGTCCCGATCGAATGTTCTTTGTTTTCGGTTAGAAGCTTTGTGGGACTACTATGGGAATGGGAAGTGTCGGTATTAGTGTCAGCCTTGGTATTGGTATTGGTATTGGCAATTGGTTTTACACTATTTGGACATTTGGTTGAATATTTGGTTGGTTATATTTATGGACTTTATTAAATGTCTTTCAATTATTGTTGCATTACCTTGTTATATGTTTGGAATTCATCCGACATAGGGTAGTAGGTAGTTATGGTTGGGTATTAGTGGGCAATCTCTAATCTCGATCGAACTTGAGATGCCCGACATGACTAGGCCCTGGTTCGGGTCATGTCAGATTGGTATCAGAGCCCTAGGTTCAAGGTCAATTGAGAGTCCACAAAGTTGTGTCGAGTAGAGTCTCTTTTATGGGTTTGTAGTGCACCACACTCATAAGGGAGAGGCTATGAGGCATTTAGGAATGTTTCTCTTTCTTGTGTTCTATTTTTTAGTTGTAGAGTCTAAGGTCATGAATTCTTCTCTAATTCCTGTTAGTTTGCTTTTCAGATCATACCTCCTCGATAATCTAAATCTCACGGGAACTCCTCTTCCCCACCCAAGGATAATGTTGATGGGACCCGTTCTACTTATAGGGTCCATACCCGGTCTAGAGGTCATGTTCCTAATTGTCCTGGAGTTCCATCGATTACCTCTAGTCCTTCCCAATCTCCTCAAGTTGAAGTGACAAATGCTGAGTTTTGTCAGTTTATTCATATGTTAGCACAGTTGGTAGCTTTTTAGTCTGAGCATAGTATTTCTGCTACTCCATCTTCTGATGCCACAAAGATTGGTCAGTTTATGAGGTTGAATCCTCCAACCTTTATGGGTGTTAGGGTTGAGGAGGATCCTTAATGTTTTCTGGATGAGATGGAAAATATTTTTTGTGTTATGCATGCCATTAATGTGGAAGGCGTGGAGTTTTCCATCTATCAGCTAAAAGATGTAGCATACCAATGGTAGAGCAATGGGATCAAGCAAGGGGTGACGATGTTGAGTCATTTCTTTGGGAGGATTTTTCTAATGCTTTTTTGGACAGCTTCTTTCCTCAAGAGTTGATAGAAGCAAAGGAGGAAAAGTTTATGAATCTGAAGTAAGGTAAGATGTCGGTCAAGGAGTATGCATTGAAGTTTCACCAGTTATCTCGGTATGCACCGGAGTTAGTTTCTAGCATAGGGCTAGAATGAGAAAGTTCACTTTTGGGTTGTCTAAAGATTTGATTTTAGTGAGTAAGGCTACTTTGTTGAACAAGGACATAGATATCTCCAGGTTGGTTATGTACATGCAGCATGTGAAGGAACATAAGAAGAATCAAGTTGAGATATGATGTTGGGTGTGTATGCATTCTAGTGTCACTATTCTTGCCTTTTTAGCCTTATTTTGAGGATGATTCATGTGCTATATGTGTTGATAATTATATAAATGTGCATATAAGTGTCCATGTATGTGTTTACAATGTTTAATGGTTCTTTCACACAAGTTTTGATTCAATTTGGGCATTTAGAGTTCAACCGAGAAAACTAGTGTTACTAGCTTGAGATAGGTGTTTTTCTAGTCTATTGTGTTGGGTGCTAATGTGTTTTAATGAGTTCCTGAGGTTGTTATTATGCATTTATATGTTAAACAAATTGTTGATAATGTTCAAGGGTCAATTGGATCAAGACAAGAGTCGAAACAATGAGTTAAAGATCAAAGTGAAATTAGCCTATGCTTAGCTCGTGTTTCTAGTTCATCATTAAGGATGTTGTGTTGTTTTGAGCTCTAAATTGTTGTGTTTAATTCTATATAATGCTTGGTGAATGAATTATGATGATATATGAAGGATATACAAGCTTCAAATCAAGTGAAAACTACTAAAAAGGATTAGAATTGATCAACAGAAGCACAATACACAAATTGACACAATTTGGACCCCTGAAATGTATTGAATGCATGTAGGCTGTGTGATTGGCCAATGGATGCATAATACATACCACTGGATTCATAAGGGGAATAAAATGGTAAAACACCGAGTCGCGGTGTCGAGTCAATTGGCATTTGTCCAAAAATTATAGCTCATAGCGATTAGACTACTGCGCGGGAAGAACCAAAATTGGGAAAATTATGCCCAGTTGTGGCATTTGGTGATATACCGCGATGTGGTGCCCACCAAATCAGGAAAATATTGCCTTTCTGAACAAGAACAAGGTGGAAACCTAATCCAAGTCGGTTTATGACTTGTCGACTATAAATATAACGTCCAAAAACATGTTTTAATAATATTGGAACACCCTAGATCGGCTTGGACAACATTGGAGCTACCACAACTTCTTTTTAGGTTTTATCATTCTTTATTTTAGTTTCTTTATGGTTTTTATCATCAATCCAAGGAATTGGATGATGAATATTTCCATTAAAGGCTAAACTCCCTTTCGGGGGTTAAGGCCAAGATCATGAATACTTTCGTTTTGAAGTATGCTTGTTTGAGTTGCTTATCATTATGGTTGCTTGTTTATCCTTGTTTTAACTATTTTAAGGATTTTCTACCCTTAGAATATATTCATTGTCAACCTTGTGATCTCGAAAGAGGGAATTGGAAGATAGAACATGGGGAAAACCAAAGTAAGGTTCGTAGTCTTTTATAAAATAAGGATTTCGAATTAGCATCTAGGACAGGGATGTACTTAGAAGCCTTACTTGATTTACATGTAGAACTTAGTTGGATTATTACATCCCCATCAACGATGTAGTTATAATGTTCAAGTTAGGTAAACGGTTAGAGGTCGAGAGACCATGATCATGTGATTAACCCTACGAATCAACAACCAAGATAAGCAATCTAATGAATGAAGATCAATGGCGTAGTATGATTGCTCGAAGTGGTTTAACCCTAGATCTCTATCCTTTTATTTTCCAAAGTCATTACTTTTCTGCATTAGTTTAGTTTACTTTTTAGTTTACAATTCCAAAACTTTATTATTTACTTTTTCTCAATCGTTAAACTAGAATTGGATAGTTGGCAAAACTAAGTCCCTATGAGATCGATATTTGGCTTTATTGAAGGCCACTTTACAACTTGATAAGACCACATACACTTGTGTGTATGCTAGAGCACTGTCAAGTTTTTGGCGTCGTTGTCGAGGACTTGTAACTAGGCAACTATCTTATTTTTAGTTTTTCTATATTGAGTTGTAAATAGTTTTTGTTTAGTTTCTTTTTATTTTGTGTTTTTTCTCTTTTTATCACACTTCTTGACATGGCTGCCTGGGATAGATAGTTTGCGAGTGATGACGATTCTATATGGTGTATGGTTTGTGGCAATAGTGGTCATTCTGAAGATATGTGTGTTGTCAACCCTGATACAGTAATGTTTGTGGGCTATAATCAATGGCAATACTATGTGAACACCTACAATCAGCAACAACAGTTTCAACAGTTGCAGGTTCAGAATAACCAGGCCGCAATTCAAACGACCAATTTGGAAGAGATGCTAAAATAAATTTTAGCTGATCAAGCACAGTTGTCAGCAGATATAAAGAGTTATGAGGACAATTTAGAGTGTCAGCAAATTTCTATGAGTAACTTGGTAATGCAGATAGGGAAAGTGCAACAGATATATAATACCAGACCTCAAGTTGATTTGCCAAGTGACAGTGAACAAGTAATTTCAGTCACTTTGATGAATGGTACAGAGCTCAATTAAGAACCTCCAAAGATAATTAAGGAGGTAGATGTAGAGTTGACTTCCCAACCTGTTGAAGACAAAATTGCTGACAATTCAAGAAAGTCTGAGTACTTGGAAACTAAAATTTTTGAACAAGTTAAGGAGATACTACCATCACCATATGAATCACATCTATTCAATTGTCATCTTTTTCTTGAGACTGAAATTGAGAAGGTGAATAAGAGTGAGGGTGTCATGGATAGTGTAAATTTTGAAGTAGGATTGGTTGGTCCTCATTCAAAGCACTTTTCTACATTATATTTAGATGATGTCTTATTTGTAGAATCATCTAAAGTAGTGGAAGAGTGTGAAGATGAGGAACAAGAATCCTATTGTTTTAATTTTACACCGAATAAGCAACATAAAAACACACCTCACTTCAAGGCCGAGCGGTTTACTATGCATCATCCATTACTCGATTCCTTAATCTTGGTACCACCTCCTTATGAGTGAGGTAAAAAGATGAAGCAATGTTGGGGATGAAATTCATATCCTCAAGGTGGAGGAAAAAATTGATGTGGGTCGAGCCGCAACACTAAATCATGCGCTTCTTGGGAGGCAACCCAAGCTAAGGTATATTTTCTTTTTGGTTTTTAGTTTTTTATTTTATTTTATTTTTCACGTAGTTTTTTGTTTTTGATTGAGTCGCAGGTTAATGGGAAGTCTGAGTACCAAAAACCTGAGCTACGGAGTATGGAAAAGACTGAGTGTCGGGTCCCTCTGATTCCATACTACTAGCTAGGACTAGATGCCTCAGGAAGTATTTCTATTGCTTACTTTTAAGATTACTTTGGGGGCAAAGTAGATTTTTAAGTTTGGGGTGGGAAAATTCCTAATTTTTTCTCAATTTAAAAAAATTTAGGTTACGAATAAGTGAGATATTCTTGTTTGTGCTATTTTTATTGCATGGTGAAAGTGTTTTGTTTTGTAAAAGCATGTTGAATGAGTGAATTGCAACTTTTGAGACACCTAGGAACATGTTTGTGATTTTTGTACTTTTTGGCTTAAAATTGAATTCATGCTATAGTTTGGTTGAGAGTCTGTGATAATCCTATGTGAGTTAAGCATGTTCCATGTGGGGTATGGGGTATTTTTTATATTACGTATTGAATATGATGCTAGAACTTGCCCGGTGTGTGTGAAAAGTGAAATAAAGAATGTGAGTTTAGGAGATGATTTAGGCGCTTCTTTGATAGCCTTGTTTTATACCATTTTTTTGACCTACCTTTCTGCATTATCCTAGTTAAACCCCATTGAGCCTTTAGCTTATTTTCTTTGGTAGCCTCATATGTTGCCTATCCCCTTTTTTGATAGACCAAAATTTTATCCAAAAAACTCCTAAGTGCTTTAGTGAAAAATTGATTTAGTAAGGAGTTTGAGAAATTAAAGAAGAAAAAGGTGAAATTCATGCCCCAAGGTAATAGATATTGGTGTTGATAATTGATATGTGGTGATTGGGAGTGATATAAATGGTGTTAGAAATATTCCCATGATTGTAGAAAATGAGAAAAATAGAATCTTGAAGGAATAAACAATACGCCCACCATGTGTTTATGAAAATGCTTAAAAGAGATGGGGCAAAAATAAAGGTGATGGGTGGCTAGAAAAGGTGTAATTTGGTTGTTGAAGATTATTTTTAAATGAATAACGCAGTGTATTAAAGCTCTTAGAGAGGTTAGTCACTATTCCACAATAGTTCCTACCCGTTCCTTAGCCTATATTACAACCCAAAAAGACCTAATTGATCTTATACTTGACATTTTGATATTATTGGAGTACTACACTAAGGGAAAGCTTATGGTTCATTATGTGTAACTTGTGAATTCCTTGTGAGAGTGAGTGTAAATTGATTCTTGCACCCATCATGTGATGAATTGCTTAATTATGAATAATTATGGTAACTCTCTTATTGTGAGGGGCACATGTTTGATGAATGTGGGTGATTTGTATGAAATCCTTGATTGAATGATAAGCATGAGTTTTCCAACTAGGTGAGTCAATTCTTGAGGGTAGGACATTTTGGAGTAGAGTTCATATGCTTTCAATTGGGTTTTTGACATGCTTAGTGAAGAAACTTGTAATCTGTACAGTCATTGCAGTGCTAGATTGAGTTTCTTGCATGTATTATAAGTGTATATTCTCCCTCTCATGATGATTATAGTTAAGAGTTGTTTAAGGACGAATAAGATTTTAAGTATGGGTGGTGATGTTGGGTGTATTTATGCATTCTAGTGTCACCATTCTAGCCTTTTTAGCCTTGTTTTGAGGATGATTTGTGTGATATATGTGTTTATAATGCCATAAATGTGCATATAAGTGTCCATTCATGTGATTACAATGTTTAATGGTGTTTTCACATAAGTTTTGATTCAATTTAGGCATTTAGATTTCAACCAAGAAAACTAGTATTACTAGCTTGAGCTAGGTGTTTGTCTAGTCTATCGTGTTGGGTTCTAATGTGTTTTAATGAGTTCCTAAGGTTGTTATTATATATTAATATGTGAATACAATAGTCGAAAAAATGAGTTGAAGATCAAAGTGAAATTAGCCTATGCTTAGCTCGTGTTTCTAGTTCACCGTTGAGGATGTTATGTTGTTTTGAGCTCTAAATTATTGTGTTTAATGCTATAGGATGCTTGGTGAATGGATTATGATTATATATGAAGGATATAAAAGTTTTAAATCAAGTGGAAACAACTCAAAAAGGCTTGGAATTGATCAACGGAAGCACAATACAGAAATTGACGCAATTTGGACCCCTGGAATGTATTGGGCACGTATCTTCTGTGTGATTGGCCAAGGGACAGGTGCTTCACACCATTGGATTCATAAGGGACCCAAAATGGTAAAAGACCATGATGCGGTGTCGAGTCAATTGGCATTTATCCAAAAACAGTAGCTCAACGCGATTACACTACTGCGCAGGGAGCACCAAAATTGGGAAAAATGTGCACAGTTATGGCATTTGGCACTATACCGCAATGCGGTGCCCACTAAAATTGGTAAAATATTTCCTTTCTGAACAAAAACAGCAAGGAAACCTAATCCAAGTCGGTTTATGACTTGTCGACTATAAATATAACATCTAAAAACATGTTTTAATCATCTTGGAACACCCTAGATCGGCTTGGAAAACATTGGAGGCTACCACAACTTTTTTTTAGGTTTTATCATTCTTTAATTTAGTTTCTTTATGGTTTTTATCATCAATCGAAGGAATTGGATAATGGATATTTCAATTAATGGCTAAACTCCTTTTTCGGGGTTAAGGCCAAGATCATGAATACTTTCTTTTTGAATTATGCTTGATTGAGTTACTTATCATTATGGTTGCTTGTTTATCCTTTTTTTAACTATTTTAAGGATTAGCTACCCTTAGAATATATTCATTATCAACCTTGTAATCTCAGGAGAGTGAATAGGAAGACAGAACATGGGATAAGCAAAGTAAGGTTCGTAGTCTTTTATAAAATAAGGATTTTGAATTAGCATCTAGGATAGGGATGTACTTAGAAGCCTTACTTGATTTACATATAGGATTATAGCTTTAAATCACTTAGTTGGATTATTACATCCCCGCTCAACGATATAGTTGTAATGTCCAAGGTAAGTAAACGGTTAGAGGTCGAGAGACCTTGATCATGTGATTAACCCTATGAATCAACAACCAAGATAAGCAATCTAACGAAAGAAGTTCAATGGTGTAGTATGATTTTTCTAAGTACTTTTACCCTGGGTCTCTATCCTTTGATTTTCCAAAGTCATTACTTTTCCGCATTAGTTTAGTTTACTTTTTAGGTTACAATTCCAAAACTTTGTTATTTAATTTTTCTCAATCATTAAAATAGAATTGGATAGTTGGTGAAACCAAGTCCTTGTGGGATCGATATTCAGCTTTCTAGAAGGCCACTTTACTACTTGATAAGACCACGTACACTTGCGTGTGCGCTTGGACGCTGTTAAGATAGGAGAAAGGCAGAATAAGAAATTTAGATTTTCTGAGTAGGGTATGGGCCAACATTAAAGTAGCCGAGATAGTGGTAAATGGTACAAGAAGAAGTGGTTCAATTCTAGGTCTTACTCGGTGGCTAGTACTCCCTACCCAAATCCATCGAGTGACAGGCGTTTCTAAGGTGGCAACAGCTTTAGAAAATAGGGTGCCCAATCTCAGGCTTGTGGGGGCCAATTAGCTCCATCATATTATCTATAACGATGTTATGGTAGATTACATCGTGGTTACTATGAAAAAAAGGGATAAATGGTTCAGCTGTAGTTATCCAGAGTATATGATTAGAAATTATCCAGTGGCCAAGGTTGCTTTGGGGGCAAACAAAGTTTTGGTTTCCTCTTTCTCAGCTCCGGCACCAAAGGGTGCACCATCTAGCTCTGGCACTGGTCAGAACCATTTTTATTCTCTTACTACTCGATAGGAGTCTGAGGCATCACCTGATGTCATGAATAGTACGTTGAAACTCTTTTCCCGTGATGTGTACTGCTTACTTGATCCAGGGTCTACTCTCTCTTATGTGACTCTATTTGTGGCTGTGCATTTTGGTTTTGGTCCTGAGGTTATTTCAGACCCTTTTTATATATTGCTAGAAGAGTCTATAGGGGGTGTGTGGTATCTATTAGTAGTAAAGAAACTATAATGGATTTGTTTGAATTTCATATGGTGGACTTTGACGTCATATTAGGAATAGATTGGTTCCACTCGTGTTATGCATCTCTAGACTATCGGACCCGTAAGGTTGTCTTTAAATTTCCTAAAGATCCGATTATTGAGTAGGAGGGTGGTTCTCTACCTCCTAAGGGGAGGTTCATATCATATTTTAGAGCTCGGAGATTAATCTCCAAGGAGTGTCTCTATTATTTGGTCTGAGTTAAAGATTCTAACTCGGAGGGTCCTTCTTTGTATTTCATCCCAGTGGTAAATAAAATTTTGAGGTCTTCCCTGATGACCTTCCTGGTGTTCCTCCTGATTGAGTTTGGGATTGATCTCATTTTGGACACTCGTTCAATTTCTATTCCTCTATATAGAATAGCTCGGGTGAGTTGAAGGAGCTTAAGGAGCAACTAAAGGATCTCTTATAAAAAGGTTTTATCTGTCCTAGTATGTCCTCGTGGGGTGCATCGGTGTTATTCGTACGTAAGAAGGATAATTCCCTTCGGATGTGTATTGATTACGGACAGTTGAATAAGGTAACGGTAAAGAATAAGTACCATCTTCCAAGGGTAGATGATTTTTTTGATCAGTTGCAGGGTGCTAAGTTTTTCTCAAAGATTAATCTTTGATTTGGGCTTCATCAATTAAATATTAGGGAGGAAAATATCCCTAAGACTGCTTTTCGTACCCGGTATGGGCATTTTGTGTTTTTGGTTATATGTTTTGGGTTGACCAATGCCCCAGCGACATTCATGGATTTGACAAATAGGGCCTTCCGTCAGTTTTAGGACTTATTTGTCATTGTGTTCTTAGATGATATTCTAGTGTACTATAAGATTGAGGTGTATCAAGTTGATCACCTCCTCGTGGTGTTGCAGACCTTGAGAGAGTAATAGTTGTATGTCAAGATTCTAGTTGAATGATGCCACTTTTTTGGGTCATGTTATTCCTAGTGAAGGGATTATAGTAGATCTGTAGAAGGTTAAAGTGGTTAAAAAGTGTCCTAGACCCACGATTCTGATCAAAATTCAAAGTTTCTTGGGTTTAGTTGGTTACTACAAGAGGGTTGTGGAGAGTTTTCTTCTATAGCTACCCCATTGACTAAGTTGACTCAGAAGAAAGGTGAAGTTCTTATGGTCGGATGCTTATAAGGGTAGTTTTGAAAAGATAAAGTATAAGCTAACTTCGGCTTTGGTTTTGACTTTTCTTGAAGGTACAAATGGGTTTGTGGTCTATTATGATGAACCCCGTGTGGGGCATATTTGCATTTTGATGCAGCATGGCATGGTGATAGCTTATGCCTCTAGGTAGTTGAAGGTACATGAGAAGAATTATCTGACCGTGACTTAGAATTGTTAGCTGTGGTGTTCGCATTAAAAATATGGCATCACTGTCTATATGGAGTAAATGTGGATATCTTTTCTGATCATAAGAACCGGCAGTAAGTGTTTACTCAAAAAGATCTTAACCTCAGGCAAAGAAGATGGCTCGAGCTTCTCAAGGATTATGACATGAGTCTTCTCTACCATCCAGGTAAATCTAATATGGTTGTTGATACTCTTAGCAGGTTTTCCATGGGGAGTCTAGATCATGTGGATGAGGAGAAGCGGGAGTTGGTGAAGGATATTCACCATTTATCTAACCTTAGAGTTTATCTCTTGGACTCTGAGAATGGTGGTGTATTTGTACAGGAGGTGGTGCAGTCGTCTCTTGTTGCTGAGATCAAGAAGAAACAACAGTTAGAACCTATCTTAATGAGGATCAAGGGTGATGTAGATGGGCAGAAGGTAATGGCCTTCAATATTAGTAGTGATGGTACCTTGCGGTACCTAGCGAGGTTATGTGTTCATGATGTAGATGGATTGCGAGAGAAGATCTTGGCTAAGGCATATGAGTCGCATTATGTTGTTCATCCTGGTTCGACAAAAATGTATCATGACCTTAAGAAGATGTATTGGTGGAACAATATTGTAACGCCCTGAATCAGATACCCAAAATGCTACACGGTGCTCATGACCCCGAAAGACAACAAGTTAAACCATGACTGATATCTGTACCTGAACACTGCATAATATACTGTATAAATACTGAAATAGTAGGATGAAACATGCCATAAAGTTCAAAACTGATAAACACCTGATAAAACCATATATGAATAATATGGTACGACTATACCAAAACTGAAATAATCTCTGAAAATATCTAGTTTGAAAACACTGTAGTCTGAAAGCCTCTAAATTGTCTGAATAAGGAGTTGTGGGACATGTCCCCAACTAACTCCAACTACTAAAATAAACTAAGTAATGAAGAAATAAAGTAAAGATCATGCCCTCTAAGGATGAGGACTCACTGCTAACTCTGACTGCTAAAACTGGAATGCTACTGATGCTCTGGAGCTCGTGCTTCTGAACCTATGGTATAAAACACCATAACTCAAATGCATCAGTACGACTAAATGTACTGGTATGCAAATGAGGTAGGCTGAATGCAAAGGGTTCAAATGCATGAACAATGCTAACTGACTGTATAATATGAACGTGAGAATACATGCATGAATAAGTGACTGTGACTGAATTTGTGATGGTACTAACTACTGAGTCTGATTACTGATGACATGAGTCACTGATAATTGATATAAATGATACTGAGCGACTGTATCTGATAGTCTAGGTTCTAATAGAACTTATTGAGTTCCATACTATTCTGAGTTGATTGTATCTGATAGTCTTGAAATTATGAAGAACTATCTGAGTTCTATTACTGAGACTGAGTCTGAAACTATAACTATGGGAAGTAGTCATCTAACCGACATGCCCCAAATAACACAATATAGCTGAGTTGGTGTCCAATATGTAGCCCCAATTAGAAGGGTGTCAATATTGCGCCACGTGTAAGGACAAGCTGTGGGTAACCCTCATCTGACAATGTATCCAAAAGAGAACAGTAGGACCCTCATCTGACAGTGTTTATACACCGTATTAACCCTCATCTATTAGTGTTGATGTCTCAACCTATGTTGGCTACATAGTTTTAGAACGTAAGGATTGCTTCAAAGGATCACACCCTCAACTGTAAGTGTGTGTCCTCATCCTTGGGTTCACTCGGTGCTAAATCCTACTCCCATATGAATAGACACTGAACATGATTAACTTAACTAAACTAGACTGAGTTCATTGAGCTTCATTGATTGACGGAATACTACTGAGATTACTGAAGTACTGAGCTTTCTGAGATTTCTGGGATTACTGAGTTTTCCTGAGTCACATGACTGACTGAATTCTACTGAACATGGCTTGACTAAGGATATCATAAAAACATGACACTGGCTGCTAACTTGTCGGGTATAAGTACCCCCAGGACTCGATAGATAGAAACTGACAAGGCGTGATAGCCTTGAATACATGACCAACATCAACAATCCATAATACAATAAGTTGGGGATTTCATGAAGTACATGATTATCACAGACTTATACATGAATAGGATTGCATGTAAACATGGTATAATTTCATAAGGCTAATTCATAAGCAATCCAATAAACATTTACAAGGCATATTTATAGCATGGGAGTTCTTTAAACATAAGGGTAAAACATGAATCCATCACTTAAGTCACAATTGAACAATGTTACATGATTTCTAGTCTTGTAGGCATTTTATCAAACACCTTACATGCACCACTTATGGCATGAGTATAATTATCAATTACACATCATAAACCACTTAATTCATGGATTTAAACTCATATACTAACGTAATTTCGTAAAAACACATAAAGATTCCAACTTGGGAAACATACAATAATACTAACATAAACATAATTAACCCACAACATAATATTCATAATACAGGATTTAAAACTTGATTTTGGGGCTTCATGGATGAAAGGAATCCATGAATAAATACTATGCATACCTGAGTTAATAAATTTGGAAGGATTGATGGAGAGTTCTTATGATTTAGCCCTTGAATTTAAGAGCTAGGGTTCTTGTTCTTGAGTAGAGCTGATTTTAATTTGAGATACTAATGCAAAAGTGAGCAAATAGTGCACTCTTAGGGTTAAATCCTGTGATTAGGCAGAATTGAAGTCATGGGAAAAAACAAAACGGCCCTGGGATTTAATATCGCAAAAACTGGAAAAAATTTAATTTTCATCCTTGGCGCGACCACCACAATTGCGCCAAGCCACTGGAACTGGACAATTGGGAATCTACATGGTGGCGCGACGCGGAGCTATCACGTTGCCACTTAATTTGCGACCTGGAAGTTTGGCGGATGCAGAGACATAGCGGAGATTCACTGGAAAAGGGACAATTGGGATTTAGGAGCCCTCCGCGATGCGATGTAATCATGGAGTCTTACTAGAAACTGACAAACATCATTTTATCTTATGGCGCGATGTGCCACTGGCTGAAATGACGGTGTTTTATGACTGAAACTTTAAATCGCCATAACTTCTTACCAGGTTATCGGATTTAGGAAAATTTGGTATCGAAAATACCACATGTATAAAGTGGATTCATCTTTAAAACAAGTCTTTGACATCTTCGGGATGAATTTAAGCTAGGTAGAAGTATGGGGTATTACAAATATGAAGCCGAATGTGGCTAATTTTGTGGCAAAGTGCATGATGTTCCAACAAGTGAATGTTGAGCATATGAGGCCTGGAGGATTATATCAAGAGATTGAGTTGTTTGTAAGAAAGTGGGAAGTGATTAATATGGATTTTGTTATCGGCCTTCCTCGATCTCAAAATCAGTTTGATTTGGCTGTGGTCATCGTGGATAGGATGAAAAAGTTAGCTTACTTTTTGCCAGTGAAGACTAATATCTTGACTGAGGATTATGAAAGGTTATATCTGCATGAGATTATGAAGTTGCATGGGGTACCAGTTTCTATCATCTCAGATCGTGGTACGTAGTTTTCATCATCAGCTTAAAGTAAGGGAGTGTGATATTCTAAACAAAGCTTTTAGAACCCGTTACGGTTATTTTGAGTTTCTAGGTCATGTTCTTCGGACTAACAAATGCCCAAGCAACTTTCATGGACTTGATGAACAGAGTGTTCAAACAGTATTTGGATATTTTTGTCATAGTCTTTATCAATGATATTCTTGTCTACTCTCGTAGTGAGGATGATCATACAGACCATCTTAGAAGTGTATTGCAAACCCTTAGAGATCATCAGTTATTTGCCAAGTTCAGGAAGTGTGAATTTTGGCTAAGATTAGTAGCTTTCCTTGGTCATATCGTATCCAGTGAGGGTATTAAAGTTGATCCCCAAAAGACAGAAGTCGTAAGACATTGTCCTAGACCTATTTCCCCATCAGACATTAGGAGTTTCTTAGGTCTAGCTGGTTATTACAAATATTTTGTTGAGGGTTTCTCGTCTATCGTGTCTCCTATATCTAGATTGATGCAAAAAAAAGTTAAGTTTCAGTGGTCAGATTCTTGCGAGAAGAGTTTTCAGGAGTTGAAGACTCGACTCCCTTCAGCCCATTTTTAGCATTACCTGATAGTACATATGGTTTTATGGTTTATTATGATGTATCCGGAGTTGGTTTGGGTTTTGTTTTGATGCAGAGAGGTAAGGTCATAGCCTATGCCTCTAGACATCTTAAGACTCATGAAAAGAATTACCCAACCTATGATTTTGAGTTAGTTGTTATTGTGTTTGCTTTGAAAATCTGGAGACATTATTTGTGTGGGATGCATGTTGATGTGTTCACGGATCACAAAAGCTTGCAATATGTGTTTACCCAGAGGGAGTTGAATCTTCATCAGATAAGGTGGTTAGAATTGTTAAAAGATTATGATATGAGCGTGTTGTACCATTTGGGAAAGGCCAATATAGTGGCAGACGCCCCTTAGTAGACTATCTATGGGCAGTGTTGCGTATGTGGAGAATGATAAGAAAGAGTTAGTTCGAGAAGTTCACCAGTTAGCTAGATTGAGTGTGAGATTAGTTGACTCAGCTGAAGGTAATATTTGGGTTCAGAGTAGATCTGAATCTTCCCTAGTTTCGAAAGTGAAAGAGAAGTAAGATAAGGATCCTAGTTTGGTCAAACTGAAGGAGTCAGTTAAAGACCAAAAGTTAGAGGTTTTCTCCCAAGAGGGAGTGGTATGTTGAGATACTAGAGTAGATTGTGTGTGCCTTAGGTTGATGATTTGAGGCAGCGGATTATGGCAAAAGTGCATGGTGCGCGTTATTCCATCCATCTAGGTGCTACCAAGATGTACCGCAACTTGCGGGAAATCTATTGGAGGAGTCGTATGAAGAGAGATATAGCAGATTTTATAGCCAAGTGTGTAACTTGTCAACAGGTTAAGGTAAATCACCAAAGACCTGGTGGTGCAATACAAGAGTTTGGTATCCCCACTTGCAAGTGGGAAGAGGTAAATATGGACTTTGTGATTGGTTTACCCCATTCGCGTCGTCAGCATGATTCGATTTGGGTGATAGTAGACAGATTAACTAAGTCAACCTATTTTTTGCCAGTTCAAAAGTCTTACACATCTAAAGATTATGCTAAGCTATACAGAGAAGAGTTAGTCAGATTGCATGGAGTTCCTTTGTCCATCATCTCAGATAGGGGTACTCAGTTTACCTCGTAGTTTTGGAGAGCATTTTAGAAGGGTCTTGGTACCCAAGTTCATCTTAGTTTAGCCTTTCATCCACAGACAGATGGCCAGGTAGAGAGGACCATTCATACTTTAGAGTATATGTTGAGGGCTTGTGTTCTTGATTTTAAAGGTAGTTGGGATGGGCATCTGCCATTGATTGAGTTCGCTTATAATAATAGTTATAATGCAAGTATTCAGATAGCTCCATTTGAGGCTCTTTATAGGCGAAGAAGTAGATCTCCAGTTGGTTAGTTCAAAGTGGGTGAGGCCACTTTGATTGGGCCATACATGGTGTTTGAAGCCATGGAGAATCAGATGATTCGAGAGAGATTGAAAGCAGCCCAAAGTCGTCAAAAATCCTATGTAGACGGAAGAAGAAGAGTCCTTGAGTTCAAGGTTGATAATCTTATGTACTTACAAGTACCACGCATGAAAGGGGTGAAGAGATTTGGTAAGAAGGGAAAGCTTAGTCCCCGTTATGTTGGTCCCTTCCGTATTTTGAGTCGTGTTGGGAAGGTAGAGTATGAGCTTGAGTTACTCGTAGATTTATCCTAGCTCATCCAGTATTCCATAAGTCCTTGTTAAAGAAATTCATGGACGATTCTGATGTTATAGTTTATCTAGAAAGTACAGATATTCAGAATAGCCTTTATTACCAAGAAGTCCCAGTAGAGATTCTTGATCATCAAATTCGTAGACTAAGGAACAAAGAATTTCCCTTGGTCAAAGTTCTGTGGCAAAATGAGTCCGTTGAGGGTGATACTTGGGAAGCAGAAATAGACATACATACCAAGTATCCACATCTCTTCTCCATGAACTCAGATTCAGTCGAAGGTAATAGTTTTCCTTCATTTAGTTCTTTTCCAGTTTCAGATTCAGCTATATAGTTATCTTCATGAGAATTCATCCACTTTCAGATTAGTTCAGTAGCTCATTTTAATTGAGATTCAATCATTCATTTTATTTCAGTTGTGCATCATAGCTTATAGCCTCATATTCCTTAGTATTTTCAGCTTAACTAGCCATATTTGAGGATGAATGTTCCCAAAGGGGAGATATTGTAATACCCTGCACTTTTTTCTAGCTTAAATCCGTCCCTAGAATGTCAAAGATTTGCTTCAAAGATGAATACCTTTTTATTAAAGCAATATTTTCCAGATTTAAACTTTTTATTGTATGGGGAATTGAATAAGCTTTCCATCGATACCAAATTTGCCTAAATCCGATACGTGGTTGAAAAGTTATGGCATTTTTAAGTTGACAAAGTGCCACCTAGTCACTCTGCGTGTCGCGGAGAAGGAAAAAATGGCAATCGTCAATTCCAGTGGACCTCCACGATATTGGCGTGTTGCGGAGTGGTCCATTTTCCTAATTGTCAAAATCCAGTTGCCCAACGCGATCTTATCGCGTCACATCGGTGGCCAAAATGGCATTCCAAAGGGGGCACTACGATAGTAGTGCGTTGTGGAGTCTACCCGGTTCCCAATTGTCCAAATTCTAGTGAGCCACTGAGATAGTGGTGCGTCGCGGTGGCCTGGCATTTCAAAAAAATGTTGCATTTTTTAGTTCCGACTTAGAGTTTAATCAGGGTATTTTGGTCATTCCCCAAGGCCCCAATTCGTCCAAAACAAGGAATTAAACATATTCCTGGCACTTTATGCACATTATTCATCATTTTCTTAAAAAGCAAAACCCTAGAGCTCTAAAGCTTTTTCTCCAAGAAATTAAAATCCTCCATTGTTTCTCCAAGAAAGCTTAAGATTAAGGATTTTCAAGACAAGATAATCAAGAACCCATCTCCAAGAACTCAATTAGGAATCATTAATTCAAGTTTCTTCATCTAATCATAAATCAAGGTATGTGGGGTTTATGAACAAGGATCTTCTTCCATCCTTGTACCCAAAAACAAAGTTTTTATTTAAAATTCATATGATTTTGAATGATTATTCATGAGATTTGAATTAGGGTTCATACCCATTATTGCTCTTTGCAAGATTTTGAGTTTTCAAGTGTCTTAGAAGTTGAATTGCATGTCTATTTTCATGTCTATTGTAGTAATTTATAGATTTTGAGATGAACTATCATTGTTTCCAATATCAAGCATGATTATTATGATGTTTTGACATGAGATTGAAGCTTGGGTTATTACCTCAAGATTGAATATTATTATTTCAAGAAAGATAATGCTTTAAGCATCCTATTATCATATTATTTACAGATTTCAGTAAAGCTTTGGTCTTTTGATCGCCAGATAAATTTTGGAATCTCCTTTACAGATTTATTACAGATTATAGAAAGCAAAATAGCTTCATTTAATAATTGATTCAGGTAAGTGCATAAGTAGTTTTATAATAAACCTTTATGCTAGTTTTAAAGTGGATCTCCACCAAGATGAGCATGGAAAATTAAAGGGAGTAGTATTTAGCACCGAGTTGGGTATGATTCCAAGGTCTCATACCCCATAACTACGTCCCACTGTAGAATTGAGATTAAAGTGCCCATAGTGGGATGAGATAGTGATCACTTAAGCTGAGGTTATACTCCCTGGTAAAAGTATGACACCTCTCCCCAATGTAAGGTTTCTTCCTTAGGAGGACGAGACGTTGAACTCCATGTAGCTCACATGGTTTATGTTGGTAAAGAGAACCTCCCTGCTAGTAAAAGTTAATAAACAGTTTTGACTATTTCCCTACTAGTAAGAAAAGCTTTTAGAAAACTAAGTGTAAATGCTCACAGTTTACTCATATTATACTTTACAGAAAGATAAAAGTTACTAATTTTAGCCTTTAGATTTCAGATTTCAAAAGTGAGCTCTTTCTACACTTAGACAGTATGATTTACAGACAAAATACTAGTACAATTTTCAGAACTAAATGTTATAACTCACTAGATTTATAAAGTATGATTGATTATTATTCATGATTTTAGTATTTCAGATATTCCATCATATGTGAGTCATTTATATTTAGCATCCATTGTTTTACAAATTATGATGATGAGATGATGATTTACTTATACATTCACCCCCATATAATCAGTACATCCTCAAAGTACTTGTAACGCCCCGAATCTGGTACCCAAAATGCTACACGGTGCTCATGACCCCGAAGGACCATAAGCTAACCCATGACTGATATTTGTACCTGAACACTACATAATATACTGTATAAATGTGGAAATAGTAGGCTGAAATAGGCCATAAGGTTCAAAATTGATAAACATCTGATAAAACCATATTTGAATAACGTTGTATGACAATACCAAAACTAAAACAATGTCTGAAAACATCTAGTCTGAAAACATTATAATCTGAAAGCCTCTACCCTGTCTGAATAAGGAGTTGATGGGACATGTCCCCAACTAACTCCAACTACTAAAATAAAAAAAGTAATAGAGAAATAAAGTAATGATCATGTCCTCAAAGAATGAGGACTCACTGCTAACTCTGACTGCTGAAACTAGAATGCTACTGATGCTCTGGGGCTCATGCTTCTGGACCTAAGGTATAGAATAAAACACCATAGTGCAAATGTGTCAGTACGATTAAATATACTAGTATGCATGTGAGGTAGGCTGAATACAAAGGTTTCAAATGCATGAACAATGCTAACTGACTGTATAACATGAACGTGAGAATACATGCATGAATAAGTGACTGTGATTGAATTCATGATGGTACTGACTATTGAGTCTGATTACTGATAACATGAGTCACTGATAGCTGATATAACTAATTCTGAGCGACTGTATCTGACAGTCTAGGTTCTATTGGAACTAATTGAGTTTCGTACTATTTTGAGTTGATTGTATTTGACAGTCCTTAAATTCTAAAGAACTATCTGAGTTCTATTACTGAGACTGAGTCTAAAACTGTAACTGTGGGAAATAGTCATCTAATCTACATAACCCAAATAAAGAAATATAGCGAGGTTGGGGTCTAATCTATAACTCCAATTGGAAGGGTGTCAATACCGTGCCACTAGTAAAGATAAGTTGTGGGTGACCCTCATCTGACAGTGTCCCCAAAAGAGAATGGTGGGACCCTTATCTGACAGTTTTTATCCACCTCATCCTGTCAGTTTTTATATCACAACCTATGCTGGCTACATAGTTCTAGAATGCAAGGATTTCTTCTAAGGATCACACCCTTAACTGTCAGTGTGTGTCCTCATACTTAGGTTCACTCGATGCTAAATCCTACACCCATCTAAATAGACACTGAATATGATTAACTGAGCTAAACTAGACTAAGTTTATTAAGTTTCATTGACTGACGGAATTCTACTGAGATTACTGAAGTACTGAGCTTTCAGGTAAATTTTGGGACTGACTCTGAAATCAACTGCTATATAAAGAGTAACAAAAGACAAGGAAGCTCATGGATCTAGCAAAGCATAAACATGCAAGTGAAAGATCTGTAATGTACCAGTAACTACATCAGAAGAATTTTCCTGATCTTGTCGGGACTGGAGAGCATAAAGTCTGTTTGGGTGTTGCCCACTAGTAGAACTGGAAGTGGCACCTTGCTGATTTGGGCGACCGGGCTGGGATGAGGAACGGTTCTGCTGACCCTGATGACTGGGGATAATCTCTTTCTCTGTGGCCTGGCTTGCCATATCTGAAACAAACATCACAGCCAGCTCTGCAAGTACCCTTGTGGTTCTTACCACAAGTATGACAAAGGGGATTAGTTCAGGCATTGTTGACACTGCCCTGAGACTTAGAGCCTGACACCCTATCCCTATTACAATCCCTGAACTTTGGAGCAGGAGAACTAGCTGAAGAAGGAGCTAAAATGGATGACTTAGGATGGAACTGAGAATGGTTTCCTCCCTCTGACTTAGGATGAGCAAAGTTGAAACTACCTATCCTTGCTCTCTTATTCTGCCTCTCTCTTATCTTAATCTTTTGCTCTTCTATCTATTGAGCATGGCTCATAAGCCTAGGTATGTTCATATCACTATTCAACATCACGGACCTACACTCAATGACCACACTATCATTCACCCCAGAAACAAACTTACTCATCTTGGCCCTGCTATCTACAACCACATGAGGAGTATATTTGGCTAATTGAGTAAACTTAAGAGAATACTCTTTCACCAATATGTTTCCCTGCATGAGGTTGATAAATTCTAACACCTTAGCTTTCCTCGGCTCTTGGGGAAAGAATCTATCTAAGAATGCAGTGACTAACTCCGCCCACTCAATAGGCCCTGCATCAACTGACCTCTCTGACTTCCATTATTTGAACCAAGTGTGAGCAATATCCTGCAACTGATATGTAGCTAGATTAGAACTCGCACTAGAGTAACCCTCATGATGCCTGTAACCTTCTGAACCTGGTCTATGAACTCCTGAGGACCCTCTTCTGGCTTAGACCCAAAAAAGTATGGAGGATTCATTCGGGTGAAGTCCTGAATCCTGGTTACAGCTGAATTGGCCACTGGGTTGGCTGGAACAACAGCTAGTCATTCATTCTGAGAAACAACTAAATTAGCAAGAGTAGTGAATGCAGCTCTTAACTCTGCATGAGAAACATGTTCGTCCAAGGGATCTGCTTGGATGGGCTGGGGGTTGATGAATTTCCTTTTCTTTTTTTGGGAGGCATGATATGTCCCCAAATAACTCCAACTACTGAAATAAACTAAGTAATGAAGAAATAAAGTAATGATTATGTCCTCGAAGGATGGGGACTACTGCTAACTCTGACTGTTGAAACTGGAATGCTACTGATGCTCTAGAGCTCGTGCTTCTAAACCTATGATATAGAATAAAACACCATAGCACAAATCCATCAGTACGATTGAATGTACTGGTATGCATGTGAGGTAGGCTAAATGCAAAGGGTTCAAATGCATGAACAATGCTAACTGACTGTATAACATGAATGTGAGAATACATGCATGAATAAGTGACTATGACTGAATTCGTGATGGTACTGACTACTGAGTTTGATTACTGATAACATGAGTCACTGATAACTGATATAACTGATACTGAGCGAGTGTATCTGATAGTCTAGGTTCTGATGGAACTAAATGAGTTCCATACTATTCTGAGTTGACTGTATCTGACAGTCCTGAAATTCTAAAGAACTATCTAAGTTCTATTACTGAGATTGAGTCTAAAACTATAACTGTGGGAAGTAGTCATCTAACCGACATGCCCCAAATAAAGAAATATTTCTAGGTTAGGGTCTAATCTGTAACTCCAATTAGAAGGGTGCCAATACCGCGCCACTGGTAAGGACAAGCTATAGGTAACCCTCATCTGACAGTGTCCCCAAAAAAGGATGGTGGGACCCTCATCTAACAGTGTTTATCCACCCCATCAACCCTCATCTTTCAGTGTTTATGTCTCAACCAATGTTGTCTACATAGTTCTGGAATGCAATTGCTTCTAAGGATCACACCCTCAACTGTCAATGTGTGTCCTCATCCTTGGGTTCACTCGGTGCTAAATCCTACTCCCATCTGAATAGACACTGAACATGATTAACTAAACTGAACTGGACTGAGTTCATTGAGTTCTGATGACCGACGGAAAACTACTGAGATTACTGAAGTACTGAGCTTTCTAAAATTACTGGGATTACTGAGTTTATTGAGTTTTCCTGAGTCACATGACTGACTGACTAAATTCTACTGAACATGGCTTGACTAGGAATATCATGAAAATGTGACACTAGCTCTAAACACACAGCTAAATTGTCTGGTACAAGTACCCCCAGGACTCGATAGAAAGAAACTAACAAGGCATGACATTCTTGAATACACGACCAACATCAATAATCCATAATACAATACTTTGGGGATTTCATGAAGTACATGGTTATCATAATCTTGTACAAGGTAGAAATGCATATACTCAATGTCATAATTTCATACTCTAACATCACTAGCATTCCAACAAACATCTACATTGCACATCAATAGCACGGGAGTCATTTGAACATAAGGGTAAAACATGAATCCTTCACTTAAGTCATAATTGAATCATATGACATAATTTCTAGTTTCTCATCAAACTGAACATGCATATCTGATGCATGAATACATGACTGAACTAACACATGAATGCATGACTGACTATGCAATGGTAATTGATACTAAGTTTATAATAAAATTCTGAACATGAACTGGACACCAAGTTGTAACTAAAATCTGAACATGAAACTGAAAGACTTAAGGAAAGTTGTTACCTTGGGCTGAGGCTGAATTAGCAGAGAAGAGGTGAGGATACTTGGTATGCATATATGCTTCTCCTTCCTAAGTAACTCCCTCAACGGACTGATTCTGCCAAAGGACTTTGAATAGAGAGACTCCTTTGTTTCTCAGTCTACGAGTATGATAGTCAAGAATTTTGACCGAAATCTCTTTAAAAGAGATGTTGTTCTAAATATCTATGCTCTGAACAGGGACTAAAACTACTGGGTTACCTATGCACTTCTTGAAAAAAGAGACATGGAAGACTGGATAAACTAAGGCTAGATCTGAAGGCAATTCGAGCTCATAAGCTACTTTGCCGAAGTAACTGAGAATTTTGAAGGGACATATCGGGGACTAAGCTTTCCTTTCTTGTCGAATCTCTTCACTCCCTTTATGGGAGAGATCTTTAGATAAACATAGTCACTAATCTCTAACTCGAGATTTTTTCTGTGCACATCTGTATAAGAATTCTGTCGGCTTTGAGCAGCCCAGAGTCTTTTTCCGATCAACTAGACTTTTTTAAGGCATCGAATACTAAGTCAGGCCCTATAACTGAGTCCTCACTAACTTCGAACCAACCGACTGGAGATCTGCACCTCCTACCATAGAGAGCTTCGAATGGAGCCATCTTAATACTGGAATGATAGCTGTTGTTGTATGCAAACTCAATCAAAGGCAAGTGGTCATCCCAACTACCCTTGAAATTAATTGCACACACTCGCAGCATATCTTTTAAATTCTAAATGGTCCTTTCTGCTTGACCATCTGTCTGAGGAAGGAAGGTTGTACTAAGATGATCTTGGGTACCAAGACCCTTTTGGAATACTTTCCAGAAATGAGAGGTGAACTGGGTACCTCTGTCTGAGATAATAGATAATGGAACACCGTGTAATCTGACCAACTATCTGATATAGTGGCATAATCCTCGACTGAATAAGAGGTATGGACTATAAGGAAATAATCTGATTTGGTCATCCTGTCTATAATGACCCAAACTAAATCATGTTGATGACGAGTACGAGGCAAACCCATCACAAAGTCCATGTTCACTTCTTCCCACTTCCAAGTAGGAATATTAAACTCTTGCATAGACCCACTAGGCTTATGATGCTCTATCTTAATCTGCTGATATGTAGATCACTTAGCCACAAACTCTGCCATATCTCTCTTCATCCCACTCTACCAATAGATCTCCCACAAGTCGCGGTACATCTTTGTGGCCCCTGGATGAATAGAGTAGCATGTACTATGCACTTCTACAAGAATTCACTGCCTCAAGTCATCTACACCTAGAACACACAGACGACCCTGACAACACAATACACCATATCCCTCCTGGGAGAAAAACTTAACCTTCTGATCCTTGACTGGCTCTTTCAACTTGACTAGACTGGGATCTCTATCTTGCTTTTCTTTCTCCTCAGAAACTAGAGATGATTTTCAACTACTCTGAACCCATATATCACCCTTCTCTGTATTGACTAAGCGAACACTTAGTCTGGTAAGCTAATGGACTTCCTGAGCTATCTTCTTCTTACTGTCTTCAATATAAGAAACACTACCCATGGACAGTCTACTGAGAGCATCGTCCACTACGTTGGCCTTGCCTGGATGATAAAGAACACTTATGTCATAATCTTTAAAGAGCTCTAACCACCTTCTCTGATGAAGATTGAGATCTTTATGAGAAAATACATACTGAAGGCTCTTATTATCTATGAACATTTCCACATGAACTCCATATAGATAATGCCTCCAAATCTTTAAGGAAAATTCTACGATTACTAACTCAAGATCATGAGTAGAATAATTCTTATCATGGGGTTTAAGCTGTCTGGAGGTGTAGGCTATGACCTTACCATGCTGCATGAGGACACAAACCAAACATACTCTAGATACATCACAATATACTATGAAACCATCTCAACTATCTGGAAGAGCCAAAACTGGAGCTGAGGTAAGTCGAAGGTAGGAAACAAGCTGACCTCTGAAAGCTGAAGTACTACCCCTCCACTCTAGGACAGGTTTATTTGGAAACTGGAACTGGACTATTCTATTTTTGCAGTCAACTGTGGCATAGAAGGAATGAATCCAATCCATGTCGAGAATGACATTAAAATCAATCATCTCTAATTCGACTAAGTCTGCTAGGGTGATTTTCAGAAATATCATAACCAGGCAGTTCCTATATACCCACTGGGCTATGATGGTTTTACCCATTAGGGTAGATACTGACAAGGTCTCTGATAGAATTTCAGGACTGACTTTGAAATTAACTGCTATATAAGGAGTAACAAAAGACAAGGAAGCTCCTGGATCTTGAAAAGCATAAACATGCAAGTGAAAGATGTATAACATACCAGTAACTAAATCAGGAGAATTTTCCTGGTCTTGCCAGGACTGGAGAGCATAAATTCTATTTGGGCATTGCCCACTAGTAGCACTGGAAGTGGCACCCTGCTAATTTGGATGACCTAACTGGGCTGAGGAACGGTACTGTTGACCCTGATAATTTGACTGGGGACAATCTCTGACATTGTGGCCTAGCTTGCTACATCCGAAATAGACATCACTGCCAGCTCTGCAAGTACCCTTGCGGTTCTTACCATAAGTCTAAAAAGGGGATCGGTTCGGGCATTACTGACACTGCTCTAAGACTTAGAGCCTGGCGCCCTATCTCTATTGCCGTTTCTAAATTTTAGCACTGGAGCACTAGCTGAAGAAGGAGCTAGAATGGATGAATTAGGATGGAAATAAGAATGGTTTCCTCCCTCTTACTTAGTTTTAGCAAAGTTAAAACTACTTGTCCTTGCTCTCTTATTCTACCTCTCTCTCATCTTAATAATTTGCTCTTCTATCTATTGAGCATGGGTCATAAGTCTGGCTATGTTCATGTCACTATTCAACATTGCGGACATGCACTCATTGACCATACTATCATTCACCCAAGAAACAAACTTACTCATCTTGCCCCTATAATCTGCAACCACATGAGGAGTATATCTGGAAAATTGAGTAAACTTAAGAGAATACTCTTTCACCATCATGTTGCCCTGCCTGAGGTTGATAAATTCTAACACCTTAGCTTCTCTCATCTCTTGGGGAAAGAATCTATCTAAGAATGCAGTGAAAAACTCCTCTCACTCAATAAGCCCTGCATCAACTGACCTTTCTGACTTTCACTATTTGAACCAAGTGTGAGCAATATCCTGCAACTGATATGCAGCTAAATCAGCAATCTCACTAGAATTAACCCCCATGATATCCATAACCTTCTAAGCCTAGACTAAGAACTCCTGAGGATCCTCTTCTGACTTAGACCCAAAAAAGGATGGAGAATTTATTCGAGTGAAATCCCGAATCCTGGCTGCAGTTGAATTGGCCACTGGGTTGGCCGGAATGACAGCTAGTCGTACATTCTAAGCAGCAATAGAATTAGCAAAAGTGTTGAATGCAGCTCTGAACTCTGCATGAGAAACGTGTTTGTCCAAAGGATCTACTTGGATGGGCTGAAGGGCTGACTGATTTTCATTTCTTTTTTGGGAGGCATGTTCTGTAGAAGAAAGAGAGAAATAGATTAGACTAAGAGTTAAATTTGATCTCACGCTCACAAACACGACATGAATACTAAAAGAAGGGAAACTATTCCTAAAATATCTCATAGCCTCGTGCACATAAATGTGGTGCGCAATAAACCCATGTACAAGACTCTACTAGATGTGACTTTCAGACTTTCTAGGAATCTATTAAACCTTAGGCTCTGATACCAAGTTTGCAATGCCCCAAATCTGGTACCCAAAATGCTACACGGTGCTCATGACCCCGAAGGACCACAAGCTAACCCATGGCTAATATCTGTACTTGAACATTGCATAATATACTGTATAATGCGGAAATAGTAGGTTGAAACATTCCATAAGGTTCAAAACTGATAAATAGCTGATAAAACCATATCTGAATAATGTGGTACGACAATACCAAAATTGAAACAATGTCTGAAACATCTAGTCTGAAAACACTATAGTCTGAAAGCCTCTAAATGGTCTGAATAAGGTGTTGATGGGACATATCCCCAACTAACTCCAACTACTAAAATAAACTAAGTAATGAAGAAATAAAGTAATGATCATGCCCTCGAAGGATGAGGACTTACTTCTAACTCTGACTGTTAAAACTGGAATGCTACTGATGCTCTAGAGCTCATGCTTCTGAACCTATGGTATAAAACACCATAGAACAAATGCGTCAGTACAATTGAATGTACTGATATGCAAGTGAGGTAGGCCGAATGCAAAGGGTTTAAATGCATGAACAATGTTAACTGACTGTATAACATGAATATTAGAATACGTGCATAAATAAGTAACTGTGATTGAATTCGTGATGGTACTGACTACTGAGTCTAATTATTGATAACATGATTTACTGATAACTAATATAACTGATACTGAGCAACTGTATCTGACAGTCTAGGTTCTGATGGAACTAACTTAGTTCCGTACTATTCTGAGTTGACTGTATCTAACAGTCCTGAAATTCTGAAAAGCTATATGAGTTCTATTACTGAGACTAAGTCTGAAACTGTAACTATGAGAAGTAATCATCTAACTGACATACCCCAAATAATGCAATATAGCTGAGTTGGGGTCCAATTCGTAACCCCAATTAAAAGGGTGTCAATATTGTGCCACTGGTAAGGATAAGTTGTGGGTAACCCTCACCTGATAGTGTCCCCAAAAGAGAATGGTAAAACCCTTATCTGACAGTGTTTATCCACCTCATCAACCCTCATCTGTTAGTGTTGATGTCTCAACTTATGCTGGCTACATTATTATGGAATGCATGGATTGCTTCTAAGGATCACACCTTCAACTGTCAGTGTGTGTCCTATTGAGTGGTTTAAGGGTTGTGAGGCAAGGATGTTTGGCCCAAATTTGGTTCACCAAGCCATGGAGAATGTGAAGGTGATTTGAGATAGGCTTAAGGCTTCCCAAAATCACCAAAAGTCTTATGCGGATATGAGGCAATGGAATTTAGAGTTTTAGGTTGGGGATAGAGTATTTTAAAGGTATCTCCCATGAAGAGAGTGATGCAGTTTGGGAAGAAGAGGAAGCTTTTCTCTAGTATGTTGGTCCGTACTTGGTTGTGAAGAGGGTTGTAATATTGCGTATGAGTTGGAGTTTCCTTTTAGTTTGAGCTCCATTCACTCGGTGTTCCATGTTTCGATATTGATAAGTGTATGGGTGATCCATTGCAAGTTATGCCTATCAAGGTTATTGGTATTTCAGATTTCTTGTCTTATGAGGAGATTTCGATTGAGATCTTGGATCGACTGGTTCATTGATTGCGGACCAAAGACGTGGCCTCAGTAAAAGTTCTATGGAGGAACCACAAGGTTGAAGAGGCTACTTGGGAAGCTGAGAGGACATGAAGTCCAAGTATCTATTCCTGTTTTCTGCTTAATAAATTCATACGGAAGGTATGTGTTCTTCATTACATCTTTATTTTATAACTTAGTTAAAGGTCAGAGTTGAGGTGTTGGGGTGTAAATCATGCTTATACTGCCTTGTTCCATCATTCAAGGATGAATGGTCCAAGTGAGGGAGAATTGAAACACCCTGGGTTTTAGCCCTTGAAAATTTCCTGAGGTTTGAGCTCACTGTCTTTTATCACTATACGAGTCATATTATATGGGTACGGGTCAGGTGACCTAACTCGTAAGGTGTCTAGTGTTTGGTGCTTAGGTTTCTATTATGGTTACAACTTGGTGGGTACGGTTCGTATGGCTTGGTGATGGGTCATTGGGTTGGTCCTTCACTTAATCTGAAACTTAGTGATATGACTTGGCTCTGAGTACGGGTGGCTCACTAATAGTCATGAGGATAGGGTACGGGTGGTATAACCTAGTTGTATGTTTTCCAGTGTTAACCTCTTTGTATTCTATCTTAGGTACTATTAGACCATATGAGTTATATGGTCTGGTCACGACTTGGGAAAGTAAGTCATATGTTGGACAGAATATGGTGTCCAACTTTCTGTTCTGGGTACGACTGGATGGTACCGTCTTATGATCTGGTGACGAGTTGAAGGGTCAACTCGTACCCACCTACGAGATTTTTATAGTTTAAGTTAGGGGTATTCTGGAAATTTTTCCTCTTAACTTCTCTTAACCCCATGACATAAAACACCTTTTGATACTTCATTACCCTATTATTCTAAATCAAACACTCTCTAAACTCTCTCAAATCCCTCTCAAGCTCTTGGGTCAAGAAAAGGCTAGGGTTTCTTCAAAGGGATCAATTAAGGGTTTCAAGCGTGGTGTCTCTCCATCTTCCTTGGTGTCTAAGGCATGTTACTCCCCCCTTATTGTTAGTTTAACTAAAAGCATGTTTTAATAAATGGGTTTTCATAGTATTATTATGGTAATGTTTTGGTTTTGAAATATGTGTTGGGGATTGGTTGGATAACATTTTCCCATGATTTCTTATGTTTTTTCATGTTATAACTATGGTATGAACATGTGGTTACATGGGAACGGTCAATTGATACTTGGTTTTGGTTTTGGAAACTATATGCCCTCAACATGTTTGTTAAAATGCCAATAAGAATGATTTTATCACATAGTTTGATTATTCTTGAAACCTATGCATTGTATAATATGGTAATGGAACCTAAATGGTTTGGTTTTGTTTTAAATGATTTTGGAAAGGCCTTGGTGGACATGGATTGGGTTAATTGAAAACTTTAGAGTCAAATTTGGTCTAATGGTTTTGGTATGGCATAAATGGATAGACTTGCAAGATCTAATTTTGGTATGACGATACCAACGGTTAATGCCTAATAAAAGACTCCTTGAAAAATGATTGAAATATGTAAATGATTTTACTATGGGCTTAAAGGAGGGTGTGTAACAAAGTTGTGGAAGGTGGTGGTTCCGGAGGGATCGAAATTGGAAACTCATGTTTGTTGATATGAGGTTTGGTCTTGGTGACCGAGTGCATGATGTCACACATTATATTTGGGGGATGTACTAGTCATCCCAGGTTCTTTTCTCTGGTCATGCGGCTTCACGCACTGGGGCACTTTCAGCGGGGGGAGCTGAACCCATATAGCCCATGGGTGATTTTAGGATGGAAAATCTACACAGCCCAGGTTAAGGTTTTAAATGCATGCTAAACTCGGTTCCCTTTTGTGGCATAGTATATATGTAAGTATGTATGTGATTGGATATGGTTTTTTACTTTGGTTTTGAATAATGGCATTATTTTATCATTATTCCTGAGTACATGCTAGCGTTTATTCTGCTAGCCGTCTTCGGGCGTTCTATCCCCATGCAATGCAGGAATCGGTCATACTACTCCTTCTTCTCAGTGACTTGGATTTGGGGACAGCATAGAGACAGACTGACGCGGTGAGATTACATACTCCGAAAGTCCATTTCATGATATGGACATCTTTACATTATTTTTGTTTCTTGGATTTTGGTGTTGGCTATGGTCGGGGGCATGTCCCAATTGGATAATCTTTGTTTTTGGTTAGAGGCTTTGTGGGACTACTATTGTAACGCCCCAGTTTTCTAAACCGGATGGCTACTCGGTGCTCATGATCCCGAGGGATTTGTACCTGTATCTGCAATATATGATGTAATAATACGGAAAACATAAACAATAGGCCATAAGGTTCAACTGCATAGAATATCTGACAAATCATAACATCCATATGTGGTAACGAATACCCAAAACAACTGAATTTGAATCAAATCTAAGCTAAATTTGAAAGCCTCTAAATACTGTCTGAATAAGGAGTTGAAGGAACATGTCTCCAACTAACTCCGTCTAGAAAAACTGAACTGAATTAATAAATGAAATAAATAATATCATCCTTGAATGGATGAGGACTCACTGCAACTCTGCGACTGGAATGCTACACATACTATTGATTTGGAGCTCGTATCAGTGAACCTATGGTGTAACATGAAAGAAAGCACCATAGCGCAAATGCGTTAGTACAACTGGGAGTACTGAGTATACGAGTGCGGTAGGCTAAATGCAAAAGGGTTTACATGAATGAACGATGCTAACTAACTGACTGAAATAAACGTAAGAGTGCAAACATGCATACAGAGTAACTGAGATCGTGATTACGTGATATCTACATATGGATACTAATGCATGATCTACTGATATCTAGCATGAAAAATACTAAAATTTTGATAACATAGATGACTGTGTTTGACAGTCCTAAATCTAATGGAACTATCTGTGTTCTGTTCTGTAACTGAATTGACTGTACTGACTGTCATAATATACTGAAATCTGAAGAACTATTTGAATTCTTTTACTGAGACTGGGACTAAAATTGTGGGAGGCAGTTGTTTGACCGACATTCCCCAATAACGGATATAGCTAAGTTGGGGTCCAATCTCTGCCCCGACTGGAAGAGTATCAATACCGCGCCACTGGTAAGGACAGCTGTGAGTGACCCTTAGCTGGCAAGTGCTCAAAATAAGAATGGTGGGAACCCTAAACTAACGGATTAAGAAACCTCATCAACCCTAATCTGATAGGTTAAGATGTCTCATCCTACACTGGCTACGTAGTTCTGGAATATAAGGATGATTACTAAGAATCACACCCTAAACTGGAAGGTGAGTTCCCATACTTGGGTTCCTCGGTGCTAACTCCTACTCCCATCTGAAGAGACTGAATGTGATTTAACTGATGGTACATGGACTGAGTAACTGACTTCCGTTGACTGACGGATTAGTGCTACTATTTGAGAATTAACTGAGATCATGAGATTTTCGAGGTTTCCTAAGTCACATTCCCAACTAAGTTCTATAGATCATGGCTTGACTGAGATTATCGTGATAACATGACATGGCTCTAGGCACATAACTATATTTTTTGAGTACAAGAACCCCCAGGACTTAATGGAAGGAAACTGACACACATGACTGACTTGATCGTATGAGTAGAGTCCACAATTTACCATATCATGAATAGGGGATTTGACACTAAGCATAGTTCTCAACATCTTATACATGGAAGGCAAATTCATACAACATGTATATACTTGCATAGTTTCAATATCATGGTCAATCCATATCACAACAAAAACGCATATCACTCACATGGAATTCATGGGAAATTGTAAAGCATAGAGCATGGACTTGTCATTTAAGCACTATTAAATCATGGGACATGAATTCTATCATCCTAGGCATATTATCAAACACTTTGCATGCATTCTTTTAGCTTAAGTGTGTTCATGAATTTCACCTTATTAAGACAAATAAGGATCATGGGTTTCAACTAACAAACACATATACTTCATGAAAACACCTGTAGATATCATCTTGAAACTTAAACAACAATCATCAACATGTACATGCTCATATCACAACAAGACAATCACAAAATAATATTTAAAACATGGTTCTTGAGCTCTATGAACGAAATGGATCCATAGATGAACACTAAGCATACCGACTCATGGTTCTTGATGTTTTTGAACTTGAAGGATTTGAAATCCTTTGATTTTTGAAGAAGATTGGGTCTTGTTCTTGGAGATTAAATTTAGAGAGAAACCCTAGTTTTTGTTTGTAAAATAATAATGAGCAAAATGGATGAATTCGGAATCATCTGGGTATATATAGGCGAGTGGTAAGTGACCAAAATACCCCTGTTAAAATGGCCTGGAAGTAAACTGAACGTGGCATGTGACGACCCGACTGACGGTCCATCAGGAACTTGATGGTCTGTCATTTCGTCCGTCATACGTGGACCAGAAATGGGGTTCATTGGATAAGAGTTGACGGCCTGGATGACGGTCCGTCAAAAATCTGACGGTCCGTCAACTCGTCCGTCAATCCTTATCCAGAACGTGGCCCTACTGCCTTGGCTGTGATGGTCAAAGTGGTGGTCCGTCACTTATTTGGCGGTCCATCAACTTGGACGTTGCACCTGGGTGTTTCGGTCAGTTCTGAGTAAAACATCCATAACTTCCTCGTCTGGTGTCGGATTTGGACAAAATTGGAATCGTTAGAAAGCTAACTCAATTTCCCACGTGATAGAAAGTAGTAATCTTATAAATACCACAGGTACAAAAATAGATTGGTATTTCAAATCAAGTACTAGCATCCTTGAGATGATTTCTAGCTAGGAATAAGCACGGGTATTACTATATCTCCCCCTTAAGAACATTCATCCTCGAATGAGACTGACTAAGAGGGAAAATAATAAATGAACATAAACTAAACATGAGTGACTGAGAAATGACTTCATGACTGACATGCTAAATAACTGAACTCATGCGCATCTGATGCATGGCTAACCGGTACATGAATACGTGACTGAGTGTTCTGATAAACTGAGTTTCTCAAGACTAGAATGCATAGCTAATGCATCATTTTATAACTAAACTGATACATGAATGCATGACAGAGTATGAAATGGTAGTAGATACCACGTTTATAATGGGAACATGAATATGAAACTGAATAAGCTTAAGGCGAACTATTACTTTGAGCTTAATCTGAATCGGTGGGGAAAAGGTAAGGATACTTGGTACGCATATCTACTTCTGATTCCTAAGTATCTCCCTCGACGGACTGATTTTTCCAAAGAACCTTAACTAGAGGGACCTCTTTGTTCCTCAATCGATGAGTCTGATAGTCTAAGATTTTGAATGGAATCTCTTCATAAGAGAGACTGTTCTGAAAATCAATGCTCTGAATAGGGACTACAACTGCTAGGTCACCTACACACTTCTTGAGCAAGGGTACATGGAAAACGGGATGAACTGAGGCTAAATTTGAAGTCAATTCGAGCTCATAAGCTACCTTGCCTAAACGATTGAGAATCCTGAAGGGACTGACATAGCGGGGATGGAGTTTCCCTTTCTTTCTGAACCTCTTCACTCCCTTAATGGGAGAGATCTTAAGATAGACATAGTCATCGACCTCGAACTCGAGATTCTTTCTACAAATATCAGCATAAGACTTTTGTCAGCTCTGAGTAGCCTGGAGTCTCTCTCTGATCAACTGTACTTTCTCTAAGGCATCAAAAAACAAGTCAGGACCTATGACTGAGGCCTTACTAACTTCAAACCAACCAATTGGAGATCTACACCTTCTGCCATAGAGAGCTTCGAATGGAGCCATTTTAATACTGGAATGATAGTTATTATTGTATGCAAACTCAATAAAAGGCAAGTGGTCATCCCAACTTCCCTTGAAATCAATTACACACGCCCTTAGCATATCTTCAAGAGTCTGAATGGTCCTTTCTGCTTGACCATCTTTCTGAGGATAAAAGGCTGTACTGAGATGGACTTGGGTACCAAGACCCTTTTGGAATGCTTTCCAGAAGTGAGAGGTAAACTGGGTACCTTTTTCTAAAATAATAGATAATGGAACACTGTGTAATCTGACCAACTCCCTGAGATAGAGTTTGGCGTAATCCTCGGTTGAATAAGAGGTATAAACTGGAAGGAAATGAGCTGACTTGGTCATCCTGTCTACAATAACCCAAACTGAATCATGCTGATGATGAGTTCGAGGCAAACCCATCACGAAGTTCATGTTTACTTCTTCCCACTTCCAAGTAGGAATGGTGAACTCCTACATGGGTCCACTAGGCTTCTGATGCTCTATCTTAACTTTCTGACATGTAGAGAACTTAACCACAAACTCTTCAACATCTCTCTTCATCCCACTCCACCAATAGATTTCCTGCAGGTCGCGGTACATCTTAGTGGCCCCTGGATGAATAGAGTATCGCGTACCATGCACTTCTGCAAGAATCTACTGTTTTAAGTCATCTACACCTGGAACGCACAGACGACCCTAATAACGAAGAACCCCATCTCCCCCTTGGGAGAAAACCTCTACTCTCAGATTCTGAACTGACTTTTTTAGCTTGCAAGGCTAGGATCTCTGTCTTGATTTTATTTCACCTCGAAAACTAGAGATGACTCTGAACTACTCTGAACACATACACCACCCTCCGAAGAATTGACTAAGCGAACACCTAGTCTGGCGAGCTGATTGATTTCCTGAGATATCTTTTTCTTATTGTCCTCGACGTGAGAAACACTACCTATGGAGAGTCTACTGAGAGTGTCGGCCACAACGTTAGCCTTACCCAGATGGTAAACGACACTCATGTCATAATCTTTCAAAATCTCTAACCACCTTCTCTGACGAAGATTGAGATCTTTCTAAGAAAATACATACTGGAGACTCTTATGATTAGTGAAGAAATCTACATAAACTTCGTATATATAATGCTTCCAAATCTTTAAGGTAAATACTATGGCTACTAACTCAAGATCATGAGTAGAATAATTCTTCTTATGGGGCTTTAACTGTCTGGAGGTGTAGTCTATGACCTTACCATGTTGCATGAGGACACAACCTAAACCCACTCTGGACGCATCACAATATACCACGAACCCATCTGAACCATCTGGAAGAGCTAGAACTGGAGCTGAGGTGAGTCGAGTCTTCAACTCTTAAAAACTCTTCTCACAAGGATCTGACCACTGAAACTTGACCTTCTTCTGAGTCAATCTGTACATGGGGGATGCAATAGAATAAAATCCCTCGACAAACCATTTGTAATAGCCATCCAATCCCAAGAAACTCCTGATATCTGATGGAGAGACGGGGCGAGGCTAGGTTCTTACCATTTCGGTCTTCTGAGGATCTACTCTAATGTCATCACTGGAAATAATATGGCCAAGGAATGCTACTGATCTTAGCCAAAACTCGTACTTACTAAATTTGGCGAATAGTTGGTGATCTCTAAGAGTGAAGAACAATCCTGAAATAGTCTGAATGATCACGCTCTGTGCGAAAATAGACCAGGATATCATCTATGAAGACTATGATGAATATGTCCAAGTACTGCTTGAACACACAGTTCATCAAGCTAATGAAAGCGGTTGGGGCATTGGTAAGGCCAAAGGATATAACTAGAAACTCAAAGTGACCATATCGAGTACGGAAAGTTGTCTTTGGGATGTCACATTCTCTAACTCTGAGATGATGGTAGCCTGATACGAGGTTTATTTTGGAGAAATAACTGGCACCCTGAAGTTGGTCAAACAAGTCATCTATTCTGGGAAGAGGATACTTATTCTTGATCGTAACTTTGTTGAGATGACGATAATCAATACACATCCTGAGAGAACCGTCTTTCTTGCACACGAATAAGACTGGTGCACCCCATGGGGATACACTGGGCCTGATGAATCCCTTATCTAAGAGATCCTTCAACTGATCTTTCAGTTCCTTGAGTTCTGCTGGTGCCATTCTGTATGGCGGAATAGAAATAGGTTGAGTATCTAGAATAAGGTCAATGCCGAAGTTTATTTATTTTTTGGGAGGAATGCCTGGAAGATCTTCGGGAAACACGTCTAAATACTCATTTACAACTGGGACTGATTCAAGACTAGGAGATTCAGAACTGGAATCTTTAATATGCACGAGATGGTACACACACCCCTTAGAAATTATTTTCCTTGCCCGAAGGTAGGAAACAAGCTGACCCCTGAAAGATGAAGTACTACCCTTCCACTCTAGGACGGGCTCATTCGGGAACTGAAAATGAACTACCCTGATTCTACAGCCGGCTGTGGCATAGAAGGAATGAAGCCAATCTATGCTGAGAATGACATCAAAATCAGTCATCTCTAAGTCGACTAAATCTACTGATGTGGCTTTCTAAAATATCATAACCGGGCAGTTCCTGTATACCCACCGAGCTATGATGGTTTTACCCATTGGGGTAGAGACTGAAAAGGGCTCTGCTAAAATTTTGGGACTGATTCCGAAATCGCCTGCTATATAAGGAGTAACAAAAGACAAGGATGTACCTGGATCTAGAAAAGCATAAACATGAACATGGAAAATCTGTAACGTACCCAGTAACGACATCAGGAGAATTTTCCTGATCCTGTCGGGTCTGAAGAGCATAAAGTCTGTTTGGACGTTGCCCACTAGTAGCACTGGAAGCGGCACTCTGCTGATTTGGGTGACCGGACTAGGCTGTGGAGTGATTCTACTGACCCTGTAGACTTGACTGCGGACACTCTCTAATCCTGTGGCCTGGCTTGGCACAACCGAAACAAATATCGCTACCAGCTCTACAGGTACCCTTGTGGTTCTTACCATAATCTGACACAGGGGATTAGTTTGGGCACTGCTGACACTGCCCTGAGACTTAGAGCCTGGTTCTCGATCTTTGTTGCCGTCTCTGAATTTCAGCACTGGGGCACTGGCGGAGAAAGGAGCTGGAATTGCTGGCTTAGGACAAAACTGTAAACGGTTTCCTCCTTCTGATTTTGGTAGAGTAAAACTGAAACTGTTTGACCTTGCTCTCTTGTTCTGCCTTTCCCTAGTCCTAATATTTTTCTCCTCTATTTGTTGAGAATGAGTCATGAGCCTGGCTAAAGTCATATCACTGTTCAGCATCGCAGACCTACACTCATTTACCACGTTATCATTCACCCCTGACATGAACTTGCTCATCTTAGCCCTGTTGTTTGTAACCACATGAGGGGCATATCTAGCTAGATGAGTAAATTTGAGAGAATACTCCTTAACCGTCATATTTTCCTGCCTGAGGTTGATGAACTCTAGAACTTTTGCCTCTCTCGGCTCTTGGGGAAAGAATCTGAATAAGAAGGTCATGACAAATTCCTCCCACTCTATAGGACTTGCATCCTCTAACCTCTCGGACTTTCACTGTTTGTACCAAGTATGAGCAACATCTTGTAACTGGTATGCGTCTAACTCGGCACTCTGACAAGAAGTAACTCCCGTGATGTCTATGACCTTTTGGACTTGGTCAATGAATTCCTGAGAGTCTTCATCAGACTTAGACCTAAAGAAAGATGGAGGGTTCATTCGAGTGAAGTCCTGAATCCTATCTGCGCTTGAGTTTGTCACTGGATTGGCTGGAATAACTGGTGGCAATTTATTTTGGGCATCCACAGACTGAGCAAGTATGGTGAATGCGGCCCTAAACTCCGCATGAGAAACATGTTCGCCCAAAGGATCTTCGAGATGAGGAGTTGGCTGGTTTCTTCTCTTTGGAGGCATATTCTAAAATAAGAGAAGAACGGATTAGACTGAGAGTTTAACTTTAGATTATGCCCACTAGCACGATATGAATACCGAAAAAAGGGAAACTATTCCTAAAACATCTTATAGCCTCTTGCACATAAATTTGGCGCGCAACACACCCATGCACAAGACTCTACTAGATACGGCTTTCAGACTTCCTAGGACTCTATTGAACCTTAGGCTCTGATACCAAGTTTGTAACACCCTGGTTTTCTAAATTGGATCGCTACACGGTGCCTATGATCCCGAGGGACCACAAGCTAACCCATGACTGATATCTGTACCTGTATACTATAATATATGACGTAGTAATGCAGAAAACATGAACAATAAGCCATAAGTTTCAACTGCATAGAATATCTGACAAATCATAACATCCATATGGGGTAATGAATATCCAAAACAACTGAAATCTGAATCAAATCCGAGCTAAATATGAAAGCCTCTAAATACTGTCTGAATAAGAAGTTGAAGAAACATATCTCCAACTAACTCCATCTAGCAAAACTTAACTAAACTAATAAATGAAATAAATAATATCGTCCTCGAATGGATGAGGACTCACTGCAACTCTGCGACTGGAATGCTACTGCTACTGCTAATTTGGAGCTCGTATCTATGAACCAATGGTATAACGTGAAAGAAAGCACCATAGCGCAAATGCGTCAGTACAACTGTGAGTACTAAGTATACGAGCGAGGTAGGCTAAATGCAAAAGGGTTTACATGCATGAACAATGCTAACTGACTGAGTGATATGAACGTAAGAGTGCAAACATGCATACGTAGTAATTGAGATCGTGATTACATGATATCTAGATCTGGACACTAATGCATGATCTACTAATATCTAGCATGACAAATACTGAAATTCTGATAACATAGATGACTGTGTCTGACAGTCCTGAATCTAATGAAACTATTTATGTTCCGTTCTGTAACTGAATTGACTGTATTTGACTGACTTAATATACTGAAATATGAAGAACTATCTGAGTTCTTTTACTAAGACTAAGACTGAAACTGTGGGAGGTAGTTGTTTGATCGGCATGCCCCAATAACGCATATAGCTAAGTTGGGGTCCAATCTCTGCCCCAACTGGAAGGGTGTTAATACCATGCCACTGGTAAGGACAGCTGTGAGTGACCCTTAGATGGCAGGTACTCAAAATGAGAATGATGGGAACCATAAACTGACGGATTAAGCCACCTCATCAACCCTAATCTGACAGGTTAAGATGTCTCAACCTACGCTGGCTACGTAGTTCTGGAACACAAGGATGATTACTAAGAATCACACCCTAAATTGGCAGGTGAGTTCCCATCCTTGGGTTTACTCGAGGTTAACTCCTACTCCCATCTGAAGAGACTGAATGTGATTTAACTGACGGTACATGGACTGAGTAACTGACTTTTGTTGACTGACGGATTAGTGCTACTATTTGAGAATTAACTGAGATCATGAGATTTCTGAGGTTTCCTAAGTCACATGTCCGGCTGAATTCTATAGATCATGGCTTGACTAAGATTATCGTGATAACATGACATAGCTCTAGGCACACAGCTATATTTTTCAGGTACAAGTACCCCCAGGACTTAATAGAAGGAAACTGACACACATGACTGACTTGATCGTATGAGTAGAGTCCACAATTTACCATATCATGAGTAAGGGATTTCACACTAAGCATAGTTCTCAACATCTTATACATGAAGGGAAATTCATACAACATGTATATATTTGAATAGCTTCAATATCATGGTCAATCCATATCACAACAACAACGCATATCACTCACATGGAATTCATGGGAAATCGTAAAGCATAGAGAATGGACTTGTCATTTAAGCACTATTAAATTATGGTACATGAATTCTATCATCCTAGGCATATTATCAAACACTTTGCATGCATTCTTTTAGCTTAAGTGTGTTCATGAATTTCACCATATTAAGCCACATAAGGATCATGGGTTTCAACTTACAAACATATATACTTTATGAAAACACCTTTAGATATCATCTTGAAACTTAAACAATAATCATCAACATGTACATGCTCATATCACAACAAGACAATCACAAAATAATATTTAAAACATGGTTCTTGAGCTCTATGAACGAAATAGATCCATAGATGAACACTACGCATACCTGACTCAAGGTTCTTGATGTTTTTGAACTTGAACGATTTGAAATCCTTTGATTTTTTAAGAAGATTGGGTCTTGTTCTTGGAGATTAAATTTAGAGAGAAACCCTAGTTTTTTTTTATGAAATAATAATTAGCAAAATGGCTGAATTCGGACTCATCTGGGTATATATAGACGAGTGGTAAGTGACCAAAATACCCCTGTTAAAATGGCCTGGAAGTAAACTGAACATGGCATGTGACAACCCGAACTTGACGGTCCGTCATTTCATCCGTCATACGTGGACCAGAAATGGGGTTCAATGGATAAGAGTTGATGGCCTGGATGACGGTCCATAAAAAATCTGACGGTCCGTCATCTCGTCCGTCAATCCTTATTCGGAACGTGGCCCTACTGCCTTGGCTGTGATGGTCAAAGTGGCGATCCGTCACTTGTTTGGCGGTCCTTCAACTTGGACGTTGCACCTGGGCGTTTCGATCAGTTCTGAGTAAAACATCCATAACTTCCTCGTCTGGTGTCGGATTTGGACAAAATTGGTATCGTTAGAAAGCTAACTCAAGTTCCCACGTGATAGAAAGTAGAAATCTCATAAAGACCATGGGTACAAAAATTGATTTGTATTTCAAAACAAGTACTAGCATTCTTGAGATGATTTCTAGCTAGGAATAAGCATAGGTATTACAACTATGGAGATGGGCGGTGTCGGTATTGGTGTCAGTCTTGGTATTGGTGTTGGCATTAGGGTTGACACTGGTTGGACATTTGGTCGAATATTTAGTTGGTTTTGGTTATGGACTTTATTAAATCTCTATCAATTATTATTGCATTACCTTGTTATATGTTCGAAATTCATCCAACATTGGGTACAGAGCTATTACGATTGGGTATTGGGGACGGTCTCCGATCCCGATCGGACTTGAGATGCCCGACACGACTAGGCCCTGATTTGGGTTGTATCATGAAGACATGGTCTAAGTATACAAATGGTCACTTAATGAATTCTCACGAATTCATTAAAAAGAAGACAATAAAATAAGATCATTACTTCTTTAGGATAAAATTATAGTAGATTGTGTCTTCTTTTATTTTTTCTATAGCATAAATAGTGGTTTTTTATTATTTTGAAGACTTAGACTATCTTGATGTTTGAATACTACAGATTCTTTTGAGTGCACTGTGAACTTGTTGAAATTTTTATTATGTTTGTGTTTAGAAAGAAGAGTTGATTTGAATCAAATTCTCTTGGGTCTTTCTAATAGGTTTAAGTGCTTATTTGGATATTCGAAGGAGATCTCTTTTTATAGAATGATTCCACTTTTGTGTTTAACTTCTATCCATTTTATCCTTGATCTTTGATTATCTTTGTTTCTTTGCCTTCCGCGTTTTTTCATAATGTATCATTTGGTCTATTTACCATCTTGTTCTCAGCAGTGGTGGATCCACCTTGTAATCAGGGGTTCATCCGAACCCTCTTCGATGAAAAATTATACTATTTTTATATTATTTTTACATGGTCAAAAATATTTTTATGTATATATAGTTGATGTTGAACCCCCTTCGACTAGTTCGTATGTTTACTTCTGAACCCCCTCAATGAAAATCCTAGCTCCGCCACTGGTTGTTCGTATGTTTATTTCTTTCAATATTTTCATCATACCTTATTTACTCTTGTATTTTTCAAATGTGTTTTGATTAGTATTTTATCGAGCCTAGAATCTATCAGATGCAACCTATCTACTTTATAAAGATAAGGTATATTATGGGATTAAAAATGACATGGTGTTATTGTTATTGTATTAGTACTACAATTTATAATAAGAAAAATGGTCAAATTTTTCTCTGTACTAATTGAAATTGAGCAACTTGGCCATATATTACCATGCATTAGGAAAACTTCTCATTTTATTTTTTCTCTTATCCCCCAGTGAAACTCTAATGTAAGGTAATTTAATCTGTAGTCAAAAGTCGAAGGTAAATTTGGATATATTTTGTTGAAGAATTTGGACACACCAAGTCCATATATTTCACGCTTGAGCTCTATTCGCAATAAAAACAAATACGAGATGAATTGCTAATGGTGAAGGTGTGAATGAACCAAAAGTGTAATAATAGATAAAATTAAGCAATTTTGAATAAAACAAAAACAAATTTGGACTTTTTCCATAATAATAAGATTTTTTTAATGTTTTTTTACCTTTTGAAATTCAGGCACAATGGCTAGCTCTCTTTGACTATTGACATCACCGAATACTTCGTATGTATGGGTCAATGATGTTATTTCTCTCGTGCAAATGATTGGGGAGGACAATTTTAAATATGTATAATAAAATAATTAGTTTATCAAAAATATAGTTATGTTTGTTTGTTTTACAAAGAAACTAGCCAAAAAATTACTAGTCACAAAAAGAAAATTATAAAGAAATGGCCGGATATATATGCAGTGTATATGTAATGTATCGGTATTATATAAAGTTATGTAATGTATTGCTATTGAGTTAATACATAAAAACGACTCTAAACTTGACACCAAATTATAACTTTGATCTTAAACTTTGATAGTGCACAAATAGGACCTTTAACTATTCAAAACCTGAACAAATATGACCTCTGATTTTGCAACCTCATGCGTGAGTCTCACTCGCGCCTACGTGGAAAGGTAATTCAATCACACGGTGCCACGTTGTTAAAAGAGCTGACTTGGAGATAGGTCATATTTGTGCAGTTTTGAATAGTTAAATGTCATATTTGTGCACTGTCAAAGTTTTGATTTTTGTGTTAAAATGACGTCGTTTTTATTATTATTATTATTATTATTATTATTATTATTATTATTATTGTTGTTGTTGTTGTTGTTGTTATTATTATTATTATTTTATTTATTTCTACTGTAGCAGCACTTAATTTTTTTTTATTTAAAAAAATTATTATTATTATTTTATTTATTTCTATAGCAGTAGCACCTAGCTTTTTTTTTAATTAAAAAAAAATAGCCACTAGCAGGGATCGAACCCGCACAGTAGGCTGAAGGAAGCGCCTAAGAAGAACAAATAACACCACTGGGCTATCTAAGTGCCTTGTTTCATGTGGTTCAACATTAATATACGTACATAAATATACATTTTCTATCTTATATATATACAACGTAAATTTTTTATCGAGGGGATTCGGATGAACCTCATGGCAACTACGTAGGTTCGCCCCTCCTTAATTTAATAATATTTTAATAAAGTTAATTTAATAACATTTTAATTATGTTAATTTAATAAAATTTTATTAAAACTATAATTTTTTTATTAGTAGTATAGTTTCATCTTTAATTTAATATTTAAATAAATAATATTTAGATATATTATATAACTTAAATTCGTCCTCTGCTTAATAATATATATATATATATATATATATATATATATATATATATATATATACCCGTTCAATTTTTTCATATGAGGTTGACCCACCTAATTTTATATATATATATATATACATACCCGTTCAATTTTTTCATTTGAGGTTGACCCACCTAATTAATAAATCTTCAATATTGTTCTTTTTCCGCAATGACAAAAGAAATTAGATGTCATTTTCATCTTTGAGCCAAAAATAATAAAAAAATAATAGTGAAGGGTCATTTAAAGGTCATATTTGTGCAGTTTTGAATAGTTAAAGGTTATATTTGTGCACTGTTAAAGTTTAAGATCATATTTATGTATGATGCCCTTAGATTTTAGGCTGGACGCGCCCAGTTTTGCGTGTTGAACACGCGTTTTGCCACGTAGGATTGGAGGTCATATTTGTGCAGTTTTGAATAGTTAAAGATCATATTTGTGCACTGTCAAAGTTTAAGGTCAAAGTTATAATTTGGTGTCAAGTTTAGGATCATTTTTGTGTATTAACTCATTGCTATTATATAAATGGTTCATGAACGTATAGAGATACTGTATTAATGATGTATAAACATGTATAAATATTATATAAATTGTGTATAAACGTGTATTAATATTGCATAAATAGATATCTAATGTATGAATATCGTACGAATGGTGTATTAACACGTATCGAAAAGCAAAGTACAAAAGAGAGAAGAAATGAAATTAATTTTTTGAAGCCACCACAATTCCAACAAACAACCACCCTCCACCATCCCTGTTCCCTTTCCGGTGGATTCCAAAACAACAACAAAATGATAAAAAATGAGACATCGGAGTTGAACTGTCATTAGTAGGGATAACAATCAACGGCCAGTCAGATTTTTTCAAAATTGTACAATAATACAGGAAAAAATGAAAAACAGAAGCAAACTCAAAAACTTAGTGTCCCCTTCTCCCTGCGCTTCCATGTTTGTCTTTCTCTCCCCTTTCCCCTCTTTCAGATATACAATTCTTTCCTCACTGCAGGCTGAATTTTCTTTTTCAACAGATTGATTCAGGGCAATTTTATCAACTGCTTTACTATATAAAACCCCCAAACCCGTGCTTTCTACTCCAAAAGGCATTTTTCACACTCTTGCCATCAGTATACGGCATTATCAATTTCAAAATTCTTACTCTTTCCTTTATGACTCATTACATCGTTCGAACCAATTTTAGATGCCAATCTCAAACTCCTTGTAGCAACACAGTGTTGAGCTTCGTTGAGCTTGCTAATGACTCTGTTTGTAATAAGTCCATCAGTGTTGTGGTGTTGGAGCTTCATCAAAATAATTGATGAGATTGGTCTTGCATGATGATTTTGTCGGAGCTCATCGGAGATGGAAGGTCATGGTTGCTTGTTAATGGGAGGGGGAATTAAAAAACTCTCATCTGGGGAAGGAAACCAGATGTCATAGGGAATTTCTGCCATCAGTCCTAGTTTCTTCTTCCTTTTTCATCTGGGGATGGAAACCAGATGTCATAGGGAATTTCTGCCATCAGTCCTAGTTTCTTCTTCCTTTTTCATTTTTCCCTTAAATTTTTTATCGCAAAATTTCTAAGTTATTCCAGCCTCTACCTAGTTCCAATAAAGATTTGTAGCTTCTTATCCTTCTTTGACCTCCAATTCAACCCTTACCAACTCCGCTATTCTAGTCTCTTGGTGCTTTCCTGTCGTTTCAAATTTGACGAGGCACAAGCCATAAAGAAATAAATCTGAGCAAGGAAAAACATACCACTTTGCTGCTTTGTAATGTATCAGTCGTCTATTACTTCTGTTTGCCTTTTCGCTCCGCCATTTCTTCTGGAGGCCTACAGAGAGCATAACATGCTCCTTTACAATGGGCTGTACTATACATTTTCTTGTTCTGGAGATAGGTTTTGTGCACAATTAAAAAGCATATCATAACAAGAAAAATAAGTCCCATCAAGTTCTGGTGTGGACTAGGAACTGTATTCCAACACTAAATATCCAAAAGTAAGCAAATTTATGCTTTACAAGTTTGCTACAAAAATGGTTGCAGAAAATGGTAATTGAAAGAGATACAACTGAAAAAGGCCCTCCAACTATAACCTTACTGCTGTTGTTCATTCACATCAACATTATCTTCTCCCTCAACAGACAATGATGCCCCTTCGGATACCGCCATACCCAAGACCTCTCCAGGTGGTGGATGGTCAAACTTGCATGTCGCCCAATACTTGCACATTTCAGCTATGATCGCTGCGATTCATTCACATTAACATTATCTTCAGCCTCGAAAGACGACGATGTCCCTTGGGATGTTGACATGCCCAACACCTCTCCAGGTGGTGGATGGTCAAACTTGCATGTCGCCCCATACTTGCACATTCCAGTCTTCATGTAGTACGGACAGTGTACGGCACCCTGCCAGTAACATTGAAAAAATTAAAGAAAATATCATGGAATTAAAGGGACTTGCAATTCTAACAGACCAAGTGAATGAGAAAAGACAAGGTTGAGATACAATTGAAAGAATAACCGCCACCAACTAAAGTTGAAGGATTAAGTTATATGCCTGAGCAACTAAAAAGGGCAGCCCAGGTCCAAGGGTCTATTGTACAAAGCCTTAGCTTGCATTTCTGCCAGAGGCTATTTAAGAATATTCGGAGGGGGAATTAAAAAAAGGGCATTGCAAGCTTACATATCTGTACAGTAACTAAGGTATTCTGTGACGGATTTTCAGGGATCAGAAGATATTCACACACATAACTAAAGGCTGCAGCCACCAAATACACAACCAATACCTGTAAGCAAATGCGCTGGTAGAAATTGGGGAAGTCTAATTCTTCAGGGGTAGTCATACATCTGTCATAATTTAATAATAAACAGTTGTATCTACTTTACAGTGTTGTGTGTTGTTTACAGTATTGTTGTGTTATTTGCTGGAGAAATGAATATCTAACCAACAGTGTTTTAAGAGGTTGTCAAATACCACTAAGAAAAATCAAATTATCAGAATATTTATATAATGCTGCAAATACTTCTTCCACCAGAAAATGAGCATGCCATATCTAAATTCTAGAAATATAAACTGTACCTCCCTCCTTGGTAGACCAGCAAGTGTAAGCTTAACATTTGGCTGCTGCACATCCTTTGCTGACACTACCGGTGCTGAACGATCAAGAGGGTGATGAAACTTGCATCTTTCACCATACTTGCATTCCCCAGTTTTCATATAGAACTGATGTAAAACATGACAGACCAAGCAAAATGTGCAAAAAAATAGTGTGAATGACTGGATCCAATTATATTAAGAGTATCTGAAGAGTATTCATGATTGATCCAGATAATAGCAAGCAAAAAGAAAAAGAAAACTTTCAGCAGTACAGGCAGCTCCCTATACTATACTATCTAATATGTGTGTGTAAACTTGAGAATGCATACGAGTCAACTTTTAAAATGCATACTGAGGGCCCAATAACATGCACTTCTATAAGAACTATAAGAGGTAAAAACTACAAAGAATGCTAAATTTATTAGACTCCAGAGTAATAAATTTAAAAGTAAACAAGAGGTACGAACTACAAAGAATGCTAAATTTATTAGACTCCGCTCTCCAGAGTATCTGACATAGGTATTGCAAAGCAATAATATGTTCACGTTTTTGAAGGTTTACCATAGCTTTTTTAGGATTGATATGATGTACATCCTTTCTTTTGGCAAAGATGGGTAAAACAACAGTCAAGACTCAAGAAAGTGAGAGGTTTAAGGAAGCAGAGCAATCATTTTCACAGAAGTGCAAAGAACCCGACAAAAGGGCTCCTAGAGTGTATGCCTCGAAACCTCAAGAAATACAGCTCTAAAGCCAATTAAGTGTGACACCTTTTGATTGGGACAGCATGAAAGTGCCTTCAATGACTGACAATAACAAATCACGGTTTATAGTCCAGGAGGCATGGTTTTCTACATTTAGTTGAGTTCAATAATGTCACATGCATCAGCTTGAGAGTAGTAATTCACAGCTATTTCAAGTATATCTTGGAAAAAAGTAGGTACGCACATCGCATTCAATTTGTCCAGGTCGTTGTGGATAGACAGGTGGAAGCAACCCAAGCTGCAGTATCAAAAATAAACAATACTTTCAGGAATACGTTAAAAGCTTTTTAGAGAAATACAAACACACAATTGATTATACCATTGTCTGAGTCAGTCTTGGATCAAAATTTTGCAAGAGAGAGGCAGCTGGAATCATTCCAATGTTCCAATGAGTTGCAGGAGAGGCTACAAGGGCAGGGCCAATACCAGCTGCTGGAGGTTGAAATGCAATAGTGGAAGAGAATCAGTAGTTGACTCTAGGCATTGAATCTATTATGCTGTGTATTTGTCTATTAGGGGTCGTTTGGTGTGAGGTGCTATTTTGAATAATCCTGGGATAAAATAATAATTCCGGGATAAAAAATTTTAATGCATGTTTGGTTGGCAATATTAGGGATAACTTATCTCGGGACTAATAAATAGTATCGGGATAAGTTATCCACACAATTGGTGGGATAACAATCCCACCATAATTTATCCTTGGGATAAATTTATAAAAGTACAAAATTACCCCTACCTATATTCATGCACGGGCCACTTTATGTACGTACGTATGTGCATAAATTAATTAATCAATCTAACTCAACCACTTTAGGCGATCCATAAATTATACTGACATAACCATATACGTAAACCAAATAGTAAGGTAGTAATTTTATATTTATACAAATGATACATTATAATTTGGCCATCTGGATGGCTAACAAACTATATAACATAGGTAGACATGTTAAATAAATATAAGAATATTTTATGCATATTAATATTTTTCATATTTTATGTTAAACATTTGATGAATACAACAACAACAACAAAAAAGAAAAAAAAAAAAAAGTGTACTCCCACAAAGTGGGGTCTAGGGAGGGTAAAATGTACGCAGTCCATACCGCTACCTCCGAAGAAGTAGAGAGGTTGTTTCCGATAGACCCCCGGCTCAAGATAAAGGATAGTAAACAAGAGCATAATGAAACATGAAGCAGGATGGATGACATAACATAAATAAGGAATAAGACATAATAAAATAAAAATCAGAGCAATACGACATAAGATAATTAAGTGCAATATGGAATAAGAGATATGAAATAGGACACCCACCTAGTAGCAACATACACTCACAGACCAAAGACACCCACCACACCCAAACCCTCCTGACCAGGGGCTCCTACCTATGGACAGAGTCCTAGGATTACTAACCCGGCTGTACATGAGCTCTTCTAACTACTTGCTACAACCTACGCACTCATCCTAGCCTTCTACCCTTATCCGCGACCTCCACACCTTCCTATCTAGGGTCATGTCCTCAGTAAGCTGAAGCTACTCCATGTCATGTCTAATCACTTCCCTCCAGTATTTCTTCGGCCTACCTCTCCTCTTCCTGAAGTCATCCAATGCTAGCCTCTCACACCTACGAACTGGGGCATCTGTGCCCCTCCTCAATACATGCCCAAACCATCTCAGTCTTCCCTCCCGCATCTTGTCCTCCACCGAAGCCACTCCCACCTTCTCCCGGATAATCCCATTCCTAACTTTATCCCCTCTAGTAAGCCCACACATCCAACGCAACATTCTCATTTCCGCCACCTTCACTTTTTGAATGTGGGAGTCCTTGACTGTCCAACACTCTGCTCTATACAGCATGGCTGGACGGACTGCCTCTCTGTAGAATTTGCCCTTAAGCTTAAGGGGCACCTTTTTATCACACAACACTCCCGAGGCGAGCCTCCACTTCAACCAACCTGCTCCAATACGGTTAGAGACATCCTCATTAATCTCGCTATTCCCCTGGATCATAGCCCCAAGATACTTAAAACTATCCCTTACAAACATCCTGAAAATCCAACCTCACCACCTCATCATCATCCTCCTGCCTCAAGTCACTAAACTTGCATTCCATATACTCCGTCTTGGACCTACTCAACCTGAACCTCTTAGATTCAAGGGTTTGCCTCCAACCTCCAATTTTTCATTCACACACCCCCGCGTCTCATCAATCAGTACTACATCATCCGCAAACAACATACACCAAGGCACCTCCCCTTGAATACTCTGCGTCAACACGTCCATCACCAACGCAAACAGGAACGGACTAAGAGTCGAACCCTGATGCAACCCTGTCTCAACCGGAAAATGCTATGAGTCCCCTCCCGCCGGTCTCACCCGGGTCTTCCCTCCATCGTACATGTCCTTAATAGTTCTGATGTACGCCACCGAGACCCCCTCTCACCTCTAAGCATCTCCAAAGAACCTCTCTAGGGACTTTTTCATACGCCTTCTCCAGGTCGATGAACACCATGTGCAAATCCTCTTCCTTTCCCTATACTGCTCCACCAATCTCCTCACCAGGTGGATTGCCTCCGTCGTCGAGCGACCAAGCATAAAACCAAACCGATTCTCCGAAATAGACACGACCCTCCTCAATCTCCGCTCGACCACCCTCTCCAAATCTCCATAGTATGACTCAACAGCTTGATACCCCTATAGTTGGTGCAACTCTGATGTCACCCTTGTTTTTATATAACGGAATCATCGTACTCCACCACCACGCCTCAGGCATTCTCGTCGTCTTGAAAATGTCATTAAACAAATCAGTCAACCACCTTAAACCTGCCCCACCTATAAACTTCCAAAAATCCACCGGAATCTCATCAGGCCCCGTTGCCCTTTCCCTCCGTATCCTACGAATAGCCTCTCTGACCTGCTCAAACTTAAAACGTCTACAATAACTGAAATCACGGCTTTCCTCCGAGTGCTCCAGCTCCTCTAACTCAATGCCTTTGTCCCCCTCCTCGTTCAAAAGCCTATGAAAATACTCCTGCCATCTCTTCTTAATGTGAACATCCTCCACCAGAACTCTACCATCCTCCCCCTTAATGCACTTCACTTGATCGAGGTCCCGAACCTTCCGCTCCCTAGCCTTAGCAAGCTAATATGGATTTGGGGGTTTGGGGGTAATTTAGGTTGTCGGTAAATATTACTCAATTGAAGATAGGTTAATTAAAACTCTAAACGACCCCTTAACTTATCCGAGCATAACTACATTCCCAACTGATACAAGTACGATCGTGATTATGGACCAATACGTAAAGACTCGAGCTCGGGTGGCTGTCCAACCAATGGAACAAGCTTTGAAGTGTAGAGAACAAGTCCCAACACTCCAAAGCCATCCAATATGCACACTCCAAGGCCTCCCTTTTGTCTTGGCTCATTAAGGGCATTCTAGTCATTTAGTATTAAGTTGAAACCTAGGCTATAAATAACTTTTGATGATATTTTGAGAGCTCTAGAGAGAGAGTCTTGCAAGGTATCCCTTGTAAACAAGTGTGAATATCACTTGTGTTGGTACTAGTTTTGAAACGTTGGTTGCTTGGGAATCCCGTTCCCTTGAGGTCACCGTAGAGCTTGGTGTTACTTGTATGAAGTCTTGGGTCTCTGTGTTTAATATACACTTAGGTTCATAGTGTTTGTACATTTGTATGTCAAGTTACCTATCTATCTATCTATTTCATTGTTGTTGTTGTTCATTCTCGGGTTTGGTGTCCCAAAATCGAGATTGTCTTTTTATTCTTGTGCTTGTGTTGTTAATCGAGTTTGTTGGCTCACTGATTTTAGAGGTGTTGAACACCTTAATATCTTGTTGTTATTGTGTTTTCGTTGTTGTTGTAGTGAATCCGAGAGTGGTCACCAAAAGGGTCCTTGGTTCTTCCAACTTGTGGACTATTTTGGTGTTTGTTAGTGTCTTCCTTGTCGATCTTGTATCTTTGGTATCAAAGCATGGCTTGATTTTGTTCCCACAAGATCAATCTTGGGCTAGCTTGCTTGAAAATACAAACAAAAAAAAATAGTGTTCTTGAGTTTGGATCTTGGCCGAAAGTTTGTTGTGTTCTTGTTGTGTTTGGCCGAGACTTGAACATTAGATCTAGGAGTCATTTTGTTTGTCTTGGTGTTTCAAGTGTTAGCTTTCTTCATCACTAACACTCTTGAGTCAAGATCTAAATTTGAGCTTGCATTTGTTGAAGTGTTATTGTGAACTTAAAGCCTTAGCCGATTGTGTTGTCATCTTGGTGGACTTGGCCGTGATTTGTTGGCCTTGTTGTTGTTGGAATTGGTTGTTGGGATTATTATGTTCTTGGTGATTGTTGAAGTTGTTCTTAACGTTCTTCATCCCTTTCAAGACTTGTTAAAATAAAGTGAATACTAGATCTATAAAGTGAAACATTGTTAGCCTTGAAAGACTTACCATCACCCATCAACTAGTCAATCACTTCCCAACAACTTTCCTTATTTTAAGGACCTTGTTTTAAGGTAATGGTACACAAAAATCAAGTCTTCCACTTTTGAATTTGACAATAGGATTTCAAGATTTGTTTTCCTCCTAAATCAATTCCCACCAATTCCAAATCACAAATTGTTCAAGACTTCCAATTTTGAAAAATAAATTTGTTAAGACCGCAACCATTACGTGGCTGCCACGTCACGTTTTACTGTTCACACGACAAATTTAGGCTCAAAATTTTGATTTCTTAGTTTCTAATCTTTGTTTCTTAGTTGCATTTTGTTGATTCTATTGCTAATTAACAAACTAGTAATTGTCTCCTAGGTTGTAAATTAGTTTTTGGGTTCGTTTATTCGTGTCTACGTTTCTTTGTGTGCTTTTATCTTTTTGAAATTTCGTTGTAGTTTCTTGGTTCAAGTCCGTACGTATTTTCTTTGAGTTGTTTCAAAAGAGAATCTATTCCGACCTCGAGCCCCAATTGGTACCAAGTAATCTCCTTGGAGTATAAATGAGTTACCAACACTTGTGAGGCCAATTGAGAGGCATTTCAAAGTGTGAGAGCTTGTGAGGATGTTTTCTTTTCTAACATTAACTAGGTTGTTGTTTTTTGTGTTTTTGTTTTAGAATTTCTTTTGTTAGAAACTATGGCATTGGAAAAGGTGACCATGAACAATTTGATGGTTGCCATAATGGGTATGAAACATGACCTTAGTAGCCGAATGGAGAGAATGGAAAAAATAATAGACCGAGTGGAAGGAAGAATGAAAGGGACGAAAAGCTCTCTTTGCAAAGAGTTGGATAACTTGATAGAGAATCCAAGCCTTCCTATTCAAGTTCCTGTGAATGGGCATGCTACACATGAGCTACAAGGTAATCAAACTAACTCTTACACTCTAATGAATGCGACTAGTAGCCAACTAAGTGTGCATGGTAGTTTGTCTTTAGGTTAGCCGAATGTGCCTCCATTTGGTGATGATAATGTACAACTTGAGATTGTGGATACACTAGTTGATCCATCTAGTGTTGAGGCCATTGTGGCAAGTGATAGTACATTGTCTTATGGAAGTCATGAAGACCAACTTGTGTGTGAAAATGGTGATGTTGAACATGTTGGCCGATTGACTATGGATGACCCTCTAGTTGTTTTTGTTGTAGACCATGCTAGTATAGAGGGGATATATGATTGTACTAGTGGTAGTATTGGGAAAAGGAAATGCATCCTAAACCCGTGTCCATGGACACTCCACCCATTTGATCCCGGTGATCATTTGAAGTATGGTGATGAGGATGTCTTTTGGAATGACTTGAATGTGCATGGAATTTATGGCCTTCCTATCTCGGCTTTCAAGCCTATTTGTTGTTCCAAGAAAAGTCTATGTTTTCCACTTGATGAGCAACTCTTGTTCCTTGTTTCTTGTCACACTTATGTGGATAGACTAGTTGACTCTTTCTTGGGAGGGTATTCGGGTAAGAGGGATGTTTGGGTGTATGTGAAGTTTGAGCCACCTTGGCAAGATGCTATGACTGATTACAGTAATCCTAACCCTCATACCTTGAGGAACTTGTGTTTGCTTGTCCTTCTTATTGTTTTGCAAGGTTCGGATTCGAGGTCGAAACCTTTTTCAAGAAGGGGAGGATGATACAAGTACGATCGTGATTGTGGACCAATACGTAGACTCGAGCTCGGGTGGCTGCCCAACCAATGGAACAAGCTTTGAAGTGTAGAGAACAAGTCCCAACACTCCAAAGCCATCCAATATGCACACTCCAAGGCCACCCTTTTGTCTTGGCTCATTAAGGGCATTCTAGTCATTTTGTATTAAGTTGAAACCTAGGCTATAAATAGGACATGTTAGGTCATTTTGTCATAACTTTTGATGATATTTTGAGAGCTCTAGAGAGAGAGTCTTGCAAGGTAATTTCCTTGTAAACAAGTGTGGATATCACTTGTGTTGGTGCTAGTTTTAAAACGTTGGTTGCTTGGGAATCCCGTTCCCTTGAGGTCACCGTAGAGCTTGGTGTTACTTGTATGAATTCTTGGGTCTTTGTGTTTAATATACACTTAGGTTCATAGTGTTTGTACATTTGTATGTCAAGTTACCTATCTATCTATCTATTTCATTGTTGTTGTTGTTCATTCTCGGGTTTGGTGTCCCAAAACCGAGAATGTGTTCTTATTCTTGTGCTTGTGTTGTTAATCTAGTTTGTTAGCTCACTGATTTTAGAGGTGTTGAACACCTTAATATCTTGTTGTTATTGTGTTTTCGTTGTTGTTGTAGTGAATCCGAGAGTGGTCACCAAAGGGGTCCTTGGTTCTTCCAACTTGTGGACTATTTTGGTGTTTGTTTTGTGCCTCCTTTGTCGATCTTGTATCACCAACCAAACGACCCCTTAGAGTAATACGATAAGCTTATAGCTGAACGTTCATCTATAGGTTTTCCTGAGTAATCCATTTATTTTAACAATTATTAAGTTTCCATTGCCAAAATGGCTTTATAAATTATTGTTTTTAAACCGGTACTACTAGCTTTATAAATTATTTTATGAGAAAATAACACATTTTCTAATGATCTAATACCAAAAATTCGCATGAGAAAGAAGTATGTTAACATGAGATTAAAGTCAACAGATAATGTGTTTCACACATGATCATACATCAAAACAAAACCTAGAAAACTCAACAAACAGAAGGCAAATACAAATCTTAAGACCGACAAGGAAAAGTATTTTAACAATGTTCCAATAGAGCTTATCATTTTCTTTGAGAAATAGAACAGAGCTTATTAATATCCTTACCATTTCTTTCAGGATGGTTGTAACGGCAAGTACCCCCATATTTGCAGCTGTTTGATATATTTTAAAACAAAACAGACGTGTTATAAACCAATGAACCAATCCAACTTTTTGAGTGTTTAAACTAATAGCAGAACAAAAAGTAAAACCCACCATGTTCACCACAAAAAAAAAACTGACCTGCCAGTTTTAAGGTAGAAAGGACAATCAACTTCACCCTGTAAAAGATAAAAACCAGAAGAATGAACTACTTCCTGTGGGTCTCTGAAACACACAGCTTGCCTCTTATTAAGCTTAACAGTCAACCTCAAGTAGCTAAAGTTATGTTTAATCTTACTTTAATCCCCAAAAAAAAAGTCATGGTACTTGTGAAGAGAAATCCAACTCCCTTCTGCTTTCTCTTCCTAGAGGTTAAAATCTCTATTGGCTAAATTTATCTCAAAAAAATCTCAATTTGCTAATTTATCCAAGTAGGAAGTACGTTTGGGTTACACTGGGTTTGTTGTTGTTGTATTCCAAAAGTATCCAGGTCTACAAAAAGGAAACATCTGTAGACTAATACCAGAAGAAAACAATCAGATAGAATGTAGCCTAGCATATCTACAATGGCAGTGGCACCCATTATGCGGGTAATGAAAAGACATGAGATGCTTTAAGATCCTTAGACCAGATTGGAAAAGTATCTTAAGAACAAGTTGTTTTTCATCACAATAAATCCTCACAGACAAATTATGGTACAAGGATCGAAATATCATGATATCCAATTCTTTTTCTATACTAAAATTATGTTAATAATTGTCAAATAAAGCAGACCAAAATGGCAGTTTATTGACAACTATCATGTGACAGCATGAAAGTAAAAGGAAGGGGGAAAAGAAAAAAGACAAATTAAAAAAGCAAACAAAGCACAAAAGAAGCATGTAATACTTTCTTACTCATCCAAAGGTAAAAGGCAATCTATGAAATACCGGTCTAATGGGAAGGCCTTTGGAATTGTGCAATAAAGCTGGAACAGAAAGCGGCTTGACTAGATTCACATCCTCGGTCATCTCATAATGAGCTGATCCAGGATTCCCCACAGAGCCATTTTCTTGCTCTGGAGCTGGCAGCTGTATATCTCTTGGGTGGTGAAATTTGCAGGTAACACCAAATTTACATGTTCCCGTCTTCAAGTAAAACTGTCACAGTATGATTTGAGTAACTATGAACCAGATACACCTAAAAAGTGCATACTTAAATATCTTAAGTAACAAGTAGTGCTCCAATCAGCAAAAGAATTCTCATACCGTGCATGAGGGTTCAGAAGGTCTCTCAGGTAAGTCAGAAACACCAGAATTTTGTACAGAACCCTGAGACAAGCCAATCAACAGTTGATATAAATGAAACTATCTTCATAATTCATATGAAATAAATAACAATTGAGCCTGTCCACCTACCAAATAAGTTGTGTTATCTTTGGGGTGGTTAAATTTGCACCTGTTACCGAACTTGCATTTTTGAGTCTTCATAAAATACTGAAAACATGTCAACATAAAATCAGGGATATTGACAGCACGCATAGTCAGACTCAACAAAAAGTTTTTCTTACTGGACATTCAGGCTCTCCAGGTCTTTCAGGAAGAGATTCAGTTGTAACTGGAACCTGCATAAATGAAGCGGAAGATAATAGCTAGAAACATATAATGTGATCACAAATTTTATGATAAAGAAATAGATTATGGGCCTAACTCAACCCCAAAAGTTAGTTTATGAGAAGAGGATTATCCAAGATCATTTAAGGACACCAAGTTACCCTTGTCTTCCGATGTGTGACTCCAACACCATCCCCACACGTCCAACATTGTACATCAATAAAAATAAAATTGAGATGGACCTGACTTTGATTTAGTTAACGATCTAATTTAGTTGCTCCCATGTGACCTGGAGGTCACAGGTTCAAGCCTTGGAAACAGTTTCCAACCTCTAGCAGAAATGCAAGGTAAGATTGCGGACAATACACTCTTTGTGGTGAGGCCCTTCCCCGGACTTTACGCATAGCGGGAGCTTTAGTGCACCAGGCTGCCTTTTTTTTTTATGGATATGACTCTAATACCATAATAATGAAATGGATCTTGGGTCTAACTCAACCCCAAAGCAAGCTCATTAGAGAAGAATTGCCCAAGACCATAAGGAGACCAAATAGCCTTCTCCCACCAACGTGGAACTCCAACACCCCAACCCCACTTCTGCACGCCTAGGATTGGACATCTGGAACGTGGACAATATAAGATGAGAGGCCCAACATTGGAAAAAAATAAATTGGGATGGATCTGGCTCTGATGCTATGATGAAAATGGGTCTTGGGCCTAACCCAACTCTAAAAGCTAACTCATACGGGAAGGATTGACCAAGACCAACTACGGAGGAGACTAAATAGTCCTAGCCCACTCATGTGGGGCTCCAACATGCAAGAAATAAAGGAGAAAATTACTATTGAATTATGCATACTACATTATTACATTGAGCCCTATTTATATACTACATTACAATCCTATTTTGGACACTATACAATTCTATTCCTACTTGTATTCTAACACTCCCCCTCAAGCTAGTACATACAAGTCATATATGCCAAGCTTGTTACAGATGTGACCGTTCGGGAGAAGGTCGAAGTGGCTTTGTTGGAGGATAAGATGTGCAAAGGAAGGTTGAGATGGTTTGGGCATGTGATGAGGAAGGGCACGAATACCCCAGTTCGTACGTGCGAGAGGTTAGCGTTAGATGGCTTCAGAAGAAGGAGAGGTAGGCCGAAGAAGTACTGGAGGGAAGTGATTAGACATGATATGGAGCAGCTTCTGCTTACTGAGGACATGACCCTAGATAGGAAGGTGTGGAGGTCGCGGATAAGGGTAGAAGGCTAGGTTGTGTGCGTAGATTTAGTAAGTAGTTAGAAGAGCTCAGGTTGAGTCGGGCTAGTAAATCTAGGATTGGGTCCAAAGATAGGAGCCCAGTCAGGCAGGCGTGGGTCTCTTTCTCCTATTAAGCTTATTTATTTTATTTCTTATTGCTCTGACTTCTATTTTTATGTGTCTTATTCCTTATCATGTTATGCCATCCATCTTGCTTCTTATTTAATTACGCTTTGGTCTACTTTTCTTTATCTTGAGCTGGGGATCTATCGGAAAGAGCCTCTCTACTTCTCTGGAGGTAGCAGTATGGACTGCGTACACTCTACCCTCCCCAGACCCCACTTGGTGGGAATACACTGGGTTTGTTGTTGTTGTTGTTGTTGTTGTTGTGTTACAGATGTAACTAATACGAGGACCAGTGAGGGACTCGTGAAAATATCTACAAGTTGTTCACTCAAGTTAACAAATTTCATAACAATATCTCCTGAGAGTATCTTTTCTCTAACAAACTGACAGTCAATCTCAATACGCTTAATCCTCTCACAAATATTGAATTTGATGCAATATAAAGGGTTACTTGGTCATCACACACAAGTTCCATCAAACTCTTTCTCCAAATTTTAGTTCTCGAAGCAACTGTTTAATCCAAACTAGCTCACAAGTTGCTACAACCCTTGGTCGACATGTTGCTTCTACACTAGATCGAGCAACACTCTATATCTTACTCGTATAGGAGAACGCCTATCAGAACGTGATCCTACCCAATCAACATCTGTATATCTAACGATCTGCTCATGGTCTCGATTATCAAAGAGTAGTCCTTTACTGGAGCCAACTTTATATATCGTAGAATGCCAACAATTACATCCCAATAACTACCACAGGGAGAATCCAAAAACTTACAACATTCACAAGAAAAAAAAATGTGAGGGCTAGTCGCAGTGAGATAATTCGACTTACCAACCAGACTATATCTTTCGGGGTCATTTAACTGGCTCCCCTTGTCTTGGCAGGATTTTAACATCGGATGATGGAGTGTCAGTAGGTCTACATCTCAGCATTCCTGTCTCCTCAAGAATACGTAAGGCATACTTTCCTTGTGAGATAATTATACTTTATTTGGATGAGCAACCTCAATACATAGAAAATACTTTAGTCTATTGAGGTCTTTAGTCTGAAAATGCTAAAAGAGATCTTACTTTAAATTAATGATACCATAATGATCATTGTCGGTGATAACAAAATCGTCATCATACACCACCAAATAAATACACAAATTTGGAGCAAAATGTCGATAGAACACAGAGTGATCAGCTTTGTTACGAGTCATGCCACACTCTTGAATTACTATGTTGAACTTACCAAACCAAGCTCGAGGGGATTGTTCCAAACCATAAAGTAACTTGCGCAATCGATATAAAAAGCTAATAGACTCCTTTTGAGAACCAAAACCAGGTGGTTGCTATATATAGAGTTTTTCCTAAAGGTCACCACGAAAAATACATTCTTAACATCCAACTGATGAAAAAGCCAATGGTGAACAACCGTCATTGGTAGAAAAAGGCGAGCAAATGCTATTTTAGCCACAGGAGAGAAAGCATCACTATAATCAAGCTAAAATATCTTAGTAAACTCTTTGGGTATCTAAGCGAACCTTAAGCTAACAGCTTGACTATCCACACCACTTTTGACGGCATAACCCCACCGACAATGAGCAAGAGATTTACTTTATGGATGAGAAACAAGCTCTCAAGTACCACTCGAGTATAAGGAAGACATCTCGCCAATCATAGCCTAGCTCCATCCTGGATGAGAAAGTATTTCACTTATAGACTTGGAGATAAAATAGAGGACAAAGATAATACAAAGGCATAAAAAGGTGATGATAGACGGTGATAACTTAAAAAAAGTATAATGGGAGATAGTATTACGAGTGGAACATATATTTTTTTCCATAAGGAATCGTGATGTCTTTCTATGAAATTTCGTGTCTCCTTATTAGCTCTTATGATGCGGTTTCCTAGACTGTATGTAGTGGTTTATGATCGATTTCCTAGAATGTATTTAGTGTTTTTTTGGGGATGATAGCGAAAAAGTTGACGGATAAGTCACCTCTACTATCATACTATAGAACTATACCTGAAATTTTCACCTCATATGGAATTCATTGGATCTTTTACTGCATTCGAGAATCACCCCCCCCCCCCACTCCACACTGAAGAGTAACTAGGATCAATTTAGTCAGATTTTCATGTTCCAATTGAACATTGTCCATATTTTATCATTCTCAAAAGATAAGATTATTGTTTTGCAAATCTAATCACGATCTTATATAAAAGAATAGCAAAAGATCTTTCCTAATTAATCTCCTTGTCCCCTCTTCATTCTTTAGCCGAATAAATTGAATTGGGAAGTAATACCACTCCTAGACCCCCTAATATAAATTGTCCTAGAGACTACAAGAAACTTATATATCGGTTCGGATAAATCCATTTTTTATTAAAAAAATCAAAACAGAAGAATCTCATGACTTCAGTAACCTGGCCGGGAAAAAAAAAGTTTTCCTATTTATTATGATACTTTTTAGTTGGCGGCATTATCAATATGATATATCTTAGTTTAGATGGTCTAGATTAACGCCAGAAAATGGCAAACTAGGATTAACCAAAGTTGTATGGCTCAAAAGAAAAATAGAAACTTAAACAAATGGCATTCATATGAAAACGACCAATTAAGTCATTCCAAAAAAATATGATTCTGAACTCTATTTATTATCAAACGAAAAAGGTAAATTTGAAAAAATGTTATAGATATGATCTTTAATCATATAAATTGACTAATTATGAAAATAGAAGTGTCTCATTTATTTCTAGATTACCCTTCCAAGCAAATAAGAACTTGAAATTTTCTTATAAGTCCGACATGTCCAAAAACAACTTTTTTAATAGGTTCAATCAAGATTTGCTTCTCTAGAGTACCAAAGGCAAGCATGACATCTTTATGAACATAAATCTCAGGATATAGAATCCAGAAAGAGGTTGGTCCAACTTAAATGAGATATGGTAGCGTATTTATGATCTAACATTCTTGCCCAAACTAATTATAGAAATATCTCTCTATCTCTAAGGTTGAGTAATAATTTCACTGTAGTCCAGAAAGGGACTCAATGGTTACTTGTTCGCCGAGTCAAAAAGTTAAAATTTTGGTAAATAGAGATCTTGTACAAACTTCTTGCGAGGAACGAGCCAGACTAGGGCGTTTATCAAGAACAAAAGCTAAAGGGCCCGACACTACCATATGGATCTAGAACTTACATATTGATGCTTATGATTTTGATAATCATAGCAACGATTTGGAGATCTCTCGAAAAGTATTTAGTTCATATTTCAGTCAACTCTCTATCATCTTCTTTTGGCTAAGTGGCATGTATTTACACGCTGCTCGCTTTTCTATTATGAAGCGTGGACAAGTGATCCAACTCAAATTAGGCCTAGTGCCCAGGTGGTTCGACCACCTTTCATTCATATCTTTTCCACTAAGAACGTGTTCAAAAACTCTTTCACCACAAATCTATAATCTATAATATATTAAAAGTGTGAAAGACCTTAGAAATGTTATTTGAACTATTTGTCCTTCATAAAAAGTCCTTGCTTTAGACAAAAACGCCTTTTCACTATTTTTTCCTAATATTTAAGAGTTAAAAATTAATTCTAAATCTTTCCTTTCCTTATTAGAAGTCATCAAAATTAATGACAACTGATATTTTTTCATTATTTTATGAATTCTAAATCAACTAAATTTGATTTTAACAAGATTTGATAAATCTAGAAATAAATATAAAACTATTCAAATAAGAAAAATTTAAGAAGTGCCAGATTTTTAAAAGTTTTAAGTATGTAATAAAAATGTAATCAATGATTTTATAAAGATTTGACTTTAAAAATAAGAAAAGATTTTAAATTAAAAAAAAAAAAATTGTAACACAAATATGGTTCAAGTTGTTGCGTCTCTCTTAGCATGTGGCAACAAAGGAAAGAGGTACTATATGAGAAACACAAAAGTAATGATTCATCAACCACTTGAAACTTCTGATGGTAAAACAAATGTGTATATGTTTATGTTTACATTATTATATTAAAGTGTGAAAGATTTTTGAAAAGTGATTTTGAACTTTTACACTTTATTAAAAATCCTCGCACTCGGCAAAGTTATTTAATTTTAAATAATCAAACACTATACGTACGAGGCACGTGCGGATAAACTAGTTAACTTGAAAGTATAACGGGAGTTAGTATTATGAGCAGATCATATACCATTTCAAAGTGCAATTTATTGACTAGAAGGAGGCCTAGAGTAGGAGTAGGACCCAAAGCATGACGTGAGCACTACATCACTACCAAAACGTAGCGGAACATGAGATTCAATGACAAAAGTGTGTGCAGTGTCAATAAGATGTCTATTCTTCCTTTTTGTATTATGGAAGGGGTGTGGACAAGGTGTCTGATAAATAAGTCCTTGGGGACTCATAAACTACTGAAATGGAGGGATAAGAATTGCAAGTCATTATAACTTAAAAAGTATTAATGGGAGCACCAAATTGTTTTTACATTTCAACACAAAAACTATTGAATATAGAAAATAACTCAGAAAAACCTTTCATTAAGAAAAGCTAATTACATATTGAATAATTATCAATGAAACTAACAAAATAACACAACCTTAAGGTTGAAACGACTCTACTAAGAACCCAAATATCATAATGAACTAATGAAAAAAGAGACTACGTGGAAAGGTAGTGCCAGTTTGTTTGTCTAATATGAATTTGACTACACAAACTAGACACCATCTTCTGTAGCTTGACTAAACTCAGATGTCTCAAATGTCTGTGAATTAGGTTTGGAGGATATGTAATGGGGCATGCTATGGAGGGATTAAGAGAGATAAGATAGTATAAGCCATGTGATTCATGCATGTGCCAGTCGTTTGTCACGTATGGTGGTCCTTCATGAGAAAAAAATCATCAAGAGATATTATGGCACAATTTAGAGAACGTGTCAAACAACGAACAAACGCAGGATTAAAACAGAAACCAAGGACACAAAGAATAGAGTTTAGAGTGACAGAGGATATTGGATTTGTCTGTCCAAATCTTTTTAGTTTTGTTTGGATCCCATTGACTAAGGTGACAGCAGGAAGAAACGAATAAACAATATGTGAGAAAAGTGATTTGTTACCATAAATATGATTAGAAGCGCCCGAGTCCATGACCGACGATCCAAGGATACTAAACTATGAAACACAAGTAAAAGAATCACTAACAAAAGAAGTATCAAGCTGAGCAACCGATGCAACTTGTAGAGATGTTTGCTTACTTGCTCAATACCGAAGGAACTAATTATATTCCCCTTTTCCCCGTTTGTTGGTCAACCATGAAACGGTAGCATATGTCACAAGTGTGTTCAAGCCTAATCCTATAACACACTTGGGTCGAGATTTTCCAAAATAACCTCATCATTCTCTATAGACTGAGATTTTGGGTCGAGATTTTCCAAAATAGCCTCTTCATTCTCCATAGGAGATGTTCGATTCTTGTGGTTTGAGTACGAGAACAAAGTAGTCAATGATTGGTGCTGAAACCATTGTGTGAGTGCCTTCCATGTACAGTCGGTATTCGCTGAGGTAACCATGATAACCACACAACAATTATGAGAACTATACGGCCATGAAATCTTAGACTCTTGCTCCTGGAATGAGGAGGCACGACAAGGAAAGTAAACAAGAGGATAATTCATTAATTGTAGGAACCATACGATTAGCCAAAATCTTATCATGCACCATATCAAGTTCAATAGGATGTCCAACAAGTGTAAGCACTAGAAACAACATTTGTCTTTGTTCCTATTGTTTTTCAACTTTTGTAATTCCTGGCTTCAACCACTCAAATTCCTCCCTGAATGTTCGTACCTATTCCAATTAGACATATATCGAATGTATGTTTCTTTAAGTTGGTCATTCAAGACATCACATCATAAAAGCAAGCTATGTCATTAGCGTATAAAGCGCGAGCCTTTTTTCCAAATCAAATAACACGTCTCGAATGGACGGAACAAGGGCATCAACTTGGAATCAATAGATCACCACAGGAGACTACATAATTGAGTGTCAACCTTCTCCCACTATGCTTTGGCCTTTTCATCTACCTCACTAGCCTCTATCGTTAAGTGATCTTGAACACCTTGACGCTTGCACCACAACTCAATAGAGCAAGACCGAAATAACTAGTTCACACGGTCAAAGATTTTGTGGTAATACCATAAATTGGATTGCTGGACACCGTAGATTTAATACCAAACATTGGTTCGGAGAGACATGATAGGTCAAGGCAAAAATAAAGTGTTGGATAACAGTCGATGGAATCTAGAGAAATAGGTTGTTCGTCGGAGTTTGGAAAAATCAAAGTCACAACCAAAATATGAAAGAACATTCCATTTTACCGGAAAAAACAGATTGGATCACTGATAAGTGCTCAAAATCAGGAAACAATTATGTAGAGAGACTCGAAATGACGAGGCGATTCCAATTGGCACAAACTACCTGTCGAAAAACTCCACGCACATAAGTGCATGTCTACGCGAGGCACATGGCACAGAGGAATGAAATTGTCGGCAGTGCGTGAGTGCATATGTGCGACCCAACTACAGTGCAAAATCTGGTCATAGAAGGGTTTTGATCCTATTAGTGATACAAGTACATGCATAGTACCCAAAAAGTGGCCAAAATCTTGGACCAACAGTGTTCAAAAGTATATTTGGCCAAAAAATAGGTTTTCTCTTCTCCCAAATATATTCTCACTAATGGCTCGAATACCATATGAAAATAAAGGAGAAAAATATTATTGTGTATTCTACATTATGACACTGAGTCGTATTTACAGACACTATATTATAATTCTATACCAAGTAGGACACTTTCTTTTTTGAGAAACTGGTAATTGTAAGTAGGACACTATATACAATTTTATTCCTATTCTAATATTTTAGAGGCAAGTGGATGCTAAATTGCTAATAACAAATAGTTTCAAAGGATCTTTCGGTGGACAAAAGGTCAATGACTCCAACTTTCCATACGAAATGGGAGTCTATCATAATGCAATTATTGTTAAGAACTGTCAAAAGTGCAAAGTATGTACCAGCCTGCAAAGGCCAACACAGCTCTCCCTGCACACTATATCCCAGCTAGAAGGAATAGATCTTTTGGCCTCTGAATCTGTAACAACTACTAGCATGATGCAAGTGCTAGCCTAGGATTAATTTGGGACTATGTGAGAACCTTAAAATACTTTATATAATTCTAATTCGACTTGTAATTGATGAGCATGAGAGTATCGAGCATAGATTTCGAAACTAGTAGGAAAGATATAATCACCTACCCTATACATTTAATACCTTTAACTGTAAGAAAGCCTACAAGGCATAAATATAAAATATCAACTAAATAGAGAGTAGAATAACAGTTCATGTCATGAACTAAGAGTACTTTGAGAATGTCCAAAATGAAATCACAACATAAGAAAACAGGGGACTAGTTTATCTAACATGTAAGTAATCAACAAAATATTCCCTTATGTCTCATATATATCTATATTATATTAAAGTGTAAAGGACCTTATAAAAGTGATTTAAACTTTTTGCCCTTCATTAAAACTTTCTGCAATGGACAAAATTGTCTTTTCACTTATTTTCTCCAATTATTATATCATTATATTGTAATATTTAAATTAAGAAGTCCTAAAATATATGGTAAAAGAAATATATATTTTAAAAATTAAGAAGTCTTAAAATACTTTGTAAGAGTAAAATATATGGTAAGAGATATTAGGATAATCAGTCATTAAAAAGTCCTAAAATATATGGTAAGAGGAAAATATATTTAACGAAGGAGTTCTAAAGGGGAAAAGAAGAACAAGTTTTTTTTTGGTTAAAGATTAATGGTTGTGCCAATTATTTAAAAATAACACGGAACAAGGGATAAAAATAGGAATAAGTATAGAATTGGTGTAGGGATAGGTTAACGCAAGGAGAAAAAAGATTTAAGATTCAATTAATTCATTGGGGTTTAGTTAATTTGGAATAAGAATATTTATTATTCCCTTATATAATTAATTGCTAAGAAATAGAATTGTTAATTATTATTTCCTTATATAAATAATTATTAAGAAATAGAGCTACTATTAAATATAACTTTCATATTTTGGTGGCAAACAAAATCCTATTAGGGTTAAAGAGGTGCATATGTACATCTATAAGAGAATTTTAGCAGTCAGCGGGGAAAAGAAACTTCTTAAGACCATAATTCAACAACCTTTTCATTTGAAATTGTGTTCTTTTTTCAATTATATTTTTTTAATAATTTACAAAGATTAAAATTGCACATGATTGATAGACTTAAGTCGTGAGATTCACTTTCTTTTCGATTTTAGAAGTTCCTCACAACCAATGTTATTTAGACTTTTTAGGGTTATATTTCAACTTCCAAGCACTTTCACGAGTGCTTGCAATTCCGTTCATAAAATTTTCCTTGATCATAGAATTGATGTGTTTTCGATGATCATATTTATTGTTAAATTTATGACACTACTACTATTTCAGTTTTTCACTTGTGAATATTAATTCAGGATTCAAACATTTAGTAGCAGGGAGGCATAATGGCAGTCAGTTAGTTGCTCGTAGCCTTCCACGCTATTAATAAAGGCAGAGGCACGACAACGAGCTATTGAGAAGCAAAATTGTGCAATATGCACTTCCTAACCGTCTTGTCCCTGTTACAAGTTAATTTTACTTTTCCACATATAAAAATTTCATTTGCCCTGATTATTCTCTCAATAGTTTCTTTTATATCATTATGTGTAGGTCAATTGATCAAATCTGGACGCTCTATTGTTTCGATCTCAACAACATGTCCTATTGTATGAGATGCTCATTGGAAAGATTTGTTATTTTTGTTTAATAAGTTGCCCCTGAACTTTGAATGACGCAATCGCACCTAATTGATTGAAGGTCAACAACAACATACTCAGTGTATTCCCATCAAGTGGGGTCTGGGAAGGGTAAAATATACACAGTCCATCCCACTACCTCAGATAAAGTAGAGAGGTTGTTTTCGATAGACCCTTGGCTCAGGACAGATAATAATATAACAAACAAAACACATAAAAGCATGCAACCACAAAGTAATACTATAATAACAGATAGTAAGGGATAATAATAGAAACAAGACACGCATAAGGTAATACTAAAAAATATCTATTCAAAAAACATAGATATCACCGATACACCACGGACAAACTCCTACCCACTAACTCTCTACCCTAATTTGCATCCTCCACACCTTCCTATCAAGGGTCATATCCTCCGTAAGTTGCAATTGTTCATGTCATGTCATGTCTAATCACCTCCCTCCAGTACTTCTTAGGCCTACCTCTACGGCTGGGCATATTTTGGTTCAAACTAAAAAAAACAAATCAAAATTTAATTTTGGTTTCGGTTTCTCGGATCGATTTTGATTTCAAATTTTAGAAATTCAATTAAACGATTCGATTTTTGGATTTTGAAAAAAAAAATTGATTAAACCGAAAAATCAAAATTATATAAATAATATATATATATTATATTTTGTATAAATATATAATAAGTAATCCAAACTTTTGAATAATGCAGTTATGTATTATGTTAAACTTATGGTTATTTCATTTCATTTCAAACATGTTGAGTTATTTATATTTGGAAATGAAAAACAAGTTTGAAAAAAATCATTTTTCTAAAAAAATCATCAATATTAAATGGTCAATCATGACAAAGAAATACTCACTATTTTAATCTTCAAAACCAAAATAAAAATCTGAAATAACCGAACCGAATTTATAGGAATCGAACCAAACCGAATTTATTTAGTTTGGTTACGATTGTCATTTTCGTCAATCCAAAAACCAAAAACCGAACCGATACTAAACAATCAAACTGAACAAATCGAATACCCACCCCTACCTACCTCCACCCCGCCTAAAACCATCCATAGCCAGCCTCTCACACCTCCGTACTGGAGCATCCGTGCCCCTCCTCATCACATGCCCGAACCATCGCAACCTCACTTCCCGTATCTTGTCCTCCACCGAAGCCACTCCCATCTTCTCCCGGAGAATCTTATTTCTATCCCTTTTGGTAAGTCCACACATCCATCGCAACATTCTCATCTCCGTCACCTTCAACCTCTGTATATGGGAATTCTTAACTGGTCAACACTTCGCTCCAAACAACATAGTCAGTCGAACTACCACAATCGAACTACCACTCTGAAGAACTTACCTTTAAGTTTTGGAGGCACCTTCTTATCACACAAAACTCCCAAAGCGAACCTCCATTTCAACCATCTTGCACCAATACGATGCGTGACATCCTCATCAATCTCCCCATTCCCTTGAATCATAGACCCAAGGTACTTAAAACACTCCCTCTTCTAGACGACCTGGGAATCAAGCTTCACTACCACGTCCGCCTCGTGCGACAAACCACTAATCTTACATTCCAAGTACTCCGTCTTAGTCCTGCTCAGCCTAAATCCTTTAGACTCAAGGGTCTGTCTCCAAAGCTCCAACTTATCATTAACTCCTCCCTGAGTTTCATCAATCAGTACAACATCATCGGCAAATAACATACACCAAGGCATCTCCCCTTGGATACGTCGCGTCAAAGCATCCATCACCAAGGAAAATAAAAACAGGCTAAAAGTCGATCCCTAGTGCAACCCTATCAAAACCGAAAAGTTCTTTGAATCCCCTTCGGTCGTACTCACACGAGTCTTCACATCGCCGTACATGTCCTAAATCGACCTAGTGTAAGCCACAGGCACCTCTCTAGCCTCCAAGCACCTCCACAAAATCTCTCTAGGAACTGTCATACGTCTTCTCGAGATCAATAAACACCATGTGCAGGTCCTCTCTTTAAACTGCTCTACTAATCTCCTCACAAGGCAAATGGCCTCAGTAGTCGAGGAACCTGGCATGAAACCGAACTGATTCTCGAAAATAGTCACGATCCTCCTCAGTCTCAACTCTACCACCCTTTCACAAACCTTCATAGTATGACACAACAACTTGATACCCTTATAGTTGTTGCAACTAAGAATGTCTCCCTTGTTCTTATATAAAGGAACCATCATACTCCATCTACATGCTTCAGGCATCTTTGCCGCCCTAAAAATGGTGATAAATAATCTCGTCAGCCACTCCAAACCTGCCCTGCCAGTGCTCTTCCAAAAGTCCACCGGAGTCACGCCTGGCCCAGTCGCCCTGCCCCTACGCATCCTGCGAATAGTTCCCTTGACCTCTTCCACCTTGATACGCCTACAATAACCATAATCGCAACACTTCTCTGAGTTCTCCAAGTCCCCCAGCACAAAACCTTTATCCCCCTCATCGTTCAAAAGTCTATGGAAATAAGATTGCCACCTCTTCATAATAAAGGCATCCTCCACCAACACTTTGCCATCCTCCCCCTTGACGCACTTCACTTGGTCAAGGTCTCGAGTCTTCCATTCCCTAGCCTTGGCAAGCCTATAAAACTTTCTATCCCCACTTTATACTGGTTACATAAAATGAAACTTTTTATAGTTACACTTTATACTGCTTCTAGGTTTAGAAATCTCTATCATTAAATTTAAACCGATCTAAGACTTATAACTTCTTTTTTTACACTAGTTTAGTTATTTACTTGATAAGTAAAATTTGTTGTTCGTTTGACCTTCCTACATAACATGCACTCTTTTTAGGTTTAGGAGTCTTTTATCTTTGTTATGGAATTATAGTTGAATAGTTTTTGGATAGTTTTCTATTGTTGATCTATCTATATATAATTAAAACAAAGCATTTTTAAGGACTTGTGTTTGATCTTTAATTTTATTTTATAATTCAAACACATTATTTAATAATATCTATTTCATTTTTTTAATTGTATACTAATAAATATACATCATGAGCAAAGTTCATATTCTAAACTAGTTTTATGTAACAATGTCTGATTGGGTACAAAATTTAAGAAAGAAAGATTGATTGTTGAAACTTGTGATCTAAATCAAATAATAGGCTTTTATGTAGTTATAAATATCTTATTAAGTAAAGTACTCCCTCAATTTCAATTTACATGTCTTAGTTTAATCGGAGATGATGTTTAAGAATGTAATGAGAACATTGAATCTTGTGGTTTCCCGACGATTATAACATAACAAAAATAACCTTTTAACCTTGTGGTATTTAATATGTAGCTACCAATATATATGAAAGATGAGTTAACTAGATATAATTCTAGATGAATATATAAAAAGGTGAAAATCCAAATTAAAAGTTAAAACTACATCAGATGCGGACAGGGAATGGACACATAGACCTTTTTCCATGAAGGAGGTGAAAATATTATTAAATTATTCAGAAAGACAAGGCACTAAGGTTAGATGGTTTAACATATTGTTTCTCAAAAACTTATTGGTGTATAATTTTGGAAGATGTACTAAAACGGCACTTCTATTTAGAGTCTTGATTCAACTTTCATTGCACTTATTCCTAAGAAGAAAAGTGCCTGAGAAGTGAGATTTCAGGACAATTAGCTAATTGGGTAGTATTTAGAAAATAATTGCAAAGCTAATGGCTGAAAGACTAAGAAAAATGATTGCAAAGCTGGTTTCAGCTAATCAAAATGGTTAAAGCCAGGCAAATTATTGATGTTGATATGGTTGCTACGATAAGGGAAACGAGATTGAGATAATTTGGTTATGTGAAGAGACGAGGTGCAGATGCCTCATATAGTAAGTAAGAGGAGAGGTAGAAGTAGGTCGAAGAAGTATTGGAGAAAGGGGATTACACAGGACATGGTACAGCTTTAGGTTACCGAAGACATGACTTTAGATAGGAGGGTGTGGAGGACGCACAATAGGGTAGAAGGTTAGGAAGGCAGGAGTGCTGCCATGTTTTCGAGGGGTTAAGCTTGTAGGAGTTTATCGTTGTACTAGCCATAGTATCGTAGTTCTTGCTTGTAATATCTATTGTAGTCTGTTGTTTATTATATTTCGATTATCACATTATTTTGTTGTCCTTTCTTGTAGTTTGCCCTGTTTCCCTTGTTAGTTGCTATATTGTCTCCATTGTTGCCTACTCTTTTGTACTTGCAATTGCTACACTAGAGCCAAGGGTCTTCCGCAAACAGCCTCTCTACCTCCACGATCCACGAGATCGTGCTAAGGTTTGCATACATTTACCTTCCCCATACACCTCACTTGTGGGATTTCACTGGGTGTGTTGTTGTTGTGGTATGGTTGCTAATAAATGCTTGTAATACCTAAACAAGAGGGATTAAGGGGTGGCTTGCAAGCTAAATTTGGATAAGGAATTTGACCTTGTTAATTAGGGGCATATTTGCTATATCTCATGAAGCAAATGAATTTTGGAGGTGCCCCCGAAGCTTAAAGGTAAGTTCTACAGAGTGGCAGTCCGATCGGCTATGTTGTATGGAGTAGAGTGTTGGTCTGTTAAGAACTCCCACATCCAAATTTGAAGGTGGAAGAGATGAGGATGTTGCGATGGATGTGTGGCCATACTAGGAAAGATAGGGTGAGGAATGAGATTATTCGGAAGAAGATGGGAGTGGCTTTGGTGGAGGACAAGATGCGAGAAATGAGGTTACGATTGTTTGAACACATGATGAGGAAGGGCTCTGATGCTCCAGTGAGTGCAGAAGTGTGAGACACTGGTTATGGATGGTTTTAGGCGGGGTAGAGATAGGCCGAAGAAATATTGGAGCGAGGTGATTAGGCATGATATGGAGCAGTTACAGCTTACGGAGGACATGACCCTTGATAGGAAGGTGTGGAGGACACGGATTAGGGTAGAGGGTTAGGGGGTGGGAGTGTGTTGGTAATAGTAGGAGAGCGTTCTTTATTTGTGTCTGAAATTTCTTGTTCGTGGTGTTAAGTGATGTCTATAGTTTCGGATAGATAGTTTTTAGTATTATCTTGTGGTTGTAGTATTATCTTGTGGCTAGCAGTGTTAGTTTATTTTGCATACTCTACCAGTTTATATGCATTTATGTTCTGTGTTTGTTATACTGTTATCGGTCCTAAGTCGGAGGTCTATTGGAAACAGCCTCTCTACTTCACCTGAGGTAGTGGTATGGTCTGCGTACACTCTACCCTCCCCAGACCCCACTACGGGGGAATACACTGGGTATGTTGTTGTAGTTCTTCTCAGTTTTGATTAGTGGATGTCCTCGGGATACTTCGAGTCTCACGAAGAATTAAGGCAGGGGATCCCTCGTCTCCTTATTTGTTCTTGATGATGATGGAAATTCTAAGCAAAATGCTTCAAAAAGCAGAAAATTTGGATGGATTAGAGATCTGAAAAGTAGAAGAAGTGAGGGTGAAGAACGAACAGTCTTACAATCACACTTTATGCTCTGATTTTGTATGAATCTGAGAAAGATCAACTTTTACACCTCATAGGAGTTTTATTAGCTTTTGAAGTGGTATCAGGATTAAAATTGAATCTGGCTAAGAGTACAGTGTTCAGCATTAATGCAGAACATTGGATTGATGATACATTATGAGTTGTAAGATGGAGCAGCTTCCTACTATTTATTTAGGCACAAATTAGGAGCTAAAATTAATGATTAGAAGATGTCATTCCATAGGTGCAGGAAGTTTTTGAAAGGCGTAGCAGTAAATTGGTTCCGTGGTAAAAACATTACTTGTAACTTAGGAGATGATGTATACTGGTTAACAATGTGCTAGATGCTACAACCATTTATTTGATGTCTCGAATAAGAAATAAGAATGCCAGCAACAATGTAGAAAATTGAATGCTATGAGAAATAAGTTCCTTTGAGAAGGTAACGCTGACAATAGGAAGTTGCATTTGGTTAAATGGCAAGAGGTGATGAAAGAAAAAACGGAGGGGGTCTAAGAGTAAGAAATTTAAGGTTGCATAGCAAAAGCCCATTATTTAAATGGTTGTGGAGATAAATGATGAAAGCAACAGGTCCATAAGAGCACCTCATAGATTTTTGGACTCTCTGTGCAGTCCAATCCTCTCACATTTGAGGTAGTGGTATGGACTGCGTACACTTACCCTCCCCAGACCCCACTTGGTGGGAATATACTGGGTATGTTGTTGATGTTGTTGTTGTTGTTGTACAGTCCAATCCTCTTCTGACAGAGGAGTTTGGAGCACTATTAGCAGTTATGGAGTGAATATAGTCAGTTTGTAAAGCTGAAGCTGGGAAATAGAAATATAACCAATTCCCGTCTGATGTTGGCTGGAGAAAATGAAAGTCCGAAATCAAATTTCTAGGTATAGATTGATGTTCCACAGATAAGAATGGGAAGTAGCAGGTTTTACTCAAGTACTGGTTGGCAGTTGATCTTTAGGAGGGACCTCAATGACGGAGAAATAGATAAATTTTCTAATTGAACAGTGTCAACCTGGCGGGCAATATGTGATTAGTGATCTAGGCAGCAAAGAATGATGGAAAATTCACAGTTAGTAGATGTTACGCTCTATAATAGAAACAACAAAGGCTGTATGAATCAAATTGGCCATGAAAGGCATATGAAAGTCAAAAGGTACCTGTTAAAGCAGCATATTTGGATGGGAAATGGCAATGGAAGCTTGTTAAACCCAGGATAATCTATGGAAGAGAGGAATTACTTTATGCAACAGATAGTTAGATACTATACGTGCGAAGAGGCGTTAGAAACAGTTCATCGTCTCCTCATTCATGGCAAAGTGGCAAGACAGTGTTGGGATATTTTCCTTAATATGTATGGTGGTATTAACTATTAAGTGGCTTATGCCACAAAATGTTAAAGAGTTTGCTGGAGACATGATAACATAAAAAATGGAAAAACAATCAGCAGTCAGTGTAAAGAACAATCCCCATATGTGTTTTGTGGACAATGTAGCTAGAGAGAAACAACTGCTTCGAGGGAATAAGAGAACATATATCCAGGATTAAAAGTAGATGGTTTTTGAATTTGCTTTTTGGTGTAAAGAAGTGTTATAAAAAAATTGGAACACTACTTAGATTTCCTAGAAGAGAAAGGCGAAGTGTAGTTGATATGTTTCTACCAGCTGTTGGTCATCAGTCTTGATACTTCTATAAATAATAAATCTTTACCTTATAAAAAAAATACATCAAATTTCATAAAAGCTATGTCCTGACTGACATGAAAACTTATCCCAACATTTTTATTAGTTAAGACTATTCCAAAGAAACTTCACATCCAAAAGAATAAAGAACAAACAAACATCCTAACCCTCACATTCAAGCAATAGTTTATCTGCTAAGTAAAACACGTGTTGTATGCTTGAATAGACAGAAAAATAAGGTAGAGTTCTTCAAGGCAAATGCACTAGAAGAATGTCCACAAACTGAATTATCCCACCTCAATGTTAGCATACCAGCAATACTTTTTCCTCATTACTTGAAGATCTCCCACAGAAAGAAAGAGGTTGCTTCGATTCCGTGTAAATGGGGAAAAGAAACACAAATAACTCAGTTGTACAATGGATGTCTAGAAAACTAAAGAAGAATGAAGACCAATCAGGCCAACGTAGCAATTGAAATTTGTAAGTATCAAAACAGCAAAAGCTCAATGATGAAAGGGAACAATTAGTATCCTAAGGACAAGCCCTTTTAAAATTCTACCCACGTTCTACAGAAATGAGATTCTATCAATACCACTGATGCATAAAGTAAGCAACTAAAATAAAAACTGTAAGTAAATTATTAAAATTGATATTATTATTGTTGTTGTTATTGTTATTGATGCTATTGTTGTTATTGTTGTTGTTACTGTTATTATTATTAATTTATTATTATTCTAATTATTATTATCATTATTATGCAAAATAGTGGTGAATAGCTATAATAGGAAAGGAAAAAGGAAAACAAAAAGAAAAGGGAGGAGAGAAAGTATTAAAAAAACCATCCCAGCTCCAGCTACAATTATTTGACCAGATATCGCCTTCTGCGATAACAACTATTAGGACTATAGAGATATACACGGGAAAGCAAAATAAACATTAAGTGAAATAAGAATGACTTCTTTGATAATCTATTGTGTTTTATTCTATTATATTAAGAATAAATAGCAATAAATGATCACCTCTTTCCAATCTGGGATTCCACCCTCTGGAACCCAAATAGGATGGTCAAACTTGCAGCTATCTCCAAATTTACAGGTTCTTGTTTGCATATAATGGGCACAGTCCTTCTCTCCAGGCCTCTGGGGATATATAGACAAATTTCTTGCACTCTCGAATCTAGGGCGCTTGGCTAAAGGATTGGCTGAAAACCAAGCTTCAGCTTGACCAATTGTATTACGTGCACCCAAAAGTGTCTGATGATAAAGTGCTATGGTACATAATATATACATAAACACAAAAACACCAAATGTATATGTTATTATACATACAAGTATAGGATTTTATATTTACATAAGATAGTATTAGTAAATATGTGAAACAAGAAAACAAAGACTTATTGCAACTTACAATAATGTTTTTATGCATTAAATATGCATGCAAAATAGATATCTCGCAATTAAAAAAGAAATAGAAACTATAGGCATTTGCAAACTATGTTGCTAGGACTCTTCAAAAATGTCATAGGGTGAGTGTCGGATCCTTCAAAAGTAGAGCATTTTTGGAGGATCCGACAGGGGTGCGACAACATTTTTGGAGAATACGAGCAACTTAGTTTGCAAATGCTTATATACCAGTAAGATCCATCCAAAATATGTCTAACATTTTCTTCTAAAAAAAAATATGTCTTAACATTTTTTTGTTGATAACCGTGGTCTCCGGCCAGCTTGCACCCCTCGACTAATGCCACGAAATATCTGTTACCTCCCACAAACATGTACCAAGTAACCCTATCCACCAAAGTTAGGACAAATGAGAAGAAATCACTTAGTGTTTTTGTCTCTGCTGGGTTTGAGCCTGAGACCTCATAGTTCTCACCCACTAACCACTAGGCCACACCCTTGGGTGCCATCGAATATATCTAACATATAAAGAACACCATAACATTTTTGGACTCCTAAGAAAATTATTTGAAATTTTTTTTAATAGTATATAGATATATTTTACAGCTATACGAGAGGAGCAACTCAAATGAACGGTATTGGAGGAAGCATTGTTTTAAGTTAATTGCTGAATGGAACTGCTTACACGCTCACAGCCAGTGTAAGCCGCCAACTATACTTAACATACTATCACAATAAATAACGATACCCCTACCTCAAAACCAACCCCCCCTTCCTTGCAATTTCCAATATCGGTGGCATAAACTCAAAATGAAAATCAAGTCTTCCTCTCTCTCTTCTAAATCTAAGCAAAGGCAGCATGTACAAAGAATGTTCAATGAAGAAATCCTAGGGCCCGTTTGGTACGCAGATTAAATCATCCTGGGATAATAATCCCTTGACTAATTATACCGCATGGGAGATGGGATAAAATAATCCCAAGTTGGATGGGATAAGGTGGGATATCCCAGGATTCAGCCTCAATAAAGTCTATCCTGCATTTGGTAGATGGTACAAATTTATCTGTGTACCAAAAGTAGCACCCCCTCCAATTTCAATTTGTTTGGCCTGCTTTGCTTTCCTTTTTACTCTGTTTCAAAAGAATGACCATTTCTTTTTTTTTTAACAACTCTTTAGTTTCAACCTTCCCATGTCATATTTAAGACCATCAAGATAAAAGGACATTTTGGTATATTTCACATATCTTTAATTGAAGACCACAAAATTCAAGAGTCTATTTTTCTTTCTTTAACAGCCATGCCAAGTCAGAATACCAAACAAATTGAAACTGAGGAAGTACAATTTTTTTCTCAGGCTTACTCATGGAATATCTCACATTATCCCACGTACCAAACGACTCCTAAGGCGTATATTAGTCAGAAGCAGATGTAGTTCATCGACAAGTAAAAGCACAAACTAAATGAATAGAGAGGAACATCGAAGGGGAGGGGTGTCCCTTACCGTCAGAGGAGGAGCGCTTCAAGCTAGAAAAATAAGAGTCCGCAGCAACAACAGCAGAAGGTTGTGTAACATCGACACCAGGAGGTCCATATGAGGATTGAGTAGCCAAACCTGGAATCCTACTCGCAGTGGGAGTGTAACTATCACTTTGATTAAAGAGCATGCTGGGAGAGGAGGAAGGGAAGGAATAGCCGGAAGAAGTAAAATAACTGGAAGAACCAAGCAATGTCTTATTATCTGCAGAGAGATAGTCGTCCATGGATCTCGTCGTCGTTCTACCAAGGTTGCTCCCTGCCATTCCGGCGTTGCTGCTAGGGTTATACCCGTAAAGCTGATTCGCCATCTCCTGAGTACAGATTTCACTCGACACAGCCGACTGCAAATTTGCACACGAGCAAGGGAAAGTTTTGCTCTCGTTTATTTCCCCTACTTTGGTTTGTTTGTAGGTAAATAAGTCGAATAATACCCTAAAGTTTTTAAAACTGTTCATTGACGCCCACGTTAAAAGCTTCCAATAAGGTCCTTTTTCCATACTAGTAGTTCATTAGTAGCATAGATTAGTGTGCAATAAACCTAAAACAAATTGTAAGTAATCTTTGTAACAAATTTAATCATATTGATTGTAAGAAAAAGTTATCACATTATTACTGTATATAAATTAAATTCTAGTTTTATTATCTAACTAGTTTAGCCGCATGTGTAACTTTTGATTATTCAAAATTAGACCATTTTATCTATTACAAAGACTTGTAATAGTGCAAAAAGTTCAAATCACTTCTCAAAGATCCTTCACACTTTAATATAATAATGCAAACATAACATTATTTTATTGTAAGCACATATATATTTTACCACCAGAAGTTCAAGTGGTTAATGGATCATCAATTTTGTGTTTGTCATGCAGTACCTTTTTTTCTTGTTGTTAGAGGCTATGAGAGAAGCATGGATTTGAACCATATTAGTAGTACTACTTTTTTTTTTCTGTATTTAAAAATTTTCCTTACTTTTAAAGTTAAATCTTTAGAATTTGTCTAAAGTAAAGACTTTTAATGAATGACAAAAAGTTCAAATAATATTTCTAAGGTCATTCACACTTTTAATATATTATAGATTATAGATATAGATAAATACAAATATAAATACAAATACAAATACGTATCAAACAACCATGGTAGGCTTATGGCAGTTTATATGCTACTGTCATTTTCTTGCCATAAAAGTTAATTATCGAAAAGAAAAATATATGTTATTGTCATTTCATTATGTCATTTTCAAGTAAATTTGATAAAACAGTTAAGGTGAAGTGTAAAATACTAAAAAAAATGCACACATATGCAACGTACACATAAAGTCCGTAAAACAAAAAATAGGAGTCATTTTTTCACGTAAAATCAACCTAGACTATTGATAATATTTTCTTTCTTACTATATATTTTAGGACTTTAAAATTGCAAATAAGTTAATTTTGAATTATTAATTTCATATGAGTCATTGAAAACAAAAATCACAAAAATTTTATCAATTAACATTTATCTATCAAGAATACATGATTAATTATTAACTTCTAAACTAACAGTTGTCTATCAAGAATAGATGATAATTTATTTATCGTAAACTTCAAAAATATATTAAACCTTTTAAAAACTTACCTCATTTCACAAATAAATTTATTTTCTTAATCATAGATACTATCAAAATTTCATTGAATAAGAAAATTCTATACATAAACTTGTTTTTTCCCTACATACGTTTTGGAACCTGTAAAAGTAAAAGACAAAAGAAAGAAGTACGTGAACTGAAAATCAAATAAAGAAAGACAAAGAGGATAATGACTATGAACGTAATAATATGACTCGAATCAAAATTAAAATAAGAAGAAAACTAAAAATAGAATAAGTCAATGTTTATGTTTCATGTAAAATTTGATTGAAAATATTACTTAAATAGAATTGTAAAAGTTCTTTTTATATAAAGTGAAATTTTAATTGATTTAAAAGTATTAAATATTATGACTTCTTATCTAGATGTAATAAGGACTTTTCATTCATTTTAAAAATTTAAATAATGATAACTGACTTTTTAGAAGAAAAAAATCCAACCTAAATAATGTATAATATTAACTTATTTAAAAACAAAAATCCCAAACCAACTTTTGTCTTTTTCAAAAAAATCCAAAAAAGAGACATAAAAAGCAATTTTGTAAAATAAATAAATCAAGTCTTATTGTTTTAAATAGGGTTGTACACATCAAATCGAAAAACCATACTAAATAAAATTAATAAAACTCGATTATGCATAATTTGGTTTGGTTTAATTTTGTTATTAAATAAAAAATACTAATAAAATATGTAACCCTTCGTATCTTGTTCTCACTTCTTTGCTATATACTCCTCCAATAGTATTACGTTTTATTTCATTTATGATTTTCAACTTTTATAAGTTCAACATCGAGTAGATTTATAGATTTTTTATATCTTATTAAATTTAATTTAATTGATTTAGTATTTTTAAACTAATAAAAAAAAATATTAGTTGTCATTAATTCTGATGACTTCTAATAAGGAAAAGTTTTATCACAAATATACTTAATTAATTTTTAACTCTTAAATATTAAAAAAAATAATGAAAAATGATTTTGTCTAAAACAAAGACTTTTAAAAAAGGAAAAAAAGTTCAAACGACATTTTTAAGACCCTTCATACTTTTAATATATTATAGATATAGATTATAGATATAAATTAACTAATAAAGGTTAATTAACTTATTTTATTGCTTTGTTGAGGTCATGTACTACGTGGAGCAGCAAAATGGGGGTCATGGTTATTAAAGCAACACTTTTGACCCAAATTATAAAAGTCATTCAAGTTTCTCGTTGGTGGTAACCTTTTCTTTAAAAAAAAATACAAATATGGGCTAGATGCCCATTTTATTCATCAATAATTTTTTTTTTTTTAAAAAAAAAAAAAAAAAAAAAGCAACCCAAGTTTACTATAAGACTAAGGCCCAAAAATGGCCAAAGCCCAAAATCCAAAAAACAAATAAGAAAAGAAAAGTTCAGTCACAAAATAACAAAAATAGATACCTCTTGGGTAGGAACTAGAAATAGTAGTACAGTCAGCAGGTGAGCAATTCTCCGAAGAAAATGCTGAAGTAGTTTATGACCCAGCAACATCAAGTGTAGTAGGCACAAGCACAAGTTAATTTTGTGACAAAGAAAGCTACCGCAGACTTGCAGATTCAAATGGGCCGACTGTCCACCTCACTTTATGATGTTTATAGGGTGTCTTTCCTAGTGATATAGAGACACCCAAGTAGGTTAGGTTACAGTGATTACTTTGAGAAGTGGGCGAGATTTGTTAGATCCAGAGCCTCTAAAGAGAAGAGTAGGTCATTGGGTAGATGGGCTTGAAAATCTTAAGTATCCACCTTCTTTTCCATTAAGGTTGATTCCAATACCAACTCCAGAGTCGAAGTTTGTGCAAGAAAAACTAGTTGAGAGATAGGCTAATGAGTAGTTTGAGACTGCAGCTGGTAGACTTTCACCACCATTCCCACAGAGATTCCAGGAAACTAAGAAAGATGAAAATTTTAAGAAGTTTATTGATATCTTCAAGAAACTTCATATCAACATTTCTTCGATTAATATGTTGAAGGATATGCCTAAATATGTCAAGTACTTGAGAGATGTGGTGGCTGGTAAGAGACGATATGTGGAGTTTGAGACTTATGGTTCAACATATGTTGCATGAGAAAATTCTTTGCGTTAGTGAGTGTAACTCTATTCTTATAACTATTCATGTGATGTTGTGAATACTTGTGAGTGATTATGGATTCTCTTGTAGTGAGGGAATATGATTGATGAAAGATGGGTAAAGTGTTTGCTTTCTTGGTTAGGTGATATATGAGTATTTACTAATATCATAGAGTCGGTTTTGAGGTTGGCCTTGGAGTAATTATTCATGAAGTTTTTAAATATGTTGAACAAATAAAGCATATGTGTTAAAAATTTGTCATTTATAGTCATTGTCGTCTTAGCTTGAATAAACTTGTTTCCATTGGTTTCGTTTGTAATAGAGTCTAGGCCATGAGTGTATGACTTACTTGAGGACGATCAAAGATCTAAGTGTGGGGTGTTGATGTGAGGCTCAAAGTCATGCATTTATACTATCATTCGCATCATATGTTTTTTTTTAAGATTGTTTGGATCTTAATTGATGTGAATTACACTTAATTTGCTTATTTTTATGTGCAGGATGGAGATTGATAGAGTTCGAGCATAATTAGAGCATAATTGAGCTTTAAAGACTGGTTAGGAGCCAAATATGCTAATCATGAATAAGTCCAAAGGTGTTGGACTAAGATAGGAGATTAATGGGAGCGAAGCAAGAAAAAAATAGAAAAATAGCACTAAGGGGGTGCCCGAGGCATCGCCCTAGTACAAAATGTTGCCTCCCTCATGCCAAGACCAAGTTGTTTCCCAAATGGCTTAGGGCGACACATGTGGCACGCCCTTAAGACAAAAATAGTCCAACTTTGGCCTGGTCTAATTTTAAGTGGGTAAACCCATCTCGGATCCTTTGGGACTCTATATAAACCTCCTTTAGGTCATTTTTATTGAGGATCTAAGTCTAGAAACTCAAACAAGAGGCAAAAACCTAAGTTTGTTAGATTTTTCTCTTTTTTATTATGTAAGATGTTACTCTCGTTTTATATTCTTCAATCATTTCAAAACTAATTATTCATGAAATCAATTGCTTGTGATCAATTCATGAGTAACTAAGCTTCTAGTATTAGGGTTGGTTAAAGACATGAAGGTTGATGTTTAATTATTATATTATATACGGAAAAGGGTCAGAAATACCTTTCAAATATTAAAATTGGCTCAAGAATTCCCTTCGTTTACCTATTGGGCCAAAAATACCCCTCCATCCACCTTTGTGGTTCAAATATATCCTCACAACTACCAGAATTTTTTTAAACCATAATTAGAAATTCTATTAAACACGTGACAACTTTTTATTGGTTGTAAATTAAATTAATTAAAATACTAAATTAAATTCGGATTCAATCAAAGTACCCCACCCGACCCGAACTAGACCATGATGCAAAGATTTGGCTTCATGTAGTGATTTAGCTTCTTTTGATATACAGGGAAGTTGGTCGAGAAGACCATGATGCAAAGATTTGGGGTGGAAAATATTAACAACCACTTCGTAAGTTTCAACACTATATGCGATTCAACTCAAGTAAGTTTCCTTACATCCTTGATGTCCCTAAATTTCATTGTATATACTGATGACATTATATGCTTGTTTTTCCTCTTTACCTTTAGACAATCTAGTTACAAGATGACTTAAGTCTAGTTATAGTTTGTTACAAATTGATTTTCTACATCTATCGTTCTGTATGATGCATATCCATTTTTGGCATTTTTTCTCTTATAGTGCCAACCTCAGTTTCTTCAGCAGTATACGTCTGTTAATATATGTCAAAGTTAGTCTATTCTTTCCTAGCCCAAACTACTAAATCGTCGTCTTTCGTTTTAATATTGCCAGTCATTTCTTATCAAACCATTGTAGGACCTTCTGTATTTTCCTTCATTGTGCTGCTTTATATCACTATTGACCAATAATTTATCCCTACTTTTAACAGGAGCGTCAAGATGCAATGTAATATATAAGTTGGTGGACGAAAAACTGGATCTTATGTTAGTGATTGGAACTCAAGTAACACTTCACATCTACAGGAGATTGCAGAGGAACGTGAAATTCCCTCATACTGGATTGACAGTGAGCAGAGAATAGGTCCTGGAAACAAAATAAGTTACAAGTTAATGGTGAGCTGACTTACCCCATGTTGCTCAGACTCATAAAAAATGTTAATGGATCCGTGTCGGGTTCGCCAGAAGTAGTATATTTTTTAAGAATCCGATACAGGTACGACATTGAAAATGAAGAGTCCACGCAACTTAGGACTTACCCCCTGTGATTTGCAACTAAATTTGAAAAGAGTATTTTGGTTCTCGTGCCCTCATTATTTTAATAGTATGGTGAGTTGGTCGAGAAAAAGAATTTCTTACTAGACGGTCCTATGACAGTTGGGGTGACATCTGGTGCTTCCACCCCTGATAAGGTAACTCTACTGAAGCTGCTAATATGGTTGTGCTTCCTGCTTATATAACTCCCTTATTCAAGCTAATTGGCAGAGTTGATAATGTGTGTTCTGTATTTACTTGTGGTCAACATACCTTATATTCTTTCATTCCAGTTACCAATAAAGGGCTAGTTCATCAGCTCATAATTAGCAACTTAATAGTTTTATCATTGGAATCAATTTCAGAAAGTAGTAAAGAACACATAAAAAGTTGCCACGTGTTTAATAGAATTTCTAATTATGGTTTAAAAAAATTATGTTAATTGTGAGGATATATTTGAGCCACAAAGGTAGATGGAGGGGTATTTTTGGCCTAATAGCTAAACGATAGGGTATTCTTGAGCCAATTTCAATAGTTGAAAGGTATTTTTGGCCCTTTTCCATATTATATAATTTTGATTTCCATTATTGAGTGATTTATCATCTCTTGATCTTAATTGTTTAGTAACTTGATCATCTATCAAACACTATCTATAGTGCATAGATTGGACTAGAAATAGAGAATTTATGTATGTAATTAGGGATCGGTTGTGAACTATATATGGAAAAGGGAATGATTCGCTAATGTGGATGGAAATATACCTATTAGCCTTACCAAGTTGATAAGGAAGATAAATCACACGACATTTACTATCGAACGACGACTATAGAATATAGGGGTTAGGAATAGTTGAGGAAAACCTAGAGTTATTGTCAAAACGTTCAATATGGTTTAAATCAAACCCTAACTAGTAACTCGGGAAATTAACTAAACTTATGGTTTGAAACTCAACTGGATTGTTCAAATATCATATCTTTGGATTATCTCTTTAATCTGAATTTCAAACTACCAATCCACGACTTGTCTCAAATTGCATTTACTTGCATTTAAAACAAACAAATCACTCTTGATTGTTGGTTACTTACTGTATAGCGCATATAAGAATTCAAACTAGTTAACCAATTCATCAAATCTCTGTGGGTGCGATATCTAGACTAAAATCCTATATTACTTACATGACTCCATACACTTGCTTGTGTGTTTGGATGTAACACCTGCATAGATGTTCATCATCTCATCTACGCAGGACCCCCACATCCCCATTACTTCCTATACAAGCAACTAATACATAAACACTTTGAAAAATAGTCAAAAAAAGTTTCAACTTGCTTTAAAGGAAGTCCAAAAAGTCAAATCGAATCTTTACTCTTCCGAAGAGCCTCTGAACAAGGCCAATATGATCAAAAACATATTCTACATAAGAAAATAAAATTATAGACACTCATATTACTATGCTTAAATTTCATATTCAAAAAGTAAAAGCAAAGCCCATAAGGGAAAAATTGAAATTTTATTTGAAAATCACGGTTATCCATACCTTAAGGAGTTCAATCATGACATTTTGTAGAAAACAGACTTTAAATTGACTCCCAAATCATCAAAACTTTGATTTTTAACTCTATCTCAAAATCTCTAAAATTTTCAACTAGAAAAAACTAAGATTTAAAGATGAAATCATAAATAAATTATTAGAAAAAGTGTAAAAATAGTAGAAGAATCATACCCCTAGAAGAATCATAGAAAAATACCTTTTGAATCTCCCATAATTAAGTTCTCGAGCTCCAAAATTGAGCTGTAAAAAATATAACAAAAATTGAAAACCCACTATTTAAGTTACAACAATATTTGCACCTGGCGGAGAGTTGATCGCGAGTACGGTCCCATAGGAGCAGTAAATGCTCCATAGTGGTGGAAGCCACTAGCCATGCAGGCTTCCGCAAGATCGGACTTGTCCAACATGAGTAAGCTCGTAAGTGTAGGAAAATTCTGTAGTTTGACTTCACAGGTGCGAATGAGGCTCCACAGGAAAACCTGGTTTTATACAACTCTGCAGGATTAGTCCCCTAGTCATTGGTGCAGATTCACAAGTGCGACCCAAGAACCATAGGAGTGGCAACACACAACAACAACAACCAACTATACCAACTCAGAATCAACCCTCAAAACTAACATAAAACCTTGTAAGCACAAAGCCAATATGTTAAAAATGACATTCTAGACTTAATGAAATCATCAAATCATCGAACAAAGTTCATTTTCAATGGATGTTGATCAAAGTCAACTCTATGTCTTAAGCTTTTAATTTTCTAAGCAACTACTTGAAATTCATCCACACGCCTTGAAACTCAAACCAAAGGTCCTCCTAACACCAAAATGATATTTCATAGATAATAAAATCCTCATACGACCATGATAACACCAAATGTTGACCAAAGTCAATTTGCCAACTCGAAAACCTTTAAAAAAATAAAAAAACTCAAGAAATACTCAACCAAATACCTTAGGAACCATGCCATCCACACTCGCAGACTGATGAAATTAAGTAGGAGTAAGATTATAAAAATACACAAAAAATTAACACAATGGGTGTTACACTATATAACACTTGCCTACTGCCTATCCACTTACGAGATTCGTTGATGTTGTGTCTATGACGCCGACCAATAAGGACCTTTTGCGTGATTATTCATAGTGCCTTAGCCGTGGGCATTCTCTCATAATTATTCAAAACCTTTAATTTACTGCATTGTTTTAGTTTACGTTTAACTATAACTCTCAAACTCTTGTGGTTATGTTTGCACTTGCCTAATCTTAATAGTTGAACTAGTCTTGGATAATTGCTTAACACTAGTCCCTTTGAGATCGATACTTGGCTTTCTTTAAGGCCACTATTTTACTTGGGTGGACCAGTACACTTGTGTGTGCGCAACAAGTTTATAGTGTTGTTGCTAGGGACTTATAAATTGGTAACCGTCTTAATTTTAGTTTTGCCTTTTGATTTTGTGAGTGCTAATTACTTGATCTTAGTTTCTGAATTTACAGACACATTTCAAATCTAGTAAGCTGGCAAGGAATAGGGAGTTGGTTGAACCAGATCTTGAACCTGAGCAATGCTTACACCAACAAAGAAGAGAAGCAATACTTTTTTATAGAATCCCTCAAATTCAACAAGAGAAAGATCATCCTGCACCTATGGCTGAAGAATCACTAGCCCACAGGACAGTTCGTAAAATGGCAATCTTAGTTGCAATTAATATTACCTCTGCCATCCACAAACCCACTGCAAGAGGTAGATTTGAGTTAAAACAAAACATGGTGCAGCTTTTGCACAACAGCGGGAAGTTCATTGGCTTATCACACGAAGATCTACAGGTTTACTTGTAGAATTTTCTAGAGATTAGTGACAAGTTCATACCTATGGGAGTATCCACTGATTATGTGAGGCTGATACTGTTTCCCTTCTCACTTTTAGGATAAGCCAAAAAGTGGTTGAACGCTGAGTCGGCAAGGTCAATCACTACATGGGATGAGTTGGCCCAAAAATTACTCATCCAATTTTTTTCATCAGATAAGACTACGAGTTTGTGCAGTAAGATATTGAGCTTTAAATAAAAGTTAAATGAGAACCTATATCATGCTTGGGAGAGGTTTAAATAACTTCTTCGAGGCTAACCATATCACTAGCAGTCCAATGAGGTATTAACTCACACTTTTGTAGAAGCTTTTGAAAATAATACAAAAAATTTGTTAGATTCAGCTGCAGGTGGTCAAGCACTGGAGAAAACATACGCCGAGCGCTATACCTTATTGAACTGCATTGCTCAAGAAAATCCTGACTGACATAGTGACATGTACAAAAACTTAGTAAAAAAGGCTGTTGTAATACCCTAAGTTTTCAGCTCTAGACCCATCACCAGATAGGCCATTAAATTAACTTTTCAACGCCATAAGTTCTGCCCTAATTCGATATCGTGGCAAAAAGTTATGGAAATTTTCCTAAGGGTCTATCAAACTGTCAGTGACAACGACCAGGCAATGACCTGTTACTAAACATAACGAGTCATTGTATGGAGTCATTGCCACGGTAGTGAGGTACCCCAAAAATTTAGCCCCATGGTGATAAGTCCAGCAAATGACTTGTTATCAGTCCTAACGAATCGTTAGGTGGACCCATTGTTATAATAGAAAAAAACCAAAAAATTAGGACCTTGACAACAACTACTTCTAACGACTCGTAATCAGACCCAACGAGTCGTCAGGAGAAAAGTCATTGTCATAATAGTAAGGACCCAAGGATCAGGTCATGACTCCATGCCATGACTCGTGACCAGTCATAACGAGTCGTATCCTAAATCATTTCAACTAGAACCAATAATTTCCTACGCGATTTTAAAAGGTGTTTTGGTTCATTCCCATTCTTTTAATCTCAAACTCACATCGTTTGGGCACTCCAACATCAGTTATTGAGGGTTAAATTTACCCTAACACCTCATAAACTCCAAAGTCATTACACTTAGCCAAAAAGAAATAATTTTTATCTTCTCCAAAGCAAGTTAGTTTTTTTCTCAAGAACAAGCTCCAATTTCCAAAGGATTTCTCCAAGGCTTCCACTTTAGGTATACTGGGTTTAATCAATGGGTCCCCTTCCACCCATTGAGTCCCAAAAAGCTTCTAAATTCTCAAGTTTACTTTATCCTCAAGTTATGTTCTATGTCAAATATGAAGTTTTCTATAATTTACTCAATTTACTTTGTAATTATACCATAAATACATGTCTTCCCAAATGAGTGACATCTTTCATGCTAAAAAATCATGAATTTCTTTATTATTGATAAATTATTAAGTTTGGGATATGTTTGTAAAGTTTTCCACTATGATCAGCTTTAAAATTATCATCATGTTCAGTTGCATTAAACAAAGATGGTGGATTATGAACACCTGATACCTAGGATTTCATGCATGAACCAGTTGACATGTTTTGATCACTTCAGATTATGCATATGTTGTTTTTACTGGACTTCACTATATTGAGCGCGCACGCGTGCTCGCACACACACACATATATATATGTATTAGTTTTTAGTATCGTTCAGTTGGTAGTGGTACTTAGCACCGAGCAAACGTCAAGATGAAGGCTCACCCGCCAATTTAGGACTGAGACCTTTAGAAAAATTCCCTAAGTTCTAGAACTATGACGCCACCGTAGGTTATAAGGGGTCACCCGACAGTTAGGAATGACACCCTAGTCTCTCAGGACATTAGTTTTATGGATCTACACTAGCTATTATTGGTACCCTTGGCAAGGTACTAACACCCTTACAACTACGGTTATAGGTTGGACCCTGATTTTGCTCAGATTGGGGTATGTCAGTTATTATTAGCTCCCATAGTCCTAAGTTTTTTTTTAGTTTATGTTCAGTTTAGGTTTGCTTGACCAAGTATTCAGATATTCAATTATTCAATTATTCAGTATTTAGTTTTTCTGTTAACACGTGGTTATACTTGGTTTTGAATTCAGTTTTCATGTTCATGCATTCATAGTCAGTTTATGTTATCTAATTTCCTATCTCACATACTCAGTACATTCAAAGTACTAATTGCATACTTTCCTGCACAATATTGTCTCATAATATAGGTTTGAATGTTCAGTACCCGAACCATACTTACCTTATTCTCGCACCACACTCAGCAACAAATATTGGCGAGTCTTTATCATGTGAGGGCCAACTATTAAACATTTATTTTCTTACAGTCTATTTGATTTTAGTCAGTTAGAGTTAGTTGGTGGTTTGTCCCAACAACTCATCTTGTTTAGAGGCTTTCAGACAGATGTTTAGATTTCTTCTTTTTAAGCAACCACTCCCTCAAGTACTTAGCATACTTGGGCATACCCCACAAAATATCTAACAAAGCTAAGTTAATGTGAAGCTCTCTGAATGTGTCAAAGAACTTCTTAAAACATGCATCCTCCTTTTCTTTTTTGTGCTTTTGTGCGAAAGTAATTTGCGGCATCTTCTGCTCCACTTGCTCAACATCTTTTCCTTTAGAGTACTAAGACTTTCTCAATTTTTTAGCAACTTTGTCATTTACCTATTCAGTCACCATATCAGCATCCACCTCTTTAGTTGTCTTTGGAGGGTCTCCATGAAGCTCTTTACCACTCCTCAAGGTGATTTCCATAACTTGTTTTGGATTTTTTTATCTCTGAGCAACCCACCTTGAGGCCTGCTATTTAATGTTTTTGATAACTACCCCAACTACAACTTTAAACTTCTTGTGGCCGCCTACTAATTTTTTACGTCTTCCACCAACTGCATTTGATTAGCTAGAATTTGCTTCATTATCTCTTCTAAGTTGCTAGTTGACTGATTCCCTTGTGCTTGTGGTTGCTGAATTTGTTGTTCTTATGTGTGCTATGGCTGGGTATGCCACTTCATGTTGTAGGCATTACCAAAATTTGGCGTTTGATCATTGCCCACATACATTATCGATTCTGGATTGAAAGAACACATAGCCATTGAATAGCCACTATTACCACAAACTTCACACCAACCTACAACATATTGGATTACATTGATTGTGGCTGCAGGCTGTGCTACTCCCAACTTTAGACTGCTTATTTGATTTTGCAATGTAGAGATTTGAGCAGATATGGTAGTGAATTGGTTAACCTCTAATACTCCCACAACTCTTTTTGTAGCGCTCCTAGAATCTAAATGCCATTTTGGATTTCCTTGAGCTATGCGGTTCAATAAAGTGTACATCTCATCATATGTCATCTCAAGAGCATGACCACTTGCAGCTGAATCTAGCAATATTTTTGTATTATGATCAAGATCCTCTACAATAATATGAGCAAATACCTTATTGGACTATTGATAGTGTGGACAATCCCGAAGAAGTGCTTTAAAACACTCCCACACATGATAAAGATTCTCATTTGGCTTCTATTTTAAGTACACTATCTCACTGCAAAGTCTCGTAGTCTTGCAAGATAAGAAAAAATGAATAAGGAATTTTTGAGCCATGTCATCCCATGATGTGATTAAATTTGCCGGTTACGCATTCAACCATTTTTTTGCTTCCCCTAACAGTGAAATAGGGAACAACGTCTGTAACGCCCCGAAATCTCATCTCAAGACGTCACACGGTGCTTAAGGCTACAAGTAGCCCTAAGCTAACCCTTTGAGCCTGTTATTACTTCTAACACTTACTTTAGGATAATTAAACCAAGCAATAAACACATATTATGCCAAATTAGGATTGAGATAACTGAAAACAATATATGGATAACAAAATACTGGTAATCTGGAACTCCACTAACAGTCTGACAAGCCTCTACTTACTAAGGGACTAGAGAGTCATTGGGATAAACCCTCAACTGACTCGAACTGAAATGAAAAACAATAAACAACTGCTATCAAGACTGAAATCGGGGAAATAGGTCCTCGAACCATGAGTACTCACCAACTGCGAAAGTGTAGACAAGGTACTCGGAGATCATTGGCCTAAACCTACATTATGAGATAATATAGCACACAGACGTATATGTAGATCAGTACTTTGAGGATGTACTGAGTGTATGGGGGTGTATGCATTAAGTAAATAATATCAATAATCTTGGTAAAAACCATGCATGCAATTATGAATGACTCATATAGCTTGAGTAAGTTTGAAATATAAAGTTCATAAATCATAAATAGTGAAATATGTGATATAAACCTTGTGAGTCATCATACTTAACTCTAAATTCTATATTCTCCTCTTATTCTTAAAGCTTGTAAGCAAAAGGAAATCTTAAATAATAACTTTCAAACTTATACTTTTGAGTTAAAGAGAATAAGGATCTTCTTAAAACTTTAGAAACTCAAAGACTTATGATTATTGAACTTTGGGACTTAGGGAACTTTAGGAATCTTTAGAAACTTGGGAGTTTCTTCTAACCGACATAAACCATGTAAGCTTACATGGAGTCCAACGTCTTGCCCATGTTGGAGAGAGCTTTTCTACCCTTGCCATAAGAATAGAACCTTAACTTTAGTGATCACTATCTCGGCCTTGGGCCCATAAATCTCAATCCTATGGTGTCATGTAGTTCTGGGGTATGAGACCTTGGAATTATACCCAACTCGGTGCTAAATACTATTCCCATACTTAGGCTCAGAACTTTTAGGAATTCCACCTTAAAATAACTCAAAGGTCTATAATGAAGACCAAATTATGCTTCTCTTAGCTTTAAATCATAAGTAGTGTGGATTCCTATCTTAGCTTTTAAAAGTACTTATCAAAACTTGTCAACAAAACTTAAGATCATAATTCCTTTATAAATTCATCACTTGTACTTAAGACTCAAAATATAAAGCTTTAATGCATCAAAATCATATTTAAACTTCGTGCTCAACTATCATCTCAATCAAGATATTGGAAAAATAACTCATAGTATGAATCTCATGATTTCAATATCTCAAAATTCATGCTTGATAACAAAACATTCATAATCATCTTAAAATCTGGAAAATTTGGAAATAGGCATGGAAATATAAATAAAATCATGTAATTCAACCTTTAATCCATGGAAAATCTCAAAATCTTGCAAACAATAATAATGGGTATAAACCCTAACTTCAATTTCATGGAAAATCTCATAATTTGCAGAAATTTGTATTTAAAATAAGCCTTTTGGCACAAGGGTGAAAGAGTTACCCTTGTTCAAATCCACATACCTTAGATTATGAATTTAGATGAACAAGATTGCTCGAGACTCTTTTTGGTACTCTTGAGTGAGGGTTCTTGAAGCTTTTGACTTGGGAACCTTTAATCTAAACCTAATTTGTAAGAACTATGGTGAAATTTTAGAGAAGGAATTGGGTTTTGCTCTTGAGGGTTAATCTTGAGAGAAAACCTTAGTTTTTGATGCTTTGGATGAATCTGAAGTTCTATGCTTCGTTTTGATATATCTAGGTGTTAAAAGAATGGAAAAAGACCAAAAATTCCTTTTAAAAACGACTTTAAATCACAGAACGGAAGTGTACAACGGGCTGGGCGATGGTCCGTCGCTGGCTCGACAGTCCATCGGTCCTTCCCGTCATACTTGGCCAGAATGTGGTCTCACTACCTCCATTGTGACGGTTTGGGTAACGGTCCATCGCAAGCTCGACGATCTATTGGCCCTTTCCATCGCACTTTGCCAGAAACTATTTTCACTGCCTCAGTTGTGACGGTTTGGGTGATGGTCTGTCGCTAGCTCGACGGTCTGTCGTCCTTTTTTGTCGTGCTTGGGTGGTTTAGACTGCTTTCTGTAATTTTGCCATAACTTTCTTCACCGATATCGAGTTTTGGTGAAATGGGTATCATTGGAAAGATAATTCAATTTCCCACACGATAAAAAGTCAAAATTAGTAAAATTCTATATGATTTAAACAAAATTCACTTAAGAAGTCCACCCTTAATCTTCTAGAGACAAAATTATGCTTACAGAAAGTTTGGGGTAGTACAACGTCATCCTCTCATAATCTTTATTCACACCCGTAGGAATGCATATGTCACTGATTTCTAGGAAATTTCACAAGTGGACTTGTGGATCTTCATGTGAAAGCCCAATGAACTGTCCTCTGCTAATCAGAAGCTATACCATATTCTTTTTAAGCTCAAAATTGCCTCCAGCTGTCGGTTACTAAAATGGGGAGGTCAAATTGGTTGGAAGTAGGATTGCCACTTCTCTTACTATCTTGCAGGCTGCTTGTTGGTCAGCCATTGGAGCAGAATTTTCTTGATTTTCTTGGATTTGCGAAATCCGGGGGAAAAGGATTGCTTCTCTCTTGCGTTAATGGAAAAGTTGCTCAGGCTTGGAGCTTGGTTCAACCAAGTCCTGATACCTTGCCAACTTACTACTTTGTAAACTTGTTTCATGCAAATACAAAACTAAGACCAAGCGTAGAAAACACCAAAGAAATCTAAAAGTAAAACTAAGAATAACACATTTTCCAAATTACAAGTCCCCAGCAACGGCGCCAAAAACTTGACAGCGCCCAAGCATACAAGCAAGTGTACGTGGTCTACCAAGTAGTAAAGTGGCCTTCAAGAAAGCCAAATATCGATCCTACAAGAACTTGATCCAACAACAGTTCAATTTTAGTACACAATTTAAATTCAATTGATGCAAGAGTAACCAAAGATAGAGTTTGGAAATTGTAACTTGAAATTAAAGTAAATAATGCGTAAATAAAAGTCTTGAAGCAATCAATGGAGTAAAGCCCAGGGTCAAAGCACTTTGAGCAATTATATTATGTTATTGAACTTCTTCCATTAACTTGCTTATCTTGGTTGTTGATTCATAGGGTTAATTGCATGATCTTGGTCTCCCGACCTATAATCTTTTACCTAATATGGACATTACAACTGTATAGTTGAGCGGGGACACAATAATTCAATCAAGTATTTGAAAGCTATCATCCTACGGTTGAATCAAGGAAGGCATCTAAGTACATCCCTATCCTAAATGCTAATTTAAATTCCTTATTTTATAAAAGAATACGAACCCTACTTTGTTCATCTCCACGTTCTATCTCCCTATTCCCTCTCCCGAGATCAAAAGGTCGATCATATGTATATTTTTTAGTATTCAATCCATCAAATAGTTAATTTAAAGATGAACACAACCAAATATGATAACCAATTTAAATGAAATCAATTCAAAACAATAGTTAATCAATATCCAAATATTTGTATGAATGATTAAAACTATAAAAAAACTAAAAATAAAGAATATAAAACCTAAAAAAAGTTGTGAAAGCCTTCAATGTTGTTCCAATCGACCTAGGGTGTTCCAAGATTCTCCAAGATGTGTTCTAAGACGTTATATTTATAGTAGACAAGTCATAAACCGAATGGGATTAGGTTTTTGCATCATTCTTTTCCAGCTGGGCACATTTTTCCTAATTTTGATACTCATCATATCGCGTTAAGTGACCCATTGTCATTAGCCTGCGAAGTGGTTCAATCGCGTTGAGATTCTGGATGGGACAATCGCTAATTAGCTCTTTACCGCGATGTGGTACCTCCTTTACTGCTATTAGGATCACGATGCGGTAGTGGGTCACCATTTTGGGCCCCTTTTTAATCATTTGGTATGTCGCACGCGCCCATTGACCAATTCATGCGCCTCCACTCGCCCTAAACATTCCAGGTATCTAAATTGCATCAAGTTTGTGTATTTTTCTTTTGTTGATCCATTACAAGCCTTTTTAAGTTGTTTTTACTTGATTTAAAGCTTGTATATCCTGAATATATTATCATAATATTTAAAAAAAGCATCCTATATCATTAAACACAATAATTTAGACCTCAAAACAACATAACATCCTCAATGGTGAATAAACAACACAAGCTAAGACTAGGCTAGTTTCCTTGATCTTCAACTTTATGTTACGACTCTTAATTTGAATCAATTGAACTTTGAAAATTACACACAAGTTGATCCATATATAAATACACTAAAATGACCTTAGAAACTCTTTAAAACACACTAAAATGCAACGAGATAGATTAGACACGCATCTAGCTTAAGCTAGTAACACTAGTTTCCTCGATTGAACTCTAAGTGATCAATTTGAATCAAAACTCGTATGAAAACACCATTAAGCATTGTAAACACATACATGGACACTTAGATGCATATTTATCTCATTATCAATACATTAAGCACATGAATTATCTTCAAAATATGTAATACCCCAAAAATCTAAACTAATATTAGAACCATGTTTCAAGATCATGCAAAATAAATTATAGTTACTTGGTAGTTTTATGAGTGATTTTGATACAAATTAAGCCCTCAAATAACTTTTAGCTATTAGAAGGATCAAAATATCCCTTACCGATTGAGTTCTAGAGAAGGATGTTGTTATAGTCAACTTCAAATGAGCATATCTTTTGTTATACTAAGAATTTTCCAGATTAAGACCTACTAAATTATAGAAAATTGAATTATCTTTCCAGTGATACCAATTTTACCTTAATTCGATGCCCGGGTGAGAAGTTATGACAGTTTTAGTGAAAGGCAGTAGCTCATCTCGATTATGCCGCATTGCGGTGATGGCCAAAATCACGTTCGTCCTTTTCCAGTGAAGCACTGCAATGGTGACACATCATTCCAAGGTGCAATTTTGCACTCATCCATTTCTAGTGGCGCAATGCGATAGCATCGCGTCGCACCGGAGGGCAAAATCGGGATTGTCAGTCCGCATTTTATATTTTCAGGGACCGTTTGATCTTTTTCCATAGCCCTAAATTCATCCAAAACACAAAATTAAAACCCTGAAGGGGTATTATGTGCCCCATTATTCATAATTTCCCTCCAAGAAATTAATCTTCTCTCAAGAACAAACCCTAGCCCTTCAAGATTCAAGCTCAAGTTTTCAAGAAAACCCTCAAGATCCTTCACGACTTCCTCAGTCAAGGTATGTTAAATGTTCATCCATGGGTCCCTTCCACCCATGGAGTCCATGAATATAATTTTAAATTCAATGTTGTGATTTTTACAAGATATTGTGATTTTTAACCATGAATCCCCATGAATTTTGATTTTAGACCATGTTTGCATGAAGTTGTTGTTGTTATCAAACCTCACACGTTTGAATAATGTTGTTAATTGATTTAATCATAATTAGTGATGTTAATGTTGAAATCATGCTAAAACTACAAGCTTTAAACTATTCTAAAACTACAAGCTTTAAACTATTCCCATGCTTAGCTTAAACTACGAATATCTAGTGTTTGATGAAATACCTACAATAATGAATTTTGAATAAATGCTTTCACATTATGTCCTCAACATTTTAGTACTATATTTCTATTATTGCTATAGAGTCCTGGAGTTTATGAATACTCGAAAACTTAGCTGTTCACTTAGTCTCAGCATCTTTAGAATGGTTTTAGATATGTTATGAGCATTATTAGTTCAGTCAATTATCATAATCAGCTAAACTTAGAACAGTTCAGTATCCCAAGTCAGTTCAGTTTGGAGTAGGATTTAGCACCGAGCGAGTACAGGGATGATGGTTTCCCGATTAGTTAGGCAGAGTTATTAGTAGCAGTCCCTGTACTCCAGAACTATATAGCCAGCGTAGGGTATGAGGAGTCACCAGTCAGTTCAGGCTTGACTACCTCTCAGAGGTCACCCGTCAGTTTAGGCTTGATACCCTTAGTTCTTCAAGACAACACATTAGTGGATCCACACAGCTAGAGTTAGCACCCGTGGAACGGTATTGACACCTTCCAATTGGGGTCATAGGTTGGACCCCAATTTGCTCATTGGGGCATGTCAGTTAGATGATAGCTCCCACAACCTCAATCTAGTAATCATCTTAGTAATTTAATTTCAGTTTTGCTTGACCATAGCATACAAATATAAGTCATTCATTTATCAGTATTAGGTGACTCAGTTTACATGTTATATTCAAAACATGTTTTATGCTTGGTCATGCATTCTTAATCTTTACAAATTTCATGCATCCTATTCAGTACTTCATGCTATTCATTCAACTAGTTATTACTCCTTCATATGAGACTATGCATATCAGCCTAACCTCATTTAGCATACCAGTGCATTCAAAGTACTGATCACATACTTGTTTCTTGCGCAATGATGTCTAATATCATAGGTTCAGACGCTTTATTCCCTAATTGGGCATAGACATACCAAATATCAGCTGTAGCAGTAGTGAGTCCTTATACTTTAAGGATATGGTTTATTTATTTTAGATTACTTTATCAGTTTCAATAATTTCTATTCAGTTGGAGTTAGTTGGGGGTTTATCCCATCAACTCCACAGTCAATCAGCAGAGACTTTCCAGACTAGTACAAACAGTTAGTCAGTCTTTAGTTTTTTGGTTATTATTGTCAGCCATTTTATTAGTGTTTTTCAGTATTGTTTTACAGACATTATCAAAACTATGATTTAAAACCTTATGGCATTCCTCAGTTAAATTCCTCATATGATCTTTTGTTATTAGTTTTTACTCATTGCTCATAGCAGGTACCAACTCATGGGTTAGCTTGTGGTCTCTTGGGACCATAAGCATTGTGTGGTGCCCACGGTGTACTCTAGGGGCATTAAAAACTTGGTGTTAAAGCCTAAGGTTTTAAAGTGTCCTAGGGAGTCTGAAACCCGCGTCAAGTAGAGTCTTGTTCATGGGTGTGAAGCGCACCTCACTTATGGACAAGAGGCTACAAGGCGTTGTAAGAATAGTTTCCTTTTTTTCAGTGTTCATGTCGTGTGACTGAGCATGATAATCATGTTAAACTCTCTGTCTAATCTATTCTTCCTCCCGCTTATAGAACATGCTTCTCATAAAGACAAACAGAAGAAGAAATGTAAACTAGCCAGCACCTCCGCCCGTTTAGGGAGATCCCCTGGACGAGTATGTTTCTTATGCAGAGTTCAGAGCTGCATTCACTACTCTAGCTTACTCTGTAGTGGCTCAGAATGTTCGGCGAACCACTGTTCCTGCTAAACTAGTGGCTAATACTGCCACAATAAGAATTCGAGACTTTACCCGAATGAATCCTCCTCTGTTTTTGGGATCCAAATCTGAAGAGGATTCGTAGGAATTCCTAGACATGGTGCAGAAGGTAACATACATTATTGGGGTGACTTCTAGAGAGAGTGCTGAATTGGCTGCTTACCATCTGCAGGATATAGCCCCAAGGTATAAGCAGTGGAATTGGGATAGAGGTGCAAACACAGGGCCTGTAGAGTGGGAGGAGTTTGCTACAACCTTCTTAGATAGATTCTTCCCATTGGAGCTAAGGGAAGCCATGATGTTAGAGTTTATCAACTTGAGGTAGGGCAACATGAGTATGAAGGAGTATTCCCTCAAGTTTACTCAGTTAGCTAGATATGCTCCTCATGTGGTGGTGATAACAGATCTAGGATGAGCAAGTTTGTGTCTAGGGTATCTGATAGTATGGTTAAGAAGTGTAGGACTGTGATGTTAATTAAGGAGATGGACATATCTAGGCTTATGGTACATGCTCAACAGATTAAGGAGAAGAAGCTTAAGGAGAAGGAGAGAGAGAACAAAAGAGCTAGAATAGGTAGCTTTAATTCCACTTAACAAAAGTCAGAGGGTGGAATCCGTCCTCAATTCCATCAAAAATCTTCAGCTCCTGACCCATTTTTAGCTAGTTCCCCTATGCCAAAGTTTAAAAATTACAATCGGGATAGGGCGCCGGGCTCTAAGTCCCAAGGCAGTGTAAATAGTAGTCGCATAAATCCTCTTTGCCAGAAATATGGTAGAAACCATTAGGGTGAGTGTAGAGCTGGCAGTGATGTATGATTTGGGTATGGTAAGTGATACGAAATCAAACCAGCAACACCAAGAGCTTCAAGTAGGCTCGGATTTCAGTCCAACAACACAAGAACAACAAGTTTAAGTTTCGTTTTTTCAGTCCAACAACACAAGAACAACAAGATAGATAACAATGCTAGTGAATCGAAAAGAGCCCCACACGGCTTCACTAGACTTTAAGATAACAAAATCAACAACAACAACAAGATAAAGAAAGATAGATAACTTGACATATAACATTCAAGAAACTAAGAACCCTACATCAAGAGAGGACCCTAAGTCTAATGAATATAAACACCAAGTTCTTACGAGGACCAAGAGGCACTCAACGACCTCAAAACCCTTGTTTCTATACAAAGAGACAACACAAGTATCCCTCTACTTGTGAGATAATAGGGACGGCTTCTAAGAGTGGAAGAGAGACGAAATGTTTAATGTTTTTAGGTTACAAAATCAGCATTCAAAAACTAAGGAATAACTCTCCAACATGTTCTATTTATACTACAAACAAAAGGGGTAAAATGACCCATCCGCCCTTGCTTCTTGTGCCAACCTTGAAGAGTAGTTTATTACACATTAAGACCTCTCTTCACACATAAAAACGTTTAGGTCCTTGGTTGGTTCAATCACCAACTCACACACGGCCATTTGCATGAACAAAGCTTGGAGTTCTTGTAATTCCCGAGCTTGGCTTCGTGTGAAAGGCCGTGTACCTGTGGAGTCTGCCCCAACCGTATCATCCTCTCCATCTTGAGAGGAATTTGACCTCAAATTCAGCATTTGGTCATCTTCAACCGCATCCACGAGGGAGAGATCACCAACGTTAAAAGTGTTGTGCACTTGATATTCCGGTGAAAGGTCAATCTTGTAGGCGTTGTCATTGATTCTCTCAAGTACTTGGAAAGGACCATCACCCCTTGGCAGCAATTTGGACTTCCTTTGAGCTGGAAACCGATCCTTTCGAAGATGCACCCACACCCAATCTCTGGGTTCAAGCACAAGCCTTCTTCTCCCTTTGTTTACCCTTTTTGCAACCTCTTGGTTCTTCTTTTCAAGCTTGATCCGCACCGTCTCATGCATTTTCTTCATTGCCTCGGCTCTTTTATTTCCATCTAAGCTGGTCATGAGATCACTAGACAAAGGAGTGAGATCTTAGGGGTAAGGGGATTCAGGCCGTAAACACATTCAAAGGGAGTTATTCCCGTGCTCGAATGTATTACCCGGTTGTATGCAAATTCCACCAAGGGTAGGTGATCTTCCCATGAAGTCAGTTTACCTTTAACCATAGAACGTAGCATAGACCCTAAGGTTCTATTTACTACCTCCGTTTGGCCATCGGTTTGTGGGTGGCAAGACGTGGAGAAAAGTAACTTCGTTCCAAGCCTACCCCACATGGACTTCCAAAAGAGACTTAGGAACTTGGAGTCCCTATCGCTCACAATAGTCCTCGGTACCCCGTGAAGCTTTACAACATGTTCAACAAATAATGAAGCTACACTACGAGCATCCTCGGTTTTAGCACATGGAATAAAATGAGCCATTTTAGAGAATCTATCAACAATAACAAAAATGCTATCTCGGCCCTTTCTAGTCCTTGGCAGCCCCAAAACAAAATCCATCGAAATGTCCAACCAAGGTCTAAGGGGAGTAGGGAGTGGGGTGTATAATCCTTGAGGTAGGAGACGAGATTTCGCACTCCGGCAGGCCACGCATTGACTACAAATTTTAGTGACGTCTTTGCGCATTTTGGGCCAATAAAAGTTCTCCTCTAAGATTCCGAAGGTCTTGTCTACCCCAAAGTGCCCCATGAGTCCTCCGTCATGGGCCTCCCTCACAAATAATTCCCTCCAAGAACTAGAAGGAACACACAACCTCCTCCCTTTGAACAAATACCCATCGAACCGAGAGTAGGAGGAATGGTCATTCTCCTTAAGCCAACGGTCCCTTCCCCACTCTTCACATTCCCTAAAAATAGGAGCAAAGGTAGGATCCTCGGGATACAACAACCGCAAGCTCTCAAAACCCATCAATTTCGAAGACAAGGTAGCAACAAGCACATGCTTCCTAGACAAGGCATCGGCAACAACATTTTCCTTTCCCCTTTTGTAATGAATTACATAAGGGAAAGTCTCGATGAACTCAATCCACTTAGCATGACACCTATTCAACTTGTCTTGGCTCTTAAGGTGTTTCAACGACTCATGATCCGTTCGTATCACAAACTCCTTAGGCCAAAAATAATGTTGCCAATTTCCCAAAGCTCTAACAAGGGCGTACAACTCCAAATCATAAGTTGAGTAATTAAGAGTTGCCCCTTTGAGCTTTTCACTGAAATAAGCAACGGGCTTACCTTCTTGCATCAAAACAGCCCCGATGCCAACCTTACTAGCATCACACTCTACTTCAAACATCTTATCAAAATTGGGCAATTGCAATAAAGGCGCCGAGATGAGCGTAGCTTTCAAGGCCTCAAAAGCCCTAGCCTGCTCATCACCCCATTTAAAGGGTCCGTCCTTTCTAATTACCTCGGTCAAGGGGGCTGCTATGGAACTAAATCCTTTGACAAACCTCCTATAAAAGCTTGCCAACCCGTGGAAACTTCGGATTTCTCCAATAGTTTTAGGGGTCGGCCAACTTCGAATAAAGTCTATCTTGGAATCGTCCACTTCCACACCCCTTGAGATCACGACAAAACCCAAGAATATAACCTTATCAACACCAAAAGAACACTTCTCCATGATGGCATACAACTTCTCCTTTCAGAGCACATCAAACACACATCTCAAATGCATTACATGATCATCAATAGATTTACTATACACCAACACATCATCAAAGTAAACCACCACAAACTTTCCAATATAAGGCTTCATTACATGATTCATTAGCCTCATAAAGGTGCTAGGAGCATTGGTAAGGCCGAAGGGCATGACCAGCCACTCATATAGACCAAATTTGGTCTTGAATGCGGTCTTCCACTCATCACCGGGTTGCATGCGAATTTGGTGATAGCCACTCCTAAGGTCCACTTTAGAAAACAAACAAGATCCGTGGAGCTCATCTAACATATCATCTAGTCTAGGGATTGTATGACGATACCTTATAGTGATTTTGTTGATGGCTCTACAATCGACGCACATGCGCCAAGTTCCGTCCTTCTTCGGTACCAAAAGTACCGGAACAGCACACGGACTCATGCTTTCCTTGATGTATCCCTTGTTGAGAAGCTCCTCAACTTGTCTTTCAAGCTCCTTAGTGTCCATAGGATTGCTCCTATATGCCGGTTTGTTTGGAAGTTGTGAACCCGGCACCAAATCAATTTGGTGCTCAATTCCCCGAAGTGGGGGCAATCCTTGCGGAAGTTCTTGAGGAAATACATCTTCATACTCCTGCAACACACAAGAAATCAAAGGGGAAATGGAAGAATTAGTGGGGTTAGTATTAAAACAATGGGTCAAAAGTAACATCGGCTTGTTTTCATCATGGTCCATGAAGAGTTCTTTCCTCCTAGCCAACATCACTACGTTTTCCATCTCCCTTGTCGTTGGGACAGCCTCGGATGTCACTACTTCCTCACCTACGGCATCCCCCCCCTTTTCTCCCTTTCCGGATTCCTTCCCCTTTCCCTTCAACTCTCTCATCTTTTGATGCCACTCATTTACTTGGGAGGGTGAAAGAGGATGAAGTGTGACCTTTCGGCCATCCTTCTCAAGCGTATACCGGTTGGACCTCCCATCGTGTTTAGTAGACCTATCATATTGCCATGGTCTACCTAACAACAAGTGACATGCTTGCATTGGGATTACGTCACAAAGCACTTCATCGTGGTAGTTTCCCACCTTAAACCGAATCACACATTGCCTTGTGACCTTTAATTCACCACAATCGTTCAACCATTGTAGCTTGTAAGGACTAGTGTGTAGTGTAGTTGGTAGCTTCAAGAAATTTACCATAGCATGGCTCGCAACATTTGTACAACTACCACTATCAATCACCAAGGTGCACACACTCCCCTTTACAAGACACTTAGTATGGAATAGATTTTCCCTTTGACTCGGGTCATCTATCGCCTTACTAATCATGACACGTCTAACCACAAAGTTCTGAACCACACACTCCCCTTCTTGTGGATAGACATCTTCACTACCATCTACTTCATTATCATTCGGCCCATTTTCAGCTCCCTCTCCATCTTGAGGCTCGGCCTCATCCTCCCCTCTTTCGGAAACTACCTCCTCACCAAGGTAGTACACTTTCCCTTCTCGTAGGATCACATTGCGCCGGTTCGGACATTCATTGGCCTTATGCCCCCAACCTTGGCACTTGAAGCATTGGAACCCCTTTGGGTTGGGATACTTGTGAGCCTCCGGTTTCGGAGGGAATTTAGGGACTGTTTTGGACTCGGGCAGCTTCGTAGGGGCGGGTTGGTCCTTGTTTTTGGGCCAACCCGAGGGGGTTTGTACCCTTGCCTTGAAGGATGATCTCTCCTTAAGTTCCCTTTCAATCTCAAGGGCCGCTTGGAATATACCGTCAATGGTTTCAAACCGGTGAAGGGTCAAATGAGTGGAGATCTCTTTGTTCAACCCACACTTGAACCGGATGATGTCGTGACTGATTTGCTCCCCACGATGATCAAGTTTCAACATGAGTTGTTGGAACTCGTCAAAATAGGCCATCACACTCTTGCCTCCTTGCCGCAAGCCATATAATCTAGCAAGCAACTCATGACGATATCTCTCGGGAAGGTATCGTTGTCTCATCAAATACCTTAACCGATACCAAGGTGGTGGCTGCCCATCAACTAATTCATTACCAAATCGTTTAACATACTCCCACCAAGTGTTAGCATAGCCCTCGAGGTGAGCTATAGCGTAGCAACTATTCTTTTCTTCCGAGATGTCATTAACTTGGAAAACTTTGTCACAAGCCGATTCCCAAGTTAAGTAGGTCTCGGGGTCACTTTTACCCTTAAAGATGGGTAGGCTCAACTTGATGGTGTTGATGCCTACGTCTCTCTCTTGGTGTCGGTTTCCCCTATCTCCATACCCCCGGTATCTCCTAGGTTCTCCTCGACCCCCTCTTAACTCCTCCTCCCTCAGATAAGCATCATCAAAGGCTCCATCTCCTTCATACTCCTCTCTACCGTATCCTTCAAAGTGGGCTGGTCGGCCTTGGCCGTTTTGATTCGGAGGATTTGGAATTTGCGGTCTTTGGGTTAATGGAGCTTGGAATGTAGGGTTCGGATTTAGTGGAGGTACTTGGCGTCCAAATCCCTCTTGTGGAATTGGAGGGGCTTGGAAATGTAGTGGTCTAGTGGGGTCTCGGTTTGGAGGAAAATAGGTAGTTTGGCTTGCGGTATTTAGTGGAGCTTGGGGTGCATTTAGCATTTGGTGGACTGTTTCGGGGGTGATGGTTGCGGAGGAGGTCCTATCATGACCATTGGTAGATACATGTAGAGGAGTAGAAGGACGAGAGTTCCTTTGACTCTCCACTTGTTCTAATCTCCCACTAATAGTCGACACTTCCCCCTTTATTGCTGCCAAGTCCCCTCTCACGGCCCCAAATTCCGAATTCAACCTTTCAAGTGTCCGGGTAACGGCCTCAAGAGTGACCCTCATAGAATCAAGGGCATTAGTATCCACCTTATGAGACGTAGCTCCTTCCATTGTCAAGGTATTATCCGCTTTAGTTCACCACAAGTTCGTGTTCCACAAGTGTTGTATAATTGGCTAGTAACCGTGAAATTTTTAAGGTATGAGTAAGCTCTTATCCGGAATGGATTCTTGTTTGAAGACTCAAAGAATTCTTGCCGGACTAGAGTCAAAAATCAGCAATTCATTCAAACGAATAAAAGTACTCAAATAATCGTTGACACGAACAAACGGTTCAAGGAACTAGTTGACAACCTAGTAGGAATGCACTAGTTTGTTAATTAGTTCTAGGACCAAGTAAGGGAAACCAAGGATCAACAATTAGCAACCAAAGAATATCCTAAGTTGAGCTTATAGTGACGTGGCAGCATGCAATGGTTCCACACGTTCTTCTTCTCCTTTTTTTTTTTTGTTAATATTCACACAACTTGTTATAGTTTGCAAAGTGTTTTTGGTGGGAAAAATAAAATCTTGTAGTATTTCACCCTTTTCAAACTCAAGAAAGTGAGGTTTGGTTGACTAATCCCACAAAACAAGGCTCCTTGAATTAGGGAAAAGTGATTGACAAGACTAGAAGGTGATGGGTGCAAGTCTTTCACAACAACTTTATAGCTTGTCTTACAACTTGAGCACACAACAAGATGAACAAGATGAACAAGTTCAAAAGATGAACACCTCAACAAACTTCATCAACTTCTTTAGCACATAAACACACAACCACCGATTTTTCTTTTGGTTATCAACAACACACAACTTTCGGCCACTTCAAGTCACTACAACAATGTTCAAGTTTTCAAGCTCAACTTTTGGATCTAGACACCTTAGTGTTGGTGAGAAAGAAACCAACACTAGAAACTCACTAAACAAGCAAAATAACACCTAGATCTAAACATACAACATCATTCTCGGTTTCAACTTTTAATGGACAGATTTTCAGAATTTCTTTTTGGTGTTGTTTGTTTAAGCCGTGAACTAGCCCAAGATGGGTTATGTTGGAACACAACCGGTCTCGCTTTGATACCAAATGATACGAAATCAAACCAACAACACCAAGAGCTTCAAGTAGGCTCGGATTTCAGTCCAACAACACAAGAACAACAAGTTTAAGTTTCGGTTTTTCAGTCCAACAACACAAGAACAACAAGATAGATAATAATGCTAGTGAATCGAAAAGAGCCCCACACGGCTTCACTAGACTTTAAGATAACAAAATCAACAACAACAACAAGATAAAGAAATATAGATAACTTGACATATAACATTCAAGAAACTAAGAACCCTACATCAAGAGAGGACCCTAAGTCTAATGAATATAAACACCAAGTTCTTACGAGGACCAAGAGGCACTCAACGACCTCAAAACCCTTGTTTCTAGCCAAAGAGACAACACAAGTATCCCTCTACTTGTGAGATAATAGGGACGGCTTCTAAGAGTGGAAGAGAGAGGAAATGTTTAGTGTTTTTAGGTTACAAAATCAGCATTCAAAAACTAAGGAATAACTCTCCAACATGTTCTATTTATACTACAAACAAAAAGGGTAAAATGACCCATCCGCCCTTGCTTCTTGTGCCAACCTTGAAGAGTAGTTTATTACACATTAAGACCTCTCTTCACACATAAAAACTTTTAGGTCCTTGGTTGGTTCAATCACCAACTCACACACGGCCATTTGCATGAACAAAGCTTGGAGTTCTTGTAATTCCCGAGCTTGGCTTCGTGTGAAAGGCCGTGTACCTGTGGAGGCCGCCCCAACCGTATCAGTAAGCCAGTCCATCAAATTTGAGAGTGTCGGGTAGTTACTCAGAAAGGAAGGGATTTGTGCCAATAGGGCCAGTCCCATCAGTCATCGGCTCCAGCCGTCCGCCTGACTCAGTAGGGCACTGTTTCCAGTGCTACTAGTGGTTAGCATCAGAATTGATTTTATGCACTTTAGTCCCGACATGATCAAGAAAGTTCTCTTGATATGGTTACTGGTACGTTGCAAGTCTTTCATTTACATATTTATGCTTTACTAGACCCTGGAGCATATCTTTCTTTTATAACCCCTTATATAACCATTAACTTTGGTGTTAGTCCCAAAATCTTAGTTGATTCTTTCTCAATGTCTACCCGGTGGGTAAGTCTATTGTAGCTCGATGGGTATACAAGAACTGTCTGGTTACAGTGTCTCAAAAGTTACTCAATTAGACCTTGTAGAGTTAGAGATGACAAATTTTGACGTCATTCTCGGCATGGATTGGCTCCATTCAGGCTATGCTTTAGTGGATTGCAGAAATAGAGTAGTTCATTTTTAGTTTCCAAATGAACCAGTCCTTGAATGGAGGGGTAGTACTACAACGCTTAGGGATCAGCTTGTTTCATACCTTAGAGCGAGAAAGATGATAGCTAAGGGGTGTATTTATCATCTTGTTTGAGTTAAAAACTCTAATTCTGAGACTCTCAATCTTGAGTCAGTTTCAGTAGTGAGCGAACTTCCAGATGTGTTCCCTGAAGATCTTCTCGGAGTTCCTCCCGAAAGGATAATTGACTTTAGAATAGACCTTTTTTTCAGATACCCATCATATCTCTATTCCACCAAATAGAATGGCTCCAATCAAACTTAAAAAGTTAAAAGAACTATTGAAAGATCTCCTAGATAAGGGATTCATTAGGCCCAGTATTTCTCCGTGGGGCACACCAGTCTTGTTCTTGCGTAAGAAATACGGTTGTCTTAGAATATGTATTGACTACCGTCAGTTGAACAAAGTCACAATCAAGAACAAATACCCACTTCCCAGAATCGATGACTCGTTCGACCAATTTTAGGGTGCCAGTTATTTTTTAGACCTCAGATCCAGCTATCACCAGCTTAGAGTCAGAGAATGTGATATTCCAAAAACAACTTTTAGAATTCGGTATGGTCACTTCGAGTTTCTAGTTATGTCCTTTGATCTCACAAATGCCCCAATAATCTTTATGAACTTGATGGACCGAGTTTTCAAGAAGTACTTGTACATGTTCGTCATAGTCTTTATTGATGATATTCTTGTCCACTTCCGTAATGAAAATGATCTTGCAGACCACCACAGAATAGTATTACAGACTCTTAGATCCCATCAGTTCTTCGCTAAATTTAGTAAGTGTGAATTTTGGCTAAGATCAGTAGCCTTCCTTGGCCATATTATTTCTGGTGATAGCATTAGAGTTGATTCTCAAAAGACCGAAATGGTGAGAAACTGGCCTAGACCCATCTCTCTATCAGATATTAGGAGTTTCTTGGGTTTGGCTGGCTATTACCGACGGTTTATTAAAGGGTTTTTGTCTATTGCATCTCCCATTTCCAAATTGACTCAAAAGAAAGTTAAGTTTCAGTGGTCAGATTCTTATGAGAAGAGTTTTTAGGAGTTGAAGACCCGACTCTCCACAACCCCAGTTTTGATGCTACCAGATGGTTCAGATGGGATTATTATGTATTGTGATGCTTCCAGAGTTAGTTTAGGGTATGTTTTGATGCAGAAGGGTAAGGTTGTGGCCTATGCCTCTAGACAACTTAAGCCTTATGAGAAGAATTACCCCACCCATGATCTTAAACTAACAGTTGTTGTGTTTTCCTTAAAGATTTGGAGGCATTATTTGTATGGGGTGCACGTAAATGTCTTCACAGACCACAAAAGCTTGCATTATGTGTTTTTGCAGAAAAATTTGAACCTCCGCTAGAGAAGGTGGTTAGAATCGTTGAAAGATTATGATATGAGTGTTCTGTATCATCCGAGCAAGGGCAATATTATGGAAAATGCCCTTAGTAGATTGTTAATGGGTAGTATTGCTCATGTTGAGGATGATAAGAAGAAGTTATTTAGGGAAGTTCATCAGCTTGCCTGATTAGGTGGTTATTTGGTTGATTCAGATGAGGGTAGCGTATGGTTTAAAATAGTTCAGAATCTTCTTTGGTTGACGAAGTGAAAGAAAAGCAAGATAGGGATCCCAGTATGGTGAAGCTGAAAGAGTCAGTCAGAGACCAAAAAGTAGAGGTTTTCTCCTAAGGGGGATTTAGTGTATTGTGTTGCCAGGGTAGACTGTGTGTGATGTGTGTTGATGAGTTAAGACAGTGAATTCTTGTTGAGGTGCATGGTGCACGTTACTCTATTTATCCAGGGGCCATGAAAATGTACAGCAATCTGCGGGAAGTCTATTGGTGGAGTGGGATGAAGAGGGATATTTCAGAGTTTGTAGCTAAGTGTTACACTTGTCAATAGGTTAAAGATTGAACATCAAAAGCCAGTGGGTCTATGCTGGAGTTCAGTATTCCCTCTTGGAAGTAGGAGGAAGTGGACATGGATTTTGTGACAGGTTTGTCTTATACTCGTCGATAACATGATTCATTTTGGGTCATTGTGGACAGGATGACCAAATTAGACTATTTCTTACCAGTCCATACTTTTTATTCAGCCGAGGACTATGCCAAGCTCTATATTAGAGAGTTGGTTAGGTTACACGGTGTCCCTCTATCTATCATCTCAGATAGAGGCACTCAGTTTACCTCTCACTTTGGGAAAGCTTTCTAGAAGGGTATTGGTACCCAAGTTCACCTCAGTACAACCTTTTACCCTCAGACAGATGGTCAGACAGAGAGGACCATTCAGACCCTTGAGGATATGTTGAGATCGTGTGTAGTTGACTTTAAGGGTAGTTGGGAGGACCACTTTCCTTTGATTGAATTCACGTATAATAACAACTATAATTCCAGTATTAAGATGTCTCCATTTGACGCTCTATATGGAAGGAGATTTAGATCTCTGATTGGTTGGTTTGAGATACGTGAAACCGCTTTGATAGGGCCTGACTTGGTATTTGATGTTTTCGAGAAAGTTCAGCTAATTTGGGAGAGGTTAGGGTAGCCCAAAGCTGACAAAAATCTTATGCAGATGTGAGGAGAAAAGATCTTGAGTTTGAGATTGGTGATTTTGTATATTTAAAAATCTCTCCCATGAAGGGGGTAAAGAGGTTTGGTAAGAAGGGGAATCTTAGTCCCCGATATGTTGGCCCTTACAAAATTTTGAGCCATTTCGGAAAGGTGTCTTATGAGCTTGAGTTGCCTGCAAACTTAGCATCAGTGCACCCAATATTCCATATCTCTTTGTTGAAGAAGTGTATTGGTGACCCAGCTGTAGTTGTTCCCTTTGAAAGCATAGAAGTTCAGAATAGCCTTTCTTATGAAGAAATTCCAGTCGAGATTCTTGATCTCCAGATTTGTAGACTAAGGAACAAAGAAGTTCCCCTAGTCAAGGTTCTTTGGCGGAATTAGTCCGTTGAGGAAGACACTTAGGAAACATAAGCAAATATGTGAACCAAGTACCCTCATCTTTTCTCCGCAAACTCATACTCAGCTTAAGGTAACAATTTTCCCTAGAATTTTCTCTTTTCCATGCTCAGTTTCAGCTGCATATCATTCTCATGTCATTCATGCTTTCATAGAACTAATTTAGTCATGTGTTATATTTCAGACTCAGTCATGTAATCACGTTTTCATCACGTATATTCAACATGTAACCTCAAAACCAATCTCATTCGAGGACGAATATTCCCAAAGCGGAGATATTGTAATACCCCAAAAATTCAAACCAATATTAGAACCATATTTTAAGCTCATGCAAAATAAATTATAGTTCCTTGGTAGTTTTATGAGTGAGTTTGATGCATATTAAGGCTTCAAATAACTCCTAGCTATTAGATAAATCAAAATATCCCTTACCGATTAAGTTCTAGAGAAGGATGTTGCTATAGTTAGTTTCAAACGAGCATATCTTTTGTTCTACTAAGAATTTTCCAGCTCAAGACCCACCAAATTATAGAAAATTGAATTAGATTTCCAGTATACCAATTTCTCCTTAATCCGATACCCGGGTAAGAAGTTATGGCACTTTTAGTGAGAGACAGTTGCTTATCGTGATTACACTGTATCGCGGTGATGACCAAAATCACGTTCGTCCTTTTCTAGTGAAGCACCGTGAACTCATCCATTTCCAGTGGCATAATGTCAGTTCAGCGTAGGATATGAGGAGTCACCCTTCAGTTCAGGCTTGACTACCTCTCAGGGGTCACCGTTAGTTTAGGCTTGACACTCTTAGTCCTTCAGGACAACACATTAGTGGATCCACATAGCTAGTGTTGGTACTCGTGGCACGGTACTGACACCCTTCTAATTGGGGTCATAGGTTGGACCCCAATTTGCTCATTGGGGCATGTCGGTTAGATGACAGCTCCCACAATCTCGGTCCAGTAATCAACTTAGTAATTCAGTTTTAGTTTTGATTGACCATAGCATACAGATATAAGTCATTCATTTTTCAGTATTCAGTGACTCAGTTTTCAAATTATTTTCAGAATATGTTTTATGATTGGTCATGCATTCTCAGTCTTTACAAATTTCATGTATCTTATTCAATACTTCATGCTATTCATTCAGTCAGTTATTACTCCTGCACATGAGACCATGCATATCAGCCTAACCTCATTTAGCATACCAATACAATCAAAGTACTGATTGTATACTCATTTCATGTGCTATGATGTCTAATATAATAGGTTCGGATGCTCAATTCCCTGATCGAGCATAGACAGACCGGATTATCAGCTGTAGCAGTGGTGAGTCCTCATACTTCGAGGACATGTTTTATTTATCTCAAATTACTTTATCAGTTTTATTATTTTCTATTCAATCAGAGTTAGTTGGGGGTTTGTCCCATCAACTCCACAATCAGTCAGTAGAGACTTTCTAGACAAGTACAGACAGTAAGTCAGTCTTCAGTTTTTCGGTTGTTATTGTCAGATGTTTTATCAGTATTGTTTTACAGACATTATCAGAACTATGATTTAAAACCTTATGGCATTCCTTAGTTAAATTCCGCATATGATCTTTTGTTATTAGTTTTTACTCAGTGCTCATAGCAGGTACCAGCTCATGGGTTAACTTATGGTCTCTTGGGACTGTAAGCACCGTGTGGTTCCCAGGGTGTACTCTTGGGGCATTACAAAACAAGGCTAAATAGGCTAGAAAATTAGCGTTAGAATGCATAAATACACCCAACATCACCACCCCACACTTATAGCCTTGTTTTTCCGCGAATAACTCTTAACTTTAAACACTATGAGCTGGAAAAACTCCACACTTCTACTATAAGCAAGACACTCAAGCTATTACTACAATGACTACACGAAATGCAATTTTCTACACTTAGCATGTTACATACACAATTGACAGCTCAAGAATCCTACTTCAAAATATCCTAGCCTCAAGACTTGACTTACCAAGTTGGAAAACTCACGCTAATTTCTCAATACAAGACATTATTACAAATCACCCACATTTATCATGCAAGCATGTGCCCTCACAACAAGAGAGTTACCCATAATCACTCATATAAATACAAATTATAACACAATGGGTACAAGAATCAATTTACTCTCACTCTCACAAAGACTTCACAAGTTACACATAATGAACCATAGGCTTGCCCTTAGTGTCATACTCCACTAATATTAGAATGTTGAATTTAGGATCAAATAGGTCTTTTATGGGTTGTAATGTAGGCTAAGGGACCGGTAAAAGCTATTTTGGAATAATAGTGACTATCTTCTCTAAGCGCTTTAATACACTACATTATACAATTAAAACCAATCTCCAACAAACAAATTACACCATTTTTGTCTACCTCATTCTTTTGTTTTTCACCCCATCTTATTAAGCTCAATTTCATACACTATGGTGCGAGGATTTTATGCACAAATCATTCAATTTTGAACAAATTTTTATTCTTTTCATTAATCAACTTCCCACCAAAACACATAACAATTCTTTTAAACACCAATAACTATTTCTTTAGGGGCTTTAATTTCACCTTTTCTCTCTTATTTCTCAAAATCCTTACTCAATTAATTTTTTCATTAAAGTGCCTAAGAGCTTTTGGATCAAACTAAGTTTTATCAAAGAAGGGATTTAGCTACATATGAGGCTAACAAAGAATAAGCTAAAGGCTCAATGGGGATGACTAAGATCATGCACCATGGGTAGGTCAAAATAAGGTATAAACAAGGCTATCAAAAAAACGCCTAGATCATTTCCTAAACTCACATTCTTTATTTTGCTTTGCACACATACCGAGCAAGTTCTAGACATCATATGCAACAAGGAATATACAAAAACTCACATCACACATGGCACATGGTTGACTAACATAGGATCATCATAGACTCTCAACCAACAATAACATGAATTCACAAATTAAGCCACAAGTACACGCGTCACAAACTTGAGCCTAGGAGTCTAAAAAATATGAATTCACACAATTCTACATGCTTATACAACTAACACACTTGCACCATGCAATAAAAAATAGCACCAACATGAATATTTTACACAATCTTTTTTAAATTGAGCCCAAAATTGGGAATTTCCCCACCCCACACTTAAAAATCTACTTTGTTCCCAAAGTGAAATTAAAAGTAAGAGATAGAAATACTTCCTGAGGCCTCTAGGCCTAGCTAATAGCATCTTTAAATATCAAAAGGGTCCGGGGACCCCACACTCAGTCTTTGCCATGCTCCTTAGCTCAGGTTTCTGGTACTCAGACTTCTTATCAACCTGTGACTCAATAAAAAAAATAAAACTACGTGAAGTAAAAACTAAAAAAACTAAAAAATAAAACATTCCTACTTAACTTGGATTGCCTCCCTAGCAATGCTTGATTTAGTGTCACGGCACGACCCAACTCAACTCAACCAAATTCCTTCATTTTTCTCACACTTGTAGGCCATCTTCTTATTAGTTTCTGACCTTTTGAGTGTACACTCTCAAGATCAACAACTTTTTCAACTTTAGCCTTTTTAGGCTCATCTACAACCTTTTCAGGCTCATCTACCTACATCACATTATGTTGAGGTATTAGAGGCTTTGGTTGATCAATAAGGGTGTCCGAAGAGGTATTTTATGGAACAGGCTTCACCACCGCACATTATCCCCTTCAACAACTGTAATAATGCATAAGTTTTTATAGTGGGATAGTGTGTTAAGCAGTTTGTAGACTTTGAAAAATGCCTCTTCATTCTCTATCCTCATTTTGAGCGTACCCTCTCTTACATCAATTAAAGATCCCCCCATAGCTAAAAATGAACTTCCCAACATAATTGGCACATGTTCGTCTGCCTAAAAATCTAGAATAATAAAGTTAATAGGAATAATGAATTTACCAACCTTTATGAGAACATCCTCTATCACTCCTTCTGGATGGGATATGGTTACATTTGCCAACTACAGTAGTACAGAGCTCGGTCTAGGTTTACCCAAACCCAATGTATTTAACAAAGATAAGGGAATCAAGTTGATACTTGCTCCTAAATCACTAAGTGGCTGGACCACCTGGCTGTTGTCAATCTAAATAGGGAGAGTGAACTTCCCAGGGTCCTTAAGCTTTTTTGATATCTTTTGAGTAACCATAAAACTACACTCCGTAGTGAGTGCTACCGACTCCACATCCTGCAACTTAATCTTATTAGCAGCCATATCCCTCAAGTACTTAACATACTTGGGCATACCCTGCAAAATATCTAACAAAGGTAAGTTAATGTGAAGCTCTCTGCACGTGTCAAAGAATTTCTTAAATTATGCATCCTCCATTATTTTTTTGTTCTTTTATGGGAAAGGAGTCACAACATCTTCTTATCCATTTGCTCAACATTTTTTTCTTTTGAGTACTCAAACTTCCTTGATTTTACAACAACTTTGTCATTTACCTGTTCAGTCACCATAGCAGCATCTACCTTCTTAGTTGCCTTTGGAGGGTTTCCATGAAGTTTTTTACCACTCTTTAAGGTGATTCCCATAACTTGTTTTTGATTTTCTGTATCTTCGGGCAACCCACCTTGAGACCTGGTATTTAATGTCCGTGATAACTGCCCCAACTGTAACTCTAAACTTCTTATGGCCGCTTGCTGATTTTTTACATCTGCCTCCAACTGTGTTTGATTATTTAGAATTTGCTTCATCATCTCTTCTAAGTTGCTAGTTGACTACTTCCCTTGTGCCTGTGGTTGCTAAATTTGCTGTTGTTGTGCATTCCATGATTGAGTCTGCCACTTCATGTTGTAGGCATTACAAAAATTTGGCCTTTGAGCATTGCCTACATACATTACCGATTCCGGATTGGAAGCACACATAGCGGCTGAATGGCCACTATTACCACAAACTTCACAACAACCTGCAACTTGTTGGATTGCATTGACTGTGGCTATATGTTGTGCTACTCCCAACTTTAGGCTGCTTATTTAATTTTACAATGCAGAGATTTGAGCAAATATGGTAGTGAATTGGTCAACCTCTAATACATTCACAAATCTTTTTGTAGCACTCCACGAATTTAAATGCTATTCTGGATTTCCTTGAGCTATGCGATTCAATAAAGTGTACAGTTCATTATATGTCATCTCAAAAGCTTGACCACATGCAGCTGAATCTCGTAATATTTTTATTTTGTGATTAAGAGCCTCTTCAAATGTATGAGCAAGTACCTCATTGGACTGTTGATGGTGTGGACAGTCCCGAAGAAGTGCTTTGAAGCACTCCCAAGCATAATAAAGATTGTCGTCTGGATTCTGTTTGAAGCACACTATCTTACTGTGAAGTTTCACAGTCTTGCCATACGAGAAAAACTGGATAAGGAATTTTTGAGCTATGTCATCCCAGGATGTGATTTAATTTATCGGTTCCGCATTCAACCACTTTTTGCTTCCCCTAACAGTGAAAAGGGGAAAAACGTCATCCTCACATAATCTTCATTCATACTCATAGGAATGAATGTGTCACTGATTTGTAGGAAATTTCACAAGTGAACCTGCGGATCTTCATGTGAAAGCCCCGTGAACTGTCCACTTCTTATCAGAAGCTGTACCATATTCTGTTTAAGCTCAAAATTGCCTTTAGCTATTGGCTTCTGAAATGGGGAGGTCAAATTGGTTTGAAGTGAGATTACCACTTCTCTTACTATCCTACGGGCTGCTTATTGGTCAACCATTGGAGTGGGATTTTCTTGATCTTCTTGGATTTTCGAAATTCAGGGGAGAAGTATTGCTTCTCTCCTGCATTGATATAAATATTGCTCAGGATCAGAGCTTAGTTTAACCAAGTCCTGATCCTTTGCTAGCTTACTAATTTGTAAACCTGTTTCCTGCAAATACAAAACTAAGACCAAGCATAGAAAACACCAAAGCAATCTAACAGTAAAACTAAGAATAAGATAGTTGCCAAATTACAAGTCCCCAACAATGGCTCTAAAAACTTGACAGTGCCTAAGTGCACACGCAAGTGTACGTGGTCTACCAAGTTGTAAAGTGGCCTTCAAGAAAGACGAATATCGATCTCACAGGGACTTGATCCAACAAAAGTTCAATTTTAGTTCACAATTTAGATTCAATTGATGCAGGAGTAACCAAAAATAGAGTTTGGAAATTTCAACTTGAAATTAAAGTAAATAATGCATAAATATAGGTCTTGAAACAATCTATAGAGTAAAGCCAGGGTCATAGCACTTTGAGCAATCATATTATGTTATTGAACTTCTTCCGTTAACTTGCTTATCTTGTTGTTGATTCATAGGGTTAATTGCATGATCATGGTCTCCCGACCTCTAATCCTTTACCTAATATGGACATTACAACTGTATAGTTGAGCGGGGACGCAATAATTCAATTAAGTATTTGAAAGCTATCATCCTACGGTTGAATCAAGTAAGGCATCTAAGTACATCCCTATCCTAAATGCTAATTTAAATTCCTTATTTTATAAAATAATACGAACCCTACTTTGTTTATCTCCATGTTCTATCTCCCTATTCCCTCTCCCAAAATCAAAAGGTCAACAATATGTATATTTTTTGGTTTTCAATTCATCAAATAGTTAATTCAAAGATGAACACACAACCAAATATGATAATCAATTTAAACAAAATAAATTCAAAACAATAATACTCATGTTCTTGGCTTTAACCCCGAAAAGTGAGTTTCTAGCCACTCATAGTCATAATCAACATCCAAATATTTGTATGAATGATTAAAACCATAAAAAAACTAAAAATAAAGAATATAAAACCTAAAAAGAAGTTTTGAAAGCCTCCAATGTTGTTCCAATCGATATAGGGTGTTCCAAGATTCTCCAAGATGTGTTTTAAGATGTTATATTTATAGTAAACAAGTCATAAACCGAATGGGATTAGGTTTTCACGTCATTCTTTTCCAGATGGGCATATTTTTCCTGATTTTAATGCTTACTGCATTGCGGTAAGTGACCCATTACCATTAGTCCGCGAAGCGGTGCAATCACATTGAGATTCTGGATGGGACAATTGCTAATTAGCTCTTTACCGTAATGCGATACCTCTTTCACCGCTATTAGGACCGCAATGCAGTGATGGATTATTATTTTGGTCCCCTTATTAATTGTTTGGTATGCTATACATGCCCATTGGCCAATTTACACACCTCCAATCTCCCTAAACATTCTAGGTATCCAAATTGCATTAAGTTTGTGAATTACGCTTTTACTGATCCATTCCAAGCCTTTTTGAGTTGTTTCCACTTAATTTAAAGCTTTTATATCCTTCATATATCATTATAATCCATTCACTAAGCATCATATATAATTAAACACAGCAATTTAGAGCTCAAAACAACACAACATCATCAACAGTGAATAAAAAACACAAGCTAAGACTAGGCTGGTTTCCTTGATCTTCAACTTTTTGTTTCAACTCTTGATATGAATAAATTGAACTTTGAACATTATAAACAAGTTGTTACACATATAAATACACAACAATGACCTTAATAACTCTTTAATACATACTAGAATTCAACAAAATAGACTAGACACGTACCTAGCTCAAGCTAGTAACACTAGTTTCCTCGATTGAACTCTAAGTGATCAATTTGAATCAAAACTCATGTGATAACATCATTAAGCATTGTAAAAACATACATGGACACTTATATACATATTTATCTCATTATTAACACATTAATCCCATGAATCACCTCAAAACATGGCTAAATAGTCTAGAAAAGTAGCGCTAGAATGCATAAATACACCCAACATCAGTGGCTAAGTATCCAAATTAGCAGCAAGTTAAGGTTGATTACCTGAGGACTAGTGGTATGCTTAAGGAATTTATCATCCCCACTTTGAAGTGGGAAGTGGTAAATATGGACTTCGTCATAGGGTTTTCTCGTACTCGTTATCAGCATGATTCTATTTTGGTTATTATGGACCAAATGACTAAGTCAACTCATTTTTTACTAGTTAATACTTTAGATTAAGCCAAAGATTATGCTAAGATCTATATTAGGGAGTTGGTGAAGTTGTATAGAGTCACTTTGAGTATTATTTCTGATAGAGGTACCCAATTTACCTTTCGATTTTGGAAGACTTTTCAGAAGGGTCTGGGTACCTAAGTTCATCTCAATATAAATTTTCACCAAAAAAAAGATAGTCAGGCAGAGAGAACCATCCAGACCTTAGAGGATATACTGAGCCCGTATGTGATTGATTTCAAGTGTAGTTGGGATGACCATTTGCTGTTGATTGTGTTTGCTTATAATAAGAACTATTACTCGAGTATTTAGGTAGACCCATTTGAGGCTCTTTATGGTAAGAGGTACAAGTCTCCTATTGGTTAGTTTGAAGTTGGTGAAACTTCTTTGATAGGACCAAATTCAGTTCATGAAGCAAAAAGGCTAAAAACTTTCCTAAGTCATTAGAAATCATACACAAATGTGAGAAGAAGGGAGCTTGAGTTTATGATTCTATTTATTTTAAGATTTTACCCCTGAAAGGCATGAAGAGATTTAGTAAGAAGGGGAAACTCAGTCCCCACTATGTTGGACCTAACAAAATTTTGAGTCATTATGGTAAGGTAGCCTATGAGTTGGGATTGCCTATAGAGTTGGCATCAGTGCATCCAGTCTTCCATGTCTCCTTGTTGAAGTTGGTAACCCTATATTCGTAGTCCTTTTAGAAAGGATTGGTGTGGAAAGTAGACTCCCTTATGAAAAGATCCCAGTTGAGATCCTTGATTGCCAGGTTTGTAGGTTGAGTAATAAAGAGGTCGCTTTAGTAAAGGTTTTTTTGTAGAAACTAGTCAGTTGAGGGAGCTACTTGGGAAGCGAAGGCTTACATGATGACCAAGTACCCCTACCTTTTTTCTTCGAACCCAATTCCGATTTGAGGTAATAGTTTCCCTTAATTATTTTATTTTTTCATTTCTATCTCAACCATCTTTATATCATAACATGCATTTATGAGTCCAGTTCAATTCATTCTCCATTCATAAGTTCAGATATCAGTTCATAATTCAGATCATAAGTGTTCAATGCAAAATTTTAGCTTTTCCCTAGGCTCTCAGCTTAGTCAGTTTCATTCGAGAATGAATTATCCCAAGGGGTGATATTCTAATACCCTAACTTTTCAGCTCTAGACCTATCACTAGATAGGCCATTAAATTAGGCTTCCAATGCAACAAGTCTCGCCTTAATCCGATTTGTGGCAAAAACTTATGAAAATTTTCTTAAGGGTATGTCAAACTGTTAATGACAATGACTCAGGCAATGACCCATTACCAGATGTAATGATTTGTTGTGTGTAGTCATTGCTATGACCTTTAGGTACCCCAAAAATTTGTCCCTTTGGTGACGAGTCCAGCCAATGAGTCATTATCAGTCCTAATGAGTCGTTAGGTGGAAGCATTATCACAACAGATAGAAACCAAGAAATCATGTCCCTGACAACGACTACTTCTAATGACTCATGATCAAACCCAATGAGCCGTCAGGATGGAAGTCATTGTAAGAACAGTAAGGACCCAAGGATTAGGTCCCCCAGTTCATGACTCCAGACCACGACTCATGACCGGTCATAACAAGTTATTTCCTGAGTCGTTATGACTGGAACCGGTAATTTTCTACATGATTTTAAAAGGACGTTTTGGTCAATTCCCTTTTATTTAATCCTAAACCCACATCGTTTAGGCACTCCAACATCAGTTATTGAGGTTTAAATTTACCCTAACACCTCCTAAACTCCAAAGTCATTACACAGCCAAAAAGAAGCAATTTTTCTCTTCTCCAGAGCAAGTTAGGGTTTTTCTCAAGAACAAGCTCTAATTTCCAAAGGATTTCTTCGAGGCTTCCACTTTAGGTATGTAGGGTTTTATTAATGGGTACCTTCCACCCTTTGAGTCCTAAAAAGCTTCCAAATCTTCAAGTTTACTTTCCCCTCAAGTTAGGTTCTATGTCAAATATGAAGTTTTCTTTAATTGACTTAATTGACTTTGTAATTATACTATGAATATATGTCTTCCCAAATGAATGACATCTTTCATGTTCAAAAATCATGAATTTCCCTATTATTGATAAATTATTGAGTTTGGGATATGTTTGTAAAATTCTTTACTATGATTAGATTTATAATTATCATCATATTTAGTTGCATTAAACAAAGCTTGTGGGTTATGAACACACGATATCTAGGATTTCATACATAAACCAGTTGACATATTTTGATCACTTCAGATTATGCATATGTTGCTATTTTCCTGACATCACTATATTGAGCGCGCGCGTACACACACTAACACACAACAAACATATATATATATATATACCGGTTTTTAGTATCGTTCAATTAGGAGTGGTTCTTAGCACTGAGCGAATGCAGGGATGAAGGCTCACCCGCCATTTTAGGACTGACCTTTAGTAGAAGTTCCTAAGTTCCAGAACTATGACATCACTATAGGTTATAAGGGGTCACCTGGCAGTTATGACATATGCCCTAGCCCTTCGTACATTAGTTTTATGGATCTACACCAACCATTGTTGGTACCCCTGGCAAGGTACTAGCACCCTTCCAACTGGGGTTACAGGTTGGACCCCGATTTTGCTCAGATTGGGGTATGTCGGTTATTGTTTGCTTCCAAAGTCCTCAGTTTATTTTTAGTTTATGTTCAGTTCAAGTTTGCTTTACCAAGTATTCAGTAATAAATTTTTCTATCGAGCACATGGTTATATTTGGTTTTACATTAAGTTTTCATGTTAATATATTTTTATTTAGTTTATGTTAGCTAGTTTCTCATATCACATACTCAGTACATTCAAAGTACTAATTAAATACTTTCCTATGCTATATTGTCTCATAATATAGGTTTGAACGCTCAACATCCGAACTACACTTAGCCCATTCCTGCGTCACACTCAACAACAGACATTGGTGAGTACTCATCATGCGAGGGACAACTTTCAAATATTTATTTTCATACAGTCTATTTCATTTTAGTCGGTTAGAGTTAGTTAGGGGTTTATCCCAATAACTCATCTTATTTAGAGTTTTTTAGATGGATGTTTTGATTTTTAGCTTTTTGAGTTGTCTGACAGTTCTATTTCCAGCTTTGATTGATATTCAGTTTTACATTATTATGATTTTCACCAGTTATTTTAGTTAGCTTTTGCCTAGTATTTTGGATATTTTCTTTAGTTTCTAAGTGCATGCTAGACCATGGGTTAACTTAGAGTCACTTGTGACCATAGGCACCGTGTTGTGACTAGGGGTAGTCTCGGGTCATGACAGCTACAGACATGATTGAAGTGGATAATATCACAACCCTAGCCACCCAATTGTCTGATAGGCAGTATCAATGATGTCTCAATTCAGCAAGTTAGGTGTGTACCAGTCTCAGGCTTAGGTGAATATGGTACAATAGACTCCATTATGGTGTGAGGTTTGTGGCCACAGTGGCCATTCTACAGACTTATATGCAGCAAATCCAGAATCCGTGAACTTTGTAGGCAATGCTCAAAAGCCAAATTATGGTAATGCCTACATCCACAAGTGGTAGATCCAACTGAATCACTCTTAGGGTAATAAGCAACGGTTTCATTAGCAACAACATAATAACAGGCCAATATCATTGAGGAAACTTTAAAGAAGATCTTGGCTAAGCAAGAAGAAATAACTGCTAAGATAAAAAATCAGCAAGTGGATGAAAAGTATCTAGAGCAACAGTTGGGGCCACTGTCCTAATCATAAAATAACAGGCCTCAAGGTGGTTTGCCAAGTGATAATGAACTTTTGAATCAAGTTATAGCAATCACTTTCAGGAGTGGTAAGAAGCTTAATGACAGGCCCCCAAAGACAAATAAGGAGGTAGATACAGAGTTAGTTCCACAACAAGTTGTAGGCAAAGATATTGATAATTTAGGAAAGTATGATACCCAAAAGCTAATGCTGATGAGCAACTGCAAGAAATACCACCACCACCATTCCCGTAGAGGATGAAAAAGGCCAAAGAGGATGCTTGTTTCATGAAGCTCTTTGACATATTCAATGAACTTCACATTAATTTGCCTTAGATGTTTTGCAGGGAATGCCTAAGTATGCTAAGTACTTGAAGAATGCGGTGACTAATAATATTAAGATACAGGACATTGAAATGGTGGAACTCACAGAGGAATGCAACTCTATGGTGATGAAAAATATGCCCAAGAAGCTTAAGGACCTAGGGAGTTTCACCCTCTCCAAACAAATTGGTGATAGCAATGTGGTCCATGCTTTTAGTAATTTGGGGGCAAGTATTTACTTGATTCCCTAATAAGTGTTGAACACTCTTGGGTTAGGAAAGCTGAGACCATGCTCTGTGGTGCTTTAAATGGCAGACTGAACCCAAGTCCATCCAGAAGGAATTATAGAGGACATGCTCTAAAGGTTGGCAAGTATATTATCTCTATTGACTTTATTCTTTTAGATTATAATGTAGATGATAGAGTACCAATCATTCTAGGATATCCATTCTTTGAATAAGACTGTATAACAAAGAGGTAGTCTTCAAAGTTTATAAAGCACTCAGTCCACCTTCTCACTAAATTTTTTTATGTATGATCACCACTATAAAATTGGATGAGTATGGGGTGGTAGAGCCTAAACAACTAATGAACTCTTCGAATAATCTCATTGAGTAACCCAAACCAACACCTAATCTCAAAGTTAACAACATCGAGAAAGAGCCTAAAAAGGCTAATATTGAGAAAGCTGTTGAACTTGAGATTCCATACTTAAGTGGTTAGAAATAAGTGAGAAGATGGTCTCAAAGTATGAGGAAGATTAAGAAGGAAAACGGTTGAGACATTGTAAGATGGTTTGATATACCATGGGTTCATGGCACTTTTGATGCTTAAAACTATGAAAAAATGCAAATACTTGGGCCATTTTGTTAGATATGTTATGTGTTTATGTGTATGTTGCAAAGAAAATATATTTGATGTGAATTGGATCAAGAATAGAAGAAGAATTCTAAAAATAAAAGGCACTGATTGGACTATAAGTTATTATGTGACTATACAACTTGTAGCCCAAGTCATGGTGATAACAGTGAAGGCTATTGACTTTAGGAGTGAAGTTGAGGCTGACCATGACTCATTAGGAGTGAAAATGAGTCCTGTTCTGATTCATTCTTAGATAACTAGTAGAAAGTCCCAAGGAATCCAAGTTAAAGCCCTAGTAAAAATGGAGGATGACTACGAGTCATTATAAGAGGGTGCAATTCATAGTGACTAGTCATTCTGAGAATAGAGGAAAAGTCCCGAATGGTGAAAATCCACTAGAGTGACAATGAGTCCAGCCAATGACTTATAGTGTCTGACTATAAGTCATTATCACTGAGTGCAGAATAGAGACAATGAGGCTTACGATGAGTCATCGTCATTCCAAACGACTCGTTGCCTGATGCATAGCCACTGCCGACTTTATTTTCCTATTTTGTTTTGGTTAGGTTTTCTTTGTTATTTTGAGAAACTATAAATATCCATTGGATATTCTTATAATAGCTTACGATCTTTATACTTTTACAAACATATTTTGATTTCAAGATTGACTTTTGATCTTGTAATTCTCTTTGTTCTTGGTTTTTGATTGATTAATTAATTTGAGACTTTGGGTTTTCTTCGTTAATTATTTGTAAGATTATTCATATGTTTTTTCTAATGAATTCAAGGATTATTTTGCAACAATGAGTAGCTCATTTCCTTAGCTAAGGTTATGGGAACCCTGACAGAATAATAAAGTAGGGGATGTGTGAGGTTCTTTTTAATCATTGTTTATACTTATATTATGATCTTCTTAAGTTTAATTTCTTTCCTTGTGGTGGCCAACTCTAAGAACCTCCCTCTATTCGAGATCATCTTCACAAGAGAGATTGAGATTGGGAAAAAGGGATTACAATAGTGATTTAAGGCTATCAACCCTCGTCTAATAACTTGAGACCCACACGGTCATAGTTAGATTGTGATCAAAGACAAGGGTTAGTAAGGTGACACCCTGATACTCACAAGCTAAAAGGTGAGATTTACCAATGCATACCAAAGATGGTTAGTAATACCTAGCTTGTCAAAATTTACATGTGTGGCAGCGAGATAGTTGGATTAAGAATGAGAAATCTACTGAGTTAGGAAGCCAGGGGAACACATTCCTAGTGCTCATCTTAGACTGTTTACAACCCAAAGCTTTCACAACTTGTTAATTTTACCATTTACTATAAAATCCCCTCATTTATTTTGTAGCACTTCCAACTACTTCAGCAAGTTTGAGAGACAAATTTTCCCTAATCCTTGTGGGATCAACCCCAACCTAGTTGGATTATACAATTTAACAGCGACCGCATTTTATCTTTTTGGAGGGTATAGTTTGGGCAACATCAAATTTTGGCGCCGCTGCAGGGTAATACGAGTGCAGATTTGTTGATTGAAGTTGTTGAGGTTTTAGGCTTTTACTTTATATTTTTCTTGGGGTGTACGTCGATGTATGCCTAGTAGTAAAACTTAAGGAAATCTCTTAATACTATTTGATCTAGATCTAGAAAAATCTTTAAAAAAAATCATAAGATGGCACAACACGATTGAGACGCTTATTATGAGATACCTCATGATGATCCCCTAGTTTTGCCTCCCCTACCTCTTCATGAGGCAGTAAAGCAGACCACTGAACAGTTACTAGAAGAGAATAATGAGAGAAGAGATGATGAGGCTACCTATCATGTAGCTTAAGAGATAGAAAGACCAAGACAGGAACAACAATATCGAGCAAAACTCAATAAAAACAAAGATATAGGTTGAAGGGATAGAGCCAAGTACTCCTAGCCTATTAGTACTTACCACCATATGATGATCCTGAGGAAGACATGGGATATGTTGAGCCTACCTAGATAAGAGCTATCATTCCTCCTGTATCTCTCTCGGGTGTGAAGTTCGATATTACTAATGCTATGATCCAGTTGTTAAATCTGAAAGGTGCGTTTGCTGGCTTGTCAATTGATAACATAAATATACATCTCATTAATTTTATTGGAATTTGCACTTCATATACTATACCTGGGGTAGATTAGGAAGCTCTATGACTCAGGTTGTTCCCATTTTCTCTAAATAGTAAAGCGACATTACTATTAGGGTAACTACCTCGTGGGTCTATTACTACTTGGAACGAGTTATAGAAATAGTACTTAGAACATTTCTTTTCTTCGTGTTGAATGTTATAGTTGAAGGATGGGATCTATACTTTCAAGAAATTACATTCTTAATCAATGTATGAGGCATGGTTTTGGTTTAAGAAGAATTTGATGATGGTGCCTAATCATAGAATTATGAAAAGAAACTTACTTAAATTATTCTATCAAGCCCTAAATACCAATTTCAAAGATATGATGGCTACTATTATTGGTAAAATGTTCATGCACCTATATTGGGAGGTAGCATAAAAAATATTAGATCAGATCTCCCTTACCAATCGAGGGTGGTATACACGGGAGGTAGAGAGAGACATTGATATTTATGCTATTAGGGCATCTAGTTAGCATAGAATTAGAGATAATTTAGTGGCTCTAGGAGGTTACATAGCTGAGGATAGAGATTGGGTTACTGACGAAGTAGTTTGCAATGATGAGTTTTGAGAAGATGAATACCATGGGCTAATAATGAAAAGCCTCTAGGTCATATGATTCTAATATGGATGAAGAGGCAAAGTATCTAGATAGAGAGTTGGTAGGTTTCTAAGACAAGGGCCAATTGTCTGCTCAAGACAATTGGAACTCGAGGCAAGGAATTAAGGTCAAAACTACTATGAGGATAGATACTGGATCAAAGCAGAGAGAGAGAGAGAGATAGTGACTAGAGATATAATGATTATTACAAGGAAAAGAGTGGTGCACATGTTCCACCGGGGAACTATGACACTGAATCAAGGATAAAGTCTATGTTGTCCAAGCTAGTAAAGGGTCAAAAAAGTCAGCAGAGTTGCCTTAAGGAGATTAAGGAAGATATTTTAGGTTTGACCCAGAAAGTAGAATCACATGCTACTGTAATCAAATAGTTAGAGCAATAATTTGGACAGATGTCAGCAACCTTTAATCCACATTAATCAGGCACCCTTTTAAGTAATATGATATAGAATCCTAAGAACGATAGTCACTATTTAGACATCACAACTCAAAGTGGTAAGGTCACCATGGATCCTCCCATACCTGTTATTGATGAAGCTAGGAATAATGTTGTTCATACAAATAGGAACCTAAAGCGAAATCTAAAAATTTGGTGACTAGTGGGGAGTCATTACAAAAATTAACATATGTTGATAAAAGTATTGAGAAATATAAAGAAAAGAGGAGGTTTGTCGAGCTAGTGTTGAAGAAATTCCATGAACTCCCCCTCGTTTTACTTAGAGATTAAACAATAAATAAAATTAAAAGAAATATTAGAAGTTCTTGTTGATGTTGAAAGAACTGTCTGTTAATATTTATCTTGTTGAGGCATTGAAGCAGATGCCTGGCTACGCTAAGTTCATGAAGGATTTGGTTATTTGAAAGAAAATAATGAGTTTTGAGCCTGCTGATAATGTTCATCATTGTAATATCATCGCTTCTCGATTGTTGGTTGATAAGAAAAATAACCCCAAAGTATTTACTATTCCATGTACCATTGGGTCCTTTAACTTCTCTCAAGCTTTATGTGATTTGAGAGCTAGTATTAATATGATGCCATTAGTAGTATATAAGCAGTTGGGGTTGGGGACACCCAATCCTACATCCATGAGGTTATTGATGGTTGACCAAACTATTTATAAATTGGTTGGTATTTTATGTGATGTTTTGGTAAGGGTGGTATCCCTCATATTCCCAATTGATTTTATGATCCTTGACTATAAGGGGGACTTTGATGTCCCTATTATCTTGAGAAGGCCTTTCTTAGCTATAGGTAGGCCTTGGTTGACATGGAGATGGGGCAGATGAAGTTCAGATTCAATGATAGGTAGGTTACTTTTAATGGGTGTCAGTCTATGCGATAGGCAAATGATATGAGAGTTGTGTCTGTGATTGACACTGTTGCTGATGATGCAGCAACTGTGCCCAATGAAGAGAGACTTGGGGTTGAGGCGTTAGCAGATGTTATCATGAACTTTGAAAGTAATGGCATCGATGAGTATGATGAGATGGTAAACGTGTTGTATGATAGAGGTTCTTATAATTATGTTATGAAGAAGCTAAATCTTGATATGAAGAATAAAACCACTCCTCTAGCTCGACCATCTATTGAGAAGACACCGATCTTGGAATTGAAACTTTTATCTCACTTATGTTATGCATTTTTGAGGCCAACAATACCTTGTCAGTCATTATTGTTGCTAACTTATTGGAGATATAGGTTAAAGCATAGATTTCACTACTGCAGAGGTTCAAGAGGGCCATAAGATAGACTATTACAGATATTATGGGAATCCCACCAGGTATTTGATCTCATAAGATATAGCTTGAGTCGAATTGTGTATCCAACATTGAGCATCAATGTCGGTTAAATACTTCTATGCATAAGGTAGTAAAGAAAAAAATCATCAAATGGCTAAATGCTGGAGTAGTTTACCCCAGTGCGGATAACAAGTGGTTCAACTTGGTTCAATGCGTGCCTAAGAAGGGTGAGATCATTGTGGTCCCTAACGAGAAGAATGAATTGGTACCCATGAGATTGTTCACTAGATGTGGAGTATGCATGGATTACAAGAAGCTGAATACTTGGAATCAAAAGAACCATTTTCCTATGCCTTTCATGGATCAGATGCTTGACCGATTAGTAGGCAGGGGTTGGTATTGATTTCTTGATGGGTACTTAGGATACAATGAGATTTCTATTACTCCCGAGGACTAGGAAAAGACTACTTTTACTTGCTCTTATGGGGATTTTTGCATTCAAGAGAATGCCATTCGAACTCTGTAATGTTCTTGCCACCTTTTAGAGATGTATGATGTCTATATTTTTTGACATGGTGGAGGACACTACAGAGGTATTCATGGATGACTTTTTGATCATTGGGGACTCCTTTGATGATTGTTTGGATCATTTGACCAACACACTCCAAAGATGTAAGGAGTGTAATCTGGTGCTTAATTGGGAAAAATGCCATTTTATGGTGATGAAAGGTATTGTACTTAGTTGTAAAATCTCAAAATTGGGTATTGAGGTGGATAGAGGAAATATTGAGGCGATTGAAAAATTATGTCCACTAGTCTCAGTTTAAAGTATCCAAAGTTTTTTGGGTCATACTGGCTTTTATAAGAGGTTCTTCAAGGATTTCTCTAAAATTGCTAATCCTCTAACAAGACTTTAGATAAGGAGGTGAGATTTTTATTCGATGAGGCATGTCTCAAGGCCTTTGAGTGCCTTAAAGAGCGGTTGATCTCGGATCCTATTATTGTGTCCCCTGATTAGTGTTTACTATTTAAGGTTATGTGTGATGCTAGTGAAGTGGCTTTGGGTGCTGTCCTTGGACAAAGACATGATAAAACCCTTCACCTGATCTATTATGCCAACAAGAATTAAACCCCACATAAAAGAACTATCCAGTCACTGAGCAGGAGTTGTTTGTGGTAGTTTTTGCCTTTGGCAAATTTTGATCCTATTTAATAGGGACCAAAGTCATAGTTCACACAGATCATGCAACTTTGAGGTGTCTAGTGTCAAAAAATGATGTTAAACCCAGGTTGATACATTTGATCCTCTTGTTTTAAGAATTTAACTTTAAGGTAAAAGATTGAAAGGGCACAGAAAACAAAGTTGCTGATCACTTGTCTCACCTTGAGGGGGAGGATATGCAGAAGTTATGGGATGAGCTTGACATAGATGATACTTTTTCAGATAAGCGAGTCTTGGCAGTATTTGAAGACTTAATCCACTGGTTCACTAATTTTTCCAACTTTTTGGCAACTGAGCTTGTTCCAAAAAAGTTTTCATTCTAATAGAGAAAGCAGTTCATGCATAAGGTGAGAAATTTTTTTTGTGACGACCCTTATGTATTTTAAATTTGTACGAATGGGGTTATTCATAGATGTATTCCTATAGTGGCAATGATGAGCATCGTTGAGGCTTATCTTTCGTCACCAGTTCGGGGTCATCATGGTGGTACCCGTATAGCCTAAAAAATTCTGCTATCTCTCGAAAACATCTCTCCATGAAGAGTTCGAGTTGTTTGATGTATGGGGGATTGATTTCATCGGTCCATTTGTGAGATCATATGGGATTAAGTACATTCTAGTGACAGTCAACTATGTTTCCAAATGGGTGGAGGCAGTTGTACTTCCCAGTAATGAGGGTCGAAGTTTCATCGTGTTCTTGAAAAAGAACACATTTTCTCGATTTTGCATTCCACGTGTTATTATTAGTGATGGTGGGTCTCACTTCTACAATCTTGTTTTCAGGGCCCTACTAAAAAGATATAAGGGGACTCTCCATATCAGCTTGTGTACAACAAGGCATACCACTTGTCGGTTGAACTTGAGCACAAAGTACTACGTGAATTGAAAAAGATTAATTTAGAGTGGAATGAATGAGTTGGATGAATTTTGGCTCAGTGCTTATAAGATTTCTGCTTTATACAAAGAAAAGATAAAGCTGTATCATGACAAGAAAATTCAGAAAAAAATGTTTGAGCCCGGTGATTTGGTCCTATTGTATAATTTAAGATTTTGCTTGTTCTCTGAAAATTTGAAGTTTAGGTCATATGGACCCTTCATCGTGGTTTGGGTATTCCCACATGGTTCTATTAAGCTGGAACATGATGGTGATGCCTCGTTCAAGGTGAATGGGCAGCGAATGAAAGCACTATATGGAAACCCTATGAGGTAAAAGTATGTGTGGACATGATACTTGGCAAAGTGTGAGTTACCAAGGCAACTGCGTCGTGCCGTGATGTTAAATTAGGCACTGCATGAGAGGTAATTCGTAGGCTGGCTGGTGAAGTCTGAGTACCCAACCTAGCCACATCATGTAGCGACATTAAATCAAGTGTTGCGTAGGAGGCAACCCATGTTTTTTACTTATTACATTATAGGGTAACTTGTATGTTCAGTGCACAGGGATGGAGATTGCAGAAAAAGACCAGAAAATTTTTTAGTGCTACGACTCTACGGGGGACCGTATGAGTTGTAAGGTCACCATACGACTCGTCACCAAAGTCGCAGGGAGAAGAAGCCCAGGTCATCTCAGGTAAGTTTTCTCTGAGTCATAATAGCTCTTAAAATAAGTTATTGTGACTCGTCACATTGAGTCGTTATGACTGGATAATGCAGGTAAAGTTCCAGTCATAACAGAGGGATTCTATGACTTGTAGCCAATGGCTACGAGTCATTACGATTACTCGTTGTTGGTCTTGACATCGCGGGTCCAATATGCCGACTCAACCTAAACCAGACAAAATAAAAGGAAATAAAGTCCCATAATCTATTCTCCTTCTATTTTAAACATCCGAGACTTTCCCCATTCCCAGAATCGTACAACCACTCTTAAAATATACTCTAAGTTCATCTCTTCTCATCACAATCAAGTTGCAATCTCCTAAAAAGTATGTCTCTCAAGAACTAGAGCAAGAAAATTTGAAAATTGTTAAAGGATCCAAGCAATGTTTATTCAAGTAAGTTCGATGCTTTAATGTTTTATCTCTTAAATTTATACTAATTAGGTTAGACAATTCTTGGAGTCCTTGGTAAATTGTATGCATAGGGTGAAAACCCATGATCCTTACTCTTGAGAAATATGATGAATACAAATAAAATGGGAGTAAATGAGTTTTGTACTTAAAATTGGATGTGGGGATGCATTAAGAGTATATTGTAGTAGTGAAAACCACGCGGAAGTCTCAGTACTTGTTGGGTATGAGAAAATCACGACTCAACCCTCTAAATATCCATATAAATAGTATCTACGAGACTCATAACGACTCGTAGGGTCACCCAATAAGTCATTACGTAACTCATTTCTACTGAGAACATGGGTGTAATGAGGAGTTTGGTTTCTGGTCATACCACAACTCACACTGTGAGTTGTTGGTTCACTATATAACTCATAATGTGGACTCATAGTGACTAGAAATGAGAGTACCTTAAAAGTATATGGTCAGACTACGAGCATTGGTGATTAGTCATTATCTAACCCAATAACTCGCTAAGAGGACTCCAAGACTGACCAGTACATGATCCATATATCTCCGTTCACCCTATGAGTCTCAGTATGACTCATATCCTCTAGCAATGAGCTGTATCCTGACTTGTAGGGTGCCCAACAACTAATGTACACTTGTTTATTTTTTTTGTTTTTGTTTTCTTTTCGAAGGATTAACTAACGTGTGTGCTTCCATAGGTACCAATGACATCCAAGAACTATTCAACCAAGAAGAAAACACCAAAGAAGCAAGCCCACCCCCTACTCGTTATCTCAGGGATAAAGCCACTGACGATGAGTCAAGTGTCTTAATCAAAGAATATCTTCTTGAGAGGGAGATGGAACCAAGAAAGAGCCTACCTATGGGCTATAAAGCTTCTCATATAGAAGATTTACCTCCACCCACTAGGCTAAGGATGAAGAATCCTAGACAATCACCACCATACTCACAGTCCTAGTCTAAAAAGGATGGTGAGTCAGATTTTAGCCCCGAGGATGAGGACGAGGAAGGTGATGATACAAACAGTGGGTCAGAGAATACGTAATTTAAGAATAAAAGATAAAAAAAAGGAGAAGGAGGAGAGCTAATCCAGTGATAACCCAGTTAAGATACCACCTCCTTTCTTACCTGCTGAGCCTTTATAGATAGAGACTGCCTCGGTGCCCATCATTAACCGATAGGGGTACCCCAGGATACAGGAATTGTACAAGAGAGATAGTACCATCATCCCTTTCACTCAAAGAACAAAGAGAGGGTTCTACCTTGAGACCAATCTTAGTACTGCTGGTATGTTTAAGATTTATGACTTCAATGCACATTTAGACAATATCACTTTGAATGGATGACTAGAGATTCTGGAAAGTATAGCCCAACATTGGTAAGTGAGTTTTATGCTATATATCAGATGGAGTTGAAGAGAATTTATCCATAGGGGCATTTGTAGAAGGGTGATGACCCCTTGGTTACCGTTATAATTAGAGGTGTTCGGGTGAACATCTCAACACAGACTATCTTCAGGTTCCTGCATGGTCCAAATTTCCAGTTGCCGGCCAACACTATTGAGATTGATCACCACATGGATGAAAAACATAAAGTAAAAACAAAATATATTGGTTCAGAAGATAAGTTTACTCACTTCCAGTGGATGGCCGGGAATGTTGCTATATATAGGAGGAGGCTCCTTGGGTGGTTGGATCTTCGACATAGATTACAAAGGGTATGCTAAATTTTTTGGCGAAGGCGTGATGGAAATTGGTGCGACATTATTTGAGTCCCACAAATGGGGATAATATGCTCAGTATTAACCGAGTCACCTTAATTGTGAGCATCATGGAGGGCTGTGAGATCGACCTAGCTAAGATTATAGCTTTAAAGATTCATGACTAGGCGGTGAGAATGGATAGACTTATCCTTCCCATGCATTTTGACATAGCTATCTTTAAATTAGGTTATGCGAGAGATCCCAAGTATGGATCAATTTTTTCAAGTTCGTAGGACCACTGATTTGGGTCTGATTTGAGATTTTGCTAACCTCATATCAAAGTCGAAAGTGGGGGCTACTTTACTTAGGAAGGCATTTTAGGCTAGAGTGCATGGTATCGATACTCTGGGGTTCATTGATGTTGGTGATACCCCTACTGAGACTGCCCAGTCCGAGCCTCAAGCCTCAATAAATGCAACTGGTACTTCTCAAACACTGACCCCACCTCTTATTGTGAGGCCATTCTCATCCAGGCCAGCCTCTACAAGTTATGATCTAGTTCCACAGGACTTATTGACTGATGTGCTAAAAAGATTGAGGAATTAGAGCAATGAGTGATAAATATTGTATAGGGGGATCAACCATGGGTGAAGAAGGAGATCCAGAATGAGATTTGAGGCACGCAAACCCGATTTAATAGGTTTGAGCAACGGATTAACCTGAAGCTATCGAGCATTAAATTTTTTAATCTGGCATGCATGCATGAGGAGTTAGTCATGCTCCGATATGTGATAGAGAAGATTTATATGAGTCAATTACCGACTTACCCCATTATTAAGGAGATCTATGAGGAGGAGGTGCTGAATATTTAGAACACCAAAGGAAAAGACCAGGTTCTGAGGGAAAAAGTGGTGAGATACCGATTAAAAAGCAGAAAAGAAAAAAGGATAAAATATGGAGGTGGCCTAGGAGGCTAGTGTTCAGTCTGCACAAGACCCCCAGACAAGAGTCCACGAGACGATGGTAGAAGACGGTATCTCCCAAGTGGTTGATTTGATAGTCGCAGCAGTAACAAATTTGACTAGGAGTACCGCTCTGCCTCTAGAGGTACCATTGAGCACACCAACCACCATCGGTTCCATTACTGATGTGAGACTCCCAGTCACCACAACTACTGAAAAGAGTAGGGCCAATTCGGGGCCCCCCATACTGAGACTTTATGAGTTGGCACCTAGTGCATCCAGGTATGTCCTCATTCCTTATTTTTAACTGATAAATGCACTGAGGATAGTGCCTATGCTTTAGTTGAGGGTGGGGGTGTTTCACAACCGTGTTGTGTTTTTTTTTGTATTGTGTTGTGTGTTTGTTTAACTAGGAGAAAAATAAGTACCTAAGGTAGTTGATGTATTTTATTTGATTGTGCTTAAATTGTTTTTGAGAAAAATAATACCCCTCCAAAAAGTGTATTTTTAAATTGTGTGATGTATACATATGTGACCATTGCGTATCTTGTTATTGAATTAGAATTAGGGAAATAATAATCATAGCTAACATTTGCATGAACCGAATAGCTAGTAGTTTGTGATGCATCTTTGTGCTATGTATGTGTGATTATCCACTTAGTCCCCTTTGTGTATGGAATTTAAAACTTGCCCGATTAGTCTTACCTAGGTTTATAGGGTAGTCGATTAGGAAAGAATCATAGGCCATTCTTAAAATTAGTCCACTTTTAGCCAAATGACCTACCAAATGTGAATAAGTAATCCCTTGATTCCTTTTTGAGCTTTTATACACTATTTTTCTTATTTCACCTTTCACCTTCCTATTTGAGTTACAATGAGCCTATTTTGTCCCTGGTCCTCCTTGACATTGTGCACCTTAACTCAAGCAAATAACCTAAGTTGAGGGTGGCTATCTAGGGGTGCATGATTAGAAGTAGGTTTGAAGAAGGGTTTAAATAGAAGAAAAGAAAGTAGGGTTAGGTATGGTAGAAAAAGAAAGAGAAAAGTCAAGAAAATGGTAAAAAAGAAAAGAAAAAAGAATAAAAGAAACTACACCCAGCTGGAATAAGTAATAAAAGGAAAAAAGGAGAAATAAAGGTGGAATAAAAGAAAAAACCAGTTGATAAAGTGGACCCCTAATGTAATTGTAGTACCAAGGAGGCGTAGTCACTAAAATTTCCAAATATACCATACCAACCCCAAGCCTACATTACAAGCTGTGTAAAGTCCTATAGTGATCCTAACCCAACTGTTTAAACACTAAGGTAAAGAAATAAGGGCAAGCCTATGGTATTCGGTGCACATTGTGGGAACTTCTTTGTGAGTGTGAGTGTCTTGTGAACGTCCCTATATTAACATGTATAATTTATCTGAGTGAGTGGGACTTCTTTGTTGTGAGGGAATTTGGGTTGTATTGCTAGCTGCTTATTTGTTCGAGCAGTGTAGTTTGTATATATGCGCGATTGTTTGTTGCTAATGTAATGCCCTAACTTGATTTTCTTGTGTCACGTTGGTGTGTTGCATTAATTCACATAGTTGGGTTTGAAAAGTTAGAATAGAAAGGCGTAATGTTTACCATAGATATCTTAGGCTTTTCTTGGTTATGCATTATGTTTGGTTGTGTTTTTGTTACCTGAGGACATGCAAACGTTCTATGTTGAGGGTGTTGATGTGCCATGGGTTCATGGCACTTTCTATCAGAGCCTAAGGTTCAACAGTGTCCTAGGGAGTCTGAAAAGCCGCATCTAGTAGAGTATTGTACAAGAGTGTGTTGCGCGCCACATTCATGTACGAGAGGCTATGGGATGTTTAGAAGAGTTTTCGTTCTTTCATGATCCAGATCGTGCTATAGCAAGATTTTCCAAAAGAGTTATGTAGAATCTTGTAATGATCTACTTATGTCAGATTTACCTTACTCTTAAGGTAACAGAAGTAGTGAAGCCAAAGTCTTTTAGATAGAACTTTCTCTGACAGTCCCCGCAGATAGTTTCGGGACAGTGTTCTCTAAAGTGAGCAGAGTATGCCTTATGGGGTTAGCTATTTATATGGTGAATGAATAGGCTTGAAATTATATATGTAAGAATCTAAGTATGGAAGTTGGGAATTATATGTGTTGATTGATAGAGATATAGCTGTGATTCTCATGGTGTGGACAAGTATAAGTTTAAGAGACATATATTTGAAGGCTAGAATGAGAATAATATGTTTATTAAAGATTTGTGGATATTCATGTTATGTTTTAGAAGCTAAGCTTGAATCTTTGAAGAATGTAAGTTTGTGGACTCCAAACTAAGTATTAAGATGTGAATGTGGTATTAGTAGCCTATGAAGAAATCGAAGCAGATAATGTGTTTAGTGAGACAAGTAGGTGTTGAAAAGAGTGTATGTATATGATGATGATTGTAGAGACTAAGGAAAGATAAAAGTTGTATTCCAAGAAGTAGCATTGGTATTGAATTTATGTTTTCAGGTGTAGTCTTTCTGGATGAATTAAGTTATCATTTTGTGCACCGTTGTGCCTCAGACTCTAGAGTACATTGGTTGTAGTTCATTTCGGGGTTTAGCCAAGTGTTCAAAAGTGTCTGACGATGACTTAAAGATGAGAGGAGGATGATAGAGAAAGTGATAAGCCAGACCCTCAGAATCTGGTAGTGGTGCCAGTAGGTATGGAAAAGTAGTAAAGGGAGACAGTTCCCGACCCATTCTTATTTCAGTGAAATATGTCTAGAGGGACCTTGGGTCCCAAGGGGGAGATACCCCATAATGTTATAATAATTGCATGTCCATGCTCTTTCTATGATGTTAACCTCATGGTTCGTTACATTTGTAGTTATGCTTTCTAGAATTTGGTATATTAGGTATATTCCTATTTAATATGCACGTTTAATAGAAAGGAACTCAAATTGTGGGCATGTTTGAACATGTATTAAAGAGATTGGTTGGGTTATGATTCTGTGCATTTGAGATGCATGTGTGTTGTGAAAATTTACCCATGAGTGGGTTGTTGAATGTTTTATGCGATAGATGTGAATGACTAGTAAAAGTACGCAGAGTATTGGTTGCTTCAGTCACATTCAAGGACGAATGTTCCAAGGGGTAGATGATGTAATACCCCGGAAAATTTTTCGTCAAAAATTTGTGCTTAAACGTATTGGGTCCTATCTTCTAGAATGATTTATAACTTTTCTGTGTGTCATTTCTTGGATTTCGACCCACCATTTCGTAGAGAATCGAATAAGCTTTCCAACGATATGTGGATCACCCAAAACGGACACCCGAGCGATGAGTTACGAACATTCCGATAGAATAGTGAATAGTGATAAACAGTGAAACGTGCAGGAAAACGTACTGAGGCCAGGCGTATTTTTTCTCCAACTTTAAACGATCATAACTCCTTGTACATAATGAATTGTGTGAGCTTCTATATATCAATGGAAATCCCTGAGAGTCTTCTTTCCAATGAAATTGGTTTCATCCAATTTGGACATCGGAGTAAAAAGTTATGGCTAATTTACTTCAGCCTATCAGATAGATCACTGAAGGGTAAATTTGACATTGATTGATTTTTAAAGGTATTTTGGTCATTTCCCATTATTGTAACCCTCTATATGTAACCCCTATATATATATATAGAAGAAGATGAGTTAGGGTTAGGGTTCCAATTGGGGAAAATCGATTCAAGGCTTCGCTTCACGAATTGCTTCCGTCAATCTTTTCGACTACGAAATCTAAGGTATGCAAGTGTTTATCTATGGGCTCCTTTCGTCCATAGAGCCCACAAATCCTTTTTCAAAGGCTCAAGATACATGTGTATATATATATATGATTATACTTTTTAAATTTTCATTGTGTATGTGTGTAGTATTCACATGATGGTTGAGATATATGTGTGGGATGATTATGTGTGTTGGTTGAAGTATATGTGTGTAGTATTTGTGTGATGGTTGGTGATTATGTTGTTGAAGTTGATGATATCCAAGAAGGGATCTTTGTATGTTTGTGGAAACTATGGTGGTGTGTGATGTATAAATATATGAAATGGGTGATTGAATACTTGTAATCTTGATGAATCCACCTATGCCTAAGAAGTGCATGTAAGGTGTTTGTGAAAATACCTAAGAGACTAGAGATTTTGTTTTTATAACATAATAGGTCCAAAATTAATTGATTATGAATATATGATGATTTAAATTGTTAAGTCTTGATTTATACTATTATTCCATTATTTCCTTGTTATGACTTCATAATTGTTATTGAGAATTATATATCCCTACTATTGATTGATATGTCAAATATTTTTTAAATGTGAGTTGGATTGTGAATTGAGAAATGTGGATGTTGAAGTTGAAGGATGATGGTGTTGTGGTGCATGAAATTATGCATTAAACCTATGCCCTAAATGGTGCATGTAAGGTGATTGCTAAAATGCCTATGTGAAGAAGAACTAAGTATTTGACATGTTTGTTATCCAAATTATGATTTCATGCCATATCCATATGCTTAACTTATGTCTACCATATGTTTGACAAAATATTTAAGAGAATAGGAAACTATGCATTGTGGTTCATTAGGTCTTAAAAGATAAATTCATGCTTTGTTCCTATGGATAGTTGATTTCCTTGAATTTGTGGTGCGTTGTGGGTGTATGATGGAATGCCATGATGAATTATTGAGGTAACTATGATGTTTGTGCGTAGTATTTGCTGTGGACCCAAATCATGCTCCCCACGTGTTCGATTGGATGCTTATATGAAGAAATGAGGCCATTTGATTTGCTAAGTGTGAAGTCCTTAATTATGTGTTGCGTATGATGGCCTATGGGCATGTTATGTATGAGTTATCTATCTTGTGTTACTTTATGCTATTGTGTGCTGGGGGTACGTATGCCCGAAATAGTCTGCTGGTCTAGAGCCGAGTCAGTTTCATGGTAATCTCAATCGAGCGATGAACAATGAACTCCCGGTTAGTTTCAAAACTTGGGGAAAACTATAAATACCTATTAGATATTCCTGTAATAGTTTATGCACTTTATACTCTTACAAACATATTTTGATTTCAAGATTGACTTTTGATATATGAATTCTCTTTGTTCTTAGTTTTTGGTTGATAAATTCATTTGAGACTTTGGGTTTTTTTGTTAATTATTTATGAGATTATTCATATGTTTTCTCTATTGAAGTCTATGTTTTATTTCACAACTATGAGCAGCTAATTCCTTTAGCTAGGGTTGTAGGAACCCTGATAGAATAATCAAGTAGGGAAGTGTAAGATTCTTCTGGATAACTATTTATACTTGTATTGTGATCTTCTTCAATTTAATTGCTTTCTTAGTAGTGGCCATCTCTAATAACCTACCTGTATTCGAGATCGTCTTTACAAGAGATATTGAGATTAGGAAAAGAGGATTAAATAGTGATTCGAGGCTATCAACCCTTATCTAATAACTTGATATCCATAAGGTAATAGTTAAATTGGGATCAAAGACAAGGGTTAGTAAGGCAACACCCTGAGACTTACAAGTGTGAGATTTACCAACGCATTCACACGACGGTTGGTAATATTAGCTTGTTAGATTCTGCATGTGTGGCGATGAGATAGTTGGATTGAGCACGAAAAACCTACTAATTTAGAAATCCAGGGGGAACACAGTCCTAGTGTTCGTCTCAGATTGTTTACAACCAAAAGTATTCACAACTTGTTACTTTTACTGTTTATTACAAAATCCCCCTTTTATTTTTCTAGACTTTCGGCTACTTTAGAGACTTTGAGAGATAGATTCGACCTATTTCTTGTGGGATCGACCTCAACCTAGTTAGGTTACTATAATTTGAAAGTGATCGCATTGTATCTTCTTGAAGGGTATAGTTTGAGAGACATCATGGGTTGTGCTGCGACACTAAAATAGGCACTACTTGGGAAACAATCCATGTTAAGGTTGGTATTTATTTTTGTATTCTTAGTTTTTACTTCATATAGTTTTTGTTTTTGTTGAGTCACAGGTTGATGGGAAGTCTAAGTACCAAAAACCTGAGCTGAGGAGCATGGCAAAGACTGGGTGTAGGGTCCTCGGACCTTCTTGATGTTAAAAAATGCTACTAGATAGGCCTAGAGGTCTTAGGGAATATTTATATATTTACTTTTGAGTTTACTTCGGGGACAAATTAGATTTTAAAGTGTGAGGTGGGGAAATTATCATAGTTTCGGGTGACGTGATGCTATAGGATCTTAATCTTAGTTGTTTTCTAGTTTTTGGGTAAATTTTAAAAAATTACAAAAATATTTTCACTTTGTTGGTGTGAGTTAGAAGGTTTACACTTCACCCACCCTGTGGTTCTTTTCCACGGGGGCACCCTTTGAACCCAATATTCTTTTTTTTTATGAGTAAATTTTAAATTCTTGTGTTAGATAAGTGATATTTTTTAGTTGGTGCTAAGTATGATTGCATGATGCAAGTGGTTTTATATATAAAAGCATGTTGTTGGTGATGAATGACTATTTTTGCGAATCTTAGGCTTAGTTTTATGACTCTTGTGTGTTTTTGGCTTAATTCTAAAGTCATATGGTTGCTTAGTTTAGAGTCTATGATAATCCTATTTGATTTGAGCACGTGCCATATGTGAGTGAGGTTTGGTGTATTCGTTGTTTCATGCTGATGTCTAGAACTTGCCTGGTGTATGTGCGAAGTGAAATAAAAAGTGTGGTTTTATGAGATGATATAGGGATTTCTTTGTTAGCCATATTTCATATACCTTCTCTTTTATCTACCCTTGTGCATAATCCTAGTTAGCCCCATTGTGCCTTTAGCCTATATTCTTTGGAAGCCTCATATGTAGCCTGTTCCCATTCTTTGATCAACCTTAAATCGATCCAAAGCTCCTAAGAGCTTTAGTTGAAAATTAATTTTGTTAAGGATTAAGAAATAAGTAGGGATAAAGTGAACGTGAAGCCCCCAAAAGTAGCTATTGGTGTTAAAAAAGTGATGCATGGTGGTTGGGAGTTTTGTAATGAAAAAGGGAGAAATTGTGCTAAAATTTAACCATGAGTTGATGAAGAATACTCCCTTCATAATAATTGTGAATTAGCTTACTGAGATAGGGCAAAACAAAAGAGATTGGGAAGGAAGAGGTGGTCAAAAGTGTGGTTATTTAGAGATTGATCTTAATGTATGTGTGATATATTAATGCACTCAGGGAAGATACTCACTACTACTGGCCAAAATAGTTCCTACCTTTCCCTTAGCCTACATTGCAACCCTCAAAGTCCTACATGATCCTAAGAGTCAACATTCTTATATTAGTGGAGTACTACACTAAGGGAAAGCCTATGGTTCATTTTGTGTAACTTGTGAATTCTTTGTGAGAGTGAACATAATTTGATTCTTGTACCTATTCTAGTGATAACTGCATCGATGTAAGTGATTATGGGTAGCTCTCTTGTGGTGAAGGCACATGTTTAATGATAGTTTGGTAACTTGTATGAACTCAGTGATTAAGTAATATGCATGAGTTTTCCAACTTGGTAAGTCAATTCTTGAGGCTAGGATGTTTCAAAGTAGTGTTCTTGAGCTTCCAATTAGATATGCCATGCTTGTTGTGGTACTTGCTATCTGTGTAGTTAGTATAATGCTAGCTTTAGGATATTGATTGTAGTAGTAGTATTGGAGTCTTCTCATGATATTTATGCTTAAGTTAAGAGTTGTTTGAGGATGAACAAGGCTTTAAGTGTGGGGTGATGATCCTAAGTGGATTTATGCACCTAAGTGTTGTTATCTACACCTAATTGGCTTAGTTTTGAAGACTTATTTTGTGATTATTGAGTTAGTATTTGGATAAATGAGAATCTAAGTGTTGAGTTATGTGTTTGTAGTGTTTAAGGTGTGTTCCCAATGAGTTTTGAGTCAAAACACCAAGTTAAAGTTCAAACGCAAAAATTAGTACTCTTAGCTTGAGCGATGTCCCTTTCTGGTTCATTATGTTGGATTGTATGTTGTTTTGAGCTATAATTTGTGGTATTTGATGTTATAGGATTCTTGGTGAGTTTATCAAGAATATAAATGGATGATATACAAGCTGGAAAACAAGAGAAAAAGTCACCACAAAGCTTGGACTTGTAGGACAAACACATTGGACTAAGCTTGACGAAATCTGGAATTTTTGGACACGCGTGCCACGCCGCCTAGATGGCATAATATTGGCATGGAACACCATTAGATTCATTTCAAGATGTTTTTTCCAGTATCCATCCACTATTTTAGCGTGCCACAGACCCTATCCTGCGCGATGAGGGTGTGGCATGAAGGCTAAGTTCAATTCGACAATTTTGTTCCTATTATAAATAGGACACTTAAACTCTATTGCAAACACCCTGGGGCAACCTTGGGGCTTTGAAATACACTGGATAAGTCTTCAATTAGGTTTTTAATTCCTTTACTTTAGTTTATTTATGGATTATAACATGAATTCATCTATTGTGATTACGCGTATATCCATGAATTGCTAAACACCCTTTTCCGGGGTTAAGGCCAAGAACATGATTACACTTGCTATGAATTGAGTTGGTTTGGGTTATTTATATTTATTTGTTGTTCGTATATACTTCTTAAGGATTCTTTACCCGTAGAATACATGCTTAATTCTACTGTGAGTTCGAAAGGAGAAACGATAGAATAGAACGTGGGATAGATAAAATAGGATCATCATCTTTTAATTGAATGAAGTGACAATTTGCAATTAGGATAGGAATATACCTAAGTTCCCTATTTGGTTCAATTATGGGATGAATTAAAAATGCATTTAATTTAGTGCTTGTATCCCCGCTCAACGATGTAGTTGTGGGGCTAAGTTTGATAGTTGACTAGAGGTTCGGAAGACCATAGTCATAGTATCAATCCCGTGAACCAAAAACCAAGATAATTAACTTAATTAATGATTTTATATAGCTGAGTATGATAGTTCATAGAGCCTTAACCCTGGTCTTTCCCCCATAATTGTTCAAAACCTTTAAATTACTGCATTGTTTTAGTTTACATTTAGCTATAACTCTCAAAATCTTGTAGTTACGTTTGCACTTGTCTAATATTAATAGTTGAACTAGTCTTGGATAATTGCTTAACACTAGTCCTTATGGGATCAATATTTGGCTTTCTTTAAGGCCACTATATTACTTGGCTGATCCGCGTACACTTGCGTGTGTGCCTAAATATAACCCAAAGTCCTAATTCCCAACCAACTCTAGCACATTATCATAAATATACTACAATTTAGCCCAATCTATGAGAAAAGTAAGCCTAACTTACCTAGATGCCAAGAAAGCCTAATGAACTCTGCTAAATAAATAATTTCCTCTTTTAGGAAGCTTCCGTATGATGCCACACTATAAAAATGATAATCTACTCATTAATACGAGAACAACAATACCCATATTGTATTTTTATGATTCAGGTCCAAAATTATGTTAAATCCCATGTGGGGCTCGCTTGTGGAATTGCGCTTTCAAAACCATCAACGCATCCCTCTATGCTCAAGGAATATTTACCCTTAAGAATGGGTAAATTTTGAGTTTAAATAATGCCTCAATCTACTCAACAAGAATCTAGGGATTTTGGAAATAAATTGAGAAGTTAACCATGAAATTAATGGAAACTTACCAAGATTTTGATGAAGATATGAAAAATCCGAGATTAAAAACACCTTAAAATCTCCTAATAATGTTTCTCCCAATTTTCCACACTCTATTAAGTTTTCACTTTTGAGATTTGTGAGAAAATAGGAGAAAATTGGGCTTATGAGGAATTTAATGGCCTTCAGGAGCCGCTTAAGCGACCACTCGACTACTTAAGAGGTCACTTCTAAAGCAGTAACCGCTAAAGGGATAGGTACCACTAAAGGGGTACCCACTGAGGGCCTAGCATACTACTAAAATGGACAGGTCAGTGCTAAAGCAACATTCATTTTAGGGGCATGACTGCCGCTAAAGTAGCTCGCTAGGCTATCCAGGGCAGGGCCGCTTAAACACTCGACTGGCTACTAAAATAGCCTTTGCTAAAGTAATCAAAGGGTCATTTAAGTAGATGCACCACTTGAGACTTGGAAAATCATCGAACCCCTCGAGATTTATTTATAATTGCAAACAAACTATGCTATCCTACAAATTTGATATTTCAGACTCAATGGTATAGTCAAAATTTCCATCTGAGGTCATTTTGATGAAATATGGGCCCCATACCCGTAGCCCATTTTTATCAATTTTTGACCAATATCCCATAATGTGTCTGGATGACTTTGGACCCAAGCCAAAGGTTTGTCTTGCCTAAAATTAATGTATAGAGCTAATGGAACTGTCAGAATTGGTATACGAGGTTATTACTGATGTTTTTGCTTGATAACCAATTTTTACTAGCGAAGACTTAAAAATAGGGAATTAACTCTAAAACCAAATGAATTGTCTGGTAATCGATTTGTTAGCTCCAACAAGTCACAAATGACTTGGGTAGCTATAGAAAAGATCTAAATGACAAAAATGCATAAAAATTCAGAAGATGATATGAAGGGTCTTTATATGGGTTGTCAAGGAAATCTGGTTGTTATCAATGGGGATTTGAGTCTAAAATGTGTTAGATAACGCGTTTAGGAATTCATAGAATCTTTTGGTGCATTAAACGGGATAGTAGAACACTGGTTATAGTGATTATCGTGAAAAGGTCAGTACGTGATGTCGATTTTGGAGAAGTGTGATGTGAAATCGACAGGAATAAGAACAATTCCTATGATACTCTTTTAGCATTGTTGTAGAGATAGGTTCATCCCTTTATCTATGTCAGTGTAGTGACAGAATCATTGCCTTAATGATAGAAGTGTCGCTACAATGATGGTCTATTTTAAATGAGTGTTGCTGTAGTGACATAATTGTTGCTACAAAGACATTTCTACAATGATGAATCCATCACTGCAAGATAAACTCGCAAAATCTCTAGTTAAAATAGAAAGTATCATTTTCATCTCATTTATTACAATTTTCACCTTAGGGTTGAGAGAGGGTGAGTTTTTACATGTTTAGGTATTTTTTATCTTTCAGGTAAGGTTTCTTTATCATTCAAGCTTGTGATTACTCCCTTAGATTTGTAGAATTGTAATGATCATGATCATGGTAGAAAATTAGGTTTAAGCTCTAAGGTTATAAACTAATGAAATTGGTTGGGAATAAGTTAAGTTTAATTATTATTGACTCTAGGTTGTTAGAAGTCACTTCTTAGCATAAAATTCTTCATTGTAATCAAGAAATATGTAGAATTCAAAGAGATTTAAGGGTAGAAAATCCTAGAATGATGAACTAGGTTAAGTTATGGGTTGAAATTGATGTTTTTCGGTTTATAATGCTTAGAAGTTGGGAATGTTGTCTTGAATTATGCTTTTTATTGTTTATAGACCATGGACAAGCAAAATTTGAAAAGGCAAGGTTTTGGCCAAGTAGTACTTTTAAACAAGGATATGAGGTAGGTTATTGTTTAAATATAGTTATAGACTTAATTTAACGCTATGTTGATATTTGAGTTGAATGTTTGTTTTTAGCCTTCCGGCATGCTTGTATGTGGTTAGATGAAATTATGTTGAAACTAAGTCAAAATGATTAACTTGAAAGTTAAGTGTTGATTATTATAATATGCACTAGATTATTATTGTTATGGAGCATTGAACATTTTGTTGAACTTACCTATTGTGTTAATGTTAGGAGCGGTTGTCACACTGACATATATTGATATTGGGAATGGGTGTCATGCTGACACAAATTGATATTGGGATTGGGTATCATGCCAGTATAGGTACATAGACTGAGATCAGCCCCTGTAGGTCATATCTAAGGGTCCATGCCCCTAGTATGTATGTACATATATTTATGCATACCTTCATTGTTTGTATTGCATATGTGATTAATTCATTGACTATTATTGACTAAATTGTCTAAGTATAAGTATTGATATAAATAACTTGAAAAAGATTGACATAAAGAGGATAGTTGTTGGTGTTGTAAGTTGAGATGTTCATGAACATGAATTTTAAATGTCAAGTTGATTTTGTCTTATTTATAGGGAATTAATTTTTTTATTTTATTTATACCCGAATTTGTCCGTCGATGGTTCCATGCGAAGGTTATTGAATAAGCTTTCCAACGATATAAAGATTTTCAAAAATGGATAGGTTTCGGATATAATCGAGCACGTTCGAAACTATAAAACGGTGGCCGGGATATTTGGGAATAGTAAATGTGCAGGAAAATTTCCTGCACACAAACTACTGAGGCCAGCCGAATTTTTGGGTCAAGTATGAACGATCATAACTCCCTTAATATAATTAACTGGGAGAGATACGACATATACAAAGAAAGATCTTTGAGTCTTCTTTCCAATGCAATTGGTTTCATCCAAATCCAACGTCTGAGTAAGGAGTTATACTCGTTTTACTTCAGCCTATCAAAACAGATTTTTAGGGTCAACTTCAAACGACCATAACTCCTTGTACAGGACCAACTGGGTTGCCTACTTTATATGAAATAGAAGCCCTTTTAATTATCCTTCCAACGATACCAATTTCACCCAAATCCGATATCGGAGCAAAGAGTTTATGGTCGATCTACTTTAGCTTGTCAAAACAGTCCACCAAAGGACAGATTTGACATTATTTAAATTTTAAAGGCATTTTGGTCATTTCGTATTATATTATGGACGGGAATATGTGTATATATACATGTATATGAGTTCAAAAACTCATTTTCATCATTAATCATTCAGAAAGAACAAACCCTAGCCAAATTTAACCTTTAAATTACTTTTGATTCAACCGTAGAAATTCCAAAGTAATCTGATAACTGCGTTTGTCATCTCGAGAGCTTCGAATGACACCTATTATTTGTGAAAATAGGATTGCATAATCAAGAGGTGAATTCTAAGGTATGAATATTGTTTGCCTTTGTTCTTTTCCATATGTATATGTGTGATAGAGGATTATATGTATTGGTTGTTATTGAAATATGATGGAAATAGGGTTATGGACTATTTTGCATGGTTTGGTTGTATTGAATTGTGGCAGGTGGATATGGTAATTAAGTTATGGAAGGTGGATATGGTGATATACTATTGAATTGATGATTATTTATGTCTATGTCTCAATTTGGTTTAATGGATTAGTTGGAAGGATAGATTAATCCAAACTTGCTATTGAAGGATGTTGTATGAATATGCATGGCATATGAATGTAATTAGAGTATAAGAGGGTTAAAGTGACACCCTTTATGGTATAATTAAGTCTTACTACTTAACCACTAGTTTGGTAAATTCAAATAATTGAATTGTGACGTTTGGTTGCTAATACTAGATTGCTATATATGTTTATTGTAGATAAGTAATCCAAAAAGACGGGAAGTCCATTTGGGACTAGTATTGAAGGTTGATAGTAAGGTATGTAAAGCATACTCTATACCATATCTTTGGCATGAAAGTGAACAATTGTTCTATTAAGAAAGTTTCCAAAGTTATTCAATAACATGTGATCCATAATGGTTTTGTATGATGTCCTACGTTACCAATAAACTTGTTTCCACCCTACAAGATGTCAAGACATTCCAATACTTACTTGTTTTCCAAATCTTACATGTTTATTGTACTAATGAATGTCAGAAGGTATCCGATTACTCAAACAAGATCCATGTGCTATTAATGACTCCAAAACATTTCATTGATATACCAATAAGTTTCTACTTCATTGTTATGGCATTGATGACTCCAAAACACTTCATTGATGTGCCAGTGAGTTCTTACTTCATTGTTATTGCATTGATGGTCTATTTATATGTCTCTTATTGATGTATCATTGTTTCAAAGTATCAAAAATGCGGTGGCGACCGAAATAACAATCTCAAAGATTAATTGAACTAAGTGATGGAAGTTCTCTCTTATCGGGTCGTATCCCAGGGGCATAAGCCTATCATGGGTCGATCCCTATTTATGTGTTTATGGGTGGTATCCTAGGGGCATAAGGCTATCATGGGTCGATCCCAGTTGATATGTACTGGAGGCAGCCTAATGGTCACAGTACAGTACAGTAATGATTACAAAAATGATAAGAACGAAGGTAAAGTGATTGAAAAAATACAATGTACTGGTTTTCACAAGTTCTAGTAAGTGTGGTCCACTCCTATTATGATTCATTCACTTGTTTCTGATTTCTATTGAGCTCCTATATCATATGTGATTATCTACAGCTTTACATACTCAGTACATATTTCGTACTGACGTCCCCCACGGGGGACCTGCATTTCATGCTGCAGGCACATGTACCTCAGCTCATACACCACACAAGTAGGAGCCAGGATATCCAGCTGCTTTTTGTGAGCTCCAGTTTGCTTCGGGCCTTTTCGTGTCATATCCAGTCACTTTTGGTATTGTATAGAAGTTAGTTATATGGCGAGGTGTGTCCCGACCTTAGTTAAACTCTGTGTATTATCTAGAGGCTTTGTAGACCTAATGTACAATCAAGGTGGTGTTTTGTTAATAGACGTGATGGCTCCAACGGCCAAGTATTGGATATACATATATATGTGTGCTCTAGCTTATGCAGGTGATTATTTTCTTTTATATGCGACATGATGCTGTTCGAATTTCGGGTTGTCATAGAGGTATGCATGAGAAGTATAAGGTTATGAGCTGGTTCTCCCGGGCCTCCTCGGTTACGGTTGCCAGTCCGCTCCAATAGGATTTGAGGCGTGACAAAAGTGGTATCAGAGAAGTTCATCCTAGTGAGTCTACAAAGCCGTGTCTACGTAGAGTCTTGTTTATTGGTGTCTCGTGCACCGCATCTATAAACTGGAGGCTATGGACATTTAGGAATTGTCTCTTTTCTTCATGTCTTAGATCGTGCGATAGAGCCTATATTATATATGAAGTCATAGTTGACCATTGAATCCGTTTGTTTCTCTTATTATAGTAATGATGCCGGTTACTAGAAACAAGAATACCGGTAAGCAAGTAGATGTGGCTGCTGGAGAAGGGACTAGCAAGTCACCCACTATACCAGCTAATCAAAGTGAGGCTCCAGCTGAGCATGCATTAGAAACTTCTTCCACTCTGGAAGAAATAAGGGGGAGGAGAACTATATCCCCAGAGCCACCTATTAATGCTGCTGATCAAGATCTTAGAAATGCAGTGCAGCTTTTGACTCGTATTGTTGTTGGGCAAGCTCAAGGGTAAGCCATTCCTACCATGGGTCCTAGTGGTACAGATAGGGCGGCTAGCCTTCGGACACAGGATTTTCTTAAGATGGATCCTCCCACTTTTACTAGATCATATCTTAACGAGGATCCACAGGACTTTATTGATCAAATTCAAAGGGCCTTAGATGTTATATATGTAACGGGTAGAGAGATAGTGGAGTTAGCGGTGTATAGATTCAAAGGGGAGGCTATATATTGGTATGAGGACTAGAAACAATCTAGGGGTATTGATGCACCCCCAGCTACTTGGAAAGGGTTCAAAGAGGCATTTCTTGATCATTATCTTCAATTCGAGATTCGTCAGGCCTGTGCAGATCAGTTTTTAAATCTTCGTCAGGGAAATATGAGCGTGAGGGAGTATAGTCTCCGATTTAATTCCTTGTCGAGATATGCTCCTAATGTTGTAGCTACTATAGATGATAGAGTTCATCAATATGTGGATAGGCTGGATCTATATCTGGTTAGAGATTGTACTATTGACGCTTTGAACGAAGATATGGACATAGCGAGGATCCAAGCTTTTGCACAGAAAATGGATGATCAGAGGCAGAGGAGAAGAACACAGGAATTAGAAAGAGGATATTCCAAGAGGGCCAGATCTACAGGGCAGTTCATGGCATCCCAATGAGGGTTCAGACCACAGTTTTCTGCTAGACCACCTAGGTTATTATCTTCTTATTCTGTATCTAGTGCCCCACCACAGTTCCAAGGGTCCAGAGGAAATCAATTTGGGCACAGAAGTGAGAGTCAGAGTTCGCGGACAGTGGGGTACCAAGGGCAAGGGAATATGAGCCAATCGAGACCTCCTTGAGAGCCATGCAATAAATGTGAAAGGTATAATTTGGGCGCATGTCGGATAGGGACCAATGTTTGCTTTTGGTGCGGTATGTCGGGGCATATGATGAGAGAATACCCACGAAGGGGCATAGGGGGTATGGCACGACCTACGAGGTCATTTGTTGCATCATCACCATCGATGCCTTATTCAGGAAGGGGTGCACAACCAATGGGTCATTTTAGAGATGATAGAGGAGCGACGAGTTCTAGCGGGCCTCAAAATTGTACGTATGCTCTAGAGGATCAATAGAATTTAGAGGCTTCCCCAGATATGGTTATGGGTACGTTGTCTATCTTTTCATTCGATGTATATGCCTTAATTGATCCCGGTTCTACATTATCTTATGTTACTCCATTGGTTGCTGGAAAGTTCGAAAGAATACCCGAACTGTTAGTTAAGCCATTTGAAGTGTCCACACCGGTTGGGGAATCTATTATAGATAGAAGGGTTTACCGAAACTGCATAGTAACTGTTTGTGGTCGTGATATGATGGCTGATCTTGTGGAGTTAGAAATGGTAGATTTTGATGTTATAATGGGTATGGACTGGTTGGCGTCTTATTATGCCACAATTGATTGCTGCACGAAAAAGGTATATTTCTATTTTCCAAATGAATCAGTCCTTGAATGGAAAGGTGAAATTGGCGCGCCAAGAGGTAGATTTATTTCTTATTTTAAGGCAAGAAGAATGATTTCCAAGGGATACATGTATCATTTAGTTAGAGTAAGGGATACAGAAGCGGAGCCACCAACTCTTCACGCTGTTCCGGTGGAAAATGAATTTTCTGATGTATTTCCTGAAGATCTTCTAGGTTTGCCTCCTGAATGAGAAGTAGAGTTTGGTATTGATGTAATACCAGGCACCCAACCAATCTCCATTCCTCTGTATAGAATGGCCCCAGCAGAATTACGAGAATTGAAAGAGCAATTGAAAGATTTGCTAGAGAAGGGATTCATAAGGCCTAGTATGTCCCCCTAGGGAGCACCAGTGTTATTTGTGCGCAAAAAGAATGGTTCGCTGGGGATGTGTATTGATTATCGGCAATTAAATAAGGTGACTATTAAGAATAAATATCCTCTCCCAAGAATTGATGATTTATTTGATCAGTTACAGGGCGCCAAGTGCTTTTCTAAGATTGATTTGAGATCAGGTTACCATCAAGTGAGGGTCAAAGAGAAAGATATACCCAAGACAACTTTCCGAACATGGTATGGTCATTATGAGTTTCTAGTTATGTCATTTGGGCTAACAAATGCACCCGCAACTTTTATGGATTTGATGAATAAGGTGTTTAAGCCATTCCTGGATGTATTTGTGATAGTTTTTTATAGATGATATTCTAGTTTATTCTAGATCATAAGAGGACCATGCCAATCACTTACGACAGGCATTGCAGACTCTTCGTTATTGTAAGCTTTATGCAAAGTTCTCTAAATGTGAATTTTGGTTAAAGCCGGTGGCATTTTTGGGTCATATTGTATCTAGTGAAGGGATAAAGGTTGATGCTCAAAAGATAGAAGCTGTGAAGAACTGGCCAAGGCCCACAATGCCTACGGAGATTCGTATTTTTCTCGGGTTGGCCGGTTATTATAGAAGGTTTGTTGAAGGCTTTTCTTCCATTTCAGCACCCTTAACCAAGCTAACCCATAAAACATCCAAATTCTAATGGATGATGCCTGTGAGAAGAGTTTTCAAGATTTAAAGAACAAGTTGATTTCTACACCCGTGTTGGTACTTTCAGAAGGCACCGAAGGGTATACAGTGTATTGTGATGCTTCCAGAATTGGTTTAGGATGTGTATTGATGCAGCATGGTAAGATAATAGCATATGCTTCTAGACAATTGTGGCCACATGAGAAAAATTATCCTACACACGATCTTGAGCTGACAGCAGTTATTTTTGCCTTAAAGATACGACGCCACTACTTATATGGGGTTCATGTCGATATATATACTGACCATAAGAGCTTGCAATATATTTTTAATCAGAAGGATCTAAATTTAAGGCAGCAGAGATGGCTTGAACTATTAAAGGACTACGATGTTGATATCTTGTACCATCCAGGGAAAGAAAATATGGTAGCTGATGCGTTAAGTCATAAGGCTATGATGGCGCCTATAGAAAGGCAAGGGATGATTAAAGATCTTTACCAGTTAGCTAGTTTGGGAGTTCGCCTTCTTGAAACTCTAGATAAAGAGCTTATCGTATATAATGCTGCGAAATCTTCATTAGTAGCTGAAGTGAAAGAGAAGTAATATGAAGATCCTATTTTATTACAACTTAAGGAGAACGTTCAGAGTGGTGCGACCAAGGTATTTGAGCTTATGCGAGAAGGAGTACTTCAGTACCAAAACCGATTGTGTGTGCCGGATGCAGATGGGCTAAGAAAGAAGATTATGACAGAGGCACATTGTTAAAGGTATTCCATTCATCCAGGATCAACCAAAATGTATCAAGATTTGAAAGATATGTATTGGTGGAATGACATGAAGAAGAGCATTGTAGAATTTGTAGCTGAATGTCCAAATTGTCGAAGAGTTAAAGTTGAGCACCAAAAACCCGGAGGTTATATGCAATGCATTGATCTTCCAAGCTGGAAGTGGGACATGATCAACATGGATTTCGTTATTGGTTTGCCTCGTACATCCCGAAAGTTTGATTCTATATGGGTGATTATTGATAGGCTTACCAAATCCGCAATTTCCTACCAGTTAGGACCACTTACACAGTTGAAGAGTATGTGAAGCTGTACATTAAAGAGATAGTCCAATTACATGGAGTGCCAATCTCTATTATATCATATAGGGGAACCCAATTTACCGCAAACTTTTGGAAGTCTTTTCAGAGGTGTTTAGGAACACAAGTGAAGTTGAGTACAACTTTTCACCCTTAAACAGATGGACAAGCAGAACGTACCATCCAAACACTTGAAGATATGCTACGAGCTTGTGTAATAGATTTTAAGGGCAACTGGGATGATCATTTACCTCTTATTGAGTTTGCCTACAATAATAGCTATCATTCAAGTATCAAAATGGCACCATATGAAGCTTTATATGGAAAGAAGTGTAGATCACCAATAGCATGGTTTGAAGTGGGTGAAACTCTTTTGTTCGGACCGGATCTTGTTTATCAAGCCATAGAGAAGGTTAAAGTAATTCAGAAACAACTGAAAACAACCCAAAGTCGACACAAGTCATATGCAGATAGTAGAAGGAGAGGGATAGAGTTTTCTATAGGTGATTGGGTATTTTTGAAGGTATCACCAATGAAAGGGGTAATGAGATTTGGCAAGAAAGGAAAGTTGAGTCCACGTTATATAGGCCCGTATAAGATCACTCGAAGGTTTGGACAAGTTGCATATGAATTAGAGCTACCCCAACAGCTCTCATCAGTACATCCGGTATTTCATGTGTCAATGCTTCGAAAGTGCATCGGGGATCCATCACATATCACTTCTACTGAGGATATGCAAGTTGCGGAAGATCTTACCTATGAGGAAGTGCCTATTGCTATTCTAGATCGCCAAGTTAAGAAGATGAGAAATAAAGAGATAGCATCTGTGAAAGTACGTTGGAGAAATCGTCAAAGGGAAGAGATTACATGGGAAGTTGAGGAAGCAATGAAATCTAAGTACCCTCATTTGTTCAAAGATGAAGAGGAAGTTCAAGAAACAAAGTTAGAACATTAACAAGTAAGTTTTTTTTATATATGCTTAGTATTTATGTGATGATGTGAATATTAATGATGGACTTGAACTTGTTTCGGTTGAATAACTATGCTAACATTCGAGGACGAATGTCCTAAAGGGGGGAAGGATGTAACACCCCGTATTCAAGTACGTGTATTGGCATATTCAAGTACGTGTATTGGTCTTATTTAAATGGAATTATTTTTTTTTATTTTATTTATACCGAAATTTACCCGTCGATGGTTCCATGCGAAGGTTATTGAATAAGATTTCCAACGATATAAAGATTTCCAAAAACGGATAGGTTTCGGATATAATCGAGCATGTTCGAAACTATAAAACGGTGGCCGGGATATTTGGGAATAGTAAATGTGCATGAAAATTTCCTGCACACAAACTACTGAGGCCAGCCGAATTTTTGGGTTAACTTCGAATGATTATAAGTCTCTTAATATAATGAACTGGGAGATATTCGACATATGAAAAGAAATATCTTTGAGTCTTCTTTCCAATGCAATTGGTTTCATCCAAATCCAACGTCTGAGTAAGGAGTTATACTCGTTTTACTTCAGCCTATCAAAACAGATTTTTAGGGTCAACTTCAAACAACCATAACTCCTTATACAGGACCAACTGGGTGGCCTACTTTATATGAAATGGAAGCCCTTTGAATTATACTTCCAACGATACCAATTTCACCCAAATACGATATCGGAGAAAAGAGTTATGGTCGATCTACTTTAGCTTGTCAAAACAGTCCACCAAAGGACAGATTTGACATTATTTAAATTTTTAAGGCATTTTGGTCATTTCGTATTATATTATGGATGGGAATATGTGTATATATACATGTATATGATTTCAAAAACTCATTTTCATTATCAATCATTGAGAAAGAACAAACCCTAGCCAAATTTAACCTTTAAATTACTTTTGATTCAACCGTAGAAATTCCAAAGTAATCCGATAACTGCGTTTGTCATCTCGAGAGCTTCGAACGACAAATATTATTTGTGAAAAAAGGATTGCATAATCAAGAGGTGAATTCTAAGGTATGAATATTGTTTGCCTTTATACTTATATTGTTTGCCTTTGTTCTTTTCCATATGTATATGTGTGATAAAGGATTATATGTATTTGTTGTTATTAAAAGGTAATGGAAATAGGGTTATGGACTATTTTGCATGGTTTGGTTGTATTGAATTATGGAAGGTGGATATGGTAATTGAGTTATGGAAGGTGGATATGGTGATATACTATTGAATTGATGATTATTTATGTCTATGACTCAATTTGGTTTAATGGATTGGTTGGAAGGATAGATGAATCCAAACTTGATATTAGAGGATATTGTATGAATATGCATGGCATGTGACTGTAATTGGAGTATAAGAGGATTAAAGTGACACCAGTTATGGTATAATTAAGGCTTACTACTTAACCACTAGTTTGGTGAATTCAAATAATTGAATTGTGACGTTTGGTTGCTAATACTAGATTGCTATATATGTTCATTGTAGATAAGTAATCCAAAAAGACGGGAAGTCCATTTGGGACTAGTATCGAAGGTTGACAGTCAGGTATGTAAAGCATACTCTATACCATATCTTTGGCATGAAAGTGAACAATTGTTCTATTAAGAAATTTTCCAAAGTTATTCAATAACATGTGATCCATAATGGTTTTGTATGATGTCCTACGTTACCAATGAACTTGTTTCCACCCTACAAGATGTCAAGACATTCCAATACTTACTTGTTTTCCAAATCTTACATGTTTATTGAACTAATGAATGTCAGAAGGTATTCGGTTACTCAAACAAGATCCATGTGCTATTAATGACTCCAAAACGTTTCATTGATATACCAATAAGTTCCTACTTCATTGTTATGGCATTGATGACTCCAAAACACTTCATTGATGTGCCAGTGAGTTCTTACTTCATTGTTATTGCATTGATGGTCTATTTATATGTCTCTTATTGATGTATCATTGTTTCAAAGTATCAAAAATGCGGTGGCGACCGAAATAACAATCTCAAAGATTAATTGAACTAAGTGATGTAAGTTCTCTCTTATTAGGTCGTATCCCAGGAGCATAAGCCTATCATGGGTCGATCCCTATTTATGTGTTTATGGGTGGTATCCCAGGGGAATAATCCTATCATGGGTCGATCCCAGTTGATATGTACTGGAGGCAGCCTAATGGTCACAGTACAGTACAGTAATGATTACAAAAATGATAAGAACGAAGGTTAAGTGATTGAATAAATACAATGTACTGGTTGTCACAAGTTCTAGTAAGTGTGGTCCACTCCTATTACGATTCATTCACTTGTTTATGATTTCCTTTGAGCTCCTATATCATATGTGATTATCTACAGCTTTACATACTCAGTACATATTTTGTATTGACGTCCCCCACGGGGGACCTGCATTTCATGCTGCAGGCACAGGTACCTCAGCTCATACACCACATAAGTAGGAGCCAGGATATCTATCTACTTTTGGTAAGCTCCAGTTTGCTTTGGGGCTTTCCGTGTCATATCCAGTCACTTTTGGTATTGTATAGAAGTTATTTATATGGCGGGGTATGTCCCGACCTTAGTTAAACTCTGTGTATTGTCTAGAGGCTTTGTAGACTTAATGTACAGTCAATGTGGTGTTTTGTTAATAGACGTGATGGCTCCAACGGCCAAGTATTGCATATACATATATATGTGTGCTCGAGCTTATACAGGTGATTATTTTCTTTTATATGTGATATGATGCTGTCCGAATTTCGGGTTGTCATAGAGGTATGCATGGAAAGTATAAGGTTATGAGCTGGTTCTCCCGGGCCTCCTCGGTTACGGGTGCCAGTTCACCCCAATAGGATTTGAGGCATGACAGGTAGGCCCCAGATCGAGCAAATAATACACATCTCAAGAGAAAAACTGTAACATGCTGATAACAACATTGGGAGATGCCTCAGATTCCTGATAGGTGGCAAGAGCATAAAGACGATTTCAACCAATTTAGGTACCAGAAGTTGCATCCTTTGGTGCGAAAGCCAAAGAAGTGGTGATCAAAACCTTATTAGTCCTAGTGTCTACCTTAGTTGTGGGATAGTCTCGTTGTATATGACCAAGCAGACCATAATTAAAGCACCAATTTCTCCCTTTATCATAATAACCATGGTGAAGCTGACCGTATATTCTACAAGAAGGATAAGGTGGGGCTGATTGAGCTCCACTAGCCTGAGATGGGGCACCCTGTGCTTTAGGACCACTACTAACCTGAAAGCAATAATCACCAGATGGCTTGGGATATAGAGAACTAGCCAAAGAATATAAACTAGAATTTCCCCATGTCTTTTTCTTGCTCTACTGGCTATTATCTCTTCCACTTACTTGCTGACCTCCACTCTGCTCTGAATACTTGGACTTCTTATTCTGCCTCTCCTTATCTCTGTCTTTCTCTTCTTCTCATCTTCAACCTGCTGCATATAAACCACAAGTTTGGAGATGTCTATATCATTGTTCAACATCATAGCCTTACACACCCATACTAAGTCACGGGATAACCCATAAGCATTTTTCATCATCTTAAATCTTTGTCTACACACTAATTCTAGAGAATAATGTGACAACTGCTAAAATTTCAGTCGATACACTTTCACACCCATCTTGCCCTATTTCAAATTTACAAACTTCTCAGCCTTATCTTTCATCAACTCCTGAGGAAAGAAATGATAAAGAAAGGCCCCTGAGAACTCATCCCACACTGCTGGCTTAACGTCACTCACCCCTCAACTGCTCCCACTTCTCATACCACTGATATGCTATATCCTTCAATTTGTATGCAATAAACTCCACACCTTTGGGATCGGTAATATGTATCACCCTAAATATCTTCTCCTTCTCATCCATAAAACCTTGAGGATCCCCTTCAACCTTAGAACCTGAAAGGTCGGGGAATTCAACCTCATGAACTGGTCAACCCTAGTGACCTCAAACGAAGGAACATCAGGACCAATACGGTTCGACTAACGAGACTGAGATATCACCAACTGAGTAAGTAAATAAATGAACCGATGGAACTCTGTATTGGAGACATCCCTTTGAGGTGGATGATCATAAGTATCACCATCTCAGGAAGCTCGAAGAGGACTAGTGAGGATAGGTGAAACTCCATGTAGGGTAGTATAATCAGGAGAAGGGACCCTAGACTGGGTCTGTACTCTATAAGTAGGTCGAGTTCTATTTGCATTATCCTTAGGTAGGGTAGAGGGATCGATAGAGTTACTACAAACATCACATCTTCGGGGACAAATTATATGAAATTCGAGCAAGTCAGAGATTAGAGGAATTTCAAGACACCATAGCCCAAAATAGAACACAATAAAGGGAAACATTTCTAAATGCCTTGTAGCCTCCCCCTTATAAGTGTGGTGCGCTACACACTCATAAAAAAGATTCTACTCGATATGACTTTGTGGACACCCAACGACCTTGAACCTATGCTATGATACCAAGATTGTAATGACCTGACGTCGGGCCTTGCCGTGATAGGTATCTCAAGTCCACAGAAGATCGAAGACCACCCTCTTTGCCTAGATAACCAGAACACAATATGATATAGTAACGGAAACAACTTAAAAAATTATATAAAAGATAGATAGATAAATCAGTAGAGACAAAGAATCAATAAAATATAAACACCTATATTTTGTTCACAAAAGCCTCTAAACTGAAATACCCAGTTAGGTCAGGACATGCCCCCGACCGTGGCCAAAAAGGGAACCCAAAATATAAAAGAAATAGATGGGATTTCGATACTCATAAAACAATAATGAAATGTTCAGCCTTTCGAAATATGAAGGCTAACCACTTCAATGCAGACCAATCAACAAACCTGAACCACCTCACTCTAAAAAAAAACTGAATAAACCCCTAGAACTCTACATCACTCCGAGGATGGTTAGCGGGGTGAGCGCTAGAATGTAACTCAAGGAAGGGATAAAATAATACCATTTTTCAAACGAAACCAATCTCAATGTACATGTTCATATTCATGTATATACATACATACATATATATATATACATATATACATACATACATATATACATATATACATATATACATATATACATATATACATATATACATATATACATATATACATATATATATATATATATACTAGATGAGCATGACCTGTGTCAGCACGGGCCTAACATTAAGATATTTTAATTATGTATAATAAGTAGATTGATGTTAATTTGAATTATGAATTATAAAAAATTAATACAGAAAATATATTAACTACTTGATAATATTTTTCAAGGAGCCAAATTATCTTGCAAAATAATTATGTATAACTTATTTATATAAATAAAAAATTTTGATGCATTTTAAAGTTTAGATCTTTAATCATATGACTGAGTTTTGCTACATTAAGTATAAAATATGAGATTAGATTAATACATCAGACTTGAGACTTGTTGTATAAAATAGAAAATAATTGTTGAAAAATATAAAGGGTTATCTAGTCATTACATATTACGTCACATGTGGGTTGCAATTAATAATCCAAAATTACATCATATTCCCTTACTAAGCCGACATAAACATCCTTTTCTTTTACTTTTTCTTCTATTTTATTTGTCAACTTGTTCATTGAAGTTAAATTAAATTAATATTTTAAATTTAAATTTTAAGTGTTTCAAAATTATAAGTTACCATCCGTCATATCAATTTAAGTTATTTGACTTTGAGAACACATAAAACATACTTCTGTAAATGTTTTATCAAACTTTGCTTTTGAATATGTTCCTTCAATTGAAACGTAGGAGTCATTTGTTAGAGTGTATAAAAATAATTTTGAATAGAACGTATTATTAATGGTTGCATTAATAATACTTGAATTAGTAATATTGGTATTATTTATGCTATCATTATTTCTTATACACTGTATGGTGTGCTATATTAGAACTTGCCTTTTCAATCTTGATGTATTTAAACAAAAGCTTTTTTTTAAAAAAAGGATTGCATATATACTAAGATTCATTTGGGATGTAGCACGGGTTCAATCTATGTTATTTTTTGTCTCAATTTATGTGACATATATAGAGTTTATATAATCAATCATATTTTTAATATGTATTTAGATAATTTAAGTTGGTGACTATTGTAATTTATAATATTTTTAATGTAATTTTCAAATAATATACTTTGCTTTTCTTATCCAAGCTTTTGTAGCATTGATAGTAAATTATATTTTAAAAATAATTTAAATTTTTAATTATTATGATTTATAATACTTTTCTTGTATTTCAATTTAAGTGACACTAATATAATTTCGAGAGTCAACCAAATATTTTATATCTTTTAAATTTTTTAAGTTGTTAATTATTATAATTTATAGTATTTTTTATGTATTTTTTTGAGATATATAAAAGATTAAATTGTTTTAAGAAATTTTAAGTTGTTAACTATTATAATTTATAATACTTTTATGTAATTTTTGACTAATATATGCTACTCTCCATGTCCAGAGTTCTGTATCCTAGATAGTTAATTATATTTTTAAATAATTTAATTTTTTAATTATTGTGATTTATAATATTTTTTCTATTCCAATTTAAGTGGCACAATGCTTAGATGACCATAATAATTAATTAGGGGTGATATAGTAAAATCACAATTGAAGCAGCGAAACATAAATGTCTTAAATGACTTACAACAACTAATTAGAAGTGACAAAGCAAAATTACTATAAAAAAATACTTGTGAAAAAAATTTAAGTGAACCTCATATAAAACATCAAGAGTTTATCATTTTTATATCTATTTTATCTTTTTTAATTAAATTTTATTAAAATTTTTAATAATCAAGTGACTTATAATAATTAATTAGGGGTGATATTCAGTAAAACTATGCTTGAAGCAGCTGAAGCAGACATGTCATAAATATCTATTTTACTTTTTTTAATTAAATATTATTAATTTTTTAATACATAAATGACTTATAATAATTAATTAGGGGTGATATAGTAAAATCACAGCTGAAACAAACATGTCATAAATGTTTATTTTATCTTTTTTCTAATTAAATATTATTAATTTTTTATACGTAATGACTTATAATAATTAATTATGAGCGATATAGTAAAATCAAGGATCGAATATTATTAATTTTTCAATACTTAAATGACTTATAATAATTAATTATGGTGATATAGTAAAATCATGGTTGAAGCAGACATGCCATAAATGTCTATTTTATTTTTTAATTAAATATTATTAATTTTTAATATATAAATAACTTATAATAATTAATTAGGGGTGATATAGTAAAATCACGGAGCAAGCAGCCTGCTGAAGAAGGCAGGTCGAAACCCTCTCTTATATATATGTATATATATATACATATATCTATAAGATGCTGGACTGTGTAGGGTACAAGGTTTAAACATGAGATTTAAACCCATTATCCTGGACTGTGTAGCTTTAACCGTCCTAAGGTCACCCACGGGTTATATGAGTTCAACTCCCCTTCTAAAAGAGTCCCAACGCATGTTAGCCACATAAACTAGGAAAATCTAAGGAAGGGACAAAGCCACCGAGGCTCCAACTATTCCAAAAATATATATAATGTGTGAACTATGCACACAGTCATTAAGACCCCTATGCCGGCAAATGTGGTTTCCAGTATCGGTCCCTCCGAGACCTCCACCTTCCATGGAAAGATACACAACCCCCTTTAAGCCCAAATTAAAACCATCTACATATTCCTATCCATTAATCAAGTAGTTATCTATTTAGGAATTTACCGTTGGTATCGTTATACAAATTAATTATGCTTGCAAGATTATAGAAGTATGACATTCTAATTATCAACCAACCCAGGGGAATCAACGACCCACAATTTCTAATTTAAAAACCATACCATGTCCACCAAGGCCCTTTTCAAAACTATTTTTATCCATTTAGCCATTAATGCAATGCAATAGCTTAGGACAATAAGAAAAATCATGTAATTGTCCATATTTTAAAACCTATTATGCAAGTGGGTTGAGGTTAATACCAATTCCAAACCAAAACCCATAATTTTTTGGGAATCCACGACCCCCCATCCTATTCACCGTGCCCATACATCTAATTAGTTTGAAAACCACAAGTTAAAGCATGAATAATGATTCTAAAATCATAGAAAAGCTAAACAGGTAGTAATCATTCAAAATCCTGAACCCATTATTCAAAACCCAACAAATAAATTCACATAAACCATGATTAAACACATGCTTTTATGTAAAACCAAGTTAGGGAAGAGATATATGCCTGAAGACACAGAGAGATTCAAAGGAAAAACCCCAATTTAAAGCCTAAATGACCAATTTCCTTGAAAACTCTAATTGTTTTTGCTTGGGAAATTTGAGAGAGAAAAGAGTGTTTATATTATGTTAATTGGTAGAAATAGGGCTAAGGGAAAGGTTTTAAGTCATGGAAAGTAATGGAATGGAAGAACACGACCGCAATGCCTTTAATAAAATCATGCAGAAAATATAACTCCAGTCGCTACGGGTCTCGTAATGACTCTTGATTACCGATCATGAGTGATCACCACCACTCCTAGTCTGGGCAGTACCCATGACCACCTCTACTTGTTTGGTCATGAGTCAAACTCTATGACTCGTGACCTCACCTTATGACTGTAAGGTCATAGTCATGATCCAAATAGAAACCTAGGCAATCCTTATTGGTTAAGCTATAATTGGCACTATACGACTTGTCAGGAGTTTTCACGACTCGTCACCTGAGCCGTACCTTGGATAGTGATGACTAAACCCAAAAATTTGCAGGGTCCAAAACCTGGGGTATTACACCTAGGCTCTAGTTCATGATTTCTGCTTCAATTAAGGGTGAGCACTATGTTTAGGCCATCATTGGATATTCTCCAATTTCATGTCCTTTGTTTAAAGACAATAACTTCCCTATTAGTTTTAGTGCTATGGGTTATGTTTTAGACCATGTTTTCGATTAAATGTTCTTGTACAATGACTATTACGTACTGGGGATTTAATAATTAGAGATACTTCTGCATTTACGTTATTTTATATAGATAGTTTGAGCTATTAGATTGGATATGCTTGAATTATTTTAAGTTAATAAATGGCCTCTTGGGTTAGTAATGGGTAAGCATAAGTCTTAAATTATTTGGCTAAGGGTTTTGTTGATTAGTTCTTCCACTTAGAGTTAGGGTGGGTGCTGCTCATGACTGCTTAGGTTATGACATTTTCAGTCTAAATAATCTATCATGAACATAATTTAATCAAAGCAAGTAGAAATATGAGAAGGAGTGAAGAAATTAAAAGTCGAGGGAAGGTAAAATTTATGAAATAGAGATTTCTGGGGTTAGGGTAGTTTTCTTAGATGATATGTTGGAATCTGGTAATTTGGTTCTTAAATTAGTTAGCAGAATAGTGTTGAATGGGATTGCCTCAGGTCAGTAGTACCTGTAAATAAGAAGAAAGTGTAAAAAACCCGATAGAGAAGAGCCATCTAAAGAGTATATAATGGTGGGAGGATTCCAACCAAAAGTCGTCAGTGGGGACGTTTGTCGCTCCTAAGTTCAAAGATAAAATCCAATAACATGAATGTGGAGGGTTGATGATGGTTTAATGGATAAGACGAATGGAAATAGAGAGATGGGAAATAAGGAAAAGAGGGTTAACATTGATAGTGAGATTTCATCGGTGGTGGCTATCAGAAAAATCATAAATCAAATAAACAAGTAGACATGACATCAATACATAACAAGTAGTTTCCTCAATTAAATAACCATTCCAAGTCAGCTAAGCAATTATGGCAACAAATACATATAAGCATAATAAATTTCATAAGTAACCATGAACTCTACAATCTTTATAATTGCATCACAACTATGGATCTACGTCCATATCAATCTCACATTTGTATTTCATTCCTTTTCATTATTATCACGATATATCATACTAACTCACACCTCAAACACTAATCCGTACACATATACTAAAGGGTATTATTTTTTCCCAGCTAGTAATGATAGTATGGGACTTACTAGGGTCCATGAACCGTATTAATATAGTACCCAATACATAATCATAATAACATATCAGCGTGGTACCCAATCCATAATAACATCATTAATTTATATTACCTATTTTACTATCTCTTAAGAAAATATCATGAGTGCACCAAAATTTATAAGAAAACTTCACAATCATATTTGTAAACCAATAAGTTCAACAATGGACGACTTATTCATTCAAGCATCGTCAAACTAATAAATCAGTCAACCATAGGTATGTCTGAAGACCAATGAATATGTCATTCAATTTAGAAGCTTGAAAGCAACTAAATTAAGTCTAACTCTATTTAAACCATAACTACCTCAACCAAAGATTCAAAATCCAAGATAATTCTCAAGAGCTTTTCCTTTCCTCAATGCCTCGGATTGTCCACGATCTAAAATAAACAAATACAACAGATATAAATCATTTACTCTCCAAATAACCTCTTCGGGGTTTAAAACCCACTAACTCCACCCTTATACTTGGTCTATAATGTTACCTAAGGGTTAATTTACCATTCACAAGTTTGACAATATTCACATTATCTAAAATCACCGAGTTTCTAATCAAATTATCCTCTTCTAAGAAATTTTTATGCTAAAGGTCTCAGTTTTATGGAACTCAAGGTTCCTAATTAGAATAATTCACGATTAATAACAATAATATTATGTTAGGAAGTGTTTATTCACACCCTAGAATCAATTCTAGATAATTTACATTGACTCATAGTCTTTTCCCAACTTTTCATGAACATAAGGTTCTAACCCATCTTTCTACCATCAACAATCTTCCTAAAGATTCTATTGCAGGAATGAATTACTAGGTGAAGAGAATAGTGGAACTACCTACTTTGATGAATAAAAATTACCATAGTCTTGGGAAAATTTCATCTCTAGAGCTTTTGAATGAAGTTCGGGTTTTTGAAAAATAAACACCAAAATATAACATGAATGCCTTGCAACTTTCACTACAATGACCCATTTCTCACTGCGGCAAACTTGGGCTTGCTGCGGTGGCCATTGATGAAAATCCTTGGGCCTGTTATGGTGGATCCTTGACTGCAATAACATTCTCCCTATGGTAGGAATTTCCAATGCTATAGTAGCTCTAAAGTAGTATCATGGGGAGGATATATATATACCCCCATTTCATAACACCAATCACAAGCTTAAAACATCACAAAACTACCCTATATGGCAACTACTAAAATCACATTTTACAACTTTATTTTTAGTCCCAAATTTTTTCTAAGGAGGTATGGATTACTAGGTTAACTCTAATGGGATACCACACCACAAAACATAACACCACAAGTCACAATCAACACGAATATCCATGATGCTAGATTTTTAGCCTTAAACCACCCACCTTGAGATTTTTCTAACTCAACTCATTAGGAAAATTTCTAATAGGGTACTTAGGTCGTAACCATAATATAACAACGGGAAGGGTCATTACATCATATACATATCAAACAACCATTCGTGCCTCCATACAGGCAAGAAATAAAACCAGGTAAATACTTGGCTTGGTGAAAAATTGAGGGTACTTGTTATGCATGTCTGCTTTAATATCCCAAGTGGTGTCCTCTCACCCAAATGGTTCTTCCATTGGACCTTCATAAATGCAATCTCCTTTGATCTTAACTTGAGGATCTCTTTATCTAAGATAATCACAGGTCAATCTTCAAAAGAGAGATTTTATCCAATAGAACCAAATCCTAGTGAATAATGTAATTTCCATCACCATAATACTTCTTTAGCATGGACACATGAATTATGGGGTAGAATCTCAACAGAATTAAAAGAAAGTCCAATATATAGGACACCAGCCCCACACATGTAAGAATCTCGAACAGTCTAACATACCTTGGATTGCTCTTTCCCCACTTACCAAATTTCAACGCACCTTTCATAGGTGAACCCATGAGCAATACTTTCTTACCTTCTATAAAAGCCATATTTTGTACCTTTTGCTCACCATAGTCCTTCTATCTACCCTGAGCCGTTAGAAACTTCTCTTGGAGTAAACTTCACTTTCTCTAATAATTCCTACAAAAGATCAATACCCTACAATCTTACCTCAAAAGCATCAAACCAGGCAATAAAAGAACTAAACCTCTCCTATACAAAGCCTCAAACAATGATATATCAATAATCAAGTGGTAGTTATTATTATACGCAAACTCCACCAATGACAGAAACTAGTCCCAATGACCTCTGAAGTCTATTACAAATGCACAATATATATTTTCTAACACCTGAATAATTAGCTCAAACTACCCATCAGACTGAAGGTGAAAAGCTATACTAACGTCAAACTTAGTACCCAACTCTTCATGTTATTTTCCCTAAAACTTAGAGGTAACTGAGTACCTTTATCTGAGATAATAGATACCAAAACTCTGTTCGATCGAACAACTTCCTCGATATATATCTTTGCTAACTTATCTACATAATAAGTTATTTGAATTGGAATGAAATATGCAAAGTTAGTTAGTATATCAATAATAACTCATATTGAATCAAATTTTCCCAAGGTCTTTGGGAGACCAACCATAAAATCAATTGTTATACTTTCCTACTTCTACTCAGGAATGGTCATCCTCTAAAGTATACAGCCATGCTTCCAATGCTCATACTTTACTTGCTGTCAATTCTGACATCGGGTGATAAATTAATATATCATATTTTATCCTACCCCACTAATAGTTTTGTCTCAAATCCTAATACATCTTGGTCACACCAGGATGTATATAATACATCAATCTATGAGCCTATCAAGGATTGTCGGAATCAAGTTATTAATGCATGGAACACATACTCGCCCCTAATTCTCGGGACACCTTTATCATCACTCATAGACTACTTTGCCTCACTTTGAAAGACCTTATTAATAATTTTACTTAAATTAACATCCTTGAACTTCTAGCCTTTATATGATCAAGAAATAAAGACCTTGTCTCTACACAAGAAAATAATCTACCTCTCTTGGACACTTCAAGTCATTTAAATTTTTTAGCAAGATTTAAAATCTCTCAAGCCAACAGATTCCTGGTAGTCTCCAAACAACCCAGGCTACTCATACGCCTAACCTTTTTACTTAAAGTATCAATCACTATGTTAGTCTTACTAGAGTGGTATAAAATGGTAACATCATTATCCTTAAGCATCTCCATCCATCTATGCTGCCTCAAATTGAGATCTTTCTATGTGAATATATATTGTAAACTGCGGTGGTTAGTGAACATCTTACAACAAACTCCATACAGGTAGTGCCTAAATATTTTAAGAGGAAATATTATTACAACTAATTCCACGTCTTGCATATGATAGTTCATGTAATGACCCTTCAGGTCATTTTCCATATTTTTGCTTATTTTCACTGTTAGAGCTTTTCCATAGCTTACCCAAGTCATTTATGACTTCTTGGAACTAATATTTGGTTACTGGGCAATTCATTTATTTTTAGAGCCAATTCCCTATTTTGAAGTCATTGCTAGTTCCAAATGGCCATCGAGCAAAAATTTTAACAAAATAACCTCCGATACAAATTATGACTGTGCTAGCAGCTCAGGAATATCAATTTTAAGCTAGGTAGACCTTTCGTTTGGGTCCTAATGCACCCAAGAACATTTCTACCTATAGGTCGGAAGTTAAAGAAATGGAAATTTGGGTGTTGGACCCACATTTGGTCGAAATAACCTTGGATGGAAAATTTAAGATCGCCATCATTTTCAAAATATTGAATTTAGTGTGGTTGCATAGTTCATTTGCATATATAGCATTTCAAATGAATCCCAAGACCTTGGTGAGAACTTGGAAATTTTTCCAAGTTTAGTTGGTTTTCTGGTGCATGTGCGAACGATCTAGAGAGTGTGGTGATTTCAACAACATGTGCATAGTGAGTAGTGATATTGCACTAGAGGGTGTGGAGATTTCCCCATCTTCTTCAGAGGCCAGGGTGTGCGACTGCACAACTGGGTGTGTGATAGTCCTACCTGATGACCTAGAAGGGGTATAAATAGACCCCTAGGTTGTGAATTAGGCCATTTTCCACCTACACTATGAGATAAAAAGTCCTAAAGAGTGTGATAACTCAAAATTGGGTCTTTTTGGTCATTGTAGAGCTTGTTTAACATTTATTTACGTGATTATCAATAGAATTAAGGTAAGATTCTAACCTTTTCTTAGTGGATTTTGTGATTCCATGATCAAAACCCCAATAGATTGTGGTCTTGATTTTATCCCCAAATGAGCTTGTTTTTTTACCTATTCTTGAGGGTTATGATTCCTTGATGATGTATGATATTGGGTTGGCCTCGAAAAAATAATTTCTATAAGTGGGACCCACTTGGGGTTTTTGATGTCGTTTTTGGACCCAAAGAACAATGGTGTAATCTGGGTATAGTTATTCTCTTATTGTAGAATGTGATTTTGATAGCTTGTCACCTTAAAGAGGCTTCTCAGAAGGGGAGAAAAAAGGTTTAGTGGTTTGTGAGCTGTTCTTCGTCGTTGTGGTAGGCTAGGTTTATCCCTTGTTAGATTAAGCTATGTTATAGTATAGTTATGATATCTCATTATATTAGGATGGGTTTAAGGTGTTGGTTGATGAATTGCAAGACTTAAGGTTAGTTGAGTCGTTTAGGCTATTTTGACATCGTAAGCTTGAATCTTTTTGCTTATTCCCTTGTGCTTTGGGTGTATTGGAGTTTGTCCCTTATGCTTAGCATGAGAATGACTTAGAGTACTCAAATTAGGCATAATGAACCTATTAATAATTTATTAGGAGAAATTTCTATATTTGGGATAATTAAGGCTTGTTTGACATCTAAAAGAATGCAAGACTTAAGGTTAGTTGAGCTGTTTAGGCTATTTTGACACCGTAAGCTTTAATCCCTTTGCTTATTCCCTTGTGCTTTGGGTGAATTGGAGTTTGTCCCTTATGATTAGCATGAGAATGAATTAGAGTACTCAAGTTAGGCATAATGAACCTAGTTAATCATGTATTAGGAGAACTTTCTATCTTTGGGATAATTAAGGCTTGTTTGACATCTAAAAGTAAAATTACTTGAGCCAAGTTTGGGTAGAAATTTGCCTAAATTGGAATTCGAAGATTAGAGTGGACTCTTAACCCATTTTAGGCTATTACACTTGTTAGCTTTGGTGAACCTATCTGACATGAACCAAACCAAGACCTAGTCGTGTTGGGCATCTCAAGTCTAACCAGGATCGGAGACACCCCCAATACCTAACTATAACTGCCCTACACCCTATGTCAGATGAATTTCGTACATATAACAAGATAAAATAATAATAATTCAAAGACATTAAACAAAGTCTATATTCATAATCTGACAACCTTAACCAAATATCAAACTGGTGCAAATCCTAATGCCAATACCAATACCAAGGCTGATACCAAATACCAACATCGCCCATGCCCATAGTAGTCCGACAAAGCCTCTATCCAGAATCAATCACATCCAATCGGGACATGCCCCCTACCATATACAAAACCAAACCAAAGAAAATAAAAATATTGAGAGAAGTCCATAGCATTAAATGGAGTCTTTCGGAGTATGAAAACTCACCACTTTAGAATGTCTCAAAACTGTCCCCAAATCCAAGTCACTGAGTAGAGGAATAGTAGTATGGCTGGTTCCTGCATCGCGTGGGGATATAATGCCCAAAGATGGTTAATAGAGTGAACTCTAGCAGGTACTTAGGGATAACTATAATATAATGTTATCATTTAAAACCAAAGTAAATAACCATATGCAATTACATGTAAACATATATATATCGTTCCGGGATAGGGAACCAGGTTTAACATGCATTTAAAACCTTAACCTGGGCTGTGTAGCTCTGCCGTCCTAAATGTACACCCATGAGATATATAGGTTTATCTCCCCCCTTCTTAAAAGGACTTGATAACTCTCAACTTACACGTCAATTTAAGTGCAAGGCGATCGTTGTTAGTATAATTACCCAACTATGAGTCGAGGGTGAATCCACGAGGAACAATATGAGCGGTGATTAAATAAGTTTCAAAATTAAAGTTACTTGCTAAATTCAAATATATTATTCAAATATTTTGGGGTATTTTGAATGTTTTAAAAAGTGTAAGACAATTCTTGGGCTTCTAAAGGACTAATTCGAGACAAAGAATAATTAGAGCGTAATCAATTAGGAATGAATCTTGGGGCTATGAATTACTAGAGGCAACTAGCCTGTGGGTACTTGAAAATCAACTTCAAATCTTAGATAATTCATGCTTGGGTAGGCTCGGTTAGGGATTTCAATACTAGTCTTTCAATAAAGAATCTTTCAAATACCTCGTGGGTGTGGTCAAACAATCATCACAAAGCCTCAATTGGGCATCCCTATTTCTAGGACGATGCCCAACATATAATAATTCCAAAATTTATCCTTATTTCTAAGACAATAAAAAGGGAATAACTATTATCTATATTATTGTTCACAAATGCTCATGTCACCTACATCCCCCTTTCAAAGATGATGTAGAATCTAGACTACCCACATCCCTATTTCAAGGATGATATGGGGATTTAGGAATTTGTGGTTTTCACCAACAAATTCCATTTTACAATCAAGCATTTGTAAAACACAACATGAACTAATAATTAAAGCTAACAATCACAACCTACATACACTTGCACCCTATTCTAACATAACCCTAAGAGGAAGAACTAGTAACTCATAAGATTAATAAGCAAAGATATACCCAAAATCTCCATCAATTTAATTTACTGAAAGATAAAGAGAGTGCAAATTCAAACTTTAAGGTTCAACAAATCTTTAATGGAAATTGCCAATACTCCACTTAGAAGCTACTCTAATGTATTCTTCACCTCCAAAATCAGTACAAAGTTGTTACCTTCAAAATTGGAAACTAGATGGTGGGAAAAAGTCCCAAAAATTAGGTATATCCCTCAATGAGATAAGGTTGATCCTCTTAATGGAAATTGGGAACAACTCATGTAAAATTACAAGCCTACTTTTGGGAAAAAAATCCCCTATTGCCGTGATCGTTGGTATTTGTCTTCTATCATGGTAAAAACCTCACGATCGTAGTACATTGACCTGGATTGACTGGACGCAATCATGGTAACCGAGGACTACGATGGCGGTAATGGATAACGCTCAACTTACACGTTAATTTAGAGCAAGACGGTCGTCGTCAATATATTTACCCAACTTTGGAGTCGGGGTCGAATCCATGAGGAACAATGTGAGTGACAATTAAACTAATTTGAAACTATAGCTATAAGTTGAATTCAAATTAATGGTACAAAAAGATAAAATGGGGTTTTTTGATGATCAAACAGATGTTAAAGTTTTAACTTGATTCAGAGCTCAAAACTAAAATTTCAATAGTTCAAATCAGTGATAGAGAGGAACTAGGGTTATGATCACTATGATTATTAATCCCCATTAAATAATAACTGTAGTATTGGGTTCTCATGAGTTGTGGGAAACATCAAAGTATCAGTTTCAACAGTCCATCTTTGTGTTTCTCAACCTGCCTAGATGTTGAACTCCCTAATTCTCTCGAACTTAGGAAATCATTCTATTCATACAAATTTTATCTCAAGTTGATCAATCTTGTTACAACATTAATCATTATATTGGAGCTTAACCTTCCCAAATCCTTGTTGATAATTCGCTACCTTTAGTTTATTTCTCAGTTTGAGCAAATCGACATAAGGCGGGATTTATTATTTGAAACCAATAAATAACACTCATAATAAAGGAATTGTCAAAATGTCCCCACAATCACTCAAACCCTAACCAACTATTAAATACATGGGGGAATAATTATAGATCCCACAACCCTAGTTGTGGGTTTTAGTTCCACATGAGAAAGAAAGAGATAGCAATAATTGTAATCATCATTCAAAGTAATTAAACTTACAAACGATGAAGTCTGAAGTTGATTCTCTTCTAAGTTCAAGAGAAAATTCCCACAACCAAATCAAAGAGTTGAAAATTGAACTCTAAGTTTTGAGCCCCAAAAAGAGGTGTCTTTGCCTTTGGAATAAGTTCAAGATATTCCGCCCCTATTGATTAGAAAACCCTAACATATGCTTTAAATACTTCATCCTAATTATGGAAACAAAATCACAGATCATAGTATTTTCTTAGACAAACGATGACGTGTGTGACGGCTTATCAGGAGTCTGATTCCTTATCAAGAATGTCGTTAGCTCCTCTTCATATTTGAACAAGTTCTGTCTTCAGCTGACGATGAAGACTGACGGCTTATCAGACATGTGATGACTTATCAGAATTGTCGTCGCATCTTCACTTTAAGTCCTCAAGCACTGCCTAAGCCTGACGATGAGAATGATGACTTATCACAACTCTGATGGCCTATCACAAGTTGTCATCACTTCTTCCAGCTAAATCTCATTCTCTGTCTAAGGCTGATGGAAACTCTGAAAGCTTATCATAAGGATGATGACTTATCAGACAAGTCGTCAGCTATACCTCTCTCTAGTTGCTCAGAAATTAACTTTTTACTTCCATTATTGCTGGTTCTCTTGCATCTTGACTTTTACTACAATATAAAAGAGAAAACAATCAAAAATGACAAAAGTTGCTTAAGACTTTGCAATTATTCTTAGTTAAAAGCCTCAAATGTGTTAGCATCTGCTCACACATTAGTAACTAAGGCTTGTTTCTACTTCAGGCCTTCCACCTGTACTCCGTTTCTCTTTTTTGATTATTTTTAGCTCAAATCTATATCTTTCTATCTCATGACCCAGTATGCCAATGAAATATGGAAATTAGTGCATTTAACCACAAATATTTCTCATTTATACATTCAAATCATGGTAATATTCATGAATGTTGAGTGCAAATGAGTTGTAAATTCACCACTCATCAATATGCCCAACTTAAAGCTTGGCTTGTCCTCAAGAAATACTACTTCTTACCATGAGACAAAGCATATTTATTCCTAAATTAGATGACCAATGATCACAATGATTTCAAGCTTTGTTACTACCACAAGTAGCTCTTCAAACATGGGCAAAACTATTCTCCAGATGCCCCTTATCTTAAAATGCAATATTCACGGATGCAAAAGACTTCAAAGAGAAACCATGCAAAAATCACCAATACTCTAGAAGTGACTCACATTTGACCTCAGCTACACTATACTCCTTTTGCCTCATTTTTTGGGAGATAAAAAAATTACCCTTCTCAATTAGTTTACATGCCTCCTCATAAGAACGAAAATTCCACACACCAAGTTATCAAATATGGAACAAGGAGTTTAAGTGCAAAACTTTCTTTCTCTCTCAGGGATTCTCAATGCTAACAATGAATATACTTGGTTGGAATCACGAAGGGCTTTTTGATCTTGAAACATAGTGATGAGTGGTGATTGTACCTCTTATTCTTACTCAACATTCGTGTACACTACCTTGTTTTGAATGAAGAGACATATTCATGAGTAAATGCACTGATATCCACTCTTTGCAGGTACAGAGTTGAAAAGACAGAAAAATGTGGATTGGAGCTTACAATGATCAAAAGAGAGAAGGAAGAGTGCAACTGAAGACCTGTAATAGAAGAACCTCAGGTACCATGGTTGAGATAATCAAGAATGGTTAACTAATCACATTCGCGGATGTAAACTGTGGTAGCTTAGCTACAGTCGTATCTAAGTAGAGAGATCGTGGATCAGCGAAAGTATTTAGCCCAAGGGCAAAGATGTAATTACACGTGCTGATCCTAATTTGACAAAAAGACTCAAACCCTAGCCTCAAGGGGACATTTTATCTTTCTAATTTTTTTAGGTTTTAGCTCTAGACTTTGTAGCCTCCATTTTTGGGGAAGAAAATATTGTATAAATTTTGGGTGAAGAATACATTGGAGACTTTCTAAGTGGAAGATTTGCTCACTTCCATTGTTGATATTATGGGAGAGCCAAGTTTGAAGTAACATTCACTTAGTTCTTCAACAACTTATTTCAATGGAGAATATGGGTATATCTTTGCTTATTTATCTTATGTGTACTAAATCTCCCTCTTGGGGTTATGTGTATGTGGATTGTTATTGTTAGCATCTATTTGGTAGTTCATGTTTATGGGTTTTATCATTGCTATGCTATTTTGGTTGGGATTTGATGGGTGAAAGCCCCAAATACCCACATGGGTTTGATGAGTGAAAGCTCCAAGCTCTAGAAAGTTCAAGGCCATCTTTGAAAAAAAGGTTTTGGGTGAAGTGTAGGAATCCATATCATCCGCCTACCAGTTAAAAGTTGTGGCATACTAGTGGTATGAGGAATGGGACCAGTCAAGGGGTGACGATGCTGAGTCATCACTCTGGGAGGACTTCTCTAATGCTTTCCTGGACCATTTCTTTCCTTAAGAGTAGAGGTAAGTGATGTTCCGGCATTCGACAAAATATTTTACATCTTTTTCTTGAGAAAGTTGTATGTTTTCAAGCAACTAAGGTTGCATTTAATGCTGGTTTTTAATGTTTCAGGATAAGAATCTAGCTGAAGAAAAAGTCTCATAAAAGTGGCAGAAAAACACTTCTGATGGTCAAAATGATGGATCATCAGTGTTGCGATGAACCACCAAGTTAACCATCAAATCTAACCAGAACTCAGCTTTTCAGAAGACTCTATGATGCTAGAAATGGTGAACCGTTAGTCATGCGATGGATCACCAACTTGACCGTCTTTCTGCAATTGACCAAATGGCAGACCGTCAGTCTTACGATAAACCACCAAGTTGGCCATCAGTATCATCCAGAACCAGGCTCCCTGAAAGACTCATCAACGGACCAAGCGGTGGACAGTTAGTCGTATGACGGACCACCAAGTTGGCTGTCAGTTTTATCCAGAAAGTGACCTTCCTAGATCAGTAGTGATGGACCAAATGGTGGACTGTCAACCTTGCGATGGACCACCAATTTGGCCGTCACTTTTGACGCAAATTTTATGATTTCAAATTTTAAATCCTTTAAGCTAGGACCATATAAATACAAAGTATTAGGGTTTAGTAGGTATCTTTTGTCTTTTATACTTTCTCCTGTATTGGGAGCCTTGTACTACTTTTTTATTGGGATTTGTATCTAGAAATTGAGAATTGATTATTAGTTTTCATATTTTCCATCAAAGATTGAGAAGAACAATATTATGATATTTGTAAGTACTTTTCTGAAGTTATTTATGAACATCAATATAACTTTGATTTATTTTATGGAGATCAGTGGCTAAACTCCCATAACTAGAGTTATGAGAGCCTTGATATAGAGAACTATTTTGGGATTGTTAATGGGTTTCATTTCTAACATCTATCGAAATTGCATGAATCTCTCTTCATCTTAATGACATCTCTTGGTTGCAAACTTGAGAAGTGAGCCTATAAACTCCATTTGTCTGACAAGAAAGTGGATGTTGGGAAAATATGTGATTCATATTAACTCCATAGGTTTACCCTTTGGGTTAACGTGTTGATGCCTTAACAGGATCAACCCTGGTTTGATGCCTTAACAGGATCAACCCTCATGAGAGTGTTATTGAATAATGCATAAATCCTTTAAGTTCGAGAGAAGTAAAGGGTGAAATACTCATTAGGTTGAGAAACACATGAGTTATCCTTAGAATTCAATAATTCTTGCAATTGGATACATAATTGTTTGAACATCTTGGTGAGCATAACCCTAGTTAATTCATTCATATTGAAATTACATCAACATTTACTCTTAGTATATGGAATTTTGTGTAACACAAATACAAAAGAGTACCGTAAACATTTCCAAACCCCCTTTATTTCGAAACCTTAGATTAACAGTCTAATAACAATCATAATACTTAGTCAACACTGTATTCCCTGTGGGATTCAACACCCAACCTAGTTGTGTTCTATATTTGACAGTGACCGCTTACTCTCTCGTAAGAGAGATGTAATTTGGGCGTATCAAATTTTTGCGCCATTATCGGGGATTACGGTTCTTAATTAAGTTTGTGTTTGTTAATTGACCTGTGGTCAAGTTTCCCAAATTTTACTTTTTTTGTTGTTTTTGTTTGTGCAGGGGATTTTTTGTATATGCCAAGTACATGGAGATCGGGTGCACCATTAGTACCAATACATCTGGAACCACAACTTATTGGCAGAACAATAGAACCCCAAGATGCTGAGAGACTAGCCGCATTGGCTAGAGCTCAACTAAATTAGCAGAATAATGGCCAGCAGGCACGCCATCCTAACACTGATAATGATGATTTGGGGGATGATGACTTATTAGATCCTACTAATCGAAGGCGTACAGAGAATATAACTGCACCAGTGAACAGAAATATGAACAGAAACCGTCCTTTCAGGGAAAGACCTGATCGTTAAGCTGTTTAATTTGATCTTAATGATTATGAAGATGGAATGGACAGAGCTGGTGCCACTGGAGATATTATTCCTCCATCTCTAGCACCAGGAACAAAGTTTAATATTACCAGTACAATAATCTAGCATATTCATCTGAAGGGGTTGTTTGTTGAACTCTATGGAGATGATCCCAATATGCATTTAGTGAATTTTTTTCACTATTTGCAAGCCCTTTGATAACCCAGGAGTTGGAAAGAATGCCATCAGGCTGCATTTATTTCCGTTGTCTCTATCTGTGGCATCAACATTATAGCATAATGAGCTGACGTTCGATTCCATAACCAACTGGAGGCAACTGAAAGAGGCTTTCCTAGAAAGGTTCTTTCCGCCTTCCAGAAGGGTACAATTAAGGGATAAGATCAGCAACTTTAGGCAGCTCCTAACCGAATCCCTTCATGAGACACGAGAGAGGTTTAAAAAAAAGCTGATGTAGTTTTGAACCATAATATGATAGATATTCATCTAATGGAGACTCTTTATCGGGCTTTGAACTCTATTACGAAGCCAGTTGTTGATAATGCTACAGGGGAATCATTTATGGATCTCACTTTTCAGTAGGCCTCGGAGATGCTTGATCGGATGACCAAATAAAATAGAGCTTGGTATACTAGGGATTCTATGGTAGCAAGCCCTACTGTGTCTATTGGCATAACTATAGAACAACGTAAGAAAGAGGAAGAACATGATCAAGACATGGCAAAATTAAAAACGCAGATGGATCTGTTGACCAAGTATTTATTATCTGCAATGACTGAAAAAATGAAAGCTACTGCAGCTAAAGGTAGAGATAATTCTGATTTAGTAGAAGAGGCTAACTGTATGAATATTGAGGGGGTTTTTTGAGGCAATAACTAAGCAAATCAAGGTCCGAACTACTACGACTAGGCTGGTTACAAAGATAGAGAGCAAGAAATCAAAAAGGTAAAAATGATAGGAGTGGGCTATATGTATCTCCCGAAAGCAGAGATAGTGTTGCAACTAGCTCTAGAAAGATGTCCATGGATGACATGATGGAGAAATTATTAAAGGGAGTTGAAGCTACCAACTCATTGAAGAGCTATTTATCTTCTATGAGTCAGTTGGTGAACTCGCACTTTACCTCTATCAAGAAGTTAGAGCAACAAATAAGCCAGCTCTCAACATCTTTGAATCAGAGAAAGACTAGAACATTGCCAAGTGACACCATTCAGAACCCGCAAATAATGGCTCTTAAATGGATAACACTATGGCTAACACTACTAGAAGTGGTAAGGTATTGGCAGGCCCTCCTGTGGGTAAGCCTATGATTGATATTGTAGCCGATGATGTTGAAAATAAAAGATTTATTATCCGGTGGAGTCTGGGAAATTGGATGAGGTTATTGATGATACACCATCCAACAGTCAGCAGGTTGATGATTTGGAGAAGAATAAAGGAAACAAGGCTGAAGTGGTGATTACCATTATTCTAAAGCCACCTCCTCTATTCCCTTATCAGGTGAAGAAGAACACCGGCGACACAAAGTTCAACAAATTCATGGATACGATGAAGCAGTTGACGATTAATATACCACTGTTGGAGAAATTAGAACAAATTTCTGGGTATGCAAAGTTTATGAAAGACCTCGTCACAAAGAAGTGGTCGATTTGTTTTGAGCCGATGGATAATTTTTATCATTGTGGTGCTATTTCCATAAGGTCTCTGGTGTAGAAAAAGGTAGATCCGGGATCATTTACTATCCCATTCACTATTGGACCTATTGACTTTGCAAAAGCTCTGTGCAACTTGGGAGCTAGCATCAATCTGATGCCGCTAGCTATTTACAAAAAGTTGGGTTTGGGAGATCCCACAATCACTAATATGCGACTTTTGATGGTGGATAGGTTGGTTAAATGACCTGTTGGTATTTTGTATGATGTGTTGGTGAAGGTTGCTAGTTTGATATTTCCTTTGGATTTCATTATTCTGGATTGTGAGGTGGATTTTGAGGTGCCCATAATCTTGGGTCAACCTTTTCTCACAACCGGAAGTGTGCTAATTGATTTGTAAGCTAATGAGCTTTTATTCAGGATAAATGATAAAGTGGTGCGATTTGATATGTGCCAATAAATGAAGAAGCAAAAAGAAATGAGTGTGTTTTCCATTGTAGATGTCTATTATGAGTACGAGCAGGAAGTATTGATAGAAGAGAAAGTTGTTGAAACCTTGGCTGTAGTGTTGATAAATTTTGATCAGGATGGTATTGAAGATTATGAGGTTGTATGTGCCTTAACGGGCATGGGGTCTTACTCATATGCCCCCAAGAAGTTGGATTAGACTTAGAAAATCATCCTAGTCCACCTGCTAAGCCTTCTATAGAAGAACCATCTGTCCTGGAGATGAAGGAGTTACCCAGTTATTTGAAGTATATGTTCCTGGGCAGTGGGAATACACTACCTATTATTATTTCAACTGACCTGGGTGAGCAGTAGGTGGAATCACTTATTTCGGTACTTCAAAGATATAAAAGAGCAGTAGACTGGACTATTGCTGATATTATTGGCATTCCTCCTAGCATCTGCACTCATAAGATATAGCTTGAGGAAAAATATACTCCTACCACTGAGCATCAACGCTGACTTAACCCACCAATGCAAGAGGTGGTCAAGAAGAAAATTATTAAGTGGCTAGATGAAGGAGTGGTTTACCCTATTTCCGACAGTAAATGGGTAAGCCCAGTTCAATGTGTGCCCAAGAAAAGGGGTATGACTGTTTTTGCAAATGAAAAAAATAAGTTGATTCCTCTCAGGCCTATGACTGGTTGGAGAGTTTGAATGGACTACCTCAAAGTAAACTCATGGACTTTAAAGAACCACTTCCTAATGCCCTTCATGGATTAAATACTTGATCGGTTGGTAGGAAGGGGGTGGTACTGCTTCTTGGATTGATATTCTGGTTACAATCAGATCTGTATTGCTCCTGAATATTAGGAGAAGACGATGTTCACATGCCCGTATGTCATTTTTGCATTCAAGCGGATTCCGTTTGGGTTATATAATGCACCTGCTACCTTCTAAAGGTGTATGATGTCTATTTTCTCTGATATGGTTGAGGACACCTTGGAGGTGTTCATGGATGATTTTTCTATGGTTGGAGATTTATTTGAGCTATGTCTAGAGAACTTGAGTAAGGCTTTGCAGAGGTGTGTGGAATTCAATCTCGTTCTTAATTGGGAGAAATGCCACTTCATGGTAAAAGAGGGAATTGTTCTCGGGCATAAAATTTTAGAAAAAGGGATAGAGGTCGATCGAGACAAGGTAGAGATTATTGAGAATCTACCACCTCCCATCTCAGTGAAAGAGGTGTATAGTTTCCTTGGGCATGTTGGCTTTTTTCGGAGGTTTATAAAAGACTTCCCTAGAATTGCAAATCCACTTTGCAAACATTTAGAGAAGGAAAATAAGTTCTTCTTTGACGCTGATTGCATTAAGTCATTTGAATGACTTAAGAGGAAGCTGGTGGAGGCCCCTATAATTGTTGCACCGGACTGGTCAAAACCGTTTGAAATAATGTGTGATGCAAACGGTGCTGTCCTTGGAGCAGTGGTGGGGCAAAAGAAAGACAAATTATTTCATCCAGTTTATTATGCCAAAAAAGCACTGAATGGAGCTTAGAAAAACTACACCATCACAGAACAGGAACTTCTAGCAGTGGTGTATGCTTTTGAGAAGTTTCGGGCATATTTGCTAGGTACCAAAGGGGTGGTACACACTGACTACGCTGCTTTGAGGCACCTAATGGCGAAGAAGGATGCTAAACCAAGGTTGATCCGATGGGTATTACTACTTCAGGAATTTGACTTTGAGGTCAAAGATTGTAAGGGATGTGAGAATCAGGTGGCTGATCACTTATCCAGACTCAAAGGCGAGAAGGCAATAAAAGACGAGCTTGAGATTACTGATTCCTTTCTTGATGAGAAAGTATTGGCTGCATTGCTCAAAAAAATACCTTGGTATGTTGACTTCGCGAATTATGTGGTAAGTGAGATGATACCAGAGAATCTTTTCTTTCATCAAAGGAAAAAGTTTCTCCCTGATGTGACCAATTACTTCTGGGATGAGCCGTATCTTTTTCGGTGATGTGAAGATGGTATTATTAGATGGTGTATCCCAGAAGTAGATATGCTGAGTGTATTGGAAACAAGCCATGCTTCCCCAGTTAGAGGTCACCATGCTGGTGATAGTACTGCTGGAAAAGTTCTTTAAACCGGCTACTATTAGCCTACTTTGTTAAAGGATTCTTACGAGTTCGTAAAGAGATGTGGACAATGTCAAAGGCAAGGGTCTATCTCAAAGTTCCATGAGATGCCAATGTCCAAGATATTGGAGGTAGAACTATTCGATTTTTGGGGTATTAACTTCATGGGGCCGTTCGTAAGCTCATTTAGAATGAAGTACATACTAGTTGCTGTTGACTATGTATCAAAATGGGTTGAGGCCGTGGCTTTGGCTGATAATGAAGGGAAGCGGGTGGTTGCATTTTTATTGAGAAATATCTTCTCTAGCTTTGGGGTACCATATACCATCATAAGCGATGGAGGATCATACTTCTGTAACAAGATATTCAGAGCTGCCTTGGCAAACTATAGAGTCAAACAGCATAGGTGGCTACCCCATACCACCCACTGACCAGTGGGAAAGTGGATATCTGTAATTGAGAATTAAAGATATCCCTGACAAGACTGTAAATCCTAGTCGGAAAGATTGGTCTAGAAAGCTGGACGATGCATTATGGGCATATCGAATGGCCCTCAATACGCCCATTGGCTTGTCGCCATACCAATTGGTTTATGGTAAGGCGTGCCATTTGCCGATTGGGCTAAAGCATAAAGCTATGTGGGTACTGAAACAACTTAATCTAAACTGGAATGAAGCAACAAATATGAGACTGGGGCAGCTAAACAAGATGGATGAGTTCCATCTTGGAGCTTATGATCGGGATGATCTATACAAGGAAAGAATGAAGAAGTACCATGACAGAAGGATTGAAAAGAAGAATTTCTAGAAAGGTGACTTGGTGCTTCTATTCAACTCCTAACTCAAATTGTTTCCAGGTAAACTCAAATCCAAATGGTCCGGCCTATTTAAAGTGAGTCAAGTTTACTCGTCTGGAGTAGTGGAACTTGAAAATGAAGACAGAAGTGTCTTCAAGGTAAATGGGCAGTGTGTGAAACTGTATATCGGTCCAAAAGACTCAATAAAGAATATTTCCACTATCTATCTTGATAAAGTCCGAGCAATCGAGATAACTGGGTCGTGCTGTGAAAATAAATAACGCGCTAGTGGGAGGCAACCATGAATGTATTAGTGTTGAATTAAAAATATTGTTATTAGTACATTTTTGATGCGTTTGTGAAGTGTGCAGGATCAAAATTTAAAAAAAAAGGAGTGCTACATTTGAAAACAAGGGTAAAAAATCTGAGCTACTGGAACAAAAGTGACGGCCAATTTGGTAGACCACCATTCATATGACAGTTCACCATTTCCTCCATCGCAAATAGGCAGACAAATTCATCTCTGGATCAAGTTGAAGGTTAAAGTGGTGAACCATCCCAAGTTGGTGGACGGTCTAATCGACCATCAAAATCAACCTAGACGTCCTGGGTTCTGGTAAGGTATGACAGTGACTTTGGTGGACCGTCAAAAATGTGGTGGACTATCCTGAACACCTTCGTAATGAAGTAAGAGGTTCACAGGTCTTGGTAAGATTTGATGGATGACCTGGTGGACCGTCGAAAATCTGATGGACCGTCGGGCCTGACGTCGCTGTAACCCTAGTTCTGGGTCGGGTCGGGTTGAATCAGAAGCCTTGTTAAATGACCAATTTTTGACCCAAAAGGTTTTAAAGTGTTAAAATAAGGCGGTTACATATGTTGTAACCACTTCAAATCCTTAAGTTGTTCAACTTCCTTTGGATTCAAAGAATCTGAAGAAAATTATTCCCTCTAGGACTCTACATCTCCTTTCTTTTCTCCTATTTAAAGACATCCATTCTTCTTGTCCTCTTCATCACAGTCAAGTTGAGATCATAATTGAAGAGCTTTTTGAATTAGTCTTGTTCTCTAAAGTTGCAAGCTTGTTTCTCTACAAAACCAAGGTATGCACATAATTCTATTCTTCTTTGTCTAAATGACGCATTCAGCTGTGGGTTGTGTTTGGCAAGTTGTTTTGTAAAGGAATTAACATATTGTTATAGCTCTGTTGCCTTGAATTGCTGAAGGTTTTGAAATAGGAGCTTGAGCATCATCTGTGTAGGTGAAGTCTGAGTAACCTACATGATTAAAATGGGAAAAGTTGTGCTTGATTGTGTTATTGTTGTCAAATATTGCTAAAAAACAATGTTGCTCAACAAATGCTTGAATATATGAAAAATTAAAAGCTGAACCTGAAGAAGGGGTGTGATGGTTAAAATGGTGGACCTCAGATTGGTGACAGTCCACCAAATTGACCATCATAGGGATATGAAAAATATAGGATACCGGATAAGGCACGACAGACAAAGTGGTGGACCGTCTCACTACTGGTGAACCACCATTTTGACCGTCAAGTCATGAAATGCACTGGTTTGATAGATTTTTGCTGTGGACTGATTTCTTACCTCCTTTTTAGGTGTTATGGCTCCCAAACTACCAGTAATAAGAGGAGGAACATCTCAAAGGGGTGGCGGTAAACCCGCATTCAGATACAACACCAGACAACATGGAAGGAAAATTCCCCTACTCTCCCAGTCTAAAGAGGAGAGTGAGGATAGTATTAGTAGCACCAGTTTGAGCCCAGACGAGGCCATAGTTGATGCCACTCCACCTAATCCGGATGATGTTAAAACTGAGAATGCCAATATAGAAGGGCAAACTGAAGCGGATAACATAGAAACTGAACCTGAGGATGCTAACGTTGTCAGGCATAAGGATCCTCAAGTTTGGGAGGCGATTAGATTGCAGATAGAGGGAGCACGTGAGAAGTTCTATGATGGGTTAACACCCACTACGAGAGGGATCAAAAGGTTGTTTGCGGAAGAGCATTAGATTAAGACCAAGGACTTACATGAATATCCTGAGTTGGAATGCCGGTTTAATGAGTATGAACTAGCATGGATGAGCCAGCCATCGGGAGCCTATCAACTAAATTGGGTAAGAGAATTCTTTGAAAATTATCTTGTACTGGTAGAACAGGATTTTCCAAAGGGGACATCAATTACAAATTTGCTAAACAGAGAGTCTGTACCTATCCGAAGAGTCACTGTTGATATTTTAGCCCGAATAATCAATAGGATGTTCTTCGGACCAGAGTACGAGGCCCCACTTGCTATGCCTGATCTTGAGTATAGATTGAGAAATGCTTCCACTTAAAGGCATTGGGTGCCTCATTCTTGACTGAGGATGGTAACCCCTCTTGGTTGACCAGCTCACGGGAGCGTATTGCAAAATACTCCCTTAGTTTTAAGGCCAAATTCTGGTGGGCTATTGTTGTCTGAGGTTAATGCCAAAAAAAGGGGATGGAAATTTGGATAAACACAGAGCCGTGTTGGTAGAAAGCTTGATCTAAGGGCTTTAAATTGACTTTGGCCAGATAATTAAAGATGAGATGTTCGTGAGGGCTCATAAAATCTCCAGTTTGTTGCCATTTTCGTGCTTAATCACGGCTTTATGCAGATAGGCTGGTGCGCCCATGATTCACGGAGTAGACAATGAAATCTAGGCTATACAAAAACAAGACCTTGAAAAGTCAAAAGAAGACTCAAAGTTTGAGATGCGTGTCACCAAGCCTCCAGCTTACCAGACTCAATCTGCACCAGCTCCTAATACTACAGAGATTCCCATAGGTATGCCTTTACCCATTACCACCTCTATGCCACCTGAGTACGTACCCCAAGGCAATTCTGTAGGGTTAGGTTCCGCACAATCTATGGGTGGAGCAGATTTTGCTGAATATAGGTTCACACCAGAAAACTTTGCTAAGTCAGTAAAGATGCAAAAGAGATTTTAGGGATAGCTAGATAAGTGGGCTGCAGACTTTAAGCCTTTTGTTAATGAAATCATGGCTGATGCAGTTCATCCATTCTAAACCATTCAGACTAGGATGGACATGATGGAACTTCATATCAACAAAAGGCTCGATTCACTATCCCTCCCTGAGCTTGCCAAGCTGATGGCTGAATTTGAACAAGCAAAGGCGGATATTGTAGAGCTGAAGAGTAGGCAGTCACAACAGCCTGTGTTTGACCCAACCTTGGTGGAAAATTATGTCGATGAGGGTATTAAAGACTTGATGGGTAGACCAATGAAAGACAAAGAGAAGGAGCAAATGGATGAAAAACTCACAAGGAAAGAAATAAAGAGGAGAAAAAGAGCAGAAATGACACCAGAACAACGAGAATGACATGATATTAAGAGAGCTCAAATGAAGTCACTGAAAGATGAAGAAAGGAGGAGAAATAAAGAAGAATATGAAAAAGTAGGGGTATCCACTAGTGCTACCCCAGCAAGGGGGCACAATACAGGATTAGTTCGAGAGACGATTCCTCCAATCTTTGAGGGTGAGGTTGTGAGTTCCCTTACCACCATAGGGGACAAAATTGCACTAGGTGAGGACGCAAGAGCCTCACCACACTTAACAGATTCCTCAGATGAATAAGAGGCAAAATAAGTAAAACCATGTCCTTGTACTTTAAATCTATACTTTGAGGAAAATGCATCTATTTTTTTTGTGGGGGTGGTGTACTTGTACCATGGTGGGTTGTGTTGCTGATTTTTTTCCCTCCATGTGCTATCTAGTAGAATCGGTATGTCTAGGGTGTCTTATTTTTGCATTTCTAATTTCCTAAGCTTGTGATGTAAATATTGTGTTTAATGTTATTTATAAAATGTTTTTTTTCTTCTCTGTTGCAGTATCCCTTTGTAGATGTGAATAATGAATGATGTTGGCATAAGACTATGAGCATGTATGTGTGATTATTTACTCTGATTATGTAGCATGGGTGCATAACCTTCAGTGAGTCTGCATTTGGCATTAACATATAAGAGGTGCATGAATTAGTGATGAAAATCCTAAGAGTAGCAGAAGAAGTTTAACTCAGTTGCCTCTGTCTGTGTGAGGATTTGTCTTGAGTTCTAGCATAGTGCAGTTCCTAGAACTTTCCCAAGTCATTGATGTTGTTCTCTAACTGATTCAATAGGATAGGATGGCAGGCCTCCTTGTATATTTAGTCCACTTAGCCTAAATAATTAACCTCTCTATGATCTCTCCCTCACTCAAACCCGTTTTGAGCTTTTTAGTGATTTTCTTTATTTCCCATAACTATAATTAACTCTCCACAGGGTAAGCATTCAACTTTGGCGCTGGCCTAATATTGGGCATTTTGCACCTTAACTTAGGCAAAACACCTAAGTTGAGGGTGGCTATTGTCAAAATATAAGCACCCAGTGGAAAGTTGGTTTAGAATATAGTTTAAAGGCACTTGGACCTGATCTGTCCAACGATATTGTGCACCTTAGCTTACTGCATCAGCATAAGTTGAGGGTGGCTAATGCTTATTAAAAAAAATTAAGTAGAATTGATGATTTAAGTAGAATTGATTAAGGGAGATTGTAAGCAAGTTGATGAAAATAACAGCTTGGGGATGAAAAGTTGCTAGGGAAAGGAGAGTTAAGCCCTAATGAGTTACTTTACCCAAAAGAGTACCCTCACCTAGCCTGAAGCCTCATTAAGAGCCTAGAAAAGACCTGTTTGATCCTAGCGAATCAACTTTGAGGGTGTGTTAAATGGCAAGGGCAAGCCTATGGGTACCTGGACTATGCTTGTAACTTCTTTGATGAGAGTGAGAGTTTAGATTGTGTCCATGCAGTATAAAGAGTGGTGACTTCATTGTTGTGAGGGCAATTGGAGTTTTTCTTAGTTCTGTTGTTCTCTGTGGGACATGAGATCCATGTTTGTGTGTGCTAAATTATAATCAATGCTGGGTGTAGAACCTGCCGGTTGAAACTCATATGAGTGAAATGATGAGTGAATGGTTGTGTCAAAGTGATTCATTAGTTGGTTGCTTGTCATTGTATGGTTCATGTTTGCAATTGGATGCTGAGTTGCTTGAGGACAAGCAACAATCTTAAGTTGAGGGTGTTGATGTTCTGGCTTACGACAAAATATTTTGCATTTTTTTCTTGAGAAAGTTGTATGTTTCCAAGAAACTAAGGTTGCATTTAATGCTGGTTTTTAATGTTTCAGGGTAAGAATCTAGCTGAAGAAAAAGTCTCAGAAAAGTGGATGAAAAACACTTCTGATGGTCAAAATGGTGGACCATCAGTGTTGCGATGAACCACTAAGTTAACCGTCAGATCTAACCAGAACTCCTATTTTCAGAATACTCTGCGATGGTAGAAATATTAAACCGTCAGTCATGCGACGGATTACCAACTTGATCATCTTGTTGCGACGGACCAAATGGCAGACCGTCAGTCTTACGACGGACCACATAGTTGGCCGTCAGTGTCATCCAGAGCCAGGCTCCCTAAAAGACTCAGCGACGGACCAAGCAGTGGACCGTCAGTCTTATGATGGACCACCAAGTTGGCCGTCAGTTTTATCCAGAAAGTGACCTTCCTAGATCAGTAGTGATGGACCAAATGGTGGACCATCAACCTTGCGACGGACCACCAATTTGGCCGTCACTTTGGACATAAATTTTATGATTTCAAATTTTAAATCCTTTTAGCTGGGAACATATAAATACCAAGTATTAGGGTTTAGTAGATATCTTTTGTCTTGATTTTCATACTTTCTCCTCTATTGGGAGCCTTGTACTACTTTTTTTATTGGGATTTGAATCTACAAATTGAGAGTTGATTATTAGTTTTTTAGATTTTTCATCAAAGATTGAGAAGAACAATATTGTGACATTTGTAAGTACTTTTCTAAGTTATTTATGAACATCAATATAACTTTGATTTGTTATATGGAGATGAGTAGCTAAACTCCCATAACTAGAGTTATGAGAGCCTTGATGTAGAGAACTATTTTGGAGTTGTGAATGGGTTTGATTTCTAACATCTATCGAAATTGCATGAATCTTTCTTCACATAAACTCCACTTGTCTGACAAGAAAGTGGATGTTGGGAAAAGAAGTGATTCACATGAACTATATAGGTAACCTTTGGGTTAACGGGTTGATGCCTTAACAGGATCAACCCTCATGAGAGTGTTATTGAATAATGCATGAATCCTTTAAGTTCGAGAGAAGTAAAGGGTGAAATACTCATTAGGTTGAGAAACACATGAGTAATTGATGATAGGCATATTTACACGCCTAAAGCACCTTAATGTACCCATATTTTAGCTAAGTTTTGAGGACAAAATATATAATTCCTGCACTTTTAGTCCATTTTCCTATAAGTGAGCTAACCAACGTGATTAGCAAGATTTCAGGTATTTATGATGAAGATTTCAGCATTTTATGGACTGTTGGACGCCAAAGGAAACTTCACGAAAGAAGGAAGGCAGCTTCTGGAAGCTTGTGGACTGAAAGTGATGCATGGAGAACTTATCCCAGGCAAAAACAACATTTCTAAAGACTTGGGGGATCAGCAGTAACTTAGTAGGATTAGGACAAGTATGCAGTAACCCAGTAGGGCTAGGACAAGGATAAAAACCCTATTTCAGTAGGACTAGGATAAGGATGTTATAAAAACCCTATTTGCTGAATTTTTCAGCAAGCTTTTTATTATTCACTCATTCATTAATTCAAGTCTTTTTCATTCGACTTGTAAATTTTCACGACAAGAGAAACGCTACTAGAAAGGAATTCACGCCACAAGCAACGCCAAAACTTCCTTATCGTGATATTGTTATTGCTTTGGTATGATGATATCCTCGTGGTTTTCCTTCACAATTATGAGTAGCTAAACTTCTCTGTTAGGGTTATGGAAGCCTTATGAGACACTATCTATTGCTATGAGTTTGTGAATTCTTGATACGTATGCTGCTTATATCATTACTCTCTTCATCTTAATTGAATTCTTGTGGTTGCAAACATATAGAATACGCCAGTATAGCATTAACTTGTTCGAAAGAAAAGTTACATGTCTGAAAAAGAGAGAATGACAAGGAAATAGGGCTACCAACCCCTGTTTAAAAGTTAGTGTCGTAACTGGATTAACCTCTTGGAGAATTCGTACCATTAGTATACGCTTTAAGCTCGAAAGAGTTAAAGTGATATAATCCTTGATGGTCGAAAGACACTAGGATTTACCATAGAATACGAATCTCTATAAGCGCATTCATGTCTGAATTCCGCATAACTCATAGTCAATAGATACGTAAAACTCATAAGGTGGACATAACCCTAACTTACAATTCTCATTGATTAAACCCTACTAAACATTCCGTTTTTACTTTGCTATTTTGATAATTTTACTTCACGCATAAAATCCCCCCTTTATCCGCAGAACTTTCACCAAAAGTCTACTAATCGTTGCATACTTAGTGACCGAGTATTCCCCGTGGGATTCGACACCCAACCCAGTTGGGTTCTATATTTGACGACGACCGCTTACACTCTTACGAGAGCTGTAGTTTGAGCGTTATCAAATTTTGGCGCCGTTACCGGGGAGTACGGTTGTCAACTAAGTTTGTGATAGTTACTAGACCCTTTGGTCAAAGATTCTCGAATTTTACTTTTAGTTGTTGTTTTTGTTTTATTCAGGTTCTGTTGAGTACATGCCAAATACTCATAGTTCTGGTCAGCCATTATTACCCATAAATCCTGAACCACAACTTATTGGCAGAATGGATGCACGACATGACATTGACAGAAGGGCGGCTCAACAGGAGCAGGCTAGACTAGCTGCACTGGCAGCTGCTCAAGTGCATCAACAGAATATTGATAACCCAGGTCGGGCAACAAATCCTGATGATGAGGACCTGGGTGATGATGAGTTACTGAATCCTAGGCGTGCAGATGAAGTGGCAGCACCTATGCACAGGAGAGATCGTCAAGCTAGAATGAGACCTAAATGCCGAGCTGTGCAGGCTCCTTTTGATAATGATGATGATGATCTGGATGGAGCTGGTGCCATAGGGGATATTATTCCTCCACCCTTGTCACCCGGAGCTAAGTTCAATATCACTAGCACCATGATTCAGTTACTGAAGCTCAAGGGGTTATTTGGTGGACTCGCAGGAGATGATCCAAATATGCATCTGATCAACTTTTTTCAAGATGCAAGTCGTTTGACAATCCAGGAGTTGGGCAGAATGCAATTCGGCTGCGCTTATTTCCATTGTCTCTGTCTGGGGAGGCAACTCTATGGTTGAATGGGCTAACTCCTGATTCTATTACTAATTGGAGGCAACTGAAAGACGCTTTCCTAGAAAGATTCTTTCCGCCATCCAAGAGAGCCCAATTACGGGATGAGATCAGCAATTTCCGACAGCTTCCAACTGAAGCTCTCCACGAAACATGGGAGAGGTTCAAGAAGAAGCTTATGCGGTGCCCAAATCATCAGATGACCAACATCCACTTGATGGAGATATTATACAGGGCTTTGAACTTAGTGACTAAGCCAGTGGTTGATAATGCTGCAGGTGGGTCATTCATGGACCTTACTTTTCTTGAGGCAAGTGATATGCTAGATCGTATGACAAAATAGAGTAGAGCTTGGCATACCAGGGATTCTGAGGTAGCAAGCTCTACAGTATCTATTGGCATGACTGCAGAGTAGAGGTGTAGACAAGAGAAACGTGATCAAGATATGGCGCACATGAAAACACAAATAGATCTTCTTGCCAAGCATTTATTATCAGGGAAGACCAAAAAAGTAAAAGCGGTTGCGTTAAAAGGAAGAGACGAATCCGATTCTGAGGAAGAAGCTAACTACTTGAATAATCAGGGGGGTTTCCGAGGCAATGCCCAAGGAAACCAAGGTCGGAACTATTATGATAAATCTGGATACAAGGACCGCGATCAAGGTGGTTGGAAGAATAAGACTGACAGGAGTGGTTTGTATGTTCCTCCTGGAAATCGAGAGGCTGTGGCGTCTGGCTCTGGGAAGGTGTCGATGGAAGATATGATGATGAAGCTGTTGAAGGGAGTAGAGGCAACTAATACGGGAGTAAATGAGGTGAAGAACGATTTATATTCAATAAATCAATTGGTTGACTCGCATTCTACTACAATAAAGCAACTAGAGCAGCAATTGAGTCAATTTTCAGCGACATTAAATCAAAGAAAAGCTGGAACACTACCTAGCGACACAGTGGAAAATCCAAGGAATGATGGATCGTGTATGGCTATCACCACCCAAAGTGGTAAAGTGTTGGAAAATTCATCCAAAGGCAAGCAGGTGGTTGATGATATAGAAGATAATGAGATCATTGCAGAACCAAAAGATGCCGAAGCAGCTAATGAGGTTGTTCGTGACGTCACCTCTCAACGTCCACAACCTGAAAAGATCGCCGAACTGAAGCAAGATGAAAAAGAAGCGGTGGAGAAAACTATTCCTCTTCCACCACCACCTTTTCCTCAGAGATTGAAGAAGAAAGCTGACGATACCAGGTTCAATAAGTTTATGACTATGTTGAAACAACTAACTATTAATGTTCCTTTGGTCGAGGCACTGGAACAAATACCTGGGTACGCAAAATTTATGAAGGATCTTTTGACAAAGAAGCGGGCAACAAGTTATGAGTTGACGGATACTGTTCATCATTGCAGTGCAATCGCTACCAGATCACTAGTTCAGAAGAAGGCTGACCCCGGTGCCTTCACTATTCCTTGCACTGTCGGATCTTTGAATTTCTCCAAGGCATTATGCGATTTAGGAGCCAGCATCAATTTGATGCCACTATCTATTTACAGAAAGTTGGGGTTGGGGGATCCTACTCCAACCAATATGAGGCTCGTGATGGCAGATAGGTTGGTAAAATGACCTGTTGGTATTTTATATGATGTATTGGTGAAGGTTTCTTCATTCATCTTTCTGGCAGACTTCGTTATTCTGGACTATGAGGTGGACTCTGAAGTTCCCATAATCTTGGGGCGCCCTTTCCTTGCAACAGGGAGCGTGCTTATTGATTTAAGAGCGAATGAGCTTTTATTCTTGATGAATGACGAAGTAGTCCGCTTTGATGTATGCAAATCAATGAAGCAACCCAAAGATCTGAACGTGTTCTCGGTAGCTGATGTTTATTTTGATGATAAGAAAGAATTATCCTTAGAGGAGCAGCTTATTGTTGACCCATTGGCGGCTGTGCTTATGAATATAGAGCATGAGGATGCTGAAAATTATGAAGAAACTATTTGTACTCTAACAGGAATAGGGTCATATCCTTATGCTCCCAAGAAGCTGGACCTTGATCTCAAAAATCGGCCTACACCACCAGCTAAACCATCCATTGAAGAGCCACCAATGTTAGAATTAAAGAAGCTACCCAGTCATCTAAAGTACGCATTCTTGGGAAGTGGAAATACCCTCCCGGTTATTGTGGCGGCTGACTTAGGTGAGCAGCAAGTTGCAGCTCTCATCGCTGTTCTAAGGAAATACATGAGAGCCATCGGTTGGACCATCGCTGATATTATTGGTATTCCGCCTGGGATATGTATGCACAAGATTCAGCTTGAAGAAAATTGCATACCCACTATTGAGCATCAAAGACGTTTGAATCCACCTATGCAAGATGTGGTGAAGAAAGAAATTATTAAGTGGTTAGATGCAAGGGTAGTGTATCCAATCTCTGACAGTAAATGAGTGAGTCCGGTACAGTGTGTGCCTAAGAAAGGGGGCATGACGGTAGTTGCAAACGAAAGGAATGAGATAATTCCACTCAGACCTGTCACAGGGTAGAGAGTATGCATGGACTACCGGAAGCTGAATTCATGGACTCTTAAGGATCACTTCCCAATGCCATTCATGGACCAAATGCTTGATCGATTGGCAGGGAAAGGATGGTTTTTCTTCTTAGATGGTTATTTCGGCTATAATCAGATCTGTATTGCCCCCGAAGACCAAGAGAAGACAATGTTTACATGCCCATATGGTACGTTTTCCTTCAAACGTATGCTATTTGGGCTATGTAACGCACCCGCCACTTTTCAGCGTTGTATGATGTCCATTTTTTCTGATATGGTTGAAGACACCTTGGAGGTGTTCATGGACGATTTTTCAGTTGTGGGTGAGTCATTCAAATCGTGCTTGGCGAATCTAAGTATGGCGTTACAGAGATGTGTTGAATTCAACTTGGTGTTAAACTGGGAGAAGTGCCACTTTATGGTTAATGAAGGTATTGTTCTTAGGCATAAAATTTACGAAAGAGGAATTGAGGTGGATCGAGCTAAAATTGAAGTCATCGAGAAACTACCACCTCCAATCTCTGTAAAGGGAGTTCGTAGTTTCCTCGAGCATGCAGGTTTTTATCTAAGGTTCATTAAAGACTTTTCCAAGATTGCTAGTCCGTTAGGATGCAAAGTTCAAATTCGGTGAAGATTGCTTGAAGGCATTCGAATGCCTCAAAGGGAATCTAATTGAAGCCCCTATCATTGTAGCACCTGATTGGTCCCTACCATTTGAAGTTATGTGTGATGCAAGCGGAGTAGCTTTGGGTGCTGTACTTGGCCAGAGAAGGGAAAAGTTATTTCATCCAATCTACTACGCGAGCAAGGTCTTGAACGGAGCCCAGAAGAACTATACTATCACGGAACAAGAGCTTCTAGCAGTTGTTTATGCTTTTGAAAAGTTTCGTGCTTACCTGTTGGGGACTAAAGTGGTGGTTCATACCGATCATACAACCCTGAGATACCTAATGACGAAGAAAGATGCAAAGCCGAGGCTAATTCGATGGGTGTTATTGCTGCAAGAATTTGATTTCTAGGTAAAAGATAGAAGAGGTTGCGAAAACCAAGTGGCTGATCACCTATCTAGACTTGAGAATGAGCACACAACGCAGCCCGATCTTGAGATTAATGATGCATTCCCCGATGAAGAGATCCTAGCCACGATGATGGAAGAATTACCATGGTACGCATACTTTGCAAACTATGTGGTAAGTAATGTGATACCTGCACATCTGTCTTTTCATCAAAAGAGGAAGTTCATGCATGATGTAAAACACTACTTCTGGGATGAGCCATAGTTGTTTTGATGATGCGCGGATGGTGTTATCAGGCGATGCATATCTTATGTGGAAGTGCCGAGTATCTTGAAAGCAAGTCATGCTTCCCAAGTTAGGGGACACCATGCAGGTGGTCGAACAACAAGGAAGGTATTGCAAAGTGGCTATTATTGGCCTTCGATATTTAGAGATGCCTACAAATTTGTGAGAAGATGTGACCAATGTCAGAGACAAGGCACGATTTCGAAGCACCATGAGATGCCCATGTCAAAAATTCTTGAAGTAGAGCTGTTTGATGTGTGGGGTATTGATTTCATGGGCCCATTCGTAAATTCGTTTGAGATGAAATATATCCTAGTTGCTGTCGACTATGTATCCAAATGGGTTGAAGCAGTAGCGCTGGCCGATAATGAAGGAAAGCGTGTTGTAGCATTCTTGAAGAGAAATATCTTCTCTCGTTTTGGGGTACCACGTACCATCATAAGCGATAAAGGATTACACTTTTGCAACAAGCTGTTCAAATCCGTGTTGGTGAAATATGGGGTCAAGCAACATAAGGTAGCCATGCCTTATCACCCACAAACTAGTGGACAGGTAGAGGTTTCTAATCGAGAGATCAAGCAGATCCTTGCTAAGACTGTAAACGCTAATAGGAAGGATTGGTCTCGGAAGCTGGACGATGCACTATGGGCTTATAAGACTGCATTCAAAACGCCAATTGGCATGTCCCCGTACCAACTAGTTTATGGAAAGGCTTGTCACTTGCCCATTGAGCTCGAGCATAAAGCATTATGGGCGTTGAAGCGACTGAATTTGAATTGGGATGATGCCATGAATATGAGATTGGAGCAGCTGAACGAGATGGATGAATTCCGTCTACATGCGTATGAAAGATCAGACTTCTACAAGGAGCGGATGAAAAAGTATCATGATCAACGAATTGTTCAACGAAACTTTCAAAAGGGTGATATGGTACTTCTTTTCAATTCCAGACTGAAGATATTCCCAGGGAAGTTAAGGTCCAAATGGTCTGGTCCGTACAAAATTAGCCAAGTCTACTCGTCTGGAGTAGTTTAGCTAGAAGACAATAATGGTGTTGTATTTAAGGTGAATGGCCAATGAGTAAAACCATATATCGGTCCTCTTGACTCGATAAAATGCATGGCCACCATCTATCTCGACGAAATCTAAGTACTCGAGGTAACTATGTCGTGCCGCGACAATAAATCAAGCGCTAGATGGGAGACAACCCATCATTTTTCATTTTTTATTGTTTTACTAAGATTTTGTTTTTGTTAAAAAAAATCCAAAAAGAAGAGTCGAGCCACGACCAAAACTAAGGCGCTTGATGGGAGGCAACCCATCTTTCTAATCGTTTTTGTTGTTTTTGAATAAGTGTAGGTGCAAGAGGTGTAAAGAAGGAGATTGGTTTCAAATTTTTATTTGGAAGTATTGCATGTTGAAGGTGGTAAGTTGGGAATAAAGAAGCAAAAGGCTATGAGTTAGGCATTGCCTATGAAAATCTAGGCAACGAACAAGGCAAGGCCTATACTATGGCCTAAGCTCTCTGAATCTAGAGTGCCATGGCATAGGCGCCACCTATGCCTAACAATGCCATAGCATAGGCGCCGCCTATACAAAAGCCTTTTGTCTCTGAATCTAGAATGCCATGGCATAGGCGCCGCCTATGCCTAACAATGCCATAGCATAGGCGCCGCCTATGCTCAACTACGCTTTGCAAAAGGCGCCGCCTATGCCAAGCATAGGTAAAGCATTAGGCGCCGCCTATGCTTACTTTTTGGTCTCCTAATCCGATTCCAAATGGGTCAAAACCCGACCCAAGCTTGTCCTATAAATAGAACCTTAGTCTTAGAACAAAATTTCATTGCAAACTCAACCTAAGCGCCGCCTACCTCTCCAAAATCTCTCAAAAATTTTCTTTTTGCTCTTTTAACTTTGCAAGAACATCTTCCAAGGCCATCAACCAAGTAAGTACTTATTTGCTCTTCTTTTATATTCTGTAAGTATTACAATACTACGCCTATAATAAGTTGTTAAATCTTGAAGTAGTGTTGGTGATTTGAATGTGGTTGATTTGTTGTGATACAACTAAGTGAGTGAAACAATACGTATGGGTGTTCTAGACTTGGTTCCAACCTGAATTTGATTTTTGATACACTGTCATACTTTTGCGGAATCGACATGGTTAAGATAATTGCATAATCTTTTATCTCGAAAGCTTGTATGTTTGAATGACTTGTCCATCGAGATAAAAATCATGGTTAACTACACACATGAGATGTTGTGATTATTTCTAAGCCATAAATTGATACGATATCTATGTAGTAGTTTTATTCAAAGAGATGCATTAGTCCAAACATGAAAACATAGTTAAGAGTACATGAAAAAGAATTGAAAAGGATAGTGAAGATGACAAGAAAAGTATGACTGCGCTGAATATATTGTTGGAACATAACACCTAAATGTATGGCGATGAAGTCTGAGTAATCGACATCGTTCACTTAATTAGTTTGTCACAACAAATTAAGTGTGGGGTGGTGCCACTACTGTTTGTTTGTCGATTGTATCTACCGAGATGAAGCTAACATGACTATTATTTTAATCTTAGGTACAATGGCACCAAAAAGTCGACCCGGAAAAGAAAAAGCATCTACCTCACAGAAAGGCCAGAAAAGAGGAAGAAAAGAGCAAGCTGAATCCTCCTTGCTGCAAATACCTCGATGCATGTACGGGATAAAATGGGTCCTAGAGGAGGAAGAAAAGGAGTGGTACAAGAACAATAAAGTAAAAAAATATGTTTATGTGGAGTTGATACAAAAGGAGAGCCTAGCAAAGAAAGAACCCCGCATTTTGGCTAAAATCATGGCGCTACATCTTGATTTCATTTTCCAAGATATGGGAGAATGCAATCTTGATCTAACGCGAGAATTCTATGCCAATTGGTCCCCAAAGACTACCGGAGGTGAAGTGAAGATTCAGGGCCAAGTCTTGCAACTGAATGCAGAGTTCTTCAACTCTTTTCTGGGTCTTCCATCTGTGGATCCATCACCGCTCAAGGAGCTTTAGCACAGACCTCCATACAGGGCAATCAGACACAAACTATGCGGAACAAGATCAATGGCACGGTGGAGTCGTCACAAGGATACCGGTCGGCACAATACCTTCCCGTATGCCTCCTTGAACAGAGAAGCTCAGATATGGTTGCGGATAGTCAATTTTTGCCTGATTCTAGGGTCACAGTACACAAAGATCACATGTGATAGAGTGTGCTTGGTGTACGCTTTGATGACAAACATCCCCATCAACATTGGGGCGATTATTCGATCTTTAATGCGTAAGGCCAGGCTACACAAGAGGTCCCACTTTAGCTTTGGCAATCTGTTGACTGGGATATTGAGGAAGGAGGACATCGAGGAGGAACCTGCAGATCATAAGCTTCCACACAACCCGAATAAGGTTGACCTCACAAAGGTTAAAGATGCTGAATCCATGCATGGCGTCAACCTAACCACTGCAGAAAGACATGCTCGCGACGAAAGCTTCTTCCGCCATTTATATGGCATGACGAGGTTTACCATGATGAGCGGGGGTCGTGTTCCAACTGCTGCAGATCTCCAACAGTTGGATTATGACTACCCAATGAATGAGCATGCAAGGGCTATGTGTGGAGTAGGTGTATATTTTGAGGAACCTCTTGATGACGACATGCCAACCGATGATGATCGACGAATGCCAGACTCCGACGTGGAGGAGAACTCTGATAATGACAACTCTGATAATGATTCCGATGTAGGGGGTATGACCCCAGACATAGAGGATGAGTCCGACTAATCAGGTTCTTCTTATTTATTTTCCACTGAGGGCAGTGTGTCCCATCTACGTGTGGGGTGCTGGTATTTGTGTGCTATACTTCTTTGTCTGCATTTGCATTTATTCTAGTTCTTGTTCGTTTTAATTAGTCGTAATCAGTTAGTTTAATTTTAATTTTTTTTAGAGACGGCATGGTAGTATAACAAGAGTTTGTGCTAAATCATTACTATTGAGACATTTAGGCTCTACGTGTGACTCACTGTGTGATAATTGTGTGGTTTAATTCATTTATCTGTTGGGTCAAGAGTCTATACTGCTCCCAATAAAGTTGACCATGTGCCTTGTGTGTGTAAGGATATAGTATATTCTGTGTTATGACTGATGCTAGAACTTTCCTGGTGTGTGTGTAAAGCGAAATAAAGAGTGTGAGTTTAGGAGATGATTTAGGCATTTCTTTGGCAGCCTGTGATTGTTTACCTTCTTTTTACCTACCCGTGGACATTATTCTAGTCAACCCTTTTGAGCCTTTAAGCCATTTTCTTTGACAGCCTCATATGTAAGCCTAATCCATTTTTTTCAAGACCATAATTTGATCCAAATTCCTAAGTGCTTTAAATTGTGAAGTCATGTGACAAAATAAGAGGAAATTGGGTGAGAGTGATGCCTTAGAGTGTATTGGTACTTGAATTTGTTATGAAAAAGAGTGGCTATCATAGAGGTGTGTTATAAAAAAAGGAGAAAAGAAAAGAAAAAGAAATAGAAAAACAAAAAGATAAATTGTGTTTATGATTAAATAAAAAAGATAGTTGTGCTTGAATGGCAAAATAGGTAAAAGGGGGTGATAGATGAAAGAACGGTAGCAGGGTTGATTAAAAGAGAGCGTTAATGGCATAATGTGATGTATTAAAACGCTTAGGAACATAGTCACTATTTTTGGCCAAAATAGTCCTACCCGTCCCTTAGCCTACATTACAACCTGTAAAAGACCTATTTGATCCTAAGCTTAGCATTCTGATATTAGTGGAGCATTACACTAAGGGAAAGCCTATGGTCATCAGTTGCAACATATGAATTCTTTGTGAGAGTGAGAGCAAGGATAATCTTATACCCATGTTCTGAAAAATGCAATACTTGTGAGTGATTATGGGTAATATCTTATGTGAGACACACATGGTTGATGAGTTTTGGGTAGTCTTGTATGATTCTTTGTGCCCTAACTTTTGAATACGAATTAACCATCATCACGAGTCTATGTTGGAGGTTGAATTGTTTCTAGAAGTGATTAGAAAACTACTCTTTGTTAATAATTGTTGTGCCTGTCTTGATGAATATTTTGTGCTGTTACTGTGAATATGGACATGATATATTGTTCGAGGACGAACAAAGATTTAAGTGTGGGGTGTTGATGATAGGCGTATTTACACGCCTAAAGCACCTTAATGTACCCATATTTTAGCTAAGTTTTGAGGACAAAATATATAATTCCTGCACTTTTAGTCCATTTTCCTGTAAGTGAGCTAACCAACGTGATTAGCAAGATTTCAGGTATTTATGATGAAGATTTCAACATTTTATGGACTGTTGGACGCCAAAGGAAACTTCACGAAAGAAGGAAGGCAGCTTCTGGAAGCTTGTGGACTGAAAGTGATGCATGGAGAACTTATCCCGGGCAAAAACAACATTTCTAAAGACTTGGGAGATTAGCAGTAACTTAGTAGGATTAGGACAAGTATGCAACCCAGTAGGGCTAGGACAAGGATAAAAACCCTATTTCAGTAGGACTAGGATAAGGATGTTATAAAAACCCTATTTGCTGAATTTTTCAGCAAGCTTTTTATTATTCACTCATTCATTAATTCAAGTTTTTTTCATTCGACTTGTAAAATTTTCACGACAAGAGAAACGCTACTAGCAAGGAATTCACGCCACAAGCAACGCCAATACTTCCTTATCGTGATATTGTTATTTCTTTGGTATGATGATATCCTCGTGGTTTTCCTTCACAATTATGAGTAGCTAAACTTCTCTGTTAGGGTTATGGAAGCCTTATGAGACACTATCTATTGCTATGAGTTTGTGAATTCTTGATACGTATGCTGCTTATATCATTACTCTCTTCATCTTAATTGAATTCTTGTGGTTGCAAACATATAGAATACGCCAGTATAGCATTAACTTGTTCGAAAGAAAAGTTATATGTCTGGAAAAGAGAGAATGATAAGGAAATAGGGCTACTAACCCCTGTTTAAAGTTAGTGCCGTAACTGGATTAACCTCTTGGAGAATTCGTACCATTAGTATACGCTTTAAGCTCGAAAGAGTTAAAGTGATATAATCCTTGATGGTCGAAAGACACTAGGATTTACCATCGAATATGAATCTCTATAAGCGCATTCATGTCTGAATTCCGCATAACTCATAGCCAATAGATACGTAAAACTCATAAGGTGTACATAACCCTAACTTACAATTCTCATTGATTAAACCCTACTAAATATTCCGTTTTTACTTTGCTATTTTGATAATTTTACTTCACGCATAAAATCCCCCCTTTATCCGCAGAACTTTCACCAAAAGTCTACTAATCGTTGCATGCTTAGTGACCGAGTATTCCCTGTGGGATTCGACACCCAACCCAGTTGGGTTCTATATTTGACGACGACCGCTTACACTCTTACGAGAGATGTAGTTTGAGCGTTATCAGTAATTCTTAGAATTCAATAATTCTTGCAATTGGATACATATGTTAGCTTTCCAACACAAACTCGCAACCCTAATTGTTTGAACATCTTGGTGAGCATAACCCTAGTTAATTCATTCTCATTGAAATTACATCTACATTTACTCTTAGTAGCTGGACTTTTGTGTAACACAAATACAAAAGAGCATCGTCAACATTTCCAAGCCCCCTTTATTTCAGAACCTTAGATCAACAGTCTAATAACAATCATAATACTTAGTAAACACTGTATTCCCTATTGATCGACACCAACTTAGTTGGGTTTTATATTTGATAGTGACTTCTTACTCTCTCGTAAGAGAGGTGTAATTTGGGCTTATCAGTAAGCAAAGGCGGAAGAGTTTTTTAATCTGAAGCAAAGTAAGATGTCAGTCAAGAAGTATGTCTTGAAGTTTCACCAATTATCTCGATATGCTGCAGAGTTGGTTTCTAGCATGAGAGCTAGGATGAGGAAGTTCACTTTTGGGTTGTCTCGAAACTTGATTTTGGAGAGTAAGGCTACCTTTTTTAACAAGGACATGGATATCTCCAGGTTGGTTGTATACATGTAGCAGGTAGAGGAAGAGAAGAAGAAGCAGGTTGAGATAGGAGAGAGGCAGAGGAAGAAGTTAAATTTTCTAAATAGGGTGGTGGCCAACATCAGAGTGGAAGGGATGGTGGGAAATGACCCATAAAGAATTAAGGCAATTCTGGGTCTTACTCAACGGATAGTTTGTCACGACCCAATGCTACCTTCTAGTCGTGACAATGATGCTTACGGTCACAAATGACCACAAGCTACCCCATGAGCTGGTTCCTGCTGTGAGCACTGAATAAAATAGTAATACAACACATGAGCGGAAGATAAACAGGTAAGATACTAAAATGTGAGTACTAAAATACGTGTTAATAACATGTTTGAAATATCGTATATACTACTACAAACTAAATTATCTATCTAAAGAAACTGATCATATTGAAAGGACTGAATGACTGTCTAGATGATTGTCTGAAAGCCTCTAAACATCATGAGGAGTTTATTGGACAAGCCCCCAACTAACTCTAACTGATTGAATATAAAGAAATACCAAAATAACAAGGATAGATAAATCTTGTCCTCAATAGATAAGGACTCAACACTGCTGCTACTGAGTAACACTGAGTTGTCTAAGAACATTTGGGAAACTGAGCATCCGAACCTATGTTATAAGAAAACATAGAGAAAAGAAAAGTATGCGATCAATACTTTGAATGTATTGGTATTTGAGATATAGAATGGCTGAAATGCATGAGATAACTGAGCATGAATGCATAAACATGTAATATCTGAGAATGTAAGAAAAAAAATAAACATGATACTGGAGTAATCTGTAAGCTGTAAGGCTGAAATCTATATAACTGAATAAATGAAAATTTGCATGCTTAGTCAAGCAAACCCGAGCAGAGATACATTGAGATACTGACTGAAACTATGGGAGGTATCATATAACCAACATGCCCTTAATCTAAGCTATTGGGGCCTAACCTATAACCCCAATTGGAAGGTTGTCAGTACCGTGCCACGGATACTAACACTAGTTGTGTGGATCCACTAAACTGGTCTCCCGAAGGATTAAGGAGTCACCCACTACTGGAAGGTTCTCTCATGAGATATACGTCAACCCTCAACTGACAGGTAGATATCTCAAACCTACGCTAGCTACGTAGTTCTATAACTTAGGGATTTCTACTAAAGATCACACCCCTTACTGACAGGTGAGCCCTCACCCCTGGGTTCGCTTGGTGCTAAATCCTACTCTTAACTGAACTGACACTGGTACTGAACTGAACTAGACTCAACTAAACATAACAACTAACATTGCTCATCATAGTCACAAAAACTAAATAAATGGTAATATTTATGATTTAATTGAAATCATTACTTGAAATATCTGAAATGTAAGTAAACACGTAGGTATCGGGTGTTCAAACCCGCCAACACTGAATAATCATAAAACACCATATTAAAGCTTAAAACTATAGTAGGGAGTCATAGTCCAAAACCCAAAACATAACATTTCACCAATTTAAGTGAGGAGCATAAACTTGAACATTGGGATGTCTTAAAACGTGAGAAAACAACAAGACTTCATGGCTAAATTCACAATTCGATATTATGACATGAAATTAATTGAATACGACATGGGAAAATTGAAACTTGGAACATGAGATAACCTAACTTTCCATGGAATCATACTAGGACATGAATTGAGTCAAACTACTAAGGAAAAACATGGATTTAAGCTCATCTTGAAAATATGCATCTTCATAATGAAGAAAAACTCGTACTTTTAATCAAAGAAAGGTTTTGGGCTCCATGGGTGAAAGGGACCCATGGATGAACACCCCCCATACCTTAATAACTAAATTCTTGAATATTTCTTGGATTGAAAGATTAAACTCTTGATTTCTTAAGGAAAAAGCTTGAGTTTGATCTTGGGGAGAGAGGAGGGTTTCTTGAGAGCAATTTGGAGTGAAAGGGGAAAATAATGCCCTTTTAGAAGTTCCAAATTGTGTTAAGGAAGAATTGGGTTGAGGAAAATCAATCAAATGTTCCTTAAGTATTTAAACTATATAACTATGTAGGACAGAGCCATGCACCACGCCTCTCTCTCCACAAGAGAGAGCAACTCACTGTGCAACTTATTCTGGGGAGAAAGCCACGCGTTGTGGACCACTCCACATTGGGAGAGAGAAACACATCGTGGACTTATCACGTTGCCTCACTATTTTAGCCCTCCAAACACGCCCCAATCCTTGTCCAAAAGTCCCAAAACTCCTCCAAGACTACTTTTAACCTCCCTAAATATGAATCAACTTAAAAACCAACATTTCAAGATCGAGAAGGCCAAACTAAAAATCCATAAAGTCTAGGGGTCTTGAAAATGATTAAGTACTTAACACTTAGTGAAAATTTCAAGTGTTGGACTAATTAAGCATGCAACTAAGAGATGAATTATGCTTAGAATATTAGGGGTATTATAATATCTCCCTTTTGGGAACATTCTTCCTAGAATGAGATTGGCTAGACTGAGAATACTAAGGAAGTTAAGGTTATATATTGAACATGCATGACTTGGGACTTGATTACATAACCGAGTCTGAAGCATGATACATGAACTGAACTGATTTCGTGAATGCATGAAATGACATGAGAGTGGTTACATAGCTAAAAATGAGAACAAAAAAGAGTTAATCTAAGGAAAATTGTTACCTCAAGCTAAATCTGAGTTTGCGGAGAATAGATGAGGGTACTTGGTCCGCATATCTTCTCCTACTTCCCAAATAGCTCCCTCAACAGACTGATTCCACTAAAGAAATTTAACCAAGGGAACTTCTTTATTCCTTAGCATATGAATCTGATGATGAAGGATCTCAACTGGGACTTCTTCATCGAAAAGGCTATCCTGAATGTCCATACCTTCTAAAGGAACAACAATAGCTGAATCACTAATAAATTTCTTTAATAAAGAAATATGGAACACTGGATGTACTGATGCCAAATCTGCAGGCAACTCAAGCTCGTAAGCTACCTTTCTAAACTAATTTAAGATCCTATAAGGGCCAATATAGCAGGGACTGAGTTTCCCCTTCTTGCCAAATCTCTTCACTCCCTTCATCGATAAAATATTCAAATAGACTAAATTACTAACATCAAACTAAAGATCCCTTCTTCTCACTTCTGCATAAGATTTCTAATGGCTTTGGATTGTCTTCAACCTCTCCCGAATCAACTAAACTTTCTCTATTTCCTCAAACACTGAATCTGGCCCTATCAAAGAAGCTTCACCTGCTTCAAACCAACCAATAGGAGACCTATATATTCTTTTATAGAAAGCCTCAAATGGAGCCATCTGAATACTAGAGTGATAACTATTATTAGAGGAAAACTCAATCAAAGGAAAGTGGTTATCCCATCAACCTTAAAGTCAATAACATATTCCCTCAACATATCCTCTAAGGTCTGAGTGGTCCTCTCTGCTTGACCATTTGTTTGAGGATGAAAGGTTGTACTGAGGTTGACTTGGGTACCAAGGCCCTTCGGAAAAGCCTTCCAAAAGTAAGAGGTAAACTGAGTACCTCTATAGGAAATAATCGACAATGGAATTCCATGCAACTTAACCAACTCCCTAAGATAAAGCCTGGCATAATCTTCAGTTGAGTACGTAGTATGATCTGGCTAGAAATGGGATGACTTGGTCATTCTATCAACAATAACCCAAATCGAATCATACTGACTACGCGTACGAGGCAATCCTGTCACAAAATCTATGTTCACCACGTCCCACTTCCAAGTGGGGATGTTGAACTCTTGCAAAGTACTACAAGGCCTCTGGTGCTCAACTTTAACCTGCTGACAATTTGAAAACTTAGACACAAACTCAGCAATATCCTGCTTCATACCATTTCACCAATAGATTTCCCCCAATTGCGGTACATGTTAGTAGCTCCTGGGTGGATAGAATATCTCACACTATACACTTCTACAAGAATTTGCTGTTTCAGACCATCAACACACGAAACACATAACCTACCTTGATAATGAAGCACACCATCTTCCCCTTGGGAGAAAACTTCCACCTTCTGGTCTCTAACTTTCTCCTTCAACTTAACCAAATTTGGATCCCTGTCTTTCTTTCTATTACGTCAGCAACCAAAGAAGATTCCAAACCATTTTGAACCCATATACTACCTTCAGCTGAATCAACCAACCTAACGCCGAATCTATCAAGATGATGAAAGTCACTAACTTCTTCTTATATCCCTTAACATGAGCAACACTACCTATGGATAATTTACTATGGGCATCTGCCACTATATTGTCCTTGCCTTGATAATACAACATACTCATGTCATAATCTTTCAACAAATCAAGCCACCCTCTCTAACAAAGATTTAGATCTTTTTGTGTGAACACATACAATAAACTCTTATGGTCTTGAACACATAAACATGAACCCCATAAAGATAGTGCCTCTAAATTTTCAAGGCAAAAAAAAAAACAGCTGCCAACTCACGATCAGGGGTAGGATAGTTCTTTTGAATGAGTTTATGTTGTCTAGAGGTATAGGCTATGACCTTACCTTTCTGCATTAAGACATAACCAAGACCAACTCTGGAAGCATCACAGTATACAATGAACCCATCTGTGCCATCTGGCAGAGTTAAAATTGGGGCAAATGTGAGTCGAGTCTTTTACTCCTGAAAACTCTTCTCGCAAGAATCTGACCACTGAAATTTTCCTTTATTTTGAGTCAATCGAGACATGGGGGATGAAATAGAACAAAAACCCTTTAAAAAACCATCTGTAATTCCCATCCAAACCCAAGAAACTCCTAATATCTGATGGAGAGATGTGTCTTGGCCAGTTTGTCACTGTTTTATTTTTTTGAGAGACAATCTGGATGCCATCACTTGAAATAATATGGCTAAGAAAAGCTACTAATCTCAACATAAATTTGTACTTACTGATTTAGAAAACAAATGATGAGCTCTAAGGGGTCTATGATATAATTCTTAGATGGTTTGCATAATCATTCTCACTACGGGAATAGACATGGATATCATTAATAAAGACAATGATGAACATGTCCAACTCCTGCTTCAACACCTTGTTCATCAAGTTCATGAAAGCTATAGGAGCATTCATTAGTCCGAAGGACATAACTAGAAATTTAAAGTGACCATATCAAGTTGTGAAAGCTATCTTTAGAATGTCACATTCTCTAACTCTAAGATGATAATAGCTGAACCTGAGGTCTATATTAGAGAAATAACTGGCACAGTGAAGTTGGTCGAACACGTCATCAATAGGACTAGAGTGCCTCATAGAGAAATATTGGGCTGGATAAAACCCTTATCTAGGAGCATTTTTAATTGTTCTTTCAATTCACTAAGATTAACTGAAGCCATTATGTAGGGAGGAATATATATAGGCTGGGTTTCTGGAAGAAGATCTATTTCGAAGTCGATTTTCCTCTCGGGAGAAACTCCAGGAAGATCTTCAGGGAACACATTTGAAAATTCACTTACTACTGGAATTGACTCAAGACTTGGGGAATCAGTATTGGAGTCTTTGACTCAGATAAGATGGTAAACATACCCTTTAGATATCATCTTTCTTGCTCTAAGATAGGAAATAATCTGACCTCTAAGCACTAAAGTACTATCCCTCTATTCAATGACTGGTTCATTAGGAAATTGAAATAGAATGACTTTATTTTTATAGTCAACTAAGGCATAACATGAGTGTAGATAATCCATGCTGAGAATGACATCGAAATCAGTTATCTCTAACTCTATAAGATCAACTGAGGTGATTTTATGAGATATGATAACCAGGCAATTTCTATACACTCATTTGGATATAATAAATTTACCTACTAGGGTAGACACTAATAAAGGCTCTGTTAATATTTCAGGACTGGTACCAAAATTAAAGGCTATTGAAGGAGTCATAAAAGAAAAAAAAAGCTTCAGAGTCTAGTAAAACTTAGAAATGAAAAAAAAGCCTTGCAACATACCCGTAACCATATCAGGAGAATTTTCCTAATAATTCTAAGTCTAGAGAGCATACATTCTATTCTGGAGTTGTCCCTTGGTTGTACTGAAGGTAGTACCCTGCTGAGGAGGGCGACCGACTGAAGCTAAAGGATGGCTAGACTGACCTTGCTGTCCAACCTCTGGGCAATACCTAACCTTGTGGCCCGTCTTACCATATCTAAAACACACATCACTACCAGACTTACACTCACTCTGATGATTACGACCATATTTTCAGCAAAATAGATTAGTACGACCATTATTCACACTACCCTAGGTCTTAGAGCCTGACGCTCTATCTCGACTGTCTTGTCTAAACTTAGGTACTGGTGCACTATCTAAAGATGGAGATGGGGCAAAAAATTTTTGAAGGAACTAAGAGCGGTTACCGCCTTCTAACCTTGGTTGAGAAAAGTTAAAACTACCTATTCTGGCCCTCTTATTCTCTCTCTCCTTCTCTTTATATTTCTCTTTCTCAATCTACTGAGCATTAACCATGAGTCTAGATAGGTCCATATTCTTAATCAACATAGCAGTACTACGCTCCTTAACCACACTATCACCTACACTAGATACAAACTTACTCATTCCAGACCGATTATCTTCTAGCATATAATGAGCATACCTCGCCAACTGAGTAAGCTTAAGCGAGTACTCCTTCATACTCATATTACACTGGTTAAAGTTGATGAACTCCTAAACCTTAGATTCCTTCAAATATAGGTGAAAGAACTTGTCTAAGAAAGCTATGGCGAACTCCTTCCACTCTATAGGCCCTACATCAACACCTCGGTCCCCCTTCCACTACTTAAACTAGGGGTGAGCTACATCCTACAATAGATATGCATCCAACTTTACACTCTCACTTGAAGTGACACCCATGATATCTATCACTTTCTACACCATGTCCAAAAATTCCTGTGGATCTTCCTCAGACTTATATCCTAAAAATAGAGGGGGATTTATCTGAGTGAAATCTAAAATCCTAACTATAGTTGTATTTTACACTAGATTACCTGGAGCTACAACTTGCTGGTTGTTCTGAGAAGCTACTAAATAGGCTAAAGTTATGAGATCAGCCCTAAACTAGGTATGAGAGACGTGTTCATTTAAGGGATCTTCCTGAATAATTAGTGGTGCGGGATGATCCCCGTTCATTATTTCGTTGTTCCTTCTGGGAGGAATTGTCTATGAATGGAATAAAATATTAATTAGAAAGAGAAATTATATAGAGCTCATACTCTTTCGCACGATATGAACACTGAAAGAAGGGAAGCTTTCCCTAATATGTCTTGTATCATCTTGTCCATAAGTATGGAATGCTTCACACCCATGTACAAGACTCTACTTAACGTGACTTTCAGACTCCCTAGGACACTTTAAAACCTTAGTCTTAATATAAAGTTTTTCCACGACCCGAGGCTACCCCCTAGTCGCGACAATGATGCTTACGGTCACAAGTAACCACAAGCTAACTAATGAGCGGGTACCTACTATGAGCACTAAATAAAATAGTAATACAACACATGAGCATAAGATAAACTGGTAAGATACTGAAATCTGAATACTAAAATATGTGTTAATAGTATGTCTGAAATATTGGATATAATACTAAAAACTAAATTATCTATATGAAGCAACTAATAATGCTGAAAGGAATGAATGACTATCTAGTTAATTATCTAAAAGCCTCTAAACATCATGAGGAGTTTATGGGACAGGATCCCAACTAACTCTGACTGATTGAATATATAAAGAAATACTGAAATAACTGGGATAGATAAATCATATCCTTAATGGATAAGGACTCACCACTGTTGCTGTTGAGTAATGCTGAGATATCTAAGAATGGTCGAGAAACTGAGCATCCGAACCTATGTTATAAGACAATATAGAGCAAAGAAAAGTATGTGGTCAATACTTTAAATATTTTGGTATAGGAGATGAGGACTGGCTGAAATGCATGCGATAATTGAGCATGATTGCATGGACATGTAATATCTTAGAATACAATAACAAGCATAAAATTAAGTTGGAATAATCTATAAGCTATAAGGCTGAAATTTATATAACTGAATAACTGACAATCTGCATGCTTGGTCAAGCAAACCTGAGTTGAGATACTGACTCAAATTGTGAGAGGTATCATATAACTGACATGCCCCTAATCTGAGCTAATCAGGGTCTAACCTATAACCCATTTTAAAGGGTGTCAGTACCGTGCCATGGGTACTAACACTGGCTGTGTGGATCTACTAAACTAGTGTCCCGAAGGACTAAGGAGTCACCCTCTACTGGCAGGTGCTCTCATGAGATGAATGTCAACCGTCAACTGGCAGGTAGACATATCAAACCTATGCTGGAATTATAGTTCTGTAACTCAGGGATTGCTATTAAGGGTCATACCCTATAGTGGTTGGTGATCCTCTACCCTTGGGTTTGATTGGGGCTAAATTCTTCTCCAAACTGAACTGACACAGGTACTTAACTGAACTAGACTCAACTAAACATAAGAACTAACATTTTTTATCATGATCATAACAACTGAATAAATGGAAATATTCATAGTTTAATTGAAATCATTACTTAAAAGATTTGAAATGTAACTAAACACGTAGGTATCAGGTATTCATAACCTGGCAGTATTGAATAATCTTAAAACACCATATTAAATCTTATAAGTATAGTAGAGAGTCATGGTTCAAAACCCAAAACATAATATTTCACCAATTTAAGTGAGGAACATGAACTTGAACATAGGGATGTCTTAAAATGTGAGAAAACAAATTGGCTTTATGGATAAATTCACAATTCTATATTATGACATGAAATTCAATTGAATACAAAATGGGGAAATCAAAACTTAGAACATGAGATGACCTAACTTTCCATGGAATCATATTAGGACATGAATTGAGTCAAATTACTAAGGAAAAATATGAATTTAAACTTATCTTGAACATATGCATCTTCATACTAAAGTAAAACTCATATTTTTAATCAAAGAAAGGGTTTTAAGATTCACGGGTGAAAGAGACCTCTGGATGAACACCCCACATACCTTAATAGCTGAAATTTTGAAGATTTATTGGATTGGAAGCTTGAACTCTTGATTTCTTGGAGGGAAAAGGTTGAGTTTGTTCTTGGGGAAAGAAGAGGGTTTCTTGAGATCAATCTAATATGAAAGGGGCAAATAATTCCCTTTTAGAAGTCCCAAATTGTGTTAATGATGAATTGGCTTAAGAGAAATAACTCAAATGACTCTTGGGCACTCAAAACATATAACTGAGCAGGACAGAGACACACGCCACACCTCTATCACCACTATAGGAATCAACGCGCCATGCAACTTATTTTGAGGGAGAAAACCACACATCGTAGACTGATGTTGGGTGTATTTATGCATTCTAGTGTCAGTATTTATCTTTTTTTTTGCCTTATTTTGAGGATGATTCTATGCTATAGGGGTTGATAATGATATAAATGTGTATAAAAGTGTTAAATCATGTGTTTACAAGGGTTACAAATGTTTTCTAACAAGTTTGTACTTCAAAGAGTCAATTAGAGTTCAATCGGAGAAACTAGTGTTACTAGCTTGAGCTAGGTTCTTGTCTAGTCTATCTTGTTGGATTATATCGTGTTATATGTGTTCCTTATGGTTTTAAATTTGTTATTATATGTGGAAAAACTTGTTATAAGTGTACAAAGTTTAATTGAGTAAAGGAAAAAGTCAAAACATTGAGCGGAAGATCATGGAAATTTACCTAATCTAAGCTCTTGTTTTTGATTCGTCGTGATGGATGTTGTGTTGTTTAAAACTCTAATTTGTGTGGTGTTTTCTTGTAGGATCCTTTTTTATATTAATATTATGATATTGAGATGATATAAAGGCTAGAAAATCATTGAAAAGATACCACAAGACAAGGGATGAAAGGAGGAAGGACCAATACTTAACCAAAATTTGGAGGACAACTTCCAGTAGCACCATGCGATTAGCATGCATCATGCACACTCTATTTATATGGAATAAAGGGTGTGTCTCCTAATCCATTCCATAGTAATAGAGGGTACGATGCATGGTCTACTCCACCCCTGGTCGTTTCAAGCTAATTTGACTCCAACATGGACTTGGCTTACCATTATGCTATAAATATATGTTGTATCATGTTTTTTCATATCTTTGAACATATTTTGGAGATTAAGGGGCTTCTAAAACTTCATAATCAGTTTTTTATTATTTTAATTTAGTTTATTCATATTTTTAGTTGTTAATTACAACCTTGTGATTACGATTATGACTATGCGTGGCTAAACGGCTTTTTTCAGGGTTGAAGCCAAGAACATGATTATTTTTTTTTAAATTAAGTTTTTTTAACTTTTCTTATCATTATTGGTTGTGTTTTCATCTTTTATTTAACTATTTTAAGTATTCACGACCCTTAGAATATATTAATTATCTATCTTTTGATCTCGGGAAAGGGAATAGGGGATAGAATAAGGAGATATTTTGATCTTAGATTATATAGGGTATTACATAGTTCTCCCTACCCAAAGACATCTGGTGATAGGTGTTTCTAAGATGGTGACAACTTTAGGGTACAGGGTGCCCAATCTCAGGTTAGCAGGGCCCAGTCAGCTCCAATATATCCTCTTTATAGATTTTATGGTTGACTATATCAGGGTTATTATGTTGAAGAAAAGGACATGTGTTTTAGCTGTGGTTATCCAGGGCACATGGCTAGAAGCTGCCTAGTGGCCAAGGTTGCTTCATGGGTAAACAAGGTTCTAATTGCCTCTTTATTAGCTTCAACACCAAAGGGTGCACCATCTATCTCCAGCACTGGTCGAAACTATTTTTGTGCTCTCACTACCTTCCAGGAGTCTGAGGTATCACCTGATGTCGTAACTAGTATGTTGAAAATCTTTTCCCATGATATGTACTATTTACTTGATCCGAGGTCCACTCTCTCTTATGTGACCTCATTTGTGGCTGTGCATTTTGGTTTTGGTTTTTAGTATATTTTGGACCCTTTTTTGTTTATATTCTAGTGGATGACTCTGTGGTGGATGGAAGAGTCTATAGGGGTTGTGTAGTATCTGTGGTGGTCGAGAGACTCTGGTGGATCTATTTGAATTAGTCATGGTTTATTTTGATGTCATATTTGGGATGGATTCATTGCACTCGTGCTATGCTTCTCAAAATTATCTGAACCATAAGGTTATCTTTAAATTCCCTAATGAGTTGGTTCTTGAGTAGAAAGGTATTTCCCTAGATCCTCAGGGGAATTTCATATCGTATTTTAGAGCTTGGAGATTAATCATCAAGGGGTGTCTTTATCATTTGGTCCAGGTTAAGGATTCTAACTCAGAGGGTCCTTCTTTTCATTCTATCCTGGTGGTGAATAAATTTCTCGAGGTCTTCCCTGATGACCTTTCTGGTGTCCTTCTTGATAGGGAGATTGATTTTGGAATTGATCTTGTTTTGGACACTTGTTCGATTTCTATTCCCCCATATAGAATAGCTCCAGCTGAGTTGAATGAGCTTAAGAAGAAACTAAAGGATTATTTTGATAAGGGTTTCATCCATCCTAGTATGTCCCTATGGGGTAAAGTAGTGTTATTTGTGCGTAAGAAAAATGGTTTTCTTTGGTTGTACATTGATTACCAGGAGTTGCGTAAGGTAATAGTAAAGAATAAGTATCCTTTTCCAAGGATAAATGATATGTTTAATCATCTGCAGGGTGCTAAATTTTTTTCCAAGATTGATCTTTTGTTCGGTTATCACCAGTTGAAGAATAGGGAGGTGGATATCCCTAAGACTGCCTTTCATACTAGGTATGGGCATTTAGAGTTTTTGGTTATGTCTTTTGGGTTGACTAATGCCCCGACAACATTCATGGATCTGATGAATAGAGTCTTCTGGCAGTTCTTAGATTCATTCATCATTATGTTCATAGACGATATTTTTGTATACTCTAAGAGCGAGGTGGATAATGCTGATCATCTCTACATTGTATTACAGACCCTGAATGAGCAGTAGTTGTATGCCAAATTTTTGAAATATTAATTTTGGTTGAACACTGTCACTTTTATGGGTCATGTCATTTCTATTGAAGGGATCATGATGGATCCACATAAAGTTACAGTGGTTAATAAGTGGCCTATACCTATGACTCTAACAAATATTTAGATCTTCTTTGGTTTAGATAGTTACTACAGGAGGTTTGTGAAGACTTTTTTTTTATTATAGCTGCTCCGTTGACTAAGTTAACTTAGAAAAAGGTAAATTTCATATGGTCGGATGCTTTTGAGGGTATTTTTGAAAAGCTAAAGGATAAGCTAACTTTGGCTCCGATCTTGGCTTTACTTGAAGGCATTGATGGATTCGTGGTCTATTATGATACATCCCGTGTGGGGCTTCGTTGTGTCTTGATGCAATATGACAGGGTTATAACTTATGCCTCTAGATAGCTGAAGGTGCATGAGAAGAATTATCCAACTCACGACTTAGAGCTATTGGCTATGGCATTCACATTGAAAATCTGGCATCACTATTTGTATAGAGTGTATATGGATTTCTTTTCTGATCATAAAAGCCTGCAATATATGTTTACTAAAAAAGAGCTTTACCTCAAGCAGAGTAGATAGCTTAAGTTGCTCAAGGATTATAACATGAGTATTCACTACCATTTAGGTAAAGCTAACATGGTTGCTGATACTCTCAGTAGGACATGGGGAGTCTGGTTCATATGGATAAGGAGAAGGGAGAGTTGGTGAAGGATATTCACCGTTTGGCTAACCTTGGAGTTCGTCTCTTAGACTCTGAGGATGGTGGCATATTTGTGCAAAAGGTGGCATAGATATCTCTTGCTGCTAAAATCAAGGGGAAATAAGTGTTAGATCCTGTATTGATGAGGATCAAGGGAGATATTGGTGGGTAGAAATTGATGTACTTTGAGATTAGTGGTGATGGTACCTTACGATACAAAGAAAGGTTATGTGTTCCCAATATAGATGGTTAGGCGCATGAGTCACCTTATGTTATTCATCCTGGTTTGATGAAAATATGTCATCACCTTAAGAAGATGTATTGGTGGAATAATATGAAATAGGATTTGGATAGTTTTATAGATATGTGTGTGGTGTGCCAACAAGTGAAAGTTGAGCACATAAGGTCCGAGGGATTGTATCATGAAATTAAGTTGCCTGTGTGGAAGTAGGAAGTGTTCAACATGGATTTCGTTACAGATATTCCTCGATCACAAAATTAGTTCAACTCGGTTTGGGTCATTATGGATAGGATGACAAAGTCTGCTTATTTTTTGCCAGTGAGGACTAATTCTTGGCTAAGGATTATGCAAAGTTGTACCTCCAAGAGATTGAGAAATTAGATGGGGTACCTATTTCCGTTATCTCTGATCGCGGTATGCAATTTTCATCTCACTTTTGGTGGTCATTTTAGAATAATTTGGGGACCAAGGTGAGTCTTAGTACTTCTTTTCACCCACAGTCGGATAGGCATGCACAAAGAACTATTTAGACATTGGAGGATATGCTTTGGGCTTACATGATTGACTATAGTGGTAGTTGGGTTGAGTATTTTCCTCTTATAGATTTTTCCTACAATACTAGCTACCACTCTAGCATTGGAATAGTTCCCTTTGAGGCATTGTATGGTACAAGGTATAGATCTCCTATTAGGTGGTTCGAGGTTTATACGACGGAGATGTTTGGCCTAGATTTGTTCACCAAGTTATGGAGAAGGTGAAGGTGATTCGGGATAGGCTTAAAGAAACCCAAAGTCATCAAAAATCCTATGAGAATGTAAGGTGAAGGAAGTTATAGTTTGAGGTTGGTGATAGAGTGTTCTTGAAGGTGTCTCCATGAAGGGAGTGATGCGGTTTTGTTAGAAATGAAAGGTCTGTCCCCAGATGTTGGTCTGTAATTAGTTTTGAGGAGGGTTGGTAATATTGCGTATGAGTTGGAGTTGCCTTCTAGTTTGAGCTTCATTCACCTGGTATTCCTTGTTTCAATATTGAGGAAGTGTATGAGTGATTCATCGCAAATTATACCTAAAAAAGATATTGGCATTTTAAATTTCCTATCTTATAAGGAGGTCTCGATTGAGATCTTAGATCAACAGGTTCGTTAGTTGTGGAGCAAGGATGTGGCCTCGATAAAGGTTTTATGGTGGAACAACAAAGTGGAAGAGGCTACATGGGAAGCTGAAGAGGGCATGAAGTCCAAGTACCAATTCTTATTCCCCATTTCAAAAATTCATGCTTGAGGTATGTGTTGTTCTTCACATCTTTGTTTTCTGTATTTGTTAAACGTAGTTTGAAAATTTTGTTGGCATCTTTGTTTTTTATCTTAGTTAAAGGTAAGAGTTGAGGTGTGTGGGGTCCAAATCGTGCTTGTACTGACTTATTCCATCATTTGAGGACAAATGATCCAAGTGGGGAAGGATTGAAAAACCTTGGGTTTTGGCCCTTTGAAATTTCCTGAACTTTGAGAACACTGTCCTAGTGATGACTCACCATAGAGTCATATGGTGTGGGTACGGGTCATGGGACCCTAGTTATTAGGAAACCAGTGAATGGTAGTTGGGTTTCTATTATGGAAACGACTTGATGATATGAGTCATCAGGTATGGTGACAGGTCGGTCCTTCATCAAATCAGAAACTTAGTGAATTAACTTGGCTCTGAGTACAAGTGACTTAATAAGAGCTGTGAGGATAGATTATGAGTCGTTGTGAGAAGTCGTATATTGTCCAGTGTCAATCCCTTTGGATTCTGTCTTAGGTATGATTAGGCCATACAAGACGTATGGTATGGTCATGAGTGGGGGTCAGAGAGTCATATGGTGGACAGTACATTGATGTCTAACTCGCTGTATTGGTGATGACTAAATGGTATGAGTCGTATGTTGTGGTCAAGAGTCACCACCTACAGTAATTTTATAGTTTTAAGTTGGGGGCATTCTAGACATTTAAACTTTTTAACTCCCTTTGATACCATGACATATAACACCTTTGGGGACTTCGTTAACCTATTATTCTCAATCAAACACTCTTAAAAATCTCTCAAACTCTTAGTTCAAGAAAGAGGCTAGGGTTTCTTCAAGATAATCAATTAAGACTTTCAAGAGTGATTCACTTTGTCTTCCTTGGTGTCTAAGGCATGTTACTCCTCCCTCATTGTTATTTTACAAAGAGCATGTGTTTTAATGTATGATTTTCAAGATATTATTATGGTTTGAAATAATGGTTGGGGGTTTTGGATGTTCATGGTTGAATAATGGTTCTCATGGTTTAATTATGTTTTCCTTCATGCTTTTAGTATGATTTTGAAATTGTGGGATGCCTGTTAATGGTAAATGGATTTTGTGGTACTATGGATTCACCAAATTACTTGGTTATGGTTTAGAAACTTATGTGCCCTCAATCTGTGTACCGCCCCAATTTTTTGAACCGAAATGCTACACGGTGCTTATGACCTCAAAGGACCACAAGATAACCCATGACTAATATATATACTGTATACTTCATAAAAGACTGTAAAATGTAGAAACATGAACTGAAAGACCATAAGGTTCAATACTAATACATGACTGAAAATATGGTATACAATACCAAAATAAATCTAAAATAACTATCTGACATGCTATAGTCTGAAAGTCTCTAAACTGTTTGAATAAGGAGTTGATGAGACATGTCCCCAACTAACTCCATCTACTGAAATAAACTGAAAATTGAAATAGTAACATAATCAAATAATATCATCCTCGAATGATGAGTACTCACTGCTAACTCTGTCTGCTGAAACTTGGAATGCTACTGACGCTCTGGATCTCGTGCTTCTAAACCTATGGTATAAGCACCATAGCGCAAATGCATCAGTACTTTGAATGTATTGGAATGCAAGTGAGGCAGGCTGAATGCAATAGGGTTCATATGCTTGAACAATACTAATGGACTGACTAACATGAATGTGAGAATACATGCATGCACACGTAACTATAACTAATATCGTAATAGGACTAACTACCGAGTTCTATCAACTGAGTTTATTGATATTGACATCTGAGTCACTGATGAGTGAGAAAGACTAATATTATATTACTATATATTGAGGGATTGATACTATGCTACTGATACACGAATAACTGTGTCTAACAGTTTTGATTATGAAGAACTGTTCTGGTTGACTGTATCTGACAGTTCTAAAGTTGAATACTGATAACATGAGTTCTGATAACTGACATAACTAATAACATGAGTGACAGTATCTGACAGTCCTGAATCTGATGGAACTAGATGAGTTTTGTACTCTGTCTGAGTAACTAAATCTGAGATCAGTCCTATCTAGCGGGGATCTCTGAATCTGATGATACTGATAATAAAGATGATTTGACTAAGTCTAAGATCAGTCCTACCTAGCGGGTGATCTCTGAATCTGATTATGTTGATACTAATTGACCATAGTTGAGATCATTCCTATCTAATAGGTGATCCGAAAATTCTATTTATAATGATAAGGATTGAGTATATCTGACAGTCCCGAATCTGTACTATTGAGCTGAATTGACTGTATCTGACAGTCCTGATTCTATAACTGAAACTGGGGGATGTATTCATCTAACCGACATGCCCGTTTCTAGCTAGTCTGGGGTCCAACCTGTAACCCTAGTTGGAAGGGTGTCAGTACCCCGCCACTGGTAAAGACAACTGTTGTGGAGTCAGTCCTAATCTCGCGGGTGACTCTTGGGATCAGTCCTATACATTTAAATGTGCTAACGGGTGATCCCTGAGTATGTCAGTCCTATCTAACGGGTGACATCTCGTACTTATGCTGGCTATGAAGTTCTGAACTTAGGGATTGCTTTTAGAGATCTCAGTCCTATCTAGCGGGTGAGTCCCCATCCCTAGGCTCACTCGGTGCTGAATCCTACTCCCATCTGAAATACACTGAACTGATTAATTGAGCTGAACTGATTAATTGAACTGAACTGATTAGCTGAACTGATACTAGTGGTATTGTTTAGTAGAGCTAAACTGAGTTTACTGAGTTTCGTTGACTGACGGAAGGAACTGATGTCTGAGGACTGACTGAAAGTACTGTAGTTACTAAGATTTTACTTGAAATACTGAAATCACTGAGATTACTGAACTACTGAGATTTCTGAGATTTCCTGAGTCACATGGTTGACTGAGTTCTATGGATCATGGCTTGACTGAGAGTATCGTGAAATATGACATGGCTCTAGGCACACAGCTAAATTGCCGGGTACAAGTACCCCCAGGACTCGATAGAAGTAAACAAACACATATGACACTTCTTGATTATAGGAATAAGATTCACAATTCATAATACCATAAATAGGGGATTTCATACTACACATGGTCCTCAACATCTTATACATGGAAGGGAATGCATATAACATGTAAATACTTGCATAACTTCAAGGTCATGGGCATTCCACATCACAACAATCAATACACAATAATAGCATGGAATTCATGTTGAATCATAAGGGATATAGCATGGACTTGTCATGTAAGCACTATTGAGTCATGAAAATATGGTTTTTATCATTCTAGACATTTATCGAACACCTTACATGCACAACTTTGGGCATAGGTTTACATATAATTTTAACAATTTAAGTCACCCAAAGTTATGGATTTCATCTAACATGCTCATATACTTCATGAAAATACATTAAGATACTTCCTTGAAACCCAAATAACAACCATCAACATGGACATAATCATACCACAATAAGATAATAACAATTTATTATTTAAAACTTGATTCTTGAGCTCCATGGATGAAAGGGATCCATGGATGAACACTACGTATACCTTAAAGCTTGATATTGAAAGAGATCTATTGTTTCTTGAAGGTTCTAGAAAAAATCCTTAGACTTGTTCTTGATTTTTCTTTACTAGGGTTTAACCCCTTTGGGAGAGAATGTTCTTGTTCTTGAGAAGAATGAGAAAATAATGGGATAATAAACTTCTCAGGGCTTTAATACAGTGTTTAGAGTAAGGGAAAAAGAAAAAAATACCCCGACGAAATCACCTCCCAGTTGCTGAAATTATCAGCTGATGACCAAGGCTGATAAGCCATCATACTTGTGATAATTCTTCAGCTCATCTCATCACTCATTTTCCAGGCGGACATACCGGAGTAAAATAGGTATAAATTTTTACTCCGACATCGGATTTGGGTGAAATTGATATTTTTGGAAAGATAATTAAATTATATATCTGTTGGTAGGTCATGAGCTCAATCATTCATAGTATAACGAGAGATTTGCTAATTTGAATTTGACTATAGCAATATCCTTCACAAGAATTTAATCGATAAGGAATGTTTTGATTCGTCTGAAAGATGTGAGTTATTTGAAGACTTAATATACATCTAACTTGCTCATAAAACTATAAAAGAGCCATGATGTACTATGCATGATCTTGAAACATGGCGCTAATATTGGTTTGGATTTTTTGGGTATTACAATATCTCCCCCTTGTGAACATTCATCCTCGAACGAGAATGACTGAGATAGAAGAAAACATCAACTGAAGTACGTACAAGACATACACTACTGAAACATGGTTTTGCGATTGACATGACTGATAAGCTAAATACATCATGCTGAACATGCATATCTGATGCATGAGTAATTGATTCATGAATGCATGACTGAGTGTTCTAATAAACCGAGTTTCTCATAATAAGAATGGATATCTAATGCCTAATTTTATGACTGACATGATACGTGAATGCATGATTGAAAGTACTATTAAGCTGATCATACATATCTAATGCATGAATACATAACTGAACTGACTCATGAACATGCGCCTGAACATGTGATGGTAAAGATACCAAGTTTGAAATGAAAACTGAGCATGGAACTGAATACCAAGTTTGTTACTAAAATCTGAACATGAGAATGAGTAACTTCAAGGAAGACTGTTACATTGAACTAAAAATACCGATGAGTCTGAGTCTAATTACTCATTATGCATGAGCGGAAACACGAGAACATAACTTAGTCTGGAATGTGATACATGAACTAAACTGAGTCTGTAATACATGGAATGCAACTGAGGTTGGAGCTTAAGGGTCAAATTATAAGTATCCCCTACTCCATACTGGATTTATTACATAAAAAAAGAATGGAATGCTTATGCTATGAAAGTTCGGGGAATCATAGCGTATCTCCCCCTTGGGACACTAGGTCCCTCATAGAATACTGACTTGGCTGAGCTACTGAGGAAAGCTGAGGCAATGCGCAAGGAACCTAGGAACTGAATCGCAACTGATTATATGAGATCTGAAACTGAGGCATGACACATGAACTGAGCTGATTACTGAACTGAAGCATACATTATAACTAAGATTGTAACTGAGATGGCAACTGAGTTATGATAGTCGCATAATGAAGGCTGTCATAAGTCATGGATCTAAATGTACACTCACACTCTGAACTTTTCTTGATTTCTAAGTTGAACCTTTTGCTAGTCATTTATTTGCATATTAGCATGACATTTAAGCCTATCTCTATAACTAAACCCTTATGTAAAACAGGCATGCAATAATCTTATCTTAACATGTATCATTTACTCTCTCACTTATCTAAGCAACTGCTCATCACTACACTGTTCTCACAAAGAGAGCTCACTGAAGGGGTTGAATCAAGAGGACCTAAAATATGAATGGACACTAGCTGAACTTAACACATGACTGAGGCCTGAGGAATACGATATCCACAATATGGATGTGCACAAAAGGTCTGAACTGAGGATAAACATGACATATCCTGGATTAACTAACAATAGGAGTGTAACATGAGTCATGGTACCTGAGCAATCTGTAAAGAGAGACATGTGTACATGATTCATGAGTTGCATGACCTGAGATGGGCGCTTTCTGCATTCGTGGGACATGATTTGTATTACTAAGGGGAATAGAACCAAACTCCTTATGCTGGGAAATGGAATCATACATGATTCTATGGAAAACGTGAATATAAGTTGTGTTCATGGAAATGAGACATGAATCATGCATAGGCATCATGCTGACTGGAGTGTGAAACTTTACACTGAGATAAGGATGGGTTGGGAATCGTCTTCCCTAACTACTTTTCTGTACATACTAGCACTACTACTGAAATCTGAGAGCCCGACTTGGGTACTTGATCTATTATCTCCCCCTTGGCTTTAAGCCATCATCATAAGTCTGTGAACACTAAACTAATCTCTGAACTGAACTGCAATCATCATCACATACTTACACTCTGATCGACATATGCTCACCTTACTAAATACATCCTCTTCCTCTGTTTCCTCACATACTACTAATATCACATTCACACCTTTATGCTTAATTTTAAGTCAAAAAACTTAAATTTCTAACTCACACTGTTCAAGCCTACTAATTCATTCTGGCACAACTATCCCTATGAATACATAATCTGATCAATCTGGATAATATTATCCCAACTCCATTACTGCTAAACCCCTGGGTTCATGCTTCTAACTTTAGTCATATGATATTATAGGATTCTGAGAAGGGATCTGGTAGAATATCTAAATCTGGGTTTGAGAACGAGTTGTCAAGATCATTAATAAGATCCGTACAACTTTGGAACATAACAGAATGAGGGATACTATCTGAGCATGTGGCAAATCCCATAACTGTTTGTAGGAACTGTCTGATGAAGCCATATCTGTAGGACTTAAGCTACACTACATCTGTTACCTTGAAAGTAAGGTGGAGTTGACATGAGTGGATCATGATGAGAATCTACCTGAGTTTCTTAGGAAACCTTTATATAGCACGATCTAAAACATAAAAGAAGGGAAACTGTTCCTAAAACATCTCATAGCCTCCTGCATATAAGTGTGGTGCACAACATACACATGTACAAGACTCTACTAGATACGGCTTTTTAGACTTCCTAGGATACTATTGAACCTTAGGCTATGATACCAAGTTTGTAATGCCTCGATTTTCTAAACTGAAATGCTACACGATGCTCATGACCCCGAAGGACCACAAGCTAACCCATGATTGATATCTGTACCTGTATACTGCATAAAAGATTATAAAATACAAAAAGATAAACTAAAAGGACATAAGGTTCAATACTAATACATAACTGAAAATATGGTATACAATACCAAAATAAATCTAAAATAACTGTCTGACATGCTATAGTCTGAAAGCGTCTAACTGTCTGAATAAGGAGTTGATGGGACATGTCACCAACTAACTCCATCTACTAAAATAAACTGAAAACTAAAATAGTAACATAAATAAATAATATTATCCTCGAATGATGAGGACTTACTGCTAATTCTATCTGTTGAAACCTGGAATGCTACTGATGCTCTGGATCTCGTGCTTCTAAACCTATGGTATAAGACACCATAGCGCAAATGCATTAGTACTTTGAATGTACTGGTATGCAAGTGAGGTAGGATGAATACAATAGGGTTCATATACATGAACAATACTAATTAATCGACTAATATGAACGTGAGAATACATACATGCATACGTAACTGTAACTGACATCGTGATAGGACTGAATACCGAGTTCTGACTACTAAGTTTACTGATATTGACATCTGAGTCTCTAATGAGTGAGAAATACTGTGTCTAACAGTTCTGATTATGAAGAACTGGTCTGGTTGACTATATCTGACAGTCCTGAAGCTGAAAACTGATAACATGAGTTCTGATAATTGACATAAATGATAACATGAGTGATAGTATCTGACAGTCCTGAATTTGATGGAACTAGATGAGTTTCGTACTATATCTGAGTAACTAAATTTGAGATCAGTCCTATCTAGTGGGTGATCTCTGAATCTGATGATACAGATAATAGAGATGATTTGACTTAGTCTAAGATCAATCCTACCTAGCAAGTGATCTCTGAATCTGATTATGTTGATATTGATTAACCATAGTTGAGATCAGTCCTATCTAATGGGTGATCCCAAAGTCTATATATAATGATAAGGATTGATTATATCTGACAGTCCTGAATCTGTATTACTTAGCTGAATTGACTGTATCTAATAGTCCTGATTCTATAACTGAAACTGTGGGATGTATTCATCTAACCGACATGCCCCTTTCTAGATTATCTGGGGTCCAACCTGTAACCTTAGTTAGAAGGGTGTCAGTACCGCGCCACTGGTAAACACAACTGCTATGGAGTCAGTCCTAATCTAGCGGGTGACTCTTGGGATCAGTCCTATACATTTAAATATGCTAATGGGTTAACCCTGAGTATGTCAGCCCTATCTAATTAGTGACATCTCGTACCTACGCTGGCTATGTAATTCTGGAACTTAGAGATTGCTTCTAGGGATCGCAGTCCTATCTAGCGGGTGAGTCCCTATCCCTAGGCTCACTCTGTGCTGAATCGTACTCCTATCTGAAAGACATTGAACTGATTAATTGAGCTGAACTGATTAACTTAATAGAACTGCTTAGCTGAACTGAACTGCTTAGCTGAACTGATACTAGTGGTTTTGTTTAGTAGAGCTAAACTAAGTTTATTAAGTTCTGTTGACTGACGGAAGGTACTGATGTCTGAGGACTGACTGAGAGTACTGTAGTTATTGAAATTTTACTTAGAATACTGAAATAACTAAGATTACTGAACTACTGAGATTTCTGAGATTTCCTGAGTCACATGGTTGACTAAGTTCTATCGATCATGGATTGACTGAGAGTATCGTGAAACATGACATTTCTCTAGGCACACAACTAAATTGTCGGGTACAAGTACCCCTAGGACCCGATATAAGGAAACTGACACACATGACACTTCTTGTTCATTGGAATAAAATCCACAATTCATAATACCATAAATAGGGGATTTCATACTACACATGGTCCTCAACATCTTATAAATGAAAGGGAATGCATATAACATGTAAATACTTACATAACTTCAAGGTCATGGGCATTCCACATCATAACAATCAATACACAACAATAGTATGGAATACATATTGAATCATAAGGGATATAGCATGGACTTATCATGTAAGCACTATTGAGTCATGAAAACATGGTTTCTATCATTCTAGACATTTTAACGAACACCTTAGATGCACAACTTTGGGCATAGGTATACTTATCAATTTAACAATCTAAGTCACCCAAAGTTATGGATTTCATCTAACATGCTCACATACTTCATGAAAATACATTAAGATACTACCTTGAAACCCAAATAACAACCATCAACATAAACATAATCATACCTCAACAAGATAATAACAATTTATTATTTAAAACTTAATTCTTGAGCTCCATGGATGAAAGGGATCCATGGATGAACACCACACATACCTTAAAGCTTGATCTTGAAAGAGATCTAATGTTTCTTTAAGATTCTTCAAGAAATCCTTAGTCTTGTTCTTGATATTTCTTGACTAGGGTTTAACCCCTTTGGGAGATAATGTTTTTGTTCTAGAGGAGAATGATAAAATGGTGGGATAATAGCCTTCTCATGGATTTAATACCGTGTTTAGAGTGAGGGAAAAAGACCAAAATACCCCCACGAAATCACCTCCTAGTTGCTGAAATTATCAGCTGACAATCAAGGTTGATAATTCATCAGATTTGTGATAGCTCGTCAGCCCAGGTCGTCACCTGGGATCTTGAACTTTTGTGTTTTGTCTAAGCCTAACGACATGGGATGATAAGCCATCAGACTTGTGATAAGTCGTCTGCTCATGTCGTCACTCATTTTTCGGGGGCACATGTGGGAGTAAAATAGGTATAACATTTTACTCCGACATTAGATTTAGGTTAAATTGATATCGTTAGAAAGATAATTCAATTATATATCTGTTGGTAGGTCATGAGCTCAATAATATGTAGTATAATGAGATATTTGTTCATTTAAAGTTGACTATAGCAATATCCTTCCCAAGAATTCAATCGGTAAGGAATGTTTTGATTTGTCTGATAACTGGGAGTTATTTTAAGACTTAATATACATCTAACATTCTCATAAAACTATAAAATAACCATGATGTAATATACATGATCTTGAAACATGGAGCTAATATTGGTTTGGAGTTTTTGGGGTATTACAATCTATTTGTTAAAATACCAATGAGAATAATTTTGTAACATAGTTGGACTACTATTGATATCTTTACATTGCATAAATGGTAATGGAACCTTAATTGGTTTGGTTGATTTTAAATTTCTTGGAAAGGCCTTGGTAGCCATGATTTTGGTTTAATTGAAAACTTTGGAGCCAACCTGGTTTAATGTTTTTGGTATGGCATAGAAGGATAGACTTGCACGCTCTAATTTTGGTATGAAGATACTAACTGATATTTCCTAAACAAGAGACTCCTTTGTAAATGGTTGGAATGTGTAATTGATTTTAATATGGGCTTAAAAGGGTGTGTGTTAGCAAAGCCATGGAAGGTGGAGGTTCCAGAGGGACCAATACTAGAAACTCACATTTGTCGATGTGAGGGTTGGTGATGGTGACCGTGTGCATGATGTCACACTTATATTTTTTGAGATGTACTAGTCATCTCAGTTTTATTCTTCGGTTTATGTGGCTAACACGCACCGGGGCCATTTCAGTAGGGGGAGCTGAACCCATATAGCCTATGGGTGGACATTTTGGACGGCAGAGCTACACAATCCAGGTTAAGGTTTTAAATGCATGCTAAACCTACTTCCCTATCCCGACATGATATATTTGTATACATATGGTTCCATATGGTTATTTTTTTGGTTTTGAATAATGACATTATTTTATCTTTGTCCCTTAGTACATACTAGAATTTACTCTACTAACCGTCTTCGGGCTCTGTATCCCTATGGGATGCAGGAACCAACCATACTACTATTCCTTCTGCTCAGTGACTTGGATTCGGGGACAACTTTGAGTCAGAATAAAGTGGTGAGCTTCCATTCTCCGAAAGACTCCAATTCATGCTATGGACTTCTCTCATTATTGTTATTTTTTTGGTTTGGTTTTGTCTATAATGAAGGGCATGTTTCGACCGGATGTTATTGATATTTGATAGAGGCTTTGTCGGACTACTATGAGGATGAGCGATGTCGGTATTGGTGTCAGCCTTGGTATTGGTATTACCATTAGGATTGGCACATGTTGGATATTTGGTTGAGGTTGTAGGATTATGATTATAGACTTTATTTAATGTCTTTGAATTATTATTGTTTTATCTTGTTATATGTTCAGAATTCATCTGACATAAGGTGTAGGGCAGTTACATTTGGGTATTGGGGTGGTATCTGGTCCTGGTTGGACTTGAGATGCCCGACACGACTAGGCCCTGGTTCAGGTCATGTCAAAAACCCTGAAAATGAGTTAGAAAACAAATCAATAAACCCTCTAAGACTAGGGTAGTAGTAATCTATCGAACTTGAGTAGGCCCTATATCTATAACATGCTCAACCTCAGGCCCAGGGAGATCCCCTAATGCTACCCCTGGAAAGGGAAGACCCTCGTGCGCATCCTATACCTCGAGCCCATCCACAACTTAGCTTATTGCCTAGGTTGGGCTCCCTCCTCGGATACTAGCTCAACATACCCAACCTCATGAGATCTAGCCCTCACCATCTACGTAAAAAAGAGTGAAACTTAGTTTAGAACACATGGCATGGAAAAATCTAAATGGTATGGAACAAAATAAGGAATATTCCTAAAGACATCTTACATCATCTTGAAGATAGATACGAACGTCTATGTATAGATCCGCTAGACTCTACCAGACACCTTGTTCATAAACTGATGGGACCGATGAACCTGACTCTGATACCAATTTGACACGACCCAAGAAAGGTCATAATGGAACTTATCGCAGCTGAGCCTTGATAAGTTAGCCAGTCACCTAAACTAATAAGAAAGAAGAAAATTATGCCACAGTTCCCAAGGCAAGACTTCTAGAGAAAAGTTAGACTATACAGGTACAATAATAATGAAAGACTAAATAAATAAAGATACCATAAAACATCCTAAAACCTAGTGTCATATTATAAGAACAATCTAAATACAACACAAAACTAAGAAATACCACTAAATTTGAAAAAACATAAATCTGTCTCTAAATATAAAATAAATACATCAAATGGATAAGAAGAGGTTTGAGGTTGACTCATAAAGTATAGAGTGACCACTACCTCGAAAGTATCAATAACCAATGCATAATCTCATCTATCGCACAACACACTTGTACCTGGATCTACACCGAAAGGGCATAATAAGGGTGAGTACGATCCACTTGTACTCAGTAGGTATCATAAGCTGACTGAGCAAAGTAGAACATGAGACAAATAAATATATACTATTAGCACATCACCTTTATTAAGAAAATGTCCCAAATGGTAACTCACACTGTTTCCACTATTAGTTCTAGATATTGCACATAAAAAAAATAGACAAGTACGTTAAAGAAATAGACTATATATGTAATGAATAACACACAAAATCACAATACAGAAGGTGCATAATGTGTGAAAGGCAATGTTGATGATGATTATGATGTGATATTCATAAAAGGCATCATTATATTACATTTACCCCAATTAGGGTATTTCTATAATGGAAAAACAACCAAAACATATATGAGACCAATATATCAGACAAAGGCTCCACACGTGCAACATATAACAAATATCAGCTCAAATCACCAACAACAATAATATATGCCCCCACACGGGCACACAATAACAATAATGTCATTGAAATACTATTTCCATGATTATTTCCATACCCATAGCATGTTATATACATTTATATATATATATATATAATAAATATATAAACTACCCAACCTAATCTAAAGAAAGTTAAACCATAACCTACCTTATGATATCGAAACACAAGATTTCAGACCCTCAACACAAATATTTTTCCTCTCTAGCAGCCTTAGAATCAACTAAAATATACAAATATAGAATCTGCATGTTAAAAAAAACTAACGATACGCATATTGTCTATTTTTAAATTAGGATCTAAATGAACCCTCAAAATGGGTTTTTGAAATAAAAAGGTAAAATTAGAATTTTTTTTTAGAGAAAACTTACCCATGATTAAAGTAATCCATATGAGAAAACCCAAATAAAAAGGATTTAAATGAGGCTTAAATAGAAGAAATACCATTTAGGCTTTTTGGGCCAAAAATCTCCAAATTCTGAATTGGAATCGAGACTTAAAAGGGTTTTAAATGATATAATCGAAGTAAGATAATTGAAATAATATTTTAGAGATTATACAAGCTTGAAAATGGAGGACATTGCCCAAAAATTGCTCAACCCAAAGCTCAAAGTCTAAAAAATGGAAGAAAATTGAGAAAAGGGATTTTTATATCTTCCTTGCCATGAATGCTAACCCATTCAAATGACCACTTAAGCGGTCATCACTTAAGAACTGCTTGACTACTTTAGTAGTCCAGTCCAAATGCGGGAGGCTGCAAAAGTGGTCCCCTACTGCTAAAGCAGTTAATTGTCTACTTTAGCATCCGCTTTAGCGATAGACTCCCCAATAACTAGTATGCTAAAGTAGCATATGGGCTGCTTAAGCATTTATTGCTTTAGCGGTCTTATGGATGGTAAAACAAAAACTCTAGTCACCAGCTAAATTAGAAACTTTACGAAGTTGCAAAGTTGCAGATCAACCCATCGAGATTCATTTTGAATCCCATAAAGGGAAATAAAATATGCTACTAGACTAAATTAGACATTTGGAACTCAATTGTGACATCATATATAGAAAAGAGATTGTTTTCACAAAGGTGATCCCCAAAACTCAATTTCACAAATTTTTGAACCAAGGATCGAAATGAAATCCAAAATCTACAAAATCAAACCAACCATGTTACCAACCCAAAGTCAACATTCCAGATATGCTGACAGATTTTATTTTGCCACCCAACACACAGAAGAGTAAATATTGATCGAAGTCCACTATAAGGCTTTTTCAGCCTCTAAAAATGAAAAAATCGCACACACCATTTTAAATCTCATCGAGAATTATGCCAACCATTCCCATACAAGAGAAAAATTCACAGAATCAAGTCCTTATAATTCATATAAAACTTGTACAAGTATTCAAAATTTGAAAATGAATTTTGTAAGATTAAGGAAAAAATCTTGACAGAAAGGATTTAGAAGCTTCTGGGTGTACTATCCTTGTTTCAAGAATGCATTTTCATACAGAAGATGGTAGATTTTTTAAGGTCGTGGTGTATGGTGTTCTTGGTAGAGCTGTTGGTTGTTGATGTTGTTTATGTCATTGTTATTTTTGAGGGATTGAAAAAGAAGGGGAAATAGTGTGTGTGCCAGTTTGGGTCAAAGATTTTGGACTCGGTAGAGAGTTGTGTTGTTGAGTAGAATAAATTTGTAAAGTAACAAAATTCAACATTTTAGCCAAATTGATTTAATAAATTGGTCAAAATGATTAATAAAGTGGCTAAATAAAAATAAATTTACACCTAATTAATCATGAGGTTCTAATTTAAACATAAATGAAATATTTAATTTTGGAATTTTATTTATTTTAAAAATAAAATAAATTTAAATATTTTAACCTCTATGTTAATCAATTTTAAGGGCTATACTTTATTGTATATATCATTTGGATCCTTGTGTGGTTTGGCTATTTGATATATCATCTGGATCCTTATATGACCTAGTTATTTGATATATCATTTGAATATTTTTGTGGTCTAGTTATTTGACTTATGTTATCTTAAAATCCATGTGTGGTTCGACTACTTCAAATTATATTTGACTCCTTGTGTGGTTTGATTAATTGACATGCACTATTAGCTGGGATCGTTGTGCGGTACAATTATTAACAATATATTATTTCTTGTGGGGTGTTGAAAAGGTAATGAGGTTTTGATAAACAAAATACAAAGTAGCATGGAGAATAATGACTCTTCTCTACTATTAACAAATGAATTAGGTTTTGACTAATTAATGATAACAACTTATGAGTTGACTAATTTAGTATTAGGTGATATATCTTGAATAAGTGATAGTTTAACAACAATTTCCATCCTTATGGTATAGCTTAGCGTGCCAAAATTCAGGCTAAGATTCTCCCTAGATATAGTTTTAGAAGTTTTAGGCTAGGATAATCTTGGATTAATTTCTAGTGTGTTGTGGTCTAGATAAATATGATAATGGATAGGTTAATAAAAATGTGATTTGAGAACATAATGTGTTATTTATGAGGTTAAGGAGTTCGTAAGAACTTTTAGAATCAAATTTATGTTAGTATAACTCTAGATATAGCGTTTGACGTAAGGGGGTTAGTTAGGAATGTCAACATTAGGGAGTGTGAGGTAAAATTGGCCAAAAATTAGGGCTGCCAAATATTTTGCCTCGCCTAGGATACTATAGCAAGAGGAAAGATACTGCCAGGGTCCTGATATAGTAGGAATATTTTCAATATAGTGGGAGTCAATGATGGTTAGTCCTGCAATAGTAGGTAGATCCTACTATAGTGTAATGACCTAATTCACGGATCGTGCTACTATAGTGTAATGACCTAATTCACGGATCATGTAGGAACCTACCCAACTCTACCCTAGATAGGAGAATTCGTTCAACCCAACCTTTATTCTTGCAGAAGACATGTATCACAACCTTAAGTATAAATAAATAAATACACCTTCTGATTAAACATACCTATAAACTTAGTATATTGCAAAAGAAAATAATACATTTTCGATAATCTAGTATAAATAGGTACAAGAGCAACAAACAATGAAGGACGACACAAGAAACAACATTTATGTAAGATTATGACTACAAGAGCAGCTAAAGAATAACTACCACTGCACCTATAGAAACTCCAACTAACTTACAATATGGCTATATCCCTAAAAGGAGATATAATAAGTGTAGTATTAGTACAACCACAGGTACTGGCAGGTATCATAGACTGACCAAGGTTAGAATAGTAGAAGTTAGGGAGGGATCATGACAATAATAAATACTCTGAAAACTAAACCTTTCTAACATCTTTTAGCATATCTTCCACCTCTCAACTTACATCCTCTCTTTTATTATAGCCATAATTATATTTTCCTATGCGAGCATGTAAGCACAACCCTTAGCACTACTAATGTTCAATTATTTATGCACTTACTTTTATTAAGTGTGATCTAATATCCTACACTCATGAAAATTTTGATCCACAACTCTATACCTAAATATCTGCAAATAAAGCAACTACCCCTACCCTAAATTAGGAAACACAATCTCAAAATGGTAACATAGTTACCTGATATATAAATAACTTTGATACCAGAATAAGATCTACCCATACTCAAGAATACCCTTATACCCACGTACACATGTTCGTCACTTATATTAAAGAAATTTAGTCAAGATAATCCTCAAAAAACCACGGGAGTAAATATAGTAGTATGAATGCGTGCATGCAAGGTATACAAGCATACTAGGGTTAGTAAGGACCCTCAAATATGACCCGCTAAGGGATGAAATTAGTTTATGTACCATTAGTGTGACACCTGATCAAATAATAATGTCGTCATAAAAATTGATCCAATATTAGTATCAAATTAACACAAGATCTAATAACAGTATCGGCATGAGACTCAATTCCAATGTAATCTCAATGAATAATCTCAAATACAGTGCTCAATGCATAATTGCAATCAATAATCATAAGTAATGCCTAAAGTCTAATCACAAATATTTAGCTTACATATAACCATAGATTTAAATAAAGTCCATAACTACATTTAAACCGTGGTTTACTTACCAAGATTCTTAACCACCGATTGTCATCTATACTTACCCCAACTCCCACATCTAATTATGAACACCACAACCCTACTTTCTTTCTGGATTTTTATTTCATTAATATTAAAACTTATATAAGCAAATATCCGTAGTTGGTTTCACACATAAAAGTTTCTCCCATTGCATTCAACACTACTCTGGATATCCTTGAATTTACCGAATCCTTCCACTCTATGGTCAAATTGAATACATGCAAGGCCATTCCATGTTTATCACATAAGTTCACCCCAAAACCTACCCTTTATACCAATCTCATAACAACCCCCATTTACCGACCTACCAGTATGTAATGACCCTCCAGGTTATTTTCTATATTTCCACTAATTTGTTCTATTAAAAGCTCTCCTATAGATGCCCCAAGTCATTCATGACTTTTTGGGACTAATAGTTTGGATATAGGGAAGTTCCTTTGATCTTTAGAGTCAATTCCCTATTTTGAAGCCTTTGCTGGTTCAAATTGGCTATCAGGCAAAAACTTTAGTCAAACAATCTTGTATGCTAAATCTGAATATTCCAACAGGTTTGGTATGTTGATTTAGGCTAGATGGACCCTTGGTTTGGGTTTTGAGGTACCCAGACTCATTTTGAGCTAGTGGTCTTTTTTGGTTTAATTTTTGGGATTTATTATTTGAAATTAAATAAACACATAGTCTTTACATGATTGGTCCAACCTAACAAAACAAAAATAAAAAAATATGAATAAACCAACCTGCCTCAACCAAAATCCTATCTTATTACATACAACTGGATGTATAGGTTTTCTAAATCATTTTCCCATTTACTTGTTCTCCTATCTAAAATTTGATGCCACCGCCTCCATAGTTCAACCTTCAGTTCATCTTTCTTTAGCTCTGGGTGATAAACATGGTACCATGGATACTTTAAATGCTTGCATTTATCAACTTGTAGAAGTAAGTCTCTGTAACCTTTTACATTTTTAACTTTGAGTAGATTTTTCGGCTGATGTTCCTTTAATTTGATATTCAATAGATGTTCTGTTCGGTGGATGGGAACAACAATAACTTTTTTTGCTTCCTTAAAAGGTCTTGTTAACTGGATATGTTTACCACTTTTGAGTAAGCAACTTACCTTTCTTACTAATTTTTTGTTCTTTTTTCTTGATCTAACCCTTCCCAAATGACAGATTCGGCTGGTATAAAGATAATGGGATGCTTAGAACTATAAACATTCAGAAAATAACCCATATCCCAGGTTAATTAATTCCAATCTGACCTATAGATCCCTCTCTTTTGCTGCGAGTCTATTTTGTTGGTTGCTTTAGTATACGCTAGTTATATTTGCATCTCTTTTGTATCCTTGCATGGCTTGTAAATATTTTCTTATGGACCTTGTAAGCTTTAGCCCTATCAGTCACTCACCTTCTCTGTGGTGACACTCTTAAATATGGAACATATGATTTGTCACTATTAAGTAATTTCTTCCCAGTAGCTTTTAGCTGCTGAAAGCTAGTAAATGTGAAGTTACCTTCCTCTATTCCATAATTAGCTAGATAGTCTGCTAACTTGTTCCCCTCTCCGAGAATGTGCTAGTATTGTATTGTTGTATCTTTCATCAGTGTCCATATTTGATCTATTATGTCTGATATACTCCATGGATATTTCCACACGCTGTTTAAAATCTTCTTCATGGTTAGTGAGTCTATCTGAATGATCACCTTGTTAAATTGTGACTACTTGCAATGTACTGTTGCCTGTAGAATAACTACTACTTCTGCTTTTATATTTGTAGTATCATCAATAATAGCTCCTTTAGCATATATTAAATATCCTAGATCATCTCTCAAGCAAAAAGCATAGGAACTTATCCCCAGAATCCCTTTATATGCTCCATCTCTATTGTATTTTAACCATCCTTGCTGAGGAAGTTCGCATATAACTTTTGTAACTTTCACTTTGGCTCTATGATTTTCAAACTCACTCAAGATTTTTGGCCATGGATATGGAAAGTCCTAATATGGCTTTCTCACTTTAAGCAACATTCTCAAATTTTTTATTATGTTGTGTTGTACTCCGTGCTCAGTAACATTCTTCCTTTCATGTTTTTTACAATTTCTCCTTTTATATAATTCCCAAACAATCATGCTAGGAATGGCCTGATAATAAGCTCTATCCCTGTGATTAACATTTGAATTCCACCAAGCCAGTATTGTCTCCATAAAACTCAATCCATGAATGCTTATACCTGTAAAAGAAGAGAAGTAAGACCAAGTCCTTTTAGCAATAGGTGATCTTAGAAACACATGTGATATGGTTTATTGATCAGTATTAATACAACACCAATACATGGAAGGTCCTTCCTCACCCCATCTTCTTATATCATCTACTGAAACTTTCTCTTTCCATATCCTCCATATCAAAAAAGCCATTTTGAAAGGGAAACCTTTTATCCATATCTCTTTTAAATTTTTTCTCCTTTCTTGCTTATGTCTAATATATTGCCATGATGATTTCACAATGAACTTCCCACTAGGTTCAAGCATCTATATGGGTCTATTTTTTTCCTACACTTTTCCAAGTGCCTTTATTTTTTGTTAACTATGTCTAGCAATTTCTTCTGAAAAAATCTTATTAATCAATTCAACATTCAAATTCTATCACTTACTGACTTTCTAACTTCTTGATACCTATCACCCCATTCACTCTTCTCCTTACTGATACTTACAGATCTCCTAACGTTGTCCAATTATCACACCAAATGTTAGACTTACCATTCCTAGTTTGCCATAGTATTTGGTGTTCAATCAGATCCTTAGCTCGCAATATCTTCTTCCAAACTTGAGATCCTCCTACATCATTCTTTCAAATGATCATATTAGGATGCTTTTTTATACAATATTTTTTTATGTATATAAGAACTCCAAATAGACTTTTTGGTCCTAAAATTCTACCACAACTTACAAAAAAGGGCCATAGACAAATCTTTTAGTAATATAAATCCCAAACCCCCTTCTTCCTCAGGAAAGAATATAGAATGCCATCTTTCCCAGTGCCTACCTTTACCCCCTATATAACTTCTCCAAAAAAATTGGGCCATAATTTTTTGAATTGTACTAAGAACATTCATTGGAGGTTTCATTACCGATAGACAATGAACTGGTATACTTTTAAGAACATGCTTGATAAGAATGGCTCTACTTCTATAGGATAACAATCTGCCTTTCCAACTTTGTAGCTTTCCACTAATTCTATTCATGATGTGTTGATAGTAATCTTTGTTTTTCCTCATATTGAAGATGGGACATCCTAAATATGTAAAATGAAATTCTTTGCTTTAAATACCTGGTGCTACTTCTGCCATCACTACCACTCCATGTGATACTCCTTTATGCAAATATATGGAACTTTTCTCTTTATTGATTCTCTGCCCTGATGCCTTTTCATACTTCTCTACAGATTCTGAAATGTCTTCAAATTAATTAAATCTTCCCTGCATAGAATAATCATGTCATCTTTAAATGCAAGGTGATTTATTCTCAGACTCCCCTAGGCATTCCAAATATTTTAAACTTCGTCTTCAACATCAAAGATTTTAATGACCTTGACATGACTTCAGTAGAAAGAATAAATAATGTTGGAGATAAAGAATCTCCCTATTTCAATCTTCCTGATGATTTGAAAAAAACTTTTGGTTGACCATTCAGGAGGATTGAATACCAGTTATTACTCACTAATATGAATACCAAATCAGTAATAACTTCTCCAAATGCCATTTTCCTTATTACCTTTGTTAGATACAACCATTCCACCCTATCATACGCTTGAATCATATCTAATTTTATCACCATGTTAGGGGGTTTATCCTTTTTCCTTATCTCAGAAATAATTTCTCGAACAACTAGTATATTCTCTACTATGCTTCTTCCCTAAACAAATCCTGCCTATTTCTCTGATATAATTTCTTGTAATAGACACTTGATTCTATAATCAATAATTCTTGAGAAGATCTTGTTAACAAAATTACTTAGTGATATTGTCCTTAAATCTGAGAAAGTATTAACTACTAACTTTTTAGGTAACATCACTAAGTTAGTATGAGTAATAAATCTTGGCAATTCATACTATGCCTTATAAAAAAATAACTAACTTATTATAAATATCCTCTCTAATAATGTCCCATGCATCTTTATAAAAAACCCATGTCATTCCATTCAGACCTACAATATTGTTCCTGTTTAATTCCATAACTGCTGCTTTAACTTCTTAAGTGTTGGGAACTTTAATCAGTTCTTTATTCTGCTGTAAAGTAATCATAACTGGTAACTCATCAAGAATGGAAAAATATTCACAATCCTAATTTTTTGAGAACTAATGCTGAAAGAAATTAATTGTAGCATCTGCTATATCATCCTGGTCTTCTATCCAATCCCTCTCATCATTCTGAATTCTAATCACCTTTTATCTACTTCTTCTCTTTCTAACAATAGTATGAAAGAATTTTGTGTTTCTTTCACCATCTTTAAACCACTCAAATCCAGCTTTTTGCTTCCATAATTCTTCTTTTCTTCTTAACTAAATATTCAAATCAGCCTGTGCCATAAATAGTTTTACTCTATTTTCCCCTGAAGGATTCTGCTCAAATTGTATCTCTATTACCTTAATGATGTCCTCCAATGTTGATATCTCCAGAAAATGGTAAGTGGGTGTGGGACCCATGTTTCATCGAAATGACCTCTAAAGGAAATTTTCACTGCAACATTAAATACAAAACTTCAAATTTGATAGGGTAGCATAGTTTATTTGAGCATAGGGGATTCAAGATAAATCCTGAGGGGTTGGCGGGGACTTGGAAATTCTCCAAGTATTAGCTGATGCCCGAAATCTAGTGCAACTACTAAAGCGGCCCTTTGGGCACTTTAGTAAAGGGCACTTTAGCAGACCTTGGGGCGCTTAAGTGACTTTGCCCAGCTAGCAGGTACCATTTAAGCGGTGCCTGGGTGTCTTAGCATCCCTTATTAAAGTGGCCCATGGTCTGTTTTAGAAGCCTATTTATGGGGGAGAGTACTGCTTTAACAGTACTAGGTGCTTTAGCGGTGACCGCTAAAGCGGCAAAGTGACCATCTTAGCGGCACCCGCATACCTTTGAAGGGTACAAATACCCATGTAGCCTAATTTTTCACCCTCTCATTGATTCTCTAGAATCTAAAACCCTAAAAGTGGGAGTTCTAATGAGAAATAATTATGGGTTATGATAACGCTCAAACTACAACTCTCTAATAAGAATGTAAGCGATTGATGCCAATATAAAACCCAATTAGGTTTGGGTTGAATCCTACAGGGAATATGGTGTGAACTTAAGTCATTTGTGATTTAATCAACTAGTAGTTGGAGGTTTCCTGAAATGGGGGTTTTAAGTTTAGCAAGTAATTGTTGGTCACTTTAACTTAAGTGTTCATAATCAAGAGTTTATGAAAAACCAGAATTATGTTCACTAGGGGTTTTGGTACTTGACAGATGCTAATAGTAGTTCAAGATTCTCACACTAGATAGGACAACAAGTTATCTTTATTGAAGTTATGCCTAAATATCTCTCGACCTACTTAAGCATTTAATTACCTAATCCTTACTTAGGGAATTTATGTTCATGACCAGATTTTACCTCAGGTTAATCAAACTTGATACATCGTCAATTATTAAATAGAAGTTTTTATTGCTTCCAAGTCCCTGTTAATAATTCACTTCCCACTATATTTGATTTCTTTCTCAAGAAAATAAAAGTAGGTGTTATCTATCATTTGCAACCAACAGACAATAATTAAAACATCAGAATTATCAAGGAGTGCTACCACTTTTTGAATCTTGAACACTCAACACCTTATAAAGACCTACCCCTAGATCCCATAATTCGGGTTAAAGGAATTTAGTTGTTCATGACGTAATAATCAAATCAACTAGATGAATTCATGCTTTGAAAGATAAACTTACCAAAAGATGAATAGAAACTAGAGATTCTCAGATTAAATCACCAAAGAAAATCCCACAATAATGATGATAGTCTCTTTAAAGTAATTGCTTTCTCAAGCCAAAAGAAGAGGGAGGAAAATATCAAAGTATCGTCTCTCAAAACTCAAGGTTCAGAACCCTTAAGAAAACGCTAAACAAGGTTTTAAATAGTTCACCCTAATTATGGAAACAAAATAATAAAATTCAAAAATTCCTCGGATTACGTGATGCCATTTGTGATAGCCTATCTAGAGGCTGACAACTTATCACAAATGTCGTCAGCTTCCTTTATGCTTTTGGTACTCAATGCCTAATGCTGACAACAAACGGTGATGCCCTATCAGCTCCTTGACAACCTATCACAAATGTCATCAAGTCTTTTCCTCATCTCTCATGTTCTGCCTTAGGCTGACGACAATCTTGACGACTTATCATCTCCTTGACGTCCTATCACAAAATGTCGTCACAACTTTTAACTTACGCCAATTCTCTGTCTACTACTGACGATAAAGCTGATAGCTTATCACAAAGCTGACGACTTATCACAAATGTCGTCAGCCATACTTCGCCTTTATTTACTTCAAATTTCAGCTCATTTGCTTCCATTCTTGTTGGTTCTCTAGCATCTTAGCTTCTACTACAAAATCAAATATAAAGCAATCAAAAATAACAAAAGTTTCTTAAGACTTCGCAATTATTCTTAGGTAAATGCCTAAAATATGTTAGCATTATCTCACACATCAACACCCTTACCTTAAAATAATTGTTTGTCCTCAAGCAACTCAGCACAACTAAGAGAATGCAAAGCACATTTAGCAGTCAATCATCCATATCATCTCAAAACACTTTCACTATCTCCAAAGTCAGTCAATTTAAGTACAATGAAGAACACCAATGCAACGCACATGAATTAAGATATGGCATTAATTTAGATATAACAACCATGCATAGACTAGTATTACACTACCTGAACAAGTTAGTGACTAGCAATGTAACCAGTGTGCCCTCACAGCAAAGAAATCCCCTTCATCTCATATCAGGAATTATATATGTAACCATGGGGATAATAAAAAAACTTTCTCTCAGAACGAAGTTCCAATCAGTGTATGCCAAGTACCATAGGCTTGCCCATAGTTTCATTACCCAGATCTTCAGATAGGTCAGCTAGGATCACTATTGGACTTATCTTAGGCTTGTAATGTAGGCTAAGAGTTGGTATAATACTCGATGGTATTTAAAGCGACTAAGCCTCCTTGATACTACATTAGCTTTTTGGGGTTTCACTCATTATCCTTTTCCGCTCTTCTCTTTTCTTGATCACAATTATTTTGGATGGGTGCAGTCTTTTCTGAATTACTTATTCTTTTACACAATTTTTCTTTTTCTTGCTCTTTTCCTCTGTACCCAACTTTTTATTCTTTTCTTTTATTCTACCTTTCTTCATACTCATTCTATATCACGCACCCCTATGATAGACACCCTCAACTTAGGACATTTGCCTAAGTCAAGGTGCACAGTGTCCAAGGAGGACCAGGGCCAAAATAGGTTCATTATGATCTAAATAAGAAAGTGAAAGGTGTCAAACAAAGAAATAAGCTAATTAGGCTCAAAATAGGGATCAAGGGATATGATACACATAGAGAAGGTCATTTAGGCTAAAGTGAGCTAACATTAAAACGACCTATGATCCTTTCCTAACCCCTATCCTTCAACCTAGGTAAGACTAACCGAACAAGTTCTGGCTTCAGCATAAAGAGGGAACTGAGTAACATCTCATACACACTTGGCGCAAAGGTATATCGTACTCGACTACTCATTCAGTTTGTGAAGCTATTTAGCAATGATTATTATGTTACTAGAACTAATGTCATACAAAGATGCACGGTGGTTACACTTAAATGCAAATCACTCAGTTTAAAGTAGTAGACCACTTGAAGCGGTGTAAAAAAATCACAAAACAATTCAACTGCCTCAAGTACAAGTATTTCTCCTAGTTGACTACAAAATTTTACAGTACACCCTCAACTTAAAATCAAAGAAAATCTAAACTAAGGGTTAGAGTATACCTGAAATAGATCAATCCCGGGGGTTATGGGTTACCTCTCATGCAGCGCCTGATTTAACATCGCAATTCGACTTAGGTATCTTGATTACTTTAGACTTCATCGAGACAGATAGTAGTGACCCTTTTCATTGATTTTTTTGGACCAATATAAAGTTTGACTCATTGCCCATTTACCTCGAAGGTACTGTCGCATTTATTTTCAAGTTCCACCACTCTATATGAGTAGACTTGACTAGCTCTAAAAGGACCTAACCACTTAGATTTAAGCTTACCTGGGGACAGTTTGAGTCTGGAATTGAACAGGAGCACCAAGTCACCCTTTTGGAAGTCTCATTTCTCTATCCTCCAATCATGGTATTTTTTTTTATCTTTTGTTTATATAGGTCTGCTCATTCATATGCCCTGAGATGGAATTCATCCATCTTGTTTAGCTGTCCCAGTCTCAGCTCTGCTGCCTTCTTCCAACTCAAATTCAGCCTTTTGAGTGCCCATAAGGCTTTGTGCTCCAGCTCTATTGGTAAGTGGCAAGCATTTCCATAGACCAACTGAAATGGTGATATGCCAATGGGTGTCTTGAAAGTAGTCTGATAAGTCCACAAGGCATCATTGAGCTTTTGAGACCAGTATTTCCGACTAGCATTCACCGTTTTGGCTAGGATGGCTTTAATCTCTCGATTTGACACCTCCACTTGCCCGCTAGTTTGTGGGTGATATGGAGTGGCTACTCTATGATGTTTCACCCAGTATTTTGCTAACACCGCTCGAAATACTTTGTTGCAAAAATAAGATCCTCCATCGCTTATAATAGTATGTGGTACTCCAAAGTGAGAGAAGATGTTCTTTTTGAGAAAAGAAACAACCCTCTTTCCTTCATTATCGGACAAGGCAACAACTTCAACCTATTTCGAGACATATTCAACAGCAACTAAAATATACTTTATCCCATATGAGCTTACAAAAGGTCCCATGAAATTGATGCCCCAGACATCAAACAATTCTACTTCAAGCATCTTAGTCAAAGGCATCTCATGTCTTTTGGAGATTGACCCCTTCCTCTGACATTGGTCGCATTTCAGCATAAAATCATGGGCATCCTTGAATAATGTTTGCCAATAATAGCCTCTCAGCAACACCTTCCTAGTTGTTCGGTCATCTACATGGTGGCCTCCAAATAGGGAAGCATGATATGACTCCAATATGCACAATACATCCACCTCTGGCACACATCTCCTTATAATGTTGTTAGCACATCGCCAAAAAAGATATGGCTCATCCTAGAAGTAATGTGTCACATCATGCAGGAATTTCTTCCTTTGATGCAAAGAGAGATTTTCTGGAATAACTTCATTCACAATATAATTTGCAAAATCGGCGTACCAAGGAAATTTCTCCACCACAATAGCTAATATCTCCTCATCAGGAAATGCATCATTTATCTCCATTTCATCCCTACTTACTTGATCGCCTTCCATTCTAGACAGATGATCTGCAACCTAGTTTTGACAACCTTTCCTATCCTTGACTTTAAAGTCAAATTCTTGTAGAAGCAACACCCATCTAATCATCTTTGGATTTGTATCCTTCTTAGCCATCAAATACCTCAAGGCTGCATGGTCAGTGTGGACCACCACCTTGGTCCCAAGAATATAAGTCCTAAATTTTTCAAAAGCATACACTACAGCCAGAAGCTCCTGCTCAGTAACGGTGTAGTTTTTTTACACTCCATTCACTGCTTTGCTGGCATAATATATTGGATGAAATAGTTTGTCCTTCTTTTATCCCAATACAGCTTCAAGGGCAACACCGCTTGCATCATACATGATCTCAAACAGTTTTGACCAGTCTGGTGCAACAATAATAGGGGCCTCAACCATCTTCTTTTTAAGGAATTCAAATTCCTTCAAGCAATCAACATTAATGGAAAATTTCACTTCTTTCTCCAAAAGTTTGCAAAATGGATTTGCTACATTCGAGAAGTCTTTTATAAACCTCCGATAAAAGCTAGCATGTCCAAGAAAACTACGCACTCCCTTCACTGAAATGGGAGGTTGTAGTTTTCCAATAACTTCCACCTTAGCTCGATCAACTTCTATCCTTTTTGCTGACATTTTGTGGCCGAGAACGATGCCCTCCTTTACCATAAAATGGCATTTTCCCCAGTTAAGCACCAAATTGAATTCAACACATCGTTTTAAGGCTATGCTCAGGTTTGCCAAGGAAACCTCAAATAAATCTCCCACCACGGAGAAATCATCCATGAATACCTCTATGGTTTCCTCCACCATATCTGAGAAGATAGACATCATGCACCGTTGAAAAGTGGCGGGCGCATTGCATAGTCCAAATGACATCCTCTTAAATGCAAAGGTGCCATATGGACATGTGAATGTCATCCTCTCCTGATCTTCAGGAGTAATACATATCTGGTTGTATCCGAAATATCCATCCAAGAATCAATACCATCCCCTTCCAACCAATCGATTAAGCATTTGGTCTATAAAGGGCATCGGGAAGTGGTCTTTCATAGTCCATGAATTCAGCTTGCGGTAGTCCATGCAAACTCTACATGCAGTCACAGGCCTGAGTGGAATCAACTTATTTCTTTCCTTTGCAACTACAGTCATGCCCCTCCTTTTTGGGTACGCATTGAACTGGGCTCACCCATTTGCCGTAAGAAATTGGGTAAACCAATCCTGCATCCAACCACTTAATAATCTCCTTATTAAGACGGCTTTGATGCTCTATGGTTGGGATACAATCATCTTCAAGTTGTATTTTATGCGTACAAATGCTAGAGGGAATGCCAATAATATTTGCGATGGTCGATCCTATAGCTCTCTTGTGCCTCTAAAGTACTGAAATAAATGTGTTTACCTGTTTCTCACCCAAATTAGTAGTAATATTAACAGTTAGCATGTTTCCATTGCCCAAAAACATGTACCATAAGTGCCCAGGAAGTTTTTTCAATTCCAACACCGGTGGCTCCTCAATGGATGGCTTAGCTGGTGGTGTTGGTCGATTAGCCAGGTCAAGGTCTAGCATTTTAGGAGCATAAGGATATGAACCCATGCCTGACAGGGCATAAACAATTTTTTCATACTCCTCAATGCCTTCACAATCGAAGTTCATCAGAACTGTGGCTAAAGTCTCAGCAATAAGTTGCTCCTCTCTTTACACCTTTTGTTCGTCCTCATAATACACATAACCTACTGAGAACACACGTATTTCTTCCTGATGCTTCCTTAATCTACACACATCAAACCATACCACTTCATCATTCATACTGAATAAGAGCTCATTCACTCTCAAATCAATTAATACACTTTCGGTTGTGAGTAAAGGTCGACCCAAGATTTTGGGCACCTCGAAGTCTACCACATTATCCAGAATGATGAAATCTGTAGGGAATATAACGCTGGCTATATTCACTAACACATCATATAAAATGCCAACAGGTTATTTTACTAACCTATCCACCATCACGAGTCACATGTTGGTGAGTGTGGGATTTCCCAGACCCAACTTTTTATATACAGCCAACGGCATCAAATTAATGCTTGCTCCCAGATCACATAATGCCTTGGCGAATTTCATAGTCCCAATTGTACAGGGAATAGTGAATGCGCCTGGGTCTGGCTTCTTCTGCACCAAGGTCCTTGTAGAAATAGCGCTACAATAATGGAGATTATCCTCTAATTCGTAGTTCACTGCTCTTTTCTTAGTCACAAAGTCCTTCATAATTTTAGCATATCTTGGCATTTGTTTGAGTGCCTCCACCAATGGCACATTTATTTTCAACTGCTTTAGCATTGCCATGAATTTGCTAAATTTTGCATCATTAGTTTTCTTCTTCAATTATTGAGGAAATAGAGGTGGTGTTCTTGGGATAGTTTTCATCACTACCTCCTTCTCCATCTCTTTGTCTTTATCTAGAGCATCATTAGAATTATCCAGCTTCTCAGACTCCACTGGACCACTTTCTTCTGATTCAACATCAACTACCTCATAAACTACAGGTTTGCCCACAGAAGGGCCAGGTAATATCTTAATACTTCTAATGGTAATAGCCATGCATGAGCCATTATTCCGTGGATTTTGGACCGTATCACTTGGTAACATTCCGCTCTTCCTCTGGTTGAATGCTGCAGAGAGTTGGACCATCTGCTGCTCTAAGTGTTTGATTGCAGTGGAGTGTGAGTACACCAACAAACTGATGGATGTCATATCGGTCTTCATGGTGGTCACACCAGAGTTGGTAGCTTTCACTCCCTTTAATAACTTAGCCATCATGTCCTCCATGGACATCTTTTCAAAACTTGTTGAAGCAGCCTCACGATTTCCAGGAGAAACATATAGCCCCCTCTTGTCATTGTTATTCCTTCAATTTCCTTTCTGCCTATCTTTATAACCAGGCTTATCATAGTAAGTACGACCTTGATTAGCTTAGATATTGCCTCAGAAACCCCCTGATTATTAACATAGTTAGCCTCTTTTTCTGTATCAGCCTCACTTCTATCCTGAGATCCCACAGCTTTCACATTTTCAATCTTACCTGATAGCAAGTGCTTGGTTAGTAAGTCCATCTGTGTTTTAAGGTGAGATAAGTCTTGGTCACTCTCCTCTTCTCTTTTTCATTGTTCTGAAGTAACACCTACAGAATCAGTGGGGCTGGCCACCATAGAGTCTCTGGTATGCCATGCCCGACTCTGTTTGGTCATTCTGTCCAGAATCTCTGAAGCCTCTGGGAATGTAAGATCAACAAACGAACCACCAGAAGCATTGTCTACAAATGGCTTTGTAACAGAGTTAAGAGCCCTGCACAAAGTCTCTATCAAATGTATGTTCGTCATGTTGTGGTTCGGACACTGTGTCAGCTTCTTCTTGAATCTTTCCCAGGTTTCATGCAAGGATTTAGTTGGGAGCTGGCTAAATTTGCTGATCTCGTCCCTCAACTATACCCTCCTGGAAGGCGGAAAGAACCTTTCTAGGAAAGCTCCTTTCAACTGTCTCCAGTTAGTTATAGAATCGGGTGTCAGCTCATTTAGCCATAATGTTGCCTTCCCAGACAGAGGCAACAGAAACAATCTCAACTAGATAGCATTCTGGCCCACTCTTGGGTTATCAAAAGATTTGCAGATGGTGACAAAATTCACCAGATGCAAGTTCGGTTCATCCCCAGGAAGACCACCAAACAACCCCTTCAGATTTAGGAGTTGAATTATAGTACTCATAATGTTGAATTTTGCCCCAGGTGCCAACGGTGGAGGAATAATTGCACCCATTGCACCTTCTCCGTCCATTCCATCATCATCATCATTGAGATCATACTGGACCGGCTGGTACTCTTTTCTTACTCGGAACGGACGATTCTTGTTATCATTACGCTGTACTGGTGCATCTATTTGCTCTGCACTTTTTGGGTTACCAGGATTCAGCAACTGCTCATCTCCCAAATCTTCATCCTTAGGATTTGGATGTCGTGCTTGTTGCCTAACATTTTGAACATTCACCTAAGCTCTAACTAAGGCTGCTAATCTATCAACCTCTTGCTGTTCTACCATTTTTCCAATTTGTTGCGGTTCCAGATTAGGTGGTAATAACGGTTCTCTAAAACTTTTGGTTCTTGGCATACACTATAAATATCCTGCAAATAAACAAAAACAATAAATAAATGAAAAACTAGGAAACTTGACTAACAGTCAATTTGCGCACACAAACTTCAGTTTTCAATCGTATTCCCCGGCAACGATGCCATTTTTGATAACGCTCAAACTACACCTCTCTAATGAGAATGTAAGCGATCATTGTCAATATAAAACCCAACTAGGTTGGGGTTAAATCCCACAGAGAATATGGTGTGAACTTAAGTCGTTTGCGATTTAATCAGCTGGTTGTTGGAGGTTTCCTGAAATAGGGGTTTTAAGTTTAGCAAGTAATTATTGGTCACTTTAAATTAAGTGTTCATAATCAAGAGTTTATGAAAAACTAGAATTATGTTCACTAGGGGTTTTGGTACTTGACAGATTCTAATAGTAGTTCAATATTCTCATAGTAGATAGGACAACAAGTTATCTTTATCGAAGTTATGCCTAAATGTCTCTCGACCTACTTAAGCATTTAATTACCTAATCTTCTCGGACTTAGGGAATTTACAATCATGACAAGATTTTACCTCAGGTTAATCAACCTTGTTACAGCGTCAATTATTAAATGGAAGCTTTTGTTGCTTCTAAGTCCCTGTTAATAATTCACTTCCCACTATATTTGATTTCCTTCTCAAGAAAATCAAAAATAGGTGCTATCTATCATTTGCAACCAACAAATAATAATTAAAACATCAAAATTATCAAGGAGTCCTACCACCTTTTGAATCTTGAACACTCAACACCTTATCAAGACCTACCCCTAGATCCCATAATTCAAGTTAAAGGACTTAGCTTCTTGGGATGTAATAATCAAAGCAACTAGATGAATTCATGCTTTGAATGATGAACTTACCAAAAGATGAATAGAATCTAGAGATTCTCAGATTAAATCAACAAAGAAAATCCCATAATAATGATGATAGTCTCTTTAAAGTAATTATTTTCTCAAGCAAAAGAAGAGGGAGAAAAATATCAAAGTATCATCTCTCAAAACTCAAGGTTCAGAACCCTTAAGAAAATCCTAAACAAGTCTTTAAATAATTCACCATAATTATGGAAAAAAATAATAAAATTCAGAAATTCCTCGAATTAGGTAACGTCATTTGTGATAGCCTATTAGGAGGTTAACGACTTATCACAAATATCATCAACTTCCTTTATGCTTTTGGTAATCGCTGCTTAGCGCTGACGAAAAACAGTGATGCCCTATTAGCTCCTTGATGACCTATCACAAAATCGTCAAGGCTTTTCCTCAGCTCTCATATATGCCTTAGGATGACGGCAATCTTGACGACTTATCAGCTCCTTGATATCCAAATCACAAAATATCATCACAGTTTGACTTAGGCCAATTCTCTGTCTACTACTGACATGAAGCTGATAGCTTATCACAGGGCTGACGACTTATCACAAATGTCGTCAGCCACACTTTCCATTTATTTACTTCAGATTTCAACTTATTTGCTTTTATTCTTGTTGGTTCTCTAGCATCTTAGCTTCTACTGCAAAATCAAACATAAAGCAATCAAAAATGACAAAAGTTGCTCAAGACTTTGCAATTATTCTTAGTTAAAAGCCTCAATGTGTTAGCATTAGCTCACACATCAGGTTATTGTAGATCCTTAGTATCATTAATTTACATGATTATTCTTCAAATTGGAGGTAAGATTTCATCATTTCTATAGTTGATTTGTCCATGTTTTGTAAAAATCCCCAAAATATTGGTGGTCAATCTAAGCTCCAATATAGCTCAGAATTCACCTATTTTTGAGGAAAAATATTCTTATAGCATAGGGGGACGTTGAGTTTATTTTGGGAATGCAATTTTCATAAACAGGCCCTACATGGAACTTTTATGCAATTTTGGATCCAAAGCACAATAGTGTAATATGGGTATTATTGTTCTTATTTTGATGAGTAGATTGTGATTTTGATAGCGTGACACCTTATAGAAGTTTCTCAGATTTGGGCTTTCTTTGACACTCGGTAGGCTAGGTTTACATTCTTTATACATTGAGGTATTTTGATGTATGATTATAATACTATGCTAGATATGGGGTGGGATTTAGGTGTTTGATGTTTGAATGAGAATATTTGGTTTCATTAGACCATTAGGCTATCATGAAATCGAAGACATGCAGTAGTTAGAATATTTATTAATGACTTAGGTGAACTGAACTTTTTTTATGCATATTGATGAAGGGAATTCTTTAATTACTCAAGGTGGGTGAAATTTCCCTAGTTAATCTTGTTAGAATAACATGGTCCTTAGTGGTTTAAGTTAAGAGAAATGCCTTAGAGCCACTATTTTTGGTAGGATTGCCTTAATTTCTCATGTATGGAAAGGATCACTATCTTAGGACTAACTATGGCTTACTTGGTATCTTGGAATGAACTTAGATACCTTAGCCTAGTCTGGGGTAGAAGTTGGTTAAATGGGCTTTAGGGGATTACGCGTGGGCTTTTCGACTCACCTTAGGCCAAGACTTGGATTAGCCATGTGAGCTTGGTTGGGCATGCTATACTTTTACTAATTGGCTTGGCAGTTGAGAAGATCGAATATATTCATTTCATATGTTAGTTGGATGTTAGAATATCGATGCTAATTTTAGCTATTAAAAATGATATTGCTTAAATACATGATATATGTTATGGCTTGCATGTATATGATTATTGAGATGGCTTACAGACATGACAAATGATATGAGTCGTAGATATATGAATAATGATTTTTTGACATATATGCATGCATGATCATTAATATGGCCTCCGAATATAATAATAATATGGCTTATAGCAATGTTATAGCTTATACTTATAATTAAGGCCTTACTGATATAATATGGCTTGTGGATATAATATAGCTTACTAATATAATGTGGCGTATAGATATGGTGTGGTCCATTCATATGATTAATGGCTCTTAGCCATGACATGGATTATAGATATGGGTAATGGCTTACAGACCTAATTTGTTGACTTATAACTATGAGTATTGAACAAACTTATAATCCTGACTATTAATCGTATGAGCACCGTTTCAAGTCCAATAATTGGTTATGACATTGATGGTATGAACACTGATTAATGTTCGCTAATTGATTATGACATTGATGGCATGAGCGTCGATTCAAGTCTGGCAATATATTGTGATTGATGATATGATCTCTGATTGATGGTTAATATACAATGGGGTATACATCAGATGGATACTAGGTTGTGGCATGACAACTTGATAACTTAACACTTTCAATTGCGTAATTGCTTGATTGTATCCTCTAGTCTTTTGGGGGCTTATGTTGGGTTATTTACTTTTCCATACCTATTGTCTTATGGGGTCCAATATTATAGATTTAATTGTAAAATCTTTATCCTATTGTACTATATGTATTTATTTATTTAGATACAGCAGTATCAGAGCATATTTCTAGGTTTCCTCCCTTTACATTGACTTAGCTTATTCTATCTTGAACCTTATTGTATTTGTATCATAATTTAGCTCAGTCAGCTGATGATGCATACTGAGTACCCATAGTTTTGGTATTCATACTAAAATTTTGTACCTTTTTAGTGTAGATCCTTATACTGGTTGCCACTGCTGATGTGATGTTCATGCAAAGTTGATTTCAGAGATCGGGTGAGATCTTGGAGTTGGAGTTACCCTTTTTTCTTCTATTTATTATACCTAGTCTTTTACCTTTGAGATGGATTGTATTTCACAATTTAATGCTTGTAGTTCTTTTATAGTATCTTTTGTATCGACATTACAAGTCTTAGGATATTTATTAGTCTCTATCTATCAATTAGACCCTTATGGTTGTTTTGCTATTTAAATCTTTAATTATAAATGTTCGACTTTTAGGCCATTTCACACCAAATTAGCCCATTGCATCCAGATCTGGGCAATGGTTTGGCTTACCTACCGGTAGGATAGATTATGTGCTATCATGACTCATAAACCAATTCATGAAAAATTAGTATCAGAGCCTAGGCTCTACCAGTATTATTGGTACATGAGCAATTTTCTAGTAGAGTCTCGCAGATCAAAATGATGATGTTCATTTCTTATCTTTTGAAGGATATAGGACATTCTTAGAAGTCTTTACTTCTTTCACTTATTCTGTGCTAAGAGTCTGAGTTGATTTCTAAAACATTCATTTGGTTTCACTTTTTTGTAGATGGATAGGACACGTGTTGCCGCTACACGAGATGAGGGTTAATAGATTGGGCCTAGGGATCCTATCACCATTAATGGATGACCTAGAGGTCGTGGACATCCTTAAGATGTATCCACATCTAGGGGCTAGTATAGAGGGCCTTCACCAGACCTTATTCCTGCTCTTGATCTAGAGATTCTTCAACCCTAGCCAGTGGTGGGCCAAGGACTAGCCCAGACTCCAGCAAGGTTTATTTCTTCATCAGTGCTCTGGGATGCTTTGGTCCTGCTTCTGGGGATGGTTGGTGGTACACTATCTGATGGTGCACAATCTACAGATCAAAGTGGTACTGGACGTAGGTGAAGCCTGTAGTTGTGGCTCCCAGATTTGAGGTTCCTCCTACACCGATGGTTTCTCAATCAATATTTGCTCATCCAGTGGTTACCCATCCTACTATGTCGGTTGATGAGTAAAACATATGGGGTATATTCTTGAGGTTGGCTCTGCCTAGGTTTTCTGGTGCACCCGGAGATGATTCTTATGAGTTTTAAATTGATTGTGAGGATAGGCTCCATAATTTGGGTCTAGTTGATACTCGTGGTGTGGATTATACTACTTTTTAGTTGGATTTGGAAACTCGACATTGATGGAGAGTTCATCTTAATTCCATACTAGTGGGATCTTTTTCTTTGACATGGGCTCAGTACTCTGAGATTTTCTTGGAGAAGTACATGCCTTGTATCCTTAGGGATCAGTTGAGAGATTATTTAATAAGATTAGAGAAGGGCTCTATTTTTGTTGTGAGAATAAGGTTCATTTTCATGAGTTGGCTACACATGCTAATTCTATTTTGAATTTTGACTATGAGAGGGTTTGTTTCCTTGTTCAAAGATTGAGACTTCCTCTTTGCATTTCTACAAAGAGTTTGGTTACTATGGGTAGGCTTTTGATGAGGTTTTTAATTATGCTCAGTTCATGAAGGAGATACATCATAAGGTCCAATGAGGCAATAATAAGAAACTACGATATCAAAGTAGATTCAGTAGGAGCGGTAACAACTCCTAATTTATAGGCAGCGGTTCTCAGGGTGGGTACCCACCATATCAGCTATTTCAATATTAGGGTTAGTCTAGTAGACCGGTTTAGGTCACACTTCAAATTATCAATGGAGTCTAGTCTGGCTGTAGTGATCATTCTAGATGGGGTGGTGGTTAGTCCTCGAGGGGTTCATTTTTTGGTTTTGGTACAATTTATAGGGCATGTCATGTTTGTGGTGTTGTTTGTCACTTTGCACGAGAGTGCCCTAGTCGAGGAGTGATTGTTCTTTACGCTCAGGTTGTCCAACCTATTTGGGAAGTTTATCCCTCACCTAGAGGTAGAAGGCATGGTCATAGGGGTGGTCACAAAGGTGATTATGGAGGCTCTCAAGTAGGCAGGATAGGAGGTTATTCAGGATCCCAGCTAGGTGGTGAGCGTGGTCAGTTGTATGTAGTAATTGCTAAATCAAGGCTGAGTCTTCAAATGCTATTATCACAGGTATAATTCTGGTGTGCCATCAGACAACTTTTTCTTTATTTGATTTGTGATCCATTTATTCTTATGTGTCTTCTTATTTTGCTCTATGATTAGAGTTATCTTAGGATTCATTATATATGCCATTACGTGTATCTACTCCCATGGGTGATTCTTTATCAGTGGATTGGGTTTTTACATCATGTGTTATGGCTGGTAGATATATTGATACTCATGTTGATCATATTATATTAAACATAGTGTATTTTGATGTGATTTTGGGCATGGACGGTTATCCCACAATTATGCGGCCATGGATTATTTTGCCAAGACCGTTACCTTAGCTATGCCCGACATATCCTCGATCATGTCGCATAAAGATGTTTGAGGTAAGCCAATGTGGATTATTTCTTATATGCATGATAATAGACTAATTTTGAGGGGTTGTTAGTCTTATATCACTTATATTTGTGATGTTATTTTAGAGAATCCATCGCTTGACTCTGTACTTTTAGTTCATGAGTTTTCTGATATTTTCCCTACCGATCTTCCTAGTATTCCTCCTATCCATGTTATTGAGTTTGTTATTGATCTTAATCCTTGCACCTGACCTATTTCTAAAGCACTTTACCGTATGGATCATACCGAGCTTAATAAGCTAAATTCACATATTCAGTATCTACTTTGTAAGGATTTTATTATACCTAGTGTGTTGTAATACCCCATACTTTTCCTAGCTTGAATTTGTCCTTAGAATTTTAAGGGATAGCTTTCAAAATGAGTAACATTTATTTCATATAGAATTTTCCAGATTTAAGCCTTCTATTGTGTGGGAAATTAAATAAGCTTTCCGTTGATACCAAGTTCGCCTAAATTCGACACTCGGTGAAGGAGTTATGATATTTTTAAGTTGATAGTGTGCTATTTGGGCACTCGATGCATCGCGGAGGAGGGTAAAATGATGATTGTCAAATTCCAGTGGCCCTCCGCGATAGCCCCACATCATGGAGAAGCCCAAATTCCTAATTGTCCCATTCCAATAGACCGACGTGATATTGGTGCATCACACTAGTGGCCAAATTAGTAATTCAAAGGGGCACCGTGATGGTTTTGAATCACGGAGAATGTCCAATTCCCACTCTTCTATTTTCCAGTAAGCCACCGCGATAGTCGTACGTCGTGGTGGCCACCCAAATCGAAAAAAAGTTACATTTTCAGTTCCATCCAGAAGTTTAAAGAGGGTATTTTTGTCAATTCCCAAGGCCCCAATTCGTCCAAAACAAGGAATTAAACCCATTCTAAGCATTTTATGCCCAATTTCATCCATTCTCTCCCAAAGCAAAACCCTAAAGCTTCAAAGCTTCTTCTCTGAGAAATCAAAATCCTCCATATATTCTCCAGAAGGCTTTGAATTTTGAGGATTGATGACTAAATTTAGTTGATTTTGCACAAGGCTCACAACTTTATGTATTCTATTCATTTGGGTTCATCAAAGATGTATAGAGACTTAAGACAACATTATTGGTGGAGTGGTATGAAGATAGATATGGCAAACTTTGTAGCTCATTGCCTATGTTATCAGAAGGTGAAGGTCGAGGATCAGGGACCTGGTGGATTGATTCAGAGGTTTCCCATTCTCGAGTGGAAGTGGGAGCGAATTACCATGGACTTTGTTAGTGGTATACCTCCTACTTCTCGTGGTTTCGATGGTATTTAGGTCACTGTGGATTGGTTGACCAAATTGGCACATGTCATCCCTATTTAGATGTCCTTCAATGCAAAAAGGTTAGCCAGTATTTATTTTCTTAAGATAGTCCATTTGCATGGTGTGACTATATCTATCATATTAGATCAAGGCTAACTGCTTATTTCTAAATTTTGGAGAGCTTTTCAGGAGGAGTTGGGTACTCAAGTGGATCTTAGTATAATCTTCTATTCTCAGATTGATAGTCCATCGATTGGGCTATTCAGGTTCTTAAGAATATGCTCCAATCTTGTGTTATGGATTTTAGAGGTTAGCGGGAGCAGCAGTTAGCCTTGTTAGAGTTCACATATAATAATAGTTACCATTCGAGTATTAAGATGGTGCATTTTGAGGCTTTCTATGGTAGATGATGTCATTCTCTGATTGGATTATTTGATACTTTTGAGATTATATCCTGTGGTACTGACTTTCTTTAAGAGTTGTTGGATAAAGTCAGGGTGATTCAGGATAGGTTTAGGATAACTCATAGTAGGAAAAAGTCTTATGCAAATCATAGACTTCGTGCCTTGAGATTTAAAGTTGCTGGTTGGGTATTCCTCCGTGTATTTCCCATGAAAGCTATGATGAGGTTTGGGAGGAAGGGCAAGCTTAGCCCCAAATATATTGAGCCCTTTGAGATTCTTTGCACAGTGGGTGATGTGGCTTATGAGTTAGTTTTACCTCCATATTTTTTTGTTGTCCATCCAGTTTTCCATGTTTCCATATTATGGTGATACATTCCTGATCTATCTCATGTGCTTAGATGGGACTTGTCTAGTTGGATGAGTGGTTGACCTTCATGGAAGAGCCTATGCTCATTTTGTCTAGTGATGTTAAACGATTTTGCACAAGGGGGATTTTAGTAGTAAAGTTTTAATGGAGGCACCGCCCAGTAGAAGAGGCTAGTTGAAAGATCAATATCGATATGCAGACCCAGTATGCTAACCTGTTTGAGGCTACAGTTACATCCTAGTCCCCTACTTTTGCGTATGAAAGTTCTTTCAGTAATGGATATTGTAATAATCCTCTAGGTCATTTTCTGTATTTCCACTTATTTTTGTCGTTTAGAGCTTCCTTATAGATGCACCAAGTCATTTATGACTTGTTGGGACTAACAATTCAATTATTGGGAAGTTCATTTAGTTTTTAGAGTCAATTCCCCATTTTAAAGCCTTTGGTTGTTCAAATTAGCTATCGGGCAAAAACTTAAGTCAAACAATCTCATATTCTAAATCTGATTGTTCTAGTTGCTTTGATATATCAAATTTAGGCTAGATGGACCCTTGGTTTGGGTCTCGAAACACCGGACTCATTTTGAGCTATTGGTCAAAAGTTATGAAAATGGTAAGCTAGTGTGGGACTCGCTTTTCATCGAAACGACTTCGAATGGAAATTTTTACTGTATCATTAAATTTGGAACGTAGAATTTGATAGGGTATCATAGTTCATTTAAGGGTATGGGATTTAGGATGAATCTCAAGGGGTTGGCGGGGACTTGAAAATTCTCTAAGTTTCATGTAGTTCCTAAAATCTGGTGCGCTTTAGCAGCCCCTGCGGTGCTTAAGAGGCCCTACCCAGCCAAAAGGTATCGTTTTAGTGGTGCCTGGATGTTTTAGAGGCCATCTCTAAAGCATCCCATGGTCCCAAAATTTGGAATGTCCCTCTTCATACCATTTTACTAATATATTTTTTGTAGATCATGGTACATCTTGGTGGTACCTAGAGGAATAAAATATTAAGAATTGTGAGGCTTTATGAAAATACTCTACCTTAAATCATCTACATTTGGAACACAATCTGCTTTGATGAAGAACATCATCTCCCCTTTGGGAGAAAATCCCCACTTCTTGATTAATGACAAGATCTTTTAATTTGTGCCAAATAGGATCAATGTCTTACTTTTCCTTAACTTACATTACAAGAGAAGACCTTGAACCATTCTTAATGATAACACCACCATCCTCTAAACCTAATATATGAACCCCTAAACATACCTACTTGCGAACATACCTAGCCATTTCCTACTTTCTATCCTTAACATGGGACACACTACCTATGGACAACATGGTAAGAGCATCACCCAATACATTGTCCTTACCCGGATGATAAAGTACACTCATTTCCTAATCCTTGAGAAGATTAAGCCATATCCTCTGTCTAATACTCAAATCTTTATGACTAAACACATATTGAAAGCTCATATTATTTAGGAAAACATCAACCTAAATGCCATATACGTAGTGCCTCCAAATATTCAATGTAAAAACTACTTCTGCAACGCAAGATCATGATTCAGGTAGTTCTTCTCCTTAACTTTAGGTTTTCTAGAAGAATAAGTAATGACCTTATTATTTTTCATCAAAACACAACCTATGACAACTCTAGAAACATCACAGTAGACTATGTAATTGTCTAAACCCTCTGGCAAAGTCAAACTGGAGTAGAAGTAGGTCGAGCATTCAACTCCTAAAGACCTTCTCACAATCTTTGGAAAACAGAAACTAAACCAATTTTTGAGTTATGCTATTAAATGGGGAAATACTAGATGTGAATCCCTCAACAAACTGTAGCACCTCAAAATTTTTAAATCTAAGTTTAATACTCTAGATAAGCACAACTCTTAATTTATAAAGATTTATATGGTGCAAATATCTCAAGTAAATTATAGTGTATGTATACAATTATATTGTACATAACCTGTATGGTTTTTGATAGTAGGATAAAGGATAATTAATTTATTTTCATTTAACTTCATCATAAGATGACAGTGGGGGACACATTAGTGGTTCCTAGAATATGTAAAAATTTAAGCGAATTAAGGAAAAAGATTTCTGGTTTGGGTGTAAACAAGTTCAGCAGTAATAGTACTTTAAGAAAAATAACAAAAAAAGGCACGCTCTTATCTTGAGAATCAATAGGGCATAGTAACAACAATATTAGCGACCTATCCTTTCTTAATTATGTCAGCATCATAAGGGAAATTTGAAAGAATAAAGAGGAATTATGTATATTCATCTAAGGATCATACAATTAAAGGGTACTTGTGACAACTTTGGAGAAGCTATAAGAATTTATTTCAAAGATTTAAGTTGGGATTTGAACTCCAAGAGATAAATTCCTTATCCTACCTTCGGATATTATTATTGGAAAGTACTTGGGAATACTTAATTTGAATATTATACTAGTCCTTGAAATATGTCTTATATCTAGGGTTGTTGGAAAAAGGAGGCAAAGAAAGAATTATTGATAAAAGTTGATTTTTTGGGAATTCCTACATATGGGATAGATTTAGTATTGAATTACATAAATGGAAAAAATTTAAGAAAACACTTTGGATGATTGTTAGAAAATTGACCAACTTTGGGCTTAAGTAAAGTGTATTAGAATAACTTAGTAGTTGAAGATATAAGTATTGTATAGGTAGTTGATGGTGTTGGGTTTCTTGCTCACCAATTATGCGGGAAAACTCATAGTTAGTTGTGTAAAGATTAAACCCTCATATATTGAATTGGTTGAGACTCGTGCATTTATCGCTAGCCAGAAAATCACCAAAGGTATGTAAATCTAAACCCTTCTTCACTGTTAAGGCATGACCTATAGTCACCTATTTCCCTAAAAAAAGTTGATATAGTTTACTTGATATAAATGAACAAAGTTATCAATTTATATATGTTTTGCAAATGACTATATGCCAAACCTTGCTATAATATCCACATGCTCGTTATATTTTTAATTACTTGTCTCCACCCTTAATGCATCGATTTATTGGAGTCATGGTATTCATGTCACTTTTGTAAGGTCAGGTATTAATAGAGCTATAAATGATTATATTTTTGTTCATTAGAAATTCTTAGAATTAACATGGTATAACTATCTCATGCTATATATTAGAATAAATGGTCATAGTATAGTTGCACCAGTATATTACATCATATAGTGAGTCATATGATGATATAAAGATATGCCATTTGTATAACTCGATACTACTAAAGAAATTAATTGTAAATGGAAAGAACTGCTTGAATGGATAAATAATATTTGTCTTAATATACGCACATAGGCATACAAGGCACTACTTGATAAAATATAATGACAAGAGGCTATTTATATATTCGGCTAGACAAAAATGTGCGACGTAATTTTGTGCAATGAATTGAGCCCAAACAATTATAGTGAGCATAAAATATTCTGGAATACCGCCCCTATGGCGTTATTTTCATTTGGATTCAGTTGTAACGTTATGCATTAGATCCCCTAACTCAATCTGATATATGACACATATATCCTATGGGCATATCCTCATAGTGAGCCCATGATGGAATGCCCTATATCAGACCATGATTAAAGTTATTTGTATAGAAAAATAACATGAGTATTTAGGAAATACATGCCTTACACTTTATATAGATCGCCTTTGGTATCCCATCATATGATTATTTTTTGCAAAAGTAGACAAAGGACATTACCTAGGAAAATCACTAGGCACCTTATAATGATGAATTACTCATAAGATGTTACATGAAAAATTAACAAGGAAAATGAATAGGCTACCATTCTCTATTACATATCTATCATTTTTACACTAATAAGGTATAGTTCCAGATAAGATTTTCTAGTATTCAGTTGCTTATTTTGTTACATGATTCATTGAGAATCATTATATGTCTACATATTATTTTAGTCTATTTTATATACAAGTACATATTGTATGTATACTGACATCCCTAAGTTGGAAGAGCTACATTTTAATAAAATTAGCTTTACAAGTGACCATACATCTACATTAGGTTTCTATGCCCTTCTCAACTGATATTTTTGTGAGCTCCATATCTACTTAAAGACAAATTATGTCTAGTACTTTTTTCTACATGTATAGGTTTCTAGTTGGGTATGTTGGGCCTGTCTCGACTAGTTATTAGTAACATTATGTTGTAAACTCTTTAGAGACTTCCTAAATACTATATAGTCTCATGTTGTGCAATTTTTCTCAGGATAACTCTCTAGTATGTGTATATAGCTTGATGTTTTTCTCATTTATTACTCCATAAATATGATCATATATTATTTGTAAAGTAGATGCTCATATGGTTTTGTTTGCCCCTATGATTTTGGGGGCGTAAGAACCTTGGTATCAAAACCAAGTTAAAGTATTCTAGGGAGTCTATAAAGCTGTGTCAAGTAGATATCCATTTATGGATGTTTTGTGCACCATATTTATAAATAGAGAACATCTTGGGTGTTTAGGAATTATAACCTTTTTCCATGATGTAGATTGTGCGACAAAAGTTCTTTTATATAATGCTACATCCAATCCATAATTTTCATTATTATCATACAAATCCTACTTATTAATGACATTTTCATATCAATCCAAAAGAGCAAACTTTTAGCTATTTATCATCAATCACATAAAGATCTAGACAAGGTATTAGGGTAGTATAATGAGTCTAATCTTATCGATCTATAGTTTGTTGCTAATAAAAATCCTATAGAGATTCTTACGCCATATGTAGTTACAACTATATTTGTCTTGTTCCCCAATTCATTTAAGCAAGATCGAAGAGGAGGATTACTCATATGTTTACTTAGTTAATGGTCATCCAACTATAAAATAAGAAGTGTCATATCTTGATACAATATTTTCAAAAAAATATAGTCGACAATTCAGTTCAAAATCTCCTTCATTTGATCCCTATAGTTCATAGTTTATCTATATATAGAGAGGGTATGTAGTACTTCTTTGGTTATATACTCTAATTCTTAAGGATAACGTATATGTTAAGGGTATTGTCAATTAAACCAGCCCCTTATAAGTTAAAGGGGTGATAGTATCCTTTATTGATTGGTAATATGCCACTATGTCAATTAGAGATACCTCTTATAACACCCTGTATTTTGGTCCTTGGAAAATTCCTTGATTTTGAACTTAATACTAAGACTACAACTCACCTTAGGAGTCATAAGGTCACCATACAATTCGTAAGACCCCAATCATAGGGTGACTTGTGAGGTTTCCCTTGGTGTTTTTTCTGAGTACGGCTAGACTCAACAAGTCATCAAGACTCTAAGAGAGTCATATGGTTCTTCTCATAGCTAAACCAGTAAAGGTGCCAGATGTTTTTGCATTTACAATGATTGTCACCTAACATGTCGTAATAACTCTTCAGAAGTCGTAGGGTGTGACTCATACGGTCAAAAGTGAGGGGTCCTTGAGCTATTGTTTAGAATACGAATCGTGGTGATGACTTGTAACTAGCATCATGAGTAGTAAGATAACCCGTGATGATTGTCTGACTTTTTTTGCACTTTTAAGTAGGGCCATTCTTGTCATTTCCCTCCTTCCCACTTAGGATCGACGTCCATAAAAAATCCAGATAGGGCTATTTCCAGTACTTTAATAATCAAATACATGCACTTTCTCCTCTCAAATCCCTAAGTCAAGAACACCTAGGGTTTTTAAGGAATTGGAAATTAGAGTTTCAATGGTTGATTTCTCTTTGTAATTCTTGATATCTAAGGAATGTTACTCTTTTCCTAATATTATTTTGTTAAAGTATGTGTTTTAAACTGTTATACAAGTGGTTTTGAATGTTGGCTTTGAACTGTGTGTTGAGGGATTTGAATGGTTATTTTCTTAAATAATGTTCCCATGGTTTATACCAAATTGTTCAGGCACTATTTATGGTTTTAGATGTGTGGGGTGCATAGGCATGATTAATAAACTGGGGGATTATGGATTTCCTTAATTATGTGGATTTTGATAATTGAATAGATGACAACCCCAACCCAATCATATGAACATGGTTTTGAAAAATTAGTATATGCATATTGAAATCACTTTTGGAACCTTGCAGTGCATAAAAGGTTAGAGTCCTACTGGCTGATAGGTTAGAGTCCCAGTTGTCAAAATAGTATGGTTTGTCATAGTGGCTTTTTCTTACAAGGTTGTTTATTTTATATGAAGATACCATTTGACAAATGCCTTTACAGATAACACGTAGTTTGATGGTTGGGAATGTGTGTAAATATTTTAATTGTGATTATAGGAGGGTTGTGTAGCTAGGTCATGAAAGTAGAGGTCTCGAGGGACCGAAGCTGTAAACCATATTTTCCAACGTAGGGGTCTAAAGGCTGGGTGTTTGAGTCACCCTTGGATTATGACATGGTGTTCGAGTCACCCTTAATATATTCTGAAGTGGTTCAAGTCCCCTTAGTGCACATGCATATATGATTATTCTCTAGTTCATGTATCTAACTCATGTTGGGGCCCATTTAGTAGGGGAAGCTGAACCAATATATACCATGGGTTCCTTTTTATGATGGTTAAGCGACACAATCCAGGATAGTGTTCTAAAGTTCATGCTAAGCCTTGTTCCCTATCACATCATGTAATATAAATATATATATGTGTATGTATGTATGTACAATGTGTACATGAGGATTTTACTATGGATTACACTTGGCATTATTTTATCCCTTTCTTGAGTTACATACTAACGCTTGCCCTGCTAACCATCTCCATAAGCCATATACCTATGTAATACAAGAATTGGGGGACACTTCTGCTTTTCTTGAACAAAGTTAGGTCACTTCCTGGGTTGTACGCGAGTCAACATTGCAGTGGTGAGCTTCCATTCTTTAGAAGAGTTATTATTTTGAAATCTTGTTCAATTTATTTCTTAGACTACGTGTATTGGAATATTTTGGCTATCATTGGGGGAATGTTCCAACTTAGATTGGTTTTGGTCTATTTAGAGGTTCTGTGGATCACTGTGGATTGGGATGGTTGTTGAAATTTTTAGATTCAGATTTGAGTTAGCTGAGATGCCAATCTTGTTATATATTCAAAATTTAGCTTATCTTGTTATATGTTCGGAATTTATCCACTACTAATTGTATTGTGTTCTTTTTTTCTAGTAAAAGGGGGTGGACTCTAGTCCTCAGCGGACTTGGCATACCCATCACAGCCAGGCCCTAGTTTGGGTTATGACAAGCTTGGTATCTGATGCGCCATAATTATAACTCTCGTTAGAAAATGTAAGTGGTCAGTGTCAAATATAGAACCTAACTGGGTTGGGTGTCGAATCCCACAGGGAATACTATGTTCGCTAAGTATTGCGGTTGTTATTAGACTGTTGATCGAAGGTTCCAGAATAAAAGGGGGTTTTGATTTATAAATTATATTTAAATTCTTGCCACAGAAAGTAATCCAAGTGTAGATTGTATTGGAAATAGTAATTTAGTAAGAGTAGTCAAACTAGAGTTATGGTTACCAAGATGATTAAGAAGCTAGGGTTGTGAACTATTTTGAATTTCCAGTGATTAATTCTAATTGCAAGAGTAATTGAATTCTATGGTTTACCCATTAGTTTCTCAACCTAAATGAGTATCTTATCCCTTAATTCTTTCAAACTTAAGGAACATGTTATTTATTCAATTATATTCTCACATGGGTTGATCCGGTTAAGGCATCTACCCTCTATCGAAAGGTTAAAGCCTTTAGATTTATGTAAATCCTTTCTTTTCCCAATAAACACTTTTCTATTCGAACAAGTGTTGTTCTTGGGCTCACTTTTCAAGTTTGCAACCAAGAAAAGTCATTAAAGTGAAGAAGGGTTTATGCAATATCAATTAATCATTGGAAACTATTAGATTTACCATCCCCAATCAGCTATTCGTATCAAGGCTCCCATAACCCTAGTTATGGGAGCTTAGCCACACATTTCCACCCAAGAAAGAGAAGAAACCATTGTGTTATTCATAAATTAATTCAAAGTTTACTTACAAAGGTCACAATTTTTGTTCTTCAATCTTCAATAGAAAATATGATAAAGGAATCTAGATCCACAAATCTCCAATGAATCTTTGAGAAAAACTATGTAACAATCTATTTTCAGTATGGAAAAACCCTAATAAAAGATAAGAGAGTCCTCATAAAAACCTAAAACTGGGTATTTTTATGTTCCTTAGACAAAAAGAATTTAAAATACGAACTTAAAAACCCACATCCAAAGTGACGGCCAAAGTGGTGGTCAATCGGAAGGCTGACGATCCTCTATTTGATCTGTCACAGCTGATCCTGGAGAGTCACTTTCTGGATAAAACTGCGGTCAAAGTGGTGGTCCATCGCAAGACTGGCGGTCCACCATTTTGACCGTCACTGATGATCCTTGAGAGTTAAGTTTTGGATAGTCCTGACGGCCGAAGTGGTGGTCTGTAATAAGACCAACGGTCCACGATGTTGGCCATTACTGAGCATTTTAAGATGCCTGGTTCTCTTTAGCACAGATAGCCAAAGTGGTGGTCCGTCGCAAGACTGAACATCCACCACATGGTCCATCGCTGGGTCTTCTAAAGTCATGGATTCTGTTTGAACCTGATGGTTGAGTTGGTGGTCCGTTGCAAGACTGACGGTCCACCATTTTGACCATCAAAAGTGTTTTTCTTCTAATTTTCTAAGTTTTTTCCTTCAGCTAGCTCCTTACCCTGAAACACTAAAAACCAACATTAAATGCAACCTTGGTTTCTTGAAAACACATAATTTTCCAAAGAAAAAGATGAAAAATGTTCCATCAAAAGCCGAAACATCAACACCCTCAACTTAAGATAATTGTTTGTCCTCAAGTAACTCAGCACCAAATTGCAAATATGAAAAATACAATGACGGGCATTTACTATTGAACCAATTCTCACACAAGCATTCACTTGTCATCCAAATCATATGGTTTAACATGTCAGATTCTATAACCGACATTGTTTCAAATTTAATTCATCTACCCAACATGGATACAAGAATCTACATTAATTAGCCAAATTAAGTATGACTCAGGTTGCCGTCACAGACAAGGAGATCCACCACTCAGTATATTTTATAGATACAAATCAAAACCTTTTAACTCATCAAAGAAGTTACCAACACAACACATGCACCCATAAGCGTGCCTTTATCATCCAACACCCCCCTTATAGCAGAGTTCCAAGATAAAGTAGGTCTTTTCTAGGCTAGTAATGTGGTATCAGGATAGGTTAGGAAGGAATTTTGGGCAAAAGTGACTAGGAACTAGGATTTAACTCTCTTTGCCTTCAAATTCTCACTCACTTTTTCTCTCTCTCATTCATGCTTTACCATAATAACCCCCTTTTTTTAATACAAACACAAGAATCAGCCACCCTCAACTTAGGCTGATGCAATAAGTCAAGGTGTACATTGTCTTGAATAGACCAGGGCCAAATGCTCTAATTCAAATTCTAGACCAGCTTTCCATTAGACAGTTAATAGCCCTACAATAGCCACCTTTAACTTAGGTGTTTTTCCTAAGTATAGGTACACATTGCCCACTATTGTGCCAGGGCAAGAGTTAGGTGTCAATAGCTTAAAGAGAGTTAACTAGAATACTTGGTGATGAAGAAAAATTAACAAAGTCTCAAAGAAGGGTTCAAAAATGAGAAATTATTTTTGGTGGGTTTAATTATTTTGGCTAAGTGGACTAAATGCATAAGGTGGCCTGCCATCCCATCCTTATCTAATCAACTACAGAACAACATCAATTGAACCAGGAAAGTTCTAGGTACTATACTATGTAAGAACTAATACAAATACTCACACACACGGTGGCAACTGAGTCAAACTCATTCTACTGTTCTTAAGATTTGCATCACATGTCATGTATGTTTATAGATTAATGGCATATACATATTCACTAACAGTTGATCATATATCCTAAGGGGACCAAAGTAAACAGTCAAATAGAAACAGTCATAGCATGATTCCACATCATTTATCATCTGTATTCACCACAAGATACTAACACAAATAGCACTTTTATTTTATGGACCAACCTTAACAACATAACAAAACTTAAAAAAGAAAAAAATACAAGAAAAGAAAAATGCAAACTTAACATAATCCTAGACATACCGATTCTCCTAGATAGCACGTGGTAGGGTTCAGAATATCGGAAACACAACCCCCATGGTACAAGTACACCACCCCCACATAAAAAATATATGCATTGACCTCAAAAAATTAAATTAAAGTACAAAGGAATCGGTATACTTGTATTGCCTCTTATTCATCAGAGGCATCAGTGAAGTATGGTGAGGACCATGCGTCCTCATCTGGTGCAATGTTGGCCCCTATGGTTGTAGGGGCACTCAAAACCTTACCCTCCAGAATCGAAGGAATCATCTCTCAGACTGAGCCTAAACTTTCCCCCCTTGCTGGGGCAGCACTAGTAGATACTCCTATTGCTTCATCTTCCTTTTTCATTTTTTTCTTTATTTTTCTTTGATTTCTTTTGAGCTCTCTTTAGATCATGATGTTCTTGTTGCTTCAGTGATATTTCTGCTCTTTTTCTCCTGTTTTCTTCTTTCCTTGTAGCTCTTTCATCTATGTGCTTCTTTCCTTTATCTTTCACAGGTCGTTCCATTAGGTCCATAATACATTTATCATCGTCACTCACCACTAAGGCTGGGTCAAAAATAGTTTGTTGTGGTGGCCTTCCCTTTAACTCTACTATTTCATCCTTCGCCTGCTCAAATTTAACCATGAACTTGGCAAGATCAGGGAGAGATAATGCACCTAGCCTTTTGTTGATGCGGTGTTCCATGTTGTCTATCCTAGCCTAAATAGTTTGGAATGGACGGATTGCCTCAGCTATAATTTCGTCAATAAAAGACTTGAATTCTGACTCCTATTTATCTAACTATTTTTGAAACCTCTTTTGCAGCTTCACCGATTTTGCAAAATTTTCCTGCGTTAACCTATATTCGGCAAAGTCTGCTCCACCCATAGATAGTACGAAACCTGACCCTGCAGATGTACTTGGAGGCATATACTCAAGTATCACATAAGTGGTGATAGGCAAAGGCATACCTGCAGTAATTTTGGTAGCATCGGGAGTTGGTGCAGACTGAGTCTGGTAAGTGGGAGGCTTGGTGACATGCATCTCGAATTTTGAGTCATCTTTTGACTTCTCAATGTCTTGTCTATATGTAGCCTGGGCTGTATTTTTAACTTTATGAGTCATAGGCACACCTTCTTGCCTACACAACTTTGTGATCAAGCATGGGAACGATAATACACTGGTAGTTTTATGTGCCTTTATGAACATCTCATTTTCAATAATTTGGCCAAAGCCAGTTGGGTTTTATATTTGATACACCCAAATTACAACTCTCATTAGAAAGTGTAAGAGGTCGTTGTCAAATATAGAACCCAACTGGGTTGGGTGTCGAATCCTATAGGGAATACTATGTTCGCTAAGTATTCTGGATATTATTAGACTATTGATCAAAGGTTCCAGAATAAAAGGGGGGTTTGATTTATCTATTGTATTTAAATACTTGTCACAGAAAGTAATCCAACTGTAGATTGTATTACAAATAGTAATTCAGTAAGAGTAGTCAAACTAGAGTTATGGTTACTAAGATGCTTAAGCAGCTAGGGTTCTGAACTATTTTGAATTTTCAGTGAACAATTCTAATTGCAAGAGTAATTGAATTCTATGGTTTACCCATTAGTTTCTCAACCTATATGAGTATCTTATCCCTTAATTCTTCAAACTTAAGGAACATGTTATTTATTCAATTATATTCTCACATGGGTTGATTTGGTTAAGGAATCTACCCTCTATCCAAAGGTTAAAGCCTTTAGATTTATGTAAACCCTTTCTTTTCCCAATAAATACTTTTTTATTTGAACAAGTATTATTCTTGGGATAACTTTTCAAGTTTGCAACCAAGAAAAGTCATTAAAGTGAAGAGGGTTTATGCAATATGAATTAATTATGGGAAACTACTAGATTCACAACCCCCAATCAGCTATTCACATCAAGACTCTGATAACCCTAGTTATGGAGCTTAGATACACAATTCCACCTAAGAAAGAGAAGAAACCATTGTGTTATTCATATATTAATTCAAAGTTTACTTACAAAGGTCATAATTGTTGTTCTTCAATCTCTAATAAAAAATATGATAAAGGAATCTAGATCCACAAATCTCCAATGAATCTGAGAGAAAAACTTTATAACAAACTATTTTCACTATGGAAAACCCTAATAAAAAATAAAAGAGTCCTTATAAAAACCTAAAACTGGGTATTTATATGTTCCCTAGTCAAAAAGGATTTAAAATTCGAACTTAAAAACCCTCATCCAAAGTGACGGGCAAAGTGGTAGTCCATCGCAAGGCTGACGGTCCTTCATTTAGGTCGTCGCTGCTAATCCTGTAGAGTCACTTGCTGGATAAAACTGATGGTTAAAGTGGTGGTCCATCGCAAGACTGACGGTCCACCTTTTTGACCATTGCTGATGATCCTTGAAAGTCAAGTTCTAGATAGTCTTGACGGCCGAAGTGGTGGTCCGTCGCAAGACAGATGGTCCACTATGTTGGCCATCGCTGACTATTTCAGGATGCCTGGTTCTGTTTAGTGCTGACGGCCAAAGTGGTGTTCTGTCTCAAGACTGACAGTCCATCACATTGGTCGTCGCTGGGTCTTCTGAAGTCATGGACTCTATTTGAACTTGACAGTTGAGTTGGTGGTCCGTCGCAAGACTAATGGTCCACAATTTTGACCGTCAGAGGTGTTTTTCTTCTTATTTTTTGAGTTTTTTCCTTCCGCTAGCTCCTTACCCTGAAACACTAAAAACCAGCATTAAATGCAATCTTAGTTGCTTGAAAACATGCTTTTCCAAGAAAAAAATTAAAAAGATTTCGTCAAAAGCTGAAACATCAGTATCAGAGCCTATATTCATGTTCAATTGGGTGTCCACAAAGTCGTGTCAAGTAGAGTCTATTTTATGGGTGTGTAGTGCACCACACTTACAAAGAAGAGGCCCTTTCAGTAAGGAAAACTAAACCCATATAGCTCGTGTGTGCCTTTTTATGTTGGTTTAGCTACACTGTCTAGGATAATGTTTTAAAGTTCATGCTAACCCTTGTTACCTATCCCAACATATTTTATATATATGTATGTACAAAGTGTGCATGAGGATTTTTTGCTATGGTTTTTACTTGGCATTATTTTATCCTTTCCCTGAGTTACATGCTAGCTCTCGCCCCGCTAACCTTCTCTGGATGCTATATCCCCACGCGATGCAGGAACCAGAGACACTTCTACTTTTCCATTGCATAGTTAGGTTTCTTCTTGGGTTGTTCGTGAGTCATCTTTGAAGTGCTGAGCTTCTATTCTCTGAAAGGGTTATCATTTTCAAGTCTTGTTCAATTTATATTTGTGACTACTTTATTTGGATTCTTTTGGCTATCGTCGGAGGCATGTACCGACTTAGATTAGTTTTTGTCTGCTTAGAGGCTTTGTGAATTACTGTGGATTTGGATGGTTGTTGAAATTCTTAGATTCAGATCTGAGTTAGCTGAGTTGCCTATCTTGTTATATGTTTGGAATTCAACTTATCTTGTTATATGTTTGGAATTCATTCTCTTCTAGTTGTATTATGTTTGGCTAGGCAAAGCGGGTGGTCTTCAGTTCTTGGCGGACTTGGAATACCCATCACGGCCACGCTCTAGTTTGAGTCGTGTTGATTGACAAGGCCTTGATTCATTATGAGGCATCATCCCAAGTTAGTAGATAGTTGATTCCATAAAATATGTTCTTAACTACCCCGATTAAGCAATAACTTACTCAAGTCCTTCTGTGGTTTGTGAGATCGGGGATTGGTGCTCCGATTGTCTTATAGAAAGATATGTTGAGATTCCATCTTGATTTTCAGTGGGGTCAAAAGGGGATTAGTATGAGACTGAAGGTTAGATTAAATAATATTGAAGGGGCTAGACACAAGTTATGATTTATCAGAGTTCCTAGCATAGACAAATATGTTACATTTACTACAGATTTATAAGAGAGTAATGGTTACATTTTGGATATAGTTGGACACTATCAAAAGAAATCAGTGTAAGTGTCAATATAGGAAAAGACACCCTGTTGTAGTACAAATTCTTATAAAGATTAGAGGATGTTAAAGAGGAATGATTATAGAATCTTAGTATCCGGTGGTGGCGTATTAAAGAAATGGTGTGGGTATTAATGTAAACTCAAGTAAGTACCTCTTATGGATAAATAGAGATAAAGAAGTTGGTCGAGTAATTGAAAGACCCTCTTTGTAGAGTACACATAGTGAGATGCTCAAGGATGAATTTGTATCATGATATATTTATATTGCATATTTGGGGTACACAGATTGCTGACAGTTGGCTGAAGATGTCATAAGGTATATTGGCAGAGCATATTAGATTAGTTCCCTAAGAGAGAGATCGTCATGTGCATGTGTTCACCTGATACAAGTTCATCACAAGATCTCTGATGGTATCCTATTTTGGAGAATAGGGTTGGATCACCCTTATTGCTGGTGCTACTATAGAGATTCTGACATGGATGGGTTGACCTGATCAAAAGAACCAATGGTGGCTAACTCAGGTGTCACCAAGGGTTCATGAGATGACTTTATATGTGTTATAAAAGAACTATCCTGCTACAGTGTCTTTGATACCTTACTTGTTTATCCATTCCTCAGTCCTACATGAGCTACTAGATGCCGAGATCAAAAGTATATATCTCTTTATAGTAATAGAGGCATAGCTAACTTTAATCTTCCACCCAAGTAGAAGTAGCCATTGTACCGTCCAGAACTAGAAGTAGTATGCTTTCACTTGAGCCCTGACTAGATAATTAAAAGAAATATCCCATAGTGATAGAGTCATTAGATGCCCATAAAATTAAGTCATCATGAATTCATATTATGTGTTTCTTATAGTTTACTTGCTTGTAAGGTTATACATGCTACATGTTTTATAACATGATTGTTTACATGCTACTTGTTGCATAAGCATCTTAGTTTACTTTTTATGCATGCTTTAGAGGTTAATTATTTAAATGTTGTTTGTACTATAGATCTTGTGTGTATAGACTATAGTTAGATAGTATTATTTCTTATGTCATTTGTATATTCTAGATCATTCATACATAAGTTATATACTATGTAAACCATTTTTTATACTACTTATTTTATATAGAATGTCTTTGCTTGCTACAAATTGCATAGATACTGATTCATAGGTCATATGTTTTACAAACAATTTATTTCTATGTTATTTATATACTAGATCATTTTTATTGGAGGCTATATGTAGTATGAATCCTTATTTATATGTTACATGTTTTATAAGGACATGTGTTATGTCATATGTTATAAAGTAATCACATGTTGCATGACTCATATATTTCTTGTTTATACAATACTTTGCTATATAGAATATTTTTTGTAGGTAACAAAATGATTTCATTACCAAATGGCCAGTACAATTGTTCATAAAAAGAAATATTTTTGGATATCATTCCACAACCTGTTAAAAAAATCCTCAAGTCTATAATAACAAGCTACACAGAAATTATGGTCTTCAAGCAAGGGCGGACCCACGTTGCACCTTCGGGATGCACGTGCTCCCGGTAACTTCGTAAAAAATTATATATATATATAGAGAGAGATATAGGTATAGATACCCTAATATAATGTTAATATATTAAATAGTGCACCCTCAATGATAAAATTTGTTTGGGTGCATTGGTCTGATACTCAAAGTTGAGCACCATTTGGAACCCGACATCGCGAGTTCGATTCCTGGCGGGGCCGGAGAGCTATATCTTTTTTTATCCCTTTAATTTGTTCTACCTCAATTTAAAATAAATTTTACTAAAAATAACACAAATACACAACTTATATTTCTAATATTACAAACAATCCCAACTCTCTAAACATATTACAAAAATCCCAACATATACATAGAATGCTATGTATATTGGCTATGTTATGTATATTAATAGGGAGAAATATTAAAGTAATTAAAAAAGTGGGAGAGAGTGTAATTACTTCCAAAATGGTTGGTATTTATGTTATTTATAACACACAATTCCCCAATTCCTAAGCTGCCAAGCCCAAATGATATTGATGTATTCCCCTCCAAATCCCTAAAATATTTTTTCCAAACCCAAAAGTCCCTTCAAACAAATTTTTCTTTCTTCCAAGTTCCATCCCTACATTACCTTTATTCTTTGTAATTTTGTGGGTATTGACGATAACATATCGTAAATTCTTTACTATTAATTACTTTTTTCCTTATGAATCGTCTATTTTGTTTCTGTATCACTGGATAAAATTTAGATGCTCATGGATATTAACATGCTTTTTAGTTGAAATGGTAATAGATAAAATAAGGTATTTTTTTATTTCTCAATTTAAAGTACTAATATTTTTTCAAAATTCTAATTGCAACCTATGGAAGGAGAGGTGCAATTCCCCTATTAGTAATGTTATGTTCACTTATATTTTTGATGAAAATATTATTTTGTAGGAATTTGTTATTGATTCTTGTGAACTGAAATTGTTAGATATTATTTTCCTCAACCAAGTTCTAGTTTTAAAGACAATCCTCCTCGTCTTATAAAGAATTTGATGTGAATTCACTTAAATCCGATCCTGAAGAAACAAAATCAATCCATGAATATGACTCTACGATATGAGATTAAGTGAGAAGACACTATATTCAATAAGGGCCTTGTCAACCGGATCTAGGTTTTAAGTGATTGTTTAGTTTGTTACATTGAGAAAGAAGGATAAGCAACGATGCAATCACTGACCATTTTTAGAATATGAAAATGCGTCAATGTCTAATATGAAAGGATGGTCTACTTTTGTTATATTAGCTCTAAATTAATGATATTTGATCATTTTGAAATTTATACTTTGCTAATAATTGTTTGCAATTTTTAAATTTAAAAGAATTGTATGCCAAATTAGGTAGTTGATAATTGACATGACTTAATTAAAGATAATGGTGCACCCGCTATCTTCAAATCCTGGGTTCGCCTTTGTCTTCAAGACAAGTATTTAGTGACAACTCTCCATTCTTTGATGTTAATTTCTCAGATCTTTAGTTCATCAATCTAGTTGTAGTCTGCTTTTTGTTCTAATAGATTCGGAAGTTTCTTTTCTTCCATAAAAAATAAATAGTACCAGTTACCATCATCTATAGATATAAGCATTTGACCTTCTTTTTGCTGCATGAAGTTCAATCGTTTTAAGCACACCATTCCAGTTGATAGGATACCCGATAGCATTTTATATGAATGTACATTAGAGGTTATTTGTTAGAATATTATAGATGTCATGGCTTACTTATTTCTCTATCATGTCCTGTATAATTATTCATTTTTAAGTATTATACATTTGCAAAGCTCATGTGATTAGAATGTTAAGTTTTACTACCCATATTACATATGTTTTAATTGTTTATAGGTTGTATTTTTTATATATTCATTAATTATAGTTCACATTTTAATATGTGACAACCAAGTTATTTACATGTTACCTGCTCTCACATAGTTAAGGTTAAAGCATTATGTATTTTCATAGTTTACTTACTATATAATTTTAGGTATCTATCAATTCAGAGTTCACATGTTTGGATGTAGTAAATTAGTCTCTATAAATCATAAGTTTTATATATTATTTTCTCACTTTCTATCCTAATTATGGTGCAATTGTTTGGATATTACGTGTTTCACTGCTTATTTATTTAGAAATGATCAAAACTTGTTTGATTCATATGATATACATTTATTTGTTGATAGCGTATGGGTTTATAGAGTGTGGATTTGTCTATTTGAGTGTTATTATTGACACAATCATTGATTATGATTAACTCACCTGCAATCTATGTACTTTTATAATTCTAGAGCCCATGTATTTAGGTGCTTTTACAGTTCACATGTCTATATGTAGTAAGTGAATTAAATATATGTTTATATATTTATTTTATTTTTTTAAAAGCACACATACTGAGTATATTTAGGGTCTTCCCTCTTACATGATAATAGGATATATTTTGTGACAAACTTGCTCTTCACTTACATGCATTTTTATTTGTCGTCCACCCATTCCAATGTTATTTTGTAGTTTATATGTCTTAGTTTTTTCTTTTACAATTCATAGCATATGGATTACATTCTTATATGATTTACTCTATCATAAGTTACCTATTTATTGGGGCTTATAGTTTTTAGGTTAAAGTACGTGGATACAGCTCATGCATTTATATGATTACATGCCCTTTGTTGTTTTTTGCCTATAGATTATAATTTCTATACAATCTAACTGTTTAAATGATATGTTACCTTTGTGTCTATCTACTTGAATGGATAGATAAGGGTTCAATTATGCTCAATTAGAGGGTATAGTGGGATGACCTATTCAGTTATCTATAGGATTATTTAAAATAGAAGTAACCTATTACAAAATGATGAGAAATAATATTTTTCATTGATGGACTTAAATATTAAGACAATTGCCATCCAATATAGTGATTACATCATTTGCAACTGTGTATGGTATCATGTTAGATCTCTTACTTACCTGTTCTAAAAGGAAAATCTATAAAGAGGTAATTACTTATAATAGTCATGTTACAATCAGACCTCCTACTTGCAAAATTATGCTTATGATATTATCAGATAAAATCTCCCGACATGGAGTACAAGATAAATTACATTATAATCTTCGTGCGAGTGTTATTTGAGTGTAAGTTCAATAGGAGCCCCATGTATTATCTATTGAGTACTGTATTTGTTGTGACACTTTGTGAAACGTATTAGGATATATTCTGGCTAACTGACAAGTTTCTGATAGGCCTATTTAGAAAGAAAATTCTGCAATTTTTTTTGAAAATTTGAGGAGTTAGCCACATTTTAAGGCCTTATGATGGGGTAAAGTGAGATTAGAAATTGTTAAATGATCTATTGGATGACTTTCTTAGTTATGGACTAGAAAGTAGGCTACAAACATCATTCAAGGATGAATGATCCTACGTGGGGATATTGTAGCACCTCAGAAGTTTTGAAGATAAGTTTAATATTATAAACAAGCACAAATCTTAATTTATAAAGAGTTATGTGGTGCACATATCTCAAGGAAACTATAGCGTATATATATAATTGTAGTGTATATAACTTGTATGGTTATTTTTAGAGGAATAAAAGATAATTGAGTAATTTTTATTTAACTTCATCATATGTGGAAAGCGAGGAAACTTTGTTGTTCCTAAAATATGTTAAAAGTTAAGAGAAATAGGAAAAATGATTTTTGATTTTTGGAAAAACAACAACGACAGTACTAACACCCTTTTCCTTCTACTTTCAATCAGTAACATAAGGGGAAAATTGAAGGAATAAAGAGGAAAGTATGCCCATACTTATAATGACCGTCTAGGTAATTTTCTACCTTTTTTCTATGTTTTGCCAATTAGAGATTTCCTATAGATGCACCAAGTCATTTGTGACTTGCTAGAGTAGACAATTCAGTTATCGGGCAGTTAATTTAGTTTTTAGAGCCAATTCCATATTTTCAAGCCCTCGTTGGTAAAAATTGGTTACAGAGCAAAAAGTTTAGTCAAATGACCTCGTATGCCAATTATGTCAGTTCCATCAGCTTTGAAATATCAATTTTAGGTTAGGTGTACCTTTGAAACAAGTCCGAATGATTTCGAACTCATTTTGAGCTATTGATCGAAAATTTATAAAAATGGCCCATGGGTGTGGGGCCAACCTTTTGTTGAAACAATCTCAAATGAAAATTTTGACAGCATCATTGAGTTATAAATGTCGATTTTTGATACGGTTGGGGCAGCCTCCACAAGTACACGGCCTTTCACACGAAGCCAAGCTCGGGAATTACAAGAACTCCAAGCCTTGTTCATGCAAATGGCCGTGTGTGAGTTGGTGATTGAACCAACCAAGGACCTAAACGTTTTTATGTGTGAAGAGAGGTCTTAATGTGTAATAAACTACTCTTCAAGGTTGGCACAAGAAGCAAGGGCGGATGGGTCATTTTACCCCTTTTGTTTGTAGTATAAATAGAACATGTTAGAGAGTTATTGCTTAGTTTTTGAATGCTGATTTTTGTAACCTAAAACACTAAACATTTCACTCTCTCTCTCTCTTAGAAGCCGCCCCAATTATCTCACAAGTAGAGGGATACTTGTGTTGTCTCTTTGGCTAGAAACAAGGGTTTTGAGGTCGTTGAGTGCCTCTTGGTCCTCGTAAGAACTTGGTGTTTATATTCATTAGACTTAGGGTCCTCTCTTGATGTTAGGGTTCTTAGTTTCTTGAATGTTATATGTCAAGTTATCTATCTTTCTTTATCTTGTTGTTGTTGCTGATTTTGTTATCTTAAAGTCTAGTGAAGCCGTGTGGGGCTCTTTTCGATTCACTAGCATTGTTATCTATCTTGTTGTTCTTGTGTTGTTGGGCTGAAATCCGAGCCTACTTGAAGCTCTTGTTGTTGTTGGTTTGATTTTGTATCAATTTTGATAGGGTAGCATAGTATATTTGTATTCATAATATTCTTAATGAATCCCAGGAGATTGTCTTGGAATTTTTCAAGTCCCTAGTTGGTGCACCACTCACCTGGTGCATCCTCTTAAGCATAACTTGGTGTTTAAGCAAAGGCTACTTAAGCAACCAATTAGTCGCTTGAGTGACCAGTCTGCAAACTAGTGAGATGCTTCAGTGGATCCAAGTCCACTTAAGTGAATTCCTCTTAAGCGGAACATGCAGAAATGACGAGTACCACTTATGTGGTACTTTTCCTCTTAAGCGGTGACCGCATAAGCGGTCCATTTTCCGCTTATGAAGCACCCAGGTGGCATTACGTGGCCTAATAGCCCGATGTTTCTCCCCATTTCCCATTAGATCATGAGCTTAGAGTCCTAAATAGTGAAAATTGAGGAACAATTTCTAGGAGATTTTGGGGTGCTTATGAGCTGGGATTACTCATTTCTTCCATAAATTCTCAATAAGTAAATTCTTGATAAGCTTTCATTAAATTCATAGTTAATTTTTTAATTATTTCCCAAAATACCTAGATTCTTGTTGATTTTATTTTAGCACCATTTAAGCTTGGAATTTACTCATTCTTTAGGGTAAATGTTTCTTGAGCATAGAGAGATGTGTTGACGGTTTCAAAAGTGCAATTTTGCAAGAGGGCGCCACATAAGTATTTTATGTAATTTTGAACCCAAAGAATAACAATGCAATATAGGTACCATTGTTCTCCTATTGATAAGTTTATTACAATTTTTTTAGCGTGTCACTGATTTATTGGATTTCACTACGCTTTCTTCGGCTTTCAGGTAGGCTAGGTTTACTTTTCTTATAGATTGGGCTAAATTGTAATATATTTATGATAATGTGCTAGATGTGGGTTGGAAGTTAGGTCTTGGATGCATGTTTAGTACAATTTGTACCTTTTAGCTTATGAAGGGACCATAAATTAGTATAATTGACTTAGTTACTCATTCTTTAGGTGAAATATCTATATTAGGACTAAAGTGTGGCTTAATTAATATCTAGAAGTGAATTTAGATACTTTAACCTACTTTTCTTAGATTGGATTTTGTTGATTACTAATAGGCACATGCCAAGTCTACTATTAGCTCCTTGTCGATTTTATTGACGTCTTATATCAGATATATATATATATATATTAGAACTCCAAGAGGTTTAGACGTATGATTTTTTATGCCAGATTGATACTTGAGAGATATTACTAATTTTTGTACGAGCCCGGCGATTTATGGTATTGAGTTCCTATTTAAGTTCGGCAAATGATGAAATAAGTTTCAATTAAAGTCCAAAATTGAGAGGTTACTTATGATGGTTATGGAGCCAATTCGAATCTAGTGTTTATAGCATGGAAGGATTCACTATTATGATTTTGAGATACATGTATTTAGTATATTTCTTATTATTACTTCTCTTTGATTGTACCATTTGGGATTATGGGGGCCTGCATTAGATTATTTACTTTTTCGTACTTATTGGAATATGGGGGGGTTAGTTTTACAGTAATAGTTATGCTTTCCTTCTCATTATTGTTGTCTTATTTATTTAATTATAGTATTTAGAGTGTTATTCCAGGTTTGTCCTCTTACCTTGACTTAGTTTATTCGTATCATATTTTTATTATATTTATATTATGATTTATCTCAATTGGCCGATGATGCCTATTGAGTACCTGTGGATTTGGTATTCATACTATACTTTTGTTCCTTTTTGGTGCAGATCCTACTACTAGTGGCTGCCATTGATACTGAAATGTATGTGGGGCAGAGTTCAAAGATAGGGTGAGCTCTCAAAGTTGGAGTAAAACTTTTCTCCTTCTTATATTTTTCATAGTCTTTCTATATTCATGATTGATGTATATTTGTCTATTTTAGTATTCGTATTATTTTGGTTTTGTGGTTCTTAGACTAACATTACTAGGTTATGGGATGATATTATTATCTTATTTATCTTTCGTTTTGTTGTTATTTTGTGATTTATTGTTGTAAGCTTTTACTTATATTATTCCGGCATTTATGCCATTTCCCGCCAAATTAGACCATTTCTTATAGATTTGGGCTATGGTTTGGCTTATCTACTAAGTAATAAGGTAGGTTCCATCACGAGTCATAAATTAGGTTATGAAAAATTTGTATCAGAGTGCTAGGTTAACTAGTACTATTGTTACAAGAGCAAAGGTCTATTAGAGTCTTGTACATTAGAACGATGATGTCCATTTCCTTTCTCGGGATGCTATAGGACATTTTTAGGAGACCATCACTTCTTTCACTGATTTCATGGTAAGATTAAGAGTTGGGTTTTAAATATTTCTTTGATTTCAGTCTTTTGTAGATGGCTAGGGCACCTGCTAATGCTACCCGAGATAAGGACCTCAAGTTCGTGACTATAGATCCTACCATAATTTGTGGATGACCCCGAGGTTATGGACAATCGATAGATGTAGTACCAGTTAGATACCCTGATATGGGGCCTTCATTAGACCCTATTCCTGCTCCCATACCAGTGATTCCTCCACCCCAGCCAGTGGTGGGCCATGGACCAGCCCAGACTCTATTAGGATTTATATTTTCTTCACTACTTAGAAATGCATTGGTTCAGGTCTTGGGATGAGTTTATGGTGAACTATCTTATGGTTCTCAATCTACATACCAGAGTGTTACTGAGCGAGGAGCATAACCTGTATTTTTGGCTCCTAGAGTTGAGGTCTCTCTTGCACTAGTGGTTTCTTAGCTGATAGCTACTTAGACAGTGGTTGCCCAACCTTCTATGTCTATTTAGGAGTAGAAAATAATGGGTAGATTCTTTCAATTGACTCCACCTAAGTTTTCTGGTGCACCAAACAAGGATCCTTATGAGTTCTTGGTTGCTTCCAAGGATAGGATCCGTATTTAGGCCTTATTGAGACTAGTGTGGGGGAATACACTACTTTCTTGTTGGTTTTGGTAGGCCAACACTGCTGGATAGGTCATCTTGATTCCAGGCTAACTGGATCTCCCCCATTGACATGGGCTCAGTTCTCTGAGGTTTTCTTGGAGAAGTATTGCCTTGCAGTCTTAGATATCATTTGAGAGACTAGTTCTAGAGATTAGAGTAGAGCTCTATAATTGTTGTAGAGTATGAGGCTCAGTTTCATTAGTTAGATAGATATGCTATTTCTATCTTGCTGATCGATTATGGGTGGTTTGGTGCTTGATGTCACCCAAATTACACCTCCAAAAAGTGTAAAGAGGTCGCTATTTAAATATAGAACCCAACTAGGTTGGGGTCAATCCCACGAGGAATAGGTCAGAGATCTATCATGAGATTGCTAATGTAATTTGAAATTGTGGTAAGTAAAAGGGATTCTTTTGAAAATAAGAGTAATAGTATCAATGCTGGGAAATTAAGGTTGTTATCAATATGAGACGATTATTAGGATTGTGTTTCCTCTAACTTCATAACTCTATAAACTATTCATTCTTGTCAATCTATCTCGATGCCTTTCATACAACATCTAACAAGTTATGTATCACCTAACCACTCTCGACCTTAGTTTGGGTGAATTTCACTCATCTCCTCTAGGTCTTAGAGTATTGAATTACTAATCCTTATTTTATGATCTGATATTAATTATCTTCACTTGATTTCAAGTTAATTAGATGAAGGATGATATCTTCAATTAACTATTGTCATCTCATTTTCTTAATCTCTAGCTCAAGCTCGAGAAAGTATCAAATACGGAGAGTTCCTAACATTTGCAACCAACAAAAAAGCAATCAAACAAAAGGAAACCTAAATACATGCAAGAATACCATTCAAGAATAACTTCGTACTTAACTTGCTCTACTACTTAACCTGCTTTGCTAATCCATTAGGGTTCCCACAACACTAGTAATGGGATTTAACGACTCATAGTTGTAAGAACACACATAGATTACATAGATGAAAACAAATTGACAAACTTACAAAGAATAAAAATGAAAATCCAAAATCTCAAATTTATTCTAAACACTAAAAACCAAGAACAATAATTCCAAGATGAATAATGTATCTTGAACTCAAAAAAATGTCAAAAGTGTATAAAGTGCATAAACTAATAATGAAACTTCCAAAGGTTATTTACAGATACAAAACAAAACCTATCCTAAACAATATAGGAAACTAGAGTCAACATCAACTCACGATTCGTAGGTTGAGTTGTAGGTACAACCCACTAATCATGCCTTGGATCGTTGAAATATGAGTGATATATTAAAATTTGCAAAATCTTTGACCTACGAAGCAACCTACTGGTTGTAAGTGGCACCTACGCCTCGTAGGTAGGCTTATGGAAATCAGGAAAAATGTATTATATTAAGAATATCAACTCACAATGAAACTCATCGATCGTAGGTACTACACACGAGTCGTAGGTTGACTCGTGGGTAGACTTCTCAATAACTCTTCATCCCCTTTCTTCTCATTCTTTAATCCGAACTCTATTTTCTTATAAAATGAACACAAACACACATCACATCTGATAAGTATACCTAAGAACTTGCACAATTTCCTTGTTTTAAGCATCAAAAGTTTTGTGGAACCATGTCATATGAACACCCTCAACTCAGAATGTTTGCATAATAGGCAACTGACACATAAAAGGCAAACCTCATGCTTAACTAAAAGAAACCTAAGTAGCCTATGACAGCTAATTCATTTTATCTCAAATTTCATAACTCCTCATATTAAAAAATTTCAAAAAAACTAAGAGGATCCATGTAGCACAACAGTAGGGCAAAAAAAAATCAAGCAATGGCATTAGATTATGAATAAACAACCAAGCATATCTGAGTAGGACCGAGTGTTTTGATAAACTGAGTTTCTCAAACTGAGAATGCATATCTGATGCATGGGTAGCTGATTTATGAATGTAGGACTGAGTGTTTCGATAAACTGAGTTTCTTAAACTGAGAATGCATATCTGATGCTTAACTGATAAGTTGAATCCATGCATATCTGATGCATGATTATATGACGATATGATACATGAATGCATGACTGAAAGTACTGATAAGCTGACCACACATATCTGATGCGTGAATACATGACTAAACTGACTCACGAACATGCGACTGAACATAATGGTAAAGGCACTAAGACTAATCTGAAACATAAGAACATGACTGATTCTACTACGTGACATATGGACTGAACATCATGAACTGAACTGAACCTCTGAATACTTGACTTACAGCTAAGGTCTAACTTAAAGGTCAACTTATGAGTACCCTCTATTCTAGAATGAATTCGTTATGCAAGGGGAAATTGAAGGATCTAAGGCACGAGAGAGTTAAGAGAAAGTGGGGTATCTCCCCCTTAGGACGCTATGTCCCTCTAAGAATGCTTACCTTACAGAGTTACTGGGTGATGCACAGGGCATCTACGAACTAGATTATAACTAAACTTCGGGAGTCTGAAACTAATGCATGATGCATGAGATTAACTGAACTTGAAACTACTAGGAGGTTCTACCTTGAAATAGTTACTTTCTCTGAGATTTTGTATAGCATGAATAGATGCAAGGATGAGAAAACAAGCTATAAAAATCTGACAGCACGATTGCTAAACTGACTTGCTGGATTTACTAGCTAACTCATACTAAGACATATGCTCGAATGAGAGAAAAAGATCTAACAATGCATACTATGAACATGAAATACTTGTAACTTACCCGAATCTAAGTCAGGGAAACTTTCTGAATTAGGAAGGGTCTGGAGTGCATAAAGTCTATTCTGACACTGACCAACCTTGCTGACGCAACTCCTTACCCCTCTATGCTAGAAATCTGCACTCTTGCATCATGTGGCCTGACTTGCCACACCCAAAGCATACATCACTGCCTGCCATACATGTACCTAGATGATTCTTACCACACTCTTCGCAAAGCGGATAAGTAAGACCTCTATTTTCACTACCCTGGGCCTCAGAGCCTGGCGCTCAATCATAACAGTCATTTTTGGACTTAGGTGCTGGTACACTAGCTGAGGATAGAGCTGGGACTAAAAATTTCTGACTATGCTAAGAATGGTTACCACCCTGTGACTTAGGTTGAGCAAAGATAAAACTACCTGTCCTTGCTCTCTTACTCTGTCTTTCTCTCATCCTAATCTTCTGCTCCTCTATCTGCTGAGCATGTGTCATAAGTCTAGCTAAAGTCATATCACTATTCAATATGGCAAATCTGCACTCGTTTACCATACTATCATTCACCCCTAACACGAACTTACTCATCTTAGCTGTACCGTCTTCAACCACATGAGGGGCATATCTGGCTAATTGAGTAAACTTGAGAGAATACTCCTTTACCGTCATACTGCCCTGCCTGAGTTTGATGAACTCTAGTACCTTATCTTCTCTAAGATTTAGCGGAAAGAATCTATCAAGGAAAGCAGAGGCAAACTCCTCCCACTCTATAGGGCCTGCATCATCTAACCTTTCTGACTTCCACTGCTTGTACCAAGTATGAGTGATATCCTTTTATTGGTATGCGGCTAACTCAACACTCTGAACAGTAGTAGCCTTCATAACATCTATCACCTTCTAAACCTTATCTACAAATTCCTGCGGGTCCTCATCTGACTTAGACCCTGTGAAGAAAGAAGGATTTATTCGGGTGAAGTCTCAAATTCTAGCTGCAGCTGAATTGGCCACTGGGTTGTCCAGAACAATAGCTGGTCGTTCATTCTGGGCAGCGACTGACTGAGCAAGAGTGGTGAATGTGGACCTGAACTCCGCATGAAAAACATGATCTCCCAAAGGTTCTTCGGGCTGAGGGGCTGACTGATTCCCGTTTCTTCTTTTAGGAGGCATGTCTGTAGAAGAAAGAGAGAAGTAGATTAGACTGAGATTATGCTCACTGGCACAACATGAATACTGAAAGAAGGAAAATTGTTCCTAAAACATCTCATACCCTCCTACACATAAGTGTGGTACACAAGACACGCATGTACAAGACTCTACTAGATGCGGCTTTCAGACTTCCTAGGACTCTATTGAACCTTAGGCTCTGATATCAAGTTTATAACACCCCGATTTTTTGAACCGGAATGCTACACGGTGCTCCTGATCCCGAAGGACCACAAGCTAACCCATGATTGATATCTATACCTGTACACTGCATAATATAACATGAAAATGCAGAAATATGAACTGAATGACCATAAGGTTCAAATCTGAATAAACATCTGATAAGACAATGTCTGAAAATGGTATAATAATACCAAAACAAATCTGAAATAACTGTCTGACATGCTATAGTCTGGAAAGCCTCTAAACTGTCTGAATAAGGAGTTGATGGGACATGTCCCCAACTAACTCCATCTAGCAACTGAACTAAAATAGCAAATGAAGCAATAATCATATCATCCTCGACTCCAATATCACCCTTAATCCTCGTCAACACATGATATAACACTTGATTTTCTTTAATTTCAGCACCAGAGATGACTGAGCTACTTTCTGAATGAAAATACTACCATCCTTAGAGTCCAAGAGACAAACACTTAGGTTAACCAAACAGTGAATATCCTTTACCAACTCCCGCTTCTCCTTATCCACATGATCTTGATTAACCATAGATAACCTGCTAAGAGCATCAACAACCATATTAGTTTTACCTTGATGGTAGTGAAGACTCATGTCATAATCCTTGAGAAGATTGAGCCATCTCCTTTGCCTAAGGTTATTCTCTTTCTGAGTAACCACATACTTCAGACTCTTATGATCAGAAAAGATGTCCACATACACTCCATACAAAAAGTGATGCAAGATTTTCAATGCGACCACCAAAGATAAAAATCCCAAATCAAGAGTTGGATAATTCCTCTCATGCACCTTCAACTGCCTAGTGGCATAAGCTATCACCTTACCATGCTGCATCAAAACGCAGCCAAGCCCCACATGGGATGCATCACAATAGACCACAAACCCATCAGTGCCTTCAGGCAAAGTCAAAATTGGAGCCAAAGTTAGCTTGTCTTTCAGCTTCTCAAAACTATACTCGCAAGCATCAAACCACAAGAACTTTCCCTTCTTTTGAGTTAATTTAGTCAATGAGGCATATATAGGGGAAAAACTCTCCACAAACCTCCTGTAGTACTAACTAAACTTAAAAATCTCCGAATATCGGTTAGAGTCGTGGGTCTAGGACACTTCTTAACCACTGCAACCTTTTACAGATCTACCATGATCCCATCTCTAGAAATAACATAACACAGAAAGGTGACAACATTAACAAGAATTCACATTTCAAAAACTTGGTCTACAACTGCTGCTCTCTCAAGGTTTACAACACCACACAAAGGTGATCGACATGATCCAACCCGCTCTTAGAGTACACCAAAATATCATCTATGAACATAATGTCGAATAAGTCCAGAAACTGATGGATGACCGACCCTATTCATCAAATTCATGAATGTCGCAGGCATTGGACAACCCAAAAGACATAACCAGAAACTCAAAAGTCCATACCAGGCATGGAAAATAGTCTTAGGGATATCCTCCTCCCTAATCCTTAACTAATGATACCCAGATCAGAGATCAATCTTGGAGAAAAACTTAGCACCCTGCATTGATCAAACAAATTATCTATCCTCACAAGAGGGTACTTATTCTTTGTCGTCACGTTATTCAATTTCCAGTAATCAATACACATCCTATGGGAACCATCCTTTTTATGCATGAATAATACTGAAGCACCCCATAGGGATATGCTAGGACAAATGAAACCCTTGTCTAAAAGATCTTTTAGCTGCTTAAGCTCCTTCAACTTAGACAGAGACATTCTTATATAAGAATAGAAATTGGATGAGTGTCGGGAACAAGATCAATCCTAAACTCAATCTCCTATCAGGAGAAAACTAGAAAGATCATTAGGGAAGACCTCAGGAAATCAATTCACCACAGGGATAGAATGCAAAGAAAAACCCTATGAGTTAGAATCTTTAACCCAGACCAAATAATAGAGACAACCCTCAGAGATTAATCTTAGAGCTCTAAGATATGATTTGAACCTGCCCTTAGGAGTTATGGAACCGCCCTCGCACTTAATAATTAGATCATTAGAAAATTTAAAGACAACCTTACAGGTCCGACAAAATAGAGAAACATAACAGGAGTGCAACCAATCCATCCCCAATATGACATAAAAATCCTATCTAATTCAAACAGATCCACCACAGTTTCGTAACTACCAATCGATACCATAACCCTCTTAAGACTCTTCTAGAGATCACAGAGTGACTTACCGAGGTAGTAATAGAAAAAAGGTCCCAAAAAACCTCAGGACCAAAATCAAAGTGCACAACCACAAATGGGGTCACATAAGATAAAGTGGACCCCAGATCAAATAAATAGTATATATCATAATAAAAGAGTATCAATATACCAATCACGACATTAGGCGATGCTTTGAACTCATGATAAGTTTTGAGAGCATAAAATGGTTGTAACTAGTGCCGGAGCTAGATAGTGTACCCTTCGATATCGGAGCTGAAAAAGAAGCAACCGGAACCTTGTTTGCCCTCAAAGAAACTTTACCAATAGGATTGATTCTAAGAATATACCCAGGGTGATCAAAGTTTAGACACTTGTCCTTACCCTTATCATAGAAACCCCGATGCAATCGACCATAAAATCTGCAAGAAGGATATGATGAAGCTGACTGAGCTTTACTAGCCTAAGATTGGGCACCCTGTGCCCTAATATTTTTGCCACTATGCAGACGCCTGTCACCCAAAAGCTTTGGGTAGGGAGTATTAGCCATCACGTAAGACCTATAATTTCCCTACTTCTTCTTGGGCCACTTACCACCATCCCTGCTACTCTGCTGTTGGCCAACACCCTACTTAAAAATCCTAAATTTTTTCCCTGCCTCTCTACTATCTCAGCCTGCTTTCTCTTCTCCACTTCTAACTGATACACGTATACCACTAACCTGAAGATATCCATGTCTTATTTAGAAGGGTAGCCATACTCTCTAAGATCAATTCTCTGGACAAACCTGAAGAGAACTTCCTTATTTTAGCCCTCATGCTAGAAACCAACTTTGGATCATAAAGTGATAACTAGTGAAACTTCAAGGTATATTCCTTGACTGACTTCTAACTTTGCTTCAGATTGATAAACTCTTCCGCATTCGCTTCCCTCAACTCATAAAGAATGAGGCAGTCTAGAAAAGCATTAGAAAAATCTTCCTACAAAGATGACTCAATATCACCAACACTTTCCTTATCCCATTCCTCGTACCATTGGTACGCCACATATTTTAGTTCATAGGCAGCAAACTCCACGCCCTCCACATTAGTGGCATGAATAACATAATTTTTATTTCATATCATCCAGAAAACCTTAAGGATCCTCCTCAGGCTTAACACCTATAAAGGTCAAACGATCAACCTCATGAACTAGCCAACCCTTGTGACCTAGAATATGGTGTAACAAGAATACCATGCTTAGATGGAGAAGGTACCAATTATGCCAATATGTAAATAGACAGACAAAACTCAGCGTTCATTGCTTCATCCTAAGGAGCTCAAGAAGGACTAGAGGGAACCAGTGGAATGCAAGGACAAATAAGAGTTAGACCCCTAGACTGTGTGTGGACCCTATAAGTAGATCGTGCCCCATCAACATTGTACTCAGTTGGGATAGAAGAGTTCCTGTGAGCTTTAGATTGTCGAGGAGGTATGATCTAAAAAGCAAAAAAACATGGGTTATAGGAGAATTTAGGACCTTAGACTCTACAACTCAAAAATAGAACACAAGAAAGAGAAATGTTGCTAAATACCTCGTAGCCTCACCCTTATGAGTGTTGCACGCTACATATCCTTAAAAGACTCTACTCGACACAGCTTTATGGACTTCCAATCAACCATAAACCTATGGCTCTTATAATAATCGAACATGACTCAAATAATGGACTAGTCGTGTAGGGTTCCTCAAGTTCAATCGGGACTGGAGACCACCCCCAACACCAGACCATAACCGTCCTACAACCCATTTCGAATAAATTTTAAACATATAGCAAGATAGAATAATAATAGATCAAAAAAATTAATAAATTTCATAACCATAACAAACTAAACATCCAACCAAATATCCAATCGGTATGAACCCCAATGCCAATAGCAATACCAAGGATGACACCAATATTAACACTTCCATGCCCATAGTAGTCACACAAAGAATCTAACAGAAAATTAGGAATATCCAGTTAGGACATGCCCCCGACCACAGCAAAAACCAAAGTCCAAGAAACAAAAACAAAGAAAAGAAGTCCATAACATGAAATAGAGTCTTTTGGATTATGGAAGCTCACAACTTCAGTCTAACTCTGAGCTATCCTTAAATCCAAGTCACTTAGAAGAAGGAATAGTATGGCCAGTTCCTGCATCGCGTTGGGATACAGTGCCCTAAGACGGTTTGCGTAATAAACTCTAGCATGAACTCAGGAATAAGGATAAAATAATTCCATTATTTAAAATAAAAGTAATTAACCATATGCAATCATATACGTAAATACTATGCCGGGAAAGAGAATCGAGTTTAGCATCAATTAAAACTTTAACCTGGGTTGTGTTGCTTGACCATCCTAAAACTACCCAGGGGATATATTAGTTCAGTGTTACCTCCTGAACGGGATCCAGTACGTGAAGTCGCATGAATTGGAGATATCATAGGTGTTAGGGATTCTCGTGTACTCTTCGCCCTCTATGGTACATATATAGAAGTATAAACTTAGGGGATTCCCGTGTACCCCACAAGTAAATGGTCACCATGACCAACACTCACGTTGGCAAACATGAGTTTCTAGTGTCCGTACATCAGACTCACAATTTCATGGTTAACTATCACAACCTGTTATTATTTCCTAATTAAAACCTTTAACATATAATCAAACCATCAATTCAAGAATTTAATTACCAACGAATTATGAAGTGGTATCATAATACCGACTATAGCTTATAAATGTCATTTGAAAACACTTAGGGGATTCCCATGTACCCCGTAAGATTTCCAATTGAACTAAAGCAATGGACACCAAGGCCTTTCAAAGTTTTTACAACCATTTAAACCAATTTGGGTTCCATTACCATATTATGCAATGCAAGGTTTTCATTAATAGTCAAACTATGTGACAAAAATCATTCTCATAGGCATTTTATCAAACATGTTGACGGCAAATAGTTCCAAAACTAAGTACCAATTAACCATTTCCATGCAACCACATGTTCAAACCACAATTATAATATGAAAACCACAACTAAAACATGGGAAAACAAAATCCAACCTAGAACAACCAAAACCCCCAACACATATTTCTAAACCAAATCAATACCATAATAGTACCATGAAAAATGATTCATTAAAAAATGCTTTTAGTTAAACTAACAATGAGGGAGGAGTAACATACCTTAGACACCAGAGAAGATGGAGAGAAACCACCCTTGAAAGACCTAATTGATCACCTTGAGTAAACCCTAGCCTTTTCTTGAACCGAGAGTTTCAGATAGATTTACGAGTATTTAGAGAGTGTTTGATTGAAAATAATAGGTTAAGGAAGCCTCCAAAGGTGTTTTATGTTGTGGGGTTAAAAGGGGTTAAGAAGGTAAATGTCTAGAATACCCCCAAACTTAAACTATAGAAATTGCTGCAGGTGGGTATGATTGGATTCCCAACTTGTACCCACATCATACGAGTGGTACCCTCCAATCGTATACAAGATAGAAAGTTGGACACCACATTCTGTGGGATATATGACTCACTTGCCCAACTCATGACCAGACCATACGACTCGTATGTCCTGGTGTACCAAAGAAAAAATCAAAATAGGTTGGATATGGGACAATATACGGCTAGACTATACCATTCATACGCTATCCTCATTACCCTTTTTGAGCCACTCGTACTCAGAGCCAAGTCAAGTTACTAAGTTTCAGATTAAGTGAAGGATCAACCCAATGGCCCATCACACAACCACACGACGCATACCCACCATGTCATACCCACAAAAAAAATCTAACCACCACCCACTGGTCACCTTATGAGTTGGGTCACCTGACCCGTACCCATATCATACTACTCGTATGATAAGTCATTAAAAGACCAGTAAGATCAAATCTTGGGAAAGTTCCAAGGGGATAAACCCAGGGTGTTTAAATTCTTCCCCACTTGGATCATTCATCCTGAAATGATGAAACAAGGTAGTACAAGCATTATTTACACCCCAACTCCTCGATTCTGACCTTCAACTATGTTAGAAAACAAAGATGCAAGGAAATTAATCTTTTATTCAACTAAGTTATAAAACAAAAGTATGATGAAGAACACATGCCTTCCACATGAATTTTTAGTGCAAATAACAGGAACGGATACTTAAACTTTATGTGCTCTCCCACTTTCTAAGTAGACGTTTCGACATTATGGTTTCTCTATAGAACCTTTACCAAGACCACATCCTTGGTCTGCAATAGTCAAACATGCTAGTCCAAGATCTCAACCGAAATCTTCTTATAAGATAAAGAATCTGAAATACCAATATACTTAATAGGAACAACTTGCGACAGATCACTCATACACTTTCTTAACATAGAAACATGGAACACTGGGTGAATGGAACTCAAACTAGAAGGCAACTCCAACTTATACGTAAATTGCCAACCCTACTCAAAACCAAGTACGGACATACATATCAGGGACTAAGCTTCCCCTCTTTACCAAACTGTATCACTCCCTTCATGGGAGACACCTTAAAAAATACCCTATCCTTAACTTCAAACTCTAAATCCCTACGTCTCACATCTGAATAGGACTTTTGTTGACTTTGGGCAGCCTTATGTCTATCCTAAATCTCTTTCACCTTTTCCTTATCTTGGTGAAAAAATTTTTGGCCCAAATATCTCCGCTTCACAAACCTCAAACTACACAATAGGAGACCTATACCTCCTACCATACAAAGCTTACTTTACAAACCTCAAACTACCCAATAGGAGACCTACACCTCCTACCATACAAAGCTTTAAATAAAGCCATCCCAATATGGGAGTGGTAGATATTATTGTAAGAAAACTCCATAAGTAGAAAATTCTCAACCCAACTACCATCGTAGTGAATCACACCATCTTAAAGTATGTCCTCCAATGTCCAAGTAGTTCTTTTCGCCTGCCCATCCGACTTCGGGTGAAAAGCAGTACTAATACCTGCTTATCTTTAATTTAGCACCTAGAGATGACTGTGCCACTTTCTTAATAAGCACACCACCATCCTCAGAGTCCAAGAGATGAACTCTAAGGTTAGCCATATGGTGAATATCCTTCACCAACTCTCTCTTTTATATATCCACATAAGTTAGACTCTACATAGATAAACTACTAAGAGCATCAACAACCATATTAGGTTTACTTGGATGACAACGAAGACTCATGTCATAATCCTTAAGAAGCTCAAGCTATCTCCTTTGAGTGAAGTTAATCTCTTTTATAGTAAACACAAACTGCAGGCTCTTATAATCAAAAAAGATGTCCATTTGCACTCTATACAAATAGTAATGCGATATTTTCAACGCGAACACCACAACTAATAATTCAAAATCAAGAGTTGGATAATTCCTTAGATGTACCTTGAACTACCTAGAGGCATAAGCTATCACCTTACCATGTTGCATCAAACGTAGCCAAGCCCCACATGCGATGCATCACTGTAGACCACATACCCATCAGTGCCTTTAGGCAAAGTCAAAACCAATGCTGAAGTTATCTTATCTTTCAGCTTCTCGAATCTACCTTCACAAGCATTAGACCTTAAGAAATTTAGCTTTTTCTTAGTCAATTTAGTTAATCGGGCAGCTATATAGGAAAAACTCTCCACAAATCTTCTGTAGTAACTAGCCAAACCCAAGATGCTTCGAATGTCGGTTGGATTTGTAGGTGTAGGCCACTTCTTAACCATTGCAACTTCTGTGGATCTACCATGATCCCTTCACTTGAAATAATATGATCCAGAAAAGTGACAGTGTTAAATCAGAATTCACATTTAAAAAACTTAGGATACAACTATTGCTCTCTCAAGGTCTACAATACCACATAGAGGTAATCGACATAATCCACCCCCCTCTTAGAGTATATCAAAATATTATCTATGAACACAATGATAAATAAATCAAGAAACTTACAAAAGACCTATTCATCAAATCCATGAATGCCATTTGGGCATTGGTAAACCCGAAAGACATAACTAGAAACTCAAAATACCCATCCTGGGTACGAGAAGTAGTCTTAGGTATATCCTACTCCCTAATATTTGACTGATCATACCCGAATCAAAGATTAATCTTAGAGAAAAACTTAGCACCCTACAACTGATCAAATAAATAATTTATTCTCTAAAGAGGGTACTTATTCTTTACCATCACTTTATTTAACTAATGGTAATCAATACATATATTAAGGAAACCAAGCTTCTTACATACGAATAATACTGGTGCACCCCATGGGGTTACCATAGGACAGATGAAACCTTTCCAAAAGATCCTTTAGCTGCTTAAGCTCTTTTAACTCAGCCATAGACATTCTATACAGAGGAATTGAAATTGGACTTGTGTCCGGGACAAGATCAATCCCAAACTCAATCTCCCTACCAGGAGAAACACCACGAGGGTTATTAGGGAATACCTCAGGAAATTGATTCACTACTGGGATAAAATGCAAATAAGGACCCTCCGAGTTAGAATCTTTAACTAGACCAGATAATAGAGACATCCCTTAGAGATTAATCTCTAAGCTCTAAGATATTATATGAACCTCCCCGTAGGAGCTAGGGAACCACCCTCATACCTATTAACTAGATCATTACAAAAATTAAATACAATATTATAGACCTGATAGTCTAGAGAAGCTTAACATAAGTGCAACTAATCCATCCCCAATATGATATTAGAATCCATCATATCTAATTCAAGTAGATCCACTATAGTTTCTTTACTAACAACAGATACCACACACCCCCTATAGACTTTTATAGCAATCAGAGAGTCACCTACCAGGGTAGAAACATAAAAAGGGTTTAAAATAACCTTGGGACCAAAACCAAAATGCACAACCACAAATGGGATCACATAAGATAGAGTGGACCCTGGATCAAATAAACAGTACACATCATGATAATAGAGTTTCAACATACAAGTAATGATATTAGGCGATGCGTCAAACTCTTGACGAGTAGAGAGAGTATAAAGACAGTTATGACAAGTGTCGAAGCTAGATGGTTCATCTTTTGGAGCTTAAGATAAAGAAGAGGCAACCAGAACCTTGTTTGCCTTCAAAACAACCTTACCAGCAGGACCGTTTCTAAGCATGTGCCTTAGCTAACCAAAATTGAAACACTTGTCCCTTCCTACAGCATAAAAACTCTGATGTTATCGACCACAAAATCTATAAGGAGGATATGGTGGAGCTGACTGAGCCTCACAAGACTGAGATGGGGCATCATGTGCCCTAAAGTTTTCATCACCATGCAGACGCCTGTCACCCGATGGCTTTGGGTAGGGAGCACTAGCCGTTGAGTAAGACACAAAATTTCCCACTTCCTCTTAGGCCAATTACCACCATCCCTGCCACTTTGTTGTTGGCCACCACCCTGCTTAGAAAACCTAAATTTCTTACCCTTCTTCTCTACTATCTCAACTTGATTCCTCTTCTCTTTCTCTACCCGTTGCATGAATACCACCAACCTGGAGATATCAATGTCCTTTTTAACAAGGTATACTTACTCTCTAATATCAATTCTCCGTACAAACAGAAAGAGAAATTCCTCATTCCATCCCTTATACTAGAAACCAACTCCGGAGCATACCGTGATAACTAGTTTAACTTTAAGGCATATTCCTTGACTGACATGTTACCTTGGTTCGGATTAACAAACTCTTCCATCTTTGCTTCTGTCAACTCATGAGAAAAAAAGAAGTCCATAATAACATTAGAAAAGTCCTCCCACAAAGATGACTCAACATTGTCACCCCTTGTCTGATTCCATTACTTGTACCATTGGTACGATACATCATTCAGATAATAGGCGACAAACACCATGACCTCCATATTAGTGGTATACATAAAATTGAAAATCTTTTCTATCTCATCCAGAAAACCTTGAGAATCCTCCTAAACCTTAACACCCATAAAGGATGGAGGACTCAATCTCATGAACTGGCCAACTCTTGTGGCCTCAACAGATGGAGTAATAGGAACACTACACTTAGATTGAGAAGCAACCAATTATGCCAACATATGAATATACTGATGAAACTTAATGTTCATCACTTCGGCCCGAGGAGCTCGAGAAGGATTAGAGGGAATCGGCAAAACTCTAAGACAATTAAGAACTAGACCTCTAGACTGGGTGTGGACCCAAAAATAGAATGTGTCCCATCAAAATTGTCCTTAGTTGGGGAAGAGGAATTCCTGTGAGCTTCAGATCATCGAGGAGTCATGATATACAAAGTGAACAAATAGTAATTAGAGGAGAATTCAGGACCTTAGATTCTACAGGTCAAAACCTAAACACAAGAAAGAGAAACATTACTAAATGCCTCGTAGCCTCTCCCTTATGAGTGTGGCATGCTACACACCCTTAAAAGGGACTCTACTCAACACTGCTTTATGGAATCCTGAGTCACCATGAACCTAGGGCTCTGATACCAATCTGAATTAACTCAAACCAGGGCCTAGTAATGTCGAGTACCTCAAGTCTAATCGGAATTGAAGACCGCCCCCAATACCCAACCATAACTATCCTTCAACCTGTGTCTAATGAATTTTGAACATATAATAAGATAGTATAATAATATATCAAAGACATTTATAAAATCCATAATAATAACCAGCCAAATATTCAGACGGTGTGAACCCCAATGCCAAAACCAATACCAAGGCTAACACCAATACCGACACCACCATGCCTATAATAGTCACACAAAGCATCTTACCAAAATTAAGGAATATCCGATTCAGACATGCCCTCAACTATAGCCAAAACCTTAATCCAAGAAAAAAAAACAAAGTAACAAAGTCCATACCATGAAATGGAGTCTTTTGAAGTATGAAAGCTCACCACTTCATTTTGACTCTGAGTTATCCCCGAATCCAAGTCATTGATCATGAGGAGTATTATGGTTGATTTCTACATCGCGTGGGGATACAGTACCAGAAAATAGTTAGCATAATAAACACTATTATGTACTCAGGAATAAGTATAATATAATGCCATTATTCAAAACCAAAGTAAATAACCGTATGCAATCACATACATTTATACATATGTACCATATTGGGAAAGGGAATCTAGTTTAGCATGCATTTAAAACATTAACATGGGTTTTGTAGCTTTACCATTATAGAACCACCCATGGGCTATATGGGTCCAGTTTTACCCCCTAAACAGGCTTCAGTTCGTGTAGGCACACGAACTGGAGATATCATTGGGGCTGAGGATTTCGGGGTACCCTTCACCCTTCATGATACATATATACAAGTATAAACTTAGGGGATTCCTGTGTACCCCACAACTATATGGTCAACATGACCAAACCTCATATCATCAAACATGAGTTTCCAGTGTCCTTCCATCAAACAAACACTTTCATACTTAGCTATGATAACCTAAAATTATTTCCTACTTAGGGTATCGTCATATCGACTATATCTTACAAGCAATTTCATTAGCAAGCACTTAAGGGATTCCCATGTACCCACAAGATAACAATTTGAACCAAAGCCCTGGCCACCAAGGCTTTTCTAATTATTATAAAACCATTTAACCCAATTTGGGTTCTTTTACTATATTATACAATGCAAGGTTTTCATTAATAGTCAAATTATGTGACAAAAATAATTCTCATAGGTATTTTAACAAACATGTTGAGGGAATATAGTTTAAAAACCAAAACCAAGTACCAATTGATCAGTCCCATGAAACCACATGTTCAAACCACAATTATAACATCAATACCATAAGTAAAAATATGGGAAAACATTATTGAACTAATAAAAACCAAAACCTCAAACATATATTTCAAAACCAAATCAATGCCAAAATAATACCATGAAAAACAATTCATTAAAATATGCTTTTAGTTGAACTAAAAATGAGGGAGGAGTAACATGCCTTAGACACCAGGAAAGACAAGAAGAAACCACCCTTCAAAGCCGTAATTTCTCACCTTGAGGAAACCCTAGCCTTTTCTTGAACCATGATCTTGAGAGATATTTAAGAGTGTTTAAAGCTTGTTTGATTGAAAATAATAGGTTAAGGAAGCCTCCAAAGGTGTTTTATATGGTGGTGTCAAAAGGGGTTAAGAGGTGAAATGTCCATAATACCCCTAACTTAAACTGTAAAATTTTTTGTAGGTGGGTACGATTAGACCCCTCAACTCTTACCCTACTCCCAATTATATCCAAGATAGAAAGTTGGACACCACATTCTGTCCAACAGGGGAACCACTTGCCCAACTCGTGACCAGACCATACAAATCATGACAGAATCAAAAAAGGGTTGGACACTGGATAACATAAGGCTAGACTATACCACTCGTATCCTATCGTCACGACTCTTTATGAGCCACTCATACTTAGAGACAGGTCAAGTTACTAAGTTTCAAATTAAGTGAAGGATTAATCAAATAACTCGTCACCAAGCCATACAACTCGTACCTACGAAGTCGTATCCAAATAGAAAACTAACCATCACCCACTAAAAACCTTATGAGTTGGGTGACCTGACCCGTACCCACACCATAAAACTCATATGATGAGTCGTTACAAGACTAGTGAGGTCAAGTCTCAGGAAATTTCCAAGGGCCAAAACTAGGGTGGTTCAGCTTAGGGGAAGGTATGGTTTATATGGAACATAGTGACTCACCTTCATTTATAGTACACTTACATTATTGGCTCCACTACTTAACCATACTTATTTTATTCTCCCTTTTTATCCTTTATTACTATTCAGAATGGGTGTTGTTTCCTTTATTTTTTTATTTATGTTTTTCTTTTTCATTTATTTTCTCTTTTTTTATTTATTATTGTTTTTACATTTTTTACCACACATAACCCTACTTTATTTTCTATTATTCAACACCTTTCTTCATACCTCTCTTCAACTATGAACCCCTATGATAGACATCTTGAACTTAGACGATTTGCCTAAGTTGAGGTACATAGTAACTAAGAAGAGTTCAGGGCTAAAACAAGTTCATTATAATTTAATAGAATGGTGAAAGGTTCAAACAAGAAAATAGGTCAATTATGGCTCAAACTAGGGATCAAGGGATACTTATTCTCATCTAGCTAGTCTTTTAGGCTAAGAGTGTACTTATTTAAACATGGCCTAGGATCATGTCCCAACAAAATATCCAACAACCTAGGCAAGACTAACAGGAAAAGTTCTGGATTAAATACACAAAATAAACTAGGTAAATACCTTACACAAATATGGCACATGGTTTTATAACCAATTACTACCTATCCAGTTCATGTAATACAAACTTTTAATAATTTTGTCTCTAATACTAGTGCCATATTAATATTAATCAATGGTCACACATATACTCACACCACACAGTTCATAAAAATTATAGGAGAGGTATCATATTTTTCAAATCTTATAAGCACAAAACATTTTTATTGCACCAAGTTCCTTAGATTTTTTCTAATTAAACAAAACAACACATAACACATATCACAAACATAATACTATAACCTAAATATGCTGACTCTACTATGATAGCACACCCTAGGAGAAAAAGTTGCGACAACCAAAATCTCATGTGGTTGCTACACCCCTCCCTTAACTTAAAGTCGATGCACTATCCCTAGTGCATACTAGAAAATAATGGACATATGGGTGTGGGAAAATCCTAATATGCTCTAGCTATTAGATGTGAGATCTCCCCCTGTTGAGGCATCTGTAGCACATCAGGCATATTGCTAGGAGGTAGTGGTGGTGCTTGGCAAGAAGAGGCATCGAACAAAAATTAGGCATGCATCTTCTCATTAATATCCAGCTGAATAATAGATTTTATGGTGGCCTAGTTAAAGTTCTACCTAAACTCATCCAAGCTATCAGTCCACTCAGCATGCTCTCGCCCTCTATTATCCTCTATTATTTAGGTGTCACCCTCCTCAGAAAATATATCAAATATCAGTGATGGTGCTAAGAGAAGTGGTTGCCTAAATGAAGGTATAACCAGAGGGATGAACATGATATGGCTCTTGGCTAAAGTATGAAGCTTTGATCTCAATGTAGCCACCTCCTCTTGCAGGATCAATAAGTTAGGAACCTAAGCATCCTGGATTCAGTCCCTTATTCGTCCTTAAAACTATCAATCCATCCATGCAACTCTCTTTTAAATTAGTGTGTAGCGACCATTATCCTCTGCTCCACTCGTGCATCAGATGTTTCTAATATAGTCTGCACCCAAGGCCTAATCTGACAAAATAGCTTAACCAATTAGGTATTGGTGTGTGTATGAAACTCACTCAACCCCTATTGTTGATCCACCAACTACTGTAAGAACTCATTTTATACTATCACCATGCCTTAAATTAGTAGGCGAGGGGGTATTATAGAAGCAGTAGTTAGACTTGAAGTATTTGTAGCCCTCTTAGTACCAGCTTTAGAAGAAGGCTCTTCTTGCTGTCTACTTTTATCAATTTTCCATCCAATATCATCCTATCAACATGATCAGCCAAAATAAAAGGCTCCTCAAGGTGGGATGTTCCTGAAGATATAAAAGGTTGTTCTTTATATATCTCAATAAGGTTAGCATTATCTCTAATAAACCTAATATTAGCTTTGTAGGTATCCTTAACCCTATGATCAACATATGAAAAAATTAATACTCCCACCACATCACAAAGCCTTTATATCAAGAAGGGGAAAGAAATAGCGGTGATCGCATAAAAAGAGCTCTCATGAATCTTATCTCAGATCCACCTAGAAAAGTCTATTATATATCCATCCATAAGGATGGAAACTAATAGATACTATTCCCATGTAAGCACATTATCTGTATATGTTGCACTTAATCGAAGCCTCACAAAGGTCCACTACAACTTCACTGCAAAGTGCATAAGTAATTCTTTATCTCTGCCTTCCCATTGACCTAAAGGGAATCAACTCTAAGCTCCATGATCTATTTAGCTACCCATCTCACCAAATCTCTCCTCTGATACCTTTATTTAGGCTCACACATAGTCCTCTTACTCCTCAAAACCTATAATCTATAATCAAACTCTGCTAAAGTAGCCAACCTCACAAATTTTAGCACAAACAAAACTCTATGAATGCTCTTATCAGACAAACCAACTCTGACCCCTTTGACCAGTGTATGAGTTAGTGGGGAATAGTCATGATCTCTTCCCTATAATAGTGTGATAAAATAAAAAAATACAACGTATAATGTATAAAACTCTCATACTACCTTGGGGTAGTAAGGTCCTGAAGGCTCAACCATCTATCCAAGCCCATATCTATTAAAAGCAGACTTCAGGTATGGAATCCCTACTAATGTGGTGTTCCCAATAGGTTTTTCCTCAACTATATTACACTAAGGTCTTTCCTTCTAAGTAGTAGCAATGTTTCTATAATAAATACGTTGCATGTCTGTCGTACACCACCTCTGAATGTTCTGAGTTACTAGTACGATAGATATGTGCATGGATTCTTAAACTATTGGATCTGAGGTAGAGGCATCCTCAAAAACATATAATGTCTCTACACCCTCATTAGTAAGGGTGTATATATATATCAATCAATAGTACTTAAAACAGACTCTGCCCCTTCGTAGATTGTAGGGTGGCTTACTTCTCTTCACCAATACTATAACAAAACTTATCCTCTCCCTCTTCATACTAATAAGGAACAAAACAGTATGGTGGTGATGTTCTATCTTTCTTTATCTTGGGACCAGTATGGATAACATGAGCTGGGGGAGCCTAGCGTCTAGTCTAAGGTGACAATGGTGGTACTGAGATACTAGTTGCTTCCTCTCTCAGAGACTAGTGTTGAGTCTGGAAAGGAGTGATCAGTGCATTGTCAATGGGGTACTACTCCATTGATCCACTCAATTTTGGAGACTCATCCCTCAATTTAGACCGTACACCTTTTTTAGTATAGTTTTTGGAGCCATAGAACCTACACTGAGAAGTGTCAGTCCCTGAATCACAACAATTGAATAATAAAAGAAAATAAAATTGAAATTCTATTTTACTGTCTACCTATAACTCAACCTATGAATCCTAGGTTGCACCAACAATTTGTAGGTTGGCTAGTGGAAATCAGGTGAAGTCTCTGAAACTTTAGGCTTTAGTTTTTATTCCTATGAAGCCAACACAGGACTTGTGGGTTCAAACTTAAAGTTCTACGTTGGGGAATGGGTAACACTTGAGGGTTTGTTAATTCCTTCCAAAAATTCTATATCCAAATAAGACTATATTCTCTTTCTTAAAGATCAATTTGAATAACATTAGGCCAATGCATATGAATAAATTCAATTTTCACTAGTATTTCAAGAATTCTCCGAGTTAATTAAGTTATGTTATACTCTAAGGGTGATCAAAGGTTTTTGTAATCAAAATCAATGCATCAATAAATTGGAATGATGAAAAAGCTTACTTCAAGATGTTGATTGGTGAAAAAAAAGAACAATTAATTATGCCCAAATTCTAAGTGTGGTATGCGTAGGGATGTGGTATTAAAGAGAAGGGTTTTCTTTTTGAATTTTAAATGGGAGAGGAAGAGTTTGAATTTAAGTGGGAGTTGTAAATTATTGTGTAATAGATTAGGTTTAGGTTTTAAATTGCGTGGGTTTACCTGATTCAAGTTGGGTTATATGGGCCAAATAATTTAAATTTTAAAAGTTGTCACAATCCCTGCCTATGGCTTAACATACGAGTTATAGGTTGTACCTATGGTCCGTAAGCTGGTTCATGGAAATCAAACAAAGCCTGTGAAACTTTAGGGCTCAAAGACTTCTTTCTTAAAGGCCCACCCACAACTCGTTGGTTCAACCTATCGGTCGTAAGTTGAAGTTTAGAGACTTAATTTTAACTTCTGGTTCCCACGAATCAACTCACGAGTCATGGGTTGAGTCATGAATCCAATTACATGGACTTGTTAAAAATTTTACAATTTTTATCATACTACATTCATTTCTCCATGCTTCCTATCCTACAAAAAACAAAATGAATACTAAAACCTTGGGTTGCCTTAATGTAGCACTTGATTTAATGTCATGGCATGATGTGGCTATGTTAGGTACATAGACTTCACTATCAATCCCATGGTCTAACTCCCATGAAGTGCCTAATTTAACTTCACGATACGACTCATCTCCCTTGGCTACTCAAACTTAACCAAGGCTAACATTCTCACAAACTTCCAACTTCTCCATTCTTCTAATATATTGCTTAACATGATGCCTTTTCACCTTAAATAGGTTATGTCCATCTCGTTGTTAATCAATCGCACCATGTGGAAATACTCTTACCACGGTAAATGGTCTAGACCACCTAGAGTTCAACTTTCCAGGAAACAGGTGAATTCTTAAATTATAAAATAAGACCATATCACCGGGTTTTAATACCTTCCTCTAATTTTATTATCATGGTACAATTTCATCTTATTCTTATAAAAGGTTGAACTTTTATAAGTATGAAGGAAAAACTCATCCATCTCATTCATCTTATCTAATCTCAAGTGTGCGACATCACTCCACTCAATATTAGCTTCTTTAATGCCCATAGTGCCTTATGCTTAAGTTTAATAGACAAGTGGTAGTCCTTGACGTACACAATCTGATAAGGTGAGGCACCTATGAGAGATTTGTAAGCTATCTAGTAGAACCAAAGTGCATCATATAACTTTCTCAACTAGTCAGTCCAGTTGACATTCATATTCTTTACCAAAATGGACTTGATTTCCCGATTGGAGACCTTAACTTTCCTACTTATCTGTGGATTGTAAGGTGTTTCCATCTTATTTTCAACTCCATATTTCTCAAATATGACTTTGAAAAAATGTTTTCAAACATGGGACCCACCATCATTGATGAAACCTCATAGAGTACCAGATCGAGAGAAAATATTTTTATTCAAAAATGTTGTGAGACTTTAACCTTCCAGTCACATAGAAACATAGCCAACTAAGATGTACTTCATACCATATGAACTCATGAATGGACCCATAAAGGAAATACCCCACACATCAAATAGTTCAAGCTAAAGAATGGGTGTCACAGGGAGCTCTGAGATATTGCCCTACCTTTGTCATAGGTCATAGGCTAGAGTATAGTCATCTGCATCTTTATTTATTATCGACTAATAGTAACCATATTTTAGAATTCTTTGGGTAGTGCGAGTACCTCTATGATGACCAGCAACTAAAGATTAATGATAGGTCTTCAAAAACTAATCATCTCAACTTTAGGAATACTCCTCCGAATTACACCATCCGCACAGACCTGGAATAAGTAAGGCTCATCCCAAAAGAACTTCCTAACCTCATGATTAAATCAGTTTTGCTACTAAAACATTATTCTATCTAGGATGAGGTCACTTTCCAAATAACTGGTAAAGTCAACAAAGCAAGGGATTAAGTATTATAAAGTTGCAAAGACATGCTAATCTATAAAAGTATTATTAATCTCAAGAGAATCCCTTAGTTTAAGCATAACCTTCACTTCTAGATGGGATAGATGGTCTGGAATCTGATTTTCAGTGCTCTTTCGGTCTATTAACTCACAATCAAACTCTTCTAGGAATAGTACCCATTAAATCAATCTATGCTAACAATCCTTCTATGAAATCAACTAGGATCAGTGTGCATAATGACTTTTATACCAATAAAATAGGATTGGTGCTTTTCAAAAGCAAACAACACCAACAATTCCAGTTCAGTAACTATGTAATTTTTAGTACGGGGTTGAGTGGTTTTTTGGTGTAATATATGGGATGAAGTATTTTCTCGCGTCTTTGTCCTAGGAATTGTCTTAGTACATCACCTCAAATAGAAGGGTCCAATCCAGAGATACAATAATAGAAGCTGAGATCAACCTGTCTTTATGGTAGTTAAAATCCTTAAGAGAAGCATCACTAAAAACAAACTTCACCTTCTTCTCTAACAATGTGCATAATGGGTTTGCAATCTTAGAGATGTTTGAATAAATATCCTATAAAATCTTTCATGACCCAAATTTTTTTGAATACCCTTTATAGAAATTGATGGAGGTAATTTTTAAATCACCTCAATTTCAGGATTCCCGACCTCTATCCCTTTCTTTTAAATGTTATGCCCAAGAAGTATCTCCTATTTGATCATGAACTGTCACTTCTCCCAATTTAGAACTAGTTTTCACTCATCACTTCTTTGCAATTAATTAGTTACATGATCAAAATAACCATCAAACGAACCACCCACAACAGAGAAATCAACTATCAATAGTATCCTCCATTATGTCAGAATAGATAGACATCATGCAATGTTGAAAGGTGGTAGGGGTATTTCAAAGACCAAAAGGTATCCTGTTAAATTCAAATGTAACATATGTACAAGTGAAAGTTGTTTTATCTTGGTGCTCAGGAGTAATAAAATCTTATTATATCCCAAATAACATCCTTTACCGATAAGATGGTCTAACATCTGGTCTATAAAAGGCATAGAAAAGTGATCCTTTTCTGTCAAAGTATTTAGCTTCTGAGAATTCATACAAAAGTACCATCCCATGACTGGTCTCATGGGAATGAACTAGTACTTCTCATTGAGGACCATAGCGATCCCACCTTTCTTTGGCACACATTGAAGGAAGCTCACCCATTTGTTATGGTAATAAAGTCAACTACAATGCATCTAACAACTTAATAATATCCTTATTCACCACCTCTTTCATATATTTTGGTTCAACATAAATCGTGTGACTGCAAATTCCTAGTGGAATTCCAAAAGTATTAGAAATAGTCCAACCAATGGATCATTTAAATCACTGCAACACAAAAATTAAGGCCTTAACCTATGACTCCAACAAATCTGATGCAATAATTATAGGTAAGATATTTTCCCCTATTAATGTGTAACATAAATGAGTGGAAAGAGACTTTAATTCCAAATATTAGTGGCTTCTTAATGGATGGATGAGATGAAGGGGTTGCTTTATTCTTTAAATCAATGTCCAACTTCTTTGGTGCATAAGTATAAGAACCTCTACCAATAAATGCAATAACCATATCATCATATTCATCGATACCATCACTATTAAAATTATTCATCTTCCAGTGCCTCAACACCAAGCATCTCATTGACGGGTACAACTAATGCATCTTTATCTATGTTATCTATCATAAGAACTACCCATATATCTTTGGATTGCCTTATCAACTAACACACATTGAAAGTGATATGTTTTTCACTAAGCCTGAATTTCATTTAACCCATCTCCATGTCAACCAATGCCCTACTTATGGCTAGAAAGGGCCTTTCCTAAATGATAGGGATGTCAAAATCTACCTCCCATATGAAATAAAAAAGTTATCAAGAATATGAAATAAGCTACCTTCACCAAAAAATCACACAATATACCAAATGACTTCTTCGGGGTTGTGATCAACCATCAATAATCTCATAGAGGTCAGCTTAGGTGATCCTAACCCCAACTGCTTATATAAAACTAGTGACATCATTTTAATTCTAGCTCCTAGATAATATAATGTTCGAGAAAAATTAAAGGACCTAGTAGTACAAGGAATAGAGAAAGCTCCAAGATCCTTCTTTTTCTTAACCAAAGATCAGAATGCAGTAGCTCTGTAGTGGTACATACTCTTAGAGGGCTTAAAATATACTGTTCTCTTCTTAGTCACAAAATTCTTCCTAAATTTTTGCATAACCAGGCATCTGCTCCAAAGTTTTCACGAGAAGGATATTCCAAGATAACTACTTCAACATTGACAAAAATTTCTAATAATTCCCTTGTTTAGATTTCTTCTTCAACCTCTGAGGAAAAGGTGGGGGAGGTCATACAATGGGTTTCAATACTAGTGTGACCTCCTTACCATTTCCTTTATCATCGTCAGCTCTTTTCTCTACAACTGTCAATTTCTGCGATGTCTCACCATTAGTCACTAATATCTCAATTTCAATTTTGGTTGTATCTCAACATATACATTTCATTTCTCACCTCATAAACCATAGACATAGGTGAATCAATAGTATCCTTACCACTCTAAGTGGTGATAGCTAGGTAGTGATTGTTATTATTTGGACTCTAAATGGTATTGTTAGGAATAATGCCTAGTTGGTGTTTATTTAATATAGAAGACATCTACCCAAACTATTTCTTAACCTACTTAATCATGGTTGAATATGATTCTACTTTATGGCTCAATCTTAATATGTCTTCCTCAATCTCCTTAAGGCAACCCTCTTGGTCTCCAAACCCTATGAAAACTTAGTAAGAAATGTTTTCATTCTCGAACTTCTAGACTTAGGCTCACAATTACCAAGTGGAATATAAACACCAATCTTCTCTTGGTAATCATTATTTCTCTACCAGTCACCCTTATGATCTCTACTTTGATCCTTATACCTGTCTATATAGTAGTTCCAATATTGATTCCATTGCCTTGAGTTTCAAGTGTCTTGGTAAGGCTTTTAGACCTTGTCTCAGAAACCTACTAGATCTCTATCCAAGTACTTTGCTTTCTTCTTCAAATCAAACACTTTAAGCCTGTAAGATTTACCTTATGAACCTATTGTATTCACCTTCTCTGCTATGATAGCTACAAATTACTTTGTAAGTAAACCAATTTTAGTGCTTAATTAAGCTACCTCTTGAGCCACTATCTCATCTAAGGTCCTAATCTCATTGGAAGCACCAATAGCATAAGTATTGGCCGACCTATCTACCTCTCGACTATGCTATCCTCAGTTGGTTTTAATTGTCCAGTCTAAGATTTTTGCAACCTGATTGCATCAAAGACATATAAATGCTCTATCTACAATAGTATCTATTATAACCTTTATATTTGCCTTAAAATATCTATAGAATATCTCAAACAAGATCCTCCAAGTGATTCTATGGCTTGAAATATTCATCAAATTCTTCTTGAACCTCATCTATGTCTCTTATAGTGCCTTTGAATATAACTATTTAAATTTATAGATCTTAACTTTAACTTGCAATATTTGAGAGGGTGGGAAACATCAATCAGAGAAATGTGTTCTCAATTTGTTCCAAGTATTAATAGATACAAATGTTATCTCTCCTAACCATAAACCCACCTATCCTATCAGAGAGAATAGGAACAACCTTATCCTTATAGCTTCTTGACTTACCCCAAGAAGATCATACGAAGTGCAAATCCCAACAAAGTTCATAAGGTGCATGTTTAAATCATTAGTAGGTGAGCCAATAAACACACCTTTCAAATTTAGAAACTTGATCATTGTGCTCATAATATCAAATTTAACTCATTAGGGAAACTCTAGAGGAATGATAACACCTATCTCAATTAGTTCAACGTACCCCAAATCTTTTTCTAGATCATCATAAATTGGTATGTACTAATAAATGTGTGGCTAACTTTTATTCATTATAAGTATATCTCTATCGAGTATTGTGCAATGATTTTTCTTATCAAGTCTTACCCTCTCCTCAGTATGTCGGGCAACTCCTAACCTAAATTTTTTTTCAACTATTAATCGAGTAGTAGTTTACTTGAATGTTTCATAAATAGTATACTTAGGTGGCTGATTCAATATTTCTGGGTAATCGTGAAGCCCTTCATGTTGGGCTCCTTGATCATACTCTTCTACTCTCTCTATCTTATGATTACATCATAAGGTCAATTCAAGCTCAAGAAATAATAGAATCAGGGGATTTCCTTGACTTCGACTACTAGGCATACACCGGTATGTGCCATAATAATAATAGAAAATCAAAATTCAACAAACAACACCTATAATCTCAAAAAATTCAATCAATCAATCTATAGCCATAATCCTTGACAATGGTGCCAAAATTTGATATCGCCTAAATTATACATCTAAGAAAGTATAAAATGGTTTCTATTCAAATATAGAACCCAACCAAGTTAGGATTGATCTCACAAGGATTAGGTCAAAAATCTATCACTAGCTTGATGATGTAATTAGAAATTACAAAAAGTAAAAGTTAGGTTTTGTGAAAAAAAGATTAATAGAAACTATGATCAACAACTAGGTATTTTATCACTATGATATGGTCACTAGGATTGTGTTACCCTTAATTTTATAAATCCACAGATTGTTCATGCTTGTCAAACTATCTTGGTTCCTTTTTTTAAAAATCTAATGAGTTATGTATCACCTAATCTTCTCTCGACCTTGGTTTGGGTGAATTTCACTCATCTCCGCTCGATCTTAGAGTGTCGCATTACTAACCCTTGTTTTGTAATCTCAAATTAATTATCTACTCTCAGTCTGAAGTTAATTAGATAAAGGTTGGTAGCTTCAAATTACTATTGTGATTGACCTTTTCTTAATATGTACCTCTAGCTTGAGAAAGTATCATGTATAGTCACGGTCCTAACATTTTCAACCATAAAAAAATTATTCAAAGTGAGGAAACCCAAAAACATGCAAGAACATCATTCAAGAATAAATTCGTACTAAACCTTCTCTGCTAATCCATTAGGGTTTCCACAGCCCTTGTAATGTAGTTTATCTACTCATAGTTGTGAGACCACACAAAGTTCCAGAGATGAAAGCATAATAATGAACTTACGAAGAATAGGAATGAAAATCCAAAATCTCAAATTAGTTGTAAACCCTAAAAGCCAAGAATAATTATTCCAAGATTAATAATATATCTAGAACTCAAAAAAAACTCAAAAAAATATCAAAAGTGTATAAAGTGCATAAACTAATAATAAAACATCTAAAGGGTATATACAGATACAAAAAAAACCTATCCTAAATAGTTTAGGAAACAAAAGTTGACATCAACCCACAATTCATGGGTTGAGTTATATGTAAAACCTATTAATCATGCCTTAGATCATGGAAATTAGAGTGAAGTCTTCAACTTTGAAGAATCTTTAACCTACGTGGCAACCTATGGGTCGTAGGTTATACCTATGCCATAGGTAGGCTCGTGGAGATCAGGAATAATGTTTAATAGGCATAATGTCAACTCATGATACAACACATGGATTATAGGTACTACCCACGAGTCGTAGGTTGACTCGTAGGTAGCCTTCTCAGTAACTCTTCTTCCCTTTTTCTCATTCTTGACTCTGAACTTTGTGTTCCTACAAAATCAATACAAAGGCACATCATATCTAATAATATTACCTAAGTGCTTGCATAATTTCCTTGTCTTAAGCATCAAAAGTACCATAAAACCATGGAACATCCGTGCTTTATTTGGGAATTGGCACTTCTTATCTATATAACTATGCAGAGTCTTGTTATTTTGGGTAAAGTTTTTGAGGGAGTGTTTGATTATAAACATATTATGGAGAAGATGTATCACGAGGCCCAAGGGGGAAACGATAAGAGGATGCAATATTAGGGTAGTATTAGTTTGGTCTGTAGTGGCTTATAATTTAAAGGTAGTGTCTCCTAGGGAAGGTACCCTCTATGTCAGCCTTATTTGCATCAGTGTTAGCCCAGTAGGTACATTCATACCACACTTCAGATTATTAATGGAGGTCATTCTAGTTACAGTCATCATCTTGGCTAGAGAAGTGGTCATCCTCTGAAGGGTTTTTCTTCTATTTATTCTAGCCATGGGGGCTACTTTGGTTAGATAAATCTCTTTATTTCAGTACAAAGCCTAGGGCGTGTTATGGTTGTAGGGCATTTTGTCATTTCTCTAGAGAGTGCTCAAGTCATGGAGCAGTGGTTCCTGTAGCTTAGAGTGTTCTATTAATTAAGGCAGTTCCTCCTCCAGCTAGAGGTGGTATGGATGGTTATTAGGGTTGTCCCCAGGGTGCTCTTGTAGGTCCTCAGGCAGGTAGGACAAGAAATTAGTCAGGATCCCAGCCTGGCGACGGGCGTGGTTAGTTGTATGTTGTACTTTCTAAACATAAGGCAGAGTCTTTGGATCCTATTATTATAGGTATGATTTTAGTGTGCAATCATCCTACTTCTGCTTTATTTGATTAGAGATCCACATATTCTAATTTATTTGCTTATTATGCCTCATAATTAGAGCTATCTTGGAATTCTTTATCAGTGCCATTATGTGTATCTGCTCCCATGGGTGATTCATTAGTAATTAATCGGGTTTATAAATCTTCTGTTCTGATGTTTTGAGAGTTTGATACTCAGGATGATCTTATTGTCTTAGATATGGTGGATTTTAATATAATTCTTGGCATGGACTTGTTATCCCCCTATCACACAGTCTTGGGTTATTTTACTAAGACAGTTACCTTAGCATTGGCTAAAATACCCTTGTTTATGTGGTAGGGATCTATTAGATATGAATCAATGAATTATTTCCTGTGTTTGGGCTAAAAAGACTTATTTCAAGTATTTGCGAGTTTTATCTCACTTATACTTGTGATGTTAGTGTAGAGAATCCCTCTCCTTACACTGTTCTTATAGTTAATGGAGTTTTTGATATTATTACTATTGATATACCGGGCCATCCTCCTAAGTATGATATTGAGTTTATTATTGATCATGAGTTGAGCACCTACCCTATTTTTATGGCACCTTACCATATGGATCCTGTGAGCTTAAGAAGATGACTTCTCAGTTTTAGGATTATTTGGGTAAGGCTTTCATAAGACCAAGTGTATCAAATTAAGGTGCTACTATCTTGTTCATAAAGAAGAAAGATGATTCTTTTTATATGTATATCAACTACAAGCAGCTTAATAAAGTGATAGTAAAGAACAAGTATCATATGCCTCGTATTTATAATTTGTTTAACTAGATTTATGGAGCAACAATGTTCTCTAAGATTGACTTAAGGTCCGATTACCATCAATTGAGGATTTGGGCTTCGGTCATCCCAAGATATCCTTTGGGACTTGTTATGGTCATTTTGAGTTCCTAGTGATGTCTTTTGTGTTGACCAATGCCCCAGCCACATTAATGATTCTAATGAACCGCATGTTCAGGAATTATTTGGATTCCTTCATGATCGTGTTAATCAAAGACATCCTTGTGTAATTTAAGAGTAGGGAGGAGCAGATGAAAAATTTGAGAGATCGTTGGCTTTTTTCCAAATTTTCAAAGTTTGAGTTCGGCCTCTAGCTGGCGATATTCCTAGGACATGTGGTGTCTAAGGATGATATTATGATGGACCCATAAAATACTAAGGCTATATATGATTGGGCTAGGCCTACATCTCCGTTTGAAGTTCATAGCTTCATTAGTTTTGCTGATTTCTATAGGCAATTTTTTGAGGGTATAATTACTATTATAATGCCTATGGCCATGGAAGAAAACTTCTTTCAAGTGTTCTGAGAACTGTGAGTCAAGCTTTTAAAATCTCAAGGGATTTCTCACTTTACTTCTACATTTTTTCTTCTTGTTAAGGGTGAGGGATTTATAGTGTATTTGATGCTTTCGATATTGGTTTAGGTTGTATGTTGTTTAAAAGGGTTGAGTTATTTCTTATGCATTGAAGAAATTGAAGGTGAACAATTGTGACTACCTTACTCATGATTTAGAGTTGGCAATGATAGGTTTTGCACTTAAGATTTGAAGGCATTATCTTTATGGCGTGCATTGTGAGATCTACATGAATCATTGTAGTCTTTAGAATCTTATGAACTAGAGATAGCATAATTCAAGGTAGAGCAGATGGATAGATTTTCCTTAGTATTATAACATCTCTACCTTATATTATTCGAGAAAAGTAAATATGGTAGAAGACTCCTTGAGGCAAAAGACGGTGGTCATAGGTAGAGTGGCTTCTATCTTAGTTTCTCAGAGGTCATTTGCATGGGACATCTAGTACTTATCAAACTTGATGGTGAGTCTTGATATTTCAACCTCAGGTGGATTCTTTCTAGTGTTGAGGTAAGGTCTACCTTATTTGAGTAGATTCATAGTCGTCAATTTGAGGATATGAGACTTTGAGTTTTTCGTGATCCAGTGTTAAGTGGTGAGTACAACATGGTTACCATAGATTCAGAGGGTGTATTGAGATTTGATAGCCATATTTGTGTTCCTAGAGTTGGAGACTTGATTCAATCAATATTGTGTGAGGCTCACAACTCCATATATTATTTTTACCCTGGTACATGTAAGATATATAGATATTTGTTGTAACATTATTGGTGTAGAGGTTATGAAGAGAGATGTGGAAAACTCTATAGCTTATTGCTTGTATTTTCGGTAGGTGAAGGCCGAGCATCAGAGACCTAGTGGCTTAATTTAGAGATATCCTATTCTTGAGTTGAAGCGGGAGTGGATCACCATGGAATTTATTACTGGTTTGCTTTATACCTCCCATAGTTCTTAAGGTATTTGGGTTATTTAGACCAGTTGAACAAATCAACATATTTTATCCTAATCAGGTGTCCTTCAGTGTCGAAATTTTAGCCCATATCTATGTTTGTGAGCTAGTCCATTTGTATGGTGTTCGTATTTCTATTATTTCAGAATGGGGTTTGACATTCACTTTTAGATTTTAGAGAGCTTTTTAGGATGATTTGGGTACTCGGGTAGATCTTAGTATAGACTTCCACCCTTAAACTGAGCGCACTAGGAACGGACTATCTAGATTCTCAAGGATATAATCCAAGTCCATGTTATGGATTTTGGAGGTCAATCAGAGCAACACTTAGATTTGGTAGGGTTTGCATATAATAATAGCTACCATTCGAGTACTGAGATAACTCCATTTGATGCATATATAGTAGATGTTGTCGATCTTCAATTGTATGGTTTGAGACCTCTGAGATTAGGCCCCATAGTACTAACTTGCTTCAGGAGTGATTGGTTAGAGTTAGAGTCATTCAGGATTGGTTGAGGGTAGCTCAGAGTATGCAGAAGGCTTCTGCATATCATAGAATTTATGCCATGAGATTTGGAGTTGGTGATTGACTATTGCCTTGAATTTTGTGATAAGGTTTGGAAGGAAAGAAAAGCTCAATCCCAGATATATTGGACCTTTTGATATCTTTTGCACAGTTGGAGAGGTGTCTTATACAGTAGAATTACCCCTAAATTTTATTGTTGTTCATTCAGTTTTCCATATATTTATGTTGCAGTGGTATATTACTGGCGAGTCTCATATGCTTCAATGTGACTCAATTCAGTTGGATGAGCGATTGACCTTCTTGGAGGAGCCTCTGTTCATATTAGACAAGGATGTCAGGAAGCTCTGCAGTAGAGTGATTCCATTTGTTAAGGTTCAGTGGAGAAGCTGCCTAGTAGAGTAGGCTACTTAGGAGATCTAGACTAAGAAGAAGGCCCAGTATCCTCACATGTTCGAGGCTTCAGGTACACACTAACCCTTTATTTTTCAGGAAAAAAGTTCTTTTAGTAGTGGATATTATAATGACCCTTAAGATAATTTTCTACATTTTCACTATTTAGAGATTTCCTATAGCTTCCCCAAAATATTTATGACTTACTGGAGTTGATAGTTTTGTTACCGGGTAGTTCATTTAGTTTTTCGAGATAATTTTGTATTTTGAAGGCCTCATTGTTAAGGGAATAAACTTCAGTCAAACAATAACATACGCCAGTTTTGATAGTTCCACTAGCTCTGGAACATTGATTTTAGGCTAGGGAAATTTGGTATGGTTCCTGATATGGGTGTACAAAGCTGTCCAATACGTTCTCGACCATTCACACGAAGCCAAGCTCGGGAGTTACAAAAACTACAAGCCATAGTCATGCAAATGGCTGCGTGTGAGTTGGTACTTGATCCGCCAAAGAGCTTCAACGTTTTTAAGTGTGAAAATGAACCTTGAAGTGTAATAAACTACACTCTAAGGGCACCCCATGACTGAAGGGTAGGAAGATCATTTTTCCTTCATTTTGTGTGTAATATAAATAGATGCTATTAGGGTTATTTTCAGCACTTAGTTCATTCTTCATATTTCACAACAACAAGTCTTGTAACATTGAATATTTCTCTCTCTCTTGTTCTTGAGAGTAGAACCTGAAATCTGTCCAACAAGTGTAGTTACACTTGTGTTGTTTCTTGGCTAGAAACTTGAGATCTTGAGGTTCATGAGTTCCTCTTGGTCTAAGTAAGAACTTGGTACTGAAATCTTTTGGTCTTAGGGTCCTATCTTCAAGTTAGGGTTCATAGATTCTAAGATATCTTTGTGTCAAGTTACTATCTTTCATTTTGTACTCTTGAAACTTTGTAGTAACTTAGTGAAGCCGTGTGGGGCTGATTTTCGATTCACTATAGTTACTACCATTTGTTGTTCTTGTTGTTAACATTGTACTCTTGTAATCTATCATCTTGTGTTGTTGAACCATTGTTTAATGTTATTGTTATCTTCTTGTTCTCCTTGTGTAACTACTGTTTTGGTGTTGGTATTTCTTCAAAATTTCGTGATTGTTGTTGTCTTCACATATTGGAGTTGTTATCTTCAAGCTCTCGGAATTGTAGTGTGTTTGGACTGATTTTGTGGCAGATTTGATACGCTCCAAGTTAGTAGTGTATCATTTGGTATCAAAGCCATCTTTGATTTTGCTCTAACAAGATCAATCATGGGCTTGAGACTTGAAAACTACAAAAAAAAAAAATGAAATCTGAAAATTTCAGAAATAGTCAAATCTGCTACCTTTATGTTCTAGGCCAAAAATTGTGATGTGTTGTTGTATGGGCCAAGATTTTCTTGTTTTTTTTGGCTAGATCTTGTAGTATTTTTCTTGTATAGAGTGTTTCTAGTGTTGGTTTCTTTCTCACCAACACTAAAGGTGTCAAGATCTAAAGATTGAGCTTATAATATTGACCATAGTTGTGGTGCCTTGTGGCTGGCTGTTTGTTGTTACTTGTTGTTGACAATTGGTGGTGTTGTGTTGTGTTTTGAAGAAGTTGTGGTTGAGTTCTTGAAGGTTGTTGTGGTGTTCATCAAGTTTTTCATATTTTCTTACAACTTTAGACAACCAAAAAGTGTGATATAAATTCAAGAGTTGAAGCTGAAAATTGTAAAGCATGTTGTGAGAAGCCTTGAACCCATCATTTCTTAGACTAAGCTTCTACTTTTCAGCAACTTTTTCTTATTTCAAGAACCTAGTGTTACCTTTTTCTTATTTCAAGAACCTAGTGTTACCTTTTTCTTATTTCAAGAACCTAGTGTTGTGGGACAAGGTACTTTTCTTATTTCAAGATTTATGTTTTCCCTCCAAGACCAATTGTCATCCTTTCCAAATTGTGTAAAGATTTAAATTTCAGAATTGGTGCTTAAATTGTGTGGGACCAAGACCAATTGCATGCTGCCACATCACCCATTTGCTACTGTTCACGTCACCCATTGGCTACTGTTCACGTCATTAATAAGCTCAAATTTAGGTTTTCTAGTTTCTAATTGTTGATTCTTAGTTTCATTACTTGGTTCTAGAACTAATTAACATGCTAGTACACTCCTACTAGGTTGTCAATTAGTCCTTTTGAATTCTCTTGTTCGTGTCCACGTTTAGTTGGGTGCTTTTATTCGTTTGAATACGTTGTAACTTCTTAACTCCAGTCCGTCGAGAATTCTTTGAGTTTCAAACAAGAATCCACTCCGGACAAGAGCTTTACTCATATCTTAAGGATTCACGGTTACTAGCCAATCTACAACATTTGTGGAGCTCAAGTGTGAGTGAACCGAGAGAGTGTGAGTAAGGAGAGGTTTAACGCTAACTTGTTTGCTGATTATGTAGGTAACACCTTGACATGGAAGGAAGAACATCCCAAAGTGGGGGTACTACTAAACAAGACACTATGAAGGCCACACTTGAGGCCATTACCAGAAGTTTAGAGAGGTTGAACACGGAAGTTGGGGAAATGAGGGGAGATTTGACTACGATAAGTGGGAGATTGGAGCAAGTGGAGAGTCAAAGGAACTCTCGTCCATCTACTCCTCATCATATTCCTTCAAGTGGGCATGAAAGAACTTCATCCACAACTATCTCACCAGAAACATTGCACCAAATAATGAATCCACCTCTAGCCCCACTAAATGCCACAAATCATACCACTACTTTCCCTCCAAACCAAGAAGCGAATAGACCACGCCATTCCCAAACTCCTCCAATTCCACAAGAAGGATGTAGCCATCTATTACCTCCACAAAATCTGAATGTACCTTACCAAACTCCACAAAATCAAAGACCACCACCTCCACAAATCCCAATGCCTCCAAATCAGATTCCAAATCACCAAAACCGACCAGCTCACTTTGAGGAACATGGTAGAGAGGAGTATGATGGATATGGAGCCTTTGATGATGCTTACATGAGAGAGGAGGAGCTAAGAAGGGGCCGTGTTGATCCAAGGAGGTACTGAGGGTATGGAGAAAGGGGAAATCGACACCAAGAAAGAGACGTAGGCATAAATACCATCAAATTGAGCTTACCTATCTTTAAAGGTGAAAGTGACCCTGAGGCCTACTTAACATGGGAATCAGCTTGTAACAAAGTTTTTCAAGTTAATGATATCTCGGAAGAAAAGAAAAGTTGTTATGCCATAGCTCATTTTGAGGGTTATGCCAACACTTGGTGGGATACGTCAAGTGTTTTGGTGATGAATTAGTTGATGGGCAGCCACCACCTTGGTTTCGGTTAAGGTACTTGATGAGGCAATGGTACCTTCCCGAGAGTTATCGCCATGAATTACTTGCTAGATTATACAACTTACGTCAAGGCAATAAAAGTGTGATGGCATATTATGATGAGTTTCAACAACTCATGTTGAAGCTTGATCATCGTGGGGAACAAATCAGTCATGACATCATCCGGTTCAAGTGTGGGTTGAACAAAAAGATCTTCACTCATTTGATGCTTCACAAATTTGATACCGTTGAAGGTATTTTCTAAGCGGCTCTTGAGATTGAAAGGGAGCTTAAAGAGAGGTCGTCGCTCAAGGCAAGGGGACAATCCATCTCGGGTTGGCCTAGAAGCAAGGACGTGGTTCAATCCTCTTCTGGTTGGCCCAAAAACAAGGACCAACCCGCCACTACAAGGCTGCCCGAGCCCAAAACAGTCCACAAAATTCCTCTAAAACAAGAAGTTCACAAGTATCCAAACCCAAAAGGATTCCAATGTTTCAAGTGCCAAGGTTGGGGACATAAATCCAATGAATGTCCAAATCGACGCAACGTGATACTACGGGAATGGAGATTGTATTACCTTGGTGAGGAGGTGGGTCTTGAAAAAGAGGAGGATGAGGCCGAGCCTCAAGATGGAGAGGAAACTGGAAATAGGCCACTTGATGATGATGATGATGATGGTGAAGTTATTTACCCACAAGATGGGGAGTGTGTTATTCCAAACTTTGTAGTTAGACGCACTATGATTAGTAAGGCAATAGACGACCCTAGCCAAAGGGAAAATCTATTCCATACTAAATGCCTTGTAAAGTGGAATGTGTGCACTTTGGTGATTGATAGTGGTAGTTGTGCGAATGTCGTTAGTGTCGCTATGGTGAACTTTCTGAAATAACCAACTACACTTCATAGCCCTTACAAGTTGAAATGGTTGAACGAATGCGGTGAATTGAAGGTGATACGGGTGTACAAAGATGTCCAATACGTTCTCGACCATTCACACAAAGCCAAGCTCGGGAGTTACAAAAACTACAAGCCATATTCATGCAAATAGCTGCGTGTGAGTTGGTACTTGATCCGCCAATGAGCTTCAACGTTTTTAAGTGTGAAAATGAACCTTGAAGTATAATAAACTACACTCTAAGGGCACCCCATGACTGAAGGGTAGGAAGGTCATTTTTCCTTCATTTTGTGTGTAATATAAATAGATGCTATTAGGGTTATTTTCAGCACTTAGTTCATTCTTCATATTTCACAACAACAAGTCTTGTAACATTGAATATTTCTCTCTCTCTTGTTCTTGAGAGTAGAACCTGAAATCTGTCCAACAAGTGTAGTTACACTTGTGTTGTTTCTTGGCTAGAAACTTGAGATCTTGAGGTTCATGAGTTCCTCTTGGTCTAAGTAAGAACTTGGTACTGAAATATTTTGGTCTTAGGGTCCTATCTTCAAGTTAGGGTTCATAGATTCTAAGATATCTTTGTGTCAAGTTACTATCTTTCATTTTGTACTCTTGAAACTTCGTAGTAACTTAGTGAAGCCGTGTGGGGCTGATTTTCGATTCACTATAGTTACTACCATTTGTTGTTCTTGTTGTTAACATTGTAATCTTGTAATCTATCATCTTGTGTTGTTGAACCATTGTTTAATGTTATTGTTATCTTCTTGTTCTCCTTGTGTAGCTACTGTTTTGGTGTTGGTATTTCTTCAAAATTTCATGATTGTTGTTGTCTTCACATATTGGAGTTGTTATCTTCAAGCTCTCGGAATTGTAGTGTGTTTGGACTGATTTTGTGGCAGATTTGATACGCTCCAAGTTAGTAGTGTATCATTTGGTATCAAAGCCATCTTTGATTTTGTTCTAACAAGATCAATCTTGGGCTTGAGACTTGAAAACTACAAAAAAAAAAAAAACTGAAATCTGAAAATTTCAGAAATAGTCAAATCTGCTACCTTTGTGTTCTTGGCCAACAATTGTGATATGTTGTTGTATGGGCCGAGATTTTCTTGTTTTTTTTGGCTAGATCTTGTAGTATTTTTCTTGTATTGATTGTTTCTAGTGTTGGTTTCTTTCTCACCAACACTAAGGTGTCAAGATCTAAAGATTGAGCTTATAATATTGACCATAGTTGTGGTGCCTTGTGGCTGGCTGTTTGTTGTTACTTGTTGTTGACAATTGGTGGTGTTGTGTTGTGTTTTGAAGAAGTTGTTGTTGAGTTCTTGAAGGTTGTTGTGGTTTTCATCAAGTTCTTCATCTTTTCTTACAACTTTAGACAACCAAAAAGTGTGATATAAATTCAAGAGTTGAAGCTGAAAATTGTAAAGCATGTTGTGAGAAGCCTTGAACCCATCATTTCTTAGACTAGGCTTCTACTTTTCAGCAACTTTTTTTTTTCTTATTTCAAGAACCTAGTGTTACCTTTTTCTTATTTCAATAACCTAGAGTTGTGGGACAAGTTACTTTTCTTATTTCAAGATTTATGTTTTCCCTCCAAGACCAATTGTCATCCTTTCCAAATTGTGTAAAGATTTAAATTTCAGAATTGGTGCTTAAATTGTGTGGGACCAAGACCAATTGCATGCTGCCACATCACCCATTTGCTACTGTTCACGTCACCCATTGGCTACTGTTCACGTCATTAATAAGCTCAAATTTAGGTTTTCTAGTTTCTAATTGTTGATTCTTAGTTTCATTACTTGGTTCTAGAACTAATTAACATGCTAGTACACTCCTACTAGGTTGTCAATTAGTGCTTTTGAATTCTCTTGTTCGTGTCCACGTTTAGTTGGGTGCTTTTATTCGTTTGAATACGTTGTAACTTCTTAACTCCAGTCCGTCGATAATTCTTTGAGTTTCAAACAAGAATCCACTCCGGACAAGAGCTTTACTCATATCTTAAGGATTCACGGTTACTAGCCAATCTACAACATTTGTGGAGCTCAAGTGTGAGTGAACTGAGAGAGTATGAGTGAGGAGAGGTTTAACACTAACTTGTTTGCTGATTGTATAGGTAACACCTTGACATGGAAGGAAGAACATCCGAAAGTGGGGGTACTACTGAACAAGACACTATGAAGGCCACACTTGAGGCCATTACCAGAAGTTTAGAGAGGTTGAACACGGAAGTTGGGGCAATGAGGGGAGATTTGACTACGATAAATGGGAGATTGGAGCAAGTGGAGAGTCAAAGGAACTCTCGTCCATCCACTCCTCATCATATTCCTTCAAGTGGGCATGAAAGAACTTCATCCACAACTATCTCACCAGAAACATTGCACCAAATAATGAATCCACCTCTAGCCCCACTAAATGCCACAAATCATACCACTATTTTCCCTCCAAACCAAGAAGTGAATAGACCACGCCATTCCCAAACTCCTCCAATTCGACAAGAAAGATGTAGCCATCCATTACCTCCACAAAATCTGAATGTACCATACCAAACTCCACCAAATCAAAGACCACCACCTCCACAACTCCCAATGCCTCCAAATTAGATTCCAAATCACCAAAACCGACCAGCTCACTTTGAGGAACATGGTAGAGAGGAGTATGATGGATATGGAGCCTTTGATGATGCTTACATGAGAGAGGAGGAGCTAAGAAGGGGCCGTGTTAATCCAAGGAGGTACCGAGGGTATGGAGAAAGGGGAAATCGACACCAAGAAAGAGACGTAGGCATAAATACCATCAAATTGAGCTTACCTATCTTTAAAGGTGAAAGTGACCCCGAGGCCTACTTAGCATGGGAATCAGCTTGTAACAAAGTTTTTCAAGTTAATGATATCTCGGAAGAAAAGAAAAGTTGTTATGCCATAGCTCATTTTGAGGGTTATGCCAACACTTGGTGGGAGTACGTCAAGCGTTTTGGTGATGAATTAGTTGATGGGCAGCCACCACCTTGGTTTCGGTTAAGGTACTTGATGAGGCAACGGTACCTTCCCGAGAGTTATCGCCATGAATTACTTGCTAGATTATACAACTTACGTCAAGGAAATAAAAGTGTGATGGCATATTATGATGAGTTTCAACAACTCATGTTGAAGCTTGATCATCGTGGGGAACAAATCAGTCATGACATCATCCGGTTCAAGTGTGAGTTGAACAGAGAGATCTCCACTCATTTGATGCTTCACAAATTTGATACCGTTGAAGGTATTTTCCAAGCGGCTCTTCAGATTGAAAGGGAGCTTAAAGAGAGGTCGTCGCTCAAGGCAAGGGGACAATCCATCTCGGGTTGGCCTACAAGCAAGGATGTGGTTCAATCCTCTTCTGGTTGGCCCAAAAACAAGGACCAACCCACGACTACAAGGCTGCCCGAGCCCAAAACAGTCCACAAAATTCCTCTAAAACAAGAAGTTCACAAGTATCCAAACCCAAAAGGATTCCAATGTTTCAAGTGCCAAGGTTGGGGACATAAATCCAATGAATGTCCAAATTGACGCAACGTGATACTACGGGAAGGGAAATTGTATTACCTTGGTGAGGAGGTGGGTCTTGAAAAAGAGGAGGATGAGGCCGAGCCTCAAGATGGAGAGGAAACTGGAAATAGGCCACTTGATGATGATGATGATGATGATGATGATGGTGAAGTTATTTACCCACAAGAAGGGGAGTGTGTAATTCCAAACTTTGTAGTTAGACGCGCTATGATTAGTAAGGAAATAGACGACCCTAGCCAAAGGGAAAATCTATTCCATACTAAATGCCCTGTAAAGGGGAATGTGTGCACTTTGGTGATTGATAGTGGTAGTTGTGCGAATGTCGTTAGTGTCGCTATGGTGAACTTTCTAAAATTACCAACTACACTTCATACTAGCCCTTACAGGTTGCAATGGTTGAACGAATGCGGTGAATTGAAGGTCATGAGGCAATGTGTGATACGGTTTAAGGTAGGGAACTACCAAGACGAAGTGCTTTGTGATGTGATACCAATGCAAGCATGTCATTTGTTGTTAGGTAGACCTTGGCAATATGATAGGTCTACCAAACATGATGGGAGGACCAACCGATATTCACTTGAGAAGGATGGTCGAAAGGTCACTCTTTATCCTCATTTGCCATCACAAGTGAATGAATTACATCAAAAGATGAGGGAGTTGAAGGAGAAGGGAAAGAAACCCGAAAGTGGTGAAAAGGAGGGGGAAACCGTGGGTGGGGCAGTAGGGATTTCCGGGACTGCCTCAACATTAAATGGGCAAAAAAACATGGTGATGTTGGCTAGAAAGAAGGAACTCTTCTTGGATTATGATGTGGACATGCCGATGCTTCTTTTGGCTCATTGTTTTAATACTAACCCCACTAATTCTTCTATTTCTCCTTTGATTTCTTGTGTGTTGCAGGATTATGAAGATGTATTTCCCAAAGAACTCCCGCAAGGATTGCCCCCGCTTCGGGGAATTGAGCATCAAATTGACTTTGTGCCGGGCTCACAATTGCCAAATAAGCCGGCTTACAGAAGCAACCCTACGGACACCAAAGAATTGCAGCGTCAAGTTGAGGAACTCCTCAACAAAGGGTATATCAAGGAGAGCATGAGTCCGTGCGCGGTTCCTGTGCTACTGGTGCCTAAGAAAGATGAAACATGGCGTATGTGTGTGGACTGTCGAGCCATCAATAAGATTACGGTAAAATATCGTCACCCTATCCCTAGGTTAGATGATATGCTTGATGAATTGAATGGTTCGTGTTTATTTTCCAAAATTGATTTAAGGAGTGGCTATCACCAAATAAGAATGCAACCCGGTGATGAATGGAAAACCGCCTTCAAGACTAAATTTGGTCTCTATGAATGGATGGTTATGCCATTCGGCCTAACAAATGCTCCAAGTACTTTCATGAGGCTAATGAATCATGTGATGAAGCTATTTATTGGAAAGTTTGTTGTTGTTTACTTTGATGATGTCTTGGTCTATAGTAAGTCAATTGATAAGCATGTGATGCATTTACAATGTGTGTTTGATGTCCTTAGAAAGGAAAGGTTGTATGCAAATCTGGAGAAGTGCTCTTTTGGTGTTAATGAAGTTGTTTTCTTGGGTTTTGTTGTTAGTTCAAGAGGGGTTGAAGTGGATGAATCCAAGATAGATGCTATCAAAAATTGGCCAACCCCACAAACCATTAGTGAAGTAAGAAGCTTCCACGGGTTAGCTAGTTTTTATAGAAGGTTTGTCAAAGGATTCAGCACCATAGCCGCTCCTTTAACCGCGGTCATTCGAAAAGACCAACCTTTCAAGTGGGGTGAAGAGCAAGCTAAGGCTTTTGAAACCTTGAAAGCTATGCTCATTTCCGCGCCTTTATTACAATTGCCCAACTTTGATAAGATATTCGAAGTTGAGTGCGATGCTAGTAAAGTGGGCATAGGGGCTGTTTTGATGCAAGATTTAAAACCCATTGCTTATTTTAGTGAAAAGCTCAAAGGAGCAACTCTAAACTACTCCACGTACTATCTAGAGTTGTATGCCTTGATTCGAGCTTTGGCCACTTGGCAGCACTATTTGTGGCCCAAGGAGTTCGTGATCCGAACGGACCATGAATCCTTGAAGCATCTTCGGGCACAAGACAAGCTTAACAAACGGCATGCAAAATGGATTGAGTTTCTTAAAACCTTCCCTTATGATATTCAATACAAAAAGGGTAAGGATAACGTAGTAGCCGATGCTTTGTCTAGAAAACATGTTCTTGTGTCAACATTATCTTCTAAATTAATTGGTTTTGAGAGTTTGAAAGAATTGTATCCCGAGGACCCTCACTTTGCTCCTATCTTTAGGGAATGCGAAGAAATGGGTAGGGACAAGTGGGATTCGTCTAGGGGTTCAAATCCTTATGCCAAGTTTGATGGATACTTGTTTAAAGGTAGACGATTGTGTGTACCCTCCAGTTCTTGGAGAGAGTTATTTGTGAGGGAAGCACACAATGGCGGTCTAATGGGTCACTTTGGGATCGAAAAGACCCTTGGAATATTGAAGGAGCAATTCTATTGGCCAAAAATGCACAAGGATGTGGCCAAGATTTGTGGCCAATGCATAGATTGCAAAGGAGCCAAATCGCGGCTCCTACCTCATGGGTTGTACACCCCGCTGCCCACTCCTTTACGCCCTTGGCTTGACATATCTATGGATTTCGTGTTAGGGTTGCCTAGGACTAGACGAGGTCGGGACAGTATCTTTGTTGTGGTCGATCGGTTTTCTAAGATGGCACACTTTATTCCTTGCATTAAATGTGATGATGCACCTAGTGTGACCTCTTTGTTTGTTGATAATGTTGTCAAGTTGCATGGTGTTCCGAGGACCATTGTGAGTGATAGGGACTCTAAGTTCCTAAGTCACTTTTGGAAATCCATATGGGGTAGGCTTGGAACCAAGTTGTTATTCTCTACATCTTGCCACCCACAAACTGATGGTCAAACGGAAGTAGTAAATAGGACTTTGGGTGCTATGCTACGTTCCATGGTAAAAGGAAAATTGACTTCTTGGGAGGAACACTTACCATTGATTGAGTTTGCATATAACCGTGTCATACACTCAAGTACGGGAATGACTCCCTTTGAGTGCATATATGGCCTCAACCCCCTTACCCCTTTGGATTTAACTCCTTTGCCTAGTGATGTTATGATTAGCTTAGATGGAAGCAAGCGGGCTGATTCGATGAAAAGGTTACATGAGAAGGTGCGGCTTCGACTTGAGAAGAAAAATCAAGACATTGCAAGGAGAGTCAATAAGGGGAGAAAGAAACTCATTCTTGCACCGGGAGATTGGGTGTGGGTTCACCTTAGAAAGGATAGGTATCCGTCTCAAAGAAAGTCCAAATTGATGCCAAGAGGCGATGGTCATTTCCAAGTACTTGAGCGGATCAATGATAATGCCTACAAGATTGACCTTCCCCCGGAATACCAAGTGCACAACACTTTCAACGTGTGTGATCTTTCTCTAGTGGATGCGGTTGAGGATGACCAAATGCTGAATTTGAGGTCAAATTCCTCTCAAGATGGAGAGGATGATACGGGTGTACAAAGATGTCCAATACGTTCTCGACCATTCACACGAAGCAAAGCTCGGGAGTTACAAAAACTACAAGCCATATTCATGCAAATGGCTGCGTGTGAGTTGGTACTTGATCCGCCAAAGAGCTTCAACGTTTTTAAGTGTGAAAATGAACCTTGAAGTATAATAAACTACACTCTAAGGGCACCCCATGACTGAATGTTAGGAAGGTCATTTTTCCTTCATTTTGTGTGTAATATAAATAGATGCTATTAGGGTTATTTTCAGCACTTAGTTCATTCTTCATATTTCACAACAACAAGTCTTGTAACATTGAATATTTCTCTCTCTCTTGTTCTTGAGAGTAGAACCTGAAATCTGTCCAACAAGTGTAGTTACACTTGTGTTATTTCTTGGCTAGAAACTTGATATCTTGAGGTTCATGAGTTCCTCTTGGTCTAAGTAAGAACTTGGTACTGAAATCTTTTGGTCTTAGGGTCCTATCTTCAAGTTAGGGTTCATAGATTCTAAGATATCTTTGTGTCAAGTTACTATCTTTCATTTTGTACTCTTGAAACTTCGTAGTAACTTAGTGAAGCCGTGTGGGGATGATTTTCGATTCACTATAGTTACTACCATTTGTTGTTCTTGTTGTTAACATTGTACTCTTGTAATCTATCATCTTGTGTTGTTGAACCATTGTTTAATGTTATTGTTATCTTCTTGTTCTCCTTGTGTGGCTACTGTTTTGGTGTTGGTATTTCTTCAAAATTTCATGATTGTTGTTGTCTTCACATATTGGAGTTGTTATCTTCAAGCTCTCGGAATTGTAGTGTGTTTGGACTGATTTTGTGGCAGATTTGATACGCTCCAAGTTAGTAGTGTATCAGAAGGTCATGAGGCAATGTGTGATACGGTTTAAGGTAGGGAACTACCAAGACGAAGTTCTTTGTGATGTGATACCAATGCAAGCATGTCATTTGTTGTTAGGTAGACCTTGGCAATATGATAGGTCTACCAAACATGATGGGAGGACCAACCGATATTCACTTGAGAAGTATGGTCGAAAGGTCACTCTTTATCCTCTTTTGCCATCACAAGTGAATGAATTACATCAAAAGATGAGGGAGTTGAAGGAGAAGGGAAAGAAACCCGAAAGTGGTTAAAAGGAGGGGAAAACCATGGGAGGGGCAGTAGGGATTTCCGGGAATGCCTCAACATCAAATGGGCAAGAAAACATGGTGATTTGGCTAGAAAGAAGGAACTCTTCTTGGATTATGATGTGGACATGCCGATGCTTCTTTTGGCTCATTGTTTTAATACTAACCCCACTAATTCTTCTATTTCTCCTTTGATTTCTTGTGTGTTTCAGGATTATGAAGATGTATTTCCCAAAGAACTCCCGCAAGGATTGCCCCCGCTTCGGGGAATTGAGCATCAAATTGACTTTGTGCCGGGCTCACAATTGCCACCAAATAAGCCGGCTTACAGAAGCAACCCTACGGATACCAAAGAATTGCAGCCTCAAGTTGAGGAACTCCTCAACAAAGGGTATATCAAGGAGAGCATGAGTCCGTGCGCGGTTCCTGTGCTACTGGTACCTAAGAAAGACGGAACATGGCGTATGTGTGTGGACTGCCGAGCCATAAATAAGATTACGGTAAAATATCGTCACCCTATCCCTAGGTTAGATGATATGCTTGATGAATTGAATGGTTCGTGTTTATTTTCCAAGATTGATTTAAGGAGTGGCTATCACCAAATAAGAATGCAACCCGGTGATGAATGGAAAACCGCCTTCAAGACTAAATTTGGTCTCTATGAATGGATGGTTATGCCATTCGGCCTAACAAATGCTCCAAGTACTTTCATGAGGCTAATGAATCATGTGATGAAGCCATTTATTGGAAAGTTTGTTGTTGTTTACTTTGATGATGTCTTGGTCTATAGTAAGTCAATTGATGAGCATGTGATGCATTTACAATGTGTGTTTGATGTCCTTAGAAAGGAAAGGTTGTATGCAAATCTGGAGAAGTGCTCTTTTGGTGTTAATGAAGTTGTTTTCTTGGGTTTTGTTGTTAGTTCAAGAGGGGTTGAAGTTGATGAATCCAAGATAGATGCTATCAAAAATTGGCCAACCCCGCAAACCATTAGCGAAGTAAGAAGCTTCCACGGGTTAGCTAGTTTTTATAGAAGGTTTGTCAAAGGATTCAGCACCATAGCCGCTCATTTGACCGCGGTCATTCGAATAGACCAACCCTTCAAGTGGGGTGAAGAGCAAGCTAAGGCTTTTGAAACCTTGAAAGCTATGCTCGTTTCCGTGCCTTTATTACAATTGCCCAACTTTGATAAGATATTCAAAGTTGAGTGCGATGCTAGTAAAGTGGGCATAGGGGCTGTTTTGATGCAAGATTTAAAACCCATTGCTTATTTTAGTGAAAAGCTCAAAGGAGCAACTCTAAAATACTCCACGTACGATCTAGAGTTGTATGCCTTGATTCGAGCTTTGGCCACTTGGCAGCACTATTTGTGGCCCAAGGAGTTCGTGATCCGAACGGACCATGAATCCTTGAAGCATCTTCGGGCACAAGAAAAGCTTAACAAGCGGCATGCAAAATGGATTGAGTTTCTTGAAACCTTCCCTTATGTTATTCAATACAAAAAGGGTAAGGACAACGTAGTAGCCGATGCTTTGTCTAGAAAACATGTTCTTGTGTCAACATTATCTTCTAAATTAATTGGTTTTGAGAGTTTGAAAGAATTGTATCCCGAGGACCCTCACTTTGCTCCTATCTTTAGGGAATGCGAAGAAATGGGTAGGGACAAGTGGGATTCGTCTAGGGGTTCAAATCCTTAGGCCAAGTTTGATGGATACTTGTTTAAAAGTAGACGATTGTGTGTACCCTCTAGTTCTTGGAGAGAGTTATTTGTGAGGGAAGCACAAAATGGCGGTCTAATAGGTCACTTTGGGATCGAAAAGACCCTTGGAATATTGGAGGAGCAATTCTATTGGCCAAAAATGCACAAGGATGTGGCCAAGATTTGTGGCCAATGCATAGATTGCAAAGGAGCCAAATCGCGGCTCCTACCTCATGGGTTTTACACCCCGCTGCCCACTCCTTTACGCCCTTGGCTTGACATATCTATGGATTTCGTGTTAGGGTTGCCTAGGACTAGACGAGGTCGGGACAGTATCTTTGTTGTGGTCGATCGGTTTTCAAAGATGGCACACTTTATTCCTTGCTTTAAATGTGATGATGCACCTAGTGTGGCCTCTTTGTTTGTTGATAATGTTGTCAAGTTGCATGGTGTTCCGAGGACCATTGTGAGTGATAGGGACTCTAAGTTCCTAAGTCACTTTTGGAAATCCATGCGGGGTAGGCTTAGAACCAAGTTGTTATTCTCTACATCTTGCCACCCACAAACTGATGGTCAAATGGAAGTAGTAAATAGGACTTTGGGTGCTATGCTACGTTCCATGGTAAAAGGAAAATTGACTTCTTGGGAGGAACACCTACCATTGATTGGGTTTGCATATAACCGTGTCATACACTCAAGTACGGGAATGACTCCCTTTGAGTGCATATATGGCCTCAACCCCCTTACCCCTTTGGATTTAACTCCTTTGCCTAGTGATGTTATGATTAGCTTAGATGGAAGCAAGCGGGCAGATTCGATGAAAAAGTTTCATGAGAAGGTGCGGCTTCGACTTGAGAAGAAAAATCAAGACATTGCAAGGAGAGTCAACAAGGTGAGAAAGAAACTCATTCTTGAACTGGGAGATTGGGTGTGGGTTCACCATAGATAGGATAGGTTTCCGTCTCAAAGAAAGTCCAAATTGATGCCAAGAGGCGATGGTCCATTCCAAGTACTTGAGCGGATCAATGATAATGCCTACAAGATTGACCTTCCCCCGGAATACCAAGTGCACAACACTTTCAACGTGTGTGATCTTTCTCTAGTGGATGCGGTTGAGGATGACCAAATGCTGAATTTGAGGTCAAATTCCTCTCAATATGGAGAGGATGATACGGGTGTACAAAGCTGTCCAATACGTTCTCGACCATTCACACGAAGCCAAGCTCGGGAGTTACAAAAACTACAAGCCATATTCATGCAAATGGCTGCGTGTGAGTTGGTACTTGATCCGCCAAAGAGCTTCAACATTTTTAAGTGTGAAAATAAACCTTGAAGTGTAATAAACTACACTCTAAGGGCACCCCATGACTGAAGGGTAGGAAGATCATTTTTCCTTCATTTTGTGTGTAATATAAATAGATGCTATTAGGGTTATTTTCAGCACTTAGTTCATTCTTCATATTTCACAACAACAAGTCTTGTAACATTGAATATTTCTCTCTCTCTTGTTCTTGAGAGTAGAACCTGAAATCTGTCCAACAAGTGTAGTTACACTTGTGTTGTTTCTTGGCTAGAAACTTGAGATCTTGAGGTTCATGAGTTCCTCTTGGTCTAAGTAAGAACTTGGTACTGAAATCTTTTGGTCTTAGGGTCCTATCTTCAAGTTAGGGTTCATAGATTCTAAGATATCTTTGTGTCAAGTTACTATCTTTCATTTTGTACTCTTGAAACTTTGTAGTAACTTAGTGAAGCCGTGTGGGGCTGATTTTCGATTCACTATAGTTACTACCATTTGTTGTTCTTGTTGTTAACATTGTACTCTTGTAATCTATCATCTTGTGTTGTTGAACCATTGTTTAATGTTATTGTTATCTTCTTGTTCTCCTTGTGTAGCTACTGTTTTGGTGTTGGTATTTCTTCAAAATTTCGTGATTGTTGTTGTCTTCACATATTGGAGTTGTTATCTTCAAGATCTCGGAATTGTAGTGTGTTTGGACTGATTTTGTGGCAGATTTGATATGCTCCAAGTTAGTAGTGTATCAGTTCCCAAGGCTTCCGAACACATTTCACTCTATTGACTAAAAATTGATAAAAATGGCCCATGGGTGTTTGGCTCACTTTTTGTCAAAATGATCTCGGATGAAAATTTAAACTATTCCTTTGAGTTTGAAACCTCAAATTTAATAGTATCATAGTGGTTTTGCATTCACCAGATTCCGTATGAATCTCGAGGTGTTTGTGCAATCATGGATTTTTCTATGTCCCCAGTTGGTGAATCCTCTTAAGCGATACTTGGGTCGCTTTTGAGGCCAACCGATAGATTAAGCTTCCAGTTTCTAGCTGGTAGGATACATAATCAGATCCCATTCCGCTTCAGCGAATGCCACTTAGGAGACATAATAGCTTCTTAGGCACAGCGTGCAGAAACAATGGGTATTTCTTAGCAGTGACCGCTTTTGCGGTCCCTGGGTGGAATTAAGTTCCCCTATTATCTTGATTTTCTCTCCATTTTCCCATAAGTTTAAGATCTTGGAGCCCAAAAGAATGTGGAAAGTTGAGGAAATGATTATTAGGAGATTTTGGGGTGTTTGTAAGCTTAGATTACTCGTTTCTTTCTCAAATTCCAAGTAAGCTTTCATTATATTCATGGTTAATTTCTTATTTTCCAAAATATCTGGTTGTTTTTTGAGTTTATTTTAGCATCATTTGAGGTTGGAATTTACCCATTCATAAGGTTAAATGCTCATTGAGCATAGAGAGACGTGTTGATGTTTTTGAAAATGCGACTCTGTAAGTGGGCCCCACATAAGATTTTTATGAAATTTTGGACCAAAAGCATAAAACATATATAGAGGTATCGTTTTTCTTGTATTGATGATTATATAATCTTTTTTATAGCGTGGCATCATGTGGACATTTCTCGGAAGAGGAAATCATTGATTTATCGGATTTTTCTAGGCTTTCTTCGGCGTGCAGGTAGGCTTGGTTTACTTTTCTCATAGATTGTGCTAAATTGTAATATATTTATGATAATGGGCTAGATGTGGGTTTGAAATTAGTTGTTGGAAGCATGTTTAGAATAATTTGGATCTTTTAGCTGATTATGGGAATGTAAATTAGGCATAATTGGCTTAGTTACTTATTCTTTAGGTTGAATAGCTATCTTAGGACTAAATTGTGGCCTAGTTAATATCTAGAAGTGAATTTAGATGCCTTAGCCTAGTTAGGGTAGAAATGTCCTTAGAATGGATTTCAAGAATTAGAAGTGGGGCCCCGGCCCACCATAGATCAAGACTACTATTAGTTCCTTGTAGATTCTATGGACGTGTTACATCATATATATATATATAAGTGGGGGCCCGACCCACCATAGATCAAGACTACTATTAGTTCTTTGTAGATTCTATGGACGTGTTACATCATATATATATATATATATATATATATATATATATAGGAGGAGGATTAGACATATGACTCTTTACGCTAGATTTATATTAACACGACCTAAATGCGGGCCTGGCCATGTCAGTTATCTTATGTTCAACCAGGACCAGAGAACACCAACAATACCCAAATTATCACCCACCTTACACCCTGCATCGGATGAATTTCAAACATATTAAAAGATAAGAGAATATCAAGAAAAACCATTATAAAAAGTCTATAACCAAAACTAACCATTTACAACAAAACATCTAACCAATACCAATACTAATGCCAATGCGAACACCGATACATATACCACCCATTCCCAAAGAAGTCCAAAAAAGCCTCTAATCAGAACAAAAGAATATACAGTTGGGATATGCCCCTGACTATAGCCATTAGCAAGTCCAAAGAAATAGTCAAAACATGAAATAAGCCAAAGAATGAAATGGGGCTCTCTGACGTATGAAAGCTCACCACTTAAGTCTAACTCATGAGCTAATCTCAAATCCTAGTCAAAGTTCTGGAGAGGTAGAATATTGTCAGTTCCTGCATTGCGTAGGGATACAACGTTCGAAGATCATTAGTGGGGTGAACGCTAGCATGAAACTCGGGTATAAGGATAACATAATGATATAATCAACAGTTAAAATCATTTAAAATCCAACACCCATAATCGAATGAAAATAAATAGATATATATGTCAAATGTCAGGATAGGGAATAAGGCTTAAGATGATTTTCAAAACTATAGCCTGGATTTTTTAGCTCAACCATCATATAATAGTTCCCAAGGGCTATATGGGCCCCAACTCTAACCCCCTGGTTGGTCCCAGTGCATGAAGCCGCATGAACTGGAGAATAATCTCATATATATGGACATGGGGGCCTCGAACCCTCTAACATATACAAAGGTGACTTATGCACCCGATTATACAATGATTTACGAGCGACTCGAACCTTTCAAATAATGAAATAATATAATAAGTGGGACTCAAATCTCCCTGGTCACTTTGACCCTCACATGGACAAATGAGGTTTCCAGTACCTGTTATGCAGACCTCCACATTCACGACTCAGCTACACCCTTATTTGAGCCCAATTAATATAGTTGTCACACATTTCTATTCAATGAACCACAATACATATTTAGGAATACATTGTTGGTATCGTCATCCAACTACACTTGCAAGGTAACACATCATGCCAAAACAACTTCCATTAACTTGGGGAGAACAACTCTCTTTGTTCATTAATACACAATGGGGAAAACGACTCCCTTTGTTCATTAAATCATACGATTTTATTTCAAATACTTCTTTACATCAGGCAATAGTTCAAGACTAGTTCAATTTTATAAACTTGTATTGTTCTCATAACTAAACCCATTCTCATATTATGGGGTTGGGGTTATAACCACTTCAAAAGTCACAAGTGTGGGATAGTCATAATTTCCTAATTCATTCACCATACTCATGGAACCACAAGTTCAAAACCATATTAAAAACATGAAAAACATATTTATATATATTTATATATATGTATATATATATATATATATCATGGGAAACATTGTTCAATTCATAACATACAAAACCCCTAACCTTTGTTTCAAAACCAAAAGAATAACCTTGTGAACAACACTATAAATCTTATGCTTTTGCAAAATTAACAATAAGGGAAGAGTAACATGCCTGGGATACCAAGAAATTTGGAGAAGAAAGCACCCATAGAATCCGAGATGACCACTTTTGTTGAAACCTTAGCCTTAAATTGAATAGGGAGTTTGAAATAAAATTTGGGAGTGTTTTATTGGGAATGGGGTGATAATGAAGTCCCAAGGAAGGATTTAAGTCGTGGGGGTCTAAGGGGTTAAAGTGGGAAATGTCCATAGTGTCATCAACTTAAAATTTGGGGAAAAAACCCATCTATGGATACGAGTCAACCCCTTGACTCGTACCAACACTGTACATTCGTGACCATGAGTCATAACCTAGTCTGTGACTAGGACCCCCACACGCTGCCCACCTTATGACTCCACCAACCCACTCGTAAAGAGATATAGTGTTTCATAATGTCTAGTCATGATCAATACAGAACCTAAATAAATTGAACATTATGCATCCTATGGTTTGAACCTATGAATTGTAATATAACCTCATGGCTCATACCGAGCTACTGTACTCAGAGTAGAACCTCGCCACTAAGTTTTTGATTTGGTTATGACCAGGGTATTACGACCCATAACCATATCTCACAACTCGTCACCATGAGTCATGACTAAGGCAGTGAGCCCAAAGCTAAAGAATTTTCAAGTGCCAAAATCCAAGGTATTTCAATTCTCCCCCACTTGGAACATTCATCCTAAAATGATGGGACAATGAAACACAAATATGATTTGAATACATGTACCTCTACTCTTACCTTTACCAAAGTTAGAAAACAAAGATGCCAAGGAAATCAATCTTTCCTTTAACAAAGTCAGAAAATAAAGATGTTAGGAATAACACATACCTTATGCATGATTTTGTGGAGCGGAAAACAAGAATGGATACTTGGTCTTCATGTCCTCTATGGCTTCCCAAGTAGCCTCTTCAACCTTGTGATTCCTCTATAGAACCTTTTTCGAAGCTACATCTTTCATCCGTAACCGACAAACTTGCCGATAAAAAACTACAATATGGAGTCCTCAAAAGACAAGGAATCCTAAATACCAATATCCTTTATAGGCACAATTAGCGATTGATAACCCACACACTTCCTTAACATTGACACATAGAACACCGGATCAATGGAGATCAAACTAGGAGGCAACTCCAACTCATACTCAACATTAATAACCCTCTTTAAGACCAAGTATAGGCCGACATATAGGGGACTGAGTTTCCCTTTCTTCCCAAACTGCATTACCACTCTAACTGCCTACGCCTCATATCTGCGTAGGACTTTTGGCGACTTTGGGAAACTTTAAGTCTATCTCGAATCACTTTCACATTCTCTATCGCTTGGTGAACCAAATCCGGGCCAAACATCTCCACCTTACAAACCTCGAAAAACCCAATAGGAGAATGAAGCTCTTACATTACAACGCCTCAAAAAGAGCCATACCAATGCTAGAGTGGTAGCTATTTTTATGAGTAAACTCTATAAGAGGCAAATGATCAACCCAACTACCACCATAGTCAATCACACAATCTAAAAGCATATCTTCCAATATCTGACTAGTCCTTTCTACTTGCCCGTCCAACTACTGGTGGAGAGTAGTACTAAATCTTATCTTAGTTCCCAAACCTCTCTAAAATCAATGCCAAAAATGCTATGAGAACTAAGTACCGTGATTTGACATGATAGAAATAGGTGACCCATGCAACTACTCAATTTCTTTGAGGAGCAACTTTGCACAATTCTCAGCTGAATCATAAGTCCTCATTGGCAAGAAGTGAGCAAACGTGGTAATCCTATCCATGATGACTCAAATTGAATCAAACTGATTGTGTGACCGAGGAAGATCGGTAATGAAATCCATATTAATTATCTCCCATATCCAATCAAGCAACTCAATCTTTTGATACAAAACTTCGGGCCTCAGGTTCTCAACCTTTACTTGTTGACACACCATCTATTTAGCCACAAAACTAGCCATATCTCGCTTCATATTATTCCACCAATAAATTTCCTTAAGATTATGATAAATCTTTGTTGAACAAGGATGAATGACGTAATGCGACTCATGAGCCTCATCCAATATCCTCTCTCTCAACCTATCCACATAAGGAACACATAATCTACCTTGATACCTCAAGATACTATCACCACCAATATCAAAATCTACAACCTTTTGCTGGCCCATATTTCCCTTGATATTTTTTAAGACATAATCCAATACCTTCTTCTTCTTTGTTTCAGCAGCAAGGGATGACTTAGCCACTTCTTACACAAACACACCATCATCCTCAAAGTACAAGAGATAAAACCCAAGGTTAACTAAATTATAAATATCTTTCACTAATTCCCTCTTAACATCATCCACATGAGATAGACTCCCTATAGATAACCTTCTAAGAGCATCAACAACCATATTAGCTTTACTTGTGTGATAGTGAAGACTTATGATGTAATCTTTCAACAATTCAAGCCACCATATCTAACTAAGATTCACCTCCTTCTAGGTGAACATATATTGCAAGCTCTTATGATCGGGAAAGATATCTACATAGATTCAATACAAATAGTAGTGTCATATAGTTAATACGAACACCACAACCAAAAATTCCAAGTTGTAGGTAGAGTAATTCTTCTCATGATCCCTTAAATTCCTAGAAGTGTAGGCCACCACCCTATCATGATGCATTAACACATAGCTAAGTCCCACATGGGATGCATCACAATAGACAACAAAACCATCAACACCTTCAGGCAGAGTCAAAAAAACTAAAGATGAAGTTAACTTATCTTCCAACTTCTTAAAACTAGCCTTACAAGCATCAGACCACAAAAACTTCTCCTTTTTCTTGGTCAACATAGTCAACGAGGAAACTATAGTCCAGAACTCTCCATAAATCACCTAATGTATTCGGCAGATCCCCCATGATCACTTCACTAAAAATGACATGACCCAAAAATGTAACAGCTTTCAACCAGAATTCACATATTGAAAACTTAGCATACAAATGCTGCTCTTTCAAGGTTTGCAACATGATACAGAGATGATCAGCATGATCTGCCACACTCTTTGAATACACCAGCATATCATATATAAACACGATGATGAACAAATATAGAAACTGATGGAAGACCCTATTTATCGAGTCTATAAATGTTATCGAGGCATTAGTCAAAACAAAAGACATACCTAAGAATTCATAATGACCATACCGTGTTCAGAAAAAAGTCATAGGGATATCCACCTCCCAATCTTTAGCAGATAATAACCAGACCTATGATCAGTCTTAGAGAAATATTTAGCACCCTAAAGCTATTCAAAAATTCATTAATCCAAGGAAAAGGATATTTATTCTTTACCATAACCTTATTCAACTAACGGTAATCAATGCATATCTAAAATAAACCATTCTTTTTTTGCACGACCAAAATAGGAGAACCCCACAGAGACACACTATGATGGGAAAAATCTTTGTTGATGAGGTCTTTCAATGGTTCCTTAAGCTCCTTCGAATCAGCCAGTGCCAACTTATAAAGAGGGATAGAGATAGGACAAGTGTACAAAACAAGGTCAATCCTAAAATCAATCTCCCTATTGAGAGAGACACTAGGAAGATCATAAAAAAAAACTTGAGAAACTTACTAACCACGGGAACAAATCTCAATAAAGGACCCTCCCAAGTTATAATCTTTAACCCAGACCAAAAGATAGAGATATCCCTTGGAAATCAACTTCTGAGATCTATGATATGATATAAACCTTCCCTTAGGAACTAGAGAACCCCCTTCATGCTCAATGATTTTATCTTTAAGGAATTTAAATGTGACCTAATGGGTTCAACAATCTAAGGAGGTATAGCACGGTTTCAACTAATTCATCTCCAATATGACATCAAAATTGACCATGTCCAACTCTGTCAGATCTATCAGAATTTCTTTACAACCAAAAAATACCACACAACCATTATAGACTCATCTAAAACCCATAGAGTTACCCCCAGAAGTTGAAATAGAAAAGGGTTAGGGATACACTCAAGACCTAAACCAAAAATCACAACCACAACTAGTGTCGAATAAAAAAAGTAGACCCTAGGTCAAGAAAGAAATACACATCACAAGAAAAGAGTCATAACATACCAGAAATGACATTGGGATATGCCTCAGAGTCTTAGCGGGTAGTAAGGTGTACAAGCAATTTTGGCTTGTACCGGTGACAGAAGTAGAAATAGCACCCTTTGGTGCAGGAGATGACGAAGTGGAAATAGAAATCTTATTTACCCCTGAAACAACCATAGAAGAACAATCCCTTCACTGATAACCAATCTGACCACATTTAAAGCATATGTTCCTCACTTCTTCACAAAACCCATGGTGCATCTACCCATAAAATAAACTAGGAGGGTATGATAGAGCAGACTAGGCCCCACCATCTTGAGATTGAGAACCCTATGCCCTAAACCAACTATCATGCTAAGAACGATAGTCACCCAATGGTTTCGAATAAGGAGCACTAGCCATAGATTAGGAACCAAAACTCCTCCACTTTTTTAAATCACTTTCTACCATCTCTACCACTCTTCTATTAGCCTTCACCCTGATGAGAAAATCTAAAATTCTTATTTTTTCTGTACCCTATCTCTGCCTGCCTTTTCTTCTCTTCCTCAACCAACTGCATAAACACAACCAATTTGGAGATGTCCATATCCTTGTTTAATTAGGCAACCTTATTCTCTAGAATCAAATCATGAGACATTCCATAGGCGAACTTCCTTATTTTAGCCCTCATGATAGACACTAAATCGGGAGCATATCAGGACAACTGAGGAAATTTCAAGGCATACTCATTGACCGCCATCCACCTTTGCTTCAGATTAACAAACTCTACCACTTTCACCTCCTTCAACTCTTGAGGGAAAAAGTTGTCTAGAAAAGCTTTAGATAAATCATCCCTCAGTTTGTATTTGGCATCATCTCCCCTAAAGTGTTCCTATTCCTCATACCATGGGTATGCTATATCCTTTAGCTGATAGGATTCAAATTCTACACCCTTCAGATTAGTAGGATGTATAACCCGAAAGATCTTCTCCATCTCTTTAATAAAACCTAAGAATCCTCCATAACTGAAAAACCAGTGAACACAAGAGGGCTCAACCTCATAAACTGGACAACCCTTGTGGTCTCAAAAGATAAAGTATTAGAAGCTACATGCTCAAACTGAGAAGCTACAAACTAAGCAAATCTATGAATAGATTGATAAAAATTTTCATTCATCACATCAACCTGAGGAGCTCAAGGAGGACTAGAGGGGACCAACGGAACTCTAGCAGTATAATCAGGGACTGGACCCCAGATCGAGTTTGTACCCCATAGGCACGATGTGTCCCATCAGCATTGTCCTCAAGCATGACAGAGGAGTTTCCATAAGCTTCAGATCATTAGGTAGGCATGATCTGATAAGCGAATAAATGGGAATTAGAGAGACTCAAGACCTTAGACACTATAGCTTGAAAAGGAACAACAAGAAAGGCAAATATTCCTAAATATCTTGTATATTCCCCCTTATAAATGTGGTGTGCTACACACCCATAAAAGAGACTCTACTCGATACAACTTTTGTTGGACACCTAATAAAACAAAACCTAGGCACTAATATGAATCTGACATGACCCGAACCTGAGCCTGCCTGTGTTGGGTATGTCTAGTCCAACTAGGACCAGAGACAACACATAATACCCAAACCATTTCCTACCTTACACCCCGTATCAAATAAATTCTGAACATATAACAAGATAAGAAAATATAAAAAAAACTATTATAATACGTCTATAACGAAAACCAACCGTTTAAAACTAAACATCCAACCAAGACCAATACCAATGCCAAAGCAAACACCGATACCTACACCGCCCATGCACAAAGTAGTCTGATAAAGCCTCTAATCAAAACCAAAGAATATCCAGTTGGGATATTCCCCTGATTATAGCCATAACCAAGTCAAAAAAATTCTAATGATGAAATAAACCAAAGTATTAATTGGGGCTCTCTGAAGTATGGAAGATCACCACTTGTTTTTGGCTCATGAGCTAATCCCAAATCCTAGTCAAAGTTCTGGAGAGGTAAAATTATGGCCAGTTCCTGCATCGGGTGAGGATATAGCATCCGAAGACAATTTGCAGGGTGAATTCTAGCATGAAACTCGGGGATAAGGATAAAATAATGATATAATAAATAGTTAAAATCATTTAAGAGATAGAAGATATAATCTAATTAAAATACATATATATATGTCACATGTCGGGATAGGGAACAAAGCTGAACATGCTTTTCAAAACTTTAGCTTGGATTGTGTAGCTCAACTATCATATAATAGTACCCACAAGCTGTATGGGCCATAGATATCACACCCTGGTCAGGCCTAAGTGTGTGTAGCTATACAAACTAGATAATAATCTTATATAAATACACATAGGGGACTCAAACCCTCAAACATATAAAAGGTGACTTAAACACCCAATTATATAATGATTTACAAGGGACTCGAACCTCTCCAATAATGAAATAATAATAACAAGGGGTAGTCAAACCTCCTTGGTCACTTTGACCCCCGCGTTGACAAATACAGTTTCCTGTATCGGTCACGCGGACCTCTACTTTCACGACTCAGCTACACAACCCATATTAGAGCCTAATAAAAATAGTTATCACATATTCATATTCAATGAACCATAATACATATTTAGGTATACATTGTTGGTATCATTATACCAACTACACTTGCAAGATAACAACACATTATGCCAAAATAACTTCCATTAATTGGGGGAGAACAATTCCTTTTGTTCATTAATACACAATGGGGAACACCGACTCCCTTTGTTCATTAAATCATTCCATTGAATTTCAAATACTTCTTTACATCATGCAATAGATCAAGATTACTTTAATTTTACAAATTTCCACAGTTCTCATAACTAAAACCAATTTCACACTATGAGGTTGGGGTTATAACCACTTCAAAAGTCAAAAGCTTGGGAAAGTCATAAGTACCCAGTTCATTCACCTTACCCATTCACCCACAAGTTCAAAACCATAATAAAAGCATGAAAATCATCTAGGAAATTATTGTTCAATTCATAATATATAAAAAACCCAACCTTTGTTTTCTAAACCAAAATACCATGCTTTTTCAAAATAAACAATGAGGGAAGAGTAACATGCATGGGATACTAAGAAATTTGGAGAAAAAAGTACCCTTAGAACACCAGATAACTACTTTCTTTCAAACCCTAGCCATAACTTGAGAAAAGAGTTTGAAAGAGAATATGAGAGTGTTTTATTGGGAATTAGGTGCTAATAAAGTCCCAAGGAAGTCTCTAAGTCATGGGGTCCAAGGTGTTAAAGTGGGAAATTTCTAGAGTGCCCTCAATTTAAAAGTTAGGAAAAAAACCTACCTTTGGCTACATGTTAACCCCTTGACTCATACCCACACCTTATGACTCATGACCAAGAGTCGTAACCAAGATAGTGACTAAGACTTCCATGCAATGCTACCTTACGACTCTACCAACCCACTCATAAGGAGATCTTATGACTCGTAAGGTTTAGTCGTGAGCAACACAGAACCTAAATAAATTAAACACTGGACATCCTATAATTTGAACCTATGACTCGTAATATAACCTCATATATCATAGTGAGCCACTCATAATTAGAGAATATCCTTAACACTAAGTTTTTGATTTGGTTATGACCAGGGTCCTACGACCTGTACCATATCTCATGACCTGTCACTATGAGTCGTGACTAATGTAGTGAGCCCAAAGCTTAAGAATTTTCAAGGGTCAAAATTAAGGGTGTTTTTGATACTTGGGAGATGATGTTAATTTTGTTCGAGTCCAACTATTTCTAATATTGATTTTATTTTAAGTTCGATAAATAATGATATTGATAGGTTACTTATAATGGTTATGAAGTCGGTTTGAGTCTGGTGTTTACATTATGGAAGGATTCATGATTATGATTTCAAAACATGGTTATTTAGTATAATTTTAGTTATTACTTATCTTTGGTTGTACCCTTTAAGCTTATGGAGGCCCATATTGGATTATCTAGTTTTTTGCACTTATTGGCTTATAGGGACCAATATTTTCATAATATTTATGATTTTCTTCATATTATTGTTGTTCCAATGATTTAATTATAGTATTTGGAGAATTATTCCATGTTTTCCCTCATACCTTTACTAAGTTAATTCATATAAGATTTTTATGAAATTTATAATATGATTTATCTTAGTCAACTAATAATGCTTACTGAGTACCTATGGCTTTGATTCTCATACTAAACTTCTGGACCTCTTTGGTGTAGATCCGAGTACTAGTTATCATTGTTGATATTGAGATTTGTGCGAGTCAAAGTCCAGAGACAGGGTGAGCTCTCAAAGTTAGAGTTGACCCTTTCTCCTTATGTTTTTTCTTAGTCTTTCAATATTCAAAAATAATGTATATTTGATTATTTTAGTACTCATATTGTTTTTTTGCTGGCTCTTGGACTGAAACTACTAGGTCGTAGAATTTTATTATTATCTTATGCATGTTCCACCTTATTATTATTCTGTGATTTGTTGTTGTAAGATTTTACTTACATGGTTCCAACATTTATGCCATTTTTGACATTATGGTGACATTATGACATGTATATTGGGTCGTGACAATACCTCTATGGATCATACAATTAAAGGATACATGTGAAAACTTTTAGGAAGATGTAAAATTTAATTTCAAAATATTAAGTAGGTATTCGAACTCCAAAAAGTAAATTCCTTATCCAACCTTCTAATATGATTATGGTAAGTACTTGGGAATGTTTATGTTGAATATTTGTACTAGTGCTTGAAATGGATATTGTAATTAGGATTTCTAGAAAAAAGGGGCAAAGAAAGAATTATTTATAAAGGTGGATTTTTTGGAAATTACTACACATGGAACAAATTTGGTATTTCATTAGATACCTGGAAAAAATTAAAGGATTCACTCTTGATGAATGTTAAGAAACTTGACAAAAATTGGGAATCAGTAAATAGTATTGTAATAAGATGGTATATGAACCAACGGGTTAGTGATGATATATGTATTGTATATTTAGTTGATTGTGTTGGGTTACTTACTTGCTAATAATAAGGTGGAAACGCATAGTTAGTTCTGTAAGGATTACAACCTCATATATTGAGTTGTCCGAGACTCATACTCTACTTTTAGCTACGAAGGAACCAAAGGTATGTAAAGCTAAACCCTTCTTTGTCGTTACGACACGACCCATAGACGTTTGTTTCTCCTAAAAGAGTAGATATAGTCTACTTGATATATGTGAACAAAGTTATAACTTTATATAGGTATAACACATGACTATATTCTTAACATGACTGGAATATCCACATGCCCTTTCTATTTTAAATTACTTATGTCTACCTTTAATGCAAAGATTAATTAGAACCACAATATACATGTTACTCTTGTCAAGTTAGGTATCAATAGAGTTATAAATGATTGTATTCATTTTTATTAGAAATTATTAGAATTCATATGGTTTATCTATCTCATGCTATATATTAAAATAAGTGGCCATAGTATAGTTGCACTAATATATTATAGCACATAACAATATAGTAAAATAATGATATAAGGATTTGACATTTATATATCTCGCTAATAATAATAAAATTAATCATATATGTAAAGCACTACTTGAATGGCTAAAAATTATTCTTTGTAATATACCTACATAAGCCTATAAGTAATTTATAAAAGTTAACGATGGGAGGGTATTCATATTTTTTGCTTGACACATATGCACTACATAATTTTGTGCACATAATTGAGACCAGGTCATTATAGTGAGCCTAAAATATTGTGGCGTACCCACCCTTGTGGTGTCATTTTCATTTGGAGCAAACTATAACATTATGAATTAGTTCCCCTGACTCGATCCTGACATATATGGCCTATGTGCAGATCCTTATAGAGAGACCATGAGGGGTGTATCCCATCTTAACCACATTAAAGTTATTTTCAATGAATCATAGTCATGAGTATTTTTGAAATATGTGCCTTACACTTGACATAGATTGCCTTTGGTAGGCCAATATATGATTATTTGTAGCATAAATAGGTATAGGAAATCACCTAGGAAAATCACTAGGTGTATCATAATGATTAATTACTGATAAGATGTTATATGATAAGTTAACATGGAAAATACATAGGGTACTATTCTATATTTCATATCTGTCACTTATATGCTCTTAAGTTATAGTTCCAACTAAGAGTTTCTAATATTTAGTTCTGTATTATTTTGTTACTTGATTCATTAAGTATCTTTATTTGCGTATATGTTATTCTGTCTGCTATATTTGTGCTTATGTCCCTAAGTTGGAGGTACTGTATTATAAATACATGATTAGGTTTGCAGGTGAATAGACATCCCTATAAAGTTTCATTGACTTAGCTGGTATTTTTGTGACCTCTATCTCTACCTGGAGACAAATTATGTCTAGTACTTTTGTTTATATATACAGCTTGCCAGTTGGGTAGTTGGGATTATCTTGACTAGTTATTAGTAATATTGTGTTTAAAACTATTTAAAGGCTTCCTAGATGTTATATAGTGTCATGATGTACAATTTTTGTCCAAATAACTCTATAATATGTGTTGTAGCCCTCAATAGATTTTTTGCTTGTCTATTATTCTAAAACTATCTATAGTTCATAGATTATTTGTAAAATAGATTCATCTACACATGCGGTTCTTTTCCGCTCCTATCAATTTGGGGGCATGACATTAACCTCCTGTATTAACTAGCCAAGCCCAAAAAGCTCCTAATGTCAAATAAAGAAGTAGGTCTGGGATGTTTTTTTACTAAATGTATCTTTTGAGAGTCTTCCTGAACACTCTAAATAGACACAACATGGCCAAGGAATGCATCTAACCTTAACCAAATTTCACACTTCTTGAACTTTGCAAACAATTAATGGTCCTTGAAAGTCTGCAACCCAACTCTCAATGATATACATGCTCTTCTTACTCAGAGAGTAGACCAATATGTAAACTATGAAGACATAAATAAAAATATCTAAAAACTATTTGAATACTATAACGCCCTGAATCTGGTACCCGAAATGCTACACAGTGCTCATGACCTCGAAGAACCACAAGCTAACCCATGACTGATATCTGTACCTGTATACTGCATAATATACTATATAATGCAGAAACATAAACTGAAAGGCCATAAGGTTCAACACTGAGATATAATATCTGATAAAAATAAAACATCTTGGTGGGGTATAAAATACCCAAAACAACTGAAATAAACTATCTAAAACATACTACAGGCTGAAAAGACTCTAAATCATGACTGAAATATCTGAATAAGGAGTTGATGGGACATGTCCCCAACTAACTCCAACTAATAAATAAATTAATGAGGTAATAAAGTAATGATCATGTCCTTGAAAGATGAGGACTCACTACTAACTCTGACTGCTGAGACTGGAATCTACTGATGCTTGGGAGCTCGTTTCTCTGAACCTATAGTATAAGACACTAAAGCGCAAATGCGTCAGTACTTTGAATATATTGGTATACATGTGAGGAAGGCTGAATGCATGGGGTTCATAAGCATGAACAATACTGAAAAATTGACTAATATGAATGTGAGAATACATGCATAAATACATAGTATTTATAACTGAGATCGTGATAACATGAATTTACTGATAGCTGACATGACTGGTAACTGAGTTTTGATGACTGATGTATCTAATAAAATGAGTGACTGTATCTGACAGTCCTGAATCTGATGGAACTAGCTGAGTTTCGTACTGTCCTGAGTTGACTGTATCTGACAGTCCTAAATTCTGTAGAACTATCTGAGTTCTATTACTGAGACTGAATGACTATATCTGACAGTCTTGATTTCTGTAGCTGAAATGGTGGGAAGTAGTTATCTAACCGACATACCCTAAATAACACATTATAGCTAAGTTGGGGTCCAATTTGTAACCCCAATTGGAAGGGTGTCAATACCACGCCACCGGTAAGGACAAGCTGTGAGTGACCCTCATTTAACAGTGTTCCTAAAAGAGAAAGGTGGGGCACTCATCTGACAGTGCTTATCCACCTTATCAACCCTCATCTGAAAGCGTTGATATCTCAACTTATGATGGATACATAGTTCTAGAATGCAATGATGACTTCTAAGAATCACACCCTCATCTGACAGTGTGTGTTCCCATCTTTGGGTTCACTCGGTGCTAATTTATACTCCCATCTGAATAGACATTGTACATGAATTACTGAATTAAACTGGACTGAGTTAACTGAGTTTCATTGACTGATAGAATATTACTGAGATTTCTGTATTACTGAGCTTTCTGAGATTACTGGGATTTCTTAGTTTTACTGAGTTTTCTTGAGTCACGTGACTAATTGAATTCTACTAAAAATGGCTTGACTGAAGATATCGTGAAAACATAACACTAGCTCTAGGCACATAGCTAAATTGTCGGGTACAAGTACCCCCAGTACTCGATGGAAAGAAACTGACAAACCATGACTTTCCTGAATATATGACCAATATCACAATCCATAATTCATTTATTGAGGCATTTCATCTAACATGTGATATGCATAAACTTGTACATACATGAGGATTGCATAATATCATACTAGTTAGGCACTTTTCCTTCACATAGGCATTTAATCAAACACATGGTAAGCATAGTATATGTAGACAACATTATAAAACAAATAAACAAGATGATTCAACTCTAATTTCATCAACCAAGGGTTTAATCATAGGTTCATATGAATCTACAACTATACTTATTAATTCCACTTAAAATTGATAACTCAACATAGATTAGAATTCAATTGGTCATTATCAACATAAACAAAAGCAAACCCAACATGGAATTCATAAACAAATCGATACACTTGAACTTTGAAAAGAGATTCTTGGGCTTCATGGACGAAAGGAGTCCATGAATAAACACTATGCATACCAGGTAGTGAGTTTCTTGAAGTTCTTGAACTTGAAGAATTTTAATCTCTTAGTTCTTGAAGAAGATTTGGATTTTTTACTTAAGGATTGCTCTTAGGAAGAAAACCCTAAATTTTGATGTTGTGGAAGAATAATGAATTTTTGGAGCCTTGGTCGGATATTACTAGGTATATAAACGGGTGGTAAAAGACCAAAAATCCCCTTTAAAAATGATTTAAAAATAACTGAACAGGATATACGATGGTAGGTGTAACGGTTCGTCGCTGGTTCGACAGTCAGTTATTTTGAATGTCGCACATGGACTAGGAAAATGACTCACTGCCTAAGTAGCGACGTCTTGGGCTACGGTCCATCGCAAGTTCAACGGTTCGTCAACCTGTCCATCGTACCTTATGCAGAAGGTTGCCTCACTACGTTGTCTACGATGATCAAGGTGATAGTCCATCGCTAGATCGACGGTCTGTCAACCTGGCCGTCGCACCTGGGAGATTCTGACAGCTCTCGGTAAAATGTCTATAAATTTTTACTCCGATACCGAATTTAGACAAAATTTGTATCATTGGAAAGATAATTCAATTTCCCTTTATGATCAAAAAGTAAAACTATTAAAAATTCCACGTGTACACAAATGGATTCATCTTTCAAGGTAAGTTTCTAACATTGTTGGGAGGACTTCAAGCTAGGTAGAAGTACGGGGTATTACAATATGTCCCCTTGAGAACATTCATCCTCTAATAAGACTGAGAATAAGGGAAAAAGATAAACCAATATACTTACTGAACATGAATGACTTAAACATGATTTCATGACTGACATGACTGATAACTGAATATATCTTACTAAGCATGCATATTTGATGCTTGTGTAACTGATTCATGAATTCTTGGATGAGAGTTCTGATGAACCAAGGTTCTCACAATAAGAATGCATGTCTGATGCATGATTATATAGATGAACTAATACATGAATGCATGACTGAATATGCAATGGTATTTAATACCATTTTTGTGATGAAATTCTGAATATGAACTGTATACTAAGCTTGTAATTAAAGTCTGAACATGAAACTGAAAAGCTTAAGGAGAACTGTTACCTTGAGCTTGATCTGAGCTGATGGAGAAGAGGTGAGGATACTTGGTTTGCATATCTACTTTTTCTTCCTAAGTAGCTCCCTTAATGGACTGATTTCCCTTAAAAACTTTGACTTAAGGGACTTCTTTGTTCCCCAGTCTATGAGTCAGATAGTCTAGGATTTTGACTGGAATCTCTTCATAAGAGAGGCTATTCAGAACATCTATGCTCTGAATAGGGACTACAACTGCTGGATCACCTATGCACTTCTTGATCAAAGAGACATGGAAGACTGGATTAACTGAGGCTAGATCAGAAGGAAATTCGAGCTCATAAGCTACCTTGACAAAGCTACTAAGAATTTTTAAGGGACCGACATATCGGGGACTGAGCTTTACCTTCTTGCCGAACCTCTTCACTCCCTTAATGGGAGAGAACTTGAGATAGACATAGTGACCAATCTCAAACTCGAGATCCTTTCTACGAACATCTGCATAAGACTTCTGTCAGCTCTGGGCAGCCCAGAGTCTTTCTCTGATCAACTGGACTTTTTCTAAGGCATCGAATACTAAGTCAGGCCCTATAACTGAGGCCTTAATAACTTCGAACCAACCAACTAGATATCTACATCTCCTACCATAGAGAGCTTCGAATGGAGCCATCCAAATACTAGAATGATAGCTATCATTGTATGCAAACTAAATCAAAGGCAAGTGGTCATCCAAACTACCCTTGAAATCAATTGCACACAACCTTAGTATATCTTCTAGGGTTTGAATGGTCCTGTCTTCTTGACTATCTATTTAAAGATGAAAGGTTGTACTAAGATGAGCTTGGGTACCAAGACCCTTTTAGAATGCTTTCCAGAAATAAGAGGTGAATTGTGTATCTCTATCTGAAATAATGGATAATGAAATATCGTGTAATCTGACCAACTCTCTGATGTAGAGTTTGGTGTAATCCTTGACTGAATAAGAGGTATGGACTGGAAGGAAATGAGCTGATTTGGTTATTCTATCTACAATGACCCAAACTAAATCATGCTAACGACGAGTACGAGGAAAACCCATCACAAAGTCCATGCTCACTTCTTCCCACTTCAAAGTAGGAGTACTGAACTCCTGTATGGACCCACTAGGCTTTTGATGCTTTATCTTAACCTACTTACATGTAGAGCACTTAGCCACAAACTCTGCAATATATCTCTTCATCCCACTCCACCAATAGATTTTTTGCATGTTGTGGTACAGTTTGGTGGCCTCTGGATCAATAGAGTAGCGCGCACCAAGCACTTCTACAAGAATTCCCTGCCTTAAGTCGTCTACACCTGGAACACACAGATGACCCTAACAACGCAAAGCACCTTCTCCCCCTTGGGATAAAACCTCTACTTTCTAATCCTTGACTGACTCTTTTAACTTGACAAGGCTGGGATCTCTATTTTGCTTTTTTTTTACATCAGAAACTAGAGATGATTCTGAACTACTCAAAACCCATATTTCACCCTCCTCTGAATCGACTAAGAGAACACCTAGTCTGGCAAGATGATGGATTTCCTGAGCTAACTTCTTCTTACTATCCTCAACATGAGTAAAACTACCCAGAGATAGTCTACTGAGAGCCTCGACCACGATGTTGTCCTTGCTCGGATGATAAAGGACACTCATGTCATAATCTTTCAAGAGCTCTAACCACCTTCTCTGAAAAAGATTGAGATTTTTCTGAGAAAATACATATTGAAGGCTCTTATCATCTGTGAACACATCTACATGAACTCCATATAGATAATGCCTCCAAATTTTCAAGGAAAAAAATATGGCTGCTAACTCAAAATCATGAGTAGAATAATTCTTCTCATGGGGTTTAAGCTGTCTAGAGGCGTAGGCTATGACCTTTCCATGTTGCATGAGGACACAACCCAAACCTACTCTGGATGCATCACAATACACTATGAACCCATCTGAACCATCTGGAAGAGCTAAGACTGGAGATGAGGTGAGTCGAGTCTTCAACACCTGAAAACTCTTCTCGCAAGGATCTGACCACGGAAACTTGACTTTCTTTTGAGTTAAACTGGACATAGGGGATGCAATTAGAATAAGATCCCTTAACAAACCGTCTGTAATAGCCATCCAAACCTAAGAAACTCCTGATGTCTGATAGAGAGACAGGTCTAGGCCAGTTTCTTACCGCTTTGGTCTTTTAAGGATCTATTCTAATTCCATCACCGAAAATGATATGACCAAGGAATGATGCTGACCTTATCCAAAATTCACACTTACTGAATTTGGCGAATAACTAATGATCTCTGAGAGTATGAAGTACAATTCTGAGATAGTTTGCATGATCATGATCACTGCGGGAATAGACCAGAATATCATCTATGAAGACTATGATGAACATGTCCAAGTACTTCTTGAACACACGGTTCATCAAGTCCATGAAATTTGCTGGGTCATTAGTAAGACCAAAGGACATAACCAGAAACTTAAAGTGACCATATCGAGTATGAAAAGTTATTTTTAGTATTCACATTCTCTGACTTTGAGATGATGATAGCCAAATCTGAGGTCTATCTTAGAGAAATAACTAGCACCCTAATATTGGTCAAATAAGTCATTGATTCTAGGAAGAGGATACTTGTTCTTGACTGTGACATTATTAAGATGACGGTAATCAATACACATTCTGAGAGAACCATCTTTCTTGCGCACAAATAAAACTGTTGCACCTCACAAAGACACGCTGGGCCTGATGAATCCCTTATCTAAGAGATATTTCAACTTCTCTTTCAGTTGTCTGAGTTCTACTGGTGCCATTTTGTATGGAGAAATAGATATAGGCTGAGTATCTGGACGAAGATCAATGCCGAAGTCTATTTCCCTTTCGAAAGGAATTCCTAGAAGATCTTCGGGAAAGACATATGAATATTTATTTACTACTGGACTGATTCAAGACTAGGATTTTCCAAAATAGTGTCCTTAACTCAAACAAGATGATATACACATCCATTAGATATCATTTTTCTTGCTCGAACATAGGAAATAAGCTGACCTCTAAAAGCGGATACACTACCCTTCCACTCTAGGATGGGTTAGTTCGAAAACTAAAACTAAACTATTCTATTTTTACAGTCGACTATGGCATAGTAGGAATGAAGCCAATCCATGTCGAGAATGACATCAAAATCAGTCATCTCTAATTTGACTAAGTCTGCTGAAGTGCCTTTCAAAAATATCATAATTGGGCAGTTGCTATATACCCGCCGAGCTATGAGGGTTTTACCCTCTGGGGTAGAAATGGAAAAGGGCTCTGCAAGAATTTTAGGACTGACTCCAAAATCTACTGTTATATAGGAGGTAACAAAAGACAAAGAATCTCCTGGATCTATCAAATGGTAAATATGCACATGAAAGATCTATAACGTACTAGTAACCACATCAGGATAATTTTCCTGATCGTGTCGGGACTGGAGAGCATAAATTCGATTTGTCTATTGCCCACTAGTAGCGCTGAAAGTGGCACCATGCTAGTTTGGGTGACTGGACTGAGTTAAGGAATGGTTCTGCTGACTCTGAGAACCTAGATGAGGACAATCTTTGACTCTATGTCTTGGCTTGCCACATCTAAAAAAAATACCACTGCCAGCTCTGCAAATACCCTGATGGTGCTTGCCATAAGTCTAGCAAAGAGGATAGGTGCGGGCACTGCTAACAGTGCCCTGAGACTTAGAGCCTGGCGCTCTATCTCTATTACCATCCCTGAACTTAGGAGCTGGAGCACTAGCTGAAGAAGGAGCTGGAACTGCTGACTTAGGATAAAACTTTGAATGATTTCCTCTTTCTGATTTGGGATGAGCAAAGTTGAAACTACCTGTCCTTGCTTTGTTATTCTGCTTCTCCCTCATCTTATTCTTTTGCTCTTCTATCTGCTGAGCATGGGTCATAAGCCTGGCTATGTTTATGTCACTATTCAACATCATGGACCTACACTCAATGACAATACTATCATTCACCCAGAAACAAACTTATCATCTTAGCCCTGCTATCTGCAACCACATGAGAAGCATATCTGCCTAATTGAGTAAACTTAAGAGAATACTCTTTCACTATCATGTTGCCTTGCCTGAGGTTGATAAATTCTAATACTTTAGCTTCTCTCAGCTCTAGGGGAAAGAATCTATCTAAAATGCAGTAGCAAATCCTCCCACTCAATAGGCCCCACATCTACAACCCTCTCTAACTTTTACTGTTTGAACCAAGTGTAAGAAACATCCTAAAACTTATATGCTGCTAGCTCCGCAGTCTCACTATAAGTAACCCCCATGATATTTGTAACCTTCTGAACTTAATCAAGAAATTCTTGATGGTCCCCGTCTGACTTAGACGTAATAATGGAAGGAGAATTCATTCGGGTGAAGTTCTGAATTCTGGCTGCAGCTGAATTAGCCATTGGATTGGATGAAATTATAGCTAGTCATTCAATCTGAGCAGCGACTGACTAAGAAAGAGTAGTGAATTCAGCTCTAAACTCTACATGAGAAACATATTTGCCGAAAGGATCTTGGGCTTAGGGGCTGGATGATTCTCATTTTTATTTGAGGAGGCATGTTCTGTAGAAGAAAGTGAGAAATGAATTAAACTGAGAGACTATCTTGAGATTGCCCTCACTGGCATGACATGAATACTAAAAGAAGGGAAATTGTTCCTAAAACATCTTATAGCCTCCTGCACATAAATATGGAACGCAACACACCCATGTACAAGACTCTACTAGATGTGACTTTCAGACTTCCTAGGACACTATTGAACGTTAGGCTTTGATACCAAGTTTGTAATGCCCGAATCTGGTACCCGGAATGCTACACAGTGCTCATGACCCTAAAGAACCACAAGCTAACCCATGACAGATATTTGTACCTGTATACTGCATAATATACTGTATAATATGGAAATATAAACTTAAAGGCCATAAAGTTCAACACTGAGATATAATATATGATAAAAATATTACAAATAGGTGGGGTATGAAATACCTAAAACAACTGAAATAAACAGTCCGTAATATACTGTAGTTTGAAAAACCTCTAAATCATGACTGAACTGTGTGACTAAGGAGTTGATGGGACATGTCCCCAACTAAATCCAAATAATAAATAAATTAATGAGGTAATAAAGTAATGATCATGTTCTTGAAAGAGAGGACTCACTGCGAACTCTTACTGCTGAGACTGGAATTTACTAATGCTCTGGAGCTCGTGTCTCTGAACCTATGGTATACGACATCATAGCAAAAATGCGTCAGAACTTTGAATATAATTGTATGCATCTGAGGTAGGCTGAATTCATGGGGTTCATATGGATGAACAATACTGACTAACGAACTAATATGAACGTGAGAATGCATGCATGAATACATAGTAACTATAACTGAGATCGTGATAACATGATTTTACTGATAACTAACATGATTGGTAACTGAGTTTTGATAACTAATATAACTGATAACATGAGTGACTGTATCTAATAGTTCTAAATTTGATGGAACTAGCTGAGTTTCGTACTTTCCTGAGTTGATTGTATCTGACAGTCTGAATTCTGTAGAACTATCTAAGTTTTATTACTGAGACTGAATAACTGTATCTGATAGTCCTAATTTCTATAGCTGAAACTATGGAAAGTAGTTATCTAACTGACATACCCCACATAATACAGTATAGCTGAGTTGGAGTCCAATCTGAAACGCCTACTGGAAGGGTATCAATAGCGTGCCACTGGTAAGGATAAGTTGTGAGTGACCCTCATCTGACAGTTCCCCAAAAAAGTATGGTAGGGCCTCATCTGACAGTGCTTATCCACCTCATCAACCCTCATCTGACAGTGTTGATATTTAATCTATGCTGGCTACATAGTTTTGGAATGCAAGAATAACTTTTAAGAATCATACCCTCATCTGACAATGTGTGTTCTCATACATGGGTTCACTCGATGCTAATTTCTACTCCCATCTGAATTGACATTGTATATAAATTACTAAACTGAACTGGACAGAGTTAACCGAGTTTCGTTTACTGACGGAATATTACTGAGATTTCTATATTACTGAGCTTTCTGAGATTACTAGGATTTCTGAGTTCTACTGAGTTTTCCTAAGCTACATGACTAACTGAATTCTACTGAAAATGGCTTGACTAAGGATATCGTGAAAACATGACACTGGCTCTAGTCACACAGCTAAATTATTAGGTACAAGTACCCCCAAGACTCGATGGAAAGAAACTATCAGAGCATTACTTTTTTTAATACATGACCAATATCACAATCTATAATTCATTTTTAGGGCATTTTATCAAACATGTGATATGCATAAACTTTTACATACATGAGGATTGCATAATATCTTACTTGTTGGGCACTTTTCCTTCACATAGGCATTTAATCAAACACATGGTAAGAATAGTATATGTAGACAACATTATACAACAAATAAACATCATGATTAAACTCTAATTTCATTATCCAAGGTCTTAATCATAGGTTAACATGAATCTACACCTATACTAATCAATTGCACAAAAATTGATCACCCAACATGGATTAGAATTTAATTGGTCATTATCAATATTAACAAAAGAAAACCCAACATGAAATTCATAAAGAAATCCATACACTTGAACTTTGAAAAGAGATTCTTGGGCTTCATGGACGAAAGGAGTCCATGAATGAACATTAGGCATACCTGATGAATTTCTTAAAGTTCTTGAACTTGAAGAATTTGAATCTCTTAGTTCTTGAAGAAGATTTGGATTTTGTTGCTTAAGGATTGCTCTTAGGGAGAAAACCCTAATTTTTTATGTTCTGGAAGAATAATGAATTTTTGGAGCCTTGACATGTAGAGCACTTAGGCACAAACTCTATAACATCTTTCTTTATCTAACTCCACCAATAAATTTCTCGCAAGTCGCGGTATATCTTTGTGGCCCCTGGATGAATAGAGTAGCGTGCACTATGCACTTCTATAAGAATTCGGTGCCTTAAGTCGTCTAAACCTGGAACACACAGACGACCATGACAATGCAAAGTACCATCTATCCATTGGGTGAAAACCTCTACTTTATGATCCTTGACTGACTTTTTATATTGACAAGGCTGGGATCTCTATTTTGCTTTTCTTTCACATCGGAAACTAGAGATGATTCTGAACTACTCAAAACCCATATTTCACCCTCCTCTGAATCGACTAAGCGAACACCTAGTCTTGCAAGATGATGGATTTCCTGAGCTAACTTCTTCTTACTGTCCTCAACATGAGTAAAACTACCTAGAGATAGTCTACTGAGATCCTGACCATAATGTTGGCCTTGCCCGGATGATAAAGGACACTCATATCATAATCTTTCAAGAGCTCTAACCACCTTCTCTGAAAAAGATTGAGATCTTTCTGAGAAAAAACATACTGAAGGCTCTTATCATCTGTGAACACATCTACATGAACTCCATATAGATAATGCCTCCTAATCTTCATGGCAAAAAATACGGCTGCTAACTCAAGATCATGAGCAGAATAATCCTTCTCATGGGGTTTAAGCTGTCTAGAGGCGTAGGTTATGACCTTGCCATGCTGCATGAGGACACAACCCAAACCTACTCTGGATGCATCACAATACACTACAAACCCATATGAACCATCTGGAAGAGCTAAGACTGGAGCTGAGGTGAGTCGAGTTTTCAACTCCTGAAAACTCTTCTCGCAAGGATCCGACCACTGAAACTTGACTTTTTTTCCAGTCAATCTCGACATAAGGGATGAAATTAGAAGAAAATCCCTCAACAAAATGTCTATAATAGCCAGCCAAACACAAGAAACTCCTGATGTCTGATGGAGAGATAGGTCTTGGCAAGTTTCTTACCGCTTAGTTCTTTTGAGGATCTACTCGAATGCCATCACCGGAAACGATATAACCAAGAAATTCTACTGACCTTATCCAAAATTCACACTGAAATTGTAGAACATATGATGATCTTTGAGAGTTTGATGTATGATTCTGAGATCGTCTGCATGATCACGTTCACTGTGGAAATATACCAGAATATCATCTATGAAAACTATGATGAACATGTCCAAGTACTACTTGAACACATGGTTCCTCAGGTCCGTGAAAGCTGCTGGGGTTTTTGTAAAACCAAAGGACATAACCAGAAATTCGAAGTGACCATACCGAGTAAGAAAAGCTCTTTCCAGAATGTCACATTCTCTGACTCTGAGCCGATGATAGCCGGATATGAGGTCTATCTTAGAGTAATAACTAACACCCTAAATTTGATCAAACTAGTTATCGATTTTGGAAAAAGGATACTTGTTCTTGACCATGACTTTATTGAGCTTACTGTAATTTAACACATTCTGAGAGAACCGTCTTTCTTGCGCACGAATAAAACTGGTGCACCCTACGGGGACACGCTGGGCCTGATGAATCCCTTATCTAAGAGATCCTTCAATTGCACTTTCAATTCTATGAGTTTTACTGGTGCCATTTGTATGGAGGAATAGATATAGGCTGAGTATCTAGACAAAGATCAATATTGAAGTCTATTTCCCTTTCGAGAGGAATTCCTGGAAAATCTTCGGGAAAGACATCTGAATATTCATTCACTACTGGGACTGATTTAATACTAGGAGTTTTGAAACTATTGTCTTTAACTCGAACAAGATGATAGACACATCCTTTAGATATTATTTTTTGTGCCCGAAGGTAGGAAATAAGCTGACCTCTGAAAGAAGATACACTACCCTTCCACTCTAGGACGGGTTTATTCATAAACTAAAACTAAACTATTCTATTTCTACAGTCGAATGTGGCATAGCAGGAATGAAGCCAATCTATGCCAAGAGTGACATCAAAATAAGCCATCTCTAATTCGACTAAGTCAGGTGAAGTGACTTTCTAAAAACACATAACTGAGCAATTCTTGTATACCTGCCGAGCTATGAGGATTTTACCCTATGGGGTAAAAACTGAAAGGGCTCTGCTAGAATTTCGAGAATGACTCCAAAATCAACTGCTATATACGGAGTAACCAAAGACAAAGAAGCTCATTGATCTATCAAAGCATAAACATGCATATGAAAGATCTGTAACGTACCAGTAATCACATCAGGAGAATTTTCCTAATCTTGTCGGGACTGGAGAGTATAAATTTGATTTGGGCGTTGCCCACTAGTAGCGCTGGAGGTGGCACCCTACTGGTTTGGGCAACCAGACTGAGCTGAGGAATGGTTCTGCTGACTCTGAGGACCTAGCTAAGGATAGTCTCTGACTCTGTGGCTTGGTTTTCCACATCCAAAACAAATACCACTGCCAGCTCTACAAATACCCTGATGGTGCTTGCCATAAGTCTAGCAAAGAGGAAAGGTGCAGGAACTGCTAACACTTCCCTGAGACTTAGAGCCTGGTGTTCTATCTCTATTACCATCCCTGAACTTAGGAGCTAGAGCACTAGCTGAAGAAGGAGCCGGAACTGTTGACTTAGGATGAAACTGAGAACGATTTCCTCCTTCTGATTTGGGATGAGCAAAGTTGAAACTACCTATCCTTGCTCTCTTATTCTGATTCTCTCTCATCTTAATCTTTTGCTCTTCTATCTTCTTATCATGGGTCGTAAGCCTGGCTATGTTCATGTTACTATTCAACATCACAGACCTACACTTATTGACCATACTTTCATTCACCCTCGAGACAAACTTAGTCATCTTAGCCCGCTATCTACAACCACATGAGGAGCATATCTGGATAATTCAGTAAACTTAAGAGAATACTCTTTTACTGTCATGTTGCCTTGCCTGAGGTTGATAAATTCTAATACTTTAGCTTCTCTCAGCTCTAGGGGGGAAAATCTAGCTAACAATGCAGTAGCAAATCCTCACACTCACTGAGCCCTGCATCTATAACCCTCTATGACTTCCACTATTTGAACCAAGTGTGAGCAATATCTTGGAACTGATATGTAGCTAGCTCCACACTCTCACTAGAAGTAACCCCCATGATATCCATAACCTTTTGAACTTAATCAAGAAATTCCAAAGGGTCCTCGTCTGACTTAGACCAAAAAAGAATGGATGATTCATTCGGGTGAAGTCCCGAATCCTAGCCACAGCTAAATTGACCACTGAGTTGGCCAAAACAACAACTCTTTATTCATTCTGAGCAGCGATTGACAGAGTAAGAGTAGTGAATACAACTCTGAACTCTGTATGAGAAACATGTTCGCCCAAATGATCTTCGGGCTGAGGGGCTGGTTGATTCTTATTTCTTCTTTTAGGAGGCATGTTCTGTAGAAGAAAGGGAGAAAATGATTAGACTGAGAGATTGACTTGAGATTATGCTCACTGGTATGACATGAATACTGAAAGAAGGGAAACTGTTCCTAAAACATCTTATAGCCTCCTGCACATAAATTTGGCGCGCAACACACCCATGTACAAGACTCTACTAGGTGCGGCTTTCAGACTTCCTCGGACACTATTGAGCCTTTGGCTTTGATACCAAGTTTGTAACGCCCCAAATCTGGTACTCGGAATGCTACACGGTGCTCATGACCCTAAAAAACCACAAGCTAACCCATGACTGATATTTGTACCTGTATACTGCATAATATACTATATAATGTGGAAACATAAACTGAAAGGCAATAAGGTTCAACATTGAGAAATAATATCTAATAAAAATATAACATCTGGGTAGGGTATGAAATACCTAAAACAACTAAAATAAACTATCTGAAACATACTGTAGTCTGAAAAGCCTCTAAATCATGACTGAACTATCTGAATAAGGAGTTGATGGGACATGTCTCCAACTAACTCCAACTAATAAATAAAGTAATGATCATGTCCTCGAAAGATGAGGACTCACTGCTAACTCTGACTGCTTATACTCGAATATACTGATGATCTGGATCTCGTGTCTCTGAACCTATTGTATAAGACACCATAACGCAAATGCGTTAGTACTTTGAATGTACTGGTATGCATGTGAGGTAGGCTAAATACATGAGATTCATATGCATGAACAATACTGACTTACTGACTAATATGAACGTGAGAATGCATGCATGAACACATAGTAACTATAACTGAGATCATGATAACGTGAATTTACTGATAACTAACATGACTGGTAACTGGTTTTTGATGACTGATATAACTGATAACATTAGTGACTGCATCTAACAGTCCTGAATCTACTGGAACTAGCTGAGTTTCATACTATCCTAAGTTGATTGTATCTGACAGTCCTGAATTTTGTAACACTATCTGAGTTCTATTACTGAGACTGAATGACTGTATCTGACAGTCTTGATTTCTGTAGATAAAACTGTAGGAAGTAGTTATCTAACCGACATGCCCCAAATAATGCACTGAGTTGGGGTCCAATCTATAACCCCAATTGGAAGGGTGTCAATACCACGCCACCGATAAGGACAAGCTGTGAATGACCCTCATCTGATAGTGTCCCCAAAAGAGAATGGTAGGGCCCTCTTCTGATAGTGCATATCCACCTCATCAACCCTTATCTGATAGTGCTTATCTACCTCATCAACCCTCATTTAATAGTGTTGATGTCTCAACCTATGCTGGCTACATAGTTCTAGAACGCAAGGATGAATTCTAAGAATCACACCCTCATCTGATAGTGTGTGTTCCCATCCTTGGGTTCACTCGGTGCTAACTTCTACTCCCATCTGAATAGATACTGTACATGAATTACTGAACTAAACTGGACCGAGTTAACTGAGTTCTATTGACTGATGGAATATTAGTAATATTTTATATTACTAAGCTTTCTGAGATTACTGGGATTTTTGAGTTTTACTGTGTTTTCCTGAGCCACATGACTAACTAAATTATGTTGAACATGGCTTGACTGAGGATATCGTGAAAACATGACACTGGATCTAGGCACACAACTAAATTATTGGGTACAACTACCCCCAGGACTCGATGGAATGAAACTGACAAAGTATGACTTTCTTGAATACATGACCAATATCACAGTCCATAATTCATTTATTGAGGCATTTCATCAAACATGTGATATGCATAAACTTTTACATACTTGAGGATTGAATTATATCATACTATTTGGGAACTTTTCCTTCGCATAGGCTTTTAATCAAACACATGGTAAGCATAGTATATGTAGACAACATTATACAACAAATAAACATCATGATTCAACTCTAATTTCATCATCCAAGGGTTTAATCATAGGTTCACATGAATCTACACCTATACTAATCCCTTCCATATAAAATTGATCATCCGAAATGTATTAGAATTCAATTGGCCATTATCAACATGAAAAAAAGCAAACCCAACATGAAATTCATAAATAAATCCATACACTAGAACTTTGAAAAGAGATTCTTGGGCTTCATGGACGAAAGAATTCCATGAATGAACACTATGCATACCTGGTAGTGAGTTTCTTGAAGTTCTTGAACTTGTAGAATTTAAATCTCTTAGTTCTTGAAGAAGATTTTGATTTTGTTGCTTAAGGATTTCTCTTAGGGAGAAAACCCTAATTTTTGATGTTATGGAAGAATAATGAATTTTTTAGCCTTGGACGGATATTACTAGGTATATAAACGGGTGGTAAAATACCAAAAAGTCCCTTTAAAAATGACATAAAAATAACTAACGGGATCTACGTCAGTGGGTATGATAGTCCATTGCTGGTTCGACGGTCAGTCGTTTCGACCGTCGCACGTGGACCAGGAAAATGACTCACTCCCTAAGTAGCGATGGCTTGGGCGATAGTCCGTCGTCCGTCGCAAGTTCGACGGTCCATCAACCTATCCGTCGCACCTTATACAGAAGGTTACCTCACTACCTTGGCTGTGATGGTAAAGGAGACGGTCCATCGCTAGATCGACGATCCGTCAACCTGGCCGTTGCACCTAGGCGATTCTGATAGCTCTCGGCAAAACATCCATAGCTTTTCACTCCTATACCGGATTGAGACGAAATTGGTATCATTGGAAAGCTAATTCAATTTCCCATATGATAAAATGTGAAAATCTTAAAAATTCCACATGTACAAAAATTGATTTATCTTTTAAAGTAAGTTTCTAACATTCTTAGGACAATTTCAAGATAGGAAAAATTACGGGGTATTACAAATACCCTATTCATCAAGTCCATAAAAGTTATAGGAGAATTTATTAGACCAAAAGACATAACTAGAAATTCATAGTAACCATACTAGGTTCTAAAGGTTGTCTTTGAATTAGCACACTCCCTAACTCTAAGCTGATAGTATCTGGATCTAAGATCAATGACAGAGAAATAACGGTGCCCTAAAGCTGGTTAAATAGGTCATCAATTCTAGGGATGGGATAGTAATTCATGATTGTGACCTTGTTCAATTGATGGTAGTATATACACATCTCAAGAAAATTATCTTTATTTTTCATAATAAGTACTGGAGCACTCTGGGGGAATATTAGGTCGGATAAAGCTTTTATCTAAGAGGTCTTTAAATTTTCTTTCAATTCCTTAAGATCTGGCAGATCTATTCTTTAGAGATGAATAGATATTGTCTATATATTTGGAAGAAGGTTTATCCAAAAGTCAATCTCCCATTCAGGAGTAACTCTGGGAAGATCCTTAAAAAATATTTTTCAAAATTCGCTGACTACTTGAACAGACTAAAGAGACGGGTTTATGTAACACCCCAAAATTCAAGCTAAGACTAGAACCATGCTTTCAATACATGTAGGATTAGACATTATGTTTTAATAGTGTGGGAATACATTTGATGTATACCAAGGCCACAAGTACCTCCTAGCTTATAAGCAAGCTAAAATCTTCCTTTCCAATCGACTCCTTAAGAAATATCTTGCTATGTTCAGCTTCAAACAAGTATAACTTATAGATTTTAAAGAATTATTTTATATAAATGCCTACCAAAGGATAATTATTTTAATTATCTTTCCAATGCATTAAGTTTTTACTTAATCTAATATCAAAGTAAAATGTATGTTATTTCAATAGTTACATGGTTCAAGCATACGATGGTCTATTTTGATTGATACGACCTGAAACACCTGAAAGTTTAAAAGTTTACCTTCCAAACATGATAGGGAACCACGATTGTTCTTTGAAGCCAAGATCTTAGGCACAATAATAAGTCTCAAAGAGGATCCAAACTGAACCTTCAACCTACGAACCAAGGCTTGATCATTGGTAGTTCCAATAATTGTACAAAGGCTCTTTTGATCATGTTCAGAGAGATCTAAACCATATCCCAACCACAAGCACCACCCAGAATCATAGGTTAGTCCCACGATAGTATGATGTCCTATACATCTCTTCTAGTAGCTTTCAGTTACGAATTTAAAAGGGGCACATCTGTATTTTACCATTCTTTTAACATTGAAACTAAGTTTTTTAAGAAATTTCAAGGCTAATTATTAAGGTTAATATTACCCTAATCTTTAATTTCTAATAAAAACATCTGACACTTAGTTTTAAAGATACAAAAGAAGCAATTTTTCCCCAAGGCAGAGCTGTGGTTCATCTTCTTTAGGCTCTCAAATATAAAGAAGTTATTCATAGTTCTCATAACTAGGTTTATGGGATTTATCAATGGGTCTCCTTTCACTTACTGTGTCCCAAATATAACCCAATTCTCTAGTTCAGTTCCTTCATCATAATTTTGGGTTTATGGATGTTGTCAAATTCATTGATATCTTAGTCCCTTATTACTATTGAGTTGTAACCCATATTTTACCATGAATTTCAATGTTATTTCATGACTATGATCATAAACTCTAATTATATTACAAAATAAATAATTTTAGACTCTATTTATTAAATTTCTTAAATTCATTCAAATTATGAAACTAGCATAATAGTCATATTTTTAAGAGATGATTGGTTATGAACACCCAGTGACCTAGGATTTCATGCATATATTTAAAAGGATAAAATCTTCTAGCTTACATATTTTTGAATTCTCTTAGATAATGCATTTATGTTCAGTATTCTTATTATTATTCCTATTGAGCATTCCAATTATCAGTGTCATTCATTTGGGAACAATACTTAGCACCGAGCGAATGTAGGGATGAAGGCTCACCTATCATTTAGGTTGAGACCTTTAGTAGAGGTCCCTATGTCCTAGAATTACTAGGTGTAATGAACTTCTAGGTAATTTCTCCATTTTTGCTCGTTTTCTCTTGTTAGAAATTTTAGTAGCTTCCCTAAGTAATTTATGACTTGTTACAGCTAACAATTGGTGTGTTTTTTGAGCCAATTCTATGTTTTGAAGACTTCACTGGAAAGAATTATCTACCAAGTGAGATCTTTAGTCAAACGACCACGTATGACAATTTGAATACTTCCAACATCTTTGAAATATTGATTTTAGTATAGGTAGATCCTTGGTTTAGGTATTGAGGCTTCCTAACTAATTCCTGGCTATTAACCAAAAGTTTTTAAAAAATGGCAATGTGGTGTGGATCTACTTTTAATCAAAATAACTCTGGATGGACATTACAACTTCTCCATTGAGTAAAGAATGTTGAATTTGATAGTGTAGCATAGTTTGTTTGCATATATGAGATTCCAGATAAATCCCAAAGGGTCGATGGAGGTTTAGAAAAACTCCAAGTCTCAAACTGATGTATTTAGCTAGTGCGACCACTAAAGCGGACCATTGGGTGCTTAATCAGAGGGAGCTTTAGTAGCCTTCATGTCACTTTAGAAAATCTAGCCTAGCCCCAGTGAGCTACTCTAATGGTAAGCTGGTCGTTTAAGTGAAACTAATTTTGCGGCATACCAGTATGGACCTTTAATGCTAGGGACACATAGGAGCTTTAGCGTTGACTGCTAAAGCAGCTCAGTGCCTACTTTAGTGGCACCTAAGCCCTATAAATTCCTAACTTTAACTATTTTCACCCATTTTTAAGAGTATAGAACCCTCAAAAGTGAGAAAACATGGGAGAAACATTAATGGGTTATTTGGGGTATTATGAGCTTAAATTTTTCATTTCTTATCTGAATACTTGATAAGTTTCATCAATTGCATGATTAATATCTCTATCATTTTCCAAAATCCCTAAAATATTTGTGGGTTGATTTTAGCACTATTTAAGCTTGAAATTCATCCATTCTTGATGGTAAATGTTGCTTGATATAAGAGGGACACATTAATGGTTTTGTAAATATGATTTAGAAAGTCGGCCCCACATGGATTTTATGTAATTTTGGAACCGAAGCACAAAAATATAATATGGGTACCATTTTTTTTGTATTGATGAGTAGACTATGATTACGATAATGTGGCATCTTTCTGAAGGGAAATCAACAATTTAGTAGATTTCACCGAGCATTCTTCAGCGTCTAGGTAGGCTAGGTATACCTTTCATATATATTGAGCTTACTCATAGAATATTTATGATAATATGTTAGATATGGGTTGGGAATTAGGTTATGGAGGTGTAATTAGTATAATTTGGGACTTTTAGCCTTTTAACTAACCGTAACTTAGATGTAATTGACTTAGTTGCTAATGTTTAGGGTAAAATTTCTATCATAGGACTTAATATGACTCATTTAACATCTAGTAGTGGTATCAAATACCTTTGACTAGTCCAGGGTAGAATTTTCCTTAGAGAAGATCTTGGGGATTATAAGTGGCCCCCCTCTGGCCCACCTGAGGTCAAGAATATCATTATCTCTTTGTAACCTTATAGGTGTATTGTATCCCTTTAAATTGTATATTTGGTAGATTAAAAAGGATGGTTACATTTTACTTATGCTTGCTTGGTGCTTGGGATTTGATACTAGTTTAGATTAAAGCCCAACAAGTTATGATCTTAAGACCGATTCAATTATGGAATAATTCATGATATGAGTTTCGGTTCAAGTCTGGCATTTAGTTATATGAGTTCCAGTTCAAGTCCAATATTTTATTATAAGATTTTTTGTTAAAGTCTGACATTGGTGGATTGTTTATGACTGTTATGGGATTGGTTTTAATCTGAGGTTTTTGGTATGGAAGGATTCTTGGCTATATCTTGAAATATAGTTATTTTGTATATTTTTGGTAACTTGTTATCTGTAATTACACCCTCTGAGTTTATGGAGGCTCACATTAGGTTAATTACTTTTCCCCACTTACTGCCTTATGAGGGCCAGTTTTGTAGTGATAGTTATATGTTCTTTATTTTATTGTTCTGGATTAACCAAGTATTTATTTATAGTATTTTCAGCACTATTCAAGGTTTGACCTTGACTTAGTTTATCTACCTTGAAATTTATTGTACTTATCCTGCAATTTATCTTAATCGATCGATAATGACGAATAAGTATATGTGGATTTGGTACTCATACTACATTTTTGTATCTTTTTGGTTCCAGATGCAAGTTCTAGTGGTCATCGCTGACATGATGATTAGGTTGTCTAGAGTTAGAAGGCAAGGTGAGCTCTTAGTGTTGTAGATACACGACCCGAACAAAGATCAGGCCATGCTAGGTAACTCAAGTCCCATGTAGTCCAGATATCATCCGTTGCACCTAACAAAACCAAACACCACATACAACAATGACGGATGAATTTCGAACATATAACAAGATAACGTGCATTATCTTAAGAAAATTTTAATGCATATCTATAACTGACAACCAATGACCAGCCAAACAATCAACCGAAACTGCCCAAAAACCACAGTAGGCTAAACAAAGACTGCTAAACAATGATCCAAAATTGAATACCAATTTAGTATCAGGACATGTCCCCTCTAATAGCCAAAAATAAGTCTAAGACATAAGAGGAACAAAAAATGAAATGTAGACGTCCGATATGTGGAAGCTCACCACTTCAATGTCAACTCACAAAATGTTCCCGAATCCTAACCACTGAGCATGAAGAGTAGAAGTATGACCAATTCCTGTATGTCATGGGGATATAGTGTCCGAAGACCATTAGAGGGGTGAATGCTAGAATGTAACTCGGGGATAAAGATAACATAATGAAATGAGGTTTCAAAATGATTCAAACCAATGCATGTAATTAATTATATATACATATAGGTATATACCACATGTCGTAAGGAACAAGGCTTTAAATGATTTTTAAAACTTGTACCCACGGGATATATAGGCCCATCTCTCACTCCCTGGCTAGACCCAGTGAGTGTAGCTGCACGAACAGAAGAATAATATTATATATATGCATACGAGGGACTCGAACCTCCCAACAAATACTAAGGTGACTTAAGAGCCCGATCATATAGTGATTTACAAGGAACTTGAACCTCCCCAATCATGAAATAACAATAAGAAGGACTCAAACCTCCCTGGTTATTTTGACCCCTGCATTGGTAAACATGATTTCCAATATCGGATACCCGAACCTTTGCTTTAATGGCTCAACTAGACAACCCTTATTAGAGCCTCATTAAAATAAGTATCACACATTCCTATTCATTTAACCTCATTCCACATAAATACATGCATTATTAGAATCATCATATGAACTACACTTGCAAGGTAACAACAACATACCTAAATAATTTCATTAACTTGGGGAAAACAACTCCATTTGTTCATTATTACAAGTTGGGGGACACCGACTCCCTTTGTTCATTAAATCATACCATTGTATTTAAAATACCTCTTTATATCATGCAATAATTGAAGGCTAGTTCAATTTTATAAATTATCACCGTTCTCATAATTAAAACCAATTTCACATCATGGGGTTGGGGGCATAACCACTTCAAAAGTCACAAGTTTTTGGAAAATTAAAATCCCCTTGTTCATTCACCATACCCATGCACCCACAAGTTCAATACCATATTTAAAGCATGAAAATCAAATATAAAAAATGAGAAATATTGTTCAATTCATAAATATTCAACACCCTCAACCTCTGTTTCAAAACAAACATAACATTTTATGAAACAATACTTTGAAACATATGTTTTTTACAAATTAACAATGAAGGAAGAGTAACATGCATAAAATAGTAAGATGTACTGAGAGAAATCACCCTAGAAAGCCCCAAGTTATCAACCTCTTAAAAACACTAAGTGTTCTTGACCTTGAGGAATTTGAGAGTGTTAATAATTTACTTTTATGTGCTTATGAGGTCTAATGATACCTTAAAGGGGTCATAACCACTCCTTACGACTCGTCACCACTTGTTATAACCAAGGAAGTACCACCAAGGAACCCTATACTATTAACCTTAAGACTCGTCCACATGAATTGTACTGAGAACCTACGACTCGTAGAGTCCAGTCGTAGTCAACACAGAACCCAAATTGGGGCTTAGAATGGACACCCTGCGATTACACCTAATAACTCTTAACATATCTTTATGGCTCTTACTAAGCCACTCATACTCAGAGTATAATCAAGCCACAAACTTACTAATTATGTTACGACTCATCCCAATGACTCATCAGTACACCCTACGACTCATAGGGTCTAGTCATACCTGAGGTAGTGAGATCTAAGCTCAAGAATTTTTCAAGGGCCAAAATGAAGGTTGTTTTAATTATCCCCTGCTTGGATCATTTATCCTCGAATGATGTGTCAAGGAAATTACAAGAACGATTTTTTTGAATATATCTCTACCCTTACCTTTAACAAACACTACAAAAAAACCACATTTAGCAACGGATTTCTAGAAATAAGCTTATTTTCGTCTCTAATTAACAATGGAATTGCAACAAAATAGAAATTTTGTTGCTAAATAAATGAAATTAAAATTAATAGCCTAATTAGTGATGGATTGGCAACAGAATATTAAATGTGTTGCTATATTTTGGCGGTAAATATTGACACCTTTATTTTGGTGATAAAATTAGCGACATAAATAGGGGGAATTTTTTTGACATGGTGGAGACGGAAATAGCAACAAAATTTTTGTCACTAGAAGTATTTTACCATTCTTACAAAATATATTAGGTATATTTTTAATAAATAACTAGCAACGCATTTATAATTCGTTGCTGAATCTGTTGCCCGACCAACTAATAGTATATTTTTAATAAATAAGGAGCAACGGATTTTTATTAGTTGCTAAATCCGTTAGCCGACCAAATAAATATTAGGTCTAAGTATTTTATTTCACTTTGTTCTCAATGTTGTATCATTCGTCTATCTCCAAAAAATAGTCTCCTTTCCATTTTCTCTCCCTTTTATCTCAATTGAGAAAAGGAAATCACTCAATATCAGTCGAAAAGGATGTCAATCGGTGAATTTCGAATCAAAATTAGAGGTAAAATTCTATATATCATAATTTTAGTTGTTTCTCCTCTTTTAATTTCTTAATTTCAATGTATGAAGTCACTTGTAAATGATTGGTTTATGATTTTTTGAGCTCTTTCACTTAGGGTTGTTAGATTATTGCATTAAAAAGCTTGATAAATAATTATTTACTCGAAATGGAAACATTTTTTCTCAAAATTTCTATTTGTGGGGTTTTTGATATTTCCTGTTGCATCTTTATTAATCTAAAATTTCTTCAACAGATTTTTTCTTTGTGTGGTTGAATTTTTAGTGTTTTGCGTACACTGATTATGTTAGGGTTTTTGATTTTTTCTCAGAAGTTCTATTTGTGGTTTGTTTGAGCTCTTTCACTTTGGTTTGTTAGTAGGATATTGTGCTGATAGGCTTTGATAGTATGAAAGAATTTTTGGGGTGAAAGCGCTAAAAATGAAATTGGTACTGATTTCTACACAATTAAAGCAAGAAATTAAAATATTGGCTCTGCTCTTGGGGCATGTGCACAGTTATGTAGTTTTTAAAAGGGAAGTTTAGTAGTAACCAATGTTTAGTAAAACACCAAAGTGCATTTTAGCCAGGTATGTTGCTCCATCATTTCCATATATATGTAAGAGTTTCCCGAATACAAGCTAAATTTAATAGTTTTGCTGGTGTCCCCGCTATTCTTTGTTTCTAAGTTGATGATACTCCCTCCATTTCAATTTTACTTGTCTCTTTTGACATGGCACACTCATTACAAAAATGATAATTGGTATAGTGATTTTACGACATTACTCATATTAATAGATATTTAGCAATAGGTATTGAAAAATAATTTGAGGAACAACTAATTAATGCTAAGTGTAAAACATGGAAAATAATTATTGGCTCTACTTGATTTGTCAAAAATGATAAGTAAAAATAGAAATCAAATTAGGAAAATAGTGACAAGTAAAAGTGAACGGACGGAGTAACATTTTTTATTGTGCCAAGTAATTAAGGAATCTTTTGGATACATAAGTAAATTGATGTTATGGTAAAGTCCCAATTTTTTGCTTTAAGGATTCATATGTATACTGTTTTGGAGATACTATATTTGTCCCAAGTTGTTTGTCGTGATCTAATTTTTACTGGGAAGAGTTGATATAGCACTTGTTTTGGTTGACGATTATGTAGTGAAAAAACTACGTTTCTCCATCATCTTATTTGCCACACAATGGCATCCAATCTTCGGGATTATGTAGTGAACCTTGATCCTACTGTCTTGACCCTGCCATTTGGTGAATCGATATTAGAGACACTGTTCGATACAAGGATATCATGAAACAATTAAATCTTGGGCCAAATGGAGGAATTCTTACTTCACTGAACTTGTTTGCCACAAAGTTTGATGAGGTAAATTTTGATGTGATCTATTTTTTCTTTTACTGAATAGGTTGTGAGATGATGTTTCCTATCTTTCTTGTGTAAGTACATAGATAGCCCTTAAACTTTGCATAAATTGTCTGTTAGATACTTCGGTTTTGCTAGTGGTCGTATAGACACTTCAAGTAGGGAGGAATGTATCGCGTGAATATAGAAGTCTGACATGGCATACAACTTTATCACTCAACTTTAAGAACTTAAAAGGCTTAAAATGAGCTGACATAGAGTTTCTTACCACACTTCTTTTTTACTCTCTCTAATTTTTATCAAGTTGTGTAAAGGGGTGATAAGAAAATCAAGTTAGGGTGTTCATTTATTTAGTTGTGTAAAGGGATGCTAAGAAAATCAAGTTATAGTCATTTTCTTTGATAACCAAATTCCTACTGGTTTCATAGAGAGGATATGCACGATTATATTTCTTGACTAAGTACATCAAAACTTATTATGCTCATTTTTATGGTCTTGTCCACTTTGCAGATGAGTGACTTAGGTGATGCAAGGATCATCACTAGAATGTAAGTCTCATAATCTCATGCAATTTCATAATTTTGTTTGTTTACTATTTGTTTAAGCTTTTTCCTGGAGGATATATGAAAGGATTGATATATGTTAACGTTTTAGAGGACGCACTAAATCGTGAAGTAATAGGTCGGAATACCCTAGCCTATGTTTTCTATTCAGGATATAAAATGCTGATCGGGTGAAAATTTGTAAGATACTAATATTAAAGATCATTTGATATTCATGATAACAAGACGATTTTGTTGCTCTTTTTACTCCAGCCTACTGGCATAGGTTGACAGATTCGTTCCACAAGGCTACAACTCCTGATGTATCTTTGGTTATTTAGGATAGTGATCTTTAGCACACGGTATTAAACGTCAGCAAAAAGAAAGTAAAACTCTTCATATATTCAATGTCTAGATTACAGGTTGAACTTGTTGAGCCTACAGTAAAAGGCACAGTTAATGTTCCGAAGGCATGCTCTGAGAAAATATTAAGAGAATTGTGTTTGTATCTTCTGTTGCTACTTCTGTCTTGAACCCCAACTGGCTAAAGTTCAAATCGATAGATGAGACTTGTTGGTCTGACAGAAAATTCTACAAAGCAACAAATATAGAGTTTGTGAATTTGACTTCAGTGTAAATTTAAGATTATTATTCTTGTTTCTTGCATACGATACGTAATGTTGATTTAGTAATATATGATCGATTACTTAATTACTTGAGCAGTGTGTTGTCTGATTGAGTTAGTCCTTATAATATAAATTCAGATTTGACTCTTAAGTGCTTATTTTGTGAGAGAAGCTCCCTATCTGAATGCGTTTTGTGGTTCCAAATGCATGCAAAACTGGTACTATTAGCTAAGAAAGAAGCTTGGTCATATTCAAAGAAAGGGGAAAAAATATGATAACTGTGCTCCCAACACTTGTTATAGGGTCGATGTTGCAGAAGACAACAAATGCAAGTATTTTGGTTCTCATTAAGCTGCTTAAAGGTACCAAGAAATCATAGTTATACTTCACTATAACATTAGATATAAATGTTCACTTATTTTCTTATATCTTATTCCTAAATTAGAAAATACTATTCTTATTTTTAATCCTTCGTGATTTTCATATATTTTTCATCTATTATGAATTCTTCTTTATTCATTTTATCTATTTAATGGTATATAAATCATGTTGATATATGTATTCTAGGTTATCTATTAGAGATTCTAAATATGATATTTCTTCTTTTTGTGCTTTTATTGATTTTTGACATACTCCAACAATTATGTTATATTGTAGTCTTTCTTTTCTTATTTTTAATTGTCTTCGTTTCTCAGATAATATTTGTTTTAGTTCTTTATATTTTTGGGATTGGTCTATATTATTCATTAGTATTTATAATATTTTAGTGAATTTCTAAATTTAGTTCTATCATAATATGCATTCCTTAAATAAATACATACAACTTCTCATTTCTTAAATAGCATAGCTCAGTTTGGTGGATCCATCAAACTGAGCTACAAAGGGCTAAATATGACCTATACTGGCACGTAGTTATAGGACATGGATTATTAGGAACCTGTGTCTGCTTATTGCTAAATACTAATCCTAAAATTATATTTCAAGCTGCACATAAATATAAACTGATGTCTGAAAATCAAGCATGAACTAGTTAAGTTTACCATTTTACTGATATTCTACAATAGTGGAAGTCATGCTAAATTTCTTATGTTATAGGATTATGTATAATTGTTCTTCAAATATAATAAATGTGTTGGGACAACTAAAATCGCGCATAATTGATAAAAAAAAAAGAACAATAATCATAAAATACTATAAGAAAAATGAATTTCAAGAAAGATATTAACTGAGTATCACTATAACAAAACAGACAGATAGCTACAAAATTATAAGCTACGATATGAAAGTCGTCACTAATTATTCACTTTTAATGACAAAAATTATATTTCGCATCTAAATACATGAAGCACATACTTTTAGAGACGCAACATAAAATTTCGTAGAAAACCTTTGTCCTCTAAAGTTTTCCACCAACAAATATTTTGGCGCAATTTATTAATTACCATTAGTGATGAATTTTAAGTTTCCAGTGACACTCTTTTTTATCGCTAATAATGTATTCAATTCGTGACAAACTATTATTTGTCTTAAATTAGTTACAATTTTAGACACAAATTATTTTTTTCATAATAAATAAGTTATTGCAATAGCGACAAATTAGAGTTCGGAGTTAAATATTGTAAGTTTTAGATACAAAATTTAATATTTAATGGTGATCTCAATTTTTGTCACTAATAATATAAACAATTAGTGAAGCTCATTTTATTGTCTCTAATCAACCTGTCATTCAGTGACAAGATAACTTTGTCACAAAATATGACTTCGTTAAGTAGTACAATTTAAAATTTGTAGCTGAATAATTTAACTATTTTCTACAATTCATATCTAAAATAAATTAATCTTTGGTTATTTTTGTCTATGATTATAGAAAATTCATTGTATATTGATATAGTTATAGAAAATAAGACTCAGTCTAATTGTGTGAAGGTTGAAGTGGACTTATTGAATGAATTTTTCGAAAGGTGTAAAGTCAATGTGTTAATTTTGTAAGACATGGAAAATATTTTAAGTAGATCGAGATTAAATGTGATCAACTAAAATTTGAATCTATCATTGTAAGTTTTAGCCGCAAAATTTTATATTTAATTGTGACAATAGTTTTTGTAACTAATAATCCAAAAATTAACAAAGATGGTACTATCGTCACTGTTTAACCTGTAATTAATCACAATAAAATTTTGTCACAAAAAATATATTTACGACTTAGATTTGGTAGTTGAATAGTGTAATTATTGGCTACAAAGAAATTCATAGTTGTATTTATATGATTAATACTCTAAAAAAATTTACACAAATAAATAAAAATTAGAAAAAATAATATATTATTTGAAATATATATTCAAACAAAGTGATATAGACTGTATCACATAATTAATAAAAAAAGATAAAATTTCTAAACATCATTATGTTAGTATGAATTTAATAAAAAAATTAAAAACAAAACCTCCATAACTGTATAAGAACCGCAAAAAACTTTTTAAATATACTTTGCCATATTCATTATCCAACAAAAGGCATTTATGAAAAAGTGTTTATTAATCTTCATTATAATAACCCACAATATTATCTAAAACAAGCCACAATATTGATCGACGATCTATTCAAAATACAATAACCCAACCAACTCCAAATACGAAAAAATGGTAGTCACAAGTTATAATAATGAAAAAGTACTCATGCCAATAATACAAAATATGTAAAATTATATTAGGTATTTAGATTTTCACGTAATGTAAAATTCTAAATTACTACTCCCTTCATTTCATTTTAATTGTCTAATGTTCTTTTTCAGAGTCAAAGATACAAAATTTAATCAATATTTTAAGATGTATTTCTTAATCCAATTAAAAAAAAAGAAAAATTATAATTTATAATAGTTTTCATATAATTTTAAATATCTAAATTTTAATTCTAAAAAATTAAATTAATCTAATCTAATTTGACTTTGAAACTTAGTCAAATTGATTCACGAAAAACAAAAAGGACAATTAAAAAGGAATGGAAGGAGTAACCAACAACCAACAACAACATAAGTGACATTTAAGAAGGATAAGTTTACACAATCTATGCCACTATTTCAGGGGTGAGATAGAGAGGTTATTTCTGAATATTTCTAAATTACTAACCAAACAACCACATTAATGTTATACATTAACTACTGACATGCTAACTAGAAACCAACGTAATATAAGTTTTTCATAATATAATGCTTACAAAACATTAAAATAAGTTAATATTTCAATAATTCACCACCAAACCAGCTGCTAAACGACCCTAAAAGTTTATACGATATTTTCTGGTGAAACTTTTCTTTATAAAGATAATTTTTTTGACTCCCATCTATTTGTATAAACAATTGTCCTCAAGCAAAATGCAGATACAATTCATGTAACCAAGATTTTTAATAACTCGACTACCTAAACTATATCATCCATTCTCGGGCTCCTGCAAATGGAACTAATTGACCTTTTTGTTTTGTTAAACATCAGCAAGGATGATAGAAACTTCAGATGAAACAAGTGTTTTCTTTGATGAAACTATTTCCACTATTCCGCTTGTCAACAAGTCAAAAAATTATAGTCCAAGATCTGCATTAACTAATTGCAGATGGAACAATAATCTATTAAATCTCAGTATCACCATATATAACCGAAAGTTGTTTCTTCAAAACATAAAAGTAAAAGAGAATCCTATCACAAAACTAACCTTGAAAAAAGGTCCATAATCATCAAAACCAAAACAATTGAGGGAATGAAGCCGAACAAGTTTGATAAGATGGTAAAAACTCTCAACAAGGTGCCTTCCTATTTCTAATCTAATCGAACAGATACAAGTGCGAAGTTACCTCACAAAGCTATTGATGATAAAAGAAAGCTCAAGATCTACATGAGGTTCAAGTTGAATTACCTCATTCAGTCCATGACAACTTGGATGACAATTAAAAGAATAAGACAAATCAAGATGGAAGAAAGAAGTACAATATCACAGAAAATTAGCATTCAATAAAATCTCTCGGTAGAAATCCCAAATCACATTATGCAAACAATAGTCTACCTTCAAAATATGGTTCAGTCAAAGCAAATATTATAATGTTTTACCACCACTTATATAGACGTTGAGCGCAATAGCTCATTGTTGAAATATGGTATAGAGGCGAGAAACATGAGAACCTCATGTTGTTTCATACCACCACCCCAAATTTTGATAAAGCGACAGGTAAAAGTACAGACCTTATGAATGAGGTCTAAACCTATTCAGTTCAAGCAACAACTACTTCCAAAATCAAGTTCCACAATCACCCATGTAAAGGAAGATGGAAATACGCAAATGGAAACATATATGAAGTGATCCACAAAAGTACTACTCAAAGGGGCTACTAAATGCAGATCAAGGAACAACCACAACTAGCTTCAAGAAAGGAACTTAATTTTACTTTGGATTAAGCTACTCTTTCTGCATCTGTTATGGTACATTCTTCAACTTACAATCTCAACTCTACTAGTTGGAACGCATATACTATTATGGTTGCGATCTCTTTAAAATCAAGATCTTCTACATTTTTCTTTGCTAGAAGACTTCTCAAAATCTTCTCTATATTCTCAGCTAAAGGTAAGCCGACCATAATTTTGCCCAAAAAAAAACAAATTTAAAAACATTTGTTATGATAAGTCATCCCAACAGAAACTATAATTCTACAACTTCATCATAAATTGAAAAAGATTGTGATGTTTATAAATGTGTCCTTAGTGTCGAACTATAAATAGGAACCACTATACATAGTAATATATTTGTAAAACAAATTGATTTTTAATAAGTCTTTAGAAGATGAGGTTACCATAGCTTACCATCTTTTTTCTCTTCATCTGCATATTTTTTTTAGAAAGGTAAAATGGTATTCTTCTGCAATAAGGGCTTGTTGGAAACCTCCAAAAAATTATAAGGGCAAGTAATCATAATTAAAGAGAGACTACAAAGTCTACTAATAGTTACACTTTACCTATACCCTCTTCTTTACACCAACAAACAGGCTGGGAGACTAGGGATAAGGAATTTGAAAACCCAAAACCAATGCCTTATGATGAAATGGCTTTAGAGATTTGCATCTGGTGAGTAGGCTTTATGAAAGGAGATAATCAAGCTGAAGTATGAAATAAAGCTGAAGTATGAAATAAATTGTCACTAGACTACCAAAATGGCCAATATCTATATATATATATATTTGAAAAAGGTAACTTGTATTATAAATAAGGGAATACACAAGAAGCATTTTAGTAAAACTATTGCAATCTATAGCACATGAAAATGCACACGATCGTACAAGTAATATAGTGACTCAGAAAGTCGGATATCGTACCCACAAAGACTACTTAACTAGCAATTCTACTAACTTTAGTTTTGACAAGAATGTATTAAGTGTTTCAAATGATCAAGATGATTTTGAAGATTTAAGTAATAATCTAATTAATAAAGAAATAACACAGTGAGATAGTAGCAACGTAAGCCAGTTTGTAAACAATAATAGTGAGAATTTTAGGGTTAAGACACTTTTAACAATCTTACAAATCTTTATTCTTATTGTAGTTTTGTTAAATATTAGGTTATTGATTTGTAGGGTTTAGAGTATGATCATGGTTTCTCGATCCTCTAATATTCTACCTAAATGGACATTACAACAACATCGTTGAGCAGGGATGAAATAATATATTTAGATGCATTAAAATATCATCTTGCAAGTGAACCAAACAAGGCTTCTAGATATATATCTATCCTAGATTTCAATTCAAATCCTTTATTTTATAATAAAATAAGAACCTTCCTCCTTAAATTCTTTGATCTATCCTTTGATTCTCCTCTCGGGTTCACAAAGGAATATAGGTGTATTTTAATGGTAGGCAATTATCAAAATTGTAAGCACAAGAGATTAAGAATAACTCATATAATAATTCAATAATAAAAAACTCTAAGAATATCAAAGTGTAATCATTTTTTTACCTCAACCCAAAAACAAGGGTGTTTAGCCACTCATATTCAAATTCAATATCAAAAACAAATAATTAATCATACCAAAAAATAATGTTGAAAGAATGAAGTTCTAAGAATCCTAAAAGACGTATTGTAAGTATTTTATCCTGTGTTGTACGTATCCAAAAGTATCTTCAATTGTGTTAAAGTATTTCTTTTATAGTAGGACAAGTTTGACCCGGTGATTAGACACCCCCGCATTGTGAAGCTTAGAATGAGGAATAAGTTTCGTGTCATGGTAGTCAATGCATGGGAACAGGGTTTACGCCGAGAGGCTATCGTAGACCCTCACTGAATTCGTCTTCAATACTAGAAATCCTTAGGGCAAAGCAGAGGTCAACATGGGGAATAGCTTTTGCGATGTCCAACTCACTATTTCTTTCAATTTAGAACTCATTGCTTCTTTCCTTGTTCCTATCATCAGATTCATGCTCTCCTAGTTCAATCCAAGTATCCTCATGTCCAGAAAATCATTCATAAAGCTTCAATCTTCATTAGCTTCCATAAATGCATCTAATTATGTGTAATTTCATCATGACTCAACCCTGCATCAACTAATCATGTCCATTAGCTAAATAATGCAATTATAACTCAAACACAATAAGAATAACATATTTTCTATCATAGAACAAGTCCTATTATGGGTAATATTGGTGCTTGGACATATAAATATGCCTAAGATCACCACCCGATGCTTAGAATCTTGTTCGTCCTCGAACAACTTCAAGGAAACACTATACCCATTTAAGCTTAACATCACAACCTAATAAAAATACTTTTGTTAGGTACACATAAGCCAAACATGACTTTTTAGCCAAAACATGTTAATTCACTTCTATAAACATTGGATTATTCTTTTTAATTTTCCTTACCTCAAAAGTGAACTCCAACTTATTGACAAACTCAATCTCAATAATACTCTAGGTCACCTGACAATCATCTACATTCACTCTCACATCAAGAAAATTTCCCATATTCACTCCAAAATCTTAAAATATATATAGCAGAATGGGTATATCAAAAACTAATTCACTCACTCTCAATGAAGAATTCATACATGATAGATAATGAACCATAAACTTTCCCTTAGTGTACTACTCTACTAATAGTTGAATGCTGAGATTAAGGATGAACTAAGTCTTTCATGGTTACACGTTCTATAAATTTTCTTTTGTGTGCAATTTTCGGAGAAGAATACGACAAGATTTCAATGTGTGAAAGAACAAAATAAATGTGGTACAAATTGGAGGAAACCTATCAAGGAACCACCAAAGTCAAGAAGTAAAAAATTGCTACTCTTTTCAATGAATATGAGTTATTCAAAATAGAGGAAAATGAGGATATTCAAACAATGTTTGCCAGATTCAGTAAAATTGTGTGCAAAATAGAAGTTGGTCCGAAGTCTCCCGAAAATTTGTGAAACTAAGGCTACCATTTTGGAAGACTGAGACCTTTATTACTTGACATATAATGAACTACGAGGTAACTTTATTGCATATGAGAAAAATTATATCAGCAGGTTTCACAAAGATGAAAAGAGGAAACCAATAGCCCCAAACACTGCTCAAATTAGAGATGAGGACATTCTAGAAGATGCTAATGGTGAAGGAATAGCACTCATTAACTGTGGAGTAAGGCAGATCATGAGACAGAGACAAGAAAGATACCAAAGAGCCAAAAATAATGACTTCACTAGAAATAATGATTGTTGTCACTACTGTGGAAGGCCTGGCCACTTCAAACAAAACTGCCTTAAACTAAAAAGAAGAATATCTAGGAAGAATCAAAATTTTGGAACCTTGAGTGATGAAGATGAAATCAAAGAAGAAATAAAAGTCGCCAATATGTGCTTCATGGCAATGGGAGAATCCAACGAGGTAAGACTACACGATTGTCATAATTGTAATACCCTTGAATTTCAAGAGAAGAAAAGATATGAAGCTCAACTTCGACAAAAACTCAAAGAGCAACAAAAAAGGTATCAAATAGAAATTGAGGCATGTTAAATCGAAGTTGACTTACTTCATGAAGAGCTTAATGATGTAAAAATAAAATTAAATAGTATCAAGAGATCACCAAGTCACAGTTTTGTGAGATCAAGCCCTTTTAAAAATAATCCAAGTTCCTCATCAGAATTGTTTAAATTAGCAAAACCCTTTTTCTCCTCTTGAAAACCTGTTTGTTTTATTTGTAGATAGAAAGGGCACAAACTATACAATTGCAGGCAAAAGCCTAAAAACGTATAGGTTTGGAAGCATAATGGCCTAAATAAAATATATATTTTGCAGGAACATGTCCGCAAGAACTATAAGAAGGGAATGTGGGTCATTGATAATGTATGTTCTAGACACATGACCAGAAAGAAAGAAAATATCTCTGCTCAAAAGAAAATAGATGAAGGATCAGTAAGATTCGGTGACAATGCTAAGGGTAATGTTATCGGAGTCATCTTAGTAAAGCTCAACTCCTTATATAAAGTAACTGAAGTGTATCTAGTAGATGGCCTCAAACATAACTTGCTTAGCATCAGTCAGCTGTGTGACGCTGAATTTAGAGTTTTCTTCAAAGCTAAAAGTTGCTCAATCAAACAAGACAAAAGAGATATCTCATCGGTGAACGTGTTGATAATATTTATGTTTTAAACATTCTTTATTTTTCTACTTTAACTTGTCTCACTGTGTAAACCAATGATATTTGGTTGTGGCACAGAAAGCTTGGGCATATGGGTATACATATTGTATTTTTTGAATCTAATCACCCTCCTATAAGTATGGGTATTGATAAATAATAGTTGAGTGATCTACAATCTGAAGTCAATACTAGCACAACCTCTGAGCCATCACAGAATGAGTTGACTATATCCCCTCAAGAGTCAACTCCAACAACAGAAATAGTCACACTGACTATTCCAAGATAGTGAAAATACAATGCTAGCTATCCAAATGAATTTATCATTAGAACATCAGATGATAGGATGCAAATAAGAGCATCATTGTGAAAGCAAGAATCTATTGACCTTGTATCTCAAATTGAACAAAAAAAATAATGAGGAACTCAAAGATGAATCATCGGTCAAAGCAATAAAGGAAGAATTGGACCATTTTGAATGGAATAAAGTTTGGACTCTAGTTGAAAGACCTAAGAACTGCTCAGTAATTTGAACTAGATGGGTCTACAAAAACAAATTTAATGACGAAGGAGAATCTGAAATTTGTCTTATAGGAGAGCTCACATTCTTCTTGGATTATAAATCAAACAAACTCCCTAAGGTACCTTCATCAGTCAATCTAAGTACACAAAGGAACTCATTAAAAATTTAGGGAATGATTAGATCACTACTCCACTTGACAACCAGTCGACCAGACATCATGTTCAGTGTATGTAAGTCTGCCATATTCCAGTCGACTCCAAAGATTCTCACCTGGATGCCATCAAAAGGATCATCTGATACCTAATAGGAACTCAATACATTGGACTATGGTACCCTTGTTCATCCTATTTTGATTTAATTGGATATTCAGACACTAACTCTGCAGGTGATAAAAGTTATAGAAAAAGTATTACTGGAACATGTAAAATTCTTGGAATTCCCTGATCTCATGGTACAACAAGAAACAAACTTCAGTTTCTCATTCAACAACTAAATCTGAATACATAGCCATTGGAAATTATGGTACTCAAATTGTATGGATTATGCATCAACAACTTAATTTTAATTTGTCCTTGGAATGCGTTCCCATATTATGTGGCAATACCAATGCTATTAGGTTATCTAAATATATTGTGCATCATTCTATGGCCAAACACATTGATTTTAAGCATCATTTTTTGAGATTTTGTAAAAAATGGTGATTTTTCGTGAACATTTGTTGACTCCAAAAATCAATTGGAAGATATTTTTACAAAACCCCTTTTAAAAGAAAGATTTTTTTACATTAGAAAAGGACTTGGTATTCTTAGCATTAATGAATTATGAGTCTTATTTTTGGACAAAAATCTCTTTTACTTTTTACAATTTTCTCGCCAATTTTTAACCAAAAATTTATTTTCAAATGGGGGTCATGTCCCTTGTTTTTGCTGGGTTGTAAAATTATTTTTAACATACTATCTACCACATGATTTTTTTCCTAGTAATTGTTACTTAATACATTAAATCTTTGTTATCTGTCTACTGCTCTTTTTTGATACTCTATAGTCTTTTTTAATTATACCAAAAGGGGAAGAAAGATAGGAAAATCAAAAGTTCCTACAAGTCAGGGGGGAAAATCGACTGATACCCAAGAATCTTGAAAAACCAAAGTATTTACGAGTCAGGGGGATCAACCCAACTACTGTGATAGACAGCGAAGTCAAATGATATTTATGCTTGTTTGTCATTATAAAAAAAGGGGAGATTGTTATCCTCCTTATTTATTTTTTATGCTTTAATAATGTAAAACTAATAGATAAACTTTTGATGGTATTGAAGATCTTTAATGATGGAAAGAGATCTCACATAAAGGACATTGAAGATCTCAAATCATGGAGGATATCTCGCACAAGGAGAGGAATATTCTCTCAAAGAATATCGTGCTAAATAAGGAGCCACATCAATATTGAAGATACCTAATGATGGAAAGACATCTCACATAAAGGAAATTAAAGATATCAAATCATGGGAGGATATCTAACAAAAGATTCTAATAGAAAAGGCAGTTGGATGAACCTCACGACAAGATCAAAGAAAAAGGAAGATCTTACTCCTTATATTGACATTGATAGATGTGAGAAAGGAAAATTGCACCAAGTATGGATCAAAGATCTCTCTAAGAAATGAAGGACATCCAATAATAAGAAGATAACTACACTCTCTAAGAAATGAAGGACCAGTAATCTCAAGAAGATCATGGCACTCTCTAAGAAAGTAATCACATCCAATCACAATAAGATCACAACACTTACATGGAGACCTTAGAAATGAAAATCACATTCCTAGTTTCATGGGAAATTAAATCAATCAGAAAATTAATCAGGATCAAAATGAAGGAAAGAAGGACACAACTATCATATAGACATCCAAGACTAAAAGAAAGGAAAGATCACGGATATATCTAATGTGGGAGTGATCAAAAACTTTATATGCACATATCTAATATGGACATAAAAAGAGGCTACATTCGTCAATCAAGGAATCAATTAAAATCCTTGATTTAAAAGAAATCTCTTCGGTTCCTTATGAAGGGTAGTAACTAAAGACTATAAAAGGAGAATACCAAAGACAAACATTCTTCACACAACTTCAAGGAGAAAATTTAAAGCACCTCATTTTTAGTCTTACAAAGCTCTGCAACTTTAGTTTACAATTACTATATAAAGAGTAGGATTGAGTCATCCTTGTAACATCCCTTGGAGTTGTGTCACAAGATCTGAAGAGAAACATAACTCTTTAAATCTTATTTTATATCATTGTAATCGAATCAAATCTTTAATGATCTAAAGAAAACTTGAAACCCAAGGGGACTGGACGTAGGAATAGGATTGGTATGTTGAACCAGGATAAATCATTGTGCTGTTTACTTTATGTTTTAATATTTATGTTCTTAACCATTTAAGTTTAATTTATCTATGAAGTGTGTTAATCTACAGGCGGGTCTACTATGAGGAGTCAATATTTTACTCACAAAAGAAAATTTTAATTCACCCCCCTCTTGAATTTCAAAAAGAACCACTCTTATGGTGGTGGAATTTACCACTGGATTCACTCCTTTATATTCTGAGGATCATTTTGAAACCATTCTTGCCTTATGTCTATTTATGGATCTATCTACTTGGAGCCAACAATATTCATACCAATTGTCTTAGGTACCAAAATCAAAGTCTTGTTCTGCTGTAGTGCATCAATCTCTTTTTTAGAGAAGCACACCATTATGTAGAGTTAAGTGCCTTATCTACTATTTGTGGTTCATTGTTTGGGATTTCCTAAATTGCTAGTAAATATATGTGGCTAACAGGCATAGATTTTTCCTTTAACCTTATCACTATATGATTTTTTTCATATTTTAAGTGTGATATCGTAATGACCCACTAGGTAATTTTATTAATTTATTCATATTTCGAGACTTTTTATAGTGGATATAAGTAATTTGTGACTTTTTAGAATTGTCAGTTTGGTTATTGGATAGTTCGTTTAGGTTTTAGGATCATTTCCCTAGTTTGGAGCATTCAATGTTAAAAAATTGGTCTTGGGCCAAAAATCCAAGTAAATGACATTGGATGAGGATTTTTACAACACTATCAGCTTTAGAAAATTTATTCTAGTCTAAGTGACCTTGGGTCAGGCCTCAAGGCTTCTAGACTCAATTAGGGCTATTGTGTGGATTCTATGAAAGTGGAACTAATGGTATGGGCCCCATATTTGTTGATACAATCTTGGATGTAATTTTTTATGGTTTCATTGAGTCCAAAATGTTGAATTTGGTGTGGTATCTCATGGTCAATGTCCATTTCAGACTTAGAAATCTGATGCATCAGGCTGCTGGTGCAACCAATTAAGCTTTCATGTCCTTTAGTAACATTAGGTCGCTTTATCATCCTTGGTAATTTTACAAATGGACTCTTAATTGATCAATGTTCACTTTATCAAACATTGCATTACAATCTTTGGCATTGCTATAGCAACAAATGCTCCCCCCATCCAAACAACTTTAACAGTTGAGGATTCATTTTAGCAACAGTCGCTTAAGTGACTAAGTGACCGCTTAAGAGACAACTAAGAACTTTTAAATACGCTTCATGACTCAAATTCCCATTCATTTTATCATCATTTTTACACTATTTTGGGAGCTTGAAGAGAAGAAAGAGTGGGGAATCATACATTTAGCTAAGGTAAGTTAGCCTAACAATCCTTAGTTGTTTCCCATTATTTTTCCCATCAGTTTTCATCCTATTTTATTTCAAATTCTTATAAATTAGATCCTTAAGACCTTAGACCTTAGGGTCTAATTCAAGACCTAATTTATGCACCATTTGCTCTCAAAATTTGAACACATGTTCCTTATACAACGAGGGACCTCATGATGGATTTAATTTTGGATTCCGTATATGGGCCTCACAGGCCATTCTTTACCCAAATTTTTACCCAACCTTTTATATAGTAATATGGGTCTTTCTTTATTCCTAATGATGGGTTGATTACTATTTTGATAGCATGGAGGCATTTTTTTATCGTGGAGCAAAGGCGAATGATTTATGAATGATTCAAGACTTGTGATTCGATATCGAGGTAGGATCTATTGAATTCTTCTTAATGAGATAGTGTATGATATATATTTTTCATATTAGGTTATGACTGTGGGAAGAACACATGGCATAGCCTAATTTAGAAGTTTTGGGATAGAAGGGTGAATCGACCCTTAAGATGAGATACTTGTTGTGGATATTAAATTCTATCACCCCAAGTTTTGTACATGTTGATCATAGTTGATGCTAAGGACTCTTAGCATAATGTTTAGTACTTGACATAGTAGACTATTATAGTTTTCTACACTATTGTATTATTGCTATACTGGTTATCTACTATTGGGCCATTTATGATTGTATTGTTTGGATAATTATAATTGAAAGCATAGGCTTTGGTACATTAATGCTCATTTAGTCCCACGATTCTGACTAAATCATGATTTTAATACTATTGTCTAAAAATGATTTATTCCTACTTTTCATTCTTAAAAGGGGGTTTTTTAAAAAGGGGAATTGTACCACCTTATTTAATGATTTTTGATCTTTTGGAACCAAAAATGATGTTTTTGAAATTAGATCGAGATTGATTTTGGTCCATAATTACCCACTCTTTTACCACTACAATTTACTTTTGTTGTGAGAGATTCTGAGTTTTTCTCCTTTGTTATGATGATTTAACTCCGGAGTTATTCTCGACCGATGGATTTACAAACTTACACTTTTAGCCTTGGTTAGAGTCTGTGCATTTATTATGTATACATCTCTTTGGTGTTGGACCGAGTATATTGATGATGATGATTAGATATCCTTGATAGAGACTAGATCAGTATATTTAAATATTCCTAAATCCCCTAGGGACCTATTTGTACATGAGCAATCATGTAAGTGAAGAGAGGTCATCTAGGTCCTACCTTTCTGAGTCTTCAAGTTTTAAGAGTGTATACATTGGGTATGTTATGGCAGTTAGATCAGTAATTGTATTATGGATTTACTTTGCAATTATTTATGCATGCACATTGCTTCTCACCAGTATTTTATTTGGTTCTTATATCTATTAGGCTTATGGGGGGTTTCATAGGTATATATTATGATTGTTGTTTGCTGAGTGCTTATTGAACCTTCTAGGTTTATGGGGACCCGATTAGTAATTATTCGTTTGGACTAGCCAATTACTTTATTTTTGGTTATTATGGTTAGTTCAAGGTCGGATAATTATAGATTTTAATTAATGTACGAAGTATGATTCTAATCCCTTTCCTTTTATGTTTATTTTCGTTATGGATAGTGCACTCTTGGCTAGGCTTTTGACTATAGGCCTAGATCATACTAGTGTTAGCTTTCCTACTTGGTTAGAATTTCCTGGAGAGGTTAGGTTTGCTACCTGAGGTTGTTACCTTGAGTTACACACACAAACATATATATATATATATAGCTATGGTACTACAATATATGTCTCTCTTCCTTTATCATTCACCTTATATATGTTTCGCTTGGCCTTGTATACTACTGTGTATATTTTTTCTACTCTTTACTTTTACATTGTACGGTGATATATGGTAAAATGTTTTAGTTCCCAAATATAACCATCATAGGATAGTTTATCCTTATTTCCTCTAAGTTTGGTTATGTTACCTTCTTTTATAGTTTCATGTTGTATATATTACTACTTTGCATGTTATCTAATTTCTATTATCTTTGGAGATCAGTTGGTAGTAGCCTACTGTTACTATGTGTTTGGTGCTCATACTACCCTTTTGTAGACCACAGATCATAGTACGTGTTCTCGCTACTGTTTTGTGTATGTGTGGAGTAGCTATAGATTAGAGATTTTTGGTGTGCTCCTGGCGTTCAAAGTAATACCATTCTCCCTTTTATGGATTGACTAATCGATATGTTGTATTTAGAGATGGGTTGTACTCGTATAATTATTCAGTATTTTACCTTGTACTCTTATTGTATTAGAAGCTTATGTACTGATTCCACTAGGTTTTTGGCTACCTTATATGTATTAATCTTTTATCCTATTTATTCGGCTATTTTCATTGATCTCTCTTGATAGTCCAATTCTAGCTATTTTGTACTATGGTTGGCTTACTCATGGTGGGTCATATTAGGTACCATTATTACCTGAGAAATTAAGTCATGAAAAAATTGGTATTAATGCCTACGTTTATCGGTGTGTTGTTACAAGAGCTAAGTGTCATGTAGAGTCTTATGTATTAGTGTGGAGATGTTTGTATCCTTTTTTTGGGAGGCCACAAGGCATTCTTAGGATATTCTATCCTTGACTCCCTTTCATGTTTCCATATTTTTATAGGTCTCAAATTTATTCATTAACTCTCTTCTATTCTAGATAGATGATATAAGGTATCAATAGATATGGATGTGACTTTGACACGTGTTTAAAAATTTCAGTTCAACGTAGGTCAAGGGAGTCAGAGATGGATATCCATGATCTTTAGTGTTAGTTGGAAGATTTAGGTCCAGCCCAATCTTTGGTAGAGTTTGTGACTGCTTCATCTTTTTGACAGTCGACATTAGGGATTTTGAGCCTTTTTACAGATACCTCATAGGCAAAGATAAATTTTGGGTCATCAAGCAACTCTCAGGCTATATTTAGGTTTGTTTGTGTTCAGTAGGGTTATTGTCAGTTTCAAAGTATAAGATTGGGCTGCTTTAGTGGGCCAGTCATACTTCTATGATATTATCTTAAAATGATGAGATGGCGCATGGATTTACTATAGGGTTAGCTTTGTCACTACATTTGGTATTGAAAAAATTGATAGCAACTGGATCTTCTTCAATCAGCCTGTTGATCATGCGAGGTCCATAGAGAGAGCAGGTATTATGACATATGGAGGTGGAGGTAAGAGGCCTTGACATTCGTACAATGTTATTAGTATTCTATTAGAGAGTGAGGATCCTCTAGGCAGAGATCAGTATTGCATGCATCCTTTAGGTCTACACTGGTGGCATTTCAGAATACTAGTGTCGCCCAAAGTATACCCTCCAAGAAGATACAATGCGGTTGCTATCAAATTATATTAACACAACTAGGTTGGGGTCAAACCCACATGGAATAGGTTGAATCTATCTCACTAACTTTTTGAAGTAGATGGAATTGCAAGAAAGTAAATGGGGGAAATGTGCAGTAAATAGTAACAAGTCTTGATTGCTTTCGGTTGTAGTCAATAATGGATGAACACTAGGATTGTGATCCCCCTGGGTTCTCAACTCCATAGATTTGTCTTGATCTATTGAACTATCATAATATCTTGCATGCAGAATTTGATAAGCTATGTATCACTAACTGTCTTGTAAAGGCATTTAGAGGATTTCACTCTTTACCTTTTGAGTCTCAGAGTGTCACCTTCCTTACCCTTATCATAAATCCCAGATTAACTATTACCTTTTAAGTGTCAAGTGGAAACCTCAAATTACTGTTGTGAGCTTCTTTTCCTAATCTCTACTTCTCTTGTGAAGTAAGTAGTGAATACAAGTAGGTGCTCAACATTGGCCACTACTAAGAAATCAATTAAACCGAAGACGATCACAATACATGCAAGAATATTTATAAAGAACAACGTTGCACTTCCTTACATCGTTATTTTGCTAGGGTTCTAATAACGTTCAACTTACACCATTATTTTGAGAAAGGCTATTGTCATCAATAAATACCCAACAAGAGTCGGGGTCATATCCATAAGGAGTGCAAACTAGTTTTCTAAACCTATGTTTGTTGAGAGTTAACTAGAAGTTAACCAATAATGTAAGACTAAAATAAACCATGAAATTTTATGGGGGGTTATGAATAAGAACTTTCGTTTTACAGAATCACACTACAACGCTAATGTAAGAGAAAACAAGTGATGAGTAAAACCAATAGAGAGAGTTCATGGGGTTATTCCATCCTAGTGGTAATTCATGTTTGGGTAATCAATAGTTAATACTAATTTTAGTTGATGAATCTTAGGTAGGATAGGTTTTGAGGTATTACTGCTAGTCTTTCAACAAAACACTATAATTTGACTCAAGGATTCTTTCAAACACCTTATGAGTGCGACGAATTCATCAACCCAATAACTCAACTTGGCATCCCTATTTCTAAGATAATATCTATGAACAGAGAAAATTCACACAAGATCCTTATTTCTAAGACAATGCTAGAGAAAAAGCTAAAATCAATTTTTTGTTCACAATTATTCATCACCCACATCCCTCTTTCAAGGATGATGTGGGATCCAAGGATATTGGTGTTTTCACCCATAATTCTCAATTCAAGTATAGAGTAATAGTAATACCCAACACCATTAAGTATTAATTTAAACTACCAATCAACACCCATACACATTAATACCTTTTTCATACATAGCCCTATGATGGAAATTTAGCTACTCATGAGATTGGAGAAAAGAGATATACCCAAGTTAACATTCAATGCTTCCATTGAAAATAAAAGTGAGAGTAATCCATATTTCAATAACAAATTCAACTAAAACTCTCTTGAGAATGTATTACACTTGATTTTTTGCCCAAAGTAGAATAGTTTTTCTCTCCACAAAATTGAAAATTAGTTCAAAGATGAGCTATTTGTGCAAGGGTTTGTGCTTTTGTGACTTGGGCTTTAGCTCTACAAATTTATGATGCTGCCTTTAGGAAATTTCTGCTTAATCACGATTTCCCTTGGTTGACTGCATTCGCAACTTAATCAATCGTGGTGATCCCATGTGATGCCCCAGAAAAAAAAAATCGTTAAGATCTCGGACAAAAATGTATTGAATTCTATTCTTTATCATGATTAATAATTTTTCTGAGTGGAATTTCTAGATATCCGAACCGTCATCGCGTACAAAATCAAATAAGCTTTCCAACAATATATGGATCATCCAAAACAGACACTCGAGCGATGATTTATGATCATTCCGATCTAACCGTGAATAGTGGTGAACAGTAAATGAGCAGGAAAAAAATACTGAGGCCAGGCGAATTTTAGGGTCAACTTCAAACGATCATAACTCCTTGTACATTATTATCTTGGTGAGCTAATACATATCAACAGAAATCTTTGAAAGTCCTCTTTCCAATGAAATTGGTTTCATCCAATTTAGTCCTCGAAGAAAAAAGTTATGGTCGATCTACTTCAGCCTATCAAAACAGTCCACCAAAGGACAGATTTGACATTATTTGATTTTTAAGGGTATTTTGGTCATTCCTACTCCAATCCATCCGGGTAAACCATGGGTTTAAGTCAATTAAGAGCATTCAATATCTCATTTTTCTCCAAAATTTCATAAGGCTCAAACCCCAACCCTACTACTCCAAATTTCATCCTTCTCTGTCTCTTGATTGAACTGTAAAAATTTCAAATTGATTTGGGATTCGAGTTGATCATGTTAAGGGCTTAGAGAAGCACCCTTTATTTTCTTGAATAAAGTTTCGTAGTCGAAAGTTCATATTCATCTTCCATTTTTAGGTATGTGGGGCTTTGAACAAGATTATCCTTTCGATCTTATGCCCGGTATTTTTGTTGAATTACATTGACATGAGATTTTACATGTTTTACCATGAATTGGAAATATGGTTTTATATCTTATATTATTGTCCATGAGCTATGGGATTATTTCATCCGATATGTGTATGATGTTGAGATGGAATTATGTCGAAAAAGTATTTGATTATGAGAGTATGATGATTTAATTTTTTAAGCCTTGATTTATACTATCATTCCACTATTTCCTTATTATGAATTTATAATTGATATTGGAAATTCTATATCCCTACTATGGGTTGATGTCTCAAGTACCTTTAAATGAGAGTTGGATGGAAAATTGAGAAATGTTGATATTGAAGTTGCAATGAGTCTTGGTATTTTTCGGATGGTTTTGATGAGTTAAATTGTTGAAAATATTATGTATTAAGTCTTCATATCCTTTACCAAATGTCGAGTCGGTTATGGTTCAATGCATTAATACCTTGTTGATGTTGAGGAAGATTAAAATATTTTGAGCTAAATTGTGTTGAGTTAGGAATAGATATGATTTGATAAATGAGAAAGAGATTTGATTTGGTCTTTATGACAGACCCTTGTGATGTTGTGGTGGATTTCCTAACGCGTTTTGAGCTTGTCGGGGAGTAGTACTTAGCACCGAGAGGGAAATTTGGTATTTCCCCAAACCTATGTGCCACCGTAGGGTTGTTTGATGATGATATTATTGGCTAGAGAGCCCGATTGTGATTATTGCAGTTTTAAGGTCGTACTCCCTATCAAAGAGTATGACGCTCCCGCCAACGGGGGTTTCAAACATTGGTATTCCACATAACTCACGTGGGGTTGTCGGTTATAGAAAACTCCCCTGTCCATAAGAGTTATGTTTATTGAAATATCGAGTCACTCCGATTTTTGATGTGGTAAGTCAAGTTTCCTATGATGATCTATAATGATTTATGAGGTTTTTCTCCTACATTTCCTATCTAAGTTGTTATGAGTTGCATGATTCAATGTCACTCAAGCCAGGTGTGTCATTATGGTCCGTATGTACGTTTTTACGAAATTTATGATATTATTTATATTTTGCATGCGCCCCCACATACTCAGTACGTATCTTATGCTAACCCACATATTTCTCTATGGGGTACTTTCTTACCATTATGTAGGTTCAGGTACTCAGCCGCAGCCGCGACAGTGATATCCGAGTGCCGCATCTACGTTCCTTCAGTGGTGAGTCCTCATGGTTCGAGGACCAAGTTTCTAGTTTTAGTGTTGTTGTTTATTGATCCCTTTGATCTGTTGAGTCAGTTGGGGGTTTGTCCCAATGGCTCGTTGATTTTTCTGTATAGAGGCTATGTCATACTAGTGTATTGTTGGGTTGATTTGTGTATAGACATTCCATATATGTACAGTCCAACGATATTCTGTGCCATGTGCGATGTGATATGATGTGTACTTATATATATATCCTTAGTGTAGTGTGTATGTTGTTGTGTTGGAACCCAAGGGTAGTGTTTTGGCTTAATGGGTTATCTTGAGGCTACGTGAGCCTTGGGCACCGTGTGGCATCTCGGGATGATATTTCGGGGCGTTACATCCCATCACGATCATCAAGGATAGGCTTGGCTCCGAATTGCGATCGTGACCGTCAGGTCGTAATCGCGGTAACTGAGTATAGATCCTTGGTTTTAATTTTTAGCTCATGCAAATATTTTCGTCTTTTGCTTCCCTTTTCATCTTTGCTTCAACTTTCTTTCCAACCGATTACCTACAAACATACAGACCACGGGATGTAATGCATTTCACTAACAAAATAGCATCATATTTATTTCATCATAGTGCGCACGTATTTGGAAATAGATGAGTGGAAAATTTGCCACTCATCAATGCCCCTATCTTAAAACATTACTTGTCCTCAAGAAACACTAATCCAAACTAAATTAGACTACTTAATTATAAGACCATTCATACAACCAAATGATTACTATTATTACGAGTTGAATTAGCACCAACAATTATCCTTCAAGGGGGAAAGGATATTTTCACAACTCCCCTCAAAATCAACACACTTTCAAGGATGCAAAAGACTTTTAAGAACAACTAAGCTACAACCACTAACTCTATAGAAGTGACTCTCTATCAATAGCAAGTCAACTACACTTCTTTGCCTCATTTTTGGAAGATAACAAATTCACCCGCCTCAATTAGCCTACATGACTTCTTACAAAAAGAAGTCCTTCACACCAAAGAATCTATTATGCAATAAGGGACTAAAGTGCAAGCATTCACTCTCATAAAGAATCTCTTAATGAAAAAAGTATCAGGACATATGCTTGCCCTTATTTTCAACCGCCACTAACTTGAAGACACTTGGTTGGAGACTTCAAAGGACTTTTTCAAGCCTATAATGTAGGCTCGAGAAAGGGTAGGATAAACATTTAGGGTCAAAGTGACTATACCCTCCTTGAACTCTACATAACACATTATTCGATTAAACTTTGGATAAAGGGCCACTTTATTTCTTTACAACACACATATGTGCCTACTTTCACTACCTTGATTCACCAATCTTTTGAAGGAATTTTCTTTCCGTCTATTTATTTTGTGCAATTTATGCTTTTTTTTCTTGATGATTCATTTCCTTTTCACATCCATTTGTTCTCATTGCTTAGCTTTCAAGCACTCACTTATAATATTGTGGCCCAAGGTTACCTCTTCCAAGATTCACCACACCCAATATAGGATTTTTGCCTCAGGTTGCATTTCCAAGTTCAACGAGGGTAGAGTTCAAAATATGTATGAAATTCAAATGGCTCATGGCATGTAATATGGTTTCCAAAGAAAGTTTGAAAGGCTCAAAGTGGGTGACTAGGTATACTACCTATGTACAAGTAGGATCTTTTAGGATAAAGTAGGTTCCCATGCTCACAAAGAAGGCCTAAGATTATTTCACCAACCATGCATCGTAAAAATTATCTTGAGAGACTAAAGGGGTATGTTCTAGATGACACAAGTAAGCATGAGAATTACACTACTAAGCTCACCGCACATGGCATACAAACTATTCAAGAGGCTCAATTGCATTTGCAACTAAAAACAAAAGGAGTTGTTTACCATACACTACCAACTAAAGATCTTGGTGTAACAAAAAAAGGTAAAGAGTTGTTACAAGATGATTCACATCCATGCCCTTGGTTTTTACCAAAATAAATTGGATGGAGGAGGATGCTTTCTTTACATTTCATAATTCAGGAATGTTTATCGTTATCACCAAATCAAGTCGTTATCTCATATTTTGGCTCTCACAAGGGAAAACTATATGGATACTTAGACTTCACCATATGAATAAAGCCAATCCCAACCATATGAATAAGTCCAATCCCTAATCTATAATGCCATGGTTACTCAGACTTCCCTTACATCTATAGCTCAAAATCCCAAAAACATAATGATTTTCCCTTAAGAATGTAATCACTCAATGTAATTTAGTGAAAGGCTCAACCGATACCATTATTAAAACCAGATAAAATTTAAGAATAGAAACAAATAAAAAAAATGAAAACAAGTGACTAATCCATCAAATGTAGGCACCATTAGGGTGGCTAGTAGTACAACCCAAATAAAAATAACATCATTTAAATAAACATAAAAATATCCAAATAATACAGACCGAATAAATGTCAATTGGAATACGGAGGCGGGACCCCCCAACTAAAAGGTTATACCTCACTACATATTAATAAATCATATAATGAGTAAAAGGGGCTCCCTGTAACTGCCTTAAGTATTGGCGTCACTCGTTGTCTCCTCATCATTAACTTTGGCTAAGCAATAGTAGGCTCCTCATCATCAGACCATGAAGCTGGGACCTCATCATCTGACTCTGCTCTTAGGGAGGGAAGTCTATCTAAGGCCTTTAGTACTTTCCAGAAGCCTTTAACCCCTTTCAACATACGAGTGAAAAATTTATCTCTCTTCTTCTCCCTTTTTCTCATCTTATCATGAGACTCCCATAGCTATTGATGTGACCGTGCTAAAGAGGAGTAAGCCATCACAATCCTATAGATGATATCCCCTACACTCTGTGGTCTGCCAACAGTCACTCATTGTTAGTTTATGCACATAAGTGTGGTGAGTAGTAGAAGGCCCTCTCGGTACCATGGGCATCCCATACACAATCTCCTTGATCGGTCTAATCCCCTTTAAATGAATGTTGTTTAAGAATTATGTGACTATCTAAGCATGCATATTCAGGACATAAGTCATGTTAGTGCATGGGGAAACCCAGCTACAGATGATAGCTAGCCAGATCCAAGCCTCAGCCATAAATCATACAATGACATCCCCATTTTATGGCAGCTCATTGGGCATCTTTTCTAGGACACAACTTCTCAACTAGCCATGTACCTGGTTCACAACCATTTTCCTCAAACTGGTCATGTCAACACTCGGTAACCAATATATGATATTGATTTGGTCGGATCCAAAGTAGACATCCTTTCCTCAGATTCTTACTACTTGGTCAGGGAAGGATACTATTTTGAGTTTTGCATAGAACTCCCTAAACCCAATGTTCATTTTCCTGACAAGGATTCGGGGCAAGGTATCTCCACCCGGTGGCCACTAATCTATCATGAAAGGCTGGGAACTTCTCTGGCACCTTTTCTAAATATATGCCTCGCTCTGAGAGTAGCTTTGTTTTGGGAAGGTCTGCATAGTATAGAGTTTGGCATTCGAGTTCCATGAATTGGGTTTGATCAGAGTTTGTCATTTTTCTTCTTGATGACCTAAAATCGACACAAATCATTAGTAAGCAATATCATTGTTTGAAACTATGCTCTGTGACATAATTAATCTTTACAAATGGTTCCTTAGTCGCATTTGGGCTGTAAATGGATATTCAGGATTTTGGTCCTAGTTATATACAACTCTCAGTTATTGAGATTATAGTCACTGGGCCGTGATCGTGGTACATTAAACTACGATTGTGCTTCTGTGATCGTGATTCAGTGACCGTGATCGTGGTACCTGAGGATGATGGACTATAATAATCATGACCTAGAAATTCAATTTCCTTTACCAATATGTGTTTACAACTAATAAATGATGCTAAGAATAGGTACCACAATTCCTAAACACTCAATATGCCCTTAAAAACATGGAAAAACTAGCGAGGAATTTATTCGGGCATTTTACCAAACACTTGGTATACACATGCTATTACTACCTATTTTAAAATTTTTTGGAAACTTAATACTTCCCATACATTTCACACAACCATAACAATAGACAACATACCTAACAAGCTTAATTAATCTTAAGATTAAAAATTCAAATCACAGTTCTAGACCATTGCCCTAAACATGCATTCTAGGCCCCTCAAATATGCACATAAGGGTAGAATTAGATAACATAACAGATAAGGAGATCTAGAGGGAATGATTTGCACTATTGGATGCTCTTAACACAAATAAAAATGGGTGAAAATGAGAGTAATTTGAAGAAAAGTGTGGGAAAAATTCTGGAGTAACTATTAAAATTAAAACTTACTCGACCTCTATTGGGTGTTGGAGAAGCCCGATTGCGGTGACACAGAGATCACGATTGTGATGGCATGGGGACTGCAATCACGATAACTGAGATTATTTTCTACTCCCCTGTTTTTAACTGCTCAACTTCCCATTCCATTCCACATCACTTCCCATTACTAAATTTGTCAAACACACCGTATAACACCATACTTTTGTGGATTAATTAGAAATAAAATGAAAAATAATCTAACAATCAAAGTTTAAAGGATACGGGCCACTTGCCTCCTATCCAATGCCTAATTTAGTATCGCGGCATGGCGTTCTTTAACTTTTAAGTTGGGTGTTTGAGCTGAGATGACCCAACCACTACTTCTTCATCAATAACCTCAATAACCAAGACCATTTGTAACCCACTTAGCTATTTCTCGACTGTGCAAACTCAGAATAAGACTCCATCACTATGCACTCGAAATGTTATTTCTCCATGCTCCATATCCACTAGTGCCCTTCCAGTTTCCAACAAAGGTCTCCCAAGGATTATGGGTATTTCATGATCGATTTCAAAATCAAGAAAAATAAAGTCCACTAGGAGAATGAATCAATGAACTTTTACCAAAACATCATGTAGCACTCCAATTGATTTCTCGATTGAGTGATCCGCCATTAATAATCTCATGGTGGTGGGTGTTGTATCACCCAGCCCAAGACATTGATACACTGCTTATAGCATCAAATTTATGCTAGCACCAAGATCAAATAATGCCTTTCTAAATTTGTTATACACAATGGTTCAAGGGATGGTAAATGCCCCCAGGTATTTTTTTCCTCCGCCATGGCATTTTACATGATGGTCTCACCATCTACAAACCTCTTCTTCAACACCAAGATATTAATTTATTTAACATAACCAAAAATCTCTTGAAGAGCCTCTAATAGTTGAATATTGATTGAGAGGTTGCTAATCTTTGCAAGAAAGATTTTTAGTTTAGCATTGTTATCTTTCTTTTTTAACCTTTATGGAAAGGGTGAAGGAATTTTCATTGGGGTCAAAGGAATTCTTTGAGGGTCATTCCCCATTTTCTTGTCACCATCAATCACTTTAGGAGTCTCCTTCTCATCCCTCTTCTCTTCAACTATCATTGGCTCCTCGTCACCCTATTAAGGAGACATTGATGAACCAACACTTGGTGATTCAGACCTCTTCCTCTTCGCATTCATTTGATAATCTAGAGAAGTTTCCTCAACTTTAATCACATGGTCACCATGATTCCTAGAACTTCTAGAAACAATTACCAAGACATGGCCTACATTTTTAGAATTTACCACCGTGTCACTAAGTAGGCCTCTTTTTCGCCTAGCATTGAGTTGGGTAGAAATTTGCCCCACTCGTGTCTCCAATTTCTTGATGGAAGCCGAATGTAGAACAACTATTTGGTTATGTTGAGAAAAGAAACTCTTCATCTCTCTTATAATTTTTTGGTACCTTCAACCTGCATCAAAATTTGAGTAATCACATCCTCGATTTTGAATTTATCCGAGTCCACCGAGCTTTATTCTTTGTCCTTGGCATGACCATGAGGGGGAACATATCTATCATAACCATTCTCCTTGTCCCTCAAATCTTGATCTCTATCCCTTTCTCTATCACGTCAATTACGATCTCGATCGTTCTAACCCTTATTCTCGCCTTACATTAGATAGGCGGGGCAGGAACCCCTCGGATAATTTGCCACCATTCTTATCTTTTCATCGAGTGTCGTGGATTCATACTCATCATAACCTTTGGCACCTTGAGATTCCATAGCATTGATAACTTTTATTGGTGCTCCCATTTTGTATTTACTGAGGATCTCCAATTGGATCATCACCTTAGTCATATTTTCATCCCTTTCTTCATCCTTCTTTCTTTGGTCTTTGTTAAAATAATATTCAGAGAGGACCCAATGGCTATATAGGAATCCTGAGTATGACATCCCTAATTTTCCTTAGTGCTTGGTCATGTTTATTTGTTGCAACATCATATGACAACTTCAGAAAAGAACCTCCTGATGCATTATCCATCACCGTCTTGTTGAGTAGGCCCAATTCCCTATAAAATATTTAGAGTATCCTCTTCTCAAGAACTTACTGGTTCGGGGATTGCATGATCTGGTTATTGAACCTTACCATAACTCATGTATGGCCTCACAACTAAGTTGAAAGAAATTTGTGATCTCATCCCTTAGTTAAAGTATTCTATATGAAGGAAAATATCTATCAAAAAAAGCCTCAATAAGTTCGACCCAAGAAGTAATAGATTTGGCGGGTAGAGATCTCAACTACAAAACTGCTTCACCCATTAGGTAAAATAGGAAAATCCTCAACCGAATGGACTCTTGAGTGATATGACCAATATCAAATAGGGCACACACTTTAATGAAGATTTTCAAATTCAAGTTGGCATCTTTATGTGCTTGACCCACGAAGAGACCTTTAATTTGTAACATATGGGGCATGCCACTGGTCACATAGAACACCTCATTTCCATTAGCCGATGGAACACAAATTGCACTCACACACCGCGCATCCTAAAGATAATCCTTACACTTAAGGTGTCCATACATGAGCCTTAATTACTCCCATTGCGGCTCATGGTGTCGTGATAACTATGAAAATCACCTAACAAAAGAAAAACAACAACAATGCAAATAAGAACACTAAGGGTAAACCCAAAGTTACTAACAACACCACACAAGCAAAAACTAGGTTTCACTTCCTAACAATGGTGTCATTTTGGATAATTCTCAACTTACGCTTTTATTTTGATGTAAGGCGGTCTTCGTCAATATAAACCAAACAAGAGTTAGGTTGTATCAACAAGGAGCACAAACTAGTTTTATAAACCTCTGTATACTAAGAGTTAACTAGAAGTTAACCCATAATGAAAAACTAAAATAAACCATGAAATTAAATGGGGGGTTATGACTTAGAACATTCATTTAACAAAATCATGCTACAATACTAACGTAAGAGAAAACAAGTTATGAGTAAAACCAATAGAGAGAGTTCATGGGGTTATGCCATCCTAGAGGTAATTCGTGTATGGGTAATCAATTGTTAATCCTAATTTTAGTTAATGAATATTGGTTAGGATACTTTTTGGCGTTTTTGTGCTAGGTTTTCAACAAAACACTATAATTTCACTCAAGGATTCTATCGAATACCTCATGAGTGTGATGAATTCATCAACCCAATAACTTAACTTGGCATCCCTATTTCTAAGATAATGCCTACGAACATAACAAATTCAAATAATATCCTTATTTCTAAGACAATGATAAGGATGAAGCTAAAATCAATTTGTTGTGTGCAATTACTCATCATCCACATTACTCTTTCAAGGATGATGTGGGATCCAAGGAAATTGGGGGTTTCACTAACAATTCTCAATTCACGCATAGAGTAATAGTAAAACTTAACACCATTAACTATTAATTTAAACTACCAATTAACACCCATACACACTAACACCCTTTTCAAACACTACCCCATGATGGAAATTTATCGACTTATGAGATTGGAGAAAAAAGATATACCAAGTTAATATTCAATTCTTCTGCTAAAAATCAAAGCAAGTGTAATCCACACTACAATCAAAAATTCAACTAAAACTCTCTTGATAATGTATTAGACTTGTTTTTGCTAAAAGTAGAATAGTTTTTATCTCCACAAAATTAAAAATTAGTTCAAAGATGCCCTAATTATGTAAGGATTTATGCCTTTGAGACTTGGGCTTATGCTCTACGAATTTATGATTCTACCCGTGTGAAATTCCTACTCCATCACGATCTCTCTTAGTAGATCATATTTGAGACTCACTTTATCATGGTGATCCCATCACTATTGTTGAGACTGGACTTCAATTTCAATCGCAATCGCGACTTGAGGGTCGCAATCATAGTACCTGAGGATCTATCCCTACTCCTGATTTTTAGCTCATGTAAGCATTTTGGTCTTTTGCTTCCTTTTTCATCTTCACTTTGACTCATTTCCTTTTGATTACCCGCAAACATACAGACCATGGGAATTAATGTATTTCACTAACGAAATAGCCTTATATAATTTATTTCATCATAGTATGCACGAATTTGGATATAGATGAGTGGTAAATTTTCTACTCATCAGGTTCCCATAATCCTAGATAGGTGCTTTAGCTGCTCATGCTTGAAAAAACATCCATGGAACTCAATAAAGAACGCATAATATGAATCTCACAATAATTTAAGAACAAAACCAATAATCTTAAATTAATGCTCAACCATAAATCCCAGAATAAAGATCTCAAGATAAAACGTATAATCTTAAGATCGAATCTTGAGATCAATACATATTTGTAAGTGTATATTGTTAATAAATTTGCATAAAAATTTAAAAATAAATCAAAGGAGTATTTATAGATTACACAAAAATCCTAAAAATCAAAAGTAAAATGAATTGGGAAACTTGGGTCGATGGACACTTGCGGACCCACTTATAGGCTGTAAGTGGCACTTACACCCTATAAGTGGGTGTCATAAGTGACCAAAAGTCTATAAGTTAGTAATCTTTGAGAGCACAAATTATGAGGGTACTTATATGGTATAAGTTGTACTTATGTCCCATAAGTGATCCATCATAAGTGTCAGAAACTTCTTAAATCTTCATCTTCTATGAGCCTTCAGTCTCTACTACTTATGATAGAACTTATGGAATCATAAGTAGTACTTATGGGATGTAAGTATCCCTTTATCTATGTCAGAACAAAATTCAGTTTTCAAGTTCTCTAAACTTGACATTTGTTGAACATATGAAGGCACTTACGATGGTCGTAAGTAGTACTTATTCCATGTTAGTAGGCTTGTAAGTGGTGTCTTTTCAATAACTTAATCTTTTATTCTCCTTTTAATCTCGAAAACCTAGATTCCTACAAAATAGATACAAAAAGTCATCATATCTACAAACATGAACCTAAGTACTTGCATATTTTCCAATTTTAAGTACCAAAGGTGGAATGACACCATGACACATCAACACCCTAAACTTAGAATGTTTTCATGTCCTCAGGTAACAAAAATACAACAAAACACATTGCAATTCTCAACCAAGATAAACCTAAGATATCTATGAAAGTCATTCTCAATTTCAGATAAAAACATCACCCCCTCTTACTTCTAACTTTTCAAAACCAACTTTGCGGATCTATGTAGCACAACAATGTGACCCAAGGGAATCAAACTATGGTAGTGTACAGATTACACTATGTGAATATATAAGTAGTTAGCAACACAACCCATGTGCCCTCAAAACAAAGAAGTCCCTCTTAGTCAATACAATCATGCGTGTCAATGCATGGACTATAACAAGACACACTCTCACAAGAAGTTCCAATAATGTGCGTAAAATACCATGGGCTTGCCCTTATTTTCTTTACCTTAGTTTTTAAAATAGTTGGATTAGGATCACTATTGGACTTTATTGGGCTTGTAATGTAGTCTTAAAGGTTGGTATGGAAGATTTAGGAATTCTTAGTTACTAGCCCTCCTTGACACTACAATTACATTTGGGGTCCATTTATCAACCAACTTTTCATTCATTCCTCTCTTATTTCTCCTTTTTTTCTTTATGGCTTATTCAAGTTGGATATGGTTTCTTTTATTCTTTCTTTTTCGATTTTTTTCTTTTCAAATTTTTCTTTCTTTTTTCTTTTCTTCTTTTTACTACACCCAACCCTACTTTCTTTTTTCTATCTAACCTTTCTGAATACTCAACACTAATTATGCACCCCTTTTATAGCCACCCTCAACTTAGGCAATTTACCTAAGTTAAGGTGCATAATGTCTAAGGAGGGACCAGGGCCAAAACAGGTTCATTATAACTAAACTATGCAGGTGAATGGTAAAAACAAGAAAATAGTCTATGAAGGCTAAAAACCAATTTCAAGGGATATTTATTTTCAATTGCAAGGTCATTTAGGCTTATAGTGGACTAAATCAAGAACAACATATGATCATTTTGTAATGACCCATCTGGTTATTTTTCATATTTTCTCTTACCTTCATCGTTAGGGCTTTCACATAGCTACACCAAGAAAATGATGACTTGCTGGGATTGATTATTCAGTTACCGAATAGTTTATTTTATTTCTAGAACTAATTCCCTATATAGAAGTCTTCACTAGTTCTAAATAGCCATCGGGTGAAAACTTTAGTATAACGATCTTGAATGCAAATTTTGACTATTCTTACAGTTCAAGAATATCAATATTAGGCTAGGTAGACCATTGGTTTAGGTCTCAATTCACCCGAACTTACTTCGACCTAATGGTTAGAAAGTAAAAAATCTAGAAATATGGGTGCAGGACCTACATTTGGTCAAAACAACCTCGAATTGAAAATTCAACTTTCCCAAAGCATTCGGAATGTAAAATTTAGTATGGTTTCATAGTTCATTTGTAAAAATCAGATTCAGAATTAACCCCAAGGCATTGTTGCAAACTTGGAAATTTTTGAGTTTGCTGGTGTTGATGCCATGGCGATCACACAAGGTGTATGGAAATCACGCCATATCAATTGAAAGAAGTAAAAAAGCAATCTCTCTAGCATGATAGTGACCCTCCTAATGGTGTTCGTAACACCTCTTCACTTGGTGGATATATTTAAAGACCCCCATGCTGCGATTTTGGTTATTTTCTCTTCACCTTTGAGAGAAAAAAGTTGTAAATGAGTGTGATAACTCAAAATTAATCTTGAGGGAGACTTGGGAGCTTGTTCAACTTCTAGTATTGTAAGTATCTTTGAATTTAAGTTAAGAATCCTTCAAAATTCTTAGTTTAATTTCCTAGTTAACACCCAAAACCCAAATTTAATTAAGACTTGATTTGCTAAAAGAGTGCTTGGTTTGCACCTATTTCTTGAGATTTTTGATTCCTTTTTCATGTATGAAAATTAGGTTGACCTCAAAAATGCATTTTCCGTAAGTGGGACCTACATGGGGGTTTTGGTGTTATTTTTTGACCGAAAGCAAATGGTACAATATGGGTATTAGTATTCTCGTATTGATGAGTAGATTATGATTTTGATTGTAATATGGGATTTGGGGATTGTGAAATGAAGATGATCCTTTAGCGAATGATGTAAGGATTTGCAGTTTGGCTTTGAGATATGCTTCTATCTAATCTTCTTCATAAGATAATGTGTGATATATATTGCATTTGAATATGAATTCTAAAATTTATTATGACTAGAATGACTTAGTCTTTATTATTATAGTTTGGGGTTAGATGAGGGTCTTAAACCCTTAAGGTGAATTACTTCTAACACTTTTAGAATCCTATTATCTTCTTCCTAGATTGGACTAAATTATAGCATGGATATGATATATTGCTAGGTTTGGGATGTGGTTTAAGAATTGGAATCATTGTTCGTATGATTAACCTTAGTTGGGCTAGTAAAGTGATCTTGAAATTGAGATTTGGATAGACTTGACTTAAAATGCCCTTGTTTCTAGATGAAGTTTATATCATAGGATTGGTCATGTCTTTCTTGACATCTAGATGTTGAACTAGATACCTTAGCCTATTTTGGGGAGTAAATTGCCTAAATATTAAAATTGAGGATTTGAAGTGGGTTCATCAGGCCCACTTAGGTAAAGACTTGTGTTAGCTATTGTGGACTTAGTTGCGGATGTTTGGACTAGTTGAGACAAATAAGCCTTATTTATCAGATTTGCTTGGTGAATTAATGGATAATGATGTATTTTCCCATGGATAATGACTAATGGCTTATATACATGATATTGGGCCTATAGAGATGTTATTTACTCTTAGATATGATATTGGGCCTACAGAGATAATTCCTCTTAGATATGATATTGGGCCTATAGAGGTGTTATTTCCCCTTTGTTATGTATGATATTGGGCCTTTAGAGATGTTATTCCTCTTAGATAAGTTATTTGTCCTATAGAGATGATATTCTTCTTTGATGTGATATATGGCCTACAGTGATGATATTCCTCTTAGATATGATAATTGACCTAGAGAGGTGATATTTCTCATAGTCATGGTATATGACCTATAGATGTAAGATGCCTCCTAGATGTGAGATACCTCCTATATGTGAGATAATTATAAATATTCTATGACTTTAAATATGATAATGGATATGAGTTTCAGATATGTATACAGAACTAAGGTCGTGATTATGATATTGTGATTATTCTGGACATATTATTGGGACAAAGGCCATATTATGATATGAGTTGAATATCAAGGAATTAATTCTTGTAAGGGATGTAGAAGTAGTTTATGAAGATATATATATATATATATAAATAGATGTTTATACACCCATCTCTCTGGTATGTGATGGATGAAGATATGGTATGACGCATATGATTCCATAGATTGAATAATAGTGATAGAATGCATTGATTTTGTACATTCATGATTATTTCATTAGTAATTGGTGTGATCATAGCTGAAATATGACCTTATCACTTCTTTTCCTAAATAAGGGTTAAAACCTACTTTTCACCTTTAAATTGGAATTCTCTACAATAATAATTTCCTAACTTAATGGATAACTTATATATAAAATAGGTTAATAATTAATGTTTTAAAGATTTAACCGAGAGGGGTTTAGGTCCATGATTTTATACTATTATTTACTCTGGTCGTTAGACATTCCATCTCTTTCTACACATCATAATGATTTAGTCCCAAAATCACCATGGGTAATGGATTTATGTACCTACACTCTTTTAGCCATGGCTTAAGTCCATGAACCTATTATAGATACTTATGGATAATGTGATTATGATGAGTGACGAATCATAGAAATACAATCTAACTTGCTTCTATTTTCATGATTATTTACTTTAGCCCTCGCGGGCTTCTTCTTTACTTTAGACCTCATGGGGATTATTCTTTACTTTATCCCTAGTGGGTCTTGCACTTTACTTTATCCCTCATGGGGATCGCTCTTTAGTTTTGATATTGATTTGGATATTATAATGATGTGATGATGTCTGGCAAGGGCGAAAGATACTTTGATGATATGATAATTCCCGACAATGCTGGGGGATGTTATGATTATGATATTGATCCTTGGCAAGGCTGCAAGATGTATATATTAATCTTATACCTTGAATTCATTCTTGCATATACATCACCTATCACCAGTATACACCTATGTCTATCAGTTGGTATGGGAAGTCTACATAGATACAAGTGATGACTTTGCCTTGTATAGTGGTATGCTGATTAAACCTTCCTAGCCTGGGGCGGTGTGGGAATGCATTGACACAACTAGGTATTTTTTTCCTTAATAGTCGGTTACTCATGTTGTTATTGACATTGTTATTCTTATTGATATTATCATTGTTATGATCATTATTATGGCTAGTTTATGAAAAATTATTCATTAATTTTGTATCAAGATTTGAGGAATGTTTCTAGCCTCTTCTATATTTTGATTGAAATATTATGCATATTTATTTCATGTTTAGACATAAGGAGTAGAAACCATGAGTATAATAGTACTAAATCATCGATAGGATTATAATAAGGCCTTAAAATGAAGACATGATAATTTAGGTTATTCTTCGAGTTGACCTTATATTTATAGATATATGTATGTCTAGCTATATGTAGCCATGGTGTTACTGTATATCCCTTTCTTCATTTGTTCATATTATATATTTATTCCTTGGCCTTGTATATTGCTATATAATCTTCTTTCATCCTTTATTTATATATTATCTTGGGATACACGATTTAGAGTTGAGATTTCTAAGTATGGCTAGAATAGGATAGTTCATCCGGATACTTTCTAAGCTTTAGTATGTTAGTCTCTTTAATATGAATAGGATAGTTTATCCTTATTATAAAGTTTGTTGTCTTATATTATTGTTGAACATTGAGTGTAGTTTCCATTCTACTTATATGTTATACATATCAGCTTTATCTTTGGAACTCTATTGGCAGTCGCCTACTAAGTAGTATTCATTCAGTACTCATACTACACTTACAAGTTATCATCATGGATGTATGCATTGTGTATAGCAACAATGGCTTTGAGACTTAGAGTGATATCCTAACATTTAGAGTATTGATTACCTTCCTCCTTCATATGTACTAGATTTTTCTTAATTTTGTATTCAGAGATAACTTGTAATAGTGTAATTCTTTTGTTAATTCATTCTTGTACTCTTTCTTTATTAGGAGCTCTTGTACTTACACCACAAGGTTTTGTGAATTATATTATGTAATTGTTCCTTTATATCATCTATTTTGTAATTCTTTTTTATATATATTTGGTAGTCCATTACTAGACGTTCTGGACTACGGGTTTGGCTTGCTAAATGCTGGGTTATAGTAGGAAACATCTTAACCTAAGATATTGGGTCATGACAAATTAGTATCAATGCCAGGTCTCACTGGTGTATTAGTACAAGAGTTAAGTATTAGTAGATTCTTACAGATTGATGCAGATATGTTCATAACCTATCTTCTGAAGGCTACATTGATATATTAGGAAATTCACTTCTTGATTCCTTATCATGTGTTTTCATTTCTATGAACCAAGGGCATATTCATTGATTCTATTATGTCCTCGATAGACGACGTGACATTGTCGATAGATAAGAATGAGACTACAACACGAGTTTCTAGAGTTTTAGTGAAACACTAGACTTAAGAGTCAAAGATAGATAACAAAGATATTTAACATCATCCAAAAGGATTTAGGGTTAGGTTAGGCTTCATTTGAGTTTGTGACTACTTCATTCCTTTAAGTTTCAATATTAGGGATACGTGTCGTGATTGCAAATCCCTCACAGCCATGGATGACACTCAATTCATCGAGCATTTCTCAGACCAAAGTTGGTTCTACTGGTATTCATTAGGGTTCTTTGTCAAATTCTGAGTATGAGATTAGGTTTCTAGATTGGAAAGGGCATATTCTTATGCTATACTCTTTTGAGAAGACTTAGTGCATGGATTTTTAAAGGACTAGCATTTCCACTCTATTTGGCATCAAAGAATATGATAGTAGACGGGTCTTTCTTCTCCAGATTATCGATTATGCTAGGGCCATAGCGAGAGCATGTATTGGGGCTTATGGAGGTGGTACCAAGAGGCCATTCAATTAATATAGTGTTATTGGTATTCCATCTGGGATCTTGTTTTGGTCATTGCAAGATGAAATTATAGTCCATAGAGTGCCTCATGTGTGAGTTAGTTGATTGGGCAGAGTTAGCATATTTTCCCAGCCAGCCTAGAGTTTTTAAGATAGGCTATGATTGTGGGAAGGAAGGATATTAAACTAGAGTTTTCCCTTTGTGTCAATTGTACTACCACTTTGGCTTAGTTTGTTTCTCGATATACTGATGCTTCAGGAGTTGCTATAATTGTGGAGAGATCGACTACAGTCCTAGAGATTGTCCCTTTCTCAGGATTTCTAGTTATTCAACTCATTCAGATCAACCACATAGTATTGTTGAATATTTAATTAAAGATTGTGTGCTTGGTGCCTCAGTTGATGATTTAGTCAGTCGGTCCAAGTTTGGACCTATTTAGATTTATTCTCCCTATGCTCGCCAGGTATGTGATTACGAATTTCACCATGATAGGTGTGCTTTTATTTCATGCATTTATCTTTTATGATGTGTATTGGGGTTTTCATACCTATTGATGGTTTTAGGCCTTGATGAATTGATATTTGTTCTTATTATTGAATTCATGATTTTGTGACTACTCTGTGCATTATTTCTCTTTTAGTAGATGGAGTAAATCTATGTTGATATATTTCCCATATAGGTGTAGCTTTTGTATTTGAGTCCTATTTATCTTTGCACGTTGGCCTTATTATGGCCCTTGAGTGGTACATAATATTGATTATTCATATTGGTACCGCCTATTCATTATATTGATATTGATATTGTTGTTATTATTGTTATCATTGCATGAGCTTATTGATATTATTTGATATTATTTCTTGATGTAATTAATCCTTACTAGATAGTTGTATAGACTAGTGTTATATAGTTAGGATTACATTTATTTGTGATCTTATTCGGTGGCTTGAGTAGATATAGCCTGATTTGATAATTTCTTTCCTATAGAACGACAAGGTTGATTGTTTCCCTCTTGGTTAGCTGTGTTAGATTGATTCAGGAATATATTATGGTATCGAACATAAGTTGACCTTCTGAAGTTTTGTTATGATTCTATAGTCGGCAGCTCAGTTGTATCACTCGTTATCCAAGCTTGGTATCCTTAGACTTGCCTTCTAGGTTGCATAGGCCTTTGTTGTGGCTATCCCTTTCTACATAGCATATTTTTAAGATTGACAAGTTTGATGTAGTAAGACCCCGCAAAGTCCAAGTCATTTCAATCCAATATAGTATGCCAAAAGAGATCCTAGACTTAGAAAATTTCAGCGAAGTGTTAAAACTTAGAATTATTTTCTGGCCTTGATATTTCAATGGCATCAGTTATGATCTTTTTGGCCTTATATTGTCGATTTTTAAATTGATTCATGATCAGGGATTTCAATAGGTCATATTGGGTGAGTTTCAGAATTTTGAACATTGTTTGAGTCGTGTTTGAATGGCCAAAAACAACAAGCCAATGCGATCTTGACGCGTCATGTTGGATATTGCGTTGTACCCATCGACACGACTCGTTAGTGATCGCGTCAACCCTATCGACGCAGCACATCGGGTATTGCATCGCTGGGCATATTTTGCTAACTTAATTATGGGTTTGTGAGGGTATTTAGGTCCTTTTCCCCTAACCCAATTCAGCTAAAACATGAAATTTAATATCTTAAAAGGAAAAATACATTCATTATCTCACAAACACGCTCAAGAACAAGCCCTAGTTTCATTAAGCTCAAGATCAAGTTCGAAGAATTCACCTTAATTCCCACGAAATCAACAATCAAGGTATGTTAGGTGTTCATCCTTGGGTATCCTTCCACCCTTGGAGTTCAAGAAACCTTTTCAAAAACTTGAATTATGATTTCCATGTTATGAATTGAATTATGCCCATGTTTAGTGTTTGTATGGATTTCAAGTTGAGATCTTTTATGTGTTTCATGAAATTATGTTAGCATGTGTGCTGAATTATATATCTTTCATGTCAAAACCCTTGAATTTGAAAGTTTAAGTTGTAGTCATGATGCTTATGTGTTGTTCATTATCATGTGTATTAATTATGCTCCCCAAGTGTTTGATAGAATGTCTATGTGAACTAAATATTGTAATCATGACATATTAGCATGTGTTCTCATTCATGTACAAGCTCATGATCTCCGAGTGTTTGAAAAATGTCTCAATGAATGAATTGTGAATAATTGGCTATTGTTATGCTTTCATGATTTGCTATGTCTTATCTATTATGCTATCGAGTTCTGGGGGTATTTATTACCAAAAATCTAGCTATTTACTTAGTTGCAGTAGTTATGGAATCATTCTAGTAAAGGTCAACAACAATAGTAACCAGTTAGTTAGAAGAACTTAGTGACCTTAATCTAGTTCAGTCAGTCAACACGATCAGTGTCAGTTCAGTTAATCCTAGTACAGTCTATCGACCAATTTAGTATCAATTCAGTTGGGAGTAGGATTCAACAAAGATCGACCCCAGGGATGGGGATATTCCTACCAGCAGAGGGTTAGACCCTTAGCAGTAGTCCCTGCATTATAGAACTACGTTGCCAGCCTAGGGTAAGTTGTTCCTCTGCCAGACTAGGGTTGACGTAATCATATATATATATTTCATGAATCTTTCTGCCAGATTAAGGTTGACCTAGCATTGTTATTATCCCGTGGAAAGGTGCTAACAACCTTCCAACTGGGGTCACAGGTTGGACCCCAACTCAGTTTATAATTGGGGTATGTCGGTTTGATGACACTTCCATAGTTAAGTTACAATCTTAGTATTTATTAAAGAACTCAGACAGTTCTACAGAACCATGGCTATGAGTTATCAGTTACACAACCATCAGAATTAAGTACTTCAAAATCAATCTAAACTTTCCATTACTAATATTCAGTAATAGAACTCAGTACTTCAGTTTCAGTCTAATTCAGATAGACGTTATATGTGCAGTATTGCATATTCAGTATGTTTAGTAGTTACAGTTTTGCATATACTCTCATTCAGTTACTTTATGATATTTATTCAGTTAGTTATCATCTCATGCATATGAAACCATGAATATCAACCTACCTCACTTAGCATACCAGTACATTCAAAGTACTGACGCATACTATTTCTTTGAGCTATGATGTCTCTTATAAAAGGTTCAGACGCATAGGTTCCTGATCATACTTAGCAGCTCAGGATATCAGCAACATATTTAGTAGTGAATCCTCATCCATTGAGGATATCATTTTATTTCAGCATTTCAGTATTTCAGTTAGTTTAGTAGTTATTTCAGTCGGAGTTAGTTGGGGGTTTTTCCCATCAACTCTATTTTCAGACAGTTTGAGGCTTTAAGACTAGCACAATCAGTTTTAAGTTTTAAGTTTTCAGATGTTATTATCAGTACACTCGATTATTATTTTAGTCTTTTGATAAACTTATGGCATTTTCAATTATACTTCCGCATATATTTTCACTATTATTATTCAGTGCTCACAGTAGTTACCAGTTATGGGTTAGCTTGTAATCCTTCTGGATCCTAAGAACCATGTGATCTCTAGACTCAGTACATTAAAAACTTAGTGTCAGAGCCTAAGGTTCTAAAGAGTCCTAGGGAGTCTGAAAGCTGCATCAAGTAGAGTCTTGTTCATGGGTGTGTAGAGCACTACACTTTAGCGCTTAAGGGTCAACTTATTTCATATCTTAGAGCGAGAAAAATGATATCCAAAGGGTGTATCTATCATATTGTACGAGTCAAAGACTCTAGTTTCGAGACTCCTAATCTCGAGTCAGTTCCAGTAGAAAGTGAATTTCTAGATGTGTTTCCCAAAGATCTTTCTATAGTTCTTGTCGAAAGGGAAATTGACTTTGGAATAGACCTTCTTCCAGATACTCAGCCCATCTCTATTCCGCCATATAAATTGTCTCCAGCTGAACTTAAAGAGTTGAAGAAGCAGTTGAAAGATCTCCTAGATAAGTGATTTATCAAGACCAACATCACCTTGTGGGGAACACTAATGATATTCGTGTGTAATAAAGACGGTTATCTTAGAATGTGTATTGCCTACCATCAGTAAAACAAAGTCATAGACAAGAACAAGTATCCACTTCCTAGAATCGATGACTTGTTTGACCAACTTCAGGTTGCCAGTTACTTCTCTAAGATAGACCTCAGATCAGTCTATCATCATCTCAGAGTCAGAGAATATGACATTTTGAAAATAGCTTTCAGAACTTGGTGTGGTCACTTTGAATTCCTAGTCATGTCATTTGGTCTTACCGATTCCTCAACAACTTTCATGGACTTGATGAATCGTGTGTTCAAACAGTACTTGGATATGTTCATTATAGTCTTCATAGATGACATCTTTGTCTACTCTCGCAGTGAAAATAATCACGCAGACCATCTCAGAATAATATTACAGACCCTTAGAGCCCATCAGTTATTCGTCAAATTTAGTAAATGCAAATTTTGGCTAACGTCAGTAGCTTTCCTTGGTCATATAGTTTGTGGTGATGGATTTAAAGTTGATCCTCAAAAGACCAAAACAATAAGAAACTATCCCAGACCTATCTCTCCATCAGATATCAGGAGTTTCTTAGGTTTGGCTGGCTATTACCAATGGTTTGTTGAAGGATTTTCATTTATTTCATCCCCTATTTCCATATTGACTCAGAAGAAAGTCAAATTCTAGTTGTCAGATTCTTGTGAGAAGTGTTTTTAGGAGTTAAAGACTCGACTCACGACAATCCCAGTTTTGACTTTTCCCTATGGTTTAGATGGATTTGTTGTGTATTGTGACGCTTCTAGAGTTGGTTTGGGGTGAGTTTTGATGTTGAAAGGTAAGGTTGTGGCCTATGCCCCTAGACAACTTAATCCCCATGAAAATATATATCCCACCCATGATTTAGAGTTAGCAACTGTTGTGGTTGCCTTAAAGATTTGGAGGCACTATTTATATGGGGTGCATGTTAATGTATTCACAGACCACAAAATCCTGCAGTAAGTGTTTTCTCAGAAAGACTTGAACCTATGTCAGAGAAGGTGGCCAGAGTTATTGAAAGATTATGACATGTGTGTTATGTATTATCTAGGCAAGGCCAATATAGTAGCAGATGCCCACAGTGTCCATGGGTAGTTTTGCTCACGTTAAGGATGGTAATAAGAAGTTGTTTAAGAAGTTCATCAGCTTGTCAGGTTAGGTGTCCGTTTGGTTAATTCGGCTAAAGGTAGTGTTTGTATAGTTCAGAATCATCTTTGGTTTCTAAAGTAAAATAAAAGCAGGACAGGGATCCCAGTTTAGTTAAGCTAAAAGACTCAATCAAAGACTAGAAGGTTGAGGTTTTCTCCCAAGGAGGAGATGGTGTATTGTGTTGCCTTGGTATACTATGTGTGGATGGTGTAAGATAGTAAATTCTAGCAGAAGTGCATGTCAGTTAAGTGAGAACTCCCACAGTTGCAGTTTCAGTATCAGTTTTTAGAGTAGAACTCAGAAATTAGGACTCTCAGATACAGTTACCTATCTCAGTGCGGAACTTAAATAGTTCCATAGATTCATGGACCACCCGCTAGATAGTCCTGGTCTCTCAAAAAGTTAATCAGTATCAGTACAAATAGATCCAGAGATCACCCATTAAAAGATCACCCGTTAGATTGGCCTGATCTTAGTCTCAGGTTCAGTTGATTATTCTCATTATCAGATTTAGAGATCTTCTACTCAATAGGTCTGATCTCAAACATAATAATTTCTTATCAATGATAGTAGATTCAGGGATCATCTATTAGAGAGGTTTGATATCAAATTTAGTCAGTCAATTGTAGCAAGCTCAGAACTCAGTTATTGATATAAGTAGATTTAGTTAATCAGCTTCAGTATTATTAGTTTTCGAGATCACACGCTAGATATGACTGATCTCAACTTTAGTACTCAGTTATCAATATCAGAAGATTCAGTTGTTCAGTATCTCAGTATTAGTTGTGAGTTCAGACATCAGTAAAGAAGTACCTGAGTTTCAGTATTCAGAGTCACGATGATTTCAGTTATGGTTTATGCATTCATGCTTATGTCCTTATTCAGTACTCTTATGATTATTCAGTTAAGTAATTGTTCATGCATAAGCCCTTGCATTTAGCCTTTCCTCATCTTACATACTTAGTACATTCCCACGTACTAACGCAGTTACGCTATGGTGTTTTACTTTACACCATAGGTTCAGAGGCACGAGATCCAGAGTACCCTTAGCAGCTCAGTCCCAATCAACGGTAATATATGTAGCAGTGAGTCCTCTTTATTTGAGACGATCCTTATTTTATTATCGCATTAGATTTAGTTTGTTTTTAGTAGACGGAGTTAGTCAGGGACATGTCCCATTAACTCCGCAGTTCAAACAGTCTAGAGGCTTTTCGGACAAATATTAGTATTCAGTTTTCAATTTTGAGTATTTTAGATGTTTTGAACCTTGTGGAAAGTTTTACACCAATTTTCCACATATATTATATTATATTATGCAGAGATCAGGTACAAATATCAGTAGAAAGTTAGCTTGTGGTCCTTCGGGATCATGATCAATGTGTAATGACTAGGGGGTAGTCTCGGGTCATTACAAAACAGTGCCATACAAGTATGATAATATGAAATCCCCAATCATGTACAAGTTTATGCATGTCAAATGTTTGATGAAATGTCTTAGTTAATGAATTATGGATACATGTCTAGCCCTTGTGGTGCTTTAGAACTTCTACTTCATGAAATATCCAACTTATTGTATTATGGATTGTGATGTAGGTCATGTATTCAAGAAAGTCATTCTTTGTTAGTTTCATGCTATCGAGTCCTAGGAGTACTTGTACCCAACAATTTAGCTGTGTCTAGAGCTAGTGTCATGTTTTCAAGATACTCTCAGTCGAGCCATGTCCATAGAAATTCAGTCAGTCATGTGACTCACGAAAACTCAGTAGTCTCAGTAATCTCAAAAATCTCAGAAATCTCAGAAATCTCAGAAATTTAGTAATCTTAATAGTATTCCATCAGTCAACGTAATTCAGTTAACTCAGTCTAGTCTAGTTCAGTTAATCATGTTCAGTGTCTATTCAGATGGGAGTAGGATTTACCACCGAGTGAACCCAAGGATGGGAGACACACCTTCAGGTGAGGGTGTGATTCATAGAAACAATCCTTGCATTCCAGAACTATGTAGCCAGCATAGGTTGAGACATCAACACTGTCAGATAATGGTTTATGAGGTGGATAAGCACTATCAGATGAGGTCCCCATCATTATATTTTGGGGACACTATCAGATGAGGGTCACCCATAGCTTGTCCTTACCAGTGGCACGGTATTGACACCCTTCCAATTAGGGTAATAGATTGGACCCCAACTCAGCCTTAATGGCGTATTAGAGGCATGTCAGTTAGATAACTACTTCCCATAGTTTTAGTACAAATTTAGAACTGTCAGATACAGCTATTCAGTCTATGTAATAGAACTCAGATAGTTTTACAGGATTCAGGACTGTCAGATACAGTTAACTTAGAACAGTATGGAACTCAGCTAGTTTCATCAGAACCTAGAATGTCAGATACAGTCGCTCAGTATCAGTTATTTTAGTTATATAGCTGTCAGTATCTCATGTTATCAGTACTCAGACTCAGTAATCATGTTATCACAAACTCAGTTACAGTTATTATGTATCCATGCATATATTCTCACGCTCATGTTATTGAGTTAGTTAGTATAGTTCATGCATGTGAACCCCTTTGCATTCAGCCTACCTCACATGCATACCAGTACATTCAAACATACTGATGCATTTGTGCTATGGTGTTTTATACCATAGGTTCAGAAGTACGAGCTCCAGATCTCCAGTAGCACTCCAGTCTTAGCAGTCAGAGTTAGCAGTGAGTCCTTATCCTTTGAAGACATGACCATTACTTTATTATCTCATTAATTTATTTATTTTAGTAGTTGGAGTTAGTTGGGGACATGTCCTATCAACTCCTTATTCATATAGTTTAGAGGCTTTTGGACTAGCATGTTCAAACTGTTATTTCAGTTATTTTGGTATTGATATACCATATCTTCAGATATTATGTTTTATCAGATCTCTGAACCTTATGGCCTTTCATCCTTTATTTTCGCATTTTACATGAATTCATACAGTATACAGGTACAGATATCTGTCATGGGTTAGGTTGTGGTCCCTCAGGGTCCTAAGCACCGTGTAGCATTCCGGGTACAAAATTTTGGGCATTCCAGTTATGTATTGAATTATGCCCATGTTTGAGTTGTTGTATGGATTTTAAGTTGAGATCTTTTATGGGTTCCATAAAATTAGGTTAGCATGAGTGTTGAATTATAAATCTTTTATGTCAAAATCCTTGAATTTGAAAGTTTAAGTTGTAGTATGATGCTTATGTATTGTTCATTATTATGTGCATTAATTTTGCTCCCCAAGTGTTTGATAGAATGTCCATGTGAATTGAATAGTGTAATCATGACATGTTACCATGTGTTCTCATTCATGTACAAGCTCATGACCTTCGAGTGTTTGACAAAATGACTCAATGAATGGATTGAGAACAATTGACTATTGTTATGCTTTCAAGATTTGCTATGTTTTATCCATTATGCTATCGAGTCCTAGGAGTATTTATTACCCAAAATGTAGTTGTTTACTTTGTTTCAATAGTTATAGAATCGTTCTAGTAAAGGTTAAGAATAGTAGTACCCAGTTAGTTAGAAAAACTTAGTGAACTCAGTCCAGTTCAGTCAGTCAACACGATCAGTGTTAGTTCAGTCAAGCGTAGTATAATCTAGTGACCAATTTATTATCGATTCAGTTGGGAGTAGAATTCAGCATCGAGTGAACCCAAGGATGGGGGCATTCCTGCCAACAGAGGGTTTGACCCTTAGTAGAAGTCCCTAAGTTACAAAACTATGTAGCCAACATAGGGTAGGTCATCCTTCTGCCCGACTAGGGTTGATGCAATCATATATATATTTCATGAGTCTTCCTACTAGATTAGGGTTGACCCAATAGTGTTAGTATCCCATGGTAAGGTTCTAAAACCCTTCCAACTAGATCACAGGTTAGACCCCAACTCAGTTTATAATCAGGGTATATAGGATAGGTGAACACTCCCATAATTACAGTTTTAGTTTTAGTATTAAGTAAAGAACTCAAATAGTTCTATAGAACAACGACTATTAGTTATCAGTTACACAACTATCAGAATTCAATACTTCAGTATTAGTCTAAACTTTTCGTTAAAAGTATTCAGTTACCAAAACTCAATACTTTAGTTTTAGTCTAATTCAGAGAAATGTTATATGTGCAGTATTGCATATTCAGCATGTTCAGTAGTTATATTTTTGCATGTACTATAATTCAGTTACTTCATGATATTCATTCAGTCAGTTATCATCTCATGCATATGAATCAATGTATATCAGCCTAACTCACTTAACATACTAGTACATTCAAAGTATTGATACATACTCTTTCTTTGCATTATAATGTCTCATATCATAGGTTCAGACGCACGGGTTCATGATCATAATTAGCAAATCTTGATATCGATAGTAGATTTAGTAGTGAGTCCTCATCCATCAAGGTTATCATTTTATTTTAGCATTTCAATTCAGTTAGTTTCATAGTTATTTCATTAAGAGTTAGTTGGGGGTTTGTCCTATCAACTCCATATTTAGACAGTTTGAGGCTTTCAAACTAACACAGTCAGTTTTTAGTTTTTAGATGTTATTTTCAGTACACTAAGCCATTATTTCAGTATTTTGAGAAACATATGGCATTTTCACTTATACTTTCACATATATTTTAAGTATTATTATTCAGTGCTCATAGCAAGTACCATTCATGGGTTAGCTTGTGATCCTTCAGGGTTGTATGCACCGTGTGACATCTAGGGTGTAGACTCTGGGCATTATAGAGGTCCATTCTTCATTTGTTTGCTTGAATAGTGGTTTTGATTTTGAGATTGAGATATCATGAGTTTATCTTATCTCTTAGACTTGTTAGGTTTATTCCCTTATGATGGTTTCCCTAGTGGAGTTAGAGAGTTAGAAGTTGGTGGCCTTTTCTGTGATCACTTCTTGAGTTGGTAGATTTTAAATTCTTTATCCCAAGTTGTTTGATTTTGAATGGTGGTCTTGACATTTCCCTTGGTTTCGAGATTAGTATTTTTCTTCTTCGATGATGTGATTCTTGGATTGATTTAGTAACCCTCATTTCAGAGTTTGTGAAACCTAATAAGGCTTGATGGCTTTTCTTTGCTAAGATGCAGTATTGGATAGGCTAGTTAACAACTTAAGTTACTTTTCTTCGAGTTGCTAGAGTTGTTGTTATTACTAGGGTGGTTTGCATCTTTGGGGAGTTTTTGAGTATACCTTGATACTTTATTCCCTCCAGTAGATATAGAGTGGATTATTTGCATTTTTAGCCTATGTTGCCCCTTCGGCATGGTTTCTATTATGTGGCTATATTTTATGCCATATTGCTGATATAGAGATGGTTGTTGCATTTTCAGTCAATACATAATCCCTGTGGTGATTTTATCTTTCATCAATATCTCGATTATGAATTTGTATGATTTATCTTGGATATGTCTCACTTTGATATTAAAGTTGATTTAAGTATTTTCCACTAATACAGATATATTCACTCAGTTTTGATTTGATACTTTAGAATGGCGATATAGAAGTTATCATATACTTTTATATGAATGCCTACCCATATTAGGTTTGGCTTAGATAGTTGAGATAGAGCGATTAAGCCTTGATAATTAAGATTTCTGCTTGTAGTTGTAGAGCCTACATGCATCCATTATTTTAAGTTTGTCTCACTTCAGATTTTATTTATAGGCTGGATGAGCCTACTCTATGGTTACATATTTTGTCTTCTCAACTTCGGATGGATTATGGTTGATAAGTGTTCAGATGATACCCATGAACAAAGTATTGGTTCCTTCAGTTTTGACCTCAAGTCTTCAATTTACATTGAGATTTTTGGATTATATGCTAAGCATGAGTAATATTCCAAAGTTGGATTCAATATGGTTTCATTCTCGATTGATGGGACATTCTTAACAAAATGGTTTAGTGATGAGTAGTTATGCATTGAACCTTTGGATATCAGTTTGAGTTCCATCCAAACTGGTTGTGGCATTTACATAGATTGTATTCCTTTATTATCTCCCTTTGTGTGTCCACATAGTGCCTTATGATCTTAATCTCATGGTTGTTGTATTCACTTTCAGTGAATTAGATTTAATTCTTAGAGTTCTCTACGATGAGATTGTGCGGATGAGGCTCAGGTGGTTTTCCTCTAGGTTTGGAGTGGATAATGGGTGTAAAATTGTAAAGAAAGGTTAGATGTATATTTAGAGTCAGTGGTATGACTCATGTATTTGTGTGTTATGGCTTAGAGAAGTCTTTGTGGATTTGTATGAGTATAGAGATTTTGTTAGTGTGTTGTGGTTCTGATTTGCGTACATCAGCCTTTTTAGTTAAGTTAAAGTCCAGTTAGAGGTTGAAGTTGAGTTTTGGTTGTTTGGAAGTGAAGTCAGGGTGTTGGTTGAAAAAGGGATTTCTATGGTAAAATCCCTTTCAACTGTTCTCTCTTTATGGAGGTCATTTGGGAAGTCATACTCATAGCATACGGACCGAGTACCTCAACCTTTCTATTTTCATTCTTTCTATAATAGACTTTCGAGGATTAAAGTCCTTTTAGTAGTGGATATTTCAATGACCCTTCTGGTCATTTTTCATATTTCTTCTTAGCTTCATCATAAGGGTTTCTCCATATCTACCTCAAGTAAATAATGACTTAATGGGACTAACCCTTTGGTTACCGGGATGTTCGTTTGGATTTTAGAACCAATTCCCTATTTACATGTCTTCCCAGGTTTTAAATGGACCCTAGGCAAGAACTTTTGTAAAAACAATCTTAGATGCAAATTTTGACTATGCCAACAGTTTTGAAATATTGATCTTAGGATGGGTAGACCTTTGATTTGGGTCCCAATACACCGAAACTCATTTCGACCTATTGATCAAAAAGATAAAAAATTGGAAATATAGGTGTAGGACCCATATTTTGTCAAAACGACCTTGGATTGAATATCTGACTTTGCCAATGCATCAGGAATGTCAAATTTAGTGTGTTTTCATAGTTCATTTGTGAAAATCGAATTTCGAATTAATCTCGAGGGATCCTTGCAAACTTGGAAAATTTCCAAGTTTGTTAGTGATGATGCCATGGCAATTGCGCAATATAGATGGCGATTGCAGGGATCCAAGGGCGATTGTGCTAGTGCAATAACGACCTTCCTATTAGCGATCGCGACACCTCTTCACTAGGTAGGGGTATTTAAAGACCCCTAAGTCACAATTTTCGTCATTTTCTCATTACCCTTGAGAGCCAAAATCCCTAAATGAGTTTGATTACTCAAAATTGATCATTGTGGGAAACTCGCAAACTTGTTCAACATCCATTATCCCAAATAACATTAAATCTAAGGTAAGATTCCTTTGAATTCACGGTTGAATTTATTAGTTTATACCCAAAACCCCAAAATCATGTAATACTTGATTTTAGCCCAAAGATTGCTTGGTTTGCACTTGTTTCTTGACGGTTATGATTCCTTGTACATGTATGAACATTGGGCTATCCTCAAAAAAACATTTTTAGTAAGTAGGACCCACTTGGGGTTTTTAATGTCATTTTTGGACCCGAAGCACAATGCATGTTGCAATATGGGCATCGTTATTCTCATATTGATGAATAGATTATGATTTTGATAGTGTGATGCATTTTTGGATTATGAAATGAAGATGAGATTTTGACAAATGATGTAAGGATTTGAGGTTCGGCTTTGAGGTAGTCTCTTGTCTACTCTTCTTCATAAGGTGATGTATGATATATATTGCCTATGAATGAGAATGTTAAGATTGATTATAAGTAGAATAACTAAGTCTTGATTATTGTAGTTTGGGGTTATATGAGGGTCTTGGATCAAGAAGGTGAATTTCTTCTAACACTTTTAGAATCCTAGTGCCTTCTCCTTAGATTGGACTTAATTGTAGCATGGATGTGATATAATGTTAGGTTTTTTATATGGTCTAAGTGTTAGAATCGTGGTTAGTATGATTAACATTAGTTGGGCTAGTCTAGTGATCTTGAAATCGTGATATGGATTATATTGACTTAAATGGCCTTGTTTTAACAAGAAGTTCCTATCTTAGGATTGGTCGTGGCTTTCTTGACATCTAGAAGTTGAACTAGGTACCTTGGCCTAGTTTTGTTCGTAGACTGCCTAAATATGGAAATTGATGATTAGAAGTGGGTTTGTTCGGCCCACTTAGGCCAAGACTTGTGTTAGCAATTGGAACATGGTAGCTGATGTTCGGACTAGTTGAGACTAATGAGCCTTATTTATGAGATTTTCATGGTTAATTGATAAATAATGATGTATCATTTCCCCAGATAGTGACTACTAGATTATGGCCATGATATAGAGTCTATAAAGATGATATTTCCTATTAAATATGATATTGGGCCAATAGAGATATTATTTCTTCTTGGATATGATATTTGGCTTATAGAGGAGTTATTTCCCCTTAGATATGATATTGGGCCTTTAGAGATGTTATTCCTCTTAGATATGCTATTTGGACTATAGAGATAGTAGTCCACTAAGATGTGATATATGACCTATAGAGATGATATTCCTCTTAGATATGATAAATGGCCTAGAGAGGTGATGTTTCTCACAGTCATGATTTATCACCGATAGATGTGAGATGTCTCCTAGATGTAAGATGATTATAAATATTCTACGGCTTATTAATATGATTATGGATATGAGTTTCAGATATGTTTATGGGCCAAACACCGTGATTATGATGTTGTGATTATTCGGGACATATTATTGGGCCAAAGGCCGTGTTATGATATGAGTTGGATACCCAGGAAGTAATTATCCTTGTAAAGAATGCAGTTGTAGTTTATGAATAAATATATATATATATATATATATATGTGTGTGTGTTTATAGACCCATCTCTCTGCTATGAGATGGAGGAAGATACGGTATGACACTTATGATTCTATTGATTAAATACTAGTGATGGCATACATAAATTTGGTACATTCTTAATTATTACATTGGTAATTGGTTTGATCCTAGCTGAAATAAGACTTTATCACTATTTTTCCTAAATAAGGGTTAAAACCTACTTTTAATCTTTAAAATGGAATTCACTACAATAATAATTGCCAAACATAATGGATAACTTTTATATAAAATAAGATAATAATTGATGTTTTATTTATCTGATCGAGTGTAATACACCGAGACTCTAACCAATAATGCAACCATGAATCAAGCTCATGAGAAATAAATTATAATGTTTTGGGTTGTTTTCTGATCAAGGATGGTGTGTATTAAGGCCTTAAAGATGTCCTAACGATTGGGTGAATCAAAATAATCCTTACCGATTGAATTCTTGGGAAGGATATTGGTATAGTCAACTTCAAATGAGAATATCTCTTATTATACTTGAAATTTTTTAGCTCATGACCTATCAACAGATAGATAATTGAATTAAATTTCCAACGATACTAATTTCTCAAAAATCCTATACCGGAGTAAACAGTTATACCCATTTTACTCCAGCATGTCAATCTGGAAATGGGTGACGACATTTCTGAAAGCCTGTCACGTTTCTGACGACATTTCTAACGATGTCGTCAGCCTTAGGCAGAAAATCATAAAATTCGACCCTTTTGTGACAATATTTCATGACGGCCTTTCACGGGTCTGACGGCCTGTCACGGATGTCTTCAGCTTTTTTTTCCAGCAATTTAGAGACGTTTTTGCAAGGGTATTTTAGTCTTTTCACATCTTTTGGAGGACTCTATAAATAAGAGAATCCCATCCAAACCCTAATTCCATCATTTTCTCTTCCAATTCTCTTGAGATAATATATCTAGGGTTATATCAAGAACATAAATCGTCCAAGAATCATCAATAAATCTTCAAAATTTTTCAAGAACCAAGTACCTATGGGCTTCAAGAATTATTTATTTCAAGTGGGGATAAAGTCTCAAGCACTAAAGTTCATCCAATTTCAAAGATTAAGGTATGTGGGGTTTTGAACAAGAACACTTCTTTCGTTCTTGTGCCCAAAGATTTAATTTCTATTAAATTTCATGAATTTTGCAAAGTGGGTTTACACCTAAATTACCTTATCAAGGATTTATGAGATTTGAGCTATACAAGATTGATACATATGACTACTTCATTATCTTATTTCTTAAATTAAGAATTTATGTCATGAGTTGTATATTGTTATCATGAAATAATAATTTCTAAGTGATTTATGATAAGTGTCATGATTTATATTTTTCCATGAGAAGTTTGTCTATTGAATATATATTGATATTGAGCTTGAGAGTCAAGAACGAGTTCTATGATATTTTCTGGAAGATTTGATACTTGATATGATTTAATAAGCAAGTGTACTTGATGATGAGAAAAAATATTTTGAGATTTAGTCGAGTTAGGAATCCACAAGTTGATTATGATTTACAAGTGATATATATATTTATATTTTGGTCTTCATGATAGACCCTTAAGTTAAATAAGGTGGATTTCCTAACACGTTCTGAGCTTAAGTCTGGGAGTAGTATTTAGCACCCAGCGGGAAGTATGGGTTAAACGCATCCTACTTCCCCAGAACTACGTGCCACCGTAGGATTAAGATTAAGGGAGAAAGGCCAAGACAGTTATCACTAAAGTTAAGGTTCTACTCTGATGGCAAGGATAGAACAGCTCTCCCCAACGTGGGAAAGATGTTGGACTCCATGTAAGCTCATATGATTTATGTCGGTTATAAGAAGCTCCCATGTCCATAATAGTCCAAGTTTTATGAGTTACCGAGTCACTTTAAGTCATGAGTCAAAGAGTTTGAGTTGAGTCCAACGGTTTGTTAGATTTATGAAGCATGTGTTATTATTGATGATTTATGGAAAATATGTTTTAGGTAAATCAAGAGTAGAGAGTCATTATTATCAACATGCATGATTTTCTTATACATTTATGATATTATTTAAATGTTACCTGCACCCCCACATACTCAGTACATTTCCAAGTACTAATTCCCACACTCTTTTGTGTTGTATATTTTCTAGTGATGTAGGTTCAGGTGCTCAGTCTCAGTAGCGACAGTGATCTTTGAGTACCTCCATCTATATTTGTACAGTTGGTGAGTCCTCATGGTTCAAGGACCTATGCCCCTGATTTTTGTCTTGATAGTAGATGGTTGTTTATTTCCTGTTCAGTATGGGTCAATTGGGGATCTGTCCCAATGGCTCCTCAGTCTTATGTAGTAGAGGCTTTGTCAGACTAGAGTACCAGTATGTACAAAACTTCAGTATTTTGATTGTACAGGATAGTATTTCTTTGTATTCCAGTATGTTCATGACATGACTATTCTTCTTTGTTACAACTTGATTATTGTCATAGTGAGTTATAGAGGATATGACAGGCTCAGAGGATTAGCTTGAGGTCGCGTGTGGCCTTAAGCACCGTATGACGTCTTGGGATGGGATCTTAGGGTGTTACAAGCTTGGTATCAGAGCCTAAGGTTTAAAGGAGTCCTAGGGAGTCTGACAAGCCACTTTATGTAGATTCTTGATCATTGGTGTGTAGCGCGCCACATCTGTGAGCAAGGGGCTACGGGACATTTTAGGAAAAGTTATTTATTTCTTTCAGAAGTCTTTCGTACCTACGACTGTTTCTCTCTGCTATTAATTTATGCTCTCTTATGACAAAAAATGCCTCCTCGTAGAGCTAGCAGAAATAATGAATGACCTCAACCCGTTGATCCTTTAAATGAGACGGTGACTCATGCCGAATTTTAGGTAGCTTTTCAGGCGCTAGCCCAGGCTGTTACCGCCAATGCTTAGGCCAACGTTCAGGACGTTGTTCCACCTTTGCAAGAAGGTAATTCTGCATCAGCTCGAGTTTAGGATTTTATGTGGATAAATTCGCTAGAGTTTTATGGGTCAAGGGTAGGTGAGGACCCACAGATGTATCTTGATGAGGTGAAAAAGATCACCCAAATTATGCATGTAATAGAGGAAGAAAGTGTGGAGCTAGCTTCCTATCGCTTGAAAGATGTTGCTTATGATTGGGTGGAGTTATGGGGGAAGAGTAGAGGGGAGGATGCCGCTCCCATGACTTGAAAGTTGTTCCAGGACGCATTCTTAGACCGATTCTTTCCCCCGGAGCTGAGGAAAGCAAAACTAGAAGAATTTATGAACTTCAGACAAGGATCCATGAAAGTTAAGGAATATTATCTTAAATTTAATCAGTTGCCTAAGTATGCTCCCAGTATGATGGTTGATTCCAGGACCAGTATGAGTAAGTTTTTGACTGGCGTATAGAGTTATGTTGTGAAAAAGTGTAGGTCCGCTATGCTCAATAGGGACATGTATCTTTCTAGATTGATGATACATGCCCAACAGATTAAAGCGGACAAGGTGAAAGAGAGAGAGAGAGAGTGAGAGGGAATAAGAGAGTTAGATCAGAGCAGCAGGGGTATAGTCAGGGTAAATTTTTTGGAGGGATCCGCCCTCAGTTTTAGAGCTGTTCTTTTGTGCCAGCACCATCATTATCTAGTACTCCCGCATCTAGAGTCAGGCAGGAGCAGGGTAATAGACTTACTGTGTCTAGGTCTCAAGACAGTATGAGTAATAGACCTAACTATCCCCCGTGTGCTAAGTATGGTAGGATGCATCCTGGAGAGTGTATGGCTGAGCAGAGAGGTTGTTTTGGTTGTGGTAAGTTGGCCACAAATTCAGGGATTGCCTATATGCTAGACAGGGGAGCCATGATGTTCGTCCCCAGAGTCAGGCTATTAGTGCTCCATCCCCTTGGGTTCTTCCAACTCCTCCTCAGGTTGCCTCGTCTAGTACTGTCAATGGTCAGCGCCAGAATCTATTTTATGCTATACCACCCCTCCAAGAGTAGGAGGATTCTCCAGATGTTGTTACTTGTATGCTCCGTGTATTTTATTTTGATGTGTATGTGTTGATGGACCATGGATCAAGTCTTTCTTATGTGACTCCGTTAGTGGCTGTGAATTTTGAGATCAATGCTGAAAAGATTCCTGAGCCTTTTCTATTTCTACTTAAGTAGGTAAATCTGTTGTTTCTAAGAAAGTATATAAGAAGTGTCCTATCATTGTCCTTCACAGAGTTATGTTTGCAGATTTGATTGAGCTAGACATGGTTGATTTTGAGATTATTTTGGGTATGGATTGGCTTCACTCTTGTTATGCGTCTATAGACTGTCGTAGCCGTGTAGTCAAGTTTTAGTTTCCCAATGAGCCAGCCTTTGAGTGGTCCAGAAATTCTGTATCTCCTAGGAGTCATTTTATATCCTATCTTAAAGCTAGGAAATTGATATCCAAGGGTTGCATCTATGATTTGGTTTGAGTTAAAGATACTAAGTTCGAGACTACGACCATTCAGTCGATCAGCATTGTTAATGAGTTTTGTGATGTTTTTCCAGAAGATCTCCCAGGGGTACCTCCCGATAGAATTTAGGATTGATCTTCTCCCCGACACGTAGCCTTTTTCTATTCCTCCATATCTTATGGACGCTGCAGAACTTAAGGAGTTGAAAGAGCAACTCAAAGATCTTCTAGATAAGGGTTTCATAAGGCCTAGCGTATCTCCTTGGGGTGCACCCATTTTGTTAGTGTAAAAGAAAGATTGTTCATTGTAGATGTGCATTAATTATTGTCATCTTAACAAGGGAACAGTCAAGAACAAGTACCTTCTACCTAGAATTGATGACCTGTTTGATCAGCTGCAAGGTGCTAACTATTTTTCAAAAATAGACTTGAGATCCGGTTATCACCAGCTTAAAGTTAGGGAGTATGATATTCCAAAGACCTCTTTTTGCACCCGATATGGTCATTTTGAGTTCTTGGTCATGTCCTTTAGGCTAACAAATGCCCCAGCAGCCTTTATGGACCTCATGAATCGGGTGTTCAGACAGTACCTGGATATGTTTGTTATTATGTTCATAGATGATATTCTTGTATACACCCGAAGTGAGAACGACCATGCAGATCATCTCCGAATAGTCTTGCAAACCCTTAAAGATCATCAACTATTTGCCAAATTTAGCAAATGCAAATTTTGGATATGGTCACTTGCTTTTCTGGGTCATATTGTTTCTTCTGAAGGTATTCGACTTAACCATCAAAAGATAGAAGCTGTGAAAAATTGGCCTAGACCTATTTCCCCGTCTGATATTAGGAATTTCTTGGGTCTAGCTGGCTACTACCATCGTTTTGTTGAGGGTTTCTCTTCTATTGCATCTCCTTTAACTCAGTTGACTCAAAAGAAAATTAAATTCCTGTGGTCTGACTCTTGCGAGAAGAGTTTTCAGGACCAGAAGACTTGACTTACTTCGGCCCCTGTGTTGACCCTTCCAAATGGTGTAGATTATTTTGTGTTATACTGTGATGCTTCTAAAGTTGGGTTGGGTTTCGTGTTGATGCAAAAATGTAAGGTTATAGGCTATACCTCCATACAGTTAAAACCACATGAAAAAGACTACCCGACTCATGACCTCAAGTTAGCTGCAGTGGTTTTTGCATTGAAAATATAGAGACACTAGTTGCACGGTGTCCATGTTGATGCCTTTATGGATCACAAGAGTTTGCAGTATGTGTTTACTCAGAGAGAGTTGAATCTTCGTCAGAGGCGATGGTTGGAATTGTTAAAGGACTATGATATGAATGTGTTGTATCACCTGGGCAAGGCTAATGTAGTGGAAGATACCCTTAGCAGGTCGTCCATGGGTAGTGTAGCACAGGTCGAGGAAGATAGGAAGGAGTTAGCTCGTGAGGTACATTGTCTAGCTAGGTTGGGAGTTAGATTGCTTGATTCAGCTGAGGGTAATGTTTGGGTCCAGAGTAATTTTGAGTTTTTTTTAGTTTCGGAAGTAAAGAAGAAGCAAGATATGGATCCTAGTTTGGTCAGACTGAAGAAGTCAATTAAAGACCAAAAGGCGGAGGCTTTCTCCCAAGAGGGAGATGGTGTATTTAGATTTCAGAATAGATATATGTGTCTGATATTGAAGATTTAAGGCAGAGAATTATAGCTGAAGCACATAGCGCGCGATATTCTATTCACCCCGGTGCTACCAAGATGTACCGCGATTTACGAGAAATCTATTGATGTATTGGTATGAAAAAAGATATAGTGAAATTCGTAGAGAAGTGTACAACTTGCCAACAGGTTAAGATAGAACATCAAAGACCCGGTGGAATGATGCAAGAATTCAGTATTCCTACTTGGAAGTGGGAGGAAGTAACTATGGATTTTTGACTGGTTTACCTCCTTCTCGACGTCATCATGATTCGATTTGGGTCATTGCAGACAGGTTGACTAAGTCCGCGCATTTCTTGCCAGTGCATACATCTTTAACCACTAAGGACTATGCTAAGCTGTACATTTGAGAGTTAGCAGGTTGCATGGAGTTCCTTTGTCTATTATCTCCGACAGGGGTACTCAATTTACTTTTCATTTTTGGAGGGCTTTTCAGAAGGGTCTTGGTACCCAAGTTCATCTTAGCTCCATTTTTAATCCGCAGATCGATGGTCAGGCTTAGAGGATCGTCCAGACCTTAGAGGATATGTTGAGCGCATGTGTTCTTGATTTCAAAGGAAGTTGGGATGAACATTTTCCATTGATTGAATTTTCTTACAACAACAGTTTTCATGCTAGCATTGGAATGGCTCTATTTGACGATTTATATGGAAGGCGATGTAGATCACCCATAGTTTGGTTTGAAGTGGGTGAAGCCGTTGTGAGTTGATCTGATACTATGTTTGAGGCTATGAATAAGGTTAAGCTGATTCGGGAAATGTTGAAGACAGCCCAGAGTCGTCAGAAGTCATATGCAGATGTGAGATGAAGAGCTCTTGAGTTTGAGGTTAACGATCTGATGTACTTGAAGATTTCACCCATTAAGGGGGTGAAAAGATTTGGTAATAAAGGGAAGCTTAGTCTCCGATACGTTAGCACTTATAGAGTTTTGAATCGTGTTGGGAAAGCAGCTTACGAGATTGATTTGCCTGCCGAGTTGTCAGCTAACCATCCTATCTTTCACGTTTCTATGCACAAGAAGCACATTGGTGATTCTGTTATTTTTCATCCATCAGAAAGTTTTGATGTTCAGGATAGCCTTTCGTATGATGAAGTTCCGGTTAAAATCCTAGATTATCTAGTTTGTAGACTAAGAAATAAAGAAGTTCCCTTGGTCAAAGTTCTATGGCAAAATCAATTAGTCGAGGGTGCTACTTGGGAAGCAGAAGCATATATGCAAACCTGATACCCTCATCTCTTCTCCGTGAGTTCAAATTAAGTCAAAGGTACTATTCTTCCTTAATCCAGATTCCTTCTAATCCAGTGTAATCACCTATATGATTATTCTCTCTATGATTCATGCATTTTGTGAAGTACTCCAAAAGTTTAGAATGAAGTAAGCCATTTTAGTGAGTCGTTCCAGATATACGTCCTCATTGTCTCTTGTTCTTGGCCTATCTAGCCACATTCGAGGATGAATGTTTCCAATGGGGAGATATTGTAATACCCTGAGACTCTAACAAATAGTGCAACCAAGAATCAAGATCATGAGAAATAAATTATAATGTTTTGGGTTGTTTTTTTATCAAGGATGGTGGTTATTAAGGCCCTAAAGATATCCTAACGATTGGGTGAATCAAAACATTCCTTACCGATTGAATTCTTGGGAAGGATATTAGTATAGTCAACTTCAAATGAGAATATCTTTCATTATACTGGAATTTTTGATCTCATAACCTATCAACAGATAGATAATTGAATTATATTTCCAACGATACCAATTTCGCCAAAATTCGATTATGGACGAAAGAGTTATTCCCCTTTTACTCTAGCATGTCAATCTGGAAAAGGGTGACGACGTTTCAAACGGCCTGTCATGTTTCTGACGACATTTCTTATGACGTCGTCACGTTTCTGATGATGTCATCATCCTTAGGCAGAAAATCATAAAATTCGACCCTTTTGTGACGACATTTCATGACGGCCTATCACGGGTCTGACAACCTATCACGGATGTCGTCAGCTATTTTTTTCAGCAATTTAGAGACATTTTTGCAAGGGTATTTTGGTCTTTTTCCATCTTTTGGAGGACTCTATAAATATAAGAATCCCATCCAAACCCTAATTCCATCATTTTCTCTTCCAATTCTCTTGAGATAATATATCTAGGGTTATATCAAGAACATAAATCTTCCAAGAATCATCCATAAATCTTCAAAATTTCTTCAAGAACGAAGTTCCTCATAGTGTTGGCTTCAAGAATTATTTATTTCAAGTGTGGATAAAGTCTCAAGCACTAAAGTTCATCAAATTTCAAAGATTAAGGTATGTGGGATTTTGAACAAGAACGCTTCTTTCTTTCTTGTGCCCAAAGATTTCATTTCTATTGAGTTTCATGAATTTTGCAAAGTGGGTTTACACTCAAATTACTTTATCAAGGATTAATGATATTTGAGCTATACAAGATTGATACATATGACTACTTCATTGTCTTATTTCTTAAATTAAGAATTTATGTCATAAGTTGTATATTGTTATCATGAAATCATAATTTCTCTGTGATTTATGATAAGTGTCATGATTTATGTTTTTCCATGAGAAGTTTGTCTATTGAATATATATTGATATTGATCTTGAGAGTCAAGAACGAGTTCTATGATGTTTTCTGGATGATTTGATAAGCAAGTGTACTTGATGATGAGAAAGATTATTTTGAGATTTAGTCGAGTTAGGAATCCACAAGTTGATTATGATTTACAAGTGAGATATATATTTATATTTTGGTCTTCATGATAGACCCTTGAGTTTATTAAGGTGGATATCCTAACGCGTTTTGAGCTTAAGTTTGTGAATAGTATTTAGCACCGAGCGGATGTATGGGTTCAGCGCATCCTACTTCCCCAGAACTACGTGCCACCATAGGATTAAGATTAAGGACCACAGGCCAAGACAGTTATCACTAAAGTTAAGGTTCTACTCTGATGGCAAGGATATAACAGCTCTCCCCAACGTGGGCAAGATGTTGGACTCCATGTAAGCTCACATGGTTTATGTCGGCTATAAGAAACTCCCAAGTCCATAATAGTCCAATTTTTATGAGTTACCGAGTCACTCTAAGTAATGAGTCAAAGAGTTTGAGTTGAGTCCAACGGTTTGTGAGATTTATGAAGCATGAGTTATTATTGATGATTTATGGAAAATCTATTTCAGTTAACTCAAGCGAAGAGAGTCATTATTATCAGCATGCATGATTTTCTTATACATTTATGATATTATTTAAATATTACCTGCACCCCCACATACTCATTACATTTCCAAGTACTGATTCTCATACTCTTCTGTGTTCTATATTTTCTAGTGATGTAGGTTCAGGTGCTTAGTCTCAGTAGAGACAGAGATCTTCGAGTACCTCCATCAACATTCGTACATTTGGTGAGTCCTCATGGTTCAAGGACCTATCTCCCTGATTTTTGTCTTGATAGTAGATGGTTGTTTATTTCCAGTTCAGTATGGGTAAGTTGGGGATCTGTCTCAATGGCTCCTCAGTCTTATGTAGTAAAGGCTTTGTCAGACTAGAGTACCAGTATGTACAAAACTTTAGTATTTTGATTGTATAGGATAGTATTTCTTTTTATTCCAGTATGTTCATGACATGACTATTCTTCTTTGTTACAACTTGATTATTGTCATAGTGAGTTATAGAGGAGATGACAGGCTCAGAGGACTAGCTTGAGGTCGCGTGTGGCCTTAAGCACCGTATGACGTCTTTGGATGGGATCTTAGGGTGTTACAAGCTTGGTATCAGAGCCTAAGGTTTAAAGGAGTCCTAGGGAGTCTGACAACCCGCTTTATGTAGATTCTTGATCCTTGGTGTGTAGCGCGCCATATCTGTGAGCAAGAGGCTACGGGACATTTTAGAAAAAGTCATTTATTTCTTTCAAATGTCTTTCGTGCCTACGACTATTTCTCTCTGCTATTAATTCATGCTCTCTTATGACAGAAAATGCCTCCTCGTAGAGTTAGCATAAACAATGAATGACCTTAACCCATTGATCCTTTAAATGAGGCGGTGACTCATGCCGAATTTCGGGCAGCATTTCAGGCGTTAGCCCAGGCTGTTACCGCCAATGCTTAGGCCAATGTTCAGGCCGCTGTTCCACCTTCGCAAGAAGGTAATTCTGCAGCAGCTCGAGTTCAGGATTTTATGTGGATGAATTCGCCAGAGTTTTATGGGTCAAGGGTAGGTGAGGACCCACAGATGTATCTTGATGAGGTGAAAAAGATCACCTAAATTATGCATGTAATAGAAGAAGAAAGTGTGGAGCTAGATTCTTTTCACTTGAAAAATGTTGCTTATGATTGGGTGGAGTTATGGAGGAAGAGTAGAGGGGAGGATGCCGCTCCCATGACTTAAAAGTTATTCCAGGACGCGTTCTTAGACCTATTCTTTCCCTCGGAGCTGAGGGAAGTAGAACTAGAAGAATTTATGAACTTCACACAAGGCACCATGAAAGTTTAGGAATATTATCTTAAATTTAACCAGTTGTCTAAGTATGCTCCCGGTATGATGGCTGATTCCTGGACCAGTATGAGTAAGTTTTTGACTAGCATATAGAGTTATGTTATGAAAAAGTATAGCTCCGCTATGCTCAGTACGGACATGTATCTTTCTAGATTGATGATACATGCCCAGCAGATTGAAGCGGACAAGGTAAAAGAGAGAGAGAGAGAGAGTGAGAGGGAATAAGAGAGTTAGATCAGAGCAGCAGGGGTATAGTCAGAGTAGATTTTTTGGAGGGATCCGCCTCAGTTTTAGATCCGTTCTTTTATGCCAGCACCATCATCAGCTAGTACTCCCACATCTAGAGTCAGGCAGGAGTAGGATAATAGACCTACTGTGTCTAGGTCTTAGGACAATGTGAGTAATAGACCTAACTATCCCCCGTGTGCTAAGTATGGTAGGACGCATCTCGGAGAGTGTATGGCTGAGCAGAGAGGTTGTTTTGGTTGTGGTAAGTTGGCCACAAATTTAGGGATTGCCCATATGCTAGACAGGGGAGACGTGATGTTCGTCCCCAGAGTCGGGATATTAGTGCTCCATCCCCTTGGGTTCTTCCTACTCCTCCTCAGGGTGCCTCGTCTAGTACTGCCGGTGGACTGCGCCAGAATCTCTTTTATACTATACCACCCCACCAGGAGTAGGAGGATTCACCAGATATTGTTACGGGTACGCTCTGTGTATTTTATTTTTATGTGTATGTGTTAATGGACCATGGGTTAAGTATTTCTTATGTGACTCCGTTAGTGGCTGTGAATTTTGAGATCAATGCTGAAAAGATTCCTGAGCCTTTTCTAGTTTCTACTCCAGTTGGTGAACCTGTTGTTGCTAAGCAAGTATATAAGAAGTGTCCTATCACTTTCCTTCACAGAGTTATGTTTGCAGATTTGATTGAACTAGACATAGTTTATTTTGATATTATTCTGGGTATGGATTAGCTTTACTCTTGTTATGCGTCTGTAGACTGTCGTAGCCGTGTAGTCAAGTTTTAATTTCCTAATGAGCCAGCCTTTGAGTGGTCCGAAAATTTTGTATCTCCTAGGAGTCATTTTATATCCTATCTTAAAGCTAGGAAATTGATATCCAAGGGATGCATCTATCATTTGGTTCGAGTAAAAGGTACTAAGTTCGAGACTACGACCATTCAGTCGATCAGCATTGTTAATGAGTTTTGTGATGTTTTTCCAGAAGATCTCCTAGGGGTACCTCCTGATAGACAGATAGAATATAGGATTGATCTTCTCCCCGACATGTAACCTATTTTTATTCCTCCATATCTTATGGACCCTGCAGAACTTAAGGAGTTGAAAGAGCAACTCAAAGATCTTCTAGATAAGGGTTTCATAAGGACTAGCGTATCTCCTTGGGGTGCACCCATTTTGTTAGTGTAAAAGAAAGATTGTTCATTGCAGATGTGCATTAATTATCGTCAGCTTAACAAGGTCATAGTTAAGAACAAATACCCTCAACCTAGAATTGATGACCTATTTGATCAGCTGCAAGGTGCTAACTATTTGTCAAAAATAGACTTGAGATCCAATTATCACCAGCTTAAAGTTAGGGAGTGTGATATTCCAAAGACCACTTTTTGCACCTGATATGGTCATTTTGAGTTCTTCGTCATGTCCTTTAGTCTAACAAATGCCCCAGCAACCTTTATGGACCTCATGAATCGGGTGTTCAGACAGTACCTGGATATGTTTATTATTATGTTCATAGATGATATTCTTGTATACACTCGAAGTGAGAACGACCATGCAGATCATCTCCGAATAGTCTTGCAAACCCTTAAAGATCATCAACTATTTGCCAAATTTAGAAAATGCAAATTTTGGCTATGATCACTTGCTTTTCTGGGTCATATTGTTTCTTCTGAAGGTATTCGACTTAACCATCAAAAGATAAAAGCTGTGAAAAATTGGCCTAGACCTATTTCCCCGTCTGATATTAGGAGTTTCTTGGGTCTAGATGGCTACTACCATCATTTTGTTGAGGGTTTCTCTTCCATTGCGTCTCCTTTGACTCGGTTGATCCAAAAGAAAATTAAATTCCTATGGTCTGACTCTTACGAGAAGAGTTTTCAGGAGCAGAAGACTCGACTCACTTCGGCCCCTGTGTTGACCCTTCCAAATGGTTAGATAATTTTGTGGTGTACTGTGATGCTTCTCGAGTTGGGTTGGGTTGCGTGTTGATGCAAAAAGGTAAGGTTATAGGCTATACCTCCAGACAGTTGAAACCACATGAGAAATACTACCCGACCCATAACCTCAAGTTAGCTGCAGTGGTTTTTGCATTAAAAATCTGGAGACACTAATTGCATTGTGTTCATGTTGATGCCTTTATGGATCACAAGAGTTTGCATAATGTGTTTACTCAGAGAGAGTTGAATCTTCGTCAGAGGCGATGGTTGGTATTGTCAAAGGACTAGATATGAATATGTTGTATCACCAGGGCAAGGCCAATGTAGTGGAAGATGCCCTTAGTAGGTCGTCCATGGATAGTGTAGCACAGGTCGAGGAAGATAGAAAGGAGTTAGCTCGTGAGGTGCATCGTCTAGATAGGTTGGGAGTTAGATTGCTTGATTCAGCTGAGGGTAATGTTTGGGTCCAGAGTAGTTCCGAGACTTCTCTAGTTTCTGAAGTAAAGAACAAGCAAGATATGGATCCTAGTTTGGTCAGACTGAAGGAATCAATTAAAGACCAAAAGGCGGAGGTTTTCTCCCAAGGGGGAGATGGTGTATTGAGATTTCAGAATAGATTATGTGTGCCTGATGTTAAAGATTTAAGGCAGAGAATTATGGCTAAAGCGCATGGCGCGCGATATGTTAATCATCCCGGTGCTACCAAGATGTACCGTGATTCGCGACAAATCTATTGGTGGATTGGTATGAAAAAGGATATAGTGAAATTCGTAGAGAAGTGTGTACTTGCCAACAGGTTAAGATAGAACATCAAAGACCCAGTGGAATGATGCAAGAATTCAGTATTCCTACTTGGAAGTAGGAGGAAGTAAATATGGTTTTTATGACTGGTTTACCTCATTCTCGACGTCATCATGATTCGATTTGGGTCATTGTAGACAGGTTGACTAAGTCCGCACATTTTTTGCCAATGCATACATCTTTCACCACTGAGGACTATGCTAAGCTGTACATTTGAGAGTTAGCAGGTTGCATGGAGTTCCTTTATATATTATCTCCGACAGGGGTACTCAGTTTACTTTTCATTTTTGGAGGGCTTTTCAGAAGGGTCTTGGTACCCAAGTTCATCTTAGCTCCACTTTTTATCCACAGATCGATGGTCAGGCTGATACGATCGTCAAAACCTTGGAGGATATGTTGAGGGCATGTGTTCTTGATTTCAAAGGAAGTTGGGATGGACATTTTCCATTGATTGAATTTTCTTACAACAACAGTTTTCATGCTAGCATTGGAATGGCTCTATTTGAGGATTTATACGGAAGTCGATATAGATCACCCATAGGTTGGTTTGAAGTGGGTGAAGCCGTTGTGAGTTGACCTGATGCTGTGTTTGAGGCTATGAAGAAGGTTAAGCTGATTCGGGAAAGGTTGAAGACATCCCAGAGTCGTCAGAAGTCATATGCAGATGTGAGATGAAGAGCTCTTGAGTTTGAGGTTAATGATCTGGTGTACTTGAAGATTTCACCCATTAAGGGGGTGAATAGATTTGGTAAGAAAGGGAAGCTTAGTCTCCGATACGTTAGCCCTTATAGAGTTTTGAATCGTGTTGGGAAAGCAGCTTACGACATTGATTTGCCTGCCGAGTTGTCAGCAAACCATCCTATCATTCACGTTTCTATGCTCAAGAAGCACATTGGTGATTCTGTTATTTTTCATCCATCAGAAAGTTTCGATGTTCAGGATAACCTTTCGTATGATGAAGTTCCGGTTGAAATCCTAGATTATCTAGTTTGTAGACTAAGAATAAAGAAGTTCCCTTGGTCAATGTTCTGTGGCGAAATCAATCAGTCGAGGGTGCTACTTGGGAAGCAGAAGCATTAATGCAAACCTGATACCCTCATCTCTTCTCCGCGAGTTCAAATTAAGCTGAAGGTACTATTCTTCCCTAATCCAGATTCCTTCTAATTTAGTGTAATCAATAATATTATTATTCTCTCTATGATTCATGCATTTTTTGAAGTACTCGAAAGTTTAGAATGAAGTAAGCCCTTTTAGTGAGTCGTTCCGGATATACGTCCTCATTTTCTCTTGTTCTTGGCCTATCTTGCCACATTCGAGGACGAATGTTTCCAAGGAGGAGATATTGTAATACCCTGAGACTCTAACCAATAGTGCAACCATGAATCAAGCTCATGAGATATAAATTATAATGTTTTGGATTGTTTTTTGATCAAGTATTGTGTGTATTAAGGCCCTAAAGATATCCTAACGATTGGGTGAATCAAAACATTCCTTACCGATTGAATTCTTGGGAAGGATATTGGTATAGTCAACTTCAAATGAGAATATCTCTCATCATACTTTGAATTTTTTATCTCATAACCTATCAACATATAGATAATTGAATTATCTTTCCAACGATACCAATTTCGCCAAAATATGATACCGGAGAAAAGAGTTATTCACATTTTACTCTAGCATGTCAATCTGGAAAAGGGTGACGACGTTTCAGACGGCCTGTCACATTTCTGAAAACATTTCTGATGACGTCATCACGTTTCTAACAACATTTCTGATGATGTCGTAGCCTTAGGAAAAAAATCATAAAATTCGACCCTTTTGTGACGACATTTCATGACGGCCTATCACGGGTCTGACAACCTATCACGGATGTCATCAGCTATTTTTTTCAGCAATTTAGAGACATTTTTGCAATGGTATTTTGGTCTTTTTCCATCTTTTGGAGGACTCTATAAATATAAGAATCCCATCCAAACCCTAATTCCATCATTTTCTCTTCCAATTCTCTTGAGATAATATATCTAGGGTTATATCAAGAACATAAATCTTCCAAGAATCATCCATAAATCTTCAAAATTTCTTCAAGAACGAAGTTCCTCATAGTGTGGGCTTCAAGAATTATTTATTTCAGGTGTGGATAAAGTCTCAAGCACTAAAGTTCATCAAATTTCAAAGATTAAGGTATGTGGGATTTTGAACAAGAACACTTCTTTCTTTCTTGTGCCCAAAGATTTAATTTCTATTGAGTTTCATGAATTTTGCAAAGTGGGTTTACACTCAAATTACTTTATCAAGGATTAATGATATTTGAGCTATACAAGATTGATACATATGACTACTTCATTGTCTTATTTCTTAAATTAAGAATTTATGTCATAAGTTGTATATTGTTATCATGAAATGATAATTTCTATGTGATTTATGATAAGTGTCATGTTTTATGTTTTTCCATGAGAAGTTTGTCTATTGAATATATATTGATATTGATCTTGAGAGTCAAGAACGAGTTCTATGATGTTTTCTGGAAGATTTGATACTTGATATGATTTGATAAGCAAGTGTACTTGATGATGAGAAAGATTATTTTGAGATTTAGTCGAGTTAGGAATCTACAAGTTGATTATGATTTACAAGTGAGATATATATTTATATTTTGGTCTTCATGATAGACCCTTGAGTTTATTAAGGTGGATTTCCTAATGCGTTCTGAGCTTAAGTCTGGGAGTAGTATTTAGCACCGAGCGGAAGTATGGGTTCAGCGCATCCTACTTCCCCAGAACTATGTGCCACCGTAGGATTAAGATTAAGGGCCAAAGGCCAAGATAGTTATCACTAAAGTTAACATTCTACTCCGATGGAAAGGATAGAACAGCTCTCCCCAACGTGGGCAAGATGTTGGACTCCATGTAAGCTCACATGGTTTATGTCGGTTATAAGAAACTCCCAAGTCCATAATAGTCCAATTTTCATGATTTACCGAGTCACTCTAAGTAATGATTCAAAGAGTTTGAGTTGAGTCCAACGGTTTGTGAGATTTATGAAGCATGTGTTATTATTGATGATTTATGGAAAATCTTTTTCAGTTAACTCAAGCGAAGAGAGTCATTATTATCAGCATGCATGATTTTCTTATACATTTATGATATTATTTAAATATTTCCTGCACCCCCACATAATCAGTACCTTGCCAAGTACTGATTCCCATACTCTTCTGTGTTCTATATTTTCTTGTGATGTAGGCTCAGGTGCTCAGTCTCAACAGCGACAGTGATCTTCGAGTACCTCCATCTACATTCGTATAGTTGGTGAGTCCTCATGGATCGAGGACCTATGTCCCCGATTTTTGTCTTGATAGTAGATGTTTGTTTATTTCAAGTTCAGTACGGGTCAGTTAGGGATCTGTCCCAATGGCTCCTCAGTCTTATATAGTAGAGGCTTTGTCAGACTAGAGTACCAGTATGTACAGAACTTTAGTATTTTGATTGTACAGGATAGTATTTCTTTGTATTCCAGTATGTTCATAACATGATTATTCTTCTTTATTATAGCTTGATTATTATCATAGTGATTTATAGAGGAGATGACGGGCTCAAGGGTTTAGCTTGAGGTCGCGTGTGGCCTTAAGCACCGTGTGACGTCTTGAGATAGGATCTTGGGGCGTTACACCGAGACGGGTTCTGGTCCATGATTTGATACTATTATTTACTCCTTTCCGGAGACATTCCTCCCATTTACACTTCATAATGATGTTGTCCCAAAATTTCTCCGGGCAATGGATTTACGAACCTACACTCTTTTATCCACGACTTAAGTTCGTGTAACTATTATATATACTTATGGATAATGTGATATTGATGATGAGTGACGAATCATGGAAATATAATTTACCTTGCTTCTCTTTTAATATTATTTAGTTTAGCCCTTTTGGGGCTTGTTCTTTACTTTAGCCCTAGTAGGGCTTGCACTTTACTTTAGTCCTTGTGGGGGTCGCTCTCTTTTATTGATACTGATTTGGATATTATAATGATTTGATGATGTTCGGCATGGCCACAGGATATTATGATGATGTGATGATGCCCAATAAGGATAGATGATATTATAATGATGTGATGATACTATACAATCCCGGAGGATATTATGATGATGATATTTACACCTAGCAAGTCCGGAGGATGATTATTTTAATTGTGTTCCTTGCCTTCATTCTTACATGTGCATCGCCTATCACTAGTATGTGCCGATGTCCATTCGCTGGTATGGGGCTGTTGCATAGATATCGCTGATGAATTTGCCTTGTGTTGTTGGTATGTTGATTGAACCATCCGAGCCTAGGACGGTGGGGGAACGCATAGACTCAGCTAAGTATTTGGTTGTCCAAAATAGTTGGTTACTCACGTTGTTATTGACATTATTATTCTTATTGATATTATCATTGTTATGATCATTATTATGGCTAGTTTTTGACAGATTGGTCATTTATTCTGTTTTGAGATTTGAGGCATGTTTCAGGAATCTTCTATCTTACATTTCCATTATTATGCATGTTTATTTCATGTTTAGGCATAAGGATCAGAAACTATTAGTATGATAGTACTAAACCCTAATATTATTATAATGAAGCCTTAAAATGAAGACATGAGAGTTTAGGTTATTCTATAAATTGACCTTATATTTATATATATATATATATATATAGATAGATAGATAGATAGATAGATAGATAGATAGATAGATAGATAGATAGATAGATATATGTATCTATGGTATTACCGTATATCCCTTTCTTTATTTTTTCAGATTGTGTATTCATTCCTTGGCCTTGTATATTTCTATATAATCTCCTTTCATCCTTTATTCGTATATAGGCAAAGCATACACGGTATAGTGTTGAGATTTCTAAATATGGCTAGAATAGGATAGTTCATCCTTGATATTTTGTTAGCCTTAGTATGTTAGTCACTTGAATATAAATAGGATAGTTTATCCTTATTATATCATTTGTTGTCTTATATTATTACTGAATATTGCATGTAATTTCCATTCTGTTTATATATTATATATATCTTCTTTATATTTGGAGCTCAGTTGGCAGTTGATACGAAATCAAACCAACAACACCAAGAGCTTCAAGTAGGCTCGGATTTCAGTCCAACAACACAAGAACAACAAGTTTAAGTTTCGGTTTTTCAGTCCAACAACACAAGAACAACAAGATAGATAACAATGCTAGTGAATCGAAAAGAGCCCCACACGGCTTCACTAGACTTTAAGATAACAAAATCAACAACAACAACAAGATAAAGAAAGATAGATAACTTGACATATAACATTCAAGAAACTAAGAACCCTACATCAAGAGAGGACCCTAAGTCTAATGAATATAAACACCAAGTTCTTACGAGGACCAAGAGGCACTCAACGACCTCAAAACCCTTGTTTCTAGCCAAAGAGACAACACAAGTATCCCTCTACTTGTGAGATAATAGGGGCGGCTTCTAGGAGTGGAAGAGAGAGAGAAATGTTTAGTGTTTTTAGGTTACAAAATCAGCATTCAAAAACTAAGGAATAACTCTCCAACATGTTCTATTTATACTACAAACAAAAGGGGTAAAATGACCCATCCGCCCTTGCTTCTTGTGCCAACCTTGAAGAGTAGTTTATTACACATTAAGACCTCTCTTCACACATAAAAACGTTTAGGTCCTTGGTTGGTTCAATCACCAACTCACACACGGCCATTTGCATGAACAAAGCTTGGAGTTCTTGTAATTCCCGAGCTTGGCTTCGTGTGAAAGGCCGTGTACCTGTGGAGGCTGCCCCAACCGTATCATCCTCTCCATATTGAGAGGAATTTGACCTCAAATTCAGCATTTGGTCATCTTCAACCGCATCCACGAGGGAGAGATCACCAACGTTGAAAGTGTTGTGCACTTGATATTCCGGTGGAAGGTCAATCTTGTAGGCGTTGTCATTGATTCTCTCAAGTACTTGGAAAGGACCATCACCCCTTGGCAGCAATTTGGACTTCCTTTGAGCTGGAAACCGATCCTTTCGAAGATGCACCCACACCCAATCTCCGAGTTCAAGCACAAGCCTTCTTCTCCCTTTGTTTACCCTTTTTGCAACCTCTTGGTTCTTCTTTTCAAGATTGATCCGCACCGTCTCATGCATTTTCTTCATTGCCTCGGCTCTTTTATTTCCATCTAAGCTGGTCATGAGATCACTAGACAAAGGAGTGAGATCTAAAGGGGTAAGGGGATTCAGGCCGTAAACATATTCAAAGGGAGTTATTCCCGTGCTCGAATGTATTACCCGGTTGTATGCAAATTCCACCAAGGGTAGGTGATCTTCCCATGAAGTCAGTTCACCTTTAACCATAGAACATAGCATAGACCCTAAGGTTCTATTTACTACCTCCGTTTGGCCATCGGTTTGTGGGTGGCAAGACGTGGAGAAAAGTAACTTCGTTCCAGGCCTACCCCACATGGACTTCCAAAAGAGACTTAGGAACTTGGAGTCCCTATCGCTCACAATAGTCCTCGGTACCCCGTGAAGCTTTACAACATGTTCAACAAATAATGAAGCTACACTACGAGCATCCTCGGTTTTAGCACATGGAATAAAATGAGCCATTTTAGAGAATCTATCAACAATAACAAAAATGCTATCTCGGCCCTTTCTAGTCCTTGGCAGCCCCAAAACAAAATCCATCGAAATGTCCAACCAAGGTCTAAGGGGAGTAGGGAGTGGGGTGTATAATCCTTGAGGTAGGAGACTAGATTTCGCACTCCGGCAGGCCACGCATTGACTATAAATTTTAGTGACGTCTTTGCGCATTTTGGGCCAATAGAAGTTCTCCTCTAAGATTCCGAAGGTCTTGTCTACCCCAAAGTGCCCCATGAGGACTCCGTCATGGGCCTCCCTCACAAATAATTCCCTCCAAGAACTAGAAGGAACACACAACCTCCTCCCTTTGAACAAATACCCATCGAACCGAGAGTAGGAGGAATGGCCATTCTCCTTAAGCCAACGGTCCCTTCCCCACTCTTCACATTCCCTAAAAATAGGAGCAAAGGTAGGATCCTCAGGATACAACAACCGCAAGCTCTCAAAACCCATCAATTTCGAAGACAAGGTAGCAACAAGAACATGCTTCCTAGACAAGGCATCGGCAACAACATTTTCCTTTCCCCTTTTGTAATGAATTACATAAGGGAAAGTCTCGATGAACTCAATCCACTTAGCATGACTCCTATTCAACTTGTCTTGGCTCTTAAGGTGTTTCAACGACTCATGATCCGTTCGTATCACAAACTCCTTAGGCCACAAATAATGTTGCCAATTTCTCAAAGCTCTAACAAGGGCGTACAACTCCAAATCATAAGTTGAGTAATTAAGAGTTGCCCCTTTGAGCTTTTCACTGAAATAAGCAACGGGCTTACCTTCTTGCATCAAAACAGCCCCGATGCCAACCTTACTAGCATCACACTCTACTTCAAACATCTTATCAAAATCGGGCAATTGCAATAAAGGCGCCGAGATGAGCGTAGCTTTCAAGGCCTCAAAAGCCCTAGCCTGCTCATCACCCCATTTAAAGGGTCCGTCCTTTCTAATTACCTCGGTCAAGGGGGCTGCTATGTAACTAAATCCTTTGACAAACCTCCTATAAAAGCTTGCCAACCCGTGGAAACTTTGGATTTCTCCAATAGTTTTAGGGGTCGGCCAACTTCGAATAGAGTCTATCTTGGAATCGTCCACTTCCACACCCCTTGAGCTCACGACAAAACCCAAGAATATAACCTTATCAACACCAAAAGAACACTTCTCCATGTTGGCATACAGCTTCTCCTTTCGGAGCACATCAAACACACATCTCAAATGCATTACATGATCATCAATAGATTTACTATACACCAACACATCATCAAAGTAAACCACCACAAACTTTCCAATATAAGTCTTCATTACATGATTCATTAGCCTCATAAAGGTGCTAGGAGCATTGGTAAGGCCGAAGGGCATGACCAGCCACTCATATAGACCGAATTTGGTCTTGAATGCGGTCTTCCACTCATCACCGGGTTGCATGCGAATTTGGTGATAGCCACTCCTAAGGTCCACTTTAGAAAACAAACAAGATCCGTGGAGCTCATCTAACATATCATCTAGTCTAGGGATTGGATGACGATACCTTATAGTGATTTTGTTGATGGCTCTACAATCGACGCACATGCGCCAAGTTCCGTCCTTCTTCGGTACCAAAAGAACCGGAACAGCACACGGACTCATGTTTTCCTTGATGTATCCCTTGTTGAGAAGCTCCTCAACTTGTCTTTCAAGCTCCTTAGTGTCCATGGGATTGCTCCTATAGGCCGGTTTGTTTGGAAGTTGTGAACCCGGCACCAAATCAATTTGGTGCTCAATTCCCTGAAGTGGGGGCAACCCTTGTGGAAGTTCTTGAGGAAATACATCTTCATACTCCTGCAACACACAAGAAATCAAAGGAGAAATGGAAGAATTAGTGGGGTTAGTATTAAAACAATGGGTCAAAAGTAACATCGGCTTGTTTTCATCATGGTCCACGAAGAGTTCTTTCCTCCTAGCCAACATCACTACGTTTTCCATCTCCCTTGTCGTTGGGACAGCCTCGGATGTCCCTACTTCCTCACCTACGGCATCCCCCCTTTTCTCCCTTTCCAGATTCCTTCCCCTTTCCCTTCAACTCTCTCATCTTTTGATGCCACTCATTTACTTGGGAGGGTGAAAGAGGATGAAGTGTGACCTTTCGGCCATCCTTCTCAAGCGTATACCGGTTGGACCTCCCATCGTGTTTAGTAGACCTATCATATTGCCATGGTCTACCTAACAACAAGTGACATGCTTGCATTGGGATTACTTCACAAAGCACTTCATCGTGGTAGTTTCCCACCTTAAACCGAATCACACATTGCCTTGTGACCTTTAATTCACCACAATCGTTCAACCATTGTAGCTTGTAAGGACTAGTGTGTAGTGTAGTTGGTAGCTTCAAGAAATTTACCAGAGCATGGCTCGCAACATTTGTACAACTACCACTATCAATCACCAAGGTGCACACACTCCCCTTTACAAGACACTTAGTATGGAATAGATTTTCCCTTTGACTCGGGTCATCTATCGCCTTACTAATCATGACACGTCTAACCACAAAGTTTGGAACCACACACTCCCCTTCTTGTGGATAGACATCTTCACTACCATCTACTTAATCATCATTCGGCCCATTTTCAGCTCCCTCTCCATCTTGAGGCTCGGCCTCATCCTCCCCCCTTTCGGAAACCACCTCCTCACCAAGGTAGTACACTTTCCCTTCTCGTAGGATCACATTGCGCCGGTTCAGACATTCATTGGCCTTATGCCCCCAACCTTGGCACTTGAAGCATTGGAACTCCTTTGGGTTGGGATATTTGTGAGCCTCCAGTTTCGGAGGGAATTTAGGGACTGTTTTGGACTCGGGCAGCTTCGTAAGGGCGGGTTGGTCCTTGTTTTTGGGCCAACCCGAGGGGGTTTGTACCCTTGCCTTGAAGGATGATCTCTCCTTAAGTTCCCTTTCAATCTCAAGGGCCTCTTGGAATATACCGTCAATGGTTTCAAACCGGTGAAGGGTCAAATGAGTGGAGATCTCTTTGTTCAACCCACACTTGAACCGGATGATGTCGTGACTGATTTGCTCCCCACGATGATCAAGTTTCAACATGAGTTGTTGGAACTTGTCAAAATAGGCCATCACACTCTTGCCTCCTTGCCGCAAGCCATATAATCTAGCAAGCAACTCATGACGATATCTCTCGGGAAGGTATCGTTGTCTCATCAAATACCTCAACCGATACCAAGGTGGTGGCTGCCCATCAACTAATTCATTACCAAATCGTTTAACATACTCCTACCAAGTTTTAGCATAGCCCTCGAGGTGAGCTATAGCGTAGCAACTCTTCTTTTCTTCCGAGATGTCATTAACTTGGAAAACTTTGTCACAAGCCGATTCCCAAGTTAAGTAGGTCTCGGGGTCACTTTCACCCTTAAAGATGGGTAGGCTCAACTTGATGGTGTTGATGCCTACGTCTCTCTCTTGTTGTCGGTTTCCCCTATCTCCATACCCCCGGTATCTCCTAGGTTCTCCTCGACCCCCTCTTAACTCCTCCTCCCTCATATAAGCATCATCAAAGGCTCCATCTCCTTCATACTCCTCTCTACCGTATCCTTCAAAGTGGGCTGGTCGGCCTTGGCCGTTTTGATTCGGAGGATTTGGAATTTGCGGTCTTTGGGTTAATGGAGCTCTGAATGGAGGGTTCGGATTTAGTGGAGGTACTTGGCGTCCAAATCCCTCTTGTGGAATTGGAGGGGCTTGGAAATGTAGTGGTCTAGTGGGGTCTCGGTTTGGAGGAAAATAGGTAGTTTGGCTTGCGGTATTTAGTGGAGCTTGGGGTGCATTTAGCATTTTGTGGACTGTTTCGGGGGTGATGGTTGCGGAGGAGGTCCTATCATGACCATTGGTAGATACATGTAGAGGAGTAGAAGGACGAGAGTTCCTTTGACTCTCCACTTGTTCTAATCTCCCACTAATAGTCGACACTTCCCCCTTTATTGCTGCCAAGTCCCCTCTCACGGCCCCAAATTCTGAATTCAACCTTTCAAGTGTCCGGGTAACGGCCTCAAGAGTGACCCTCATAGAATCAAGGGCATTAGTATCCACATTATGAGACGTAGCTCCTTCCATTGTCAAGGTATTATCCGCTTTAGTTCACCACAAGTTCGTGTTCCACAAGTGTTGTATAATTGGCTAGTAACCGTGAAATTTTTAAGGTATGAGTAAGCTCTTATCCGGAATGGATTCTTGTTTGAAGACTCAAAGAATTCTTGCCGGACTAGAGTCAAAAATCAACAATTCATTCAAACGAATAAAAGCACTCAAATAATCGTTGACACGAACAAACGGTTCAAGGAACTAGTTGACAACCTAGTAGGAATGTACTAGTTTGTTAATTAGTTCTAGGACCAAGTATGGGAAACCAAGGATCAACAATTAGCAACCAAAGAATATCCTAAGTTGAGCTTATAGTGACGTGGCAGCATGCAATGGTTCCACACGTTCTTCTTCTCTTTTTTTTTTTTGTGTTAATATTCACACAACTTGTTATAGTTTACTAAGTGTTTTGGTGGGAAAAATAAAATCTTGTAGTATTTCACCCTTTTCAAACTCAAGAAAGTGAGGTTTGGTTGACTAATCCCACAAAACAAGGCTCCTTGAATTAGGGGAAAGTGATTGACAAGACTAGAAGGTGATGGGTGCAAGTCTTTCACAACAACTTTATAGTTTGTCTTACAACTTGAGCACACAACAAGATGAACAAGATGAACAAGTTCAAAAGATGAACACCTCAACAAACTTCATCAACTTCTTTAGCACATAAACACACAACCACCGATTTTTCTTTTGGTTATCAACAACATACAACTTTCGGCCACTTCAAGTCACTACACAATGTTCAAGTTTTCAAGCTCAACTTTTGGATCTAGACACCTTAGTGTTGGTGAGAAAGAAACCAACACTAGAAACTCACTAAACAAGCAAAATAACACCTAGATCTAAACATACAACATCATTCTTGGTATCAACTTTTAATGGACAGATTTTCAGAATTTCTTTTTGGTGTTATTTGTTTAAGCCGTGAACTAGCCCAAGATGGGTTATGTTGGAACACAACCGGTCTCGCTTTGATACCAAATGATACGAAATCAAACCAACAACACCAAGAGCTTCAAGTAGGCTCGGATTTCAGTCCAACATCACAAGAACAACAAGTTTAAGTTTCGGTTTTTCAGTCCAACAACACAAGAACAACAAGATAGATAACAATGCTAGTGAATCGAAAAGAGCCCCACACGGCTTCACTAGACTTTAAGATAACAAAATCAACAACAACAACAAGATAAAGAAAGATAGATAACTTGACATATAACATTCAAGAAACTAAGAACCCTACATCAAGAGAGGACCCTAAGTCTAATGAATATAAACACCAAGTTCTTACGAGGACCAAGAGGCACTCAACGACCTCAAAACCCTTGTTTCTAGCCAAAGAGACAACACAAGTATCCCTCTACTTGTGAGATAATAGGGGAGGCTTCTAGGAGTGGTAGAGAGAGAGAAATGTTTAGTGTTTTTAGGTTACAAAATCAGCATTCAAAAACTAAGGAATAACTCTCCAACATGTTCTATTTATACTACAAACAAAAGGGGTAAAATGACCCATCCGCCCTTGCTTCTTGTGCCAACCTTGAAGTGTAGTTTATTACACATTAAGACCTCTCTTCACACATAAAAACGTTTAGGTCCTTGGTTGGTTCAATCACCAACTCACACACGGCCATTTGCATGAACAAAGCTTGGAGTTCTTGTAATTCCCGAGCTTGGCTTCGTGTGAAAGGCCGTGTACCTGTGGAGGCTGACCCAACCGTATCAGCAGTCGTCTACCGAGTACCATTTATTTTGTACTCATACTACACTTCTGTAGCCTCCAGAACAAAATATGAGTTATCGTCATAGATGTGTGCATCGTGCAGAGCATCTATGGTTTAGAGACTTAGAGTGAGCTCCTGTCGTTTAGAGTATTGCTTAGCTTATGACATTCAGAGTATTGTTTACCTCCCTCCTTTGTATGTACTAGATATTTATTTATGTTGTATTTGGAGATAAGTTAAAATAGTGCAATTCTTTGGTTAATTCATTCTTTTACTCTTGTCATATTAGGAGATCTTGTACTGATACCACTAGGTTTTGGGAATTATATTATGTAACTGTTCCTTTATTCCTTCTATTCTGCAGTACTTTTCTATAAATAATTGGTCGTCCGTTACTTGTCGTTTTGGACTATGGGTTTGGCTTGCCTACTGGTGGGTGATAGTAGGCTCCATCATAACCTAATAAATTAGGCCGTGACAATTTTATTAACCTACTATCCTACAAGCTAGGCAACACTAACTAGGAAAGTGTGGAATTAAATGCACAAAGGAAACTAGGTAGTCAATCTTCCACACACATGGCACAGGGTAATGTCGCAAACACTACCTATCCGATTCATGCAAATGGTATCTATGATTATCATGTCCCTAATCCTATAATGCCCTACCAAGATTCACAATGATCATACATATAAGCACAACACACGGTTCAAAACAATTTTTTTAGAGGGGTATCATTTTTCCAATATATTTTAACACAAATAAAATACATAAACCCCCCTTTGGTAATTATTTTTCTCCTAGTTAAGCATAAATGAAAACAAAACAACACAATACAACCTAAACATGCTGGCTCTAATAAAACAAACTCAGGGGAAAAAAAACACGGAATAAAAACTTCAAGAGTATATCTTGACTCATAAGTAGCCCCACGCCCATCAAATAGATATGAATTGTCCCCAATGCATTAGGCCGCTACAAAATAAGAGAGTTAAGAACATACCTATGGAAACTTAGGTGTGTATTCTAACATCAATCACACTAACACAAATTAACACAAATGCAAAAATAACGAGATAACAGTGGTTGCCTACCATGAAGCGCCTGATTTAACATCGCAGCCCGACGTGGGTACCCTGATTACTCAGAATTCATAAAGATAGACAAAGGGTTGTCCTCTAGGCTCACCAATACAACTTATCACCAAAACCACCCTCATGTTAGTCGACTACTTCATGGTTCTGCAAACATTGAATATGACTTTCTCATCTTTAAGCCTAACCATAAGCTCACCTTTTTCCATAAACATGACCAAGCATAAACGTGTATTAAAAGAATTTGTAAAAGTTGGGTAACTAAATAATTTACAAATTGAGCACTTTGTCATATAAACATGAATTGGTATAGCCTGAATACTGAACTAAAGCTGTGGTAGCTAACTACAACTAACATGCCCCAATTTGAGTAAATCAGGGCCCAACCTGTAACCCCAATTGGAACAATATTGGTACCTGTCAGGGGTACATACACTAGATGCCGTGGATCAACTAATCTAATGTCTCAAATGATGAGGGTGTTATTCCTCTCCTGATGGGGGACCCCTCATAATCTAAGGTGGCACTGTAGGTCTTGAACTTAGAGACTACTACTAAGGACTCATGCCTAACTGTCAGAGGAGCCACCATCCCTGCGTTCGGTCGGTGATAATTGTTACTCCCAACTGAATAACACTGGTATTATTATTCATTTGACATGATTTGGTACTAACAGTACTCATTATGAAAAATACTTTGAATGTAATGACACAATCATAAATCTTAATGACTAGTAATATGAAAAGTGTAACATGCCTAATTTTCCTAGGTATCGGGTGTTCATAAATGCCCGTAACTATCAAATGTAGAAAGGAAAATCATATTTAACACTTACTAATTTAACAATAAACCATGGAGTAGACATTAGCATTATCAAAAATATGGAAACACAAGTATTATGTGGGAATGTATTTACATGGTTTAGAATCAAAACAAATTAAGGGAAATAGTTATAAAATCATAGTCTTCATGAGATTTCACCAATTTGGAAAAAAAAGGTGTATACCTGTGGAAATAGGAAGCTCTTGGGACTTAGTGGACGAAAGGGACCCATCGATCAATATCCCACATATTTGGAAGTGAGATACTTGGGAAATTCCTTGGAACTGATCTTGCTCTTGAGAAAACCTAGGTTGCTTAAGAAAGATGGGAAAATTGCCTCTTTGATATCTTTTGGGTGGAATATGGTTAATTGATGAATTTGGGGCTTTTGGGTCATTTTATACCACCCTTTGGGAAGACAAAATGTCATGGGTTTAGTTTTTAAGGACGTAGGAGAAGACATGAATGTCCCTGGAAAAACATGTTGGAAAATATTTTCCTAGTTGTTACGACTCACGCTATGACTCGTTGGGGCTGACTATGTGTCATAGTCTAAGTTGTAAGGTAGAACCTGGGGTCTAAGGTCCCTTTTTTATCTAACTACGAATTCCCAATTATGAATCGTAACATCCAATTTTTAGTCATTTGCTGGACTCATAACCACTGAAAGGGATCATGGGTATCACACTATTTTGACTGCGAGTCAATCCATAGGACTTGTAGCCACTGATTAAGAGTCTTAGGGAGGAGTCATAGGCATTGGGACCAAATGTGGGTTCATCGCTAGAATGACTATGACTTGCTCGTGACGTCTTTCACAAGTGATTACAACTCATTTCCTCAGTCGTAGTTATGGTAGTGTATCAGGTCTTTAAGGGAAACTTTTCACAACTTTTTGCCATGACATCAAATTAAGAAGAAACTTGATGCATTGGAAAACTAAATTAGCGTCCTATCTCTTGGGAGGTTTAACATATGAAAACTTGGGGTATTACAATATCTCCCCCTTTGGATCATTAATCATCAAATGAAAACTAACTGAGCTGGAGTCCTAGGAAGACCAAGAACATACAATAAATACTTATGAGTTAAATCAAAGATTAAATATCTAAAATCTAAAATGTGATGCGTAAACTGAATTGAACTCATGAATGTATGCTATGACATGAGGATGTCCAAATATCTCAGATAGATAACGAGAGGATTATGTTAGGAAAATCATTACCTGAAGATAAATCTGATATCATAGAGAAGAGATAGGGATATTTGGTTCGCATATCGTCTTTTGCCTGCCACGCCGCTCCTTTAATAGACTAATTTCTCTATAGACCCCTAAAAAAGGTAACCTCTTTATTCCTAAACCTATTTATATCACAGTCAGGTATTTTAATTAGGAATTTCCCATGGGAAAGACTATCTTCTACAACCACATTCTCTAAGAGAACAACTGAGGCTAGGTCTCCAACTCATTTCTTAAGTAGGGAGACATGAAAAACAAGATGTCCTGATGCTAAATCAGTAGGCAACTCAAGATCATAAGTTATAAATGGTGAATTTACCACTCATTTGCAGTCAATATTCGTGCATTTTTCCATGATTTAAATGTATAAATGAGACATATGTGTGATTAAATGCACTAATAACTACATTTTGCATGCATATAGGTTATGAGATGGAAAGATGTGAACTTGAGATAAAGAGTATCAAAAGAGAGAAAAGAAGTTCAGCTCGGAGAATTGGAGCAGAAATAGGCCTCAGTTACTGCAATCAGGGTCTGAGGGATGCGATCACGCCAAGTCAAGATATGTCACAATACCGTGATTACGAATTCTGACCGCGGTCGCGGTAGCCACAATCGCGGTGAATCAAGATTATGCCCAGTAGTAGATTTGTAAATGCATACAGCTGATTCCCAAATTCCCTTAAGAGGCTCAAACCCTATCCCATAGAGGAGATCTGACTTTTGTGGAATCTTTCCACCATCTAGTTTCTAATTTTGAGAAGACAACTATTGTACTAATTTTTGGGTGAAGAATACATTAGAGTAGATTTCAAGTAAAGGATTGGAAATTTCCATTAAAGATTTTGTTGAATCCTAAAGCTTGCAATTTGCATTCTCTTTATCTTTAAATAAATCAATTTGATAGAGATTTTTGGGTATATCTTTCTCATTAATCTTATGTGTAGCTAGTTCTTCCTCTTAGGATTATGTTAGAATAGGGTGCAATTGTGTGTGGGTGGTAATTCATTTGTGTATATGTTAGTTTCTTGATGATAAGTTCTACTATTGCTTGAATAAATTGGTTGGGATTTGTAGGTGAAAGCCCCATATACTCAAATGGGTTTGTGGGTGAAAATCCCAAGATCTTAAAAGCTAAAACCATCCTTGAAAGAAGGGTTTGGGTGATCTTTTGGAACCCAAAACATCCTTGATAGAGGGATGTGGGAACCAAGGCAATAGTAGAAAATTTATCAGTATACTTTTCTAATTTTCAATATCTTAGACATAAGGGTGATTATGAGGTTGACTATACCTTGGGTATCATCCTAGAAATTGGGATACCCAATTGAGGTGTTTGGTGGATTTAATTAAAACATTCGTTGGTACTCGAAAGTGTCAATGTGTGACAACTTTGAGACTTTCTTGATGAACTAGCCTCAAGGACTTTAAACCTAGTCTGCCACATCATCAACGATTAGATTTTGCACCGAATCCTTATGTTACCAAGCATAGTTTCCCCCTAGGAAAGCATAATTCCAAAATCCATTCCTAATTGATTACACTCTAATTTTTTGTTTCCTCGGGTTAGTCCATTATGAGTCAAAAAATAAACATATCTTTAAAACATTCAAAATCACCCAATTTACTTGTATCATAGGTTTGAACTTAACAAGTAACTTTAATTTTGAACTTATTTAGTCGCCACTCACATTGTTCCTTATTGATTATACCCCAACTCAAAGTTGGGTAATTATATTTACGACGACCGCCTTACACTAAACATGACATGTAAGTTAAGTGAATTAACACTAATTTACAGTAAACATTCATGCACTTTTCCATGATTTCAATGTATAAATGAGACATATATGTCATTAAATGCACTAATATCCACATTTTGCAAGCATATAGGTTATGAGATGGAAAAATGTGAACTTGTAAAAAGGATCAAAAGAGAGTAAAGAAGTGTAGCTAGAAGACCTTGAGCAGAAACATGCCTTAATTACCGTGATCGCAGTTTGAGGATCGCTATCGCAGCAAGTCAAGATAGGTCAACATACCGCGATCGCGACTTCTGACTGCGGTCATAGTAGCTGCAATCGTGGATATGTGTCAGCGATCGCAACAAAGTGAGATTATGCTGAAGGGCAGATTTGTAAATTCACACAGCTGAATCCCATATTCCTCTAATAGGCTCAAACCCTATTCGATAAAGAGGATCAAACTTTTGTGGAATTTTTCTACCATCTAGTTTCTAATTTTGAGAAGACAACTATTGTACTAATTTTCTGGTAAAGAATACACTAGAGTATCTTTGAAATGGAGGATTGGCAATTTCCATTGAAGATTTGTTGAATGCTAAAGCTTGCAATTTTCATTCGCTTTATCTTTCAATAAATCAATTTGATAGTGATTTTTGGGTATATCTTGCTTATTACTCTTATATGTATCTAGTTCTTTCACTTTGAATTATTTTAGGGTAGGAAGCAATTGTGTGCGGGTGGTGATTCATTTGTCTATATGTTAGTTTATTGATGATAGGTTCTACTATTGCTAGATTAAATTGGTTGAAATATATGGATGAGAGCTACAAAAACCCTAATGGGTTTGTGGGTGAAAATCCCAAGCTCTTAAAATCTCAAACCATCCTTGAAAGATTGGTTCGGGTGAATTTATTGAACCCACATTATCCTTGAAAGAGAGATGTTAGAACCAAGGCAATAGTAAACAATTTATGGGCATAGTTTGCTAGTTTTCACTATCTTAGACATAAGGGTGATTACGAGGTTGACTATGCCTTGGGTATCATCCTAGAAATAGAAATACCCAATTGAGGTGTTGGGTGGCTTTAATTGACACACTCATCAGGTAATTGAAAGTTTAATGTGTGACATCTTTGAGACTTTATTGACAACCTAGCCTCAAAGACGTTAAACATAGCCTGCCACATCAAAGATTAGAATTTGCACCCAATCATCATGTTCAAATACATAATTTCACAATAGGAAAGCATATTCCCAAGATATATTCCTAATTGATTACACTCTAATTGTTTGTATCCCCGGTTTAGTCCATTAGCAGTCAAAAAATATTCATATCCTTGAAACGTTCAAAATCCCCTAATTAACTTGTATCTTAGGTTTGAACTTAACATATAACTTTAATATCAAACTAATTTAGTCCCCACTCATATTTTTCTTCGTGGATTAGACCCCGATTCAAAGTTGGGTAATTATATTGACGATGAACTTCTTGCACTTAAATTAAGATTTAAGTTTGGGGTTATCATAAAAGGCATCGTTGAGTGAATTTTCCACTCATTTGCACTCAACATTCATGCACTTTTCCATGATTTAAATGTATAAATGATATATATGTGTGATTAAATGCACTATTATCCACATTTTGAAAGTATATAGGTTATGAGATAGAAAGATGTGGACTTGAGCTAAAAAGGATCAAATGAGAGGAAAGAAGTACAGTTGGAAGACCTTTCTCACAAACAAGCCTCAGTTACTGCAATCGCGATCTAAGGACTGCAACCACAGAAAATCGATACAAGTCAACATACTGTGATCGCATGTTCTAAGCACTGTCACAGTACCCGCGATCGCGGACAAGTGTTAATGATCGTGGTGAAGTGGGATTATGCCTTGGTGCAGATTTTTTAATTCACACAACTAAATCCCAAATTCCCTTAAGAGGCTCAAACCCTATCCCATAGAGAAGATCCAACTTTTGTGGAAGTTTTCCTTCGTCTAGTTTCCGATTTTGAGAAGACAGCTATTGTACTAATTTTTGGGTGAAGATACATTAGAATATCTTAGAAGTAGAAGATAGGAAATTTACATTGAAGATTTGTTGAATCCAAAATCTTGCAATTTTCATTCTCTTTATGTTTTAATAATTCAATTTGATGGACATTCTTGGGTATATCTTTCTTGTTACTCTTATGTGTAACTAGTTATTCCTCTTGGGATTATGTTAGAATAGGGTGAAATTGTGTGTGGGTGGTGATTTATTTGTGTATATGTTAGTTTGTTGATGATAAATTCTACTACTGGTTGATTAAATTGGTTGGGATTTTTAGGTGAAAGCCCCAAGAACCCAAATCAATTAGTGGGTGTAAATCCCACGCTCTTAAAAGCTCAAAACATCCTTGAAAGAGTGGTTTAGGTAAAAAATTTCAACCCACATCATCATTAAAAAACATATGTGGGAACCAAGGAAATAGTAGACAATTTATGGGCATAGTTTACTAATTTTCACTATCTTAGACATAAGGGTTATTATGAGGTTCACTATACCTTGGGTATCATACTAGAAGTAGGGATACCCAATTGAGGTGGTGGGTGGTTTTAAATGACACATTTTTTAGGTTCTCAAAAGGTTCAATGCATGACATCTTTGAGACTTTATTAACAAACTATCCCTAAGGACTTTCAACCTAGCCTACCACATCATCAGTGATTAGAATTTGCACCGAATCCTCATGTTCATATGCATAATTTTCCCCTAGGAAATCATATTCCCAAGATCCATTCCTAATTAATTACACTCTTATTATTCGTAGCCCTGGGTTAGTTCATTAGGATTCGAAAAATAATCATATCCTTGCAACGTTCAAAATACCGCAATTTACTTGTATCTTAAGTTTTAACTTAACAAGTAACTTTAATTCCAAACTTATTTAGTCGTCACTCACATTGTTCATCGTGGATTTGACCCCGACTCAAAGTTGGTAGGTATATTGATGGCGACCGCCTTGCAGTTAAATTGATGTGTAAGTTGAGCTTTATCAAAAATGGTGCCGTTGTCGGGGAACAATTTGGCGTATTTAGTTAGTTTTAAATTTTAGCCTACTTGCTTGGATTTAAACTTGTAAATATTTGTTTATGATTTTCTTTTGTTTCTTGTGTTACATAGATTTTTGTTTTTGTTTACTTGTTACTATGGCATCTTGCAACAAATATGATTTTGGTAGTTAGAAATCCTATCTTGATGATACATGTCCATATTGTGATAGACCCTACTTTCGGCAAGATTGTAGATATGCTCCATAGAGAGAGATAGAGTCACTATCTCGACCCTATTTGGAGTATGATTGTTCTTTATGTGGTGGTCAAGATAGACATTGGAGTGATTGTCCAAATGCGCCCTCCCCTTGTAATGCCAACCCAAATGCTAGTTCTTCTTATGAGTTTGATAGATATCATGATGAAATAAAGCAAGAATAACATGACGGGTACAATAGTTTTAAAGCAATGCTTCAAACTTTTTTGGATCGGGCAACTACATTGGAGGAGGACATGCATGACTTTTATCAATCCAATGAGGTATTTAGAAGAGAGATTATCAAGATAGAGGAAATGGGAAAGGAAATAAACCCTTCAAATACCATTACCTTGCCCACTTGTCAACATGAGGATGATCAAGAAGAAAGACCAATCTATGCGGCAAATAATAAGCTTGGTAGAGAAGAGTCCTCGGTGATTTCCCAACATATCAAACCTAACATAGTTGAAGATGACAAAATCGAGGAAATGATGCTTTAGACAAAAGAAGAACACAAGCTAATCTCTCGTGAAGACTCTAGTCAAATTTAGGGTAAGGATGCTAATAGGGATGCGATTCCAAAATTAAGGGGAAAACCTCATTCAAACAATTTTTCAACATTGTGCCTAGTGGGTATAATGATATTCCACCTACCCAAGCAAATGATGGATTTTTGGTAGAAGTAGAACCATCCCTTCATTTTCGAGTTTGACATTCCAAAAGGGAGTATGAGAACCCCGCATTTGAAGGCAAAGGAGTTCAACTTCTGATGTTCAGCTAGTGGCCTATTCCCACCATTACCCAATGAGATTAATAGGAAATTTGGTGTGAAATTAGGTAAAAGGTTTAAGTTTTCAAAGTGGAGAGATAGAAGTCATTTCGCCATGTCACTCTTTCTAGAACGTTTTATCTTGGATGATCTAAATCTTCTGTCCCTTTGCCGCTCAATTCATAGTGAGAAAAAGATGGGACATAGATTCAAATCTTCTAAGTGTAAACACAAGTGGTAGTTGGGATGGTGTCTTACCATAAAAGATGGGAAGCAACCTATTATGCCACGAAAGTGGCACGTATCCTTTTATTTCTGCATAATAGAGTAGATTTTAATTTTTTCATGGAATAATCCATGCATTTGTGGCACTTTAACATGACACGACTAGTGGTATTGTCATAATGGGCATCTCAAATCCGTCTGGCACGGAAGACCACCCCCGTTACCCAACCAACCTCCAGTCGCCTGCCCTGAGTTAGCTTTATTTCGAGCATACAACAATATAGTGTAAAAGATCACATAAAGACTTTGGGATAGGATCACAATAGTGACTGGCCCAACTGAGTCAAACCATCACACGTTAACCACCCAATCGTACCAAACTATTCCAAAGGCCATCAACCAGGACAATCCCAAAATAAAATACGATGGAATAACCAATAATCTTGTCGAGTGGTGTCAGCCCCAATGTCAATACTAATACTAAGTCTAACACCGATACCGATCTTGCCCATTCCAACCCATAGAAGTACGACAAAGCCTTTATCTAAAAGAGTATTAAAATTTGATTGGGATATGTCCACAACTATGGCCAAAACCAATATCCAAAATAAAATCATAGTGTCTAAAAATATCCATAACATAAAATGGATCCTTCGAAAAGGCCAGAAGCTCACAACATCAGTCCAAATGTTGATCCCTGAGTCAATCACTACGCAGGAGGAGTAAAATGGCTAGTTCTTGCATAGCGTGGGTATACAACCACCAGTAGACGTGTTAGTGGGTGAACCTAGCATCATCTCAGGATAAGGATAAATAATTCCATTTATAAAGATATGTAAAACCCATCCATTTACACATAACTATACATACATACATATATATAAAACCATGCTGGGAAAGGGGACATGGTATAGCACGCATTTAAAACCTTTACCTGGGTTGTGTAGCTTTGCCGTCCTAAACCACCCACGGGCTATATTGGTTAATCTCCCGCTGTTGAAAGGGCCTAGTACATAAAGCCGCACAACCAGGAAGAAAACCAGAGATGACTAGTACATCCCCCAACATATAGTTTGACATCATGCACACGATCACCGAGACCAACCTCACATTGAAAAATATGAGTTTTAAGTTTTTGTCCCCCCAGGACCTTGGCCTTCCACATCTTTGCTACACATCCCGCCATTATTGCCCAATTAAAACCATTACCAAGCAACCAATCAATCTATTTATCATTTACTAACCAAGACTATTTAGTGGTGGTATTATCATACCGACCATACTTGCAAGTACTATCCATAGCCAACCATATATAGGTTTAAGGGGACTTCCAAGTGCCCTTACATTTACTATATTAGACCACTTAGGGGATTCCTTGTATCCCACAAGAATAACCATTTAGCGATTTACCTATCCAAGCCATTTAAACAATGTATAATTCTTTTACCAAGTTTTAAAACAAGCAAGAGTTCAATTAAAAGTACTCAAAGCAATGAAAACATTATTAAAGGCATTTTATCAAACACATTGGGGGCATAATATAACTAAAACCAATACCAATTACCATTAAACAATTCTGATGCAATTCGATTATCCAAAACCACCATTAATGCACATAAAGCATAATTAAAACCATGAAAAACCATAACCAACCATGTAATATCAAAACCTCCAATTCATATTTGAAAACAAAAATCATACAATCAATGAAGTCATGAAAACATTCATAAAAACCATGCTTCTACTTAGAATTAACCATGAGGGAATAGAATATGCCTTAAATAAAGATGAAGATGGAAAAAGATAACCAAGACAAGTTCCAAATTAATCTTCTAGTTGAAACCCGAGCTTCCCTTGACAAAAACCTTTTAAGAGAATTATAGAGTGTTTTAGAAGAATTTCTAAGTGTTAATGAATGAAATAATAAGGTAAATAACCTCCCAAGTAGGTTAAAAGTTGTGGGACCTTATTAGGGTAAGTGGGGAAATATCCTTAATACCCCCGCTTAAGTTGCACAAAATCCATCCTAGGGGTATGACTGACCCTCACGAGTCGTACCCTCCAATACGATTGGTACCCTCCACTCATATACTAGACTCAACCTTTGGATCCAACACTGTCCAGCATATAACTCATCCTTTCAAGTTGTATCTGAAGAATTCGATCCATACCCTTCATCTGTACCCCTGGCAAATTAAACCTAAGGAAGATTTAGGCATTGTTCACCATACGTGTCCTGGGTACGACTCATACCATGGCTTATGGCTTATGTTGAGTCACTCATACTTAGATCCAACCTACATAAATAAGTCTAAGACTAAGTTAAGGAAACAAATGATTCGTAACCACCAATACGACTCGTACCCCTATGTCGTATCTATTCCAGTAACCAAAATCCATTCCACAAACCAACACTGGTCAGCATACGATAGCACCATACCATTCATACCCCATCATATAACTCATTCCCATGAGTCTCATTGGGTCCAGAGACCAGAGTTCTAGGAAATTTTCTAAGGGTAAAGACCAAGGGGGTTATAATCTTCCCCACTGGGAAAACTCATCCTCGAATGACTGACAAAGTAGGGGTAACCATACATACGAGAAATTTGTATTATTTAATATATTCCCAAACTTTAACAAAGTTTTAAAACAAAGAGGCAAAGATATTAATATCTACTTTGACAAACTTCAAAAATAAAGATTTGTTGAAGACACATACCTTCCACCTAAACCCCACGAGCAGAAAATATAAGCAGATATTTGGATTTCATGTCCTCCTCTGCTTCCCAAGTAGCCACTTCCACCTTGTGGTTCTTCCATAGATCTTTAATGAAGGCAACATCTTTGTTCCAGAACTGATGAAAATGCCTATCACTGATCTCAACCGAGATTTCCTCATAAGATATAGAATATTTGATACTCAATCCTTCCAAAGGAACAACCGTAGAAGGATCACCAATTCCCTTTCTCAACATGGAAACATGAAAGATCGGATGAACCAAGCTCAATCTAGAAGGAAACTCCATCTTATAAGTTACATATCCAACTCTCCACAAAATCTAATAAGGACCAACATATCGGGGACTGAGTTTCCCTTTCTTTCCAAACAGTATTACTCCCTTCATGGGAGATACTTTAAGGAAAACCTTATCCCTAACCTCAAATTCTGTCTCTATGACTAATATTTTCATAGGACTTTTGGTGACTTTAGAAAACCATAAGCCTATCCTGAATCCCCTTCACCTTCTCCATAGCCTAGTAAACTAAGTCGGGACCAAACATATCCGCCTCATCAATCTCGAACTACCAAATAGGCAATCTACACCTCCTACCATACAATGCCTTAAAAGAAGCCATACCAATACTAGAATGACATCTATTGTTGTAAGCAAACTCCACAAAAAATAGATGCTTAACCCAATTGCCACCATAATCAATCACACATGCCCGAAGCATATTCTCCAATTTCTCAAAAGTTCTCTCCGCTTTCCCATTCATCTGCGGGTGAAAGGAAGTACTCAGACTAACCTTAGTCCCGAACCCTCTCTGGAAAGATCTCTAGAAGTGAACTCCAAGATCAGTCCCACCACACTACCATCCTTGGAGTCCATGAGGTGAACTCCAAGATCAGCCAAGCGGTGAATATACTTCACCCATTCCCATTTTCCTTCCTCCACATGAGCCAAACTCCCCATGGATAACCTACTAAGACCATCAACAACCACGTTATCTTTACCTAGGTGGTAGTGGAGACTCATATCATATTCCTTGAGAAGCTCAAGCCATCTCCTCTATCTAAGATTAAGATCCTTCTAAGTGAACACATACTGCAGACTCTTATGATCAGAAAACATATCCACATGAACACCATGCAAATAATGCCGCCATATTTTCAAAGCAAACACAACCGCCAACAACTCCAAATTTTGAGTGGGTAGTTCCACTCATGCACTTTCAACTGCCTGGAAGCATAGGTAATTACCTTCACATACTGTATCAACACACAACTAAGACCTACCCAAGATGCATCACAAAAAACCATGAATCTATCATTGCCTTCCCGCAAAGTCAAAATTGAAGTCGAATTTAACTTATCATTCAACTTCTGAAAATTACCATCACAAGCATCTGACCAAAAAACTTGACCATCTTCTGAGTCAACTTAGTCAAAGGAGCAGCTATGAATGAAAATCTTTCCACAAACCACCTATAATACCTAGCTAAACCTAATAAGCTTCAAATTTTGGATGGATTCATGGGTCTAGGCCACCTCTTCACCACAACAACCTTTTTTCGGATACACCATGATCCCCTCACTAGAAATAATATTACCCAAGAAAGTTACAACATTAAACCAAAACTCACATTTAGAGAATTAGGCATACAATTATTGTTTCTTTAACATCTACAACACCACACAGAGGTGATTAGCATAATCCACCTCACTCTTTGAATAAACCAGAATGTCATCAATAATCACAATAATGAAGAGACCAAACCACTAACAAAAACCCAATTCATCAGATCCATAAATGTCGCTGGAGTATTAGTCAACCCAAATGACATTACCAAAAACTCAAAGTGCCCATACCGAGTATGAAAAGTCATTTTAGGGATATCCACCTTTATAATCTTTACCTGATGGTACCCATGAGGTAGGAGCTGCGATTTGGCTCCTTTGCAATCTATGCATTGGCCACAAATCTTGGCCACATCCTTGTGCATTTTTGGCCAATAGAATTGCTCCTCCAATATTCCAAGGGTCTTTTCGATCCCAAAGTGACCCATTAGACCGCCATTGTGTGCTTCCCTCACAAATAACTCTCTCCAAGAATTGGAGGGTACACACAATCGTCTACCTTTAAACAAGTATCCATCAAACTTGGCATAAGGATTTGAACCCCTAGACGAATCCCACTTGTCCCTACCCATTTCTTCGCATTCCCTAAAGATAGGAGCAAAGTGAGGGTCCTCGGGATACAATTCTTTCAAACTCTCAAAACCAATTAATTTAGAAGATAATGTTGACACAAGAACATGTTTTCTAGACAAAGCATCGGCTACTACGTTGTCCTTACCCTTTTTGTATTGAATAACATAAGGGAAGGTTTCAAGAAACTCAATCCATTTTGCATGCCGCTTGTTAAGCTTGTCTTGTGCCCGAAGATGCTTCAAGGATTCATAGTCCGTTCGGATCACGAACTCCTTGGGCCACAAATAGTGCTGCCAAGTGGCCAAAGCTCGAATCAAGGCATACAACTCTAGATCGTACGTGGAGTAGTTTAGAGTTGCTCCTTTGAGATTTTCACTAAAATAAGCAATGGGTTTTAAATCTTGCATCAAAACAGCCCCTATACCCACTTTACTAGCATCGCACTCAACTTCGAATATCTTATCAAAGTTGGGCAATTGTAATAAAGGCGCGGAAACGAGCATAGCTTTCAAGGTTTCAAAAGCCTTAGCTTGCTCTTCACCCCACTTGAAGGGTTGGTCTTTTCGAATGACCGTGGTTAAAGGAGCGGCTATGGTGCTGAATCCTTTGACAAACCTTCTATAAAAACTAGCTAACCCGTGGAAGCTTCTTACTTCACTAATGGTTTGTGGGGTTGGCCAATTTTTGATAGCATCTATCTTGGATTCATCCACTTCAAACCCTCTTGAACTAACAACAAAACCCAAGAAAACAACTTCATTAACACCAAAAGAGCACTTCTCCAGATTCGCATACAACCTTTCCTTTCTAAGGACATCAAACACACATTGTAAATGCATCACATGCTCATCAATTGACTTACTATAGACCAAGACATCATCAAAGTAAACAACAACAAACTTTCCAATAAATGGCTTCATCACATGATTCATTAGCCTCATGAAAGTACTTGGAGCATTTGTTAGGCCGAATGGCATAACCATCCATTCATAGAGACCAAATTTAGTCTTGAAGGCGGTTTTCCATTCATCACCGGGTTGCATTCTTATTTGGTGATAGCCACTCCTTAAATCAATCTTGGAAAATAAACACGAACCATTCAATTCATCAAGCATATCATCTAACCTAGGGATAGGGTGACGATATTTTACCGTAATCTTATTGATGGCTCGACAGTCCACACACATACGCCATGTTCCGTCTTTCTTAGGCACCAGTAGCACAGGAACCGCGCACGGACTCATGCTCTCCTTGATATACCCTTTGTTGAGGAGTTCCTCAACTTGACGCTGCAATTCTTTGGTGTCCGTAGGGTTGCTTTTGTAAGCCGGCTTATTTGGCAATTGTGAGCCCGGCACAAAGTCAATTTGATGCTCAATTCCCCGAAGCGGGGGCAATCCTTGCGGGAGTTCTTTGGGAAATACATCTTTATAATCCTGCAACACACAAGAAATCAAAGGAGAAATAGAAGAATTAGTGGGGTTAGTATTAAAACAATGAGCCAAAAGAAGCATCGGCATGTCCACATCATAATCCAAGAAGAGTTCCTTCTTTCTAGCCAACATCACCATGTTTTCTTGCCCATTTGATGTTGAGGCAGTCCCGAAAATCCCTACTGCCCCACCCACGGTTTTCCCCACTTTTTCACCACTTTCGGGTTTCTTTCCCTTCTCCTTCAACTCCCTCATCTTTTGATGTAATTCATTCACTTGTGATGGCAAAAGAGGATAAAGAGTGACCTTTCGACCATCCTTATCAAGTGAATATCGGTTGGTCCTGCCATCATGTTTGGTAGACCTATCATATTGCCAAGGTCTACCTAACAACAAATGACATGCTTGCATTGGTATCACATCACAAAGCACTTCGTCTTGATAGTTCCCTACCTTAAACCGTATCACACATTGCCTCATGACCTTCAATTCACCGCATTCATTCAACCATTGCAACTTGTAAGGGATAGTATGAAGTGTAGTTTGGTAATTTCAGAAAGTTCACCATAGCGACACTAACGACATTCGCACAACTACCACTATCAATCACCAAAGTGCACACATTCCCCTTTACAAGGCATTTAGTATGGAATAGATTTTCCCTTTGGCTAGGGTCGTCTATTGCCTTACTAATCATAGCGTGTCTAACTACAAAGTTTGGAATAACACACTGCCCTTCATGTGGGTAAATAACTTCACCATCATCATCATCATCATCATCAAGTGGCCTATTTCCAGTTTCCTCTCCATCTTGAGGCTCGGCCTCATCCTCCTCTTTTTCAAGACCCACCTCCTCACCAAGGTAATACAATTTCCCTTCCCGTAGTATCACGTTGCGTCGATTTGGACATTCATTGGATTTATGTCCCCAACCTTGGCACATGAAACATTGGAATCCTTTTGGGTTTGGATAGTTGTGAACTTCTTATTTTAGAGGAATTTTGTGGACTATTTTGGGCTCGGGAAGCCTTGTAGTCGCGGGTTGGTCCTTGTTTTTGGGCCAACCAGAAGAGGATTGAACCACGTCCTTGCTTCTAGGCCAACCCGAGATGGATTGTCCCCTTGCCTTGAGCGACGACCTCTCTTTAAGCTCCCTTTCAATCTCAAGAGCCGCTTGGAAAATACCTTCAACGGTATCAAATTTGTGAAGCATCAAATGAGTGGAGATCTCTTTGTTCAACCCACACTTGAACCGGATGATGTCATGACTGATTTGTTCCCCACGATGATCAAGCTTCAACATGAGTTGTTGAAACTCATCATAATATGCCATCACACTTTTATTGCCTTGACGTAAGTTGTATAATCTAGCAAGTAATTCATGGCGATAACTCTCGGGAAGGTACCGTTGCCTCATCAAGTACCTTAACCGAAACCAAGGTGGTGGCTGCCCATCAACTAATTCATCACCAAAACGCTTGACGTACTCCCACCAAGTGTTGGCATAACCCTCAAAATGAGCTATGGCATAACAACTTTTCTTTTCTTCCGAGATATCATTAACTTGAAAAACTTTATTACAAGCTGATTCCCATGCTAAGTAGGCCTCGGGGTCACTTTCACACTTAAAGATAGGTAAGCTCAATTTGATGGTAGTTATGCCTACGTCTCTTTCTTGGTGTCGATTTCCCCTTTCTCCATACCCTTGGTACCTCCTTGGATCAACACGGCCCCTTCTTAGCTCCTCCTCTCTCATGTAAGCATCATCAAAGGCTCCATATCCATCATACTCCTCTCTACCATGTTCCTCAAAGTGAGCTGGTCGGTTTTGGTGATTTGGAATCTGATTTGGAGGCATTGGGAGTTGTGGAGGTAGTGGTCTTTGATTTGGTGGAGTTTGGTAAGGTACATTCAGATTTTGTGGAGGTAATGGATGGCTACATCCTTCTTGTGGAATTGGAGGAGTTTGGGAATGGCGTGGTCTATTCGCTTCTTGGTTTGGAGGGAAAGTAGTGGTATGATTTGTGGCATTTAGTGGGGCTAGAGGTGGATTCATTATTTGGTGCAATGTTTCTGGTGAGATAGTTGTGGATGAAGTTCTTTCATGCCCACTTGAAGGAATATGATGAGGAGTGGATGGACGAGAGTTCCTTTGACTCTCCACTTGCTCCAATCTCCCACTTATCGTAGTCAAATCTCCCCTCATTGCCCCAACTTCCGTGTTCAACCTCTCTAAACTTCTGGTAATGGCCTCAAGTGTGGCCTTCATAGTGTCTTGTTCAGTAGTACCCCCACTTTGGGATATGCTTCCTTCCATGTCAAGGTGTTACCTACACAATCAGCAAACAAGTTAGCGTTAAACCTCTCCTCACTCACACTCTCTCGGTTCACTCACACTTGAGCTCCACAAATGTTGTAGATTGGCTAGTAACCGTGAATCCTTAAGATATGAGTAAAGCTCTTGTCCGGAGTGGATTCTTGTTTGAAACTCAAAGAATTCTCGACGGACTGGAGTTAAGAAGTTACAACGTATTCAAACGAATAAAAGCACCCAACTAAACGTGGACACGAACAAGAGAATTCAAAAGGACTAATTGACAACCTAGTAGGAGTGTACTAGCATGTTAATTAGTTCTAGAACCAAGTAATGAAACTAAGAATCAACAATTAGAAACTAGAAAACCTAAAGTTGAGCTTATTAATGACGTGAACAGTAGCCAATGGGTGACGTGAACAGTAGCAAATGGGTGATGTGGCAGCATGCAATTGGTCTTGGTCCCACACAATTTAAGCACCAATTCTGAAATTTAAATCTTTACACAATTTGGAAAGGATGACAATTGGTCTTGGAGGGAAAACATAAATCTTGAAATAAGAAAAGTACCTTGTCCCACAACACTAGGTTCTTGAAATAAGAAAAAGGTAACACTAGGTTCTTGAAATAAGAAAAAGTTGCTGAAAAGTAGAAGCCTAGTCTAAGAAATGATGGGTTCAAGGCTTCTCACAACATGCTTTACAATTTTCAGCTTCAACTCTTGAATTTATATCACACTTTTTGGTTGTCTAAAGTTGTAAGAAAAGATGAAGAACTTGATGAACACCACAACAACCTTCAAGAACTCAACAACAACTTCTTCAAAACACAACACAACACCACCAATTGTCAACAACAAGTAACAACAAACAGCCAGCCACAAGGCACCACAACTATGGTCAATATTATAAGCTCAATCTTTAGATCTTGACACCTTTAGTGTTGGTGAGAAAGAAACCAACACTAGGAACACTCTATACAAGAAAAATACTACAAGATCTAGCCAAAAAAAAACAAGAAAATCTCGGCCCATACAACAACATATCACAATTTTTGGCCAAGAAAACAAAGGTAGCAGATTTGACTATTTCTGAAATTTTCAGATTTCAGTTTTTTTTTTTTTTGTAGTTTTCAAGTCTCAAGCCCAAGATTGATCTTGTTAGAACAAAATCAAAGATGGCTTTGATACCAAATGATACACTACTAACTTGGAGCGTATCAAATCTGCCACAAAATCAGTCCAAACACACTACAATTCCGAGAGCTTGAAGATAACAACTCCAATATGTGAAGACAACAACAATCACGAAATTTTGAAGAAATACCAACACCAAAACAGTAGCTACACAAGGAGAACAAGAAGATAACAATAACATTAAACAATGGTTCAACAACACAAGATGATAGATTACAAGAGTACAATGTTAACAACAAGAACAACAAATGGTAGTAACTATAGTGAATCGAAAATCAGCCCCACACGGCTTCACTAAGTTACTACAAAGTTTCAAGAGTACAAAATGAAAGATAGTAACTTGACACAAAGTTATCTTAGAATCTATGAACCCTAACTTGAAGATAGGACCCTAAGACCAAAATATTTCAGTACCAAGTTCTTACTTAGACCAAGAGGAACTCATGAACCTCAAGATCTCAAGTTTCTAGCCAAGAAACAACACAAGTGTAACTACACTTGTTGGACAGATTTCAGGTTCTACTCTCAAGAACAAGAGAGAGAGAAATATTCAATGTTACAAGACTTGTTGTTGTGAAATATGAAAAATGAACTAAGTCCTGAAAATAACCCTAATAGCATCTATTTATATTACACACAAAATGAAGGAAAAATGACCTTCCTACCCTTCAGTCATGGGGTGCCCTTAGAGTGTAGTTTATTACACTTCAAGGTTCATTTTCACACTTAAAAACGTTGAAGCTCTTTGGCGGATCAAGTACCAACTCACACGCAGCCATTTGCATGAATATGGCTTGTAGTTTTTGTAACTCCCGAGCTTGGCTTCGTGTGAATGGTCGAGAACGTATTGGACAGCTTTGTACACCTGTATCACTCCCTAGGAGCTAAAGAACCACACTTCCATTCTATAACTAGATCACAAGAAAACCTAAAGATAACCCTATGAGGCCGACAATCCAAGGACACAAAACAAGAGTGTAACCAATCCATACCCAAAATGACATCAAAATCTACCGCACCTAGCTCAAGTAGATCAACCAAGGTTTGCATGTCACCGACAGATACCACACACCCCTTATAGACTCTCTTAGAAATAATCGAGTCACTTACTAGGGTAGAAATATAAAAAGGATCCAAAATATCTTTTGGATTGAAACCAAAAGATACAGCCACATAAGGGGTCATATTGGAGAGAATGGACCCCAAATCAAGAAAATAGTATACATCAATTTTATCATACCGCTAACGACATCTGGTGATGCCTCAGATTTTCATCGAGACGCCAAAACATACAACCTGTTCTGACCAACACTAGAACCAGGAGCAGTAATATAATTATATTCCACACCACCAGGTGTAGGAGCAGAAAAAGAAGCCACATGAATCTTATTCTCCCTTATAGCAACTTTATTAACCAAATAATACCTGAGTCGATGGCTTATTTGGAAACACATGAAGCATTTATCCTTTCCTTTATTGTAATAACCAGGATGGGGACAACCACAGAACCGATAAGAAAAGAATGAAGAAACTGACTTACCTCTGCTTGCCTGAGATTTGGCATCCTGTGCCCAAAAATTTTCACCACCTTCATGATGTTTGTCGCTCGACTGGTAGGGAGCACTAGTAAAAATGAAGGAACCAGAACTCCCCCACTTTTTTTCTACCATTTGCTACTATCCCAACCACCCTAACACTAAGCAACTCCCTGGTCAGAAAACCTGCTCTTCTTACCCTATCTATCTCTAAACTCTGCCTATTTCCTCTTCTCATCCTATATCTGTTGCATATAAAATATTAACCTAGAGATGTCCATATCTTTAATTAGCAAGGAAGTTTTGCTCTCAAAAATTAAATCCTGATTCAACTTAGAAGTGAACTTCCTCAGTCTTTACCTGCATGTCATCCACTAAATCAGGAGCATACCTTGACAATTGGTGAAACTTCAAGGCATATTCCTTGACAGACATCTTCCCTTACTTGAGTTTTACAATCTCCTTCATCATTGCTTACCTCAACTCTTAGGGAAAGAAACAATCTAAGAGCGCCTTAGAAAAAGTATTGCACAAGACCGATTCTTCTACATCACCCATATCCTTATCCCACTCTTCATACATTGATATGTAACTTCTTTGAGCTAATAAACTACAAAGTTTACCCCTCCATTATTATAGCATGAATCACCCAAAATATCTTTTCCATTTTATCCAAGAAGCCTTGTACACCCTCCTCCACCTTCAATCTTGAAAAAGTTGGAGGACCCATTTTCATACATTGTCCAACCCTTGTGGCCTCAATAGAAAAAGTACCAATCGCACCTCGCTCAGCCTGAGTAGTGACTATCTGAGTAATAATGAATAATATGACCACAGATGATAATGGAAAGACCATCTGACCCATCTGAGAATTAACAATGAACAAATAAAACATGCCTTAAACCAAGATGGTGATGGAAAGAGATCACCAAGATAATCCCAAAATTAATCCTCTAGTTTAAGCCCTAGCTTCCCTTGCCCAAAATAATTTGAGAGAATTATACAGTGTTTTAGAAGAGTTTCTAAGTTTTAATGAATTGAATAATAGGGTAAATAACTACTTAAGTAAGTTAGAAATCATGGGACCTTATTAGGGTAGGTGGGAAAATGACCAGAATACCCCAACTTAAGTTCCACAAAATCCCATCCCAGGGGTACGACTGACCCTCACGAGTTGTACCATTTAATACGATTGATACCCTTCACTTGTATCCTAGCCTCAACCTTTAATTCCAACACTGTCCAATATATGACTCATCCAAATAAGTCATATCCAAAGCAGACAATCTATACTCTTCTTTCATACCCTTGGTAAATTAAACCTAAGAAAGATTTAGACACTGTCCACCATACTAGTCTTGCGTACAGCTCATACCCTGTCATAAAGTTTATGGTGATCCACTCGTACTCAGATCCAACCAAAGTAACCAAGTCTAAGACTAAGTTAATTAACCAAACAATTTGTAACCACCAATATAACTTGCACCCCTAAGTCATTTCTATTCCAGTAACAAAAATCATTCCTACCAACCAACACAGGTCAGCATATGAAAGGACCATACCATTTGTACCCCATCATAGGACTCATTCCTATGAGTCATATTGGTTCCAAAGACCAAAATTCTAAGAAATTTTCTAAGAGTCAAAACCCAGGGTGTTATACACTTTGGAGTATAATATAAACAATTGAAAAAGGAAAATTTTGGATATTTGCATGGTGGATTGAATAAGGGAAAATAGAGGTGCAGAAATTCACTCTGTTAATACAATCACAGAACTCTGACTGCGATCGCGGTCTAATAAGATTCAATATACCATTAGTCTTCCATTACTCCTGCACTTCCCCTCTAATTTTTCTCTCAAATTCCACTTGTTTACCTCTATATTTTGAACATCTCAAAGGCATATTTGAATCCACTCTGCATTACTAGTCCGATAGGCACTTCAAATTTTTATTTTAAATTATTATAGGTAGGCGCTAGGGTGCATGAACTGGGTAAGGCCTAAAATTATGTTTCTTATTACTAAATGGTTGTTGCTTAGTACTTTTGTTGTGATTAGTTGTAAAATAAGGTGTGCACCACATAGGGAAGTCTTGAGTACCTAAAATTATGTGAAATAGAGTAAAATATAGGGAGCACACCAAGTGGCTGATTAATTTCCCAAACGAGTCATTAACTAGTCATTTCCATATTATGGGAGAATAATCGGACACTTAGAATGCATGTTTCATGTTAATAATGATTAATTCTTATTTTGAAATGCATTTTAGCCCCCAAAATAGATTTTTAATGAAATAGTTAGGTCTCAAGTACCACAAATACAACTATCGAGACCACAATCGCAGTATACGCAATCACTTTATTATAACGCGATCGTGTACAGGTTTCCATGATCACCATAACCGAGACTAAATTTTAACCCAGGCCAAAATTCCTATAATTTAATTTTTTGTTCAAACACCACTAAGTACCCACCCCATAAAATTTAGAGGACAATATAATATAGTATAATCATGAAAATGTTAATGATGAATGATTTTGTATTATCCTGGTGTTTTGCAGGTTTCCATCATAGATAAATATGACCATATCCGATTCATGACTCCCAAATTCCACAACCAATATTACGATGATTTCCCAAGGACTAAGTTGCTCTCGAAAAGGGGTATATGCTTAGAAAAAGTTCTTGAAAAGCTTTCGACATTTCATGCTAGACTCATGGCCACCGGATGGAGATTATTTTCCATGGACCCTTGCAAGGGAAACAAGCAGTGGGTGTGAGAGTTCTATGTTAATGTTAACATAGTGTCCTTTGCAAACTCAGTTATCAGGATTCGGGGATGGATATGCATCTTGGAGAGGACCGAATCAATGATCTATATGGTCAGCTAGATACATATATGGCTACTTTTGAGGTAAAAAGGTGTGAGTCGGGCAGCTAGATGACAAAGAAATTATGCCCGGGCAAAGAGGTTCCATAGGCGGCAAAAAAATGGGATCTCCATGAACGACTTCACAGCATAGGCTCGGATATGGCTGAACGTCATTTATAGCCAGATCTCTCTTTTCACGCCCATAACTCCAGTTATAGATATGCTTACCTGTATTGTTTCCTGCATACTGTACAACATTCTTCTAAATGTTGGTCATCTAGTTTATAGCTGAAATGAAAGTTCTACAGGAATGATGGTGGTACATATATCTTATTCCATTTTCTTTTTCCTAATCTGTACAGGACAGAAGGGGTGGTGTAATACCTAATTGACACTTGGGTGTGCCATGGAACCCTTATATACCCTCTCAAGATCTGGGGTGAGGTGCACCTGATAAGAGCAAGAAGAGAAAAGATCTACGTGGGAAAGTCAATAGTTGAAGAGTCAGAGTCGTATATATCATCCACTGCTGAGCCTCTGAAAGATATTGGTGTTGATATTAAGGTCATAAAGGAGCTGGTATTAGGATTACCTCAGGGTATGGGAGAGTTCTCTACCAGTTGTCACTTTTATGTATCTCACTCAGATTATGAGAAGTACCAGGATAAGCAGCAGATGCAGGGAGCCACTATTTCTAGGATCGAGAGGGCATATTCAATATTGATCGAGTCTCATAGAGACCTTCAAACCTCCCATGAGAAGATGAAGATAAGGGATAAAATATTGACAAGTTCTTTAGCAAGATGTGGGTGGGGGTGAAGGGCCTGTAGACGGTCCTAAAACCCCGTGATAGACTATTGTCTCCCAGAGTAGAGAGTGATGATAAGGCTTCTACTGAGTAGTTAGGTTCTGATGCTTGTAGTAATGGTACAGATTTAGTAGTAGAGAGCAACTCTTAATGCAGATTCAGCAAGCACCCTTTTCTCTTGCTTTATTGCTTATGTCGAGAGGACACTACTATCCTTTTAGTTAGGGGTGCTAGTCTGTAACACCCCTTACTTTTACCTAGCTTAAATTCATCCCAAAAATGTCAAATACTTTCTTTAAAGATGAATACACTTTTATTCATGTGTAATTTTCCATTGATTCCAAATTCACCCAAATCTGACACCTGGGCAAAAAGTTAGAGCCATTTTATTAAGACAGTGTACCACATGTACTCTAGCGTATCGTGGAGGTAGTACAAATGGCCTTTGTCATTTTCCATTGAGATAGAGTGATACCACCGCGTCGCCCCACTTGCCTTTTTTGCAATTATTACATTCCAGTGTGACCCCGCGATTATGGTGCATTGCGCCAAAGGAAAAACTCGCAACCAATGAGCCACCGCGATGGTGACACATCACGCCATCAACCCAGTTCCCAATCGTCAGTTTCCAGTGACATGGCGCAATAGCACTACGTCACACCAGGTTTCCAACTCGGGTTTTCAGTGATGAAAATTAAAAACTTTCTAAGGGTAATAAGTTTTTTTTTCATGACTCAGATCAACTTTTAAACACAAAATTATGCCCTAAATACCCCATTATGTCATTTTTCCTCACTTTCACTCAAGAACAAAATCATTCTCTCTCAAGAGGTAGAAACCCTACTTCAAGAAATCAAGGTCAAGCCCAAGAAATCCTTCAAGAATTTTAAGAATCTCACAAGTTAAGGTATGCTAGGTCTTCATCTATGGGCTCCTTTCACCCATATATTCCAAGAATCCCTTTTTAAATTTACAAGATCTCAAGTTTATGATTTTCATGTTTGAATTAGATTGAATTCATGTTCATGATAGTAGTTGGGTTTCAATCCATAATTTAAGTGAAAGTTTCATGAAATTGAATAGCATGTGTGATGAATATGTGCTTATCTTGATAAACCCTTGAATTTAAAAAGTGATTAATGCATCTATGATGTTAATTTGGTTTGCAATCCATGATTATGCTAAGATTCATGAGAAATAGAATAGTATGTAGGGGGAATTATATGAATTCCATGCTAAACCTTTGAATTTGCAATTAAGTATTGTATTCATTATGTTTATGTGATGCCCATTATTTGTGAAATACTCATGCTCCCCAAGTATTTCTAAAATGCCTATGTGAAGTAGATAGAGGAATCATGAGATGTTAGTATGAGATCTTAATCACGTACAAGCTTGTGCCCTACAAGTGCTTGATAAAATGTTTATGTTAACTGACTAGTGAAGGAATGACATGTTATTATGTGAACCCATTTATGTTCAAGTTAATGCATTACAAATGTTTAATGATATGTCTCTATGAATGAATTATGACCAAGTGAACATGTTATGTTATTCAAGATTATGCTTTGCTTTACTTTTCATGCTATCGAGTCCTGGGAGTATTTAATACCCAACAATTTAGCTATTTACCAAGAACCAGTGTTAGTTACAAAATAGTATCAGTTATGTCATAACCAGTAGTACTCTCAGTCAGTTATAGAATTTAATACAACTCAACAAGTTATAAAACTCAGGAAAACTCAGTCTCAGTCTAGTCCCATTTAGTATACTCATTTCAGAGTCTTTTATTTAAGAGTAGGATTTAGCACCGAGCGAGTGTAGGGATCGTGGCTTCCCTATCAGATAGGCAGATCCCGTTAGTAGCATTCCTTATACTCCATAACTACGTAGCCAGCATAGGGTATGAGAAGTCACCCATCATATTAGTCTTGACTATCTCTTAGGGGTCACCTGTCAGTTCAGGCTTGACACCCTTAGTCCTTTGGACATTATATTAGTTTAGTGGATCCTGATGTTGGGTGTATTTATGCATTCTAGCATCACTATTCTAGCCTTTTTAGTCTTGTTTTGAGATGATTCTAAGATATAATGGTTAATAATAAGATAAATGTTTTAAAACATGTGTTTATGATGTTAAGAGTGAGTTTCAAACTATTTTTTACCTAAAAGATTCATTTGGGTCGTGGTAGCCGCGATCACGTATAAGTGTAAGCGATCTCGGCTAAGTGGGATTATGCCTAGGGGCAGATTTGTAAATGCACACAGTTGAATCCCAAATTCCCTTAAGAGGTTCAAACCCTATCCCCTAGAGGAGATCCGACTTTTGTGGAATTTTTCCACCATCTAGTTTCCAATTTTGATAAGACAACTATTGTACTAATTTTTACGGAAAGAATACATTAGTGTACCTTTCAAGTGGAGGATTGTCAATTTCTATTGAAGATTTGTTGAATCCTAAAGGTTGCAATTTTCATTGTTTTTATCTTTGAATAAATCAATTTGATGGAGATTTTTTGGTATATCTTGCTTATTACTATTATGTGTAGCTAGTTCTTCCTCTTGGGATTATGTTAGAATAGGGTGAAATTGTGTGTGAGTGGTGATTCATTTGTTTATATGTTAGTTTGTTGATGATAGGTTCTGCTATTGCTTGATTAAATTTGTTGGGATTTATGGGTGAAAGCCATAAATACCTAAATGGGTTTGTGGGTGAAAATCCCAAGCTCTTAAAAGCTCAACCCATCTTTGAAAGAGGGGTTTGGGTAAACTTTTGGAAGCCACGTAATCCTTGAAAGAGAAATATGGGAACCAAGGCAATAATAGACAATTTATGGGCATAGTTTTCTAGTTTTCACTATCTTAGACATAAGGGTGATTATGAGGTTGACTAAACTTTTGATACTTTTAGTATAATCCTAGAAATAGGGATACCCAATTGAGTTTCATTAGCTATTTCTTCCTCTTGGGATTATGTTAGAATAGGGTGAAATTGTGTGAGTGGTGATTCATTGTGTGATTATAAGGTTGACTATACTTTTGATACTTTTGGTATAATACTAGAAATAGGGATACCCAATTGAGTTTCAGTAGCTAGTTCTTCCTCTTGGGATTATGTTTGAATAGGGTGAAATTATGTGTGAGTAGTGATTCATTTGTGTATATGCCTAGGGGCAGATTTGTAAATACACACAGCAGAATCCTAAATTCCCTTAAGAGGTTCAAACACTATCATATAGTGGAGATCCAACTTTTATGGAATTTTTCCACCATCTAGATTCCAATTTTGAGAAGATAACTATTGTATTAATTTTTATGGAAATAATACATTAGAGTAGCTTTCAAGTTAACGATTGGCAATTTCCATTGAAGATTTGTTGTATCCTAAATCTTGCAATTTTCATTCACTTTCTCTTTCAATAAATCAATTTGATAGTGATTTTTGGGTATATCTTGCTTATTAATCTTATGTGTAGCTAGTTCTTTCACTTTGAATTTTGTTAGAGTAGGAAGCAATTATGTGTGGGTGGTTATTCATTTGTCTATATGTTAGTTTGTTGATGATTTGTTCTATTATTGCTTGAGATTTGTGGGTGAAAGCCACAAATACCCCAATGGGTTTGTGGGTGAAAATCCCAAGCTCTTAAAATCTCAAACGATCCTTGAAAGGGGGGTTCGGATGAATTTTTTAAACCCACTTCATCCTTAAAAGAGGGATGTTGGAACCAAGGCAATAGTAGACAATTTATGGGCATAGTTTGCTAGTTTTCACTATCTTAGACATATGGGTGATTATGAGGTTGACTATACTTTTGGTATCATCCTAGAAATAGGGATACCCAATTGAGGTGTTGGGTGGCTTTAATTGACACAATCGTTAGGTACTCAAAAAGGTTAATGTGTGATATCTTTAAGACTTTGTTGACAAACTAGCAATAAGGACTTTCAACCTAACCTGCCACATCATCAACGATTAGAATTTGCAACGAATCATCTTGTTCCCATGCATAATTTGCCCCTAGGAAAACATAATCTCAAGATCCATTCCTAATTGATTACACTCTAATTGTTTGTAGCCTCAGGTTATTCCATTAGGAGTCAAAAAAATAATCATAACTTTGAAACGTTCAAAATCCCCCAATTTACTTGTATCTTAGGTTTGAAATTAACAAGTAACTTTAATTTGGAACTTATTTAGCTGTCACTCAGATTGTTCCTGATGGATTCGACCCCAAATAAAAGTTGGGTAATTATATTGACGACGACCTCCTTTCACTTAAATTGACGTGTAAGTTGAGTGTTATCAATAAGCTACCTTTCCAAAATGGCTCAAAATCTTATACGGGCCAACATAGCGGGTGTTGAGCTTCTGTTTCTTACAAAACCTCTTCACGCCTTTTATGGGTGAAATTTTTAAATAAACAAAATCACCAATATTAAATTATAGTTCTCTTCTCTTCACATTTGTATAGGATTTCTGACGACTTTGGGTTTTCTTCAACCTTTTCCATCGTATCATACACTAAGTATAGCCCTTTCAAAGAAGCCTCACCTTCTTCAAACCAACCAATAAAAGATCTACACCTCCTACCTTATAGAGCTTCAAATGGAGCCATCCAAAAACTAGAGTTATAGTTATTATTGTAGGCAAATTCAATCAAAGGTAAGTGATCATCCCAACTATCCTTGAAATCAATAACAAAATCTCTCAATATATCCTATAAGGTCTTAATGGTTCTTTCTTCCGAACCATCTATCTGAGGATAAAAAGTAGCACTGAGATGAACTTGGGTTTCCAGAGCCTTCTGGAAAGCCTTCTAAAAATGAGAGGTAAATTGAGTACCTCTATTTTAAATGATGGTTGATGGAACTCCACGCAACTTCACCAACTCCTTGATATAGAGGCTAGCATAGTCTTTAGCTAAACGGAAAGTATGGACGTGAAAGAAATGAGTTGACTTGATCATTCTATCCATAATGACCCAAATAGAATCATGATAACATCACGTAAGGGACAACCCTGTGACAAAGTCCATATTCACCACCTCCTATTTCCAAGTGGGGTTCCTAAACTCCTAAAGCATACTGCTAGGTCTCCTATGTTTAACCTTAAACTGCTAACAATTGTATCACTTAGCCATGAACTCCATAATATCCTTCTTCATATTATTTCACCAATAGAGTTTTTGCAAATCATGGTACGTCTTAGTGGCTCCTAGGTAAATAGAATATTGCTAACCATGTGATTCTGCTAATATTCGATGCCTCAATCCATCCATATTCAATTTACATAATCTACCTTAACATTAAAGCACACCCTCTCCCCCTTGGGACAAAGCCTTCACCTTCTGATCGCGAACAACCTCCTTCAATTTAGCCAAAATAAGATCCCTATCTTACTTTTCCTTTACCATAGAGACCAAAGAAGACTTTGAACTATTTTGAACCCATATATTACCTTCAGCCGAATCAACTAACTGAATACCTAATCTAGAAAGTTGATGAACCTCATGGACTAACTCCTTTTTATCCTCCTCAACATGAGGAACACATCCTATAGACAATCTACTAAGGGCATCGACCACCACATTGGCCTTACCTAAGTGATACAAAACACTCATATCATATTCTGTCAGCAATTCAAGAAACCTTATCCAACAAAGATTCAAGTCTTTCTGTGTGAAAACATATTGTAAACTCTTATGGTTCGTAAACACATCAACATGAACCCCATAAAGATAATGTCTCCAAATCATTAAGGCAAACACAACGGCAGCCAACAATAGGACATGAGTCAGATAGTTCTACTCATGGGGTTTTAGCTTTCTAGAGGCATAGGATTTGAATTTACCTCACAACATAAACATAAAACAATGACCAACTCTAGAAGCATTACACTATGAAACTATCTGAACCCTCTGGTAGAGACAATACTGGAGCGGAATTAAGTTGAGTCTTCATCTCTTGAAAACTCTTCTTGTACAAATGTGACCACTGAAAATTGACTTTCTTATGAGTCATTCTAGACATGTGAGATAAAATAGAAGAAAATCTCTCAACAAACCATCTATAGTAATCGGCTTAACCCAAATAAAGAGATAGGCCTAGGATAGTTTCTCACTGCTTCATTCTTTTGAGGATCCACTCTAATGTTTTCACTGGAAATAATATGGCCAAGGAAAGCTACTGATCTCATCTAGAATTCTCACTTGTTGAACTTAGCAAATTACTAGTGATCCTTAAGGGTATGTAAAACAAGTCTCATGTGGTCAGCATGGTCATTTTCACTAAGAGAATAGACAAGGATGTCATCTAGGAAGATAATGACGAACATGTACAAGTACTACTTGAACACCCTGTTCATCAAATACATAGAAGATGAAGGAGAATTTGTTAGTTCAAAAGACATAACTACGAATTCAAAGTGACCATATCGAGTTTTGAAGGTAGTCTTTTAAATGTCACATTCTCTGACTCTGAGCTGATGGTATCCGGATCAAGGGTCTATCTTAGAGAAATAATTGGCATCCTAAAGTTGATTGAACAAGTCATCAATCCTGGGGAATGGATACTTATTCTTGATTGTGACTTTGTTCAACTGATGGTGGTCAATCCATATTTTAGCATAGCTATCATTCTTGCACACTAAAAGGACTAGAGCCCCCATGGGGAAATATTAGATAGAACTGTCATTCTTGCATATTTTGGGTATCTATAAAAGGATTTAATTCAAAGTTGATTTCCCTCTCGAGTAGAATTTCAGGCAGATCTTCACAAAATACTTTTGGAAACTAATTTACTACTGGAACTGACTCACTACTCAAAATTTTGGAACTTGAGTCCTTGACTCGGACAAGATTATAGATACGACCCTTGGAAATCATCTTTCTTGGCTAGGCATTGAGGTACTACCCCTTCATTCTTTGGCTGGCTCATTAGGAAACTTGAACTGGATAAATTTTTTTCTATGGTCAACTGGAGCATAGAAAGAGAGGATCCAATCCTTGCTGATAATGACATCAGAATTAGTCATCTCTAATTATATAAGGTCTACAAAGAAAGCATTCTGGGACACCATGATGGGGGAATTTCTATATACCCATCTGGCTATGATCGAACTACGTACCTAGTAGAGTAGACATTAAGAAAGGTTCTGCTAATACGTCAGGACTAACACGAAGTCTACAGCTATGTAAGGAGTCACAAAATAAAGTGAAGCTTCGAGGTCTAATAATGCAGAAACATGAAGATAGATGACTCGTAATGTACCAGTAACCTTATTAGGAGAACTCTCCTAATTTTTTCGAGTGTGGAGGGTGTAGAGTCAATTCTGATATTGCCCACTATTGGAACTGGAGCACTGGTCAAAGACGGGGATGGCGTTAAATATTTTTGGCAGAACTGAGAGCAAATCCTGCTATCTAACCTTTGTTGTGAGAAATTGAAGCTACTAGTTCTGGCACTCTTATTCTCTCTTTCTTTTTCCTTGAGTTTCCCTCAATATGCTAAGCATGGACCATAAACCTAAAAGGTCTATCTCCTTAATTAACATTGTTTTTCTACACTCCTTAACTACGTCATCTGACACACCAAACAAAAACTTACTCATTTTGGCCCCAGATTCAACCACCATAGTCGGAGAATACCTTGCTAGTTAGGTAAACATGAGTGTATATTCCTTTAAGCTAAAGCTACCCGACTTTAAACTGATGAATTCCTAAACCTTATCCTCCCTAAACTCAAGTGGGAAAAACTATTCAAAAAAGGTAGTAGCAAATTCTCCTATTCTACAAGGCCTGTATTATTACCCCTATCCTCATTTCACTGCTTGACCCATGTATGAGATACTCTTTGCAACTAGTAAGCAAATAAGTCAGCACTCTAGCTCAAAGTAACAGTCATGATGTTTATTAGACTCTGGACATAATCTAAAAACTCATGTGGATCCTCTTTAGACTTAGATTAAGAAAACACTGGAAGATTCATCCGAGTAAAGACTCAAAACCTAGTAGTTGTCATGTCCACTAACAGATTTACAAGGGAAATAGCCTGCTGATTATTTTGAATGGCCATAGTCTAGGACAAAACTATAAAAAAAAAAGGTCCTGAATTAGGCATGGGTGAGATGATCATTCAAAGGGTTTGTACGAATATATGATAGTGCGGGAGTGTCCCTATTTCTCCTTCATTTATTCCTTTTGAGAGGTATTTTTTGTAAATAGTATTGGATGAGTTAGAAGGCAAAGTTTAATCGAGTTCACACTACATCGTATGACATAAATACAGAAAGAAGGAAAACCTTCCTAAAATGTCTGTATCCCTCGCCTATAAGTGTGGAATGTTTTACACCCATGCATAAGAGTCTACTTGGTGCAACATTCAGGCACACTATGAAACTTTGAAACCTTAGACTCTAATACAAAGTTTTTCAAGACCTGAACTACCATTAATCACAACTCGGTGCATAAGGCCATAAATAACCCCAATCTAACCCATAAACTGGCATAAGTTGTAAGGTACTAAAAGTAAATAGAAAAATACTATGCAAAGTCATTTAAATAAACAACTAAATATCAAATCAATAATAAAGAAGTCTAAAACTTTGTACTAAAAAACATAGCTATCTTTCAAACCGTCTAAAAGCTTCTAAACATGATAAGTTATTGGGAAAGGTCCCTAACTAACTCTGAATACTAAAATAAACATGAACTAGAATACTAGAAAGATGGATAAATAGTATAACTAGTTCTTGACTAATAAGGACTCACCAAAAGCTCCAACGGGTTGGCACACGGCCTGTCTAAGTATGATCGGGAAACTAGGCCTCCGAACCTATGTATAAGGCAACATAGAGCAAAAAAGAGTATACAATCAGTACTTTAAAAGTATTGGAATGTGAGATAGGGACAAATAAATACATATAAGTACTGAGAATGAATACATGTACATGTAAAACGAATACATGACCAAGCATAAACGTGCACAAAAATAATTTGTAAAAGATAGGTAACTGAATAACTAATAAATTGAACACTTGATCATACAAACTTGAACTGTATTTCCTGAATACAGAACAAATACTATGGGAGTTTATAATGACTTCCATGCCTAAATCTAAGTTAATTGGGGTCCAACCTGTGATCCTAGTTGGAAGGGTGTTGATACCTTATAAGGGGTACCGACACTGTATGGTGTGGATCTACAATTCTGATGTCTCAAAGGATAAGGGTGGTATGCCTCTACTAATGGGGGACCCCTCAAAATCTATGGTGGCTCTGTAGGTTATGAACTTAGAGGCTACTACTAACAACTTATGCCTAACTAAAGGGAAATCCACCATCCCTGCATCTGCTCTATGCTGAGTGTTACACCTAACTGAATGGCACTAGTATTATTTTTCTTTGACATGATTTGGTACTGATAGTGCTCATTTTGAAAGAACTCTGAAAGTAATTATGCAAGCATAAATTTTAATAACTTGGAACCTGAAATTTGTACCATGCACATTTTTCCTAGGTATCGGGTGTTCATAACCCACAGCACTATCAAATGTAGAATTTAATAATCCATGGTAGAGGAAAATCATATTGAACACCTATTAATTCAACAATAAAGTATGGAGTAGTCATTTGTGTTATCAAACATATGGTAACACCATTATTATGTGGGAATGTATTTACAAGGTTTAGAATCATACAAAATTAAGGGAAAAATTATAAAATCATTGTCTTCATGATATTTCACCAATTTTGAAAAAGGGGTTTATACTTGTGTAAAAATGAAGTTCTTGGGACTTAGTCAGAAGATGGAACCCATCGATGAATATCCCAAATACTTAGTGGTGAGAGCCTTAGGAAATTCCTTGGAACTTATCTTGCTTCATAGAAACCCTAGTCTCCTTGAGAAAGATGGGAAAGTTGCTTCATTGATCTCTTTTAGGTGGAATATAGTTAGTTGATGAATTTGGGGATTTTGGTTCCTTTTATACCACCCATTAGGAAGACAAAATGACATGGGTTTGTCTTTTAAGAGAGAGGTAAAGGACATAAAAGTCCCTAGAAAAGATGCAGAAAAACACATTCCTAACTATTATAACTCACCCTAAAACTCATTTGGACTAACTAGGAGTTGAAGTTAAAGTAGTAAGATGGAACCTTGGGTTGGAGGTCCCTTTATGGTCTGAATATGACTTCTCTCATAAAACTCATAATGTCCCATTACGAGTCACATATTGGGCTCAAAACCACCGAAGGGGATCTTGGGTATCATACTGTTATGACTATGAGTCATTACATATGACTCATAGCCACAGATTATGAGACTTAGGAAGGAATTGTAGGTAGTGGGACCAAAAATGGGGTCTTCACTGGAATGACTACGACTCAAACGTGATGTATCTTCATAAGTGGTTATGATTCATTTCCTGAGTCGTAGTTATGGCAATCTATTAGATCCTTAAAGGAAACTTTTTAGAACATTTTACTACGACATCGGATTAAGAAGAGGCTTTATGTGTTGGAAAGATAATGTGGCGGCCTATCTTTTGGGAGTCTTAAGACTTTTAAACTTGGGGTATTACAAGTAACAACACTTCTATTAGCCTCCCGAGTATGTCATCCTTTATTAGATCAGATCTAATATTTTTGATGCTACCGTCCAATGTAAGCTCATGAACACTCTACCCATAATAGATCCTGGAATAGCTTTGAAACTGATATTCAAATCTCGATAGAATATGTCAAGCAAATTTCACACTGAAATCCTATAATTGGTCACCATTATTAACTTTTTCTTGAACCTTAACCACTCCTCATATATAGGTTAAAACTACAGTTGGTTGAAATTGTATATCTCATCCTTTAAATATAGTATACACAAAAGCATAAAGAATTAGTCTAAGAATTATTTTCACAACTCGTTCCATACATTAATGGACCCATGAGGTAATTCCCTTATCTATAATTTAGATTCACCAGACAGAGATGGTGGGAATATCCTGAGTCTCTGTGTTTCCTAACTCACCCAAGAAAATTATATGAAGTAAAGATCCCCACTAAATTTATTATATATATGTTGGCATTATTGGTCGGCAGGCCAGTAAACACACCTTTTAGACTCAACAACTGGATCATAGCACTAGTAATAACAAACTTTTTCCCCTAGAGAAACTCAAGAGGAATAATGGTTCTTGTCTCGATAGGCTCGACATACACCAAGTCATCCTTTGGATCATCATAACTTGGCAAATACTAATAATTTGGGAGTACTTGAGCTTTATCACTCCTACCTTTGTTGAGTTCTACTTGATGTTGTGCTTCATGTCACTATCTCTGCTCTTGAGATACAAGATGGGTAGCTTTATTATCCCTCCTCCATTTTTCTACCATTAGAAAACACACAGTGGTTTGATATTCTATCTCCTAAATAGCATGCGTAGGTGGGGAAGAAAAGTCATATGGATCTTCTCAAATCCCCTCATGATGATCTTCACGACCATGTTCTGACATCCTATGAATATATTACTGGATTCTTTCTGGCTTAGGATCAAGGGATTTCCTTGACTCCTAATAATGGGCATACAATGGCATGCACCCTAAGAAAAATAGAAAAGTAAAACATAAAACCTCAACAACTTCAGTCAAGCAATCTGCAATCATATCCCCTAGCAACGACATAAATTTAATGTCGCCCAAACTATATTCTCAAAGAAAATACAATGTAGTTGTTGTCAAATTATAGTAGCTTAACTAGGTTGAGGTCGAACCCATAGGTAATAGGTCGAATCTATCTCACAAATTTCTTGTTGTATCTAGAAGTACAGAATATTAAATGGGGGTATATGTAGTAAATAGTAAATAGTAACAAGTCTTGATTAGTTTAGAATATAATCAATCTAAGATGAATGCTAGGCATGTGTTCCCCCTGGCTTCTTAATTTCGTATATTTGTATTGGACTATCACAATATCCTGTGTACAGAATCTGATAGGTTGTGTCTAACTGATCGTCTGGTGAACGACTTTAGTAAACTTCACTTTTTACCTTTTAAGTCTTAGAGTGTCGCCTTACTAACCTTTGTCCTAGATCCTAGAGTAACTATTACCTTGCAAATGTCAAGTTTATTAGATAAGGGTTAGTAGCCCTAAATTATTATTGTGATCTTATTTTCATAATCTCTTCTTCACTTGTGACGTATGTAGTGAATAAAGGCAGGTTCTCAACATTTTCCACCGCAAAGAAAATAACTAAACCAAACAGATCACAATATATGCTAGAATATTGATCAAGAACAATGTTGCACTTCCTCTTATTTGTTATTCTACCAAGGTTCCCTCAATCCTAGCTAGGTGGTTTAGCCGATCATGATTGTTAAAACATCAATGAAATTCAATAAATAAAGCATAAGATGAATCTCACAATAATTTAAAAATAACATCAGTAATCTCAAATTAATTCTTAATCATAAAATCAAGAACAAATGATTTCAAGATCAAAAGTTGAATCTTGAAATGAATATATGTTTATAAGTGTATGTAGTGTGTAAACTTGCATAAGAAAACTAAAGACATCAAAAGAGTATTTATAGATTAAATAAAAATCCTAAAAATCCAAACCAAAACAAACCCAGAATCTTGGGTCAGTGGACACTTACGACCCATTTATAGGTTAATAATGGAACTTATGCCCCATAAGTGGGTGTCATAAGTGACCAAAAGTTTGGAAGTCAGTAATCTTCAAAAGCACCACTTATGAGGGTTCTTATGGGTCGTAAGTGGTACTTACATCCCGTAAGTGACCCATCATAAGTATCAAAAATATGTCTAATCATCATATCCCCTTCAACTTCAGTCTTAGTCACTTATGATGGCACTTATGGCACCATAAGTAGTACTTACGGGCCATAAGTGGATCTTTGTCAGTGTGAGAACAAAATTCAGCTTTCAAGTTCTTTAAACTTGGCATCTCTTGATGAAGCAACTTACGATGGTTGTAAGTAGTAATTAAACCACATAAGCAGGCTCATAAGCGTAGTCTTTCAAAAAACTATAACTTTTATTCTCTTTTAAAGTTCAAAAACCTAGTTTGCTGTAAAATAGACATAAAAACACATCATATCTATCAAAATAGCCTTATGTAGATGCATATTTTATAGTTTTAAGCATCAAAAGTTCCATGAAACCTTGTCACATCAACTACAGGTGACTCTCAAATTAGGCGCGATGGTCGTGAAAGGTAAAGCTCTCATCGGACTTTTTAGAGTATTTGGTATGAGTGTTTAGGCAGTGGTGGTCATTTTAGATTAGTGGCTGAAGCACCTTAGTGTATTTTAGGAGATTTCCTTGGTTGTGGTGAGATTAGTCATTGGTCTAGAGAGTGCCCGAGAGTGAGTTGGTTGTTCTGACAGAGTTAGCATATGTTACTCACCAGCCTAGAGGTCTTGAGGTAAGTTATGATTGTAGGGAGGATGGTTACTTTAGTAGAGAGTGTCCCCAACTTTGGTTGGTCTGCCAATTGGGCTCAACTCGTATTTCTCTCTAAGTTAGAGCTACAAGGATTCGCTATCACTACAAATAAGTGGTTCATTGGTCTAGACTATGCCCCGACATGGTATTTCTAGTCATTAAGCTCATCCATATCAATATCATTGTGTTGGGGCACCTTTAGTTTGAGGAATTTCACTTAGTAACTTAATTTATGATTCAGACACTCAGTTCGAGCTTGGATACTCTCAAATCCATACTCCTCCGAGCTCATCGAGCATATGATTGTAGATTTTCCATCATGATAGGTCTGTCTTTTATTTTCTATCTTTACCTTTTCATTATGTGAATTAGAGTTTTCATACCCACCGATGATTATATGCCTTGGTAGGTTTATATATATTGATTGTTATGTGCCTTGGTGTAGAGTTTATGATTATGTGACTACCCTTATAGATGATTTCTTTGAATTATGGATAGAGTAGATCGGTATGGATATTTCCCTAGGAGTGTATCATTTTGGTTCGAGTCTCATTTGCCTTAGCATATTGGTTTTTTGATGGACCAAGAGTGATACTTGTTAGTGATTTTCATTTTTGGTGCCACCTAATCTTAACATTGGTGTTTCTATTGTTGTTGTTAATATTTTCATTACTTTGATGTCGATTGATCCTTGCTTTAGAGATGACTAGATTAGAATTATATAGTTAGAATTTCATTCCTTATTAAATTTATTTGTTGGCCAAAGTGACTAGTTCGATTGGATGGTTTTCTCTTTTTAGAGAGGTGAAGTTTAATAGTTTTCTTTTTTTGTTGGTGATGTTAGATCGATTGTTGAGTGGGATATGAAAGTGAAGGTAGGTTGGACTTCCTTAGTTCTATTATAGTTTTAGAGTTGGAAATTTAGTTACATTGCCCGCTTTTGAGTTTGAGATTCTAGGACTTGCCTTCTGGTTTAATGAGATTTTAGCATTGCCTATCCTTGTCCATATCCCATTTTTTAGATTGACCTATTTTGGATCCATTCTTTTAATTTTTCTAGTTCATCGTTCGATAGTGGTCTTGATGGTGATGTAGAGAGGTCTTGCACTTTCCTTTCAGGTTAGTTGGGTTTTTCTCTAAGGGAAAGTTTGATATTGGGTTTGATATAGAGTTGGATACTCTATTTTGTCAATGATGTACCTCTAGTTCTAGTTGATTTAAGGTAGAGATAGGTTATCCTTTTTTGTGACCACTTCTTAAGTTGGCAAATTGGGGAATTCATTGTCTTGAGTTGCTTGTCTTAGTTTTTCACTATTGGCCTTGAACATGCCATTCATGTTGAGATTGATAATTTATTTTGTTAGGGTGTAGTTCATGGTTTAATTGAGTAAAGTTATAATAAAATAGGTGCATATTTAGAATAGGGTGTAGTTCAGGTATAGTTTTGTGTCTGCTCTAGTGGGAATAAGCTAGGATATGCCTGACTTTGACAGTTAAGGTGACTTAGATATTTTTCCTTAGTTCAGACTTGTCGGTTCAATTTTGGATTTTGATGCCTTCGAATGGTAGTTTTTAGGCTTTAATAGATTTGGATTATGGATGCTTACCCTTTTTCAAGGTTTATTGGATCATTGAGATTGAGCAATTCAGACTTATTGTTGAGATTTTAGTTAGGAGTTGTAGATCTTAAGTGCAACAATCATTTCCAAATTTTCCTCAGTTGCAGTTTCCCGTTAGGCTGAATAGGACTACTACTTAGCTATAGTTCATATGGATTGTGGTTGATAGATGTTCAGATGATATCCCGTTGATACTTGGTGATGGTTTCTTCTCTCTTGACCTTGACTTTTTATTTTTATTAGAATTTTACATTATCTGCTCAGCAGGACTAGTGTGCTCCAGTTGGGCTACTCGTGGTTTCATCCTCAGTTGGTGGGACATCCTGGTGTAGATAATTTAGTGGTAAGTGTTTGTGCTTCACACTATTGACTATTGATTTTGAGGGTCCTCCAAACAAATTTTAGCATTGGCAGTAGATTTATAGAGATTTGGTCATAGCCATTTATGCGCTCAAGTATTATCTTACAGGCTCTCCTTATACTTTCCATAATTGATTATCGGTGGATCAACTTAAATTTTTTGAGGTTGGTGTGATGGAGTTGTGCGGATAGGACTAAATGACATTTTGGGTGGATCAGAGTAGATGAAAGGTTTGGAAAGATAAAAGAAGGTTATGTTAGGATGGTTGAGTAGGTTGTATATTTCATGCCTTTTATTTCCTTGGCTTTGTAGAGTTTGCTCCTTGTTATGCTGGTAACAGTTTGGTATCAGTATGTTATGGCATTGATTTATATGCATTAGTCATTCTCAATTCAGTTTGGGGCCAGTTGGTCATTGGGGTTGTATTTTGGCTATTTGATAAATGTGTAAGGAAGTTGGTTGGGAAAGGTATACCGAGATCAAAATCCCTTGTAACCATTATTTCTTCTTAGAAGTTACCTGGGGAATCTTGATCTGGGTATATGGGCCCAGTATTTCATCCTTTTGAGCTTTCATGCTCCTTCTATCCATTGATTTTCACAGATGAATTTACTTTTAGTAGTGAATATTATAATGATCCTCTAGGTTATTTCCTCAATTTATGTACATTCCCGGTATTTTAAGTCTTCCCACAGTGGCTACAGGTCATTTGTGACTTGTCAAAACTGTCGGTTTGGTTATCGGACAATTCGTTTAGGTTATAGGCACACTTCACCATTTTGGATCTTTCACTAATTAAAGAATTGGTTTTTGACAAAAACTCCTATTAAATAACCCCGGGCGAGTATTCTGACAGTACGATCAGCTCTGGAAGGTTTATTTTAGGATAGGGGGATCCATGGTTCAGGTTTCGAGGCTTCCAGACTCATTTTGGGATATTGGATGGATTCTATGAAAATTGAACTATAGGTGTAGGCCCATTATTTAGTTGAAATAATCTCAGATGAAGTTTTAATGTTTCCATAGTGTTCAAAATATTGAATTTTATATTGTAGTAGAGTCTGTTTACATGCATGGGGATTTGAATGAATCTCGAGCACCCTATTAGAGTCTATTTTGGACTTATAAAATCTGATGCATCAGGTTGTTTGTTCAACTTCTTAAACAACTATTTGTCTACTTAAGCATCGCTTTACCGATATTGCATATATTTGTCATCCTTGGCTATTCATCCAAGGGACACATAAACGATCAATGTCCTCTTTAGCAAACGTTGCTTTAGCAGTCTAGGCACCAACCCGTGCCCCCGTTCCAAACCGCTTTATTGATCGAGTTGCCGCTTAAGCGATTGGATGACCTCTTAAGCATCACCTGGGGACTTTTAAATCTCCTTCTTCACTGAAATTTCCCAAGCATTTTGTCATTACTTTTACACTATTTTGGGATCTTGAAGAGAGGAAAGAGTGGGGAACCATCCATAGAAGCTAAGGTAAGTTGGACTAACACTCCTTGGTCGTTTCTTATTATTTTTTCTGTCAAATTCCATCCTATTTCAATAGAATTCTTTGAAATTAGGTCTTTAAACCCTTAGACCTTAGGGGTATATTTAGGCTCCTATTTCTGGGCCCTTGTTTTTGTGCTCAACTTTTGAGCACACATTCCTTGTCCTTTGAGGAACCTCATGATGGATTCAATTTTTGGATTCCATTTACAATCCTCACAGGACCATTCTTGACTCAAATTCTGAACCAATAATTTATAAAGTAATATGGTCCTCGTTTACTCCTAATGATGTATAGATTACTATTTTGATATAGTGGAGGCATTTAGGGATCATGGAGAAGAGGCGGATGATTTGTGGATAACTCAAGACTTGAGGTTTGACATCAAGGTAGGTTCCGGGCTACTCTTCTTCATGAGATAGTGTATGATATATATATTGCATTAGAACCCCATGACTTATCCTAGTTTAGGAGTTTAAGAATATAAGGATGAATCGACCACTAGGATGAGATACTTGTTGTGTCTATAGGATCCCATCACCCTAGGTTATGAGCTTGTTGATCATACTTGATTCTAAGGATCCTTAGTTTAAGGTTTAATACTTGACTTAGGGGACTATTATAGTTTCTCGGATTAAAGTATTATGCTATATTGGTTATATACTATTGGGCCGCTTTTGATTGTATTGTTTTGATATTGATGATGGCATACATAGTCTATCGTATATTCATTTTCACTTTCTAGAACAATTCCGATTAAATCATGATTTTACAACTATTTTCTAAAAGGGGATTTATTCCTACCTTTTACTCTTAAAATGGGTTCTTTATAAATAGGGGATCATACCACCTTACTTAATGATTTATGTGCTTTTGTGACTAAAAATGATGTTTTTGAAATTAGATTGAGATTGATTTTGGTCCATGATTTGCTCACTCTTTTACGACTACCATTTACTTTGGTCGTGAGAGATTACAATTTTTTATACTCTATTATAATTATTTAGTCCCTAAGTTCATCTCGGGAAATGGATTTATAGACTTATACCTGAGCCATAGTTTTAGTCCATGCTTTTATTATATATACGTCTCTCCAGTACTACACGAAGTGGACTGATGATAATGATGATTGGAAATCCTAGATTGGGACTAGGTCGAAGTATATAGATATTCCCAAATCCCCTAGGGGGCCCTTCATCTATTATCCATCGTGCCATAGAAGAGATGCCATCGAATGTCCTGCTGATAACGCCCAAACTACAGCTCTCGTTAGAAAGTGTAAACGGTCGCTGTCAAATATAGAACCCAACTGGGTTGGGTGTCGAATCCCACAGGGAATACTTGGTCACTAAGTGTTGCAATTGTTAGTAGACTGTTGGTCGAAAATTCCACAGAAAAGGGGGGATTGGGTTTGGCGTGGATTAATACTATGGAAGTAACAACAGAATGCTTGATTTAGTAAGATTTAATCATAGAGAAAAATAAGTTAGGGTTATGTCCACCTTATGAGTTCTACGTATCTATTAACTATGAGTAATGCGGAATTCAGACATGCATGCACTTATAGAGATTCGTATTCTAATGGTAAATCCTAGTGTTTCTTAACCATCAAGGATTATTTCACTTTAACTCTCTCGAGCTTAAAGCGTATAACTAACGGTACGAACTCTCCAAGAGATTAATCTGGTTAAGGCATTAATGTGTAAATAAGGGTTGGTAGCCCTATTTCCTTGTCACACTCTCTTTTCCAAACATGTAACTTTTCTCTCGAACAAGTTAATGCTATAATGGCGTATTCTATATGTTTGCAACCATAAGAATTTAATTAAAACGAAGAGAGTAATGATATAAGTAGCATACGCATCAAGAATTCACAAACTCATAGCAATAGATAGTATCTCACAAGATTTCCATAACCCTAACAGAGAAGTTTAGCTACTCATGAGTGCAAAGGAAAACAACGAAGACATCATCATCATACCGCAACTAGAACAATCTTCGTGAGAGGATGATTTTAACGTCAAAGAGGGATGACGTTTTTCCTCTTAGCCGTCTTCTCCAAATATGTAGCGTGTTTCTCTGTGTTAGACTTATAGATTCTGTAAACTAAATTATACTCAAGTGTCGAATGAATTATGAAAAGCAATAATGAATGAATGAATGAATGAATGAATGAATGAATGAATGAATGGATGGATGAATGAATGGATGAATGAATGAATGAATGGATGAATGAATGAATGAATGAATGAATGAATGGATGAATGAATGAATGGATGAATGAATGAATGAATGAATGAATGAATGGATGGATGAATGAATGAATGAATGGATGAATGAATGAATGAATGAATGAATGAATGAATGAATGAATGAATGAATGAATGAATGAATGAATGAATGAATGAATGAATGAATGAATGAATGAATGAATGAATGAATGAATGAATGAATGAATGAATGAATGAATGAATGAATGAATGAATGAATGAATGAATGAATGAATGAATGAATGAATGAATGAATGAATGAATGAATGAATGAATGAATGAATGAATGAATGAATGAATGAATGAATGAATGAATGAATGAATGAATGAATGAATGAATGAATGAATGAATGAATGAATGAATGAATGAATGAATGAATGAATGAATGAATGAATGAATGAATGAATGAATGAATGAATGAATGAATGAATGAATGAATGAATGAATGAATGAATGAATGAATGAATGAATGAATGAATGAATGAATGAATGAATGAATGAATGAATGAATGAATGAATGAATGAATGAATGAATGAATGCTGAAAAATTCAGCAAATAAGGTTTTTATAACATCCTTGTCCTAGTCCTATTAAGTTACTGCTGCATCCCTAAGTATTTAAAAATACTGCTTTTGCTCGGGACAATTTCTCCATGCGTCACATTCAGTCCATAAGCTTCCAAAAGTTGTCTTCCCTCTTCTGTGAAGTTTTCCTTTGTTGCCCAAAGGTCCACAAAGTGCTGAAATCTTCATCATTAATACCTGAAAATATGCTAATCACGTAGGTTAGCTCACTTACAGGAAAATGGACTAAAAGTGCAGGAATTATATATTTTATCCTCAAAACTTAGCTATAACATGGGTAAATTATGGTGTTTAGGCGTGTAAATACACCCAAAATCACCTGCCTTAAGAGTCTTCGAGATAGAGGAAGTATATATACACAGGGTACATTATGGAAATTAGATCAATGATAGTATTATGGATTTACTTTGTATACATCATGCATGTACATTACTTATCACTAGTATGTTGTTTGGTTGTTATATCAATAAGTCTTATAGGGGGTTGTAGAGTATAAGTTATGCTTATTGTTTGCTAAATGTTGATTGAACCTTCCAGGTTTACGTTTCCCTAGTTAGGTATTATTTGTCTAAGGTAGCCAGTTACTTTATTGTTGTTATTATAGTTAGTTTGTGGTAGGATGATTATCGACTGGTATAGATGTTGGAGTAATGATTCTAATCCTTTTATTTTTATGGTTATTTATATTATAGACAGTGTACTCTTTTCTAGGAATTTGATTATAATCCTAGATCATGCTAGACTAAGCATTCCTATTTGGTTAGGATTTCTTGGAGAGGTTAGGTTGACTACCTTAGGTCGATACCTTGAGTTAGTCTAGTATACCTATATATATATATATATATATATATATATATATATATATATAACAACCTAAGATAGCCAACCTAACCTCTCTTCCTTTGTTATTTACCTTGTATATGTTTCCCTTAGACTTACATACTTCTATATATCTTTCTTCTACTCTTTACTTTTATATTGGCCGGTGATATACATAATAGTTCTTTAGTTCACGAGTAAAGAGAACATGATATTTTATACTTATTGTCTCTTATCTTGGTTATGTTAGCTTCTTGGATAGTTGTATGTAGTTTATATTCCTGCTTTGCATATTATCTAGATTTATATAATCCTTGGATCTCAGTCAGCAATATCCTACTGTGACCACGTGTTAGGTACTCATACTATATTTTTGTAGCCTGCATATCATAGTACGGGTGATACCAATTGTAGGGGGGTAGGGGGTGCGGATAACTTGTGTAATAAATAGATCTATTAATAGTATAATGGATCTATTTTTATTTGTGCGTGGATATTTCTTAACTTCTCTAAATATTTTATCTCTAAATATTTTATGTTAGTTTTATCGATATTCATATCTTGGGGGGTGATTATATGGTAATTGGTTAAATGTTTTACTATAGTATTCTTTATTTTTTTCCCTTAGTTTCTGTAATTCTTCTATATTATTTTGAAGGTATTCTAAATATTCTATATCTTTTGTTTCAAAATATCCAATTAGATTATCTTTCATAAATTTTTCTAATAATATTATTTCATCCATATTTTGTCTCTAATATTTTAAATATTCATAGTCTATCATTTATCCTGTAGTAATTGCAGAGTTACAGATTTTTGTATAATAATTTATCCTAATTGTACTGTAATGTATATCTAATTCTAGATTTTCAATGTTATTTATTATCTTGTGTTGTTCTTCTCGTAGCGAGTTTTTTAAATTATATAAACTTTCACATGTATTTTTTCCTAAATTTTCTAGGGTTTCTTCAATCCATATTAATTTTTCTTTTAGATTCTCCATTATTTTTCTAATTCGGTTTCTATAATTAATTTCTTCATTTAGATTATCTTGATTTTCTCTAGTTTTTCTAATATTTCTTCTATAGTTTAGAATATACATACCAACATGATCTATTAATAATTAAATAAAAATGAACAAAGAAGAATTTATAATAGATCAAAAAATATATGAAAAACATGAATGATTAAAAATAAAAATAGTATTTTCTAATCTAGGAAGAAGGTATAAGAAAATAGGTGAACAAAATATTTAATGTTAGAAAAAGAAGAATTAAAATTAGAAGATAAATTGACAGCTATGGTAAGAATAGAAAAAGAAAATGAAGAAATAAATAAAAAAAAGGAAATAGAAAAAATAAAACAACAAACTACAGAAAAATACAAAAAATAGAATAAACTAAAAATAGTAGGATTGCTGAATTAGAAAAAGAACTACAAATGCTAAAAGATTTGTATGAAAAAAGACAGAAAGAAAAAAGAAGAAAAAGATATAGAACAAAAATTATTAAACGAAATAAATCAATTTAAAGAAAAATTAGAAATAAATACAATAGATATTGAAGAAACAGATAATTATGATTTAGAAGATAGTGAAACATATACAGAAATCTTAACAAATACAAAAAATTTAGAAATCAATGAAAAACAAGAAGTAATTAATGAAGAAAATTTAGAAAATAAAAACACAGAAATAAATACTCTTGATAAAAAAGAAGATGAAAATATAATACCTAGAACATCAGAAATAAGAAAACCTACATATTATAAAAATAAGTTTAAAAGATATAATCTAAAAGATGAATATGACAACTGGACACCAAAACAAATAGTTAATAAAAATTATAACTTCTTAGACTTAGATTGTGTAATAGATACAGAAAAAACAATACAATTATGGATAGGATATATGACAAAACAATTATTAGATAATAATATAAACATAACAGATGCACCAGAATATATAGAAAGAACATTAATAGGAACAGTGAAATTATGGTTTACAAATTCAAAATAACTATTTATTATCTAGTAAAGTTACCGCGCCTAATCCGCACCCCCTACAATTGGTATCAGAGCCCAGTTATTTAAAAAATACAGAAGTAGCATATATGTTTGAATTTAGATTGGATTTACTTGAGATTAATTTATATTGATTAATTATGAGAAGACCATTTAAAAACAGAGAAGCTTTTAGAAAAATTAAAAAAAATTTAATTAGTAATTATTCAGAATATATAAGTCTAAATAAAATAAAAGAAAACCCACAAAGATTAGCCTACCTAATTACCTTAATATCTAGTATTGAAGCAAAATTAATAATCCATTTAAAATCTAAAAGAATGAGACACATACCACCTAATTATGATAAAATCAGATTTAGATATCCACCGAAATATTATAAATATGATTTAAATGAATAAAGTACCAAAATACAAAGAATTAAAATAAATTATTTCTGAAAAATGTAAAGAATTAAAAATAAGGATAGAAAGATTAAGTTATAATATATTTGTCGGAGTTAGTAAAAACTCAATAAATGCACAAAAAGATGAAATATCAAATTTAGAATCACAAATAGATAGTTTAGAATATATATATCAACATGAACTATTTACAATAAAATGAACAAAGAAGAATTTATAATAGATGAAAAAATATATGAAAATCACGAAGGATTAAAAATAAAAATAGTATTTTCTAATCTAGGAAAAAGATATAAGAAAATAGGTGAACATTTATATTTAATGTTAGAAAAAGAAGAATTAAAATTAGAAGATAAATTGACAGCTATGGAAAGAATAGAAAGGGAAAAGGAAGAAATAGATAGAAAAAAGGAAATAGAAAAATAAAACAACAAACTACAGAAGAAATACGAAAAATAGAAGAAACTAAAACTAGTAGGATTGCTGAATTAGAAAAAGAACTACAAATGTTAAAAGATTTGTATGAAGAAAGGCAAAAACAAAAGGAAGAAAAAAATAAAGAACAAAAATTACTAAACGAAATAAATCAATTTAAGAAAAAATTAGAAATAAATAATATAGATGTTGAAGAAACAAATAATTATGATTCAGAAGATAGTGAAACATATACAGAAATATTAATAAATACAAAAAAAAAATAGAAATCAATGAAAAACAAGAAGTAATTAATGAAGAAAACTTAGAAAATATCAACACAGAAATAAATACTCTTGATAAAAAAGAAGATCAAAATATAATACCTAGTACATCAGAAATAAGAAAACCTACATATTATAAGAATAAGTTTAAAAGATATAATCTAAAGAATGAATATGACAAATGGACACCAAAACAAATAGTTAATAAAAATTATAACTTTTTAGACTTTTAGACTTAGATTGCGTAATAGATACAGGAAAAACAATACAATTATGGATAGGATATATGACAAAAAAATTATTAGATAATAATATAAATGTAATAGATGCACCAGAATATATAGAAAGAACACTAATAGGAACAGTGAAATTATGGTTTACAAATTTAACTGAAAATAGCAAAAGAATATTAAGAAGAACTGATAAACCTACAGAAGGAACATCATCAACAATAACTAAACTAACACCTATAGAATTATTAAAAAAATATGAAACAGATATAAAAGATGAATTTGGTAGTATGACAACAATAGAAGAAGAACAAAATGAAGAAAAAGATACAAATAGGAATTTAATGCTAAAATTAGCAATATGTAATATGTGTTACATAGATAAATATACTTGCGCATTTAAAGAATATTATTATAAATGAGCATATAATATAGAAGAAAGTAAAGAAATAAGGAAATTATATTTTAATAAATTACCCGAACCATTTAGTTCAAAAATACTAAAGAGTTGCGAAGAAGCAAAAATAGTAGATACTCTAGGAGCAAGAATAAAATTTTTACAACAATGGTATAGAAACTTATGTGAAAAATATAGAGAAGAATTAAAAATGGAAAAAACATTAATAAGAAATTTAGCATGTTGCAAAGATAAAATAGCACCCCAATTCGGATGTGAAGAAAGATATTATAAGAAAAGAAAAAGACATAAGAAATATAAGAAATATAAATATAAGAAACCAAGAAAAATATATTATGTAAAAAATTATAAACACAAAAGACCATATAGAAAAAAGAAATCTATAAAAGAATGTACTTGTTATAATTGTGGAAAATTAGGACATTTAGCTAGAGATTGTAAATTACCTAAAAAATATTAGAAATAAAAATAGAAAATACAGAATATATGCAGATAGATTATATAGATTATGAATTAGAGAGTGGGGATAGTATATATGAAATTTCAGAAAATGAAACAGATAATGAAATAGATAGTGAAATAGACGAATCAAATGACTGAAGAAGATATACAAACGAACCAAATGACTGAAGAAGATATAAAAATAATAACAAAGGAAGAATATTTAAATGATGAAAGAACAGACCAAAAAATAATATTTGACAGTAACATATTTGATGAAATAAAAGGAAAAGAATTAGACTTAAGTGTAAAAAAAATATTTAAAATACCAACGATAAAAAATATATTTAGTAGAAGAAAAGAAGAATACTACGTAGTAAGCCAAAAAGAACATATAATAGACTATAGATATGCAAAAGGTAAGGTTAGTATACCACTAGAACAAAAAGGATAATTAATAAAGAAATAAACGATATAAAAAGTAGAGACCCAATAAAATATGTACATCTTGGAGGTACAGAGATATTAATAAAAGCATGTTTCAGAGAAGGAATAGATAATCTGATTTGGATATTTTGAAACAAAAGATATAGAATATTTAGAATACCTTCAAAATAATATAGAAGAATTACAGAAACTAAGGAAAAAAAATAAAGAATACTATAGTAAAACATTTAACCAATTACCATATAATCACCCCCCAAGATATGAATATCGATAAAACTAACATAAAATATTTAGAGAAGTTAAGAAATATCCACACACAAATAAAAATAGATCTATTATACTATTAATAGATCTATTTATTACACAGATCTATTTATTACCCAAGTTATCCGCACCCCTTACCCCCTACAATTGGTATCAGAGCCTATGATGTTTAAAGTTACGAAAGTGGTATATTTGATAAAACTAAATTTAGATATTCCCCAAAATATTATTTAGATGAATAACGTACAAAAATTACCAAAATATAAAGAATTAAAGCAAATAATATCTGAAAAATGTAAAGAATTAAAAATAAGGATACAAAGACTACAATATAACATAATTGCCGGAGTTAGTAAAAACTCAATAAATGCACAAAAAGAAGAAATATCAAATTTAGAATCAACAATAGATAGTCTAAAATATACATACCAACATGATCTATTAACAATTAAATAAAAATGAACAAAGAAGAATTTATAATAAATGAAAAAATATATGAAAACCATGAAGGATTAAAAATAAAAATAGTATTTTCTAATCTAGGAAGAAGGTATAAGAAAATAGGTGAACATTTATATTTAATGTTAGAAAAAGAAGAATTAAAATTAGAAGATAAATTGACAGCTATGGTAAGAATAGAAAAAAAATGAAGAAATAAATAGAAAAAAAGAAAATAGAAAAAATAAAACAACAAACTACAGAAGAAATACGAAAAATAGAAGAAACTAAAAATAATAGGATTGCTGAATTAGAAAAAGAACTACAAATGCTAAAAGATTTGTATGAAAAAAGACAGAAAGAAAAAGAAGAAAAAGATATAGAACAAAAATTATTAAACGAAATAAATCAATTTAAAGAAAAATTAGAAATAAATACAATAGATATTGAAAAAACAGATAATTATGATTCAGAAGATAGTGAAACATATACAAAAATCTTAAAAAATACAAAAAAATTAGAAATCAATGAAAAACAAGAAGTAATTAATGAAGAAAATTTAGAAAATAGAAACACAGAAATAAATACTCTTGATAAAAAAGAAGATGAAAATATAACACCTAGAACATCAGAAATAAGAAAACCTACATATTATAAGAATAAGTTTAAAAGATATAATCTAAAGAATGAATATGACAAATGGACACCAAAACAAATAGTTAATAAAAATTATAACTTTTTAGACTTAGATTGCGTAATAGATACAGAAAAAACAATACAATTATGGATAGGATATATGACAAAATTATTATTAGATAATAATATAAACATAACAGATGCACCAGAATATATAGAAAGAACACTAATAGGAACAGTGGAATTATGGTTTTCCAATTTAACTGAAAATAGCAAGAAGGTATTAAGAACTGATAAACCTACATAAGGAACATCATCAACAACTACAACTAAATTAACACCTATAGAATTATTAAAAAAATATGAAATAGCTATAAAAGACGAATTAAGCAGCATGCCAACAATAGAAGAAGAACAAAATGAAGAGAAAGATACAAATAGAAATTTAATGTTAAAATTAGCAATATGTAATATGTGTTATAGACATGAGTATACTTGCGCATTTAAAGAATAGTATTATAAAGGAACATATAATACAGAAGAAAGTAAAGAAATAAGAAAATTATATTTTAATAAATTACCTGAACCATTTAGTTCAAAAATAATAAAAAGTTGGGATGAAGCAAAAATAGTAGATACTTTAGGAGCAAGAATAAAATTTTTACAACAATGGTATAAAAACCTATGTGAAAAATATAGAGAAGAAATAAAAATGGAAAAAACATTCATAAGAAATTTAGCATGTTGCAAAGATAAAATAGCACCTCAATTTGGATGCGAAGAAAGATATTATAAGAAAAGAAAATGACATAAGAAATATAAGAAATACAAAAAATCAAAATATAAATATAAGAAACCAAGAAAAAGATATTATGTAAAAAATTATAAACATAAAAGACCATATAGGAAAAAGAAATCTATAAAAAGAATGTACTTGTTATAATTGCGGAAAATTAGGACATTTAGATAGAGATTGTAAATTACCTAAAAACCCAAAAAATGAACAAATATTAGAAATAAAAATAGAAAATACAGAATATATGCTGATAGAATATATAGATTACGAATTAGAAAGTGAAGATAGTATATATGAAATTTCAGAGAATGAAATAGATAATGAAATAGATAGTGAATTAGATGAATTAAATGACTGAAGAAGATATAAGAATAAACCAAATAACTGAAGAAGATATAAAAATAATAACCAAAGAAAAATATTTAAATAAAGAAGGAACAGATCAAAAAATAATATTTGATAGTAATATATTTGATCAAATAAAAGGAAAAGAATTAGATTTAAGTGTAGAAAAAATATTTAAAATACCAACAACAAAAAACATATTTAGGAGAAGAAAAAAAGAATACTATGTAGTAAGCCAAAAAGAACATATAATAGACTGTAGATATGCAAAAGGTAAGGCTAGTATACCACTAGTAACAAAAAGGATAATTAATAAAGAAATAAACGATATAAAAAGTAGAGACCCAATAAAATATGTACATCTTGGAGGTACTGAGATATTAATAAAAGCATGTTTCAGAGAAGGAATAGATACACCAATAGAATTATACCTAGCAGATGATAGGATTATAAAACTTATAGAAAAAAATATAATAACTGCCATAAAAGGAAATTTCATATACCAAAAATTTAAATTTATAATCAGTGTGAATTATTCAGTAGCAATAACAGATAAAAATATAGATAAATCATTAGTATTATATTGGAACATATCAGGAATAGAACTAACCCCAGGAAGTAAAATATTTACAGCAAGATGTAAAAATCTATATGTATTAACAACAAAACATAAAATAACGGAAAAAAATAAAATTAACAAAATACAAATAGAAAGTCCTTTCGAACTATTTGTAAAAATAATTGATAATAATGATTATAGTTATAGAGACATAGATATAGAAGAAAATTTAGAAATAATAAATGATAGAATAAGTACAACAAAAAGAATAGCTTATGAAAAACCAGAATCATCAAGTTCATCAAAAAGAACAAGTTATGAAACAAGTTCAACAACTAATTTAAACCAATATTACATAACAGGAACAATAAATGAAAAAGAATATTTAATACTCTTAAATACAGGACAAGAATAAAATTATATAGCAAGATATCTAATAAAAAATGAGGAAATAAAATCTGACAATAATATATGCCCAGATCTACCAAGGAGCTTAATAAACACTAAAAATATAGCAGAAAAAAAAAATAACAATAGGAGTTAGAAAAATAAAAATAAAATTTGAAATAAAGGAAGAAATGCAAAAGGCAGATATAATATTAGGAATAAAATGGCTAGAACAAATAAAACCATATAATATAGAGCATACACAATTATCTATAACATATAACAGAGAGAAATTATGCTTAAGAAGAGCTTTAACGTGATATGAAAATATATGTATTAATGAAAATAGTAGTAGAAGGGTATTACAGTATATATTATACGCCTATGATAGATACAGGAGCAGAAGTTAATTTATGTAGATATAATTGTTTACCAAAAAGTAAATGGGATCAATTAAAGACACCAATAATAGTTAAAGGATTTAATAACAAAGGAAGCTTAATTACTTACAAAGCTAAGAATGTAAAAACACAAGTATGGGATAAAATATTAACAATAGAAGAAATCTATAATTATGAGCTAACATCAAAAGATATACTTTTAGGAATGCCGTTTTTAGATAAATTATACCCACATATAATAACTAGAACGGATTGGTGGTTTACAACACCATATAAACAGAAAGTCAGAGCAAAAAGAGTTACTAATAAAATACGAAAGAAAACTGATTGGATAAAAGGAAGTGAAAAAATTACGCAAAAATTAGAAAATATAAAAAATATTGAAGATACAATAGAATTGGTCGTATTTTCAATAAATAAAAAGGAAATAACTATATTTTCAATAAGTAAGATAGAAATAATTAAGAAAAAATTAGAACAATTATACAGTGAAGACCCATTAAAAGGATAGGAAAAACATAAAACCACTATAAAAATTGAATTAATAGATAAAAATAGCATAATAACTCAAAAACCATTAACATATAATTTTGACGATTTGAAAGAATTTAAAATGCACATAGAAGAATTATTAGAAAAACAATATATACAAAAAAGTAATAGTAAACATAATAGCCCAACATTTATAGTAAATAAACATAGTGAACAAAAAAAGAGGAAAAAGTAGAATGGTTATTGATTATAGAAATTTAAATGCAAAAACTATGACATATAATTACCCAATACCAAATAAGATATTAAAAATAAAACAAATACAAGGATATAATTACTTTAGTAAATTTGATTGTAAATCAGGATTTTACCATTTAAAGTTAGAAGAAGAATCTAAGGAATTAACCGCATTTATGGTACCACAAGAATTTTATGAATGGAATGTACTACCATTTGGATATAAAAATGCACCAGGTAGATATCAACATTTTATGGATAGTTATTTTAAAAAATTGCCTAATTGTATAGTATATATAGATGATATACTATTATATACAAAGACCAAAGAAAAACATTTAAAATTATTAGAACAATTTATGGATATAATAGAAATATCGAGAATAAGTTTAAGTGAAAAGAAAGCTGAAATTATGAAAAAACAGATAGAATTTTTAGGAATACAAATAGATAAAAGTGAAGTAAAAATGCAACAACATATAGTACAAAAAATAATAAATTCAAAAGAAGAATTAGATACAAAAAAGAAATTACAATCATTTTTGGGATTAGTAAACCAAGTAAGGGAATATATACCAAAATTAGCAGAAAATCTAAAGCCTTTACAAAAAAAATTAAAAAAGGATGTAGAATATAATTATAACGAAGAAGATAAAAAATAAGTCCAAAAAATAAAAACACTTTGTAAAGAATTACCAAAATTACAATTCCCAGACGAAAAAAGAAAATTTATATATATAGTAAAAGCAGATGCTAGTAAATGTAGTTATGGAGGAGTACTTAAATATAGATATGAAAATGAAAAAATAGAACATCATTGTAGATATTATTCAGGAACGTTTAATGAAACAAAAATAAAATGGGAAATAAATAGAAAAGAATTATGTTCATTATATAAATGTTTATTAACATTTGAGCCATATATTGTATATAACAAGTTTATTGTACGAACAGATAATACACAGGTACGTTAGTGGCTAACAAAGAAAATACAAAATTCAGTTACAACAAAAGAAATTCGGAGACTAGTATTGAATATATTAAATTTTACATTTACAATTGAAGTAATTAGTACTAACAAAAATGTTATTGCAGATTACATATCAAGACAAAGCTACACAGACTGATATAATAGAAAAGGATACTCTAGAAAAAATATTCAACACCTTAACTATGCTTTCAATGAAAGTGGACAGTATGGGTAATGAAATAGAAAAGCTAAAGACTAATGAAGTTAAACTGAAGTCTGAAGCTACAAATTAGCTAACTCAACAGTGTGTAGAGCTATGTCGATCGGAAGACATTAAAATTCCAGAGCTAGAAGGAGACGTTGGGATACTCCATAAAACCCATAACGTTTATCAATCTACAATTGCAGGTACAAGCAAAGGAGTTATTGGACAAAGATACCAGAATATGAACTTAAATAAGACATTTGAAAAAATATTTACACCAAAAATACAAAAAGACCTCTTGAACATACCCCCACAAATTATCACATATCGAGATAGTCTGAACCAAGATAAAAAAGTTTATAACTATACATCCCAAAAATACATAGAAAATATCTACCGAGTACAAACTTTTCTAAACACTAACCCCAGAGCTACAGATATCAAAGAACCCAACACAAACTATATAACCCAAAGATTACAAGGTCACAACAAGCTAATTGCACTACCTAAAACTAACCCAAACCTAATACAAACTTGTTTCGACTATGGATTATTAAATACCATATATACCCAAGATGGAGAAGAACTATCAGCTATGGAAGAATTACAAAAAATATTCAACACCTATAAAAAAGTAACCAAAGGAAATCTATTTTATATAAAGTGTTATATAGCACCAAAAGAGATATTATATGACGAGATAACACCAGTTATACAAGTTGTAAAAATAGGATTAACCAGAGATATGATTATACCAAAAGATATTGTGCAACAGCCAGAGATACCCAGAATCGAGATACCTGATTTTTATGCAAACAAATGACTTATTGGACTAGCTACAATTATTCAAGAACTAGCAAATAATTATACCAATGGAAACCGAATATGGAGCTATTATTCAAGAGATCATCAGATGATTTATTCAAATTCAAAAGAACTACGACAAGCGGATATGGAAGATGTTAGACAATGGATAATGACATTACTAAACCCAGAAAAACAATCTACTGCAAAAGCAATTAAGAGAGGATTTATTTCAGACGGATTATTGACAAGATATTGCAAGATAATTGGACACAAATATTCAGATCATCAATGTTCGAGATGTAATGGAGAAGATAATATTATCCCAGAAGTTCGGCTAGATTAAATAAAAAAAGAAGATAAGCATGCCAGCTGGAAAGAAGATAAAAAAATGCAGAAGATACGACAAGAAGAAGATATCACCGGAAACAATAATGGAGATAAAAGACAAGCTATTAAATTGTGAAAGCGACATGTAACAAACTTTCACAATTTTCTTTACGTAAATTATTAGAATTGTATAGACTTTTGACTATTATTAGTCTAGGCTTTAATTGATTTTTGTCTTTTTAGAAGACATTTAATAAATGAAGTTAGGTAGATGTAGATAATTTTTGAAACGTGTAAAATAACGAAGGAAAACTCTTGTAAAGTTTCAGTCTATAAATAAGAGGAACCGAAGGCATTGCAAAGAAAGCCTTCATGAGTTGAAGCACAAATATTCTCTCTTGTCCACAATAAATATTTTGCTTAGTTATTAAAAAATAGGTATATTTCAATGGAAAAAGCTATGGAGGAACAAAACTTAGAAATATCAAACATACCCGAACAGGTATATTTATTTATGATTATGAATAGCTAAATTCATAATTCCCAACAATCATGGTATGATAAAATAAATTCATGTTAGTTACTTTATAGTAGAATTATTCGAAGAATAATATGTTAAGAAGTTTATTAGCAAAGTGGAAAAAGAGAAAAATTCCTAAGAACTATGCCATCCTAAAGGTGAAACCAATGAGGCAAGAAGCCGTGGTGGGGAGTAACCAGAGTAGAGGCGTTGTTTAAGGGAAAAGTATCCAGATTACCATGCTAATAGTGACCGAAGAACATGTTATTTAAGAATAATCTAGTATATAGTAATCTAAGATGACCATATTTTGTTATGTATATGATTGAAGGGAATATTTTTAAAATAACAATTTTATGAAAATGAATAATTATTTATCTGATGTAATGGTAGATAAATTTAAAATACTTATTTTGTATATGATTAATGATATAGGAATAATAGATATAAGGAAAATCATATTAGAAAAAATATTCGGTAAAGATTATATAGCTAGAATAAATTACATACCACACTTACCTAATTACTCTTATAAATACCTACGTACACATCAACTATGATAAATCACATATATCTAGAATTTTGAAAAAAAGATATGAAAAATATACAATTAGTAGAAAAACAAATGAAAACAAATTCAGACAAATACATGAAAACTAAAGATATAAAACATAGAGAATTTCTTAATGAAAATATGCAAGAATTACTTAGACTAAAACAAACAACTAGAAAATATTATGAAAAAGCATTTAATCGAACTTAAATGACAGATGATATGAAAATACTTGTTTTATATATACTTAGAGATATAGAAATTATAGACATAAAGAAAATAATATGGGAAAAATTACAAGATTATGAAGAGGAAGAATTATTAAACAGTATAGAAAACTTACACATATATTATGAACATCAAAATTACTTAGATTCAGATGAATATTATTCAGAATAAATAAATGTTAGAATATAAAAAAAAATTAGAGAAAGACAAAATTGGATATATGAAGAAGTTAATTACAGAAATCAACTTGAAATAGAAAAAAGACAACTAGAAGAAAAATTACTTAAAATAAAATTAACCTTAGAAAAAGATATAGATAATAATTTATTTAATACATACGAAAAATTATTTGATACAGATGGAAAATTACCTATACATGAACAACAAATACTAGTTAATCAGATAAAGAACATAAACCTACGCATTGAATATAACAAAGTTAGAATAAAATATTACACAGAAATTGCTAAAATTTCAATAGGATAAAATAATAAACTACACAAATTAATGAATACATCTTACGAAAAGAATAAATCATTAAAAGATATTGAAACTAAACTATATAGTTTATACCTAGAATACAAAAGAATACACAGTACTAACGAAGATCCTAAAACATTAGATAATTTAATTACGATAATATCTAATTTAGAATATGAATTAATAAAACATCTTAAGTCAAGAAGATAAAAATGAAAATTAAACCAACCAATAATATACACGAAATAATTTACTTAAAAATAAATACTTATTAATTTAATAACTATTTATCATCTAGTAAAGTTACCGCGCCTAATCCGCACCCCCCTACTAAATTTGATATTTCATCTTTTTGTGCATTTATTGAGTTTTTACTAACTCCGGCAAATATATTATAATGTAGTCTTTCTATTCTTATTTTTAATTCTTTACTTTTTTCATAAATAATTTGTTTTAATTCTTTGTATTTTTGTACTTTATTCATTTAAACCATATTTATAATATTTTGGTGGATATCTAAATCTGATTTTATCATAATTAGGTGGTATGTGTCTCATTCGTCTAGATTTTAAATGGATTATTAATTTTGCTTCAATACTAGATATTAAGGTAATTAGGTAGGCTAATCTTTGTGGGTTTTCTTTTATTTTATTTAGACTTATATATTCTGAATAATAACTAATTAAAAATTCTTTAATTTTTCTAAAAGCTTCTCTATTTTTAAATGGTCTTCTAATAATTAATCAATATAAATTAAAAATTAATATGGATAGAAGAAACCCTAGAAAATTTAGGAAAAAGTACATGTGAAAGTTTATATAATTTAAAAAACTCGCTACGAGAAGAACAACACAAGATAATAAATAGCATTGAAAATCTAGAATTAGATATACATTATAGTACAATTAGGATAAATTATTATACAGAAATCTGTAACTCTGCAATTACTACAGGATAAATGATAGACTATGAATATTTAAAATATTAGAGACAAAATATGGATGAAATAATATTATTAGAAAAACTTATGAAAGATAATCTAATTGGATATTTTGAAACAAAAGATATAGAATATTTAGAATACCTTCAAAATAATATAGAAGAATTACAGAAACTAAGGGAAAAAAATAAAGAATACTATAGTAAAGCATTTAACCAATTACCATATAATCACCCCCCAAGATATGAATATCGATAAAACTAACATAAAATATTTAGAGATAAAATATTTAGAGGAGTTAAGAAATATCCACGCACAAATAAAAATAGATCCATTATACTATTAATAGATCTATTTATTATACAGATTTATTTATTACACAAGTTATCTACCCCTTACCCCCCTAATATTGGTATCAGAGCTATGATTTAAATGAATAAAGTACCAAGATACAAAGAATTAAAACAAATTATTTCTGAAAAACGTAAAAAATTAAAAATAAGGATAGAAAGATTAAGTTATAATATATTTGCTGGAGTTAGTAAAAACTCAATAAATGCACAAAAAGATGAAATATCAAATTTAGAATTACAAATAGATAGTTTAGAATATATATATCAACATGAACTATTTACAATAAAATGAACAAATAAGAATTTATAATAGATGAAAAAATATATGAAAATCACGAAGAATTAAAAATAAAAATAGTATTTTCTAATCTAGGAAAAAGATATAAGAAAATAGGTGAACATTTATATTTAATGTTAGAAAAAGAAGAATTAAAATTAGAAGATAAATTGATAGCTATGGTAAGAATAGAAAAGGGAAATGAAGAAATAAATAGAAAAAAGGAAATAGAAAAAATAAAACAACAAACTACAGAAGAAATACGAAAAATAGAAGAAACTAAAAATAGTGGGATTGCTGAATTAGAAAAAGAACTACAAATGTTAAAAGATTTGTATGAAGAAAGGCAAAAAGAAAAGGAAGAAAAAGATAAAGAACAAAAATTACTAAACGAAATAAATCAATTTAAGGAAAAATTAGAAATAAATAATATAGATGTTGAAGAAACAGATAATTATGATTCAGAAGATAGTGAAACATATACAGAAATATTAACAAATACAAAAAATTTAGAAATCAATGAAAAACAAGAAGTAATTAATGAAGAAAACTTAGAAAATATCAACACAGGAATAAATACTCTTGATAAAAAAGAAGATCAAAATATAATACCTAGTACATCAGAAATAAGAAAACCTACATATTATAAGAATAAGTTTAAAAGATATAATCTAAAGAATGAATATGACAAATGGACACCAAAACAAATAATTATTAAAAATTATAACTTTTTAGACTTAGATTGCGTAATAGATATAGAAAAAACAATACAATTATGGATAGGATATATGACAAACAATTATTAGATAATAATATAAATGTAATAGATGCACCAGAATATATAGAAAGAACACTAATAGGAACAGTGAAATTATGGTTTACAAATTTAACTGAAAATAGCAAAAAAATATTAAGAAGAACTGATAAACCTACAGAAGGAACATCATCAACAATAACTAAACTAACGCCTATAGAATTATTAAAAAAATATGAAACAGCTATAAAAGATGAATTTGGTAGTATGACAACAATAGAAGAAGAACAAAATGAAGAAAAAGATACAAATAGGAATTTAATGCTAAAATTAGCAATATGTAATATGTGTTACATAGATGAATATACTTGCGCATTTAAAGAATATTATTATAAATGAGCATATAATATAGAAGAAAGTAAAGAAATAAGGAAATTATATTTTAATAAATTACCCGAACTATTTAGTTCAAAAATAATAAAGAGTTGGGAAGAAGCAAAAATAGTAGATACTCTAGGAGCAAGAATAAAATTTTTACAACAATGGTATAGAGACTTATGTGAAAAATATAGAGAAGAATTAAAAATGGAAAAAACATTGATAAGAAATTTAGCATGTTGCAAAGATAAAATAGCACCCCAATTCGGATGTGAAGAAAGATATTATAAGAAAAGAAAAAGACATAAGAAATATAAAGAATATAAAAAATCAAAATATAAATATAAGAAAACAAGAAAAAGATATTATGTAAAAAATTATAAACACAAAAGACCATATAGAAAAAAGAAATCTATAAAAGAATGTACTTGTTATAATTGTTAAAAATTAGGACATTTAGCTAGAGATTGTAAATTACCTAAAAATCCAAAAAATAAACAAATATCAGAAATAAAAATAGAAAATACAGAATATATGCAGATAGATTATATAGATTATGAATTAGAGAGTGAGGATAGTATATATGAAATTTCAGAAAATGAAACAGATAATGAAATAGATAGTGAAATAGACGAATCAAATGACTGAAGAAGATATACAAACGAACCAAATGACTGAAGAAGATATAAAAATAATAACAAAGGAAGAATATTTAAATGATGAAAGAACAAACCAAAAAATTATATTTGACAGTAACATATTTGATGAAATAAAAGGAAAAGAATTAGACTTAAGTGTAGAAAAAATATTTAAAATACCAAAAATAAAAAATATATTTAGTAGAAGAAAAGAAGAATACTACGTAGTAAGCCAAAAAGAACATGTAATAGACTGTAGATATGCAAAAGGTAAAACTAGTATACCACTAGTAACAAAAAGGATAATTAATAAAGAAATAAATGATATAAAAAGTAGAGACCCAATAAAATATGTACACCTTGGAGGTACAAAGATATTAATAAAAACATGTTTCAGAGAAGGAATAGATACACCAATAGAATTATATTTAGCAGAGGATAGAATTATAAAACCTATAGAAAAAAGTATAATAACTACCATAAAAGGAAATTTAATATACCGAAAATTTAAATTTATAATAAGTGCGAATTATTCAGTAGCAATAACAGATAAAAGTATAGATAAATCATTAGTATTATATTGGAAAATATCAGGAATAGAATTAACCCCAAGAAGTAAAATATTTACAGCAAGATGCAAAAATTTATATGTATTAACAACAAAACATAAAATAACAGGAAAAAATAAGATTAACAAAATACAAATAGAAAGCCCATTCGAACAATTTGTAAAAACAATAGATAATAATGATTATAGCTATAGAGACATAGATATAGAAGAAAATTTAGATATAATAAATGATAGAATAAGTACAACGAAAAGAATAGCTTATGAAAAACCAGAATCATCAAGCTCATAAAAAAGAACAAGTTATGAAACAAAAGAACAAGTTATGAAACAAGTTCAACAGATAATTCAAACCAATATTACATAACAGGAAAGGTAAATGAAAAAGAATATTTAATACTCTTAAATACAGGACAAGAAGAAAATTATATAGCAAAATATCTAGTAAAGAATGAGGAAATAAAAACTGATAATAATATATGCCCAGATCTACCAAGAAGTTTAATAAATACTAAAAATATAGCAGAAAAAGAAATAATAATAGGAATTAGAAAAATAAAAATAGAATTTGAAGTAAAGGAAGAAATGCAAAAAACAGACATAATATTAGGAATAAAATAGCTAGAACAAGTAAAACCATATAATATAGAACATACACAATTAACCATAACATATAACAGAGAGAAATTATTCTTAAGAAAAACCTTAACATGAAATAAAAATATATGTATTAATGAAGATAGTAGTAGAAGGATATTACAGTAGATATTATACGCCTATGATAGATACAGGAGCAGAAACTAATTTGTGTAGATATAATTGTTTATCAGAAAGTAAATGGGATAAATTAAAAACACCAATAATAGTTAAAGGATTTAATAACGAAGGAAGCTTAATTACTTATAAAGCTAAGAATGTAAAAACACAAGTATGGGATAAAATATTGACAATAGAAGAAATCTATAATTATGAACTAACATCAAAAGATATACTTTTAGGAATGCCGTTTTTAGATAAATTATACCCACATATAATAACTAGAACGGATTGGTGGTTTACAACACCATGTAAACAGAAAGTAAGAGCAAAAAGAGTTACTAATAAAATAAGAAAGAAAACTGATTGGATAAAAGAAAGTGAAAAAATTACGCAAAAATTAGAAAATATAAAAAATACCGAAGATACAATAGAACTGGTCGTATTTTCAATACATAAAAAGAAAATAACTATATTTTCAATAAATAAGATAGGAATAATTAAGAAAAAATTAGAACAATTATATAGTGAAGATCCATTAAAAGGATGGGAAAAACATAAAACCACTATAAAAATTGAATTAATAGATAAAAATAGCATAATAACCCAGAAACCATTAACATATAATTTTGATGATTTAAAAGAATTTAAAATGCATATAGAAGAATTATTAGAAAAATAATATATACAAAAAAGTAATAGTAAACATAATAACCCAGCATTTATAGTAAATAAACATAGTGAATAAAAAAGAGGAAAAAGTAGGATGGTTATTGATTATAGAAATTTAAATGCAAAAACAATGACTTATAATTACCCAATACCAAATAAGATATTAAAATAAGACAAATACAAGGATATAATTATTTTAGTAAATTTGATTGTAAATCAGGATTTTACCATTTAAAGTTAGAAGAAGAATCTAAGGAATTAACCGCATTTACGGTACCACAAGGATTTTATGAATGGAATGTACTACCATTTGGATATAAAAATGCACCAGGTAGATATAAACATTTTATGGATAGTTATTTTAAACAACTACCTAATTGTATAGTATACATAGATGATATACTATTATACGCAAAGACCAAAGAAGAACATCTAATATTATTAGAACAATTTACGGATATAATAGAAAAATCGGGAATAAGTTTAAGTGAAAAGAAAGCTGAAATTATGAAAAATCAGATAGAATTTTTAGGAATACAAATAGATAAAAGTGGAGTAAAAATGCAACAACATATAGTACAAAAAATAATAAATTCAAAAGAAGAATTAGATACAAAAAAGAAATTACAATCATTTTTAGGATTAATAAACCAAGTAAGAGAATATATACCAAAATTAGCAGAAAATCTAAAGCCCTTACAGAAAAAATTAAAAAAGGATGTACAATATAATTATAACGAAGAAGATAAAAAACAAGTTCAGAAAATAAAAATACTTTGTAAAGAATTATCAAAATTACAATTTCCAGATGAAAATAGAAAATTTATATATATAGTAGAAGCAGATGCTAGTGAATGTATTTATGGAGGAGTACTTAAATATAGATATAAAGAAGAAAAATTAGAACACCATTGTAGATACTACTCAGGTACGTTTAATGAAACAGAAATAAAATGGGAAATAAATAAAAAAGAATTATGCTCATTATATAAATGTTTATTAGCATTTGAGCCATATATTGTATATAACAAGTTTATTGTACGAACAGATAATACACAGGTACGTTGGTGACTAACAAAGAAAATACAAAATTCAGTTACAACAAAAGAAATTCGGAGACTAGTCTTGAATATATTAAATTTCACATTTATAATTGAAGTAATTAGTACTAACAAAAATGTTATTGCAGATTACATATCAAGACAAAGCTACACAGACTGATATAATAGAAGAGGATACTCTAGAAAAGATATTTAACACCCTAACTACGCTTTCAATGAAAGTGGACAGTATGGATAATGAAATAGAAAAGCTAAAGACTAATGAAGTTAAACTGAAGTCTATATCTACAAATCAGCTAACTCAGCAGTGTGTAGAGCTATGTCGACCGGAAGACATTAAAATTCCAGAGCTAGAAGGAGACGTTGGGACACTCCGTAAAACCCATAACGTTTATCAATCTACAATTGCAGGTACAAACAAAGGAGTTATTGGACAAAGATACTAGAATATGAACTTAAATAAGACATTTGAAAAACCATTTACACCAAAAATACAAAAAGACCTCTTGAACATACCCCCACAAATTATCACATATAGAGATAGTCTGAACCAAGATACAAAAGTTTATAACTATACAACCCAAAAATACATAGAAAATATCTACCGAGTACAAACTTTTCTAAACCTTAACCCCAGAGCTACAGATATCAACCCAACACAAACTATATAACCCAAAGATTACAAGGTCACAACAAGCTAATTGCACTACCTAAAACTAACCCAAGCCTAATACAAACTTGTTTCGACTATGGATTATTAAATACCATAGATACCCAAGATGGAGAAGAACTATCAGCTAGGGAAGAATTACAAAAAATATTCAACACCTATAAAAGAGTAACCAAAGGAAATCTATTTTATATAAAGTGTTATACTGCACCATTAGAGATATTATATGACGAGATAAAACCAGTTATACAAGTTGTAAAAATAGGATTAACCAGAGATATGATTATACCAAAAGATATTGTGCAGCAGCCAGAGATACCCAGAATTGAGATACCTAATTTTTATGCAAAAAAACGACTTATTGGACTAGCTACAATTATTCAAGAACTAGCAAATAATTATACCAATGGAAACCGAATATGGAGCTATTATTCAAGAGATCATCAGATGATTTATTCAAATTCAAAAGAACTACGACAAGTAGATATGGAAGATGTTAGATAATGGATAATGACATTACTAAATCGAGAAAAATAATCTACTGCAAGAGCAATTAAGAGAGGATTTATTTCAGACGAATTATTGACAAGATATTGCAAGATAATTGGACACAAATATTCAGATCATCAATGTTCGAGATGTAATGGAGAAGATAATATTATCCCAGAAGTTCGGCTAGAATAAAATCAAAAAAGAAGATAAGCATGCCAGCTGAAAAGAAGATAAAAAAAATGCAGCAGATACGACAAGAAGAAGATATCACCGGAAATAATAATGGAGATAAAAGACAAGCTATTAAATTGTGAAAGCGACATGTAACAAACTTTCACAATTTTCTTTACGTAAATTATTAGAATTGTATAGACTTTTGACTATTATTAGTCTAGGCTTTAATTGATTTTTGTCTTTTTAGAAGACATTTAATAAATGAAGTTAGGTAGATGTAGATAATTTTTGAAACGTGTAAAATAAGGAAGGAAAACTCTTGTAAACTTTCAGTCTATAAATAAGAGGGACCGAAGGCATTGCAAAGCAAGCCTTCATGCGTTGAAGCACAAAATCTCTCTTGTCCACTACAAATATTTTGCTTATTTATTAAAAAACAGGTATATTTTAATGGAAAAATCTATGGAGGAACAAAGCTTAGAATTATCAAAACTACCAGAACAGGTATATTCATTTACTATTATGAATAGCTAAATTCATAAATTCCTAACAATCATGATATGATAAAATAAGTTCATATTAGTTGCTTTATAGTAGAATTATTCGAAAAATAGCATGCTAAGAAATTTATTAGCAAAGTGGAAAAGGAGAAAAATCTCTATGAACTATGCCATCCTAAAGGTGAAGCCGGTGAGGCAAGAAAGCCGTGATAGGGGAGTAACCAAAGTAGAAGCGCTGTTTAAGGGAAAAAGTATCCAGATTACCATGCTAATAGTGACCGAAGAATATGTTATTTAAGAATAATCTAGTATATAGCAATCTAAAGTGATCATATTTTGTTATGTGCATGATTGAAGGAAATATTTTGAAAATAGCAATTATATGATAATGAATAATTATTTGTCTGATGTAATGGTAGATAAATTTAAAATACTTATTTTGTATGTGATTAAGGATATAGGAATAATAGATATAAGGAAAATCATATTAGAAATAATATTCGGTAAAGATTATATAGCTAAAATAAATTACATACCACACTTACCTAATTACTCTTATAAATACCTACGTACACATCAAGTATGATAAATCACATATATCTAAAATTTTGGAAAAAAGATATAAAAAATATACAATTAGTAGAAAAACAAATGAAGACAAATTTAGACAAATACATGGAAACTAAAGATATAAAATATATAGAATTTCTTAATGAAAATATGCAAGAATTACTTAGACTAAAACAAACAACTAGAAAATATTATGAAAAAGGATGACAGATGATATTAAAATACTTGTTTTATATATACTTAGAGATATAGAAATTATAGACATAAATAAAATAATATGGGAAAAATTACAAGATTATGAAGAGGAAGAATTATTAAACAGTATAGAAAACTTACGCATATATTATGAACATCAATATTACTTAGATTCAGAATAAATAAATGTTAGAATATATAAAAAAAATTAGAGAAAGGCAAAATTGGATATATGAAGAAGTTAATTACACAAATCAACTTGAAATAGAAAAAAGACAACTAGAAGAAAAATTACTTAAAATAAAATTAACCTTAGAAAAAGAAGATACAAGTAATAATTTATTTAATACATACGAAAAATTATTTAATACAGATGGAAAATTACCTATACATGAACAACAAATACTAGTTAATCAGATAAAGAACATAAACCTACGCATTGAATATAGCAAAGTTAGAATAAAATACTACACAAAAATTGCTAAAATTTTAATAGGATAAAATAATAAACTACGCAAATCAATGAATACATCTTACGAAAAGAATAAATCATTAAAAGATATCAAAACTAAACTATATAGTTTATACCTAGAATACAAAAGATTACATAGTACTAACGAAGATCCTAAAACATTAGATAATTTAATTACGATAATATCTAATTTAGAATATGAATTAATAAAACATCTTAAGTCAAGAAGATAAAAATGAAAATTAAATCAACCAATAATATACATGAAATAATTTACTTAAAAATAAATACTTATTACAAAATAACTATTTATTATCTAGTAAAGTTACCGCGCCTAATCCGCACCCCCCTCTTATATTTTGGACCTAGTCCTCTAGAAAAAAGTAATAACAATGCTTTCTTCATTAACAGGTTGGTATATGGATACAAGACCATCATATATAACATTGAATTCCTCAAAATAATCACCTACTTTTGTGCATCCCAACTTTATGTTTTGCAATTACTGCTTAATCTAAAATTTGTTGTCTTTGGTTTCCTAAAGATAGGCTTCTTTAAGGCATTCCCACACGTCAGTTGTAGTTTTCCAACCAAAAATAAGATACCTAATTTTCTCTAACATTTTGGTAAAGATCCAACTCATCAAAAGTATATATTTTTCTTTCCAATAACTACCATCACGACTCACAACAGCCTTTTCAGTTGCATTAGTAGTTGATGAAGTAGTTGTTCTTGGTTAGTACTTTTTGATCAAACCAGAATTAGTATCTCACATGCTGGACTTGAATCTAAAATAATAACATGAATACCAGACTCAAACTAGAAACAATATCATTATAACTGTCAGACTTAAACCGGTCTTAATATCTTAGTTGTCAGACTCGAACAATCTTAATAACTTCATATTACAAGCCTAGTCAAAGTTGGAAAATGCCTAAATCCTTTTCGATCTCAAAAATATAAATAAGATGATGTATGAAGGCATACTGAGTCTACAAGGAACTAATTATCACTTCAACCTAAAGTGGGCCAGATGGGCCCTTCTTTAACCCCAAAAGTTTATTCTAAGGTAGTTTTTACCACAAGCTAGACAAAGGTTTCAAAATCCCACTACAAGATGCAAAATAAGTCTAGTTGAGTTGTAAGATAGAAATTCAACCTTAGGAATGTATAGTTAAGTCAAATCTACCGAATTATGAATCTCTTATTGGCTAAATAATACAAATTTCTCTAAACAACATCAATTCGTAGTTCCCAACCCAAAACTAACATAATATCATACCTATACCATAATAAAGCTCAATATAATATGAAAGTAAGACTAGCCTATGTAGATGCCAAAGAATTCCCAATAAAGCCTGCAATAAATAATTCCTTATAAAGCCCGCTAAAGTGGAGATTTTTCCTTTTTGAGATGCCTTCGCAAGATGGCACACTATCAAAATACTGATCTACATAATAAATGAGAAAAATGATACCTATTTTTCTAATTATGCTTTGGGTCCAAAGTCCAGTCAAAATCTCACGTGGGATACACTTGCAGAATCACACTTTCAAAATTGTCAACACGTTCCACTATGCTGAAGTTATTTATCCTCAAGAATGCCTAGATTTTGAGATAAAATAACATCACGATCAACCCATCAACATGATACGAATTTATGACTAAATCGAAGAATAAAATCAATAATTAAATAGAAACTTACAATGATCTCGATGAGGAAACAACCTTTCCAAGCGCACCAATACCCCACAATCACCCAATGATAAATCTCCAAGTGAAGGAGCGCATCCACAAAAGATGGCAGTATAAAATAAGGGTGCACGAATGAGGTAGCTTATGCTTTTTTTCATCCTCACTGCAATTTCTCACTTTCTAGGACTTTAATGCTTTTTGGACTTAGAGAAAATAGGAGAAAGTAGGGTAAGGGCTGAAATAAATACTCATATGGTTACCTTTTAAGAGGTCACTTTACCACTTAAGTAGCCACCAATAAAGTATCATATGGTCGCTTAAGCAATATCCGCCCCTCGTCGACCTCTGCTTTAGCGGGCAACATGTCACTTAAGTGATGTTAACTAAAGCGGAAGGTCCTCTGCTAAAGAAATGGTGTAAAAGAGTAGCCTTAGCCTCTAAAGCATCAACCTTTTAAGTAACCAAAGGTCCACTTATGATGTTGCACCTGTTTAGTCTATGCACTAGTTGAACATGGATTTTTTCCAAGTTTCCATCGATCCCTCAAGATTCATTCAGCATCTCATAAATTCAATCAAACTATGCTATGGTATCAAATTTGATATTCCAAACTTAACAGTGCCATTGAAATTTTTGTTCGAAGTAATTTGGATGAAATATGGTGCCCACACCCATGGGCCACTTTTATGAAAATCCATCCCATAGCTCGGATGAGTCCAGAAGCTTCGAGACCTAAAACAAAGGTCCCCCCACCTAAAATTGACATTCAAGGCTTATGGAACTGTCATATTTAAAATACAAGATCACTTATTTGAAGTTTATATCCAATAGCCAATCCTTACTAGTGAAGACTTCAAAATAGGAAATTGACTCTAAAAATAAATACACTACCTGATAACAAAACTTTCAGCTCCAGCAAGTCATAAATTACTTGGGGCAGCTATAGGAAAGCTCTAAATGGAAAAAAGTATGGAAAAGCAGAAAATAACTTGAAGGGTCATTACAATATCCACTACTAAAAGAACATTCATCCGAAAAAGTTAAGGTGGATGTACATGAAGGCTCGAACAGGTGGGATTAATATGATCGCATCACACTCTCGATATCTCAAGTAGCCTCCTCTACTGGGTGGTGTCTCCAGTAAACCTTAACTACCGGAATCTCCCTAGTGTGCAACCGCCTAAAATCTCTAGCTTACATGAGTATCCTCTATAAAGGTCAACCTCTTATCCAACTAAACCTAGTTCTATCAAACCATATGTGACTTATTGAGGATGTAACACCACAACATAAAAATATGAAAAATTTGATGAACAATGGCAAAAACTGGGGGCAAGGCCAGGTCATAAGCCATATTTCCAACTGTGCAAAGTATCTCAAAAAGTCCAATATATCTTGGGCTTAGTGTGCCTTTCCTTACCAACCTCACAACACCCTTTATGGGAATTACTTGAATAAATACTTGGTCTCCTACTTCAAACCTCAAGGAAAAAAGTCTACAATCTGCTTAAGCCTTCTACCTATTATAAGTTATGCTCAGTCTATCCTTAATCACCCAAACTCAATCCAATGACTATCAAAGTAAGTCAGTACCATAGACCAAACCTCATAGATCTCAAACCATCTTATCGGATATCAATAATGCTAAAATATAGTGCCACAAATGATTCTCGACAATACCTGCAATATAGTGCCACAAATGGTACCATCACAGTACTCAAATAGGTAGTTATTATTATAGGCAAACTCCTACAAATGAGGGTACTTATTTTTTACCGTTGCCTTATTCAACTGTCGGTAATTAATACATATCCAAAAGGAACCATCCTTCTTACGCACGAATAAAATAGGTGCAACCCACAGAGACACACTAGGAATGATAAAACTCTTATCTAAAATATCCTTTAGTTGCTCTGTAAGCTTCTTTATCTCATCTCGAGGCATTCTATATGGAGAAAAAGAGATTAGGTGAGTGTTCAAAATAAGATCAATCCCAAAATCAATCTCCCTATAAGGAGGGAGACCAGGAAGGTCATTAGGAAAGACCTCAGGAAATTCATTCACCACCGAGACAGAATGCAAAGAAGGACCCTCTAAGTTAGAATCTTTAACCCAGACTAGATAATAGAAATACCCCTTGGAGATTAATCTCCGAGCTCTAAGAAATGATATGAACCTCCACTTAAACACTAGAGAACCTCCCTCCAACTAAATATCCAACTTATTTAGGAATTTAAACACAACTTTATGGGTCTAATAGACTAGAAAAGCATATCAGGAGTGCAACCAATCGATCCTCAATATAGCATCAAAATCTGCCATATCTAATTCAAATAGATCCACCTGCATTTTCCTTACAACCAACAGATACCAGACACTCCCTATAGACTCTTTTAGAAATCACAGAGTCACCTACTAGTGTAGAAATAGAAAAAGGGTCAGCAACACACTTGAAACCAAAACCAAAATAAAAAACCATAAATAGGGTCACATAAGAGTGAGTGGACCCCGAATCAAGTAAATAAAACACACTACGAGAAAAGAGTTTCAACATACCATTCACGACATCAGGTGATGCCTTGGACTTTTGTTGGGTAGTGAGAGCATAGATATAGTTCAGACAAGTGTCGGAGCCAGATGGTTCACTCTTTTATGTCGGAGTTGAAGAAGAGAAGACCAAAACCTTATTTTTCCAAAGGCAACCTTACTAATAGGAGATTTTCTAAGCATGTTCCTTGGCTGAACACAGTTAAAGCACCTGTCCCTTCCCTCATCCCACAAAAACCAATATAATCGACCATAAAATCTGCAAGGAGAATATGATGGAGGTGATTGGGACCCACTAGCCTGAGATTAGGCACCATGTGCCCTATAGTTGTCTCTATCATGGAAATTCCTATCACTCGATAGCTTTGGGTAGGGAGAACTAGCCATTGCGTAAGACCTCAAATTGCCCCACTTCTTCTTAGGAAACTTTCCACTATCCCTCCACTATATTATTGGACATCCTCGACTAAAAAAATCTAGATTTCTTATCCTTCCTTTCTACTATCTCAACCTTCTTCTTCTTCTTTTCCTCAAACTGATTCATGCACACAACCAACCTAGAGATATCCATGTCCTTATTCAACAAGGTAGCCTTACACTCAAAAATCAAGTCAATGGACAACCCAAAAGTAAACTTCCTTATCCTAGATCTCATGCTAGAAACCAACTCTGAAGCATACCACGATAACTTGTGAAACTACAAGGCATACTCTATGACTAACATCTTACCTAGCTTCAGATTTACAAACACTTCGATTTTCAACTTCCTCAAATCCTAAGGAAAAAAGTTGTCTAGAAAATCATTAGAAAAATCCTTCCATAAAAATGACTAAACATTGGCACCCCTTGCCTGATCCCATTCCTTGTACCGCTGGTATGCCACATCTTTCAATTAGTAGGCAGTAAACTCCACACCCTCCATATTAGTAGCATGCATAACATAGAAAACCTTTTCCATCTCATCTAGAAAACCTTAAATAACTTCCTCAACCCTAACACCAGTAAAGGTCGAAGTATTTAACCTCATGAATTAGCCAACCCTTGTGGCCTCAAAAGATGGAGTGGTAGGAACACAATGCTCTGACTGAGAATCTACTAACTTTACTAAAATATGAAAGGACTGACAAAACTTAATGTTCATAACTTAAGATTGAGGAGATCGAGAAGGACTAGATAAAACTGGTGGAACTCCAAGACAATCAGGAATTGGAACCCTAGACTCGGTATAGATCCAATAAGTATAATATGTACCATCAACATTGTCCTCAAGTGGGACAGAGGAGTTTCTATGAGCTTCAAATTGTTGAGGAGGCATAATCTGAAAAGCGAACAAATAGGAATTAGAGAAGCTTTTAGGACTTAGACACTACATCTTGAAAATAGAACATAAGAAAGAGAAAAATTCCTAAATTTCTTGTAGTCTCCCCCTTATGAGTGTGGTATTCTACACACCCTTAAAAGAGACTCTACTCGATCCGACTTTGTGGACTCCCAATTGTCCATGAACCTAGGTTTTTGATACCAATATAACAAGACTCAAACTAGGGCCTTGTCGTGTTAGGTTAGTCAAGTCCAATCAGGACCCAAGACCACCCCAAATACCCAACCATAATCGCCCTGCAACCTATGTTAGATGAATTCTGAACATATAACAAGATAGAACAATAATAAATCAAAGGAATTAATTAAAGTCTCTAACCATAATCAAACAACCTCAATCAAATATCCAACTGGTGCCAACCATAATTTTAAGAGAAATACAAAGGTTGACACCAATACCGACAATGCCTAAGTCCATAGTAGTCCAATAAAGCATCTATCCAAAAATAATAAATATTTGGTTGGGACATGCCCCCAACCATAGGCAAAAACTAAGGTCCAAGTAACAAAATAATGTAGAGAATTCCATAGCATGAAATGGTGTCTTTTCGAGTATGGAAGCTCACCACTTTAGTCTAACACAAAGTTGTCCTCGAATATTAGTCACTAAGCAGGAGGAGTAATATAGTCGATTCCTGTATCACGTGGGGATACAATGCCTGAAGAAGATTAGCGGAATGAATGCTAGCATGTATTCAGGAATAAGTATAAAATAAACTCATTACTCAAAACCAAAGTAAATAACCATATGCAATCACACATATATATACATATATACTATGTCGAGAAAGGTAATCGAGTTTAGCATGCATCTAAAACCTTAACCTGGGTCTTATAGCTTTGCCATCCTAAACCCACTAATGGCCTATATCGGTCCAGTGTTAACCCCTGAATGGGACATAATACGTGTAGCTTCATGAACTAGAGATAACATAGGGGACGGGGATTCCCGTATACCCATCACTCTCCATGATACACATATACAGGTGTAGAATGGGGGGATTCCAATGTACCCCATAATCATAAGGTCACCAAGAACAACCCTCATGTTAGTAAACATGAGTTTGCAGTGTTCGTCCATCAAACTTATATCTTCACGGCTAGCTATCATGACCCTTTTTTATTGCATAATTAAAATATTTAGCAAATAAACAACCATTTACCAAGGAGTCTTTTAATTAGGAATTAATCATTGGTATCATCATACCAATATTAGAGCTTGCAAGTCTATCCATTTATGCCATACAAAAGCCATTAAACCAATTCGACTCCAAGGTTTCAAATTAAACCAATACCAGGGCCTTTCCATTCTATTTAAAATAAACTAAACTGATTTAAGTTCCATTACCATATTGTGAAAATTGATGGTTTCAAGAATAGTAAAACTATGTGACAAAAATCATTCTCATTGACTTTTTAAAAAACACGTTTAGGGCATATAGTTTCCAAAACCAAAACCAAGAACCAATGGACCATTACCATGCAAACACATGTTCAAACCATAATTATAACCTAAAAAAACCATAAGTAAAACATGGGAAAACATTATCCAACCAAGAACAACAAAAACCCCCAACATCTATTTCAAAACCAAATCAATACCCCAATAATACTATGAAAATCATTCATTAAAACATGATTTTAGTTAAACTAACAATTAGGGAGGAGTAAATTGCCTTAGACACAAAGATTCACAAAGAGATTCTGATCCTTAATCCTCTAGATGACCACCTTGAAGAAACCCTAGCCTAATTTTCTTTAGAAGTTTTTTATAGAGTGTTTTGATCTTTTAAAATGTAGAACGAGGGACAAAATATTGTTATAAGATGTGTCATCTTAAAGTCTTGGGATGGGAAAGGTCTAAAATACCCTTACCTTAAAAGGTATAAAAAATATAGGTGGGTACGATTGGACCCTTCAACTCGTCAACACATTTTCTGAATGGTACCCTCAAGTCGTCACAATATTAGAAAGTTGGACACCATATTCTATCCAAAATAATACTCCCTATATCAACTCGTGTCTTTACCCTAGGCAGAACATCAAAGGCTAGACACTAAATAATATATGATTGGACTCAACCCTATCATCATATCAACATACGAATCATCACCACCAACCTATAACCATAATAGAAAACCAACCACCAAACACTGGATACCTTATGAGTTATGTCACCTGACTCGTACCCACACCATACAACTAGTATGGTGAGTCGTGTAATGGTAAAAAATCTCAAGACTCAAGAAATTTATAAGGACCAGAACCCAAGGCATTTAAATAATCCATAAATATTACATATGATCCTCTCGACTCCTTAGAAACATAAGAATCTCATATATGAAAACAATCATAAAGAGCCCAAATAAGGTTTGAACATGTGGTTCATCAAATCTATGAATGTAGTTGGGCCATTGGTAAACCCCAAAGACATCACTAAGAATTTATAGTGGCCATAGTGAGTCCTAAAATCTTTCTTTGGGATGTACTCCACCCAAATTCTCAACTAATAGTACCCAAATATCAAGTCAATCTTAGAGAACACCACCACTCCCTGAAGTTTGTCAAATAAGTAATTAATTTGAGGCATAGTTTAACTATTGTAATGACCCTTCAAATTATTTTCTATTTTATTGCTTATTCTTACTGATAGAGTTTTTCCATAGATTCCCCAAGTCATTGTTGACTTTCTTGAACCAATAGTTCAGTTACCTGGTGGTTCGTTTGGTTTATAGAACTACTTTCCCAATTTGAATTCTTCATGGGTTCTAATTGACCACCGGGCAAAACCTTTAGTAAAATGACCTTAAATGCAAAATACGACTTCTCCAACGTGTTTGGAATGTCAAAATTTATGTGGTTACATATCTCATTATCTCAAAATAGTCTCTAAAAGCATCTTGAGGCATTGGCCGAAGCCTGAAACCAAGTTCTAAGCTTTCCGGGCTTCAGTCATAGCCTAATAAAGGGAGATATGCGACCGCAGCCAAGTGGGGTCCGCGACCGCGCTACAGGAGGACTGGTAAAATCCTATTTAAAGGTTGTCTTGCCCAAAATTTTAACTATTTTGTGCCTTCCTCTTGAGCTCTAAACCATAATAGAGTGTAAAATCTTCAAAGTGAATCTTGTGTATTGACTAGGAGATTGAATAAGTTGTGTAATCCATTTTTTCTATAAATCTAACATAAGATTCCTTCTAGTTTGGTGTTAGTTCTTGATTTCTACAACACAAAACCCGTGTTTGAGGCTCAATTGTAGCCACAAATGTGATTGATTTACTCAATTTTTTTAGGTTTATAGTTCCTTAATAATACTTGAGCAATGGTTTGGTCTCAAAAACACATTTCCTGAAGGTGGGACCCACTTGGGGGTTAGGTATTATTTTAGACCCATGGCATAATGGTGCCATAATGGGTGTTGTTAATCTTGTAATGATGCTTAGATTATGTTGCTGATAGCTTGGCTCATAGAAGAAGATTCAAGAAAAGGAATGTCAAAGCTTGTTGGTACATGAGTTACTTGGACTCAAGGTAGGTTAGGCTTACTAGTAGTTAGATTGAGCTTAATTGTAGTACATTTATGATATCTTATGAGATTGGGTGGGTTCTTAGATGATATATAGGTGAATGGTTATACTTGGGATTAGTTGATCCTCATAGGCTAATAAAATTATAAAATGTGATGCTTGACTATAGCCTAGAACCTTGGATAGTTCTACTTGTAGTATCATGAATAGTATGAGAATACTTTAGTTGCTCTAGTAGAGGAGAATGATGTTTTTGACTAACCATAAGAATATATAGACCTAGATATGACTAGTTATGAATTGGCCTTTGTGTTTGGGGTAACTTAGAAAGGATACTTGAAGAATATTTTCCCTCATAGGCCTAGTAAGGATTGATAAGCCCTTATGATATTATTTAGATAACCTAGCCTAATTTCAGGTAGAAGTTAGTCTTGTAGAAGTAAACTTTTGCATTGGGATTTAGGAGTGGTACTTGACCCACCTTAATCTTGAACTATGTAATTCCTTAGTGACCAAGATAATTGAGGGACATCTAAGTTATGTTATTGAGGTTATTATCATCAAACATGATTGTCGATTAGGCATGTGGTTGATGGTTGGATAATGTGTATACTTGATTGATTATCTTGTTGTCGTGATATGGATAACATTGTAAAGTCTTGTAAATTGAACCTATGGTTATTTTATCACTTGGCGTATTGATGAGTTCACTAAGTGAACCTCTAATTCTGTTTCCACTCTTGCTATGGCGCAGGACTAATGATTAAGCAAATATTTATGTAAAGTATTTTCCTTAGGGGTTAGTATGTGAAAAACAGAGGTAAAAGAGGTATCTAGAGCTCATGTATTTGGCTTATGATTGACTTTCTAATAAATATGTTAACCTTGGAAAAATGATGATTGCGTATATCATTTAGATACTCATGCCCATGCATCTACTAATATTATGTAGTGATTATTAATTGTAAAATACGATGTTATATTTTACCTTATATCACTTATACTCTATAATTGTGGGTTTTATATGCTTATTGATTGACTATATATGTATGTGTATATCATTGCCTTGAAGGATGTGTTGATGTTATAATAATGTTTGATAAATTTTGAGGATATAATGATGTTCTGATGATACCAGGTGAATCTAGAGGATATAATGATGTTATGATAATTCCCTATGAATGCGGAGGATATAACAACGTTATGATAATGCACGATGAATTCGGAGGATATAATGATGTTATTATAATGCTTGATGAATCCGAAGGATATAATGATGTTATGATAATGCCTGATGAATTCGGAGAATATAATGATGTTATGATGATGCCTAGTGAATCTGGAGGATATAATGATGTTATGATGATGCCCGGGAAATTTGGAGGATATAATGATGTTATGATGATGCCTCGTGAATACAATGGATATAATAATGTTATGATGATGCCTGGTGAATTCGGAAGAGGTAATGCTAAAATGATGATGCTTGGTGAATCCGAAAGAGGTAAAGATATTATGACGATGTTATATGTGGTGAGTATATATATGAATGCACGATTGTATGTGAGGTTATGCCATGCGTGGCTAAGCCTATTTGTGTACTTGGGATATGATGTCTTCCTTTTAAATTGTTATCCATTCTTTGTCATTAATTACTAGATCAGAGTTGTGACCCATGTTAGTTCTAATTAGTACCTACAAGTAGATTATGTCGAGTTTTGGGTTAAGGCTAATTTATATGAGTAGTCTTATGTAGAACCAAGGGCTCACCTAGTAAATCTACTTGACCTGGATAAATGTTTACGTTATGGAATTTTGCCGAGTAAAGTGGCATATGTGATAACTAGTTATCTCTATTAAATGACTATGACTTAAAGGCTAGAAGCCTAGTGGACTAGTTAATGGATCTTACTTAGATAGAATATGGAAACTAGTCCTTAAGGTTGTAACATGCTCAATGATAATAGACCTAGTATTATATGATGAGTGGTTAAGTTGACATCTAGTATGTTTGTGGTGGTTTAATTAATGACTTATATAATTAGGAGGCTAACTAGAAGATGGATTTGAGATGGGTGAATAAATAATAATGTTGGTAACTTGTAGCTTTTCCTTATTGATGACTAGTAAACTATTGGACTTGCAAACTAGTGGCTCATGAAAATAGAGGTTAGCTAGTATAAGCTAGACATGAAGTTTATTAATGAGTTAGAGACTAAATAACTATATAACCATGTTATGGTGATATCATCTTCGTTGTGCCAAAATATGGTACTGATGATGATTATAAACCTCGGTAAGAGGCCATAGAAGGAATGTACAATCCGTGGTTTTGGTAAGTTACTTTTGTAGTTGTACCTTGATATGTTGATGGATTGATATTTTGGTGTGCTTTTTGGTACTATGGGATGCCGTGATGAGTTCTATGTTTGTATTCCTTGAATGTACTTCCCGGCGGTATGGGACGTCATGGTATGTTCTTTTGCTTTATACTCTAATGATAGTAATTATGTTGATTATGGTAATTACAAGATTGTTATTGCATATATGTGTCTTTACACTTCCAAAATGATTACTTATGTTGTATGAAAGTAAAGGTATATGTGGATATGGAATGTCATACTATTGTTCTAGTTGATTAGCTATTTAGACAGTAATAGCGAGGAAGATTTAGGTTCAATTTTGTACCTTGACTTTTAAGTTATTGTCTTACTCTATATTGTCATTATATAATAATTTAGCTCAGAAAACCAATGATGCCTACTTATTACCCGTGTTTTAGTACTCATACTACACTTCTGTACCTTTTTGGTATAGACCTGAGTTCTAGTTGCCACCGTTGAGTCAAGATCATGCGGTGTTGATCTTTAGGAGATAGGGTGAGCTCTTAGAGTTCAATTTGACCTTTTCCCCTTCTATTCTTATTATATCTTTTGTATTCGTGATGAATGTATAATACTATTTAGGACTATTAGACATTGAGTTGTAATTTTTTTTGTCGAACATAGAGATGCTCTTGTACTAATACTATAAGGTCATAGGATTGGTTTTTGAATGATAGTTGCTTCTTTTTGGAATATTGTTATTCTATTGAGTTTCCATATATGGTCTATGTTGGACGTTCCTACCAAGGTAACCCATTGCATTAGCTCTGGGTTACGGTGTTGGCTTACCAACTGGTGGGTTATGGTATATGCCATTATGACTTGAAAATTATGTCATAACAAATTGGTATCAGAGCCTAGGTTTTACCGATATGATTGGTACAAGACCAAGTGTCTAATAGAGTCTTGCAGATCAGAACATTGACGTCGATTTCTGATCTTTTGGAGGTTATAAGATATTCTTTAGAATCCCTCACTGCTTTCTCTCATATCATGCTAATATTCTAAGTTGGTTTGTATGATATTCTTTGTAATTTACTCTTTCACAAATTCCCAGGACTCGTTCTATAGTTATACATGAGGGGAGTCCCAAGACCTAGACTTGTGATATGTTTTTAGTTAGGGATCAGGGTGGACTTCCCTCGAACCCTATTTCTACACCCATGATAGAGGCTCCTCCACCTCAGCCAGTTGTGGGACAGGGACCAGCCCAAACTCTACGAGGATTCATTCCCTCTTCTTTTCTTAGAGATGCTTTAGTTCAGCTGTTGGGCATTGTTTATGCTTCACAAACTACTAGGACAAGAGTGCAGCCTATAGTTGCAACTCCTAGAGTTGAGGTTCCTTATATTCCCGCAGTTGATCAGCCGACAGTCGCTCAGCCAATTGTGACCCTGCCTACTATGTCTGCTGAGGAGGAGAAGAAGCTGGGTAGATTCTTGAGGTTGGCTGCACCTAGTTTATCTGATGCTCCTAAAGAGGATGCATTTGAGTTTCTGACTGCTTGTGAGGATAGGCTTGATGGGTTAGACATTGTTGAGAAACATGGTGTGGATTACACAATATTTTAGTTGGACTTATCTGTTTAGCACTGGTGGGGAGATTTTGTGAGTTTTAGGCCAGTTGGATCTTCCCCTCTCTTTTGGGCTCTATTCTTTGAGATATTCTTGTAGAAGTGTATGCCACTAGCCTTGGATATCTCTTGAGAAATCAATTCTCTAGATTAGAGTAGGGTTTTATGACAATCGCTGAGTATGAGCCGTGTTTCCATGAGTTAGGCATACGACTTCTATCTTGGATACATAGTATGATAGAGTTTGCTACTTTATGAGAGAATTAAGACTTCCTATTTGGATGGATACTCAGAGTTTGGTTACTATGGGTAGGAGTTTTGCTGAGGTTTCTGATCATGCTAGAGTGATTGAGGACATGCAGTGTGAAGGCCATACCAAGAGGCCAAAGTTTCAGGGCAGATTTAGTGGGAGCCATAGTAGTTCCTGATTTAGGGGTGGTATTCTTTATGCTAGACATTCTCCATGTCTATCTTTTTAGCCTCAAAGTCAAACTAGTCGACCAGTTCAGGCAGTTCTTCAGACCGCTGATGAGGTTTAGTTTATTACTAGTGGTCGCCTTATTAATGGTGGTGATAATTCCTTGAGAGGTTCATCAATAGGCTATGCTAGGTGTGGTGGCTATGTCAAATCAGTTAGAGTGGTGAGTTTTAATTTTGCTCATGATTCTTATTTTACCTATAGACTTTTCGATCATTTCTATAGATAGTGCCTTAGTCATGGGGAAAAGGTTGTTTCAACCCAAAGAGCTACTCCTATTAGGTCAGTTTATTCTTCAGGTAAAGGTGGTTTGCAAGGTCATATGGATGGTTACCCGGGTGCTCAAGGTGGTACTCAGGACAGAAAGAAAGGAGATTAATCAGGTCCTCAGCCAATTGGCTAGCGTGGCCAGTTGTATGCAGTACCTAGTAGACCCGAGACTGAGACTTTGTATGCTGTAGTTACATGTGCAATTTTAGTTTGCTATAATTCAGCTCTTGCTTTATTTGATCCTGGATCCACTTATTCTTACATATCTACTTTATTATGCACCCTGGTTGGAATTAACTAGTGATTTATTATCTATGCCTTTACGTGTATCTACTCGCGTAGACTATTCTTTAGTAGTAAATCAAGTATTCAGATCATGTGTTATGACAGTTAGGGATGTTGATACTTATCCTGATCTTTTTATTCTGGATATTTTTTATTTCAATGTGATTCTGGGCATGGACTGGTTATCCCACTTTCTTGCAGTCATGGATTGTTTTTCCAAGACCATTACATTAGCCATGCCCAACATTCACCCAATCGTGTGCTAGGGTGCGATTAGCCAAGAGCTGATGGGGATTATTTCTTATGTTTGTGCCAGACTGCTTATATCGAGGGTTTGCGAGTTTTATCTCTCCTATGTATATGATACCCGTGTAGAGAGTCCAACACTTAACTCTGTTCCTTTGTGTGTGAGTTTCCAGATATGTTTTTGATAGATCTTCTTGGTATTCCCCCTGGCTATGAGATTGAGTTTACTATTGACCTTGAGCTTGGCACCCGACCTATTTTTATGGCACGTTATCATATGGCTCCTGTTGAGCGTATAGAGCTGAAATCCCTACTTTAGGATCTTCTTGGTAAGGGTTTCATTAGATCAAGTGTGTCCCTATGGTGATCCCATATTTTGTTTGTAAAGAAGAAAGATGGGTTGATGCGTATGTGTATTGATTATAGGCAGCTTAATAAAGTGTCGGTGAAGAACCGTTATCCTATGCCTGTATTGATGATTTGTTTGACTAGCTTTGGGGCACAGATAGATTTTCTAAGATAGATTTGAGGTTTGGTTATCATCAGTTGAGGATTTAGGCTGAGGATATCCCAAGATGGCCTTTAGGACCCGTTATGATCACTTTGTGATCTTGGTGATGTCTTTTGGGCTGACTAATTCCCAAGCCGCGTTTATGGACTTGATGAATAATGTTTTAAGACCCTATCTAAACTCTTTTATTATCGTGTTCATTGATGAAATTCTTATATATTCGAGGAGTGGTGAGGAGCACACTTGAGGATTATGCTCCATCTTTTGAGAAAGAATGTGCATTTTACCAAGTTATCTAAGAGCGAGTTTTGTCTTGAGTCAGTGTTATTTATTGGACATGTAGTGTCCAAGGTGGGTATTATGGTAAACCCGGCTAGGATTTAAGTTATTTGACGTTGGACTAGGCCTACGTCTCCGACTGTTATAAGCAGTTCTATTAGTTTGGGTGGTTATTATAGGAACTTTGTTGAGAGCTTTGCTACTATATCATCCCCTATGACTAGATTGACTCGGAAGGAAGTTCCTTTCCATTGGTCCAAGGAGTGTGAGTCTAGCTTTGGAAAGCTTAAGGATTGTCTCACATTAAGCCCAGTGTTCGACCTTCCAGTTGAGAAGGAGGGATTCACAGTGTTTTGTGATGCATCTTGTATTGGTCTTGGATGTATTTTGATGCAACGGGGTCGTGTCATTGCCTATGATTCTAGACAACTAAAGGTGCATGAGTGAAACTACCCCACTCATGATTTGGAGTTGGCGGTGGTAGTTTTTGCACACAAGATTTAGAGAAATTACTTGTAAGGTGTGCATTGTGAGATTTTCATCGACCATTATAGTAGTCAGCATCTTATGGCCCAGAAAGTTCTTAATGCTTGCTAGCACAGATGGATGGAGTTGCTAAAGGACTACAAAATTTCCATCTTATATCATCTGTATTAGGCGAATGTGGTGGTTAATGCCTTGAGTTGCAATGTAGTGAGTATGGGTTGTTTGCATGTATATCAGTTTCTTAGAGGCCCTTACCACATGATATCCAGTCCTTAGCCAATTTGATGGTTCACCTTGATATTTTAGATCCTACGAGGATTTTGGCATGTGTGGAGGTGAGGTTCTCCCTATTTGAGCAAATTCATAATCGTCAGTTTGAGGATAGTAAGTTGTGTCTTCTTCGTGATTTGGTGATAAGTGGTGAGTCTTAAAGACACACCATAGATTCTAAGGGTATCTTGAGGTTTCATGGTTATATTTGTGTTCCTCGACATGATGATTTGATTAGTCAATTCCGTATGAGTCTCACAGCTCAAGATATTCTATTCATCTCGGTAAGGCCAAGATATAGAGGGATTTGAGGCAACTTTATTATTGTGATGGTATAAAGAGAGATGTGACAGACTTTGTAGCTTGTTTCTTATGTTGTCAGTAGGTTAAGGTTGAGCATCAGTGTCTAGGTGGTTTGACCTAGCGGTTACCCATTCCTGAGTAGAAGTGGGAAAGGGTTTCCATGGACTTTATTAGAGGTTTGCCTAATACTTCCCATGGTTATGATGGTATTTGGGTTATTGTGGATCATTTCTCTAAGTTAGCATATTTCATTCCTATTTAGATTAACTTCAGTGCTCAGAGATTAACCCAGATTTATGTTTGAGAGGTAGTTTATTTGCATGGGTTCCTTATGTCTATTATATCAGACCATGGTTCTGTATTTACTTTACAGTTTTAGAGGGCATTTTAGGAGGAGTTGGGTACTCTAGTGGATTTAAGTATAGCCTTTCATCTGCAGATGGATGGTCAGTTCGAGCGGACTATTATTGTGCTTGAGGATATGGTCCAAGCTTATGTTATAGACTTTGGAGAGTAGTGGGACCAATACTTAGCATTGAAAGATTTTGCCTACAACAATAGTTACCATTCAAGTATTGAGATGGCGACTTATTAGTCTTTGTACGTTAGGAGATGTCATTCTCCTATAGGATGGTTTGAGACTTTTGAGGTTAGAACCTATGGTATAAATTTTCTTTAGGACTCATTGGATAGAGTCAGGGTGATTAAAGATGGGCTGAGAGCAGCCCAGAGTAGGTAGAAGACCTATGCTGATCGTTGACTCCGTACCTTGAGATTCAGAGTTTGTGATCGGGTGACCCTTCATGTTTTACCTATGAGAGGTATGATGATATTTGGGAGGAAAGGTAACCTTAGCCCTCGCTATATTGGTCCTTTTGAGATCCTCCGTCTAGTGGGCATGGTGGCTAATGAGTTATCATTACCTCCAAACTTTGTCGTTGTTCATCTGGTGATTAATGTCTCTATATTACTGAAGTATATTCCTTATCCTTCTCATGTAATTAGAGGGGACTTGGTTTAGTTAGACGAGCAGTGACCTTTGTGAAGGAGCCCATATTTATTTTGGCTAGTGATATAAGGCGACTATGTTCTTTAGAGATTCTGGTAGTCGATGTTCAGTGGAGGCACCGCCCAATAGAGGAGGCTACTTAGGATATCAAGAGTGAGATGCATGCCCAGTATCCTTATTTGTTTGATACTTCAGGTATCTTTTTCGTCTTTAACTTTTGCGGAAAAAAGTTCCATAGTAGTGGATGTTGTAATGAACCTTCAATTCATTGTGCATGTTTTTGTTTATTCTTGTCGATAGAGCTTCTCCATAATTGGCCCAAGTCATTAGTGACTTGCTAGAATTGATAGTTTGGTTACCTGGTGGTTCATTTGTTTTTTAGAACCACTTTCCCAATTTGAAGTCTTTGTTGGTTCTAATTGACCATCGGGCAAAAAATTTAATGAAACAATCTTAAATGCAAAATCTGACTTTGCCAACACGTTTGAAATGTCAAAATCTGTGTGTTTACATATCTCATTTGCTCGAAATGGACTCTGGATGCATCTTGAGGTATTGGCAGAAGCCCAGAACCAAGTTCCATGATTCAGTCGTAGCCTGGCATATAGGGTGATACCACGACCGTGGTAGGAGAGGCAAAAATGCAGTATCGTGACTGATGCCAAGCGAGGTCAGCAACCATGCTAGCAAAGGTCTAGGAAAAACCCATTTAAAGGTTGTCTTACCCAAAATTTTATCCATTTGGTGCCTCCCTCTTGAGCTCTAAACCTTAATAGAGTGTAAAATCTTATAAGTGAGTCTTGTGGGTTGATTGGGAGCTTGAATTACTTGTTTAATCCATTTTTTCTACAAATCTAAGGTCAAATTCCTTCTAGTTTGGTGTTAATTTCCTGATTTCTAGACCAAAGACCCCTAGGTCTTTGAGGCTCAATTTTATCCTTAAATGTGATTGATTTACTAAAATTTTTATTGAGGTTTATAGCTCCCTAATAATAGTTGAGCAATGGGTTGGTCTCAAAAACTCATTTTCCGAAGGTGGGACCCACTTGGGGGTTTGGTGTCATTTTGGACCCATGGCATAATGGGTGTTGTTAATCTTGTAATAATGCTTAGATTATGTTGTATATAACTTGGCTCGTGGAAAAAACTTCGAAAGAAGGAAAGGCAAAGCTTTTTGGTTCGTGAGCTACATGGGCTCAAGGTATATTCGACTTACTTGTAGTTAGATTAAGCTTAATTGTAGTATAATTATGATATCTTATGGGATTGGGCGGGGTCTTAGACTATAAATGGGTGAATGATAATACTTGGGATTAGTTGATCCTCGTAGGCTAATAAACTTATAAAATGCGATGCTTGACTATAGCCTAGAACCTTGAGTGGTTCTACTTATAGTCTCATGAATAGTATGAGAATACTTTAGTTTCTCTAGTAGAGGAGAATGATGTTGTTGACTAACCTTAAGAGTATTTTGACCTAGATATGACTAGTTATGAATTGGCTTTAGTGTTTGTGGCAACTTAGAAAGGTTACCTGAAGAAGATTTTCCCTCATAGGCCTAGTAAGGATTGATAAAACCTTATGGTGTGATGTAGATAATGTATCCTTATTTTGGGTTGAAGTTAGTCTTTTAGAAGTGAACTTTGGCATTATTGGGATTTAGGAGTGGGACTTGACCCACCTTAAGCTTGAACTATGTACTTCCTTAGTGACCTAGATAGTTGAGGAATGTCTAAGTTGCGTTATTGAGGTTATAATGGTTAAACACGATTGTTGGTTATGCATGCGGTCGATGGTAGGATAATGTGTATACTTTATTGATTATCATGATGTCATAATATGGAGAGCCTTGGAAAGTCTTGTAAATTGAAACTACGGTTATGCTATCGCTTAGATTATTGATGAATTCACCAAGTGAACCTCTAATTATGTTACCACTCTTGCTATGAGCCAAGCCTAATGATTAAGAATTAGTTTATGTGAAGGACTTTCCTTTGGGGTTGGTATTGTGAAAAGTGGAAGTAAAAGAGGTATCTAGAGAGCATGCACTTGGCCTATGATTGACTTGCTAATAAATATGTTAACCTTGGAAAACTGGTGATTGTGTATATCATTTAGGTACACATGCTCATGCATCTACTTATATGATATAATGATGACTAATAATAGTAAAACATGATGTTATGTGTTACCTTACATCATTTATACTCTATCATTGTGGGTGTATATGCTTATTGATTAACTAAATAGGTATGTGTATATTGTTTTATTGAAAGATGTGTTGATATTATGATAATGCTCGATAAATTCGGAGGAAATAATTATATTATGATGATGTCCAGTGAATTCGGAGGATATAATGATGTTATGATAATGCCCGGTGAATCCGTAGGATATAATGACGTTATGATGATGCCCGGTGAATCCGAAGGATATACTAATGTTATGATAATGCCCAGTAAATTCGGATGATATAATGAAGTTATGATGATGTCCGGTGAATCCAGAGGATATAATGATGTTATGCTAATGCCTGTCGAATCCGAAGGATTTAACGACGTTATGATGATGCTTGGGGAATCCAGAGGATATAATGATGTTATGATGATGCCTAGTGATTCCGGAGGATATAATAATGTTATGATAATGCTTGGTGATTCCGGAGGATATATGATGTTATGATGATGCCCGGTGAATCTGTAGGATATAATGATGTTATGATGATACTCGGTGAATCCTAAGGATATAATGATGTTATGATGATGCCCAGTGAATCTGGGGTATATAATGAAGTTATGATGATGCCCGGTGAATCCAGAAGTGGTAATGATGATATGTGTGGTGATACTATATATGAATGCATAATTTTATATGAGGTTATGCCGTTTGTGGGAAAACCTATTTGTGTACTTGGGATGAGATGTCTTCCTTGGTAAGTTGTTATCAATTCTTTGTCATTAATTACTAGATAAGAGGTGTGACCCTTTTTAACTCAAATTAATAACTAGAAGTAGATTATGCCGAGTATTGGGTTAAGGCTAATTGATATGAGTAATCTTTTGTAGAACCAAGGGATCACCTAGTAAATCTACTTGGCTTGGGTAAATGGTTACAGTATGGAATTTCTCCTAGTAATGTGGCTTATGTGATGACTAGTTGTCTTTAATAAATAACTATGACTTTTAGGCTAAAAGCCTAGTCAACTAGTTAGTGGACCTTACTTACCTAGAATATGGAAACTAGTCTTTAAGGTTGTAACATGCTCAATGATAATAGACCTAGTATTGTATGATGAGTGATTAAGTTAACATCTAGTATGTGATGTTGTAGTGTCTTAATTGATGACTTATATAATTAGGAGGCTAACTAGAATATGGCTTTGTGATGGATGAATAAATAATAATGTTGGTAACTTGTAGCTTTTCCTTAATTGATGACTAGTAAACTATTTGACTTGCAAACTAGTGGCTCATGGAAATGGAGGCTAGCTAGTATAGGCTAGACATGATGTTTATTAATGAGTTAGAGATTAAATAACTATATAACCATGTTATGGTGATATCAGCTTCATTGTGTGAAATTGTGGTATTGATGATGATTGTAGACCTCGGTAAGAGGCCATGGAGGGAATGTACAACCCGCAGCTTTGGTGAGTTGTTTGTGTATTTGTACCTTGATATGTTGATGGATTGATCTTTTGGTGTACTCTCTGGTGTTATGGGATGTCGTGACAAACTCTTTGTTTGTTTTCCTTGAGTGTACTTCCCAGCGGTATGGGACGCCACGGTAAGTTCTTTTACATTATACTCTAATGATGGTAAATGTATTTATTATGGTAATTACATGATTGTAATTGTATATATGTGGATTTATGCTTCCAAAATGATTACTAATGTTGTATAAATGTTGTAGTATATTTGGATATGGAATGTTGTACAATTGTTTTAGTTGATTAGAAATTTCGACAGTGATACTGAAGAAGATTCAGGTTTGATTTTGTACCTTAACTTTAAGTTATTGTCTTACTCTATATCAACTTTATAGCATAATTTAGCTTAGACAACCGATGATGCATACTGTGTACTCGTGTTTTGGTAATCATACTAAACTTCTGTACATTTTTTATGCAGGCCCGAGTTCTTGTTGTTGCCAGTGAGTCGAGATCATGTGGTGTTGATCATCAGGAGACAGGGTGAGCTCTTGGAGTTTGCTTTTTCCTTTTCCCCTTATATCCTTATTCTGTCTTTTGTATTCGAGACGAATATACAAGACTATTTAAGACTATTAGACCTTAAGTTGTAATATCTATTGTCGAACATAGAGATGCTCCTCTACTAATACTATCAGGTCATGGGATTGGTATTCGAATGTTAGTTGTTTCTTTGTGGAATGTCGTTGTTATATTTTGTTCCTATATAGGGTCCATGTTGGACGTTCCTACCAAGGTAACCCATTGCATTAGCTCTGGGTTACGGAGTTGGCTAACATATTGGTGGGTCTTGGTAGGTGCCATCATGACAAGGAAAACGGGTCGTGACACCTATTTTTTACTGTCACTATATTCAGTTTCCTTTAATCGATACACATATGCAAGGAACCATTCTTTTTCTTCACACACAAGATAGGAGCACCCTAAGGTGACACACTCAGCCTAATTAAATCCTTACCTAGAAGATCCTGAAGCTAAGAATTCAGCTTAATAAGCTCGACAAGAGCCAAAAGATAAGGTTCCATAGAAATAGGTCGGGGTTTTGGATCAAGATCAATAATAAACTCAATATCATGCATAGGAGGAAAGTTAGGCAGGTTGGTAGGATAAGGAAACTCACGAACTATTGGAGCAACATCAAGCCTAGATCTCTCCACACTAATATCACAAATTTAAGAAAAATAATACTTACAAGCCCTTAATGATTATCCTAACCCGAACATAAGAAATAATCCCTGTCAGTGTGCCACTAATAGATCCCTGCCACACAATTGCGACTAATAGATCCCTGCTACGTAATTGGTGTATTTTGGGCATTTATAATATAACGATCTTGGTGAAATAATCCAAGACCGCATAGTAGGGGGTAACAATTCGATGCCTATAATCACATCAAAGTCCACCATATCTAACACAATAAGATCACCTTGAATATTAAACTCTCGATTGACATGCCCCAAACGTCGGGCCATGTCGTATGGGCACCTCAAGAACACAAGTATCGGAGGTCACCCCGTAACCCAACCTAAACACTTCATCATATCATAGGAGTCTATGGAACTCCAATTAACAAGTTAAGATTGCGAATTAATATCATAAGTCAATACTAGATTCATTTTAATAACTATTCCAAAGTTCACAGTTGTTCACAATACCTCTATACAAAAACGAAGTCAATAAATGTATAGGTCGGGACAAGCCCCCAACTGTAGCCAAACCAAGTCTTAAAGAGACTATGCCTGAACATAAGGACAAAGAGATAAATGTCTTCCGAATATATAAGGAAGATCACCCTTTCAAGTAAATGCACAAACTGCTTGATCATCTAATCACTGCGCAGGAAAAGAAGAAGATGCTCCGGCGCCTACATCGCGTGGGGACATAGCACCTGAAGATGATTAGCGGCTGGAACTCTAGCATATAACTCAAGGATAAGTGATAAGATAACATGATCAATCCACAAGAAGTCAATATATCACATTTTATCACATTCATACACTTATTTATACATATGCATATACCATATACCAATCAAGATATCAAGGCTCATCAACATTATCAAGATTCATTCATTAGACGTAAGGTGGAGGACTACCACCTTTCACGCTTATCGATTCACCATGCTTAATATACCAAGGAATTTAGCAAAATTTACATTATCATTAGACCGGGGACTTTAACCACGTACAGACATTCATTATGCTAAGGTATGAATCCCTAAAAAGGTCCTTGGTTAAAATCTGGATAGTCTACACATGCATGGGTACAACTCCCCCTTACGGCTCACATAGCAGTCATGACCTAGGGTACGAGTGGTACCCTAACTCGTACCCTAGTCTTCTCCTAGGTCAACCACACTGGTTAGGGTACGACTAGACACTCTTGAGTCGTATACAAAGGTTATGACTCATGACTTAACTCGTATAGGCCACCCGTAACCAAAATAGTCCACATGGTTTGAGGCCCCTCTCTTCATGGTTGAGTTGCATACGACTCGTATGCATTGGTTACGATTGAGGAAAGGTCAATTCATAGAGAAACCAGTATACTACCTTAGTATTCTATCTAGGATACTAGAGGGAAAGAGAAGAAGGGTACGAGTCGTGACATATGGTACGACTCAATCCTTTCAACCGTACCCACCCTGTAGACACCAAAAGTTGTTGTTCTATCAAGGGTTCAATTCTAGGTGCTTCAATTATCCACCCCCCTGGACCATGCATCCTCGAATTAGGGGTGAGGCAAGCATAAACACAAGTTAACACACTAACATTCATCAACCAACCCTTACAAAAGTTAGAAACAAGCACACCACAAGGACAAAACACAACATATATCATGATTATCACCAATCACCCAAAATTTTTTGCAAGGACACATTCTTGGGTGTTTCATCCTCTCCCACTTAGGATCATTCATCCACGAATGATGGATAAGACAAGCTCATTCTCGAGTTAACACATTAAAATTCATCAAAACAATCTCCACATAATTGAGGACAAGGTACAAAACAAGGATACAATTCAACATATATCATGGTCATCATCAATCAACCATTTCATTTTATTGGTCTCGGGACTCCAACCCATCACTTATAAAACACTTATTCATTTCATTACTTAGGGACTCCAACCCATCAACTCATCAAATATATAGAGAAACTCAAAGCATTGGGGACTTTACCCCATCATCTATCAGGAACATAGATCAACTAAAGGTATTATAGATTTAAACCCATTACAGTAAGAGCACACATAATTTCAAAGCATTTGGGACTTGAACCCCCTGCCTAACAAGACACAATTCAATTCACACATTGGAAACTTTAATCCATTGTCTAAGAATGATATACATAAAAGTAAGGAAATCAACCCATAATTCCATCACAAGCTTCTGGAATGGGAAATAAATACGGGTACTTGGACATCATGTCTTTTTCCACCTCCTAAGTAGCTTCCTCAGACATTTGGTTCCTCCATAGAACCTTCACCAAAGCCCCATATTTTATTCGAAACCGGTGAACTTGACGATCCAAGTTCCTCATTAAGACCTCCTTATAGGACAAGAAGTCTGAGATACCAACATCTTTTGAGGGAACAACAAGAAAGGATCGCCCACATATTTCAGTAACATAGACACATGGAAAATCGGGTGAATGTAGTCCATACTAGAAAGGAACTCCAACTCATAGGCAACATTGCCAACCTTCTTCACAATAAAGAAGGGACCAACATACCATGTACAAAGCTTCCCTTTTTTTATAGAATTGTATCCCTCCCTTCATGGGAGACACTTTCAAGAATACTCAATCTCCCACACTAAACTCTAAGTCCCTACGCCTCACATCCACATAGGACTTTTGGTAACTTTGAGCGGTTTTCAAACTATTCCTAATCACCTTTACTTTCCCTAAGGCTTGGCGAACTAAATAAGTGTCAAGCAACTTAACCTCTCCAACTTCGTACCACCCAATAGGATATCGACATCTCCTATCATAAAATGCCTCAAAAGGCGCCATACTAATGCTAGAGTGGTAACTATTATTATAGGAAAACACAATCAAAGGCAAGTGGTCATACCAAGCACCACCATAATAAATTACAAAAGACCGCAACTTATCCTCCAATGTTTGGATTATTCTCTTGGCTTGACCATCTGTTTGTAGGGGGAAAGTGGTACTAAGTCACACCTTAGTTCCTAAACCTTTTTTGAACAACTTCCAAAAGTGGGATGAAAATAAAGGACCACAATCTAAGATAATAGACATCGGAGTATTGTGCAACTCACGATCTCCATAAGATACAACTTAGCATAATCTTCTGCAGAGAAATTATTTCTCACGTGAAATATGAGTGGACTTGGTCATTCTTTCAATGATTATCCAAATTGAATCATATTGATTCCGATATCTATGAAGACCGGTAAAAATATCCACACTAATAGCCTCCGACTTCTACTCCGGAAAAGCTATCTCTTGGTATAGGCCACTGGGCCTCAATTGATCAACCTTTACTTGTTGGCACACCATACAGTTAACCATATTTCTAGCAATATCACGCTATATATTATTCCACTAATAAAATTCTCTAAGGTCATGATACATCTCGGTGGAACCAGTATGAATAGCATAACGGGATCCATGAGCCTCGTCCATGACACTTTTCCTTAATCCATCGATGTTTGGAACATATAGACTAACTTGGTACCTCATGATACCATCACCACCAATCACGAAGTCTGCATCTTTGTGTTGACCTACATTACCCTTGACCTTCATCAAGTTGGGGTCCAATACTTACTTTTCCTTTATCTCAACAACAAGAGACGATTGAGATACCGGATGCACAAACACACCACAGTCCTCTGAGTTTGCAAATCGAACCCCCAGATTCACTAAACAACAAATATCTTTACCCAACTCCCATTTATCCTCAACAACATGGGCCAAACTCCCTATAAAAAATCTACGAAGAACATCGAAGACTATATTCACCTTAACAGGATGGTAATGAAGACTCATATCATAGTCTTTTAATAGCTTAAGCCACCTTTTTTATCGGAGATTCAAGACCTTTTGGATAAACACATATTGGAGGATTTTGTTATCAAAAAAGATATCAACATGAACACCATAGAAATAATGCCACCAAATTTTCAAAGAAAAGACCATGGCTAACAGTTCTAAGTCATGGCTGGGGTAGTTCTTTTCGTAAACTTTCAATTGCCTTAAAGCATAGGCCTCCACCCTACAATGTTCCATCAACATGCAACCAAGACCGACTCGAGAAGAATCACAATAAACCACAAAACCATCATTACCCTTAGGTAAGGTTAAAATTAGAGCCGAAGTTAATTTATATTTCAACTTCTCGAAACTATCCTCACACGAATCGGACAACAAGAACTTCACCTTCTTTTGGGTCAATTTGATCTATGGGGCAGTTATAGTTAAAAAACTCTCCACAAACCATTTATAATAACCGGCTAGATCCAAGAAACTCTGAATATTAATTGGAGTCGTAGGTCTAGGCCATGTCTTAACCACCACAACCTTTTGGGGATCTATCATGATTCTTTCATTAGAGATGACATGACCAAGAAAAGCTATGGCCTTCAACCAAAACTCACACTTGTGGGACTTGGCATACAAATGATGATCCATCAAAGTTTATAACATGACACAGAGTTATCTACATGATATACCTCACTCTTAGAATACAATAAGATGTCATCACTGAAGATAATGACAAACATGCCCAAGTACGGATTGAAGACCTTTTACATCAAAGCCATGAATATCATCGAGGCGTTGGTCAACCCAAAGGACATGGTAAGAAACTCATAGAGATTATAACGGGTTCTAAAGGCAATCTTAGGGATATTCAAATCCCTTATTTTAAGTTAATGATAACCCTATCTAAGATCAATCTTTAAAAAATACTTTGCACCCTAAAGTTGATCAAACAAATTATCGATCTTAGGTAGAGGATATTTGTGCATTATGGTCACCTTTTTCAACTACCGATAATTAATACACATATGAAGAGACCCATCCTTTTTGTGCAGAAACAACACGGGATCACCCCAAGAAGACACATTGGACCAGATAAAACCCTTATTAAAAAGGTCTTTCAATTGCTCCTTAAGTTCTTTCAACTCCGCTGGAGCCATTCTATAAGAAGGGATAGAGATTGGACGAGTGTCCGGGACAAGATCAATCCCAAAATCAATTTCCTTATCAGGAGGAACACCAGGAAGATCATTGGAAAACACCTCAGAAAACTCATTTACTAGGGGAACAAACTCTAGAGAAGGCTCTTCCTAGTTAGAATCTTTAACTCAGACCAAATGATACAAACACCCCTTTGAAATCAACTTCTGGGCCTTAAGATAAGAAATTAACCTTTTCTTTTGTACTAAAGGACAACTTTCTCATACAACGACTAGCTCATTAGGGAATTTAAATATGACCCTATTGGTCCGACAATCTAAGGAAGCATAGCAAGAGAAAAACAAAGAACATGTTCTGTCTATCAGGTCAATAAGAGTATCTCTATCACCAATAGATATCACATACCCACTATAGACCCGTTTAACAACCACAATGTCTCCAATCAGGGTAGAAATAGAAATAGAAATCGAAAAACTCTCAGGCCACAATCAAGGTGCACATCCACATACGGGGTTACATAAGAAAGAGTAGACCCTGTATCAAGCAAACAATACACATCATGGGAGAAAAGTCTCAACATACCCGTGAAAATATCAAGAGACGCTTCAGAATCCTGGTGAGTAACAAGTGTGTACAAATGGTTCCATCCAACGATAGTGCCAGAAAAAAAAGTAGCAGCAGATATAGCACCCTTTGGTGCGGGAGCAGAGAGAGTAGAAAAAAGGCACTATTGACCCAAGAGGCTGGTAGAATGGGGCACTCACACTGCATATGTCCAAGATGACCATAATCAAAACATCTGCCCCTCCCTTTCTCATACTAACCACGATGACTTTGGCCACAGAATATTAAAAGAGGGCGGGGTGGAGCCGACCGAGCACCACTAGTCTGAAACTGGGAACCTAGCACCCAGGACCCACCACTGAACTGAGATTGACAACCAACCGAGAACTTTGGGCAAAGAGAGCGAACACTAGCCGATAAGAATAAACCTGAACTCCCTTACTTCTTTCGTGGCCACTTGCCACTGTTTTCACCATTACCTTCGGATGGCCTAAACTTCCTTCCTTATTTCTCACTAAGATTAACTTGCTTTTTTTATTATCTTCCACTTAATGCATATTCACAACTAATTTAGAAATATCCATGTTCTCAATTAATAAGGATGCTTTGCTTTCAAGAACTAACTCACAGGACAATCTAGATACAAACTTATACATTCTAGCCATTATACTAGAAACCATCTCGGGAGCATACCTTGACAATTGGTGGAATTTCTTGGCATACTCTTGAACGAAAATCCTCCCTTGCTTTAAGTTTACCAACTCTTTCTCTTTGGATTCCCTCAACTCTTGAGGAAATAACCGGTCAAGAAAAGCCTCAGAGAAATCCACCCTAGAAATCAGACTAGCATCAATACCCTTAGACAACTCCCACCCTTCGTACCACTAGTACGCCACAACTTTCAATTTGTAGGAAGAAAATTCAACATCCTCAATTTTTGAAGCATGCATGATTTTGAAGATTTACTAAATTTTATCAAAGAAGCCTTGAGGATCTTACTCAACCTTTGTCTTGGAGAACATAGGAGGGTTCAAACTCATAAATTCACCAATTCTCGTGGCCTTAGAAGAAATGGTAGTCAGAGCACCACACTCTGATTAAGAGGCTACCAATTGAGTTAAGATGATGATGGAGAGACAAAACTCTACATTAGTAGCATCCCTTTGAGGAAACTAAGGAGGAATGCCACTCTCATGAGCAGGGTTGGTGGGTAGAACTTCATGAGGATGGCTCGATGCCATAACCCAAGCTCGAGAATAAACTCTAGAAGTTGGACGAGCTTTGTCCATATGACCCTCAATAGTGTTTTCCTGAGTCACAGATCTCATTTGAGGCATGATCTAAAAAATAACTAATAGAATTAGAGAAATTTAAGACCTTTGACTTTATAGCTTGAGATTGAAACACAAGAAAGGGAAACATCTCCTAAAATATCTCATAGCTTCTCTTTTATAAGTGTGGTGCACTTCACACCTATAAAAGAGACTTTACTTGACATGGTATTGTGAACACCCAACTGACCATGAACCTAGGCTCTGATACCAACTTGACATGCCCCAAACATTAGGCCAGGTAGTATTGGCACATCAAGCAAACATGTATCGGAGGTCTCCCCTTAACCCAACCTAAACAGTTCATCATATCATAGTAGTTGAAGGAACTACAATTCACAAGTTAAGATTGCGGAATGATATCATCAGTCAATACTAGATTCATTGTAATAACTATGCCTAAGTTCATAATACCTCTTCAAAACTAAAGTAAATAAATGTATTGGTCAGGAAAAACCCCTGACTATAGCCAAACTAAATCTTAAAGAGACTAAGCCTAAAGATAAGGACTAAGAGATGAATGTCTTCTGAATATAAGGAAGCTCACCCTTTCAAGTAAATTCATGAACCTCTTGATCATATACTCACTGCGCAGGAAAAGAAGAAGATGCCCTTGAGCCTACGTCGCATGAGGACATAGCGTTCGGAGATGATTAGCAGTTGGAACGCTAGCATGTAACTCAAGAAAAATTGATAAGATAACATCATCAATAAACAATAATTCAATATAGAATATTTTATCACATTCATACACTTATCCATATATATGCATATATCGTATACCAATCAAGATATTAAGGTTCATCAACATTCTCAAGGATTCATTCATTAGACGTAAGTTAGAGGACTACCACCTTCCATGCTTATCAATTCACCATGATTAATACACCAAGGACTTTAGCCACATTCACCTTATCATTAGACCAGGGACTTTACCCACGTCCACACATTTATTATTCTAAGGGTTTTAGCCACACACACCACTATTCAAACAAGGAACTTTAACCAAACACATTCATCCAAGCAAGGGACTCCAACCATATGTCTATTTATTATACAAGGGATTCTAGCCACATACCATATTTGGACTTTACCATAAGACTCTTCATGAGGTAAGGTACTTTGACCACAAGAGCTATTGTTAAGCAACAGACTTTACCTTGTATTCATATTAGTGAAGGACTTTAACTTTAAGCCATATCATGGGGCAAGGTTCTTTGACCTCAAGCCATCACATAAGGAAAGGGACTTTGACCTCAATCCATCATAATCACCATTAGTTGACATTTGGGACTTTACCCTTGTCTATGCATTAACTCACATTCAATACAATTTTTAGGGACTTTATCCATTTAGCCAATTTGACACTATACAGGACCACATAGTGATTATAGAATCTTTCATTGATCAACCACATCAATAGACCAATGCCTTCATTCAATTCGTCACACCATTCTTTTTATGGTCCTCACGACCCTCACAAAATATTCATATTTTAATAGCATTCTCATACCATACTTTAATTCAATACGCTATTCAAGTTCATCTTCATATTAAGAGACCTCAACTCCCTATTAGTCATTTAGCACAACAAGGTTATCATAATATTTATCAAACATTCATACTCATTGGGTAATTTCCCTAGTTCAACACATCCCAACAATTGACTAAACAACTCACTTAGATATTTTCACAAACACATTTTATGCATAATTATATCAAGGTCATGTTCATGGTAGATATCATCAAGACTAGGGTTACTCAAGACCCTCATGTTAAACAACATACAACAAGAACCCACATATGAAATCTACCATCAATAATATGTATCAACACAAGTATAAACAAGAATCATCATTATTCATTGTTAGGTAGTAAAACCCTTTTTCATTTGATTCAAAACCACCATGTACACTTACTAATTCAAGTGTGAAATACATGGGTTTAGAGTTATTTAAAGAGGGAAAGAGATACATGCCTTAAACAAGATGACACGCCATCTTAACTCTTCCTTGGCACTATATGAACACCTCCAAACCCTAGCCTCCAATCTTTCTCCAAGAGGCTTTTAGAGTGTTTTGGAATATTTCCGTCTTGTAAATAAGGACTTAGTAGGATACTATGCCTTACATAGTGAGAGGGTTTAGGGTATTAGGCATGAGAAATAACCAAAATATCCTTGGTTAAAAGCTGGAAAGTATACATGTGCAGGGTTATGTCTCCCCCTTATAGTTCACATAGACATCATGACCTAGGGTATGACTAGTACCATTACTCATACCTTAGGATTCTCCTAGGTCAACCACACTGGTTAGGGTATGAATAAACATCCTTGAATTGTATCCAAAAGGTAAGACTCATGACCTAACTCATATAGACCACCCGTAACCAAAATAGATGACTTGGTTTGAGGACTCTCTTTTTACGGTTACGTTGCATACGACTCGTATGCATTGGTTATGGTTAAGGAAAGGTCAAGTCATATAGAAAATAGTATACTACATTAGAATTTTATCTATGATACAAGAGGGGAAGAGGATAGGGTACGTGTCGTGACCTAGGGTATAACTTAATCCCTTCAACCGTATCCACCCTAGAGACACCAAAAGTTGTTCTTTCAAGGTTTCAAGTCTAGGTGCTTCAATTCCCTTCCCTCCCTTCTCCTTGGACCATGCGTCCTCAAATTAGGGGCAAGGTAAGCATAAACACAAGTTAACACAACAAAATGCATCAACCAAACTTTAAACAAGTTATAAACAAGCATACAATAAGGACACAACACAAAACATATCATGATTATCACCAATCACCCAAATAATTTTGCAAGGCCATATTCTTGGGATTTTACAAATGGTCACAATACATGATCTATAGACCCAATCCACTACTTAAAAATCACCCATGAGAGTAGATACGCATAATAAAATAGGTAAAGAATTCCAAGACAACTCTAATGGTTAGGTGTAATAAGAAACAAATATGAATAAGTGGATCCTAACTAAAACAAAGTAAAGCTCGACTGATGGCACACTAAGATTGTAACTATGATAAATATTCCAAAGACTCTTCCTTCGATCTAACAGGTACAAAATATAAATGACCTCTGCCACCACCTGGTTGGGAGCATAACCTATTACCTATCCTACCTATTGGAGGACCTTCTAGGAATCCTTATTGACTATCCTAACGACCCCTGCATACTACTTCTAGTTGGAGGCGACATTGCCCTAATCGATGAAGCACTCTATCTTGCAGGTACAACTATCATATATTCGGGACACTCTCAAGAAAAATTTCTAAAGGCCTCAGAGTTATAACACCTACTAGTATTGCACACTGTCCATAAGATTTAGGTGACCCAAAATAGCCACCTCGGCTAGAAAACCCAAAATATGTCTCTCTCAATGACTTACCATTGCTCTAGAAATGATAATCACTATAGTTAGGCTGACCTCCATTGGTAATCTGAATTGCAAAATGAATGGTCCTACTAGAATGACCTTGATGTTGATAATACTAGAGTGGAGGGTACCAACCCAAAAAAACTTTGTCTCTGAACCGTGAGCCACTACGACTCTCACTAAATCTACCCTGATAATGTTGTCTTTTATCATTGCCCCCTTGGTCCTCACAGTGCATCTTCTCTATTGTTTAAGCTTAATAAGAATCCTTAATAAAATACCTATCAGTGGTAATAAAATTCTATGAAGCCATACAAAGAGGAAGTCTCAGTTCCTGAACAAAACACCGAATCCGATCATATTCAGTCAAAAAAATAGTTTTAGCATGTCTGGATAACTCATGAAATTGAGCCTTATACTCTATGACAATCATAAAGTCCTTCTCCAATCTTGAGAATAGATCTCTCATGTTCTCTCTAAGGTGATGAGACATGTAATTTTCCAAGAAAAATGCGGATAGATGAGTCTATATCAACATATGAGATCTAGCTAGCCTGGAATCAAAATAACTCTTCTCCAATATTTGGTTGCCGAGTTGAGTTTAAAAGTAGTATAGCCAACACCACGAGTCTTAACTAGGCGTAAATTACAGAGCCTATCCTCACAATCAGTCAACAACTCAAATACATCCTCGTCTGGTTCCACAGAAAACCTAGGAAGAGTCAATCTCAAGAATCTGCCCATCATCTTCTGCTTCTTAATGGATAAAGACGACTGGAAAACCACTGACTAAGAAACTACCAATGTTGTAGGGATCTCAACTCTGGAGCCCGCGGCTGCAGGATACACCTATGCCTCTGAATCACTTTGATTTGCATACTGAGCATAATCAGATCATACACCACCAACCAAAACCAAAAACTGAACTAGACCATCTTTGAGCAACAATGAAGAAATAAACCCTAGTGGAGACTAGGCAATCCTTCGAACCATCACTAGATGGGGTGAGGGAATCTCTGGTGCAGGAAAATGAATAGCGCCTAGTTAAGGCTTCCTATCTAGACCTCCAGCTATGGATGAAGCTCTTACCTACCTGTGAACTCTAGGTCATCCACGTCCTCCTATAGGATCACTAGTCACAAACTTGGGGTCCTCATCTCCAGTAGCAGTAGCTCTCATCCTAGCAATCTGTGAAAGACTAAAACTAGGTGAATGTTAGAACCCAATATAGACTCTTAAAAAATAAGTGAAAAAAGTGATGATCTCCTAAGAATGTCCTATAGCTTTCCAAAGATAATAAACAAACATCATCATTTTGGTCTGCAAGACTCTACTAGACACTTGCTCTTTTACTAATAATAATAGTTAACCTAGGTCCTAATACCAACTTGTCATGAACAAATTTCTCGAGTCTTGATGACACCTACTTTAATCCGCCAGTAGGTAAGCCAAACTATAACTAGAATAAAAAGTAATGGGCTAATTGGTAAAAACTAAGATAAATACCAAAATCATGCAAGTAATTAGATTACAAGCCATAAATTATAAGGATAATAACAGAACTAATGATAAATATGATAAAAATAGAAATATCCCATGACCTAGTATGGTCAAAACAAGAGATTCTAGCAAAAGAACAAGAGTACTATAAGTATCAATGTACAATAGTCTCAAATAGAAACACCATTAAAATAGAAAAGGGAAAGTAGGTTAGCCCCAACTCCAAAACCTCACCCTATCTCCAAACTCCAACTAGCATAAGTACATACGTCAATGGTGGGTGGAAGTAATTGGATCTTCATAAAAAAATTCAGAAGTTTAGTATGAGTACCAAAAAAAATGTACATAGTAGGCATCATCGGTCGACTGAGAAAAATCATAATATAAGTACAATTAAATGCAAGAAAATAGACTAAGTCAGGGAAAAAGGACAAACCCGGAACAATACTCTAAATACTAAAACTAAACAACCAAGTAAATAATATCAATGAGAACGGATATAACTATAGCATAACTGGGCCCCCTTAAGCCTAAAAGACAACGAAAATTAAATAATCCACGCGAGCCCCATAATCCCAGTGGATGAAACCAAGAAGAAATAATGAAAGTAAATATCCCAAGAATGAAATTCTCAAAATTGAAACCACAAACTCTTCCATACCATAAACACCAAACCGAAAGTTGTTCCATAATTTTCATAAGTAACCTCACAATACCAATCTTGAACAAAAATAAGTATCTCACGTGTTGGACTTGAACCAAAAATAATATCATGAATACCAAACTCAAATAAAAAGTAATATCGTAATAATTGCAGGACTTAAACTGGTCTTAATATCCTAATTGCCAGACTCAACTCGATCTTAATAACTCTAAGGTAAAAGCCTAGTCAAAGTTAAAATATGTCTAAATCCGTCTTGTTCTTAAGAATGTAAATAGGTTGATACAAGAAGACTTGTTGTGTCTACAAGAATCTAAATACATTTTGACCTAAAGTGGGTCAGAGGGGCCCACATCTAACTCTAAAAGTCCATTCTAAGGCAATTTTTACCCAAATCTAGACTAAGGTTACAAAATCTCACTACAAGATGCTAAATAAGTCTCATTGAGTCCTAAAATAGAAATTCAACCTATGGAATGGGATATTTAAGTCAAATCTTCGTAATTACATATCACTAGCCGGTTAAATAATCCATATTTTGCTAATCAACATCCAAGTCATAGTTCCCAATCAAAAACTAGAATAATATCATACCTAAACCATGATACAACTCAATCTAATAGGAGAGTAAGCCTAGCCTACCTGGATGCTAAACAATACCTGGTAAAGCCTGCTAAAGTGGAGTTATCCCTTTGGAGAAGCCTCCGCACGATACCATGCTATCAAAATAGTGATCTACACATTAATATAAGATTAATGTTACCAATATTAAATTTTTATGCTTTGCATCAAAAGTCAAGTCAAAATTCCATATGGGGCCTGCTTGTGGAATCACACTTTTCAAATTATCAATATATTTCTCTATGCTCAAGGATCATTTACCCTCGAGAATGGATAGAGTCTGAACTCAAATGACATCACAATCAAACCTTCAATAATTTAGCAATTTATGACTAAATTGGAGAATTAAGTCAATAATTAGATGGAAACTTACAAGGATTACAATGAAGAAATGACCTTTTCGGGCTCACCAACACTCGACAATAACCTAAGGATCAATGTACCAATTTCTCACACTCTTTAGGGATTTAATGCTCTTGGGACATGGAGAAAAATGGGAGAAAATTGCGTGAGGACTAGGGGTGCAAAAATCAAACCAACCGATAAACTGAACTGATAAAAATTTTATCGGTTTATTGTTATTGGGTTATTGGGTCAACGGTTTTTTTAATGGTTTTATAAAAAAATTATTTGGTTATTGGTTCGGTTCAATTTTTTCTTATTGGGTTATTGGGTAAACTGATTACCCAATAAGAATTATATATATATATATATGACTTATTATATATTTCCCTTTAATTTCTACAAATTAACAAACCTATTATTTCAATTATACATACTCTTAATTTCTCCTAACAACATTTATTTCAAACTTGAAGATTCTTGTAAATTAGAATACATCATATAGGATTTTTGGTTGCAACTAAGATTAATTGTTTTCATGTTAGTTACTACTATTTCTATTATATGAGTATTTTCTTATCGGTTAAATCGAAAACCGAACCGTTAAGGACTAAAAATCAATAAACCTAAAACCGATAAAAAAATATCTTATCGGTTTGGTTATTGGTTTAATATATTTTAAAATAAAAAAACCGATAAACAAAACTAATAGTATATAAATCGAACTGAACCGATCGATGCGCACCCTTAGTTAGGACTGAAATAAATACCTCTGCATTTACCGCTTAAGCGGTCAGTTGACTACTTAAATGGCCACCACTGAAGCAGCATATGGTCTCTTAAGCGACATCTGCCCCTATCCAACCCCCACGTTATCGAACAACATGCCACTTAAGAGACGTTCACTAAAGCGGTAGGTCCTCCACTAAAGCAATAGTGTAGGGGACCAGTGTTGGACTTTGAGTAGTAAATTAGCTGCTAAAACGACCACTAGTTCAGCGACCAAAAGTTTGCTTGAGCGGTTGCACCAATTGAGTCCATGCACCAACTGAACTTAGATTTTACCAAAATTCTATTGACCTATGGGATTCTGAATGAATCCCAATGAATCTCATGAATGCAATCAAACTATGCTACCCTATCAAATTCGACAATCTAGACTCAATAGAGCCATCAAAATTTTCATATGGATTTATTTTGATAAAATATGGGCCCCACACCTAAGAGACATTTTTACCAAAATCTATCCTATAGCCCAATATAAGTTTGAAAGCCTCAGGATCAAAATCAAAGGTCCTATTTGCCTAAAATCAATGTTTTAAAGCTGATGGAATAGTTAAAAATGGCATACGAGGTCGGTAACTTGAATTTTATGGCTGATAGCCAATCCTTACTAGTGAAAACTTTAAAATAGGGAATTAACTCTAAAAATAGGTTCCCCATTGCTGATCATAAAGAGTAATAGGAGAAAGGTAAAAGAATTATCAGTACACATAAGGTTGTTTACATGGTGGATGGAATGTTTAACAGGAAGCTCTAACCTCAATCTTAGTCGCATTGCATGAGACCAATATCAGGGATGAAAGCTCTCAAAATCAGCACCAACAACCTACCCAATAACCAAATTGTCGGCTACATCAAGTTATAACTGACTTGTAGCAGCTATAAAAAGGCTATAAATGGCAAAAAATGTTCAAAAATGTAGAAAATGACCCGAAGGATCATTACAAGGCTTTAATTTGATAAGACATGAGACAATAAGATAGGGAAAGGAGGAAAGTAAAAGAGACAAGGAAGTTGTGTTTTTTCCAGCCATATTGGTTGTAATTTTTGATGTTTGCAGCTTAACTTTAGTTTTCTCTGATACCATGTAGAAAAACCAAAAAATATGGAGAAGGGCAAACTTAAATAATGTATATTTCTGGATGTTTTATAATACATTGATGTGGATGTATGTTTCTGGATGTTTTACAATACATTGATGTGGATGTGTGTTCTACAATTGTTGTTGAGTTTTACATTAAGTTGGACTTCTACTTAGACTGGAATACAAATACTATATCTACATTGATTTGGACTTCTACTTGGATTAGAGTACAAGCACTGTATCTATCTAATGTAGATTAGACATAGCTGTGTGCACTTAGCCAGTGCCATGCTTTTGATCTAACTCTTGAACACAAAATAAATTTGGTATAAAAAGTGACATGTAAAAAGAATTTGGATGAGATTAAATATAGTTTTTGTCAATGATATGTCGACACAGAAGTACTCTTGAAGTACATTGATAAACATGGAACTAACTGGAACTTATCACAGATCTGTTCTCTTTAAGTATGATAAGTGTGAGTGTTCTGACACAAAGTACTTTAAGTTCCTAGATTTCTAGACTAATCAGAATGATTTTAGGGATACAATAAGGAAGAAATGGAATCAAAATATCAATGGCAACCCTGCATGAAGGCCCAAACAGAAACTTCAAAGTGTTGGCAAGATATTCTCACAATGGCCTGGGTAGGATATCATAATGTGAATGAATAGGATAAGATATAATAATTCAAAATGCAATATTTGGAGACTATGAACCTACTAAATAGAACTTAGGATAGTAGATAGGACTGAATAAAGGACATATTGAATATGTTTACTGGCATAAGAAATAAGATTCTTTATTAGGGTCAAAGGCTAAGATCACATGATTGAAAATCAAGACTTTAACAACAACTACTTCCATTTCATAATAAGGTAAAGAAGAAGAAGAGTTACATTCGGAGAATTAAAAATAATGACATATGGATATGTAAAATTCAAAGATAGAAAGGTTGTTATTAAGCATATTTCAACTTGCAATAAATACTTAATGATCCACACATTCTAGAATGTATACCTGAATGCATTCCCTCAGAAAAAACTGGACCATTAGTTAAATACCACAAGAAAGAAAATAAAAAGGCTATCCTTAACATGAGTGTAGACAGTGCTACTGGATCAGATGAAATCTAAGTTATGTTTTGTAACTTTGGCTAGGGTATCACCAAAGAGGGTTAAAAGAATTTTTTAAGTTTGATTTTCAAAAATGGAAAATGACTAACTTCATCTCTCATACTGTATTAGCTTTAATTCCTATCGTAGAGTCCCCCTAATCAGTTTAATAATTTGAGACCTATTAATCTTAGTAACATTTCTTATAAAATCATCACTAGAATTTTCCAGTCTTAATCCTCTTCTCACTTCTATGATCTCTGATAATCAAAAAATTTCCATAAAGGTAGACTTATCACATAAAACATTCTTTTAACTCTAGAATTTTTTCCAGAATATCAAGAACATGAATAAGGTGTACTATAGGACATTGTGTCCATTCATTAATGCCATTTTGCCTAAATTTTGTTTTATGAGGATGTCAGTAGGCTTATAATGGGAACTGTATCTAATATTTGATACTCAATAATTTTGAATGGTGAAAGAAGTAGATTTTTCAATCCCTCTCAAAGACTAAAACAAGGTGTTCCACTGTCTCCTTTTTTTCTTTATCACTGATGCCAGGGTATTTTCTAGACTTCATAAAATCTTATACAAAATAAGCATTTCTAACCTTTTTTGATTTTTAATGAAGAAGCAATCATGAACCTCTCTTATGCTAATAATATTGTGATCTTCACCAGTGAAAATATCAAATCTGTCAAAATGATCATGAAGCAAATTCAATGATGTGTAAGGAGTTCCGGTCAAAGATGAAGAAATAAAAATATTTTTCTAACTGATCCAACCATAGGACCTTCCAGAATCAATAAGATCAAGAGTTAAAATATTTTCCTCAGTAAGAACATTTCTTTTGACTATTTAGGATGCCCTACATACACTGGCACAAAGAAAGCTAAGTACTCCCTCCATTCACTTTTAATTGTCACTAATTTTTTAATTGAATTTTTGCTTTTACTTGTCATTTTGACATATAAAGAAAAGATAACTTTTTTTTCTGTTTTATCCTTAACATTAATTATTTTTTAAAAAATCTAATTTCAAGATATAATATAAGAAGTATCTAATAGAGATAATATAATAAAATAGTCATGTTATTAATTATTTTTCTTAATAGGTATATAACTTAAATTGTCACAAGTATAACCGAACAAAAGGGAGTCTTTTGAGAAGCTACTCTATTACCAAGATATTAGGTGGGTGGCAGAGACAGATGCTTTTGTGTGGAGGAAACTCATAATGATCAAACATCTTGTTTAATATTTAACTATTTATACCCTCAAAACGTCAACCCTCCTAAAGGAATTATAAAACTAATGGAGAATCATATAGCAACCTTTTTCTTTTGGATTCACAACTGATAAGAATAAATATCATTATATCTCTGGGAATAATATTTTCTTTCCTAAAGAAGGAAGAGTCTGGGTGTGAGAAGTATGAATGACATTGGTGGCACTCTTAATATCAAAAGGTGGTTGAAATTCAGGAATTATGATTCCTTATGGGCATATTTACAAAGGCTAAATAATGTATTATATCTCATCCTATTGCAAAAGTTTGGGTCTCAGGGAAGTATCATATTTTGAAGACTCTCACAAAAGCAATAACAAAAAATAAAACCAAAATGATCCGGCAAATTCACCATGGAAAGTGCAATTTTTGTGAGATAATTGGACAAGATTAAATCCCTCCACTATTTAAAGCAAAACCATTCAATCAAGACTCTCAAGTGAAGAATTTTCTTATTAATCAAGAGTGAGATAGACAAAAGCATTATACAATTTTGCCAGCTTGGCTCATACATCATATCGTTGTTAGATTGAATCCAACAATAGAAGTAACTTTTTATTCAAGAATTCTTTAGGATGTGATCTTTTATCCAACAAAATAGCCTGGAATAACATCAAATATACAAGAACTACAGATCCATTGCTTAAGAAATTTAGCGTAATAATATTCCTTTTATAGTTTCCTATCTTGAAGAATAATTAAAACTAAACTGTCTTTTAATGAGATCATTTAGTTTTGGAGAAATTTTAGTAGATTTTCTGTGTAGTAGAGCTCTTATGCTCGAGACAATATTACACCTCGTCATTGATAGCAAACAAGCTCAAGCTTTGTGGAAATTGTTTGGACATTTCTTGGGTATTAAATATCAATGTAAATCAGCCGAAGGCTTCTCAAACCCTCTTAAAAAATTGTGGCATATTGATTAAAAGAATGTTATACAAAGGATAATGCTTCAAATTTCCATCATAGTAATGTGCTGGAATTATGGATGACCAGATACTCATGTAGATATGGTACAGAAAAAAGATTTTATACTAGGAGAATGGAATAGCAGGTTCTCTCGAATATCAAAAGAGGGTTGGATAAATACTTTCCATGCTATAAAATGTATCTCATTAGATATATATTTATGATATGGTTAAAAAATAAAGACCAAGGATTATATACTGCAACAATCCTTCGTTTAATTTTTCACTGTAGTGCATTTTGACTATAGTTCATTTTGACTATTTTACTCCTTGTATTTGTATTATCAAATTTGTGGTTTGCGAGAGTGGGAGGCATTGTTATGGAGGTGGTTAGCTTTGATTTCTTTTGAAGGTTTTGGAGTTGGTATAGTTGACTTTGATCAACATTTGGAGATTTTGAGGTTGTATGACAATTTGAGTAATTCTTTTACCTATTAAATGTCATACATGGGTTAGTAGTGAAATTCAGAGGGGTGAATTAAAAAACTTTTCCTGAGTCGACTGATCAGTCTTGCTAGTCAACTCCCCTACAAATTTAGTATATTGAACAAAACAAATTACAATCAAATAGGGCAAATAAATAAACAAGTAGGTACGAGCACATAGAGATTTATCCTGGTTCAGAACACCGATGTGGTACCTACTTCCAGTCTCCTTGTGTTTCAAGAGTTTCCTTAGAGTTTTCAAAGTAGAGTTGGAGTACAGATGTAGTAAACAAGTTCTAAATATTATTGTGTTATTCAGATCTTGTGACATAGCCTCAATTGGTATGACTAAGTTGACTCGACCTTTCACTTTTATGACTATTGTAAACTTAAAAGTACAAAGCTTTATGGAGTCTAATGTTGAGATACAGTTAGAATTTCCTGTGAAGTTGCGTATCGTCTTTGGTCTTCAGTTTTCCCATTCATATTCTTCAGCTAATCTTGCTACTTTGCTCGAAATGAAAACCTAAGAGATTTCTTTTTAATCAAGGATTTGATGTGATCCCTTGATTGAAGGTAACACGTCCATATCACATATACTATTACATAACACTTAGCTTGCCTTTCTTCACAACTTTTTATGTCTATATCAGATATATCCACGAAGAGGGTGTGATATTCTTTCCATGCTGCTCTGTGATTTGCTTTTTATCTTTCTTGTAATCTGTGATCTAATTAGATCTTCTCTTGACGCCATTCAAAATCTAGCTTTGACTTTCTTGTAATTAGGGATTGCACGATATGTTCTTCCAAGTATAACTCCATGATGATCTTTCTTGCCTTGATTACCCTTCTTGTATAACTTGTATATTATCAACCATTAACTTGCAATTATTAAAACATATTATGTGTCAACTGGCTCCCCCTATGTTGCTAAAATTGTTCCTCTATTATAGTCAACTACTCTCACTTAGTTGTAGCTCTTATCTGATGTAGACCTCTTCTCCCCTTTTTGACATAATAAAAAATAACAAAGCATGCAAAACAAATAGAGTACCCAAAACAAACATAGGCAAAACAAATAACAGATAATCATGCAATATATAATGCAAAACAAAAGAAAATTATTATAGTACAAGTTTAAAATATCAGTTGTAGACCCAAAAGATGAAAAAGGATAGACCACTTTTGAATTGCAGTTATCGTTTGGCTAAGAAATAGGTGAGAGTGTTGTTCATATTGTGAAAGAAATGTTCATAGTATTTTTTGACATTTTTGGAGAAACATGAGTAGGAATTCTTGATAGATATGGGAAGCACGTTGTTGGATGAGTTAGTCTCATATTTGATGGCGTCCACCCTAAAAAACAACCTGTTAAACATCTTGATACCATCCTTCTTGAGACTACAAAGAGATAATCCCACATTTCCCAAATCAATGCTAGTTTCCTTACTCAGTTGCAACAACTTAGTACTCAATTTTTGGAAAACGAGCAATACTTCTTCAATTACCTTGAGCTGATCATAAGTTCCTCAATTTTCTTTACCACAAAGAGCATAAGGTTAGACATAGATTTGCTTACCATGGGAATGTCATACCGGGCATTGGCGAAATCCTTCTTGCACCATTCATTGTTGACTAGAATGTATCCTATACTGGCAAAGCTCTTAGAGTCATAGGTGGTTAAAACTTGTATCACCGAGTACTCAGAGAGATCAATGAAATAGTAAAGGTAGATTCTGGTAATAAGCAATCAATAGGGTAAACTAGCTAAGGCATGAGCATCTGCATCACTTTCCAACATATATTTCTGAAACCAGGCAGACCAATTAATTTTATACTTCATAACCATGTAATACAACACAAACACATCCCGAGACAAGTCACATTACTGAGAGAACCTTTTCGAGAAATTAGAGTAGTAGCGATAATGCGAGCCAAAATATTATACTTAAAACAAATTCATAGAGGACCAAAGTTTGATAAATTAAATTTGAGGTCAGAAACAACTTTTTTAGATTCCTCAAAGCTAACCTTGAAATTAACAGTCCAAGAGTTATTCAAGAAAGGAACGACCCCAAAGAACTTGGTATCAAAGACCTTTTTAAATAAGAAGTCATTTTGAATGATTCATTTTCCAAGAACCAGAGTTTCCAACTCACCACTACCTTGAAATAGGCCGAGATTTACATAAAACATACATAAAGGATCCTCATAAACTTTCATTCCATAGAGACCAAAAACCATACGTAGACCTTGGGCTTTAAAAAAGGAACTTACATTGCAGTTGGACTTCTTTAACTATAAGAGATTTACAGTTCTTCTGGGAAAAATATAACTGATTAAGAAGGTGACAAACTTCTAATATTATGAGAAAGTCTACAATTTATGCATCTTCCCTGGTAGGAGAAATTCTAGTGGAGAGGGATGAGTTTTCTTGATAGAAGAGTTGGGACTAGGAGCATATTAGTTTTTATTGATTGTTGACTGCAAGGAATGACAAGGGGCTTCTTCAGAGGACCTAGAGATAAGAATTGGGGCATGGTTATCAGACAAGAAGTCTAGGATGGTTAGAGAGATAGTCATTGATCATGTTCTTGTAATTGAGAAAAGAGATATGATGAAAAAGTTAATAAGAGGGCAAAAAAGAAGATGAAGTGGTGGGAATTTAAAGAGGATAAAGTGAATTGAGGTGACTATTGGGATAAAGGGATGACGGATGTATTGGAAAGTGAAAAGATAAAATTACAGTAATTAAGGGGGAAAAGAAAAGAGGTTTAAAAAGAGGTGGATAAGAAAGGAAAAGAAGTGGAGTCAGAGGGGAAAATTTATGGGCAAATTTTGTATAAAAGATTTTTTACCAAAATAAAAGGGTCTATTCGATTAAAAGTAATTGATGCATGATATACCAAGTTTTTCCCTTAAAAAATAGAATCTTTCTTCTAGCAAAGGTTTGGTAAAAATTTCAGCAAGTTGATTTTCAGAATCAACAAATTGTAAGGAAAAATCTCCACTTTCTATATTATCACGAATAAAATGATTCTTAATATCCATATGCTTTAGCCCTAGAATAATCCACTGTGTAATTTAACAAACTAATTGCACTCGTATTGTAACACATTATATTCACATATTTAAATGATAAATTAAAGTCAAGTAATTGATGCATAATCCATCAAATTTGAGTACCACAGTTACCAATAGTTATGTTTTCAGCTTTTGTAGTTGATAGAGCTACTGAGTTTGTTTCCTGCTATGCCATGAGATTAGGGCATCACTAAGAATCTTACATGTTTCACTAGTTCTCTTTATATCATTTTTATCACCTAAAAAATCAGCATATGAATAGCCAACTACGTCAAAGTTTTAGGAGTGAGGATATCAAAGTCTGACATTTTCTGTCCCAATAAGATAGAGAATAATTCTTTTGACAGTAGTCAGGTGGGACTCTATGGTAGCCGACTAAAACCTTGTGCATTTTCACACGTTGAACATAATTTCAGGTAGACTTTTCATTAAGTAAAGTAGAGATCTAATCATTTCTCTGTACGTCTTTTCGGATAATCTCCTTGGTGTACTTGACTTGGTTGATAAATGTACTTTTGGAGATTTTCTTGATTTGTAAAACCAAAAATAACATGTGTTCTCCCATGAGACTCATTTCAAATTATCCCTTTCCTAAATTTGCAAAATTCTCGCACAAAGAAATGTCAGAACTCCCAAAAATAATATCATCAACATAGATTTACACAATAAGCAAATTAGAGTCTAACTTCTAATTAAAGAGAGTAGTATCTATTTTTCTTCTTTGAAAATTTTTGTTTAATAAAAAAGTATTCAATCCATCATACCAAGCCTTTGGAGCTTATTTGAGACCGTAGAGTGATTTTGAGCATTTAAAAATATGGTTTTGATAGGATGAATTTTCAAAACTAGGTGGTTGTTTAACATAAACTTCCTCATAAATGTATCCATTCAAAAAAGAACTTTTCACATCTATTTGATATAGCTTAAACATATAGAAATAGGAAAAGCCAATAGAATTTGAATCAATTCTAACCTTGCTATAGGAGGACATGTTTCATCATAATAAATACCTTCTTAGTGGGAGTAGTGTTGAGCTAAAATTTTGTCCATATTTATGATAACCTTACCTTTTTCATTTAATTTATTCCTACAGACCCATCTGGTTCTAATAACAAAATAGCTCTTGGGTCATTAAAATAGATTCGAAACTTGATTTCCTTCAAATAGTTCTAATTATTCCTTCATGGCCTTGACCTAAGACTCATCTTTGAGGGATTCATCAATATTTTGGGGCTTGATTTGAGATACAAGAGAAACAAATGCCTATTTTCTTAATGAAGCTCTTGTCTGCATCTTATAATTTTTTTTCTAATGATAAATTCATTTGGAAAGCTTGTATTATGTCTCTATTCTCTTGGAATATTTTTTTCATTATTTCATCAATGAAAGCTGACTTTGGATGGACTATAGTTGACTAAAAGATTGATGGTTCAGGAGTTGTGTCTTCTTTGGATCCTAAATATAGATTATTTACCTGCTCTTCATCAAAACTCAAGCTTATAGGAGAGTGATTAGTTTCTTCAAATACAATATTTATATATTATTTAACACATTGATTTTTGTTTCTTATAAGTTCGTAAGTGTGACTTGTGGGAGAGTACCCAAGAAAAATATTGAAACACCCTGGATTTTTAGTCCTTGAAAATTTCTTGACTTATTGGCTTACTGCCCAGACTACAACTCTCCCTATGAGTCATAGGGTTTCATTTCGGGTTGTGGTATCCTAATTATATCCTTACCAATGTGGATTGACCATATTTCTATTATGATATCGATTGGGTCCTAATGAGTCGTAATAGACAAACCAGTGGGATGCCTAAATGTTCAGCCTTGCCTACGATTGGAACAAACTAGTCATAATGTCAAAGTACATGTTGTATGGTATGAATCATAGCCAGAATAGTGAAGCTACCCATGATAATGTCCAAACTACATCTGGAAGTCACAAATAATAAAGTGACCCTACAAGTCGTAAGGTCGCCCGTAGTGATTGGGCGATAATTTTTTCAATAGTTCATTAAGGGAACTTTAGACATTTCCCCATTCCCCAATCGCGACCTATGACTTAAAGCCCCTTTAAAGTACCATTATTACTTTGAAACAAATCAAAATAACTTCTCAACTTCTCTCAAATCCCCAAGGTTAAGAACACTTATGGTTTCTAAAAAGTTGGTCAATAGGGCTCTCAAGGGTTATATCTCTCTATAGTTGTGATATATTCAGGCTTTAATTATATGGATTTGAATGTGTGTTTTGACATGGGTTAAGGATTTTGGAATGTATGATTCTTAGATTGTTTTTCTAGGTTTTCATAAGTTATTTATGCTTTTAATTGAATTTTTTTAAACTAATAGGGAGCATGGGTATGGGAATTGTAATGGGGCTCGAGGTATTACCCAAATTGATGTTTTGGATTGCTAAATGGTTTTGAATTATTGTATTTCCTTAACCTACCGGTGTAAATAGTTTTGAATTGTGGAATTGTCTCTTAGTTTGACTTACACACATATACTATTGCATTACATAGATGGTTAAACAATGAACATAGATTTCAAAGGCCTTGTTATCTGTGTTTTGATTTAATAAAAAAAGGGGATCGAAAAACTTCTCGTATTTGATGGAACTGTAATGGCATGATTATGAGCTTGCAAGATAAATAGTATGACAATACTGTGGCGTGCCTTAATATATGATTCCTTGGCTAAAGAATGGGTTATAAGAAACTTGTTTTAATTGGGCTTAATGTGGGTTATGTAGCTAAGTCGTGAAGGTGTGGGTCTCAAAATACTTATACTGGAAAGTCATATTTTTTGACATGAGGGTTGGTCTTTATAACTGTGTGCATGGTTCACACTATTTATATATTTTGTATATAGGATTAACGTGGGGTTAGGGCATTCCCTAGTTTTCCTAGATACCTCCAATTTGTGCGACTAACATGCACTGAAGACCTTTTAGTAGGGAGAGCTTAACCTATCTAGCCCGTGGGTGCCTGTTCATGACGGTTGAGCTACATAGTCCAGGATAATGTTTTACTATCATGCTAAACCTTTTTCCCTACCCCAATATCTATTATGTATATGTATACATGTATGTAAAGAAAACATGAACAGTGATTTTGAAACTAAACTTTTGACTGACATTATTTTACCCTTATCCCTGAGTTATATGCTAGTGCTCACCCTACTAACAATCTTCGGATGTTGTATCCCCATGCGATGTAAGTTCTGAAGGTACTTCTACTTTTCCTGTATAATGATAGGTGATCTTTGATTTAGTTATTTACGGTAAAGTGGTAAGTTTCTATTCTCTGAAAGACTTGATCGTTCCATCGGTTTTTCTTCCACAAATTATAATTGCAGACTTCACATTTACATTGTCGTTGTCCTTTTAATTGTTAGGGTCGGGGGCATATTTTTACGTATGTTATTTTCTGGTATAGAGGCTTTGTGGATATTACTATTGATTAGGTATTTATGTTTACACATTTAGATGTCCTTGAACTTATTACTTTCTATCTTGTTATATGCTTGAAGTTCAACTATTATTAAGAGTATTGTGTTCGATTTTTCTAGGCAAAGGGGGTGGTATTCGGTCCTTGGTGGAATTGAGATACTTGTCATGGACAGGCCCTGGTTCGGGTCATGACAAAGTTTGTATCAAAGCCTAGGTTTATGGTAAATTGGGTGTCCATAAATTTGTATCAAGTAGAGTCTCTTTCATGGGTGTGTAGCATGCCACACTTATGAGGGAGAGGCTATGAGACATTTAGAAATTTTTCCCTTTCTTGTGTTCTACTTTTGTGCTATAGAGTCTAAGGTATTGAAACTCTTATTTTCTCTATTTGTTCATATTTGAAATAATGTCTCCCTAAATATCTGATGCTCGTGAAACTTCTTTTGTCTAATTTGAGGAAAATATGGACAAAACTCGTCCTACTTATGGAGTTCAAACATGATCTAGGTTTCTATCTCCTGATTTTACTACCCCAAATGTAGTTCCACCATTCCTTACCATTCCTCCTCGGTCTAATAATGATCATATCACACCACCCTAAGGAGACATTTCTAATGCTAAGCTTTGTTGATCTATTCATTTGTTAACCCAATTGGTGATAACTCAGTCACATTAGTCGGGACCTACTGGTACTATTGTGAGTTCTTCTAAGGTTACTTGAGTTAGGTATTTTATGAGGCTAAATCCTATGACCTTTACTAGCTCTAAGGTTGAAGAGGATCCTTAAGGATTCATAGATGAGATGGAGAATATCTTTCGAGTTATGCACACTTTTGACTCTGAGGGCATAGAATTTGCCGTATATTAGTTGAAGGATGTGTCATATTAGTTGTAAGAGGAGTGTGATCAATCTAGGTGTGATAATGTGGAGTTAGAGCACTATAGGATAAATTTTTGGGTGCCTTCCTAGATCATTTCTTTCCTCGGGTGTTGGGGGAGGCTAAAGCTGAGGAATTTGTAAATCTGAAACAAGGTAGGATGTCCTGAAAAAGTATGCCCTAAAATTTAATTAGTTGTCCTATTATGCTCCTGAGCTAGTGTCAAGAATGAGGGCTAAGATGAGGAAGTTTGCATCAGTCTTGTCTTGGGACTTGGTGCTAGAGTGTAAGGTCGCCTTATTGAATAGTGACATGGATATATCTAGGCTTATGGTGTATATGCAGTAGGTGGAAGATCAAAATAATAAAGAAGTCAAAATAAGGTAATGGCAAAGTTAGAGGTCTAAGTATTTTGAGCAGGGTATAGGATAATAGAATAGTGAGAGAGATAGAAGGCAATGGTCTAAGAAGCAGTGGGGAAATTTTGGTTCATATTCGATGGCTTGTGATCCATTTCCTTAGCCATTTGATGATCACCACTTTTAGATCAATAGTGGGTTTAAGGCACAAGGTTCCCAATTTCAAGATAGTGGGGCCCAGTCAGCTTAATTGTATTCTCTTTGTAGCTATTATAGTTAGTTGAACCATGGCTTTTATGATGAATGGAGAAATAACTATTTAGATGCATCTAGCCTTTCCATATTCGGATGAACTGTCCCTCAAGTGATATTGCTACTAGGGCTAATAAGGTCCCGATTGCTTATTTTTTAGCTCCTTCACCAAAGGGTGCTACTTCTGCTCTGGCATTGGTTGAAATTTCTTGTATTCTCTTTCCACCTATCAAGACTCTAAGGTATCTCATAATGTTATTACTGGTATGCTAAAACTTTTATCTCGTGATGAGTATTATTTGCTAGATCCCAGGTCTAACCTTTCTTATGTGACCACTCAATATGGCTATTCATATTAATTTTGGTCCTGAGTGTATTCCTGATCCTTTTTCTATGTCTACCTCTGTGGGTGACTCTATTATGGCTAGAAGAGTCTATTGGGGTTGTGTGTATCTATCAGTGATAGGGAGATATTGGTGGATTTAATAGAATTAGAGATATTAGATTTTGATGTTGAGCTAAGAGTCTATCGAAAACATCCTCTCTACTTCTTTGGAGGTAGCGGTATGGACTGCATACATCTTACCCTCCCCAAACCCCACGCTGTGGGAATAAACAGGGTTTGTTATTGTTGTTGCTGTAGATTTTGATGTTATCTTAGGATGGATTAGCTCCATTCATGCTATGTATTTCTTAATTTTAGTACTCGAGGGTTAGTTTCCAATTCCTGGATGAACCCTTGATTGAGTGGTAAGGGAGTTCCCTAATGCCTAAGGGAAGGTTTGTTTCATATTTTAAGATCTAGGAAATTTATTTCCAGGGGGTTTCTGTTTCACCTGGTTTGAGTTAAAGATTCTAATTTGGAGGGTCCTTCCATGTCATCTATCCGTATAGTTAATGAGTTTCCCAAAGTTTTTTCTGATGATCTTCTTGGTGTCCCTCACGATAGAGAAATAGACTTAGGGATTGATCTTTTACCGGACACTCATCCTATCTCTATCCTTCCCTATAAAATAGCTCCAATTAAGATTAAATAACTTAAGAAGCAGTTAAAAGACATCCTTAATAAGGGTTTTATCCGCCCTGGTGTTTCCTTGTGAAGCGCGTTGGTAATCTTTGTGTGTAAAAAGAATGAGCCCTTTCAAATGTGTTTAGATTACTGGCAGTTAAATAAGGTGACAATGAAGAATAAGTATCTTCTTCCCAGGATGACTAAGTTTGCTCACTTTTTGCCTGTGAAGACTACTTATTCGGCAAAGGATTATGCTAAGCTTTTCATTCAGGAAATCGTCAAGTTGCATGGTGCTCTAGTTTCCATCTTATCTAATTGAGGTACTCAGTTCTCATCTTATATTGGCTGTTCTTTTTAGAGAGGTTTAGGGAATAAGGTAAACCTTAGAACCAATTTTCATCCTTAAAGGTATGGTCAAGGGGAAAGAACTATTCAGACTATGGAAGATATGCTAAGGTCTTATGTGCTTGATTTTGATAGTAGGTGGGTTGCTCATTTGCATCTCATAGATTTTATGTATAATAATATTTTTTACTATAATATTGGGATGGCTCCTTTAGAATCACCTTATGGTAGGAGATGTAGGTCCCCTATAGGGTTGTTTGAGGTTGGTGAGAATAGGTTATTCGGTCTCGACATGTTTCACCAAGTCATAGAAAAGGTGAAGTTTACTTAGGATAGACTTAATGCCTCCCAAAGTCGCCAAAAGTCCTATATCGATGTGAGGCGAAGGGACTCGGAGTTCGATGCGGGTGATTTAGTATTTCATGAAGGTGTCTTCCATAAGGGAGTGGTACGGTTGGTAGAGAATGGAAAGCTCAGTCCCCTTTATGTGGGTTCATATCATATTTTTAGGCAAGTGGACCATGTGGCTTATGAATTGGATTTTCCTTCTAGTTTGGGATCCTTTCATCCGGTGTTTCATGTTTCAATGCTGAAGAAGTGTGTAGGCGATCCTTCCTTGGTTGTTTTTTTGTAGTGTTAGCTTTTTGTATTTTTTCTTATAAGGAAGTCCCGGTTAAGATTTGGATAAGCAAGTCCGTTGTCTGAGGTCTAAGGATATGGATTTGGTAAAATTTCTATGGAGGAAACATAAGGTCAAAGAAGCTACTTGGGAAACCGAAGAGGACATGAATTCCAAATATCCATTCTTGTTTCCCGCTTTGGATAACCGTGCTTAAGGTATGTATATTCCCTAACACCTTTGTTTTATTTCCTTGTTAAGGGTAAGTATGGTTGTACTCTATGATAAAATTATGCTAGTGGATGCCTTAACTCATCATTCGAGGATAAATGATCCTACGGGGGAGAATGAAACACCCTGAATTTTGGTCCTCTAAAATTTCTTAAACTATGGGCTTATATGCCTAGATTATGACTCTCTCTATGAGTCGTAGGGTGTCATTATGGGTCATAGGACCCTAATCATAGACTGACCAGTGTGTATTGGCCAAGTTTCTATTATGATCACGATTTGTTCCTAACAAGTTGTAAAGACTCTATACGAATCATATAGTCCCATACGTAGGCAAACTAGTGTGATGCCTAAATGTTTTGTCTTGCCTACAATTTGACCAAAGTAGTCATAATGTCTAAGTAAGAGTCATATGGTATGAATCGTATCCAGACCAGTGTAGGTGCCTATTGATGGTGTCCAGACTATGAATGGTGGTCACAAGTCGTGAGGTGACCCTACGAGTCATAAGGTGACCCTACGAGTCATAAGGTCGTCCATTGCGACTAAGTGATAATTTTTCAATATTTCATTAAGGGCACTTTGGATACTCCCCCTTCCCCAATTGTGACCCACTATTTAAAACCTCTTTAGGTTATCATTATCACTCTGAAACATATCAAAATAACTTCTCAACCTCTCTCAAATCCCAAAGGTCAAGAACACTTAGGGTTTCCAAGAAGTTGGTCAATTAGGGCTCTCAAGGGTGATTTATCTCCATATTTGTTATACTTTCAGGCATATTACTCTTCCCCAAATCTTATTCTATGAAAAACATGTGTTTTAAATGGTTTAATTATATGGATTTGAATGTGTGTTTTGACATGGGTCGAGGGTTATGGAATGGATGATTCCTAAATTGTTTTCCCATGGTTTTCATGAGTTATTTATGCTTTGAATTAAATGTTTTCGAACTAATGAGGAGCATGGGTCTGGGAATTAGAATAGGGTCGAGGAATTCCCCCAAATTGATGTTTTATACCTGGAATTGGTTTTTAATTATTATGTTTCCTCAACCCATTTGTGTAAATAGTTTTGAATTGTGGAATTGTCTCTTAGTTTGACTTACTCGCCTATAGTATTACATTGCATAAATGGTTAAACAATGAGCATGGATTTCAAAGGCCTTATTGGCTATATTATGATTTAATAAACAAAGAGGGATAAGGCATTCCCCCAATTTGATGGAATTGTAATAACATGATTATGAAGCTTCAAGCTAAATGGTATGATGATATTGTGGTGTGCCTTAATGTATGATTCCTTGGCTAAGGAATGGGTTATGTGAACCTAGTTTTAATTGGGCTTAGTGGGGGCTATGTAGTTATGTCATGAAGGTGTGGTTCTCAGATAAGTTATACTGGAAACTCATGTTTGCCAATGTGAGGGTTAGTTTTAATGATTGTTTTCATGGTTCACACTATTGATATATTTTTTTTCTAGTATTGACGTGTTGTCGGGGCATTCCCTGGTCTTCCTTGATACCTCCGGTTCACGGGGCTAACACATATTAGGGCCCTTTCAACAGGGGGATCTGAACCCATACATCTCATGGGTTCCTGTTCATGATGGTTGAGCTATATAGTCCGGGATAATATTTTACTATCATGCTAAACCTTGTTTCCTAACCCATTATCTATTAGATATATGTATGTATGTGAATATGTACAATGAGTTTGAAATTAAACTTTTGATAGACATTATTTTACCCTTATCTAAGAGTTACATGCTAGTGCTCACCCTACTAACTATCTCTGGACATTGTGTCCCCACACGATGTAGGGTCCGAATGCACTTCTACTTTTCCTACACTGTGATAGGTGATCTCAGAGTCAGTTATTTGTAGTAAAGTAGTGAGCTTCCATCTCCAGAAGACTTTATCATTCCATCAGTTTTCCTTCAATAAATTAGAATTGAAGACTTCATATTTATATCGTTATTGTCATTATCATTGTTAGGGTTGGGGGCATGTACTGACGTTGGTTGTTTTCTAGTATAGAGACTTTGTGGATATTACTATGGATTGGGTATTGATGTTGACACATTTAGATGTCTTTGAACTTATTTCTTTCAATCTTTTTTATGTTCAAAATTTAGTCGTTGTCAGGTATGTTATGTTCTGTTTGGCTATGCAAAGGGGTGTTCTCAAGTCCTTGGTGGACTTTAGATACCTGTCATGGACAGACCCTAATTCGTGTCGTAAAAAATACCTTCATCACTTCTTGGGTCAAACTTCCCTAAGTAATTGTTACTATTGTCGTGAATAAAGTATTTTCATCCTTTTGGATGAAAATAATTTGGATGCAAATACTTGATACTAGGCCTTTTCTCTCTTCATAGCTCATAATGAGTCTTATTTGGAAATGGTCTGAGGAGGTATCTATTCAGAATGTAACATGTTATGCTTACTGCCTCTTCTCTAAAGTGATCTGGCAGATTATGTTCCAAGAGCATGTTCTTGTAGTGTCTTGAAGCGATATATTATTTTGTTCCACCACACTATTTTGTTGATTAGATCAAAGAGATGAGAAGTTCTAAGAGTAACCATTTTAAGCACTGTACTCTTCGAAAGCTTTGTTTTTGAATTATCCTCTTTGATCACTATGGACATAGGTGATCAAATGTATTTCTTCTCTTTGTACTCTTCTACAAAAGATCTCAAAATTAGTGAGTACTTCATACTTCAGAGCAAGAAATATTACCCGAGTGAAATAAGAATAATCATCAACAATCATAAATACTTTTCCACCAATACGTGCGGTCTTAGTGGGGCCAAACAAATCCATGTGGATTGTTTGAAGGGGTTTGGTGGTAGTGAAAATATCTTTGTCTTTCCATGACTTTTTGAAGCTCGTCATTAATCATATCAAGATTCATTTGAAGAATGTTACAATCATTAGGTAAACCATGATTGGTCCCACCAAGACCACAAATATTGGTGGCATTGAAAATATATTTGACTTTAAATCATTAGGTAATCCATGGTTGACTTTAAATCATATCACTTGGTTTACCTTTGTCCATGAAGCACAATTTGGCTTTTTCTGCCTTTTCTCCAGTTTCATCTTCATCACTCCATGCCCCAATTTTTTTTTCTTGGATGATCTTCTCCTCAACTCTGGACTATTTTGTTTAATGTGTCTTGGTTTACGACAATAATAACAGTGATCATCATTCCTTGTAAATTTATTATTCTTGTAGCCTTGTGGTCTCTGCTACGTTTGTTTCAAGATTGGCCTAACTCCATAATTTATGAGAGCCATTCCCTTTTTGTTGTCTTCATCCTGGGGTTCTTGCTCTCTGGTTGTTATGACATTGAAAGCCACTGGTTTCTTATTTTCTTCCTTGTTGTACCTGTTAATATTATTTTTTTCATAGACAATGAGATTACCTCTTAGTTTGTCATAAGTCATATTATGGAGATCCCCATCTTCAAGAATGGCAGCCTTAGTTTCCCATGCTTTTGGGAGACTTCTTACAAGCTTTTAGACTTGCTAAGTATTTTTATAGATCATTCCCAAGGACTTTAACTTGCATACGATCATGCTGAAGCGAGCAAACATTGACTCCACTCTTTCATTTTCTTCCATTTTAAAGAGTTCACACTCATTGACCAGGGCACAAATTCTCGCCTTTTATACTTTAGTGGTTCCTTCGTAGTTTCCTTCAAATTTATCCCATATCTCCTTTATAGTTTCTTAGGTTGATCTCATATTGTAGTCGACTTCTCTAACTGCATAATAGAGTAAACTTATAGCTCTTGCATTAGTTTGAATTACCTCATGTTATTATTTGATGAGTTCAAAGATTTTAAAGTCGTCCAAGTCAACACTGCTTTATTCCTTGTCCTTATATTTTTCTTTAATTCCTGGAATAGATTTTGGTCCTTTCTTAATAACAACCCATGCTTGGAAGTCATTTGACTGAACAAAAATCTTGAATCCATTTTTCCAATAAGAGTAGTGTTGTCCATTAAAATATCGTAGTCTTGTGAATGAGTGATCATCTTGAATGAGGTCTCCTGGTATTTAGTAATCTGCTATTGGATCTTTGCTCACGTGCAGTTAAGTAGTACAATTAGTGATACTTGCTCTGATACCAATTAAAAGTCAAGGTGGGATGAATTGAAAAACTTTTCATTAGTCGACTGATCCGCCTTGTCAGTCAACTCACCTGCGGTTAGTATACCAAAAAAATTATATTAAACTTAAATATGCAAATAAATAAACAAGTATGTAAGAAAATAACACAGAGATTTATCCTGGTTTGGAATACTGATGTGGTTCCTACTTCCAGACCTCTTGGGTTTCAAGAGTTTTCTTTGAGTTTTCAAAGTAGAGTTAGAGTACAAATGTAGTAAACAAGTTCTGAATATTATTTTGTTATTTAGATCCCATGACACAGCTTCAACTAGTGTGACTAAGTTAACTCGACCTTTCTCTTTATGAAATACCATGGGTTTTGGAACCTTAGAAAATTTCCTAGATTTTTAGTTTCTAGAAATCATATGACTAGGGGATACTAGTCATATGATGAGGTACAATTTGTATAGTCTGGGTCGTATGCTAACCATTATTGGTTGGTGGGTTGGATTGGTTTCTGGTGTGGGTACGACTTGGGTGGGTATGAGTTATATGGTAGTTGACAGTTCATATGGTTTTGTATTTGCATCACTTAATCTAAAACTTGATAAATTAACTTGGATATGGGTACGAGTGGCTCACCATGAGCCATAAGATAGGGTATAACTCATACCATTTACTTGTATAGTGGACAGTGTCCAAATCCTCTTCGATTTCCATTTTGTGGTGGGTATGTGTCAAGGGTTCAGGTCGTATGATCGGATATGACTAGTCTTAGATTGTCGTATTTTGGACAGTGTTAGGGTTCAAGGGGATGCCTAGGGTACGAGTAGTGGGTATCGCTCGTATAGTAGGGTACGACTGGTATGGGGTGGTTGTACTCTCCTACAGGATTTTTATACAATTTAAGTTGAGGTAATTTGGACATTTCCCTACTTAACCTCTTAAGGACCTAAAACTTATAACTCTTTTGGGACAACATTTACCCTAATATTCTTATTTTAAACACATAGAAACTCTCAAATTCTCTAAAAGGCTCTTGGGTAAAGGAAGGTCAGGGTTTTATCTAGAGGATCAATTTGGGGATTGTACGGGTGATTCTCACCATCATCTTTGTAATCTAAGGCAAGATACTTCTCCCAGATTGTTAGGTCTAACTGAAGGCATATTTTATGAATTGTTTTCATGGCATAATTGTTTTATGGTTTTGTGTTTTCAATCATATGTTTGGGGTTTTGGTTATAAATGCTTGGTTATAGTTTTCCCATGTTTTAATTATGGATTTACATGCTTTAATGGTGGTTTGGACAATAGGTTTCATGGGAATAGTTAATTGGTAACTGGGAATGGTTAATTGGTAATTGGTTTTGGTTTTGGGAACACTATGCCCCTTGGTTAATAACAAATGGAATGGTGGTCTTGATTATGTGGTGATGGTTTTAATTGGCCAATAATGGTGGGGTGTGATAGCTTACCGTGAAGTTATGAGTCCAATTGACGGATACTCGAAACTCTTATTTTTTGGCATGAGGATTTGGTCATGATAACTATTTGGGGTACACGGGAATCCCCTGAGTTACAATCATATATATGTATCATGGAGAGCGAAGGGTACTTGGGAATACCCCTACTCCTATGGTATATCCAATTCATGCAACTACACGCATCAGGGCCCTGTTCAGGGGGTTACACTAAAATCATACAACCCATGGGTAGTTCTAGGACGGTTAAGCTACAAATAACCAGGTTAATATTTTTATATGCATGCTTAACCCACTTCCTTCTTCCCAGTATATATATATACATATATATGTATGTATGTATTTATATATGTATGAATATATATGTATATATATATGTATGTATGTATGTATGTAACGTTGTTAATACATATGGTTGGTTTACTGGTTTTAAAGATTGGCATTATTTTATCATTATCCTAAGTACTTATTACCATTCATTCACTAACTCATCTTCGAGCGACTGTATCTCCACGCAATGTAGAAACCGACCATTCTACTCCTTCTCCTTAGTGATCGAATTTAGGACAACTATTGGATTAAAGTGTTGAGATTTCATATTATGGAAGGCTCTATTTGACATCATGGATGTCTTTACAGACTTGGGTTATTTTATGGATATTGGTTTTGTCTATAGTTGGGGGCATGTCCTAACCGAATATTATTTTTTCCTTTAGTTAGAAGCTTTGTGGAACACATATGGGTTGGAATGAGTGGTGTTGGTATTTGTGTCAGCCTTAGTATCCGTATTGGTATTGGGGCTGATACCGTTTGACAGAATTTATGATTGTTCCATCCTTTTAAGTTATGTTATGAATAAGAACTCAATTTTTATATTGGTTTGGTTATGGTTGTTGGTTGGTATTGTATGGTTGGACTTGTTTGGGTTGGTCATGGTTATAGACCTATCCAAGAGTATGGAATTGAAATAAAAGTCATCTTGTTATACGTTCAAAATTTATCCAATTCAGGGTATGCATAATTAGAGGTTAGGTTGGGTGACGGGGGTAGTCCTCGGTCCTGGTTGGACTTTAGATGGCCATTACGACAAGGCCCTAGTTTGGTTCATGTCGAGATGGTATCAGAGTTATAGGTTTATAGTCAATTGGGAATTCATGAAGCTATGTCGAGTAGAGTCTCTTTTAAAGAAGTGTAGCATGCCACATTCAAAAGGGAGAGGCTATAAGGCATTTAGTAAATATTTCACTTCTTTGTGTTCTATTTTCAAGTGTCGGGTTTGAGCCCTAAAATCTTCTCTAATTCTGGTTTGTTTTCCTTTCAGATCATGCCTTGACGATATGAAGTTTTGGAAACTCCTCAGTCCAAACTATGGATGATCTTGATAGGACACGATCTACTCAGGTGATCCATACTCGGTCTAGGGGTACAATCCCTGATATTTTTGGACTTTTATTGGTTTGTTTTAGTCCTCCATAGGTTAGTGTGCCAAATGCTGAGCTTTGTCAGTGATACGGTTGGGGCAGCCTCCACAGGTACACGGCCTTTCACACGAAGCCAAGCTCGGGAATTACAAGAACTCCAAGCTTTGTTCATGCAAATGGCCGTGTGTGAGTTGGTGATTGAACCAACCAAGGACCTAAACGTTTTTATGTGTGAAGAGAGGTCTTAATGTGTAATAAACTACTCTTCAAGGTTGGCACAAGAAGCAAGGGCGGATGGGTCATTTTACCCCTTTTGTTTGTAGTATAAATAGAACATGTTGGAGAGTTATTCCTTAGTTTTTGAATGCTGATTTTGTAACCTAAAAACACTAAACATTTCATCTCTCTTCCACTCTTAGAAGCCGTCCCTATTATCTCACAAGTAGAGGGATACTTGTGTTGTCTCTTTGGCTAGAAACAAGGGTTTTGAGGTCGTTGAGTGCCTCTTGGTCCTCGTAAGAACTTGGTGTTTATATTCATTAGACTTAGGGTCCTCTCTTGATGTAGGGTTCTTAGTTTCTTGAATGTTATATGTCAAGTTATCTATCTTTCTTTATCTTGTTGTTGTTGTTGATTTTGTTATCTTAAAGTCTAGTGAATCCATGTGGGGCTCTTTTCGATTCACTAGCATTGTTATCTATCTTGTTGTTCTTGTGTTGTTGGACTGAAAAACCGAAACTTAAACTTGTTGTTCTTGTGTTGTTGGACTGAAATCCGAGCCTACTTGAAGCTCTTGGTGTTGTTGGTTTGATTTCGTATCATTTGGTATCAAAGCGAGACAGGTTGTGTTCCAACATAACCCATCTTGGGCTAGTTCACGGCTTAAACAAACAACACCAAAAAGAAATTCTGAAAATCTGTCCATTAAAAGTTGAAACCGAGAATGATGTTGTATGTTTAGATCTAGGTGTTATTTTGCTTGTTTAGTGAGTTTCTAGTGTTGGTTTCTTTCTCACCAACACTAAGGTGTCTAGATCCAAAAGTTGAGCTTGAAAACTTGAACATTGTTGTAGTGACTTGAAGTGGCCGAAAGTTGTGTGTTGTTGATAACCAAAAGAAAAATCGGTGGTTGTGTGTTTATGTGCTAAAGAAGTTGATGAAGTTTGTTGAGGTGTTCATCTTTTGAACTTGTTCATCTTGTTCATCTTGTTGTGTGCTCAAGTTGTAAGACAAGCTATAAAGTTGTTGTGAAAGACTTGCACCCATCACCTTCTAGTCTTGTCAATCACTTTTCCCTAATTCAAGGAGCCTTGTTTTGTGGGATTAGTCAACCAAACCTCACTTTCTTGAGTTTGAAAAGGGTGAAATACTACAAGATTTTATTTTTCCCACCAAAAACACTTTGCAAACTATAACAAGTTGTGTGAATATTAACAAAAAAAAAAAAAAAAAAAAAGGAGAAGAAGAACGTGTGGAACCATTGCATGCTGCCACGTCACTATAAGCTCAACTTAGGATATTCTTTGGTTGCTAATTGTTGATCCTTGGTTTCCCTTACTTGGTCCTAGAACTAATTAACAAACTAGTGCATTCCTACTAGGTTGTCAACTAGTTCCTTGAACCGTTTGTTCGTGTCAACGATTATTTGAGTACTTTTATTCGTTTGAATGAATTGCTGATTTTTGACTCTAGTCCGACAAGAATTCTTTGAGTCTTCAAACAAGAATCCATTCCGGATAAGAGCTTACTCATACCTTAAAAATTTCACGGTTACTAGCCAATTATACAACACTTGTGGAACACGAACTTGTGGTGAACTAAAGCGGATAATACCTTGATAATGGAAGGAGCTACGTCTCATAATGTGGATACTAATGCCCTTGATTCTATGAGGGTCACTCTTGAGGCCGTTACCCGGACACTTGAAAGGTTGAATTCGGAATTTGGGGCCGTGAGAGGGGACTTGGCAGCAATAAAGGGGGAAGTGTGGACTATTAGTGGGAGATTAGAACAAGTGGAGAGTCAAAGGAACTCTCGTCCTTCTACTCCTCTACATGTATCTACCAATGGTCATGATAGGACCTCCTCCGCAACCATCACCCCCGAAACAGTCCACCAAATGCTAAATGCACCCCAAGCTCCACTAAATACCGCAAGCCAAACTACCTATTTTCCTCCAAACCGAGACCCCACTAGACCATTACATTTCCAAGCCCCTCCAATTCCACAAGAGGGATTTGGATGCCAAGTACCTCCACTAAATCCGAACCCTCCATTCCAAGCTCCATTAACCCAAAGACCGCAAATTCCAAATCCTCCGAATCAAAACGGCCAAGGCCGACCAGCCCACTTTGAAGGATATGGTAGAGAGGAGTATGAAGGAGATGGAGCCTTTGATGATGCTTATCTGAGGAAGGAGGAGTTAAGAGGGGGTCGAGGAGAACCTAGGAGATACTGGGGGTATGGAGATAGGGGAAACCGACACCAAGAGAGAGACGTAGGCATCAACACCATCAAGTTGAGCCTACCCATCTTTAAGGGTGAAAGTGACCCCGAGACCTACTTAACTTGGGAATCGGCTTATGATAAAGTTTTCCAAGTTAATGACATCTCGGAAGAAAAGAAGAGTTGCTACGCTATAGCTCACCTCGAGGGCTATGCTAACACTTGGTGGGAGTATGTTAAACGATTTGGTAATGAATTAGTTGATGGGCAGCCACCACCTTGGTATCGGTTGAGGTATTTGATGAGACAACGATACCTTCCCGAGAGATATCGTCATGAGTTGCTTGCTAGATTATATGGCTTGCGGCAAGGAGGCAAGAGTGTGATGGCCTATTTTGACGAGTTCCAACAACTCATGTTGAAACTTGATCATCGTGGGGAGCAAATCAGTCACGACATCATCCGGTTCAAGTGTGGGTTGAACAAAGAGATCTCCATTCATTTGACCCTTCACCGGTTTGAAACCATTGACGGTATATTCCAAGCGGCCCTTGAGATTGAAAGGGAACTTAAGGAGAGATCATCCTTCAAGGCAAGGGTACAAACCCCCTCGGGTTGGCCCAAAAACAAGGACCAACCCGCCCCTACGAAGCTGCCCGAGTCCAAAACAGTCCCTAAATTCCCTCCGAAACCGGAGGCTCACAAGTATCCCAACCCAAAGGGGTTCCAATGCTTCAAGTGCCAAGGTTGGGGGCATAAGGACAATGAATGTACGAACCGGCGCAATGTGATCCTACGAGAAGGGAAAGTGCACTACCTTGGTGAGGAGGTGGTTTCCGAAAGGGGGGAGGATGAGGCCGAGCCTCAAGATGGAGAGGGAGCTGAAAATGGGCCGAATGATGATGAAGTAGATGGTAGTGAAGATGTCTATCCACAAGAAGGGGAGTGTGTGGTTCCAAACTTTGTGGTTAGACGTGTCATGATTAGTAAGACGATAGATGACCCGAGTCAAAGGGAAAATCTATTCCATACTAAGTGTCTTGTAAAGGGGAGTGTGTGCACCTTGGTGATTGATAGTGGTAGTTGTACAAATGTTGCGAGCCATGCTATGGTAAATTTATTGAAGCTACCAACTACACTACACACTAGTCCTTACAAGCTACAATGGTTGAACGATTGTGGTGAATTAAAGGTCACAAGGCAATGTGTGATTCGGTTTAAGGTGGGAAACTACCACGATGAAGTGCTTTGTGACGTAATCCCAATGCAAGCATGTCACTTGTTGTTAGGTAGACCATGGCAATATGATAGGTCTACTAAACACGATGGGAGGTCCAACCGGTATACGCTTGAGAAGGATGGCCGAAAGGTCACACTTCATCCTCTTTCACCCTCCCAAGTAAATGAGTGGCATCAAAAGATGAGAGAGTTGAAGGGAAAGGGGAAGGAATCCGGAAAGGGAGAAAAGGGGGGGGATGCCGTAGGTGAGGAAGTAGGGACATCCGAGGCTGTCCCAACGACAAGGGAGATGGAAAACGTAGTGATGTTGGCTAGGAGGAAAGAACTCTTCGTGGACCATGATGAAAACAAGCCGATGTTACTTTTGACCCATTGTTTTAATACTAACCCCACTAATTCTTCCATTTCCCCTTTGATTTCTTGTGTGTTGCAGGAGTATGAAGATGTATTTCCTCAAGAACTTCCGCAAGGATTGCCCCCACTTCGGGGAATTGAGCACCAAATTGATTTGGTGCCGGGTTCACAACTTCCAAACAAACCGGCATATAGGAGCAATCCTATGGACACTAAGGAGCTTGAAAGACAAGTTGAGGAGCTTCTCAACAAGGGATACATCAAGGAAAGCATGAGTCCGTGTGCTGTTCCGGTACTTTTGGTACCGAAGAAGGACGGAACTTGGCGCATGTGCGTCGATTGTAGAGCCATCAACAAAATCACTATAAGGTATCGTCATACAATCCCTAGACTAGATGATATGTTAGATGAGCTCCACGGATCTTGTTTGTTTTCTAAAGTGGACCTTAGGAGTGGCTATCACCAAATTCACATGCAACCCGGTGATGAGTGAAAGACCGCATTCAAGACCAAATTCGGTCTATATGAGTGGCTGGTCATGCCCTTCGGCCTTACCAATTCTCCTAGCACCTTTATGAGGCTAATGAATCATGTAATGAAGCCTTATATTGGAAAGTTTGTGGTGGTTTACTTTGATGATGTGTTGTTGTATAGTAAATCTATTGATGATCATGTAATGCATTTGAGATGTGTGTTTGATGTGCTCCGAAAGGAGAAGCTGTATGCCAACATGGAGAAGTGTTCTTTTGGTGTTGATAAGGTTATATTCTTGGGTTTTGTCGTGAGCTCAAGGGGTGTGGAAGTGGACGATTCCCAGATAAACTCTATTCAGAGTTGGCCGACCCCTAAAACTATTGGAGAAATCCGAAGTTTCCACGGGTTGGCAAGATTTTATAGGAGGTTTGTCAAAGGATTTAGTTCCATAGCAGCCCCCTTGACCGAGGTAATTAGAAAAGACGGACCCTTTAAATGGGGTGATGAGCAGGCTAGGGCTTTTGAGGCCTTGAAAGCTACGCTCATCTCGGCGCCTTTATTGCAATTGCCCGATTTTGATAAGATGTTTGAAGTAGAGTGTGATGCTAGTAAGGTTGGCATCGGGGCTGTTTTGATGCAAGAAGGTAAGCCCGTAGCTTATTTCAGTGAAAAGCTCAAAGGGGCAACTCTTAATTACTCAACTTATGATTTGGAGTTGTACGCCCTTGTTAGAGCTTTGGGAAATTGGCAACATTATTTGTGGCCTAAGGAGTTTGTGATACGAACGGATCATGAGTCATTGAAACACCTTAAGAGCCAAGACAAGTTGAATAGGCGTCATGCTAAGTGGATTGAGTTCATCGAGACTTTCCCTTATGTAATTCATTACAAAAGGGGAAAGGAAAATGTTGTTGCCGATGCCTTGTCTAGGAAGCATGTGCTTGTTGCTCCCTTTTCTTTGAAATTGATGGGTTTTGAGAGCTTGCGGTTGTTGTATCCCGAGGATCCTACCTTTGCTCCTATTTTTAGGGAATGTGAAGAGTGGGGAAGGGACCGTTGGCTTAAGGAGAATGACCATTCCTCCTACTCTCGGTTCGATGGGTATTTGTTCAAAGGGAGGAGGTTGTGTGTTCCTTCTAGTTCTTGGAGGGAATTATTTGTGAGGGAGGCCCATGACGGAGGCCTCATGGGGCACTTTGGGGTAGACAAGACCTTCGGAATCTTAGAGGAGAACTTCTATTGGCCCAAAATGCGCAAAGACGTCACTAAAATTTGTAGTCAATGCGTGGCCTGCCGGAGTGCGAAATCTCATCTCCTACCTCAAGGATTATACACCCCACTCCCTACTCCCCTTAGACCTTGGTTGGACATTTTGATGGATTTTGTTTTGGGGCTGCCAAGGACTAGAAAGGGCCGAGATAGCATTTTTGTTATTGTTGATAGATTCTCTAAAATGGTTCATTTTATTCCATGTGCTAAAACCGAGGATGCTCGTAGTGTAGCTTCATTATTTGTTGAACATGTTGTAAAGCTTCACGGGGTACCGAGGACTATTGTGAGCGATAGGGACTCCAAGTTCCTAAGTCTCTTTTGGAAGTCCATGTGGGGTAGGCTTGGAACGAAGTTACTTTTCTCCACGTCTTGCCACCCACAAACCGATGGCCAAACGGAGGTAGTAAATAGAACCTTAGGGTCTATGCTACGTTCTATGGTTAAAGGTAAACTGACTTCATGGGAAGATCACCTGCCCTTGGTGGAATTTGCATACAACCGGGTAATACATTCGAGCACGGGAATAACTCCCTTTGAATGTGTTTACGGCCTGAATCCCCTTACCCCTTTAGATCTCACTCCTTTGTCTAGTGATCTCATGACCAACTTAGATGGAAATAAAAGAGCCGAGGCAATGAAGAAAATGCATGAGACGGTGCGGATCAAGCTTGAAAAGAAGAACCAAGAGGTTGCAAAAAGAGTAAACAAAGGGAGAAGAAGGCTTGTGCTTGAACCCGGAGATTGGGTGTGGGTGCATCTTCGAAAGGATCGGTTTCCAGCTCAAAGGAAGTCCAAATTGCTTCCAAGGGGTGATGGTCCTTTCCAAGTACTTGAGAGAATCAATGACAACGCCTACAAGATTGACCTTCCACCGGAATATCAAGTGCACAACACTTTCAACGTTGGTGATCTCTCCCTCGTGGATGCGGTTGAAGATGACCAAATGCTGAATTTGAGGTCAAATTCCTCTCAAGATGGAGAGGATGATACGGTTGGGGCAGCCTCCACAGGTACACGGCCTTTCACACGAAGCCAAGCTCGGGAATTACAAGAACTCCAAGCTTTGTTCATGCAAATGGCCGTGTGTGAGTTGGTGATTGAACCAACCAAGGACCTAAACGTTTTTATGTGTGAAGAGAGGTCTTAATGTGTAATAAACTACTCTTCAAGGTTGGCACAAGAAGCAAGGGCGGATGGGTCATTTTACCCCTTTTGTTTGTAGTATAAATAGAACATGTTGGAGAGTTATTCCTTAGTTTTTTAATGCTGATTTTGTAACCTAAAAACACTAAACATTTCGTCTCTCTTCCACTCTTAGAAGCCGTCCCTATTATCTCACAAGTAGAGGGATACTTGTGTTGTCTCTTTGGCTAGAAACAAGGGTTTTGAGGTCGTTGAGTGCCTCTTGGTCCTCGTAAGAACTTGGTGTTTATATTCATTAGACTTAGGGCCCTCTCTTGATGTAGGGTTCTTAGTTTCTTGAATGTTATATGTCAAGTTATCTATCTTTCTTTATCTTGTTGTTGTTGTTGATTTTGTTATCTTAAAGTCTAGTGAAGCCGTGTGGGGCTCTTTTCGATTCACTAGCATTGTTATCTATCTTGTTGTTCTTGTGTTGTTGGACTGAAAAACCGAAACTTAAACTTGTTGTTCTTGTGTTGTTGGACTGAAAAACCGAAACTTAAACTTGTTGTTCTTGTGTCGTTGGACTGAAATCCGAGCCTACTTGAAGCTCTTGGTGTTGTTGGTTTGATTTCGTATCAGTCAGTCTATTCATATGATTGCTCAATTGGTAGCTTCTCAGATTGAGCATTGTGCATCTGGTATTGCATCATCTGAGGCCACTAGGGTTGGCCAATTCATGAAGAAGAGTCCTCCAACCTTTACTAGAGTTAAGGTGGAGAAAGATCCTTAGGGTTTTCTTGATGACATTGAAAAGATCTCCAGGGTCATGCAGGCCACTAATGTGGAAGGGGTGAATTTCACTGCCTATCAGCAAAAGGATACGGTGTACCAATGGTACGAGGAATAGAAGAAGACATTAGGTGAGTTTTATGAGACTTCTCTATGGGAATCTTTCTCTATTACTTTTCTGGCTCGCTTCGTTCCTCAGGAGTTCAGGGAAGCAAAGACGGAGAAATTTGTTAATCTGACATAGGGGAAGATATTGGTCAAGGAGTATGCCTTGAAATTTCACTAGTTGTCTAGATATGCTTCGGAATTGGTGTTTGATATGAGGGCCATGATGAGAAATTTTTCTTTAGGACTGCCTCAAGATTTGATCCTTGAAAGAATGACTTTATTATTCATCAATGATATGGATATTTCTAGATTGGTTGTTCATATACAAGAGGTGGAGGAAAAAAAGAGAAAGCAGGCTGATATTGGGGAAAGGTAGGGTAAGAAGTTTAGATTCTCTTAGTAGGGTGGACAACATTAAGTGGCCTGGATGGTTGTAAGTGACCAAAGAAGAAGTGGGAGAGTTCTGGTTCATTCTCCACAGCTAGTACTTTTTACCCGAAGTAGTCGGATGATAGGAGTCAGCAAGGTGACGAGTACTTTAGGGAACAGGGTGCCCAATCTCAGGAAAATGGGGCACAGTCGGCCTCATCGTGTCCTTCTTATCAATTTTTTGGTCAGTTATATCGAGGATTCTATGATGAGGGGAGAGATAGGTGTTTGAAATATGGTCAGCCAGGCTATATGCTTAGAAATTGTCTGGTTGGTAACGTAGCTATGGGAGAGAATAGAGTCCCGGTCACTTCTTTTTCTAATCCTACACCAAAGTGTGGTGCTTTTATATTTGTTTTTGCTTCTAGTACCGACACTGGCTGAAATAGGTTGTATTCTCTTGCTATTCGACATGAATCTGAGGCATCGCCTGATGTCGTGATTGGTGTGTTACAACTCTTTTCTCGAGATGTTTAATGTTTACTTGATCTGAGGTCCACTCTCTCTTATGTGACCCAATTTATGGCAGCATATTTTAGTTTTGATCCCTAGGTTATTTCCGATCCTTTTGTGTTTTTATCCCAGTAGGTGACTGTGGTTGCTAAAAGTGTCTATAGGGTGTGTGTAGGTAGTATCTATTGGTAGTAAGAAAACTTTGGTGGATTTTTTTGAATTAGATATGGAGGATCTTGATGTCATTTTGGGGATGGATTATTTACACTCGTGCTACGTGTCCTTAGATTTTTGGACCCTTAAGGTTGTCTTTAAGTTCCCTGGTGAACTGGGTATTTAATGGGAAGGTGGTTCCTTAGCTCCTAAGGGAAGTTTATATTATATCTTAGAGCTTGGATATTGATATCTAAAGGGTGTCTTTATCATTTGGTCCGGGTTAAAGATTCTAACTCTAATGGTCCTTCTTTGCATTTGGTTCTGGTGGTGAATAAGTTTCTTGAGGTCTTTCCAAATGATCTTCCTAGAGTTTCTTCGGATAGGGAGATTGATTTTGGGATTGATTTGATCCCATACACTCATTCGATATATATTCATCCTTATTAAATAGCTCTGGCTGAGTTGAGAGAACTCAAGGAGCAACTTAAGGATCTTTTGAATAAGGGTTTTATCTGTCCTAGTGTGTCCCCTTAGGGTGCATCGGTGTTATTCATGCGTAAGAAGGATGGTTCCCTTAGGATGTGCATTAACTATCGGAAGTTGAATAAGGTGACGGTTAAGAACAAGTATCCTCTTCCAAGGATAGATGACTTGTTTGATTAGTTGCTAGGTTCCAAATTCTTTTCTAAGATAGATCTTTGGTCTGGGTATCATTAGCTTATGATTAGGGAGGTGCATATCCCTAAAACAACTTTTCAAACTCAGTATGTACACTTTGAGTTCTTGGTGATGTCATTTTGTTTGACCAATGCCTCGATGGCATTAATGGATTTGATGAATAGTGTATTTCATCAGTTTCTAGAACTTTTTGTCATTATGTTCATTAATGACATCCTGGTATATTCTAAGAGAGAGGTGAATTATTACAATCACCTCTGTGTGGTCGTGCAGACCTTGAGAGTGCAACAGTTGTACACCAAATTCTCTAAATATTAATTTTGGTTGAACGTTGCTACTTTTTTTGATCATATTATTTCTAGTAAGGGTATTATGGTGGATACACTATAGGTGGCGGAGGTTTCATATGGATTTGAAGGCCTTGGTGGCCATAGTTTGATTTTAAATGGTTTTGGTTAATTGAAAACGATGGAGTCTAATTTGGTTTAATGGTTTATATGGAATAAAGTAATAGACTGGTAAGCTCTAATTTTTGTATGATGATACTAATAGTTAATTCCTAATTAAAAGACTCCTTGGTAAATGGTTGGGAATGTGTAAATGGTTTTAATATGGTCTTAAAGAGGGTCGAGTAGCAAGGTCATGAAAGGTGGGGGTCCCGGGGGGACCAATACTGGAAACTCGTGTTTTTCGATGTGAGGGTAGTCCTTGTAACCATGTGCATGATGTCACATTTTATATTTTGGAGATGTACTAGTCATCTCAAGTTCTTTTCTCTTATCATACAGCTAACACGCACTGGAGCCTTTTCAGCAGGGGGAGTTGAACCCATATAGCCCGTGGGTGGTTTTAGGACAATGAAGATACTCAACCAAGATAAAGGATTTAAATGCATGCTAAACCTTGTTCCCTATCCCGACATGATATATATGTATGTGTGTGTGTATATGTTATTGCTTATGGTTAATTGATTTGGTTTTGAAATGATGGAATTATATTATCCTTATCCCTGAGTTACATGCTAGTATTCACTCTACTAACCATCTTTGTATTTTGTAAACCAATGTGATGCGGGATCTGACCATACTACCATTCCTCTTGCTCGGTGACTTAGATTAGGGTATAGCTTTGAGTCAAATTGGAGTGGTAAAATTCCATACTCTGGAAGACTCCATTTCATGCTATGGACTTCTTTTCATTGTTGTTATTTCTTTGGTTATGGTTTTGGATATGGTCGGGGGCATTTCCTGACCCAATGTTATTCAATTCTAGTTTGAGGCTTTGTTAGACTACTATGGGCATGGGTGGTGTCGGTATTAGTGTTATCCTTGGTATTGGTATTGGCATTAGGATTGGTATTTGCTAGACATTTGGTTGTAGTCCTTTGGTTATGATTATAGACTTTTGTTTTCTTCAGGTTATTATTTTCTTATTTTATTATATGTTTGGAATTCATCTGACATGAGGTGTAGGGTGGTTAATGGTGGGGTATTGGGGTGGTATTTGATTTCAATTGGACTTGAGATACCCAACACGACTAGGCCCCGATTCATATCGTGTTAGATTGGTATCATAACCCTAGGTTCATGGTTAACTATGTGTCCGACAAAGCCATGTTGAGTAGACTCTCTTTTAAGGGTGTATAACGCACCATACTCATAAGGGAGAGGCTACAAGGCATTTAGGAATGTTTCTCTTTCTTGAGTTCTATTTTAAGTTTGTAGAGTCTAAGGTCTTGAAATCTTCTTTAATACCTATTTGTTAATTTTCCACATCATGCCTCCTAGACGATATGAAGTTCGTGAAAAATCCTCTGTCCCACCCCAAGGACAATATTGATAGGACCCGTCCTACTTATGGTGCCTAGACATGGTTTAGGTGTCTAGTTCCTGATTGCCTTCCTGGAGTTTGACCGGTTCCCTCCAGTCCTTCTCGAGTTTCTCATGCTTATTTAACGTATCCTGAGTTTTATCAGTCTGTTCATATGTTAGCTCAGTTAGTAGCTTCTCAGGCTGAGCATGGTATTTTTGTAACTCTATTTTCTGAGGCCACAAGGGTTAGCAGTTTTTGAGGTTGAACCCTCGTATGTTCCCAGGTGTAAAGGTTTAAAAGGATCCTCAAGGTTTATGGATAAGTTGGAGAATATCTTTCGCATTATATATGATACTAACGTGGAGGGTGTGGAATTTGTTGCTTATCAATTGAAATATGTAGCATACCTGTGGTATGAGGAATGGGAATAGTCTAGGGTTATCGATGCTGAGTCAGCCTTTTGGGATGATTTCTTTAGTGATTTTCTAGACTGCTTTTTTCCTCAGGAGTTGAAGGAGGCGAAGGCAAATGATTTTGTTAATCTGACGCAAGAAAAGATGTCAGTCAAGGATTATGCCTTTAAGTTTCAGTAGTTGTCTCAGTATGCTCCGGAGTTGGTTTCTAACATAAGGGCTAGAATGAGGAAGTTCGCTTTTGGGTTATCTCGAGACTTGATTTTGGAGAGTAAGGATACCTTATTGAACAACGACTTGGTTGTGTACATGTTGTGGGTTGATAAAGAGATGAAGAAACAAGCTGAAATGAGAGAAAGGCTGAGAAAGAAGTTTCAATTTTCTAAGCAGGGTGGCAGCTAACAACAAAGTGGCAGGGATGTAGGAAAGAGGCCTAAAAAGAAGTGGGGAAATTCTAGGTCTTACTCAACGGCTAGTTCTCGTACCCAAAGTCTTCAGGTGACAGGTGCTTTCAAGATGGCTATAATTATATGGCACAGAGTGCCCAATCTCAGAATAATGGGGCCTAATTAGCTCCATCCTATCGTCTCTACAGATTATGTGGTCGATTGCATCAGGGTCACTTTGATGATAAAAAAGACAAGTGTTTCAACTGTGGTCAGCCAGGGCACATGATTAGGAAATTTCATATGGGTAAGAGTGATTCTAGGACAAACAAGGTTCCTGTTGCCTCTTCTTCTACTTTGGTACCAAAGGGTGCTCCATCTAGCTTCGGCGCTGGTTGGAACTGACTCTATGCTCTCACAACTCGTTAGGAGTCTGAGTCATCACCTTATGTCATTATAGGTATGTTGAAACACTTTTACCGTGATATGTATAATTTACTTGATCTGGGGTCCACTCTTTCTTATGTGAGCCCATTTGTGTCTGTGTATTTTAGTTTAAGTCCCGAGTGTATTTTGAACCTTTTTTTCTATTTCTACCCTAGTGGGTGACTCTGTGGTGGCTAGAAGATTCTATTGGGGTTGTGTGGTATCTGTGGGCGGTTAGGAGACATTGGCGGATTTGTTTGGGTTAGACATGGTTGATTTTGATATCGTGTTAGGGATAGATTTGTTGCACTTGTGCTATGGGCCTTTAGACTATCGAACTCGTAAGGTCGTCTTTAAATTTGCTAATGATCCAGTTATTGAATGGGAAAGTAGTTTCCTAGATCCTAAGGAAAGATTCATATTGTATCTTAGAGCTCAAAGATTAATCTCCAAGGGGTGTCTCTATCATTTGGTTCGGGTTAAAGATTCTAACTTGGAGGTTCCTTCTTTACATTCAATCTCAGTTGTGAATGAATTTCCTGAGGTCTTCCCTGTTGTTCCTCCTAATAGGGAGATTGATATTGGGGTTGATCTTGTTCTAAAAACTTACACTATTTCGATTCCCCCAATAGAATGGCTCAAGATGAGGTAAAGGAACTTAAGGATCAACTAAATGATATTTTAGACAAGGGTTTCATCCATCCTAGTGTATCTCTGTGGGGTACAATAATGTTGTTTGTGCTTATGAAGGATGGTTCCCTTCATATGTGTATTGGTTATCGTCTATTGAATAAGTTAATGATAAAGAATAACTACCCTCATCCAAGGATAGATGATTTGTTTGATCACCTTCAGGGTGCTAAGTGTTTCTCCAAGATCGACCTTCGATTTGGGTATCATCAGTTAAAGATTAGGGAAGTGGATATCCTTAAAACTTCCTTCCATACTTGTTATGGGCATTTTAAGTTCCTAGTCATGTATTTTGGGTTGACTAATTCCCTGACGGCATGTATGGACTTGATTAATAGAGTTTTTCATCAATTTTTGGATTTGTTAGTCATTGTGTTCATCGACGATATTCTGGTGTAGTCTAACAGCGAGGTGGATCATGCTGATCACCTCCGCATTGTGTTGCAAACCCTGAAGAAGCTATAGTTGTATGCCAAATTTTTGAAATATGAATTCTGGTTAAACGTTGTCACTTTTCAAGGTCATGTCATTTCTAGTGAAAGGATAATGGTGGATCTGCAGAAAGTTTAAATGGTTAAGAAGTGGCCTAGACCCATAAATCCAACCGATATTTGGAGCATCTTGGATTTAGCTGGTTATTACTGATGGTTTGTGGAGAGTTTCTCTTCTATAGATGCCCTGATGACTAAGCTGACACAAAAGAAGGAAAAGTTCTTATGCTCTGATGCTTGTGAGAGTTGTTTTGAGAAACTGAAGGATAAGATGACTTTGTCCCCAGTCTTGACCTTGCCTGAAGGCATGGATGGATTGTTGGTCTATTGTGAAGCGTCCCATGTAGGGCTTGGTTGCATCTTTAAATAGCATGGCAAGGTGATAGCTTATGCATCTAGATAATTGAAGGTGTATGAGAAGAATTATCTTACTCAAGGCTTGGAGCTATTGGCTCTGGTGTTTGCGTTGAAAATATGGCATCACTATTTGTACGGAGTGCATACATCTTTTCAATTCATAAGAGCCTGCAATATGCTTTTACTCAAAAAGAGCTAAACCTCAGGCAAAAGAGATGGCTTTAGCTGCTCAAGGATTATAACATGAGTCTTCACTACCATCCATGTAAATCTAACATGGTTGTTGAAGCTTTTAGTAGGTTATCCATGGGGAGTCTAGTTCATGTTGATGAAGGGAAGTGGGAGTTGGTTAAAGATATTCATCGTTTGGCTAACCTTGGAGTTGCCCTATTGGACTCTAAGGATGGGGGTTTGTTTGTGCAGAAGGTGTAACAATCGTCTTTAGGTGCTGAAATAAAAGAGAAGTAGGTATTGGATCCTGTCCTAATGACTATCTGGGGTGATATAGGTGGGAAAAAAGTAATTGCTTTTGAGATTAGTATGATTGTGCCTTGCAATACCAAGGAAGATTATGCGTTCTAGATATGGATGGGTTGGGAGAGAGGATCCTAGCTGAGAAACATGAGTCGCGCTAAGCTATTCATCCTGGTTCGACGAAAATGTATCATGACCTTAAGGATATGTATTGGTGGAACAATATGAAGCGGTATGTGGCTAGTTTTGTGACTTAGTTCATGGTGTGCCAACAAGTGAAAGTTGAGCACTTGAGTCCCGAAGGATTATATCAAGAGATTGAGTTGCCTATGTGGAAGTGATCAATATAGATTTCGTTACCGGTCTTCGTCGGTCTCGGAATTAGTTTGATTTGGTTTGGGTCATCGTGGATAGGATGACAAAGTCATCTCATTTCTTGCCAGTAAGGACCAATTTTTCGGCCGAGGATTATGCGAAGTGGTACCTTCAAGAGATTGTGAAGTTGCATGGGGTGTCTGTTTCTATCATCTCGGATCGTGGTACACAGTTTTCATTACACTTTTGGTAGTCATTTCAGAAATGCTTGGGGACCAAGGTGAGTCTTAGTACTATTTTCAGCCTACAATTTGATGGAAAGGCGGAAAGAACTAGTTAGACATTGGAGGATATGCTTCAAGCTTGCATAATTGGCTATGGTTGTAGTTGGGTTGAGAATTAGCACCTTATAGAGTTTGCGTATAACAATAGCTACGACTCTACCATTGGGATGGCTCCATTTGAGGCCTTGTATGGAAAGAGGTGTAGATCTTCTATTAGGTGGTTCGAGGGTGGTGAGGGAAGACATTATGTCCGTATGTGGTTCACCAAGCCATGGAGAAGGTGAAGGTGATTCGGGATAGGCTTAAAGCCGCCAAAAGTCCTATCCAAATATTAGGAGTAGGGAATTAGAGTTTGTGGTTGGGGATAAGATGTTTTTGAAGGTGTCTCCCATGGAGGGAGTGACGCAGTTTGAGAAGTGTCATGACTCGTTTCTCGAGTCGTGATGGCACCTACTAAAACTGACCAGTAGGTAAGCCAACACCGTAACACAGAGCTTAGGCAATGGATTACTTTGGTAGAAATTACCGAAAAAGTCCACAATAAACAAACACAATCATAAGCAACAATGTTCTACAATAGACAATCAACTACGGATACCAATCCCACGACCTGGTAATATCATTACAAGAATATCTAAGTTCGATAAAAGGAAATACAACTCCAAGTCTAAATAGTCTTATACATTGATCTTTAATACAAAATGCTAAATAAAGATAGAAGGGAAACAAGCGACTCAGAACTCCAAGAGCTTACCCCGTCTCTGGAAGATCATCACTGCATGATCACAACTCAACAACAACAACTAGTACTCGGGTCTATACAAAAAAGGTACAGAAGTATAGTATGAGTACCAAAACAATGGGTACTTAGTAGGCATCATCGGCCGACTAAGCTAAATCATGATATAAATATGATATAAAGTAAGACAATAATTCTAAGTCAAGGTATAGAATCAAACCTGGATCGTCTTCATCCTCACTGGATATAATCAATAATCAAACTAGAACAAAACTACGACATATCCATTAATCATGAGCCAATACCATTATATATAAAAAGTAAATGATCCAAAGTGTAAAACATCACTAATACAACCATAATCGCCATAAGACCAAGATGGTATACAGACATCCATTAAATCACAAGTTAAAGAACCCACCACGGTGCCCTATACCACCGGGGAGTACATCTAAAGGAACATAAAGTAAAGAACTCATCATGGAATCCCATACAACTGGAGAATACATTAAGAATAAATCATTACGGTAATTAAACACATAACCAACTTCTCGTTATCTATGGTTTACCACATTTTGTGTAAATGATCATTAGCCAAGTTCATGATCATCATCTATTACCACAATTGATATACACATATCAAGTACTCATAACCATACTCATGTAGTCAATTAGACCTCTAACTCATCAATATACTCTATCTACTCACTATTAAATAACCAACACTTATTATTAAACTACTAGTTTGCTAGTCATCATAAGGCCTCCAATCATTAGCCTAAATGATTCTTTATATACTCATCCTTCATGACGTAGCAACAAATTTTGATTAACTAGCTAGCAAACATCCATATCTAGTAAAGATGTACAACTAAAGCACAATCACCTTTTAACCAAAGCTCATCCTTATTTATCATAGGTGCACTAGTCATCATATAAAAAGAGGTTACATATTATCAAACACACTTATCCATCTATTAACCAACTCCTTTTACTAGTTAGCACCATAAGTCTCTAAGTCCTCATTTTAGCAACCACGACATTACATACTAGACATCAATATCACTAATCATCAATAATGTTAAGTCTATTATCATCATTATCCATTTTAGTATCATAATTACTAGTTACCACCTTTTATACTAAACAAGGTCCACCAACTAGTATTCTAGGCTTCTAGCCATCAAGTAATATAACCAATTTATGTAGACAACTAGTTATCTCATAACCCATTTTACTAGGCAAAATTCCATAATTTATCCATTTATTCAAGCCAAACATATCCACAAGGAGAATCCTTACTTATACTAATGATTATACTTACCAATTAGTCTTAACTCACTATTCGGCATATTCTACTCCTATTCACTAATAAGTATTAACAAGAGCCACACCACTTAACAAGTGATTAACAGTAGAGAATTATAGACAACTTTCCAAAGAAAACATCATATTCCTAATGCACATATGGGCATAACCATACAAGGACATAACCACACATATACCTTTGTATTTATATATGCTTACCATACATAGCATAACCATAACATCAATATGTCCTCCGGGTTTACCGGGCATCATCATAACATCAATACCTCTTCCATATTCACCGGGCATCATGATAACCTTAATACCTCTTGTAAATTTATCTTGCATCATCATAACATCAATACCTCTTCCATATTCACCGGGCATCATGATAACCTCAATACCTCTTGCAGATTTACCGGTCATCATCATAACATCAATATGTTCTCTGTCCTTGCCGAGCATCAACATAGCATCAATATATCCTCCGGCCTTGTCGGGTATCAAAATAGCATCAATATCTCCTCCATCCTTGTCGGGCATCAACATAGCATTAATATATCTTCTGGCCTTGTTGGGCATTAATACAATATAAATAAATCCTCCCATTTTGTCGGGCATTATCATAACATCAATATATCCTCCGACCTTTCCAGATATCAATGTAGCATCATATTCATCATGACATTAATAGGCACATATTTATATATAGCCAAATCAATAACAAATACAAGCCCAACGAAGAATGTAGTGGACAAAGAAGTAAGAAAAGGCATATCATCGCTCCTTACCATTTATTATCAATGCAATATATTTGTAGATTCATGAGCATGTGTATGCATATTATTGGAGTATTCCACACGTTACCGGCTTACCATGATTATTAGCATGGTTAATAACAAGTCATGGTTATACTTTCTAGAAGCCCTCTTTATTAGCATAATTCGCAATACTAGCACAAAATGCTTATTTTACACAAACATTAGTTTAGTCACTAGGCTTGAGCATAACATTAGTAATAACATAATCTAAGGCTCAGATAGTAAACTAGCCAATAAATTAATTGATAGAATAGTTGTGGATTCAACTTACAAGATTGTACATTGCTATTCAAGTGATGACAATAAGATCACAATTAAGCATGCACATTATTTCCGAATAAACATAATGAGTAAACCATTTACTGGGATTAGCCATCATATTACAAAAACATATTCTAAACGTTCAACTCACATCTCGATCTCTAATGAAGTTACATAGTTCAAGCTTAAGGCGGGTCAAGTTCCTATTTTAATATCCCAAATTATCTTCTTCAAGTCTAACTTTTACACGAAATTATACTAGGTTATCGACATCATGTCTCAAAGACTTATCAATCCACACTAGTTCTATAGGACAATACATCCCCAAGTATTACTCTTAAGTCATCCAAAGCACCTAAAGCCAATTAACAACTATACAAACTCGGACAACCTACTCAAAAGGTGTGTAAACAAGGTCACTCCCATCTAACTAAACCAACTAGAGCATTCTCATGCTATTCATGAGATAACAAGTTCAACTAACCAAGGTTCTAGACTATGAGTCAAATATCACACTTAACAAGCTCAATAGCCTAAATGTTTCAACTAATCCCAAGCATTACCATCTACTATGTAAACATCTAAGACCCCGCCCAATCTAATAAAGATATCCATAATTATAATACAATAAAGCTCAATCTAACACAAGTAAGCCTAACTTACCTCAAATCCAAATAGGTTATGAACTAGCAATCTTCGCTATCCCTTTCTTTGAAGCTTCTTCAATGAGCCACGCTATCAAAAACATAATCTATGCATTATACTAGAATAACAACACCCATATTACACTATTGTGCTTCGCATCCAAAATGATACCAAAAAATCCCAAGTGGGTCCCACATATGAAAAATAAATTTTCGAGGCCAACCCATTGTTCAAATACAATTAGGGAGTTATATCCCTCAAGAAATTTGTGCAAATCAACCATATTTGGGGATAAAATCAAGCCTCAAGCCATTTGGGGTTTTGGGTTAAACTATCAAGAATTTAACACTAAAATTAAAGGAATCTTACCTTAGATTCGATGAAAATCACAAATATACAAGTTATTTAAGCTCCAAAAAACACCTAACACACTATAAAGACTACTCTCTCCATTAGGGTTTTAAAGTCTCAAGACAATGAAGAAGTGGCCAATTTTAGACCAAAGAGGGCTTTTAAATGGCCATCACAAGCCCTCAAAAGTGGAAATCGAGCATCCATACAAGCCGTAATCACAGCCATCGCGATCACACAAATCGAGCATCCACACTAGCCATGATCACGACCATCGCAATTGTACTAAGTCCCACGTGATCATGGTATCTCTAGCTAAATAAAAAAATAGTTAAAATTAGGAATTATTCCATGTTTCAGCTAATGCCTCGGGATGTATTCCAAATCCAATATGAGCAAAAAAAGCATTCAACCATACTGATTTTAATGTTCCAGACACGTTGGCGAAGTCAGATTTTCCGTCTAAGGTTATTTTGAACTAATGTGGGCCCCATACCTAAATTCCAAATTTCTCAACTTTTCGGCCAATGGGTCAAAATGAGTTCGGGTGTGGTGGAACAAGAACCAAAGGTCTACCCAGCCTAAAATCGATATTTTGGAGCTACTGGTGTTGTTGAAATTCACATCTGATACTCTTTTTTGAAGGTTTTTCTCGGTGGCCATTTGGAACCTATGAAGACTTCTAAACAAGGGAAATAGTTCTAAAAAACAAATGAACTGCTTGATAATCAAACTATCAGTTCTAGAAAGTAATAAATGACTTAGGGAAGCTATGGAAAAGATCTAATAGTAATCATGAGAAATGACCTGAAGGATCACTACAACATCCACTACTAAGGAACTTTCATCCCCAAAAGTTAAAGATGAAGGAAAATACCTGAAGTCTTGAACAAATGAGAATACTGGGCCTGCATCTTACTCTTAATATTGCAAGTGGCTTTCTCCACTGGGAAATTCTTCCAATCTTAACTACAGGAATCTCTCTAGTTAGAAACTGGCTCACATCACTAGCCAAAATGAGCACGGGCTCCTCCATAAAGGTCAACTATTTGTCTAACTGGACTAAATCACACCTAAGCACATGAGATGCATCAGGAATATACTTTCACAATATATAGACATAGAAAACTGGATGAACAACAATGAAATCTTGAGGTAAGGCTAACTCATATGAAACCTCACCAACTAAGCAAAGAATCTCAAAAGGACCAATATTGAGGGCTGAGCTTTCCCTTCCATCCAAACCTCATCAAACCCCTTTATGGGTGAACCACCAAAGAACACATGGTCACTAAATCTCAATTTTAAGGCATGGACACTACGGTCGACATAGGCCTTCTGCCTACTCTAGGCTACCCTCAACCTATCTTGAATAACCCTGACTCTATTTAATGAATCCTTAAGAAAATTTATACAACAAGGTCTCACCTTAGAAGTCTCAAACCAACCTATCATAAAATAACCTATCCTTCCATATAAATCCTCATAAGGTGCCATCTCCACACTCTAATGGTAGTTATTGTTGTAGGCAAACTCTGCCAATGCTAAGCGTTGATCCCACTATCTTAAAAAATCCATAACACAGGATCAGATCATATCCTAGAGCACCTGAATAGTCCACTCGGACTGACCATCTGTCTACGAATGAATGGTAGTACTCAGATCCACTTGAGTACCCAACTCCTCCTAGAATACTCTCCAGAATGGCAAAGTAAATATAAAAACATGGTCTGATATGATAGAAATAGGCACCCCATGAAAATGAACTATCTCCCGAACATAAATTTGGGCTAATCTCTCAGTACTGGAGGTCATCTAAATAGGAATGAAATGTGCTGACTTGGTCAAACAATCCTTAATAACCCAAACACTGTCATGACCACAGGAAGTATTAGGCAAACCACTAATGAATTCTATAGTAATCCTTTCCCATTTTTATTAGGGAATGGGAAATCTTTGAGTCAATCCACCTGGACGCTAATGCTCGTCCTTGACCTGCTAACAAAATAGGCAACGAGCTATAAAATCGGCCATATCTCTTTTCATACCATCCCACTAGTAATGCTGCCTCAAATTTCTATACATCTTAGCTGTGCCGGGATGAATAGAATACCTAGAGCTATGAGCCTAATGAAGAATCGAGTGAATCGAATCATCAAGCCAGGATTTATAAATACAACCCTGAAATCTCAAAATACCCTCAAAATCAATCGTGTGCCTCTGAGACTCACCACTCACGACCTGATCATAGAGAAAACACAACTTGTTATCCTCATACTAGAGATCATGAATCTTCTCAAATAGGGAGGACCTCGCCTCCATAGAAGAAGAAATCCTGACAGGCTTTGAAATATCAAGGCGAACCATCAAATTGGCTAAGGACTGAATATCCATGCCAAGGGCCTCTCAGAAACTAATATGCATTACAAGCTACCCATACTCACTACCTTGCGACTTAAGGAATCAACTAACATATTTGCCTTACTTAGATAATATAAGATGGAAATATCATTATTTTTAAACAACTCTATCGATCTCCATCGGTGAGCATTAAGCTCTCGCTGGTTCATAAGATGCTGAAGGCTGCGATGATCGGTGAAAATCTCATAATGTACACAACAAAAATAATCCCTCAAAATATTGAGCGCAAAAACTACTACCGCCAACTCTAAATCATGAGTGAGGTAGTTACGCTTGTGCACTTTAAGCTGTCTAGAAGCATAAGTAATAGCGCAACCTTACTACATCAAAACACGACCAAGAACAACACCAAATGGACCAAAAAACCCGTGCTCAAAATATTTTGGGGGCGTATATGATACCTGGGCTCCGAGAGGGGGAGATGTAAGAAAAATTACCAACTTAACCCTTAGCTTGAGTATCATATTTGGTTATTTACTAAAATCCCCTATTGGAGGGGAAAGATGGATTGTTAGTGTGGATGATTTAGAAGATATAATCGGAGTACATGTATGGTTAGGTTCCATTTGTATACTTGGTGGAATCTGGCATATGTTAACCAAACCCGTCTTTGACCTCTGTATTTGTTCACCAAATCTTGTTCAGTTCCATCCAAGCATCACAAAACACGGTGAATCCCTCACGCTTAACTAGAAGAGCTAATACTGGAGCGACGTAAGACAATACTTGAGCTTTCCAAAACTCAACTCACACTCCTTGGATAATCAAAAAAGAACTTCTTTCCCAGTCAATCTGGTCATAGGGACTGAAATAATATCAAAGCTCTTAATAAAATGCCAGTAATAACTGGTTAGACCAATGAAACTGCAAACCTCAGTCAAAGACGTAGGTCTAGCTCAATCATAAATCATCAAAATCTTAGCTGGGTATACCATAATACCCACCTTGGAAACCAAATGTCCAATAAATGACACTGACTCAAGCCAAAACACACACTTACAGAACTTGGAAAAAGCACATGGTCTCTCAAAGCCTATAGAATGATCCTTAAATGACCAGCATGCTCCTCACTAATCCTTGAGTACACAAGAATGTCATCAATGAACACAATAACAAAGAAGTCAATATATGGTCTGAACACATGATTCATTAAGTCCATGATTGCAGCTGGGGCATTAGTCATCCCAAAAAACATCACCAAAAACTCATAAAGACCGTACTGAGTCCTGAAAACTATCTTTTGAATATCCTCAGCCCAAATCATCAACTGGTGATAACCAGACCTCAAATATATCATAGAAACACGGCTGCGCCCTGACACTAGTTGAACAAATCATCAATATAAGGCAAAGGAAAATGATTCTTCACCGTTATCTTGTTAAGTTTTCTATAATCAATACACATACGTATCGAACCATTTTTCTTCTTTAAAAACAAAATAGCTAGGTCTAATAAAATCCTTACCAAGAAGATCCTGAAACTGAAAATTCAACGCCTTATGCTCAGCAGGAGCCATATGGTAAGGTACCATAGAAATAGGTCAGGCGTTAGGCTCAAGGCCAATAGCAAACTCAATCTCACGGTCAGGAGGGATACTAGGAAAGTTGGTAGGGAACACATCAGGATACTCACAAACAATAAGAACATAGTCAAGTGATAGACCCTCTACACGCGTATCACCTACATATGAGAGATAAGACTCAAAGCCTCTCTATATAAACCTTCTAGCACAAACATAATAAATAATCCCCATTGGCCCATAGCTAACCGCTCTCTGCCATACGAATGGGGGTATACTGGGCATAGCTAAGGTAATGGTTTTGGCAAAACAATACATAACCGCATGATAGTAGAATAACCAGTCCATTCCCAATATCAGATCAAAATCCAGCATATCCAGAATAATAAGATAAGCATAAGTATCAACATCACTGACTGTCACAACACATGATCTAAATAATCATTCCACTACTAAAACATCACCCACGGGAGTAGATAGGTGCAATGGAAAAATTAATAAATCACTAGTTAAGTCCAACCGTGGTGCATAATAAGTAGATATTTAAGAATAAGTGGATCCAGATCAAACAAAGAAAGTGCCAACTTGCAGCACACCAAAATCATACTTATAACTAAAGTCTAAAGTCTCAACCTTCTGTCTAAAACGTACTTCATAAAACTAACCACGCCCGCTACCTAGATGGGCACCTAAGCGACCTTTTATCCTGCCTGCCTGAGTACCACCTCAAACACTTAGGTAACCACCCGTGCACCTTGAAAACCACCTCTACCTAAGGAATAAATTGCTCTAATGGGAGTAACACCCTGGGATGAAACAACCATCGTCCCAAGACTAAGGAAATTCTGTGAAACATGACCAAGATACCCACAACTAAAAGAAGAGTCATGAGCAGAACCAAAACTCACAAATTCGACTGAAATGAAGAAACCACCATGTCATGCGTGGCCTGCAGACAAACCTCTCAAAGAATGATCACCACCCTTACCATGGAGACCACTAGAACCACACTGACCTTTGTTAGTAGGCTGAAGAGTTGCCTAAACTAGCCAACTAGTCTGACTCTGATGCTGAAAAATGGATGCATAGGATGTCCAACATAAGAATTACCACCTCTGAATTGGGAACTATTAGAACTCCCACCATATCTACCCTGATACTTGGGCCTTTTATCATGAAACTAATAATGCATGTCCTCTATTATTCTAGTAGGATCTAAAACCTTGGTAAAAGTCCTACCCGCAATAACTAGACTCTGAGTAGCCATCTAAATAGGGCATCTCAGTCCTCTCACAAAGTAGCAAACTCTCTCATACTTAGTATCCAAAATAAAAGTTACATTCCTAGATAACTCATGGAAATAGGCCTCATACTCGGTGACTGTCATAGAATCATGCGCCAATCTAGTGAATTGATCCCTTAGTCGACCTCTAAGGCTGCGCGGTATATACTTCTCTAAGAACATATTGAAGAACTGAGTCTGTGATAGGGGAGAAGACCGAACTGGCCTAGAACTCATAAAACCTATCTACTAATGTCGAGCAGACAAATTCAATTGAAATTTAGCATTGTCACAACACAATTTTTTAGTCATGATGGAACCTACCATAACCCACCAGTAGGTAAGCCGACACCATAACCAGAAGCTAATGCAATGGGTTACCTTGGTGGAAACATCCAACAAGGACCCTATATAGGATCATAATATAATAATAATATTCCATAAAAGAAACAACTAACATTCGAATACAAATCCCATGACCTGATAGTAGAAGTACAAGAGCAACATTAAATTCATCAACAGGAATTACAATTCAAAGTCTAATAAACTTAAATAGTCTTAAATAATCTCATACATTCCTCTCAAATATAGAAGAAAGAATAAAGATAGAGGGAAAAAGGGCAACTCAAACTCCAAGAGCTCACCTTATCTCTTGATGATTAACACAATATGATCTCGAATCAACGGCAGCAAATAGAACTTGGGTCTGCACCAAAAAAGTATAGAAGTATAGTATGAGTACCAAAACACTGGTACTCAATAGGCATCATCAGCCGACTAAGCTAAATTATAATATAATGATGATATAAAGTAAGACAATAACTTGAAGTCAAGGAATATGATCAAACCTGAATCTTCTTCGATATCACTATATAAAATAACTAATCCACTAGGGTAATAGCATAAAATATCATATCAACATATACCATAATCATCGTTTTGAAAGCATAGAGGCACATATATACAATAACAACCATGTATTTACCATAATCAACACCAACCATTATTAGAATATAAAGCACAAGAACTTAAAAAGACATCCCAATATGCCGGGAAGTACACGCAAAAGAACACAACAAAGAACTCATCACGACGTCCCATACCACCGGAGAGTACACCAAAAGATCAATCCATCAATATATCAAGGCACAATAACACAAGCAACTCACCAAAGTTGTGGTTGCACATTCCCACCAAGTCCTCTTACCAAGGTCTATAATCATTATCAATACTGCAATTTTGCACAACAAAACCTATATCACCATAGCGTAGTTATATAGTTACTTATTCTGTATTTTATTTATGAACTCCACGTCTAGTCAATGTTAGCTAATCTCCATATCCATGAAGCACTAGTTTTCAAGTCTTATAGTTTACTAGTCATCAAATAAGGAAAAGCTACAAGTTACCAACACTATTATTTATTCACCTATCTCAAGGCCATTTTCTAGTTAGCATCCTCATTATCTGAGTCGCTAATTAAGCCACCACGGCATCATATTCTAGATGTCAACTTAACTATTCATCATACAATACTATGACCAATATCATTAGGCATGTTACAACCTTAAGGACTAGTTTCCATATTTTAAGAAAGTAAGGTCTACCAACTAGTTTACAAGGTTTCTAGCCCACAAGTGGTAGTTATTTATTAGAGACAACTAGTTATCACATAATCCACATTATTAGGAAAAATTCAATAACATGACCATTTATCTAAGTCAAGTAGATTTACTAGGTGAGCCCTTGGTTCTACACAAGATTTCACATATCAATTAGCCTTAACCCAATACTCGACATATTCCACTTCTAGTTAATAACTAGAATTAAAATGGGTCATACCATTTAACTAGTTATTAGTGACGAAGAATGATTAATAATCTACAAAAGAAGGTATCATGTCCCAAGTACACTAACTTGTTTAACCACACATGACATAACCCCACATATGTCCATATATTCATTTATACGCACTACACACGATATAATCAGAATATTGTTTTCTCTTACAGATTAACCTGGCATCATCACAACATCAACATATCCTCCGGAATCACTGGGAATCATCATAACATCATTATATCCTCCAAATTCACTGGGTATCATCATAACATCATTACCTCTTCCGAATTAACTAGGCATCATCATAATATCAATATAACCTCCGAATTCGTCGGGCATCATCATAACATCATTACCTCTTTCAGATTAACTGGGCATCATCATAATATCAACTTATCATCCAGATTCACCGAGCATCATCATAACATCATTATATCCTCCTAATTCACCGGTATTGTCATAACATCATTACCTCTTCTGGATTAACAGAGAATCATCATATAATCAACATATCCTCCAGATTCATTGGGAATCATCATAACATCATTATATCCTCCGGATTCACCGGGTATCATAATAACATCATTATCTCTTTCGGATTAATCGGGCATCATCATAATATCAAAATATCCTCTAGATTCATTTAGCATATCATATCATTAGCACATCATCTAAGACAACCATCATTCACATTCATATGTAGTCAAATCAATGAACATGTACAAGCCATAATAATAGAGTATAAGTGATGCAAGGTAAAACATATCATCATACTTTCTAATAAATCAATATAAGTAGATGCATGAACATGAATATCAATATGACATACTCTATCAAAACGTTTCCAAGATTATCATATTCATTAGTAAGTCAATTATAAGTCATGTGTATGCTTGCTAGTTGCCTCTTATATTCCCACATATCATAATTCTAACCTAAAAAGGGAACTCGTTCACATAAGCATTATCTTAATCAATAGACTTGGTTCATTGCAAGAGTGGTAATATGATTAGAGGTTCACTTGGTGAACTAATCAACAAATCAAGTGATAGCATAACCATAAGTTCAATTCACAAGACTTTCCAAGGTTATCCATATCATACCAACAAGATAATTAATCAAGTATACATATAATCAAACATCGACCACATACATAAACCGACAACTGGGTTTAGCCATTATAATCTTAATAACTTAACTTAGTCGTTCATCGAGTATCTAGGTCACTAAGGAATTTCATAGTACAAGCTTATGATGGGTCAAGTCCCACTCCTAAATCCCAATAATGCTAAAGTTTAGTTCTACAAGACTAACTTCTACCCAAAATTAGGCTAGGTTATCTAATCACACCATAAGGTCTTATCAATCAATACTACGCCTATAAGCAAAAAATCTTCTTCAAGCAACCTTCCTAAGTCACCCCAAACACTAAGGTCATTTCATAACTAGTCATAAATAGGTTACATACTCTTAAGGTTAGCTAACAACATCATTCTCAACTACTAGAGAAACTAATGTATTCTCATGATATTCATAAGACTTTATGTAGAACTATCCAAGGTTCTAGGCTAAAGGTCCAAACATCAAACTTTACAAGTTTAATAGCCTACAAGAAACATCTAATCCCAAGTATCGCCATTCCACCATTTAAAATCTAAAACCCTGCCTAATCTCACAAGATGTAAATAATTATACTACAATCAAGCTCAATCTATCTACAAGTAAGCCTAACCTACTCGAGTCCAATTGTTCAAGAATGAACAATCTTTGCCTTCCCTTTTCTTGAAGCTTTTTCATCTTCCATGAGCCAAGCTATAAATAACATAATCTAACCATCATCACAAGAACAACAACACCCAATTATGTCATTATTATGCCATGGGTCCAAAATGATAGCAAACCCCCAAGGTGGGTCCCATATTTGGAAAATGTGTTTTCGAGACCAACCCATTGTTCAAACATCATTAGGGAGCTATAATCCTTAAGAAATTTGATTAAATCAATAACATTTTTTGATACAAATGAACCTTAATAACTTAGGGTTTTTATTTTCTTGGGTCTAGAAATCAAGAAATTAATACCAAATTTGAGGGAATTTTACAATAGATTTGTAGAAAAAATAGATTACACAAGTTAATCAAGCTCCTAATCAACCCACACGACTCACCTTTAAGACAACAAATATTTATGCATGCTAGGGTTCTCAAAAAGGTGAAGAATGCCACAAAAATTGGCCAAAAGGGCCTTTTATACGAGTCTAAATGGGCTCGCAAGGTCAAAACTTATTTTTGACCTTCCGGACTCATTCGGACTCCATTTTTCACAAACGAACTATGTAACCCAGCTAAATTTAATATTCCAAATGCATAGGTGAAGTTGGATTTTCCATTCAAGGTTATTTAGTCCATTTATGGATCCCACACCTATATATTCTAATTTTTGGCTTTTTGACTAATGGGTCAAAATGAGCTCGGGTGTTGTGGGATCCGAACCAAGGGTCTGCCTATACTAAAATTGATAATACATAGATATTGACACAATTGAAATTTACATCCAAAATAATTTTCGTGAAGTTTTCACTCGACGGACATTTGGAATCCACAAAGACATCTAAATGGGAAATAGGCTTAAAAACCAACAAACTTCCCGGTAATCGAACTACCAGTTCCAACAAGTCATAAATGACTTGGGGTAGCTACGGAGAAGTTCAAATAGTAGAAATAAGCATAAATATGGTAAATGACGACCTGAAGGGTCATTCCAATATCCACTACTAAAAGGACTTTCGTCCCCGTAACACTATGAGAATAACATCCTATAAGGATGGAAAATATGGTCCCAGATAGTCTAAATCTTATCCCAATTGATCTTTTAGGACCAGAAAAATCCGGTCACATCCTGTCTTAACAGGCTCCGCCACTAAAGTTCATTAGCAATGAGTCCAATAAAACCGTTCCTTAAAACCCTTTTGCGATGGCAAAAAAGTTTGTCAGAATTGCCTTTTAGTGACGGTATATCTTGTCCTAATCGACTAACTTCCCGGTCTTAATTATTCTTTTGCGACAAGCAAACTTGTTCCAAATAGACTAACTGCCTCATCGTAATTATCTTTTTGCGACAATATTTCTTTTCCCTAATAGACTAACTAAATGGTCATAATTATCTTTAGCGATGGTATATCTTGTCTTAAATAGATTAACTACCTTATCGTAATTATCTTCTTGTGGCAATATTTCTAGTCTCTAATTAACCACAAATGAGCCTAATATCACAAAATAATAAATTTTATCAAATAAATATCGAATTGCTATGATAATCTTGATACCAAAACATGATATAATTAGAGACCAGAAAACTTAGTTAACATTCCATGATATTAGTTTCAATATTTGTTTCACAAAAAACATAGTTACCGTCCCGATTGAGCTAAAGTATGATATCAATTTTTCCATAACATTTGAATACACAGCAAAAAAATAACCAAGTAACTAATTTTCTACTATTTAAGTTATCAACATTCAGTTCAAATTGCCAGCTTCCATCACAGGGCCAAAAAATAATCAAGTCCTCGACTTTCAGTTCCTACTGTTTCACCTAAATCAAGTAACTCCTGTAACAGTAAAGAAAAAATTTTGTACATTGCTTCACCTCATATGCTCGACATAAATTAAGTAAGTGAATATATCAAAGTATCAAATTCAATTTTTAAACACTTAAGTGCATAGATGAAGTAAGAAGTATCGCCGAATCTGTACATCATATCTTCACACTAAGCATAATCAAATATTTCAGTAGTTAACAAGAGAACGAGTTCAAGAGTATACACTTTAATGGTCTGTATCTATTATACTTCAATAAGGAAAAAACTGCAGTCAGAGAAAGAAAACGGGCAAGGGAAGGTAAATGACTAGTGACAGACTCAAAGGAGAAGGAAAATAAAAAACCACCGGCAACAACAACTGCAATACTAGAAAAAAACATATATACTCAAATGTCCAAAAGCTTCTCGGAATACAGATGTGTATGCTCAGAAACAACAAAAAGAAGATGGATTTGAGAACCACAGGTATTTTTTTTCCCAAACCCTATGCTTCTGATGGTTGTGTGACTGGTTTTGTACATAAATCCGATGATAGTGTGGCTGGTTTTGTGAGAGAATCTAGTGGTGTTAAATTATAATGTTGAGAATTCAATTTAAAGTTCAAGATTTTATGGTGACTCAACTTAAAAGATATAAAGATGGTCTTGTAATTCTTTTTCTTGTAGGATCAATGTGATGCTAGTTTAGAAGGAGCTATTGACCAATCTTTGATAGTCCTATGACTTTAAAATAAAACCTCAAAGAGATAGTTCATCTAGTTCCTAAAGTTGAAATTAATTGACAAGGCTGCTTATACCTAGTTCTATTTGATTACCAAAGATCAGAAAAAAGCTAACCAAGGAACATAAGTTTGATAATATCTGTCTGTATAGTGGAGTGTAATGGTAAACCACAAACTTCTAGGAAAAAAATAATAATAAGAGATACTATTAGTACCAGTTCCATCATTTCTTAAGAATGAAAAAAGAAAAATGAAATTACAGAAAGAATAGATCAGTTTTTATTCCAAATTACTCACAACTAGAGGAATAATAATAGACAAGAAAGATTCATCACTTCAATTCCACTCTCACACACACACACTGGAATAGAGTAGACAACAATACAACACACAACACACATATGTGTTGAGAAACAGTTGAGATCGAAAGTCAGAATAGTTAAGTTCAAAATAGACATACCTATCACTACTATAAGAAAATATCTTCTTTGCATTAGAACTCCAAGTGACACTCAACGTAGGCCCTACAATCATCAAAACAGTAATTACAGAATTCCTGAAGCAACAATCAGATATTGTTCTATAACTCTTAGGGGATAAATTGGACGACCTTTCTCGTATAAATCTCTCTCAAGGGAAAAACTTCTAACTGTAATTTTCCTCTTCTTCTCCATTTCTTGATTAAGCTTCAAAGAATGCATTAATGATCAAAGTAGATATCCCCAAATAGGAATCCTATATCATTACTATATGTTTAACAATTAACAACCCACACATTATTATTCACCACATAATAATCCCTATATATTATTAATGGCATAAATATTTTTGTATATAATTCTATCATAACTAATCCGTGAAGCAACCATCGTCTGCACCTGTTATTAAAATAGCTCTAGAAATGTGCAGATGGTTAAAATATGTCCATCTCAAACATCTGGAAGGTTGTTAAACTAGGAAATGATAAATCAGCAGATGAACCACAAACAAGTTGTTAGCTTGGTTCTAAATAATAATATTTGGACAACTAAAGCAACAAAGTTCAACAAATAACAAGACAAAGCACATCTTTGACAAATATATCTTCCGAGCTTTCAAAAATTTCTGTTCTGACTCAGATTTTGCTCGAGATTGTCGACGCCTTAAGATGCCATGATACTATTTCGCATTAACAAAAATAGGTTCATCTATCGTGTCTGATGTCAAAGGAACACCAGCTTGTTGAATTTTGATTAGCTGAACATGAACCTGACAGAAAATGGCTTAACTAAGCTCTCAACTTTATAGGGAAATTTCATAGATGAATTCCAGATGAAAAGCATTACGAAAATCTTATACCATTGGTTGTGCTGGATACGATTATATAGGATAAGGCTGTGAATCGTACGTTGCAAAGATGCTCCTATAGTATGGGTCTGGATAAGGATAAACTATTTGAGCCTACAACTAATGGAATAATAGATGCAGACTTATTATCAGAAAAATGGAACCAACAGAACCAATCATTAGAGGGTACATAAAAAATTAGTAGACATAGAAGTAGGCTTCAACTACTCCCACCTGTTACCTTAAAGATCTGCAATCTCTATCAGAACCTTTACTTAAAGAGTGTCCAGTAAAAACAGGGGTCCTACTTAGAATACTTGAGATAGCAAGGTATTATGTGTGCCAAATGGAAGTGAAGGAGAGAGATAAAACACCCATATCTAGGTTAATCTAGAAAAATCCTTGTCCAACAGACTGAATAAAGACCAACGGATTTTCAACAACTGTTGGAAACAATTCTAGCACTAAATTTTATTCACAAAGCTAAAAAGAAGAAAAAATGTAATATGTTTGCATTTAAATAATTATTTACTGCATAACCAACTATAAGCTTCAAGATGTTGCATAAAGAGTCTACTTGATTCGGATCATCCTATTCATGGTGTTCAAAGAATTCTGCTAGTGTATCCCTCCTATTGGACAAAGACTTACCTTAAATGGCCCTCTAGGCTAGTAGACCTACAAGGAAATTTTAGCCAAATTGTGGCAAGTTCAACTATAGAGCAAGAAATAGATCTTGCAATCTGAAAACAAAGCAATGCCTAGAGAATTAGTTCCAAAATAACACAAACTTGTATACTAGAATGTTACTTAAAACTAAAATAAGAGATCAAAATTAAAGTGTTTGTGTCTACCCAATCATACCTGATTTACAATATCAATCAAAATAGAAGAAGACAAGCCCAAAATGGAAATGGAACTTTGACCAAAGTTCTTCAGTTATGATTGACAAACCCACCCATGATGGATCGTAAATATAGAGAAGTCATAAAATACGTATTCTAAATGTTACAACATCACCATTCAAAAGCTTTATGCTACATACATAAGCACACACTAGACAGAGCATTTCTTCTAAAAACTAAACGTTCTTATTAGTGGTTCTAACTTTTATTGGGAGAAAGTCATCACAATCAAAGCAGCATCATATATAAGCACAAGAATTTCATTTCCTATCTTGAAACATGCAAATTTTCTAATTCCTCGTTAGGACTATCGGCCCTTACTATATCAGCCAGGTATAAAACATGATAATCTATAAGTAGAAATATTTCCCACCCTACTACTGAATACATTTGGTATGCTACAATCACTTGATGCATTAATCTGCCTCTTGAATGGTTCATACTCACCCATTATTTGCTCAAATAACCTGAAAAACACTAGTGTATTCTGTTGTGCTATCTGTTAAGCAACTTTCTTTAGTTTATATGTTGACCAGAAACATCTGACTATTCATTCATATAACTAAAGTCTTTTCCATCATATGTATTCATCTCTAGGTCATAAGTGCAGTCATAGCTCCATATGCCCCATATTAACCTATTTATTACCAACTTGCCTTTCATGCTTTTGCACAGAAATAATAATACTCACAGAACCATCATCAATAGATCTACATGCCCTAACTCCTTTTGTTCACAATCAGTTTTCTTGAGATACTTATAAACTATTGGACGAAAACCCTAATTGAATCATGATAAAACTTCGAGGATCACATCTGATTGAATGAATTGGAGGGGGGAAGAGTTGCATCTGTCATCCATAATAATTATCAAGAGGAAGAAGATATCAAATCAAGACTTAATAGTGGTGCTTTAGAAATATAGCGGTAGAAGTTAATAGGTTCTTCAAATATACCATAGCATTTCCATTTCCAAGTTGAGTGGGCATCACATAGTTCATATTTGGTGTTACAGTACCAGGGACATACATTCTAGTTGCAGGGGATGAAGACTCGTTGTGAGAGTCTAATTGATTATCTGGCTGTTCATTCTCACTACCATCTGAAATTTATTGCACTAACACAGTCATTACAGCCATATGTTTGTCTGACCAAAATTACATACCCAATTTACTTTAACTTTTATTATGCTTTTGTCTGAGTTTATTATGGTTATTTACAAATTGAATGTGAAACAAAAGCATAAATAGACAATAATTTTTTTCTACTATCATGGTAAGTTCAACTCTTTTTGATAATCAAAACTTCTCAATGATAATACACAATGAAGGCATGAAAGGAATATAACAAAAGATAATCAGTTCAGCTAGTGTCATCAAACAAATACTCCTGAACATTGACTACCTATATCGATTAGGATTTTTGCTTTACAACAAATAAATTATCTTGTTTAATTTTTACATCCCTTTCGCTATTCTGGATATTCTCCTATTTCTTTCATCCAAATTAGCTAAAAGATGCACAACTTCATTCTTGCTTTCATCTACTTAACAAACTTTCACAATACTTGTAAAAAAACAATTGTCAACAATACCTTCACAAACTCCTATCAAAATCACTCTCAACATAGTGTAAGCTTAAGATATATAATACTAATAGTCTGATATATAACAGTTTCTTTTAATAATGATGTTGACATCTAATTTGGTACCTGATAAGAAATTGTACATCCAGGATAATCAAATTCATCACTATCCTATTTCCTCATTCGCTCAGGGTGAAACTGAAGTCCCATAATAAACTTACCTTAATTTGGTAATTGATAAGCAATTGTACAACTAGGATTGCCAATGATGGAGCAAGAAGTGACGTCTCTTTTGATATGGGTCACCTCAGAGTTGAACAAACTTGACGAAATTGCTGTCGGTAGCATTCAATGAGAAAATTGCCAATGGAAATTTTGAGCAACAATAGCTAGGGCGTGATATTGGAGAATAGTCGATGGAAATTTGAGCAACAATAGCTAGGGCGTGATATTGGAGAACATAGAGATTTTTTTCCTTTTTGGCGCCTTAAGTTTGATTGACAATTTGGCGGTACTCTAAATTATTAATAGGGACTAGTTAGTAATTTTCTTAGGACCAGATTTTATTTTTTCACAAAACAATGCACTATTGGGGACCAAAATTTAATCTCATCCTAATAAGTATACTTTTAGAGACCAAATTATTGACTCATCCCTAAATGTTGGTCTTAAATAGACCTTTTTCTTATAGTGTAAGTCAAGGAATAGAAATAATCTCAAAGGCTCGAAGGGACATGGTAATGGGCTCGCATGCTCCAAGAATGACTTCTCAGGTAACCTCCATGAGTAGAGAACACTTCCAAGGGATTTCACCACAGGTATCTCTTTTTCAACCAACACCTTCACTTTACTTCCCAAACAATGAAAACTCAACTTCAACTGCTAACTGGCCTCCACCTAAACTGAAAAAGACTAATGCACACAAATCAGAACCACAACACACTGATACCATCTTTATACCCACACAAATCAACAACGGCTTATCCAATCAAAGTCGACCCATGCCATGAGTCATAACACTGACTCCAAAATCCAAATATAATCTTCTTCTACCAATCTATTCTTCCTATCCACTTTGAACTAGGAGGATAATCAGTTGAGTCTCGATCGCCTAATCTCATTACCAAGAACTCAAAGAACTGGAGTTGATCTGCTAAAAGTCCATACAAAAAACATGAGAATAAGTTCATAAGGTGCTATTTGGCCACACAAATGGAGATAATCAAGGAGTGAAATCTATGCCAATGCAACAACTGGTCCAGATGAAAATAAAGCTAAAATCCTGAAGTCCAAGATATAACTACTCATCACTAAATATTTTTCTTTAGGATGTCCCATCAATTGAGAATAAAGTCATACTAAATCAATCTCAAATATATTACTCCCATTGAGTAAATCATCCAAAATACCCAAAGAAAATAGAAAACTCTAAGTCAAGATAGAAGTAGCCAATACAGCGCCCATGGGTTGTCATCGGAACCCTTATCAACTATAATCCAACCGACATCTAGAAGAGCGACTAGTCAAATACAGAGAAGGCTGAACTGGCCTATAAATAAAATCTAAACAAAGGCAAGTCTAAAACAAAAGTTACATGCACGCTATATAATACCAAGCTGAAATCTCAATACTAAGGTTGAATCGCTCGATCGCAAATATCTAAACCAACACTAAAAATGGGTATGCATTAATGCCCCAAATCTATCATTATTCCAAATCGTCATTCCAAGGAGTTAAATCCAAAACTGAGCCAATAAGGCTATATCAATGTCAACTATCTTCAATAGAATCTAGTATCCAAATCTAACATATCAAAGATAAATCATACCAAGCTTTGAGACATATTTGAAGAGAAAAATCACCACATCGATAATTACTATACGAAAACACAAGCAACCAACTATATATCTACTAGAGGGCACAAAATATAGTTACGAAATATAAATCATGCAAAAGGATAAATCACTGGATAAAAATGCATATAACCCACTCCATATTCGTTGGAGGGAATGTACTATCCAAACCTACTAAAAAACTTCCAAAGGTTGAAAACCATACCAATAAAGGCTACTCTCACAACTCAGAGAAATGCAACTTTAGCCAACGACTAATAAATCTAACACTGGCATCCTAGTAAGGAATAACCACAGGCATATATCATCGAGGATAAACACTCTACCAAACCACATCATGTCGACAAACTCTAAAATGGGGATTTACCAAATACACCCTATAATCTCATCATCGAAGAAGAAAAATAACAATCTCAAAGCCAAGGCCAAAGTCAATAACCACCATCAGGAAATCAACAAATCGAGATAAAGAATTTCCAACTTGCCAACTCATTAAGCGGTCACAAGAAAGGCCACCTACCTCTAACTTTCCAACTTCACTAGACAAAACCATGCCACATCAATAAATGAAGTATCCAATCTCTGCACTAATAATAAGGGTAAACCACAACAAGGGAACCAAGCCAACAAACCTAAAAGATAAATCCACAAAATTTCTACATCAAAATCAAAACCAATATCAAACAAAGAAAGTGCCATAAATGAAGAATGAACCTCAAACTATTCAATCTCATAAATAGCTATATCTAAAAGAATAACCAAGGCAAAATCCTTCGCAACCCAAAAGGAAAGTCTAAGGATCTCAAACTCAATAATAGGCAATATAACTAAATTTCCAACTCAAGGGTCATAATAGAGCTACAAAAGGTCAACCTTCATTTTGATATCACAATACATCCCTGAATCAATCTAACAAAGCTAGCCAAGAGTGAAAATAGTAAACCTCGTCGTGATAGGGGAAAGAAATCATCAAATCGGGCTATAACTACTGAAGCCATTGAATAATATCATAAGAAAATAAAAGTCTAACTAGATAACAATAGTCTATATAGCTACCCAGCAAGAATCAATTACATCAAGGAACAATATCAAGTAATATCAATAATTCTCACGCAGTGGTAGCAATAGCATTATAAACATACTGAACAGATGGTACCAAAAATGAACATCAACTTCTTGTACCACTCAAGGGCCACAACATGACTAATATGCAAAGATAAATGGGACTCGAACCCAAACCACATCCATAGGGTAATAATATCAATATAGATATACTTTATCCAATACTAAAGAAATAAACCATAAAGTAATAACATAATCATGAATCCAGTTACAATGCATATAATAACCAATATTAATTCATCAAGGCATATAATCACCAATGGGTATGAAAACCCCAATACACATAATAAAGATAATGGCGGGAAATAAAAGCACACCATTTATAGAGACATCCACAATCATATGCCTGACGGGAATAGGAAAAATAATTCTGATGGGTCCAACTCGGACCAACTAATTAAATCATCAACCGAGGCCCCACACACTATCTGTAACTAAAGATTCCACAGCATCACGGGGATGATCTGAATAAGTTGAATGACTAGAAATTCTATATTGGGTATACTTTATAGATCAGTAGTTGATCTCTCTGTAGTTATAGTAATTCCTAAAGTATCAATATGGTAGGGACACAAACTGAGCTCAAATGGCTGAACAACTAACACTGAGAAAAATCTCTAGAATTATGTGCATCCTCCTATAATCATAGCCTATCTCAAGGACTCTTGGATGGCGGGGAATACATGCTAACTTTGTTCGATCAACTATCTCATAGTCTGAAATACTTACTGCGTAGAACTGATGGACTGCAAATAAAGATAAACTCTGCTGGAAAGATCTGTACTAGCATTATAATAATGGCATGGCCTCTTTCCGCCACTTTTATAAGCCTCAATACATATGCTCTCTATAGTTCTCTCATAATTAACATCCTGAGGAAAGAAAGACTCAGCTACTATCAAGTGCTCCGATGCCAAATAGAGTGGCAATACTAAACCTCTAATGATTCCATGCACCATGCCCGGCTCAAAAAGATATAACATAGAAATAAGTCTGTCCCACTCAAGAAATCAAATCTCATATTTGAAAACTGATAAAGAACCCTGAGGAACACCAATAGAACCATCTCTGGTCTAAGAACTTCTCAATAAATAGAATGCCACTCATGACTATGAGGGAGATACAATATGACTCGGATTCCTAATACAAAACCTTAAAGGGTATAGTATTCATAAGCTCAACTGGAGCCAAAGCTGGCCCAAGTTCTTTTTGCCTGTCGCTGATGATCTTTGATATCTATCTCTGACTCTTTAATCTAATGATCTGCTGAAACTCTAAAAGTGTGTGTTAATGTCTCATCTGCATCTGTCGATAATGTTGCATCATCCTTCGAGGATAGAATAGAGTAAAGAAAGTGCTAGAGGTTCCTAGGAATACGGACATACGATAAGGAATCAAGAAGTGAATTTCCTAAAATGTCACTATATCCTCCTAAAGATAGGTTATTGACTTCTCTGCACAGGACTTTACTAACACTTAGTTCGTGTACCAACACACTAATAAAACCTAGGCTCTGATACAAATTTGTCATGACCCAATTTTTGATTCATGATAGCACCTACCATAACCCACCAGGGTGTAAGCCAACACCATAAACTTGAGCTAACGTAATGGTTACCTTGGTGGAAACATCCAACATGGACCCTATATAGGAACACAATACAAAAACAATATTCCACAAAAGAAATTGTTTTGGAATACAAAAACAATATTCCACAAAACAATAAAAAAACTAATCTATTAGGGTAATAGCATAACCTATCATATCAACATATTCCATAATCGTCATACAAATAAGTAATTGTTTTGGAAGAATAAAGCCACATATATACAATAACAACCATGTATTTACCATAAACAACACTAACCATCATTAGAATATAAAGTACAAGAACTTACCATGATGGCCCATACTATGGGGAAGTACACATGAAACAATACAACAAAGAACTCGTAATGGCATCCCATACCACTAGAGAGTACATCAAAAGATCAATCCATCAATAAATCAAGGCACAACTACACAAGTAACTCACAAAAGTTGTGGGTTTCGCATTCTTGTAACGATATCTTAGAGAGTTCTACAATCATTATCAATACTGCAATTTAACACAACGAAATAAATTTCACCATAGCATAGTTATATAGTTACTTATTCTCCATTTCATTGATGAACGCCAAGTCTAGTCTATATTATCTAATCTCCTTATCCATGAAGCACTAGTTTACAAGTCTTATAGTTTACTAGTTATCGAATAAGGAAAAGCTACAAGTTACCAACACTATAATTTATTCACTTATCTCAAGGCCATGTTCTAGTTAGCATCCTCATTATTTAAGTCGTCAAATAAGACACTACAACATCACATTCTATATTTCATCTTAACTATTTATCATACAATACTAAGACCATTATTATTAGGCATGTTACAACCTTAAGGACTAGTTTTCATATTTTAACCAAGTAAGGTCCACCAACTACTTTACTCAGCTCATAGCCCACAAGTCATAGTCATTTATAAGAGATAACTAGATATCACATAAGCCACTTTATCAATTATCCTTAACCCAATACTCGGCATAATCCACTTCTTGTTACTAATAAGAACTAATACAGGTCACACCTCTTAACTATTGATTAGTTATGAAGAATGACTAATAATCTACAAATAAGGCATCATGTCCCAAGTACACAAAAGAGTTTAGCAACACACCACATAACCCCACATATGTCCATATATTCATTTATACTCACCACACACGGTATCATCATAACATTATTAACTCTTTTGGATTAACCAGGAATTATTACAACATTAACATATCCTATGGAGTCACCGAGAATCATAATAACATTATTATATCCTCCGAATTCACCAGGTATCATCGTAATATTATTATATATTCTGGATTTATCGAGCATCATTATAACATCATTATATCCTTTGGATCACTAGGTATCAACATCACATCATTACCTTTTCCAGATTAATCGAGTATTATCATAATATCAATTATCCCCTGGATTCACTATCCATCACCATAACATCATTACCTCTTTCGGATTAATCGGTCATCATCATAATATCAAAATATCCTCTAAATTCACCAGGCATTATCATAACATCATTATATTCTTCTGATTAACCAGGAATTATCATAACATCATTACCTCTTCTGGATTAACTAAGAATCATCATAATATCAACATATCTTTTGGATTCATCGAGCATCATCTTGAAATCATTATATTCTCCATATTCATTGGGTATTATCTTAATATCATTACCTTTTCTAGATTAATCGGGCATTATCATAATATTAATATATCATCTGAATTCATCAGGCATTATCATATCATTAGAACATCTCGCAAGACAACCAACATTCACATACATATGTAGTCAAATCAACAAATATGTAGAAGCCGCAATAATAGAGTATAAGTGATGCAAGGTAACACATATTATCATACTTTACAATTAGTCATCACTACATAATATAAATAGATGCATGAGAATAAATATCTTAATGACATACACAATTACCACTTTTCCAAGGTTATCATATTTATTAGCAAGTAAATTATAAGTCAAGTGCATGCTTGCTAGCTGCCTTTTTTACTACCACATTTCACAATACTAACCTAAAATGGGAAATTGTTTACATAAGCATTATCTTAATCATTAGACTTGGTTCATAGAAAGAGTGGTAATATAAATAGAGATTCAGTTAGTGAACTAATTGATAAATCAAGCGATAGCATAACCATAAGTTCAATTCACAAGACATTTCAAGGCTATCCATATCATGACAATAAGATAATTAATCAAGTATAAATATTATCCATCCATCGACCACATGTATAAACCGACAACCGGATTTAGCCATTATAATCTCAATAACGTAACTTAGACGTTCATCAAGTAGCTAGGTCACTAAGGAATTTCATAGTTCAAGCTTATGGTGGGCCAAGTCCCACTCCTAAATCCTAATAATGGCAAGTGTTACTTCTATAAGACTAATTTTTACCCTGAATTAGGCTAGATTATCTAAATCACACCATAAGGGCTTATCAATCCATACTAAGCCTATAAGGGGAAAATTGTCATCAAGCAACCTTTCTAAGTCACCCCAAACACTAAGGCCATTTCATAACTAGTCATAACTAGGTTACATACTCTTAAGGTTAGCCAACAACATCATTCTCAACTACTAGAGCAACTAAGTATTCTCATGCTATTCATCATACTTTAAGTAGAACTATCCAAGGTTCTAGGCTATCGGTCAAACATCACACTTTACAAGTTTAATAGCCTAAAAGAAATAACTAATCCCAAGTATCGCCATACCTTTATTTTTTCATCTAAAACCCTATCCAATCTTACAAGATATCAATAATTCAACTACAATCAAGCTCAATCTATCTACAAGTAAGCCTAACCTATCTCGAGTCCAATTGCTCACGAACCAACAAACTTTTCCTTCCTTTTTTTTGAAGCTTATTTATCTTCCATGAGCCAAGCTATAAACGATATAATATAAGCATAATTACAAGAAAAAAACAACAAAATTCCCTAGGAATATTGCCTTGCAAAAATTTTGGCTGATTGGTGATAATCGTGATATGTGTTGAATTGTGTCCATATGGTATGCTTGTTTCTAACTTTTGTAAGAGTTAGTTGATGTATGGTGGTGTGTTAAATTATGTTTATTCTTGCCTCACCCCTCATTCAAGCATGCATAGTATAGGGGGAGGGGGTAGAATTGAAGCACCTAGACTTGAACCCTTGAAAGAACAACAACTTTGGATGTCTCTGAAGTGGTCACGATTGAAGGTCTTGAGTTGTACCTTTTGTCATGACTCGTAGACTTCTCCCTCTCCTCTTTTGTATCCTAGGATTTATGTTAGGGTAGTATATTGTCTTCCATATGATAAGGCCATCCCTTAGCCGTATCCAATGCATACTAGTCGTATGCTACCCAACCGTATGGATTGAAACCTTAAAAACTGAGTGGAATATTTATGTCACGGATCAAGATCATGATTGGGACATGAGTCATACCTTTGGTTATGACTAAAGGGTGCCTTGCATATCGAAATAGAGTAGTTATCCTAGGAGGAGCCTAGGGTATGAGTTAGGGTACCACTCGTACCCTAGGTCATGATTGCTATATGAATCGTAAGGGATACCCCTGTACATGTATACTTTACAGCTTTTAACCAAGGGACTTTTGTTCATTTTCTATGCATAAAACCTTAAACCCTTTCACTATATAAGGCATTGTATCCTGCTAAGTCTTTATTTTACAAGACTCAAACATCCTAAACACTCTAAAGGATCTTGGAGCAAGATTTGAGGCTAAGGTTTGAAGGTTTTCTTCTAGTGTCAAGAAAGAGGTCAAGTTTGTTGGTGATTCAAGTTTTTTAGGGCTGTATCTCTTCCCCTTTTTAAATAAATCTAAACCCATGTATTTCACACTTGGATTAGTAAGTGTACATGGTGGTTTTGAATCAAATAAAAAAAGGTTTTGCAATAAAACGATAAATAATGATGATTCTTATTTATACTTGTGTTGATGCATATTTATTGATAGTAAATTATTCATGTGGGTGATTATTGTATTTTATTTAAAATAAGGGTCTTGAGTAACCCTAACCTTGATTATATCTACAATGAAAATGGCCTTGTTGAAGGTATGCACAAAAGATGTTTGTGAAAATGTCTAAGTGAATTATCTAGTCAATTATTGGTGATGTGTTGAACTAGATCAAAGGACCAATATGAATTCTTGCTTTATGAATTATATTGTGAAGGTAATATGAACCATGTATGATGAAATGGATAACTTTTATGGTTGATGGCTAACGGGTGGGTAAAGTCCCTAGACATGAAAATGAGTTTGAATTGTGTGATGAACTTAAAGTAAGGTAAGAATGTAGTATATAGTTGCTAGTGAAATATGAATACTTGTGAGGGTCATGATGACCATGAATTGAATTTCTTGATGTTGTGAGTGAAGGCATTGGCCTATTGAAATAGTTGACCAATGAAGGCTCCTATAAAGACCATGTGGTCATGATATAGTGTTAAACTTGACTAGATTGTTAAAGTCCTCAACTATTATTTTGAATGTATGATTAATTCATGAGTGAAGGGGGATAATTTCCCAATATCAATTAACTATAGTTGTGATGGCTAGAGTTGAAGTCCCTTGCCTTATAAATGGCTTGAGGATAAAGTCCCTTACCCAATCAAAATGCTTTATGTTAAAGTCCCTTGCTCAAAGAGATCTCTTGAGGTGATATTAACTTTCCCCAATGTATGAAAATATGGTTAAAGTCCCTTGCTTGAATGAATATGAGTATGGATAGATTTCCTTGTGGAATAAATATGTATGTGGTTAAAACCATTGGTAAATGAACAAGTAAGCATGGTTAAAGTCCCTTGTAAAAGTATTTATTCTTGTGGTGAAAGTTCTATGCTTAGTGTGAATTTTTTAATATATAAGTATGGAGAATTAGGGTCCCTCATTTCATGCCTAATGAATGAATTCTTAAGAAAGTTGATGAGCCTTAATATCTTGAATGGTATATGGTATATGCATATGTATGGATAAGTATGTAAATGTGATAATATGTGATATATTGATTTGTTCACTATTGATGATGTTATGTTATCCCTTATCCTTGAGTTACATGCTAGCATTCCAACCGCTAACCATCTCCAAACTCTACGTGCCTACGTGACGTAGGCATGAGAGTATTTTTTTTCCTGTGTAGTGATTAGACGATCAAAGGTTCGTGCATTGACTTGATAGGGTGAGATTCCTTTTATTCAAAAGACATTTATATCTTAGTCCTTATCTTTAGGCTTAGTATAGTTAAGAATTGGTTTGGCTATACTCGTAAGCTTGTCTCAACCTATACTTTTGTTGACTTCGGTTTTGTATGGAGGCATTGTGAACAACTATGAACTTGGGTATGAGTAGTTATCATAATGAATATAATGTTGACTTATGTTTTTAGTTCAGCTATGTTGATATGCACGTTGGAGTTCTTTTGGATCCTATGGTATGATGAGATATTTGTAATGGGTTTTCAGGGCGATCTTTGGTTCAGGTGAGCTTGAGGTGCCTATACGACATGTCCTAAGGCTCAGGTTGTGTCAAGTTGGTATCAGAGCCTAGGTCCATGTTCAGTTGGGTGTTCACAATGTTGTGTCAAGTAGAGTCTCTTTTATAGGTGCGAAGCGCGTCACACTTATAAAAGAAAAGCTATGAGACATTTCAGGAAATGTTTCCCTTTCTTGTGTTTCAATCACAAGCTATAAAGTCTAAGGTCTTTAATTTCTCTGATTTTATTTTCTATCTTTCAGGTCATGCCTCAAAGGAGATCTGAGACTCAAGAAAACACTACTAAGGGTCCTATGGACGAAGCTCATCCAACTTTTGTAGTTCATACTTGCGCTAGGGCTGTGGCATCAATCCATCCTTGTAGGATTCCACCCATCAACCCTGCTTAAGAGAGTGGTATTCCTCCTCAGTTACTTCAAAGGTATGCTAGTAATGCAGAGTTTCGTTACTTTATTAACCTCTTGACTCAATTGGTAGCCTCTCAATTAGAGCGTGGTGCTCTGACCACCGTTCCTTTTGAGACCACACAAATTTGCCAATTTATGAATTTGAGCCCTCCTATGTTCTTTGGTACAAAAGTTGAGAAAGACCCTCAAGGCTTCATTGATGAAATAGAGAAGATCATCTGAATCATGCATGCTTCAGATATTGAGGACATTGAGATTGCTTACTACTAATTGAAAGATGTAGTGTACCAATTGTAGGAAGAGTGGGAATTATCTAGGGGTGTTGATGCTAGCCCCACGTTGTGGGAGGATTTCTCTGAGGCTTTCTTGGACCGCTTTTTCCCCAAGATTTGAGGGAATCTAAAGTGGAAGAGTTTGTGAACATGAAGCAAGAAAAAATGTTTGTTCAAGAGTATGCCTTGAAATTCTATCAATTGTCAAGGTATGCTCCCGAGATGGTTGCTAGAATGAGGTCTAGGATGTTTAAGTTTATCTCAGGCTTATTCCTTGATCTAGTAATTGAAAGCAAAATGGCCTTGTTGATTGATAACATGGACGTATCTAGGTTGATTGTGTATATACAACAAGTGAAAGATGAGAAGAAGAGGCAAGTTAAGCTTAGTGAGAGGCAAAGAAGGAAATTTAGTCCTTCCTAGCATAGTGGTGGGAATGGCGGCAAGTGGCCAAGATAGAAGTGAGGGAGTCCGATTTCATTCTCCTCATCTATGTTTACTCTCCTTACCCAAAGTTCTCATGTGGTCTTCGATCTCCGTTAAGTGGTGGATCCCGGGCACAGGGTGCCCAATTTTAGACTAACAGTGCTCAGTTGGCTCCACCCCGCCCTCCTTATAGATTTTATGGTTAGAGTCATCATGGTGAGTGTGAGAAGGTAGAGGAATATGTTTTCATTGTGGTAATCTTGGGCACATTCAGCGTGAGTGTCCCATTCTAGAATCCTCTTGGACCAACAGGGCCTCTATTGCTACTCTCTCTACTCCCGCACCAAAAGGTATGATATCTGTTATTTCTTTTGGTTATGGCACCAGCACTGGCTTAATCCACTTGTATGCACTTACTACTCTCCAAGATTCTAAGGCATCTCTTAAAATATTCATAGGTATGTTTTGTTTTTTTCTCCCATGATGTGTATTGTTTTCTTGATCTAGGGTATACTCTTTCTTATGTGACTCTGTATGTTTCTGTTCATCTTGAATATGATCCCGAGAGTCTGTTGGTTCCTTTATCTATTTCTACCCTGGTTGGAGACCCTGTGATTATTAGAAGGGTCTATAAGGGGTGTGTGATGTCTGTCAGTGATAAAGACACTCATGTTGACTTGGTAGAGTTACACATGGTTGATTTTGATGTCATCTTGGGAATGGATTGGTTGCAACCATGCTTCCTTAGATTTTTTGACCCATAGGGTCATGTTTAAATTCCCTAATAATTCGTTCATTGTCTGGGAAGGTGGTCATTTAGTTCCTAAGGAAAGAATTATTTCTTATTTCAAAGCCCGAAGGTTGATTTCAAAGGGGTGTTTGTATCATTTGGTTTCAGTTAAAGATTTTAACTCAGAACAACCTTATCTAGAGTCTGTTCCCATGGTTAATGAATTTCCCAAGGAGTTTTCCAATGATCTTCCCGGTGTTTCTCCTTATAGGGCAATTGATTTTGGGATTGATCTTGTTTCAGACACTGGTCCAATCTTGTAATACCCCGAAGATTTCTAGATAATTTCGTCCCAAGAATTCCTAGTATTATCTTCTAAAGTGAATGATAATTATTCCATGAGGAATTTTCAAGATTTTTACTTTTTGTTATGTGGAAAACTCAATAAGCTTTCTATCGATGTATGATTCGCTTAAATCCAATAACTGGGTAAAAAGTTATGACTATTTCAAGTTTCCATCATAAAACAGCGCCATATTAGTCAGTGGTGCGCCACGCCACAAGAGGAAATAGCAATTGGCAATTTCCAGTAGGTGTCCGCGATTATGGCGCATCGTGCCAGAACTCCAATTCAGAATTGTTCTTTTTCAAGTGTCTCAGCGCGATTTCCCCTGCATAGCACCAAAGTTCCAGGTCACGAAGAAAGGGGCAACGCGATGGCTCCGTGTAGCGCCATCCCTCTGTTTCCCAATTGTCAAATTCCAGTGACACAGTGCTATAGCACCGCGTCGCGCCAGGGGTTCAATTCGGGAAATTTTTACTGAAATTACAAAACGCGTTCAGGGTTAAAAGGGTCAATTTCCCACCCCTTTTAAGCCCTTTAATATGTGATTCAACTACTTTTAATCCAAAATACACTCTTTTCTCTCAAGTTTCTCTCAAGAACAAGCTAGGGTTTTCATAGAAGATCCAATTTCAAGAAGGTTTCACCATCAATCTTCACGAAATCACGAACTAAGGTATGCCTAGTGTTCATTCATGGACTTCTTTCATCCATGAAGCCCAAGAATCCCTTTTCTAAATTCAAGTTATGGATTTCTTTATGAATTTCATGTTGGGTTATTTTTTTTTATGTTAAGAATGATCAATTGAATTCAAATCCATGTTGGGTGATCAATTTTATGTGGAATTGATTTGTATAGATGTATATTCATGTGAACCTATGAATATACCCTAGGATGATGAAATTAGAGATGAATCATTATTATTAATTGTTGTATAATGTTGTCTATATGTGCTATACCTACCATATGTTTGATTAAATGCCTAGATGAAGGAACAATACCCAACTAGTATGATATCATCAAATCCCCATGTATGTACAAGTTGTGCCTATCACATGTTTTGATGGAATGCTTCTATAAATGTATTATGGATTATGATGTTAGTTATTTGTTCAAGTAAGTTATGCTTGGTCAGTTTCCTTCCATCGAGTCCTGGGGGTACTTGTACCCGAAACATTAGCTGTGTACCTAGAGCCATGTCATGTTTTCACGATACTCTCTGTCAAGCCATGATCCTTAGACTTCAAACAGTCTTATGAATCAAGAAATCTCCATGATCTCATGAACTCAGTCAGTTGTCAGATATCAGTAATATTCTGTCAGTCAATGGAATTCAGTTACTCAGTCCATGTTTAGATCATTAAATCATGTTCAGTGTCCATTCATATAGGAGTAGAAATTAGCATCGAGTGAACCCAAGGATGGGGACACACACTATCAGATGAGGGTGTGATCCTTAGTAGTCATCCTTGCATTCTAGAACTATGTAGCCAGCATAGGTTGAGACATCAACACTATCGATGAGCGTTGATGTAGTGGATAAGTACTATCAGATAAGGGGTCCATCATTCTCATATAGGGGACACTATCAGATGAGGGTCGCCCACAGCTTGTCCTTACCAGTGGTGCAGTATTGACACCCTTCTAATTGGGGTTATAGATTGGACTCGGTTAAATACTACCTCCCACAGTTTAAGTACCAGTCTCAGTAAAAGAACTCAAATAGTTCTTCAGATTCAAGACAGTCAGATACAATCGACTCAGATACATTAAGGAACTCAGATAGTTCCATCAGATTCAGGAATGTCAGATACAGTCACCCATGTTGTCCGTTACATTCAGATATAGCTATTTATGCTATCAGACATATCAGTTTTTAGTATTTTATGTCAACAGTATTCAGATTCAGTAATCATGATATCACAGTGTCAGTTATAGTTATGTATTTATATATGCATTCTCGCATTCATGTTGGACAGTCAACTAACATTATTCATGCATGTTAACCCTTGCATTAGGCTACCTCACATGTATACCCAGTACATTCCATTGTACTGGAGCATTTGTTCTATGGTGCTTTTTTTTTTATGTTACACAATAGGTTCAGAGACACGAGTTCTAGATCAATAGTAGATTACAGTCTCTGCAGGCAGAATAGAAGTGAGTCCTCATCCTTCATGGACATGATTATTTCTCCACTATTTTATTGATTAGTTATTAATTGGAGTTAGTTGGGGACATGTCCCATCAACTTTTTATTCAGATTATTCAAACAGTAGCGACTTTCAGACTAGATTCGGACTATTGTATTTCAGACTTCAGTGTTTACAATTTTGTTTTGGGTATTATATTACCCCACAGATGTTATCTCATCCATGTTATGTTCAGTAATGAACCTTATAGCCTTTCAGTGCATGTTTCTGCATTATTCAGTATTTTATTCAGTGTACAGGTACAGATATCAGTCATGGGTTAGCTTGTAGTCCTTCGGCATCATGAGCACCGTGTAGCATTCTAGTTCAGCAAATCGGGGCATTACAAACTTGGTATCAGAGCCTAAGTTTCAATAGAGTCCTAGGAAGTCTGAAAGTCGCATCTAGTAGAGTCTTGTACATGAGTATGTTGCGCACCATATTTATGTGCAAGAGGCTATGAGATATTTAGGAACAGTTTCCCTTCTTTCAGTATTCATGTTGTACCAGTGAGCATAATCACAAGTAAATCTCCCAGTATAATTCACTTCTTCTCTTTATTTCAGAATATGCCTCCTAAGTGAAGAAATCAGTCAACCCTTCAGCCTGAATAACCTTTGGGCGATCATATTTCTCATGCGGAGTTTATGACCGTATTTACCACTATTTCTCAGTCAGTAGCTGCCCATAATGAGCGACCAGCTGTCGTTCCGGCCAACCCAGTGGCTAACTTAGCTGCAGCTAGGATTCGGGACTTCACCCGAATGAATCCTCCATCCTTCCACGGGTCTAAAGTAGATGACGACCCTCGGGAATTCATTGATCAAGTTTAGAAAGTGATAGACATCATGGGGGTGACTACTGTTGAATATGCTGAGTTAGCCGCATACCAGTTGCAGGATGTGGCTCACACTTGGTTCAAATAGTAGAAGTCAGAAAGGTCAGATGATACAGGTCCTATAGAGTGGGAGGAGTTTGTCACTACATTCTTAGACAGATTCTTTCCCCATGATCTTAGAGAGGCTAAGGTGCTAGAATTCATCAACCTCAGGTAGGGAAATATTACGGTGAAAGAGTATTCTCTAAAGTTTACTCAATTAGCCAGATATGCCCCTCATGTGGTTGCAAATGGTAGAGCCAAGATGAGTAAGTTATCTTCAGGGGTAAATGATAGCATGGTTAATAAGTGCAGATCCGCCATGCTAAATAGTGACATGACTTTAGCCAAACTTATGACCCATGCTCAACAGATAGAGGAGCAGAAGATTAAGTAGAGGGAAAAGAAGGATAAGAAAGCTAGGACAGGTAGCTTCAATTTTAGTCAGCCTAAATCAGAAGGAGGAAACCTTTCTTAGTTTCATCCTAGGTCATCAGTTCCAGCTCCTTCTTCAGCCAGTGCTCCATCTCCTAAGTTTAGAGATAGAGTGCTACGCTTTAAGTCTCAGGGCAGTGTCATCAAATACCCGAACAAATCCCCTTTGTCAGACTTGTGGTAAGAACCACAAGGGTGCTTGTAGAGCTGACAGTGATGTCTATTTTCGTTGTGTCAAGACATTCCATAGAGTCAGAGGCTACCCTCAGTTAGGTTATCAGAGTTATCTCCGCTCCTTAGCTCAGTCCGATCGCCCAAATCAGCAGGGTGCCACCACTAGTGCTACTAGTGGGCAACGCCCAAATAGACTATATACTCTTCAAACCCGACAAGATCAGGAAAATTCTCCTTATGTAGTTACTGGTACGTTATAGATCTTTTATGTGTATGTTTATGCTTTACTAGATCCAGGAGCTTCATTATCTTTTGTTACTCCCTATATAGCAGTTCATTTCGAAATCAGTCCTGAAAATCTAGCAGAGCCCTTCTCAGTCTCTACCCCAGTGGGTAAAATTATCATAGACCGGCGGGTATACAGGAACTACCCGGTTATGATATTTTAGAAAGTCACTTCAACAGACTTAGTCAAATTAGAGATGACTGATTTTGATGTCATTCTCGGCATGGATTGGCTTTATTCCTGCTATGCCATAGTCGACTGCAGAAACAGAATAGTCCAGGTTCAATTTCCAAATAAATCCGTCCTTTAGTAGAAGAGTAGTGTATCCACTTTCAAGGGCCAGCTTATTTCCTACCTTCGGGCAAGGAAAATGACATCTAAAGGATGTTCCTATCATTTTGTTTGAGTTAAGGACACTAGTTCCAAAACTCCCAGCCTTGAATCAGTCCCAGTAGTGAATGAATATTCAGATGTCTTTCCCAAAGATCTTCCAGGAATCCTCCCCAAAGGGAAATAGACTTCGGCATTGATCTTCTTCCAGATACTCAGCCTATCTCCATTCCGCCATATATAATGGCACCAACAAAACTCAGAGAATTGAAAAACTAGTTGAAGGATCTCCTAGATAAGAGATTCACCAGACCCAGCGTTTCCCCATGGGAAGCACCAGTCTTATTCGTGCACAAGAAAGATAGTTCCCTTAGAATGTGCATTGATTATCGTCAACTCAATAATGCCATAGTCAAGAACAAGTATCCTCTTCCCAGAATCGATGACTTGTTTGACCAACTTTAGGGTGCTAGCTATTTCTCTAAGATAGACCTCAGATCCGGCTATCATTAGCTCAGAGTTAGAGAAAGTGACATTCCAAAAACATTTTTTCGTACTCGGTATGGCCACTTTGAATTCTTAGTCATGTCATTTGATTTTACCAATGCCCCAACAACTTTCATGGACTTGATAAACCACATGTTCAAGAAGTACTTGGACATGTTTATCATAGTCTTCATAGATGATATTCTAGTCTATTCTCGCACTGAGAGCGATCATGCAGTCCATCTCAGAACAGTACTTCAGACTCTCAGAGATCATCAACTATTAACCAAATTCAGTAAGTGCGAATTTTGGCTAAGGTCAGTAGCATTTCTTGGTCACATCATTTTCGGTGATGGCATTAGAGTCGATCCTCAAATAATCAAAGCAATAAGAAACTGGCCAAGACCTTTCTCTTCATTAAATATCAAGACTTTCTTGGGTTTGGCTGGCTATTACAGACGGTTTGTTGAAAGATTTTCATCTATTTCATCCCCTATGTCCAGATTGACACAGAAAAAAGTCAAGTTTCAGTGGTCGGACCCTTGCGAGAAGAGTTTACAGGAGTTAAAGACTCGACTTACCTCAACCCCAGTCTTAGCTCTTCCAGATGGCTCAGATGGGTTCATGATGTATTGTGATGCATCAAGAGTAGGTTTGGGTTGTGTCCTCATGTAGTATGGTAAGGTTATAGCCTATGCCTCTAGATAGCTTAAACCCCATGAGAGGAATTATCCTACTCATGATCTTGACTGTAGTCTTTGCATCGAAGATTTGGATACATTATCTCTATAGAGTTCATGTAGATGTCTTCACAAATCACAAGAGTCTTCAGTATGTCTTTTCTAAAAAAGATCTCAATCTTCATCAGAGAAGGAGGTTAGAGTTCTTGAAATACTATGACATGAGTGTCCTCTATCATCTGGGCAAGGACAATGTAGTGGCCGACGCTCTCAGTAGGCTATCCATGGGTAGTGTTTCTCATGTGTAGGATAGTAAGAAGAAGTTATCTTAAGAAGTCCATCAGATTGCTAGACTAGGTGTTCACTTAGTCGATTCTTTAGAGGGTGGTGTATATATTCACAGTAGTTTAGAATCATCTCTAGTCTCTGAGGTGAAAGAAAAGCAAGATAGAGATCCCAGCCTTGTCAAGTTGAAAGAGTCCGTTCAGGATCAGAAAGTAGAGGTTTTCTCCCAAGGGGGAGATGGTGTTTTGCATTGTCAAGGTCGTCTCTGTTTTCCAAGTATAGACAACTTAAGGAAGTAAATTCTTGAAAAAGTGCATGGCGCACGCTACTCTATTCATCCAGGGGCCACAAAGATGTATCACGACTTGCGGGGAATCTATTGGTGGAGTGGGATAAGGAAAGACTTTGTACAGTTTGTGGCTAAGTTCTCCACATATCAGCAAGTTAAGATAGAGCATCAGAAGCCTAGTGGGTCCATGCAGCAGTTCAATATTTCTACTTGGAAATGGGAAGTTGTGAACATGGACATCGTGATGGGTTTGCCTCGAACTCGTCATCAGCATGATTCATTATAGGTCATTGTAGACAGAATGACCAAATCATCTTATTTTCTTCCAGTTCATACCTCTTATTCAGTCAAGGATATGCCAAACTCTATATCAAGGAGTTGGTTAGATTGCACGGTGTTCTGTTGTCCATTATCTCAGATAGAGGTACCCAGTTTACCTCTTATTTTTGGAAAGCATTCCAAAAGGGTCTCGGTACCCAAGTTCATCTCAGTACAACCTTCCATCCTCAGAAAGATGGTCAAATAGAAAGGACCATTCAGACTTTAGAAGATATACTAAGGGCATGTGTAATTGATTTCAAAGGAAGTTGGGATGACCACTTGCCTTTGATTGAGTTTGCATACAACAACAGCTATCATTCCAGTATTTAGATGGATCCATTTAAATCTCTCTATGGTAGGATATGTATATCTCCAATTGTTTGGTTCGAAGTTAGTGAGGCCTCAGTCTTAGGTCCTGACTTAGTATTCGACGCCTTAGAAAAAGTCCGGTTAATTAGAGAAAGACTCCGGGCTGCTCAGAGCTGACAAAAGTCTTATATAGATGTTTGTAGAAAAGATCTTGAGTTTGAGGTTAGTGATCATGTCTATCTAAATATCTCTCCCATGAAGGGAGTGAAGAGATTCGGCAAGAAGGGAAAGCCCAGTCCCCGGTATGTCGGTCCCTTTAAGATTCTCAGTCGTTTTGGCAAGGTAGCTTATGAGCTTGAATTGCCTTCATATCTAGCCTCAGTTCATCCAGTCTTCCATGTCTCTTTGCTCAAGAAGTATATAGGTGACCCACCAGTTGTAGTCCCTGTTCAGAGCATTGATGTTCAGAACAACCTCTCTTATGAAGAGATTCCAGTCGAAATCTTAGACTATCAGACTCGTAAATTGAGGAACAAAAAGGTCCCTCTAGTTAAAGTTCTTTGGAGAAATCAGTCCATCGAGGGAGCTACTTGGGAAGCAGAAGTATACATGAATACCAAGTATCCTCACCTCTTCTTCGCCAACTCAAATCAAGCTCAAGGTAACAGTTCTACTTAAGCTTACTCAGTTTCATGATCAGTGTTCATCACGAAATTTGTATTCAGTTTCATGTTCATGTTCCCAGTATAGACTTGGTATCAAGTACCATTGCATATTCAGTCATGCATTCATGTATCGGCTCAGTTATAAAATTATGCTTCAGAAATGCATCCTTGGAACATTCAGTCATGCATTCATGAATAAGTTACACATGCATCAAATATGCATGTTCAGTAAGTTATGTTCATCTTATCAGTCATGAGATCATGTTCTAATTATTCATGTTCAGTTCATGTTCAGCTTATTATTTCCCCTCTTAGTCAGTCTCATTTGAGGAAGAATGTTCTCAAGGGGGAGATATGGTAATACCTCAAAGATTTTTAGCCAATTTCATTCCAAGAATTCCTAGTATTAGCTTCTAAAGTGAATGATAATTATTCTATGAGGAATTTTTAAGATTTTCACCTTTTTTCATATAGAAAACTCAATAAGATTTCTATCGATATATGATTTTCTTAAATCCGATAATCGGGTAAGAAGTTATGACTATTTCAAGTTCCTATCATAAAACAACACCATATTAGTTAGTGGTGCACCGCGCCACAAGAGGAAATGGCATTTGGTAATTTCCAGTAGGTGTCCGCAATTATGGCACATCGTGCTAGCACTCAAATTCAGAATTGTTCTTTTTTCAGTGTCTCAACGCGATTTCCCCTGCGTCGCATAAAAGTTCCAGATCACAAAGGAAGGGGCAACATGATGGCTCCACATCGCGCCATCCCTCAGTTTCCCAATTGTCAAATTCTAGTGACACAACGCGATAGCGTCGCGTCGCTCCAGGGGGTTCAATTTGGGAAATTTTTACTGAAATTACAAGAGGCGTCCAGGGTTAAAAGGGTCAATTTCCCACTCCTATTTAAGCCCTTTAACACGTGATTCAGCCATTTTCACCCAAAATACATTCTCTTCTCTCAAGTTTCTCACAAGAACAAGTTAGGGGTTTCATAGAAGATCCAATTTCAAAAAGGTTTCACCATCAATCATCATGAAATAATGAACTAAGGTATGTATAGTGTTCATTCATGGACTCCTTTCGTCCATAAAGACCAAGAATCCCTTTTCTAAATTTAAGTTATGGATTTCTTTATTAATTTCATGTTGGATTAGTTTTGTTTATGTTGAGAATGATCAATTGAATTCAAATCCATGTTGGGTGATCAATTTTATATGGAATTGATTTGTATATATGTATATTCATGTGAAGCTATGAATAAACCCTAGCATGATGAAATTAGAGATGAATCATGATGATTAATTATTGTATAATGTTTTCTATATGTTCTATGCCTACCATGTGTTTTATTAAATGCCTAGATGAAGGAACAATGCCCAACTAGTATGATATCATCAAATCCCCATGTATGTACAAGTTGTGCCTATCACATGTTTTGATGGAATGCTTTTATAAATGTATTATGGATTATGATGTTAGTTATATGTTCAAGTAAGTTATGCTTGGTCAGTTTTCTTCCATTGAGTCCTGGGGGTACATGTACCTAAAACATTAGCTGTGTACCTAGAGCCATGTCATGTTTTCACGATATTCTCAGTCAAGCCATGATCCTTAGACTTCAAACAGTCTTATGACTCAGGAAATCTCCATGATCTCATGAACTCAGTCAGTTGTCAGATATCAGTAATCTTCTGTCAGTCAACGGAATTTAGTAACTTAGTCCATGTTCAGTTCAGTAAATCATGTTCAGTGTCTATTCAGATGGGAGTTGAAATTAGCACTGAGTGATCCCAAGGATGGGGACACATACTATCAGATGAGAGTGTGATCCTTAGCAGTCATCCTTGCATTCTAGAACTATGTAGACAGCATAGGTTGATACATCAACACTGTCGATGAGGGTTGATAAGGTTGATAAGCACTGTCAAATAAGGGCCCCACTATTCTCGTACAAAGGACACTATCAGATGAGGGTTGCCCACAGCTTGTCCTTACAAGTGGCGCGGTATTGATACCCTTCTAATTGGGGTTACAGATTGGACCCCATCTCAGCCATAATGGCGTATCAGGGGCATGTTGGTTAAATACTACCTACCACAGTTTCAGTACCAGTCTTAGTAAAAGAACTCAGATAGTTCTACAGATTTAAAACTGTCATATACAATCGACTCAGATACAGTAAGGAACTCAGATAGTTCTATCAGAATCAGGACTGTCAGATACAGTCACCCATGTTATCAGTTATATTCAGATACAACTATTTATTCTATTAGACATATCCATTTTTAGTATGTCATGTCATCAGTATTCAGATTCAGTAATCACGATATCACAGTGTCAGTTACAGTTACGTATTTATATATGCATTCTCTCATTCATATTAGACAGTCAGCTAGCATTATTCATTCATGTTAACCCTTGCATTAGCCTACCTCACATGTATACCCAGTACATTCAATTGTACTGACATATTTGCGCTATGGTGCTTTCTTTTTATGTTACACCATACGTTCAGAGACACGAGTTCCAGATTAATATTAGATTCTAGTCTCAACAGTCAAAATATAAGTGAGTCCTTATCCTTCGAGGACATGATTATTTCTCCACTATTTTATTGATTAGTTATTAGTTGGAGTTAGTTGGGGACATATCCAATCAACTCCTTATTCAGATTATTCAGACAATAGAGGCTTTTAGACTAGATATAGACTATTGTGTTTTAGACTTCAGTGTTTACAATTTTGTTTTAGGTATTTTAATACCCCACAGATGTTATCTCATCCATGTTATGTTCAGTGTTGAACTTTATGTTCTTTCAGTGCATGTTTCCATATTATTCAGTATTTTATTCAGTGTATAGGTACAAATATCGGTCATGGATTAGCTTGTGGTCCCTCGGGGTCATGAGCACTGTGTAGTATTTTGGTTCAACAAATTGGGGCATACAAATCTTGATTCCTCTTTATAGAATGGCTCTGACGGAATTGTAAGAAATTATGGAGCAATTAAAAGATCTCTTAGATAATGGTTTTATCTAGCCTAGTATGTCTCCTTAGGGTGAACTCATATTTTTTTTGTGCAGGAAGGATTGTTCCCTCCGTATGTGCATTGATTATCCACCGTTGAACAAAGTGACCATAAAGAACAAATATCCTCTTCCTAGAATCAATGATTTGTTTGATCAACTTCAAGGTGCAAAGTGTTACTCTAATATTTAACTTAGATCAGGTTATCATCAACTTAAAATTAGGGATGTGGATATCCCTAAGACTATCTTTAGAACCCGATATAGTCACTACGAGTTTCTTGTCATGTCCTTTGGGTTGACCTCAATGCCCTGCTACAAACTTTGAAGGATCGTCATTTATATGCCAAGTTCTCTAAGTGTGAGTTTTAGTTGAAAGTTGTAGCTTTTCTTGGTCATGTCATCTCTAGTGAAGGGATCATGATGGATCCTTAAAAAATTATGATGGTTAAGAAATGGCCTAGACTTATGACTCTCACTGATATTCGGAGCTTTTAGGATCTAGCCGATTATTATAGAAGGTTTGTGGAGAGTTTTTCCACTATAGCTTCCCTTTTGACCAAATTGTCCCAAAATATTGCCAAGTTCTTATGGTCCTATGCGTCTCAGGGTAGTTTCGAGGAGGTGAAAGCTAAATTTACTTTGGCACAAATTTTGACCTTTCCTAAAGGTAGTGACGGTTTTGTGGTTTATTATGATGCATTTTGTGTTGGTCTGGGTTGCGTGTTGATGCAACATGGTAGGGTGGTGGCCTGTGCTTCTACGCAATTGAAATTTCATGAAAAGAACTACCCCACCCCTTACTTAGAGTTATTAGCCGTGGTCATTGCTTTGAAAATTTGGCAGCATTATCTTTTTATGGTGTTTTTGTTGATATCTTTTCTGATCATAAGAGCCTTCAATATGTGTTTACCCAAAAGGAGTTGAATCTCTGGCAATGAAGGTGGTTGAGCTATTAAAAGACTATGATATGAGTCTTCATTACTATACCCGTAAGGAAAATGTAGTGGCTGATGCTCTTAGTAGATTATCCATGGGACGTTTAGCTAATATTGACGAGAATAAGTGGGAATAGGTGAAGGATATTCACTGATTGTCTAATCTTGGAATTCGGCTTGCGGACTCTAAGGATGGTGGTGTGTTTGTGTATCCGGTATCTCAATCGTCTCTTGTTGTTAAGATAAAGGAAAAGCAAGTCTTAGACCTCGACATGATGAGGATCAATAGTAATTTGGGTTATCATAAAGCCATGGACTTTGTGATTGGTGGTGATGGTATCTTTAGGTACCAAGGTAGGCTATGCATTCCCAACGTTGATGGAATGAGGGAAATGGTCATGGTCGGGTCTCATGGATCCCTTTATGCTATTCATCATAGTTCCACCAAGATGTATCATGACACTAGAGAGTTCTATTGGTGGAATAATATGAAGTGAGATATTGCTATCCATATGGCTAAGTGTATGGTGTGCCAACAATTAAAGGTTGAGCATTTGAGGTCCGGTGGCCTATACCAAGAGATTGTGTTGCCTGAGTGTAAGTGGGAGTCGATTAATATGGATTTCAGTACCATCCTTCCTATATCTCAAAACCAATGTGATTCTATTTAGGTCATTATTGATAGAATGACCAAGTCCGCTCATTTTTTTCCCATGAGGACTAATTTCTCGATGGAAGATTATGCTAAGTTGTTTCTTATAAATATCGAAAAGTTGCAAGGTGCTCCAGCATCTATTATGTCATATCGTGGTCCTCTATTTTTATCCCACTTTTGGAAGTCATTCCAAGAAGGTTGTGGAACTGAGGTGTGCCTTAGTACCATTTTCCACTCGCAAATAGATGGTCAAGAAGAGAGAACTATCCAAACTTTGGAAGATATGTTGTGGGCTTTTGTAATTGATTATGGAGGTAGTTGGTACAACCACTTTCCAGTGATTGAGTTTGCCTATAATAATAGTTACCACTCTAGGATTGGCATGGCGCCTTTTGAGTCATTATATGGTAAGAAATGTCGATCTCCTATTGGGTGGTAAGAAGTTAGTGAGGGTAAGTTGCTTGGGCTTAATTTAGTTCACCAAGCCTTAGACAAGGTAACTAAGATTCGTGATAGATTGAAAACCACTGAAAGTTGGCAAAAGTCTGATGCAAATGTGTGGCATAGGGACTTAGAGTTTAATATAGACAATTGGGTAATCTTGAATGTATCTGTCATGAAGGGGGTGATGTGATTTGATAAAAAGGTGAAGCTTAGTCCTCGGTATGTTGGTCCCTACTTAATTGTAAAGAGGGTTGGCAATGTTGCCTACGAGTTGGAGTTGCCCCTTATTATGGACTCCATTCACCCGGTCTTTCATATGTCTATGTTGCAAAAATGTGTGGGTTATCCTTCATTAGTTGTTCTCTCAAAAGATGTTGGTATCTCAGACTCCTTGTCCTATGAGGAGGTCCTGGTGAGGATTTTGGGTCGGCAAGTTCGCCGAGTGTGACTGAAAGAAGTGTCTTCGGTGAAGGTTCTATGGAGGAGCTAAAAGTCTGAGGAAGCTACTTGGGAGGCTAAAGAGGACATGAAGTTCAAGTACCCACATTTATTTCCCATTTCGGAATATTGGATGGAGGTATGTGTTGATCTTCTTACTTTAATGTATTTCTTTGTTAGACAATGGATTAAAGTTCCCAATGTGTAAATTGAATTGTGTCTTGTTAGGCAAGAGGTTCAAGTCCCTGATGTTTTGAGATTATGTGTGCTCTTTTTGTGATAGGCTTAAATCTCTAAGACCTTGAGTTGATCCATATTCTTGATAGATGATGGGGTAAAGTCCCTGATGCTTTGAGTTGCTCTATATCTTTTATGAGTTGATGGATTGGAGTCCCTAAGTAGTGAAATGAGTAAGTGTTTGATAAGTTATGGGTTGGAGTCCTGAGACTAATGAAATGAAATGGTTGAATGATGATGACCATGATATGTATTGAACTATATCCTTGTTGTGTGCCTTGTCCTCAATTATGTGGAGATTATTTTGATGAGTGCTAACATGTAAACTTGAGAATGAGATTTTCTTACCCATCATTCGCGGATGAATGATCCTCAGTGGGGGAGAATGAAACACCCAAGAATGTGGCCTTGCAAAAATTTTGGGTGATTGGTGATAATCATGATATGTGCTGTATTGCGTCCTTGTGGTGTGCTTGTTTTTGTGTATGGGTTGGTTGATGAATGTTGGTGTGATAACTTTTGTTTATGCTTGCCTCACCCCTCAATTGAGAATGCATGGTCCGGGGGGGGGGGGTTGAAGCACCTAGACTTGAACCCTTGAAAGAACAACAACTTTGGATGTCTCTGGAGTGGTCACGATTGAAGGGCTTGAGTCGTACCCTTGGTAACGACACTTAGCCTTCTACCTCTCCCATCTAGTACCATAGGCAGAATGTTAGGGTAGTATACTATCTTCCATACAACAAGGATATCCCTTGGTCTTAACCAATGCATATTAGTTGTATGTTACCCAACCATATGGAGTGAAACCTCAAAAATCGAGTGGACTGTTTTGGTCACGGATCAAGCTCATGATTGGGACATGAGTCCTACCTTTAGTTATGATGAAAAGGTTACCTTTCATGCCCACAAATATGTGGTTTTCCTATGAGTAACCTAGGGTACAATTTAAGGTACCACTCGTACCCTAGGTCACAAATGCTACGTGAAACGTACGGGAAAATCGTACCCCTGCACATGTATACTTTCCATATTTTAACCGAGCGCCTTTTGGTCATTTCCCACGAATAAAACCTTAAACCCTCTCACTATATATTGCACTGTATCCTCCTAATTCTTTATTTTAAAAGATTCAAACATCCTAAACACTCTAAAGGCTCTTGGAGCAAGATTTGAGGCTAGGGTTTGGAGATATTCATCTAGTGTCAAGGAAGAGATTAAGTTTGTTGGTGATTCAAATTGTTTAAGGAATGTATCTCTTCCCCCTTTTAAATAACTCTAAACCCATGTATCTCACACTTTGATTAGTAAGTGTACATGGTGGTTTTGAATCAAATAAAGAGGGTTTCGCTATGTAACAATGAATAATGATTCTTCTTCTTTATACATGTGTTGCTGCATATTTATTGATGGTAAATTATGAATGTGGGTAATTATTGTATGTTGTATAACACGAGGGTCTTGAGTAACCTAAACCGAGATGATATCTAGCAAGAAATGGCCTTGTTTAAGGTATGCACAAAAGGTCTTTGTGAAAATGCCTAAGTTAATTGTCTAGTGAATTATTGGAGATGTGTTAAACTAGGGAAAAGGACCAATATGCATGAATTCTTGATGAATGATATTGTGAAGGTAATATGAACCATGTATGATAAAATGTATAACCTTGATGGTCGATGGCTAATGAGAGGGTAAAGTCCCTAGACATGAAAATGAGTTTTAATTGTGAGATGAACTAAAGTAGGGTAACAATGTGGTATGTAGTTTCTAGTGAAACGTAAATAGTTATGAGTGAAATCATTGTCCTATTAAAATGTTTGAGAAATAAAGTCTCCCATAAGGACCATGTGGTAATGATATAGTGATGAACTTGACTAGATGGTTAAAGTCCTCAAGTATTGTAATGAATGTATGATTGATGCATGAGTGAAGGGGGATAAAGTTCCAATATCAATTAATGTTAGTTGTGATGGCTAGAAGTTGAAGTCTCTTGCCTTATAAATACCTTGAGGTTAAAGTCCCTTGTCCAAAGAAAATGCTTAAGGTTAAAGTCCCATGCTCAAAGATATATCTTGTGATGATAGCACCTCGACCCAATTTATGAACCTGTAGATAAAGTCCATTGCTTGAATGAATATGATTATAGATAGAACTCCTTGTGGAATGAATGTGTATGTGGTTAAATCCTTCGGTCAATGAATAAGTAAGCATGGTTGAATTCCCTTGTCTAAGTATATGTTCTTGTGGTGAAAGTTCTATGCTTAGTGTAAATTGTTGAATCTATAAGTATGGAGAATCGATGTCCCTCATTTCATGCTTACTGATTGAATGCTTGAGAATGTTGATGAGTCTTGATATCTTGATTGGTATATGGTATATGCATATGTAGGGATAAGCGTGTGAATGTGATATATTGATTTGTTGATGATTGATGATGTTATATTATCACTTATCCTAGTGTTACATGCTAGCCTTCCAACTGCTAACCAATTTCAAATGCTATATTATCACTTATCCTAGTGTTACATGCTAGCCTTCCAACTGCTAACCAATTTCAAATGCTATATCCCCACACAACAAAGGAACCCGAGCATCTTCTTCTTTTCCTGCGTGGTGTTTAGACGATCAAGAGGTTTGTGCATTGACTTTAAGGGGTAAGCTTCCTTTCATTTGAAAGACATTCATTTCTTAGTCCTTATCTTTAGGCTTAGACTTTTTAAGACTTGGTTTGGCTATAGTCGGGGGCTTGTCTCGACATATAATTTTGTTCTTCTATTTTTCATAGATCATTGTGAACAATTGTGAACTTGGTTATTGAGTAGTTATTATAATGAATATAATGTTGACTTATTTACTATTTCCACTATATTGATATGCGAGTTGGAGTTCCTTCGACTCCTATGGTGTGATGAGATGTTTGGAATGGGTTATCAGGGCAACTTTTGGTTCAGTTGAGCTTGAGGTGCCCAAAAGACATGGCCCGGTGATTGGGTAGTGTCAATACCCATTATGGAATCATTATTCCATGGGTCCAAAATGATACCAAGCCCCCCAAGTGGGTCCCATCTTCGCAAAATATGTTTCTGAGACCAATCCATTGTTCAAACATCATTAGAGAGATATAACCGTCAAGATATTTAAGTAAAGCAATCATATTTGTGGCTATAATTGAGCCTCAAGGACTTAGTGTTTTTATTTTTTGGGGTCTAGAAATCAAGAAATTATAATACCTAAATTGAAGGAATCTTACCTTAGATTTGTAGCAGAAATAGATTACTCAAGTTATTCAAACTCCGAATCAACCCACAAGACTCACTTTTAAATCAACAAAGCTGCCTGGATTCTAAGGATCTCAAAAAGGTGAAGAATGCCCCAAAAATCGGCCAAAAGGGCCTTTTACACTAGTTTAAATGGGCCCGCAAGGTCAAAACTTGTTTTTGACCTTCCGGACTCATTCGGACTCTGTTTTTTGCAAACGAACTATGTAACCCCACTAAATTTGACATTTCAGATAGATTGGTTAGGTAATAATTTCCATACGAGGTTATTTATTCCACCTGTGGCTCCCACACTCATATATTTTAATTTTTGACTTTTCAACTAATAGGTCAAAATGAGCTCAGGTGATGTGGGATCTGAACCAAGGGTCTACCTATCCTAAAATCAATAATACATAGATTATTGTGCACTCAATGTTTGCATCCAAAATCATTTTACTGATGTTTTTGCTCGACGGCCATTCGGAATAGATGAAGACTTCTAAATAGACAATTGACTCTAAAAACCAACGAACTACCTAGTAACAAAATTATCAGTTCCAACAAGTCATAAATGACTTAGGGTAGCTATGGAGAATCTCAAACAACGTAAACAAGCATAACTATGGTATAGGTCCACGAAGCCTATCCTCACAAGCATTAAGAAACTAAAATGCTTCCTCTCCAGGAGCTCCAGAAAACCTAAATGGAGCCAACCTCAAAAACCTACCCAGCATCTTCTGCTTCTCAACAGACATAGTCGGCTGAGTCACAACTAGCTGAGAGGCTGTTGAATGAACAACTGCCAGCATAGGGGGAACCTTAACTGTAGGAGCTACTGCTGCAGGCTTCATTCCTACTACAGTAGTCTGCGTACCATCAACGATACCCAACAGCTGAACCAAGACGTCTCTAAGAAAATAAGAAGGAACAAAACTTGGTGGAGCCTAGGCTGGTCCCTAGCCTATCGCTGGTTGTGGTAGAGGAATCTATTGCTTAAGTGTAGGAATGGGGTTTTGGGGAGGTCCATCCTGATCCCTAACAGGGGATACATGATGAGGTTGGGTCTTAGGACCCTCATCAAGCATAATTGAAGCACGAATCCTAGGCAGCTACAAAAGAGTAAGGTCAAGAAAATATCCTATAAACCAACTCAGGATCCTAGCATGATACGAGTGAAATAAGTGAAGGACACCTAAGAATGTCCCATAGCTTCCCGAAGATAGGAAACAGATGTCAATATTCCGATGTGTAGGACTCTATTAGAAACTTGCTCTTGTACCAACAATACCGCTGAAACCTGGGTTGTAATACCAATTTGTCACGACTTGTTTCACGAGTCGTGATGGCACCTACTAAAAACCACCAGTAGGTAAGACAACACTGTAACCCAAAGCTAAGGCAATGGGTTACTTTGGTAGAAATGCCCGACAAGGGCTAGAATAAATAAAAACAATCATAAACAACAATGTTCCACAATAGACAATAAACTACGGATACAAATCCCATGACCTAGTAATATCAGTACAAGAGCATCTCAGTTTGATAATAGAAAATACGACTCAAAGTCAAAATAGTCTTATACACACGTATTTAATAGAAAGTATTAAATAAAGATAGGAGGTAAACGAGCTACTCAAAACTCCAAGAGCTCACCCTGTCTCTGGAAGATCAACACTGCATAATCTCAACTCAGCGACGGTAACTAGTACTTGGGTCTACACCAAAAAGGTACAGAAGTGTAGTATGAGTACCAAAAAAATAGGTACTTAGTCAGCATCATTGGTCGACTGATCTAAATCATGATATAAAGATGATATAAAGTAATACAATATTTCTAAGTCAATGTGCAAAATCGAACCTAGATCATTTACATCATCACTGTATATATATTCAATAATCCAAAAAGAACAAAACTACGACATATCCATTCATCACGCGCCAATACCATTATATATAAGAAGTAAATAATCCAAAGCATAAAGCATCACTAATACAACCACAATTACAATAAGTCCAAGATGGTATAAAAATATTCATTAATGCATAAGTAAACAAACCCACCACGGCGTCCCATACCACCGAGGAGCACACCAAAGGAACATAAAGTAAAGAATTTATCATGGCATCCCACACCACTAGAGAGTACATTAAGAATCAATCATAATGGTCATAAAACACGTAACCAACTTCTCGTTATCCATATTTTACCACCTTTCGTGTAAATGATCATTAGCCATGTTCATGACCATTATCCATTACCACAATCAAAATACATATATTAAGTACTCATGACCATGGTCATGTAGTCAATTAGACCTCTAACTCATCAATATACTCTATTTACTCACTATTAACTAACCAACACTTATAATTAAACTAAAACTTTTCTAGTCATCATAAGGCCTCCAATCATTAGCTGAATCGATTCTTTATATAGTCCTCCTTTATAAAGTAGTAATAAATTATGATTCACTAGCTAGAAAACATCCATATCTAGTCAAGATGTACATCTAGACCATAATCAGCATTTAACCAAAGCTATCCCTAGTTATCATAGGTGCAGTAGTATCATATAAAAAGAGGTTACATATTATCAAACACAATTATCCATCTATTAACCAATACCTTTTACTAGTTAGCACCATAATTCTCTAAATCCTTATTTAAGAAACCACAACATAACATACTAGACATTAATATCACTAATCACTAATCATCAACACTGCTAAGTCTATTATCATCATTACCTATTTTAATACCATAATTACTAGTTACCACCCTTTATACTAAACAAGGTCCACCCATTAGTATTCTAGGCTTCAGCCACCAAATAATATAACCATATTATATAGACAACTAATTATCGTATAACCCATTTTACTAGGTAAAATTCCATAATTTATTCATTTATTCAAGCCATATATATCCACTAGGTGAATTCTTACTTCTACACATGATTATACTTACCAATTAGTCTTAACTCATAATTCAGCATATTTTACTCCTATTTATTAATAAGTATTAACAAGAGACATACTTAGAAATTGATTAACAGTTGAGAATCATAGGCAACTTTCCAAGAAAAATATCATATCCCTAATACCCATAAGAGCATAATCATGTGATGGCATAACCACACATATAACTATGTATTTATATATTCTTACCATACATAGTATCACCATAACATCAATATGTCCTCCGGGTTTATCGGGAATCATCATAACATTAATACCTCTTTCGAATTCACCAGGAATCATCATAGCCTCAATACCTCATCCGAATTCACCTAGAATCATCACAACATCATGATATCCTTCGTCCTTGTCGGGCATCAACATAACATCAATATATCCTCCGACCTTGTCGGGCATCAACATAACATTAATAGATCATCGGTCATTGTCAGGCATTATCATAACATCAATATATCCTTCGGCATTGTCAGACATCTATATAGCATCAATATTTATCATGAAGTCAATATGCACATATTTATATATCTAGCCAAATCAATGAAAAATGCAAGCCCAACAAAGAATGAAGCAGAAAATAAAGTAAGGAAAGGCATATCATCACTTCTTACCATTTATTATGTTGTAATATATTTTTAGGTTCATAAGCATGTGTATGCATATTGTAGGAACATTCCACACATTACTGACTTAACATGATTATTAGCATGGTTAAGAACAAGCCATGGTTATAATTTCTAGAACCCCTCTTTATTAGAATAATTCACAGTAATAGCACAAAAAAGTTTATTTGCACAAACATCAGTTTAGTCACTAGGCTTGAGCATAATATGAGTAATAACATAATACAAGGATCACATAGAAAACTAGCCAATAAATTAAGTGATAGCATAGTCATGGATTCAATTTACAAGATTATTCATTGTTATTCAAGTGATGACAATAAGATTACAATCAATCATGCACATTATTTTTGAATCAGCATCATGAGTAAACCATTTACTGGGTTTAGCCATCATATTGCCAAAAGTACATTCTAGGTGTTCAACATGTATCTAGTTCACTAATGAAGTTACATAGTTCAAGCTTAAGGCGTGTCAAGTTTTGCTTCTAATATCCCAAATTGTCTTCTTCAAGTCTAACTTCTACCCAAAATTATACTAGGTTATCTACATCATGTCCCAAAGACTTTTCAATCCATACTAGTTTTATAGGACAATACTTTCCATGTATTACTATTAAGTCATCCAAAGAACCTAAAGCCAATTTACAACTATACAAACTCGTCCAACATACTTATAAAGTGAGTGAACTAGGTCACTTCCATCTAACTAGAGAAACTTGAGCATTCTCATGCTATTCATAAGATAAGATATCCAACTAACCAAGGTTCTAGACTATGAGTCAAATATCACACTTAACAAGTTCAATAGGCTAAGTGTTTCAACTAATCCCAAGCAATACCATACACTATTTTAACATCTAAGACCCCACCCAATCTTATCAAGATATAACAATTATACTATAATAAAGCTTAATCTAACACAAGTAAGCCTAACCTACCTTGAATCCCAATAGCTCAAAAACCAACAATCTTTGCTTTCCCTTTTCTTAAATCTTTTTCAATGAGCCATGCTATCTAAAACATAATCTATGCATTATTATGAGAATAACAACATCCATATTGCACTATTGTGCTTTGGGTCTAAAACGAAGCCAAAACCCTCCAAATGGGTCCTACATATGGAAAATGAGTTTCCGAGGACAACCTATTATTCAAATACCATTAGGGAGTTATAACCCTAAAAAAAATTGTGCAAATTAACCACATTTAGGTCTATAATAAAGCCTCAAGACATTTGGGGTTATAGGTCAAACCATCAAGAATCTAACACTAAAATTAAAGGAATCTTACCTTAGATTTTGTTTGCTAATCAATAATATGCAAGTTCTTTAATCTCCCAATCAACATCTAACATACACTATAAAGACTACTCTCTTCATTAGGGTTTTAGAGGATGAAGACAATGAAGAAATGACCAATTTTTTGCCAAGTAGGGCTTTTAAATAGCCCATCCCAAGCCCTCAAAAGTGGAAATCGTGCACCCACACTATCCTCAATTGCACCAAGTCCCATGTTATTGTGGTATCTCTAGACAAATCGAAAGATAGTTGAAACTTAAAGTTATTCAAAGTTTTGGCCAATGCCTTGGGATGCATCTTGAATCCAATATGAGCAAAAAAAAATATGCAACCATACTGATTTCAATGATCTGGATGCTTTGGAAAAGTTGGATTTTTCATTTGAGGTTATTTTCACCAAATGTGGGGCCCACACCTGAATTCCCAATTTCTCAACTTTCCAACTAATAGGTCCAAATGAGTTCGGGTGCGGTGGGACCCAAACCAATGGTCTAACCTACCTAGAATCACTATTCCAAAGTTGTTGATAAAGTTAGAATTTGCATCTAATATCATTTTTCTAAAGTTTTCGTTCGGTGACCATTTGGAACCAATAAAAACTTATAAATAGGAAAATGATTCTAAAAACTAAACTAATTGCCCAACAACCAAACTATTAGTTCCATCAAGTCATAAATATTTTAGGTTATCTATGGAAAATCTCTAACGGCAAAAATAAGACAAATCACAAGAAATGACCTGAATGGTCATTAGAGGAAGAAGGCGAAGCTTAGTCCCTAGTATGTTGGTCCGTACTTGGTTTTAAGGAGGGTTGGTAACATTGATTATGAATTGGAGTTTCCTTCTAGTTTGAGCTTCATTCACCTGATGTTCCATGTGTCTATATTGAGGAAGTTTATAGGTTAATCATCACAAATTATGCCTATCAAGCATATTGGTATTTTAGATTCCTTATCCTATAAGGAGGTCCTAGTTGAAATCTTGGATCAGAAAGTTTGTTAGTTACAAATGATGGTCATAGCTTCGGTAAAGGTTCTATGGAGGAACCACAAGGTTGATGAGGCTACTTGGGAAGTTGAAGAGGACATGAAGTCCAAGTATCCATTCTTGTTTTTCGCTCTAAAAGAACGTGTGTAAGGTATGTGTTATCCTTAACATCTTTATTTTCTATCTTATTTAAAGGTAAGAGTAAAGGAATTTTGGGTTTGAACATGATAGTTACTGCCTTGTCCTTCGGTAAAGGTTCTATGGGGAAGAATGATCTAAGTGGGGGAGAATTAAAAATCTTTAGGTTATGGCCCTTTGAAAATTCTTGAGCTTTGAGCTCACTGTCCTAGTAACGACTCATCATATAAGTAGTATAGTGTAGGTATGGGTCAGGTGACCAAAATCATTAGGTGTCTAGTGGATGGTGGTTGGGGTTCTGCTATAGTTATGATTTGGTGGTACGAATCATTAAGGATGGTGATGGGTCGTTAGGGCGATCCTTAACCAAATTTGCACTTTATTAGCATAATTTGCAGTAATTAGTAACTTAGTAAATTGACTTGGTTCTGAATATGAGTGTCTTAATATGATCCCTGAGGATAGGTTACGATTGGTAAGGTTGGGTTGTATGTTGTCCTGTGTCCAATCCTTTGAGTTCTATCTTGGAAATGACTAGACCATATGAGTTTTATGGTCTGGTAATGAGTGGGATCATGGAGTCATAGGGTAGGAATTGTATGGGTGTCCAACTTACTATCTTGGTGATGACTCAAGGGTACGAGTCATATGTTGTGCTTACGAGTCATGGGGTTAACTCATAACCACCTTCGGTCTTTTAATAGTTTTAAGTTGAAGGGCACTTTAGACATTCTCTCTCAAAACCCTTAAGACCCCACATCCCTGTAACACTTTTTGGTCATTCATTCCACAATTTACAAGATTAAAAATCGTTTTTACTCTCTCAAAATCCTCTCGAGAAAAATTGGCTACAGTTTTTCAAAATTGGTCATCTAAGGGCTTAAAGATCAGTTTCTCTCCATGAATCATTGTAATTCAGGCATGTTACTCTTCCCTCATTGTTGGTTTACTAAAAACACATGTTTAAGCATTGTTCATAAATTATTAATGACGGTTTTGAAATCTAGGTTGAGGGGTTTGAATACATATTTTTGAATATTGTTTTCTATGATTTAAATTATAATTATTCATATTTTAATTATGGTTTTGCATATTTGGGTGCATGGGGATGGTGATTTAATGAATGGGTCATGGTTAAGCCCCAAATTTGATAATTTTTTCTTTGGTAAGGGCATGTCTTTAACTTTTTTGTGGAATTATCAATGAGCATAATTTTTTTTCACATAGTGTGATTATGCTTGGAATTTTGCAATGCATAAATGGCAAATGAAACTTGAATTATTTTTTGGTTGGTGTCATATAGATTTGGAAAGGTCTTGGTGGCCATAGTTTGGTTATAAATGGCTTTGGTTAATTGAAAATGATGGAGTCTAATTTGGTTTAATGGTATATATGGCATAAGGTAATAGACTTAAAATGTCTAATTTTTGTATGATGATGCCAATGGTTAATGCCTGATTAAAAGACTTCTTGGTAAATGGTAGGAAATGTGTACAAGGTTTTAATATGGGTTTAAAGAGGGTTGAGTAGCAAAGCCGTAGAAGGTGGGGGTCCCGCAGGACCGACACTGGAAACTCACATTTGCAGATGTAAGGGTAGTCTTGGTGACCATGTGTATGATGTCATACTTTATATTTTGGAGATGTACTAGTCATATCAGGTTCTTTTATCTAGTCGTGCAGATAACACACATTGGGGCCTTTTCACCTGGGAGAGTTGAACCCACATAATTATGTATGGTTTTAGGATGGTCAAGCTACACAACCTTGGTTAAGAATTTAAATTCATTCTAAATCTTGATCCCTATCCCAGCACGATATATATATATATGTGTGTGTATGTGCGTGTGTAAATGTGATTTCATATGGTTAATTGAATTGGTTTTTAAATTATGGAATTATCTAATCTTTATCCCTTAGTTTCATGCTCGTGTTCACTCCGCTAATCGTCTTCGTGCATTGCATCCTCATTCAATGTTAGAATCGGCCATACTATCATTCTTCCTTATTAGTGACTTGGATTCAAGGACATCTGTGAGTTGGATTGAAGTGGCAAGCTTTCATACTCTAGAAGACTCCATTTTATGTAGTAGACTTCTCTTCATTCTTTTTATTTCTTTGGTTATGGTTTTGGATATGGTTGGGGGCATGTCTCGAATGGATGTTCTTTGATTCTGATTAGAGGCTTTATCAGACTACTATAGGCATAGGCAGTTTTGGTATTATTGTTAGCCTTAGTGTTGGTATTGGCATTAGGATTGGTATTGGTTGGACATTTGGTTGTGGTTGTTTTTTTATGATTATAGACTTACTTTATTATCTTTAGATTATTATTGTTTTATCTTGTTATATGTTTAAAATTCATCCGACATGAAGTGTCGAGTGAACGATAGGGTATTAGGGGTGGTCTCTTGTCCTGGTCGGACTTGAGATACCCGACATGAATAGGACCTAGTTTGGGTCATGTAAGTTGTATCCCCACACAATGGAAGAACTGGACATGCTTCTACCATTACTGCAAATTGATCAGTTGTTCATGGTTAGTTCGTGAGTTGACTTGAAGTAGTGAGCTTCCATCATCCAGAAGACTTCATTTCATACTTTGTTTTCACATGTGTTAGTCTTATTTTAGATTTTTTATTCTATGGTCGGGGGCATGTCCTGACACTTTATTGGTATTTGTTTTTTTGGTTAGAGCCTTTGTTTGACTACTGTGAACTTGAGTATTATGGTTGTCATTTGGTATTGGCTTTGGTATGGTGGATAGTTTTGGATATTGATTTCATATAAACTTTTGAGTTTATTTTCATATCTTGCTTTATATTGGAATTCATTAAATCCTAGGTGTTCTTGGTTATATTGGAATAGGCTCAGGTGTGGTCTCCAGTCCTTGTTGGACTTGAGATGCCTGTCATAACTAGGCCCTGGTTTAGGTTATGTAAAAGTTGGTATCAGATCCTAGGTTTTGGTTTCACGGGGTGTCCATAAAGACATATTAATTACGGTCCCTTTTATAGGTGTGTAGCGCACCACACTTATAATAGAGAGGCTATGAGGTATTTAGGAATATTTTCTTTTATTGTTGTCTTATTTTGAGCTATAGAGTCTAAGATCTTCAATTTCTCTAACTCCTATTTATTCACCTTCCATATCATGCCTCTCATACAATCTAAAGCTCGTGGAAACTCATTTGTCCCGCCTGAGAACAATGTGAATAAAGTTCGTCCAACTCCTGGGGTACAGACTCGATCTAGGGTCACTACTTCTGATTGTCCTTATGAAGTTCCACCTTTCTCGTTTGATCCTTCTCAAGTTGGTGGCACCCATGCTCAGAAACCTTAGGGAGGTATTACTAATGTTGAGTTCCACTAATCCATTCATCTGCTAACTCAATTAGTGATATCTTTGTCACATCATATGAGTTCTACTGGTATTACGGTGAGTTCTTGTAAGGCCACTAGAGTTAGACTTTTACTAGTACTAAGGTAGAGGAGGGTCCTCAAAGTTTTATAGATGAGATGGAGAAGCTATTTCGAGTTATGAAAGCAACTAAGGTAGAGGGTGAGGAAGTCATTGTTTATCAATTGAGGGATGTGCAGTACTAATGGTGCAAGGAGTGGGAGGATCTTAGGGGTGATGATGCTGAATCTGCTTTGTGGGATGACGTCTCTAGTTCCTTCTTAGATCTCATCTTTCCACAAGAGTTGATGGAGGCAAAATCTAAGGAATTTGTGAATTTAAAGCAAGGAAGGATGATAGTGAAGGAGTATGCCTTGAAATTCCACCAATACTCACTATATGATCCTGAGCTAGTGTCTAGCATGAGGGCTAGAATGAGGAAATTTTCTTCTAGTTTGTCTCGTGAGTTGATTTTTAAGAGCAAGGCTGCCTTATTGAACAAGAATATGGATATCTCCAGACTAGTAGTGTATATGCAATATACTAAGAAGGGAAAAAACAATCAGGCAGATATAGGAAAGAGGTAGAGTAAGAAGTTTTAGTATTAAGATTAGGGTGGTGGTCAGCAACAGAGTGGTAGGGATGGTGGGAAATGGTCTAGGAAGAAGTGAGGAAACTTGAGTTCATATTCGACGGCTAGTGCTCCTTAACAAAAGTAGTCTAGAGATCTCCATTTTCAAAGTGGTGATGGTTATAGGGCACATGGTGCCCAATCTCAGGCTAGTAAGGGTCAGTCAGCTCTATTATACCCTCCTTATAGAATGTGTGGTCGATTGCATCATGTGTTCTATGATGAGAAAAAGTATTGGTGTTTCAATTATGGAAAGTTGGGAAATATGCTGAGGGAATACCCTGGGGGCAAGGTTGCTTTAGGTTCTAATAAGACTCAAGTTGTTACTTCATCGGCTCCTACACCAAAGGGTGTCATTTCTAGATCCGTCACTGGTCATAACAGTCTCTATGCTCTTACTACACATCAGTAGTCTAAGGCATCACCTGATGTCATCACTGGTATGTTAAAACTCCTCTCATGATGTTAACTATTTACTTGACCTGGGGTATACTCTTTCTTATGTGACTACTTTTGTTGCTGTGTATTTTGTTTTAATGCTGATTATATTTTGGGCCCTTTTCTATTTCTACCCCAATGGGTGACTCAGTGGTTACTAGAAGGGTCTATAGGGGATCTATGGTATCTACTGGTGGTAGGGAAACCTTGGAGGATTTGCTTGAATTAGACATATTAGATTTTGATGTTATCTTTGGAATGGACTAGTTTTACTCATGCTATGCTTGTTTAGACTGTCGAACCCATAAGGTCTTCTTTAAAATCCCTAATGAGTTTGTTATTAAGTGGGAAGAGAGTTCCCTAGTGCCTAAAAGAAGGGGTGTCTTTATCATCTGATCTGGGTAAAAGATTCTAACTTAGAGGGTACTTCTTTAAAATCCATTCCTGTGGTTAGGGAGTTTCCTGAGGATTTCCTTAATGATCTTCTAGGTATTCCTCTTAATAGGGAAATTGATTTTAGTATTGATCTTATTTGTACACTCATCCTATCTCTATCACTCTTTTTAGAATGGGTCGGGTTGAAATGAAGGAGCTTAAGGATCAGTTGAAGGATCCTTTTGACAATGAATTTATCCACCCTAGTCTATCTCTGTTGGGTGCTCTTAATTTCTTCGGTCATAAGAAAGATGGTTATCTATAGATGTGTACTAATTATCGTCAATTGAATAAGGTGATGATGAAGAATAAGTACCCTCTTCCTAGGGTCAATGATATTTTTTGACCAATTTTAAGGTGCTAAGTATTTCTCCAAGATTAATATTCGTTTGGGTTATCATCAGTTAAAGATTAGGGAGAAAGATATCCCTAAGACTGCCTTCCGCTATCGGTATGGATATTTTGAGGTATTGGTCATGTATTTTTTGTTGACCATTCCCCCATGATGTTTATAGATCTCATGAACCAAGTATTTTGTTAGTTTTTGGATTGTTTGTTATTATGTTTATTGATTATATTTATGTATATTTAAAGAGTGAGGTGGATCATGCCAACCACCTCCATGTTGTGTTGCATACCCTAAAGGATCACAATTATATGCAAAGTTTTCTAAGTCTGTGTTCTGGCTGAATGTTGTTACTTTTCTGGGTTATGTTGTTTCTAGAAAAGGGATCATGGTGGATCCACAGAAGGTTGTGGTTGTTAAAAATAGACTAGACCCATGACTCCAACTGATATTTGGAGCTTCTTGCATTTAGCGAGTCATTATAAGAGGTTTGTGGAGAGATTTTCATTGATTGCAGCACCTTTGACTAGGTTGACTCAGAAGAAGGTTAAGTTTCTATGGTCCGATACTTGTGAGGGGAATGTTAAGAAGCTAAAAGATAAATTGACTTCTTCTCTTGTTTTGATCCTGCCCGAAGGTAGTGATTGTTTCATGGTTTATTGTGATGCATCCCGTATGGGACTTGGTTGTGTTTTGATCCAGCATGGCAAAGTGGCAGCATATGGTTCTAGGCAGTTTAAACTTTATGAGTGGAATGACCTAACTCATGATTTGGAGTTATTGGTTGTGGTGTTTGCATTGAAGATATGACAGCATTATTTATATGGGGTCCAATTTATGTTTTCCTCCATGTAGTTATGACTAGTTCTATATATATAGATTAAAGTAATGTCTAAATCCTCAATCATTAGAGCTTGTAGTATGTGTCCACCCAGAAGGATTTGAATCTCAAGATAAGAAGACTGCTTGAATTGCTCAAGGACAAAGACATGAGTCTCCATTATCAGCCAGGTAAAGCTAACGTGGTTGCTTGTCCTCTTACCAGGTAATCTGTGAGGAGCTTCTCTCATGTGGATAAGGGGAAGCGGTATTTGCTGAAGGACATTCACCGTTTATCTAATATTAGAGTTTGCCTCTTAGATTCTAAGGATGTTAGGGTGTTTATGCCAGAGGTAGAGAGATTATATCTTGGCACTGAGTCCTATCTTGATACAAATCAAGAATGATGTCGGTAAAAAGAATGTGATGCAATTTAAAATTAGGGGTGATGGTATCTTGAGGTACCAATATAGGTTTTGTGTTCCCGATGAGGATGGGTTACGAGGTAGAATTTTGGTCGAAGCTCAGGAGTCACGTTATTTGGTTCATCCTGGTTTGACAATGATGTATCATGACCTTAAGGAGATGTATTGGTGGAATAATATAATGTGGGGTATGGCCAATTTTGTGGTTCGGTGCATGCTGTGTCAGGAAGTGAAAGTGGAACACTTGAGACCTAGTGGTTTGTCTCAAGAAATAGAAAAACCTATATGGAAATAGAAAGTGATAAGTTTGGATTTCGTTATAAGTCTTCTGCAATCTCAGAACTAGTTCAATTTTATTTAGGTCATCGTGGATAGTGAAATTCAAGAGGGGGTGAAATGAAGTTTTTCTTCTATGAGTCGACTACTGACTTCTCATAGTCGACTCATCTGCAGATCAGTGCACTTCACAAACACATTAGATTTAAAAAATTAAGCTCGCAAATAATAGAACGTAAAGTAATAACACAAAGATTTATCATGGTTCGGAACAACAATGTGGTGCCTACTTCCAGTCCCTTTTGGTTTCAAAGTTTCCTTAGATCATTGAATGTTGGGCTCGAGTACAATGATAGGAAACAAGTTCTGAAGACTTATTTTTCTCTTCAGATCATGTGACACAGCTTCAGTTGATGTTACAAAGTAGACTCGATCCTACCCTTTATATAACAATTGTAAACTTAATTTTCAAAGCCTTGTAAGACTAAGAACGAGGCACTTTGAATTTTCTCCTTGACGTTGCATAACTTTTTTATGTTGTCAGTCTTCCTCATTTATAGTCTTTGTCTAGCTACTTTCACAAGGAATTCTAAGAGATTTCTTCTCAATCAAGGATTTAAATTGATTCCTTGATTGAGGAATATAGCCGTTTGATATGTCCATATACGCCTTAGGATCACATCCATAACAGATATGTCTGTGATGTATCTTTCGTATTAGTATTGTATAGATTGATATCCATGTGATGGTTGTATCCTTTCTTTTGTTTAGTTCTTGATTTATTTTTTGATTGATCTAGTCAACCGTAATTCAGGGATAGTGATCCTTCTTCCATTTTCAAGATGTTTGATTAATTTTCTTGTCATGCTTGTTTGAGTGTCGTGATCTCCATATGATTAGATGTCCTTTCATTCCTAGAGTTGACTTCCTTTATTAGTATTCTTCAATATCCTTCACAGAACCACTTGTTATATTGTCATTATTAAAATCTAGACTTCAGAGGCTAACAATCTCCCCCTTTTTGATAATGACAAACATGAGTAAACATCAGTTGACTTCCTTGTCAGTCAGCTTGCTCCCCCTGACTTGTAAGTATCAGTTGGCCTTTGTGTACCGAAAGTCGACTTTGCTCCCCCTAACTTATGAGCATATTTGTTATTCTAACTTTCTTGGATTATCCCAAGTTTCTTGGATATTTAGTCGACCTTTATATGTTGACAGTCGACTTGTTTCTCCTGACTGATGGGTGTTTCCCTTCCTATCTTTCTCCCCCTTTCAGTATAATAAAAAAGAATAGCAGCAGAAATAAAATAGTACACACAGACAGAGCAGCACATAATACACAAAAACATGGGTAGTAGATAACCATAGATAGTCATAATCTATATTAGCATAGTAAAAGAAATTGTCAGATATTGTGGTAAAAATTATCTTATATCCCATAAACATAAGGGATGGGACCCCATTTTGGAGAAAAATTCACAATTGACCGTTTAGCCAGAAAGTGGGTGAGAGTGTTTTGCATATTTTGACAGAACTTGCCATGGATTTTTCAACATTCTTGACAAAGGAAGAGTAGGAGTTTTGAACATAGAAATCTAGATCATCATTCGAGGAAGAGACTTGGGATTTCAAAGAGTCTATGCGAGAGAGCACTAGACAAAACATCTTGACTCCTTCTTTCTTGAGCCCATCGAGTCCTAGCCAGGCCATACATATGTTGGAGCTTGTAATTTTCCCAAGGTCTAAGATCTGGGTAGTCTACTCTTGGAGTTGCATGATACCTTCCTCGATGTCTTTGAACTGCTGCTTAACTTCTTCAAGTACCTTCATGAAAAAAATGAGGGGTTCGGGAAAGATTTACTTACCTTTGGAGGCTCACCCTTATTACGGGCACCCTTCCTGCACCATTCATTTCCCACCTGAACATATCCCATGCTGCTGAAATTTCTTGAATCATAAGTTGCAGCCATTTCTACAAGCAGATAAGCAGAGAGATGGATAGAGTAGAACAAGAGGACCCGGGTGATAAGTAGTCCATACAGAAAACTACCAGATGCATTGACTTCCCTTGCTCTCTCAATCATGTACTCACGTATCCAAGTGGCCCAATTTATTTTGATCATTTTGACCAGACAGTACAACACAAAGACATCATGACAAATGATGTTACTTAGGGATCCTTTTTGCGGAATCAAAGTAGTAGCAATGATAGGGGCCATAATGAGAAATTTGAAGTATAATGATAGAGGACCAAAGCTAGTTGATATGGTGTCAGGGCCAGACAGAAATTTCTTGGCTTCCTCAAAGCCTACATCAAAGTCCTCAGTCCAGATATTGTTCATAAAAAGGACAACACTAGAAAATTTAGTATAAAAAACATTTTCAAAGAGAAAGTTATTCAAGACAATTCTTGTGCCCAGTACAAGTTTCTCGAATTCACCACTACCAGGGGAAAGTCTGATATTAGCGTAAAATATACAAAGAGGGTCTTCATAAAATAGAAGTCCATAGAGGCAAAAATGTAAGGACAAATCTTAAAATTTAAAAAGTGGTTAACATTGCAAGAGACATATTAAGTTGGCTAAGATTGATGATACGACTAGGATTGAGTGATTTTTGAAGGAGAGGAACTTTTCCTTATGGAGATTGGTTTATAATTGGTGCATCTCCTCTAGAGGGAGAGAGTTAGAAGGATTTGGATGGGGTTTCTTTTCAGAGGAAATAGGGATGGTAGAGGGTCGTCGTCTCCTGAGGAGAATGGACTGAAACAAGGACTCGTCGGAGGATTCAAAAAGAGGAACAGGACCATCAGAGGTGATTCTAGAAACTTTAGCCATGGAGAAGGTTTTTGTCATAAGAGAGAGGGAGGGTGAGATTTTAAAGAGGACAGAGAGGGAGAAAGAGAGTCGGTTAAGAGAATCTAGAGGAGGCGATTGTTCAGAAGAGATAGGAATTGAGAAGTGAAGGGGAGGGAAGTGAAAGGGAACTGATGGAGGTGAAAGGACACTACATGGGGAAGAGATAAGGTCGGCAGAGATGGCATAAGAAAACTATGAATTAAGGATGACATCCTTTTAAAAGAATACATTTTGGTAAAATAGGTAAAATTGGACAAAGTAAATAATATTGTGACCAAAAATATGACTTATAAGTCATTAATACTAAATCCTTTTCAAGATCTTTCTTCTAATAATGGTTTTTTCAAAAAATAAAGCTGGACTAAGTAAAATGATTTGTGTTCAAAAATATGACTCATGAATTATTAACACCAAATATTTTTTTGAGATTTCAAGATATATTTTTTCAAAAAGATCCAATTTTCTACAAGATCATGAATGAAAAAATACTCAAAGCTAATATACTTTGCCCTAGATTCACAGGACATTTAGGTAGACTATCAGCACATTATTATCACATATTATGGGAACAATCTCAAGGGATAGATTAAAATCAAGTAGTTGACGCAATATTTAGAGAGTTTAAGTACAACAGCTTCCAAGCATTCTGTATCCTGCTTAAGTTGTTGGCAAGTCAACTAAAGTTTATTCCTTGCTGAGTCTTGAGTTTGGGGCATTAAAACTTTCTTCAGAATGGCAAAATTCTCACAGGAAAATGTTATGATTATCAGGAATAATACTAAAATACGTATAGTAAAAATAATACTTAATTTTTAAAGTATTAGAGATGTATCAAAAGTTTCTCCCCTTTTTAGAAAGTTTTAAAAAAGAATTTTCAAATTCTAGAGATTGTTTCACGAAAATTTCTTCATAAAAAGAAATACATGAAGCAGCTTAAAATATTTGAGGGCATAAACTAATAAAGATAATTCGTATTTGATTTTGACCTTTTCATAGGGACGCAAGATTTTATTGAGGTCAGTACCCTCCTGGAGGGAATTTATCTTTATCTCTAATTAATCATTTCAAATCTAAGAGTCGACTCTGAGTGGGGTATAGTCAACTGCAGTGACATTGCCCCGGCGTTCTGTCTGAATCTGACTATTTTTCATCTATGTTCTTTAAAAAAAGAGATTTATTTCTTTCCAGATATACTTCTAGAATATCCACTATCAATCCCTTCTTTTTATAGATTTTGCAGACATGTTCTTGCAAAATAAGAAGATTAATTCTGCTTAGGTACCCAAGTGGTCTTGGGTCCTTGTAGGTTAGATGTACTTTCTTTGGGATTCCACAACCACACAGTTTTAGGCTTATGCCTTCAACTGTAGGATTTGTTCTCTTTTTGTCCATAGATAAAGCATACGGGTACTCAAGAGGATAAGGAGGTCTTAGCTAATTTAAACGACCCTTAAAATTGTTTAATTTTATTTTTGCATCACTAATCTCTTCATGAAGTAGGCCAATTTCAATTTGACATGCTTTAATTTCTACTTGCCAGTTATGTCATTCCTCTTCAAGTTTTTGTTTAAATCGAGCTTCAAAACTTTTTTTCTCTTAAGCAAGTTTTTTATATTCATCTATAACTTTTTGGAGCTCATTAGTAATCATGTCTAAGTTAGATTCATGAGTATTACAATTACGAAAATTGTGTAGTCTTACCTTGCTAGATTCACCTATTACCATGAAGCACAAATTTGTAGCTTCTACTTCTTCTTTGATTTCATCTTCATCGCTCCAAGCTCCAAAGTTTTGATTCTTTCTAGATGATTATCGTCTTAGTTCTGGACAGTTTTGTTTGAAATGACCAGGCCTTCCACAGTAGTAACAGAGATCATCATTTCTAGTGAAGTCATTTTTTTGCCTCCTTAGGATCTTTATTGTCTCAATCTCATGATTTGTCTTACCCTACGATTGATGAGGGCCATTCCTTTACTATCAGTATCTTCCAAAATATCCTCCTCTCCGGTTGGAGCAGCATTGAAGGCTACTGGTTTCTTCTTTTCATCTCTGTAAAACCTGTTGATATATTTTTCTCAAATGCAATAAGGTTACCTCATAGTTCATCATATGTCATGTTGTAAAGATCTCTGTCTTCCAGAGTGGTAGCCTTAGATTCCAAGTCTTTAGGAGACTTCAGACCAGCTTATGGACTTATAAGCTATATGGATAGATCATCCTAGTGATTTTAGTTCGCAGACAATTTTGTTGAATATGGAAAACGTTATTTCAATTCCTCATTTTCTTCCATTATGAATAGCTCATATTTATTGACATGAGCAACAATCTTTGACTTCTTGACCTTGGTGGTACCTTCATAGGTTACCTCTAATTTGTCCCACATTTCTTTTATGGTTTGATAAGTTGATATCTTGTCGTATTCTTCCCCACTAACTGCACACAAAAGTAAACTTATAGCATGCGCATTAGCTTGAATTATCTCTTGTTGTTCTTTAGTGACCTCAGAGTTTTCAAGGTCTTCTAAATTAATACTGCTAGATTCCTTGTATTGTCCTTTGTCTTCTCCTTAAGTCTTGAAATTGTCTTTGGACCCTTCCTGATGACAATGCAGTCTTGGAAATTAATTGATTAGATAAAAATTTTAACCTATTTTTCTAGTAAGAGTAATGTTTCCCATTAAAGTATGGTGGTCTTGTTGAGCAGTGACCATTTTATAGAAAAGCACCAGGAATCTAATAATATTCCATTTGATCTTTGCTTACTTGCGGTTAAGCAATACAGTTGGTGAGACCTTGCTCTAATGCCAATTGAAATTCAAGAATGGGTGAGTTGAAATTTTTCTTCTACGAGTCTAATACAGACTCAACACAATCGACACGCCTGCAGATCAGTGCACTTAACAAACATATTAGATTTAAAATAATTAAGAATGTAAATAATAGAATGTAAAGTAATAACACAAAGATTTATCATGATTCGGAACACCAATGTGGTGCCTGCTTCAAGTCCCCTTGGGTTTCAAAGTTTCCTTAGATCGTTGAATGTTGGGCTAGAGTACAATGATAGGAAACAAGTTAAGAAAACTTATTTTGCTTTTCAGCTTGTGACACATCTTTAGTTAATGTTACAAAGTTGACCCGATCCTACTCTTTATATCATAATTGTAAACTAAAGTTACAAAGCCTTGTATGACTAAGAATGAGACACTTTAAATTTTCTCCTTGAAGTTGCATAACTTGTGTCTGTCTTTAGTATTCTTTATTTATAGCCTTCGGCTTGCTACTCTTCACAAGGAAACCTAAGAGATTTCTTCTCAAATAAGAATTTAAATTGATTTCTTGATTGAGGAATAGCATTTTGATATGTCTATATATGGCATTGGATCGCGTCCATATCAGATATGTTCGTGATCTATCTTTTCTTTTAGGCTTATATATATTGATATCCATGTAGCGGTTGTGGCTTTCCTTTCTTTTATTTAGATCCTGATTGATTTTCTGATTTATCTAGACTGTTATGATTCTAGGATGGTGATTCTTCTTCCTTTTCCAAGATCTTTGATTAATTTTCTTGCCATGCTTGTTTGAGAGTTGTGATCTTCTTATGACTAGATATCCTTCAATTTCTAGATTCAGCTTTCTTTATTATTAGTCTTCAATATCCTGAAATGATCCACTTTTTAGTTTATCATTAATAAAATATAGATTTAAGAGGCTAATATATAGGATGTCAAAGTGTGCTCAGTTTTTGCCAATGTAAACTAATTTTTAAGTTGAGGATTATGTAACGTTGTTTATTTAAGATATCGTGAAGTTGCATTGCACTCTAATTTATGTTATTTGGGATTATGGTACTCGGTTCTCATCTTATTTATTGCAGTCATTTCAGCGAGGTTTGGGGACTAAAGTGACCCTTAGTACCGCTTTCCACCCGCAGATGAATGGAGAAGCATAAAGGACCATTCAGACTATATAGGACATGCTTAAAGATTATGCAATTCACTTTGATGGTAGTTGGGTTGACCACTTACCAGCAGTAGAGTCTATGCACAATATTAGCTATCATTCTAGCATTGGTATGGCACCATTTGAGGCTTTGTATCACAGGAGGTGTAGATCCCCAATTGGATAGTTCAAAATTGGTGAGGCAAGGTTGTTCGGTCGTAATTTAGCTCATCAAGCTATGGAAGAGGTGAAGCTTATTTGGGATGTGCTTAAGTCTATCCAAACTCGCCAAAGTCCTATGTGGATGTGAGTCGGAGAGATTTGGAGTTTGATGCGGGTGATTGGGTGTTCTTAAAAGTATCTCCCATGAAGGGAGTGATGTATTTTTGAATGAAGGGGAATATTAGTCCTCGTTCCATTGGTCTTTATTTGATTTGAAAAGAGTGGGGAATATTGCATACGAGTTGGAGTTGCCTTCGAGTTTTTATTCTATTCACCCTGCATTTCATGAGTCCATGTTGAGGAAATATGTGGGTGATCCTTCCTTGGTGGTTCCTATCGAGGATGTTGGTGTTTTGGATTCCTTATCTTACGAAAAGGTTCCAATAGAGATCTTGGATAGACAAGTTCGTAGGTTGCGGACGAAAGATGTGTCATTGGTAAATGTCCTTTGGAGAAACCATAAGGTTGAAGAAGCCACTTAGGAGACAAAAGAGGATATGAAGGCTAAGTATCTATTTAAATTTCATGTGATGGATGAAGAATCTTGAGGTATGAATTTTGTTCCTTCTAATATTATCTGAATTTATCCTTTGATTCTGGTGCATTGTTATTATTCTCATGAGAAACGTATCCTATCTAATCATTCGAGGATAAATGATCCTAACTGGGGGATAATAATATAACACCCTCAACTTTTGGGTATTTTCTCTTTTCCCATCTCGTTCTTGAATTATCAATTTTTAACTCAAATCATGCTTGGGAATGTAAAACGAGTAACCTAGAAGAGTTTCAGAATTTTTGAATGGGGTTCGAAGTAATTTTGGGTAACAGAGGCAATAAGCCTCCACGATAGCCCCATGGCATGGAAGTTAACCACCGCAATGAGGTCTGCGACGTAGAGCTATGTATTTTTGCATTTGTTTTGTTAAATTAAAATGGGAAGAGGGGTAGTAAGGACCTTTCACTCATACACGACTTTTAAAACATACAAGGATCAATTCTCATCAGTTTTTCAACATGCAAAGGTCATTATTCACTCTTAAACATCCTCTCTTAAAAATCCCTTTTTCAACTCAAGGCTAGGGTTTAAGGAGGTGATCATATAGGTTCCTATGGGTGTGGTTTTCTTTGAAATTCATGACAATTAAGGAATGTAGCTTTTTCCCATGAATTTATAATTTCATTAATGGGATAAATTGATATTAAATTCATGGTTTTGATGTGGGTATTGGTTTAGTTGGGGGGCATTGGACATGGTTGGTCTTTAACTTGATTTTCCATGGTTTATTATGAAACATTCATGCTTTATTAATGTTTGTGAACAAGGTAGGGTGAATGGGAAGGGTCAATTGAATTTTGGGGTACCATGGATTCCCCAATTACTTGATTTTGTTCTTGGATGTTATATGCTCTCAAACTATTTGTCAAATTTCCATTGAATATAATTTTGTCATATAGTTTGTCTATTCTCTAATCTTTGAATTGCATAAATGAATGAAGTAAAATCAATTTGTTTGGTTTTGTTTTAAAATGGTTTTGGAAAGGCCTTGGTGGCCATGGTTTGATTATAAATGGTTTTGGTTTAATTGGAAATAGTGGAGTCTAATTTTGTTTAATGGTTTATATGGAAAATAGACTTGCAAGCTCTAATTTTTGTATGAAGATACCAATAGGAAATTCCTAATTAAAAGACTCCTTAGTAAATAGTTTGAAAAGTGTAAATGGTTTTAATATGGGCTTAAAGGGGACCAATACTGGAAATTCATATTTTTTGACGTGAGGTTTGGTCATGGTGACTGTGTGCATGAGACACACTTGATATTTAAGGGATGTCATTAGCCATATCAGGTTTTCTTCGGTACGTGCGGCTAACATGCATTGGGCCCTTTCAATTAGGGGAGATGGTCCCATATAGCTTATAGGTATCTTAAGGATGGAAGAGCTACACAGTCAAGGTTAAGCTTTTAAAGTAATTACGAAACCCTGTTCCTTTTCCCCGATATGTGGTAATTTTATATGTATATGTATATATATATATATGTATCTCATAAAATATTGTGTATGTGTATTAATAGTTTCTATATGATGGATCATGGTATTATTTATCCTTTATCCCTTAGTTACATGCTAGTGCTCAAACCGCTAACCGTCCTCAGACGTTGTATCCTTATATAATGCAGGAAATGGCCATACTTATACCTTTCCTACAAAGTAATCAGGTGTTCGTGGTTGGATCGTGATACAAGAATAATGACCGCCTTAGCTTTTGACGACATCATTCAAAGTCACTATGTGAAGAGTCAAGCTTTGGTCGCATGGAGGGCATGGGATCATACTTGGAGGGGACGTTTTTAGCCTACCATTGATCAAACCCAAGTGTGGAAGATTTCTTGGAGCCTTGAAGACTTAAGGACGCTCGGGTTTGGACCACCTTTGTTGGTTCACGGTTTTGGTTCCCTTTACTAAGGGCATTTTGGTCACTTAGCTTTAAGGGCATTTTGGACAATTCATATTGTCTTCCAACACACCAAGGCCACCCTTGGTCATTAAGGGTAATGTGGTCTTTTTGTCTACGTTTGTAATATACTATAAGTAGTGCATTTTAGGTCTTTTCTCTTTAGTTTATGAAAGATGAAATATTGAAACACTTAAAATCCTCTCTCTTGAGAGTAGACAACCTTAGTGTAGTTCTAGTATAGGGCTTGGAAAAGCTAACATTGTTCTTTGCTTGGAAACGGTGGATCTTGAGGTGAGTTGATTCCCTTGGCGGTCACCGTAAGAGTGTGGTTTTGATTATTACATTCATTAGGGGTTTTTGAGTTTAATACACTCTTTAGTTCTTAATCTTGTAATAATCTTGGTCTCACTATCTATCCTTTACTTTTGTTGTTGTTATCTTGTGTAGTGGACCGTTTTGGGTCATTTATTAAATCCAAAACTTGTGTTACTGTTGTTGATATTGTTCATCACTTTTTATAGCTGTTTTGGTGTTGAAATACACCCTTGTATCTTGTATTCTTGTTGTTGGTAGCGAATCCGAGTGTGGTCTCCATCTTGGTCCTCGACTCCTTAAGATTAGTGGACTGATTTTGGAGTGTGATTTCGTGTTTCCGTTGTCATTCCCGTATCATTTGGTATCAAAGCATGGCTTGATCTTGTTCCCACAATATCAATCTTGGGCTTGTTAGTTGAAAAAAAAAATTGTTAAAAAAAAAAGTTGAAATCTGAAAATTCCAGAAAAATAGCAATCTGTCCATTTCCTGTTCTTGGCTGAAAATTGTGTTCTTGTTGTGTATTGGCCAATATTTTTACTTGTTTTTGTTGTCTCTAAGTGTTAGTTTTGTTCCTCACTAACACGTTGAGTCTATATCTTAGATTTGAGCTTGAAATGTTGATGTTGTTAATGTGAACAAAGTGTGGCCGATTGTTGTTGCGGGTTCGAGACTTGAACGTGTGATGTGTTGTTGGTTCAAGTTTCGGTTCAAGTTTTGAACGTGTATTGTGGAGATTGTGTTGTGGAATTTAAGCTTGGGAAGTAGTTGTTGTTGTTTGGGAGGTCCAACTTGAACCTTAGAACTTCAAGACTCAAAGTTTGTGTTCTTGGTGTTCTTGGTGTTCTTCACCATCTCCATATATTGTTGAAAAAAAAGTGGTTGTTGATCTTAGAAGTTGAAGAAAAAGAGTGTGTATTGTGTTAGTCTTGCAAGACATAGCTCCAAGTTTCAAGGTGTAGTACTTGTGACTCAAAGACTTTTCCTATACACTAAAGACTTTACATCACTTCTCAACCACTTTCCCATGAAACAAGGGTCCATGTTTTAAGGAAAAGTACTACAAAAGTCAAGTCTTGAAATTTGAAAAAAAGGCTTCAAGACTTATTTTCCCTCCTAAAACAAATTCCACCAATCTAAATTAACTTTTGAGCAAGACTTGAACCTTTAAGAATAACCACTTGATAAAACCGAACCAATACATGGCTGCCACGTCATCACTGCTACTGTTCACGCAATATTTTCGAGCTCAAATTTTAGATTCTTAGTTTCATCTTATTGTTTCATTAGTTTCATGTCTTGATTCTAGAATTAATTAACAACTAGTAATCACCTACTTAGTTGTAGTTTAATTATTGAATCCGTTTCTTCGTGTCTTCGTTATTTGTGTGCTTTTCTCATTTTAAACTTTTAGTAACTTCTTTGTTTCAAGTTCGTAAGTAAATTTTATTTTGTTTCTTGAGTCGATCAAGCAAGAATCCATTCCGACCGCCAAGTAGAATTGACATCTTATTGACTACCGAAGTATAAGCAACTTTCAATATTCGCCGCTCCTATTGTGAGGATCACAAAAGTGAGTGAATACGAGTGTTGGTGGGGAGCTTTTACTACTAATCTTGTTTGTTCATTTTGTAGGTTCAAAAGGTGATATAAGGGGAATATGTCTTCGATAGCCGGGGATTATTGTGACTACAACATGGGAGACTATGGTTGTAGTGAGGGGTTTTATGGCTACGAAGTTGAGGGAGATTGTGGAGGCTATGAAAATAGCCATGATCGAAACTTGGGCAGATTTGAAAGTTACTGCTTTGAGGGAGAAAATGAGGTGAATGAAGTGCCTAGTGCTTATGGTGACTTTGGAGATGATGTAGGACCTCGTGATGGATCTTATGATGACGTTGGGGCATGTGAGGAGTCCTACACTTCTCACTCCAAACCTAGATTTGGTGTTAGGTATAACCCTTTCGTTCGCAAAGCTTATGAGAGCTATGATGAGAGTACACGTGAGGAGTGTGAAGATTTATATTCTCCACCTTGTAGTACTTCTTATCAAGATCGATATAGTGTGAATGGTTATGCTAGCTCTAGTGGAGGTTGTTCAACGAGAAGAAAAGGGTATGCATCTCCAAAACCGAGGGGTACTCGTGTGCTTTATAATGTTGATCCAAGAAGGAGTGTACACTTCGAAAAGGTGACCATTTGTGGGATACCGGGCTGACTCGTTGTGTTAAATGATAGGTACTATAGAAACTACATCCTTCCATCCATGGTTGACTACTTGGGGTTGTTTTGCGAGCCTTTACTCGTTCCATACTTCTTGGACGGGTTTAAGGTTACCGAGAGGGTCAAAGTTGTCTTCTCCCAATTTGAGTACCATGAGGAGGTGTGGTGTGATATTCTTCCATTGACATATGGTCATGTATGCTTAGGTGTTGATTAGTTTGCATAACATAGAGTTCCAAATGTGCAAAATTGGCCTAATATTATAAGAGACCGGTGGGGAAATCACCTCATGACATACATGCTGCTTGAGCTGCAAAGACAAGTGAATACTTACTCCAATCCGAATGTTTATGAGAGAAAAAAGATTGAGAAGAGTAAGGGTGTGAAAGGTTGTAAACCGAGAGTGGAAAAAGGAGAGGTTATGTGGAGCGAAGCGAGGGGATCGCCACCAAACCGAGCTAACATTGTTTGTCCTCCTATTTCTAAGGACATTTTTGTAGGTACCGACATGGCAAGTAATGGAGATCAATGCCAAAGTGAAGTTGCTGCCCAAGCTTATGGAGGACCTTCACAACATGGCAAAGGAGAGTCGACTCAAGAACTTCAAGGTAAAATAGCTAACTCTTACTCTTTTGTACATGTGAATGATAATTGTGTGGCAAGTAGCCCATTGAGTGTGAGTAGTAGATTACTTACTTGTGAGTCTAATGATTCTTTGCCTTTTATTAATGATGTACACGTTGTGAGTGTGGATACACTAGTTGATCATATTGATGACCAAATTGACTCTTCTTCTAAGATCGATTTATGTCCACCCAGTGTTGAAGCCTATATGTTGAACGAAAGTACGTTGTCTTGTGTAATTGGTGTTGATCAACCTATTTGTGAAAATTTTCCACCACTTGAGTATGTGTATGATGTGATTAAGCAAAATCAAGTGAGTGAAGTATTTGAAAAAGTTGTTCAACAAAAGGGGAGTGAACCCGAGAGCTATTCTTGGGATAATCTTGTACTTGAAATCTCTTTAAAATGTGATATTAAGCTTTTAGAGAGTGCTGAATGTGTTTGTTCCGAATCTGCCCGTGAAATAGATCACGCTCTCTTTAGGTATAATGTCTTATTTGAAGATGATATAAACACTCCTAATGAGCCTAGTGGTGAAAATGAAGGTATAGCTTGCCTTGGAAGCTATAGCTGATATGCTAACCCACTATGGTGTGACAACATTCCTCCTAAAGATGGAAATCTCTTTTTGAAAGATGAGAGTACTCTTATGGATAAGGAATGTGTAGTCCTTCTTGAAAACCCGAGGACAAATGTGTCATTGACTCCTTGGGGTAATGTTTCTAAATGTGCATCCTTGTTTGACACACTTGTGCCTAAATTGCATGAATTCCAACTTGTGGATGCCAAGTTGTCTAGTTGTTTGAAGGAAATAATGTGTATGTGTTTAAATACTTATTCTTCACCCGTGAATTCCTTTGCATGTGATTCTTTCCTATACTACCTCTTTGCCTATGATGATGTCCATGCTAGTTTTGGATTTATTTTATGTCGAGGTAGGAAGTTTGTTGGTCTGTCCATGTGTGTGTGTGATAATGCTATATGGATTTTATGGACTTTAGAACCAATCGAAACACCCCCCTTGGTGTGGTCTTTTGACGAGATAAAGAAGCAATGGTGTCTTATGGCTCATAAGATGAAGGAAGTTCTACCTTGTGGATTATTTGATGCCATTAGGACCTATGTAGTTTCTTTTATCTCTTGGTGATTCCCATAACCAAATCCTTTGTGAACCTTTTATTGAGATTTTTATATTTAATTCAAAGGATCCTTGGTTATATTGCAAATATGTGCAACCTTGGCATGTTGAGATGATTTATTGTGCTAACCCTAACCCTCATGCCATGAGGAGTTTGTATTTGTTTGCCCTCTCTTCGGCTTTGCAAGGTTTGGATTCGAGGTCGAATCCTTTTCAAGAAGAGGAGGATGATACAAGAATAATGACCGCCTTAGCTTTTGACGACATCATTCAAAGTCACTATGTGAAGAGTCAAGCTTTGGTCGCATGGAGGGCATGGGATCATACTTGGAGGGGACGTTTTTAGCCTACCATTGATCCAACCCAAGTGTGGAAGATTGCTTGGAGCCTTGAAGACTTAAGGACGCTCGGGTTTGGACCACCTTTGTTGGTTCACGGTTTTGGTTCCCTTTACTAAGGGCATTTTGGTCACTTAGCTTTAAGGGAATTTTGGACAATTCATATTGTCTTCCAACACACCAAGGCCACCCTTGGTCATTAAGGGTAATGTGGTCTTTTTGTCTACTTTTGTAATATACTATAAGTAGTGCATTTTAGGTCTTTTCTCTTTAGTTTATGAAAGATGAAATATTGAAACACTTAAAATCCTCTCTCTTGAGAGTAGAACAACTTAGTGTAGTTCTAGTATAGGGCTTGGAAAAGCTAACATTGTTCTTTGCTTGGAAACGGTGGATCTTGAGGTGAGTTGATTCCCTTGGCGGTTACCGTAAGAGTGTGATTTTGATTATTATATTCATTAGGGGTTTTGAGTTTAATACACTCTTTAGTTCTTAATCTTTTAATAATCTTGGTCTCACTATCTATCCTTTACTTTTGTTGTTGTTATCTTGTGTAGTGGACTGTTTTGGGCCATTTATTGAATCCGAAACTTGTGTTACTTTTGTTGATATTGTTCATCACATTTTATAGCTGTTTTGGTGTTGAAATACACCCTTGTATCTTGCATTCTTGTTGTTGGTAGAGAATCCGAGTGTGGTCTCCATCTTGGTCCTCGACTCCTTAAGATTAGTGGACTGATTTTGGAGTGTGATTTCGTGTTTTCGTTGTCATTCCCGTATCAAATCGTGAGCTGTCTTGAAGTGGTGAGCTTCCATCATTTGGAAGACTTTATATTATGTTTTGGTTTCTCATGTTTATGACTTATTTAGGATTTGTTTTGGCTATGGTCGGTGGCATGTCTCGATACTTTATTGGTACTCGGGTTTTTGGTTAAAGGCTTTCTTGGACTACTGTGGACTTGGATATTATGGTTATCATTTGGTATTGGTTTTTGTATGGTGTATAGTTTTGGATATAGACTTTTGAGCTTATTTTTCATATCTTGCTTTATATTTGAAGTCATCCACTTCTAGGTATTCTTGGTTATACTGGAATATGTTAAAGCCCTTAGGGGTTGCACCACATAGTGAGGGACCATGTCCTTCAATGTCAATCTCAGCCAAAAGCACAGTAAAGCAATAGTGAAGTGCTGGAAAACTAAAGGCTTTGCCGGTAATAAACAACACAAAGATTTAACATGGAAACCCTATTAATCAAGGAAGGAAAAACCACAGCTTTCCCTTACAAGCACCAAAATAGTCAACTATAACCAAACTCTTGATTACAGATTCGATTGTGAACCTTACTCTTGGTTCCTCCTACTTGCAGTACCTCTATTGCAAGCACACCTTGACACCTCTGCCATGTTTCCCTCAGAAATTAGTTAACTCTAACCAGCAACAAGCTTACGTAACTTTACCTAAGCACTTCTCTTAATAAATGAAAACACTACTCTTATAGCACAGTACTCACTCAAGAACAATTTCTATTTTTAAGCACACATAATCAGTTAAGAACTTGAGCAGTGTAGAAATGGGGTTTTTGCTGCCTCTCTTCACTCTTCGTAATTGTAAAGAAAACTTTTTTATGAAGAATCATCTCTTTCCTTGTATAAATGAGTGATGATTAGGTCTAAAATATCTTGGACCTACTGTCCCACTCAATACAAACAACACCTTTAAGTTTGTTGGTCAAGAGAACAAAACTGTGCAGTCACGCATGCCAACTGTACTATACCATGAACATCCAGGGACCTAGTCCCTTGCAGTTAGATGATCATAATCAAAACTACATATAGAAATTTCCCCTTTTTTTATGATGACAAGCCAACCATACATATTTGAGCATTAATACACATTAATCACTTTTAATCAGTGTGATGCCACTCTAAAGATGAATGTTCCCCCTATCATCATGCGTCTACCATCATGGAACACATAGACCTGGTCCCTTGTTGTCATTTGTAGCAAAAACTCTGAGAACATGTTTCCTTCCCCCTGTCACACTCTATCGGCATCACACATACATGGTCCTTACATATGAAGTCAGTATTCTCTCTTTTGGCATCATTGAAAAGGATTAATAGTAAACCATAAGTAAAGATAAGTACATGATAATTAACTCATGTCAACTGGGGTAACACTAACATGAAAAATAGTTATAAATTAAAGAAAATTTATAAAGCACTTAAGCAAAAATTCATAAATTATACAGTAATATTAGTACTTGTATGATGTACCAAAAACCAACCATTTGCAAAGGCCACTATAGGAATAGGAACTGGAAACAGACTCAAAATACTGATACAACAGGATTAAGGTAGAAGGGGGTTTAGGGGAGTAGGAATCAATTAATATTTCTAGTCTTACATTTTCAATAGCATGTGCATCCAATGATTTTTTACTTCAACATTCAATCCTTGTACCTCACCAATTAACTCTGGAATTTTGGCCTTGAGTTTTTCATTTTCTTATGTAAGTAATTCAGTTGAACCAGGTCCTTCTTAGGACAACATCAGATGTTGTAGTTTCAGGTGCACTATTTTAGTGTTCTTTGCTGCAAACATGATCCTCAACTTCTCCATTTCTTTGATCAGGCTTACTTGAATATCCAACTGTTAAAATACTTAGGATACAGTACCCACTTTCCTTTCAATACACTCATTCTCCACCAGGATTGTCAAACTGAACTTTTGTTTGACTGTTCCTGGGGTTTCCTTTTTCCCAATTATTCCATAGTGATCAAACACCTTGTTTAGGAAGTACCCATAAGGCATCCCATTCTTACCTTTATTCTCATAGATTACTTTCTTCATGTGTTGTATCATAAGTGCAGGCAAGCTTATCAACTAAAACTTACTCAAATATTTTTTTCCCAAATAGGTTAACACCAGGGGCAATGGTCCTTTACTCTGATCTTGGAAACAAAACTTTATTGATGAACTCAAATACTAGATGATACTCACCAATTAAAAACGTTTTTTCACAATGGCTATTGAAGTTCCATCCACTTTTGAGACTTCAACCATAAATTCAGTGGTCGGTTGCTCCTTCACAATAGATTTTACTCCCATAATAGGTACATTTAAAATCTTTCCCAATGCTTCTTCATATAGATGGATAGACTTTCCTTACACCTGGACAGTTAAGATCAACCTATTTTTTGATAAGTCCATGGTATAGTAAAACTCTCTAACTTCATTTTCAAACACAAAGGAGTTGATTCTTCAAGTAGGTGAAGCCAACCCTGATGCGTCACATACTCCACCAGTTCTACCATCCCTAGTTTTTCATAGATTTTTGGATCAAACACTCTCCAAGTCAGTACTTTCTGAGTTTCTAAGATAGCATTCCTTCCTTCTTTAGGGATAACCTTCTTGTCTTCCTCTTTTCTTCTTCTCTTTAATTCACTAATTAGTTCTTCCTCTTCGTCAACTTTTTTTCATAAGACTAGGTCTCTTAGAAACTTTCTTTCTATTCATAACTATATGTTTCTTTCTGCTCACACCATGACTCCCAGACTTTGGATCAGAGGACCTGGTCCTTTCATCTCCATGAACTTCTAGTCTTTTCTTCTTAGATGCAATAATAATATTAGTGTCAGTATCCTCATCTTCTTCAATCTCCACTACTTCAACATTTGTCTCCTCTACTATTACAGCTTTCTAGAGTCTTTTTATTTTGGTGGTAGAAAACTTACATTCCTTCATAACATCTGCTAGAAATTTTTGTTTAGACCCCTTAGTGGAATAGGATCTAGTACTTTGTACACCTATGTCAATAATTTTTTCTTTTCTTTTACTGTCCTTCATTCTATTCATATTCAAAATTAGAGGTTAATCATACTTATCCTCTTAATGTTCCTCAGTTAGAGGTAATACCACTCCTTCATTCCTTGTCTTTTAATTATTTTCCCTTACAGATTGGTCCTTAATACTTACAGAGCTTTCATATGGATCACCAACAAATAGAAGTAGATTCTTATATCCCAAGTTTATGTTGCTAAGAGAATCAAATCTCTTTATAGGAATTTCATCATCACATAGTTGAGCAATGATGATTTTTTACTCAGAGCCACTAGAGGAACCAGGTAATGGAAGGTTATCTGATTTTTCAGAACCTACCAATTCTTAAAGATGAATGAGAATTTATGGTCCATTAAAGGACTCTGGTTTTATTGAGGAGGGGGAATTTCAAGTTGAGAAAGCTCTTGTTCAATTAGAGAGTCAAGGCCTTGATTTAAATCTACCAAGGCTAACTTAGCAAGAACTTTAATAGATACAGAATTGTAAATAGGAATTTGTTCACTTAAGGTTTCAGGGATTTCAAGAGTAAGACTAATGGGTAAAATGCTTTATGACTCTTGCGAATGATCACTATATGATTCTTTTATGGGGTTTGAAAAAGATGGAATTTCAGCCATTTTGAACTTTAGAGAAGGGAAAGAAAAGAACCAGTTTAGTTTAGGAAGAGAATAATGTTTGGAGTTAATTGAGCATAGAAAAAGAGGATTTGAATTTATAATTGAAGAGATAACCATTTGACATTTAAGAGATACCCTTTTGGAATAGATGCGTCTGATGGAATCAATATAGCTCTTCATATTTGAACTAAATTGACATATTTTGTCCATATGGGATTGGACATGAAGCTTTTTTTAAACACAAATTTTATTAAAAAAATTTAAGGCACATTATTTTGTTACTCACTTGAGAGATAGGATCAGGTCCCTTTCTTACTTGAGTTAATTTTCTGCTTGTGGTTGCTTCAACTATTTTCCTCTAAAGTTGTCCCCATGGGTGTATAACTGCAAATGTATGATACTGAGTTAGAATAGTATGAACCAACTCTATCATGGATACCTTCTTTTTTGACATAACTAATTTTTTAGAGTGACACTAACTCAGATATTAGGTCGGGGTATTTTGATCAATCTTAATCATAATTTGCTCTTTTAGAACAGGTCTAAGGACTAGGTCCCAGACTTAGCTTCAATCATAATGCCTCCAGTTTCTTATTCTAAGATAAATTCATTTGGGACCAGGTCCCTTGAAGTCATCTTTTTCACAATGAGACACTTTTACTTTGAATTTTCTTGAGAGAGAATCCAGTCAAGTCTTCCAATATTGACCTTAGAGAATGTACTATTAACTAATCCCATTATTGACTTCAATCCTCTTTCTTATGTATGGGATCATGATGACAATTTAGGCTTAGGAACCCACTGAAATTTGAGTTCCCAATAGGAGGATAATGGTGTGATCAAATCTTTTTTGGCCCATCTAGGCAGTGATGAATTCCCCTTCACCTTTTTCTGAGACTTGAAGCCCTTGGGATATGCATTATCCTTCTAAATGTATTTAGTATTCCTCAATTTATCTTTAAGCTAGTACCGATATCTTTCTTTCAAATGTCCATTTCTTCCACAGTAAGTGTACATGAGTTTTCTTTCTTTGCATATAACATTATTGGCATCCCTCCTTTGAGACACATTAGGCTGGAGTTGTCCTTGATAGCCTAGGACTTTACCAATATTAACACCTTTACTAGTCAAAGTAGAAGGGATTTGTGAAGAAGCAGTCCATTTAAGAGACTTGTTAAGCTTTTCTCTCAAATGGATCAGGTCCTTTGCTAACTCTTCATTCTTGTGAAGTGCATACATAAGGAGTTCATTCCATTGCAGATCAATTTGAAACATTGATTCTTCATTCTCCCCTTTACAATCTAAATCATTTACCTTTTTTAGTTGACTCATACAATTCAGATTTTTAGAGTTTAATTTAGTGACCATTTCTTTAGTCTCAGATATCTGAAGAGTTAAAGCAATCAACTCATGTTCTTGATTATCTACTTTCTTCTCTAATGCAATATTCTCAGCTGTTAATTTATATACAGAGTCTATGAACACACTAGTAAGATTTTTTATCTTCATAATAGTGTAAATATCTAGATTTTCTTAAAGATCAAAGAGTTACCACCTTTTATTCTTTATCCTTTATGTTTTCCAAGAATGCAAACACTGAATCATAGATAGCTCGACTGTTTTCCTCATCAAGTATAGAAATATTTCTAGTCTTCTCATCTCCACCTTAATCACTAGAGGAGTCTCCCTATGCTGACCTTTGAGAACACCAGGAACCTGAGCTTATTTTTTTATCATCCTGTTTATCTTGAAATATTCTCCATACTCTTTGTATTTCCCAATTTTTATGGACATGTCTTCCTATGCAGCCAACACTTTTTTACTATACATCTAGCTGCATTTTTTCTTCTTGATGTTTTAGGATTTTGATTCTTCTTTTTCATTGGGTAGTTCCTCATGAATTCTTCATAGTTACTACCTTGTTCCATAAATCTAATAATCTTTTTTGCCAGAAGTGCAACATCAGTGTCTTCTTCACCTTAGTCAGATTCTAAAGCCTTAAGAGTTAGGAATTTTTTCCTTTTTACTTCCTTTCTCTCCACCCCTAGTTCAGTTATATCAGCCATGATGACCAGACCACTCTAGGTGTGATCCTTTTAGAGTTAACCTTCTCTGATACCAATTGTTAAAGCCCATAGGGATTGCACCACAAAGTGAGGGACCAGGTCCCTTAAAGTCAATCTCAGCCAAAAGCACAGTAAAGCAATATTGAATTGCTGAAAAACTAAAGGCTTTGTAGGAAATAAACAACACAAAGATTTAATGTGGAACCCCCCTTATTCAAGAAAGGAAAAATCCACAACTTTCCCTCAAAAGAACCAAAAGAATCCACTATAACAAAACTCTTGATTATATACTCGATTGTGAACCTAAATCTAGGTTCCTCCTACTTGCAATACCTCAATTTGAAGCACACCTTGACACCTCAGCCAAGTTTCCCTCAGAAACTGGTTAACTCTAACCAGCAACAAGATTAGGAAACTCTACCTAAGCACTTCTCTCAATAATTGAAAACACTACTCTTATAGCATGATTAGTTTAGATACAAATCAATACTCACCTAAGAACAATTTCTATTTAAGCACACATAATCAGCTAAGAACTTAAGCAGTGTTGAATTGGGGTTTTGTTGCCTCTCTTCATTCTTTGTAATTGCAAAAAAATTTGATGGAGGAGTATCTCTTTCCTTTTATAGATGAGTGATGAATAGGGATAAAATATCATTGGACCACTTATCCTACTCAGTACAAGCAGCACCTGCAAGTTTGTTACACAAGAGGACCAAATTGTGCAGTCACGTGTGCTAGTTGTACTATACCATAAACTTCTAGGTACCTAGTCCCTTATAGTTAGCTACTTATCATCAAAACTACATATTGAAAAATAGCCTCAGGGGGCCGTCTTCGATCCTTGGTAGACTTGAGATTCCTATTTCGACTATGTCCTAATTTGGGTCGTGACAAAATTAGAAGGTTCTTTTGAGTCTATAATATTGATTTTTGTCAAGTATCATAGTTAAATTATGTTCATGGAGTTTGGAAAAAAATTTAAGGTCTATCGGAGATTTTTTGGACTTGGGAAATAATTGGTTTCAGTTGTATCTTGTCCAGTTGAATCATTTATCACAATCACAAGTCTTGTAGCTGCTATTGTGGGGGTCTAAGGAGCATGTATCACAATCTCTAAGATAGGTACCATGATCCTGAAGAGTGTTCATTTGTTTTATTGTGATTGGGTGCTGCAATGGCACAGAGCATTTCTAGCGGTTCTGAGTTTGGGTCAAAATTTTCCATCACAATTATTAACTAGGGCCAAATAATCCTGATGAGTAACATACCTTGATAGAATATTTAACCCTATTTTCCAATAAATACACTATAAATCAAGTATTGAAGTTGGGGAACTCATTTTAGAGAGACACATAAGGAGGATTTTAAGATTTCATCCTTTATATAATTCTTACTCCACTTTTTTCCTTTCTCGAATAATTATTTCATGATTTTATCTTCAAATCTTAGATTTTCAACTTATGAATTTAGGGAGTTTTGGGTAAAGTTAAGAGATGGTATTTGATTTCAAGGTTTATTTAACTCTATTTTTGATAAATTTTTATGTATCACCACTTTAAGTTGTGGGTAACTTAATTTCTATTTTTTCCCTTAGGGGCTCCAGATTAACTTTTGGGTTGACATTTTGGATCCAAAATAGAAATATAGTAATATGGATATTGATGGAATTGTATTCACTTATATAAATTGTTCTTGATTGAGTTTTAGCATTCTAAATCTATTTAGAAGGGGAAGGCTAATGTCTGGCCATTGATAGCTTATAATTTAGCTTCGAGATAGGTTATGCTTAACTTTCTTCAGACTTTGCTTAAGTGTAGACTTATCATAAAAATCATGATATTGGGGGGAGAATTAGTGGATTGCAGTAGTATATGGTATGGATTGTTGTTGTGATGCCCAAATTAGGGCATCAGCCATTAAAGTGATGTGTGATTTAGATTTCCAAATTGATATTAAGTCTTACAAAATTGTTTATGAGCGAAATGATATCTTGAGATTTTTTGCATATCAATTATATCTAGATTTATCTTATTATTTTGAAGATGCATATCCTTTCATCTCATGGATTACTGTATTCTACCTTTGGAAATACTTATTTTTGAAAGAAAATGAAGCATCTTATATTGTTTAGGTCCAAGTTAGGGTGTTGGACAGAGAGATAAGTGATTTATTGATGTTGAGCTTCTTGGACTTTTCTACTTATGGTGTTATCATAGTATTCTTTATTTGATATGATATCTACTTGAGATCAGTCGGTTAAGCATTCCTTCTTTGAGTATGTGGTTGTACTCGCTCCTACTTTTCTATATCTTTCTAATGTAGACCACAGTATGTGTTTCTAATGTAGTTGTGTAATGCCGAAGTCTGTACCATGGATGCTACACGACCCCGAAGGACCATAACCTAACCCATGACTGATATCTGTTGTGAGCACTAAAACATGATACTGTAATAAATACAGAATAATGGGCTGAAATGCCATAAGGTTCAAAACATCTGAAATACTGATAAATTATATCATTGGAAATAACAATCTATAAAACTGAACACTATCTAACAACTAGTCTGAAAAATCTCTAACTAAAACTGACTGAATGTGGAGTTGATGGGACAATACCCCAACTAACTCCATCTACTAAAATACTAAGTCTACTAAAATAAAGAAATAAAATAATATCCTTGAACGATGGGGACTCACTGCTAATCTACTGCTGTTGGCTAAATCTGAGTCTATCTATGTGCAGTCGGGAACCTGATCATCCGAACCTATGATATGAGATATCATAGCACAAAGAATTAGTATGCGTCAGTACGTGGAATGTACTGGTATGCTAAATAAGGTAACACTGAATGCAAGGGTTCATATGCATGAGCAATAACTGATAGTATGATATAGAGTAACTGAACATGAAAGTACATGGATAACTGATACTGCTGTAAATACTGAGTATGCACTAATATGCATATAAATAAATATTATGACTAAGTTGTATAAAGCTAAGTTCTAAGTTTTGATACTAAGTGACGGATATCTGAAGTTACTGATACTGATTGACTATATCTGATAGTCCTGATTTTGTAGAACTGAATTGAGTTCTATTTTAAAGGCTGAGACTGTGGGAGGTATCATCTAACTAACATGCCCCAAATAAGATAACTGAGTTGGGATCAAACGTATGACCCCAGTTGGAAGGGTGTCAGTATTGTACCAGGGGTAAAGACACTGAAGAGTTACCCTCATCTGGTAGGTACTCTAATGAGAATGATGGAACACTCATCTAGCAGGTTAAAACACCTCATCAACCCTCAACTGCCAGGTTTGATGTTTCAACCTACGCTGGCTGTGTAGTTCTGGAACGCAAGGATAGCTTCTAAGGATCACACCCTCTACTAGCAGGTGAGCCCCCATCCTTGGGTTCACTCTGTGCAGAATCCTACTCCCAACTGAAAGACACTGAACTGAGTATATTGTATTGGACTGGACTGAATACTGAGTTTACTAAGTTTTTCTGAGTTTTGTAACCGACTAAGTTCTATTGAGTTCTGTAACTGACTGAGAGTACTACTGATTGGGACATGATTAAGATTCTATAACTAACACTTGCTCTAGGTAAACAACTAAATTGTTGGGTATTAAATACCCCCAAGACTCGATAGAAAAAAGAAAGGCATAGCATAATCTTGAAATACATAACACTATGCACTTGTCCATAGTACATTCATAAAGACATTTATTAAACACTTGTAATGCATTAGCTTGTACATGAATGGGAAATACATGCTATCATGATATAATGGCACTATTTCATTCACATAGGTATTTTATCAAACACATGGGGAGGCATAATTAAATCATTAAATCATAAACACTTAGGGTTGACATGGTTTCAACAATCAACTTGCAAATTTAAAGGTTTATCATGAAGATCATGTAATTCAACACATACAGTGATTAATTTCATAAAAGTATGTAATTTAATCATGGACTAAAACCCAATAATAACATAAATATGAATTCAATTCAATTTAAGCATGGAAGTTTATAATTCAACAATCTTGTATATTGAAAATGGATTTGTGGACTCTATGGGTGAAAGGAACCAATAGATGAACACCTAACATACCTTAATTTGTGAGTTTCTTGAAGTTCTTGGCGAATCCCTTGAGATTGTTCCTGTTTTCTTGAAGCTAGAGTTTGTAGTTTTGAGAGAGAATGCTTTTAATTTAGGGATAAATTAAGTGAGTAATGACATTAAACATTTTAGGGATTAAATACCGTATCTGGGCATGTTAAAATCATGAGAAAACACTATTTTATCCCTAGACAAAAGATTTAATTCCCGTCGAAATTTTCTGAAATAAGCATCTGGCACAACGCGGTGCTATCGCGTCGTGTCTCTGGAAATTGCCAACTTGGAAAATGCATGGTAACGCGATGCGGTGGTATTACGTTGCCACTTTGGTTGGGACCTGGAAGTTCACCGTGACACGGTGGAATCGCATTGGTACACTGGAAATGGACAATTATGAAAATAAGGTGTGGTGCGATGCGCCGGTATAGCGGTACCTCATAGGAAACTGAAAATTGCCATTTTGACATACTCCGCGATGCGCTACTGGACTGAGTGACGGTGTGTAATGACTGAAACTTAAAATAGCCATAACTTCTTACCCAGTTATCGGATTTAGATGAATTTTATATCGTTGGAAAGCTAATTCAACTTCCTACGTAATGGCATGTCTAAACTAAAAAATACTAAGTGTTTTAAAAATTTCATATTGGATAACTCATGAACTTTAAGTTAAGTTAAGCTTAAGAAATACGGGGTATTATAATATCTCCCCCGTGGTAACATTCATCCTCGAATGAGACTAATTAAGATAAGACGCTGATAGACTGAGTTTACACACTGAATATGCATATATGATGCATGGATATATGACTGAAATACTGACAAACAGAGCTCATACACAAAACATGCATATCTGGTGCATGGAATTTATGATTGAAGCTACTGACATGATGGATTTTCTTATTGGACATGCATATCTGATGCATGAGTACATGACTAAACTAATTCATGAATGCATGACTGAATATGCAACGGTAATGGATACTAATTTATAATTAAAGCTAAATATAGAACTAAGTAAAGCTAAGGAAGACTATTACCTTAAGCTGGATCTGAGGATGCGGAGAAGGGGTGAGGATACTTGGTCCGCATATCTGCTTCTGTTTCCCAAGTAGCTTCCTCAACGGACTGATTCCTCCAAAGAACTTTGACTAAGGGAACCTTTTTATTCCTCAGTCTATGAATTTGATGATCAAGGATCTGTACTGGAACTTCTTCGAAAGAGAGATCATTTTGAATATTTACATCCTCTAAGGGAACTATGATTGCTGGTTCACTAATGCATTTCTTTAGCAAGGAGATATGGAATACTGGATGTACTGAGGCTAGATCTTAAGTCAACTCAAGCTTATAAGCTACCTTTCTAAAATAGCTAAGAATTGTGTAAGGATTGACATATCGGGGATTGAGCTTTCCCTTCTTGCCGAACCTCTTTAGCCCCTTCATGGGAGAGATTTTTAAGAACATAAAATCACCAATCTCAAACTCAAGATCCATTATCCACACATCCACATACGACTTCTATCAGCTGGGCAGCCCTAAGTCTTTCTCTGATTAACTGAACCTTCTCTAAGGAATCAAACACTAGGTCAAGCCCTACTACTGCAGCCTCACCTACCTCGAACCAACCAATTGGAGATCTGTATCTCCTACCATAGAGAGCTTTAAATAGAGCTATCTGAATAATGGAATGATAGCTGTTATTTTATGTGAACTCGATCAAAGGCAAGTGGTCCTCCCAACTACCCTTAAAATCGACAACACATGCTCTTAGTATATCTTCTAGAGTCTGAAGGGTCCTTTCTGCTTGACCATCTGTATAAGGGTGGAAGGCTGTACTAAGGTAAATTTAGGTACCAAGATCCATTTGGAATGCTTTACAAAAATAAGAGGTAAACTGGATACCTCTATCTGAGATAATGGATATTGGAACTCCGTGTAACCTGACCAATTCCCTGATATAGAGTTTGGCATAGACCTCGGTTGAATAGGAAGTATGAACGAGAAAGAAATGAGATGATTTGGTCATCCTGTCTATGATAACCCATATAGAATTATGTTGTCAATGAATATGAGACAAATCCATCACAAAGTCCATGTTCACTTCTTCCCATTTCCATATAGGAATATTAAACTCCTGTATGGACCCACTAGGTTTCTGGTGCTCAATCTTAAATTGCTGGCATGTAGAGCACTTAGCTACAAACTCTGCAATATCCCACTTTATCCCACTCCACCAATAGATCTCCCGCAGATCATGGTACGTCTTAGTAGCCCCTGGATGAATAGAGTAACGCGCACCATCAATTCTGCAAGAATTCATTGCCTTAAGTCATCTACACCTAGCACACATAAATGACCGTGGCAATACAACACACTATCTCTCCCTTGGGATAAAACCTTTACTTTCTGATCTCTGACTGACTCTTTCATGACTGGGATCTCTATCCTGCTTTTCTTTCACCTCAGAAACTAGAGAGGATTCAGAACTATTCTGAACCCACACACAACCTTCTATTGAATCATCTAAGCGGACACCTAGTCGGGCAAGCTGATGAACTCCTTAAACTAACTTCTTCTTACTATCTTCAATATAAGAAAAACTACCCATAAATAGTCTACTGAGAGCATCATCCACTACATTGGCTTTTCCCGAATGATAAAGAACAGTTATTTCATAGTCTTTCAATAACTCTAACCACCTTCTCTGACGCAAATTCAAATATTTCTGAGAAAAGACATACTACAAGCTCATGTGATCAGTGAACACATCTAAATGCACCCCATACAAGTAATGCCTCCAAATCTTTATGGCAAATACTATAGCTGCTAACTCAAGATCATGAGTCAGATAATTCTTCTTATGGGGCTTAAGTTGTCTAGAGGTGTAGGCTATGACCTTACCTCTCTACATAAGTACACAACCCAAACCTACTCTGGAAGCGTCACAGTACACAACAAACCCATCTAAACCATCTGGTAGAGCCAAAACTGGGGCCAATATGAGTTGAGACTTCAACTCCTGAAAACTTTTCTCGCATGAATCTGACCACTGACTCTGTTCTTTCTTCTAAGTCAATCTGGACATGGGGGATATAATAGATGAAAACCCTTTAGCAAACCAAAATTAAAAGCTAGCAAAACCCAAGAAACCCCTGATATCTAATGGAGAGATAGGTCTAGGATAGTTTTTTACCACTTTGGTCTTTTGAGGATCAAATCTAATGCCATCACCGAAAATAAAATGACCAAGGAATGCTACTGACCTTATCCAAAATTTGCACTTACTGAATTTGGCGAACAATTGATGAGTTCTGAGAGTCTGAAGTACGTTTCTGAGGTGATCTGCATGATCATTCTCGCTATGGGAATAGACAAGAATATCATCGATGAAGACTATGACAAACATGTCCAAGTACTGCTTGAACACTCAGTTCATCAAGTCCATGAAGGCTGTTGGGGCATTAGTAAGACCAAAAGGGTCTTGGTACCTAAGTTTACCTTAGTACAACCTTTCACCCTCATTCTCAGAATGTTACATTCTCTAACTCTGAGTAGATAATGGCCTGATCTGTGGTCTATCTTAGAAAAGTAACTGGTGCCCTGAAGTTGGTCAAACAAGTCATTAATTCTAGGAAGTGGATATTTATTCTTGACTGTGACTTTGTTTAACTGATGGTACTCAATACACATTCTAAGAGAATCGTCTTTCTTACACACGAATAAAACTGGTGTGCTCCAGGGAGAGATATTGGGTCTGATGAATCCCTTATGTAGGAGATCTTTCAACTGTTCTTTTAACTCTCTAAGCTTTATTGGAGACATTCTGTATGGAGAAATAGATATGGGTTGAGTATCTGGAAGAAGGTCTATTCTGAAGTCAATTTCCCTAACGGGAGAAACTCCAAGAAGATATTCGGGAAACACATCTGAGAATTCATTTACTACTGGAATAGACTCAAGACTGGGAGTTTCTGAATTAGAGTCCTTGACTCATACAATATGATAGACACATCCCTCGTATATCATTTTTCTCACTCTAAGGTATGAAATCAATTGATCCTTTAGCGTTGTGGTACTACCTCTCCATTCAAAAATTGGTTCATTTGGAAACTAAAAATGAACAATTCTATTTATACAATCAACTGAGGTATAGCATGAATGGAGCCAATTTATGTCGAGAAAGAATTTAAAATATGCCATCTCTAGCTCTGAAAGGTTTGATGAAGTAACTTTCTAAGATATCATAACTGTACAGTTCATGTATACCCATCGGACTATGATAGATTTACCTACTAGGGTAGAAATTGAGAAATGCTCTACTAGGATTTCTGGACTGACTCCAAATTTAATGGCTATATAAGAAATTATGAAAGATAAAGAAGCTTCTGGATCTAGCAAGGCATAAACATATAAATTGAAGATCTGTAACATACCAGTGACCACATCAGGAGAATTTTCCTGATCTTATCTAGACTGAAGTGCATAAATCCTGTTTGGGGGTTTGTCCACGGGTGGCACTGGACCTACTGATTCGGGCGACCTAACTAAAATGAAGAACGAGTATGCTGACCCTGAGAACATGACTGAGGACAATCTCTGACTCTGTGTCCTGGCTTGCCACATCTAAAAAAACATCACTGCCAGCTCTGCAGACACCCTTGTGGTTTCTGCCACATGTCTGACAAAGAGGATTTGTTTGAGCACTGCTGACACTACCCTGAGATTTAGAGCCTGGATCCCTATCGTTGTTACAATTTCTGAACTTAGGTACTGAAGCACTGGCTGAGGAAGGAGCTGGCACTGAAGATTTTGGATGAAACTGGGAATGGTTAATGCCGTCTGAGTTTGGCTGATAAAAATTTAAGCTACCTATTCTAGCTCTCTTGTTCTGCCTCTCTCTCTCTCTTTCTGATCTTAGCCTCTTCTATCTATTGAGAATGGACTATGATCCTAGATATATCCATCTCCTTAATCAACATTGTTGTTCTGCACTCTCTAACCATACTATCTGACACCCCAGATATGAACTTGCTCATTCTAGACCTACTATTTGCTACTACATGGGGAGCATACCTGGCTAACTGAGTAAACTTGAGAGAATACTCTTTCACACTCATACTGCCCTGCCTGAGATTGATAAACTTTAACACCTTGGATTCTCTCAGTTCTAAGGGAAAGAATCTTTCTAGGAAAGTAGTAGCAAACTCTTCCCACTCTAAGGGCTCTGCATATATGCCCTTGTCTACCTTCCACTACTTAAACCATGTATGAGCTATATCTTGTAGCTGATAGGCAGCTAACTCAACACTCTCACTGGAAGTCACTCCCATAATATTTGTGATTTTCTTAACCTAATCGAGGAACTCCTGTGGATCCTTTTCTGACTTAGATTGTGAGAATAGGGGAGGATTCATTTGGGTGAAGTCTCGAATCCTGGCTGCAGTAGTATTGGCCACTAGATTGGCCGGAACAGCAGTTGGTCGTTCATTCTGAGATGCTACGGAGTAGGCTAGAGTAGTGAATGCATCTCTGAATTCTTCATGAGAGACATGCTCATCCAAGGGATCTGCCTAAACGGACTAAGGTGCTGACAAATTTTCAATTCTTCTTTCGTTAGTCCTTTTAGGAGGCATGTTCTGTAAATAAAAGGAAGAAATGGATTAGACTGAGAGTTTAACTTGAGCTCATGCCCACTCGCACCACATGAATACTGAAAGAAAGGAAACTATTTCCTAAAACATTTCATAGACTTCATTTCATAAGTGTGGCGCACTACATACCTATGCACAAGACTCTACTAGATGCGGCTTTCAGACTTTCTAGAACAATATTGAGCCTTAGGCTATGATACCAAGTTTGTAACACCCCAATTCTGTACCCTAGATGCTATACGATGCTTATGACCTCGAAGGACCACAATCTAACCCATGACTAATATCTGTTGTGAGCACTAAAACATAATTCTATAATAAATATGGAATAATAGGCTGAAATGCCATAAGGTTCAAAACATTTGAAATACTGATAAATTATATCATCTGAAATAACAATCTATAAAATTGAACACTGTCCGAAAACTAGTCAGCAAAGTCTCTAACTGAAACTATCTGAAAGTGAAGTTGATAATACAATCCCCCAACTAACTCCATCTACTGAAATACTGAGTCAACTGAAATAATGAAATAAAAGAATATCCTCAAACAATAAGGACTCACTGCTAATCTACTACTGCAGGCTGAATCTGAGTCTATCAATGCGCGGTCGGGAACCTGAGCGTCCGAACCTATGATATGAAACATCATAGCGTAAAGAAAGAGTATGCGTCAGTACGTGGAATGTACTGGTATGCTAGATCAGGTAAGGTTGAATGCAAGGGTTTATATGCATGGACAATAACTGAATGTATGATATAAAGTAATTGAACATGAGAGTATATGGATAACTGATACTGTTGTAAATATTGAGTATGCACTAATGTGCATATAAATAAATATTGTGACTAAGCTTGTCTGAAGCTAAGTCCTGAGTTCTGATACTGAGTAACTGATATCTGGGGTTACTGATAACTGAGTAACTAATATTGATTGACTGTATCTGACAGTCATGATTCTGTAAAGATGAACTGAGTTCTATTCTAAAGACTGAGACTGAGACTGTGAGAGGTAATCAACTAACCAATATGCCCCAAATAAAATAACTGAGTTGGGGTCTAACTTATGACCCTAGTTGGAAGGGTGTCAGTACCATGCCAAGAGTAAAGACACTAAAGAGTTACCCTTATGTGGTAGGTACTCTAATAAGAACGGTAGAACCCTCATCTGGCAAGTTAAAACTACTCATCAACCCTCAACTGGCAGGCTTAATGTCTCAACCTACGCTGTCTACGTAGTTCTGGAATGCAAGGATTTCTTCTAAGGATAACACCCTCTACTGGTAGGTGAGCCCCTATCCTTAGGTTCACTCAGTGCTGAATCCTACTCCAAACTGAAATACACTGAACTGAGTATACTGAACTAGATTGGACTGAATACAAAGTTTACTGAGTTTTCCTGAGTTTTATAACCGACTGAGTTCTACTGAGTTCTGTAACTGATTGAGAGTACTATTGATCGTGACATGACTAAGATTCTGTAACTGACACTTGATTTAGGTAAACAGCTAAATTGTCGGGTATTAAATACCCCAGGACTTGATAGCATAAAAGAAAGGCATAGCATAATCTTTAAATAAATAACACTATACACTTGTCCATAATTCATTCATAAATACATTTTATCAAACACTTATAATTTATTAACTTGTACATGAATGGGGAATACATGCTATCATATTATAATGGCACTATTTCATTCACATAGGCATTTTATCAAACACATGGGGAGGCATAACTGAATTATTAAATCATAAACACTTAGGGTTGACATGGTTTCAACAATCAACTTGCAGATTGAAGGGTTTATCAGGAAGATCATGTAATTCAACACATACAATGATTAATTTCATAAAAGCAAGTAATGTAATCATGGACTAAAACTCAACAATAACATGAACATGAATTCAATTCAATTCAAGAATGGAAGTTTATAATTCAACAATCTTGTATTTTAAAAATGGATTCGTGGACTCTATGGATGAAAGAAACCCATAGACGAACACCTAACATACCTTATTTTTTTTGTGAGTTTCTTGAAGTTCTTGGTGAATCCGTTGAGATTACTCTGTTTTCTTGAACCTAGGGTTTGTAGTTTTGAGAGAGAATGCTTTTTAATTTGGGGATAAATTGAGTGAGTAATGACTTAAAACATTTTTAGGGATTAAATCTCGTATCTGGGCATGTTAAAATCATGGGAAAAGACTATTTTATCCTTAGGCAAAACATTTAATTCCCGACAAAATTTTCCAAAATAGGCATCTGGCGCGACGCGGCGCTATCGCGCCTGTCTTTGGAAATTGTTAATTGGGAAAATGCATGGTGGCGCAACGCGGTGGTATCATGTTACCACTTTGGTTAGGACCTGGAAGTTCACCGCGACGTGGTGGAATCGCGTTGGTACACTGGAAATGGACAATTGTGAAAATAAGTTGTGGTGTGACACGTCGGTATCGCGGTACCTAACTGGAAACTGACAATTTCCATTTTGACATACTCCGCGATGCGCTACAGGTCTAAATGATGGTGTTTAATGATTGAAACTTAAAATAGCCATAACTTCTTACCCGGATATCAGATTTAGGAGAATTGTATATCGTTGGAAAGCTAATTCAATTTCCTACGTAATTGCAGGCTCTAAACTGAAAAATATTGAGCATTTCAAATATTTCATATTGGATAACTCATGAACTGAAAGTTAAGTTAAGCTTAAGAAATATGGGGTATTACAAGTTGTGATGACATAATTTACAAGTCATGATTGCACCTACTTTATCCCGCTAGTAAGTAAGCCCAACTATAGCCTATAGTTATACGCATTGGGCTAATTTGGTGAAAAATAACTTAAAAGCCAAAACTCGACACTGAAAGAGTTAAAAGAGCAATAAAGCAGTCATAACAGTCTAATAGATAGATAAAATGGCTACAACCATCCCAATACTCTGTAATGTCAATACAGGGCTACTACAAATTAAACATAAGTACTAAAACTATCAAATACAATCCTTCTCGGGAAAATGAAAGACTAGACATAAATAATAAAAGGAAAAAGGGTAACTTCGACTCCATAAGCTTACCCAATCTTTGAAATCAACCATGCATGAGCATTACGTACATGGTGGCAACTAGTACTTAGATCTTCACCAAAATGGTACATAAGTATAGTTAGAGTACCAAAACCATGGATACTCAGTAGGTATCATTGGCCGACTGAGACAAATCATTATATGAATACAATAAAATACAAGATAAATAAACTAAGTCAAGGTAATAGGGAAAACCTGTAAATAAGCTCCAACTCCGCTATGCATAAATAAATAAATAAATAAGATAAATCCAAAAAAATTACTGTAAAGATCGCACGATTATAACTACTAGATTAGACCCCATAAGCCAATAAGTGTTGAAAAGTAAATAACCCAATGCAGGCCCCATAAGCTTGGAGGGTACAATCAAAGAAAAGTAAATATTCAAATACTAGAAATTTCCAATTATTATGCCATAACAAAGAATCAATCCGAACCGTGTCATATCAAAAATTACTCTCAATGCCGGACTTGAATCGAAACTAAATAGCATCATCATCAATACATCGTATCAACATCATGACATTTTTTTATCTTTAACCGAAACTCATAGTATTAATTTCATCATTAATTGTCGGGCTTAAACTGGAACTCATAGTATCAATATCATCATCAATAGTTGGACTTGAACCAAAACTCACATTATCAATTCATCATTAATTGCCAGACTAGAACCGAACTCAAATAAATAGACCATATAAATAAACCATACAAATAAACTATATCTTTAAACCACCAGATTTTACCCGAATTATCACTAACTCCAAATTACAAAACTAGCATAATCATTTCATACTTAATCATCTAAAAGTCCCAAATTAACCACTTATAAAAGTTCAACATGTGTACAAGGTTTTCAAAAGAAAAAACAAGTCTTGACCTAAGGTGGACAGGAAGGGCCCATTTCTAATCTTCAAAATTCATTTTTAGGCAAATTCTACCCTTGACTAGGATAAGGTATCTAAATTCATTTCAAGATGTTAAATAAGTCATAATTAGTCCTAAGATAGTAATTTCTCTAAAAGATGAGCAACTAAGTCAATTACGCCTAAATTACGATTTTAAGATTGTCTAAACAGTCCAACCAACACAAATAATATCAAAATCAAACCTCTGACGCCTAAATCCCATATCTAGTATATTATCATAATCATAAGTTTGTTTTTCATTCAAAAGTAGTTCCTACCATGTCTACAAACACTGCTTTTCGGATAAACACCAAAGGAACTACAAAAGTTAGCATATTATCATAATTATACTAGAAAATAGCTCAATCTATGAAGAGTGTAAGCCTAGCCTACCTGGACGCTGAAGAAAAGCCTAAAGAATTTGTTAAACCGTCGACTTCCCTTTCCGAGAAGTTTTCTCAAGGTTCCACACTATCAAAATCACTATTTACTCATCAAAATGAGAACAATAATGCCCATATTTCACTATTGTGCTTCGAGTCCAAATAAGGTAAAAATCCTATATGGGGCTCATTTATGAAATCCCAGTTTCAAAATCAACACAACATCCCTCTATGTTCAAGGAACGTTTATCATAAAAAAATGGGTGAATTCCGAGCACCAATGGTACTACAATCAATCCATCAAGCTCAAAATTCAAAGAAGAAATGTGTAAATTAGCCTTACCCAAGATCCAAATTAACCCACAAATGTTTCCCCCAAGTTTTTTCAACTTTATAGGATTTAATATTCTTGAGAATGGATGAGATATCATGAAAATCGGTCTACGTGGGGCATTTATACCTTTCCTAGAACCACTGGTGTTTCTTAAGCAGAAAGTGGGCGGATTAAAAGGTCACCACTTATAAGTGACACAGTGTCGCTTTAGCTACATCTGGTGTCAGCCCAGATACTGCATAAACGACCAATTAAGCAGCCATCACTTATGTGCCAAAAGTATCACTTAAAAGATACTTGTTGGGCAATAACAGGCTGCTTAAGAGACTACCAAGCCACCTAAGGGACCCCAGGCTGCTTAAGAAAGTGCCAGGCCACTTTAGCGACCTAATGGGTGCCTAAGCGATGCACCAGCAGCAATTGAAACTTGGAATTTTTTCAAATCCCTGTCGAACCCTCAGGATTCATTCGGACTCCCATATATGCAAACAGACTATACTAACCTATCAAATTCAATATTTTGAACCTAATGGTACAATCAAAATTTCCATCCGAGATCGGTTAAATTCAAATTGGATCCCACACCAATGTGCCATTTTTCTTAACTTTTGGCCAGTTGCCTGAAATAAGTCTAGAAGCCTCGAGACCCGAACCAAGGTTCCACTTAGCCTAAAATTGATATACTTAAGTTGTTGGAAATATTAGAATTTACATACGAGATTGTTTGACTGATGTTTTTCCCTGGTAGCTAATTTGAACCAGCAAAAACTTCAAAATAAGGAATTGGCTCTATAAACCAAAATAACTGCTCTGTAACCAAACTTCTAGTTCCAGTAAGTCATAAATGACTTGGGAAAGCTATAGAAAATCTCCAAACAGTAAAAATGAGTGGAAATAAAGAAAATGATCTATAGGATCATTACAATATCCACTCCTAAAAGAATATTCGCCCATGAAAGTAAAGGCTTAGGATGTACTTGAATACATGAACAGGTGAGGATATTAGGTCCATGTCTCGCACTCAATCTTCCAAGTAGCCTCCTCTATTGAGTGGTGTCTCCACTGAACCTTAACTATTGAAATCTCTATATTGCACAACCATCTTATATCACTAGTCAATATAAGCACCGACTCCTCCACGAAGGTCAAACTAAACTGATTGCCATCTAAGCACATAAGAAGGGTCGGGAATGTGTCAAAGAAACATAGAAAAATTGAAAATGAATGGACAACAGCAAAATTATTGAGTAAGGCTGATGGATAAGCCACCTTACCAACTGTGTGAACAATCTCAATGGGTCTAATATATCTGGGGTTGAATTTTCCTTTCCTATCAAACCTCATCACACCCTTCATGGGTGATACACAGAGGAATATCTAATCACCAACTCCAAATCTCAAGGAATAAATTCTACAATCTGCATAAGCCTTCTGCTTACTCTGAGTCGCACTCAACCTAACCTGGATCACCCTAACTTTATCCAATGACTCCTGAATCAAGTCACTTGATACGGGTGTACAAAGCTGTCCAATACGTTCTCGACCATTCACACGAAGCCAAGCTCGGGAGTTACAAAAACTACAAGCCATATTCATGCTAATGGCTGCGTGTGAGTTGGTACTTGATCCGCCAAAGAGCTTCAACGTTTTTAAGTGTGAAAATGAACCTTGAAGTGTAATAAACAACACTCTAAGGGCACCCCATGACTGAAGGGTAGGAAGGTCATTTTTCCTTCATTTTGTGTGTAATATAAATAGATGCTATTAGGGTTATTTTCAACACTTAGTTCATTCTTCATATTTCACAACAACAAGTCTTGTAACATTGAATATTTCTCTCTCTCTTGTTCTTGAGAGTAGAACCTGAAATCTGTCCAACAAGTGTAGTTACACTTGTGTTGTTTCTTGGCTAGAAACTTGAGATCTTGAGGTTCATGAGTTCCTCTTGGTCTAAGTAAGAACTTGGTACTGAAATCTTTTGGTCTTAGGGTCCTATCTTCAAGTTAGGGTTCATAGATTCTAAGATATCTTTGTGTCAAGTTACTATCTTTCATTTTGTACTCTTGAAACTTTGTAGTAACTTAGTGAAGCCGTGTGGGGCTGATTTTCGATTCACTATAGTTACTACCATTTGTTGTTCTTGTTGTTAACATTGTACTCTTGTAATCTATCATTTTGTGTTGTTGAACAATTATTTAATGTTATTGTTATCTTCTTGTTCTCCTTGTGTAGCTACTGTTTTGGTGTTGGTATTTCTTCAAAATTTCGTGATTGTTGTTGTCTTCACATATTGGAGTTGTTATCTTCAAGCTCTCGGAATTGTAGTGTGTTTGGACTGATTTTATGGCAGATTTGATACGCTCCAAGTTAGTAGTGTATCATTTGGTATCAAAGCCATCTTTGATTTTGTTCTAACAAGATCAATCTTGGGCTTGAGACTTGAAAACTACAAAAAAAAAAAACTGAAATCTGAAAATTTCAGAAATAGTCAAATCTGCTACCTTTGTTTTCTTGGCCAAAAATTGTGATATGTTGTTGTATGGGCCGAGATTTTCTTGTTTTTTTTGGCTAGATCTTGTAGTATTTTTCTTGTATAGAGTGTTCCTAGTGTTGGTTTCTTTCTCACCAACACTAAAGGTGTCAAGATCTAAAGATTGAGCTTATAATATTGACCATAGTTGTGGTACCTTGTGGCTGGCTGTTTGTTGTTACTTGTTGTTGACAATTGGTGGTGTTGTGTTGTGTTTTGAAGAAGTTGTTGTTGAGTTCTTGAAGGTTGTTGTGGTGTTCATCAAGTTCTTCATCTTTTCTTACAACTTTAGACAACCAAAAAGTGTGATATAAATTCAAGAGTTGAAGCTGAAAATTGTAAAGCATGTTGTGTGATACGAAATCAAACCAACAACACCAAGAGCTTCAAGTAGGCTCGGATTTCAGTCCAACAACACAAGAACAACAAGTTTAAGTTTTGTTTTTTCAGTCCAACAACACAAGAACAACAAGATAGATAACAATGCTAGTGAATCGAAAAGAGCCCCACACGGCTTCACTAGACTTTAAGATAACAAAATCAACAACAACAACAAGATAAAGAAAGATAGATAACTTGACATATAACATTCAAGAAACTAAGAACCCTACATCAAGAGAGGACCCTAAGTCTAATGAATATAAACACCAAGTTCTTACGAGGACCAAGAGGCACTCAACAACCTCAAAACCCTTGTTTCTATCCAAAGAGACAACACAAGTATCCCTCTACTTGTGAGATAATAGGGACGGCTTCTAAGAGTGGAAGAGAGACGAAATGTTTAGTGTTTTTAGGTTACAAAATCAGCATTCAAAAACTAAGGAATAACTCTCCAACATGTTCTATTTATACTACAAACAAAAGGGGTAAAATGACCCATCCGCCCTTGCTTCTTGTGCCAACCTTGAAGAGTAGTTTATTACACATTAAGACCTCTCTTCACACATAAAAACGTTTTTGTCCTTGGTTGGTTCAATCACCAACTCACACACGGCCATTTGCATGAACAAAGCTTGGAGTTCTTGTAATTCCCGAGCTTGGCTTCGTGTGAAAGGCCGTGTACCTGTGGAGGCTGCCCCAACCGTATCATCCTCTCCATCTTGAGAGGAATTTGACCTCAAATTCAGCATTTGGTCATCTTCAACCGCATCCACGAGGGAGAGATCACCAACGTTGAAAGTGTTGTGCACTTGATATTTCGGTGGAAGGTCAATCTTGTAGGCGTTGTCATTGATTCTCTCAAGTACTTGGAAAGGACCATCACCCCTTGGCAGCAATTTGGACTTCCTTTGAGATGGAAACCGATCCTTTAGAAGATGCACCCACACCCAATCTCCGGGTTCAAGCACAAGCCTTCTTCTCCCTTTGTTTACCCTTTTTGCAACCTCTTGGTTCTTCTTTTCAAGCTTGATCCGCACCGTCTCATGCATTTTCTTCATTGACTCGGCTCTTTTATTTCCATCTAAGCTGGTCATGAGATCACTAGACAAAGGAGTGAGATCTAAAGGGGTAAGGGGATTCAGGCCGTAAACACATTCAAAGGGAGTTATTCCCGTGCTCGAATGTATTACCCGGTTGTATGCAAATTCCACCAAGGGTAGGTGATCTTCCCATGAAGTCAGTTTACCTTTAACCATAGAACGTAGCATAGACCCTAAGGTTCTATTTACTACCTCCGTTTGGCCATCGGTTTGTGGGTGGCAAGACGTGGAGAAAAGTAACTTCGTTCCAAGCCTACCCCACATGGACTTCCAAAAGAGACTTAGGAACTTGGAGTCCCTATCACTCACAATTGTCCTCGGTACCCCGTGAAGCTTTACAACATGTTCAACAAATAATGAAGCTACACTACTAGCATCCTCGGTTTTAGCACATGGAATAAAATGAGCCATTTTAGAGAATCTATCAACAATAAAAAAAATGCTATCTCGGCCCTTTCTAGTCCTTGGCAGCCCCAAAACAAAATCCATCGAAATGTCCAACCAAGGTCTAAGGGGAGTAGGGAGTGGGGTGTATAATCCTTGAGGTAGGAGACGAGATTTCGCACTCCGGCAGGCCACGCATTGACTACAAATTTTAGTGACGTCTTTGCGCATTTTGGGCCAATAGAAGTTCTCCTCTAAGATTCCGAAGGTCTTGTCTACCCCAAAGTGCCCCATGAGGCCTCCGTCATGGGCCTCCCTCAAAAATAATTCCCTCCAAGAACTAGAAGGAACACACAACCTCCTCCCTTTGAACAAATACCCATCGAACTGAGAGTAGGAGGAATGGTCATTCTCCTTAAGCCAACGGTCCCTTCCCCACTCTTCACATTCCCTAAAAATAGGAGCAAAGGTAGGATCCTCGGGATACAACAACCGCAAGCTCTCAAAACCCATCAATTTCGAAGACAAGGTAGCAACAAGCACATGCTTCCTAGACAAGGCATCGGCAACAACATTTTCCTTTCCCCTTTTGTAATGAATTACATAAGGGAAAGTCTCGATGAACTCAATCCACTTAGCATGACGCCTATTCAACTTGTCTTGGATCTTAAGGTGTTTCAACGACTCATGATCCGTTCGTATCACAAACTCCTTAGGCCACAAATAATGTTGCCAATTTCCCAAAGCTCTAACAAGGGCGTACAACTCCAAATCATAAGTTGAGTAATTAAGAGTTGCCCCTTTGAGCTTATCACTGAAATAAGCAACGGGCTTACCTTCTTGCATCAAAACAGCCCCGATGCCAACCTTACTAGCATCACACTCTACTTCAAACATCTTATCAAAATCGGGCAATTGCAATAAAGGCGCCGAGATGAGCGTAGCTTTCAAGGCCTCAAAAGCCCTAGCCTGCTCATCACCCCATTTAAAGGGTCCGTCCTTTCTAATTACCTCGGTCAAGGGGGCTGCTATGGAACTAAATCCTTTGACAAACCTCCTATAAAAGCCTTCCAACCCGTGGAAACTTCGGATTTCTCCAATAGTTTTAGGGGTCGGCCAACTTCGAATAGAGTCTATCTTGGAATCGTCCACTTCCACACCCCTTGAGCTCACGACAAAATCCAAGAATATAACCTTATCAACACCAAAAGAACACTTCTCCATGTTGGCATACAGCTTCTCCTTTCGGAGCACATCAAACACACATCTCAAATGCATTACATGATCATCAATAGATTTACTATACACCAACACATCATCAAAGTAAACCACCACAAACTTTCCAATATAAGGCTTCATTACATGATTCATTAGCCTCATAAAGGTGCTAGGAGCATTGGTAAGGCCGAAGGGCATGACCAGCCACTCATATAGACCGAATTTGGTCTTGAATGCGGTCTTCCACTCATCACCGGGTTGCATGCGAATTTGGTGATAGGCACTCCTAAGGTCCACTTTAGAAAACAAACAAGATCCGTGGAGCTCATCTAACATATCATCTAGTCTAGGGATTGGATGACGATACCTTATAGTGATTTTGTTGATGGCTCTACAATCGACGCACATGCGCCAAGTTCCGTCCTTCTTTGGTACCAAAAGCACCGGAACAGCACACGGACTCATGCTTTCCTTGATGTATCCCTTGTTGAGAAGCTCCTCAACTTGTCTTTCAAGCTCCTTAGTGTCCATGGGATTGCTCCTATAGGCCGGTTTGTTTGGAAGTTGTGAACCCGGCACCAAATCAATTTGGTGCTCAATTCCCCGAAGTGGGGGCAATCCTTGCGGAAGTTCTTGAGGAAATACATCTTCATACTCCTGCAACACACAAGAAATCAAAGGGGAAATGGAAGAATTAGTGGGGTTAGTATTAAAACAATGGGTCAAAAGTAACATCGGCTTGTTTTCATCATGGTCCACGAAGAGTTCTTTCCTCCTAGCCAACATCACTACGTTTTCCATCTCCCTTGTCGTTGGGACAGCCTCGGATGTCCCTACTTCCTCACCTACGACATCCCTCCCCTTTTCTCCCTTTCCGGATTCCTTCCCCTTTCCCTTCAACTCTCTCATCTTTTGATGTCACTCATTTACTTGGGAGGGTGAAAGAGGATGAAGTGTGACCTTTCGGCCATCCTTCTCAAGCGTATACCGGTTGGACCTCCCATCGTGTTTAGTAGACCTATAATATTGCCATGGTCTACCTAAAAACAAGTGACATGCTTGCATTGGGATTACGTCACAAAGCACTTCATCGTGGTAGTTTCTCACCTTAAACCGAATCACACATTGCCTTGTGACCTTTAATTCACCACAATCGTTCAACCATTGTAGCTTGTAAGGACTAGTGTGTAGTGTAGTTGGTAGCTTCAAGAAATTTACCATAGAATGGCTCGCAACATTTGTACAACTACCACTATCAATCACCAAGGTGCACACACTCCCCTTTACAAGACACTTAGTATGGAATAGATTTTCCCGAGTCAATCTATCGCCTTACTAATCATGACACGTCTAACCATAAAGTTTGGAACCACACACTCCCCTTCTTGTGGATAGAAATCTTCACTACCATCTACTTCATCATCATTCGGCCCATTCTCAGCTCCCTCTCCATCTTGAGGCTCGGCATCATCCTCCCCCCTTTCGGAAACCACCTCCTCACCAAGGTAGTACACTTTCTCTTCTCGTAGGATCACATTGCGCCGATTCGGACATTCATTGGCCTTATGCCCCCAACCTTGGCACTTGAAGCATTGGAACCCCTTTGGGTTGGGATACTTGTGAGCCTCCGGTTTTGGAGGGAATTTAGGGACTGTTTTGGACTCGGGCAGCTTCGTAGGGGCGGGTTGGTCCTTGTTTTTGGGCCAACCCGAGGGGGTTTGTACCCTTGCCTTGAAGGATGATCTCTCCTTAAGTTCCCTTTCAATCTCAAGGGCCGCTTGGAATATACCGTCAATGGTTTCAAACCGGTGAAGGGTCAAATGAGTGGAGATCTCTTTGTTCAGCCCATACTTGAACCGGATGATGTCGTGACTGATTTGCTCCCCACGATGATCAAGTTTCAACATGAGTTGTTGGAACTCGTCAAAATAGGCCATCACACTCTTGCCTCCTTGCCGCAAGCAATATAATCTAGCAAGCAACTCATGACGATATCTCTCGGGAAGGTATCGTTGTCTCATCAAATACCTCAACCGATACCAAGGTGGTGGCTGCCCATCAACTAATTCATTACCAAATCGTTTAACATACTCCCACCAAGTGTTAGCATAGCCCTCGAGGTGAGCTATAGCGTAGCAACTCTTCTTTTCTTCTGAGATGTCATTAACTTGGAAAACTGTCACCAGCCGATTCCCAAGTTAAGTAGGTCTCGGGGTCACTTTCACCCTTAAAGATGGGTAGGCTCAACTTGATGGTGTTGATGCCTACGTCTCTCTCTTGGTGTCGGTTTCCCCTATCTCCATACCCCTGGTATCTCCTAGGTTCTCCTCGACCCCCTCTTAACTCCTCCTCCTTCATATAAGCATCATCAAAGGCTCCATCTCCTTCATACTCCTCTCTACCGTATCCTTCAAAGTGGGCTAGTCGGCCTTGGCCATTTTGATTCGGAGGATTTGGAATTTGCGGTCTTTGGGTTAATGGAGCTTGGAATGGAGGGTTCGGATTTAGTGGAGGTACTTGGCGTCCAAATCCCTCTTGTGGAATTGGAGGGGCTTGGAAATGTAGTGGTCTAGTGGGGTCTCGGTTTGGAGGAAAATAGGTAGTTTGGCTTGCGGTATTTAGTGGAGCTTAGGGTGCATTTAGCATTTGGTGGACTGTTTCGGGGGTGATGGTTGCGGAGGAGGTCCTATCATGACCATTGGTAGATACATGTAGAGGAGTAGAAGGACGAGAGTTCCTTTGGCTCTCCACTTGTTCTAATCTCCCACTAATAGTCGACACTTCCCCCTTTATTGCTGCCAAGTCCCCTCTCACGGCCCCAAATTCCGAATTCAACCTTTCAAGTGTTCGGGTAACGGCCTCAAGAGTGACCCTCATAGAATCAAGGGCATTAGTATCCACATTATGAGACGTATCTCCTTCCATTGTCAAGGTATTATCCGCTTTAGTTAACCACAAGTTCGTGTTCCACAAGTGTTGTATAATTGGCTAGTAACCGTGAAATTTTTAAGGTATGAGTAAGCTCTTATCCGGAATGGATTCTTGTTTGAAGAATCAAAGAATTCTTTCCGGACTAGAGTCAAAAATCAGCAATTCATTCAAACGAATAAAAGTACTCAAATAATCGTTGACACGAACAAACGGTTCAAGGAACTAGTTGACAACCTAGTAGGAATGCACTAGTTTGTTAATTAGTTCTAGGACCAAGTAAGGGAAACCAAGGATCAACAATTAGCAACCAAATAATATCCTAAGTTGAGCTTATAGTGACGTGGCAGCATGCAATGGTTCCACACGTTCTTCTTCTCCTTTTTTTTTTTTGTTGTTGTTAATATTCACACAACTTGTTATAGTTTGCAAAGTGTTTTTGGTGGGAAAAATAAAATCTTGTAGTATTTCACCCTTTTCAAACTCAAGAAAGTGAGGTTTGGTTGACTAATCCCACAAAACAAGGCTCCTTGAATTAGGGAAAAGTGATTGACAAGACTAGAAGGTGATGGGTGCAAGTCTTTCACAACAACTTTATATCTTGTCTTACAACTTGAGCACACAACAAGATGAATAAGATGAACAAGTTCAAAAGATGAACACCTCAACAAACTTCATCAACTTCTTTAGCACATAAACACACAACCACCGATTTTTCTTTTGGTTATCAACAACACACAACTTTCGGCCACTTCAAGTCACTACAACAATGTTCAAGTTTTCAAGCTCAACTTTTGGATCTAGACACCTTAGTGTTGGTGAGAAAGAAACCAACACTAGAAACTCACTAAACAAGCAAAATAACACCTAGATCTAAACATACAACATCATTCTCGGTTTCAACTTTTAATGGACAGATTTTCAGAATTTCTTTTTGGTGTTGTTTGTTTAAGCCGTGAACTAGCCCAAGATGGGTTATGTTGAAACACAACCGGTCTCGCTTTGATACCAAATGATACGAAATCAAACCAACAACACCAAGAGCTTCAAGTAGGCTCGGATTTCAGTCCAACAACACAAGAACAACAAGTTTAAGTTTCGGTTTTTCAGTCCAACAACACAAGAACAACAAGATAGATAACAATGCTAGTGAATCGAAAAGAGCCCCACACGGCTTCACTAGACTTTAAGATAACAAAATCAACAACAACAACAAGATAAAGAAAGATAGATAACTTGACATATAACATTCAAGAAACTAAGAACCCTACATCAAGAGAGGACCCTAAGTCTAATGAATATAAACACCAAGTTCTTACGAGGACCAAGAGGCACTCAACGACCTCAAAACCCTTGTTTCTAGCCAAAGAGACAACACAAGTATCCCTCTACTTGTGAGATAATAGGGACGGCTTCTAAGAGTGGAAGAGAGACGAAATGTTTAGTGTTTTTAGGTTACAAAATCAGCATTCAAAAACTAAGGAATAACTCTCCAACATGTTCTATTTATACTACAAACAAAAGGGGTAAAATGACCCATCCTCCCTTGCTTCTTGTGCCAACCTTGAAGAGTAGTTTATTACACATTAAGACCTCTCTTCACACATAAAAACGTTTAGGTCCTTGGTTGGTTCAATCACCAACTCACACACGGCCATTTGCATGAACAAAGCTTGGAGTTCTTGTAATTCCCGAGCTTGGCTTCGTGTGAAAGGCCGTGTACCTGTGGAGGCTGCCCCAACCGTATCATTGTGAGAAGCCTTGAACCCATCATTTCTTAGACTAGGCTTCTACTTTTCAGCAACTTTTTCTTATTTCAAGAACCTAGTGTTACCTTTTTCTTATTTCAAGAACCTAGTGTTGTGGGACAAGGTACTTTTCTTATTTCAAGATTTATGTTTTCCCTCCAAGACCAATTGTCATCCTTTCCAAATTGTGTAAAGATTTAAATTTCAGAATTGGTGCTTAAATTGTGTGGGACCAAGACCAATTGCATACTGCCACATCACCCATTTGCTACTGTTCATGTCACCCATTTGCTACTGTTCACGTCACCCATTGGCTACTGTTCACGTCATTAATAAGCTCAACTTTAGGTTTTCTAGTTTCTAATTGTTGATTCTTAGTTTCATTACTTGGTTCTAGAACTAATTAACATGCTAGTACACTCCTACTAGGTTGTCAATTAGTCCTTTTGAATTCTCTTGTTCGTGTCCACGTTTAGTTGGGTGCTTTTATTCGTTTGAATACGTTGTAACTTCTTAACTCCAGTCCGTCGAGAATTCTTTGAGTTTCAAACAAGAATCCACTCCGGACAAGAGCTTTACTCATATCTTAAGGATTCACGGTTACTAGGCAATCTACAACATTTGTGGAGCTCAAGTGTGAGTGAACCGAGAGAGTGTGAGTGAGGAGAGGTTTAACGCTAACTTGTTTGCTGATTGTGTAGGTAACACCTTGACATGGAAGGAAGCATATCCCAAAGTGGGGTACTACTGAACAAGACACTATGAAGGCCACACTTGAGGCTATTACCAGAAGTTTAGAGAGGTTGAACACGGAAGTTGGGGCAATGAGGGGAGATTTGACTACGATAAGTGGGAGATTGGAGCAAGTGGAGAGTCAAAGGAACTCTCATCCATCCACTCCTCATCATATTCCTTCAAGTGGGCATGAAAGAACTTCATCCACAACTATCTCTTGAGCTTTCCAAATCTTGACTCACACTCCTTGGACCGTGGAAAGTGAACCTCCTTTTTAGTCAATCTAGTCATTGATGTTGCAGTGGTAGAAAAAATCTTATGAACCGCCTATAGTAACCTACCAAACATAAGAAGTTATGAACCTTAGATGGATATGTAGGTCTGGCCTAATCACAAATAAGCCTTGATCTTTGTTGCATCTACCACAATCACATTATTAGACAGTATATGTCAATAAAATATCACTGATTCAAGAAAACTCACACCTAAAGAATATGGCAAAAGGTATATGATCTCTTAGAGTCTGGAACACAATCCTTAAATGTTGCACAATCATAAAAGAATCTAAATAAGGCCTGAACATACGATTCATTAAATCCATAAATGTGGTGGGGGCATTGGTCAACCCAAAAGACATCACTTTAAGCTTATGATGACCATAATGGGTCCTAAAGGTTTTTTTTGATATATCCTTAATTGAAGGTAATCAAACCTCAAGTCAATCTTAGAGAACATTGTCGCTCCCTGAAGCTGGTCAAACAAATCATTAATGTAAGGTATAAGATACCGGTTCTTTATTGTCAGCTTATTAAGTTGCCTATTATACACATATGAAAGGAACCATCCTTTTTTTTCATGAACAATAGAGGAGATCCCCAAGAAAATGCACTCGATCTAATGAAACCCTTACCAAGAAGATCGTGAAACTGAGAGTTTAGATCCTTAAGATCGGCACGATCCATATAGTAAGGTTTCATAGAAATAGGTCGGGTTCCCGACTCAAGATCAATAACAAGGTCTATGTCACATTTAGGATAAAGGCTAGGTAGGTCATGGGAAAATATCAAGAAACTCACAAACTATAAGAACAAAGTTAAGCGATGCACTCTCCGTACAGACATCATAAATATAAGCAAGATAAGACTTGCAACAATTTGAAATAATACACTTAGCATAAATATAAGAAATAATCCTAATGGCTCATAGCTAACCATTCCCTGCCACACAGTCGAGGGTATGTCGGGCATGGCAAAAGTAAGGTCTTGGCAAAATAATCAAGGAATCATATCAACATCTACCATGTCGAATATAATAAGATCAACATGAGTATCAAGCTCTCAAACAATCACAACACATGATCTAAAAACCTAATCCACTACTGAAGAAACACCCACAAGAGTAAATACAAATAATAAAACAAAAAATTAATCCCAAAATAACTCTAACACCTATGTATAATAAGAAGACACATAAGAATAAGTGGATCATGGATAAAATAAATAAAAAGCCAACTAATTACAAACCAAGATCATACCTATGATAATAGTATTTGATGACTCAGCATGGGGTCTAGCAAGTACTATTACAACTGACCACACCCGCCACATGGATATGCTCCTGACCGATCTACTATCCTACTTTACGGAGAACCTCTATAAGTACCTTGGGGACCACCCCTATGACCATACATACCACTTCTAGTTGGGCCAAAACTGCTTAAATTAGTAGAGCACTATGAACTAAAGGAACTATCACTCCATGGCAGGGGCATTCTTTCAGGAAATGACCAAAAACTCTACAATCGTAACATGCCCCAGGAGCTGTGATGAAACTAGAAGATTCAGCTGACCCAGAATAACCATAAAGACTAGAATAACTAGAAGACATACCTCTCAAATACTGACCACCACTTTGCCTAGAATGATTACTGAAATAAGAGTAGCCTCCGTTGGTAATCTGAAGAGCGGCCTAAATTGGCCTACTAGAATTACCCAAATGCTAATATGGTTGACGCAGAGGTACCTACCTTTACAATCACTACCTCTAAACTATGAGCCACTACAGTTCTTACTGAAACTACCCTGATACAATGGACTTTTACCGCTGGCCCTTTATGCCTCGTGATGTATCTCCTCTATAACATGAGCTTGATCAGAAACCTCAGTAAAAAACCTACCCATAATAACCAAACTATGCATAGACATTGAATAGAAAGTCTTAATCCTCTAATAAATCAACAAACTCTATCATACTCAGTAGTCAAAATAGAATTACTATGCCTAGCTAACTCATGAAATAGAGCCTTATACACCACAATAGTCATGGAGCTTTACTCCAACCTTGAGAACAGATCTCTCAAATTATCCCTATTACTGTAAGGCAATACTTCTCTAAGAAGATCTTGAAGAACTGAGTCCACGTTAGAGGGGAGATCTAACTAGCTTGGAATCAAGATGACCTCTCAACTAATGTTGAGTTGTTAAATCAAACTGATAGGTAGTGTAATCCACACCATAAGTCTCTATTTGGCCTAAATTATAGAGCCTAACCCCATAAGAAATCAAGAACTTATATGTATCCTCTCCTTGAGCACTAAAAACCCTAGGCGGAGCCAATCTCAAGAATAAACTCAACATCTTCTGCTTCTCAGTAGACAAAGCATTCTAAGCAATAATTGAATAAGCAACAACCAGTGTAGAAGGGACCTCAACTCTTGGAGCTACATCTATATGTTGGGCCCCCTCCTTATTACCACTCTAATATGCAGACAGTAAACCATCTAATAATGCACCACCAACCAATCTAAAAAGTTAAACCAAAGAATAACTGAGAACTTAATAAGAAATAAACATCGGTGGATCCTGGGCTGGTCCTTATCCCACCGCTAGCTAAGATGGAAGAATCTCTAGCTCGAGAGAAGAAATAGGGTCTCATGAAGGCCCCAAATACTAACCCCTGACTGGGGACACATCCCTACGATATCCATAATATATACGTTATCAATAAATAGTGATAGGATCCCTATGATCTCTCTCAGAACCCTTATTTCGTATAATGGTAGCAAGTCTCCTAGCTATCTACAAAAGAGTAAAACCAAAGAAATGCTTTTGAAACCCATTTAGACTCCTGGCATGAAATGAGTAAAAGAAGTGAAAAACTCATAAGAATGTCCTATATCTTTCCAAAGATAAAAACAGACGTCATTATTCCAATCTACCAAACTCTACTCGACACTTGCTCTTATACCAACAATATCAGTGAATCCTAGGCTCTTATATCAAATTTTCCCAACCCAATTTACAAGTCATGATGGCACCTATTTTATCCCACCAGTAGATAAGCCAAACCATAGTTTGGAGATACACGGAAAGGGCTAACCTGGTGAAAATGGCCTAAAAGCCATAAATCAACATTTAAATGGTTAAAACATCAATAACACAGTCATAATAGTCTAATAAATAGATAAAAAACAATAACCATCCTAAGACTCAGTAATGTCGGTACAAAACTACTACAAATGAAACATAAGTACTAAAACTATCAAATACAATCCATCTCAATAAAATAAAAGACGAGATATAAGTAATAGAAGGAAAAAGGGTAATTTTGACACAAAGAGCTCACTCGATCTCCAAAATCAACCTTGCACAAACTTCAAGTCAACAGTGGCAACTAGTACTCGAATTTATACCAAAAAGGTACAGAAGTGTAATATATGTATAAAACCACGGGCACTCAATAGGCATCATCGGTCAACTAAACTAAATCATGATATTAATATAATAAAATACAAGATAAATAAACCATGTCAAGGTAATTAGGAAAACTTAGAATAAGCTCCAACACAGCTATGAATAAATAAATAAGATAAATTCAAAAAAGCAATGTAAAGATCACACAATTATAACTACTAGATTGGATCCCACAATCCAATAAGTGTTGAAAAGTAAATAACCCTATGCAGGCCCCATAAGCCTCAAGGGTACAATCAAAGGAAATTAAATAACTGAATAACCATAAATTTACAATTATTATGCCATAACTAAAAATTCATACAAACCATATCATATAAAAAATAACTCTTAATGCCGTACTTGAACCAGAACTTAATAGAATCATCATCAATACATCCCCAATAGTATAAAAAATGAACATTATTAGATGGTCTTTAACTAAAACTCATAGTATCAATGTCCTCATTAATTATCAAACTTAAATCAAAACTCATAGTATCAATATCATCATTAATTATTGGAATCTAACCAAAACTCATACTATCAATATCATCATTAATTGACGAACTTGAACTGAAACTCAAAGAAATAGAGCATATCTATAAACCATAGCAATAAACCATATAAATAAACTATATCTATATACCACTAGATTTTATTTGAAATTAGCACCAATTCCCAATTGCCAACCTAGAATAATTATTTCATATTTAATCTCCTCAAAGTCCCAAATTAGGAACTAATAACATGTGTACAAGGTCTTTAAATGCTAACATAAGTCTTTGCCTATGGTGGGCCAAAAGAATCCACCTCTAATCGTCGAAATCTATTTTTAGGCAAATTCTACCCTGGACTAGGCTAAGATATATAAATTAATTTCTAGATGTTAAATAGGCCTAACTAGACCTAAGATAAAAAATTTCCTAAAACATGAGCAACCCAGTAAATTATGCCTAAATTAATATTTCAAGATATCCTAAATAGTCAAACTAATCCAAATATTATCAATCATACCTCCAAAACCCAAATCCCACCCCATATCAAATATAATATCATAATTATATTATGAAATAGCTCAATCTACAAAGAGGTTAAACCTATCCTACCTAGTCGCCGAAGAAAAGCCCAAAGAATCTACTAAATATCTAACTTCTCTTTTCGAGAAGCTTCTGAAGGGTAACACGCTACTAAAATCATAATCTGTTTATCAAAATGAGAAGAATGATACCATAATTTACTATTGTGCTTTGGGTCCAAATTATGTAAATATCCTATTTGGGGCCATTTATGGAGTCACACTTTCAAAACCAACACAACGTCTCTCTATACTCAAGGAATATTTACCCTAAAAAATGAGAGAATATCAAGCTCTAATAGTTCTACAATCAAGCCACCAAGATTTTAAAGATTTTATCTAAAGATGGAGAAATTTACTATGAAAATAATGGAAACTTACCACAAATTCAAAGAAAAAATGCATAAATTTAATTTACCAGGCTCTAAAATCACCCACAAATGTTTCATCGAAGTTTTTCTCACTTTTATGGGTTTAATATCATTGAGAATGGATGAGAAATGATAAAAATTGGGCTATAGGTTATTTGTTGCTTTTTTAGGCCTACGAATGATGCTTAAGTAGACCCTGGGCTACTTAAGTGACCTAGTGTCCCTTTAGTGACCTCAAGTGTCAGCCTAGATACCGCTTAAGTGTCTTTGGTTGCTTAAGCAATTATTGCATAAGTGTCAAAGGTATAACTTAAGCGATAACCGCTGGAAGATGCCAGACTGCTTAAGCGACCGCCAATCCACGTTAGAAACATTCTCTTAAGTGACCTCAAGGGTGCTTAAGCGAGTCACCAACAACAGCAGAGACTTGGAATTTTTCCAAGTCTCCGCCAACCCCTCAAGATTTATCCAGAATACCATATTCAAATGGACTAATCTACCCTATCAAATTCAACGTTTTGGACCTAATGGCGCTATTAAAATTTCCATCCAAGGTTGTTTTAATGAGAAGTTGATCCTACACCTATGTGTCATTTTTCTTAACTTTTGATCAATTGCTCGAAATGGGTTTGGAAGTCTTGGGACCCAAACCAAGGGTCCACCTATCCTAAAATAGATGTTCTAGAGCTTTTGGAAGTATCAAATTTTTTATACGAGATTGTTTAACTGATGTTTTTGCCCAGTAGACAACTTAAACCAGTGAAGACTTCAAAATAGATAATTGGCTCCTACTTGAATTTCAAACTCCTCACTCAATTAATTATACACTAAAGTGCTTAGGAGCTTTGGATCAAATTAAGGTCGATCAAAGAAGGGATTAGGGTACATATGAGTCTATAAAAGAAAAGTCTAAAGGCTCAGGGGTCTTTACTAGAATTAAGCACAAAGGGTAGGTCAAAAGAGGATATAAACATGGCTATTAAAAAAATGCCTATATCATCTCCTAAACCCACACTTTTTATTTCGCTTTGCACACACACCAAGCAAGTTCTCGGAATCATATGCAACTAGGAATATACAAATAACCTCACACACACTGCACATGGTCAACTCAAGTAGGATCATCATAGACTCTTAACTAAATAATAACATAAATTCCTATTAATCCAACAAGTATAAGAGTCATAAACATGAGCCTATGTATCTCAAAAGTAACAATTTATACAATCAACATGCTTTTTACAACCAAAATTCTTGCCTTATGCAGTCAAATATGGGACCAACAAAAACATCCCACACTTATTCCTAACACAAAAAATAAAATTTACAAAAATAATTACCCTAAAATTGGAAATTTCCCCACCCCACGCTTAAAAATCTACTTTTTTCCCAAAGTATACTTAAAAGTAGAGATATAAATACTCCCTAAGGCCAGTAGGCCTAGCTAGTAGCATATTTATACACCAAGAAGGTTCGACGACCCCACACTCAGTCCTTGCCATTTTTCTTAGCTTAGGTTTTCGGTACTCAAACTTTCCATCAACATGTGGCTCAACAAATAAAAAGCTGGTGAAGTAAAAACTATAAATACTAAAAATAAAAACTACCTTAACTTGGGTTGCCTCCCAAGCAGCGCCAGATTTAGTGTCGCAACACAACCTAACTTTTTACTTAGCCATCTTCTTTCCTCCTCTTCCTCACACCCGTTATCCATATTATTATTCTTTTCATACATCTTGAATGTGAACTCTCAAGTTCAATAACTTTTCACAAATATCCTTTTCAGGATCATCAATCTGCATCATGGCTTAAGTGGTTATTGCTTGGGCTGCTCAATGAGGAAGTCTAACGAGGTATTTGATGGACTAACCATGATACGGTTGGGGCAGCCTCCACAGGTACACGGCCTTTCACACGAAGCCAAGCTCGGGAATTACAAGAACTCCAAGCCTTGTTCATGCAAATGGCCGTGTGTGAGTTGGTGATTGAACCAACCAAGGACCTAAACGTTTTTATGTGTGAAGAGAGGTCTTAATGTGTAATAAACTACTCTTCAAGGTTGGCACAAGAAGCAAGGGCGGATGGGTCATTTTACCCCTTTTGTTTGTAGTATAAATAGAACATGTTAGAGAGTTATTCCTTAGTTTTTGAATGCTGATTTTTGTAACCTAAAAACACTAAACATTTCTCTCTCTCTTCACTCTTAGAAGCCGCCCCTATTATCTCACAAGTAGAGGGATACTTGTGTTGTCTCTTTGGCTAGAAACAAGGGTTTTGAGGTCGTTGAGTGCCTCTTGGTCCTCGTAAGAACTTGGTGTTTATATTCATTAGACTTAGGGTCCTCTCTTGATGTTAGGGTTCTTAGTTTCTTGAATGTTATATGTCAAGTTATCTATCTTTCTTTATCTTGTTGTTGTTGTTGATTTTGTTATCTTAAAGTCTAGTGAAGCCGTGTGGGGCTCTTTTCGATCCACTAGCATTGTTATCTATCTTGTTGTTCTTGTGTTGTTGGACTGAAAAACCGAAACTTAAACTTGTTGTTCTTGTGTTGTTGGACTGAAATCCGAGCCTACTTGAAGCTCTTGGTGTTGTTGGTTTGATTTTGTATCATTTGGTATCAAAGCGAGACCGGTTGTGTTCCAACATAACCCATCTTGGGCTAGTTCACGGCTTAAACAAACAACACTAAAAGAAATTCTGAAAATCTGTCCATTAAAAGTTGAGACCAAGAATGATGTTGTATGTTTAGATCTAGGTGTTATTTTGCTTGTTTAGTGAGTTTCTAGTGTTGGTTTCTTTCTCACCAACACTAAGGTGTCTAGATCCAAAAGTTGAGCTTGAAAACTTGAACATTCTGTAGTGACTTGAAGTGGCCGAAAGTTGTGTGTTGTTGATAACCAAAAGAAAAAAAAAATCGGTGGTTATGTTTATGTGCTAAAGAAGTTGATGAAGTTTGTTGAGGTGTTCATCTTTTGAACTTGTTCATCTTGTTCATCTTGTTGTGTGCTCAAGTTGTAAGACAAGCTATAAAGTTGTTGTGAAAGACTTGCACCCATCACCTTCTAGTCTTGTCAATCACTTTTCCCTAATTCAAGGAGCCTTGTTTTGTGGGATTAGTCAACCAAACCTCACTTTCTTGAGTTTGAAAAGGGTGAAATACTACAAGATTTTATTTTTCCCACCAAAAACACTTTGCAAACTATAACAAGTTGTGTGAATATTAACAAAAAAAAAAAAAAAAAAGAACGTGTGGAACCATTGCATGCTGCCACGTCACTATAAGCTCAACTTAGGATATTCTTTAGTTGCTAATTGTTGATCCTTGGTTTCCCTTACTTGGTCCTAGAACTAATTAACAAACTAGTACATTCCTACTAGGTTGTCAACTAGTTCCTTGAACCGTTTGTTCGTGTCAACGATTATTTGAGTGCTTTTATTCGTTTGAATGAATTGCTGATTTTTGACTCTAGTCCGGCAAGAATTCTTTGAGTCTTCAAACAAGAATCCATTCCGGATAAGAGCTTACTCATACCTTAAAATTTCACGGTTACTAGCCAATTATACAACACTTGTGGAACCGAACTTGTGGTGAACTAAAGCGGATAATATCGTGACAATGGAAGGAGCTACGTCTCATAATGTGGATACTAATGCCCTTGATTCTATGAGGGTCACTCTTGAGGCCGTTACCCGGACACTTGAAAGGTTGAATTCGGAATTTGGGGCCGTGAGAGGGGACTTGGCAGCAATAAAGGGGGAAGTGTCGACTATTAGTGGGAGATTAGAACAAGTGGAGAGTCAAAGGAACTCTCGTCCTTCTACTCCTCTACATGTATCTACCAATGGTCATGATAGGACCTCCTCCGCAACCATCACCCCCGAAACAGTCCACCAAATGCTAAATGCACCCCAAGCTCCACTAAATACCGCAAGCCAAACTACCTATTTTCCTCCAAACCGAGACCCCACTAGACCACTACATTTCCAAGCCCCTCCAATTCCACAAGAGGGATTTGGACGCCAAGTACCTCCACTAAATCCGAACCCTCCATTCCAAGCTCCATTATCCCAAAGACCGCAAATTCCAAATCCTCCGAATCAAAACGGCCAAGGCCGACCAGCCCACTTTGAAGGATACGGTAGAGAGGAGTATGAAGGAGATGGAGCCTTTGATGATGCTTATATGAGGGAGGAGGAGTTAAGAGGGGGTCGAGGAGAACCTAGGAGATACCGGGGGTATGGAGATAGGGGAAACCGACACCAAGAGAGATACGTAGGCATCAACACCATGAAGTTGAGCCTACCCATCTTTAAGGGTGAAAGTGACCCCGAGACCTACTTAACTTGGGAATCGGCTTGTGACAAAGTTTTCCAAGTTAATGACATCTCGGAAGAAAAGAAGAGTTGCTACGCTATAGCTCACCTCGAGGGCTATGCTAACACTTGGTGAGAGTATGTTAAACGATTTGGTAATGAATTAGTTGATGGGAAGCCACCACCTTGGTTTCGGTTGAGGTATTTGATGAGACAACGATACCTTCCCGAGAGATATCGTCATGAGTTGCTTGCTAGATTATATGGCTTGCGGCAAGGAGGCAAGAGTGTGATGGCCTATTTTGACGAGTTCCAACAACTCATGTTGAAACTTGATCATCGTGGGGAGCAAATCAGTCACGACATCATCCGGTTCAAGTGTGGGTTGAACAAAGAGATCTCCACTAATTTGACCCTTCACCGGTTTGAAACCATTGACGGTATATTCCAAGCGGCCCTTGATCTTGAAAGGGAACTTAAGGAGAGATCATCCTTCAAGGCAAGGGTACAAACCCCCTCGGGTTGGCCCAAAAACAAGGACCAACCCGCCCCTACGAAGCTGCCCGAGTCCAAAACAGTCCCTAAATTCCCTTTGAAACCGGAGGCTCACAAATATCCCAACCCAAAGGGGTTCCAATGCTTTAAGTGCCAAGGTTGGGGTCATAAGGCCAATGAATGTCCGAACCGGCGCAATGTGATCCTACGAGAAGGGAAAGTGTACTACCTTGGTGAGGAGGTGGTTTCCGAAAGGGGGGAGGATGAGGCCGAGCCTCAAGATGGAGAGGGAGCTGAAAATGGGCCGAAAGATGATGAAGTAGATGGTACTGAAGATGTCTATCCACAAGAAGGGGAGTGTGTGGTTCCAAACTTTGTGGTTAGACGTGTCATGATTAGTAAGGCGATAGATGACCCGAGTCAAAGGGAAAATCTATTCCATACTAAGTGTCTTGTAAAGGGGAGTGTGTGCACCTTGGTGATTGATAGTGGTAGTTGTACAAATGTTGCGAGCCATGCTATGGTAAATTTATTGAAGCTACCAACTACACTACACACTAGTCCTTACAAGCTACAATGGTTGAATGATTGTGGTGAATTAAAGGTCACAAGGCAATGTGTGATTCGGTTTATGGTGGGAAACTACCACGATGAAGTGCTTTGTGACGTGATCCCAATGCAAGCATGTCACTTGTTGTTAGGTAGACCATGGCAATATGATAGGTCTACTAAACACGATGGGAGGTCCAACCGGTATACGCTTGAGAAGGATGGCCGAAAGGTCACACTTCATCCTCTTTCACCCTCCCAAGTAAATGAGTGGCATCAAAAGATGAGAGAGTTGAAGGGAAAGGGAAAGGAATCCGAAAAGGGAGAAAAGGGGGGGAATGCCGTAGGTGAGGAAGTAGGGACATCCGAGGCTATCCCAACGACAAGGGAGATGGAAAACGTAGTGATGTTGGCTAGGAGGAAAGAACTCTTCGTGGACCATGATGAAAACAAGCCGATGTTACTTTTGGCCCATTGTTTTAATACTAACCCCACTAATTCTTCCATTTCCCCTTTGATTTCTTGTGTGTTGCAGGAGTATGAAGATGTATTTCCTCAAGAACTTCCGCAAGGATTGCCCCCACTTCGGGGAATTGAGCACCAAATTGATTTGGTGCCGGGTTCACAACTTCCAAACAAACCGGCCTATAGGAGCAATCCCATGGACACTAAGGAGCTTGAAAGACAAGTTGAGGAGCTTCTCAACAAGGGATACATCAAGGAAAGCATGAGTCCGTGTGCTGTTCCGGTACTTTTGGTACCGAAGAAGGACGGAACTTGGCGCATGTGCGTCGATTGTAGAGCCATCAACAAAATCACTATAAGGTATCGTCATCCAATCCCTAGACTAGATGATATGTTAGATGAGCTCCACGGATCTTGTTTTTTTTCTAAAGTGGACCTTAGGAGTGGCTATCACCAAATTCGCATGCAACCCGGTGATGAGTGGAAGACCGCATTCAAGACCAAATTCGGTCTATATGAGTGGCTGGTCATGCCCTTCGGACTTACCAATGATCCTAGCACTTTTATGAGGCTAATGAATCATGTAATGAAGCCTTATATTGGAAAGTTTGTGGTGGTTTACTTTGATGATGTGTTGGTATATAGTAAATCTATTGATGATCATGTAATGCATTTGAGATGTGTGTTTGATGTGCTCCGAAAGGAGAAGCTGTATGCCAACATGGAGAAGTGATCTTTTGGTGTTGATAAGGTTATATTCTTGGGTTTTGTCGTGAGCTCAAGGGGTGTGGAAGTGGACGATTCCAAGATAGACTCTATTCGAAGTTGGCCGACCCCTAAAACTATTGGAGAAATCCGAAGTTTCCACGGGTTGGCAAGCTTTTATAGGAGGTTTGTCAAAGTATTTAGTTCCATAGCATCCCCCTTGACCGAGGTAATTAGGAAGGACGGACCCTTTAAATGGTGTGATAAGCAATCTAGGTCTTTTGAGGCCTTGAAAGCTACGCTCATCTCGGCGCCTTTATTGCAATTGCCCGATTTTGATAAGATGTTTGAAGTAGAGTGTGATGCTAGTAAGGTTGGCATCGGGGATGTTTTGATGCAAGAAGGTAAGCCCGTTGCTTATTTCAGTGAAAAGCTCAAAGGGGCAACTCTTAATTACTCAACTTATGATTTGGAGTTGTACGCCCTTGTTAGAGCTTTGGGAAATTGGCAACATTATTTGTGGCCTAAGGAGTTTGTGATACGAATGGATCATGAGTCGTTGAAACACCTTAAGAGCCAAGACAAGTTGAATAGGCGTCATGCTAAGTGGATTGAGTTCATCGAGACTTTCCCTTATGTAATTCATTACAAAAGAGGAAAGGAAAATGTTGTTGCCGATGCCTTGTCTAGGAAGCATGTGCTTGTTGCTACCTTGTCTTTGAAATTGATGGGTTTTGAGAGCTTGCGGTTGTTGTATCCCGAGGATCCTACCTTTGCTCCTATTTTTAGGGAATGTGAAGAGTGGGGAAGGGACCGTTGGCTTAAGGAGAATGACCATTCCTCCTACTCTCGGTTCGATGGGTATTTGTTCAAAGAGAGGAGGTTGTGTGTTCCTTCTAGTTCTTGGAGGGAATTATTTGTCAGGGAGGCCCATGACGGAGGCCTCATGGGGCACTTTGGGGTAGACAAGACCCTCGGAATCTTAGAGGAGAACTTCTATTGGCCCAAAATGCGCAAAGACGTCACTAAAATTTGTAGTCAATGCATGGCCTGACGGAGTGCGAAATCTCGTCTCCTACCTCAAGGATTATACACACCACTCCCTACTCCCCTTATACCTTGGTTGGACATTTCGATGGATTTTGTTTTGGGGCTGCCAAGGACTAGAAAGGGCCGAGATAGCATTTTTGTTATTGTTGATAGATTCTCTAAAATGGCTCATTTTATTCCATGTGCTAAAACCGAGGATGCTCGTAGTGTAGCTTCATTATTTGTTGAACATGTTGTAAAGCTTCATGGGGTACCGAGGACTATTGTGAGCGATAGGGACTCCAAGTTCCTAAGTCTCTTTTGGAAGTCCATGTGGGGTAGGCTTGGAACGAAGTTACTTTTCTCCACGTCTTGCCACCCACAAACCGATGGCCAAACGGAGGTAGTAAATAGAACCTTAGGGTCTATGCTACGTTCTATGGTTAAAGGTAAACTGACTTCATGGGAAGATCACCTACCCTTGGTGGAATTTGCATACAACCGGGTAATACATTCGAGCACGGGAATGACTCCCTTTTAATGTGTCTACGGCCTGAATCCCCTTACCCCTTTAGATCTCACTCCTTTGTCTAGTGATCTCATGACCAGCTTAGATGGAAATAAAAGAGCCGAGGCAATGAAGAAAATGCATGAGATGGTGTGGATCAAGCTTGAAAAGAAGAACCAAGAGGTTGCAAAAAGGGTAAACAAAGGGAGAAGAAGGCTTGTGCTTGAACCCGGAGATTGGGTGTGGGTGCATCTTCGAAAGGATCGGTTTCCAGCTCAAAGGAAGTCCAAATTGCTGCCAGGGGGTGATGGTCCTTTCCAAGTACTTGAGAGAATCAATGACAACGCCTACAAGATTGACCTTCCACCGGAATATCAAGTGCACAACACTTTCAACGTTGGTGATCTCTCCCTCGTGGATGCGGTTAAAGATGACCAAATGCTGAATTTGAGGTCAAATTCCTCTCAAGATGGAGAGGATGATACGGTTGGGGCAGCCTCCACAGGTACACGGCCTTTCACACGAAGCCAAGCTCGGGAATTACAAGAACTCCAAGCCTTGTTCATGCAAATGGCCGTGTGTGAGTTGGTGATTGAACCAACCAAGGACCTAAACGTTTTTATGTGTGAAGAGAGGTCTTAATGTGTAATAAACTACTCTTCAAGGTTGGCACAAGAAGCAAGGACGGATGGGTCATTTTACCCCTTTTGTTTGTAGTATAAATAGAACATGTTAGAGAGTTATTCCTTAGTTTTTGAATGCTGATTTTTGTAACCTAAAAACACTAAACATTTCTCTCTCTCTTCACTCTTAGAAGCCGCCCCTATTATCTCACAAGTAGAGGGATACTTGTGTTGTCTCTTTTGCTAGAAACAAGGGTTTTGAGGTCGTTGAGTGCCTCTTGGTCCTCGTAAGAACTTGGTGTTTATATTCATTAGACTTAGGGTCCTCTCTTGATGTTAGGGTTCTTAGTTTCTTGAATGTTATATGTCAAGTTATCTATCTTTCTTTATCTTGTTGTTGTTGTTGATTTTGTTATCTTAAAGTCTAGTGAAGCCGTGTGGGTCTCTTTTCGATTCACTAGCATTGTTATCTATCTTGTTGTTCTTGTGTTGTTGGACTGAAAAACCGAAACTTAAACTTGTTGTTCTTGTGTTGTTGGACTGAAATCCGAGCTTACTTGAAGCTCTTGGTGTTGTTGGTTTGATTTTGTATCATTAACCACCCCACACTTATCCCCTTCTATCATTATAATCATACATAAATATTTGTAGTGGGATAGCGTGTTGAGCGATTTGTACAATTTGAAGATCTCCTCTTCATTCTCATGCCTCATTATGAGCATGCCGAATCTCACATCTATTAAAGCTCCTCCCATCACTAAGAATGGATGCCCCAAAATGACTGGTACTTTTTTATCTGCCTAAAAAACTAAAATAATAAAGTCAGTAGGAATAATAAATTTACCAACCTTTATAAGAACATCCTCTATGACTCTTTCAGGATGGTCTATGGTCCCATTTGCCAATTGCAGTAGCACAGAGCTTGGTCAAGGCTTTCCCAATCCCAATATATTGAAAAAAGATAGGGATATCGAGTTTATGCTTGCCACTAAGTCACTTAGTGCATGGACCACCTCGTAGTTGCCAATTTGAATAGGGAGAGTGAACTTCTCAGGGGTCCTTAAGCTTTTTAGGAATATTTTGAGTCACCACAAATCTACACTTCACAGTGAGTGCTACTGTCTCAGCATCCCGCAGATTAACTTTATTAGCAACCACATCCCTCAAGTACTTAGCGTACTTGGGCATTCCCTACAAAATATCTAAAAGAGGTAAATTAATGTGAAGCTCTCTGAACATATCATAGAACTTCTTGAAGAATATATCCTCCTTCATATTTATCAACACTTGCGGGAAAAGTAGTGGTAGAATCTCCTGTACCACTTCTGAAACTTTCTTTTTCGAGAACTCAAACTTCCTTAAATTTTCAACAACTTTAACAGCAACCGATTGGGAGTCTGGTCTATATCTACCTCCTTAGTTTTCTTTAGAGGTTCTTCACTCAACTCTTTCACACTCATTAAAGTGATTGTCGTGACTTGATTAGGCTTTTCAGTATTACTTAGCAACCCACCTGAAAGCCTGGTGCTCTGTGCTACTAGTATCTGATATACCTATAACTCCAAACTTTTTGTTGCCGCATGCTAGATTTTTATATCTTCTGCCAATTATGCTCGAGCAGCAAAATTTGTTTCATCATCTCTTCCACATTGATATTAGCGACCTGATTTACATGAGCTTGTGGTTGCTAAAATTTTAGTTGCTGGGCATTATATTGTTTATTTAGTGGTTGAGTCTGCTACTTAATGTTGTAAGTGTACCCACAGTTAGGCCTCTGAACATCTCCCACAAATATCACAGACTATGTATTTGTAGCACACATATCTGTAGAATAACCACTATTTCAACACACCACTCAATAAGTACTTATCTGCTGAATTGCATTAACTGTGGCTGCAGGTGGTATAACACCCAATTTCATGTTGTTGAGTTGTGTAGTCAACTAATTTTTTAATGCAGTAATCTGAGCAGATATTGCGTAAATTGATACACCTCCAAAACACCTACAACATTTTTAGTAGCACTCCTTGAGTCTGAATGCCACTCTAGATTTCCTTGTGCAATCTAGTTCAATAAAGTATACATCTCATTATATGTCATCTCCAGAGCTTGACCACTAACAGCTGAATCTAGCAAATTTTTTGTGTTATGGTCAAGGGCCTTAACAAAAGTATGAGCTAATACCTCATTAGATTGTTGATGGTGTGGATGGTCCCATAGAAGAGCTTTGATCCACTCCCAATAAAGATATAAATTCTCGCCTGGCTTTTTTTTTAAGCACACAATCTCACTGTGATGTCTCGCATCTTTCCAGATGAAAAGAATTAGATAAGGAATATCCAGGCTAAGTCATCCCAGATTATGATTGAATTTGTCATCTAAGCATTTAACCACTTCTAAGCTTCCCTTAATAGTTAAAAAGGGAATAGTGTCAACCTCATATAATTAGTTGACACACTCGTAGGGATGAAGGTGTCACTGATCTCCAGAAAGATTTGAAGGTGGACTTATGGATCTTTATTTGTAAGCCCGATAAACTGTTGATCAAGAGCTGCACCTATTCTTCTTCAACTCAAAATTACATCCAGCAGCTAGTTTCTGAAAAGGGAAGCTCAAATTTATTGGAAGTGGGATTGCCACTTCTCTAACTATCCTGCAGGCTGCTTGTTCTTTATCCATGAGAGAAGGATTATCTTGATCTTTTTCTATTTGCAGAATTCATGGGAGAAGGATTGCTTCTCTTCTTCATTGATGAAAGCGTTGCTCGAGTTCGAGAATTGGTTTAACCAATTCCCTATCCCTTGCTAGCTTACTAGCCTGAAAACTGATTTCTTGTATATACAAAACCAAGACCATGCATAAAGCACCAAAGAAATCTAAAAAGTAAAACTAAAAATAAAAGAGTTGTCAAATTACAAGTCACCGACAATGGCTCCAAGAACTTGTTGTGCCCTAGCACACACATAAGTGTACGTGGTCTCACAAAGTAGTAAAGTGTCCCTTTAGAATCCAACTATTAATCCAGTTCACTATTGAGATTAAATTGATGCCAAGTAACCAAAGAGACCTTATGATTTGTAAAATCAAAGTACTGTAAACAATGCGGAAAAGTAAAGACTTAAAACAATCAATGGATTTAAGCTCGGGGTTAAAGCCCTATGGAAAATCATACTATGCTATTGAACTTCATTATTTGGATTACTTGTCTTGGTTATTTGTTCGAAGGGTTTATAACACGATCATGGTCTCCCGACCTCTAATCGTCTATCTAACTTAGACATTACAACTATATCGTTGAGCGGAGATGTAATAATCCAATTAGACACGTGAAGATATCATCCTAAATGTTAATCAAACAAATCTTCTAGGTATCTCCCTATCCTAGTCGCTAATTCTAATTCCTTATTTCATAAAGGAATAAGAACTTGGTAGTATCTACCCCCCACATTATATCTTCCTATTTACCCTCTAGAGATCACACGGCCAATAATGAATGTATTCTAAGGGTCATGAATCCTTAAAATAGTTAAAACAAGGGTAAATAAGCAACCATTAATGATAATCAATCCAAACTAAATCAATTCAAAGCAATAGAGTCATGTTATTCGCTTCAACTCTGGAAAGGGGGCATTTAGCCACACACGGCTATAATCATCCTCCAAATATTTGAATACATGATAAAAAACATAAAGAAACTAAAGTTTAAAGAATATTAAGACTAAAAACATATTTTTCATCCTCAATTTTTCCAAGACGTTACAAAGTATCAATATAACATGCATCACATCCTATTTATTGTAGAAACAAATTTGGTTGTATGTGAATTAGGCATTGTGTCACGTTGTCTAGTCATCCTGAGTGAGATTTACATCAAGGTATTTGTCTGAGTCAACTTGAAGTCGTGGCACATTTCATAATCAAGTCATGTTGGGCTCGCAGCTCACATCGCGACTCCATCGTGATACCTCACTGGAAATTGCATTTTCACGTCCAAACTTTGCCTTGCACTTTGTCCTCCATCCCAAGCCTTTGTAGTGTGTTTCCACTCATTTAAAAGCCTTTTATACAACTATATATCACTATAATAAACTCATAAAGCATCCTAAATCATCATACACCACTGATAAGAGATCAAACAACACAATATCAATAATGATGAACTAAAAACACGAGCTAAGACTAGGCTTAGCACATTGATCTTAAGCTTAATGTTTTGACTCTTGGTTTGATTCAATTAACTCTTGCAGATTATAAATAAGTTTTTACACACATAAATACACTATTGAACCATTTGTAACTAATTAAACACATTATAATCTATCGAGATAGACTCGACAAACACCTAGCTCAAGCTAGTAAGACTAGTTTCCTCGATTGAACTCTAAGTGACTCATTTGAGTACAAATTTGTTTGAAATACACCATGAATAATGTAATCACATACTTAAACACTGTAATGATTATTTATTGCATTTTTAACACTTTAAGAACAAAAGTTTCCCTCAAAACAAAACCTAATAAGCTTGAATAATAACATTGAAGTGTATAAAACCACCTCAGATCAGCATGTGAAGTTATGCCATGTTTTGCTAAACCCATTTCTATACTTGGGACATGATGTCTTCCTTAGTACATTGTTATCCATTCTTTATCATTAATTACTATATAAGAGGTGTGACCCTTGTTAACTCTAATTAGTATCTAGAAGTAGATTATGCCGAGTATTGGGTTAAGGCTAATAGATATGTGTAATCTTGTGTAGAACCAAGGCATCACCTAGTAAATCTACTTGACTTGGATAAATGGTTATGTTATGGAATTTCACCTAGTAAAGTAGCTTATGTGATAATTAGTTGTCTTTAATAAATGACTACGACTTGTAGGCTAGAAGCTTAGTGAACTAGTTGGTGGACCATACATAGATAAAATATGGAAACTAGTCCTTATGTTTGTGACATGCTCAATGATAATAGACCTAGTATTGTATAAAGAGTGGTTAAGTTGACGTCAAGTATATGATACCATTGTGGCTTAATTAACGACTTATATAATTATGAGGCTAACTAGAAAATGGCTTTGTGATGGGTTAATAAATAATAGTGTTGGTAATTTGTAGCTTTTCCTTATTTGATGACTAGTAAACTATTAGACTTGCAAACTAATGGCTCATGGAAATGGAGGCTAACTTGTATAAACTAGACATGAAGTTTATTAATGAGTTAGTGATTAAATAACTATATAACCATGTTATGGGGATATCGTCTTGGTTGTGTCAAATTATGGTATTAATGATGATTGTAGACCTCGATAAGAGGTCATGGTGTAAATGTATAACTCGCGGCTTGGGTGAGTTATTTGTGTAGTTGTGCCTTGATATGTTGATGGATTGATCTTTTGGTATACTCTTTAGTGTTATGGGATGCCGTGATGAGTTCTTTGTTTGTTTTCCTTGAGTGTACTTCCCGGTGGTATGGGACATCGTGTTAAGTTCTTTTGATTTATACTCTAATAATGGTAGTTGTATTGATTATGGTAATTACATGATTGTAATTGTCTATATGTGGCTTTACGATTCCAAAATAATTAATCATGTTTTATGAAAATTATGGTATAGGTGGATATAGAATGTCATACTATTGTTCTAGTTGATATGTTATCTTATACAGTGATATCGGAGAAGCTTCAGGTTCGATTTTGTACCTTGAATTTAGGTTATTTTCTTACTTTGTATCATCCTTGTATCATAATTTAGCTCAGTCGGCCGATGATGCCTACTGAGTACTCGTGTTTTAGTACTCATACTATACTTTTATACCTTTTTAGTGCAAACCTGAGTTCTAGTTGCCGTCGTTGAGTCGAGATTGTGCTATGGTAATCATCTGGGAGATAGGGTGAGCTCTTAGAGTTAGAGTTTTCATTTTTACTTCTATCCTTATTGTCTTTTTCATGCAAAATAAATGTATGAGATTATCTAAGACTATTAGATGTTGAGTTGTAATTTCTATTATCAAATCTAGAGATGCTCTTGTACTAATACTATCAGTTCATGATTGGTATTCAAATGTCAGCTATAGTGTTGGCTTACCTACTGGTGGGTTATGGTAAGTGTCATCATGATTTAGAAATTGGGTCATGATATTTTGGTATCAGAGCCTAGGTTTCACCAATATTATCGGTACAAGAGCAAGTGTCTAATAGAGTTATGTAGATCAGAACATTGGCATCTGTTTCCTATCTTCGGGAGGCTATAAGAAATTCTCAGGAGTACCTCACTTCTTTCACTCATATCATGCTAAGAGTCTAAGTTGGTTTGTTGGATATTCTCTTGACTATACTCTTTTTGTAGATTCCCAGGACTCGTGCTATAATTAAACATGAGAAGGGTCTTGAGAACCAGACTCGTGATGTATCCCTAATTAGGGATTAGGGTAGATATTCCTAGAACCCTATCCATGTACCGAAGCTAGAGACCCCTCCACGTCAGCCAGTGATGGTAAGGGACCAACCTAGGCTCCACTAGGATTCATCCCTTCTTCTTTTCTTAGAGATATTTTAATTGAGTTATTGGGTATTATTGATTCTTTGTAGACTACTAGTATAGGAATGCAACCTGTAGCTATATCTTTTGGAGTTGAGGTTCCTCCTATTCTGATAGTTTTTCAGTCGGCAGTCGTTCAGCCAGTTGTGACCTAACCTACTATGTTTGTTGAGGAGCATAAAACGTTGGGTAGATTCTTGAGGTTGGCTCCATCTAGGTTTTTTGGTGCTTCTGGAGAGGATGCATTTGAGTTTCTGACTACTTGTGAGGATAGGCTTCGTGGGTTAGGCCTTATTAAGGATCGTGGTATAGATTACACTATATTTTAGTTAGACTTGTCTTCTTGGCACTAGAGAAAAGGTTTTGTGAGTTCTAGGCCAGTTAGATCCTTTCCTCTCTCTTGGGCTCAGTTCTCCAAGAAGTTCTTTGAGAAGTATATGTCGCACAGCCTTAGATATCATTTAAGAGATTAGTTCTCTAGATTAGAGTAGGTTTTTATGATAGTCATTGAGTATAAGGCTAGTTTTTATGAGTTGGCTAAGAATGTGACTTCTATCTTGGATATTGAGAATGAGAGAGTTCATTACTTTATGAGAGGATTGGGACTTCCTAATGGTTGCTATAGGCAGGACTTTTGCTGAGGTTTTTGATCATTCTAGAATTATGAAGGACATGCGGCCTGAGAGCCATGATAAGAGGCCCAAGTTTCAGGGAAGATTTGGTGGGAGCCATAGTAGTTCCCGATTTAGGGGTGGTATTTTTTATGCTAGACATTCTCTAAGTCTATTTTTTTTATCCTCAGAGTCAGGATAGTCGACCAGTTCAAGAAGCTCTTCAAATAGATGATGAGGGTCAGTTCATTACTAGTGGTCTCCTTAGTAAAGGTGGTGATCAGTCCTTAAGGGGCTCATCTGTAGGCCATGTTAGGCATGGCTGCTATGCCAAATCAGTCAGATCTGTGCGTTCTGGTTTTGCTCATGATTCTTTTTTTACTTATAGACTTCTTCGTCATTTCTATAGAGAGTGCCCTAGTCGTGGGGCTATAGTTATTTTAGACAAGGAAGCTACTCCCATTAGGGAAATTCATCCTTTAGGTAGAGGTAGGTCGCAAGGTCATAGGGCTGGTTACCAGGGTACTCGAGGTGGTACTCATGAATACAGAAGGTCGATAAAGAGCCCAGCCAGGTGGCGGGCATGGTCAATTGTATAAAGTACCTTCTAGACCCGAGGTTGAGACGTTAGATACTATAGTTACATGTGCAATTTTGGTATGCTACAAGTCAGTTCTTACTTTATTTGATTTTGTATCCACTTATTCTTAACATCTGTTTATTATGCACCATGGTTGAACTTGACTAGTGATTTATTATTTGTATCTTTGTGCAAATCTAGTCCCATAGGTAATTCTTTAGTAGTGGATTGAGTATTTAGATCATGTTTTTTGACAATTAGTGATGTTGATACGTGTGCTAATCTTATTATTCTGGATATGTTAGATTTTGATATGATTCTGGGCATGGATTATTTATCCCACTATCATGTAGTCAGTCATGGATTGTTTTGCCAAGACCATTACCATAGCCATTCTCGGCGTAACCCCAGTCGCGTGGCAGGGGGCGATTAGCCACGAGCTGACGGGGATTATTTTTTATTTTTGTGCCAGACGTCTTAAATCGAGGGGTTGCGAGTCTTATCTTGCTTATGTATGTGATACTCGTGTAGAGAGTCTGACGCTTGACTATGTTCCTATTGTGTGTTAGTTTTCTAATATGTTTCCTGCAAATTTTCCTAGTATACCCCTTGACCGTGAGATTGAGTTTTCTATTAACCTTGAGCCTTGTACCCGACCTATTTCTACGGCACCTTACAGTATGGCTCCTAATGATCTTAAAGAGATGAACTCCTAGCTCCAATTTTTTCTTGGTAAAGGTTTCGTTATACCAAGTGTGTCACCGTGGGGAGCCCCTATTATTTTTGTAAAGAAAAAGGATAGTTTGATGCAGATGTGTATTGATTATAGGCAGCTTAACAAGGTGATGGTGAAGAACTATTATCCTATGCCTCGTATTGATGATTTATTCAACCAGCTTCAGGGTGCAGCTGTATTTTCTAATATAGATTTGAGGTTCGATTAGCATTAGTTGAGGATTTGGACTGAGGATATCCTGAAGACAAACTTTAGGACCCGTTATAGTCACTATGAGATTTTGGTGATGTTTTTTAGGCTGACTAATACCCCATTTGTGTCTATGTACTTGATGAATTGTGTATTCATACCCTATCTAGAATCTTTTGTTATCATGTTCATTGATGATATTCTTGTGTAATCGATGAGTAGTAAGGAGTTTGCACAGCACTTGAGGAGTGTGCATGTTTTTTTTGCCAAGTTCTCCAAGTGCGAGTTTTCACTTGAGTCAGTATCGTTTCTTGGACATATAGTGTCCAAGATAAATATTATGGTAGACCCGACTAAGATTTCAGAGATCCATGATTGGGCTAGGCTTACGTCTCCGATTGAGGTTTGCAATTTTATTAGTTTGGTCGATTATTATAGGCACTTTGCTGAGACCTTTGCTACCATATCAGCCCATATAACTAGATTAACCCAGAAGGAAGTTCCTTTTCGATGGTCTGAGGAGTATGAGTCGAGCTTTGGAAATCTCAAAGATTGTCTCACTTCATCCCTAGTGTTAGCTCTTCCAGTTGAAGATGAGGGATTCACAATTTTTTTGTATGTATCTTATGCTGGTATTGGATATGTTTTGATGCTGCAGGGTCGTGTCATTACCTATGCTTCTAGATAGCTTAAGATATATGAGCACAACTACCCCACTCATAATTTGGAGTTGGTGATGGTATTTTTCACGCTCAAGATTTGGAGGCATTACTTGTAGGGTGTGCATTGTGATATTTTCACTGATTATCATAGTCTTCAGCATCTTATGACCCAGCGAGTGATTAATACTCGCTAGCGTAGGTGGATGGAGTTGTTGAAGGACTATTATATTTCCAACTTATATCATCTGGGTAAGGCAAATATGGTGGCTGATTCCATGTGCTGAAAGGTGGTGAGTACGGGTAGTTTGGCATATATATCAGCTTCTCAGAGGCCCTTGGCATAGGATATCAAGTCCTTAGCCAATTTGATGGTTCGCTTTGATATTCCGGATCCTTAGAGAATTTTGGATTGTGTAGAGGCGAGGTCCTCCCTATTTGAGAAGATTTATGATCGTCAGTTTGAGGATAGTAAGTTGTTCCTTCTCCTTGATTGGGTGGTGAGTGGTATGTCTGTGAGACACAACATAGATTCTGAGGGTATCTTGAGATTTCCAGGTCGTATTTGTGTTCCCCGACTTAATGACTTAAATTGGTCGATTCTGCATGAGGCTCACAGCTCTAGCTATTCTATTAATCTCAGTATAGGCAAGATGTATAGATATTTGAGGTATCTTTATTAGTGGGATAGTATGAAGAGAGATGTGGTAGACATGATAGCTCATTGCCTACGTTATCAGTAGATCAAGGTCGAGCATCAATATCCAGGAGGTTTGATTCAGAGGTTACCTATTCTCGAGTGGAAATAGGAATGGGTTACCTTGGACTTCATTAGTTGTTTTTCTCATACTTACAGTGGTCATGATGGTATTTGGGTTATTGTGGATCGTATGATCAAGTCAAAATATTTCCTTCCTATTTAGATAACCTTTAGTGCTGAGAGGTTAGCCAAGATTTATGTTCGAGAGATAGTTTTCTTTCATGAGGTCCTTATGTCTATCATATGAGATAGTGGTTCTGTATTTACTTTTTGGTTTTACAGTTTTGGAGAGCATTTCAGGAGGAGTTGGGTACTCGAGTAGATTTGAGTGCATCCTTTCATCTGCAGATGGATGGTCAGTCTGAGCGGACTATTCAGGTGCTTGAGGATATGCTCTGAGATTATGTTATGGACTTTGGAGGATAGTGGGAATGACACTTAGCATTGGCAGAGTTCCCCTACAATAGTAGTTACCATTCGAGTATTAAGATGGCGCCTTATGAGGTATTGTACGGTAGGAGATGTCTTTTTCCTATAGGATGGTATGAAACTTTTAAGGCTATACCCTATGGAACAGATTTACTTTAGGACTCATTGGATAGAGTCAGGGTGTTTTGGGATAGGCTGAGAGCAACCCAGAGTAGGCAGAAGGCCTACGTCGATCGTAGACTCTGTGCCATGAGATTCAAAGTTGGTGATTGTATGTTCCTTCATGTTTCCCCTATGAGAGGTGTGATGATATTCAGGAGGAAGATAAGCTTATCTTTCTCTATATTGGTCCTTTTGAGATCCTCTGTGTAGTTGGCGAGGTAGCCTATGAGTTAGCTTTACCTCCAGACTTTTCCACTATATATCTGGTTTTTCATTTCTTTATGTTGCGAAAGTATATTCTAGATCCTTCTCACTTACTTAGATGGGACTCAGTCCATTTAGATGAGCACTTGACCCTTTTGGAGGAGCCTGTGCTTATTTTGGCTAGTGATAAAAGGTGACTACGTTCTAGAGAGATTTTGGTAGTCAAGGTTCATTAGAGGCACCACCCGGTAGAGAAGGCTACTTGGGAGATCAAGAGTGAATATGGGCCCAGTATCCTCATTTTTTTGAGACTTCAGGTATCTTCTTTGTCTTTAACTTACGCGGATGAAAGTTCCTTAGTAGTAGATATTGTAATAACCCTTCAGGTCATTGTCCGCGTTCTTGCTTATTTTCACCGATAGAGCTTCTTCATAGCTTTCCCAAGTCATTAGTGACTTGTTGGAGCCGATAGTTTGATTACCTAGAGGTTCATTTGGTTTTTAGAACCACTTTTCCAATTTGAAGACTTCAATTGGTCTAATTGACCAACAGGCAAAACTTTAGTAAAATGGCCTTAAATATGAAATCAGACATCATCAATGAGTCTAAAACATCAAAATCTATGTCGTTACTTATCTCATTTGCTCAAAATGGACTTCGAATGTATCTCAATGCATTGGCCGAAGCCCGAAACCAAGTTCCAAACTTTACCCATAGCCTGGAATAGAGGGAGATACTGCGACCGCGGTGGGAGAGGTGCGAACACAGTGTCGCGATTGCAGCTAAGCAGGTTCCGCAACCGCGCTACCTAAAGCATAGACAAAGCCTATTTAAAGGCTATTTTGCCTAATATTTTGGCCATTTTGTGCCTCTCTCTTGAGTAGTAAACCCTAATATAGTGTAAAATCTTCAAGTGAGTCTTACGGGTTGATTAGGAGCTTGAATAACTTGTGTAATCTATTTTTTTCTACAAATCTAAGGTAAGATTCCTTTAAGTTTGGTATTAATTTTTTGATTTCTAGACCCAACACCCCAAATGGGTTTAGGCTCAATTGTAATCACAATTGTGATTGATTTACTCAAATTTCTTAAGGTTTATAGATCTTTAATGATAGTTGAGAAATGGGTTGGTCTCGAAAACTCATTTTTTGAAGGTGGGGCCCACTTGGAGGTTTTGTGTCATTTTGGATCCATTACACAATGGTGACATAATAGGTATTGTCATTCATGTATTAATGCTTAGATTGTATTGTGATAGCTTGGCTCGTGGAAGAAACTTCAAGAAAAAAGAAGGCAAAGCTTGTTGGGTTGTGAGCTACTTGGACTTAAGGTAGATTAGGCTTACTTGTAGTTAGATTGAGCTAATTTATAGTATATTTATGATATCTTGTGAAATTGGGCAAGGTATTAGATAATAAATGGGTATGATGATACTTGTGATTAGTTGATCCTTATTGGCTATTAAACATAAAAAATGTGATGCTTGACTATAGCCTAGAACCTTTGATAGCTCTATTTGTAGTCTCATGAATAGTATAAGATACTTTAGATTCTCTATTAGAGGAGAAAGATGTTTTTGACTAACCTTAAGAGTATGTTGACCTAGATATGACTAGTTATGAAGTGGCATTAGTGTTTGGGGTGATGTAGAAAGGATACTAGAAGAAGATTTTCCCTCATAGGCCTAGTAAGGATTGATAAGCCATTATGGTGTGATTTAGATAACCTAGCCTAATCCTGGGTAGAAGTTAGTCTTGTAGAAGTGAACTTTGGAATTATTGGGATTTAGGAGTGGGACTTGACCTATCTTAAGCTTGAACTATGTAATTCCTTAGTGACCTAGATACTTAATGAACGTCTAAGTTACATTATTGAGATTAAAATTGTTAAATATGGTTGTCGGTTATGCATGTGGTCAATAGTTGGATAATGTGTATACTTGATTGATTATATTGCTATGACGATATGGATAGCCTTGGAAATTCTTGTAAATTGAACCTATGGCTATGCAATCGTTTGGCCTATTGATGATTTCACCAAGTAAACCTCTAATTATGTTACCACTCTTTCTATGAGCCAAGCCTAATAATTAATATAACGTTTATATGATGGATTTTTCTTTGGGGTTAGTATTGTGAAAATGGGAGTAAAAGAGGCATCTGGAGAGCATGCACTTGACTTATAATTGACTTTCTAATAAACATGCTAACTTGGAAAAGTTGCAATTGTGTATATCATTTAGATACTCATGCTCATGCATCTACTTATATTACGTAGTGATGATTAATAATAAAGTATGATGGTATGTATTACCTTACATCACTTATACTCTATTATTGTGGGTTGCATATGCTTATTGATTTGACTACATATGTTTGTGTATATCATTATGTTGGAGGATATAAGATGTTATGAGGATGCCTGGTGAATCCGAATGATATAATGATGTTATGATGATGACCGGTGAATCTGTAGGATATAATGACGTCATAAGGATGCCCGATGAACCCAAAGCATATATTGATGTTATGATGATTCCTTGTGAATCTAGAGGATATAATAATGTTATGATGATTCCCGATGAATCTAGAGGATATAATGATGTTATGATAATGCCCGGTGAATTCAGAGATTATAATGATGTAATGATGATGGCCGGTGAATTTGGAGGATATCATGATGTTATGATGTTACCCGGTGAATCCAGAAAGGGTAATGATGATATGATGATGCCCGGTGAATCCGTAGGATATAATGATTTTATAATGATGCCCGAAAAATATTAAAGAGGTAATGATATTATGATGATGCCCGGTGAACTCGGAAGAGGTAAAAATGTTATGACGATCTTATGTGTTGTGAGCATATATGAATACATGGATGCATGTGAGATTATGCCCAGTGTGGATAAACCCATTTGTGTACTTGGGACATGATGTCTTCCTTGGTAAATTGTTATCCATTCTTTGTCATTAAATACTAGATAAGAGGTGTGACCCTTGTTAACTCTAATTAGTATCTAGAAGTAGATTATGCCGAGTATTGGGTTAAGGCTAATAGATATGTGTAATCTTGTGTAGAACCAAGGTTTCACCTAGTAAATCTTCTTGACTTGGATAAATTGTTTTGTTATGGAATTTTGCCTAGTAAAGTAGATTATGTGATAACTAGTTGTCTCAAATAAATGACTATGACTTGTAGGATAGAAGCCTAGTGAACTAGTTGGTGGACTATGCTTAGCTAAAATATGGAAACTAGTCTTTAATTTTGTGACATGCTTAATGATAATAGACCTAGTATTGTATGATGAGAGGTTAAGTTGGTGTCTCGTATATGATACTGTGGTGTCTTAATTTATGACTTATATAATTAGGAGGCTAACTAGAAGATGGCTTTGTGATGGGTGAACAAATAATAGTGTTGGTAATTTGTAGCTTTTCCTCATTTGATGACTAGTAAACTATTAGACTTGCAAGCTAATGGCTCATGGAAATGGAGGCTAGCTTGTATAGACTAGACATGAAGTTTACTAATGAGTTAGAGATTAAATAACTATATAACCATGTTATGGGGATATCGGCTTGGTTGTGTCAAATTGCGGTATTGATGATGATTGTAGACCTCGGTAAGAGGCCATGGCGGAAATGTATAACCCATGGCTTGGGTGAGTTATTTTTGTAGTTGTGCCTTGATATGTTGATGGATTCATCTTTTGGTGTACTCTCTGGTGGTATGGGACTCTGTGACGAGTTCTTTGTTTGTTTTCCTTGAGTGTACTTTCCGGTGGTATAGGACATCATGGTAAGTTCTTTTGCTTTATACTCTAATAATGGTAGTTGTGTTGATTATGGTAATTATATGATTGTTAATGTTTATATGTGGCTTTACGCTTCCAAAATGATTAATCATGTTTTTTGAAAGTTATGGTATAGATGGATATGGAATATCGTACTACTGTTCTAGTTGATTAGTTATCTTATACAGTGATATCGAAGAAGCTTCGGGTTCAATTCTGTACCTTGACTTTAGGTTATTGTCTTATTTTGTATCATCCTTGTATCATAATTTGGCTCAGTCGGCCGATAATACCTACTGAGTACCCATGTTTTGGTACTCATGGTATACTTCTGTACCTTTTTGGTGTAGACCTGAGTCCTAGTTGCCACCAATGAGTTGAGATCATGTTGTGGTGATCATCGGAAGATAGGGTGAGCTTTTGGAGTTTGAGTTGCCCTTTTTCCTTCTATCCTTATTCTGTCTGTTGTATTCAAGATGAATGTAGGAGATTATCTAAGACTATTAGATGTTTGAGGTCATGGGATTGGTATTCAAATGTCTGTTGTTTCTTTATGTAATGTCGTTGTTATATTGTGTTCATATACAGTGTCTATGTTGGATATTCCTACCAAGTAACACATTGCATTAGCTCTAGATTATGGTGTTGTCTTACCTACTGGTGGGTTAGGGTAGGTTCCATCATGACTCTGAAATCGGACCATGACAGTTATCTCGTCTCTAATTTTAATGCCATTAAGGGATTCTCGGCAGTCGAACTCATACACAGATAACGCAGTTCATCAAAAAAAACTTTTTAAAATGGTATCAACAGATTGTAACAAAAACACAAGTTGTGCACAAATTTTCTCAGTTAGACATTGCATAATAACACAAAATGCTAATTCATCATTTAAATAGTGACCTAAGGGTTTCGAAACATGGCAACCATAACTCGTGGCGACTGTAGTACACCCCCTACTAAATCATATGCACTGTCTCCATTGCATGTAGCTATGTGAAATAGGGATCAAGGACATACCTGGGCGCCCAGGATGCCACTTCATATAAGATCATTATAGGGACCCTCATATTAGGCCCCACTCTCCTCAAGAGTAGTCCTATCAACTTGCGAGACATCCTGGGCAATCATGGCACCGGTTGTGGCCGGTGCACTCATTGGTAGATCAGGTAGTGATGCTAAATAAATGCCTCTATCAACAACAACAATAGGTTTTGAGCTACTGTCCACCGCCACCATCTCTTGGACCCTCATTTTCCAGTCCTTCTCACTCTGCACACTTGCTTTTTTTGCTGCTTCAATGTTTTCTTCTACAGTACTCATTCTCTTTCTTTTCTTGTTTTTTTATTCTTCCCCTCGTCTTTAATTTTGAGATCCCAGATATTTTCAATCTCTTTCTCTGGCTTAGTCTCTATAATGGTAGGCACAGGGTAAACTGGATGTAGCTCATCAACCAAATTTTGCAGCTCTGCTATCTTGGATTTTACCACTACAATATCAGTAGGATGAACACATTCAAGTTGTCAGGTTATTCTCAGCTTGAAACTATCCATCCATCTCTGTATCATCCTACTTTATTCTTCAATTCTTTTCTCAACCCAGGGTTTTACTCCCGTCTCCATCAACCGCACCTTTGTTTCCACGGTGCTTAATTTTTTTATCACCTCATTCCTTATAGTTTGTCAAAACTTATCTGGACATGGATGTATGTGGTACTGTAGTCTGCGAAGGAGTAGGAGAACTAGATGTACCAGCTACATCAAAAGGCTAGGTCCAAATGTCCCACCCTCAATTGGAGTATCATCTACCTCCGTAAATCCAGCAACTTTAGTATTCTCATCTTTGTTCCAAAGTATATCAACTAGCATCGTTTCTCCTTGTTTTGCCATCATAGCCATGGAATTTTTGCATCCCAAATCAGCCCCAAGTTAGTGGGTTTCTTCGGATTAATTTACTGATCTACTTCTGGAAGTACTGGGACCCCCACATCCAAGAATATTTGAGAGAACAAGCTTGGGAATACCAGAATCACATCAGTACCCACCTCAGTCACGTATTTCTTTGGCAATGAATTGTGCAACATCGAACTCATACCCAGCCATGAGTGCAGCTATTAATGTTGCACAGACTAGTCTAGGAGATTCATCCCTAGTTGTGGGTCACAATATATGTTGGGCAAGAGTCCACCATTCCTTTGCCTCAAAGTTCAGTGTGTTCTTGGTAATCTACTAGGAGTTCACTCCTAGACCACCAACCACCCAACTTGCTCCTCTCCATTTGTAGCAATAATACTTTTAATCCACCCAAAACTCATCATCTTATCTGTCATACCCATTGGTTTCCTTGTTATTTTGCGCCTTTCATCCATGCATACTCAATTTAAGTCCTATTCATCGGCGGTTGGAAATCAGATCCGTGCAAAAATCTTGAAATAGTCTATAGAGAGATATTCACCTGAACATTGCGAATAGTCAATTAAGTGATTGGAAACCACCTTTCCATGAGTTACCTTATGGGTATTGCCTATTTATCTCCCCTCTTTAGGCTACATAGAACTCCCATACTATTGCGAGACTGAATTCAACCAGAGTTGTGGTCATCCATTGAAAACGATATTGTTGGAATCGAGCTTTAATCTCAGGCATCTCAGACATGCCTGCCGCAGTCAACCTTCTCTACAGATATTCCTCTTCTTATTTTTCCCATGGACGGGTTTATTTCTATTCCCTTACTATATGTTTATTGCATCTCGAGATACCCCCACCGTTCAACGATGGGTACCAGAGCAGGTTTGATGGATAATGGAATTTGTGGTGGTGATGGTGGCTCAATGTCAATTGAAGTCACATTCTCTTCACTCTCATTCTCATAAATTTATTCTTTAGAACTAGAGTAAACCTCCTCATTGTTACCACCCTCTTCTTCACCCTCATTATCTTCTTCAGAGCTAGATTCAACCTTCTCATTGTCATTATCATTGTGCTCTTCAGATTGGGACTGTGGATTTGGTGGTAAGGTGCGGGGATTATTCTTTCTTATCCTTTTGGAAGGTGTGTCTTCCATTATAGCTATTTTCTTTCCCCAAGACATTTGTTTTCGTGGCTTAACCTACCCCTTTACTTTATTTGAGGTTATTGCTGGACTCATCGGTGTCCTTGTTCACCAATTTGTAATCGTACTTTGGGGCAGGTTTCATCTAGTTATTTTTCTTTGGAATTTACTTCGATGATAAATCACCCTTTGGAGTTATGAGTACCTGTTTGTACAAGCTCAATTAGTGAATTCTAAGAAGAAAAATGGAAAATAAGAAATTTTAGTGTCAGTGTACATGAACTGGACTCATTATGACTTAGGGGTATGAGTCATAAAGACTGGGTACGACTCATCTGGATGAGTAGTAATATAGACATAAGCCAGGTTAGTGGTGGTTGGTCATATTACAAGTCCTCCTAATGAGACGTAATGTTAGACCATGACTCATTACCAAACTTATAAGCTGACCAGAAACATTTCATATATGGCATAACCATACCCAGTCATTATGACTCCTTACTATGAGTCCAAGGGATTGATTATGACTTATTCAAGTGAGTCGTAGTGATACCAAAACCCACAATCTTCTAATCCGTTATGTTACCAGCGGTTATGGGTCCCGTAACGACTCATTAAGTGTGTTTATATGTCGTTAGGAGTCCCGTATCAACTGCAACATGGGGGTTTAGACTTAGTTAGTTCCAACTACTCAATCCCACAATAACAATATACATTACAACATAACTCAGTACTTCTAACATTCACCCCTAAGCATATTTTACAGCACAAAGTCTATTCTCACTCCCATTACACAATATATAGCACAATGTTAAAGAATAAGGTTCGATTTCCTATCTATGCACATATTTGATTCAATAAATCCAAGATCCTTGTATCATTTTTTAATAACTAGAGCTTTTAAGCATGAACACTTAGTTGTGGATTTCTTGACTGCAAACAACTTTAGACCCTAATCTTGATGAAATTTTTGAATTATGGGAGCAATGAACTTGGTTGATTTTGTGTTTTATAGTGAATATGGAGTACTTTGGAGTTTTTCTAGCTATAAATAATGGAGGGAGTTCAAAAATAGAAAGGTTGGGTTCCCATTTTTGTTGACCATTCTATTTTAAATAGCAATTTGGACCAGTCGACTCGCGATGCCTGACTCGTAACCATTTTTAACGGGATTCAGACTCCCTTAGTAAAGACTGGAACCTTACCTAGGTCTCCAGTCATTACGACTCAATGTGACGAGTCATAGTCATGGACTATGAATCGTTCTAAGAGTCATAGTGACTCCAAAGACAAATTACCTGAAAGTGATTTAAGTTCTAGGTCCTTACGACTCTTGTTTACAAGTCATAATGTCTGGTTATGAGTCTCGTAAGAGCCTCGTATGATCTGATTTTAGTAATTTTTGATTGGCTCCTGCAATATCCATTCCTGCATGCTGAACACACATGTTACCCTATAATTTAATAAGTACAAAACATGGGTTGCCTTCCAGGAAGCGCTTGATTTAATATCGCGGCACGACTAAGTTACCTTGGTTAATCAGACTTCCCAAGTCTCAAATCCTCAATTACCTTAACTTTCTCAGTGTTACCCAATATAGTTCTTTACCCTTTGCCCATTTACTTTGAATGGGGCTTCACCATCACGCTTCAATTCTAAAGAACTATATGGAAACACTCTCACCACAGTAGATGATCCATACCATCTAGAGTTTAACTTGCCTGGAAATAGGCAAAGTCTCAAATTATACAACAATACCTGGACATCTCGTTCAAATACTCTATTCTCAATTTTTCGATCATGATGCAGCTTCATCTTCTCTTTGTATAGTGAAGAACTCTCATAAGACTGTAGTCAAAATTCATCCAACTCATTCACCTTACTTATTCTTTTCTTTGTTGTATCATTCCATACAAAGTTCAACCTCTGCAACGCCCCCAGTGTTTTTTACTCAAGTTCAACAAGCAAGTGACTTGCCTTACCATTCACCAACTGACATGGAGAAGCACCTATGGGGGTCTTTAATGTTGTTTTGTAGGCCCATAATGCATCATCAAGCTTTCTTGACCAATTATTGTTATTGGCATTAACAGTCTTTGCTAGAATGGACATTATCTCTCTGTTGGACACTTCAATCTGTCCGCTAGTCTAAGGGTGATAAGATGTTGCCACCTTATTCTTTACACTATACTTTTTAAGCAAATTTTTTAACATGAGATTGCAGAAGTGTGACCCACCTTCACTAATGATTGCACGTGGCGTTCCAAATCAAGAAAAGAGGTATTTCTTTAGAAAGGTGGTGAAACTTCTTCCTTTATTATTAGGGAACGCAACTGCTTCCACCCATTTAGACACATAGTCCACTTCCACAAGGATATATTTCATACCAAATGAGCTCACAAATGGTCCTATGAAATCCACACCCCATAGATTAAATAATTCCAATTCTAAAATAGGGGCCATAAAAAGTACATGGAACCTAGAGATATTGCCTTGATGTTGGCATTGGTCACAGGCTGAAGCAAAGTCATGAGTGTCCTTGTATATCTTAGGCCAGTAGTACCCATATTACAATATCTTTTGGGTTGTGCGGGTTTCTCTATGATGACCCCTAACTAGTGAAGCATGACAAGCCTCAAGAATGCTCATCATCTCAACTTCTAGAATGCATCTACGAATAACACCATCCACACAGATTCAAAATAAGTAAGGTTCATCTAAAAAAACTTCCTTACCTCATGCATAAATCTCTTCATCTGCTGGAAGGAAAGATCATTTGGAACGAGATCACTAGCCAGGTAATTTTTAAAGTCGACAAACCAGGAAATTAGGTCTTGCGATGCTACCAAAATTTGCTGGTCTAGAAAAGTATCATTGATTTCAAGCCCATTCCCTACTTTTTACATTTCTTCATCCTCAATCCTGGACAAATAATCAGCAAATTGATTTTGTTTACCCTTTCAATCTCTTACCTCAAAATCAAACTCTTGTAGCAAGAGGCCCCAACGGATCAATCTAGGCTTTACATATTTCTTCACCATCAAGTATCTCTGGGCTACATGATGTGTATGCACAACAACCTTAGTGCCAATTAAATAAGACCAAAATTTCTCAAAGGCAAAAATCACTGTTAATAGCTCTTATTCATTCATAGAATAATTCTTTTGAGCAGGGTTTAATGCCTTGCTAGAATAATAGATTGGGTGCATAATCTTCTCTCTTCTTTGGCCTGGGATAGCACGTAGAGCCACACCACTTGCATCATACATGATCTTAATTGGCATAGACCAGTCAGGCAACACAATGATAGGGGCTGACACCAGGCGATCCGTCAAACTCTCAAAAGCTTTCAAATATGCCTCATCAAAATAAAACTTCATCTCTTTCTCAAGAATTTTGCACAAAGGATTTGCAATCTTTGAGAAATCCTTAATGAATCACCTGTAAAAACCTGCATGGCGCAAAAAACTTCAAATTCCCTTTACTAAAATTGGTGGTGGCAGCTTCGTAATAACTTCAATTTCTTCCTTGTCAACCTCTATACCTCTTTTTGAGATCTTGTGCCCAAGAACAATTCCTTATTTCACCATAAAGTGGAACTTATCCTAGTTTAGTACCAATCTTCATTCGTCACATTGACACAGAGTGTTGGCCAAGTAAATCAAATAGTCATCAAAAGAATCAGCAACTACAGAAAAATCATCCATAAATACATCAGTGGTGTCTTCTACACTGTCAGAGAAGATGGGCATCATACATCTCTAAAATGTCGCTGGAGCATTGCGCAACCTAAAGGGTATTCTCTTGAATGAAAATCTCCCATATAGGCAGGTAAAGGTTGTCTCTCTTGAACTTTGGGAGCAATCATGATCTGATTATTCCCTAAATAGGCATCCATAAAATAATACCAACCGCTTTTCATAAGTCTGTCCAACATCTGATCCATGAAAGGCATTGGGAAGTGGTCCTTTTGGGTCCATATGTTCAACTTTCTGTAGTCCATGCACACTCTCCAGCCTGTGAATGGTCTTATTGCCACAATCTTATTTTTTCATTTGGCACTACTTTAATGTTACCTTTCTTTGAGATACATTGTATAGGACTGACTTACTTCCTATCGGCAATGGGATAAACAACACTAGCGTCTAACAACTTAATGATCTCTTTCTTCACCACCTCCTGCAGAAGAGAATTCAATCATCTTTGGTGCTCAATAATTGGTATACAATCCAGTTCAAGTTGGATTTGTGAACATTCATGGTGGAATACCCATAATATCCACAATATTCCACCCTATAGCTCGTATGAACTTTTGTAATACAGACAATAATGCTTTAATCTCAGTCTCCATTAAATCCATAGTAATAATTACTGGCAATGTGTTGTTGGCCCAAGAAAAGCATAGCACAAATAGGATGGGAGGGCCATCAACTCTAATACTGGTGGTTGTTCAATTGATAAATGAGCGACAAAAGTGGTTCTATTCATTATATACAGATCAAGCTTCTTTGGAGCATAAGTTTATGAACTTCTCTCATACAGAGAACCAACCATCTTTTCATACTTCTCAATTCCATCACTATCAAAATTCAAAATCATTATTGCTAATGCTTCAACATCCATCCTCTCTTCAGTTGCAATAGTCAATATATAAACTTCGTCATCAATGGTGTGTATAATAGACATAACTCTCATATCATTTGATTGTTGCATTGACTATCATACATTGAAGATTATATGTTCATAATTGAGTCTGAACCTCATATGTCCTAACTCCATATCAACCAACGCCCTACCCATAGCTAGGAAGGGTCTATCCAAGTTGATAATGACTTGGAAGCCTACCTCACTATCAAGTATCACGAAATCAGCTGGGAAAATAAAATAGGCCACTTTTACCAACACAACATAAAGAATACCAACTGGCTTTTTCACAGTTTGGTCGGCCACCAACAATCCCATCGATGTTGGTTTCGGTGCTCCTAAACCCAACTTCTTAAACACAACCAGTAGAATAAGATAAATGTTTTCTCCTAGATCACATAAAGCTCGAGAGAAGTTTAAAGACCCAATAGTGAATGGAATGGTGAAGGCTCCATTGTCCTCTTTCTTCTCCACTAATGGACTATAGGCAACAACACTACAGTGATGAATATTTTTCGTAGGCTCATAGCTCACAGTCTGCTTTCTAGTGACTAGATCTTTCATGAATTTTGCATAGTCTAGCATTTGCTCCAATTCCTTAACTAATGGAATGTTTACCAACATCTCCTTCAACATAGACTAAAACTTCTAATATTTTATCTCATCTTTCTTCTTTTCCAATCTCTGAGGATAAGTGGTTGAGGTATTGTAATAGTCTTTAGAATAGGCTCCTCAACCTTTTCCTTACCTTTATCTTCCATAATACTATCCTCAATATTGAATTATTTCCTTTCTTCTACATTAGGCGCTTCCTCAATAGAAACAGGATCAACATCGTTCTTTGACTCCTTCAAAGTGAGCATGGGCAGATATATGGTAGTTTTACCACTCTGAGTAGTAATGGAATAGTGATGACTATTATTTATTGGGTTCTGCATTGTATTACTAGAAAGAGTGCAAGGTTTCCTTTGATTCAACATAGCTGACATCTGGTCTAATTGCTGCTCCAGCTATTTGATTGTGGTAGCATGAGACTCAACATTCTAATTCAACCCTAATAAATCTACCTTAATCTCCTTAAGACAACTCTCTTGACTTTCTTGAACTTTTACTAATTTTGACAACATTGGTTTCATTTTGGACTAAGTATCTCGGCTACCTGGTGGAACATATCTATCACTTTTCTCTTTGTACTTATCTTTGCCCCTCCAAGAAACATCTCGTTCTCTACTTCTATCTCGGTACCTATCACCATAATGGGTCCAACCTTGGTTCCCTTGACCTTTGGCTCGGAAACCCGCCACTTTGTGATCCAAATACTTTGCTTCCTCATCTGTATCAGATTTGAAAGCTTTGGAGATTGATCCATATTCCACTACTGTATACACCTTTTCAGTCGTCATTACTGCAATTTGTTTTGAAAGCAGCCCAATATTAGTTTTGAGTTGTACTACTATATTATCACTAACTCTATAGTCACTTAGATCTCTAATAGCATATGTACTAGCCCCTCTATCAGCCTCCCTTGTATACCATCCTCGGTAAATGATAAAAATCTTATCTAATATCTCTTAGGCGATCTGCCAAGTTTCCCACAATCCTAGTTAAGGAATTTACCACTCATGTTAGTGCAAAAATCCATGATAATCAATGAAGAACACATGTAATTAATTAAACAATGCTAAAAAGATAAACTCCATGATTTCTAATTGAATACAAAACCAAGTATCTCAAGAACAAAATATCAATGATCAAAGTATGCTAATAGTAATACCCCGAGAAATTTTTCGTTGAAATTTTGTGCGTAAACGTGTTGGGTTCTATCTTCTAGAATGAATTATTAATTTTCTGTACAGAATGTCTTAGATTATGACCCACCATTGCGTAGATTATTGAATAATATTTCCAACGATATATGGATCATCCAAAACGGACACCCGAGCGATGAGTTATGAACATTCCGATCGAACTGTGAATAGTAGTGAACAGTAAAACATGCAGGAAAAAAAGTACTGAGGCCTGGCGTATTTTTTCTCCAACTTTAAATGATCATAACTCCTTGTACATAATGATCTGGGTGATCTACTTTATATCAATGGAAAGATCTGCGAGTCCTCTTTCTGATGAAATTGGTTTCATCCAATTTTTCTATCGGAGCAAAAAGTTATGGTCGATCTACTTCAGACTATCAAAAGTGAATTTTTGGGTCAACTTCAAACAATCATAACTCCTCGTACACAATGATCTGGGTGAGATACTATATATCAACGGAAATATATGAGAGTTCTATTTCTAATGAAATTAGTTTCATCCAATTTGGATATCGGAGTAAAACGTTATGGTTGATCTACTTCAGACTATCAAAATAGTCCACCAAAGGACAAATGTGAGAATTATTTGATTTTTAGGGGCATTTTGGTCATTCTCCCTCACCCAAAATCCATCCAAACCCTATATTAAAGCCTATTAGAAGCATTATATGTTATATTTCATCAAATTCCCTCAAAAAGAAAATCCTAAGCTCCTACATCCAACTTCAAGAACCTCCAAAGTTCACCATTAATTCTGCAAATTTATTCAAGATTCCAAGTTCCTAGTTCAAGAACTTCAAGAACCATCATTCAAAGGCACGATTAACATCTCAAAAATGAGTATCGATCTAAAGTTCATCATTCAAGGTATGTGGGGTTTTCAATAAGAACTCTCTTTCGTTCTTGTACCCAAAAGTAATTTTCCTTACAAGGACATGATTTTTATTTGATTTTTTTATGAATTTGAATCATGAACCCATATCTTATGATAATTATTATAAAATCTTGATGTTTATGAATTTGAAATATGAATTTTCATGTGTGGTGATATAAAGCATGAATCTTGAACGATATTTATCATGATTTTGATATTTGGGTCACGAACCACATTTGAAATTATGTTTTTGAGAAAATTTGTGTTATAAGCACGTTGATGTTGAATATTTGAAATGTTTTGAATGATTTGACCTTTTGTTCGTGAATTAGTTATTTTGAACTCGACTGTGAAAGAAATCCACGTTTTTATTGATTATGATAAAGGGGTAGCAAATTGGCTCCCGATGAAAATTGTTGAAGTGTTTATTGTGGATTTTCTTTAATGTGAGCCTGAGGCTGATTTAAATTTCTGAGCAAAGTCTGGGAGTAATCTTTAGCACCGAGTGGGAGGTATAAAGTGACCTTACTTTCCTAGAACTGCGTGCCTCGGTAGGATGTGAGCCTGAGGCTGATTTATATAGTGATCACTAGTATTTTTGAATTGATACTGGAAGTCCTACTCCGATGGCAAGGATAGGACGGCTCTCCCCAACGTGGGTTGTACATTGGACTCCATGTAGCTCACATGGTTTATGTCGGTTATAGGATCTCCCAATGTGTGTGTGTGTACTCTTCTATCTGAGATAAAGACATATTTGCTTAAAAGGCTGAGTTTGAGAAAGTCATTATTCTTAAAAGATTTAAGGAATATATTCTAATGAGAATTGACATGAGATTTGATTATTGTGATGATTTGAAATTGAGATGAAAGTGAATTGAGAACGTATTGTAATGACTCACTTGTTTTACTTTACATGTATTATTCATCCATGATTTTGATGATTTAATTCGAGCTAAGTGAGTCATCTATATCAGCATGCATAATTTTATAAACTGTGATGATATTAAGATATTATTTTATATATGCATTGCACCCTCATATGCTCGGTATCTTTCCATGGTACTGACCCACATATTCGTATGTGGGCTACATTTTCTCGGAATATAGGTACAAGGTATAGTTGCACCTTCGGATCCAGTCAGTTTGTGGTATCCAGTCAGCAGGCATCCTTTTGATTCAAGGGCTTGGGTTAGTTATGCAGAGTGTATAGTGTTGTATTTTCTTTATTCAATCGTATTGAGTTGGGATAGTCGAGCGTCATGACCCGGCTACCTAAAGTCAGTACTAGTAGAGGCTTCATAGACAGTCAGTAGAAGTTGATGTATTTTGTTTCAATTTTGGTTGTAAAGGCAGAATTGTAATCCTGTAAAATTCCATTTTTATATCAATCAGATTCAGAAAAGAGTTAATTTTTGCTGATTTGTATGGATTTGTATTTTTATTCAGTTACTTATGAGTTATGCTAGTAGAAGGGTTAGCTTGAGGTCACTTGTGACCCTAAGCACCATGTGACGTCTCGGGACCCGATTTCGGGGCGTTACAAACTTGGTATCAGAGCCAGGTTTCAAGTGTCCTAGGGTGTCTATGAAGTCGTGTCTAGTAGATTCTTGCGAAACGGTACGGAGACGTCTGTATTTTTCTTCGAGAGGCTACAGGGAATTTAGGAAATGTTTCTCTTCTTTCAAGTCTAAGATTGTGCTATAAAAAGGTTCTCCAAGAAGCTTATATATAGATTCTCATCTTACTCTATTCTGGCCAACTCTGCCTCATTTTCAATGTATCAGAAACAGTTAAGCTTAATTCTCCGTAGATAGTTATGGGATTGTAAGAGAGCTAGAAATTATCCTGTTAGTGCTTTTGAGTTCCAAAGATTGAAGTACTTTATTCATGTTCATAAAAGTCGTGAACTAAGCCTAGGTTAGATGTGATTTCAGATTCCTCCTCAGAATCTATAATGTTAATCTATACTTCTCCCTCTATGTATTATTTTTGAGATAACATGATTCGTAAGCTCCAGTTCTTCCCCAGGTAATGCCTCTATATTTTCTAGAAGAAATTTCAAAAGTTACACAAAGGGCTTGAGAGGAGCTCTCTAGTGTGTTAAGTTCCTTAAGTTAAAAGTTATGCCCTCATTCTTATGAGTTATTTAATTAAGACAGAGTAAGGTGTATTCTTAGATCGTTGAATATTGTGTGTCAAGTTTCTATCTCTTGTATTATGTAATCTTGTTATCATTATGTTTGTGAAAAATCAAAGTCTAGTGAAGCCGTGTGGGGCTCTTTCGATTCATTAGCATAGCTTCTTTGTTATTCATCTCATTTTCTTGTTCAAAATACAAACCAAAGTCTAGTGAATCCATGTGGGGCCTATTTCGATTCACTAGCATAGTTACTTTGTTATTCATATAACTTTCTTGATCAAAACACAAAACCAAAGTCTAGTGAAGCCGTGTGAGGCCTATTTCGATTCACTAGCAACTTGTTATTTATCTTGTCGTTCCTGTGTTTTTTGAAAGTGTGGGTTTAGAAGTGTAGTGACAAGAAAGGTGGTAAGGGCGATTTATTGAATATGTATATATGAATTTTTGCTTATGATTAAATTAGTAATAAAGTGATATACCCTTGTTTGTTAGTTTAGTGAAAGTTAGAAGAGGAGTTATTAGTTAAGGTGGATTGTTGTTTACTTAGGGTAAGGAAAGAGTTATTGATGGTATTTATGGTGTTAGAAAGTATAGGTTATTGATGAAAGTACTTGGTGGGTAAGTGTTGTTAATCTAGGCGCTCTCCAGATTGCAAGAGGAAGTTAAATTAAGACGTAGAGAGCTATGAACTATGTTAAGTGGTGTATGAAGGATAGATAGTAGTGACGGGTGAAATAAGGATGTGTTAATGGATTGTGAATAAGATAGGCTATATGATTAGGACCAATTATTATTGTTATGAATTTTAAGTGGGCTAGTGTTCATGGATGTGTTATTTTATAATCTTCACGTGGGAGTTATGCGTGAGATGGAGTTGTAAATTATGTGAAGTGTGAGACCTTAAGTTTGAACGATTGGTGATCATGAAGCCGAATGTGACGGTTTACGGATTAATGGTATTAGTTGCTGAAGTGACCTAATAGGCTTGAACAGTGTACACAAAAGTTTAAGTGTAGTTGACTTGTAATTAAGTTTAATATTATATTATGATGAGAAAGTTCACCCAAGATATTATGGGACTGCTTTAATTTCGAGGATTAGTGTATGTGGTGTAGTGAGTCATGCCATGGGATTGTTAGATGGATTAATACTAGTTAGACGATGGATGATGTTTTGATGGCTAAGTTAAGGCGAGGCGTATGATTGGAAATGTTGAGCCTCTTAAGTGTGATTTTAATTCTTATGGGTTAGAAACATAAGTTCATAGGCATGGTATTAGAGGGAGAAGACAGAAGTAGCATGGTCTATCAAAAGGTTAGAAAGTATTCAAGTTGAGCTAATAGAAATAAGAGTTGAAGCACTAGATGGTGTACATTCCGGCGATAGAGATATTCGTGGAGATTTAAAATTAGTAAGCATTTGAGAATTTGAGTGGTGGCTTAAAGCTAAGGGGGAGATGATAGAACAAGTAGTCAAGTCAAGCTTTTACATTTTAGTAGAAGTACCAATAAGTTGTAAATTTGCTGTGAGAAAGATCGGTGCTTGACCCAATGTTATTTCAGTATTTTTAGTTGTCCCAAAACCTACTCATGCTTTACATTTCAGTTCCATGATCTTAATTCATGTTCATACATGTGATGGAGAATTACATACTCTTCTAGTTTCCAAAAAGGAGAAATTCCAGTTCTTCTAGCAGTTGGAATCACATTCCATAAGTTATGAGCTCTAAATTCAGGGCATGCCTCCCATGACTCATATACTCAAGTTTTACAGTATGTTCAATTCCAGTACTCAGTAAATACTCTTATTGATCAGTGAGATTCAGTTTTCATTATGGGTGTCTTCAGTATTGATACCTTAATGAACCCATTGTATTTGATATTTTATTCCTAAGGCCTCAATAGAGAGAGTCAAGTTATTTACATTATCCTTTCATGTTTTCAGGTCTTCATGTTTTAAAATTTTGTGACCTTTTCATTAAGTTAAGCTAATGGTGTTGAGCAGTTGTCTAGAAGGGAGAAAGGATACTTCCTTATCTATGATAGAAGGTGGTGTGCTCACGGCGGTGAAGTGAAGTTAGATTGAGGCTAAGTCCTTGATACATGCCGTGGTTATTTGAAGTTTTAAATGTTTATTTGGAAAGATTGTTGTGCGTTGGTTTTATGCACTTCTATGAGGTTGTAGGAATAGTAATACAGAGTTTTTGTGTATAGTTCAATTGGTTGAGAAAATGTTATGTGTGTCATTTAAAGAATTGACCAGTATGTGTGAATAATGTAGTTGATGGAATCTTAGAGAAAGCGAGGAAGATGCTTTATGAGTGTTCGTTTAGAGGTGCATGTGCGAAGTGCGTAGTATGTGGTTATGAGTATAGGCTTGAATGTTATTGTTGTATATCTAAAAGAAAGCACCGCAAGTTAGCGGATCCCTAGTATAAGATTGTATGTGGTTGTTGGAGCAGTAATAAGAGTTATGTTTGAAGTGAGGAGTTGTGAGGCTCAGTGTGTATTGAGGTTCATGATATAGATTAATATAATAGTGTTATGTGGTATATCTCATGAGTACTTGGAGTTAGGATTGAACATAGTCGAGGGAGAAGTTGGGAAGTGTTGCTAAGTTTGGAAGCAAGGAGTTATGTTTCCCAAGAACTAGAAATTCCTATCTTAATTTATGCCATATGGGTCCTTGTTCCCATACGATAGGATTGTATCAAATTAAGGTTCATTTTCTCCCTGAACAATGTCATTTCAATCTTGTGGAGGGAGTGTTGAGGGACGTTTCATTTGGGCGCAAGTGATCCTTATTTTGATGAGATCCCCTTCGAGACCTTTGATTCTTAGTCTCTAAATAAACCAAAGATATCGATTCCTTAAAATCAGTCTCCTTTGTTTAAGATCCAACTATGTGACCATTCTCATTATGAATCGCATGTTCTATGAAGTATTCGGAAGTTTGGAGTGAAGTAAGTGGATTGACTTCGTTATCCCAGCCTTTTGTCATCATTTCCATGGTACTCTGTACTTATTCATCGACATTCGAGGATGAATGTTTCCAAGGGGGAGATGATGTAATACCCCGGGAAATTTTTCGTTGAAATTTTTTGCGTAAAAGTGTTGGGTTCTATCTTATAGAATGAATTAAAAAATTTTCGTGCGAAATGTCTTAGATTATGACCCACCATTGCGTAGAGTATCAAATAAGCTTTCCAACAATATGTGGATCATCCAAAACGGACACCCGAGCGACGAGTTATGAACATTCTGATCGAACCGTGAATAGTAGTGAACAGTAAAACGTGCAGGAAAAAAGGTACTGAGGCCTGGTGTATTTTTTCTCCAACTTTAAGGGATCATAACTCTTTGTACATAATGATCTGGGTGATCTACTATATATCAACGAAAATCTCTGCGAGTCCTCTTTCCGATGAAATTAGTTTCATCCAATTTTTCTATTGGAGCAAAAAGTTATGGTCGATCTACTTCAGCCTATCAAAAGTGAATTTTTGGGTCAACTTCAAACGATCATAACTCCTCGTACATAATGATATGGGTGAGATACTATATATCAAAGAAAATATATGAGAGCCCTCTTTCTAATGAAATTGGTTTCATCCAATTTGGATCTCGAAGTAAAACGTTATGGTTGATCTACTTCAGACTATCAAAACAGTCTACCAAAGGACAGATGCGAGAATTATTTGATTTTTAGGGGCATTTTGGTCATTCTCCCTCACCCAAAATCCATCCAAACCCTATACTAAAGCCTATTAGAAGCATTATATGTTATATTTTATCAAATTCCCTCAAAAAGAAAACCCTAAACTCCTACATCCAACTTCAAGAACCTCCAAAGTTCACCATTAATTCTGCAAATTTATTCAAGATTCCAAGTTCCTAGTTCAAGAACTCCAAGAACCATCATTCAAAGGCACGATTAACATCTCAAAAATGAGTATCGATCTAAAGTTCATCATTCAAGATATATGGGGGTTTTCAACGAGAACACTCTTTCGTTCTTGTGCCCAAAAGTAATTTTCCTTACAAGGGCATAATTTTTATTTAATTTTTTTATGAATTTGAAGTATGAACCCATATCTTATGATGATTATTATGAAATATTGATGTTTATGATTTTGAAAGATGAACTTACATGTGTGGTGATATAAAGCATGAATCTTGAACGATATTTATCATGATTTTGATATTTGGGTCGCGAACCCCATTGAAAATTGTGTTTTTGAGAAAATTTGTGTTATAAGCACGTTGATGTTGAATATTTGAGATGTTTTGAATGATTTGACCTTTTGGTCGTGAATGAGTTATTTTGAACTCGACTATGAAAGAAATCTACGTTTTTATTGATTATGGTAAAGGGGTAGCAAATTGGCTCCCGATGAAAATTGTTGAAGTGTTTATTGTGGATTTTTTTTAATGTGAGCCTGAGGCTGATTTAAATTTCTGAGCTAAGTCCGGGAGTAATCTTTAGCACCGAGTGGGAGGTATAAAGTGACCTTACTTCCCTAGAACTATGTGCCCCCGTAGGATGTGAGCCTGAGGCTGATTTATATAGTGATCACTAGTGTTTTTGAATTAATACTGGAAGTCCTACTCTGATGGAAAGGATAGGACGGCTCTCCCCAACGTGGGTTGTACGTTGGACTCCAAGTAGCTCACATGGTTTATGTCGGTTATAGGATCTCCCAATGTGTGTGTACTCTTCTATCTGAGATGAAAACATATTTGCTTAAAAGGCTGAGTTTGAGAAATTCATTATTCTTAAAAGATTTAAGGAATATATTCTAATAAGAATTGACATGAGATTTGATTGTTTTGAAGATTTGAAATTGAGATGAAAGTGAATTGAGAACGTATTGTAATGACTCACTTATTTTACTTTACATGTATTATTCATCCATGATTTTGATGATTTAATTTGAGCTAAGTGAGTCATCTATATCAGCATGCATAATTTTATAAACTGTGATGATATTAAGATATTATTTTATATATGCATTGCACCCCCATATGCTCGGTATCTTTCCATGGTACTGACCCACATATTCGTATGTGGGCTACATTTTCTCGGAATGTAGGTACAAGGTATAGTTGCACCTTCGGATCCAGTCAGTTCGTGGTATCCAGTCAGCAGGTGATGAGTCCTTTTGATTCAAGGGCTTGGGTTAGTTATGCAGAGTTTATAGTATTGTATTTTCTTTATTCAGTCGTATTGAGTTGGGGTAATCGGGATTCATGACTCGGCTACCTACAGTCAGTACTAGTAGAGGCTTCATAGACAGTCAGTAGAAGTTGATGTAATTTTGTTTCAATTTTGGTTGTAAAGGCAGAATTGTAATTTTGTAAAATTCTATTTTTGTATCGATCAGATTCAGAAAAGAATTTCTGCTGATTTGTATGGATTTGTATTTTTATTTAGTTTCTTATGAGTTATGCCAGTAGAAGGGTTAGCTTGGGGTCACTTGTGACCCTAAGCACCGTGTGACATCTCGGGACCCGATTTCGGGGCGTTACACTAATAGTAATGTAATAGTTCTTTCAAAGTACCTAACCTAATAAACGAATAACCCTAAGTTATTTATAGTATCTTAACATAATAAAGAAATCCAAATAAAAATGGAATATAAAAATAAAGTTTGTAATCATTATGACTCGAAAGGTGTCTTTACGAGTCGTATGTTTGATAGTCGTCGGTATTCCAATGTAATTTCATCTTCTAGATTTCAAGCATCTGTTGTTATTACGATTCCTCACCATGAGTCATAGCCAATCCTTACATCACTAGTTATTAGTTGTGCCTTAAACTCCAGGACTTTGAATACTGGTTTCTTTATGATTATTCACTATAAGTCATAGCCAGACCTTATGACTCGTAGTCTTGTTGGACTACAATTTGGAATTCAGCATAGCTCACTGTTCTCTTTATGGTTGAATATTATGACTCGTATTCACTCTTTATAAGTCATTATAATCTGATACTTAGCTCCTCCAGCTTAGCCTTAGCCACTGTCATCTTTATGAGTTGGGCTATAAGTTGTATATGTCTCAACAACTTGTAGTCTGACCAACAGTTTATCTTTTTTAGACTCTTCTTCAATCTTCTAAACTCAAGCCACTTTCTACCTAATTTTCCTGTAACTATGCAACAAACAGTATCAAATCCACAAAACTAACTTAAGTCTAAGCATAAATTCCTCGTTTTAAGCATTGAATGTGCCATGTTTCCAAGGAAAATCATGGGGACAACGAAGAAATAGTTGAGATCTTATCTTGGATAAACTAGTAGGGTTACCCTTATGACATGGATATAATTTTCTTAGGCCTCTATGAGAAGCATATTCCTTATGACATAAGAGAGAGTTTTTTGGATTAGTTTGATAATATCGAGCAGGGTATCATAATAGTCACTTATTATGAGATGAGGTGTCATGCTCTATCTTAGCATTTATTAATAATTATACCTTTTGAGGACCATCATATTATGAAGTTTGTGAAGGGGTTGACCACTCTTCTTCATTTGGTTATAGAGTAGTTAATGACTATTGTGGGTATTTTTTAGTATATAGTGGACTATGTTAAAAGTATTTTATAACATCTATCTATCTTTCCTATAGGGCAGCGACAAGTGTATTTATAGACATGTTAATTCATTGGTGTGTTATTTTGAAGTAGAGATTTCACAGGCAGGGATTAGCATTATCAACCTAGAAGGCCAATTTATGCAGCATTATAGATTTCAGATGATGGTTACTCATGATACAACAACAAGGTTGGCAAAGTTTAGGATAGGTTTCTTCAAGATCTTACTCTAGGTTTTTAGGTCATAGAAGTTACTCTAGTTTGTCTAGACCATAGCATCACATTTTTATAAAAAAGAGTTTTATTATTATGGTGACTTGGGTCATCTCATGAGAGATTTCCCCTAATGAAGACAGGGTTACCCAAAGTAGGGTCTTAGATAAAGACTTATTGTGCACTACTACCATCATCTATAGTCGGTGTGTAAAGTGGTAGAGGTGGTTCTTGGGTTATAAGGGGTAGATCTCAAATAGTTCTTAGGGGTGTTTGTTAACCCACTTAGTTTGAAGGTGGGTGTGCACAGTCTTATGCTTTTCTGAGTAGACCCGAGGTAAAGCACTAATGTAGTTATTATTGATATTGGAAGTTGGTCATCATCGTACTTCAAAAATATTTGATCCTAGTTCTACTTTCTCATATGTGTCTGTATATTTTGCATCAGGACTTGGTATAATATGTCAGTCTCTCAATGTGCCTAGTTGTGTTCCTACCCTAGTGGGTGATTCTTTAGTGGTAGATTGAGGTTATCAATCCTATATTATAACTCTATTGAAGTATGATACTTTGGTAGACATGATCATTCTAAATATGGTAGATTTAATGTTATTTTTGGAATAGATTGGTTCTTTTAGTACCATGTTTTTTTAGATTTCATGCTAAGACAATTACCTTAGTTATCTTAGGTGTGTCGAGGTTAGAATGGAAGGGTAGTTAGGGTCCATACACTAAGAGCATGATTTCTTTTCTTTAGGCTCAATAGATGGTTGAGAAGGGGTGTCTGTCTACTTGGCTTATATTCAGCACTGACACACCTCATTTGGAATCAATGAGACTAGTTAGAGAGTCTTACGATGTGTTTTGTATGGATCTACTAAGTGTTTCTCTAGATAGAGATATTAATTTTTGCATTAATTTGGTGTCGGCAAACAAGCCCATTTACATTCTTCTTAATAGGATGGCTCCAACGTATTTGAAGGATTAGTTATAGTATATTCTAAGTAAGGATTCATGAGATCGAGTGTTTTCCCTTGGGGTGCTCTAGAGTTTTTTATGATGAAGAAGGATGGGTTTATGTGTATATGTGGTGACTATCGATAGTTAAACAAGGAAATTATCAAGAACAAGTATCCTCTTATGTGCATTAATGATTTTTCTAATCAGCTTCAGGGTGTTATTGAAGATTGACGTGACTTTCAGATACCATCAGTAAAGGATTAGGGCTTTGGATATCCCTAAGACGTCTTTCAAGACCTAGTACAATCATTATGAGTTCTTTGTGATGTCATTTTGTTTGACCAATTTCTTAGTGATATTATGGAGTTGATGAATAAATTAATTTGGCATTATTTTAAGTCCTTTGTGATTGTGTTAATTAATGGTATCTTAGTTTATTCTAAGAGTAAGGCAAAGCATGTGCAGTTTTTGATGATTCTACTTCAAAAATTGAGTGATGGGAAGTTGAATGATAAATTCTTAAAGTTTATGTTTGGCTTAGTTTTGTGTCATTCCTAGGGGTATCCAAGGAGGGTACTATGGTCAATCCAGCAAATGTTGAGGCAATTCGAGATTGTTCCTCCAGAGATACAAAATTCTATCACGTTGAGGGGCTACTACTAATTGTTTATGCAAGGCCTCTGATATTTCAGCTTCGTTGACTAAATTGACTTTGATGAATTTTGATTTTTAGTAGACCAATAAGTGTGAGTAGAGATTTCCAAAGATCAAGGCTTTATTGAGAACCCATCTTGATTCTTGACCTTACTTGTGGAAGGTAAACATTGTATCGTACATTATGAAGCTTTTATTGTTGTCCTTAGATGTGTTCTGCTACAAAAAGAAAAGTTGATAACCTATTGTTTGAGGTAGTTGAAGACCCATGATAATAACTACCTCTTTCATGATTTGGATTTGTCAATGATAGTGTTTGATTCAAAGTTGTGGCAATATTACTTGGAAGGATTTCATTGTGAGTTGTTTATCGATCATTATAACCCACAATATATATTCAACCAAAAGGATATGAATAAAGACAGTGCATGTGTTGAAAATATTGAAGGACTATGACATGACTATCTTTTATCATACAAGCAAGGACAATATAGCAGTGAATAAATTAAGTAAAAAGGTGGTAAGTATGGGAATTCTTATTTTATTGGTGGTGAAGAAGTGACCATAGGATATACAAGTACAAAGTTTAGCTATTAGCTTCATATGATTAGATATTTCTAAGCCTGATAAAGTTCTTATTTTAGTTGAAGCCTGGTCCTTATAGATGGAGTAGACTAAAGATAGATAGTAAAAATAGAAAGTTGTACATTATTTGAGATAAAGTTTTGAGAGGTGAAGGTAAGGAAGCAATTTTTTAACTGGGAGGATGGTCTGAGGATCATGGTTTGGATTTGTGTCACTAGTATTGTTGACTTGACTAGATTGATCATGGAGAAGGCTCATAGTTTGAGGTATTCTATCCCTTTAGGTGAATCCTAGTTGTATCATAACCTAAAGTAATATTATAGTATGTAGAATGAAGAGGGACATCATGGAGTTTGAGGCTAAGTGTTGGAATTATCATTAAGTGAAGTATGAGCACTAGAGGATGAGTGGTATGACTCAAATAATTCCATACCTAAGTGGAAGTATGAGTGTATCATTATGGACATCGTGGTTGGTTTGCCTCAAGCTTTGGGGAAGTTTAACTCCATTTGGGTGATTGTGATAGACCAAATCATCTTATTTTGTATTGGCAAAGGCTAACTGCATTATAGAAAAGCTGGCTAAGATCAACATTTGGGAGATAGTTCAATTGCATAGTGTTTCCATTTCCATTATTTAAATTAGAGGTACTAATTACACATCTTATTTTTTAAGCTCTATACAGTGAGAGTTGGGCAATTAATTAAACATGATTATAGTTTTTCACCCTCATACAATAGGTCAGTCAGAGTGGACCACTCAGGTTATGGATTATATATTTTAGGCTTGCGTGATTGATTTTAGTTGTTAGTAGGTACAATTACCGTCTTTGGTGAAGTTCACCTACAACAACATTTATTATTTCTACATTCAGATGGCACCATTCAAGGATTTTTATGGAGGAAATTTAGATCTCTGGTTGGTTGGTTTTATTACTTTGAGGTTAGGACTTAGAGTACCAATTTGTTGAGAGATCCTATGGATAGGGTAAGGTTGATATAAGATCGACTCTTGACAACCTAGTTTATATAGAAATGTTATGCATATTGGAGAGACTGTGACTTGAGTTCATGGTTAGAGAGTGTATTTTGTTGAAGGAATCACCAATGAAGGGTGCGATGACAATAGAGAAGAAAGGCAATCTTAACTTGAAGTTTATTGGCCCTTTTGAGATTCTTCTACATATTAGGGAGGTGGCCTATGAGTTGGCTTTACCTCCTAGTCTTTCAGTTGAACATCCATTTTTCCATGACTCGATACTGAAGAACTATATTGTTTATGATTCTTATGTGATTCAGTGGGATTCAGTAGATTTGGATCAAATTAAACTTTTGATGAGGAGCCCACAACTATTTTTGATAGACAAACTAGGAAGTTGAGATATAATAAAATAGCTTTAGTGAATGTTCAGTGGAAGCACCAACCAATTAAGGAGCCCATATAAGAGACAGATTCTAACATAAAGAGTATATATCCCCAGCTTTACGACAATTTAGGTCCCTTCCTTATTCTTATGTTCAAGGACAAATGTGTGCTCTAGTGGTGGATGATGTAACAATCCTTATTTTGATTTTTTGACTTCTGGTGAATTTTGACCATTTTACCCCACTCCATAATTGAATTATATCATTTTTCATTTGTATGAGTAGGTGGAATATTTCTTGTGGTAGTTGGTTGAGTATTACAAAAAAAAAATTATGTTTGAAGATTTAAGAGTTGGTATGGTTGACTTTGGTAAATATTTGGATAATTTTTAGGTCATATGAGAACTTTGTTAGTTTCTTTAGTTTTGGAATGTCATTTTTAGGTTAATTTCACCTTCAGTTTAGGTCTTGAAGCATTCAGATAGGTTTTGAGAAGGTGATTAAATGTTTGAAGTTTATGGGCTAAAGTTGTCTTCATCCATTGATTACAACCTTCGTTAAAAAATCAAATGGCTCTATTGAAACCGAAATATGAATTTGAGTCTATTAGTATAGTTGGATTATATTTAAAGGATTCCAAATGTTTTTTTATGGTCTATCGAGTATTTTTTAGACTTAGACAGTTGTTAGTTTCAGCTACTATTTGGTGCGGTTAAATCCTTTATCGCGACAATGAGACTTTTAGCCACGATAGTAAGGGGTCTTGGGTATATGCATCACAATTGCATAGATGGGGACTGCTATTGTGAAAGGTATTCACTTTCTGCATCATGATCGTGTGGTGCTTTTTGTAATCTTGAAGAGAATTTCCTGTGATTCCAAGTCAAAATTGTTTATCACGATGGTGGACCATGAGATTGCGATGAGTAAAGATCATGGAAAAAATATTTTATTCCATTTTCCAATGAAAACCCTTATAACTAAATTTCTATATCCTGGGAACTCATTTTAGAGAGATCCAAAAGGTGATTTTAAAATTTTCTTCTTGGGTATGATTCTTAAACTACTTTTACACTTTCCCAGTGATTATTTCATGATTTCATCTACAAAATTTGATTTTTCAACTTGTTAATTTGGGATTTTGGGGGTAAAGTTAAGAAATCATATTTTGATGATTCAAGGTCGATTAACTCTCTTTTCAATACAACAACAAAAAACCCAGTGTATTCCTACAAAGTGAGGTCTGGGGAGGATAAAATATACGCAATCCATACCGCTACCTCCGAAGAAGCAAAGAGGTTGTTTCCGATAGACCCCCGGCTCAAGATAAAGAATAGTACACAAGGTCGTAATGAAACATGAAGTAGGATGATGGCATAACAGAAATAAGGAATAAGAAATCGTAAAAATAGTCGTCAGAGAAATAAGAAATAAGAGAAATACGAACAATTCTAAATAAGAAATAAGAAATAGGACACCCACATAGTAGTAACATACACTCACAGACCAAAGACACCTACCATACCCAAACTCTCCTGACTAGAGGGTCCCACTTATGGACACTGACCTAGGATTACTAACCCGGCTACATAACCACTCTCCTAACATCTTGCTATAACCCACACACTAATACTAGACTTTTACCCTTATATACGACCTCCACACCTTCCTGTCTAGGGTTATGTCCTCAGTAAGCTGTAGTTTCTTCATGTCATGTCTAATCAACTCCCTTCAGTATTTCTTCAGCCTACCTCTACTCCTCCTGAAAACCATCTAAAGCTAGCCTCTCGCATCTACGAACTGGGGACTCGAGGTTGAATTTTGAGTCAAAATAAAAGTATTAACAATATGGATACTAATGGACTCATATTCACGTGTAGATGTTGTTCATGCTAGATTGGAAGCATTCTGAAGCTATTTGAAGTGCAAGCCTAGTGTGTGATATCTAGTGGTTTATAGTTCGACTTTGAGGTAGGTTATGACTTAACTTTTTTTAGACTTTTCTTGGGTGAAGACTTATCATGTAAATCATACTATGGGGTAAAAGAATTAGGGAAGTGTAGTAGTACATGGGATACATTATGATGCTTGTAGTGCATCTTATAGTGTTCAAGTGATGTAGGATTTATATTTTTGACTTGATATTGAGGCTTGTAGCTTGTGTTTATGAGTTGATTGATATGATAATGCCTCAGATTTTCTAGCCATGGAAATATTGACTTAAATCAAAGAAACTAGATAAAATTCCAAGTCCCAATAGACCGAGTCAGAGCAAGACCCATGGTATGAGACCACGAGTCTAAATGTAGCTTATTGAAAACATATCTCACAATACTGAATTCTCCATGTTACCATGACATAATGTAGGACTCGTGATTTGGATTACAAGTTGTATTGTTAAATAGTGGGACCAATCTATCATGTTGACTAATTCCTCCCAGGGATAATGAGTCAAATCACAACTCATGAATTGAGATCATAAGTGGTGGAATTCCTATTTGGTTACCAAATAGTAAGTCCCCAAAAGTATTCTAGACAACCACGGCTTAAACCAGGAGTCATGGCATCAACTACAACTCATGGTATGAAGCCATGGTTTTGAAAACAAAATTTGATCAAAACTTTTCCAAGGGGCCACGAGTCATATTTAGACTTGTGGACTCAATGTACTAGTCATACATCGACTTGTGGGACACAATTCCAGAAAGTTTTTCAATGGTTTTTAAAAGGTCAATTTAGTTTTTCCTTATCTTTTAGCCCTTTACTACATTGTATTAAGAATCATTTAGGGAAGATTAAGGTTAAGGTTAGTCTCTCATTCTTATGTTAACCCTTAAAAATAAAAAATAAGTTCCTATCAAGAAACAAGTCTAGGATTCTTCATTCAAGCTTCAATTTCTCAGTTCTAGTTCAGATTCTTTAGCAATCAGGTATGTGAGATCTTCACTAACATGCCCTATATTTTTAGATATTTAAATCTTGAATCCCATGACTTTAAGTATAGGGTTCAAAACCTAATTCTACCAAAATAGTTTTGTTTTAAATTTAGCAAGTTACTGTGCTACTTTAGTCTTAAAATTTATTATTCTGCAGATCATGACAACCAAATTTTAACTAAAAATTTTTGATAAATGATTTGGTACGACTAATCACATGATTTAGACTAAATTGGCCTGATTTAGTTTTTGCTATCTTAGAATTCAGAAAGAACAAATACTTTAAAGGATCAGTAAAATCTGAATTACAGATAGAAGATTTACCTACTTATGAGAAAATAGAATTATAGCATTATTTTTCAAGTAATATTTAGCACCGAATGGATACGGGTTCATAAAAATCAATGTACCAGAACTATGTGTTTTCATAGACATGTGCGTGCCACTATTTACTCGACTCCTTAACCCAATGGGCTCAGTAGTGGATCCACATAGATAGATAGATTTATACAGATGGCAAGGTATAGGGAAGCCATCTCAACTCGGATTATACATTGGACGTCACAAGCTCACATGATTTATGTCAATTGTAAAAAATGCGCAAAATTAGTTTTAAGTTATATGGAATATTCATGTTCTTACAATTCTCAATTTCTAAAAAATTTCAGCTTACTATTCAAAAAATTATTTATTTCTTACAACTTTATTTTATGCATTTTATGAAAGGGTGTTTTTCAACTTCCATAAATATTTTCTGTGGTTTTATCTCTTATAATTATTAGCATGATCTCACATACTCGGTAAATTCAATAGTACTAGTCATATACTTTCTTTTGGCTATATCTTATCATGATGTAGATTTAGGTGTACATCATTACACTCGCGGTTAGATAAGCATCTTAGCCTCTCATCCAGCTGATTTGTTGATTCCTCATTATCCATGGACATCTTGAAGTTTTAGTTTTTTAATTCAGACAATATTCATCTTTTAAATTGATTTTGAGTTATCTGGGGTCTTGTTGTAGTAACTCATCCATATTTAGTTGAGGCTTTCACACATAGTCATATTTATTTGTTGGGCTTAGATTTTAAATTTATTTTCTTTGAAAAGTTGATTTTATCCATATTTAAATATGACTTTTGCTTCTGATATAGTTATTTTATTATAACTCTCCGAGATATTCTAGTACCAAGGATTTGCTTGGGACTAATGTTAGTCCTAAGTGCCAATCACACCTAGGGTGTACACTCAGATTGTGGCAGATATCGTGAGATTTAGTACATACATGTTGTATCTAGATTTATCATATTATATTGATCAGACATATTAATTTATCTCATGGATCACTGGGTATACCATTTGAAATTGCAATTTTTGTAAGAAAATGAACCATCTTATTATTTTGGCCAAGGTAGGATATTGAATGGAGAGATATGATACATGTCTGAGGTAGGATGCCAGATGAATTTGTGAGTTCGAGGTAGGATACCTGATAGGGTAATAAACTTTGTTAGTCCACCATATTTCCAATTTCATAGCATACTACTACGGAGGGAGTGTATATAGGTAGGCATCAGTCATTGAATTTTTTTACATATCATTGCACTACATCCTTCTTTTATTATAGTTGTGCTTTGAGGTGACCCTTACAGATTTATTGATATTGAATTATTGGGAATTTTCTACATGCATTGTTTTCTTAGCCTTCATTATTCGATTTGGCAAATACTTGAGCTTAATAACTTACTTTTCTGCACCATTCTCATACGGATCCCAGTGTAAGTTGTCAATGCGGTCCTTGATTCGTGCAATCTTTTGTTGACCTAAAGTTGTGGTGAGCTCGATCCTATGTTCGCAGATTTTTCTAACTTTCTCTAACTTTTATTTATCTTTTTTATTTCTTAAATAGTTTTGTATTTCAGTTTGACATCCTGTAGGTTCATTCTTGTACTTGTAATAACTGAGTCTTGAGATTTTTGGATGTACTATTTCTCTTTTATTTAAGGATGCTTAAAGTTACTCTCTGTTATTCATATCAATGATTCAGTGTTTGCCTCTACTTTTGAATTAACGGTGTTTGTTAAATCTTTCCTACCATGTTGGGATATGCTATGTGGCATCACAATACTTGTTATTTTGGGATAGGAAATATATAAATCAGTCCAATAGATCTAACAACATAGTGCCATGACCAAGTTTAATAATGATGAGCATTTTTTGGTTCACAATGGTAGAGCTGGCACTCGAGGTATCACATGAGATAGTGTGGGGGGTTTCTTCTTGCCTTTGTTGTTCCTATGAACTGTAGAGACCACAATATGGAATAATCCATGGTGACTCAATACCTTGCATAATGGCTCAAAACTAATCTCTATAGAAAATTTATCCTTGAAATAGACTCATTGATAGTTGAAATAATGAACATCAAAACCTGTCCTAGCCTTAATGTGAGGTCCATCGATGAGGAAATTATTGGTTAACGTAATTGGTGAAGATGACATTAGCTTCTATCATTGCTATAGTAAAGCAAACAAGGTAGCCAACTACTTGGCAATATTAGCCACTACTACATCTTTTTTATGATGAAAAGCTAAGTTCAAGTGACCGGGTCCCTGGATATCCAAAAGTACAGTACAGTTGGAATGCGTCTGCACAGTTTTGTCCTCTTGTGCAACAAATTGTGCAAGTATTTCTTGTACTACTTAGGACACCTAGTCCAATCATATTTCAACCCTAATAATCACTCCACTATAAAGGGAAAAGGATGCTTCTCTATCAAGTGATTTTTGCATATTCAAAATTAGAGAGCTAAAGAGAGAAAAAGGCAAAAACTTAGTTTACAATATTGCTCAAGTATTGATCATGTTCTTATTTCTTTTGTAAGCTAAAAGAGTGAGTTTTCTTGAGTGGATACTGATTTGAAATTGAATTACTCATTCTATAAGAGTAATGACTTTTTTATTCTTGATTGAGAGTGCTTAGGTGGAGTTTCCTGAGTCCAAAATTGATTAGATTTAATCAGTGTTGAGGGTTGTTGGCAGAGATGTCAAGATAGGCTAGTAGTACAGTTACTACAAGCAGGAAGTGTTTGGAGTTAGGCTGAAATCGAGTATGTAATCAAAAGGTTGATTATAGTGTATTTCTGAGGTGCTTGTAAGGGCAAGCCGTGGTTTTTCCTTCCTTGAACAAGGGGGTTTCCACGTTAAATCTTTGTGTTTTTAATTTCCCACAAAGCATTTAGTTTTTTAGCACTTCATAGTTGCTTTATTGTTCTATTGTCTGTGACAAACCTTGAGGGACCAGGTTATAGTGTGGTGAAACCTCCAAGGGTTCCAACAATTGGTATCAGAGAAGGCTCACTCTAAAAGGTTCATACCTAGAGTGTTTTGGTCATCATAGCTTCCTTAATAAATCTGGAAATAGGAGAAAAGGTTCCCTTGTATAAAGAAGTAAGAAAAATCCTAAGATTATTCCAAGATCCTCAAAAAGTAAATCAAATGCTATAACTGAACTAGGGGAGGAGAGAAGTGAAGAAAAAAGGAAGATTCCTATCTTTGAAAGTTTTAGAGTCTGATTCAAATGAAGAACACATTGATGTTGCACTTCTGGTGACAAGGATTGTTAGAGCAATGAACAAAAGTGGTAGCTCTATAAAATTAATTAGGAACTACCCAATGCAAAAGAAGGATCAAAATCCTCAAAATTCAAAAAGAAGTGATGCAACTAGATTTATAGTAAAGAAGGTGTTGACTGCATGTGAAGTCTCCTTAAATAAATCTGAGAAGGATAAAGAGTATAGAGATGGTTTCATGTTGAAAAGGGATGATATCAAAATCAACTCAGGTTCCTGGTTTTCTCTTATGGAAACTACTAAAGATAAAAAAGAAAATGGGGTAGAAAAAGGGGATATCACCTAAAACTGGTTCATGGATAGTGGTTGTTCAAGACACATAACTAGAAGGGTTGATTGTTTTCTCTCCTTCAAGACACTTCAAGGGAGAGGTGTTTCTTTTGAAAATGGTAAAATGAGGTATATCCAAGGTGTTGGAAGGATTGGAAAATCACATCATAATGCAGTAAAAGACATGTATTATGTGAATATCCTTAAAGTACAGTCCTCTAAGTGTATCTCAAATCTGTGATAAAGGAAATGAGGTAAAATTCTAATCTGGTGGATATACTATATCAAGCATAAAGTCTAGAAGAATTATTCTCAAATCCAAAAGGATCAATAACTTGTATGCAGCGGATCTAGAGTAAGTGGTTGATATGGAATTAACTTTATTAGGTGCTCAAAGTGAATATACTAATTTATGGCAGAGAAGGCTGGGACAAGTAAGTTCCTCTTTGTTAAACAAGTTAATTTCAAGGGACCTAGTCCGTGGCTTGCCAAAGATGAAATTTCCAGACAATTAAGTTTAGAATTCTTATGTTAAAGGTAAACATACTAGATCCTCCTTCAAGTTGAAGAAGAAGGTAAGTACTTCTAGACCTATTAAAACTACACATGGATTTATGTGGACCCATTAAAGTTCAAAGTAGAGGAGGAAAGAAATATATGTTGTTTATGGTAGATGACTACTCCAGGTTCACCTAGACAATGTTTATAAAAACCAAGTATGAAACATATGAGGTTCTTGTGCTTTTGTCCAGAAAATTCAAGTGAACTAAATTGCAAAATTGTTTAATTCAGGTCTGATCATGGAACTGAATTTGAGAATTCTCAAGTTGATGAATTTTGCGTTGGGCATAGAATAAGTTAAAACTTTTCTTCTGCTATAACTCCACAAAAAATGGAGTTGTTGAAAACAAAAACAGAATACTCATAGAGATTGCTAGGACTATGCTAATTGATAGTGGTCTTCCAAAGAGTTTCTTGGATAAAGTAGTAAATAATGTTTGTTATGTAACTAATAGGTGATTCATTATATTACTTCTGAATAAGACTCCATATAAGCCGGTATTCAATAGAAATCCTAAGTTAGTCTACTTCAGACCATTTGGATGCACATGCTTTGTGCTATATAATGAAAATAAAGAATTGAGAAAATTTGACTCCAAAAGTGATGAAGCAGTGTTTGTAGGCTATTCCTTAACAAGAAAGGCTTACCAGAGTGTTCAATAAAAGAACTTTGTGTGTTGAAGAAATTGTTCATGTGATCTTTAATAAGTCAGGAAATCAAATAAACTCACGAGATGGTAAAGATTCAGAAGCTGATGAACTCATTCCTATTATAAGGGATGATTTTACTGAAGATCATAAAGGGATAAATGATGCAGATAAGAGTGATGACAGTGATGGTGATCCAGAATCTCAGTCACAAATTCCAGTTCCAGTAGAAGAATAACTAAACGAAACTAGTCAAAATTCATAGGGACCTAGTTCCAGTGGTATCAATCTCAGAAGGAAATACTGGAGGCACAAATCCTTTCATCTCCTTGAGAAACTGACTAAACCTTTGGAAATTGGAGTCCAAACAAGAGATCAAGCCAAAATATTATAACATTTTAGCCTTTTTTCCTAAATTAAGCTAAAAATATGAAAGAAGCTCTGAAAGATGCTAATTGGATCAATGCAATATAGGAAGCACTCCAGCAATTTAAAAGAAGCAAAGTCTGGCATCTGGTCCCCAAGCCTTTTGAGAGAAAAATTATTGGGAACAAATGGGCATACAAAAATAAGCAAGATGAGAACGAAATTATTAACAAAAATAAAGTAAGGCTGGTTGTTCAAGGTACAACAAGGAAGAATGGATTGACTATGATTAGACTTTTGCCCCTATAACAAGAATTGATGCAATCAGAATTCTTGTTACATTTGTTGCATATATGGGATTCAAACTATTTCAAATAGATATCAAAAGTTCCTTTCTAAATAAAAACATGAAGAAAGATATGTATGTCAAACAACCTCTAGGTTTGAAGATATAGATTTTCCTCATCATGTACTTAAATTGGATAAAGCTCGCTATGGTTTGAAGCAAGCACCAAGGGCCTGGTATGAGAGACTCTCAAAGTTTCTCCTAGAAAATAGCTTAAAAAGAGGGAAATTAGATAACTATATTCTTAAAGATCAGACATAGCAGCCTATTGATTGTCCAGATATATGATGATGACATAATCTTTGGAGCTACTTCTGAATCCCTATGTGAAGAGTTTGCTAAGCTAATGGGGAGTGAATTTGAGATGAGTATGATGGAGGAATTGAGCTTCTTTTGAGGCCTGCAGATTAAACAAACTTCTCAAGGGATAATGATTTGTCAAGAGAAGTACATAAAGGAGTTACTGAATAAATATAACATGGGGATGCCAAGACAATTGATACTCCAATTGGAACCAACTCAAAAATAAATAATGATAAACTACGTCCTTCAGTAAATAAGATAATGTATAGAGGGATTATTGGATCTTTGTTGTACCTCACTGTAAGAAGGACAGATATTGCATTTAGTATAGGAATGTGTGCCAGATTTCAAGCCTACCCAAATGAATCTCATTTGAAAGTTGCAAAAGGTATTCTTAGATATCTGAAGGGGGTAGAGGACCTTGTCCATTACCATCCATTAGGAGATAGTTTTTACTTGGTGGGATATGTTAATGTTGACTATGTTGAATATTTGGTAGACAGAAAAAACACTTCAAGAATGGAACATTTTCTTGGTTCAACCTTAATTTCCTGGGGATCTAAGAAGCAAAACTCAGTTTCCCTATCTATTACTGAAGTTGAATATGTGGCTGCAGTTTCTTGTTATGCTCAATTACTATAGATCAATCATCAATTGAAAGATTTTGGTATTGTCACATATACTATCACTCTGATGTGTTACAACAAAATTTCTCTAAACATGGTAAATAATCCAGTGCAACACAAAAGGATAAAGCATATTGTTGAAATACATCACTTCCTAAGAGACAATGTTGAGAAAAGGGTTATTTGTCTGAAGTTTTGCAAGATTGAGGACCGGATAGAAGATATCTTTACTAAGGAACTTCACAAGTAACAATTTGTGAAGAACAAGTTGAAGCTAGGTCTGATTAAAATGACTTAACTTACCATATGCATCAACAGTTCTTCACAAAAATTAGCTATGATCAGGAGATAGGTATCCTTGGTAAAGTATGTATTTGTTAGTCTAAATAAGTATCATACCTTTTAAGGTTTACATCCATGGAAATAGCTTTAGAATAAAAGAGATGAAGTATGCAAAAACTTGAGAATTCACTTAAAAAAAGTGACGGATCCGGTCCCATCTCGTAGGTTAGAATCATGAATATACATGTTTCTCTTGTTTTGTTAGAAAAGGACATATCTTTTCTCTCTGTCCATGTCAGAAAATTTATCTTATGTAAAATTAAAATCAAATTCATCTTTGCATTAACTCTATGGACCCTACCCAAATCAGTTATCCCTACCCATTCAAAGCTTAACCCTTTCTTCACTTACCTTCCTGATGAAGATCTAGCCCTGAAAACACAATACCTCTCTAATAGTATGTTAATTGGTGATCCTTAAGGTGCTAAAATTTTCTTTATGCTATCACATAATTCAAAAGGAAGTTTTAATGGTCCCAAGAACCAAATTGTCAGCCTGAAAATAAAAGTCTCTAAAGTGAAATCTGGAAATCCTACTGAAAAGCACCAGACTTCTGAAGGACCTATTCCCAAGAAGAAGAGAATGACCGATGATGAACCTAGTTGGGACTATAAAAAAGGATAGGAAAAATAAAAGAAAATTTCTAAAGATACAGATACAAGTTCATCAATTTTAAAAAAAATGCTTGAACACAGATTTCAAGATACTAACCAAAGAATTGTTACACTTATAACCTTACTTCTCTAAACCTTCTCCCTAACTCTCCATTTTTTAATTCCTCCAACTTCTATAGATATTTCTATGGAACAGGAAATATAAATCTTGCACTGCAATGATACCTAAATTGTTAAATATGAATGAGTTTTTGCTTATGTGACCTTAATCTGTATCTTCGTTATTTTAAAAGTTGTTTTTCATGTTAGTGTTGCCCCAGTGGTCATGAGTTAACTAACCTATTCTTATTCTTTCTTTTGGTTTATTGTTATTCCATTTTAATAATGCCAAAATGGGGAATACGTACTTTATGTGTAAGGACCAGGTGTGGTGTATGATATGGCATGTTGATAGGGGGAACAAATGATGATGCATACTGAGAGGGGAAGTAATTGAAGCTTGATAACAAATGAAAATAAGGGACCACTTCCCTAAGATGCTAATTTATGGAATCTTGGTATTACATGATAGGGCGAATATTCATCTTTAGTTGTAGTAATCACACTGATTAAATATGATGAATGAATGTTGATGCTCAAAACTCGGTGGTTGGTTTGTCATCATCGTAAAGAAGGAAAATTTTTATATATTACTTTGATAATAAGAAGTTGACTTCAAGGGACCAGGTCCTTGGATGTTCAAGAGTACAGTACAGCTCGCACGTGTCTATATAGTTTTGTCCTCTTTTGTAACAAACTGTGTAGGTGTTGCTTGTACTACTTAGGACACCTGGTCCAGTCATATTTCAACCGTAATCATTACTCTACTATTAAAGGAAAACGATGCTTATCTATCAAGTGATTTTTGCATATTCAAAATCAGAGAGCTAAAGAGAGAAAAAGGCAAAAACTTAGTTTACAACATTGCTCAAGTATTGTTCATGTTCTTATTTATTTTGTAAGCTAAAAGAGTGAGTTTTCTTGAGTGGATACTGATTTGTAATTGAATTACTCATTCTATAAGAGTAATGAATATTTTCTTCTTGATTGAGAGTGCTTATGTAGAGTTGCCTAAGTCTAAAACTGATTAGAGTTAATTAGTGTTGAGGGTTATTGGCAGAGTTGTCAAGATAGGCTAGTAATAGAGTTACTACAAGCAGTAGGAGCCAAGAGTTAGGCTGAAATCGAGTCTGTAATCAAAAGGTTGATTATAGTGGATTTATGAGGTGCTTATGAGGGCAAGCCGTGGTTTATCCTCCCTTAAGCAAGAGGGTTTCCACGTTAAATCTTTGTGTTGTTAATTTCCTGCAAAGCTTTTAGTTTTCTAGCACTTCATAGTTTCTTTATTATTCTATTGTCTGTGACTGACCTTAAGGGATCAGGTCCCTCATAATGTGGTGCAACCTCCAAGGGTTCCAACAACCACGATATTAGATCAATGTACTTTCTACCATAACTTGGAACAAATGCCAGGAGGTGTGAAAGACCCTTTTGTTTTTGACAAAATGTAACTTCCAAATATGACAAAGTTACTTTTTTGTAAGCTAATATACACTATTTTCTAGAAGAATATAAATTATAGGTTGTCAGACATTCTTCCTCTTTGACAAGTTATCTATGATGTATGAATGGGTAAGGCATAGTCCCAGATCTTTTGTGTCCTTCATAAATGGTATACATATCAAGCCGGTATTATAGTGTAAAAATTTTAATTTAAAAATCATGGTCTCCAATAGATAATGTTAGATCAGTTCTAAAAAAATATGTACATGAACTTTTAATTTGACAAAAAAAGTTCATTTGCATCATAAATAAGGCTATAAACCCATCCATAGTGATAGGTCAAAAGTGATTGAAAAGGGTAATTAATATAGTTAAATTCTATGAGACACACACAAAAAGAAAAAAAGTATCATAGGCTAACTTAGTAGGTAATGAGAAGTGACCACTTACTACTATTTGATATTTGATAATCGATCCGAAGATGTCTTTAAAACACTATCCTTTTCCGTAATCAAATCAGTAGTTATGAATTGTGCTAAGTTTAAGGGATTTTTCTAGGAAAAATAAAAAATATATCCATTGATTTAAATTATTTACATGAAAAATAGTCCACCATAAAACATAAGAGTTCTATTACCAAATATGGTCATTCGGACGTTTTGGTTACAGAAATTGGCCAATATGACACTAAAATGCTTCTCCACAAACCAAAAGCACAATATAAGTCCAATTCCTTCAAAATATGCCATATGATATATATTTCAAGATAAGCACTTCTTTCATGTGATATTTTTAGTGGTTGTTAAATGATTTATATTTTATTTCAGGAATTATTCCACCACATCAAGTTCTTTACTTCTGATAGCGCCAATAAAGGGGTGGTTTTGAATCCAGTGTCGGCGAAGATTGAATGCAACTGTGGAAATTGGTTGGAAAGATGTGCTTAGGTGGATGTACCTTGGTATGGATTTGAGAAAAAGATGGAGAAGATGGCGATGATGATAAGAAACGTGACCTTCTGTAAAATTTGGTCCATGCCGAGTGTATGTTCTAATTTTGATTTAAAAATTTACTGCATAACATAGTTATACATCATATATACACCATTTATATAATATCGATAAATTCTCTATAGATATTTATATACCAGTTATACAATATTATATATTACATAACTATTTATACAATAATCTATATAAGTTTATACGTCATTATACAATATTTATACATTATGTTTAAATTTATATAATTACATATACATTAAGTATACATTAAAAAATATTTATACAGAATTAATACATAATATAACTATTTGTGCAATATCAAAAAAGAATTATACAATACAGATACATTGAATAACTATTTATACATACATACATATACACACACACACACATATATAAATGTATGTATGTATGTATATATATATATACATATACATATACATATACATATACATATATACACATACACACTTATATATATATATATATCGATACATATTTATAAACCATTTATACAATATCGATACATTACATATAACTACATAAGTACTATAGAATGTCGATACATTACGTACACAAGTTAAAGAAGTTACTCTATGAATTTCCTTTGGTGATTATTTAGATTATTATACCCAAAAAAACTAGCCATTTAGCCATGATTTTTATACCATTCCATGGTCAAACCGTGGCTAAAATATGAGTATTAACTTTTTGGCTATTTTTAGATAAATAAAAAGATGGCTATATTATTCGTAAACTAATTACTTTTTATTGTACGTATTTGAAATTATTGAGTTCTAAATGAATATGTGAATGAAAAATAGAGAGAACAAATGGAGGAAAAGTCAAAAAGTGAGTATGTCACTTTAAAGAAGACAAGTTCTCCCACATTGGCGGGAGAGAGAAACTTTCCTATACTTATATTAAGAAGCATTCCCTTATGTGAATAGTGAAGCAAGAAAAAGAGATGCCTCGCGTCGACGTCGCTCACTCGGTTCGGCTTCAGTTTTGGATTTGGATTTAGATTTGACAAATGGTCGAAAGATTAATTTTTTGAACAAAATTTATTTAAAACATAAAAACAAGTGAAGTTTTAAATCCAAAAATCCAATAGAATAAAATATTTCTCCATTGGCAGATGCACTTCGGACGTAGTGCAAATGCATTCACAACGCACCTCGAAGGGACATGTCACGACCCAATTTCTCAGTTCATGATGGCGCTTATTATAACCAACAGTAGACAAGTCAAACCCATAGTCTGGAATGGCTAGTAACGGACTACAAAATATTTAAAGAAAAGAATTGTGGAATAGATAAAATAAAACAACAATTAAATAATATAATCCTAAAATCTGGCGATATCAGTACAAGATCTGCTAATAATACATGAGTACAAAGTGAAGTTCAATTGAATACACTAATATAACTTATCTCTGAATACAACATAGAGACTAGTCTAATATATAAGAGAGATATAGGTAATATTTCGAATATCAGGAGCTCGCCCTAAGTCTCCGAACCATGATTACTCTGCACGACACACACATATCAACGGTGATAACCCGTACTGTGATCTGCAGGCTGCAGAAGTATAGTATGAGTGCCAAAACAACGGGTACTCATTAGGCATCATCAGCCGACTGAGCTAAGTCATGATATAAAGATGATATAATGCAAGATAATCATAATTAATTCAAGGTATAGACTCGATCATGAATCATCTCTATCATCACTATTTATAGTAAGTAACCAATACAGAATAACAATATAACATAAGGCATCAACACATGCCAATATTATTGTACATAACAAGTAACATATGTCGCGATAACAATATAGCATAAGGCACCAACGCATGCCCATATCGCTATACATAAGAATTGGATAATTTGGAACAATAATGTATTATAAAGCATCAACACAAGAAATCACAAGTATAAAGTTGGCTCCCATATGCCAACCGGTGCATAAAGTAATGAACTTATCACAACATTCCATACCACTGGAAAGTACACCCAAGAGAAAATAAAGGAATCTAATCAACAATATATCAAAACTCCATCATTATTCAACCGTCATTCCATATTTACCATTAATCGGAAGTTCACCAACCTTCCTTAATTATCATCAATATTCATAATTAAACAACATATGACAATCTATGCATATCCATAACAATAACATCATTTAGACAATAATATCCTCAATACGCACTAATAGCTCCTTATTAGATAGCCCGCGCTTATTTACTAATTCAATTACTCACTAGTCATCATATACTTTCTAATTGTTACTTATACACTATTACACATAACCATTATTCATGGATCAACGACTAGTCATTCTTCATCAACTAGTCAATAACTAAAACATAGTCAAAATTCATTATTAAGCTATATTTATCAACTAGCCAATATTTATTTCTAGCCATCACAAACTCAGTAATCACCATTGATCCAATAACCGCTAATCACCAATTATTCACCATTCAATTTATTGACCAAATGCCATAAAGTAACTAGTATCACTAATCCACAATCCTAGTTTGGCTACTAGTCATCATCATCGACTAAATCATTACTATCAACTAAACATCATTGCTTTAAGTTTTTATTTACGCTAAACACCATTATAGCTTAATTTATATCCATAAGTCATTGTTAACCTCTTAATTTATATTCACCACTAATCATCTTTTAAACCTTAAATCAATAACTATATCACTTTATACCTTGATAACTTGAGAACTATGGTCGGCATCTCTAATATCAACATTATACCCAACTACACATGAGCATAAATACGTATAGTTGGCATACATAGGGCTATCAAGACTTGAACAGGTAGATGTACTCATAGGTAGATCAATAATTATCCTTTGACGTTGCTGGGAATCATCATATCATCATAATATCCTCTGCCCTAATCGGACATCATCATATCATTATAGTACTGTTCGTCCATATCGGGTATGATCATCATAACATAATGTCTTTGGACTTCCTGGGTATCATCATATCATCATAACATCCTCTGACCTTGTCGATTATCATCATATAATCATAATATCCTCTAGCTTTGTAAGGCATCATCATATCATCATAGTATCATCCGTCCTTGATGGGTATCATCATAATATCCACATTAATATCAAAATAAAAATCAAACCCCACGGGGCTAAAGTAAAGTACAAGCCCCATGGGGGCTAAAGTAAAGAACAAGCCTCACGAGGGCAAAAGTAAATAAACATAAAAGAAGAAACAAGAAGTACATACCTCCATATTTTCTCGTTCATCATCAATGTCACATTATCAATAAGTGTATACATATGTAGCATGAATGTTAAAAGTGATAAGTCAATAATCTAGTCCATTGGACCTTGAGCATAACCATAAGAATTATCATGAGCAATGGCCTATAATTAACTTATTCATTGGCCCACCACTAGCATAAAGAAAGTTTATCACTAACTTGAGCAATATCAAATCCATATCACCATCTATAGCTTATTTGTAGCATAGTCGATATAGTACTTTAGGGCTTAAGCCTTGTTATAGTCAAGGGCCTATTCAATAAGGTGTTCGTTGGCCCATTCTATAGCCAATCGATAGCTAATTAATAGCCCGAGTGATATCCACATCCATGGCTTAATGAATAACAAAGTCATGGGCTTCTTCAATAGCATAAACAATGGCTCATTATGGCATTATCAATAAATTTATTATCAAGGTTCCTCAATATTTCCTCAAGGGGCATTATCTAGGCATTTCAAAAGTATCTTTGGGTCTCGCGAGGACTACCTCAATCTTTACTTAAGGTGGGTTAAGGCCCACTTCTAAATCCTCCAATATACCTTCTAAGTTCATTTTTACCCTCGACTAGGCTAAGGTATCTAATTCAATTCTTAGATGTATAGCAAGCCACAATTAAGTCCAAGGTAAGGATCCTACTCAAATACTATCACTAATTCTACTGGAAACAAAGCAACTTCATTAGAGTAAGCATTTAAGGCCAATATTTCCCTAAGCATGAGTGACAAGGTCATTTCCATCTAACTAGAGTAGTTCTAAGCATTCTCATGCCAAGCCTGAGACATTAAGTCTAATCCATTAAGTTTCAAGACAACAAGCTAGGCATTTCACAATATGGGTCCAAATTACCTAAAGGATCCAACTAACCACAAGTCTTGAATAATCATCAAACCAATACCTAAAACCCCTCTCAATCTAATAAGATATCATAATAATACTATAACATAGCTCAATCTAACAAGTAATAAGCCTAACCTACCTCAAATTTGAAGAATGCTCAGCAATTCGATAAACTTATATTTTCCCCTTCTGTGAAGCCTCTTCTAGATGTGAAGCTATCAAAAACATAGTCTACTCATCAATACTAGCATAACAATACCCGTATTGCACCATTGTGCTTCAGGTCCAAAAACGACACACAAAAACCCTAAGTGGGTCCCACTTATGGAAATCATATTTCCTAGGTCAACCCAATATTCATACACCATCAAGGAATCATAACCCTCAAGAAATAGGTAAAAAAATAAGCTTATTTATGGCTAAAATCAAGCCCTAGGATATTTGGGGTTTTGGTCAAATAATCAAGAAATTTAAGCTTGAAATTAAAGGATTCGTACCTTAAATCAAAAGATATTAATCAAGCTCCTAAGTCACCCACAAGACCCAATTTAGAGTTATCTCACTCTTCTAGGGCTCCTAGGTCTCAAAGATTAAGAGAAAAAGGCTAAATCGTGTCTTGGGGGCCTATGAATAGCCCATATAGGCATGAAGATTCTGCGATCGTCATTTAATGGATCGTGATCGCCATGTCGTAATCGCTATCGGCCCTGCTGTGATCGCCCTGGCAGTAATACTAGCAAATTCAAAACTTATTTTTGACCCTCAAGACTCATTTGGAGTCCGATTATTGCAAATGAACTATGTAAGCTCACTAAATTCAATGTTCCGGACATATTGGAGAAGTAGGATTTTACATTCAAAGTCATTTCAACCAAATATGGGTCCCACACTCATAGTTCTCACTTTTTCAACATTTCGACCAATAGGTGAAAATGACCTTGGGTGCATTGTCACCCAAACCAAAGGTCTATCTAACCTAAATTCAATATTTTGGAGCTGCTGGCACAATCAAAATTTGCATCTGAGATCATTTTATTAATGTCTTTGCTCGGTGGAGATTTGGAACCAGAAAAGACTTCTAAATAGGGATTGGTTCTAAAAAACAAACAAACTACTTGGTAATCAAACTATCGGGCCCAGCAAGTAATAAATGACTTAGGGCAACTATAGAGAATCTCTAACGACGAAGAAAAGTGGAAATATGAAAAATGACCAGAAGGGTCATTACAATATCCATTATTAAAAGGACTTTCATTCTCGAAAGTCAGCAGATAGGATAAATCTCGAAAGCTTAAAAAGATGAGGTAGTGGGCCCTCATGCTCCGAGCATGACTTCCCAGATAACCTCTACAAAGAGAGAAAACTTCTAAGGGATTTCGCCACTAGTATGCCTTTTTCAACAAGTACCCTAATTTCACTTCCAAACAGCCAAAATTCAACCTCAACCACTAACTGGCCTCCAATTAAATCATAAAGGCTAATACATGCAAATCTGAACCACTACACACCGATACTATCTCAATATCTGCACAAATCAATTAAAGTTCATCCACGCCCAAGACAACCCAAGACATGAGTCATACCACCAACTCCAAATCTAAATATAACTTTCATTTACCATAATAATAAGTCCATAAGACGTTGTTTGGGTACAAAAATAGAGATAATAAAGGGATACAATCTATGGTGATACTATATCTAATCCGGATGGTAATCAAACTGGAATCTAGAATGATCCATACCAGGATGTCCCATTAATCGAGAATGAAACCATACAGAATTCGACTTGAGTGTATCACTCCCACTGAGTATATCATCCAAAATTCTCAATGAAGACTAAAAACTTGAGGCCAAAGCTAAGAAAACTAATACCAGGTCCATAGGCATTATCTGAACACTTAGCAACTATAATCCATTTGAAGTCGAGAAGATCAAATAGGAAACCACAGAGTAAGATCGACTAGCTTATTAATGAAATCTGAACTGAGACAAATCTAAAACAAGGGATGCACTCAAGCCCTACAACTCCAAGCTGAAATCATAACATCAAGGTTGAACTGCTCGGTCTTAACTACCCCAACCAAACCTGAAGACAGGTAGGCAATAATACTCCAAATCAATATAATATCAACATAATAAATAGGTGGTACCAAAATGAACATCAATATCATGTACCACTCAAGGGCCATAATAAGGACAATATACCAACATAAACGATACTTGAACCCGAATGCTAAATATCAATACAGATCTACTCGATCCACTACTAAAAGAAATAAACTATGGAGTAGTCACATAATTACAAATTCAATAACAAGGTACACAATAACCAATATGAACTCATCAAGGCATATAATCATCAATGGGTATGAAAACCCCAACACACATATAAAAAGGCAAAAGTGGGAAATAAAAGCACCTCTATCATGGTGACATCTACAATCATGCCTGACGGGCATATAATGAAAAATTTGAAGGGGTCCATACTCATATCGATCGACTAAGTCATCAACTAAGGTACCAAGTGCACTATCTCTAGTTGAAAGTGCCACAATATCATGACGCTGATTTGAATGGGTTGAATGACTAGAAATCCTATGATGGGGATACTATCTAGAGCAGTAACCGATATCTCTGTAGATGTAACAAACTCATAAAGCTCTAATCTTGGAGAGCAATATAACTACGCACAAATGGCTGGGCATCTGGCATTGAGAGAAGCTCTAGTAGAATATCCATCCTTCCCGTAATCATAACCTGACTTAGAAACTCTAGGCTGGCAGGGAATACAAGCTAACTCTATCTGATCAACTAACTCACATATGGGTATCTCTCTAAACGAATGTACCATCTTGCCACAACCAAACCAAGCTCACATACTGAATACCAATAGCACTATACTGATGGCATGGCCTCTTGCTGCCACCTTCATAGGTGAGCTACATGCTCTCTCTATGGCCCTCGCATAATCCACACCCTGGGAGAAGGGAAAATCCAATTTTATCATATGCTCTGATGCCAAACGGATCATCAATTCTAAACCTCTGGTGACTACATGCACCATGTCCAGTCCAGAAGGATATAGCATACAAATATGTCTGTCCTAATCCAGAAGTCGAATCTCATACTCAGAAACTGATCAAGAACCCTAATGAATACCAACAATTCCAACTTTGGCCTGCGAACTTCTTGGTGACTCAAATATCATCCATAGTTGTAAGGGATCTATGGTCAGGACTCAGATTGCCAATGTAGAACATCAAAGGGCTTAAGTAGTCACGAGCTCAACTGGAGCCTAAGCTGGCCCCAAATACTTTTGGCTAATGCCAAAGATCTTTGATATCCATCTCTGACTCTCTAATCCATCACTGCGCTGAAACTCTAAAAACGTGTGTTAAAGTCTCATCCATATCTGTCGACCATCTCGCATCGCCCATTTCGCATCGTACATTAGGGATAAAATAGATTCAAAGAATATGTTTGAGGTTGATAGCAATGCTGACACATGATATGGAGTCAAGAAGTGAATTTTCTAAAATGTCCCTGTAGCCTCCCGAAGATAGGTTATGGACGTCTCTACACTAATCCGCAAGAATCTACTAACATAGGTTATGGACGTCTCTACACTAATCCGCAAGAATCTACTAACACGTTTTTCTTGTATTAATATACTGATGAAACCTGGCTCTGATACCAATTTGTCACGACCAAATTTGTCAAGTCAAATGGCATCTACTATAACCCACCAATAGGCAAGCCAAACTCGTATGTAAAATGGCTAATAACGGACTACAAAATATATAAAGAAAAGAATTGCGAAATAGATAAAATAAAGAATCAATTAATATAATCCCAAAACCTGGTGGTATCAGTACAAGAGTTGCTAATAACACATGAGTACAAAGTTAAGTTCAACTGAATATGCTGATGTAACTTATCTCTGAATACAACATAGAGACTTGTCTGAGACATTGGAGAGATAGGTCATACTTCAGACCTCAAGAGCTCACTTTAAGTCTTGAACCATGGTTTCTACGCACAACGTACATTTATCAACGGTGATAACCCATACTGTGATCTGTAGGCTGCAAAAGTATAGAATGAGTACCAAAATAATGGGTACTCAATAGGCATCATCGGTTGATCTCTCTAAGTCATGATATAAAGATGATATAATACAAGATAATCATAACTAAATCAAGGTACAAAATTGAACTTAAAGCATCTCCATCATCACTGTGTATATAAGTAACCAATATGGAATAATAGTATAACATAAGGCATCAAGATATGCCAATAGCATTGAACATAACAAGTAATAAATATCGAGATAACAATATAACATCAGGCACCAAAACATTCCCATATTGCTATACATAAGAATTGGACAATTCGGAATAATAATATATCGTAAAGCATCAACACAAGCAATTATAGTTACAAAATTTGCTTCAATACGCCATCTGGTGCATAAAGTAAAGAACTCATCATAGCGTTCCATACCATTAGAGAGTACACCTAAGAGAAAATAAAGGAATCTAATCAATAATATATCCAAACTCCAACATTATTCAACCATCATTCCATGCTTACCATTATTCAAAAGTTCACCAACCTTCCTTAATTATTATCAACATTCATAATTAAACAACATATGACAATCTATGCATAACCATAAAAATATCATCATTTAGACAACTATATCCTCGATATGCACTAATAGCTCTTATTTAGCTAGCCAACACTTATTTACTAATCTAACTACTCACTAGTCATTATATACCTTCTAATTGTTATTTATACACTATTCACCATATAACCACTATTTATGGGTCAACAACTAACCTTTCTTCACCAGCTAGTCAATAACTAGCACATAGCCAAAATTCATTACTAAGCCATATTTATCAACTAGCCAATATTTGATTCTAGCCATCACAAACTAACTAATCACCATTGATCCAATAATTGCTAATCACCAATTATTCACTATTTAATTTATTGACTAAACATCATTTAGTAACTAGCATCAATAATCCATAAATCCTAGTTTAGCAACTAGTCATCATCGTCGACTAAATTATTACTATCAACAAAACATCATTGCTATAAGTCTTCATTTACGCTAAACACCATTATAGCTTAATCATCATAATTACTAGTCATGAATACCACTAGTCCTCATTATTTCTAAGGTTCAACTATCCATAAGTCATTCTTAATCTATTAATTTATATTCACCACTAATCATCTTTTCAACCTTAAATTAACAACTATATAACTTTATACCTTGATCACTAGAGAATTACGATCGACACCTCTAATATCAACATTATACTCAACTACACATGATCATAAATACATATAGTTTCCATACATTGGGCTAGCCAGATGCGAACCGGCAGATGTACTCATAAGCACATCAATAATCATCCTTCGGACTTGTTAGGCATCATCATATCATTATAGTATCCTCTGGCCTTTTCAGGAATTATCATATCATCGTAGTATCCTCTAGTCGTATTGGGTATCATCATATCATAATGTCTTTCGGCTTTGCCGGGTATCATCATATCATCATAATATCCTCCTGCCTTATTGAGTATCATCGTATCATCATAATATCCTCCGGCCTTAACGGGTATCATCATATCATAATGTTATCATACGGCCTCATCGGGCATCATTATAATATCCACATTGACATCAATAATAAAGAGCAATCACCATGAGGGCTAAAGTAAAGGACAATCCCTACAAGGAATAAAGTAAAGAACAAGTCCCATGAGGGCTAAAGTAAATAAACATAAAAGGAGAAGCAAGAAGTGCATACTTGTATATTCCTTGTTCATCATCAATGCCACATTATCAAGAAGTGTTTATATATATGTAATATAAATGTTATAAGTGATAAGTCAATAATCTAGTCCATTGGACCATGAGCATAACGATAAGAATTATCATGAGCAATGGACCACAAGTAACCTATTCATTGGCTCACCATTAACATAAAGAAAGTTTATCACTAACTTGAGAAATATCAAATCCATGGCACCATCTATAGCTTATTCATAGTATAGTCAATATCATACTTTAGGGCTTAAGCCATGTTATAGACAAGGTCCCATTCTATAAGGTATTCGTTGGCCCATTCAATAGCCAAGCAATACCCTAATCACTAGCCCGAGTGATAACCACATCTATGGCTTAATGAATAACATAGTCATGGGCTTCTTTAATAACATAAACAATAGCTCATTATGGCATCATCTATAAATTTACTATGAATAACATGGTCATGGTCATGGGCCTCAAGGGGTATTTTCTAGGAATTTCATAAGTATCTATGGGTCTCGCAAGGATAACCTTAATCTTGGCTTAAAGTAGGTCAAGATCCACTTCTAAATCCCCCAATATACCTTGTAAGTTCATTTCAACCCTAAACTAGGCTAAGGTATCTAACTCAACTCTTATATGTATAACAAGCCACCTTAAGTCGAAGGTAGGGATCTTACTCAAATATTATCACTAAGTCCATTGGAAATAAAGCAACTTCACAAGAGTAAGCATCTAAGGCTAATATTTCCCTAAGCATGAGTGACAAGGTTATTCCTATCTAACTAGAGTAGTTCTAAGTATTCTAATGTTAAGCATGGGACATTAAGTATAATCCATTATGTTTCAAGACTACAAGCTACACATTTCACAATATGGGTCCAAATGACCTAAAAGATCCAACTAACCATAAGTCTTGAATAATTATCAAACCAACACCTAAAACCTCTCCAAGCTATTCAGATATCATAATTATACTTTAAAATAGCTCAATCTAATAACGAATAAGCCTAACCTACCTCAAATCTGAAGAATTCATCAATCCGTTAAATCTTCATTTTTCCCTTCCAGGAAGCCTCTTCAAGATTCCAAGCTATCAAAAATATAATCTACTCATCAATTTGAGTATAACGATACCCATAATGCACCATTATGCTTCGGGTCCAAGGACGACATCAAAAAACCCAAGTAGATACCACTTATGGAAATCACGCTTCTGAGGTCAACCCAACATTCATACACCATCAAGGAATCATAACCCTCAAGAAATAGGTGAAAACTAAGATTATTTTAAGATAAAATCTAGCCGCAAACTATTTGGGGTTTTGGTCAAATAATCAAGAAATTCAAGCTTGAAATTGAAGGATTCTTACCTTAAATCATAAGATATTCGCACTAAAAGATGTTAATCAAGATCCCAAGATACCCACAAGACTTAATTTAGAGTTATCTCACCTTTCTAGGGCTCCTACGGTTCGAAAATGAAGAGAAAATAGCCAAAAGATGACTTGGGGCCTATTTATAGCCCCTACAGGCATGGATATTATGTGATCTCCATCAAATGGACCACGATCACCATGTCGCGATCGCCATGGCACTAGTACCAGTAAAGTCAAAACTTGTTTTTTACCCTCAGAACTCAGTTGGAGTTCGACTTTTGCAAATAAACTATATAATCCCACTAAATTCGATGTTCCAGATGCATTGGTAAAGTTGGATTTTCCATGCAAGGTTTTTTAGACCAAATGTGAGTCTCACGCCTATATTTCCCAATTTTCCAACTTTTCAACCAATAGGTCGAAATGTCCTCAGGTGCATTGGGACTCAAACAAAAGGTCTACCTAGTATAAAATCAATATTCTAGAGTCGTTGGCATAGTTAAAACTTACATACAAGATATTTTTATAGATGTTTTCGCTTGGTGTCCATTTGGAACCAACAAACACTTCCAAATAGGGAATTGGTTCTAAAAAACAAATGAACTTCCCGATAACTTAACTATTTGTCTCAATAAGTCATAAATGACTTGGGGAAACTATGGGGAAGCCCTAATAGCAATGATAAGTGAAATATAAAAAAAGACCGAAAGGGTTATTACAAGACACAACCCTTCGAGGAGAGAGACGTATTGGTTGGGGCAAAAATATGACCTATGCGTGCACTTGAAGACCTGCGGGCACAGGTCAAGTGCACGTGCAATGTAAACCTTACTAGAAAGTGTCAAACATCACCTGAGGACGCAGGTCTGGCACAGGACCAGTGCAGATCGGACGTAGGTGATATGACTGTTTCAAAAAATTATCTTTTTTCATGAATCATTGCTTCCTTTCTGAACCAAAACTTCTTTGGCTATAAATTCTTGAACTTTTCCTCATGTAAAGGTACAAATTTGAGTTGAAAAAATATTTTTTCTGAATGTGAATCACTTTATTCTGGGAAGAAAGATTCAATTAACCTATGTACTTGAGGTAAATAAATTCCTTAAGGACACGTAGTGAATTCAGTGGACTTGATTCTACAATATTTTCTATTTCATCTTCATTTCTTAAGTTGGTTTAACTGTTTTCCCTGAAAATAGTAGAACCTTCATTTTGATAGTTTATTTACTCATTCATTGTAACTTTTATTTGAAGTTGTTGAACTTCATTGTAGTTCTTGAAGTTGTTCTTGAACTTAGAGTTTAAGCTCATATTGTTATATATAAATTTTGTACCTGAAAATAACAATCTTAAGGAATTTATTATAATTTGTATTTTTTTGGAGATTAAAACTTGTTGCTTTCTACTCTGTTTGAACTTAATAGTGATTTGAAGATATAAAAATATCATCACAAGTTAAATTAATTCGGTTGACGGTTAGAAGAATATAAAAACTTCATCGTTAAACTAGAAATAAGTTGTTGTTTAAAGTTGTAAACTTTATAGTTAGTATTCTGACATACTAAATTGATTGTCTTTTGTGAAAGAAAAATGACTAGTGAAAATGATGTCAATTATGGGATGGTAAATTCCGCAACAACAACAATTGATACTTCAAGCCATTTAAGTGTTGCACCCACTATGGCACCGGCGGAGAAACTCGAAAAGTTTTCTGATGCGGATTTTAAAAGGTGGAAGCAAAAGATGTTTTTTTTACTTGACTACATTAATTCTTCAAAGATTCATCTATGAAAGCCCTTTAGAATTATCGGATGAAACACCTGAAAAGGAACGCTTTATAGTAACTGAAATGTGGAAGCACTCGGGTTTCTTATGTAAGAACTTCATATTGAGTAGACTTCAAGATGATCCATACAATGATTAAAACAACAAAAAAACTCTACAAAATTGTGGGGTGCTTTGGAAAAGAAATACATAACTGGGGATGCAGGAATAAAAGAATTCATTGTTGCAATGTTTCTTGACTTTAAGATGATAGATAGTAAGACTTTTGTCTCTCAAGTTCAAGAATTTCAAGCAATCATCCATGATCTCCTAATAGAAGGTATAACATTTGTAAATACATTTATTGAGACTATTAAATGTGTTTTTGATAATTACATAACCTTTGATGTAGATTTGATTGTGAATGAGGCTTTCCAAGTAGCGACTATAATCGAGAAGTTACCACCACTATGGAAGGACTTCAAAAACTAATTAAAGCACAAGAGAAAGGAGATGTCAGTTAAACTCATTGAAGGTTATAAATTGATGAAGAAAACAAAGCAGCCAAGAAGAGGTCTAAAGGGAATTCTGCAATTTGTGGAGGATAACCCTAACAAATCAAAGAAAATAAATAAAGCGTCTAGTTAACAAAGCAATCCTCCAAAGAAGAAATTCAAGAGAACTTGCTTTAATTGTGCCAAGGTTGGCCACAAGTCGACAGATTGTCAGGCCCCTAAGAAAGACAAGAAGAATGATCAAGCCAACATGGCTAAATCTAAAGGTGAAATGGATGATCTATGTGTTATGCTTTCAGAATGCAACTTGGTTGATAATTCTAAAGAGTAGTGGATCGATTCAGGTGCCACCCGCCACGTCTGTGCCAACTAGGAGTTATTTGCATCGTACGCTACGATTCAAGATGAGGAAAAGATTTTTATGGGTAACTTTGCAACAACAAAAGTTGAAGAAACAGGAAACATTTTCTTAAAGATGACATAAGGCAAGGTGGCAACTCAACAACGTCCTTTATGTTCTGGAGTTGCGAAAGTACTTGATTTTTATTTCACTTCTTATGAAAAATAGATTCAAATGTGTATTTATTTATGATAAAGCTGTAATTAGTAAAGAAAAAGTATATGTAGGCAAAGGTTACATCACTGATACGGGATTGTCAAGGGAAGCACGAAACAAACACCAAATCCGTCCACTAATCTTAAGGATTCGAGGACCAAGATGGAGACCTCACTCGAATTCGCTACCAACAACAAGAATACAAGATACAAGAGTATATTTTAACACCAAAACAGTTACAAAACGTGATGAACAAGATGAACAACAATAATACAAGTTTCGGATTCAACGAAGACCCCAAAATAGTCCACTACACAACACATACACGATTTGCAAGAAAAATAAAGATAGATAGTGAGACCAAGATTATTACAAGATTAAGAACCAAGTGTATTTCAACACTAACCCCTAATGAATGTAACAATCAAAACCACACTCTTACGGTGACCACCAAGGGAATGAACTCGCCTCAAGATCTACCGTTTCCAAGCAAAGATCAATATTGTCTTTTCCAAGCCCTATGCTAAGGATGACTTTTCCAAGTCCTACAACTAAGGGTGTTACACTCTCAAAAGAGAGAAGTTATGTCTTTCAATTCTTCATCCTTCCAAAATCTAGTGAAAATAAGACTAAGGGGGCCTATTTATAATATATTACAAATGAAGATAACAAGACCACTTTGCCCTTAATGAGAGGGGCGGCCATGGTGTGTAAATACACCATGTGTAATGTCCAAAATACCCTTAATTAAGGTCCAAAACCGTGAGTCCTCAACCTTAAATTCTCCAAGCAATCTTCCACACGCGAGATTGCTTTAAGTTATGCTCAAAACGGGTCCTCCATGCATGTTCTTGTTTTCTCGAGGTGACCAAGTCTTGAGTCTCTATGTGTTGGCCTCCAAAAATGTCATCAAAAGATAAGATGGCCATTTGTCCCGTATCATCCTCCCCTTCTTGAAAAGGATTCGACCTCGAATCCAAACCTTGCAAAACCGAAAAGAGGACCAACAAATGCAAACTCCTCATGGCATGAGGGTTAGGGTTAGCATAACAAATCATCTCAACATGCCAAGGTTGCACATATTTGCAATATAACCAAGAATCCTTTGAAAGGAATATTAAAAACTCAATAAAAGATGTACAAAGGATTTGGTTATAGGATACATCAAGAGTGACACTTTGCTTGTCATGTAGACCAAGCAGCAAGTTTGGTGCACCAGCATCACCATTTCTAAATTTGGCACCGGGGTCAAATGGGAAAAGTGGCCATAGACACGGGTCTCGACAACACTTCCCTTTCCCATGGTCTACACCCAAACTAAATGACATACTTTCTACAATAACATACATATCATCCAAAGCAAATAGAGAGTAGAGAAAGGTATCACTCAAATCGGCTTCTACTAAGGTGCTCTCATGTGTGTACTCACTATTAGTTTCCCAATAATCACCATGAGTACTCTCAATAATGAAATCACACAAAGTAGAAGAAGAAGTAGCTTCCGCAACTACACATTCCTTACCCTTAAGAGTTCTCTCATCTTCCAAGAAGAGATTTCCCTCTCTAGGAGGAATGTTGTCACACCATAGTGGGTTAGCATATAGGCTATAGCTTCCAAGGCAAGCTATACCATCATTTTCACCACTAGGTTCATTAGGAGTGTTTAAATCATCTTCAAACAAGACATTATACATAAAAAGAGTATGATCTACCTCACGGACAGATTTGGAACAAGCAAGTTCCTCACTCTCTAAATGATCAACATCAAGTTTCAAGGATGTTTCAAACACAACATTACCCCAAGAAGAGCTCTCGGGTTCATTCTCACTTTGATCAACATTTTCAACATCATCACATACTTGAGGTTCATTAATTACATCATACACATCCTCAAGTGGTGGGTAATTTTCACACATAAGTTGATCAACACAAATTTCAGAAGATAACGTACTTTCATTCAACATAATGGTTTCAACACTAGGTGGACATAAATTGATCTTACAAGAAGAGTCTATTCGGTCATCAATAGGATCAACTAGTGTATCCACACTCACAACATGTACATCATCATCAAGTGGCAAAGAAACAATACACTCACATATAGGCAAGCTACAACTCACACTCAATGGGCTACTAGCCACACAATTATCATTCACATGTACAAAAGTGTAAGAGTTTGCCATTTTACCTTGAAGTCCTTGAGTAGGTTCTTCTTTGTCATGGTGTGAAGGTCCTCCAAAAGTTTGGGCAGCAACTTCCTTTTGGCATTGTTCTTCTTCGCTTGCCATGTTGGTACCTACACAAATGTCCTTAGAAATAGAAGGACAACCAATGTTAGCATAGTTTGGTGGTAATCCTCTTACTTTGCTCCACACAACCTCTCCTTTTTCCACTCTCGGATTACCACCCTGCACTCCCTTACTCCTTTCAATCTTTTGTCTCTCATAATAATTCGGATTGGAGTAGGTAGGCATTTCTCTTCGTGGCTTAGGCAGCAAGTAAGTAATGAGGCGATTCCCCCACTGGTCTCTTATAATATTTGGACAATTTTGCACGTTTGGAACTCTATGTTGTGCAAACCAATTGGCACCTAAGCATACATGACCGTATGTCAATGAAAAAATATCGCACCACACCTCCTCATGGTATTCAAATTGGGAGAAGACAACCTTGACCCTCTCGGTAACCTTAAACCCGTCCAAGAAGTATGGAACAAGTAAAGGCTCACGAAACAACCCCAAGTAGTCAACCATGGATGGAACGATGTAGTTTCTATGGTACCTATCATTTAGCTCAATGAGGCAGCCCGGTATCCCACACATGGTCACCTTTCCGAAGTGTACACTCCTTCTTGGATCTACATAGTAAGGCATACGAGTACCCCTTAGTTTTGGAGATGCATACCCTCTTCTTCTCATTGGACAACCTCCACTAGAGCTAGTATAACCATTCACACTATATCGACTTTGATAAGAAGTACTACAAGGTGGAGAATATAGATCTTCATACTCCTCACGTGTACCCTCATCATAGCTCTCATAAGCTTTGCAAACAAAAGGGTTATACCTAACACCAAATCTAGGTTCGGAGTAAGAAGTGTAAGACTCCTCACATGCCCCAACATCATCATAAGATCCATCACGAGGTCCTACATCATCTCCAAAGTTACCATAAGCACTAGGCACTTCATTCACCTCATTTTCTCCCTTAAAATAGTAACTTTCAAATCTGCCCAAGTCTCGATCATGGCTATTTTCATAGCCTCCGCAATCTCCCTCAACTTCGTAGCCATAAAACCCTTCACTACAATCATAGTCTCCCATGTTGTAGTCACAATAATCCCCGGCTATCGAAGACATATTCCCCTTATATCACCTTTTAAACCTACAAAATGAACAAACAAGATTAGTAGTAAAAACTTCTCACTAACACTCGTATTCACTCACCTTTGTGATTCTCACAATTGGAGCGGCAAATATTGAAAGGTTGTTTATACTCCGGTAGTCAATAGGATGTCAATTCTACTTGGTGGCCGGAATAGATTCTTGTTTGATCGACTCAAGACACAAAAATAAAATTCACTTACGAACTTGAAACAAAGAAGTTACTACGAGTTAAAAATGAGAAAAGCACACAAAAAACGAAGACACGAAGAAACGGATTCAATAATTAATCTACAACTAAGTAGGTGATTACTAGTTGTTAATTAATTCTAGAATCAAGACATGAAACTAATGAAACAATAAGATGAAACTAAGAATCTAAAATTTTGAGCTCGGAAATATTGCGTGAACAGTAGCAGTGATGACATGGCAGTCACGTATTGGTTTCGGTCCCACACAACTTTTGTTGTCCAATTTCAAGTCTTGGTCAATTTTTCAATTTGGACTTTGGTGGAATTTGTTTAAGGAGGGAAATTCAAACAAGTCTTGGAGCCCTTTTCAATTTCAAGTTTTCAAGACTTGACTTTATTGTACTTCTCCTTAAAACATGGATCCTTAAATCATGGAAAAGTGTTGGAAAGTGGTTGAGACTTGATTGATAGGTCTTTGTTGGTTGTAGTGTCTTTCAAGACTAACAAATAATACACCCTTTTTCTTCAACTTTTTAGATTTAACATTCACTTTATCTTCAACAATATATGATGGTGGTGATGAACATCAAGAACAACAACAACAACACCAAGAACTACAACAATAATCTCCAAGAACACCACAATTATCACACGGCCACTCCCAAATTCCACAATAACAATATCTCCAACACTTGGCCAAGACAACTACACCTTCAACAAAATGGTTCTCAATCCACCAATTAACACAATATCATGTGGCCAAGCTTATAACAACAACAAGATGAAAGCCACAAGGCCAAAACAGTCCACCACAACAATGTTCAACAACAAATCGGCCAAGTCCAAGTTCACGTATACAACACCAACAATGTAAGCTCAAACTTAGATTTAGACTAAAGAGTGTTAGAGATGAAGAAAACTAACACTAGAAACAACAAAACAAGTAAAAATCTCGGCCAAGACACAACAATAACACAATTTCGGCCAAGAACACAAAATGGACAGATTTGCTTCTTCTTTTTTTTTCAGTTTTTAACACTTTCCTTTTTTTTTTTTTGAATTTTCTAACAAGCAAGCCCAAGATTGATCTTGTAGGAACAATATCAAGCCATGCTTTGATACCAAATGATACGGGATTGTCAAGGGAAGCACGAAACAAACACCAAATCCGTCCACTAATCTTAAGGATTCGAGGACCAAGATGGAGACCTCACTCGAATTCGCTACCAACAACAAGAATACAAGATACAAGAGTATATTTTAACACCAAAACAGTTACAAAACGTGATGAACAAGATGAACAACAATAATACAAGTTTCGTATTCAACGAAGACCCCAAAACAGTCCACTACACAACACATACACGATTTGCAAGAAAAATAAAGATAGATAGTGAGACCAAGATTATTACAAGATTAAGAACCAAGTGTATTTCAACACTAACCCCTAATGAATGTAACAATCAAAACCACACTCTTACGGTGACCACCAAGGGAATGAACTCGCCTCAAGATCTACTGTTTCCAAGCAAAGATCAATATTGGCTTTTCCAAGCCCTATGCTAAGGATGACTTTTCCAAGTCCTACAACTAAGGGTGTTACACTCTCAAAAGAGAGAAGTTATGTCTTTCAATTCTTCATCCTTCCAAAATCTAGTGAAAATAAGACTAAGGGGGCCTATTTATAATATATTACAAATGAAGATAACAAGACCACTTTGCCCTTAATGAGAGGGGCGGCCATGGTGTGTAAATACACCATGTGTAATGTCCAAAATACCTTTAATTAAGGTCCAAAACCGTGAGTCCTCAACCTTAAATTCTCCAAGCAATCTTCCACACGCGAGATTGCTTTAAGTTATGCTCAAAACGGGTCCTCCATGCATGTTCTTGTTTTCTCGAGGTGACCAAGTCTTGAGTCTCTATGTGTTGGCCTCCAAAAATGTCATCAAAAGATAAGATGGCCATTTTTCCCGTATCAATCACCGAGGGTCTTTTTAAGATTAATGTAATAAAGGCTAAAATCAATAAAAGTTCTATTCTTCTTACTTACTTGAGTCAAATGAATTGTGGCATGAACATTTAGGGCATGTCAATTATAAAATCTTGCAAAAACTGATTAATTTAGAAATTTTGTTTTACTTTGAGTGTACTAAATCAAAATGTCAAATATGTGTGGAATCAAAGTATGCTAACCATTCATATAAGTCTGTTGAAAGAAATTTCAATCCCTTAGACTTAATCGATGCAGATATTTATGATATGAAGTCAACACCATCTCGTGGTAAGAAAATTGATGATTGAACTAGCTATTGTTATATTTATTTGTTAAATGGTAAGGATGAAGTAATATATGCATTATTCAATATAAAATTAAAGTTAAAAATTAGTTGGATTAAAAGATCAAAATGATAAGAAGTGATAGGGGCAGAGAATATGAATCTCCTTTTGCTGAGATATGTTTAGAAAATGGAATTGTCTAATCAAACTACTGTCCTGTATTCACCTCAATCAAATGAGATTGCGGAAACAAAAAAACAAATATTAAAAAAATAATGAATGTTTTACTCATAAGTTTAGATTTACTACAAAACTTGTGGAAGGAGCTATTCTTACAGCAAACCGAATACTCAATAGAGTGTCCCATATTAAGAAACATTCAATTCCATATGAAAAATAGGAAAAAAGAAAACCCAACTTGAAATATTTCAAAGTGTGGGGGTGTCTATCCAAAGTCCAAGTTCCTATACCTAAAAGAGTAAAAATAGGACCTAAGACTATAGACTGTGTGTTCATAAATTTGAATATCTGAATATCAATGAAAATACAATAATAGAATCAGATAATGCTGAGTTCTTTGAACATATTTATTCATATAAAACTGGACATGAGATATCTAGTGGTGGGTCTAAACAACTTCGAGATGAAATAAACGAGAATGTACTGAAGAATGAGAATCCAAGGCATAGTATACGTCAAAAAATGTCAACTTTCTTTGAATCAAATTTTGTAATATTTCTTCTTGAAAATGAGCCTCAAAAGTTTAAATAACTGATGTCGTCTTTGGACTTATCCTTTTGGAAAGAGACAGTCAATAGTGAGATTGATCCAATCTTAAGAAACCATACTTGGGAATTGGTTGATCTTCCTCCAAGAAATAAATCTTTAGGCTCTAAATAGGTCTTCAAAAGGAAAATAAAAGTTAATGTTACTATTGACAATTAAAAGGCAAGACTTATTGTAAAAGACTTTATATGAAAAGAAGGCCTTGATTATTTTGACACATACTCGCTAGTGACAACAATAACATTCATTCGGATGTTGGTTATATTAGTGGAGGTATATGATCTTGAAATCCATCAAATGGATGTGAAAACAACATTCTTAAATGGAGAACTGGAGGAAGAAATTTACATGGAACAATCTGAGGTTTTGTGGTTCCTAATAAAGAAAAAAAGTGTGCAAACTTATTAAGTCACTTTATGGGCTAAAACAAGGATCCAAATAGTGGCATAGGAAGTTTGACCAAATCATATTTACAAATGTTTTCAAGATAAACGAATGTAATAAATGTGTGTACATAAAAGACACTTCAAATCACAAAATCGTTGTTTGTTGTATGTGGATGGCATGTTGATCATCAATAGAGACATTTCTGACATAAATACTACAAAACAAATATTTGAGAGCAAGTTTGATATGAAAGACCTTGGAGTTACTGATGTAATCTTACAGATAAGAATTCATAAAGCTCCATAAGAGTTGGTATTGTCACAGCCTTGAAAAGTTCAAGTATTTACATTTTAGTATTACCAAGACTCCATCAGACGTGAGGCTTGTACTTCAAAAGAATGAAGGTGAAAGTGAGTCACAGTTGGATTATGCAAGAGTGTTGAAAATTTTAATGCATATCGTGAATTATACGCGACCAAACATAGCATGCACTATTAGTAAATTGAGTCGGTACACAGCAATCCTAATCAAAGTCATTGAATGGTAATGAAAAGAGTATTGAGTTATTTAAAATATACTCAAGACTATACTTTGCATTATAATAAATATCCAACTGTAATTGAAGAATATAGTGATGCAAATTAAATCACTGAATTGAATATAAAATCCACGAGTGGATATATATTTACTTTGGATGGAAGAACAATCTCTTGGAAATTATCCAAACAGACATGCATTGCTCTCTCGATAATGGAATCTAAATTTATCACGTTAGATAAAGCCAGTGAAGAAGTTGAATGACTCCAGAATTTCTTGAAAGATATTTCTTATTGGCCCAAACCTTTGGCACCAGTATGTATACATTGCGATAGTCAAGCGACAATAGTTAGGACAAGGAGCATGATGTATAACGGTAAATCTCGTCATATAAAACAGAGACCTAATACCGTTAGAGAAATACTCTCTAGTGAAATTATCATGGCTAACTATGCGAAGTCAAAAGATAATGTGTCGGATCCACTTTCAAAAGGTCTATCTAGAAAGGGAGTTGAGAGATCATCATTCATTTGAACTTGTGTTTGAAGTTGTTAAACTTTATTGTAGCTCTTGAAGTTGTTCTTGAATTTAGAGTTGAAGCTCATATTGTTATATACAGATTTTGTAGCCGAAAATAACAGAAATTATCTTTTTTTTCTATTCTTAGAAGCTTACCTAGACACTGTAAGTACTTATTCAGTAATGTTTACACAAATTCAAGACATACATGACATGTATTTATATGATTTTTTTTTTGGTTTCTCATCTAGTGTATGGTATTTGCAATATTGGTATCCGACTAAATTTGAATCCGTGTAAAAATCCCACATTGGAGAGTAAAGTGCTCCCTAACAAAAGCAACTCTTGGAGACTCGATAAATATGATTATCATTAAGTCATAATTCATTAATACATGATCTCGCCTTAAAGTATCACCGTATGTGATTATAATATGACCTCATATAAATATTCGACGGAAATAAATTTTTACCTCTTGATGAACATGGTTACCCCTCAAACTTTTGAACAACACTAAACTTAACCCACCCACACCCAACCACCAATACAATGCCATCAAAAAAGAAAGAAAAAACAAATTAACAAACATTACTATTCGGACTTCTAGTTTATTTCAAACATACCCATGAGGCTCTACATCTATTAAAATCTGTAATATACAATCTCAAGACCACAAATTCTACAGGAAATAATGTACATCGTGATCTATCACACATGCACGATTTCAAACGTAAAAGAAAACAAGCTTAGATCTATCAGAATATAATGCCCATGCAAGTCGCAAATTAAAGTCTCTCAACAGATTAAGATCGAATGCAAGTCACTTCGTTTAAGTACATCATATACATATATATGTATATATATGTGTGTATATATGTGTGTGTGTGTGTATGTGTGTGTATGTATGTATGTATGTATATAACTTTCTTATTTTGAGAAGTAGGTTTTCGAAGAGAGGAGGAGACGAGGAGAAAGCATGCCAATAAATCTGGGAGATGCAATTGCATCAATAGTTCGGTTGCTTGGAACACCAAATTCTTCTATATCATCTGTCGGTATGTTGGCACCACTGAAGGTGCTACATCTTGCTAGTTTTCCTTACCAAGACTTCTTCTTAGGGGACTTGTCATGCACTCAATTTATCTTTTCACACAAGTATTGTTTAACTGCATGCATCCCTTGCTCCACCACATCTGGTGGGGGAGAAACGAGGTGGTTGCCTTCCACACTCAACTTCTGGAGATTCTTCAGGCATCCGATAGAATCTGGTAACTCTATAATCTTGTTGTAGCTAACATCTAGTTCATGCAACGAAATGAGAAACCCTACCGAATAGGGCAACATTGCGAGGTACTGGAAGTTTTGGCTAACATTGAGGATTTCAAGGTTGATTAATTTCTCGAGATCATCAGGGAGGGACCTCAAGCAATTTAGTCTGGCATCTAACACTCGAAGGTTGGTCAAGTGGGAGGTGGAGTGAGGAAGGTGTGCTATTTTATTTGAATTTACACAGAGCTTCTTGAGGTTTATGAGCTCAAATCCAATGGTGTCTAGCAAATGTGTAAGCATATTAAAATTGGCTTTCAACTTTTCCAACGATCTGCAAGTAGCTAAGAAGAATTTATTATACTTATGTTCCCCATAACATTATGAATTAGAAATGTTTAGATGACTAACCTGCAATTCTCAATAGTTTTAGGGAGCGATGGAAGGAGATTCCCAGAAATATTTAGAATTTTGAGTTTTGACAAGCAACCTATAGAGTTAGGAATAGACTTGAGCTGATTGGAATGCATATCTAACTCCACCAAGTTGAGCAGTCTTGTTGTTAAAGACTGGTATGCTCTGTCAAACATTTAATAAAACAACAATATTACGTCACGCTCAATGCTAATGCTACGTCATTTTAATTTATTTGTCTTTTTTACTTAGCATCAAGTTTAAAGTTTAATATAGTAAACAAGACTTTTGAAAATATTTAGAATATGCACAAACATCCTTTCTTGTGGCGTTAAACAAGCCTGGTAGAAAGTTATTTAGAATTAGAGAATTGAAAAAAAAAATAAAAAAAAATCATACTTTTTAAGTGGACTAAAAACAGTAAGAAAAATAAGTTGAAACTAAAAAGTTAGTACTCCCTCCTTCCACTTTTTATTTGTTTAATTCAGAAAATTAAAAACTAATTTATCACTAATTTATAATTTACTTTTATTATTAACTATAATCAATTTTCAATGCATTTTTCAAATATAAAATTTATTATATATACAAAAGATAATATAATAAATTTATTATTATATTTATTATTTTATTAATATTGTGTTGAGTTAGTAATAAACAAATAAAAATGGATGAATAGACTAATATTTTGAGCCTAATTTTTTGGGTATTTACCTTTTTGAAATTTAATAAAAATGTGAGTAAAACAAATCCAAATTAATAATAATCGAAGTAAAAAGAATAAACTATTGAATTTGAAGTAAATAGACTAATATTTTGAGCTATCCAATTGTTATATTGTGAACAAAATAAAAGAAACTAAGCAGGACCTTTTCCTTACTATCGGCCAATTTAGATGGAGGACAAAATGTGACTAGGATTGTTGTTTGATCTTGAGAACTCTCTCTTTCGAGTGAAAGGGAAAGCACTGGCCCACACCGTGTTCACCGATTAGAAGGGATAGGGAAGTTGGTTGACTTCTTCACATGTTTTGAAAATATTGTGTGTTCCGTATTGATTTAAAGTCAAATAGGCAAAATGGGTTGAAGAATTCTTTTATTATGTTCGTTTTGTAATGTGAATACTTTTACTTATATATTTGTCATCTACATTTTTGAATTCACTAAAAAGAAACATTTTAAATTCTTTTTTGGTAAGTGTAACACACCCGCCCCACGTCAGCTGCCACGTCATTTTTAATTATAAAAAATATTAAATATTAAAATAAATAAAAGAAAACCAACACACGCACACCCCTCGTTCCCCTCTCTTCCCCCCCCCTTTTTTTTCCTGTTCTCCTTCTTTCTCTATTTCTTCTTCTTCTTCTCCCTCCTCTTCTCGTTCTTATTTTTCCTACATCATCTTCATCTTTTTACTCTTCTTGCTCTTTGAAAAAATTGAGAAGTGAGATCGAAGAATCTGAGAAGAGTTTTTTCTGTTCAAAATTCAAAAAAATCAAAGAGAGTTGAAGTGGTGGAAGCCGAAGAAGAACAAGAAGTGAATTTTTATGTGTTGGATTTGCTGAAATTTGAGAAACGAATAAATTTTTTCTTTTTTTGTAATTTTTACTTATTGGATATGTTGAAAATTGATGTTTTAATTATTGGAGTTTGAGAAAATAGCTCACTTGTTCCCTTTTTTTTTTTTTTTTGAATTTTCACTTATTTGGTTTGCTGAAATTTGAGAAAAGAATCAATTTTTTCTTCATTTTTTGTAGGTTTTACTAGTTGAATTTGCTAGAAATTGACCATGGTCATGGCTATTATTGAGGGGTTTAAAATATTGGTGGTCATGACTATTGTTTAGGGGGCCTGGAGGGGGAGGGGGCATTAATGGTGGTGGTGTTGCAATGGCCATGACAGCTGGTGGGAGTGGGGGACGTTAATGGTGGTGTTGCAAGGTTAGTGGTGGTGATGTTTCAATGGTCATGGCAGCCGATGGGGGTGGGGGACTGGTGGGGGTAGTGGTACTGCGTTAATGGTGGTGGTGCTGCAATGGCCATAACAGCCGATGGGGGTGGGGGACTGGTGGACGGCGGTGTGGGTGGGGTGGGGGTGCTAGACGAGGGGAGGGATTGGGCGAGGGGCCTTTATTTAAAAAAAAATTATTAATTTTTAATTTTTAAAAATATATTTAAATTTAAAAAGTTGTAGTTGGGGGATTTTTTATTTTTTAAAAAAATATTTTAATATAAAATTGACCTCCACCCGCACCCTTGACGCGTGCCTACACGCGTTCCGTCCTACTCAACCATTTTAATGTCACATAGGTCTGAACAACAGTCAAAGGGTTTAAAATGTTGTATTTTAGTGGGTTCAGGGGCTCAGATGATAAACATGTAGGTAGGAGTATTCACATTACAAAACGGACATAGTACACGGATCCATCGAGTCATTTTACCTTTAAAATATTACTCCTATTTTAGAGCACATTTAGATTTGTGTTTCTGTGAAAATAAGATTTGGTAAAGCAAAACTCTTTGTAGATCAAATCAGATTATCAAAATTAAAAAATATATATATATTTCAAGAAAAACTTACTATATTTTTTAAGATTTTACGGCATTTTAGTTAACTTTTGTTGTTCAAGGAGAATAACAATTTAAGAGACATTAACTTGTCATCTAATTTCTATTAGACTTATATATTCATCTAATTTTCGATTCCAATTGTCTTGTCATCTAATTTCAATTAGATTTGATAAAGTCATCTAATTTCGATTCCACTTGTTAATAAGCGACACAAACAATTAATTATGTTATAGTGTTTTTCCACTACAAACTTCTTAGTATAAGAATTTGTATTATCCAAATAAGTGTCGAACAAAAATTAAATTGGATAATGGTCATGTATGCGTTAAAATTAAATTGGATAATGGTCATGTATGCGTTTACCTTTTGGCTTTTGCGTATGTCTGGGAGTTTCCGCTCGATGGTCATATAGCACGACTCTGAAGTTTTCAGCTGAGACGAGTTTAACCGGCTTGGTTAACCTCTTAAAATTAGTTTACTTGATTAAAATGTATATTTTAACACCAACGAATATACCTCTTTCTTAGTTCATGGATTCGCACCAATGTAGAGCTCATGAAAATGGCATGTGGTTAAATTCAACAGATTAGGCTCATTAGATATTTCACTAGATGATTAAGTTGAAAAAACTCCTTATGTGTCAATCATGACATCTCGTCATTCTTATGTCGTTATATACAATTTAGATTTGCATAATTTTTTTATTATCTCATTTGCTCAGAAAACTTATCCATTTATTCTAGAATCTTGATATACATAGAATTGCATATCAAATTTTGAAATTTGAACATAATTGAAACAGAAGCAGAGTTTGTAATAGATATTTTCTCTAGTTTCATGTTTCTGTGTTATCCCATTTCATTTTACATTTTTTCATTTATAAACAATCTACTAATGTTACACGTTGAAAGAGCAGTATGTATATTTGTTAGTCGAAAAAATTTGATCAATAAAACTTAAGAGGGGGGGGGGGTATCTGTTTGAGTATTTTTTGTGAGTTGGATCGGACGGATTAGATTAAGGTGTGTTTGTTTTAAAAAATGGGTAATTTAATACTTATTTGTTTTTGTTTTTTTAAAAGAAAGGGTACATGCGAAAAGTTTCTCAACAATGAGAATAAATTTAGCCAGAAAGTATAACATCGAGTGTAAATTTGACCCCAACAGTATGACAAGTATATATTTAGTCAATTTTTTAAAGTAGAAGGGTAAATTTGGCGTATGACAGCGAAGGTAAATTTAATCCCAAAATATGACGAAAAATATATTTAAATAATTTTTCAAAATAATGGGACAAATTTTACCCTTTTCCCTTCTTTTTATTCTTTAACTCCTTTCCCATTGAAATTGGACAAAAATGAGATTAGTGGGGTTGGTATTTATTTATTTAAATTTTTAAAATTTTTCCTGGATCCCTTATTTTATGATGCCCAACTAAAAAAGATAATTAGGTGTTAAAAGTGTCTGATCTTTTATTCCTCGACTCTCATTTTCCATGGAATAGAATCTACATATTTCACTCTCATTTGACGGACACAAGACCTAATATGGCTCTCCTCGGACCATCCAAGATGAATTGGAAAAAAATGACATTAATGGAGTTGGTCTTTTTTATGTATATTATTTTTAAAATTTTTTTCCTAGATCCCTTATTTCATGATACCCAACACAAAAAGATAATTAGATGTTTAAAAAATTAAAAGCATCTGATCTTTCATTCCTCAACTCTTATTTTTCATGGAATAGAATCTACATATTTCTGTCTAATATGATGGACACAAGACCTAATATCGCTCTCCTCCGACCTTCCAAGCAAAGGAAATGATTCAAATAAATAATAAACGGCAAATTCCTAGAATATATGAAAAATGTAATATTTTTTTAGTTAGTTAATTTCTTTTCTTGATTATGAAAGGAATTATACATACTTTCTTTATTGAGTTAATAACTTATATGGTCACTTAACTTTGGACTTTTATCTCAAAAATTCACTCAATTTTGGATTTTATTTCAAAAGTCACCCAACTATCATATTTTTACTCGAAAAGTCACTCAACTTATTTAATTATTTTTTTAAATAAAATTTGTTTAAGTGAAATTTCTATTTAAATTAAAATTATAAAATATAAAAAAATATTTTTTAATGACTCTTTTATCCTTATTCCCCTAAATTGAGTATCTCCACTCCTCTTTCTCATTTTTCTTCTCCTTCTCACATATTGTAATTGATTCAAAACATTAAATATGTTTAATAAAATATCAAAGGATCACATTAAAATTTAACAATAACCAAAGAATTAAAATTTTACAATTATTTTGCTCTACCTTTTCAATCCTTGTTTTAACTTCTTTTTCCCATTTGATATTGATGTTTAGATTGAAATCTAATTAAATTTAAATTTACACGTAATATAACTTATTATAAATGTGACGCTCTAAACGATACAACCCCCTCCTCCCCTATTCCTATTTTCACTCTAAAGATGCCAATTTTTATAAATGTATGTACTATATGTATGAAAAAAAAAAATCATTGTACTATATGTATATGTATGATGAATTAGGGATTTTATACCCATAACTAAATATTATGAGTAATATACCTATGTTATTGGGATTCACTCTATGTATATAATAACCACGTACACGTGACTTTCAGTAATAAATGAGTTAAATTATGTATCATTTTGTATTATTTCATCGTATTAATATAGTTTATATTAGTAATTTTTTATCCTTCAATTATTGTTAAATTTAATTTGATCTTTTAATATTTTATTATGCATATTTAATATTGAATCAATTACAATATGTGAGAAAGAGAAGAAAAATGAGAAAGGAAAATTAATTTTATTGGAATAAGGATAGAGGGGTCATTAAAAGATAATTTTTTATTTTTCTGAATCTTGCATTTAAATAATAATTCCACATAAGCAAATGTTATTTAAAAAATTATTAAATAGTTTGAGTGACTTTTGAAGTAAAAATTTAAAAGTTGAGTGACTTTTGAAGTAAAAATTAAAGTTGAGTGACTTTATAAAATAAAAATCTAAAATTGAGTGATCAACTGAATTATTAACTCTTTCTTTATTAAGTTGCCTTGACAATCTTTTTTGTTATACTAGAGGTAAGATTTCACTTTCTCCTATCATCGCTGTAAGTTTTTTTGATTAATATTATATACTAGGGGTTAAGTAATACCACCCATATCTTCGGCTCACGCTGACTTAAATTAGAAAATAAAAACTATATTTTTCAAAGATACAACAAAAGTGATATAAATTGGGATAAGAATTGCTAATAACTATTTCACATATAATGGTAAACGAAAATAATTATTTGACTTGCTAATTAGTTGTAATATTAACTTAATATAAACTATATGAAGGGTGGTTAAAATAACTATAGTATGTAAAATAGAACAAAATAATAATTATTTTCTTTTCATAAAAATAGAAGAAATTGAGCATAATGCATATGAGAAAGAACAAGGAACGAAAAGCAACTAAAAATGGAAGCTACTGCATCTCGTATGAATGAAAATTTCCGTACAATGTTTTTCAAAATATGGTCGTGACTGGTTGTCAGAAAATATATTTAGAAAAAATACTCTTGATTAAAATGAGGAAATGACTTCACTTACTTTTTGGCTAAAAAAATTTCGGTTACAATTATCTTGAATTCATATCAAATACTTTAGCAACACTTGAATAATAAAGATATTTTTCACTTGTAACATTAAATATATTCTTTCATGAATAATTTTTCAAGAAATATATGGAGACAAACCTGAAGATTATTGTTTGAAATGTCTAATTTGGAGATAGCTCCCAAATTGATAGTAGGATTGACGGGAAGAGAGTCCATAGACATACCACTCAGATCCACAATCTCAATCCTCTCATCTTCATCTGCATCAACTTCTTCTACGATACTAATTATAGTCCTTCTTCTTGTTCCCCTACTATTCCTCTCAAATGATTGTCGTTGTTGTCATCTTCCAACTGATTCCATTTTCATCTGCATCTCTTGACACTCATATAGCATCGATAGTTTATCGTTGAAATTCCATCTTCTTCCTTTGTTGTCAACTACTCCTCTTATTTGTATATTGAGAATTAATGGCCGTTAATTGTGTGCAGTGACACAAACACTTATAGGAAGGGAAGGGATGTGCCCAAGCGCAGCCCGCGGAGAAAAAAATCGGGAAATAACCATTTTTATGTGCCGTCTTCAGTGGATTTTATTTCACCTAAGTTATTTTAGGAAAAGAATCAAATGTCAGTTATATACCCATTCTGTCTCTTATTCGTTTTATATAATTTCTTCTTTTTTTAAAAAAAAAAACGATAATATGTGATAGGAGACTTTTTTTTTCATTTTAAAGAATTGGTAAAGCATTGAATTTTATTTTCTATAAAGCATACGATTTTCGTATAGCTGTCAAATTTTTTTTCATATAACTTCAAAATTTCAAAATATTCATTCTAAGTTAAGGCCAAAAGAAGTCATTTTTTAAAAATAAAGGTTTATGAATAAAACGTTTTGAGTGATCCAAATTAAATGCATTGCACTCCTACTGCTCTTTTAAATTGAGCAATTGTTTGATTCATCGGTTACATAAATTGTCGTGCAACTATATACACATGCTTTGTGTTTGTGATTATAAGAATACTTTTTTATTCCTTCCATTTCTAGATATGTGATTGTTTTAGCCAGTTGGCATTGACACACTCTTCAAGAAATTGTTCATTCTAGAAGATAAATAATATTTTTATTAACTTAGGCATCATTTGGTGCAAGGTATAAAGGATAAATTGATACGATGATATAAGTACGACCACGAAGACGGACGCATGCGAGAATGTAATGAACCCGGAGCTTGGAGTGTGCGAGTGAAGGACTTAAAACACACCAAACCGACCCTAATCTCACACTTGGAGTGTAAAGAGGAGCCTTGGAACACAATAAGGCATCCCCTAAATACACTTGAAGGGAGCCTAGCTCTTAAAAGGGCATTTTGGATATTTGTATTTTATTTGTAGCCGTTTCTATCTCTTGTTAGTAAAACCGTGTGTTGTTCCTATCTTGTTATTGTTGTTCATCTCTCCATATTGTTGTTGTTTTGGTGTATTTACATCTTCAATATCTTGTTGTTATTGTGTTTTCATTGTTGTTGTAGTGAATTTGAGAGTGGTCACCAAAGGGGTCCGCGGTTCTTCAAACTTGTAGACTGATTTGATGTTTGTTTCGTATTTCCCTTATGCTTTTTGTATCATTTGGTATCAAAGCATGGCTAGATCTTGTTCCTACAAGATCAATCTTGGGTTTTCTTGATTAGAAAATTCAAAAAAAAAAAAAATTATTGAAAAGCTAAAATATAAAAAAAAAGTGCAATCTGCCCGTGTTGTGTTCTTGGCTGAGAATTGCGTTTTTGTTGTGTCTTGGCCGAGATTTTTATTTGTCTTGAGTTTTTCTGGTGTTAGCTTTGTTCTTTACTAACATTTGAGTCCATATCTAAGTTTGAGCTTTGTTGTTGTTGTCGTGAACAAGTAAGCCCGTGTGGTAGACATTATTGTTGAAAAACTTGACTTGGCCATGTATGTGGCTGTTGTTGTTGAAAGGAGTGTTGTTGTTGTAGTTCTTGGTGAATATTGTTGTGTTCTTGAAGTTCTTCACAACCTTCATCTCTTGTTAAAATCGAAGACACAACACTAAAGAGACTTGACCGTTTGTTGTTGTGGATTGGAGTTGGCCGTTGGAATTGTTGTTGTTCTTGAAGATTGTTGTTATTGTTCTTGGTGTGGTTGTTGTTGTTCTTGAAGTTCTTCACCTTCCTTCATATATTGTTAGAACATAAAGTGAGTGCTAGATCCTAAAAGGTGAAGGAAAAAGATGTATGTACTTGTTAGTCTTGAAAGACCCCCAACCCCCAAAAAACTTTATATCACTTCTCAACTACTTTTCCATGATTTAAGGACCCATGTTTTAAGGAGAAGTATAAGAAAAAGTCAAGTCTTGAAAATCGAAAAAGGCTCCAAGACTTATTTTCCCTCCTAAAATAAATTCCACCAATTCAAATTAATTTTTGACCAAGACTTGAACATTTGAGAATAACTACTTGATAAAACCGAACCAATACGTGGCCGCCACATCATCACTGCTACTGTTCATGCAATATTTCCGAGCTCAAAATTTTAGATTTCTTAGTTTCATGTTGTTGTCTCTTAGTTTCGTTTAATTGATTCTAGTACTAATTAATAAGCTAGTAAACTTCTACTAGGTTGTCACTTAGTTCTTGAATCCGTTGTTCGTGTCTACATTTCTTTTGTGCTTTTTCTCTTTTGTGAATTCGTTGTATATTGTTGGTTCAAGTCCGTAAGCAAATTTTTTTTGAGTCAACTCAAATGAAAATCTATTCCGGACCAAGGTGGACTCCTCCCTCAATCACTCATGAAGTACAAGCTAGCTTTCAACACTTGTGAAACCAAGTGTGAGGTAAAAATCAAGAGTGAGAGTGTGGTGAGGCATTTTTGAGCTAACAAGTGTGTTTATTTTGTTGTTCGTTGTTGTCTTTTCTTAGGTACCATGGCTGCCACCAATCTCAATGTCACGTTTGACCGCATCACCGATAATATTAAAGATATGAAATAGCACGTTGAAAGGCTACGCCAATTGGTATCCACACTTATCCCAACAAATCCAAATTCTAAGGTCCAAACACCTTGTGGTGAGAGCTTCCCAAAGAAAGTTTCTGCCCAAACTTGTGAAGAAATTTCACATCAAGGTAAAGACGAATGTACTCATGAACATCAAGGTAAAATAGTTATCTCTTACACTTTGGTACATGTGGATGATGAACGTGTGACTAATAAGCCATTGAGTGTGAGTAGTAGCTTACCTATATATGAGTATATTGATTCCTTACCACTTGTGGATGATGTACATATTGTGCGAGTGGATACACTAGTTGATCCTATAGATGACCGAATCGACTCTTCAAGTAAGATCGATTTTTGTCCACCTAGTGTTGAAGCTATTGTGTTGAATGAAATTACATCATCAAGTGAAATTTGTGTTGATCAACTTGTGTGTAAAACTTGCCTACCACTTGAGAATATGTGTGATATGATTAATGAGTCTCAAGTGAGTGAAGAATTTGAAAATGTTGGTCAAGAAAAAAGGAGTGAACCCATGAGCCTATGTTGTTGTAAAGATTCTAATGTTTGTTGGCTCATAGGGTTAATCGTGCACTTGACATATCTTTGAAACTTGATAATGATTCTTTAGAGAGTGAAAGTTCCAAATCTGTCCGCAGGTTAGATCATTCACTCTTTAGGTACAATGTCTTATTTGAATATAGTTTAAACACTCCTAATAGGCCTAATGGTGAAAATAATGGTATATATTACCTTGGAAGCTATAGCCTATATGATAACCCACTATGGTGTGACAACATTCCTCCTAAAGATAGAAATATCTTCTTGAAAGATGAGAGTACTCTTAAGGGTAAGAAATGTGTGGTCTTGGAAATTACTTCTTTTTCTACTTTGTGTGGCTTTTCCGAGGACACCATAGTAGAAGTAGAATTGAATGCCACCTTTCTCTACTCTCTCTTTACTTATGATGATATGTATGCCAATGTAGAGAGTAGGCCATGTGGTTGTGGTAAAGACTACGGGAAACAGGTGTGTTGTTTAGACCCGTGTCTATGGACACTCTTCCCATTTGATCCCGGTGCCATCTTAGGGTGGGGAAGATTTACTCTCGGCTTAGGTGTATTTCTTTTGGGTGCTTATCATAGCCAAGTCCTTGGTGAATTTATCGATAGCTTCATAATGTTTAACACTAAGGACTCTTGGTTATATATCAAATATGAACCACCTTAGCTTGGCATGTTAAGATTTGTTGTTGGCCGAGACTTGAACTCAAATGGTCCTCTTTTTTTTTGGTGTGGGCTGTTTTGAGTGTTTTGAGTGCATACCATTATTGTTTATTTTTGCTAATCCTAACCCTTATGCTATGAGGAAGTGTGCTTGTTTGTCTCTCTTTGATTTTGCAAGGCATGGATTCGAGGTCGAATCCTTTTTAAGGAAGGGAGGATGATACAAGTACGACCACGAAGATGGATGCATGTAAGAATGTAATAAACCCGGGGCTTGGAGTGTGCGAGTAAAGGACTTAAAATGCACCAAACCGACCCTAATCTCACACTTGGAGTGTAAAGAGGAGCCTTGGAACACAACAAGGCAGCCTCTAAATACACTTGGAGGGAGCCTAGCTCTTAAAAGGGCATTTTGGATATTTGTATTTTATTTGTAACCGTTTCTATCTCTTGTTAGTAAAGACGTGTGTTGTTCCTATCTTGTTATTGTTGTCCATCTCTCTATATTGTTGCTATTTTGGTGTATTTACACCTTCAATATCTTGTTGTTATTGTGTTTTCATTGTTGTTGTAGTGAATTCGAGAGTGGTCACCAAAGAGGTCCTCGGTTCTTCAAACTTGTGGACTGATTTGGTGTTTGTTTCGTGTTTCCCTTGTGCTTCTTGTATCATAAGTAGTCCAGGGATAAAATAAAAAATTATTTTATTTCATATTTGGTTGGAGGTATTAGCTAATACCGGGATAACTTATCCCACCATTTACACCATAGTGATGGGATAAGTTATCCCATATGCATGTTGGGATAAGTTATCTCGGGTAATCTCGGGATAATTAATTCCGAGATTAATTATCCCAGGATAACTATTTCCCAACCAAACGACCCCTTATAGGGTGTATTTGTTTTTATTAAGATTAGACGTCTGAATTTGATTACACATCTGAATGATTATGATGTTGTCTCTAGATTGGAAAATAAAATGATTAAGATTATTTTTTTCCAGCGTGTATATGTATTAAAAAATAATATAAAATAAAAATAATTATATATTAAAAATATTTAATTTAATATAATAACATTATTATTTAATTAAAAAAAAAAAGAAACATTTATGTTTGTTAGTGATAGTGAATATTTTTTGTAATAGTGGTGGTGGTGGTAATGATTGATGTTAGTGGACTAGTAATGTTGTGGTGAAGTTATGAAGTTAGAGATGGTTGGTACTGTAGCGACTATTATAATGGTGGCAATGGGTAGTGATGGTGGTGGGTGTGACGTGAAGCTGGTTGATGTTAGTAATTGGAGGTGTTGATTGTGATGGCTGAAAAATGTGTTCATGATGGTTGACAATGTGTTGGTAGTAGTTAGAGACGTTGTTAATTGTGATAGTGATGATGATTGTTAGTAGAGACAAATTGGAGCGATGATAATGGTTGAAGTGGGTGATAGAGGCCGCGATGACAATGGTGATAGTGATGTTGACAATTATTCGTGCGATTATCTTTACTTATGTTTACTAAATTATCAAAGGAGTAATTTAATCATTTAATAATAGAATTAATTAAGATTGTTATTTGACTAAAGTAACCTAATCTATTCGTTTAAAAATGTTAAGTATTGAAAGACTTTTTAAGAAATTGGTCAAAATATTTATTAGACAAGGATATACTTTTTTTAAAAAAAAACAACTAATGCTTTTTTATTTTTTGAAAATATCACTTATTTTAACTAAATCTGAAAGGCTACAAAATCACTTATTATGAACCAGGAAAAGTAAAACTTATGATTGATTTTATAAATAATTTTAAAAATTCTTAATTATTGTGTAATGTTAAATTTTAAGTGTCATTTATAGCTTGTTTGGTGAAGTTTACTTTTTTCCAAAAGTGCTTATTTTTATTTTTAAAAAAATGAGGTGTTTGACCGTGTTTTAGAAAGAAAATAAGTGCTTCTAGGATGCAGATACAATAGTTATTCATAAGCTAAAAAGTAGATTCTCCTAAAAACACTTTTTTGAAAAGTACTTTAGAGAAAAATACATTTCGAAGCACTTTTAAGAAGTTTGGTCAAATACTAATTGCTACTCAACAGTGTTTTTAAATTTATTGATCAAACACAAATTATTTCTCACCAAAAGTACTTTTTTTAAACAACACTTCTAAAAAAGCACTTTTCAAAATAAGTTATTTTTAGAAGCTTAACCAAACAGGCTATTAACTTAGATCCTTATGGTCTGACCTTCCACGGATCCTACGTATAGCGGTAGCTTAGTCACTAGTCTGCCCTTTTACTTAATTTGGATAAAAGGATTATTAAATAACAAAAAATTATAACTTATTGTAACACCCTAGAAGTTTCTAAAACTCTATTTTAGACAAAATAGAAAACCAATGAATTTATCCAAAAATTCTTCTCAGAATGACTCAGGCAATGAGACATCGTCGAATCTAGCGACTCATTGGGTAAAGCTCCTAAATGTTAGTCAAAAAGTCTTGATATAGAAATTTCTCCAATAGGCAATGAGTGGAGGCCATGAGTCGTGACATCCATCTACGAGTTATCGTGTGACTCGTAGGGTACCTATTCAGTCCAATAATCATTTTAAAATAGTTTTATTCCTAATTTCATGGAATGTCAAGTACAAAAAACCATTACATAAGCATGATATTAGTAGTAGATGTGATTTAAGGTCATAAGAATTCCATAACCCAAAGTTGAGTTGAAATCTCCATTTTCGGCTAAGTCATAGTGTAAGATTTTTATTAGTTCAACTTCGAACGACCATTACTCCTAGTAAATAAAGATATAGATATCCCATTACCTACAAAATTAAAGGTATTTGAATTTTCTTTCCAACTCCACTGAGCATTCGTAAATATTATATTGAAGTAAAACATTATGGGTGTTTTAGAGAAACACTGTCAAAGTTGTCAATGGAAATGACTTGTCACCAGACCCTACGATTCGTCACCGAACCCTATGACTCATTGCAGAACCTATGATACGAAATCAAACCAACAACACCAAGAGCTTCAAGTAGGCTCGGATTTCAGTCCAACAACACAAGAACAACAAGTTTAAGTTTTGGTTTTTCAGTCCAACAACACAAGAACAACAAGATAGATAACAATGCTAGTGAATCGAAAAGAGCCCCACACGGCTTCACTAGACTTTAAGATAACAAAATCAACAACAACAACAAGATAAAGAAAGATAGATAACTTGACATATAACATTCAAAAAACTAAGAACCCTACATCAAGAGAGGACCCTAAGTCTAATGAATATAAACACCAAGTTCTTACGAGGACCAAGAGGCACTCAACGACCTCAAAACCCTTGTTTCTAGCCAAAGAGACAACACAAGTATCCCTCTACTTGTGAGATAATAGGGACGGCTTCTAAGAGTGGAAGAGAGACGAAATGTTTAGTGTTTTTAGGTTACAAAATCAGCATTCAAAAACTAAGGAATAACTCTCCAACATGTTCTATTTATACTACAAACAAAAGGGGTAAAATGATCCATCCGCCCTTGCTTCTTGTGCCAACCTTGAAGAGTAGTTTATTACACATTAAGACCTATCTTCACACATAAAAACGTTTAGGTCCTTGGTTGGTTCAATCACCAACTCACACACGACCATTTGCATGAACAAAGCTTGGAGTTCTTGTAATTCCCGAGCTTGGCTTCGTGTGAAAGGCCGTGTACCTGTGGAGGCTGCCCCAACCGTATCAACCTATGAGTCATTGATGAGTGGTAATTTTACCACTCATTTGTATTCAACATTCGTGTACATTACCTTGTTTTGAATGAATAAATAAGACATAATTGTCATTAAATGTACTAATATCCATATTTTACAAGCACAGAGTTGATGAGATAGAAAGATGTGGATTGGGGATGAAAATGAGCAAAAAAAAGTAAGAAAGTACAGTTGAAGACCAGGAGAAGAAATGACCTCAGTTATCGCGGTCTCAACAGTCAAACAGGTCAACAAGCAACGATTGTGGGAGCCGGTAACACGGTCGTGACAGAGCCTATGCGATCGTGGCCTAGCAAAAAATTGTAGCATAGGGGAAGAAATGGAAATGCACGTGGCTGATCCCAAATTGGACAAAAAGAAGACTCAAACCCTATTATTTATCTTATTCCATATTCCTCAATTTTTAGACATTGTTCTAGGGTTTGTAACCTCCATTCTTGGAGAAAAAAATATTGTATAAATTTTGGGTGAAGAATATTTTGGAGTCACTTCCAAGTGAAGAATTAGTGAACTCCCATTAAAGATTTGTTGGATCTCATAGTTTGAAGTAACATTCACTTAAATTTTCTCAAATCAAATCAATGGAGATTTTGGGTAAAATCTTTACTTATTTATCTTATGAGTAGCTAGTTTTTTTTCTCTTGGGATTATGCTAGAATAGGGTGTAAATATGTGTGAGATATGATTTGTTTATGCATTTACTAGTTTGTGATGTTGAATTTTACTATTTCTTGAGTAAATTATTTAGGATTTATGGGTGAAATCCCCAAATACACAAATGTGTTTAATGGATGAAGATCCCAAGCTCATGAAAGCTCAAAACATCCTTGAAAGAGGGGTTTGGATGAACTTTAGGAATAGACAATTTATGAGCATGGTTGACTAATTCTCACTATCTTAGACATAAGGGTGATTGTGAAGTTGACTATACTTAGGGCACCATCCTAGAAATACGGGTGTCTAATTGAGGTATTAGGTGATTTTAATTTAAGCACTCATTAGGTTCTCAAAAGGGTCAATGGGTGACACCCTTGAGGTTTTGTTGACGAACCAACCTCAAGGATTTCTAACCTAGACTACCATATAACCAACACTTAGAATTTGCATCAAATTATCACACACTCATACATATGTTGCCCCTAGGAAAGCATAATCCCAAGATCCGTGCCAAATTGCCTATACTTTAATTATTTGTAACCCCAAATTTATACTAGAAAATCCCAAAAAGAAATATTAAGTGTGATATCTTTCAAACCTCTTATTTTTATCCTTTTGTACTATTGGTTTGAATTTAGCTAGTATCTATAGTTCCAAACTAATTTAGTCGCCACTCACATTGTTCCTCGTAGTTTCGATCCCGACTCCAAAGTTGGGTAAATATATTGACGATGACCGCCTTGCACTTAAATTGACGTGTAAGTTGAGCGTTATCGAAAAATGGCACCGTTGCTGGGAAACAATTTGGCATATTGAGCTAGTTTGGAATTCTAGATTACTTTCTTGAATTCAAGCTTGTAAATATTTATTTGTGATTTTCTTTTATTTCTTGTGTTAGGTAGATTTTTTATTTTTCTGTATGACATCTTCCAAAAAATATAATTTTGGTAGTTGGAAGTCCTATCTTAACGATCCATGTTCATATTGTGACGGACCCCACTTCAGGAGAGATTGTAGATATAATCCCTGAAGAGATATGGAATCACTTTTTCTATTCTATTGGGAGTATGGTTGTTCTTTATATGGTGGTCGAGATGGACATTAGAGCGATTGTCCAAATGTCTCATCCCCTTATAATGCTAACCGAGTTGCTAGTTCTTCTTATGAGTTTGATAGGTCTTATGATGAGAAAGAGGAAAAACAACATACTGGGTCTAATTATTTTGAAGCAATGCTTCACACTATTTTAGACCAGGTAACTACAATAGGGGAGAATGTGCAAAACATACATTAATCTAATGAGGCATTCAAAAGGGAAATTGTCAAGATAGAGAAAACAAGCAAGGAATCAAATATTGCAAACATCACTACCTTGCCCATTTCCCAAGATGAGGCTAATCAAGAAGAAAAACCAAGATATAATGATGAGCTTGGTAGTGAGGAATCCTTGATGATTTCTCAATCAACCAAATCAAATGAGGATGAAGATGCCAAAATAAAGAAAATGGTACTAAAGTCTAAAGAGAAGCCAAGCAAATATCTTATGATGACTCTAGACCATTTCAGGGTGAAAGCGATAATGAGGAAACAATTCCAAAATTTAGGGATAGACCTTATTCAAATCACTTTTCAACATTGTACCTAGGGGATATGATGGGAATCTATTCACCTAGACGAATGATGGATTGTGGGGAGAAGGAGTACGATTCCTACATTTTGGGATTTGGCATTCCAAATGAGCACTTGGAAGCCCCACCATTAATGGCCAAGGAATTAAAATTCCAATGCACAACTAGTGGCCTATTGATGTGCTCATCGATACCCAATTATCTAAAATACAAAGTCGAAGTGAAATTGGGTAAAAGGTTCAAGTCCTCCAAATGGTGAGATAGAAGCTCCCTCATCATTTCCTCACTTCTTTCAAGTTTTATCTTGGAAGATCTAAATCTTCTGTCCCTCTACCACTCATTTCATAGTGAATAAAAGTTGGGACAGAGATTCAAATCTTCTAAGTGAAAGCACAGAAGGAAGATGAGGAGGCATCATGCTAAGACGTTAAACTAAGCGCTCGATGGGAGGCACCCCATCAAGCCATAAAAAGTGGCCCGTATCTTTTTATTTTATGCATAATAGAGTATATTTTATTTTTGCATTTGTTCAGGCATAATCCATGAAAAGTTAGTGCTATGAGGAATTTTGATTGAACTTGAAAAAAAGGGAACGGTGAAATTAGCATGTTTGGACTGAACAGAGAAGTGAAGAGCACCTAATTTTTTATCTCAGTTCCCGCGACCGTAGCTCGTGCCTCCGCAACCACAAAGGCCATGTGCCCATGATCGTAGACCTAGGACAATGAGCATGGTCAAATCAGTTTAAATGACTATCCGACTGCTGTTATTCCCACGCATAACTCTTTTCAAATTCTCTCAATATTCTCTCTGATTTAAGCATTTGTGGGTGTCCAAGTAGAACATTTCCAGTTTAATTTTATCCTACAACTCGATAAGTGATCCTAACTCTCTCATTTTGATGAGTGATTGAGGCTTGGAATGTGCTTTTAAGAGTAGTGTTTAAAATAATACTTTCAATGCTAACTCTATTCATATTTGTGATTGTTGTTGTGGTTAGATGTTGTAGTTGGTGTACACACTAACGAGGAAGTCTTGAGTACCCGAATTAATGGTTAAAATTAATGTGTACATCATGTGTTTGATTTAATGTCCCAACGAGTTCAAATGTTATTTTCTTTGAGTTTGGGAGATAATCATACAATCTAGGCTTAAGTTCAATTGATTCTAATGCTTATATACCTAGTGGAACACAAATTCGGGGTTAAATTCTTGCATTTTGAGTAATGTGCAGAACTGTCAACTATGGTCTCAGGTACCGCGATCGCAGTCCTGATGACCGCGATCGCAGTCATTGCTCCGTGATTACCATACCTAAGGGAAGTATCTGTAGAAACCTAAATTTCTGCACACCTATTTCTCACCCCAAAATCTTCTATAAACACTACCACATAAGTTGATATGGTTAATCTAGCATGTTTTTAGTATGATATTACTAATGATGATCCAAATTATGTTGCCTATAGGTACTCACATAGGAGACTACGAACATATCCGGTCCATGGATCCGAAGTGTCACAGTCAATACTACAATGACCACCCAAGGGCCAAGTTACTTCTGGAGAGAGGCATTTGCTTAGACAAGGTACCAGAGCAGTACCTAGGATTCTTTGATAGGCTTGGTGCTTTTAGGTGGATATGTTTTGTCCCGAACTCCTGTGAGGCAAATGAGAATTAGGTGCAAGAGTTTTATGCGAATCTCATCACGGTCTCTCTCTCAAACCCTGTGATGAAGATTTAGGGAAGAAACATGTATTTTGGAGCAGAGTGGGTGAATGAAGTGCATGTGCTTCAGGAGGTTAACATAGCTGCATTCCAAGCAAAGAGATGTGAGCTAGGAATCTGGATGTCTAGCATACGATTCCTTAATAGAGAGGTATCCTGGGCTGTCACTAAGAGAGGGATCTCCATGTATGATTTCACAGTAGAAGCCAAAATCTGGTTGAACATCATCTACAACAGAGTTTCACTATGTACCCATTTTACTTCTGTCATAAAGTTGCAAGCTCGCATAGTAGCCTGCCGTATATCTGGTATTGCTCTGAACGTGGGCAAGATTTTGCTTAAAGAATGGAGACACTATAAGATTCAGGGTGGTACACTTCTTTCTTTTTCTTCTCTTATTACTAAACTTTACAAAAGACCAGGGGTAGAAGAGTATCCTACAGATACCTGGGTAAAACCAAACTGTAATGCCCTGAATCTGTACCCCAGACGCTATGTAGTAATTACGACCCCGAAGGACTATAAGCTAACACATGACTGATATTTGCTGTGAGCACTGAAACATGATACTGTAATAAATGCAGAAAAATAGACTGAAATACCATAAGGTTCAAAATCTATAAATACAGATAAAATATATCGTCTGTGATAATATCTGCAAAACTGAATACTGAATGAAAACTAGTCTGAAAAGCCTCTAAACTGACCTATTTGAATATGGAGTTGATGGGATAATCCCCCAACTAACTCCATCTACTGAAGTGCTGAAATTATTGAAATAATGAAATAAGAGAATATCCTTGAATGATGAGGACTCACCGCTAATCTACTGCTGCTGGATGAATCTGAATTTATCTATGCGCAGTCGAGAGCCTGAGCATCCTAACCTATGATATAAGACATCATAGCACAAAGAAAGAGTATGCGTCAGTACGTGGAATGTACTGGTATGCTAGATGGGGTAAGACTGAATGCAAGGGTTCATATGCATAAACAATAACTGACTGTATGATATAAGGTAACTGAACATGAGAGTACATGGATAACTGATACTACTATAAATACTGAGTATGCACTAATGTGTATATAAAAAAATACTGTGACTAAGCTTGTCTGAAGCTAAGTCCTGAATTCTGATACTGAGTAATTGATATCTGAAGTTACTGATAACTGATTTACTGATACTGGTTGACTGTATCTGACAGTCTTGATTTTGTAGATCTGAACTGATTCTATTCTGAAGAATGATACTGAGACTGTGGGAGGTAATCATCTAATCTACATGCCCCAAATAAGATAAGATAACTGAGTTGGGGTACAACTTGTGACCCTAGTTGTAAGGGTATCAGTACCGTGCCATTGGTAAAGACAATTTGAATAATTACCCTCATTTGGTAAGTACTCTTCTAATAAGAACGGTGAAACTCTCATCTGTCATGTTAAAACACCTCATCAACACTCAATCTAGCAGGTTTGATGTCTTAACCTACGTTGGCTACGTAGTTCTGAAACGCAAGGATTGCTTCTAGAGATCACACCCTTTACTGGTAGGTGAGTCCCCATCCTTGGGGTTTACTTAGTGCTAATCCTACTCCTAACTGAAAGACACTGAACTGAGTATACTGAACTGGACTGAACTGATATTGAGCTTACTGAGTTTTCCTGAGTTCGGTAACTGACTGAGTTCTATTGAGTTCTGTAACTGACTAAGAGTACTACTGATCATGACATGACTGAGGTTTTATAACTAACATTGGATTTAGACACACAGCTAAATTGTTGGGTATTAAACACCCATAGGACTCGATAGCATGAAAAATAAAGCATAATATACTCTTGAAAATCATAATCATTCATAGAGACATTTTCTCAAACACTTGTAGGGCATAAGTTTATACATATACTAATATGCCATGGTTTCATTAATTCATTCCCATGGACATTCTATCAAACACATAGAGAGCACAACTTAATGCATATAATCATGGTTAACACATAAGCATGACAATTACAATGCCCTAACTTGCAAATTCATGGATTATGACATGGGAATTTCACAATTCAATGTACATGTTATTTAAACTTCATGGAATCTACAATAAATCATGAATTGGAACTAATTTAATATCAAGAACACTAATACAATCAAATTTAAAGCATGCAAATCATGAATCATAGATCTTGAAGTTTTAAAGGTGAATTCGTGGACTCTATTGGTGAAAGGGACCCATAGATGAACACCTAACATACCTTGGAATATTTGTTCTTGAAGATTCTTGGAGAAATTCTTGAGATTAATCTTGATTTCTTAGAGATAGGGTTTGTTTTCTTGAGAGAGAATGCTTTTAATTTGATGAAAAATTGATTAAGAATGCCCTTTAAAATGTTTTTAGGGATTAAATCCCGTATCTGGTCATGCAAAAATCATGGGAAAAGACCAACTTATCCCTGTACGTCACTTTTAATTTTCTAGAAATTTTCCCGACATGTACCTATGGTGCAACGCGGAGCTATCGTACCGTGTCTCTGGAATATGACAACTAGGAACTGAGGGCTTGGCGCAACGTGGTGGGATTACGATGCCCCTTTGGTTTTAAAATCTGGACTCATCACGCCGCGATGGGATCGTATTGATCCACTGAAAAGTGACAAACGTGAAAATGAGCCTTAGTGCGATGCGCCAATATTGCGGAGCAATAATAGAAACTGACAATTGGCATTTTGACATACTCCGTGATGCGCTACTGGCCTGAATGACGGTGTTTAATGACTGAATCTTAAAATAGCCATAAATTCTTACCCGGTTATCGGATTTAGGCGAATTTTATATTGTTGGAAAGCTAATTTAATTTCCTACACAATATCAGGGTCTAAATTGAAAAATACTGAGTATTTCAAAAAATTTATATTAGATAACTCATGAAATAAGGGTTAAGTTATGCTTGAGAAATATGGGGTATTACAATATCTCCCCCTTGGGAACATTCATCCCCGAATGAAAATGATTAAGCTGAGACACTGATAGAGTGAGTTTACACATTGAAAATGCATATCTAATGTATAACTACGTCACTGAACTACTGTCAAACTGAGTTTTTACACTGAACATGTATATCTGATGCATGAGTACATGACTGAACTGATTCATGAATGCATGACTGAATATGTAATGGTAATGAATACCAAGTTTATAAATATATATGAACAAAGAACTAAGTAAAGCTAAGGAATACTATTACCTTAAGCTGGATCTGAGTTTGCGTAGAAGAGGTGAAGATACTTAGTCCGCATATGTACTTCTGCTTACTAATTAGCTCTCTCAACGGTCTGATTCCACCAAAGATCTTTGACTAAGGGAACTTCTTTCTTCCTCAGTCTGTGAATCTAATTATCAAGGATCTGGACTGGAACCTCTTCGAAAGAAAGATCATTTTAAATGTTTACATCCTCTAAATAAACTATGACTGCTGGGTCACCAATGCATTTCTTTAGCAGGGAGACATGGAATACTAGATGCACTGAGGCTAGATCTGAAGGCAACTCAAATTTATAAGCTACCTTTTTCAAAATGGGTGAGAATTCTGTAAGAACCGACATATCGGGGACTGAGCTTTCCTTTCTTGCCGAACCTCTTTACCTCCTTCATGGGAGAGATTTTTAAGAACAAAAAATCATTGATATCAAACTTGAGATCCTTTCTCCGCACATCTGCGTATGATTTCTGTCGGTTCTGGGCATCCTTAAGTCTTTCTCTGATTAACTGAACCTTCTCTAAGGCATCAAATACAATATCAGGCCCTACTACTGTGGCCTCACCTACCTCGAACCAACTAATTGGAGATCTTCATCTCCTACCATAGAGAGCCTCAAACAGAGCCATCTGAATATTGGAATGATAGATGTTATTGTATGCAAATTAAATCAAAGGCAAGTGGTCACCCCAACTACCCTTAAAATAAATATGCAGGCTCTTAGCATATCTTCTAGAGTCTGAATGGTCTTTTCTTCTTGACCATCTGTCTGAGGGTGGAAGGCTGTACTGAGGTGAACTCGGGTACCAAGACCCTTTTGGAATGCTTTCCAAAAATAAGAGGTGAACTGGGTATCTCTATCTGAGATAATAGATACTGGAACTCCGTGTAACTTGACCAACTCTCTGATATAGAATTTGGCGTAGTCGTTAGCTGAATAGGAAGTATGGACTGGCAAGAAATAAGTTGATTTGGTCATCCTATCTATGATAACTTATATAAAATCATGTTGATGATGAGTATGAGACAAACCCATTACAAAGTCTACGTTCACTTCTTTCTATTTCCACATAGGAATACTGAACTCCTGCATGGACCCACTAGGCTTCTAGTGCTCAATATTAACTTGCTGACATGTAGAGAAATTGTCTACAAACTCTGCAATATCTCTCTTCATCCCACTCTACCAATAGATCTCCCATAAATCATGGTACATCTTAGTGGCCCATGGATGAATAGAGTAACACGCACCATGTGCTTCTGTAAGAATTTATTGCCTTAAGTCATTTACACCCGGCATATATATCTAACCCTAGCAACGTAATACACCATCTCTCTCTTGGGAGAAAACCTCTATTTACTGATCTCTGACTGACTCTTTCAACTTATTAAGACTGGGATCTCTATCCTTCTTTTTCTTAACCTCAAAAACTAGAGAGGATTCGAAACTGTTCTGAACCCACACATTGCCTTCTGCTGAATCGACTAAGCGGATACCTAGTCGGGCAAGCTGATGAATAAGTATACTAACCCGGAGAACCTAACTGAGGGCAATCTCTTTCTCTGTGGCCAGGCTTGCCACACCCGAAACAAATATCACTGCCATCTCTGAAGATACCCTTATGTTTTTTACCACATATCTAACAAAGAAAATTTATTCGAGCACTGCTGATACTACCCTGAGACTTAGATCTTGGAGTCCTATCATTGTTACTATTTTTGAACTTAGGTACTAGAGCACTGGCTGAGGACGGAGCTAGAATCGAAGACTTTGGACGAAACTGGAACAGTTACCGCCTTCTGACTTAGGCTGATTGAAATCAAAGCTACCTGTTCTAGATATCTTATTCTGCCACTCTCTCTCTGATCTTAGCCTCTTCTATCTGCTGAGCATGGACCATGAGTCTGGATATGTTCATCTCCTTAATCAACATTGTTGTTCTGCACTCCTTAACCACACTATCTAACACCCCAGATACGAACTTGCTTATTCTGGACCTATTGTCTGCTACTATATGGGGAGCATATCTGTCTAACTGAGTAAACTTGAGGGAATACTCTTTCACGCTCATACTTTCTTGCTTAAGGTTGATAAACTCTAACACCTTGGCTTCTCTCAGCTCTAAGGGAAAGAATCTCTCTAGGAAAGCAGTAGCAAAATCTTCCCACTCTATGGGCTCTGCATCTTTTCCCCTTTCTACCTTCCTCTATTTAAACCATGTATGAGCTACATCCTGTAGCTGATAGGCAGCTAACTCAGCACTCTCACTGAAAGTCACTCCCATAATATCTGTGACTTTCTGAACCTGATCGAGGAATTCCTGTGGTCGTCTTTTGACTTAGATCCTAAGAATAGGGGAGGATTCATTCGGGTGAAGTCCCAAATCTTTGATGCAGCAGTATTGGCCACTATATTGGCTAGAACAACAACTGATCATTCATTTTGAGCTGCTACTGAATTAGCTAAAATAGTAAATGTAACTCTAAATTTTGCATGATAGACATGCTCATCTAGGGGATTTGCCTGAATGGGATGAGGTGCTGACTGATTTCTAGTTGTTTCATTAGTATTTTTAGGAGGCATATTTTATAAATGAAAAAGAGGAAATAGATTAAACTAAGAGTTTAATTTTAGCTCATGCTCACTCGCATGACATGAATACTGAAAGAAGGGAAATTATTTCCTAAAACATCTCATAGCCTTCTATCCATAAGTGTGGCACATTACACACCCATGCATAAAACTCTACAAGATGTGGCTTTCAGACTTCCTAGGACAGTGCTGAACCTTAGGCTCTAATACCAAGTTTGTAACACCTCGAGTCTGTACCCCAGATGCTACATGGTGCTTGCGACACCGAAGGACCACAACCTAACCTATGACTAATATCTGCTGTGAGCACTGAAATATGATACTGTAATAAATGTGGAAAAATAGTCTAAAATTCCATAAGGTTAAAAATTTATAAATACTGATAAAATATATCGCCTGTGATAATATCTGCAAAATTTAATACTGACTGAAAACTTGTCTGAAAAGCCTCTAAACTAAACTGTCTCAATGTGGTGTTGATGGAACAATCCCCAACTTAACTCCATCTACTAAAATGTTGAGTCTACTAAAATAATGAAATAAAAGAATAACCACGAATGATGAGGACTCACTGCTAATCTACTGCGGCTGGCTGAATCTGAATCTATCTATGTGCGGTTGGGAGCCTGAGCGTCCAAACCTATGATATAAGACATCATAGCGTAAAGAAAGAGTATGCATCAGTACGTGGAATGTACTGGTATGCTAGATAGGGTAAGGCTAAATGCAACGGTTCATATTCATGAACAATAACTGACTGTATGATATAAAGTAACTGAATATTATAGTACATGGATAACTAATACTACTATAAATACTGAGTGTGCACTAATGTGCATATAAATAAATTCTATGAGTAAGCTTGTCTGAAGCTAAGTCATGAATTCTGATACAGAGTAACTGATATCTAAAGTTACTAATAACTGAATTCTATTTTGAAGACTGAGACTGATACTGAGACTGTGGGAGGTATCATCTAACCAACATTCCCCAAATAAGATAAGATAATTGAATTAGGGTCCAACCTATGACCACAATTAGAAGAGTGTCAGTACTGTTCCACGGGTAAAGACAAGCTGAAGAGTTAACCTCATCTGGTTGGTACTCTAATAAGAATGGTGAAACCCTAATTTGCTAAGTTAAAACACCTCATCAACCCTCAATCTGGTAGGTTTGATGTCTCAAACTACGCTGGATACATAGTTCTGGGATACAAGGATTGCTTCTAGAGATCTCACCCTCTACTGGAAGGTGAGTTCCCATCCTTGGATTCACTCGGTGTTGAATCCTACTCCCAACTGAAAGACACTGAACTGAGTATACTGAATTGGACTGAACTGATACTGAGCTTACTGAGTTTTCCTGAGTTTGGTAACTGATTGAGTTTTATTGAGTTCTGTAACTGACTATGAGTACTACTGATGGTAATATGACTGAGGTTCTGTAACTGACACTGGCTCTAGGCACACAACTAAATTGTTGGGGGCTAAATACCCCCAAGACTCTATAGCATTAAAAATAAAGCATAATATACTCTTAAAAATCATAATCATTCATAGAGACATTTTCTCAAACACTTGTAGGGCATAAGCTTATACATATACTAACATGCCATGATTTCATTAATTCATTCATATGGACATTCTGTCATACACCTAGAGAGTACAACTTAATGCATATAATCATGGTTAACACATAAGCATGGCAATTACAATGCCCTAACTTGCAAATTCATGGATTATGACATGGGAATTTCACAATTCAATGTACATGCTATTCAAACTTCATGGAATGTACAATTAATCATGAATCAAAACTCTTTTAATATCAAGAACACTAATACAATCAAATTTTAAGCATGTAAATCATGAATCGTAGATCTTAAAGTTTTTAAGGTCTATTCGTGGACTCTATGGGTGAAAGTGACCTATAGATGAACACCTAACATACCTTGGAGTATTTGTTCTTGAAGATTTTTGGAGAAATTCTTGAGATTGATCTTGATTTCTTTGAGCTAGGGTTTATTTACTTGAGAGGGAATGCTTTTAATTTGGGGGAAAATTGATTAAGAATGACCTTTAAAATGTTTTTAGGGATTAAATCCTATATCTGGTCTTGCAAAATTCATGGGAAAAGACCAACTTATCCCTATACGTCACTTTTAATTTTTAAGAAATTTTCCCGACATGGACCCTTGGCGCGATGCGACGCTATCGCGCTGTGTCTATGGAAAATAATAATGGGGAATTGAGGGCTAGGCGCAACGCGGTGGGATCACGATGCCCCTTTGGTTCTAAAATCTGGACTCATCGCAACGTGGTGGGATCGTGCTAATACACTGGAAAGTGACAAACGTGAAAAATAATCCTTGGCACGACGCGCCAACATCGCGGAGAAACACTAGAAACTGACAATTGTCATTTTGACATACTCCGTGATGCGCTACTAGCCTGAATGACGGTGTTTAACGACTGAAACTTAAAATACCCATAACTTCTTACCCGGTTATCGGATTTAGGTGAATTTTATATCATTGGAAAGATAATTCAATTTTCTAGGTAATAGTAGTCTCTAAACTGAGAAATACTGAGTATTTCAAAAATTATATATTCGATAACTCATGAACAAAGGGTTAAGTTAAGCTTGAGAAATACGGGGTATTATACAAACCCCTGTATTACTCCAGTCAAAATCAAGGGTGAGGTTACACCTGGGCACAACAAGAAGAGAAAAATTAATGCAGACATGTCAACAGCTGAGAAACCCCCATCCGCTACTGGGACTTTGGAAGACATTGGTGTTGACATCAGGTCCATCAAAGAGCTAGTGTCAAGTTTGCCTCAGGGGTCGGGAGAGTTATCCACCAGGCATCACTTTTATGTTTCTCTTACATATTATGAGAAGTACAAGCAAGAGAAGGAGACATAGGGAGCCATTGTGGCCAGGATCGAGAGGGCATATTTGGCACTGGTAGAGTCTCATAAAGACCTTCTGGACTCCCACAACAAGATAAAGAAAAGGGATAAGAAGAGGGACAAGTTCTTCAGCATATGTGGAAGGGGGTCAAGGGCTTATGGAAGGTCCTGAAGCCTCGTGACAAATTGCCTTCTTCTAGGGTCGAGAGTGATGATGAGGCTCCTACTGAGTGGTTATATGATAATGCTAGTGGTGATGGTGCAGATTCAATAGGCGAGAGAAACCTTTGATGCAACTTCAGGGTGGACTCTTATCCCTATGTTTATTCTTTAGTTGATTATGCAATGGGGATACTGTAAGCCTTTCGGTTGGGGGTGACTACCCTTGGAGTTGTGATATTTTGATATATGTCTGGACATTTCGTTATGGCTTTGATGACATTTTGGATACTATTTGTTTTTTTTTGGGATGCTATATTTGGGCACTCTAATGGTGCCCACGTTTTCATGGATTGTCATGTAGTTTTTCTTTTTTTTTTTCTTTTTACTTCAACTTTTATTTTGATTATGATGAGCCTTGCCCTATGATAGATTGAGTGATGATATTCTTAAGGGTAAAGCTTCGTATTTGGGTTTTGAACCATAGATGCAAGGGAATTTTGAGTACCCATGGCATTTAAGTCATTAATTCAAGAAAAGTCTGAGTACCTATAGCATTGTAAATTTGGGATCCTATTGTACACCATTGGCAAAGTTTGAGTATCCATGTCGTAGGTTTTACCATATTAAGGCAAAATGTGAGGTTAAAGATTTGGTTGTATCCATAAGTTGGCAAATTGAGCGTGGTGCTAATGCAAAATAAACAACCACCTCAATTTATTTTTTTCTAAAAACTCAAGGGGCATGGACATGAGCAACTTTGTGACAAAACTTTTTCTTTTTTTTTATGGCTCCACAAATGTTTGACTTATAAATAGTGATAGATACTCCAATTCTATCTCTAACGGGAGAGGAAGTTAAGCCTCCTTGGTGAATTTTGCATGCCATGTGTGGTGAGCTTTTTGCATTCATCTCTTGTATATTTGTGTTAGCTAGAAATTTCTCCGTTAGTCTTTCAAAGCTAATTGATCGTATTTAGTTGGAGAAATGATATTAGGACATCTTTATGACTTTGGAAACCACTTTATCCTAAAAAGCCTACCCATTCATAAATGTAATCCCTCGTTACACACTTTGAGCCTTTAGACCTTTCTTTGGAAAATATACTATAAGTGTTAACCATTCTTTTACTCCCCTTTTTGAACCGTATCCTCCTTGAACTTGAAAGTGCAAAGTGAGGCTAAAATCCTAAGTTGAGGGTAGTGAAGATTGATGGAAGTATGTTTGGGGCCACGAAGTTGTTACTGAAATGCCTAAGGTGCCTAAACATTGTAAATAAGTGAATAGAAAAAGAAAGGGTCAAACAAAGGAAAGAATTGCATGAAAATTGCAATAAAAAGAAATCAAAGAAAATGGATGAACAAAGAAAGTAAAAAGTAGGCATATGAAAAGAGAAAAGATCAAAGAGAAGTCTCCCATAGTAGAAAAGGCGGATTAAATAGTGTGATGTAGATGTTCAAGGAACGGTGTAGTTACAAGCTCAAAAAGTCCTTTGAGATCTTTAAACATTTACTTTATTTGTAGTGGAGGTTGAAAATAGGGATAAGCATAGTATGACACTTGTTAACATAGAGAGTTCTTTTGTGAGGGAGTGATACGGGTGTACAAAGCTGTCCAATACGTTCTCGACCATTCACACGAAGCCAAGCTCGGGAGTTACAAAAACTACAAGCCATATTCATGCAAATGGCTGCGTGTGAGTTGGTACTTGATCCGCCAAAGAGCTTCAACGTTTTTAAGTGTGAAAATGAACCTTGAAGTGTAATAAACTACACTCTAAGGGCACCCCATGACTGAAGGGTAGGAAGGTCATTTTTCCTTCATTTTGTGTGTAATATAAATAGATGCTATTAGGGTTATTTTCAGCACTTAGTTCATTCTTCATATTTCACAACAACAAGTCTTGTAACATTGAATATTTCTCTCTCTCTTGTTCTTGAGAGTAGAACCTGAAATCTGTCCAACAAGTGTAGTTACACTTGTGTTGTTTCTTGGCTAGAAACTTGAGATCTTGAGGTTCATGAGTTCCTCTTGGTCTAAGTAAGAACTTGGTACTGAAATCTTTTGGTCTTAGGGTCCTATCTTCAAGTTAGGGTTCATAGATTCTAAGATATCTTTGTGTCAAGTTACTATCTTTCATTTTGTACTCTTGAAACTTTGTAGTAACTTAGTGAAGCCGTGTGGGGCTGATTTTCGATTCACTATAGTTACTACTATTTGTTGTTCTTGTTGTTAACATTGTACTCTTGTAATCTATCATCTTGTGTTGTTGAACCATTGTTTAATGTTATTGTTATCTTCTTGTTCTCCTTGTGTAGCTACTGTTTTGGTGTTGGTATTTCTTCAAAATTTCGTGATTGTTGTTGTCTTCACATATTGGAGTTGTTATCTTCAAGCTCTCGGAATTGTAGTGTGTTTGGACTGATTTTGTGGCAGATTTGATACGCTCCAAGTTAGTAGTGTATCAGGGAGAGAGTTTTGGCACTTAAATTCCTTGTTGCCTATTGAGTAACTTGGTGTGTGGAATTTTTTTCTTGTGAGGAGGTATCTGAATGAGTTGAGGTAGGTGATTTTTTCATTTTTCGAACAATGAGGCAAATGGAGTATAACTTAGTTTTGATAAAAAAGTGAGTCACTTTTACAGTATTGGTTGTTGTTGCTTGGTTGCTCTTGAAAGTCTTGTGCATCCTTAGATATTGCATTTTATAATGAGGGGTGAAGTAAGAATAGCTTAGCCCATGTGCAATGAGCTACTTGAGGTAGTAACTAAGCTTGAAGACATTGTGATTTTTGAGGCATGAAAATTGGGCATAGATAATTGTTGTCTCATGGTAAGAGGTAGTGTTGCTTGAGGATAAGCAAAAGCTTTAAGTTGGGGGTGTTGATGAGTGGTCATTTTACTACTCATTTGCACTCAACATTTTTGCACATTACCTTATTTTGGATGAATAAATGAGTCATATTTGTGATTAAATACACTAATATCCATATTTTGAAGGCACAGAGTTGATGAGATAGAAAGATGTGGATTGGGTCTGAAAATGATCAAAAGGAAGCAAAAAGGCGCAGCTGAAGACCCGGAGCAAAAATGGCCTCAGTTACCGTGGTCGTGGTCCTTATACCACAATAGTGGTCAGTCAAGAAGGTCAACAAGCAACTATTGTGTGAGCCGATCACGGTCGAGGTAAAGCCTATGCGATCGCGGCCTTGCGAAAAATTGCAGCCTAGGGTTAGAAATGAAAATGCACGTGGCTGATCCCAAACTGGACAAAAACAAGACTCAAACCCTATTATTCATCATATTCCATCTTCCCTAATTTTTTAGACATCGTTCTAGGGATTTTATCTTCCATTCGTGGACAAGAAATATTGCATAAAGTTTGGGTGAAGAATTTTTTGGAGTCACTTCCAAGTGAAGAATTAGTAAACTCCCATTGAAGATTTGTTGGATCTCATAGTTTTAAGTAATATTCACTTAGATTTTCTTAAATCAAATCAATGGAGATTTTGGGTAAAATCTTTACTTATTTATCTTATGAGTAGCATGTTTTTTACTCTTAGGATTATGCTAGAATAGGGTGTAAATATGTGGGTTATGTGATTTGTTTGTGCATTTACTAGTTTGTGATGTTGGATTCTACTATTGCTTGAGTAAATTGGTTGGGATTTGTGGGTGAAAGCCCCTAAATACCGAAATTGGTTTGATGGATGTAAATCCCAAGCTCTTGAAAGCTCAAACCATCCTTGAAAGAGGGGTTTGGGTGAACTATAGGAACCCACATCATCCTTGAAAGAGGGATGTAGGAACCAAGGCAATAATAGATAATTTATGAGCATGGTTGACTAATTCTCACTATCTTAGATATAAGGGTGATTGTGAATTTGACTATACATAGGGAACCATCCTAGAAATCGGGGTGTCTAATTGAAGTATAACGTGGTTTTGATTGAAGCACTCATTAGGTACTCAAAAGGGTTAATAGGTGACACCATTGAGGTTTTGTTGATGAACTAGCCTCAAGGATTTCTAACCTAGCCTACCACATCACCAACACTTAGAATTTGCGTCAAATTATCACACACTCATACATATGTTGCCCCTAGGAAAGCATAATCCCAAGATCCATCCAAAATTGCCTAGACTCTAATATTCATAACCCCGAATTTATACTAGAAAATCCCAAAAGAAATATTAAGTTTGATATCTTTCAAATCCCCCATTTTTATCTTGTTGTACTATTGGTTTGGATTTAGCTAGTATCTATAGTTCCAAACTAATTTAGTCGCCACTCACATTATTCCTCATGGATTCGACCCTGACTCCAAAGTTGGGTAAATATATTGATGACGACCGCCTTGCACTTAAATTGACGTGTAAGTTGAGCATTATCAGTCATCTTGAGACTCTTTGCAACTATTCAGAAAAGTTCCAAAAAGGTTATGTGTTGCACCCAAACGCACATGCAAGTATATGTGGTTTTAACAAGTAATATAATGGCCTTTTTAAAGCCAAGTATCGATCCCTCAGAGACTTGTGTTAGCAATTATCCAAGGACTAGTTCATTATTAAGATTAACTAAGTGCTAATGTTACTAAAAGTGATTCCAAGTTAATGCTAAAAATAAAATAAACAATGCGATAACGTAAAGGTTTGATGAATTATAGGAAGAATTCCAAGGTTAAGACACATCAAACAATCATACTACGTTATAGAATTTCCTTGGTTAGGTTAGTTTTCTTGGTTTTTGGTTCACAAAGTAGATACTATGACTATTGTCTTTCGCCCCTCTAGTCTATTATCTAACATAGCCCCATAACTCCATCGTTGAGCGGTGATGCGAGAACTAAGTTGAATTTATTCATATAATCTATACCGTAATTGAACCAGATAGGGAACTTAAGTATATTCCTATTGTAAGTGCAAATCATAACTCTATTTAAGTTAGTTTACGATCCTATTATATTCATCCTACGTTCTATCTGTATTATTCGTCCTTCCTGGTTCATGATGGAGTTAAGCATGTATTCTAAGGGTCATCAATCCTTAAAACAGTGATAAAAATGATAAATAAACAACAAACAATGATAAAAAACCACAACCAAATCAATTAATAACAATAGAACTCATGTTCTTGGCTTTAACCCAGAAAAAAGGGTGTTTAGTTGATCATGGACATAACCTTAGTGACATTATTAAATACATGTTAAAATCCATAAAAAAATTGAATTAGTGGAATAAAAACCCTAATTGATGTATTCTCTAGCCTCTCTTACAGTCCCAAAGTCGTCCAAGGTGTGAAACATAACAACTAAGTATCCTATTTATACTTGGCCACAAGCTGCCAATTTTGACTTAGGGCCATGCCATGCCCTTATCGCGCTGCCTAAGATCTGTGGCATGACCTAATCATGGTGAGATACTGAAATTGGTCATTTTGGAAGCCCCCAAGGCTATAGTGTCACAATCCAAACCAGGTCCTGGCTGTGATGGGCCTCTCAAGTCCCACGTGGATCGGAGACCACCCCTATACCTAACCAAGTAAACACAACATTCTCAATGCCGGATGAATTTTGAACATATAACAAGATTGTTTCAAGAGAAATTAATACTTCTATGATCAATAACCAACAACCGTCCAAAAAAACAAGCCAAAACCATCCAAATCAATAGTAATCCAACAAAGCATCAAGACACAAACCAAAACTTATATCAATAAAGTGTCGGGACATGCCCTCGACTATAGCCAAAAATAATTCTAAGCAGTCTAAAACATAAGAGACCAAAACATGAAATATAGCCTTCCGATGTATGGAAACTCACCACTTCAATGTCAACTCACGCGCTAATCTCGGATCCTAATCACTGAGCAGGAGAAGTAGAAGTATGGCAAGTTCCTACATTGCGTGGGGATACAACTTCCGAAGATGGTTAGCGGTTGGAGCGCTAGTATGTAACTAAGGGATACGGGATAACTAATGTCATGATTAACAGTTCAAAATCATTCAAGATTCCATGCATATCGTCTAATGCATATATATATATATATCACATACCAAGATAGGGAACAAGGCTTAAATTAAATTTTAAAAACCTTAGTCTTGATTGTGTAGCTCAACCGTCATAACATACAAGACACCCATGGGCTATATGGGCTGTCATGACCCGAACTAGGGCCTGGCCGTGACGGACATCCCAAACCATAAAGGCCCGAACGTCCTACTCTATCTGATTTAGTAATCATGCATAATATTTATATCATAAAAGAATATGCAGAAATATAATCTGATACAGAAACATGGTCATTAACTCTGAGTTTCAAGACATGAGAATGAAAGTTACAATTCCAAACATCTGAATAAGATCTAACTCAGTCTGCAAAATCTCTACTATATCTCAAAACTGTTCTAAAAACTGGGGAAAGGCCCCCAGTAGACCAAAACAACGGAATAACATGATTTGAAACAACAGGCCTTCTGGAACAAAAAAGGCCCACCACTTCACGGATTACTTCTTTCTGGAATACTCTACTGATTATCTAGTACCTTAGACTGAGCCTCCGAACCTGGGAGGTAGGGAGTCAATACAGATGTACTGGTACGCAGAGCAAAACCAAAATAATAATTTATATTCAACATATATGAGAGCAATTTAAAACAGTTCATAAACATATCATTTAGTAAGAAATCTCATGGGCATTTCTGAAAAAATCTAAAAGAAAATCATCTGAACTCTGAGACATTTTTTGTTTTACTTCTGCGTGAGGTGGTATACCTTACAACTCTGAAATTCCACGGGCTATATGGAATCCTCCATTAACTCGGTGGGGAAGCCTCCAACCCAAGTGTGCCGCAAGGGTTGGAGTCTCTGACTCTGCTACGCCACACGGCTATCGCCAGCGTAAAACTAATATACCCGGATCAGTAAATCACGATTTTAGGCTAAGAGTTACTTGAACTCAAACCTTCTTCGGGTAACCCCCTAACCCTCTTTAAGCCTATTTTTAACTCTTTAAAACATGCATTCTCTGAATTAAAATCTGAAAACATACTCTGTTATGGCATACATACTTATGGTATCGTCATACCATTGACTTGCAATTCATATCTCTGAGCCATTATTAACATATAATAATCTTTTTTTCAAAACATTAATCTGGGATCACCATATCAATAAATCATTTTAAAAACTCAAGGTGGTCATGTCAAAGTTCTCAATTATATGCATTTCTTTCTCTTTAACATAAGAACATCATAGTAATATCAAGAAACACCCTCTCATTATTTCTAAATCATATTTCAATTGCTATGACATTGAGAAAACTACTTTCAAATCACAAGGCATGCATTTCAACTCTTTTCCGACAAATCCATAATCTTTAATTCAACATACGAGAGGGGTTTCATAATATGTGCTCTCAAACAATCTTCAATCTCAGTTTTCATACATATACATATACTTATAAATCAATTCAAAGGGGAAAGACCTAAAGGCCAAATCAATAATATCATAACAACATTTATAATGCATAATTAAAACATAGATTCCCAAAACCCCCTTTACAATTCATGCTTGATAATCTTTAAATCATGATCTAGTGTTTACAAGACCATGTAATTTTTAGGATAAACCCCACGTACCTCAAATTAGAAGCTTTAGAATGATCTATAGCTTTTGGGATACTATACGTACGATTGATGAGTGCTTCTTGAAGCCCTAGCAATGGGGATTCTGAATATTGAAGAATTAAGGAAAACCCACGGTTAAATCTTGAGTTGTTTGGATTTTTAATTTCAAACCCTAGAGATTGTTCTTGAGTAATTTGGATGATTTTGAATGTATTATGGTGTCTTTGGGATTAAATCCCGTGTTTAGGATGATAAGGGGGTGGAAAATACCCAATATACCCTAAATGAGATGGAATAAAATATAACTAGTTGTTCAATTTAATGGGCCACGGCAACGCGCTTCTATCGTGGTGGCTCATGGAAATTGACGAATGGGATTTTTAGGGTCACCGCGATGCGGAGCCATCACGTTGTCCCACTGGTTGGGACCTAGAATTTCAGAGCGATGCTCCATAATTGCGCTAGGTAACTGGAATTTGAAAATTGTTAAATAGACTCCCTCTGCGATGCGCCAAGCACCATAATGACGGGGTTATACGACTAGGACTTAAATTACCCATAACTTCTTGCCCGGGTATCAGATTTGGGAGAATCTTATATCGACGGAAAGCTCATTCAATTACCTACACTACTAAAATGATTAATATGCCATATTTGTATAGGATTTATTGCTTTTGGATCATCTACGCATAGATATTATGGTTTTCGTTCTAGCCCGAAATGCGGGGTGTTACATTATCTCCCTCTTGGGATCATTCGTCCCCGAATAATAGGTAGGAATGTTGAAACATAAAGGTATGGAATAATGTGGACCTAATGTGTCTTCTTAGAAAGGATATAACTGATATGAAACATTTAAACTTCTATAATGAAATTGAATTCTGAGCTGAGTTGCCCTTACTTGTTTTAAGGAGCTGATTCATGCTGAGAGTTTAGGATACCCCTCCCCGAAGCGTTTATGCTCAAATCACACACATTGGATTTGGAAGTGATAACTTAGGTAAGTAAGAATCATGAGGCAACAAGATTTAGATCGTACAAAGGTATTACACTGTCTGAGCTAAAATAGCTGGAAAATTTTTAGATTATGTGCTGAACTCTTATGAACTGAGTCATGACTAAATAATTGAATCTGAAACATGATGCTTGGACTGAACTGAGTTCGCAACTTAAATGGATGGAATAGATTATCTTTTGGGATGGTCATACGCATTGGACTTCAGATAGTAGGACTGGGTGAAAAGGGGGAAAACCATAGTAACTTGTCTGCCTGATTGCTAAACTGAATTTTACGGGACACTTATACTTAACTGGAGTATCTCTTCAACACTCTTTCTAAAGAAGTTCTAGTAGCATCAGGGAGCAAAGAATCTCTGACATGAGTTATACAAGACATCCAACTAAGGAATCACAACAATGACACTACTCTATAGCATGGAATATAGACATATAACTCATAAACTAGCATAGAATTACCAAACCTTAGGCAATGCAACTTCTTACTTTCGAGTTTAGCCACACTTCAAAAATACTCTCTCAACTATGCTTTCCTCTTAAGCACCATGCTCATTGATTTCACATATTTTTCTCACATGGCCGCTAATATTTCCATCTACTAATGTCTAAACTGAACTAAATTCCCTCATCATCTTCAAGCCTAACTAAAAATAACAAGACACACCACATAATACTGTAGTACCTAGTCTGAATCATGAATTTAGCACACCCTGCATTTCACAATTCCTCATCTCCTGCATAATTCTTATTGCCACTCCTACAATCACCTTCAACTTCGTATTAGACATTCACAAACACTCAAGGAATCCATCCATATGCATACAAACATGACATTCAAGCCTATATTCATACCCACATGTGCACTTCTAAGCAACCACTCATTAAGCATATTTCTCATATTCTCCAATACTTCTATCCATAACAACTTCATGCGCTATTCAGATGATACACATAAAATATCCATAACTAACCAAGCCATACACAAAAATTCACGTCAAAATTCTTTCAACTTATAGACTTACATAAAACAAGCGCACAATAATTTTTCCCCAATATAACATATAAAACATCAACTAACCTTGACATGTATCAAAGACTTGGCCTTAATCTTACTCAACAATTACATCCTTAACTCAAATAAGCACACAACCATATTTCATCAATAAGAAATGTTTACTCTTTCCTATATAGACAACTATTCATCATCACTATCTTGAACTAAGAAAAATGGTCACTGAAAAATTAGAATACCGGAATCCGAAACATGAGGGGAGTACTAAGCGTAACTTGATACCCTACTGAGGCATGAGGAATAGAGCACTCACTGCATGGACACATTAAAGAGATCTAATCTGAGGATGTACCTGATATAAAATCAGAATTTTCACTGATCGTTAAGAGTATCACGTGTGCACAAGAGTCATGAACTACAGACCTAAATTTTTTTGGAATTCATAACTTATGGAAAGTGATTCTGACTGTTGAACAAACTGGGAACTCATCATACTAGGAACTAGGAGAGTACATGATTCTTTATCATATGCATGAACACGAACTATGATCATGAAGCTGAAACATTAAGCATGAGTATGTATCGAAATAACTTAAGTTAACTGCTGAAATAAGAATAGATTGAGCATCATTCTTTCTCACGGCCAATTCCATAACTTACTGGTACATCTATTAGCATCTGAAAACTTGACTTGGTTACTCGTTCTATCACCTCGCCTTTAGATTTAAGACATTACTCTAAGTCCGTGAACCACTATATATACTCTGGTATAAACTAAAATTACTTCACTCTAGAATCGGGGATATAACAATACACATAAAACTAAACTTACCCTATAAAATGGTATACCTACTTCTAAGATTCAACCCTTAGGTTTCTATATCCCCAAAAGTCATCATATAACAACTTAAACATCCACCAACTTAGATTCTTCTAACACTAAACATGGATATCTCCAAACCTTTGACGGACCATACCACTTCTGTCATAGTCTACCAACATCATGCCTGCAAACTTATATTTCTAAACCATGAGAATCAAGATTATACAAAAAGCTCAACATCATCAATCAAAACTTCTTAACTTGGATATTTAGGACACCATATACCATCTAACTAGTTTTTCTCCACCTAGCAACTCAACGACACCACTAGCCACACACAACATGTAATAGCCTTAGAAAAATACCGCAACCTCATATCACCTTGGCATACTTCTACTTCATACATACAACATCATACTTCATTATGAACCAAATAAACATAAGCTCTTGCATGCACTGTTCAACCCTATTAGATCGCTTCCATAAAACTAGTATCATTAACCAAGAAATAATCACATCCACCTTCATGACATCACTGCTATGCCTCAAAATCTACTACATACCTTCTCACAAGTAGTACTAGTCTACAACTACCAAAGAAAAAAAAGTCAAGGGGGTAGAGTCACATAATAGACGTGGTCAACCTTAATATTATATTATAACCCCATACAATCTTATCTACTTAAACGGCTTTCTCACATCACACTTACTTATCAAGCGTATATTTAGACTACCTTCAAATTCCACAAACAACCTTGGGTCTATAATTATAACTTACTGGCTAATCTAGCCATTTTTATACTTCCAGCAAACAACAACTCACCTTAGCTAATAGCTCCTTTTCTACCTTCTACTAAACTAACACACAAGAACGTATAACTTTAATACCAACTCAATCTCATGCCAAAAGATTCGGCTATACATATATTCACTAAATCGCCCTTACCACTTTTTTTGCCATTACGCCTCTAAACCCCTAATTCTAACCAACACAAGAACCAACAAGATGGATAATAAGTTGCCAGTGAATCAAAATAGGCCTCACACGCCTTCATTAGACTTTGAGTTTCAACAACACAATGATAACAAAATTACAAGAGATAGAAACTTAACACACAATAATCAATGATCTAAGAATACATATCTTACTCTGTATAAATAAAAAAAATATGATTCAAATACTTCCCCCACAGACTACCATACAATCCACACATGCTACTGGCTACCACATTAGTTTATCACTAAAAAGGGGTAAGTTATCCTCAAACATCGGTTAATCAACTAAAATATTTATTTACATAAAAGTCACCTTCACTCTGACTATTAATTTTATGACTTCACATCACCAACATCTTGGTCCAACACCAATACCACTAGGTCATGACACCAACACTTAACTTATACTACTATTCGAGTGGAAATACAGTTCCAACATTCTGCTACACATCATTCCCTCTTAAGTATGACATTTGCAACATAAATTTCTTTGAAAAGGACTGAATACCCTTAATACCGCAGGCTGAAAAGCACGATTTCATCAGAATAAAAGTTCACACTAGAATCAATCCACTCTGAAGCACTAATGGACTCTTCTCAAGTCTATGCACAATCTTTGAATTCTCAAATGATTCAATCAGAAAGAACCATGTCATTTAAACTCTAAACTTCTGTACTTGGATCACCCCAATAATAAGACATATCTGAGCACATCAAAGTAAAGAAACAATTGGGATGACTTTACTTCCGTATGGGAAACACTATAGCATAAATTAGAGTAAGAAAGAGGAACATTCTTACTCCATAGCATGAACTAGAACATGAAGAAAGAAAAACATTCCTAAATGCTTTATAGCCTTCTTCTTATAGGTGTGGGTGCTACACACCCATAAACAAGACTCTACCCGATGCAATTTGGCAGAGACCCTGGGACCATGAACCGTTCTCTGATACTAAGCTTGTCACGACCTAAATTAGGGCCTGTCCGTAACGAACATCCCAAACCATGAAGGCTCAGACGTCCTACTCTATCTGATCTAGTATTCATGCACAATATTCATATCATAAAAGAAAATACAGAAATATAATCTGATACGGAAACATGGTCATTAACTTTGAGTTTCAAGACATGAGAATGAAAGTTACAATTCAAAATATCTGAATAAGATCTGACTCAGTCTGCGAAATCTCTACTACATCTCAAAACTGTTCTAAAAACTAGGACAAGGCCCCCAGTAGACCAAAACAATGGAATAGCATGATTTAAAATAACAGGCCTTTTGGAACAAAGAAGGCTCACCACTGCACGAATCACTTTTTACTAGAATACTCTACTGATTAGCCAGTCCCTTAGACTGATCCTCCGAACCTGGGAGGTAGGGGGTCAATACAGATGTACTAGTATGCAGAGCAAATCCAAAATAATAATTTATATTAACATATATGAAAGAAATTTAAATAGTTCATAAGCATATAGTATAGTAAGAAATCTCATGGGCATTTCTGATAAACTCTAAAAGAAAATCATCTGAACTCTGAGACATTCTTTGTTTTACTTCTGCGCTAGGTGGTATACCCTACAACTCTGAAATTCTTTGGGCTATATAGAATCCTCCATTGACTCTACGGGGAAGCCTCCAACCCAAGTGTGCCGCAAGGGTTGGAGTCTCTGACTCTGCTACGCCACACGGCCATTGCCAGCATAAAAATAATATACCCGGATCAACAATTCATGGTTTTAGGCTAAGAGTTACTTGAACTCAAACCTTCTTCGGTAACCACCTAACCCTCTTTAAGCCCAGTTTTAACTCTTTAAAATATGCATTCTCTGAAATCAAACTCTGAAAACATACTCTGTTATGGCATACATACTTATGGTATTGTCAAACCATTGACTTGCAAGTCACATCTCTGAGCCATTATTAACATATAATAATCCCAGTTTTTGAAAATGTAAATCTGGGACCACCATATCAATAAATTATTTTAAGAACTCAAGGTGGTCATGTCAAAGTTCTCAATTACATGCATTTATTTATCTTTAACACAAGAACATCATAGTAACATCAAGAAACACCCTCTCATCATTTCTAAATCGTATTTCAATTGCTATGACATTGAGAAAACTACTTTCAAATCACAAAGTATGCATTTCAACTCTTTTTCGACAAAACCATAATCTTTAATTCAACATACGATAGGGGTTTCATAATATGTGCTCTCAAACAATCTTCAATCTCAGTTTTCATACATTTACATATACTTGTAAATCAATTCAAGGGGGAAAGACCTAAAGGCCAAATCAATAATATCATAACAATATTTATAATGCATAATTAAAATATAGATTCCCAAAAACCCCTTTAAAATTCATGCTTGATAATCTTTAAATCATGATCTAGTGTTTACAAGCCCATGTAGTTTTTAGGATAAAACCCACATACCTCAAATTAGAAGCTTTTGAATGATCTCTAGCTTTTGGGATGCTATACGTATGATTGATGGGTTCTTCTTGAAGCCCTAGTAATGGTGATTCCAAATATTTATGAATTAAGGAAAACCCATGGTTGAATCTTGAGTTATTTGGGTTTTTAGTTTGAAACCCTTGAGAGTGTTCTTGACTAATTTGGATGATTGTGAATGTATTTTGGTGTCTTTGGGATTAAATCTCGTGTTTAGGATGATAAGGGGGTGGATAATACCCAATATACCCTAAATGAGACGGAATAAAATATAACTGGGAGTCCAATTTAATGGGCCACCCCGATGCGCCACTATTTCGGTGGCTCACTGGAAATTGATGAATGGGATTTTTAGGGTCACCGTGATGTGGAGCCATCACGTTGTCCCACTGGTTGGGATCTGGAACTTCAACGCGATGCGCCATAATCGTGCTAGACAACTGGAATTTGACAATTGGTAAATAGACTCCCTCCGCGATGCGCCAAGCACCAAAATGATGGTGTTTTATGACTAGGATTTAAATTACCCATAACTTCTTGCCCGGGTATCAGATTTGGGTGAATCTTATATCTACGAAAAGCTCATTCAATTCCCCACACTACTAAAATGATTAACATGCCATATTTGCATAGGATTTATTACTTTTGGATTATCTACACATAGAAATGATGGTTTTCATTCTAGTCCAAAATGCAGGGTGTTACATTGACCCATCTCTCTCCCAGTTAATAGGGCTCTAGTATGTGTGGCCGCATAAACTAGGGGTAAAGATAAGCTAAAAAGGGGACTCGATCCTCCTGGCATATCTAGGTGACACGAGCATCAAATTATGTAATCATATATGGGGGACTCAAACCACCCAATCATATGATAATAATAATAATAGGGGGCTCGAACCACCCAGTCATATAAATCCCCATGTCAGCAACCGCAGTTTCCAGTGTTGGTCTCTCAGACCTCCACTTTCACGACTCAGCTACACAACCCTCTTTAAATCCCAATTAAAAAAAATTAACACACAATCCCATTCATTTAAGCACAATACACATTTAGGCATACATTGTTGGTATTGTCATACCAACTACACTTGCAAGGTAACATCAACATGCTGAAACAATTTCATTACTTAGGGAATTCACAACCCCTCTTGTTTCAAGTATGCAATAGCTTTTGAAAACACCAAATGCCAGGTTTAATTCAACATCACAATGCAATTGTTTTAGAATAGTTAAATTTCCATCTTTCTTATAACTAAAAACAATTTCACAATTTGGGGTTGGGATCATAACCACTTCAAAAGTCACAAGTTTGGGAAATCACAACTCTCTAGTTCATTTACCATATCCATGCACCCATAAGTTCAAAACCATAGTTAACACATAAGTAATGTACAATAAAACCATGGGAAAATAATTAATTGACCATTTATGTCAAAACCCTTAATCATGTCCAAAACCCCTTTTAAACACATAAATAACCATGTATTTTTATGAAATATAGATATTAAGTTTGAAGGTAGAGTCACATGCCTGAAATATCAAGTTTCACAGAGAGAATTGAACTCTAGATCCCTTGGATGATAAACTTGATGAAACCCTAGATTGACTTACATGAGGGAATTTAGAGAGCCTTTTGGAGTGTTTGACAAGTTACTTAAATTTGTTTCTGAGTGCTAGTGACAACCTAAAGGGGTTATAAGATGTGGGATATAATTTGGGTAAGAGGTTAAATATCTAATCTAGAATGCCCTTAACTTAAAAGCTGAAAAAGTTCCTCCATTGACTATAGGTCAACCGTTGAATCGTATCTATTCCTTACGATTCATCACAAGAAGTCGTAGCCAAGGCAGAACCACCAAGGCACCATACACTGCTGACCTTACGACTCAATAACTTGACTCGTAATACGATACTATGACTCGTAGGGTCCATCATAGCCAACACAATACCCAAATTGGGGTATACACTGGACACCCTACAATTTACTCCTAATGAATCGTAACAAATACTTATGGCTCTTAGTGAGCCACTCATTCTCAAAGTAGAATCTTACCACAAACTTACTGATTTGGTTATGACTTATCCCAATGACCCTTCAAGACACCCTAAGACTCATAGGACAAGTCATAGTCAAGGTAGTGAGTGCAAAATTTTTAGGAATTTTCAAGGACCAAAAACCTAGGGCATTACATACTCCCCCCTTAGGATCATTCATCATCGAATGATAGGACATGGCATACACTAGTACAATTTAACACAAGGTATTCCCACCATTATCTTTAATAGAGATAGAAAACATAGATACCAAGGAAATCACAATTTCCTTTAACAAAGTCAGAAAATAAAGATGTTAAGGAATACATATACCTTAAGTAATATTTTCTAAATCGGGGAACAAGAACGGATACTTGGACTTCATATCCTCATTGGCTTCCCAAGTAGCTTCCTCAACCTTTTGGTTCCACCAAAGAACCTTTATCGAAGCCAGGTCCTTAGTCTGCAATCGACGGACATGCTGATCCAAGATTTCCACCGAAACTTCCTCATAAGATAAGGAATCCGAAATACCCACCTTTTCCAAAGAAAGAACCATCGAAGGATCGCCCACACACTTTCTCAACATCGAAACATGAAACACCGACTGAATGGTGCTCAAACAAGAAGGCAACTCTAATTCATATGTAAAATTACCAACCTTATTCAACACCAAGTATGGATCGACATAACGGGCGACTGATATTTCCCTTCTTACCAAACCCCATCACTCCCTTCATGGGAGACACCATTTAGAAAACCCAATCACTAACACTAAACTCTAAATCCCTTCACCTCACATCCGTATAGGACTTTTGGCAACTTTGGGTGGCCTGAAGTCTATCTCGAGTCACCTTCTCTTTTTTCATGGCATGTTAAATCAAATAAAGGCCTAACAACTTATTTTCACACATCTCAAACCACCCAATAGGAGATCTACATCTCCTACCATGCAAGGCCTCAAAAGAAGCCATACAATTGCTAGAGTGATAACTGTTGTTGTAAGTAAACTCTATGAGTGGCAAGTGGTCAAGCCAACTACCACCATAGTCAATTTTACAAGATCGAAGCATATCTTCCAAGACTTTAATTGTCCTTTTCACTGGCCCATCTGTCTGCGGGTGGAAAACGGTACTAATGGTCACCTTAGTCCCCAAACCTCACTGGATGACCTCCCAAAGTGAGATGAGAATTGAGTATATTGATCAGAAATAATTGAACCAGTAGCACCATGCAACTTTACGATCTCCTCAATGATCAACTAAGCATAATCCTCAGAAGAGAAATTAGTCCTCATTAGAAATAAGTGAGTGGACTTAGTCATCCTATCCACAATGACCCATATCGAGCCAAACTGCTGGCGAGACCGCGGAAGCCCGAAAACAAATTTCATATTAATTATCTCCCATTTTCACATCGACAACTCAATCCTTTGAGACCATCTACCACTCCTAAAGTGTTCCACCTTCACTTGCTGACACACTATGCACTTATCCACAAAATTGTCCACACCCCACTTCATATTATTCCACTAATAAATCTATTTAATATCTTGATACATCTTCATCAAACCAGGATGAATAGTATAATATGCCTCATGAGCTTCAACCAAAATTCTCTCCTGCAACCCATCAACATTAGGAATGCATTATCTACCATGGTACCTCAAGATACCATCACCGCCAATCTCAAAAACCAACACCTTCTGCTTACCTACATCATTCTTTATTTACATCAGAATAGGATCCAACACTTGCTTCTCCTTTACTTCAGTACCAAGAGATGACCTCGTTACCTCTTGAACAATAACACCACCATTCTTGGAATCCAACAGACAGACTCATAGATTAGCAAAATGGTGGATATCCTTCACCAAATCAATGTTATCCTCATACACATGAGATAAGTTTCCCATAGATAACCTGCTAAGATTATAAACAACCATATTAGATTTACTTGGATGGTAGTGAAGACTCATGTCGTAGTCCTTAAGAAACTAAAGCCATCTCCTTTGCTTGAGATTTAGCTCTTTCTGAGTAAACACGTACTGCAGGCTTTTATGATCTGAAAATATATCAACACAAACCCCATGCTAGTAATGCTGCCAGATCTTTAATGCAAACACCACAACTAACAACTCTAAGTCATGAGTTGGATAATTCTTCTCATGATATTTCAACTGCCTAGAAGCGTAAGCTACCACTTTGCCATGAGGCATTAATACTCAACCAAGTCCCACTTGGGATGCATCACTATAGACCACCAAACTAAAAGTACCCTCGGGTAGGGTTAAGACCACAGTCGAAGTCAACTTATCCTTCAAATTCTCAAAAATTCCCTTACAAGCATCCAACTGCAGGAACTTCACCTTCATCCGAGTCAACTTAGTCAAAGGGGAAGAAATAGAAGATAATCTCTTCGTGAACCTTCTATAATAACCGGCTAAACCCAAGAAGCTTCGAATATCAATTGGAGTAGTGGGTCTAGGCCATTTTTCTACCACCAAAACCTTTTGTGGATCCACCATGATCCCCTCATAAAGAAATAACATAACCTAGATAAGTCGTAGCATTCTACCAGAACTCACAGTTAGAAAACTTAACATTCAAAAGCTTATCCTTTAGGGTCTACAATACCAGGCGGAGGTGATTAACATGATCCACCTCACTCTTAGAGTACACCAAAATATCATCAATATAAACAATCATGGACAAATCTAAGAACTGACGGAAAACCCAATTCATAAGATCCATAAATACTGTCGGAGCATTGGTTAAGCTAAAAGACATCACCAAAAACTCTAAATGATCGTACCGGGTTTGGAAAACATTCTTAGGGATATCCACTTCCGTAATCTTCAATTGATGGCACCCAAAGCGATTATCGATCTTGGAGAATAATTTAGCACCCTGAAGCTGGTCAAACAAATCATCTATCCTTGAAAGAGTCTACTTATTCTTTACCGTCACCTTATTCAACTATCGGTAATCAATACACATTTAAAGGGAACCTTCTTTCTTACGCATGAACAAAATAGGTGCACCCTACGAGGACACACTAGGATAGATAAAACCCTTGTATAAAAGATCTTTTCATTGCTCCTTGAGCTCCTTCAACTTAGATGGAGCCATTCTATATGGAGGGATATAGATAGGACAAGTGTCCAAAACAAGATCAATTCCAAAATCAATCTCCCTATAAGAAAGAATACCAAGAAGATTATCAGGAAAGACTTCAGGAAATTCATTTACCACGGGGCGAAATATAAGCAAGGACTCTCCGAGGTAGAATATTTAACCCAGACCAAATAATAGAGACACCCCTTGAAAATTAATTTCTGGTAATGGTGAACTAGTAACTTAAAATCTAAGACGATAAACTAGTAACTTAAGCTAAGAGTACTAGTTTTGTCCTTTTGATCTTTATCTTAGTGTTGAGTATCTTGGCTTGTTTGAATTGAAACTTAAATACTATAATAACTTATTCTACACATGATTACACAATTATACCCTTAGAAACTCATTACACACACTATAATCCATCGAAATCAACTAGAACAACACATAGCACAAACTAGTAACAGTAGTTTTCTCGTCTAAACTCTAAGTTACCAAATTGATTCCAAACTTGTTTGAAACACACTTTAAACATTATCATTAAGTATTTTAACACTTAGATGCTCAATTAAATCATTAACCACTCATCAATCTCACAAGAAGTCCCCAAAGCAAGGCTAAATAAGCATACATAATGACACAGAGGTGCATAAATTTGACTTAGATCATCACCCCATACTTAAAGCCTTGTTCTTCCTCGAACAACTCCCTACTATAAGCATTATAATCAGAGAAGACTCCATACTTTTATAATAACCAAGACGCTCAAGCTAGTACTATAATGACTACACAGAATGCAAGTTTTTACACTAAACATATGACACATATAATTAAAAGCTCAAGAACACTACTTAAAAACATCCTAACCTCAAGAATTGACTCACCAAGTTGGCAAACTCATGCATATTACTCAATCAAAGAGATCGTACAAAGTACCCAACTATCATTACACTTGTACCCTCACAACAAAAGAGTTGCTCAAAATCAGTCACACAGATATAATTTGTCACAAAATGGGTATACGAATCAAATTATTCTGACTCTCCGAATGAATTCATAAGTTACACATGATGAACCATAGGCTTTCCTTAGTGTAATACTCTACTAATATCATAATGTTAAGGCTTAAGATCATGTAGGACTTTATAGGTTGTAATGTAGGCTAAGGGATAGGTAAAAACTATTTTGGCCAAGAATAGTGACTATCTTCCTAACACGATCCAAACCAGAGCCCAGTTGTGTCGGATGCCTCCAATCCAATCCGGATCGGAAACCACCCCCAATACCAATCCATAACCGCCCTGCACCTTATGTCAGATGAATTTCGAATATATAAGAAGATAAAACAATAATAAATCAAAGGCATTAATTAAAGTCTATAACCATAATCCAACAACCTCAATCAAATATCCAACCGGTGCCAATCCAAATGACAATACTAATACCAAGGTTGATACTAATACCGATACTTTCCATGCCCATAATAGTCCCACAAAGCCTCTATTCGAAAATAACAAACATCCGGTTGGGACATACCCCGATCATTGCCAAAACCAAGATCCAACAAATAAAATAATGTAAAGAAGCCTATTGCATGAAATGGAGTCTACCAAAGTATAGAAGCTCACCACTTCAGTTTGAAATAAAACTGTCCCTGAATCCAAGTCACTAAGCAAGAGGAGTAGTATGGCAGGTTTTTGCATCGCGTGGGGATACAACGCCCGAAGACGGTTAGAAGAATGAATTCTAGCATGTACTTAGGAATACGGATAAAATAATGCCATAATTCAAAACCAAAGTAAATAACCATATGAATCACATACATTTATACATATACCATGTCGAGAAAGAGAACCAGGTTTAGCATGCATTTAAAACCTTAAACTGGGTTGTGTAGCCTTACCATTATAATCCACCTAAAGGCTATATGGGTCTAGTGTTACCCCTTGAATGGGCCCCAGTGCGTGTAACTGCATGAACCGAAGATATCACAGGGGCGGAGGATTCTTGTGTGCTCTTTGCCATCCAGGATACATATATAAAAGAATAACTTGGTGGATTCCCATGTACCCCACATGCATTATGGTCAACATGACTAACCCTCATGTCAGAAAATATGAGTTTCCATTATCCATCCATCGGACTCACACCTTCATGGTTAGCTATCACAACTCATCATTATTGCCTAATTAAAAGATTTAGCGTATAATCAAACCACTAATTCTAGAATTTAATTTCCAAGACATTATAGAGTGGTATCGTCATACCGACTATAGCTTACAAGCAACATCATTAAGCCAAGTCTTAGGGGATTCCCATGTACCCCATAAGATATCAAATCAAACCAAAGCCATGGATACTAAGGCCTTTCCAAATCATTTAGAACCAACCAAACCAATTTAAATTCCATTACCATAGTATGCAATGCAAACGTTTCAAGAATAGTCAATTATGTGACAAAATTATTCTCATTGGCATTTTAACAAATATGTTGAGGACATATAGTTTCCAAAACCAAAACCAAGTATCAATTTACCATTCCTATGAAACTACATGTTCAAACCATATTTATAACATGAAAAACCATAAGAAAAACATGGGAAAATATTATCCAACCATGAACAACCAAAAACCCCAACATCTATTTGAAAACCCTAAATAAATCCACAAAAATATCTTGAAAACCATTCATTAAAACATGCTTTTAGTTAAACTAACAATGAGGGAGGAGTAACATGCCTTAGTCACGAAGATTTATGAAGAGATTTTGATCCTTAATCCTCTAGATGACCACCTTACAAAACTCAAGCCCAATTTTTTTGAGAGGTTTTTAGAGAGTTTTTTATCTTCTAAAGTGTAGAATGAGGGACCAAATAGTGTTTTTAGATGTCGGGTCTCAAGGGATTAGGGTGGGAAATATCCAAAATACCCTAAGCTTAAAAATTGTAAAAAGAACACAGGTGGGTACGATTGGACCCTTCAACTCATCAACACATGTTACAAGTGGTACCCTCAAGTCATCACTTGATCAGAAAGTTGGACACCATATTCTGCCTAACATATGACTACCTTGCTTAACTCATATCTTCACCATACGACTAGTATCTTTAATTCATACCCTAGGTAGAACATCAAAGGCTAGACGCTAGACAACATACGATGGACTCAGCTCTCTCATCATCTCAACATATGACTCATCACCACCAACTCATAACCATAATAGAAACCCAACCATAAAATATTAGACACCTTACGAGTTGTGTTACCTAACCCGTACCCACACCATATGACTAGTATAGTGAGTCGTATAATGGTCAGAAAGCTCAAGCCTCGAGAAATTTGCAAGGTCTAGAACCCAGGGTGTTTCACTTCCTTAAGTGCTTTAATACATCACCCTTTTAATTCAATTCACCTCTAATAACCAACTTTTTACCTCACTTACCTTCACTCACATCTTTTGTCTTACACCATCTTATTAAGCTAATTCACATACACTGAGGAAGGGAATATTCTATTCAACACATTATTTAATTTTGTAGAATCTTTATTCTTTTCATTACACAACTCCCAGGCTCATTACATATGAAATCTCAACACAAATAGTTATATTTTGGGTGCTTCACTTTCACTCTTTCCTTACTTGCATTTCAACTCCTTAACTCAATTAGTTTTCAACTAAAGCGCTTAGGAGCATTTGGATAAAATTAAGGTCAAACAAAGAAAGGGAACAAACAATATTCGAGGCTACTAACAAATTAGGATAAAACTCAATGGGGATCACTAGGATTATGAACAAGGGTATGTCAGAAGAGGGTATGAAATATGGCTATCAAAGAAATGCCTATATCATCTCTTAACCCCACACTCTTTATTTTTCTTTGCACACACACTAGGTAAGTTTTAGACGTCTAATACCAAAGGGAATACACAAAACCTTACACCACACATGTCACCTGTTCAAATCAAGTAGGATCATTATAGATTCTCAACAAAATAATAGCATGAATTCAACATCAAGCCAATAATATTCAAGAGTCATAAAATTGATCCTAGGAGTCTCAAAAGTAGTAAGTCACACAACTAATATGCTTTAGAAACCAAAACAACTTGCATCATGACATCACACATAGCAATAATAAGAACATCTTACACATTCCTAGTCATAAGGATTTAAAATCTATTCTTAAAAAGAAAAAAAATACTGGGTTCAAGGGGTACCCCCATGGAAAAGAACCAAAAAGAACAACTAGGGGTGGGTGGAGTGTGCACCTACTCAGCTGACACCCACATATAAAAACTAAAAAGAAAAAATCTTTTGTAATTTTTCAAAGTTTCAAATTTAACCCCCCAAAAAAATAAGAAACAAACAAAAACTAAGACTCTACACCACAACTTCATCCAAAACCATGGGAATTTCCCCACCCCACACTTAAAAAACTTACTTTATCCTTAAAGTGACTTAAAAGTAGAGATAGATATATTTCCTGAGTACTCAAGGCCTAGCTAGCAATATTTTTATACATCAATAGGGTCCTGTGATGCCATACTTAGTCTTCGCCATGCTCCTTCGCTCAAGTTTCCGGTACTCATACTTTCTAATCTGTGACTCAACAAAAACAAAAACTATGTTAAGTAAAAACTAAAAATACTGAAAATAAACCTACCTTAACTTGGGTTGCCTCCCAAGCAGCGTCTAATTTAGTGTCGCTGCATGACCCAACATCACTATGTAGCCAAATTCCTTTAGCCCCTTCCTCCTACTTGGAGGCTATCTTCTTATTCATTTTTGACCTCTTGAGTGTGAAATCTCAAGGCCAACATATTTCTCAACAACAACCTTTTTAGGCTCATCAATCATCATCACTTAGGGCATAGGTAGTGGCTCAGTAAACTCAATCCGAAGAGGTCTTTGGTGGTGCACTTTCTACCACCCCTCTTATACACTTCTATCACTGTAATCATATATAATTTTTTATAGTGGGAAGGTGGACTAAGTGTTTTATAAACTTTAAAAACCATCTATTCATCATCCAATCTCATTTTCATAGTGTTTTTTCTCACGTCTGTCAATGCTCTTCTTGTGGCTAAGAATGGACATCCCAGAATTATTAGTACCCTGTTATCTCCATCATAATCTAAAACAATAAAATCAACAGGAATTACAAACTTACCAACCTTTATGATAATGTCTTCAATTATTTCTTTGGGATTAACTATGGTCTTATCCATTAATTGGAGAAGCAAAGGGCATGGTCTCGACTCACCCAACCCAATAGTGTTGAACATAGAAAGGGGCATCAAATTTATACTCTCCCCCAAATCACTCAAGGCATGGACCACTTCTCCATCACAAATCTATATGGGGATGGTGAATCTCCTTGGGTCTTTAAGATTTTTAGGCATTTTTTTCATTACCATAGAGCTGCACTCCTATGTCAGTGCCACCATCTCAATTTCCTACAACTTTACTTTATTAGTCACCACATCCATTAAGTACTTGGCATACACATTCTCTACAAAATATCTAAAAGAGAAAGGTTAATGTGAAGCTCTCTGAATGTGTCAAAGAACTTCTTGAAGCATGCATCCTCCTTTGCTTTCTGGAACCGCTGTGGGAATGGTGGTGTAGTCGTTCTTTCTCTACAACTTTTGTTTTTGGGTACCCAGACTTTTCCAAATTTTTAGCAACTTTGTCTTCAACCGGTTGAGGCACCAACTCTGCATATACCTCTTTATTTGTCTTTGGAGGCTTGCCATTCAACTTTTTACCACTCCTCAAAGTTTTTTCCATTAATTATTTTGGAGTTTTATTATCACTTGGTTTCCTTGAGGCTTGGAATCATGTGCCTGCTGTAATTGCCCCAATTGATGCTCTAACTGTTTTTGAGCTATTTGCTGATTTTTTTTATTTTAGCAATCATATGTTCCTAGTTGGCCAAAATCTTTTTCAGAGTCTCACTAATGTTGCTGGCCTGAGTATTGTGCTGCTGCTAAAATTGCTGCTGTTGGTTGTTGCACTCGGATACATTGGCTGAGTCTGCCACTTTTAACCATAGACATTACCATAATTTGATTTTTTTTGTATTGCCCACATAATTGACAGATTCAAGATTTGTTTCTCACATATCTTTAGAGTGGCCATTAGTGCCACAATCTCACTCCATATTGGAGCTTGCTGCACCACATTTACTTGAGACTAAGGCTTCTACATACTTAAGTTGCTGAACTAAGTCATCATCTTATTCTGTATAGCTAAAAGTTGGATGCCAAGGGTGTGATACTATCAACTTCAATCACGCAGTTGTCCTTTTTCACTGATTTCCTCTAGGTATCACCATGACGTTCTGGATTTCCTTGTACAATCTAGTTCAACAAGGTATGTATCTCATCATATTTCTTTTCCAAAGATTGACCACCTAAATTTGATCTATCAAAATTTTGGTGTGTTATGGTCAAGTGCCTCAACAAAGTTTTAAGCAAGTACCTCAATGGACTGCTGGTGATGTGGGATATCCCGAAGGAGATCTTTGAACCGCTGCCAAGCATTATATGGGTTCTCTCCTAGCCTTTGCTTGAAGATCAAAATCTAACTATGAAGTCTCACAATCTTCCCAAATGAAAAAAAATGGATAAGGAACTTTCGGGCTAAGTCATCCCAAGTTGTGATGGAAGCTACCAGCTCAGCATTCAACCACTTCTTTGCTTCCTCCAACAATGAGAAGGGGAAAAGTGTCAGCCTCACATAATCAGCTGGCACACCCGTAGGGATGAATATGTCACTGATTTGCAAGAAGTTCAGCAAGTGAACTTGTGGATCTTCATTCAAAAGCCTGATAAACTGACCACTGTTGTACAAAAGTTGTACCATGTTCTATTTCAATTGAAATGTACCTCCAGGAGCAGATTTGCAAAAAACGGAGGTCATATTTGTCATAAGTAGGATTGTCACCTCACAACTTTCCTATGGGATGGTGGATCCTCAACCATAGGAGCATAAATGTCTTGTTCCTCATGAATCTATGGGATAAAGTAGAGAAGGACTACTTCTCTCTTCCATTGATGTAAACATTGCTCGGGATTGGGGTCTAGTTCAACTAATTCCCAATCCCTTGCCATCTTGATAGCTTGTTAATCTGGTGCCTACAAATTTAGAAACTAATACCAAGTGAAAAACACAAAAAATCAAAAATTAAACTAAACTAAGACAATTGCCATTTGACAAGTCCCCGACAACAATGCCAAAAACTTGTTGTGCCTAAGCGCACACGCAAGTATACGTGGTATCACCAAGTAATATAGTAGCCTTTTACAAGCCAAGAATCAATCCCTCAAAGGTTTATGTAAGAAATTATCCAAGACTAGTTCACTATAAATATTAAGAAAGTGCTAACTTAATCATAAGTGATTTCAGGTTAAAACTAAGAATAAACTAAATAGTGCAATAAACTAAAGGTTTGAACAATTATGGGAAGATGTCCAGGGTTAAGGAACTGCAATCAATCATACTATGTTATAAAATTTCCTTGTTTAGGTTAGTTATTGTCATGACCCAAACTAGGGCCTAGTCGTGACGGGCATCCCAAGTCCAACGAGGATCGGAGACCGCCCCCTGAGACTATTCCCGTACAACTAAGATCACCTAGTAACAGATGAATACCAATATAAGAAAAAATGTAATAAGTAATCCAAGAAGTATACGTATCGGATCAACATTCAAAACCATCAACTATACCCAAGCCCACTGTATCCACAATAATAAAACTGAGTACCAATAAAGTGTCGGGACATGCCCCCCGGCTATAGCCAAAACAAATTTGAAATAAAGTCTATGACATGAGAAATCAAACATGAAATGAAGTCTTCCGAAGGATGGAAGTTCACCACTTCAAGTCAACTCATGAACCAAGAATGAAACCCTGATCACTATGTAAGAGGATTGGAAGTATGGCCATTTCCTGCATCGCATGGGGATACAACATCTGAAGACGATTAGCAGTTGGAGAGATAGTATGTAACTCAGGGATAAGGGAGCAAATAATGCCAAGCGTAATAATTCAAAACCAGTCAAAACTCATGCACATCATCAAGTACAAATACATGCATATATATATATTTTTATATATATATGAATATATACCACATACCGGGGTAGGGAAAAAGGTTTAACATGGATGTTCAAAAATATTGATCTGGACTGTGTATCTTAACCATTGTATAATAGTACCCACGGGCTATATGGGCCCCAGCTCTTACCCCCCGGTTGGTCCCAAGTACGTGTAGTCACATGAACTAGAGAATAATCTTAAATATATTCACAGGGGACTCAAACCTCCCAATCATATACTAAGGTGACTTAATCACCCGATCATGTAATGTAAAATTGGGGACCCAAACCTCCCAATCATAAAATAAGGTGGACTTGAAACACCTGGACTTATCAAGGGGACTCGAATCTTCAAGCCATATCAACCCTTGTACCGGCTAGCGCAATTTCCAGTCCTTCCCCCTGGGACCTCCACCTTTCACCGTTAGCTATATACCCCTCTTTTAAGACAAAATAAAACATTTAACACACATTCCCATTAATGGAACCAATTGTGCATTAAGACATCCCATCGGTATCGTATACCAACATCACTTGCAAGTTCATTATTATGCCATATCAATTTCTTAGCCATTTGGGACTCTAACCTATTAAATTAATTGACATTTACACGGGTAATCCACACACCCCAAGTTCAATAAAATCAAACCATGGTTCATTAAGATTTTATAGAAATGCATTAGTTCAAGTGAAAGTCAAACTATGTGACAAAATCATATTTATTGTCAATTTCACAAGCAGGTTGAGGGCACATTATTTCAAATAATAAATTATGAAAAATCATCAAATTGGGGTTTAAACATGACCCCTTAGTTTATTCACCATTCCCATTCACCCCATAATGTTTAAAATAATCAATGAAACATGAATATTGCATAATAAACCATGGAAAAATCAATTTAAAGACCAATCATGTCAAAAGCCCTCAACTATGCCAAAACCCACATCAAAACTATGGATTTATAATCAATTCATGCTAATAATAAAAATATAAGTATAGGGAAAGAGATACATACCTTAATTTCGAAGAAATTAAAAGAAAACTACACCCTTAGGACCCTAGCTGATCACCTCCTTAAACCCTAGTCTTGACTTAAAAAAGAGATTTTGAGAGAGGATGTTTAAGAGTAATAAGAGTGACCTTCATATATTGAAAAATAATAGAAATAGGTCCTTATAGTGATTAAAAGTCTTTGTAGGTGAAAGAACCCCTTTATCCCTCATCCCTCTTTAAAAAGAACAAGACAACCCAAAATTACTATAGGCCCATGGCACGGACCTCATCACAGTGGCTATCCTCCATTCCACAAACCCTATCGCAGAGATCCAACCTCCATGACACAGATGCTATCGCGGAGAGTAGCCTCCATGACACGGGGCTATCGTAGAGGCGTACTGCCTCTAAGATCCTAAACTTCCCTGAACCCCATCCAAAATCCAAAGCTCTTCCGGGTTACCCTTTTTACATTCCTTAAAATAATTTGAGTCAAAATTTAATATTTCAAGCACGGGAAGGTCAAAAATAAAATACCCAAAATTTGGAGGGATTTACATTATCCCTCCCTTAGGATTATTTATCCTAGAATCATGAGCCAGGACATGTTTCGCATGAGAATGAAAACAGCACACCAGAATCAAAAGATAAACCAGAATAACAACAAAGAAGAATGACATTCATACTTCAATTTTTTTCATCCGTTACATGGAATAGTAATGGATACGTAGCGTTCATATCCTCTTCCACATCTCAAGTGGCTTCTTCCACTTTATGGTTTCTCCAAAGGACCTATACCAATGATACCTCTTTAGTCTGTCATTTATGATCTTGTCTATATAAGATATCAATCGGGACCACTTTGGAAGACAAGGAATTCGAGAAGCCAAAATTCTCAATAGGCACCACCAATGAAGAATCACCCACGCATTTCCTCGACATGGACACATGAAACACAACGTCAATAGAACCAAAAATTGCAGGCTATTATAACTCATAAGCAATATTTCCCACTCTCTTAAAAATCAAATAAGCACCAACGTAATGGGGACTGAGCTTCCCCTTCTTTCCAAAATGCATCACTCTTTTCATGGGAGACACCTTCAAGAACACCCAATCACCCACATCGACCTCCAACTCTCTTCGTCTCACGTCCATATAGGACTTTTGGAGACTTTTGTCAGTCTTAAGCCTATTCCAAATCACCTTCACTTTCTCCATTATTTGATGGACTAAATTAGTACCGAACAACCTTGCCTCACAAACTTTAAATCACCAATAGAGGATCTACACCTCCTTCCAATAAAATCCTCAAATGGTTCTATACCAATGCTAGAGTGATAGGAATTATTCTAAGTAAACTTGACAAGAGGTAAGAGGTCAACCTAACTACCACCAAAGTCAATTACACATGCTCAAAGCATATCCTCTAAAGTCTGAATGGTCATTTCTCTTGTCTATCCATCTGCCGGTGGAAAGCGGTACTAAGAGTCACTTTAATCCCCAGACCTCATTGAAATAACTGCCAAAAATAAGATGAGAACTGAGTACCACAATCTAAAATAATGGAAACCGTTGTACCGTGTAACTTCACAACCTCTTGAATATACAACCTTGAATAATCCTCGATAGAATAATTAGTCCTCACCAATAAGAAGTGAGTAGACTTAGTCATCCTATCCACAATGACCCAGATAGAATCAAATTGGATCTAAAACTACGAAAGATAGGTAACAAAATTTGTATTTATCACTTTCCATTTCCACACAGGCAACTCAATTTCTTGAGACGATCCACCAGGCCTCAAGTGCTCCTCTTTTACTTGGTGACACACCATACACTTAGCCATAAAATTAGCCATATCTCACTTTATATTATTCCACCAATAAATCTCCTCAAGGTCATGATACATCTTAGTTGAACCAAGATGAACTGAATAACCCAATTCATCAGCTTCAACCAAAATTTTACCTCACAACCCACCCACATTGGGAACACACTAACTCTTTTGGTACCTTAAAGTACTATCACTACCAATCTCGAAAGCCATCACCTTTTGCCTACCCATATCAGCCTTGATTTGCATCAAGATAGGATCCAACACCTACTTTTCCTTTATCTCAACACCAGTAGATGACTTCACCACCTCTTGCATAAACACACTACAATCCTTAAATTCTAAGAGATGAACTCTAACATTAGCCAAACGATGAATATCTTTCACTAATTCTTGCTTCTCCTCTTCAATATAAGACAAGCTCACTATAGATAACTTGCTAAGAACATCAGCCACTACCTTAGCTTTACCTGGGTATTAGTGGAGACTCATGTCACAGTCTTTGAGCAACTCAAACTATCTTCTCTTCCTGAGATTTAACTTTTTTCTGGGTAAAAACATATTGCAGGCTCTTATGATATGAAAAGATGTTAACATGAACCCCATATAGATAATGATGCCAACTCTTCAATGCGAACACCATAACCAATAATTCCAAATCATGAGTCAGATATTTATTTCATGAACTTTGAACTACCTAGAGGCATAGACCATCACTTTGCCATACTGCATCAAAACATAACCAAGTCCCACACGGGATGCATTGTAATAAACCATAAAGCTATCACTACCCTTGGGTAGGGTAAAATCCTGAGAAAAAGTAAATTTATCTTTTAGATAATCAAAACTCCCTTCACATGCATGAAACTAGAGAAACTTCATCTTCTTCTGAGTCAACCTAGTCAAAGGAGCAGTAATTGATGAAGAGCTCTTCAGAAAACTCCTATAATAACCTACTAAACCCAAGAAGATCTAAATATCAGTTGGAGTCTTAGGTCTATGAAACCTTTTAAGCACCGCAACCTTTTGTGGATCCATCATGATTCCTTTACTAGAAATAATATAACCTAAAATAGTAACAACATTAAACCAAAACTCACACATAGAAAGCTTAGCATACAATTGTTGATCCTTTAGGGCCTGCAACACAACATGGAGGTGATTGGCATGATCTACCTTCCTCTTAGAATATACTACAATATCATCTATAAACACAATTATGATAAAATAAAAAACTGATAGAATACTCGATTCATGAGTTCCATAAATGCGGCCGGGGCATCGTCAAACTAAAAGACATGACCAAGAACTCAAAATGTCCATAACGAGTACAAAAGGCTATCTTAGGGATATCCTCCTCCCTAAACTTTAGCTGATGATAGCCCAAATAGAGGTCAATATTAGAGAAATACTTAGCACCCTAAAGTTGGTCAAATAGATTATTAATCCTAGGAAGAGGGTACTTATTCTTCACAATTACCTTTCTCAACTAATGGCAATTAATACACTTCCGAAGAGAACCATTGATACGCCCAAATTATGAGTTTTGTTAGAAAGTGTAAGAGGTCGCTGTCAAATATAGAACCCAACTAAGTTGGGGTCGAATCCCACAGGGTATACTATGGAAACTAAGTGTTATGGTTGTTAATAGACAATTGATCGAAGGTTTTTGATTAAAAAAGGGGTTTTGAATTGTTAACAATATTTAAATGATTGTAACAAGTATCTTCCCAGCTAGCAAGTTTTATTCCAAGTACTAATTCAATGAGAGTAAACAAACTAGAGTTATTTTCACTAAGATGTTCAAACAGATGGGGTTAAGAATTACCTTAAATTCCCAATTTTCTACTTCAATTGCAAGAGTTATTGAATTCTAAAGTTTATCCATTTGTTTCTCAACCAAAATGGATAGTTTACCCTTTAATTCTTTCGAACTTAAAGAATGTATTGATTTATTCAACTAGTCCCTCATGTGATTCAATCATTGTTAAGACATCAACCCATAACCCAAAGGTTAAGGCCTTTAGATTTCATGTAAACTCCTTCTTTTCCTAACATATACTTTTCTTCTCAGACAAGTAATATTCTTAGGCTCACCCTTCAAGCTTGCAACCAAGAAAGGTCATTAATGCGAAGAAGGGTTTATACAATCTCAATTAACTATGGAAATTAAGCATTTTCACAACCCCAATCATCTATTCACATCAAGGCTCCCATAACCCTAGTTATAGAAGCTTAGCCACACATCTCAAGAGAAGAAGAAGAAATCATTGTGTTCTTCATAAATGGATTCAGAGGATTACTTACAAAAATTACAATAATTATTCATGAATCTTCAATGAGAATATGAATAAGGATAACTAGATCCACAATTATAGCGTGAATCACAGAGAATAATATGTATAATAAGGTTTCTAGGTGGAAAAAATGATAAGAGATACCTAAATAAAACCTAAACTAGGTATTTATATGTTACCAAGTACTGAGGATTTGAAATTTGAATTCATTAAAGCCACGTCAAGATTGACGGTCACATTGACGGCCCCTTGGTAGCCTGACGGTCTATCACGTGGACCGTCACTGATGGTCCCAAAGTGCCTTGTTCTGGTTAAGGGCTGACGGTTATATTGGCAAACCATTGCTTACCTGGCAGTTCATCGCTAGATCCTTCGAAAAGCTATTCTCTGTTTCATCCTGACAGCCAAGTTGGTGGTCCGTCAGAGATTTGACAATCTGTTACTTGGACCATCGTAGGAGTCACTCACTTTTTTCTTTCTATTTAACTCTGATGGTCACCCTGATGGTCCGTTGCATGGCTGGTCCACCAGTTCAACCGCCAATGCCATTTGTCTGCTACTTTTCCAGGTTTTTTCTTCAGTTAATTCCTTGACCTAAAAACACTAAAATCCAGTATTAAATACAATATCTATTGCTTGAAAACATACAATTATCCCTTGTAAAAGATGTAAAATATTTCATCAAAAGCTGGAACATCAACACCCTTAACTTAAGAAAATTACTTGTCCTCAAGTAACTCAACACTAAATTGCATACATGAGCAATATAATGACCGACAATCAACTGCTGAACTTGATTTCACACAACCATTCACTTGTTATCTCACTCATAAGGGCTCAACACATCAGGATCTACAACTAACATTGCTTATAATTAAACACACACACAAAAACATGGAAATAATATCCCACAGAGATCAGCAAAACTAAGTGTAACTCAAGTTGCCCTCACAGTCAATGAAATCAACCACTAATTATATCTTGTGGATGAAAATCAAGACTCCCACTCTCATCAAAAAAGTTGCAAACATAGCACACATACCCATAGGTTTGCCCTTGTCATCTAATGCTCCTTTATGGTTGATTCACAAGGATCAAACGGGTCTTTTTCAGGCTTGTAATGAGATTCCGGGGCTAGGTGAGGACAAATTTTGGTAAAAGTGACTCAACGTTCAGCCTTAAATCTCTTTGCCCTTAAATTCTACTCATCAAGGCTACTACTTTTCTAGCTCACTTACAATCTCTATTATTCATTCACACTTTGTTATAACCCTTCCCTTTTTTTAGAATCAGCCATCCTCAACTTATGATGATATAGTCAGTTGAGGTGCACAATATCTTAAATAGGTCAAGGCCGAATGCTTTATTTTAGCTCTAAACTACTTTTTCATTAAACTGCTAAAATCCTGACAGTAGCCCCACTCAACTTAGGTGTTTTGCCTAAGTTAAGATGCCGAATATCCAATATTGGACCAGGGAAAAAGTTAGGTGTTAACAACCTAAAGAGAGTTATTTAGAGTTATTGAGAAATGAAAAAAAAACTAACATAAGCTCAAAAAGGGTTCAAAAATGGAAAAAAACTTTTGGTGGGTTAATTATTTCGATTAAGTGGACTGAAAGTACAAGGAGGCCTACTATCATATCTTATTGAATCAACCACAAAACAACATCAATGAACTAGGCAAGTTCTAGGTATATAACTATTCAAGAACTATAACAAATACTCACATACACAGGAACATGAGTTACACTTATTCTACTAACTCTTGGGATTTACATCACATAGTCTTGTACACCTTACATCCTAAAGCCAATTACAGAATCACCAATGGTTATTCAACATATGCTAAACGACAAGAGAAAATAGTCATACAAACATGTTAATATTCTTATGCCATAGTCATTCATCATCCATATATACAAAAAGGTTCTAAAATAAAAGACACTTCATTTAGTCATCAACAGATGGATATTTACATCACCACCTAAGAAAAAAAAATGTAATCCTAGACATGCCGATTCTACTAGATAGCTCACACGAGAAAAAGAACACAGACAATAAAAAACCCCGTGGTACAAGTACACTCACCCCTACATAAAAATAAATGTGTTATCCACAATTCATAAAATTAAAGTACAAAGAAGGGGAATACTTGTAAAGTTTCTTATTCAAATAAAGCACCAGTCAGATGTGGTGAGGCTTCTTTGGCCTCACTTACAACAACGTTGACCCCTATAGTGGTAGGGGTACTTATAATATCTTCTTCCAAAATCAGAGGTATGTCCACATGAGCTAGGTCTGGAGTGGTCCCCCTAGCTGGGGAAGAACTAGTAGAAATACCTACAGCTTCATCTGCAGCCTTCTTTTATCTCTTTACTTTATATCTCCTCGACCTCTTTGCATCTTTTTCATATCTCTAGATTTTTTTTCTTTCGGTGTCATCGCTTCTTGCATCTTTCTTTTAGAAGTTTTTCTATCTGCACTTTCATCTACCTGCTTGCCTTTGTCCTTAAGTGACATCCTTATCAAGTCAACAATACTTTTATCTTCATCACTGATAACTAATGTAGGATAAAAAATGGGATGCGTGGCTGATGGCTTTTCAGCTCTGCTGTGTCCGCATGTGCTTGTTTGAATTCTGCCATGAACTTAATAAAATCTAGAATAGACATCGCATCCAACCTTTTGTTGATACGCTCTTCCAGATGGTCTATCCCTATCCAAATGTTTTGAAAGACACAGATTGCCTCAGCTACAATACGACCAACAAAAGGCTTGAATTGTAAATCCCATATGTCAAGCTCCTTCTGGAACTTTTTCTGTAGTTTAACAGACTTGGAAAAATTTTCTTGTGTTAACTTGTACTCTGAATACTAGGGTGGGATAGATTCTGTGTTTGAAGTACCACCCATTTGCGGTATTGATGCAGAACCTGCGGAATTACTCAGTGGCATATAATCGAGTGACACATAAGTAGTGATAGGCAATGACATACCTATGGAAATCTCAGATGTATCGGGGGCTGGTGCTAACTGTGTTTGGTAAGCCAGAGGTTTGTTAACTCACATCTCAAACTTTGAGTCATCTTTTGATTTCTCAATGTCCTGCCTATGAGTAGCCCGAACTTCATTATTAACTCCTCAAATCAAAGGCACATTGGCCTGCCTGTATAATTCCGTGATCAAACACAGGAACGGTAGTGTACTTGCCACTTTTTGTGCCCTCACAAACATTTCATCAACAATAATTTGGCCATAATTGATCTTTAGCCCTACAATCAGACTAGCCACCAACACAACCCTATGACTATCCAAATTGACATCACCCCTTTTAGCATAAACCTCAATCAAACAATAGCCTACTAAAACTTAGCTCAGAAGCTAAGGGAGGATTTATCAATGTGCTCTTGCTGATTGAGTGCCTAAGATGGGTTGCCATCATCCATTAGTAGCCCAGACAACCAAGTCCTTTGAGTGGATGTTGTGGTCAAATGGTGCTCAATCTCAGGAACTGCAATCGGTGCTTCATAGTTGGGCTAAAACAATATTGTGTTGATTGTTCGAGATGATATATTAATATTAACCCCTTTGACCGGAACTGACTCCCTGTTGGGTAAATCTAAAATATTTAAGCCCTTGGGATAATCTTTCTCTGCCAGTGCCAAATAATTGGCGAAAAACTCCCTTACAAGATTTGTTTGGTATGAACCGAGAGGCTTGCTCATCCAGTCTAACTCATAATCATTGAACTGCTGCTCAATCTCTAGATACTCATGCAATTCGGAAGTCACTATCTGATACTCTTTGGCTATTGGTCTCTTGATTGGCTTGGTTGTAGTTGGTTTCAATCCGTCAAGGTATTTATCCCTTGCTCCCTCAACTTGCCAATTAAAGATTCCCTCGTTTGAGGGTCTTTGCTCTTGATTACGTTGGCATCCTCAGTTTTCGATGCTGCAACTTTAGTTTCCTATGTTGTAACTTGGTCGAGGTTTAGTGACTCGACCCCTTCCTCATTGGGTCTTAAACTTGTGCTACTTGAGTTGCTGTTAGAGTGCCCGATTTATTCTTTCCCTTTGCCTAGTGTTGAAAGTTGGGGCTTCCTCACTTAGAGCCGATTTACCTCTTCCGCATTGTGATCATCCCCCGCCTCTTGTTAATGGAAGTTTTTTTTCATATTGCTAGAATATCATATTAAGAAAATAGTTGGATCAGAGTCAACAAGAAAAAGTACTACAAACAAGACTTGACAGAAGGGTTGACGGTTCGTTAGGCCTGCGATGGTCTGTTTGGCCTGCGACGATCTGTCACCCTAGTCGTCAAGCCTTAACCAGTGTCTGACATATCAGCCAGGCTAGCGACGGTTGTTTTGACGGTCCATTAGGAGGCTGCTGGTCCTTCAAGTAGTCCGTTGCAGCTTATCAGTAACTTCCTGTTTTGGTAACCTTTTGACGGTCGATTTGATGGTCCATCGGTTAACCGATGGTCCATCAAGATGGCCGTCAATTTCAACGTCCACTTTAAAACTTCACATGGGTATTTTGTCAAATATCTAATATACATTCCCACTTTTTAACACAACAATGGTATGAATTTAGCATTTAAGCATAAATTTTTTCACTTTTAGCACATGGGCTACTCAGATTTCACCCAGAACAATGCACACCAAGGTTTATTTTAAAAATTATAATTAGAATCAAAACAAAAATAAGGTAGCATTTCATTAACAACCAACAAACTATTTAACCCATGTTTGGAAACTCTAAGAAGAAGAATAAGGTTATGATCATACCTTGATGGTGCAGTAAACTTGACTATTCCGACTTGTACATTTGAAATAAAAGAAACTCAAAGCCTTTGTAAGAGATTATTAACTTATCTTCTGATGTGAGGAAGATATGGATGGGGCTATTTAAATAGCAGAGAAAAGAAAAAGGGAGAGTCCTAAGAGAAAATAACTAATCCTAGGTACTTTGAATGTAGAGGAAGTTAAACAGTTTTAGGATTTGAAAGGGAGGCAATGTATGAAAATGCTTTGTTTTATCGTTTTAAAATCATTTGGGTCAAATAAGGCCTATTTATTCGACATTTAATTGTACTCGACCCGACCCATCAACTAGGTTAATGTTGATGGTTGACCTGACAGTCCATCAGGACTCTGACGGTCTATTAGGTTAGCCATCACAACTTACCAGAATGATCTCACTTATGCCTTGCTGCGACGGGTTACCCGACGGTTCGTCAGTAATGTGATGGCCTATCGGGTAGTCCATCAATCGAAACCAGAAACCTCAAATTATAGCTTGAGGTTGATGGGGGACTTGAAGGTCCATCGAGCATGTGAAGGTCCGCCAACTTGGCCGTCAGCCTTTTCCAAAATGTCACTTTTTTAACTATGGTTTTGATGGTTAAATTGACCGTCCATTGTAGCCTTGACGGTCCGTTGACCTTCCTGTCACCATGTGTTAACTGGAGAAAATCCTTTGTTTCTGCATTCTCAGTCCCGTACACTTCATAAACACATCAAATTGCACAAAAATAATAAGTAAACTCTAATTATGGTTACAACAACACTTTGTAGGTTGCCTCCTACTTGCGCTTGGTTTGTTGTCGCGACACGACTCAGTTATCTCAATTACTCAGACTTAATCGAGATAGATGGTAGCTATATACTTTAATGAGTCCATTGGAACCATATATAGCTTCACACTTTGACCGTTAACCTTGAAGACACTTTTATCCTCATTTTCAAGGTCAACTACTCCAGATGAGTAGACTTTGTTAACTTTGAATGGGCCAGACCATTTTGACTTAAGTTTACCTGTAAAAAGATTCAATCTGGAGTTAAAGAGGAGTACCCAATCACCCTTCTAAAAGTCTTTCTTTTTGATCCTTTGGTCATGGTACTTCTTCATCTTCTCTTTGTATAAATCTGCTCTTTCATAAGCCCCGAGACGAAACTCATCCATCTCATTAAGCTCTCGCAGTCGCAATTCTGCTGCATTATTCCAATTCAAGTTTAGCCTCCTTAATGCCCACAATGCTTTGTGTTCCAGTTCAATCGGCAAGTGACATTCCTTTCCATAGAACAATTGGTATGATGACATGCCAATAGGAGTTTTGAAAGCTGTTCTATATGACCACAAGGCATCATCCAGCTTCCTAGACCAATCTTGTCTGCTCATATTCACTGTTTTGGAAAGAATAGCTTTAATCTCCCGATTTGAAATCTCCACTTTCCCACTGGTCTATGGGTAATATGGAGTCTCCACCTTATGTTGGTTAACACCATATTTCACCAAGGCAGCCCAAAACACTCGGTTGCAAAAATGTGACCCACTGTCGCTTATGATGGTACGTGGTACCCCAAAACGAGAGAAAATGTTTTTTTAAGGAATGCAACCACTCTCTTTCCTTCATTATGGGCCAAATAAATAGCTTCAACCTATTTTGACACATAATCGACGGTGACCAATATGTATTTCAACCCATAGAGCTCACAAAAGGCCCCATGAAATCAATGCCCCATACATCGAATAACTCAACTTCCATAATTTTTTTTATAGGTATCTCATGGTGTTTTGATATTGACCCTTGTCTCTGCATTGGTCACATCTCCGCATGAACTCATAGGCATCTTTGAACAAGGTCGGCCAATAATAACCACTCTGCAGCACCTTCCTTACAGTGCGGTCACCTACATGGTGACCCCCGACTGGAGAAGCATGACAAGATTCCAGGATATTCAACATGTCCACCTCTGGAATACACCGTCTGATAATATTATCTGCACACCACCAAAATAAATATGGATCATCCTAGAAGTAGTGTGTAACTTCATGTAAGAACTTCTTCCTTTAGTGAAAAGAAAGATTCTCTGGGATGACTTCACTTACCATATAATTTGCAAAGTTAGCATACCAAGGCACTCTTTCAAGCGCAGCAGCCAGGACCTTCTCATCTGGGAATGTATCAATAATTTTGAACTCATCCTCGACAACTTGATCAATTTCAAGTCTGGACAGGTGATCCGCTACTTGATTTTCTTATCCTTTTTGATCTTTGACTTCAACGTCAAACTCTTGTAAAAGTAGCACCAATCTGATTAGCCTCGGTTTAGTATCCTTTTTTTCCATCAAATATCTCAAAGAGGCATGGTCTGTGTGCACTACCACCTTAGTCCTCAATAAGTAAGCATGGAACTTCTCAAATGATACAAGAATTCCAAGGAACACAAGAATTGTCTCAAAACAGTCCACACACACTCCAAAAACAGTCCACTAATCTTAAGGATTTGAGGACCAAGATGGAGACCACTCTCGGATTCACTACAACAACAACAATACGAGATAACAATGGTGTATTTGACACCCAAAACAGCCACAAAACGTGATGAACAAGATGAACAACAATAACACAAGTTTCGGATTCAACAAAGACCCCAAAACAGTCCACGATTTGCAAGAAAAAATAAAGATAGATAGTGAGACATAAACTACAATAAGACCCAAGAACCCAAAGATATATTAAATCTAAAGACCCCTAGAACTTACGATAGCAACACCACACTCTTACGGTGACCACCAAGGGAATGAACTCGCCTCAAGATCTACCGTTTCCAAACAAAGATCAATATTGGCTTTTCCAAGCCCTATGCTAAAGATGACTTTTCCAAGTCCTACCACTAAGTGTGTACACTCTCAAAAGAGAGAAGATATTTCTTTCAATTCTTCATTATCAAAAATCTGATGAGAAATAAGACTAAGGGGCCTATTTATACTATATTACAAATGAAGACAAAAGACTACTTTGCCCTTAATGAGAGGGGCGGCCATGGGGTGTAAATCCACCATGTGTAATGTCCAAAATACCCTTAATTAAGGCCCAAAACCGTGAGTCCTCAACCTTAAATTCTCCAAGCAATCTTCCACATGCGAGATTGCTTTAAGTTATGCTCAAAACGGGTCCTCCATGCATGTTCTTGTTTCCTCGAGGTGACCAAGTCTTGAGTCTCTATGTGTTGGCCTCCAAAAATGTCATCAAAAGATAAGAAGGCCATTTGTCCCGTATCATCAAATGCATAGACCACCGCAAGAAGTTCCTGTTCAGTCATAGTGTAATTCTTCTGGACCCCATTCAATGCCTTGCTCACATAAGAAATGGGATGAAATATCTTTTCTTTCTTTTGGCCAAGCACATCTCTAAGCGCTACTCTACTTGCATCACCCATGATTTTGAATGATTTTGACCAATCTGACGCAACAATGATTGGTGCAACAACTAATTTCTCCTTGAGGCATTCAAATGCCTTCTTGAAACCACCATTAAATATGAACATGGTGTCCTTCTCTAAAAGCTTGCTAAGTAGGTTTGCATTTTAGAGAAGTCCTTCATGAATCTACGATGGAATCCTGAATGACCAAGGAAACTACATACTCCCATTACTGAGATGGGGGGAGGTAGTCTCTCAATAACCTCGACCTTTGCCCAGTCGACTTCAATACCCTTGGCTGAAATTTTGTGACCAAGAACAATGCCCTCCTTCACCATGAAGTGATATTTCTCCCAATTAAGCACTAAGTTGAACTCCTCACATACTAGCAATGCTCTACTCAGATTTACCAGTCATAGCTCAAATGAATCACCTACCACTGAAGAGTCATCCATAAACACCTCCAAGGTGTCCTCCACCATGTCGGAGAATATAAACGTCATGCACCGTTGGAACGTGGTGGGTGCATTACATAATCCAAATGGAATCCGCTTGAAAGAAAAACTACCATACGGGCAAGTAAATTCTGTCTTCTTCTAATACTCTGGAGCAATAGAAATCTGGTTGTATCCTGAATACCCATCTAAGAAACAATACCAACCTCTTCCCGCTAATCGATCAAGCATTTGATCCATGAAAGTCATAAGGAAGTGGCCCTTCAGAGTCTATGAGTTGATCTTATGATAATCTATGCAAACTTTCTACCCAATCATAGGCCTGAGGGGAATCAACTCATTTTTCTCATTCACAACAATAGTCATGCCCCCTTTTTTAGGCACACATTAGACGGGGCTTTCCCACTTACTATTGGAAATATGGTATACAACTCCTGCATCTAGCCATTTAATAATTTCCTTATTAACCACCTCTTGCATTGGTGGATTAAGATGGTGTTTATGCTTAATGGTTGGTGTACAATCCTCCTCAAGCTGAATCTTGTGAGTGGAAATTTTGGAGGAATACCAATAATATCAGGAATAGTCCAGCCTATTGCTTTTTTGTACCTCTGAAGCACAGAGATAAGTTCCTCCACCTGCTGCTCACCCAAATGTACTGTAATAATCACAGGTAAAGTGTTTTCATTGCCTAGAAATACATACCATAGATAGACAGGCAACTCCTTCAACTCCAACACCAGTGGCTCTTTAATCGATAGCTTAGCCGGTGGTGTTAGGTGATTTTTTAGGTCTAGGTCCAACTTCTTAGGAGCATATGAATAGGATCCCATTCCCGTCAAAGAACACACTGTCTCTTCATATTCCTCAATACCTTCACCATCAAAATTCATCAAAATTGCAGCTAGAGTTTCCACTACAAATCTCTCCTCGATTGAAACCTCTTTCTCGACTTCATAATAAACATCAACAATGGAGATCACACTCATCTCCTTGGGTTGCTTCATAGACTGGCACATATCAAAGTAAACTACCTCATCATTAAGTATGAATAATAGTTTATTAGCCCATAAATCAATAAGCACACTCTCGATTGCAAGGAAAGGTTTGGCCAAGATTATGGGTACCACAAAATCCACCTCGCAGTTCAGAATAAAAAAATCCATAGGAAATATAAAGCTGGCCACCTTCACTAACACATCATATAATATCCCCACTAGCCGCTTTATTGACCTGTCAGCCATCACTAATCGCATGTTTGTGGGTGTAGGATCCCCCAACACCAGCTTCTTATAAATAGTAAGTGGCATCAAGTTAATACTCACTCCGAGATCACATAAGGCTTTAGCAAAATCAAGTGACCCACTAGTACAAGGGATGGTAAATGCTCATGTGTCTGCTATGTTTTGTACCAAGGATCTTGTCAAAATGGCGCCACAATGGTGAAAATTGCCCACCGATTCATAACTCACTGTCCTCTTCCTCGTCATGAGATTCTTCATAAACTTGGCATATATAGGCATCTGCTCTACTGCCTCCACCAAAGGCACATTCACGGTCAACTGCTTTAGCATTGCCATAAATTTGCTGAACTTTATGTCATCATCTTTCTTCTTCAAGTGATGAGGGAAGGGCGGTGGTGGTTTTGGGAGAGTAGTAACCACTTCCTCCTTGATACACTACTAACTTGGAGCGTATCAAATCTGCCACAAAATCAGCCCAAACACACTACAATTCCGAGAGCTTGAAGATAACAACTCCAATATGTGAAGACAACAACAATCATGAAATTTTGAAGAAATACCAACACCAAAATAGTAGCTACACAAGGAGAACAAGAAGATAACAATAACATTAAACAATGGTTCAACAACACAAGATGATAGATTACAAGAGTACAATGTTAACAACAAGAACAACAAATGGTAGTAACTATAGTGAATCGAAAATCAGCCCCACACGGCTTCACTAAGTTACTACAAAGTTTCAAGAGTACAAAATGAAAGATAGTAACTTGACACAAAGATATCTTAGAATCTATGAACCCTAACTTGAAGATAGGACCCTAAGACCAAAAGATTTCAGTACCAAGTTCTTACTTAGACCAAGAGGAACTCATGAACCTCAAGATCTCAAGTTTCTAGCCAAGAAACAACACAAGTGTAACTACACTTGTTGGACAGATTTCAGGTTCTACTCTCAAGAACAAGAGAGAGAAATATTCAATGTTACAAGACTTGTTGTTGTGAAATATGAAGAATGAACTAAGTGCTGAAAATAACCCTAATAGCATCTATTTATATTACACACAAAATGAAGGAAAAATGACCTTCCTACCCTTCAGTCATGGGGTGCCCTTAGAGTGTAGTTTATTACACTTCAAGGTTCATTTTTACACTTAAAAACGTTGAAGCTCTTTGGCGGATCAAGTACCAACTCACACGCAGCCATTTGCATGAATATGGCTTGTAGTTTTTGTAACTCCCGAGCTTGGCTTCGTGTGAATGGTCGAGAACGTATTGGACAGCTTTGTACACCCGTATCATCCTCTCCATCTTGAGAGGAATTTGACCTCAAATTCAGCATTTGGTCATCCTCAACCGCATCCACTAGAGAAAGATCACACACGTTGAAAGTGTTGTGCACTTGGTATTCCGGGGGAAGGTCAATCTTGTAGGCATTATCATTGATCCGCTCAAGTACTTGGAATGGACCATCGCCTCTTGGCATCAATTTGGACTTTCTTTGAGACGGAAACCTATCCTTTCTAAGGTGAACCCACACCCAATCTCCTAGTTCAAGAATGAGTTTCTTTCTCCCCTTGTTGACTCTCCTTGCAATGTCTTGATTTTTCTTCTCAAGTCGAAGCCGCACCTTCTCATGTAACTTTTTCATCGAATCAGCCCACTTGCTTCCATCTAAGCTAATCATAACATCACTAGGCAAAGGAGTTAAATCCAAAGGGGTAAGGGGGTTGAGGCCATATATGCACTCAAAGGGAGTCATTCCCGTACTTGAGTGTATGACACGATTAAATGCAAACTCAATCAATGGTAAGTGTTCCTCCCAAGAAGTCAATTTTCCTTTTACCATGGAACGTAGCATAGCACCCAAAGTCCTATTTACTACTTCCGTTTGACCATCAGTTTGTGGGTGGCAAGATGTAGAGAATAACAACTTGGTTCCAAGCCTACCCCACATGGATTTCCAAAAGTGACTTAGGAACTTAGAGTCCCTATCACTCACAATGGTCCTCGGAGCACCATGCAACTTGATACGAAATCAAACCAACAACACCAAGAGCTTCAAGTAGGCTCGAATTTCAGTCCAACAACACAAGAACAACAAGTTTAAGTTTCAGTTTTTCAGTCCAACAACACAAGAACAACAAGATAGATAACAATGCTAGTGAATCGAAAAGAGCCCCACACGGCTTCACTAGACTTTAAGATAACAAAATCAACAACAACAACAAGATAAAGAAAGATAGATAACTTGACATATAACATTCAAGAAACTAAGAACCCTACATCAAGAGAGGACCCTAAGTCTAATGAATATAAACACCAAGTTCTTACGAGGACCAAGAGGCACTCAACGACCTCAAAACCCTTGTTTCTAGCCAAAGAGACAAAACAAGTATCCCTCTACTTGTGAGATAATAGGGACGGCTTCTAAGAGTGGAAGAGAGACGAAATGTTTAGTGTTTTTAGGTTACAAAATCAGCATTCAAAAACTAAGGAATAACTCTCCAACATGTTCTATTTATACTACAAACAAAAGGGGTAAAATGACCCATCCGCCCTTGCTTCTTGTGCCAACCTTGAAGAGTAGTTTATTACACATTAAGACCTCTCTTCACACATAAAAACGTTTAGGTCCTTGGTTGGTTCAATCACCAACTCACACACGGCCATTTGCATGAACAAAGCTTGGAGTTCTTGTAATTCCCGAGCTTGGCTTCGTGTGAAAGGCCGTGTACCTGTGGAGGCTGCCCCAACCGTATCATCCTCTCCATCTTGAGAGGAATTTGACCTCAAATTCAGCATTTGGTCATCTTCAACCGCATCCACGAGGGAGAGATCACCAACGTTGAAATTGTTGTGCACTTGATATTCCGGTGGAAGGTCAATCTTGTAGGCGTTGTCATTGATTCTCTCAAGTACTTGGAAAGGACCATCACCCCTTGGCAGCAATTTGGACTTCCTTTGAGCTGGAAACCGATCCTTTCGAAGATGCACCCACACCCAATCTCCGGGTTCAAGCACAAGCCTTCTTCTCCCTTTGTTTACCCTTTTTGAAACCTCTTGGTTCTTCTTTTCAAGCTTGATCCGCACCGTCTCATGCATTTTCTTCATTGCCTCGGCTCTTTTATTTCCATCTAAGCTGGTCATGAGATCACTAGACAAAGGAGTGAGATCTAAAGGGGTAAGGGGATTCAGGCCGTAAACACATTCAAAGGGAGTTATTCCCGTGCTCGAATGTATTACCCGGTTGTATGCAAATTCCACCAAGGGTAGGTGATCTTCCCATGAAGTCAGTTTACCTTTAACCATAGAACGTAGCATAGACCCTAAGGTTCTATTCACTACCTCCGTTTGGCCATCGGTTTGTGGGTGGCAAGACGTGGAGAAAAGTAACTTCGCTCCAAGCCTACCCCACATGGACTTCCAAAAGAGACTTAGGAACTTGGAGTCCCTATCGCTCACAATAGTCCTCGGTACCCCGTGAAGCTTTACAACATGTTCAACAAATAATGAAGCTACACTACGAGCATCCTCGGTTTTAGCACATGGAATAAAATGAGCCATTTTAGAGAATCTATCAACAATAACAAAAATGCTATCTCGGCCCATTCTAGTCCTTGGCAGCCCCAAAACAAAATCCATCGAAATGACCAACCATGGTCTAAGGGGAGTAGGGAGTGGGGTGTATAATCCTTGAGGTAGGAGACGAGATTTCGCACTCCGGCAGGCCACGCATTGACTACAAATTTTAGTGACGTCTTTGCGCATTTTGGGCCAATAGAAGTTCTCCTCTAAGATTCCGAAGGTCTTGTCTACCCCAAAGTGCCCCATGAGGCCTCCGTCATGGGCCTCCCTCACAAATAATTCCCTCCAAGAACTAGAAGGAACACACAACCTCCTCCCTTTGAACAAATACCCATCGAACCGAGAGTAGGAGGAATGGTCATTCTCCTTAAGCCAACGGTCCCTTCCCCACTCTTCACATTCCCTAAAAATAGGAGCAAAGGTAGGATCCTCGGGATACAACAACCACAAGCTCTCAAAACCCATCAATTTCGAGGACAAGGTAGCAACAAGCACATGCTTCCTAGACAAGGCATCGGCAACAACATTTTTCTTTCCCCTTTTGTAATGAATTACATAAGAGAAGGTCTCGATGAACTCAATCCACTTAGCATGACGCCTATTCAACTTGTCTTGGCTCTAAAGGTGTTTCACCGACTCACGATCCGTTCGTATCACAAACTCCTTAGGCCACAAATAATGTTGCCAATTTCCCAAAGCTCTAACAAGGGTGTACAACTCCAAATCATAAGTTGAGTAATTAAGAGTTGCCCCTTTGAGCTTTTCACTGAAATAAGCAACGGGCTTACTTTCTTGCATCAAAACAGCCCCGATGCCAACCTTACTAGCATCACACTCTACTTCAAACATCTTATCAAAATCGGGCAATTGCAATAAAGGCGCCGAGATGAGCGTAGCTTTCAAGGCCTCAAAAGCCCTAGCCTGCTCATCACCCCATTTAAAGGGTCCGTACTTTATAATTACCTCGGTCAAGGGGTCTGCTATGGAACTAAATCCTTTGACAAACCTCCTATAAAAGCTTGCCAACCCGTGGAAACTTCGGATTTCTCCAATAGTTTTAGGGGTCGGCCAACTTCGAATAGAGTCTATCTTGGAATCGTCCACTTCCACACCACTTGAGCTCACGACAAAACCCAAGAATATAACCTTATCAACACCAAAAGAACACTTCTCCATGTTGGCATACAGCTTCTCCTTTCGGAGCACATCAAACACACATCTCAAATGCATTACATGATCATCAATAGATTTACTATACACCAACACATCATCAAAGTAAACAACCACAAACTTTACAATATAAGGCTTCATTATATGATTCATTAGCCTCATAAAGGTGCTAGGAGCATTGGTAAGGCCGAAGGGCATGACGAGCCACTCATATAGACCGAATTTGGTCTTGAATGCGGTCTTCCACTCATCACCGGGTTGCATGCGAATTTGGTGATAGCCACTCCTAAGGTCCACTTTAGAAAACAAACAAGATCCGTGGAGCTCATCTAACATATCATCTAGTCTAGGGATTGGATGACGATACCTTATAGTGATTTTGTTGATGGCTCTACAATCGACGCACATGCGCCAAGTTCCGTCCTTCTTCGGTACCAAAAGCACCGGAACAGCACACGGACTCATGCTTTCCTTGATGTATCCCTTGTTGAGAAGCTCCTCAACTTGTCTTTCAAGCTCCTTAGTGTCCATGGGATTGCTCCTATAGGCCGGTTTGTTTGGAAGTTGTGAACCCGGCACCAAATCAATTTGGTGCTCAATTCCCCGAAGTGGGGGCAATCCTTGTGGAAGTTCTTGAGGAAATACATCTTCATACTCCTGCAACACACAAGAAATCAAAGGGGAAATGGAAGAATTAGTGGGGTTAGTATTAAAACAATGGGTCAAAAGTAACATCGGCTTGTTTTCATCATGGTCCACGAAGAGTTCTTTCCTCCTAGCCAACATCACTACGTTTTCCATCTCCCTTGTCGTTGGGACAGCCTCGGATGTCCCTACTTCCTCACCTACGGCATCCCCCCCCTTTTCTCCCTTTCCGGATTCCTTCCCCTTTCCCTTCAACTCTCTCATCTTTTGATGCCACTTATTTACTTGGGAGGGTGAAAGAGGATGAAGTGTGACCTTTCGGCCATTCTTCTCAAGCGTATACCGGTTGGACCTCCCATCATGTTTAGTAGACCTATCATATTGCCATGGTCTACCTAACAACAAGTGACATGCTTGCATTGGGATTACGTCACAAAGCACTTCATCGTGGTAGTTTCCCACCTTAAACCGAATCACACATTGCCTTGTGACCTTTAATTCACCACAATCGTTCAACCATTGTAGCTTGTAAGGACTAGTGTGTAGTGTAGTTGGTAGCTTCAAGAAATTTACCATAGCATGGCTCGCAACATTTGTACAACTACCACTATCAATCACCAAGGTGCACACACTCCCCTTTACAAGACACTTAGTATGGAATAGATTTTCCCTTTGACTCGGGTCATCTATCGCCTTACTAATCATGACACGTCTAACCATAAAGTTTGGAACCACACACTCCCCTTCTTGTGGATAGACATCTTCACTACCATCTACTTCATCATCATTCGGCCCATTCTCAGCTCCCTCTCCATCTTGAGGCTCGGCCTCATCCTCCCCCCTTTCGGAAACCACCTCCTCACCAAGGTAGTACACTTTCCCTTCTCGTAGGATCACATTGCGCTGGTTCGGACATTCATTGGCCTTATGCCCCCAACCTTGGCACTTGAAGCATTGGAACCCCTTTGGGTTGGGATACTTGTGAGCCTCCGGTTTCGGAGGAAATTTAGGGACTGTTTTGGACTCGGGCAGCTTCGTAGGGGCGGGTTGGTCCTTATTTTTGGGCCAACCCGAGGGGGTTTGTACCCTTGCGTTGAAGGATGATCTCTCCTTAAGTTCCCTTTCAATCTCAAGGGCCGCTTGGAATATACCGTCAATGGTTTCAAACCGGTGAAGGGTCAAATGAGTGGAGATCTCTTTGTTCAACCCACACTTGAACCGGATGATGTCGTGACTGATTTGCTCCCCACGATGATCAAGTTTCAACATGAGTTGTTGGAACTCGTCAAAATAGGCCATCACACTCTTGCCTCCTTGCCGCAAGCCATATAATCTAGCAAGCAACTCATGACGATATCTCTCGGGAAGGTATCGTTGTCTCATCAAATACCTCAACCGATACCAAGGTGGTGGTTGCCCATCAACTAATTCATTACCAAATCGTTTAACATACTCCCACCAAGTGTTAGCATAGCCCTCGAGGTGAGCTATAGCGTAGCAACTCTTCTTTTCTTCCGAGATGTCATTAACTTGGAAAACTTTGTCACAAGCCGATTCCCAAGTTAAGTAGGTCTCGGGGTCACTTTCACCCTTAAAGATGGGTAGGCTCAACTTGATGGTGTTGATGCCTACGTCTCTCTCTTGGTGTCGGTTTCCCCTATCTCTATACCCCCGGTATCTCCTAGGTTCTCCTCGACCCCCTCTTAACTCCTCCTCCCTCATATAAGCATCATCAAAGGCTCCATCTCCTTCATACTCCTCTCTACCGTATCCTTCAAAGTGGGCTGGTCGGCCTTGGCCGTTTTGATTCGGAGGATTTGGAATTTGCGGTCTTTGGGTTAATGGAGCTTGGAATGGAGGGTTCGGATTTAGTGGAGGTACTTGGCATCCAAATCCCTCTTGTGGAATTGGAGGGGCTTGGAAATGTAGCGGTCTAGTGGGGTCTCGGTTTGGAGGAAAATAGGTAGTTTGGCTTGCGGTATTTAGTGGAGCTTGGGGTGCATTTAGCATTTGGTGGACTGTTTCGGGGGTGATGGTTGCGGAGGAGGTCCTATCATGACCATTGGTAGATACATGTAGAGGAGTAGAAGGACGAGAGTTCCTTTGACTCTCCACTTGTTCTAATCTCCCACTAATAGTCGACACTTCCCCCTTTATTGCTGCCAAGTCCCCTCTCACGGCCCCAAATTCCGAATTCAACCTTTCAAGTGTCCGGGTAACGGCCTCAAGAGTGACCCTCATAGAATCAAGGGCATTAGTATCCACATTATGAGACGTAGCTCCTTCCATTGTCAAGGTATTATCCGCTTTAGTTCACCACAAGTTCGTGTTCCACAAGTGTTGTATAATTGGCTAGTAACCGTGAAATTTTTAAGGTATGAGTAAGCTCTTATCCGGAATGGATTCTTGTTTGAAGACTCAAAGAATTCTTGCCGGACTAGAGTCAAAAATCAGCAATTCATTCAAACGAATAAAAGTACTCAAATAATCGTTGACACGAACAAACGGTTCAAGGAACTAGTTGACAACCTAGTAGGAATGCACTAGTTTGTTAATTAGTTCTAGGACCAAGTAAGGGAAACCAAGGATAAACAATTAGAAACCAAAGAATATCCTAAGTTGAGCTTATAGTGACGTGGCAGCATGCAATGGTTCCACACGTTCTTCTTCTCCTTTTTTTTTTTTTTTTTTTTTGTTAATATTCACACAACTTGTTATAGTTTGCAAAGTGTTTTTGGTGGGAAAAATAAAATCTTGTAGTATTTCACCCTTTTCAAACTCAAGAAAGTGAGGTTTGGTTGACTAATCCCACAAAACAAGGCTCCTTGAATTAGGGAAAAGTGATTGACAAGACTAGAAGGTGATGGGTGCAAGTCTTTCACAACAACTTTATAGCTTGCCTTACAACTTGAGCACACAACAAGATGAACAAGTTCAAAATATGAACACCTCAACAAACTTCATCAACTTCTTTAGCACATAAACACACAACCACCGATTTTTCTTTTGGTTATCAACAACACACAACTTTCGGCCACTTCAAGTCACTACAACAATGTTCATGTTTTCAAGCTCAACTTTTGGATCTAGACACCTTAGTGTTGGTGAGAAAGAAACCAACACTAGAAACTCACTAAACAAGCAAAATAACACCTAGATCTAAACATACAACATCATTCTCGGTTTCAACTTTTAATGGACAGATTTTCAGAATTTCTTTTTGGTGTTGTTTGTTTAAGCCGTGAACTAGCCCAAGATGGGTTATGTTGGAACACAACCTGTCTCGCTTTGATACCAAATGATAAGAAATCAAACCAACAACACCAAGAACTTCAAGTAGGCTCGGATTTCAGTCCAACAACACAAGAACAACAAGTTTAAGTTTCGGTTTTTCAGTCCAACAACACAAGAACAACAAGATAGATAACAATGCTAATGAATCGAAAAGAGCCCCACACGGCTTCACTAGACTTTAAGATAACAAAATCAACAACAACAACAAGATAAAGAAAGATAGATAACTTGACATATAACATTCAAGAAACTAAGAACCCTACATCAAGAGAGGACCCTAAGTCTAATGAATATAAACACCAAGTTCTTACGAGGACCAAGAGGCACTCAATGACCTCAAAACCCTTGTTTCTAGCCAAAGAGACAACACAAGTATCCCTCTACTTGTGAGATAATAGGGACGGCTTCTAAGAGTGGAAGAGAGACGAAATGTTTAGTGTTTTTAGGTTACAAAATCAGCATTCAAAAACTAAGGAATAACTCTCCAACATGTTATATTTATACAACAAACAAAAGGGGTAAAATGACCCATCCGCCCTTGCTTCTTGTGCCAACCTTGAAGAGTAGTTTATTACACATTAAGACCTCTCTTCACACATAAAAACGTTTAGGTCCTTGGTTGGTTCAATCACCAACTCACACACGGCCATTTGCATGAACAAAGCTTGGAGTTCTTGTAATTCCCGAGCTTGGCTTCGTGTGAAAGGCCGTGTACCTGTGGAGGCTGCCCCAACCGTATCACAACTTGACAACATTATCAACAAACAAAGAGGCCACACTAGGTGCATCATCACATTTAAAGCAAGGAATAAAGTGTGCCATCTTAGAAAACCGATCGACCACAACAAAGATACTGTCCCGACCTCGTCTAGTCCTAGGCAACCCTAACATGAAATCCATAGATATGTCAAGCCAAGGGCGTAAAGGAGTGGGCAGCGGGGTGTACAACCCATGAGGTAGGAGCCGCGATTTGGCTCCTTTGCAATCTATGCATTGGCCACAAATCTTGGCCACATCCTTGTGCATTTTTGGCCAATAGAATTGCTCCTCCAATATTCCAAGGGTCTTTTCGATCCCAAAGTGACCCATTAGACCGCCATTGTTTGCTTCCCTCACAAATAACTCTCTCCAAGAACTGGAGGGTACACACAATCGTCTACCTTTAAACAAGTATCCATCAAACTTGGCATAAGGATTTGAACCCCTAGACGAATCCCACTTGTCCCTACCCATTTCTTCGCATTCCCTAAAGATAGGAGCAAAGTGAGGGTCCTCGGGATACAATTCATTCAAACTCTCAAAACCAATTAATTTAGAAGATAATGTTGACACAAGAACATGTTTTCTAGACAAAGCATCAGCTACTACGTTGTCCTTACCCTTTTTGTATTGAATAACATAAGGGAAGGTTTCAAGAAACTCAATCCATTTTGCATGCCGCTTGTTAAGCTTGTCTTGTGCCCGAAGATGCTTCAAGGATTCATGGTCCGTTCGGATCACGAACTCCTTGGGACATAAATAGTGCTGCCAAGTGGCCAAAGCTCGAATCAAGGCATACAACTCTAGATCGTACGTGGAGTAGTTTAGAGTTGCTCCTTTGAGCTTTTCACTAAAATAAGCAATGGGTTTTAAATCTTGCATCAAAACAGCCCCTATGCCCACTTTACTAGCATCACACTCAACTTCGAATATCTTATCAAAGTTGGGCAATTGTAATAAAGGCGCGGAAACGAGCATAGCTTTCAAGGTTTCAAAAGCCTTAGCTTGCTCTTCACCCTACTTGAAGGGTTGGTCTTTTCGAATGACCACGGTTAAAGGAGCGGCTATGGTGCTGAATCCTTTGACAAACCTTCTATAAAAACTAGCTAACCCGTGGAAGCTTCTTACTTCACTAATGGTTTGTGGGGTTGGCCAATTTTTGATAGCATCTATCTTGGATTCATCCACTTCAACCCCTCTTGAACTAACAACAAAACCCAAGAAAACAACTTCATTAACACCAAAAGAGCACTTCTCCAGATTTGCATACAACCTTTCCTTTCTAAGGACATCAAACACACATTGTAAATGCATCACATGCTCATCAATTGACTTACTATAGACGAAGACTTCATCAAAGTAAACAACAACAAACTTTCCAATAAATGGCTTCATCACATGATTCATTAGCCTCATGAAAGTACTTCGAGCATTTGTTAGGCCGAATGGCATAACCATCCATTCATAGAGACCAAATTTAGTCTTGAAGGCGGTTTTCCATTCATCACCGGGTTGCATTCTTATTTGGTGATAGCCACTCCTTAAATCAATCTTGGAAAATAAACACGAACCATTCAATTCATCAAGCATATCATCTAACCTAGGGATAGGGTGACGATATTTTACCGTAAGCTTATTGATGGCTCGACAGTCCACACACATACGCCATGTTCCGTCATTCTTAGGCACCAGTAGCACAGGAACCGCGCACGGACTTATGCTCTCCTTGATATACCCTTTGTTGAGGAGTTCCTCAACTTGATGCTGCAATTCTTTGGTGTCCGTAGGGTTGCTTCTGTAAGCGGGCTTATTTGGCAATTGTGAGCCCGGCACAAAGTCAATTTGATGCTCAATTCCCCGAAGCGGGGGCAATCCTTGCGGGAGTTCTTTGGGAAATACATCTTCATAATCCTGCAACACACAAGAAATCAAAGGAGAAATAGAAGAATTAGTGGGGTTAGTATTAAAACAATGAGCCAAAAGAAGCATCGGCATGTCCACATCATAATCCAAGAAGAGTTCCTTCTTTCTAGCCAACATCACCATGTTTTCTTGCCCATTTGATGTTGAGGCAGTCCCGGAAATCCCTACTGCCCCACCCACGGTTTTCCCCTCCTTTCCACCACTTTTGGGTTTCTTTCCCTTCTCCTTCAACTCCCTTATCTTTTGATGTAATTCATTCACTTGTGATGGCAAAAGAGGATAAAGAGTGACCTTTCGACCATCCTTCTCAAGTAAGTATCGGTTGGTCCTCCCATCATGTTTGGTAGACCTATCATATTGCCAAGGTCTACCTAACAACAAATGACATGCTTGCATTGGTATCACATCACAAAGCACTTCGTCTTGGTAGTTCCCTACCTTAAACCGTATCACACATTGCCTCATGACCTTCAATTCACCGCATTCGTTCAACCATTGCAACTTGTAAGGGCTAGTATGAAGTGTAGTTGGTAATTTCAGAAAGTTCACCATAGCGACACTAACGACATTCGCACAACTACCACTATCAATCACAAAAGTGCACACATTCCCCTTTACAAGGCATTTAGTATGGAATAGATTTTCCCTTTGGCTAGGGTCGTCTATTGCCTTACTAATCATAGCGCGTCTAACTATAAAGTTTGGAATAACACACTCCCCTTCTTGTGGGTAAATAACTTCACCATCATCATCATCATCATCATCAAGTGGCCTATTTCCAGTTTCCTCTCCATCTTGAGGCTCGGCCTCATCCTCCTCTTTTTCAAGACCCACCTCCTCACCAAGGTAATACAATTTCCCTTCTCATAGTATCACGTTGTGTCGATTTGGACATTCATTGGATTTATGTCCCCAACCTTGGCACTTGAAACATTGGAATCCTTTTGGGTTTGGATACTTGTGAACTTCTTGTTTTACAGGAATTTTGTGGACTGTTTTGGGCTCGGGCAGCCTTGTAGTCGCGGGTTGGTCCTTGTTTTTGGGCCAACCAAAAGAGGATTGAACCACGTCCTTGCTTCTAGGCCAATCCGAGATGGATTGTCCCCTTGCCTTGAGCGACGACCTCTCTTTAAGCTCCCTTTCAATCTCAAGAGCCGCTTGGAAAATACCTTCAACGGTATCAAATTTGTGAAGCATCAAATGAGTGGAGATCTCTTTGTTCAACCCACACTTGAACCGGATGATGTCATGACTTATTTGTTCCCCACGATGATCAAGCTTCAACATGAGTTGTTGAAACTCATCATAATATGCCATCACACTTTTATTGCCTTGACGTAAGTTGTATAATCTAGCAAGTAATTCATGGTGATAACTCTCGGGAAGGTACCGTTGCCTCATCAAGTACCTTAACCGAAACCAAGGTGGTGGCTGCCCATCAACTAATTCATCACCAAAACGCTTGACGTACTCCCACCAAGTGTTGGCATAACCCTCAAAATGAGCTATGGCATAACAACTTTTCTTTTCTTCCGAGATATCATTAACTTGAAAAACTTTGTTACAAGCTGATTCCCATGCTAAGTAGGCCTCGGGGTCACTTTCACCCTTAAAGATAGGTAAGCTCAATTTGATGGTATTTATGCCTACGTCTCTTTCTTGGTGTCGATTTCCCCTTTCTCCATACCCTCGGTACCTCCTTGGATCAACACGGCCCCTTCTTAGCTCCTCCTCTCTCATGTAAGCATCATCAAAGGCTCCATATCCATCATACTCCTCTCTACCATGTTCCTCAAAGTGAGCTGGTCGGTTTAGGTGATTTGGAATCTGATTTGGAGGCATTGGGAGTTGTGGAGGTGGTGGTCTTTGATTTGGTGGAGTTTGGTAAGGTACATTCATATTTTGTGGAGGTAATGGATGGCTACATCCTTCTTGTGGAATTGGAGGAGTTTGGGAATGGCGTGGTCTATTCGCTTTTTGGTTTGGAGGGAAAGTAGTGGTATGATTTGTGGCATTTAGTGGGGTTAGAGGTGGATTCATTATTTGGTGCAATGTTTCTGGTGAGATAGTTATGGATGAAGTTCTTTCATGCCCACTTGAAGGAATATGATGAGGAGTGGATGGACGAGAGTTCCATTGACTCTCCACTTGCTCCAATCTCCCACTTATCGTAGTCAAATCTCCCCTCATTGCCCCAACTTCCGTGTTCAACCTCTCTAAACTTCTGGTAATGGCCTCAAGTGTGGCCTTCATAGTGTCTTGTTCAGTAGTACCCCCACTTTGGGATATGCTTCCTTCCATGTCAAGGTGTTACCTACACAATCAGCAAACAAGTTAGCGTTAAACCTCTCCTCACTCACACTCTCTCGGTTCACTCACACTTGAGCTCCACAAATGTTGTAGATTGGCTAGTAACCGTGAATCCTTAAGATATGAGTAAAGCTCTTGTCCGGAGTGGATTCTTGTTTGAAACTCAAAGAATTCTCGACGGACTGGAGTTAAGAAGTTACAACGTATTCAAACGAATAAAAGCACCCAACTAAACGTGGACACGAACAAGAGAATTCAAAAGGACTAATTGACAACCTAGTAGGAGTGTACTAGCATGTTAATTAGTTCTAGAACCATGTAATGAAACTAAGAATCAACAATTAGAAACTAGAAAACCTAAAGTTGAGCTTATTAATGACGTGAACAGTAGCCAATGGGTGACGTGAACAGTAGCAAATGGGTGATGTGGCAGCATGCAATTGGTCTTGGTCCCACACAATTTAAGCACCAATTCTGAAATTTAAATCTTTACACAATTTGGAAAGGATGACAATTGGTCTTGGAGGGAAAACATAAATCATGAAATAAGAAAAGTACCTTGTCCCACAACACTAGGTTCTTGAAATAAGAAAAAGGTAACACTAGGTTCTTGAAATAAGAAAAAGTTGCTGAAAAGTAGAAGCCTAGTCTAAGAAATGATGGGTTCAAGGCTTCTCACAACATGCTTTACAATTTTCAGCTTCAACTCTTGAATTTATATCACACTTTTTGGTTGTCTAAAGTTGTAAGAAAAGATGAAGAACTTGATGAACACCACAACAACCTTCAAGAACTCAACAACAACTTCTTCAAAACACAACACAACACCACCAATTGTCAACAACAAGTAACAACAAACAGCCAGCCACAAGGCACCACAACTATGGTCAATATTATAAGCTCAATCTTTAGATCTTGACACCTTTAGTGTTGGTGAGAAAGAAACCAACACTAGGAACACTCTATACAAGAAAAATACTACAATATCTAGCCAAAAAATACAAGAAAATCTCGGCCCATACAACAACATATCACAATTTTTGGCCAAGAAAACAAAGGTAGCAGATTTGACTATTTCTGAAATTTTCAGATTTCAGTTTTTTTTTTTTTTTGTAGTTCAAGTCTCAAGCCCAAGATTGATCTTGTTAGAACAAAATCAAAGATGGCTTTGATACCAAATGATACACTACTAACTTGGAGCATATCAAATCTGCCACAAAATCAGTCCAAACACACTACAATTCCGAGAGGTTGAAGATAACAACTCCAATATGTGAAGACAACAACAATCACGAAATTTTGAAGAAATACCAACACCAAAACAGTAGCTACACAAGGAGAACAAGAAGATAACAATAACATTAAACAATGGTTCAACAACACAAGATGATAGATTACAAGAGTACAATGTTAACAACAAGAACAACAAATGGTAGTAACTATAGTGAATAGAAAATCAGCCCCACACGGCTTCACTAAGTTACTACAAAGTTTCAAGAGTACAAAATTAAAGATAGTAACTTGACACAAAGATATCTTAGAATCTATGAACCCTAACTTGAAGATAGGACCCTAAGACCAAAAGATTTCAGTACCAAGTTCTTACTTAGACCAAGAGGAACTCATGAACCTCAAGATCTCAAGTTTCTAGCCAAGAAACAACACAAGTGTAACTACACTTGTTGGACAGATTTCAGGTTCTACTCTCAAGAACAAGAGAGAGAAATATTCAATGTTACAAGACTTGTTGTTGTGAAATATGAAGAATAAACTTAGTGCTGAAAATAACCCTAATAGCATCTATTTATATTACACACAAAATGAAGGAAAAATGACCTTCCTACCCTTCAGTCATGGGGTGCCCTTAGAGTGTAGTTTATTACACTTCAAGGTTCATTTTCACACTTAAAAACGTTGAAGCTCTTTGGAGGATCAAGTACCAACTCACACACAGCCATTTGCATGAATATGGCTTGTAGTTTTTGTAACTCCTGAGCTTGGCTTCGTGTGAATGGTCGAGAACGTATTGGACAGCTTTGTACACCCGTATCACTCCTTCTCCTTTTCCTTTTCTTTTTCTAACTCACCAATTTGCTGATGGTTAGATGTACCCGCATTACCATCTAGCTTCTCAGACTCCACTGGATGGCTTTCATCATTTTCTGCATCTTCTTCATCATATTATTAATCACAGCTTTTCCCACAGAAGGGTCAGGTAATACCTTACCACTTTGATTGGTAACAACCATGCAAAATCTATCATTTTGAGGATTTTATACAGTATCACTCGGAAATGTACAACTCTTTCTCTGATTAAAGGCTGTCGAGAGTTGGCTCATCTACTGCTCTAACTGTTTGATAAAATTTGAATGCGAATCTACTAGATGACTCATGAAAGATAGGCCACTCTTCATCATCGTCACCCCAACATTGGTCTTCTCAACCCCTTTTAACAAATTCTTCATCATGTCCTCCATGGATATTTTTCTTAAAATGGTAGCAGCATTATCAAGACATCCAGGAGGTATATATAGTCCACTCCTGTCATTCTTATTTTTACAGCTCCCTTGATCCCTCTCTTTGTAACTAGATTTGTCATAATAGTTCCAACCTTGGTTTCCTTGGCTATTGCCTTGGAAACCCCCCTGATTATTTAGATAGTTTTCCTCCTCTTCAGAATTAGACTCAACTCTGCTTTGTGACCAAACAACTTTCACCTTCTCAGTCTTCCCAGATAATAGATGTTTAGTAAGCAGATCCATCTAGGTTTTCATGTCTGCCATATCTTGGTCATGTTCTTCCTCTCTTATGCATTGTTACACAATTATTCCGCTAGATATGGTAGAGCTTGCTACATTAGCATCCCTTGTATGCCAAACTCTACTCTATTTTGGTCATCCGATCAAGTATTTTAGAAACTTCTTGGAAGGTAAGATCCATAAATGCTCCTCCTACAACATTATCGACAACTGGTTTCATAATAGATTTCAAGGATCTATACATAGTGTCCATCAAATGCACGTCAGCCATTTTGTGATTGGGACACTGTATAAACTTCTTCTTGAACCTTTCCTTAGTCTTGTGAAGAGCCTTAGTCGGGAGATGCCTGAAATTACTGATCTCGTCCGTCAACTATAACATCCTAGATGGAGGAAAAAAACCTTTCTAGGAAAGCTCCTTTCAACCAACTCCAGGTTGTTATAGAATCAGGAGTCAACCCATTAAGCCATAGTGTTGCTTCCCCAGACAGAGACAACGGAAATAAGCGCAGATGGATGACATTCTCCCCTACTCCTGGGTTATCAAAAGACTTGAAATAGTGATAAAATTCACTAAATGCATATTCGAATCATCACCCAAAAGTCCACAAAATAGACCCTTTAGATGAAGTAGTTGAATCATGGTACATGTGATGTTGAACTTAGCTCCAGGCACCAAAGGTGGAGGAATAATAGCTCTGGTTGCACCTACTCTATCCATTTCATCCTCATCCTCCTCAAGATTAAATTGCATAAGCTGCCGATCTTGTCTTTCAATGAAAGGATGATTTTTGTTCATATTACGGTTCACGGGTGCAGTCACATTCTCTGCATCCCTTTGGTTAGCAGGATCTAACAAATCACCATCTCCCAAGTCCTTTGCATATGGATTAGGATGATGCGCTGTTTGACCATTATTTTGTTGGTTTAGCAGAGATCTAGACTGAGCGGCTAGTCTATTTACTTCTTCTTGATCTACCATTCTACCAATTAACTGCAGTTTCGGATGTATAAGTAGCAACGGTTTACCCGACCTCCTTGTGGTTGGTATACACAATAGTTACATTGAAAACAAAACAATAATGAATAAAGGTAAAATTTAGGAAACTTGACCAATGGTCAATTAACAATAAAAACTTAATTGACAACCGTATTCCCCGGCAATGGCGCCAAAATTTGATACGCCCAAATTATGACTCTCCTTAGAAAGTGTAGCGCCCGAAAAAATGGGTCCCGGAGCATCACACGGTGCTTGAGGTTACGAGTAGCCCCAAGCTAACCCTTTGAGCCATTTTCATTCAGTTCAACACAAATCAACGTGGTTTCCATAAATAACCCTCAAATATCAACAGAGTAATCATCATCCAAGAATAAAAGAATTCAGAAAGATAACAAAATACGACTTATTAGTCAACTCCCAACATCTATACTAGTCTGACAAGCCTCTAAGAAAATCAATAAAACTAGCGATCCATTGAGACATGCCCCAATTGACTCATACTCAGTTATCAAATGCAAACAATTCCGTGAAACCAACATTAGACATTACCTCCTCGAAACATGAGGACTCACCACAACAGAGAATGTAGAACAGCGTGCCCGAAGAATTACTGTCAAACCTGGAACTGAGCACCTGAACCTACATTTCGAGAAAATGCATCCCACATCCGAAGATGTAGGTCTATACCATGGAAAGAAACCGAGTATATGGGGGTGTATGCAGTTGTATAAACATCATCATCATGAATATTTATAAGAAATATGCAGAATGTATGAAAGACTCACATAGCCCGAAAAAAATCATCATAATCATGAGAGGATGAAATAAGTATAATAACACATATGAGTCATCATATAATTTGTCAATCACTTTCAGTTCATCAAGAATATGAATTCTCATAATGTAAATATCATTTAAATCTTTCGAAAGAATAACTTTCACAATTCCACTTTCAAATCACTTCACCATTCACCATTGACACAAGGAAACACGCACACACTGGGAGATCCTATAACCGAAGTAAACCATGTGAGCTACATGGAGTCCAACGTACAACCCACGTTGGGGAGATCCATCCTATCCTTGCCATCAGAGTAGGACTATCGATATCAAATCCACACAAACTAGTGATCACTATATAAATTAGCCTCAGGCTCACTCCTACGGGGGAACGTAGTTCTAGGGAAGTAAGGTCGCTTTATACCTCCCGTTCGGTGCTAAAGATTTCTCCCAAACTTAGCTCAGATCATTTCAAAGACAATCCACAACAAAACAATTTCAGTAATATATAAATATACATTGGGAGCCATCATGCTTCCCATCTATCAAAATTAACCACGTTGTGGATTTCTTTCACACTCGAGTTCAAAACAACTCCATTAAGACCAAAAGGTCAAATCATTAAAAATATCTCAAATACTTAACATCAACATGCTTATAACACACACTTTCTAAAAAAAACACAATTTCCAATGGGGATTCACGACCCAAATATCAAAATCATGATAAATATCGTTCAAGATTCATGCTTTATATCACCGCACATGTAAATTTATCTTTAAAAATCATAAACATCAAGATTTCATAATAATTATCATAAGATATGGGTTCATGCTTCAAATTCATAAAAATCAAATATAAATCATGCCTTTGTAAAGAAAATTACTTTTGGGCACAAGAACGAAAGAGAGTTCTTGTTGAAAAACCCCACATACCTTGAATGATGAACTTTAGACCGATACTCGTTTTTGAGATGTTAATCGTTCCTTTGAATGATGGTTCTTGGAATTCTTGAACTAGGAATTGGAATCTTGAATAATTTTGCAGAATTAATGGTGAACTTTGGAGGTTCTTGAAGTTGGATGTAGGAGCTTAGGGTTTTCTTTTTGAGGGAATTTGATGAAATATAACATATAATGCTTCTAATAGGCTTTAATATAGGGTTTGGACAGATTTTGGGTGAGGGAGAATGACCAAAACGCCCCTAAAAATCAAAAAAAATCTCGAATATGTCCTTCGGTGGACTGTTTTGATAGTCTGAAGTAGATCAACCATAATGTTTTACTCCGCTATCCAAATTGGATGAAACCAATTTCATTAGAAAGAGGACTCTCATATCTTTCCATTTATATATAGTATCTCAACCATATCATTGTGTACGAGGAGTTATGATTGTTTGAAGTTGATCCAAAAATTCACTTTTGATAGGCTGAAGTAGATCGACCATAACCTTTTGCTCCGATAGACAAATTGGATGAAACCAATTTCAATGGAAAGAGGACTCGCAGAGATTTCCGTTGATATATAGTAGATCACCCATATCATTATGTTCAAGGAGTTATGATCATTTAAAGTTGGAGAAAAAATACACCAGGCCTCAGTACTTTTCCTGCACGTTTTACTGTTCACTACTATTCATGGTTCGATCAGAATGTTCATAACTCGTCGCTCGGGTGTCCGTTTTGGATAATCCATATATCGTTGGAAATCTTATTCGATACTCTACGCAATGGTGGGTCATAATCTGAGACATTCCGCACGAAAAATTTATAATTCATTCTAAAAGATAGAAGACAACACGTTTACGCATAAGATTTCAACGAAAAATTTCTCGGGGTATTATATCATCCCCCCCTTGGAAACATTCATCCTCGAATGATGGTAGACATGCAAAGATTAGATAGGGAATAGAGCATACAGCTGAAACCATTCGTTAGACTCATCACCACATCGTTTCTCACTCCGAATGCAACATAGAATGCATAAATTCAAGAAACTACAGCTGAACATATAATAAATGACAGCTGAACTGTTGCAACTTTTATCAAAAGTGCATGATTTAGGAAATAACGGTACCTTCGGCTTGATCGGAGTTCACGGAAAATAGGTGCGGGTACTTGGATTGCATATCCGCCTCAGTTTCCCAAGTTGCACCCTCAACAGATTGGTTTCGCCACAACACCTTGACCAAGGGAACTTCTTTGTTCCTTAGTCTTCGGATACTGAAATCAAGAATCTCAACAGGAATCTCATCAAAAGAAAGATTTTCTTGAATGTCAGCACTCACAGAGGAATCCACTACCACAGCATCGCTAATATGCTTTCTAAGCATGGAGACATAGAATATTGGATGAACAGAGGACAACTCGGAAGGCAAATCGACCTCATAAGCTACCTTACCAACACGGCTAAGAATTTTGTAAGGACCAACATAACGGGGACTAATCTTCCCCTTCTTTCCGAATCTCTTCACCTCCCTCATGGGTGAAATTTTCAGATACACTAGGTCACCAACTTTAAAATCAAGGTCTCTCCTTCTAACATCCGTATATGACTTCTGACGACTCTGCCCAATTTTCAAACTTTCCCTAATAAACTTAACTTTTTCCATAGCCTCAAATACCAAATCAGGACCACTCACAGCCACTTCACCCACCTCGAACCAACCTATGGGTGATCTACACTTCCTCCCATATAAGGCTTCAAATGGAGCCATGCCAATACTAGAGTGGAAACTGTTATTGAAAGCAAACTCTATCAACGGTAAGTAATCATCCCAACTTCCCTTAAAGTCAAGTGCACAAGCTCTCAACATATCCTCTAAGGTCTGGATGGTCCGCTCAGCCTGACCATCGGTTTGCGGATGAAAAGCAGAACTCAAAAGAACTTGGGTACCAAGACCCTTCTGAAAAGCTTTCCAAAATTGCGAAGTGAACTGAGTACCCCTATCCGAAATGATAGACAAGGGAACTCCATGCAGTCTGACTTGCTCTTGGATATACAATCTAGCATAATCCTTAGCAGTATATGAAGTATGAACATGCAAGAAATGAGCAGACTTAGTCAATCTATCAACCACAACCCAAATGGAATCATGATGGCATCGGGAAGGAGGTAAACCAATCACGAAGTCCATATTTATCTCTTCCCACTTCCAGGTGGGAATACTAAACTCTTGCATCATACCACCAGGTCTTTGGTGTTCAACCTTAACCTGTTGGTATGTTGCACACTTAGCTACAAATGCTGTTATATCTTTCTTCATGCCACTCCACCAATAGATTTCCCGCAAGTCTCGGTACATCTTGGTGGCACCAGGATGAATAGAATATCGCTCCCCGTGCGCGTCAGCCATAATCCTCTGTCTCAGATCATCAACATTTGGGAGACACAATCTACCCTGCAATCTTAACACACCATCTCCCCCTTGGGAGAAAACCTCTACTTTTTGGTCCTTGACTGACTCCTTCAGTCTGACCAAACTAGCATCTAAGTATTGCTTTTCCTTCACTTCCGAAACCAAGGAGGATTCAGAACTACTCTGAACCCCTATACTACCTTCAGTAGAGTCAAACAACCTAACCCCCAATCTAGCCAAACGATGTACATCACGAGCCAACTCTTTCTTACCTTCTACCACATGCGAAACACTACCCATGGACACTCTACTTAGGGCATCCGCCACAACATTGGTCTTGCCCGAATGGTACAACACACTCATATCATAGTCCTTTAACAATTCTACCCATCGTCTCTGCCTAAGATTCAATTCTCTCTGGGTAAACCCATACTGCAGATTCTTATGATCAGTGAAAACATCAACATGGACACCATCTAAATAGTGTCTCCAGATTTTCAAAGCAAACACAACCGCAGCCAACTCAAGGTCATGGGTGGGGTAATTTTTCTCATGGGGTTTCAACTGTCTAGAAGCATAAGCTATCACCTTACCCTTCTGCATCAATACGCAACCCAACCCAACTCTCGAAGCATCACAGTACACCACAAAACCATCAACACCATCAGGCAAAGTCAAAACAGGGGCTGAAGTGAGTCGAGTCTTCAACTCCTGAAAACTCTTCTCACAAGATTCGGACCACAACAACTTCACTTTCTTTTGGGTCAACCGAGTCATAGGAGATGCTATAGAGGAGAAAACCTCAACAAAACGGTGGTAATAGCCAGCTAAACCCAAGAAACTTTGGATATCAGTCGGAGAAATAGGTCTAGGCCAATTTCTAACAACTTCGGTCTTTTGGGGATCAACTCTAATACCCTCGGAAGAAATGATATGACCCAGAAAAGCAACTGACCTTAGCCAAAACTCACACTTACTGAACTTGGCAAACAACTTGTGATCTCTAAGGGTTTGTAAGATAGTTCGGAGATGATCAGAATGTTCATCCTCACTACGGGAGTACACCAGTATATCATCGATGAACACTATGAAAAACATATCCAGATATGGTCTGAACACTCGATTCATGAGGTCCATCAAAGCTGCTGGGGCATTAGTTAACCCAAAAGACTTAACAAGAAACTCAAAATGGCCATAACAAGTTCAAAAAATGGTTTTCGGGATGTCACACTCCCTAACTTTGAGTTGATGATAGCCGAAACGAAGGTCTATCTTTGAGAAATAACTTGCACCTTTCAATTGGTCAAACAAATCATATATTCTCGGAAGGGGGTACTTATTTTTTATGGTGACTTTATTCAGTTGGCGGTAATCAATGCACATATGCAAAGAGCCATTTTTCTTTCTCACAAACAACACAGGAGCACCCTAATGAGAAACTCTGGGTCTTATGAAACCCTTATTTAGTAGATCTTTGAGTTTCTCTTTCAACTCCTTAAGTTCTGCAGGGGCCATACGGTAAGGAGGAATAGAAATAGGCTGAGTATCAGGAAGAAGATCAATCCCGAACTCTATCTCTCTATCAGGAGGTATCCTTAGGAGATCATCCGAAAAGACATCAGAAAACTCATTGACGACGTTAACAGACTGGAGAGTTGGAGTCTCAGACTTAGTGTCTTTGACTCTAACCAAATGGTAAATACACCCCTTGGAAATAAGCTTTCTAGCTTTGAGGTAAGAGATAAAATGACTCTTAGGTGACACAGAATTCCCAGACCACTCAAACACGGATGCACCCGAAAACTGAAACTTGATCATTCGGGTTCGATAATCAATAGAGGCATAAGAAGAATACAACCAGTCCATACCCAGAATCACATCAAAATCTACCATGTCTAACTCAATCAGATCAGCCAATAAGACTCTATGAAGAACGGTAACAAGACACTTTTTATACACTTTTTGGGCAACAATCGAATCACCCACTGGGGTAGAAACTAGGATAGGCTCAGGAATAATCTCAGGACTCATTTCAAAATTCACAGCAATCAAAGGTGTAACATATGAGAAACTGGATCCAGGATCCAACAAAGCATACACATCAAACTGAAATATATGAAGCATACCAGTAACAACATCGAGAGAGTTCTTCTGTTCCTGGCGGGACGGTAAAGCATAGAATCTATTCTGGCGCTGCCCGCCAGCATTGCTAGAAGAGGCACCCTGAGCTGGGGCTGGGCCAGTCGCTGGAACTGGAGCACTAACAGTCTGAGTCTGGGTCTGAGGGCGATAGTCACAACACCCTTGTCCATCCTGTGGAAAATCTCTAACTCTGTGACCCATGTCACCACACCGAAAACAACCTCTCTTCTCACCCCAATACTCACCCGAATGAGACCTACCACACTTAGGACATAGGGGAAGATTTGGCTTACTGCCAGCACTGTACTGGGACCTGGATGCATATGACCTGCTACCTTGATCTTGCCTACCTCTAGGCACGAGAGCACTAGCAGATGACGGTGCTGGCATAGACGAACGATCCTGATACTGAGGGAGACTCCCTCCCTGAGATCTAGTCTGACACTGTCCGTGCTGCTCGGACCTAACTCTCTTATTCCCTCTCACTCTATCTCTCTCCTTAATTTTGTCTGCCTCAATCTGTTGGACATGAGTCATCAGCCTAGAAAGATTCATCTCACTATTCAGCATAGCAGACCTACACTCCTTAACCACATAACTAGACACTCCAGTCACAAACTTACTTATACTAGCCCGATTATCAGCCACTAAGTCAGGAGCATACTTGGCCAACTGATTGAACTTTAGACAGTACTCCCTAACAGTCATAGATCCCTATCGCAGGTTCATAAACTCTTCCACCTTTGCCTCCCTCATCTCCAAACAGAAAAACTTATCCAGGAATGTATCTTGGAACTCTTGCCAAGTCGTAGGGATAACTCTCTCACCTCTACCTTTCCTCGAAGCAACAATCCAGTCATAAGCAAGATCTTTCAACCTATACGTAGCCAACTCCATACTATGTTCCTCAGATACATGCATCACCTGAGTAATCTTCTGCACTGTGGATCCTCATCAGACTTGGACCCATAGAATTCCGGCGGATTCATCCGCATGAAGTCACAGATCCTGGCAGCAGACGAATCACCTCCCTACTGCTATGGAGACGGGGCCGGGTTGACCTGAACATTTGCAGTAACAGCTTGGGCCAGCGCCTGAAAGGCTGCCAGAAATTTAGCATGAGACACATTTTCATTCAATGGGTCAGCGGGTTGAGGTTGCTGACCATCATTATTTCTTCTCGCTCGACGTGGAGGCATGTTTCTGAAAGAGGAGAGCACGAATCAATAGCAGAGAGAGACACTTTAAGCACGATAGACTTCTGAAAGAAAGAATCATATTTTTTCATAAAATATCTTGTAGCCTCTTGCTCATAGATGTGGCATGCTACACACCGATGATCAAGACTCTACTTAACGCGGCTTGTCAGACTCCCTAGGACACCTTAAATCCTTAGGCTCTGATACCAAGTTTGTAACGCCCCAAAAAACGGGTCCCAGAGCGTCACACGGTGCTTGAGGCTACGAGTAGACCCAAGCTAACCTTTGAGCCATTTTCATTTAGTTTAATACAAATCAACGGGGTTTTCATAAATAACCCTCAAATATCAACAGAGTAATCATCATCCAAGAATAAAAGAATTTCAGAAAGATAATAAAATACGACTTATTAGTCAACTCCCAACATCTATACTAGTCTGACATACCTCTAAGAAAATTAATAAAACCAGCGATCCATTGACACATGCCCAACTAACTCATACTCAGTTATCAAATGTAAACAATTTCGTGAAACCAACATCAGACATCACGTCCTCGGAACATGAGGACTCACCACAACAGAGGATATAGAACAGCGTGCCCGAAGAATCACTGTCAAACCTGGAACTGAGCACCTGAACCTATATTCTGAGAAAATGCAGCCCACATCCGAAGATGTGGGTCAGTACCATGGAAAGGAACCGAGTATATGGGGGTGTATGCAGTTGTATAAAAATCATCATCATAAATATTTATAAGAAATATGCAGGATGTATGAAAGACTCACATAGCCCGAAAAAAATCATCATAATCATACGAGGATGAAATAAGTATAATAACACATGTGAGTCATCATATAATTTGTCAATCACTTTCAGTTCATCAAGAATATGAATTCTCATAATGTATATATCATTTAAATCTTTCGAAAGAATTTCACAATTCCACTTTCAAATCACTTCCCCATTCACCATAAACACAAGGAAACACACACACACTGGGAGATCCTATAACCGACATAAACCATGTGAGCTACATGGAGTCCAACGTACAACCCACATTGGGGAGAGCCATCCTATCCTTGCCATCGGAGTAGGACTATCGATATCAAATCCACACAAACTAGTGATCACTATATAAATCAGCCTCAGGCTCACTCCTTCGGGGGCACGTAGTTGTAGGGAAGTAAGGTCACTTTATACCTCCCACTCGGTGCTAAAGATTTCTCCCAGACTTAGCTCAGATCATTTCAAAGACAATCTACAACAAAACAATTTCAGTAATATATAAATATACATTGGGAGCCAATTATGCTTCCCATCTATCAAAATCAACCACGTTGTGGATTTCTTTCACACTCGAGTTCAAAACAACTCCATTAAGACCAAAAGGTCAAATCATTCAAAATATCTCAAATATTCAACATCAACGTGCTTATAACAAACACTTTCTAAAAAAACACAATTTCCAATGGGGATTCACGACCCAAATAGCAAAATCATGATAAATATCATTCAAGATTCATGCTTTATATCACCACACATGTAAAATTATCTTTCAAAATCATAAACATCAAGATTTCATAATCATCATAAGATATGGGTTCATGCTTCAAATTCATAAAAATCAAATATAAATCATGCCTTTGTAAAGAAAATTACTTTTGGGCACAAGAACGAAAGAGAGTTCTTGTTGAAAACCTCCACATACATTGAATGATGAACTTTAGATCGATACTCGTTTTTGAGATGTTAATCGTGCCTTTGAATGATGGTTCTTGGAGTTCTTGAACTAGGAACTTGGAATCTTGAATAAATTTACAGAATTAATGGTGAACTTTGGAGGTTCTTGAAGTTGGATGTAGGAGCTTAGGGTTTTCTTTTTGAGGGAATTTGATGAAATATAACATATAATGCTTCTAATAGGCTTTAATAAGGGTTTGGACGGATTTTGGGTGAGGGGGAATGACAAAAACGCCCCTAAAAATCAAAAAAATCTCGAATCTGTCCTTTGGTGGACTATTTTGATAGTCTGAAGTAGATCAACCATAACATTTTACTCCAATATCCAAATTGGATAAAACCAATTTCATTAGAAAGAAGACTCTCATATATTTCCGTTGATATATAGCATCTCACCCAGATCATTGTGTACGAGGAGTTATGATCGTTTGAAGTTGACCCAAAAATTCACTTTTGATAGGCTGAAGTAGATCGACCATAAGTTTTTGCTCCGATAGACAAATTGGATGAAACTAATTTCATCGGAAAGAGGACTCACAAAGGTTTTCGTTGATATAAAGTAGATCATCCAAATCATTATGTACAAAGATTTATGACCGTTTAAAGTTGGAGAAAAAATACGCCAGGCCTCAGTACTTTTTCCTGCAGGATTTACTGTTCACTACTATTCACGGTTCGATCGTAATGTTCATAACTCGTCGCTCGGGTGTCTGTTTTGGATGATCCACATATCGTTGGAAAGATTATTCGATAATATACGTAATGGTGGGTCATAATCTACAAAATTCCGCATGGAAAATTTATAATTCATTCTAGAAGATAGAACCCAACATGTTTAAGCATAAAATTTCAACCAAAAATTTCCCGGGGTATTACAGAAAATGTAAGCGGTCGCTGTCAAATATAGAATCAAACTAGGTTAGGGTCTAATCCCACAGGGAATACTGTGAAAACAAAGTGTTATGGTTGTTAATAGACTGTTGATCGAAGGTTCCTAATTAAAAAAAGGGGTTTTGAATTGTTAACAGTATTTAAATAATTGTAACAAGTGTCATTCTAGCTAGCATGTTTTATTAAAAGTACTAATTCAATGAGAGTAAACAAACTAGAGTTATGTTCACCAAGATGTTCAAACAATTGGGGTTATGAATTGCCTTAAATTCCCAATTTTCAACTTACAAGAGTTATTGAACTCTAAAGTTTGCCCATTTGTTTCTCAACCAAAATGGATAGTTTACCCTTTAATTCTTTCGAACTTAAAGAATGTATTAATTTATTCAACTAGTACCTCATGTGAGTCAATCCTTGTTAACGCATCAACCTATAACCCAAAGGTTAAGGCCTTTAGATTTCATGTAAACTCCTTCTTTTCCCAACATATATATTTCTTGTAAGACAAGTAATGTTCTTGGGCTCACCCTTCAAGTTTGAAACCAGGAAAGGTGATTAATGCAAAAAAGGGTTTATATAATCCCAATCATCTATTCACATCAAGGCAGGCTTCCATAACCCTAGTTATGGGAGCTTAGCCACACATCTCAAGAGAAGAAGACAAAATCATTGTGTTCTTCATAAATGGATTCAGAGGATTACTTATAAAAATTACATTAATTGTTCTTGAATCTTCAATGAGAATTTGAATACAGATAACTAGATCCACAATTATAGCTTGAATCGTAGAGAATAATATGTACAATAAGGTTTCTAGGTGGAAAATATGATAAGAGATACCTAAATAAAACCTAAACTGGGTAATTATATGTTCCCAGGTACTGAGGATTTGAAATATGAATTCATTAAAGTGACGTCAAGGTTGATGGTCCATCGATAGACAGACGGTCTGTCACTTGGACCGTCATTGATGGTCCCAAAGTTCCTCATTCTGGTTAAGGTCTGATGGTTATGTTAGCGAACCGTCGCTGAATTGGCGGTCCATCACGTAAGCCGTCGCTGGATCCTCCAAAAATCCATTCTCTGTTTCAGCCTGATGGCCAAGTTGGCGGTTCATCAAAGATCCGACGGTCCGTCACTTGGACCGTCGGAGGAGTCACTCATTTGTTCCTTTCTGTTTAACTATGAAGGTCACCCTAACGGTCCGTTGCATGACTGATGGTTCGCCAGTTCAACCGTCAATGCCCTTTTTTAGGTACTTTTCCAGGTTTCTTCTTCAGCTAACTCCTTGACCCGAAAACACTACAATCCAGTATTAAATACAACATCAGTTACTTGAAAACGTATAATTATCCCTTGAAAAAAATGTAAAATATTCTGTCAAAAGAGGGAACATCAACCATCTTTCATACTCACAAAGAGAATAAGAGCACCCTACAGAGACACACTAGAGCAGATAAAACCCTTATCAAGAAGACCCTTCAGCTGCTCTTTATGCCCCTTCAACTCAGCTGGATCTATTCTATAAAGAGTGATAAAGATAGGATGAGTGTTCGAAACAATATCAATACCAAAATTAATTTCGCTATTTAGAGGAACACCAGGAAGATCATGAGGGAAAACCTCAGGAAATTCACTAACCATGGAAACCGATTGTAACAAAGGACCCTTTGAGTTAGAAGCTTTATCCTGGACCAAATGATAAGGACATCCCTTGGAAATCAATTTCCGGTCTCTAAGATAAGATATGAAACTTTCCTTAGGCACTAGGGAACTCCCTTCCCACTCAGTAACCGGCTCATTAAGAAATTTAATGATGACCTTACAGGTTCGACAGTCTAAAGAGGCATAGAATGAGTGCAACTAGTCCAACCCCAAGATAACATCAAAATCTAGCTTGTTAAATTCATAAAGATCCATCAAGGTTTCCCTACCACCAATAGATACCACACAACCCCTATAGACCCTTCTTACAACGACCGAGTTAACCACCGGGGTAGAAAATAAAGGGTAAAAAATACTCTCAGGACCAAAACCAAAATACACAACTACAAATGTGGTCACATAAGAATGAGTAGACCCCAAATCAATTAAATAGTACACATCATGAGAGAAGATTTTTAATACACCAGTGATGGTATCAGGGCATACCTCAGGCTCCTGGCGAATAGTAAGATCATAGAGGCGGTTACGACCAATGTCGGAGCCAAAAGTGGCACCCTTTGGTGCACAAGCTGACGAAGTAGCAATAGGAACCTTATTGGCCCCAAAATCAACCTTTGAAATACAATCGTGCTATAAATGGCCAACCTGACCATAACCAAAATACTTATTCTTACCCTCATAATAGAAACCATGATGCGGTCAACCATAAAATTTGCAAGGATGATATGATGGAGTTGGCTGGGCCCATTGTCCTGAGATTGGGCATCCTAGGCCCTATAACCATCACCACTCTGAAAATAACGATCCCCAGATAGCTTTGGAAAAGGAGTACTATTCGTTTAATATGAACCCGAGTTGCCCCACCTCTTCATACACTATTTCCCATATTCTCTACCACTTTGCTGCTGACCTTTACCCTGATCTGAATACCAAAATTTCTTACTCTGCCTCTACCCTATATCTATTTTCCTTTTCTTTTCCTCTTTAACCTGCTGCATATTCACTACCAGTTGAGAGATGTCTATATATTTGTTCAACAAGGTAACTTTTCTCTCCAAAATCAACTTATGAGACAAACCAAAAGAAAATTTCCTCATTGTAGCCCTCATGCTGGACATAAGCTTGGGAGCATATCGCCATAGCTGATGAAACATTAAGACATACTCGTTAACTGTCATCTTTCCTTGATTTAAATTCACTAATTCCTCAACTTTTGCCTCCCTCAAATCCAGAGGAAAGAAGCAATATAGAAAGGAACTAGAGAAATTATCCCATAAAGAAGACTCAGCGTCATCACCCCTAAAATGCTCCCACTCGTCATACCATTGGTACGCTACATCCTTCATTTGATAAGTAGCAAATTCCACACCCTCTACTTCAGTAGCATGCATAACCCAAAAGATCTCTCCATCTCATCTATAAAAATTTACGAATCCTCCTCAACCTTAGTACTAGTGAAAGTCAGAGGGCTCGGTCTCATAAACTAGCCAACTCTAGTGGCCTCAGATAAACTCCCAGAAATACCAGCAAAACCAGTCTGACATGACTGAGATATCACCAACTAAGTCAACAGATAAATGGATTGTTAAAACTCATCATTAGTAATATCTCCCTGAGGTAGCTGAGTATGATTCCTACTACTTGGAGAAGGATAAGTGGAGACAAGTGGATATTTAGGGGGATAATCAGACGCAACAACCCTAGACCATGTTTGTACTCTATAAGTTGGACGAGATCTGCCAACATTGTCCTCAAGCAAGACAAATGAGTTTCTATAAGTAGATTATCTAGGAGGCATGATCTGAAAGGCGAATAAATGGGAGTTAGAGGAATCCAAGACCTTAGACTCTATAGCCTGAAAATAAGAAAACAAGAAAAGAGAGACATTCATAAATGCCTCATAGGCTCTCTCTTTTAAGTGTGGCATGCTACACACCCTTAAAAAGACTCTACTTGGCATGGATTTGTAGACACCTCATTACATCAAAACCTAGGCTCTAATACTACTTTGTTATGAGTCGAACCACGGCTTGGTCATGACAGGCATCCCAAGTCTACTGAGGACTAGAGGCCGCCCCTTGAGCTTATTCCAGTACAACTAAGATCACCTAGAGGCAAATGAATACCAATATAAGACACAATGTAATAAGAAATCCAAGAAGGATCCGTATCAGATCAATATCCAAAACAATCCATAATACCCATGTCCATAGTATCCACAGAGCCTCTAACAAAATTGAGTACCAATAAAGTGTCGGGACATTCCCCCCAACTATAGAAAAAACATGTGGGGAAATACAGTCTATGACATGAGAAACCAAATATGAAATAAAGTCTTTTGAACGATGGAAGCTCACAACTTCAAGTGAACTCAAGAACTAAAGATGAACCCCTGATCACTATGCAGGAGGAGTAGAAGTATGGCCAGTTCCTACATCACCTGGGGATACAACATTTGATGACGTTTAGCAGTTAGAGTGCTAACATGTAACTCAACGATAAGTGAAGAAATAATGCCATGCATAGTAATTTAGAAATAGTCAAAACTCATGCACATCATTAAAGGCAAACACACACACACACACACACATATATATATATATATATCAAATGTCAGGGTAGGGAACAAGGCATAACATGGATGTTTAAAAGTATTAACCTAGACTATGTATCTTAACCATCATATAATAGTACCCACGATCTATATGGGCCTTATCTCTCACTCCTAATCGCGTCTTGGTTCGTGTAGCCGCATGAATGGGAGAATAATCTCATATGCATGCACGAGGGACTTGAACCTCCCAATCATATACTAAGGTAACTTAAGAACCTGATCATGTAATGTAATATGGGGGACTCAAATCATCCAATCATATAATAAGGTGGACTAAAACCACCTGGTCTTAGTAAGGAGACTTGAACCCTCAAGCCATTTCGACCCCTGCACTGGTTAGTGCAGTTTCCAGTATTGCCTCCCCAAGACTTTTACCTTCCACGGTTAGCTACACAATCCTCTCTTAAGCTAAGTTAAAACATTTAACACCCATTCCCATTAATGGAATCAATTATGCATTAAGACATTCCATCGGTATTGTCATACCAATATCACGTGTAAGTTCATTACTATGCCATATCAATTTCTTAGCCATTTGGGATTCTAAACTATTAAATAAATTGACATTCACATGGGGAATCCATATACACCAAGTTTAATAAAATCAAACCATGGTTCATTAACATTTTATACCAATGCATTAGTTCAAGTGAACAAGTCAAACTATGTGAAAAAATCAAATTTATTGTCAATTTCACAAACTGGTTGAAGGCACATTATTTTCAAGCCATAAATCGAGGCAAAATCATCAAATTGGTGTTTAAACATGACTCCTTAGTTTATTCACCATTACCATGTACCCCACAATGTTCAAAATCATTAATGAAGCATGAAAATTATATAATAAATCATGGAAAAATCAATTAAAAGACTAATCATGTCAAAAACCCCTCAACTATACCAAAACCAACATCAAAACTATGCATTTATAATCAATTCATGCCATTAAGAAAATTATAAGTATAGGGAAAGATATACATGACTTAATTGAAAAAAATTTAAAGAAAACCACACCTTAGGACCCTAGATGATCACCTCCTTGAACCCTAGTCTTGACTTAAAAAGGGAAATTTGAGAGAGGATGTTTAAGAGTAATGAGAGTGACTTTCGTATATTGAAAAATGATAAAAATAGGTCCTTATAGTGATTAAAAGTAGTTTATAGGTGAAAGTAACCCTTTACCACTAATCTCACTTTAAAAAGAAAAAAACAACCCAAAATTACTATAGGTTCATAACACGGACCTCATCATGGAGGCTATCCTCCGTGACTCAAATCCTATCACAGAGACTCAGCCTTCGTGACACGGAGGCTATTGCGGAGACTATCCTTCATAAAACGGGGCTATCACGGAGCCTTACTGCCTCCGTGACTCAAATTTTCCCCGAATCCCATCCTAAAATTCTAAAATCTTCTTGTTAAATGACCCAAAACTTCCTTGAACCCTGTCCAAAAATTCCATAACACTTCTGATTACACTTTTAGCATCCCCGAACATAATGTAAGTCAAAAATTGACATTTTAAGCACGGGAAGGTCAAAAATAAAATTCCCAAAATTTGGAGGGAATTATAGTTATCTTGGTTGTTGGTTCACAGAGTAAATACTATGACTATGGTCTTCTGAGCCTCTAGTCGCTTACCTAACTTAGCCCCATAACTATATCATTGAGCGGTGATGTGCGAACTAAGTTTAATTCATTAATAATCAATCCCATAATTGAACCCAAAATTAAACTTAAGTATATTCCTATCCTAAGTGAAAATCATAACTCCATTCAAGTGAATTTACAATCCTATTCTATTCATCCCACGTACTACCTTATTATTCGTCCTTTTAGGTTCATAATGGAGCTAAGTATGTATTCTAAGGGCCATGAATCCTTAAAATAGTGATAACAAGGATAAATAAAAAACTAAAAATGATAAACAATCACAACCAAATAAATTTATAATAACAGAACTCATGTTCTTGGCCTTAACCTCGAAAAAGGGTGTTTAGCCGATCATTAACATAATCGTAATCACAATGATTGAATACAAGTTAAAATACATAAACAAAGAAAAGTAGTGGAATAAAAAACCTAATTGAAGTTTTATTCATCCTCCTTTAAAGTACCAAAGGCATCCAAGGTGTGAAACTTAACAACTAAGTGTCTTATTAATACTTAGCCACAAACTGCCGATTTTAACTTAGGGTCGTGCCAAACCCTTATCCTAGTGATAGGGTCCGTGACACGCCCTAATTATGGTGATATATTGGAATTGCTCATTTAGGATTCCCCAAAGGCTGTTTCATGGACCTAACACAGTGCCTAAGGTCCATGGCATGCCAAAGACTCCAAAACGTCCATTTTTTGACAAATCTTGTCCCATGCGTTTGCCTATCCTTTCCAACCCTTATGGTGTAGTTTAAAATAGATTTACAGCTTGTGTATCATACTTATATGATCATTATAAACTCACCAAGTATCCTATATCATAAAACACCAAAAATTAGAGCTCAAAACAACATACAATCTAAGACTATGAACTAGTAACTTAAGCTAAGACTACTAGTTTTGTCCTTTTGATCTTTAACTTAGTGTTAAGTCTCTTGTCCTATTTCAATTAAACCATAAAACTATAACAAGTTATTCCATACATGATTACACAATTATACCCTTACTAATTCGTTACACACATGTCACAATCGGATGTATGAGTCATAATGACACCTACCACAACCCACCAATAGGTAAGCTAACACCGTAACCAAGAGCTATTGCAATGGGTTACCTTGGTAGAAACGTCCAACATGGACCCTATGTAAGAGCATAATATAAACGATAACATTAGACAACTAATACAAATGATATTCAAATGCTAATACCATGACCTGATAGTATTAATACAAGAGCTTCTAAACTTGACAATAGGAATTTACAATCTCAAAGTCTAAACTGTCTTAGATAGTCCCATACATTTGTCTCGAAAGCAAAAGACAAATAAAAATAGAGGGGAAAGAGGGAAAAGCATACTCCAAACGCTCACCCTATCTCCAAATAGTCAATGGGTACGAACTAGCTCAACGATGGCAATTAGAACTTGGGTCTGCACCAAAAAGGTACAGAAGTGTAGTATGAGAACTAAAACACGGGTACTCAGTAGGCATCATCGACTGAGCTAAATTATAATATAAAGACGATATAAAGTAAGACAATAACTTAAAGTCAAAGTGTAGGATTGAACCTAAATCTTCTTTGAAACACTGTATAAATAACTAATCAACTATATCAAAAGTATGACATTCTATATCCGCATATACCATAACTTCAAAACAACATGTGTAATCATTTCAAAAGCATAAAGCCGCATAGGCATACAATAATAACCATGTAGTTATAGTAATCAACACCAACCATCATTAGTATGTAAAGCACACAAAATTACCACGACGTCCCATACCGCCGGGAAGTACACGGAAAAGAACATAACAAAGAACTCGTCACGGCGTCCCATACCACTGGAGAGTACACCAAAAAAAGACAATCAAAGAAATCATCACGACGTCCTATACCACTGGAGAGTACACCAAAAGATCAAACCATCAATATATAAAGGAAAAATTATACAATTACTTACCCAAAATCGTGGATCCATATTTCCATCATGATACACTACTAACTTGGAGCGTATCAAATCTGCCACAAAATCAGTCCAAACACACTACAATTCCGAGAGCTTGAAGATAACAACTCCAATATGTGAAGACAACAACAATCACGAAATTTGGAAGAAATACCAACACCAAAACAGTAGCTACACAAGGAGAACAAGAAGGTAACAATAACATTAAACAATGGTTCAACAACACAAGATGATAGATTACAAGAGTACAATGTTAACAACAAGAACAACAAATGGTAGTAACTATAGTGAATCGAAAATCAGCCCCACACGGCTTCACTATGTTACTACAAAGTTTCAAGAGTACAAAATGAAAGATAGTAACTTGACACAAAGATATCTTAGAATCTATGAACCCTAACTTGAAGATAGGACCCTAAGACCAAAAGATTTCAGTACCAAGTTCTTACTTAGACCAAGAGGAACTCATGAACCTCAAGATCTCAAGTTTCTAGCCAAGAAACAACACAAGTGTAACTACACTTGTTGGACAGATTTCAGGTTCTACTCTCAAGAACAAGAGAGAGAGAAATATTCAATGTTACAAGACTTGTTGTTGTGAAATATGAAGAATGAACTAAGTGCTGAAAATAACCCTAATAGCATCTATTTATATTACACACAAAATGAAGGAAAAATGACCTTCCTACCCTTCAGTCATGGGGTGCCCTTAGAGTGTAGTTTATTACACTTCAAGGTTCATTTTCACACTTAAAAACGTTGAAGCTCTTTGGCGGATCAAGTACCAACTCACACGCAGCCATTTGCATGAATATGGCTTGTAGTTTTTGTAACTCCCGAGCTTGGCTTCGTGTGAATGGTCGAGAACGTATTGGACAGCTTTGTACACCCGTATCATCCTCTCCATCTTGAGAGGAATTTGACCTCAAATTCAGCATTTGGTCATCCTCAACCGTATCCACTAGAGAAAGATCACACACGTTGAAAGTGTTGTGCACTTGGTATTCCGGGGGAAGGTCAATCTTGTAGGCATTATCATTGATCCGCTCAAGTACTTGGAATGGACCATCGCCTCTTGGCATCAATTTGGACTTTCTTTGAGACGGAAACATATCCTTTCTAAGGTGAACCCACTCCCAATATCCCGGTTCAAGAATGAGTTTCTTTCTCCCCTTGTTGACTCTCCTTGCAATGTCTTGATTTTTCTTCTCAAGTCGAAGCCGCACCTTCTCATGTAACTTTTTCATCGAATCAGCCCGCTTGCTTCCATCTAAGCTAATCATAACATCACTAGGCAAAGGAGTTAAATCCAAAGGGGTAAGGGGGTTGAGGCCATATATGCACTCAAAGGGAGTCATTCCCGTACTTGAGTGTATGACACGATTATATGCAAACTCAATCAATGGTAAGTGTTCCTCCCAAGAAGTCAATTTTCCTTTTACCATGGAACGTAGCATAGCACCCAAAGTCCTATTTACTACTTCCGTTTGACCATCAGTTTGTGGGTGGCAAGATGTAGAGAATAACAACTTGGTTCCAAGCCTACCCCACATGGATTTCCAAAAGTGACTTAGGAACTTAGAGTCCCTATCACTCACAATGATCCTCGGAACACCATGCAACTTGACAACATTATCAACAAACAAAGAGGCCACACTAGGTGCATCATCACATTTAAAGCAAGGAATAAAGTGTGCCATCTTAGAAAACCGATCGACCACAACAAAGATACTGTCCCGACCTCGTCTAGTCCTAGGCAAACCTAACATGAAATCCATAGATATGTCAAGCCAAGGGCGTAAAGGAGTGGGCAGCGGGGTGTACAACCCATGAGGTAGGAGCCGGGATTTGGCTCCTTTGCAATCTATGCATTGGCCACAAATCTTGGCCACATCCTTGTGCATTTTTGGCCAATAGAATTGCTCCTCCAATATTCCAAGGGTCTTTTTGATCCCAAAGTGACCCATTAGACCGCCATTATGTGCTTCCCTCACAAATAACTCTCTCCAAGAACTGGAGGGTACACACAATCGTCTACCTTTAAACAAGTATCCATCAAACTTGGCATAAGGATTTGAACCCCTAGACAAATCCCACTTGTCCCTACCCATTTCTTCGCATTCCCTAAAGATAGGAGCAAAGTGAGGGTCCTCGGGATACAATTCTTTCAAACTCTCAAAACCAATTAATTTAGAAGATAATGTTGACACAAGAACATGTTTTCTAGACAAAGCATCAGCTACTACATTGTCCTTACCCTTTTTGTATTGAACAACATAAGGGAAGGTTTCAAGAAACTCAATCCATTTTGCATGCCGCTTGTTAAGCTTGTCTTGTGCCGGAAGATGCTTCAAGGATTCATGGTCCGTTCGGATCACGAACTCCTTGGGCCACAAATAGTGCTGCCAAGTGGCCAAAGCTCGAATCAAGGCATACAACTCTAGATCGTACGTGGAGTAGTTTAGAGTTGCTCCTTTGAGCTTTTCACTAAAATAAGCAATGGGTTTTAGATCTTGCATCAAAACAGCCCCTATGCCCACTTTACTAGCATCGCACTCAACTTCGAATATCTTATCAAAGTTGGGCAATTGTAATAAAGGCGCGGAAACGAGCATAGCTTTCAAGGTTTCAAAAGCCTTAGCTTGCTCTTCACCCCACTTGAAGGGTTGTTCTTTTCGAATGACCGCGGTTAAAGGAGCGGCTATGGTGCTGAATCCTTTGACAAACCTTCTATTAAAACTAGCTAACCCGTGGAAGCTTCTTACTTCACTAATGGTTTGTGGGGTTGGCCAATTTTTGATAGCATCTATCTTGGATTCATCCACTTCAACCCCTCTTGAACTAACAAAAAAACCCAAGAAAACAACTTCATTAACACCAAAAGTGCACTTCTCCAGATTTGCATACAACCTTTCCTTTCTAAGGACATCAAACACACATTGTAAATGCATCACATGCTCATCAATTGACTTACTATAGACCAAGACATCATCAAAGTAAACAACAACAAACTTTCCAATAAATGGCTTCATCACATGATTCATTAGCCTCATGAAAGTACTTGGAGCATTTGTTAGGCCGAATGGCATAACCATCCATTCATAGAGACCAAATTTAGTCTTGAAGGTGGTTTTCCATTCATCATCGGGTTGCATTCTTATTTGGTGATAGCCACTCCTTAAATCAATCTTGGAAAATAAACACGAACCATTCAATTCATCAAGCATATCATCTAACCTAGGGATAGGGTGACGATATTTTACCGTAATCTTATTGATGGCTCGACAGTCCACACACATACGCCATGTTCCGTCTTTCTTAGGCACCAGTAGCACAGGAACCGCGCACGGACTCATGCTCTCCTTGATATACCCTTTGTTGAGGAGTTCCTCAACTTGACACTGCAATTCTTTGGTGTCCGTAGGGTTGCTTCTGTAAGCCGGCTTATTTGGCAATTGTGAGCCCGCCACAAAGTCAATTTGATGCTCAATTCCCCGAAGCGGGGGCAATCCTTGCGGGAGTTCTTTGGGAAATACATCTTCATAATCCTGCAACACACAAGAAATCAAAGGAGAAATAGAAGAATTAGTGGGGTTAGTATTAAAACAATGAGCCAAAAGAAGCATCGGCATGTCCACATCATAATCCAAGAAGAGTTCCTTCTTTCTAGCCAACATCACCATGTTTTCTTGCCCATTTGATGTGGAGGCAGTCCCGGAAATCCCTACTGCCCCACCCACGGTTTTCCCCTCCTTTTCACCACTTTCGGGTTTCTTTCCCTTCTCCTTCAACTCCCTCATCTTTTGATGTAATTCATTCACTTGTGATGGCAAAAGAGGATAAAGAGTGACCTTTCAACCATCCTTCTCAAGTGAGTATCGGTTGGTCCTCCCATCATGTTTGGTAGACCTATCATATTGCCAAGGTCTACCTAACAACAAATGGCATGCTTGCATTGGTATCACATCACAAAGCACTTCGTCTTGGTAGTTCCCTACCTTAAACCGTATCACACATTGCCTCATGACCTTCAATTCACCGCATTCGTTCAACCATTGCAACTTGTAAGGGCTAGTATGAAGTGAAGTTGGTAATTTCAGAAAGTTCACCATAGCGACACTAACGACATTCGCACAACTACCACTATCAATCACCAAAGTGCACACATTCCCCTTTACAAGGCATTTAGTATGGAATAGATTTTCCCTTTGGCTAGGGTCGTTTATTGCCTTACTAATCATAGCGCGTCTAACTACAAAGTTTGGAATAACACACTCCCCTTCTTGTGGGTAAATAACTTCACCATCATCATCAAGTGGCCTATTTCCAGTTTCCTCTCCATCTTGAGGCTCGGCCTCATCCTCCTCTTTTTCAAGACCCACCTCCTCACCAAGGTAATATAATTTCCCTTCCCGTAGTATCACGTTGCGTCGATTTGGACATTCATTGGATTTATGTCCCCAACCTTGGCACTTGAAACATTGGAATCCTTTTGGGTTTGGATACTTGTGAACTTCTTGTTTTAGAGGAATTTTGTGGACTGTTTTGGGCTCGGGCAGCCTTGTAGTCGCGGGTTGGTCCTTGTTTTTGGGCCAACCAGAAGAGGATTGAACCACGTCCTTGCTTCTAGGCCATCCCGAGGTGGATTGTCCCCTTGCCTTGAGCGACGACCTCTCTTTAAGCTCCCTTTTAATCTCAAGAGCCGCTTGGAAAATACCTTCAACGGTATCGAATTTGTGAAGCATCAAATGAGTGGAGATCTCTTTGTTCAACCCACACTTGAACCGGATGATGTCATGACTGATTTGTTCCCCACGATGATCAAGCTTCAACATGAGTTGTTGAAACTCATCATAATATGCCATCACACTTTTATTGCCTTGACGTAAGTTGTATAATCTAGCAAGTAATTCATGGCGATAACTCTCGGGAAGGTACCGTTGCCTCATCAAGTACCTTAACCGAAACCAAGGTGGTGGCTGCCCATCAACTAATTCATCACCAAAACGCTTGACGTACTCCCACCAAGTGTTGGCATAACCCTCAAAATGAGCTATGGCATAACAACTTTTCTTTTCTTCCGAGATATCATTAACTTGAAAAACTTTGTTACAAGTTGATTCCCATGCTAAGTAGGCCTCGGGGTCACTTTCACCCTTAAAGATAGGTAAGCTCAATTTGATGGTATTTATGCCTACGTCTCTTTCTTGGTGTCGATTTCCCCTTTCTCCATACCCTCGGTACCTCCTTGGATCAACACGGCCCCTTCTTAGCTCCTCCTCTCTCATGTAAGCATCATCAAAGGCTCCATATCCATCATACTCCTCTCTACCATGTTCCTCAAAGTGAGCTGGTCGGTTTAGGTGATTTGGAATCTGATTTGGAGGCATTGGGAGTTGTGGAGGTGGTGGTCTTTGATTTGGTGGAGTTTGGTAAGGTACATTCAGATTTTGTGGAGGTAATGGATGGCTACATCCTTCTTGTGGAATTGGAGGAGTTTGGGAATGGCGTGGTCTATTCGCTTCTTGGTTTGGAGGGAAAGTAGTGGTATGATTTGTGGCATTTAGTGGGGCTAGAGGTGGATTCATTATTTGGTGCAATGTTTCTGGTGAGATAGTTATGGATGAAGTTCTTTCACGCCCACTTGAAGGAATATGATGAGGAGTGGATGGACGAGAGTTCCTTTGACTCTCCACTTTCTCCAATCTCCCACTTATCGTAGTCAAATCTCCCCTCATTGCCCCAACTTCCGTGTTCAACCTCTCTAAACTTCTGGTAATGGCCTCAAGTGTGGCCTTCATAGTGTCTTGTTCAGTAGTACCCCCACTTTGGGATATGCTTCCTTCCATGTCAAGGTGTTACCTACACAATCAGCAAACAAGTTAGCGTTAAACCTCTCCTCACTCACACTCTCTCGGTTCACTCACACTTGAGCTCCACAAATGTTGTAGATTGGCTAGTAACCGTGAATCCTTAAGATATGAGTAAAGCTCTTGTCCGGAGTGGATTCTTGTTTGAAACTCAAAGAATTCTCGACGGACTGGAGTTAAGAAGTTACAACGTATTCAAACGAATAAAAGCACCCAACTAAACGTGGACACGAACAAGAGAATTCAAAAGGACTAATTGACAACCTAGTAGGAGTGTACTAGCATGTTAATTAGTTCTAGAACCAAGTAATGAAACTAAGAATCAACAATTAGAAACTAGAAAACCTAAAGTTGAGCTTATTAATGACGTGAACAGTAGCCAATGGGTGACGTGAACAGTAGCAAATGGGTGATGTGGCAGCATGCAATTGGTCTTGGTCCCACACAATTTAAGCACCAATTCTGAAATTTAAATCTTTACACAATTTGGAAAGGATGACAATTGGTCTTGGAGGGAAAACATAAATCTTGAAATAAGAAAAGTACCTTGTCCCACAACACTAGGTTCTTGAAATAAGAAAAAGGTAACACTAGGTTCTTGAAATAAGAAAAAAGTTGCTGAAAAGTAGAAGCCTAGTCTAAGAAATGATGGGTTCAAGGCTTCTCACAACATGCTTTACAATTTTCAGCTTCAACTCTTGAATTTATATCACACTTTTTGGTTGTCTAAAGTTGTAAGAAAAGATGAAGAACTTGATGAACACCACAACAACCTTCAAGAACTCAACAACAACTTCTTCAAAACACAACACAACACCACATATTGTCAACAACAAGTAACAACAAACAGCCAGCCACAAGGCACCACAACTATGGTCAATATTATAAGCTCAATCTTTAGATCTTGACACCTTTTGTGTTGGTGAGAAAGAAACCAACACTAGGAACACTCTATACAAGAAAAATACTACAAGATCTAGCCAAAAAAACAAGAAAATCTCGGCCCATACAACAACATATCACAATTTTTGGCCAAGAAAACAAAGGTAGCAGATTTGACTATTTCTGAAATTTTCAGATTTCAGTTTTTTTTTTTTTTTGTAGTTTTCAAGTCTCAAGCCCAAGATTGATCTTGTTAGAACAAAATCAAAGATGGCTTTGATAACAAATGATACACTACTAACTTGGAGCGTATCAAATCTGCCACAAAATCAGTCCAAACACACTACAATTCCGAGATCTTGAAGATAACAACTCCAATATGTGAAGACAACAACAATCACGAAATTTTGAAGAAATACCAACACCAAAACAGTAGCTACACAAGGAGAACAAGAAGATAACAATAACATTAAACAATGGTTCAACAACACAAGATGATAGATTACAAGAGTACAATGTTAACAACAAGAACAACAAATGGTAGTAACTATAGTGAATCGAAAATCAGCCCCACACGGCTTCACTATGTTACTACAAAGTTTCAAGAGTACAAAATGAAAGATAGTAACTTGACACAAAGATATCTTAGAATCTATGAACCCTAACTTGAAGATAGGACCCTAAGACCAAAAGATTTCAGTACCAAGTTCTTACTTAGACCAAGAGGAACTCATGAACCTCAAGATCTCAAGTTTCTAGCCAAGAAACAACACAAGTGTAACTACACTTGTTGGACAGATTTCAGGTTCTACTCTCAAGAACAAGAGAGAGAGAAATATTCAATGTTACAAGACTTGTTGTTGTGAAATATGAAGAATGAACTAAGTGCTGAAAATAACCCTAATAGCATCTATTTATATTACACACAAAATGAAGGAAAAATGACCTTCCTACCCTTCAGTCATGGGGTGCCCTTAGAGTGTAGTTTATTACACTTCAAGGTTCATTTTCACACTTAAAAACGTTGAAGCTCTTTGGCGGATCAAGTACCAACTCACACGCAGCCATTTGCATGAATATGGCTTATAGTTTTTGTAACTCCCGAGCTTGGCTTCGTGTGAATGGTCGAGAACGTATTGGACAGCTTTGTACACCCGTATCACATCATGACCTCTTACCGAGGTCTACAATCATCATCCAAACCATATTTATATACAACAAACCGATATCACCATGACATAGATATATAGTCACTCATTCTCTATTTCATTAACGAACTCCAAGTCTAGTCTATATTAGCTAATCACCAAATCCATGTAGCACTAGTTAACAAGTCTTATAGTTTACTACTAGCCATTTGAATAAGGAAAAGCTACAAGTTACCAATGCCATTATTTAGTCACCTATCTGAAGGCCATTATCTAGTTAGGAACCTTATTATATAAGTCGTTAATTAATCCACCACAGCATCTCACACTAGATGTCAACTTAACTTTTCATCATACAATGCTAAGACCTATATCATTAGACATATTATAACCTTAAGACTAGTTTCCATATTTTAACCAAGTAAGGTCCACCAACTAGTTTACTAGGTTTCTAGCCCACCAGTCATAGCCATTTATTAGAAACAACTAGTTTTCACATAAACCACTTTACTAGGCCAAATTCCATAACATGACCATTTATCCAAGACAAGTAGATTTACTAGGTGAGCCCTAGATTCTACATAAGACTACATATATCAATAAGCCTTAACACAATATTTGGCATAATCCACTACTAAGTTACTAACTAGCATCAATATGGGCCATACCTCTTAACTAGTGATTAGTGACAAAGAATGACTATCAATTACCAAGGAAGACATCATGTCTCGAATACATCAACGTTTATCCACACACGGCATAACCTCACATATATACATATGCACTTATATAAACTTTCCCGATATCATCATAACATCACACTTCTTCCGGATTCACCAGGTATCATCATAACATTATAACCTCTTTTAGATTCACTGGGTATCATCATAACATCACTACCTCTTCCTAATTCACTGGGTATCAATATCATCTCAATAGTCTTCTACGGACTTGAACCGGGTATCAATATCATCATAATATCCTCTGGTCTTTCCAGGTATAAATATGCCAACACAGTAGCATCCTTCGGACTCAAATCGGGTATCAATGTCATCATGATATCCTCTGGCCTTGTCGGGCATCATCATAGTATCAATATTTCTTCCAGATTCACTGAACATCATCATAATATTAACAATATTTTTAAGGCAACAATATACACACATATATGGCCAAAATCAATAAATATACGCAAGTTCACAATAATTGAGTAATAGAGATATAAGATACATAAACCATCATACTTTATTACTAGTTAGTACAAGACATGTGAGTAGAAGCATAAGCATGAGTATCTAGATGATATAAACAATTTCCATCTTTCCATGTCTATCCATCACATGGCAATAAGACAACCAATTAAGTATACACATTTTTCCAACCATCGCACTTATTCATAAACTGACAACATGGTTTAACCCTTATAATCTCAATAACGTAATTTAGATGCTCATCAAGTATCTAGGTCGCTAAGGAATCTCGTAGTTAAAGTTTAAAGTGGGTCAAGTCCCACACCTAAATCCCAATAATGCTAAGGCTAACTTCTAATAGGACAAACTTCTACCCGGAATTATTCTAGGTTATCTAAATCATACCATAAGGACTTATCAATCCTTCCTAAGCCTATCGGGGAAATCTTATTCAAACATTCCTTCAAAGTCAACCCAACACTAATGTCAATCCATAATTAAGCAATATCTAAGCAAATATTCTCTTAAGGTCATCGAACAACATCATTCTCATATAGTAGAGTAACTAAAGTGTTCTCATACTATTTATGAGACTATACGTAGAACTCTCCAAGGTTCTAAGCTAAAGGTCAACAATCATACTTTTACAAGTATAACAACCTATGAGAATTCACTAATCCCAAGAATCATCATTCAACAATTTATCATCTAAAAACCTCGCCCAATCTCACAAGATATCAACAATTATATTACAACCAAACTCAATTTAACTACGGGTAAGCCTAACCTACCTTGAGTCTAAGCAATTCACGATTCAACAAGCTTTTCATTTCCCTTTCTTAAAGCTTCCTCTTTCATGATCCAAGTTATCAACAACACAATCTAAGCAATACGACAAGAATCATAATACCCATTATGACACCATTATGCCATGGGTACATTAAAACCCAAGTGGGTTCCACCTTTGGAAAATGAGTTTGTGAGACCAACCTGTTACTCACATATCATTAAGGAGTTATAACCCTCAACTAATTTGAATAAATCAAACAAAATTGGGGCTCAATTTAAGTCTTAAGACCTTAGGGGTTTTGGGTCAAACATTCAAGAAATCAATACCAAACTAGAAAGAACCATACCTTAAATTTGTAGAAAGATTTGATTTCACAAGTTGATTAAGTTTCCAATCATCCCACAAGACTCACTTGGAAGATTTTTCACACTATTAGGGTTTAAGCTCAAGAGGGAGGCACAAAATAGAAAAAATCTCATCCAAGACAGCCATTAAATAGGCTTTGCCCACGCTCGGGTAGCGCGGTCGTGCCCTCTGACTAGCTGCGGTCGTGGCACCACATTCGCACACTAGCCTTCGCGATCGCGACATCTTGTTCAAGTCCAGGCAATGCTAAAGCTTGGAACTTGGTTCCAAGATTTGGCCAATGCCTCAAGATTCATTCAGAGTCCGATTCAAGCAAATGTAATATGTAATCACATAGATTTCAACGCTCCAGATGCGTTGGCAAAGTCAAATTTTGCACTTAAGGTCATTTTACTGAAAGTTTTGCTCAGTGGCCAACTATAACCAATAGGGACTTCAAATTGAGAAAGTGATTCTAATAACCAAACATACCGCCAAGTAACCGATCTATCGATTTTGACAAATGACAAATGAATTGGGGCGACTATTGAAAAGATCTATTGGCGAAATAAGCAAGATACAGACAATGACCTGCAGGGTCATTACAACAACCACTACTAAGGAAATTTTTTCCTTGAAATTTAATGACAAAAAATACCTGGTGTCTCAAACAAGCGAGGATACTAGGCGAACATCTCACTCTCAATCTCACAAGTAGCCTCTTTTACTGGGCTGTGTCTCCACTGATCCTTGACTACCAGAATCACCCTAGTATACAGTCTCCTCACATCACTAGCCAAAGTCAACACGAGCTCCTCCACAAAGGTCAACCAATCGTCCAACTGGATCGAGTCCCATCTAAGTACATGTGAAGGATTAGGAATATACTTTCACAACATAGAGACATTAAAAACCAGATGAACAACGAGAAAGTCTGGAGGTAAAGATAACTCATACGCTATCTTGCCAACTACATGGAGAATATCGAAAATACCAATATAGCGAGGGCTAAGCTTACCCTTCCTTCCAAATCTCATCACACCTCTCATAGGTGAAACATAAAGGAGCACATAATTACTAACTTTGAATCTCAAAGCACGGAGTCTACGATTGGCATAGGCCTTCTGCCTATCTGGGTTTCTCTCAACCTATCCTGAATCACCCTGACTCTATCCAGCGAATCCTAAAGCAAGTCTGTACCACAGGGTCTAACCTCAGAAGTTTCAAACTTTCTTATAGGGAAACGATCCTTCCTACCATACTAAGCCTCATAAGGCACCATCTCAATACAGGAATGATAAATATTGTCTTAGGCGAACTCTGTCAGTTCTAAGTACTGATCCCACTAACCTCCAAAGTCCTTAACACAAGCGCAAAGCATATCCTCAAGCATCTGAATATCCACTTAGACTGACCATCCATCTATGGATAAAAGACTGTACTCAAATCCACTCGAGTACCCAACTTTTCCTGAAAAGATCTCCAAAATGTCAAAGTAAATATAGAACCATGGTTTGATATGATGGACTCAGGGACCCCATGAAAATGAACTATCTCTCGAACATAAATCTAGGCTAATCTTTCAGCACTAAAGGTAATCTGAATAGAAATGAAATGGGCTAACTTGGTCAAATAATCTATAATAACCCAAATACTATCGTGACCACAAGAAGTATGGGGCAAACTACTAATGAAGTCCATTGTAATCTATTCCCATTTCCACTCGAGAATGGGTAATCTGTGAGTCAAACCGCCGAGATGCTGATGCTTGGCCTTAACCTGCTGACAACATAGGAAATGAGCTATAAAGTCTGCCACATCCTTCTTCATACCATCCCACCAGTATAACTGCCTCAAATTTCTAAACATCTTAGCATTACCGAGATGAATAGAATATCTAGAGCTGTGAGCCTCATGCAGAATCGATGGAATCAAATAATCGATTGGGGAACAAAAATATAACCCTGAAATCTCAAGATACCCACAAAATCCATGGTGTGTTTCCCAAACTCACCACTCACTACTGGATCACAGAGAAGGCAAAATTTACTATCCTCGAATAGACTGTCATGAATCTCCTCAAACAAGAAGGAACCCGCCTCCACACAAGCCAAAATCTTTACAGGATCTGAAATATTAAGGCCAACCATCGAATTGGCTAAGGACTAGATATCCTATGCCAAGGGCCTATGAGAAACTAAAATACAAGACAAACTACCCATACTCACTGCCTTATGACTCAAGGCATCAACGACAACATTCACCTTACCCGGATGATACAACATATAAATACCATAGTCCTTTAGCAATTCTATCCATCTGCGCTGGCGAGTATTAAGCTCTCGCTGGCCAACTCTAAATCATGAGTGGGGTAGTTACGCTCATACACCTTAATCTGTCTAAAAAAATAAGCAATGAAACAACCTTGGTGAATCAAAGCACATCCAAGTCCAACACCAGATGCATTACAAAAAACTGTGAATCCTTCATCCTCAATAGAAAGAGTTAACACTGAGGCTGAAGTAAGACAATCCTTGAGCTTTCCAAGGGTCAACTCAAAAACCTTGGACCATTAAAAAGGAATTTTCTTCTGGGTTAATCTAGTCATAAGGGATGAAATAGTAGCAAAGCTCTCATTAAAATGATTATAATAACTAGCCAAGCCAATAAAACTATGAACCTCAATCGGACACGTAGGCATAGATAGACCAATCACGAGTCACTAAAATCGTAGTTGGATCTACCATAATACCTTTCTTGGACATCACATGTCCAAGAAATGACATTGACTCAAGCCAAAACTTACAATTGGAGACTTAGCAAGAGGCATATGTTCACACAAAATCTGGGGCACAACCATTAAATGCTACATATGCTCCTCACTACTCCTCGAGTACACAAGAATATCATTGATGAACACAATAACGAAGGTGTCTAGATAAGGTCTGAACACATGGTTCATCAAGTCCACAAATGCGACTAGGGCATTAGTCATCTCAAAACACATCACCAAAAACTCATAGTGACCAAAATGGGTCCTAAAGGCCGTCTTTGGGATATCCTTAGCCCGAATCCTCAACTGGTAATAACGGACCTCAAATCAATCTTAAATAAAAATACAACTGCTCCCTGAAGCTGGTCAAACAAACCATCAATACGAGGCATAGGATAGCAACTTTTCACCATTACCTTTTGTTACAGTAGCTTCGATTTAAACCCCCTTTTTCCAGCTGTATTACTCCTTCTTTTTGCTATATTTTAAATCCTGTACACTTCACAAACACATAAAAAATGCACTAGAACAACTCAATAATTTAACTAATGTTTTACAATAACACACCATGAGTTTTCTCCTACTAGCACCTGATTTATAGTCACGACACGACTCAGATATCTCGATTACTCAAACTTCATCGAGATAGATAGTATCAATACTCTTTATCGAGTCCATTTGATTGATATACAGTTTCACAAATTGCCCATTTACCTTGAAGATAGTTTTTTCTTCATTTTCAAGTTCCATTACTCCAGATGAGTAGACTTGACTCACTTTAAATGGCCAAACCATTTGGATTTAAACTTACTTAGAAATAGTTTGATTCTGGAGTTGAACAAAAGAACCAAGTCACCTCTCTGGAAATCCCATTTTTCAATCCTGCAGTCGTGGTACTTCTTCATTCTTTCTTTGTACAGATCAGCTCGATCATAAGCTCCAAGACAGAACGCATCCTTCTCATTTAGCTACCCTAGTCTCTTATTTGCTGCCTCATTCTAATTCAAGTTAAGCCGCTTCAGTGCCCACAATGCTTTATTCTCTAGCTCAATCGTCAAATGGCATTCCTTGCAATAAACTAATTGGTATGGCGACATGCCAATAGGTGTCTTGAAAGCCTTTTGATATGCCCATAAGGCATCATCCAACTTTCTAGACGAATCCTTTCTGCTAGCATTTACAGTCTTGGCAAGGATATCTTTGATTTCTCGATTAGAGATTTCCACCTACCCACTAGTTTATGGGTGATATAGTATAGCCACTTTATGCTTCTTAACTCCATATTTTGCCAAGGTGGCTCTAAATATTTTGTTGGAAAAGTGTGATCCTCCATCACTGATAATTATACGTGTTACCCTGAAGCGAGACAAGATGTTTTTCCTCAAGAATACAATAACTCTATTCCCTTTATTATCTGTTAGAGCCACTGCCTCAAAACATTTTGAAACATAGTCAACGACCACTAATATTCATCCCAAATGAGCTCACGAAGGGCCCCATGAAATCAATGCCCGAGACATCAAGTAATTCTACCTCCAATATTTTAGACATTGGCATCTCATGGTGCTTTGAGATGGACCCTTGCCTTTGACATTGGTCACACCTCTTCGCGAACTGGTAGGCATCTCTGAATAAAGAGGGACAATAGTAGCCACTCAGAAGCACTTCCAATCACCTGGATAGTGACCTCAAACTGGGAAAGCATGACTCGCTTCCAGTAAAATCAACATATCTACTTCTGGGATGCACCATCTAATAATACGATTCGCACATCGCCGAAAAAGATACGGATCATCCCAGAAGTAATGGTTCACATCATGGAGAAACTTTTCCTTTGATGAAAGGAAAAATTCACTGGAATCACATCACTCACCACATAATTTGCAAAATCAGCATACAAAGGTATTTTCTCCATAACAATAGCCAAGATTTCCTCATCAGGAAATACATCATTGATCTCAAATTCATCTCTAGCTGCTTGTTCCCCTTCAAGCCTAGACAGGTGGTCCGCAACTTGATTTTCGCAACCCTTTCGATCTTTGAATTCAAAGTCAAACTCTTGAAGAAGCAACACCCATCTTATCAACCTTGGCTTCGCATCTTTTTTCACCATCAAATATCTTAAGGCTACGTGGTCAGTGTGGACCACCAACTTGGTTCCTAGAAAATATACTCGGAACTTTTCAAAGGCATAGACAACAACAAGAAGTTCCTATTCTGTGACGGTGTAGTTCTTTTGAGCTCCATTCAGTGCTTTGATGGTGTAATAGATTGGATGAAACAATTTGTCTTTCTTTTTTCCCAACACAGCTCCATGGGCAACACCGTTTACATCACACATTATCTCAAATGGTTTTGACCGATTCGGAGTAACAATAATAGGAGCATCAACAAGCTTCCTTTTAAGGCATTCAAATGCCTTCAAGCAATCATCATCAAAGGAGAATTTGACTTCCTTCTCCAAAAGTTTGCAAAAGGGGTTTGCAATCTTTGAGAAGTCCTTTATAAACCTCCTATAGAAGCCAACATAACCAAGGAAATTTTGCACTCCCTTCACTGAAATAGGAGGTGGAAGCTTCTCATAACCTCAAATTTAGCTCGATCAACTTCAATCCCCTTCGCTGAAATTTTGTGTCCGAGAACAATGCCCTTTTTCACCATGAAGTGGAATTTCTCCCAATTAAGCACAAGATTGAACTCCTCACACTGCTGCAAGACCCTACTCAGATTTACCAAGCAGAGCTTAAAAGAATCACCGGCAACCGAGAAATCATCCGTAAACACCTCTAAGGTGTCTTCAACCATATTAGAGAATATCGATATCATACATCACTAAAAAGTGGCAGGTGTATTACACAATCCGAAAGGCACCCTCTTCAAATAAAATATGCCATATAGGCACATGAATGTCGTCTTCTCCTGATCTTCAGGAGTAATAGAAATCTGGTTGTAACCAGAATACCCATATAAGAAATAGTACCAACCTCTTCCCATGAGTCAATCAACCATCTAATCCATGAAAGGCATTGGGAAGTAGTCCTTTAATGTCCACGAGTTGAGTTTTGTATAATCTATACACACCCTCATCCAGTAACCAACTTGAGTGGAATCAACTCGTTCTTCTTATTAGCCACCACTATCATGCTCGTTTTCTTGGGAACGTACTAAACATGACTTACCCACTAACTATCTGAGATGGGGTACACCACTCCTGCATCTAGCCAGTTAATAATTTCTTTCATCACCACCTCTTGTATAGTTGGGTTAAGATGGCGCTGATGCTTAATAGTCGGGACATAATCCTCCTCTAGCAGAATTTTATGTGTGCATATACCAGGAGGAATACTGATAATGTCAGCTATCGTCCATCTATTAGCCCTCTTATATCTCTTAAGAACAAAAATGAGGGCTTCCACCTGTTGTTCACCTAAGTTAGACACAATAATAATAGGTAATGTATTCCCGCTGCCCAGGAACACATACTTCAAATGACCAGGCAATTCTTTCATCTCCAAAGTGGGTGGCTTTTCAATAGACGCCTTGGCTGGTGGACTGGGATTATTTTTCTAGTCTAAATTTAGCTTTTTTGGTGCATAAAAATAAGACCACATGTCTTTCAAGTCACACACAGTCTCCTCATAATCTTCAATACCGTCTTGATCAAAATTCATTAATACAACAGCTCAAGTCTTAACAACAAATTTTTCTTCTATAGGTACTTCCTGATCCTCCTCATAATAAACATCCACAATAGAAAATAAACTCATATCTTTATATTGTTTCATGAACTGGCATACATCAAATCAAACTATTTCATCATTCAGCCTGAATAGTAGCTTATTTGCCTTTAGATTAACAAGTACACTCTCGGTTGTGAGGAAAGATCTACCAAAGATTATGGGCACCTCAAAGTCTACCTCATAATCGAGAATGACAAAATCAGCTAGAAATATGAAACTGGCCACCTTCACTAATACGTCATATAAAATCCCTATGGGACGCTTCACAGATCTGTCTGCCATAACTAATCTTATTTTTGTGGGAGTAGGATCCCCCAAACCCAGCTTCATATACACAACAAGCGGCATCAAGTTTATGCTGGCTCCCAAATCACAAAGAGCTTTTGCGAACTGAAGAGGCCCAATAGTACATGGGATAGTAAATGCTCCCGTGTCTGCCTTCTTCTTCACTAAAGACCTTGTGGAAATAGAACCACAATGCTAGAGGTTGTCTACCATCTTATAACTAACTGTCCGCTTCTTCGTAACAAGGTATTTTATGAACTTTGCGTACCCGGGCATTTGCTCCAATGCTTTCACCAATGTCAAGTTGATTGTCAACTTCTTAAGCATGGCTATAAACTTTCCAAACTTTGTGTCATCGGCCTTTTTTTTCAACCGATGGGGAAACAGATGAGGTGGTTTTAGGAGTGCAGTAACCACCACTTCAGTCTCCTTTCCTTTGATTTTCTCTAACTCATCAACCTGCTGATGTTTGGATGGTGTATTATCAATAACTTCATCCAATTTTTCAAACTCCACTAGATAAGTTTCTTCATGCTTAATATTCTCTGTAATCATAGCTTTGCCCACAAATGGGACTGGTAATATTATTTCAAGGATTCTGAACTGTATTACTTGGCAAAGTTCCATTCTTTCTCTAATTTAATGGTACTGAGAGTTGGCTTATTTGCTGCTCCAACTGCTTAATAGAAGTAGAGTGTGAGTTTACCAACTGACTCATAAAGGATAAGTCACTCTTCATATGGGGACCCCAGAGTTGGTAGTCTCAACTTCCTTTAATAATTTCTCCATCATTTCCTCCATGGACATCTTGCCAGAGCCAGTTGCAGTATTATTTCTGTTTCTAGGAGCTACATATAGTCCACTCCTATCATTTTTTGTCTTCTTGTTCCCTTGATCTATATCCTTGTAACTATCTTTATTATAATAGTTCCGACCTTTATTTCCTTAGCTATTTCCTTGAAAAGCCCTCTGATTATTTAGATAGTTCGTATCTTCTTCTGAATCAGAATTAGCTCTCCCCTGAGATGCAACAGCTTTTACCTTTTCATTTTTCTAGACAATAGATTCTTAGACAATAAATCCATCTGTGTTTTTAAATGTGCCTTATCATGGTCACGTTATTCCTCCTTCTTGCATTGCTCCACAGTTATACTACCAGACACAGTAGGGCTTGCTACCACAAAATCCCTGGTATGCCAAGATCTACTCTGTTTGGTCATCCGATCAAGCATCTCCGAGGCCTCTAGAAAAGTAAGGTCAACAAATGACCCCCCTGTAGCATTATCCACGACTAGCTTTGCAATAGAGTTCAAAGACCGATAAAGAGTCTCCATTAATTGAATATCCATAATGTTATAGTTTAGGAATTTCATTAGCTTCTTTTTAAACCTCCCCCAGGTCTTATGAAGAGCTTCAGTAGGAAGCTGTTGGAAGTTACTGATTTTATCCCTCAACTGTACCCTTCTGGAGAATAGAAAGAACCTTTCTAGGAAAGCCTCTTTCAATTGCCTCCAGTTGGTTATAAAGTTGGGAGTCAGTTCATTTAGCCATAGTGTCGCCTCCCCAGACAGAGACAATGGAAACAAACACAGGAGAATAGCATTTTGACCCACTCCTAGATTATCAAAAGACTTGAAAATGGTGATAAAATTCACCAAATGCATGTTTGGATCATCTCCCGGAAGACCACCGAACAACCCCTTAAGATGAAAGAGTTGAATCATCGTACTGGTAATATTAAATTTATATCCTGGTGCTAGAGGTGGAGGAATGATAGCTCAAGTTGCACCCACTCCATCCATTCCATCTTCATCATAGTTCAGATCAAATTGCACTGGTTGACGCTCTTGCCTTTTCCAAAAAGGGCGATTTCTGTTTACATTCCGATTAACTAGTGCATCCACACACTCTACAAGCCTTGGATTAATAGGATCTAACAAGTCATCATCCCCTAAATTATTATCATCAAGATTAGGATGATGTGCCTGCTGGCCGTCATTCTACTAATTTACTTGAGCTCTAGCTAGAGCAGCTAGTTTTTCAGCCTCTTGGGGGTCTGTTATTCTGCCTATTAACTATGGTTCTGGATGTATTGGTAATAATGGGGCACCCGATCTCACAATAACTATCCTGCACCAAACAAAATAATAAACAAAAGTAAAATTTAAGAAACTTGACCAAAGGTCAATTAACAAACACAAACTTAATTGACAACCGTATTCCCCAACAATAATGCCAAAATTTGATACGCCTAAATTACAACTCTTGTTAGAGAGTGTAAGCGGTCGCTGTCAAATATAGAACCCAACTGGGTTGGGTGCCGAATCCCACAGGAAATACTGTGTTCACTAAGTATTGTGGTTGTTACTAGACTGTTGATCGAAGGTTCAAGAATAGAGGGGGATTTTGATTTATCAATTATATTCAAATGTTTGTCATAAAAAGTAATCCAATTGTAGGTTGTATTGAAAATAGTAATTCAATAAGAGAAGTCAAACTAGAGTTATGGTTACCAAGATGCTTAAGCAGCTAGGGTTGTGAACTATTTTGAATTCCCAATGAACAATTCTAATTGCAAGAGTAATAGAATTCTATGGTTTACCCATTAGTTTCTCAACCTAAATGAGTATCTTATCCCTTAATTCTTTCAAACTTAAGGAACATATTATTTATTCAACTATATTCTCACATGGGTTGATCTGGTTAAGGAATCTACTCTCTATCCAAAGGTTAAAACCCTTAGATTTATGTAAACCCTTTCTTTTACCAACAAACACTTTTCTGTTCGAACATGTATTGTTCTTGGGCTCACTTTTCAAGTTTGCAACCAAGAAAAGTCATCAAAATGAAGAAGGGTTTGTGCAATATCAATTAATCATGGGAATGTACTAGATTCACAAACCCTAATTAGCTATTTATATCAAGGATCCCATAACCCTAGTTATGACAGCTTATCCACATATTTCCATTACAGAAAGAGAAGAAATCATTGTGTTATTCATAAATTAATTCAGAATTTACTTACAAAAGTCACAATTATTGTTCTTCAATCTTCAATAGAGAAAAAGATAATGGAATCTGGATCCATAATTCTAGAATGAATCTCAGAGAAAAACTACGTAGAATATGTTTTAAGTATAGAAACTCTGATAAAAATAAAAGATAAAAAAAATCCCTAATAAAACCTAAAACTGGGTATTTATATGTTTCCCCGTAAAAAGAATTTAAAATTCAAATAATATAAAATCTGTGTCCAAACTAAATGTCAAAGTGGTGGTCTATCGCAAGACTGACGGTCCACCATTTGGTCCGTTGTAGCTGATCCTGGATGGTTACTTTCTGGTTAATACTGACAGGCTATTTGGTGGTCCATTACAAAACTGGAGGTCCACCATCTTGACTGTCGCTGGTGGTGCTGGAGAGTCTGGTTCTGGATAATCCTGACGGCTGGAGTGGTGGTCCATTGAATGATCGACGGTCCACCAAGTTAGTCATCACTGATCCTTCCAAATGCCTAGTTCTGTTTATTTCTGATGGCCGAAGTGGTGGTCCATCACAGGACTAACGGTCTACCACATGGACTGTCGTTGGGTCTTCAGAGTTCATGGGTTCTACCTCGATCTGACGGTTGAGTTGGTGGTCCATCGCAAAACTGATGATCCACCATTTTGACCGTCAGAAATGTTTTTTCTGCTATTTTTTTGAGTCTTTTCCTTTAATCAGCTCCTTACCCTGAAACACTAAAAACCAGCATTAAATGCAACCTTGGTTGCTTGAAAACATGTAATTTTTCTAAGAAAAAAATGAAAATTTTTCTGTCAAAAGCCAGAACATCAATGCCTTGAAGGAAAGTAAGTCTTTTACCACTAAAAGAAGAAGACGTAGGAAATCTATTATAAAGGAAATAGAAAATTTTAAAACTGTAAAGGTTAGAGAAAATGAGGATATGGATTCTGATATTGCTATTACCATTAAGAAAAGAAGACAAAAAATTTGTGTTACTGAGAGGACCAAGTCCTCTGATCCAAAGTCTACCAGTCCTACTATAAGGAAAAAGGAATATATTGCTGTCAAAAGAAAGAAAGTCTCTAAGGGACCTGGTCCCATGAAAAGAAAAACTAATGAAAGGAAGAGCCAAGAAATGAACCCAAAAGAATGAAAAGGGAGGAATTAAAGAAAGATATATCTGGAGAAAGAAGGACGGGAAGCTTAAAAGCACAAAAGATGTTGTCAGCAAGAGTGTTTGATACCAAGATCTATGAGAAACTTGGGACGGTGGATTTGGTAGAATATGCAGGCACTAAGGATAGCTTCATCTATTTCAGGAAGAAGCATCAGTGGTTTGTGAAAATAAAGTTTGAGAATTCTATTATTCAATAGATTTCTCAGAAAATGCATTGAGTCTATCTGCACAGGTGCAAGGAAAATAAATAATACTAGATAAAGAAATCTTGGAAGGGATATTTGATGTACCTATTATGGGTGTGAGAACTATTATAAAACAACAACTCACATTTGATTTCATGATTGAAGCCTCAAAAGAGGGTGGGACTTCAACAGTTGGGGTTAAAAAGAAATTTCTCACAAGTGAGTTCCAGTTGGTATTTGAATTTATGAACAAGGTTCTCTTGCCTAGATCAGAAAAGAGGACCATTGCATATGGTATTGTCTTGTTCTTAATAAAATGTTTGAGTAAGTTTGAGTTGATAAGCTTACTTCTATCATGATCGAGCACATAAATAAGGTGATTTATGAGAAGGAAGGTGTAATGCCCCGCAAAATCCTTTTCTAGTCTGAGCCTTAGAGCGTATTTGGTAAAGTGAAAATCCAAGTCAAAATGTTTTAGAAATACCATCCCAAGTATGAAATACTTTGAATCATGTGGGAATCTATTTGAGCATGAATTGAGATCATAGAGGTCCCCTAACTTATGGACGAGTTGAAAGCTTTCCTATCATTCAAGTTTTAGTGACCGTTAAGATTTGGGTCAACTTCAATCGACCATAACTCCTTGTCTGTATCAAATTAGATGACCTACTATATATAAAATGAAATCTCTTTGAATTACGTTTCCAACAATACAAATTTCATCAAAAACCAATATTGGAGCAAAGAGTTATGCCCATTTTACTCCAGCATGTCTGGATGGGAAACTGGTGATGACATTCGTGATAAGCTATCACGCCCGTTATGGCCTATCACCAATGTCGTCATCCCTGGGCAGATTTCTGACCCCAGTGACAACATTTTTTGATAATCCATCATGCCCGTGATAGCCTATCACTAATGTCGTCAGCCTTAACCAAAATCTCAATATTTCACCTTTTTTTTTACGACATTCGTGACGGCCTATCACCAACTTGATGGCCTGTCACGGATGTCATCAAGAATATTTTTCCAGCAATTCAAGGGCATTTTTTCAAGGGTATTTTGGTCATTTACCACTTTTTTTAGACTCTATAAATATGAGGAACCCTCATTCAAACCCTAATTTCTCCATTTCTCTTCCAATTCTCTAAAGAGAGAATATCTAGGGTTTCAATTCAAGAACCCTAATCTTCCTAAAATCATCCATAAATCTTCAAGATTTCTTCAAGAACTAAGTTCCTCATAGTATGGGCTTCGAGAATTATTTATTACAAGTGCGGATAGAGTCTCAAGATTATAATTCATCCGACTTCAAAGGTTAAGGTATGTAGATATTGATTCTTGGGTCCCTTTCTTCCAATAAGCTCAAGAACCCTTTTTAAAAACTAAAAGATTTTTATATTTGTGAGTTGTTAATGATTTGTATGAGTTAAAATGGATGTTCAAGGTGTTGTGGAGTTTTGATTTATGTTTGTCTACAAAATTTAAGAGCTTTGACCCTAGTATGTGGAACTAATGTGATAGAACATCTTGAAGTTGTTTTCTATGTGATGTGTTCATGACTTTTGGGTTTAGAAATGGTTGAATAAGTGAAGCATATCCCCCATAGGTTTGATAAAAATGCCCAAATGAATGAATTATTCCATGGTAGCAGGAAATTCCCAAATAAGTGTGAACCCGTGCATTCCTAGTGTTTGATTAAATGCCTTAGTGAGTGGAATGTGCCAAGATAGCATGAAATCCCCAATTAAGTTGAGACATGATAGTAAGAATTTTCTCCAAGCTATGTGATATCCAAACACATGTCAAGACTGATAGGTATGAAATAGCTGAGGTAAAACCTTGTTGAATGGAGTACGATCTAGTAGCATGTTTCCCCTACATTATTATATGATTATGATTCCAAGATACTTAAAGTGTCCCCTTGGCGACTGATGATGAATAGACGTTTATGATTCCTAATTACTTAAAGAGTTGTGTTAGTGATTGAGATGATGCTTTAATGATTATGATGATGCATGAATGATTATGATAATACATGAATGATTGTGATGATGAATGAATGATTATACTTTACTTTTATGCTATCGAGTCCTGGGGGTATTTATACCCGATAATTGAGCTGTTTTCTAGAGCCCGTGTCAGTTTCTTGATAACTCCAGTCGAGCCATGATTCTCCGAACTCAGTGAACTATAGAACTCTGTATCCTCAGACAAGTCAGAACTTAAGAAAGCTCAGTAATCTCAGTTATCTCTATAATCTCTGTACCACTAGTAATCTAGCCTCAGTCCTGTAATCAGCTCAGATCTAATAGTATTCAAGTCTAATATCAGAAGCAATTCGAAGTAATCTATTCAAGCTCTGTATCGTTAGTCAGATACCATGATTCTATACCTTTTCCGTAAGATACGGAACTAAGTAACCTCAGCATAACTCAGTCAGATCTTTTGAGAAACATGATCTGTAACAAACTCAGTTCAGTTGTGTTCAGTTGAGAATTCAGTTCAGAGTCTTTCAGTTGGGAGTAGAAGCTAGTATCGAGCGAGAGAAGGGATAGCGGCTCTCCCATCAAAGAGGCTGAGTCGTTAGGAGCAATCCCTGAACTCTAGAACTACGTAGCCAGCGCAAGATGCAGAAGTCTCCCACCAGTAGAGGCTGTCACTATCAGAGAGGTTTGACTATCATATTGCCTCAGGCCGACTTCCTGCGAGGGTCATCCCGTCAGAGAGGCTTGACCACAGAGGTCTTTACCCATGGCACGGTATTGACACCCTTCTAGCTGGGGTCACAGGTTGTACCCCACCTATGGTAAGTTGGGGTATGTCAGTTAAGTAATTACTTCCCACAGTTGCAATTTCAGTATCACTCTTCCAAAATTAAGACTATATGGTGCAGTCGTCTATCCCAGTATGGAACTCAGATAGTTCCATTGATTCATGGACCATCCCGTCAGATAGGCCTGGTCTCATATGTAGATGCTTATTATCATTACTAGAGATCTCCTTTCAGAGAGGCTTAATCTCAGTCTCAGATTCAGTTGAGTATTCTCTTGATCATATCTAGAGATCTCCCGTCAGAGAGGCTTGATCTCAGTCTTAGACCATGTTGAGTATTCTTATTATTATATCTAGAGATCTCCCGTCAGATAGGATTAATCTCCATCTCAGATTCTTTATTCTATTGAGTATTCATATTGTCAGATTCGAACATGATCATATTTCTTATCATTGATAATCACTTCCAGAATAATATGTTAGAAAAATTGATCTCTAATTCTGTCAGTCGAAAGCAGTAAGCTCAAAATTTAATCCTTGATGTAAGTACATCCAGATCCTCAGTTATCAGTATTAGATGAGTCAGTGATTTAGTATCTCAGTGTTAGTAGTGAGTTCAGTCTGCAGTAAAGTGGTATCTGAGTTTCAGTTTCTAGAGTTGCGATGATTGTGTTCATGGTCTGTACATTCATGTATGTTCTCTGATGCGACATCTTCGTTATTATTCAGTTTAGATATTGTGCATGCATGAGCCCTTGCATTAGCCTACCCCGTCTACATACTCAGTACATTCCTGTACTGATGCATTTGCACTATGGTATTTTATTTGACACCATAGGTTCAGAGGCACAGGATCCAGAGTATCCTCAGCAGTCCAATCCCAGTCAGCAGCAGTGAGTCTTCTTCTTTCGAGGATGAATCTCAATTTACTATTATTTCTTCAGACTTTATTTATTTTCAGTTGATGGAGTTAGTTGGGGACTTATCCCATTAACTCCATAGTTCATATAGTTTAGAGGCTTTTCAGACGGATGTTGTTGATGTGTATTATGAGTATTCATAGATGTGTTGAACCTTATGGCTAGTTTTTGCATTTATTTCAGATATTATGCAGTATACAAGTACAAATATCAGTAAAGGGTTAGCTTGTGGTCCTTCGGGGTCATAAGCATCGTGTGACATCTCGGGATGGGATTTTGGGGCGTTACAGAAGGTAAACATGAGATTCCTTAAGGGTACTTCCTTCGCAAAGTGTATAAGTATGTTGGAGTAATTAGGACAAAGGGAACTCTTGAAAAAGTAAAACAAAAGTGCAGCATGACAACCTTAGTGGAGAATGAATGTATTTAAGGGAAAGTGGAAACTGTATCCAAAGTATCAGAACTTTTGGCAGCTCAAGTAAGTTTAAACAAAGAAATAGAGGAGTAAGGATCAACTTAGCTGCAAAAGACACTGAAATAGTGCACCTAAAACTATGGAATCATAAATTATCCTCTAAAGTACCTGATGCCACTGAAGATAATTCAAAGCTTAATGGTAAGGTTGTAGAATTAATTGGTGAGGTACAAGGGTTGAATTCTTAAGTAAACCCCCCACTAAATAGTTGTTGGATACTCATACTGCCGAGGATTATAGAATAGCCATGTTTCTAAAATCACTCTACCCTAAGCCCCTTTCTGCTTGAGTCCTAGTATGTCAGTTTCCAGTGTCAGTCTATGTTGTCTCTTTTGCAAACAGTTATTTGATGTTCTTTTTTGGTATATTGTAATGGTGATAACAATGATCAAATTTATGCTTGTGTGACTCATTTTTCTCCTTTATTTTAAAGTTGTTCTTCATGATTAAGTGTTGCCAGTGGCCATGAGTTAACTAACTTGTGCTTATCCTTACTCTTGGTTTACTGTTTTCACTTTTCAGTGATGCTGTAATGACTCGATTTGCTATAACAAAATGCTACACGGTGCTCATGAACCCGAAGAGCCACAAGCAAACCCAAGACTGAAATCCATACTTGTATACTGCATAAGATAACATAATAATGCGGAAACATACACTGAAAGACCATAAGGTTTGATCATGAACATAACTGAATAACATAACATCTGTGTGGGGTAATAGAATACCCAAAACAAAATTGAAAATACTGAAGTCTGAATATGATAGTTTGTATCTAGTCTGAAAGCCTCTACTGTCTGAAGAATCTGAATAAGGAGTTGATGGGACATGTCCCCAACTAAATCCAACTGATAACCTAATCAATAAGATACTAAAAATCATTCTGTCCTCAAAGAATGAGGACTCACTTCTACTTTGACTGTTGAATCTGGAATCTATTGCTGATCTGGAACTCGTGTCTCTGAACCTATGGTGTAACATAAAAAGAAAGCACCATAGCACGAATGCGTCAGTACATATGTACTGAGTATACATGGGAGGTAGGATATATGCAATGGTTCATACGCATGAATAATGCTAACTGACTGTCTAATATGAACGCGAGAATAATGCATAAATATGTAACTGTAACTGACAATGTGATTTCGTGATTTCTGACTCTGTATACTGGTAACGTGATATTATAGTAACTGATATGATTGATAACATGAAGGACTATATATGAGTAATGCTGATAACATGGGTAACTATATCTGAGTATAACTGATAACGTGGGTGACTGTAGCTGACAATCCTGAATCTGATGGAACTATCTGAGTTCCGTACTGTATCTGAGTTGGCTGTATCTGACAGTCCTGAAATCTGAAGAACTATCTGAGTTCTATTACTGAAACTAATTGACTGTATCTGACAGTCCTAATTCTGTAGGATGTAGTATCTAACTGACATGCCCCGAATGTGCTATAATAGCTGAGCTGGGGTCCAATCTATGCCCTGATTGGAAGGGTGTCAATACCACGCCACGGGTAAGGACAACATGTTAGTAACCCTCATATAACAGGTAAATCTAGAGAGAATGGCGGGAACCCTTACATAACAGGTTAAGACACCTCATCTACCCTCATATAGCAGGCTACGATGTCTTAACCTATACTGGCTACATAGTTCTGGAACACAAGGATTGCTTCTAAGAATCACACCCTCGTATAACAGGTGAGTCCCCATCCTTGGGTTCACTCGGTGATAATTCCTACTCCCATTTGAATGGACACTGAACCTGATTTACAGAACTGAACTGAGCATGGACTGAGTTACTGAATTTTCGTGGCTGATGGAATACTACTTATATCTGAAAACTGACTGAGTCATGAGATCATGGATATTTTTCCTTAGTCATAAGACTATCTGAAGTCTAAGAGTTCATATCTTGACTGAGAGTATCATGAAAACATGACATGGATCTAGGCACACAGCTAATATTTCGGGTACAAGTACCCCCAGGACTCAATAGAAGGAAATTGACATGACTTGATATTCTTGAATACATAATAATCAACACAATACGTTTGTTGAAACATTTCATCAAACATCTAATAGGCATAAGATTGTACATTTATGGGGATTTTCATGATATCATGCTAGTTAGGCAAAGTTCCTTCATCTAGGCATTTTATCAAACATATGATAGGCATAGTACATGTAAACATCATGGTATAGCAATTAAACATCATGGTTCACTTCCAATTTCATCATACAAGGTTTTAGTCATGTGATTTCGTAAATCTTTATCTATATACTAATTAAACTTCATGGAATTTATCTTTAAATTATGGAATAGAAATCAATTCCTCATTTATCAACATGAAAGAGAACATACAAAGAATGAACACATGAAGAAAATCCATAACTTGTAGTTGAAAAGGGATTCTTGGACTTTATGGACGAAAGGAGCCTATGAAAGAACACTATGCATACCTTAGATCGTGATTATATGAAGATTGATGGTGAAACCTTCTTGAAATTGGACCTTCTATGAAAACCTTAGCTTGAGTTCTTGATAGTATTTGAGAAAAACATCAATATTTTTTATGAATAAGGGCTAAATCTCATGTTTGAAAGCTTATATAGGGGAGGGGGGAATTGACCCTTTTAACCCTGGACACATAATTTAATTTTCAGTAAAATTTCTCCCCTTGGCGCGACGCGGCGCTATCGCGCCGTGTCACTGGAAATTGACAATTGGGAAACTACACGGTGGCGCGACGCAGAGCTATTGCGTTGCCACCTTATCTACGACCTGGAAGTTTGGCGTGAAGTTCCAGTATCGCAGAGCAACACTGGAATTTGACAATTGACATTTGAGCTATCTCCGCAACGCGCTGAAGACTCAGGTCAACACTGTCTCACTAAAAAGGCTCTAACTCTTCGCCCGGGTGTCGGATTTAGGCGAATTATATATCGATGGAAATATTATTCAATTTCCCACATGATAGGAAGTGAAAATTATGGAAATTACACGTGTATAAGAATGAATTATTATTTCAAAGAAAGTTCTAACATCCTTGAGATGATGTTTGAGCTAAGAAAAAAAATGGGTATTACAGATGCCAAAAAGGGGAATTCTGACTTCATGTGTTAAGGATCAGGTGTGTGTGTGTGTTTAAGTTATTCGATTATTTGTATCTCGAGTATCCCATTTGTTTCCCTGATTGATGTTGCCTTATGTACGCCTTGAATGATTTGATTTTGTTATTGTTTCAATAATCTTGTGCAATTCTTCTAATATTAGGAGTACCAATTTTGTCAAGAATAATAATAACTTTTTATTCAGATGGTACCAGTTCTCAATTATTATAAAATCGGCTGCAAAACTAAAAACTAAGTAAAAGAGTCAGCTAGAGTGTTACCTTCCCAAAGTGATACGGTTGGGGCAGCCTCCACAGGTACACGAACTTTCACACGAAGCCAAGCTCGGGAATTACAAGAACTCCAAGCTTTGTTCATGCAAATGGCCGTGTGTGAGTTGGTGATTGAACCAACCAAGGACCTAAACGTTTTTATGTGTGAAGAGAGGTCTTAATGTGTAATAAACTACTCTTCAAGGTTGGCACAAGAAGCAAGGGCGGATGGGTCATTTTACCCCTTTTGTTTGTAGTATAAATAGAACATGTTGGAGAGTTATTCCTTAGTTTTTGAATGCTGATTTTGTAACCTAAAAACACTAAACATTTCTCTCTCTCTTCCACTCTTAGAAGCCGCCCCTATTATCTCACAAGTAGAGGGATACTTGTGTTGTCTCTTTGGCTAGAAACAAGGGTTTTGAGGTCGTTGAGTGCCTCTTGGTCCTCGTAAGAACTTGGTGTTTATATTCATTAGACTTAGGGTCCTCTCTTGATGTAGGGTTCTTAGTTTCTTGAATGTTATATGTCAAGTTATCTATCTTTCTTTATCTTGTTGTTGTTGTTGATTTTGTTATCTTAAAGTCTAGTGAAGCCGTGTGGGGCTCTTTTCGATTCACTAGCATTGTTATCTATCTTGTTGTTCTTGTGTTGTTGGACTGAAATCCGAGCCTACTTGAAGCTCTTGGTGTTGTTGGTTTGATTTCGTATCATTTGGTATCAAAGCGAGACCGGTTGTGTTCCAACATAACCCATCTTGGGCTAGTTCACGGCTTAAACAAACAACACCAAAAAGAAATTCTGAAAATCTGTCCATTAAAAGTTGAAACCGAGAATGATGTTGTATGTTTAGATCTAGGTGTTATTTTGCTTGTTTAGTGAGTTTCTAGTGTTGGTTTCTTTCTCACCAACACTAAGGTGTCTAGATCCAAAAGTTGAGCTTGAAAACTTGAACATTGTGTAGTGACTTGAAGTGGCCGAAAGTTGTATGTTGTTGATAACCAAAAGAAAAATCGGTGGTTGTGTGTTTATGTGCTAAAGAAGTTGATGAAGTTTGTTGAGGTGTTCATCTTTTGAACTTGTTCATCTTGTTGTGTGCTCAAGTTGTAAGACAAGCTATAAAGTTGTTGTGAAAGACTTGCACCCATCACCTTCTAGTCTTGTCAATCACTTTTCCCTAATTCAAGGAGCCTTGTTTTGTGGGATTAGTCAACCAAACCTCACTTTCTTGAGTTTGAAAAGGGTGAAATACTACAAGATTTTATTTTTCCCACCAAAACACTTTGCAAACTATAACAAGTTGTGTGAATATTAACACAAAAAAAAAAAAAAAAAAAAAGAGAAAAAGAACGTGTGGAACCATTGCATGCTGCCACGTCACTATAAGCTCAACTTAGGATATTCTTTGGTTGCTAATTGTTGATCCTTGGTTTCCCTTACTTGGTCCTAGAACTAAATAACAAACTAGTACATTCCTACTAGGTTGTCAACTAGTTCCTTGAACCGTTTGTTCGTGTCAACGATTATTTGAGTGCTTTTATTCGTTTGAATGAATTGCTGATTTTTGACTCTAGTCCGGCAAGAATTCTTTGAGTCTTCAAACAAGAATCCATTCCGGATAAGAGCTTACTCATACCTTAAAAATTTCACGGTTACTAGCAAATTATACAACACTTGTGGAACACGAACTTGTGGTGAACTAAAGCGGATAATAGCTTGACAATGGAAGGAGCTACGTCTCATAATGTGGATACTAATGCCCTTGATTCTATGAGGGTCACTCTTGAGGCCGTTACCCGGACACTTGAAAGGTTGAATTCGGAATTTGGGGCCGTGAGAGGGGACTTGGCAGCAATAAAGGGGGAAGTGTCGACTATTAGTGGGAGATTAGAACAAGTGAAGAGTCAAAGGAACTCTCGTCCTTCTACTCCTCTACATGTATCTACCAATGGTCATGATAGGACCTCCTCCGAAACCATCACCCCCGAAACAGTCCACCAAATGCTAAATGCACCCCAAGCTCCACTAAATACCGCAAGCCAAACTACCTATTTTCCTCCAAACCGAGACCCCACTAGACGACTACATTTCCAAGCCCCTCCAATTCCACAAGAGGGATTTGGACGCCAAGTACCTCCACTAAATCCGAACCCTCCATTCCAAGCTCCATTAACCCAAAGACCGCAAATTCCAAATCCTCCGAATCAAAACGGCCAAGGCCGACCAGCCCACTTTGAAGGATACGGTAGAGAAGAGTATGAAGGAGATGGAGCCTTTGATGATGCTTATATGAGGGAGGAGGAGTTAAGAGGGGGTCGAGGAGAACCTAGGAGATACCGGGGGTATGGAGATAGGGGAAACCGACACCAAGAGAGATACGTAGGCATCAACACCATCAAGTTGAGCCTACCCATCTTTAAGGGTGAAAGTGACCCCGAGACCTACTTAACTTGGGAATCGGCTTGTGATAAAGTTTTCCAAGTTAATGACATCTCGGAAGAAAAGAAGAGTTGCTACGCTATAGCGCACCTCGAGGGCTATGCTAACACTTGGTGGGAGTATGTTAAACGATTTGGTAATGAATTAGTTGATGGGCAGCCACCACCTTGGTATCGGTTGAGGTATTTGATGAGACAACGATACCTTCCCGAGAGATATCGTCATGAGTTGCTTGCTAGATTATATGGCTTGCGGAAAGGAGGCAAGAGTGTGATGGCCTATTTTGATGAGTTCCAACAACTCATGTTGAAACTTGATCATCGTGGGGAGCAAATCAGTCACGACATCATCCGGTTCAAGTGTGGGTTGAACAAAGAGATCTCCACTCATTTGACCCTTCACCGGTTTGAAACCATTGACGGTATATTCCAAGCGGCCCTTGAGATTGAAAGGGAACTTAAGGAGAGATCATCCTTCAAGGCAAGGGTACAAACCCCCTCGGGTTGGCCCAAAAACAAGGACCAACCCGCCCCTACGAAGCTGCCCGAGTCCAAAACAGTCCCTAAATTCCCTCCGAAACCGGAGGCTCACAAATATCCCAACCCAAAGGGGTTCCAATGATTCAAGTGCCAAGGTTGGGGGCATAAGGCCAATGAATGTCCGAACCGGCGCAATGTGATCCTACGAGAAGGGAAAGTGTACTACCTTGGTGAGGAGGTGGTTTCCGAAAGGGGGGAGGATGAGGCCGAGCCTCAAGATGGAGAGGGAGCTGAAAATGGGCCGAATGATGATGAAGTAGATGGTAGTGAAGATTTCTATCCACAAGAAGGGGAGTGTGTGGTTCCAAACTTTGTGGTTAGACGTGTCATGATTAGTAAGGTGATAGATGACCCGAGTCAAAGGGAAAATCTATTCCATACTAAGTGTCTTGTAAAGGGGAGTGTGTGCACCTTGGTGATTGATAGTGGTAGTTGTACAAATGTTGCGAGCCATGCTATGGTAAATTTCTTGAAGCTACCAACTACACTACACACTAGTCCTTACAAGCTACAAGGGTTGAACGATTGTGGTGAATTAAAGGTCACAAGGCAATGTGTGATTCGGTTTAAGGTGGGAAACTACCACGATGAAGTGCTTTGTGACGTAATCCCAATGCAAGCATGTCACTTGTTGTTAGGTAGACCATGGAAATATGATAGGTCTACTAAACACGATGGGAGGTCCAACCGGTATACGCTTGAGAAGGATGGCCGAAAGGTCACACTTCATCCTATTTCACCCTCCCAAGTAAATGAGTGGAATCAAAAGATGAGAGAGTTGAAGGGAAAGGGGAAGGAATCCGGAAAGGGAGAAAAGGGGGGGATGCCGTAGGTGAGGAAGTAGAGACATCCGAGGCTGTCCCAACAACAAGGGAGATGGAAAACGTAGTGATGTTGGCTAGGAGGAAAGAACTCTTCGTGGACCATGATGAAAATAAGCCGATGTTACTTTTGACCCATTGTTTTAATACTAACCCCACTAATTCTTCCATTTCCCCTTTGATTTCTTGTGTGTTGCAGGAGTATGAAGATGTATTTCCTCAAGAACTTCCGCAAGGATTGCCCCCACTTTGGGAAATTGAGCACCAAATTGATTTGGTGCCGGGTTCACAACTTCCAAACAAACCGGCCTATAGGAGCAATCCCATGTACACTAAGGAGCTTGAAAAACAAGTTGAGGAGCTTCTCAACAAGGGATACATCAAGGAAAGCATGAGTCCGTGTGCTGTTCCGGTGCTTTTGGTACCGAAGAAGGACGGAACTTGGCGCATGTGCGTCGATTGTAGAGCCATCAACTAAATCACTATAAGGTATCGTCATCCAATCCCTAGACTAGATGATATGTTAGATGAGCTCCACGGATCTTGTTTGTTTTCTAAAGTGGACCTTAGGAGTGGCTATCACCAAATTCGCATGCAACCCGGTGATGAGTGGAAGACCGCATTCAAGACCAAATTCGGTCTATATGAGTGGCTGGTCATGCCCTTCGTCCTTACCAATGCTCCTAGCACCTTTATGAGGCTAATGAATCATGTAATGAAGCCTTATATTGGAAAGTTTGTGGTGGTTTACTTTGATGATGTGTTGGTGTATAGTAAATCTATTGATGATCATGTAATGCATTTGAGATGTGTGTTTGATGTGCTCCGAAAGGAGAAGCTGTATGCCAACATGGAGAAGTGTTCTTTTGGTGTTGATAAGGTTATATTCTTGGGTTTTGTCGTGAGCTCAAGGGGTGTGGAAGTGGACGATTCCAAGATAGACTCTATTCGAAGTTGGCCGACCCCTAAAACTATTGGAGAAATCCGAAGTTTCCACGGGTTGGCAAGCTTTTATAGGAGGTTTGTCAAAGGATTTAGTTCCATAGCAGCCCCCTTGACCGAGGTAATTAGAAAGGACGGACCCTTTAAATGGGGTGATGAGCAGGCTAGGGCTTTTGAGGCCTTGAAAGCTACGCTCATCTCGGCGCCTTTATTGCAATTGCACGATTTTGATAAGATGTTTGAAGTAGAGTGTGATGCTAGTAAGGTTGGCATCGGGGCTGTTTTGATGCAAGAAGGTAAGCCCGTTGCTTATTTCAGTGAAAAGCTCAAAGGGGCAACTCTTAATTACTCAACTTATGATTTGGAGTTGTACGCCCTTGTTAGAGCTTTGGGAAATTGGCAACATTATTTGTGGCCTAAGGAGTTTGTGATACGAACGGATCATGAGTCGTTGAAACACCTTAAGAGCCAAGACAAGTTGAATAGGCGTCATGCTAAGTGGATTGAGTTCATCGAGACTTTCCCTTATGTAATTCATTACAAAAGGGGAAAGGAAAATGTTGTTGCCGATGCCTTGTCTAGGAAGCATGTGCTTGTTGCTACCTTGTCTTAGAAATTGATGGGTTTTGAGAGCTTGCGGTTGTTGTATCCCGAGGATCCTACCTTTGCTCCTATTTTTAGGGAATGTGAAGAGTGGGGAAGGGACCGTTGGCTTAAGGAGAATGACCATTCCTCCTACTCTCGGTTCGATGGGTATTTGTTCAAAGGGAGGAGGTTGTATGTTCCTTCTAGTTCTTGGAGGGAATTATTTGTGAGGGAGGCCCATGACGGAGGCCTCATGGGGCACTTTGGGGTAGACAAGACCTTCGGAATCTTAGAGGAGAACTTCTATTGGCCCAAAATGCGCAAAGACGTCACTAAAATTTGTAGTTAATGCGTGGCCTGCCGGAGTGCGAAATCTCGTCTCCTACCTCAAGGATTATACACCCCACTCCCTACTCCCCTTAGACCTTGGTTGTACATTTCGATAGATTTTCTTTTGGGGCTGCCAAGGACTAGAAAGGGCCGAGATAGCATTTTTGTTATTGTTGATAGATTCTCTAAAATGGCCCATTTTATTCCATGTGCTAAAACCGCGGATGCTCGTAGTGTAGCTTCATTATTTGTTGAACATGTTGTAAAGCTTCACGGGGTACCGAGGACTATTGTGAGCGATAGGGACTCCAAGTTCCTAAGTCTCTTTTGGAAGTCCATGTGGGGTAGGCTTGGAACGAAGTTACTTTTCTCCACGTCTTGCCACCCACAAACCGATGGCCAAACGGAGGTAGTAAATAGAACCTTAGGGTCTATGCTACATTCTATGGTTAAAGGTAAACTGACTTCATGGGAAGATCACCTACCCTTGGTGGAATTTGCATACAACCGGGTAATACATTTGAGCACGGGAATAACTCCCTTTGAATGTGTTTACGGCCTGAATCCCCTTACCCCTTTAGATCTCACTCCTTTGTCTAGTGATCTCATGACCAGCTTAGATGGAAATAAAAGAGCCGAGGCAATGAAGAAAATGCATGAGACGGTGCGGATCAAGCTTGAAAAGAAGAACCAAGAGGTTGCAAAAAGGGTAAACAAAGGGAGAAGAAGGCTTGTGCTTGAACCCGGAGATTGGGTGTGGGTGCATCTTCGAAAGGATCGGTTTCCAGCTCAAAGGAATTCCAAATTGCTGCCAAGGGGTGATGGTCCTTTCCAAGTACTTGAGAGAATCAATGACAACGCCTACAAGATTGACCTTCCACCGGAATATCAAGTGCACTACACTTTCAACGTTGGTGATCTCTCCCTCGTGGATGCGGTTGAAGATGAACAAATGCTGAATTTGAGGTCAAATTCCTCTCAAGATGGAGAGGATGATACGGTTGGGGCAGCCTCCACAGGTACACGGCCTTTCACACGAAGCCAAGCTCGGGAATTACAAGAACTCCAAGCTTTGTTCATGCAAATGGCCGTGTGTGAGTTGGTGATTGAACCAACCAAGGACCTAAACGTTTTTATGTGTGAAGAGAGGTCTTAATGTGTAATAAACTACTCTTCAAGGTTGGCACAAGAAGCAAGGGCGGATGGGTCATTTTACCCCTTTTGTTTGTAGTATAAATAGAACATGTTGGAGAGTTATTCCTTAGTTTTTGAATGCTGATTTTGTAACCTAAAAACACTAAACATTTCTCTCTCTCTTCTACTCTTAGAAGCCGCCCCTATTATCTCACAAGTAGAGGGATACTTGTGTTGTCTCTTTGGCTAGAAACAAGGGTTTTGAGGTCGTTGAGTGCCTCTTGGTCCTCGTAAGAACTTGGTGTTTATATTCATTAGACATAGGGTCCTCTCTTGATGTAGGGTTCTTAGTTTCTTGAATGTTATATGTCAAGTTATCTATCTTTCTTTATCTTGTTGTTGTTGTTGATTTTGTTATCTTAAAGTCTAGTGAAGCCGTGTGGGGCTCTTTTCGATTCACTAGCATTGTTATCTATCTTGTTGTTCTTGTGTTGTTGGACTGAAATCCGAGCCTACTTGAAGCTCTTGGTGTTGTTGGTTTGATTTCGTATCACAAAGGGAATGTACAACTCTAACTGACATATTTTCCATCAGAGCTTTAGTAGAGTTGACCACTATTGCCACACTCTATGGGGCCTGCCAATGGAGATTGAGGATCTAAACCATAACCCAAGAATCTCTTTCCACTACTATTTTCTGAATTGAATTATGCCTACAAAATTAAAGGCATCCCTTGATAGTTATATCTTCTGCTACCAAACTAGTTGTCTCTTCAATTCTTGATCGTTTAGCTACCACTAAATCACCAAGATGATTTTTAATGCAAAATGCACAAGAACTAGGGCTAGGATTTCCTTTGGAAGCACCAATGGTGTTACCCTTTAGCCATCCATTCTCTGGGGGAATCCATTTTAATAATTGTTGTACCTATGAAGCCCATCCACTATATTAGACTATTTTCTGCCTGCCACCTCCATTTTAACCCGAACTTTATAAATTTAGCAATGGTATAATCTAGTTTCCACAAAATCACTCTTTCATGATAAGCACCCCTATTTAGAACTGTGTTTCTTCTTTTCCATATAAACCAAATAATAACTATATGTACTAAATTAAAATAGTTCTCAATCTATAGTTACCGATTTAATTTCTCCACATCCTTACACATTGTTTCACAACTTTATATTTAATTTTTAATGAAATTTTTGGTATTTTCCCACTCTTTTAACACCCATGCTACGTCGTTTAAGGCTATCCTAAGTGATATTAAAGGGGATAGTCAATTAACTCTCCTCATTCTCTCTTAATACCTACAAAACATAAATTAAAAGACGGATCCTTATCTTCCAAGATCAAACTAGGATTTTTTTTCTCAAGCATCAAAATTTCTCTCAAGTTCTAAATTAACAAGAACTCTCCTTTAAGGCATGTGGGTATTCAATGAGGGTCTCCTTTCACCCTTATGCCCAAATATATTTTCAAATTCAATTTTAATGAAATTCAAGAATTAGGACAAGTTTCCAAGTATCCACATTTCATGATTTCTTTCAGTAATTATGTTCCTAAACATCTTATGACCTTGAATATCATTTTATACATGAATTTAAATAGACATGTTGGCATGTTATAAACACACGATACTCTAAATTAATTAATTTATCATTAATAACCTATTTAGCTTTAGCTTACAGATTTTCATTATGATATCATTTATTCATACTATCATTATACTTTGAGATAAAGTGTTTTTGAATTAGTTTTAGTATGCTAGAATATAAGATATCAGTTATTCAATTTTGGGAGTAGTGCGTAGCACCGAGCGAATGCAAGGATTAAGGGTCACCCATTAGTTGAGGCTGACATATTTAGTTAAGGTCCCTATGTTTAATAACTACATAGCTAGTGTAGGTTATTGAGGTCCGCCTACTAGTTGAGGTTGATACCTTAGTCCAAATAGACATAAGTTAGAAGATCCACATCAGTTTGATTCAATACCCTTAGCAAGGTATAAAACACCTTTGCAACCAGGGATATAAGTTAGACTCTATTTAGCTCATATGAGGTGTGATAGTCATCAAGATCTCCCACAGTTACAATTATAGTAAAGTACAATGTCATGACCGAAAAGAGGATCATGACTGGTGCTAAGGAGGTTAGGACTCCAAAGCAAGCCTCGTCAGAATTCTATAGAAAATCAGGCAGAGTTTCTCGTGTTTTTGGGCCTAACAAGAAAATTCTCTATCACAAATCCACAACAAAACAACCGAACATCGAAAACAACACACTGAACACCAACGCAATTTACAAAAAGCATCCATAAAATAACAATACGAAATCCATTTCCATAAATGAGAGAAAGTCAAATACTCCACAAGTCCAAAATAATGAAATAATACTCAAAACACTAAAGAAATAACTATGGATCAACTCTAAGAGTTTTCAAGAAAAAGAAAATAAAAAATAAATAAATTATAGACCACGTGGACAAATGCGGGGCTCACAAGGAATATGTCAACTCGAACCCTCTCATTAACAAAATCCTCATGAATGTCACCTGCATTCTCAGCAAAAATAATAGGTAGGAGTGAGATGCTAACTTAGTGAGTAATAACACGTAACCACAACCACCACAACTATTTTAATAGGAATAAGTTATAAAACATCATTAAATAAATGCTCTTTTAAAAAATAGTAATAATAAACACAATCATTTGTTTCATGTATGCAAGATAAACCAATGTTAAGTAATAAACTCAATAAGCATTGTATCATATCAAATAATACATATTTGGGAGGTTTCCAAAATGAATGATACAATCAATGTGACTTTATTCTTCAAAAAGAGTCAATAACCATGGAACCCTCATAAAATAGTCCAATAATCAGATCAGTAGGTCCCTACTCAAAGGATATTGTAATAGTGTGCTTGTTTTACCCTCCCACTAGCGAGGGTTGTAACAGTAATCTGTAAATACAAGGTGTATCAAGTCTAACGAACCCGCCATTTTCTACGAAATTTAAATCAAGGTCTACTCTCATTTATACTTTCTTTGTAAACAATAGATACTCATATGTAAGCATTTTCAAAATAGTACATAGCAAATTATATTACATTTAAATTGAATAAAATACATGTCAATATTCTTGTATCTCATGTAAATAAAATAACTTTCACAATAATAATATCATATGTCAAATAGCCATTTCAATATCATATCAAGTGAAAGACTTTCCCCATGTGCAATTTCAAAATATTCAGTAATTCTTGTTTCACCAAAATCAAGTATAAAATATGCAAGTGAAGAAACACAAATTATGATAAGGTTACTACTCATAGTACACTTAACCGAATATCAAATTCATCACCTCGAGCAATTGGAGTGACTTTCCTCGATCAAATCTATAATTACATCATATCAATCTTGTGTTAATTTTCTTGTTTAGGCTAACACCATGATAAAATTAGATTGCCTAACACTCAAAGTTCCATGGTAACTTTCAATTAATCAAACATTGCATCCAAGACCACACCTTACTACTCATAATTATTATCTTTAGAAATCAAGTTTCATTACCCAAAAGAAATTACTTAGACCAGAAATTATGATAAAGATGTAGGAAAGGGTTTACCTTAAACCTGATAGAAGTCTCCGAACAAACCCACTTTTTCTTCTTCTTTCTTGATTTTTTCTCTAATTCAAATAAGCTAAATTTTATTATTTATTATTGGTTACTGCTGTTTTGCGTTTTGCACGTTAATGGCTGTTTGCATCCTATATGCAGCATAAAGGGCAAATCCCTATATTCTCTTTCCCTTTTTTTTAATGGATAATGATCTTGGCCTATTTCTCTTTCTTTCCCCATTATCTTATCTTTTTGAATTTTTTGGAAACTATAATTACTTATTAATCTATGGTATAGGGTATTACATCCTCTCCACCTTAAGAAATTTGGTCCTTGAATTTAGAACAAGTGCATATCTGAAGACTGAAACAAGTGAGGGTACTTGATCTCATATCCTTTTATGACTCCCATGTAACTTCCTCAATAGTGTGGTTCTTTCATAAGACTTTCATGGACACAAACTCATTCAACCGCAAATTCCTAACTTGACAATCAATAATAGCCACTGGTTCCTCCTAATAGGTTTAAGTTCTCATCCAACTACAAGGTCGGTGCTTTGAGCATGCAGGAAAAATCTGATATATACTTCCTTAGAATAGAGTTATGCAATAGTGGATGGATGAAAGACATCTTGTTAGGAAGTTCCAAATGATACACCACACCTCTTACTCAATTAAGTATCTCATATGGTCGTCCTATATATCTCGGGCTCAATTTACCTTTTTCCGAAATTGAATCACACCTTTCATAAGAGAGGCTCATAGAAAAACCTTATACCCAATGGTGAACACCAAATCTCTTCTCCTCTTATTTGCATAGGACTTTTGTATACTTTGAGCTGTGAGCAACCTTTATCTAATCAATTGGACCTTTTCCATCATTTATTGTACAAAGTTTGGTCCTAAAACCTTAGCTTCTCCAACTTCAAACTACCTAATAGGTGAATGACATCGAATACCATACAAGGATTCATATCGATCCATTTGAATGCTTGGATGAAAACTATTATTGTAAGAAAATTCAGATAAGGGCAAGTAAGTATCCTAAGTACCTTCAAAATCAAGGATGCATGCTCTCAACATATCCTCCAAAATTTATATAGTATGCTCAAACTGTTCGTTCATTAGCAGATGAAATGAATTTGTAAGATCTACTTAGGTGCCTAATGCTTCTTGAAAAGATCTCCAAAAGCGTGAAGTGAACTATGATTCACTATAAAAAATGATGGACAATAGAACACCATGAAGTCAGAAAATTTCATCCATAAGTAACTGGGCATATTTCACTCCACTATATTTAGTATTTAATGGCAAGAAATGTGATGACTTAGTAAGTCAGTCTACAATTACCCATACAGTGTCATAACCTTTAATGGTTTGTTGTAGCCCGAATACAAAATCTATGGTAACTCTTTCCCTTTTCCAATCTGGAATTTTGATCTCTTGTAGTAATCGTGTTGGTCACTAATGCTCTACTTTAACTTGATAACAAGTCAAACAACTAGAAAATAAGTTTGTAATATCTTTCTTCATATCTTCCCACCAATGCAAATGTTTTAGGTCATGAGACATCTTAGTGGAGCTGGGATGTATGGTATATCTAGAGTTGTGAGCTTTCCGAAGAATGAATTGTCTTAACCCATCTGTACCTGGCACATATAATCGGTTACCCACTTAGAGAATACCATCACAATCAACAGTCATCGTCTTATTTTTACTAGCTAGGGCCCCATCTCAATATTTGCACAACTTCATATCTTTATATTAAGTGACCATTATGCGCTCTACCAAAGAAGATTTAGCTTAAGCATAAGCCAATAATACCTCTGACTTTCCAACACCAAAATTGACATCCTTGTCTTCAAGTTTTTGCATGTATTCTGCCTATTTCCTTTTTCCAAGAGCTATATGCGCAAAACTACCCATAGATTTCGTGCTCAAAGTATCAATCACAACATTAGCTTTTACAGTATGATACAAGATAGCATAATCATAATCCTTGAGTAGTTCCATACGTCGATGTTGTCAAAGATTTAAATCTCTCTACTGGAAAATGAATTTCAAACTTTTATGATCGGTATAAATATCACAAGTTTCACCGTATAAGTAATGCCTCCAAATCTTAAGAGCAAATACCACTGTGGCCATCTCCAAATCATGTGTAGGATAGTTCAATTCATGTTTCTTTAACTATCTCAAAGCTAAGAAATTACATGATCATGTTGCATGAGAACACATCCTAATCCAACCCTCGAAGCATAAAAAATTCTTTCAATCCACTAGAACCTAATGGTAAGGCTAATACTGGTGCGGTGGTCAAATATGTTTTGAGTTTCTGGAAGCTTTGCTCACATTCTTCTGTCTACTAGAACCTCATATTTTTTGTGTTAGCTTGGTCAATGGAGCTGCAATGTAGGAGAAATCATATAAAAAATCCCTATACTAATTAGCCAAACCTATAAAGCCACGAATCTCAGTAGGTGAAGTAGGTCTAGGCCATTTCTGCACTACTTCTGTCTTTTTAGAATCCACCGTGGTACCATCTTTGGAGGAAACATACCCAAAAAATGAGATTTAAACAAGCCAAAATATGAACTTTATGAACTTAGAAAGACCTTATGTTCCTGCAATGTATGTAATACAATCATTAGATGATCTTATATTCCTCCTGGCTACCAGAGTATATCAAAATATCATCAATAAATACTATCATAAATTTGTCCAAAAATGACCTAAACACCCTATTAATCAAGTCCATAAATGCAACTAGAGTATTCTTTAACCCGAAAGGCATCACAAAGAAATCATAATGCCCATATCGATCAAACTTGATTCTAAGATAATGTTAACCAAATCAAAGATCAATCTTCAAAAATTGGACACCCCCTGCAACTGATCAAATATGTCCTCAATACGTGGAAATAGATTATTTTGTACTGTTACCTTTTTTAACTGCCTACAGTCAACACATTCTTAGAGACCTATCTTTCTAATTTATAAATAAAACTGATGCATACCATGGTGAAACACTCATCCTAATGAAATTCTTATCTAGCATGCCCTGCAACGGTTGTTTTAGCTCCTTTAATTCTGCTAGTGCCATACGATATAGGGTATAGATATTGGCAAAGTGTCAAGTGCAAAATCTATACCAAAGTCTATCTCTCGTACTGGAGGTAATCCTCAAAATTCCTCAGGAAATAAATCAGAAAATTCCTTCATAATAGGTAGTTCCTCCAATCTAAGAGTTCCCTCTCTAACATCACTTACCATATCTAAGAGACCCATGTAACCTTTTTTCAATAATTGTTGGACCCTCATAAAAGATAAAAATTTACCAACCTTGGGAATTTGACCCCCTTTTCATATAAAACTAGGTTCATTGGGTATCTCGAATCAAACTATCTTTGTATGACAATCTACAGTAGCATAGTAGGTAGATCAACAATCAATGACCATCAACACATCAAAGACAATCATATCAAGTAAAATCAAGTTAGCAAGAGTATCCTTATCTTCCACTATAATCTGGTAGTCATGATATACATACTCAATTAAAAAAGAATCTCCCACAGGAGTGGCAATAAGAAAAGGACAATTTAATATCTCTGACTATCTATCAAATCTCATAGGAAAGTATAAGGACATATAAGAGTAGTAAGAACCTGGGTCAATAAATGTATATGCATCAAATGAAAAAATAAAAAGAATACCTATAACCACTACATTTGAGGCATGAACCTCCTTTCTAGTAAGTGCAAAGACTCTCGACTGGTCTCTACCAACTTTTCTTGTGCCTAATTTTTAGCAACCTATTCTCCATTACCTTGACCTCTACTTCTAGAACCTACTGTATTACAAGTAGCCTGGATAGGTGCAGCTAACTGACCAGAACCCTATCTAATATTCCTTAGAGGCTGAGGACAACCCTTGATATGATGACTCAATTGTCCACACCGAAATCACTCTCTAGTCAAAACACGACACTTACCCATATGTGATTTTCCACAAGTCTCATAGGATGGAGTTGTGGCATAATCTAGCAGGAACTATGATATCCATGAGATATTGAAGACCCCTGAGTTCCCTATTTAGGAGGTGGCTTGTATGAAGATAGAGAAATTGAATCTGTCTTTGTCTGATGGCCTTGCTATTTTCTCTGAATTCTCGCTTACAATTTGTACTAAAGTAACTATTGAAATATCCCTAATATTAGCCTTCTTATGAACATCATAAGTTGCATGCTCTGCACGACCCTTGTCCTTAATTTTTCTAGAAAGATCCACTATCTCATAATAGGTCAACACTTTCATCTGTGGGATACCGCATTGTAGAGATGAGCAACAAGTCCATTAACAAACCTCAGGACTTGAGCTGCATCTATGGATACCAAGCCCAAAGCATATGTAGCTAGCTTGTAGAATTTGGTATTATAAGTTGACAGGTCCATATCAAGTGTTTGGACTAATTTCTCAAACTGATCTGCATATTCTTGCATCTGGCTGTCAGTAATAAAGTTATCCATAAAGATCTTAGTGAACTTATCCCATGTCAATGTTGTTGTTCCAATAGGACTTCCTAGCAATAATGTATCATACCAAGTGTTAACCATGTCCTCCAATTTGTATGATGTAAGCCCAACAACCCTCTCACTAGGACATCCTAGAGCATGTAGTGCCTTGAATGTACCATCCAAAATGAATTAAGGTTCAGCTGAGCTATCTAAACCTGTGAATTTTGGTGATTTCAACTTTAGGATATCCTGCAAAAATATCTCCTTGTTTCCAAACACGTAAGTATGAAAAGATGTCTAGAACTGTGGCTGTGACTGTACAGAATTATGCTAACTAACCCTCTCCTATCTATCTAGTTGGCTAGCTAAGCCCTCTATTCCTCTTTGTATAGAAGCAAGTTTCTCGATAGTACTACCCTCATGAGATAGTGGAGGTGGACTAGCATTTCTTTCAGGAGTTATCTCTATTAAGTTTATTGAAGTGGTAGTGCGATTCCCTATGGTATCACCACTACCCCTACCTCAGCCCCTTCTGTGAGCTCTGTCTCTTCCCTACCATTAGTTGCTCGAGTGAGAACCATCTGATTATCAAAACAAATACTTTTAGATTCATCTAATTGATCCTAAACATCACGCATGTAAGGAACAATGATAAATAAGAAAGAAAATCAAGACACATCCTATCACACTCTCAGAGAATAAAAATTATAGTAATGGCCGAAAACATAACCATAATTGAGATTTTTTTACTGTCGTGTGCTCCAATAGTCACATAAATAACCAAGCCTCAGATAACAACTTTTTCATGACCCAGAATAGGATCATGATCGACGTTAAGGAGGTTAGGACTCCAAAGAAAGTCTTGTTAAAATTTTACAAAAAGCCAGGTAGAGTTTCCCTATTTATAGGCTTAACAAGAAAATTCCCTATCTCAAATAGACAATAAAACAACCCAACATTACAACCAGCACACCAAACACCTATTAAATTCACCAAAATCATCAATTATGCACCAATACCACCAAATAACAACACAAAATTCATCTAAAAAAATGAGAGAATATCAAATGCTCTATAAGTCCAAAATAATGAAAGAATACTCAAACTCTAAAGACATGACTCTACAACAACTTTAAGAGTTTTCAAGAAAAAAAACATAATAAATAAATAAATTAAAGACCATACAAGAAAATGTGGGGCTCACCAGGAATATGTCAGCTCGAATCCTCTAGTTAACAAAATTCTTACCAACGTCACTAGCGTTCTCTATAAAAATAATAGCGAGGAGTGTGATGCTAGATCAGTGAGTAATAACACTTATCCACAATCTTTTTAATAGGAACTAGTCATAAAATATCATGAAATAAATGCTCATTCAGAAAACAGTAATGAGAAATAGTATCATTTGTTTCATGTAAGCAAGTTGAACTAATAGTTATGTAGTAAAATCAATAAACATTGTATCATATCAAATAATACATATTTGGGAGGTTTTCAAGAATAAATCATGTTATTAGTGGGAAGTTCTGATTCAAGAAACGTCAGTAAACGTGGGGCCCTCACAAAGGAGTCAAATAATCATACCAGTATGTCCCTACTTGAGGGAGATCAACAACTGTATGCTAGTTCTACCTTCTCAATAGTAAGGGATGTAATAGTAATTTGTAAATACAAGGAGTACCAGGTCTAATGAACCCTTTGTTTTCTATGAAATCTAAGTCAAGGTCTACTCTTATTTATACTTTCTTTGTAAATAGTAGATACTCATATGAAAGCATTTTCAAAATAGTACATAGCATTTAAGTTCATAGAAAATTATATTACATAAAACTTGAATAAAACACATGTCAAGATACTTATTTCTCAAGTAAATGAAATAACTTTCACAATAACAGTATCATATCTCAAATAGCTATTTCAATATTATATTAGGTAAAAGACTTGACCCATGTGCAGTTTCAAAACATTTTTATAATTCTTGTTTCATCAAAATCAAGTATAAAATATGCAAGTTAAGAAACACAAATTATGATAGGGTGACTACTCACAGTACCCTTGTCGGAATACTAAATTTGTCACCTCGAATAATTGGTATGACTTTCCTAGGTTGAATCTATAATCTCATTATATCAATCTCATGTTAATTCTCTTGTTTAGGCTAACTCCATGATATAATCTAATTTCCCAACCCTTAAAGTTCCATTCTAACTTTCAATTCATTAAACTTTGCAACAAAGAACACACTTTACTACTCATAATTCTTGTTCTTAGCAATTAAGTTTCATTACCCAAAAGAAATTTCTTAGACTAGAAATCATAATAAATATATTGGAAAACGTTTACCTTAAACTTGATAGAAGTCTCCAAACAAACCCACTTTTTTTTCTTCTTCCTAGATTTTTTTCACCAATTCAAATAAGCTGATTTTTATTATTTATTTTTGGTTTCTGCTACTGTGAGTTTTGCACGTTAATGGTTGCTTGTAGACTATGTTCAGTATAAAGGGAAATTCACTTTCCCCTCTTTTTAAATTAACACATGGGCTTGGCCCATTTCTCTTTCCCTTTTTTTTAAAATAGGCTTAGCCCATTATCTCATCTATTTATGTTTTCTTGCAACTACAATTACTCATTAATTTATGGTATGTGGTATTACATACATGACCCTCGATTTAGATGTATTTATTTAAACTACAGATTTTTTCGGATTATTATTTCATAACAATGTTTATATGCACATTTATGAATCTCAGACAAGGTCATTGCACTATGGTTCTGTTAATTCTTCCTCATTATAGAAATTTAGTATTTAGCAGCAGATTTCATTATATTTTATATTTGAATATATCCTATACTCTATACATTCAAAGTATTGATCGATATATTTTTTGTGTTATATCGTATCATGATATAGGTCTGACGCTCAACATTAGTCCTGTAGTCAATACATTCTGGTGCGTTTCCAGTAGCTGATAGTGGTGAATCCTTGAGGATGAGAATCTATGTTTTATTTCATTATATTTTTCTAGTTCTCAAATAGTTTAGAATTAGCTAGGGGACTATCCCAATGACTCATCATTAGTCGAGGCTTTCAGACAAATAGTAAGATCTTCAATTTTGTGATTATGTTAGATATTTTCAGCTTTTAGATTCATTATTAAACCTGTTTATTGTCTTTGACTATTATTATATCATTTTAGTTTTATCTTTCGCTCAACATCCTTCTGTTCTATTTAGTATTCTTAGTGTCATGCTATATCATGGGTTAGCTTGGGGTCACTTATGGCTGTAAGCACTGTGTTACAACTAAGAGGGAGTCTCGGGTCGTGACACTTATGTAGGCAATAATTTGTTGTTTTATCTTTATCAACATATAGTAGAGACTCCTTAATTGCCTTCTTAACTTGAGTATCTAGCTAAAAAATCTCACCAATATTTTTTTTAAACTTTAGTCGATAACCATTTTGGGACCTCAAATTCACTTTTGCAAATACAACATTTGGTTTAGGGACCTTATTAGTTGTCTTCTAAACTCAACAGCTTCAAGGACCTCATCAGTTGACTTCACTACTTTGGTACTCTCATCTTCAACCATATAATCTTTGTTCTCCTTTTTAATAGTAAATTCTTATGTATCTTTGATCACGTCAAGGTTTTTCTTAACAATATACCTTTGGTGATTGAAACAGATTCTATGACTGTCAAGAAAGTCATATAGGGTGTGTGGGAGGTACCATGGGAAATCTCAATAGAGATAAAGAAGATAAGGAGTTTAATGGCTAATATATTGGTGGAAGTGATACATATACTTAGAGAAGGAAACTTGCTGGCAGACTTTTTAACTAACTACATTCATTGTTTTGCAGGTACTCAGCAACTAACATATAATTCATTTCAGGACCTACCAACACAAACGAAGTTAATTCTGAACATGGATAAAAATCAAATAGAAAATATTAGAATCAAGAGACACCATAACAAGGAATTCAACTTCACCTCATGAACATAAAGGAAGATCAAAAACCAAGATGGAGTAAAACAGCAAAGAATCCATCATAGTGCATTAATGGTGTAGCGTATGTGCTCAACTATCACTCTACATTATATCCTTTGACAGTGGTATTAGTCTACGACTCAGTCTTCTAAGGAAAATGATGAGCGGTATTTGAACATCGACTAACACACCTGAACGTAATCCAGAAACTATAACTCTGGGTGATGATACTACAGTCTGAGGGTTGTTTTCTGCTTAGCTATAGAGTTTCTATACCTATGATTTCTTCTACTTATAGTTCAAAATGAGGAGTTGAAGACGTCTTTATGGATTGGATTGACTTGGCATTTGTGAGAGTGTTTTTAATGCCCTTCGAGCAATTAGCCCAAATTCCTCAAGCATGAGTTGATGGTAGAAGAATGGTTGAGTTAGAGGCTCCACAAGTCATGACCTTTTCCCCCGGATAACAGGAATTCACAAGTTGCACCAGGGATGTACAAGGAAATGAGGATATTTTGCTTTCTTGGTCTATTTGTATTTACTTAGTTTACAATTCTCTTTATTTTTGCTTTGATTTTTTCGTCTTCCAGGATCTTTTTGATCCAACTTTGTAATTGGATTACATATTAGTCAGAAATAAAACTCCTTAAGTTGAAAAAAAAAGATTCATCGCTGGTGTGTTTTATTTCATGCACATAAACACAATTAACCAAAGTGTATGACATACAAAATTTGTTACATTTAAAGTATCCATAGTCTTGCTTCTTCTTCTCATTATTCCTAATTAGTCATCCTGCACATAATCGATAACACCATTCCAAATATATTTGATTATTTTCATATGTTAAAGTAGTTGCTTCTCCAAAAATGAGCCCTACTTAGGTTAACACAAACCCTAGACAACTCTTTACTATGATGTTTTTTTCATTTATTACCTGAATTACAACTAATATCTTATGACTCACTATTATCTTCCAAGGATCGATAATCTATCACGATCCAAATTAACAAGGGTTGTTGTCATGACTCAATTTACGAGTCATGATGACACCTATTTTATCCAACCAGTAGGTAAGCCAAAGCTTAGTACAAAGCTAAAAACAATGGGCTAATTTAATGGTAAATGACATAAATATCGTGTAAAGAAAAACTTACAATAATTAATAACAGAGTATAATAAGATGAAAGATAAATACAATAATAATAATATCCCATGACCTTGTAGTGTTAGTAACAAAGCCACTAAACCAAGAGAATAGGAGAACTAAAATAGTCAAGTACATCATCCTTGAATAAAGAAAGACTAAGCAAAAATAAATGAAGGATAAATGGGTCAACTCTGACTTTGAGAGCTCACACCATCTCTGAACTCTAATCAACACAATCATAGTACCAATGGAGGCCACCTGTACTCGGATCTGCACCAAAAAAGTATAGAAGTGTAATATGAGTACCAAAGTCATAGGTACTCAGTAGTCATCATGACACGACCCGAACCAAGGCCTTGTCGTAATGGGCAATCCCAAGCCCAATCAGGATTGAGAACTTCCCCCGTTACCCAACCCAACCACCAAACCCATACCTTGAGTCGGCTGAAGTCCGAACATATAACAAGGTAGCGTATTTAACCATGTGGTGACTCTAGGCTAAGTCTATATTTGAGACAAGCCCAACCAAGTCCAACCACCCAATGACCAACCAAACTACTGCCAAAACCCATAAAAACCAACACCAATTATAATAATCCGATGCATGTATATATATAGATGAAACATAACCAGTCCATACCATACCTAAGTCCACCATTGTCCATACAAAGCCTCTAGACCAACCAAAGAGTACCTAGTCGGGACATTCCCCTGACCATAGCCAAGATCAAACCTCACATCAGAAAATAAAAGTTTCCAGTTTGTGTCCCCCTGGTACCTCTTCCTTCCATGGATTTTCTACACACCCCGCCATTATTTCCCATTTAAAACCATGACCAAGCAACCAACCAATCAATTAATCATTTATTAACCAGGTCTATTTGTAGTGGTATCGGCATACCGACTATACTTGTAAGTACTATCCATAGCCAACCATGTATAGGTTTGAGGGATTCCATGTACCCTTCCATTAACCATATTAAAAAACTTGGGGGATTCCTATGTACCCTAAAGCATAAGAATTCTCACAGCCACCAAGGCTTTACCATTTAATCTTTCCAAACCACTTATACCATTTATACTAATTAAAACCATTCCAAACCATTTATGACCATGCCAAATATTTAAAGCATTTATATCATTTAAACCATTTAAACCATGCAAAACCATCCAAATCCATTTTGGGTTCCATTACCAAACTAAATAATAGTTCAATAATAGAGTGAAAACATTATTTTAGGCATTTTATCAAACATGTTGAGGGCATGGTAAACCAAAACCAATGCATAAACCACCATAATTAGTGTTACTCAAGACCCATTTGTTAAACCAAAACCAACAAGTACCAAAATATGCAAACCATTACAAAAATTATGTAGAAACATAGCTTAAAGCAATACCAAACCATCTGCATCAAGACCCTCAATATATATTTTGAAAACCCCTATTCATGATTCATAAATCAATGTTTAAAACACAATACACATGCCTTTAGTTGGAACTAACAATGAGGGAAGGAGTACATTCCTTATAGAAGAAGATTTTGAAGATAAACACGACTCTTAAGCCATTTAAAGAACACATACAGAAGCCCTACCCTCCAATCATTAAGAATGAGTTTGAGAGAGTTTTGGAGTGTTTCCATCCTTTAATAAGTGTTATGAGAGACCACCAAGGGTTATATGACGTGAGAACATAAGGTCTTTGAAGTAGGAAATGTTTAGACTACCCTTACCCTTAACTTAAAATTAAAAACATGCCACATCTAGGGGTATGACTCACCTATACCATCCGTATCCTAGGGTATGAGTGGTACCCCTACTCGTACCCAAGACCATTCCAAGACCCTACAAACTAGTTTTTACACAAGTCACACCTCCTTAACTAGTTCGTAAGGGTATGATTGGTATACCAAACCATATCCACTAACCGTACCTTGGGCAGAATCCACAAGAAAAGTGAAACAAGCACTATACGACTTGCTTTACATCACTCGTATGTTCCTATACAACTCATACCATGATGAGTCATATATTGGGTAGTAGCTACACCAGACATGCTGCTTATTTTATGAGTGAACCACCAAGCCTTCCCCTAACTCGTATCCAAGGGTACGATTGGTACCCTTGAATCGTACCACATCCAGTAAGTCTAAAACCAAGAAAATTTTGCAAGGGGGTCCAAGACTTAGGGTGTTTCACATCATTAGCCAACTGAGTTAAATTATAATATAAGTATAACAAAAATGCGAGATAAATAAACTAAGATAAAATGGAAAACCTGGAATAACGCTCCAACTATTGTGAATAATAACCGAATAATAATAATAATAAAGTAAAAATAGCTATCACTAAAAATATAGCTACCATAAGCTAGTAAATATTCAAAAGTAAATAACGCAGACCCCTATAAGCCCAGAGGATGTTATCACAAGAAGAAATAATTAAAATTATACCAAGTAGCCATATCTCAAAATCATAACCGTGAATTCTTCCATACAAAAATCACCAAACTCAAACCTATTCCATAACTGTCATGAATAACCTCTAAATGCTAGACTTGAAACAAAACTCTTATCATCATTTTTCGTACTTGAACCGAAATCTAATATCATCATTTAAGGGACTTAAACTGAAGCATAATAGTATAAATCACCGAACTCGAACCAAAATTCATATCCTCAACCAAGTATTTAAATAAAATAAAGAATCATATATCTAACTTCCTCAAGCTCTAGAATATACATTCAGAAGATGTAACAAGCCTATACACTAAACAAGGAGCTAATAGTAGTCTTGGCCTAAGGTGGGCTGAAGGGCCCCACTTCTAATCCTCAAAACCTATTCTAAGTCAAATTCTACCCTTGACTAGGCTAAGGTATCTAAATTTACTTCTAGATATTAAGTAAAACATATTTTAGTCCTAAAATAGTAATTCTACCTAAAGAATGAGAAACTAGGTCAATTATGCCTGAGTACAGTTCTTTAACTGCTAAAAGATCCAAATTACACTAAATATACTTCCAAAACCTAATTCCAAACCCATATATATCACATTATCATAAATATACTATAATTAAGCCCAACATATAAGAAAGGTAAGCCTAGCCTTCCAGGACACGGAAGAAAGCTTGGTGAAAACTGCTAAATTGACGATTTTTCCTTTTGAGAAGCTTCCGCATGATGTCATGCTATCACAATGATAATCTACTCATCAATATGAGAACAAAAATACCCATATTGCATTTTTATTCTTCAGGTACAAAATCACGTGAAAATTCTATGTTGGGCCAATTGCACAATCGCATCTTTGAAACCATCAACACATCCCTCACTGCTCAAGGAATATTTAACCTAAAGAAAGTTTGAATTTCTAGCTCAAAGGGTGCTAAAATCAACTTACCAATAATCTAGTGAATTTGGAAACTAATAGAGAAATTAATCATGAAATTAATAGAAACAAACCATGAATTCCAAGAAGAAATGAGAAATTCGAGATCACAATAACCCCAAAATCACATAACATCAATTAAGCAGACCAGTTGCCTTTTAAGATGCCTTTGCCTATGCAGATTGGACTCTGCTTAAGAACTGCACTAGTTGGTAGCCTGGCTGTCTTAAGCAGCCTCTGCTTAAGCAACCCAAGTGGTGCTTAAGCGGATGCACCAATTTAGTGGTGCACAAACTAGGGACTTAGAAAATTCTGTGTCTCCACCGACCCCTCAAGATTCATTGGGAATACTATAAATGCAAACAAACCATGCTACCTAATTAACTTTGATGTTCTGAACTTAATGTCATAGTCAAAATTCCTACTCAAGGTTTTTTAGACAAAAATGGGTTTCACACCCAAGTACCATTATTATCGATTTCCGGCCAATAGCCAGAAAGAGTTTGGAAGCCTTGGGACCCGAACCAAAAGTCCCCTTAGCCTAAAATCAATGTTTTGGAGCTGATGGAACTACCAGAATTTGCATACGAGGTTATTTAACTAAAGTGTTTGCTAGCTATCGAATTCTTATTAGCGAAGACTATAAAATAGGAAATTGGATCTAAAACCCAAACGAAGTTCCCAATAATTGAACTGTTAGCTATAGCAAGTCACAAATTACTTGGGGCAGCTATAGGAAATCTCTAAATAGGGAAAATGGTTGGAAAAGTAGAAAATGATCTAGAGGGTCATTACAATAACCACTACTAAAATAACTTTAATCTACAAAAAAAGGGCTATGATGTACCTGAAGACTCGAACATGTGAGGATACTAGGCCCACATCTCGCTCTTAATTTTCCTAGTAGCCTCTTCTACTAGAAGGTATCTCCATTAAAGCTTAACTATTGGAATATCTCTGGAGCTCAACCTCCTAACATTCCTAGCTAATATGAACACATGCTCCTCCATGAAGGTCAACCGCTCATTCAACTAAACTGAGTCCCATCGAAGCACATGAGACTTATTGGGAATATACCACAACAAATTAGAAACATGGAAAATCTAATGAACAACAAAAAAATCTGGGGGTAAGGTTATCTTATATGCCACCTTACCAATAGTACAAAAGTTCTCACAAGGTTTAATATATCTAAGGTTGAGCTTGCCTTTCCTCCCGAAACTCATCACACCCTTCATGGGTAATACTTGAAGAAATACTCGATCACCAACTCCAAATCTCAAGGCACGAAGTTTATGATTTGCATAAGCCTTCTTCCTACTCTGACCCACCCTCATCTTATCCTGAATAACCCCGAGTCTATCCAATGACTCCTAAAAAAAGTCAGTATCATGAGGTTTAATATTGGAGGTCTCGAACTAGCAAATCAGAATGACATCGTCTAACATATAATACCTTAAATGGTGCTATCCCAATAATCGAATGGTAGCGATTATCATACAAGAACTCTGCCACAGATAATTGTTGTTCCCACTAACCTCTAAAATCCATAACATAGTCTTAGAGAATATCCTCAAGAATCTGAATAGACCGCTTCAACTACCCGCCAGTCTTAGGGTAGAAGGCTGTGCTAAGATCCACCTGAGTACCCAACTCCTCCTAAAATTCTCTCCAAAAGCTAGAAGTGAACACTGAACCATGATCTTAAATAATAGATATATGCATACCATGCAAGAGAACTATCTTACGAACATAGAAACGGGCTAACCTCTCAATACTAAAGGACATCTGAATGGGAATGAAATGTGCCAATTTGGTTAATTGATTCACAATGGCACACAAACCATCAGAACGATGGGAAGTGCAAGAAAAATCACTAATTAATTCCATGGTGATCCACTCCCATTTTCACTCGGGATTTGACAATCTCTAAATCAAGATACCATGTCACTAATACCCGACCTTTACCTGCTGAAAATATAGGTAATGAACTATAATGTACACCACACCTCTTTTCATGCCACTCCATCAATAATGTTGCATGCCTCAAAAACCTGTACATCTTAGATATGCCAGGGTAAATGGAATATCTTGACTTATGAGCCTCAGGCAGTATTGATTGAATCTAGTATCCAAACCTCAAAAAACGCATGCGATTATCTAATCTTATAACAACCTTAGAATATATGGTAGTACTCTTGGAGTCACCACTCAACACCTGATCACGGATGACACAATTTCTCATATCCTTAACAGGTGACTCGAAATCTGCTCAAATAAAGTAGATCTCACCTCAACACTAGCAAGAATCCTCCTAGGGTCTTAAATATCAAGTTGCACCATCAAATTGGCTAAGGACTGGATGTCCCATGCCAATACCTATGAGAAACTTAGATAGAAGCTAATTTACCCATACTCACTATCTTTTAGATCAAGGTGTCCACTACCATATTTGCCTTGCCTAGATGATATAAGATAAAGGTGTCCTAATCCTTATACAACTCCATCCATCAACGTTGACTAGAATTAATCTCTTTTTGGGTCATAAGATATTGAAGGCTATAATGATTCGTGTAGATCACATAATAAATGTCATTAAAATAATACCGATAAATCTTTAGAAGAAAAATTATCCCCATTAACTGCAAATTATAAGTGGGATAGTTTTGCTCGTACATCTTCAGCTGCCTTAATGCATAAGAAATAACTCGACCCTGTTGTATTAACACACAACCCAAACTAATATTGAAAGAATCACAATACATAGTGAATCCCTCACTCTCAACAGGAAGGGCCAATATAGGAGTCGAAGTAATAAATCCCATGAGCTTCCGAAAGCTTGACCACACTCCTCGGACCACTAGAAAGAAACCACCTTCTAGGTCAATCTAGACATCAATGATGCAATAGTAGCAAAACCCTCTATGAATTGGCTATAGTAACCGGCCATACTATTAAAGCTGTGAGCCTATTATTGAGATGTAGGCCTGGTCTAATCACAAATAACCTCAATCTTTGTTGAATTCACCATAATCCTATCCTTAGACACCACATGTCCGAGGAATGTCACTGACTTAAGCTAGAACTCATACTTATAAAATTTGGCCAAAATGCAATGATGTCTCAAAATCTAGATCACAATCCTTAATTGTTGCATATGCTCCTCTCTACTCCTCGAATAAACACGGATGTCATCGATCAACACGATTATGAAGGAATTTAAATATAGCCTAAACACGTGGTTCATCAAATCCATGAATACTGCTAGGGAATTGGTCAACCTAAAAGACATTACTAGGAACTCACAATGAACATAATGAGTCACGAAGGCTGTCTTTGCATTGTCTATAGCCCAAATCCTCAACTGGTTATAATTATACCTCAAGTCAATTTTAGAAAACATTGTCGCTCTCTGTATTTGGTCAAATAAATCATCAATGCAGGGTATTAGATAAAATTTCTTCACTATTACCTCATTAAGCTACCTGTAGTCAATACACATATGCAAGGAACCATTCTTTTTCTTTACAAACAAGAAAAGTTCACCCAAAGGAGACATACTCGATCTAATAAAACCCTTATCCAGAAGATCCTGAGGATGAGAATTCATCTCCTTAAACTTGGAAGGATCTATATGGTAAGGTTCTGTAGAAATAGAACGGTGCTTGACTCAAATTCAATAACAAACTCAATATCATACTTAGGAGGAAGTCTAGGTAGATCGATAGAAAAAATATCAGAATACTCACAAAATATAGGAACAAAGTCAAGTGAGGGACTCTCCACACTAACATTATGAATATATGTGAGATATGACTCACCAACCTTAATATAAGTCTCCTAGTCCAAACATTAGAAACAATCCCCATTGGCTCACAACCAATCAATCCGTTGACACAACTGAGGGTATGTTAGGAATGGATAAGATAATATTCTTTGCAAAACAATCCAAGACCACATGATAGGGGGATAACCATTCTATGCCCAGAATCACATCAAAATCCACAATGTCAGATACAATAAGATCAACTTGAGTATCAAACTCTTAAAAATTCACAACACATGATCTATAAACCTGTTCCACTACTTAATAATCACCAACAGGAGTAGATACACATAACATCATAGATAAAGAATCCCATGATAACTCTAATCATAGAGCATAATAAGTAGATATGTTAGAGTAAGTGAATCTTAAATCAAATAAAGCAAAAGACTGCTGATGACACACTTAAATCAAACCTACAATTACAACATTTGAAGACTTTGCCTTACATTTAACAGGTATGATGTATAACTGACTAAGCCCCTACTTAGCTGGGCTCCTGACCGATATCCTATCCTATCTTCCTGAGGACCTCCGCAAGCACCATAAGAACCACCCTAATGAACATGCATACTACCTCTAGATTGGGGAAGACTTTCCTAATCAGTGTAACACTCTAAGATATAGTAACAAGCACCCTACGGTTGGGGAATTCTCTTAAGAAATGGATAAAGGCCTCATATCCATAACATGCCCCTAGCATAATACTGAACCTAGAATATTCAACTGATTTGCAATAACCACCAAGGATGAAATACAAAAATACTGAACCCCTTAGATACTAACTACTACACTGGCCAAGATGATCACTATAATTAGACTGACCTCTATTGGTAATTTGATGTTTAGTATGAATGGGCCTACTAGACTGAACTTGATGCTGATAAGGCTAACATGAATGGTACCTACCCTGACAATCACTACCTTTAAATTTTGAGCCACTACGGCTCCCACTGAAACTACCCTGATATCGCACCATCTTATCACTGCCTCCTTGGGCCTTATGATTCTTTTCCTCCATAACCAGAGCATAATTAGAAGCCTTAGAAAAAGACTTGCCTACAGCAACCAGACTTTGTGATACGAAATCAAACCAACAACACCAAGAGCTTCAAGTAGGCTCGGATTTCAGTCCAACAACACAAGAACAACAAGTTTAAGTTTCGGTTTTTCAGTCCAACAACACAAGAACAACAAGATAGATAACAATGCCAGTGAATCGAAAAGAGCCCCACATGGCTTCACTAGACTTTAAGATAACAAAATCAACAACAACAACAAGATAAAGAAAGATAGATAACTTGACATATAACATTCAAGAAACTAAGAACCCTACATCAAGAGAGGACCCTAAGTCTAATGAATATAAACACCAAGTTCTTACAAGGACCAAGAGGCACTCAACGACCTCAAAACCCTTGTTTCTAGCCAAAGAGACAACACAAGTATCCCTTTACTTGTGAGATAATAGGGGCGGCTTCTAGGAGTGGAAGAGAGAGAGAAATGTTTAGTGTTTTTAGGTTACAAAATCAGCATTCAAAAACCCAGGAATAACTCTCTAACATGTTCTATTTATACTACAAACAAAAGGGGTAAAATGACCCATCCGCCCTTGCTTCTTGTGCCAACCTTGAAGAGTAGTTTATTACACATTAAGACCTCTCTTCACACATAAAAACGTTTAGGTCCTTGGTTGGTTCAATCACCAACTCACACACGGCCATTTGCATGAACAAAGCTTGGAGTTTTTGTAATTCCCGAGCTTGGCTTCGTGTGAAAGTCCGTGTACCTGTGGAGGCTACCCCAACCGTATCATCCTCTCCATCTTGAGAGGAATTTGACCTCAAATTCAGCATTTGGTCATCTTCAACCGCATCCACGAGGGAGAGATCACCAACGTTGAAAGTGTTGTGCACTTGATATTCCGGTGGGAGGTCAATCTTGTAGGCGTTGTCATTGATTCTCTCAAGTACTAGGAAAGGACCATCACCCCTTGGCAGCAATTTGGACTTCCTTTGAGCTGGAAACCGATCCTTTCGAAGATGCACCCACACCCAATCTCCGGGTTCAAGCACAAGCCTTCTTCTCTCTTTTTTTACCCTTTTTGCAACCTCTTGGTTCTTCTTTTCAATCTTGATCCGCACCGTCTCATGCATTTTATTCATTGCCTCGGCTCTTTTATTTCCATCTAAGCTGGTCATGAGATCACTAGACAACGGAGTGAGATCTAAAGGGGTAAGGGGATTCAGGCCGTAAACACATTCAAAGGGAGTCATTCCCGTGCTCGAATGTATTACCCGGTTGTATGCAAATGCACCAAGGGTAGGTGATCTTCCCATGAAGTCAGTTTACCTTTAACCATAGAACGTAGCATAGACCCAAAGGTTCTATTTACTACCTCCGTTTGGCCATCGGTTTGTGGGTGGCAAGACGTGGAGAAAAGTACCTTCGTTCCAAGCCTACCCCACATGGACTTCCAAAAGAGACTTAGGAACTTGGAGTCCCTATCGCTCACAATAGTCCTCGGTACCCCGTGAAGCTTTACAACATGTTCAAAAAATAATGAAGCTACACTACGAGCATCCTCGGTTTTAGCACATGGAATAAAATGAGCCATTTTAGAGAATCTATCAACAATAACAAAAATGCTATCTCGGCCCTTTCTAGTCCTTGGGAGCCCCAAAACAAAATCCATCGAAATGTCAAACCAAGGTCTAAGGGGAGTAGGGAGTGGGGTGTATAATCCTTGAGGTAGGAGACGAGATTTCGCACTCCGGCAGGCCACGCATTGACTACAAATTTTAGTGACGTCTTTGCGCATTTTGGGCCAATAGAAGTTCTCCTCTAAGATTCCGAGGGTCTTGTCTACCCCAAAGTGCCCCATGAGGCCTCCGTCATTGGCCTCCCTCACAAATAATTCCCTCCAAGAACTAGAAGGAACACACAACCTCCTCCCTTTGAACAAATACCCATCGAACCGAGAGTAGGAGGAATGCTCATTCTTCTTAAGCCAACGGTCCCTTCCCCACTCTTCGCATTCCCTAAAAATAGGAGCAAAGGTAGGATCCTCGGGATACAACAACCGCAAGCTCTCAAAACCCATCAATTTCGAAGACAAGGTAGCAACAAGCACATGCTTCCTAGACAAGGCATCGGCAACAACATTTTCCTTTCCCCTTTTGTAATGAATTACATAAGGGAAAGTCTCGATGAACTCAATCCACTTAGCATGACGCCTATTCAACTTGTCTTGGCTCTTAAGGTGTTTCAACGACTCATGATCCGTTCGTATCACAAACTCCTTAGGCCACAAATAATGTTGCCAATTTCCCAAAGCTCTAACAAGGGCGTACAACTCCAAATCATAAGTTGAGTAATTAAGAGTTGCCCCTTTGAGCTTTTCACTGAAATAAGCAACGGGCTTACCTTCTTGCATCAAAACAGCCCCGATGCCTACCTTACTAGCATCACACTCTACTTCAAACATCTTATCAAAATCGGGCAATTGCAATAAAGGCGCCGAGATGAGCGTAGCTTTCAAGGCCTCAAAAGCCCTAGCCTGCTCATCACCCCATTTAAAGGGTCCGTCCTTTATAATTACCTCGGTCAAGGGGGCTTCTATGGAACTAAATCCTTTGACAAACCTCCTATAAAAGCTTGCCAACCCGTGGAAACTTCAGATTTCTCCAATAGTTTTAGGGGTCGGCCAACTTCGAATAGAGTCTATCTTGGAATCGTCCACTTCCACACCCCTTGAGCTCACGACAAAACCCAAGAATATAACCTTATCAACACCAAAAGAACACTTCTCCATGTTGTCATACAGCTTCTCCTTTCGGAGCACATCAAACACACATCTCAAATGCATTACATGATCATCAATAGATTTACTATACACCAACACATCATCAAAGTAAACCACCACAAACTTTACAATATAAGGCTTCATTACATGATTTATTAGCCTCATAAAGGTGCTAGGAGCATTGGTAAGGCCGAAGGGCATGACCAGCCACTCATACAGACCGAATTTGGTCTTGAATGCGGTCTTCCACTCATCACCGGGTTGCATGCGAATTTGGTGATAGCCACTCCTAAGGTCCACTTTAGAAAACAAACAAGATCCGTGGAGCTCATCTAACATATCATCTAGTCTAGGGATTGGATGACGATACCTTATAGTGATTTTGTTGATGGCTCTACAATCGACGCACATGCGCCAAGTTCCGTCCTTCTTCGGTACCAAAAGCACCGGAACATCACACGGACTCATGCTTTCCTTGATGTATCCCTTGTTGAGAAGCTCCTCAACTTGTCTTTCAAGATCCTTAGTGTCCATGGGATTGCTCCTATAGGCCGGTTTGTTTGGAAGTTGTGAACCCGACACCAAATCAATTTGGTGCTCAATTCCCCGAAGTGGGGGCAATCCTTGCGGAAGTTCTTGAGGAAATACATCTTCATACTCCTGCAACACACAAGAAATCAAAGGGGAAATGGAAGAATTAGTGGGGTTAGTATTAAAACAATGGGCCAAAAGTAACATCGGCTTGTTTTCATCATGGTCCACGAAGAGTTCTTTCCTCCTAGCCAACATCACTACGTTTTCCATCTCCCTTGTCGTTGGGACAGCCTCGGATGTCCCTACTTCCTCACCTACGACATTCCCCCCTTTTCTCCCTTTCCGGATTCCTTCCCCCTTCCCTTCAACTCTCTCATCTTTTGATGCCACTCATTTACTTGGGAGGGTGAAAGAGGATGAAGTGTGACCTTTCGGCCATCCTTCTCAAGCGTATACCGGTTGGACCTCCCATTGTGTTTAGTAGACCTATCATATTGCCATGGTCTACCTAACAACAAGTGACATGCTTGCATTGGGATCACGTCACAAAGCACTTCATCGTGGTAGTTTCCCACCTTAAACCGAATCACACATTGCCTTGTGACCTTTAATTCACCACAATCGTTCAACCATTGTAGCTTGTAAGGACTAGTGTGTAGTGTAGTTGGTAGCTTCAAGAAATTTACCATAGCATGGCTCGCAACATTTGTACAACTACCACTATCAATCACCAAGGTGCACACACTCCCCTTTACAAGACACTTAGTATGGAATAGATTTTCCCTTTGACTCGGGTCATCTATCGCCTTACTAATCATGACACGTCTAACCACAAAGTTTGGAACCACACACTCCCCTTCTTGTGGATAGACATCTTCACTACCATCTACTTCATCATCATTCGGCCCATTTTCAGCTCCCTCTCCATCTTGAGGCTCGGCCTCATCCTCCCCCCTTTCGGAAGCCACCTCATCACCAAGGTAGTACACCTTCCCTTCTCGTAGGATCACATTGCGCCGGTTCGGACATTCATTGGCCTTATGCCCCCAACCTTGGCACTTGAAGCATTGGAACCCCTTTGGGTTGGGATATTTCTGAGCCTCCGGTTTCGGAGGGAATTTAGGGACTGTTTTGGACTCGGGCAGCTTCGTAGGGGCGGGTTGGTCCTTGTTTTTGGGCCAACCCGAGGGGGTTTGTACCCTTGCCTTGAAGGATGATCTCTCCTTAAGTTCCCTTTCAATCTCAAGGGCCGCTTGGAATATGCCGTCAATGGTTTCAAACCGGTGAATGGTCAAATGAGTGGAGATCTCTTTGTTCAACCCACACTTGAACCGGATGATGTCGTGACTGATTTGCTCCCCACGATGATCAAGTTTCAACATGAGTTGTTGGAACTCGTCAAAATAGTCCATCACACTCTTGCCTCCTTGCCGCAAGCCATATAATCTAGCAAGCAACTCATGACGATATCTCTCGGGAAGGTATCGTTGTCTCATCAAATACCTCAACCGATACCAAGGTGGTGGCTGCCCATCAACTAATTCATTACCAAATCGTTTAACATACTCCCACCAAGTGTTAGCATAGCCCTCGAGGTGAGCTATAGCGTAGCAACTCTTCTTTTCTTCCGAGATGTCATTAACTTGGAAAACTTTGTCACAAGCCGATTCCCAAGTTAAGTAGGTCTCGGGGTCACTTTCACCCTTAAAGATGGGTAGGCTCAACTTGATGGTGTTGATGCCTACGTCTCTCTCTTGGTGTCGGTTTCCCCTATCTCCATACCCCCGGTATCTCCTAGGTTCTCCTCGACCCCCTCTTAACTCCTCCTCCCTCATATAAGCATCATCAAAGGCTCCATCTCTTTCATACTCCTCTCTACCGTATCCTTCAAAGTGGGCTGGTCGGCCTTGGCCGTTTTGATTCGGAGGATTTGGAATTTGCGGTCTTTGGGTTAATAGATCTTGGAATGGAGGGTCTTTGGGTTAATAGATCTAGGACCAAGTAAGGGAAACCAAGGATCAACAATTAGCAACCAAAGAATATCCTAAGTTGAGCTTATAGTGACGTGGCAGCATGCAATGGTTCCACACGTTCTTCTTCTCTTTTTTTCTTTTTTTTTTCGTTAATATTCACACAACTTGTTATAGTTTGCAAAGTGTTTTTGGTGGGAAAAATAAAATCTTGTAGTATTTCACCCTTTTCAAACTCAAGAAAGTGAGGTTTGGTTGACTAATCCCACAAAACAAGGCTCCTTGAATTAGGGCAAAGTGATTGACAAGACTAGAAGGTGATGGGTGCAAGTCTTTCACAACAACTTTATAGCTTGTCTTACAACTTGAGCACACAACAAGATGAACAAGATGAACAAGTTCAAAAGATGAACACCTCAACAAACTTCATCAACTTCTTTAGCACATAAACACACAACCACCGATTTTTTTTCTTTTGGTTATCAACAACACACAACTTTCGGCCACTTCAAGTCACTACAACAATGTTCAAGTTTTCAAGCTCAACTTTTGGATCTAGACACCTTCGTGTTGGTGAGAAAGAAACCAACACTAGAAACTAACTAAACAAGCAAATTAACACCTAGATCTAAACATACAACATCATTCTCGGTTTCAACTTTTAATGGACAGATTTTCAGAATTTCTTTTTGGTGTTGTTTGTTTAAGCCGTGAACTAGCCCAAGATGGGTTATGTTGGAACACAACCGGTCTCGCTCTGATACCAAATGATACGAAATCAAACCAACAACACCAAGAGCTTCAAGTAGGCTCGGATTTCAGTCCAACAACACAAGAACAACAAGTTTAAGTTTCGGTTTTTCAGTCCAACAACACAAGAACAACAAGATAGATAACAATGCTAGTGAATCGAAAAGAGCCCCACACGGCTTCACTAGACTTTAAGATAACAAAATCAACAACAACAACAAGATAAAGAAAGATAGATAACTTGACATATAACATTCAAGAAAATAAGAACCCTACATCAAGAGAGGACCCTAAGTCTAATGAATATAAACACCAAGTTCTTACGAGGACCAAGAGGCACTCAACGACCTCAAAACCCTTGTTTCTAGCCAAAGAGACAACACAAGTATCCCTCTACTTGTGAGATAATAGGGGCGGCTTGTAGGAGTGGAAGAGAGAGAGAAATGTTTAGTGTTTTTAGGTTACAAAATCAGCATTCAAAAACCCAGGAATAACTCTCTAACATGTTCTATTTATACTACAAACAAAAAGGGTAAAATGACCCATCCGCCCTTGCTTCTTGTGCCAACCTTGAAGAGTAGTTTATTACACATTAAGACCTCTCTTCACACATAAAAATGTTTAGGTCCTTGGTTGGTTCAATCACCAACTCACACACGGCCATTTGCATGAACAAAGCTTGGAGTTTTTGTAATTCCCGAGCTTGGCTTCGTGTGAAAGGTCGTGTACCTGTGGAGGCTGCCCCAACCGTATCACTTTGTGTAGTCATGCAGAGAAGAAGCTTAATCCTTAAAAAATTATCAAACCCATAATTCTTGATTAGTAAGACAGATGTAGCATGCCTATCCAACTTATGAAATTGAGCCTCATACTCCACAACAAACATGAATCCTTGATACAACCTTGAGAGCTGGTCTCGCAAGCAATCTCTAAGATTCAGTCAATTATAAAAATCAACCTAACATCTTTTGTTTCTAAATAGATATAGTAGGCTGGGAAAATATTGATTGACAAACTACCAACTGGAAAACCACCGATGTAAGAGGGACCCCAACTCTAGGAGTTGCGGCTACAAACCGCGCCCATACCTCAATACCACTCTAATATAAAGACTGTGGACTATCAGACGGGGTACCACTAACTAATCCCAAGGCTGAACCAGTGCATACCATAGAAATAAAAAATAAATACACCCCGATGGATCCTGTGCTATTCCATGGCCCATCACTGGATGGGGTAGAGATATCTCTAGCGTGAGAGTTGGAATAGAGTTTAGTGAAAACACCCTATCTTAATATCTAAATGGGTTATATCTCTTGACGGTCCTCAACCCCTAGGTAATCAAAGAATTAAAATAGGATCCATAATGGCAAACTCATGGTCCTCATCTCGTGTAACGGTAGCACACAACTTATCTATTTATGAATGATAGAAAGCAAAGGAATCATTAGAAAACAACTAAGACTTATAACTCAAAATGAGTGAATGAAAGAAAGATCTCCTAAGATGAATACTTCCAAAAATATGAAACAAACGTCATTGTTGCGATCCACATGACTCTACTAGACACTTGCTCCTATATCAACAGTACTAGTTAACCTAGCGCTCTGATACCACTTTGTAATGACCTAATTTATGAGTCATGATGAGACCTACTTTATTCCATCAATTGGTAAGACAAACCTTAGACCAGAGCTAAATGTAAGGGGATAATTTGGTGGAAAATGGAATAAATACCAAAAATATGTAAGAAAATACTTACAAAAATAAATCAAGGAGTAATAATAAGACAAAACATAAGTATGCTAATAATAACATTCCATGACCTGGTAGTGTCAGTATAAGAGCTACTAAACCAAAAGAATATCAGTAATATAATAGTTAAGTACATTAGTCTTGAATCAAGAAAGACTAAACAAAAATAGAAGAAGGAGAGAAGGGTCAACTTTGTCCTAGAGATCTCACCCTGTCTCCAAACTCTAATCAGTACGATCGCAATATCAACAATGACCGTTAGTGCTTAAATCAACACCAAAAAGGTTTAGAAGTGTAGTTTGAGTACCGTAGACAAAAGTACTAAGTAGGAATGATTAGCAAACTGAGCTAAATCATAATATATTTAAAACAAAAATGCGAGATGCATAAAATAAGTCAAGGTAAAAGAAAAAACCTAGAATATTGCAGCAAATACTATGAATAATAACTTGAATAATAATAACAATAAAGTAAACATAGATATCGCTACAAATCTGGCCATCATAAGCCCATAAATGCAGAAAAGTAAATAATCTAGCATAGGGCCCCATAAGACTGGAGGGTGCAATCATGAGAAGAAATAACAAAATTATTCCAAGTAATCATATCTTAAAATCATTACACGAATCCTTTCTTACCAATATCACCAAACTCAAATTGGTTCCATAACTATCATAAATAACCTCTCAATGCTGGACTTGAACTAGAACTTATATAATCATATGTCAGACTTGAATCAAAACTTAATATCATTAGTTGTTGGACTTAAACCACAACTAATATCACCACCCAAGTATTTATTTAAAATAAGGTATCATATATCTATCCTCCTTAAGCTCTAGAATATACATTTAGAAGATGTTACATGCCTATATAGTCTACAAAAAGCTAATAGTAGTCTTGGCATAAGGTGGGCTGGAGGTCTTACTTGTAATCTTTATAATTTACTTTAAGGAAAATTTTACCCTGGACTAGGCTAAGGTATGAAAATTCACTTCTAGCTTTTAACTAAGCCATATTATAGTCCTAAGATAATAATTCTACCTATGGAATGAGAAACTAGGTCAATTATGCCTAAATATGGTTCCTTAACTGGCTAAAAGATTATACTAAATATATTCCAAGACTTAATTCCCAACCCAAATCTAGCACATTATCATAAATATACTACAAATTAGCCCAATATATTAGAAAGATAAACCTAGCCTACCTGGACATCAATGAAAGCCCGATGAAATCCACTAAGTCATCGATTTTCCCTTCTGAGAAGCTTCCACATGATGCCACGCTATCATAATGATAATCTGCTCATTAGTATGAGAAAAATGGTAACCATATTGCATTTTTATTCTTTGGATCCAAAATCACATAAAAATCTATTGTGGGGCCCGCTCGTAAAATCACACCTTTAAAATCTTCAACATATCCCTCAATGCTCAAGAACCATTTACCCACAAGAATGGGTGATTTCCAACCTCAAATGGCGCTAAAATCAACCCACCTATAATATAGGATTTTTGGGAAATAATAGAGAAAATAATCATGAAATTAATAAAATATTACCAAAATTTAAAGAAGAAATGAGAAATCCAGCTTACATCATCCCAAAATCACCTTCTATATGTTTCCCCCATTTTCCACACTCTTTAGGGCTCCAAGGTTTTTATATTGTGGAAAAATAGGGAGAAAATTGGGCTAAGAGGGGGTTTAATGCCACCTAGGTGTTTCTTAAGAGGACAATGGACTGTTTAAGTAGCCAAGTATGCTTAAGCGGTACCCGCCCATGTATTCCTATCTCGCTTAAGTGAAACAGTTGCCACTTTAGCGATCTTCACTTATGCGGATAAGGCTTTGCGTATGCAGACTGGGCTCTACTTAAACGACCCATCAGTGGGTAGCCTAGTTAGTTAAGTGACTGGTTGACCGCTTAAGCAACCTCTTCTTAAGCAACCCATGTGGCACTTAATTAAATGCACCAGCTGATTGGTGCACCTGCTGGGGACTTGGAAAATTCCTACTCTCCATCGACCCCTTGGAATTCATCCAAAATCCTGTATATGCAAAAGAACTATGATCCCTATCAAATTCGATCTTCTAGCCAAAATGGTGAAATTAAAATTTCTATACAAGGTTATATCAATGAAAAGTGCGTTTGACATGACCCAAAATAGGCCCTTATTGTAATGGGTATCCTAAGTCCATCCAGGACCAGGGACCACCCCCATTACCCAACCCAACCCAATCTCCAAATATACATACCCTAAGCCGGATGAGTGCCTACTGTATAACAAGATAAAATTTATTACCATTCTAGATTCTAGGATAGGTCTATAATCGTGATTAACCCAAACAAGACCAACCATACAATACGAACCAACAACCATAACCAAACCAATATAAAAACCAAGTCCCTATCCATAGCAACAACAACAACAATAACAAACCCAGTGTAATCCCACCAAGTGGAGTCTGAGGAGGGTAAAATATACGCAGTCCATATCACTACTTCCAAAAAAGTAGAGAGGCTATTTCCGATAGACCCCCGGCTCAAGATAATGAATGGTTAACTAGGTCATAGTAATACATAAAATAGAATAAGTGGTATAACCAAAATAAGAAATGAGAGATAATAAAAATAGAGCTAAAGGAGCCACAAAAATAAGATCAATATGAAATTAAAAAATAGGAAATAAGAAATAAGAAAAGATCACCCCTAGTATAAGCCATAAACTAGCAGCTCCTACCACTGGACACAGTCGTAGGCTTACTAACCCGGATACACCAGAGCTCCCTAACTACTAATTACAACCTAGATACTCTCTAATCTTCTACCCTAATCCGCAACCACTACACCATCCTATCTAGGTTCATGTAATGCCCCAACAAAGTCCTCTTCCAGTGTGAGCCTTAGAGCATATTCAGTAAAGCAAAAATCCGAGTCTAAAAGTTTTAGAAATATCTTTCCAAGTATGAAATACTTTGATAATAAAAATGTGATTCCACTACGTCGTGGTATAGTTTCAGTTTGCAACCAAGGGGGCAATGGGATTTCCACCACGTTGCGCTGTCATGCAGTTTCCCAATTATCCAAATTCCAGTGAACTGACGCGATTATGGCGCGTCGCGCCAGCATGTAAAATTGGGTAATTTTTATTTTAATTTTGAGGGATTTTTGGTATTTTCTCCTTTTCCCTAGCCTCTATAAATACCCGACCAAGGGACCTCAGCCTCATTTCTCTTCCACTTCCAAAAAATTAGGGTTTCCAAAATCAAAATCCCCCCTTTCTTTTCAAGCAAAATATCAAGAAAAATTAAGAAAAGATCTAGAGAAATCAAGAAATCCTTCTAAAGGCCTTTAAGAAAAGAATCTTCCCAAGGTTGATGTTCCAGCTGATGTTGTGTTTTGATTCAAGTTTGTTTATAAGGTTTATGAGCTTTGACCCTTGTATGTGGAATCCATGTGATATTTGTGATGAATCTTCCTTATGTTGTTTTCTATTTGATGTGTTCATGACATTTGGGTGTAGAAATGGTTGAATAAGCAGAGCATAGGTTTGATAAAAAGCATAGGTGAAGCATAAAAGAGCCATTGTAGTATGTTGAAGATGAAACCCCAATTTGTGAGTTAGTTTATGCATGCCCTAGTGTTTGATAAAATGCACAAGTGGATGAATTATTCCATGATAGTGGGAAATCCCCAAATAAGTATGAACCCGTGCATGTCTAGTATTTGTTGAAGGACCTTAGTGAACAAGTGGAGACATGATAGTATAAAGTTTTCCCCAAATCATGTGATGTCCAAATACATGTCAAGACTGATTTAGGTGTGAAGTACTTGAGGTAAGACCTTGTTGAAGGAAGTATAATCTAGTAGTATATTTCCCTACGCTAGTATATGTTGATGTTTCGTAAATGCTTGACGCGATGCCTTACTGATTGTAAAGGTGAAGGTATGTTATGTTTCCTAAATACTTGAAGAGATGCTTTAATGATAATGATGATGAATGAATGATTGTGATGATGATGATGAATGAATGGTTGTGATGATGGAAGAATGATTATGATTTATTTTATGTTATTGAGTCCTAGGGGTATTTATACCCGACAACTTAGCTGTTGTCTTTAGCCCGTGTCAGTTTCACGATAATTCCAGTCGAGCCATGATTCTCAAAACTCAATGAACTATAGAACTCTGTATCCTCAGGCAAATGCAGAACTTAAGAAAGCTCAGAAATCTCAGTTATCTTTGTAATCTCCATATCTCTAGTAATCTAGCCTCAGTCCTATAATTAGCTCAGATCCTATAGTATTCAAATGTTAATTCTAATCTCAGAAGTGATTCAAATAATCTAGTCAAGATCTATATCATCAGTTAGATACCATGATTCAATACCATGTCCGTCAGATACGGAACTAAGTGATATCAGCGTAAGTCAGTCAGATACAGTTTAGTTGTGGTCAGTTAAGGATTCAGTCAGAGTCTTTCAGTTGGGAGTAGAAACTAGCAACGAGCGAGAGAGGGGATGGCGGATCCTCTCTCCAGAGAGAAAGAGGCCAGAGTCGTTAGTAGAAATCCCTGACCATCGAAACTGCGTAGCCAGCGCAGGATATAGGAGTCACCATCAGGAAAAGGATGTCACCTCCTGAGAGATAGTATTTGACTATTACATTGCCTTAGGTTGACCTCCTGGTAAGGGTTATCTGCTAGAGAGGATTGACCAGAGAAAGGCCTTTACCCGTGGCATGGTATTGACACCCTTCCAGCTGGGGTTACAGGTTGGACCCCACATGTGGTAGGTCGGGGCATGTCGGCTAAGTAACTACTCCCACAGTTTCAGTTTCAGTATCAATCTTCGAAAATCAGGACTGTCAGATACAGTCATCTATCATTATGAGGAACTCAGATAGTTCCATTGATTCATGGACCATCCCGTCAGATAGGCTTGGTCTCATATATAGTTATTTGATATCATATTCAGAGATATGCCGCCAGAAAGGCTTGATCACGGTCTCAGATTCTATTTGGTATTCTTGTTGTCAGATTAAGATATGATCATTTCCTTACCATTGATAATAGCTTCTTTAATCATCTGTTAGAGAGGTTGATCTTTAATCTAGTCAGTCGAGCAGAATTCAGTCATCAATGTAAGTACATCAAATTTCTCAATCATCAGTATCGGATAAGTCAGTATCTCAGTATCTCAGTGTCAGTAGTGAGTTCAGTCTGCATTAAGGCAGTACTCGAGTCTTAATATCTAGAGTTATGATGATTGTGACTATGGTCTATGCATTCATGTATGTGTATGTGTTCTCGTGCGGAATTATTATGATTATTAATTTTAGATATTATGCATGCATGAGCCCTTGCATTTAGCCTTACCTCGTCTACATACTCAGTACATTCCTGTACTGATGCATTTGCGCTATGGTATTTTATTTGGCACCATAGGTTCAGAGGAACAGGACCTAGAGTTTCCTCAACAGTTTAGTCCCAGTCAGCAGCAGTAGTCATAGCAGTGAGTCCTCTTCTTTCGAGGATAAATCTCAGTTTACTATTATGGTATCAAACTTTATTTATATTTTCAGTAGATGGAGTTAGTTGGGGACATGTCCCATCAACTCCATAGTTCACAGAGTTTAGAGGCTTTTTAGATAGATGTATTAGTATTTAGTTCTCAATTTTGAGTATGTATAGATGTGTTGAACCTTATGGCCAGTTTCTGCATTTATTTAAGATATTAAGCAGTGTACAGGTACAGATATCAGAAAAGGGTTAGCTTGTGGTCCTTTGGGGTCATAAGCATCGTGTGACGTCTCGGGATGGGATCTCAGGTCGTTTCAGGTCATGTCCTCAATAAGCTGTAACAACCCCATGTCATGTCTAATAACTTCTCTCCAGTATTTCTTCGGCCTATCTCTACTTCAACTGAAACCATCCCACGCTAGCCTCTCACACCTACGAACTGGGGCATCCGTGCCTCTCCTTATCACATGCCCAAACCATCTCAGCCTTCCTTCCCGTATTTTTTCCTCCACAGAATCCACTCCCACCTTCTCCCAGATAATATTATTACTAACTCTATCCCCTATAGTAAGTCTAACATCAAACGCAATATTCTCATTTCCGCTACCTTCAATTTTTGAATATGGGAGTTCTTGACTAGGCAACACTCCGCTGATACAGCATGGCCAGACGGACTGTCACTCCGTAGAACTTGCCTTTAAGCTTTAATGGTATATTCTTATCACACAACACTCGCGAGACAAGCCTCTACTTCATCCAACCTGCTCCAATATGTTTAGAGACATCCCCATCAATCTCGCCATTACCTATCCATAACATAACATAAAATTATAGAATAATCATTAATTCAGTCCAACGGTATTAGTACCAATACCAATGCCAATACTAAGGTTGACACCAATACCGACACCACCAATTTTAACACATAGTAGTTCCACAAAGCCTCTAGTTAAAAACAAAAACAATATCTAGTTGAGACATGCCCCCAACCATAGCCAAAAACAATATCCATAAAATAACCAAAGTATGTAAAGGCATCCATGATATGCAATGGATCCTTTCACAATATGGAAGCTTACTACTTCAATCTGATAGCTGATCCCAAATCCGATCACTAAGCAGGAGGAGTAGAATGGCCAGTTCCTACATCGCGTGGGGATACAATCGCTATAAGATGGGTTAGTGGGTGAACGCTACCATGAACTCAGGATAAATATAAAATAATGCCATCCAGTCAAACCAAGTAAGCCAACTATATGCATAAGGCCATACATGTATATATAACCATACCGGGAAAGGGAGCTGGGTTTAGCATGCCCTTAAAACCATTAACCTAGGTATGTGTAGCTTAATTGAATTAGAACCACCTACAGACTAGATGGGTCCAGTGTAACCCCCTGAACAGGCCTCGATGTGTGTAGTCGCATGAACTGGAGATACCAATCCCAAAACCCTTCGCTCTCCATGATAAATATATACAATGTACTTAGAGGAGTTCTATGTACCTCATAGTATCAAATATTGTCGCTATGACCAACCCTCATATCGGCAAATATGAGTTTCCAGTGTCTTCCCATTGGACTCGCACCTTCATGGTAATCTATCACACCTCACCATTATTGCCCAATTTAAACCATTACCATCCAACCAAGCCATTATTCCATTATTATTAGACAAGGCTATGAGTAATGGTATCGTCAGACCGACTATAGATTGCGAGCAATGTCCTTAGTCAACCTTTTTATGTAAAAGGATTCCCATGTACACATAGATTACATTATCAAGTTAACTTGGGGGAATCCCATGTACCCCATAAGTGTTCCACTATTATGTTTGCTTGGGGGAATCCCATGTACCCCACAAGTTGTTCATTAACATGTTTACTTTGGGAATTCCCTTGTACCCCACAAGGAAGTTTAATTAACCATAACCATGACCACCAAACCTTACCGTTTAACCATTCAAAACCATTTAAACATTTATACCATTTAGGGTTCCAATACGAAATCATACCATGCAATAGTTCTATTAAATGTCCAATAATATAGTAAAAGCATTATCATAGGCATTTTATCAAAAAATTTGGGGGAATAGTGTTCCAAAACCAAATACAATTACCAATTAACCATTCCCATGCAACCAATTGTCCAAACCACCATTAAAGCATGTAAAAAACATAATTAAAACATGGGAAAAACCATAACCAAGCATGTAATACCAAAACCCCAACATATATTTGAAAAACCCAAAACCATACAATAGTCATGCCATGAAACATTCTATTAAACATCTCTTTAGTTGGAACTAACAATGAGGGAAGAGTACATGCCTTATATTATGAAGATGATGGAGAGAAATTATTTGTACGAGCCCTAAATTGATACTTTAGATGAAATCATAGCCTTCCTTTACCCAAGAGCCTTAGAGAGTGTTTCTAATTATTTAAGATTAGAATAATAGGGTAAATGATGACCTAATAGAGTTATAAGCCATGGGGCCTTAAGTGGTTAAGTTGGGAAATATCCAGATTACCCTAAACATGTTGAAATTTAGATGTTTACTTAGTCTTAGTACTTTCAGAATAGGTTTCAGAGCATGAATAATTATTATCAGTTCAACCAGTTGTCTTATCAGTTATGTTAGATTAGTTTTAGTCCAGTAGCCCGAGTTAGTTTAGTTAGAGGTAGGATTCATCCATGACCAAACCTAGAGATGGGGGATCACCTGTCAGTTGAGGGTGTCATACTTATAGCAGTACCTATATTCCAAAAATACGTAGCCAGTATAGGTTAGAGATGTTAACCTACTAGTTGAGGGTTGACACATATCTCACCAGAGCACCTGCCAGTAGAGGGTAACTCTTTAGTCCTTTGGGAAACCATTATAGTGGATCCATATAGATAGTGTTAGTACTCATGTAATGGTACCGACACTCTTCCAACTGGGGTTATAGGTTTTACCCCAATTTACCTTATTGGGGCATGTTGGTTAGATTATAACTCCCACAATCTCAGTCCAGTATTTAGTTCAGAGTTCAGTTTTAAGACTTATTTGACCATGTCATAAAGTTATTAGTTGTTCAACATTGGTATTTCAGTTTACAGACTATTCTAGTATCATGTCATATACTTGGTCACACATTCTTAGATTTTAGAGCATTTCTCACATACTATACATCAGTTATCTCATGCTACGTGTTCAGTTAGTATCGTTCATTCATATGAACCATACATGTCAGCCTAACCTCATTTAGCATACTAGTACATTCAAAGTACTGACTGCATACTCGTTTGTTGTGCTATAATATCTCATATCATAGGTTCGAACGCTCAAGTTCCTGACTTCACTTAGACCTCTCCAGCGTATCCGCAACAGTAGCAGTGGTGAGTCCTTATGTTTTGAGGACCATTTATGTATATTTCAGTTCATTTCAGTAGTCAGTCAGAGTTAGTTGGGAACTTGTACCATCAACTCCACAGTCAGTCAGTTAAAGGCTTTCGCACATTTTCAGTCAGTTATTCAGTTATCAGTTGTTATTGACAGTATTACAATATTATTTTAGATAAAAAAATTTAGTATTACTATTTAATATTGTTTTCGTACTTAAAACCTTATGGTTTTCAGTTAAATTCCTCACATGTTCTTTGTTATTTTATTCAGTGCTCATAGCAGGTACCAACATGGGTTAGCTTGTGGTCCTTCGGGGGCTATAGGCACCGTGCGATGTCCAGGGTGTACTTTCGAGGTGTTACAAGTTAGAACTAAAAATAAGGGTGAAGTACATGCCTTAGATAACAAAGTTGATTGTAATGCCCCGAGACTACACCCTTGGTGTCACACGGTGCTTATGACCTTGAAGGACCACAAGCTAACCCATGACTGGTACCTACTGTGAGCACTGAATAATATTCATGAAACATATGCAGAAGTAAAATGGATAATACCATAAGGTTCATAATATTGAATCAAAACTGAATACATTTGTAGAATAATAGCTAACTGATATTGTCTGAAAAGCCTCTAAACATCTGGGATAAAAGAGTTGATGGGACAGGCCCCAACTAACTCACAATTGTTGTCTGAAATAACTAAAATACTGAAATAATATAATGGCTAAAAAATATTGCATCCTCGATGGATGAGGACTCACTACTATAGCTATAACTGATAGACTAATCTGGCTAAGTATGGTTAGGAATGCAAGAATTTGAACCTATGATATGAGACATCATAGCGCATAAAAAGAGTATGCGTCAGTACTTTGAATGTACTGGTATGCTAGGTGTGGTTTGGATGATATGCATGGTCTCATGTGCATGAGATAATAACTGACTGAATAAACATCATGAAGTAACTGGATGAGAGTACATTCAAAACTGTAACTAATGAACATACTGAATATGTAATACTCCTTATATAAGTATACATCGTGTATCTGAGATTATACTAAGACTGAGAACTAAATTCTGATGGTTGAGTAACTGATAACTGATAGCCACAGTCTTGTAGAACTGACTGAGTTCTTTACTGATTAGTGAGACTGAAACTGTAACTTTAGGAGGTATCATCTAACCGACATGCCCCCGCTCTGATCTGATTAGGGTCCAACCTGTGAACCCAGTTTGAAGGGTGCTAGTATCATGCCACGGATACTAACAATGATTGTGTCAACCTTAAGCTAGTAGGAAGAGATTTTGTCAATCTTAAACTAACAGGAAGACTCATGAGATATGTGTCAACCCTAAACAAGCAGGAAGACATCTCAAACCTATGCAGGATATGTAGTTTTGTAACTCAGTGATTGCTACTAAGGATCAAACCCTATACTGATAGGAATGCCCCCATCCCGGGGTTCACTCGATGATAAATCCTACTCCCAACTGAACTGACACTGATTATGGGATTGAACTAGGCTTAATTGAACAAGTAACTGATTAAGAAGGCTTATTGAGTGGTAATGCTTATGATTTATCTGAACTATTCTAAAGATATTGAGACTAAGTAAACAACTAAGTTTATGAGTATTCATAACCCCCAGGACTCAATAACAATAGGACCACTTGGAAACTTTGAAACCATGGTTGGAAATCATTGTTCAAAATTATTCACTTAAGCATTTCATCAAGCACATGGGGACTAAGACTTTAACATGAGTATACTTTATAAATATGAAAAGATCGCGCAATTACACGAAAAAATCATAAACTAAGGGTTTTATTCTGAATTCACATGAACATGATATGGAAACCATAGTATTTAAAACGTACTAAAGCTTTAGGGACATATTAAGTAGTCATTGTTCAGCATCCTTTCATCTAGAATTTTATCAGACACTTTATATTTATAGTGTAAGCTAAGCATGGGAATAGTATAAATCTTGTAGTAATGGTATGATTTTTATACTAAATCACCAATTAAGGTTTGAAATCAGCGAACAATAACATTCACACGTGTAGGGTTTAATAACAACAACAATTTTGTGTAGACATAATATGAAATTCAAAATTCATGAATGTTAATGGAAATAATTCATAAAACATGTAAAGATCGTACTTTTAAAACTTAAAATAGATTCTTGGACTCCACATACCTCAATAGTTGAATTCTTGAAGTTTCTTGGTAATTTTCTTAAGAATTGAACTTGAATCTTGAAGGCTAGGTTTTTCTATTTGAGAGAGAATGCTCTTAGATTAAGAGAAATTGAATAAAGTAATGACTAATTAGGCTATTAGGGATTTAATCTCGTGTTTGGATGGATTAGGGTCGTGGGAAAAAGACTAAAGTGCCCCTGGAATAAATTAAATTTTTATCTCTAAAAAATCTCAATTTTGGCCATCACCGCGATACGGTGACATTACGGTGAGCCAATGGAATTTCATTGTAGGTGTAGTCTAAGGACGAGTGTGAAATTACAGTTGTGCATGACATGGTGCTATCACGTTGCATCACTGGAAAAAGAAAAGTGCGAACTGGCACTTTTCGGTGATGCGATGCTTATTATGGTGCTTCAATGAAAGCTAACGTGTATCATTTTTCCTGTCACCACGACGCGGTACCATCGCGGTGGCCCACTATCTGGAAGAAAAATTCCATAACTTCTTTTCCGATTATCAGATTAAGGAAAAATTGGTATAGTTAGAAAGATAATTCAATTTTCTACAGTTTGGTGGGTCTTGAGCTGGAAAATTTTTAGTAGAACAAAAGATATGCTCGTTTAAAGTTGACCAAGTCAACATTCTTATCAAAAACTCAATCGGTAATGATTGTTTTGATTCGTCTAATAGCTGGGAGTTATTAAAGGACTTAATATACCTCAAACTCACTCATAAAACTGGCAAAGCACTATAATTTGTTTCTCATGAGCTTGAAGCATGGTTCTAAAATTGGTCTAGATTTTTGAGGTATTACAATATCTCCTCCATGTGAACATTCGTCCTCGAATGGGAGTGGTTGAACTGAAAGTACTGTACTGAGCTAACTGAGATCATGTACTAATCATGCATGACTTGGAACATGATTGCGTAGTTGATTCTGAACAGACACATGAATTGAATATTATTAACTGGTCCGATTTCTTGAATATAGGCAATGACATGAGAATGGTTATAAGGCTAAGATATAACCGAGAGAGTCAACTTATGAGTACCTCATTGCTCAAGATAGTTCTTTCTATGTAAAGAGAAGATGGAAGGTTTAGGACCTGAAAGCTCAGGGGATCACAATACATTTCCCCCTTGGGATATTATATCCCACGAAAAATACTGACTTGGTTGAAATATTGAGGGAATACGTAGATGATGCACGAGACACATACAAACTAAATCATAATTGATTATCTATAATCTAAAACATAACGCATCAAATGAACTATATTCATCAAAGAGGACTAATCCGGGAATATGCATGACATAAATCTGAATTTTGCCAATCATTATATATGTAGCATGAGTATTGTAACTAAACATACTATAAAGCATGAATGCATGAGTCATGATTTGCATTACCTAAGTTGGAGTTCATAAGTTTCATAGTACATGATTTTTATAGCTGAGCAAATTGTGTCTCATTATAATAAGAACTGGAAGCACATATGATTCTTTATGATATGCAAGAACGTGAATTATGATCATAGAGATGATAGATAAAGCATGAGTAGATATTGCGATGACGGAAGTACAAAACTCTGCACTGAGATTAGGATGGGTCGGGCATCACCCTCTCCTATTGATGTTCTATAATACACTGGCACCACTACTAGAATTCAAGAGCCTGACTTGGTTACTTGTTCTATCATCTCCCCCTTAGCTTAAATCCGTCATTCTAAGTCTTAGAACCACTTAATCAATATCTCTAAACTGGATTGCCACCACTTTACTCTAGAATCTGGGGTATGAAAATACAAATAATTGGTAAACTCTCTCTGAATGACTATGCCCAATAATGTAAAACTTGCTACTAGTACTTTCTTCAGATATACAACTCTTAGCTTTCTGTAGCCCCAACAATCATTATGTAACAACTTAAAATTGACCAACTTAGAAATTTAAACTCTTCTTCTATTATATCAACCTTCAAAGATTCAAACTTACTCATCTGGGGTGTATTATCAGCCACCACATGAGAAGCATACCTAGCTAAATGAGTAAACTTAAGGGAATATTCTTTCACACTCATGTTACCCTACTTCAAATTAATGAATTCTAAACCTTAGCTTCCCCCAACTCCAAAGGGAAGAATCTCTCTAAGAAAGCTGTAGAAAACTACTCCCACTCTACTGCTTAAACTATACATAAGCTACATCTTTCAATGGGTTAGTAGCCAATTGATACAATACTAACTTGGAGTGTATCAAATCTGCCACAAAATCAGTCCAAACACACTACAATTCTGAGAGCTTGAAGATAACAACTCCAATATGTGAAGACAACAACAATCACGAAATTTTGAAGAAATACCAACACCAAAACAGTAGCTACACAAGGAGAACAAGAAGATAACAATAACATTAAACAATGGTTCAACAACACAAGATGAACTAAGTGCTGAAAATAACCCTAATAGCATCTATTTATATTACACACAAAATGAAGGAAAAATGACCTTCCTACCCTTCAGTCATGGGGTGCCCTTAGAGTGTAGTTTATTATACTTCAAGGTTCATTTTCACACTTAAAAACGTTGAAGCTCTTTGGCGGATCAAGTACCAACTCACACGCAGCCATTTGCATGAATATGGCTTGTAGTTTTTGTAACTCCCGAGATTGGCTTTGATACCAAATGATACACTACTAACTTGGAGCGTATCAAATCTGCCACAAAATCAGTCCAAACACACTACAATTCCGAGAGCTTGAAGATAACAACTCCAATATGTGAAGACAACAACAATCACAAAATTTTGAAGAAATACCAACACCAAAACAGTAGCTACACAAGGATACTGTTTTGGTGTTGGTATTTCTTCAAAATTTCGTGATTGTTGTTGTCTTCACATATTGGAGTTGTTATCTTCAAGCTCTCGGAATTGTAGTGTGTTTGGAATGATTTTGTGGCAGATTTGATACGCTCCAAGTTAGTAGTGTATCACGGGGGGTGTAATCAAAATAATTGATCCTTCCCCCTTCATTCCCATATTTTAATAATTAGAACTCAGAATAGTTTTTTCTGAAGTTTCGTTCAAGCAAAAGCCAAGGTTTCATCCTTAAACTCAAATTCTCAAAGTTTTCGTTCAAGTTCTCCATCAAACAGGTATGTGGTATTTCAATAAAGGGTTTCTTTCACTCTTATGCCCAACATCATCAAATTGTCAATATGACATTTTTATTAATGACTTTATGATTTAGGATTTATACATTGCAACAAATTTGATTAATAGGGACAAATGATTTTGTCACTTATAAGGCGTATTTCATCGCAAAAGATTTAGCGTGATGAATAAAATTTTGTCATCGATCGTCTCCAAAAAGGGGCCGCAAAAAGTATACAAAGATGATTCAGCGCTTTGTCACTAAATAATTTAAATTAGCTACAAAAAAATCATCCTCTAATGTGTAACATTTATGACGAATCTATTTGTAGTAAAAATATAATTTTTTTGCAGTTGATGATATGCTATTGTCACTAAAAAATTACTAATACCGACAAAATTTCTTTGTTCCTAATTATTTAATTCAACCAGTAGAGACACCAATTATCTCTAGAGTTATGTATATTTCGTGGTTGAATAAATGTATTTTCGTCACTAATGACAACTTTTTATATACAATAAATATTTTAATCCTTAAATATTTGAATTAGTGACCAAATTATTATTATTATATTAAAGGTTAATAATTTTGCAGTTAAATCGACCATTTTGTCACTAAAAATAGTTTTTTTATCGATGAAATAGAATTGTCAGTAAGTTTTATGATTACTGACAATTACGCTTATCACAAAATACAAAATTAATTTGTATCAGATAAAATAAAGATTTAAGACAAATACAGTTGTCACTAAATATAATCAAACTTATGGAGAACTAGTTTATTTTGAGACAAAATTATTTATCTTTAAAAGTCTAATTTAACCGTTGCTAAAAGTTACCTTTGACAATAAAATCTTTTGTCAGTAATTATAAGAAAATGCTTAATTACTTTATACTGATATTATTTTTTAAATTAGAACTGAATAAATTGAAAATAAAATAGTAAAACATGTCAGATAATGATAAAATCACCCAAAATAATACAAATTAAAAAAAAAATTGTACTTAGGTAATATCTCCTTATAGGGCAACTCAAAGTAAAACAAGTCCAATTTCAAAGAAAATCTAACTGAAATATAGTATTAAATATTACTCCTATCCTAAACTAAGACAAATATGAATAGATTTATTTCAAACTACCAATAATTTCTTGAGCTTGCAATTAGTCTTTATTCAACTCTTACTTTTGCACTTGTGGAAAAAAGAAGAAAATTAGAATTGATGATGATACTTATAGATTTGGAAATCAAAATGACTCTACATGCTACTGCTGCTCCAAGAAACAATTTTAACCTATTAAATATGTAATTATGGAAAGTGAGGATGCTCAAAACATGTGGAGAAAAATTGAAGCACCTTTGGGCATTATTAAACACAATGTCACGCACTGTACAATCAAAAGGAGGGATGATGAATTTAAAAGAAGAAAGGAACTACAAGAAGCTTCCAAATGCTGTAATGATCAAGTGCAAGGCAATGGGGACAACAAAAATGAGAAACCACACCTAAACTTTGAGTACAAATCAAACTAAAAAATAGCAGCACTAAGAACAATGGCAAAATCAGAGAAAAAAAAAGGGAAATAGACATTTCCTAAACACAATGATTTATGAAAAAGGAATACCTTGAACAGGATATGGTTCATATTTTGGAGCTCTGAAATCAGTGTCATATCCTTGATCAATACTTTTCGAATCTCAATACACAGTTCCAGGACTATTTGATCAATCAAGATTCCTGTTCAGAGAACATTGGTGCTCTTTTCCATTATATAGATACCGAATTAAGAGATCTTTAGTTAACTTCTAGCTCTTCTTTATTACATGGAGGATCATGGAAGGTACTGGGAGAGGAGATACTGGTATTGGCTAAGGAGGTTTCTAGGGTTAACATTGTGCAAACGTATATACAGATGACATTAAAGCTAGATACTTTGGCTGGTGACATTAAATATGCTATCTCATCTATCGTGATAAGAATATTGAGGAGACAACAACCAATAAAAATTATAGAAAAAATGTAGGGTATTGCAATTAGAACACTAAATTTAACCAAAAATACTAAGATAAGTGGAAAAAACACATCCTCAGTGGGCATTACTTTTGCCAGCAGTTGATCATAGATTTGATTGATCTCTTGCTATTTTAAGGCCTCGAGTAATTGCAGATCATAGATCCCTTCTGATTTTCCTTGGTTGGCCTTTACCTCTGTCCGTTTTTAAATTCCATAGACCTAGTGTTAAAGGGGCCAACTGATGTTCAACACCCACTTTTCATAATGAAAGGAGACCTTAAACAACAATATTCCTCTGTCATCTGCATTTTGATGTCAATAGTAATGGTCATAAATGTATATCCACCAGATTTTTACGTATTTTCCAACTCTTAAAGTAGAAAAGTAGAATCACACCCAAGGGTGTCTGTTTTCGATAAAGGTGGCAAGTATCCCATGGATTTAGTCGAGGAAGGAGAAAGCTAGCTCGGAAACCACAGTTATAAAAAAAGTAGAAAAGTGGAATTTGATGACATTTAATACCTGAAATGCTTTAATTTTATTTACTTTTGGTAGAATCACATTTCATATTTTGTATCCATCTTATGAATATTTTTTTGGATAATGATAAGATATCCGGTTTCTTGAAGGTTCATGACATGAAAACTCAGGATCTTTTGATTGCTTCTCCATTTTCATTTACTGTTGGCTTAGATGGTTGTGTAGGGGGAGTTAAAAAGGCTTGTGATGTGTATTTAATCATAATTTAGGCACTAGCAGCTTCTTGTTTTGCCTTTTTGAGGAAGTCTTCTAACTCTATCATTCGTCTTTATGTTGCCCTTATACTATAAGGTTTAGGACCATAACCAAGACCTTTTATGTACCCCAACTTTGTACCAAGTACAACATCCATAATTTCATCAATAGTCATGGAAGGCTCTCCATAAGTATATAGAGATTTTAAATCTATCATTTTGTTCAGCATAAAATAATAACATAAAAGATAATACATGACGAATATTAATCATACAAATGCAATGATATGTTACTAAAATATTAATTTCTTACATAGTTATTCTCATCTTCTTTAGATGACCATCCTTTTACACTCGTGTAATGAGTATGCTTGTAGAACTTAATTTTGTTAGGCTCTACACCTTTACGTTCCTTATTACCCTATGTAACAAGAAAATAATATGAAATAGTGTTTAGAGGTGTTAGGCTGAAATGGGCTACAACTTATATGCCTATTCTCTTATATACCAAACAACACAATATTAAATAGTACAAAAGTGTCATTATTAAAGAGAATTAAAATGGTATAACTTACAATTTCAGAACGAGTTGCTACAAATGCTTCTGATCCCATGAAATGATTAGATCTAAGCTTAGTTTGATTGGCCTTGTTTATTTTACATCATAACTTAAATAACAACAAGAAAAACAAGAATATAAATTACGTTGTGCTTTGGATCGTTCGACATGTCATAATGCTTTTTCTAATTTCCTGAGGTCAACTATTCGACCTCCATTTTACAAGCCTTTTCCACGGAGCGTGCACTTTCAAATTTTTATTTTAAATTGTAGTGCCATTGTCGGCTTCTAGACAAACAAGCTGCACTGAATTAAGAAAACCTTATGAAAAGAGGTTTACATATATCTTCTAGGTGTTCTCTATGTGAATAGAGTGTTGGATATGATAAACAATATCTTTCTACATTATAGAGAGACTGATAAGTTATGGTAGATTTGTATTAATATAAGAGGCATAAGCTGTACAATGATAAAGAGTACCAAAGAAGCACTATCTTGCTCGAATAGATATGGAAATCAGGACACACAGAGAGATCAAAAATTATCCAAGACTGTATTTTTTGGACTATATGGAAAGAGAGGAACCAAAGGTTCTTTTAAAGCAAGAGGTGCACTATGTAGAAATTAAAAATGAATTGTCTGGTTTTTTTTGGGTGTAAACATGAATATCCTCAAGATGATAAGGACATTTCCTAGCTCTTTAGATTACTTATGAGATCATTTAGAAGGATCTTCTATAATTTTGGTTTTAACTTTTTTATCTTGGGTGTATTTATATGTCCAAACACCAATATTTACCCATAATAGGACCTGTTATATGGGTTAAAAATGTGTTATTCTTATTGTTCTTGAGTAATAATTGCATTATTTAGCTAATGGACATGATTATTTGATGCAAAGTTGAATCATGATGAAATTGCACGTAATTGGATACATTTATGGATGCCAATAAAAATTGAAACTTTGGGAATGATTTTCTGGACATGAGGATAGTGGCTTGAGCTAGGAGAGCATGAATTTGAAGACAACAAAAAGGAAAGAAGCAATGAGTTGGAAATCCAAAGGAATAATGATTTGGGCGGCGCGGAAGCTATACCCGGTGTTGAGCTCTACATCGGCCCAAGTGTGTTTGGTATCGTAGATGAATTCCAGTGAGGGTCCGCGATAGCCTCACTGAACGGACCTTGTTCCCATGCATTGACTGTTGTGATGCAACACCTATTCCCCGCTCTAATCTCTACAACACGAAGTTGGCTAATAACTAGGTCAAACTTGTCCTACTATAAAAGGAATATTTCAACACAATTGAGGATACTTTTGGATACATACAACAGAGGCTAAAACATTTACAATACTTCTTTTAGGTTTCTTGGAAATTCATTCTTTCAACATTACTTTTTTGTATGATTAATTATTTATTTTTGATGTTGAATTCAAACATAAGTGGCTAAACACCTAGTTCTAGGGTTGAGACCGAAAACATGATTACACTTTGATATTCTTAAAGTAGTTCATTGTTGAATTATTAATGGGTTATTCTTATTCTCTTGTGCTTACTATTTTGATGATTGGCCACCATTAAAATACACCTATATTTATTTGTGAACTCGAGAGGAAAATCATAAGATAGATCGAAGAGTTTAAGGAGCAAGGTTCTTATTCTTTTATAAACTAAAGGATTTGAATTAGCATTTAGGATAGATATATACTTAGAAGCCTTGTTTGGTTCACTTCCAGGATGACATCTTTGTGCATCTAAATGGATTATTGAATCCCCACATAATGATGTAGTTAGAATGTCCATTTAGGTAGAAAATTAGAGGATCAAGATACCGTGATCATACTCTAAACCCTGAGAATCAATAAACCGATAATGAACTAAACTATGATAAGAATAGAGATTTGTAAGATTGTTAAAAATGTCTCAACCCTGGAATTCTCACTAGTATTGCTTACAACCTTTGTTACATTGCTACTCTCACACAGTGTTATTTATTTATTTATTAGATTATTACTTAAATCTTTAAAAATCATCTTGATCCTTTGAAATACTTAATACATTCTTGTCAAAACTAAAGTTAGTAGAATTGCTATTTAAGTAGTCCTCATGGGTATGATATCCGACTCTCTGATTCACTATATTACTTGTACGATCACGTGTAGTTGCGTATGCTATAGATTACAACGTATTTTTGATTTCGTTGTTAGGGACTCAAATAATTAGTAATTTTTTGAATTTTTGGTTTTTGATAATAATTTTAAGATTTAACGATAGGTTCTTAGTGTCTGACTTTTGCAGGGCCAGTGAAGTACCGGATTGGCAAGATATAGAGAGTTGGTAGAGGCTTATTCAGAACTAGAACACGTATTTCATCAGAGGCGAAGAGTTGACTATACAATTCAGAAAGTTTAAATGGCGGAGCAAAGAGATCCTAATCTTTTTTATCCAATTGATCCAAATATTGCACGTAATCTAGCTCTGGTGATTCCAGCTGCTTCTGCTCGAGCAGAAGCCAGAACTATTCATGAAGTTGCAATCCTATTTACAAACCATGATACTAGTTGCATCTGCAGTCCTGAGGTGGGTTGTCCATTTGAATTGAAGTAAAATATGGTAAAGCTATTGTATTTGAGCGGGCAATTTACAGGGTTCTCACCGAAAGACCCACAACAACAAATATAGATTTTTTTGAAAATCAGCAATACCTATATTCTATTGAGGTATCTACTGATTATGTATGACTGACTTTATTACTCTTTTCTTTAATTGGGGAAGCAAAGAGGTTGTTATATGCTGAACCACCTAACTCCATCAGTTCTGGGGATGATTTGGCTCAAAAATTTCTTATACAATTCTTTTCATCTAGAAAGACAGCATATTTAAGAAGGGAAATTATGATTTCTAGGCAAAAATAAGGAGAAAATCATTAGAAAGCTTGGGAAAAATTTAAGGGTATGCTTGAAACTTTCCCTTATCACCATCAGTCTAATGATGTACTGGTTCATTCCTTCTTAGAGAGTCTTGAGACTAACACTAAGATTCTTTTGGATTCAAAAGTAGGTGGGCAAGCTCTTAACAAGACATGATTAATTATACACACTGCAAAATTGGATTTCACATGGGAATACTTAGTGACATGATGAATCAAAAAGTTCTGCAAAGAAGGTTGCAGGTGTGTTTAAGGTGGACCACTTTACTACCTTGTTAGCTCAGCTTTCTGCACTACAAAATCAGTAAACTACTCAGTTCAGTAATATGAATTTGGGGGTAACACAACCTGTAGAAATAGCTAATGCAGTTCATCAAGCGAGTACTTTGTGTGAGATTATGATAGCAGCAAATATGTAGCGAATGGCTGTGCGGTTAATCTAGATTCTGTTAATTATATAGGGAATGCTAATCATCAAGGACAGCAGAACTTTGGTAACACTTAAAGGGGCCCAGTGAAACAAAATCAATAACAAGAAGTTCAGAGTAATCAGGCTACAACTCCAATGAGCAATATGGAAGAAAATTTAAAGCAAATCATGGCTACTCAAACTTAGTTTGCAGCAGATGTGAAGAGTCGACAGTTTCTTACAAAGAACTTAGAAATTCAATTAGGTCAAATTGCAGGAGCACAAAACACTAGACCTTAGGAAGGTCTACCTAGTGATACTAAGCCTAATCCAAAAAAGGTAATTGCAGTCACTACTAGGATGATTTGTAACTAAAGGAGTTGGAACCTGAGCAGGTAAATGAAAAGTCTACTGAGGGTTATAGTGAGAAGGACAGAGACATAGTTGTTCAAGAAAAAACTAAAAACAAAGAAACCAAAGTGGAGAAGACAACTCTAGCTCCACCTTCCCCCCAAAGGATTCAAAAGAATTAAGAGGAGACTAGTTATAAGAAGTTTTTAAAGCTTTTGAAATAGGTTCGCATAAATCTCTCTCTTGTTGATATTTTGTAGAGTATTCTAAAGTATGCAAAGTATGTTAAGGATTTTTTGGAAAACAAGAACTGTTTGACTGAATATGCTACAGTAGCACTTACTGAGGAGGCACATAAAAATACAGAATAAATTACCCACAAAGATGAAATATCTAAGCAACTTCACTTTGCAGATTACCATTGAACAATTCATCAGTTCTAGGGGTTTATGTTATTCAAGGGAAGAATCAATGTCATTCCCACATCTTGGTTCAGAAATATAGGTCTTGGTATTCCCAAACCCACAACCATTATTTTGTAGTTAGCCGACAGGTCCCTTGCTAGGCCTGACAGGATCATTGAAGATATATTGGTGCAAGTGGGATCTCTTATTTTTGTAGTGGATTTTGTTATTCTTGATTTTGATATTGATCCAACTATTCCATTTATTTTGGTATACCTATTCTTATCAATTGGGAAATTACTTAATGATGTATAAGAAAGGGAAGTTTAACATGAGTGCTCATGACAAGGTCGAGGTTTTTGATGTGTATAAGGCGATGAGTTGCCTAGCATATATAATGATTTTTCAGCTATAAGAGTTGTAGACCTTGAGTCTGAGCTCCACTTTTTATTTTCTAATGACCCACTTAAGAGAGCTTTAATAGGGTATGATTTCTATGGTGATGTTGAGGAACTTAAAATGGTGAAAATTATGGATTTGGCATTGATTGACACTATAGTTACTGAACTTGAGCCAGTGAATAGACTGATTGGACCATCTCTAAAAGAGTCTATGGATGAAGCACCGAAACAAGAGCTTAGGATATTTTCTTCTCATTTAAAATATGCTTTCTTTTGTGAGGATCATGCTTTGCCTATGATTTTGTCTACAATTTTATCTGATGTTCATGAGAGAGAAGCATTGACAATGTTGAAAAGAAGGAAAAAGGTAATCGGATGGCAGATGTCATACATCACAGGAATAAATTCTTCTTTCTATATGCATAAAATATATATGGAATAGGGATGAAAAATGAGTGTGCAATATCAGCAAAGACTGTATCCGGTGATGAAAGAAATGGTTAGAAAAACGTCATTATGTGGCTTGATGCTGGGATTGTCTATCCCATATCCGATAGTAAATAGGTCAGCCCGGTGCACTGCATCCTAAAAAAAGTTTGGGTGACTGTTGTGACTAATAAGGATAATGAACTGATTCCAACTCGCACAGTAACTGAGTGAAGGATCTATATAGATTAAAAAAAGTTGAATGATGCTATGACAAAGGATCACTATCCTATTCAATTTATTGATCAGATGTTGGACCGATTGGCTGCACAGGAATACTACTACTTTCTGGCCGGGTATTCGGGGTATAACCAGATAACCATAGCGCATGAAGACTAGGATAAGACCACTTTCACCTATCTTTATGGTACATATGCATTCAGAAGTATACCCTTCGGTCTTTGTAACACACCAGTGACTTTTCAGAGATGCATGATAGCTACATTCTATGATATGGTGGAAGTATTTATCGATATATTTATGGATGATTTTTCTAGATTTTGAGAAGTTCTTGAAGAACTTGGAAAATGTATTGACACTCTATGAAGAAACCAACCTTGTATTAAACTGGGAGAAGTGTCACTTCTTTGGTCAAGAAAGGTATCATACTTGGTCATAAGGTATCATAGAGAGGACTTAAGGTAGATAGTGCTAAGGTATAGGTCATTGAAAACCTCCCATATTCGGTGTCAGTGAAAGGGGTTAGAAAATTTCTTGGGCACGTAGGATTTTAAAGGTGTTTTATCAAAGAATTTTTGAAGTTAGCAAGTCCAATGTGCAAGTTGTGGGAAAAAGAGGCCAAGTTAAACTTTGGGTCTGAATGTCAGAAAGCATTTGTTGTCTAAAGAAGAAATTGATGGAGGAACCCATTCTAATTCCTCCTAATTAGGCATTACCATTTGAGCTGATGTGTGATGCGAGTGATATGGCTTTTGGAGCATTATTAGGGAAGCATAAAGATAAGGTAATTCACTCTATCTATTATGCAAGCAAACCCTGGATGCATCCCAGGTTAATTATACAGTCATGGAGAAGGAAATATTATCCCTTGTGTATGCATTTGATAAATTCAGATCATACTTTTTGGGTTTAAAGGTTATTATTCATACTGACCATGCCGCCATTTAGTATTTATTCTAAAAAATGATGTAAAGCGAAGGTTGATTAGGTGGATTCTTCTTCTTCAAGAGTTTGATCTTGAAGTTCGTAATAGAAAGGTAGTTGAAAATCAAGTGGAAGATTATCTCTCGATACTTAAGAGTCATGATCATATACCTGATGACACGCTTTGTATTTGAGAAGAGTTTTTGAATGAACAGTTATTGGCACTGGATGTAGCCGAATTTCCATGGAATGCTGACATAGTAAACTTACTATTAGCTGTTATATATCCTCCAGAGGCCATTAGTCAATACAAAAAGAAGTTTTTATGTGATTCTCATGCCTACATAGAGGATGATCCATTTCTCTTTAAGAAGGGTGCGGATAAAATAGTGAGAAGATGTGTTCTAGAAGATGAATCTGAAAAGATACTTGAAAGTTGTCATTCAACACCTTATGGAGGTAATCAAAGTGTAGAGAGGACAACTCTAAAGTTATTACAGTCTAGTTTTTTCTCGACCACATTGTTTAAAGATGTTGTGAATTATGTTCGAAGATATGACCATTTCCTGAGAATGGGCACAATATCAGTGATAGAGGTACGCACTTTGTGAACACAATTTAAAATTTTGTTGGAAAAATATGATGTTACAAACAAGGTGGCCACATCATATCATCCATAAACATGTTCCCAAGTGGAGGTGTCAAATCATGAAATCAAATAGCTATTGCATAAAATAGTCAATGGACAACGTAAGGATTGGTAATAAAATCTAGACAATGCACTATGGGCGTATATGGCAACCTATAAGACACCCATTGGTACTTCTAATTATAGCTTGAGCATCAGGCTTATTGGGAAGTGAAGAAATTAAATCTTGATATGAAGGCTGCTGGAGAAAACAGATTGTTAAAACTGAATGAACTTAATGAGTTTCAATTACATGCCTATGAAAATGCAAAATTTTATAAAGAAAAGACCAAAAAGGCATAATAAGCATATTATGACTCGAGTTTTTGAGCCTTGACAACTTGTGCAATTATTCAATTCTTGTTTGAAGTTGTTTCCAAGTAAGTAGAGGTCCAAGTGGTCTGGACCATTTGAAGTTGAGCGAATGACTTCTCATTGTCACGCCTCAAATCCTATTGGGGTGGATAGGCACTCGTAGCTACAAAGGCTCGAGAGAACCAATCCATGACCTTGTACTCCTCATGTATGTAACTATAATAGCCAAAGGTTTTACCATACATGGATATAATTCATTAATGGGAAATAAACGATATGCCCAAAACTATATATATACCAAACTTAGCCGCTGAGGCCATAACATCTAAAAGATAAGACACTATCATGCTTAATATTACATTGGTCTACAAATCCTCTAAAAGATACATAGATATCTGGTTAAGTTCGGGACAAACCCCTGCCTAACTCTTGACTATGGTACAATACCAAAATATATAAAATAGACTCGAAAAGCTCCAAATCAATATGGAGCTCACTAATAGCCGTTGCATATCCTGGGCTCCTACTGAGAAGGTGTATTGACTGAAGCACCTATGCCTGCAGCATGAAATACAGGTCCCCTATAGGGGGCGTCAGTACAAAAGTATGTATTGAATATGTAAGGCTAAAAGTAACCACACATGATATAGAAGCTCAGCAGAATTAAGATATAAGTGTACAAGTAGTGCTAGTAGACCACCTTTATATATACTTATAGGGTCAGGTACATTACATTCCTTTCTTTATTTTACCTTTCTTACTTTGTAATCTTTGTAACCTATATGACACAAATAAATATTTGATCAGTGGTAAATAGACAAATCAGGATTAGCCCATGCTAGGCTTACACCCCTTAGTTTCCATCCATAAATAAACATTGGGATCAGACCATACTAGGATTACGTCCCTGATCTACCACCCACATATAAATTATCGAGATCGGCCCATGCTAGGCTTATTCCCCTGAGCTACCACCTGCTTAATACAAATTTGTGTTACTTAGTTTATTTAGTGTTTGAGATTGTTACTTTGGTGGTCATAAAATTATGGTAGCTTGAAACAATAATCTACCAATAAGAGGCATGTAAATGGGCACTTCATGCATCAACAATGAGGTAGGGAGTTGTTGGCACACAAATGAAGTGTTTAGGAGCTAACAAAACACATGGGTCTTATTTGAGTAAATTGAGAACTCCTTAAATTTTTTAGCGTGCAGGCTTAATAATAAGCATGTATTGAGGTGTTTCAACATGTTAGAGAGTGGGAACAAGGTCATTGTCTACATGGGTTATAATACGCTGCTATTATGTATTACTTGTTATAGGATAACCTTGGAAGCTTACTTGATGAAATAAATGTCTGATTTCATGCCAACGAGTGCAAAATAAAGTATACCTTACATACCTGGTCGTACAACTCGATACTAACCCAAACTGACTTCACGCCTTTTGGATTACGTATCTACAATAAAATATATGGTAAACTAATATTAGAAACCAACTGACACATTTGGGCAATTTAACTTCATCAAAATAGTGGCCGGGCAGTAAGCCCTTAATTTATCAATCAAGGGTGTTATTTTAATGCTTTCCTTCTCCAATTGCATCCACATACCATACATATTCTTATAATATCACCCAACAAAACTTTGGGTTCATTACACCCTTCTAACAATACATAAAACAGAATGGGTAGTAGACGTATACAATTATTAGTTTGGTGGTGTACGACCATACCGTTCTTCTATATTTCAATATAAACTAATTTCACCTTTCTCCAACATCAACCAGGAAGACCGTAACATATACACATAAATCAGTCCATAGACCCAAATCCCTTTGGTTGTAGCAATCAATTATGGAACTCATCATCTCTTGAGTTCTCAATAACAACACATTCATACTTATTTCCCAAATTTATTTCTAAGAAGAACAAAATGGGGCAGTCACCTTACCTCAATTATGAAACTTATTCTTTAAATTTGAACTCCTTAAGAACTTGAACTTACACTTTCCTTCACACTTTAAACAAAAGAAGAAAAGAGATCTCTCAATAACAAAGAAAAAGTGTTCAAGTAGCTTGTTCTATATTCTGCTATGAATTAATAATTAAGCACTTATATCATGTTTTCCTCATCTTCCATGAGATAATTAAACTAAACCATAAATGTTTTCACTTAACTTGGCCTAAAAAGGTTGGGGGTTTCTTTAATAACCCTAAAGGGAGAATAGGGATTCTCTTTATTGTTCTAGAGAAAGTAGAGAGAACTTCATGAAATATGGTACTTTTGTAACTTAGAATTTAAGGAAGTGACCAGCAACTTAGCCTTATAAATCCCCTATTTTTGGCCTTCTATTTAGCTGTATTTTGGACCTCAAAATGGGTCAAATGGATCCAAATAGATGATGCACCTACTTAAAGAGATCAAGCTACTCAAAAGGTCAAAGTAGGTGATTCACCTATTTAATTAAGTTCTTATTTAGGCTCAATTAACTTGGGGATTTGGAAAATTTAAGTGTTGGGACATTTCTTTATTTCCCTTTCTTTTACTTAAGTTAGGCCCAAATGGGTACCTTAACATAGGATCAAATCTGATCCAAAACCTTGGGTTCATTAACTTGGTCCATATATCTCAAGTAGGTGACTTGCCAACTAGCTTAATTAAGTCAAGAAAGAACCTCAATAAAATACACCATTTTCAGTTCATAATCTCTTGGATCTAACTTAAAACTTGTATATACTTGGTCACCTTAAACTTTAGATTCAAATACTAGCTTACGATCCCAAGTTTAAATAGTTGTATCAATATTAACTTTGTAGCATCTCATTAAATCATACGGGAAGCATCTATAATTCTATTTTCACCATTAATACTTGCATAACAAATCTCATCTGTTACCTATACCACAAGGCTATACCAAGTTCAATATAATTAGAACAAGTACAAGCAAAATTAGGATATTACATCCTCCCCCCTTAGGATCATTCATCCTCGAATGTTAGCATAATTGTCCAACCAAAATAAGTTCAAGCCTAAGTTTCATCTTTAAATTTCTCTTCGTAGTTGAACAAATGGGGGTACTTGGATTTCATCGCTTCTTCAGCTTCCCATGTTATCTCTTCTACTTGTTGGTTTCTCCAAAGCACTTTTACAGAAGATATTTCTTTCTTCCTTAACTTCTTGACTTGTTGATCTAGGATAGCAATAGGTATTTCTTCATAGATAAGATCTTCCGTAACTTGTACATCTTTAGTAGAAGTAATATGAAATGGATCTCCATGCACTTTCAAGGAATTGCGACGTAAAATACTTGATGAACTATTGAGAGCTCTTGGGGTAGCTCTAATTCATAAATAACTTGGCAAAATATCCGAGTAATCTTATATGGGCCTATATAACGTGGACTTATTTTTTGTTTCTTACCAAATCTCATAACCTTCTTTATTGGTAATACCTTTAAGAATACCTAATCACTAATAGCAAACTCTATCCCCCTTCTTCTAACATCTGCATATGACTAGTGTCAACTTTGGACTATTTCTAGCCACTGTTGGATTACTTTAACCTTTTCCATATCTTGATGACCAAGATCTGGCCTGAACAAGGCAGTTTTACCCACTTCAAACCATCCAATTGGTGATCTACACTTTCTTATATAAAAAACTTTATATGGTGCCATTTTGATACTTGAATAATAGCTATTGTTGTAGGCAAACATAATGAGAGGTAAATGATCATACAAACTACCTTTAAAGTCCAATACATAGGTTCATATCATATCTTCAAGTGTTTGAATGGTACGTTCTGCTTGTCCATCTTGTTGAGGGTGGAAAGCTGTACTTAAATTAACTTGTGTTCCCAAGTTTCTCTGAAAAGACTTCCAAAATATTGTAGTAAATTGAGCCCCCCTATATGATATAATAGATATTGGTACTCTGTGTAGTCGAACTATCTCTTTGATATTCCATTTCACATACTCTTCAACTGTGTAAGTGGTCATAACCGGTAGAAAGTGTTCTGATTTGGTAAGCCTGTCAACTATCACCCATATGGAATCAAACTTTTGATATATATTAGGCAAACCATTGATGAAATCCATGTTGATCATGTCCCACTTCCAAATTGGAAGATCTATACTTTGCATATAACCCTCAGGATTTTGGTGCTCTTTTTTAACTCTTTCATAATTTGGACATTCGGCTACAAATTCTTTAATGTTATTCTTCATGTCACCCCACCAATTTGAGGCATTTTAGTTAACCTTGGATGGATGAAATACGTTGAATGATGTGCCTCTGTCATAATCCTCTATCTTAGCCTATCTACATTAGGCACACACAATCTGTTTTGGCACCGAAGTACTCCCTCTTATGTAATCTCTAATGCCTTTGTCATACCACATTGTACATTCTCCTTAAGACATAATATAATTAGATCTGCATATTGCTTCTCTTTTACTTCGACTACTAATGAAGATTTTGTCTAATTATGCAAAATAAGCCCCTCATCTGGAGTTTAAAGAAGGCAAACCCCAAAATTGCCTAGTTTGTGTAGATCCTTAGTCATACCTTGTAATTTTGTAGGCTGTCCATAAGTGACCACCATAGCCTTATGACATAACGCATCATCAACCATATTTGCTTTTCCCAGATTATACAAGAATCGATCTTTTAATAGCTCACGCCATCTTCGCTGCCTCAAATTTAGGTCCTTCTGATTAAAGGTATATTGAAAACTCTTGTGGTCATTACATATGTCAACATGAATCCCATACAAGTAATGACTCCATATCTTTAAGGCAAATAAAATTGTTGGTCGCTCTAGATCATGTGTTGGATAATTCTTCTCATGTGGCCACAATTTTCTTGAGGTATATGCTATGACTTTACCATGCTACATCAACACACATCCTAAGCCAATTCTTAAATTATCAAAATACACTTCATACCCTTTTTGTGACTTCTGGAAGTACCAATATGGGTGTAAAAGTCAATTTATTCTTCAGATCTTAGAAACTCCTTTCACATGCATCATTTCTTTGAAACTTGGATGCCTTATTTGTTAGCTTTGTTAATGGTGCAGAAATTGAAGAAAATCCTTCAACAAACCTTCTATAATAACCTGCTAACCCAAGGAAACTACGAATCTCTGTATGTATTATCGGTCTTGGCTAGTTCTTCACAGCTTCTATCTTTTGAGTATCAACCTTTATTCCTTCATTAGATACAATATTACCCAAGAATACCATAGATTTTATCCAAAACTCACATTTAGAGAACTTTACATATAGCTTACGATCATAAAGAATCTGTAACTTCTATCATAAGTAGCTGGCATGGTCCTCCTTTGATCTCGAATAAAACAGAATATCATCTATAAAAACTATCATGAACATATCTGAGAATGGCTTGAACACCGTATTTATCAAATCCATAAAAGTGTCGGGTGCATTAGTTAGCCCAAAGGACATGACTAAAAACTCGTAATGACCGTACCATGTTTGAAAGACTTTCTTGGGTATGTCCTTCTCTTTGAACCTCACTTGGTGGTAACCTGACCTCAAATCAATCTTTGAAAAACACTTGGTGCCTTGCAATTGGTCGAATAAGTCATCAATTCTTTGAAGGTGATATTTGTTCTTAATAGTCACCTTATTCAGTTATCGGTTGTCAAGACACATTCTCAATGAGCCATCTTTCTTACACAAAAATAACACTGGTGTGTGCCCCAGGGGGACATACTAGTCCTTATGAATCCTTTTTCTAGCAAGTCTTTCAATTGCTCTTTCAACTCCTATTATTCTGCTAGGGCCATTATATACGGAGGAATAGAGATTGGTTGATTGCCTGGAATCACATTAATACCAAACTCCACTTCTCATTTTGGAGGTAAACCTAGAAGATCTTCAGGAAATACACTGGGAAATTTATTTACCACTGGAATAGTTTGAATAGTTGATGGCTCTACATCTGTATATATTTCACTCTAACTAGATGATATATGCAACATTTAGAAATCATCCTTTTTGCCTTCAAATAAGAAATAAATTTACCTCTTGGCGCACCAATATTAACTCTCTATTCAAGGACTGCCTCTATTGGAAAATGGAAATACACCCTCTTAGTTCAGCAATCTACTGCGGCATAACAAGAAGCCAACCAATCGATACCCATTATAACATCAAAATCTACCATTTCTAACTCAACAAGCTCAGCTATTGTATCACGACCAAAAATAGTTATTATACAATTTTGATACTCTCCTAGCTATAATATATTCATCAACCGGTGTAGACACTTCAAATGGCTTAACTATAAATTCTGGTGTTCTTTTGAACTTTCTAGCAACCAATGGAGTGACATAATAATGTAGAACCCAGATCAATTAATGCATATACATCAGGTGAAAATATGGACAATATACCTATAACCTCATCCGAAAAAGCCACTAAATTTTGTAAATTTGCTAAAGCATATGTACGATTCTGAACTCCACTAGAGCTAGCTGCTCCTTTAACACCTCTACCATGACCCATAGGTTGTACACCCCTACTTGTATAAGGCATAGATCATGATGATGCAACGGCTGATCCAGTAGGTCGTGTCATACTACCTATGCCCCTTTGTGGGCTTTTTCTCATCAGATGCCCCAACGTACCACACCAAATGCAAGTATTTTCCCCGAACCGACATACACCCAAATGAAGCTCTCAATATTGTTTACATAGATTCCGAGGAGGTATTAATTGGATCATACTCCCTTTTTATTGACACCCCACTATTCATGAACACTGACTATCACTTCTTTTCCCAAACTGATTGCCTTTATACCCTTGAAATTATAGTGGAAAACTAGATACAAAATAGAAATATAATGTCCTATACGGTCTATTAGAAAACTGAGGCCTAAAAACTCCTTGGGATGCCATAAACTTCCCTATAGATCTGGTCCTCTTAGAATACCCTCTTTCTAATTCTTGTGTTCTTCTTCATTCCCTCCGATCCTCTATTTTGTATGCAAAAACTTGTATCCTTTATATGTCTATGTCTTTGTTCAAAGCAGTAATAGTACTATCTCTAATCAAATATGGATCCAATGTCTCCACATATATATGAACTTTATCATCCATAGTAGCTACTACATTAAGAGCATACCTAGACAAAGAGTTAAACCGGAGGCTGTACTCCCTCACGCTCATATTCCCTTAATGAAGATTTAGGAACTGATCTACACGAGCCTCTTGGATCTCAAATGGAAGGTAGTAATCAATAAATTCCTCTTTGAACTCTTTCCAAGTAGCTGAAGGTGCATCTATATCCCTAGATCGTTTCCAGTCTTTATACAAAAATATAACATCCATTTTGAATCTATATACTGCTAACTCAACTATCTCTTTACCCGATACATGTATGACATCTAGAGCCCTTTGGATTTGATCAATAATGTCCCATAGTTCTTAATTAATATCTAATCCGATGAATGTGGGAGGATCTAGCTTAAGGAAATTCTGTGTCCATAGGCTAGCAGCCCTATCTGCACTACTAGAACCTGTGGTTTAAATAGTTTGTCCTTGAGCTTGTCCAGTAATTATATGATCCAACAATTGTACCTCATTCATTTGATCTTGCTTAGTACCATTAATAGGTGGTTCTGAGGATGCAATTTTTCTCTTTCCTAGCTCTTCTAGAGATAGAGGAGTAGAAGAAGTTTATGATACAAATTTAGCTTGAGCCTCACTTTGATTAACTTGCCTAGGCGGTGACTTGCTGGTCCCTTTTCTGGAAGCAACATCTATTCTTTTAGCTGGATTCTTATTCCTTGTAAAGGACATCTTTACTATAATAAGAGAAAAAATTAGACTCAATGGTTAAATATGACTTTACCTACAACATGGGCTCTATTGCACAATCTAAGATATAAAGAAAAATAGACAACCCCAAAATGTCCCGTAGCCTTCTATTTATAGATGTGGTGCATAACACACCCATAACCATGACTCTACGTAGACACAGCTTGGTAGACTTCCTAGGATGACCTTCTCTGATACCACTTTTTTCACGCCTCAAATCCTATTGGGGAAGATAGACACCCGTAGCCGTGAAGGCCTGAGAGAACTAATCCATGATCTTGTACTCCTCATGCATGTAACTATAATAACCAAAGGTTTTACCATATATGGATATAATGCATTGATGAGAAATAAGTGACATGCCCAAAACTATATTTATACCAAACTTGGCCATTGGGGCCATAACATCTAAAAGACAAGACACTATCATGCTTAACTTTACATTAGTCTACAAAGCCTCTAAAAGATACATAAACATCTGGTTATGGTCGGAACAAACCCCCACCTTATTCTTGACTATTGTACAATACAAAATTATATAAAATATACTCGAAAATCCACAAATCAATCTGGAGCTCACCAATAGCCGCTGGATATCGTGGGCTGCTACTAAGAAGGTATATTTTCTTAAGAACCTATGCCTAAAACATGAAATATAGGTCCCCCATAAGGGGCGTCAATATGAAAGTATGTAGTGAATATGTAAGGCTAAAAGTAACCACACATTATATAGGAGCTCAATGGAAATCAGAAATAAGTGTTAAAATAGTGCTAGTAGACCACCTCTATACATACTTGTAGGGTAAGGTACACTACATTTCTTTTATATTTTTACCTTTCTTACTTCATAATCTTTGAAAGTCATATGATACAAATGACCAACTAATTAGTGGTAAATAGATAAATTAGGATCAGACCATGCTAGGCTTACGCCCCTGAGCTGTCACCCATAAATATACACTGGGATCAGCCCATGCTAGGCTTTCGCCTCTGAGCTATATAAAGTATTGGGATCGGCCCATGCTAGGGTTATTCCCCTAAGATATCACCTGTTACAGATTTGTGTTACTTATTTTATTTAGCCTTTAAGATTGTTATTTTGGTAATCATAACATTATTGTACCTCGAAACAATAATCTACCAATAAGAGACATGTAAATGGGCACTTAATGTGATACGGTTGGGGCAGCCTCCACAGGTACACGGCCTTTCACACGAAGCCAAGCTCGGGAATTACAAGAACTCCAAGCTTTGTTCATGCAAATGGCCGTGTGTGAGTTGGTGATTGAACCAACCAATGACCTAAACGTTTTTATGTGTGAAGAGAGGTCTTAATGTGTAATAAACTACTCTTCAAGGTTGGCACAAGAAGCAAGGGAGGATGGGTCATTTTACCCCTTTTGTTTGTAGTATAAATAGAACATGTTGGAGAGTTATTCCTTAGTTTTTGAATGCTGATTTTGTAACCTAAAAACACTAAACATTTCGGCTCTCTTCCACTCTTAGAAGCCGTCCCTATTATCTCACAAGTAGAGGGATACTTGTGTTGTCTCTTTGGCTAGAAACAAGGGTTTTGAGGTCGTTGAGTGCCTCTTGGTCCTCGTAAGAACTTGGTGTTTATATTCATTAGACTTAGGGTCCTCTCTTGATGTAGGGTTCTTAGTTTCTTGAATGTTATATGTCAAGTTATCTATCTTTTTTTATCTTGTTGTTGTTGTTGATTTTGTTATCTTAAAGTCTAGTGAAGCCGTGTGGGGCTCTTTTCGATTCACTAGCATTGTTATCTATCTTGTTGTTCTTGTGTTGTTGGACTGAAAAACCGAAACTTAAACTTGTTGTTCTTGTGTTGTGGGACTGAAATCCGAGCCTACTTGAAGCTCTTGGTGTTGTTGGTTTGATTTCGTATCATTTGGTATCAAAGCGAGACCGGTTGTGTTCCAACATAACCCATCTTGGGCTAGTTCACGGCTTAAACAAACAACACCAAAAAGAAATTCTGAAAATCTGTCCATTAAAAGTTGAAACCGAGAATGATGTTGTATGTTTAGATCTAGGTGTTATTTTGCTTGTTTAGTGAGTTTCTAGTGTTGGTTTCTTTCTCACCAACACTAAGGTGTCTAGATCCAAAAGTTGAGCTTGAAAACTTGAACATTGTTGTAGTGACTTGAAGTGGACGAAAGTTGTGTGTTATTGATAACCAAAAGAAAAATCGGTGGTTGTGTGTTTATGTGCTAAAGAAGTTGATGAAGTTTGTTGAGGTGTTCATCTTTTGAACTTGTTCATCCTGTTCATCTTGTTGTGTGCTCAAGTTGTAAGGCAAGCTATAAAGTTGTTGTGAAAGACTTGCACCCATCACCTTCTAGTCTTGTCAATCACTTTTCCCTAATTCAAGGAGCCTTGTTTTGTGGGATTAGTCAACCAAACCTCACTTTCTTGAGTTTGAAAAGGGTGAAATACTACAAGATTTTATTTTTCCCACCAAAAACACTTTGCAAACTATAACAAATTGTGTGAATATTAACAAAAAAAAAAAAAAAAAAAAGGAGAAGAAGAACGTGTGGAACCATTGCATGCTGCCACGTCACTATAAGCTCAACTTAGGATATTCTTTGGTTGCTAATTGTTGATCCTTGGTTTCCCTTACTTGGTCCTAGAACTAATTAACAAACTAGTGCATTCCTACTAGGTTGTCAACTAGTTCCTTGAACCGTTTGTTCGTGTCAACGATTATTTGAGTACTTTTATTCGTTTGAATGAATTGCTGATTTTTGACTCTAGTCCGGCAAGAATTCTTTGAGTCTTCAAACAAGAATCCATTCCGGATAAGAGCTTACTCATACCTTAAAAATTTCACGGTTACTAGCCAATTATACAACACTTGTGGAACACGAACTTGTGGTGAACTAAAGTGGATAATACCTTGACAATGGAAGGAGCTACGTCTCATAATGTGGATACTAATGCCCTTGATTCTATGAGCGTCACTCTTGAGGCCGTTACCCGGACACTTGAAAGGTTGAATTCGGAATTTGGGGCCGTGAGAGGGGACTTGGCAGCAATAAAGGGGGAGGTGTCGACTATTAGTGGGAGATTAGAACAAGTGGAGAGTCAAAGGAACTCTCGTCCTTCTACTCCTCTACATGTATCTACCAATGGTCATGATAGGACCTCCTCCGCAACCATCACCCCCGAAACAGTCCACCAAATGCTAAATGCACCCCAAGCTCCACTAAATACCGCAAGCCAAACTACCTATTTTCCTCCAAACTGAGACCCCACTAGACCACTACATTTCCAAGCCCCTCCAATTCCACAAGAGGGATTTGGACGCCAAGTACCTCCACTAAATCCGAACCCTCCATTCCAAGCTCCATTAACCCAAAGACCGCAAATTCCAAATCCTCCGAATCAAAACGGCCAAGGCCGACCAGCCCACTTTGAAGGATACGGTAGAGAGGAGTATGAAGGAGATGGAGCCTTTGATGATGCTTATATGAGGGAGGAGGAGTTAAGAGGGGGTCGAGGAGAACCTAGGAGATACCGGGGGTATGGAGATAGGGGAAACCGACACCAAGAGAGAGACGTAGGCATCAACACCATCAAGTTGAGCCTACCCATCTTTAAGGGTGAAAGTGCCCCCGAGACCTACTTAACTTGGGAATCGGCTTGTGACAAAGTTTTCCAAGTTAATGACATCTCGGAAGAAAAGAAGAGTTGCTACGCTATAGCTCACCTCGAGGGCTATGCTAACACTTGGTGGGAGTATGTTAAACGATTTGGTAATGAATTAGATGATGGGCAGCCACCACCTTGGTATCGGTTGAGGTATTTGATGAGACAACGATACCTTCCTGAGAGATATCGTCATGAGTTTCTTGCTAGATTATATGGCTTGCGGAAAGGAGGCAAGAGTGTGATGGCCTATTTTGACGAGTTCCAACAACTCATGTTGAAACTTGATCATCGTGGGGAGCAAATCAGTCACGACATCATCCGGTTCAAGTGTGGGTTGAACAAAGAGATCTCCACTCATTTGACCCTTCACCGGTTTGAAACCATTGATGGTATATTCCAAGCGGCCCTTGAGATTGAAAGGGAACTTAAGGAGAGATCATCCTTCAAGGCAAGGGAACAAACCCCCTCGGGTTGGCCCAAAAACAAGGACCAACCCGCCCCTACGAAGCTGCCTGAGTCCAAAACAGTCCCTAAATTCCCTCCGAAATCGGAGGCTCACAAATATCCCAACCCAAAGGGGTTCCAATGCTTCAAGTGCCAAGGTTGGGGGCATAAGGCCAATGAATGTCCGAACCGGCGCAATGTGATTCTACGAGAAGGGAAAGTGTACTACCTTGGTGAGGAGGTGGTTTCCGAAAGGGGGGAGGATGAGGCCGAGCCTCAAGATGGAGAGGGAGCTGAAAATGGGCCGAATGATGATGAAGTAGATGGTAGTGAAGATGTCTATCCACAATAAGGGGAGTGTGTGGTTCCAAACTTTGTGGTTAGACGTGTCATGATTAGTAAGGCGATAGATGACCCGAGTCAAAGGGAGAATTTATTCCATACTAAGTGTCTTGTAAAGGGGGGTGTGTGCACCTTGGTGATTGATAGTGGTAGTTGTACAAATGTTGCGAGCCATGCTATGGTAAATTTCTTGAAGCTACCAACTACACTACACACTAGTCCTTACAAGCTACAATGGTTGAACGACTGTGGTGAATTAATGGTCACAAGGCAATATGTGATTCGGTTTAAGGTGGGAAACTACCACGATGAAGTGCTTTGTGACGTAATCCCAATGCAAGCATGTCACTTGTTGTTAGGTAGACCATGGCAATATGATAGGTCTACTAAACACGATGGGAGGTCCAACCGGTATACGCTTAAGAAGGATGGCCGAAAGGTCACACTTCATCCTCTTTCACCCTCCCAAGTAAATGAGTGGCATCAAAAGATGAGAGAGTTGAAGGGAAAGGGGAAGGAATCCGGAAAGGGAGAAAAGGGGGGGGGATGCCGTAGGTGAGGAAGTAGGGACATCCGAGGCTGTCCCAACGACAAGGGAGATGGAAAACGTAGTGATGTTGGCTAGGAGGAAAGAACTCTTCATGGACCATGATGAAAACAAGCCGATGTTACTTTTGACCCATTGTTTTAATACTAACCCCACTAATTCTTCCATTTCCCCTTTGATTTCTTGTGTGTTGCAGGAGTATGAAGATGTATTTCCTCAAGAACTTCCGCAAGGATTGCCCCCACTTCGGGGAATTGAGCACCAAATTGATTTGGTGCCGGGTTCACAACTCCCAAACAAACCGGCCTATAGGAGCAATCCCATGGACACTAAGGAGCTTGAAAGACAAGTTGAGGAGCTTCTCAACAAGGGATACATCAAGGAAAGCATGAGTCCATGTGCTGTTCCGGTGCTTTTGGTACCGAAGAAGGACGGAACTTGGCGCATGTGCGTCGATTGTAGAGCCATCAAAAAAATCACTATAAGGTATCGTCATCCAATCCCTAGACTAGATGATATGTTAGATGAGCTCCACGGATCTTGTTTGTTTTCTAAAGTGGACCTTAGAAGTGGCTATCACCAAATTCGCATGCAACCCGGTGATGAGTGGAAGACCGCATTCAAGACCAAATTTGGTCTATATGAGTGGCTGGTCATGCCCTTCGGCCTTACCAATGCTCCTAGCACCTTTATGAGGCTAATGAATCATGTAATGAAGCCTTATATTGGAAAGTTTGTGGTGGTTTACTTTGATGATGTGTTGGTGTATAGTAAATCTATTGATGATCATGTAATGCATTTGAGATGTGTGTTTGATGTGCTCCGAAAGGAGAAGATGTATGCCAAAATTGAGAAGTGTTCTTTTGGTGTTGATAAGGTTATATTCTTGGGTTTTGTCGTGAGCTCAAGGGGTGTGGAAGTGGACGATTCCAAGATAGACTCTATTCGAAGTTGGCCGACCCCTAAAACTATTGGAGAAATCCGAAGTTTCCACGGGTTGGCAAGCTTTTATAGGAGGTTTGTCAAAGGATTTAGTTCCATAGCAGCCCCCTTGACCGAGGTAATTAGAAAGGATGGACCCTTTAAATGGGGTGATGAGCAGGCTAGGGCTTTTGAGGCCTTGAAAGCTACGCTCATCTCGGTGCCTTTATTGCAATTGCCCGATTTTGATAAGATATTTGAAGTAGAGTGTGATGCTAGTAAGGTTGGCATCGGGGCTGTTTTGATGCAAGAAGGTAAGCCCATTGCTTATTTCAGTGAAAAGATCAAAGGGGCAACTCTTAATTACTCAACTTATGATTTGGAGTTGTACGCCCTTGTTAGAGCTTTGGGAAATTGGCAACATTATTTGTGGCCTAAGGAGTTTGTGATACGAACGGATCATGAGTCGTTGAAACACCTTAAGAGCCAAGACAAGTTGAATAGGCGTCATGCTAAGTGGATTGAGTTCATCGAGACCTTCCCTTATGTAATTCATTACAAAAGGGGAAAGGAAAATGTTGTTGCCGATGCCTTGTCTAGGAAGCATGTGCTTGTTGCTACCTTGTCTTCGAAATTGATGGTTTTTGAGAGCTTGCGGTTGTTGTATCCCGAGGATCCTACCTTTGCTCCTATTTTTAGGGAATGTGAAGAGTGGGGAAGGGACCGTTGGCTTAAGGAGAATGACCATTCCTCCTACTCTCGGTTCAATGGGTATTTGTTCAAAGGGAGGAGGTTGTGTGTTCCTTCTAGTTCTTGGAGGGAATTATTTGTGAGGGAGGCCCATGACGGAGGCCTCATGGGGCACTTTGGGGTAGACAAGACCTTCGGAATCTTAGAGGAGAATTTCTATTGGCCCAAAATGCGCAAAGACGTCACTAAAATTTATAGTCAATGCGTGGCCTGCCGGAGTGCGAAATATCGTCTCCTACCTCAAGGATTATACACCCCACTCCCTACTCCCCTTAGACCTTGGTTGGAAATTTCGATGGATTTTGTTTTGGGGCTGCCAAGGACTAGAAAGGGCCGAGATAGCATTTTTGTTATTGTTGATAGATTCTCTAAAATGGCTCATTTTATTCCATGTGCTAAAACCAAGGATGCTCGTAGTGTAGCTTCATTATTTGTTGCACATGTTGTAAAGCTTCACGGGGTACCGAGGACTATTTTGAGCGATAGGGACTCCAAGTTCCTAAGTCTCTTTTTGAAGTCCATGTGGGGTAGGCTTGGAACGAAGTTAATTTTCTCCACGTCTTGCCACCCACAAACCGATGGCCAAACAGAGGTAGTGAATAGAACCTTAGGGTCTATGCTACGTTCTATGGTTAAAGGTAAACTGACTTCATAGGAAGATCACCTACCCTTGGTGGAATTTGCATACAACCGGGTAATATATTCGAGCACGGGAATAACTCCCTTTGAATGTGTTTACGGCCTGAATCCCCTTACCCCTTTATATCTCACTCCTTTGTCTAGTGATCTCATGACCAGCTTAGATGGAAATAAAAGAGCTGAGGCAATGAAGAAAATGCATGAGACGGTGCGGATCAAGCTTGAAAAGAAGAACCAAGAGGTTGCAAAAAGGGTAAACAAAAGGAGAAGAAGGCTTGTGCTTGAACCCGGAGATTGGGTGTGGGTGCATCTTCGAAAGGATCGGTTTCCATCTCAAAGGAAGTCCAAATTTCTGCCAAGGGGTGATGGTCCTTTCCAAGTACTTGAGAGAATCAATGACAACGCCTACAAGATTGACCTTCCACCGGAATATCAAGTGCACAACACTTTCAACGTTGGTGATCTCTCCCTCGTGGATGCGGTTGAAGATGACCAAATGCTGAATTTGAGGTCAAATTCCTCTCAAGATGGAGAGGATGATACGGTTGGGGCAGCCTCCATAGGTACACGGCCTTTCACACGAAGCCAAGCTCGGGAATTACAAGAACTCCAAGCTTTGTTCATGCAAATGGCCGTGTGTGAGTTGGTGATTGAACCAACCAAGGAGCTAAACGTTTTTATGTGTGAAGAGAGGTCTTAATGTGTAATAAACTACTCTTCAAGGTTGGCACAAGAAGCAAGGGAGGATGGGTCATTTTACCCCTTTTGTTTGTAGTATAAATAGAACATGTTGGAGAGTTATTCCTTAGTTTTTGAATGCTGATTTTGTAACCTAAAAACACTAAACATTTCGGCTCTCTTCCACTCTTAGAATCCGTCCCTATTATCTCACAAGTAGAGGGATACTTGTGTTGTCTCTTTGGCTAGAAACAAGGGTTTTGAGGTCGTTGAGTGCCTCTTGGTCCTCGTAAGAACTTGGTGTTTATATTCATTAGACTTAGGGTCCTCTCTTGATGTAGGGTTCTTAGTTTCTTGAATGTTATATGTCAAGTTATCTATCTTTCTTTATCTTGTTGTTGTTGTTGATTTTGTTATCTTAAAGTCTAGTGAAGCCGTGTGGGGCTCTTTTCGATTCACTAGCATTGTTATCTATCTTGTTGTTCTTGTGTTGTTGGACTGAAAAACCGAAACTTAAACTTGTTGTTCTTGTGTTGTTGGACTGAAATCCGAGCCTACTTGAAGCTCTTGGTGTTGTTGGTTTGATTTCGTATCATAATGTAACAACAATGAGATAGGGAGTTGTTGGAACACAAATGAACTGTTTAGGTATTGAAAATAACACAGGTGTCTTATTTGAGTAAACAGAGAATATGTAGGCTTAATAATAAGCATGTATTGAGGTGTTTTTACACGTTAGAGAGTGGGAAAAAGGTCATTTTCTACATGGGATATAATACACTGCTATTATGTATCACTTGTTATAGGATAACCTTGGAAGCTTATTTGATGGAACAAATGTCCGATTGCATGCCAAAGAGTGCAAAATAGAGTATACCTTTCATCCCTGGTCGTATAACTCAGATACTAACCCAACTTGACTTCTCACTTTTTGGATTACTCATATACAATAAAATTTGTGGTAAACTAATATTAGCAACCAATTGACACGTTTCGGCTATTTAACTTCACCAAAATAGTGGTCGGGTAGTAAGCCCTTAATTTATCAATCAAGTGTGTTATTTTAACCCTTTTCTTCTCCAATTACATCCATATACCATAGATATTCTTATAAGATCCCCCGGCACAACTTTGGGTTTATTACACCCTTTAAACAAAACACGAAACAGGAAGAGCGGTATATATATACAACCATTAGTTCGGTAGCGTACCACCACACCCTTCTTCTATATTTCAATAAATATTAATTAAACCTTTTACCAATATCAACTTGGCATCCCCCAACATATACATATAAAACAGTCCACAAAATAGTACTAAATCCCTTTTGTGTAGCAATCAATTATTGAACTCATCATCTCTTGAGTTCTCAATAACAACACATCCATAATTCTTTCCCAAAATCATATATAAGGAGAAAAAAATGGGGCAGTCACCTTACCTCAATTATGCAACTTATCCTTTAAATTTGAACTCCTTAAGAACTTCAACTTTTACTTTCCTTCACACTTTAGTCCAAAGAAGAAAAGAGATCTCTTAATGAAAAAGAATAAGTGAGCAAGTAGCTTGTTCTATATTCTACCATGAATTAATAATCAAGCACTATAGCATGTTTTCCTAATCTTCCATGAGATAATTAAGCTAAACCATAAATGTTTTTAATTACCTTGGCCTGTAAAGGTTGGGGGTTTCTTCAAGAGCCCTAGAAGGAGAATAGGGAAGCTCTTTGTTATTCTAGAGAAAGTAAAGAGAACTTTATGAAATATGGTACTTTTGTTACTTAGAATTTAAGGAAAGACCAACAACTTAGCCTTATAAATCCCCTATTTTTGGCCATGTATTTAGCTATATTTTAGACCTAGAAATGGACCAAATGGGTCCAAGTAGGTGATGCACCTACTTAAAGAGATCAAACTGCTCAAAAGGATAAAGTAGGTGATGGACCTACTTGATTATGTTCTTATATGGGCTCAATTAACTTGGGCATTTGGAAGATTTAAGTATTGGGTCATTTCTTCATTTCCCTTTCTTTTACTTAAGTTAGGCCCAAAAGAGTACCTTAACATTGGATCAAATCTAATCTATAAGGTCCATTAAATTGGTCCATATATCTCAAGTAGATGACTAACCAACTAGCTTAATTAAGTCATGCAAGAACCTCAATAAAATACTCCATTTTTAGTTCTTAATCCCTTGGATCTAACTTAAAACTTGTATATACTTGGTCACTTTAAACTTCAGATTCAAATACTAGCTTAAAATCCCAAGTTTAAATAGTTGTATCGACATTAACTTGGTCATATCATATTAAAACGTATTGGAAGCATCTATAATTCCATCTACACCATTAATACCCACATAAAAAATCTCATCTGTTACCTATACCACAAAGTTATTCCAAGTTCTATATAATAAGAAAAAGTACAAGAAAAATACAGAATGTTACGCTCATGGAGCTGTGGAACTATGGAGTAAGGACAAGAGTGAAAAATTCATGGTCAATGGAAAAAGAGTTAAGCATTATTAGGAAGATCATGGGTATCAACATAGTACGTCGATCACTTTTGAAGATGAATGAAGCTGAGTTTACGTAAACTAAGGAACTATATGGGAGGCAACCCACAAATATAGTATAATTGTGTAGTTTATTTCTTAGTTGTTTGAAGAAAAATAAAAGAAATAGAGAAAATAAAATAATTAAAAAATACAAAAAGATGTGTCGTGCCACGACCAAAACTAAGGAGGTGAGTGGGAGTAAATCCACCTTTTTTACGTTATTTTGTTGTTTTTGTTGAGTATGAAGGAATGAGAAACTCAGTAGCATGAGGGAGAATGAGCGGTAAGTAGGATTTTTCAAAGGAAAGTTCTCAGGTATGTAAAATATGAACTAAAGTTTGGTATGGGGAAGGTAAGACAAGGGTGATAAAATATCCCCCGAAGTTAAAATTCCAGTAGACGTGTGTGATAAGCTCGTGAGGCATCTCCTTAATCCATGCACTAAGATCCACAACGTGGAGGCTATCCCATGTATTCATCCCTACAATACAAAGGCTTTCATTCGTGCTATGCCACACATAACTGACCCTTGTAAAAATTAGGATATAACCCAAAACCCAATCCCCTTGTTCCCCTTTACTTTTAATACTCCCTTATTTCCCATTTTGCCTCTCCATAACTAACCCTAGCCGTACCTCCCCCACTTCCAAAGTTATCTACACTCTTCCATTTTGTGTTAATTTTAATCAAACAAAAGGAATCTTTTCTCTCATTTTCTACAAGATAACTAAGGTATGTACTAATGTTACTATTACTTTTACTTATTTAGGTTCAAGAAGTGAAATTATTTTATTCATAACTGGAGTATAAACTTTATTTTCTTGCTACTTAGTAAGATGATTTTGAGTTTATAGAGAATTTTTGTGCTATAAAAGAATGGTGTTATGCATCATGTTCTTTGCTTATTCCATTTTTTTTGAAATAGACTAATGACATGTACTTTTAGTAGAATATTGCATATTTGGGTAACATGTATGATTGAAAAACTTATAGAGAAGGTGTGAGCTAAGTATTGGCAATAAAATTAGCATATGGGGTGTAAATTGATGAAAAGGGAAGTCTAAGTACCTTGGGTTGTTAAGTTACACTACTAGGATAACAACTAAGTGTGGGGTGGTTTGTAAGTATTTATAGACTTAGTGTTTGCTACAATGTTGATATACGTGTGCCATTGGTCTGAGATTATGCTTGAAATTATGCATGCATTTGCATAAGATTGTTAAGTTAGGAATATGTATGAGTTACTTTTTGGTGTGGTAAAGTTGAAACAAAGAAATATGTGCTCCTGAAGTTGTGCTGTTGAGCTGATTATCCTCTTGGTCACCATGCTAGGACTATGTTGCAATTTGTCCAGATTTTATAGAGCCTATAGATGGTGATGTGTCCACTGATGAAGAGCATCGGATGTGTGATTCGAATTTAAAGTCAGATGAGGAGGAAGACATAAATGACACAATCTTGGGTGCAGAGGCCTACGGTCCAGAGACTGATGATGATATGGAAGAGATATGACCAGGGAGTTATTCCTTACCTCATACTTAGTTTGATATGCAATCACTATGATAGTTCTTCATTTTAAGTGTAGGGTGGTGGTTTCTCATTCCTTGTACTTTTAGTGGTTATGTTTGTTGGATATTTTTATTTTGTTCTGTTGGATATTTTTTTTTTAATCGTGTTTGTGATTGGAATTTAGACATTCATTCTAACTATTCAGAACTATTCGGTCTGCAATAGTTAGTATTGATGATATTTTCTTGGTATTTTGATTATTAGTTTTGTTGTCTAGTTGTTACTTTTTGTTTAAAATTAGGAGTAAACTTTTTGTTTTTCCCTTAAGGGAATTTTTTAATAAGTTGTCATAGTTAGGTTCCTTTCCATATAATGGATAGATGACGCCCATCTTAAGAGGAGTTGGTCGTGGAAAAAAAAGAAGCAAAAAGGACTGAACCACAAGTTTAAGGAGAAATACTGTGTGTTGATCCATGTGGTTGATTGACTTGGAAAATACTTGTTTTGAAATAGAAGCATGTCATAAACAAAAAGGGAGCTAGATTTAGACACTTAATATCAATAGGTGTAATTTTTGGTTTGTTGACTTAAATCTGAACTTGACAAGTGCGAGATCATAAAACATATGGATCCAACTTGAATCTAGTATGCACCAAAAGTGAGAGAGGTTCTCTAGTTATTCTATATGTATAGTAATTTATAGAACTTGCCTGGTGTATTTATGAAGCAAAATAAAGGATGTTGGGTTTAGGAAATGATGTCGGCATTTTTGTTGAAAGCCATATTTTTAGACTTCATTTACCTACCCCTGTGTATATTCATAGTTAGCCCCTTTAAGACTATAACTAATTTTCTTTGGTAGCCTCATAAGTAGCCTATTCTCCATTTGTTCTTTAACCCAATTTGATCCAAAACTCCTAAGCGCTTTAGTTGAAGTTTATTAGAGTTAAGGAGTAGAAATTCAAGTAAGGATGATGGTGAAATTGAATCCCTTAGGTAAATTGCTATTGGGATAGGAAATTGTTATCTATGGTGGTTGAGAGTGTGAAATAAAGAGAAGAAAATAAAAAAAAAGTATAAGAAAGAAAATTTGAAAAAAAGAGGTTAATAGATGACACCCCCACCATAGTGTGCGGAGTAAGCTTAAAAAGACAGGGCTAAATTAAAAGAAGAAGGAAAGGTAGTGAGGAAAGAATTTGGTTCAAAGTTGATGCTTTAAATGTTTGTGTGATGTACTTAATCGCTTAGGGAGATTAGCCACTATTTTTCCAAATTGTTCCTACCCATCCCTTAGCTTACATTACATTAGTTTGAATTACCTCTTGCTATTCTTTGCTGACCTTGAATTTTTCAAGATCTTCAATGTCAGAACTGCTAGATTCTTTCTCTTTGTCCTTTGACTTTTCCTTTAGTCCTGGAATAACTTTTGGACCATTCTTAATAATAACCCAGTCTTGGAAGTCATTTAATTGGACAAATATCCTAAACCTATTCTTCCAGTAAGAGTAATATTGTCCATTAAAGTACGATGGTCTTGTCGAGGAATGACTATTCTGAAGGAGAGCCCTGGGAATCTAATAATTGGTCATTTGATCTTTGCTCACTTGTGGTTAAAAAATGCTATCCTGTAAGACCTTCTCTGATACTAATTGATATTCAAGAGGGGGGTGAATTGAAATTTTCTTCATTGAGTTGACTACTGACTCCTCACAGTCGACTCGCCTGTAGATCAACACTCTTCACAAACAAATTAAACTTAAATAGTTGAGCACGTAAATTATAAATCATAAAGTAAACAACACAAAGATTTATCCTAGTTTTGTAGACCGATCTAGTGCCTACGTCCAACACCTTTGGGTTTCAAGTTTCCTTTAGATCGTTGAAGGTTTGGTTCGAGTACAATAATAGGAAACTAGTTATGAAGACTTATTTTATTCTTCAGGTTTTGGGACATAGCTTCAGTTGATGTTACAAAGATGACTCGGTCTGACTTTTTATATAGCAATTGTTAACTAATGTTATAGATCTTTGTAAGACAAAGAATGAGATTCTTTGAATCTTCTCCTTGAAGTTGCGTGTAGAGTGTCTATCGTTGGTCTTCTCTTTTTATAGTCTTCGGCTGCTACCCTTCATAAGAAAAACCAAGAGATTTATTCTCAATCAAGGATTTGAATTGATTCCTTGATTGAGAAATGTAGTTGTTTTATGTGTCCATATTAGATGTATCCATATACGACATTGGATCACGTCCATATCAGATATGTCCTTGATCTTTCCTTCCTTTTAGTCTTTGATATCTATGTGATAGTTGTGTCCTTCTTTCCTTCATTTACATCCTGATTATTTTTTGATTGATCCGATCTTCAATGAATCTGGGAATGTGATTTTCATTTCCAAAGTTGCCATGTAAGTGCCATGATCTTTTTGTGATTAAATGTCCTTCATTGTTAGAGAGTGTCGTGATATTCTTGAGATTACTGGTCCTTACTTTCTTAGAGAGCACCATGATCTTCTTATGATTGGATGTATTTCCTTTCTTAGAAAGATCTTTGATCCTTACTTGGTGCGATTTTCCCTTTTCACATCTATACATGTCCTTATAAAAAGTGATATCTTCCTTCTCATTTGATCTTGCCATGAGGTGCATCTAATTAACTTGTCTATTGAAATCTTATGTGAGATATCCTCTCATGATTTGAGATCATTAATGTCCTTTATGTGAGATCTCTTTCCATCATTAGGGATCTTCAATATTGACATGGCTCCATATTTAGCACGGTATTCTTTGAGAGAATATTAGTTTCCTTGTATGAGATATCCTTCATGATTAGAGATCTTCAATGTCCTTTGTGTGAGATCTCCTTCCATCATTAAAGATCTTCAATATCCTGGAAAGTTCACTTATTAGTTGGTCATTATTAAAACATAAAAAATAAATATAGGAGGCTAACATTCTCTACTGTTGTTAGCCTCCACTAGAACATCAAATAGTTAGATCTCAAAATGTATATATGAGAGAATGTCAGGACGCAAAATAAACATGTGATGGCACCTACACACCATCCAGTACAAGTAAGCCTATCCCAACTCAAAAATACAATTTCAGAATAAAAAAGAGGAACACTAGAGAAATATACCCAAAATTTAAATAAAGAAGAACTAATATTCATGATGCATACCCTAGTCTGGTTGTCACTGATAAAATCCTCTAATACAGATTTGTAACAAGTATACTATGATATCTTGTCTGCAAAAAGAAGAACAAGATAGTAAGGAGGAAATTTTGGTAAGTATGAAGTCCATCTGTCACTACCTAGATCTCCGCAACACTAATGCACTAAGAAATGATCTTCAAATTTCTACTCGATCCAATACATGCACAGAGTGTAGAAAACAAGAAAAGGGAAAGAAAAATAAGGGTGAGTACAAAAATCCACATATACTCATCAAGAATCGTCGATTATGGACCCTAATCTAAAGTAATAGTGATAACCACTACTCCGGATACCCAAGGTATCAAATTAATCTACAACTTACCACGATCATAAATAACCAATCCAGTCCAAATATCTATATCTCGTTTTCAGCACGTGAACTTTAGTAGAGGGAGTTTGAAGGTGTCACATTTCTGTCAAAATCTATATTTCCACAGTAGAACCAATGTCTCATGAATATATGGATGATAAGGATGTAATGGTGTAACGCACCAAAACCGGGTCACGAGATATCACACGGTGTTTAGGGTCACAAGTAACCCCAAGCTAACCCTTCTACTGACATAACTCATAAGCAACTGAATAAAATGATTAAATCTGTATATAATCAGCGAGAACATAAAACTTTTCTGAACTTGATCAATACAAATCTGAACTTTACAAGATTACAACTCTACTTTTACCAAAATAAAACTAAAACTGAATACATTAACTCTACTGATTGTCTATGAAGTCTCTACTAGTACTGACATTATATAGCCGGGTCATGACTCCCAACTATCCCAACTCAATCTGACTTAAATAGGAAAATAAAAAACTGCTCAAACTATCTATCTAGCTCAAACCCTTGAATAAAAAAGATTCATCATCTGCTGACAGTAAGCTGCGAGCTAACTGAATCTGAATGTGCATACTAAGTCTTGTACCTACATTATGAGACAATGTAGCACATACACGTATATGTGGATCAGCACTTTGGGAATGTACTAAGTATATGGGGGTGCAATGCAATAAGTAAATAATATATCAATATCATCATAGTTTATAAAATTATGCATGCTGACATAAATAACGCACATAGCTTGAATAATATCTGAAATATAAATCTCATAAATCATGAATAATGAAACATGTATAAATCTCGTGAGTCATTTAACTTGCTTCTAAAATCTGTATTCTCCACTTATTCTCAAAACTTGTAAGCTAGATGAAATCTGAAACTCATTCTGTATATTAAACTCTTTATCTCAATACTTTAAATCAATAAAACTATTTGAAGAGTGGGGGACATCTTTGGGAGTTTCTTCTAACCGACATAAACCATGTGATCTACATGGAGTCCAACGTCTTAGCCATGTTGGGGAGAGCTGTTCTATCCTTACCATTGGATAGAACCTTAACTTTTGTGATCACTATCATAACCCACTTGGGGTATATCAAGAATCTATGGGGGTACGTAGTTCTGGGGCATGAGACCTCGGAATCATGCCCAACTCGGTGCTAAATAATACTACCTTACTTAGATCAGAACTTTAGAAAAACCACCTTAAAATATTTCATCAATATGTGATGTGAGACAAAATGCATCTTCTTTATCTCAAACTCAAGAATGTGGATTTCTTTCTTAACTTAGGATCAAAACTCACTTCTTTCTTGAAATTTTGATAGGCTTATCATCAAAGCTTTAAAAATCTCATAATAATGGAAATATGAACATACTTCTTGCAATTCTTTAAAAGTCATCAACAACTCATTCTCAAAACTCATAATTCAACAATAAGTCTCAACTCATAACAACAAGTCTTGGGAATACTTGAAAATATGAAATCAATATAGGAATGTGCAATTTATATAATGAAATCTCAATTTGTATCATAATTAAACAAGATAATCATGCAATTAAAGACTTGAATAATTCAATAATCTCATACACTTGAAATATAGCAAAATAATATGAATTCATCTTGAAAATACAAAATTCTTTAAGAAAATCTAAAACTTTTGGGCACAAGAACGAAAGGGTGTTCTTGTTCAAAACCCACATACCTAAATAGACTTGATTTGATGTAGAGAACTTGACCTTGAAAACCTAGGAGGTGATCTTGAGATTCTTGGATTGTGATGCTAAACTATTGGTTTCTTTCTTAAAGAGGATGACCTTAACTTTCTTGAACTTCTTGGATTAGAAATCTTAGATTCTTGCTTATCTTGAAGGAGTAATGGAGTTTTGAATTTCTTGGAAGATGATCTTAAGAGGAAACCTTACTATTGTTCTTGTGAATAAAGAGGATTAAGGGTGTTTTAATCCGATTTATTATGATTAAGTACGTGATTTTGATTATTTAGGTCGTGGGAGGTGAAGGAAAATTCCAAAATACCCTTACTAAACCGCTTCCCAATTGCTGAAAATCTCGGTTGACGACATTTGTGATAAGCCGTCAGACTTGTGATAAGTCGTCACAAATGTCGTCACTGGGGGCTGGAATTTATGGATTTCTACCTAAGATTGACAACATTTTGTGATAAGCCGTCACAAACATGATAAGTTATCAGAAATGTCGTCACTCAGTTTTCCAGGCTGACATGCTGGAGTAAAATGGGCATAACTTTTTGCTTTGATATCGGATTTAGGATAAATTGATATCGTTGGAAAGATAATTCGAATATATTTCATTTGATATATAGTAGGCCACACATTTTGTCATATAAAATGAGTTATGGTAGATTGAAGTTGACTCAAGTTTTGATGCTCACTAAAACTCGAACGATAGGAAAGCTTTCAACTTGACCTTGAGTTAGGGGATCTCTATGATCTCAATTCATGCTCAAATAGATTCCCACACTACATAATTGATTAAAAAACCAAATTTTCATAGGATTTATGGCTTTTGGAACATCTACACGTAGAAATGACGATTTTCATTCTAGCCCAAAATGTGGGGTGTTACAAATGGTCACAATCAAACCAGTATAAAAATCTCTAATCCGTTTATCACAAATAGACGTGAGCTTAAAATCCACTCAGTATGTCAACCATCAATGATTTAACATAATCAACGTACCATTGGGAAAATCATGCATGTTAGGCATCAGTAATGTCATTTTAAGACCACAATAAAGCAATATATTAACTACCAAGGCAAAAAATACACTTATAATGCCAATAATATCAGATAAAGCCCACACACGTGCAATATAATACAAATATAATATCAAGTCACCAACCACAACAATATATCCCCCCACACGGTGTCACAACAATAATAATAGATGATAAATCCCCCACATAGACAAATGAACCTATTTAATTACTCAAGTCCATAGATATTTCATATAAGTTCCAATTGGAAACACAGAATAAATGCAAATCCTAATAAGAAAATATTGGGTAACTACCAAAACCTATCTTGTTCGTACATTAATCCTCAACAACCAATCTGAGCTCATTTATACTTTAGGAATTATCTAAGTGTCGTTCATTCTATTATTTCAGTAATAGCATAATTATCCCCTAGAGTTCACTAAACCCCAATAATCACAATAAAGGTTGCTTACAAGTTTTGAATCCCCAAAGTAAGCATCCAATAATAATAATCCAAACCTAAGTTATCAACTATAATCTATTCTAAGAATATCTACAAGCAATAATAATAACTAACAAATGAAATAAGCTAACTGCAATTCATTATTATATCTCTGGCACCCGTGGAGATGCTCTCCATGTCATCTAAGAGGGACCACCAATCTTAACGAAAGACAACATACCTACAATCAAGCAAATAACATATAAACACTTTGAAAAATAATCAAGGTACATCTCTACTTACCTTAATTGAAGATCCACAAATCCAAATACTGCACAAATCTCCACCCAGAATCTCACATACACTGAAACTTCTCCAACCACGAATAGACTCTCAAATATGCTATCCACATATCAAATAAAAGTCAATGATACCCATATTGACTATATTCAGTATGGGTCTAAAATAGACCTAAAAATGGGTTAAAAAATAGGAGGGGTAAAACCAAAATTCTATTTTTGATTTATGTTCCCCATACTCATAGGAGTCTACAACTGAAAACCCATACAAAAATGAGTTAAAATGAGGTTCAAATCAAAGAAAGAGCATTTACATGCCTTACCAACAAAACCCCCTAAAACTCATTTTGAAATTAAGAATTTGATATTTTTTTGAAGATAATTCGATGGGAAATGATAAGTATAGTATTAGGAAACTTAACCAAAAAAGGAATCTCAAAAACCCCTTTGGAATTACTCAAATTCAAGCTCATACGCCTCAATATGGTTAAAATCGGGGGTTTTCATTCTCAACTAGGGTAGAAATTACAGAAAATAAAATAGGTGTTCATGGTAAATAAGAGAAATAGAGTTATAATTTTATAGACAATGATATCGAAATCAGAGCTTCCTAGCTTTAAAAATTTCAAAACTAAGAAATGGGTTTCTTTTGGGTGTTAAACATCAACAATGGTCACGAATGCAGTATAAAGTTCACTTTCACAGCTTGGTCAAAGTCAATGTACCACAAATGTGGACAAAAGTTTCCTTTCATGACCACATAAACATCAACAATTTTATAAACTTATTTTGGGCCCCCAAAACTCATTCAAAACCCTATGAACATGATCCAATAGTGCAAATTGATTGTAAAACACATTTTAAATCCAATAGAATCATCAAATGTATAAAAGGGTCATTATAAAAAAATTAACCACCGAGACCGTATTTTTACTATTTTGGATCAAGGATCGAAATGAGATCAAAAAGCAACGTACCAAACCCAACCCTGCTACTAATCTAAATTTGATATTCTAGGTTTATTGGTGAAGTAAGTTTTTCCATCCGGTACTCAGATCTTGATATGTTTACCAAAGTAAACTATTATCTCTTAAGGCCTCACAAGGACCCAAAACTAACTCAAAATATTTTTGAAGGCCTTGGGACATCAACCAGATAGCACAACCACAGGATTAGGTAAAATGGAGAAAACCATAAAAGGGAAATCATCCAAATTCATGTCATTACAATATCCACCATTAAGATTTACGCTCATCCTCGAACGTACAAGAAATAACGATAAAAAAAGTAATGGGTAGAAAAATACTGTAACGACCTAATTTGCTAAATCGGAATACTACACGGTGCTCATGATTCCGAAGGACCACAAGCTAAGCCATGAATGATATTTGTACTTGTATACTGCATAAAATAACATAATAATGCAGAAATATGCACTGAAAGGCCATAAGGTTTGATCATGAACATAACTAAATAACGTAACATCTATATGGGGTAATAGAATACCTAAAACAAAACTAAAGTCTAAAACATGATAGTCTGTATCTAGTCTACATCTAGTATACATCTAGTCTGAAAGCCTCTACTGTCTTAAGAATCTGAATAAGGAGTTGATGGGACATGTCCCAAACTAACTATAATTAATAAGCTAATCAATGAGATACTAGAAAATAATTATGTCATCAAAGGATGAGGACTCACTCCTACTCTAACTGCTAAATCTGGAAACTACTGCTGATGTGGAACTCGTGTCTCTGAACCTATGGTGTAGCATTAAAAAAACACTATAGCGCGAATGGATCAGTATATATGTACTGAGTATACATGTGAGGTAGGATATATGCAATGGTTCACATGCATGAATAATGCTAACTGACTATCTAACATGAATGTGAGAATACATAAATAAATACGTAACTATAACTGACAACGTGATTTTGTGATTTCTGAGTCTACATACCGATAACGTGACATGCTAGTAACTGATATGACTGATAACATGAAGAACTATATTTGCATAATGTTGATAACATGGGTGACTGTATCTGACTATAACTGATAACGTGGGTGACTGTAGCTGACAGTTCTAAATATGATGGAACTATCTAAGTTTCGTACTGTGTCAAAGTTGACTGTATCTGACAGTCCTAAAATATGAAGAACTATCTGAGTTCTATTACTGAGACTGATTAACTGTATCTGACAGTCCTAATTCTGTAACATAAAACTGTGGGAAGTAGTATCTAACCGACATGCCCAAAGTATGCTATAATAGCTGAGCTGGGGTCCAATTTGTGCCCTGATTGGAAGGGTGTCAATACCGCGCCACTGGTAAGGACAACATGTCAGTAACCCTCATATAATAGGTAAATCTAATGATAATGGTGGGAACCCTCACATAACAGGTTAAGCCACCTCATCTACCCTCGTATAACATACTACGATGTCTCAACCTATGCTAGCTACATAGTTCTAGAATTCAAGGATTGCTTCTAGAAATCACACCCTCGTATAATAGGTGAGTCCCCATCCTTGGATTCACTCGGTGCTAGTCCCTACTCTCATCTGAATAGATACTGAATATGATTTACTTAACTAAACTGAGCATGGACTGAGTTACTGAATTTCTATGGATGACGGAATACTACTGATATCTGACAACTGATTGAGTCATGAGATCATGGAGATTTTTCCTGAGTCATAAGACTATCTGATGTCTAAGAGTTCATAGCTTGAATGAGAGTATCATGAAAAACATGACATGAATCTAGGAACATAGCTAATATTTTGGGTACAAGTATCCCCAGGACTCGATAGAAGGAAATCAACATGACTTGATATTCTTGAATACATGATAATCACCATAATACGTTTATTGAAGCATTTCATCAAACGACTAATAGGCATAAACTTGTACATTTATGGAGATTCTCATGATATCATGCTAGTTAGACAATATTCCTTCATCTAGGCATTTAATCAAACATATGACAGGCATGGTACATGTAAACATCATAATTAAATTCTAATTTTATCATTCAACGGTTTAAATCTTAGGGTTGCATGAATCTATGGCTATAGTAATTAAACTCACATAGAAACTATCAACAATCATAGAGTAGAATCTAATTTCACATCTATCAAACATGAACATGAGCAGCAAAAACATGAAAACATATAGAAAATCCATAACTTGTAGTTAAAAAGGATTCTTGGACTTCATGGATGAAAGGAGTCCATGAATAAATACTATGCATACCTTAGTTCATGATTTTGTGAATATTGATGGTGAAACCATCTTGAAATTTAACCTTCTATGAAAACGCTAGATTGAGTTTTTGAGAGTATTTAAGAAAAAAATCAATATTTTGGATGAATAAGGGCTAAATCCCGTGTTTGGAATCTTATATAGAGGGGCAAATTGATCCTTTTAACCATGGACACGTAATTTAATTTTCAGTAAAATTTCCCGAATTAGGACATTGGCGCGATGCGGCGTTGTCGCGCAGTGTCACTGGAAATTGACAATTGGGAAACTGCACGGTGGCGCGATGTGGAGCTATCGCGTTTCCACCTTGTCTACGACCTGGAAGTTTGGCGGGATGCGCCAGTATCGCGGAACAACACTGGAATTTGACAATTTCCATTTGAGCTATCTCTGCGATGCACTGAAGGCAAAGGTCAAACACTATCTTACTAAAAAAGCTCTAACTCTTCACCCAGGTGTTGGATTTGGGTGAATTATATATCGATGAAAATCTTATTTAATTTCCTACGTGCATAAGAATGAATTATTATTTCAAAGAAATTTCTAACATCCTTGAGATAATTTTTGAGCTAAGAAAATGGACGGGTATTACAATATGATTGAGAAGGGAAAAAATGAGCTGAACATGAATAACTGGAACATGATCTCATGACGAACGTGACTAACAAGGTGAACATAACATACTAAACATGCATATCTGATGCATGCGCAACTGATTCATAAATGTATAACTAAAAGTTCTGAAGAACTAAATTTTCTCACAATGAGAATGTATGTCTGATGCATAACTATATAACTGATCTGATACATGAATGCATGACTGAATATACAGTGGTACTTGATACCAAGCTTATCATGGGAACATGAGCATGAGACTGAATACTAAGTTAGTGATCCACACTAATGATGAAACTCAGTAAGTTTAAGGAGAACTGTTACCTTGAGCTTGATCTGAGTTGGCGGGGAAAAGGTGAGGGTACTTGGTACGCATATCTGCTTCTGTTTCCTAAGTATCTCCCTCGACTGACTGATTTTGCCAAAGAATTTAACTAGTGGGATTTCTTTGTTCCTTAATCTACGAGTCTGATAGTCTAAGATTTCAATTGGAATCTCTTCATAAGAGAGGCTGTTCTGAACATCTATGCTATGAATAGGGACTGCGACTGATGGGTCACCAATACACTTCTTGCGAAAAGAGACATGAAAGACTAGATGAACTGAGGCTAGATCTGAAGGAAATTCGAGCTCATATGTTACCTTTCCAAATCGACTGAGAATCTTGAAGGGACCGACATATTGGGAACTAGTTTTCCCTTCTTGCCGAGTCTCTTCACTCCCTTCATAGGAGAGATCTTGAGGTAGATATAGTCACCAATCTCAAACTCGAGATCCTTTCTATGAACATCTGCATAAGACTTCTGTCGGCTCTGGTAGCCCAGAGTCTTTCTCTAATTAACTGAACTTTCTCTAAGGCGTCGAATACCAAGTCAGGACCTATGATTGAGGCCTCACTAACTTCGAACCAACCGATTGGAGATATACATCTCCTACCATATATAACTTCGAATGGAGCCATCTAAATACTGGAATGATAGCTGTTGTTGTATGCAAACTCAATCAAAGGCAAATGGTCATCCCAACTTCTCTTGAAATCAATTGCGTACGCCCTTAGCATATCTTCTAACGTCTAAATGGTCCTTTCTACTTGACCATCTGTCTGAGGATGAAAGGCTATACTAAGATGGACTTGGGTAATAAGAACCTTTTGGAATGCTTTTCAGAAATGAGAGGTGAACTGGGTACCTCTGTCTGAGATAATAGTCAATGGAACACCGTGCAATCTGACCAGCTCCTTAATGTAGAGTTTGGAATAATCCTCGGCTGAATAAGAGGTACAAACTGGAAGAAAAAGAGATGATTTGGTCATTTTGTCTACAATGACCCAGACTAAATCATGCTGACGATGAGTTCGAGGAAAATCCATCACGGAGTCCATGTTCACAACTTCCCACTTCCAAGTAGGAATATTGAACTCCTACATAGGACCACTAGGCTTCTGATGCTCTATCTTAACTTGCTAATATTTAGAGCACTTAGCCACAAAATTTGCAACATCTCTTTTCATCCCATTCCACCGATAGATTTCCCGCAAATCACGGTACATCTTAGTGGCCCTGGATGAATAGAGTAACGCACACCATGTGTTTTTGCAAGAATTTTCTACCTTATGTCATCTACGCCTGGAACACAGAAAAGACCCTAAAAATAAAGGATGTCATCTCCCCCTTGGGAGAAAACCTCTATTTTCTACTTCTGAACTGACTCTTTTAAATTGATAAGGCTAGGATCCTTTTCTTGCTTTTCTTTCACCTCGAAAACTAGAGATGATTCTGAACATATACACTGCCCTCTGAAGAGTCGACTAAGCGAACTCCTAGTATAGCAAGCTGGTGGACTTCTTAGGTGAACTTCTTTTTACTATCATCAACATGAGAAATACTACCCATGGACAATCTACTGAGAGTGTTGGGCACTACGTTGGCCTTGCCCGGATGATAGAGGACACTAATGTCATAATCTTTCAAGAGCTCTAAACACCTTCTCTAACAAAGATTGAGATATTTTTGAGAAAAGACATAATGAAGGATCTTATGATCTGTGAAGACGTCTACATGAACTCTGTAGAGATAATGCCTCCAAATCTTTAACGTAAAGACTACGACTGCTAACTCAAGATCATGAGTAGGATAATTCCTCTCATAGGGTTTGAGTTGTCTGTAGGCATAGGCTATGACCTTACCATGCTGTATAAGGACACAAACTAAAACCACTCTAGATGCATCACAATAAACTACAAAACCGTCTGAACCATCTGGAAGAGCTAGAACTGGAGCTGAGGTGAGTCGAGTCTTCAATTCCTAAAAACTCTTCTTGCATGAATCTAACCACTGAAACTTGACTTTTTTTTGAGTCAATCTGGACATAGGGGATGCAATAGAAGAAAATCCCTTAACAAACCATCTGTAATAGCCAGCCAAACCCAAGAACTCCTGATATCTGATGGAGAAACAGGGCGAGGCCAGTTTCTTACTGCTTCGGTATTTTGAGGATCTACTCTAATGTCATCACCAAAAATAATATGGCAAAGGAATGCTACTAATCTTAGCCGAAATTCGCACTTACTAAATTTGGTGAATAACTGATGATCTCTAGAGTCTGGAGTACTATTCTGAGATGGTCTGCATGATCTCTGTCAGTGCGAGAATAGACCATAATGTCATCCATGAAAACTATGACAAACATGTCCAAGTACTACTTAAACACATGGTTCATCAAGTCCATGAAAGAGGTTGGGGCATTAGTAAGACCAAATGACATGACTAGAAATTTAAAGTGATTATACCGTGTATGAAAAGCTATTTTTGGGATTTCACATTCTCTAACTCTGTGCTGATGATAGCCGGATCTAAGGTCAATCTTAGAGAAATAACTGGCACCCTGAAGTTGGTCAAACAAGTCATAGATTCTGGGAAGAGGATACTTTTTCTTGACCGTAACCTTATTGAGTTGACGGTAATCTATCCACATTCTGATGAACCATCTTTCTTGCGCACGAATAAGACTGGTGCACCCCACATGGAAACACTGGGTCTGATGAATCCCTTATCTAAGAGATCCTTCAACTGATCTTTTAGTTCTCTGAGTTCTGATGGTTCCATTCTATATGGCAGAATAGAGATAGGCTGAGTGTCTGAAAGAAGATCAATACCGAAGTCTATTTCCCCTTCGGGAGAAATTCCTAGAAGATCTTCGGGAAAGACATCTGAATATTCATTGACTACTGGGACTGATTCAAGACTGGGATCCTCAGAACTAGAATCTCTAACATGAACTAGATGATAAACACACCCCTTAGATATCATTTTCCTTGCCCGAAGGTAGGAAAAAAGTTGACCCCTGAAAGCCGATACGCTACCCTTCCACTCTAGGACAGGTTTATTTGGGAACAAAAATTGAACTATTCTATTTCTGTAGTCGACTGTGATATAGCAGGAATGAAGCCAATCCATGTTGAGAATGACATCAAAATTAGTCATCTCTATTTCAACTAAGTCTACTAAAGTGACTTTCTAAAATATCATAACCGGGCAGTTCCTGTATACCCGTTGGGCTATGATGGTTTTACCCACTGGAGTAGATACTGAGAAGGGCTCTTCTAGAATTTCAGAACTGATTTCAAAATCAACTGCTACATAAGGACTAACAAAAGACAAGGAAGCTCCTGGATCTAGCAAAGCGTAAACATGCGCATGAAAGATCTGTAATGTACTAGTAACTACATCAGGAGAACTTTCTTGATCTTGTCAAGTATGAAGAGCATAGAGACAATTTGGGCGTTGCCCGCTAGTAGCACTAGAAGTGGCACCCTGCTGATTTGGGAGACCGGACTGAGCTGAGAGAGATTCTATTGACCCTGAGGACCTAGTTACGGATAGTCTCTAACTCTATGGCCTGTCTTTCCACAACCAAAACAAATGCAACTACCTACTCTGCACACACCCTAATGGTGCTTATTACAAGTTCGGCAAAGAGGATAGGTGTGGGCAATTCTAACACTGCCCAGGGTCTTAGAGCCTGGCGCTCTATCTGTGTTACCCTCTCTGAACTTAGGAACTGGAGCACTGGCTATAGAAGGAGCTAGAACTGATGACTTAGGATAAAACTGGGAATGGTTTCCTCCTTCTAACTTAGGCTGAGCGAAGTTGAAACTACCTATCTTCGCTCTCTTATTATGTTTCTCCCTCTACTTAATCTTCTGCTCCTCTATCTGCTGAGCATGGGTCATAAGTCTAGCTAAGTCCATGTAATTTTTCTACATGGAAGATTTTCACTTATTAACCACGCTGTCGTTCACCCCTGAAGCAAACTTACTCTTCTTGGATCTACTTTCTATAACCACATGAGGGGCATACCTGGCTAATCGAGTAAACTTAAAAGAATACTCTTTCACTGTCATATTTCCCTGCCTGAGGTTGATGAACTCTAGAACCTTAGCTTTTCTAAGCTCTTGAGGAAAGAATCTGTCTAAGAATGCAATGAAAAACTCCTCCCACTCTATAGGACTTGCATCATCTGATCTTTTGGACTTCCACTATTTGAACCAAGCATGAGCCACATCCGGCAACTGGTATGCAACTAGCTCAGCACTCTCAACAGTAGTCACCCCCATGGTTTCTATCACTTTTTGAACTTAATCTAAGAATTCCTGAGGGTCTTCATCTACCTTAGACCCGAGGAAGGTTGGAGGATTCATTCAAGTGAAGTCCAGAATCCTCGTTATGGCTGAGTTAGCCACTGGGTTGGCTGGAAGAATTGTTGGCCGTTCAATATGAGAAGCAACTGATTGATCAAGAGTTGTAAATATGGTCTTGAACTCTGCATGAGAATCATGATCACCCAAAGGTTCTTCGGGCTGAGGGGCTGACTGATTTCTTCTCTTAGGAGGCATGTTCTGAAATAAAGAGAAGCAGATTAGACTGAGAGACTGACTTGTGATTATGCTCATTGGCACGACATGAATACTAAAAGAGGGGAAACTATTCTTAAACATCTCATAGCCTCTTGGAAATAAATATGGCATGCAACACATCCATGCACAAGACTCTACTAGATGTAGCTTTTAGACTTCCTAGGACTCTGTTGAACCTTAAGCTCGGATACCAAGTTTGTAAAGACCCGATTTGCTGAACTGGAATGCTACATGGTGCTCATGACCCCGAAGGACCACAAGCTAACCCATGACTGATATCTGTACATGTATACTGCATAAGATAATATAATAATGCAAAAACATGCACTGAAAGGACATAAGGTTTGATCATGAACATAATTGAATAATGTAACATCTTTGTTTGTTAATAGAATACCTAAAACAAAACTGAAGTCTAAAACATGATAGTTTGTATCTAGTGTGCACTAGTCTGTATCTAGTCTGAATGCCTCTACTGTCTGAACAAAATGAATAAGGAGTTGATGTGACATGTCCCCAACTAACTCCAACTAATAAGCTAATCAATAAGATACTAGAAAATCATTATGTCTTCAAAGGATGAGGACTCACTCCTACTCTGACTGTTGAATCTGGAATCTACTGCTGATTTGGAACTCGTGTCTCTGAACCTACGATGTAACAGAAAAAGAAAGCACCATAGCGCGAATACGTCAGTACATATGTACCGAGTATACATGTGAGATAGGATATATTCAATTGTTCACATGCAAGAATAATGCTAATTGACTCTCTAACATAAACATGAGAATACATGTATAGATACGTAACTGTAACTGACAATGTGATTTTGTGATTTCTGAGTCTGCATACCTATAACGTGACATGCTAGTAACTAATATGACTGACAACATGAAGGACTATACCTGAATAATGCTGATAACATGGGTGACTGTATCTGAGTATAACTGATAACGTAGGTAACTATAGCTGACAGTCCTAAATCTGATGGAACTATCTGAGTTTCGTCTTGTATCTGAGTTGACTGTATCTGATAGTCCTAAAATCTGAATAACTATTTAAGTTCTATTACTGAGATTGACTGACTGTATCTGACAGTCCTGATTCTGTAACATGAAACTATGGGAAGTAGTATCTAACCGACATGCCCCAATTTTGCTATAATAGCTGAGCTGGGGTCCAATCTGTGCCCTGATTGGAAGGGTGTCAAAACCGCACCACGGGTAAGGACAGCATGTTAGTAACCCTTATATAATAGGTAACTCTAATTAGAATGGTGGGAACCCTCACATAACAGGTTAAGTCAAATCATCTACCCTCATATAGAAGGCTACGATGTCTCAACCTATGTTGTCTACATAGTTCTAGAACGCAAGGATTGCTTCTAGGAATCACACCCTCGTATAACAGGTGAGTCCCCATCCTTGGGTTCACTCAGTGCTAATCCCTACTCTCATCTGAATAGACACTGAATATAATTTACTAATTTGAACTGAGCATGGACTGAGTTACTAAATTTCTGTGGCTGACAGAATACTACTGATATCTGACAACTGACTGAGTCATGAGATCATGGAAATTTTTCTTGAGTCATAAGACTATCTGAAGTCTAAGAGTTCATATAGCTTGACTAACAGTATCATGAAAAACATGACATGGATCTAGGCACACAATTAATATTTTGGGTACAAGTACCCCCAGGACTCGATACAACAAAACCGACATGACTTGATATTCTTGAATACATGATAATCACCACAATACGTTTATTGAAGCATTTCATCAAACATCTAATAGGTATAAGTTTGTACATTTATAGGGATTTTCATGATATCATGCTAGTTAGACAATATTCCTTCATCTAGGCATTTAATCAAACATATGACAAACATGGTACATGTAAACATCATTATTCAATTATAATTTCACCATTCAAAGGTATAAATCTTAGGGTTGCATTAATCTATGTCTATAGTAATTAAACCCACATAGAAACTATCAACAATCATGGAGTAGAATCCAATTTCACATCTATCAAACATGAACATGAGCAGTCAAAACATGAAAACATATAGAAAATCCATAACTTGTAGTTAAAAGGATTCTTGGACTTCATGGACGAAAGGAGTCCATGAATGAACACTATCCATACCTTAGTTCGTGATTTCGTGAAGATTGATGGTGAAACCTTCTTGAAATTGGACCTTCTATGGAAACCTTAGTTTGAGTTCTTTAGAGTATTTGAGAAAATCATCAATTTTTTGGATGAATAAGAGCTAAATAGTGTGTTTGGAAGCTTATATTGGGGGGGGGGGGAATTGACCCTTTTAACCCTGGACATGTAATTTGGAAATTAGAAATTGACAATTTAGAAACTGCACAGTGGCGCGATGCGGAGCTATCACGTTGCCACCTTGTCTATGACCTGAAAGTTTAGCGTGACATGCCATTATCACGGAACAACACTGGAATTTGACAATTTCCATTTGATCTATCTCCGCGACGCGCTGAAGGCTCAGGTCAAACACTGTCTCACTAAAAAGGCTCTAACTCTTCGCTCGGGTGTCGGATTTGGAAAAATTATATATTGATGGAAATCTTATTCAATTTCTCACATGATAGGAAGTGAAAATTAATGAAATACCATGTGTATAAGAATGAATTCTTATTTCAAATCAAGTTCTAACATCCTTGAGATGATTTTTGAGCTAAGAAAAAGCACGGGTATTACAAATACTCTCAATAAAAACCAAAAAAGAACTCCAACATAAAGTTATAGCCATAGAAATACCAATCACACCGCGAAACCAAAAATATATCATATAAGGACTTACCAGGTTATAACACATAAATCAACAGACTAAATCAACAATAAAGCCGAATTTCTAATTTCTGAACTTCCTCTATATAAATGACTGAGTCCAACACAAAAGAAGTTCTAGACATATACAACTAATCTTACACCTGAACGAGGCAGCACTAGATACTAGCTACAACCACAAGACCTAAAATCTTCCTCAAACATACAAAAGCCAAGAAATTCATAAAACACAAACTACCCACCAAAACATTAGTTATAACTAAGGCTGGTAATATAAATATCAACTCACAAAGTGCTCTAGAAACATGCCAAAACTGAAAAGATGAAATCTGCTCTCAAAACTATACCAAAACTCTAAAGATCACAATTAGCACTCATAGTCCACTAATCCACCATCACACCCTTATGATCAACCCTTAACGAAGATGAGAAACACTAATAAAAATCCTTATACCTATAATATGAAAGATATAAAATATATCAAATACCCAAGCAACCTATTATACTGGCAAGTGCAACCATCAATATCCAACAACCATCAAAACATCGAAGTCCTCAAATATTCTGATGTTTATATACCATGGATACAAAATCTATAAAAAGACACAAAATTCTCAAGAAACTCATCATGGTATCCCATGCAATCATCAATTATCAAGTGACATCAATCACACAAAATCCTCAATAATCTGGTAGAATAAAAAGCCTTTACAACTACACATACATAAGAACCTAGAGTCAATCAAATGGTGGAGGAAGTTCAACAACCACATTAACTCTCTAATGAATTCCCAAATCTTAATTGTAACTAGAGAAGAATCACCGATAAACTCTTCAAAGCTACTGATGACCCACACCACAAAACCCTAAATTTTTATCCCATGTTCGTAACTAAACTCTGAATATAAAAAATTTTCTTAGGCATGAGGATCCTTATCTTTTCCTAACATTTCATTCCATTCAATATTCCTTAATACAAAGTTCTAGACTAATAAGATAGAACTTAATCCCATTCAACTACCATTTAGCATTTCTTGATACAATCCCCATGAAGAATAATATACACTCGAAAGCTTATGAGAAAATTATTCCACCAAGCCACTTGGCTATGAAAGTAACTAATTCTACACCCTAGGTGCCTATTTCTATTCAAAATATTCCCAAGTAAAATGGAAAATTCCTTATGAGATGAAATTCTTTAACATTGATCGAAGAGTGTCTCAATACCAAATAGCTTATCCAAGAAGGCAAAAGCTAAATACTTCAAGAAGTAGCAAATTCAAGAGCCAATTTCTTAAGATCTTTCCTTAATCAACAAAAATTCTTTAGTCAACATTGTTTCAAATTAAGCACACCACAAGTCTAGGCTATTACCCCATCAACAATTAATGAGTACCACTATACAGGTACAATATCAGATGCCAAAACCATTAGACAGATCCATTCTGCAGTGAAATAGTGTACCAAAAACATAGAATTTATTCACCACCATTTCACAACATAATCATCAAGAACACAATACTCAAAACACTAAAATTCAAAATGCTCAAATAAATTACACCAAACTCTGAGATATGATCTGAATGAGTCTCCAACATAGGGTACAGACACCCGATCTACCTCCATAGAAACATCTATGGTTAGAAAACATCAATTGCTCCAACAAATATAATGAATAATAACAAGACTCAAAGCAAAACAAATAAACACATAGGAGAATATAGAACCATAGTCTTTCCATCTTTTCCAATGTCTCCCTTTTCCTCCATTGTAACTACTCTAAAATAATTATGCCATCACCTGATGTATCTGGTTTAGCACCATTTGAGGAGGATTTATGACTGATAATCAATGTATAAAGATACTTTGAAGTACATGCTTAATCAATATTTCCCTAGCTTTACAAGAAAATATCTATCTTTTCCAATTCTGCAGCTTGGAATTAACCCTTTGCACCAATTGATTATAATTTTTTTTTGTTTTATTCTATAGAATATAATACATCCTAGGTAAGTGAAAGTAAATTCCTTCCTAAGAATACTAGTAGCAACCTCTGCCAACACTATATTTCCACTAAAAGCACTATGATGTAGATATATTGCACTCTTCTCCTTATTGACTTTTTGACCTGATGATGCTTCATACTTCTCTGTCGTATCTGCTATCAGTTTCATAGTTCCTACCTCAGCCTTTCATAAAATGATCATATCATCTGCACAATCAAGATGATTGATTCCCTGACTCCCTTTTAGTATATAAATTTTTTTATACTTTTTCGTCCTCAATAGTGTATTCAAAGATGTTGATAGTACCTCAAATTCCCGTATGAATAAAGTAAGGGATAATGTATTCCCATGCTTTAATCTTCTTGAATAATGGAATAAACCTTTAGGTTGTCCATTTAGTAGGATTGAATACCAGTTGTTACTTACCAACCTATAAATCATGTCAATCATTATTTCATAGAAACCTATTTTTCTTAGAACCCGAATAAGAAAATTCCATTCCACTCAATCATAGGCCTTTATCATTTCTACAATAGTTACCATATAGCAGGTTTTCTCCTCTTCTTGATTTTTGATATGATTTTCTAAACCAAAAATATATTCTCTGTAATAGTCCTTACCTTCACAAATCCTACTTGATCCTTAGAAATGATTCTTGGAAGGAATCTTTTCATTCTTTCATGAATTATAATAGAGAATATTTTTTTACGAAACTACTTAAAGAAATAGGCCTTAGATCAGAAAAATTCTCAACCATAGCTTTCTTAGGGATCCAAACTAGATTTGTATTGGTTAAAAATTTGGGTAATTTTTCTCCACTAAAAAATTTTTGAACCATTTTGTAAATATCATCACCTACAATGCTCCAGGAATCCTCATAGAAGACAATAATCATCCCATCTGGTCCACGTGTACTATTTATATTAGTCCATGAACTACTGCATAGGCCTTTTCTTTGATAGGAATTATATGCATTTCTTCATTGTCATCATCACCAATAACAGTAGGTAATTCCTCCAGTAAATCAAAATAATTATGCCCTAATTGCTTCTGAAATTGATTTTTGTAAAATGTAATTGCTTTCTCTCCTATCTCATTTTGCTTATTCAATAATTCTCCTTTTATAATTTGGAGTTTAGAAAATCCTAGCCTTTTCCTCCTCCAATTGAACACTATATCAAAAAAATTTGTATTCCTTTCCCCAATCTTAAACCATTCCATGCTTTTTTTTTCTTCAAAAATTCTTCTTCTCTATGCAAGTACTAATTTTATTTTGCTTGAGCTGAATTAAGGTTTATCTATTATCCTGTGATGGATAATTTTTAAATTGTATCTATTGAACCTTAATAACCTCCTCCAAAGATTATATCTCCTAAACAGTGTTACCAAAGGTTGATTAACTCCACTTTGAGATAAGATTCTTAACCCTTTTCATCTTTTATTAATAGATTACAAAAAGGTTGCCTTCAAATTCAGCCTATCTGTTTTTCTTTACTACTTCCAAAAAAGAGGTTTGCTTAATCCAAAAATTTAGAAATCTAAAGCTTTTAACCGCTTCTTCTACTTCCTTTTTGAAAGTAATAAGCATTGGTACATAATCAAAACCACTCCTTAATAAATGTTTAATCAAAATTACTGGAAATATTGACTGTATCTGTGGATCAGACAAACTTCTATCCAGTCTCTTGAAAATACAATCTTCATCCATTATTCCATTACACCATGTGTACTTTCTTCCTTTAAACCCCATATCCGCCAAGTTACAGACATTAATACAATGATTAAAGCCTCTTACTTCATCTACAGTGACAAAAAGGCCCCCTAGTTTTTCTTTTTCATTCATAACCACATTAAAGTCACCTTCCACTACCCAAGGCTTCTAATAATCCATAAATAGTTCATACAGATATTCCCACAGTTGTAATATCTCTCCTTGGGAACATTTAATATACACTAGAGGGATCAAAACATCCACTTTCATATTATAATTATAAATTCTTAAGTAAAATATTTTTTCTTTATCTTTTAATACTTCTACCTTTATTCATTCATCTATAAAAGCCAAAAAATTTCAATTAATATTAACAAAAGCATGTTTCAATCCCAAGCTTCTTCTGTAAGTCTAAAATTCTTGACTACATTGAAAAGGTTCCATTAGTCGAACAAAATAAAATTTGTGTCCTCTATGCATGTTAAAAAGTGTTTGAAAGATTTTTGAGTGTTAACCGATCTAATATTGTGAATTAAAGTATTCATGGTGACTTATTACTCCTTAAAATGATACTCCTTGTTAATCTTGATTGTGCCTACCCGGTTGCATATCCTGCTCCTTTTTTTTTCTTTCTCTTGCAATGACTCTCTTTGAGTTATTGAAAATGATTAGGAGATAAGTACCCATCCATATCCACATTGTTAATATTTCTATCCAAATCTATGATATCTTTAGTTTCATTCTTTATATGAAATTTTATCATCTTCTTCTTGTATTGCCAAAGGTATAACCTCATTATTATCAAACTTAGATATCACCATTTTCTTAGTATTCTCTGTTGAGATCTCATGTTGTTGACTATCTTGAATATCTCCTTCTTCATGATGTTGTATCAAATCTTTCTACTTGTCCTGATTCTTAGCAGTTTCTTTTCTTCTTTCATCACTATTATCCTTCTCCTTAATATTCTTTTTTGTGCTCTCTTCTTCTTCATCATGATGGCCTTGAACGAATTTACCAAAAGCTTGATTAACCTAATATTTGGTTCTTTCTTTGGTAATCTTCTCCACTTGCTTTCCTTTATCATCAACCTTTTTTATTTCTTTCGAATTATTATCTTCTTGACTCCCTTTTCCTGCATTGTTATCTTCCTTTTTATTTTGCAAATCCTCAAAAAAATTATTGTTTGTGTATTCAATTTCCCCTTTAATATGTCCATACTGATATTTTTTGTATATATTTCTTCTTCTTGTCGTCCATTCTATCTTATTTCAATTTGAACCATTATTTTTCCACCCTTACTTGGACTTTCCTTTATCATCTTTTACAATCTCTGTTTCATCTTTTTAAGTTTTCACTCTTTTTTTTTCCAATTATTCTAGATGAACATTTCAGTATGTATCCTCATCATGCCATTGTAGGAAACAATACCAACAATATTTTGGCATATAATCATACTGAATTTGTGTCTACTTAAATTAAATTTCTCCTGTAACATTATCTTCTTCATTAATCTTTACTGTTTTAGGTAGTTTTGCAACCAAGTCTAATTCAATCTTCACCTTTGCACAACTAGGCCTGGTTTGATCTTTTGTTTCCATATCCATTGTATGCGGATTCCCTACAGCCGTTGCATTAGAAAATATTGCATCCTTAGCAAAATAATTATGTGGAAGATTTGGTAGAGTTATCCAAGCCACCCCAATAGTTATTTCAATGTCAGATTCAAACCAAGGATCCCACTTAAGTGTTCTCTTCTGCTAATACATATCTTTAGTCATAACATAAAAGGTTGTTGCTCACAACACATGCATATAATTCTCTAATGTTGACAATCTCAATAGGATATGTCTTGTATCCAAAATGCCTATTGTACATGCACTTTTGTTGCCATATTGACTTGTTATAACTCTCCTTAATTCATCAATATTTGGCTTACCATATGAAAATTTACCTACAATAACATATTGTATGTTCTTTTTGTAAAATCAAATCTCAAATTTTTTATTTTTTCCATCTTATAGTCGGTTCTCCCTTAATCATAATAACCGACATAGGTGGAACAGTAGGAACATGATGAGTTTTAGGTTTAAGAAAATTACTATAATGCATTTTGGTTGGGGAATCTATGTCACTCTAATTAAATTATTATAAGGTATTAGAGGAGGGGATTCCTATGGTGGTACCTCCACCACATTGGTGTGATATGCTCAAAGTTATTGCATAACCTCCATACACACCTAACGAGTAATTCTCCCAAGAAAGGACCAATGGGGGTTTCACAACTATATACAATCTCAATAATAAATCAGTCCCAATATCCATATCTCCTCTTTGACTCATAAAATTCAATAGAGGATTTTTAAAGGTGTCATATTTCTTTCAAAATTAGTATTTTCATAGTGGGACCAATGTCTCATGAATGTTTTATGATATGAGGATGTAATGCTCACAACCAAACCAATATGAAGATTGCATATCCATTCATCTCATCTTGATGTGAGTTCAAAATCCACTAAATAGGTCAACCATCCATGATTTAACACAAGTAATGTACCATTGAGAAAATCATGCAAGGCATCATTAATGACATTTTAAGCTGCCATATGGGCAATATTTCAACAATTAAGTAACAAAATACACTTACAAGGCCAATAATATCAGATAAATCCCCTACACGGGCAATATACAACAAATATCATCTCATGTCACCAACCACAATAATATGAGCCCCCAGATAGTGTCACAATAGTAATAATATATGATTAAGCCACCACACGGGCATACAAACCTAATTAATTACTCAAGTCCATAGTTATTTCACATAAGTTCCATGAGGCAACACAGAACAAATAAATATCCCAATAACAAAATATTTTGTAACTACCCAAACCTAGCTCATTTATACATTAAGACTCAACAACCAATATGAACTTGTTTATTCTCTAGGAATTATTTAAGTCTCGATCATTCTATTATTTCAGTAATAACTTAATTGTCCCTTAGAGTTTTCTAAACCCTAATTATCACAATAAAGACTACAATGCAAGTTCTAAATCCCCAAAGTAAGCATCCAATAATAATAACCCAAACCTGAGTTATTAACTACAATATATTTTAAGGATATCTAAAGCAATAACACTAATTATGTAACAACCCAAATTTTGGTCCTTGGAAAGTACCTTGATTTTGAGCTTACTTCCCAACCTATGACACACCATAAGAGTTTAAGGTGTCTTGATGGGTCGTAGGGCTCCCAATCATAGGGTTACTAGTAAAGGTTGCCCATACCACTGCCTTGGTGATGACTTGATCCAAATAGTTATCAAGACTCTTCATGAGTCATAGTGTGCCCTCTATAGTGGGACTAGTGTAGTGTCCAAATATCTCTATCCAGAGTACGACTGGATCTTATGAGTTGTAAAGTATGACTATAAGTCAAAAGTGACTCGTAGAACCAATAGTAAGATGAGCCTAAGATACTGCCTAGACCACGACTCATAGTGACTACTCATAAGGAGTCATCACGAGTCGTATGGTGACCCATGATGCCTAGGCATCCTTCTCTGGACTTTTAAGTGGAGATTCTTTTCATTTTTCTCTTTTCACACTTAAGGCCCACAACCACAAAGCAACTTGGGTAGCCAATTTTACGCAATTCATTAATCAAATACAGCTATTAAACACTCTCAAATCCCTAAGACACTAATACCTAGGGTTTCTCAAGAAGGATTAATTAGAGCTCCCAAGGGTGATTTCTCTCTGTAATTCTAGATATCTCAGGCATGTTACTCTTCTTCAAAATCTTACTATATTAAAGCATGTGTTTTAAATTATTATTCAAGTGGTTTTGAATGTTGGTTTTGGAATATGGGTTGAGGGTTTTGAATGGTTATTTTCTTAAATGATGTACCTATGTTTTATATGTAAATTTTTATGCTTTAATTATGGTTTTGAACGTATGGGTACATGAGTATAACGAATAAACTAGGGGATCATAGATTACCCAATTATGTTGATTTTGATAATTGAATTAGTTATAAACTCAACCCAATCTTGTAGAACTTGTTTTGAACATGAGAATATATGTATTGAAAATACCTTTGGAACTATTATATAGCATAAAAGTCTAAGAAACCAAAATTGATTTAATGAACACAGGGGGTCGTGAAATGCCCCTACAAATTTAATTAACAAAGGGGGATTAGGCATTTTCTCGAGTTAATGGAATTGAAATAGAATGATTATAAGCTTGCAAGTATAGATGGTATAACGATACCAACAGTGTATACCTGATATGTATCATTGGTCTAATAGATAGGAATATGTGAAACATATTGTAATTGAGCTTAAATGGGGTTGTGTAGATAGGACGTGAAAGTGAAGGTCTCGAGGGACCAATACTAGAAACTGCATTTGCTGGTGTGGAGGTCTAAATAGCTAGGTGTTCAAGTCACTCTTTGCTTTATGATCAGCTGTTTGAGTCACCCTTATTAAATGATCGGGTGATATGTATGACTGGGTGTTTGAGACACAGTTTGCGCATATTCATATATTATATTCTCTAGTTTGTGCGACTAACACTCACTAAGGCTATTTCAATTGGGATATTTGAGCCCATATAGCCCGTGGGTACCTTTTTATAATAGTTAAGCTACACAGTTGATATTGGGTGTATTTATGCATTCTAGCATTACTATTCTAGTCCTTTTTAGCTTTGTTTTGAGGATTATTCTTAAGATATAAGTGTTTATAATGACATAAAAAGCATTCATGTATCCAAATATATTTTTTCAATGTTTAATGGTGTTTTCACAAGAGTTTTGATTCAATTTGAGCATTTAGAGTTCAACCGAGAAAACTAGTGTGACTAACTTGAGCAAGGTGTTTGTTTTGTCTATTGTGTTGGGTTCTAATGTGTATTAATGAGTTAATAAGATTTTTATTATGTATTTATATATGAAAAAACTTATTTACAATCTTTAAAGATCAATTGGATCAAAACAAGAGTCAAAACAATGAGCCTAAGCTCAAAGTGCATTTAGCCTATGTTTAGCTCGTGTTTTGAGTTCACCATCTTGGATGTTGTGTTGTTTTGAGCTCTATTTTGTGGTGTTTAATTCTTTAGGATGATTTTTGAATGTATCATGATGATATATGAAGGATATACAAAGTTCAAATCAAGTGGACATAACTCACAAAGACTCAGAATGGATCAATGAAAGCACAATGAAAAAATTGACTCCATTTGGAGTCTCGAAATGTACATGGCGCGTGTGGTCTGTAGAAAATTTCAATGGAATTGTGAAAAAATCCATTGGATTCATAAAATACAAAATTTTGAGACCTATTGGCGCGTGTAACGTTTGGTGGACCACCAGTTTTGTGACTGACCACCAGTTCGACCACCAATTTTAGAAGACCCGATGGTGGTCAAAATAGTGGACCACTAGTCTTGTGATTGACCACCAGTTCGATCACCAAGTCCAAATAGAATCCAGATCTTCAGAACACTTAGTGAAGATCAAAATGGTGGACCACGAATTTGACCACCAGATTCAAGATTTCAGAAGACCCACTGGTGGTCAAAATGGTGAACCACCAGTTTTGTGGTGGACCACCAAACTAACCGCCAGACCAAAATAGAATCCAAGATTGAAGAATACCCAGGGAAGGTCAAAATGGTGGACCACCAGTTTTGCGGTGGACCACCAATTTGACCACCAAGTTGGATACGTCTTTTTTTTAATTCAAATTTTAAATCTTTTTACCTGGGAACTTATAAATACCATTTTTAGGTTTTATTAAGCATCATCTGGGAGTTGATATCTAGATATCATATCTTCAAATCTATTCTTCTTTTTATTTCTTTTATTTTCTTTTATCCTTTATCAATTTTTCCATCTCTAGAAACTCTTTGTAATCTAGTATTTTGGGAATTATGCAAATCTTGTAGATCTAATCATTCCATCCCTAGTGAAGATTCAAGAACAAATTCTTATAACCTTTGTAAGTAAATCTTGAATTTATTTATGAATAATACAAAGATGATTTCTATTTCTTCTATGGAAATGTGTGGCTAAGCTCCCATAACTAGGGTTATGGGACCCTTGATGTGAAAAACTGATTTGGGTTGTGAATCTAATTGAGTTCCATGAGTAATTGATGTTGTATAAATATTTTTTTACTTTAATGACTTTTCTTGATTGCAAACTTGAAAAGTGAGCCCAAGAACATCACTTGTTCGAGAGGGAAGTGCTTATTGGGAAAAGAAAGGGTTTATATGGACTCTAACAACTTTAATCTTTAGATTAATGGAAAATTCCTTAACCTGATTGGACTACGTGAGAAAATAGTTGAATAACCAATGTGTTCTTTAAGTTTGAGAGAATTAAAGGATAGGTTATCCACTAAGGTTGAGAAACGAATGGGAAAATAATAGGATCTAACTACTCTTGCAATTGAAGTTGTCAATTGGAACTCTAAAGTGATTCACAACCCTAGCTGTTCAAGCATCTTGGTAACCATAACTTTGGTTTGTTTAATATCATTGAATTACTACTTACAAAAACAATCATTAGATGGAATAACTCTATTATAGTTAGTTAGAACATAATTTACAAATTAAAAAAAAACCATTTTATCTTTTCATATCATTTGTTTGAATATAACTTGTAGATATAGTTTCAAATTAGTTTAATCGCCACTCATATTATTTCTTGTGAATTCGACCCTGACTTCAAAGTTGGGTAAATATATTGACGACGACCGTCTTGCACTAAATTGACGTGTAAGTTGAGCGTTATCAAAAATGGCGCCATTGTCAGGGAACAATTTGGCATATTGAGTTGATTTGCAATTTTAGCTTACTTGCTTGAATTCAAACCTTTAAATATTTATTTAGTTTATTTTTTTTATTTTCATTTCTTTTTATTTTTCTCACACCTTTCTTGAGATGTCAGCCTGGATAGATGATTTTTTGAGTGATGGTGATTCTTGTTATTATATTGGGAGACCACATTATGAGGCTTACTGTCCAGATTTAGATGGAAGTGCATGGACAGTACCTTCACACTATGATGCAGATATTTTTCTAACTAGGGAAAAGACTGCAACTTCGTGTTTGGCTTGTTGTCAAAGTGATCATTCTGAAGATATGTGTACTAGCATAATTTAAACTAGCAATTTGGACAAATTGATGAAATGAATTTTAGAGTCTCAAACACTGTTGTGGGCAGATCTGAAGGAGTTACCATTGCCACTATGTCTATAGTGGCTAAACAAAAAAGAATATAAAGAGGACATTAGCCAATTTATGGAGAAATCACAAGAATCGCAACCACTCAATTGTCATCTTGATCTTGAGACTGATATTGAGTAGGTGAATATAAGTGAAGGTTTTGAGGATAGTGTAAACTTTAAAGTATGATATGTTGGTCCCCATTCAAAGCACTTTTCTATATTACATTTAGATTATATCTTGTCAATGGAATAATTTAAAATAGTAAAAGAGTGTGAAGATGAGGAACAAGAATCCTATATTCTTGATTTTACACTAGACAAGCAATATAAAAACGTACCTCACTTTAGGGCCGAGTGGTTTACCATGCACATTCTATTACTCGGTTCCTTAATTTTTATACCACCTCCATATGAGCGAGGCAAGAAGATACATGTTAAGTTGGGGGTGAAATTTATATCCTCAAAGTGGAGAAAAAAGCTAATCTGGGTTATGCCACGATAATAAATTAGGTGCTTCTTGGGAGGCAACCCAAGATAAGGTATGTTTTCTTTCTAGTTTGTAGTTTTTTTTTACTTTACGTAGTTTTTGTTTTTGGTTAAGTCATAGGTTAATGGAAAGTCTGAGTACCATAATCTTAAGCTTGAAGCATGGTAAAGACTAAGTGTCGGGTTCCATGAATCTTCTTTATGTGAATATGCTACTAGCTAGTCCTAGAGGCCTCAGAGAGTATTTCTATCTGTTTATTTAAAAATTCACTTTCGGGACAAAGTAGATTTTTAAGTGCGGGGTGGGGAAATTCCCAAAATTTGGCTCAATTTTAAAAAAATATTTAGGTTTGGAATAAGTGGGATATTCTTATTAGTGTTATTTCTGATTACATGATGCAAGTGGGTTTATTTGTAAAAGCATGTTGAATTGTCTGAATTGCTATTTTTGAGACTCTTAGGCTCATGATGTGATTCTTGTAGTTGTTGTCTTAAAAATTAAATTTGTGTTGTTGTTTGGTTGAGAGTCTAAAATGATCCTATTGAGTTGAACATGTTCCCCATGTGCGTGTAAGGTCTGTTGTATATTCCTTGTTGCATGTGTTGTCTAGAACTTGTCCGGTGTGTGTGTGAAGCAAAATAAAGAATATGAGTTTAGGAGATAATATAGGCATTTCTTTGATAGCCTTGTTTTATACCTTCTTTTCACCTACCCTTGTGCATTATCTTAGTTAACCCCATTGAGCGTTTAGCCTTTTCTTTGGGAGCCTCATGTATAGCCTAATCCCCTTCCTTAATTGATCTTAATTTGATCCAAAGATCCTAAGGTTTTAGTATAAAATTAATTGAGTTAAGGATTTGGAGATTTAAGAAAGAAAAGGTGAAATTGAAGCCCTTAAGTAATACCTATGGGTGTTTAAAAAAGTTATTATGTATTATGGTTGGGAATTAGAGAAATTTATGTTTGAAAGGTTCCCATTTTTAGCTCATTTGTATTACAGTGAACCTGTTTGGCCCTGGTCCTCCTTGGACATTGTGCACCTCAATTAAGGCAAATCTCTTAAGCTGAGGGTGGCAATCATAGGGGTGCGTAGCATAAAATGAGTGTGAAAATAGAAAAATTGAATTATATATACTTAGTATACTCCCACCATAATGTATGGGAATGACCTTAATGAGATGGGACAAACCAGAAGATGTGGTAGATAAAAGTGGTGTACATGGGTTGTTAGAGATTGGTCTCAATTGTCATAAGTGTGGTATTAAAGGGCTTAGGGAAGATAGTTACTATTTTTGGCCAAAAAAGTTCCTACCCGTTCTTTAGCCTATATTACAACCTGGAAAAGACCTAATTGACCATAAGCTTTACATTCGACTATTAGCAGAGCATTACATTAAGGGTAAGCCTATGGTTCATTATGTGTAACTTGTGAATTCTTTGTGACAGTGAGCAAAATTCGATTCTTGTACTCATTTTTATAAATTGCATTATTGCGAGTGTTTATGGGTAACTCTCTTGTTGTGAGAGGCACATGTTTGATGAATATGGGTGATTTGTAAGATGTTTTTGACTGAATAATAAGCATGAGTTTGCCAACAAGGTGAGTAAATTCTTAAGACTAGGGTGTTTTGGAGTTGTAATCATGAGGTTTTAATAGTGTAAATAACATACTTAGTGTAGACACTTGCATTTTGTGTAGTTATTGTAGTATTATCTTGGATGTCTTGCATATAGTAGAAGAGTATATTTCAAATATCATGATACTTTGTTCGAGGACAAACAAGGCTTTAAGTGTGGGGTGTTGATGTTGGGGTGTATTTAGCTTTGTTTTGAGGATGATTCTTGAGCTATATGTGTTTACAATGACATAAATGAGCATTCATGTGTCCAAATATATGTTTACAATGTTTAATGGTGTTTTCTCATGAGTTTTGATTCAATTTGAGTATTTAGAGTTCAACCTAGAAAACTAGTGTGACTAGTTTGAGCTAGGTGTTTGTCTAGTCTATTGTGTTGGGTTCGAATGTGTATTAATGAAATACTAAGGTTTTTATTATGTATTTATATATGAAACAACTTATTTATAATCTTCAAAGGTCAATTAGATCAAAACAAGAGTCAAAACAATGAGCCTAAGCTCAAAGTGAATTTAGACTATGTTTAGCTCGTGTTTTGAGTTCACCGTCTTGGATGTTGTGATGTTTTGAGATCTAATTTGTGGTGTTTAATTCTTTAGGATTCTTTTTAATGGATAATGATGATATATGAAGGATATAAAAAGTTTAAATCAAGTAGGAACAACTCACAAAGACTCGGAATGGATCAATGAAAGCACAATGAAAAAATTGACTCCACTTGGAGTCCCAAAATATAAATGGTGCGTGTGGTCTGTAGAAAATTTCAATGGACTTGTACAAAACTCCATTAGATTCAGAATAGGCAAAATTCTGAGACCCATTAGAGCGTGTAACATTTGGTGGACCACCAGTTTTGTGACTGACCACCAGTTCGACCACCAATTTTAGAAGACCCGATGGTGATCAAAATGGGGGACCACCAGTTCGATCACCAAGTTCAAACAGAATCAAGAACTTCAGAACATTCAGCGAAGGTCAAAATGGTAGACCACCAGTTTTGTGGTGGACCACGAATTTGACCACCAGATTCAGGATTTCAGAAGATCCACTGGTGGTCAAAATGGTGAACCACCAGTTTTGTGGTGGACCATCAAACTGACCGCCAGACCAAAAAATAATCTAGGATTGTAGAATACTGAGGGAAGGCCAAAATGGTGGACCACCAGTTTTGCGGTGGACCACCAATTTGACCACCAACTTGGACACGTTTTTTTTTAATTCAAATTTTAAATCTTTTTACATGGGAACTTATAAATACCATTTTTAGGTTTTATTAAGCATCATCTGGGATTTGATATCTAGATCTCATATCTTCAAATCTATTTTTCTTTTTATTTTTTTTATTTTCTTTTATCCTTTATCAATTTTTCCATCTCTAGAAACTCGTTGTAACCTAGTATATTGGGAATTAAGCAAATCTTATGGATCTAATCATTCCATCCCTATTGAAGATTCAAGAACAAATTATTATAACCTTTATAAGTAAATCTTGAATTTATTTATGAATAATACAAAGATGTTTTCTATTTCTTCTATGGAAATATGTGGCTAAGCTCCCATAACTAGGGTTATGGGAGTCTTGAAGTGAAAACTGATTTGGGTTGTGAATCTAATTGAGTTCCATGAGTAATAGATGTTGTATAAATATTTTTTCACTTTAATGACTTTTCTTGATTGTAAACTTGAAAAGTGAGCCCAAGAACATCACTTGTTCAAGAGAAAAGTGCTTGTTGGGAAAAGAAAGGGTTTACATGGACTCTAAGGACTTTAATCTTTAGATTAATGGTAAATGTGTTAACCGTATTGGCCTACGTGAGAAAATAGTTGAATAACCAATGCATTCTTTAAGTTCGAGAGAATTAAAGGATAGATTACCCACTGAGGTTGAGAAACAAATGGGAAAATAATAGGATCTAACTACTCTTGCAGTTGAAGTTGTCAATTAGAACTCTAAAGTGATTCACAACCCTAACTTTTCAAGTATCTTGATAGCCATAACTTTTGTTTGCTTAATATCATTGAATTACTTCTTACAAAAAGAATCATTAGATGGAATAACTCTGTTACAATTATTTAGAACATAATTCACAAATTAAAAACCCGCATTTTATCTTTTCATATCATTTGTTTGAATATAACTTATAGCTATAGTTTCAAATTAGTTTAATCGCCACTCACATTGTTCCTTGTGGATTCGACCCCGACTCCAAAATTGGGTAAATATATTGACGACGACCACCTTGCACTAAATTGATGTGTAAGTTGAGCGATATCAACAGTCTAGGATAATATGTTAATGTTCATTCTAATCGTTTTTCCCTAACCTGGCAAGTTATAAATATGTATGTACATGCATATGGCTTTGCACATTGGTTCGAAAGGATTTTTAAAGTGTGGTTCATCACATTACTTTATCCTATTCCCTGAGTTACATACTAGAGCTCACCTCTATAATCATTTTCAGATGTTCTACCCCCATACAATGCAGGGACCGGGGACATTTCTACTTTACTTGCAAAGAGATGGGTTTTTTGGGCTGTCATCAGTTAACTTTGATGTGGTGACCTTTCATTCTCCGTAAGTGCTATTATTTTTATGTAGTGTTTAATTTATATCTTAGACTACTTCTATTTGAATCTTTTGTCTATCATCGAGGGCCTGCCTTTAATTAGATTAGTTTTGGTTTGTTTAGAGGCTTCATGGACTACTATGGATTAGGATGGTTGTTGAAATGGTTGGATTCTTTTATTAGTTAGTTAATTTGCCTATCTTTTTATATGATTGGAAATCATCCTATCATTTTATATATTTGGAATTCATCTTCTACTAGTTGTATTCTTTTTTAACTAAGAAAAAGTGGTGGTCTCCAATCCTTGGCGGGCTTAGGATACCTATCACGTCCTGACCTGAGTTCGGGTCATGATAAGTTAGTATCAGAGCCTAGGTCTATGTTCAATTGGGTGTCCATAAATCTATTTAAAGAATAGTCCCTTTTATGTATGTGTAATATGCCACACTTATATGGAAGAGGCTACAAGACATTGAGGAATTTTTTCCTTTCTTATGTTCTATTTTTAGGCTATAGAAGCTATGGTCTTTAATCACCTCTAATTCTATTTGTTCACATTTAATATCATGCCTTCCCAAAGATCTGATGCTCGTGGAATCTCCTCTATCCCACCTGAGGTTAATACGGATGGAACTTGTCCTACGTATGGGGTACAAACCAAATCTATAGTCCCTACTACTGACTGCTTCTTGGGTTGATGATACTTCTGCCCCAATGACTTGGGGTGATGTATCAAATGTTGAGGTTTGCTAATTGATTTATTTTCTTACTCAATTGGTGGCCTCTCGTTATGCCAATCTACGTGTGTTGCTCTTATCAGTCTTTCAATGCCATAAAGATTGTCTACTTAATGAGGTTGAGTCTTTTGACTTTCATTGGTTCCAAGGTTGAGGAGGATTGTCAAGGATTTATTGATGATATGGAGAAAATATTTAGAGTGATGCATGCTACAGACTTTAAAGGTATGGAGTTCACCATATATCAGTTGAAGGATGTGGCATATTAGTTGTATGAGGAGTGGAAGTAGTTGAGACGAGATGATGTTGAGCCATCTATATGGGATGACCTCTTTTGCTTTTCTTCATTTCCTTTTTCCTCAGTAGTTGAGAGAGGAAAAGGATGAGGAGTTTGTGAATTTAAAGTAAGGTAGAATGACTATGAAAGACTGTGCCTTGAAATTTCATCAGTTGTCTCATTATGCTCCAAAGTTGATATCTTATATAAGGGCTAGAATGATGAAGTTTGCTTTAGGATTTTTTTTGGGACTTGGTATTAGAGTGCATGAATGACTTGTTAAATAAGGACATGGATATCTTTAGGCTTATGGTATATATCAAATAGGTTGAACATGTAAAAAACAAGTAGATATGAGAGAGAGGTAGAGTAAGAAATTTAGGTATTTTGAGAAGAGTGAAGGCCAGCAGAATAGTGGTAGAGATGGTAGGTAGTGGTATCTTCTATAAGGACTAGAATGATGAAGTTTGCTTCAAGTTTGTTTTGGGACTTGGTGTTGAAGTTCATGGACGACTTGTTAAATAAGGACATGGATATCTTTAGGCTTATGGTGGATATGAAATAGGTTGAACATGGAAAAAAACAAGTAGATATGGGAGAGATACAGAGTAAGAAATTTAGGTATTTTGAGAAAAGTGAAGGCCAGTAGAATAGTGGTAGAGATGGAAGGCATTGGTTTAGTTCTTATTCTATGGATAGTTCTCCATATCTTAAGCCGTCTGGTGATCATTACTTTTTTACTAATAGTTCATTTAAGGAACAAGGTGCCCAGTCGCAGTCTAGTTGAGCCCAGACAACCCCATCTTATTCTCCTTATCATTTTTGTAAGCAAATGCATTATAGAGTGTATGATGAGGTGAGGAAGAAGTTCTTTAAGTGTGGTTAGCTTGGTCACATGCAGTAGAACAATAATCTAAGTGTTGATTTTGGGGCTAATAAAGTTCCAGTTGCCACATCATCACCTCCAGCACCAAAAGGTGCTGCGTCTGGTAGTGGCATTGGTTGAAATTGACTCTATGCTCTTGCCACCCATTAGGAATCTTAGGCTTCTCCTAATGTTATCATAAGTCCATTACAACTTTTCTCTCTTAATGTGTATTGTCTGTTTGATCCAAGGTCTACTCTTTCTTAAGTGACCCCTTATGTGGATATTTATTTTTGTATTGGTCCTTAGTGTATTTCTGATCCCTTTTCTGTGTCTACCCAGGTAGGTGACTCTATTATGGATAGAAAAGTCTATAGGGGTTATGTGTGTATCTATCTGTAGAAGGAAGACATTGGAGGATCTAATAGAGTTGGATATGTTAGAATTTGATGTTATTTTGGTGATGGATTAGATCCATTCATTCTATGTGTCTCTAGATTGTCAGAACCGTAAGGTCAATTTATAATTCCCAAATAAACCCGTGATTGAGTGGGAAAGTAGTTCCCTAGTACCAAACGAAAGGTTTATTTCTATATCATCTAGTTTGGGTTAAGGATTCTGATTCTCTAGGCCCTTCTTTGCTATTTGTCCCTATAGTTAATGAGTTTCCTGATATGTTTCCTGATGATATTCCTAGTATTCCTCCTGGTAGGGAAATAGACTTTGGGATTGATCTTCTTCTGGATACCCTCCTATCTCTGTCCCTCCTTATAGAATGGCTTTGGCCGAGTTGATGGATCTTTAGGGGCAGTTGAAAGATCTTTTTGGTAAGAGTTTTATTCTCCCTAGTATTTCTTCATGGGGTGATCTTGTCTTTTCGTATGCAAGAAGAACCGTTCCCTTCTAATGAGTATAGACAATCTACAGTTGAATAAGTTAATGGTGAATAATATGTAACCTCTTTTAAGGATTAATGACCTGTTTGACCAGCTTCAGGATGCTAAGTACTTTTCGACGATTGATCCACGGTCAGGTTATTATTAAAGAAGATTAAGGAGTTTGATATCCCTAAGTCTATATTATGTACCCGATATGGACACGACGAGTTCTTAGTCATGTCTTTTGGGTTGATTAATGCTCAAACAACATTCATGGATTTTTTAAATTGGGTGTTTAGGCATTTTTTATTTATTCATTATTGTATTTATTGATGATATCATGGTATATTCTATGAGTGAGGTGGATCATGCCAAACACCTCCGTATAGTGTTGCAGACTCTTAAGGATCAACGGTTGTATGCTAAATTTTTGAAGTGTGAGTTATGGTTGAATGTCTTTACTTTTATGTTAGATGTTGAAGTTATTTTATGGATGGATTATCTCTATTCGTGCTATGCATGTCTAGATTATCAAGCCCATAATTTTAGTTTCCACTTCCTAAATGAACTGATGATTAGGTGGGAAGTAGTTTCCTTGTTCCGAAGGAAAGGTTTGTTTCTTACCTAAGAGCCCTAAAATTAATTTCTACGGAGTTTTTATATGATCTAGTTATGGTTAAGGATTCTGATTTTGGGGGCCCTTCTTTGTAATCTGTCTCTATAGTTAATGAGTTTCTCAAAATATATCTTGATGATCTTCTTGGTATTCTTCTTGATAGGATAATAGACTTTGGGATTGAGCTACTTTTGGATACGTATCCTATCTCTATCCCTCCTTATAGAATAACTCTAGCTGAGTTGAAGGAACTTAAGGAGCAGTAGAAAGATTTTTTTGATAAGGGTTTTATTCACCCTAGTGTTTCTCCAAGGGGTTCTGTGCTTTTCTGCATAATAAGAAGGATTGTTCCCTTTGAATGTGTATAGACTATCGATAGTTGAATAAGTTGATGGTGAAGAATAACAATCTTCTTCCTAGGATTGATGACCTATTTTACCAGCTTTAGGGTGTAAGTACTTTTCTAAGATTGATCTTCGATCGGGTTATCATTAGTTAAAGATTAGAGAGGTGGATATCCCTAAGACTACTTTAAGTACCCGATATGGTCACTACGTGTTGTTAGTCATGTCTTTTGGGATAAGTAATGCTCTGACGATATTCATGGATATTATGAATCGGGTGTTTAGGCATTATATTTACTAATGACATCTTGGTATATTCTAAGAGTGAGGAGTATCATGCTAATCACCTTCGTATAGTGTTCCAGACTCTTAAGCATCTTAAGGATCAGTGGTAGTATGCTAAGTTTTTAAAGTGTGAGTTCTGGTAATATGATGTTACTTTTTAGGGTAATGTTGTTTCTAGTAAGGGGATCATGGTTGATCCCCAGAAGGTTGAGGAAGTTAAGAAGTGGCCTAAACATACAACTCTAATCGATATTCAGAGCTTCTTGGGTTGAGCTAGGTATTTTAAGAGATTTGTAGAAAGCTTTTCATAGATCACTACTTCATTAACTAAGTTGACTTAGAAGAAGGTAAAGTTTTTTTTATTTGAAATTTTGAGGCTAGCTTTGAGATGCTGAAAGATAAGTAGACTTTAGCTTCGATTTTGACCCTGCTCGAGGGTACTGATGGTTTTTCTATATATTTATGCGTCTCGTATGGGAATGGGTTGTGTTTTGATGCAACATGGTAAGGTTGTGGCATATTTTTCTAGGCATCTTAAGGTGCATGAGAAGAAATATCTGACTAATAATTTAGAGTTATTAGTTGTGACTTTTTCTTTAAATATTTGGCACCATTACTTCTATGGTGTTCATATGGATATATATTCTGACCATAAGAGCTTGTAGTACGTGTTCACATATAAGTAGTTTAATCTCAGGCAAAGGAGATTGCTTGAGTTTCTCAAGGATTATGATATGAGTATCCATTATCATCCAGGTAAAGCTAATGTAGTTGTTGATGCTCTTAACATGTTTTCCATGGTGAGCTAATCTCATGTTTATAAGGAGAAGTGAGGTTTTTTGAAGGATATTCACCATTTGGATGATCTTGGATTTTTTCTTTTGGACTCCGAAGATGGAGGCGTGATTGTTCAATAGTTGGTGAAGCCTTCTCTTATTACTAAGGTAAAGGAGAAGTAAATTTTGAACCCTATCTTGGTGTAGATTATGGATGATGTAGGTCAGTAGAAGGTGATGGCTTTTGAGATTGGTGATGATGGTATATTGAGGTACAAAGATATATTATGTGTTCTTAATGTTGATAGGCTGCGAGAGATGACCTTGGCGGAGGCTCATGAGTTGAGGTTGTAATGCCCCGAGATCCCATCCCGAGATGTCACACGGTGCTTATGGACCCGAAGGACCACAAGATAACCCTTTTTTGATATCTGTACCTATACACTGCATAATATCTAAAAAAAATATAGAAACTTGCCATAAGGTTCAACACATCTATACATACTCAAAACTGAAAACTGAATACTAATACATCCATCTGAAAAGCCTCTAACTGTCTGAACTGTGGAGTTGATAGGACATGTCCCTAACTAACTCCTTCAACAGAAAATAAACAAAGTCTGAAACAATAGTAGTAAACTGAGACTCGTCCTCAAAAGAAGAGAAATCACTGCTACTGCAGCTGACTGGGATCAAACTGCTGAGGATAAACTGGATCCTGTGCATCTAAACCTATGGTGTCAAATAAAACACCATAGCGCAAATGCGTCAGTACAAAAATGTACTGAGTATGTCGACGGGGTAGGCTAATGCAAGGGTTTATGCATGCATAATATCAAAATTGAATAATCATGAAAATGCCGCATGAGAACACATACATGAATGCACAGAACATGAACACAATTATCGCAACTCTAGATACTGAAATTCAGATACCACTTTACTGCATTCTGAACTCACTACTGACACTGAGATACGGAATCACTGACTCATCTGATACTGATAACTAAGGATCTGGATGTTCTTACATCAATAACCGAATTCTTGGACTTCCTGCTTTCGACTGATAGGATTAGAGATCAATCTTTCTAATAGATGATTTCGGAAGCTTTATCAATGATAAGAAATATGATTATATTTGAATCAGACAACAAGAATACTCAATAGAAATCTGATACTATGATCAAGCTTGGCTGACAGTATATATCTAAATATAATATCAAATAACTGTATGTGAGACCAAGTCTATTTGATAGGATGGCCCATAAATCAATGGAACTATCTGAGTTCCTCACAATGATAGATGATTGTATCTGACAGTCCTGATTTCTGAAGACTGATTCTGAAACTAAAACTGTGGGAAGTAGTCACTTAACCGACATGCCCCAACCTACCACATGTGGGGTCCAACCTGTGCCCCAGTTGGAAGGGTGTCATTACCGCGCCACTGGTAAAGACAAATCTATGTGACCCTCATCTAGCAGGTCCTTAAACGAGAACGGTGGAGCCCTCATCTAGCAGGTCAAGCCACCTCATCTACCATCATCTAGAAGGTATGATGTCTCTCATCCACCCTCAACTAACAGGTGTGATGTCTCAACCGACACTGGCTATGTAGTTATGGAGAACAAGGATTGCTTCTAAGAATCACACCCTCTACTAGTAGGTGAGTTCCCATCCTTGAGCTCGCTCGGTGCTAGTTTCTACTCCCAACTGAAAGACTCAGAACTAAATTCTCAACTGAACACTGGCTGAACTGAATCTGACACTGATCATATTACTCAAAAGTTCTGATTAAGTTACGCTGAGATCACTTGTTTCCATATCTGACGGAAAAGATATCGAATCATGGTATCTGACTGACGATACAGAGCTTGATTGGATTACTCGAATCACTTCTGAGATTAGGATTGAATCACTTGAATACTATTAGAACTGAGCTTATTACAGGTCTAAGGCTAGGTTACTAGCGATACAGAGATTACAGATATAACTGAGATTATCGAGCTTTATTAAGCTTCGCACTTGTCTGAGGAAATAGAGTTCTATAGTTCACTGAGTTTTGAGAATCATGGCAAGATTGGAATTATTGAGAAACTGACACAGGCCCTAGACAACAACTCTATTTTCGGGTATAAATACCCCGAAGACTCGATAACAAAAAAGTAAGACATAATCATTCTTCATCACAAATCATTCATGCGTCATCACGGTCATACATTCATCACTACCATCATTCATTCATCATTACAAGCATTCATTCATCATTATAATCATTCATGTATTATCACAATCGTTAAAGAATTACTTCAAGTAGTTGGGCATCACAATATACTTTCCCTCTCAAGATCCTTAGGACATCGCATTAAGCATTTAGAAAACATAGACCTCTATTCATCATCACAACCGCAAAAGGGTCACTCCAAACCTTTAAGGATCATCAATATCGGTTCACCATCATATACTAGCCTACTAGGGAAGACATTCTATTAGATTATACCCTATTCAACGAGATCTTACATCAAGTACTTCATACCTATATCGATCTTGTCATGTATTTGAATATCACTTGATTTGGGGGAAACTTCATACTAACACGTCACTATTTACTTGCTAACCACTTGACATGTAATACCCCGGAAAATTTTCTTCGTAAAGATTTCGTAAGAAACGTATCGAGTTCTACGCTTTAGAGCGATCCACAAATTTTCTGTGTAGTATTTCTAAGACGTTGACCTACCATTGCATATAGTATCGAATATGATTTCCAACAATATTTAGATCATCAAAAACGAACACTCGAGCGATGAGTTACGACCATTCCGATCGAACTGTGGACAGTAAAACGTGCAGGAAATTAAAATTACTGCAGCCAGGTGAATTTCAGGGTCAACTTCAAACGATCATAACTCTTTGTAAATAATGATCTGGGTGATCTACTATATATAAATGAAAAGATCTTTGAGTCCTCTTTCTAATGAAATTGGTTTCATCCAATTTGACTATCGGAGAAAAATGTTATGGTCAATCTAGTTCAGCCTATCAAAAGCAAATTTTTGGGTCAACATCAAACGATCATAACTCTTTCTACATAATGATCTGGATGAGCTACTATATATGAACGCAATTCTATAAGAGTCCTCTTTCTAATGAAATTGGTTCCATCTAATTTGGCTGTCGGAGTAAAACTTTATGGTCGATCTACTTCAGCCTATCAAAACAGTCCACCAAAGGACAGATTTGACATTATTTATTTTTTGAAGGGCAATTTGGTCATTTCACACCCCCTCTTGGACGAAAATTTGTCCATTTAATCCATAATTGAACCTTCAAAATTCATTTTCTCCATGAAACATTTGGGATAATGAAACCCTAGCCAAATTTCACCTTCAAATATCTTTCAATTTCACCGTAGAAATCCAAAATTAATCCGATAAACGAACTCCTCATTTCAAGACCTTCGAGGAGCACCCATTATTTATCCGAACAGGATTCCATAATCAAGAAGTCAATTTCAAGGTATGTGGGGTTTTGAACAAGAGCAATCTTCCGTTCTTGTGCCCAAAGCTTTAATTTTATTATGGTTTTACATGATTTTGCAAGTGAGATTATGTCTAAATAATTCGATTATGAGATTATGCTGATTGAATGAATAAACAATGATTTATATGATTATCTCAATGTTTTCATGATATGATTTAATAATTATCATTGCGAATTACACATTTTTACCACGAGGTGGTAGTTTGAATGATTTTGGGACGTATGTCGAGATGGTATTTTGGAATAATATTTTGAGATATGTGTCAAGCTTTATGCTTCCCAATGAAGATTTGAATTATTGAATATATATTTGAGACATGAGATGTCTTGATATCTATAATTGTAAATTTCATATTTTTATTTTGAATGATATCGAGATATATGTTGCAATGGTATTTTGGAATGATTTTGAGATTTATGATAAGCTTAAAGCTTCTTTATGACGAAATTGAATCATTGAGCATATTGAGATATAACATTTGAGATGTTACCATGAGTCTTGATATTTTCTCAAAAATATTGATGTTGTCATGACTTGATAAATTGTTACATTTTGACATTTAAAAAAGTTGAGTTCTATTATTGAAATTTCATGATATTCGAAAATGGGTATACACTCAAATTACTTTATGAAGGATTTATAAGACTTTGAATTTTTTTCCAATATGGATATACATGATTACTTCATTCTCTACTTAAATTGAGAATTTATGCTATGAATTGCATACTACTACAATGAATTGATATTTATAAAGGCTTTCGAGATAAAAGTCGTGATTTGAGTTGTACTACGAGATATAGATTCTTGTTATGAATTGAAGGTCTCAAGTGCTTTTCAAAAGATATTGTCATGATTTAATTATCGAATTGAAAGAATAATCATTTGAGTACATTGACCTTGAACTCACAGAGTCGAGATGATTTTGACTATGAGAAAGATTGAATTTGATATAGATGTTGAGATGAATTTTGGTATTTTTTTGGGGATGATTTTGATGAGTTGAATTATTGAAAATATTACGTATTGATTCTTCATATCCTTGTTCAAATGTCGAGTCGGTTATGGTTCAATGCATTGATACCTTGTTGATGTTGAAAAAGATTGAAATATTTTAAGTCGAAGTTGGGGTTAGGAATCCACAAATTGTTGATGAATTATAAATTGAGATATTTGATTTGGTCTTTATGATAGACCCTTGTGATGATGATAGTGGATTTCCTAACGCGTTGTCGGGGAGTAGTACATAGCACCGAGAGGGAAATTTAATATTTTCCCAAACCTATGTGCCACCGTAGGGTTGTTTGATGATGATAATATTGGTCGGTGAGCCCGATTGTAATTATTGTAGTTTTAAGGTCGTACTCCCTGGCAAAGAGTATGACGCTCCCACCAACAAGGGTTTCAAATGTTGGTATTCCACGTAGCTCACGTGGGGTTGTCGGTTATAGAAAACTCCCCTGTCCATAAAAGTCATGTTTCTTGAATTACTGAGTCACTCCGAGATTTGAGTCAAAGAGTTGAGATATTATGATGAATTATGATTACCTATGATGATTATTGACGATATGATAATTTATGATGATTTAACATAATTTATGATTTTTGATGAGTTACATGGATTATGAGATTTTACCATTTGAACTATTTATTATGAAAGTATGAAGAGTATGATTTGATATAACTCAAGCCAAGTGAGTCATCATTGTCTGTATGCATGTTTTCATGAAATTGATGATGTCATTTAAAGTGTTGCATGCACCCCCACATACTCAGTACATTCTCTTTGTGCTGACCCCCATTTACTCTTCTATTCAGATGCAGTTTTCGGTCAACAGGTCAAGAGTCCTCACAGTTCAGGGACTTGGGTCGGTTATTTCAGTTTAGAGCATTGTATCTTCTTTCGTCGGTCGTATTGAGTGTGGTAGTTTGGATTCATGACCCGACTATATACAGGCAATACTAGTAGAAGCTTCATATACATTAGTAGTGGTTGATGTATACAGTCTCTTTCTTGTATATGTATATGTGTTAGTAGAATTATCATCTTGTAATTCCAATATTGTATTGAACAAATTCTGTATTTAGATATTTTCAGCTTCATTCTCTCAGAATTATGTTTTAAATCAGTTGCTTTTGATTTATACCTATGAAAGGGTTAGCTTGGGGTCACTTGTGACCCTAAGCACCGTGTGGCGTCTCGGGACTCAATTTTGAGGCATTACAAACTTGGTATCAGAGCACAGAGTTCAAGGGTCCTAGGGTGTCTATGAAGCCGTGTCTAGTAGAGTCTTGCAGAATGGTACGGAGATGTCTGTACTTTTCTTCGAGAGGCTATAATGCATTTAGGAAAGGTTGTTGTTCTTTCAAGTCTTGAATCGTGCAATAAGTTTAAACCAGATAAACTACCAAATTTCTTTTCAGGATCTATAAGTAACAGTTTGTAATTTTCTATCTATGTGCTATTCTTGAGATAGTATGAGCAGCAAGTCCCGGTTCTTTCCCTGATAATGTTTTCAGACTGATTAGCAAAATGTTTCAGAAGTCTCATAAAAGTGGCTTCAGAAGAGCCTCCCAGTGTGTTATAAGTTCCTGAAGTTTCATGTTATGTCCTCTTCTTTATGACTTGTTCAGCTAAGACTGAGTGGATGCGTACTCCTGGATCATCGAATATGGTATGCCAAGTTCCTATCTCCCGTAATCTTGCTATCATTATGCTGTTGAAAAAAATAAAAGTCTAGTGAAGCCGTGTGGGGATCTTTTGATTCACTAGCACAACTATTTTGTTATTCACCTCAAACTTTTTTTCAAAACTCATATTCAAAGCCTAGTGGAGCCGTGTGCGGCCATGTTCGATCCGCTAGCAACTTGTAGTTCATCTTGTTCCTTGTGTTGGCCGAAAATGTGGGATTTAGAGGTGTAGTAGGAAGAAGGATGGTAAGTGTGATTTGTTGAGCATAAGTATAGCGGAATCCATTTTAGCATACATTTGGGGTTAATAGGGAGTGATATATCCTTGTGTGTCAATTTTGTGATGTAGTTTGTTTGAGGTATGAAATGGGTATTGACGGTATTTGTATGTCAGAGAGTTAGTAATGGAAGTACTGGGTGGGTGAGTGTTGTTAAATTATGCCGTTGTCGGGTTGCAAGAGGAAGTTAAGTTAAGACGTAGAGAGCTATGAACTAAGTTAAGTTGTGTATGAAGGATAGATAATAGTGACGGGTGAAAGAAGGATGTGTTAATGGATTGTGAATAAGATAAGCTATATGATTATGAACAATTATTATTGTTATGAAGTTTAAATGGGCTAGCATTTGTTGAGGATTGTTTTATAGTTTCTAAGTGGAAATTTCGTGCGAAAAGTTTTAAGTTATATTGTGTGCTAAAAGTTAAGTTTGAATGATTGGTGATCGTGAAGGTGACTGTGACGATTTCTTGATTAATGGTATTAGTTGTTAGGAAGTGATCTAGTAGGCTTGAATAGTAGATATAAGAGCCTAAGTTTGATTGATTCGTGATTAAGTTTGATATTGTATTTATGATGAGAAAGTTCACCCAAGATATTATGGGACTGCTTTAATTTCGAGGATTACTGTATGACTGTAATGGTTGAGGTTCTTAGATGTGATTTTCATTCTTATGATTTAGAAATATAAGTTTACAAGCTTGATTTTAATAAGCGATGACAGAGGTAGTGTGGTCCGTTAAGGATGAGAAAAATTTAAGTTGAGCGTTAGACTCTAAGATTGAAATTCCGAAGTTGAGCTGAAAGCGTTGAAGCTCTAGATGGTGTATAATCCGACTATCGGGTTGCTTATGCAGATTTGAGATTAGAAAGTGTGAAAGTGTTAGGTGTTGATTATTGGGGTTATAGAAGGATAGGTGGTAATTCGAGAAGTTGTGTGAGGATGTGGTTATATGCTTTCTGAGGTAGTCATTTGGGTGAAGTTTTATGGTTTGTGTGAAGTGACTTTAGTTTAGATTAAAGTGTATAGTGTGTTACTGACCCAGAGCGATGGCTTAAGTCTAAGGGGGAGATGATAGATCAAGTAACCGAGTTAAGTGTTTGGATTCCAATAGTGGTAAGAAAGGGGTTTTGCTCAACCCATTCCTATTTCAGTTCTTTCAGTTATTCCAGGGCCTACTCCTGCTTTACACTTCATTTTCATGATCATAATTCAAGTTCGTGCATGTCATAAAGGACCATGTTCTCTCTCGGTTCCTAATACGTGGGGTTTCGAAAAATTTTTTTTAGCGGTGGAATTATAATCCATAAGTTATGAATTCCAAATCTTAAGTTATGTGGCTAGTAATCGAGGTACTCTAGCCTTGCCCTATGCTCTATTCGAGAAATAAAGCATTTCTGTTAATGATCAATGAAAGTTTGGATTCATATCGTGCATATTCCGAAATCAAATTTCTTTGCCGAGTTCATGATGTTAAATCTTCTATTCCTTATGCCTTGGTGAACGTCAAGTTATTCAGGGTATCTAGTCATATTTTAGACCAGCATGTTCTAGACCTTTGATAACTTCTTTCGTAGGGTGAGAGAGTGATGATGAATGGTTTGTTATATGGAAAAATACGTATTTGTTGTGGATAGGGGTGTTAGTGAATAGTTATCTAGATAGAAGAGAGAAAATGTTTCCTTATCTTGGTTAGAAAGGTGTATGCTTATTTTGAGCTAAGTGGTAATGTGAAGTAAGATTGAGATTAAGCTTTTATGTATATTGTGGTTAGTTGAAGTTTTAAGTGGTTATCTTGAGGGATTGTGGTGTATATGTTTCAGATTCTGGAAGCTAGTTATGCTTCAATTCGTAAACTTCTACTAAACAATCTTTGTTTTCCAAGTATTCCAGCTCAGTCAATCAGAATCGTATATACCTTCTCATTTATCATTTCATCATGTTATCCAAGGATCTTAGGAATGAAATCATTTCCATATGGAGCATCTCAGTAGTTACGAGTATACCTATGTTTGTGCATCATGCATATGAGCTAATTCATAGGTTCCCCGTGCACAGTCTTAGTGACCCTATGAAATAAGTGTTGTAGAGGAACATAGAGTCCCAAGGGGGAGATACCCCGTGACTTCTTAAAGCTTCCGTATTTTAAACACATCTAGTTCATGATCAAGTTCTCATTACAAGCCTTGAATTGTCTATTGTTGCATACGCATTCATACATTCTAGAGTCAGTTCAGCTAGATATTTATGCGTCAGATATGCATGTTCAGTATGAGGACTAGGAAACTGTAATTCCAATCGTGCTGATATATCTCAGATGTTCTCATCCCTTAAGAAGGTCAGTTGATCAGTGATTTTATCCTATCAAGCGACATTCGAGGACGAATGTTTCCAAGGGGGAGATAATGTAATACCCCAGAAAATTTTCTTCGTAAAGATTTTATGAGAAACGTATCGAGTTCTACGCTTTAGAGCGATCCATAAATTTTTTGTGTAGTATTTCTAATACATTGACCTACCATTGCGTAGAGTATCGAATAATCTTTTCAAAGATATGTATATCATTGAAAAAGGACACTCGAGCGATGAGTTACGACCATTCCGATCGAACTATGAACAGTAAAATGTGCAGGAAATTAAAATTACTGCAGCCAGGCGAATTTCAGGGTCAACTTCAAACGATCATAACTCTTTGTACATAATAATATGGGTGATATACTATATATCAATGGAAATATCTTCGAGTCCTCTTTCTAATGAAATTGGTTTCATCCAATTTGACTATCGGAGAAAAATGTTATGGTCAATCTAGTTCAGCCTATCAAAAGCGAATTTTTGGGTTAACTTCAAACGACCATAACTCTTTCTACATAATGATCTGAGTGAGCTACTATATATCAAAGAAAATCTATAAGAGTCCTCTTTCTAATTAAATTGGTTTCATCTAATTTGGCTATCGAAGTAAAACGTTATGGTCGATCTACTTCAGCCTATCAAAACAGTCCACCAAAGGACAGATTTGACATTATTTGTTTTTTTAAGTGAAATTTGGTCAATTCACACCCCCTCTTGGATGAAAATTTGTCCATTTAATCCATAATTGAACCTTCAAAATTCATATTCTCCATGAAACATTTGGGATAATGAAACCCTAGCCAAATTTCACCTTCAAATATCTTTCAATTTCACCGTAGAAATCCAAAATTAATCCGATAAACGAACTCCTCATTTCAAGACCTTCGAGGAGCACCCATTATTTGTCCGAACAGGATTCCGTAATCAAGAAGTAAATTTCAAGATATGTGGGGTTTTGAACAAGAGCAATCTTTCGTTCTTGTGCCCAAAGCTTTAATTTTATTATGGTTTTACATGATTTTGCAAGTGAGATTATGTCTAAATAATTCGATTATGAGATTATGATGATTGAATGAATAAACTTTGATTTATATGATTATCTTAATGTTTTCATGATATGATTTAATAATTATCATTGCGAATTACTCACTTTTACCACGAGGTGGTATTTTGAATGATTTTGGAACGTATGTCGAGATGGTATTTTGGAATAATATTTTGAGATATGTGTCGAGCTTTATGCTTCCCAATGACGATTTGAATTATTGAATATATATTTGAGACATGAGATGTCTTGATATCTATAATTGTAAATTTCATATTTTTATTTTGAATGATTTCGAGATATATGTTGAAATGGTATTTTGGAATGATTTTGAGATTTATGATAAGCTTAAAGCTTCTTTATGACGAAATTGAATCATTGAGCATATTGAGATATAACATTTGAGATGTTACCATGTGTCTTGATATTTTCTCAAAAATATTGATGTTGTCATGACTTGATAAATTGTTACATTTTGACATTTAAAAAGGTTGAGTTCTATTATTGAAATTTCATGATATTTGAAAATGGGTATACACTCAAATTACTTTATGAAGGATTTATAAGACTTTGAATTTTTTTCCAATATGGATATACATGATTACTTCATTACTCTACTTCTTAAATTGAGAATTTATGCTATGAATTGCATACTACTACAATGAATTGATATTTCTAAAGACTTTCGAGATAAAATTCGTGATTTGAGTTGTACTACGGAATATGTATTCTTATTATGAATTAAAGGTCTCAAGTGCTTTTCAAAAGCTGTTGTCATGATTTAATTGTCGAATTGAAAGAATAATCATTTAAGTACATTGACCTTGAACTCGCAGAGTCGAGATGATTTTGACTATGAGAAAGATTAATTTTGATATAGATGTTGAGATGAATTTTGATATTTTTTCCAGATGATTTTGATGAGCTGAATTGTTGAAAATATTACGTATTGAGTCTTCATATCCTTGTCCAAATGTCAAGTCGGTTATAGTTCAATGCATTGATACCTTGTTGATGTTGAAAAAGATTGAAATGTTTTAAGTCGAAGTTGGGGTTAGGAATCCACAAATTGTTGATGAATTATAAATTGAGATATTTGATTTGGTCTTTATGATAGACCCTTGTGATGATGACGGTGGATTTCCTAACGCGTTCTGAGCTTGTTGGGGAGTAGTACTTAGCACCGAGAGGGAAATTTAGTATTTCCACAAACCTATGTGCCACCACCGTAGGGTTGTTTGATGATGATATTATTGGTCAGAGAGCCCGATTGTGATTATTGTAGTTTTAAGGTCATACTCCCTGGCAAAGAGTATGACGCTCCCGCCAATGGGGGTTTCAAACGTTGGTATTCCACGTAGCTCACGTGGGGTTGTCGGTTATAGGAAATTCCCCTGTCCATAAAATTCATGTTTCTTGAATTACCGAGTCACTCCGAGATTTGAGTCAAAGAGTTGAGATATTATGATGAATTATGATTACCTATGATGAATTTTTATGATATGATAATTTATAATGATTTATGATGATTTATCATAATTTATGATTTTTGATGATTTACATGGATTATGAGATTTTACCATTTGAACTATTTATTATGAAAGTATGAAGAGTATGATTTGATATAACTCAAGCCAAGTGAGTCATCATTGTCTGTATGCATGTTTTCATGAAATTGATGATGTTATTTAAAGTGTTGCATGCACCCCCACATACTCAGTATATTCTCTTTGTGCTGACCCCCATTTACTATTCTATTCAGTTGTAGTTTCCGGCCAGCAGGTAAAGAGTCCTCACAGTTCAAGGACTTGGGTCGGTTATTTCAGTTTAGAGCATTGTATCTTCTTTCGTCGGTCATATTGAGTGTGGTAGTTGGGAGTCATGACCCGACTATGTACATGCAATACTAGTAGAAGCTTCATAGACAGTAGTAGTGGTTGATGTATTCAGTCTCCTTCTTGTATATGTATATGTGTTAGTAGAATTGTCATCTTGTAATTCCAATATTGTATTGAACAAATTCTGTATTGAGATATTTTCAGCTTCATTCTCTCAGAATTATGTTTTAAATCAGTTGTTTTTGAGTTATACCTATGAAAGAGTTAGCTTAGGGTCACATAGCTTGGGGTCACTTGTGATCCTAAACACCGTGTGGCATCTCGGGACTCGATTTTTGGAGCGTTACATGACATGTATTAAAAGCTTAGAATATATCAAAGAGCACTAAATCGGTGAATTTACAACCATCGTATCTCGATTTTTTCACTAGGGTCTTTCAACAACCACTAGACACGATCGATTTTACACCTACTTGGGGATTTCATGCTATCTTGGCATATTTCACTCACTAAGGCATTTTATCAAACACTACGCATGCATGGACTAATTCACAATTTGGGGTTTCCTATTGAACATACTATAGTGGCCCTTATGCTTCACCTAAGCTCTTTATCAAACCTATGGGGAACGTTCTTAACTTATTCAACCATTTTTACACCCAAAAGTCATGAACACATCACATGGAAAAACAATTTCAAGAGGGTCTATCTCAAACATCACATAAATTCCACATACTAGGGTCAAAGCTCATAAACTTTTTAGGCAAACACAAATCAAAACTCAAAAACACATTAAACATCCATTTCAACTCATACAAATCATTTACAACTCATAAACATAAATATCTTTTAGTTTTAAAAAGGGTTCTTGAGCTTCTTGGATGAAAGGGACCCAAGAATCAACATCTACATACCTTAACCTTTGAAATTGAATGAACTTTAGTGCTTGAAACTTTATCCACACTTGAAATAAATAAATTCTTGAAGCCCACACTATGAGGAACTTGATTCTTGAAGAAACCTTGAAGATATATGGATGATTTTTGAAAGATTAGGGTTCTTCATTGAAACCCTAGTTATACTCTCTTTAGAGAGTTGAAAAAGAAAATGATTGAATTACCGTTTGAATGAGGGTTCCTCATATTGATAGAGGCTCAAAAAGGGTGGGAAGTGACAAAAACTCCCTTGCAAAAACTCCCTTGAATTGCTTGAAAAATATAATTGACGCCATCCGTGACAAGCCGCCAGGTTCGTGATAGGCCGTCACGAATGGTCGTCACAAAAGGGGTCCAAATTCTTGATTTTCTGCCCAGGTCTGATGATGTTGTTATAAATGTCGTCATAATGTGACGACGTCGTCAAAAAGGGCGTCAGAAACGTGATAGCCCGTCAGAAACGTCGTCACCGTTTTCCAGCTTAATATGCTGGAGTAAAATGGGCATAAATCTTTGCTCCGATATCGGATTTAGGAGAAATTGGTATCGTTGGAAAGATAATTCAAAGATATTTAATTTAATATATATAAAACCACCCAGTTATTAATATACAATGAGTTATGGTCGATTGAATTTGATCTAAATTTTGACGGTCGCTAAAACTTGAACGATAGGAAAATTTTCAACTCGTTCATGAGTTAGGGGACCTCTATGATCTTAATTCATGATCAAATATATTCTCACATGATTTCAAAGTATTTCATACTTAGGAGAATATTTCTTAAACATTTTGACTCAGATCTTCGCTTTACCAAATATGCTCTAAGGCTCAGACTGGAAGAGGATTTTGCGGGGTATTACAGAGGTACACTATACATCCTGGTTCGATGAAGATGTATCATGATTTTAAGGAGATCTATTGGTAGAATAACATGAAGAGGGATGTGTCAAATTTTGAGGATAAGTGCATAGTTTCTCAACAAGTGAAGGTGGAGCACTTGAGGCCTAGGGGTTTATCTCAAGAGATTGAGTGTCTCGTGTGGAAGTGGAAGTAACTAACACGGAATTTGTTATTGGTCTTCCATGGTCTCGAAGTCAGTTTGATTAAATTTGGGTCATCGTGGATATGATGACCAAGTTTGCTCATTTCTTGCCTGTAAAGACTAATTATTCTACAGAGAATTATGCTAAGCTCTTCATTCAGGAGATCATCAAGTTTCAGGGTGTGCCTGTTTCTACTATATCAGATTGAGGTACGTAGTTCTCGTCACATTTTTGGTGGTCATTTTTGAGGGGTTTGGGAACTAAAGTAAATCTTAGCACAACTTTCTACCCTCAGTTAAATGGACAAGCGGAGAGGACTATTAACACGTTAGAGAAAATGCTAAGGGCTTGCGTGTTTGACTTTGGTGGTAGTTGTGTTGATTATTTGCCTCTCATAGAGTTTACGTATAATAACCGCTATCATTTTAATATTCAGATTGCTACATTTGAGGTTGTTTTTGGTAATATGTCACTCTCCTATTGGATAGTTAGAGGTTGTGAGCCTAGATTATTTGGTCTTGACTTAGTTTATTAATCTATGGATAAGGTGAAGGTGATAAGGGTTAGGATTAAAACCACCCAAAGTTGAAAATATTCCATTATGGATGTTAGGCGTAGGGAGTTAGAGTTTGATGTTGGTGATTGGGTGTTCTTAAAGGTGTCTACTATGAAAGGTGTGATAATATTTAGAAAGAAGGGGAAGCTCAACCCCGATTATGTTGGTACATACTTGATTTTGAGAAGAGTGGACAATGTGGCTTATGAGTTGGAGTTTCCTTCGAGTTTGGGTTCTACTCACCCGGTCTTTTATGTTTCGATGTTGAAGAAGTGCGTGGATGATCCTTCCTATGTAGTTTCTTCGGAGAATTTTGGTGTTTCAGATTCTTTTTCTTATAAGAAAGTCCTGGTTAAGATTTTGTATAGGAAATTCCATCATTTTAGGACCAAACATATGACTTTGGTGAAGGTTTTATGGAGAAATCATAAGGTTAAACAAGCTACATGGGATCTATAGAGGACATAAAGTCCCAATATCTATTCATGTTTCACGTTTTGGATAATCTTGCTTAAGGTATGTGTATTCCTTAATATCATTGTTTGCTGTCTTGGTTAAAGGAAATTGTGGTTGGGTTTCGTTGTTAAATCATGCTAATGGATGCCTTGACTCATCATTCGGGGACGAAGAATCTTTGGGGTGGGAGGATGGAATATGTAAAACCCTGGATTTTGGTCCTTGGAAAATTCCCTGATTTTGAGCTTAGTTCCCTACCTATGACTCGCCTTATGAGTCGTAACGTGTCTTGATGGGTCGTAGGGCCCCTAATCGTAGGGTGACAAGTAAAGGTTTCCCATATAACTTCCTTGCTTACAATATGCTTCAAACGAGTTGTCAAGATTCTTCACGAGTCGTAGTGTGCCTTCCATAGCCAAACTAGTCTAGTGTCCAAATGTCTCTATCCTTAATATGACCGGATCCTATGAGTCATAAGGTCTGATGATGAGTCGAAGGGTGTGACTCATAGGGTCAACAGTATGATAAGCCTAAGATACTACCCAGGCCACGAGTCAAGGTGACGACTGGTACAGAGTTCTCACGACTTGTATGGTGTCCTGTGACACCTAGCCATTCTTCATTGCACTTTTAAATGGGGGAATTTTTGTCATTTGCCTCTTTCCCCACTTAAGGCCCACGATAATAGAGTACTTTGGGGACACTATTTGTATCCTTCAGCAATCGAATACAACTCTTGCACACTCTCAAATCCCTAAGTCAAGAATACCTAGGGCTTCTCAATATTGATCAATTAGAGATCCCAAGGGTGATTTGTCTTCATAATTCTTGATATCTAAAGTATGTTACTCTTCACTAAAATATTATTTTGAAAAACCATGTGTTTTAAATTGTTATTCAAGTAGTTTTGAATGTTGGCTTTGGAATGTGGGTTGAGGGTTTTGAATGATTGTTTTCTTAAATGATGTCCCCATGGTTTATATGTAAATTTTCATGATTTAATGTTGGTTTTGAACGTATGGGTGCATGGGTATTTGAATAAACTACGGGGTCGTGGACCCCCCTAATTATGTAGATTTCATAATTGAATAGATGATAACCTAAACCCAATCTTGTAAAACTTGTTTTGAACATGAGAATATATGCATTGAAAAATACCTTTAGAACTATTGTATAGCATAAAAGGTTAAAGAACAAATTTTGATTTAATGAACAAAGCGGGTCGTGACATCTCATTAAATGAACAAAGGGGGTCGAAGAATTCCCCCAAGTTAATGGAATTAAAATGATATGATTATAAGCTTGCAAGTCTAGTTGGTATGACAATACCAACAGTGTATGACTGACATGTATCATTTGTCCAATAGATGGGAATGTCTGGAACTTTTTTTAATTGGGTTTAAATGGGGTTGTGTAGCTAGGCTATGAAAGTGGAGGTCCCAAGGTACCTATACGGGAAACCGTATTTTTCGTTGCTAGGGTCAAAATGATCAGTCGTTCAAGGCACTCTTTGCTTTATGATCGGGTGTTCAAGTCACCCTTATTAAATGATCAGGTGTTCATGTAACCTATGATGTATGACCGAGTGTTCGAATCACCCTTGGTGCATATGCACATAAAATTATTCTCTGGTTCATGCAACTAACACGCATTATGCCCTTTCAGCAAGGAGAGGTAAGCCCATATAGGTTGTGGATGTCTTTTTATGATGATTAGGCTACACAGTCCAAGATAATGTTTTAAAACTCATGGTATACCTTATTTCCTATCCTAGCATGTTATAAATATATATGTATATGCATATGGTGTGCGCATTGGCTTAGAATTATTTTGAACTGTTGTTCATGGAAATACTTTATACCTTTTTTTGAGATATATGCTAGCACTCACCCTACTAACCATCTACGGATGTTGTATTCCCACGTGATGCAGGAACCAGAGACACTTCTACTTTACCTGCACAGTGATAGGATTTTTGGGTTGTCAGCAATCAACTTTGAATTGTTAAGCTTCTATTCTTCGAAAGGTCTATTATTTTAATGTCTAGTTTCATTTATATATTAGACTACTTCTATTGTATTCATTTGGCTATCATCAAGGGAATGCCCCAACATAGATTGGTTTTCGTTTGTCCAGAGGCTTCGTGGATTATTATGGATTGTGATAGTTGTTGAAATTATTGAATTCTTTTCTAAGTTAGTTGAGTTGTCTATCTTTTTATATGTTTGGAACTTAGCCAATCCTGTTGTATGTTCATAATTTATCCGCTGCTAGTTGTATCGTGTTCTGATTTGACTAGGAAAAATGGGTAGTCTATGATCCTCGGCGGACTTGGGATGCTCGCCACGGCCAAGCCCTGGTTCGGATCGAAAAAAAAACTAACTAAGCAATAAACTATCTACAATCCATTATTATGACTCTGGAACCTTCAAAGATGCTCACTATATCATCTAAGTGAGACCCCAAACCTAAACAAAACACAACATACTGAAAAGCAAGCAAATAACATGTAAACACTTTGGAAAAAAATCTAGGTACATCTCATATTGCATTAACTAGAGATCCACAAATCTAAAGACTGTAAAAATCCCCAATTTGAAGCTCGAATACTAAAAAAAATCTCCAACCACATCCCAACAATCAAATATGGTATCTATAAATCTAAAGAAAACCAATGATACCGATATTGAAAATATTCAAGATGGTTCTAAAACTGACCCCAATAATGAGTTAAAAAACAAAAGGGGTAAAATCATACTTTTATTTTAGAAATATGTTTCTCACACTTAAAGGAGTCTACACCTGAAAGCCCATACAAAAATGAGTTAAAAATGAGGTTCAAATGCAAGAAAAATTATTTTCAAGCTTTATAGGCAAACCCCCCCCCCCCTCCCATGAACTCATTTTAAAATCATGAATTTGAAGTGGTTTTGAAGATGAATCAAGTAAAAATTAGAAATATAAGATTAGGAGACTTACCCATGAAATAAATCTCAAAAATCTCTTTGGAATTGCCCAAATCTGAGCTCCCAAACCCCAAAAAATGGTGAAAATAGGATTTTGATTCTCAACTTGGGTTGAAATCATAACAATAAAAATAAGAGTTCTTGATCAATAGGAGAAATGGGGTAATAATTTGGTAGACAATGATTTCACAAGAAAAATTCATCAAAAATCATCAAAATCGGAGCTTTTTAGCTTCAAGAATGTCAAAAATACGAAATGGGTTAATTTTGAGTGTTATAAGCATCAAAGATGGTCGCGAACGTGGTTAAAAGTTTATTTTTGAGACCTGATCAAGTGGTTTAAGTTCCTCAAACTCAGTCAAAAGTTTGCTTTCGCAAACACACAAACACCAACAATTTCAAACACTTGATTTTAACCCCCGGGAGTCATTTAGAAACCTATGAACATGATTCAATAGTGTAAATTGATTGTAAAACACGTTACGGATCAAACAAAGTCATAAAATTTATGAAAAAGGTCATTATCACTAAATTGATGCTCGGAACCATATTTACACCATTCTGAACCAATGGCCAAAATGGGATCTAAAATCAACAAAATCAACTAATCCTGCTAGTTATCCAAATTTGATATTCCGGATCTACTGGTGCAGTCCATTTTTCCATCCAGCATTCGCATTTTGATATGTTAACCAAAGTCAAATATTAGCTCTTAAGGCCTCACAATAATCCCAAATTCACCCAAAACCTTTTCGAAGGCCTTGGGAACCATGCCAACTATTTCCGCAACTCATCAACCAAATAGCACTACCATGTGGAGGGGTAAAATGGTCATAACACATAGAAGGAAAAATCATCCAAATTTATGTCATTATAGATAAATACCAAGCTTGATTGATACCAAGCTTCAAAAGAATTTGTGTCATGTGAAAAAATGCACGTTACGGCCTTAAGAAGGCACCTAGAGCCTTGTTTCATAGGTTTCGTCTATGTCTGCTTCGTCTTTGGTTCAAGTGTAGTGAAACAGACACTTCACTCCTTATATGAATTTTCAAAAGTGGCACCAACCTACTTCTTTTATATGTTGATGACATAATTTTCATCGTAAGTCTCATCAAACTAATCGCAGAACTCATTGATGAACTAGGGAAGAAGTTTTCTATAAAGGATCATGGATTTCTACATTTATTCCTAGGTATTAAAGTACGTTTATTCAGTGTAAAAATTCTCTTAAATCAAATTAAGTATTCTACAGAACTACTCAACAAAACTTATATGGCACTTGTCAAAGCAGTAAGCGCACCATTGGCTTAAAAACATGGCCTAAAGGAAGCTACAAGTAATCTTGTGGTTGTATGAGTATATGAGTATTGTTGGAAACCTATAGTACCTGACATAACTCATGTAGTAAAATTGGAAAGATAATTAATGAAAAGCCCAAGTAATGCTCACTATCTTGTTGTCAAAAGGATAGTTAGATATGTAATGGGCACAATCCAGTTTGGTTTGAGAATTCGATCGCATTTACCAGCCAACAAATATGGTTTTCTGATGCATATTGGGGAGGATATCCTATGAATAAAAGATATACCATAGTGTACAACATTTATCTTGGAGCAAATTACATATCATAGACATCTAAGGTGCACAATACAGTAGCACGATCAAGTGTTGAGGTTTAGTATAGGGTATTGGCTTCAATAATAGCTGAAATGACTCTGGTAATGTATATTTTCAATGAAAATGGAATGTATTTGAAAGCTACACATATAATATTCTGTGACAATTTAAGTGCATTGTATTTGACAATAAATCTAGTGCTATATGCTAGAACAAAACATGTTGAGATAGACTATCTTTTTATTAGAGAAAGAGTTTCCAGTGGACATTTTTTCACAAAGTTTGTAAGATCAAAGGACCAACTAGCTGATATATATACAAAGGCCACCAAAGAAAGTTTGTAGGATTTTCAAACTGTAATACCCCGCATGTTTCTAAGCTAGGAGACGAACCATTTTTCCTACATATGAAATCTCATATCCTCTGATTCATACTTGAGTACATGATTTACAATGAGTATCCTAGCGATAATATAGCTTATGATACACTAAGCATGTTCATATGAGTCACTTAAGGTAATACAAGCTAAGAGTTTTTGAATCTATCAAGTTTTAGTGTTTGATTTTGTAAGGGTCTTATTTGAACGAGAATAACTAGATGTTAATGTGGTATTTTGTCTGATTTAGACCCACCAAATTGTAGAGAATCGAATTAGGTTTCCAACGATACCAATTTCGCCTTAATCCAATACCCGAGCAAAACGTTATGCCCATTTTGAGAGACAGTAAGTATGGGCGATTGGTTAGGCACCGCCCAACCAAACATAAGCGATTGGTTAGGCGCCGCCCAACCTATCTTGGGAAATTACTTGGACGCCGCCTAAGTCAGTTCCAAGTGCCAAAAATACTCCGTCTTGAGTTATTTTGAGGGTAATTAAGTCTTTTAACACTCCTTACACGTCCCTAAACTTAACCCTACGAAATATATAGCTTCTAAACATATTACAACCCTATTAACATCTCAAAGATCATCATCCAAGAGCACTAAAAGAGAAAAAACAACTAGGGTTGCATAATTAAGCTTGAAGATCCAATTTCAAGGAAATTCCTCCGTCAATCATCAAGAATCTTCCTTCTAAGGTATGCGTGAGTTGATTCATGAACTCCTTTCATCCATGAAACTTAAGAACCATCTTCTAAATTATGTATTATGATATTTATGTTGTTGGTGGTTGATATTTATGTGGTTGGAGTTTGATGATACCTAAGATGGGATCTTTGTATGTTTTGTGTGCGGATATGGTGGTATTTAACGTATTAATATGTGAAATTGGTGGTTGAATATTGGTAATCTTAATGAATCCACCTATGACTAAGATGTTCATGTAAGGTGTTTGTGAAAATACCTAAGGGAATAGAAATCATGATTTTATGACATAATAAGTCCTAAATGACAATTCCATGTTCTAACTTTATGTTCAACATGATTACCATGTTATTGTCTTGAATTGAAGATGTTGTATGAGATGCTCATGATATCGTTGTGATATGGAATGACCATGTTATTGAAGCCATGCAAGTATATACATATTGTGTGCATTCCCGATCATGTGATAGTTTGTTGAGAATCATTCTTATTATGAAATCCTTACTTATGATATTGTGAATTGTAGACTCTACTCTTATGATCAAGTCAGTCATGTGTATCAGTTTCTTTCCATCGAGTCCTGGGGGTACTTGTACCTGAAAACTATAGCTGTGTGCCTAGAGCTAGTGTCATGTTTCAAGACATCCTCAGTCAAGCTATGTTCCATAAATTGCAGTCAGTCATGTGACTCGGGAAAGACTCAGAAATCTCATGAAAACTCAGTACTCAGTAAGATCGGCAATCTCATGACTTAGCTAGCTATCAGATGTTCCGTCAGTCCAAGGAACTCAGTAAACTCAGAATCAGTTCAGTTAGTCAGTTCAACTCAGTTAATCAGTTCAGTGTCTTTCAATTGGGAGTTGGAACTAACACCGAGCGAGTATGAGGATGGTGGATTCCCCGTCAGAGAGGTAGAACCGTTAGCAGCAATACCTGTACTCCAGAACTGCGTAGCCAGCGTAGGACAAGAGTCACCCGTCAGATTAAGTCTAAACTTAACTATTATATTGCCTTAGGTTTGATTTCCTGTTCAGGGTCACCCGTCAGAAAAGATTGACCATAGTAGAGGTCTCTACCCGTGGCACGATATTGACACCCTTCCAATCAGGGAAAAGATTGGACCCCACCAGTACAGTATCAGGGCATGTCGGTTAGCTTACTACCTCCCACAGTCATAGTTACAGTTACAATTTCAGTATCAGTCTTCAGAGTAGAAATCAGGAATCAGGACTGTTATATACTGTCATCGATTCAGTAAGGAACTCAGATAGTTCCATTGATTCCTGGATCATACCATAAGATAGGATTGGTCCCATATTCAGATGCTTATTATTAGATCTAGAGGTCACCCGACAGACAGGCTTGATCTCAATCTCATATTCAGTCGAGTATTCTCATTATCAATTTCAGAGATCACTCGTTAGCTAGTACTAATCTCAGACTTAGATGTTCAGATACAGTTTGGAACACAGATAGTTTTCCATAGAATTAGGACTATTAGATACAGCCATTCATGCTATCAGTTATCAGAACACATGTTATCAGATATATCAATTATCAAAATTCAGTTATTATTCATGATATGTTATCAGTAAATACATGTCATCAGTATTCATACTTAGTAGTCATGTTATCATGAGCTCAGTTTCAGTACTGTTATATACGGTCATTCAAATCAGTTCTTCATAATCAGAACTATAAAAAACAATCATTCCTTTATTAGTAATATAGTATCAGTCTCCCAGTATTTAGTACTACAACATCAGTTCCTCACTTATTAGTGAATTACATATCAATATCAGTAAACTTAGTCATTCAGTATCTCAGTATCAGTAAGCTCATGTTGTCAGAGTTTAAACTCAAGTAGTTAGTATCTCCATGAGTTCAGTAGCAGTTACGTATGTATGTATGTATGTATTCTTAAATTCATATTAGTCAATATGTTCATGCATATAACCCCCATGCATTTAGCCTACCCCCACGTATACTCAGTACTTTAGTTGTACTGACCCATTTGCGCTATGGTGCTTTCTTTTTATGTTACACCATAGGTTCTTAGGTGCAGATTCCAGATCATCGGTAGCAGTTCAGTAAGCAGTGAGTCCTCCATCTTTTGAGGAAATTATCGTTACAGTTATTACTCCAGTATTTTAGTTTATTTTTAGTTTAGGGAGTTAGTTAGAGACATGTTCCTTCAACCCCTTATTCAGACAGTTTAGAGGATTTCAGACGTTTATAGAGTTTTCAGATTTAGACTTTAGTATTTTCAGGTTTGTTTGGTATTGTGATACAACCTTATTTCAGATATCTTATTCTTCAAGGTTGAACCATACACCCTCTTTGTTCATGTTTCCGTATTTTATATGTATATTATGCATTTACAGGTACATATATCAGTCATGGGTTAGCTTGTGGTCCTTCGGGGTCATGAGCACCGTGTAGCATTCCGGTTCAGAAAATTGGGGCGTTACAAACTTGGTATCAGAGCCTAAGGTTCAATAGAGTCATAGAAAGTCTGAAAGCCACATCTAGTAGTGTCTTGTACATGGGTGTGTTGCACGCCACATTTATGTACAGGAGGCTATAAGATGTTTTAGGAACAGTCTCTCTTCTTTCAGTATTCATGTCGTGCCAGTGAGCAGTCATATTTTTATAGCTTGTTTTCTCATCCTTGCATCTATTCATGCTATCCAAAATCTCAGATAAAGTAACTATTTCAAGGTAGAACCTCCTAGTAGTTTCAAGTTCAGTTCATGCATCATGCATTAGTCTCAGCTCTCCAATGTTTAATTATAATCTAGTTCATAGATGCCCTGTACATCACCCTAGTATCTCAGCAAGGTAAGCAATCCTAGAGGGACATAGTGTCCCAAGGGCGAGATACCCCACCCTTTTCTTGATGCTTTCATGTTCTCATTATAAATTAGTTATCAAGTGCCATGGCATAATCAATCAAGCTTTCAAGAGTCAGCTCAGTCAGATATTCAGGTATTAGATATACGTGTTCAGTAGAGAAATTACTATTTATCAGTATCATTACTCATACATTTACACATCATGTAAGTCATGTAATCATGCATTAGATATGCATGGATTCATCCTTTCAGTTATGCATCAGATATGCATTCTCATTTTGAGAAAACTCACTTTATTAGAATCCTCAGTCTTATATTCATGAATCAGTTTCCCATGTATCAGATATGCATGTTCAGTATATTGTGCTCAGCTTTTAGTCATGTCAGTCATGAACCCATTTTTCAGTAGTGTATGTCTTGTACGTACTTCATCTTATCATCTCTCCCACCTCAGTTAATTTCCATTTGAGGACGAATGTTCCAAGGGGGAGATATTGTAATACCCCGCATGTTTCTAAGCTAGGAGACGAACCATTTTTCCTACATATGAAATCTCCTATCCTATGATTCATACTTGAGTACATGACTTACAATGAGTATCCTAGCAATAATATAGCTTATGATGTGTTAAGCATGTTCATATTAGTCACTTAAGGTAATACAAGCTAAGAATTTTTGAATCTATCAAGTTTTAGTGTTCAATTTTATAAGGGTCATATTTGAATGAGAAGAACTCGATGTTAATGTTGTATTTTGGCTGATTTAGACCCACCAAATTGTAGAGAATCGAATTAGGTTTCCAACGATACCAATTTCGCCTTAATCCAATACCCTAGCAAAAAGTTATGCCCATTTTCGTGAGAGACAGTAAGAATAGGCGATTGGTTAGGCGCTGCCCAACCAAACATAGGCGATTGGTTAGGTGCCGCCCAACCTAGCTTGGGAAATTACTTGGGCACCGCCTAAGTCAGTTCCAAGTGCCAAAAACACTCCGTATTGAGTTATTTTGAGGGTAATTAAGTCTTTTAACACTCCTTACACGTCCCTAAACTTAACCCTATGAAATATATAGCTTCTAAACATATTACAACCCTATTAACATCTCAAAGCTCATCATTCAAGAGCACTAAAAGAGAAAAAACAACTAGGGTTGCATGATTAAGCTTGAAGATCCAATTTCAAGAAAATTCCTCCATAAATCATCAAGAATCTTCCTTCTAAGGTATGCATGAGTTGATTCGTGGACTCCTTTTGTCCATGAAGCTCAAGAACCATCTTCTAAATAATGTTTTATGATGTTTATATTGTTGGTGGTTGATGTTCATGTGGTTGGAGTTTGATGATGCCTAAGATGGGATCTTTGTATGTTTTGTGTGAAGATATAGTGGTATTTAACGTATAAATATGTGAAATTGGTGGTTGAATATTTGTAATCTTGATGAATCCACCTATGCCTAAGATGTGCATGTAAGGTGTTTGTAAAAATACCTAAGGGAATAGAAATCATGCTTTTATGACATAATAAGTCCTAAATGACTATTCCATGTTCTAACTTTATGTTCAACATGATCACCATGCTATTGTCTTGAATTGAAGATGTTGTATGAGATGCTCACGATATCGTTGTGATATGGAATAACCATGTTATTGAAGCCATGCAAGTATATACATATTGTGTGCATTCCCGATCATGTGATAGTTTGTTTAGAATCATTCTTATTATGAAATCCTTACTTATGATATTGTGAATTGTGGACTCTACTCTTATGATCAAGTCAATCATGTGTGTCAGTTTCCTTCCATCGAGACCTGGGGGTACTTATACCTGAAAACTATAGTTGTATGCCTAGAGCTAGTGTCATGTTTCAAGACATCCTCAGTCAAGCTATGTTCCATAGATTGCAGTTAGTCATATGACTCAGGAAAGACTCAGAAATCTCATGAAAACTCAGTAATCAATAAGATCGGCAATCTCAAGACTTAGCTAGATATTAGATGTTAGTAGTGTTCCGTCAGTCCAAGGAACTCAGTAAACTCAGAATCAGTTCAGTTCAGGTAGTCAGTTTAGATTAGTTAATCTGTTCAGTATCTTTCAGTTGGGAGTTGGAATTAGCACCGAGCGAGTATGGGGATGGCGATTTCCCCGTCAGAGAGGTAGAACCGTTTGCAGCAATACCTATACTCCAGAACTGCATAGCCAGCAATACAGGAGTCACCCGTCAAATTAAGGCTAAACTTGACTATTATATTGCCTTAGGCTTGATTTTCTATTCAGGGTCACCCGTCAGAGAGGCTTGACCATAGTAGAGGTCTCTACCCGTGGCACGGTATTGACACCCTTCCAATCAGGGAAAAGATTGGACCCCACTAGTATAGTATCGGGGCATGTCGGTTAGGTTACTACGTCCCACTTTCACAGTTACAGTTATAGTTTCAGTATTAGTCTTCGGAGTAGAAATCATGAATCAGGACTGTTATATACAGTCATCGATTTCAATAAGGAACTCAGATAGTTCCATTGATTCCTGGATCATCCCATCAGATAGGCTTTGTCCCATATTCAGATGCTTATTATTAGATCTAGAGGTCACCCGGTAGATAGGCTTGATCTCAATCTCAGATTCAGTCGAGTATTCTCATTATCAATTTCAGAGATCACTCGTTAGCTAGGACTGATCTCAGACTTAGATGTTCAAAGATAGTTTGAAACTCAGATAGTTTTCCCCAGAATTAGGACTGTTAGATACAGTCATTCATGCTATCAGTTATCAGAACTCATGTTATCACATATATCATTTATCAGAATTCAGTTATTATTCATGATATGTTATCAGTAAATACATGTCATCAGTATTCATGCTCAGTAGTCATGTTATCACGAGCTCAGTTTCAGGAATGTTATATACGATCATTCAAATCAGTTCTTCATAATCAGAACTATCTGAAACAATCATTCCTTTATCAGTAATATAGTATCAGCCTCCCGGTATTCAGTAATACAACATCAGTTCCTCACTTATTAGTGAATTACATATCAATATCAGTAAACTCAGTCATTCAGTATCTCCGTATCAGTAAGCTCATGTTGTCAGAGTTCAAACTCAAGTAGCCAGTATCTCCACGAGTTCAGTAGCAGTTACGTATGTATGTATGTATGTATTCTCACGTTCATATTAGTCAGCATGTTCATGTATATAAACCCCATGCATTTAGCCTACCCCCACGTATATTCAGTACTTTAGTTGTACTGACGCATTTGCCCTATGGTGCTTTCTTTTTATGTTACACGATAGGTTCTTAAGTGCAGATTCCATATCAGCGGTAGCAGTTCAGTAAGCAGTGAGTCCTCATCTTTCGAGGACATGATTGTTACAGTTATTACTCCAGTATTTCAGTTTATTTTCAGTTTAGGGAGTTAGTTGGAGACATGTTCCTTCAACTCCTTATTCAGACAGTTTAGAGACTTTCAGACGATTATAGAGTTTTCAGATTTAGACTTTAGTATTTTGAGTTTTATTTGGTACTATGATACCACCTTATTTCAGATATCTTATTATTCAAGATTGAACCTTACACCCTCTTTGTTCATGTTTCCGCATTTTATATGTATATTATGCAGTTACAGGTACAGATATCAGTCATGGGTTAGCTTGTGGTCCTTCGGGGTCATGAGCACCGTGTAGCGTTCCGGTTCAGAAAATCGGGGTGTTACACAAAAAAACTAGGAGAAGTTTTTTCACCTTCACTAGCTTGACGGGAAGTGTTGAAGAGTTAGATCACAAGCATGACATTGGCCAAGTATCCACAACTCAGTCTATCTAGATTAGGTAGATATAGTGTTCGTATTCTAGTATAAGTAGAAATCCAACTCAATAGAAGTTTTAGAACTTGCTGTATAAATACAGCCACATAAGTGTATTGTAAAATATCTAGAAATATACATTGCTTCAGACTTATCTTCTCAATATTTTATGGATTTTATACTTTTTGATCATACATAACCAATCTAAGATGGAGCCAAAACTTTTTATATTATTATGAGAAATGCCTTCATTCTCTTCAAAATAAAAGATGAAATTGAGGTTACCTTCAACGCTCCAAGGACTATTAATATTATGGCTCAAATTTTCCAAGCTTCCCTAATATCCTTCCTGTTAAAATCAGTACAAGAGTAATAATTTTTTTTCAGTACTCGATTTTATTAAATATTCATAGTATATGGAAGTGGGTATATCTCAAGAATCTGCTATGGTTTAGACATGGCATATCCTAAAAATATTAAGCAACATAAACTAGAAAACATGATATCATACAATCTACTCTAATAAAAAATATAAAGAATATGGTCCGAGAAGAGGAAATCCAAAACTAAAATAATAAGAGAATTATGAATTTTGTCACTATGAATCCAATGACCAATCATAGGAAGGGATATCTAAGTAAGAAGGAACAAATGGATGAATATGAGGTATGTCAGTATACAGATAAAAATGATCTAATTAGTTCCTTTGCAATCCAAACTTCATAAAAAGAATAAGATATAGATGCAGTCAGTCAAAAGAAAATGACCTTATTTTTAAGGTATTTGTCTCCCAGGAACAAAGAAACAAGGAAAAAATAAATAAGTCAAGTGTTAGTCCTATGTCCAGACCAAAAGAGAAGCAAGACGATTACATCTCATGAGTATTTTAATTAACAAAACAATTATATGGGATATTAAAGGAGTAAGGTCTATTGAGGCCTTTGAAAGGTTGAAATATTTATAAAACATACAGAAAATACAACAAATTTCAGTTCAGCAACTTTTTGTTCTGTCATTGTGCATTGAAGATATGAAGAGAAGTTTCAATTTAGGGGATACTTTGCTAACTCAAATGGTAAATTTGGGCACTGGATTAGTAAATATGGAAATCATTTTTGAAAAATACAAATAACTAATCTCAAGAAAAGTAGCTCCAAGTTACAGATTTTGGATTACATTTTTATACAAAATTGAGTAGATAGTGGAAACTACTCCTTTTATTCATTTATAGAAAGGCAACGCCAAAATCAATAGTCCATGGTGTATTGATGAAGTTTTCTACTTAATAGTGGCGATCAAGGAGGAAGAAGGTGGAACACCACACATTATGGAGAAAATGTGAGATTTCATTACATACATTGAAGATTATGGTATGCTGGACGTATGCTTGTCTCGAACAAGATTTACTTGAGATTACACAAGGGACTACGTACATAAACTTTTTCTTGACTACTAAATTTTTGAGAAATTAGATAGAACACTTGGCTAGCATAGAGTTGGATCACTCACCAATGCTTGTCAAATGTTCCAACTCTTACCACCAAAATATAAAGTACTTAAGTTGTTCACTTTACGGGCTGATCATCCAAGCTTCAATAATGAGCTTCAACATGTGTGGAATACAGAAGTTCAGGGAAATATTATGTAGAGGTTCCAACAAAAGCTGAAAATATGGACATAAAACTAAGTACATGGACTAGGAAGAAAATGGGAGATTTATTCACCGATGTGAAATGGTGCGATGAGAACTTACTATAATTAGAAACACTATTAAACAAAAAATAAAAATGCTAGGTTAGAATAACATAAGCTAAAGATCAATATGCAAGGTGGATTAAATTTGAAAAAAATATTGTTGAAACAGGATTACATAATGATCCTCTAGATCATTTTTGTATTTTAAATGCATTTTACATAATTTGACCAATCCCGTTGTTTCTATAAGATATTTATGATATGCTCAGGATGGTGGTTCAATTCACGAGGATTTTAGTTGATTTTTAAATCAATTTACTTATTTTGGAGATTATGAAGTTATGAAATTTGACTTTAGTCAACATTATTTAGTAAATGATCAAAACCTCAAATGAAAATTTTGATGGTTCCATTAGCTTCGTAACATGGATTTTAGGCTAGGGGACATTTGGTTTGGATCCCGAGGCTTTAAAAATTACTTTGGGCACTCAGTTGGGCTTTTAGTGAAAATTCAAAAAGTGTTGACTTTGGTTAACATTTCATCAAAATGACCCATGTTGATCATTTCATCGATTTCATTGAGTACAAAAGACTATTCCTAATTGGATAACATTCCGGGTTTGCATTCTCGAGATTTTGAATGAATAACAAATATCTATTCAGGACTTGGAAAAGTTTGGTCAAAGCTTCTAGTGTCCTTGCTCTTACAAAGGTTGACTGACACCAACGAAGCAGTTTTTGTAGAGGCTGGTGGCTTACTGCTGCTAATGAAGCTTTTACTACTAAAGAAATTTACTTATGTAGACTATCCTCTACTTCACTATAGGTTTGCCATCTCAACCACTTCTATGTTAGCAGAAGGTTCATCCCTTAGTTACCTCAGTTTTGTAGAAAATTATCTTTTGAAGTGACAATTACTATTCATTTACCCCCATCTTCTCTATTTTATTTCCAAAATATTTTCTAAGTGTTAGAGGCTCAAACTTAGGTGAAGATCATTAATTCATGGAGATTTATCACTTTACATCCAATTCTTTTGCATTTTCATTCCTTAACTTTATTTATTATTATTTCTATCTTTAATTCGCGAATTAGGGCTTTGAATTTTCATTTTTGGGTCATTACAATAAAGTTTTTCCAACCAATTGAGGTCTAATTTCACTTCAATCTTCACTCAACTTTTGGACTTGGGTTTGTTATCCTTCGTTGGGGGTGGGGGTGGGGGTAGAGGGTAGGGGTGGTGATAATTGCAGGTATAAACTTTGTTTTTATCGGTAGGCCTTGAGGACCTGATTCTCAGCCCAAATGCTTAACATCGATATAGGTAATATTTTACTCATTATAATAAATATGTTTATGTTTTTGATACTAAGACAATATTCTGAGGCCTTGGAAAAGAAAAAGGTGGCTTTGTGATGGTTCGAGATTGTCTGGTCATCCGTGAGGTAGGTTACTTTTTTCCTTAAGATTTAACTTAGATATACCTTATATAACACAAATTACTTATTGTTGAAAGTAAAATATTAGTTAGGCTTAAGTTATCTTATATTTCTAATTTACTTGGCGTTTTTTGAGAGATTCACATTATTATTTTTGCTAAGGCCATAGATTAGGATACTTCCTTAGTGTTAGGATTAGTCGATACTCTTTAGATTAGATTTAGCGGAGAATCTTATCGTATGCTAGTTTAGAGCTGCTAATATCCTTTTGAAACCTTATTTCTTTTTTATTTTTTCATGTTATGAGGTTGTGGGGCCTAAAGTTCGAGGATAGTATCAGGAAGTTGTCTTGTTTGGTTATATTACTAATAAGAAGGGACTTTTCTCTAATTCTAATGTGTCCTTAAATTTATGAATATATATTGTTTATTGGCTTAGATGTGCACTTGCATAGTTATACATAGATTTTCACAACATGGTTGGATTGAGGAATAATATGGATTTCCTATTTTAAAAAGGAATAATTGTAAATAGAGTAATTATGTTAGCCTTGGTTTGAGTTCAGGCAATTGATAAACTAAGTTTTAGTCTCGATTTGAGTCTGGGCATCGTATATGGACTTCATAAGTCTTCCATTGGTCTTACATTTCTAGCACATATGATGGAGGAGGTGTATACATCTAGACATTGGCCGTTACATTATTTTGCATTGCACTATATCACTTATTTGCATTCATCTCTCTCTATGTATGTATATATGGATAATATGATTGTTATTTATGTCCATATTTTCTTGTGAGGCTTTAGGTTTCTAGATTTCTTGTGTACATATTAAGAATTGATTCACCTTTTATTTTATATACTATTTTTGAGTTCAATCGCCCTACGATGCCTACTGAATACATGTGTTTTGTACTCATGTTGTTGTTCTACATTATTTTGGATAGAAATCCCAGCATGGGTGATCGTCGTTAACTTCTTACACATTTGGAGGATATTTTGTCTGGATTTGGGGTGAGCTCTTGTTTTTTAGAGTTGAACCATTTCCTTCTTATAGTTACTATCTTTATGATTCACTCTCCAGGACACTCTCCGATATATATATATATAATGTTGTCTTTCTCCTTGGTTTATTAGCTTTTTTTACTGCGACAAAAGTTCATACGATGGTTGTTTGTATATTTTTTCCTTCCTTTGCTACTTTTGGGCCGTTATTATCTATATTTGTTTGTATAATTACACACTTTTATTTTATTATTCCTCTTTTCATCTAGTAGCTTGTTACTATGGTTTTTGGTTGTAAGGTGTGGATTACCAACTTGAGAGCTATTGAAACACCCCGGATTCTGGCCCGTGGAAACTTCTTAAGCTTTGAACTCACTATCTTAGTAATGACCCATCATACGAGTCATATGGTGTGGTTACGGGTCAGGTGACCCTAGTCGTAAGGTATCCAGTAGATAGTGGTTGGATTTTCTGCCTTGCTTATGACTTAGCATTATGAGTCATTAGATGTAGTTACGAGTCGTTAGGACAAACCTTAATCAAATCAGTAACTTAGTGATTTGATTTGGATTTGAGTACGAGTGTCTCACTAAGTGCCGTGAGGATAGGTTATGAGTGGTAGGGTTGAGTCATATATTGTCTAGTGTCTAATCCCTTGGGTTCTATCTTGGATAAAACTAGACCATACAAATCATATGGTCAGGTCACATTGGGATTGTAGAGATGTAAAGAGGACACTGTATGGGTGTCCAACTCACTGTCTGGGATACCACTCATGACTTCGAGTCGAATGATGTGGTGATGAGTCGGTGGGTTTATTTGTAACTAAGGTGGTGATTTGTAACTATGATGCAGGAGTAGATGAAGAGGCAACCGGAACCTTGTTAGCCCCATAAGCAATTCTATCCAGATAATCATGTTACATGTGACCAATCTGACCATAATAAAAACACCTATTGTTCCCTTCCTTAGAAAACCCACAGTGCAATAGCCCACAAAATATATAAGGAGGGTGGGATAGAGCTGAGTGAGCCCCACAAGCCTGAGATTGAGTTCCCTATACAAAGAATCCACCATTAAACTGAGATTGACGACACCCGTCGACTTCGGGAAAGGAGCATAAGCTGTGGAGAAAGGACCAGAACTCCCCCACTTCTTCCTTGGCCACTTACCACCATCTCTACCACCTTTCTCAGCAAGCCTAAATTTCTTTCCTTGTCTTTCACTATACTTAACTTGTTTCTTCTTTTCACCCTCCACTTGTTTTATGTACACAATCAATCTAGAGATGTCCATGTATTTGATAAATAAAGCCACCTTACTCTAAAGAACCAACTCACGAGATAACCCTGAAGCAAACTTACATATTCAGGCCCTCATATCACACCATCTCTAGAGCATACCAAGACAACTGGCAAAACTTCAAGGAATACTTCTTGACCGATATTTTTCCTTGTTTCATATTAATAAACTCCTCCGCTTTCGCTTTCCTCAACTCTTGAAAAAAGAAGTGGTCTAGGAATTCATTAAAGAAATTCTCCCACAGAGACCACTCATCATCATAACCCCTTTTCCGATCCAACTCTTCGTGCAATTGGTATGCCACATCCTTCACCTATAGGCAGGAAACTCCACTCCTTCTATATTAGTGGCATGCATAACCCTAAAAATAATTTCCATATCATCTAGAAAAACCTGAGGATCCTCCTCCACCTTAACACCTATAAAAGTTAGAGGATTCAACCTCATGAACTGGCAAACCCTTGTGTCCTCAAAAAATATAGTAGCAGATGCACCATACTTAGCCTAGTAAGCTACCAACTAAGAAATCATATGAATAGACTGAAAAAACTCAGCATTCATCACATTATCTTGAGGAGGACTAGAGGGAATCAATAGAACTCTAGGACACTCAGGAACTAGACCTTAGACTAAGTATGGATCCCCTGATTAGAGCGTGTTCCATCAACATTATACTCAGTTGGGACAGAGGAGTTTCTGTGAGCTTCATATCGACAAGACATGATTTGAAATACAAGAAAATTTAAATCAGAAGAATCCAAGACCTTAGACTCTTTAACTCAAAATAAGACAACAAGAAAGTGAAATATTCCTAAATGCCTTAAATCCTCTCCTTTATGAGTGTGGCACGCTACACACCCTTAAAAGTGACTCTACTGGGCATGTCTTTGTGGAATATCAATTGACCACGAACCTAAAGCTTTGATACCAACTTAACACGACTCGAACCAGGGCCTTGTCGTAATATGCATCTCTAGCCCAACAAGGATCAGAGATCGCCCTGTTACCTAATCCAGCCAACGAACATATACCATGAGTCGGATGAATTTTAAATGTATAATAAGATAGAATAACTATCAACTCAAGATATAATAAATATCAACTCAAAGACTTTGGGATAGGTCCAAGACCTTGGTCAACCCAACAAGTCTATCCATCCAATGACAACAACAACCATAACCAAACTGAAATAATAACTAAGTCCATATCAATATCATATTAAAATTGAACAATTAAAAATCAAGTTAAGTCAGTATCAGCCCCAATACCAATACAATTGCCAAGGCTGACACCACTGTCGACACCGCCCATACAAACCCATAGTAGTTTCACAAAGTGTAATACCTCGTACTTCTACCAGCTTAAAATCATCCCAAAAATGTTAAAGACTTTCTTTAAAAGATTAATTCACTTTTATACACGTGGAATTTTCAAGACTTATTGTGTGGGAAATTGAAAAATCTTTCAATCGATGCTAAATTTGCCTAAATCCGGTATCGGAGTAGAAAGTTATGGCCGAAATACAGAAAGCAGTCTGAACTGCCCAGGTGAGATGGAAAGGGCCGACATACCGTCGATCCAGCGATGGGACATCGCTCAAACTGTCACAGCGAAGGCAGTGAGTCGACCTTCTAGCCAGGCGCGATGGAATGGCCGATAGACCATTAATATAGCAACAGACCATCGCCCAAACAATCACAACCAAGATAGAAAGATCACATTCTTCCCTAGTATGACAAGAAGGTCAATGGGCCGTTGATCCAGTGATGGGCCATCGCCCAAGCAATCGCAGATCTCGTTCAACCATTTAAAGCTATTTTTATAAGGGTGTTTGGGTCTTTTACACCCTTTTTAACACCTAATTATACCATACCAAAGCTCATAACTTAATTATTCATCTATAACACCAAATTATGGTTTCTCTCAAATATCAAGCCCCAAGAAAAAGATCAAAACCCTTCTTCAAAGAACTAAGAAATTCAAGTTCTTCAAGTCAAAGAGCTTTAAGAAACTCACAATCAAGATATATCAAGTGTTGATTCCTAGGTCCCTTTCACCCATGAAGCTCAAGAATCTCTTTTCAAATTCCAAAGATTGTGTATTTATGAATGTTCATAATTTAGTTGAATTAAAATTCATGTCCATGTTGTTGTTGGTTTTTGATTCATGTTTTAAATTACATGTTCAAATGATTGATCCTAGTATGTGATGATTTGTATAATATTCATGATAGACCCTTCAAATTGCAAATTTATTTATGCAACCATGATAATTAGATGCATTGATGATGGTATAACCAAAGTATGCTCCCCATGTGTTTGATTAAATGCCTATGTGAATGAAAAAGTGCCATTATAGTATGATAAGGTGAAATCCCCATTCACGTAAAAGTTAATGCATGTTAAGTGTTTGATGAAATATCTTAGTCAATGAATTATGGATATATGTCTAGCCATTGTTGTGTTTTTGAATTTTGCTAGCTATTACAGATAATTTGTTGAGGGATTTTCTTCTATAATATCCCTTATGTCTAGATTGAATAAAAAAAAGTCAAGTTTTAGTGGTTAGATCCTTGCGAGAAGAGTTTTTAGGATTTCAAGACTCGACTCACCTCAGCTCTAGTTTTTGCTCTTCCCGACTGTTTAGATGGATTTGTGGTATATTGTGATGCATCAAGAGTAGTTTTGGGTTATTTCCTCATGCATCATAGTAATGTCGTAGCCTACACCTCCAGATAACTTAAATCCCATGAGAAGAATTATCCTACTTATGATCTTGAGTTAGCAGTCGTAGTTTTTGCCTTAAAGTTTTAGAGGCACTACTTGTATGGGGTTCATGTAGATGTGTTCACAGATCATAAGAGTCTTTAGTATGTCTTCTCTCAGAAATATCTTAACCATTATCAGAAAAGGTGGCTAGATCTCTTGAAAGATTATGACATAAGTGTCCTTTATTATCTGGGCAAGGCCAATGTAGTGGCCGGCGCTCTCAGTAGACTGTCTATGGGTAGTGTTACTCATCTTGAGGACAGTAAGAAAAAGTTATCTTAAGAAGTCCATTAGTTTGCTAGACTAGATATCTGATTAGTCGATTCAGCTGAAGGTAGTATATGGGTTCAGAACAGCTGAAAATCATCTCTAGTTTCTGAGGTGAAAGAAAAATAGGGTAGAGATACCGGTCTCTGTAAGTTGAAAGAATCAGTCAAATATCAGAAGGTTGAGGTTTTCTCCCAAGGGGAAGATGAGGTATTGCGTTGTCAGGGTCATCTGTGTGTGCCAGGTGTAGATGACTTAAGGCAACGAATTCTTACAGAGATGCATGGTATGCGTTACTCTATTTATCCAGGGTCCACTAAGATGTATCACAACTTGAGGGAGATTTATTGGTGGAGTGGGATGAAGAGAGATATTGCAGAGTTTGTGGCTAAATGCTCTACATGTCAGCAGGTTAAGGTAGAACATCAGAAGCCTAGTGAATCCATGCAGGAGTTTAGTATTCATACTTGGAAATAGAAATAAGTGAATATAGAATTCGTGACGGGTTGGCCTCGTACTCATCATTAATATGATTCAGTTTGGGTCATTATACACAGGATAACCAAATCAACTTATTTCCTTCCAGTCTATACCTCTTATTCAGACGAGGATTACGCCAAACTCTATATATTAGGGAGTTGCTAATATTGCACGGTGTTCCATTGTCTATTGTCTCATTTTTGGAAAGCGTTTCAAGAGGGTCTTGGTACCCGAGTTCATCTCAGTACAGCCTTTCATCCTCAGACAGATGGTAAAGCAGAAAGGACCATTTAGACCTAGGAAGGAATACTAAGGACGTGTGTAATTGATTTCAAGGGTAGTTGGGATGACCACTTTCCTTTGATTGAGTTTGCATACAAAAACAACTATCATTCCAGTATTCAGATGGCTCTATTCGAAGCTCTCTATGGTAGGCGATGCAGATCTCTAATTGGTTGGGTCAAAGTAGGTGAGGCCATTATGATAGGGCCTAACTTGGTATTCGGATACCTTAAAGAAAGTTTAGTTGATCAGAGAAAGGCTCAAGAAATCTTAGAGCCGACATATATTGTATGCAGATGTACGTAGGAAAAATATCGAGTTTGAGATTAGTGATCATGTTTATTTTAAAATCTCTCCCATGAAGAGAGTGAAGAGGTTCAACAAAAAGGGAAAGCTCAGTCCCCGATATGTAGGTCCCTTCAAAATTCTCAGTCGCTTCAGCAAAGTAGCTTATGAGCTCAAATTGCCTTCAGATCTAACTTCAGTGCATCCAGTCTTTCATGTCTCCTTGCTTAAGGAGTACATAGGTGACCCAATAGTCGTATTCCCTATTGACGGTATAGACATTTGGGACAGTCTCTCTTATGAGGAAATCCTAGTCAAAATCCTTGACTATCAGATTCGCAGACTGAGGAACAAAACAGTCCCTCTAGTCAAAGTTCTTTGGCGAAATCAGTCAATTGAGGGAGATACTTAGGAATCAGAAGAAGATATGCGTACCAAGTATCCTTACCTCTTCGTCGCTACTTCAGACTCAGCCTAAGGTAATAGCTTTCCTTAAGTTTATTCAGCTTATGGTTCAAATTTCAGTTACAAATTAGGCTCAGTTTTCATTTCAAACTTGGTATCTTTGCCCTTCGATGTTCAGTCGCATGTTCATGAGTTAGTTCAGTCATGTATTCATGCATCATATATGCATGATCTTCTTATCAGTACTCTCAGTCATGCATTCATATATCAGCTCAGTCATAAAATCATGCATCAGATATGCTTGATCAGCATGAATCTCAGTAATGTCAGTCATGTCGTCATGTTTCAGTTGTTCATGATCAGTATGTACTTCGGGCTTATCATTTATCCCATCTCAATCAGTCTTATTCGAGGATAAATGTTCCAAAGTGGGAGATATTGTAATACCCCATACTTCTACCTAGCATAAAATCATCCCAAAAATGTTAAAGACTTTATTTAAAAGATGAATCCATTTTTTTACACAGAACTTTCAAGATTTTGACTTTTCGTTGTGCGAAAAATTTAATAAGCTTTCCATTGATACCAAATTTGCCTAATTATGATAACGGGGTAGAAAGTTATGGCCATATTATAGAAAGCAGTCTGTACCGCCCAGGTGTGAGAAAAGGGCCGATGACCCAAGATCTAGCGATGGGCCGTCGCCCAAACTGTCGCAGCGGAGGTAGTGAGTCGACCTTCTAGCCAGGCATGACTGAATGGACCATGGACCGTTGAGTTAGAAATGGACCGTCACCTAAACCGTCGTAACCAAGGCTGAAATATCACATTCTAGCCTAGTACGACGAGAAGGTCGACAGACCATCGAGCCAGCGATAGACCGTTGCCCAAGCCATCGCAGATCCCGTTTAGCAATTTGATGCAGTTTCTATTTGGGTGTTTGGGTCTTTTCAACCCTTTTTAACACCTAATTATACCAGACCAAAGCACATAACTTCATTATTTATCTATAACACCAAATTAGGGTTTCTCTAAAAGATCAAGCCCCAAGAACAAGATCAAAACCCTTCTTCAAGAAACTAAGAAATTCAAGTTCTTCAAGTCCAAGAACTTCAAGAAACTCATAATCAAGGTATGTCAAGTGTTGATTCCTGGGTCCCTTTCACCCATGAAGCTCAAAAATCTCTTTTTAAATTCCAAAGATTGTGTATTTATGAATGTTCATGATTTAGTTGAATTGAAATTTATGTCCATGTTGCTGTTGGGTTTTGATTCATGTTTTAAATTACATGTTCTAATGATAGATCCTAGTATGTGATGATTTGCATAATATTCATGATAAACATTTGAAATTGCAAATTTATTTATGCAACCGTGATAATTAGATGCATTGATGATGGTATAACAAAAGTATGCTCCCCATGTGTTTGATTAAATGCCTATGTAAAGGAAAAAGTTCCATTATAGTATGATAATATGAAATCCCCATTCATGTAAAAGTTAATGCATGTCAAGTATTTGATGAAATGTCTTAGTCAATGCATTATAGATATAGTTATAGCCATTGTTGTGTTTTTGAACTTGTGCCATGAATTACTTTTATGCTATTGAGTCTTGGGGGTACTTGTACCCTATAATTTATCTTTGTGCCTAGAGCTAGTGTCAGTTTTCAAGATACCCTCAGTTAAGCTATGATCAGTAGAATTCTGTTAGTTACATGACTCAGGAAAACACAGTACATTCAGTATCAGTCTAGTAATCTTAGTAATCTCAGTCAGTTATTAGATCTCAGTAATATTTTGTTACTCAACGAAATTTAGTGAACTCAGTCCAGTTCAGTCTAGTATATTCAGTTTAGTGTCTATTCAGATGGGAGTAGGATTTAACACTGAGTGAGCGCAAGGATGGGAACTTACCTGTTAGTACAGGGCGTAATTCTTAGAAGCAATCCTTGCACTCCAGAACTATGTAGCCAGCGTTAGTTGAGACATCAAACCTGCTAAATGAGGGTATATGAGGTATCTTAACCTATTAGATGAGGGTCCTGCCATTATCATTAGAGTGCCGGTTAAATGAGGGTCACTCACAGCTTATCCTTACCAGTGGCACGGTATTAACACCCTTCCAATTGGGGTTACAGATTGGACCTCAACTCAGCTATAATAGCTTATTAGGGGCATGCCGATTAAATGACTACTTCCCATATTCTCATTCTCAGGTCTCAACAATAGAACTTAAATAGTTCTAAAAATTCAGGATTGTCAGATATAGTCACTCAGCTCAGTAAGGAACTCAGCTAGTTCTATCAGAACCTAAACTGTCAGACACAGTCTCTCAATATCAGTTACATCAGTTATAAAAAATCCATGTTATCAGTATTTAGACTTAGTAATCAGTGTTGTCACAATCTCATTTATAGAAATGTATTCATTAATGTATTCCCACGTTTATGTTATTCAGCCAGTCAGTATTGTTCATGGATATGAACCCTTGCATCCAGCCTACATCACTTGCATACCAGTACATTCAATCGTACTGACACATATGCGCTATGGTGTTTTGTACCATAGGTTCAGAAGCACAAGCTCTAAAGTATCAGTAGCATTCCAATTTCAGCAGTCAGACTAGCAGTGAGTCCTCATCATTTAATGATGTTATTATTTGATTATTTCATTCTTTCAGTACTTAGTTTATTTCAGCAGTTGGAGTTATTTGGTGACATGTCCAATCAACTCTTTATTCAGTCAGTTTTAGAGGCTTTTAGACTATAGCATGTTCAGACAATTATTTCAGTTGGTTTGGTATTAATATACCATATTTTTCAGATGTTATGTTTTATCAGATATTTGAACCTTATGGCCTTTTAGCCTATTTTCTAAATTTATACAGTATATTATGCAGTGCTCAGGTATAGATATCAGTCATGGGTTAGGTTGTGGTCCTTCGGGGTTATGAGAACTATGTAGCATTTCAGGTACCAGATTCGGGGCTTTACACAAAGCCTCTATCAAAAATTAAAACAATATATGATCAGGACATGCCCCTGACTATACCCAAAACCAATGTCCAAGACTAACTAATGAAAAAATAAGAAATGTAAACTAGAAATGGAGCCTTCCAAAGTATGAAAGCTCACCACATCAAGTCAATACAAGCTTTTTCGAATGTTTGATCACTAAGTAGGAGGTGTAGTATGACCAACACCTGCATCGCGTGGGGATACAACGTTGAAGATGGTTAGCGGTTGGAGAGCTAGCATGTAACTCAAGGATAAGGATAAAATAGTTCCAACAGTCCAAAAACAATAAATCAATGCATATACCAATACAATACGTACATTTACATATATATATTTATACTATATCGGGATAGGGAAAAAGTTTAACATGAACTTTAAAATCATTAACCTGGGTTGTATAGAATGATCGTCATTGAATAGGGCACCCACAAGCTATATGGGCCCAGTTCTGCCCTAGCTGAAAGGGCTAGTGCGTGTAGCTGCACAAACCACAAAGATCCAAATCTGTATATAGGTATATGGGGGACTCGAACCACCCAAAATAATCATGGTGACTTAAGCACCAATACATGTAGTAAGGGAGACTTTAACCTCCCTTTCATAAGTTAATTCGGGGTACTCAAACCACCCAATCATAAGACAACTATATGAGCTAGTTCATTTTCCAGTGTTATTCCTTCGGACTTCACTTTAACAGGCCGGCTACACATTACAGTATTATGCCTAATTTAAAACCATCCTTTTACATACACAACTATTAAGCCTATTACTTAACCAAAGGCACTTTGTTGGTATCTTAATACCAACACTACTTGCATGTATGCCATATGTCATTACCATTATCAATAAACCATCTATTCAATTGACTTTGGGGCTCAAACCCATCATGTAACAAGACACATATTCAATTTAAAGTTTTGGGACTCGAACCCATTATACAACAAAGATATAAATCAAGTTAATATTTAGGGACTCAAACCCATTTAACAACTTACACCACCAGGTTTACTATTTAGATCATTACATGGTAAACAAGGCCTTTACAAAACCATTTACCAAGTATTCATATCCATTAGGCCAATGCCTTAGTTCAAAATGTCATTAACATATGACTATTTATTCTCTAAGGCATTTTCCGAACACTTTGAGGGTATACCATTACCAAGACCAAAGTCAAAGGTAAAACTATTAAGTTTAGGTTTTCCCATGACCCAATTGATAAACAACAATTTCAAATCACCCATATATGCAACCATTACAAAAAACATATATATACACAAGTTAAACCAAGAGTAAACAATACTAAATTATATGCAACAAAACCCTAAATTTTGTTTTTCAAAACCACCATTTAAGAATCATAATCACAATTTAAAATATATTATATTTGAGAACTAACAATGAGGGAAAAGTTACATGCCTTATTCAAAAAGATTCACAGAAGAAACATGACTCTTAATCCTCAAGATAATCACCTCTTAAGAACCCTATCCCCAATCATACAAAGAGATTTTAGAGAGTGTTTTTGTAGTGTTTGACTTTTCAATAGTGAATTATGAGAGGCCACAATACGTTTTTAAGATGTGGGTACTTAAGGATTTTGGGGTGGGAAATGTCTAAATATCCTCAGCTTAAAAGCTAAAAACTTAGTCGCAGAAGGGTACAACCCATCTCTTTAAACCATACCATAGGGTACGGATGGTACCATTTTCTCATACCCTAGAATCATCTTGGTCCTCCATACTGACCAACATATTACGACAAAAGTCAACCTCATATCCTAGTATACGAGAAGTACCATCTAACCTGTACCTTAGAGAAAATGCACTAGGATAAGTTTAGGACATCATACAACTTCACCACATATACCTTGCACCCTAACATACGAGAGAAAAGATGTCCATTTATACCTTTAACAGTAACCAACCAAACCACACGGATTTACATATGAAAGGATGGACCATAACTTGTACAACATGATACGACAAGTATCCTAAGTCGTATGATGTCTAAAAGCTTAATGTTCAATAATTTTCTAAGGGTAAAAACTAAGGTGTTTTATGGACAAGGAGTCACTCATTCTTAAGGCAGACATAGTCAGTAATATGTATTTCCTAAAACACCCAAGGTGGAGGCCTTTGATGTTGTTATTACATATATCATCCCAATAAGACATTGTATTGCTTCCATATTATTTGTCCCTGGTTCTATATTATCTTAAGTGTCTACATATTTTTCTTCTGTTATTGATTATATATGTGGGACCCTTATTGTACACATTAATGTTTCTATTCCCATGGGTGATTCTTTAGTGTTGCATCGAGTGTACAGTTCCTGTGTATTGACTCTTTTGAGGCGTGACACCTAGGTAGATTTTCTTTTCATAGATATGGTTTATTTTGATGTTAGATCGAGTATGGACTAGTTTTATCCTATCCATGTAGTTTTGGATTCCTATTCCAAGATAATTACCCTAATAATACTTGATGCATCGAGCTTAGAGTGGAAGGGTACTCTTAGTTGGTGTCTTAAGAGGGATATATCTTTTCTTCATGTTTGTTAAAGGTAAAGAAGGGGTATATATTTTACTTGGATTATATGCGGGATGCTAATGCTTATTAATGACCTTCTTTGAAGTTTGTGAGAGATTCTATGGAGTTCATGGATATGCTTCCTATATAGACTTTCTTGGTGTTCCTACGGATAGGGTCACTGATTTTGCTATTAACTTGGAGCTTGGTCAATTAATGTATTTTTATTTCTCCTTATAGAATGGACACAACAAAGAAAAAGGAATGTAAGGAGAAGTTATAGGATTTGTTGTGTAAAGGGTTTATTAGACTAAGTGTTTCTCCTTGATGTTCTCCAGTATCTTTTGTTATAAAAAATATAGGACCATGCATACGTGTATTAATTATAGGTAGTATTAAAAAGTCAACATGAAGATGAAGTATCATATTTCCTATATTGATGGTTTATTTGATCATCTGAAGGGTGCATTAATGTTTCTTCAGATCTATTTTTGGTAAGGGTATCATCAACTAAAGATTTGGGTAAGAAATGTTTCTAACACAACTTTCCAAACATGTTATTACAATGTATGTTTTTGGTTATGTATTTTGGTATGACTAAAACTAAAACAATGTTTATGGAGTTAATGAATAAAGTATATTAGCCATACCTCAATTTGTTTGCGATTTTATTTATCAAGGATTCTGAATACAAGAGTGAGGTAGAACATATGAGACATTTAATAGTCGTACATCAAAGGTTAATAAATGAGTAATAGTACGCCAAGTTCTCCATGTGTGAGTTTTATTAGTTTTTAAGAGTCCATCACTGTAACAAAGGCATGATCAAGTACCAGATCCATATAAGAAGATAAAAAATAATAAGAACATAATGAAAGAAACAATAAAGTAAAAAATAACGAATGTTTACGTGGAAACCTCCTTGCTCAAAGTAGTTAAACTATGACCTAACCTAGTAGGATTTTGCCAATGACTTCACTAATCATCAAGCAACAAGCAATTACAATCTTATGCAGTCTAGGAGCTAAATTCTTCATTCCCAAACTTTTTAGAGTAACTCCACTGTAATATTTCTTCATAATACCCCTATCGTTAAACTCATCATTAGCCAACTCTATCTAAACTTAGTCTAGGAATCAACCTCTTAATTCCTAATCCATTGCATACTTTCTAATCCAACACTTTTTCACAATTATTCTAAATCAAAGTCTCCAGTAGATGACATTAGCTACTAACCTTATCAATAGTAATTAAACATAAATACCCATAAAGTACCTCAATATGAGGACTGGGCTTACAATTTAAGCTCAGTATAGAAAGATTTAATCAACCTAAAAACTAATATATTTTTCTATATGAGCAAGCTAGTTTCTAGGTTATTAGGCCTTGTTTCCAATTGTGGAAACCAATAGCTTTATCAAAAATAATGTCCATTTTGATAATGTGCAAAAATTCCGTTTCTTACCACAAAATGATGTAGATATTTAAGGATGAGCATTTGAAGGAAATAGATTTCTTTAGATGATAAATAAGGACCACTATAGTGCACCGCTTTGCTTGGTGGTATGTCAGTATGTATCCAGTTGCCACAAACAAAGAAAACATTTATCTATATAATTAGTGTCTGAATAAATTAGCAACTAGGTTCCTTTATCAGGTTTGTCAATCATCAAAACAATATACAAGACATTGAATCCACTCTTTCCCCCTTTGATGATGACCAACTTAATGAATAATTTCACACATATTAACACATTCATATAATCAACAAGGAACTTTCTTGGATTAGTTCCCTCTCACACCAGTTCCCCATTCTCCCTAATTCCAAGCTCTATGATATATTAGCTCCTTATTAGTTCCCCTGATACTAATACATATCAGTTTATTATTAGTTCCCTCTAACACAAAGCGGTTACTACTTTTATCCCTTTTGACATCATTAATAGGACATGTGGAGAATAATGTCAAATACTAAAGCAATGAATATCACAAAATCAATCATATATAGAAATAAGAACTCAGATAAGATCAAGTAAAGTATAATTAAATACAAGCTAAAGAAAAATAATCAGAAGATACAATTAGTATCCATGTATTATAGATAGATAGATAAATAATCCATTTATACAGGTCTTAAATGAGGGTTAATAAAAAAGCTGAAGCATATGGGAATTTCTAAAAAAACTGAAGAGGAGAAGGAATATTTGAACATGAGGGGATTAAGGCATCTCATAACAAAATAATTATCCTCAATAACCTGCTTAGTTATCTCTTTAACCTTCTTCTTTAGCTACACATTCTCAATAACAAGTTGATAATTTTCACATTTGAGATCTATTTTGTAACTCCCCAGGTTTTTGTTCATAGCAAATTTTGAAATTTTTGCACTCATTTCCTTGATTACTATTTGTCTTATGAGTTGTAGGGTGTCTTGATGGGTCGTTGGGACAAGTTGAAACCAAAACAGTGATTTTTTGGCTAGATTCTACTGAGTATGAGTGGCTCACTATGAGCTGTAAGTATTTGTTATGAGTCATTATGTGTAAATTATAGGGTGTCCATTGAATGCCCCAATTTGGTTTCTGTGTTAACTATGACTAGACCGTATGAGTCGTAGGGTTGAATCATGTAATTGATTGTAAGGTCAATAGTGTATGGATCCTTGGTGGTTCTACCTTGGCTATAACTCCTTGTGATGAGTCATAAGGAGGCCATACGAGTCGTATGGTGATCCATAGTCACTGACGACTAAATTTAAGATTTTAATTAATGGGAACTTTGGGAAATTCCCCTCTTATCTAATTATGACCCCATGTCAAAAGGAATTATAGGGAGGTTATTCTTCATTCATAATATACTCAACAAGTCAAAAGATTCTCACATCCTCTCAAGCCTCCATACTTAGAACAAGAAGTAGATAATCCAAGAGAACTAGAGTTGAATTCTCTACATGAAACATGACATTTTAGGCATGTGACTATACCCTTAAACTTAATATCTCAAATTCATGAAAGTACATTGTTATTTACGTGACTAAAAGTAAGGGTTGTGACATGATTAAGCATTTTGACATGAATGGTCACATAATTATTTTCCCATGATTTTATTATGCATTACTGATGTCTTAACTATGGTTTTAAACTTATGGGTACATGGTTATTCTAAATAAACTAAGGGATTGTGATTTCCCAAACTTATGACTTTTGAGGTGGTTATGACCCCAACCTTATAGTTTGAATTTTTTTTCAATTATGAGAAATATGGAAATTTAACTATTCTCAGACTATTGCATTATGAGTTTGAATATAAACCTTGTGGGATAGTGTTTTCAAAATCTATTGCATAATTGAACCAAGAGTGGTAGTGAATTCCCCAAGTAATGAAATTATTTGGGCATGTTGATGTTTTCATACAAGTATAGTTGGTATAACGATACCAATAATGTATATCTATATATGTATTATGGTTTAATGAATGACATTGTTTAATAATTGGTTTAATTGGGCTTTAAAGAGGGTTGCATAGTAAAGACATAAAAATAGAGGTTTCAGAGACCAATATTGGAAACTGCAATTGCATATGTGGGGGTCTATATGATCGGGTTATCCGTGTTCCCTTATTATTATTATTATTATATAATTAGGAGGTTTGAGTCCCCCATATCTCATTTCATAATTTGGTGTTTGTATCAACTTGATATGTAGGGATGTGCGAGTCCCCCATAGTGCATATGTTTACTTCCTGGTTCGTGGTGCCACACACACTGAGGCTTTACCTGCTTGGGAAGAGAACGGTCCATATAGCGTGTGGGTACCTTTTTTTTATGACGGTTAAGCAACAAAATCCATACTAAGGTTTTAAAATATATGCTACGCCTCGTTCCTTATCCCGATATGTGATATATATATATATGTATGTATATATATTGGATAATGTTCATGAAATCTTGAATTATTTTGAACTGTTGATCAAGACATTATGTTATCCCATATCTTGGAGTTACATGCTAGCGCTTCAACCGCTAACCATCTTCGGACATTGTATCCATATGGGATATAGGAACTAGCCATACTTCTACTTGTCTTGCTTAGTGATAAAGATTCAGGATCAATTCATAAGTTGACATTGAATTGGTGAGATTCCATACGTTCATGTTTGGGTCTCTTATGTTTTAGATAGTTTATACTTATTTTGGATATAGTCAGGTGCATTTCTCGACACTTTAATGATATATAATTTTGGTTCGTGTCTAGAAGGCTTTATTGGATTACTGTGGAATTTTGTGGTATTGGTTAGTTGTTTCGGCCGGTGGTTGGTTGTTGACCATAAAAGTATTAACTGTTCTTGAATCTATCATTATAAATGTTCAAAATTTACCCGACATTGAGAATGTTGTATTTACTTAGAAAGGTTCAGGGGGTGGTGTTCAGTCCAAGTGTACTTGAGTTACCCTTCATGTCCAGTCCTATTTTGGGTCATGAAAAATATGGTATCAGATCCTAGGTTTAGTTTCATTTGGGGTCTAACAAAGCTGTGTCAAGTGAAGTCTTATTTATGGGTGTGTATCGTTCCACACTTACAAGGTAGAGTTTGTGAGGAATTTATAAATGTTTCACTTTCTTGTTGTTCTATTTTCATGCTATAAAGTCTAAGGTCTTGAATCTCTTTAATCTCTATTAGTTCTCCATTTTGATCATGCATCAAAGAAGATCTAATAATCACAGAAACTCTTCTATCCCGTCTGAGGACAATTTGGATGGAGCTCATCCTACTTCAAGAGTTCATACACGATCTATGGTCGCTGCTTTTGATTTCCCTAACGGAGATCCACTATTCCTTTTGTTCCCTCTCAGGCACCCAAGCTATCGTGTATAATGCTATGTTTTGCCAGTCGATTTATTTGCTTACCCAGTTAGTGACCTTTAATTATCACTTGTTCTAAAGTTGCGGAAGACCCTCAAAATTTCATTGACGACATAGAAAAGATATTAGATGTGATGTATACAACTAAGTGGTGGGTGTATAATTCGTAACTTAACAGTTAAAGGATGTAGAATACTAATTATACAAAGAGTGGGAGTAGCTTAGGGGCGATAATGTTGAGCCTGCTTTACGGGATGACTTAACTAGTGCTTTTATTGATTAGTTCATTCCTCAGGAGTGAGGGAGGTAAAGGCTGAGGAATTCATAAATCTAAGGCAACACATGTTGTAACGCCCCGAAATTGGGTCCCGAGACGTCACACGGTGCTTAGGGGCATAAGTGACCCTAAGCTAACCCTTTTATTGGCATAACTCATAAGAAACTAAATAAAATGCTCAAGTCTGCATGAGATCAGCGAAAACATAGAACTTATCCGAACATGATCAATACAATTATGAACGTTACAAGGTTACAACTCTACTTTTACAAATGAAACTGAAACTGAATACATCAACTTCTACTGACTGTCTATGAAGCCTCTACTGGTACAGACTTCAGATAGATGGGTAATGAATCCCAAATACCCAATCTCAATACGACTAAATTAAGAAAATACGATACTCCGCGAACTGTATAACGGACTCAAGCCCTAGAATCAAAAGGACTCATCACCTGCTGATTGGAAACTGCAAACTGACTGAATGTGGTATATGCGCTATAACTTGTACCTACATTATAAGGCACTATAGCATATAGAAATAAATGAGGGTCAGTGCTTTAAAGAATGTACTGAGTATGTGGGGGTGCAATGCAACATTATAAATAATATCATAAATGATAACGAAAATCATGCATGCTGATGATAATGTCTTTCTTTGCTTGAATTAATTGAGATATATTCCTTGAAACTCATCATTAGTAATGCAAGCATTATATGTCTCATAAATCATTATACTAAACTCAAACTCTTTAAATCATGACTTAGAGCGACTCGGTAACTCATGAAACTTGAACTCTTATGGACTTAGGAGTTTCTTATAACCGACATGACTACACCATGTGATCCGTATGGAGTCCAATGTTTTGCCCTCCTAAGGAGAGAACCCCACATTAGAGGGGGTGTTATACTCTTTCTAGGGAGTACAACCTCAATATCATTATCACAATCCCATACTCGGCCTCTGGCCCACAATTATCAACATCAATCCTACGGTGGCACATAGTTTTGGGGAAATACCATATTTTCCGCTCGGTACTAAATACTCCTCCCAGACTCAGTTCAGAATGCGTTAGGAAATCCACCTTAATCAATATCAACTCATGGGTATACAATAGATATCAAAACATAAATATATATCTCATCGGTAAATCATATACAACTGTGGATTCCTAACTCGACTCAAAATCAAACAATCTTTCTCAACATTAAGATGTATCAATTCATTAATTCATGGTAACATCAATAACTTTGAGGAAATATCAAGACTCATTATAACAACTCAATCTCTTGAATCAATATACTCGATAATGCAATTTGTCATAAGGAGGCTTAAAGCTTGACACATGTCTTGAAAGCACTTGAAATACCAACTAATGGTAGAAACATAAAATTCACAATATTAAATATCAAGTCATAATTTGGAAGTTTTAAAATACATATGTATCAAAAACTTAAAGAAAACATCATAGAACTCATTCTTGACTCTCAAGCTCAAATATTAATATATATATATATTCAATAATCAAACTTCTCGAAGAAAAGCTTAAATCATGACTCGTAAATTATTTGGAAATCATCAACTCATAATAACAATATTCAACTCATGGTATAACTTCTCAATTTAAGGAATAAAATGATAAAATAGTCATGTGTATCAATTTTGATTTGCTTAAATATCATAAATCATTAATAAAGTAATTTGGGTGTAAACCCACTTTGCAAAATCATGGATTTCAATAGTAGAAATTAAATCTTTGGGCACAAGAACGAAAGAAGTGTTCTTGTTCAAACCCCACATAGCTTGAATTATAAATTTGAGAATAAGAGACTTGATTGGAACTTCTTTCTCGCACTTTTAGGCTAACATTCTTGATGCCTTTCACTAGGAAAGCTTGATTCTTTAACCACTTGGAGAAATCTATGGGAGATTCTTGAATTTCATGGAAGAAGATTGGATTTTTTTTTTTTGGATCTTGGAAGAAAACCCTAGCTTCTAGAGGATTCTTGGAGAGATTGGAGAGAAATAAGAGAAAATAATCTTCCCTTTACTACTTGGATATATTTATAATACCAAAATGGGTGGAAGTCGACCTGACTGTCCGTCAGAGGGACTAACGGTCCACCAAGTTGTCCGTCACTCGATCTTCAAAATTGGGATGTTCTGCCTCGGATTGACGGTCGAAGTGATGGTCCGTCAGGAATCTAACGGTCCACCATATCGTCCGTCTCTGGAGGGCCAAAAATGGAACATTCTGCCTCGACCTGACGGACCCCTTGACAGTCCATCAACTTTTTGACGGTCCAACACTTTGTCCATCACACGATGAAAACAAAGAGGGGTCACTGCCTTGGATTGACAGGAAACTTGACGGTCCACCAAGGACTTGGCGGTCCATCAGGTCCACCGTCAGGCCTGGGCGATTCCGATATTGTTTAGTAAAACGACCATAACTCCCCCGTCCGATGTCGGATTTTGATGAAATTAGTATCGATGGAAATCTTATTCAATGCTATACATGGTTCTATCATCATTCAATTTGGAAGTCATTTACATATACTCAGAAGATGTATTTAGACTCAAGGAACAATCGGGGTATTACAATATCCCCCCTAGAAATAGTCGTCCTCGAATGTTGCTAGTTTCATAAAGAACATAGTGAAAACTAAAGATAAATAGCTAAAACAACTTGTTAATCCGAATCTATATCTTTCTAAGCTTTAGAGTACTTCGCTGAATGTATAACTCGTGGTGAGAATAGCTATACCGTTGGATCCGAGACTCGAAAATAATAGAATAGAGGACAACGGTAATTCTCAACTAAGTCTGGCTGGTTTGCCTTCTGCTTATAACAAAGAGCGGGCACATGCTGAGAGTTTAGGATTCACTTGATGTGATCAGGGTGCAGTCGTACTCATAGACTGCGAAGTGATAATTTATGCAAGCATAGGTCACAGGGAACAAGGCTAAAATTATACAATGGGTATTACATTGTCTGGGTTAGAATACATGGAAAAAAAATAAAGACCGTTCAATGAATACCTACAGAATGAATCATAATTAGATATCCAGATTTGAAACTGATGCCTGATACATATACTGAACTAAATTCGTAGCTTTTGGGTGTGAGCAACCACTTGTCGGATTGACCGTACTTATGAAACTTCGAGTGGTAAGACCAAACTAGTTTCAAAAAATGGAAGACCATAGAACCTATCTGCTAAATTTTAAAAGCTGAGTTGCCGACTATGCAAAGGGAATCGTACTAGATACTCATACATAAGTGGAGGATTCCTTCAACCCCCTTCCAAGGAATTCCAACAGTATGAAGGAGCAAGGAACTTCGGGTAAGATCTAAATAAGACATCTGAATTAGAGATCATAGAATTTCCATAATCCCCCTAGCTTGGAACATAAACCTATAAATCATAAGTCAGGATAGAAGTACTAGGCCTCAAGTGATTCGACTTATTACTCACAAACTTAACCATATTTCTCGAACGCTCTCTCAACTATACTGTACCCTTCTGATACTATACTTTATCGGTACAACTTATAATCCTTACAGGGCACTGATGCTTTGATTTAATCATATCTCCTCAAACCAAACCCTCTCATCATTTTCATGCCTAACCTAGAACCACCAAATTCGCCACATGACACCATTCTGAATCATTGACTTCCACATATCTACATTTTTACAACTTCTCACTTCAAGAGTAATTCTTATTACCCTTTCGAAAACTCCAATCCATCCAGTACTAGTCATTTACTAAGGTGCAATGTATCCATCCACATGTACACAAACTCGACCTCCAAGCCCATCTTCATAACCACATATGCATTCCTAATCAAACACTTATAAAGTATAAAGCCTCTTCTTCATGTCCTACACACCCCTTATCAAGAACAACTTTCATGCACTCACATTAGAAAAGTACACCCGACATACTCCTAACTAATCAAGTCCCACACAAACTCTTCACTTTAATTTTTCCCTTAGACTCATGGAATTACACAAAACGAACATAAAATAATCTTTACAATCATAACACATTAAACTTCAACTAAACATGGCATGTATCAAAGACTTAGCCTCAATCTTACTTCACCCTACCACCTATCCAAAGTAAGCATGCCCCCCTCTGATGTTGATAAGGAAATATCTTCTCCCTCCCTTCTAAACAACCATTAACCACTACTATCTTGATTAAGGAAAGGCAACTAAAAGATTAGAGCATGAGGATTTGACGCATGAATAGATACTGTGAATAACTTGACACTCAACTAAGGCTCGAAGAATAAAGGATTTAACATCATAAACTTAGCAAAGAAATATAGCCCGAGGACATGCATGATATAAATCTAAATTTTTGTTGATCATTACAAGCATTACTTGAGTACTTGAATTGAACATACCACAAGACTTGAGTACATGAGTCATGATCCGCATGACCTAAATCTGGAACTCGCAATTTACGAAATGTAATTCCAACTGCTATAAGTTCTGAAACTCCGCATTTTGGGAACTAAGAGAGGGAAAAATTCTTTATGGAATGCATGATTTATGATTATGGAATTGAAGCATAAAGCATGAGTAATTATTTGAAAAATTGAAAAGTTCCAAAATAAGAATAGGTCGAGCATCATTCTTTCCCACCGGTACCTTACAACTTACTGGCACATCTCCTAAAATCTGGGAGCTTGACTTGGTTACTCGTCCTATCATCTCCCCCTTAGACTTAAGCCATCACTCTAAATAGGTGAACCACCATATACACACTAATATAAACTTAAATCATTTTACTCTAGAGTTCGGGATATAATCAATACATAAGAGCAATAGAATTTAATCCAAGTGACTACACCTGAGATTATACAACTACTTCCTTACACCACCGTCTGAATTGCATCCTGTCCCCCTATATCTCCAGTAGTCATCATATGATACCTGCATGCTCACTAACTTCAGATTTACACGATCATCCCCATAGTCAGAGTATACACCACCTAACACTCAACCCTCATTCCTATTAACTCAATTTTTGAAATTTCAAATCTTAGATTCTAATGCTCAACTTGAATGTTTCCCAACCTTTGACGGATCATACTACTAATGTTATAACCTACTAATATCACACTTGTAGACTTATATTTAAAAACAATGAGAATCAAACTCACACAAAAAAGTCTCAACATTTTCAATCTAAACCCCTTAACTCTGCCATTAAGAATATCGTTCATTACCTGACTAGTCTTTTCTCCACCTAGTAGCTCCATGGCACCACTATCTACACCACGTGCAATGATCCTCGAAAATAGTACAACCTCATAGCATTTTGGGTAAACTTTCTTATCATGGATACATTATCAAACTTAATTACAAGCCGATTAGACTCAAGCTCTTGTATACACTGTTCAAACCTATTAGATCATATCTATAACTAGCACCATTAACCAATAAATCATCACATCCACCTTCATGGACACCAATCATCCAAGCTTAATGCCTAGCGCTCAACATAACTTACAACTCCACCTCACACACAAAATTTTCACTTGGAAACTATAAAATAGAACATCCATAAACGCTAGCCTACTTAAACCTCATAATAATAATTGGTCATAATCATATGGCCTATCTCATTTACAACCCATCAACACATCCTTCTTCTACCCATCATTACTATTTATCCTTCGTACCTTGTTTAACTTAGTTCATAGCTCTCTAAGCCTCAACTTAACTTCCTATTGCAATCCCAGGAATACCCTAGTTAACAACACTCATTCACTAAGTATCTTTGTCCATAACCTATACTCATCTTATGCAATATACCATCAATAACTCTTTTCGTACTTCAGCAAACTACTATTTACCTTAACTAATAACTCTTTCTCCTCATTCCACGAGCTAATGTACAAGGACATATCACTTCATCACTAACTCGATCACACGCAAAAAGGCTCGGCTATAAATAATTTTAATAAATCACACTTACTACCCTTCTTGCCACAAAACCTCTAAACCCAGTTCCAATCAGCACGAGGAAACAAGATACACAAAGAGTCGCTAGTGAATTAAAATAGGCCTCACCCGGCTTCACTAGTCTTTGATTTTTGCATTTTCAAAAAGAATTTGAGGTGAATAACAAAGAAATTATGCTAGTGAATCGAAAGAGACCCACACGGCTTCACTAGACTTTTAGTTTCAACAACATAATGATGATAAAATTACGAAAGGTAGAAACTTGGCATACAATATTTGATGATTTAGGAATACACATCTCACTCTGTCTTAACTAAAAGACTCATAAGGGTGAGGACAAAACATTAAGATTGGGGAACTTATAACACACTGGGAGGCTTCGCTCAAGCCACTTTGTAAAACTTCTGAAACTCCACACTAGTAATTCTGAAAGCATTATCAGAGGGAGATAGTTAGAATTCGCTAATAATGTTACCTCAGGAACAATACATAGATAAAAAGTATAGACTATCAATATGGATTCTGAGGAGAAAATCTGGAAGAGCAACTGACTTGGGTATATTGCACGATTTATAAGCAAAGCATGATAAGGCACTAATAGGATAATTTTTTGCTCATTTATAACTTTATAACTATTTGTGGGGACTATTTAAGAAAGTACTATCTGCAAAGAATTGAGTTTGACTGTCTCTAATACCTTGAAAATAAGGTGGGGATGCCCCTAATAGGGTAAGATAAGAATCTGTATAAGTTTCTCAACGAACCTTTCTATAGCACGATATAAGACTTGAAAGAATGGAGACCTTTCTTAAATGCCTTGTAGCCTCTCGAAGAAAAGTACAGACTTCTCCGTACCGTTCCGCGAGACTTTACTAGACACGGCTTCATAGACACCCTAGGACACTTGAACTCTGTGCTCTGATACCAAGTTTATAATGCCCCGAAATTGGGTATCAAGATATCACACGGTGCATAGGGGCATAAGTAACCCTAATCTAACCCTTCTACTAGCATAACTCATAAACAACTAAATAAAATGCTCAAGTCTACATGAGATCAGCGAAAACATAGAACTTATCTGAACTTGATCAATACAATTATGAACATTACAAGGTTACAACTCTACTTTTACAAATGAAACTGAAACTAAATACATCAAATTCTACTGACTGTCTATGAAGCCTCTACTGGTACTGACTTCAGATAGATAGGTCATGACTCCCAACTACCCAATCTCAATACGACTAAATTAAGAAAATACGATACTACTTAAACTGTATAACTGACTTAAGCCCTCGAATCAAAAGGACTCATCACCTGCTAACTGGAAGCGGCAAACTGATTGAATGTGGTATCTGCATTATAACTTGTACCTATATTTTAAGGCACTGTAGCATATAGAAATATATGGGGGTCAGTACTTTAAAGAATGTATTGAGTATGTGGGGGTTCAATGCAATATTATAAATAATATCATAAATGATTACGAAAATTAAGCATGCTGACGATAACGTCTTTCTTTGCTTGAATTAATTGAAATATATTCCTTGAAACTCATCATTAGTAATGAAAGAATTATATATCTCATAAATCATTAAACTCAACTCAAACTCTTTAAATCATGACTTAGAGCGACTCGGTAATTTTGAAACTTGAACTCTTATGGACTTGGGAGATTCTTATAACCAACATGACTACACCATGTGAGCCACATGGAGTCTAATATTTTTCACTCCTAAGGAGAGAACCCCATATTAGAGGGGGTGTTGTACTCTTGCTAGGGAGTACAACCTAATTTTCATTATCACAATCCCATACTCGGCCTCTAGCCCACAATTATCAACATCAATCCTACAGTGGCACGTAGTTTTGGGGAAATACTACATTTTCTGCTCGGTGCTAAATACTCCTCCCAGACTCAACTCAGAATGCGTTAGGAAATCCACCTTAATCAATATCAACTCATTGTCTACAATAGAGAGCAAAACTTAAATATATATCTGGTCGGTAAATCATATACAACTGTGGATTCCTAACTCGACTCAAAATCAAATAATCTTTCTCAACATTAAGATGTATCAATTCATTAATTCATGTTAACATCAATAACTTTGAGGAAATATCAAGACTCATTATAACAACTCAATCTCTTGAATCAATATACTCGATAATCCAATTTGTCATAAGGAGGCTTAAAGCTTGACACATATCTTGAAAGCACTTGAAATACCAACTCATGGTAGAAACATGAAATTCACAATATTAAATATCAAGTCATAATTTGGAAGTTTTAAAATACACATGTTTCAAAAACATAAAGAAAACATCATAGAACTATATATATATATATATATATATTCAATAATCAAACTTCTCATAGAAAAGCTTAAATCATGACTCATAAATTATTTGGAAATCATCAACTCATAACAACAATATTCAACTCATGGTATAAGTTCTCAATTTAAGGAATAAAATGATAAAATAGTCATGTGTATCAATCTTGATTTGCTCAAATATCATAAATCATTAATAAAGTAATTTGGGTGTAAACCCACTTTGCAAAATCATGGATTTCAATAGTATAAATTAAATCTTTGGGCACAAGAACGAAAGAAGTGTTCTTGTTCAAACCCCATATACCTTGAATTATAAATTTGAGAATAAGAGACTTGATTGGAACTTCTTTCTCGCACTTTTAGGCTAAGATTCTTGATGCCTTTGACTAGGAAAGCTTGATTCTAGAACTACTTAGATAAATCTATGGGAGATTCTTGAATTTCTTGGAAGAAGATTGAATTTTTTTTCTTTATTGGATCTTGGAAGAAAACCCTATCTTCTAGAGAATTCTTGGAGAGATTGGAGAGAAATAAGAGAAAATGATCTTCCCTTTACTACTTGGATATATTTATAATACCAAAATGGGAGGAAAATACCAAAATTCCCTTTTGAAAAAGCTGAAATTCGCTAATCGGGGCCTGTAATGGTCGACTTGACGATCTGTCAGAGGGACTAACGGTCCACCAAGTTGTCCGTAACTCGAGCGCCAAAATTGGGATGTTATGCCTCAGAGTGACGGTCGAAGTGATGGTCCATCAGGAATCTGACGATCCACCAGATCATCCGTCACTCGGGGGCCAAAAATAGAACATTCTGCCTCGACCTGACGGACCCTTTGATGGTCCACCACTTTGGCCATCACACGATGAACAAAAAGAGCGGTCACTACCTTGGCTTGATTGGACACTTGAAGTTCCACCAAGGACTTGGCGATCTGTCAGGTCCACCATCAGGCATGGGTGATTCCGATATTATTTAGTAAAACGACCATAACTCCCCCATCCGATGTCTGATTTTGATGAAACTGGTATCGATGGAAAGCGTATTCAAGGCTATACATGTTTCTATAAACATTCATATTGGAAGTCATTTCTATATACTCAGAAGATGGATGTAGACTCTAGGAACAATTAGGGTATTACACATATTGATGTTACCTTGCAAGTGTAGTTGGTATGCCAACACAAACAATGTATGCCTAAATGTGTATTGTGGTTCGTGAATGGGATTGTGTAATAATTATTTTAATTGGGATTTAAATAAGGTTCTGTAGCTGACTCGTGAGAGTAGAGGTCCAAGAGGCAAACAGTGAAAACTACGGTTGTGGATGTGGGGGTCTATATGACCAGGTATTTCGAGTCCCTCTATTATTATTATTAGAAGATTGCGATAATTGAGTCCACCATATAGCTAGGCCCATATAGCCCATGGGTTCCTTTTATCTTATGACGATTGAGCTTCATAATTTGGACTGAGGTTTTAAAATTCTTTTTAAGCCTCTTTGCCTATCCCTGTTTGTGATATATATATATATATATATATATATGTATGTATATGGATTGGATGACATGCATGGAATATCTAATGATTTTGAATTATTGATCATTACATTATGTTATCCCATATAACTGAGTTACATGCTAGCACTCTAATTGTTTACCGTCTTCGGACATTGTATCCCAATGCGATGCAGGAAGTGACCTGATGTGTGAGCTGATGCTAACATATTTGAAGCTTTTAAATCTGAATAATTGTGAAGTCTTAAGCAACTTTTGTTGTTTTTGATCGTTTTTGTGTGTTAATGCAGATACAAGTGATCGGGGAGGAAACCAAAGAAAAAAAGAATAAAATAGTTGAAATCTGGTGGAAATAAGCTGAAATGTATCTGACGATCATTTTGAAGCGCCTTCATACATAGGATAGGCTGTCAAAGTCACCGTCAATATGAGGCAGAACCTGAAAAGATTAGATAAACTGTGACGATGATTCGGAAGGGTCGTCAATTATTTGACATCTCGTCAAAATCACCATCAACCAGAGGGCAGAGTATGCTGATTTCCAGTGAAGTGTGATGCCAGTTTGCAAGCGTCGTCAAGATCTTTGACACTCTATCAGGATTACCATATAAATATTCAGAAGATAATAATTCACTGGAATCTTTGACGACATCTCACACACATCGTTAGGTGTCTGACGCTGCGTCAAAAGCATCGTCGTCTAATCCGAAGAGAAAACTGAAAGTTTACTTTTGTTTCCTTAATTAGGGTTGACTATTTAAAGACTTTTTTTAGGGTTTTTAAAGAGGATTATTGGTCATTATCTATCAGACATTAACTCTGAGAAGAGAGGAACATACATTGCTCTCTTTCATCAATTATTCTTATTATTTCTTATCAACTATTTTTGGTTTTCCACCTTGTGATTAAATTGAAGGAACTATTTGTTGTTTTTCATCCATTCGTAAGTTTATCTTTATCATCATGAATTCAACTTGTTATTTCATTCATCAAATCATGAGAGGCTAATTCCATTAGCCGGAAATATGGATCCATTGATTAAGGTTTGATATGATGCTAAGTGTTTAACGGATTCAAAGAGTAGTAGAATATCTTGAAATTTTGTTTTTTAACTGAAATCTAGTGGTTGCAAACATTAGATTATGCCTTAGGTTTTATTTGCTTCTAATGGAGAAATAGACTAGAGGTCGTGAATTATCAACAGGGACTCAGAAGCTACCAACCTTCTGTGTAATGATTGATGCCTTAACTGGATTAATCCACTTGAGATAACATCCTATTGGAAATAGATACGTTATCTAAGTTCAAGAGAATTAGATAATAATTTGTCTGGTGAGGTCAAGAGATAAGTCAGAAAGTATCATAGTCAAAGATAGTCTGTTGTTCTACGTACTTCAAGAATCCCAATCATTACCTAGTATCTGTCTACTCCCAAAAGCCATGGTGAACATAACTCTGGTTTCCCATTTATCTTGATTACAAACACTGAAGTATTGAAAGTGACATTTGACTTTCTATGAAACTTAAACCCCCATCTTTGAAATAGTAAACTATCATTAAAGCATTTTGTAAACAAATCAAAGTTCACACCCTATTCCCTGTGGGATTCGACCCCAACCTAGTTGGGTTTTATATTAACAATGATCGTTTACACCCATTCAAGAGTGTAATTTGAGCATTATAAAAAATGGAGTCGTTGCCAGGGAATACGGTTGTAGACTAAAAGTTTGTGTGCGAAAATTTATTGATAGTTAAGTTTACTTGATTTACGTTTATTTATTGTTTTTGTCTATTGTAGGTACTGTGTTGTTTATGCCAAACACAAGAAGTTTTGGAGCACCACTATTACCAATCAATCTGGAACCTCAACTGATAGGAAACAGGAAGCAGAAAGACTAGCTGCTATGGCCAGGGCTCAGGTGAATGTGCAAAATTTGGGCTTACAAGAACGTCACCAGAACCCTGATGATGAAGACTTGGGTGATGAGGAATTGCTGAATCCTCAAAACCCAAGGCGAGTTGAACATGTTTGCTGCACCAGTGCAGCGAAACATCAACAGAAACCATCCCGTCCGAGGAAGATATGGGCAACAGCCTATGCAATATAAGGCTGATGAAGATGATGAAGGAATGGATGGAGATGGTGAAACGAGTGCTATCATTCCTCTACCGTTGGCACCAGGTGCAGAATTCAGCATAACAAGTACCATGATCCAACTCCTGAATCTGAAAGGGTTATTTGGAGGCTTGCCTAGTGATGATCCAAACATGCATTTGGTGAACTTCATCACCATTTGCAAATCATTTGACAATCCGGGAGTGAGCCAAAATACGATCAGGTTGAGATTGTTTCCTTTGTCTCTGTCTGGGGAGGCAACAATGTGGTTGAATGAGTTAGAGCTCGATTCTATAACCAAGTAGAGACAGTTGAAAGATGTATTCCAAGAACGATTCTTTCCAATCTCTAGAAGAGTACAGTTGAGGGAAGAAATTTGCAACTTCAGAAAACTTTCGACTATAACAATGCACGAAACCTAGGAAAAATTTAAGAAGAAACTTGCACAATATCTGAACCATAATATAACGGATTTGCACTTGATAGAGACTTTGTATAGAGCTTTTAACTATGTGATGAAGCCTATTATTGACAATGCTTCAGGTGGTTCATTCATTGACCTCTCTTTTCTAGATGTTTCTGACATACTGAATAGAATGACCAAGCAGAGTCAGGCTTGGCACACTAGGGATTCTGTAGTGGCTAGCCCGACTATTACTGGTGGTATTACTGCGGAGCAGCATAGAACGAATGAGGAGCGAGATCAGGACATGGACTACTTGAAGACGCAGATGGACTTGCTGGCCAAGCACTTGGTATCCGTCAAGACTGAAATGGTTAAGGCTGTGGAATCTCAGGGTACTGTGTCTACTGTTGCTAATGCTGAGGCAAACTATGTGAGTAATCAGGGGGTTTTTGAGGCAATAGCCAAGGGAACCAAGGTCAGACTTTCTATGACAAGGCTGATTATAAAGATAGGAAGAAGGGACATTGGAGAAATAATAATGATAGGAGTGGTTTATATATTCCTCCTGGAAGTCGGGATGCTGTGATAACTAGTTCTGGCAAGATGTCCATGGAGGACATAATGGAAAAGCTGTTGAAGGGAGTTGAAGCACCAAATCGGGGGTAACTACTATGAAAGAGAATTTTCTACCCTCAATCAGTTGGTTAGATCACACTATGATTCTATTAAGCAGTTGGAGCAATAGATGAGCCAACTGTTGGCTACTCTGAACCAAAGAGAAGCTGGTACTTTACCTAGTGATACGGTTTAGAACCCCCGGACTGATGGCTCTTGTTTGGCGATTACCACTCGAAGTAGAAAGATGTTATCTGGCCCTTCTATGGGCAAAGTGGTAGAGAAGGAGGTAAATATTGATGAATCAGAAGGAAGAACTCCAGTGGAGTCTGAGAAGATGGATAGTTTTGTTGATATTTAAGAGAAAGAAAACAAAAAAAAGGGGAAGTGGTATTGAAAGAAATGCCAAGACCACCACCTCCCTTTCCTCAGAGATTGAAGAAGAAAGCAGACAACGAAAAATTTAGCAAGTTCATGGAAACAATGAAACAACTAACAGTGAATGTGCCATTGATGGAGGCAATTGACCAAATGCCAAACTATGCTAAATTTATGAAGGAATTGCTAACAAAGAAGAGGAAGGTAAGCTATGAGCCAGTGGACAATATCCACCACTGTAGTGCTGTTTCTTCACAATCCTTAGTGCAGAAAAAGCCTGACCTTGGAGCATTTACCATACCGTGCACAGTTGGGTCCATGAAGTTTACCAAAGCTTTATGTGACTTAGGAGCAAGTATTAATCTGATTCCCCTTGATATGTACAAGAAGCTTGGATTGGGGAAACCTACCCCCACAATGATGCGTCTTGTGATGGCAGATAGGTCGGTGAAACGACCAGTTGGTATATTGCACGATGTGCCAGTAAATGTGGGTGACTTTATTCTGCCTGCAGATTTCATGATATTGTATTGTGATATTGATTTTGAGGTATCCATCATCTTGGGTAGACCATTATTATACACGGGAAGAGTGTTGGTTGATATGGAGCTCAATGAGCTAAAGTTCAAGTATGGAAAAAGAGAGGCCAGATTTAAAATGCATCCTCCTATGAAGAATTTGTCGTAGATGAATATCTTCTCGATCATCGATGTATTCCAAGAAGATCGTAATGAGGTAGTGATGTAGCATCTTGATGAAGTCTGAGTAGTCGAGATAACCTAGTCGTGCCACGACATTAAATCAGGCACTATTTGGGAGGCAACCCAATATTTTAATTTTATTGCACTTATGTTTTAATATTTGTTGCTAAGAGTCATACAAAGGAGGTGAACTGGTTTCATTCAACTTGAGAAGGATTGACGTCAATTTTGATGGGTTGTCACAAGTATGACAAGCCATGAGAAATAGCGTCAAAATACTCAAGTCAAAGCCCCATTCTGTTAAGGCTAATGACAATTTTGAAGCGCTGTCAGGTAACTGACGCGCCATCAAAAATATCATCAAAGGAGTTGAGCCCAACTTAAAAATTTTAGGATAACCCAGCCCAACCATAGCTGTTCACATTCCCGCGTACCATAGGACTTTTCCTATTAGTTTTAATTTTCTTTCCTTAGTGAGTTATTTACCTTTCTTTGTCAAAGTTATTTCCATTTAAGTCAAAAATTTTAAAACTTTCCTTGTTGAAGCCTGAGGATTAAGTCAAGAAAGCTTCTCTCTTTCTTATCTCAGGTTTCTTTCACTCGAAATTCTATGTACTCATAGTGCATCAACTAAGTGTCGACACTCAAGTATGAGAAAAACTTCAACTTTATTTTTTTAGATCAATGGTGAACTATAAGAGACCTTGGTTTCGAAGGAGTGGGCTGAACCAATTGACATTCTTCAAGCTCCTTCAAAAACTAGGGTTTGTAGGAGAATTTGGTATAATTTCGTGGAAATCTCAGTAAAGAACACAACCTAAGTTGAAATTGAGAATAATGGTAGAAGAAAAAACAAGTAAAAAGAAGTTAGAAGTTATAATGTTTTCTGATGGCAATGTTCACAGACTTGCACCTGTGTGATGCCATTGAAAAATTCCATCAAAAGCTGAGAAAATTTTGCAGATTCTGGAAAAGGTTGACGACGCTTTTGAAGCGCCATCATACCTGTGACGGCAAATCAGAAAGGCCGTCAAACCTAGAAACTAAAAATAGTGTTGATGTTAAACTGAGGTGATCCTTTTTTTTTCTTATTTGATTATGAGTACTAATTGAGGATTTCTATATTATACAGAACTGAGCATGCACCTAAGAGGAATAATCCAACCACACCAAAGAAAGCAGTTAAAGATAGTATACCTCGACAACTTGTCAATGAGGACTCTGATTATGAAGACGAGGAGGCTTTGCTCAGATGAAAAAAGAAGGACTAGTCCAAAGACTCTGCCTCTACCTAATCATATTGAGGAGGAGGATACTGATGATACTGAGGTGACAACCTCATCTGATCAAGCTTCGAAGGAGCAAGGATCATAACACACTAAGCAGGGGTCTGAGAGCACTGAACAAGAAGTTGAAACTGAAGATTCTGAGAGGCCTGCAGTTGAAGAAACTGAGTCTGAATCACCATCTTTGGAGTAACAAGTTGATAAGGATTCTCCAGTATGGGGGAACTTTGGTGAAATGCAAAAACCCCGAGGTTAGGAACAATGTGAGATGGAAAATTCCTAGGGCTGAAAGGATCTATTTGGATGGACTTCGCAGAACAGATCGACAAAGTGCCAGAAGGCCAATTCTAGAGGAGAAGAAGATTATCACTTCAGGGTTGATCAGATGCCCTGAGGTGATGCATAAACTCAAGGAGTATGGTCTGGATTTGATTACTAGGGGAAGCGGTGTTTACTGTCCTTTGTTAGTCTGGGAGTTCTACGCGAACTACCAGGCTATGATGGGAAATATATGCAAAGAAGGGGATAGAACTTCAGATAAGCCTCTTCTGACCAAAGTTGCAGTACGTGGAGTGAGGGTGGATGTATCAGATACCAGCATAAATAGGTTTTTTCATGGGCTAGCCTTCATCCCACGAGCCACCTCACCTACATTCTATGCCCGGTTGAAGCATTGGGAAAATCAGTGCAAGTGGCTAGCAACTCTCATAGCAGATGGGGAACCGAAGTGGTTGAATAATCTGGCATAAAAGATTACCGAAGTGTCTCTAAATTCAGAGGTAAGATTTTGGTGGGGTTTAATACAGATTCATCTGATACCCACCAAGGGAGACAACATATTAGGGGATGATCGAGCAATATTGGTTGCAATCTTGATAGATAGAACCCCCTTGGATTTTAGAGAAATTATAGCGGAAGAGATCAAGATTCGACTCACAAGACCCGATGCTCCATATCCATTCCCATGTCTGATTACTAGGTTATGTGAAGAAGCTTATGTACCTGATATTTGAGGTATTGATGATGAGATACATGCCAAGAAGACTCACAACCCTATCAGTAAAAATGAAATTCGGCTGGGCTTGCGACTTGATCAAGATGCAGTTGGTGCAGCAGATCCTCTAGTCTTTGAGACTGAATCAGCACCAGATGTGGGGGTGCAAAGCCCCGAAACTGTACCACCACCGCAACTAGCACATTCAGCTCAGGCAAGTTCAGTGCCTCAAAGTGAGCCAACTGCTTCAGTTCCTCCAACAACAACAAGGCTAGCATTTCATCCAATTGATATCAGGAAGGTGGCCAGGAAAGCGATTTGGTGCGAGGTGTAACTACAGGACTTCACTAAACAATTTTCTGCTTTTGTAGAAAAAAGAGTCAAAGCTTCACTGGATGTTGCACTAGAACCTTTCATAACCTTTCCTGGGCAGGTGGCAGATCTTGAGAACAGATTCGATGCTCGGGTAAGAGAGATGACAGATGTTGATCTCGCTACTTTCAGGGCTGCATTGGATAAGGTGAAGGCTAAGGTTGGGATGCTGCAGCAGTACTAAATTATGGTGCCAATAGGATCAGCCATGTATGATATAGAGGAAGACATTCCTATACTTGATCTTACTACAGATTCCCCGAAGAAAAAGAAGAAAAAGCGGGAAAAGAAAGGAAAAACAAAAGAGATAAGCCTGATAGTGAAGAAAAGAGAAAGGCTAAAAAGAAAGCAAAGAAGAAGGTAGAGAAGGAGAACTTGGAAAGGGCAAGACTGGAGTCTCTGGCTGACACAGAGAAATGGGAAGCAACCATTAGAACTAGAGCTACAGGTGCTTCATCGAACAAGGCTCCAGCTACTGCAAAGGCAGATGCTACGAGTGGGGAAAAGACAGCTGATGATACGATGGCAGTGTTGGAGACCCAGGACCCACAGGCTTGACTGTTTTCAGGTATATCCTAACCCTTGGTGCTTTTTATTTCTTGATTTTAAGTTGAGGGTATAGGGAAACTGTTGTTGTAACATGTTCTATGGATAATTAGGAGTAGTACAAATACTTGAGGTAGTTAGCTCATTTTGTGAATTTTGAGTACCTCTCCAGCGGTCTGATATACTGTGAACTATGTGAAGTGCATCTAGTGTGACCACTGTGTATCTGTTTGTGGCACTAGCATGGAAAATAAATAACCTGTAGAAAACAAATGCATGAAATGGATGAGTAGTAATGTGTTATATACTTGTGTGACATGTGCGTGTAAGGTCTTACTCAATTCCCATTGCGCATTGAATCTAGAACTTGCCTAGTTAGTCGTGCCATAGTCATAGGATAGGCGTTTAGGAAAGGATCATAGGCCGTTTTTGCATATTAACCCATTTTAGCTTAAATGACCATCCAAGTGTGAACAAATATCCCTTGATCCCTTTTTGAGCCTAAATAGCCTAATTCTTTCTTGTACACCTTAAACCTTCCCATTACATCATAATGAACCTGTTTTGGCTCTGGTCCTCCTTAGAACCTGTGCACCTTAAGTTAGGCAAATAGCCTAAGTTGAGGGTGGCTACAATAGGGGTGCGTGATACATTATGAGTATGAAGAGAGGTAAAATAAGGAAAATTAATAACAAGTTGCGTGTAGTGAAAAAGCAAATAGAAAAGAGAAAACTGAAAAAGTTGATCTAATGCTTGAACAAACAACACCCTACTTGAGAATACTTGACAAATAAAAGAGGGAAGAAAAGAAGGTCAAAAGTTGAAACCCCGTGAGTTAGTGTAGTGCCAAGGAGGTGTAGTCACTATGAAATGCCCTTGAATGTCATACCATCCCCTAGCCTACGTTACAAGCTTAGAAAAGCCCTATAGTGATCCTAACTGACTTATCTGAAGACTTCGGTACTGAATATAAGGGCAAGCCTATGGCATTCGATACGTAATCTTGGAACTTCGTTCTGAGAGTGAGTCTTATGTTCATCCCTATGTTAATACATGTAAATCTAAGTGAAAAAGAGATTTCTTTGTTTTAAGGGCACACCAGGTATGTTGCTATTAACTGCTTTGTTTGGAGAATATAATTTGGGTATGTGCTAGGTTGTTATTGCTGAGATTTTTGCCCTATCTAGATTCTTGTGAGTTACATGGTTGTTTTCAACTATTTGACATAGTTGATTTTATGTTGATTTATCATGGAGATGGTGCATGTATTCTGAACTGATAAGAGTAGTTAGCTGCCGAATTGTACTTTGTTTACTCCTAGTTATGTTTTGGTTGCTTGAGGAGAAGCAATTGTTTAAGTTGAGGGTGTTGATGTGTGAGCCGATGCTAACACATTTGAAGCTTTTAACTCTGAATAATTGCAAAGTCTTAAGTAACTTTTGTTGTTTTTGATCATTTTTATGTGTTAATGCAGTTATAAGTGATCGGGGAGGAAACCAAAGGAAAGAAGAATAAAGTAGTTGAAATCTGGTGGAAATAAGCTTAAATGTATTTGACGATCAATTTGAAGAACCGTCATACATGGGACAGGTTATCAAAGTCACCGTCAATATTAGACAGAACCTGAGAAGATTAGATAAACTGTGACGATGATTTGGAAGGGCCATCAAATATTTGACATCTCATCAAAATCACCGTCAACCAGAGGACAGAGTATGCTGATTTCCAGTGAAGTGTGACGCTAGTTTGTAAGCGCCGTTGATATCTTTGACACGCCGTCAGGATTACCATCTGAATATTCAGAAGATAACAATTCACTGGAATCTTTGATGACATCTCGCACACGTCGTCAGGTGTCTGACGCGCCGTCAAAAGCATCGTAGTCTAATCCAAAAAGAAAACTGAAACTTTAATTTTGTTTCCTTAATTAGGGTTGATTATTTAAAGACTTGTTTTAGGGTTTTTAAAGAGAATTATTGGTCATTATCTATCAGACATTAACTCTGAGAAGAGAGGGATGTACATTGCTCTCTTTCATCAATTATTCTTTTTGTTTCTTATCAACTATTTTTGGTTTTCCACCTTGTGATTAAATTAAAGGAATTACTTGTTGTTTTTCATCCATTCGTAAGTTTATCCTTATCATCTTGAATTCAACTTGTTATTTCGTTCATCAAATCATGAGCGGCTAATTCCATTAGCCGGAGTTATGGGATGCATAGATTAGGATTTTATATGATGCTAGGTGTTTAACGGATTCAAAGAGGTCGAGAGATAAGTCATAAGGTATCATAGTCAAGGATAGTCTTCTGTTCTACGTACTTCAAGAATCCCAATCATTACCTAGTATTTGTCAACTCCCAAAAACCATGGTGAATATAACTCTGGTTTCCCATTTATCTTGATTACAAACATTGAAGTATTGAAAGTGTCATTTGACTTTCTGTGAAACTTAAACCCCCATCTTTCGGAAATAATAAACTATCAGTAAATCATTTTGTAAATAAATCGAAGTTCACACCCTATTCCTTGTGGGATTTGACCCCAACCTTGTTGGGTTTTATATTGACAACGATCGCTTACACCCATTTAAGAGTGTAATTTGAGTGTTATCATGGACTTACTTCTACTTTTCCTACTTTGTAATTAAGATTCAGGATCATCTCATTGGTCATGCTTACCTATACCATAGGTTTTATATAAGACGATGGCTATTAATAAATCTTAACTCAGGGTAAGGTCGAATCCTCAAGGAGTCAATCTAGTCTGCAAGCCCTATAGGTGGTGATAATGTCTAAGTGTATGCTTATCGTATAAACAAAATAAAATGCATGGACTAGAATTTGGGGGATGAGGTTATCGTTTTGAAGAGTTGTTTTACCAAAGTCTATTCAAACTAGCGATTAAAGGCACCAATTGTGAATACTCTTTAAATATGAGACAAGTCCTGGTAGGCTAGACAAGTCATGATCATTGAGGGCAAATTCTAGTAAACAACTACATGTGTAGGCTAGGTTAGGAGTTGTTGAGACTAATCTTTCAACCAAACCTCAAGATTGTCACCTATGGATCCATTCAGATACCTGATGGATATGGAAATCAAATCCAGCTAATACCTTCATTGGGGGTCCCTATTTCTAGGAAGGTGCCCAAGACCTAGCTATTTCTCAATTCATCCTTATAATATAATGAAAAGGGAATAAGCTACATCTAACTATTTCTCACTAATGCCTATTCACCCATATCCCTCTTTCAAGGATGATATAGGATCCAAAAGTATACTCATATCTATCTTTCAAGGATGATGTGATATTTTAGAAATTTGGAATTTTGAACCACAAACCCGTTTTGAGAATTTGGGATTTTCACCCACAAATCCCAAATAAGTCAAGCAAAAATTAGTGAAAACCATTATCAATAACCAAGAATTTACACTAATAAATCACAACCCACTCATATTTGCACCCTATTTAAACATAACCCCAAGATAGATGTTTAGCTACTCATGATCTTAGAGAAAAGAAATATACCAAAAGGATCATTCAATTCATCCTTGGAAATTGCATGTAAGAAGATTTTTCAATTTAACTTCAATTGCACTAAACTCAAATTAGAAATTTAAACACAATAGTTTTCCCAAATTAGTAGGGTTCATAACATCTCCAAATTAAAATATTCAAAGTAGTGAATGCAACATAAGAAAGGGTTTTTGCCTTATGTGGGATTTGGGTTCGTCTACAGAAAATTACACAATTGCAACTGGGCATAAATTCACTATGCCGTGATGGCTGTAGATTGCCTAGGATCACGACTACTGCGACCACTCTAAGTCTATCGCGATCGCCGATAGTTGACCAAGCATGACTTATCACGATCGTGACCCTCACATCTCAATCACGGTAACTGGGGGTCAAATCTTCTTCCTGCTTTTCCAGCTTTTACATTTCTCTTTCCCTTTTGATCATTTTTAGATCATTTCACTTCTTTTCTCTCATCACCTATATATCTGCAAATATGCTAATTAGTGCATTCAAATGACCTATTTTCTCATTCATATCATGAAATCATAGTAGTGTGCATAAATTTGGACATAAAGGAGTGGTAAATTTACCACTTATCAACACCCCCAACTTAAACCTTTGCTGGTCCTAAAGCAACACCACTTCTTACTCAATGAGTCTATGAAATTGTAAGCCTATTTAAACGACCAAATGATCACAATGACTTTAAACTTGATTCACACCAACAAGTAACTTTCAAACATGGGCAAAGCTAATCTCATGACTCCCCACAATCATGAAACACAATTTTTAAGGATGCAAAAAAATCTTAAATAACAACAATGCAACTCTTACAAACTCTCTAGAGGTGACTCCCTATCAATAGCAACTTTACTATTCTCTTTTGACTTATTTTCTAGATGATGACAATTTCACCCACCTCAATTAATCTACATACCTCCTCACGAGAAAGAAATCCCACACACCAAATTATCTAATATGGAATAAGGGATTTAAGAGAAAACACTCACTCTCACAAAGACACCCTTAATGCTAACAAGTGCCATAACATATGCTTGCCCTTATTTTGAATCGCTATTACGACTGAACCGATGAACTCGGTGATTGTTTAGTATCCAGAGACTTACCAGTCTTTAAATCCACTAGTTTAGTGGGAATGGGAGGAGGAAGTCTGGGGGCTTCCGATATGATAGCATACTTGTTCTGCAACTGGAATTCCGCTTTTAATATCGGTCTCTGTGGAACTGAAGGCCTTAGTGGATTCGTTGATGCTGAAGGGGAATCAAAAGGTCTTGCCATTTTGGTTTGGTCTGGTTTATCAACTACTGGGGTTTTACCCAGTGTAGTTGGTCTCATTTCTTCCCTGTAAGAATTCTCTAGTTAGAAAATCAGGAAGGGAGTTATGTTCTCCTTTTATAAAATCTATTTGAAAATCAAAACTAGATAGGAGAGCTTGCCATCTAGCAAATATCTATTTTGAAACCAAGTTTTTTACATCTTTTTGTAAAATTTCTTTAGCAGACTTGCAATCTACTCTTAACAAAAATTCTTTGTTTACCAGGTCATCCTGAAATTTCGTGATACATAGCACTATAGATAAAACTTCTTTTTTAACCGTGCTGTAGTTTCTTTGGGCCGAGTTCCATACTCCGGAAGTGAATCTAACAAGTTGTTCGAGTTGCTCTGCCTTTTACGTAAACAAAAGTGCAGAAAAAGAAAGAGGAACTCTCAGGATAGTAATAAATTACAAGCCATTAAACGCCGTCCTACAATGGATTAGGCATCCGATCCCAAATAAAAGGGACCTTTTGAAGAGAACTTGTAAAGCCAACCTTTACAGTAAGTTTGATATGAAGTCTGGCTTCTGGCAAATCCAGATTGCTGAAAAAGATAAATTTAAGACTGCCTTCAATGTTCCTTTTGGACACTATGAATGGAATGTCTTACCCTTTGGGCTAAAAAATGCTCCTTCTGAATTTCAGAATATTATGAAATTTCGTGATACATAGCACTATAGATAAAACTTCTTTTTTAACCGTGCTGTAGTTTCTTTGGGCCGAGTTCCATACTCCGGAAGTGAATCTAACAAGTTGTTCAGGGGATTGGGGTTCTACCCGTTGTTTTAAGATACCTCCATATCCAATGTCAGAAGCATCTGTTTCGACGACCATAAATGCATCAGGATTTGGAATTCCTAAGCATGGGAGGCTTTTGACTAGACTTTTCACCTTGATGACAACATTGGTTTGCTCTATGCTCCAGGGGACAGGTGTCTTTTTAAGCCTTTTGTAGAGAGGCTCGCAAACCTGTCTAATGTTGGGGATGAAGTCTGCTACATAGTTTAGACTGCCCAAAAATCTTTGGAGCTGGGTTTTATCACTAATCTCGTTAGGGAATTTTGAAGAAAACTCTATAGCTCGGCAAATAGGCTTGTAACTACCTTGGGTAAGGTCATGCCCTAAGAATCTGATAGAAGTCTGGAAAATCTTCATTTTAGCTGCACTGATGACTAATCCATTAATTTTGACAATCTTAAAGAAAGTGTTAAGATGCTTGAAATGAGAATCAATATTTTCAGAAAAGATTAGTACATCATCAATATAGACAATTAACATGTAGCTGTAGGGATTGAATATTGAATTCATAATATTCTGAAATTCAGAAGGAGCATTTTTTAGCCCAAAAGGTAAGACATTCCATTCATAGTGTCCAAAAGGAACATTGAAGGCAGTCTTAAATTTATCTTTTTCAGCAATCTAGATTTGCCAGAAGCCAGACTTCATATCAAACTTACTGTAAAGGTTGGCTTTACAAGTTCTCTTCAAAAGGTCCCTTTTATTTGGGATCGGATGCCTAATCCATTGTAGGACGGCGTTTAATGGCTTGTAATTTATTACTAGCCTGGGAGTTCCTCTTTCTTTTTCTGCACTTTTGTTTACGTAAAAGGCAGAGCAACTCCATGGAGAATTAGAGGGTCTGATGATGCCATTTTTTAGCAAATGGTCAATCTCAGTCTTGCAGACTTCCATCATTTCGTGGTTCATTTGAATGGGCCTTGCCTTAGTAGGGATGGCCTGTTCATTGAATCCTGCAATGTAGGGAAGCTCTATGGCATGCCTTTTCCTTTCCCAAAAAGCATTTGGGAGATCAGAACAGATTTCTTTTTCGAAATGTTTTTGAAGATTGGCAATTTTGCCTATCATCTCCTGGGTTTTTAGGGCTTGTTCAATCTTCTTTAGTTGAACTTCCTATTTTAGAAAGCCAATATGGGACGAAAGCCTATTTATTTTAAAAGCAGTCTTTTCTTTAATAAGGTTGCCTTCTCTTTCGGAGAGAGGTCGTAATAAAGGGAAGAAAAGCTCTTGATCTAAGATGGTTGTTCGAATCCCATCAAAATTACTTAGGTAAGGTCTGATTTGGTTAACAAAAGGTATACCAAGAATTATATCTTCGGTAATACCTTCAGTTATGACAAAGTCATTAACAAGGCAAATGCCATTGTTGCATATATGAGCTTTTGAAAGATTGTAATCGATCTTCATTTTTTCTCCTGTGGCGGAGTATAGACGAGAAGTACTCTTCTGAAGATATTTAGTGGGTATTAGACCTTTAACAATACAATTGCTGTCGGCCCCTGTGTCGAAGAGGGCGACTCTGTTTAAAACAAAGTCTTTGTTGATAACAATTTTTACCACAATGTGCTCACTATAACCTTTGATTGTAGAGATAGTGGCATCTGAGGTTGAAGGCGTTTCTGAACCGGGGAAAGATCCAGGTTCTTTAAGATGATCGCTTAGTGTGGGATCAGTGATTGGAGGAGCTTTGGGGGAGCTTATAGATGGAGTATCTTTGGACGGAGATACAGTGTTGAGGACTTGTTCTATCAGAATGTTGAGTTCTACTCTATCTATCCGAAGTTTGAGATCTCTGATCTCTGTTTTGATAGTAGAGATTTCTCCCTTGAGGTCTGATATCGATGGTTCAGTAGGTTTGTCAAATCGAGCCATGACCTGTTTCATACTGAAGGGCTGAACAGTTGGTCTTGGGGATCTCTCTTCTTGAGAGAGCATGAGTTTTTTGAGTTCTAGGAGATATTTACTCCGAGCCTCATCATCTTGAATATGTTCTATAATGTCAAACAAAATTTCTTTAGGATTTTCTGTTATGACATTTATAGATTTCTTGGTGCAAGTACAAAACGTACTGTTGCAAGAACAGTCTTGGCTAGACTGAGATTGGTCAGACTCATAGGCAGCATTGATAAAATCTTCATCACTAAAGTCTTCGCTTGAGGAACTGGTCGAATCAGAAGAGGAGGATTCTTCTTCCATTAGGGAGAATAATTTATCCTTCATATCTTCAGATAGGCCTAAAGCGTTGATTTTGCTTTTCTTGCCTGATTTGCAATCTTTGGCCCTATGACCAGTCTTACCACAAGTCCAACAAACATCTTTCTTAGAAGATTTCCGCTTGCTCTTCCGGCTGGTTTTGCGAGACGTAGAGTCTTCCTTTTTTGAGGATTTTCTCCTAGATTTCTTAGTATTTTTGGAGGATTTCTTCCTATATTTCTTGCTAGGTCTGGAAGAGGTACTAGGAAATCCATAATCTTGACAAAAGGTTCCTAACCCATATTTGGAGGAACTATCTTTCTTAAGCTTTAAGTCTGTGCAAAGATCAATCCCAACCGTAGTAATAAAACTAATGAGGTCACCATATCTAAGGGTATCGTAAGGTATTTGACCTTCGAATCTATCCTTAATTTTTGTCCTCACTTTATCTGCAAATAGGGTTGGAAGGCCGCTAATAAATCTTTCTTTCCAGAAGTCTTTATTGCAGTCAGGTCTGATCATAACCTTGACGAGGAAGGTGTCTTTGTACCACCTAAAGTCTGCTAAGTCTTTACACCTAAGATTGTTAAGAATCTCTAGGCTTCTATCTTGAAATAGCTTAGGTTCCCCTATGAAATGTCTAGCTATGTGATATAGTAAGGTGGCACAGACATCTTCTTTTTCTATTTGCTGAAGGGTGTCTTGACCTTGTTCATTCTTTACCACAGTAGTTTCCATAGATGTGGATTCCCAGATAAGACATCTGACGTCTTCTGCGAAATAATTATCCCACCAGTGTTTTATCATTCCAGTAAAACCTGAGGCAATTAAGGTTGCCGCTTGCTTATCTGAAGCTCCCTTCATTTTATAAGCGGTGATAGCCATACCCATTTCGTGGAGTTTGTTGTAGATTTGGTGTTCTGCCAAACCATCAACATTCCATTCAGTTATTCCTCGTCCATCATAATTTGAACTAGAGAGGGTATGATTCTCTTCGAACTGGGTGTCCGGGGGAGAAGGTTTTGTGTAGTAGTTTCTCTTTGTAGAGAAACGTTCACTGGTTATTTTTGAAAGAGACCCTTTCTCTTTGCTGGAGGTTTCTGGGGTACTATTAGCAGTAGGTACCTCCTTTCCTGAGATTTTAAACTTAGAAAGTTTCTCATTTATTTGGTCAAGAATCTTAGCGGAGACTTGGAAGTCGTCGCTAAGTGTAGGGAATTTTTCCTTCTGAAATTCAGGAATCTTGAAGATAGGGCTGGTGGTAAAGCTAGCACTAGGAGTACTCTTCGAAGGAGAGTAAAAAGGTGCTCTAGAATCCTTAGCATCTCCTATTTGTTGGGAGATGGTATGGAGAACCTGATTTGTATAGTTGTTTTGTTCAACTATTCTGTCAAGATCCTTGTTACAAGGAGACATTAAAGGTCTGTCATGCTTCTTCTTGAAAGGGGAAGCACTTAAGATTTCGTTAGAGTGGGGAATTTTTATTCCCTCAAGAGGGGGAGTAACAGATTCAACAACCTTGTTACTCTGAGTGTACCACTTGTTAATGATAACTTGGAGGGATTCATTTTGATTTTCCATCCTCCCAGTACACTCAAACCATTTAAAGAATTCGATATCACATCGAAGTCTTTTCATATCAGCAATCCAGAGTCGTCCGAACTCTTTTTGCTTTTCTTTAGTGTAGGTACTTGTATACCATTTTCTTTTCAAAGCGTCTTTGGGGCGGTACCAAAGTACTTCGAGGGCTTTGAGGTCAGGGTTAAATTCTTCATCTGTTTTGATGACATTTAATCCTGGGTCAGTCTTAATCCTTTGGCTAGAAGAATTAGGAGGGGGCTCCATGTCTGAGGCTGTGGGGCTGCCTGGGTCATAGAGGTTTTCAGGTTCGTTAACCCGAGTGTGTTGTTGGTAATAGACTTTGGGAATAGGTCCTGAGAAATCAACTCCTCTGATCTTTCCCTTGTCATTGTCATTTTCCTCACTCCCTCCCGGCGGTTTTGAGGTAGATGGTCTATGTGAGACAGACCCTCTGAAAGAAGAAGCTCTAGGTGCTTCATATCCCAAAAATTTTAGGTCTATAGACCCATCTGGGTGTTGGATTACCCTTTCTATTTGGGATTTCTCCGGGTATGTGGGGAGAGGTTGAGTGATAGCATCAAAATGCCAATCATTTTGGTGCAAGATTTCATCCCAAACAAGTGCTTTAGGGACAAAGATGTTGGCCTTAGCTCTGTTCGCCTCCATGAGGGTTGTAACCCCTCTAGGGCTGGTGATCCTAGCCTTTGGGGCTAAAGTTGTACCCATTAGCCTATAATATACACGGTATATTATTGCTATTTCTCTTGTATTGTCCTTACTATTCATGTTTTTTGTTTTGACATTTAGTGTCAATACATCCATGATGTTAGGATCATTGATATCTACAGAGAAATTTGGGTAACAGTTGAAGTATACCGAGCCATCGGCGAGGTTACTTTGTATTACTCCTAAAAGAGAGTCATCAAAATTTAGGAGGCGTGCATCTCTAAGGATGGCACAAACGGGGATATCTAGATCAATGGTGAACTATAAGAGACCTTGGTTTCGAAGGAGTGGGCTGAAGCAATTGACATTCTTCAAGCTCCTTCAAAAACTAGGGTTTGTAGGAGAATTTGGTATAATTTCGTGGAAATCTCAGTAAAGAACACAACCTAAGTTGAAATTGAGAATAATGGTAGAAGAAAAATCAAGTAAAAAGAAGTTAGAAGTTATAATGTTTTCTGATGGCAATGTTCACAGACTTGCACCTGTGTGATGCCATTGAAAAATTCCATCAAAAGCTGAGAAAATTTTGCAGATTCTGGAAAAGGTTGACGACGCTTTTGAAGCGCCATCATACCTGTGACGGCAAATCAGAAAGGCCGTCAAACCTAGAAACTAAAAACAGTGTTGATGTTAAACTGAGGTGATCCTTTTTTTTCTTATTTGATTATGAGTACTAATTGAGGATTTCTATATTATACATAACTGAGCATGGCACCTAAGAGGAATAATCCAACCACACCAAAGAAAGCAGTTAAAGATAGTATACCTCGACAACTTGTCAATGAGGACTCTGATTATGAAGACGAGGAGGCTTTGCTCAGATGAAAAAAGAAGGACTAGTCCAAAGACTCTGCCTCTACCTAATCATATTGAGGAGGAGGATACTGATGATACTGAGGTGACAACCTCATCTGATCAATCTTCGAAGGAGCAAGGATCATAACACACTAAGCAGGGGTCTGAGAGCACTGAACAAGAAGTTGAAACTGAAGATTCTGAGAGGCCTGCAGTTGAAGAAACTGAGTCTGAATCACCATCTTTGGAGTAACAAGTTGATAAGGATTCTCCAGTACGGGGGAACTTTGGTGAAATGCAAAAACCCCGAGGTTAGGAACAATGTGAGATGGAAAATTCCTAGGGCTGAAAGGATCTATTTGGATGGACTTCGCAGAACAGATCGACAAAGTGCCAGAAGGCCAATTCTAGAGGAGAAGAAGATTATCACTTCAGGGTTGATCAGATGCCCTGAGGTGATGCATAAACTCAAGGAGTATGGTCTGGATTTGATTACTAGGGGAAGCGGTGTTTACTGTCCTTTGTTAGTCTGGGAGTTCTACGCGAACTACCAGGCTATGATGGGAAATATATGCAAAGAAGGGGATAGAACTTCAGATAAGCCTCTTCTGACCAAAGTTGCAGTACATGGAGTGAGGGTGGATGTATCAGATACCACCATAAACAGGTTTTTTCATGGGCTAGCCTTCATCCCACGAGCCACCTCACCTACATTCTATGCCCGGTTGAAGCATTGGGAAAATCAGTGCAAGTGGCTAGCAACTCTCATAGCAGATGGGGAACCGAAGTGGTTGAATAATCTGGCATAAAAGATTACCGAAGTGTCTCTAAATTCAGAGGTATGATTTTGGTGGGGTTTAATACAGATTCATCTGATACCCACCGAGGGAGACAACATATTAGGGGATGATCGAGCAATATTGGTTGCAATCTTGATAGATAGAACCCCCTTGGATTTTAGAGAAATTATAGCGGAAGAGATCAAGATTCGACTCGCAAGACCCGATGCTCCATATCCATTCCCATGTCTGATTACTAGGTTATGTGAAGAAGCTTATGTACCTGATATTTGAGGTATTGATGATGAGATACATGCCAAGAAGACTCACAACCCTATCAGTAAAAATGAAATTCGGCTGGGCTTGCGACTTGATCAAGATGCAGTTGGTGCAGCAGATCCTCTAGTCTTTGAGACTGAATCAGCACCAGATGTGGGGGTGCAAAGCCCCGAAACTGTACCACCACCGCAACTAGCACATTCAGCTCAGGCAAGTTCAGTGCCTCAAAGTGAGCCAACTGCTTCAGTTCCTCCAACAGCAACAAGGCTAGCATTTCATCCAATTGATATCAGGAAGGTGTCCAGGAAAGCGATTTGGTGCGAGGTGTAACTACAGGACTTCACTAAACAATTTGCTGTTGTTGTAGAAAAAAGAGTCAAAGCTTCACTGGATGTTGCACTAGAACCTTTCATAACCTTTCCTGGGCAGGTGGCAGATCTTGAGAACAGATTCGATGCTCGGGTAAGAGAGATGACAGATGTTGATCTCGCTACTTTCAGGGCTGCATTGGATAAGGTGAAGGCTAAGGTTGGGATGCTGCAGCAGTACTAAATTATGGTGCCAATAGGATCATCCATGTATGATGTAGAGGAAGGCATTCCTATACTTGATCTTACTACAGATTCCCCGAAGAAAAAGAAGAAAAAGCGGGAAAAGAAAGGAAAAACAAAAGAGATAAGCCTGATAGTGAAGAAGAGAGAAAGGCTAAAAAGAAAGCAAAGAAGAAGGTAGAGAAGGAGAACTTGGAAAGGGCAAGACTGGAGTCTCTGGCTGACACAGAGAAATGGGAAGCAACCATTAGAACTAGAGCTACAGGTGCTTCATCGAACAAGGCTCCAGCTACTGCAAAGGCAGATGCTACGAGTGGGGAAAAGACAGCTGATGATACGATGGCAGTGTTGGAGACCCAGGACCCACAGGCTTGACTGTTTTCAGGTATATCCTAACCCTTGGTGCTTTTTATTTCTTGATTTTAAGTTGAGGGTATAGGGAAACTGTTGTTGTAACACGTTCTATGGATAATTAGGAGTAGTACAAATACTTGAGGTAGTTAGCTCATTTTGTGAATTTTGAGTACCTCTCTAGCGGTCTGATATACTGTGAACTGTGTGAAGTGCATCTAGTGTGACCACTGTGTATCTGTTTGTGGCACTAGCATGGAAAATAAATAACCTGTAGAAAACAAATGCATGAAATGGATGAGTAGTAATGTGTTATATACTTGTGTGACATGTGCGTGTAAGGTCTTACTCAATTCCCATTGCGTATTGAATCTAGAACTTGCCTAGTTAGTCGTGCCATAGTCATAGGATAGGCGTTTAGGAAAGGATCATAGGCCGTTTTTGCATATTAACCCATTTTAGCTTAAATGACCATCCAAGTGTGAACAAATATCCCTTGATCCCTTTTTGAGCCTAAATAGCCTAATTCTTTCTTGTACATCTTAAACCTTCCCATTACATCATAATGAACCTGTTGTGGCTTTGGTCCTCCTTAGAACCTGTGCACCTTAAGTTAGGCAAATAGCCTAAGTTGAGGGTGGCTACAATAGGGGTGCGTGATACATTATGAGTATGAAGAGAGGTAAAATAAGGAAAATTAATAACAAGTTACGTGTAGTGAAAAAGCAAATAGAAAAGAGAAAACTGAAAAAGTTGATCTAATGCTTGAACAAACAACACCCATCTTGAGAATACTTGACAAATAAAAGAGGGAAGAAAAGAAGGTCAAAAGTTGAAACCCCGTGAGTTAGTGTAGTGCCAAGGAGGTGTAGTCACTATGAAATTCCCTTGAATGTCATACCATCCCCTAGCCTACGTTACAAGCTTAGAAAAGCCCTATAGTGATCCTAACTGACTTATCTGAAGACTTCGGTACTGAATATAAGGGCAAGCCTATGGCATTCGATACGTAATCTTGGAACTTCATTCTGAGAGTGAGTCTTATGTTCATCCCTATGTTAATACATGTAAATCTAAGTGAAAAAGAGATTTCTTTGTTGTAAGGGCACACCAGGTATGTTGCTATTAACTGCTTTGTTTGGAGAATATAATTTGGGTATGTGCTAGGTTGTTATTGCTGAGATTTTTGCCCTATCTAGATGCTTGTGAGTTACATGGTTGTTTTCAACTATTAGACATAGTTGATTTTATGTTGATTTATCATGGAGATGGTGCATGTATTCTGAACTGATAAGAGTAGTTAGCTGCCGAATTGTACTTTGTTTACTCCTAGTTATGTTTTGGTTGCTTGAGGAGAAGCAATTGTTTAAGTTGAGGGTGTTGATGTGTGAGCCGATGCTAACGCATTTGAAGCTTTTAACTCTGAATAATTGCAAAGTATTAAGTAACTTTTGTTGTTTTTGATCATTTTTATGTGTTAATGCAGATATAAGTGATTGGGGAGGAAACCAAAGGAAAGAAGAATAAAGTAGTTGAAATCTGGTGGAAATAAGCTTAAATGTATCTGACAATCAATTTGAAGCACCGTCATACATGGGACAGGTTATCAAAGTCACCGTCAATATTAGACAGAACCTGAGAAGATTAGATAAACTGTGACGATGATTTGGAAGGGCCATCAAATATTTGACATCTCATCAAAATCACCGTCAACCAGAGGACAAAGTATGCTGATTTCCAGTGAAGTGTGACGCTAGTTTGTAAGCGCCGTTGATATCTTTGACACGCCGTCAGGATTACCATCTGAAGATTCAGAAGATAACAATTCACTGGAATCTTTGATGACATCTCGCACACGTCGTCAGGTGTCTGACGCGCCGTCAAAAGCATCGTAGTCTAATCCAAAAAGAAAACTGAAACTTTAATTTTGTTTCCTTAATTAGGGTTGATTATTTAAAGACTTGTTTTAGGGTTTTTAAAGAGAATTATTGGTCATTATCTATCAGACATTAACTCTGAGAAGAGAGGGATGTACATTGCTCTCTTTCATCAATTATTCTTTTTGTTTCTTATCAACTATTTTTGGTTTTCCACCTTGTGATTAAATTAAAGGAATTACTTGTTGTTTTTCATCCATTCGTAAGTTTATCCTTATCATCTTGAATTCAACTTGTTATTTCGTTCATCAAATCATGAGCGGCTAATTCCATTAGCCGGAGTTATGGGATGCATAGATTAGGATTTTATATGATGCTAGGTGTTTAACGGATTCAAAGAGGTCGAGAGATAAGTCATAAAGTATCATAGTCAAGGATAGTCTTCTGTTCTACGTACTTCAAGAATCCCAATCATTACCTAGTATTTGTCAACTCCCAAAAACCATGGTGAATATAACTCTGGTTTCCCATTTATCTTGATTACAAACATTGAAGTATTGAAAGTGTCATTTGACTTTCTGTGAAACTTAAACCCCCATCTTTCGGAAATAATAAACTATCAGTAAATCATTTTGTAAATAAATCAAAGTTCACACCCTATTCCCTGTGGGATTTGACCCCAACCTTGTTGGGTTTTATATTGACAACGATCGCTTACACCCATTTAAGAGTGTAATTTGAGTGTTATCATGGACTTACTTCTACTTTTCCTACTTTGTAATTAAGATTCAGGATCATCTCATTGGTCATGCTTACCTATACCATAGGTTTTATATAAGATGCTGGCTATTAATAAATCTTAACTCAGGGTGAGGTCGAATCCTCAAGGAGTGAATCTAGTCTGCAAGCCCTATAGGTGGTGATAATGTCTAAGTGTATGCTTATCGTGTAAACAAAATAAAATGCATGGACTAGAAATTGCGGGATGAGGTTATCGTTTTGAAGAGTTGTTATACCAAAGTCTATTCAAACTAGCGATTAAAGGCACCAATTGTGAATACTCTTTAAATATGAGACAAGTCCTGGTAGGCTAGACAAGTCATGATCATTGAGGGCAAATTCTAGTAAACAACTACATGTGTAGGCTAGGTTAGGAGTTGTTGAGACTAATCTTTCAACCAAACCTCAAGATTGTCACCTATGGATCCATTCAGATACCTGATGGATATGGAAATCAAATCCAGCTAATACCTTCATTGGGGGTCCCTATTTCTAGGAAGGTGCCCAAGACCTAGCTATTTCTCAATTCATCCTTATAATATAATGAAAAGGGAATAAGCTACATCTAACTATTTCTCACTAATGCCTATTCACCCATATCCCTCTTTCAAGGATGATATAGGATCCAAAAGTATACTCACATCTATCTTTCAAGGATGATGTGATATTTTAGAAATTTGGAATTTTGAACCACAAACCTGTTTTGAGAATTTGAGATTTTCACCCACAAATCCCAAATAAGTCAAGCAAAAATTAGTGAAAACCATTATCAATAACCAAGAATTTACACTAATAAATCACAACCCACTCATATTTGCACCCTATTTAAACATAACCCCAAGATAGATGTTTAGCTACTCATGATCTTAGAGAAAAGAAATATACCAGAAGGATCATTCAATTCATCCTTGGAAATTGCATGTAAGAAGATTTTTCAATTTAACTTCAATTGCACTAAACTCAAATTAGAAATTTAAACACAATAGTTTTCCCAAATTAGTAGGGTTCATAACATCTCCAAATTAAAATATTCAAAGTAGTGAATGCAACATAAGAAAGGGTTTTTGCCTTATGTGGGATTTGGGTTCGTCTACAGAAAATTACACAATTGCAACTGGGCATAAATCTGCTATGCCGTGATGGCTGTAGATTGCCTAGGATCACGACTACTGCGACCACTCTAAGTCTATCGCGATCGCCGACAGTTGACCAAGCATGACTTATCGCGATCGTGACCCTCACATCTCAATCACGGTAACTGGGGGTCAAATCTTCTTCCTGCTTTTCTAGCTTTTACATTTCTCTTTCCCTTTTGATCATTTTTAGATCATTTCACTTCTTTTCTCTCATCACCTATATATCTGCAAATATGGTAATTAGTGCATTCAAATGACCTATTTTCTCATTCATATCATGAAATCATAGTAGTGTGCATAAATTTGGACATAAAGGAGTGGTAAATTTACCACTTATCAACACCCCCAACTTAAACCTTTGCTGGTCCTAAAGCAACACCACTTCTTACTCAATGAGTCTATGCAATTGTAAGCCTATTTAAATGACCAAATGATCACAATGACTTCAAACTTGATTCACACCAACAAGTAACTTTCAAACATGGGCAAAGCTAATCTCATGACTCCCCATAATCATGAAACACAATTTTTAAGGATGCAAAAAAATCTTAAATAACAACAATGCAACTCTCACAAACTCTCTAGAGGTGACTCCCTATCAATATCAACTTTACTATTCTCTTTTGACTTATTTTCTAGATGATGACAATTTCACCCACCTCAATTAATCTACATACCTCCTGACGAGAAAGAAATCCCACACACCAAATTATCTAATATGGAATAAGGGATTTAAGAGAAAACACTCACTCTCACAAAGACACCCTTAATGCTAACAAGTGCCATAACATATGCTTGCCCTTATTTTGAATCGCTATTACAATGGATGCGCTTGGTTTGAGATCTCGAATCACTTTTTAAATATTGTAACATACGTTCGGGTAAGGATATGATATCATTTGGGTACAAAGTTACTACACCCTTCTTGAACATCTACATAACACTACTTAACCCAACTTTTGACCATGGATCACTTCATTTATTTCCAAAATTCATACATTCCTATTTTTGCTACCTTGATTTACCCAATTCTTTGAATGAATTTTCTTTTGACTATTTCTTTTGCACTTTATGCTATTCTTTATTTTGATGATTCCTTTCTTTTTCACTTTTTCAATTACTGTTTTTGCTTAGCATCATAGGAATCCACTTATATTACCATGGCCTAAGGTTATCTCTTCCAAACTTACCATCCCCAACAGACGTATTTGGCCCCAATTTTCATTTTTTGAGTTCAAGGAGGGTAGGGTTCAAAAGAGAGAAAAACTTTGAATAGTTCAAGTCTTGTAATGTGGTTGTAAAATAAATACTTAAAGGCTCAAAATGGGTAACTAAGGATACTATTCTATGTATGGGTAGGATATTTAGGCAAAAGTTAGCTCCTGATGTTCACCAGGAAGGCATAAGGTCAGTTCACCAACCAAGTATATTCACAATTAGTCTTGAGAGACTAAAGTGAAAAGTTCTATATTATATAAGTATGCATGAGAGTTAAACAATTATGCTCGCTGCACATGGCATGCAAACTTTTCAAGAAGACTCAATTTCACTTCCTACTAGAGACAAAAGGGAGTATTTACCAATTTCTACAAGCTAAAGACTTTAGAGACACAAAAATAGGTAAAGTATTGTTACAAAATTGTTCACATCCATGCCCTTGGTTTTAAAAAAAGTTTGGATGGAGAGGGGTGTTTGAATAGAATTTGTACCACACATAATTTGCTATTTATGGCACCAAACAAAGATGATGTCTCACATCTCAGCTTTCGTGAGGGCCAACCATATGGGTTATAAGACTTCACCATATGTATAAGTGTGATCCCTAATCCAAAATGTCACAGATACTTAGATTTCCCTTGCATTAATAACATCGATTCTACTTGTACTCAGACTTTCCCTACATCCATGTCTCAAAACCCAATCACGATGATGTTCTATTAAGAATGTCGTCACTTAATCTATCATAGGGAAAGGCTCATCTGACTTCATATTAAATAAGATTAAGATAGAATAAAAATGAAACAAACAACTAATCCATGAAATATGGGCACCATCAGAGTGCCTGAATATTACAACGAAAAATGTAAATAAAAATTAGTTAGAATAACAGAAAACATCAATAAATATCACAATAATATTGATCAAATGAGTAAATATTGAAATATGCACTCCTAACTAAGAAGCTTGTAGTGACCTCACTACATAATCTATATAGCATAAAGAGAGTAAAAGGGTGCTCCCTGTAACCGCATCAAGACCTGCTATGTCCATCTGTCTTAATATTACTTTTAGCATTATTCCTATCGGACCACTCAACTGGGTCCTCATAATCACTGTCAACTTTGGAACAAGGAAGTCAGTCTCTAAGTTTTAGGACCTTCCAAAGGCCCTTCACCCTTTTTCACATCTTGGCGAAGAATTTGTCTCTCTTTTTCTCCTTCTTCTTCATCTTCTTAGATGAGTCCCTATGCTCCATCTAAGACTCAGTCAAAGATGAATAGGCTTCTTAATCCTAGTAATAGTGTCTCCCTACATCATCTGATCCTCCAAGAACTTTTCATAATAAGATCGAGCCATATATAAATGGTGGGTGGTCGATGACTCTCCAGGAAACCCCACCATAAGCTTCCTTATTGCCCTAAAATCAATTGATATCTCATCAAAGAGACCGATTGTGGATGGTCCACGAGACTCGGTATCATCCTTTATTGACTTACCCTAGTCGATCTTTGTTTTCTTATTCATTCCCGGTGCAACTTCACTCAAATATTAAGCAGATAAATAGGGGTGTTTAGATGCATCCAAGTTTCTATAGGATACTCCTCAACCAATACTCTCCTGTATAGATCAGTAATCAAATAAGGGAATAAGAGGACCGTACCACCATGGTTCTTAAAATGCCTCATGTCTGAAATCACAAATCGATCAACATTCAAATAAATGTTATCTAGTATACAGGCAACAATCTGGGCTCATATATCTAGTACACCCGTCATGTTATTGAATGGAGAAACCCAGATACAAATAATGTTCATCCATATCCTTTTCTCCACTATGAAATCATTCATTGATATACCCTTCTTGGTAGCCACCAAAGAAACCTCCCTACCAGGGCTCAACTATCAGCCATCCAACTCCCCAGTTCAAACCTTTTTGCCTCAAATTGGCTCATATCTTCATCCAACCACCTATATAGATCATTAATTTTCTCGACCCTGAAGTGCTCATTTTTTCCTCGGATCCACACAACTAGTTCAGAGAAATATATTATTCTAATGTTTGAATAGAATTCCCTTACTCATTGTCTATTTGGCTGATAAAGATTTGAGGAAAACCACTTCACCAGATGGATACAAAGTGGCACAAAATGATGGGAGCTTCTTCAGAACCATATCTAAGTAAATGCCTCTCTCTAATAATAATTTCTTCTTGGGTAGTACACCATAGTACAAGTTTTGGCATCCAGGGGCTACAAAGCGGGTTTGGTCATAATCAACTATGATTTAATTTGGAAAACCTAATAACAACACAAAAACACTCATCATTAATATTTTTATGCAAAAACTATGCTATATTGTCTAATTAAACTTACGGGGTGATTTCTTGATGGGTTTTAGGCAAGAAATGGAATTGCAGGATTTGGTCAATGTTGGAAAAAAATTATAGATGTAGCGATTGCGGGTGAATAAGACTTGATCGTGATGTCGTGATCGCGATCAAATGACCACGATCGTGTTATCTGCGGTAATATTGGACCAAAATGTTCAAAGCTCAAATCATCCAATTTTATTTCCAAATTGTGTTTCAAATCAAGAAGTAACCTTATGCACATGAAACTTAGACTCTAGGGGCTTGATTATGCCCTTGGAACATGGAAAAACTAATACCAATTTTTTTTGGGCATTTAGTTTATCACTTGATATGCACACACTATTTTTCTATCAATTTTGAACAAAAATTTGGAACTTAATACTTCCCCATCAGTGTACACTCCTACTAAAAGAACTAACCACACCAATAAACACATTTAAGCAAAGAATTATCAATTAAAATACCATTTTAGAAAATTCTTAAAGCATGAATTCTACGGCCTACACAAACACATAAAAGAGAGATTGAAACACATACTAAATTGAGGATGCAAAGAGGGATGTTGATGTACAAATTTGATGACAAAAGTCAACAAAAATCCATTAAAATTTGAGAGAAAATTGAAAAGGGAGTGTGGGAGAAAATGGCAGCGGACTGATGTTTTAACCAGTCCTGACCGCTATCGCGGTCTAAGCTCCATGGTCTCAGTCACGCAGCCACCGCAATCGCGGTAACTCGGGAGCTGCGACTGCATTAACTGAGGCTATTTTATGTACTCTATTTTCCCCTGCTCTGTCCACTACATAAAAATATCACACTTTACCCTATTTAACCTCACTCAAAATACCTTATAGCACCATAATTTCATGGATCAATCATCAACAAAAATAAAACCTACTCTACTTAATAAAAAAAAAAGATACGGGCCACTTTCATGGCATTGGTAGGTTGCCTCCAATCTAGCACCTAATTTATCATCGTGGAACGACATTCTTCATCTTTTCATGTTGGATCCTTGAGGGACCCATCATTCACCTTTTTGTCCACTAAATCAATGACAGACACCAGTTGTAGTTCCTTGGGTTGTTTCTTGGACTTATATACTCGAAAAGACACTTCATCATCTTGGTCCCAACATTTCTTTTCTCCTAGCTCCATATTGAAAATATCTCTTCCGGTTGTAAGAAAACGTCAACCAAGGATAATTGGTATCACTTGGTCAATTTCACAATCAAGCACAACGAAGTCTGTCGGAAGAATAATGAGGTCCACGTTCACCAAAACATCAAACAAAACTCCAACTAGTCTCTTGATGTATTTTGCCATCAAAAGCCTCGTTGTTGTTGGTGTAGGGGTGCCCAAAACATGTTTTTGATAGATTTCATAGGGCATGAGATTGATGCTTGCAGCAAGGTCACACAAAGTTTTTTATAACTTATATGTCCCTATGGTGTAGGTGATTGTAAAGCCCCCAGGATATTCTTTCTTTTTCGTTACAACGCTAGTCATGAGAGCTCTACACCCATATGTAATTTTTATAGTTTCACCATCAACTATACATTTCTTTGACATTAATTTCTTCATACGCTTAGCATATCCCAGGATCTCTTTAATTTCCTCTAGCAACAGGATATTAATAGATAGATTTCTAAGATTATCAAGGAAAGTCTTGAATTTAGCATTATCCTCCTTGTTTTGGATCCTTTAAGGGAATAGAGGGGGAACCTTTTTGGTAGGCAACAAATCATTTTGCAATTTATCATTGCCAACTACCTTTGGATTTCCCTCTTCATTAACCATTTCTTCTATTATCATTTGTTCTTTTTTATCCATCTTGATATGGATCCTCCTTATTTGAATCAACCACATGGTTGTTCTTAATATTTATTTGTAAAGTACTTGCCTCCTTTTAAACTTCCACAACTAGATCACCGATAGTTTTGCAATTCCTAGTTACTATGGCCAATACTTGAGCATCATTTTTTGGATTAACAATGGTATCACTAGGTAGTCCTCCGTTATGTCTAGAATTATGTTGAGTGGAGATTTGGCCAATTTGAGGCAGAGTGTGATACAACTATTTTGTTTATTTTTAAAATATTGCCTTTCAATTCTCAGACCATTTTGTCCGTTCCCTCTACTATCATCAAGATCTTTGTTGACACATCTTCGGTCATGAAGTTATTGGGATCATCAAAATTGGACTCTTTGACCTCTGCTAAATCATGAGGAGGAACATATCAATCTTACTCCCATTCTTTTTCTCTAAATCATGATCTCTTCCCTATTACGCTAATCCCATTCTCTTTTACGATTGGTCCAGCCTAGGTTCCAACCTTGCCTTTGATAGGTCAGGAGGGAACCCAATGAATAGTTAGCCAAATACCGAATATCCTCATCAATACTCTTGGCATTTTCTTCATCATAGACCTTGGATGCCACGATATTTACCCTTTTATGGGCGTACCTATCACATGATTTGTTAGATACTCCAATTATGTCATTATTTTTGCCATGTTTTCCTCCTTCTCTTCATGTCTCTTCCTTAGATCTTTACCTAAATAGGAGGTGGTAGGATACCCTTTATCAACCTCAGTGACACGGGTATGCCACCCATGATTTTGCTTTTTGAATTCTCAAGCAAGTTTGTAGCAATAAAATAAGACAACTTCATAAGTGAACCCCCGACTGCATTATCCACCACGATTTTGTTTAGGTAATCTAAATCCCAGTAGAAGATTAGGGAATCATCTTCTCGGGGACCTCATTGTTTGAACATTACATGAGATTCCCATTAAATCTCTCCCATACATCATATAGAGGTTCTCTATTTAGCTGACAAAAATTTGTGATTTCATCATGAACTCACAACATCTTGGATAGTGGAAAGTATCGGTCTAAGAAATCAATGATTAGTTCATCCCATGATGTTATTGAATCGGTAGGAAGAGAGCGTAGCCACAACAAGACCTCACCTATGAAAAATTAGAAAGAGGCTCAACTGTATGGACTGTTGTGAGGTGTGAGCAATGTCGAAGTGGGAACATACTTCCATAAAATTTATCAAGATCAAATTGGGGTTTTCATGAGCTACCTCCCAAAGAGACCTTTTATTTGAAACATATGCAACATAACACTCATGACATGGAATTCCTATTTCCTTGATTAGGTAGGATATGTATAGCACTCGTACGTCTAACGTTATGGAGTTTCTTCTCTTCATTAAGGGGCCAATAAAAGGTCCTGAAATTACTTGCATTGTCACTCATAGTGTCATGGAAACTATTTAAATCCCCAAAAAACAAATAAAAACAACATCCAAAATGAATAACAACCACTATGTTACACTCAAAGCTATAATCAATACCACACAAGTGAAAACTAAGGCTCACTCATCGGTAACAACACCATTTTGATCACTTTCACCTATTCCATAAATTTTATATTGGATAATTATTGTCAATAAAGCTCAACTCACATGAGGTCAATTCCTCGAGGAGTGAATCTAGTCTTCAAACGCTATAGGTGTTGATAGCATCTAAGTGTATGCCCATAGTATAAACAAAATAAAATGTATGAATTAAAATTTGGGTGGTATAGTTTTGAAGAGTTGTTTTACCAAATTCTTTTTAAATTAGCAATTAAAGGCAACAATTATGAATAATATTTCAATATAAGACAATCCTAGGGATTAAGTCTTCCTTGGGGCAAATAATTCATTGGTTCATGATCATTGAGTGCAAATTTTAGTCAACAACTACATGGGTATTCTAGGTTAAGAGTTCTTGAGATTAATCTTTCAACCAAACCTCAATATTATCACCCATGGATCCTTTTGAATACCTGATAAATATGTCAATAAAATCCACTTAATACCTCAATTGGGCATCGCTATTTCTAGGAAGATGCCTAAGACCTAACTAATTCTTAATTCACCCTTATTTCTAAGATAATTAAAAGGGAATAAGCTACATCTAACTATTGTCACTAATTCCTAGTCAACTATATACCTCTTTCAAGGATGATAAAGCATCCAACAGTATACCCAATACCTTTTTCAAGTATATTATCTAAATATCTACACTAATAAATCACAACCCACACATATTTTCACCCTATTTCAACATAATCCCAAGATAGATGTTTAGCTACTTATGAAGTTAGAGAAAAGAGATATACCAAAAGGATCGTTCCATGCTTCAATGGAAATTGAATGCAACCAAATTCTTTAATTTAACTTTAATTGCACTAAACTCAAATTGGAAATTCAAACACAACCATTTCCCCAAATTTATAGAGTTTACAATGTCTCCAAATTCAATTTTCTAAATTAGTGAATGCCAAATAAGAAAGTGTTATTGCATTATATGGGATAGGGGGTCGGCTACTGAAAATAATATAATTGTCATTGGGTATAAACCCGCTATGCCGTAATTGCTGTAGATTGACCATGATCGCGGCTACCGTAACCATCATATGACCATGTTGATTGCCGTTAGTTGACCAAGATTGACTTGTCCCGATCGCAACCCTCAAACAGAGATCGCGGTAACTAAGGGTTAGATCATTCTCTTACTTTTCCATCTTTTGAACTTCTCTTCCCCTTTTGATCATGTTTTAGCTTTTTTCACTTCTTTGCTTCTCATCACTTGTATACCTAAAAAATGTTGGAATTAGTGAATTCAAATGAAAAAGTTATCTTTTTCATTTCATTAACTCATAGTAGTGTTCACGAATTTGGACGTAAAGGAGTGGACAATTTACTACTCATCACTCGTGAGTTGACATTAAATTGGTGATCTTCCATACATCATAAGACTATTTCATGTTTTGGTTTCTTATGTCATAGGTTGTTTATACTTGTTTTTACTATAGTCGGGTGCATGTCCCAACACTTTATTGACATATAGTTTTGGTTCGTATCTAAAAAGCTTTGTTGGATTGATGTGGACATGGATGGTGTTGTTCGGTTTGTTTGGATGGTGGTTTATTGTGTATCATAGAAGTATTAATTATTCATCTCTTGGACTCTGAGAATGGTGGTGTACTTGTGCAAAAAGTGGTGCAGTCAACTCTTGTTTCAGAAGTAAAAGAGAAACAAATATTTGATTCTATCTTAATACAAATCAAGAATGATTTAGACAAGGAAAAGGTGATGGTTTTCGAAATTTACTCGGGTGGAATTTTGAGGTACCAAGGGAGATTTTATGTTTTTGATGTTGATGAATTGTGAGGTAGTACTTCAAACAAGGCCCATGAGTTGCGATATACGATTTATCCTGGGTCAACCAAGATGTATCATGACCTTAAGTAGATTTATTGGTGGAATAACATGAAGCAAGATATGGTAAATTTTATGGCTAAATGCATGGTGTGCCAGCAAGTGAAGTTGGAACACTTGAGTCCTGGTGACTTGTATCAAGAGATTGAGCTGCCAGTGTCGAAATAGAAGATAATTAATATATATTTAGTTATCTTTCTTCTGTGGTCTCACCAATAGTTTGACTCAATCTTGGTCATCATTGATATGATGACTAAGTCATCTAACTTCTTGTCAGCGAGTACTAATTTCTCTTCTGAGGATTATGCTAAGTTGTTCTTTGAAGAGATCGTAAAGTTGCATGGTTCTCTAGTTTTCATAATTTCTAATAGAGTTAATCAGTTCTTATATCACTTTTGTAGGTTATTTTATAGGGGTTTGGGGACTATGGTGACCCTTCACACCACTTTCCACCTACATACAGATGGATAAGAAAAAAGGATAATTCAGGTTATAGAATATATTCTTTGGTCTTGTATAATTGACAATGGTGGTAGCTTTGTGTACCACTTGATACTCATAGAGTTTTCTTACAATAATAGTTATCACTCTACCATTGGTATGGATCTTATTAAGGTATTATATGGAAGGAAATATATATATCTTATAGGGTGGTTTGAAGTTGGTGAGGCTGGGATGTTTGGCCCAAATTTGGTTCACCAAGCGATGGAAAAGGTTAACATGATTTGAGATAGGCTTAAGACCCCCAAAGTTTCCATAAGTCCTATGTGATCGCGAGGCTAAGAGAATTGGAATTTAATGTAGGACATTGGGTTTTACTAAAGGCGTTCCCATGAAGGGAGTGATATGGTTTGGGAAGAAAGGGAAGCTCAGTCCCTGATATGTTGTCCCATGTTTGGTTTTGAAGAGGTTCAGTAATGTTGAATATGAGTTAGACATACCTTTTAGTATCAGTTCTATTCACCCAATGATTCATGTGTCGATGTTGAGAAAGTGTATGGGTGATCCTTTGATACTTGTTCCTTTGAAAAGGGTGGGTATTTCAAATTCCTTGTCTCACGATGAAGTTCTGGTGAAAATCTTAGATCGGTAAGTCCATTGGTTGCGGACTAAGGAGGTAGCTTTGGTAAAGATTCTTTGGCTTAACCAAAAGGTTGAGGAAACTACTTGGTAAGCCAAGGACATGAAGTCCGAGTATTTTTTCTTATTCGCCGATTCGGAAGATCGTGGTTAAGGTATGTGTATTCCTTAACATATTTGTTTTCTAACTTTTTTAAAGGAAATTGTGATTTCCTTAGTATCGTTGGTTTTTGTATTTTTTAAAGGTAATGGTGGTAGTTCCTTTTGATAAATCATGCTAGCTTATGCCTCATCCTACCATTCGAGGACAAATGATCCTAGGGGGGAGTATATAACGCCTCACATTTTTGGTCATTGAAAATTCCTGAAATTTTGCACACACTACCTTGACTACAACTTGGCCTTTGAGTCGTAATGTATTTTGGAATGTCATTGGAATAAGTCGTAACCAAATCACTGAGTTTGTGACTAGATTCTGCTCTAAGTACAAGTGGCTCACAAACATTCGTAAAGATTTGTTATGAGCCATTAGGTTTAAATGGTAAGGTGTCCAGTGTATTCCCTACTTTTGGTTCTGTATTTACTATGACTGCACTCTACGAGTTGTAGGGTCCCATTTTGAGTCATGTCATTGAGTCATAAGGAGGTTATACGAGTCGTATAGTGACCCACAGTGACTGACGACTAAATTTCAGCTTTTAATTAAAGGAAACTTTGGAAAATTCCCCTCTTATCTATTTAAGACTCATAGGGCACCTTAGAGATGTTATTCCTCATTCATAACGTACTCAACACTTCAAACGATTCTCTCATCCTCTCAAGCCTCTATACTTAGGATTTCTAAGAAGTAGATCATCTAAGGGCTCTAGAGTTGAATTCTCTTCGTGAAACTTGATATTTCAGGCATGTGACTCTACCCTTTAAGTTAATATCTCTATTGCATGAACGTACATGGTTATTTACATAATTAAAAAAAGGTTTTTGACATGATTGAGGGTTTTGATATGAATGGTCAATTAATCATTTTCCCATGATTTTATTTTGCATTACTCATATCTTAACTATGGTTTTGAACTTATGGGTGCATGGTTATGGTGAATAAAGTAAGGAATTGTGATTTCCCAAATGTGTGACTTTTGAAATGGTTATATCCCCAACCTCATATTGTGAAATTGTTTTCAGTTATAAAAAATATGGGAATTTTACTATTCTTGAACAATTGCATTAGGAGGTTGAATTTGAACCTTGTGGGTTAGATTTTTCGAAAGATATTGCATACTTGATATAAGTGGGGTCATGAATTCCCCAATTAATGAAATATTTTTGGCATGTTGATGTTACCTTGCAAGTGTAGCTGGTATGACGATACCAACAATGTATGCCTTAATGTGTATTGTGATTCAATGAATGGGATTGTGTGATGATTGTTTAATTGGGATTTAATGAGGGTTGTGCAGATGAGTCATGAAAGTGAAGGTCTGAGAGACCAACAATGGAAACTGCGGTTGCCAATGTGAGGGTTTCTATGACCGTGTGGATTGAGTCACCCTATTATTAATATATGATAGGGAGGTTCAATTCCCCCATATCTTATTTCATGATTTGTGCTCGTGTCACGTTGATATGCAGGGAGGTTAGAGTCCCCTATAGTGCACTGGCATACCCTCTGGTTCATGTGGCTACATGTACTGGGGCTGTACCAGCTGGGGGAGAGATGGGCCCATTGAGCCCGTGGGTACATTGTATATTATGATGGTTGATCTGCAAAATCCAAGACTAAAGTTATAAAATGCATTTTAAGAATCATTCCCTATCCTGACATGTTATATATATATATATGCCTATGCATCTGATGATGTGTATGGAATATTGAATGATTTTGGACTGTTGGTTATGATATTTTGTTATCTCATATCCTTGAGTTAAATTCTCATGCTCCAACTACTAACTTTCTTTGGATATTGTTTCTCATCGTGATGCAGGAAGTGACCATACTTGTACTTCTTCTTCTTAGTGATTAAGATTCAGGATTAGCTCATGAGTTGAAATTGAAGTGGTGAGCTTCCATACATTGAAAGGCAACATTTCATGTTTCGGTCACTGTTTAGAATTTTCTTGGCTATAGTCGGGGGCATGTCTGACACTTTAATGATGTATAATTTTTGTTCGTGTCTAGAAGGCTTTGTTGGATTTCTATAGACTTGGGTGGGGTTGGCCGGTTGTTTGGGCCGGTGGTTCATTTTTTATCATAGAAATATCAATTGTTGTTGAATCTATCTTGTTTTATGTTTGGAATTCATCCAACATTGAAAATGTTGTGTTTACTTGGTTAAGTGCAAGGGGTGGTCTCCAGTCCACATGGGACTTGAGATACCCATCATGGCCAGGACCGATTTGGTTCGTGACATATTTATTCGCCTAAATAATTTCTAGGTCCTTGAATGTTTTGAGCCTTCAAGACAACAATCTCAGCTTCATATGCATCTACAAAAGCAATCATCTTCTCTAGTTCCATGGTAATCTTCTCATGAGAGTAATACCATACCCTTTTCCATGTTTAGACACATGAATTGAGCAGCTCCATAAGGAAATGGTCTGCAATTGAAGCAAGAAACCTTTCTTGTGATCTAGGAAGCAATACTTTGTTCACTAGTTCAAATATTTTTTGAATTTTAGGTTCATCTCCTTCCTTATAGGTCTTTTACCACCGAGAATTCTTTTGAACTTAGTAATATGTTCACGAAATTCCTTCGATTAAAACTTATCTACCACATTATAGATTTTGATAAGAGGAACTTTAAAGATTTAACTGTGGACTAACTCAATTAAGGTGAAGTTAACATTTTTCAAAGTTGCAAGAAAGACTTCCTTTTCTAAGTTCACCAGATCAACATAAAAATTCTAAACCTCCTTTTCATATAGAACACTAGGTTTCCCAAATAGGTGCATCAATGTAACAACCCAATTTCTCAGGTCATGATGGCACCTACTACAACCCACCAGTAGGTAAAGATGTCCCATATTCTAAAACTACTAGTAATGAAATATCAAATGAAATGAATGAATATAGTGAAATAAATATGATAAAAGGTTAATACATATAAGACAACCCCAACACATGGTGGAATTAGTACAAGAGCTTCTAATATAACAAGAATACAAAATCAGATACTAAATGAATATACTGATATAACTTGTCTCTAAATACAACATATAGATTAGTCTAGCCCATAAGAGGGAGAATCGTAATACTCCAATTACCTTGATTTCACCCTAACTCTATGATCTATAGATTCTCCACAAGATGCACACACAACAACAGTGAGAACCCTTACTATTATCTGCAAGATGCAAAAATGTAGTATGAATACAAAATATATGGTACTCAATAGGAAACTATTAAGTGACATCCAAAGATAAAGAAAATACAGACAACATGCAAGCATGAATTGAAACTACAGCCCAATGTCCAAGGAACTATCATAATAAAACTAAGGAAGCAATGTGGATGATCTATCCTATTCTAGCCATAGTTACGAACTTATGTACTTTACCATATATCACTGGCCAATATACAAATAATGGGTGAAAAAAGGATATATATTTGTATACATGACCAAGGAATGAATGTACAACATGAATAAACGAAAGAAATGAGGAATATACATTAATAATATAGGTAGATATGTGTATATACACATAATTATATAAGGCTAACTCAAAGGTAACAACCTAAGGTAGTCAATCTAGTATCTCAAGGCATCCTATTCAAGTAGAAAATCTAATACTAACATCATCAGGTCCTATAGTCACCATGTCTAACCATGAGATAATTATTCATCATAAAATAATAATAAAAAGAGGAATCAGAAACATACCTTGAATCTCAGTAAAAATATATAATCAAACTTGTCACGAACTAACCATAATAATAACAATAAGTTAAGTGGCTAGTAACCCCAAAGGATCAATATGCACAAAGCACACAACAGACAACACTCATAACCCATACCAATGCAACCACCGATAAGGCTCACGGATATTGGAATTAAACTATATATTGTTGATATGTAATGGATATGTAAGAACAAATGCAAGTAAATCCATAATACCATAGTCAATTCAAGTTCAATAGAGTAACCAGTGTATACATATCATCCATCTTAATGGGAAACAAAGGTAAGACCTATGATGATGTCTCTTCTCTAGCACGATGAGTTACAGATGAAAGGGCCTCTAGGGGGTTCGGGAGTCCTCGTATATAGTGACTAGGTCGCGGTCAAGAATTTCCAAAAGTCATCATCATCATTAATTTACTTCATCTAGTACCAAAGAGATGTATATATAATAAATGCACAGACTCAAATCGTGGCTTAAAAAGTGTAAGTATGTAATCTATTGCCCTAGTCAACTTTGGAACTAAATCATCATAAAAGTATAGAAATGGTTGAAATCTCTCTCGACCAAATTAAACAACAGTGGTAAAACCATGGACAAAAATCTATCTATATCAAATCTATAAAACATTATTTTTAGTTTCAAAGGATCATAAATCATTCATTTTTGTGCTATGTCTCCTTTTATGAAAGAATCAATTTTAAAAGTTAAAAGTGGGAAAAAATTCCCTTTTAGGAAAATAGTAGAAAACCATATTTTTAGTGGGAATCATACCACTGTTTAATCATACATGTACCAAATATATGTATGCCATCACCAGTATCAAAACAATGCAACTATAAGTGTATGAACGCCAATAGACTAATCCACATCCTTTACAAGTATAAATCGTACATCCAAAGTCCAACTAATATCCAAATCATAGCCTCAGGGTAAATAATTATCCAACATAATAATAAAACCATAATACAGGAAAATCATAATAAATTACGAAGACAAGTAGTAAACGTTATAGTAAAGGGTCATTTGCTTCAACTGTGTCTAACATGCTAGTAACTTAGGGTATTAGGATCCTACATGCATAACAAGTATTTCATCTTATAGGTCAATTCACCTCTCTACTCATTATTTAGGCTAAGTCATCGTAATCTATCCATAATTATTTCCTAACATGAAATATAAGCAATACACCATCTCATGAAGAAAAGAAGATAGAAGCCTACCTCGATGCCAACCGTCAAGTCCTTTAATCATCTATAAATCTTCCACCTTTGTTCCACAATCTCAAAATATTACCAAACAAAAAAAATAATCTACACGTCATAATGATTAAAGTGAGACAATTGTAACGACCCGAGTCTGTACCCCAGATGCTACACGGTTCTTACGACCCCAAAGGACAGCAAGCTAAACCATGACTGATATTTGTTGTGAGCACTGAAACATGATACCGTAATAAATAGGTAAAATAGGCTGACATGCCATAAGGTTCAAAATCTGTAAGTACTGCTAAAGTTTATCAACTGAAATAACAATCTGTAAAATTGAACAATGTCTGAAAACTAGTTTTAAAAGCCTCTAACTGAAACTGTCTGAAACTGGAGTTGATGGAACCCATAGATGAACACCTAACATACCTTAGAATGTTAATTCTTGAAGGTTCTTTGAGAGACTCTTGATTTTTTCTCTTGTTTCTTGAAGTTAGGGTTTAGCCCCTTTTGAGTGAGAATGACTTAATCTTTTAATAATGTGAATAAATGATGAGATAATGGGTTATTTAGGGGTAAATTTTGTGTTTAGAGTAATTAGGGCCATGTAAAAATACCCATTTACCCCTGAGAATGACTTAAAAATTCAGACTGAAAAACCCATATTTAGGCCCTGACGCGACACGCTGCTATCGCGCCAAGCCACTCGAAAATAACAACTGGGAATGTGGCTGGTGGCGCGACACGGTGGAATTGTGTTGCAATACTTGATGGGACCTTGAAGATCAGCACGACATGGTACAATCGCGTTGGCCTACTGAAAATTGACAAATGTGAAATTAAGCTACAACGCAATACACCGGTATCGCGGTTCTTCACTAGAAACTGACAATTGCCATTTTAGCTTACTCCATGATGCACCACTGGCCTAAATTATGGTGTTTAATGACTGAAAATTAAAATAGCCATAACTTCCTACCTGTTTATTGGATTTAGGCAAATTTTATATCGTTGGAAAGCTAATTCAATTTCATATGCAATGACAGGCTCTAAACTGAAAAATACTGAGACTTTCAAAAATTTTATATTGGATAACTTATAAACTGAGAGTTAAGTTAAGATTGAGAAATACGGTGTATTACAATATCTCCCCTTTGGGAACATTCATCCCAGAATGAGACTGATTAAGCTTAGACACTGATAGAGTGAGTTTACATACTAAACATGCATATCTAATGCATGACTATATGACTAAACTATTGAAAAACTAAGCTCTTACATTGAATATGCATATCTGATGCATCGAATTTATGACTGAAGCTACTGACAAGCTAGGTTTTCATACTAAACATGCATATCTGATGCATGAGTACATGACTGGATGAATTCATGAATGCATGAATGAGTATGCAATGGTAATGGATACTAAGTTATGATTATAGCTGAACATGGAACTGAGTAAAGCTAAGGAAGAATATTACCTTATGTTGGATCTGAGGTTGTGGAGAAGAGGTGAGGATACTTTGTTCGTATATCTTCTTCTGATCCCCAAGTAGCTCCCTCAATGGACTGATTCCACCAAAGAGATTTTACTAAGGGAACTTCTTTGTTCCTCAACCTATGAATCTGATGATCGAGACTCTGGAATGGAACCTTTTCAAAAGACAGATCATTCAGAATATTTACTTCCTTTAAAGGAACTATGACTGTTGGGTAACCAATGCATTTTCTTAGCAAGGAGATATGGAATAGTGGATGCACTGAGGCTAGATCTGAAGTCAACTCAAGCTCATAAGCTACCTTTCTAAAATGGTTGAGAGTTTTGTAAATGCTTATATATCGGGGAATGAGCTTTCCCTTCTTGCCTAACCTCTTTACCCCCTTTATGGGAGAGATTTTCAAGAACACAACATCACCAATCTCAAACTCGAGTTCCTTTCTCCGTAAATTTGCATATGATTTCTGTCGTCTTTGGGCAGCCCTAAGTCTTTCTCTGATTAACTAAACTTTCTCTAAGGCATCGAACACTAGCTCAGGCCCTACTACTGTGGCCTCACCTACCTCAAACCAACTAATCAGAGATCTACATCTCCTACCATAGAGAGCTTCAAACGAAGACATCTGAATATTAGACTGATAGATGTTATTATATGCGAATTCTATCAAAGGTAAATGGTCATCCCAACTACCCTTAAAATTGGCAACGCATGCTCTCAGCATATCTTCTAGAGTCTGAATGGTCCTTTCTTCTTGACCATCTATATGAGGGTGGAAGGTTCTACTGAGGTGAACTTGGTTACCAAGACCCTTTTGGAATGCTTTCCAGAAATGAGAGGTAAACTGGGTACCTTTATCTTAGATAATAGTTACTGGAACTTCGTGTAACTTGACCAACTCTCTGATATAGAGTTTAGCGTAGTCCTTTTATGAATCAGAGGTATGAACTGGAAATAAATAAGATAATTTGGTCATCCTATCTACGATAACCCATATAGAATCGTACTAACGACGAGTATGAGGAAAATCCATCACAAAGTCTATGTTCACTTCTTTCCATTTTTATGAGGGAATAATAAACTCCTGCATGGACCCACTAGGTTTTTAGTGCTCAATATTAACTTGCTAGCATATAGAGCACTTAGCTACAAACACTACAATATCCCTTTTCATCCCACTCTACCAATAGGTCTCCCATAGATCGCAGTACATCTTAGTGGCCCCTGGATGAATAGAGTAATGCGCACCATACGCTTCTACAAGAATTCATTACCTCAAGTCATATACACCTAGCACACATAAACGACACTGGCTATGCAACACACAATCTCCGCCTTGGGTGAAAACCTTTACTTTCTGCTCTCTGACTGACCCTTTAAACTTAACTAGATTGGGAACACTATCCTGCTTTTCCTTCACCTTGGAAACTAGAGAGGATTCGGAACTATTCTGAACCCACACACTAACTTCTGTTAAATCGACTAAGAGGACACCTAGTCGAGCAAGATGATGAACTCCTGAACTAAATTCTTCTCCCTATCCTTAACATGAGCAACACTACCCATAGAAAGTCTACTAAGGGAATAAACCACTACATTGGCTTTGCCCGGATGATAAAGAACACTTATATCATAATCTTTTAATAATTCTAACCACCTTCTCTGACGCAAATTCAAATATTTCTTAGAAAAGTCATACTTTAATCTCTTGTGATCTATGAACATATTTACATGCACCCCATACAAATAGTGCCTCCAAATTTTTAAGGCAAACACTACAGCTGCTAACTCGAGATCAAGAGTAAAATAATTCTTCTCATGGGGCTTAAGTTGTCTGGAGGCATAGGCTATGACCTTACCTCTCTACATGAGGACCCAACCCAAACCTACTCTGGATGCATCACAGTATACAACAAACGCGTTTGAACCATCTAATAGAGTGAAAAAGGGGCTGAGGTGAGTTGAGTCTTCAACACCTGAAAACTCTTCTCGCAAGAATCTGACCACTGAAATTGGACTTTCTTCTGAGTCAATCTAGACATGGGGGATGGAATAGATGAAAACCCTACAACAAACCTGCATTAATAGCCAGCTAAACCTAAGAAACTCCTGATATCTGATGGAGAAATGGGTCTAGGTCAGTTTCTCACCACTTCAGTCTTTCGAGGATCAACTCTAATGCCATCACCGGAAATAATATGACCAAGGAATGCTACTGACCTTAGCTAAAATTTGAACTTACTGAATTTTGCAAACAACTGATGAGTTCTGATGTACGATTCTGAAGTAATCTACATGATCATTCTCACTACGAGAATAGGCAAGAATGTAATTGATGAAGACTATAACGAACATGTCCAAGTACTATTTGAACACACAATTTATTAAGTCCATGAAAGTTGTTGGGGCATTAGTAAGACCAAAGGACATGAATAGATACTTGAAGTGACCATACCAGGTTCTGAAAGCTATTTTTGGAATTTTACATTCTTTTACTCTGAGATGATGATAGCATGATCTGAGGTCTATCTTAGAAAAGTAACTAGCGGCCTAAAGTTGGTCAAACAAGTCATCGATTCTGGGAAGTGGATATTTATTCTGGACTATGACTTTGTTCAACTGATGGTAGTCAATATATATTTTGAGAGAACCATTTTTCTTACACACGAATAAAACTGGTGCACCCCACGGGGAGACACTGGGTCTGGTGAATCCCTCATCTTGGAGATCTTTCAACTGTTATTTTAACTCTTTGAGTTCTGATGGAGTGGTTCTATATGGCAGAATAAATATGGTATGAGTATCTGGAAGAAGGTCTATTCCAAAGTCAATTTCCCTAATGCAAGGAACTCCAGGAAGATCTTCGGGAAACACATTGAGAATTCATTTACTACTAAAACTGACTCAAGAGTTGGAGTTTTTGAGTTAGAGTTTTTGACTCTCATAAGATGATAGACATATCCCTTGGATATCATTTTTCTCGCTCTAAGGTATGAAATCAATTGACCCTTAAGCGTTGTGGTACTACCTCTCCATTCAAGCACCGGTTCATTTGGAAACTGAAAATGAACTATTCTATTTCTAAAATAAACTAAGGAATAACATTAGTAGAGCCAATCTATGTCAAGAATGACGTCAAAATCTGTTATCTCTAGCTCTACAAGGTCTGTTGTAGTAACTTTCTGAGATATCATAACAGGATAGTTCCTGTATACCCATTGGGCTATGATATATTTACCCAATGAGGTAGAAACTGAGAAAGTCTCTACAAGGATTTTTGGACTAACTCCAAAGTTAACGTCTATATAAGGAGTTACGAAAGATAAAGAAGCTCCTGGATCCAGCAAGGCACAAACAGGTAAATGGAAGATCTGTAACATACCATTGACCACATCAGGAGAATTTTCCTAATCTTGTATGGACTAAAGTGCATAAATCCTATTTGGGTGTTTCCCACTGGTGGTACTGGAAGCGGCACCCTGCTGATTCGGGCAACCTGACTGAGCTGAAGAATGAGTATGCTGACCCTGAGAACCTAACTGAGGACAATCTCTGACTCTGTGGCCTGGCTTTCCACACCCAAAAAAAACATCACTGCCACCTCTGTAGACACCCTAGTCTCTGGCATATTTCTGACTAAGAGGATATATTCGAGTACTGCTAACACTACCCTAAGATTTAGAGCCTGGCGCCCTATCGTTGTTACCATTTCTAATCTTAAGTACTGGAGCAATGGCTGATAATGGAGCTAGAGCTGATGATTTTGGATGAAATTGGAAATGGTTACTGCCCTCTAACTTAGGCTGATTGAAATTAAAGCTACCTATTCTAGCTCTCTTATTTTGCCTCTCTCTCTCTTTTTGATCTTAGCCTCTTTTATCTGCTGAGTATGGACCATGATCCTGGATATGTCTATTTCCTTAGTTTGCATTGTTGTTATACACTTCTTAATTATACTATCTAATACCCCAGATATGAACTTACTTATTCTGGACCTGCTGTTTGCTACTACATGGGGAACAATCCTAGCTAACTAAGTAAACTTGAGGGAATACTCTTTCATTCTTATACTACATTGCTTGAGATTGATGAACTCCAACACCTTAGTTTCTCTCATCTCTAAGGGAAAGAATCTCTCTAGGAAAGTAGTAGCAAACTCTTCCACTCTATGGGCTTTGCATTTGTGCCCCTGTCTACCTTCTACTGCTTAAACCACGTATGAGCTACATCTTGTAGCTAATAGGTATCTAACTCAGCACTCTCACTATAAGTTACTTCCATAATATCTGTGACTTTCTAAACCTGATCGAGGAACTCCTATGGATCCTCTTCTGATATAGATCTTGAGAATAGGGAAGGATTCATTTTGATGAAGTTCAAAATCCTTGTTGCAGTAGTATTGGCCATTGGATTGACCGGAACAATAGTTGGCCATTCATTGTGAGCTGCTATGGAGTTGGCTAAAGTAGTGAATGCAACTTTAAATTCTACATGGGAGACATGCTCATCCAGGGGATTTACCTGAACAGGCTAAGGTGCTGACTGATTTCTGGTTCTCATATTCCTTAGCCCTTTTGGGAGGTATGTTCTATAAATAAATAGGAGAAAACAGATTAGACTGAGCGTTTGACTTTAGATCAAGCTCACTCGCACGACATGAATACTGAAAGAAGGGAAACTATTACCTAAAACATCTCATAGCCTCTTATCCATAAGTGTGGCGCACGACACACCCATGCACAAGACTCTAGTAGATGTGGCTTTCAGACTTCCTTGGACACTGTTGAACCTTAGTTTTTCATACCAAGTTTGTAACACCCCGAGTCTGTACCTTGAACGCTACACAGTTCTTACGACCCCAAAGGACCATAAGCTAACATATGACTGATATCTGCTGTGAGTACTAAAACATGATATTGTAATAAATATGGAAAATAGGCTAACATGACAAAAGGCTCAAAATCTATAAGTAATGATAAAGTGTATCAACTGAAATAACAATCTGTAAAAGTGAACACTATCTGAAAACTAGTTTGAAAAGCCTCTAACTGAAATTGTCTAAAAGTGGAGTTGATGGGACAATCCCCCAACTAACTCCATTTACTGAAATATTAAGTCTACTGAAATAATGAAATAAGAGAATATACTCACTGCTAATCTACTGTTGCTGGCTAAATCTAAGACTATCTATGCGCGATCGAGAACCTAAGCATCTGAACCTATGATACGAGACATCATAGCGCAAAGAAAGAGTTTGTGTTAGTAGGTGGAATGTAGTAGTATACTAGATGAGGTAAGGGTTAATATAAATGTATAATAACTAACTATAAGATATAAAGTAACTGAACGTGAGAGTGCATGGATAACTGATCCTGCTGTAAACTAAGTATGCACTAATGTACATATAAATAAATACTATGACTAAGCTTGTCTGAAGCTAAGTCCAGAGTTCTGATACTGAGTAACTGATATTTGAAGCTACTGATAACTTAGTTACAGATACTAATTGATTGTATCTGAAAGTCCTGATTCTATAGAACTAAACTTATTTCTATTCTGAAAAATGAGACTGAGACTATGGGAGGTAATCATCTAACCGACATGCCCCAAATAAGATAACTGAGTTGGGGTCTAACCTATGACCCCAGCTGGAAGGGTGTCAGTACTGTGCCATGATGGGTAATGACACTTAAGAGTTACCCTCATTTGATAGGTACTCTAATGAGAATGGTGGAACCCTCATCTGACAGGTTAAAACATCTCATCAACCCTCAACTGGAAGGTTTGATGTCTCAACCTACGCTAGATACGTATTTCTAGAATGCAAGGACTTCTTCTAGAGATCACACCCTCTACTGGCAGGTGAGCCCCCATCCTTGGGTTCACTCGGTGCTGAACCCTACTCCCAACTAAACGACACTGAACTGAGTATACTGAACTGGTATGGACAGATACTAAGCTTATTGAGTTTTCCTAAGTTTGGTAACTGACTGAGTTCTATGGAGTTATGTGACTGGCTGAGAGTAATACTGATTGAGACATGACTGAGATTCTTTATCTAACACTGTCTCTAGGAACACAGCTAAATTGTGTGGTATTGAATACCCCTAGGACTCAATAGCATGAAAAAAAAATCATAATATACTTTTGACAGTCATAACAATTTATACTTGTCCATAGATCACTCATAGAGGCATTTAATGAAACAATTGTAATGCATCTACTTATACATGAATGGGGAATACATGCTATCATGTTATAATGCCATTATTTCATTCATATAGGCATGTTATCAAACACATGGAGAGCATGCTTTGGGTATAGAAAAATCATAACATATAGTTATCATGGCTACATATCATATAGTACACATACAATGATTTATTTCATAAAAGTATGTAATTTAATCATGGACTAAAACACAAAAGTAACATGGACATGAATTCAATTCAATTCAAGCATGGAAGTTCATAATTCAATAATCTTATATTTTGAAAACGGATTCGTGGACTATGGGTGAAAGTAACCCATAGATGAACACCTAACATACCTTGGATTGTTAATTCTTGAAGGATCATGGAGAGAATGATACGGTTGGGGCAGCCTCCACAGGTACACGGCCTTTCACACGAAGCCAAGCTCGGGAATTACAAAAACTCCAAGCTTTGTTCATGCAAATAGCCGTGTGTGAGTTGGTGATTGAACCAACCAAGGACCTAAACGTTTTTATGTGTGAAGAGAGGTCTTAATGTGTAATAAACTACTCTTCAAGGTTGGCACAAGAAGCAAGGGCGGATGGGTCATTTTACCCCTTTTGTTTGTAGTATAAATAGAACATGTTAGAGAGTTATTCCTTAGTTTTTGAATGCTGATTTTGTAACCTAAAAACACTAAACATTTCGGCTCTCTCTTCCACTCTTAGAAGCCGTCCCTATTATCTCACAAGTAGAGGGATACTTGTGTTGTCTCTTTGGCTAGAAACAAGGGTTTTGAGGTCGTTGAGTGCCTCTTGGTCCTCGTAAGAACTTGGTGTTTATATTCATTAGACTTAGGGTCCTCTCTTGATGTTAGGGTTCTTAGTTTCTTGAATGTTATATGACAAGTTATCTATCTTTCTTTATCTTGTTGTTGTTGTTGATTTTGTTATCTTAAAGTCTAGTGAAGCCGTGTGGGGCACTTTTCGATTCACTAGCATTGTTATCTATCTTGTTGTTCTTGTGTTGTTGGACTGAAAAACCGAAACTTAAACTTGTTGTTCTTGTGTTGTTGGACTGAAATCCGAGCCTACTTGAAGCTCTTGGTGTTGTTGGTTTGATTTTGTATCATTTGGTATCAAAGCGAGACCGGTTGTTTTCCAACATAACCCATCTTGGGCTAGTTCACGGCTTAAACAAACAACACCAAAAAGAAATTCTGAAAATCTGTCCATTAAAAGTTGAAACCAAGAATGATGTTGTATGTTTAGATCTAGGTGTTATTTTGCTTGTTTAGTGAGTTTCTAGTGTTGGTTTCTTTCTCACCAACACTAAGGTGTATAGATCCAAAAGTTGAGCTTGAAAACTTGAACATTGTGTAGTGACTTGAAGTGGCCGAAAGTTGTATGTTGTTGATAACCAAAAGAAAAATCGGTGGTTGTGTGTTTATGTGCTAAAGAAGTTGATGAAGTTTGTTGAGGTGTTCATCTTTTGAACTTGTTCATCTTGTTCATCTTGTTGTGTGCTCAAGTTGTAAGACAAGCTATAAAGTTGTTGTGAAAGACTTGCACCCATCACCTTCTAGTCTTGTCAATCACTTTTCCCTAATTCAAGGAGCCTTGTTTTGTGGGATTAGTCAACCAAACCTCACTTTCTTGAGTTTGAAAAGGGTGAAATACTACAAGATTTTATTTTTCCCACCAAAACACTTTGCAAACTATAACAAGTTGTGTGAATATTAACACAAAAAAAAAGAGAAGAAGAACGTGTGGAACCATTGCATGCTGCCACGTCACAATAAGCTCAACTTAGGATATTCTTTGGTTGCTAATTGTTGATCCTTGGTTTCCCGTACTTGGTCCTAGAACTAATTAACAAACTAGTACATTCCTACTAGGTTGTCAACTAGTTCCTTGAACCGTTTGTTCGTGTCAACGATTATTTGAGTGCTTTTATTCATTTGAATGAATTACTGATTTTTGACTCTAGTCCGACAAGAATTCTTTGAGTCTTCAAACAAGAATCCATTCCGGATAAGAGCTTACTCATACCTTAAAAATTTCACGGTTACTAGCCAATTATACAACACTTGTGGAACACGAACTTGTGGTGAACTAAAGCGGATAATATCTTGACAATGGAAGGAGCTACGTCTCATAATGTGGATACTAATGCCCTTGATTCTATGAGGGTCACTCTTGAGGCCGTTACCCGGACACTTGAAAGGTTGAATTAAGAATTTGGGGCCGTGAGAGGGGACTTGGCAGCAATAAAGGGGGAAGTGTCGACTATTAGTGGGACATTAGTACAAGTGGAGAGTGAAAGGAACTCTCGTTCTTCTACTCCTCTTCATGTATCTACCAATGGTCATGATAGGACCTCCTCCGCAACCATCACCCCCGAAACAGTCCACCAAATGCTAAATGCACCCCAAGCTCCACTAAATACCGCAAGCCAAACTACCTATTTTCCTCCAAACCGAGACCCCACTAGACCACTACATTTCCAAGCCCCTCCAATTCCACAAGAGGGATTTGGACGCCAAGTACCTCCACTAAATCCGAACCCTCCATTCCAAGCTCCATTAACCCAAAGACCGCAAATTCCAAATCCTCTGAATCAAAACGGCCAAGGCCGACCAGCCCACTTTGAAGGATACGGTAGAGAGGAGTATGAAGGAGATGGAGCCTTTGATGATGCTTATATGAGGGAGGAGAAGTTAAGAGGGGGTCGAGGAGAACCTAGGAGATACCGGGGGTATGGAGATAGGGGAAACCGACACCAAGAGAGAGACGTAGGCATCAACACCATCAAGTTGAGCCTACCCATCTTTAAGGGTGAAAGTGACCCCGAGACCTACTTAACTTGGGAATCATCTTGTGACAAAGTTTTCCAAGTTAATGACATCTCGGAAGAAAAAAAGAGTTGCTACGCTATAGCTCACCTCGAGGGCTATGCTAACACTTGGTGAGAGTATGTTAAACGATTTGGTAATGAATTAGTTGATGGGCAGCCACCACCTTGGTATCGGTTGAGGTATTTGATGAGACAACGATACCTTCCCGAGAGATATCGTCATGAGTTGCTTGCTAGATTATATGGCTTGCGGCAAGGAGGCAAGAGTGTGATGGCCTATTTTGACGAGTTCCAACAACTCATGTTGAAACTTGATCATCGTGGGGAGCAAATCAGTCACGACATCATCCGGTTCAAGTGTGGGTTGAACAAAGAGATCTCCACTCATTTGACTCTTCACCAGTTTGAAACCATTGACGGTATATTCCAAGCGGCCCTTGAGATTGAAAGGGAACTTAAGGAGAGATCATCCTTCAAGGCAAGGGTACAAACCCCCTCGGGTTGGCCCAAAAACAAGGACCAACCCGCCCCTACAAAGCTGCCTGAGTCCAAAACAGTCCCTAAATTCCCTCCGAAACCGGAGGCTCACAAATATCCCAACCCAAAGGGGTTCCAATGCTTCAAGTGCCAAGGTTGGGGGCATAAGTCCAATGAATGTCCGAACCGGCGCAATGTGATCCTACGAGAAGGGAAAGTGTACTACCTTGGTGAGGAGGTGGTTGCTGAAAGAGGGGAGGATGAGGCCGAGCCTCAAGATGGAGAGGGAGCTGAAAATGGGCCGAATGATGATGAATTAGATGGTAGTGAAGATGTCTATCCACAAGAAGGGGAGTGTGTGGTTCCAAACTTTATGGTTAGACGTGTCATGATTAGTAAGGCGATAGATGACCCGAGTCAAAGGGAAAATCTATTCCATACTAAGTGTCTTGTAAAGGGGAGTGTGTGCACCTTGGTGATTGATAGTGGTAGTTGTACAAATGTTGCGAGCCATGCTATGGTAAATTTCTTGAAGCTACCAACTACACTACACACTAGTCCTTACAAGCTACAATGGTTGAACGATTGTGGTGAATTAAAGGTCACAAGGCAATGTGTGATTCGGTTTAAGGTGGGAAACTACCACGATGAAGTGCTTTGTGACGTGATCCCAATGCAAGCATGTCACTTGTTGTTAGGTAGACCATGGCAATATGATAGGTCTACTAAACACGATGGGAGGTCCAACCGGTATACGCTTGAGAAGGATGGCCGAAAGGTCACACTTCATCCTCTTTCACCCTTCCAAGTAAATGAGTGGCATCAAAAGATGAGAGAGTTGAAGGGAAAGGGGAAGGAATCCGGAAAGGGAGAAAAGGGGGGGAATGCCGTAGGTGAGGAAGTAGGGACATCCGAGGCTGTCCCAATGACAAGGGAGATGGAAAACGTAGTGATGTTGGCTAGGAGGAAAGAACTCTTCGTGGACCATGATGAAAACAAGCCGATGTTACTTTTGGCCCATTGTTTTAATACTAACCCCACTAATTCTTCCATTTTCCCTTTGATTTCTTGTGTGTTGCAGGAGTATGAAGATGTATTTCCTCAAGAACTTCCGCAAGGATTGCCCCTACTTCGGGGAATTGAGCACCAAATTGATTTGGTGCCGGGTTCACAACTTCCAAACAAACCGGCCTATAGGAGCAATCCCATGGACACTAAGGAGCTTGAAATACAAGTTGAGGAGCTTCTCAACAAGGGATACATCAAGGAAAGCATGAGTCCGTGTGCTGTTCCGGTGCTTTTGGTACCGAAGAAGGACGGAACTTGGCGCATGTGCGTCGATTGTAGAGCCATCAATAAAATCACTATAAGGTATCGTCATCCAATCCCTAGACTAGATGATATGTTATATGAGCTCCACGGATCTTGTTTGTTTTCTAAAGTGGACCTTAGGAGTGGCTATCACCAAATTCGCATGCAACCCGGTGATGAGTGGAAGACCGCATTCAAGACCAAATTCGGTCTATATGAGTGGCTGGTCATGCCCTTCGGCCTTACCAATGCTCCTAGCACCTTTATGAGGCTAATGAATCATGTAATGAAGCCTTATATTGGAAAGTTTGTGGTGGTTTACTTTGATGATGTGTTGGTGTATAGTAAATCTAATGATGATCATGTAATGCATTTGAGATGTGTGTTTGATGTGCTCCGAAAGGAGAAGCTGTATGCCAACATGGAGAAGTGTTCTTTTGGTGTTGATAAGGTTATATTCTTGGGTTTTGTCGTGAGCTCAAGGGGTGTGAAAGTGGACGATTCCAAGATAGACTCTATTCAAAGTTGGCCGACCCCTAAAACTATTGGAGAAATCCGAAGTTTCCACGGGTTGGCAAGCTTTTATAGGAGGTTTGTCAAAGGATTTAGTTCCATAACAGCCCCCTTGACCTAGGTAATTAGAAAGGACGGACCCTTTAAATGGGGTGATGAGCAGGCTAGGGCTTTTGAGGCCTTGAAAGCTACGCTCATCTCGGCGCCTTTATTGCAATTGCCCGATTTTGATAAGATGTTTGAAGTAGAGTGTGATGCTAGTAAGGTTGGCATCGGGGCTGTTTTGATGCAAGAAGGTAAGCCCGTTGCTTATTTCAGTGAAAAGCTCAAAGGGGCAACTCTTAATTACTCAACTTATGATTTGGAGTTGTACGCCCTTGTTAGAGCTTTGGGAAATTGGCAACATTATTTGTGGCCTAAGGAGTTTGTGATACGAACGGATCATGAGTCGTTGAAACACCTTAAGATCCAAGACAAGTTGAATAGGCGTCATGCTAAGTGGATTGAGTTCATCGAGACTTTCCCTTATGTAATTCATTACAAAAGGGGAAAGGAAAATGTTGTTGCCGATGCCTTGTCTAGGAAGCATGTGCTTGTTGCTACCTTGTCTTTGAAATTGATGGGTTTTGAGAGCTTGCGGTTGTTGTATCCCGAGTATCCTACCTTTGCTCCTATTTTTAGTGAATGCGAAGAGTGGGGAAGGGACCGTTGGCTTAAGGAGAATGACCATTCCTCCTACTCTCGGTTCGATGGGTATTTGTTCAAAGGGAGGAGGTTGTGTGTTCCTTCTAGTTCTTGGAGGGAATTATTTGTGAGGGAGTCCCATGACGGAGGCCTCATGGGGCAATTTGGGGTAGACAAGACCCTCGGAATCTTAGAGGAGTACTTCTATTGGCCCAAAATGCGCAAAGACGTCACTAAAATTTGTAGTCAATGCGTGGCCTGCCGGAGTGCGAAATCTCGTCTCCTACCTCAAGGATTATACACCCCACTCCCTACTCCCCTTAGACCTTGGTTGGACATTTCGATGGATTTTGTTTTGGGGCTGCCAAGGACTAGAAAGGGCCGAGATAGCATTTTTGTTATTGTTGATAGATTCTCTAAAATGGCTCATTTTATTCCATGTGCTAAAACCGAGGATGCTCGTAGTGTAGCTTCATTATTTGTTGAACATGTTGTATAGCTTCACGGGGTACCGAGGACTATTGTGAGCGATAGGGACTCCAAGTTCCTAAGTCTCTTTTGGAAGTTCATGTGGGGTAGGCTTGGAACGAAGTTACTTTTCTCCACGTCTTGCCACCCACAAACCGATGGCCAAACGGAGGTAGTAAATAGAAACTTAGGGTCTATGCTACGTTCTATGGTTAAAGGTAAACTGACTTCATGGGAAGATCACCTACCCTTGGTGGAATTTGCATACAACCGGGTAATACATTCGAGCACGGGAATGACTCCCTTTGAATGTGTTTACGGCCTGAATCCCCTTACCCCTTTAGATCTCACTCCTTTGTCTAGTGATCTCATGACCAGCTTAGATGGAAATAAAAGAGCCGAGGCAATGAAGAAAATGCATGAGACGGTGCGGATCAAGCTTGAAAAGAAGAACCAAGAGGTTGCAAAAAGGGTAAACAAAGGGAGAAGAAGGCTTGTGCTTGAACCCGGAGATTGGGTGTGGGTGCATCTTCGAAAGGATCGGTTTTCAGCTCAAAGGAAGTACAAATTGCTTCCAAGGGGTGATGGTCCTTTCCAAGTACTTGAGAGAATCAATGACAACGCCTACAAGATTGACCTTCCACCGGAATATCAAGTGCACAACACTTTCAACGTTGGTGATCTCTCCCTCGTGGATGCGGTTGAAGATGACCAAATGCTGAATTTGAGGTCAAATTCCTCTCAAGATGGAGAGGATGATACGGTTGGGGCAGCCTCCACAGGTACACGGCCTTTCACACGAAGCCAAGCTCGGGAATTACAAAAACTCCAAGCTTTGTTCATGCAAATAGCCGTGTGTGAGTTGGTGATTGAACCAACCAAGGACCTAAACGTTTTTATGTGTGAAGAGAGGTCTTAATGTGTAATAAACTACTCTTCAAGGTTGGCACAAGAAGCAAGGGCGGATGGGTCATTTTACCCCTTTTGTTTGTAGTATAAATAGAACATGTTAGAGAGTTATTCCTTAGTTTTTGAATGCTGATTTTGTAACCTAAAAACACTAAACATTTCGGCTCTCTCTTCCACTCTTAGAAGCCGTCCCTATTATCTCACAAGTAGAGGGATAGTCCTCTCTTGATGTTAGGGTTCTTAGTTTCTTGAATGTTATATGTCAAGTTATCTATCTTTCTTTATCTTGTTGTTGTTGTTGATTTTGTTATCTTAAAGTCTAGTGAAGCCGTGTGGGGCTCTTTTCGATTCACTAGCATTGTTATCTATCTTGTTGTTCTTGTGTTGTTGGACTGAAAAACCGAAACTTAAACTTGTTGTTCTTGTGTTGTTGGACTGAAATCCGAGCCTACTTGAAGCTCTTGGTGTTGTTGGTTTTATTTTGTATCAGAGAATCTGTATTTTTGCTCTTGTTTCTTGAAGATAGGGTTTAAACCTTTTGAGAGAGAATGACTTAATCTTTGAATAATGTGAATAAATGATGAGATAATGGGTTATTTAGGGGTAAATTTCGTGTTTAGTCTAATTAGGGCTGTGGAAAAATACCCATTTACCCTTAAGAATGACTTATGATACGTTTGGGGAAGCCTCCACAGGTACTGATACAAAATCAAACCAACAACACCAAGAGCTTCAAGTAGGCTCGGATTTCAGTCCAACAACACAAGAACAACAAGTTTAAGTTTCGGTTTTTCAGTCCAACAACACAAGAACAACAAGATAGATAACAATGCTAGTGAATCGAAAAGAGCCCCACACGGCTTCACTAGTCTTTAAGATAACAAAATCAACAACAACAACAAGATAAAGAAAGATAGATAACTTGACATATAACATTCAAGAAACTAAGAACCCTAACATCAAGAGAGGACCCTAAGTCTAATGAATATAAACACCAAGTTCTTACGAGGACCAAGAGGCACTCAACGACCTCAAAACCCATGTTTCTAGCCAAAGAGACAACACAAGTATCCCTCTACTTGTGAGCTAATAGGGGTGGCTTGCAAGAGTGAGAGAGAGAGAGAAATGTTTAGTGTTTTTAGGTTACAAAAATCAGCATTCAAAAACTAAGGAATAACTCTCTAACATGTTCTATTTATACTACAAACAAAAGGGGTAAAATGACCCATCCGCCCTTGCTTCTTGTGCGACCTTGAAGAGTAGTTTATAACACATTAAGACCTCTCTTCACACATAAAAACGTTTAGGTCCTTGGTTGGTTCAATCACCAACTCACACACGGCCATTTGCATGAACAAAGTTTGGAGTTTTTGTAATTCCCGAGCTTGGCTTCGTGTGAAAGGCCGTGTACCTGTGGAGGCTGCCCCAACCGTATCATCCTCTCCATATTGAGAGGAATTTGACCTCAAATTCAGCATTTGGTCATCTTCAACCGCATCCACGAGGGAGAGATCACAAACGTTGAAAGTGTTGTGCACTTGATATTCCGGTGGAAGGTCAATCTTGTAGGCGTTGTCATTGATTCTCTCAAGTACTTGGAAAGGACCATCACCCCTTGGCAGCAATTTGGACTTCCTTTGAGCTGGAAACCGATCCTTTCGAAGATGCACCCACACCCAATCTCCGGGTTCAAGCACAAGCCTTCTTCTCCCTTTGTTTACCCTTTTTGCAACCTCTTGGTTCTTCTTTTCAAGCTTGATCCGCACCGTCTCATGCATTTTCTTCATTGCCTCGGCTCTTTTATTTCCATCTAAGATGGTCATGAGATCACTAGACAAAGGAGTGAGATCTGAAGGGGTAAGGGGATTCAGGCCGTAAACACATTGAAAGGGAGTCATTCCCGTGATCGAATGTATTACCCGGTTGTATGCAAATTCCACCAAGGGTAGGTGATCTTCCCATGAAGTCAGTTTACCTTTAACCATAGAACGTAGCATAGACCCTAAGGTTCTATTTACTACCTCCGTTTGGCCATCGGTTTGTGGGTGGCAAGACGTGGAGAAAAGTAACTTCGTTCCAAGCCTACCCCATATGGACTTCCAAAAGAGACTTAGGAACTTGGAGTCCCTATCGCTCACAATAGTCCTCGGTACCCCGTGAAGCTTTACAACATGTTCAACAAATAATAAAGCTACACTACGAGCATCCTCGGTTTTAGCACATGGAATAAAATGAGCCATTTTAGAGAATCTATCAACAATAACAAAAATGCTATCTCGGCCCTTTCTAGTCCTTGGCAGCCCCAAAACAAAATCCATCGAAATGTCCAACCAAGGTCTAAGGGGAGTAGGGAGTGGGGTGTATAATCCTTGAGGTAGGAGATGAGATTTCGCACTCCGGCAGGCCACGCATTGACTACAAATTTTAGTGACGTCTTTGCGCATTTTGGGCCAATTGAAGTTCTCCTCTAAGATTCCGAGGGTCTTGTCTACACCAAAGTGCCCCATGAGGCCTCCGTCATGGGCCACCCTCACAAATAATTCCCTCCAAGAACTAGAAGGAACACACAACCTCCTCCCTTTGAACAAATACCCATCGAACCGAGAGTAGGAGGAATGGTCATTCTCCTTAAGCCAACGGTCCCTTCCCCACTCTTCGCATTCCCTAAAAATAGGAGAAAAGGTAGGATCCTCGGGATACAACAACCGCAAGCTCTCAAAACCCATCAATTTCGAAGACAAGGTAGCAACAAGCACACGCTTCCTAGACAAGGCATCGGCAACAACATTTTCCTTTCCCCTTTTGTAATGAATTACATAAGGGAAAGTCTCGATGAACTCAATCCACTTAGCATGACGCCTATTCAACTTGTCTTGTCTCTTAAGGTGTTTCAACGACTCATGATCCGTTCGTATCACAAACTCCTTAGGACACAAATAATGTTGCCAATTTCCCAAAGCTCTAACAAGGGCGTACAACTCCAAATCATAAGTTGAGTAATTAAGAGTTGCCCCTTTGAGCTTTTCACTGAAATAAGCAACGGGCTTACCTTCTTGCATCAAAACAGCCCCGATGCCAACCTTACTAGCATCACACTCTACTTCAAACATCTTATCAAAATCGGGCAATTGCAATAAAGGCGCCGAGATGAGCGTAGCTTTCAAGGCTTCAAATGCCCTAGCCTGCTCATCACCCCATTTAAAGGGTCCGTCCTTTCTAATTACCTCGGTCAAGGGGGCTGCTATGGAACTAAATCCTTTGACAAACCTCCTATAAAAGCTTGCCAACCCGTGGAAACTTCGGATTTCTCCAATAGTTTTAGGGGTCGGCCAACTTCGAATAGAGTCTATCTTGTAATCGTCCACTTCCACACCCCTTGAGCTCACGACAAAACCCAAGAATATAACCTTATCAACACCAAAAGAACACTTCTCCATGTTGGCATACAGCTTCTCCTTTCGGAGCACATCAAACACACATCTCAAATGCATTACATGATCATCAATAGATTTACTATACACCAACACATCATCAAAGTAAACCACCACAAACTTTCCAATATAAGGATTCATTACATGATTCATTAGCCTCATAAAGGTGCTAGGAGCATTGGTAAGGCCGAAGGGCATGACCAGCCACTCATAGACCGAATTTGGTCTTGAATGCGGTCTTCCACTCATCACCGGGTTGCATGCGAATTTGGTGATAGCCACTCCTAAGGTCCACTTTTGAAAACAAACAAGATCCGTGGAGCTCATCTAACATATCATCTAGTCTAGGGATTGGATGACGATACCTTATAGTGATTTTGTTGATGGCTCTACAATCGACGCACATGCGCCAAGTTCCGTCCTTCTTCGGTACCAAAAGCACCGGAACAGCACACGGACTCATGCTTTCCTTGATGTATCCCTTGTTGAGAAGCTCCACAACTTGTCTTTCAATCTCCTTAGTGTCCATGGGATTGCTCCTATAGGCCGGTTTGTTTGGAAGTTGTGAACCCGGCACCAAATCAATTTGGTGCTCAATTCCCCGAAGTGGGGGCAATCCTTGCGGAAGTTCTTGAGGAAATACATCTTCATACTCCTGCAACACACAAGAAATCAAAGGGTAAATGGAAGAATTAGTGGGGTTAGTATTAAAACAATGGGCCAAAAGTAACATCGGCTTGTTTTCATCATGGTCCACGAAGAGTTCTTTCCTCCTAGCCAACATCACTACGTTTTCCATCTCCCTTGTCGTTGGGACAGCCTCGGATGTCCCTACTTCCTCACCTACGACATTCCCCCCCTTTTCTCCCATTCCGGATTCCTTCCCCTTTCCCTTCAACTCTCTCATCTTTTGATGCCACTCATTTACTTGGGAGGGTGAAAGAGGATGAAGTGTGACCTTTCGGCCATCCTTCTCAAGCGTATACCGGTTGGACCTCCCATCGTGTTTAGTAGACCTATCATATTGCCATGGTCTACCTAACAACAAGTGACATGCTTGCATTGGGATCACGTCACAAAGCACTTCATCGTGGTAGTTTCCCACCTTAAACCGAATCACACATTGCCTTGTGACCTTTAATTCACCACAATCGTTCAACCATTGTAGCTTGTAAGGACTAGTGTGTAGTGTAGTTGGTAGCTTCAAGAAATTTACCATAGCATGGCTCGCAACATTTGTACAACTACCACTATCAATCACCAAGGTGCACACACTCCCCTTTACAAGACACTTAGTATGGAATAGATTTTCCCTTTGACTCGGGTCATCTATCGCCTTACTAATCATGACACGTCTAACCAAAAAGTTTGGAACCACACACTCCCCTTCTTGTGGATAGACATCTTCACTACCATCTACTTCATCATCATTCGGCCTATTTTCAGCTCCCTCTCCATCTTGAGGCTCGGCCTCATCCTCCACCCTTTCGGAAACCACCTCCTCACCAAGGTAGTACACTTTCCCTTCTCGTAGGATCACATTGCGCCGGTTCGGACATTCATTGGCCTTATGCCCCCAACCTTGGCACTTGAAGCATTGGAACCCCTTTGGGTTGGGATATTTGTGAGCCTCCGGTTTCGGAGGGAATTTAGGGACTGTTTTGGACTCGGGCAGCTTCGTAGGGGCGGGTTGGTCCTTGTTTTTGGGCCAACCCTAGGGGGTTTGTACCCTTGCCTTGAAGGATGATCTCTCCTTAAGTTCCCTTTCAATCTCAAGGGCCGCTTGGAATATACCGTCAATGGTTTCAAATCGGTGAAGGGTCAAATGAGTGGAGATCTCTTTGTTCAACCCACACTTGAACCGGATGATGTCATGACTGATTTGCTCCCCACGATGATAAAGTTTCAACATGAGTTGTTGGAACTCGTCAAAATAGTCCATCACACTCTTGCCTCCTTGCCGCAAGCCATATAATCTAGCAAGCAACTCATGACGATATCTCTCGGGAAGGTATCATTGTCTCATCAAATACCTCAACCGATACCAAGGTTGATACGGTTGGGGCAGCCTCCACAGGTACATGGCCTTTCACACGAAGCCAAGCTCGGGAATTACAAAAACTCTAAGCTTTGTTCATGCAAATGGCCGTGTGTGAGTTGGTGATTGAACCAACCAAGGACCTAAACGTTTTTATGTGTGAAGAGAGGTCTTAATGTGTAATAAACTACTCTTCAAGGTTGGCACAAGAAGCAAGGGCGGATGGGTCATTTTACCCCTTTTGTTTGTAGTATAAATAGAACATGTTAGAGAGTTATCCCTTAGTTTTTGAAAGCTGATTTTGTAACCTAAAGATACTAAACATTTCGGCTCTCTCTTCCACTCTTAGAAGCCGCCCCTATTATCTCACAAGTAGAGGGATACCTGTGTTGTCTCTTTGGCTAGAAACAAGGGTTTTGAGGTCGTTGAGTGCCTCTTGGTCCTCGTAAGAACTTGGTGTTTATATTCATTAGACTTAGGGTCCTCTCTTGATGTTAGGGTTCTTAGTTTCTTGAATGTTATATATCAAGTTATCTATCTTTCTTTATCTTGTTGTTGTTGTTGATTTTGTTATCTTAAAGTCTAGTGAAGTCGTGTGGGGCTCTTTTCGATTCACTAGCATTGTTATCTATCTTGTTGTTCTTGTGTTGTTGGACTGAAAAACCGAAACTTAAACTTGTTGTTCTTGTGTTGTTGGACTGAAATCCGAGCCTACTTGAAGCTCTTGGTGTTGTTGGTTTGATTTTGTATCATTTGGTATCAAAGCGAGACCGGTTGTGTTCCAACATAACCCATCTTGGGCTAGTTCACGGCTTAAACAAACAACACCAAAATGAAATTCTGAAAATCTGTCCATTAAAAGTTGAAACCAAGAATGATGTTGTATGTTTAGATCTAGGTGTTATTTTGCTTGTTTAGTGAGTTTCTAGTGTTGGTTTCTTTCTCACCAACACTAAGGTGTCTAGATCCAAAAGTTGAGCTTGAAAACTTGAACATTGTGTAGTGACTTGAAGTGGCTGAAAGTTGTATGTTGTTGATAACCAAAAGAAAAATCGGTGGTTGTGTGTTTATGTTCTAAAGAAGTTGATGAAGTTTGTTGAGGTGTTCATTTTTTTGAACTTGTTCATCTTGTTCATCTTGTTGTGTGCTCTAGTTGTAAGACAAGCTATAAAGTTGTTGTGAATGACTTGCACCCATCACCTTCTAGTCTTGTCAATCACTTTTCCCTAATTCAAGGAGCCTTGTTTTGTGGGATTAGTCAACCAAACCTCACTTTCTTGAGTTTGAAAAGGTTGAAATACTACAAGATTTTATTTTTCCCACCAAAACACTTTGCAAACTATAACAAGTTGTGTGAATATTAAAACAAAAAAAAAAGAGAAGAAGAACGTGTGGAACCATTGCATGCTGCCACGTCACTATAAGCTAAACTTAGGATATTCTTTGGTTGCTAATTGTTGATCCTTGGTTTCCCTTACTTGGTCCTTGAACTAATTAACAAACTAGTACATTCCTACTAGGGTGTAGACTAGTTCCTTGAACCGTTTGTTCGTGTCAACGATTATTTGAGTGCTTTTATTCGTTTGAATGAATTGCTGATTTTTGACTCTAGTCCGGCAAGAATTCTTTGAGTCTTCAAACAAGAATCCATTCCGGATAAGAGCTTACTCATACCTTAAAAATTTCACGGTTACTAGCCAATTATACAACACTTGTGGAACACGAACTTGTGGTGAACTAAAGCGGATAATATCTTGACAATGGAAGGAGATACGTCTCATAATGTGGATACTAATGCCCTTGATTCTATGAGGGTCACTCTTGAGGCCGTTACCCGGACACTTGAAAGGTTGAATTCGGAATTTGGGGCCGTGAGAGGGGACTTGGCAGCAATAAAGGGGGAAGTGTCGACTATTAGTGGGAGATTAGAACAAGTGGAGAGTCAAAGGAACTCTCGTCCTTCTACTCCTCTACATGTATCTACCAACGGTCATGATAGGACTTCCTCCACAACCATCACCCCCGAAACAGTCCACCAAATGCTAAATGCACCCCAAGCTCCACTAAATACCGCAAGCCAAACTACCTATTTTCCTCCAAACCGAGACCCCACTAGACCACTACATTTCCAAGCCCCTCCAATTCCACAAGAGGGATTTGGATGCCAAGTACCTCCACTAAATCCGAACCCTCCATTCCAAGCTCCATTAACCCAATGACCGCAAATTCCAAATCCTCCGAATCAAAACGGCCAAGGCCGACCAGCCCACTTTGAAGGATACGGTAGAGAGGAGTATGAAGGAGATGGAGCCTTTGATGATGCTTATATGAGGGAGGAGGAGTTAAGAGGGGGTCGAGGAGAACCTAGGAGATACCGGGGGTATGGAGATAGGGGAAACCGACACCAAGAGAGAGACGTAGGCATCAATACCATCAAGTTGAGCCTACCCATCTTTAAGGGTGAAAGTGACCCCGAGACCTACTTAACTTGGGAATCGGCTTGTGACAAAGTTTTCCAAGTTAATGACATCTCGGAAGAAAAGAAGAGTTGATACGCTATAGCTCACCTCGAGGGCTATGCTAACACTTGGTGGGAGTATGTTAAACGATTTGGTAATGAATTAGTTGATGGGCAGCCACCACCTTGGTATCGGTTGAGGTATTTGATGAGACAACGATACCTTCCCGAGAGATATCGTCATGAGTTGCTTGCTAGATTATATGGCTTGAGGCAAGGAGGCAAGAGTGTGATGGCCTATTTTGACGAGTTCGAACAACTCATGTTGAAACTTGATCATCGTGGGGAGCAAATCAGTCACGACATCATCCGGTTCTAGTGTGGGTTGAACAAAGAGATCTCCACTCATTTGACCCTTCACCGGTTTGAAACCATTGACGGTATATTCCAAGCAGCCCTTTAGATTGAAAGGACACTTAAGGAGAGATCATCCTTCAAGGCAAGGGTACAAACCCCCTCGGGTTGGCCCAAAAACAAGGACCAACCCGCCTCTACGAATCTGCCCGAGTCCAAAACAGTCCCTAAATTCCCTCCGAAACTGGAGGCTCACAAATATCCCAACCCAAAGGGGTTCCAATGCTTCAAGTGCCAAGGTTGGGGGTATAAGGCCAATGAATGTCCGAACCGGCGCAATGTGATCCTACGAGAAAGAAAAGTGTACTACCTTGGTGAGGAGGTGGTTTCCGAAAGAGGGGAGGATGAGGCCGAGCCTCAAGATGGAGAGGGAGCTGAAAATGATCCGAATGATGATGAAGTAAATGGTAGTGAAGATGTCTATCCACAAGAAGGGGTGTGTGTGGTTCCAAACTTTGTGGTTAGACGTGTCATGATTAGTAAGGCGATAGATGACCCGAGTCAAAGGGAAAATCTATTCCATACTAAGTGTCTTGTAAAGGGGAGTGTGTGCACCTTGGTGATTGATAGTGGTAGTTGTACAAATGTTGTGAGCCATGCTATGGTAAATTTCTTGAAGCTACCAACTACACTACACACTAGTCCTTACAAGCTACAATGGTTGAACGATTGTGGTGAATTAAAGGTCACAAGGAAATGTATGATTCGGTTTAAGGTGGGAAACTACCACGATGAAGTGCTTTGTGACGTGATCCCAATGCAATCATGTCACTTGTTGTTAGGTAGGCCATGGCAATATGATAGGTCTACTAAACACGATGGGAGGTCCAACCGGTATACGCTTGAGAAGGATGGCCGAAAGGTCACACTTCATCCTCTTTCACCCTCCCAAGTAAATGAGTGGCATCAAAAGATGAGAGAGTTGAAGGGAAAGGGGAAGGAATCCGGAAAGGGAGAAAAGGGGGGGAATGCCATAGGTGAGGAAGTAGGGACATCCGAGGCTGTCCCAATGACAAGGGAGATGGAAAACGTAGTGATGTTGGCTAGGAGGAAAGAACTCTTCGTGGACCATAATGAAAACAAGCCGATGTTACTTTTGGCCCATTGTTTTAATACTAACCCCACTAATTCTTCCATTTCCCCTTTGATTTCTTGTGTGTTGCAGGAGTATGAAGATGTATTTCCTCAAGAACTTCCGCAAGGATTGCCCCCACTTCGGGGAATTGAGCACCAAATTGATTTGGTGTCGGGTTCACTACTTCCAAACAAACCGGCCTAAAGGAGCAATCCCATGGACACTAAGGAGCTTGAAAGACAAGTTCAGGAGCTTCTCAACAAGGGATACATCAAGGAAAGCTTGAGTCCGTGTGTTGTTCCGGTGCTTTTGGTACCGAAGAAGGACGGAACTTGGCGCATGTGCGTCGATTGTAGAGCCATCAACAAAATCACTATAAGGTATCGTCATCCAATCCCTAGACTAGATGATATGTTAGATGAGCTCCACGGATCTTGTTTGTTTTCTAAAGTGGACCTTAGGAGTGGCTATCACCAAATTTGCATGCAACCCGGTGATGAGTGGAAGACCGCATTCAAGACCAAATTCGGTCTATATGAGTGGATGGTCATGCCCTTCGGCCTTACCAATGCTCCTAGCACCTTTATGAGGCTAATGAATCATGTAATGAAGCCTTATATTGGAAATTTTGTGGTGGTTTACTTTGATGATGTGTTGGTGTATAGTAAATCTATTGATGATCATGTAATGCATTTGAGATGTGTGTTTGATGTGCTCCGAAAGGAGAAGCTGTATGCCAACATGGAGAAGTGTTATTTTGGTGTTGATAAGGTTATATTCTTGGGTTTTGTCGTGAGCTCAAGGGGTGTGGAAGTGGACGATTCCAAGATAGACTCTATTCGAAGTTGGCCGACCCCTAAAACTATTGGAGAAATCCGAAGTTTCCACGGGTTGGCAAGCATTTATAGGAGGTTTGTCAAAGGATTTAGTTCCATAGCAGCCCCCTTGACCGAGGTAATTAGAAAGGACAGACCCTTTAAATGGGGTGATGAGCAGGCTAGGGCATTTGAAGCCTTGAAAGCTACGCTCATCTCGGCGCCTTTATTGCAATTGCCCGATTTTGATAAGATGTTTGAAGTAGAGTGTGATGCTAGTAAGGTTGGCATCGGGGCTGTTTTGATGCAAGAAGGTAATCCCGTTGCTTATTTCAGTAAAAAGCTCAAAGGGGCAACTCTTAATTACTCAACTTATGATTTGGAGTTGTACGCCCTTGTTAGAGCTTTGGGAAATTGGCAACATTATTTGTGTCCTAAGGAGTTTGTGATACGAACGGATCATGAGTCATTGAAACACCTTAAGAGAAAAGACAAGTTGAATAGGCGTCATGCTAAGTGGATTGAGTTCATCGAGACTTTCCCTTATGTAATTCATTACAAAAGGGGAAAGGAAAATGTTGTTGCCGATGCCTTGTCTAGGAAGCATGTGCTTGTTGCTACCTTGTCTTCGAAATTGATGGGTTTTTAGAGCTTGCGGTTGTTGTATCCCGAGGATCCTACCTTTGCTCCTATTTTTAGGGAATGCGAAGAGTGGGGAAGGGACCGTTGGCTTAAGGAGAATGACCATTCCTCCTACTCTCGGTTCGATGGGTATTTGTTCAAAGGGAGGAGGTTGTGTGTTCCTTCTAGTTCTTGGAGGGAATTATTTGTGAGGGAGGCCCATGACGGAGGCCTCATGGGGCACTTTGGGGTAGACAAGACACTCGGAATCTTAGAGGAGAACTTCTATTGGCCCAAAATGCGCAAAGACGTCACTAAAATTTGTAGTCAATGCGTGGCCTGCCGGAGTGCGAAATCTCATCTCCTACCTCAAGGATTATACACCCCACTCCCTACTCCCCTTAGACCTTGGTTGGACATTTCGATGGATTTTGTTTTGGGGCTGCCAAGGACTAGAAAGGGCCGAGATAGCATTTTTGTTATTGTTGATAGATTCTCTAAAATGGCTCATTTTATTCCATGTGCTAAAACCGAGGATGCTCGTAGTGTAGCTTCATTATTTGTTGAACATGTTGTAAAGCTTCACGGGGTACCGAGGACTATTGTGAGCGATAGGGACTCCAAGTTCCTAAGTCTCTTTTGGAAGTCCATGTGGGGTAGGCTTGGAACGAAGTTACTTTTCTCCACGTCTTGCCACCCACAAACCGATGGCCAAACGGAGGTAGTAAATAGAACCTTAGGGTCTATGATACGTTCTATGGTTAAAGGTAAACTGACTTCATGGGAAGATCACCTACCCTTGGTGGAATTTGCATACAACCGGGTGATACATTCGAGCACGGGAATGACTCCCTTTGAATGTGTTTATGGCCTGAATCCCCTTACCCCTTTAGATCTCACTCCTTTGTCTAGTGATCTCATGACCAGCTTAGATGGAAATAAAAGAGCCGAGGAAATGAAGAAAATGCATGAGACGGTGCGGATCAATCTTGAAAAGAAGAACCAAGAGGTTGCAAAAAGGGTAAACAAAGGGAGAAAAAGGCTTGTGCTTGAACCCGGAGATTGGGTGTGGGTGCATCTTCGAAAGGATCGGTTTCCAGCTCAAAGGAAGTCCAAATTGCTTCCAAGGGGTGATGGTCCTTTCCAAGTACTTGAGAGAATCAATGACAACGCCTACAAGATTGACCTTCCACCGGAATATCAAGTGCACAACACTTTCAACGTTGGTGATCTCTCCCTCGTGGATGCGGTTGAAGATGACCAAATTCTGAATTTGAGGTCAAATTCCTCTCAAGATGGAGAGGATGATATGGTTGGGTCAGCCTCCACAGGTACACGGCCTTTCACACGAAGCCAAGCTCGGGAATTACAAAAACTCCAAGCTTTGTTCATGCAAATGGCCGTGTGTGAGTTGGTGATTGAACCAACCAAGGACCTAAACGTTTTTATGTGTGAAGAGAGGTCTTAATGTGTAATAAACTACTCTTCAAGGTTGGCACAAGAAGCAAGGGCGGATGGGTCATTTTACCCCTTTTGTTTGTAGTATAAATAGAACATGTTAGAGAGTTATCCCTTAGTTTTTGAAAGCTTATTTTGTAACCTAAAGATACTAAACATTTCGGCTCTCTCTTCCACTCTTAGAAGCCGTCCCTATTATCTCACAAGTAGAGGGATACTTGTGTTGTCTCTTTGGCTAGAAACAAGGGTTTTGAGGTCGTTGAGTGCCTCTTGGTCCTCGTAAGAACTTGGTGTTTATATTCATTAGACTTAGGGTCCTCTCTTGATGTTAGGGTTCTTAGTTTCTTGAATGTTATATGTCAAGTTATCTATCTTTCTTTATCTTGTTGTTGTTGTTGATTTTGTTATCTTAAAGTCTAGTGAAGCCGTGTGGGGCTCTTTTCGATTCACTAGCATTGTTATCTATCTTGTTGTTCTTGTGTTGTTGGACTGAAAAACCGAAACTTAAACTTGTTGTTCTTGTGTTGTTGGACTGAAATCCTAGCCTACTTGAAGCTCTTGGTGTTGTTGGTTTGATTTTGTAACAAAGGTGGTGGCTGCCCATCAACTAATTCATTACCAAATCGTTTAACATACTCCCACCAAGTGTTAGCATAGACCTCGAGGTGAGCTATAGCGTAGCAACTCTTCTTTTCTTCCGAGATGTCATTAACTTGGAAAACTTTGTCACAAGCCGATTCCCAAGTTAAGTAGGTCTCGGGGTCACTTTCACCCCTAAAGATGGGTAGGCTCAACTTGATGGTGTTGATGCCTACGTCTCTCTCTTGGTGTCGGTTTCCCCTATCTCCATACCCCCGGTATCTCCTAGGTTCTCCTCGACCCCCTCTTAACTCCTCCTCCCTCATATAAGCATCATCAAAGGCTCCATCTCCTTCATACTCCTCTCTACCGTATCCTTCAAAGTGGGCTGGTCGGCCTTGGCCGTTTTGATTCGGAGGATATGGAATTTGCGGTCATTGGGTTAATGGAGCTTGGAATGGAGGGTTCGGATTTAGTGGAGGTACTTGGCATCCAAATCCCTCTTGTGGAATTGGAGGGGCTCTGAAATGTAGTGGTCTAGTGGGGTCTCGGTTTGGAGGAAAATAGGTAGTTTGGCTTGCGGTATTTAGTGGAGCTTGGGGTGCATTTAGCATTTGGTGGACTGTTTCGGGGGTGATGGTTGCGGAGGAAGTCCTATCATGACCATTGGTAGATACATGTAGAGGAGTATAAGGACGAGAGTTCCTTTGACTCTCCACTTGTTCTAATCTCCCACTAATAGTCGACACTTCCCCCTTTATTGCTGCCAAGTCCCCTCTCACGGCCCCATATTCCGAATTCAACCTTTCAAGTGTCCGGGTAACGGCCTCAAGAGTGACCCTCATAGAATCAAGGGCATTAGTATCCACATTATGAGACGTAGCTCCTTCCATTGTCAAGATATTATCCGCTTTAGTTCACCACAAGTTCGTGTTCCACAAGTGTTGTATAATTGGCTAGTAACCGTGAAATTTTTAAGGTATGAGTAAGCTCTTATCCGGAATGGATTCTTGTTTGAAGACTCAAAGAATTCTTGCCGGACTAGAGTCAAAAATCAGCAATTCATGCAAACGAATAAAAGCACTCAAATAATCGTTGACACGAACAAACGGTTCAAGGAACTAGTTGACAACCTAGTAGGAATGTACTAGTTTGTTAATTAGTTCTAGGACCAAGTAAGGGAAACCAAGGATCAACAATTAGCAACCAAAGAATATCCTAAGTTGAGCTTATAGTGACGTGGCAGCATGCAATGGTTCCACACGTTCTTCTTTTTTTTTTTTCTTTTTTTGTTAATATTCACACAACTTGTTATAGTTTGCAAAGTGTTTTTGGTGGGAGAAATAAAATCTTGTAGTATTTCACCCTTTTCAAACTCAAGAAAGTGAGGTTTGGTTGACTAATCCCACAAAACAAGGCTCCTTGAATTAGGGAAAAGTGATTGACAAGACTAGAAGGTGATGGGTGCAAGTCTTTCACAACAACTTTATAGCTTGTCTTACAACTTGAGCACACAACAAGATGAACAAGATGAACAAGTTCAAAAGATGAACACCTCAACAAACTTCATCAACTTCTTTAGCACATAAACACACAACCACCGATTTTTTTTTCTTTTGGTTATCAACAACATACAACTTTGGGCCACTTCAAGTCACTACAACAATGTTCAAGTTTTCAAGCTCAACTTTTGGATCTAGACACCTTAGTGTTGGTGAGAAAGAAACCAACACTAGAAACTCACTAAACAAGCAAAATAACACCTAGATCTAAACATACAACATCATTCTCGGTTTCAACTTTTAATGGACGGATTTTCAGAATTTCTTTTTGGTGTTGTTTGTTGAAGCCGTGAACTAGCCCAAGATGGGTTATGTTGGAACACAACCGGTCTCGCTTTGATACCAAATGATACAAAATCAAACCAACAACACCAAGAGCTTCAAGTAGGCTCGGATTTCAGTCCATGATACGGTTGGGGCAGCCTCCACAGGTACACGGCCTTTCACACGAAGCCAAGCTCGGGAATTACAAAAACTCCAAGCTTTGTTCATGCAAATGGCCGTGTGTGAGTTGGTGATTGAACCAACCAAGGACCTAATTGTTTTTATGTGTGAAGAGAGGTCTTAATGTGTAATAAACTACTCTTCAAGGTTGGCACAAGAAGCAAGGTGATACAAAATCAAACCAACAACACCAAGGCTTCAAGTAGGCTCGGATTTCAGTCCAACAACACAAGAACAACAAGATAGATAACAATGCTAGTGAATCGAAAAGAGCCCCACACGGCTTCACTAGACTTTAAGATAACAAAATCAACAACAACAACAAGATAAAGAAAGATAGATAACTTGACATATAACATTCAAGAAACTAAGAACCCTAACATCAAGAGAGGACCCTAAGTCTAATGAATATAAACACCAAGTTCTTACGAGGACCAAGAGGCACTCAACGACCTCAAAACCCTTGTTTCTAGCCAAAGAGACAACACAAGTATCCCTTTACTTGTGAGCTAATAGGGGCGGCTTCCAAGAGTGAGAGAGAGAGAGAAATGTTTAGTGTTTTTAGGTTACAAAAATCAGCATTCAAAAACTAAGGAATAACTCTCTAACATGTTCTATTTATACTACAAACAAAAGGGGTAAAATGACCCATCCGCCCTTTCTTCTTGTGCCAACCTTGAAGAGTAGTTTATTACACATTAAGACCTCTCTTCACACGTAAAAACGTTTAGGTCCTTGGTTGGTTCAATCACCAACTCACACACGGCCATTTGCATGAACAAGGCTTGGAGTTCTTGTAATTCCCGAGCTTGGCTTCGTGTGAAAGGCCGTGTACTTGTGGAGGCTGCCCCAACCGTATCATCCTCTCCATCTTGAGAGGAATTTGACCTCAAATTCAGCATTTGGTCATCTTCAACCGCATCCACGAGGGAGAGATCACCAACGTTGAAAGTGTTGTGCACTTGATATTCCGGTGGAAGGTCAATCTTGTAGGCGTTGTCATTGATTCTCTCAGGTACTTGGAAAGGACCATCACCCCTTGGCAGCAATTTGGACTTCCTTTGAGCTGGAAACCGATCCTTTCGAAGATGCACCCACACCCAATCTCCGGGTTCAAGCACAAGCCTTCTTCTCCCTTTGTTTACCCTTTTTGCAACCTCTTGGTTCTTCTTTTCAAGCTTGATCCGCACCGTCTCATGCATTTTCTTCATTTCCTCGGCTCTTTTATTTCCATCTAAGCTGGTCATGAGATCACTAGACAAAGGAGTGAGATCTAAAGGGGTAAGGGGATTCAGGCCGTAGACACATTCAAAGGGAGTCATTCCCGTGCTCGAATGTATTACCCGGTTGTATGCAAATTCCACCAAGGGTAGGTGATCTTCCCATGAAGTCAGTTTACGTTTAACCATAGAACGTAGCATAGACCCTAAGGTTCTATTTACTAACTCCGTTTGGCCATCGGTTTGTGGGTGGCAAGACGTGGAGAAAAGTAACTTCGTTCCAAGCCTACCCCACATGGACTTCCAAAAGAGACTTAGGAACTTGGAGTCCCTATCGCTCACAATAGTCCTCGGTACCCCGTGAAGCTTTACAACATGTTTAACAAATAATGAAGCTACACTACGAGCATCCTCGGTTTTAGCACATGGAATAAAATGAGCCATTTTAGAGAATCTATCAACAATAACAAAAATGCTATCTCGGCCCTTTCTAGTCCTTGGCAGCCCCAAAACAAAATCCATCGGAATATCCAACCAAGGTCTAAGGGGAGTAGGGAGTGGGGTGTATAATACTTGAGGTAGGAGACGAGATTTCGCACTCCGGCAGGCCACGCATTGACTACAAATTTTAGTGACGTCTTTGCGCATTTTGGGCCAATAGAAGTTCTCCTCTAAGATTCCGAGGGTCTTGTCTACCCCAAAGTGCCCCATGAGGCCTCCGTCATGGGACTCCCTCACAAATAATTCCCTCCAAGAACTAGAAGGAACACACAACCTCCTCCCTTTGAACAAATACCCATCGAACCGAAAGTAGGAGGAATGGTCATTCTCCTTAAGCCAACGGTCCCTTCCCCACTCTTCACATTCCCTAAAAATAGGAGCAAAGGTAGGATCCTCGGGATACAACAACCGCAAGCTCACAAAACCCATCAATTTCGAAGACAAGGTAGCAAAAGCACATGCTTCCTAGACAAGGCATCGGCAACAACATTTTCCTTTCCACTTTTGTAATGAATTACATAAGGGAAAGTCTCGATGAACTCAATCCACTTAGCATGACGCCTATTCAACTTGTCTTGGCTCTTAAGGTGTTTCAACGACTCATGATCCATTCGTATCACAAACTCCTTAGGCCACAAATAATGTTGCCAATTTCCCAAAGCTCTAACAAGGGCGTACAACTCCAAATCATAAGTTGAGTAATTAAGAGTTGCCCCTTTGAGCTTTTCACTGAAATAAGCAACGGGCTTACCTTCTTGCATCAAAACAGCCCCGATGCCAACCTTACTAGCATCACACTCTAATTCAAACATCTTATCAAAATCGGGCAATTGCAATAAAGGCGCCGAGATGAGCGTAGCTTTCAAGGCCTCAAAAGCCCTAGCTTGCTCATCACCCCATTTAAAGGGTCCGTCCTTCCTAATTACCTCGGTCAAGGGGGCTGCTATGGAACTAAATCCTTTGACAAACCTCCTATAAAAGCTTGCCAACCCGTGGAAACTTCAGATTTCTCCAATAGTTTTAGGGGTCGGCCAACTTCGAATAGAGTCTATCTTGGAATCGTCCACTTCCACACCCCTTGAGCTCACGACAAAACCCAAGAATATAACCTTATCAACACCAAAAGAACACTTCTCCATGTTGGCATGCAGCTTCTCCTTTCGGAGCACATCAAACACACATCTCAAATGCATTACATGATCATCAATAGATTTACTATATACCAACACATCATCAAAGTAAACCACCACAAAATTTCCAATATAAGGCGTCATTACATGATTCATTAGCCTCATAAAGGTACTAGGAGCATTGGTAAGGCCGAAGGGCATGACCAACCACTCATATAGACCGAATTTGGTCTTGAATGCGGTCTTCCACTCATCACCGGGTTGCATGCGAATTTGGTGATAGCCACTCCTAAGGTCCACTTTAGAAAACAAACAAGATCCGTGGAGCTCATCTAACATATCATCTAGTCTAGGGATTGGAAGACGATACCTTATAGTGATTTTGTTGATGGCTCTACAATCGACGCACATGCGCCAAGTTTCGTCCTTCTTCGGTACCAAAAGCACCGGAACAGCACACGGACTAATGCTTTCCTTGATGTATCCCTTGTTGAGAAGCTCCTCAACTTGTCTTTCAATCTCCTTAGTGTCCATGGGATTGCTCCTATAGGCCGGTTTGTTTGGGAGTTGTGAACCCGGCACCAAATCAATTTGGTGCTCAATTCCCCGAAGTGGGGGCAATCCTTGCGGAAGTTCTTGAGGAAATACATCTTCATACTCCTGCAACACACAACAAATCAAAGGGGAAATGGAAGAATTAGTGGGGTTAGTATTAAAACAATGGGCCAAAAGTAACATCGGCTTGTTTTCATCATGGTCCACGAAGAGTTCTTTCCTCCTAGCCAACATCACTACGTTTTCCATCTCCCTTGTCGTTGGGGCAGCCTCGGATGTCCCTACTTTCTCACCTACGGCATTCCCCCCTTTTCTCCCTTTTCGGATTCCTTCCCCTTTCCCTTCAACTCTCTCATCTTTTGATGCCACTCATTTACTTGGGAGGGTGAAAGAGGATGAAGTGTGACCTTTCGACCATCCTTCTCAAGCGTATACCGGTTGAACCTCCCATCGTGTTTAGTAGACCTATCATATTGCCATGGTCTACCTAACAACAAGTGACATGCTTGCATTGGGATCACGTCACAAAGCACTTCATCGTGGTAGTTTCCCACCTTAAACCGAATCACACATTGCCTTATGACCTTTAATTCACCACAATCGTTCAACCATTGTAGCTTGTAAGGACTAGTATGTAGTGTAGTTGGTAGCTTCAAGAAATTTACCATAGCATGGCTCGCAACATTTGTACAACTACCACTATCAATCACCAAGGTGCACACACTCCCCTTTACAAGACACTTAGTATGGAATAGATTTTCCCTTTGACTCGGGTCATCTATCGCCTTACTAATCATGACACGTCTAACCACAATGTTTGGAACCACACACTCCCCTTCTTGTGGATAGACATCTTCACTACCATCTACTTCATCCTCATTCGGCCCATTTTCAGCTCCCTCTCCATCTTGAGGCTCGGCCTCATCCTCCCCCCTTTCGGAAACCACCTCCTCACCAAGGTAGTACACTTTCCCTTCTCGTAGGATCACATTGCGCCGGTTCGGACATTCATTGGCCTTATGCCCCCAACATTGGCACTTGAAGCATTGGAACCCCTTTGGGTTGGGATATTTGTGAGCCTCCGGTTTCGGAGGGAATTTAGGGACTGTTTTGGACTCGGGCAGCTTCGTAGGGGCGGGTTGGTCCTTGTTTTTGGGCCAACCCGAGGGGGTTTGTACCCTTGCCTTGAAGGATGATCTCTCCTTAAGTTCCCTTTCAATCTCAAGGGCTTCTTGGAATATACCGTCAATGGTTTCAAACCGGTGAAGGGTCAAATGAGTGGAGATCACATTGTTCAACCCACACTTGAACCGGATGATGTCGTGACTGATTTGCTCCCCACGATGATCAAGTTTCAACATGAGTTGTTGGAACTCATCAAAATAGGCCATCACACTCTTGCCTCCTTGCCGCAAGCCATATAATCTAGCAAGCAACTCATGACGATATCTCTTGGGAAGGTATCGTTGTCTCATCAAATACCTCAACCGAAACCAAGGTGGTGGCTGCCCATCAACTAATTCATTACCAAATCGTTTAACATACTCCCACCAAGTGTTAGCATAGCCCTCGAGGTGAGCTATAGAGTAGCAACTCTTCTTTTCTTCTGAGATGTCACTAACTTGGAAAACTTTGTCACAAGCCGATTCCCAAGTTAAGTAGGTCTCGGGGTCACTTTCACCCTTAAAGATGGGTAGGCTCAACTTGATGGTGTTGATGCCTACGTCTCTCTCTTGGTGTCAGTTTCCCCTATCTCCATACCCCCGGTATCTCCTAGGTTCTCCTCGACCCCCTCTTAACTCCTCCTCCCTCATATAAGCATCATCAAAGGCTCCATCTCCTTCATACTCCTCTCTACCGTATCCTTCAAAGTAGGTTGGTCGGCCTTGGCCATTTTGATTCAGAGGATTTGGAATTTGCGGTCTTTGGGTTAATAGATCTTGGAATGGAGGGTTCGGATTTAGTGGAGGTACTTGGCGTCCAAATCCCTCTTGTTGAATTGGAGGGGCTTGGAAATGTAGTGGTCTAGTGGGGTCTCGGTTTGGAGGAAAATAGGTAGTTTGGCTTGCGGTATTTAGTGGAGCTTGGGGTGAATTTAGCATTTGGTGGACTGTTTCGGGGGTGATGGTTGTGGAGGAGGTCCTATCATGACCATTGGTAGATACATGTAGAGGCGTAGAAGGACGAGAGTTCCTTTGACTCTCCACTTGTTCTAATCTCCCACTAATAGTCGACACTTCCCCCTTTATTGCTGCCAAGTCCCCTCTCACGGCCCCAAATTCCGAATTCAACCTTTCAAGTGTCCGGGTAACGGCCTCAAGAGTGACCCTCATAGAATCAAGGGCATTAGTATCCACATTATGAGACGTAGCTCCTTCCATTGTCAAGATATTATCCGCTTTAGTTCACCACAAGTTCGTGTTCCACAAGTGTTGTATAATTGGCTAGTAACCGTGAAATTTTAAGGTATGAGTAAGCTCTTATCCGGAATGGATTCTTGTTTGAAGACTCAAAGAATTCTTTCCGGACTAGAGTCAAAAATCAGCAATTCATTCAAACGAATAAAAGCACTCAAATAATCGTTGACACGAACAAACGGTTCAAGGAACTAGTTGACAACCTAGTAGGAATGTACTAGTTTGTTAATTAGTTCTAGGACCAAGTAAGGGAAACCAAGGATCAACAATTAGCAACCAAATAATGTCCTAAGTTGAGCTTATAGTGACGTGGCAGCATGCAATGGTTCCACACGTTCTTCTACTCCTTTTTTTTTGTGTTAATATTCACACAACTGGTTATAGTTTGCAAAGTGTTTTGGTGGGAAAAATAAAATCTTGTAGTATTTCAACCTTTTCAAACTCAAGAAAGTGAGGTTTGGTTGACTAATCCCACAAAACAAGGCTCCTTGAATTAGGGAAAAGTAATTGACAAGACTAGAAGGTGATGGGTGCAAGTCTTTCACAACAACTTTATAGCTTGTCTTACAACTTGAGCACACAACAAGATGAACAAGATGAACAAGATGAACAAGTTCAAAAGATGAACACCTCAACAAACTTCATCAACTTCTTTATCACATAAACACACAACCACCGATTTTTTTTTCTTTTGGTTATCAACAACATACAACTTTCGGCCACTTCAAGTCACTACACAATGTTCAAGTTTTCAATCTCAACTTTTGGATCTAGACACCTTAGTATTGGTGAGAAAGAAACCAACACTATAAACTCACTAAACAAGCAAAATAACACCTAGATCTAAACATACAACATCATTCTTGGTTTCAACTTTTAATGGACAGATTTTTCAGAATTTCTTTTTGGTGTTGTTTGTTTAAGCCGTGAACTAGCCCAAGATGGGTTATGTTGGAACACAACCGGTCTCGCTTTGATACCAAATGATACAAAATCAAACCAACAACACCAAGGCTTCAAGTAGGCTCGGATTTCAGTCCAACAACACAAGAACAACAAGATAGATAACAATGCTAGTGAATCAAAAAGAGCCCCACATGGCTTCACTAGACTTTAAGATAACAAAATCAACAACAACAACAAGATAAAGAAAGATAGATAACTTGACATATAACATTCAAGAAACTAATAACCCTAACATCAAGAGAGGACCCTAAGTCTAATGAATATAAACACCAAGTTCTTACGAGGACCAAGAGGCACTCAACGACCTCAAAACCCTTGTTTCTAGCCAAAGAGACAACACAAGTATCCCTTTACTTGTGAGCTAATAGGGGCGGCTTCCAAGAGTGAGAGAGAGAGAGAAATGTTTAGTGTTTTTAGGTTACAAAAATCAGCATTCAAAAACTAAGGAATAACTCTCTAACATGTTCTATTTATACTACAAACAAAAGGGGTAAAATGACCCATCCTCCCTTTCTTCTTGTGCCAACCTTGAAGAGTAGTTTATTACACATTAAGACCTCTCTTCACACATAAAAACGTTTAGGTCCTTGGTTGGTTCAATCACCAACTCACACATGGCCATTTGCATGAACAAGGCTTGGAGTTCTTGTAATTCCCGAGCTTGGCTTCGTGTGAAAGGCCGTGTACTTGTGGAGGCTGCCCCAACCGTATCACAAGGGCGGATGGGTAATTTTACCCCTTTTGTTTGTAGTATAAATAGAACATGTTAGAGAGTTATCCCTTAGTTTTTGAAAGCTGATTTTGTAACCTAAAGATACTAAACATTTCGGCTCTCTCTTCCACTCTTATAAGCTGCCCCTATTATCTCACAAGTAGAGGGATACTTGTGTTGTCTCTTTGGCTAGAAAAAAGGGTTTTGAGGTCGTTGAGTTCCTCTTGGTCCTCGTAAGAACTTGGTGTTTATATTCATTAGACTTAGGGTCCTCTCTTGATGTTAGGGTTCTTAGTTTCTTGAATGTTATATGTCAAGTTATCTATCTTTCTTTATATTGTTGTTGTTGTTGATTTTGTTATCTTAAAGTCTAGTGAAGCCGTGTGGGGCTCTTTTCGATTCACTAGCATTGTTATCTATCTTGTTGTTCTTGTATTGTTGGACTGAAAAACCGAAACTTAAACTTGTTGTTCTTGTGTTGTTGGACTGAAATCCGAGCCTACTTGAAGCTCTTGGTGTTGTTGGTTTGATTTTGTATCAGTACAACAACACAAGAACAACAAGTTTAAGTTTCGGTTTTCAGTCCAACAACACAAGAACAACAAGATAGATAACAATGCTAGTGAAGCCGTGTGGGGCTCTTTTCGATTCACTAGCATTGTTATCTATCTTGTTGTTCTTGTGTTGTTGGACTGAAAACCGAAACTTAAACTTGTTGTTCTTGTGTTGTTGGACTGAAATCCGAGCCTACTTGAAGCTCTTGGTGTTGTTGGTTTGATTTTGTATCATGATTGCTGGCCACACAACAAATGCCTGATGTGTGCATAAGGAGGAGAAATAATAAACTATCATAAGAAATTTAGGTTCGTCTGGGGGATACCCAGCAACTCGTTAATATCAGCAGCGGTAAATCGAATCACCTTCCCACAAACCTTTAATAAATGTTCAGGATGGATGGGGTCCCAATTTGCATAAAATTCTCTGACAAGATGCAGGTTGCACTCCGTTGGCTGATAAAAATGAAATTCATATTAAGCACCTCGATTCATCGGACTATAGAAGGACACTCTCTCATCAAACTAACCCGATTGATATAGACCTCCAGAATGTACTTTGCATCAGTATGCTTAGTATACCACTATTTTCCAGCCTTCCTTACAGCCTTGAAACCAAATTTTTGAACTTACCTCTGCTGAAGTAGAGGGGCCCTAGGTACTCAAATTAATTGCCCTTCAGACGATCGGCCTCTCTTCCTTTCAGGGGAAGAACGTCGTGCCTTTGCCTTGCCCTTGCTTGACTATGCTTCCATTATGCCTCAACAGTTGAGAGAAGAATGATACAAAATAAAAAAGTTTTGAAGTTTTTAGGAGAGAGAGTGAGAAGGCGGCACGATTTATAAATAAAAAGGTTTAGGGTTGAGGAGGTTATATTTATAGAGGGATGGGTCGGGTTAGGTTAATGACATTTTTATGCCCGATTTAATCCCTCTACACGATGTGGAATAATCATGGATACCTACTGGATAAGGCCAATTGTAATTTATCTTCACACCGCAACGCGCTACAATTAGTGTCCACATACTATAAATTGACAATTGTCAATTGTCCAAGTTTTGCGCCGCGCTGAAAATCACGCACATCCAATGGAATTTGACAATTTTCAATTTACCTTTCTTTGCATCGTGGTGAATTTTGCATATCCTTACTGGAATTTGACAATTGTCAAATTACCCAGTTTCGCATCGCGTTGTTCATCAAACTCAGATTTGTTTTGCAATTTTCACCTTTTTCTTACTTGAGTAAATCCCTACTTACACAAATCATTTTTCCAAACCTGATTGTTTTCCTCAATTGTGGTAATCTCCTCATTTTAGTTCGAAATTCCCTGCACTTAAAAATAAAAACAACAAAAATTGTAAGTAAAAGTTGGTTCCCTCTCACTCAGCGCCTTAGTTTTGGCCGTGGCACGACTCATTTTTTTATATATATATTTTTTTTTAATTTTACAAGCTAAAAATTAAACTACCTATTACAATACATGTGTGGGTTGCCTCCCACATAGCGTCTTAGTTTACGTCGGGGCATGACTCAGCTCATCATTACTCTTCAGCGAAAGTGATAGATTCTTTGTGCTTGTCCGGATGATCTGCCCAATAATGCTTTACACGTTGTCCATTCACAAGGAACTTCTCTGTATTCTCTTTATTCCATAACTCCACAGCTCCATGGGGTGTCATTCGCACCACCTCAAAAGGTCTAGAATATTTCGATCATAATTTACAGGAAATAACTTAAGCTGTGAATTAAACAACAACACAAGTTGTCCGGGTTCAAATTCCCTGACTTGAATATGCTTGTCATGCCATCATTTGGTATTTTCCATGTAAATCTTGGCATTTTCATAGGTGTGGAGTCTAAACTCTTCAAGCTCATTTAGTTGCAATAACCTTCGTTCTCCTGCGGCAGTTATCACAAAATTCAACTTCTTCACAACCCAATATGCTCGGTGTTTCAACTCTACAAGAAGGTGACAAGCCTTACCATTCACTAAGAAATATGAAGATGTCCCAATGGGCATTTTGTACGCTATTCGATATGCCCATAGTGCATCATCCAGCTTCTCCGCCTAATCTTTTCTCTGCCCATTCACGGTCTTCTGAAGTATTTTCTTAATCTCCCGATTGGATACCTCTACTTGTCCACTCGTTTGAGGGTGATATAAAGTGGACACGTTGTGTCGAACACCATATTTATCAAGAAGATTCTTGAACCATTTGTTAATAAAGTGCGTACCTCCATCACTAATTATTGCTCTTGGTGAACCAAATTTGGAAAATATGTTCTTCTTCACAAATTTCAGCACCACTGTTGCATCATTAGTCGGACACGCCATAGCTTCCACCCATTTAGAGACTTAGTCCACTGCAACAAGAATGTACACATTACCTTTCGAAGGTGGGAAGGGGCCCATGAAATCAATCCCCCAAACATCAAAGACTTCTACTTCTAAAATATTATTCAGGGGCATCTCATGATGCCTGGTTATAGTACCCAACCTTCAACATTGATCATAACTCTTTATAAATACCACTGCATCTCTAAAAAAGTTGGCCAGAAAAAACATAATTGCAACAATTTTCTCACAGTCTTCTCACCACCATGATGTCCACCATATGGAGATGAGTGGCAGTCTTGTAACACCTTGACAAATTCAGCCTCTAGGATACACCTACGAAGTGCCATTTGGACCCTGCTTGAAAAGGTATGGTTCATCCCAAATATAAGCAGGAGAATCATGGAGTAATTTCTTCCTTTGTTGTGAGGTGATTTCGGGATACACCCCAGAAACTATCAGGTTTACAATGTCAGCATACCATGGAAACTCAAATTTTCTCTTTATTTTATTTGTCAGGTGGGATTTAGCCCACTTTTTCATTTCATCTCATTTACTTATTATAATTTCTAATACATTATTTTTATTACTAATATGTTTCATTAAAGTGAGATACACACCTCCTCTACTTTATCTGAGATTATTGGTTTGAGATAGTGAGTTGATATTATATACTATGTTGTGAGATTCCCTTTTAATCTGAATTATCTCTATCATTGATCTTGAATTTGTACCTATCAAGCTTAATAAACTTCTTTGATTATTTTGATAAATATGATATCTTCTAGGATAGGTTGGGACTTTTCTAAGTGCAGGCTAACTTTGGGGTAAATTAGATGGTTAGTGTGGTGGCCATCGCCATCACAGTTGATAAGGTAGATTATCAACAATGCTTTCTGAGTATACCTTTTTTATACTCACCCATATTTTTACTTTCCTTTCTTATCACCTTATGCAGGTATTGATCCGAGTAGCAGAACATAGATTTTGCCATCTTAGTGTAGGCGTTGTTGATATTGAGGTAGTGGCTGATGTGTCTTAGAGCTTATTTTCATCTATCCTTATATTATCTTATGCATTATACATATTTAGGATACTTTTGATTAATTGATTATATACTGTATTGGAGACTTTACCAAGTGACAACCAAACATGGGATATATCATTAAGATTGTATTTCCTTTTATATTATTAGGGGTTATTGCTAGTCTTTTTCTTCTACTTTTGATTTACTTTGATTATTGAGTTTGTGTTCAGTTAGGTTTCCTTATACCAGAGAGTGTGACAGGTTCCATTACAGACTGTATGTTTGGTCATGATAAATTTGTATCAGAGCCTCAAGTTTGTTGGCCTCATTTTACAAGTTGAATTTTGTAGAGTCATGCAGATCAGTGTAGAGATGTCCATTGATTATCCATGAGAGGACACATTACTTAAGGAGAAATCAATTTCTTCATTTTATGTTGTGTATTCCTAAACTTATGTAGCTTAAAAACCTCTTATTCACTCTTTCACAGATAATGAGGACACGTTGTTTTTTTTGTTAGAGACTCAGAGCTGGTGAACTTGGTATATGGTAGGGGTAGAGGTCGAGGCTGAGTTTGGATTGAAACATCTATACCAGGTAGAGTTCAGGCTGGTATTTCCTCCTCAGATTCAAGAGTTTCTCATGATGATAGGTCTATCGAGATATATTGGTTGAGATCGATGTAGACACTACTTATGATGATGTCAATACCTATGGTTGAGGATTATTTGGTATCGGTAATGGGATTCTTTGAGGTGAGGGCTCCTGGTTTCATTCAGTATGCTACTTTAGTCCTTTAGACTCCAAATGCATATCTGTCTACTATAGACTCTTCTATTATTAACAAGATATTGATGAGGATCACTCCATACCTATTAACTTTATCCTTTATGTTTATTGAAGGGGAAAGTAGGTTTGTAGAGTTAATGAAGATAGATCCTCCTCGACTTAATTGAGATCCTAAGTTTGATTCTTATCCATTTTTCGTTAGTTATCATGAGAGGTTATGAAGGTTAGGCCTAGTATACACTAATAGAGTAGATTTTATTGCTTTTCAGTTATTTGGTCCAGCTTTACAGTGGTGGAGGAATTTTGTTGAAAGTAGACTAAATGGGTCACCTTTTCTATCATGAGATCAATTTGCATAAGAGTTTCTAGAGGAGTTTATGTGGAGACATGAGAGGCTTATGGAAAGAGGCCCCGTATATGTAATGGAGGCAACAACATGTATGTTAAAGGCTAGAATTCTCATGATTATTCTCAAAGATGGTTAGGCTATGTTATCTATTTGGGGTTTGTCAAATTTAGTTTAGTGGAATCCTACTGATTCAGGTTGTTTCATATGTGGTAGTCTCTGCACTAAAGGAAGGATTTCCCATATCATAGACAAAGAGATGCTTAATCAGATGCTCGGGTAGATGAAAGGTCAAAGTATAATGTTCTTAAGTTAGACTCGATGTAGGAGGTTTTGGTACAGTAGTCATAGGTATAGTTTCAGTACATCTTTGATTTGTTTAGGTAGCATTTGACTATGGTTTTATATTCTCCTATGTTATTTACCTATTCTACATTTAGACTTGATGTGTTTTATGAGCTTATTGTTATGGATATTCATATTTCTCCCATGTAGATGATTTTTAGGTGGTGGATCGAGTGTTTAAATCTAGGTTATGATTTATTTAGAGTATATCATTGTGTTCGATTTGATTCTTTTTCCTAGATGTTGTGGATTTTAATTTGAGTTTGGTATGGTCTTCTCAATCGTTATGTTATGGGATAGTGGTGAATATAGGAAGAATGCAACTTGTCGACTTATGTGGTAGTATCAGTGAGTGTTAGCAGTAGTTGGTGTGCATAAGTTGGTTTATTTTTTAAGGATCTCATTAGTATATATGTGGTTTGAGTTAGAATTTTGGCGATGAGAATGGCTTTATGAGATGACTAGTTTTACTTATTAATTTTGGAGAATGAATTTGGTAATGGACTAGACTCGCTATATGTCAAAAATGGAATGACTACAAGTAAAGGATTATGGATGGATAAGGAAAGATTTTAGACATTCAGGTTGTCATTTGTTACATGCTTGGTGATCAGTTTTGCCTGCATTGAAAGACTTCTAGTACTAAAAAAACTCCTCAGTTAGACATAAAGGAATTCAACATATAATGGTTCTTGTTTTTAATTTGAAACTATTTGTGAATGGAAAGGCACTCTATTTGTAGCATTTATTAGTTTTAAAGTTAATGGCTTAATAAAGTATTTTACTCAAGAGTTTGAACTAGACACTATAAGAAAATATAATTATTGCTATGAAATCTAAGCTATGAATTTAATAATCATGGCTATTACTTAGTAATAGCCACAGAAACTCGTATTTCATGGAGATCTACAAAATCATAAATTTCCTTAGCCACAAAAATTAAATTGACAAATGTAAATCCTTATTTTTGTATAATTGCTAATAATCGTGGTGATATTTATCTAAATAGCTACAATTCTACTGCAATAACAAATTTTTTGTAGCTAACTATAAGCTTTTGCCACACAATAAAAGTATTTGTAGCAATAGTAACCTTTTAGATATATAAATTATTTGAAACAAACTATTGTAGCTAGAATTTTGCTTCAAGTTATAAATATTATGACGATAATTAAATGAAATAGACATATATATTTTTCTACAGTAATTTTTTTTAGTTAACTATAAGTTTTGGTCACGCGATAAAAGTAATTGTAGCAATAGTAACCCAATTATCCACAATAAACTATTTGTACTAAAAACTTGTGGAAATAGTTAAATAAAATAGCCACACCTTTTGGCTATAGTAAAATTAATAGCTAATTATTATTTTTTGTCGCAGAATTAAAATTTATTGTAGTAATAATAAAATTCAAAATAAATTAATGTTAAATAAAATATTGCGACTAAATAAATATATTTGCTTCAGGTGTTAAAATAAAGGTTATAATTTTTAAATGATATAACCATAGGATTTTTTCTATAATAAAATTTTGTAGCTGATTTTTTATTTTGTCATGTGTAAGTTGTAGCAATAGTGATATTTTAGCTTTAAAACAGATTACTTAAAATAAAATATTATTGCTAAATACATTTTTAAGCACTAAAAATCATAGAATTGTTTGTCTTGATAATAATTATAAATATTTGTGATTATGAAAAGTTTTAACCACGAATTTATTAAAATTTTGTAGCTTATTATTTTTTACCATGAGCTGAAAATTGTTGTAGCAATGCTAATCTCATTTAGTTAGAGGTGTTAATCGTTCAATTCGATTCAATACTGTGTGTCTCCTTGTGAATTTTATAAATATGTTATTATATCCATTTAATTTTGAATAACTAATTATATTAAACTTATATATAACTCTACTAAGTCTCCCTGAAGTTTCATCCTAATTAAGTGCTTCCAGAATTATTAGTTGACTCAAACTTGTTTCATTAAAATAATATTATTATCGATTTAATGTGATTGGAGTTGTTAATTGTTTAGTTTAATCAAATTTTGTAGCGCATAAGTCTTAAATATAATTTAAATAAATACATGATATTATATTTATTTCAGTTAACTAATCATATAAAGTTTTAGCAAAACTTCAATAAGCTTCATTCAAACATTAGCTTGATCAAGTATTTTCAAAATTATAATTTGGTCTGACATGATACATTGAAACATTACTTTTAAAATTTGGTGTAATTAGAAGTATTCATTGTTTGACTTGATTTAATTTTGTTTGATCTTATTTGTAAATTTCAAATATATTATAAATAAATAGGTATTTATAAACTTATATATAAATAATAATTAAAATTCAAAATAACAAAATTAAAATACCAAAGGGTAATCTTATCACCGTCCAATTGTAGGAGTCATGATGTCGCCTACTTTTACCCACCAGTAGGTAAGCCGAATCATAGCCCAGAACATGAAGTAATGGTCTAATTAGTAGAAGGTATAAGAAAACCGAAATTAAGCATTAAACAAAATTAAAAATAGTATAAACACAGGGATAACTGTAACAACATCAATGAGAGAGAGAGGGAGAGAGAGAAAAAGAATATATCACGACCTAGTAAGGCCGATACAAAACCTACTAAATTTAAATGTAAGAGTAATGAATAGTACAAAATATACAGGTAGTCTCGAAAGTAAAGACTCTCCAAAATAGAAAAAGGAAAGAGGATCAGCTCCAACTCTAAAGGTTCACCCTACATCTGAATGCCAAAAGCAAGATGTACAAAATATTAGTGGTTGTGACTCATACTCGAATCTACATCAGAAAAAGATGAACGAATGTGGCATGAGTATCAAAACCATAGGTACTCAATAGGCATCATTGACCAACTAAGCTTAATCATAATAAAAGTATAATAAAATGCAAGAAAGTAATGTTAAGTGGAGGAATAAGATGATATACAAAATGCTACTCTCAATGTTAGGATAAGAGTTAATCAGGAATAATAAATAAATAAAATAAGTGCAATTCGACTATAACCTAACTGGATTACCATAAGCTCAGAAGGTGTAAAAAATAAGGAAAAATACAACCGAACCCACATAAGCCCGGTGGATGTAACCAAGGAAAAGAGTACAAAAAATCAAAAATTCAAATGATTAACAGTTAGACCATACCTGAGATTCTATTCAAACAAGAATGCCAGACTTGAACCTGAACTGAAGAGTGATATTATCTGATCTTTGGTGTATTATGCACCTACGTGTCATTATCTATATGTATTTAGCCTATTTTTAAGGGCTACTTTAAGTTATTAATGAGTTCCTTAATGTATAATTGAGAAATTCACATGTTTATAGTGTTAAAGGTGTTCTTAAAAAAAGTTTATAATAAAATTGGTCACATAGAGTTGAGATGAGAAAACTAGTGTTACTAGCTTGAGTTATGTGTTGCTATAGTGTATCTCGATGCTCTCTATTATGTTCTGTGAATTAAATCGGGTTATTTTATGATACAGGAGGCCATGTAAGATGTTTGGAGAAATTTTTGAGAGAATTACTAGGCCAAATGATGTTGAAAGACATCCACAAAGCATGAAACTCAAAGGTATATGGAAAGAGTTAACTATCGCAAAATCTGGAATTTTTTATCACAAGGGCATGCCACGCCCTCAAACCTCTAATATAAGAATGTTACAAGACCTAACAAACAAACTAAACATCAAAAAACAGTTTTCATCTGCGTCTAGGGCATGGCACATCCCTAAATGCGTAGAACCAAAGGCGTGCCATGCCCAAGGGTCAAAATTTCCCAATTTTGTCAATAATATAAATAGGACACTTGGGCATTTTTATAAATACCTTGGATAAATATTGGGGTTCAAAAAACACTCAAAGAGTCATAAATTAGGGTTATTAATCTTTACTTTAAGTTATTTTTATTTTTTAAATATGAATTTCAATCTTGTGATTGGTTGTAAACCTATGAGTGGCTAAACAACCTCGTTCTAGGGTTGTAGCCAAGAACATAAATACTTAGCTTATATTTGAGTTGTTTTTTTGTTGATTATTATGTTTTGTTGTTCATGTATTCTAATTCTTAATATTTTATGAATTCTCGAACCTTAGGATAAACCTATATTTCTATTATAACCCCGGAAGAAGGAACAATAGATTAGATTGTGGGATATATGGAGTGGTTTCTTATACTTAAGACAAATTAAAGTTTAGATTCTCTTTTAGGATAGGAATATACCTAAATCCTCTCATTTGTCTCAAATACTAAAATATATATAAATGCATTTAATAGGGTAGTCACATCCCCGCTCCATGATGTAGTTGTGAAGTTAAGTTAGATAGATTATTAGAGGTTTGATAGACTATAATCATGTTATCAATCACGTAAAACAAAAACCAAGATAATTAATTTAACCAATGAGGTTGTATAGCTAAGTAGGATTGTTCATAGTGCCTTGATCCTATATTTCTCCCCATAATTGTCTCCAAAACTTTATATTATTGTTATTATTTCCTATAGAATTCTCAAATCTCAAACTTTCTCTGTGGTTACAACTTGTACTTGTTTAATCTTATTAGTAGAGCTAGAATTAGATTGTTTCTAGACATAAGTCCCTATGTACACTTACGTATGCGCTAGGTTCAAAATAATTTTATGGTGTCGTTGTTGGGGACTTGAAAATAGGCAAATGTCTAATTGTTAGTTTTTTTATTTTCTTATAAGTGCTAACAACTTGATCTTAGCTTCTAAATTCGCTAATACATGTCTAAATCTCAAATAAGATGGCAAGGGAAAAGTATTTGTTTTATCCATATCCTGAACCTATGTGATGCTTACATCAATTAAGGAGAGAATTGGTACTTCCTAGTCGCATACTGCAAGTTTAACAAAATGAAGTTGATTGTACCATCATGGCTGAAGAACAACCAACCCATAGGAAAGTATGTGAAGTGGCAATCTAACTCGCGACAAATGTTACCTCTGCTATTCGTAGATCAAAACATAGAAGTACATTTAAGCTCAAACAGAATATGGTACAGTTACTGAATAGTAGTGGGATATTCACAGACCTCTTACTTGAGGATCCTCAAATTCATCTACGAAATTTTTTGTAGATCCATTATACATTCATCCGCACTAGAGTCTCCACTTACTATATAAGGCTCAGTCTGTATCCCTTCTCACTTTTAGGGGAATCAAAGAAATGATTAAAGGTAGAACCTTCAAACTCCATCACTACATGGGATGACCTGGGGAAGAAGCTCATTATTCAATTCTTTCTGTTTTGCAAAATAGCAATGTTATGGCATGAGATTTAGAGTTTTAAGCATAATCGAATGAGAACTTATATTATGTATGGGAGAGATTCAAATCATTCTTCAAGACTTCCCACACCACTAATAAATAAATAAGGTATTAGCTCATACTTTTGTTGAAGGACTTGACCATAGTACAAAGATTTTGCTAGACTCAACTATAGATAGAGAAAACATATAATAAGTTATATGCCCTTCTAAACAGAATTGTACAACGTAATCCATAGTGGCAGGGTAATATGTCCCAAAGTATGGTGATGAAGTTGGCAGGTATGATTGTGGTTGATAGTGTCACAACTTTAGCCACTCCGTTGGCATCTATTCAAAATAAAATGATAACATAGTTCAATAAGTTAGGTATAAACCAACCTCAATCCTAAGTAAATGCAATTTAGTAGGTTCAGCATAGTGTGAGATTTTTAGTATTAGTGGTATTTCTGCAGTCTCTTGTAGAGAGAATCTAGAGTCAATTAAATTTTTGGGAAATGCACAAATGTATAATCAAAACTATGGTAATGCCTACAACCGTAATTGGAAGAGCCAACCCAACTACTGATGGGGCAATAATAAGGCTTAGACTCAGTATTTTTAGCAACAACAACACACTCAGGTCAGTAATATTGAAGAGACCTTCAAAAAATCATGGCCAATCAAGAACAAATAGATACAGAGATTAGAAACTAGAAACTTGCCCAAATAAATCTATAGAAAAAATTGGAGAAGTTAGCTTAGGCCTAAAATACAAGACCTTATGGGGGTTTTCCAAGCGACACAGAGAATTAAAAAAAAGGTAATAGAAATAACCTTGAGGAGCAGTAAAAATGTGATTGACAGACATCCAAATATAAATCAAGTGGTACAAGCAGAGTTAGTCCCACAACAGGCAGAGTAGAAGCAAGTGCAAACAAAAAAAGCTAAAAAATTAGGGAAATCTGACTACCTAAAAGCAAAGAAAGATAATAATGCATGAGAGAGACCAACACTACCATTCCTTCAGAAGTCCAAAGAGGCTAAAAAGGATGCATGCTTTATGATTTTCTTAGAAGCGTTTAGAGAAATTCACATTAACCTTTTTTGGTAGATGTTTTGCAGGGAATGCCAAAGTATACAAAGTACTTAAAATATGTGGTGACCAAAAAGTAAAAGTTAGGTGATATGAGACTATATCACTTACTTAGGAGAGAAGTTTAATGGTGAGTAGAAAAATACCAAATAAGTTTAAGGACCCAAGGAGTTTCTCCCTCCCCATACAAATTGGTGAAAATGATATGGTCCATGCTTTGAGTAACTTAGGGGCAAGAATAAATTTAATAACCCTATTTTTTTCAACACTCTTGGTTTGGGTTCACCGAGGCCATGTTTTATGGTCCTCTAAATGGCGGATAGAACTAGAGTACAATCCAAAGGAATCATTAAGGACGTCCTAATTTAGGTTGGTAAGTTCATTATTCCTGTTGATTTTATTGTGCTTGATTATGATGCAAATGACAGTGTACCAACTGTAGTGGTGCATCCTTTCTTGACTACTCAAGGAGCACTGATTAATGTAAAATAGGGCACTCCAATAAAGAGACTGAATGATGAAGAAGTGGTCTTCAAGGTATACAAAACACTCAATCAACCCTCGCACTATATGGATTTATACATGATCACAACGATGAAAGTGGATGAGTGAGAGGCGATGTAGCACAAACCTCCATCGACCTCTTTGAACATTCTCATAGAGTTACCTAAACCACAAATTAAGCTTAAAGATAGAAAATAGGAAAAGGATCCTAATAAGGCAATTACAGAATAAGTTGTAGTTCTTTAGGGTAGACATTCAAGAGGCTATAAAAGTGTGAGAAAATGGGATATGAGTAGGGGGAAATATTGAAGGAATGTAGTTGAAGAGTATTAATGTGGGTCATGCCACAATAATAAATCAGCCGTTGCTTAGGAGGCAACCCAAGTTAAGCTAGGTATTTTATTTTTTTGTGTCCTTTTAGTATCAACTTTGTTTTTTGTTTTTGTTTAAGTTGCAGGTTGATGCAAAGTTTAATGGTCAAATATTAAGCTAAGGATCATGGAAAAGATTAGGTATGGGGTCCAGCGGACCTCGCTAATGACTAATGTGCTGCTAGCTAGGTCCAGAGGCCTCAGTAAGTATTTCTATCCTTGCATTTAGTGTATACTTTGGGGATAAAGTGTGATTTTAAGTGTGAGTTAGCAATCTTTCGATAATTTAGGGTGAAGTGTGTTTATAAGATCACTATTTTTATTGTTTTTTCTAGTTTTTGACTAGATTTGAAAAAAATTACGAAAAGATTTTCTCTATGTGTTCAGTTTTATTGGTGTCAATACTATAGGAGTACACTTCACCAACCCCTTGGTTTTTATTTTTGGTTCTTTTTCGAGGGTATGCCCTTTGAACTTAATATCCCTTTTTCATTTTTAGGAGTAAATTTTAAATTTTTTGTATTAGGAATATGTGAGATGTTCATGTTAAGTGCTATGTATGATTACATGATGCAACTGGTTTTGAATGTAAAGAGTATGTTGAGCTGAGTTGAATGTCTACTTTTGAGTATGAAGAGTATGTTGATGTGAGTTGAATGTATACTTTTGATACACCTAGGCTCAATTATATGGGTCTTGAGCGATGTTTGCTTAATTTGAATTTGTGTTATTGCTTGGATTAGAGACTATAGGGAACCTACTTGAGTGGAGCATATGCATTTGTGATGTGAGGTCCTTTGTTGTATTTCTTATTACATATTCATGTCTAGATCTTGTCTTGTGTGTGTTTAAAGATAAATAAAGAATGGTGGGTTTAGGAGATGATATACGTATTTCGTTGATAGCCATATTTTATACCTCCATTTATCTACCCATGTTGCATGATCTTAGTTTGCTAGTTGAGCCTTTAGCCTATTCTTTGGTAGCCTCATGTGTAGCCTATTCCCTTTTTTAGGCTATAATTTTATCCAAAGCTCCTAAAAACTTTAGTTGAAATATTAATATGGTTAATGAGTGTATAATTTAAGAAGGAAAAAGGTGAAAGTGAAGACGCCAAATAATAGCTATTGGTATGAAAAAGTTCATGTAATGTGGTTGGGCGTGGTGTAAAGAAAAGATAAAATGTGTTTAAAAATTTAAGCTTGTGTTGATTGATAGTAATTCCTCCATTCTATATGTGAACTAGCTTAAAGAGATGGGCCAAACAAATGTGTTATAGGAAGATAGAAGTGATAAAAAAATTGTTATTTAGAGGGAAAGTCGATGTATAGTGTGATGTATTAAAGCTCTTAGGGAAGATAGTCAGTATTACTGGACAGAATAGTTCCTACCCACCCCTTAGCCTATAATACAACCCTTAGAGTCCTATTTTATCTTGAACCTAAGTAGTATGATATTAATGGAGTACTACACTAAGGGAAAGCCTATCGTTCATCTTATGTGACCTGTGAAGTCTTTGAGATAGTGAGAGAATTCTTATACCCATGTTGGCGATCAATTACTTATCTATTAGTGACTATGGGAAATTATCTTTTGGTGAGGGTGCATGTTTGAGGATAATTAGGTGACTTGTCTAATCTCTTTGATTAAGTAATTTGCATGAGTTTTCCAACTTGGTAGAGTCAATTCTTGAGGTTAGGATGTTTTAAAGTAGTGTTCATGAGATTTCAAATGAATATAACATGCTTGATGCAAAACATTTTATTCATGCAATCATTATAGTTCTATCTTGGGTGTCTTACTTGTATTAGTAATGTTGCATCCTTCCTTAGATGGTGCTAAATGCAAAGAGTTGTTAGAGGACGAACAAAGCTTTAAGTGTGCGGTGGAGATTTTAGGTAGAAGCATTATTTATAAGTATTTAGCCTAGTTTTGAGGAATATATTATTTGATTAATGAGTTATTCATGGTATAATTGAGTAAATAAGTGTTAAGTGACATGTTTATAGTGTTCAAAGTGTGTTCAAAACAAGTTTATAATAAAATAGTCTCAAAAAGTTCGGATGAGAAAACTAGTGTTACAAGCTAGTGTATCTCGATGTTATCTATTGTGTTGAGTGCACTAAATCGTGTTTTTGATGATATAGAAGGACATGTAAGATGTTATTTGAAATTTTTGGGAGCAAGACAAGTCCAAATGAGTTTGAAAGACATCCACAAAGTGCGGAACTCAAAGGCAAATGGAAAGAGTTAAGTATCACATAATCTGGAATTTTGTATCACAAGGGCATGAGACGCCCTCAAACCACATAGAAAAGGGTGTGACACACCCTTAGACACAAAGTAAACATCCCAAAAGAGTGTGTATCCACGCTGAGGGAGAATCACATCCCTAAACATATAGAACCAAGGGCGTGTCAAGCCCAATGTTAAAAATCGGCCAATTTCTTCCTTAATATAAATAGGACACTTGGGCTTTATTTTAAACAACTTGGACAAATTTTGGCTCTCAGAAAAACTCAAGGATGCTTAAATTAGGGTTATTAATCTTTACTTTAAGTTACTTTTGGATTTTACATATAAATTTTGAATCTTGTGATTCATTGTAAAACTATGAGTGGCTAAAAAACCTCGTTCTAGAGTTGTGGAAAAGAACATGAATACTTATCTTATAATTGAGTGGGTTTATTGTTGATTATCATATTTGGTTGTTCATGTATACTAATTCTTACTACTGTACGGATTCTCGACCCTTAGGATAAACCTATATTTCTATTATAAGCCCAAAAAAAGAAACGACAACTTAGATCATGGAATATATGGAGTGGGTTCTTATTCTTTAGATCAATTAAAGTTGGGATTCACATTTAGGATAGGAATATATCGAATTCATCCCACTTTGATCAAATACAGGGAGATATATAATTATGTTTAACTTAGTTCTCACATTCCTCCTCAATGATGTAGATGTGGGTCAAAGTTAGATAGATGATTAGAGGCTCGGAAGACCATAGTCATGTAATCAACCATATAGATCAACAACCAAGATAAATAACTTAACCAACGAGATTGTATAGCTATGTTGGATTGTTCACAGTACCTGACTATATATTTCTCCCCATGTCTCCAACAGGTTATATTCTCATTATTGTTTCTTATACAATTTTCAATACTCAAAATTTCTATGTGATTACAACTTGCACTTGCTTGATATTATTAGTAAAACTAGAATTGTATCGTTGCTAGACACAAGTCCCTATGGGATAGACATTTGTCTAAAAAGGGCCATTGTATTACTTTTAAGAACATATACACTTGCGTGTGCGCTAGGATCGCAACATTATCATAGTAACACAATAAATGGTCATAAATCCCATAGTCAAACCACAACTAGAGCATTGCACCATCACATCAAGAACTACATGTAAACCATAATTTGTTTGACTAAAACTTGAACTAGCAAGTAAGAACAGGGTCACAAGTTAAGATAGTAGTCAAAAAGGTGTCTTAATCGTCCAAAGGGTCAAGAATCATTCTAGGGTGATGAAAGCATATCTACCATGTCTACCAGGGCTAGTTTTGATAATTGACATAAATGAGGGTTGATAGAGGTGCTACTAATCCTGAAAATTAAAACTAAGGCAAGTTTCTACCACCAACAAATCTATGTGTCTAAAATTCCACCACTAAACACTAAATAAGACAAAACTAGGATTAACATAACAGTGTAACACCAAGGAGGATGTATGAGTTCAAACTCTACCTAAAACGGCTATCTAAGAGGGTAAATAATCAAAAGACCCTAAACATGAACCCAAGTAATAAAACCCTATCCATCGCTAGATAAATACTACACTAATATCATGATAAAGGTGCATCTAAGAGAGAAGTAATCCAAGACTACCTGGACGCCACCAAAAGCTCGATAAAGTTCAATAGATCGGAGATTCTCTTTTTTAAATAGCCTTTATATGATTCCACTCTATCAAAACAATGATCTATGTGTTAACACGAGAAATAATAATACATGTATTGCATATAAATGCTCTAGTCCAAAATTGAACTGAAAATCCCATGTGGGGCGCGCTTGTGAAATCACAACTTTGAAACTACCAAGACGTCCCTCTAAGATCAAGGATCATTTAACCTAAAAAATGGATAAAATTCGAGAAAAAATAAACCCTAAATCCACACGTAGATTAAACCATCGATTTGGATTTAGATAAAAAAAATCAACTATGAAATTAAAAGGAACTTATGGAGTAAATGATGGGAAAGTGAGTACAACAAGGTCGACATCACACTGTGACACCCAATGATCAATATCTTCATCCTCTAGGCTCACTAGAGTTACTTATGAAGTGGGGACTTAGAAAAATAAAAGAGAAATCGAGTTCCACAACATTAAATACTGTCAGGTGTCCCTTCTTCATGGATGTGGGAACCCCATAAAAAACGTAGACCAAGACTTGGCTTAGCCTTCATGTGGTATAATTTGAGAATCTCTTCACAAATGTAAAGTCAAGCTCGTTAATGAAATGGTCGATAGTCTTGGCCTTGACAAATGAGTCCAAGGGCTCTGAATGCAAATTGCCCTTTTGACCAGCACTAGCTGAAGCTGCATAATAGTTTTGGTGAAGTACCAAATCTCTAATTGGACCTTCGAGATATAATTGGATGACCGTGAGCATAAGTAAACTATGCTAACCAACTAAATTTTTCATTCCAAACTCGATGGACCGTCAAAATTTTCATTCGAGGTTATTTTGATTAAATATGGGTCCCACACCCAAGGGTCCTTTTAACAAAAAATCTATCAAATTGCCCAAAATAATTTAGAGTCCTCGAGACCTAAACCAATGATCCCCTACCTTAAAATCAATTTTTTGAATTTAACGGAATAACTAGAATTGGCGTATTAGTCCGTTTTCATATGATTTAAGTTTGATACCCAACTCTGAGTAGTGAAAACTCCAAAATAGGTAATTGTTCTCTTAAAACCAAATGAACTGGCCGATAATTGAACTATTGGTTCTAGCAAGTAATAAATGACTTGGGGCTGCTATAAGAAAGTCTAAATTCCAAAAAAGTATGAAAATACATAAAATGACCTAGAGGGTCATTAAAATATCAACTACTAAATGACATTCATCCATAAAAGTAAAGGGTCAAGATTTACCTAAAGGCTATAACCAATGAGGATACTAGGCCCCCATCTCACTCTCTATCTCCCAGGTAGCCTCCTCAACTGGATGGTGTCTCTACTGAACCTTAACCACTAAAATCTCTCTAGAGTCAAACCGCCTAACATCACTAGACAATAGAGAAACTGGCTCCTGTACGAAGGTCAACCTCTCAACTAACTAAATGTAGTCCCACAAAAGCACATATGAGTCATTAAGAATATAGCAATACAACATGGATACATGGAAAAACTGGGTGATCAACTGAGAAATTTGGGGGAAAGTCCAACTCAATTCTAAGTTTGTCAAATGGCCCAATATACCTAGGGAAAAGCTTGGCCCTCTTTCCAAACCTCATCACATCCTCATAAGCCCAAAGTCTATGATCAGAATAACTCTTCTGCCTACTCGAAGGTGACCACAACCTATCTTGAATCACTCGCACCCCATCCACACTTATGATAAAAGTTTTTACCACAAGGATTAACTTCAAAAGTCTCATGCCATCCAATTAGAAATTAAAAATGCCTTCAACATAATGCATCAAATGGTGTCATATCAAAACTTGAATGGTAGTTGTTATTATAGGGAAACTCTGCTAAGGCTAAGTGATGCACCCACTGACCTACAAAGTCCATCACATATATGTGAAGCATATCCTTTAGAACTTGAATAGTTCCCTCTAACTAACTATCAATCTGGGGGTGATATTCATTGATTAGATCAACTTGAGAACCTAAATACTCTTGAAATATCCTCCAGAAGCTAGAAGTAAATACTAATCCTATATATGAAATAATGGACACAAGTACTCCATGATAGTGAACTATCTCACAAATATAGACAAGGGCTAACCTTTTGTGACTAAAAAAAATTTTAATCGGAATAAAATAAGCTGATTTGGTCAATCGATTAGCAATGACCCAAATTATATCATAACCAAATCAAGAACAAGGCAAACCACTTACTAATAACGCTGAAACTATACCTCTCTTACGAGAATATAAGAGATCGTTATCAATATATAACCCAACTAGGCTGGGGTCAAATCCCACAGGAAATATGGTGTGAATTTGAGTTATCTGCGGGTTAATCAACTGATAGTTATCAGTTTTCTATGAATGGGGTTTTTTGTAAAGGTAACAAATAATTACTTCTCAATTCAGTGTTTGAAATCAATATGATAAGGAAAACCAGAGTTATGTTCACTATGGGTGTTGGGATTTGACAGACGCTAGTAACGGTTCAAGATTCTTGTGGTAGGTAGAAACAACATGCAATCCTTGTTGATGTTATGTCTAAATATTTCTCAACCTATATAGAAATTTAACCACCTAATTCTCTCAAAATTAGGGAATTTATATTTCATAACAGGATGTTATCTCAAGTTAATTAATCTTGTTACATCATTAATTATTAAATGAAAGTTTGATGCTTCCAAGTTCCTGTTAATAATTAACTTCTTAATAGGGTTGATTTCTTATCTCAAGCAAATCACTAGTAAGCAAGGACTATTGTTTGCAACCAATAGTAATAGTATAAAATAATGGAATTAACAAGAAGTTTCTACCACCGTTAGAATCTTGAACACTTAGTTACGTTACAAACCCAAACCCATAGATCCCACAATTCTGGTTAAGGGAATTTAGCTAATCATAATAAAATAATCAAGACAACAAGTTGAATTCATAGTTTGATATATGAACTTACAGCAAGATGAATAGCAAAAAGTGTTTCTCATATTTTGATTCACAGTAGAAAATCCCAAAATAATTGTAATAAGATCTCCAAAAATAATAGTAAAGTTCAAGTTAGAAAACTAGAGAGAAGAGATTCTCAAAACGTCAGTTCCCCCCATGATTAGAAAACCCTAACATATGCTTTAAATACTTCATCCTAATTATGGAAACAAAATCATAGATCACAGTATTTTCTTGGACAGGCGACGACGTGTGTGACGGCTTATCAGGAGTCTGGCGACTTATTAGGAATGTCGTCAGGTCCTCTTAGTTTTTGACAATCTCTGCCTTAGGTTGAAGATGAGACGTGCCAGCTTATCAGACATATAATGACTTATTAGAATTATCGTCGTTTCTTCACTTAAAATCTCATTCCCTGCCGAAGCCTAACGACGAGCCTGACGGCTTATCACACTTTTGATGGCATATCACAGATGTCGTCATGAATTCCAGCTGAACCTCATTCACTGTCTAAGACTGACGCCAACTCTGATAGCTTATAATAAGACTGATGACTTATCAGACAAGTCATCAGCTATACTTCCCTCTCTACTTTCTCAGAAATCAACTCTTTTACCTCTATTATTGCTGGTTCTCTTGCATCTTGACTTTTACTACAATATCAAACAAAAAACAATCAAAAACAACAAAAGTTGCTTAAGACGTTGCAATTATTCTTAGTTAAAAGCCTCAAATATGTTAGCATATGCTAACACATCAACACCCTAAACTTAAAATAATTGCTTATCCTCAAGCAACTAAAACACAACCAAGAGGATACAGAGTACATTCAGCAGTCAACCATCTATATTATCTAAAAACATCTTCACTTTCTCCAAGGTTAATTAATTTAAAAACAACAACTGTGCATATTATTGAAGAACAACAATGCGATACACAGGAATCAAGATATGGCATCAATTCAGCAATAACAACCATGCATGTACCAATATTACACTATCCAAACAAGTTAGCAACTACCAATGTAACCAATGTGCCCTCACTACAAACAAGTCCCACTACACTTATATCAGACATCACATATGTAACCCTGGGGACAATCAAAAGACAATCACTCTCAAAATGAAGTTCCAATCAATCTATGCCAAATACCATAGGTTGTCCTTATTTTAATTACCAAGATTTTCACACAATTCATCTAAGATCACTACAGGTCTTCACTTTGGCTTGTAATGTAGGCTAGGGGATGGTATGATACTCGATGATATTTAAAGTGACTAAGCCTCTTTGACACTGCAATAGATTCTATCACTTATTAACCTTTTTGTATTCTTCTCTTTTCTTGATCACACATATTCAGGATGGGTGCGGTCTTTTCTACAATCACTTCTTTTTTTTCACAATTTTTCTTTTCTTGTTCTTTTCCACCGTACCCAGCTTTTTATTCTTTTCTTTTTATTCTACCTTTTTTCATACTCATTTTACATCACGCACCCCTATGATAGCCACCCTCAACTTAGGCCATTTGCCTAAGTCTAGTTGCACAGTGTCCAAGGAGAACCAGGGCTAAAACAAGTTCATTATGATATAAATGAGATGGTGATAGGTATCATAAAAAAAGAAATAGGCTATTATAGCTCAAAATAGGGATCATGGGATATTATACATACAGGGAAAGTCATTTAGGTTAAAAGTAGCTAATATCAAAACGACCTATGATCCTTTCCTAATCCCTTTCTTTCAATCTATGTAAGACTAACCGGGCATGTTCTGGATTCAACATACAAAGGAAACTAAGTAAGATCTCACACGCACATGGCACACAATTTTATCACAAGTTACTACTTATCCAGTTCATGCGATTGTTTAGCAATGATTATCAAGTCACTAGAACTGATACCATTACAAGATGCACAGTGGTCATAATTAGATGCAAATCACACAGTTAAACAATCAGACCATTTGAGAGGTGTTCACAAAATTACAAAACCACGTTAACTGCCTCAGGTACTTGTATTTCTCCTAGTCAACTATAAAATATTACAACAATAACTTACCCTACACCCTCAACTTAAAATCAAAGAAACACTGAACTAAGGGTTAGGGTATACCTGGAGTAGATCAAGCACGGGGATCATGGGTTGCCTCCCATATAGAGCCTGATTTAACGTCGCGACACGAGTCAGGTATCTCGATTACTTCAGACTTCATCAAGACAGATAGTAGCAATACTTTTCATCAAGTTTTTTGGACTGATATAAAGTTTGACTCGTTGCCCATTAACCTTGAAGATGTTTCCGTCTTCATTTTCAAGTTCTACTACTCCAGATAAGTAGACTTGACTAACTCTTAACGGGCCTGACCACTTGGATTTAAGCTTACCTAGGAACAGTTTGAGTCTTCAATTGAACAGAAGCACCAAGTTACCTTTTTGGAAATCTCGTTTCTCGATCCTCCAATCATACTTCTTCATTTTTTCTTTGTATAGGTCTGCTCTTTCATATGACCTGAGATGAAATTCATCCATCTCATTTAGTTGTCCCAGTCTTAGCTTTGTTGCCTCCTTCTAATTTAAATTTAACCTTTTGAGTGCCCATAAAGCCTTATGCTCCATCTCTATTGTTAAGTGGCATGCTTTGCCATAGACTAAATGGAATGGTGACATGCCAATGGGTTTCTTGAAAGCGGTTCGATATGCCCACAAGGCATCATTGAGCTTTCGAGACCGGTCTTGCCGACTAGCGTTAACCATTTTTGCTAGGATAGCTTTAATCTCTTGATTTGACACCTTTACTTGCCCACTAGTTTATGGGCGATATGGAGTGGCTACTCTGTGTTGTTTTACCCTATATTTCGATAACGCATCTCGAAACACTTTGTTGCAAAAATGAGATCCTCCATCGCTTAAAATAGTATGTGGTATTCCAAAGCGAGAGAAGATACTCTTCGTGAGAAAAGCAACAACCCTTTTTCCTTCATTATCAGACAAGGCAACAACTTTGACCCATTTTGATACATAGTCAACAACAACTAGAATATACTTCATCCCATACGAGCTTACAAAAGAACACATGAAATCAATGCCCCAGACGTTAAATAATTCCACTTCAAGCATCTTAGTTAAAGGCATCTCATGTATTCAAACAATTCCACTTCAAGCATCTTAGTCACCCCTGCCTCTGACAATGGTCGCATTTCAACACAAAATTATGAGCATTCTTGAACAACGTTGGCCAATAGTAGCTGCTCTGCAATACCTTCCTAGCCGTTCGACCACCTGCATGGTGACCTCTAACTGGGGAAGCATGACATGTTTCCAATATACATAATACATCTACTTCTGGCACACATCTCCTTATAATATTGTCAGTACATCACCAAAAAAGATACAGCTCATCCCAGAAGTAATGTGTCACATCATGAAGGAATTTTTTTCTTTGATGGAAAGAAAGGTTTTCTAGAATGACCTCACTCACAACATAATTTGCGAAATCAGCGTACCAAGGCATTTTCTCCATAGCAGCAACCAATATATCCTCATTAGGAAATGTATCATTTATCTCCATTTTATTACTAGCTGCCTGCTCACCTTCTATACTAGACAAATAATCCACAACTTGGTTTTTACGACGGTTCCTATCTTGGACTTCAAAGTCAAATTCTTGTAGCAGCAACACCTATCTAATCATCCTTGGTTTTGCATCCTTCTTAGACATCAAATACCTTAAGGCTGTGTGGTTAGTGTGGACCACCACCTTGGTCCTAAGCAGGCAAGCCCTAAATTTCTCAAAAGCATACACTACAGCTAAGAGTTCCTGTTCAGTGATGGTGTAGTTCTTTTGTGTTCCATTTAGTGCTTTACTGGCATAATATATTGGATGAAACATTTTGTCCTTATGTTGTCCCAATACAGCTCCAAGAGCAACACTACTTGCATCACACATGATCTCAAACGGTTTTGACCAGTCCAGTGCAACAATGATACAGGCCTCGACCATTTTATTTTTAAGTCATTCAAATGCCTTTAAGAAATCATCATCAAAGGAGACATTTCTTTCTCCAAAAGTTTTCAAAGTGGATTTACAACCTTCGAGAAGTCTCTTATAACCTCCAGTAAAAGCCAGCATGTCCAAGAAAACTACGCACTCCCTTCAGTGAAATGGGAGGTGGTAGTTTCTAGATAACTTCAACCTTGGCTCGATCAACCTCTATCCCTTTTGCTGATATTTTGTGCCCGAGAACGATGCCCTTCTTTACCATAAAGTGCCATTTCTCCCAATTAAGCACCAAATTGAATTCAACAATCGTTGCAAGGCCATACTCAGGTTTGCCAAACACAGCTCAAACGAATCTCCCACCATAGAGAAATCAACACCTCTAAGGTGTCCTCCACCATATCTGAAAAATAAACATCATGCACCATTTAAAAGTAGCGGGTGCATTGTATTGCCCAAATGGCATCCTCTTAAATTCAAAGGTTCCATATGGGCATATGAATGTCATCTTCATATCCAGATCTTCAGGTGCAATACAGATCTAGTTATATCCAGAATAAGAATCCAAGAAGCAATACCACCCCCTTCCGGCCAATCGATCAAGCATTTGGTCCATAAAGGGCATCGGGAAGTGGTCTTTCATAGTCCATGAGTTTAGTATGTGGTAGTCCATGCAAACTCTCCACCTAGTCATAGTCTTGAGTGGATCAACTTATTCCTTTCATTTGTAACAACAGTCATGCCCCATTTTTTGGGCACGCATTGAACTGGGCTCACCCATTTACTATCAGAAATTGGGTAAACTACATCCAACCACTTAATAATTTCCTTCTCAACCACCTCTTACATTGGTAGGTTAAGACGGTGCTGGTGCTCAATGGTTGAACTACAATCTTTCTCAGGTTGTATTTTATGCATGCAGATGCCAGGGGGAATGCCAATAATATTTGTGATAGTCCATCCTATTGCTCTTTTGTACCTCTGAAGTACTTAAATAAGTGCTTCTACATGTTTCTCGACCAAATCAGCTGCAATAATAACGGGTGTCGTTTGTCCAAAAACACGTACCTTAAAGGCCTTGGTAGTTCCTTCAATTCCAACATTGGTGGATCTTCAATGGATAGCTTAGCCGGTGGTGTTGGTCGATTAGCGAGATCAAGATATAGCTTCTTAGGAGCATAATAGTAGGAACCCATTCCTGACAAAACACAAATAGTCTCTTCATACTCCTCAATACCTCCACGATCAAAATTAATCAAAACTGCGGCTAAAGGCTTGCCAATAAGTTTCTCCTCTATTGACACCTCCTGCTCATCCTCATAATATATATCAATAATTGAGAACACACTCATTTCTTTATGATGCTTCATTGATTGGCACATATCAAATCGCACCACCTCATCATTCATCCTAAATAAGAGCTCATTAGCTCACAAATCAATCAACACACTCACGATTACGGGAAAAGGTCGACCCAAGATTATGGGCACCTCGAAGTCCACCTCGCAATCCAGAATGAAAAAATCCACAGGAAATATGAAGCTAGCTACCTTCACCAACACATCATACAAAATACTAACAGGTTATTTTTCTAACCTATCCGCCATCACGAGTCGCATATTGGTAGGTATGAGGTTTCCCATACCCAGCTTTTTATATACATACAACGGTATCAAATTAATGCTATCTACCAGATCATATAAGGCCTTAGCAAATTCCAGAGACCCAATCATTCAAGGAATAGTGAATGTTCCTGGGTCTTCCTTCTTCCACACCAAGGACCTCGTAGAAATAGTGCTACATTGATGGAGATTATCCTCTGGTTCATAGCTCACCGCTCTTTTCTTAGTCACAAGGTCCTTTATGAATTTAGCATTCCCTGGCATTTGCTCGAGTGCCTCCACCAAAGGCATATTTATTGTTAACTGCTTTAACATTTCCATGAATTTACTAAATTTCGTGTCATCAACCTTCTTCTTCAATCTTTGAGGAAAGGGAGGTGGTGGTCTTGAGACCATTTTCACTACTACTTCTTTTTCCTTCTCTTTTCCTCATTCCAAAGCATCATCAGAACCATCCAACATCCCAGACTCCACTGGACATTCTTCTTTGGGTTCATCATCTACTTCAGTCACATCTTCAATCAAACTTTTGCCACAAAAGAGCCAGGTAATATTTTACCACTCCTAGTGGTAATTTCCATACATGAGCCATCACTTTGCAGATTCTGAATCGTATATCTTGGTAAAGTTCCACTCTTTCTCTAGTTCAGCACTGCAGAGAGTTAGCTCATTTATTGTTCCAGCTGTTTGATCAAACTAGAGTGCGAATTTACCAACTGACTCATATAGGAAAAATTAGTCTTCATGGTATCACCCCTGAGTTGGTAGACTCCACTCCCTTTAACAATTTAGCCATCATGTCCTCCAGGGACATCTTTTCAGAACTTGTTGTAGTAGACTCACGATTTCTAGGAGGGACATATAACCCGCTCCTCCAATTACCTTGCTCCTAGTTCCTATATCCAGCCACGTCATAATAAGTACGACCTTGATTTCCTTGGCTATTGCCTCAGAAACCCCCTGATTATTTACATAGTTTTCCTCTTCTTCTGAGTCAGACTCCACTTTGCTCTGTGATCCCACAACCTTTACTTTTTTAGTTTTACCAATAGTAAACGCTTGGTTAGCAAGTCCATTTGTGTTTTTAGGTGAGCCATGTCTTGATCACACTCCTCGCCTCTTCTGTATTGTTCCGCAGTCATACCAACAAAAATAGTGGGGATTTCTACCACAGAGTCCCTGGTATGCTATGCCCGACTATGTTTGGTGATTCTCTCAAGCATTTCTGAAGCATCTAGGAATGTAAGATCAACAAACGAACCAGCAGCAACATTATCTGCAATTGTTTTTTTCACCGAGTTAAGATCCTTGTACAAAGTCTCCATCAAGTGTATGTTTATCATATTATGGTTCGGACACTGCATCAGCTTCTTTTTGAATCTCTCCCAGGTTTCATGTAAGGCTTCAGTTGGAAGCTGTCTAAATTTGTTGATATCATCCCTCAACTGTAACCTTCTGGAAGGTGGAAAGAACCTTTCTAGGAAAGTTCCTTTCAACTGCCTCCAGTTAGCTATAAAATTGGCTGTCAGCTCATTAAGCCACAATGTTGCCTCCCCAGACAGTGACAACGGAAACGATCTCAAACGAATAGCATTTTGACCCACTCCTATATTATCAAAAGATTTACAAACTGTGACAAAGTTCACCAGATGAAAGTTCAGATCATCCCCAGGAAGTCCACCAAAAAACCCCTTCAGATTAAGGATTTGAATCATAGTACTCGCAATGTTGAAATTTGCCCCAGGTGCTAATGGTGGAGGACTAATTGCACCCATTGCACCTGCTCCATCCATTCCATCATTATCATCATTCAGGTCATACTTGATTGGCGGGTGATCTTGCCTTCGTCGGAACGAATGGTTCCTGTTAGCATTACGTTGTACTTGTGAAGCTATTTGCTCTACAAGCCTTGGGTTACCAAGGTTTAGCAACTCCTCATCTCCCAAGTTGTCATTCTTAGGATTTGGTTGCCCTACTTGTTGACCATCATTCTGCACATTCACATGAGCTTTAGCTAAGTCTGCTAACCTGTCAGCCTCCTGCTGGTCTTTCATTCTGCCGATTAATTACGGTTCCAGATTAAATAGTAATAATGGTTCTCCGGAACTTTTGGTTCTTGGCATGAACAAAAAAAGTGCTGCAGCAAACAAAAACAACAAATAAACGTAAAACTAGGACACTTGACTAACAGTTAATTAGCACACACAACTTTAATTTATAGCCATATTCCCTGACAACGGCGCTATTTTTGATAACGCTCAAACTTCACCTCTCTTAAGAGAATGTAAGAGATTATTGTCAATATATAACCCAACTAGATTGGGGTCGAATCCCACAGGGAATATTGTGTGAAATCGAGTTATCTGCGGGTTAATCAACTGATAGTTATCAGTTTCCTATGAATGGTTGTTTTGGGAAACGTAACAAATAATTACTTCTCAATTCAGTGTGAAATCAATATGATAAGGAAAACCAGAGTTATGTTCACTATGGGTGTTGGGATTTGACAGACGCTAGTAACGACTCAAGATTCTTGTGGTAGGTAGGAACAATATGCAATCCTGGTTGAAGTTATGTCTAAATGTTTCTCAACCTATTTAAACATTTAACCACCTAATTCTCTCGAACTTAGGGAATTTATATTTCATAACAGGATGTTATCTCAAGTTAAAAAAATCTTGTTACATCATTAATTATTAAATGGAAGTTTGATGCTTCCAAGTCTCTGTTGATAATTCACTTCTAACTAGGGTTGATTTCTTATCTCAAGCAAATCACCAGTAAGCAAGGCCTATTATTTGCAACCAATAGTAAGAGTATAAAATAACGGAATTAACAAGAAGTTTCTACCACCGTTAGAATCTTGAACACTTAGTTAAGTTAAAAACCCAAACCAATAGATCCCGCAACTCGGGTTAAGGGAATTTAGTTAATCATAATAAAATAATCAAGACAACAAGTTGAATTCCTAGTTTGATATATGAACTTACAGAAAGATGAATAACAACAAAGATTTCTCATATTTTGATTCACAGTAGAAAATCCCAAAACAATTACAATAATCCCTCCTAAAATAATTATAAAGTTCAAGTCAGAAAACTAGATAGACGAGAATCTCAAAATGTCAGTTCCCCCCATGATTAGAAAACCCTAACATATGATTTAAATACTTCAGCCTAATTATGGAAAAAAATCATAGATCACAGTATTTTCTTGGACAGGCGACGGCGTGTGTGACGACTTATCAAGAGTCTGATGACTTATCAGGAATGTCGTCAGGTCCTATTCACTTTTGACAATCTCTGCCTTAGGTTGAAGATAAGATGTGATAGCTTATCAGACATGTGACGACTTATCAGAATTATCGTCGTTTCTTCACTTAAAATCCCATTCCCTGCCTAAGCCTACCGATGAGCCTGATGGCTTATCATACTTCTGACGGCCTATAACAGATGTCGTCACGAATTTAAGCTGAAGCTAATTCTATGACTAACACTGACGGCAACTCTGATAGCTTATCATAAGGCCGATGAATTATCAGACAAGTCATCAGCTATACTTCCCTCTCTACTTTCTGAGAAATCAACTATTTTACTTCCATTATTGTTGTTTCTCTTGTATCTTGACTTTTACTACATCATTAAATAGAAAACAATCAAAAATGACAAAAGTTTCTGAAGACTTTGCAACTATTCCTAGTTAAAAGCCTCAAATGTGTTAGCATCCGCTCACACATCACTTACGAAGTCCATAGTAATCTGCTCCTACTTCCACTTAGGAATGGGTAATCAATGAAGTAAGTCACCCTATCTCTGATACTCTACCTTTACCTACTGACAACACAAACACTCGGCTACAAAGCCTGCTACATCTTTCTTTATACTATCCGCCAGGAATACTACGTCAAATCTCTATACATCTTATTTGTCACAAAGTGAATAGAATATTGGGAGCCATGAGCCTCTCATAATATCTGTTCAATCAAGTCTCCAACCGAAAACACCAATCCGACCAAAGAATCATAGGATACCCACAAAATCAAAGGTATCCTAACTGGACTTACCACTGAACACTTGGTAAAGAATATCAAAAGTCTACTATGGACCGTCTGATGATCTTGAATCTACTCCATCAAGGTAGATCTAGCCTCAACACTAGCACGAATCCTCCTGGTGTATGAAATATTATTTGAATGACCAAGTTTGCTTAGGATTAAATGTCCCAAGCCAATAACTGCTCAAAAATAAAATAAATCCCAAGCTACCCATACTCACCACCTCTAGATAAAAGAGTCTACTACCATATTTGCCTTGCCTAGATAGTATACAATAGAGATATCATAGCCCTTCAATAACTCAATTCACCTGTATTGTCTTGAATTAAGCTCCCGCTAGGTCATAATAAATTGAAGACTATAAAGGTCATTAAAGATCTCACAACATACACCATACATGTAATCCCTCTAAATCTTAAGCACAAAAACTACTGCTGCCAACTCCAATCATGAGTTGGGTAGTTGCACTCATGGACCTTAATCTTTCGTGAAGCATAAGTAATAACTCGATCCTACTACATCAAAACACCACCCAAAAAACACAAGAAACATCATAATAAACTATAAACCCCTTACCCTCAATTGGAAAAGTCAAAATAGAAGCAAAACTGAGAAATTCTTGATCTTTCAAAAGCTCAACTCGCACTCATTGAACTACTACAAAAGACCTGTTTTTGACTAAATTTGTTCATAGGTGTTGTATTAGTAGAAAATCTCTCAACAAACTGCCTATAGTAGCCTGCCAACCTAATGAAACTACAAACCTTGATCAGAGATATATGTCTGACCCCATCATCAACAGCCTAAATCTTCCTCAGATCCACGATAATCCCTCCCGAGAACAAAGGCAAACAACATATATAGTAATAGTGGAAATATCATCAAGATACCAATAAAGTTCCAAAACCTGGTGTCACAGAGTAAAAACTAACTAGTACAACTAAGGGTAAAAAATACATAAGATATCCAAATAGCAATAGAAATTTTTCTCTAAATAGATGTAAGATATAGCATAGACAAGAAAAGGTAGAAGTTAACTTTGAATGCATAGATCAACCACTGCCTCAACAGAGCACCAAATATTACTTGAATCAACTAACCGTATGGCACACTCGTACCTAGATCAGCATCGAAAGGGTATAGTAAGGATGAGTACGGTTCACATGTAATCAGTAGGAATTATAGGATGAATAAGTAAAGTAGAAAATAAAGCATATAAATACAAACTATCATCACAACACTTGCAATGATAAAATATCCCAAACTGTAGATAAGATCGTCTCCATTAGAAATTCTACTATAAGCACATAAAATAAATATAGGTATAGAAAAGAAAAATAAGAATACACATACATAAAATACAAGAACAGGAAGATAGAAAAAATGGATAGATATCAAGTTAAAGACAGAAAATACAATCACAACATAAGCATAATATATGAATTAAAATGGAGATGAAGATGATAATGATGTGATGTACGAGATTGTTGCACAATATACATATACACCTAATGGATTTTTCAACCCGTATGCAACCAATATCTAATACCAATATCCATATCTTCTCTCTGGTACATACATCGGTAGAGGGTTTTTAAGATGTCACATTTTTTGTCAGAAAAAGCTACTATTTCCTGCATTTCCAGAATATTCCATAGTGGTACCAATGTTTAATGAATTAATATCCTGTGAGGATGTAATCCACAACCAACCAAAATGAGAATATCCAATTTCTAACTAATATACCAATCACGTGAGCTAAAAATGCACTCAAATCAATAATCATCCATAATAAAATAAAATCAAAAAACAATCAAGTGAATCATGATAAGTTGTCTGCACTGGTCTACCATAAAACCCGCGGAAGCCTCTAGAATCTCTACCTCGACAGATGTCACCTCTGAACTTATCTAAAAAGCATAAATTATTGGTGCCTCCCTGAGATGCTCAAAGAATAGACTATGTCATCTTAGCATGATCCATAATACTCTAAAATGATGCTCTATATACTACCACCTGAGTCATAGAAAGCTAAAGAGAAATATCCAACCCTTCACGAACTTTCAAATCTTCTCAGACTCAGTGGCCATAATGGTATAAAAATAACTAGATATGGCTTGAAATAGAGACTCATACTTCGCGATAATCATGGATCCTTGTTCCAAGTGATCAAGCTTATCTCTCATTTGATCTCTTAAACTCAATGGTCCAAATTGTCCAAAAAGTCCTCTATAAACTAATCCTAAGTCATATCTAGAGAACCAAGAGGTCAGCAACCAATGAGTGACCTCCACCAATCTCTAGTTGTATCTCTCTACTGGTGAGAAGTATAACCAACCCCATGCATCTCGAGCGAACAAAGGTTATGTTATTCCTCCCTATATTCCATCAAGGACTAATAGACATCCTCACCCACAACACTACTAAACCTAAGATTGTTCCTTAGAAGACATAGATAAACTTGTAATAGTAAAAGGCATAATAACATTAGTTCTATCACATATTATGGGAATAGATTGATAGGAAAAATTAAAGTCACATAGTTGATGCATATTCCATAAAACTTGAGCACGACAATTTCCAACGGCTATATATTCAGCTTTAGTTATTGATAATGCAACTGAAATTTACTTCTTTCTATTCCATGAAATTAGGGCATCACCAAGAATTTTACAAGTTCTACTAGTGATTTTCCTATTACTTTTATCACCTGCAAAATCACCATTTGAATATCAAATTTAATCATAATGCGAAAAGCAAGGGTGCTATAGTCTAGTATCCTAAGTTCCAATTAGGTATAAGATGATTCTTTCATAGAAGTCAAATGAAATTCTTTGGGAGTCGACTGGAACCTTACATACTTATATGCGCTGAACATAATGTCTTGTCGACTAGAGGTCAAGTAGAGTAGTGATCTAATCATTCCTCTGCATATCTTTTCATCAATATCTTTTCTAGATGAGTTTGAATCAAGAATTATGGATGCACTCATCGGAGTTCCATAGGACTTTCCTTTTTCCATGCTAAACCTTTTGATGAGCTCCTTTGTGTATTTGGCTTGATTAATAAAAGTACCTTTGAGTGTTTGCTTGATTTGTAATCCCAAGAAAAATATGAGATGTCCCATTAGGCTAATTTCAAATTCTACTTATTGTTGAGAGTAGCCTTAAGTGACAAGTCTGACTTTGTTTCTGACAACTTTACCTTCTTCATTAAGTTTTTTTTATGTAGACCTATCTAGTTCCTATTAGTGAGCAATTCTTGGGTCTTTCAACAAGAGTACAGACTTAATTTCCTTTGAACTTGTCCAGTTCTTCCTTTATGTCTTCAACCCAGGATGTATATTTGTGGACCTCATTAGTCCTACTTGGTTCAATTTGAGATAGAAGGGCAATAGACGCTTGCTTTCTCAATGTTGCTCTTGTCAGTATTTTATCATCTGGATTTTCGATAATAAATTCAGTTGTATAGCCGGCATTGTATTTCCATTCTCTTGGTACACTCGGTTGACTACTTAGAGATCTTCTTAGATGTTGCAAAATTAAAAGAGTTTTTAGAGGACGAACAAGGCTTTAAGTGTGGGTGGAGATCTTAGGTGTATTTATTCACCTAAGTATTATTGATACATATTTAGCCTAATTTTAAGGGATACATTGTGTGACTAATGAGTTGTTCATGGTATAATTGAGTAAATAAGTGCTAAGTCACATGTTCTTAGTGTTTAAGGTATTTTATAAATAAGTTTATAATGAAAAGGTCAAATAAAGTTTGAATGAGAAAACTAGGGTTACTAGCTTGAGCTATATTTTGTTTTAGTGTATTTCGATGTTTTTTATTGTGTTGTGTGAACTAAATCATTTTGTTTAATGATATATGAGGACATGTAAGATGATATAAGAAATATTTGGTAGTGTGAAAAGGCCAAACAAGGTTGAAATAAATCCATAAAGTGCAGAACTCAAAGGCAAATAGAAGGAGTTAACTATCGTAAAATCTTGAATTTTTTATCACAGGGGCGTACCATACCCTCAAACCTCTTAGATAAGTGTGTGACATACCCTAGGACACAAAGTAAAAATCCCAAAATAGTGTGAATCCAAGTTTAGGGAGTTCCATGTCCCTAAATATGTAGAACCAAGGGTGTGCTAAGACCAAGGGTCAAAATCGGCCATTTTCTTGCATATTTTAAATTGGACACTTGGGCTTTATTGTAAACATCTTGGACAAATTTTGGCACTCTAAAAACACTCAATGGGTCTTCAATTAGGGTTATTAGTCTTTACTATAAGTTACTTCTTGATTTTACAAATAACTTTCAATCGTGTGATTCGTTGAAAAACTATGAGTGGATAAACAACTTCGTTCTAGGGTTGTGGCAAAGAACATGAATATCTAGCTTATAATTGAGTTGATTTATTATTGATTAACATATTTGGTTATTCATGTATTCAAATTCATACTACTTCACGGATTCGCGACACTTAGGCTAAACCTATATTTCTATTGTAAGCCCAAAAGAAGGAAGGATAAATTAGATCATGGGATATATGGAAGGGGTTCTTATACTTTAGATGAATGTAAGTTTGGATTCACATTTAGCATAGGAAATATACCTAATTCATACTACTTTGATAAAATATGGGGAGATACATTAATACGTTTAACTTAGTTCTAACATTCCTACTCAACAATTTAGTTGTGTGGCAAAGTTAGATAGATGATTAGAAGCTCGGAAGACGTTAGTCATGTTATCAACCCTGTGGATCAACAAGCAAGATATATAACTTAACCAATGAGATTGTATAGCTAAATTAGATTGTTTAAATTACCTTAACCCTATATTTATATCCATATCTCCAACAGTTTATATTTTCATTATTATCTCTTATACAATTGTCAATATTCAAAATTTCTATATGTAACAACCTGCACTTGCTTAATCATATTAGTAGAACTAGAATTGTATTATTTCTAGACACAAGTCCGTATGGGGTCAACATTTAGCTCGAAAAGGTCATTGTATTACTTGTACGAACATGTACACTTGTTTGTGCGCTAGGATCACATCACTATCATAATAATACCATAAACGGTAAGAAATGCTAGAGTCAAACAACAACTAGAGCATTGCACCATCATATAAAGAACTTCTTGTAAACCATAATTTATTTGACTAAAACTAGTTAGTAAGAACAACGTAACAAGTTAAGCCATTGGTCAAAAATGTGTCTTAATCCTCCAAAGGGTAAAGAATCATTCTAGGGTGATAAAAGAAGATCTTCCATTTCTACCAGGGGTAGTTTTGATAATTGATGAAAAAGAGGGTTTATGGAGGTACTACTAATCCTAATAATTAATACTAAGGCAAGTATCTACCACCAACTAATCTATGTGTCTAAAGTTCCACCATAAAACACTAAATAAGTCAAAACTAGGCTTGACATAACAACCTAGCACCAAGGACGAAGAATGAGTCCAAACTCTACCTAAAATAACTATCTAAGAGGGTAAACAATCCAAAAGACCATAAAAATGAAACCATGCAATAAAACCATATCCATCACTAGCAAAATACTACACTAATCTCATGATAAAGCTGTATCTATGAGAGAAGTAATCCAAGCCTACCTAGATACCACCAAAAGCTCAATAAAGTCCACTAGATCAGAACTTCTCTTGTTTAAATAACATCTGTATGATGCCATGTTATCAAAACAATAATCTATGTGTAAACACGAGAATAATAGAAAATAACCTTATCACATATAAATGCTCCAGTCCAAAATTGAACTTAAAATCCTATGTGGGGCGCGCTTGTGAAATTACAACTTTGAAACCATCAAGACCTCCCTTTAAGCTCAAGGATCATTTAACCTCAAAAATGGATAAAATTTGAGAACAAATGAAACCTAAATCTGCACGTAGAGTAAACCAGCGATTTGGATTTAGATCGAATAATCAACAATGTAATTAAAAGGAACTCACTGAGTAAAAATGGAAAAATGACTACAACAATATCTTCATCACACTCTAACACCCATTGATCAATATACTCTTTCTCTAAGCTCGCTAGGGTTACTTATGAAGTGGGGACCTATAAAAATGAAAGAGAAATCGAGTTCCACAATAATAAATACTTCCAGGGGTACCTTCTCCAAGGATGTGGGAACCCCATCGAGAATGTAGACCAAGACTTGGTTTAGCCTTCATGAACGCGGTCGGTCCAGTGCAATTGAAAAAAAAAAGGTTTATTTCGATCTAGAAGAATCTTTTTGCAAATGTAAAGGCATGCTTGTTAATGCGATGGATGAAGATCTTGGCATGTACAAACACATCCAAGGGCTCGTTAATGCAAATTCCATTATTGATCGACATCAGCTGAAGCTTCCCAGTTGCTTTATTGAAGTGCTAAATCGCTGATTGGACCCTCGAGATTTGATTGGATTTCCATGAACACAAATAAACTATGCTAACCTACTAAATTTTACATTCTAGGATTTAGCGAAGCCATCAAAATTTCCATCTGAGGTCATTTTGATTAAATATGGATCCCACATCCAAGGCTCATTTTAACCAAAAATCCATCAATTTTCCCAAAAGAAGTTTGGAGGCCTCGGGACCCAAACCAAGGATCACCTAGCTTAAAATTAATGTTTCAAATCTAATGAAACAATTAGAATTGGAATATGAGTATGTTTTCCTATGATTTAGGTTTGGTACCCAACTTTGAGTAGTGAAAACTCCAAAATAGGTAAATATTATCTAAAAAACAAATGAACTAGCTAATAATCAAATTGTTGGCTCCAGCAAGTCATAAATGACTTGGGGCAACCATAGGATGGCTATAAATGCTGAAAAGTATTAAAATGCATAAAATGACCTAGAGGGTCATTAAAATATCGATGCTAAAAGGACTTTCATCCATAAAAGTAAAGGGTCAAGAAGTAGATAGAGGCTCAAACTAATGATGACACTCGGGCTCCATCTCACTCTCTATCTCCCAGGTAGCCTCATAAACTAGATGGTGTCTCCACTGAATCTTAACCATTAGAATCTCTCTCCAGTCCAACCATTTAATATCTCTATCTAACATACAAACTTTCTCCTGCATGAAGGTCAACCTCTCATCTAACTAAATCAGTCCCACCGAAGCACATATGAGTCATTAAAAATGTATTAATACAACAAGGATACATAGAAAAATTAGGTGAAAAGGTGAGAAGTTTTGGGGCAAGTCCAAGTCATAAACTACCGCTCTAATAATTCTAATTATCTCAAATGTCCCAATATACCTGGGGATAAGCTTGGCCCTCTTCCCAAACCTCATGACATACGTCATGGGTTACACTAAAAGAAAAAACCTAGTCACAAACCATAAATATCAAAGAACAAAGTCTGCGATAAGCATAACTCTTCTGCCTACTTGGAGGTGCCCACAACCTATCTTGAATCACTCGCACCCTATCTAAACTTAGGATGCAAGTTCGTTCCATGAGGACTAACCCCATACCTCTAAAACTAGCCAATTAGAAATTTAAAATGCTTTCCTACAATGCTTTAAATAGTGTCATCTCAATACTTAAATGGTAGTTGTTATTAAAGGAAAACTCCACTAAGGCTAGGTGATGCACCCATTAACCTCCAAAGTCCATCACATACGTGTGGAGCATATCCTTCAAAACTTAAATAGTTCCCTAAAAAAACCTATCAATTTTGGGGGTGGAATACGTTGTTCAAATACACTTGAGAACTCAAATACTCTTGAAATATCCTCCAAAAGCAAAAAGTGAATATTGAGCCTCTATATGAAATAATGGGGACAGGTACTTAATGACAGTAAAATTTCTCACAAATATAGATAAGGGTTAACCTTTTAAGACTAAAAGAAATCTAAATTAGGATAAAATAAGTTGATTTGGTCAATCGAATTACAATAACCCAAATTATCTCATAACCATGGCATGTACGAGGCAAAACCACTTAAGAAGTCCATAATAATCTACTCCTACTTCAACTCAGGAATGGGTAATCTATGAAGTAAGTCACCTGGTCTCTAATATTCTACTTTTAACTACTGACAGCACAAACACTAAGCAAAAAAGTCCGCTACACCCTTCTTTATACCACTCCACCAGGAATACTACATAAAATCTCCATATATCTTGTTTGTCACAGAGTGAATAGAATATTGGGAGTTATGAGCCTCCCTTAATATCCGTTGAATCAAGTCACCAACCCAAAACACAAATTTGACTAACAATCATAAGATACCCTCAGAATTAAAGATAGCCTAACTGGACTCACCACTTAACACCTAACCATGAATGCCATAAAGTGTACTATCATCATTCTAATCATCTCAAATCTACTCCAACAAGGTATATCTAGCCTCAACACTAGCAGGAATCCTTCTGGGATATGAAATATTAATTTTAATGACCACGTTGACTAAGGACTTAATGTACTAAGACAATGACCGCTTTAAAAATAAAATAAAGGACCAGATAACCATACTCACCACCTCTAGCTAAAGGAGTTTACTACCATATTTTTCTTGCCTAGATGGTATACAATAGAGATATTACTGCCATTTAATAACTCAGTACACCTGTATTGTCTTAAATTAGTCTCTCACTGGGTCATAATATATTGAATACAGTAGCGGACATTAATGATCTCACAACGTACACCATACATGTAATCCCTCTAAATAATCTTAAGCACAAAACTACTACTGCCAACTCCAATTATGAGTTGGGTTGTTGCACTCATGGACCTTAATCTTTCTCGATGCATAAGTAATAACTCGATCCTACTACATCAAAACACAACCCAAGTAAACACAAGAAATTTCATAATAAACTATAAAGCCCTTACCCTCAACTGGAAGAGTAAAAAAAGAAGCAAAGCTGAGAAAGTCTTGATCTTTCAAAAGCTCGACTCAAACTTATTGAACTACTATAAAAGACCTCTTTTTGAGTAAATTTGGTCATAGGTTCTATAATAGTAGAAAATCTCTCAACAAACTTCATGTAGTAGCTTGCCAACCCTATGAAACTAGAAACCTTGATCAGAGATATAGGTCTGACCCAATCATGAATAGCCTAAATCTTCCTCGGATCCACCATAATCCCTCCTTAGAACAAAGGCAGACAACATATATAGTAATTGTGGAAATATTATCAAGATACCAATAAAGGCCCAAAACCTAGTGTCACGGTATAAAAAGTAACTAGTACAACTTAAGGTCAAAAATAGATAAGACATCCAAATCGGAATAGAAATTTGTCTCTAAATAGATGTAAGACATAGTATAGACAAGAAAAGGTAGAAATTAACTTTGAATGCATAGATCAACCACTACCTCGACTGAGCGCCAAATATTACTTTAATCAACTATTCGTGTGGCACACTCGTACCTGGATTAGCATCGAAAGGGTGCAGTAAGGATGAGTACGGTCCACATATGATCAGTAGGAATTATAGGAAAAATAAGTGAAGTAGAAAATAAAGCATATGAGCACAAACTATGGTCACAACACTTGCAATTAGAAAATGTCCCAAATGGTAGCCCAGATCGTCTCCACTAGGAATTCTACTATAAGCACATAAAACAAATATAGGTGGAAGAAAGAAGGACAAGTATACACATATATAAAATACAAGAATAGTCAAATAGAAAAAAATGATAGATATCAAGTTAAAGATAGAAAAAATACAGTCACATCATAACATCAATATATGAATTGAAATGGGGATGAAGATTATAATGATGTGATGCACGAGATTGTCCCACAACCTCCATAGACATGTATGAAGATAAATCTTCTCAATGTATGACCCGTAAGTGGTTCATAAACCCGTATACAACCAATATCCAATGCCAATATAGGTATTTCCTCTCTGGTACATATATCGGTCTAGGGTTTTTAAGATGTCATATTTTTTGTCAGAAAAAGCTACTATTTCTAGTATTTCCAGTATATTCCATAGTGGTACCAATGTTTAATGAATTAATATCCTATGAGGATATAATGCACAACTAACTAAAATGAGAATATCCAATATCTAACTAAAATACCTATCACGAGCTAAAAATACACTCAAATCAACAACAATACATGGTAAAATATAATCAAAAAACAATCAAGTGAATCATGAAAGGTTACCTGCATTGGTCGACCATAAGACCCGTGGAATCCTCTAGAATCTCTACCTCAATAGATGTGACCTTTGAACTCACCCAAAAAGTATACATTATTAGGGCATCCCTTAGATGCTCAAAGAATAGATTATGTCATCTTAGCAGGATCCATAATACTCTAAAATGATGCTCCATATACTACCACCTTAGCATAGCAAGCTAAAGAGAAACATCCAACCCCTACACGAACATTCAAATCTTCTCAGACTAGTTGGCCATAATGACATAAAAATATCTAGACATGGAATGGAATAGGGACTCATACTTCACAACAATCATAGAGCCTTGTTCCAAGTCAACAAGTTTATCTCTCATCTAATCTCTTAAACTGAATGGCCTAAATCTATCCAAAAAGGCCTATATAAACTAATCCTAAGTCATATCTGGAGAACCAAGAGGTCAGTAACCAATGAGTGACCTCTACCAATCTCTGGTTGCATCTCTCTACTTATGAGAAGAATAACCAACCGCATGCATCTCGAGCAAACAAAGGTTATGTAATTTCTCCCTAAATTCCATCAATGACTAATAAGCATCCTCACCTACATCACCACTGAACCTAAGAGGACCTAAATGAGTAAATCTCACAGACATCTTTTATTACTCAGAAGACATAGATGTACTTGGAATAATAAGAGTTATAATAACACTAGTGTTATCATATATTAATGCCACAGATTCATATGAAAAATTAAAGTCAAGTAGTTGATACATATTCCATAAAATTTGTGCACCCGAACTTCTAACGACTATATATTATGGTTTAGTTATTGATAGTGCAACTAAAATTTACTTCTTTCTACTCCATTAAATTAGGGTATCAACGAGAATTTTACAAGTTCCACTAGTGTTTTTCCTATCACTTCTATCACCTGCAAAATTAGCATCTGAATATCAAATTAAATCTAAATAGAAGAGGAAGGATACTATAGTCTAGTATCCTGATTTCTAATTAGTTATCAGATGATTCTTTTTATATAAGTCAAATGAAATTATTTGGGAGCCGACTAGAAACTTGCATACTTATATATGTTGAACATAATGTCTTATCGACTAGCAGTCAAGTAAAGTAGAGATCTAATCATTCTTCTATATATCTTTTCATCAATATATTTTCCAGGTGAGTCTGAATCAAAACTTGTGGATGTACTAATCGGAGTTCCATAGGACTTTCCTTTTTACATGCCAAACCTTTTGATGAGCTCCTTTGTGTATTTGACTTGATTAATGAAAGTACCTTTGAGTGTTTTCTTAATTTGTAATCCCAAGAAAAATGTGAGCTCTTCCATGAGGCTCATTTCAAATTCTCTTTATTATTGAGAGTAGCTTCGAGTGAAAAGTCAGACTTTATTTCTAAAAGCATTACCTTATTCATTAAGTTTATTTTGGTAGACCCATCTAGTTCCTATTAGTAAGCAATTCTTGGGTCTTTCAACTAGTGTCTAAACTTAATTTCCATTGAACTAGTCCAGTTCTTCCTTCATGGATGCGACCCAAGATATATATTTGTGGGCCTCATAGGTCCTTCTTGTTTCAATTTGAGATACAAAGGCAATAGATTCTTGCTTTCTCAATAATGCTCTTGTCAGCATTTTATCATCTGGATTTCTGATGATTAATTCATTTGTATAGCTGGCATCGTGTTTCCATTCTCTTGGTACACTCGGTTTGACTACTTGAAGATTTTCATAGATTTTGCAAAATGAAAAGAGTTTTTAGAGCACGAACAAGGCTTTAAGTTTGGGTGGAGATCTTAGGTGTATTTATGCACCTAAGTGTCATTATTGATACATATTTAGCCTAGTTATGAGGAATACGTTGTGTGATTAATGAGTTGTTCATAGTATAATTGTGTAAATAAGTGCTAAGTCACATTTTTTTAGTTTTCAAGGTGTTTTCAAAAATAGTTTGTAATAAAAAGGTCAAATAAAGTTAAGATGAGAAAACTGGCTTGAGCTATATTTTGTTCTAGTGTATTTCGATGTTTTTTATTATGTTTTGTAAGATGAATCATTTTGTTTGATGATATATGAGGCCATGTAAGATAATAGAACAAATTTTTGGGAGCGTGAAAAGTCTAAATGAGGTTTAAAGACATCCACAAAGTGCAGAACTCAAAGGCAAATAGAAAGCGTTAACTATTGCAAAATCTAGAATTTTTTATCGCAGGGGCATGCCACACCCTCAAACCTCATATATAAGTGACACAGCCTAGGACACAAAGTAAACATCCCAAAATAGTTTCCATCCACGTTTAGGGAGTTCCATGCCCGTAAACATGTTGAGCCAAGGGTGTGCTAAGCTCAAGGGTCAAAATCGACCACTTTCTTGCATATTATAAACTGGACACTTGGACTTTATTGAAAACAGCTTGGACAAATTTTGGGGCTAAAAACACTCAATGAGGCTAAAATTAGGGTTATTAATATTTACTTTAAGTTACTTCTAGATTTTAAATATAAATTTCAATCGTGTGATTCGTTGAAAAACTATGAGTGGCTAAACAACCTCGTTCTAGGGTTGCAGCAAAGAACATGAATACCTAGGTTATAATTGAGTTAGTTTATTATCGATTATCATCTTTGGTTGTTCATGTATTTAAATTCTTACTACTGTAAGGATTTGCGATACTTAGGATAAACCTATATTTTTACTGTAAGTGCAAAAGAAGGAACAATAGATTAGATCATGGGATATATGGAGTGGGTTCTTATACTTTAGATGAATTTAAGTTTGGATTCACATTTAGGATAGAAATATACCTAATTCATACTACTTTGATCAAATACGGGGAGATATATAAATACTTTTAACTAAGTTCTAATAGTCCTACTCAACGACGTAGTTGTGGGGAGAAGTTAGATAGATGATTAGAAGCTCGGAAGACCCTAGTCATGTTATCAACCCTGTGGATCAACAAGCAAGATATATAACTTAACCAATGAGATTGTATAGATAAGTTAGATTGTTCAAATTACCTTGACCCTATATTTATATCCATGTCTCCAACGGCTTATATTTTCATTATTATTTCTTATACAATTGTCAATACTCAAAATTTATATGTGGTAACAACCTGCACTTTCTTAATCATATTACTAGAACTAGAATTGTATTATTGCTAGACACAAGTCCCTATGGGATTAACATTTGGCTCGAATGGGTCATTGTATTACTCGTACGAACATGTGCACAAGGATCGCACCACTCTCATAATAACACCATAAATGGTAATAAATGCTAGAGTCAAACCGCAACTAGAGCATTATACCATCATATTAAGAACAATATGTAAACCATAATATATTTGACTAAACCTAGTTAGTAAGAACAATGTCACAAGTTAAGCCAGTGGTAAAAAAGGTGTCTTAATACTCCAAATTGTCAAGAATCTTTCTAGGGTGATGGAAGTGGATCTTCCATGTCTACCATGACTAGTTTTGATAATTGGCGAAAAAAAGGGTTTATGGAGGTACTGCTAATCCTAAAAATTAATAATAAGGAAAGTATCTATGACCATCTAATATATGTGTCTAAAGTTCCACCACAAATCACTAAATAAGTCAAAACTAGGCTTGACATAACAATCTAACACCAAGTAGGAAAAATGAGTCCAAACTCTACCTAAAAGGGCTATCTAAGAGGGTAAATAATCCAAAAGACCCTAAAAATGAAACCATGGAATAAAACCCTATCTATCACTAGAAAAATACTACACAAATCTCATGATAAAGCTGTATTTATGAGAGAAGTAATCCAAGCCTACCTGGATGCCACCAAAAGCTTGATAAAGTCTACTATATTGGAACTTCTCTTATTTAAATAGCCTCTGTATGATGCCATATTATCAAAACAATAATCTATGTGTAAACATGGGAATAATAGAAAATAACCTTATCGCATATAAATTCTCCGGTCCAAAATTGAACTTAAAATCCCATATGGGGCGCGGTTGTGAAATCACAACTTTAAAACCATCAAGACGTCCCTCTAAACTCGAGGATCATTTAACCTCAAAAATGAATAATATTTGAGAACAAATGAACCCTAAATCTGCACATAAAGTAAACCAACAATTTGGATTTAGATCGAATAATCAACAATGAGATTAAAAGGAACTTACGGAGTAAAAAATGGGAAAATGACTACAACAACATCTTAATCACACTCTAACACCCAATGATCAATCTGCTTTTTTTGTAAGCTTGCTAGGGTTACTTATGAAGTGGGTACTTATAAAAATTAAAGAGAAATCAAGTTCCACAATATTAAATACTGCCAGGGATCCCTTCTTCATGGATGTGGGAACCCCATCGAGAACGTAGACCAAGACTTGGTTTAGCTTTTATGAACACGGTCGGTCCACTGCAATTGGAAAGAAGAAGGTTTATTTCGATCTGGAAGAATCTATTTAAAAATGTAAAGGCAAGCTTGTTCATGCGATGGATGATGATCTTGGACTTTACAAACACTTCCAATGGCTTTGTGAATGCAAATTCTATTTTTGATTGACATCAGCTAAAGCTGCACAACTATTTTGTTCAAGTGCCAAATCTTTGATTGGACCCTCGAGATTGGATTGGATTCCCATGAACACAAATAAACTACACTAACCCACTAAATTTTATCTTCTAGGACTTAACAGAGTCATCAAAATTTCCATCCGAGGTCATTTTGATTAAATTTGGATCCCACACCCAAGGGTCATTTTAACCTAAAATCCATCAAATTTCATAAACAAGTTTGGAGGCCTTGGGACCCAAACCAAGGATCCCCTAGCTTAAATCAAATCTAATTAAACAATTAGAATTGGAATATGAGTCTGTTTTCTTGTGATTTAGGTTTGATACCCAACTTTGAGTAGTGTAAACTCCAAAATAGGTAACTATTATCTAAAAATCAAACGAACTGGCTGATAATCAAATTGTCGGCTCCAATAAGTCATAAATGACTTAGGGCAGCTATAGGATGGCTATAAATACCAAAAAAGTATTAAAATACATAAAACAACCTAGAGGGTCATTAAATATCAACTACTAAAAGGACATTACTCCATAAAAGTTAAGGGTCAAAATGTAGATAAAGGCTCGAACTAATGAGGATATTGGGCCGCCATCTCACTCTCTTTCTCCCAGGTAGCCTCCTAAATTGGATGGTGTCTCCACTGAACCTTAACCACTAGAATCTTTCTCCAGTCAAACCATCTAACATCTCTAGCCAATATAGAAACTTTCTCCTGCATGAACATCAACCTCTCATCTAACTAAATCCACATCCACCGAAGCACATATGAGTAATATGAATGTAATAATACAACACAGATACATGGAAAAACTGGGTGAACAGATAAGAAGTTTGGGGGCAATGACAACTCATCAACTACCTCTCTAAAAATTCTAAGTATCTCAAATATCCCAATATACCTGGGGATAAGCTTGTCCCTCTTTCCAAACCTCATGACATACGTCATAGGATACACTAAAAGAAAAACCTAGTCGCTAACCCAAAACATCAAAGCATAAAGTTTGTAATAAGGATATCTCATCTGCCTACTCAGAGGTGCCCACAACCTATATTGAATCACTCGCACCCCATCCAAATTTACGATGCAAGTTCATTCAAGGAGGACTAACCTCAGAAGTCTCAAACTAGCCAATTAGAAATTTAAAACGTCTTCTATACAATGCTTTATATGGTGTCATCGTAATACTTAAATGGTAGTTGTTATTATAGAAAAACTCCACTAAGGCTAGGTAATTCACCCACTGACCTCCAATGTCCATCACATACGTGTGGAGCATATCCTTCCAAACTTGAATAGTTCCCTCAAACAAACTATCAATCTGGGGGTGGAATACGTTGCTCAGATAAACTTGGGTACCCAAATACTCTTGAAATATCCTCCAAAATAAAAACGTGAATATTGAGCCTCTTTATGAAATAATGGACACAAGTACTTAATGACAGTAAATTTTCTCACAAATATAGATAAGGGCTAACCTTTTGAGACTAAAAGAAATATGAATCAGGATAAAATTAGTTAATTTGGTCAATCGAATTGCAATGACCTAAATTCTCACAATCATGGAATGTAAGAGGCAAACCTGTAATACCCCGTATATTTCTAAGCTAGAAAAATGAACTGTTGTTCTTACACATGAAACCTCTTATCCTATGATTCATATTTGAGTACATGAATTAGGATGACTATCCTGGTGATAATAGAGCTTGTGATATGTTAATTATGTTCATAAGAGTCACTTAGAGTAACCCAAGCTAAGAATTTTTGAATCCACCAAGTTTTCGTGTGTGATTTTAGATAACTCATCTTTGAATGAGCATAACTTGGTTTATAGGTTGTATTTTGGAAGTTTATACCCTCCAAATTGTGGATAATTGAATAAGCTTTCCGTCGATGCCAGCTTTGCCTAAAACGGACACCCGGTGAAGAAGTTATGGCGATTTAAAGTTTTAGTAGCGTCATTTCAGTCAGTGGCGCATCGCGCCGTAAGCCAAAATGATGTTCATCAATTTCCAGTGTCTCTCCACGATTCAAGAACATTGCAGTGAGTTTCCAGGTCATAAACGGGTGGAAACATGATGTCTCGTCATCGCGCCGGGGGCCTAAATTGGGTAATTTTCACAGAAATTAAATGACGCATCTAGAGGGGTAGTTAGGTCATCTTTCCACCCCTATATAAGTCCCAAACGCGGGATTAGGCCCCAAGTCAGCTCTTTACATTAATTTTTATTAAAATTCACTCAAGAACAACCAAGAACAAGTCTAGAGTTCAATTGGGGGTTTCAAAGTCCAAGCTTATTTCACTACTATCTTCACGGATCATTAATCTAAGGTATGCATCGTGTTCATCTATGGATCCAATCCGTTGATAGAGCTCAAGAACCATGTTTTTAATACTATTTTGTGAACTTTTTGTGGTGATATGAGTATGTACATGTTGATGATTGTTGTTTAAGTTTTAAGATGATATCTAAAGGTGTTTTCATGGAATATATATATGGTTGTTAGTTGAAAATTATGAACTTTAGGTAGTGTAATATGGTGCAAGTTATGAAACACACCTATGCCTTAAAGAATGCATGCTAGGTGTTTGATAAAATGCTTGGGATGTTAGGAATTTCTATTTATATGGTTCCATGATATATAAATGACAAGTCTATGTTAGTGTCACAACCCGAACTAGGGCCTGGCCATGAAGGACATCTCGAACCCTGAGGGCCCGGAACGTCCTTCTCTATCTGGTAAGCATGCATAAATTCATATAAATAAAGAAGATGCGGAAACATAATCTGCTACGGAAACATGGTCATTTCTGAATTCATCATAAGTATGAAAATTAAAAATCAACTACATCTAATAACACTGACTCAGTCTGCGAATCTCTACTACAGAAAAATCTGACAACTGTCTGAAAACTGGGACAAGGCCTCCAGTAGACCAAAACGATAATACGGGACATAATCTGAAAGACAGGCCATCTGGAATAGAGAAGGCTCACCGACTAGTCATTGCAACTCTGTCTGACGAATCTACTGCCTTTCTAGACCCCTAAATTGAGCCTCAGAACCTGGAGGGAGGAGAGAGGTCAATACAGATGAACTGGTATGCAAAGAAATCCAAAATAAAGCTTATATGTAAATAAAATAGTTTGGGAAACAACTTTGTCAAAACATTATACATCAAGTGGCTTTCGAAATACATGGGCACATTTCTGAAAAATATGTAACCTGCCTTTCAATGCAAGTTTTGATATGAATATTACTTCGGAGTTAGGTGGCACTACCTTACAATTCTGATATTCCATGAGCGGTATAGAATCCGTCATTGACTCGACGCGGAAGCCCCCAACCCAAGTGTGCCGCAAGGGTTAGAGTTCCCGAATCTTATACACCACAGGGCTCTAGGCCAGCGTAATAAATAAACTCGGATCAACAAATCACGGTTTTAGGCGATGAGTTTTTTAATACTCATACCTTATTCGGGGAACCACCTAAACTCTCTTTATGCCCAATTTTATCCTATTCTAAATCATGCAAGTTTCTAGTTTCAACATCCGAAAAATCTGATTTTGAAACATGCATTAAATCTGTTCTGAATTATCATGGCATAATCTGAATTGGTGTCGTCACACCAAGACTTGCAAGTCCTATTTCTGAGCCATAATGCACCATGCATAATTCTTTCATTAAAACACAGTTCAGACCACCCAAACATGCACACAATATAAAAGATTTTATGTTCTGAGAACACAAGTCAAAACTATGCTGAGATTGTTCAAACATATAGTGGTCATGTGCTTTTGGTAAAATCATGCACTCTTTCATTATATGAATATTCTCAACATTTATCAATATGCACAACCCTCTCTTTCGAATTCAAAACCATAAATAAATTTGTAGCATTAATCAAGATATTTCATATCATGTTTTTCAAGATACATTCAAAACAATCTATATCATAAGAAAATTGGGAAAAATCAAACCAACAGAGGGATTCATGTGCGACATGCTATCAATTCATTCATAAATCATAAAACATATGCATACATATATATAATTTCAAATCAATTTGGGGAAGGTCAAAAGACCAAAACAATACCGTCAAGATTTCTACAATATGAATGTATTCATAAATCTGAAAACCCCTTTCTTAAAATTAGGATTTCTATGCCCATGAGATTTTTAGAAAAATCCCGCGTACCTCAAAATAGGAAAACAATGGGTGTTTCTTGAAGCTTATGATCCGGAGATTTCGAATCTTCAATCGATTTTGAAAACCCACGGTTGAATCTTGAGTTTCTTGAAGTTCTTGTTTAAAGCACTAGTGAGGATTCTTGATAATTCTGATGAAAGTACGGTTAAGTTTCTTAAACATACCCTTAATCCTTTGTTTGAACTGTTTTAAAGGCTAGGGAAAAGTCAAAATTACCCTTTATGACTCCTAAATGGAACTGGAAATTTGAACTTAAAACCCCGATTTCGGGTGCCACCGCGACGCGCCACAATTGCGGTGGTCCACTAGAATTTGACGAGTGGGAATTGAGCGCCTCCACGATGCTCCACCATTGCGGAGCCCCATTGGAATTTGACGATTGTCAATACTACCCTCTCCGTGATGAGCTAGACACCAAAATGATGATGTTTACAACTGGAACTTTAAATTATTCATAACTTCTTCACCGACGGTCCGTTTTGGATGAATCTTATATCGTTAGAAAGCTAAATCAGTCATCTACATAATAAAAGGTTTAAATCTAGGAAATTCCATATGAAAATTAATTTAGATCATTCTAGAAGATAATGCTTAGACTTTTCATGGACAAAATTTTGCTAAGAAGATGTTGGGGTGTTAAAATATCCCCCCTTGGGATCATTCATCCCCGAATGATGATGTGGAAAATAGACAAGCACGATTCCAAGCATACTAAAGCATAGAAAGATTAAGGTAAGGGTTGTACCTTCAACTCCGTCATCAACTAGGTCAAAAAGGTATGGGTATCTTGCTCTCATGTCATTCTCTGATTCCCAAGTGGCTTCTTTAACTTTCTGATTTCTCCACAACACCTTAATTGAAACTATTTCTTTACTTCTTAACTTCGGGACCTAACAATTTAGGATTGCAATAGGTTCCTCTTCATATGATAAGGAGGTTGTCACCTTGATCTCTTCTACAGGCAACATCAAAGAATGGTCTCTAATGCATTTCTTCAACATGGATATGTGAAGTACCGGATGGACAAAACCCAAACTGGCAGGCAATTCTAAATCATACAAAACACCACCTATCCTCCTCAAAATCTGATATGGTCCTATGTAGCGAGGATTCAATTTATATTTCTTTTTGAATCGCATGACTCCCTTCATAGGAGAAACTTTTAGAAATGCCCAATCACCGACCTCAAACTCTAAATCTCTTCTCCTAACATCGGCATAAAATTTCTGACGAATCTGAGCTATCTTAAGTCGTTCTCTGATGACTTTCACATCCTGCATTTCCTAATGAATAAGATCGGGCCCAAACATTTGCATCTCACCTACTTCATACCATCTTACAGGAGACCTACATCTTCTCCCATACAGTGCCTCAAATGGTGCCATCTTAATACTGGAATGGAAACTGTTATTATACACGAACTCTATAAACGGAAAGTGCTCTACCCAACTACCTTTAAAATCAATCACATAGGCCCGCAACATGTCCTCAAGGGTCTGAATGGTGCGTTCGGCCTGTCCATCGGTCTGAGGGTGAAAATCAGTACTTAGGTTCACTTGGGTACCTAATCCTTTCTGGAAAGATCTCCAAAACTGATAAGAGAACTATGTACCTCAATCGAATATGATAGATACAGGCGCACCCTGCAAATGAACTATTTCTGCAATGAACAACTTGGAATAGTCCTCTCTCGAATAGTTAGTCCTGATAGGAAGAAAATGGGTTGACTTGGTCAGTCTATCTACAATCACCCAAATAGAATCATTCTTGTTTTGGGACTTCGGGAGCCCTGTATTGAAGTCCATATTAATCATCTCCCACTTCCACAAGGGCAAAGCTATCTCTTGGGAAGAACCACCTGGCCTCATGTGTTCTACTTTAACTTGTTGACAATTCAAACACTTAGAAACAAAGTTAGCCACATCACGCTTCATATTATTCCACCAATACAAAGATTTCATATCCTGGTATATCTTAGTAAAGCCTGGGTGAACAACATGCCTCGAAGTGTGAGGTTCGTCAAGGATTCTATTCCATAAATCATCCACATCTGGTACACATAATCTACCCTGGTATCTAAAAATACCATCACCACCGATGTCAAATGACATCACCTTCTGCTGACCCACATCATTCTTAATTTGCATCAAGATGGGATCTTCAACCTGTTTCTTCTTAACTTCCGCACAAAGGAAAGACGTAGCTATCTCATGAACAACCATTCCCCCATCTTCGGAATCCAAGAGTCACACTCCTAGATTTGTAAGACGGTGAATATCTTTCACCATCTCTCTCTTCCCTTCCTCAACATGAGAAAGAATTCCCATAGACAATCTGCTGAGGGCGTCGGCTACCATATTTGCCTTACCCGGATGATGGTGAAGGCTCATGTCATAGTCTTTCAAAATCTCCATCCAATACCTTTGCCTAAGATTTAGTTCTTTATGCAAAAAAACATACTGCAAACTCTTATGGTCAGTGAAAATATCAAAATGCACCCAATAAAGATAATGCCTCCAAATTCTAAGTGCAAACACCACAGCTGCTAATTCCAAATCATGAGTGGGGCAGTTACGCCCATGCACCTTAACTTCCTAGATGCATAAGACACCACCTTTCCGTGCTGCATAAGTACACACCCAAGTCCCACACGGGATGCATCACAGTACAAAAAAACCCCTATGTACCTTTCGGAAGAGTCAAACCAGGAGTCGTAGTCAACTTGTCTTTCAACTTCTCAAAACTATTCTCACAAGAGTCGGAGCATAAAAACTTCACCTTTTTCTGGGTCAACTTAGTAAGTGGAGCAGCTATAGAAGAGAAACTCTCTACAAACCTCCGGTAGTATCCTGCCACACCCAAGAATCTCCGAATGATGGTTGGAGTTGTGGGTCTGGGCCATTTCTTTACTGCCTCAATCTTTTGGGGATCAACCTTAATCTCTTCACTAAAAACAATGTGCCCTAAGAAAGCAATAGTATTCAGCCAGAATTCACACTTGAAGAATTTCGCATACAACTTATGATCTTTGAGGGCCTGAAGAATAGTGAGGAGGTGATTGGCATGGTCCTCTTCACTTTTAGAGTAAACCAAGAGGTCATCAATAAAAACTATGACAAATAGGTTAAGGAACTGACGGAAGACCCAATTTATTAGGTCCATGAAAGTTGCAGAGGCGTTGGTCAACCCGAAGGACATGACTAAGAATTCATAATGACCATATCTGGTTCGGAAGGCTGTTTTTGGAATGTCTAACTCCCTAACTTTCAATTGATGATATCCCAAACGAAGGTCTATTTTTGAAAAACACTTAACACCCTGAAGCTGATCAAAAAGGTCATCGATTCTAGGAAGAGGATATTTATTTTTCAATGTGACCTTATTCAACTGGCGGCAATCTATGCACATACGCAGGGAACCATCTTTCTTTTGCATGAAGAGTACAGGTGCACCCCAAGGAGAAACATTATGTCTGATAAAACCCTTATCTAGGAGATTTGTTAGCTATTCTTTCAAATTATTTAACTCTGTAGGAGCCATTCTATATGGCAGAATAGAAATAGGATGGGTATCTGGCAACACATCAATGCCAAAATCTATCTCCCTATCAGGTGAATTTCCTGGGAGATCATCTGGAAAAACTTTCGGGAATTTATTTACTACTGGGATAGACTGAAGGAGGAGACTTTCAGCGTTAGAATCTTTAACCCGAATAAGATGGTACAAGTAACCCTTGGAAATAAGTTTACGGGCTCTGAGATAAGATATGAAGTGCCCTTTAGGTGATAAGGAATGCCCCTCCCACTCTATTGCTGGCTCATTTAGAAAAGAAAAGGTAAACTTTCGGGTCCTACAGTCTAGTATGGCATAACACCGATGGAGCCAGTCCATCCCTAGGATAGCATCAAAAGCAACCATATCAAGTTCTATGAGGTCTGCTACAGTATCCCTACTAAGAATAGACACAAAATAATTTTTTTACACCCTTTTAGCCACAATCAAATCTCCCACCGGAGTGGAAACAGAGAAAGGTTCATCAATCACATCGGGTTCAAACCAAAAACTAATAGCCATATACGGGGTCACATAAGATAAGTTAGACCTGGGATCAAACAATACATATACCTCACGGGAAAAGATTTGTAATATACACTCAGTGACTACGTCTAGCGAGGCTTCCACCTTATGGCAATTAGTCAGAGCATACATCTGGTTACGACCGCTCCAGGCAGCTGAATTGGTGCTCTTTTGAGGCGGTGGTGGTGCAGAAGAGTTTACCTAAGACTTAGATTCACCAACATTCCTCCTAGCAGAGGGACATTCTCTATGGAAGTGTCCCGTTTGACCGCATGAATAACACACCGATGAGCCCAACTGACACCTTCTCGGATGATGCTTACCATAAGTCTCACATCACAGATAAGAATGGTACTGCTGAGCCACACTATCTTGTGACTGAGTTTCCTGAGCTCTAGGTCTCTGGCTGGCCTGAAAACTCTGAGATCGTCTATCAACTGTAGTTCTGGGGGCTGGGGCACTAGCTACAGACTACGCTTTGCCCCAAAACTTCTTCTTTTGCCAATTTTTACCCCAATTACCACCCTGCTGCTGACTGGGGTTTTGATCCGCTGATTTGGCTTTCTTCGCCTGCCTGTCCTTCTCTATGGACTCGGCTATCTTATTCTTCTTCTCCTCAGCCTACTGCATGTGGATTGTCAACCTAGTAAAGTCCAATTCCCTGTTTAGCATCGCCTCTTGACATTCAAGCACTATATCATCTGAAAGGCGAAAAGTAAACTTCCTCATTCGGGCCCTCGTACTGCTCATCATCTCAGGAGCATAACGGGCTAGCTGATTAAACTTTAAATTATACTCCTGAACACTCATCTTACCCTGCTTAAGGTTCATGAACTCCTCCAGTTTGGCTTCCCTCAACTCTAGAGGAAAGAATCGGTCAAGAAAAGCTTCCACCAACTCGTCCCACACTGTGGGCTCAACACTATCACCCTTCGCCTTTTTCCACTCATTATACCATTGGTTCGCTACATCCTTTAGTTGGTATGCCTCTAGCTCAACACCTTACACCGAACACATATGCATCACTCTGAAAATCTTCTACATTTCGTCTATGAACTCATGTGGATCCTCTTCTACCTTAGTTTCAGTAAACTTAGGCGGATTTATTCTCATAAACTGAGCCCCCTAGTAGCTTCAAATGTAAAAGGTACAGACCCAACATCTTCTGATCGTTGGTCCTGATTAACCACCAACTGTGTCAGGATATGAATAGATTGTCTGAATTCTGCATTCGAAATATCCCTCTGAGTAGTTGGGGGACGGTTTACATTAGTCCGAGGAGCCCTAGGTGGACTGGTTGGGACTGGAGGGACTCTTGAAGTAGGGATAGGTTATAGAGTATGAGCTCTGTTACGTGTCCTCATCCCATGAGTGGGATGAACTTCGTCCTCTTGAGCATTAACATTGGTGCGATGGGGAGGCATAACTGGTTTTTCTGAAAAGCAAAAGATAATATTAGGGGAAAGATTAGACTCTGAAACACGAACTAAATCACAAAGAAGATAAAAATTCCTAAACGCCTAGTAGCCTCCTGCTTATAAGTGTGGTGCGCTACATACTCATAAACAAGACTATACCCGATGCAATTTTGCAGACACCCTAGGACCATGAACCGTGCTCTGATACCAAGTTTATCATGACCCGAACTAAGTCCTGGCCATGACGGACATCCCAAACTCTGAGGGCCCAGAATGTCCCTCTCTATCTGGTAAGCATGCACACATGCATATAAATAAAGAAGATGCGGAAACATAATCTGCTATGGTAACATGGTCAATTCTGAATTCAGCATAAGTATGAAGATTAAAAATCAACTACATCTAATAATATCTGACTCAGTCTGCGAAATCTCTACTACAGGAAAATCTGACAACTGTCTAAAAAATGGGACAAGGCCCCCAGTAGAACAAAATGAAAATAAGGGATATAATCTGCAAGACAGGCCTTCTGGAATAGAGAAGGCTCACCAACTAATCACTGCACCTCTGTCTGGCGAATCTACTATATTTTTAGACCCCTAGACTAAGCCTCAAAACCTGGAGGGAGGAGGGGTGGGTCAATACAGATGTACCGGTAAGCTAACAAATCCAAAATAAAACTTTATGTAAATAAAATAGTTTGGGAAACAACTTTGTCAAAATATTATACATCAAGTGGCTTTCGAAACACATGGGCGCATTTCTAAAAAACATGTAACCTGCCTGTCAATGTAAGTTCTGATCTGTATATTACTTCTGAGTTAGGTGGCACTCCCCTACTATTCTAATATTCCACGAGCAGTATGGAATCTACCATTGACTCAGCGGGGAAACCCCCAATCCAAGTGTGCAGCAAGGGTTGGAGTTCCTGAATCTGATACACCACAGGGCTCTAGACCAGCGTAATAAATAAACCCAGATCGGCAAATCACGATTTTGGGTGATGAGTTGTTTAATACTCACGCCTTCTTTGGGGAACCACCTAAACTCTCTTTATGCCCAATTTTATCCTATTCTAAATCATGCAAGTTTCTAGTTTCAACATCTGAAAAGTTTGATTTCAAACATGCATTAAATTTGTTCTGAATTATCATGGCATAATCTGAATTGGTGTCGTCACACCAAGACTTGCAAGTCCTATTTCTAATCTATAATGCATCATGTATAATTCTATCATTAAAACACAGTTCAGACCACCCAAACACGCAAACAATATAAAAGATTTCATGTTCCGAGAACATAAGTCAAAACTATGGTCAGATTGTTCAAACATATGGTGGTTATGTGCTTTTGGAAAAATCATGCACTCTTTCATTATATGAATATTTTTGACATTTATCAATATGCACAACCCTCTCTTTCGAATTCAAAACCATAAATCAAGATATTTCATATCATGTTTTTCAAGATACATTCAAAACAATATATATCATAAGAAAATTGTGAAAAATCAAACCAAGAGAGGGATTCATGTGTGTCATTCTCTTAATTCATTCATAAATCATAAAACAGATGCATACGTATATATAATTTCAAATCAATTTGGAGAAGGTCAAAAGACCAAAACAATATCGTTAAGATTTCTAAAATATGATTGTATTCATAAATCTAAAAATCCTTTTCTTAAAATCATGATTTCTATGCCCATGAGATTTTTAGAAAAACCCCGCGTACCTCAAAATAGGAAAACAATGGGTGTTTCTTGAAGCCTATGATCCAGGGATTTCGAATCTTCAATAGATTTTGAAAACCCACGGTTGAATCTTGAGTTTCTTGAAGTTTTTGTTTAAATCTCTAGAGAGGATTCTTGATGATTTGGATGAAAGTAGGGTTAAGTTGCTCAAACATACCCTAAATCCTTTGTTTGGACGGTTTTAAAGTCTAGGTAAAAGTCAAAATTACCCTTAATGACTCCTAAACGAAACTGGAAATATGAACTTAAAAACCCAATTTCAAGTGCCACCGCGACGCGCCACAATTGCGGTGGCCCATTGGAATTCGACGCGTAGAAAATTAAGTGCCTCCGCAATGCGCCACCATCATGGAGCCCCACTGGAATTTGACGATTGTCAATTTTACCCTCTCCGCGATGCTCTAGACACCAAAATGACGATGTTTACAACTGGAACTTTAAATTATTCATAACTTTTTCACGACGGTCCATTTTGAACGAATCTTATATCGTTAGAAAGCTAATTCAGTCATCTATGTAATGAAAGGTTTAAATCTAGGAAATTAAACATGAAAAATAATTTATATCATTCTAAAAGCTAATGCTTAGACTTTCCATGGACGGAATTTAGCTAAGAAGACATCGGTGTGTTACAATTAGCTATATACTTAAATATGAATTCCATGCTATTGATGTGTTGCTATTGTTGTGGTATGAAGCATGTATGATAATGGATATGTATAATATGTACACAAAATATATGCATGCAATCCCTACAATATTTAAGATGTTGAATAACTACACGAAGTATAAGATCCCCTACCTATGATATTATGAATTGTGGACTCCAATCTTGTGATCAAGTCATGTCATATGTGTCAGTTTCCTTCTGCCGAGTCCTAGGGGTTTTCGTACCCGAAAAATATAGGTGTGTGCCTAGATCCATTTCATGTTGTCACAATAATCTTAGTCAAGCTGTAATCTATAGAACTCAGTCAGTCATGTGACTCAGGAAACCACAGAAATCTCATGATCTCAGTTAACTCTCAGATAGTCGTACTATTCTATCAGTCAATGAAAGTCAGTTAATCAGTCCATGTACAGTCAGTTGAATCATATTCAGTCTCTTCATATGGGAGTAGAAGTTAGCATCGAGTGAACGCAAGGATGGGAACTCACCTACCAGTTTAGGGTGTGATTCTTAGCAATCATCCTTCATTTCTAGAACTATGTAGCCAACAAAGGTTGAGACATATTAACCTGTCATATTAGGGTTGATAAGGTGGCTTAACCTGTCAGTTCAAGGTTCCCACTGCTCTCATTTTGAGTACCTTCCAGCTAAGGGTCACTCACAACTTTCCTTACCTTTGGTGCGGTATTGACACTCCTCTAGTTGGGGCAGAGATTGGACCCCAGCTTAGCCATAATGGCATACTTGGGTCATGTCAGTTAAACAACTACCTCCCACATTTTTAGACTTAGTCTCAATTAAAGAACATAGACAGTTTTTCAGATATCACAGTATACCAGGACTGTTAGATACAGTGAAATTCAATTAAAGCATGGGACTCAAAAAGTTCCATCAAATTTAAGACTGTCAGACCCAGTCGCCCATGTTATTTGAAATACAATTTCAGCCATGTCAGTTATCAGTAAACCATGTATTAGCATACAGATTTATCTATCACGTACTCACGATCTCAGTTACTATATATGTATGTTTGTACTCTTACATGTATATCAGTCAGTCAGTTAGTATTATTCATGCATGTAAACCCTTTACATTAGCCTACCTCTCTCGTATACTCAGTACTCCAGTTGTACTGATGCATTTATGCTATGGTGCTTTCTTTTCATGTTACACTATAGGTTCAGAGACACGAGTTCAAACCAGCAGTAGATGCTGCATTCCTGTATACAGAGTTATAGTGAGTCCTCATCATTCGAGTATGATACAATATTATTTTATTTTATTTATTATTTTAGCTCAGTTTTTCTAGATGGAGTTAGTTGGAGATATATTCCTTTAACTCCTTATTCAAACATTATTTAGAGGATTTCAGATTTAGTTCTGATTTGATTCAGTTTTTAGTTGTTTTGGGTATCTTTCACCCACACGGATGTTACTATTTTATAGACTCTTTATTCAGTTGAACCTTATGGACTACATGTTCATGTTTTCCTTATTATTATATTATATATTGCAGTGCACAGGTACAGATATTAGTCATGGGTTAGCTTGTGGTCCTTTGGGGTCATAAGCACCGTGTAGCATCCCAGTTCAGAAAATCGGGGTGTTACAAACTTGCTATCAGAGCCTAAGGTTCAATAGAGTCCTAGGAAATCTAAAAGGTTCATCTAGTAGAGTCTTGTGCATCGGTGTGTTGCGCGCCACAATAATGTACAGGAGGCTATGAGATGTTTGAGGAACAGTTTCCCTTCTTTTAGTATTCATGTCATTCTAGTGAGCATAATATAAAGTTAAACTCTAAGTCTAATCCGTTCTTCTCTTATTTCAGAATATGGCCCCAAAGAGAAAAAAATAGCCAGCTCCTTAGCCCGAAGATCCTTTGGGAGAACATGTCTCTCATATGGAATTTAGAGTCGCATTCACCACACTTGCTCAGTCTGTGGCTGACCAAAATGAACGGCCACCTATTATTCCGGCCAATCCGTGGGCCAATTCTTCAGCAGCTAGGATTTGGGACTTCACCCGAATGAACCCTCTATTTTTCTTCAGGTCTAAGTCTGATGAAGACCCTCAGGAATTCATTGACCAAGTCCAGAAGGTCATTGATATCATTGGAGTTACTTCTGCTCATAGTACTGAGTTAGCCTCATACTAATTATAGGATATCGCTCATACTTGGTACAAATAGTGGAAATCCGAGGGGTAGATAATGCAGGCCCTATTTAGTGGGAGGAATTTGTCATGACTTTCTTAGATAGATTCTTTCCCCAAGAGCTGAGAGAGGCTAAAGTTCTTGAGTTCATCAACCTCAGGCAGGGAAATATGATGGTTAGAGATTATTCTCTTAAATTTACTCAACTAGCCAGATATGCCCCTCATATGGTTGCAGACAATAGGGCTAAGATCAGCAAGTTTGTGTCAGGGATGAATGATAGCGGGTAAATGAGTATAGATCTGCGATGCTGAATAGTGATATGTCTTTATCCATGCTCATGACCTACGATCACAAAATAGAGGAGCATAAGGTTAGGACTAGGGAGAGACAGAACAAGAGAGCAAGGTTAAGTAGTTTTAGTTTTGCTCAACCCAAATCAGAGGGAGGAAACCATTCACAGTTTCATCCCAAGTCATCAGCTCCAACTCATTCTTTCGCCAGTGTTCCAGCTCTTTCCTCCACCAGTACCCCAGTGCTAAAATTTATAGACGGTAACAGAAATAAAGCACCAGGCTCTATATCTCAGGGCAGTGTTAGCAGTGCCCAGACAAATCCCCTATGTCAGACTTGTGGTAAGAACCACTAGGGTATTTGTAGATCCTATAGTGATGTCTATTTTGGTTGTGGCAAGCCAGGCTACAGGATTAGAGAGTGTCCTCAGCCAGGTCCTCAGGGTCAGAAAAACCTTTCCACAGCTCAGTCTGGTTGCCCGAACCATCAGGGTGCCATTTCCTATGCTACTAGCGGGCAACGCCCAAACAGACTCTATGATATTCAGACCTGATAGGATTAGAAAAATTCTCCTGATGTCATTACTGGTACGTTACAAATTTTCCATGTTCATGTTTATGCTTTGCTAGACCCAGGTGCATCCTTGTCTTTTGTCACTCCATACATAGCAGGCGATTTCTGAATCAGTCCTGAAATTTTAGCAGAGCCTTTTTCAGTCTCTACCCTAGTGGGTAAAACCATCATATCTTAGTGGGTATACAGGAACTAATCGGTTATGATATTTTAGAAATCCACATCTACAGATTAAGTCGAGTTAGAGATAACTGACTTTGATGTCATTCTCGGTATGGATTGGATTCATTCCTGTTATGCCACAGTCGACTACAGAAATAGGATAGTTCAATTTCAGTTCCTTAATGAGCCCATCCTAGAGTGGAAGGGTAGTACCTCAGCGTTCAGGGGTCAGTTTATTTTCTACCTTCAGGCAAGGAAAATGATTTCTAAGGGGTGTATGTATCATATCGTGCATGTTAAGGATTCTAGTTCCTAATCTCCCAATCTCGGTGGTTAATGAATATTCAGATGTCTTTCCTGAAGATCTTCCAGGCATTCCTCCCAAAAGGGAAATAGACTTTGGCATAGACCTTCTCCCAGATACTCAGCCTATTTTTATTCTATCCTACATAATAGAACCAACAGAACTCAAGGAACTAAAAGATCAGTTGAAGGATCTCTTAGATACGGGATTCATCAAGACTAGTATATCCCCATGGGGTGCACCAATCTTATTCATGCACAAGAAAGACGGTTCCCTCAGGATGTGTATTGATTACCGTCAGCTTAACAAAGTTACGGTCAAGAACATATCCACTTCCTAGAATAGATGAGTTGTTTGACCAACTTTAGGGTGCTAGTTACTTCTCTAAGATAAACCTCATATCAGGATATCATCATCTCAGAGTTAGAGAATGTGACATCCCAAAGACAGTTTTTCATACGCGGTATGGTCACTTCAAATTTCTTTTTATGCGCTTTGGTCTTACTAATGCCCCTGCAGCTTTCATGGACTTGATAAACTGGGTGTTAAAGAAGTACTTGGAAATATTCGTCATAGTCTTCATAGATGATATTCTGGTCTATTCTCGCACTAAGCGTGATCATTCAGACCATCTCAAAATTGTTCTTCAGACTCTCAGGGATCATCCGTTATTCGCTAAGTTCAGTAAGTGTGAATTTTGGCTAAGATCAGTAGCATTCCTCGGTCATATTGTTTCCAGTATTGGCATTAGAGTAAATCCTCAGAAGACCAAAGCTGTAAGAAACTGGCCTCGCCCCGTATCTCCATCAGATATCAGGATTTTCTTGGGTTTGGCCTCTATTACAGATGGTTAGTCTAGGGATTTTCTTATATTGCATAGTATTGCATCTCCTATGTCTAGATTGACTTAGAAGAAGTTTAAGTTTCAATGATCAGATTCATGCGAGAAGAATTTTCAAGAGTTGAAGACTCGACTCACCTCAGCTCCATTTCTAGCTCTTCCAGACGACTCAGACAATTTAGTAGTCTATTGTGATGCATCCAGAGTGGGTTTAGGTTGTGTCCTCATGCACCAAGGTAAGGTCATAGCCTACGACTCCAGACATCTAAAGCCCCATGAGAAGAATTATCCTACTTATGATCTTGAGTTACAAGTCGTAGTATTTGCCTCAAAGATTTGGTGTTATTATCTTTACGGAGTTCATGTAGATGTCTTTACAGATCATAAGAGTCTCCAATATATATTTTCTTAGAAAGATCTTAATCTTCGTCAGAGAAGGTGGTTAGATCTTTTGAAAGATTCTGGGCAAGGCCAATATTGTGACTGACGCTCTCAGTAGACTCTCCAAGGGTAGTATTTGTCACATTGAGGATAGCAAGAATAAAATAGCTCAGGAAATCCATTAGCTAGCCAGACTAGGCGTTCACTTAGTCGAATCTTTCGAGGGTGGTGTATGTGTTCAGAGTCATCTCTAGTTTCTGAGGTAAAAGAAAAGCAAGACAGGGATCCTAGCCTTGTCAAGCTGAAAGAGTTAGTTTAGAATCAGAAAGTTGAGGTTTTTACCTAAGGGGGAGATGGTGTTCTTCTTTGTCAGGGTCGTTTGTGCATTCCAAGTGTAGATGGCTTGAGGAAGTGAATTCTTGCCAAAACCCATGGTGCACCCCCAACTTGCGGGAGATCTATTAGTGGAGTAGGATGAAGAGAAATGTTGCAGAGTTTGTGTCTAAGTGCTCTACATATCAGTAGGTTAAGATAGAGCATCAGAAACCTTGTGGTTCCATGCAGGAGTTCACCATTCCTACTTGGAAGTGGGAAGAAGTGAACATGGACTTCGTGATGGGTTTGCCTAGAACTCATCATTAGCATGATTCAGTTTGATTGTAGACAAAATGACCAAGTCAGCTCATTTCTTCCTATTCGTACTTCTTATTCAGCTGAGGATTATGCCAAACTCTATATCAGGGAGTTGGTCAGATTACAGGGTATTCCACTATCTATTATTTCAGACAGAGGTACCCAGTTCACCTCTCACTTTTGGAAAGTGTTCCAAAAAGGTCTTGGTACCCAAGTTCATCTCAGTATAACATTTCATCCTCAGACAGATGGTCAAGCACAAAGGACCATTCAGACTTTTGAAGATATACTAAGGGTGTCTGCAATTGATTTCAAGGAAAGTTGGGATGACCACTTGCCTTTGATTGAGTTTGCATACAACAATAGCTATCATTCCAGTATTTAGATGGCTCTATTCGAAGCTCTCTATGGTAGGAGATGCAGATCTCCAATCGGTTGGTTTGAAGTTCGTGAGTCCTCAGTTATAGGTCCTGACTTAGTATTCAACGCCTTACAGAAAGTTTAGTTGATCCTAGAGAGACTTCGGGTTGCTCAGAGCTGATAGAAGTATTATGGAGATGTTCGTATAAAGGATCTCAAGTTCGAGGTCAATGACTATGTCTATCTCAATATCTCTCCCATGAAGGGAGCCAAGAGATTCGGCAAGAAAGGGAAACTCAGTCCCCGATATGTCGGTCCCTTCAGGATTCTCAGTTGCTTTGGCAAGGTAGCTTATGAGCTCGAATTGCCTTTAGATCTAGCCTCAGTTCATCTAGTCTACCATGTCTCTTTGCTCAAGAAATGCATAGGTGACCCAACAGTTGTAGTCCCTATTCAAAGCATTGATGTTCAGAACAGTCTCTCTTTTGAAGAAATGTCAGTCAAAATCTTAGACTATCAGACTCGTAGATTGAGGAACAAAGAAGTCCCTCAAGTCAAGGTTCTTTGGAAAAATCAGTCTCATGAGGGAGATACTTGGGAAGCAGAAGTAGATATGTGTACCAAGTATCCTGACCTCTTCTCCGCCAATTTAGATCAAGCTCAAGGTAACAGTTCTCTTTAAGCGTACTCAGTTTCATGCTCATGTTCCAATCATAAACTTAGTATCTATTACCATTGCAGATTCAGTCATGCATTCATGTATCAGTCCAGTATATAATCATACATCAAATATGCATTTTCATTGGGAGAACTCAGTTATCAGAAGTCTCAGTTATGCATTCATGAATCAGTTACTCATGCATCAGATATGCATGTCCAATATGATTTGTTTAGCTTATCATGTCCTTCATGAGATCATGTTCCAGTAGTGTAGGTCTTTTACGTACTCCAGTTTATTGTCTCTCCTTATTTCAGTCAGTCTTATTCAAGGACAAATTTTTCCAAGGGGGAGATATTGTAATAACCCGTATATTTCTAAGCTAGAAAAATAAACCGTTGTTCCAACACATGAAACCTCCTATAATATGATTCATATTTGAGTACATCAATAAGTATGAGTATCCTAGTAATAACAGATCTTGTGATGTGTTAAGCATGTTCATAAGAGTCACTTAGAGTAAGCCAAGCTAAGAACTTTTGAATCCACCAGGTTTTCGTGTGTGATTTCACATAACTCATCTTTGAATAAGAATATCTTAGTTTATAGGTGTTATTTTGGAAGAATTATACCCTCTAAATTGTATATAATTGAATAATCTTTCCGTCGATACCAAATTTGCCTAAAACGGACACCCAGTGAAGAAGTTATGGCAATTTAAAGTTTCAGCAGCATCATTTCAGTCAGTGGCGCATCGCGCCGTAACCCAAAATGACGTTCATCAATTCCCAGTATCTCTCCGCAATTCCAGCACATCATGGTGAGTTTCTAGGTCACAAACGGGTGGAAACGTCATGTCTCCGCATCGCGCCAGGGGCCTTAATCGGGTAATTTTCATAGAAATTAAATGACGCATCTAGAGGGGTATTTGGGTCATCTTTTCACCCCTATATAAGTCCCAAACACGGGATTGAGGCCCCAAATCAGTTCTTTAAATTATTTTTTATTAAAATTCACTCAATAACAACCAAGAACAAGTCAAGGGTTCAATTGGGGGTTTCAAATTCCAAGCTTATTACACTACTATCTTCACAGATCATTAATCTAAGGTATGCATAGTGTTCATCTATGGATCCAATCCGTTCATAGAGCTCAAGAACCATGTTTTAAATACTATTTTATGAACTGTTTGTGGTGATATGAGCATGTACATGTTTGATACGGTTGGGGCAGCCTCCACAGGTACACGACCTTTCACACGAAGCTAAGCTCGGGAATTACAAGAACTCCAAGCTTTGTTCATGCAAATGGCCGAGTGTGAGTTAGTGATTGAACCAACCAAGGACCTAAACGTTTTTATGTGTGAAGAGAGGTCTTAATGTGTAATAAACTACTCTTCAAGGTTGGCACAAAAAGCAAGGGCGGATGGGTCATTTTACCCCTTTTGTTTGTAGTATAAATAGAACATGTTGGAGAGTTATTCCTTAGTTTTTGAATGCTGATTTTGTAACCTAAAAACACTAAACATTTCGTCTCTCTTCCACTCTTAGAAGCCGTCCCTATTATCTCACAAGTAGAGGGATACTTGTGTTGTCTCTTTGGCTAGAAACAAGGGTTTTGAGGTCGTTGAGTGCCTCTTGGTCCTCGTAAGAACTTGATGTTTATATTCATTAGACTTAGGGTCCTCTCTTGATATAGGGTTCTTAGTTTCTTGAATGTTATATGTCAAGTTATCTATCTTTCTTTATCTTGTTGTTGTTGTTGATTTTGTTATCTTAAAGTCTAGTGAAGCCGTGTGGGGCTCTTTTCGATTCACTAGCATTGTTATCTATCTTGTTGTTCTTGTGTTGTTGGACTGAAAAACCGAAACTTAAACTTGTTGTTCTTGTGTTGTTGGACTGAAATCCGAGCCTACTTGAAGCTTTTGGTGTTGTTGGTTTGATTTCGTATCATTTGGTATCAAAGCGAGACCGGTTGTGTTCCAACATAACCCATCTTGGGCTAGTTCACGGCTTAAACAAACAACACCAAAAAGAAATTCTGAAAATCAGTCCATTAAAAGTTGAAACCGAGAATGATGTTGTATGTTTAGATCTAGGTGATATTTTGCTTGTTTAGTGAGTTTCTAGTGTTGGTTTCTTTCTCACCAACACTAAGGTGTCTAGATCCAAAAGTTGAGCTTGAAAACTTGAACATTGTTGTAGTGACTTGAAGTGGCCGAAAGTTGTGTGTTGTTGATAACCAAAAGAAAAATCGGTGGTTGTGTGTTTATGTGCTAAAGAAGTTGATGAAGTTTGTTGAGGTGTTCATCTTTTGAACTTGTTCATCTTGTTCATCTTGTTGTGTGCTCAAGTTGTAAGACAAGCTATAAAGTTGTTGTGAAAGACTTGCACCCATCACCTTCTAGTCTTGTCAATCACTTTTCCCTAATTCAAGGAGCCTTGTTTTGTGGGATTAGTCAACCAAACCTCACTTTCTTGAGTTTGAAAAGGGTGAAATACTACAAGATTTTATTTCTCCCACCAAAAACACTTTGCAAACTATAACAAGTTGTGTGAATATTAACAAAAAAAAAAAGGAGAAGAAGAACGTGTGGAACCATTGCATGCTGCCACGTCACTATAAGCTCAACTTAGGATATTCTTTGGTTGCTAATTGTTGATCCTTGGTTTCCCTTACTTGGTCCTAGAACTAATTAACAAACTAGTGCGTTCCTACTAGGTTGTCAACTAGTTCCTTGAACCGTTTGTTCGTGTCAACGATTATTTGAGTACTTTTATTCGTTTGAATGAATTGCTGATTTTTGACTCTAGTCCGGCAAGAATTCTTTGAGTCTTCAAACAAGAATCCATTCCGGATAAGAGCTTACTCATACCTTAAAAATTTCACGGTTACTAGCCAATTATACAACACTTGTGGAACACGAACTTGTGGTGAACTAAAGCGGATAATACCTTGACAATGGAAGGAGCTACGTCTCATAATGTGGATACTAATGCCCTTGATTCTATGAGGGTCACTCTTGAGGCCGTTACCCGGACACTTGAAAGGTTGAATTCGGAATTTGGGGCCGTGAGAGGGGACTTGGCAGCAATAAAGGGGGAAGTGTCGACTATTAGTGGGAGATTAGAACAAGTGGAGAGTCAAAGGAACTCTCGTCCTTCTACTCCTCTACATGTATCTACCAATGGTCATGATAGGACCTCCTCCGCAACCATCACCCCCGAAACAGTCCACCAAATGCTAAATGCACCCCAAGCTCCACTAAATACCGCAATCCAAACTACCTATTTTCCTCCAAACCGAGACCCCACTAGACCACTACATTTCCAAGCCCCTCCAATTCCACAAGAGGGATTTGGACGCCAAGTACCTCCACTAAATCCGAACCCTCCATTCCAAGCTCCATTAACCCAAAGACCGCAAATTCCAAATCCTCCGAATCAAAACGACCAAGGCCGACCAGCCCACTTTGAAGGATACGGTAGAGAGGAGTATGAAGGAGATGGAGCCTTTGATGATGCTTATCTGAGGGAGGAGGAGTTAAGAGGGGGTCGAGGAGAACCTAGGAGATACTGGGGGTATGGAGATAGGGGAAACCGACACCAAGAGAGAGACGTAGGCATCAACACCATCATGTTGAGCCTACCCATCTTTAAGGGTGAAAGTGACCCCGAGACCTACTTAACTTGGGAATCGACTTGTGACAAAGTTTTCCAAGTTAATGACATCTCAGAAGAAAAGAAGAGATGCTACGCTATAGCTCACCTCGAGGGCTATGCAAACACTTGGTGGGAGTATGTTAAACGATTTGGTAATGAATTAGTTGATGGGCAGCCACCACCTTGGTATCGGTTGAGGTATTTGATGAGACAACGATACCTTCCCGAGAGATATCATCATGAGTTGCTTGCTAGATTATATGGCTTGCGGCAAGGAGGTAAGAGTGTGATGGCCTATTTTGACGAGTTCCAACAACTCATGTTGAAACTTGATCATCGTGGGGAGCAAATCAGTCACGACATCATCCGGTTCAAGTGTGGGTTGAACAAAGAGATCTCCACTCATTTGACCCTTCACCGGTTTGAAACCATTGATGGTATATTCCAAGCGGCCCTTGAGATTGAAAGGGAACTTAAGGAGAGATCATCCTTCAAGGCAAGGGTACAAACCCCCTCGGGTTGGCCCAAAAACAAGGACCAACCCGCCCCTACGAAGCTGCCCGAGTCCAAAACAGTCCCTAAATTCCCTCCGAAACCGGAGGCTCACAAGTATCCCAACCCAAAGGGGTTCCAATGCTTCAAGTGCCAAGGTTGGGGGCATAAGGCCAATGAATGTCCGAACCGGCGCAATGTGATCCTACGAGAAGGGAAAGTGTACTACCTTGGTGAGGAGGTGGTTTCCGAAAGGGGGGAGGATGAGGCCGAGCCTCAAGATGGAGAGGGAGCTGAAAATGGGCCGAATGATGATGAAGTAGATGGTAGTGAAGATGTCTATCCACAAGAAGGGGAGTGTGTGGTTCCAAACTTTGTGGTTAGACGTGTCATGATTAGTAAGGCGATAGATGACCCGAGTCAAAGGGAAAATCTATTCCATACTAAGTGTCTTGTAAAGGGGAGTGTGTGCACCTAGGTGATTGATAGTGGTAGTTGTACAAATGTTGCAATCCATGCTATGGTAAATTTCTTGAAGCTACCAACTACACTACACACTAGTCCTTACAAGCTACAATGGTTGAACGATTGTGGTGAATTAAAGGTCACAAGGCAATGTGTGATTCGATTTAAGGTAGGAAACTACCACGATGAAGTGCTTTGTGACGTAATCCCAATGCAAGCATGTCACTTGTTGTTAGGTAGACCATGGCAATATGATAGGTCTACTAAACACGATGGGAGGTCCAACCGGTATACGCTTGAGAAGGATGGCCGGAAGGTCACACTTCATCCTTTTTCACCCTCCCAAGTAAATGAGTGGCAACAAAAGATGAGAGAGTTGAAGGGAAAGGGGAAGGAATCCGGAAAGGGAGAAAAGGGGGGGGATGCCGTAGGTGAGGAAGTAGGGACATCCGAGGCTGTCCCAACGACAAGGGAGATGGAAAACGTAGTGATGTTGGCTAGGAGGAAAGAACTCTTCGTGGACCATGATGAAAACAAGCCGATGTTACTTTTGACCCATTGTTTTAATACTAACCCCACTAATTCTTCCATTTACCCTTTGATTTCTTGTGTGTTGCAGGAGTATGAAGATGTATTTCCTCAAGAACTTCCGCAAGGATTGCCCCCACTTCGGGGAATTGAGCACCAAATTGATTTGGTGCCGGGTTTACAACTTCCAAACAAACCGGCCTATAGGAGCAATCCCATGGACACTAAGGAGCTTGAAAGACAAGTTGAGGAGCTTCTCAACAAGGGATACATCAAGGAAAGCATGAGTCTGTGTGTTGTTCCGGTGCTTTTGGTATCGAAGAAGGACGGAACTTGGCGCATGTGCGTCGATTGTAGAGCCATCAACAAAATCACTATAAGGTATCGTCATCCAATCCCTAGACTAGATGATATGTTAGATGAGCTCCACGGATCTTGTTTGTTTTCTAAAGTGGACCTTAGGAGTGGCTATCACCAAATTCGGATGCAACCCGGTGATGAGTGGAAGACCGCATTTAAGACAAAATTCGGTCTATATGAGTGGCTGGTCATGCCCTTCGGCCTTACCAATGCTCCTAGCACCTTTATGAGGCTAATGAATCATGTAATGAAGCCTTATATTGGAAAGTTTGTGGTGGTTTACTTTGATGATGTGTTGGTGTATAGTAAATCTATTGATGATCATGTAATGCATTTGAGATGTGTGTTTGATGTGCTCCGAAAGGAGAAGCTGTATGCCAACATGGAGAAGTGTTCTTTTTGTGTTGATAAGGTTATATTCTTGGGTTTTGTCGTGAGCTCAAGGGGTGTGGAAGTGGACGATTCCAAGATAGACTCTATTCGAAGTTGGCCGACCCCTAAAACTATTGGAGAAATCCGAAGTTTCCACGGGTTGGCAAGCTTTTATAGGAGGTTTGTCAAAGGATTTAGTTCCATATCAGCCCCCTTGACCGAGGTAATTAGAAAGGACGGACCTTTTAAATGGGGTGATGAGCAGGCTAGGGCTTTTGAGGCCTTGAAAGCTACGCTCATCTCGGCGCCTTTATTGCAATTGCCCAATTTTGATAAGATGTTTGAAGTAGAGTGTGATGCTAGTAAGGTTGGCATCGGGGCTGTTTTGATGCAAGAAGGTAAGCCCGTTGCTTATTTCAGTGAAAAGCTCAAAGGGGCAACTCTTAATTACTCAACTTATGATTTGGAGTTGTACGCCCTTGTTAGAGCTTTGGGAAATTGGCAACATTATTTGTGGCCTAAGGAGTTTGTGATACGAACGGATCATGAGTCGTTGAAACACCTTAAGAGCCAAGACAAGTTGAATAGGCGTCATGCTAAGTGGATTGAGTTCATCGAGACTTTCCCTTATGTAATTCATTACAAAAGGGGAAAGGAAAATGTTGTTGCCGATGCCTTGTCTAGGAAGCATGTGCTTGTTGCTACCTTGTCTTCGAAATTGATGGGTTTTGAGAGCTTTCGGTTGTTGTATCCCGAGGATCCTACCTTTGCTCCTATTTTTAGGGAATGTGAAGAGTGGGGAAGGGACCGTTGGCTTAAGGAGAATGACCATTCCTCCTACTCTCGGTTCGATGGGTATTTGTTCAAGGGGAGGAGGTTGTGTGTTCCTTCTAGTTCTTGGAGGGAATTATTTGTGAGGGAGGCCCATGACGGAGGCCTCATGGGGCACTTTGGGGTAGACAAGACCTTCGGAATCTTAGAGGAGAACTTCTATTGGCCCAAAATGCGCAAAGACGTCACTAAAATTTATAGTTAATGCGTGGCCTGCCGGAGTGCGAAATCTCGTCTCCTACCTCAAGGATTATACACCCCACTCCCTACTCCCCTTATACCTTGGTTGGACATTTCGATGGATTTTGTTTTGGGGCTGCCAAGGACTAGAAAGGGCCGAGATAGAATTTTTGTTATTGTTGATAGATTCTCTAAAATGGCTCATTTTATTCCATGTGCTAAAACCGAGGATACTCTTAGTGTAGCTTCATTATTTGTTGAACATGTTGTAAAGCTTCACGGGGTACCGAGGACTATTGTGAGCGATAGGGACTCCAAGTTCCTAAGTCTCTTTTGGAAGTCCATGTGGGGTAGGCTTGTAACGAAGTTACTTTTCTCCACGTCTTGCCACCCACAAACCGATGGCCAAACGGAGGTAGTAAATAGAACCTTAGGGTCTATGCTACGTTCTATGGTTAAAGGTAAACTGACTTCATGGGAAGATCACCTACCCTTGGTGGAATTTGCATACAACCGGGTAATACATTCGAGCACAGGAATAACTCCCTTTGAATGTGTTTACGGCCTGAATCCCCTTACCCCTTTAGATCTCACTCCTTTGTCTAGTGATCTCATGACCAGCTTAGATGGAAATAAAAGAGCCGAGGCAATGAAGAAAATGCATGAGACGGTGCGGATCAAGCTTGAAAAGAAGAACCAAGAGGTTGCAAAAAGGGTAAACAAAGGGAGAAGAAGGCTTGTGCTTGAACCCGGAGATTGGGTGTGGGTGCATCTTCGAAAGGATCGGTTTCCAGCTCAAAGGAAGTCCAAATTGCTGCCAAGGGGTGATGGTCCTTTCCATGTACTTGAGAGAATCAATGACAACGCCTACAAGATTGACCTTCCACCGGAATATCAAGTGCACAACACTTTCAACGTTGGTGATCTCTCCCTCGTGTATGCGGTTGAAGATGACCAAATGCTGAATTTGAGGTCAAATTCCTCTCAAGATGGAGAGGATGATACGGTTGGGGCAGCCTCCACAGGTACACGGCCTTTCACACGAAGCCAAGCTCGGGAATTATAAGAACTCCAAGCTTTGTTCATGCAAATGGCCGTGTGTGAGTTGGTGATTGAACCAACCAAGGACCTAAACGTTTTTATGTGTGAAGAGAGGTCTTAATGTGTAATAAACTACTCTTCAAGGTTGGCACAAGAAGCAAGGGCGGATGGGTCATTTTACCCCTTTTGTTTGTAGTATAAATAGAACATGTTGGAGAGTTTTTCCTTAGTTTTTGAATGCTGATTTTGTAACCTAAAAACACTAAACATTTCGTCTCTCTTCCACTCTTAGAATCCGTCCCTATTATCTCACAAGTAGAGGGATACTTGTGTTGTCTCTTTGGCTAGAAACAAGGGTTTTGAGGTCGTTGAGTGCCTCTTGGTCCTCGTAAGAACTTGGTGTTTATATTCATTAGACTTAGGGTCCTCTCTTGATGTAGGGTTCTTAGTTTCTTGAATGTTATATGTCAAGTTATCTATCTTTCTTTATCTTGTTGTTGTTGTTGATTTTGTTATCTTAAAGTCTAGTGAAGCCGTATGGGGCTCTTTTCGATTCACTAGCATTGTTATCTATCTTGTTGTTCTTATGTTGTTGGACTGAAAAACCAAAACTTAAACTTGTTGTTCTTGTGTTGTTGGACTGAAATCCGAGCCTACTTAAAGCTCTTGGTGTTGTTGGTTTGATTTCGTATCAATGTTGATGATTGTTGTTTAAGTTTTAAGATGATATCTCAAGGTGTTTTTAGGGAATATATATATGGTTGTTAGTTGAAAACTATGAACTTTAGGTGGTGTAATATGGTGCAAGTTATGAAACACACTTATGCCTTAAAGAATGCATGCTAGGTGTTTGATAAAATGCTTGGGATGTTAGGAATTTATGTTTACATGGTTCCATGATATTTAAATGACAAGTCTGTGTTAGCTATATACTTAAATATGAATTCCATGCTATTGATGTGTTGCTACTATTGTGGTATGAAGCATGTATGATAATGGATATGTATAATATGTACATGAAATATACCCATGCAATCCCTACAATGTTTAAGATGTGGAATAACTACACGAAGTATAAGATCCCCTACCTATGATATTATGAATTGTGGACTCCAATATTGTGATCAAATCATATCATGTGTGTCAGTTTCTTTCTATCGAGTCCTGGGGGTATTCGTAACCGAAAAATATAGTTGTATGCCAAGAGCCATGTCATGTTGTCACGATAATCTCAGTCAAGCTATATAATCTATAGAACTCAGTCAGTCATGTGACTCAAGAAACCTCAAAAATCTCATGATCTCAGTTAACTCTCAGATAGTAGTACTATTCCATCAGTTAATGGAAGTCAGTTAATCAGCCCATGTATATAGTCAGTTGAATCATGTTCAGTCTCTTCATATGGAATTATAAGTTAGCACCGAGTGAACCCAAGGATGGGAACTCACCTACTAGTTTAGGGTGTGATTCTTAGCAGTCATCCTTGCATTCCAGAACTATGTAGCCAGCATAGGTTGAGACCTCTTAACCTGTCAGATTAGGGTTGATGAGGTGGCTTAGCCGTCAGTTCAGGGTTCCCACCGCTCTCATTTTGAGAACATGCCAGATAAGGGTCACTCTCAACTGTCCTTACCAGTGGCGCGATATTGACACCCCTCAAGTCGGGGCACAGATTGGACCCTAGCTTAGCCATAATAGCATACATGGGGCATGTCGATTAAACAACTACCTCCCACAGTTACAGACTCAGTCTCAGTAAAAGAACTCATAAATTTCTTCAGATATTAGTATACCAAGACTGTTAGATACAATCAAATTCAGTTATAGCATAGGACTCAAAAAGTGCCATCAGATTCAAGACTGTCAGACCCTGATACGGGACAAATGGCCTTCTTATCTTTTGATGACATTTTTGGAGGCCAACACATAGAGACTCAAGACTTGGTCACCTCGAGAAAACAAGAACATGCATGGAGGACCCGTTTTGAGCATAACTTAAAGCAATCTCGCGTGTGGAAGATTGCTTGGAGAATTTAAGGTTGAGGACTCACGGTTTTGGACCTTAATTAAGGGTATTTTGGACATTACACATGGTGTATTTACACACCATGGCCGCCCCTCTCATTAAGGGCAAAGTGGTCTAGTTATCTTCATTTGTAATATATTATAAATAGGCCCCCTTAGTCTTATTTTCACTAGATTTTGAAGGATGAAGAATTGAAAGACATAACTTCTCTCTTTTGAGAGTGTAACACCCTTAGTTGTAGGACTTGGAAAAGTCATCCTTAGCATAGGGCTTGGAAAAGCCAATATTGATCTTTTCTTGGAAACGGTAGATCTTGAGGCGAGTTCATTCCCTTGGTGGTCACCGTAAGAGTGTGGTTTTGATTGTTACATTCATTAGGGGTTAGTGTTTAAATACACTTGGTTCTTAATCTTGTAATAATCTTGGTCTCACTATCTATCTTTATTTTTTTCTTGCAAATCGTGTATGTGTTGTGTAGTGGACTGTTTTGGGGTCTTCGTTGAATCTGAAACTTGTATTATTGTTGTTCATCTTGTTCATCACGTTTTGTAACTGTTTTGGTGTTAAAATATACTCTTGTATCTTTTATTCTTGTTGTTGATAGCGAATCCGAGTGAGGTCTCCATCTTGGTCCTCGAATCCTTAAGATTAGTGGACTGATTTGGTGTTTGTTTCGTGCTTCCCTTGTCAATCCCGTATCATTTGGTATCAAAGCATGGCTTGATATTATTCCTACAAGATCAATCTTGGGCTTGCTTGTTAGAAAATTCAAAAAAAAAAAAAAGGAAAGTGTTAAAAACTGAAAAAAAATCAAAAAGAAGCAAATCTGTCCATTTTGTGTTCTTGGCCGAAATTGTGTTATTGTTGTGTCTTGGACGAGATTTTTACTTGTTTTGTTGTTTCTAGTGTTAGTTTTCTTCATCTCTAACACTCTTTAGTCTAAATCTAAGTTTGAGCTTACATTGTTGGTGTTGTATACGTGAACTTGGACTTGGCCGATTTGTTGTTGAACATTGTTGTGGTGGACTGTTTTGGCCTTGTGGCTTTCATCTTGTTGTTGTTATAAGCTTGGCCACGTGATATTGTTGTTAATTGGTGGATTGAGAACCATTTTGTTGAAGGTGTAGTTGTCTTGGCCAAGTGTTGGAGATATTGTTATTGTGGAATTTGGGAGTGGCCGTGTGAAAATTGTTGGTGTTCTTGGAGATTATTGTTGTAGTTCTTGGTGTTGTTGTTGTTGTTCTTGATGTTCATCACCACCTTCATATATTGTTGAAGATAAAGTGAATGTTAAATCTAAAAAGTTGAAGGAAAAGGGTGTATTATTTGTTAGTCTTGAAAGACACTACAACCAACAAAGACCTATCAATCAAGTCTCAACCACTTTCCAACACTTTTCCATGATTTAAGGATCCATGTTTTAAGGAGAAGTACAATAAAGTCAAGTCTTGAAAACTTGAAATTGAAAAGGGCTCCAAGACTTGTTTGAATTTCCCTCCTTAAACAAATTCCACCAAAGTCCAAATTGAAAAATTGACCAAGACTTGAAATTGGACAACAAAAGTTGTGTGGGACCGAAACCAATACGTGACTGCCATGTCATCACTGCTACTGTTCACGCAATATTTCCGAGCTCAAAATTTTAGATTCTTAGTTTCATCTTATTGTTTCATTAGTTTCATGTCTTGATTCTAGAATTAATTAACAACTAGTAATCACCTACTTAGTTGTAGATTAATTATTGAATCCGTTTCTTCGTGTCTTCGTTGTTTGTGTGCTTTTCTCATTTTTAACTCATAGTAACTTCTTTGTTTCAAGTTCGTAAGTGAATTTAATTTTTGTGTCTTGAGTCGATCAAACAAGAATCTATTCCGGCCACCAAGTAGAATTTACATCCTATTGACTACCGGAGTATAAACAACCTTTCAATATTTGCCGCTCCAATTGTGAGAATCACAAAGGTGAGTGAATACGAGTGTTAGTGAGAAGTTTTTACTACTAATCTTGTTTGTTCATTTTTTAGGCTTAAAAGGTGATATAAGGGGAATATGTCTTCGATAGCCGGGGATTATTGTGACTACAACATGGGAGACTATGATTGTAGTGAAGGGTTTTATGGCTACGAAGTTGAGGGAGATTGCGGAGGCTATGAAAATAGCCATGATTGAGACTTGGGAAGATTTGAAAGTTACTGTTTTAAGGGAGAAAATGAGGTGAATGAAGTGCCTAGTGCTTATGGTAACTTTGGAGATGATGTAGGACCTCGTGATGGATCTTATGATGATGTTGGGGCATGTGAGGAGTCTTACACTTCTTACTCCGAACCTAGATTTGGTGTTAGGTATAACCCTTTTGTTTGCAAAGCTTATGAGAGCTATGATGAGGGTACACGTGAGGAGTATGAAGATCCATATTCTCCACCTTGTAGTACTTCTTATCAAAGTCGATATAGTGTGAATGGTTATACTAGCTCTAGTGGAGGTTGTCCAATGAGAAGAAGAGGGTATGCATCTCCAAAACTAAGGGGTACTCGTATGCCTTACAATGTAGATCCAAGAAGGAGTGTACACTCCGGAAAGGTGACCATGTGTGGGATACCGGGCTGCCTCATTGAGCTAAATGATAGGTACCATAGAAACTACATCATTCCATCCATGGTTGACTACTTGGGGTTGTTTCGTGAGCCTTTACTTGTTCCATACTTCTTGGACGGGTTTAAGGTTACCGAGAGGGTCAAGGTTGTCTTCTCCCAATTTGAATACCATGAGGAGGTGTGGTGCGATATTCTTTCATTGACATACGGTCATGTATGCTTAGGTGCCAATTGGTTTGCAAAACATAGAGTTCCAAACATGCAAAATTGGCCAAATATTATAAGAGACCAGTGGGGGAATCGCCTCATGACTTACTTGCTGCCTAAGCCACGAAGAGAAATGCCTACCTACTCCAATCCGAATTATTTTGAGAGACAAAAGATTGAGAGGAGTAAGGGAGTGCAGGGTGGTAATTCGAGAGTGGAAAAAGGAGAGGTTGTGTGGAGCAAAGTAAGAGGATTACCACCAAACTATGCTAACATTGGTTGTCCTTCTATTTCTAAGGACATTTGTGTAGGTACCAACATGGCAAGCGAAGAAGAACAATGCCAAAAGGAAGTTGCTGCCCAAACTTTTGGAGGACCTTCACACCATGACAAAGAAAAATCTACTCAAGGACTTCAAGGTAAAATGGCAAACTCTTACACTTTTGTACATGTGAATGATAATTGTGTGGCTAGTAGCCCATTGAGTGTGAGTTGTAGCTTGCCTATATGTGAGTGTATTGTTTCTTTGCCACTTGATGATGATGTACATGTTGTGAGTGTGGATACACTAGTTGATCCTATTGATGACCGAATAGACTCTTCTTGTAAGATCGATTTATGTCCACCTAGTGTTGAAACCATTATGTTGAATGAAAGTACGTTATCTTCTGAAATTTGTGTTGATCAACTTATGTGTGAAAATTACCCACCACTTGAGGATGTGTATGATGTAATTAATGAACCTCAAGTATGTGATGATGTTGAAAATGTTGATCAAAGTGAGATTGAACCCGAGAGCTCTTCTTGGGGTAATGTTGTGTTTGAAACATCCTTGAAACTTGATGTTGATCATTTAGAGAGTGAGGAACTTGCTTGTTCCAAATCTGTCCGTGAGGTAGATCACACTCTTTTTATGTATAATGTCTTGTTTGAAGATGATTTAAACACTCCTAATGAACCTAGTGGTGAAAATGATGGTATAGTTTGCCTTGGAAGCTATAGCCTATATGCTAACCCACTATGGTGTGACAACATTCCTCCTAGAGAGGGAAATCTCTTCTTGGAAGATGAGAGAACTCTTAAGGGTAAGGAATGTGTAGTTGCGGAAGCTACTTCTTCTTCTACTTTGTGTGATTTCATTATTGAGAGTACTCATGGTGATTATTGGGAAACTAATAGTGAGTACACACATGAGAGCACCTTAGTAGAAGCCGATTTGAGTGATACCTTTCTCTACTCTCTATTTGCTTTGGATGATATGTATGTTATTGTAGAAAGTATGTCATTTAGTTTGGGTGTAGACCACGGGAAAGGGAAGTGTTGTCGAGACCCGTGTCTAGGGCCACTTTTCCCATTTGACCCCGGTGCCAAATTTAGAAATGGTGATGCTGGTGCACCAAACTTGCTGCTTGGTCTACATGACAAGCAAAGTGGCACTCTTGATGTATCCTATAACCAAATCCTTTGTACATCTTTTATTGAGTTTTTAATATTCCTTTCAAAGGATTCTTGGTTATATTGCAAATATGTGCAACCTTGGCATGTTGAGATGATTTGTTATGCTAACCCTAACCCTCATGCCATGAGGAGTTTGCATTTGTTGGTCCTCTTTTCAGTTTTGCAAGGTTTGGATTCGAGGTCGAATCCCTTTCAAGAAGGGGAGGATGATACGGGACAAATGGCCTTCTTATCTTTTGATGACATTTTTGGAGGCCAACACATAGAGACTCAAGACTTGGTCACCTCGAGAAAACAAGAACATGCATGGAGGACCCGTTTTGAGCATAACTTAAAGCAATCTCGCGTGTGGAAGATTGCTTGGAGAATTTAAGGTTGAGGACTCACGGTTTTGGACCTTAATTAAGGGTATTTTGGACATTACACATGGTGTATTTACACACCATGGACGCCCCTCTCATTAAGGGCAAAGTGGTCTTGTTATCTTCATTTGTAATATATTATAAATAGGCCCCCTTAGTCTTATTTTCACTAGATTTTGAAGGATGAAGAATTGAAAGACACAACTTCTCTCTTTTGAGAGTGTAACACCCTTAGTTGTAGGACTTGGAAAAGTCATCCTTAGCATAGGGCTTGGAAAAGCCAATATTGATCTTTGCTTGGAAACGGTAGATCTTGAGGCGAGTTCATTCCCTTGGTGGTCACCGTAAGAGTGTGGTTTTGATTGTTACATTCATTAGGGGTTAGTGTTGAAATACACTTGGTTCTTAATCTTGTAATAATCTTGGTCTCACTATCTATCTTTATTTTTTTCTTGCAAATCGTGTATGTGTTGTGTAGTGGACTGTTTTGGGGTCTTCGTTGAATCCGAAACATGTATTATTGTTGTTCATCTTGTTCATCACGTTTTGTAACTGTTTTGGTGTTAAAATATACTCTTGTATCTTGTATTCTTGTTGTTGATAGCGAATCCGAGTGAGGTCTCCATCTTGGTCCTCGAATCCTTAAGATTAGTGGACTGATTTGGTGTTTGTTTCGTGCTTCCCTTGTCAATCCCGTATCAGACCCAGTAGCCCATGTTATTTAAAATACAGTTTCAGCCATGTCAGGTATCAGTAAACCATGTATTAGCGTACAGATTTAGCTATCACATACTCACGATCTCAGTCACTATGTATGTATGTTTGTACTCTTACGTTCATATCAGTCAGTCAATTAGCATTATTAGTGCATGTAAACCCTTTGCATTAGCCTACCTCACTCGTATATTCAGTACTCCAGTTGTACTGATGCATTTACGCTATGGTGCTTTCTTTTCATGTTACACCATAAGTTCAGAGATACGAGTTCCAGACCATCAGTAGCAGCTGCATTCCTGTATACAGAGTTGCAGTGAGTCCTTTTCATTCAAGGATGATACGATATTATTCTTTTTCATTTATTATTTCAGCTTAGTTTTGCTAGACGGAGTTAGTTGGAGACATGTTCCTTCAACTTCTTATTCAGACATTATTTAGAGGCTTTCAGATTTAGTTCAGATTTGATTCAGTTTTTAGTTGTTTTGGGTATCTTTCACCCACACGGATGTTACTATTTTACAGATTCTTTATTCAGTTGAACCTTATGGCCTACATGTTCTTGTTTTCCGAATTATTACATAATATATTACAGTGCACAGGTACAGATATGATTCATGGGTTAACTTGTGGTCTTTCGAGGTCAGAAGCACCGTGTAGCATCCTGGTTCAGAAAATTGGGGTGTTACAAAACCACTTAAGAAGTCTATAAAAATCTGCTCCTACTTCCACTCAGGAATGGGTAATCGATGAAGTAAGTCACCTGGTCTCAATACTCTACCTTTAACTACTGACAATACAAACAATGAGCAACAATGTTCACTAATCCTTCTTTATACCACTCCGGTAGGAATACTACATAAAATCTCCATATATCTTGTTTGTCACAAAATGAATTGAATATCATAAGTTATGAGCCTCCCACAATATCCATTGAATCAAGTCTCCAACCCAAAACACAAATTTTACCAACAATCATAGGATACCCTCAGAATCAAAGGTAGCCTAACTGGACTCACCACTTAACACCTAATAATGAGTGCCACAAAGTCTACTATCGTCATTCTAATGATCCCAAATTTACTCCATCAAGGTAGATCTAGCCTCAACACTAGCACAAATCCTCCTGGGGTATGAAATATTAATTTTAATGACCAAGTTGGCTAAGGACTAAATGTCCCAAGCTAATGGCCGCTTAAAAAATAAAATAAAGGCCAAGATAACCATACTCACCACCTCTGTCTAAAGGAGTCTACTATTATATTTGTCTTGCCTAGATGGTATACAATAGAGATATTGTTTCCCTTTAATAACTTAATATACCTACATTGTCTTAAATTAATCTCCCACTAGGTTATAATATATGGAAGACTATGGCATTCATTAAAGATCTCACAACATACACCATTCATGTAATCCCTCTAAATCTTAAGCACAAAAACTACTCTGCTAAATCCAATCATGAGTTGTGTAGTTGCACTCTTGGACCATAATCTTTCTTGATTCATAAGTAGTAACTTGGTCCTACTGCATCAAAACACAACCCAAATAAACACAAAAAACATCATAATAAACAATAAACCCCTTACCCTCAACTGAAAGAGTCAAAATAGGAGCAAATATGAGAAAGTCTTGATCTTACAAAAGTTCAACTTGCACTCAATGTACTACTATAAAAGACCTCTCTTTGAGTAAATTTGGTCCTAGGTGTTGTAATAGTAGAATATCTCTCAACAAACTGCCTGTAGTAGCCTGCCAACCCAATGAAACTACAAACCTTGATCAGAGATATAGGTCTGGCCCAATCACGAATAGCCTAAATCTGTCTTTGATCCACCATAATCCCTCTTAGAACAAAGTAAAACAACATATATAGTAAAAGTTGAAATTTAATCAAGATATCAACAAAGACCCAAAACCTGGTGTCACAATGTAAAAACTAACTAGTACAACTCGAGGTCAAAATACATAAGATATCCATATGGGAATAGAAATTTATCTCTGAATAGAAGTAAGGCATAGTGTAGATAAGAAAAGGTAGAAGTGAACTTCGGATGCATAGATCAACCAGTAACAGATTGCCAAATATTACTTGAATCAAGTATCTGTGTGGCACACTCATACCTGGATCAGCATCAAAAGTGCACAGTAAGGATGAGTACGGTCCACATATAATCAGTAGGAATCATAAGCCAAATGAGTAAACTAGAAAATAAAGCATATAAACGCAAACTGTGGCCACAATATATGCACTCAGAAAATGTCCCAAATAGTAGCCTAGACCATCTCTACTAATAATTCTACTATAAACACATAAAACATATACTGGAAAGGGAAAGAAGGACAAGTATACACATACATTAAATACTAGAATATGAAGATAGAACAAATGGACATATATCAAGTCAAAGATAGAAAATGCAATCACAACATAAACATAATATATGAAGTGAAATAGAGATTATGATGATGATGTGATGCATGAGGTTGTCGTACAACCTCTATATACTCCTACAAAGCTAAATCTTCTCAGCATAGAACCTATGAGGGTTTCGTCACCCCGTATACAACCAATATTTGTATCTTATCTTTGGTACATACATCGATAGAGGGTTTTTAAGATGTAATATTTATTGTTAGAGAAAGCTAGTATTTCTAGTATATTCCATTGTGGTACCAATGTTTCTTGAATAAATAACATATGAGGATGTAATGCACAATAAACCAAATGAGAAAATCTAATATCTAACTAATATACCAACCACGTGAGCCAAAAATCCACTAAAATCAATAGCCATCTATGATAAATATAATCTAAAAAAAATCAATTAAATCATGATAGGCTGCCTGCACTAGTCTACCATAATACTCGTGGAAGCCTCTAGAATCTGTACCACAAGAGATATGACCTTTGAACTCACCCAAAAAGTACACGTTGTTGTTTCCACCCTGAGATACTCAAAGAATATACTATATCATCTTATTTTGATCCATAATACTCTAAAATAATGATTTATATATGACCACTTGAGTCATAGCAAGATGAAGAGAAATATCCAACCCCTTCACAAACTTTCAAATCTTCTCAAACTTAGTGGAAATACTGTCATAAAATATCTAGACATAGCAGGGAATAATGCCTTATACTCAAAAAAAATTATGGAGCCTTGCTCCAAGAGATCAAGCTCCTCTCTCATCTGATATCTCAAACTAAATGGCTTAAATCTGTCTGAAAAGGCCTCTATAAACTAATCCTAACTCATCTCTAGAGAACCAAGAGACTGGCAACCAATGAGTGACCTCCACCAATCTCTGGCTGCATCTCGCTACTAGTAAGTAGTATAAGAAATCCCATGCTTCTCAAGTGAACAAAGGTTATGTAACTTCTCCCCACATTCTATCAAGGACTAATAGGCAACCTCACCCACAACACCCCTAAACCTAAGAGGACCCAAATGAGTAAATCTCTCAAATACTTTTTGATCCTAAAAAGACATAGTCGTACTTGGAATAATAAAAGGCATAATAGCACTAGTGTTATCACATATTATGGGCACAGATTCAAAGGATAAAGTAAAGTCAAGTAGTTGATACATAATCCATAAAATTTGAGTACCACAACTTCCAATGGCTATATATTCCATTTCAGTTATTGATAGGGCAACTAAAGTTTTCTTCTTGTTATGCTATGAAATTAAGGCATCACCAAGAATTTGACAACTTCCACTAGTGCTTTTCCTATCACTTGTAAAATCAGCATCTGAATATCTAATTGAATTAAAATAAGAAAAGAGAGGGTTCTATAGTCCAGTATCCTTAGTTTCGATGAGTTATCAAATGATTCTATTGATGAAAGTCAATTGAGATTCTTTTAGACCCGATAGAAAACATGCATACTTACATTCATTGAACATAATGTTTGGTCGATTAGCGGTCAAGTATAGTAGTGATCTAATCATTTCTCTGTATATATTTTGGTTAATATCTTTTCCAAATGAGTCTGAATCAAGTCTTGTGGATGTACTCATCGAAGTTCCATAAGCCTTTCTTTTTTCCATGCCAAACCTTTTGATAAGCTCCTTGGTGTATTTGGCTTGATTACTGAAAGTACCTTTGAGTGTTTTCTTAATTTATAATCCCAAGAAAAATGGGATCTCTCCTATTAGGCTCATTTAAAATACTCCCTTTTTAGAGTAGCCTTGAGTGACAAGTCTAACTTTGTTTCTGAAAACTTTACCTTTTTCATTAAGTTTATTTATGTAGACCCATCTATTTCCTATTAGTGAGCAATTCTTGGGTCTTTAAACTAGAGTCTAGACTTAATTTCTTTTGAACTGGTCTGGTTCTTTCTTCATGGTTTTGACCTAGGATATATATTTGTGGGCCTCATCAGTCCTGCTTGGTTTAATTTGAGATACAAGGGAAATAGACGCTTGCTTTATAAATGATGCTCTTATGAACATTCTATCATCTGGATTTTTGATGATAAATTCATTTGTATAGATGGATTCGTGTTTCCATTCTCTTGAAACAATCAGTTTGACTACTTTGAGAATTTATTAGATGTTGCTAAATGCAAAGAGTTGTGCGAGGACGAACAAGGCTTTAAGTGTGGGGTGTAGATCTTTGGTGTATTTATGCACCTAAGTGTCATTATTGATACATATTTAGCCTAGTTTTGAGAAATACATTATGTAATTAATGAGTTGTTCATGGTATAATTGAGTAAATAAGTCTTAAGTCACATATTGTTAGTGTTCAAGGTGTGTTTAAAACAAGTTTTTAATAAAATGGTCAAATAAAGTTACGATGAGAAAACTAGTGTTACTAGCTTGAGCTATATTTTGTTCTAGTGTATTTCGATGTTCACTAACAGTGTTCACTAAATCATGTTATTTGATGATATAGGATGCCATGTAAGATGTTAGCAGCAATGTCTAGTATCATGAAAAGGACAATCGAGATTGAACGACATCCACAAAGTGCAAAACTCAAAGTCAAACAAAAGGAGTTAACTAATTAAAATCTTGAATTTCTTATCACAGGGGCATGCCACACCCTCAAACCTCGTAGATAAGTGTGTGACACACCCTTGGACAAAAAGTAAATATCCCAAAATAGTGTGCATTTACGTTTAAGGAGTTCCACACCCCTAAACATGTAGAACCAAGGGCGTGCCAAGCCCAAGGGTCAAAATCGGCCAATTTTTTGCATATTATAAATAGGACACTTGGGTTGTATTATAAACAACTTGGAAAAATTTTGCGCTCAAGAAACACTCAAGGAGGGTTAAATTAGGGTTATTAATCTTTACTTTAAGTTACTATTTGGTTTTTAATATAAATTTCAATCTTGTGATTCATTGTAAAATGATGAGTGGCTAAACAACCTCATTCTAGGGTTGTGGACAATATCATAAATACTAAGCTTATAATTGAGTTGGTTGATTATTGATTATCATGTTTGGTTGTTCATGTATTCTGATTCATACAACTGTACGCATTTTCGACCCTAAGGATAAACCTATATTTCTATTGTAAGCCCAAATGAAGGAACGACAGATTAGATCATGGGATATATGGAGTGGGTTCTTATAGTTTAGATGAGTTAATATTGGGATTCATATTTAGGATAGGAATATACCTAATTCATCCCATATTGATCAAATATGGGGGATATATAAATATGTTTAACTTAGTTCTCGCATTCCTGCTCAATGATGTATTGTGGGGAAAAGTTAGATAGACTATCAGAGGCTCGGAAGACTATGTTGATGTGATCAACCCTATGGATAAACAACCAAGATATATAACTTACCCAAAGAGATTGTATAGCTAAGTTGGATTATTCACAGTACCTTGACCCTAGATTTCTCCCCATGTCTCCAATAGTTTATATTGTTATTATTGTTTCTTTTACAATTCTCAATACTCAAAATTTCTATGTGCTTACAACTTTCACTTGCTTAATCTTATTAGTAGAACTAGAATTGTAATGCTACTAGAGACAAGTCGCTATAGAATTGTCATTTGGCTCGAAAGGGCCATTGTATTACTTGTACGAACACATACACTTGCTTGTGCGCTAGGATCGAAACTCTATCATAATAACGTCATAAACGGTAATAAATGCTAGAGTCAAATATCAACTAGAGAATTGCACCATCATATTAAGAACTACATTTAAACCAAATTTGTTGAACTGGAACCGGAACTAGTTAGTAAAAAAAAGGTCACAAGTTAAGCCAATAGTAAAAAAAGGTGTCTTAATCCTCCAAAGGGTCAAGAATCATGGAAATGAAAAAGGGTCGATGGAGGTGCTACTAATCCTGAAAATTAATACTAAGGAAAGTATCTACCACCAATTAATGTATGTGTCTAAAGTTCCACTTCTAAAGACTAAATAAGTTAAAACTAGGCTTGACATAACTACCTAACACTAAGGAGGATGAATAAGTCCAAACTCTACCTAAAACAACTATCTAAGTGGGTAAATAGTCCAAAAAACCCTAAACATGATGCCAAGCAATAAATTTGATCCATTGCTAGCAAAATACTACATAATATCATGATAAAGATACATCTAAGAGAGAAGAAATCAAAGCCTACCTGGACACCACCAAAAGTTTGATAAAGTACACTAGATCGGAGCATGTCTTTTTTAAATAGACTCTGTTTGATGCCACGCAATCAAAACACTAATCTATATGTTAACACAAGAAAATTAATATTACCCGAATTGCAAATAAATGTTGCGGTCCATAATCAAACTTAAAATCCCATGTGGGACGCGCTTATGAAATCAAAACTTTGAAACTATCAAGACGTCCCTCTATGATCTACGATCATTTAACCTAAAAATGGATTAAATTCGAGAACAAATGAACCCTAAATCCGCACATAGAGTAAACCAAAAATTGGGATTTAAATCAAAGAATCAACTATGAAATTAAAAGGAACTTACAAAGTAAATGATGGGAAAATGACAACAACAAGGTCTCCATCACAATCTGTCATCCAATCATCCGCAAATGTAATTTACTAAAATCCGTTAGGGTTAGTTATGAAGTGGGGACTTAGAAAAATTAAAGAGAAATTGAGTTCAGCAACATTAAATACTATTAGGGGTCCCTTATTCATGGATGTGGGAACACCATCGAGAATGTAAACCATGACTCATCTTATCCTTCATTAACGCGGTCAGTTCACCGCAATTGCAAAGAGGAAGGTTTGGTCCAACCTAGAAGAATCTCTTCACAACTGTAAAGTGCGATCATGAATATGATGGGCGGTGATCTTGGCCTTCACAAACGTGACCAAGGGCTCGTGAATGTAAATTACATTTTTGATCAGCATCAGTTCAAGCTGCACAACATCTTTGGTCAAGTTCCAAATCTCTGATTGGACCCTCGAGATTCGATTGGATTTTAGTGAACATAAGTAAACTACGCTAACCTACTAAATATTAAATTAGGGACTTAATGGAGACATCAAAATTTACATCTGTGGTCATTTTGATTAAATATGGGTCCCACACCCAAGAGTTATTTTAATAAAAAATACATCAAATTTCCAAAAAAAAAGTTTGGAAGCCTTGGGACCCAAACCAAGAATCCCCTTGTTTAAAAGAAATGTTTCAAATCTAATGAAACAATTAGAATTGGCATATGAGTCCATTTTCCTATGATTTAGGTATTTACCTAACTCTGAGGAGTGAAAACTCAAAAATAGGTAATTATTCTCTCAAAACCAAATGAACTAACTAATAATCAAACTGTCTGCTCCAGCAAGTCATAAATGATTTGGGGTAAGAAGAAGAAGGCTCTAAATGATGAAAAAGTAGGAAAATGCATAAAATAACCTAGAGGGTCATTAAAATGGCCACTACTAAAAGGACTTTGATCCACAAATATAAACGGTCAATATGTACCTGAAGACTCAAATAAATGAGGATACTAAGCCCCTATCTCACTCTCTATATCCTAGGTAGCCTCCTTAAATGGATGGTGTCTCTACTGAACTTTAACCACTAGAATCTCTCTAGAGTCCAACCGCCTAACATCTCTAGTAAATATAGAAATTGGCTCCTGCATAAAGGTCAATCACTTATCTAACTGAATCCAGTCCCACTGATACGAAATCAAACCAACAACACCAAGAGCTTCAAGTAGGCTCGGATTTCAGTCCAACAACACAAGAACAACAAGATAGATAACAATGCTAGTGAATCGAAAAGAGCCCCACACGGCTTCACTAGACTTTAAGATAACAAAATCAACAACAACAACAAGATAAAGAAAGATAGATAACTTGACATATAACATTCAAGAAACTAAGAACCCTACATCAAGAGAGGACCCTAAGTCTAATGAATATAAACACCAAGTTCTTACGAGGACCAAGAGGCACTCAACGACCTCAAAACCCTTGTTTCTAGCCAAAGAGACAACACAAGTATCCCTCTACTTGTGAGATAATAGGGACGGCTTCTAAGAGTGGAAGAGAGACGAAATGTTTAGTGTTTTTAGGTTACAAAATCAGCATTCAAAAACTAAGGAATAACTCTCCAACATGTTCTATTTATACTACAAACAAAAGGGGTAAAATGACCCATCCGCCCTTGCTTCTTGTGCCAACCTTGAAGAGTAGTTTATTACACATTAAGACCTCTCTTCACACATAAAAACGTTTAGGTCCTTGGTTGGTTCAATCACTAACTCACACACGGCCATTTGCATGAACAAAGCTTGGAGTTCTTGTAATTCCCGAGCTTGGCTTCGTGTGAAAGGCCGTGTACCTGTGGAGGCTGCCCCAACCGTATCATCCTCTCCATCTTGAGAGGAATTTGACCTCAAATTCAGCATTTGGTCATCTTCAACCGCATCCACGAGGGAGAGATCACCAACGTTGAAAGTGTTGGGCACTTGATATTCCGGTGGAAGGTCAATCTTGTAGGCGTTGTCATTGATTCTCTCAAGTACTTGGAAAGGACCATCACCCCTTGGAAGCAATTTGGACTTCCTTTGAGCTGGAAACCGATCCTTTCAAAGATGCACCCACACCCAATCTCCGGGTTCAAGCACAAGCCTTCTTCTCCCTTTGTTTACCCTTTTTGCAACCTCTTGGTTCTTCTTTTCAAGCTTGATCCGCACCGTCTCATGCATTTTCTTCATTGCCTCGGCTATTTTATTTCCATCTAAGCTGGTCATGATATCACTAGACAAAGGAGTGAGATCTAAAGGGGTAAGGGGATTCAGGCCGTAAACACATTCAAAGGGAGTTATTCCCGTGCTCGAATGTATTACCCGGTTGTATGCAAATTCCACCAAGGGTAGGTGATCTTCCCATGAAGTCAGTTTACCTTTAACCATAGAACGTAGCATAGACCCTAAGGTTCTATTTACTACCTCCGTTTGGCCATCGGTTTGTGGGTGGCAAGACGTGGAGAAAAGTAACTTCGTTCCAAGCCTACCCCACATGGACTTCCAAAAGAGACTTAGGAACTTGGAGTCCCTATCGTATCACAAACTCCTTAGGCCACAAATAATGTTGCCAATTTCCCAAAGCTCTAACAAGGGCGTACAACTCCAAATCATAAGTTGAGTAATTAAGAGTTGCCCCTTTGAGCTTTTCACTGAAATAAGCAACGGGCTTACCTTCTTGCATCAAAACAGCCCCGATGCCAACCTTACTAGCATCACACTCTACTTCAAACATCTTATCAAAATCGGGCAATTGCAATAAAGGCGCCGAGATGAGCGTAGCTTTCAAGGCCTCAAAAGCCCTAGCCTGCTCATCACCCCATTTAAAGGGTCCGTCCTTTCTAATTACCTCGGTCAAGGGGGATGCTATGGAACTAAATCCTTTGACAAACCTCCTATAAAAGCTTGCCAACCCGTGGAAACTTTGGATTTCTCCAATAGTTTTAGGGGTCGGCCAACTTCGAATAGAGTCTATCTTGGAATCATCCACTTCCACACCCCTTGAGCTCACGACAAAACCCAAGAATATAACCTTATCAACACCAAATGAACACTTCTCCATGTTGGCATACAGCTTCTCCTTTCGGAGCACATCAAACACACATCTCAAATGCATTACATGATCATCAATAGATTTACTATACACCAACACATCATCAAAATAAACCACCACAAACTTTCCAATATAAGGCTTCATTACATGATTCATTAGCCTCATAAAGGTGCTAGGATCATTGGTAAGGCCGAAGGGCATGACTGATACGAAATCAAACCAACAACACCAAGAGCTTCAAGTAGGCTCGGATTTCAGTCCAACAACACAAGAACAACAAGTTTAAGTTTCGGTTTTTCAGTCCAACAACACAAGAACAACAAGATAGATAACAATGCTAGTGAATCGAAAAGAGCCCCACACGGCTTCACTAGACTTTAAGATAACAAAATCAACAACAACAACAAGATAAAGAAAGATAGATAACTTGACATATAACATTCAATAAACTAAGAACCCTACATCAAGAGAGGACCCTAAGTCTAATGAATATAAACACCAAGTTCTTACGAGGACCAAGAGGCACTCAACGACCTCAAAACCCTTATTTCTAGCCAAAGAGACAACACAAGTATCCCTCTACTTGTGAGATAATAGGGACGGCTTCTAAGAGTGGAAGAGGAGAGAAATGTTTAGTGTTTTTAGGTTACAAAATCAGCATTCAAAAACTAAGGAATAACTCTCCAACATGTTCTATTTATACTACAAACAAAAGGGGTAAAATGACCCATCCGCCCTTGCTTCTTGTGCCAACCTTGAAGAGTAGTTTATTACACATTAAGACCTCTCTTCACACATAAAAACGTTTAGGTCCTTGGTTGGTTCAATCACCAACTCACACACGGCCATTTGCATGAACAAAGCTTGGAGTTCTTGTAATTCCCGAGCTTGGCTTCGTGTGAAAGGCCGTGTACCTGTGGAGGCTGCCCCAACCGTATCAATGACCAGCCACTCATATAGACCGAATTTGGTCTTGAATGCGGTCTTCCACTCATCACCGGGTTGCATGCAAATTTGGTGATAGCCACTCCTATGGTCCACTTTAGAAAACAAACAAGATCCGTGGAGCTCATCTAACATATAATCTAGTCTAGGGATTGGATGACGATACCTTATAGTGATTTTGTTGATGGCTCTACAATCGACACACATGCGCCAAGTTTCGTCCTTCTTCGGTACCAAAAGCACCGGAACAGCACACGGACTCATGCTTTCCTTGATGTATCCCTTGTTGAGAAGCTCCTCAACTTGTCTTTCAAGCTCCTTAGTGTCCATGGGATTGCTCCTATAGGCCGGTTTGTTTGGAAGTTGTGAACCCGGCACCAAATCAATTTGGTGCTCAATTCCCCGAAGTGGGGGCAATCCTTGCAGAAGTTCTTGAGGAAATACATCTTCATACTCCTGCAACACACAAGAAATCAAAGGGGAAATGGAAGAATTAGTGGGGTTAGTATTAAAACAATGGGTCAAAAGTAACATCGGCTTGTTTTCATCATGGTCCACGAAGAGTTCTTTCCTCCTAGCCAACATCACTACGTTTTCCATCTCCCTTGTCGTTGGGACAGCCTCGTATGTCCCTACTTCCTCACCTACGGCATCCCCCCCTTTTCTCCCTTTCCGGATTCCTTCCCCTTTCCCTTCAACTCACTCATCTTTTGATGCCACTCATTTACTTGGGAGGGTGAAAGAGGATGAAGTGTGACCTTTCGGCCATCCTTCTCAAGCGTATACCGGTTGGACCTCCCATCGTGTTTAGTAGACCTATCATATTGCCATGGTCTACCTAACAACAAGTGACATGCTTGCATTGGGATTACGTCACAAAGAACTTCATCGTGGTAGTTTCCCACCTTAAACCGAATCATACATTGCCTTGTGACCTTTAATTCACCACAATCGTTCAACCATTGTAGCTTGTAAGGACTAGTGTGTAGCGTAGTTGGTAGCTTCAAGAAAAATACCATAGCATGGCTCGCAACATTTGTACAACTACCACTATCAATCACCAAGGTGCACACACTCCCCTTTACAAGACACTTAGTATGGAATAGATTTTCCCTTTGACTCGGGTCATCTATCGCCTTACTAATCATGACACGTCTAACCACAAAGTTTGGAACCACACACTCCCCTTCTTGTGGATAGACATCTTCACTACCATCTACTTCATCATCATTCGGCCCATTTTCAGCTCCCTTTCCATCTTGAGGCTCGGCCTCATCCTCCCCCCTTTCGGAAACCACCTCCTCACCAAGGTAGTACACTTTCCCTTCTCGTAGGATCACATTGCGCCGGTTCGGACATTCATTGGCCTTATGCCCCCAACCTTGGCACTTGAAGCATTGGAACCCCTTTGGGTTGGGATACTTGTGAGCCTCCGGTTTCGGAGGGAATTTAGGGACTGTTTTGGACTTGGGCAGCTTCGTAGGGGCGGGTTGGTCCTTGTTTTTGGGCCAACCCGAGGGGGTTTGTACCCTTGCCTTGAAGGATGATCTCTCCTTAAGTTCCCTTTCAATCTCAAGGGCCGCTTGGAATATACCGTCAATGGTTTCAAACCGGTGAAGGGTCAAATGAGTGGAGATCTCTTTGTTCAACCCACACTTGAACCGGATGATGTCATGACTGATTTGCTCCCCACGATGATCAAGTTTCAACATGAGTTGTTGGAACTCGTCAAAATAGGCCATCACACTCTTGCCTCCTTGCCGCAAGCCATATAATCTAGCAAGCAACTCATGATGATATCTCTCGGGAAGGTATCGTTGTCTCATCAAATACCTCAACCGATACCAAGGTGGTGGCTTCCCATCAACTAATTCATTACCAAATCGTTTAACATACTCCCACCAAGTGTTAGCATAGCCCTCGAGGTGAGCTATAGCGTAGCAACTCTTCTTTTCTTCCGAGATGTCATTAACTTAGAAAACTTTGTCACAAGCCGATTCCCAAGTTAAGTAGGTCTCGGGGTCACTTTCACCCTTAAAGATGGGTAGGCTCAACTTGATGGTGTTGATGCCTACGTCTCTTGGTGTCGGTTTCCCCTATCTCCATACCCCCGGTATCTCCTACGTTCTCCTCGACCCCCTCTTAACTCCTCCTCCCTCAGATAAGCATCATCAAAGGCTCCATCTCCTTCATACTCCTCTCTACCGTATCCTTCAAAGTGGGCTGGTCGGCCTTGGCCGTTTTGATTCGGAGGATTTGGAATTTGCGGTCTTTGGGTTAATGGAGCTTGGAATGGAGGGTTCGGATTTAGTGGAGGTACTTGGCGTCCAAATCCCTCTTGTGGAATTGGAGGGGCTTGGAAATGTAGTGGTCTAGTGGGGTCTCGGTTTGGAGGAAAATAGGTAGTTTGGCTTGCGGTATTTAGTGGAGCTTGGGGTGCATTTAGCATTTGGTGGACTGTTTCGGGGGTGATGGTTGCGGAGGAGGTCCTATCATGACCATTGGTAGATACATGTAGAGGAGTAGAAGGACGAGAGTTCCTTTGACTCTCCACTTGTTCTAATCTCCCACTAATAGTCGACACTTCCCACTTTATTGCTGCCAAGTCCCCTCTCACGGCCCCAAATTCTGAATTCAACCTTTCAAGTGTCCTGGTAACGGCCTCAAGAGTGACCCTCATAGAATCAAGGGCATTAGTATCCACATTATGAGACGTAGCTCCTTCCATTGTCAAGGTATTATCCGCTTTAGTTCACCACAAGTTCGTGTTCCACAAGTGTTGTATAATTGGCTAGTAACCGTGAAATTTTTAAGGTATGAGTAAGCTCTTATCCGGAATGGATTCTTGTTTGAAGACTCAAAGAATTCTTGCCGGACTAGAGTCAAAAATCAGCAATTCATTCAAACGAATAAAAGTACTCAAATAATCGTTGACATGAACAAACGGTTCAAGGAACTAGTTGACAACCTAGTAGGAATGCACTAGTTTGTTAATTAGTTCTAGGACCAAGTAAGGGAAACCAAGGATCAACAATTAGCAACCAAAGAATATCCTAAGTTGAGCTTATAGTGACGTGGCAGCATGCAATGGTTCCACACGTTCTTCTTCTCCTTTTTTTTTTTTCTTTTTTGTTAATATTCACACAACTTGTTATAGTTTGCAAAGTGTTTTTGGTGGGAAAAATAAAATCTTGTAGTATTTCACCCTTTTCAAACTCAAGAAAGTGAGGTTTGGTTGACTAATCCCACAAAACAAGGCTCCTTGAATTAGGGAAAAGTGATTGACAAGACTAGAAGGTGATGGGTGCAAGTCTTTCACAACAACTTTATAGCTTGTCTTACAACTTGAGCACACAACAAGATGAACAAGATGAACAAGTTCAAAAGATGAACACCTCAACAAACTTCATCAACTTCTTTAGCACATAAACACACAACCACCGATTTTTCTTTTGGTTATCAACAACACACAACTTTCGGCCACTTCAAGTCACTACAACAATGTTCAAGTTTTCAAGCTCAACTTTTGGATCTAGACACCTTAGTGTTGGTGAGAAAGAAACCAACACTAGAAACTCACTAAACAAGCAAAATATCACCTAGATCTAAACATACAACATCATTCTCGGTTTCAACTTTTAATGGACAGATTTTCAGAATTTCTTTTTGGTGTTGTTTGTTTAAGCCGTGAACTAGCCCAAGATGGGTTATGTTGGAACACAACCGGTCTCGCTTTGATACCAAATGATATGAAATCAAACCAACATCACCAAGAGCTTCAAGTAGGCTCGTATTTCAGTCCAACAACACAAGAACAACAAGATAGATAACAATGCTAGTGAATCGAAAAGAGCCCCACACGGCTTCACTAGTTTTTAAGATAACAAAATCAACAACAACAACAAGATAAAGAAAGATAGATAACTTGACATATAACATTCAATAAACTAAGAACCCTACATCAAGAGAGGACCCTAAGTCTAATGAATATAAACACCAAGTTCTTACGAGGACCAAGAGGCACTCAACGACCTCAAAACCCTTGTTTCTAGCCAAAGAGACAACACAAGTATCCCTCTACTTGTGAGATAATAGGGACGGCTTCTAAGAGTGGAAGAGAGACGAAATGTTTAGTGTTTTTAGGTTACAAAATCAGCATTCAAAAACTAAGGAATAACTCTCCAACATGTTCTATTTATACTACAAACAAAAGGGGTAAAATGACCCATCCGCCCTTGCTTCTTGTGCCAACCTTGAAGAGTAGTTTATTACACATTAAGACCTCTCTTCACACATAAAAACGTTTAGGTCCTTAAGAATATGAGTCATTAAGAATATAGAACTACAACACAGATACATGGAAAAACTAGGAGAATATCTGAGAAGTTTAGAGGGAAGGCCAACTAATAATCTACCGCCCCAACAATTCTAAGTATCTCAAATGGCCTAATATATCTAGGTATAAGCTTTCCCCTCTTCCAAAACCTCATCACATCATTCATGGGTGATATTAAAAGGAAAACCTTGTCACCAACCCAAAATATCAAAAGCAAAAGGTCTACGATCAGCATAATTCTTCTTCCTCCTCGGAGGTGCCCATAACCTATCTTGAATAACTCACACTCCACCCAAACTCACGATGCAAGGTCATACCACGAGGAATAAGTTGGATAAGTACTAAATGTCCTAAGCTAATAGCTGCACCAAAAATAAAATAAATTCCAAGTTGCCCATACTCACTACCTTTGGCTAAAAGAGTGTACTACCATATTTGCCATGCCTTGATGGTATACAATAGAGATATCATAGACCTTCAATAACATAATCCACCTATGTTTTCTTGAATTAAGCTCCTGCTGGGTCATAATATATTGAAGACAATAGTGGTCATTAAAGATCTCGCAACATACACCATACATGTAATGCCTCTAAATCTTAAGGAAAAAAGTTATTGCTACCAACTCCAATCATGAATTGTGTAGTTGCGTTGATGTAACTTCAGCTTTATAGATGCATAAGTAATAACTCAGTCCTACTACATCAAAACACAACCCAAACAAATACAAGAAACATCATAATAAACTATAAACCCCTTACCCTTAACTAGAAGAGTCATAATAAGAGCAAAAGTAAGAAAGTCTTGATATTTTGAAAGCTCGAATCGCACTTATTGAACAACTAAAAAAAACCTTTTTTTGAGTTAATTTGGTCATATGTGCTGTAATAATAGTAAATCTCTCAGCAAACTGCCTGCAGTAGCTTGCCAACCCAAAGAAACTACAAACCTTAATCAGAGATATTGGTTTGATCAATCATGAATAGCCTAAATCTTTCTTGGATCCACCATAATCCCTGTAACACCCCAAGTCTATACCCCAGATGCTACTCGATCCTTACAACCCCAAAAGACCATAAGCTAATCCATGACTGATATCTGGTGTGAGCGCTGAAACATGATACTGTAATAAATATGAAAAAATTGGTAGAAACACCATATTCAAAAGCTCTAAATACTGATAAAGTTTATCAACTAGAATAACAATCTGTAAAACTTAACACGGCCTAAAAACTAATCTGAAAAGCCTCTAATCTAAAACTGCCTGAAAGTGAAGTTGATGGGATAATCTCCCAACTAACTCTATCTACTGAATTACTGAGTCTACTTTAATAATGAAATGAAAGAATATCCTCGATAGATGAGGACTCACTACTAAATCTACTACTAGCTGAATCTGTATCTATCTATATGCGGTTAGGAACCTGAGCATCCGAACCTATGATATAAGATATCATAGTGCAAAGAAAGAGTATGCATCAGTACGTGGAATGTACTGGCTAAATGAAAGGGTTCATATGCTTGAACAATAACAGCATGCATGATATAGAGTAACTGAACATGAGAGTACATGGATAACTGATACTACTGTAAATACTGAGTATGCGCTATTGTGCATATCAATAAATACTGTGACTAAGCTTATCTGAATCTAAGTCCCGAGTTCTGATACTGAGTAAGAGATATCTGACAGTCCTGCAACTGTAGAACTGAACTGAGTTCTATTTTGAAGACTGAAACTGAGACTGTGGGAGGAAATTATCTAATAGACATGCCCCAAAAAGATAATTGGGTTAGGATCCAACCTATGACCCTAGTTGGAAGAGTGTCAGTACCGTGCTATGGGTAAAGACACTGAAGATTTACCCTCATCTAGCAGGTACTTTAATGAGAATGGTGAAACCCTCATCTGACAGGTTAAAACACCTCTTCAACCCTCAACTGGCAGGTATGATATCTCAACCTACGTTGGCTACGTATTTCTTGAATGCAAGGATTGCTTCTAAGGATCACACCCTCTTCTGGCAGGTGAGCGCCCATCCTTGGGTTCACTCGGTGCTGAATCTTACTCCCAACTGAAAGACACTGAACTGAGTATACTAAAATGGACTGAACTAATATTGAGCTTACTAAATTTTCTTGAGTTCTATAACTGACTGAGTTCTGTAACTGACTAAGAGTTCTACTAATTGTGACAGGACTGAGACTATTCTATAATTGACACTGGCTCAAGGTAAACAGCTAAATTGTCAGGTATTAAATACCCCCAGGACTCGATAGCATGAAAAAATAAAGCATAGCATGATCTTGAGATATACAACAATGTATACTTGTCCATAATTCATTCATAAAGGCATTCCATCAAACACTTGTAGGTCATAAGCTTGTACAAGATTTGGCACCATATAATGATATGTCAAGATTCCACTATCTACTTCACATAGGCATTTTAGCAAACACTTGGGGAGCATGGAGTTTTTCTCATGATGAAGATCAACACATGTAATCATGAATACAACATTCAATTTCAAATTCAAGAGTTAAGCATGCAATTCATATAATTCACCATATAACTATCGTAGTTTCATAGAAACTTATAATTAAATATGCATTGGATCCTAATTACTATCATAATCACGAATACATTTAATTACAAGCATGGAAATCATAAATCATAACTCTTGAAGTTTTAAAAATGGATTCTTGGACAATATGGGTGAAAGGGACCCATATATAAACACCTAATATACCTTAGAAAGTTAATTCTTGAAGGTTCTTAAAGAAATTCTTGTGTTTTGATCTTGATTCTTGAAGTTAGGGTTTGTTTTCTTTAGAGAGAATGCCTTTGATTTGGGAAAAAATGAATATTAATAATGTAACTAGGTTAATTTAGGGTAATTTACATGTTAAAGGCTTACTTGGGACATGGAAAAATACTCAAATACCCCTGGGAATGATTTAAAATTGTTACTTAAAAATTCCCGATTTGGGCACCTGCCGCGATGCGCCACTATCGTGCCAAGCCACCAGAAAATGACAACTGGGAATATGGTTGGTGGTGTGACACGGTGGAATCACATTGCAATACTGGATGGAACCTGGAATCTTGGCACAATGCGGTACAATCGTGTTTCTTTACTAGAAATTGACAATTGTGGATTAGGTCCTTGGCACGACGTGCCAATATGGCTGAGAAATACTAAATTTTGACAATTAAGAAATTAGCTGGTGGTGCGACACGCCGGTATCGCGGTACCTCACTGGAAACTAACAACTTTCATTTTGACATCCTCCGCGATGTGCTACTGGCCTGAATAACGGCGTTTAATGACTGAACTTAAAATAGCCATAACTTCTTAACTGGTTATCGAATTTTGCCAAATTTTATATTGTTGGTAGGATAATTCAATTTCCTATGCAATGACAGGCTCTAAATTGCAAAATACTGAGTATTTCAAAAAAATTATATCAGATAACTCATGAACTAAGAGTTATGTTAAGCTTATGAAATATGGGGTATTACTATATCTCCCTTTTGGGAACATTAGTCCTCGAATAAGACTGATTATGCTGAGACACTGATAGACTTAGTTTACACACTGAATATGCGTATCTAATCCATGACTACATGACTGAGCTACTGACAATCTATGCTTTTACACTGATCATGCATATCTGATGCATGGAATACATGTCTGAAGCTACTAATAAGCTGGGTTTTCATACTGAAGATGCATATCTGATGCATGAGTACATAACTGAACTGATTTATGGATGCATGACTTAATATGCAACGGTAATGGATACCAAGTTATAATTATTGCTGAACATGGAACTGAGTAAAGCTAAGGAAGACTATTACCTTAAGCTGGATCTGAGGTTGTGGAGAAAAGGTGAGGATACTTGGTCCGCATATCTTCTTTTGCTTCCTAAGTAGCTCTCTCTATAGCCTGATTATGCCAAAAGACTTTTACTAAGGGAACTTCTTTGTTCCTCAATCTGTGAATTTAACGATTGAGGATCTGTACTAGAACCACTTCGAAAGAGAGATCTTTTTAAATATCTATGCCCTCTAAGGGAACTATGACTGTCGGGTCACTAATGCATTTCTTTAACAAGGAGACATGGAATACTGGGTGCACTGAATCTAGGTCTGAAGGAAACTCAAGATCATAAGCTACCTTTGTGAAATGACTGAGAATTTAGTAAGGGCCGACATATCGGGGACTGAGCTTTCCCTTCTTGCCGAACCTCTTTACCCCCTTCATGGAAGAGATTTTCAAGAACACAAAATCACCAATCTCAGACTCGAGATCCTTTTTCTACATATCTGTGTACAATTTTTGTCGACTCTGGACAACCCTAAGTCTTTCTCTGATTAACGGAACCTTCTATAAGGAATCGATACTAGGTCAGGCCCTACTACTATGACGTCACCTACCTCAAACCAACCAATTGGAGATCTACATCTCCTACCATAGTGATCCTTAAACGAAGCCATCTGAATACTAGAATAATAGTTGTTATTGTATGCGAACTCGATCAAAGGTAGGTGGTAATCCCAACTTCCCTTAAAATCAACAACACATGATCTTAGCATATCTTCTAGAGTCTGAATGGTCCTTTCTGCTTAACCATCTTTCTGAGAGTGGAAGGTTGTACTGAGGTGAACTCAGGTACTAAGACCCTTTTGGAATGCTTTCCAAAAATGAGAGGTGAACTGGCTACCTCTATCTGAGAGAATGGATACTGGGACTCCATGTAACTTGACCAACTCTCTGATATAGAGTTTGGCGTAGTTCTCAGCTTAATAGAAAGTATGAACTGGCAAGAAATGAGCTGATTTGGTCATCCTATCTATGATAACCCAAATGGAATCATGCTGATGACGAGTATGAGGCAAACCCATCACAAAATCTATGTTCACTTCTTTCTATTTCCATATAGAAATACTGAACTCTTGTATGGACCCACTAGGCTTCTGGTTCTTAATCTTAACTTGCTGACACGTAGAGCAATTCGCTACAAACTCTGCAATATCCCTCTTTATCCCACTCCACCAATAAATCTCCTGTAAATTGCGGTACATCTTAGTGGCCCCTGTGTCACGCCCAAATCCCATTGGAGCGGACTGGCACCCGTAGCCGAGGAGGCTCGGGAGAACCCGTTCATAACCTATACTTTCACATTTACATTACTTATGAAAATTAGAAATTTGGGCAGCACTTCGTTGTAAATAGAAGAAAACAGTACCTGTATCAGCCCAGCAGACACGCATATATATATATATAAATAGTAATTGGCCGTCAGAGCCATCACGTCTATCAACCAAACACTCCTATGGCTGTACAATATGTCTACAAAAGCCTCTACATAGATACACAACTGAGTTAGGGTCGGGACAAACTCCCTCCCACAAAAGACTTTTATACAAATACCAAAAATACATATAGAAATGACTTGGGATGCCCCGAAACAACTGGAGCTCACCACTATCAACAGAATGTCTTGGCTCTTACTGCGGAGGTGTACGACCTGAAGTACCTGTTCCTGCAGGCATGAATATAGGTCCCCCGTGAGGGACGTCAGTACGGAAATATGTACTGAGTATGTAAGGCAGTGAGTATCAAGATGAGATACAAAAGATCAACAGAACCCAGATACCAGTGAATAAACAGTATGAGTAGACCACACTTAAAAGAGCTGATGGGATACCTGCACATTACTTTCATATCATTACTTCCCGTATTCCTTATCAATACATAACATATGTCATACAATGGCCAACTGATCAGTGGTACTAATACAATACATCATATCAATAATTTAAAATAAAGACATTTCATTTCTTACTTCAATTAATCTTTGAGATTTGTTACTTTGTGGTCACACCTTATGGAACTTGAAACCATGATACCTCAATAGGAAAAACATTTAAATAGGTAATCAATATCATGAAAATGAAGTAGAAAATCATGGATACCTCATTAAACCATTTCGGAGTCAACAATAGTATATGGACATTTTTTTGACTAGCCGGACATCTTAAAAGTGAAAACAAGTTCAATTGGTAGTGTCGAAGATCATATGATGTTATTATGTGTCATGTGTCGTAGGACAATGTTGGAAGCTTACTTGAGAGTGCCATGGGTCATTATTCATGCCAAAGATTAGATAGAATATGTCTTACATACCTTGATATAACCACTTCAATACAAGTCCAACTTGACTTCCCGTACTCTTCGAACACTTATCTACAATAAGTCATTTGTGGCAAACTAGTATTAGCAACCAAACCTTACCATTTAGGTATTAACTTCACCAAATAATGTCTAGGAAGTAATCCTTTAACTCATCAATAAGAGTGCTACATACATCCTCTTATACTCTTATTACATTCACATATCATGCATTTTCATGCAATATCCCTCAACATCACTCTTAGCCTTTATTTCCCCTCTTAATCACCATCCAATACCAACATGATCACTAGGCATACATAACCACTACTATAATGATATATCACCACAATTCATCCTCCATAATCCAATACAACAACTTTCATAATTTACTACTAACAATTTATACAAAACAATTCATAACTATGTTTCTAGTTATCTTCCAACATAAAGACAACACTCATAATCCCTTATCAATACTTATTCATGGATAAGAATCAAGAATAAACAATATTCATACCTTAACAATGAACTCTTGTATTTAGAATCCTCCTTACATAACCATGGGGTGCTTCTCGAAGCTTTCGAGATGGTGAACACAACTACGGAACCAATTCGAATTTTCTACGGTTGAATCACAAAATATTTAAAGTTGAAATTAGGCTAGGGTTTCACCTTCTCTTAATAATTGGATGATATATGATATATATGAGGCTAAGTGTATGTTTATAAAGACCAATTTTCGTCAAAGAGGTAATAGAAAATGACCATTTTGCCCTAAAAATTTAAATAAATCCGAATCTGTCCCCAGTGGACAGTTTTGACAGGCTGAAGTAAATCGATCATAACTCTTTGCTCCGGTATTGGATTTGGGTGAAACCAATTGAATTGGAAATATAATTCAAAGGGATATCATTTTCATATAAAGTATACCACCCAGTTCTTCATGTACAAGGAGTTATGGTCGTTTAAAGTTGACCCAAAAATCTGTCCCAAAATTCTGGTTTTTTTATAGGTTGTAGTAAAACGGGTATAGCTCCTTACTCAGACATTGGATTTGGATGAAACCAATTTCATCGGAAATAATACTCTCGGATATTTTCGTCGATATATAGCATCTCACACAGTTCTTTTTGTACAAGGAGTTATGATCGTCTAAAGTTGATCCAAAAAAAAATTGCCTAGCTGCAGTAATTTTCCTGCAGATTTACTGTTCACAGGCTTCCCGACCACCGTTTTGAAATTTCGAATGTGCTCGCTTATATTAAATACTCCTCTGTTTTGGGAAAACTTTATATCGTTGGAAATATTATTCCAATACCTACACATACAACTATTGACGGGATACTTCCGAGCACCATAAACTTAATTTAACCCATACGCAAGCCTTTAGGACTCCATATAATCGCGATAAGTGTACGAAAAAATTTACGGGGTGTTACATTCTCCCCCCCTTAAGAACATTCGTCCTCGAATGTTAGCATAGTTACTCAATTAAGTCATGTCCAAGCTTACAATTAACATATTCATCATCATAACATACTTGCATAAAAATAAACACTTACCTGTTATTGTTCTTCTTCCGTCTCATGAACTTCCTCCTCATCGTTGAATAGGTAAGGGTACTTAATCTTCATCACTTCCTCGGTTTCCCATGTGATCTCCTCAACTTGTTGATTCCTCCAAAGTACTTTTACCGATGCTATCTCTTTATTCCTTATCTTTTTAATTTGGCGATCAAGAATAGCAATAGGCATTTCTTCAAAAGTGAGATCTTCTGTAACTTGTACATCTTCCGTAGTAGTGATGTTCGATGGATCTCCGATGTACTTGTAAAGCATCGAAACATGAAATATGGGATGAATTGTTGAGAGCTCTTGAGGTAGCTCTAACTCATAAGCAACTTGTCCAAATCTTTGAATCATCTTGTACGGACCTATGTATCGTGGACTTAACTTTCCTTTCTTGCCAAACCTCATCACTCCTTTCATTGGTGATACTTTCAAGAAGACCTTATCATCGATAGAAAACTCAAGTCCTCTTCTTCTAACATCCGCATAAGATTTGTGTCGACTTTGAGCTGTTTCAAGCCATTGTTGGATCACTTTAACCTTCTCCATTGCTTGATAAACAAGATCCGGTCCAAACAAGACCGCATCACCTGGTTCAAACCATCCTATTGGCGATCTACACTTTCTTCCATACAATGCTTCATATGGTGCCATTTTGATACTTCAATAATAGCTATTATTGTAGGCAAACTCGATAAGAGGTAGGTGATCATCCCAGTTGCCTTTGAAATCTAATACAGATGCTCGTAGCATATCTTCAAGTGTCTGGATGGTACATTCCGCTTGTCCGTCCGTTTGAGGATGAAAAGTCGTACTTAGATTTACTTGTGTCCCCAAACTCCTTTGAAAAGACTTCCAGAAATTCGCGGTAAATTGGGCTCCTCGATCGGATATAATGGAAATTGGAACTCCATGTAACTGAACGATCTCCTTAATATACAACTTCGCATACTCTTCCGCCGTATAAGTTGTCTTAACTGGTAAGAAGTGCGCGGATTTGGTAAGCCTATCAATGTTCACCCATATGGAATCAAACTTCTGAAATGTACGAGGCAAACCCGTGATGAAATCCATATTGATCTTGTCCCACTTCCAGACTGGAAGATCTATACATTGCATGTAACCACCGGGTTTCTGGTGTTCTACTTTGACTTTTTAAAAATTCGGACATTCAGCTATAAATTCAGCAATATTCTTCTTCATGTCATTCCACCAATATATTGCTTTCAAATCTTGATACATCTTAGTCGACCCTGGATGGATGGAATACCTTGAACAGTGTGCTTCTGTCATAATTATCTTTCTTAGCTCAACTACATCAGGTACACATAAACGATTCTGACACTGAAGCACTCCTTCTCACGTAAGCTCAAATGCCTTTGTCGTGCCACTCTACACATCCTCCTTAAGTTGCAATAAAATTGGATCTGCATACTGCTTCTCTTTCACTTCAGCTATCAATGAAGATTCCGCTGCATTACGTATAATAACCTCTTCATCTAGAGTTTCGAGAAGTCGAACTCCCAAATTAGCTAGTTGGTGAAGATCCTTAATCATCCCCTGCTTCTCTATAGATGTCATTTTAGACTTACGACTCAGTGCATCCGCTACCACATTCGCTTTCCCTGGATGATACAAGATATCAACATCGTAATCTTTCAACAATTCAAGCCATCTCTGCTGCCTCAAGTTTAGATCTTTCTGACTGAAGATATATTGTAGGCTCTTATGATCGGTATATATGTCAACATGAACCCCATATAAGTAGTGGCTCCATATCTTCAAAGCAAATACAACTGCAGCTAGCTCAAGATCATGCGTGGGATAATTCCTCTCATGTGGTCGCAACTGTCTAGAGCCATAGGCTATTACTCTACTATGTTGCATTAATACGCATCCTAAGCCAATTCTTGAAGCATCACAGTACACTGCATACCCTTCTGTGCCTTCAGGAAGTACCAATACCGGTGTAGAAGTCAACTTGCTCTTCAGATCTTGAAAACTCTTTTCACAGGCATCATTTCATTGAAACTTGGAGGCTTTATGCGTCAACTTAGTCAAGGGTGCAGAAATAGAAGAAAAACCTTCAACAAACCTTCTATAATAACCTGCCAACCCGAGGAAACTACGAATCTCCGTAGGCGTCGTGGGTCTTGGCCAATTTTTCACAGCCTCAATCTTCTGAGTGTCAACTTTTATGCCTTCACTGGATACAATATGGCCCAAAAATGCCACTGACTTGAGCCAAAACTCACATTTAGAAAACTTCGCATACAGCTTATGATCACGAAGAATCTGTAACGCCTGCCTTAAGTGATTAACATGATCCTCTTCTGATCTAGAGTAGACCAGAATATCATCTATGAAAACTATCACGAACACATCTAAAAACGGCTTAAACAGCCTATTCATCAGATCCATAAAAACTGCGGGTGCATTTGTCAGCCCGAATGACATAACCAGGAATTCATAATGACCATACCGTGTTCGGAATGTTGTCTTGGGTATATCTTTATCCTTGACTCTCACTTGATGATAGCCTGATCTCAAGTCAATCTTGGAAAAACACTGGGCACCCTGCAACTGGTCAAATAAATCATCAATTTGGGGAAGAGGGTATTTATTCTTGATAGTCACCTTATTTAATTGCCGATAGTCAATACACATCCTCAGCGAACCATCTTTCTTACGCACAAACAATACTGGTGCTCCCCAAGGGGACATACTAGGCCTGATGAATCCCTTCTCTAGCAAGTCTTTCAGTTGCTCTTTCAATTCTCGCAACTCTGTTGGTGCCATTCTATAAGGAGGAATTGAGATTGGTTGTGTGTCTGGCAACATATCAATACTAAACTCCACTTCTCATTCAGGAGGTAAACCTGGTAGTTCTTCAAGAAATACATCAGGAAATTCATTCACAACTGGAACGGTCTGAAAAGTTGGCGGCTCTGCCTCTGTATCCCTTACTCTAACCAAATGGTATATGTACCCCTTGGAAATCATTTTTCTTGCCTTAAAGTAAGAAATAAATCTACCTCTCGGCGCGCCAACATTACCCTTCCATTCAAGGACTGCCTCATTTGGGAAATGGAAATATACCTTCTTAGAACGGCAATCTACTGTAGCATAACAAGACGCTAACCAATCCATTCCCATAATAACATCAAAATCTACCATTTCTAACTCAACAAGATCGGCCATCGTATCACGACCACAAATATTCACAACACAATTTCGATAAACATTCCTAGCTATAAGAGATTCCCCCACTGGCGTTGATACTTCAAATGGATTGGCTAATAATTCGAGTGTTCTTCCGAGCCTTCCCGCAACCAAAGGAGTAGCATACGATAATGTAGAACCAAGATCAATTAAGGCATACACATCAAATGCAAAGATGGACAACGTACCTGTAACCACGTCTGGAGAAGCCTCTAAATTTTGCCGATCTGCTAGGGCATCCACACGGTTCTGAGCTCCTCTAGAACTAGCTGCTCCTCTATCACCTCTACCGTGACCCATAAGTTGTGTACCCCTACTCAAAGGAGGCACCGATGATGACGCAACAGCTGATCCGGTAGGTCGTGTTATACCACCTGTGGTCCTGTGTGGGCAATCTCTAGCCATATGCCCCGGCTTATCGCACCAAAAGCAATTGTTCATTCCAAGCCGACATTCGCCAAAGTGAAATCTTCTACATATGGGGCACGGGTGTCGTGGAGGTCTCAATTGACTCATACTCCCTTGCCCTTGATACCCCATTGTTCGCGAACTCTGATTTTCACTACTTTGCTTGAAATGATTACCTCTGAACCTTTAAAATTGCGGTGGAGCACTAATTGCAGGATAAGAAGATAACGGGCTAGGCAATCTATGAGAGAACGAAGGCCTAAAACCTCCCTGAGATGCCATAAACTGCCCTATAGCTCTGGCCCGCTTAGAATATCCTTTTTCTGATTCCTGGGTTCTTCTTCTTTGCCTCTGATCTTCCATTTTCTGAGTGAAAGCTTGTATCCTCGCTATATCCATGTCCTTGTTCAAAGCAGCAATGGTACAATCTCTAACCAAGTATGGTTCTAATCTATCCATATAGTGATGAACTCTGTCATCCATAGTATCTACCACATTAGAAGCATATCGAGACAAGGAGTTAAATCGAACACTATACTCCCTTACACTCATATTACCCTGACGAAGATTTAAGAATTGATCTGCACGGGCCTGACGAGTCTCAAATGGAAGATAATGATCAATAAATGCATCTTTGAACTCTCCCCACGTAGTTGGAGGTGCATCAATACCCCTAGATCATTTCCAATCCTCGTACCACAATATAGCCTCTCCTTTCAGTCTATATGCTGCTAGCTCAACCATCTCTTTACCGGATATGTGCATAACATCTAGAGCCCTTTGGGTTTGATCGACAAAGTCCTGCGGGTCTTCGTTAATATCTGATCTGGTAAAAGTAGGAGGATCCAGTTTCAGAAAATCCTGTGTCCGAAGGCAAGCTGCTCTATCCGTACCACTAGAACCCGTGGTAGGAATAGCTTGCCCTTGAACTTGACCGGCAACTATACGTGTCAGAAGTTGTACTGCATCCCTTAAATCTCGATCAACAGCATTAATAGATGGACCTTCCGGAGGAGAAGAAGCTCCTGATATATGCTCAGCTTGAGACTCACTTTGTTCAGCTTGTGCCGGTGGTGACTTACTAGTACCTTCTCCGGCCACTACATCTACTCGCTTCCATTTATTCTTTCTCCTTGTAATCGGCATCGTTACTATAATAAATAAAATAAAATAAAAATTGGATTAAGCGATCGATTATGACTTTATCTCTAATATGGGCTCTATTGCACGATCTAAGAAATGGAGAATGGAAACAATCCCTAAATGTCCAATAGCCTCCTGTTTATAGATGTGGTGCACAACACACTGATAAATGAGATTCTACGTAGACACGGCTTTGTAGACTCACTAGGACGAACTTCTCTGATAACACTTCTGTCACGCCCTAAATCCCATTGGAGCGGACTGGCACCCGTAGCCGAGGAGGCCCGGGAGAACCCGTTCATAACCTATACTTTCACATTTACATTACTTATGAAAATTAGAAATTTGGGCAGCACTTCGTTGTAAATAGAAGAAAACAGTACCTGTATCAGCCCAGCAGACACGCATATATATATATATAAATAGTAATTGGCCGTCAGAGCCATCACGTCTATCAACCAAACACTCCTATGGCTGTACAATATGTCTACAAAAGCCTCTACATAGATACACAACTGAGTTAGGGTCGGAACAAACTCCCGCCCACAAAAGACTTTTATACAAATACCAAAAATACATATAGAAACGACTTGGGATGCCCCGAAACAACTGGAGCTCACCACTATCAACAGAATGTCTTGGCTCATACTGCGGAGGTGTACGACCTGAAGTACCTGTTCCTGCAGGCATGAATACAGGTCCCCAGTGAGGGACGTCAGTACGGAAATATGTACTGAGTATGTAAGGCAGTGAGTATCAAGATGAGATACAAAAGATCAACAGAACCCAGATACCAGTGAATAAACAGTATGAGTAGACCACACTTAAAAGAGCTGATGGGATACCTGCACATTACTTTCTTATCATTAATTCCCGTATTCCTTATCAATACATAACATATGTCATACAATGGCCAACTGATCAGTGGTACTAATACAATACATCATAGCAACAATTTAAAATAAAGACATTCCATTTCTTACTACAATTAATCTTTGAGATTGGTTACTTTGTGGTCACACCTTATGGAACTTGAAACCATGATACCTCAATAGGAAAAACATGTAAATAGGTAATCAATATCATGAAAATGAAGTAGAGAATCATGGATACCTCATTAAACCATTTCGGAGTCAACAATAGTATATGGACATTTTTTTGACTAGCCGGACATCTTAAAAGTGAAAACAAGTTCAATTGGTAGTGTCGAAGATCATATGATATTATTATGTGTCATGTGTCGTAGGACAATGTTGGAAGCTTACTTGAGAGTGCCATGGGTCATTATTCATGCCAAAGATTAGATAGAATATGTCTTACATACCTTGATATAACCACTTCAATACAAGTCCAACTTGACTTCCCGTACTCTTCGAACACTTATCTACAATAAGTCATTTGTGGCAAACTAGTATTAGCAACCAAACCTTACCATTTAGGTATTAACTTCACCAAATAATGTCTACGGAGTAATCCTTTAACACATCAATAAGAGTACTACATACATCCTCTTATACACTTATTACATTCACATATCATGCATTTTCATGCAATATCCCTCAACATCACTCTTAGCCTTTATTTCCCCTCTTAATCACCATCCAATACCAACATGACCACTAGGCATACATAACCACTAATATAATGATATATCACCACAATTCATCCTCCATAATCCAATACAACAACTTTCATAATTTACTACTAACAATTTATACAAAACAATTCATAACTATGTTTCTAGTTATCTTCCAACATCAAGACAACACTCATAATCCCTTATCAATACTTATTCATGGATAAGAATCAAGAATAAACAATATTCATACCTTAACAATGAACTCTTGTATTTAGAATCCTCCTTACATAACCATGGGGTGCTTCTCGAAGCTTTCGAGATGGTGAACACAACTACGGAACCAATTCGAATTTTCTACGGTTGAATCACAAAATATTTGAAGTTGAAATTAGGCTAGGGTTTCACCTTCTCTTAATAATTGGATGATATATGATATATATGAGGCTAAGTGTATGTTTATAAAGACAAATTTTCGTCCAAGAGGTAATAGAAAATGACCATTTTTCCCTAAAAATTTAAATAAATCCGAATCTGTCCCCAGTGGACAGTTTTGACAGGCTGAAGTAAATCGATCATAACTCTTTGATCCGGTATCGGATTTGGGTGAAACCAATTTAATTGGAAATATAACTCAAAGGTCTTTCATTTTCATATAAAGTATACCACCCAGTTCTTCCTGTACAAGGAGTTATGGTCGTTTAAAGTTGACCCAAAAATCTGTCCCAAAATTCTGTTTTTTTTTTATAGGCTGTAGTAAAACGGGTATAGCTCCTTACTCAGACATTGGATTTGGATGAAACCAATTTCATCGGAAATAAGACTCTCGGATATTTTCGTCTATATATAGCATCTCACACAGTTCTTTTTGTACAAGGAGTTATGATCGTCTAAAGTTGATCCAAAAAAAAAATTGCCTAGCTGCAGTAATTTTCCTGCAGATTTACTGTTCACAGGCTTCCCGGCCACCGTTTTGAAATTTCGAATGTGCTTACTTATATGAAATACTCCTCTGTTTTGGGAAAACTTTATATCGTTGGAAATCTTATTCCAATACCTACACATACAACTATTGACGGGATACTTCCGAGCACCATAAACTTAATTTAACCCATACGCAAGCCTTTAGGACTCCATATAATCGCGATAAGTGTACGAAAAAATTTACGGGGTGTTACACCCTGGATGAATAGAGTATCGCGCACCATGCGCTTCTGAAAAAATTTGTTGCCTCAGGTCATCTACAACCGACACACCTAAACGACCCTAGCAACGCAACACACTATCTCCTCCTTAGGAGAAAACCTCTATTTTTCTGATCTTTGACTGACTCTTTCAACTTAACAAGACTGGGATGTTTATCCTACTTTTCTTTTACTTTGGAAACTAGAGATAATTCTGAACTATTCTGCACCCACACACTACCCTCTGTTGAATCGACTAAGCGGGCAGCTAGTCGGGCAAGCTGATGAACTTCCCGAGCTAACTTCTTCTTATAGTCTTCAACATAAGCAACACTACGCATAGACAGTCTACGAAGAGCATCAGACACTATATTGGTTTTTCCCGAATAATACAGAACACTCATTTATAATAATCTTTCAATAACTCTAACCACCTTCTCTGATGCAAATTTAAATCTTTTTGAGAAAAGACATATTGCAAGATTTTATGACTTGATAACACATCCACATACACCCCATAAAAATAGTGCCTCTAAATCTTTAAGGTAAACACTACAGCTGCTAACTCAAGATCATGAGTTGGATAATTCTTCTCATGGGGCTTAAGCTGTCTTGAGGTGTAGGCTATGACCTTACCTCTCTGCATGAGCACACAACCCAAACCTATTATGGATGCATCATAGTACACAAAAAACCATCTGAACAATCTGGTAGAGTCAAAACTGGGGCTGAGATGAGTCGAGTCTTCAAATCCTGAAAACACTTCTCACAGGAATCTGACCATTAAAAGTGGACTTTCTTGCGAGTCAATCTGGATATGGGGGATGCAATAGATGAGAACCCTTCAAAAAACCGATGGTAATATCTAGGTAAACCCAAGAAACTCCTGATATCTGATAAAGAGATGGGTCTAGGCTAGTTTCTCACCGTTTCTGTCTTTTGAGGATCAACTCTAATGCCATCACCAGAAATGATAGTACCAAGAAGCGCTATTGACCTTAGCTGATATTTGCACTTACTGAATTTGGAGAACAACTGATGAGTTCTGAGAGACTAAAGTACAATTCTGAGGTGATCTACGTGATCATTCTCGCTATAGGAATAGACAAGAATGTCATCAATGAAAACTATAACAAACATGTCCAAGTACTGCTTTAACACGCAATTCATTAAGTCTATGAAAGATGTTGGGGCTTTAGTAAGACCAAAGGACATGACTAGAAACTCAAAGTGACCATACCGGGTTCAGAAAGCTATTTTTAGAATGTCACATTCTCTAACTCTGAGCTGATGATAGCCTAATCTGAGGTCTATCTTAGAAAAGTAACTAGCACCCTAAATTTGGTCTAATAATTCATCGATTCTGTGAAGTGGGTAATTATTCTTGACTGTGACTTTGTTCAACTGATGGTAGTCTATAAACAGTCTGAGAGAACCAACTTTCTTACACACGAAAAAGACTTGTTCGCGCTATGGGCAAAATGTTGGGTCAGATTAAACCCTTATCTAGGAGATCCTTCAACTATTATTTTAACTGTCTAAGCTCTACTTGTGCCATTTTATATAGCAGAATAGATATAGGTTGAGTATCTGGAAAAAGGTCTATTCCGAAGTCTATTTCCCTAATGGGAGGAACTCCAAGAAGATCTTCGAGAAACACATCTGATAATTCATTAACTACTGGAATAGACTCAAGAGTTGGAGTTATTGATTTAGAGTTTTTGACTCGCACAAGATGGTAGATACATTCCTTGGATATCATTTTTCTCACTCTAAGGTATGAAATCAACTGACCCTTAAGAGCTGTGGTACTACCCCTCCATTTAAGGACTGGTTCATTTGGAAACTGAAAATGAACTATTTTGTTTCTACAATCAACTGAGGCATAACATGATACGGTTGGGGCAGCCTCCACAGGTACACGGCCTTTCACACGAAGCCAAGCTCGGGAATTACAAAAACTCCAAGCTTTGTTCATGCAAATGGCCGTGTGTGAGTTGGTGATTGAACCAACCAAGGACCTAAACGTTTTTATGTGTGAAGAGAGGTCTTAATGTGTAATAAACTACTCTTCAAGGTTGGCACAAGAAGCAAGGGCGGATGGGTCATTTTACCCCTTTTGTTTGTAGTATAAATAGAACATGTTAGAGAGTTATTCCTTAGTTTTTGAATGCTGATTTTGTAACCTAAAAACACTAAACATTTCTCTCTCTCTTCCACTCTTAGAAGCCGCCCCTATTATCTCACAAGTAGAGGGATACTTGTGTTGTCTCTTTGGCTAGAAACAAGGGTTTTGAGGTCGTTGAGTGCCTCTTGGTCCTCGTAAGAACTTGGTGTTTATATTCATTAGACTTAGGGTCCTCTCTTGATGTTAGGGTTCTTAGTTTCTTGAATGTTATATGTCAAGTTATCTATCTTTCTTTATCTTGTTGTTGTTGTTGATTTTGTTATCTTAAAGTCTAGTGAAGCCGTGTGGGGCTCTTTTCGATTCACTAGCATTGTTATCTATCTTGTTGTTCTTGTGTTGTTGGACTGAAAACCGAAACTTAAACTTGTTGTTCTTGTGTTGTTGGAATGAAATCCGAGCCTACTTGAAGCTCTTGGTGTTGTTGGTTTGTTTTTGTATCATTTGGTATCAAAGAGAGACCGGTTGTGTTCCAACATAACCCATCTTGGGCTAGTTCACGGCTTAAACAAACAACACCAAAAAGAAATTCTGAAAATCTGTCCATTAAAAGTTGAAACCAAGAATGATGTTGTATGTTTAGATCTAGGTGTTATTTTGCTTGTTTAGTGAGTTTCTAGTGTTGGTTTCTTTCTCACCAATACTAAGGTGTCTAGATCCAAAAGTTGAGCTTGAAAACTTGAACATTGTGTAGTGACTTGAAGTGGCCGAAAGTTGTATGTTGTTGATAACCAAAAGAAAAATCGGTGGTTGTGTGTTTATGTGCTAAAGAAGTTGATGAAGTTTGTTGAGGTGTTCATCTTTTGAACTTGTTCATCTTGTTGTGTGCTCAAGTTGTAAGACAAGCTATAAAGTTGCTGTGAAAGACTTGCACCCATCACCTTCTAGTCTTGTCAATCACTTTTCCCTAATTCAAGGAGCCTTGTTTTGTGGGATTAGTCAACCAAACCTCACTTTCTTGAGTTTGAAAAGGGGTGAAATACTACAAGATTTTATTTTTCCCACCAAAACACTTTGCAAACTATAACAAGTTGTGTGAATATTAACACAAAAAAAAAAAAAAAAAAAAAAACGTGTGGGACCATTGCATGCTGCCACGTCACTATAAGCTCAACTTAGGATATTCTTTGGTTGCTAATTGTTGATCCTTGGTTTCCCTTACTTGGTCCTAGAACTAATTAACAAACTAGTACGTTCCTACTAGGTTGTCAACTAGTTCCTTGAACCGTTTGTTCGTGTCAACGATTATTTGAGTGCTTTTATTCGTTTGAATGAATTGCTGATTTTTGACTCTAGTCCGGCAATAATTCTTTGAGTCTTCAAACAAGAATCCATTCCGGATAAGAGCTTACTCATACCTTAAAAATTTCACGGTTACTAGCCAATTATACAACACTTGTGGAACACGAACTTGTGGTGATCTAAAGCGGATAATATCTTGACAATGGAAGGAGCTACGTCTCATAATGTGGATACTAATGCCCTTGATTCTATGAGGGTCACTCTTGAGGCCGTTACCCGGACACTTGAAAGGTTGAATTCGGAATTTGGGGTCGTGAGAGGGGACTTGGCAGCAATAAAGGGGGAAGTGTCGACTATTAGTGGGAGATTAGAACAAGTGGAGAGTCAAAGGAACTCTCGTCCTTCTACTCCTCTACATGTATCTACCAATGGTCATGATAGGACCTCCTCCGCAACCATCACCCCCGAAACAGTCCACCAAATGCTAAATGCACCCCAAGCTCCACTAAATACCGCAAGCCAAACTACCTATTTTCCTCCAAACCGAGACCCCACTAGACCACTACATTTCCAAGCCCCTCCAATTCCACAAGAGGGATTTGGACGCCAAGTACCTCCACTAAATCCGAACCCTCCATTCCAAGCTCCATTAACCCAAAGACCGCAAATTCCAAATCCTCCGAATCAAAACGGCCAAGGCCGACCAGCCCATTTTGAAGGATACGGTAGAGAGGAGTATGAAGGAGATGGAGCCTTTGATGATGCTTATATGAGGGAGGAGGAGTTAAGAGGGGGTCGAGGAGAACCTAGGAGATACCGAGGGTATGGAGATAGGGGAAACCGACACCAAGAGAGAGACGTAGACATCAACACCATCAAGTTGAGCCTACCCATCTTTAAGGGTGAAAGTGACCCCGAGACCTACTTAACTTGGGAATCGGCTTGTGACAAAGTTTTCCAAGTTAATGACATCTCGGAAGAAAAGAAGAGTTGCTACGCTATAGCTCACCTCGAGGGCTATGCTAACACTTGGTGGGAGTATGTTAAACGATTTGGTAATGAATTAGTTGATGGGCAGCCACCACCTTGGTATCGGTTGAGGTATTTGATGAGACAACGATACCTTCCCGAGAGATATCGTCATGAGTTGCTTGATAGGTTATATGGCTTGCGGCAAGGAGGCAAGAGTGTGATGGCCTATTTTGACGAGTTCCAACAACTCATGTTGAAACTTGATCATAGTGGGGAGCAAATCAGTCACGACATCATCCGGTTCAAGTGTGGGTTGAACAAAGAGATCTCCACTCATTTGACCCTTCACCGGTTTGAAACCATTGACGGTATATTCCAAGCGGCCCTTGAGATTGAAAGGGAACTTAAGGAGAGATCATCCTTCAAGGCAAGGGTACAAACCCCCTCGGGTTGGCCCAAAAACAAGGACCAACCCACCCCTACGAAGCTGCCCGAGTCCAAAACAGTCCCTAAATTCCCTCCGAAACTGGAGGCTCACAAATATCCCAACCCAAAGGGGTTCCAATGCTTCCAGTGCCAAGGTTGGGGGCATAAGGCCAATGAATGTCCGAACCGGCGTAATGTGATCCTACGAGAAGGGAAAGTGTACTACCTTGGTGAGGAGGTGGTTTCCGAAAGGGGGGAGGATGAGGCCGAGCCTCAAGATGGAGAGGGAGCTGAAAATAGGCCGAATGATGATGAAGTAGATGGTAGTGAAGATGTCTATCCACAAGAAGGGGAGTGTGTGGTTCCAAACTTTGTGGTTAGACGTGTCATGATTAGTAAGGCGATAGATGACCCGAGTCAAAGGGAAAATCTATTCCATACTAAGTGTCTTGTAAAGGGGAGTGTTGCACCTTGGTGATTGATAGTGGTAGTTGTACAAATGTTGCGAGCCATGCTATGGTAAATTTCTTGAAGCTACCAACTACACTACACACTAGTCCTTACAAGCTACAATGGTTGAACGATTGTGGTGAATTAAAGGTCACAAGGCAATGTGTGATTCGGTTTAAGGTGGGAAACTACCACTATGAAGTGTTTTGTGACGTGATCCCAATGCAAGCATGTCACTTGTTGTTAGGTAGACCATGGCAATATGATAGGTCTACTAAACACGATGGGAGGTCCAACCGGTATACGCTTGAGAAGGATGGCTGAAAGGTCACACTTCATCCTCTTTCACCCTTCCAAGTAAATGAGTGGCATCAAAAGATGAGAGAGTTGAAGGGAAAGGGGAAGGAATCTGGAAAGGGAGAAAAGGGGGGGAATGCCGTAGGTGAGGAAGTAGGGACATCCGAGGCTGTCCCAACAACTAGGGAGATGGAAAACGTAGTGATGTTGGCTAGGAGGAAAGAACTCTTCGTGGACCATGATGAAAACAAGCCGATGTTACTTTTGGCCCATTGTTTTAATACTAACCCCACTAATTCTTCCATTTCCCCTTTGATTTCTTGTGTGTTGCAGGAGTATGACGATGTATTTCCTCAAGAACTTCCGCAAGGATTGCCCCCACTTCGGGGAATTGAGCACCAAATTGATTTGGTGCCGGGTTCACAACTTCCAAACAAACCGGCCTATAGGAGCAATCCCATGGACACTAAGGAGCTTGAAAGACAAGTTGAGGAGCTTCTCAACAAGGGATACATCAAGGAAAGCATGAGTCCGTGTGCTGTTCCGGTGCTTTTGGTACCGAAGAAGGACGGAACTTGGCGCATGTGTGTCGATTGTAGAGCCATCAATAAAATCTCTAAAAGGTATCTTCATCCAATCCCTAGACTAGATGATATGTTAGATGAGCTCCACGGATCTTGTTTGTTTTCTAAAGTGGACCTTAGGAGTGGCTATCACCAAATTCGCATGCAACCCGGTGATGAGTGGAAGACCGCATTCAAGACCAAATTCGGTCTATATGAGTGGCTGGTCATGCCCTTCGTCCTTACCAATGCTCCTAGCACCTTTATGAGGCTAATGAATCATGTAATGAAGCCTTATATTGGAAAGTTTGTGGTGGTTTACTTTGATGATGTGTTGGTGTATAGTAAATCTATTGATGATCATGTAATGCATTTGAGATGTGTGTTTGATGTGCTCCGAAAGGAGAAGCTGTATGCCAACATGGAGAAGTGTTCTTTTGGTGTTGATAAGGTTATATTCTTGGGTTTTGTCGTGAGCTCAAGGGGTGTGGAAGTGGACGATTCCAAGATAGACTCTATTCAAAGTTGGCCGACCCCTAAAACTATTGGAGAAATCCGAAGTTTCCACGGGTTGGCAAGCTTTTATAGGAGGTTTGTCAAAGGATTTAGTTCCATAGCAGCCCCCTTGACCGAGGTAATTAGAAAGGACGGACCCTTTAAATGGGGTGATGAGCAGGCTAGGGCTTTTGAGGCCTTGAAAGCTACGCTCATCTCGGCGCCTTTATTGCAATTGCCCGATTTTGATAAGATGTTTGAAGTAGAGTGTGATGCTAGTAAGGTTGGCATCGGGGCTGTTTTGATGCAAGAAGGTAAGCCCGTTGCTTATTTCAGTGAAAAGCTCAAAGGGGCAACTCTTAATTACTCAACTTATGATTTGGAGTTGTACGCCCTTGTTAGAGCTTTGGGAAATTGGCAACATTATTTGTGTCCTAAGGAGTTTGTGATACGAACGGATCATGAGTCGTTGAAACACCTTAAGAGCCAAGACAAGTTGAATAGGCGTCATGCTAAGTGGATTGAGTTCATCGAGACTTTCCCTTATGTAATTCATTACAAAAGGGGAAAGGAAAATGTTGTTGCCGATGCCTTGTCTAGGAAGCATGTGCTTGTTGCTACCTTGTCTTCGAAATTGATGGGTTTTGAGAGCTTGCGGTTGTTGTATCCCGAGGATCCTACCTTTGCTCCTATTTTTAGGGAATGCAAAGAGTGGGGAAGGGACCGTTGGCTTAAGGAGAATGACCATTCCTCCTACTCTCGGTTCGATGGGTATTTGTTCAAAGGGAGGAGGTTGTGTGTTCCTTCTAGTTCTTGGAGGGAATTATTTGTGAGGGAGGCCCATGACGGAGGCCTCATGGGGAACTTTGGGGTAGACAAGACCCTCGGAATCTTAGAGGAGAACTTCTATTGGCCCAAAATGCGCAAAGACGTCACTAAAATTTGTTGTCAATGCGTGGCCTGCCGGAGTGCAAAATCTCGTCTCCTACCTCAAGGATTATACACCCCACTCCCTACTCCCCTTAGACCTTGGTTGGACATTTCGATGGATTTTGTTTTGGGGCTGCCAAGGACTAGAAAGGGCCGAGATAGCATTTTTGTTATTGTTGATAGATTCTCTAAAATGGCTCATTTTATTCCATGTGCTAAAATCGAGGATGCTCGTAGTGTAGCTTCATTATTTGTTGAACATGCTGTAAAGCTTCACGGGGTACCGAGGACTATTGTGAGCGATAGGGACTCCAAGTTCCTAAGTCTCTTTTGGAAGTCCATGTGGGGTAGGCTTGGAACGAAGTTACTTTTCTCCACGTCTTGCCACCCACAAACCGATGGCCAAACGGATGTAGTAAATAGAACCTTAGGTTCTATGCTACGTTCTATGGTTAAAGGTAAACTGACTTCATGGGAAGATCACCTACCCTTGGTGGAATTTGCATACTACCGGGTAATACATTCGAGCACGGGAATGACTCCCTTTCAATGTGTTTACGGCCTGAATCCCCTTACCCCTTTAGATCTCACTCCTTTGTCTAGTGATCTCATGACCAGCTTAGATGGAAATAAAAGAGCCGAGGCAATGAAGAAAATGCATGAGACGGTGCGGATCAAGCTTGAAAAGAAGAACCAAGAGGTTGCAAAAAGGGTAAACAAAGGGAGAAGAAGGCTTGTGCTTGAACCCGGAGATTGGGTGTGGGTACATCTTCGAAAGGATCGGTTTCCAGCTCAAAGGAAGTCCAAATTGCTGCCAAGGGGTGATGGTCCTTTCCAAGTACTTGAGAGAATCAATGACAACGCCTACAAGATTGACATTCCACCGGAATATCAAGTACACAACACTTTCAACGTTGGTGATCTCTCCCTCGTGGATGCGGTTGAAGATGACCAAATGCTGAATTTGAGGTCAAATTCCTCTCAAGATGGAGAGGATGATACGGTTGGGGCAGCCTCCACAGGTACACGGCCTTTCATACGAAGCCAAGCTCGGGAATTACAAAAACTCCAAGCTTTGTTCATGCAAATGGCCGTGTGTGAGTTGGTGATTGAACCAACCAAGGACCTAAACGTTTTTATGTGTGAAGAGAGGTCTTAATGTGTAATAAACTACTCTTCAAGGTTGGCACAAGAAGCAAGGGCGGATGGGTCATTTTACCCCTTTTGTTTGTAGTATAAATAGAACATGTTAGAGAGTTATTCCTTAGTTTTTGAATGCTGATTTTGTAACCTAAAAACACTAAACATTTCTCTCTCTCTTCCACTCTTAGAAGACGCCCCTATTATCTCACAACTAGAGGGATACTTGTGTTGTCTCTTTGGCTAGAAACAAGGGTTTTGAGGTCGTTGAGTGCCTCTTGGTCCTCGTAAGAACTTGGTGTTTATATTCATTAGACTTAGGGTCCTCTCTTGATGTTAGGGTTCTTAGTTTCTTGAATGTTATATGTCAAGTTATTTGTCTTTCTTTATCTTGTTGTTGTTGTTGATTTTGTTATCTTAAAGTCTAGGGAAGCCGTGTGGGGCTCTTTTCGATTCACTAGCATTGTTATCTATCTTGTTGTTCTTGTGTTGTTGGACTGAAAACCGAAACTTAAACTTGTTGTACTTGTGTTGTTGGAATGAAATTCGAGCCTACTTGAAGCTCTTGGTGTTGTTGGTTTGTTTTTGTATCATAACATGAGTGGAGCTAATCTATGCTGAGAATAACATTAAAATCTACCATCTCTATCTCTACAAGGTCTGTTGAAGTAACTTTCTAAGATATCAGAACCAGACAGTTTCTGTATACCCGTTGGACTACGATAGATTTACCCACTAGGCTAGAAATTGAGAAAGACTCTGCTAGAATTTTTGGACTAACTTCGAAGTTAACGGCTATATAAGGAGTTACAAAAGATAAAGAAGCCCCTGGATCTAACAAGGCATAAACATGTAAATGGAAGATCTATAATGTACCAGTGACCACATGTGGAGAATTTTCCTAATTTTGTCTAGACTAAAGTGCATAAAGCCTATTTGGGTGTTGCCCACTAGTGGCACTAGAAGCGACACCCTACTAATTTGGCCGATCGAACTGAGCTGGGGGATGATTATACTGACCCTGAAAACCTGACTGAGGAAAATCTCTGACTCTGTGGCCTGGCTTGCCACACCCGAAATAAACATCACTTCCAGCTCTGTAGACACCCTGGTAGTTCTGGCCACATTGCTTACATAGATGATTTGTTCAAGCACTGCTAACACTACCTTGAGATTTATAGCCTGGTTCCCTATCTTTATTACCATTTTTAAACTTAGGAACTGGAGCACTGACTAAGGACGGGTTTAGAACTAAAGATTTCAAGTGAAAATGGGAACGATTACTGCCCTCTGACTTAGGCTGATTAAAATTAAAGCTACCGATTCTAGATCTCTTGTACTTTCTCTCTCTCTGATCCTAGCCTCTTCTATATACTGAGCATGGACCATAAGCCTGGATATGTACAACTTCTTAATCAACATCATTGTTTTGCACTCTTTAACCACATTATCTGACACCCCAGATAGAAACTTGCTCATTCTGGACCTATTGTCTGCTACTACATGCGGAGCATACCTAGGTAACTTAGTAAACTTGAGGGAATACTCTTTCACGCTCATATTGACTAGCCTGAGGTTGATGAACTCTAACACCTTGAATTCTCTCAGCTCTAAGGGAAAGAATCTCTCTAGGAAAGCTGTAGCAAACTCTTCCCACTCTATGGGCTCTGCATCTGTGCCCCTGTCTACCTTCAAATACTTAAACCACGTTTGAGCTACATCTTGAAGCTAATAGGTAGCTAGCTCAGCACTCTCACTGGAAGTCACTCCCATGATGTCTATGAATTTCTGAACCTGATCAAAGAACTCTGTGGATCCTCTTCTGACTTAGATCTTGAGAATATGGGAGGATTTATTCGGGTGAAGTCCCAAATCCTGGATGCAGTAGTATTGGCTACTGGATTTTCCTAAACAGCAGCTAGCCATTCATTCTGAGCTGCTATGGAATTTGCTAGAGTAGTGAATGCAGCTTCGAATTTTGCATGGGAGATATGCTCGTCTAGTTGATCTGCCTAAACTGGATGAGGTGTTGACTGATTTCCTATTCTCCTTTCATTAGTCTTTTCGGGAGGCAAGTTCTATAAAGGAGAGTAAGAAATTTATTACACTGAGAGTTTAACTTGATCTCATGATCACTCAAACAACATGAATACTGAAAGAAGGGAAACTTTTCCTAAAACATCTCATAGCCTCTTGTCCATAAGTGTGGCGCGCTACACACCCATGCACATGACTCTACTAGATGTGGATTTCAGACTTTCTAGGACTCTGTTGAACCTTAGGCTCTGATACCAAGTTTGTAATACCCCGAGTTTGTACCCCAGACATTACACGGTGCTTACGACCCCGAAGGACCACAAGCTAACCCATGACTGATATCTGATGTGAGCAATGGAACATGATACTGTAATAAATATGGAAAAATAGGTTGAGATGCCATAAGGTTCAAAATCAATAAATACTGATAAAGTGTATCAACTGAAATAACAAACTGTAAAACTTAACACTGACTGAAAACTATTCCAAAAAGCCTCTAATTTAAAACTTCCCGAACATAAACTGACTGCATGATATAGAGCAACTGAACATGAGAGTTCATGGATAATTGATACTACAATAAATAATGAGTATACGCAACTATGCATATAAATAAATACTGTGACTAAGCTTATCTGAAGCTAAGTCGTGAGTTACAGATATTTGAAGTTAATGGTACTGGTTAACTATATCTGACTGTCCTGATTCTGTAGAACTGAACTGAGTTCTATTTTGAAAACTCTAACTGAGACAGTAGGAGGTAATCATCTAACAGGCATGGCCCAATTAAGATAACTGAGTTGGGGTCCAACCTGTGACCCTAGTTGGAAGAGTGTCAGTACCGTGCCACGGGTAAAGACACTGAAGAGTTACCCTCATCTGGAAGGTACTCTAATAAGAATGGTGGAACCCTCACCTGATAAGTTAAAACACCTCATCAACCCTCAACTGGCAGGTTTGATGTATCAACCTACCGTGGCTACGTAGTTCTAGAATACAAGGACTGCTTCTAAGGTCACACCCTATTCTGGTAGGTGCTCCCCATCCTTGGGTTCACTCGATGCTGAATGCTACTCCCAACTGAAAGACATTGAAATGAGAATACTGAACAGGACTAAACTTAGACTGAGTTTACTAAATTTTCCTATGATCTGTAACTCACTGAGTTCAGTAACTGACTGAGAGTTCTACTGATCGTGATAGGACTAAGACTATTTTGTAACTGACACTGGATTAAGGTAAATATCAAAATTGTCGGGTATTAAATACCCCCAGGACTCGATAGTATGAAAAAATTAAGTATAGCATGATCTTGAGATACACAACAATGTACACTTGTCCATAATTCATTCATAATGGCATTTCATCAAACACTTGTAGGGCATAAGCTTTGTACATGATTTGGGACCACATAATGATATGTCAAGATTCCACTATCTACTTAATATATGCATTTTAGCAAGCACTTGGGGATCATGGAGTATTTCACATGATGATGGTCAACACATGTAATCATGAATACAATATTCAATTTCAAATTCAAGGGTTAAGAATGCAATTCATATAATTCACAACATAACTATGTTACCTTCATGGAAACTAATAATTAAATATGCATTGGATCCCAATTACTATCATAATCATGAATACATTCAATTCCAAGCATGGAAATCATAAATCATAACTCTTAAAGTTTTAAAAATGGATTATTGGACTCTATGGGTGAAAGAGACCCATAGATGAACACCTAACATACCTTGGAAAGTTAATTCTTAAAGGTTCTTGAAGAAATTCATGAGTTTTGATCTTGATTCTTGAAGTTAGGTTTAGTTTTCTTGAGAGAGAATGTCTTTGATTTGGGCTAAATTGAATTATAATGATGTAACTAGGTTAATTTGGGGTAATTTACGTGTTAAAGGCTGACTTGGGTCATGGAAAAATACTCAATTACCCCTGGTAATGATTTAAAATCGTTACTGAAAAATTCCCGATTTGGGCACTTAGCGCAACATGCCACAATCGATCCAAACCACTGGAAAATAACAATTGGGAATGTGGCTGGTGGTGTGACATGGTAGAATTGCGTTGCAATACTAGATGGGACCTAGAAGCTTGGTGCGATGTGGTACAATCGCGTTGCTTTACTGTAAATTGACAATTGTGGATTAGGTCCTTAGCGCGATGCGCCAATATCGTAGAGAAACACTGGATATTGACAATTGGGAAATTAGCTGGTGGCGCGATATGCCGGTATCGCGGTACCTCACTGGAAACTGACAATTGCCATTTTGACATACTCTGCGACGTGCTACTGATCTGAATAACTTTGTTTAATGGCTACAACTTAAATTAGCCATTACTTTTTACCCGATTATCGGATTTAGGCAAATTTTGTATTATGAGAAGGCTAATTTAATTTCCTACGCAATGGCAGGCTCTAAATAGAAAAATATTGAGTATTTGAAAAAATTTATATTGGATAACTCATGAACTGAGAGTTAAGTTAAGCTTGAGAAATACAGGGTATTACAATCCCATTCTTAGACACCACATTCTAAGGAATGTCACAGACTCTAACTATAACACACACTATGAGAATTGGCAAAATCCCTATGATGTCTCAAAGTATGGAGCATAATCTTCAAATTATACTCATGCTCCTCTCTGGTCCTCGAATAAATAGGGATATCAATAATGAAGAATGTCACAATGGAGTCCAAATAGGTCCTGAAATAATTGCTCATTAAAACCATGAATGTGGGTAGATTTTAGTCATCCCAAAGTCTTTACTAAGAATTCATAGTGACCATATCGAGTCTTAAAGACTGTCTTAGGGATATCCTCTACTCAAATCCTTAACTGGTGGTAACCGTATCTCAATTCAATCTTTATAAACACTTCTGCACCCTATAGATATTTAAATGAATCATTAATATGAGGCATAGACTACCTATTCTTCATAGTCATATTATTCGGCTACCTATAATTGATACATATATACATAGAACCTTCATTATTTTTCACGAACAATAAAAGAACACCCCACAGTACACACGGCCGAATGAAACCCTTACCAAAGAGATCTTGAAGTTGAGAATTGAGCTTTTTAAGCTCAATAGGATCCATACATAAGAAGCCATAGAAATAGGTCTAGTGCCTAGCTCTAGATCAATAGCAAACTTAAAATCTCGCTCAAGAGAAGGGCCAGGGAATACATCAAGAAAATCATGAATGATAGGAATAGAATAAAGAGAAGGACTCTCGGCTCTAATATCACAAACATATGCTAGATAAAACTCGAACCCCTTGACATGAATCTTCTACTATTTAACATACAAATAATACTCATCAATGGTTGGATAAAAGAACCTTTCCATATAACCGAGGGTATGCCATGCATGGATACGGTAAAGGTCCGGGAGAAGCAATTGAAAACCTCAAAACTGCATGATAGAGGGATAATGAGTCCATTCCTATAAGCATATCAAAGTCCAGCCTATCTAACATAATAAGGTCTTCCTAAGTATAAAATCTCAACCAATCACAACACATGATCTATAAACCTAATCCACAATTAAAAAATCACCCACGGGCATAGATACGTACAATGTCACAAATAAAGGCTCCAAAGACAACTCTAACTGTGGTGCGTAATAAGAGGAAACGTATGATATATGAATACCATATCAATTAACGTAATAGCTTGCTGACTGCATACTGAAATCATAACTATAATAGCATCTAAACACTCTGTTTATGGCCTACCAAGTATAACATACCACTAACCATGTCTACTTTCTGATTGGGAAACTAGCTGGCCACTTGTCCTACCTTCCTAAGGGCCTCCTTTATAACTATGGGGCCACCCTTATGACCTTAAGCACCACCCCTCATGGAGGCGACACCGATCTTATTGGCTGAACACTCTATGCTACATACTGAATCATTCTGCACTAGGGATATTCATTAAAGAAATGACTAATAACCCCAATATGATAATATGCCCTAGGCACTCTATCCTGTTCAAATAATTCAACTGAACTGGAATAGTCACCTCAAATAGAAGACTAAATTATGTACCTCTCAAAATTTGGACACTGCTCTAGCCATTGTAGTTACTATAACAAGACTAGGCTTCATTTCTAATATAAAGTGTTGCATGATTGGGCCTACTAGTTCAACCCTGGTACTAATCAGACTGGCGTAGAGGATACTTACCCTGAGAACCTCTACCCTTGAACTGTGTGTTGCTCTGTATCTGATACGAAATCAAACCAACAACGCCAAGAGCTTCAAGTAGGCTCGGATTTCAGTCCAACAACACAAGAACAACAAGTTTAAGTTTCGGTTTTTCAGTCCAACAACACAAGAACAACAAGATAGATAACAATGCTAGTGAATCGAAAAGAGCCCCACACGGCTTCACTAGACTTTAAGATAACAAAATCAACAACAACAACAAGATAAAGAAAGATAGATAACTTGACATATAACATTCAAGAAACTAAGAACCCTACATCAAGAGAGGACCCTAAGTCTAATGAATATAAACACCAAGTTCTTACGAGGACCAAGAGGCACTCAACGACCTCAAAACCCTTGTTTCTAGCCAAAGAGACAACACAAGTATCCCTCTACTTGTGAGATAATAGGGACGGCTTCTAAGAGTGGAAGAGAGAGAGAAATGTTTAGTGTTTTTAGGTTACAAAATCAGCATTCAAAAACTAAGGAATAACTCTCCAACATGTTCTATTTATACTACAAACAAAAGGGGTAAAATGACCCATCCGCCCTTGCTTCTTGTGCCAACCTTGAAGAGTAGTTTATTACACATTAAGACCTCTCTTCACACATAAAAACGTTTAGGTCCTTGGTTGGTTCAATCACCAACTCACACACGGCCATTTGCATGAACAAAGCTTGGAGTTCTTGTAATTCCCGAGCTTGGCTTCGTGTGAAAGGTCGTGTACCTGTGGAGGCTGCCCCAACCGTATCAGTATCTCACTAATACTACCCTTCTGATATGGCCTTTTATCCTATGTACCTAGGCATAATCAGAAGTATCAACAAAATACCTACAAATGATAACTAAAATCTAAGTATCCATGCATAGAGGAAGAGTCAGTCCTCTAACAAAACACCAAATCCACTCATACTCGATAGTTAAGATCACCATACCATGCCTGTCCAACGCATGGAATCCATCATACTGCATAATTGTCATAGAACCTTGCTCCAACTTTGTAAATAAAACTCTCAGGTGCTCTCAATGATTGTAAGGCATATATTTCAACAAAAAAGCCTTGGAGAACTAAGTTGATGTCATAGGGGAAGATCCAGCTGGACTAGAGCCAACATAACCTCTCCATAAGCTTCAAAATCCAATTAAAAAGTAGTTTAGTCGAACCCATGCACCTCTATTGATAATTCATACTCACTTAGGGCTCCACCAAACTTAGATGAAGTCAATCTCAAGAATTCTCCCAACATCTTTCGGTTCTCGACAGTCATAGCTGGATGAGCAATAATTGGTTGTGGAACCACCAATAATGAGGAATCTCAACTGTAGGAGCTGCAACTATCAGATGCACTCCTAAATCCATACCACTCTAGTCTATATACTGGCACTATCAGGTTGTGCACCACCTACTAATCCCAACAACTAAAAAAGGCATCTGCGAGAATTAAAGAAGAAAAAATCCCATTGAATCTAGGCCTACCCCCAGCCCAATAATATCTAGGGTAGTGGAATCTCTAGTTGGCAAAAATAACAGGATCTAGTAAAGGATCACTAGGCAATGCAGACCTCTAGCATGGGTTTAACCTCTGGGTTGACCACGGCCTCTGGTAGGTGCACTGGTTGTAGACTTGGGGTCCTCATGTCTGGTCATCACAGCTCGAATCATAACCATCTGTGAAAGAGTGATATAAAGAGAAATTTAAAAACCAGCATAGACTCAGTGCATGAAAATGAATAAATTCACGCCTCGATGTATGAGTCATCATGGAACATACTTTACCACCTAGTAAGTAAGCCAAACCGTAGCCCAAATCTGTAAGAAATGGGCTAATTTGGATGAAAATGGCATAGGCTTTGCAAGTAAGGCCTTTAAATAATAGCTCCAGTAATAATAATAATTCAAAAGTTAGATAAAATTCTAATAACATCCCATGACCTAGTAGTGTCAGCATAAGAGCCACTAGCAAAAGTAATATAAGTATAGTAATAGTCAAATATACAGCATTCTCAAATAATAAAAGACTAAACATAATAGAAGAAGGAGAAAATGGAGACTCTGGCTCTGAGAACTCACCCTATCACTGAACTCAAATCATCATGATTGCAGCATCAACGATAGAAATTAGTACTTAGATCTACATCAAAAAGGTACAAAAGTGTAGTATGAGTACCAAAGCCATAGGTACTTTATAGTAATTATCGTCCGACTGAGCTAAATCATAATATAAGTATAATAAAAATGTAAGATAAGTAAACTAAGTAGAGAAAAAAGGGCATACATAGAATAATTCTCCAATACTATATATAAATAAGCAAAACTGATATAATATGAAAGAATGTATAACTGATACTATAAGACTATCCCCCATACGACAGTAATTGCAAAAAAGTAAATAACCCAATGTGGGCCCCCATAAGGCCGAAGGGTGCAAACAAAGAAAGTAGAAAACTAAAATTTCATTAATTAATTATATCTCAAGAAATAACCGTGAATCCATCCATACCATAGAATACCATATATAAACTCACAATGCTTGACTCAAATTCAAACTTAATATCATCATCATTTTTTTGTCTTGAACGAAAACTCATATTATCAATTATTGGACTTGAATTCGAACTCAATATAAATAAATCACCAGACTTGAGCGGAAACTAGAACCAACTCAAAAGTGCCAATCTAGCATAAGTATCATATATCTAGACTCTTCAACCTCTCCAATAAACATTTAAAAAGTATACATGCTAAGAGAAGTCTACAAGGAGCGAATACGAGTATTGGCCTAAGGTGGGTCGGAGGAGCCCACTTCTAATACCCATAATTAATTTTAAGGCAATTTTTACCCTGAACTAGGATAAGGTATATAATTTGCCTTATAGATGTTAAGAAAGTTACTTTTATCCCTAAGAAAGCAATTCTACCTGAGGCATAAGAAACTAAGTCAATTATGCCAAATTTATGGTTCCTTAATAGACTAAATAATCCTAATAGTACTAATTATATCTCCAAGACCTAATGCCCAACCCATATCTAAAATAATATCATAAATGTATTATTAATTAGCTCAATCTATTTGGAAGGTAAACCTAACCTACCTGGACATCGAAGAAAGATTGATGAAATTCACTTAGTCGGTGAATTTCCCTTCTGAGAAGCTTGTGCATGATACCATGCTATCAAAATGATATTTACTCTTCTATACAAGAACAACGGTACCCATATTGAATTTTTGTACTTTGTGTCGAAAATCATATGAAAACCCCACATGGGGCGCGCTTATAGAATTGCACTTTCAAAATAGACAACACATCCTTTTAGGCTAAAGAAACATTTACCCTCAAACATGGGTAAATTCCGCCTAAATAGTGCTATAATCAACACAAAATATTCTAGGGATTTTGGGTAATAATTGAGAAATTAACCATGGAATTGATGAAAACTTATGAAGAATTTTGAGAAGAAATGAGTAATTCACACTTATGAACACCCCACAATCAACTATTAATATCTCTGCATGTTTCCACACATCTCAGAGTTATTCACCCTTTAACTTGCATGAAAGTGGGGGAGAATTCAGGAAAATAGGATATTTAAAGGTCTCTCAGGTGCCGGTAATGCAGGCATTGGGCCACTTTAGAGATTAGTGCAAAAGCGCCCAGGTACCGCCTAAGCGATACCCGCACCTACCCTACATGCTGCTAAAGCAGACAAGCCTGCGCTAAAGCATCTTGCACTTTAGCGGTAAGCCTTTCATTAAAGAGTCTCACTGATCTGGATGGGTTCGCTAAGGAACCCTTCTATAGAGCTTCAAAGAGCAGCTTTAGCAGATGCTCCAGCTGATTGGATTAGCTAGAGACTTTGAATTTTTCAAAGTCTTCACTCACCCCCCTCGAAATTCATTCAGAATATTGCATATGCAAAAAAATAATGTTTCCCTATTAAATTTGATGTTTCGGACTCAATGGCATAGGAAAAATTTCCATCTGAGGTCGTTTCGATGAAATTGGGTCCCACACCAAAGTGTTATTTTTCTTAATTTTGGGCTAATATCCCGAAATGAGTCTGCAATCCTTGAGACCCAAACCAAAGGTCTACCGAGCCTAAAATCAATATTTTGGAGTTGTTGGAACTATCAGAATTTGCATACAAGGTAATTTGACTAATGTTTTTTCCTAATAGACAATTCTAACCAGCGAATACTTCAAAATAGAAACTTGGCTCTAAAGACCAGTTGAACTGCTCGATAACTAAATTGTCTGCTCCAGCAAGTCATAAATTACTTGGAGCAGTTATAGGAAAGCTCTAAATAGAAAAAATGAGAAGAAATGCAAAAAATAAGCTGGAGGGTCATTACAATATCCACTACTAAATGAATTTTTATCTATTAAAGTAAAGGGTTAGGATGTACCTGAAGCCTCAAATAGGTGAGGATACTAGGCTTTCATCTCGCCCTCGATCTGCCAGGTAGCTTCCTCCATAAGGCAGTTTCTCCACTGAACCATAACTACTGGAATCTCTTTAGTGCGCAACAACTTTATTAATACCAGCTCCTTCACAAATGTCAACCGCTCATCCAATTGAATCGAGTCCCACCAAATCACGTGAGACTCATCAGGACTACAACGTAGAAACGTGGAAAACCAGATGAACAATAGTAAAATTTGGGGGCAAGGCTAACTCATGTGCCACTTTCCTAACTATATGAAGGATCTCAATGGGTCCAATATACCTTGGACTGAGCTTACCTTTGCTACTGAACCGCATTACACCCTTTATGGTTGATACTCAAAGAAATACCCAGTCTCCAACTCTAAATCTTAAGGAAAAAATTCTACGATCTGCATAAGTTTTCTACCTACTCTGAGATTCCCTCAACCTTTCTTGGATTACCCTGACTCTATCCAATGACTTCTGAAGCAAGTCAGTACCAAAGGGTCTAATCTTAGAGGTATCAAACCACCCAATCAGAGAATGACATCACCCAACATACAAAGCCTTGATAGGTGTTATCTCAATTCTTGAATGGTAGCTATTATTATCTGCAAACTCGTCCAAGATAAGTGTTTCTCCCAATGACATCCAAAATCGATTCCATAGGCAAAGAGTATATACTTGAGAACATAAATAGTTTGTTTTTACTGCCCATTAGTCTATGGGTGAAAAATAGTGCTAATATCCACCTAAGTACCCAACTCCTCCGAAAAATCTCTCAGTAGCTAGAAGTGAATACTAAACCTCAAACTAAAATGATAGATATGGGAAATTTGTTCTGTCAAAATATCTCACGGACATAGATATAGGCTAACCTTTCAGCAATAAAGGAATTGAATAGGGATGAAATATGCTTATTTGGTAAACTAATCCACAATGACCCAAATAACATCAAAACTAAGAAAGGTATGAGATAAACCATTAACAAAGTCAATATTTGAAATTATGGACACCAACTCTCCATGCAACTTAACTATCTCCTAAATGAACAACATAGCATAATCCTCTTCTGAGTAATTAGTGCTCATGAGAAAGAAGTGAGCAGACTTGGTCCTTCTATCCACAATGACCCAAATAGAATCATACTAATTGCGAGACCATAAAAGACCCATAACAAAATCCATATTGATCATCTCCCACTTTTACATGGGTAATTTTGTCCCTTGAGATATGCCACTTGGCCTTAAATATTGAACCTTGACTTGTTGACAAACCATACACTTAGCAACGAAATTTTCCACACCTTTCTTCATATTATTCCACCTGTAGATTTCCTTTAAGTCATGATATATCTTAGTCAAACATGGATGAACTGTATATCTAGACTCATGAACCTCATTCAAAATCATTTCTTGCAACCCATTAACATCAGGAACATACAATCTTTCTTTGTACCTTATAATTCCATCTCCCCCAATCTCGAATGACAAAACCTTTTGCGGACCCACATCATCCTTAATCTATATAAGTATGGGATCCAAAACCTACTTCTTTTTCACCTCAGCATCAAGAGATGATTTAAACTCCTATTGAACAATAACTTCCTCATCCTCAAAGTTCAAGAGACGGTCTCCCAAGTTAGACACCTGTGAATATCCTTCACCAACTCTTTTTTCTCCTCATACACATGAGATAAGCTCCCTATAGAAAACCTTATAAGATAATAATCCATAACATTAGCTTTACCTATGTGGTAGTAAAGGCTTATGTCATAATCCTTAACCAACTCGAGCCACCGCCTCTGCCGGAGGTTCAATTTCTTCTACATAAACACATATTGTAAGATACTATGGTCTAAATAAATATATCCACACACCCCATAGAGATAATGATGCTAGATATTTATAGAAAAACCCACAGCCTATAATTCTAGATCATGAGTTGAATAATTTCTCTTATAAACCTTAAGTTACTTGGAAGCATAGGCCACAACCTTACCATGCTACACCAAAACACAACCTAGTCCCACATGGGATGCATCATAGCACACAACAAACCCATCAGTACCCTCGAGCAGGGTCAAAACTAGTGTAAAAGGCAACTTATGTTTCAATTCTCAAAACTACCCCACCAACATAAGACCATACAAACATAACCTTTTTTGAGTTAACTTCATCAGCGGAGCAACAATAGACAAAAATCTCTCCATATATATCCTATAGTCACCTGCCAATCCTAAGAAGCTCCTAATGTCAGTTAGAATAGTGAGTCTGGACCACTTCTTAACTACCTCAACTTTCTGTGGATCCACCCTGATCCCCTCAATAGACACTATATGCCTAAGAAAGATCACATCACTTACACAAAATTCCTACTTGGAAAATTGTTCATACCATCTCCGGCCCTTAAGAGTTTGCAACATAACTCGATGGTGATTGGCATGATCCTGCTCACTCTTATAGTATGCCAAGATGTGTTCAATGAAGTTTATAATATATAAATCTAAAAACTACCTGAATACTCAATTCATAAGACCCATGAAAGTAGTCAGAGAATTAGTCAACCTAAATGACATAACCAAAAACTTATAATTACCATACTGAGTATGAAAAGCAATCTTGGGAATATCAAACTTTTTAATTTTTAGCTATTGATAGTCTAAATGAAGATCAACCTTAGAGAAACACCTAGCACCCTGAAGCTGGTCAAATAGATTCATCAATCATGGGAAGAGGGTACTTAATTTTTGATGTAACCTTATTCAACTGACAATAGTCTGTACACATCAAAAGAGACATGTCTTTCTTTTGCATGAAAAGAATAGGAGCACCAACAAAGAAATGCTAGGTTAGATGAAACCCTTATCAAGATCCTTCAACTTTTCCTTGAGTTCCTATATTTCAGTCAAAGCCATCCTATGAGGAGTAATGGAAATGGGACTGGTATCTGATAAAAGATCAATCCCAAAATCTATTTCCTTATCGGGAAGAATTCCAAGAAGATCTTTGAGAAAAACTTCAGGTAACTCATTAATCATAAGAACAGATTGCAAAGAGGGATCCTCAAATTTAGAATCGTTTACCCAAAATAAATGATACATACACCCTTTGGAAATAAACTTCTGAGTTTTATGACAAAAAATAAACCTGCCTTTGGGCAATAAGGAACCCCCCTCCCATTTGATCACTGGTTCATTAGGAAAATGAAAACTAACCTTTCAAGTCCTGTAGTCCAGAGAAGCATAGCACAAATATAGCAAATCCATCCCTAATATTATATCAAAATCCACTATATCAAGTTTTATAAAGTCCACCCATGTCTTTCTATGAAAGATGGACACCACACGACCCCTATAGATTTTTTAAGAAATAATAGAATCACCCACCAGAGTAGACACAGAAAGGGGTAAAAAATATTTTCAGGACAAAAACCAAAAGTTTATAGCCACAAAATAGATCACATAATATAGGGTTAAACCCAGATCAAGCAGACAATAAATTTCATGAGAAAAGTGTTGTAATATACTTGTGACAACATCTGGTGATGGCTCAGATTCTCGATTACTCGTAAGAGAATAGAGATAATTTCAACTAGTATTAGTAGCTGATATGGCACCCTTAGGTTTAGGAGCCAAAAAGGTGGCTCCAGTGGCAACTTTAGCTACAGGAAAATTTAAAATAATTATGGTGAAGCTTCCCACAAAAATAATAAGAAGGGTAAGGTGGGGCTAACTGAGCTCTAGTATCCTATATTAGGCACCCTATGCCTTAGTACCACTCCTAGCCTGAAAACGACGATCACTGGAACTCTTAGAATAAGGAGAACTAGCCATCGAATATTAATTTCCCTAATTTTTATTCTTAGTCCACTACCTACCATCTCTGTCACTATTCTGTTGACCTACACCATGCTTTGAATATCTAAACTTCTTATTCGGTCTCTCTCTCATTTCTACCTGGTCTAAGATAAAAAATGACCAAGTCTGCTCACTTCTTGCCCATAAGGATTAATTACGTAGGAGACGATTATGCAAAGTTGTTCATTCAGGAGATAGTTAAGTCGAATAGAGCACCAGTGTACATCATTTTAGCTTGCAATCATTTCAGAGTTTTTTCATAACCTTTCATCTTTTTGGTGAAAAATTACAAAAGAAAAAAAATATCCACTAATTAATATACTCGTCATCATAGCATCACCGCTAAACGTGTGTTAGAAAATGTTGTTAGAACCTATTTTGCCATAGATATCTCAAGTAATTTTTGGGGAAAATATTGGCAAAATTTGTTTGGCCATATAATTTGTCAATTTTTGGCAAAACCCCCAATATCCGAAAAACTAGAAAAAGCTGGGTTTGAGACCAAAACCTAGTTTCTGCATTATTTTAAAAATTTAAAACGTACCCAAAACTTTTTTATTTGATAATAAGAACCCACTAATTATAACTCTAATTATAATCTATCTATCCAACCAAACCTTCATTAAACCATTTCTTATTGATGGCTCTTTCTTGTGCCTATGTTTATGGTTATAATATCAAGTTATGATTTTTCGATAATTTATTATATAATTCCTTATAAAATAATAATTTTGTGATAAAATTATGAGTAGTTTTAATAGTTTTTAAAAAATTATGGGTATAAATCATATTTCTTAATTTTTTTTAAAATGTGAAATATTGCTTCCCAAAAACTATGGTCAAACACATATTAAAACTTCACCCAAAAATGACTTGCCAAAAATATTTGGAAACTACGATTAAGAACTATCTTAATGTTCTCCCTTTAGTTAGTAACATTTAACCCTATTAAACCAATAATCACGTCTTTATGAAAATAATATCCATTAATTCAACCACTTTATTACTTGCCAACCATGTACACTTGTGCGTGTATTTGGTTGTAGTGTCTAGAAATTATCTAGCTAAGAAGAAGACTCGCGGGCTAAGAATAGGTAGTGGGATGAAAAGTATGTAGAGCTCAAGGCCCATTCAAACACACTACTTACCTTTAGGTATTATCATTTCCCCCACGTTCTTGTTATGCAGTCCCCCCTATTGGGATCGAAATCACCAGGGTACATGCAGAAGCTTATAGTTGAATACCATATAGATAATAATTCAGAAAAAAACATACTAAAAATATATTATTAATATAGTTTGGTTAAAAAAGCATATTATTAGTATAGTTTCATTAAACGGCCTACATATTTAAAACTAATATAGAAAGATTCATAAGGTCTATTCGAAGAAATCTCCCCTAAATAAAACTCTTTTAAATGACTACATTGTGGATGTTATTGAGCTTTAGTATGAGAAGAGGGATCTTCAATTTATAGAGGTCTAAACTTTTACTCTAAGAAATAGGTTTGCAAAATATGATAGAGAATTAACTATATTTTTCTTTTAGGAAAAGTATAAGTAAAAAAAATTATGGTATTACTTTGATTACTTAAAAGATAAGTAAAACTCAAATAAGGTAAGAAAATCAGGGCAAAAATCCTAACAAGTCTCACCTTTTTGGCTAAATTTTCTTGATAAAACTTGATCGCCTGCATGATTTTCATTCATCACATAATCTTTATCATTACTTCCTAACATGCTTTAAAATGAAGCCCTTTCAGATTAAAAATGAGCTCTTTTATAGAGTCAAAGTGAGCTTTATTTTCAAAGATTATTGAAAATATGATTGACAATTGTCTTCACATTTAGTTATTTTTAACTATTTTTTGATAAAAAATCTTTATTATCGTCAAGTTGGTTGTAACTTTAATCTCAACATGTCATCAATTCAAACCTTCAACTCTGATATCACTTGTTGGGATCAAAATCATTTGGGCGTCATGCAGAAGCTTATAGTTGCAAATCATAGAGAAGATATTTTTGAAAAAGGAAAAACATACTAAATAAATTAAATGGTTAGTATTATTTGGTCAAATGATCTACAATTAAAGCTAATACTGAAAAAAACATAACTCTTACTAGGTGAAATCTCCACCTAAACGTCTTTTAAATGACTACATTGTGGATGTTGTTGTATTTTGGTTTGAGAAGAGAGATCTTCAATTTATTTTAATACCCCGTAAGATTCTAGACACGTTCCCAACCCTTAGTTACATCTTTAAAGGGATCCAAGTCATTATTTTACACTAAGTAAAAAGACTTAGCCATTTTATGACCCCAAGAATGCAAACATTTTATTATTTTGATCTCTCGAGTCCGAAATGTTGATTATTGAGTTGAAACATGTTTAGAGATATTAAAAGGGTCATCAGGGAGAATTTCAGAATTTTCAAAAGAGATTAGGGGTGATTTTTGACCTCATAGGTAGTAAGCCTCTATGATTTGGGAGTGCCACGATATATAATCTCTGCGATATATAGCGTGTCATGGAGGTTAGCCTCCACGATAAGCAGAATGTCATGGAAGCTAGTCTACGAGATAACATTCGTAACATAAACGTTGTGTTTTCTGCAGTCTTTTTATTAACTTATTGAAGGGTATCTTGGTCCTTTACCCTCTCTTCAACCATCCAAGTGATGAATTAAAACCCCAAAAGGGTCATTAATTGTTCCATTCCCAATTAGTTATCATACGTAAAACCATCCCTCTTTTCCAAGAACATAAAATCAAGCCTATTCCCAAGGTTTCTCCATTCAAAGTTCAAATTCTACGATTTTTATTCAAGGATTCAAGCAATTAAGGCATGTGGATTCATCAATGGGTTCCTTCCACCCATTGAGTCCCAAAATCCTTTTTGTTCATGTATGAATTATTTATCCTATTTTCATGATATTTAAATGTTAAGTTTGAATTTACTCGATGATTTCTTAGTAGTTTTGAATTCAAGCATGCCAAGATGTTTCCCTATGTGAATTATATTATTACATGCTTTGAATTTAAATCACCAATCTCATGTTCAGTTAATACCATGTTAATTTCATAAGTTACAAAATAAACCATGTGATAATGTTGTTCTCATAAGTTTATCACATTCACTAACTCATAATCATGAATTCCATCAGTTTAGTGAAACATACTATATTTTGGGGTTTATGAATCATGAATTCCCTTACAGTGATTTAAATGATGTTTTTGTATTTAAAGAATTATTCAGTGCTGGAGTGTTATCAACACCTGATACTACATGCTTACATATGTTTCAAAATTTTAAGTAGCAAGTTAGTTCGATCATGATTTTACTATCATACGCAGTTTGTTATGATCATGTTGAGAATTATCAATTGTGATGTCCAGTTAACTTTAAATTAGTACCAATGTCATTTTAGTTGGGAGTAGGATTTAGCATCAAGCGAACCAAGGGATGAAGGCTCTCCCGCCAGTAGAGGACTGAAACCTTTAGTAGTAATCCCTAAGTTCCAAAACTGCGTAGTCTGTGTAGGATATGAGATGTCACCCTCCAGTAGGGGATTGACGCTCTCTTAGGTATCACTCACAAGTAGAGGACTGACACCTTAGTACTTTGGGATACCAGTTTAGTGGATCCACACAGACAGTGTTTATTCCCATGTCAAGGTATTGACACACTTTTAAATAGGGTTATAGGTTCGACTCTGATTAGCTCAGATTAGGGCATGTTGGTTACATGATAGCTCCCACAGTTTCAGTTTAGTACATAGGTTATATCAGTATAGGTTTGCATGACCAAGTATTCAGTTTATTAGCTATTTAGTTTGTCTATTTTACAGATTATCTCTTTATATGTTTTATTTATTCTTGCATTCTTTTTAGATGTTCACGCATCCATGTTCAGTATTCATATGTATTTTATGTTATTCCCTATCTCACGTGCCAATACATTCAAAGTACTGATCGCATACTCTCTATTCCGCTATATTGATTTCACAATATAGGTTCACATGATTATTTCCCCGATTGCCCTTAGTCAGCTTAGTACCTCTCAGTAGCCGTAGTGGAGAGACCTCATCCATCAAGGATAAGTTATGTAAAGTTAATTTTAGGATTTCTTTTATTTCAGTCAGTCAGATTTATTTAGTGGTTTGTCCCATCAACTCCACATGTCATAGAGGCTTTCATACTAGATGTTTAGATAGTCAAATATTCAAACTAAATTTTCAGCTACTCAAACTTATTTTCAGTTTATTCCATAATTTAGACATGTTGGTATTTTCTTTACTTTTATATCTTTGCAGACTTTAACTATCATATTGAGTTTTATCTGATAATGTTGAGCATTATCAATTGTGATGTCCAGTTAACTTTAAATCAGTACCAGTTTCAGTTCAATTGGGAGTAGGATTTAGCACCGAGTAAAACTAGGGATGACGACTCTCCCGCCATTAGAGGACTAAGACCTTTAGTAGAAATCCCTAAGTTCCAAAGTAACGTGGCCAACACAGGATATGAGATTTCACCCGCCAGTAGAGGAGTAACACTCATGTAGGGGTTATCCGCCAGTAGAGGACTGACACCCTAGTCTTTTGGGACACCAATTTAGTGGATCCACACAACCTGTGGTAAGGTATTGCCACCTAATAAAGCTCAACTTATATGTCAATTTAGTGTAAGGTGGTCATCGTCAATCTATTTACATAACTTTAGAGTCGGGGTCGAATCCACAAAGAACAATGTTAGTGGCGATTAAACTAACTTGAAACTATTGCTACAAGTTAAATTCAAGAAAATGATACAAAAAGATAAAATGGGGGTTTTTAATAATTGAACAAAAGTTATTAACACTTCAATTCACCTTAGAACTCAAAGATTCAACAACAATATTTCAAATCAGTGATATAGAGAAACTAGAGTTGTGATCACTATGATTAGTAATCCTCCATTGAATAATAGTTGTAGTATTGGATTCTCGTGAATTGTGGGAAACACCAAATTATCAGTATCGATAGTTCATCTAAGTGTTTCTTAACCTACCTATATGTTGAGTTCCCTAATTCTCTTAAACTTAGGAACCTTCTATTCACACTAATTTTATTTTGAGTTGATTAATCTTGTTACAGTATTAATCATTAGATGGGAACTTACCCTTCCCAAATCCTCATTTATAATTCACTACCTTTAGTTTATTTCTCAGTTCGAACAAATCAACATAAGGCGATATCTATTATTTGCAACCAACAAAAAATAATTAATACAAAAGAATTATCAAGATGTTCCCACAATCACTCAAACCCTAACCAACTATTAAGATAATACAGGAGTAATCATAGATCCCACAACACTAGTTGTGGGTTTTAGTTCCACATGAAAGAGAAAGCGATAACAATAACTGAATTCATAATTCAAAGTTATTAAACTTACAAAAGATGTAATCAGAAATTGATTCTCTTCCCAAATTCAAGAAGAATATCCCACAACTAAATCAAACAATTGGCAATTGAAATCCAAGTTAAGAGACCAAAGAGAAGTAAAGTAGTCTTTGGACTAAGTTCAAGATATTAAGCCCCTTTTTTAATGAAACCCTCAAAGCTGCTATTTATATCCGTAACTTAAGAAAAATCCGAAATTAAAAATTCAGATTTTTGTCCTTAGCTGACAGCTTATCAGAGATATGATAGCTTATCAGACCATGTCGTCAGACATGATTCCCATTTCTTGCCTTCTACTTATGTGTGACAACATGCCTGATGGCTTATCAGAGTTTTGATAACTTATCAGAACATGTCATCAGGCATGCTTCAAATTTTTGCCTTTTGCTTTTAAGTGACGACATACCTGACGGCTTATCAGAGATCTGATAGCTTATCAGGACATATTATCAGAAAATCATCTGCTTCTTAGTGATGATATTCTTGACGGCTTATCAGACACCTAACGGCTTATCAAGGGATGTCATCATACTTCTGTTCCAACTTCCTCACACTATTTATAGTTTATGATGACTCTGATAACTTATCACAAATTTGATGACTTATCAGACAAGTCGTCAACTACACTTTCATGGCCACTTGTTCCAAATTCACCTCTTTTGGTCTTATTGTCTTTAGTTTTCTTGCATCTTGACTTTTCTGCATTAACAAATAGAAAGCAATAAAAAACAACAAAAGTTGCTTAGGACTTTACAATTATTTCTAGTTAAAAGCCTCAATTGTATTAGCATTAGCTCAAACGTCAACACCCTCAACTTAAAGCAATTGTTTGTCCTCAAGCAACTTAAACATAACTAAGAGGATACAAAGAACATTCGACAGTCAATCATTTATTTTAGCTCAAAATAAATTTACCATCTCCAAGGACAATCATCTCAAACTCAACTTTGTATATTAATGAAAAGCAACAATGCAACACAAAGGAATCAAGCTATGGAATCAACTTAGCAACAACAACCATGCATGTACCAATATTACACTACCCACACAAATTAGCAACTAGAAACATAACCCCTGTGCCCTTACAACAATGAAGTCCCTCCTCACTTATATAAGAAATAACATATGTAATTATGGGGACAATTAATATACACTCACTTTCAAAAAGAAGTTCCAATCAATGTATGCCAAATACCAAGGTTTTCAGATAGGTAAGCTAGGATCACTATAAGTCTTTTTCTTCGGTTTGTAACGTAGGGTAAGTGCTGGTATGATACTCGGTGATATTTAGGGTGACTAAGACTCTTTGGTACTACACTAACTTTTGGGGTCTCACATATTTTCCTTTACCTAATTCTCTTATTTCTTGATCACACATACTCTGGATGGGTGCGGTCTTTTTGACAATCATTTCTTTTTTTCATAATTTTTCTTTTCTTATTCTTTTTCCACCGCACCCAGTTTTTTATTCTGTTCTTTTATTCTACCTTTCTTCATACTCATTTTACATCGCACACCTCTATGGTAGCCAACCTCAACTTAGGCTATTTGCCTAAGTCAAAGTGCAAAATGTCCAAGGAGGACCAGGGCCAAAACAAGTTTATTGTGATACAAATGGGAAGGTGATAGGTATAATAAAAAGAATAGGCATTTAGGCTCAAAATCAAGATCAAGGGAAATTATTCACACATGGAAGGTCATTTAGTCTAAAAGTGGACTAATATCAACAACGGCCTACGATCCTTTCCTAACCGCTATCCTACAACCAAGGTAAAACCAATCGGGCAAGTTCTGGATTTAACACTAAATGGGAACTAGGTAATATCTCTCACACACATGGCACAAAGGTACATCACAAGCTACTACCCATTCGGTTCATGCAATTGTTAGTAGTGATTATCATGTCCCTAGTACTAATGCCATAAAAAGATTAATAGTAGTCACATATAGATGCACATCACACAGTTACCAGATAGACAATTGGAGAGGTTTTTATCATTCCAAGAAAAATTAACAAAAAATATGTCAACTATCCTAGATACTTATTTTTCCCCCAGTTAACCACAACACATCATAAGATAAACACAATATGCCTAAACATGCCAGCTCTACTAGGAACAAGACTCCGGGGAAAAGAGGAATGACAACAAAAACCCCAAGAGTACATCAACAACCACAAGAATCCCTACTCTCAACTTAAAATCATGCTATATCCCCAATGCGTCAAACTAAATCAAGAGAGTTAGAAACATACCTATGGCACCATAGGTGCAGAGATCTGATGTCAATCATATAATACAAATACAAACAAAAAAATACCTTGGTTTGCCTCCCAAGAAACGCCTGATTTAATGTCGCATCACGACTATGTTATCTTGACTACTCAGAAATCATTAAGATACCTTAAAAGTGCTTCATCCTTTATCCCTCAACTTAGATGATTTTGAATCGTTGGCCATCTTTCAATCTTTACATCTTTGAGGTATGTTGGGTAAATGTGAGAGAATGATACGGAAAGTTCTATCACGCCACTTTGAAGACTTGAAACCGCTTGCTTAATTTTGCATCGAACTTTCATGTAGGCTTATTTGGCAACGGTGAGAATCTTAAAAATCCACTAAATGGACATCGATCTTTAAGATTCTTGGCCTTCATGATTGGGGTTGTATTATACCCTTTCGGAAAGACAAACTCCAAAATGTAGGAGTTTTTCTCCTCATTTCCAAAATTCATCATTTGCTTGGGTGATTCGACTTTCATCACATACACCAAGCATAGTGTTGAAAAGTAATTCGAGTGAGGTCTTCTCCCTAATTTTGGGGTTGCATCCTTCTCGAACACTTCACCCCAAATTGGGCTAGAGTCTTTATAAGAGATTGGCTTGGTTTCCTTTTTGCCTCTAGCACCATTTTCTTAATCTTGACATTATCTCTCATGGTTGGTTCAGTTGGTTGGGAAATCACCAAGGGTTGATCATCATCAAGCTCAACATCAATATAGGATTCTTTCTCCTCATCTTCACACTCTTCCATTATTTTAAATGATTCCATAGGTAAGATATCATCTAACCATAATATAGAAGAATGTTTTGAATGATTGACCTCTATATCCATTTCCTCATAAATGATTGGCTTCATGTCTTGAATCATATCACATATGATATCATACGTTTCTTTCTGGAGATCCAAAATTCATTGAAACATAGCTACAATGCCACTCTTTCCGGTGTTTCGTTCTTCCTTTTCTTAACCATAAGACCTATCAAACTCATAAGAAGAACTAGAATTTGGGTTAGCATAATAGGGGGAGGGGGCATTTGGGAAATCACTCCAATGTCCATCTTGACCACCATATAAAGAGCAATAATACTCCTGGTAGGATGGAGATGGTGCACATGTCTCTCTCTGGGGAGTGTATATACAATCTAGCCAAAAGTGAGGTCCATCACAATATGGACATGGATCATCAAGATAAGATTTCCAACCACCAAGATCATGTTCATTCCACGATGCCATAGTAATAAGTAAACTAAAATAAAAATCTACCTAACACAAGAAATAAAAGAAAACTAAAAACAAATATTTACAAGTTTGAATTCAAACAAGTAGGCTAAAATTCCAAACCAACTCAATACGCCAAATTATTCTCCGGCAACGACACCATTTTTGATAACACTCAACTTACACATCAATTTAGTGCAAGACGATCATAGTCAATATATTTACCCAACTTTGGAGTCGGGTCGAATCCATGAGGAACAATGTGAGTGGCGATTAAACTAATTTGAAACTATAGCTACAAGTTAAATTCAAACAAATGATATGAAAAAATAAAATAGGGGTTTTTAATGATTGAACAAAAGTTATTAACACTTCAATTCGCCTTAGAACTCAAACCTTAAACTGTAATATTTCAAATCAATGATATAGAGAGACTAGAGTTGTGATCACTATGATTAGTAATCCTCCATTGAATAATAGTTGTAGTATTAGATTCTCGTGAATTATGGGAAACACCAAATTATCAGTATCGACAGTTCATCTAAGTGTTTCTCAACCTACCTATATGTTGAGTTCCCTAATTCTCTCAAACTTAGGAACCTTCTATTTACACTAATTTTATTTTGAGTTGATTAATCTTGTTACAGTATTAATCATTAGATGGAAACATACCCTTCCTAAATCCTCATTGATAATTCACTACCTTTAGTTTATTTCTCAGTTCGAACAAATTAACATAAGGCGAGATCTATTATTTGCAACCAATAAAAAATAATTAATACAAAAGAATTATCAAGATGTTCCCACAATCACTCGAACCCTAACCAACTATTAAGACAATATAGGAGTAATCATAGATCCCACAACTCTAGTTGTGGGTTTTAGTTCTATATGAAAGAGAAAGCAATAACAATAACTGAATTCATAATTCAAAGTGATTAAACTTACAAAAGATGTAATCAGAAATTGATTCTCTTCCCAAATTCAAGAAGAATATCCCATAACTAAATCAAAGAATTGACTATTGAAATCCAAGTTTAGAGACCAAAGAGAAGTAAAGTAGTCTTTGGACTAAGTTCAAGAGGTTAAGCCCCTTTTTTCAATAAAACCCTCAAAGATGCTATTTATATATATAACTAAAGAAAAAATTGAAATTAAAATTTTAGATTTTTCTCCTTAGTTGACGACATGTCTGACATCTTATCAGAGATCTGATAGCTTATCAGACCATGTCATCAGACATGATTCCTATTTCTTGCCTTCTTCTTATGTGTGACGATATACATGATGGCTTATTAGAGTTCTAATAGCTTATCAAAACATGTCGCCAGGCATGCTTCAAATTTTTGCCTTCGGCTTCTGAGTGACAACATGCCTGATGGCTTATCAGAGATCTGATAGCTTATCAGGACATGTTGTTAGAAAATCTTTTTTATTTGAGTGATGATATTCTTGACGTCTTATCAGACACCTAATGTCTTATCAAGGGATGTCGTCACACTTCTTCTCCAACTTCCTCACACTATCTACAGCTGATGATGACTCTAATAACTTATCACAAATTTGATAACTTATCAGACAAGTCGTCAACTACACTTTTATGGCCACTTGTTCCAAATTCATCTCTTTTGCTCTTATTGTCTTTGGTTTTCTTGCATCTTGACTTACCTGCATTATCAAAGAGAAAGAAATCAAAAAAGACAAAAGTTTCTTAAGACTTTATAATTATTTCTAGTTAAAAGCCTCAAATGTGTTAGCATTAGTTCACACATCACCACCCTTCCCACTGGGGTTACAGGTTAGACCCCGATTAGCTCAGATTGGGGCATAACAGTTACATGATATCTCCCATAGTTTCAGTTCAGTACATAGGTTATATCTGTATAAGGTTTCATTACCAAGTATTCAATTTATCAACTATTTAGTCAATCAATTTTATAGATTATCTCAGTACATGTTTTGCTTGGTCTTTTATTCTTTTTGCATATTCATGCATCCATATTCAATATCCATATGTATTTTTAGTTAGTCACTATCTCAATGAAATACCCTAGGTTTTGGCCTTTTCAAATTTTGTGATCTTTGAGCTCACTCATCTTGTAACCACTTACCATTCGAGTCGTATAGTGTAGGTATGGGTTAGGTGACCCAACTCTTATTGTGTCCAGTGATTGGTTGTTGAGTTTCTTAGGTGGGTACAGTTTGGTGGTAGGGGTCGTATGGATTGGTGATGGGGCATTGGGTTGATCCTTTACTTAATTTAAAACTTAGTAACTTGACTTGGCTCTTAGTACGAGTGTCTAACTAAGAGCCGTGAGGATAGGGTACGAGTGGTATAGTCTAATCATATGTTGTCCTGTGTTAACCCTTTTATATTCTGTCTATTGTATAACTAGACCATATGAGTCTTATGGTCTAGTCACGAGTTATGGCAAAGGAGTCATATAGGGGGCAGTGTGTAGGTGTCCAATCTTCTATTCTTGTTATGATTTGATGGTACCAGTTATATGTTGTGGTGATGAGTTTAGGGGTCAAATCAACCCACCTATGGTGATTTTATAGTTTTAAGTTGGGGGTATTCTGGACATTTCTCCTCTTAACTCCTTTTAAACCCACAACATAAAACATCTTTTGGGAATTCATTAACCTATTATTCTACATCAAACTCTCTTAAAAGTTTCTTAAAATCACTCTCAAGCTCTTGGTTCAAGAAATGGTTAGTGTTTTGATATGCTATAGAAATATAACACTTTTGATGCTTAAAACAAGAAAAATACAAAAGTTTCTGAGGCCTTTTTGGTAGATTTTATCCATTTTGGGTATGTTTTATAGGAATACATATTTTGGATGATAAGTTTGTAAAAATGGTGAATAATGTGTTTTTGGCAACTTTTGGAAAGATTATGGAAAATTGGGATGTTTTCCAACTTGATCGTGATCAATGCATGTTCGAGAATCGAGAAAGAGCCAAAAAACTTATCTCAGCACCTACTAAGCTTATCTACAGTCTACATGTATACCTACGGACTGCATATAGACAATGCGGGTGCCATAAACCCAAAATCTCTAAAGCTGACTTGCAGGGAAAGTGTCCACCGCTGCCTTCGGTCTGCACCTATTCCCTGTGCCAGACCGTTGGTGCTACCTGTTCCCTACCAGACCGCAAGTACAGGGAGCAGGTGGCCACCAACCCTGTTTTCTCTTATTTCATCTGGGCTTAGTTTTTAGGGTTTTCTCTTGTACTATAAATACCTTTTTTGTACTTTTTAGTAGATGTTACGCATTTTTAATACTTAGAAAACATATTTTGATTTCAAGATCCATCATCGATCTTGGGATTTGATTATATTGACTTTGATTGATTATTAAGTTTATGGTTGTAGGTTTTTTTTCATCTTATCATTGATATTTCATCTTTGCTTTCCAATATAAATGTTATTGATTTCTTCACAATCATGACTCATGAGTGGCTAAACCCCATAGATAGGGTTGTGTAAACCCTAGCAAATGGACAAAAGTTGGGGAAAGTGCGATTGTTGATCTTAACCAATACCTATGGAATGTATTTTTTTTATCTTTGTTATGATTGATTTCCTAATGGGTGCATATATTAGGATCTTACCTAGATATTTATACTTACTCCAAAAGAGGAGTAGTGACTGGGAAAAGATAAAGACAACAGTAATTTGGGAGTTAATTTCTAATCCATTTCAATACAAACGAATATAGTGAATGGCCATTAACTTCCATCTAATAACTTAAGAATCAAAAGGTAATGGTTAATTGTGATCAAGATAAGGGTTAGCAACACTACACCTTGAGACTCAAAAGGTAAAGGGTGAAATCTTCTTACTCGTCCAAAAGACTGTAGGAGATACATAACTTATCGGTTCTACATGAAAGTTATTGAGTTATTTCAACAATGCATGATAAGCCTACAGAGTTGAGACTCTAAGGGAACACAATCATAGTATTCACCTATGACTAATTTTAAACCAAGTTAATATTGTTCTTTGTTCGAGATCACTATAACCAAATCCCCCCATTTACTTTTCCTATTTTGCCCATAGACTTTAACTACTGAGATCTATCAAACAACGTGTTCCCTTGGGATTCGACCCAGCCTTAGTTGGGTTACTAGATCTTGATAGTGACCATATGATCATCTAAAAAGAGGTGTTTCTTGGACGTCATCAAGAAATTGGCACCATTGCCAGAGAGTATGATATTGATTTATGTATTGAGGTTGTTACAGTTTTTCTTCTTGAGTTTTATTTTTGGCTATTTAGGAATACGTTGATGTATGCATAACACATGGATTAGAGGCAATCCCTTACTCCATGTGAATCCAAATCCACAGAGGATCCTACAAATGCCAAGTAGGATATCTAAGTCAAAAGGAGCTGATAGTCCTGATAGGGTTTGTGATATTGTACCTTTTTCAAAGAAGTACAAGATATTGTTGAATGTCAGACTGGTGAGTTTTTTGCTCAATCTGAAGCTAAAAGGAGGGCAGCAGAAGAATCTTAGAGAATAGCTAGGGATGCGGATCTGGCTGAATAGAATCAAGTAGCAGAACACCAAGAAGTACTTGGTGTGAACCAAAATAGAGCTACAGGTGTCTATGTTCAAATTATCTCAGCATATCAGTATGTGCAGCCATATATAGATGATGAAGAAGATATGGGATATGTTGAGCCGACATAGACTGGAGTCATCATTCCTTCTATTTTACCCCAGGTATCGAATTTGACATTACGAGCGCCATGATCCAACTTCTAAATTTGAAGATTGTGTTTGTGGGATTTACCATCGATGATGCAAACTAGAACCTTACAAATTTCCTTAGGATGTGCACCTTGTATACCAATCCACGGATAAATTAGGAAGCACTTAGACTAAGGCTTTCCCCCTTCTCACTTACAGGAGAAGCATCTTTATGGTTAGAGGAATTGACAAGAAGCTCTATCACGACTTGGGACAAGTTGTCCAGGCAATTTTTAAATAGGTTCTTCCCTCCATCAAGGATGTTGAATCTTAAGGATAAGATCTATAATTTTAGGCAGTTGTAGTCAGAGTCCACGTATGAGGCTTGGTTAAGGTTTTAGAAGAAGCTGAGCATAGCACCAAATCATCAGTTATCAGAAAAAATCTTATCAGAGGTATTCTATAGAGCCCTAAACATTGGCTCCAGATCTATAAAATATACCATATCTAGAGGAGAATTTATGAGACTATGTTGGGAAACAGCTTTGGAGATGTTAGATTGGATTTCACTCACTAACCGAGGGTGGAAAACTTGGGAGACTGAGAGGGGATCTGGTACTTATGTTATTGGTGTCTCCTGTGACCATAGAGCAGCTGATGATATAGTAGTATAAGAAATTATGTTACTAAGGACTTATCTAATAGTGCTAGAAAATCAATTTGCAACAACAAATTCTAAGAAAGGGAATGCAGAAGAAGCACAAACTCAGCTTCCAAACCATATTAGTTAGAATTGAAAGAGGAAGCTAACTATATGGGTCAAAAATAGAAGGGTTACGATCACAAGTGAAAGGGAACCAAGGTCAAAACTATTATGATAGATATAGAGACCATAGCAAAAAGCAAGATGATTACTAGAGGAAGAAAGATGACTACAGAAAGAGGGAGATAGGTACATTTCACCTGGTAGACGTGATGCAGAATCTAAAATGGAAGAGATGCTTGCTAAATTTGTGAAGGGTCAAGAAAATCAGGAGACCAGCCTTAAGGAGATTAAGGTTGATATTTTAGGGTTGACCCAGAAGGTCGAGTCATATGCCACTACTATCAAGCAATTGGAGCACCAGTTTGGGCAGATGTCAGTAACTCTGAACTAGAGGCATCCAAATACCTTTTCGAGTAACATAGTGAAAAATTTGATAAATAATGGTCACACACTTGCTATTACAACAAGGAACGGTATCACTACTATAGATCCCCCAATGCCTGCTACAGAAGTTATTGATTATGAGACACCCTGCTACTGAGTCTGAGAAGGTAAAAGGTGATTGAGGTATAGTTTTTAAAGATAAAGGTAATGGTCTGGTTATTGAGCCTGATGTCAGACAAATTCTGAGACCACCCCAAACTTTTCCTCAATGACTGAGGCAGAAGCAAGAGAAAGGTAAGCTCAAGTGATTTATTGAGATGTTGAAATAATTAAGCTTTAACATACCTCTTCTTGAGGCGTTAGATCAATTTCCTGGATATGCCAGGTTCATGAAATCATTTTTCACAAGAAAAAAAGGAGCAGTTTTTGAGGATGTTGATGGTGTACACCACTGCAGTGTAGTCACGATTAGGTCTTTAGCGCAAAAAATGGGTGATCTCGAAGCGTTCACTATACCATGCACTATTGGGTCATCCAGATTTTCCCGAGCCTGGTGTTATTTAGGGGTCAGCAATAATTTGATATCGCTGGCCATATTCAAGCAACTAGGCATGAATCCTCCAGAATCGACTTTGATGTGTCTATTGATGGATGATTGTACAGTGAAGAAGCTTGCGGAATCTCTTTTGATGTGATCGTGAGTGTTGATAACTTTATCTTTCTGACTGACTTTGTCATCATTGACACTGAGATGCCCATTATTTTGGGAAAACCATTCATGGACACAGGCTGATCTATGGTTGACATAAAAAAAGTGAGCTAAAATTTTGAGTCAACGGTGAGGAGGCAACATTCAACATTTAGAAAACCATAAGGCAACCAATGACATAAGGGTAGTGTCACTAATTGATTGTATTGATGACCCTGAAGGATATTCCTATGGACATCTTTATGTATTCTGAATAACCAATATACCCATATCATGCTACGACGTTAAATCAAGCGGAGCATGGGACGCAACCCATAGGCTTGTTGGTGAAGTCTGAATAGTCAATATAGCCACGTCATGTCACAACATTAAATCAAGAGCTAGTGGGAGGCAACCCACTATATTTTAATGTCCACATTTTGTTGTTTTTGTTTTTGTAGGCTTTTAGCTTTTGGACCTTACCTAGAAAATGGTAAACATTGCTATATTCATTGATTTCCAAGTAAGGGAACTGTGTGATCATCCCATCATGGTCACATGTCCCATACGATAAGTTGAATAGTGAATTGAAAAGTTGAGATTTTGAGGATAAAAAATTGTAAGTTACGTACTTTGGCACCTAATTTTACTTTAGGGACCTAAAACATAGGTAGTGAGACTATAAGTATCTGGAAAAATTTCAACACGCCAAGTCCAAGTTGTTGAAAGTAGGCCAAATATTTTGGCCCAATACTTATGACAGATACTTGTGGGCTGTAGGTACTACCTACTCCCAGTACCTGACCATGCGTATAGGGCGAGGGTACGTGCCATAGGTAGGGTTAGTTTTGGGCCCACTTTTTAATTAAAATTTTGGTCCCACCTATATTTAAATATGACCTAAAATAGCCCCCACCTAAATAAAACATTCTTACCCTCATTCTAACTCATTCAAATCCTCAAAATTTTACTTTTCTTTAAATTCAAACTTCCCACTTAAAATATAAACCAACCCCATACTTAAGTAAAGTCTACTTTGACACTTGTTTAAGATACCAACTTGTCCCAACAGGCTAAAAACAAGTTTCAACCTTAGTTTTGCTTGAGTTCTTCATTATTCTCTTTTGGATTTTTATATAAGAGATAACTTTCTTGGCTCCTAATGGTTATATATTGGTTTATCTTCTGTTGACACAAGTTGATATGTGTATTTCATTATAGAATATGTAGAAATTATCATGCTTGTATGAGGAGCCTTGAAATAGCCTAAAATCATAATGTAGGGCCTTGTTTTGAGTTAAAATTCTAAGTTTAGGCCGTAACCGGAATTTGAACTTGAATGAATCTAAGCAATACCACGAGTTGAACATGTTTTTTCTTTGAAATTCATGATTCTTAAGTAGCGTGTATACATTGGACTTGTTGGGATTTTAAATAGGTTATAGGGGTTTGAAAATTGAGGAAAATTCGAACTTTTCAAATTTAGAGTTTTTCATTAACTTTTGCTATCCCTTACTTTTGTTGGAAATTGACTGCTAGTTTTTCATGTTCATATGGTACCTAAGGTAAAGAAGTCCAGTACTTTAAGGAGACGAGCAGATTCTCCCAAACTTAGTGGTTTAGTTGAGAAGTATCTGAGGTAGAATTATATAGATATTGCAATTATAGTGACACGTAGAGTCATGAGAGAATAGACTAGCCAGGCTGTTCAGTCAGCTGCAACCCAGCAAGGATAAAGTCAGACAGGATATCACCACCATATACTCCTCTAGCAAATAATGATAATGAGGAGAAGGAAATAGAGTTTGAGTGTAATGCCCCAATTTTCTGAAATCGGAATGCCACAAGGTGCTCATGATCTCGAAGGAACACAAGATAACCCTTTACTGATATCTGTACCTGAAGACTGCATAATATAATATAATAAATGCAAAAACCTGGCGGAAACTTGCCATAAGGTTCAAAACATTTAAAATACTCAAAACTGAACACTGAATACTAATATATCTGACTGAAAAATCTCTAACTGTCTGAACTATGGAGTTGATAGGACATGTCCCAAACTAACTCTGTCCACTAAAAATAAACTGAGTCTAATGCCATAGTAAAATAAGGATCATCCTCGAATGAAGAGGATCACTGCTACGTCTATTGCTGACTGGGACTGGACTGCTAAGGGAGCTTTGGATCTCGCGCTTCTGAACCTATGGTATAATAAACCATAGAGCAAGAGAAAAGTATACGTCAATACTTTGAATATACTAGTATACTAGATGAGGTAAGGCTAAATTCAAGGGCTTATGCATGAACATTGCTTAACTGAATAGCATAAGAGTACTGAATGAGGACATATGCATGAATGCACAAACCAAAACTGGAATCACAGTAACATTGAATACGAACTCTAAATACTGGCTTCTGAATACTGACTTACTGATGACTGAGTCTACTAGTACTGATGTCAGAGTTTACTAATACTGAGAGAAAGAATAACTGAGTCAATTGAGATTGATGTCAATTCTTGCTGATACTGATACTGATTTATTATATCTAAGATCAAGCCTATATAATAGGTGACCTTTAAGTTTACTGGTAATAATGCCTGATACTTGATAAACTGAATCTGAGATCAAGCCTATATAACGGGTGACCTCTAAGTCGACTGATAATGAATATGATTGTTTGAATCTGAGATCAAGCCTATAAAACGAGTGATATATGAGTCTATTGATAATGAATATGATTGTCTAAATTTGAGATCAAGCCTATATAATGGGTCACCTCTGAGTCTACTGATAATGCATATGATTTTCTGAATCTGAGATCAAGCCTATATAATGGGTGACCTCTGAGTCTACTGATAATGAATATGATTGCCTGAATCAGAGATCAAGCCTATATATGGGTGATCTCTGAAAGGTAGTCAATCCTAGTATTATGGGTGACTCCTCAGCTAAATTTTTTTACTGAGACTGAATCTAAAACTGAGACTGAGGGAGGTATTCATCTAACCGACATTCCCCTTCTAGATTCTTTGGGGTCCAACCTGTAACCCCAGTTGGAAGGGTGTCAGTATCATACCATGGGTAAAGACTCTTCTCTCTGAACCCAGGATGACATGTCTAATATAACGGGTGACACCCGAGTGGAGCCAAGCCTAATATAACGGGTGACTCTGGGGAGGTAGTCAAGCCTAATATAATACGAATATGAATGTCATAAACATGTAAATGTATAGAGAATGCATACTAATTACTCATAGTTGTTCAATAAGGAATACATATGAATAAGAATGCATGCAATTTATCATAATACATTCACTGAGGCATTTCAACAAATGCTTGGCATGCACTAGTTATCACATAATTCGGGACTTCATGCTTAACATACTATAAAGGGCACTATTCTCTTTACTTAAGCATTCTATCAAACATATAGGGTGCATGATTTGGTTATACCGTTGATTCTATACCTAATTATCATGAATACATCAATATCATGCAACTTGAAGAGGGTTTATCATGAACATCATATAATTCATCACATACTAGAATCAACTCTTGAAATTGGTAGTCTAAATCATGAATTAAAACTCAATAATAACATGAACTTCAATTTCAATTCACATGAATTATGAAAACTCATAAATATAAGATCTTTGAATTTGGAAAAAGATTCTTTAATTTCTTGGGTGGAAAGAACCCAAGAATCAACATCTGCATACCTTGTTATATGATTCTCAAAAGATTTACGGATGAATCTTGATGACTTGGATCTTGAGCTTACAACCCTAATGGTTGTTCTTAAACAAAATCCTTAGTCTTATTCTTGATTCTTGGATATTGAGAGAAAATATAATGTTCTTGAGAGAAAAGTGAGGAAAATAATAGAATAAGGGCTTATTGGGCATTTTATTTCATGTTTAGGGCTGATAGGGGTCAAGGGAAAAGTCTAAGATGCCCTTGGAATTAAATAACGGAATCTGAAAATCTCAATTTTTCATGCTGTTGCGATGCGCCATAATCGCTCCAGCTTACTGGAAATTGGACAATAAAAAACCGCTTGATAGAGCGACGCGGTGGCAATCGCGTTACCACCCTGGTTGTAAACAAGAAATACACTGTGATGCGGTGGAATAGTAGAGGTTCACTGTATTTTGACAATTGCCATTTTGGCTGGCTCCGATACGCGCTAAAGTACCTGGCGGTACACTGTCTAATTAAAATAGCTCTAACTATTTCCCCGAGTGTTCGATTTGGGAGAATTTGGTATCGAGGGAAATATTATTCAATTCTCCACATTAAAAAAAGTTGATATTAGGAAAATTCTACATGGTTTAAAATATTTCTTATTGGGAAGTCTGCCCTTACTCCCCTTAAGGATGAAACTCGACTTAAAAAAAATTCAGGGTATTATAATATCTCCCTCTTGGGAACATTCTTCCTCGAATGTCTCTTGTTAGGCTAAGAATACTGATCGACTGAGCTTACTTAAGAAATGCGAACACCTGAAACATGACTATGTGACATGGAATTACTGATAGACTAAGATTTCATACTGAACATGCATATTTATTACATGAATATATATGATTCTTGAATGCATGACTGAGTATGCAATGATAACTGGTGTTAACTTTGTAAGAAGAATATGAACATGTATAGCGCCCCGAATCTATTACTCAAAATGTTACATGATGCTCATGACCTCGAAGAACCATAAGCTAACCAATGACTGATATCTGTACCTATATACTATATAATATACTGTATAATGTGAAAACATAAACTGAAAGGCCATAAGGTTCAACATTAAGATATAGTATCTGATAAAAATATAACATTTGGGTGGGGTATGAAATACCCAAAACAACTAAAATAAAATGTCTGAAATATACCGTAGTCTGAAAAGCCTCTAAATCTTGACTGAACTGTCTGAATAAGGAGTTGATGGGACACGTCCCCAACTAACTCCAACTAATAAATAAATTAATGAGGTAATAAATTAATGATCATGTCCTCAAAAAATGAGGACTCTCTGCTTACTCTGACTGCTGAGACTGGAATCTACTGATGCTCTGGAGCTCGTGTCTCTGAACCTATGGTATAAGACACCATAGCACAAATGTGTTAGTACTTTAAATGTACTGGTATGCATGTGAGGTAGGCTAAATGCATGGGGTTTATATGCATAAAAAATACTAACAAACTGACTAATATGAACGTGAGAATGCATGCATGAGTACATAGTAACTATAACTGATATCATGATAACATGAATTTACTGATAAGTAACATGACTGGTAATTGAGTTCTGATGACTGATATAACTGATAACATGAGTGACCGTCTCTAACAGTCCTGAATCTAATGGAACTAGCTGAGTTTCATACAGTTCTGAGTTGACTGTATCTGACAGTTCTGAATTCTGTAGAACTATCTGAGTTTTATTATTGAGACTGAATGATTGTATCTGACAGTCCTGATTTCTATTGCTGAAACTGTGGGAAGTAATTATCTAACTAACATGTACCAAATAACACATTATAGCTGAGTTGGGGTCCAATCTGTAACCTTAATTGGAAGAGTGTCAATACCACGCCATCGGTAAGGATAAACAGTGAGTGACCCCCATCTGACAGTGTCCTAAAAAAAGAATGGTGGGGCCCTCATCTGACAGTGCCTATCCACATCATCAACCCTCATATGATAGTTTTGATATCTCTACCTATGCTGGCTACATAGTTCTGGAATGCAAGGATGAGTTCTAAGAATCACACCCTCATCTGACAGTGTGTGTTCCCATCGTTGGGTTCACTTGGTGCTAATTTCTACTCCCATCTGAATAGACACTGTACGTGAATTACTGAACTGAACTAGACTGAGTTAACTGAGTTCCTTTGACTGATGGAATATTATAGAGATTTCTGTATTACTGAGCTTTCTGAGATTACTGGGATTTCATAGTTTTACTGAGTTTTCCTGAGTTACATGACTAACTGAACTCTACTGAACATGGTTGACTGAGGATATCATCAAAACGTGACACTGGCTCTAGGTACACAACTAAATTGTCGAGTACAGGAACCCCCAGGACTCAATGGAAAGAAATTAACAAAGCATGACTTTCTTGAATACATGACCAACATCACAATTCATAATTCATTTATTGAGGCATTTCATCAAACATGTGATATGCATAAACTTGTACATACATGAGGATTACATAATATCATACTAGTTGGGAACTTTTCCTTCACATAGGCATTAAATCAAATACATGGTAAGCATAGTATATGTAGACAAAATTATACAACAAATAAACATCAAGATTCAACTCTAATTTTATCATCCAAGGGTTTAATCATAGGTTCACATGAATCTACACATATACTAATCAATTCCACATAAAATTGATCACCCAACATGGATTAGAATTCAATTGGTCATTATTAACATGAACAAAAGCAAACCCAACATGAAATTCATAAAGAAATCCATACACTTGAACCTTGTAAAGAGATTCTTGGGCTTCCTGGACAAAAAGAGTCCGTCAATGAACACTATGCATACCTGATAGTGAGTTTCTTGAAGTTCTTGAACTTGAAGAATTTGAATCTGTTAGTTCTTGAGAAGATTTGGATTTTGTTTCTTAAGGATTGCTCTTAGGGAGAAAACCCTAATTTTTGATGTTGTGGAAGAATAATAAATTTTTGGAGCCTTGATCGGATATTACTAGGTATATAAATGGGTGGTAAAAGACTAAAAAGCCTCTTTAAAAATGACTTAAAAATAACTGAACGGGATGTGCGATGGTGGGTGCGACGTTCCATCACTGGCTCAACGGTCAGTGGTTTCAACCATCGCACGTGGACCAGGAAAAGGACTCACTGCCTAAGTAGCAACGGCTTGGGCGATGGTCCATCGCAAGTTCGACGGTCCGTCAACCTGGCCATCGCACCTGAGCAATTCTGATAGTTCTCTGTAAAACGTCCATAAATTTTCACTCTGATACCAAATTTATACAAAATTGGTATCATTATAAAGATAATTCAATTTCCCACATGATAAAAAGTGAAAATATTAAAAAAAAAAACATGTAAAAAAGTGGATTCATCTTTCAAAGAAATCTTCTAACATTCTTGGGATAATTTCAAGCTAGGAAAAAGTACGTGGTATTACAATATCTCCTCCTTGAGAACATTCATCCTAAAATGAGACTGAGAATGAGGGGAGAATATAAACCAACGTACATACTAAACGTTGATGATCGAAACATGATTTCATGACTAACATGATTGATAACTGAATAAATCATACTGAGCATGCATATCTGATGCTTGTGTAACTGATTCTTGAATGCATGGCTGAGAGTTCTGATGAACCAAGATTATCACAACAAGAATGCATATCTGATGCATGATTATATAATTAAACTGATACAGGAATCCATGAATGAATATACAATGGTATTTAATACCATGTTTGTGAGGAAATTCTGAACATGAACTGTATACTAAGCTTGTAACTGAAGTCTGAACATGAAACTGAAAATCTTAAGGAGAACTATTACCTTGAGCTTGATCTGAGTTGGCAGAAAAGAGGTGAGGATACTTGGTTAACATATCTTCTTCTTCTTCCCAAGTTGCTCCCTCAACGGACTGATTTCACCAAAGAACTTTGTCTAGAGGGACTTTTTTATTCCTCATTCTGCGAGTCTGATAGTCTAGGAATTCGACTGGAATCTCTTCATAAGAGAGGCTATTCTGAACATCTATGCTCTGAATAAGGACTACGACTGCTGGATCACCTATGCACTTCTTGATCAAAGAGACATGGAAGACTGGATGAACTGAGGCTAGATCTGAAGGCAATTTGATCTCATAAGCTACCTTGCCAAAGAGACTAAGAATTTTGAAGGGACCGACAAATCGAGGATTGAGCTTTACCTTCTTGTCGAACTCTTTCCTCCCTTCATAGAAGAGATCTTTAGATAGGCATAGTCACTAATCTCAAACTCAAGATCCTTTCTACAAACATCTGCAAAAGACTTCTGTCGGCTCTGGGAAGCCCAATGTCTTTCCCTGATCAACTGGACTTTTTCTAAGGCACCGAATACTAAGACATGCCCTATAATAGAGCCTCACTAACTTCGAACCAACCAACATGAAATCTACATCTCCTACCATAGAGAGCTCTGAATGGAGCCATCTGAATACTTGAATGATAGTTATTATTATATGCAAACTCAATCAAAGGCAAGTGGTCCTCCCAACTACCCTTGAAATCAATTGCACACGCCCTTAAAATATCTTCTAGGGTCTGAATGGTCCTTTCTTCTTGACGATCTATCTGAGGATAAAAGGTTGTACTGAGATGAACTTGGGTACCAAGACCCTTTTAGAACACTTTCCATAAATGAGAGGTGAATTGGGTACCGCTGTATGAGATAATGGATAACGGAACACCGTGCAATCTGACCAACTCTCTAACATAGAGTTTAGCGTAATCCTCGGCTAAATAAGAGGTATGTACTGGAAGAAAATGAGCTAATTTGGTCATCTTGTCTACAATGACCCAAACTGAATCATGCTGGCGATGAGTACGAGGCTAACCCATCACGAAGTCCATGTTCACTTCTTCCCACTTCCAAGTAAGAATACTAAACTCCTGCATGGACCCACTAGGCTTTTGATGCTCAATCTTAACCTGCTGACATGTAGAGCACTTAGCCACAAACTCTGAAACATCTCTCTTCATCATACTCCACTAATAAATTTCCCACAAGTCGTGGAACATCTTTGTAGCCCCTGGATGAATAGAGTAACGCGCACTATACGCTTCTGAAAGAATTTGCTGCCTTAAGTCATCTACATCTGGAACACACAGATGACCCTGACAACGCAGAACACCGTCTCCCCCTTGGGAGAAAACCTCTACTTTCTGATCCTTAACTGACTCATTCAACTTGACTAGTTTGGGATCTCTATCTTTCTTTACTTTCACCTTAAAAACTAGAGATGATTCTAAGCTACTCTAAACCCATACATCACCATCTTCTAAATCGACTAAGCGAACACCTAGTCTGGAAAGATGATGGACTTCCTGAGCTAACTTTTTCTTACTGTCCTCAACATGAGCAACACTACCCATGGAAACTCTACTAAGAGTGTCGGCCACTACATTAGCCTTGCTCGGATGATAAAGGACACTTATATCTTAATCTTTCAAGAGCTCTAACCACCTTTTTTGATGAAAATTGATATCTTTCTTAGAAAATACATACTGAAGGCTCTTATGATCCGTAAACACATCTACATAAACATCGTATAGATAATGCCTCCAAATCTTCAAGGCAAAAACTACGTCTACTAACTTAAGATTATGAGTAGGATAATTCTTCTCATGGGGTTTAAGATTTCTGGAGGCATAGGCTATGAACTTACCATGATGAATAAGGACACAACCCAAACCTACTTTGGATGCATCACAATACACTACAAAACCAACTGAACCATCTGAAAGAGCTAAGACTGGAGTTAAGGTGAGTCGAGTCGTCAACTTCTGAAAACTCTTCTCGCAAGGATCTGACCACTGAAACTTGACTTTCTTCTAAGTCAATTTGGATATAGGGGATGCAACAGAAGAAAATCCCTCAACAAACCATTTGTAATATCCAGCCAAACCCAAGAAACTCCTGATGTTTGATGGAGAGATAGGTCTGGGTCATTTTCTTATCGCTTCAGACTTTTGAGGATCAAATCTAATGTCATCACTGAAAATGATATGACCAAGGAATGCTACTGACCTTAACCAAAATTCACACTTATTAAATTTGGAAAACAGCTGATGATCTCTGAGAGTTTGAAGTATGATTCTGAGATGGTCTTCATGATCATGCTCACTGTGAGAATAGACCAGAATATCATCTTTGAAGACTATGATGAACATGTCCAAGTACTGCTTGAACACACGGTTTATCAGGTCCATGAAAGCTAATGAGGCATTAGTAAGACCAAAGCACATAACCAGAAACTCGAAGTGACCATACCAAGTATGAAAACCTATTTTTGGAATGTCACATTCTCTGACTCTGAGCTGATGATAGCCAAATCTGAGGTCTGTCTTAGAGAAATAACTGGCACCCTGAGGTTGGTCAAATAAGTCATCAATTCTGGGTAGAGGATACTTGTTCTTGACTATGACTTTATTGAGCTGACGGTAATCAATACACATTCTGACAGAACCGTCTTTCTTGCGTACGAATAAAACTGGTGCACCCCACGGGGACATGCTGGGCCTGATGAATCCCTTATCTAAGAGATCCTTCAACTGCTCTATCAATTCTCTAAGTTCTGTTGGTGCCATTTTGTATTTCAAAATAGATATAGGTTGAGTATCTAGAAGAAGATTAATCCCAAAGTCTATTTCCCTTTCGAGAGGAATTCCTGGAAAATCTTTGGGAAAGACATTTGAATAGTCATTCACTACTAGGACTGATTCAAGACTGGGAGTTTTGGAACTAGTGTCCTTAACTCAAACAAGATGATAGACACATCCTTCAGATATCATTTTTTGTGCCCGAAAGTAGGAAATAAGCTGACCTTTAAAAGCGTATACACTACCCTTCCACTCTAGGATGGGTTCATTCAAAACTTGAAATTGAACTATTTTGTTTCGGAGGTCGACTATGGCATAGCAGGAATAAAGCTAATCCATGCCGAGAATGACATCAAAATTAGTCATCTCTAATTCGACTAAGTCTGCTGATGTGACTTTTTGAAATATCATAATCGGGCAGTTCCTGTATACCCGCCGAGCTATGATGGTTTTACCCACTAGGGTAGAAACTGAAAAGGGCTCTGCTAGAATTTTATGAGTGACTCCAAAATCAATTGCTATATAGGGAGTAACAAAAGACAAAGAAACTCCTGGATCTAGCAAAGCGTAAACATGAACATGAAAGATCTGTAACGTACCAGTAACTGTATCAGGAGAATTTTCCTGATCTTATCTGGACTGGAGAGCATAAAGTTTTTTTGGGCGTTGCCCACTAGTAGTGCTGGAGGTGGCACCCTGTTGGTTTGGGCAACCGGACTGAACTGATAAATGGTTCTGCTGACCCTGATAACCTTACTGGGGACAATCTCTAACTCTGTATCCTGGCTTGCCACATCTGAAATAGACATCGCTACCAGCTCTGCAAGCACCCTTGTGGTTCTTACCATAAGTTTGACAAAGAGGATTAGTTCAGGCATTGCTGGCACTGCCCTGAGACTTTGAGCATGGCGCCTTATCTTTATTACCATCCCTTAACATCGATGTTGGAGCACTAGCTAAAGAAAGAGCTGGAACTACTGACTTAGGATGAAATTGAGAACGGTTTCCTCTTTGTGATTTGGGCTGAGCAAAGTTGAAACTACCTGTCCTTGCTCTCTTATTCTGCTTTTCCCTCATCTTAATCTTTTGCTCCTATATCTGCTTAGCATGAGTCATAAGCCTGGCTATGTTCATGTCACTATTTAATATGGCAGACCTGCACTCATTGACCATAATATCATTCACCCCAGAAACCAACTTACTCATCTTAGCCCTGCTATCTGCAACCACATGAGGAGATATCTGGCTAATTGAGTAAACTTAAGAGAATACTCTTTCACCGTCATGTTGCCTTTCCTGAGGTTGATAAATTCTAATACTATAGCTTCTCTTAGCTCTAGGGTAAAGAACCTCTCTAAGAAAGTGGTGACAAACTCCTCCCACTCAATAGGCCCTGCATTATCTGGCCTTTCTGACTTCCACTGGTTGTACCATGTGTGAGAAACATCCTGTAATAGATATGCAGCTAGCTCAACACTCTCAACAGCTGACACCCCCATAATGTCAGTAACCTTCTAAACCTGATCGATGAATTCCTGAGGGTCCTCATCTAACTTAGACCCGAGAAAGAATAGAGGATTCATTCGGGTGAAGTCCAAAATCCTGGCTGCAGCTGAATTGGCCACTGGGTTGTCCGTAATGATAGCTGGTTGTTCATTCTGAGAAGCAAATGACTGGTCAAGAGTAATAAATGCAACTCTAAACTTTGCATGAGAAACATGTTCTCCCAATGGTACTTCGGGCTGAGGGGCTGACTGATTCCTATTTCTTCTTTTTGGAGGCATATTCTATAGAAGAAAGGGAGAAATGGATTTGACTGAGAGATTGACTTGAGACTATGCTCACTGGCACGACATGAATACAGAAAAAAGGGAAACTGTTCCTAAAACATCTTATAGCCTCCTGCATATAAATGTGGCGCGCAACACACCCATGTAAAAGACTCCAGTATATGCGGCTTTCAGACTTCCTAGGACACTATTGAACCTTAGGCTATGATACCAAGTTTGTAACGCCCCAAATCTGGTACCCGAAATGCTACATGGTGCTCAAGACCCCAAAGAACCACAAGCTAACCCATGGTTGATATTTGTACATGTATACTGCGTAATATACTATATAATGTGGAAACATGAACTAAAAGGTCATAAGGTTCAAACCTGAGATATAATATCTGATAAAAATATAACATCTGGGTGTGGTAAAAAATATCCAAAACAACATAAATAAACTATATGAAACATACTGTTGTCTGAAAAGCCTCTAAATCATCACTGAACTGTCTGAATAAGGAGTTGATGGGACATATCCCCAATTAACTCCAGCTAATAAATAAATAAATAAATTAGGTAATACAGTAATGATCATGTCCTCGAAAGATTAGGACTCACTGCTAACTCTGACTGCTAAGACTGGAATCTACTGATGCTCTGGATCTCGTGTCTCTAAACCTATCGTATAAGACACCATAGCGCAAATGCGTAAGTACTTTGAATGTAATGGTATGCATGTGATGTAGGATGAATGCATAGGGTTCATATGCACGAACAATACTAACTAACTTACTAATATGAACGTGAGAATGCATGCATGAATACATAGTAACTATAACTGAGATCGAGATAGCATGAATTTACAGATAACTAACATAATTGGTAACTGAGTTTTGATGAATGATATAACTAATAAAATTAGTAAATATATCTGATAGTACTAAATCTGATGTATCTAGCCGAGTTTCATATCGTTCTGAGTTGACTGTATCTGACAGTCCAAAATTCTGTAGAACTATCAGAGTTCTATTATTGAGACTGAATGACTATATCTGACAGTCTTGATTTTTGTAGCTAAAACTATTAGAAGTAGTTATCAAACTGACATGCCCTAAAAAATGCATTATAGATGAGATAAGGTCCAATCTATAACCCCAATTGGAAGGGTATCAATACCGTACCACCGGTAAGGACAAGCTGTGAGTGACCCTCATCTAACAGTTCTTATCCACCTCATCAACCCTCATCTGACAGTGTTGATGGCTTAACCTATGCTGGCTACATAGTTTTGGAATGCAAGGATGACTTCTAAGAATCACACCTTCATCTGACAGTGTGTGTTCTCATCCTTGGGTTCACTCAGTGCTAATTTTTACTCCTATCTTAATAGATATAGTATATGAATTACTAAACTAAACTGGACTGAGTTAACTAAGTTCCGTTGACTAACGGAATATTACTGAGATTTTTGTATTACTAAGCTTTCTGAGATTACTGGGATTTCTTAGTTTTCCTGAGTCACATGACTAACTAAATTCTACTGAACATGGATTGACTGAGGTTATCGTGAAAACATGACACTGTGTCTAGGAACACAACTAAATTATCGAGTACAAGTACCCCCAGGACTCGATGGAAAGAAATTAACAAAGTATGACTTTCTTGAATACATGACCAATATCACAAACCATAATTCATTTATTGAGGCATTTAATCAAACATGTGATATGCATAAACTTGTACATACATGAGGATTACATAATATCATACTAGTTAGGCACTTTTCCTTCACATAGGTATTTAATCAAACACATGGTAAGCATAGTATATGTAGACAACATTATAGAACAAATAAACATCATGATTCAACTCTAATTTCATCATCCAAGGGTTTAATCATAGGTTCACATGAATCTACGCCTATACTAATTAATTACACATAAAATTGATCACCCAACATGGATTAAAATTCAATTGGTCATTATCAACATGAACAAAAGAAAAGCCAACATGAATTTCATAAAGAAATCCATGCACTTAAACCTTGAAACGAGATTCTTGGGCTTCATGGACGAAAGGAGTCCATGAATGAACACTATGCATACCTGGTAGTGAGTTTCTTGATATTCTTGAACTTGAAGAATTTTAATCTCTTAGTTCTTGAAGAAGATTTGGATTTTGTTGCTTAAGGATTGCCCTTAGGGAGAAAACCCTAATTTTTGATGTTGTGGAAGAATAATGAATTTTTGGAGCCTTGGTCGGATATTACTAGTTATATAAACGGGTGATAAAAGACCAAAAAGCCTCTTTAAAAATGACTTAAAAATAACTGAACGGGATGTGCTATGGTGGGTGCGATGGTCCATCGCTGGCTCGACGGTCAGTCATTTTGACCATTGCATATGGACCAGGAAAAGGGCTCACTACCTAAGTAGTGATGTCTTGGGCGACGGTCCATCTTAAGTTCAATGGTCCGTCAACCTGTCCGTCACACCTTATCCAGAAGGTTGCGTCATGCCTTGGCTGCGACGATCAAGGTGACAGTCCATCACTAGATCAACGGTCCGTCAACCTGGTCGTTGCACCTGGGCAATTCTAACAGCTCTCGGTAAAACATCCATAACTTTTCACTCTGATACTAGATTTAAATTAAATTGGTATCGTTGGAAAGATAATTCAATTTCCAACATGATATAAACTGAAAATCTAAAAAAATTCCACATGTACAAAAGTGGATTCATCTTTCAAAGAAAGACTCTAACATTCTTGGGACAATTTCAAGCTAGGAAAAAGTATAGGGTATTACAACATGCAACTGAATAAGTCTAAGGACATAAAAGCATCAGAATATTATGGGGTATCTCCCCTTTGAGACTCTATGTCCCTCTAACAACACTTCACTGAAATATTAGGGCGGTGCACGGGGCACCTATGAACTGGGTCATGATTGATCATATGAGATTTGAAGCTAATCAGGACTCATGAACTGAACTTATACTCGCAACTACTAGGATACTCTATCTTGGAATAGTTATATTCTGGGAATTTCTGATAGCATGATCAGGTGAAGAGATGAGATAACAAACTATACGGATCTGAATGTCTGACTGCTAAACTGACTTGGTGGCTTTACTGACTAACTCATGCTGAAACTTATGCCTATCTGAAGTACTTTTTCTACACTCTTTCAAGTATACTCTCCTCTTTAGCTTCAAGTTATCACCATAAGTCTGAGAACACTTTACTAAACTCTGAACTAAACTGCAATCATTCTACTCTAGAGTCTGGGGCATAATAATGCATATGAATGATAAACTTAACCGAATAGTCTGCACCTGAAAGTATAAAACTCACTGCTAATACTATCTTTTGGAATACAAATGTTAACATTCTTTAGTTTCTGCCATCATCTTCACATACCTACACCCATTTTCGACTCATGCTTGTCTCGCTAAACACATCATCTTCTCCAGTTCCTTCATCAACTACTAGGATCACACCTCCTAAGTTACATCTACATCCTCATACTTAGTTTCCGATCAATAATCTTAAATTCTTACACGCATTGTTTAAACCTACTTATTTACCTCTTATACAACTATCCCCATGAATACATAATCTGCCCAATATGGTTAACGATATTCCAACTTTACTACTTCTAAACTCCTGGGTTCATACTTCTAACTCTAGGTCATATACTATCACAGGATTCTGAGAAAGGATCTGATGGAATATTGTTGAGCCTGTGGGTGATCCCATAACTGTCTACAGGGACGGTCTGAGAAATCCCTATTTCAAGGACTTTGGGCTTTACTATATTTATTAACTTGAAGGTAAGGTGGAGTTGACATGAATGGAGCATGCTAAGAATCTACATAACTTTCTTAATGGACCTTTCTATTGCATTATTTGAGATATGAAAGAAAGGAAATTGTTCCAAAAAATATCTTATAGCTTCTTGTACAAAAATGTGGCTCACAACACAACCATGCACAAGACTCTATTAGATGCAGCTTTCAGGCTTCCTAGGACACTATTAAACCTTAGGCTCTGATACCAAGTTTGTAACGCCCAGATTTTTAAGAATCGAAATGCCACACGGTACTCATAATCCTGAAGGACCATAAGCTAACCCTCTACTTATATCTGTACCTGAGCACTGCATAATATAATATAATAAATATTAAAAACTGGCGGAAACTTGTCATAAGGTTAAAATCATCTAAAATACTCAAAACTGAACACTGAATACTGATACATCTATCTAAAAAGCCTCTAACAGTATGAACTGTGGAGTTGATGTGATATGTCCCCAACTAACTCTATCTACTAAAAATAAAATGAGTCTAATACCATAATAAAATAAGGATCATCCTCGAATGAAGGGGACTCACTGCTACGTCTATTGCTGCTGATTGAGTCTGGACTGCTAAGGGTGCTCTGGATCTCGCGCTTCTGAACCTATGGTATAAGACACCATAGAGTGAGAGAAAAGTATGCATCAGTACTTTGAATATACTGGTATGCTAGATGAGGTAAGGCTAAATGCAAGGTATTATACATGAACATAGCTTAATTGAATGGCATGAGAGTGCTGAATGAGGACATATGCAAGAATGTACAAACCAAAACTAGAATGGCAGTAATATTGAATACAAACTCTAAATACTGGTTTCTGATTACCGAATTACTGATGACTGAGTCTACTAGTATAGATGTCTGAGTTCACTAATACAGAGAGATAGAATAACTGAGTCAATTGATATTGATACCTAATCTTGTTGATACTAATATTGATTTATTATATCTAACATTAAGCCTATATAACGGGTGACCTCTTAGTTAACTGGTAATGAATCCTGATACTTGATAAATAGAATCTAAGATCAAGCCTATATAATGGGTGACCTCTAAGTCTACTGATAAAGAATATGATTGTATGAATCTGAGATCAAGCCTATATAACGGGTGATATCTGAGTCTTCTAATAATGAATATGATTGTCTGAATCTGAGATCAAGCCTATATAATGGGTGATCTCTAAGTCTACTGATAATTAATATGATTGTCTGAATCTGAGATCAAGCCTATATACGGGTGATCTCTAAGAGGTATTCAATCCTAGTATAATGGGTGACTCCTCAGCTGAATTCTTTTACTGAGACTAAATCTGAAACTGAGACTGTAGGAGGTAATCATCTAACCGACATGCCCCTTCTAGCTTCTACGGGGTCCAACCTGTAACCCCAGTTGGAAGGGTATCAGTACCATACCATGGGTAAAGACACTTCTCTATGAACCCAGGATGATATGCCTAATGTAATGGGTGACACCTAGTTGGAGCCAAGCCTAAAATAATAGGTGACTCTGGTGAGGTAGTCAAGCCTAATATGATGGGTGACTCCTCATCCTGCGCTGGCTACGCAGTTCTAGAGTACAGGGATCGATATTAACAACTCTGCCTAAAATAACGGGGAAGTTTTCATCCCTGCCATCGCTCGATGCTAAATCCTACTCCCAACTGAATAGACACAAAACTGATTCTTTGACTGTTCTAGACTGAGTTGAATTTGTTACTGGTCATCTTGCTTGACTGAGCTAATTGAATTTACTTAGTTCTGTTATCTGACTGAATTCTACTAAATTCTTATTAGCATACTGAGTTTCACTGAAGTCTGAACTAAATGCTGGATATTACTGAATACTTTTGAATCATAACTAAATATTGAGTTGGATTAGATTAATAGTGATACTAAATTGAAATAGTACTAAGATTACTGAATTTTCTTAAGTTCTGTACTGGTTGAATTCTATTGATCATAGTATGGCTGAAATTATCTTAAGACCGACTCGGCTCTAAGCACGCAGCTAAATTTTTAGTTATAAATACCCCTAGGACTCGATAGCATAAATAAATAAGATAGGACCACACTTGAGTATCATGACAATGGACTTTCATTCACAACATAATCAATACGATATCTAGTCAATCACTTGAATGTCATAAACATGTAAATGTATAGGGAATGCATACTAATACCTCATAGTTGTTCAATAAGGAATACACATGAATAACAATGCATGTAACTTATCATAATACATTCACTAAGGAATTTCAACAAACGTTTGTCATGCACTAGTTATCACATAATTGGGGATTTCATACTTAACATACTAAAGAGGGCACTATTTTCTTTACTTAAGCATTCAATCAAACATATGGGGAGCATGCTTTGGTTATACCATATACTCTATACCTAATTATCATGAATATATCAATATCATGCAACTTGAAGAGGGTTTATCATGAACATCATACAATTCATCACATACTAGAATCAACTCTTGAAATTGGTAGTCTAAATCATGAATTAAACTCAATAATAACATCAACTTAAATTTCAATTCACATGAATCAAGATAAATAATAAATATAAGATCTTTGAATTTAGAAAAGGATTCTTGAACTTCTTGGGTGGAAGGAACCCAAGAATCAACATCTGCATACCATGTTATATGATCTCAAAAGATTTACAGAGGAATCTTGATGACTTGGGTCTTGATCTATGAACCCTAATGGTTGTTATTGAAGAAAATCCTTAGTCTTGTTCTTGATTTCTTAGCTAGGGTTCTTGCCCGTTTGAAAGAAAATATAATGTTCTTGAGAGAAAAAAGAGGAAAATAATGGAATAAGGGCTTATTGGGCATTTTATTTTGTGTTTAGGGTTGATAGAGGTCATGGGAAAAGTCTAAGATGCCCTTAATCTAAAAATCCCAATTTTTCATGCTGGCGCGATGCGCCATAATCACGCTAGCTTACTGGATATTGGATAATTTAGAAACTTCTTGATGGCGCAATGTGGTGGAAATTGCGTTTCCACCCTGGTTGCAAACTGGAAATACACTACGATGAGGTGGAATCACGGAGGTTCACTGGATTTTAACAATTGCCATTTTGGCTGGCTCCGCGATGCGCTAAAGTACTATGTGGTACACTGTCTCACTAAAATGGCTCTAATTCTTCGCCCGAGTGTTGGATTTGGACGAATTTGGTATCGACGGAAAGCTTATTCAATTCTCCACTTGAAAAAAAGTTAATATTGGGTAAATTATACATGGTTTAAAATATTTCTTACTTGGAAAGTAAGCCCTTACTTTCCTTAAGGATGAAACTCAACTTAAAGAAAATTTGGGGTATTACATTAAGGCTATACCACATGTCGCTCAGGACCCCCAATCTGATGAGAGGTCCTAAGATTCTTTTGAGGAGGTTGAGCAGGAGAAATCATCAGTGGTACCCCAGTCTGAGGAGGGTTCCTCCACTCATACACAACAAATAGATGTACCCCAGTCTAAGGTAGGTACAGTACAGGTTTTCCATGATGTAGAGCAGGAGCAGGCACCCTCACCTACCGCAAATACACCTCCTAAGGAGGGATATTTGAGGTGGTGTGTGGAAGGTTTGCGACATATATATGAGCTTGATAGTATGTTTGGGAGTTAGGTAAACCCACGAGATGTATTTATGAGGAGCATTGGATTAACTTATTAGGGCTAGAGCGGTTACCACAGCTGAGGGTAGCATTTGTCAGATATGAACTGCAGTAAATGACTAGGCTACTCATTTCTTATAACTTAGCTATGGTGCAGAAGTTTTATGCATCTTACATATTTGACATAATCCTTCCCATGCGCCATTATTCAGTCTTTATTAGATTTGTACGACAACACAACTTTATCACACACTACTCAGAGGGGTCAAAGTTGATATTAGAGAGAAGACTATCCTTAGATTCATATTTGGCCAAAATTATATTGCACCTGTATCTACAGTTGAGTGCGACCATAGATTAAGGATTGCACGAGATCTTTACATTATATGAGAAACTGGGCATAGAGCTGAGAGGGTTGAGATAGCTAGGTGTATAGACAATTATATTTAACCACAGGTTGATGAGACCTCTTAGACTAAAGGGAAAGTTGTGATAAAGAAAGGCCTGTTGACACTTGAGGCTAAATTTTGGTGGTTTCTAATTAGATACCACCTGCTACCCACTGCTTCAAATAATACATTGACATGGGAGGAAGTTGAACTAGTTGCCTACTTGATGGCTGGTTATGATATTGATTTTGTTGTCATCCTCAGGTATGAGTTTCACAATCAAGACTTTGGTGAGCTGATTAACCTTCCATTACATTGTATAATCCAGAGGCTATGTGATAAGACAGATATGCCTAAGTTACCACGTATTGATAAGAGGGTGATTGCAACTATGATTGTGAAGATGCAGACCATGAACGGTCTAGCATGTCCAGACACTTCTAGGAGATCTAGACAGTATGCAATAGTACCACAAGCCTAGTCTGAGGGACCGATAATTTCTACATAGCCTGATGAGGCACATATAAATAATGCAGGTGTTGATGTTGATTTGGAGATTAGGGAGTAGAGAAATAATCTGAATTTGAGTACACAGGGTGAGAAGATACAGGCTACTTTTTCTTTAGCCCCGATTTCAATCTCAGAGTCGGTTAGTGCATCTATAAAACATGTTCACCCATCCACTACAACTCATGAAATTGGTATGATTACTATATCTAGTGAGTTTTTACAGAGCCTATATCCAGAGGTCCACAGTCGCTTGGTTGAAGGTTGTCAAGACTTAGATGACTACCCTCTTTGGGCAAATAAGAACAGGGGTCAGGACTAGATTTGAGTAGGCCAAGGCTAGATGGGAGACTACTCAGAGAGACACACTATTAGAACTATGTGTTTATTTTTAGACACTGATTGATGAGCTAGAAAGATAGGTTATATCCCGATATATAGAGATAGGTATGCTAGATCTGTTTTAGATGAGGGAGGATTTTGATATCCTACAAACAAGGGTATTCTTTTTTTTAAGATACGCGTAGTAGCTACTATCTAAAAAATACCCCCTGTAGTCAAGATATCACCTCTGTATGTACCGATATAGTTTAACATCTTTAAGAAGGATGAGGATGAGGTCTCACCAATTGGGACCAAAAGAGGTCACCTACATAATTTATAGGATCCTGTTATGACAGAGGAGGAGGCCCATAAAAAGGTCAGACTTGATTCTTTAGAGACTGCATTCGTTGATAGGAAAAATCATGACACTATCACAGTGGGTGCATCATCCAGTAGTGCGCCACTACCACCACCGTCTCTGCCATTTTATATGCCCCTATCTGGGGATTCTCCTAACTCGGGTGCCCAGTGCATCCTAGGTATGTTCTCACTTCCATATTTTTTATTTTTTTTTAGCACATTGAGGACAGTGCACAACTTTTATTTAGGGGTGGCATACCTTGCCATTGCAGGATTTTATTGTTGTGCTTTTTTTCTTGTCGGTCGCGATATGGTTATAGAACCAGCATATCTAGGATAATTATATGTTGTATTTTGTTTTTTTCTTTTTGTATTGTGATGTTTGTAATAAAGAGATTTTGAGTATTTAGGACAATAGTCTTATTTTGACTAATTTTTGATACCCCTCTAAAAATTTATGTTATAAGAATTGTGTTGATGTACATATGTGTGATCTTTGTGGATCTTGTTATGTCATTTGTATTAGGGACATGATAATCATTTTCTAACAATTGCACGAAGTGGATAGGTAATAGTTGGTGCTATTGACTCTATGTTATGTATGTGTGAGATACTACTTAGTTCCCTTTGTATGTTAAATTCAGAACATGCCTGGTTAGTCCTTCCAAGGTTAAAAGATAGTTAGGATAGGATCGTAGTCTATTTTTTATTTTAGTCCACTTTTTGCCTAAATAATTTTCCATGTGTGAATTGTATCCCTTGATCCATGTTTTGAGCCTTATAAGCCTATCTTTCTTGCTTCACTATTCACCTTCCAATTTACATTACAATGAACATATTGACCCTGTTCCTCCTTGGATAGTATACATCTTTACATAGGCAAAAAACCTAAGTTGAGGGTGGCTATCATAGGGGTTCATAGTATAAAATGGGTATAAAGAAGGGTAAAATTAGAAAAAAAGAAAGTAGGGCAAGGTGTGGTGCAAAAGAAAATGAAAAAGAAAAGAAAAAATGATGAAAAATAAAAATAAAGAATAAAAGACCTCACCCAACCTGAATGTACAATAAATGTATAAAAGGGAGAAATAAGAGTGGAATAAAAAAGAAATTAGCTAGTAAGTGAGACCCCAAAGTTAGTGTTGTGACAAGGAGGATTAGTCGATTTAAATGTCCATATCTATCATACCATCCCTAAGCCTACATTACAAGCTAAGAAAAGTCCTATAGTGTTCCTGACCTAACTATCTGAATATTAAGGTAAAAAAAATAAGGGCAAGCCTATGGTATTTGTCATGCATTGATTGGAACATCTTTGCTGAGTGTGAGTGTCTGTTGATTCTCCTTGCATTGACAAACATATTTCATGAATGAGTGGAACATCTTTGTTGTGATAGCACTTGAGTTATGTTGCTAGCTATTTGCCTGTTTCGGGCTATGTAATTTGTACATATGAATGGTTATCTATTGCTAATGATATGCCATAGCTTGATTCCTTTGTGTCACATTGTTGTGCTTTATATTCATACACGGTTTTGAAAAGAGATATAGGAGGGGATGTTATGATTTGAGATAAATGTGATGACTGACTGCCTTGAATATCTTAGATTCTCTTAGTTAAGTGTCATTTTTGTTTTGTTGTGTTTTGTTGCCTCAGGATATGCAAACATTCTAAGTTGAGGGTTTTGATGCTTATTTTCAATATTTTCTAAGCAATTTTGATGCTTAAAACAAGGAAAATATGCAAGTTTCTGAGTCCTTTTTGTTAGATTTTATCTGTTCTGGGTATGTTTTGTAGCAGACCATATTTTTGATGATAAGTTTGTGAAAATAATGAAAGAAAGAGTTTTTGTACACTTTTTGAGTAATTATGGATGATTGGGATGTTTTCCAGCTTAATTGTGATCAATGCATGTTTGAGAGTTGAAGAAGATCTAAGAAACTTACTCTCGGTACTTACTAATTTGACCTATGGACTGTATGTACACCTATGGACCGCATGAAGGCAAAGCGGGGTGCTTATCACCAAAAAATACTGAGAGCTAAATTGCACAAAAAATGTCCATCCTCTACCTGCAGTCTGCACCAGAGGCCCTATGCCAGACCATAGGTACCACCTGCGCCCTACCAAACCACAGGTACAGGGAGCAGGTGGCCACCGACTCTGTTTTCTTCTATTTGTCTAGGCTTAGTTTTTAGGGTTTTCTCATTTACTATAAATACTCCTTATGTACTTTTTAGTAGAGATTACACACTTTGAACACTTAGAAATATATTTTGATTTCAAGATCCATCTTCGATCTTGGGATTTTATTGTATTGACTTTGAATGATTATTCAGTTTAAGGTTGTGGGTTTTCTTTCATCTTATCATTATGATTTAATCTTTTCTTTCCAATATGAATGTTCTTGATTTCTTTACAATCATGAGCGACTAAAACTCATAGCTAGGGTTGTGGGAACCCTGGAAAATTGATGAAGTAGGGGAAGTGCAATTGTTAATTTAAGCTAATACCCATGGCATGCATTGCTTTATCTTCGTTATGATTGATTTCTTAATGGGTGAACACATTAGGATCCCTCCTATATATTGCTACTTACTTCAAAAGAGGAGTTGTGACTAGGAAAAGATAAAGACAATAGTAATTTGGGAGTTAATTTCTGATCCATTGCAGTACAATAGAATAGAGTGAATGGTCATTAGCTTCTATCTAAAAACTTGAGACTCAAAAGGTAATTGTTAACTGGAATCAGGATATGGTTTAGTAATGCGACACCCCGAGACTCAAAAGGTAAAATGTAAAATCCTCTTACTCATCCAAAACAATGTAGGTGATACATAACTTATCAGTTCTGGATGTAAGGTATTGGGTTTGTTCAATAACGCATGATAAGCCTACGGAGTTGAGAAACCAGGGGAATATAATCCTAGTGTTCACCTATGATTGATTTTCAACCAAATTAATATTATTCTTTGTTTAAGACGACTACAAACAAATCCCCCATTAACTTTTAATTATTTTCCCATAGACTTCAACCACTAGGATCTAGCAAACCATGTGTTCCCTTGGGATTTGACCCCAACCTTAGTTGGGTTACTATATCTTGATAGCGACCGGTACCATCATCTAAAAAGAGGTATTGCTTGGACGTCATCAGATTTCTACAAGGCAATCAATTATGGGTTTCAAGAGTGAATCTCTCCATATTCATTGGTGTCAAAGGCATGTTACTCCTCCCTCATTGTTTGTTCAACTAAAAGCATATTTTAATGAATGGTTTTCATGATATTATTCTGATATTGTTTTGGTTTTGAAATAGATGCTGGGGGTTTTGGTTATTCATGGTTGGATAAAGTTTCCCAATTCCTACTTATGATTTTCGTGTTATAATTATGATTTGAATATGTGGTTGCATGTGAATGGTCAATTGATACTTGGTTTGGATTTTTTAAATTATATGCCATTAGCATGCTTGTCAAAATGCCAATCAAAATGATTTTATCCCACTGTTTGACTGTTCTTGAAATTCTTGCATTGCATCAAAGGTAATGGAACCTAAATTTGGTAGGATGGTTTTAAATGGTATGGAAAAGGCCTTGGTGGCCATGGTTTTTGTTTAATTGTAAACTTTGGAGTCAAATTGGTTTAGTGTCTTTATTATGGCATAAATGTATTGACTTGCAAGCTCTAATTTTTATATGACGATACCAATGGTTAATGTCCAATTAAAAAGACTCTTATGTAAATGGTTGGTTATGTGTGAATGGTTTTAATATGGGCTTAAAGATGGATATGTTAGCAAAGTTGCAGAAGGTGGAGATCCCTAGGGGACCAAAATTTAAAGTTATGGAAGGTGGAGATCCCAAGGGGACCAAAATTGAAAACTCATGTTTGTCGATATGAGGTTTGTTCTTGGTGACCATGTACATGATGTCACACTTATGTTTTGATAGATGTACTAGTCATCTTAGTTTTTTCTCCGATTCATGCGACTAACACATACCGATGCCTTTTCAGCAGGTGAGTTAAACCCATATATCAAGTGGGTGGATTTAGTATGAAAGAGATATCCAACCCAGGTTAAAGGTTTTAAATACATGCTAAACCCAGTTCCCTTTCCTGGCATGTTATATATAAATATATATGTATGTATGTGATTGCATATGGTTATTTACATTGGTTATTAATAATGGCATCTTTGGGTGATGTATCCCTACGCGATGCAGGAACTATACATACTAGTCCTCCTGCTTAGTGACTTGGATTTTGGGATAGCTTTATGTCAGACTGAAGTGGTAAGATTCCATACTCTAGAAGACTCTATTTCATACTATGGACTTCTTTCATTTATCTTTGTTTCTTGGACTTTGGTTTTGGATATGGTAGGGGACATGTCCAGATCAAATATTCTTTAATTTCGAATAGAGGCTTTATGGGACTACTATAGGCATGGGCAGTGTCGGTATTGGTGTTACCCTTGTTATTGGTATTAGCATTGGGGTTGACACTGGTTTGACATTTGGTTGGATATTTGGTTGGTCATGGTTATGGATTTAATTAAATGTCTTTTAATTATTGTTGTGTTATCTTGTTTATGTTTGGAATTCATCCGATATTGGGTAAAGAGCAGTTATAGTTGGGTATTGGGGGCGGTATCTGGTCCTGATCAGACGTGAAATGCCTGACATGACTAGGCCCTGGTTTAGGTTATGTCAGATTGATATTAGAGCCCTAGGTTCATGGTCAATTGGGAGTTCATAAATTCGTGTGGAGTAGAGTCTCTTTTAAGGATGTGTAGTGCACCGCACTTATGAGGGAGAGGCTACAAAGCATTCAATAATGTTTCTCTTTCTTATGTTTTGTTTTCAAGCTATAGAGTCTAAGGTCTTGAAATATTCTCTAATTCTTGTTTATTTGCTTTTCTGATCATCCCTCTTCGATGATCTAAAGCTCACAAGAACTCATTTGTCCTACCTGAGGACAATGTTCATAGGATTCATTGTACTTATGGGGTCCATACTCGATCTAGGAATCCTGACTCGATCTTGGGGTCCAGTTCCTAATTGCCCTCACGGAGTTCCACTGATTCCCTCCAGTCCTTCTCGAGCCCTTCAGTCTAATATGATGAATGCATATTTTTGTTAATCTATCCATATGTTGTCTTAGTTTGTAGTTTCTCAAGATGAGTGTGGTACTTTTGTTACTCCAACAAGTTTCTAGTTGCCTCTTCATCAACTTTGGCACCAATGGGTACACCATCTAGTTCTTGCACTGGTCGGAATCGTTGTTATACTCTCACTACCCGTTAGGAGTTCAAGGCATTACCTAATATTATGACTGGTATGTTTAAATTCTTTTCCCATGATGTGTAATGTTTACTTGATCTGGGATCCACTCTTTTTTATGTGACCCCATTTGTGGCTGTGCATTTTTGTTTTGCTCCTAAGTGTATTTCAGACCCTTTTCTTATTTCACCCCAGTCAGTGATGCTATAGGGGTTTTTTGGTATCTGTGGGTGGTCGGGAGACTCTGGTGGATTTATTTGAATTAGACATAATTGATTTTGATGTAATATTAGGGATGGATTGGTTTCACTCATGCTATGCTTCTATAGACTGTCGAACCTATAAGGTTATCTTTAAATTCCCTAATGACTCCGTTGTTGATTAGGAGGGCGGTTCCCAATATCCTAAGGGAAAGTTCATATCGTAACTTAAAGCTCAAAGATTAATATCCAAGGGGTGTTTCTATCACTAGTTCAGGTTAAAGATTCTAACTCGGACGGTTCATCTTTGCATTCCGTCCCATTGGTAAATAAATTTCGTGAGGTTTTCCCTAATAACCTTCCTAGTGTTCCTCCTGATAGGTAGATTGAGTTTCGTATTGATCTAATTTTGGACACCTGATCAATCTTTATTCCTTTGTATAGAATGGCTCCAGCTAAGTTGAAAGAGCTAAAGGAGAAATTCAAGGATATTTTAGACAAGGCTTTCATCCGTCCTAGTATGTCCCCATAGCATGCACCAGTATTATTTATGTGTAAGAAGGATGGTTCCCTTCGGGTATGCATTGATTACCGATAGTTGAATAAGGTAACTGTAAAGATTAAGTATCCGCTTCCAAGGATAGATTATTTGTTTAATCAGCTGCAGGGTGCTAAATTTTTCTCCAAGATTGATCTTCTATCTGGGTATCATCAGTTAAAGATTAGGGAGGTAGATATCACTAAGACTACCTGCCATACTTGGTATGGTAATTTTGAGTTCCTGGTTATGTCTTTTGGGGCAACCAATGCCCCGGTGGCATTTATGGATTTGATGAATACGGTCTTCTGTCGGTTTCTAGATTTATTCATTACTGTATTCATAGATGACATAGTGATCACCTCTGCACTGTATTGCAAACCCTAAAGGAGAAGCAGTTGTATGCTAAATTTTTGAAATATGAATTTTGGTTGAATGTTGTCACTTTTCTAGGTCATATCATTTCTAGTGAAGGGATCATGGTGGATTCATAGAAAGTTTTAGTGGTAAAAAAGTGGCCTAGACCCATGAATTAATTGATATTCAGAGTTATCTAGCTACTACAGAAGGTTTGTGGAAAGTTATATTCTATGGCATCCTAGTTGACTAAGTTAACTCAGAAGAAGGTAAAATTCTTGTGGTCTGATGGTTGTGAGGGTTATTTTAAAAAGCTAAAGGATAAGCTTACTTCAGCTCTGGTTTTGACATTGATGGAAGGTATGGATAGGTGTTGCTATATTTTGATGCATCCCGTGTAGGATTTGGTTGCATTTTGATGCAGCATGGCAATGTGATAGCTTATGCCTCTAGACAGTTGAAGGTGCATGAGAAGAATTATCCGACCCATGAGTTGGAATTATTAGTTGTGGTGTTCGTGTTGAAAATCTAGCATCACTATTTGTATAAAGTGCATGTGGATATCTTTTATGATCATAAGAGCCTGCAGTATGTGTTTAATCAGAAGGAGCTCAACCTCAGTCAAAGAAAATGGCTTGAGCTTCCCAAGGACTTTAAAAAAAGTCTTCACTACCACATTGGTAAAGCTAACAGGGTTGCTGATGCCCTTAGCCGGTTATCCATCAGGAGTCTGGATCATGTGGATAAGGAGAAGTAGGAGTTGGTGAAGGATATTCACCATTTTTACCTTGGAATTTGCCTCTTAGACTTTGAGGAGGATGGAATATTTGTACAGGAGGTGGAGCAGTCATTTTTTGGTGCTGAAATAAAGGAAAAACAGATATTAGATCCTGTCCTTATAAGGATCAAGGGTGATGTAGGTGGGCAGAAGGTAATGGCCTTCGAGAAAAATGGTGATGGTACCTTGCGGTACCAAGGGATATTATGTGTTCTCTATGTTGATGGTTTGCGAGAGAGGATCTTGGCTAAGGTGCATGAGTCACGCTATGTTGTTCACCCTGGTTCAACAAAAATGTACCATGACTTTAAAGAGATGTATTGGTTGAATAATATGAAGCAGGACGTGGCTAGTTTTATAGATAAGTTCATGGTGTGCCAACAAGTGAAAGTTGAGCACATAAGGCCCAGAGGATTCTGCCAAGTGATTGAGTTACCTGTGTGGAAGTGAAAAGTGATCAATATGGATTTTGTTACTGATCTTCCTCTATCTTGGAATCAGTTTGATTTGATTCGTGTCATCGTGGATAGAATTATAAAGTCGGCTTACTTCTTGCTAGTGAGGACTAACTTCTTGGCTGAGTATTATGCAAGGTTGTACCTTCAAGAGATTGTGAAGTTGCTTGGGGTACCAGTTTCTATCATCTCTGATCGTGGTACGTTGTTCTCATCTCACTTTTGGTGGTCCTTTAAGAATGGTTTGGAGACCAAGGTGAGTCTTTCTACAGCTTTTCACCCATAGTCAAATGCGCAAGCAGAAAGGACTATTCAGATGTTGCAGGATATGCTTCGAGCTTGCGTGATTTGCTATAGTTGTAGCTGGGTGGAGCCTTTGCATCTTATAAAGTTTGCCTACAATATTAACCATCACTCTAGTATTGGGATGGCTCCATTTGAGGCATTGTATGGTAGGAGATGTAGGTCTTTGATTGAGTTGTTCAAGGTTCGTGAGGTGGATATATTTGGCCTAGATTTGGTTCACAAAGCCATAGAGAAGGTGAAGGTGATTTGGGATAGATTTAAGGTTGCGTAAAGTCACTAAAAGTCCTATGCGGATGTGAGGCAAAAGAACTTGGAGTTTGAGGTTGGGGATAGTGTATTCTAGATGGTATCTCCCATGAAGGGAGTGATGCAGTTCTGGAAGAAGGGGAAGATCAATCCCCAGTATGTTGGTCCATACTTAATTTTGAGAAAGGTTGGAAATATTGTGTATGAGTTGGAGTTTCCTTCTAATTTGAGTGTTATTAACCCGATATTCTATGTTTCGATATTAAGGAAGTATAAGTGTGATCTATTGTAAATTATGCCTATCAAGGATATTGGTATTTCGTATTTCCTATCTTATGAGGGGATCTCGATAGAGATCTTGGATTGGTAGGTTTATGTATTGCGTACCAAGGACGTGGCCTTGGTAAAGGTTCTACATAGGAACCACAAAGTGGAAGAGGTTACATAGGAAGTTGAAGAAGACATGAAGTCCAAGTATCCGTTCCTATTTTCTACTTCAAAAATTTATGCATAAGGTATGTATTCTTCTTAACATCTTTGTTTTCTAACTTAGTTAAAGAAAAGATTGAATTCCTAGCATTCTAACTTATTTAAAGGTAAGAGTAGAGGTATGTGAAGTCCAAATTACGCTTGCAGTACCTTGTATTATTATTCAAGCATGAATGATCCAAGTGGGGGAGAATTAAAACACCCTGGGTTTTGGACCTTGGAAATTTCCTAATCTTTGAGCTCACTGGTCTTGTAATAACTCATTATACGAGTCATATGGTATGGGTATGGGTGAGGTGATCCTACTCGTGAGGTGTCCAGTGATTATTGGTTGGATTTTTATGGTGGGTACGGTTTGGTGGTATGAGTCGTATGGTTTGGTAAAGGGTCGTTGGGTTGATCCTTCACTTAATCTGAAACTTAGTAACTTGACTTGGCTCTGAGTACGAGTGGCTTACTAAGAGTCATGATGATAGGGTACGAGTGCTATAGTCTAATCATATGTTGTCTAGTGTCAACCCCTTTGTATTTTATCTTAGGTATGACTGGTTCGTACTAGTCATATGATTTGGGCAAGAGTTGGGGCAATGGAGTCATATGGTGGATAGTGTGTAGGTGTCCAACCTTCTATTCTGGTTATGACTTGATGGTACCGGTCGTATGTTGTGGTGATGAGTTGAGGGGCAAATCATACCTACCTGCGGTGATTTTATAGTTTTAAGTTGGGGTATTCTGGAAATTTCTTAAATTACTCTTAAAAATCTCTTAAAATATCTATCAAGCTCTTGGTTTAAGAAAAGGCTAGGGTTTTTACAAGTCAATCAATTAGGGGTTTTCAAGAGTGAATCTCTCCATCTTCCTTGGTGTCTAAGGCATGTTAATCCTCCCTCATTGTTATTTCAACGAATGATTTTCATAATATTATTATGGTATTGTTTTTGTTTTAAAGTAGATATTTGGGGTTTTGGTTGGATAATGTTTCACATGTCTTTCTTATGGTTTTTCGTGTTATAATTATGATTTGAACATGTAGTTGCATGTGAATGGTCAATTGATACTTGGTTTGGCTTTTGGAAATTATATGCCCTTAAAATGTTTGTTAAAATGCCCATGAAAATGATTTTGTCGTATAGTTTGACTATTCTTGTAATCTTTGCATTGCATCAAAGGTAATGGAACCTAAATTGGTTTGGATTGTTCTAAATGGTTTTGAAAATGCCTTGGTTGCCATGATTTTTGTTTAATTGGAAACTTTGGAATCAAATTGATTTAGTGGATTTGGTGTGACATAAATGGATAGACTTGCAAGCTCTAACTTTTATATTACGATTGCAAAAGTTAATACCTAATTAAAAAGACTCCTTGGTAAATGGTTGTTCTTTGTGAATGGTTTTAATATGGGCTTAAAAAGGGATATGTTAGCAAAGTCGTGAAAGGCAGAGGTCTCGGGGGACCAAATTTGGAAACTCATGTTTGCCGATGTGATGTTTGGTCTTTGTGACCATATGCATGATGTCATACTTATGTTTTGGGAGATGTACTAGTCATCTCAGGTTTTTCTCCAGTACGTGTGGCTAACATACACCGGGACCCTTTCAGCAGGGGGAGTTGAACTCATATAGCTCATGGGTGGATTTAGGATGGTAGAGCTATACAAACCAGGCTAAAGGTTTTAAATGCATGCTAAACCCGATTCCCTTTTCCGGCATGGTATATATATGTGTGTGAGTATGTATGTGATTGCTTATGGTTATTTACTTTGGTTTTGAATTATGTAATTATTGTATCCTTATTCTTGAGTACATTCTAGCATTCATTCCGCTAACCATTTTCGGGGCGTTGTATCCCCATACGATACAGGAACCGACCTTGTAACTCCTCCTACTCAGTGACTTTGATTCGAGGATAGCTTTGTGTCAGACTGAAGTGGTGAGATTCCATACTCCAGAAGACTCCATTTCATGCTATGGATTTCTTTCATTTATTTTTGTTTCTTGGACTTTTGTTTTGGCTATGGTCGGGGGCATGTTCCGATCGGATGTTTTTTTATTATGGATAGAGGCTTTGTGGGACTAATATGGGCATAGGCAGTGTTGATATTGGTATCATCATTTTTATTGGTATTAGCATTAGGGTTGACACCAGTTGGACATTTGGTCGGATATTTGGTTGTCATGGTTATGGATTTGATTAAATATCCTTCAATTATTGTTGTGTTATCTTGTTATATTTTTGGAATTCATCCTACATAGGGTACAGGGCAGTTATGGTTGGGTATTAGGGGCGGTTTCCTATCTTGGTCGGACATGAGATGCCTAACACGACAAGGCCCTGGTTTGAGTCTTGTCACTCACGTACCAGTACATCCAAAGTACTAACCGCATACTCTCTTTTGTGTTGTATTAATTTCACCATATAGGTTGGGATGCTTAGTTCCCTGATAGCCCTTATCCAGCTCAGTGCCTCTCAGCAGCAGTAATGGTGAGTCCTCATCCATCGAGGAAAATTTATGTTCAGTTACTTTTAGTATTTATGTCATTTAAGATAGTAGGAGTTAGTTGGGGGTTTGTCATGTCAACTCCATATGTCTTAGAGGCTTTTAGACTAGATGTTTAGATATTTAGATATTCAGACTAGACTTTCAGCTACTTAGACTTGTTTTTTATTTTTTCCATAATTCAAACATGTTGGTATTTACTTTAGTTTTATATCTTACCAGAATTTTATCTATTTAACTTTCGGACATGATGTTTCATTATTACATTACTCAGTGCTTAAAGAAGATACCAAATCATGGGTTATATTGGGTTCACTTGTGGTTTTATGTACTGTGTTACAACTAGGGGGTATCTTAGGGTTGTGACATTTATAAAGGTCCAAACTTTTTACTTTAAGTAATAGTTTAGCCTAATATAGAAGAGAATTCAGACATGTTGGTATTTACTTTAGTTTTATATCGTACTAGAATTTTATCTATTTAACTTCCGGACATGATGTTTCATTATTACATTACTCAGTGCTCAAAGCAGGTACCAAATCATGGGTTATATTGGGTTCACTTGTGGCTCTAAGTACTGTGTTACAACAAGGGGTATCTTAGGGTCGTGACATTTATAGAGGTCCAAACTTTTTACTTTAAGAAATAGTTTAGCCTAATATAGAAGAGAATTAATTATATTTTTCTTTTAAAAAAAGTAAAAGTAATTATGGTATTACTTTGACTTTACATAAAAAAAAACTAAAACTCAAATATGGTAAGAAAATTAGTTCAAATATCCTGACCACCACCTCCACCATCTTTGGCCTCACATTCTTGGCCTACTCGTCAATATAAAGTATATAGTAAATACATAGATCTCGTATACAATCCGACTAGTGACATGGATTGATAATGGGGAGGGTCACCTGGCAAACACGCCGCCATATGATTTAACTTTAATATTGCAGATATTAACTTAAGAATTTTATGATTTATTGTAAGAATTATATAAATATTTTGTGAATGTATGTGAAGTTTGAAGCAAATTTTTGTAACATATGACTTATGTAACTTTTTCATTCAATTTTGAAGTAGTTTCAAATTGAGTTTGATGCAACGACGTGGATCAGAGGTTTTAATTAGTATATTTATTTTTTGTTGTTTGGTGGATATTTGGCAGCACTTTGAGCTTGGATTAATTGTTTATGTTGTCTATTTATTATTTTGATTGAATTGGCAGGTTACAACTGCAAAGATAACATTTTTATTTAGATTTCTCCTTGTTAGCAAGGGTGTTATATATCATGAGAATAAGTACAAGAGGACCTTACCTCAACATACAATATAACTATTACACTTTTATCCTTCACAAATGCAGGGTTAAGAGTTCTATCAACAAAATAACCCCTACGCAAGTATAAAAAAAGAGAATGATCTAGCAAAGAAGTTTGCCTTGTCATATTTGAGACTAATGGATGGCATCTGACTTCTATCCAATCGATAGTGACCTTTTTCCCCATTAGGAATTTGTTGAAAGGAGCCAAAAATATCGCTAATTTAACTCGATTTAGCTATGTTATCCAAGTAATTCAAAACTTTATTGACCTATCTTAGGCATTGTACGACTCTAACAATGGCTTGTATCCTTATTTCTTGAATCTTCTCAATGGTGAAGCTGAGCTTATAGCTGCATTGCCTTTCTCCCTCAATCATTTGAAAAAAAAACTTTGAGTCGATCTCCAAAAATAAGTAACTTAGATTTCTTTGTAAGTACGATTACAATCCTTTTTGAGTTGTCAGTTCTTCCTCTTTTATGATATTATTACATTTCAAAGGGGATGAGAAAGTCATTGTGAGTTCACCCCTATAATCTCTCAAAGTTCCTCCCATAACTCCTCTTCTAGTAGTTGTACTAAAGCTCCCATCCATGTTTATCTTTAGAGTCCCATTTATTGAGAATTCCTAGCATACTGGAAAGAATTTAATAATCGATTTCAATTTGAGAAAATCATCAAAAAAATGTGGTCCAAGGTAGTGTCAAAACTAAGTTGGGAAAAGTCTTATTAACAACACTTTGTATATTCCAGCAAATGTGATGAACCATCATATATTTGTTGAAGATTCTCTTGTTCCCATATTTGCATCCGCAACTCTATTTCCAGATTTCTCAACAAATAAAAGTAGGAATTGATTGTAGAACCAAATGATGCATCGTGTTCTTGGGATTCTTCTTCCACCATTCATAAATCATGTGTAAAATGGTTTCTGTGCGTCCTCTGATTTCCAATGTCTATCCAAAGTGATTCCAAGTATGTTCGACTGCTTCTTCGTGCATAAAAACATATTGGATGGACTGTATTCTCAGGATAGTGCAACATTTACAAGTTGACTTCTTGCAGAGCCCAAATCTTACAAAAATAACATTTTGGTGTTAGTTTTTGTGTAGTAAACAAAACTCCTGAATTCCATTTTCCAAGAAAATACAACAATAACGAGCCATATGGGAGCTTAACAAGTCATTATTTAGGAAACAAAATTCATACAGAAAATGGATCTCACGATAGGTATTCTTAAAATAAATAATTTAATATATATAGATATATAACAGATAACAATCCTATTCCAAAAAATATAATCAAAATGTGTAAACTAAATATGGATGAGATATCAATTAAATAAACTTAATTGAAATCAATTCAAACGCGAAAATAAAGGATAGGGGAGAAATAAGAGATAATTAGTGAAGAAAGAGAGGCTTAATTGAATCAACAACTAAACTGAGGGGTGGGGAAAGAGAAATTTATTTCAATGATAATAAAGAAACCCAAATTTAATTCAAAAATGAGTAACTCATATAAAAATAAAGGTTAAGAAATTCTAAATCAATATTCGGAATCCACCCATCACTAAACTAGAATTAGCTAAACAAATCTATCCTAAATGGAATCCACCCTTGAACTATACTCTCAAAGGAATTTCTTCAAATCACAAGAAAAAATATTCTAAGAAATACAATAATAGCCCAAAAGTGACAATTTCGAAAATAATACACAAGGGCCATTCCTGATTGTCCAAGTTGCATCTTGCTCACCTATGGACTTGTGTATATATTTCTCCATTTCTTTCTTTGGGATCTAAGATAATATTCATATTTGGAATCCCCCCTAGTGTGCTCCTAGCTAACCATTCTCATATCATCCTCCCCTTCTTCAAAAGAATTTGTCCTCAAATCTGAATCTTGCAAAAATATAGGAAAGACAAGCAATAAAAAGGTCCTCGTAGTATGAGGGTTAGTACCATAGTTAGAATAAAAATCATTGTACCAAGGGGGTATAATCTCAATAAACAACCAAGAATCTCTCATTATCTTGACCATTAAGTCCATAGTTGGAGCACAAGGAAATTGTTTATTCCACTGATCAAGAAAATGGGTCCATCCCAAAGATGGTACCTCTACCCCCCAAAAGGTAAATAAATTCATGTCTAGGTGTAAGCTTGTAAAAAAAGGTAGATCCAAGTTATGTCCTTCCCAAACAATCTTGGATTTTTGTATGAATAGTTTGATTTATTTGATGTTATTTCTAATCATGAGCGGTTAAGGTCTTTAGCTAGGGTTATGGGAATCTTGTAATCAACAATCTAAACTCTAGGTTTCTGAGTTTATATTAAAGTTGTTTTTATATCCTATTCTCTTCATTTATAATGTATTCTCATGGTTGCAAACTTAAGAGTGTGCCATAAAACACAACTTGCTTGAACAAAGAAGTATTTGTTTGGAAAGGAGAGTAGTGACAAGGATTTAGAGTTTTCGACCTCTAACTTACAAGTTAATGCCTTAATCGGATTAATATATTGGAGATCATTTATAGTTGTCTTTATCACTTTAGGTTTGATAGAATTAAAGTGGATCTTTCCTTAAAGGTTGACAAACACTTGGATTGAATTTCCAAATATGTTTCTCTATAAGTACAACTTATTTATGAATTCATATAACCCATAGTTGGAAAGTATTGAAATAACAAGGTGAACATAACCCTAGTTTACTATTTTTCTATTTTCAAATATTACAAGAAGTTTCTCATTGTTTTCAAACTGGAATAACTAAAGTAACCCTTGAATCAAACCCACTTTATTTTGTGGAAACATATGATTAAAAGTCAAGTAATCTACATACAACTTAATTAGCACTCTATTCCCTGTGGGATTCAACCCCAACCTAGTTGGGTTATATATTTGACAACTACCGCTTACTCTCTTGTAAGAGAAGTGTAATTTGAATGTAATTAATTTTGGAGACATTGCTAGGGAATATGATTGTTAACTAAGTTTATGTGCATTAACTGACTCTTAGTCAAGTTTCCTAATCTTTACTTTTGTTTGTTATTTTGTAATTGCAGGCTATTGATTGTGTATGCCACATACACGACAGTCAATCGAGCCTCTAGCACATTATGATCCTGAATTTCAAAAGACATTTAGAAGGAACATGGAAGCACATCATGAGGCAGATAGGTTGGCCGCATTAGCCAATGCTCAAGTAAACCGGCAGAACATTGATGAACTAGGTCATGTAAGAAATGTAGATGATGATGACCTGGGAGATTTTATGTTGGTTGACACAATAAATAGGAGGTGTACATATAATGTTGCACCAGTTAACCATAATCAGCAAGTATGAGGCAGAGGACTCCAACAACTTGTGGTGAAATTTGATTTAGATGATGATCATAAAGTTGATTTAGATGGAACTGGTTCTATTGGAGAAATCATTGCACCACCATTGGCTGTTGGGTGAAATTTAATAACATGATCACAATGATCCAACTTCTCAACTTGAAGGGGTTATTTGGTTGACGACCAGGGGATGATCCTAATATGTATTTGGTGAACTTTATCAACTTTTTCAAGTCATTTGACAATCCTAAAGTAGGGAAAAATGTCATTCATTTGGGATTATTTCCTTTGTCTCCGTCTTGGGAGGCAACTCTATGGTTGAATGAGCTAGCACCGAATTCTATAACAAACTGGAGGCAATTGAAAGGAACTTTCCTAGAAAGTCTCTCTCTGCCTTCCAGGATTTTTCAATGAGATATGAGATCAGGAACTTCAGGTAACTACCGAATGAGGACCTTCATGTAATATGGATGAGATTTAAGAAAAAATTAACACAGTGTCCAAAACACAAGCTGAATGAAGAGCATCTAATGGAGACGTTCTATAGGGCTTTGAATTCCATTACAAAGGCAGTATAGATAATACAGAAAAGAGAGTTTTCATGGATCTCATTTTCACCAAGGCTTTGGAGATGTTGGAGAAAATGGCTAAGATAAGTAGGTCTGGGAATACTAAGAATTATGAGGTAAAAATCTGTAACACCCCATATTCAAGTACGTGTATTGGCGTATTCAAGTACGTGTATTGGTATTATTTATATGGAATTAATTTTTTATTTTATTTATACTGGAATTTGCCCATCGATGGTTCCATGCGAAGGTTATTGAATAAGATTTCCAACGATATAAAGATTTCCAAAAACGGATAGGTCTCAGATATAATCGATCACATTCGAAACAATAAAACGGTGGCCGGGATATTTGGGAATAGTAAATGTGCTGGAAAATTTCCAGCACACAAACTACTGAGGCCAACCGAATTTTTGGGTCAAATTCGAATGATCATAACTCCCTTAATATAATGAAAAGGGATATATGCAACCTATGAAAAGAAAGATCTTTGAGTCTTCTTTCCAATGCAATTGGTTTCATCCAAATCCAATGTCTGAGTAAGGAGTTATACTCGTTTTACTTCAGCCTATCAAAACAGATTTTTAGGGTCAACTTCAAACGACCATAACTCCTTGTACAGGACGAAATGGGTGGCCTAATTTATATGAAATGAAAGAACTTTGAATTATCCTTCCAACGATACTAATTTAACCAAAATCTGATATCGGATCAAAGAGTTATGGTCGCTCTACTTTAGCTTATCAAAATAGTCCACCAAAGGACAGATTTGACATTATTTAAATTTTAAAGGCATTTTGGTCATTTCCTATTATATTATGGACGGGAATATGTGTATATATACATTTATAAGAGTTTAAAAATTCATTTTCATCATCAATCATTGAGAAAGAACAAACCCTAGCCAAATTTGACCTTTAAATTACTTTTGATTCAACCGTAGAAATTCCAAAGTAATCCGATAACTTCGTTTGTCATCTCGAGAGCTTTGAACGGCACCTATTATTTGTGAAAACAGGATTTCATAATCAAGAGGTGAATTCTAAGGTATGAATATTGTTTGTCTTTGTTCTTTTCCATATGTATATGTGTGATAGAGGATTATATGTACTGGTTGTTATTGAAAGGTGATGGAAATAGGGTTATGGACTATTTTGCATGGTTTGGTTGTATTGAATTGTGGAAGGTGGATATGGTTATATACTATTTAATTGATGATTATTTAAGTCTATGGCTTAATTTGGTTTAATGGATTGGTTGGAAGGATAAATGAATCCAAACTTGATATTGGAGGATGTTGTATGAATGTGCATGGCATATGAATGTAATTGGAGTATAGGAGGTTTAAAGTGACACCCTTTATAGTGTAATTAAGGATTACTACTTAACCACTAGTTTGGTGAATTCAAATAATTGAATTGTGACGTTTGGTTGCTAATACTAGATTGTTATATATGTTTATTGTAGATAAGTAATACGAAAAGACGGGAAGTCCATTTGGGACTAGTATTGAAGGTTGACAGTCAGGTATTTAAAGCATACTCTATTCCATATCTTTGGCATGAAAGTGAAAAATTGTTCTATTAAGAAAGTTTCCAAAGTTATTCAATAACATGTGATCCATAATGGTTTTGTATGATGTCCTACGTTACCAATGAACTTGTTTCCACCCTACAAGATGTCAAGATATTCCAATACTTACTTGATTTCCAAATCTTACATGTTTATTGAACTAATGAATGTCAGAAGGTATCCGGTTACTCAAACAAGATCCATGTGCTATTAATGACTCCAAAATGTTTCATTGATATACCAATAAGTTCCTACTTCATTGTTATGGCATTAATGACTCCAAAAAACTTCATTGATGTGCCAATGAGTTCTTACTTCATTGTTATTGCATTGATGGTCTATTTATATGTCTCTTATTGATGTATCATTGTTTCAAAGTATCAAAAATATGATGGCGACCGAAATAACAATCTCACAGATTAATTGAACTAAGTGATGGAAATTCTCTCTTATCGGGTGGTATCCCAGAGGCATAAGCCTATCATGGGTCGATCCCTATTTATGTGTTTATAGGTGGTATCCCAGGAGAATAAGCCTATCATGGGTCGATCCCAGTTGATATGTACTGGAGGCAGCCTAATGGTCACACTACAGTACAGTAATGATTACAAAGATGATAAGAACGAAGGTAAAGTGATTGAATAAATACAATGTACAGGTTGTCACAAGTTCTAGTAAGTGTGGTCCACTCCTATTACGATTTATTCACTTGTTTCTGATTTCTATTGAGATCCTATGTCATATGTGATTATCTACAACTTTACATACTCAGTACATATTTTGTACTAACGTCCCCCATGGGGGACCTGTATTTCATGCTACAGGCACAGGTACCTCAGATCATACATCGTACAAGTAGGAGCCAGGATATCCAGCTGCTTTTGGTGAGCTCCAGTTTGCTTCGGGGCTTTACATGTCATATCCAGTCACTTTTGTTATTGTATAGAAGTTATTTACATGGCGGGGTGTGTCCCAACCTTAGTTAAACTCTGTGTATTGTCTAGAGGCTTTGTATACCTAATGTACAGTCAAGGTGGTATTTTGTTAATAGACGTGATGGCTCCAACAGCCAAGTGATGTAAATACATATATATGTGTGCTCGAGCTTATACAGGTGATTATTTCCTTTTATATGCGACATGATGTCTGAATTTTGGGTTGTCATAGAGGTATGCATGGGCAGTATAAGGTTATGAGCTGGTTCTCTCGGGCCTCCTCGGTTACGGGTGACAGTCCGCCCCAATAGGATTTGAGGCGTGACAAAAGTGGTATCAAAGAAGTTCGTCCTAGTGAGTGTACAAAGCCGTGTCTACATAGAGTCTTATTTATCGGTGTGTCGTGAACCGCATCTATAAATAGGAGGCTATGGACATTTAGGAATTGTCTCTTTTCTTCATGTCTTAGATCGTGTGATAGAGCCTATATTGTATATGAAGTCATAGTTGACCACTGAATCTATTTGTTTTGCTTATTATAGTAATGATGCCGGTTACCAGAAGCAAGAATACCGGTAAGCAAGTCGATGTAGCTGCCGGAGAGGGGACTAGTAAGTCACCCACTATACCAGCTAATCAAAGTGAGGCTCCAGCTGAGCATGTATCAGAAACTTCTTCCACTCCGGAAAAAATAAGGGGGAGGAGAACTATATTCCCAGAGCCACCTATTAATGTTGTTGATCAAGATCTTAGAAATACAGTTCAACTTTTGACTCGTATAGTTGCTGGGCAAGCTCAAGGGCAAGCCATTCCTACCATGGGTCCTAGTGGTACAGATAGGGAGGCTAGTCTTCGAACACAGGATTTTCTTAAGATGGATCCTCCCACTTTTACTGGATCAGATCTTAACGAGGACCCACAGGACTTTATTGAACAAATTTAAAAGGCCTTAGATGTTATGCATATAATGGGTAGAGAGACAGTAGAGTTAGCGGCGTATAGATTCAAAGGGAAGGCTATTTATTGGTACGAGGACTGGAAACGATCTAGGGGCATTGATGTACCCCCAGTTACTTGGAAAGAGTTCAAAGAGGCATTTCTTCATCATTATCTTCCATTCGAGATTCGTCAGGCCCGTGCAGATCAATTTTTAAATCTTCGTCAGGGGAATATGAGCGTGAGGGAGTACAGTCTCCGATTAAATTCTTTGTCGAGATATGCTCCTAATGTTGTAGCTACTATGGATGACAGAGTTCACCAATATGTGGATAGGCTGGATCCATATCTGGTTAGAGATTATACTATTGCCGCTTTGAACAAAGATATGGACATAGCGAGGATCCAAGCTTTTGCACAGAAAATGGAAGATCAGAGGCAGAGGAGAAGAACACAGGAATTAGAAAGAGGATATTCCAAGAGGGCCAGATCTATAGGGAAGTTCATGGCATCCCAAGGAGGGTTCAGACCACAGTTTTCTGCTAGACCACCTAGGCCATTATCTTCTTATTCTGCAGCTAGTGCCCCACCACAGTTCCAAGGGTCCATAGGAAATCAATTTGGGCACAGAAGTGAGAGTCAGAGTTTGTGGACAGAGGGGTACCAAGGGCAAGGGAATATAAGCCAATCGAGACCTCCTCGAGAGCCATGTAATAAATGTGGAAGGTGTCATTTGGGCGCATGTCGGCTGGGGACCAATGTTTGCTTTTGGTGTGGTATGTCAGGGCATATGATGAGAGAATGCCCACGAAGGGGCATAGGGGGTATGACACGACCTACGGGGTTATTTTTTGCATCATCATCATCGATGCCTTATTCAGGAAGGGGTGCACAACCAATGGGTCGTGTTATAGGTAATAGAGGAGCCACGAGTTCTAGTGGGGCTTAAAATCATACGTATGCTCTAGCGGATCGACAGAATTTAGAGGCTTCCCCAGATATGGTTATGGGTACGTTGTCTATCTTTTCATTCGATGTATATGCCTTAATTGATCTCGATTCTACATTATCTTATGTTACTCCATTGGTTGCTAGAAAGTTTGAAAGAATGCCCGAATTGTTAGTTAAGCCATTTAAAGTGTCCACACCGGTTGGGGAATCTATTATAGCTAGAAGGGTTTACCGAAACTTCATAGTAACTATTTGTGGTCATGATACGATTGCTGATCTTGTGGAGTTAGAAATGGTAAATTTTGATGTTATAATGGGTATGGACTGGTTGGCGTCTTTTTATGCCACAATTGATTGTTGCACGAAAAATGTATATTTCTATTTTCCAAATGAATCAGTCCTTGAATGGAAAGGTAAAATTGGCACGCCAAGAGGTAGATTTATTTCTTATTTTAAGGCAAGAAGAATGATTTCCAAGGGATACTATATCATTTAGTTAGAGTAAGGGATACAGAAGTGGAGCCACCAACTCTTCACGTTGTTCCGGTGGTAAATGAATTTTCTGATGTATTTCCTGAAGATCTTCCAGGTTTACCTCCTGAACAAGAAGTAGAGTTTGGTATTGATGTAATACCAGGCACCCAACCAATCTTCATTCCTCCGTATATAATGGCCCCAGCAGAATTACTAGAATTGAAAGAGCAATTGAAAGATTTGCTAGAGAAGGGATTCATAAGGCCCAGTATGTCCCCCTGGGGAGCACTAGTGTTATTTGTGTGCAAAAAGGATGGCTCGCTGAGGATGTGTATTGATTATCGGCAATTGAATAAGGTGACTATTAAGAATAAATATCCTCTCCCAAGAATTGATGATTTATTTGATCAGTTACATGGCGCCAAGTGCTTTTCTAAGATTCATTTGAGGTCAGGTTACCACCAAGTGAGGGTCAAAGAGAAGGATATACCCAACACAGCTTTCCGAACACGGTATGGTCATTATGAGTTTCTAGTTATGTCATTTGGGCTAACAAATGCTCCCGTAGCTTTTATAGATTTGATGAATAGGGTGTTTAAGCCATTCCTGGATGTATTTGTGATAGTTTTTATAGATGATATTCTAGTTTATTCTAGATCAGAAGAGGACCATTCTAATCACTTACGACAGGCCAGCAGACTCTTCGTGATTGTAAGCTTTATGCAAAGTTCTCTAAATGTGAGTTTTGGTTAAAGTCGGTGGCATTTTTAGGTCATATTGTATCTAGTGAAAGGATAAAGGTTGATACTTAAAAGATAGAAGCTATGAAGAATTGGCCAAGGCCCATAACACCTACGGAGATTTATAGTTTTCTCGGGTTGGCCGGTTATTATAGAAGGTTTGTGGAAGGCTTTTCTTCCATTTCAACACCTTAACCAATCTAACCCATAAAGCATCCAAATTCCAATGGAATGATGCCTGTGAGAAGAATTTTCAAGATTTAAAGAACAAGTTGATTTCTACACCCGTGTTGGTACTTTCAGAAGGCACCGAAGGGTATACAGTGTATTGTGATGCTTTCAGAATTATTTTAGGATGTGTATTGATGCAGCATGGTAAGGTAATTAGCATATGCTTCTAGACAATTGCGGCCACATGAGAAAAATTATCCTACACACGATCTTGAGCTGGCAGCAGTTATTTTTGCTTTAGAGATATGGCGACACTACTTATATGGGGTTTATATTGATATATATACTGACCATAAAAGCTTGCAATATATTTTTAATCAGAAGGATCTAAATTTAAGAAAGCGGAGATGGCTTGAACTATTAAAGGACTATGATATTGATATCTTGTACCATCCATGGAAAGTAAATATGGTAGCTGATGCGTTAAGTCATAAGGCTATGATGGAACCTATAGAAAGGCAAGGGATGATTAAAGATCTTCACTAGTTATCTAGTTTAGGAGTTTGCCTTCTTGAAACTCCGGATAAAGAGCTTATCGTACATAATGCTGCGGAATCTTCATTAGTAGCTGAAGTGAAAGAGAAGCAATATGCAGATCCTATTTTATTACAGCTTAAGGAGAATGTTCAGAGTGGTGCGACCAAGGCATTTGAGCTTACGCGAGAAGGAGTACTTCAGTGCCAAAACCGATTATGTGTGCCGGATGTAGACGGGCTAAGAAAGAAGATTATGATAGAGGCACATTGTTCAAGGTATTCCATTCATCCAGGATCAACCAAAATGTATCAAAATTTGAAAGATATGTATTGGTGGAATGACATGAAGAAGAGCATTGGAGAATTTGTAGCTGAATGTCCAAATTGTCAAAGAGTTAAGGTTGAGCACCAAAAACCCGGAGGTTATATGCAATGCATTGATCTTCCAAGCTGGAAGTGGGACATGATCAACATGGATTTCGTTATTGGTTTGCCTCGTAAATCCCGAAATTTTGATTCTATATGGGTGATTGTTGATAGGCTTACCAAATCCACATATTTCCTACCAGTTAGGACCACTTACACAGTTGAAAAGTATGTGAAGCTGTACATTAAAGAGATAGTCGGATTTCATGGAGTACCAATCTCTATTATATCATATTGGGGAACCCAATTTATCGCAAACTTTTGGAAGTCTTTCCAGAGGTGTTTGGGAACACAAGTAAAGTTGAGTACAACTTTTCACCCTCAAACAGATGGACAAGCAAAATGTACCATCTAAACACTTGAAGATATGCTACGAGCTTGTGTAATAGAATTTAAGGGCAAATGGGATGATCATTTACCTCTTATTGAGTTTGCATACAATAATAGCTATCATTCAAGTATCAAAATGACACCATATGAAGCTTTATATGGAAGGAAGTGTAGATCACCAATAGGATGGTTCGAAGTGGGTGAAACTCTTTTGTTCGGACTGGATCTTGTTTATCAAGCCATAGAGAAGGTTAAAGTAATTCAGCAACGACTGAAAATAGCCCAAAGTTGACACAAGTCATATGCGGATAGTAGAAGAAGAGGGCTAGAGTTTTCTATAGGTGATTGGGTATTTTTGAAGGTATCACCAATGAAAGGGGTAATGAGATTTGGCAAGAAAGGGAAGTTGAGTCCACATTATATAGGCTCGTATAAGATCACTCGAGGGTTTGGACAAGTTGCATATGAATTAGAGCTACCCCAAGAGCTCTCATCAGTACATCCAGTATTTCATGTGTCAATTCTTCGAAAATGCATCGAAGATCCATCACATATCACTTCTACTGAGGATGTGCAAGTTGAGGAAGATCTTACCTATGAGGAAGTGCCTATTGCTATTCTAGATCGCCAAGTTAAGAAGATGAGAAATAAAGAGATAGCATCTGTGAAAGTACATTGGAGAAATCGTCAAAGGGAAGAGATTACATGGGAAGTTGAGGAAGTAATGAAATCTAAGTACCCTCATTTGTTCAAAGATGAAGAGGAAGTTCAAGAAACGGAGTTAGAACATTAACAAGTAAGTTTTTTTTTATATATATATGCATAGTATTTATGTGATGATGTTAATATTAATGATGGACTTGAACTTATTTTGGTTGAATAACTACGCTAACATTTGAGGGCGAATGTCCTAAAGGGGGGAAGGATGTAACACCCCGTATTCAAGTACGTGTATTGGCGTATTCAAGTACGTGTATTGGTCTTATTTATATAGAATTAATTTTTTATTTTATTTATACCGGAATTTGCTCTTCGATGGTTCCATGCGAAGGTTATTGAATAAGCTTTCCAACGATATAAAGATTTCCAAAAATGGATAGGTCTCGGATATAATCGAGCACTTTCAAAATTATAAAACGGTGGCCGGGATATTTAGGAATAGTAAATGTGCAGGAAAAAGGATTATTGTTTTGTGCAAACAGGATTGCATAATAAAGAGGTGAATTCTAAGGTATGAATATTGTTTGCCTTTGTTCTTCTCCATATGTATATGTGTGATAGAGGATTATATGTATTGGTTGTTATTAAAAGGTGATGGAAATAGGGTTATGGACTATTTTGCATGATTTGGTTGTATTGAATTGTGGAAGATGGATATGGTAATTGAGTTATGGAAGGTGGATATGGTGATATACTATTTAATTGATGATTATTTAAGTCTATGGCTCAATTTGGTTTAATGGATTGGTTGGAAGGATAAATGAATCCAAACTTGATATTGGAGGATGTTGTATGAATGTGCATGGCATGTGAATGTAATTGGAGTATAGGAGGTTTAAAGTGACACCCTTTATGGTGTAATTAAGGCTTACTACTTAACCACTAGTTTGGTGAATTCAAATAATTGAATTGTGACGTTTGGTTGCTAATACTAGATTGATATATATGTTCATTGTAGATAAGTAATCCGAAAATACAGGAAGTCCATTTGGGACTAGTATTGAAGGTTGACAGTCAGGTATGTATAGCATACTCTATACCATATCTTTGGCATGAAAGTGAACAATTGTTCTATTAAGAAAGTTTCCAAAGTTATTCAACAACATGTGATCCATAATGGTTTTGTATGATGTCCTACGTTACCAATGAACTTGTTTCCACCCTACAAGATGTCAAGACATTCCAATACTTACTTGTTTTCCAAATCTTACATGTTTATTGCACTAATGAATGTCAGAAGGTATCCGATTACTCAAACAAGATCCATGTGCTATTAATGACTCCAAAACGTTTCATTGATATACCAATAAGTTCCTACTTCATTGTTATGGCATTGATGACTCCAAAACACTTCATTGATGTGTCAATGAGTTCTTACATCATTTTTTATTGCATTGATGGTCTATTTATATGTCTCTTATTGATGTATCATTGTTTCAAAGTATCAAAAATACGGTGGCGACCGAAATAACAATCTCAAAGATTAATTGAACTAAGTGATAGAAGTTCTCTCTTATCGGGTGGTATCCCAGGGGCATAAGCCTATTATAGGTCGATCCCTGTTTATGTGTTTATGGGTGGTATCCCAGGGGCATAAGCCTATCATGGGTCGATCCCAGTTGATATGTACTGGAGGCAACCTAATGGTCACAGTATAGTACAGTAATGATTACAAAGATGATAAGAACGAAGGTAAAGTGATTGAATAAATACAATGTACAGGTTGTCACAAGTTCTAGTACGTGTGGTCCACTCATATTATGGTTTATTCACTTGTTTCTGATTTCTATTGAGCTCCTATATCATATGTGATTATCTACAACTTTACATACTCAGTACATATTTCGTACTGACGTCCCCTACGGGGGACCTGCATTTCATGCTGCAGGCACAGGTACCTCAGCTCATACACCGCACAAGTAGGAGCCAGGATATCCAGCTGCTTTTGGTGAGCTCCAGTTTGCTTTGGGGCTTTCCGTGTCATATCCAGTCACTTTTGGTATTGTATAGAAGTTAGTTATATGGCGTAGTGTGTCCCGACCTTAGTTAAACTCTGTGTATTGTCTAGAGGCTTTGTAGACCTAATGTACAGTCAAGGTGGTGTTTTGTTAATTGACGTGATGGCTCCAACGACCAAGTATTGTAAATACATGTATATGTGTACTTGAGCTTATACAGGTGATTATTTCCTTTTATATGCGATATGATGCTGTCCAAATTTCGAGTTGTCATAAAGGTATGCATGGGAAGTATAAGGTTATGAGTTGGTTCTCCCGGGCCTCCTCGGTTACGGGTGCCAGTCCGCTCTAATTGGATTTGAGGCGTGACACAATCAATACTTATTCTAGTAGGATAAGATCAGAGAGAAGAGGAACGTGATTAAGATATCGCTCATATGAAAACACAGGTTGATTTACTCACTAAACATTTGATGTCAGGTAATGTAGAGAAGGTCAAAGCAGTAGTTGAATTGAATTCTATAGAAGAGGTTAACTACTTGCATAACTAGGGGATTTCTGCGTTGGTAGTAAGGAAACCAAGGTTGGAACTATCAGAGGGATAATTATTATGATAAATTTGGTTATAGAGACCGTGATCATAGAGATTAGAAGAATAAAAGTAACTGGAGTGGATTTTATGTGCCGCCTAGGAGCCAAGACAATGCGGCCAATGATTCAGGGAAGATGTCAATGGAAGCTATGATGGCTAAGTTGCTTAAAGTGGTAGAGTCAACTAATACAGGTGTTAAAGAAATGTGGGGTGATCTATCAACCATGATCCAATTGGTTGATTCTCATTCTAACTCTATTAAGCACTTGGAGTAGCATATGAACCAACTACTAGCTAATTTTAATCAACGAAAAAGTGAAACATTGTTAAGTGATACAGTAAAAAATCCAAGCAATGGTGGTACATGTTTTGTTATTACTTGCAGGAGCGGCAAAATACTTCTGGACCCGTATCTAATAGTGCACCCACAGGTTGATGATGTTTAGATAGATGATAAAATAAATGATGGTACACCAGCTTATTCTAAAAAGTTGGGAGATTTGGAGGAGAAAAGAACAGAAGTAGAACAACCATCTGTGTTAAAGAATGCTACTAATATGGAACATGGCAAAGAGAAGGAGGTAGAGGATACACCAATGATAATCCCAAAGCTACCACCTCCCTTTCCATATAGGTTGATACGGGTGTACAAAGCTGTCCAATACGTTCTCGACCATTCACACGAATCCAAGCTCGGGAGTTACAAAAACTACAAGCCATATTCATGCAAATGGCTGCGTGTGAGTTGGTACTTGATCCGCCAAAGAGCTTCAACATTTTTAAGTGTGAAAATAAACCTTGAAGTGTAATAAACTACACTCTAAGGGCACCCCATGACTGAAGGGTAGGAAGGTCATTTTTCCTTCATTTTGTGTGTAATATAAATAGATGCTATTAGGGTTATTTTCAGCACTTAGTTCATTCTTCATATTTCACAACAACAAGTCTTGTAACATTGAATATTTCTCTCTCTCTTGTTCTTGAGAGTAGAACCTGAAATCTGTCCAACAAGTGTAGTTACACTTGTGTTGTTTCTTGGCTAGAAACTTGAGATCTTGAGGTTCATGAGTTCCTCTTGGTCTAAGTAAGAACTTGGTACTGAAATCTTTTGGTCTTAGGGTCCTATCTTCAAGTTAGGGTTCATATATTCTAAGATATCTTTGTGTCAAGTTACTATCTTTCATTTTGTACTCTTGAAACTTTGTAGTAACTTAGTGAAGCCGTGTGGGGCTGATTTTCGATTCACTATAGTTACTACCATTTGTTGTTCTTGTTGTTAACATTGTACTCTTGTAATCTATCATCTTGTTTTGTTGAACCATTGTTTAATGTTATTGTTATCTTCTTGTTCTCCTTGTGTAGCTACTGTTTTGGTGTTGGTATTTCTTCAAAATTTCGTGATTGTTGTTGTCTTCACATATTGGAGTTGTTATCTTCAAGCTCTCGGAATTGTAGTGTGTTTGGACTGATTTTGTGGCAGATTTGATACGCTCCAAGTTAGTAGTGTATCATTTGGTATCAAAGCCATCTTTGATTTTGTTCTAACAAGATCAATCTTGGGCTTGAGACTTGAAAACTACAAAAAAAAAAAACTGAAATCTGAAAATTTCAGAAATAGTCAAATCTGCTACCTTTGTGTTCTTGGCCAAAAATTGTGATATGTTGTTGTATGGGCCAAGATTTTCTTGTTTTTTTTGGCTAGATCTTGTAGTATTTTTCTTGTATAGAGTGTTTCTAGTGTTGGTTTCTTTCTCACAAACACTAAAGGTGTCAAGATCTAAAGATTGAGCTTATAATATTGACCATAGTTGTGGTGCCTTGTGGCTGGCTGTTTGTTGTTACTTGTTGTTGACAATTGGTGGTGTTGTGTTGTGTTTTGAAGAAGTTTTTGTTGAGTTCTTGAAGGTTGTTGTGGTGTTCATCAAGTTCTTCATCTTTTCTTACAACTTTAGACAACCAAAAAGTGTGATATAAATTCAAGAGTTGAAGCTGAAAATTGTAAAGCATGTTGTGAGAAGCCTTGAACCCATCATTTCATAGACTAGGTTTCTACTTTTCAGCAACTTTTTCTTATTTCAAGAACCTAGTGTTACCTTTTTCTTATTTCAAGAACCTAGTGTTGTGGGACAAGGTACTTTTCTTATTTCAAGATTTATGTTTTCCCTCCAAGACCAATTGTCATCCTTTCCAAATTGTGTAAAGATTTAAATTTCAGAATTGGTGCTTAAATTGTGTGGGACCAAGACCAATTGCATGCTGCCACATCACCCATTTGCTACTGTTCACGTCACCCATTGGCTACTGTTCACGTCATTAATAAGCTCAAATTTAGGTTTTCTAGTTTCTAATTGTTGATTCTTAGTTTCATTACTTGGTTCTAGAACTAATTAACATGCTAGTACACTCCTACTAGGTTGTCAATTAGTCCTTTTGAATTCTCTTGTTCGTGACCACGTTTAGTTGGGTGCTTTTATTCGTTTGAATACGTTGTAACTTCTTAACTCCAGTCCGTCGAGAATTCTTTGAGTTTCAAACAAGAATCCACTCTGGACAAGAGCTTTACTCATATCTTAAGGATTCACGGTTACTAGCCAATCTACAACATTTGTGGAGCTCAAGTGTGAGTGAACCGAGAGTGTGTGAGTGAGGAGAGGTTTAACGCTAACTTGTTTGCTGATTGTGTAGGTAACACCTTGACATGGAAGGAAGAACATCCGAAAGTGGGGGTACTACTGAACAAGACACTATGAAGGCCACACTTGAGGCCATTACCAGAAGTTTAGAGAGATTGAACACGGAAGTTGGGGAAATGAGGGGAGATTTGACTACGATAAGTGGGAGATTGGAGCAAGTGGAGAGTCAAAGGAACTCTCGTCCATCCACTCCTCATCATATTCATTCAAGTGGGCATGAAAGAACTTCATCCACAACTATCTCACCAGAAACATTGCACCAAATAATGAATCCACCTCTAGCCCCACTAAATGCCACAAATCATACCACTACTTTCCCTCCAAACCAAGAAGCGAATAGACCACGCCATTCCCAAACTCCTCCAATTCGACAAGAAGGATGTAGCCATCCATTACCTCCACAAAATCTGAATGTACCTTACCAAACTCCACCAAATCAAAGACCACCACCTCCGCAACTCCCAATGCCTCCAAATTAGATTCCAAATCACCAAAACCGACCAGCTCACTTTGAGGAACATGGTAGAGAGGAGTATGATGGATATGGAGACTTTGATGATTCTTACATGAGAGAGGAGGAGCTAAGAAGGGGCCGTGTTGATCCAAGGAGGTACCGAGGGTATGGAGAAAGGGGAAATCGACACCAAGAAAGAGACGTAGGCATCAATACCATCAAATTAAGCTTACCTATCTTTAAAGGTGAAAGTGACCCCGAGGCCTACTTAGCATGGGAATCAGCTTGTAACAAAGTTTTTCAAGTTAATGATATCTCGGAAGAAAAGAAAAGTTGTTATGCCATAGATCATTTTGAGGGTTATGCCAACACTTGGTGGGAGTACGTCAAGCGTTTTGGTGATGAATTAGTTGATGGGAAGCCACCACCTTGGTTTCGGTTAAGGTACTTGATGAGGCAACCGTACCTTCCTGAGAGTTATCGCCATGAATTACTTGCTAGATTATACAACTTACGTCAAGGCAATAAAAGTGTGATGGCATATTATGATGAGTTTCAACAACTCATGTTGAAGCTTGATCATCGTGGGGAACAAATCAATCATGACATCATCCGGTTCAAGTGTGATATGGGTGTACAAAGCTGTCCAATACGTTCTCGACCATTCACACGAAGCCAAGCTCGGGAGTTACAAAAACTACAAGCCATATTCATGCAAATGGCTGCGTGTGAGTTGGTACTTGATCCGCCAAAGAGCTTCAACGTTTTTAAGTGTGAAAATGAACCTTGAAGTATAATAAACTACACTCTAAGGGCACCCCATGACTGAAGGGTAGGAAGGTCATTTTTCCTTCATTTTGTGTGTAATATAAATAGATTCTATTAGGGTTATTTTCAGCACTTAGTTCATTCTTCATATTTCACAACAACAAGTCTTGTAACATTGAATATTTCTCTCTCTCTTGTTCTTGAGAGTAGAACCTGAAATCTGTCCAACAAGTGTAGTTACACTTGTGTTGTTTCTTGGCTAGAAACTTGAGATCTTGAGGTTCATGAGTTCCTCTTGGTCTAAGTAAGAACTTGGTACTGAAATCTTTTGGTCTTAGGGTCCTATCTTCAAGTTAGGGTTCATAGATTCTAAGATATCTTTGTGTCAAGTTACTATCTTTCATTTTGTACTCTTGAAACTTTGTAGTAACTTAGTGAAGCCGTGTGGGGCTGATTTTCGATTCACTAGTTACTACCATTTGTTGTTCTTGTTGTTAACATTGTACTCTTGTAATCTATCATCTTGTGTTGTTGAACCATTGTTTAATGTTATTGTTATCTTCTTGTTCTCATTGTGTAGCTACTGTTTTGGTGTTGGTATTTCTTCAAAATTGCGTGATTGTTGTTGTCTTCACATAGTGGAGTTGTTATCTTCAAGCTCTCGGAATTGTAGTGTATTTGGACTGATTTTGTGGAAGATTTGATACGCTCCAAGTTAGTAGTGTATCATTTGGTATCAAAGCCATCTTTGATTTTGTTCTAACAAGATCAATCTTGGGCTTGAGACTTGAAAACTACAAAAAAAAAAAAAAATGAAATCTGAAAATTTCAGAAATAGTCAAATCTGCTACCTTTGTGTTCTTGGCCAAAAATTGTGATATGTTGTTGTATGGGCCGAGATTTTCTTGTTTTTTTTGGCTAGATCTTGTAGTATTTTTCTTGTATTGAGTGTTTCTAGTGTTGGTTTCTTTCTCACCAATACTAAAGGTGTCAAGATCTAAAGATTGAGCTTATAATATTGACCATAGTTGTGGTGCCTTGTGGCTGGCTGTTTGTTGTTACTTGTTGTTGACAATTGGTGGTGTTGTGTTGTGTTTTGAAGAAGTTGTTGTTGAGTTCTTGAAGGTTGTTGTGGTGTTCATCAAGTTCTTCATCTTTTCTTACAACTTTAGACAACCAAAAAGTGTGATATAAATTCAAGAGTTGAAGCTGAAAATTGTAAAGCATGTTTTGAGAAGCCTTGAACCCATCATTTCTTAGACTAGGCTTCTACTTTTCAGCAACTTTTTTCTTATTTCAAGAACCTAGTGTTACCTTTTTCTTATTTCAAGAACCTAGTGTTGTGGGACAAGGTACTTTTCTTATTTCAAGATTTATGTTTTCCCTCCAAGACCAATTGTCATCCTTTCCAAATTGTGTAAAGATTTAAATTTCAGAATTGGTGCTTAAATTGTGTGGGACCAAGACCAATTGCATGCTGCCACATCACCCATTTGCTACTGTTCACGTCACCCATTGGCTACTGTTTACGTCATTAATAAGCTCAAATTTAGGTTTTCTAGTTTCTAATTATTGATTCTTAGTTTCATTACTTGGTTCTAGAACTAATTAACATGCTAGTACACTCCTACTAGGTTGTCAATTAGTCCTTTTGAATTCTCTTGTTCGTGTCCATGTTTAGTTGGGTGCTTTTATTCGTTTGAATACGTTGTAACTTCTTAACTCCAGTCCGTCGAGAATTCTTTGAGTTTCAAACAAGAATCCACTCCGGACAAGAGCTTTACTCATATCTTAAGGATTCACGGTTACTAGCCAATCTACAACATTTGTGGAGCTCAAGTGTAAGTGAGGAGAGGTTTAACGCTAACTTGTTTGCTGATTGTGTAGGTAACACCTTGACATGGAAGGAAGAACATCCGAAAGTGGGGGTACTACTGAACAAGACACTATGAAGGCCACACTTGAGGCCATTACCAGAAGTTTAGAGAGGTTGAACACGGAAGTTGGGGCAATGAGGGGAGATTTGACTACGATAAGTGGGAGATTGGAGCAAGTGGAGAGTCAAAGGAACTCTCGTCCATCCACTCCTCATCATATTCCTTCAAGTGGGCATGAAAGAACTTCATCCACAACTATCTCACCAGAAACATTGCACCAAATAATGAATCCACCTCTAGCCCCACTAAATGCCACAAATCATACCACTACTTTCCCTCCAAACCAAGAAGTGAATAGACCACGCCATTCCCAAACTCCTCCAATTCGACAAGAAGGATGTAGCCATCCATTACCTCCACAAAATCTGAATGTACCTTACCAAACTCCACCAAATCAAAGACCACCACCTCCACAACTCCCAATGCCTCCAAATCAGATTCCAAATCACCAAAACCGACCAGCTCACTTTGAGGAACATGGTAGAGAGGAGTATGATGGATATGGAGCCTTTGATGATGCTTACATGATAGAGGAGGAGCTAAGAAGGGGCCGTGTTGATCCAAGGAGGTACCGAGGGTATGAAGAAAGGGGAAATCGACACCAAGAAAGAGACGTAGGCATAAATACCATCAAATTGAGCTTACCTATCTTTAAAGGTGAAAGTGACCCCGAGGCCTACTTAGCATGGGAATCAGCTTGTAACAAAGTTTTTCAAGTTAATGATATCTCGGAAGAAAAGAAAAGTTGTTATGCCATAGCTCATTTTGAGGGTTATGCCAACACTTGGTGGGAGTACGTCAAGCGTTTTGGTGATGAATTAGTTGATGGGCAGCCACCACCTTGGTTTCGGTTAAGGTACTTGATGAGGCAACGGTACCTTCCCAAGAGTTATCGCCATGAATTACTTGCTAGATTATACAACTTACGTCAAGGCAATAAAAGTGTGATGGCATATTATGATAAGTTTCAACAACTCATGTTGAAGCTTGATCATCGTGGGGAACAAATCAGTCATGACATCATCCGGTTCAAGTGTGGGTTGAACAAAGAGATCTCCACTCATTTGATGCTTCACAAATTTGATACCGTTGAAGGTATTTTCCAAGCGGCTCTTGAGATTGAAAGGGAGCTTAAAGAGAGGTCGTCGCTCAAGGCAAGGGGACAATCCATCTCGGGTTGGCCTAGAAGCAAGGACGTGGTTCAATCCTCTTCTGGTTGGCCCAAAAACAAGGACCAACCTGCAACTACAAGGCTTCCCGAGCCCAAAACAGTCCACAAAATTCCTCTAAATCAAGAAGTTCACAAGTATCCAAACCCAAAAGGATTCCAATGTTTCAAGTGCCAAGGTTGGGGACATAAATCCAATAAATGTCCAAATCGACGCAACATGATACTACGGGAAGGGAAATTGTATTACCTTGGTGAGGAGGTGGGTCTTGAAAAAGAGGAGGATGAGGCCGAGCGTCAAGATGGAGAGGAAACTGGAAATAGGCCACTTGATGATGATGATGGTGAAGTTATTTACCCACAAGAAGGGGAGTGTGTTATTCCAAACTTTGTAGTTAGACGCGCTATGATTAGTAAGGCAATAGACGACCCTAGCCAAAGGGAAAATCTATTCCATACTAAATGCCTTGTAAAGAGGAATGTGTGCACTTTGGTGATTGATAGTGGTAGTTTTGCGAATGTCGTTAGTGTCGCTATGGTGAACTTTCTGAAATTACCAACTACACTTCATACTAGCCCTTACAAGTTACAATGGTTGAACGAATGCGGTGAATTGAAGGTCATGAGGAAATGTGTGATACAGTTTAAGGTAGGGAACTACCAAGACGAAGTGCTTTGTGATGTGATACCAATGCAAGCATGTCATTTGTTGTTAGGTAGACCTTGGCAATATGATAGGTCTACCAAACATGATGGGAGGACCAACCGATATTCACTTGAGAAGGATGGTCGAAAGGTCACTCTTTATCCTCTTTTGCCATCACAAGTGAATGAATTACATCAAAACATGAGGGAGTTGAAGGAGAAGGGAAAGAAACCCGAAAGTGGTGAAAAGGAGGGGAAAACCGTGGGTGGGGCAGTAGGGATTTCCGGGACTGCCTCAACATCAAATGGGCAAGAAAACATGGTGATGTTGGCTAGAAAGAAGGAACTCTTCTTGGATTATGATGTGGACATGCCGATGTTTCTTTTGGCTCATTGTTTTAATACTAACCCCACTAATTCTTCTATTTCTCCTTTGATTTCTTGTGTGTTGCAGGATTATGAAGATGTATTTCCCAAAGAACTCCCGCAAGGATTGCCCCCGCTTCGGGGAATTGAGCATCAAATTGACTTTGTGCCGGGCTCACAATTGCCAAATAAGCCGGCTTACAGAAGCAACCCTACGGACACCAAAGAATTGCAGCGTCAAGTTGAGGAACTCCTCAACAAAGGGTATATCAAGGAGAGCATGAGTCCGTGCGCGGTTCCTGTGCTACTGGTGCCTAAGAAAGACAAAACATGGCGTATGTGTGTGGACTGTCGAGCCATCAATAAGATTACGGTAAAATATCGTCACCCTATCCCTAGGTTAGATGATATGCTTGATGAATTGAATGGTTCGTGTTTATTTTCCAAGATTGATTTAAGGAGTGGGTATCACCAAATAAGAATGCAACCCGGTGATGAATGGAAAACCGCCTTCAAGACTAAATTTGGTCTCTATGAATGGATGGTTATGCCATTCGGCCTAACAAATGCTCCAAGTACTTGCATGTGGCTAATGAATAATGTGATGAAGCCATTTATTGGAAAGTTTGTTGTTGTTTACTTTGATGATGTCTTGGTCTATAGTAAGTCAATTGATGAGCATGTGATGCATTTACAATGTGTGTTTGATGTCCTTAGAAAGGAAAGGTTGTATGCAAATCTGGAGAAGTGCTCTTTTGGTGTTAATGAAGTTGTTTTCTTGGGTTTTGTTGTTAGTTCAAGAGGGGTTGAAGTGGATGAATCCAAGATAGATGCTATTAAAAATTGGCCAACCCCACAAACCATTAGTGAAGTAAGAAGCTTCCACGGGTTAGCTAGTTTTTATAGAAGGTTTGTCAAAGGATTCAGCACCATAGCCGCTCCTTTAACCGCGGTCATTAGAAAAGACCAACCCTTCAAGTGGGGTGAAGAGCAAGCTAAGGCTTTTGAAACCTTGAAAGCTATGCTCGTTTCCGCGCCTTTATTACAATTGCCCAACTTTGATAAGATATTCGAAGTTGAGTGCGATGCTAGTAAAGTAAGTGGGCATAAGGGCTGTTTTGATGCAAGATTTAAAACCCATTGCTTATTTTAGTGAAAAGCTCAAAGGAGCAACTCTAAACTACTCCACATACGATCTAGAGTTGTATGCCTTGATTCGAGCTTTGGCCACTTGGCAGCACTATTTGTGGCCCAAGGAGTTCGTGATCTGAACGGACCATGAATCCTTGAAGCATCTTCGGGCACAAGACAAGCTTAACAAGCGGCATGCAAAATGGATTGAGTTTCTTGAAACCTTCCCTTATGTTATTCAATACAAAAAGGGTAAGGACAACTTAGTAGCCGATGCTTTGTCTAGAAAACATGTTCTTGTGTCAACATTATCTTCTAAAATAATTGGTTTTGAGAGTTTGAAAGAATTGTATCCCGAGGACCCTCACTTTGCTCCTATATTTAGGGAATGCGAAGAAATGGGTAGGGACAAGTGGGATTCGTCTAGGGGTTCAAATCCTTATGCCAAGTTTGATGGATACTTGTTTAAAGGTAGACGATTGTGTGTACCCTCCAGTTCTTGGAGAGAGTTATTTGTGAGGGAAGCACACAATGGCGGTCTAATGGGTCACTTTGGGATCGAAAAGACCCTTGGAATATTGGAGGAGCAATTCTATTAGCCAAAAATGCACAAGGATGTGGCCAAGATTTGTGGCCAATGCATAGATTGCAAAGGAGCCAAATCGCGGCTCCTACCTCATGGGTTGTACACCCCGCTGCCCACTCCTTTACGCCCTTGGCTTGACATATCTATGGATTTCGTGTTAGGGTTGCCTAGGACTAGACGAGGTCGGGACAGTATCGTTGTTGTGGTCGATCGGTTTTCTAAGATGGCACACTTTATTCCTTGCTTTAAATGTGATGATGCACCTAGTGTGGCCTCTTTGTTTGTTGATAATGTTGTCAAGTTGCATGGTGTTCCGAGGACCATTGTGAGTGATAGGGACTCTAAGTTCCTAAGTCACTTTTGGAAATCCATGTGGGGTAGGCTTGGAACCAAGTTGTTATTCTCTACATCTTGCCACCCACAAACTGATGGTCAAACGGAAGTAGTAAATAGGACTTTGGGTGCTATGCTACGTTCCATGGTAAAAGGAAAATTGACTTCTTGGGAGGAACACTTACCATTGATTGAGTTTGCATATAACCGTGTCATACACTCAAGTACGGGAATGACTCCCTTTGAGTGCATATATGGCCTCAACCCCCTTACCCCTTTGGATTTAACTCCTTTGCCTAGTGATGTTATGATTAGCTTAGATGGAAGCAAGCGGGCTGATTCGATGAAAAAGTTACATGAGAAGGTGCGGCTTCGACTTGAGAAGAAAAATCAAGACATTGCAAGGAGAGTCAACAAGGGGAGAAAGAAACTCATTCTTGAACCGGGAGATTGGGTGTGGGTTCACCTTAGAAAGGATAGGTTTCCGTCTCAAAGAAAGTCCAAATTGATGCCAAGAGGCGATGGTCCATTCCAAGTACTTGAGCGGATCAATGATAATGCCTACAAGATTGACCTTCCCCCGGAATACCAAGTGCACAACACATTCAACGTGTGTGATCTTTCTCTAGTGGATGCGGTTGAGGATGATCAAATGCTGAATTTGAGGTAGGATGATACGGGTGTACAAAGCTGTCCAATACGTTCTCGACCATTCACACGAAGCCAAGCTCGGGAGTTACAAAAACTACAAGCCATATTCATGCAAATGGCTGCGTGTGAGTTGGTACTTGATCCGCCAAAGAGCTTCAACGTTTTTAAGTGTGAAAATGAACCTTGAAGTATAATAAACTACACTCTAAGGGCACCCCATGACTGAAGGGTAGGAAGGTCATTTTTCCTTCATTTTGTGTGTAATATAAATAGATGCTCTTAGGGTTATTTTCAGCACTTAGTTCATTCTTCATATTTCACAACAACAAGTCTTGTAACATTGAATATTTCTCTCTCTCTTGTTCTTGAGAGTAGAACCTGAAATCTGACCAACAAGTGTAGTTACACTTGTGTTGTTTCTTGGCTAGAAACTTGAGATCTTGAGGTTCATGAGTTCCTCTTGGTCTAAGTAAGAACTTGGTACTGAAATCTTTTGGTGATACGGGACAAATGGCCATCTTATCTTTTGATGACATTTTTGGAGGCCAACACATAGAGACTCAAGACTTGGTCACCTCAAGAAAACAAGAACATGCATGGAGGACCCGTTTTGAGCATAACTTAAAGCAATCTCGCGTGTGGAAGATTGCTTGGAGAATTTAAGGTTGAGGACTCACGGTTTAGGAACTTAATTAAGGGTATTTTGGACATTACACATGGTGTATTTACACACCATGGCCGCCCCTCTCATTAAGGGCAAAGTGGTCTTGTTATCTTCATTTGTAATATATTATAAATAGGCCCCCTTAGTCTTATTTTCACTAGATTTGAAAGGATGAAGAATTGAAAGACATAACTTCTCTCTTTGAGAGTGTAACACCCTTAGTTGTAGGACTTGGAAAAGTCATCTTTAGCATAGGGCTTGGAAAAGCCAATATTGATCTTTGCTTGGAAACGGTAGATCTTGAGGCGAGTTCAATCCCTTGGTGGTCACCGTAAGAGTGTGGTTTTGATTGTTACATTCATTAGGGGTTAGTGTTGAAATACACTTGGTTCTTAATCTTGTAATAATCTTGGTCTCACTATCTATCTTTATTTTTCTTGCAAATCGTGTATGTGTTGTGTAGTGGACTGTTTTGGGGTCTTCGTTGAATCCGAAACTTGTATTATTGTTGTTCATCTTGTTCATCACGTTTTGTAACTGTTTTGGTGTTAAAATATACTCTTGTATCTTGTATTCTTGTTGTTGGTAGCGAATCCGAGTGAGGTCTCCATCTTGGTCCTCGAATCCTTAAGATTAGTGGACTGATTTGGTGTTTGTTTCGTGCTTCCCTTGTCGTTCCCGTATCATTTGGTATCAAAGCATGGCTTGATATTGTTCCTACAAGATCAATCTTGGGCTTGCTTGTTAGAAAATTCAAAAAAAAAAAAAAAAAAAGAAGGAAAGTGTTAAAAACTGGAAAAAAAAAAATCAAAAAGAAGCAAATCTGTCCATTTTGTGTTCTTGGCCGAAATTGTGTTATTGTTGTGTCTTGGCCGAGATTTTTACTTGTTTTGTTGTTTCTAGTGTTAGTTTTCTTCATCTCTAACACTCTTTAGTCTAAATCTAAGTTTGAGCTTACATTGTTGGTGTTGTATACGTGAACTTGGACTTGGCCGATTTGTTGTTGAACATTGTTGTGGTGGACTGTTTTGGCCTTGTGGCTTTCATCTTGTTGTTGTTATAAGCTTTGCCACGTGATATTGTTTTTAATTGGTGGATTGAGAACCATTTTGTTGAAGGTGTAGTTGTCTTGGCCAAGTGTTGGAGATATTGTTATTGTGGAATTTGGGAGTGGCCGTGTGAAAATTGTTGGTGTTCTTGGAGATTATTGTTGTAGTTCTTGGTGTTGTTGTTGTTGTTCTTGATGTTCATCACCACCTTCATATATTGTTGAAGATAAAGTGAATGTTAAATCTAAAAAGTTGAAGGAAAAGGGTGTATTATTTGTTAGTCTTGAAAGACACTACAACCAACAAAGACCTATCAATCAAGTCTCAACCACTTTCCAACACTTTTCCATGATTTAAGGATCCATGTTTTAAGGAGAAGTACAATAAAGTCAAGTCTTGAAAACTTGAAATTGAAAAGGGCTCCAAGACTTGTTTGAATTTCCCTCCTTAAACAAATTCCACCAAAGTCCAAATTGAAAAATTGACCAAGACTTGAAATTGGACAACAAAAGTTGTGTGGGACCGAAACCAATACGTGACTGCCATGTCATCACTGCTACTGTTCACGCAATATTTCCGAGCTCAAAATTTTAGATTCTTAGTTTCATCTTATTGTTTCATTAGTTTCATGTCTTGATTCTAGAATTAATTAACAACTAGTAATCACCTACTTAGTTGTAGATTAATTATTGAATCCGTTTCTTCGTGTCTTCGTTGTTTGTGTGCTCTTCTCATTTTTAACTCGTAGTAACTTCTTTGTTTCAAGTTCGTAAGTGAATTTTATTTTTGTGTCTTGAGTCGATCAAACAAGAATCTATTCCGGCCACCAAGTAGAATTGACATCCTATTGACTACCGGAGTATAAACAACCTTTCAATATTTGCCGCTCCAATTGTGAGAATCACAAAGGTGAGTGAATACGAGTGTTAGTGAGAAGTTTTTACTACTAATCTTGTTTTTTCATTTTGTAGGTTTAAAAGGTGATATAAGGGGAATATGTCTTCGATAGCCGGGGATTATTGTGACTACAACATGGGAGACTATGATTGTAGTGAAGGGTTTTATGGCTACGGAGTTGAGGGAGATTGCGGAGGCTATGAAAATAGCCATGATCGAGACTTGGGCAGATTTGAAAGTTACTGTTTTAAGGGAGAAAATGAGGTGAATGAAGTGCCTAGTGCTTATGGTAACTTTGGAGATGATGTAGGACCTCGTGATGGATCTTATGATGATGTTGGGGCATGTGAGGAGTCTTACACTTCTTACTCCGAACCTAGATTTGGTGTTAGGTATAACCCTTTTGTTTGCAAAGCTTATGAGAGCTATGATGAGGGTACACGTGAGGAGTATGAAGATCCATATTCTCCACCTTGTAGTACTTCTTATCAAAGTCGATATAGTGTGAATGGTTATACTAGCTCTAGTGGAGGTTGTCCAATGAGAAGAAGAGGGTATGCATCTCCAAAACTAAGGGGTACTCGTATGCCTTACAATGTAGATCCAAGAAGGAGTGTACACTCCGGAAAGGTGACCATGTGTGGGATACCGGGCTGCCTCATTGAGCTAAATGATAGGTACCATAGAAACTACATCGTTCCATCCATGGTTGACTACTTGGGGTTGTTTCGTGAGCCTTTACTTGTTCCATACTTCTTGGATGGGTTTAAGGTTACGGAGAGGGTCAAGGTTGTCTTCTCCCAATTTGAATACCATGAGGAGGTGTGGTGCGATATTCTTTCATTGACATACGGTCATGTATGCTTAGGTGCCAATTGGTTTGCACAACATAGAGTTCCAAACGTGCAAAACTGGACAAATATTATAAGAGACCAGTGGGGGAATCGCCTCATGACTTACTTGCTGCCTAAGCCACGAAGAGAAATGCCTACCTACTCCAATCCGAATTATTATGAGAGACAAAAGATTGAGAGGAGTAAGGGAGTGCAGGGTGGTAATCCGAGTGTGGAAAAAGGAGAGGTTGTGTGGAGCAAAGTAAGAGGATTACCACCAAACTATGCTAACATTGGTTGTCCTTCTATTTCTAAGGACATTTGTGTAGGTACCAACATGGCAAGCGAAGAAGAACAATGCCAAAAGGAAGTTGCTGCCCAAACTTTTGGAGGACCTTCACACCATGACAATGAAGAATCTACTCAAGGACTTCAAGGTAAAATGGCAAACTCTTACACTTTTGTACATGTGAATGATAATTGTGTGGCTAGTAGCCCATTGAGTGTGAGTTGTAGCTTGCCTATATGTGAGTGTATTGTTTCTTTTCCACTTGATGATGATGTACATGTTGTGAGTGTGGATACACTAGTTGATCCTATTGATGACCGAATAGACTCTTCTTGTAAGATCGATTTATGTCCACCTAGTGTTGAAACCATTATGTTGAATGAAAGTACGTTATCTTCTGAAATTTGTGTTGATCAACTTATGTGTGAAAATTACCCACCACTTGAGGATGTGTATGATGTAATTAATGAACCTCAAGTATGTGATGATGTTGAAAATGTTGATCAAAGTAAGAATGAACCCGAGAGCTCTTCTTGGGGTAATGTTGTGTTTGAAACATCCTTGAAACTTGATGTTGATCATTTAGAGAGTGAGGAACTTGCTTGTTCCAAATCTGTCCGTGAGGTAGATCACACTTTTTTTATGTATAATGTCTTGTTTGAAGATGATTTAAACACTCCTAATGAACCTAGTGGTGAAAATGATGGTATAGCTTGCCTTGGAAGCTATAGCCTATATGCTAACCCACTATGGTGTGACAACATTCCTCCTAGAGAGGGAAATCTCTTCTTGGAAGATGAGAGAACTCTTAAGGGTAAGGAATGTGTAGTTGCAGAAGCTACTTCTTCTTCTACTTTGTGTGATTTCATTATTGAGAGTACTCATGGTGATTATTGGGAAACTAATAGTGAGTACACACATGAGAGCACCTTAGTAGAAGCCGATTTGAGTGATACCTTTCTCTACTCTCTATTTGCTTTGGATGATATGTATGTTATTGTAGAAAGTATGTCATTTAGTTTGGGTGTAGACCACGGGAAAGGGAAGTGTTGTCGAGACCCGTGTCTATGGCCACTTTTCCCATTTGACCCCGGTGCCAAATTTAGAAATGGTGATGCTGGTGCACCAAACTTGCTGCTTGGTCTACATGACAAGCAAAGTGGCACTCTTGATGTATCCTATAACCAAATCCTTTGTACATCTTTTATTGAGTTTTTAATATTCCTTTCAAAGGATTCTTGGTTATATTGCAAATATGTGCAACCTTGACATGTTGAGATGATTTGTTATGCTAACCCTAACCCTCATGCCATGAGGAGTTTGCATTTGTTGGTCCTCTTTTCGGTTTTGCAAGGTTTGGATTCGAGGTCGAATCCTTTTCAAGAAGGGGAGGATGATACGGGACAAATGGCCATCTTATCTTTTGATGACATTTTTGGAGGCCAACACATAGAGACTCAAGACTTGGTCACCTCGAGAAAACAAGAACATGCATGGAGGACCCGTTTTGAGCATAACTTAAAGCAATCTCGCGTGTGGAAGATTGCTTGGAGAATTTAAGGTTGAGGACTCACGGTTTTGGACCTTAATTAAGGGTATTTTGGACATTACACATGGTGTATTTACACACCATGGCCGCCCCTCTCATTAAGGGCAAAGTGGTCTTGTTATCTTCATTTGTAATATATTATAAATAGGCCCCCTTAGTCTTATTTTCACTAGATTTGAAAGGATGAAGAATTGAAAGACATAACTTCTCTCTTTGAGAGTGTAACACCCTTAGTTGTAGGACTTGGAAAAGTCATCTTTAGCATAGGGCTTGGAAAAGCCAATATTGATCTTTGCTTGGAAACGGTAGATCTTGAGGCGAGTTCAATCCCTTGGTGGTCACCGTAAGAGTGTGGTTTTGATTGTTACATTCATTTGGGGTTAGTGTTGAAATACACTTGGTTCTTAATCTTGTAATAATCTTGGTCTCACTATCTATCTTTATTTTTCTTGCAAATCGTGTATGTGTTGTGTAGTGGACTGTTTTGGGGTCTTTGTTGAATCCGAAACTTGTATTATTGTTGTTCATCTTGTTCATCACGTTTTGTAACTGTTTTGGTGTTAAAATATACTCTTGTATCTTGTATTCTTTTTGTTGGTAGCAAATCCGAGTGAGGTCTCCATCTGGGTCCTCGAATCCTTAAGATTAGTGGACTGATTTGGTGTTTGTTTCGTGCTTCCCTTGTCGTTCCCGTATCATTTGGACTTAGGGTCCTATCTTCAAGTTAGGGTTCATAGATTCTAAGATATCTTTGTGTCAAGTTACTATCTTTCATTTTGTACTCTTGAAACTTTGTAGTAACTTAGTGAAGCCGTGTGGGGCTGATTTTCGATTCACTATAGTTACTACCATTTGTTGTTCTTGTTGTTAACATTGTACTCTTGTAATCTATCATCTTGTGTTGTTGAACCATTGTTTAATGTTATTGTTATCTTCTTGTTATCCTTGTGTAGCTACTGTTTTGGTGTTGGTATTTCTTCAAAATTTCGTGATTGTTGTTGTCTTCACATATTGGAGTTGTTATCTTCAAGCTCTCGGAATTGTAGTGTGTTTGGACTGATTTTGTGGTAGATTTGATACGCTCCAAGTTAGTAGTGTATCATAGGTTAAAGAAGAAATAAGATGGGTACAATTTTACCAAATTCATGGCTATACTTAAACAATTATTGGTAAATGTGCCTTTGGTGGAGGCGTTATAGCAAATTCTGGGATATGCTTAATTTATACAAATCCTTTGGACAAAGCAAAGAATAGTTAGTCATGAACCTGAGGATAATCTTTATCATAATAGTGACATTGCTACTAGATTATTAGTGCAGAAAAAGTTGATCCGGGAGCATTCACCATCCCGTGTACGATCGAAGCATTTAATTTTTCTAGAGTGATTTGTGATTTAAGGAAAAGTATCAACCTCATGCCATTATCAATCTTTAATAAATTAGGTTTAGGGATACCTAAACCAATAACTATGTGTTTATTGATGGAAGACCGATCAGTGAAGAGACTGGTGGGTATTCTCTATGATGTACTTGTGAAAGTGGCCAGTTTTATATTCCCTGTAGAGTTTGTAATCCTCAATTGTGAAGTGGATTTTGAAGTACCTATAATCTTTGGTAGGCCATTTTTATAAACCAAAATACTATTGGTTATATGGGGCGAAATGAGCTAAAATTTCAACTCAATAATAAAGAAGTTAGTTTTGATGTCCACCAATATGTTAAGCAATTAAGGGAGATGAGTATAGTTTTAGTCATTAATGTTATTGATAAAGTTGATCTGGATGTACCAGTTGAAGAAAGGTTTGTTGTGGAGACGTTAACTGTTGTATGAATATGATAAGACTGTATATACACTGACTGGAATGGAGTCATACTTATATGCTCCTAATAATCTAGACTTAGATTTGAAAAATAGACCAAAACCACTTGCAAAGTCTTCTATTGAAGAACCACCAGTGTTGGAGTTGAAGAAATTGTCGATCTATCTTCGGTATGTGATTTTGGGTGAAGGCAATACTTTACCGGTGATTGTTGAAGCTGATTTGGTGGAATATTAGGTTGATGCCCTTATTTAAGTATTGAGGATATATAAAATATCCATTAGGTGGACTATTGCCAACTTTACAAGAATTTTACTTGGGATCTATACTCAAAAGATCCAGTTAGAAGAAGGCTTCAATCCTACTATTGAGCATTAACGCAGACTAAATCAACCAATTCAAGAAGTATAGAAGAAAGAGATAATAAAGTGTCTAGTTGCAAGACTATTTTTCCTAATCTCTAATAGTAAATGGGTAAGCCCAGTACATTGTGTTCCATAGAAAGAAAGCATGACAATTGAAGACAACAAGAATTATGAGCTAATTCTACTCAGGCTGGTGACAGAGTGGAGGGTTTGTATGGACTACAGGAAGTTAAATTCCTGGACATTAAAAGATCACTTTCCAATACCTTTCATAGACCAAATACTTGACTAGTTGGCACGAAGGGGTTGGTATTGCTTTTTAGATGGATACTCAGGTTACAATCAAATATCTATTGCACTTGAGGACCAAGATAAAATGACATTCACTTGTCCATATAGAACCTTTGCTTTTAAGAGAATTTCATTTGGGTTGTGTAATACCCCTACCACTTACCAAAGATGTATGATGTCCATTTTCTCATACATGGTGGAAGACACTTTGGAAGTGTTTATGGATTATTTTTTAGTGGTTAGTGATTCATCGATTATTTTTTCGTATCCTTAGGCAATGCATTGTAACATTGTGAGGAGTTCAATCTTCTACTTAACTTGGAAAAATGCCCTTTAGGGTGAAGAAGGGCATAGTATTAGGGCACAAAATCTCAGCCAAATGAATTGAGGTAGATCGAGCCAAGATTGAAGTTATTGAAAAACTACCTCCTCCTATCTCGGTGAAAGGATTTCGTAGTTTCCTTTGACATGTTTGTTTCTACCGGAGATTTATAAAAGATTTTTCTAAAATTGCATACCCACTTTGCAAATTGTTAGAGAAGAAAACCAATTTTTCATTTGATGATGATTGCTTGAAGGTTTTTCAATGCTTTAAATAAAAATTTGTTGCTACACCCATCATTATTACTCCAGATTAGTCAAAATCATTTGAAGTAATGTGTGATGTAAGTGGAGTTTCATTCGGGGCTACCCTTGTGCAAAAGAAATAAAAGTTTTTTAATCCAAATTATTATGCTAGTAAATCCTTGAATGGTGCACAAAAGAACTAAAGGGTGAGTGAGCAAGAGATCTTAGCCATAGTTTATGCTTTCAAAAAAAATTGGTTGTATTTGCTGGGAACAAAAGTGCTAGTGCATACTAACCACGTAGCACTAAGATACTAAATGGCAAAGAATGATGCCAAACTAAGGCTTATAAGATAGATGCTTCTACTTTAGGAGTTTGACTTTAAATTCGAAGATAGGAAAGGATCTAAAAATAAAGTAGCGGACCATCTATCACAATTGAAGAGTGAATAGAGAAGCTCAGAGAAGTTTGAAATTGATGACTCTTTTTAAGTGAGCAAGTTCTTGCGGATACTCTTGATTTGGTTCAATGGTATACTGATTTTGCAAGCTATGTGGTCAGTGATATCATTCCAGAAAACCTTAGTTTTCATCAAAAGAAAAAGTTTCTACATGAGGTAAAAAGGAATTTATGGGATGAACCTTATTTGTTTAGATGATGTACTAACAACAATATTAGGAGATATATATCGTAGGTGGAGATTTTGAATATTTTAGACACTTGTCATTCCTCCACAGTTGGAGGACATTATACAGGTGATCGGACTTCCAAAACGATCTTGTAGAGTGGTTATTATTGACCCTCAATTCATAAGGATATGTATGAATTTGTGAGGGCATATGATAAATGTTAGCAACAGGGGGCCATATCTAGAAACCATGAGATAACAATGAAGAAGATGCTAGAGGTGGAGCTGTTTGACATATGGGGCATAGATTTCATAAGGCCATTTGTGAGCTCATATGGGCACAAATATATTTTGATAGTTGTGGATTATGTGTCCAAATGGGTAGAAGTTGTGGCTCTAGCAAATAATAAAGGCAAGAGTGTGGTTGCATTCTTGAGAAACAACATTTTCTCCTATTTTAGTGTTCCACGAACCATAATAAGTGAGGGAGGTTCTCACTTTTACAACAAGATTTTCTGCGTTATTTTGGAAAACTATGGGGTGAAACAACATAAGGTAGCCACACCTTATCACCTGAAAACTATAGGGCAAGTGGAATTGTCAAACAGAGAAATCAAGTCTATCTTAGCCAAAACCGTTAATGCAAATAAAAGTGATTGGTCAAGAAAACTTGATGATGCCCTTTGGGCGTATCAAATAGCTTTTAAGACACCCATCAAAATTTCCCCTTGCCAACTAGTTTTATATAAAGCTTGCCATTTGCCAGTGGAACTTGAACACAGGGCATTGTGGGCGCTTAAGAGGTTGAACATGAGGTCAAAAAAAGTAGCTGATTTCAAGTTATATAAACTGAATGGGATGGATGAGTTTTGTCTATGATCTCTTGAAATGGCTGATCTATATAAGGAAAGGATGAAGCGGTACCACGATCAAAGAATTGAAAAGAGATACTTTCAAGTGGGTGATTGGGTGTTGCTCTTTAACTCACGATTTAAGTTTTTTCCTGGGTAGTGTCAAAGTTGTTGGGACCATTTAAAATAACTCGAGTCTTTCCATCTGGTGTGGTTGAACTTGAGAATAAAGATGGAAGTGTTTTTAAGGTTAATTGAAAAAGGATCAAGCATTACATTAGTCCAATAGATGAGGTAAAATATGTGTCAACAATGTATCTTGATAAAGTCTGAGTAGTCAAAATATTCGAGTCGTGCCACGACGTTAAATCAGGTTTTACATAGGAGGCCACCCATGATTGTAATGTGGTTTAATAACATAATAAAAACAAAATAAAAACAATAAAAACAAAATCACAAAAATAAAAGTCAAGCCACAACCAAATCTAAGGCGCTTGGTGGGAAGCAACCCACCTTCAAATTATTTTTACTTGTTTTTTATTGCTTCTAGGTATGTGAAGTGCTAGAGAGATGCAATAGGTACAAATTAATCTTTGGAAATGAATTAAATCAGATTTGGTATGTTTCTAGACTTGAAATTATTTGAAAGGTAAGGCTATTTTGGAAAAATTCCTCTCCTGTAATGGGATCATGCCGCAGAACCTCATATTTGAGTTAAGATTGCACCGCAATGTCAATCGCAACTAGCTATTGGTCAGACATTGTGGTATAGAACGTGTCACCGACCCTTCGCTTTGAGTTTCAATTTTCTTTACGGAAAAGGGGTTCTATAATTTCTTCACATCGCACAGCCCACCGCAACTTGCTACTACTTTCCAACCGCATCAACTACCACATTGTTCAATACTATTATTTGCAATTAGTTTTGTGGTGCAGACCCTCCTTTTTCCCAATTTAAACCTAACTTAAACCGGGTTAAATCAACCTAGTTCTCCAATATAAAAGTACCTAACATCCAAATTATCATTCTTCCTCCATTCTAAGACCTAATCCACGGCGCAAACAAAATTTTTATTGTCAAATTCATGCCCCAACATCAATCCACTAGACTTTTCCTCTCTTTTTCTTCTAGTTCTTTATTCTAAGGTTTGTTTTATCTTCTTATTATCTTGTTTTTATGACTTTATTATTAGTATTTACTTAGTTTCTTGTGGATTATGGGTGAATACTTACTATTGCTATACAAAATGGTTTCTTGGTAATCTTATTAGGATGAACACCATGGTTGTAGTTGATAAAGCTTATGGTTGCATTTTAATTTTTCATAATTAGCATGATTTGGTGTTGTTGCCATTAGTTCACATTCCAAGTTATCATGAAACATCATGTTGCTTAAATTGTTCTAGCTAATGGTATGTTGTTCTTGTTGACATATTTGAGGCATTAAATCTTGATTTTTAATGGTGGTTAATTTTATATAATTGTTGGAAATTTCATGTGTTTTATGGAAGAATGGTGTTTGCTGTTGAATAATATTGAGAAAGTTGAGGCCACCTATGATATGCTCATTATATTGTGATGAATATTGGTGCACCCTTTTGAAAGTGTACATCGGTGAAGTCTGAGTATCCGATAGTAGCAGTTAAGTGGGTCATGCTAACAAATTAAGTCTAGGATGGTCTTCTACCTCCCTCCTCTTAGTTGTAGTTATCCACATTGTTCTTGACTAATGTTCAGTGTTGATGATGATTGCAGAAACCATGGCCCCAAAGGTCAACAAAGGCAAGCGAGTGGAATCTAGCTCTCGTAAAGGTCAAAAAAGATCACAAACACGACAATTTTCTGAGGCTAACCATGTTTCCATGTCAACTCTTCAATGCCTCATCGTACATTTGGTATCAAATGTGTTGAAAAAAAGGTGTCCAATAGTACAAGGATAATAAGGAGCATCACAACTACCCAAGGGAGGTGATTCATAAAGAGAGTTTTGCATGACACTATCCTCGTATCTTAACCTGTATCATGCAGCTTAAACTTGACTTCATTTTTAAGGATATGGGTGAATGAAATTTGGATTTAGTAAGGGAGTTTTATGTAAACTAGTTCCCTAACACTCAAGGGAATGAGGTAAAGATACGAGGACAGATCCTAAAGATGATGGCTGAGGCACTAAATTCCATTATTGGTACTTCAGCGTGGACAACTCCAAATAAAGGGAAAATATAGTCGACCTTCTTATAGGGATATCAGGCACACCTTCTATGGCTCATGCTCCATGGCTAAGTGGGAGAATCATAAAGAAAAGTGTTACCGTATCACCTTTCCCTATGCTTTCCTAAATAAAGAAGCTCGTATTTGGTTAAAGATAGTTGAAGCTTTCCTTATTCGAGGGTCACACTTCACAAAATCTCTCGTGATTGGGTATGTTTAGTATATTCTCCTATGACTTATATTCCTAACAATATTAGTGTAGTGATCAACACTTCTATGCGCAGTGTAAGGATACACAAAAAGGTAAGATTCAATTTTGGGGTCCTGTTGACCAAATTCTTGAATGCTAATGATATTGAGGAGGATACAATTGATTACAAGCTGCTACGGAATTTAAAGGGATTTAATATCACAAAATTTAATAAATCGGACTCAATCCAAGGGCTAGCCCTAACAACTTCTAAAAAAATGCACGTGGTGAAAGCTTCTTCCCCCATCTCTATGGAATAACAAAGTTTATGATGATGTGTGGTGGCTATGTACCTAAAAATGATGAGTTGCATCAATTGGATTATGATTATCCAATGAATGAACATGTAAGAGCAATGTGTAGGCTTGGTCGTACTTTTCAAGAACCTATGGATGATGATGTACCAACTAATAAGGATCGATTGATAGTGGACTCCAACCTGGAGATTGATTCTGATAAGGAGGATTTTGACATAGGTGGCATAAGCCCTAACATTAAGGAGGAGTACTATTAGTCCCAGGAAGTTCTTCTACCCATCTATTTCTTATTATTATTTTATTGCACTAGGGATGGTGTTATTCTTACATGTGGGGTGGGTAAAAAGTGCTTCTTCTGTATATTCTTGAGACTGCATTTGATTATTTTACTTACTATCTAAACTAGTAACTTCATTTTAGTAGACTTGTTTAATTTGGTTGGAGTAATTATTTTTGTTTGTTCCTTTCTTAAGTTTTATGTTCTTTTATGTTTCATGTTATTTTATTTTTGGATTAGGAGTTGTGAAATAAAGTCATAGTAGGTTTTTTTCTCGATAATCGAGTGATGATGATTGTCTTAAGAAAAAATTAGTCATTTGTAGATATTAGCAAATAGAACTCCCTTTTCACGAAATTAAAACTTAGGTGCTTTTGTGGGGGTAAATGACCATATGACAAAAGTATGAGATAAGTGTTGAAAAAACATTTATGTAAATAGATGAATAATTACTTATGAAACTCCTGGGTTTAACTATATGACTCTTTGGTATTGCTAGTTTGAAGTTGAATGCTTGTCATGGCTTAAGTGAGAATCAAACCTAAAGTCCATTTGAATTTGAACATGTGCCATGTGTGAGTAAGTATTTTCTTAATCCATGTTACATTGGAGTTTCTCGAACTTGCCCAGTGTGTGTACAAAGCAAAATAAAGTATGTAAGGTTTAGGAAATGATATAGGCCTTGTTTGGCTTTCCTTGTTAAATGCCTTTGTTAACAACCCACTTTTTATGACCTTAGTAAGCCTGGTGAGACTTTAGCCTATTATTTGGTAGCCTCATTTTTAGCCTATTTCCTTTCATTTATTAACCATATTTTGATCCCCAAAATTCCCTAATGCTTTAGTTGAAAATTTTAATGGATGGGAGTAGGGAGTGCAAAAAGTATAATTGGTAATGAAGCACAACATAGTAGTGTTTGGTTTGGCAAAGAGATTATGCATTATGGATGGTGGACGTGCATAGTAGATATAAAATTAAATTAAATGTTTTTTTAAAAAAAAAGAAATAATGGTTCCATTAAACTGAAGTAAATCTCCTACATCCACTTTGTAGTCTAATTCAAAGAGTCGAGGATGAAAGAAAAGAAGTGTAAATTGCAAGTAGTAGAGAAGAAATGTTGTATAGTTGAGTTTCATAGTAATGTGTTGTATGAAAGTTCTTAGGAACTTAGTCACTATTTCTATCCAAAATAGTACCTATCTATCCCTTAGCCTACATTACAACTAACTGAAGTCATACTTGATCTTATCCTTTAACATCCTTTTATTAGTAGAGTATTAAACTAAGGGCAAGTTAATGGGTCACCTAATGTGCATGGGAATTCTTTGAGAGAGTGAGCATAAATTTTTTCTTTACCCCAAAATTGTGATGAGTTGCATGTAGTGAGAAATGTAGGGGGTACTCTATTGTAGTAAGGGGAATATGTTTAATGATGGAATAAGGCTTTATTTAGTTTCTTAATTGAAAAATTTGCATGCGTTTTAAATTATTAAAGAGTATATTCTTGATTGTAGGAGGTTTCGAGTAGTTATTCATAAATCTATATAGCGTGCTCAATAGCAGGACTTGTTCATATATGTTGTGTGCTCTTAAATTGAGTATCTTATTTTTAATTAGTGAGATTGAAGCCCTATGTAGTGAACTCTAAGTAGATAATTGTTAATGGATGAACAAAGCATTAAGTGTGGGGTGGTGATATGGGGGATGTTTATACGCTTAAGCACCATGTTTTACCCATACATGAGCTAAGTTTTAAGAGTAAAATGTCTTGATTCATATCTTTTTATTGTGCTTTTGATGTAAATGATATAACCTATATGAATACATGAAGCATATGGAGACATGGGGGAATCATGGAATGCAAATAACATAAGACGGGAGCAAAATTTTATGTTAGGAGGTTGTGTTCAAATCGCAACCTATAGGGTCTGAGATAAGATTTGTGTTGTAACCCAAAGGGTCTGCAATGAGCTCCACATCGCAACCCATAGGGTTCATGATACGGTTGGGGCAGCCTCCACAGGTACACGGCCTTTCACACGAAGCCAAGCTCGGGAATTACAAGAACTCCAAGCTTTGTTCATGCAAATGGCCGTGTGTGAGTTGGTGATTGAACCAACCAAGGACCTAAACGTTTTTATGTGTGAAGAGAGGTCTTAATGTGTAATAAACTACTCTTCAAGGTTGGCACAAGAAGCAAGGGCGGATGGGTCATTTTACCCCTTTTGTTTGTAGTATAAATAGAACATGTTGGAGAGTTATTTCTTAGTATTTGGAATGCTGATTTTGTAACCTAAAAACACTAAACATTTCTCTCTCTCTTCCACTCTTAGAAGCCGCCCCTATTATCTTACAAGTAGAGGGATACTTGTGTTGTCTCTTTGGCTAGAAACAAGGGTTTTGAGGTCGTTGAGTGCCTCTTGGTCCTCGTAAGAACTTGGTGTTTATATTCATTAGACTTAGGGTCCTCTCTTGATGTAGGGTTCTTAGTTTCTTGAATGTTATATGTCAAGTTATCTATCTTTCTTTATCTTGTTGTTGTTGTTGATTTTGTTATCTTAAAGTCTAGTGAAGCCGTGTGGGGCTCTTTTCGATTCACTAGCATTGTTATCTATCTTGTTGTCCTTGTGTTGTTGGACTGAAAAACCGAAACTTAAACTTGTTGTTCTTGTGTTGTTGGACTGAAATCCGAGCCTACTTGAAGCTCTTGGTGTTGTTGGTTTGATTTTGTATCATTTGGTATCAAAGCGAGACCGGTTGTGTTCCAACATAACCCATCTTGGGCTAGTTCACGGCTTAAACAAACAACACCAAAACGAAATTCTGAAAATCTGTCCATTAAAAGTTGAAACCGAGAATGATGTTGTATGTTTAGATCTAGGTGTTATTTTGCTTGTTTAGTGAGTTTCTAGTGTTCGTTTCTTTCTCACCAACACTAAGGTGTCTAGATCCAAAAGTTGAGCTTGAAAACTTGAACATTGTGTAGTGACTTGAAGTGGCCGAAAGTTGTATGTTGTTGATAACTAAAAGAAAATTCGGTGGTTGTGTGTTTATGTGCTAAAGAAGTTGATGAAGTTTGTTGAGGTGTTCATCTTTTGAACGTGTTCATCTTGTTCATCTTGTTGTGTGCTCAAGTTGTAAGACAAGCTATAAAGTTGTTGTGAAAGACTTGCACCCATCACCTTCTAGTCTTGTCAATCACTTTTCCCTAATTCAAGGAGCCTTGTTTTGTGGGATTAGTCAACCAAACCTCACTTTCTTGAGTTTGAAAAGGGTGAAATACTACAAGATTTTATTTTACCCACCAAAACACTTTGCAAACTATAACAAGTTGTGTGAATATTAACACAAAAAAAAAGAGAAGAAGAACGTGTGGAACCATTGCATGCTGCCACGTCACTATAAGCTCAACTTAGGATATACTTTGGTTGCTAATTGTTGATCCTTGGTTTCCCTTACTTGGTCCTAGAACTAATTAACAAACTAGTACATTCCTACTAGGTTGTCAACTAGTTCCTTGAACCGTTTGTTCGTGTCAACGATTATTTGAGTGCTTTTATTCGTTTGAATGAATTGCTGATTTTTGACTCTAGTACGGCAAGAATTCTTTGAGTCTTCAAACAAGAATCCATTCCGGATAAGAGCTTACTCATACCTTAAAAATTTCACGGTTACTAGCCAATTATACAACACTTGTGGAACACGAACTGATACGGTTGGGGCAGCCTCCACAGGTACACGGCCTTTCACACGAAGCCAAGCTCGGGAATTACAAAAACTCCAAGCTCTGTTCATGCAAATGGCCGTGTGTGAGTTGGTGATTGAACCAACCAAGGACCTAAACGTTTTTATGTGTGAAGAGAGGTCTTAATGTGTAATAAACTACTCTCCAAGGTTGGCACAAGAAGCAAGGGCGGATGGGTCATTTTACCCCTTTTGTTTGTAGTATAAATAGAACATGTTAGAGAGTTATTGCTTAGTTTTTGAATGCTGATTTTTGTAACCTAAAAACACTAAACATTTCTCTCTCTCTTCCACTCTTAGAAGCCGCCCCTATTATCTCACAAGTAGAGGGATACTTGTGTTGTCTCTTTGGCTAGAAACAAGGGTTTTGAGGTCGTTGAGTGCCTCTTGGTCCTCGTAAGAACTTGGTGTTTATATTCATTAGACTTAGGGTCCTCTCTTGATGTTAGGGTTCTTAGTTTCTTGAATGTTATATGTCAAGTTATCTATCTTTCTTTATCTTGTTGTTGTTGTTGATTTTGTTATCTTAAAGTCTAGTGAAGCCGTGTGGGGCTCTTTTCGATTCACTAGAATTGTTATCTATCTTGTTGTTCTTGTGTTGTTGGACTGAAATCCGAAACTTAAACTTGTTGTTCTTGTGTTGTTGGACTGAAATCCGAGCCTACTTGAAGCTCTTGGTGTTGTTGGTTTGATTTTGTATCATTTGGTATCAAAGCGAGACCGGTTGTGTTCCAACATAACCCATCTTGGGCTAGTTCACGGCTTAAACAAACAACACCAAAAAGAAATTCTGAAAATCTGTCCATTAAAAGTTGAGACCAAGAATGATGTTGTATGTTTAGATCTAGGTGTTATTTTGCTTGTTTAGTGAGTTTCTAGTGTTGGTTTCTTTCTCACCAACACTAAGGTGTCTAGATCCAAAAGTTGAGCTTGAAAACTTGAACATTGTGTAGTGACTTGAAGGGGCCGAAAGTTGTGTGTTGTTGATAACCAAAAGAAAAAAAAATCGGTGGTTGTGTTTATGTGCTAAAGAAGTGGATGAAGTTTGTTGAGGTGTTCATCTTTTGAACTTGTTCATCTTGTTCATCTTGTTGTGTGCTCAAGTTGTAAGACAAGCTATAAAGTTGTTGTGAAAGACTTGCACCCATCACCTTCTAGTCTTGTCAATCACTTTTCCCTAATTCAAGGAGCCTTGTTTTGTGGGATTAGTCAACCACACCTCACTTTCTTGAGTTTGAAAAGGGTGAAATACTACAAGATTTTATTTTTTCCCACCAAAAACACTTTGCAAACTATAACAAGTTGTGTGAATATTAACAAAAAAAAAAAAGAGAAGAAGAACGTGTGGAACCATTGCATGCTGCCACGTCACTATAAGCTCAACTTAGGATATTCTTTGGTTGCTAATTGTTGATCCTTGGTTTCCCTTACTTGGTCCTAGAACTAATTAACAAACTAGTACATTCCTACTAGGTTGTCAACTAGTTCCTTGAACCGTTTGTTCGTGTCAACGATTATTTGAGTGCTTTTATTCGTTTGAATGAATTACTGATTTTTGACTCTAGTCCGGCAAGAATTCTTTGAGTCTTCAAACATGAATCCATTCCGGATAAGAGCTTACTCATACCTTAAAATTTCACGGTTACTAGCCAATTATACAACACTTGTGGAACCGAACTTGTGGTGAACTAAAGCGGATAATATCGTGACAATGGAAGGAGCTACGTCTCATAATGTGGATACTAATGCCCTTGATTCTATGAGGGTCACTCTTGAGGCCGTTACCCGGACACTTGAAAGGTTGAATTCGGAATTTGGGGCCGTGAGAGGGGACTTGGCAGCAATAAAGGGGGAAGTGTCGACTATTAGTGGGAGATTAGAACAAGTGGAGAGTCAAAGGAACTCTCGTCCTTCTACTCCTCTACATGTATCTACCAATGGTCATGATAGGACCTCCTCCGCAACCATCACCCCCGAAACAGTCCACCAAATTCTAAATGCACCCCAAGCTCCACTAAATACCGCAAGCCAAACTACCTATTTTCCTCCAAACCGAGACCCCACTAGACCACTACATTTCCAAGCCCCTCCAATTCCACAAGAGGGATTTGGACGCCAAGTACTTCCACTAAATCCGAACCCTCCATTCCAAGCTCCATTAACCCAAAGACCGCAAATTCCAAATCCTCCGAATCAAAACGGCCAAGGCCGACCAGCCCACTTTGAAGGATACGGTAGAGAGGAGTATGAAGGAGATGGAGCCTTTGATGATGCTTATATGAGGGAGGAGGAGTTGAGAGGGGGTCGAGGAGAACCTAGGAGATACCGGGGGTATGGAGATAGGGGAAACCGACACCAAGAGAGAGACGTAGGCATCAACACCATCAAGTTGAGCCTACCCATCTTTAAGGGTGAAAGTGACCCCGAGACCTACTTAACTTGGGAATCAGCTTGTGACAAAGTTTTCCAAGTTAATGACATCTCGGAAGAAAAGAAGAGTTGCTACGCTATAGCTCACCTCGAGGGCTATGCTAACACTTGGTGGGAGTATGTTAAACGATTTGGTAATGAATTAGTTGATTGGCAGCCACCACCTTGGTTTCGGTTGAGGTATTTGATGAGACAACGATACCTTCCCGAGAGATATCGTCATGAGTTGCTTGCTAGATTATATGGCTTGCGGCAAGGAGGCAAGAGTGTGATGGCCTATTTTTACGAGTTCCAACAACTCATGTTGAAACTTGATCATCGTGGGGAGCAAATCAGTCACGACATCATCCGGTTCAAGTGTGGGTTGAACAAAGAGATCTCCACTCATTTGACCCTTCACCAGTTTGAAACCATTGACGGTATATTCCAAGCCGCCCTTGAGATTGAAAGGGAACTTAAGGAGAGATCATCCTTCAAGGCAAGGGTACAAACCCCCTCGGGTTGGCCCAAAAACAAGGACCAACCCGCCCCTACGAAGCTGCCCGAGTCCAAAACAGTCCCTAAATTCCCTCCGAAATCGGAGGCTCAAAAATATCCCAACCCAAAGGGGTTCCAATGCTTCAAGTGCCAAGGTTGGGGGCATAAGGCCAATGAATGTCCGAACCGGCGCAATGTGATCCTACGAGAAGGGAAAGTGTACTACCTTGGTGAGGAGGTGGTTTCCGAAAGGGGGGGGATGAGGCCGAGCCTCAAGATGGAGAGGGAGCTAAAAATGGGCCGAATGATGATGAAGTAGATGTTAGTGAAGATGCCTATCCACTAGAAGGGGAGTGTGTGGTTCCAAACTTTGTGGTTAGACGTGTCATGATTAGTAAGGCGATAGATGACCCGAGTCAAAGGGAAAATCTATTCCATACTAAGTGTCTTGTAAAGGGGAGTGTGTGCACCTTGGTGATTGATAGTGGTAGTTGTACAAATGTTGCGAGCCATGCTATGGTAAATTTCTTGAAGCTACCAACTACACTACACACTAGTCCTTACAAGCGACAATGGTTGAACGATTGTGGTGAATTAAAGGTCACAAGGCAATGTGTGATTCGGTTTATGGTGGGAAACTACCACGATGAAGTGCTTTGTGACGTGATCCCAATGCAAGCATGTCACTTGTTGTTAGGTATACCATGGCAATATGATAGGTCTACTAAACACGATGGGAGGTCCAACCGGTATACGCTTGAGAAGGATGGCCGAAAGGTCACACTTCATCCTCTTTCAGCCTCCCAAGTAAATGAGTGGCATCAAAAGATGAGAGAGTTGAAGGGAAAGGGGAAGGAATCCGAAAAGAGAGAGAAGGGGGGGAATGCCGTAGGTGAGGAAGTAGGGACATCCGAGGCTGTCCCAACGACAAGGGAGATGGAAAACGTAGTGATGTTGGCTAGGAGGAAAGAACTCTTCGTGGACCATGATGAAAACAAGCCGATGTTACTTTTGGCCCATTGTTTTAATACTAATCCCACTAATTCTTCGATTTCCCCTTTGATTTCTTGTGTGTTGCAGGAGTATGAAGATGTATTTCCTCAAGAACTTCCGCAAGGATTGCCCCCACTTCGGGGAATTGAGCACCAAATTGATTTGGTGCCGGGGTCACAACTTCCAAACAAACCGGCCTATAGGAGCAATCCCATGGACACTAAGGAGCTTGAAAGACAAGTTGAGGAGCTTCTCAACAAGGGATACATCAAGGAAAGCATGAGTCTGTGTGCTGTTCCGGTGCTTTTGGTACCGAAGAAGGACGGAACTTGGCGCATGTGCGTCGATTGTAGAGCCATCAACAAAATCACTACAAGGTATCGTCATCCAATCCCTAGACTAGATGATATGTTAGATGAGCTCGACGGATCTTGTTTGTTTTCAAAAGTGGACCTTAGGAGTGGCTATCACCAAATTCGCATGCAACCCGGTGATGAGTGGAAGACCGCATTCAAGACCAAATTCGGTCTATATGAGTGCCTGGTCATGCCCTTCGGCCTTACCAATGCTCCTATCACCTTTATGAGGCTAATGAATCTTGTAATGAAGCCTTATATTTGAAAGATTGTGGTGGTTTACTTTGATGATGTGTTGGTATATAGTAAATCTATTGATGATCATGTAATGCATTTGAGATATGTGTTTGATGTGCTCCGAAAGGAGAAGCTGTATGCCAACATTAAGAAGTGTTATTTTGGTGTTGATAAGGTTATATTCTTGGGTTTTGTCGTGAGCTCAAGGGGTGTGGAAGTGGACGATTCCAAGATAGACTCTATTCGAAGTTGGCCGACCCCTAAAACTATTGGAGAAATCCGAAGTTTCCACGGGTTGGCAAGCTTTTATAGGAGGTTTGTCAAAGGATTTAGTTCCATAGCAGCCCCCTTGACCGAGGTAATTAGGAAGGACGGACCCTTTAAATGGGGTGATGAGCAAGCTAGGGCTTTTGAGGCCTTGAAAGCTACGCTCATCTCGGCGCCTTTATTGCAATTGCCCGATTTTGATAAGATGTTTGAAGTAGAGTGTGATGCTAGTAAGGTTGGCATCGGGGCTGTTTTGATGCAAGAAGGTAAGCCCGTTGCTTATTTCAGTGAAAAGCTCAAAGGGGCAACTCTTAATTACTCAACTTATGATTTGGAGTTGTACGCCCTTGTTAGAGCTTTGGGAAATTGGCAACATTATTTGTGGCCTAAGGAGTTTGTGATACGAATGGATCATGAGTCGTTGAAACACCTTAAGAGCCAAGACAAGTTGAATAGGCGTCATGCTAAGTGGATTGAGTTCATCGAGATTTTCCCTTATGTAATTCATTACAAAAGTGGAAAGGAAAATGTTGTTGCCGATGCCTTGTCTAGGAAGCATGTGCTTGTTGCTACCTTGTATTCGAAATTGATGGGTTTTGAGAGCTTGCGGTTGTTGTATCCCGAGGATCCTACCTTTGCTCCTATTTTTAGGGAATGTGAAGAGTGGGGAAGGGACCGTTGGCTTAAGGAGAATGACCATTCCTCCTACTCTCGGTTCGATGGGTATTTGTTCAAAGGGAGGAGGTTGTGTGTTCCTTCTAGTTCTTGGAGGGAATTATTTGTGAGGGAGGCCCATACGGAGGCCTCATGGGGCACTTTGGGGTAGACAAGACCCTCGGAATCTTAGAGGAGAACTTCTATTGGCCCAAAATGCGCAAAGACGTCACTAAAATTTGTAGTCAATGCGTGGCCTGCCGGAGTGCGAAATCTCGTCTCCTAACTCAAGGATTATACACCCCACTCCCTACTCCCCTTAGACCTTGGTTGGACATTTCGATGGATTTTGTTTTGGGGCTGCCAAGGACTAGAAAGGGCCGAGATAGCATTTTTGTTATTGTTGATAGATTCTCTAAAATGGCTCATTTTATTCCATGTGCTAAAACCGAGGATGATCGTAGTGTAGCTTCATTATTTGTTGAACATGTTGTAAAGCTTCACGGGGTACCGAGGACTATTGTGAGCGATAGGGACTCCAAGTTCCTAAGTCTCTTTTGGAAGTCCATGTGGGGTAGGCTTGGAACGAAGTTACTTTTCTCCACGTCTTGCCACCCACAAACCGATGGCCAAACGGAGGTAGTAAATAGAACCCTAGGGTCTATGCTACGTTCTATGGTTAAAGGTAAACTGACTTCATGGGAAGATCACCTACCCTTGGTGGAATTTGCATACAACCGGGTAATACATTCGAGCACGGGAATGACTCCCTTTGAATGTGTTTACGGCCTGAATCCCCTTACCCCTTTAGATCTCACTCCTTTGTCTAGTGATCTCATGACCAGCTTAGATGGAAATAAAAGAGCCGAGGCAATGAAGAAAATGCATGAGACGGTGCGGATCAAGCTTGAAAAGAAGAACCAAGAGGTTGCAAAAAGGGTAAACAAAGGGAGAAGAAGGCTTGTGCTTGAACCCGGAGATTGGGTGTGGGTGCATCTTCGAAAGGATCGGTTTCCAGCTCAAAGGAAGTCCAAATTGCTGCCAAGGGGTGATGGTCCTTTCCAAGTACTTGAGAGAATCAATGACAACGCCTACAAGATTGACCTTCCACCGGAATATCAAGTGCACAACACTTTCAACGTTGGTGATCTCTCCCTTGTGGATGCGGTTGAAGATGACCAAATGCTGAATTTGAGGCCAAATTCCTCTCAAGATGGAGAGGATGATACGGTTGGGGCAGCCTCCACAGGTACACAGCCTTTCACACGAAGCCAAGCTCGGGAATTACAAAAACTCCAAGCTTTGTTCATGCAAATGGCCGTGTGTGAGTTGGTGATTGAACCAACCAAGGACCTAAACGTTTTTATGTGTGAAGAGAGGTCTTAATGTGTAATAAACTACTCTCCAAGGTTGGCACAAGAAGCAAGGGCGGATGGGTCATTTTACCCCTTTTGTTTGTAGTATAAATAGAACATGTTAGAGAGTTATTCCTTAGTTTTTGAATGCTGATTTTTGTAAACTAAAAACACTAAACATTTCACTCTCTCTTCCACTCTTAGAAGCCGCCCCTATTATCTCACAAGTAGAGGGATACTTGTGTTTTCTCTTTGGCTAGAAACAAGGGTTTTGAGGTCGTTGAGTGCCTGTTGGTCCTCGTAAGAACTTGGTGTTTATATTCATTAGACTTAGGGTCCTCTCTTGATGTTAGGGTTCTTAGTTTCTTTAATGTTATATGTCAAGTTATCTATCTTTCTTTATCTTGTTGTTGTTGTTGATTTTGTTATCTTAAAGTCTAGTGAAGCCGTGTGGGGCTCTTTTCGATTCACTAGCATTGTTATCTATCTTGTTGTTCTTGTGTTGTTGGACTGAAATCCGAAACTTAAACTTGTTGTTCTTGTGTTGTTGGACTGAAATCCGAGCCAACTTAAAGCTCTTGGTGTTGTTGGTTTGATTTTGTATCACGAACTTGTGGTGAACTAAAGCGGATAATATCTTGACAATGGAAGGAGCTACGTCTCATAATGTGGATACTAATGCCCTTGATTCTATGAGGGTCACTCTTGAGGCCGTTACCCGGACACTTGAAAGGTTGAATTCGGAATTTGGGGCCGTGAGAGGGGACTTGGCAGCAATAATGGGGGAAGTGTCGACTATTAGTGGGAGATTAGAACAAGTGGAGAGTCAAAGGAACTCTCGTCCTTCTACTCCTCTACATGTATCTACCAATGGTCATGATAGGACCTCCTCCGCAACCATCACCCCCGAAACAGTCCACCAAATGCTAAATGCACCCCAAGATCCACTAAATACCGCAAGCCAAACTACCTATTTTCCTCCAAACCGAGACCCCACTAGACCACTACATTTCCAAGCCCCTCCAATTCCACAAGAGGGATTTGGACGCCAAGTACCTCCACTAAATCCGAACCCTCCATTGCAAGCTCCATTAACCCAAAGACCGCAAATTCCAAATCCTCCGAATCAAAACGGCCAAGGCCGACCAGCCCACTTTGAAGGATACGGTAGAGAGGAGTATGAAGGAGATGGAGCCTTTGATGATGCTTATATGAGGGAGGAGGAGTTAAGAGGGGGTCGAGGAGAACCTAGGAGATACCGGGGGTATGGAGATAGGGGAAACCGACACCAAGAGAGAGACGTAGGCATCAACACCATCAAGTTGAGCCTACCCATCTTTAAGGGTGAAAGTGACCCCGAGACCTACTTAACTAGGGAATCGGCTTGTGACAAAGTTTTCCAAGTTAATGACATCTCATAAGAAAAGAAGAGTTGCTACGCATAGCTCACCTCGAGGGCTATGCTAACACTTGGTGGGAGTATGTTAAACGATTTGGTAATGACTTAGTTGATGGGCAGCCACCACCTTGGTATCGATTGAGGTATTTGATGAGACAACGATACCTTCCCGAGAGATATCGTCATGAGTTGCTTGCTAGATTATATGGCTTGCGGCAAGGAGGAAGGAGTGTGATGGCCTATTTTGATGAGTTCCAACAACTCATGTTGAAACTTGATCATCGTGGGGAGCAAATCAGTCACGACATCATCCGGTTCAAGTGTGGGTTGAACAAAGAGATCTCCACTCATTTGACCCTTCACCGGTTTGAAACCATTGACGGTATATTCCAAGAGGCCCTTGAGATTGAAAGGGAACTTAAGGAGAGATCATCCTTCAAGGCAAGGGTACAAACCCCCTCGGGTTGGCCCAAAAACAAGGACCAACCCGCCCCTACGAAGCTGCCCGAGTCCAAAACAGTCCCTAAATTCCCTCCGAAACCAGAGGCTCACAAATATCCCAACCCAAAGGGGTTCCAATGCTTCAAGTGCCATGTTTGGGGGCATAAGGCCAATGAATGTCCGAACCGGCGCAATGTGATCCTACGAGAAGGGAAAGTGTACTACCTTGGTGAGGAGGTAGTTACCGAAAGAGGGGAGGATGAGGTCGAGCCTCAAGATGGAGAGGGAGCTGAAAATGGGCTGAATGATGATGAAGTAGATGGTAGTGAAGATGTCTATCCACAAGAAGGGTATTGTGTGGTTCCAAACTTTGTGGTTAGACGTGTCATGATTAGTAAGGCGATAGATGACCCGAGTCAAAGGGAAAATCTATTCCATACTAAGTGTCTTGTAAAGGGGAGTGTGTGCACCTTGGTGATTGATAGTGGTAGTTGTACAAATGTTGCGAGCAATGCTATGGTAAATTTCTTGAAGCTACCAACTACACTACACACTAGTCCTTACAAGCTACAATGGTTGAACGATTGTGGTGAATTAAAGGTCACAAGGCAATGTGTGATTCGGTTTAAGGTGGGAAACTACCACGATGAAGTGCTTTGTGACGTAATCCCAATGCGAGCATGTCACTTGTTGTTAGGTAGACCATGGCAATATGATAGGTCTACTAAACACGATGGGAGGTCCAACCGGTATACGCTTGAGAAGGATGGCCGAAAGGTCACACTTCATCCTCTTTCACCCTCCCAAGTAAATGAGTGGCATCAAAAGATGAGAGAGTTGAAGGGAAAGGGGAAGGAATCCGGAAAGGGAGAAAAGGGGGGGGATGCCGTAGGTGAGGAAGTAGGGACATCCGAGGCTGTCCCAACGACAAGGGAGATGGAAAACGTAGTGATGTTGGCTAGGAGGAAAGAACTCTTTGTGGACCATGATGAAAACAAGCCGATGTTACTTTTGACCCATTGTTTTAATACTAACCCCACTAATTCTTCCATTTCCCCTTTGATTTCTTGTGTGTTGCAGGAGTATGAAGATGTATTTCCTCAAGAACTTCCGCAAGGATTGCCCCCACTTCGGGGAATTGAGCACCAAATTGATTTGGTGCCGGGTTCACAACTTCCAAACAAACCGGCCTATAGGAGCAATCCCATGGACACTAAGGAGCTTGAAAGACAAGTTGAGGAGCTTCTCAACAAGGGATACATCAAGGAAAGCATGAGTCCGTGTGCTGTTCCGGTGCTTTTGGTACCGAAGAAGGACGGAACTTGGCGCATGTGCGTCGATTGTAGAGCCATCAACAAAATCACTATAAGGTATCATCATCTAATCCCTAGACTAGATGATATGTTAGATGAGCTCGACGGATCTTGTTTGTTTTCTAAAGTGGACCTTAAGAGTGGCTATCACCAAATTCGCATGCAACCCGGTGATGAGTGGAAGACCGCATTCAAGACCAAATTCGGTCTATATGAGTGGCTGGTCATGCCCTTCGGCCTTACCAATGCTCCTAGCACCTTTATGAGGCTAATGAATCATGTAATTAAGCCTTATATTGGAAAGTTTGTGGTGGTTTACTTCGATGATGTGTTGGTGTATAGTAAATCTATTGATGATCATGTAATGCATTTGAGATGTGTGTTTGATGTGCTCCAAAAGGAGAAGCTGTATGCCAACATGGAGAAGTGTTCTTTTGGTGTTGATAAGGTTATATTCTTGGGTTTTGTCGTGAGCTCAAGGGGTGTGGAAGTTGACGATTCCAAGATAGACTCTATTCGATGTTGGACGACCCCTAAAACTATTGGAGAAATCCGAAGTTTCCACGGGTTGGCAAGCTTTTATAGGAGGTTTGTCAAAGGATTTAGTTCCATAGAAGCCCCCTTGACCGAGGTAATTAGAAAGGACGGACCCTTTAAATGGGGTGATGAGCAGGCTAGGGCTTTTGAGGCCTTGAAAGCTACGCTCATCTCGGCGCCTTTATTGCAATTGCCCGATTTTGATAAGATGTTTGAAGTAGAGTGTGATGCTAGTAAGCTTGGCATCGGGGCTGTTTTGATGCAAGAAGGTAAGCCCGTTGCTTATTTCAGTGAAAAGCTCAAAGGGGCAACTCTTAATTACTCAACTTATGATTCGGAGTTGTACGCCCTTGTTAGAGCTTTGGGAAATTGGCAACATTATTTGTGGCCTAAGGAGTTTGTGATACGAACGGATCATGAGTCGTTGAAATACCTTAAGAGCCAAGACAAGTTGAATAGGCGTCATGCTAAGTGGATTGAGTTCATCGAGACTTTCCCTTATGTAATTCATTACAAAAGGGGAAAGGAAAATGTTGTTGCCGATGCCTTGTCTAGGAAGCATGTGCTTGTTGCTACCTTGTCTTCGAAATTGATGGGTTTTGAGAGCTTGCGTTTGTTGTATCCCGAGGATCCTACCTTTGCTCCTATTTTTAGGGAATGTGAAGAGTGGGGAAGGGACCGTTGGCTTAAGGAGAATGACCATTCCTCCTACTCTCGGTTCGATGGGTATTTGTTCAAAGGGAGGAGGTTGTGTGTTCCTTCTAGTTCTTGGAGGGAATTATTTGTGAGGGAGGCCCATGACGGAGGCCTCATGGGGCACTTTGGGGTAGACAAGACCTTCGGAATCTTAGAGAAGAACTTCTATTGGCCCAAAATGCGCAAAGACGTCACTAAAATTTGTAGTCAATGCGTGGCCTGCCGGAGTGCGAAATCTCGTCTCCTACCTCAAGGATTATACACCCCACTCCCTACTCCACTTAGACCTTGGTTGGACATTTCGATGGATTTTGTTTTGGGAGCCGCCAAGGACTAGAAAGGGCCGAGATAGCATTTTTGTTATTGTTGATAGATTCTCTAAAATGGCTCATTTTATTCCATGTGCTAAAACCGAGGATGCTCGTAGTGTAGCTTCATTATTTGTTGAACATGTTGTAAAGCTTCACGGGGTACCGAGGACTATTGTGAGCGATAGGGACTCCAAGTTCCTAAGTCTCTTTTGGAAGTCCATGTGGGGTAGGCTTGGAACGAAGTTACTTTTCTCCACGTCTTGCCACCCACAAACCGATGGCCAAACGGAGGTAGTAAATAGAACCTTAGGGTCTATGCTACGTTCTATGGTTAAAGGTAAACTGACTTCATGGGAAGATCACCTACCCTTGGTGGAATTTTCATACAACCGGGTAATACATTCAAGCACGGGAATAACTCCCTTTGAATGTGTTTACGGCCTGAATCCCCTTACCCCTTTAGATCTTACTCCTTTGTCTAGTGATCTCATGACCAGCTTAGATGTAAATAAAAGAGCCGAGGCAATGAAGAAAATGCATGAGACGGTGCGGATCAAGCTTGAAAAGAAGAACCAAGAGGTTGCAAAAAGGGTAAACAAAGGGAGAAGAAGGCTTGTGCTTGAACCCGGAGATTGGGTGTGGGTGCATCTTCGAAAGGATCGGTTTCCAGCTCAAAGGAAGTCCAAATTGCTGCCATGGGGTGATGGTCCGTTCCAAGTACTTGAGAGAATCAATGACAACGCCTACAAGATTGACCTTCCACCGGAATATCAAGTGCACAACACTTTCAACGTTGGTGATCTCTCCCTCGTGGATGCGGTTGAAGATGACCAAATGCTGAATTTGAGGTCAAATTCCTCTCAAGATGGAGAGGATGATACGGTTGGGGCAGCCTCCACAGGTACACGGCCTTTCACACGAAGCCAAGCTCGGGAATTACAAGAACTCCAAGCTTTGTTCATGCAAATGGCCGTGTGTGAGTTGGTGATTGAACCAACCAAGGACCTAAACGTTTTTATGTGTGAAGAGAGGTCTTAATGTGTAATAAACTACTCTTCAAGTTTGGCACAAGAAGCAAGGGCGGATGGGTCATTTTACCCCTTTTGTTTGTAGTATAAATAGAACATGTTGGAGAGTTATTTCTTAGTTTTTGGAATGCTGATTTTGTAACCTAAAAACACTAAACATTTCTCTCTCTCTTCCACTCTTAGAAGCCGCCCCTATTATCTCACAAGTAGAGGGATACTTGTGTTGTCTCTTTGGGTAGAAACAAGAGTTTTGAGGTCGTTGAGTGCCTTTTGGTCCTCGTAAGAACTTGGTGTTTATATTCATTAGACTTAGGGTCCTCTCTTGATGTAGGGTTCTTAGTTTCTTGAATGTTATATGTCAAGTTATCTATCTTTCTTTATCTTGTTGTTGTTGTTGATTTTGTTATCTTAAAGTCTAGTGAAACCGTGTGGGGCTCTTTTCGATTCACTAGAATTGTTATCTATCTTGTTTTCCTTGTGTTGTTGGACTGAAAAACCGAAACTTAAACTTATTGTTCTTGTGTTGTTGGACTGAAATCCGAGCCTACTTGAAGCTCTTGGTGTTGTTGGTTTGATTTTGTATCAGTTCATGATGATCTCTATTCCGCAACCCATAAGGTCCGTGATGAGCTCCGCGTCGTGACCCATATGGTCTGTGATGAGCTTTGTGTCGCGAACCTTGGGGTTCGCGATAAGGTTTGCGCCGCGATGATTTGTTTCAAAGTGATTTATTCTTTTATATTAAACCTAGGGGCTTAGGATTAATTTTTGAAGGCAATTATAAACACCCCAAGCTCTGTTTGAATATTTTATTATGTATTTTTTAAGTAGGGAGGGGGAGGATAAATATTTCCATTAGGGTTCATCTTGTAATTTCAAATAGTCTTTGATTATGGTATGAATAGTTTGATTTACTTGATGTTATTTATAATCATGAGTGGCTAAGATTTTTAGCTAGGGTCATGGGAACCTTGTAATCAACAGTCTAAACTATGGGTTTTAAGTTTATATTATAGTTTTTTAATATCCTATTCTCTTCAATTATAATGAATTCTCATGGTTGCAAACTTGAGAGTGTTCCATAAAACACAACTTCTTGAACAAAAAAGTTGTTGTTTGGAAAGGAGAGTAGTGACAAGGAGTTAAAGTTTTCAACCTCTAACTTACAAGTTAATGCCTTAACTGGATTAATATCTTAGAGATCACGTATAGTTATCTTCATCACTTTAGGTTTGAAAGAAGTAAAGTGAATCTTTACTTGAATGTTGAAAACACTTGGATTGAATTTTGAAATACATTTCTCTAAAATTACAACCTATTTATGAATTCATATAACCCATAGTTGGAAAGTATTGAAATAACAAGGTGAACAGAAACCTAGTTTACTATTTCTCTGTGTTCAAATATTACAAGAAGTTTCTCATTTTTTTCAAACTGGAATCACTAAAGTAACCATTGAATCAAACCATCTTTATTTCGTGGAAACATATGATTTAAAGTCAAGTAATTTGCATACAACTTAATTACCACTTTATTTCCTGTGGGATTCGACCCCAACCTAGTTGGGTTATATATTTGACAAAGACTTCTTATGCTCTTATAAGAGAGGTGTAATTTGGGAGTATCGGAATGGAATTCACACATGCACCTCAAATAAGAATCACATAATCCCAAATGGGTACCACAAAGAAAGTCTAAGAGTTTGGGTACTCATCTTCATGGATTTAGAAGCCTTGGTAGGGTACCCAATAGAAGAATGGTTGAGAACTATCTCATTACTCCTTTTCTTTGAAAAGCATTTTTCTTTGTTAGAGGTTTTTCCCATGCACGACATAAGTCCATCGAGTGGATTGTTAATCTTCAAGAAAGACCTTACATCATAGAAGAAAAGGCCAACAATCTCACCTATGTCTTGCTTGTCATCTTCACATAGTATCATCACAAAAGAGCCACCAATAAATTCATTATGTGGGTCAAATGGAAAGGAATTCCATAAACTTGGATTAAGTAAACACCTATTTTCCTAGTTGGCACTCTCATCATCAGACAACTTACTTCACTTACAAATACAAGTATCATCATATATAATCAAAGTAGGGACTCTCTATTTTACACATGTCACTACCACAATCAACTGAATCGTAGATCAAGTTGGTAAATAAGTTAAACAACTCATCATCATACTTCACAAACATAGGCAGGGTATTATATAAGGGGACATAGTAACCAACATCACAAGTGTGATCTATACTTAGGTTCCCAAGATAAGTAAGCAAAACCGTGTTGTCTTCACCCAAAGGATCACTCCTCTCACATGAAAATGCATTATACCACAAAGCACATGATCAAACATTAGGTGGACACAAATTTATCTCACTAGGAAAAGCAATTAATTCATAAAATGGATCAACTAGTGTTTGCACCTTGAAATCAAAGGCATTATCATCATTCATCATGGTGTTATCACATAGATGCAAACTATCACTCTGTAACGACCCTTCAGGTTATTTTCCCTATTTACGCTTACATTCACTATTTGAGCTTTTCCATACCTGCCCTAAGTAATTTATCACTTGCTGGGACAGACGGTTTGGTTACCGAGCAATTCGTTTGGCTTTTAGAGTCAATTTCCTATTTTGAAGTCTTCGCAAGTTACAAATGGCCACTGGGCAAAAACTTTAGTGAAACAATCTCAAATGCAAATTATGACTATGCCAACAGATTTGGAATATCAATATTAGTCTAGTTAGACCTTTGGTTTGGGTCCCATTTCGACCTATTAGTCAGAAGTTGAAAATTAGAAAGAATGGATGTGGGACCCACATATGGTTGAAACGACCTCGTATTTATAATTTGACTTCTCCATTGCATCCGGAACGCTAATTTTAGGCTAGGTGCCTTGGTTAAGATCCCTAGGCTCTCAAACTTATATTGGACTATTGAGCAGATTTTATGAAAAGTAATGAAACTATAGGTGTGGGCCTCACTTTTTGCCTAAACGATCTCCAATTAGAGTTTGGATGATTCCAATGCATTTGATATATGGTTTACACTCAAATTCACTATTGAATCATGTTTTTTTTATTCCAGATGAGTTCTGAGGGTCAAAAACTTATTTTTGAGTTTGCTGTCATCTAGTACAACCGTGATCGCGACCAAGAGTGTGCGATCGTGAGTAGTGTGATCATGGACAATAGGACTGCGATTACGATATCTGAGTACATATAGGGGCTATATAAAGGCCCCAAGATGCGTTTGGGGTATTTCCCCTTCACCATTTAGACCTAGAAACCTCAAAATGAGTGTAATAACTCAAAATTAGTCATGGGGGTGACTTGGGAGATTAATTATCATCTTGTATTGCGATTATCTTCAGGATTAAGATAAGAATTTCTTGAATTCATGCTTGAATTTCTTAGTTTGGACCAAAAACTCCAATTTAGCTTATGGCTTGATTTTAGCCCAAAGTATGCTTAGTTTTCACACATTCTTTAATGGCTATAATTCCTTATTCATGTGTGAACATTGGGTTGGTCTTAAAAACTCATTTTTCATAGTGGGACCCACTTGGTGTTTTGATGTCATTCTTGGAATCGAAGCACAATAGTACAATATGGGTATCATTAGACTCGTGTTGATGAGTAGATTATGGTTTTGATATTGAAATGGCATTTTGAGGATTGTAAAGTAAAAATGAGCATGTGGTGCATGAAGTGAGGTTTTGTAGTTTGAACATGAGGTAGGCTTCTATTTACTTTTCTTTATAGATGATATTTGATATATGTTGTGTGTGAATATGGATGTTAGGCTTGATTATGAGTACGATAACTTGGCCTTGATTTATTGATGTTTGGGGATTAGATGCGGGTTTTGGACCCATAAGATGGCATGTTTATAACCCTTTTGTATCCTATTGCCTTCCCTCTTTAGTTTAGATTATTTATAACATGGATATGATATAATTCTAAGCTAAAATCATGCTTGAGTAGAGCTAAAATTGTCTCTATAGGAAGGCAATAGGATACATCGTCTCTGTAGTCATGAAATTATAAGTTGGGTAGAGTTGACTTGAGTACTCTTGTTTCTAGTCGAAGTTGCTATCTTAGGCTTGAATGTGGCTTATTTGACATCTAGAAGTTGTACTAGATATCTTAGCTTAATTTGGGCCATAATTTTCCTAAATATGGGAATTGAGGATTAGAAGTAAGATTGCCTGGCCCACTTAGGCCTAAACTTGCGTTAAGCCTTGTGGACTTGGTTGCGGATGTTAGACATAAATGAGGCTAGTAAACCTTAGTATAAGGTTACTTCTTGACTAGGTAATTTGTTTTGATGTTCTTGGATTGTTACTTTTGAGTTATGGTTATGATACTTCTTATGGAAATAATATTGGTATTTAGAGATTATATTCCTCCTAGATACGTTATGAGGCCTATAGAGATACTATTTCCTCTTAGACTTGATTATTGGCCTATAGAGATTCTATTTCCTCTTAGACTCAATGCTTGGCCTATAGAGATGCTATTTTCTCTTAGACTTGATGTTTGGCCTATAGAGATGTTATTTCCTCTTAGACTTGATGATTGGTCGATAGAGTTGCTAGTTTCTTTAGTCATGATTGTTGGACCTATAGAGACGATGTTCCTCTTTGATATGTAAATTAGCCTAGAGAAGTGACATTCCTTATGGTAATAATGTATGACCTATTGATATAATATATCCTATAAACAATTACATGTCTATATTTATTATGCCTCCTAATAGTGAGATTCCTCTTATGTGAGAGTTGATTACATGTGTATCTATATTATGCCTCCTAGATGTGAGATGCCTGTTGTGTGAGAGATGATTACATGCTTATTGATAATATGCCTCCTATATGTGAGATGCCTTCTATATGTGAGATAATTAGAGATATCCTACCGCTTATAAGTATGATTATTAATATGAGTCTTGGATATGCATATGGGCCTAAGGCCGTGATAATGATATTGTGATTATTTTGGATAAACTAATGGGCCAAGGGACGTAATATGATATTGATTGAATAGCCGATAACTATTTATCATTATAATGATGTGATTATAGTTTATGAATATGAATATGTATATGTTTGTACACATATCTCTCAGGTATGGGACGGAGAAAGATGTGGTATGATGCTTATTATACCACTAATTGAATACTGGTTATGACATGCATAGTTTTGGTATGCTCGTGATTATTTAACATTATAAATAATATGATTGTTACTTAAATGTGATCTTATGACTACTCTTCTTGTTAGATGGTTAAGCTATGTGGTAACTAGTTGTCTATTAGGGGACTATAGCACTTGATGGCTATGAATCTAATGTATTAGTTAATGAATCTTTCTTAGTTGAAACATGGTAGCTAATAATAGTTGGGTAATGAATGGTGTCAGTTAATAAAAGATGGTTAGGTGATAAGTAATAAGGTATTGTCTAGTAATTATTAACAAATATAGGATGACTAGTTGATAATAATGAATAGTGGATAAATGAAGGTTTTGGTCTAGTGATGAACCTTAACTAGATGTTAGTGTTGGCTAATTAATAAATAGTGTTAGTTTCTATCCCGTGGGTAAGGACTATGTGAAGGTTAATGTTTAGGCTAATAACTAAAGGTTATGAGATGACTAATGACCTAGTGATTCTATTATAATAAGTGTTGGATAACTAAGAGTAGTTGGAAATTATTGATTAAATAGATATTCTCTGGTGATATGTGTATTTTATGAGTATTTTAGTGTATCTTATTTGGTAATTTTAATTCTGATGATATTGATACCCGACAAGACCGGAGAATACTATTGTGATGATATTGATACTCGGCAAGGACGGAGGATACTATTGTGATGATATTGATACCCAGTAAGGTCGGAGGATACTATTATGTTGATATTGATACCCAGAAAGGTCAGAGGATACTCCTGTGATGATATTGATACCCATCAAGGCCGTGGAATACTATTGTGATGGTATTGATACCCGACAAGGTTGAAGGATACTATTATGATGATGTTGATACCCAGTAAGGCCGAAGGATACTGTTATGATGATATTGATATCTGACAAGACTGGATGATACTGTCGTGATGATGTTGATACCCAGCAAGGCCGGAGGATAAATTATTGATATGTTGATACCTGGCAAAGCCCGAGGTTGATTAAGATGATGATGGTCCCGATGAGGACAGTTATGATGATTTGTGACATTGATTGTGTACTTTTCATTCATTCCTATATGCGCATTGCCTATCACCAGTATGCAGTTATGTCTATTAGCTGGTATGGGATAGTTGCAGAGATATGGGTGAAGAATTGCCTTGTGTTGTTATATGTTGATTGAACCTTCCAATCTTGGGGTGTTGGGGGTACGCATAGGCTCGACTAGATATTTGGTTGTCCGGAGTAGCCGGTTATTCACACTGTTATTAATATTGTTGTTATCATTATTATGATTATTATTATGGCTAGCTTATGATAGATTGGTCTTTGATCTGTTATTAGGATATGAGGTATGTCTTCGTCCTCTCCTATCTATGATTGCATTATTATGCTTGATTATTTGATGTCTAGCCTTGTGGATTAGAAACCCCGAGTATGATAGTATTTAAATCCCGGTTCTATTATAATGAGGTCTCAAAATGAGATTTTGATGATATAGGTTATTCTTTGAGATGACCTCATGTTTATATGTAGATATACCTATATATATCTAGCTATATGAAGCTATGATACTACCGTATATCCCTTCCTTCGTTGTTCATGATGTATAGTCATTTCTTCACCTTGTATATTACTATATCTTTTTTCTTTTGCTCTTTATTCGTATATTAACTTGGGATATATGGTATAGCATTGACGTATATGAATGTAGATGGAATAGGATAGTTCACCCTAATAATTCCTTAGTTTTATTATGTTAGATTCTTGGACATGAATAGGATAGTAGTTTTTTATTATCTCATTGACTTTTCATATGATTTTTGGACTCTTGGGTGTAGTTTCCTTTCTATTTATATGTTCTATATATCTGCTTTATCTTTGGAGCTCATTCGGCAGTAGTCTACTGAGTACCATTCATTTGGTACTCATACTACACTGCTGCAGCATGTAGATCATAGCATGAGTTATCATCATTGATTTAATGCCCCGCAAAATCCTCTTCCAGTCTAAGCCTAAGAGAGTATTTGGTAAAGCGAAAATCCAAGTCAAAATGTTTCAGAAATATCCTCCCAAGTATGAAATACTTTGAATCGTGTGGGAATATATTTGATCATGAATTAAGATCATAGAGGTCCCCTAACTCATGAATGAGTTGAAAACTTTCCTATCGTTGAAGTTTTAGTGACCGTCAAAAATTGGGTCAAATTAAATCAACAATAACTCGTTGTATATGAAGAACTGCATGGATTTCTATATATCAAATGAAAGATCTTTGAATTAACTTTCCAAAGATACCAATTTCTCCTAAATACGATATTGGAGGAAAGAGTTATGCACATTTTACTCCAGCATGTCAAGCTGGAAAATGGTGACGTCGTTTCTGACGGGCTATCACATTTCTGACGACATTTTTGACGACGTCGTCACATTCTGATGACATTTCTGACGATTTTGTCAGCCCTTGTTAGAAAATCAAGAATTTGGACCCCTTTTGTGATGACCATTCGTGACGGCCTATCACGGACCTGACGACCTGTCACGGATGGCGTCAAGTATATTTTTCCAGCAATTCAAGGGCATTTTTGCAAGGGTATTTTGGTCAATTTCAACCTATTTTGAGCCTCTATAACTATGAGGAACCCTCATTCAAACTCTAATTCCATCATTTTCTTTTCCAATTCTCTCAAGAATATCTAGGGTTTCATTCAAGAACCCTAATCTTCCAAAATTTATCGATAAATTCTTCAAGGTTTCTTCAAGAATAAAGTTCCTCATAGTGTGGGCTTCTGATACACTACTAACTTGGAGCGTATCAAATCTGCCACAAAATCAGTCCAAACACACTACAATTCCGAGAGCTTGAAGATAGCAACTCCAATATGTGAAGACAACAACAATAACGAAATTTTGAAGAAATACCAACACCAAAACAGTAGCTACACAAGGAGAACAAGAAGATAACAATAACATTAAACAATGGTTCAACAACACAAGATGATAGATTACAAGAGTACAATGTTAACAACAAGAACAACAAATGATAGTAACTATAGTGAATCGAAAATCAGCCCCACACGGCTTCACTAAGTTACTACAAAGTTTCAAGAGTACAAAATGAAAGATAGTAACTTGACACAAAGATATCTTAGAATCTATGAACCCTAACTTGAAGATAGGACCCTAAGACCAAAAGATTTCAGTACCAAGTTCTTACTTAGACCAAGAGAAACTCATGAACCTCAAGATCTCAAGTTTCTAGCCAAGAAACAACACAAGTGTAACTACACTTGTTGGACAGATTTCAGGTTCTACTCTCAAGAACAAGAGAGAGAGAAATATTCAATGTTACAAGACTTGTTGTTGTGAAATATGAAGAATGAACTAAGTGCTGAAAATAACCCTAATAGCATCTATTTATATTACACACAAAATGAAGGAAAAATGACCTTCCTACCCTTCAGTAATGGGGTGCCCTTAGAGTCTAGTTTATTATACTTCAAGGTTCATTTTCACACTTAAAAACGTTGAAGCTCTTTGGCGGATCAACTACCAACTCACACGCAGCCATTTGCATGAATATGGCTTGTAGTTTTTGTAACTCCCGAGCTTGGCTTCGTGTGAATGGTCGAGAACGTATTGGACAGCTTTGTACACCCGTATCATTCTCTCCATCTTAAGAGGAATTTGACCTCAAATTCAGCATTTGGTCATCCTCAACCGCGTCCACTAGAGAAAGATCACACACGTTGAAAGTGTTGTGCACTTGGTATTCCGGGGGAAGGTCAATCTTGTAGGCATTATCATTGATCCGCTCAAGTACTTGGAATGGACCATCGCCTCTTGGCATCAATTTGGACATTCTTTGAGACGGAAACCTATTCTTTCTAAGGTGAACCCACACCCAATCTCCCGGTTCAAGAATGAGTTTCTTTCTCCCCTTGTTGACTCTCCTTGCAATGTCTTGATTTTTCTTCTCAAGTCGAAGCCGCACCTTCTCATGTAACTTTTTCATCGAATCAGCCCGCTTGCTTCCATCTAAGCTAATCATAACATCACTAGGCAAAGGAGTTAAATCCAAAGGGGTAAGGGGGTTGAGGCCATATATGCACTCAAAGGGAGTCATTCCCGTACTTGAGTGTATGACACGGTTATATGCAAACTCAATCAATGGTAAGTGTTCCTCCCAAGAAGTCAATTTTCCTTTTTCCATGGAACGTAGCATAGCACCCAAAGTCCTATTTACTACTTCCGTTTGACCATCAGTTTGTGGGTGGCAAGATGTAGAGAATAACAACTTGGTTCCAAGCCTACCCCACATGGATTTCCAAAAGTGACTTAGGAACTTAGAGTCCCTATCACTCACAATGGTCCTCGGAACACCATGCAACTTGACAACATTATCAACAAACAAAGAGGCCACACTAGGTGCATCATGATACAAAATCAAACCAACAACACCAAGAGCTTCAAGTAGGCTCGGATTTCAGTCCAACAACACAAGAACAACAAGTTTAAGCTTCGGATTTCAGTCCAACAACACAAGAACAACAAGATAGATAACAATGCTAGTGAATCGAAAAGAGCCCCACACGGCTTCACTAGACTTTAAGATAACAAAATCAACAACAACAACAAGATAAAGAAAGATAGATAACTTGACATATAACATTCAAGAAACAAAGAACCCTAACATCAAGAGAGGACCCTAAGTCTAATGAATATAAACACCAAGTTCTTACGAGGACCAAGAGGCACTCAACGACCTCAAAACCCTTGTTTCTAGCCAAAGAGACAACACAAGTATCCCTCTACTTGTGAGATAATAGGGGAGGCTTCTAAGAGTGGAAGAGAGAGTGAAATGTTTAGTGTTTTTAGGTTACAAAAATCAGCATTCAAAAAACTAAGGAATAACTCTCTAACATGTTCTATTTATACTACAAACAAAAGGGGTAAAATGACCCATCCGCCCTTGCTTCTTGTGCTAACCTTGGAGAGTAGTTTATTACACATTAAGACCTCTCTTCACACATAAAAACGTTTAGGTCCTTGGTTGGTTCAATCACCAACTCACACACGGCCATTTGCATGAACAAAGCTTGGAGTTTTTGTAATTCCCGAGCTTGGCTTCGTGTGAAAGTCCGTGTACCTGTGGAGGCTGCCCCAACCGTATCATCCTCTCCATCTTGAGAGGAATTTGGCCTCAAATTCAGTATTTGGTCATCTTCAACCGCATCCACGAGGGAGAGATCACCAACGTTGAAAGTGTTGTGCACTTGATATTCCGGTGGAAGGTCAATCTTGTAGGCGTTGTCATTGATTCTCTCAAGTACTTGGAAAGGACCATCACCCCTTGGCAGCAATTTGGACTTCCTTTGAGCTGGAAACCGATCCTTACGAAGATGCACCCACACCCAATCTCCGGGTTCAAGCACAAGCCTTCTTCTCCCTTTGTTTACCCTTTTTGCAACCTCTTGGTTCTTCTTTTCAAGCTTTATCCGCACCGTCTCATGAATTTTCTTCATTGCCTCGTCTCTTTTATTTCCATCTAAGCTGGTCATGAGATCACTAGACAAAGGAGTGAGATCTAAAGGGGTAAGGGGATTCAGGCCGTAAACACATTCAAAGGGAGTCATTCCCGTGCTCGAATGTATTACCCGGTTGTATGCAAATTCCACCAAGGGTAGGTGATATTCCCATGAAGTCAGTTTACCTTTAACCATAGAACGTAGCATAGACCCTAGGGTTCTATTTACTACCTCCGTTTGGCCATCGGTTTGTGGGTGGCAAGACGTGGAGAAAAGTAACTTCGTTCCAAGCCTACCCCACATGGACTTCCAAAAGAGACTTAGGAACTTGGAGTCCCTATCGCTCACAATAGTCCTGGGTACCCCGTGAAGCTTTACAACATGTTCAACAAATAATGAAGCTACACTACGAGCATCCTCGGTTTTAGCACATGGAATAAAATGAGCCATTTTAGAGAATCTATCAACAATAACAAAAATGCTATCTCGGCCCTTTCTAGTCCTTGGCAGCCCCAAAACAAAATCCATCGAAATGTCCAACCAAGGTCTAAGGGGAGTAGGGAGTGGGGTGTATAATCCTTGAGGTAGGAGACGATATTTTGCACTCCGGTAGGCCACGCATTGACTACAAATTTTAGTGACGTCTTTGCGCATTTTGGGCCAATAGAAGTTCTCCTCTAAGATTCTGAGGGTCTTGTCTACCCCAAAGTGCCCCATGAGGCCTCCGTCATGGGCCTCCCTCACAAATAATTCTCTCCAAGAACTAGAAGGAACACACAACCTCCTCCCTTTGAACAAATACCCATCGAACCGAGAGTAGGAGGAATGGTCATTCTCCTTAAGCCAACGGTCCCTTCCCCACTCTTCACATTCCCTAAAGATAGGAGCAAAGGTAGGATCCTCGGGATACAACAACCGCAAGCTCTCAAAACCCATCAATTTCGAAGACAAGGTAGCAACAAGCACATGCTTCCTAGACAAGGCATCGGCAACAACATTTTCCTTTCCTCTTTTGTAATGATCTACATAAGGGAAAGTCTCGATGAACTCAATCCACTTAGCATGACGCCTATTCAACTTGTCTTGGCTCTTAAGGTGTTTCAACGACTCATGATCCGTTCGTATCACAAACTCCTTAGGCCACAAATAATGTTGCCAATTTCCCAAAGCTCTAACAAGGGCGTACAACTCCAAATCATAAGTTGAGTAATTAAGAGTTGCCCCTTTGATCTTTTCACTGAAATAAGCGACGGGCTTACCTTCTTGCATCAAAACAGCCCCGATGCCAACCTTACTAGCATCACACTCTACTTCAAACATCTTATCAAAATCGGGCAATTGCAATAAAGGCGCCGAGATGAGCGTAGCTTTCAAGGCCTCAAAAGCCCTAGCTTGCTCATCACCCCATTTAAAGGGTCCGTCCTTCCTAATTACCTCGGTCAAGGGGGCTGCTATGGAACTAAATCCTTTGACAAACCTCCTATAAAAGCTTGCCAACCCGTGGAAACTTCGGATTTCTCCAATAGTTTTAGGGGTCGGCCAACTTCGAATAGAGTCTATCTTGGAATTGTCCACTTCCACACCCCTTGAGCTCACGACAAAACCCAAGAATATAACCTTATCAACACCAAAAGAACACTTCTCCATGTTGGCATACATCTTCTCCTTTCGGAGCACATCAAACACACATCTCAAATGCATTACATGATCATCAATAGATTTACTATATACCAACACATCATCAAAGTAAACCCCAACAAACTTTCCAATATAAGGCTTCATTACATGATTCATTAGCCTCATAAAGGTGCTAGGAGCATTGGTAAGGCCGAAGGGCATGGCCAGTCACTCATATAGACCGAATTTGGTCTTGAATGCGGTCTTCCACTCATCACCGGGTTGCATGCGAATTTGGTGATAGCCACTCCTAAGGTCCACTTTAGAAAATAAACAAGATCTGTGGAGCTCATCTAACATATCATCTAGTCTAGGGATAGGATGATGATACCTTATAGTGATTTTGTTGATGGCTCTACAATCGACGCACATGCGCCAAGTTCCGTCCTTCTTCGGTACCAAAAGCACCGGAACAGCACACGGACTCATGCTTTCCTTGATGTATCCCTTGTTGAGAAGCTCCTCAACTTGTCTTTCAAGCTCCTTAGTGTCCATGGGATTGCTCCTATAGGCCGGTTTGTTTGGAAGTTGTGAACCCGACACCAAATCAATTTGGTGCTCAATTCCCCGAAGTGGGGGCAATCCTTGCGGAAGTTCTTGAGGAAATACATCTTCATACTCCTGCAACACACAAGAAATCAAAGGGGAAATGGAAGAATTAGTGGGATTAGTATTAAAACAACGGGCCAAAAGTAACATCGGCTTGTTTTCATCATGGTCCACGAAGAGTTCTTTCCTCCTAGCCAACATCACTACGTTTTCCATCTCCCTTGTCGTTGGGACAGCCTCGGATGTCCCTACTTCCTCACCTATGGCATTCCCCCCCTTCTCTCCCTTTTCGGATTCCTTCCCCTTTCCCTTCAACTCTCTCATCTTTTGATGCCACTCATTTACTTGGGAGGGTGAAAGAGGATGAAGTGTGACCTTTCGGCCATCCTTCTCAAGCGTATACCGGTTGGACCTCCCATCGTGTTTAGTAGACCTATCATATTGCCATGGTCTACCTAACAACAAGTGACATGCTTGCATTGGGATCACGTCACAAAGCACTTCATCGTGGTAGTTTCCCACCTTAAACCGAATCACACATTGCCTTGTGACCTTTAATTCACCACAATCGTTCAACCATTGTAGCTTGTAAGGACTAGTGTGTAGTGTAGTTGGTAGCTTCAAGAAATTTACCATAGCATGGCTCGCAACATTTGTACAACTACCACTATCAATCACCAAGGTGCACACACTCCCCTTTACAAGACACTTAGTATGGAATAGATTTTCCCTTTGACTCGGGTCATCTATCGCCTTACTAATCATGACACGTCTAACCACAAAGTTTGGAACCACACACTCCCCTTCTTGTGGATAGACATCTTCACTACCATCTACTTCATCATCATTCGGCCCATTTTCAGCTCCCTCTCCATCTTGAGGCTCGGCCTCATCCTCCCCCCTTTCGGAAACCACCTCCTCACCAAGGTAGTACACTTTCCCTTCTCGTAGGATCACATTGCGCCGGTTCGGACATTCATTGACCTTATGCCCCCAACCTTGGCACTTGAAGCATTGGAACCCCTTTGGGTTGGGATATTTGTGATCCTCCGGTTTCGGAGGGAATTTAGGGACTGTTTTGGACTCGGGCAGCTTCGTAGGGGCGGGTTGGTCCTTGTTTTTGGGCCAACCCGAGGGGGTTTGTACCCTTGCCTTGAAGGATGATCTCTCCTTAAGTTCCCTTTCAATCTCAAGGGCCGCTTGGAATATACCGTCAATGGTTTCAAACCGGTGAAGGGTCAAATGAGTGGAGATCTCTTGGTTCAACCCACACTTGAACCGGATGATGTCGTGACTGATTTGCTCCCCACGATGATCAAGTTTCAACATGAGTTGTTGGAACTCGTCAAAATAGGCCATCACACTCTTGCCTCCTTGCCGCAAGCCATATAATCTAGCAAGAAACTCATGACGATATCTCTCGGGAAGGTATCGTTGTCTCATCAAATACCTCAACCGAAACCAAGGTGGTGGCTGCCCATCAACTAATTCATTACCAAATCATTTAACATACTCCCACCAAGTGTTAGCATAGCCCTCGAGGTGAGCTATAGCGTAGCAACTCTTCTTTTCTTCCGAGATGTCATTAACTTGGAAAACTTTGTCACAAGCCGATTCCCAAGTTAAGTAGGTCTCGAGGTCACTTTCACCCTTAAAGATGGGTAGGCTCAACTTGATGGTGTTGATGCCTACGTCTCTCTCTTGGTGTCGGTTTCCCCTATCTCCATACCCCCGGTATCTCCTAGGTTCTCCTCGACCCCCTCTTAACTCCTCCTCCCTCATATAAGCATCATCAAAGGCTCCATCTCCTTCATACTCCTCTCTACCGTATCCTTCAAAGTGGGCTGGTCGGCCTTGGCCGTTTTGATTCGGAGGATTTGGAATTTGCGGTCTTTGGGTTAATGGAGCTTGGAATGGAGGGTTCGGATTTAGTGGAGGTACTTGGCGTCCAAATCCCTCTTGTGGAATTGGAGGGGCTTGGAAATGTAGTGGTCTAGTGGGGTCTCGGTTTGGAGGAAAATAGGTAGTTTGGCTTGCGGTATTTAGTGGAGCTTGGGGTGCATTTAGCATTTGGTGGACTGTTTCGGGGGTAATGGTTGCGGAGGAGGTCCTATCATGACCATTGGTAGATACATGTAGAGGAGTAGAAGGACGAGAGTTCCTTTGACTCTCCACTTGTTCTAATCTCCCACTAATAGTCGACACTTCCCTCTTTATTGCTGCCAAGTCCCCTCTCACGGCCCCAAATTCCGAATTCAACCTTTCAAGTGTCCGGGTAACGGCCTCAAGAGTGACCCTCATAGAATCAAGGGCATTAGTATCCACATTATGAGACGTAGCTCCTTCCATTGTCACGATATTATCCGCTTTAGTTCACCACAAGTTCGGTTCCACAAGTGTTGTATAATTGGCTAGTAACCGTGAAATTTTAAGGTATGAGTAAGCTCTTATCCGGAATGGATTCTTGTTTGAAGACTCAAAGAATTCTTGCCGGACTAGAGTCAAAAATCAGCAATTCATTCAAACGAATAAAAGCACTCAAATAATCGTTGACACGAACAAATGGTTCAAGGAACTAGTTGACAACCTAGTAGGAATGTACTAGTTTGTTAATTAGTTCTAGGACCAAGTAAGGGAAACCAAGGATCAACAATTAGCAACCAAAGAATATCCTAAGTTGAGCTTATGGTGACGTGGCAGCATGCAATGGTTCCACACGTTCTTCTTCTCTTTTTTTTTTTTTGTTAATATTCACACAACTTGTTATAGTTTGCAAAGTGTTTTTGGTGGGAAAAAATAAAATCTTGTAGTATTTCACCCTTTTCAAACTCAAGAAAGTGAGGTGTGGTTGACTAATCCCACAAAACAAGGCTCCTTGAATTAGGGAAAAGTGATTGACAAGACTAGAAGGTGATGGGTGCAAGTCTTTCACAACAACTTTATAGCTTGTCTTACAACTTGAGCACACAACAAGATGAACAAGATGAACAAGTTCAAAAGATGCACACCTCAACAAACTTCATCCACTTCTTTAGCACATAAACACAACCACCGATTTTATTTTTCTTTTGGTTATCAACAACACACAACTTTCGGCCACTTCAAGTCACTACACAATGTTCAAGTTTTCAAGATCAACTTTTGGATCTAGACACCTTAGTGTTGGTGAGAAAGAAACCAACACTAGAAACTCACTAAACAAGCAAAATAACACCTAGATCTAAACATACAACATCATTCTTGGTCTCAACTTTTAATGGACAGATTTTCAGAATTTCCTTTGGTGTTGTTTGTTTAAGCCGTGAACTAGCCCAAGATGGGTTATGTTGGAACACAACCGGTCTCGCTTTGATACCAAATGATACAAAATCAAACCAACAACACCAAGAGATTCAAGTAGGCTCGGATTTCAGTCCAACAACACAAGAACAACAAGTTTAAGCTTCGGATTTCAGTCCAACAACACAAGAACAACAAGATAGATAACAATGCTATTCAATCGAAAAGAGCCCCACATGGCTTCACTAGACTTTAAGATAACAAAATCAACAACAACAACAAGATAAAGAAAGATAGATAAGTTGACATATAACATTCAAGAAACTAAGAACCCTAACATCAAGATAGGACCCTAAGTCTAATGAATATAAACACCAAGTTCTTACGAGGACCAAGAGGCACTCAACGACCTCAAAACCCTTGTTTCTAGCCAAAGAGACAACACAAGTATCCCTCTACTTGTGAGATAATAGGGGCGGCTTCTAAGAGTGGAAGAGAGAGTGAAATGTTTAGTGTTTTTAGGTTACAAAAATCAGCATTCAAAAAACTAAGGAATAACTCTCTAACATGTTCTATTTATACTACAAACAAAAGGGGTAAAATGACCCATCCGCCCTTGCTTCTTGTGCCAACTTTGGAGAGTAGTTTATTACACATTAAGACCTCTCTTCACACATAAAAACGTTTAGGTCCTTGGTTGGTTCAATCACCAACTCACACACGGCCATTTGCATGAACAAAGCTTGGAGTTTTTGTAATTCCCGAGCTTGGCTTCGTGTGAAAGGTCGTGTACCTGTGGAGGCTGCCCCAACCGTATCACATCATCACATTTAAAGCAAGGAATAAAGTGTGCCATCTTAGAAAACCGATCGACCACAACAAAGATACTGTCCCGACCTCGGCTAGTCCTAGGCAACCCTAGCACGAAATCCATAGATATGTCAAGCCAAGGGCGTAAAGGAGTGGGCAGCGGGGTGTACAACCCATGAGGTAGGAGCCGCGATTTGGCTCCTTTGCAATCTATGCATTGGCCACAAATCTTGGCCACATCCTTGTGCATTTTTGGCCAATAAAATTGCTCCTCCAATATTCCAAGGGTCTTTTCGATCCCAAAGTGACCCATTAGACCGCCATTGTGTGCTTCCCTCACAAATAACTCTCTCCAAGAACTGGAGGGTACACACAATCGTCTACCTTTAAACAAGTATCCATCAAACTTGGCATAAGGATTTGAACCCCTAGACGAATCCCACTTGTCCCTACCCATTTCTTCGCATTCCTTAAAGATAGGAGCAAAGTAAGGGTCCTCGGGATTCAATTCTTTCAAACTCTCAAAACCAATTAATTTAGAAGATAATGTTGACACAAGAACATGTTTTCTAGACAAAGCATCGGCTACTACGCTGTCCTTACCCTTTTTGTATTGAATAACATAAGGGAAGGTTTCAAGAAACTCAATCCATTTTGCATGCCGCTTGTTAAGCTTGTCTTGTGCCCGAAGATGCTTCAAGGATTCATGGTCCGTTCGGATCACGAACTCCTTGGGCCAAAAATAGTGCTGCCAAGTGGCCAAAGCTCGAATCAAGGCATACAACTCTAGATCGTACGTGGAGTAGTTTAGAGTTGCTCCTTTGAGCTTTTCACTAAAATAAGCAATGGGTTTTAAATCTTGCATCAAAACAGCCCTTATGCCCACTTTACTAGCATCGCACTCAACTTCGAATATCTTATCAAAGTTGGGCAATTGTAATAAAGGCGCGGAAACGAGCATAGCTTTCAAGGTTTCAAAAGCCTTAGCTTGCTCTTCACCCCACTTGAAGGGTTGGTCTTTTCGAATGAACGCGGTTAAAGGAGCGGCTATGGTGCTGAATCCTTTGACAAACCTTCTATAAAAACTAGCTAACCCGTGGAAGCTTCTTACTTCACTAATGGTTTGTGGGGTTGGCCAATTTTTGATAGCATCTATCTTGGATTCATCCACTTCAACCCCTCTTGAACTAACAACAAAACCCAAGAAAACAACTTCATTAACACCAAAAGAGCACTTCTCCAGATTTGCATACAACCTTTCCTTTCTAAGGACATCAAACACACATTGTAAATGCATCACATGCTCATCAATTGACTTACTATAGACCAAGACATCATCAAAGTAAACAACAACAAACTTTCCAATAAATGGCTTTATCACATGATTCATTAGCCTCATGAAAGTACTTGGAGCATTTGTTAGGCCGAATGGCATAACCATCCATTCATAGAGACCAAATTTAGTCTTGAAGGCGGTTTTCCATTCATCACCGGGTTGCATTCTTATTTGGTGATAGCCACTCCTTAAATCAATCTTGGAAAATAAACACAAACCATTCAATTCATCAAGCATATCATCTAACCTAGGGATAGGGTGATGATATTTTACCGTAATCTTATTGATGGCTCGACAGTCCACACACATACGCCATGTTCCGTCTTTCTTAGGCACCAGTAGCACAGGAACCGCGCACGGACTCATGCTCTCCTTGATATACCCTTTGTTGAGGAGTTCCTCAACTTGACGCTGCAATTCTTTGGTGTCCGTAGGGTTGCTTCTGTAAGCCGACTTATTTGGCAATTGTGAGCCCGGCACAAAGTCAATTTGATGCTCAATTCCCCGAAGCGGGGGCAATCCTTGCGGGAGTTCTTTGGGAAATACATCTTCATAATCCTGCAACACACAAGAAATCAAAGGAGAAATAGAAGAATTAGTGGGGTTAGTATTAAAACAATGAGCCAAAAGAAGCATCGGCATGTCCACATCATAATCCAAGAAGAGTTCCTTCTTTCTAGCCAACATCACCATGTTTTCTTGCCCATTTGATGTTGAGGCAGTCCGGGAAATCCCTACTGCCCCACCCACGGTTTTCCCCTCCTTTTCACCACTTTCGGGTTTCTTTCCCTTATCCTTCAACTCCCTCATCTTTTGATGTAATTCATTCACTTGTGATGGCAAAAGAGGATAAAGAGTGACCTTTCCACCATCCTTCTCAAGTGAATATCGGTTGGTCCTCCCATCATGTTTTGTAGACCTATCATATTGCCAAGGTCTACCTAACAACAAATGACATGCTTGCATTGGTATCACATCACAAAGCACTTCGTCTTGGTAGTTCCCTACCTTAAACCGTATCACACATTGCCTCATGACCTTCAATTCACCGCATTCGTTCAACCATTGCAACTTGTAAGGTCTAGTATGAAGTGTAGTTGGTAATTTCAGAAAGTTCACCATAGCGACACTAACGACATTCGCACAACTACCACTATCAATCACCAAAGTGCACACATTCCCCTTTACAAGGCATTTAGTATGGAATAGATTTTCCCTTTGGCTAGGGTCGTCTATTGCCTTACTAATCATAGCGCGTCTAACTACAAAGTTTGGAATAACAAACTCCCCTTCTTGTGGGTAAATAACTTCACCATCATCATCATCATCATCATCAAGTGGCCTATTTCCAGTTTCCTCTCCATCTTGAGGCTCGGCCTCATCCTCCTCTTTTTCAAGACCCACCTCCTCACCAAGGTAATACAATTTCCCTTCCCGTAGTATCACGTTGCGTCGATTTGGACATTCATTGGATTTATGTCCCCAACCTTGGCACTTGAAACATTGGAATCCTTTTGGGTTTGGATACTTGTGAACTTCTTGTTTTAGAGGAATTTTTTGGACTGTTTTGGGCTCGAGCAGCCTTGTAGTCGCGGGTTGGTCCTTTTTTTTGGGCCAACAAGAAGAGGATTGAACCACATCCTTGCTTCTAGGCCAACCCGAGATGGATTGTCCCCTTGCCTTGAGCGACGACCTCTCTTTAAGCTCCCTTTCAATCTCAAGAGCCGCTTGGAAAATACCTTCAACGGTATCAAATTTGTGAAGCATCAAATGAGTGGAGATCTCTTTGTTCAACCCACACTTGAACCGGATGATGTCATGACTGATTTGTTCCCCACGATGATCAAGCTTCAACATGAGTTGTTGAAACTCATCATAATATGCCATCACACTTTTATTGCCTTGACGTAAGTTGTATAATCTAGCAAGTAATTCATGGCGATAACTCTCGGGAAGGTACCGTTGTCTCATCAAGTACCTTAACCGAAACCAAGGAGGTGGCTGCCCATCAACTAATTCATCACCAAAACGCTTGACGTACTCCCACCAAGTGTTGGCATAACCCTCAAAATGAGCTATGGCATAACAACTTTTCTTTTCTTCCGAGATATCATTAACTTGAAAAACTTTGTTACAAGCTGATTCCCATGCTAAGTAGGCCTCGGGGTCACTTTCACCTTTAAAGATAGGTAAGCTCAATTTGATGGTATTTATGCCTACGTCTCTTTCTTGGTGTCGATTTCCCCTTTCTCCATACCCTCGGTACCTCCTTGGATCAACACGGCCCCTTCTTAGCTCCTCCTCTCTCATGTAAGCATCATCAAAGGCTCCATATCCATCATACTCCTCTCTACCATGTTCCTCAAAGTGAGCTGGTCGGTTTTGGTGATTTGGAATGTGATTTGGAGGCATTGGGAGTTGTGGAGGTGGTGGTCTTTGATTTTGTGGAGTTTGGTAAGGTACATTCAGATTTTGTGGAGGTAATGGATGGCTACATCCTTCTTGTCGAATTGGAGGAGTTTGGGAATGGCGTGGTCTATTCACTTCTTGGTTTGGAGGGAAAGTAGTGGTATGATTTGTGGCATTTAGTGGGGCTAGAGGTGGATTCATTATTTGGTGCAATTTTTCTGGTGAGATAGTTGTGGATGAAGTTCTTTCATGCCCACTTGAAGGAATATGATGAGGAGTGGATGGACGAGAGTTCCTTTGACTCTCCACTTGCTCCAATCTCCCACTTATCTTAGTCAAATCTCCCCTCATTGCCCCAACTTCCGTGTTCAACCTCTCTAAACTTCTGGTAATGGCCTCAAGTGTGGCCTTCATAGTGTCTTGTTCAGTAGTACCCCCACTTTCGTATGTTCTTCCTTCCATGTCAAGGTGTTACCTACACAATCAGCAAACAAGTTAGCGTTAAACCTCTCCTCACTTACACTTGAGCTCCACAAATGTTGTAGATTGGCTAGTAACCGTGAATCCTTAAGATATGAGTAAAGCTCTTGTCCGGAGTGGATTCTTGTTTGAAACTCAAAGAATTCTCGACGGACTGGAGTTAAGAAGTTACAACGTATTCAAACGAATAAAAGAACCCAACTAAACGTGGACACGAACAAGAGAATTCAAAAGGACTAATTGACAACCTAGTAGGAGTGTACTAGCATGTTAATTAGTTCTAGAACCATGTAATGAAACTAAGAATCAACAATTAGAAACTAGAAAACCTAAATTTGAGCTTATTAATGACGTGAACAGTAGCCAATGGGTGACGTGAACAGTAGCAAATGGGTGATGTGGCAGCATGCAATTGGTCTTGGTCCCACACAATTTAAGCACCAATTCTGAAATTTAAATCTTTACACAATTTGGAAAGGATGACAATTGGTCTTGGAGGGAAAACATAAATCTTGAAATAAGAAAAGTACCTTGTCCCACAACACTACGTTCTTGAAATAAGAAAAAGGTAACACTAGGTTCTTGAAATAAGAAAAAAGTTGCTGAAAAGTAGAAGCCTAGTCTAAGAAATGATGGGTTCAAGGCTTCTCACAACATGCTTTTCAATTTTCAGCTTCAACTCTTGAATTTATATCACACTTTTTGGTTGTCTAAAGTTGTAAGAAAAGATGAAGAACTTGATGAACACCACAACAACCTTCAAGAACTCAACAAAAACTTCTTCAAAACACAACACAACACCACCAATTGTCAACAACAAGTAACAACAAACAGCCAGCCACAAGGCACCACAACTATGGTCAATATTATAAGCTCAATCTTTAGATCTTGACACCTTTAGTGTTGGTGAGAAAGAAACCAACACTAGAAACACTCTATACAAGAAAAATACTACAAGATCTAGCCAAAAAAAACAAGAAAATCTCGGCCCATACAACAACATATCACAATTTTTGGCCAAGAACACAAAGGTAGCAGATTTGACTATTTCTCAAATTTTCAGGTTTCAGTTTTTTTTTTTTTGTAGTTTTCAAGTCTCAAGCCCAAGATTGATCTTGTTAGAACAAAATCAAAGATGGCTTTGATACCAAATGATACACTACTAACTTGGAGAGTATCAAATCTGCCACAAAATCAGTCCAAACACACTACAATTCCGAGAGCTTGAAGATAACAACTCCAATATGTGAAGACAACAACAATCACGAAATTTTGAAGAAATACCAACACCAAAACAGTAGCTACACAAGGAGAACAAGAAGATAACAATAACATTAAACAATGGTTCAACAACACAAGATGATAGATTACAAGAGTACAATGTTAACAACAAGAACAACAAATGATAGTAACTATAGTGAATCGAAAATCAGCCCCACACGGCTTCACTAAGTTACTACAAAGTTTCAAGAGTACAAAATGAAAGATAGTAACTTGACACAAAGATATCTTAGAATCTATGAACCCTAACTTGAAGATAGGACCCTAAGACCAAAAGATTTCAGTACCAAGTTCTTACTTAGACCAAGAGGAACTCATGAACCTCAAGATCTCAAGTTTCTAGCAAAGAAACAACACAATTGTAACTACACTTGTTGGACAGATTTCAGGTTCTACTCTCAAGAACAAGAGAGAGAGAAATATTCAATGTTACAAGACTTGTTGTTGTGAAATATGAAGAATGAACTAAGTGCTGAAAATAACCCTAATAGCATCTATTTATATTGCACACAAAATGAAGGAAAAATGACCTTCCTACCCTTCAGTCATGGGGTGCCCTTAGAGTGTAGTTTATTATACTTCAAGGTTCATTTTCACACTTAAAAACGTTGAAGCTCTTTGGCGGATCAAGTACCAACTCACACGCAGCCATTTGCATGAATATGGCTTGTAGTTTTTGTAACTCCCGAGCTTGGTTTCGTGTGAATGGTCGAGAACGTATTGGACAGCTTTGTACACCCGTATCAGCTTCAAGAATTTATTTATTTCAAGTGTGGATAAAGTTTCAAGCACTAAAGTTTATCTAATTTCAAAGGTTAAGGTATGTAGATGTTGAATCTTGGGTCCCTTTCATCCAAGAAGCTCAAGAACCCTTTTTAAAACTAAAAGATTTTTATGTTTATGAGTTGAAATGGATTTTTAATGTGCTATTGAGTTTTGATTTATGTTTTCCTACAAATTTATAAGCTTTGACCCTAGTATGTGGAATTCATGTGATGTTTGTGATAGACCCTCTTGAAGTTGTTTTTCCATCTGATGTGTTCATGACTTTTGGGTGTAAAAATGGTTGAATAAGTGAATAACGTTCCCCATAGGTTTGATAAAGAGATTAGGTGAAGCATAAGGGCCACTATAGTATGTTGAATAGGAAACCCCAAATTGTAAGCTAGTCCATGCATGTCTAGTGTTTGATAAAAGGCCTTAGTGAGTGAAATGTGCCAAGATAGCATGAAATCCCCAAGTAGGCGTAAAATCGGTCGTGTCTAGTGGTTGTTGAAAGACCCTAGTGAACAAGTCAAGATATGATGTTGTAAATTCCCCGAGTTTGTATTCTTTGATATATTCTAAGCTTTTAATACATGTCAAGTGGTTAGCAAGTAAATAGTGACGTGTTAGTATGAAGTTTCCCCTAAATCAAGTGATATCCAAAGACATGACAAGACCGATTTAGGATAAAGTACTTGATGTAAGATCTCGTTGAATGAGGTATAATCTAATAGCATGTCTTCCCTAGGCTAGTATGTGATGGTGAACCGATGTTGATGATCCTTAAAGGTTTGAAGTGACCCTTTTACGGTTGTGCTGTGAATAGAGGTCTATGTTTCCTAAATACTTAATGCGATGTCCTAAGGATCTTAAGAGGGAAAGTATGTTATGATGCCCAACTACTTGAAGTGATGCTTTAACTATTGTGATAATACATGAATGATTGTAATGATGAATGAATGCTTGTAATGATGAATGAATGATTGTAGTGACGAATGGATGACCGTGATAATGCATGAATGATTTGTGATGAAGAATGATTATGTCTTACTTTTATGTTATCAAGTCCTGGGGGTATTTATACCTAAAAATAAAGATGTTGTCTAGAGCCCGTGTCAGTTTCTCGATAATTCCAATTGAGCCATGATTCTCAGAACTCAGTGAACTATAAAACTCTGTATCCTCAGACAAGTGTGAAGCTTAATAAAGCTCAGTAATCTCTATTATCTCAATAATCTCTATATCGCTAGTAATCTAGCCTCAGACCTATAATCAGTTCAGTTCTAATAGTATTCAAGTGATTCAATCCTAATCTAAGAAGAGATTCGAGTAATCTATTCAAGATCTGTATCGTCAGTCAAATACCATGATTCGATATCTTTTCCATCAGATACAAAACCAAGTGATCTCAGCATAACTCAGTCAGATCTTTTGAGTAATATGATCAGTGTCAGATTCAATTCAGCTAGTGTTCAGTTGAGAATTCAGTTCTTTGTCTTTCAGTTGGGAGTAGAAACTAGCACCAAGCGAGCTCAAGGATGGGAACTCACCTACTAGTAGAGGGTGTGATTCTTAAAAGCAATCCTTATGCTCCAAAACTACGTAGCCAGTGTAGGTTGAGACATCACACCTGTTAGTTGAGGGTGGATGAGAGACATCATACCTGCTAGATGAGGGTAGATGGGGTTGCTTGACCTGCTAGATGAGGGCTTCATCATTCTCGTTTGAGGACCTGCTAGATGAGGGTCACATAGAGTTTTCTTTACTAGTGGCGCAGTAATGACACCCTTCCAACTGGGGAACAAGTTGGACCCCACATGTGGTAGGTCGGGTAATGTCGGTTAAGTGACTACTTCCCACAGTTTCAATTTTAGATTCAGCCTCAGTTTCAGAATTAGTCTTCAGAAATCATGACTGTCAGATATAGTCATCTATCATTGTGAGGAACTCAGATAGTTCTATTGATTTATGGGCCATCCCATCAGATAGACTTGGTCTCACATACAATTATTTGATATTATATTCAGAGATATGTTGTCAAACAGTCTTGATCACAGTATCAGATTTCTATTGAGTATTTTTGTTGTCAGATTCAGCTATAATCATATTTTTTATCATTGATAAAGCTTCCAAAATCATCCGTTAGAAAGGTTGATCTCTAATCCTGTCAGTCGAAAGCAGTAAGTCCAAGAATTCAGTCATTGATGTAAGTACATCTAGATCCTCAGTTATCAATATCAGATGAGTCAGTGATTCAGTATTTTAGTGTCAGTAGTGAGTTCAGTATGCAGTAAAATGGTATCTGAGTTTCAGTATCTAGAGTTGTGATAATTCTGTTCATGTTCTATGCATTCATGTATGTGTTCTCATGCGGCATTTTCATGATTATTCAGTTTAGATATTGTGCATGCATGAACCCTTGCATTAGCCTACCCCGTCTACATACTCGGTCTATTTTTTTACTGACGCATTTGCATTATGGTGTTTTATTCGACACCATAGGTTCAGAGGCATAGGATCCAGTTTATCCTCAGCAATTTGGTCCCAGTCAGTAGTAGTAAAAGTGAGTCCTCTTCTTTCGAGGACCATTCTCAGTTTACTACTATTGTTTCAGACTTTGTTTATTTACTGTTTACGAAGTTAGTTGGGGACATGTCCCATTAACTCCACAGTTTATACAGTTAGAGGATTTTCAGACGGATGTATTAGTATTCTGTTTTCAGTTTTGAGTATGTATATGCATTGAACCTTACGGCAAGTTTACAGGTACAGATATCAAAAAAGGGTTAGCTTGTGGTCCTTCGGATCCATAATCACCGTGTGCCATCTCGGGATTGGATCTCGGGGCATTACAAACTTGGTATCAGAACCTAAGGTTCAAAAGTATCCTAGGGAGTCTGAAAAACCGTATCTAGTAGAGTCTTGTACATGGGTGGGTAGCGCGCCACATTTATGTACAAGAGGCTAAAGGATGTTCTTAGGAGAAGTTCCTCTTCTTTCAGTGATCATTTCATGCGAGTGAGCATGATCTCAAGTTGATCCTCAGTCTAATCCACTTCATTCTTTCATTTACAGAGTATGCCTCCTCGCAGAGACTTTGTCCATAGGGTTGATGATCATCCCCCTTAGCCTAGATCCTGAAAATGAGAGTGTGTCACATGTAGAGTGTCGGTCAGCTTTCCAGGAGTTATCCTAGGTGGTGACTAATGTTCATGGCAATCGTCAGGCTGCACCTCAGCAAGATGGGAATTCTGCCGCAGCCAGGATTAGAAGCTTTATGAAAATAAACTCGCCCGAATTCTTTGGGTCAGTAATAGGTAAGGATCCGCAGTTGTTTCTTAAGGAGGTGAAGAAGATCACCTAGATTATGCATATGTTAGAGAAGGAGAGTTTTGAGCTAGCATCTTATAGGTTGAAAGTTATTGCTCATGATTGGGTAGTGATGTGGGAGAAAAGTAGAGGGGAGAATGTAGATCCCGTGACTTGGCTAGAGTTTCAGAGTGCCTTTCTAGATACGTTTTCCCCCGTAGAAATGGCAGAAGCTAAGGTAGAATAGTTTGTGAACCTAAGGCAAGGCTCCATGACAGTGAAAGAGTATTGTCTTAAGTTTAACCAACTAGCTAAGTATGTTCCCGACTTCATAGCTGACCCTAGAGTGGGTATGAGTAAGTTTTTGACTGGGGCATCAAGTGATGTGTTGAAAGAGTGTAGAGATTCCATGCTTAATAGATATATGGATCTTTCTAGGCTAATAATTCATGCACAACAAATTGAGGTAGATAAGATGAAGGAGAGAGAGAGTGAGTAAGAAAGCCAAGACAGGTAGTCGTGGTTTCTCACAGTCAGGGTCTCAAGGTGGTAGTAGTTCTCAGTATGGTCGAATATTTTTAGTTCTATCTCCATCTTTAGCTAGTGTACTCGCACCTACGTTTGGGGGTGCCAAATTTGAGGGAGAGTTAAGCTCCAAAGCCCAGAGTAGTACTAGTGGTGTTCGTACCTACCCGTTGTGTGAAAAATATGGTAAGAATCATAAGGGTGTATATAGATCTGGTAGTGATGTGTGCTTTAGATGTTGAGAGACCGGTTACAAAGTTCAAGACTGTCCTAACCCAGGTCCCCGAAGTCAGCATAGTCTTTCTTCAGCTCATAATAGATTGTATGCACTTCAGGCTTGCCTTGATCGGGAAAGATCCCCTGAAATTGACCAGGGTATGTTATGAGCCCTTCATCTTTATGTTATGCATTTATAGATCCTTTGCTCTCATTTTGAGCTTATATGTTAGCATGAGTCATGCATAAGTTTCAGATCTTGATCGGTCAATTATGACCCAGTCTGTAAGTTCCCCGTGCATCGCTCCAGTATTTTAGTGAAGTATGTTTAGAGGGACATAGAGTCCCAAGGGGGAGATACCCTATGGTATTATGATGTTGCATGCCATTAAATTCATCTCGATGCATTTTCAGATTTTCCTTATAAAGTTAGCATCAATCATTGTTGCATTATCAAGTCGTGCTTTCAAAAGTCATCTTGGCCGGACATTCATGCATTAGATATGCCCATTTAGTAGAAAGAGTTTAGCTTGTCAGCGTGTGTTCAGTCGTATATTCATGAGATCATCCCAGTTATGAGTCCATCCATCAGATATACATGTGTATTATGAGAATTCAGCTATGAGTATCATCAGTCGAGTATTCGATGCATCATATATGCATGCCCAGTGTGAGAACTCTATATGTCAGTCGTTCCAGTTGCGTAGTCCTGATCTAAGATGTTTCCATTTCTTGAGTAAGTTTTGTTTATCCGTATTCTCAGTCTATCAAATGACATTCGAGGACGAATGTTCTCAAGGGGGAGATAATGTAAGGCCCCGCAAAATCCTCTTCCAATATGAGCCATAGAGCGTATTTGGTAAAGCGAAAATCCAAGTCAAAATATTTCAGAAATATCCTCCCAAGTATGAAATACTTTGAATTGTGTGGGAATCTATTTGAGCATGAATTAAGATCATAGAGGTCCCCTAACTCATGAACGAGTCTAAAACTTTCCTATAGTTCAAGTTTTAGTGACCGTCAAAATTTGGGTCAAATTAAATCGACCATAACTCGTTGTATATGAATAATTGTGTGGATTTCTATATATCAAATAAAATATATTTGAAATAGCTTTCCAAGGATACCAATTTATTTATTTCAAGTGTGGATAAAGTTTCAAGCACTAAAGTTCATCCAATTTCAAAGATTAAGGTATGTAGATGTTGATTCTTGGGTCCCTTTGATCCAAGAAGCTCAAAAACCCTTTTTAAAACTAAAAGATTTTTATGTTTATGAGTTGTAAATGATTTGTATGAGTTGAAATGTATGCTTAATTTGTTGTTGAGTTTTGATTTATGTTTTCCTACAAAATTTATGAGTTTTGACCCTAGTATGTGGAATTCATGTGATGTTTGTGATAGACCCTCTTGAAGTTGTTTTTCCATGTGATTTGTTCATGACTTTTGGGTGTAAAAATAGTTGAATAAGTGAAGAACATTCCTCATAGGTTTGATAAAGAGCCTAGGTGAAGCATAAGGGCCACTATAGTATGTTGAATAGGAAACCCCAAATTATGAGCTAGTCCATGCATGCCTAGTGTTTGATTAAATGCCTTAGTGAGTGAAATGTGCCAAGATATCATGAAATCCCCAAGTAGGTGTAAAATCAGTCGTGTCTAGTGGTTATTGAAAGACCTTAGTTAAGAAGTCGAGATATGATGTTGTAAATTCCCCGATTTTGTGCTCTTTGGTATATGCTAAGCATTTAATACATTTTAAGTGGTTAGCAAGTAAATAGAGATGTGTTAGTATGAAGTTTCCCCCAAATCAAGTGATATCCAAATACATGACAAGACCGATATAGGTATGAAGTACTTAATGTAATATCTCGTTGAATCGGGTATAATCTAAGAGCATGTCTTCCCTAGGATAGTATATGATGGTGAACCTATGTTGATGATCCTTAAAGGTTTGGAGTGACACTTTTGCGGTTGTGATTATGAATAGAGTTCTATGTTTCCTAAACGCTTAATGCGATGTCCTAAGGATCCTGAGAGGGAAAGTATGTTATGATGCCCAATTACTTGAAGTGATGCTTTAACGATTGTGATGATACATGAATGATTTTAATGATGAATGAATGATTTTAGTGATGAATGGATGACCATGATGATGCATGAATGATTTCTGATGAAGAATGATTATGTCTTACTTTTATGTTATTGAGTCCTGGGGGTATTTATACCAAAAACTAATGTTGTTTTCTAGAGCCCGTGTCAGTTTCTCGATAATTCCAATCGAGCCATGATTCTCAGAACTCAGTGAACTATAGAACTTTGTATCCTTAGACAAGTGCGAAGCTTAATAAAGCTCAGTAATCTCAGTTATCTCTGTAATCTCTATATCGCTAGTAATCTAGCCTCAGACCTGTAATAAGCTCAGTTCTAATAGTATTCAAGTGTTTCAATCCTAATCTCAGAAGTGATTCGAGTAATCTATTCAAGCTCTGTATCGTCAGTCAAATAACATGATTCGATATCTTTTCCATCAGATACGGAACCAAGTGATCTCAGCATAACTCAGTCAGACCTTTTGAGTAATATGACCAGTGTCAGATTCAGTTCAGCCAATGTTTAGTTGAGAATTCAGTTTTGAGTCTTTCAGTTGAGAGTAGAAACTAGCACCAAGCAAGCTCAAGGATGGGAACTCACCTACTAGTAGAGGGTGTGATTCTTAGAAGCAATCCTTATGCTCCAGAACTACGTAGCCAGCGTAGGTTGAGATATCACACCTGTTAGTTGAGGGTGGATGAGAGATATCATACCTGCTAGATTAGGGTAGATGAGGTGGCTTGACCTGCTAGATGAGGGTTCCACCATTCTCATTTGAGGACCTGCTAGATGAGGGTCACATAGAGTTGTCTTTACCAGTGGCGCGGTAATGACACCCTTCTAATTGGGTCACAGGTTGGACCCCACATATGGTAAGTCGGGGCATATCAGTTAAGTGACTACTTCCCACAGTTTAAGTTTCAGATTCAATCTCAGTTTTAGAAAGTCTTCAAAAATCAAGATTGTCAGATACAGTCATTTATCATTGTGAGGAAATCAGATAGTTTCATTGATTTATGGGCCATACCATCAGATAGACTTTGTCTCACATATAATTATTTGATATTATCTTTAGAGATATGTTGTCAGATTGGCTTGATCACAGTATCAGATTTCTATTGAGTATTCTTGTTGTCAAATTTAGATATAATCATATTTCTTATCATTGATAAAGCTTTTGAAATTATCTGTTAGAAAGGTTGATATCTAATCCTGTCAGTCAAAAGTAGTAAGTCCACGAATTCAGTCATTGATGTAAGCACATCCAGATCCTCAGTTATCAATATCAGATGAGTCAGTGATTCAGTATTTCAGTGTCATTAGTGAGTTCAGTCTGTAGTAAAGTGGTATCTGAGTATCAGTAGCTAGAGTTACGATAATTGTGTTCATGTTTTGTGCATTCATGTATGTGTTCTTATGCGACATTTTTATGATTACTCAATTTAGATATTGTGCATGCATGAACCCTTGCATTATCCTACCCCGTCTACATACTCGGTCTATTTTTGTACTGACGTATTTACGCTATGGTGTTTGATTTGACACCATAGGTTTAGAGGCACATGATCCAGTTTATCCTCAGTAGTTTGGTCCCAGTCAGCAGCAATAGCAGTGAGTCCTCTTCTTTTGAGAACGAGTCTCAATTTACTACTATTGTTTCAGACTTTGTTTATTTTCTATTGACGGAGTTAGTTAGGGACATGTCCAATCAACTCCACAGTTTAGATAGTTAGAGCCTTTTCAGACGGATGTATTAGTATTCAGTTTTGAGTATGTATAGAGATGTGTTGAACCTTATGGTAAGTTTCTGAATTTTTTTTAGATATTATGCAGTGTACAGGTACAGATATCATAATAGGGTTAGCTTGTGGTCCTTCGGGTCCATAAGCACCATGTGACATCTCGGGATGGGATCTCAGGGCGTTACAGTTGATGAGTACCTCATGCGAAGCAGCCTTGGTTCAGAGACTTGGAGCGAGCTCTTGGCATTCAGAGTATTACTTATCTCTCGCTTATGTATTAGAATAGTCTCTAAGTGTTATTCAGAGATAAGTTGTATTTGTGTATTTCTCTTGACATTTACTTTTTGTACTCTTTTTATATTAAAAGCTCTTGCACTGATACCACCTGGTTTTGGTATTCTTCTATGTAATGATCTTTATTTTTTATATTCCACATTCTTTTCCTTATATTATTGAGTAGTCCGTTACTAGACGTCTCATACTATGGGTTGTGATACGGTTGGGGCAGCCTCCACAGGTACACGGCCTTTCACACGAAGCCAAGCTCGGGAATTACAAGAACTCCAAGCTTTGTTCATGCAAATGGCCGTGTGTGAGTTGGTGATTGAACCAACCAAGGACCTAAACGTTTTTATGTGTGAAGAGAGGTCTTAATGTGTAATAAACTACTCTTCAAGGTTGGCACAAGAAGCAAGGGCGGATGGGTCATTTTACCCCTTTTGTTTGTAGTATAAATAGAACATGTTGGAGAGTTATTCCTTAGTTTTTGAATGCTGATTTTGTAACCTAAAAACACTAAACATTTCTCTCTCTCTTCCACTCTTAGAAGCCGCCCCTATTATCTCACAAATAGAGGGATACTTGTGTTGTCTCTTTGGCTAGAAACAAGGGTTTTGAGGTCGTTGAGTGCCTCTTGGTCCTCGTAAGAACTTGGTGTTTATATTCATTAGACTTAGGGTCCTCTCTTGATGTAGGGTTCTTAGTTTCTTGAATGTTATATGTCAAGTTATCTATCTTTCTTTATCTTGTTGTTGTTGTTGATTTTGTTATCTTAAAGTCTAGTGAAGCCGTGTGGGGCTCTTTTCGATTCACTAGCATTGTTATCTATCTTGTTGTTCTTGTGTTGTTGGACTGAAAAACCGAAACTTAAACTTGTTGTTCTTGTGTTGTTGGACTGAAATCCGAGCCTACTTGAAGCTCTTGGTGTTGTTGGTTTGATTCCGTATCATTTGGTATCAAAGCGAGACCGGTTGTGTTCCAACATAACCCATCTTGGGCTAGTTCACGGCTTAAACAAACAACACCAAAAAGAAATTCTGAAAATCTGTCCATTAAAAGTTGAAACCGAGAATGATGTTGTATGTTTAGATCTAGGTGTTATTTTGCTTGTTTAGTGAGTTTCTAGTGTTGGTTTCTTTCTCACCAACACTAAGGTGTCTAGATCCAAAAGTTGAGCTTGAAAACTTGAACATTGTGTAGTGACTTGAAGTGGCCGAAAGTTGTATGTTGTTGATAACCAAAAGAAAAATCGGTGGTTGTGTGTTTATGTGCTAAAGAAGTTGATGAAGTTTGTTGAGGTGTTCATCTTTTGAACTTGTTCATCTTGTTCGTCTTGTTGTGTGCTCAAGTTGTAAGACAAGCTATAAAGTTGTTGTGAAAGACTTGCACCCATCACCTTCTAGTCTTGTCAATCACTTTTCCCTAATTCAAGGAGCCTTGTTTTGTGGTATTAGTCAACCAAACCTCACTTTCTTGAGTTTGAAAAGGGTGAAATACTACAAGATTTTAGTTTTCCCACCAAAACACTTTGCAAACTATAACAAGTTGTGTGAATATTAACACAAAAAAAAAAAAAAAAAACGTGTGGAACCATTGCATGCTGCCACGTCACTATAAGCTCAACTTAGGATATTCTTTGGTTGCTAATTGTTGATCCTTGGTTTCCCTTACTTGGTCCTAGAACTAATTAACAAACTAGTACATTCCTACTAGGTTGTCAACTAGTTCCTCGAACCGTTTGTTCGTGTCAACGATTATTTGAGTGCTTTTATTCGTTTGAATGAATTGCTGATTTTTGACTCTAGTCCGGCAAGAATTCTTTGAGTCTTCAAACAAGAATCCATTCCGGATAAGAGCTTACTCATACCTTAAAAATTTCACGGTTACTAGCCAATTATACAACACTTGTGGAACACGAACTTGTGGTGAACTAAAGCGGATAATATCTTGACAATGGAAGGAGCTACGTCTCATAATGTGGATACTAATGCCCTTGATTCTATGAGGGTCACTCTTGAGGCCGTTACCCGGACACTTGAAAGGCTGAATTCGGAATTTGGGGCCGTGAGAGGGGACTTGGCAGCAATAAAGGGGGAAGTGTCAACTATTAGTGGGAGATTAGAGCAAGTGGAGAGTCAAAGGAACTCTCGTCCTTCTAATCCTCTACATGTATCTACCAATGGTCATGATAGGACCTCCTCCGCAACCATCACCCCCGAAACAGTCCACCAAATGCTAAATGCACCCCAAGCTCCACTAAATACCGCAAGCCAAACTACCTGTTTTCCTCCAAACCGAGACCCCACTAGACCACTATATTTCCAAGACCCTCCAATTCCACAAGAGGGATTTGGACGCCAAGTACCTCCACTAAATCCGAACCCTCCATTCCAAGCTCCATTAACCCAAAGACCGCAAATTCCAAATCCTCCGAATCAAAACGGCCAAGGCCGACCAGCCCACTTTGAAGGATACGGTAGAGAGGAGTATGAAGGAGATGGAGCCTTTGATGATGCTTATATGAGGGAGGAGGAGTTAAGAGGGGGTGGAGGAGAACCGAGGAGATACCGGGGGTATGGAGATAGGGGAAACCGACACCAAGAGAGAGACGTAGGCATCAACACCATCAAGTTGAGCCTACCCATCTTTAAGGGTGAAAGTGACCCCGAGACCTACTTAACTTGGGAATCGGCTTGTGACAAAGTTTTCCAAGTTAATGACATCTCGGAAGAAAAGAAGAGTTGCTACGCTATAGCTCACCTCGAGGGCTATGCTAACACTTGGTGGGAGTATGTTAAACGATTTGGTAATGAATTAGTTGATGGGCAGCCACCACCTTGGTATCGGTTGAGGTATTTGATGAGACAACGATACCTTCCCGAGAGATATCGTCATGAGTTGCTTGCTAGATTATATGGCTTGCGGCAAGGAGGCAAGAGTGTGATGGCCTATTTTGACGAGTTCCAACAACTCATGTTGAAACATGATCATCGTGGGGAGCAAATCAGTCACGACATCATCCGGTTCAAGTGTGGGTTGAACAAAGAGATCTCCACTCATTTGACCCTTCACCGGTTTGAAACCATTGACGGTATATTCCAAGCGGCCCTTGAGATTGAAAGGGAACTTAAGGAGAGATCATCCTTCAAGGCAAGGGTACAAACCCCCTCGGGTTGGCCCAAAAACAAGGACCAACCCGCCCCTACGAAGCTGCCCGAGTCCAAAACAGTCCCTAAATTCCCTCCGAAACCGGAGGCTCACAAATATCCCAACCCAAAGGGGTTCCAATGCTTCTAGTGCCAAGGTTGGGGGCATAAGGCCAATGAATGTCCGAACCGGTGCAATGTGATCCTACAAGAAGGGAAAGTGTACTACCTTGGTAGGAGATGGTTTCCGAAAGGGGGGAGGATGAGGCCGAGCCTCAAGATGGAGAGGGAGCTGAAAATGGGCCGAATGATGATGTAGTAAATGGTAGTGAAGATGTCTATCCACAAGAAGGGGAGTGTGTGGTTCCAAACTTTGTGGTTAGACGTGTCATGATTAGTAAGGCGATAGATAACCCGAGTCAAAGGGAAAATCTATTCCATACTAAGTGTCTTGTAAAGAGGAGTGTGTGCACCTTGGTGATTGATAGTGGTAGTTGTACAAATGTTGCGAGCCATGCTATGGTAAATTTCTTGAAGCTACCAACTACACTACACACTAGTCCTTACAAGCTACAATGGTTGAACGATTGTGGTGAATTAAAGGTCACAAGGCAATGTGTGATTCGGTTTAAGGTGGGAAACTACCACGATGAAGTGCTTTGTGACGTGATCCCAATGTAAGCATGTCACTTGTTGTTAGGTAGACCATGGCAATATGATAGGTCTACTAAACACGATGGGAGGTCCAACCGGTATACGCTAGAGAAGGATGGCCGAAAGGTCACACTTCATCCTCTTTCACCCTCCCAACTAAATGAGTGGCATCAAAAGATGAGAGAGTTGAAGGGAAAGGGGAAGGAATCCGAAAAGGGAGAAAAAGGGGGGAATGCCGTAGGTGAGGAAGTAGGGACATCCGAGGTTGTCCCAACGACAAGGGAGATGGAAAACGTAGTGATGTTGGCTAGGAGGAAAGAAATCTTCGTGGACCATGATGAAAACAAGCCGATGTTACTTTTGGCCCATTGTTTTAATACTAACCCCACTAATTCTTCCATTTCCCCTTTGATTTCTTGTGTATTGCAGGATTATGAAGATGTATTTCCTCAAGGACTTCCGCAAGGATTGCCCCCACTTCGGGGAATTGAGCACCAAATTGATTTGGTGCCGGGTTCACAACTTCCGAACAAACCGGCCTATAGGAGCAATCCCATGGACACTAAGGAGCTTGAAAGACAAGTTGAGGAGCTTCTCAACAAGGGATACATCAAGGAAAGCATGAGTCCGTGTGCTGTTCCGGTGCTTTTCGTACCGAAGAAGGACGGAACTTGGCGCATGTGCGTCGATTGTAGAGCCATCAACAAAATCACTATAAGGTATCGTCATCCAATCCCTAGACTAGATGATATGTTAGATGAGCTCCACGGATCTTGTTTGTTTTCTAAAGTGGACCTTAGGAGTGGCTATCACCAAATTCGTATGCAACCCGGTGATGAGTGGAAGACCGCATTCAAGACCAAATTCGGTCTATATGAGTGGTTGGTCATGCCCTTCAGCCTTACCAATGCTCCTAGAACCTATATGAGGCTAATGAATCATGTAATTAAGCCTTATATTGGAAAGTTTGTGGTGGTTTACTTTGATGATGTGTTGGTGTATAGTAAATCTATTGATGATCATGTAATGCATTTGAGATGTGTGTTTGATGTGCTTCGAAAGGAGAAGTTGTATGCCAGCATGGAGAAGTGTTCTTTTGGTGTTGATAAGGTTATATTCTTGGGTTTTGTCGTGAGCTCTAGGGGTGTGGAAGTGGACGATTCCAAGATAGACTCTATTCGAAGTTGGCCGACCCCAAAAACTATTGGAGAAATCCGAAGTTTCCACGGGTTGGCAAGCTTTTATAGCAGGTTTGTCAAAGGATTTAGTTCCATAGCAGCCCCCTTGACCGAGGTAATTAGAAAGGACGGACCCTTTAAATTGGGTGATGAGCAGGCTAGGGCTTTTGAGGCCTTGAAAGCTACGCTCATCTCGGCGCCTTTATTGCAATTGCCCGATTTTGATAAGATGTTTGAAGTAGAGTGTGATGCTAGTAAGGTTGGCATCGGGGCTGTTTTGATGCTAGAAGGTAAGCCCGTTGCTTATTTCAGTGAAAAGCTCAAAGGGGCAACTCTTAATTACTCAACTTATGATTTGGAGTTGTACGCCCTTGTTAGAGCTTTGGGAAATTGGCATCATTATTTGTGGCCTAAGGAGTTTGTGATACGAACGGATCATGAGTCGTTGAAACACCTTAAGATCCAAGACAAGTTGAATAGGCGTCATGCTAAGTGGATTGAGTTCATCGAGACTTTCCCATATGTAATTCATTACAAAAGGGGAAAGGAAAATGTTGTTGCCGATGCCTTGTCTAGGAAGCATGTGCTTGTTGCTACCTTGTCTTCGAAATTGATGGGTTTTGAGAGCTTGCGGTTGTTGTATCCCGAGTATCCTACCTTTGCTCCTATTTTTAGGGAATGCGAAGAGTGGGGAAGGGACCGTTGGCTTAAGGAGAATGACCATTCCTCCTACTCTCGGTTCGATGGGTATTTGTTCAAAGGGAGGAGGTTGTGTGTTCCTTCTAGTTCTTGGAGGGAATTATTTGTGAGGGAGGCCCATGACGGAGGCCTCATGGGGCACTTTGGGGTAGACAAGACCCTCGGAATCTTAGAGGAGAACTTATATTGGCCCAAAATGCGCAAAGACGTCACTAAAATTTGTAGTCAATGCGTGGCCTGCCGGAGTGCGAAATCTCGTCTCCTACCTCAAGGATTATACACCCCACTCCCTACTCCCCTTAGACCTTGGTTGGACATTTCGATGGATTTTGTTTTGGGGCTGCCAAGGACTAGAAAGGGTCGAGATAGAATTTTTGTTATTGTTGATAGATTCTCTAAAATGGCTCATTTTATTCCATGTGCTAAAACCGAGGATGCTCGTAGTGTAGCCTCATTATTAGTTGAACATGTTGTAAAGCTTCACGGGGTACCGAGGACTATTGTGAGCGATAGGGACTCCAAGTTCCTAAGTCTCTTTTGGAAGTCCATGTGGGGTAGGCTTGGGACGAAGTTACTTTTCTCCACGTCTTGCCACCCACAAACCGATGGCCAAACGGAGGTAGTAAATAGAACCTTAGGGTCTATTCTACGTTCTATGGTTAAAGGTAAACTGACTTCATGGGAAGATCACCTACCCTTGGTGGAATTTGCATACAACCGGGTAATACATTCGAGCACGGGAATGACTCCCTTTGAATGTGTTTACGGCCTGAATCCCCTTACCCCTTTAGATCTCACTCCTTTGTCTAGTGATCTCATGACCATATTAGATGGAAATAAAAGAGCCGAGGCAATGAATAAAATGCATGAGACGGTGCGGATCAAGCTTGAAAAGAAGAACCAAGAGGTTGCAAAAAGGGTAAACAAAGGGAGAAGAAGGCTTGTGCTTGAACCCGGAGATTGGGTGTGGGTGCATCTTCGAAAGGATCGTTTTCCAGATCAAAGGAAGTCCAAATTGCTGCCAAGGGGTGATGGTCCTTTCCAAGTACTTGAGAGAATCAATGACAACGCCTACAAGATTGACCTTCCACCGGAATATCAAGTGCACAACACTTTCAACGTTGGTGATCTCTCCCTCGTGGATGCGGTTGAAGATGACCAAATGCTGAATTTGAGGTCAAATTCCTCTCAATATGGAGAGCATGATACGGTTGGGGCAGCCTCCACAGGTACACGGCCTTTCACACGAAGCCAAGCTCGGGAATTACAAAAACTCCAAGCTTTGTTCATGCAAATGGCCGTGTGTGAGTTGATGATTGAACCAACCAAGGACCTAAACGTTTTTATGTGTGAAGAGAGGTCTTAATGTGTAATAAACTACTCTTCAAGGTTGGCACAAGAAGCAAGGGCGGATGGGTCATTTTACCACTTTTGTTTGTAGTATAAATAGAACATGTTAGAGAGTTATTCCTTAGTTTTTGAATGCTGATTTTGTAACCTAAAAACACTAAACATTTCTCTCTCTCTTCCACTCTTAGAAGTCGCCCCTATTATCTCACAAGTAGAGGGATACTTGTGTTGTCTCTTTGGCTAGAAACAAGGGTTTTGAGGTCGTTGAGTGCCTCTTGGTCCTCGTAAGAACTTGGTGTTTATATTCATTAGACTTAGGGTCCTCTCTTGATGTAGGGTTCTTAGTTTCTTGAATGTTATATGTCATGTTATCTATCTTTCTTTATCTTGTTGTTGTTGTTGTTGATTTTGTTATCTTAAAGTCTAGTGAAGCCGTGTGGGGCTCTTTTCGATTCACTAGCATTGTTATCTATCTTGTTGTTCTTGTGTTGTTGGACTGAAAAAACCGAGCCTTAAACTTGTTGTTCTTGTGTTGTTGGACTGAAATCCGAGCCTACTTGAAGCTCTTGGTGTTGTTGGTTTGATTGTGTATCACTACGTCTCATAATGTGGATACTAATGCCCTTGATTCTATGAGGGTCACTCTTGAGGCCGTTACCCGGACACTTGAAAGGTTGAATTCGGAATTTGGGGCCGTGAGAGGGGACTTGGCAGCAATAAAGGGGGAAGTGTCGACTATTAGTGGGAGATTAGAACAAGTGGAGAGTCAAAGGAACTCTCGTCCTTCTACTCCTCTACATGTATCTACCAATGGTCATGATAGGACCTCCTCCGCAACCATCACCCCCGAAACAGTCCACCAAATGCTAAATGCACCCCAAGCTCCACTAAATACCGCAAGCCAAACTACCTATTTTCCTCCAAACCGAGACCCCACTAGACCACTACATTTCCAAGCCCCTCCAATTCCACAAGAGGGATTTGGACGCCAAGTACCTCCACTAAATCCGAACCCTCCATTCCAAGCTCCATTAACCCAAAGACCGCAAATTCCAAATCCTCCGAATCAAAACGGCCAAGGCCGACCAGCCCACTTTGAAGGATACGGTAGAGAGGAGTATGAAGGAGATGGAGCCTTTGATGATGCTTATATGAAGGAGGAGGAGTTAAGAGGGGGTCAAGGAGAACCTAGGAGATACCGGGGGTATGGAGATAGGGGAAACCGACACCAAGAGAGATACGTAGGCATCAACACCATCAAGTTGAGCCTACCCATCTTTAAGTGTGAAAGTGACCCCGAGACCTACTTAACTTGGGAATCGGCTTGTGACAAAGTTTTCCAAGTTAATGACATCTCGGAAGAAAAGAAGAGTTGCTACGCTATAGCTCACCTCGAGGGCTATGCTAACACTTGGTGGGAGTATGTTAAACGATTTGGTAATGAATTAGTTGATGGGCAGCCACCACCTTGGTTTCGGTTGAGGTATTTGATGAGACAACGATACCTTCCCGAGAGATATCGTCATGAGTTGCTTGCTAGATTATATGGCTTGCGGCAAGGAGGCAAGAGTGTGATGGCCTATTTTGACGAGTTCCAACAACTCATGTTGAAACTTGATCATCGTGGGGAGAAAATCAGTCACGACATCATCCGGTTCAAGTGTGGGTTGAACAAAGAGATCTCTACTCATTTGACCCTTCACCGGTTTGAAACCATTGACGGTATATTCCAAGCGGCCCTTGACATTGAAAGGGAACTTAAGGAGAGATCATCCTTCAAGGCAAGGGTACAAACCCCCTCGGGTTGGCCCAAAAACAAGGACCAACCCGCCCCTACGAAGCTGCCCGAGTCCAAAACAGTCCCTAAATTCCCTCCGAAACCGGAGGCTCACAAATATCCCAACCCAAAGGGGTTCCAATGCTTCAAGTGCCAAGGTTGGGGGCATAAGGCCAATGAATGTCCGAACCGGCGCAATGTGATCCTACGAGAAGGGAAAGTGTACTACCTTGGTGAGGAGGTGGTTTCCGAAAGGGGGGAGGATGAGGCCGAGCCTCAAGATGGAGAGGGAGATGAAAATGGGCCGAATGATGATGAAGTAGATGGTAGTGAAGATGTCTATCCACAAGAAGGGGAGTGTGTGGTTCCAAACTTTGTGGTTAGACGTGTCATGATTAGTAAGGCGATAGATGACCCGAGTCAAAGGGAAAATCTATTCCATACTAAGTTTCTTGTAAAGGGGAGTGTGTGCACCTTGGTGATTGATAGTGGTAGTTGTACAAATGTTGCGAACCATGCTATGGTAAATTTCTTGAAGCTACCAACTACACTACACACTAGTCCTTACAAGCTACAATGGTTGAACGATTGTGGTGAATTAAAGGTCACAAGGCAATGTGTGATTCGGTTTAAGGTGGGAAACTACTACGATGAAGTGCTTTGTGACGTGATCCCAATGCAAGCATGTCACTTGATGTTAGGTAGACCATGGCAATATGATAGGTCTACTAAACACGATGGGAGGTCCAACCGGTATACGCTTGAGAAGGATGGCCGATAGGTCACACTTCATCCTCTTTCACCCTCCCAAGTAAATGAGTGGCATCAAAAGATGAGAGAGTTGAAGGGAAAGGGGAAGGAATCCGAAAAGGGAGAAAAGGGGGGGAATGCCTTAGGTGAGGAAGTAGGGACATCCGAGGCTGCCCCAACGACAAGGGAGATGGAAAACGTAGTGATGTTGGCTAGGAGGAAAGAACTCTTCGTGGACCATGATGAAAACAAGCCGATGTTACTTTTGTCCCATTGTTTTAATACTAACCCCACTAATTCTTCCATTTCCCCTTTGATTTCTTGTGTGTTGTAGGAGTATGAAGATGTATTTCCTCAAGAACTTCCGCAAGGATTGCCCCCACTTCGGGGAATTGAGCACCAAATTGATTTGGTGCCGGGTTCACAACTCCCAAACAAACCGGCCTATAGGAGCAATCCCATGGACACTAAGGAGCTTGAAAGACAAGTTGAGGAGCTTCTCAACAAGGGATACATTAAGGAAAGCATGAGTCCGTGTGCTGTTCGGTGCTTTTGGTACCGAAGAAGGACGGAACTTGGCGCATGTGCGTCGATTGTAGATCCATCAACAAAATCACTATAAGGTATCGTCATCCAATCCCTAGACTAGATGATATGTTAGATGAGCTCGACGGATCTTGTTTGTTTTCTAAAGTGGACCTTAGGAGTGGCTATCACCAAATTCGCATGCAACTCGGTGATGAGTGGAAGACCGCATTCAAGACCAAATTCGGTCTATATGAGTGGCTGGTCATGCCCTTCGGCCTTACCAATGCTCCTAGCACCTTTATGAGGCTAATGAATCATTAATGAAGCCTTATATTGGAAAGTTTGTGGTGGTTTACTTTGATGATGTGTTGGTATATAGTAAATCTATTGATGATCATGTAATGCATTTGAGATGTGTGTTTGATGTGCTCCGAAAGGAGAAGCTGTATGCCAACATGGAGAAGTGTTCTTTTGGTGTTGATAAGGTTATATTCTTAGGTTTTGTCGTGAGCTCAAGGGGTGTGGAAGTGGACGATTCCAAGATAGACTCTATTCGAAGTTGGCCGACCCCTAAAACTATTGGAGAAATCCGAAGTTTCCACGGGTTGGCAAGCTTTTATAGCAGGTTTGTCAAAGGATTTAGTTCCATAGCAGCCCCCTTGACCGAGGTAATTAGAAAGGACGGACCCTTTAAATGGGGTGATGAGCAAGCTAGGGCTTTTGAGGCCTTGAAAGCTACGCTCATCTCGGCGCCTTTATTGCAATTGCCCGATTTTGATAAGATGTTTGAAGTAGAGTGTGATGCTAGTAAGGCTGGCATCGGGGCTGTTTTGATGCAAGAAGGTAAGCCCGTTGCTTATTTCAGTGAAAAGCTCAAAGGGGCAACTCTTAATTACTCAACTTATGATTTGGAGTTGTACGCCCTTGTTAGAGCTTTGGGAAATTGGCAGCATTATTTGTGGCCTAAGGAGTTTGTGATACGAACGGATCATGAGTCGTTGAAACACCTTAAGAGCCAAGACAAGTTGAATAGGAGTCATGCTAAGTGGATTGAGTTCATCGAGACTTTCCCTTATGTAATTCATTACAAAAGAGGAAAGGAAAATGTTGTTGCCGATGCCTTGTCTAGAAAGCATGTGCTTGTTTCTACCTTGTCTTCGAAATTGATGGGTTTTGAGAGCTTGGTGTTTATATTCATTAGACTTAGGGTCCTCTCTTGATGTTAGGGTTCTTAGTTTCTTGAATGTTCTATGTCAAGTTATCTATCTTTCTTTATCTTGTTGTTGTTGTTGATTTTGTTATCTTAAAGTCTAGTGAAGCCGTGTGGGGCTCTTTTCGATTCACTAGCATTGTTATCTCTCTTGTTGTTCTTGTGTTGTTGGACTGGAATCCGAGCCTACTTGAAGCTCTTGGTGTTGTTGGTTTGATTTTGTATCATTTGGTATCAAAGCGAGACCGGTTGTGTTCCAACATAACCCATCTTGGGCTACTTCACGGCTTAAACAAACAACACCAAAAAGAAATTCTGAAAATCTGTCCATTAAAAGTTGAAACCAAGAACGATGTTGTATGTTTAGATCTCGGTGTTATTTTGCTTGTTTAGTAAGTTTCTAGTGTTGGTTTCTTTCTCACCAACACTAAGGTGTCTAGATCCAAAATTTGAGCTTGAAAACTTGAACATTGTGTAGTGACTTGAAGTGGCCGAAAGTTGTATGTTGTTGATAACCAAAAGAAAAAAAAAATCGGTGGTTGTGTGTTTATGTGCTAAAGAAGTTGATGAAGTTTGTTGAGGTGTTCATCTTTTGAACCTGTTCATCTTGTTCATCTTGTTGTGTGCTCAAGTTGTAAGACAAGCTATAAAGTTGTTGTGAAAGACTTGCACCCATCACCTTCTAGTCTTGTCAATCACTTTTCCCTAATTCAAGGAGCCTTGTTTTGTGGGATTAGTCAACCAAACCTCACTTTCTTGAGTTTGAAAAGGTTGAAATACTACAAGATTTTATTTTTTTCCCACCAAAACACTTTGCAAACTATAACAAGTTGTGTGAATATTAACACACAAAAAAAAAAGAGTAGAAGAACGTGTGGAACCATTGCATGCTGCCACGTCACTATAAGATCAACTTAGGATACTCTTTGGTTGCTAATTGTTGATCCTTGGTTTCCCTTGCTTGGTCCTAGAACTAATTAACAAACTAGTACATTCCTACTAGGTTGTCAACTAGTTCCTTGAACCGTTTGTTCGTGTCAACGATTATTTGAGTGCTTTTATTCGTTTGAATGAATTGCTGATTTTTGACTCTAGTCCGGCAAGAATTCTTTGAGTCTTCAAACAAGAATCCATTCCGGATAAGAGCTTACACATACCTTAAAATTTCACGGTTACTAGCCAATTACACAACACTTGTGGAACACGAACTTGTGGTGAACTAAAGCGGATAATATCTTGACAATGGAAGGAGCTACGTCTCATAATGTGGATACTAATGCCCTTGATTCTATGAGGGTCACTCTTGAGGCCGTTACCCGGACACTTGAAAGGTTGAATTCGGAATTTGGGGCCGTGAGAGGGGACTTGGAAGCAATAAAGGGGGAAGTGTCGACTATTAGTGGGAGATTAGAACAAGTGGAGAGTCAAAGGAACTCTCGTCCTTCTACTCCTCTACATGTATCTACCAATGGTCATGATAGGACCTCCTCCGCAACCATCACCCCCGAAACAGTCCACCAAATGCTAAATGCACCCCAAGCTCCACTAAATACCGCAAGCCAAACTACCTATTTTCCTCCAAACTGAGACCCCACTAGACCACTACATTTCCAAGCCCCTTCAATTCCACAAGAGGGATTTGGGCGCCAAGTACCTCCACTAAATCCGAACCCTCCATTCCAAGCTCCATTAACCCAAAGACCGCAAATTCCAAATCCTCCAAATCAAAACGTCCAAGGCCGACCAGCCCACTTTGAAGGATATGGTAGAGAGGAGTATGAAGGAGATGGAGCCTTTGATGATGCTTATATGAGGGAGGAGGAGTTAAGAGGGGGTCGAGGAGAACCTAGGAGATACTGGGGGTATGGAGATAGGGGAAACCGACACCAAGAGAAAGACGTAGACATCAACACCATCAAGTTGAGCCTACCCATCTTTAAGGGTGAAAGTGACCCCGAGACCTACTTAACTTGGGAATCGGCTTGTGACAAAGTTTTCCAAGTTAATGACATCTCGGAAGAAAAGAAGAGTTGCTACGCTATAGCTCACCTCGAGGGCTATGCTAACACTTGGTGGGAGTATGTTAAACGATTTGGTAATGAATTAGTTGATGGGCATCCACCACCTTGGTTTCGGTTGAGGTATTTGATGAGACAACGATACCTTCCCGAGAGATATCGTCATGAGTTGCTTGCTAGATTATATGGCATGCGGCAAGGAGGCAAGAGTGTGATGGCCTATTTTGACGAGTTCCAACAACTCATGTTGAAACTTGATCATCGTGGGGAGCAAATCAGTCACGACATCATCCGGTTCAAGTGTGGGTTGAACAAAGAGATCTCCACTCATTTGACCCTTCACCGGTTTGAAACCATTGACGGTATATTCCAAGCGGCCCTTGAGATTGAAAGGGAACTTAAGGAGAGATCATCCTTCAAGGCAAGGGTACAAACCCCCTCGGGTTGGCCCAAAAACAAGGACCAACCCGCCCCTACGAAGCTGCCCGAGTCCAAAACAGTCCCTAAATTCCCTCCGAAACCGGAGGCTCACAAATATCCCAACCCAAAGGGGTTCCAATGCTTCAAGTGCCAAGGTTGGGGGCATAAGGCCAATGAATGTCCGAACCGGTGCAATGTGATCCTACAAGAAGGGAAAGTGTACTACCTTGGTGAGGAGGTGGTTTCCGAAAGGGGGGAGGATGTGGCCGAGCCTCAAGATGGAGAGGGAGCTGAAAATGGGCCGAATGATGATGAAGTAGATGGTAGTGAAGATGTCTATCCACAAGAAGGGTAGTGTGTGGTTCCAAACTTTGTGGTTAGACGTGTCATGATTAGTAAGACGATAGATGACCCGAGTCAAAGGGAAAATCTATTCCATACTAAGTGTCTTGTAAAGGGGAGTGTGTGAACCTTGGTGATTGATAGTGGTAGTTGTACAAATGTTGCGAGCCATGCTATGGTAAATTTATTGAAGCTACCAACTACACTACACACTAGTCCTTACAAGCTACAATAGTTGAACGATTGTGGTGAATTAAAGGTCACAAGGTAATGTGTGGTTCGGTTTAAGGTGGGAAACTACCATGATGAGGTGCTTTGTGATGTGATCCCAATGCAAGCATTTCACTTGTTGTTAGGTAGACCAGGGCAATATGATAGGTCTACTAAACACGATGGGAGGTCCAACAGGTATACGCTTGAGAAGGATGGCCGAAAGGTCACACTTCATCCTCTTTCACCCTCCCAAGTAAATGAGTGGCATCAAAAGATGAAAGAGTTGAAGGGAAAGGGGAAGGAATCCAAAAAGGGAGAAAAGGGGGGGAATGCCGTAGGTGAGGAAGTAGGGACATCCGAGGCTGTCCCAACGACAAGGGAGATGGAAAACGTAGTGATGTTGGCTAGGAGGAAAGAACTCTTCGTGGACCATGATGAAAACAAGCCGATGTTACTTTTGGCCCATTGTTTTAATACTAATCCCACTAATTCTTCCATTTCCCCTTTGATTTCTTGTTTGTTGCAGGAGTATGAAGATGTATTTCCTCAAGAACTTTCGCAAGGATTGCCCCCACTTCGGGGAATTGAGAACCAAATTGATTTGGTGCCGGGTTCACAACTTCCAAATAAACCGGCCTATAGGAGCAATCCCATGGACACTAAGGAGCTTGAAAGACAAGTTGAGGAGCTTCTCAACAAGGGATACATCAAGGAAAGCATGAGTCCGTGTGCTGTTCCGGTGCTTTTGGTACCGAAGAAGGACGAAACTTGGTGCATGTGCGTCGATTGTAGAGCCATCAACAAAATCACAATAAGGTATCGTCATCCAATCCCTAGACTAGATGATATGTTAGATGAGCTCTACGGATCTTGTTTGTTTTCTAAAGTGGACCTTAGGAGTGGCTATCACCAAATTCGCATGCAACCCGGTGATGAGTGGAAGACCGCATTCAAGACCAAATTCGGTCTATACGAGTGGCTGGTCATGCCCTTCGGCCTTACCAATGCTCCTAGAACCTTTATGAGGCTAATGAATCATGTAATGAAGCCTTATATTGGAAAGTTTGTGGTGGTTTACTTTGATGATGTGTTCGTATATAGTAAATCTATTGATGATCATGTAATGCATTTGAGATGTGTGTTTGATGTGCTCCGAAAGGAGAAGCTGTATGCCAACATGGAGAAGTGTTCTTTTGGTGTTGATAAGGTTATATTCTTGGATTTTGTCGTGAGCTCAAGGGGTGTGGAAGTGGACGATTCCAAGATAGACTCTATTCGAAGTTGGCCGACCCCTAAAACTATTGGAGAAATCCGAAGTTTCCACGGGTTGGCAAGCTTTTATAGGAGGTTTGTCAAAGGATTTAGTTCCATAGCAGCCCCCTTGACCGAGGTAATTAGGAAGGACGGACCTTTTAAAATGGGGTGATGAGCAAGCTAGGGCTTTTGAGGCCTTGAAAGCTACGCTCATCTCGGCGCCTTTATTGCAATTGCCCGATTTTGATAAGATGTTTGAAGTAGAGTGTGATGCTAGTAAGGTTGGCATCGGGGCTGTTTTGATGCAAGAAGGTAAGACCGTTGCTTATTTCAGTGAAAATCTCAAAGGAGCAACTCTTAATTACTCAACTTATGATTTGGAGTTGTACGCCCTTGTTAGAGCTTTGGGAAATTGGCAACATTATTTGTGGCCTAAGGAGTTTGTGATATGAACGGATCATGACTCGTTGAAACACCTTAAGAGCCAAGACAAGTTGAATAGGCGTCATGCTAAGTGGATTGAGTTCATCGAGACTTTCCCTTATGTAATTCATTACAAAAGAGGAAAGGAAAATGTTGTTGTCGATGCCTTGTCTAGGAAGCATGTGCTTGTTGCTACCTTGTCTTCGAAATTGATGGGTTTTGAGAGCTTGCGGTTGTTGTATCCCGAGGATCCTACCTTTTCTCCTATTTTTAGGGAATGTGAAGAGTGGGGAAGGGACCGTTGGCTTAAGGAGAATGACAATTCCTCCTACTCTTGGTTCGATAGGTATTTGTTCAAAGGGAGGAGGTTGTGTGGTCCTTCTAGTTCTTGGAGGAAATTATTTGTGAGGGAGGCCCATGACGGAGGCCTCATGGGGCACTTTGGGGTAGACAAGACCCTCGGAATCTTAGAGGAGAACTTCTATTGGCCCAAAATGCGCAAAGACGTCACTAAAATTTGTAGTCAATGCGTTGCCTGCCGGAGTGCGAAATCTCATCTCCTACCTCAAGGATTATACACCCCACTCCCTACTTCCCTTAGACCGTGGTTGGACATTTCGATGGATTTTGTTTTGGGGCTGCCAAGGACTAGAAAGGGCCGAGATAGCATTTTTGTTATTGTTGATAGATTCTCTAAAATGGCTCATTTTATTCCACGTGCTAAAACCGAGGATGCTCGTAGTGTAGCTTCAGTATTTGTTGAACATGTTGTAAAGCTTCACGGGGTACCGAGGACTATTGTGAGCGATAGGGACTCCAAGTTCCTAAGTCTCTTTTGGAAGTCCATGTGGGGTAGTCTTGGAACGAAGTTACTTTTCTCCACGTCTTGCCACCCACAAACCGATGGCCAAACGGAGGTAGTAAATAGAACCTTAGGGTCTATGCTATGTTCTATGGTTAAGGGTAAACTGACTTCATGGGAAGATCACCTACCCTTGGTGGAATTTGCAAACAACCGGGTAATACATTCGAGCACGGGAATGACTCCCTTTGAATGTGTTTACGGCATGAATCCCCTTACCCCTTTAGATCTCACTCCTTTGTCTAGTGATCTCATGACCAGCTTAGATGGAAATAAAAGAGCCAAGGCAATAAAGAAAATGCATGAGACGGTGCGGATCAAGCTTGAAAAGAAGAACCAAGAGGTTGCAAAAAGGGTAAACAAAGGGAGAAGAAGGCTTGTGCTTGAACCCGGAGATTGGGTGTGGGTGCATCTTCGAAAGGATCGGTTTCCAGCTCAAAGGAAGTCCAAATTTCTGCCATGGGGTGATGGCCCTTTCCAAGTACTTGAGAGAATCAATGACAACGCCTACAAGATTGACCTTCCACCGGAATATCAAGTGCACAACACTTTCAACGTTGGTGATCTCTCCCTCGTGGATGCGGTTGAAGATGACCAAATACTGAATTTGAGGTCAAATTCCTCTCAAGATGGAGAGGATGATACGGTTGGGGCAGCCTCCACAGGTACACGGCCTTTCACACGAAGCCAAGCTCGGGAATTACAAGAACTCCAAGCCTTGTTCATGCAAATGGCCGTGTGTGAGTTGGTGATTGAACCAACCAAGGACCTAAACGTTTTTATGTGTGAAGAGAGGTCTTAATGTGTAATAAACTACTCTTCAAGGTTGGCACAAGAAGAAAGGGCGGATGGGTCATTTTACCCCTTTTGTTTGTAGTATAAATAGAACATGTTAGAGAGTTATTTCTTAGTTTTTGAATGCTGATTTTTGTAACCTAAAAACACTAAACATTTCACTCTCTCTCTCACTCTTAGAAGCCGCCCCAATTATCTCACAAGTAGAGGGATACTTGTGTTGTCTCTTTGGCTAGAAACAAGGGTTTTGAGGTCGTTGAGTGCCTCTTGGTCCTCGTAAGAACTTGGTGTTTATATTCATTAGACTTAGGGTCCTCTCTTGATGTAAGGGTTCTTAGTTTCTTGAATTTTATATGTCAAGTTATCTATCTTTCTTTATCTTGTTGTTGTTGTTGATTTTGTTATCTTAAAGTCTAGTGAAGCCGTGTGGGGCTCTTTTCGATTCACTAGCATTGTTATCTCTCTTGTTGTTCTTGTGTTGTTGGACTGGAATCCGAGCGTACTTGAAGCTCTTGGTGTTGTTGGTTTGATTTTGTATCATTGGTGTTGTTGGTTTGATTTTGTATCAGAGAGAGACGTAGGCATCAACACCATCAAGTTGAGCCTACCCATCTTTAAGGGTGAAAGTGACCCCGAGACCTACTTAACTTGGGAATCAGCTTGTGACAAAGTTTTCCAAGTTAATGACATCTCGGAAGAAAAGAAGAGTTGCTACGCTATAACTCACCTCGAGGGCTATGCTAACACTTGGTGGGAGTATGTTAAACGATTTGGTAATGAATTAGTTGATGGGCAGCCACCACCTTGGTATCGGTTGAGGTATTTGATGAGACAACGATACCTTCCCGAGAGATATCGTCATGAGTTGCTTGCTAGATTATATGGCTTGCGGCAAGGAGGCAAGAGTGTGATGGCCTATTTTGATGAGTTCCAACAACTCATGTTGAAACTTGATCATCGTGGGGAGCAAATCAGTCACGACATCATCCGGTTCAAGTGTGGGTTGAACAAAGAGATCTCCACTCATTTGACCCTTCACCGGTTTGAAACCATTGACGGTATATTCCAAGCGGCCCTTGAGATTGAAAGGCAACTTAAGGAGAGATCATCCTTCAAGGCAAGGGTACAAACCCCCTCGGGTTGGCCCAAAAACAAGGACTAACCCGCCCCTACGAAGCTGCCCGAGTCCAAAACAGTCCCTAAATTCCCTCCGAAACCGGAGGCTTACAAATATCCCAACCCAAAGGGGTTCCAATGCTTCAAGTGCCAAGGTTGGGGGCATAAGGCCAATGAATGTCCGAACCGGCGCAATGTGATCCTACGAGAAGGGAAAGTGTACTACCTTGGTGAGGAGGTGGTTTCCGAAAGGGGGGAGGATGAGGCCGAGCCTCAAGATGGAGAGGGAGATGAAAATGGGCCGAATGATGATGAAGTAGATTGTAGTGAAGATGTCTATCCACAAGAAGGGGAGTGTGTGGTTCCAAACTTTGTGGTTAGACGTGTCATGATTAGTAAGGCGATAGATGACCCGAGTCAAAGGGAAAATCTATTCCATACTAAGTGTCTTATAAAGGGGAGTGTGTGCACCTTGGTGATTGATAGTGGTAGTTGTACAAATGTTGCGAGCCATGCTATGGTAAATTTCTTGAAGCTACCAACTACACTACACACTAGTCCTTACAAGCTACAATGGTTGAATGATTGTGGTGAATTAAAGGTCACAAGGCAATGTGTGATTCGGTTTAAGGTGGGAAACTACCACGATGAAGTGCTTTGTGACGTAATCCCAATGCAAGCATGTCACTTGTTGTTAGGTAGACCATGGCAATATGATAGGTATACTAAACACGATGGGAGGTCCAACCGGTATACGCTTGAGAAGGATGGCCGAAAGGTCACACTTCATCCTCTTTCACCCTCCCAAGTAAATGAGTGGCATCAAAAGATGAGAGAGTTGAAGGGAAAGGGGAAGGAATCCGGAAAGGGAGAAAAGGGGGGGGATGCCGTAGGTGAGGAAGTAGGGACATCCGAGGCTGTCCCAACGACAAAGGAGATGGAAAACGTAGTGATGTTGGCTAGGAGGAAAGAACTCTTCGTGGACCATGATGAAAACAAGCCGATGTTACTTTTGACCCATTGTTTTAATACTAACCCCACTAATTCTTCCATTTCTCCTTTGATTTCTTGTGTGTTGCAGGAGTATGAAGATGTATTTCCTCAAGAACTTCCGCAAGGATTGCCCCCACTTCGGGGAATTGAGCACCAAATTGATTTGGTGCCGGGTTCACAACTTCCAAACAAACCGGCCTATAGGAGCAATCCCATGGACACTAAGGAGCTTGAAAGACAAGTTGAGGAGCTTCTCAACAAGGGATACATCAAGGAGAGCATGAGTCCGTGCGCTGTTCCGGTGCTTTTGGTACCGAAGAAGGACGGAACTTGGCGCATGTGCGTCGATTGTAGAGCCATCAACAAAATCACTATAATGTATCGTCATCCAATCCCTAGACTAGATGATATGTTAGATGATCTCCACAGATCTTGATTGTTTACTAAAGTGGACCTTAGGAGTGGCTATCACCAAATTCGCATGCAACCCGGTGATGAGTGGAAGACCGCATTCAAGACCAAATTCGGTCTATATGAGTGGCTGGTCATGCCCTTCGGCCTTACCAATGCTCCTAGCACCTTTATGAGGCTAATGAATCATGTAATGAAGCCTTATATTGGAAAGTTTGTGGTGGTTTACTTTGATGATGTGTTGGTGTATAGTAAATCTATTGATGATCATGTAATGCATTTGAGATGTGTGTTTGATGTGCTCCGAAAGGAGAAGCTGTATGCCAACATGGAGAAGTGTTCTTTTGGTGTTGATAAGGTTATATTCTTGGGTTTTGTCGTGAGCTCAAGGGGTGTGGAAGTGGACGATTCCAAGATAGACTCTATTCGAAGTTGGCCGACCCCTAAAACTATTGGAGAAATCCAAAGTTTCCACGGGTTGGCAAGATTTTATAGGAGGTTTGTCAAAGGATTTAGTTCCATAGCAACCCCCTTGACCGAGGTAATTAGAAAGGACGGACCCTTTAAATGGGGTGATGAGCAGGCTAGGGCTTTTGAGGCCTTGAAAGCTACGCTCATCTCGGCGCCTTTATTGCAATTGCCCGATTTTGATAAGATGTTTGAAGTAGAGTGTGACGCTAGTAAGGTTGGCATCGGGGCTGTTTTGATGCAAGAAGGTAAGCCCGTTGCTTATTTCAGTGAAAAGCTCAAAGGGGCAACTCTTAATTACTCAACTTATGATTTGGAGTTGTACGCCCTTGTTAGAGCTTTGGGAAAATGGCAACATTATTTGTGGCCTAAGGAGTTTGTGATACGAATGGATCATGAGTCATTGAAACACCTTAAGATCCAAGACAAGTTGAATAGGCGTCATGCTAAGTGGATTGAGTTCATCGAGACTTTCCCTTATGTAATTCATTACAAAAGGGGAAAGGAAAATGTTGTTGCCGATGCCTTGTCTAGGAAGCATGTGCTTGTTGCTACCTTTGTCTTCGAAATTGATGGGTTTTGAGTGCTTGCGGTTGTTGTATCCCGAGGATCCTACCTTTGCTCCTATATTTAGGGAATGTGAAGAGTGGGGAAGGGACCGTTGGCTTAAGGAGATTGACCATTCCTCCTACTCTCGGTTCGATGGGTATTTGTTCAAAGGGAGGAGGTTGTGTGTTCCTTCTAGTTCTTGGAGGGAATTATTTGTGAGGGAGGCCCATGACGGAGGCCTCATGGGGCACTTTGGGGTAGACAAGACCTTCGGAATCTTAGAGGAGAACTTCTATTGGCCCAAAATGCGCAAAGATGTCACTAAAATTTGTAGTCAATGCGTGGCCTGCCGGAGTGCGAAATCTCGTCTCCTACCTCAAGGTTTATACACCCCACTCCCTACTCCCCTTAGACCTTGGTTGGACATTTCGATGGATTTTGTTTTGGGGCTGCCAAGGACTAGAAAGGGCCGAGATAGCATTTTTGTTATTGTTGATAGATTCTCTAAAATGGCTCATTTTATTCCATGTGCTAAAACCGAGGATGCTCGTAGTGTAGCTTCATTATTTGTTGAACATGTTGTAAATCTTCACGGGGTACCGAGGACTATTGTGAGCGATAGGGACTCCAAGTTCCTAAGTCTCTTTTGGAAGTCCATGTGGGGTAGGCTTGGAACGAAGTTACTTTTCTCCACGTCTTGCCACCCACAAACCGATGGCCAAACGGAGGTAGTAAATAGAACCTTAGTGTCTATGCTACGTTGTATGGTTAAAGGTAAACTGACTTCATGGGAAGATCACCTACCCTTGGTGGAATTTGCATACAACCGGGTAATACATTCGAGCACGGGAATAACTCCCTTTGAATGTGTTTACGGCCTGAATCCCCTTACCCCTTTAGATCTCACTCCTTTGTCTAGTGATCTCATGACCAGCTTAGATGGAAATAAAAGAGCCGAGGCAATGAAGAAAATGCATGAGACGGTGCGGATCAAGCTTGAAAAGAAGAACCAAGAGGTTGCAAAAAGGGTAAACAAAGGGAGAAGAAGGCTTGTGCTTGAACCCGGAGATTGGGTGTGGGTGCATCTTCGAAAGGATCGGTTTCCAGCTCAAAGGAAGTCCAAATTGCTGCCAAGGGGTGATGGTCCTTTCCAAGTACTTGAGAGAATCAATGACAACGCCTACAAGATTGACCTTCCACCGGAATATCAAGTGCACAACACTTTCAACGTTGGTGATCTCTCCCTCGTGGATGCGGTTGAAGATGACCAAATGCTGAATTTTAGGTCAAATTCCTCTCAAGATGGAGAGGATGATACGGTTGGGGCAGCCTCCACAGGTACACGGCCTTTCACACGGAGCCAAGCTCGGGAATTACAAGAACTCCAAGCTTTGTTCATGCAAATGGCCGTGTGTGAGTTGGTGATTGAACCAACCAAGGACCTAAACGTTTTTATGTGTGAAGAGAGGTCTTAATGTTTAATAAACTACTCTTCAAGGTTGGCACAAGAAGCAAGGGTGGATGAGTCATTTTACCCCTTTTGTTTGTAGTATAAATAGAACATGTTGGAGAGTTATTCCTTAGTTTTTGAATGCTGATTTTGTAACCTAAAAACACTAAACATTTCTCTCTCTCTTCCACTCTTAGAAGCCGCCCCTATTATCTCACAAGTAGAGGGATACTTGTGTTGTCTCTTTGGCTAGAAACAAGGGTTTTGAGGTCGTTGAGTGCCTCTTGGTCCTCGTAAGAACTTGGTGTTTATATTCATTAGACTTAGGGTCCTCTCTTGATACGGTACAAATGGCCTTCTTATCTTTTGATGACATTTTTGGAGGCCAACACATAGAGACTCAAGACTTGGTCACCTCGAGAAAACAAGAACATGCATGGAGGACCCGTTTTGAGCATAACTTAAAGCAATCTCGCGTGTGGAAGATTGCTTGGAGAATTTAAGGTTGAGGACTCACGGTTTTGGACCGTAATTAAGGGTATTTTGGACATTACACATGGTGTATTTACACACCATGGCCGCCCCTCTCATTAAGGGCAAAGTGGTCTTGTTATCTTCATTTGTAATATATTATAAATAGGCCCCCTTAGTCTTATTTTCACTAGATTTGAAAGGATGAAGAATTGAAAGACATAACTTCTCTCTTTGAGAGTGTAACACCCTTAGTTGTAGGACTTGGAAAAGTCATCTTTACCATAGGGCTTGGAAAAGCCAATATTGATCTTTGCTTAGAAACGGTAGATCTTGAGGCGAGTTCAATCCCTTGGTGGTCACCGTAAGAGTGTGGTTTTGATTGTTACATTCATTAGGGGTTAGTGTTGAAATACACTTGGTTCTTAATCTTGTAATAATCTTGGTCTCACTATCTATCTTTATTTTTCTTGCAAATCGTGTATGTGTTGTGTAGTGGACTGTTTTGGGGTCTTCGTTGAATCCGAAACTTGTATTATTGTTGTTCATCTTGTTCATCACGTTTTGTAACTGTTTTGGTGTTAAAATATACTCTTGTATCTTGTATTCTTGTTGTTGGTAGCGAATCCGAGTGAGGTCTCCATCTTGGTCCTCGAATCCTTAAGATTAGTGGACTGATTTGGTGTTTGTTTCGTGCTTCCCTTGTCCTTCCCGTATCATTTGGTATCAAAGCATGGCTTGATATTGTTCCTAAAAGATCAATCTTGGGCTTGCTTGTTAGAAAATTCAAAAAAAAAAAAAAAGGGAAAGTGTTAAAAACTGAAAAAAAAAATCAAAAGGAAGCAAATCTGTCCATTTTGTGTTCTTGGCCGAAATTGTGTTATTGTTGTGTCTTGGCCGAGATTTTTACTTGTTTTGTTGTTTCTAGTGTTAGTTTTCTTCATCTCTAACACTCTTTAGTCTAAATCTAAGTTTGAGCTTAGAACTAATTAACAAACTAGTACGTTCCTACTAGGTTGTCAACTAGTTCCTTGAACCGTTTGTTCGTGTCAACGATTATTTGAGTGCTTTTATTCATTTGAATGAATTGCTGATTTTTGACTCTAGTCCGGCAAGAATTCTTTGAGTCTTCAAACAAGAATCCATTCCGGATAAGAGTTTACTCATACCTTAAAAATTTCACGGTTACTAGCCAATTATACAACACTTGTGGAACACGAACTTGTGGTGATCTAAAGCGGATAATATCTTGACAATGGAAGGAGCTACGTCTCATAATGTGGATACTAATGCCCTTGATTCTATGAGGTTCACTCTTGAGTCCGTTACCCGGACACTTGAAAGGTTGAATTCGGAATTTGGGGCCGTGAGAGGGGACTTGGCAGCAATAAAGGGGGAAGTGTCGACTATTAGTGGGAGATTAGAACAAGTGGAGAGTCAAAGGAACTCTCGTCCTTCTACTCCTCTACATGTATCTACCAATGGTCATGATAGGACCTCCTCCGCAACCATCACCCCCGAAACAGTCCACCAAATGCTAAATGCACCCCAAGCTCCACTAAATACCGCAAGCCAAACTACCTATTTTCCTCCAAACCGAGACCCCACTAGACCACTACATTTCCAAGCCCCTCCAATTCCACAAGAGGGATTTGGACGCCAAGTACCTCCACTAAATCCGAACCCTCCATTCCAAGCTCCATTAACCCAAAGACCGCAAATTCCAAATCCTCCGAATCAAAACGGCCAAGGCCGACCAGCCCACTTTGAAGGATACGGTAGAGAGGAGTATGAAGGAGATGGAGCCTTTGATGATGCTTATATGAAGGAGGAGGAGTTAAGAGGGGGTCAAGGAGAACCTAGGAGATACCGGGGGTATGGAGATAGGGGAAACCGACACCAAGAGAGATACGTAGGCATCAACACCATCAAGTTGAGCCTACCCATCTTTAAGTGTGAAAGTGACCCCGAGACCTACTTAACTTGGGAATCGGCTTGTGACAAAGTTTTCCAAGTTAATGACATCTCGGAAGAAAAGAAGAGTTGCTACGCTATAGCTCACCTCGAGGGCTATGCTAACACTTGGTGGGAGTATGTTAAACAATTTGGTAATGAATTAGTTGATCGGCAGCCACCACCTTGGTATCGGTTGAGGTATTTGATGAGACAACGATACCTTCCCGAGAGATATCGTCATGAGTTGCTTGCTAGATTATATGGCTTGCGGCAAGGAGGCAAGAGTGTGATGGCCTATTTTGACGAGTTCCAACAACTCATGTTGAAACTTGATCATCGTGGGGAGCAAATCAGTCACGACATCATCCGGTTCAAGTGTGGGTTGAACAAAGAGATCTCCACTCATTTGACCCTTCACCGGTTTGAAACCATTGACGGTATATTCCAAGCGGCCCTTGAGATTGAAAGGGAACTTAAGGAGAGATCATCCTTCAAGGCAAGGGTACAAACCCCCTCGGGTTGGCCCAAAAACAAGGACCAACCTGCCCCTACGAAGCTGCCCGAGTCCAAAACAGTCCCTAAATTCCCTCCGAAACCGGAGGCTCACAAATATCCCAACCCAAAGGGGTTCCAATGCTTTAAGTGCCAAGGTTGGGGGCATAAGGCCAATGAATGTCCGAACCGACGCAATGTGATCCTACGAGAAGGGAAAGTGTACTACCTTGGTGAGGAGGTGGTTTCCGAAAGGGGGGAGGATGAGGCCGAGCCTCAAGATGGAGAGGGAGCTGAAAATGGGCCGAATGATGATGAATTAGATGGTAGTGAAGATGTCTATCCACAAGAAGGGGAATGTGTGGTTCCAAACTTTGTGGTTAGACGTGTCATGATTAGTAAGGCGATAGATGACCCGAGTCAAAGGGAAAATCTATTCCATACTAAGTGTCTTGTAAAGGGGAGTGTGTGCACCTTGGTGATTGATAGTGGTAGTTGTACAAATGTTGCGAGCTATGCTATGGTAAATTTCTTGAAGCTACCAACTACACTACACACTAGTCCTTACAAGCTACAATGGTTGAACGATTGTGGTGAGTTAAAGGTCACAAGGCAATGTGTGATTCGGTTTAAGGTGGGAAACTACCACGATGAAGTGCTTTGTGACGTGATCCCAATGCAAGCATGTCACTTGTTGTTAGGTAGACCATGGCAATATGATAGGTCTACTAAACACGATGGGAGGTCCAACCGGTATACGCTTGAGAAGGATGGCCGAAAGGTCACACTTCATCCTCTTTCACCCTCCCAAGTAAATGAGTGGCATCAAAAGATGAGAGAGTTGAAGGGAAAGGGGAAGGAATCCGGAAAGGGAGAAAAGGGGGGAATGCCGTAGGTGAGGATGTAGGGACATCCGAGGCTGTCCAAACGACAAGGGAGATGGAAAACGTAGTGATGTTGGCTAGGAGGAAAGAACTCTTCGTGGACCATGATGAAAACATTCCGATGTTACTTTTGGCCCATTGTTTTAATACTAACCCCACTAATTCTTCCATTTCCCCTTTGATTTCTTGTGTGTTGCAGGAGTATGAAGATGTATTTCCTCAAGAACTTCCGCAAGGATTGCCCCCACTTCGGGGAATTGAGCACCAAATTGATTTGGTGCCGGGTTCACAACTTCCAAACAAACCGGCCTATAGGAGTAATCCCATGGACACTAAGGAGCTTGAAAGACAAGTTGAGGAGCTTCTCAACAAGGGATACATCAAGGAAAGCATGAGTCCGTGTGTTGTTCCGGTGCTTTTGGTACCGAAGAAGGACGGAACTTGGCGCATGTGCGTCGATTGTAGAGCCATCAACAAAATCACTATAAGGTATCGTCATCCAATCCCTAGACTAGATGATATGTTAGATGAGCTCCACGGATCTTGTTTGTTTTCTAAAGTGGACCTTAGGAGTGGCTATCACCAAATTCGCATGCAACCCGGTGATGAGTGGAAGACCGCATTCAAGACCAAATTCGGTCTATATGAGTGGCTGGTCATGCCCTTCGGCCTTACCAATGCTCCTAGCACCTTTATGAGGCTAATGAATCATGTAATGAAGCCTTATATTGGAAAGTTTGTGGTGGTTTACTTTGATGATGTGTTGGTGTATAGTAAATCTATTGATGATCATGTAATGCATTTGAGATGTGTGTTTGATGTGCTCCGAAAGGAGAAGCTGTATGCCAACATGGAGAAGTGTTCTTTTGGTGTTGATAAGGTTATATTCTTGGGTTTTGTCGTGATCTCAAGGGGTGTGGAAGTGGACGATTCCAAGATAGACTCTATTCAAAGTTGGCCAACCCCTAAAACTATTGGAGAAATCCGAAGTTTCCACGGGTTGGCAAGATTTTATAGGAGGTTTGTCAAAGGATTTAGTTCCATAGAAGCCCCCTTGACCGAGGTAATTATAAAGGACGGACCCTTTAAATGGGGTGATGAGCAGGCTAGGGCTTTTGAGGCCTTGAAAGCTACGCTCATCTCGGCGCCTTTATTGCAATTGCCCGATTTTGATAAGATGTTTGAAGTAGAGTGTGATTCTATTAAGGTTGGCATCGGGGCTGTTTTGATGCAAGAAGGTAAGCCCGTTGCTTATTTCAGTGAAAAGCTCAAAGGGGCAACTCTTAATTACTCAACTTATGATTTGGAGTTGTACGCCCTTGTTAGAGCTTTGGGAAATTGGCAACATTATTTGTGGCCTAAGGAGTTTGTGATACGAACGGATCATGAGTCGTTGAAACACCTTAAGAGCCAAGACAAGTTGAATAGGCGTCATGCTAAGTGGATTGAGTTCATCGAGACTTTCCCTTATGTAATTCATTACAAAAGGGGAAAGGAAAATGTTGTTGCTGATGCCTTGTCTAGGAAGCATGTGCTTGTTGCTACCTTGTCTTCGAAATTGATGGGTTTTGAGAGCTTGCAGTTGTTGTATCCCGAGGATCCTACCTTTGCTCCTATTTTTAGGGAATGTGAAGAGTGGGGAAGGGACCGTTGGCTTAAGGAGAATGACCATTCCTCCTACTCTCGGTTCGATGGGTATTTGTTCAAAGGGAGGAGGTTGTGTGTTCCTTCTAGTTCTTGGAGGGAATTATTTGTGAGGGAGGCCCATGACGGAGGCCTCATGGGGCACTTTGGGGTAGACAAGACCTTCGGAATCTTAGAGGAGAACTTCTATTGGCCCAAAATGCGCAAAGACGTCACTAAAATTTGTAGTCAATGCGTGGCCTGCCGGAGTGCGAAATCTCGTGTCCTACCTCAAGGATTATACACCCCACTCCCTACTCCCCTTAGACCTTGGTTGGACATCTCGATGGATTTTTTTTTGGGGCTGCCAAGGACTAGAAAGGGCCGAGATAGCATTTTTGTTATTGTTGATAGATTCTCTAAAATGGCTCATTTTATTCCATGTGCTAAAACCGAGGATGCTCGTAGTGTAGCTTCATTATTTGTTGAACATGTTGTAAAGCTTCACGGGGTACCGAGGACTATTGTGAGCGATAGGGACTCCAAGTTCCTAAGTCTCTTTTGGAAGTCCATGTGGGGTAGGCTTGGAACGAAGTTACTTTTCTCCGCGTCTTGCCACCCACAAACCGATGGCCAAACGGAGGTAGTAAATAGAACCTTAGGGTCTATGCTACGTTCTATGGTTAAAGGTAAACTGACTTCATGGGAAGATCACCTACCCTTGGTGGAATTTGCATACAACCGGGTAATACATTCGAGCACGGGAATAACTCCCTTTGAATGTGTTTACGGCCTGAATCCCCTTACCCCTTTAGATCTCACTCCTTTGTCTAGTGATCTCATGACCAGCTTAGATGGAAATAAAAGAGCCGAGGCAATGAAGAAAATGCATGAGACGGTGCGGATCAAGCTTGAAAAGAAGAACCAAGAGGTTGTAAAAAGGGTAAACAAAGGGAGAAGAAGGCTTGTGCTTGAACCCGGAGATTGGGTGTGGGTGCATCTTCGAAAGGATCGGTTTCAAGCTCAAAGGAAGTCCAAATTGCTTCCAAGGGGTTAATGTCCTTTCCAAGTACTTGAGAGAATCAATGACAACGCCTACAAGATTGACCTTCCACCGGAATATCAAGTGCACAACACTTTCAACGTTGGTGATCTCTCCCTCGTGGATGCGGTTGAAGATTACCAAATGCTGAATTTGAGGTCAAATTCCTTTCAAGATGGAGAGGATGATACGGTTGGGGCAGCCTCCACAGGTACACGGCCTTTCACACGAAGCCAAGCTCGGGAATTACAAGAACTCCGAGCTTTGTTCATGCAAATGGCCGTGTGTGAGTTGGTGATTGAACCAACCAAGGACCTAAACGTTTTTATGTGTGAAGAGAGGTCTTAATGTGTAATAAACTACTCTTCAAGGTTGGCACAAGAATCAAGGGCGGATGGGTCATTTTACCCCTTTTGTTTGTAGTATAAATAGAACATGTTAGAGAGTTATTCCTTAGTTTTTGAATGCTGATTTTGTAACCTAAAAACACTAAACATTTCTCTCTCTATTCCACTCTTAGAAGCCGCCCCTATTATCTCACAAGTAGAGTGATACAAAATCAAACCAACAACACCAAGGCTTCAAGTAGGCTCGGATTTCAGTCCAACAACACAAGAACAACAAGATAGATAACAATGCTAGTGAATCGAAAAGAGCCCCACACGGCTTCACTAGACTTTAAGATAACAAAATCAACAACAACAACAAGATAAAGAAAGATAGATAACTTGACATATAACATTCAAGAAACTAAGAACCCAAACATCAAGAGAGGACCCTAAGTCTAATGAATATAAACACCAAGTTCTTACGAGGACCAAGAGGCACTCAACGACCTCAAAACCCTTGTTTCTAGCCAAAGAGACAACACAAGTTTCCCTCTACTTGTGAGCTAATAGGGGAGGCTTCCAAGAGTGAGAGAGAGAGAGAAATGTTTAGTGTTTTTAGGTTACAAAAATCAGCATTCAAAAACTAAGGAATAACTCTCTAACATGTTCTATTTATACTACAAACAAAAGGGGTAAAATGACCCATCCTCCCTTGATTCTTGTGCCAACCTTGAAGAGTAGTTTATTACACATTAAGACCTCTCTTCACACATAAAAACGTTTAGGTCCTTGGTTGGTTCAATCACCAACTCACACACGGCCATTTGCATGAACAAGGCTTGGAGTTCTTGTAATTCCCGAGCTTGGCTTCGTGTGAAAGGCCGTGTACTTGTGGAGGCTGCCCTAACCGTATCATCCTCTCCATCTTGAGAGGAATTTGACCTCAAATTCAGCATTTGGTCATCTTCAACCGCATCCACGAGGGAGAGATCACCAACGTTGAAAGTGTTGTGCACTTGATATTCCGGTGGAAGGTCAATCTTGTAGGCGTTGTCATTGATTCTCTCAAGTACTTGGAAAGGACCATCACCCCTAGGAAGAAATTTGGACTTCCTTTGAGCTGGAATCCGATCCTTTCGAAGATGCACCCACACCCAATCTCCGGGTTCAAGCACAAGCCTTCTTCTCCCTTTGTTTACCCTTTTTGCAACCTCTTGGTTCTTCTTTTCAAGCTTGATCCGCACCGTCTCATGCATTTTCTTCATTGCCTCGGCTCTTTTATTTCCATCTAATCTGGTCATGAGATCACTAGACAAAGGAGTGAGATCTAAAGGGGTAAGGGGATTCAGGCCGTAGACACATTCAAAGGGAGTCATTCCCGTGCTCGAATGTATTACCCGATTGTATGCAAATTCCACCAAGGGTAGGTGATCTTCCCATGAAGTCAGTTTACCTTTAACCATAGAACGTAGCATAGACCCTAAGGTTCTATTTACTACCTCCGTTTGGCCATCGGTTTGTGGGTGGCAAGACGTGGAGAAAAGCAACTTCGTTCCAAGCCTACCCCACATGGACTTCCAAAAGAGACTTAGGAAGTTGGAGTCCCTATCGCTCACAATAGTCCTCGGTACCCCGTGAAGCTTTACAACATGTTCAACAAATAATGAAGCTACACTACGAGCATCCTCGGTTTTAGCACATGGAATAAAATGAGCCATTTTAGAGAATCTATCAACAATAACAAAAATGCTATCTCGGCCCTTTCTAGTCCTTGGCAGCCCCAAAACAAAATCCATCGAAATGTCCAACCAAGGTCTAAGGGGAGTAGGGAGTGGTGTGTGTAATCCTTGAGGTAGGAGATGAGATTTCGCACTCCGGCAGGCCACGCATTGACTACAAATTTTAGTGACGTCTTTGCGCATTTTGGGCCAATAGAAGTTCTCCTCTAAGATTTCGAGGGTCTTGTCTACCCCAAAGTGCCCCATGAGGCCTCCGTCATGGGCCTCCCTCACAAATAATTCCCTCCAAGAACTAGAAGGAACACACAACCTCCTCCCTTTGAACAAATACCCATCGAACCGAGAGTAGGAGGAATGGTCATTCTCCTTAAGCCAACGGTCCCTTCCCCACTCTTCACATTCCCTAAATATAGGAGCAAAGGTAGGATCCTCGGGATACAACAACCTCAAGCTCTCAAAACCCATCAATTTCGAAGACAAGGTAGCAACAAGCACATGCTTCCTAGACAAGGCATCGGCAACAACATTTTCCTTTCCCCTTTTGTAATGAATTACATAAGGGAAAGTCTCGATGAACTCAATCCACTTAGCATGACGCCTATTCAACTAGTCTTGTCTCTTAAGGTGATTCAACGACTCATGATCCGTTCGTATCACAAACTCCTTAGGCCACAAATAATGTTGCCAATTTCCCAAAGCTCTAATAAGGGCGTACAACTCCAAATCATAAGTTGAGTAATTAAGAGTTGCCCCTTTGAGCTTTTCACTGAAATAAGCAACGGGCTTACCTTCTTGCATCAAAACAGCCCCGATGCCAACCTTACTAGCATCACACTCTACTTCAAACATCTTATCAAAATCGGGCAATTGCAATAAAGGCGCCGAGATGAGCGTAGCTTTCAAGGCCTCAAAAGCCCTAGCCTGCTCATCACCCCATTTAAAGGGTCCGTCCTTTCTAATTACCTCGGTCAAGGGGGCTGCTATGGAACTAAATCCTTTGACAAACCTCCTATAAAAGCTTGCCAACCCGTGGAAACTTCGGATTTCTCCAATAGTTTTAGGGGTCGGCCAACTTCGAATAGAGTCTATCTTGGAATCGTCCACTTCCACACCCCTTGAGCTCACGACAAAACCCAAGAATATAACCTTATCAACACCAAAAGAACACTTCTCCATGTTGGCATACAGCTTCTCCTTTCGGAGCACATCAAACACACATCTCAAATGCATTACATGATCATCAATAGATTTACTATACACCAACACATCATCAAAGTAAACCACCACAAACTTTCCAATATAAGGCTTCATTACATGATTCATTAGCCTCATAAAGGTTCTAGGAGCATTGGTAAGGCTGAAGGGCATGACCAGCCACTCATATAGACCGAATTTGGTCTTGAATGCGGTCTTCCACTCATCACCGGGTTGCATGCGAATTTGGTGATAGCCACTCCTAAGGTCCACTTTAGAAAACAAACAAGATCCGTGGAGCTCATCTAACATATCATCTAGTCTAGGGATTGGATGACGATACCTTATAGTGATTTTGTTGATGGCTCTACAATTGACACACATGCACCAAGTTTCGTCCTTCTTCGGTACCAAAAGCACCGGAATAGCACACGGACTCATGCTTTCCTTGATGTATCCCTTGTTGAGAAGCTCCTCAACTTGTCTTTCAAGCTCCTTAGTGTCCATGGGATTGCTCCTATAGGCCGGTTTGTTTGGGAGTTGTGAACCCGGCACCAAATCAATTTGGTGCTCAATTCCCCAAAGTGGGGGCAATCCTTGCGGAAGTTCTTGAGGAAATACATCTTCATACTCCTGCAACACACAAGAAATCAAAGGGGAAATGGAAGAATTAGTGGGGTTAGTATTAAAACAATGGGCCAAAAGTAACATCGGCTTGTTTTCATCATGGTCCACGAAGAGTTCTTTCCTCCTAGCCAACATCACTACGTTTTCCATCTCCCTTTTCGTTGGGGCAGCCTCGGATGTCCCTACTTCCTCACCTACGGCATTCCCCCCCCTTTTCTCCCTTTTCGGATTCCTTCCCCTTTCCCTTCAACTCTCTCATCTTTTGATGCCACTCATTTACTTGGGAGGGTGAAAGAGGATGAAGTTTGACCTTTCGGCCATCCTTCTCAAGCGTATACCGGTTGGACCTCCCATCGTGTTTAGTAGACCTATCATATTGCCATGGTATACCTAACAACAAGTGACATGCTTGCATTGGGATCACGTCACAAAGCACTTCATCGTGGTAGTTTCCCACCTTAAACCGAATCACACATTGCCTTGTGACCTTTAATTCACCACAATCGTTCAACCATTGTAGCTTGTAAGGACTAGTGTGTAGTGTAGTTGGTAGCTTCAAGAAATTTACCATAGCATGGCTCGCAACATTTGTACAACTACCACTATCAATCACCAAGGTGCACACACTCCCCTTTACAAGACACTTAGTATGGAATAGATTTTCCCTTTGACTCGGGTCATCTATCTCCTTACTAATCATGACACGTCTAACCACAAAGTTTGGAACCACACACTCCCCTTCTTGTGGATAGACATCTTCACTACCATCTACTTCATCATCATTCGGCCCATTTTCAGCTCCCTCTCCATCTTGAGGCTCGGCCTCATCCTCCCCCTTTTCGGAAACCACCTCCTCACCAAGGTAGTACACTTTCCCTTCTCGTAGGATCACATTGCGCCGGTTCGGACATTCATTGGCCTTATGCCCCCAACCTTATGCCCCCTTTTGAATGCTGATTTTGTAACCTAAAAACACAAAACATTTCGTCTCTCTTCCACTCTTAGAAGCCGTCCCTATTATCTCACAAGTAGAGGGATACTTGTGTTGTCTCTTTGGCTAGAAACAAGGGTTTTGAGGTCATTGAGTGCCTCTTGGTCCTCGTAAGAACTTGGTGTTTATATTCATTAGACTTAGGGTCCTCTCTTGATGTTAGGGTTCTTTGTTTCTTGAATGTTATATGTCAAGTTATCTATCTTTCTTTATCTTGTTGTTGTTGTTTATTTTGTTATCTTAAAGTCTAGTGAAGCCGTGTGGGGCTCTTTTCGATTCACTAGCATTGTTATCTATCTTGTTGTTCTTGTGTTGTTGGACTGAAAACCGAAACTTAAACTTGTTGTTCTTGTGTTGTTGGAATGAAATCCGAGCCTACTTGAAGCTCTTGGTGTTGTTGGTTTGATTTTGTATCAAATATCCTACCTAACTACCTCTTCTTCTATCATATCTTCTCCTCAGGGATTCATAGGACATATGGGGGAGAGAATTGTAGCTCATATCATCTTTATGGCTATAGTGTACAGCATGAGAACCTTTATTATCAATATAGTACTCACTACTAGGCTCTTTTACTGCTTTGATGTCATCATAAGAGTCATAAGTTATATTCACCTCATGTTCATCTTTGGAGTAGTAGTCCTCACCACCATATAAGTTATTACTATTTGTAACATCACATACTTATAGGACCCTTCATCACACTAATGAGCCCCATCACTATTCTCACTAGAACCAACATAGCCCTAGTGTAAATTTTCACCACGTTAAACACAAACTATTTCACTATAAAAATACTTACTAATGTCATCACCAAATATTTCAAAGTTACAAATGACATTCTTCCTTATATCACCTTGTACCTACCTGTAAAACAAGGAAACAACATTACTAGCAAAATTTCTCACACCTCTCATATTAGAAACTCACAACTTACCTTTGATGTGTCATGGAAACATGTCACTTTTGATGCTTAAAACAAAGAATTTATGCTTGGACTTAGGTTATTTTGGTAGATATGATGTCGTTTTGTGGTTGTTGCAGGTAAAATAGGTAAATAAAGTCTTGGAATAGAATTGGAAGAAAAATTTGTTTAAAAGATGAAATTTGTGCATCATACGAGTCACCTTACTAGTCTCAACATACCATATGGCTCATAGGTAGACTCATAAGGAAAACAGTAACAAACGCCAAATATAAATAAAATGAAGCTACAACTGGAGCATACGAATCATAAGATGAGGCTACGAGTTTGGAGAAGTAGTCATCAAGAGAACAAAAAACAAATTTAGATTCCAAGTTGAAGTCACAGAAGAAGACGATTCAAAAGATCTATGTATGACTCATATTAACCAACTGTAAGAAGACCAATATCTAGAGCATGGAAAGACGAATGCCCAGGTGGTAACGAGTGAAGACCACAAGCCATATGGTCAACGTACCACTTATAAGAATGAGTCGTAAATACAACAAAAGCCTGAAGCCTTAGAAGATCATTCACTACAAAGAATATGACTAGGACATTACGACTCATAATAATACCTTCGAGCAGATGACGAGAGTCATACCTTGTGCCAACTTACTTTTCCTATTCTATTTTAATTAGGATTTTTGGGTTGTTGTTGTTTATTTCTTTTTATAAACGGACCTTACCCAGGGCTCTCACCTTACGTTATGGTCAGGGGTTGAGCTACACACCCCTAAGACTTATCATAAATAAATAAATAAATAAAAGTACAAGGAGGGGGACATAGACCTTACCTCTAATCCTATGGTGGCCCAAAGTAAACAAGTCTACTAAGGCCAATCGACTCATCACTGATACTAGAAATGAAACCTAGATCTAAGCACCTAGAAGAGAGGACTCCTCTCAGTACAATATAATCTAGGAAAGCATAAATAAGGGAGACTCTCCCCTTACAAAGGAAAGGAAAAAACTCATATAAAAAGATTGTAAAATTGCCTATCATAATGAACCCTAGATGAAGAAGGAAAGACCAATGGTGAAACCAGCAAAGAAGCACTACAAATGAGTTACCAACTCCTCTAGTACAAATTCACAAAACTTCACGGTGGCTCTTTGATTCTCTTTATCTTTCTTTTTCTAAAATTGATCATACCAAGTTTGTCAAGCATGAAATGTCCTCTTGTTTCTTATGTAACTGCTGGAAATTAAAGTAGTGTTCAGAAGTATTATAATTATGACTTGATTTTAGGCAGAGAATAGGCTATAAAATTTTCTTCTTGGTAAGTATTACTACAAGTAACCTTCTCCATATGTTCGATGATTCCTTTGATATTATCAAGAAAAGTTTAAAGTTTCCAAGGAGCTGTAGTATGTTGCTTGATCCACTTAACAATGAGTTCTGAATCGAGCTCTAAAATAACCTTTGTATAACCATTTTGTAAACACCAATTGAGACCAATACTAGTTGTTTCTATTTTGGCTTGATTGTTAGTTCTGAAGCCAAGAGGGCTGGCATATGCAAAAATAAGATCTCCATGATAATCTCTTACTACACCCCCAGATCCAATCCTACCGGGGTTGTCAAGCACACTACCATCTGTATTCAACTTCACCATGGAATTAGTAGGCTTGACCCAACTAACCTCTTGCACTATAGTCATTTAGTCGCACCCTTCTAAAAATCTCACCATGTCTTTCCAATTTTGAAGCCAAGAGATGTAGGGAAAATTAATGATTAAAAGCATGGAAATATTCTTGAAGATCGGAAATTTCACTCTAGCCAAGTTTGATGTCTTGCCTCCATATTTCACCGCACATCTATTCTTTCATAATTTCCAGCAAATGAATATAGGGATAGCATGAAGAACTTGCTTATGAGCTTCATTTTTATTTCCAAGGATCCACCATCTCATTATCAAATTTATGAGAGGCATTGTGGTGTGATTAACCCCTAAGGATTTAGAGAAAAATTGCCAGATATTTCTTGCAAAATGACCACTAAAAATTATATGCTCAACTGTATAAGGTCCTGGATTATAACAAAAATGGAAATCTGATGGCTCATGTCCGAAAGAAGTAAACTTCTTATCAGTAGGTAATTTTCCTCTTAGTGCTCTCCATAAAATAAAAGAACACTTAAAAGGAACCTACTTATTCCAAGTATACCTATTTGTCATCATCTTACTTTTATGAGGTCTTATAGGGTCCCAAGTTGAAGAAACAATGAACTTAGCACTAGTAGTAGGCGACCAAATAGGTTGGTCAGCAACCCTATCTTGAAAATGAAATTGAGTTTCCGTGATCTCATGAACTATAACCAGAGGTAGAAGCTGATTGAGCCTTTCAATATCCCATTCACCTTGCACCCATAGATGATTAACTTTTATGTTATTAATCTCTAATAGGCTCTCCTATATAGTAATAAAGAAGACCAATACCTAGCCAATCATCCAACCCAAAGGAACAAGTACCAGATTTCAATCTCTAATGAATGTGATTTTCAGCAATTTTTTTGTTGTGCATCGTGTGTTTCCAAACCAGTGAGTTACTAGTATTCTATTTCTTGACAACTGGATGAGATCTTTGAAAATACTTCGCTCTAACAAAGTCACCCCACAAGGTATCTTTAGATCTAAAAATCCACCAGTACTTAAATTAAAGAGCTACACAAACATCGTTGAGGTGTCTAGTACCAACACCCCCTTTTTCAGTAGGTTAACTAAGATTTTTCCATGAGGACCAATGATATTTCTTCTTATTATCAGACCACCCTTATAAGAAATCAACAAACAAGCTCAAAATTTGTTTAAGAGTGGTATTAGTATGGACTACTACCGATAGAATATGAATAGGAAGAGACTGAAGCACATACTTAATAAGAGTTGCTCTACCCCTATAGCTATGAATTTTAGACTTCCAACCATTAATCCTTAATGCTAATTTAGAAACTAAACCAGAGTAATAGATGATTGGCATCCCAGGTAAGTAATTGGAATTATCTTCTTCTTGAAACCAATTTATTTCTTGATTCTATTGATGGTATTTGGAAATTCACTTGAGTGCACCATGAAGTGGCTTTTTTCTTTGTAAATAAGCTGGCCAAAAACCTGTTCATAATCAATAAGTACCTGCATAATAAGTCTCAAACTAGCTCTTTTCTCAGATGTAAAGATTATTACATCATCTACAAAACTTAGATGATTAACTTGAGGACCTTTCTGCTTCATAGTGAAACCATGATACAACTGATGATTGTGTAAATTATTCAACATTCTTGAAAGAACTTCAGCTCCCAAGATAAATAAAGTCGGGGAAAGGGGGTCGCCTTTCTTTAAGCCTCTAGAAGAGTGGAAAAATACATGTCTTGATCCATTGACTATCACCAAATACCAATTGTTGGACCTGGTTCTCCAAATCATATCAATAAGGATCTCACCGAAACCTATTCTGCTGAGCACCAAGCAAATAAAGGACCAAGAAACTCTATCGTAAGACTTTGCTATGTCTAGTTTAATCACAATATTACTCCCTTCATTAGGCTTCTTAATACTGTGTATGATCTCTTGTTCAAGTATAATATTTTTTGAGATGTTTCTTTCCTTAACAAATCCGAATTGGTTGGGAGAAATCAAGGTGGGCATAATAGGGGCTAGTCTAAGACTATTAAGCTTGGAAATAATCTTATTAGTGAAGTTACTCAAACTTATGGCTCTAAACTCGGATAATTTATTAGGATGATCTACTTTTGAAAGTAATACCAAACACACATGAGAAAAGTACTTGGGCATAATGTGACCACAAAGGAAAAACCAGACCACTTGTAGCAAGTCATGCTTAATAATATGCCAGCAAGTTTGAAAAAATTTGTCGTTCATGCCATCTGGACCTGCTGCAGAATGAGGTCTCATAGAGAATACCACAGTCTTAAGCTTCTCTAAGGTAGGGTCTTGTTGGAGCATGTTATTCTGATCACCAGTCACCAACCTGGAGATACAGTTAAGTAATTCTTCTGGAACAACCTCCTCTTTTCCAGTAAAAATCCCTTGAAAATGGTCACACACTGCAGTAGCTACATCACTGTCACGTTATACCCATTCACCTTCATCATTCTTGACTTTATGTATAAATAACTTCTTCCTTCTTCCTCTGATTAAAGCTTGGAAGTATCTATAATTAGTATCACCATCCTTGAAGCATTGAAGTTGATCTTTTTACTTAAGAAGGGACTCTTCAAGTTTCAGAAATGTGACGTATTCAGTATTCAAATGATGCAAATTGATCCTATTCTATTCAGTACTATTAAAATTCAGCTCAGATTCTGCATTTTTTACCTTCTCCTCATACTCCCTAACTTTAGCATAAATGTCACCAAATTCCTTCTTGGACCAACGACTAAGAGTGTTGGCCAGCCTTTTAATTTTCTGATGGAAAGACCATATAGGATCTCCCTCACAAGGATTGTTCCAGCAATTCTCCATAGTTTTCAAGTAAGTCTTGTTCTCCACCCAGCAATTTAAAAATTTGAAGTACCTGATGTGATTTTCCTATCTATCTTGTATTTCCAATAAAATGGGACAATGATCTGAACCCACAAAAGAGAGATGAGTATTGGTAGTCAGAGGCATCTTCTCTAGACAATCATTCGTGACTAAATCTCTATCCAATCTCTTCCAAATTCTGAAATTTATACATTATATATTGGACCAGGTGAACTTCTTTCCACTAAAACCAATATCTGAGAGACCACAAGCTTCAATAAACCCTATAAAATCAAAAACATTTCTCATAGTATAGGGAACACCCCTAAATTTTTCATATATAGTAGTGATCATGTTGAAATCACCTACAACACACCAAGGTATATTTAGAGAAGAAAAATACAACATTCTATCCCAAAGAGGCCTTCTCAAACTGTCTTGGCATTTTTTGCTTGTAAAATGCCATCATGTAGGTTTGACTCAACCCCACATGAGTGATAACACAAGTGATTTGTTTCTCATCAGATTCTACAATATCACAGTTACAGGCTGCCTTGTCCATTTTTAATTAAATTTTGAAATTTTGGAGCTGATAATTATTAAAAAAAAGGTTCAAGAATTGTAATAAGAGAGAGATGATGGATATTTATAAGAGGTTTGAGTCTTTCCATTTCCCCTTGGGTATTAATTCCCCATTATTCCAAATGTGTTTGCCAATCATAATAGACTCTTGGCTTGATACCTAGTGAGAACCCCCCTCTCACTGTTAGCAGGCGTGCTTGTAGAAGTACTTCTTGAGAATTTAGCTTTATTTTTCTTTCCTCTAAGGGATAATCCTTACATCTGGGTTGTTTTGAGATACTATTAATACCTTAGGGTAATTCCTTTATTAGGTTACATTCTCTTACATACACTTATAAATTTTTACATAGTTTGATCATTATGATTGTTTCTTGAGATTTTTGGGGTTTTATTCCATCCACAGAATATTACAGATCAATAGATGGAGCACTTACTAGTGGATTAAGTGGCTAAATTGGTGGAAGGAGGACTAGCCAGGCCACAACAAGTGGTCGAGCTTTGAGATAGAGTTCAGGGAGGAAAAGCTCCATTGAGCCCTGCATATTAGTATTTGAACCTATATGATGAAGAAGAGGATATGGGTTATGTTGAACCTACTGAGATAGGAGCCATCATTTCTCCTACTCTACCCCTAATGTTAAGTTTGACATTACTAGTGCAATGATCTTATTGTTGAACTTAAAGGGCGTATTTTTGGGATCATCTACTGATGATGTAAACATACATCTTACTAATTTTACTAGGATCTATACGTCGTATACTATTCCAGGGGTATACCAAGAATCTTTGAGGTTGAGGTTATTCTTATTTTCACTGAAAAAAGAAGCATCACTATGGTTAGGGGAACTTTTGAGAGGTTCAATCACTACTTTGTATGAGTTGCACAGACAGTTTCTAAACATATTCTTCCCTCCTACAAGAATGCTAGAGTTGAAAGATGAAATTTATAATTTCAGACAGTTACCTACAGAGTCCATGTGTGAGGCATGGTTTAGATTCAAGAAGAAGCTGAGCATGGTACCTAATCACAGAATCACAGGGGTCCAACTTGTTAGAAATTTTCTATAGATCACTTAATGTCACTTCACGAGAAATGGAAAATACAATTTCGGGAGGTGCATTTATGTGTCTTCATTAGGATATTGCACAAGATATTCTAGATGATATTTCAGTGACTAATCGAGGATGGAACAATAGAGATGCTGAGCGTGGTGCAAGTACATATGCTATTGGAGTAGCTAATGATTATGGAGCTGGCCATGATTTCATAGCACAGGAGGTTGAACAACATCGAACAAATGTTGGGCTGCTTACAAAATAATTCACAATGATGAGTGTTAAGAAAGTGAATTTGGGGAACAGGGGTCTACTTCTAGAACTGTTGAGACTGAATCTAAAGAGGAGGAAAAATATCTTGATTGGTAGTTGATCTTTTTCCATTCCCAAGGGAAAGGGAATCAAGGTCAAAACTATTACAATGATAGATACAAGGATAGAAGTAGAGAGAGATAGTGATTGGCAAAGGAAAGATGATTAAAATGAAGAGAGTGGAAGGTATGTTCCATAATGTGGTAGTGATTCAGAATATAAAATGGAGGTACTTTTGTCAAAATTAGTCAAGGGTAAAAAAAGTCAAGACATCTGTCTTAAGGAGATTAAGGCAGATCTATCAAGGCTAAACCAGAAAGTTAAGTCACATTCTACCGCAATCAAACAATTAGAGAAGCACTTTGGTTAGATGTTAGCCATAGAAATCAAAAGTATCCTGGCACTCTCCCTAGTAACATGGTGGTTAATCAAAAGAATGATAGTCATTGTCATGCCATTACCAGTCAAAGTAGTAAAACCACCTTAAATCCACCTATACCCAATGTAGATGAGCAATAGAATGATGATGATCTTGTTGATGTAGAAAGCAGAAGAAAAAAAAATAATGAAAAGATAAGTTTGAGGAGTCTTTGTTGATGTCCGTCTCAAAATTTCTCCCTTCTTTTCTATAAAGGCTGGAAAAAAAAGCAAGAAGAGGGTAAGTATCATAAATTTTTATCCATGTTAAAGGAGTTGTCAGTCAACATTCTAGTTGTAGAGGCATTAGAGAAAATTTCAATATATGAAAAATTCATAAAAGATCTAATCACCAAGAAAAGGTCAGTCATCTATGAGCCAGTCGATAATATTCATCACTACAGTGCTATAGCTACTTGGTCATTGGTAGAGAAGAAGGAGGATGCTGGTGCTTTTACCATACCTTGCACTATTGGATCTCTCAACTTAGGCGTTATGTTATTTAGGTTTTAGTATCAACCTCATGCCATTAGAAGTGTTTAAACATTTGGGGTTGGGATCTCCTAAACCAACCACCATGAGACTAGTGATGGCAGATTGGATAATGAAAATCTAGTTAGTATTCTATATGATGTATTGGTGAAGATGGTTTCTTTCATTTTTCCTGCTAATTTTATGATATTAGATTGTGATGTGATCTTTCAAGTTCCAATTATTTTAGGAAGACCATTCTTGGCTATATAGAAAGGATGTTGATTAATTTGAAGCTAGGATATTTAATGTTGAGACTCAATGATGAATAGGTGATATTCAATGTTTGCAAATCTATGAAATAGTTAGATGAGTTAAGAGTGATATTCGTGATTGATGTGTGTAATGAAGAGATGGATTCATTCTATGATGTTGATTCAGTGACTATTTGGGATGATGCTACAGATATTATTCCTATTGAAGAAAGGTTGGGTGTTGAAACTCTAGAAGTCGTGATCATGAACTTCGACAACAATGGTATTGATATGGGATAGTATATGAAATCTATCGGAGTGGCTCTTATACTTAAGCATAATAGAAGCCTGATTTAGAGCTGAAAATAAAACCACTCCACCTTTTCACCCATCTATTGAGGAGCCACCCATCTTAGAGTTGAAGGCCCTCCCTTCTCATTTGCAATATGCATTTTTGGGGGCCAACAATACTTTATAGATAATCATTCTAACTGATTTGATGGAGATAGAAATAGAAGCTTTATTATCAGTGCTACAAATATTCAAGAGGGCCAATGGTTGGTCCATTAATCATATTATGTGTATAATGCCTGGTCTTTGTACTCATAAGATCAAACTTGAACCGGACTATGTTCCAAGTATAGAACATCAGTGTCGACTCAATCCTCCTATACAGGAGGTGGTGAAGAAATAGATAATTATGTGGTTAGATATTGGTGTAGTGTATCCTATTATTAATAGTAAGTGGGTCAGTCTGGTACACTATGTTTTGAAGAAATGTTATATTACTGTTGTGCCTATTGAGATGAATGAGCTAGTGCTGATAAGGCCAATCACAAGATAGAGAGTGTGTATATATTATTGAAAATTGAATGCATAGACTCAGAAGGACCATTTTCCAATGCCCTTCATGAACCAGATGCAGGATAGACTTGTGGGCAAAGGGTGGCACTATTTTCTAGATGGGTACTCAAGCTACAACCAAATCACTATTACGCCTGAGGACCAAGAGAAAATGACCTTTACTTGTCTTTTTGGTACCATTTTATTTAGATGTATGCCATTTCTGTTATGTAACGCTTTAGCCACATTTCAGTGATGCATGATGTCAATCTTCTTTGACATGGTAGAAGACACAATTGAAGTGTTTATGGATGATTTCTCAGTCGTTGGTGATTCTCTTGATAACTGCTTAGTTCACTTGGCAAATTCTCATTGAAGGTGTGAAGAATACAACTTGGTACTTAATTCGAAAAAGTGCCATTCATGGTTACAGAAGGTATTATTCTTGGGCACAAGGTTTCAAAAAGGAGTATTGAGGTAGATTGATTGAAGATTGACGTGATTGAGAAATTATCTCCACTAATTTCTGTGAAGGGTGTTTGAAGCTTTTTGGGACACACTGGGTTTTATAGGCGATTCATCAAGGATTTCTCCAAGATTGCCAACCCCTCTTTGTAGGCTTCTTGAGAAAGAGGTGAAATTTGATTTTAGTGAAGCATTCTTTAAGGCTTTTGAATTTCTGAAAGAGAAGATGGCTTCTCATAGCATCATGTCCCCTGGTTGATCTTTGCCATTCGAGATTATGTGTGACCCGAGTGGATTGGCCTTATGTGTTGTACTAGGCCAACGAAAAGAAAAGATCCTTCATCCCATCTAATATGCTATCAAGGCACTAAACCCTTCTCAAGAGAATTAAACAGTCATGGGATAAGAGTGGTTGGTAGTGGTCTTTTCCTTTGAGAACTTTAGATCTTATTTGATTGGGACAAAGGTGATTGTGCACACTGATCATGTAGCATTGCGGTACTTAATGACAAAAAAAGATGCAAAGCCTAGACTGATTAGGTGGGTCCTATTGCTACAAGAATTTGATTTTGAGGTCAAGGACTAAAAAGGCACTGAGAATCAAGTTGCGGATCATTTGTGCAGACTTAAGGAGAAAGCTAGCAGAAAATTAAAGATGGGATCGAGATTGATGACACTTTTTTAGATGAACAGATACTGGCAGCTTTCCAAGATCTAATTCCATGGTTTACTGACTATGCAAATTATCTAGGAAGTGATCAAATCCCAGAGGAGCTTTTCCTTCCAGCAGAGAAAGAAGTTTATACATGAGGTAAGTAAGTTTTTCTAGGATGAGCCTTATTTATTCAGAATTTGTATAGATGGGATTATTCGTAGATGTATACCTGAGGTGGAGATGATGAGTATACTTGAGGCTTGTCACTCTTCACCATTTGGAGATAATAATGGAGGAACCCGCACAACCCATAAAATATTACAATGTGGGTACTATTGGCCAACAATTTACAAAGATACATATGATTTTGCTTAAGTTTGTGATCAATATCAACACCAAGGTAACATCTCTAGATGCCATGAACTTCCTATGACTCATGTTTTATTACTGGAATTATTTGATGTATGGGGTATATATTTCATGGGTCCTTTTGTGAGTTTTTTTGGAATGAAATACATCCTTGTGGCTGTGGATAATGTTTCAATATGGATGGAAGAGGTTGCAATCCCCAACTATGAAGCACCTAGTGTCGCCACATTCTTCAAATAGCATATCTTTTCTCGATTTGGCATGCCATGTGCTATCATTAGTGATAGTGGGTCGCACTTTTGTAATCGTCCATTCAAAAGTATACTTGAGAAGTATGGAGTTAAACACAAGGTGGCAACACCCTATCATCCGTAGACCTGTGGACAGGTTGAGGTGTTCAATAGAGAAATCAAGTCCATCTTGGCAAAGAAAGTATATACCAATAGGACTGATTGGTCAACAAAGCTATGTGATGCATTATGGACTTACCGAATAGCTTTCAAAACCCCCATTGGTGCTTCTCCATACTAGTTGGTGTATGGAAAGGTATGTCACTTTCCTGTTGAACTTGAACATAAAGAACTATGGGCACTGAAGAAGCTGAATTTTGAGTGGCAGGATGCAGCTAAGTCAAGGATGAATAATATGAATGAGTTGGAGGAATTCCGACTACGGGCGTATGAAAATTCTGCACTTTACAAAGAAAATATAAAGTTGCATCATGATCACAATATTGAGAAAAGGATATTCAAAAAAGGTGATCGGGTATTACTTTATAATTCTAGACTTTGCTTGTTTCCAGGTAAGTTGATGTCTAGGTGGTATGGTCCATTTACGGTGACAAGTATTTATCCATATGGTGCCTTGGAATTTAAGAGGGATGAAAAATACCAGTTCAAGGTGAATGGTCAAAGAGTAAGGAATTATATAGGTAACACTGAAGAAGTTAGTGTAATTTTTGGGATGGACCTTGGCGAAGTCTGAGTGACCAAGGCAATTACATCCTTCTGCGATGTTAAATCAAGCATTGCATAGAAGGAAATCCATGTTTTTGTACTTAATAATTTATAGGATAATGAGTGTTTTCAGTGTGTAGGAAAAAGATTGAAGAAAAGAGCCAAATATTCAAAAAAAAAAGTCATATGGACTAATCACGAGTTGTAAGTTAACGTGATGACTCGTGAGTAAGAGTCGTAAGGACCTAGGAGTAGATTCAGATCCCGGTAAAAGTTTTTGGTGTCTTTATGACTCTCAGAATGAGTCATAACCTCAGGTTACAATTTATCACACTGAGTTGTATCGACTCCAGAACTAGGTTAGAAGTTCCCAGCCTTTTACAAAGGAGGAAAATACACGTAAGCATTGGTTATGAGTTATACCATTGACTCGTAACGAAACTTACCAAGTCGAGGGTCGCAGGTCAACTTCTTCCAACTTGCCTATTTTAAGGAAATGATGGTTACCCGATTTGGGTACCCTACATTACAAACCTCCATTGTTGCCTAATTCAAATTTCCTAAAGCACAAAATCTCTCCAAAACACACACAAATTCATTGGGTTCTCTCACATTTCACGAAATTCGCAAGAATTTGGGGCAGAAACTTGGTGAAATCAAAGAAACCTAAAAATCTCAACACTCAAGTAAGTCTTTGAAGTTATATTCTGTACATTTCGAGTTGAAGTTGAAAATAAGTGTAGTTTTTCGTATTTCTTCGAGTTAAATAGCTATGTGTATTGAAAATTTGAACCCTAGTGCTTAGAAATTGAGTTTGAAATAGGATTTGGGGGTGAGCTTGAATTTGTGTACTAAAAATTATGTATTTTTTGACTGAAAAGGGGTGATAATGTTGCACACTAAAGGGTATTTTAGGTATTGTATATTGGAATCATCTCATAAGCTAAACCTCTATATTCCAGTGGATACGATACTCTTTTCAACTCGTACCTACATCTAATAAGTCGTGAAAAAACTCGTAACCACTGACAGCATAGAAGTCTAGCTGGGTGTAGATTCTGATGTGGGTACAACTTGCCCATATAAGTTGTATCCAACCCCTACGACTCGTAACCAGAAGTCGTAATGACCTAGAGAAGTAACACATAATAGAGTTTTGTTTCTTGTTTACTTATGAGAGTTGGTAATGAGTCGTACACTGTCCTTAAGACTGGTTAGGAGGAATCATAAGTAGACCAGTAAACATTCATGTATACACTATTTAACTAACAACTCTTACATACGACCCATATCCAGTGCATACGACTAAGACCCCCAAGTCGTATGTAGTCCAGTAAGGCACATTGACACAAAATTTTCTTATTTTCCTTTCCTATTAAATAGATATGACTAATTGATCTTTTGTAATAGGTATACATGGCTCCCAAAGTCACTTCATATTCAAAACAAGTAGCAAAGAATGGAAGTACGAAGAAACTTGCCCCAAAATCTGATTATCAAGTGGTGAACGAGGACACAGAATCATCCAACAGTAGCGGTGAACTCATTAAATATCAAATAAAAGGAAAAGTAGGTGCAAGAGACAAATAATTGATGAGAGGAAATAAAGTGATTTCAGAAGAGGATATATCTCTAAAAGGTCCAAGAAATAAGAACCCTCACACTTCACCACCCCGAACATTGTCCCATTCTAAAGATGACAGTAGAGATAATAAAAATATCATGTTTGAGGATGATGCAGGAACAGCAGAGTCTAACTTATATGAAATAGAATTGCAGAATACAAGTGAGGAAGGAGTAGATAGGACTCTCATTGACAAATAGGATCCACTTCTCCCTATCGAGCCTGTTTTGGTGCCTACCGTTGAATGGTGGGGGAACCCTAGTATGCAGGAAACATACAATAATGTGATAAGCATACTCCCATCTAATGAAAGAATCAAGAGAAGTATTTATATTGAAAGAAGGCTAACCACCGCAGGAATGTCTGAGTTGACTAGATTTGAGGCTATATTCCGGTAATCCAGTTTCCAATGGATGACTACAGCACTAGGTGTTGCACTTGTGTGGGAATTTTATGTTGCATATAAGGGAGAGTTAAAGAGGCCGCAGGGAAACTTGTGGAGATATGGTGATCCTATTACATCATTGATAATTCGGGTAGTACGAGTAAACATCATGCCACTTACTATTTCACCGTTGTTGAACAGACCAAGTTTCCAGCTATCAGTAAACACTGGTGAGATTGATTACCGCATGGATGAAATGCAAAAGATTACACAAAAGCAGCCGGTGGATCGCAAGTCGGATTGCTTTGATTAGAGAAGAAGCCATTTAGGTGGTAGGTGGACCAGGAGAGGCATCATAGAAAATTAAGAAACACACTTTTAACTTTGAGGCCCAGGCATGGTGGACTCATCCTTGCCATAGACTGTGTCCCACTACTAGGGACAACGTGTTATGTCTGGTTCGTATGGCATTGATAGCCGGTTGCGGGGCATGAGTTAGATGTGGGCAAGTATTAGCCCGAGAAATATGCGACCGAGCGGTAGATGGAGAAAAGCTACTTTTAGAATATTTGTGTATGATTGCCCAGATTTGTTTAGCTACTGGGGTGTAGGAACTTCCAGGGATTGACCAGTTCATTAAGCCTACAAACATCACAGATTTGGGGTTGATCTGGGATGTCGCAAACCCCATGTCTAGGCAATCTAGGCGAGGAGATGACATGATAGCTGAAATGTACATAAGCCAGTAACACGCCCCGAACTTTGGGACATGTCGTGTGGGAAACTCGAGCACACATGTATCAGAGGTTGCCCCATAACATAACCTAAACACCTCATCATATCATAGGAGTCGAAGGAACTCCAATTCACAAGTTAGATCGCGGAATAATATTATAAGTCAATATTAGATTCATAATAATAATAACTTCTCATGCCCATGTTCAACATTGTTCATAATACCTCTATATAAAACTGAAGTCAATTAGTATATATGTCCGGACAAGCCCCCGACCATAGCCAAACCAAGTCTTAAAGAGACTATGTCTAAAGATAAGGATTAAGAAATGAATGTTTTCTGAATGTAAGGAAGCTCACCCCTTAAATTCAATGCACAAACCGCTTGATCGTCTAATCACTACGCAGGTAAAGAAGAAGATGCTCTGGTCCCTACGTTGCGTGGAGATGTAGCTTCCAGAGACAGTTAATGGTTAGAATGCTAGCATATAACTCAAGGATAAGTGATAAGACACATCATTAATCAACAACAAATTTGTATACATATATATATCACAATCCAATACATTCATACACTTATCCATACGTAAAGATATAGATCATGCTAGTCAAGACATCAAGGCTCGTCCCCATTCTTAAGCATCCATTCATTAGACGTAAAGTAGAGGACTACCACCTTACATGCTTATCGATTCACCATGCTTAATACACTAAGGAGTTTATCCACATTCTTATTATTATTAGACCGGGTACTTTACCCATGTACTCACATTCATCATGCTAAGGTCTTTAGTCATACACATCATTATTCAAACTTGAGACTTCAACCACACACATTCATCTAGGAAAGGGACTCCAACCTCATGCCCGTTTGTTAGACAAGGGAATCTAGACACATGTAATATTTGTACTTTACCACAATCCTCTTCATGAGGCGAGCTACTTTTGACCTCAAAAGCTCATCTTAAGCAATGGACTTTACCTTGCATTCACATTGGACGAGGACTTTAACTTCAATCCATCTCATAGGGAAGTGGACATTGAGCTTAAGCAATCACATAAGGCAAGGGACTTTGACCTCAAGCCAACACAACCATCATTAGTTGACATTTGGGACTATACCCTTTTGTCTATGCATCAACACACGTTCAATACAACATTTAGGGACTTTAGACATTTATCTAATTCAACACTATACAAGACCTCATGGTCATTATGGGAGCATTCATTACTAAACCATATCTATAGGCCAATGCCTTCATTCAATTTGTCACACCATTCTTTTTATGGTCCTCAAGACCCTCACAAGACATTCACATTTTAATAGCATTCTCATACCACACTTTAGTTCATTACACTACTCAAGTTTATCTTCATATTAAGGGAGTTCAACTACCTATTGGTCATTTGGAACAACAAGGTTATCAGCATACCTTACATGACTCACCATACTCTTATCATAACATTTATCAAACATTCATACTAATTGGGTCATTTCCCTAGTTCAACCAACACATCATCAACAATTGACAAGATAATTCGTTTAGATATTTTCACGAATACCTTTTGTGTACACTTATAACAAGGTCATTTTCATGGTAGATATCATCAAGACTAGGGTTACTTAAGACACTCATGTTAAAAAACATACAACAAGCATCCACACATGCAATCTACCATCAATAACATGTATCAACACTAGTATAAACAAGAATCATCATTATTCATTGTTAGGTAGTAAAACCTTTTTCATTTGATTCAAAACCACCATGTACACTTACCAATTCAAGTGTGAAATACATGGGTTTAGAGTTATTTAAAGAGTGGAAGAGATACATGCCTTAAATAATATGACAACCAACAATCTTGGCTCTTCCTTCTTAACATAAGATGAACACCTTCAAACCCTAGACTCTAATCTTGTTTCCAAGATCCTTTAGAGTATAGTATTTAGGATGTTTAAGTCTTGTAAAATGAAGACTTAGGAGGATACTATGCCTTATATAGGGAAAGTTTTTAGGGTTTTAGGCATGGTAAATGACCAGAAGTTGCTTGGTTAAAAGCTGGACAGCCCACACGTACAGGGGTATGACTCCCCGATACGGGTCCTATGGCAATTGTGAGCTAGGGTACGAGTGGTACCCTAACTCATAACCTAGGTCAACCATACTATTATGGGTATGAAAAGGCACACTTGAGTCGTAACCAAGGGTATGACTCATTCCCCAATCTTGATCTCTACTCGTGACCAAGACAGTCCACGTGGTTTGAGACTTTACTCTATATGGTTGAGTAGTATACAACTCATATGCATTGGTTACGACCAAGGAATGTCCTTGTAGTATGGAGGATAGTATATTAACCTAACATAATGTCTAGTATACAAAAGGGAAGAGGGATAGCGGTACAAATTGTGACCTAGGCTACGACTCAAACACCCTAACCATATCCACTCCAGAGACACAAAATGGTTGTTGTTTTCCAAATGGTCCAAGGTCTAGGTGACTCAATTGTCTCCCACTTTGATAGGAAAGTATAGATACAAATTAAAACCTCAACATACACCAAGGAAATATTTGCTCAAGTTAGAAACAACACACTACAAGGATACAACACAACACACATATCATGATCACTACCAATCAACCAAAAATTTTGCAAGACCACATTCTTGGGTGTTTCATCTACCCCACTTAGGATCAATCATCCGCGAATGATGGGTAAGTCAAGAATAAACAAAAGTAAACACATTAGCACACTTCACAACCAACCTTCGAACAAAAATAGGACCAAGAACACAACAACGTTACAATACAACACAACACATATCGTGATCATCATCAATTAACCATTTCATTTCATTTGTCTTGGGACTCAAACCCATTACTTACCAACACTTACCCATTTCACAACATAGGGACTCCATCCCATCAACTCATCAAAGATATAGAGAACCTCAAAGCATTGGGTACTTTACCCCATCATCTATCAAGGACATGAATCAATTCAAGGTACTAGTAAACTCGTCATAACACAACACACATGATTTCAAAGTATTAAGGGCTTGAACCCCTTCTCTAACAAGACACAAATCAATTCACACATTGGGAACTTTAGTCCATGGCCTAGCAAAGCATAAATCAATTCAAAGATTGGGGACCTCAACCCATTGTCTATCAAAGACCTACATCTAAGTAAGAAGTTTAACACATACCTCTGTCAAAATCTTTCGAAATGGGAAACAAATGTGGGTACTTGTATCCTCTTTTGCCTCCCAAGTAGCTTCCTCAGACTTTTGGTTCCTCCATAGAACCTTTATTGAAGCCACCTCTTTCATTCGCAACCGGAAAACTTACCAATCCAAGATCCTCATTGGGATCTTCTCATAGGACAAGGAGTCTAAGATACCAACATCTTCTGAGGGAATAACCAAGGAAGGATCACCCACATATTTCCATAACATACACACATGGAAAACCGGGTGAATGGAGTCTATACTAGGGGGAAACTCCAACTCGTAGGCAACATTGCCAACCCTCTTCACAATCAAGTAGGGACCAATATACCGGTGGCTAAGCTTCCCATTTTTACCAAACCACATCACTCCCTTTATGGGAGGTACTTTCAAGAATACCCAATTACCTACACTAAACTCTAAGTCCCTACGCCTCACATCTGTATAGGAATTTTGGCGAGTTTGAGTGGTCTTCAATCTATCACGAATTACTCTCACCTTCTCTAAGGCTTGGTGAACTAAATCGGGCTCATGCAACTTACCCCCGCCAACTCCATACCACCCAATAGGAAATCGACATCTTCTACCATACAATTTCTCAAAGGTGTCGTGTCAATGATAGAGTGGTAGCAAATATTATAGGTGAACTTGATCAAAGAAAAGTGGTCATACCAACTACCACCATAATTAATTACACAAGCTTGCAACGTATCCTATAAAGTTTAGATAGTTTTCTCTGCTTGACCATCTATTTGTGGGTAGAAAGCGGTGCTAAGGCACACCTTAGTTCCCAAACCTCTTTGGAATGACTTCCAAAAGTGGGATGAAAATGGAGGACCACGATCCAAGATAATAGACACCGGAGCACCGTGAAACTTCACGATCTCCACAAGAAACAACTTAGTATAATCCTCCGCCGAGAAACTAGTTCTCATGGGAAAGAAATGGGCATACTTGGTTATTCTATCAATGATGACCCAGATAGAATCACATTGATTCTAGGATCTAGGAAGACCTGTAACGAAATCTATATTAATAGACTCCCACTTCCACTCAGGTAATACAATTTCTTAGTATAGGCCATCGGGCCTCAAGTGCTAAGTGCTAAACCTTTACTTATTGTCACACCATGCACTTAGCCACATGGATAGCATCATCGCGTTTTATATTGTTACACCAATAGTACTCCCTAAGGTCATGATACATCTTTTTAGAATCTAGATGAATAGCATAACGGGCTGCATGAGCCTTGGCCATGACCCTTTCCCTCAATCCATCGATGTCGAGAACACATAGCCTACCTTAGTACCTCAGGATACCTCACCACCATTGACAAAGTCTGCAACCTTGTGTTGACCCACATTACTCTTGATCTTCATTATGTTGGGGTCCAATACTTACTTTTCCTTTATCTCAACAACAAGAGATGATTGAGATGCCGGATGCACAAACACACCACCATCCTCAAAGTCTGCAAGTCAAATTCCAAGATTCTCCAAATGGTGAATAACTTTCACCAACTCCCACTTATCCTCCTCAACATGGGCCAAACTCCTCATAGAAAATCTACTAAGAGCATTGGCGACTACATTTTCCTTACCGAGATGGTAATAAAGACTCATATCATAGTCTTTCAATAGCTCAAGACACCTTCTTTTCCAGAGATTCAACTCTATTTAGGTAAACACATATTGGAGGCTTTTATGATTAGAAAAGATATCAACACACCATAGAGATAATGCCGCCAAATTTTCAACTTAAAGACCACGGCTAACAACTCTAAGTCATGGGTAGGGCAGTTCTTTTCATAAATTTTCAATTGCCTAGAAGGATAGGCCACCACACTATAATGTTGCATCAACACGCAACCATGACTGACTCGAGAGGCATAACAATAATCCACAAAACCATCACTACCCTCGAGTAAGGTCAAAATTGGAGTTGAAGTTAATTTATCTTTCGACTTCTCAAAACTATCCTCACACGTATCGGACTACAAGAACTTGACCTATTTTGGGGTCAATTTGGTCAATGGGAATCTTAGCAGAAAAATTCTCCACAAGCCTTCTATAATAACCGGCTAGACACAAGAAGCTCCAAATATCGGTTGGAGTCATAGTTCTAGGCCATTTCTTAACTGTCGTAACCTTTTGGAGATCTACCATGATCCGTTCACTAAAGATGACATAACCAAGAAAAGCTGTGTCTTTCAACCAAAACTCACACTTGGAGAACTTGGCATACAAATGATGATCCTTCAAAGTTTGTAACATGGCACGAAGGTGATCTACATGATCCACCTCACTCTTAGAATACACTAAGATATCATTAATTAAGACAATGAAAAACATGTCCAAGTATGGATGAAAGACCTTATTCATCAAATCCATTAATGCCATCGGGGAATTGGTCAACCCAAAGGACATGATAAGAAACTCATAGTGACCATACAGGGTTCTAAAGGTAGTCTTAGTGATATCCGCATCCCTAATTTTAAGTTGATGATAACCCGATCTAAGATCAATTATAGAAAAACACTTCGCATCCTGAAGTTGATCAAATAAATAATCGATCCTAGGGAGAGGATATTTATTTTTTACTATCACTTTATTCAACTGAAGATAATCAATGTAAATACAAAGGGAATCATCATTTTTGCGCACAAACAACACGAGTGCACCCCAAGGAGACAGGATAAAACATTTATCTAAAAGATCTTTCAATTGTTCCTTAAATTCTTTCAACTCCGCCGAAGCCGTTCTACAAAGAAGAATAGAGATCGGGAAACACCGAGACAAGATCAATCCTAAATACAATTTCCCTATCGGGAGGAACACCAGGAAAATCATTGAGAAATACCTCAGGAAACTCATTCACCATGGGAACAAACTCTAGAGAAGCCTCTTCTGAGTTAGAATCTTTAAATCAAACCAAATGATTCAAACACCCTATTGAAATTAACCTTCAGGCTTTGAGATAAGAAATAAACCTCCCCTTAGGCACTAAAGGACCACCTTCCCATACCATGATCGGATCATTAGGGAATTTAAACATGACCCTACGGGTCCGACAATCTAGGAAAGCATAGCAAGAGTGCAACCAATCCATTCCTAAGATGACATCAAAATAAATAATTTCTAACTCTACCAAGTCAACAAGGGTGTCTCTATCACCAAAAGATATCACACATACCCTATAGACCCTTCTAACAGTCAAAAGGTCTCCAAATAGGGTAGAAATGGAAAAAGGAACCGACAGACTCTCTAGACCATAATAAAGACAACCATATACGGGGTCACATAAGAAAAAGTAGACCCGGAATCGAGCAACCAATACATGTATCGGGAGAAAAGTCTCAATATCCCCATGATGATATCATGAAATGCCTCTAAATCCTGGCGAGTAGCAAGTTCATACAAGAGGTTTCGGCCAGCACCAATGAAAAAAATAGAAGAAGCAGTAGACATATCACCCTTAGGTGTGGGAATGGATGGAGTAGCAATAGAGGCCCTTTAACCCAATAAGCTACTAGAATAGGGCACTCATGCTGCATGTGCCCAATATGACCATAATAAAAACATCAATTCTCTCTTTTATCACACTTACCACATGATACTAACCATAGAATCTGCAAGAAGGGCTGGTTGGAGATGACTAGGCACCACTAGCCTGAATTGGTCACCTTGTGCTTGGGACCCCCCACTAAATTGAGAGCGACGACCACTCGAAAACTTTAGGTATGGAGATCGAACACTAGATGAGGAGAACGAACCCGAACTCCCCTACTTCTTTAGTGACCACTTGCCACTATTTCTACCACTACTCTCAGAAGGCCTAAACTTTTTTCCTTATTTCTCACTAAACTCAACTTTTTTATTCTTTTCATCTTCCACTTGTTGCATATACATAATCAACCTAAAATGTCCCTATTCTAAATCAAAAGGACCACCTTGCTTTCAAAAACTAACTCACGGGACAATCCTGAGACAAACTTATTCATTCTAGCCCTTATTCTAGAAACCATCTCGGGAGCATATCTTGACAATTGATGGAATTTTAAGGCATACTCTTGAATGGACATCCACCCTTGCTTATAGTTCATGAACTCTTCTGCCTTTGCCTCCCTCAACTCTTGAAAAAAGAAATGGTCAAGGAAACCCTGGAAGAAATCCACCTAAGAAGCCGGACTAGCATCAATACCCCTACACAACTCCCACCTGTTGTGCCACTAGTACGCTACATCCTTCAATTGGTAGGAAGCAAGCTTAACACACTTAATTTCTAAAGCATGCATGATTCAGAAGATCTTCTCTATTTTATCAACAAAGCCTTGAAGATTTTCCTCAACCTTCATACTGGAGAACATAGGAGAGTTCAACCTCATAAATTGGCCAATTCTTGTGGCCTTAGAAGAAATGGTAGCCAAGGCACCATGCTCTGCTTGAGAGGTTACCAATTGAGTCAAAAAATTAATAGAGCGACGAAACTCAGTCATAGTAGTATCCTTTTGAGATAACAGGAAAGGAATGCCACTCTTATTATCAGGGTTGGTAGGAGGAACCCTAGGAGGATAGCCAGATGTTACATCCTAGACCGAGTCTAAACTCTAGAAGTTGGATGAGCTTCGTCCATAGGACCCTAAATAGTGTTTTTTGAGTCTTAGAACTCCTTTGAGGCATGATATGAAAGATAGAAAATGGAATTAGAGAAATTCAAGGCCCTAGACTTTATAGCTTGATATTGAAACACAAGAAAGGGAAACATTTCCTAAAATGTCTCAAATCTTCTCTTTTATAAGTGTGGCGATCTTTACATCCATAAAAGAGACTTTAATTGATACGGCATTGTGAACACCCAACTGACCATGAACCTAGGCTCTGATAGCAACTTAAAATGCCTTAAACTTCAAGCTATGTCATGTGGACACCTCAAGCACACATGTACCGTGGGTCACTCTGTAACCCAACCTAAACACTTTATCACATCATAGGAGTCGAAGGAACTCCAATTCATAAGTTAAGATCATGGATTAATATCATAAGTAAACAAAAGATTCATAATAATAATAACTACTCATGCCTAAGCTCACAGTTGTTCACAATACCTCTATACAAAACTAAAGTCAATAAGTATATCTGTCAGGACAAGCCTCGGACCATAGCCAAACCAAGTCTTAAAGAGACTAAATCTAAAGATAAGGACTAAGAGAGGAATATCTTCCAAATGTAAGAAAGTTCACCCTTTAAAGTCAATACACGAACTGCTTGATCGTCTAATCACTGCACAGGTAAAGTAGAAGATGCTCTGGGCCCTGCGTCGTGTGAAGACGTAGCGACTGAAGATGGTTAGCAGTTTGAACGCTAGCATGTTACTTTAGGATAAGTGATAAGATACATCATCAATCAACAATAAATCTATATACATATATATATCACAATCTAACATATTCATACACTTATACATACATAAAGATATAGCCCAAGATAGTCAAGGCATCAAGGCTCATCACCATTCTCAAGTATTCATTCATTAGACGTTAAGTAGAGGACTACCACCTTCCATACTTATCGATTCAACATGCTTAATATACCAAGGACTTTATCTACATTCATATTATCATTAGACTGGGGACTTTACCCATGTACTCATATTCATTATGCTAAGGGTTTTAGCTAAACACACCATCATTCAAACAAGAGACTTCAACCATACACATTCATATAGGCAAGGGTCTCCAACCTCATGCCCTTTTGTTAAACAAGGGACTCTAGCCATATATAATATTTAAACTTTACCACAATTCTCTTCATAAGGCAAGGTACTTCTGACCTCAAGAGCTCTTCTTAAGCAATGGACTTTACCTTGCATTCTCATTGGGCGAGGACTTTAACTTTAAGCCATCTTATAAGGCAAGGGACATTGACCTCAAGCCATCACATAAGGCAAGGGAATTTGACCTCAAGCTAACACAACCATTATTAGTTGACATTTGGTACTATACCCTCTTACCTATACATCAACACACATTCAATCTAACATTTAGGGACTTTAGCCATTTAGCTAATTCAATACTATACAATACCTCATGGTCATTATAGGAGCATTCATTATCCAACCATCTCAATAAGCCAATGCCTCATTCAATTTTTCACACCTTCTTTTTATTGTCCTCAAGACCCTCACAAGACATTCATATTTTAATAGCATTTTCATACCACACTTTAGTTCAATACACTACTCAAGTTCATCTTCATATTAAGGAACTTCAACTCCCTGTTGGTCATTTGGCACAATAAGGTTATCATCGCACATTACATGACTCACCATACTTTTATCATAACATTTATCAAATATTCATACTCATTGGTCCATTTCCCTAGTTCAACACATCATCAATAATTTACTAGACAATTCACTTAAATATTTTCACAAACACCTTTTGTGCACACTTATAACAAGGTTATTTTTATGCTAGATATCATCAAGACTAGGGTTACTCAATACCCTAATGTTAAACAACATACAAAAAGAATCCACATTGCAATCTACCATCAATAACATGCATCAACACAAGTGTAAACAAGAATCATTATTATTCATTGTTAGGTAGTAAAACCCTTTTTATTTGATTCAAAACCACCCTGTACACTTACTAATTCAAGTGTGAAAAACATGGGTTTAGATTTATTTAAGAAGTGGAAAAGATACATGCCTTAAACAAGATGACACACTAAAAATCTTGACACTTCCTTCTTACCACAAGATGAACACCTTCAAACCCTAGCCGCCAATCTACCGTCCAAGAGCCTTTAGAGTGTTTAGGATGTTTAAGTCTTGTAAATTAAAGATTTAGGAGGCTATTATGCCTTATATAAGTATAGGGTTTACATTTTTTGGTATGGGAAATGACCAAAAGGTCCGTGGTTAATAGATGGATATCCTACACATGCAGGGGTATGAATCCCCCATATAGGTTTATGGCAATCGTGACCTAGGGTACGAGTGGTAATCTAACTCGTACCCTAGGTTTTACCTAGGTCAACTACACTATTGTGGGTATGAAAAGTCATTCTTGAGTCATAACCAAGGGTACGACTCATTCCCCAATCATAAGCTCCACTCATGACCAAGACATTCCACATGGTTTGAGACTTTACTATATATGGTTGAGTAGTATACGACTCGTATGCATTGGTTAGACCAAGGAGTGGCCTTGTAGTATGGAGGATAGATTATTACCCTAACATACTATCTAGGATATAAAAGGAAAGGGGTAGAGGAATACGAGTCATGACCTAGGGTATGACTTAATCGCCCCAACCGTATCCACTCCAGAGACATAAAACGGTTGTTGTTTTCCAAATGGTCCAAGGTAGGTATCTCAATTCTCTCCCACTTTGATAGGTAAGTATAGATACAATTTAACACCTCAACATAGACCAAAGAAATCTTAATAAAGTTAGAAACAACACACTGCAAGGATACTACACAACACACATATCATGATCACTACCAATCAACCAAAAATTTTGCAACGCCATATTCTAGGGTGTTTTAGTCAGGGTGTGCATTCTGAGGCTATAGGGCAAGATAATATGGATGACACCATAGATGGAGGTGTACAGACCAAGCTACAGATACATGATGTAGTGGGCACATCCAGTGCCCCTCCTCCTGCTTATTCTTCACCACCTCACCCAGCCTCTTCCAGATCTATAGCTCTAGGGTACGGGCTTATTTCCTAGTCTTGTTTAAATGATATTATGCACAGGTTGGGAATAGTGAAAGCAAAGGTGCAGTTAATAAAGGGTGGTGTGAAACCCTGGGTTGAAAATTAGCTAGCAAAACAAAACCGACGGGTACAGGATAGGTTGGAGGCCTTCGAGAAAAAGATAACACGAAAGTTGGGAGGCGGACAAAACCCAACTATTGCGGAGGTAAAATCAAAGGTGGCCGAGATCAATAAAATGGTAAATGAGTTGTATGATAGGTGATACATCCCAGCACCCGTAATTATGAAGGTTGAGCCTGAAATACAAGTTGAAAACATTTGGTGTATTCTGGAACTAGAAGAAAGGAGAGAGAGAAAAAAAAGTAAGCACTAAATTGAAAAAAATGGGAATTTAAAGAAGGCTAAGAAAGAAAGCCTAAAGATTGAATGAAACCGGCAGGTGAGGGTCCCAGAGATGCAAGATGGTTCTGATAGCTCAAAATCAACATCTAATGATGTGGAGAGGGGCAGTGATGCAGCCCCAACACCTGATGTACCACTAAGCACACTGGCCACAACCGGTGCCACGATTATAGAGATAGTCCCTACAACTGATGGGATTCTTATTGAGGATGGTTGGACCCGATCTGAGGGCCCATGTAATGATACGATATGAGCTGGTGCCTTAAGCACCTATGTATGTTCCTGATCCCTTCTATTACATTGCTATACATTGGAGATAGTGCATAGAATTTAAGTTGGGGGTGGGGGTTTACCAATATTGCAATGGGTCATACATGTCATATTTCAAAACTCGTGGCCACAATCTAAAAAAATAGAGAACCGACATGTTTTGTTATTATTTTTGGTTAGTTTTATTGTGTGTGATGCAAAATAGGGTGAAATTTTTTACTTATGGTAGTATATATGGTTTTGATTGATTATGTTGAGTTTGTGTGATTTTGAATAATTGTACTGAAAAATTGACGCCCCTTCAAAAATTTTGTTGTTTGTGTGATATGTGTGGGATGATCGTAAATTTGATAATGGCACTAGAATTAGGTATATAAAAACTAGGAAAAATGATTGCATAACTGGATAAGTAGTACCTAGCAATATGATCATGTGCGAGTGTGTGTGAGGCTTTACTTAGTACCGGGGTGTGTTGAAATCTATAACTTGCTCGGTTGCTCTTACCTAGGGTTCAAGTTAGTCGAATAGGAAATGATCATAGGTTATTATTTTTTTGAGTCCACTCAATCCTAAATGCCTAAGAAGATGTGATATGAATCCCTTGATCCAAAAAGTTGAGCCTAATTGACCCATTTTTTGTTGATTACACCAATTTCACCTCTCATTTCACTTATAATGAACCTGTATTGGCCCTGGTCCTTCTTGGACACTGTGCACCTCAACTAGTAAAAAGCGCCTAAGTTGAGGGTGGCTAATATAGGGTGCATAGAAAAAAATAAGTATGAAGAAAGATGTGTAGAAGGAAAAATAAAGAACGGCAGTTGCGGTGAAAATAAAAGATAACAAAAGAAAAAGAAAAATTGCAAGAAAAGAAAAATAAAAGAAAATAAAAGTAAGAAAAGCAAACCTCACCTGGTCCATTATGAATGTGCTTTAAAATAAAAAAAGGCAGACATAAGGGCGGAAATATAATATCAAAAAAGTAGCAAATAAGTGAACCCCAAATAAAGTGTGGTGTCAAGGAGGCGTAGTCACTAAAAAATCCAAAAAGATACCATACCAGCCCAAAACCTATGTTACAAATCAAATAAAGTCCTTTAGTGATCCTATCCTAACTTTCTAAGAACTCAGGAAGAGAGCATATAGGCAAGCCTATGGTAATCTATATACACCGGCTAATACTTCTTTGAGAGTGAGAGCGTCTTTTGTAATATCCCCAAATAACTTGATTGATCTAAACTGAGTGAATGAGGTTTCCTTAATTGTGAGTACACATTGGTTATGTTGTTATATTGCTAGACAGTTCAATGAATGTGATTTGTATATATTCCTTATATTAATTATCATGACCCGAGGCTACCCCCTAGTAGCGACATGGTGCTTAAGGCCACAAGTAACCCTAAGCTAACCCATGATTTGGTACCTGCTGCGAGCACTGAATAAAATGATAATAAAATAAGTTGTGCAGAAGATAATCTGATAAAGTAATGTTAACTGAAATACTAAAGTTTATATATAAAATGACATATCCGAAGTATCTAATAAATACTGAAAACTTGACTATTTGTTTAAAAGGCTCTAAAACATACGGAGTTGATAGAACAAACCCCTAACAAACTCTAAATGACAACATAAAGAAATACAGAAATACTGAAATAAAATGTCATATCCTCAATAGATCAGGACTCACCACTACTGTTGTGGGGAGCTGCTGAGTTGTCTAGGTATGGTTAGAAAACTGTGCATTCGAGTTATAAGACAACATAGTGCAAAAAGAAGTATATGATCAGTACTTTGAATGCACTGGTACATGAGGTAAGGACTAACTAGAATACCTATGTCAATTGAACATAAATGCATGGACATGTAACACTGAGAATGCAAGACCAATCAAAGCATGAACTGAATGTAATCTGTAAGACTGACTTACTAAATAATTGAGAGTCTAACTACTTGGTCAAGAAAACCTGAACAGATGTAGACCGAGTACTTACTAAAACTGTGGGAGCTATCATATAACTGACCTGCCCCAATTTGAGCTAATCGGGGTCCAATCTATAACCTCACTAGGAATGGTGTCGGTACTTTGCCATAGGTACTAACATTGGATGTGTGAATCCACTAAACTAGTGTCCTGAGGGACTAAGGAATCACCCTCTACTCGCAGGTTCCCCTAAGAGAATGTCAACCCTCAACTGGCAGGAAGACCTCTCAAAACCTATGCTGGCTACATAGTTTGGAAATTTAAGGATTGCTATTAAAGTCACCCCCTCTATTGGCAGGTGAGCCCTCATTCCTAGGTTCTCTTAGCGCTAAATGCTACTCCCAACTAAAATAACAAGGGTTCTAACTTAAGTTCAATTGAACACCACAACTGATAGTGTTGTACATGATCATAATGACTAAGTATAATGATGAGAATCATGGTTTAACTGACTTATTACTTAAAAATCTAAAACATGAATAAACATATAGTTATCGGGTGTTCATAACCCACCAACACTTAACAATACTTTAGATGTGATAAAATCATCTACCACATTGGTAGGAAGTCATAATTTGGGGGACCCAAAACATACTACATTTAAATAACTAATAATGTCATGAATTACAACATGCGGGTAAGTTGAACTTGAGGGCATATCATGTTTACAAGATTTAATACATGAATTTGACAACTTGACATGGTATTGGCAAAACATGACATGAAAGTTTAAAATTTAATTCATATATAATCATAACTCACATGAAAAACCTAATAGTATGACTTTAATGTAAAAATTCATAAGGAAACATGGAAAAATTTCATGATTTCACTATGTTAAATCGTAATGGAGAGTAAAATTCATACTAAAACCAAAAAGAGGATTTTTGGGACTCAATGGGTGAAAGGAACCCATTGATGAATACCCCCACATACCTGGAATTGCTTGACTTGTTAAGAAAGATTGAATTTTTGAGACTTGAAAGATGACTTCGTGAGGGAAACCCTAATCATGATATTCTTAAAGATGAGAGAGTGTAAGTGTTGTTAATCGATTGGAAAGAGGATAAAAATAATGACTCTTTAAGGGTTATAGGCCATGGGTTGAAGTTAAAAGAAAAGAAAAGACCAAAAAGCCCTTAGATGAATTTTATAGAAATGGACCGTCAGTCTTTATGAGTCTACCATAGGACTCGTATGGAAGGGTACAACTAGTCTTCATGACTCGTAAACTTCAAAGCATCTAGGATGGTACACACTGGTTAACATACGAGTTCATCCTACGACTGCTATTATCTCCATTCGACTCTTAGACCCCCACTCGTATCTTGGACAAAATCTTAGGGAGTCTAACTTATGAACTTATGACTTACCTCCATACAACTCGTACCTTACTTGATGACTTCTAGGGGTCAAGTCATACCTATAATAGAATGTCCATCATGCCACACTGTCTGGGATATGGTTTCAACATACCACTTTTATGTTGTTTGTACTACTCAAGGGAATGAGTTATATGTAGTACAGTGGCATTTAGGCATGGGGTATTACAATATCTTCCCCTTGGAAGCATTCATCCTCGAATATTACTGTTAGACTGAGAGTTTTAAGGAAATTAAGATCATGTATTGAATGCTTATGAACTGAAAAATAATGAACCGACTGGGTCTGAGTCATGATACATGGACTGAATCAAATTCATGAAAACATGATATGACATGAGGATGACTATATGACTAAAATAGAAAATGAGAAAGTCAACTTATAAGTAATCATTACCTCTAACTAGATCTGAGTTCTTGAAGAATAGATAAGGATATTTGGTTTGTATATCTGATTCTGCTTTCAAGTAGCTCCCTCAATGAATTGATTTCTCCATAGAAATTTAACCAAAGGGGAACTCTTTATTCCTCAACCTACAAACCTATCGGTCAAGGATATCAACTGGAATTTCTTTGATAGAGAGACTATCCTTCACCTCCACACTCTCTAAGGACATGACTAAAAATGGATTGTCAATACATTTCTTTCGCAAGGAGACATAAAACACTGAATGCACTGATGCCAAATCTGCAGGCAACTTTAACTCATAAGAAACCTTCCCAAAATGGCCCATAATTCTATATGGTCCAACATAATGGGGACAAAGTTTCCACTTCTTGCCAAATATCTTCACTCCCATCATAGGCAAAATTTTAAAATAAATCAAGTCACTAATATCAAACTTAAGATCCTTTCTCCTTATATCTACGTAAGATTTATGATGACTTTGGGTTGCCTTCATCCTATCTCAAATTAGTTGAACTTTCTCTATTGCCTCAAACACTAAATGTGGACCAATCAAAGCAGCCTCACATACTTCAAACCAACCAATAGGAGATATATATCTCCTCCCATAGAGAACCTCAAATGGAGCTATCTGAATAATGGAGTGATAGTTGTTGTTGTAGGCAAACTCAATAAAGGTACGTGGTCATCCAAACTACCCTAAAAATCAATAACATAGGCCCTCAACATATCCTATAAAGTCTGATTGATCTATATTGTCTGACCTTCTATCTGAGGATGAAAAGTTTTACTGAGATGTACTTGGGTTTGAAGGCCCTTCTAAAAAGCCTTCCAAAAGTAAGAGGTAAACTGAGTGCCTCTATCTGAGATGATAGTCAATGGAACCCCATACAACTTTACTAACACCCTGATATAGAGTCTAGCATAATCCTCGGCTGAATACGAAGTATAAACTGGAAAAAACTGAATGGACTTGGTCATTCTATTTATAATAACCCATATTAAATCATGTTGACGATGCGTATAAGGAAACCCTATCACAAAATCCATGTTCACCACCTCCCACTTCTAAGTAGGGATGCTAAATACCTAAATTGTACCACTAGGCCTTTGGTGCTCAACCTTAACCTACTAACAGTTCGAATACTTATCCATAAACTCTGAAATATATTTCTTCATACCACTCCACCAATAGATCTCCCGCAAATCACAATACATCTTAGTGGCCTATGGGTGAATAGAATACCATGCACTTCAGCTAGTACTTATTGTCTTAGATCATCAACACCCAGAACACACAGTCTGCCTTGACAACGAAGCACACTATTTCTCTCTTGGGAGAAAACCTCCACTTTTTGATCCGTGACTGCCTTCTTCAGCTTGACTAAACCAGGATCCCTATCTTGGTTTCCTTTTAGCTCGTCAACCAATGAAGATTCTGAATCCATATGCTACCTTAGGCTAAATCAACGAACTGAACTCCTAATATACCAAGTCAGTGAACCTCGTGGACTAACTCTTTTTCTCATTCTCAACATGCACAACACTACCCATAGATAATTTACTAAGGGCATCCGCCACTATATTGGCCTTGCTCAAATGATATAGCACACTCATATCATAATCTTTTAACAACTCAAGTTATCTTCTCTGATAAAGATTTAGATCTTTCTGCATGAACACATATCGTAAACTCTTGTGATCAGTAAGCACATCTATGTGAACTCCATAAAGATAATGCCTCTAAATCTTTAAGTTAAAGACAACTGTTGCCAACTCAAAATCATGGGTTGGATAGTTCTTCTCATGAAGGTTAATATGTATAGAGGTGTAGGCTATGACCTTACCTCTCTTCTTTAGTACAAAACCAAGACCAACTCTAGAAGCATCATAATACACTACGAACCCATCTATGCTATTTGGCAAAGTCAAGACTGGAGCAGAGGTGAGTCGAGCCTTCAACTCCTGAAAGCTCTTCGCACAAAAATCTGACTACTGAAATTTGACTTTCTTCTAGGTTAATCTAGACATGGGAGAAGCAATAGAATAAAACCCTTCAACAAACCATCTGTAATAGCCGAATAAACCTAGTAAACTCCTGATAGCTATCAGAGAGATGGGTCTATGCTAGTTCCTTATTGTTTCAATCTATTGAGGATCAACTCAAATGCCATTACCAAAAATAATATGACCAAGAAAGGCTACTAACCTTAACAAAAATTTACACTTACTGAACTAAGCAAACAACTGATGATATCTATGGGACTGTAACATACCCTCAAATAGCTTTCATGGTCCTTCTCACTATGAGAATAGATAAGGGTGTCATCAATAAAGACTATGACAAACCTGTACAAGTACTGCTTGAACATGAAAAACATGTACAAGTACTGCTTGAACACTCTGTTCATCAAGTCTATAAAAGTTGTAGGGCCTTCGTTAGTCCACAGGATATGACTATGAATTCAAAGTGACCATACTGAGTTCTAAAGGCTATGTCTTTAGAATATCATGTTTTCTGACTCTAACCAGATGATAGCCGGATCTGAGGTCTATCTTAGAGAAATAACTTGCACCCTGAAGCTGGTCGAACAAGTCATCAATCCTAGGGAGAGGATACTTATTCTTGATTATGACTTTGTTCAACTGATGGTAGCCAATGCACATTCTAAGAGAACTATCTTTCTTGCGCATGACTAGAACTGGTCACCCCATAGTGAAACACTGGGCCTGATAAAACCCTTATCCAAGAGTTCCTTTCACTTCTCTTTTAGTTCCTTAATCTTAACTAGAGCAATTTTATAAGGCGGGATAGAGATAGGCTAGGTATTTGGAAGGAGATCTATCCCAAAGTCAATTTCCCTTTTGGGATAAACTCTGGGACTATCTTCTGGAAACACATCAGGGAACTCATTCACTACCAAAACAGACTCTAGACTCAAAGTTTTAGAATTTGAGTCCTTAACTCATAAGAGATGATAAATACACCCCTTGGATATCGTCTTTCTTGCCTTGAGATAGGAAACAAATCAAACCTTAAGCATGAAAGTAATACCCCTCTATTCGACAACTGGTTTATTAGGAAACTGGAACTGAAAAATTATATTTCTACAATCAACTGAGGCATAGCACGAGTATAGAAAATCCATGTCGAGAATGACGTCAAAATTAATCATCCCTAACTCCACAAGTTCAACTGAAGAAACTTTTTAAGATACTATGACTGGATATTTTTGTATACTGGTCTGGATATAATAGACTTATCCCCTAGGGTAGACACTGAGAAAGGCTCTACAAATATTTTGAGACTGACACCGAAGTGTACAACTATATAAGGAGTCACAAAGGAAAGTGATGCTTTGAGGCCTAACAATGTATAAACATAATGATGGAAGACTTGCAACATACCCATAACTACATCAGGAGAACTTTCTTTATCATGTCAAGTCAAAGAGAATATAGTCTATTCTAACGCTGGCCACTGGTGGCACTTGATGTGGAACCCTGCTGAGTCAGGCAACCTATTAGAGCTGATTAAAAGATGGACTAACCCTGCTAGCGAGCATCTTTACCCTTCTGGCCAACCGTCGGGCAATCCCTGATCCTGTGGCCTGACTTTCCAAACCCAACATATCCATCATTACCCTTCACTCTTCGTAATGATTGCTACTATATTTTCTAGAAAGTAAATTGGTTGTACCACTATTCACACTACTATGAGTTTGAGAGCCAGGCCCCTTACCTCAGTTATCTTGCCTAAACTTAGGCTCTGGGACACTAGCTGAAGATGGGGCTGGACGACCTAAAAACTATTAACTGAACTGAGAACGGTTACCACCTTCTGACTTTGGTTGTGAGAAGTTGAAGTTACCGGTCCTTGCCCTCTTATTCTCTTTTTCTTTCTCCTTAAGTTTTTCTTCATTTATCTGTTGAGCAATAAACCATGAGTCTAGATAAGTCCATCTCTTTAATTAACATGGTTGTCCTACACTCCTTGACCATAATATCAAATACACCAGGTACAAACTTACTAATCCTAGACCTAGAGCCAACCACCATAGTAGGAGCATACCTCGCCAACTAAGTAAATTTGAGTGAGTACTCCTTTACACTCATGGTACCCTGCTTCAAGTTTATAGACTCTAGAACCTTAGATTCCCTCAACTCCAGTGGGAAGAACTTGTCTAAGAAAGTTGTGGCAAACTCCTCCCTCTCAATACGTCCCGCATCAATGCCCCTGTCTTGTTTCCATTACATGAACTAAGTGTGGCCTACTCGCTACAACTGATACATAGGTAAATCTACACTCTCTATCAAAGTGACACCCATGATGCTCGTAACCTGCTACACATCATCCAAAAACTTTTGCGGATCCTCCTAAGACTTGGATCAAGAAAATAAAGAGGGATTCATCCAAGTGAAATCCCAAATTATAGTTGTTGCAGTATTCAACACTGGATTGGCTGGAGCAATAGCCTGCTTATTTTTAAAGAAGCTATAGAATAGACTAAGGTCGTAAAAGTAGCCCTAAACTTGGCTCATGCACTTTAGCATGATATGAACACTGAAAGAAGGAAAACGTTCCTAAAATCATTGTGTAGCCTCTTGTCCATAAGTGTAGCACACTTCACACCCATGCATAAGACACTACTCAATGCAACTTCCATACACCCGAGGACACTTTGAAACCTTAGTCTCTAATACTAAGTTTTGTCACAACCTGATACACTACTAACTTGGAGCGTATCAAATCTGCCACAAAATCAGTCCAAACACACTACAATTCCGAGAGCTTGAAGATAACAACTCCAATATGTGAAGACAACAACAATCACGAAATTTTGAAGAAATACCAACACCAAAACAGTAGCTACACAAGGAGAACAAGAAGATAACAATAACATTAAACAATGGTTCAACAACACAAGATGATAGATTACAAGAGTACAATGTTAACAACAAGAACAACAAATGGTAGTAACTATAGTGAATCGAAATTCAGCCCCACACGGCTTTACTAAGTTACTACAAAGTTTCAAGAGTACAAAATGAAAGATAGTAACTTGACACAAAGATATCTTAGAATCTATGAACCCTAACTTGAAGATAGGACCCTAAGGCCAAAAGATTTCAGTACCAAGTTCTTACTTAGACCAAGAGGAACTCATGAACCTCAAGATCTCAAGTTTCTAGCCAAGAAACAACACAAGTGTAACTACACTTGTTGGACAGATTTCAGGTTCTACTCTCAAGAACAAGAGAGAGAGAAATATTCAATGTTACAAGACTTGTTGTTGTGAAATATGAAGAATGAACTAAGTGCTGAAAATAACCCTAATAGCATCTATTTATATTACACACAAAATGAAGGAAAAATGACCTTCCTACCCTTCAGTCATGGTGTGCCCTTAGAGTGTAGTTTATTACACTTCAAGGTTCATTTTCACACTTAAAAACGTTGAAGCTCTTTGGCGGATCAAGTACCAACTCACACGCAGCCATTTGCATGAATATGGCTTGTAGTTTTTGTAACTCCCGAGCTTGGCTTCGTGTGAATGGTCGAGAACGTATTGGACAGCTTTGTACACCCGTATCATCCTCTCCATCTTGAGAGGAATTTGACCTCAAATTCAGCATTTGGTCATCCTCAACCGCATCCACTAGAGAAAGATCACACACGTTTAAAGTGTTGTGCACTTGGTATTCCGGGGGAAGGTCAATCTTGTAGGCATTATCATTGATCCGCTCAAGTACTTGGAATGGACCATCGCCTCTTGGCATCAATTTGAACTTTCTTTGAGACGGAAACCTATCCTTTCTAAGGTGAACCCACACCCAATCTCCCGGTTCAAGAATGCGTTTCTTTCTCCCCTTGTTGACTCTCCTTGCAATGTCTTGATTTTTCTTCTCAAGTCGAAGCCGCACCTTCTCATGTAACTTTTTCATCGAATCAGCCCGCTTTCTTCCATCTAAGCTAATCATAACATCACTAGGCAAAGGAGTTAAATCCAAAGGGGTAAGGGGGTTGAGTCCATATATGCACTCAAAGGGAGTCATTCTCGTACTTGAGTGTATGACACGATTATATGCAAACTCAATCAATGGTAAGTGTTCCTCCCAAGAAGTCAATTTTCCTTTTACCATGGAACGTAGCATAGCACCCAAAGTCCTATTTACTACTTCCGTTTGACCATCAGTTTGTGGGTGGCAAGATGTAGAGAATAACAACTTGGTTCCAAGCCTACCCCACATGGATTTCCAAAAGTGACTTAGGAACTTAGAGTCCCTATCACTCACAATGGTCCTCGGAACACCATGCAACTTGACAACATTATCAACAAACAAAGAGGCCACACTAGGTGCATCATCACATTTAAAGCAAGGAATAAAGTGTGCCATCTTAGAAAACCGATCGACCACAACAAAGATATTGTCCCGACCTCGTCTAGTCCTAGGCAACCCTAACATGAAATCCATAGATATGTCAAGACAAGGACGTAAAGGAGTGGGCAGCGGGGTGTACAACCCATGAGGTAGGAGCCGCGATTTGGCTCCTTTGCAATCTATGCATTGGCCACAAATGTTGGCCACATCCTTGTGCATTTTTGGCCAATAGAATTGCTCCTCCAATATTCCAAGGGTCTTTTTGATCCCAAAGTGACCCATTAGACCGCCATTGTGTGCTTCCCTCACAAATAACTCTCTCTAAGAACTGGAGGGTACACACAATCGTCTACCTTTAAACAAGTATCCATCAAACTTGGCATAAGGATTTGAACCCCTAGACGAATCCCACTTGTCCCTACCCATTTCTTTACATTCCCTAAAGATAGGAGGAAAGTGAGGGTCCTCGGGATACAATTCTTTCAAACTCTCAAAACCAATTAATTTAGAAGATAATGTTGACATAAGAACATGTTTTCTAGACAAAGCATCAGCTACTACGTTGTCCTTACCCTTTTTGTATTGAATAACATAAGGGAAGGTTTCAAGAAACTCAATCCATTTTGCATGCCGCTTGTTAAGCTTGTCTTGTGCCCGAAGATGCTTCAAGGATTCATGGTCCGTTCGGATCACGAACTCCTTGGGCCACAAATAGTGCTGCCAAGTGGCCAAAGCTCGAATCAAGGCATACAACTATAGATCGTACGTGGAGTAGTTTAGAGTTTCTCCTTTGAGATTTTCACTAAAATAAGCAATGGGTTTTAAATCTTGCATCAAAATAGCCCCTATGCCCACTTTACTAGCATCGCACTCAACTTCGAATATCTTATCAAAGTTGGGCAATTGTAATAAAGGCGCGGAAACGAGCATAGCTTTCAAGGTTTCAAAAGCCTTAGATTGCTCTTCACCCCACTTGAAGGGTTAGTCTTTTCGAATGACCGCGGTTAAAGGAGCGGCTATGGTGCTGAATCCTTTGACAAACCTTCTATAAAAAATAGCTAACCCGTGGAAGCTTCTTACTTCACTAATGGTTTGTGGGGTTGGCCAATTTTTGATAGCATCTATCTTGGATTCATCCACTTCAACCCCTCTTGAACTAATAACAAAACCCAAGAAAACAACTTCATTAACACCAAAAGAGCACTTCTCCAGATTTGCATACAACCTTTCCTTTCTAAGGACATCAAACACACATTGTAAATGCATCACATTCTCATCAATTGACTTACTATAGACCAAGACATCATCAAAGTAAACAACAACAAACTTTCCAATAAATGGCTTCATCACATGATTCATTAGCCTCATGAAAGTACTTGGAGCATTTGTTAGGCCGAATGGCATAACCATCCATTCATAGAGACCAAATTTAGTCTTGAAGGAGGTTTTCCATTCATCACCGGGTTGCATTCTTATTTGGTGATAGCCACTCCTTAAATCAATCTTGGAAAATAAACACGAACCATTCAATTCATCAAGCATATCATCTAACCTAGGGATAGGGTGACGATATTTTACCGTAATCTTATTGATGGCTCGACAGTCCACACACATACGCCATGTTCCGTCTTTCTTAGGCACCAGTAGCACAGGAACCGCGCACGGACTCATGCTCTCCTTGATATACCCTTTGTTGAGGAGTTCCTCAACTTGACGCTGCAATTCTTTGGTGTCCGTAGGGTTGCTTCTGTAAGCCAGCTCATTTGGAAATTGTGAGCCCGACACAAAGTCAATTTGATGCTCAATTCCCCGAAGCGGGGGCAATCCTTGCGGGAGTTCATTAGGAAATACATCTTCATAATCCTGCAACACACAAGAAATCAAAGGAGAAATAAAAGAATTAGTGGGGTTAGTATTAAAACAATGAGCCAAAAGAAGCATCGGCATGTCCACATCATAATCCAAGAAGAGTTCCTTCTTTCTAGCCAACACCACCATGTTTTCTTGCCCATTTGATATTGAGGCAGTCCCGGAAATCCCTACTGCCCCACCCACGGTTTTCCCCTCCTTTTTACCACTTTCGGGTTTCTTTCCCTTCTCCTTCAACTCCCTCATCTTTTGATGTAATTCATTGACTTGTGATGGCAAAAGAGGATAAAGAGTGACCTTTCGACCATCATTCTCAAGTGAGTATCGGTTGGTCCTCCCATCATGTTTGGTAGACCTATCATATTGCCAAGGTCTACCTAACAAAAAATGACATGCTTGCATTGGTATCACATCACAAAGCACTTCGTCTTGGTAGTTCCCTACCTTAAACCGTATCACACATTGCCTCATGACCTTTAATTCACCGCATTCGTTCAACCATTACAACTTGTAAGGGCTAGTATGAAGTGTAGTTGGTAATTTCAGAAAGTTCACCATAGCGACACTAACGACATTCGCACAACTACCACTATCAATCACCAAAGTGCACACATTCCCCTTTACAAGGCATTTAGTATGGAATAGATTTTCCTTTTGGCTAGGGTCGTCTATTGCCTTACTAATCATAGCGCGTCTAACTACAAAGTTTGGAATAACACACTCCCCTTCTTGTGGGTAAATAACTTCACCATCATCATCATCATCATCATCAAGTGGCCTATTTCCAGTTTCCTCTCCATCTTGAGGCTCGGCCTCATCCTCCTCTTTTTCAAGACCCACCTCCTCACCAAGGTAATACAATTTCCCTTCTCGTAGTATCACGTTGCGTCGATTTGGACATTTATTGGATTTATGTCCCCAACCTTGGCGCTTGAAACATTGGAATCCTTTTGGGTTTGGATACTTGTGAACTTCTTGTTTTAGAGGAATTTTGTGGACTGTTTTGGGCTCGAGCAGCCTTGTAGTCGCGGGTTGGTCCTTGTTTTTGGGCCAACCAGAAGAGGATTGAACCACGTCCTTGCTTTTAGGCCAACCCGAGATGGATTGTCCCCTTGCCTTGAGCGACATCTCAAGAGCCGCTTGGAAAATACCTTCAACGGTATCAAATTTGTGAAGCATCAAATGAGTGGAGATCTCTTTGTTCAACCCACACTTGAACCGGATGATGTCATGACTGATTTGTTCCCCACGATGATCAAGCTTCAACATGAGTTGTTGAAACTCATCATAATATGCCATCACACTTTTATTGCCTTGACGTAAGTTGTATAATCTAGAAAGTAATTCATGGCGATAACTCTCGGGAAGGTACCGTTGCCTCATCAAGTACCTTAACCGAAACCAAGGTGGTGGCTGTCCATCAACTAATTCATCACCAGAACGCTTGACGTACTCCCACCAAGTGTTGGCATAACCCTCAAAATGAGCTATGGCATAAGAACTTTTCTTTTCTTCCGAGATATCATTAACTTGAAAAACTTTGTTACAAGCTGATTCCCATGCTAAGTAGGCCTCGGGGTCACTTTCACCCTTAAAGATAGGTAAGCTCAATTTGATGGTATTTATGCCTACGTCTCTTTCTTGGTGTCGATTTCCCCTTTCTCCATACCCTCGGTACCTCCTTGGATCAACACGGCCCCTTCTTAGCTCCTCCTCTCTCATGTAAGCATCATCAAAGGCTCCATATCCATCATACTCCTCTCTACCATGTTCCTCAAAGTGAGCTGGTCGGTTTTGGTGATTTGGAATCTGATTTGGAGGCATTGGGAGTTGTGGAGGTGGTGGTCTTTGATTTGGTGGAGTTTGGTAAGGTACATTCAGATTTTGTGGAGGTAATGGATGGCTACATCCTTCTTGTGGAATTGGAGGAGTTTGGGAATGGTGTGGTCTATTCGCTTCTTGGTTTGGAGGGAAAGTAGTGGTATGATTTGTGGCATTTAGTGGGGCTAGAGGTGGATTCATTATTTGGTGCAATGTTTCTGGTGAGATAGTTATGGATGAAGTTCTTTCATTCCCACTTGAAGAAATATGATGAGGAGTGAATGGACGAGAGTTCCTTTGACTCTCCACTTGCTCCAATCTCCCACTTATCGTAGTCAAATCTCCCCTCATTGCCCCAACTTCCGTGTTCAACCTCTCTAAACTTCTGGTAATGGCCTCAAGTGTGGCCTTCATAGTGTCTTGTTCAGTAGTACCCCCACTTTGGGATATGTTTCCTTCCATGTCAAGGTGTTACCTACACAATCAGCAAACAAGTTAGCGTTAAACCTCTCCTCACTCACACTCTCTCGGTTCACTCACACTTGAGCTCCACAAATGTTGTAGATTGGCTAGTAACCGTGAATCCTTAAGATATGAGTAAAGCTCTTGTCCGGAGTGGATTCTTGTTTGAAACTCAAAGAATTCTCGACGGACTGGAGTTAAAAAGTTACAACGTATTCAAACGAATAAAAGCACCCAACTAAACGTGGACACGAACAAGAGAATTCAAAAGGACTAATTGACAACCTAGTAGGAGTGTACTAGCATGTTAATTAGTTCTAGAACCAAGTAATGAAACTAAGAATCAACAATTAGAAACTAGAAAACCTAAAGTTGAGCTTATTAATGACGTGAACAGTAGCCAATGGGTGACGTGAACAGTAGCAAATGGGTGATGTGGCAGCATGCAATTGGTCTTGGTCCCACACAATTTAAGCACCAATTCTGAAATTTAAATCTTTACACAATTTGGAAAGGATGACAATTGGTCTTGGAGGGAAAACATAAATCTTGAAATAAGAAAAGTACCTTGTCCCACAACACTAGGTTCTTGAAATAAGAAAAAGGTAACACTAGGTTCTTGAAATAAGAAAAAGTTGCTGAAAAGTAGAAGCCTAGTCTAAGAAATGATGGGTTCAAGGCTTCTCACAACATGCTTTACAATTTTCAGCTTCAACTCTTGAATTTATATCACACTTTTTGGTTGTCTAAAGTTGTAAGAAAAGATGAAGAACATGATGAACACCACAACAACCTTCAAGAACTCAACAACAACTTCTTCAAAACACGACACAACACCACCAATTGTCAACAACAAGTAACAACAAACAGCCAGCCACAAGGCACCACAACTATGGTCAATATTATAAGCTCAATCTTTAGATCTTGACACCTTTAGTGTTGGTGAGAAAGAAACCAACACTAGGAACACTCTATACAAGAAAAATACTACAAGATCTAGCCAAAAAAAAAAAGAAAATCTCGGCCCATACAACAACATATCACAATTTTTGGCCAAGAAAACAAAGGTAGCAAATTTGACTATTTCTGAAATTTTCAGATTTCAGTTTTTTTTTTTTGTAGTTTTCAAGTCTCAAGCCCAAGATTGATCTTGTTAGAACAAAATCAAAGATGGCTTTGATACCAAATGATACACTACTAACTTGGAGCGTATCAAATCTGCCACAAAATCAGTCCAAACACACTACAATTCCGAGAGCTTGAAGATAACAACTCCAATATGTGAAGACAACAACAATCACGAAATTTTGAAGAAATACCAACACCAAAACAGTAGCTACACAAGGAGAACAAGAAGATAACAATAGCTACACAAGGAGAACAAGAAGATAACAATAACATTAAACAATGGTTCAACAACACAAGATGATAGATTACAAGAGTACAATGTTAACAACAAGAACAACAAATGGTAGTAACTATAGTGAATCGAAAATCAGCCCCACACGGCTTCACTAAGGTACTCCAATATGTGAAGACAACAACAATAACGAAATTTTGAAGAAATACCAACACCAAAACAGTAGCTACACAAGGAGAACAAGAAGATAACAATAACATTAAACAATGGTTCAACAACACAAGATGATAGATTACAAGAGTACAATGTTAACAACAAGAACAACAAATGGTAGTAACTATAGTGAATCGAAAATCAGCCCCACACGGCTTCACTAAGTTACTACAAAGTTTCAAGAGTACAAAATGAAAGATAGTAACTTGACACAAAGATATCTTAGAATCTATGAACCCTAACTTGAAGATAGGACCCTAATACCAAAAGATTTCAGTACCAAGTTCTTACTTAGACCAAGAGGAACTCATGAACCTCAAGATCTCAAGTTTCTAGCCAAGAAACAACACAAGTGTAACTACACTTGTTGGACAGATTTCAGGTTCTACTCTCAAGAACAAGAGAGAGAGAAATATTCAATGTTACAAGACTTGTTGTTGTGAAATATGAAGAATGAACTAAGTGCTGAAAATAACCCTAATAGCATCTATTTATATTACACACAAAATGAAGGAAAAATGACCTTCCTACCCTTCAGTCATGGGGTGCCCTTAGAGTGTAGTTTATTACACTTCAAGGTTCATTTTCACACTTAAAAACGTTGAAGCTCTTTGGCGGATCAAGTACCAACTCACACGCAGCCATTTGCATGAATATGGCTTGTAGTTTTTGTAACTCCCGAGCTTGGCTTCGTGTGAATGGTCGAGAACGTATTGGACAGCTTTGTACACCCGTATCATAACCCGAGGCTACCCCCTAGTCGTGACATGGTGCTTAAGGCCATACGTGACCCCAAGCTAACCCATGATCTAGTACCTGCTGCGAGAATGAATAAAATGATAATAAAACAATGTGTGTGGAAAATAATTTGACAAAGTACTATTAACTAAAATAATAAAGTTAATATATAAAATGATATGTCTGAAATATCTGATAAATACTAGAAACTAAACTATCTGTCTGAAAGCCTTTAAAACATACGGAGTTAAAGGGAAGACCCCCTAAAAAAACTCCAACTAACTAAACATAAAAAATACTGAAATAATATGTCACATCCTCAATGGATGAGGACTTACCACTACTACTAAGGGGAGTTACTGAGCTGCCTATGTATGGTCGGGACTGTGCGTTCGAGCCAATGTTATAAGACAACATAGCGCAAGAGAAAAGTATGTGATCAATACTTTGAATATACTGGTACATGAGGTAAGGACTAACTAGAATACATATGGAAATCAAGCATAGATGTATGGACATGTAAGACTGAGAATGCAAGACCAAGTAAAGCATGAACTGAATCTACTTTGTATGACTAACCGACTGAATAACTGAAAATCTAACTACTTGGTCAAGAAAACCTAGGATGATGTAGACTGAGTACTGACTGAAACTATGGGAGCTATCATGTAACTGACATGCCTTAATCTGAGCTAATCAGTTGGAATGGTGTCAGTACCTTTCCACGAGTACTAACACTGGCTGTGTAGATCCACTAAACTAGTGCCCCAAAGGACTAGGGATCACCCTCTACTTGCAGGTACCCCTAAGATAATCTCAACCCTTAACTGGTAGGAAAATCTCTTAAGACCTATGCTGGCTACATAGTTTTGGAACTTAGGGATTGCTACTAAAGTCACACCCTCTATTGGCAGGTGAGCCCCCATCCCTGGGTTCACTAGATGCTAAATGCTACTCCTAACTAACTGACAATAGTACTAACGTAAGTTCAACTGAACATCACAACTGATAGGTCTCAACATGATCAAAATGATGGAGTATAATCATGAGAATCATGGATTAAATGACTTATTACTTGAAAATCTAAATCATGAATAAACATATCGGTATCGGGTGTTCATAGCTAGCAAGCACTGAACAATACATTAAATATGATAACATCATCTAACACACTACTAAGAAGTTATAATTTAGGGGACAAAAATATACTGCATTTAAATAACTGATAATTTTGTGAATTACAACATGGGGGTAAGTCAAACTTTAGGGGATATTATGTTTACATCATTTAATACATAAATTTGACAAATTGACATTGTCTTGGCCAAACATGACATGGAAGTTTGGAATTTAATTCATATAGAATCATAATTCACATGGAAAAACTAATAGCATAACTTGAATGTAAAAATTCATAAGGAAATATGGATAAACTTCATGATTTCACAAGGTTAAATCATATTGGAGTGTAAAATTCATACTCAAACCAAAAAGAGGATTTTTGGAACTCAATGGGTGGAAACAACCCATTGATGAATACCCCACATACCTAGAATTACTTTACTTGTGAAGAGAGCTTGACTTTTTGAGACTTGAAAGATGACTTGGTGAGAAAAACCCTTATCTTGATGTTCTTAAAGGTGGGAGAGAAGGTAAGTTTTGTTAATCGATTCGAAAGGGAAGAAAAATAATGCCTCTCATGTTCTTAAAGATAAGAGAAGTTAAGTTCTGTTAATCGATTGGAAAGAGGAGGAAAATAATGTTCTTTAAGGGTTATAGGTTGCGGGTGGAATTTATAATAGAGGAAAAGACCAAAAATCCCTAAGATGAGTTTTATAGAAATTGGCCGTCACTCATTACGAGTCTACCATATGACTTATATGGAAGGGTATGACTAGTCTTCATGACTCATAAGCTTGGCAACACCTAGGAGGGTAAACACTGGTCAACAGAAAAGTTCTACCTACGACTAGTATCATCTTTATATGACTCATACCTTACTTGACGACTTCTAGGGGTCAATTCATACCTACAACAGAATGTCCATCATGCCACACTGTCTTCGATATGATTTCAATATACCACTCATATGTTGTTTGTACGACTCAAGGGCATGAGTCGTATGTAGTATAGTGGCATTTAGGAATGGGGTATTACGCTAATATAATGCAATCATTGGATTCCTTTTTGTCATTCCATGTACCAAATCAATATACACAATTGGGTTCTTACAAATTTAATATTAGGAGGGGGAATAAAAATGATAAAAATTGAAATAAAAAGTCTCTTCCATAGATAACTTAGGATTTTCTTATTTAAGCATTGATGTTGTGGTTGGTAATTTTGATTTTTGTTTTCCCTGAGATTATAGAAACTTTATATGTTGAGGGTGTTGATAATTCATGGAAAACATGGCACTTTTGATGCTTAAAACAAAGATTTTATGCTTGGACTTAGGTTATTTTGGTAGATGATGTGGTTTTATGGTTGTTGCAGGTAAAATAGGTAAATAAAAGTCTTGTAATAGAATTGGAAGAAAAGGCTGGTAAAAAGATGAAATATATGTATTATATGATTTACCTTACTAGTCATCAGCACATCATATGACTCATAGGTTGACTCGTGAAGACAACAGTAACAAAAGCCAAGCAAAAGAACTAAGTGATGGAAAGATACGACTGGAGCATACGAATCGTAAGATGAGGCTATAAGTCTGGAGAAGTAGTCATCAAGAGGACAGAAACTAAAGTTAGATTCAAAGGTAAAATCAAAGAAGAAGACAATTCAAAAAATCTGAGTGCAACTCATATTAACCAACCGTACACAGACCAATTTCCAAAGCATGGAAAGATAAATGCCGAGGTGGTAACGAGTGAAGACCATGAGTTGTATGGTCAAGGTAAGACTTATGAGTATGAGTTGTAAAGACAATAGAAGCCTGAATCCTTGGAAGATCATTCACTGGAAAGCATACGACTAGTACAGTATGACTCGTAAGAATACCTTACGAGTGGAAAATGCGAGTCATACCTTATGCTGACTAACTTTTCCTATTCCATTTTAATTAGGATTTCTGGGTTGTTTTCAGATACTATAAATACCTTAGGGTTATTCCTTTATTATGTTACTTCTCTTACAAACTTTACTACATTTTACATAATTTTATTATTACGATTGTGCTCTTGAGATTTTTGGGTATTTTTTCAATTGAAGGCTTCGGATTTTTTCTTTTTATTCTTGTGAGATTAATTACATTTGTTCTTTATTGGTTATCATGTATTGTTGCATGAACATGAGTGGATAATTTCCTTAACTAAGGTTATAGGAACCCTGTTAGATTAACTACGTAGAGAAAGTGGGAGATTTGTCGATTCTAACATAGATACATCTATCTTTATATTTTTTATCTTAATTGACCTCAGAGCTACAACAGAAGCTTAGAGAGATCTTGGATTTGAGAACATCCTCACATGGGAGTTCGAGATTGGGGAAAAGGGTTTAAGATAGTAATTTAAGATTCGCATCCATCTTATTATTCTGCCACCTCATCTAATAAACTTGAAAACCAAAAGGTGAAAATTAAACTGAAGTCATAGACAAGGAGAAATAAATCGATTCTGTGAGACTCATAAGGTAATGGTTGAGATTTATCAACATGTTCACACGGTGATTGATAATACATATCTTGTCAACTTTACATATAAAGCAGCAGAATAGGTGGGTTGAACACAGGAAATTTACGGAGTTGTGAAGCCCGAAGGAACTCATTCCTAGTGTTTCTGTTACTTACAAACTCATAGCATTCAAGTTCAGTTACTACTTACTATTGATTTCCAAATTCCCCCCATTAATTTTTCTACACTACTCATGAGTTTTGTTAAGTTAAGCAATTGTTCAGCATTTTTCTTGTGGGTTCAACCCTAACCTAGTTCGTTTATATATTTGGCATCGACCATAACATGCTTTTTTGGAGGTTAGTTTTGGGCAATATCAAATTTTGGCATCGTTGCTCGGGAAGACAGTTTGAATAGTTAATTGAAGTGGTAAAGTTTGTGAGTTTTATTTTCTATTCTTGATTTGGCATACGCCAGTGTATACCCAACATTGGGAGTATAGGCAACCCGTTACTCCCTTTTGATCCAGATCCAGAAAGAATTCTTCGAACACCGTGAAGAATGTCGAAACATATTCATGATCCTATTTCTTCTAGGGTTTGAGAACCTCAGATTTTACCCCCTCCTCCACCTGTTGATCTTAATGAAGCACTTCCACATGCCTTAAGTGATCCATAGAATGTTGCAGATCGATAGACAGAGCACTTACTAGTGGAAAAAATGGCTAGATTAGCAAAAAGAGGACCAGCTAGGCCACAACAAATGGCTGAGTATCGAGAAAGAGTTTAGAGAGGCAAAGCTCCATTAATCCCTACATATCAGAATCTGGACCCATATAATGAAGAAGAGAATATGGGTTGCATAGAACCTTCTTAGACAGGAGCCATCATTCCTTCTGCTCTACCCCCAATGTTAAGTTTGACATTACTAGTGCAATGATCCAATTGTTGAACTTAAATGGTGTATTTTTTGGATTAGATACTGATGATCCAAACATGCATCTTGCTAATTTTACTGGGATCTGTTTGTCGTATAATATTTTGGGGGGTAGACCAAGAAGCTTTGAGGTTGAGGTTGTTCCCATTTTCACTGAAAGGAGAAGCATCACTATGGTTAGGGAAACTTTTGAGAGGTTTAATCACTACTTGGTATGAGTTGTGTACACAGTTTCTGAACATATTTTCCCTTCTACAAGAATGCTAGAGTTGAAAGATGAAATTTATAATTTTGGACAATTACCTGCAGAAGGTGTGGTTTAGATTCAAGAAGAAGCTGAGCATGGTACCTAATCACAGAATCACATGGTCCAACTTATTGGAAATATTTTATTAATCACCGAACGTTAGTTTAAGAACAATGGCAGATACAATTTTGGAAGGTACATTTATGCGTCTTCAGTGGGACACTGCACAAGATATGTTAAATGATATTTTAGTGACTAATCGAAGATTGCATATTAGAGATGTTGAGTATAGTGCAAGTACATATGCTATTGGAGCAGCTAATAATTATAGATCTGGTCATAATTTAGTAGCACAGGAGGTTGCACAACATCAGATAGATATTGGTCTGCTTACAAACTAATTCGCAATGATGAATGCTGAGAAAGTGAATGCAGTTGGGCCACATGGGTCTACTTCTAGTACTATTGAGACTGAATCTATAGAGGAAGAGAAGTGTTTTGATCAAAAATTGGTAGGTTTTCATTCCCAAGGGTAAGGGAATCAAGGTCAGAACTATTACAATGATAGATACCGAGATAGAAGTAGAGAGAGGTATTGATTAGCGATGGAAAGATTATTACAAAAAAAGAGTAACAGGTATGTTCCACCAGGTAGTCGTGATTTAAAATCTAAAATGGAGTTACTTTTGTCAAAATTTATCAAGGGTCAAGAAATTCAAGAGAGCTATCTTAAAGAGATTAAGGCAGATCTATCAGGCTAAGCCAAAAAGTTGAGCCACAAGCTACCGCAATCAAATAATTGGAGAATTAATTTGGTCAGATGTCAGCCACAGTAAATCAAAAGAAGACTGGTACTCTCTCTAGTTAAATGGTGGTTTATCCAAAAAATGATATTCACTGTCATGCCATTACCACTTGGAGTAGTAAAACCACCATAGACCAATCTGTACCCATTGTAGATGAGAAAAAGAATAATGATGATCTTGTTGATGTAGACAGAAGTAACATGCAAGATAAATTAAAAGATAAGGTTGAGGAGCCTATATTTCCATCCCCAAATCTCTCTCTCCTTTTCCACAAAGGCTAAAAAAGTAAGAAGAGGGTAAGTATCAAAATTTTTTATCTATGATAACGGAGTTGTGAGTCAACATTCCACTTGTAGAGGCATTAGAGTAAATGCCTGGATATGCAAAATTCATGAAGGACCTAATCACCAAGAAGAGGTCAGTTAGTTATGAGCCAATCGACAATAGTCATCACTACAACATTATAGCTACTAGATTATTGGTAGAGAAGAAGGAGGATCCTGGTACTTTCACCATAACTTGTACTACTTAATCTTTCAATTTACTTGAGAATTATATGATTTGAGCACTAGTATCAACCTCATGCCATTAGCAACATTTAAATAATTGGGATTGGGATCTCCCAAACCAACCACCATGAGACTAGTGATGGTGCATCGGATAGTGAAAAAACCAGTTGGTGTTTTTATATGATGTATTGGTGAAGGTGGCTTCTTTCATTTTTCTTTCTAATTTTGTGATATTAGACTATGAAGTGAACTTTCAAGTCCTAATTATTTTAGGAATACCATTCTTGTCTATAGAAAGTATGTTGATTAAGTGGAGCTAGCATATCTAATGCTGAGACTCAATGATAAATAGGTGATATTCAATGTATGAAAATCCATGAAGTATCTAGATTATTGAAGAGTGATATCCATGATTGATGTGTGTGATGAGGAGATAGACTCACTCTGTGATGTTGATTTAGTTACTATTTGGGATGATGTTTCTAATGTTGTTCTTATTAGGTGTTGAAGCTCTAGAAGTCGTGATCATGAACTTCGACATTGATGGTATTGATGACTATGATGAGATGGTATGTGCACTCTATGGGAGTGGTTCTTATTCTTATGCACCAGAGAAGCTTGATTTGGATTTGAAAAATAGAACCACTCCACTAGTTCGCCCCTCTATTGAGAAGCCACCTATCTTAGAGTAGAAACCCCTCCCTTCTTATTTGCGATATGCATTATTGGGGGCCAACAACACTTTGCCTATAATCGTTACATCTGACTTGATGAAGACAGATGTGGAAGCTTTATTATCAGTGCTACAAAGATTCAAGAGGGACATTGGTTGGTCCATTACAGATATTATGGGTATCCCGCTTGGTATTTGTACTCATAAGATCTAACTTGAACCAGACTGTGTTCCACATATAGAACATCAACGTCGACTCAATCCTCCTATGTAGGAGGTAGTGAAGAAAGAGATAATAAAGTGGTTGGATACCGGTGTAGTATATCCCATTGCTAATAGTAAGTGGGTTAGTCTGGTACAATATGTATCGAAGAAAGGTGGTATTATTGTTGTATCTAATGAGAAAAATGAGCTAGTGCCAATGAGGCCAGTCACATGATGGAGAGTGTGTATGGATTATAGAAAACTAAATGCATGGACTAAAAAGGACAATTTTCCCATGCTGTTCATGGACCAGATAATAGATAAACTTACGGGCAGAGGGTGGTATTGTTTTTTGGAAGGGTACTCAGGCTACACCCAAATCACTATTACAAATGAGGACCAAGATAAAATGACCTTCACTTGTCCTTATGGGTCCTTTGAATTCAGATGTATACCAGTTAGGTTATGTAACGCTCCAGCCATATTTTAGAGATATATGATATCAATCTTCTCTACATGGTAGAAGACACCATCAAAGTTTATATGGATGATTTCTCAGTCGTTGATGATTCTTTAGATGATGATACGGGACAAACAAGAGAACACAAAACAACTCCAAAACAATCCACTAATCTTAAGGATTTGAGGACTAAGATGGAAACCACTCTCGGATTCACTACAACAACAAGAAGAACGAAATATAAGGGTGTGTTTCAACCCCAAAACAGTAGCAACACAACAAGAACAAGATGAATAAAATGGTTACAAAATTCGGATTCAACAAGTCACAAAAGCAGTCTACTATGAATCTACAAAGTGAAATAAGATAAAGATAGGTAGATAGACCAAATGAGGGAATAATATTAACAACCCAAGACTTGTTACACTCTTGGACCTTTAATACTACTCACAACACAAACCTATCTCTTACGTTGGTACAAGAGTGACCTCGATCTCCCAAGCATCCAATGTTTTAAAGCTTGAATCCAACACGAGTGATTCCAAACTCAAGTTGATTTCCCTAGTTACAAGTTTCAATCCAACACGAGTGATTCCACACTCAAGTTGATTTCCCTAGTTACAAGTTTCAGATTTGTGGTCTTCTCTCCTTAGAGAGGAAATGTTTCTAAGTGTTATACAACATCCATATTCAGCAAAGTCTAATGAATGAAACATTAAAAGGTTCTATTTATAGATATTACAAAAATAGTGTGAAATGTCCATAATAGCCCTTCAAGAGTGGGCTGCCCCTTTAGTGTTTGTAGTGGGCCGTTTTTGGTGTGTATTTGGGCCCTTAATTACGCTTCTTTTGCACACACACTTGGAAGACTTCAATACACACCCACAAGAGTCCATCTACGTGGATCGCACTCGTATCAGATGACTACTTAGTTTACTTTGCAAATTCTCTTCGAAGGTGTGAAGAATACAACTTGGTACTTAATTGGGGAAAGCTCTATTTCATGGTTAAAGAAGGTATTGAGCTTGGGAAAAAGTTTTCAAAAATGGGTATTGTGGTAGATATAGCAAAGATTGAAGTGATCGAGAAATTACCTCCACCAATTTCTATGAAAGGTGTTCGAAGATTTTTGGTATATGTGGGGTTTTAGGAGACTACTCAAGGATTTATTCAAGATTGCCAACCCTCTTTGTAGGCTTCTTGAGAAAGAGGTGAAATTTAGTTTTACTAAACATGCTTGAAGGCTTTTGAATGTCCAAAAGAGAAGTTGATAACCGCCCCTATCATCATGTCCCATGATTGGTCCTTGTCATTTAAGATCATGTGCGATACGAGTGGATTGACCTTGGTTGTTGTACTTGGCCTACAAAAATAAAAAGATCTTTCATCCTATATACTATGCTAGAAAGGCACTAAACCCTGCTCAGAAGAATTACACAGTCATGAAACAAGAGTTATTGGTAATGGTTTTTTCCATTAAGAAGTTTGGGTCTTATTTGATTAGGACAAAGGTAATTGTGCACACTGATCATTTAGGATTGCAGTACTTAATGAAAAAAAATGCAAAGCCTAGACTTATTAGGTGGGTCCTATTGCGATAAGAATTTGATTTTAAATTCAAGGACAGAAAAGGCACTAAGAATCAAGTTATGGATTATTTGTCTAGAGTTGAGGAGGAAGCTATGTAGAAAATTGAAGATGGGCTTGAGATTGATGACAGTTTTCTAGATGAATAGATATTAGAAGTTTTTTAAGATCTAATTCTATGGTTTTTTGACTGTGCAAATTATCTAGCAAGTGATCTAGTCCCCAAAGACCTTTCCTTCCAGGAGAGAAAGAAGTTTATGCATGAGGTAAGGAAATTTTTCTAGGATGAGCCTTATTTATTCAGAATTTATGCAGATGGGATTATTCATAGATGTATACCTGAGGTGGATAAAATGAGCATACTTGAGGCTTGTCACTCTTCAACAGTTAAGGGTCATCATGGAGGAACCCACACATCCCACAAAATCTTACAATGTGGGTACTATTGGCCAACAATTTTCATAGATGCACATGATTTCTCTTCATCTTGTGATCAATGTCAATGCCAAGGTAACATCTCTAGACTCCATAAATTTCCTATTACTCCTATTTTAGAATTAGATTTGTTTGATGTATAGCGTGTAGATTTCATAGGTCCTTTTTTGAGTTCTTTTGGCATGAAATACATCCTTGTGGCTATGATGACCCTTAACTGTTCCTCCATGAAGACCCTTCTGTAATCGTCTATTTAAAAGTCTTCTTGAGAATTATGGAATGAAACACAAAGTGGAAACACCTTATTATTCTAAGACTAGTGGACAGGTCGAGGTGTCCAATAGAGAAACCAAGTCCATCTTGGCAAAGATAGTAAATTCCAATAGGACTGATTGGACAACAAAGTTATATGATGCATTATGGGCTTACCGAACAGCTTTTAAAACCCCCATTATGCTTTTCATTATCAATTGGTTCATGGAAAGATATGTCACTTTCCTATTGAACTTGAACATAAAGCACTATGGGCACTGAAGGATCTAAATTTTGAGTGGCAGGATGTAGCTAAGTCAAGGATAAATAAGTTGGATGAATTCTAACTCCAAGCGTATGAAAGTTTTGCACTTTACAAAGAAAAGATTAAGTTGCATCATGATCGTAATATTGAGAAATATATATTCAAGAAAGGTGACCGGGTATTGCTTTGTAATTCTAAACTTCGCTTGTTTCTAGGTAAGTTCAAGTCTAGGTGGTATGGTCCATTTACGGTGATAAGAGTTTATCCATATGGTTCTTTGGAATTTAAGAGGGATGGATAAGTCTCGTTCAAGGTTAATGGGCAAAGAGTAAAGCATTATATAGTTAACACTGAAGAAGTTAGTGTAACTTTTTAGATGGACCTTGGTGAAGTCTGAGTAACCAAGGCAATTAGGTCATGCTGTGATGTTAAATCAAGCACTGCATGGGAGGAAACCCATATTTTTATACTTAATAATTTATAGGGTAATGAGTGTGTTCAGTGTGTAGGAATAAAGATTGCAGAAAAAAGCCAAAAATTTAAGAAAATGAGGTCATACGGACTCTTCACGAGTCGTGCCTTAACGTGACAACTTGTGAGTAAGAGTTGTAAGGACCTGGGAGTGATTCAGATCTAGGTAATAGTTTCAGGAGTCTTTACGGCTCTAAGAATAAGTCGTAACCTCAAGTTACAATTCATCACACTGAGTCATTTTAACTCTAGAACCAGGTAAGAAGTTCCCAGCCTTTATGAAGGAGGAATAGACCTGTTAGCATTGGTTACAAGTCATACACATGACTCGTAACCAAACATACCAAGTCGAGGGTTGTGGGTCAACCCGTTTAAGCTATCCTATTTTAAGCAAAAGAGAGGTACCCGATTTGGGTACCTGACATTCCAAACCTCCATTGTTGCCGAATTCGAAGCTCCCCTAAAGAACGAAATCACTCCAAAACACACACAAATTCGTAGGGTTCTCTCACATTACACGAAATTCACAAGAACTTGGGGTAGAAACTTTGTGAAATCAAAGAAACCTAAAAATCTCAACACTCAAGTAAGTCTTTGAACTTAAATTTTTACATTTTGAGTTGAAAATAAGTTGAGTTTTTCACATTTATTCGAGTTGAATATCTTTGTGTATTTAAAATTTGAACACAGTGCTTAGAAATTAAGTTTAAAATAGGATTTGGGGGTGAGCTTGAATTTGTGTGCTAAACATTTGTGTTTCTGGACTAAAATGAGGTGATAATGCTATACATTAAAGGGTAGTTTGGGGATTGTACATTGGAATCAACTTATAAGTTAAATCTTTATGTTGTAGTGGATACAAGACTCCTTACGACTAGTACCTACACGTGATGAGTCATGACGAGACTCGTAACAACTGACAACATAGAAGTCTAGTTGGATGTAGATTCTGATATGGTTACAACTTACCCATGTAAGTCATATCCAACCCTTATGACTCGTAACCAAAAGTCATAATGACCTCGGGAGGTAACACATAATAGAGTTTTATTTCTGGACTACTTATGAAAGTTGGTAATGATATGGTCTTTACGACTGGTTAGGAGGACTCATAAGCCGACCAATAAACATTTATGTATACACTATTTAACTAATGACTTGTACATACAAGTCATATCCAATGCATGCGACTAAGACCCCCAAGTCTTATGAAGTACAGTAAGGAACATTGACATAGAATTTTCTTGTTTTCCTTTCCCATTACTTAGATATGACTAATTGATCTTTTGTAACAGGTATTCATGGATCCCAAAGTCACTTCATCTTCAAAACAAGTAGCAAAAAAGAGAAGTACGAAGAAACCTGCCCCAAAATCTGATTATCAAGTGGTGAACGAGGACACAGAATCATCCAACAGTAGCAGTGACCTCATCAAATATCAAATGAAAGGGAAAGTATGGGCAAGAGACAAAAAAGATGAGAGGAAAGAAAGTGACTTCAGAAGAGGATACACCTCCAAAAGGGCAAAAAAAAAAGAACATCCACTTTTCACCACCCCAAACACTGTCCCAGTCTGGAGAGAACAGTGGAAATGATGAAAATATCATGTCTAAAGATGATGCAGGAACAACAACGTTGATATCAGAGGAAGTAGAATTAGAGAATGCAAGTGAGAAAGAAGTAAATGCGACTCCTATTGATAGACAGGATCTATCTCTATCTATTGAGCCTGCTCCGATGCCTACAGTTTAATGGTGGGGGTACTCCCGACTAATAGAAGAGTCAAGAGGAGTGTCTATCTTAAAAGAAGGTTAACCACCGTAGGCATGTCTGAGTTGCCTAGATTTGAGGCTAGATTTCGGATACGATTTCCAATAGATGACTACAGCACCAAGGAAGTATAGTCCTGCACTAGTGTGGGAATTTTGTATTACATATAAGGGAGAGTTAAAGAGGCAGTATCCGCAGGGAAACTTGTGGAGAGTTCGTGATCCTATTACATCGTTTACAATTCGGGGAGTGCAGGTAAACATCTCCCTACTTAATATTTTAAGGTTCTTGAATGGATGAAGCTTCCAGCCACCAGTAAACACCGGTGAGATGGATTACCTCATGGATGAAATGTAGAAGATTACATGAAAACGGCTAGGGTCGGAAGACAAAATAAGACATTTTTGGTGGATCGCAAGTCTGATTGCTTTGAAGGAAGAAAAAGTCATTTGGGTGGTAGATGACCAAAGCATGGTGGACTTTGGCTCACCATAGACTATTTCCCACTATTGGGGACAACGTGCTCAGTCAAATTCATGTGGCATTGATAGCTAGTTTGATGGAAGGATATGAGTTCAGTGTGGGTGAGTTCTTAGCACGAGAAATATGCGACCGAGCAGTGGGCGAATAAAAGATACTTCGAGCATATTCTTGTATGATTACCCAAATTTCTTTGGGTACTGGGGTGCAGGAACTTCCAGGGATCTACCAGTTCATTAAGCCTACAAACATCACAGATTTGGGGTTTATCCGGGATGTTGCAAACCCCATGGCCAGGAAAACTAGGAAAAGAGCTGACATGATAGCTAAAATATACAGAAGTCAGGGTGGACATTCTGAGGCTGCAGGGAAGGATAAGATGGATGACACCATAGGTGGAGGTGTGTAGACTGATCCACAAACAGCTGATGCAGTGGGCACATCCAGTGCCCCCTCTCCTACTTAGTATACACCACCTCGCCCAGTCTCCTCCAAATTGGCACCTCTACGGTACGTGCTTATTTTCTTATCTAGTTTAAATGATATTATGCACAGGTTGAGAACGGTGGAGAAATGGTGCAGCTGATAGAGAGTGGTGTGAAACCCTAGGTTAAAAACTAGCTAGCAGAATAAAATCAATGAGCGTAGGGTAGGCTGGAAGCCTTTGAGAAAAGGATAACGCTAAAGTTGGAAGGTGGCCAAATCTAGGATATTGCAAAGGTAAAAGAGGAAGTGGCTAAGATCAAGAAAATAGTAAATGAGTTGTATGACATGCCATTCATCCCAGCACCCCTGATTATGGAGGTTGAGCTTGAAATACAAGTTGAAAATATCTGGAGTATTCCGAAACTAGAAGAAAGAAGAGAGAAAAAAAAGCACGAAGTACAGAAAAGGATAATTTGAAGAAGGCTAAGAAAGATAGCCCACAGAGTAAAAGGGACCGACAAGTGAGGGTCTAAGATATACAAGCTGGTGTCGGTAGCTCAAAACCTAAAACTAATAATGCAGAGAGGGGCAATGATAATCCCCAACACAGTATGTAACACTGAGCGCACCGGCCAAAACTGGTGCCACTATTACAGAGATAGTACCGGCAGCTGATGGGAATCCTATTGAGAATGATGGGACCGGATCTAAGGGCCCATGTGATAATGCAAAATAAGGTTGGGGCCTTGATCACCTAGGTATGTTCCTGATCCTTTAAATTACATTGCTAGATTGAAATGACCCAAAATCGCCTCCTGAGGCGTCACATGGTTCCTAGGGCTATAAGTATCCCCAAGCTAACCCATAGAGCCGATTCCTGCTGATAACCCTTAAGTCAAGGAGAAAATTTAAATTCAAACACTAGCATATCCATGTTCATAGAAGGGAATAAAAGAAAGAAGGGGTACTCGGTCCAAAGGGTCATGATAAAGAAATCCCAACAAAACCACAATCTACCAAATAGTCTGACAAAGCCTCTACAAATCCATAATCTAGAGAACTGATGGGACAATCCCCTAACTGACTCGGGACGAACTACAGGTAACAACATAGTCTTTCATTCCCTATAATATCTGAAGATCGGTCCTCGAAACAAGAGGACTCACCACTGTAGGAAAGGTACGTGAGGTACTCGGAGATCACGGGCGAGGCTGGGACTGAGCACATGAACCTACATTATAAGACAATGTAGCACATAGACATATATGTAGATCAGTACTTGGGAATGTACTAAGTATGCGGGGGTGAATGCATGTATATAAAACAGTATTAATTTTCATCATTCAAATCATGTTTGCAATATGAGATGACTCACATAGCTTGAATAAGTATGAATTATAAAGTTCATAAATCATATAAGATGAGGCATACTACACAAATCTCGTGAGTCATCATTCTTCAACCTCAAAACCAGAAATCTTCTTTTATTCTCAATACTCAAGGCAAAAAGGGCTTAAGAAAGTACCATCAACTCATGCATATGGGATGGTGGGTAAAACAACTTTTAATGTTCAAGATTTTATATTTCTTCAAACTCAAATACTAGAAATACAACCTTATGATAATTTAGAAGATACGTAGAGGCATATCATGAAAGTTAGAAAAATAACTCATTTCAAGCTTTAGGAGAAATCATCTATCTCAAGGCAAAATGCTCTAGTTTAGTGCAAATGATTCATAGGAGGAAAAAAATACCTTAGTTTGCTAAGGAGTAGCTGATTTCAAGTTTAAAAGGGCAAGGGAGGTTCTCGTAACCGACATAAACCATGCAAGCTACATGGAGTCCAACGTTTTGTCCTCCTAAGAAAGAGACCCCACATTAGGGAGGAGCGTCATACTCTTTCCAGGGAGTATAACCTAGGTCTAGTGATCACTAAATGAAACTCGGCCTCGGGCCTAATCATAATCATCATAAACTCTGCCTCAGGCCCAACCTACAGTGGCAAGTAATTTTGGAGTAAGAAATCGTAGTAACTTACCCGTTCGGTGCTAAATACTACTCCCTTTAGATTATATGCGATCATCTCATAAAAATCCACTTTTAGAATAATCTCATGGTTCACCACGAACCCAAATAATCAAATCGATAATCTTATATAGTGAAGTGGATTTCAAAGCTCAAGGACCCTTAGGTTAATTCATTTCTCAATCATCTCGAAATACTCAAATCATGGGTGCTTATAGCACAAAAGTTCATAAATTCACAAGTCTCAAATAGGGCTTACTAACCCATAGTTCAATATCAAGTTAAAGCTCATCAGAAGCATAATATATAGCATATAGATTCATAAATCATATGGAAATCTGGGAATTTCAGCAATTTATCTCAAAGTCTTAATTTAGTCATATGCTTCAATATCTCAAACATTACAAATATTAACTTCTCATGGAGTAAAATCATGGGGTTTATACCCAGCTATAATTTCTCAAGGAAACATGCAAAAATCGTGCCATTTGACTCTTAATTCATGGGGAATATCAAGATAATGCATTCAATAATAATGGGTGAAAAACCCCAATTCAAATTTATGTATAACCTTATAGATTTCAAGAAATATGATGTAAATAAGCCTTTTGCACACAAGGGTGAAAAGGTTACCCTTGTTCAAAACCCCACATACCTTATCTTAGGAGATTGGATGAACAAGTTTCCTCTAACCTTCCTTTTCTTACTCTTGGGGGAGGGTTCTTGAAGTCTTTGAACTTGGGAGATTCAATTTTTCAACTCACTAGCACAATTTTTGTTGAGTTCTTAGATTTCTTGGGGAAGAATTCTTGCTTTGATATGATTTGAAGGAGAAAACCCTATCCCTTAAGTGTTAGAGATGTGCAAATGAGGCCACCTGGTTCATCTAAAATATATATAAGGGTTTAAAGGAGTAGAAAGGACCGAAATACCCTTTTTTTTTAAAATGAGTTAAAAATTATTGATCGGGGTCTACGACGGTCAAAATGATGGTCCGTCGGAAGTTTGAAGGTCTGCCAGATCATTCGTCGCTCGAGAGCCAAAAATGAAACACACTACCTCGATGCGACGGTCAGAACGACGGTCCGTCGAAAGTTTGATGGTCCACCAGATCGTCCATCGCACGAGGGCCTAGATGAGGCCATACTGCCTCCGCTTGACGGTCACCGCAATGGTCCGTCGAATTTTTGGTGATTCACCATTTTGGCTGTCGCACGATGGTTAGAAAAAGGAGTCAGTTCCTTGGTTTGACGGGACGATCGATGGTCCGTCGAAGACTTGACGGTCTGTTGGATCGACCATCAAACCTGGGCGATTCCGACAACTCTTAGGAAAACGGCCATAACTTCTCACCCCGATACCAAATTTTGACAAAATTGATATCGTTGGAAAGCTAACTAAATTTCCCACACCATAGGAAGTCATTTTTATGAAAATTCCACAAGGTTAAAACACTAATCAACTAGGGAGTCCTTTCTCAATCTCTTAGGGACGAAATTACACTTCATTCAACACGCATCCAAGGTTCAAACTATGAGAGAACTTTGCGGGGTCTTACAATATCTCCCCATTGGGAACATTTATCCTCGAATGTCACTAGTTAGGCTAGGGGTACAAGAAAAATAGAGTACACATAGCTGAAACAATTACTAAACGGTTCCAGATCTTTCTAAACTTCATGACCAATCCGGATATTGCAAGAACTCATACAAGGTTGGATGCATAGCTAAACTTTAGATAAGAAGTGTTGAATTAAGGAAGAATAGTACCTTCAGATTGATTTGAACTCGCGGAAAAGAGGTGCAGATATTTGGCTTGCATGTCTGCTTCCGCCTCCCAAGTAGCACCCACAACAGATTGGTTCTACCACAAAACCTTGACCAAGGGAACTTCTTTGTTCCTGAGTCTACGGATCTGAAAATCTAGGATCTCCACGGGTATCTCATCGAAGGAAAGACTATCCTGAATATTGACACTCTCTAAAGCATCAACCACAATAGAATCACCAATATGCTTCTTGAGAATAGAGACATGAAAGATAGGGTGAACGACGAACAACTCTGAGGGCAACTCAATCTCATATGCTACCCTTCCAACATGGCTCAAGACTCTATACGGGCCAACATAACAAGGAATCAGCTTCCCTTTTTTACGAAATCTTTTCACCCCTTTCATGGGTGAAATCTTCAAGTACACCAAATCACCCACCTCAAACTCAAGATCTCTCTTCCTAACATCGTCATAAGTTTTTTAATAACTTTAAGTCGTCTTCAACCTTTCTCTAATCAACTTAACTTTCTCCATAACTTCAAACACTGCATCGGGTCCAATCGCGGCCGCCTCACCCATTTCGAACCAACCTACGAGTGATCTACACCTCCTACCATACAAGGCCTCAAACAGTGCCATCTCAATGCTAGCATGGAACCTATTATTATAGGCAAACTCAATCAATGGAAAATGCTCATTCCAACTGCCTTTGAAATCAAGAGCACACACCCTCAACATATCCTTCAGGGTCTGAATGGTCCTCTCAGCCTGACCATCTGTCTGCGGATGAAATGTGGAACTCAAGAGAACTTGAGAACCAAGACCCTGCTGAAACGCCTTACAAAATTGAGAAGTAAACTGAGTACCCCTATCCAAAATGATAGACAAGGGTACTCCATTCAGCCTGACCAACTCCTGAATATATGATCTAGCATAATCCTCAGTCGTATAAGAAGTATGCACGGGCAAGAAATGTGTGGACTTTGTCAACCTATCCATAATAACCTGAATAGAGTCATAATGACGACGTGAAAAAGGCAATCCGAACACGAAGTCCATATTCACCGCTTCTTATTTCCAAGTGGGTATACAAAACTCTTGCATCACGCCACCATGTCTTTGGTGCTCTACCTTAACCTGTTGATACGTTGCAAACCTCTCTACAAACTCGACTATGTCCTTCTTCATACCGTTCCACCAATAGATTTCCCGCAAGTCGCTGTACATCTTGGTAGTGCCGGGATGAATGGAATAACGCGCGCCATGTGCTTCAGCCAAAACCCTCTGCCTCAAATCATCAACACACGGGACACACAACCTACCATGCAACCTCAGCACACCATCTCCTCTTTGGAAGAAAACCTCGACCTTTTGGTCCTTAACTGACTCCTTCAGTTTGACAAAACTAGGATCCCTATCCTATTTCTCCTTCACTTCTGAGACTAAAGAGGAGTCAGAACTACTCTGCACCAACGTACTCCCTTCTACTGAATCAAGCAACCTAGTACCCAACCTGGCCAAATAGTAAACATCACGAGCCAACTCTCTCTTACCTTACCCTATATACGCAACACTACCTATGGACAATCTGCTAAGGGAGCCCGCCACTACATTGGCCTTGCCCGAGGGATACAACACACTCATATCATAATTTTTCAACAACTCCAACCACCTCCTCTGCCTAAGATTCAACTCCTTCTGGGTGAACATATATTGCAGGCTCTTATGATTATTAAACACATCCACATGGACACCATAAAGATAGTGTCTCCAAATTTTCAAAGCAAAGACCACAACAGCTAGGTCAAGGTCATGGGTCGGGAATTCTTTTCATGCGGTTTCAACTATCTAGAGGCATAGGCTATAACCTTACCTCTCTGCATCAACACACATCCCAAACCAACTCCAAAGGCCTCATAATACAACACAAAACCATCAAAATTATCAGGCAAAGTCAACAAGGGACTGAAGTGAGCCGAGTCTTCAGATCCTGAAAACTCTTCTCACAGGACTCGGACCACTGGAATTTAACATTATTTTGGGTTAATCGGGTCATAGGAGATGCAAGGGAAGAAAAACCCTCAACAAAATAATGGTAATAGCCAGCTAGACCCAAGAAACTCCTAATGTCATATGGGGAGATAGGTCTAGGCCAATTTCTAATAGCTTTGGTCTTTTGGGGATTAACTCTAACACCCTCAGCTGAATTAACATGACCTAGAAAGGCTACAGACCTTAGCCAAAATTCACACTTACTGAATTTAGTGAACAATTGATGGTCTGTAAGAGTTTGCAAGACAATTCTAAGGTGCCGTGCATGGTAATTTTCATCACGGGAGTACACAAAGATGTCATCTATGAAGACAATGACGAACATATCAAGATATTGCTTGAACACTCGATTCATAAGGTCCATGAAAGCAGCCGGGGCATTGGTTAGCCCAAAGGACATGACTAGGAACTCAAAGTGACCATAGCGGGTTCGGAAGGCTGTCTTTGGAATATCACACTTCCGGACCTTAAGTTGATGATAGCCGGATCTAAGATCTATCTTGGAAAAATAACTTGTAACTAATCAAACAGGTCATCAATTCTTTGAAGGGGATAGCTATTTTTTATCGTGACCTTGTTCAGTTGACGGTAGTCAATACACATATGCAAGGATCTATTTTTCTTTCCCATGAATAAAATAGGTGCGCCCTAAGAAGAAATGTTGGGCCTAATGAAACCTTTATCTAGAAGATCTTTGATTTGCTTTTTCAGCTCCTTGAGCTCGGTAGGTGCTATACGGTATGGGGGATAGAAATAGGCTGAGTGTCGGAAAGAAGATCAACTCCGAAATCTATCTCTCTATTAGGAGTTACCCCTGGAAGATCTTCCAAAAAGACATCTGGGAACTCATTAACAATATCGACTGACTGAATAGTTAGAGTATCAAACTGGGTGTCTTTGACTCTAACTAGGTGATAGATGCAACCTTTGGATATTAGTTTTCTGGCTTTGATGTAGGAGATGAAATGACTTTTGGGAGATACCGAACTCCCGGACCACTCAAACACTGGTTCATCAGGAAACTAAAACTTGACTACACGGGTACAACAATCTATAGATGCATAGCAAGAATGAAGCCAATCCATACCCAGAATAAGGTCAAAATCCACCATGTCTAACTCTATCAAGTCCACAAGTATGACTCTTTGAAGCACAGTGAAAGGGGAATCTCTATGCACTTGTTTAGAAACAACTGACTCTCCAACTGGTATAGAAACTAGGAAAGGCTCGGGATCCTTTCGGGACCCCTTTTGAAATTCAAAGCCACAAGTGGGATCACGTAAGAGAGATTTGACCTGGGGTCCAACAACACATAAACATCAAGACAAAAGACTCAAAGCATACTAGTAACAATATCAGGGGAGTCCTTCTGCTCCCAACGGGATGGAAAAGCATAGAATCTGTTCTGGCGTTGGACGCCAGCAGTGCTAGAAGAAGTGCCCTGAATAGGGGCAGGACAAGGTACATGAGCTGGTGCACTAGTAGCCGGTGCCGGAGGTCAAGCATCTCCGTTCCCCTATCTGTCATAGGGGTAATCTCTAAGTCTATGGCCTTGCTTTACACAACCAAAACAACCCCTCGCATCACCAAAACACTCCTCGGGATGATTCCTACCATATTTAGCACAAGAAGGATAACGGGGCCGATTACCAACACTGTACTACAATCCAGATATGAAAGGCCTACCCTCTTGCTCTGTCTTGCCTCTAGGCATGGGATCGCTAGATGATGAAGACACTGGAGTAGACAGACGTCTCTGAAACTGAGGGCGGTTCCCTCCATAGAACAGAGGCCGGCTAAACTCATGTTGATCAAATCTCTCCCTCTTGCTACCCCTTATTCTTTCTCTCTCCCTAAGCTTATCCGTCTCTTTCTGTTGGTCATGAATTATCAACCTAGATAGATCCATATCTCTATTCAATATCGTGGTCCTCCACTCTCTTAGCACCATCCCAGAAACACCGGTCATAAATTTACTCATACAAGCCTGGGTGTTGGAGATCAAATCAGGAGCGTATTTGACCAACTGACTGAACTTCAAGCAGTACTCCTTAACATTCATAGAGCCCTTCCTTAAGTTCATGAACTCCTCAATCTTTGCCTCTCTCATCTCAAGCGGAAAGAATCGGTCTAAGAATGTATCTTGGAATACTTGCCAAGTCACAGGAGCGGCATATTTATCCCTACCCTTCCTCCATGACACAACCCAATCATAAAAAATGTCCTTCAGTCTATAAGATGCCAACTCAACACTTTCTTCTTTCAAGACATGCATCACATTAGTGATCTTCCATACCTCCTCCAAGTACAGCTGTGGGTCTTCATCAGTTCTTGACCCATAGAACTCAGGCAGGTTCATCCGTAGAAAGTCATAAATTCTAGCCATGGCTATATCACCTCTCCGCTGATTAGCAGTTGGGGCTCGATTATTGGCCCGAACATTTCCAGTGACCGCTTTGGCCAACGCCTTAAAGGCTGCTCTAAATTCAACATGGGACACCGTCTCATTTGGAGAATCAACGGGTGGGGGATGATCATCATTGTTCCCATGAACATTCTCCCTTTAAAGAGCTATTTTCCAAAAATAGAGAAGCACAGATTATTAGATAAGGAGGAGACAACCGGAGGCACGATAAAATCTGGAAAAAAAAAGACATAACTTTTCCTAAAATGTCTCGTAGCCTCCTTCCCATAGATGTGGCGCGATACACAACGATGAGCAAGACTCTACTCAACGCAGCTTGTCAGACTCCCTAGGACTCTTTAGAAACCTGGCTCTAATACCACTTTGTAACGACCCAAAATCTCCTCCCGAGGCATCACATGGTGCCTAGGGCTATAAGTAGCCCCAAACTAACCCATAGAGCCGGTTCCTGCTGATAACCCTTAATTGAAGGAGAAATTTTAATTAAAACACTAGCACATCTATTTTCATAGAAGGGAATAAAAGAAAAAAGGGATATTCAGTTCAAAGGGTCATGATAAACAAATCCCAACAAAACCACAATCTACCAAATAGTCTGACAAAGCCTCTACAAATCCATAATCTAGAGAGTCGATGGGACAGTTCCCCAACTGACTCGGGAAGAACTACAGGTAACAACATGACTTCATTCCCTGGAATATCTGAAGATCGGTCCTCAAAACAAGAGAACTCACCACTGTAGGAAAGGTACGCGAGGTACTCAGAGATCACGGGCGAGGCTGGGACTGAGCACCTGAACCTATATTATGAGAAAATGTAGCACATAGACATATATGTGGATCAGTACTTGGGAATGTAGTGAGTATGTGGGGGTGAATGCATGTATATAAAACAGTATCAATTTTCTTCATTCAAATCATGTATGCAATACGAGATGACTCACATGGCTTGAATAAGTATGAAATATAAAGTTCACAAATCATATAAGATGAGGCATATTACACAAATCTCGTGAGTCATCATTCTTCAATCTCAAAATCGGAAATCTTCTCTTATTCTCAATACTCAAAGCAAAAAGGGCTTTAGACAGTACCATCAACTCATGCATATGGGATGGTGGGTAAAACAACTTTTAATGTTCAAGATTTTATATCTCTTCAAACTCAAATACTAGAAATATGACCTCATTAGACTTTAGAACATACCTAGAGGCATATCATGCAAGTTAGGAAAATATCTCATTTCAAGCTTTATGAGAAATCATCTATCTCAAGGCAAAATGCTCTAGTTTAGTGGAAATGATTCATAAGAGGAAAAAAATACCTTAGTTTTCTAAGGAGTAGCTGATTTCAAGTTTAAAAGGGTTCTCGTAATCGACATAAACCATGCGAGCTACATGGAGTCCAACATTTTGTCCTCCTAAGGAAGAGACCCCACATTGGGGAGGAGCATCATACTCTTGACAGGGAGTATAACCTAGGTCTAGTGATCACTAAACAAAACTCGGCCTCGGGCCCAATCATAATCATCATAAACTCGGCCTCAGGCCCAACCTACAGTGGCACGTAGTTTGGGGTAAGAAACCATGATAACTTGTCCGCTCTGTGTTAAATACTACTCCCTTTAGATTATCTGTGCTCATCTCATAAAAATCCACTTTTAGAATAATCTCATGGTTCACCACGAACCTAAATAATCAAATCGATAATCTCATATAGTGAAGTGGATTTTAAAGCTCAAGGACCCTTAGGTCAATTCATTTCTCATTCATCTCGAAATACTCAAATCATGGGTGCTTATAGCACAAGAGTTCATAAATTCACAAGTCTCAAATAGGTCTTACTAACCCATAGTTCAATATCAAGTTAAAGCTCATCAAAAGCATAATATATAGCGTATAGATTCATAAATCATATGGAAATCTGGAAATTTCAGCAATTTATTTCAAAGTCTTAATTTAGTCATATGCTTCAATATCTCAAACATTGCAAATATTAACTTCTCACGGAGTAAAATCATAGGGTTTATACCCAACTGTAATTTCTCAAGGAAACATGCAAAAATCGTGCTATTTGACTCTTAATTCATGGAGAATATCAAGATAAATCATTCAATTATAATGCGTGAAAACCCCCAATTCAAATTCATGTATAACCTCATAGATTTCAGGAAAATCATGATGTAAATAAGCCTTTTGGGACAAGGGTGAAAGGGTTACCCTTGTTTAAAACTCCACATACCTTAGATTAGGAAATTGGATGAACAAGTTTCCTATAACCTTCCCCTTCTTACTCTTAGAAGAGGGTTCTTAAAGTCTTTGAACTTGAGAGATTCAATTTTTCAACTCACTAGCACAATCTTTGGTGATTTCTTAGATTTCTTGCTTTGATATGATTTGGAGGAGAAAACCCTAGCCCTTAAGTTTTTGAGATGTGAAAATGAGGCCAGCTGGTTCATCTATAATATATATAAGGGTTTAAAGGAGTGTAAAGGATCGAAATACCCTTTTTTTTAAAAAAAAATGAGTTAAAAATTATTGATTGGGGTCTGCGACGGTCGAAATGTCGGTAGTCCGAAGTTTGAGGTCCGCCAGATCATTCGTTGCTCGAGGGCTAAAATTAGAACATACTGCCTCAATGTGATGGTTGAAATGACAATTCGTCAAAATTTTGAAGGTCCGCCAGATCATCCGTCGCACGAGGGCCAAGATGAGGCCATACTACCTCCGTTTTACGATTACCGCGACGGTCCGTCAAAATTTTTGCGGTTCACCATTTTGACCGTTGCACGATGGTTAGAAAAAGGAGTCACTACCTTAGTTTGACGGGATGATCGACGGTCCGTCGAAGACTTGACGGTCCATCGGATCGACCGTCAAACCTAGGCGATTCTGACAACGCTTAGGAAAACGGCCATAATTTCTCACCCCGATATCGGATTTTGACGAAATTTGTATCGTTGTAAAGATAAATCAATTTCCCACACCATCGGAAGTCATTTTTATAAAAATTCCATAAGGTTAAAAAACTAATCAACTAGGGAGTCCCTTTTTAATCTCTTAGGGCCGAAATTACACTTCATTCAACATGCATCCAAGGTTCAAACTACGAGGGAACTTTGTGGGGTCTTACATAGATACATTGGAGATAGTGCATAGGATTTAAGTTTAGGTTAGGGGTGTACCAAGGTTTCCAGAGGTTATACTTCAAGGTGGAGGTGTACCAAGGTCACCACAAGTTAAACTTGCCATGTTTCGAAACCTGTGGCCACAATCTAAAAAGTGGAGAACCGGCATATTTTTTTGTTATTTTTGGTTATTTTATTTGTGTGTGATGCGAAAATAGGGGGAAAATTTGATCTTCTGGCAGTAGACATAGTTTTGATTGTTAATGTTGAGTTTGTATGATTTTGAATAATTGTGCTGAAAAATTGGTGCTCCTCCTAAAATTTTACTGATTGTGTGATGTATGTATGTGTTTGGGATGATTGTGAATCTGATAATTGCATTAGAATTAGGGATAGAATAACTAGGGCTAACAATTGCTTAACTGGATAGGTAGTACCTAGAAATATGACCTTGTGCGAGTGTGTGTGAGGCGTTACTTAGTACCCGGTGTGTCAAAATCTAGAACTTGCCCAGTTACTCTTGCCTAGGGTTCAGGATTGTCGAATAGGAAATGATCATAGTTCATTCTTATTTTGAGTCCACTCGAACTTAAATGCCTAACTAGATGTGATATGAATCCCTTGATCCTAAAAGTTTAGCCTAATTGACCCATTTTTGTTGATTACATCGATTTCACCTTCCCATTTCACTTACAATGAACCTGTATTGGGCCTAGTCCTCCTTCGACATTGTGCACCTCAACTTAGGAAAATTGCCTAAGTTAAAGATGGCTATTATAGGGGTGCGTAGAAAAAAATGAGTATGATGAAAGACGTGTAGAAGGAAAAATAAAGAAGGATAGGTGCGGTGGAAATAAAAGATAATAAAAGAAAAAAAAATTGCAAAAAAATAAAAAGAAAAGAAAAAAATGCACATGGTCCGGTATGAATGTGCTTTAAAATAAAAAAAAAGGAGACATAAGGGCAGAAATAAAATGAAGAAAAAGTAGAAAATAAGTGGTCCCCAAACAAAGTGTAGTGTCAAGGAGGCGTAGTCACTAAAAAAAATCCCAAAAGATACCATATCAACCCCAAACCTATCCTACAAGTCTAATAAAGTCCTTTAGTGATTCTATCCTCACTATTCAAAAACTCAGGAAGAGAGGATATGGGCAACCCTATGGTATTTTATATACATCGGCCGATACTTCTTTGAGAGAAAGAGCGTCTTTTGTAATATCCCTGAATAACTTGAATGATCTAAATTGAGTGAATGGGATTTTTTTTATTGTGAGTGCACATGGGTTATGTTGTTAGGTTGCTAAACTGTTGGTAAGTGTGATTTGTATATATTCCTAGTTGTTTATTACTAATGCAATGTCATCATTAGATTTCTTTTTGTTATTCCATGTACCAAATAGATATACACAGTTGGGTTCTTGAAAAGTTAACACTAGAGGGGAATAAAAATGATGAAAATTTAAATGAAAAGTCTCTGTCTAGGTATATTAGGATTTTCTTATTTAAGCATCATTGTTGCAGTTGGTAGTTTTAATTTTTATTTTTCTTGAGGACACACAAACTTTCTAAGTTGAGGGTGTTGATGCAACGTGAAAATATGGCACTTTCGATGCTTAAAACAAAGAATTTATGCTTGGACTTAGGTTATTTTGGTAGATATGATGTGGTTTTGTGGTTGTTATAGGTAAAACAGATGAATAAAAGTCTTGGAATAGAATATGAAGAAAGAAATTTTAAAAAGATTGAATATGTGCATCATACGAGGCACCTTTCTAGTCATCAACACACCATACGGCTCATAGGTAGACTCGTAAGGACAACAGTAACAAAAGCTAGGAAGAAAAGTTATGTGAAGGGAAGATACGACTGGAGCATACGAATTGTAAGATGAGGCTATGAGTCTGGAGAAGAAGTTATCAAGAGAATAGAAAGTAAAGTTAGATTTAGAGGTAAAATAACAGAAGAAGACGAGTCAGAAGATCTGAGTACGACTCGTATTAACCAACCCTAAGCCAACCAGTGTCCAGAGCATAGAAGATGAATGCCCAGGTAGTAACGAGTGAAGACCATGAGTCGTATAGTCAAGGTACAACTTCTGGGTATGAGTCGTAAAGACAATAGAAGCCTAAAGCCTTGGAAGATCATTCACTGGAAAACATATGATTAGCATAGTACGACTCGTAAGAATACCTTACGAGTGGACGACGCGAGTTGTAACTTGTGTCGACTTACTTTTCCTGTTCCACTTTAATTAGGATTTCTGGGTTGTTTTGAGATATTATAAATACCTTAGGGTTATTCCTTTATTAGCACTACAAGAATCTTAACTTTTTGTGGCGACTAATGTCGCTGCTAATGTATGAAAAATCGCCACAAATAATTTTTAGTGGCAACAAAAGGGTCGTAGCAATTACTTCCGTAACTAAAAGTTTTTTGTGACGAGATATGTAAGTCGACACAACACATATATTCTGTGGAGACAAAACTTGCCACAAAAAAAAGCAAATACGCCATAAAACAAAGTTTAAAAAATTGATGTTGGGATAGTCACAACTGTAGATGAGGCTTTACCTGCGACCATTGTCACCACAAATTCTTTAGTGGCGATCTTTTGTTGCCACGGAAGGTTGAATTTTATTTTTTAAAAAAAAATTAACTTTTTGTGGCGACTATGGGTCGCCACTAATACTTTCTTTTTATGGAAACTATGGGTCGCCACTAATACTCACGTTTTGCGACGACTATGGGTCGCCACTAATACTCACTTTTTTTCCAAAAAAATATATAAATTATATAATAATACAATTATAGTACTTAAAGGTACAAAGATGATATTAAAATATATTTCTCCACAAGAGAATTATATAGTTTTTAATGGGTAACAAATCAGTGTGATATACATATGAGAAAGAAAATCACAAAATATCTTCAAACTTCTCATGGCTAACAATTCCCATCATGAAATTACCTGTCTCTGAAAAAAAAAGTAAAGTTTCAATTCTAACTTATTAAACCAAAATAGACTAAAAGGACAATGAAAGTAACAGAAAGATCTAGCCAGTAAAAAGGAAAGATCTCTATTCAGCTAACACCACCAAACTTATTCATGCTAGACATATAAATTTCTAACATATTTTTTCTTAAGGATTTACTTAAGAATTATCTAAGACAATCATGAGATCATTTACTTAACTTCCACTTTATTTTATCCATTATGTGGTCCTAAAATTCTGTTAACTCTCAAAATTTTTAAAAAAAATTGCCAAAATTTCCTTTGTAAATAGGCCTATCGAAAACCTGTCAGCTAACCAGAATACATATAAATACGCTTCACAGAACGTTACAACAAATATATTACTCAACGAATAATACACGAGGCTCCACTAGGCCTTATAGTCAAATATTACGTACAATCAACACAAAATGGATCCATAGAGAACTTTAAACTCATTGGAATTAATTTTTCTTTTAGTGGAACTAAAAGGATAAAAAAATCTTTTAGTGGAATTACTTTTGTTCAATTTTTAATTACTAACACAAAAAAATAAAGAAGCAAAACCAAAAATATTTTAAAGTATCTGAAATTGTACCTTCAAAGCTTTGCAAGCATATAATTTCTCTATTTTTTGGGCGAGTTAGAATGGAAAGAAATATAAGGGTGTTTGCAAGCATATAATTTCAAATGATTTCTCTATTTTCCATGCTTGAGTAACTTAGCTTTCTATGCTTGTTGGCTTCACAATTATGTTTGTAACTTATTTTTGATATTAAGCATGTAACGATGAAGTTGTTGTTAAAATAGAAGTACGTATCACTTTTATCTCTCTCTCTATAAATATATTATGCAGCGATGTACGTAGTCAATAGTTTTTAAAATCAGATCATAATAATCAACTTAAAAGAGGAGAATTTATAGCGTCTGCCATAAATAGGCGCGTACGAAGAGGTATTATTTATTATTTTTCTAAAGAAGAATTAATGCAGGAAAATAAACAAGGCAGGAAAATATTGATATGGGCAGCTTAAGAAAAATGGTAAGGAACTAATCACGTAAAATTAACATGCCAAGTAAAATGATCTACACATTTTAAATAAGGACAAAAGTGGATACCTAGAAATTATATATTAAATAGCAATATATCAATATCAACCCTAATCACAATGAACAAATAAAAGAAATTAACATCAGCTAATTCGCCATAATTGCAAGAAATCTGTCCACAAGAAATAAGTTTTCGACATCCAATGAAATAGCATTTCAGCAGCAACATAATTAGTAATCGAATAAAGGGTCATGAAATCCAAATTTTGGTTAAGAATAAGCACTACCATGACTGAAATTTTCACGCATGACAGTACAGATGATAAAATAAACACAACCAGCAGATTTCACCAGATTCACAACAATCATTTCATCAATTTTTAGATCACGAAAAGTAAACAAACAAAAAGTAAAATTTGAGCTCACACCATAAAATGGACTCTTAACACCCATTGATATTCGGTGAAGAGGGTTATCGGGTCTGGGAATGGAGATATAGGAAGGACGACGGTTGTTGGCAGTATTTTAAAAGGCACCAGATCCGGCTGCTGGCAGCGACAGCGGACTGAGAGGTGGTAATGTCATGGCTGGTGTGTCGATGTTGACGATGGAGAAGAGATCTGAGGGAGAACGATGGATGGTTTGGCGTGACTGATGGCTGGTGGCGGCGGGAGAGGGGAATGGAGGCGGCTTGTGGTGGTTTCGCCGGAGCATCAAAGCAACGGCTCCGATGTAGAGAAAAGATGGAGATATAAGGCCTTGGGGTCATTTCACCGGCCAACGGTGGACGGCGGCGAAGAGGAGGTGGCGGTGGAGGGTTTTTGGAGAGATGAAGAGGGAGAAAAGAGAGGGAGGCGGATGAATTTAGAGAAAAAAATATTTTGGATTAGGGTTTTATTTATTCTTTAAAAGGAAAGGGAGGCTAATCTGATCTCAGCGTTGGATCAATTCAGATCAGTGGCTGAGATTAAAATCATTTAAAAAGATGTCCAGAAATTAATTTGAAATTAAAATGTCATCAATTAGGCTAAAATTGGTATTAAATTAGGTAAAATTGGATAGAAAATGGCTAAAAGATAAATGAATTTAGACAAAGTGATTTTAATTTAGGTTGTTAGTTAAATAATAGTAAATAATAATAAATAATAATAATAATAATAGTATAAAATAAATAATAATAATAATAATAATAATAGATAATAATAAATAATAATAATATTAATAATAAAATTAATAATACTAAATAATGAAAAAGTAGACAATATATTTGCAAAAATGTGAGTATGCATAGTTACCAATAATTTAATAAAATTATGTAAAAAATGTTATATTTGAATTAATAAATTGTAAAAACTAATATCAAAGAATTAATAAAATAATTTGTGCATTTTAAATCATGAATGTGGCACGTAGAAAATTTGTTTGATGCAAGAAAAATGTGTAAAAGAAGTGAGAGATTCATCTAGTCTGACGTAGTTGCATGTAACTTAATATTCTTCATCTTAATACCTCAGAGCTACTACAGAAGCTTGGGGATAGCCTGGATTCGATAACGTCCTCACAAGGAAGTTTAGATTGGGAAAAGGGATTAAGACAGTAATTTTAGATTCACATCTATCTTATTATTCCTCCATCTCATCTAATCAACTTGAGACCCAAACGATGAAAGTTGAGCTGAAGTCATAGACAAGGAGCAATAAGGTGATGCCCTGAGACTCAGAAGGTAAAGGGTAATATTTACCAACACGTTCACTAGACGGTTGACAATACATATCTTGCCAATTTTATATGTAGAGTAGCAGAATAGGTGGGTTGAACACGAGAAATTTATGGAGTTGAGAATCCAAGGGGAACACTGTCCTGATATTCGTCTTTTATTATTTACAAAATCAAAGCATTCAAGTTCGGTTACTACTTACTATTGATTTCCAAATTCCCCCTATTTAATTTTTCGCACTGCTCGTGAATTTCATCAAGTTAAGCAACTGTTCAATGTTTTCCCTGTGGATTCGACCCCAACCTAGTTGGGTTACTATATTTGGCATTGACCGCAGCATACTTCTTTGGAGGTTAGTTTTGGGCGACATCAACCTTCCTAGAGTATCTTTCCAAGGTTGATAGAGAACTATCTTTATCCAATTAATTCACAAGGTTGCATATCCTTTGTAGAGGAATAGATTATCTGGTTGACCAAACAATAGGCGGCTCAAAGAACAATAGAAAAGAGACAATAAGTATTCAATATAATAAAAGAGAAAAGCTTAGAAGGAATTAACTTGAAAGAATAAGAACTCAAAAACTAATCAACAACTATGTAGATCAATTACTAGTTGAAAATTAGTTATAGGAATAAAAAAAGTGATTAGGAAATAAAACTAGACTGTTCGAACCTGAGAAAATTAGATTTTAAGAAGGTTGATCTGTATTGGGTGAAATGTGGGCGCATGTTGAGATATTCCCTCACGGATCAGGGCACAGAGCCTAGGCAGAAACTCACCAGTTGGTCTGCCTTGGTGACCTTCTAGCGCACTTGTTGATCTGTTGGAGCAGATGAAGGTGCAGATCCCCTTGACAGAAGGTTGGCAACTTTTAAAATTGTGGTCTTGTGGTCTTCTTTGCACTTCCTTGACCTAGTACTTTCCCCTTTTGGTAAATTTCTTTTGCACCAACATGTACTTTTTTTTGTTTCTTTGATCTGTTTGGATCTAACAACACCCTTTAAATATTCTTCTTCACAATCTGTGAAGATCATGAAGAACACTTGATCATTCAAAAATTGACCCTCAATTGAACGAGCTCTAAATTCAACAAAATTTTAACCACGATCTCTCTTTGACCTCCCGATCAAAAGCCACTAGTTTTTAGGCTCTAATTCTCAACTAATTGTTCCCAAAAATCAAACCTACTTACAATTGCTTCAAACTCTGAAGAACACACCTTGAACGTGGTGAACTCCAAAATTGGTCCTAGTAAGATTTAACTCCGACTTTGCCCAAATTTTTAGATTCAACTCCAAATGATAAGCAGAACAAATCCTACTACAAATAACCCTTCAATAAACCTACTTTTTTGTTCAAGCTTTATTGACCTTCAACAATAGTGATTTTTTCAAACAACTCCAAATCGAACCAAGTCTCATATCCAATCTTCAAAAACACTAGAAAATACTAATCTAGTGTTAGAAACTCAATCCAAGACTTGATTCAACTTCAAGATTGAAAATTTGTGATTTTTAAAATTTTTAATTTTTTTGGAATTTTTCAACTTATGAACCTAGGATTGAAAGATGTAAGTACGAATCTCTAGCCTAAGATCTGATACTAAATGATAAGATCCTAATCCGAAAACTAGGATTAAAATATATATACTTAAGATTGATGAGATTTCAATCAAACAAACCTAATTAAAATCTATTCAAACACAGAATAAAGGATAGGAAGAAATAAGAGATGAGAAGTGGAGAAAGAAAAACTCAAATGAATCCACAAATAAGTAACTCCTTTGAAAATCATGGTTAAGAAGTTCTAAACCAACAATGACAATTCAGCTGTCACTAATCTAGAATTAGCTACACTAATCTAGCCTAAAGGGAATCCACCCTTGAACTATACTCTCAAAAGAGTTTCTTCAAATCTCAAGACAAAAAATTCTAAGAAAGAAAATAAGCTAAGACATTTATTTATACTTATTGCCTTTACAAAAATAGTCTATTACAAAAATAGCCCAAAAGTGACTATTTTGAAAATAGCAAGGGCCCTTCTTGTTTGCCTAAATGACAATAGATCACCTATGGCTTTGTGTATTTATTGCTCCATATCTTCCTCTGGGCTCAAGCTATCATCCATATGTGGAGCTCCTCCTAATGTACTCGAGGTCGGGATGAACAAAAAAAAAGGTTTAATATTTTGAGGTCAGTTTTTGGGTCATTTTTCCATGAATACTGACCTCGTGAGATTTGTTTTCTGTCTATTTTGATGGTTTATTTAGTAGTATATACTATCTTTAATTCTTTATATTCTTATTATATACGTCCTTATAGGTTTCATATGATGGAATTTCGAAAGGTCTAGTAGTTATGTTTATGTATGGCGAAAGGTTTCTTATGTTCCATATGAGCCATATGTTCAACTTTTCAAATTTTGAATGATTCATGAAATGTTACATGTAGGGGTGACAAACGGGCGGATCGGATTGGATTTGGACGGGTTAAATATGGATCGAGCAAAAATGGTTTGGGTTACAATCCGCCCATATAAATATGGGTAAATATAGATTTGGTCAAATATGGATTGGGTAAAAATGATTTCAACCCACTTTAACTCCTAAAGTCAAAAACTTAAAACTTATGTATCATATCAACTTGACTTTTTTTTCGTTTGCTTTTTTTTTTTAGTTTTTTTCTCTCTCTCTTCTATATGTAGCCTCTAGTTTTATTTTTTTATTTTTTCATTTCTTTTTTTCTCTCTTCTATCCCTACCCTTTGCATCTCTTTCTTTTTTCTTTTTAGTCTCCTTTTTTTCTATTTTTTTATTTTATTTTGTTTTTACTTCTTTCTCATTGTTTTGATTTTGGGTTGTATTTTATCTTTATAGTTTTTTTATTTTCGAAGTACATGGTGAAACCGAGTACAAATTATGGATGATGACTGAAATATCATAACCACTCAGTATATTTGTATTTACCATCATTTTTTTCATTTTTCTTTTCTCCTTTTTCATTATTTTTCTCTTTTTGATTTTTTTGTATTTTTTTTTCAATTCTTTCTTTACGCTTTTTTTCTCTCTTCTACCTTTTTTTTGTTTTTTTTTCTATTTTTTTTTATGATAACAAAATTACCCTAAGCGCATAGTGATTTATATTCGCCCAACATTTATAATTTGCATAAGTACACTCAAGTGGACTCCACCTAATGGACAAATATAGTATCCTGAAAGATCTTGGGATTACATTCGTCAAACCAAATATCATTAGCAGTTGCAAGAAGTAAACAAATCAAGGTTTCTACGTACTTCCTGCTTTGCCTGACCCTAAGCTCTTATACAAATACAAATGTTACATTTGTATCATATGATACATGCTTATACAACTTGAACCATACGCATACTAATGATACTTGTATATATACAAATATATATGATAAATTTGATATACAAATACTAATGACACATTTGCATTGAATGATACATTGTATATTTATATATTTTAGTCTCGAGAAAATACAATTAATTCATACACTTATTTGTATATAAATACAAATGATAAATTGTACATATTGACAACTAAGCTATTCAAATACAAATAATAAAATTATTTGAAATATATAGTACGATACAAATAAATTTAAAGTAAAAAAAAATTAAAATATAAAATGCAATAAAAAAAAGATGAGGAAAAAAATATAAAAAAGAAGAAAAATGACGAACCAAGAATGAAAAAGGGGAAAACAGAAATACAAAAAAAAAAGAATGCGAAGAAAAAAGAAATAAAATTGAAAAAGAAAAAAATTGATGAAATAGAAGGAAAAAAAAGAGTGTAAGAAACGAGTAAAAAATAAGTGGAAAAAAACAAAAAAATGAAACAGAAAAAAATTAAATTAAAGGAAAAAAGAAAGAAAAAATAGTAAATTAAAGGAAAAAGAAAGGAAAAAAAACTGGAAAAGAAAAAAAAAAAGAGAAATAAAAGATTGAAAAAAATAATAATAAAAGAGTGAGACTATGAATTATATTTAATTGATAAGGCATGCTGTAAATTGTATAGGCTAAATGGAATAATTAGAAGCTTAAATTAATTAACTCATGTAGGTCTCAAGCAAATATGAATGATCAAATAAGAATGAGAAAGGGAAAAACGAAAAAAAATATAAAGAAAAAAAAATAGATGAAAAAATGAGAAAAAATAAATAAATTATAAGAAACGAGTAAAAAATGAAAAGCAAAAAAAATAAATTAAAGAAAAAAAGAAAGAAAAAATAAAAAAAGAAGAAGAAAAGAAACTAGAAAAAAAATAAATTAAATATAGGTGGGTGATCTTTATGTTTAAATGGGTACCCATATTTTATCCATTTTGTCCATATTTGTATGAGCTTTTAAAATGAGTTGAAGTTCATAGTTAACCATTTGAAATATGAGTGATCCAATTCAATAAATATGGGTTAAATGAATTTTTTTTACAAATATGGGCTGAAATTGTCAGCGCTAATTACATGCATGTAGCTGGTTCGGGGGTAGATATGTCTCTGTGGTTCGTTTGATACAACTCAAATATATTGGATGCCGGTCACTTTCTCCTTCAGATTTGGGGCGTACTGCAGACAAGGCCTTAAGCATTTTTGCGTTCTCCAAATTTTAAAGTTCATAATTTCATTGTATAGGAAGCACTGCTTGTACCTTGATATGTACTCCTTCCCTTATATCGCGAAACACAATATTCCCTCTGAATCATTTAACATACAAAAACAAGAAGTGAGGCATCTCACTTTGTTAATAGCGTTGTGAGCAAGAAAGGCTAAAAAAATAAAGTAGAAGTGTGAGAAATGGAATTTTAATGGTTAAATAACCTTTCATCCTTTAGGTGAAAAATGACACAGAATATATCCATTACTTCCTTCCAACTCCACATTCTCACAACATGGAAAATTGTTTCCTTGATAATTATATATAGAGAGAGAGAGAGACTTACAAGTAGGTATACACCCAAAATAAACAACATGATAGAAATGTCACCATCAGCTTGCTCTGTGATATTTGTAGTCGTTTTCTTTTATCTATCAGTATTTTCGTTTACAAATATTCATGCTCATCATTGTAGTGAAAAATTCTTGTCAGAGGCAAAGCAGAGAAATCTAATTAATATAACATTTTGCAAGAAATATGTAGAAAGCAACGGTGTTGAAATAGCCATGTATCTACGCGAAAAATCTCGAAGGCTTGACATAATGGTGGGAGCTATGTTAGAAGAACAAACAGGGTGGCTAGCTTGGGGTTTGAACCCTGGTCCAGTTGCTAGAATGGTTGGGACACAGGCTCTCATAGGTATCAAGACCAGGAACGGGGACTTACTTAAAGATAAATACAATATCACTGGCTATACCAAGATAGGTTGTCAACTATTGCCTTCTCCCATTGACTTGAACATAAGCAACTTCAATTTCAGTTACATTAATTACCTTCAGTATCATGTTATACAAGCAACTATTATTCTTCCCATGAAATATGACGTGTCTAGACTAAATCATGTGTGGCAACTTGGAATTGATGTGGCAGTAGGGAAGGAACAACCAATGATGCATCCCAAAGGCCTCAGAAATTATGATAGCACCGAGACAATTAACTTGAGTACTGGCAAGGGTCGAGGCAATAGAGTTCATACATCTTCCCGAATACGAGAGGTAAGTCAGCCTTCTATTAATTTTGTGTATCAATAAATTGTATTCCTTTTGTCCCAATTTATGTGGCAAAATTTGAATTTCGAGAGTCTAACTATATAGATTAGATCGTGAATTTGGGGATGAAATCTTCAAGTTTTTTGATGTAAAATTTTCATACTTGATAACTACGTAAAAAGTACTATAAGTCACAATAAGTGATATCAAGATATTTGAAAGTTATATGAAAAAAATACGGTAAAAAAATACTTATTTAATTCTCGATAACCAGAAGGTAAAATATATATTGAAATGGAGAAAGTAGAAACTTTTTGCCAACTCCGTATGCATATAGCTGATATATATAAGAATGCGCATCCATCATTTTATGCTATCCTTTTCTTGAAATTCTTCTACGTGTACTAACTGTTTTTGGTATGCGCTATTGCACACCAATCTCATAAGATAAAATGTGGGATGATTTTATCTCGTATATGATTAGAGGAATAAAGCATAATAATTTCATAGAATGTATTAAAATAGTTGATTTTGTTGTCTATATATAGAAGGTAGGATTGCTAATGATCTTTTTGTCTCACATAAATGGATCAAAAGAGTAAGATTTTAGTCCACTTTTTTGTAAGACAAAGAGAAGCTTCACATAACTAATATAAATTATGATAGAAATAAATATAATATAAAAGTAAGAGAAAAGACATCATTTCACCCCTAAATTTATCTGCACAACTTACTTTAGACCCTTAACTTCACGGATAATTAATATATCCTCCTTAACAACTTTAAAGTGTATTAAATTAAACTCTGTGAGTTAAGCTTCAAATACAATTTCATTGGTCCTTCCCTTGTCTTTATCTTTTCATCCATTTTAATTTGTTTCTTATTTTCAGTCTATTATATATTTTAAAAAATATGAAAAAATTCCTGTAAATTACAATAATTAATAACTTAAAACTTTAAAATATATAAAACATTTGGCTAACTCTCAAAATTATATCAGTGCCACTTAAATTGGAATAGTAAAAAATATAATTGACTATCAATGTCACAAAAGTTTGCACAAGGAGAGTGACATGTATTATTTGAAAATTGCACAAAAAGTATTATAAATAACAATAGTTAACAGTTTAAAATAAAAAAATTAATCTGTTATATATTTCAAAAAAGTACGTAAAAAATACTATAAATCACAATAATTAACAACTTAAATTTTTTTAAAGATATAAGATATTTGATTAAACTGTCGGAATTATATCACTATCACTTAAATTAAAATAAAAAAAGTATTATAAATCTCAATAACTAAAAACTTAAATTATTTAAAAAATATAATTGACTATCAATGCCACAAAAGTTTGAACAAACAGAGTAACATGTGTTATTTAAAAATTACATAAAAAGTATTATAAATTACGATAGTTAACAACTTAAAATATCCAAAAAACTATTAAAAATATGATTGGTTATCTAAATTTTATTTATTTCACATAACTTGAGACAAAAAATGACATATATTGAGTCCGTGCCAGCACGGGCCAACGACATCTAGTGATACGAGAAAGACAATGGAAGGCACAAAACACACTCCAAATAAGACCCCAATTTTAAGGATCTGAGGACCAAGATGGAGACCACTCTCGGATTCACTATAAACAAGAAGAACACAAGATACAATGGTGTATATAACACCAAAAACAGCTACAAAACGTGAGGAACAAGATGAATAACAATAATACAAGTTTCAAATTCAATAAAGGACCCTAAACAGTCCACTACACAAGATGACAACAACAAAAGTAAAGGATAGATAGTGCGACCAAGATTATTACAAGATTAAGAACTAAAGAGTGTATTAAACTCAAAACCCCCTAATGAATGTAATAATAAAAACCACACACTTACGGTGACCGCCAAGGGAATCAACTCACCTCAAGATCCACCGTTTCCAAGCAAAGATTAATACTAGCTTTTCCAAGCCCTAATTAAGACTAAGTGTTCTACTCTCAAGAGAGAGGATTTTTAATGTTTCAATCTTTCACCTTTCATAAAACTAATGAGAGAAGACCTAAAAAAATCCTACTTATAGTATATTACAAAAAAAGGAAAAAAAGACTACAATACCCTTAATGACCAAGGGTGACCTTGGTGTGTTGAAAAATAATATGAATTGTCCAAAATGCCCTTAAGGCTAAGTGACCAAAATGCCCTTAATAAAGGGCACCAAAACCGTGAACCAACAAAGGTGGTCCAAAACCGAGAGTCCTTAAGTCTTCAAGGCTCCAAACAATCTTTCACACTCTGGTTTGATCAATGGTAGGCTCAAAACGTCTCCTCCAAGTATGATCTCGTGCCCTCCATGCGACCAAAGCTTGATTCTTCACATAGTGACTTTGAATGATGTCGTCGAAAGATAAGGCGACCATTATTCTTGTATCATCTAGTCTAGTACTTCCTCCATTTCAAAATAAATGAATTGTTGAGCTATTTTCCAATGTTCAAAATAAATGAATTGTTCATTCTTCAAGAGATATGTTGAATTTTTTTTTCTATTTTATCCTTTCATTTAATGAGGTTGTTAAATACTTCACATTTTCTAGGAGAGTAATTAAAAGAGTAATAGTAGAAAGTAACCTACAATTTATGTCCCAAAAGTTTTTTTTTAAGGGTTGTGTCATACCCCAATAATTTAATTATTTTGGAATGTATGGAGTATAAAGAGAAGTGGTACGTTGTTTTATCCAGCGTCCGAGAAAATTGGTGATATTTTTGTTGCATAATGATCAATTGAGAATATATGTGCAGGTTCATGGGATATTAAATATTATTGGGTGGGGTACGTTGCTTCCTATTGGTGTGATCATAGCAAGGAATTTCAGAGGGTTTCCATTACCTTGGTTGCCTAATTGGGAAAAATACCATATTTCATGCCAGACAGTTGGATACATTGTGGGAGCAACAGGCTGGGCTGTTGGAATTTGGCTTGGCAAAGCATCCAAATATTACTCCTTTCCCAAACATGCAACTTTTGGCACCTGCATCTTTGCATTTGCAACTATACAAATTGTAAGACACTCTCTGTCTATCTTCATTCTTAAACACTACTTGTAGAAGAAATAAATTTTTGGTTTATTTCTTGAATACAAATTATCTTCTGATCTGGTTTGGTTTAATTTAACAGGTCCAGATGGTATTTTTCAACTTTAAACCTGGGAATCATGAAGAAATTCGCATGTATAGGAGGATGTTCCATCATGTTGTTGGGTATTCATTACTCATCGTGAGTTGTATCAACATATTAAAAGGGATAAAGATTATGCATCTGGACGAGACATACTGGCTACCAGCTTATTATGGAATAGGTGGCTGCCTGGCATTTATCTTTCTAGTGTTTGAAATTGTATCCTGGTTCAAATTTCTATGCGACAAGTTTGAGCTTTGGCTCCTGTGTCCCGACTGCATACTAAATGATGGTAGCAGAGTTCAGCCTAGTACTGTTACACCAGAAAAATAACAAACAGACATCAGAGCTCAGCCTAGTACTGTTACACCAGAAAAACAACAGACACCAATACAAGACAATAATTTGCTGAATGCTGTTTATGTTTGGACCATTGATCACTAGTTTAATTTTTCCTTCTGTTTTGGCTCGGTTCTAGCCATTCCATTTTGTCCAATTAAAAGTTTGTGTTGGTAGATATTTTGCATCTTTTGGTATGGTTAAATGCTTGTTATCTTGGCTAGAGCGGTCAATACGGGCTGGTCCAACCCATCCGAGCTAGCTCAGACAGATTTTGGAGTTTGATGGATCAGGCCGAGCTGACCCATCAACATGATAGGCTAGAAAATAGCAAGCCTAACCCATCACTCTGTGGGCTGCGAGCCTCCACGAGTCAGTCAACTTTTTAAATTATAATATTTTTATAAAACCCTCACGGCACTTATGGTGTGTTCAACATTGCCACGTCTTCTTCATCAAACATATTTGATTTCTTAAATTTTTTTGTATTTTTTATTTTAATTATTTATAGATTTTATAAACATAATTAATATTTAAATATTTGTGATGGTCCAAATAGACTTTGAGTTTGAGCTCTTTTTTCTAGTCTTAGTACTCTATTCTAATTTTTAATTATTGTTGTTTGGCTCACGGGCCAGCCCAACCCATATTTCTCAAACCTCACGGGTGAACGAACTTATTCGGGGCGGGCTAAAAAGCCTTGTTCTTAAACGAGCTATAAAAATCATAGCCCAAACTTATCAAATTATAGGTTAGGTCGGGCCAGGCCAACAGGCCTGACCCATATTGATGACTCTAATCTTGGCAAAGGCTTCTATCTATATATCGTGCTGGTGATGTAATAATTTGTAATAAAAGCTTATTTGAAGAGACAAGTGCCATAATTCAAATATGGACAGACCATATAAACTAGAATTTTATTTTGTGAATTTAATACCCTGTGTCTTTGAGTTCACTATGGAACCTACGACTCACTCATCGAGTCATGAAGAACCCTTATGACTTGTGAGATGTAATCGTAGTCAAGACAGTGTAGGGTGTTGAGGTTCTTCTTTGGTTACGACTCATGCTAAGAAAATCGTAGTGAGACTATACAAGTCGTATAGTCCAACCGTAATTAACTCGGTGGGAAAAGCCAAATGTTTCTGGTCACACGATGACTCAACTTTATGAGTCATTATGAGTCGTAGAGACAACAGTGTATGACCCCTAAGTTTTTGTTCGGGTTACAATTGGAGGTTACGATTCATATTGACTGACTACGAGTCGTAGGGTACGACTCGTAGCCAGACCAGTAAGTACCCTTCCTGTTACTGCCAAGGATACGAGCCACTGGGAAGACTAGTTATCAGATGTCACAAGTCGTAAGGTGACTCGTGACGACTGACAGTCAAGTTTCTATTTGTTCAGTTAAGGGACCTTTTGGTCTTTTTCCTTTTTAAACTCCCAACCCACGACTTAAAACATAAAAGAGACATTATTTTTCCCCATTCTCAATCACTTAACAACATTCTTTCTTGTCTCTCCCTCAAGAATATCAAGACTAGGGTTTCTTCTTCAAAATCATCTCTCAAGTTCCCAAGTCTAAGTTCCCTTCAAGAAAGCTAAGCAAGTCCAAGCATATGGGTTTTGAGTAAGAGTAATCTTTCATCCTTGTGCCCGAATACTTGATTTAAAAGTTGAATTTATATGTTTTTAATTAGGGTTCATACCAAATTCTTATATTCATGAAGTTATGACATCATCATGTGAATTTAAAGTTTAAAATGCATAAGAGTTTGCCTTTATTCATGTTTTGACTTACATTATTACTATTATGATATGATTTCATTATCTTGACTTGAAGTTTGATGAATTGCCGAAAGATTCTTACTTGAGTTTCGAGCATGTTATTTTGATATGAAGTTTCTAAGACATGATACATGAATTTAAAGATTTAAGCATAAGTTATTGAGAATAAGAAGTTCAAGCTTATAAGTTCAATTTACAAGCATTACAACTTGATAGAAGTTCAATTTTGATCTTATGATTCAATTAAGATTTGAAACCCACAACTTCTTCCATTTGGATACGATTTAAGAAAGAGATGCATATTTGGTTTCTAATTACACACCCATATGCTATTTTAAGGTGGATTTCCTAAGTATGATTTAGCACCGAGAAGAAAATATTATAATACCCCGTACAATTCCTAGCTAATTTCATCTCAAGAATGTCTAGTATTATCTTCTAAATTGAATGATGGTTATTCCATGAGGAATTTTCAAGATTTTCACTTTTTGTCATGTGGGAAATTCAATAAGCTTTCCATCGATATAAGATTGGCTCAAATCCGATAACCGACTCAGAAGTTACGACTATTTCAAGTTCCCGTCGTAAAACAGTGCCATATTAGTCAGTGGCGCGTCGCGCCACAAGAGGGAATGGCATTTGAAAAATTTTAGTAGGGGTCCGCGATTATGGCGCGTCACGCCAGGGCCCAAATTCAAAATTGTCCTTTTCCAGTGTAAGGCGCGATTTCCTCCGCGTCGCGTCAAAGTTCCAGGTCGCAAAAGAAGGGGAAACGCGATGGCTCCACATTTAGCCATCCCTTAGATTTCCAATTGTCAAATTCCAGTGACACAGCGCAATGGCACCGCATCGCGTCAATTCGGGAAATGTTTACTGAAATTACAAGACGCGTCCAGGGTTAAAAGGGTCAATTTTCCACCCTTATTTAAGCCCTTTAATGATCAGCCACTTTTCACCCAAAATACACTTTCTTCACTCAAAAACCTCTCAAGAACAACCTAGGGATTTTCATAAAAGATTCAGAATCAAGAATTTCCTCTGCCATTCTTCACGAAATCATGAACTAAGGTATGCGTAGTGTTCATTCATGGACTTCTTTCGTCCATGAAGCCCAAGTATCTCTTTTCTAAGTTTAAGTTTATGGATTTCTTTATGAATTTCATGTTGGGTTTGTTTTGTTTATGTTGAGAATGATCAATTGAATTCAAATCCATGTTGGGTGATCAATTTTATGTGGAATTGATTTGTATAGATGTATATTCATGTGAACCTATGAATAAACCCTAGATGATAAAATTAGAGATGAATCATGATGATTAATTGTTGTATAATGTTGTCTACATGTGCTATATCTACCATGTGTTTGATTAAATGCCTAGATGAAGGAACAATGCCCAACTAGTATGATATCATGAAATCCCCATGTATGTACAAGTTATGCCTACCACATGTTTTTATGGAATGCTTCAATAAATGTATTATGGATTATGATGTTAGGTATATGTTCCAGTAAGTTATGCTGGGTCAGTTTTCCTTCCATCTAGTCCTGGGGGTACTTGTACCCGAAATATTAGCTGTGTGCCTAGAGCCATATCATGTTTCCAAGATACTATCAGTTAATCTATGAATCCTTAGACTTCAGACAGTCTTATGACTCAGGAAATCTCCATGATCTCATGAACTCAGTCAGTTTTCAGATATCAGTAATATTCTGCTAGTCAACGGAATTCAGTAACTCAGTGCATGTTTAGTTTAGTAAATTATGTTCAGTGTCTATTCAGATGAGAGTAGAAATTAGCACCGAGTGAACCCAAGCATGGGAACTCACCTGTTATATGAGGGTGTGATTCTTAGAAGCAATCCTTGCATTCCAGAACTATGTAACCAACATAGGTTAAGACATCATAGCCTGCTATATGAGGGTAGATGAGGTGGATTAGCCTGCTATATTAGGGTTCCCACCATTCTCACTAGAGTTACCTGTTATGTTAGGGTCACTCACATGTTGTCCTTACCAGTGGCACGGTATTGAAACCCTTCCAATTAGGGCATAGATTGGACCCCAATTCAGCTATAATGTATCATTTGAGGCATGTCGGTTAAGTGACTACCTCACACAGTCTCAGTATCAGTCTCAGTAAAAGAAATCAGATAGTTCTTCAGAATTCAGGACTGTCAGATACAGTCAACTCAGATACAGTACGGAACTCAGCTAGTTCCACTAGATTCAGGACTGTCAGATACAGTCACTCATGTTATCAGTTATCAAAATTCAGTCATTAGTCATGTTAGTCATCAACATACTCATGATATCACGATTTTCAAATATAGTTACTATGTATGTATGCATCTATTCTCACATTCATATTAGTCAGTTAGCCAGTATTATTTATGCATATGTACCCCATGCATTTAGCCTACCTCACATACATACCAGTACATTCAAAGTACTGATGAATTTGCGCTATGGTGTTTTATACCATAGGTTCAGATACACGAGCTCCAGATCAGCAGTAGATTCTAGTTTCAGCAGTTAGAGTTAGAAGGGAGACCTCATCATTCGAGGACATGATTATTCCCTATTATCTCATTAATTAGTTTATTGGTTGGAGTTAGTTGAGGACATGTCCCATCAGCTCCTTACTCAGAGAGTTCAGTCAGTTAGAGGCTTTCTAGACTACCATGTTTCAGACTTTAGTATTTTCAGTTTTGTTTTGGGTATTATATTACCCCACACAGATATTATATCATTCAGATTATGTTTAGTATTGAACCTTAAGTCCTTTCAGTGCATGTTTTCGCGTTATTATGTCATATTATGTAGTGTACAGGTACATATATTAGTCATGGGTTAGCTTGTGGTCCTTTGGGATCATGAGCACCGTGTAGCATTCTGAGTATCAAATCCGGGGTGTTACAAACTTGGTATCAGAGCCTAGGTTCAATAGTGTCCTAGGAAGTCTGAAAGACGCATCTAGTAGAGTCTTGTACATGGGTGTGTTGTGCGCCACATTTATGTACAGGAGGCTATAAGATATTTTTGGAATAGTTTCCCCTCTTTCAGTATCTATGTCGTGCCAGTGAACATAATCTCAAGTCAATCTCTCAGTCTAATTCGTTCTCCATTTCTTTTACAGAACATACCTCCTAAAATAAGAAATGAAAATCAGTCTGCCCCTCAGCTCGAAGATCCTTTGGGTGAACATGTTTCTCATCCAGAGTTCCGAGCTGTATTCACTACTCTTGCTAACTCAGTTGCTACTCAAAATAAACGACCAACTGTCGTTTCGATCAATCTAGTGGCTAATTCAGCTGCAGCCAGGATTCAGGATTTTACCCGAATGAATCCTCCATCCTTTCTCGGGTCTAAGATAGATGAGGACCCTCAAGAATTCCTAGATCAAGTGTAGAAGGTTACATACATAATGGGGGTTACTTTTAGTGAGAGTGCTGAGCTAGATGCATATCAGTTGTAGGATGTGGCTTATACTTGGTTCAAGCAGTGGAAGTCAGAGAAGGAAGATGATGCAGGGGCAGTTGAGTAGGAGGAGTTTGCTTCAGCGTTCCTTGATAGATTCTTTCCCCTAGAGCTTAGAGAATCTAAGGTTCTAGAATTCATCAACCTCAGGAAAGGCAACATGACAATGAAAGAGTATTCTCTTAAGTTTACTCAATTATCTAGATATGGCCCTCATGTGGTTGCACTTAGCAGGGCAAGGATGAGTAAGTTCGTTTCAGGGGTGAATGATAGCGTGGTTAATGAGTGCAGATCCACCATGTTGAATAGTGACATGACTTTAGCCAGTCTCATGACTCATGCTCAATAGATAGAGGAGCAGAAGGTTAAGCAGAGGGAGAAGTAGAATAAGAGAGATAGGACAAGTAGCTTTAATTTTAGTCAGCCTAAGTCAGAGGGAGGCAATCGCTCTGAGATTCGTCCTAAGTCATCTGTTCCAGCTCCTTCTTCAACCAGTGCTCCAGTTCCTAAGTTCAGAGAGGGTAACAAAGATAGAACGCCAGGCTCTAAGTCCTAGGGCAGTGTTAGTAGTGCCCACACTTATCCTCTTTGCCAGACTTGTGGCAAGCACCATCAGGGTATTTGAAGAGTTGGCAATGGTATTTGTTTTCGATGTGGCAAGCCAGGAAATAGAGTTAGAGACTGGCCTCAGCCAGGTCCTCAGGGTCAATAGAATCGCTCCTCAGCTCAGTTCGGTCGCCCAAATCAGCAGGGTGCCACCTCTAGTGCTACTAGTGGGCAACACCCAAATCGTCTCTATGCTCTTCAGTCCTGATAGGATCAGGAAAATTCTCCTGATGTAGTTACTTGTATGTTACAGATCTTTCATGTGGATGTTTATGCTTTGCTAGATTTAGGAGCTTCTTTGTCTTTTGTTACTCTCTATATAGCAGGCAATTTCGGAATCAGTCCCAAAATACTAGCAGAGTCCTTTTCAGTCTCTACCCTACTGGGTAAAACCATCATATCCCAGCGAGTATACAGGAACTGCCTGGTTATGATATCTCAGAAAGTCACCTCAGCAGACTTAGTCAAATTAGATATGACTAATTTTGATGTCATTCTCGACATGGATTGGCTTCATTCCTCCTATGCCACAGTCGACTGTAGAAATAGAATAGTCCAGTTTTAGTTTTTAAATAAACCCATCCTAGAGTGGAAGGGTAGTGTATCCGCTTTTAGAGGTCAGCTTGTGTCCTACCTTCGGGCACGAAAAATGATATCTAAAGGATGTGTCTATCATCTTATTTGAGTTAAGGACACTAGTTTCGAAACTCCAAGCCTTGAATCAGTTCCAGTTGTAGGTGAATATTCAGATGTCTTTCCCGAAGATCTTCCAAGAATTTCTCCCGAAAGGGAAATAGACTTCGGTATTGATCTTCTTCTAGATACTCATCCTATCTCTATTTTACCATATAGAATGGCACCAGCAGAACTCAGAGAATTGAAAGAACAATTGAAGGATATCTTAGATAAGGGATTCATCAGGCCCAACATTTCCCTGTGGAACACTCTAGTATTATTCGTGCACAAGAAAGATGGTTCTCTTAGGATGTGTGTAGACTACCGTCAACTCAATAAGGTCACGATCAAGAACAAGTATCCTCTTCCCAGAATCGATGACTTGCTTGACCAACTTCAGGGTGCCAGTTATTTCTCTATGATAGACCTCAGATCCGGTTATCATCAGCTCAGAGTCAAAAAATACGACATTCCAAAAACAACTTTCCATACTTGGTATAGTCACTTCAGATTCCTAGTCATGTCATTTGGTCTTACCAATGCACCAGTAGCTTTCATGAACTTGATGAACCATGTGTTCAAGAAGTACTTGGACATGTTCATCATAGTCTTCATAAATGATATCCTGGTCTATTCCCGCAGTGAGCGCAATCTTGCAGACCATTCAGAACAATACTTCAGACTCTCAAAAATCATCAGTTGTTTACCAAATTCAGTAAGTGCAAATTTTTGCTAAGGTCAGTAGCATTCCTTGGTCACATCATTTCTGGTGATGGCATTAGAGTAGTCCTCAAAAGACCAAAGCAGTAAGAAACTAGCCTTGCCTTGTCTTTCCATCATATATTAGGAGTTTTTTGGGTTTGGCTAACTATTAAAGTAGGTTTGTTGAGGGATTTTCTTTTATTGCATCCCCTATGTCTAGATTGACTCAGAATAAATTCAAGTTTCAGTGGTCAGATCCTTGCGAGAAGAGTTTTCAGGAGTTAAAGACTCGACTCACCTCTGCTCCAATCTTATCTCTCCCAAATAGTTTAGATGGGTTCGTAGTGTATTGTGATACATCCAGAGTGGGTCTAGGTTGCGTCCTCATGTATCATGGTAAGGTCATAGCCTACGCCTCCAGATATCTTAAACCCTATGAGAGGAATTATCCTACTTATGATCTGGAGTTAGCAGTCGTACTCTTTTCCTTGAAGATTTAGAGGCATTATCTCTACAGAGTTCATGTAGATATCTTCACAGATCATAAGAGTCTTCAGTATGTCTTTTCTCAGAAAGATCTCAATCTTCATCATAGAAGGTGGTTAGAGCTCTTGAAAGATTATGACATGAGTGTCCTTTATCATCCGGGCAAGGCCAACGTAGTGGCCGACGCTCTCAGTAGACTATCCATGGGTAGTGTTTCTCAGGAAGTCCATCAGCTTTCCAGACTAGGTGTTCGCTTAGTCGATATAGATGAGGGTGATATATGGGTTCAGAGTAGTTCAGAATCATCTTTAGTTTCCGAGGTGTAAGAAAAGCAAGATAGAGATCCCAACCTTGTTAAGTTGAAAGAGTTAATTCAGGATCAGAAAGTAGAGGTTTTCTCCCAAGGAAGAGATGGTGTTTTGCGTTGTCAGGGTCGTCTCTGTGTTCCAGTTGCAGAGGAATTAAGGCAGCAAATTCTTGTAGAAGCACATGGTGCACGCTACTCTATTTATCCAGGGGCCACAAATATGTGCCGTGACTTGCGGGAAATCTATTGGTGGAGTGGGATGAAGAGAGACATTGCAAAGTTTGTGGCTAAGTGCTCTACATGTCAGCAGGTTAAGATAGGGCATCAGAATCCTAGTGGGTCCATGCAGGAGTTCAGTATTCCTACTTGAAAGTGGGAAGTTGTGAACATGGACTTCGTGACGAATTTGCCTCGAACTCGTCATCAGCATAATTCAGTCTAGATCATTGTAGACAGAATGACCAAATCAGCTCATTTCCTTCCAGTTCATACCTCTTATTCAGTCGAAGATTACGCCAAACTCTACACCAAGGAGTTGGTCAGATGGCACGGTGTTCCGTTGTCTATTATCTCAGACAAAGGTACCTAGTTTACCTCTTATTTTTGGAAAGTGTTCCAAAAGAGACTTGGTACCTAAGCTCATCTCAGTATACCCTTTCATCCTCAAAAAGATGGTCAAGCAGAAAGGACCATTCAGACATTAGAAGATATGCTTAGGGCGTGTGCAATCGATTTCAAGGGAAGTTGGGATGACCACTTACCTTTGATTGAGTTTGCATACAACAACAACTATCATTCCAGTATTTAGATGGATCCATTCGAAGCTCTCTATAGTAGAAAATGTACGTCTCCAATTGGTTGGTTCGAAGTTAGTGAGGCCTCAGTTATAGGTCCTGACTTGGTATTCGACGCCTTAGAAAAAGTCCAGTTGATTAGAGAAAGACATTGCGCTGCTCTGAGCTGATAGAAGTCTTATGTAGATGTTCATAGAAAAGATATTGAGTTCGAGAGTGGTGACTATGTCTATCTAAATATCTCTCCCATGAAAAGAGTGAAGCGGTTCGGTAAGAAAAGAAAACTCAATCCCTGATATATCGGTCCCTTTAAGATTCTCAATCGATTCAGATCTAGCCTCAGTTCATATAGTCTTTCATGTCTCTTTTCTCAAGAAGTTCATAGGTGACCCATCAGTTGTAGTCCCTATTCAAAGCATTGATGTTCAAAACACTCTCTCTTATGAAGAGGTTCTAGTCAAAATCTTAGACTATAAGACTCGTCGATTGAGGAACAAAGAAGTCCCTCTAGTTAAGGTTCTTTGGTGAAATCAGTCCATCGAGGGAGCTACTTGGGAAGCAGAGGCAGATATGCATACCAAGTATCCTCACCTCTTCTTTGCCAACTCAGATCAAGCTCAAGGTAACAGTTCTCTTTAAGCTTACTCAGTTTCATGTTCGGTGTTCATCACAAACTTGGTATGCAGCTTCATGATCATGTTCCCATTAGAAACTTGGTATCAAGTACCATTGCATATTCAGTTATGCACGCATGTATCAGTTCAGTTATGTAATTATGAATCAGACATACATTCTCATTGTGAGAAACTTAGTTCTTTAGAACACTTAGTCATGCATTCATGAATAAGTTACACATGGATCAGATATACATGTTCAGTATTATATGTTCAGCTTGTCAGTCATGTCAATCATGAGATCATGTTCTAGTTATTCATGTTCAGTATGTACATCAGTTGTCCTTTCTCCCCTCTCAGTTAGTCTCATTCGAGGATGAATGTTCTCAAGGGGGAGATAATGTAATACCCCGTACTTTTCCTATCTAATTTAATCTCAAGAATGTCTAGTATTATCTTCTAAATTTAATGATGGTTATTCCATGAGGAATTTTTAAGATTTACACTTTTTGTCATGTGGGAAATTCAATAAGCTTTCCATCGATATAAGATTCCCCCAAATTCGATAATTGGGTCAGAATTTACAACTATTTCAAGTTCCCATCATAAAATAATGCCATATTAGTCAGTGACGCGCTGTACCACAAGAGGGAATGGCATTTGGAAAATTCTAGTAGGGTCCGCGATTATGGCGCGTTGCGCTAGGGTGATTCAGAATTGTCCTTTTCCAGTGTCTTAGCGCGATTTCCTTCGCGTCATGCCAAAGTTCCAGGTCACAAAAGAAGGGGCAACGCGATGGCGCCGTGTTGCGCCATCCCTCAGTTTCTCAATTTTCAAATTCCAGTGACACGACGCGATGGCACCGCGTCGCGCCAGGGGTTCAATTTGAATTTTTTTTTCTAAAATTACAAGATGCGTCCAGGGTTAAAAAGATCAATTTCCCACCCCTATTTAAGACCTTTAACATGTTATTCAACCACTTTTCATCAAAAATACACTATCTTCTCTCAAAAACCTCTCATGAACAACCTAGGGCTTTTCATAGAAGATTTAGAATCAAAAATTTACTTCGTCAATCTTCACGAAATCACAAACTAAGGTATGCGTAGTGTTCATTCATGGACTCCTTTCAGCCATGAAGCCCAAGAATCTCTTTTATAAGTTTTAGTTTATGGATTTCTTATGAATTTCATGTTGGGTTTGTTTTGTTTTTGTTCAGAATGATCAATTGAATTCAAATCCATGTTGGGTTATCAATTTTATGTGGAATTGATTTGTATAGATGTATATTCATGTGAACCTATGAATAAACCCTAGATGATGAAATTAGAGATGAATCATGATGATTAATTATTGTATAATGTTGTCTACCTGTGTTATGCCTACCATGTGTTTGATTAAATGCCTAGATGAAAGAACAATGCCCAACTAGTATGATATCATGAAATCCCCATGTATGTACAAGTTATGCCTACCACATATTTTGATGGAATGCTTCTATAAATATATTATGGATTATGATATTAGTTATATGTTCTAGTAAGTTATGCTTGGTCAGTTTTCCTTTCATCGAGTCCTGGGGATACTTGTACCCGAAATATTAGTTGTGTGCCTAGAGCCATGTGATGTTTCCACGATACTCTTAGTCAAGTTATGAATCCTTAGACTTCAGACAGTCTTATGACCCAGGAAATCTCCATGATCTCATGAACTCAGTCAGTTATCATATATCAGTAATATTCCGTCAGTCAACGAAATTTAGTAACTCAGTCCATGTTCAGTTCAGTAAATTATGTTCAGTGTCTATTCAGATGGGAGTAGAAATTAGCACCGAGTGAACCCAAGGATAAGAACTCACATGTTATATGAGAGGGTGATTCTTAGAAGCAATCCTTGCATTCCAGAACTATGTATCTTGCATAGGTTGAGACATCATAGCCTGCTATATGAGGGTAGATGAGGTGGCTTAGCCTACTATATGAGGGTTTCCACCGTTCTCACTTGAGTTACCTGTTATATTATGGTCACTTACATGTTGTCCTTACCAGTGGCGCGGTATTGACACCTTTCCAATCAAGGCATATATTGGACCCCAATTTAGCTATAATGCATCATTTGGGGCATGTCGGTTATATGACTACCTCCCACAGTCTCAGTATCAATCTCAATAAAAGAACTCAGATAGTTCTTCAAAATTCAGGACTGTCAGATATAGTCAACTCAGATATAGTACAAAACTCAGCTAGTTCCATCAGATTCAGGACTGTCAGATACAGTCACTCATATTATCAGTTATCAAAATTCAGACGTTAGTCACTTTCGTCATCAACATACTCATGATATCACGATTTTCAGAAATAGTTACTATGTATGTATGCATGTATTCCCACGTTCATATTAGTCAGTTATCCAGTATTGTTCATGCATATGAACCCCATGCATTCAGCCTACCTCACATACATACCAGTACATTCAAAGTACTGACACATTTGAGCTATGGTGTCTTATACCATAGGTTCAGAGACACTAGCTCCAGATCAGCAGTAAATTCCAGTTTCAGCAGTCAGAGTTAGAAGCGAGCCCTCATTATTCGAGGACATATTTATTCCCTATTATCTCATTAATCAGTTTATTAGTTGGAGTTAGTTGGGAACATGTCCCATCAGCTCTTTACTCTGACAATTCAGTCAGTTAGAGGCTTTCTAGACTATCATGTTTCAGACTTTAGTATTTTCAGTTTTGTTTTGGATATTCTACTACCCCACACAGATGTTATATCATTCAGATTATGTATAGTATTTAACCTTATGGCCTCAGTGCAGATTTCCGCATTATTATATCATATTATGCAGTGTACAGGTACAGATATCAGTCATGGGTTAGCTTGTGGTCCTTTTGGATCATGAGCATCATGTAGCATTTTGGGTTCCAGATCCGAGGTGTTATAAATATGGATGAGCGTATCCTAATTTTTAAAAACTATGAGCCACCATAAGTTTAAGAGACCTCACCAGAGAGTGTCTTCTTTTCCCAATATGGATGAAGTTTAGTGATCACTATAAGCTAAGGTTCTATTTCAATGGAAAGGGTAGGATAACTCTCCCCAACATGGGTAAGATGTTGGAATCCATGATAGATCACATGATTTATGTCTATTATAAGAATCTCTCATAAGAAAGAGTAAAAGCAAAGATCTTAGAAACTAAGTGTGATGACTCACTAAGTTGTACATTATGCTTTATGATCTTTTAGTTTCAAGCTTTACTCAAGTCCAAGATGAGCCCTTTTACACTTAGTATGCATGATTTGGAAGTTTATTGAGTTTTGGTTTCACTTGTACATTCACCCCAATATACTCAGTAGATTCTTAAAGTACTGACCCATATATATGTCTATGTGCTATATTATTTTATAATATAGATTTTAGTGCTTATTTCCAGCAGCATGATTGATCATGATATCACCTCCTGCATCCTGATATTTGGAGAGTCCTCATAATCTGACGATCGAGTTTATTGGAGTTTTAGACTTTATGGATATTGCTTATCTAGTTTATTTCTCTTATAGGTGAGTTGGGGTCTGTCCTAGTGACTTTTTTAGTTATAAGATTAGAGGCTTGTCAAAAAATGTTTATTTCAGTTAAAGAGATTTTATTAAGACTTCTAAGTTGTAAGATTTCAATGGGAGAATTAAAGTTTGTTTCTTTCGACAATTATGTATATCCTAGTCTACCTTTCTATGAGTTCAGTGCCAATTAGATATCATGGGTTAGCTTGGAACTATTCATAGTCTTAAGCACTGTATGATGTCCAGGGGGTACTCCCGGGTAGTTACAAACTTGCTATTAGAGGCTAAGGTTTTAAAGAGTCCTAAGAAGTCTGACAAGCCACGTTATGTAGTGTCTTGATCATGAGTGTGAAGCACAACACACCTATGAACAAGGGATTATGGGACGTATTAGGAATTGTTCTTTCTTTTATAATCTCGATCGTGCTATAAGGTTGTCTGTATCTGCTCTAATTTGTGCTTTTGTATAATAGAGAATACCTCCTCACAGAGGTTAGCACGCAGAAATAGGGACTACCCAACCCCTCAACTACCTATAAACCCTTTGAATGAGAATGTTTCACATACTGAGTTTAGAGCTGCATTCTAAGTGTTCGCTCAGGCTGTGAATGCTAATGTTTAAGGACACTAGCAAACATCAGTCCTGCTCCAGCAGAATGGTAACTTAGATACAACCAAAATTAAGGACTTTATGAGGACAAACCCACCCAAATTCTTCGGGTCAAAGGTGAATGATGACCCCTAGTCTTTCATTGGTGAGGTAAAAAAGATTATGCAAATTATATATGCTACTGAAGAGAAAAGTGTTGAGTTGGTGTCTTATCAATTGAAAGATGTTGCTTATGATTGGGTTATCATGTTGAAGGATGGTAGGGGTGAGGATGCGGCACCTATAAGTTAGTAGGTATTTCAAAGTACTTTTCTGGATAGGTTCTTTCATCGTGAGATGAGGAAGGCCAAAGTAGAGGAGTTCATGAACATGAGGTAGGGCTCTATGTCAATGAAAAAGTATTGCCTTAATTCCACTCAGTTAGCTAAGTATGCTCCGGAGTTGTTGCTTAACTCCAGGGCTCGTATGATTAAGTTTTTCACTGGAATGTCTGATTATGGTCAAGGAGTGAAGGAATGCCATGCTGATCAGAGATATGGATATTTCTCAATTGATGAATCATGCTCAATAGATTAAGGAAGAGAAGTTGAAGGAAAGAGAAAGGGGAAATAAAAGAGCTAGGACTGGACAGTTTTAGTACAGTCAACAAAGGTTTAGAGGGGGAAGTCGTTTGTGATTTCTGGGTCACTCTTTAGTACCTGCACTATCCTCAGCAAGTGCCCTTGCACCTAGGACTAAGCAAGAACAGTGGGGGCAGATCTTCAAATTTGAGATCTCAGGTTAGTATGGCCGGGAGGCCTATTTATCGACTTGTGCAAAGGCCACATGATCAAGGAATGACCATATGCTAAGTAGAGAAGTATAGATGTATGTCCTCAGACTCAGGAAAGGAATTCAATAGCTCAGCCAAGCCGCCCAGCTCCTCTACAGGGTGTATCATCTAGTACCGGTGACAGTCAGTGCCAAAATTGGTTTTATGCTTTACCATCCCATTAGCAGTAGGAGATTTCCCTAGATAGTGTCACTAGTATGATTTGTGCCTTTCACCTTGATGTATATGTGTTATTAGACCCGGGATCAAACCTCTCTTATATGACCCCACTTGTTGCTGTACATTTTGGGGTGAGCCCTGAAAATCTTCCTAAGCCCTTCTCAGTCTCTACTCCAGTGGGTGATTCAGTTATATCTAGGCGAGTCTATAGAGGGTGTCCTATTACCGTCCTCTATATGTTCATTCTAGTAGACTTGATAGAGTTAGAGATGATAGAGTGTGACATTATTCTAGGCATGGATTGGCTCTTTTAATGTTATGCATCAATCAATTATCACACCTGCATATTGAAGTTTTAGTTTCCCGATGAGTCAATTGAGTGAGAGGGTAGTTTGGTGCCTCCCAAGGGTTGTTTCATCACGTACCTTAAAGACAAAATGTTAATATCAAAAGAGTATATCTACTACTTAGTCCGAGTTAAGGATACTAAGTCTAAAGCCCCAACCATTCAATCAGTCCATGTAGCCAGTGAATTTCCAGAAGTCTTTCTTCATGATTTACCAGGGGTACCTCCAGACAGAGAAATAGGTTAGGTATTGACCTTCTTCCTAATACTCATCCCATCTCCATCCCTTCATATCGCATGGCTCTAGACAAACTCAAAGAATTAAAGGAGTAGCTTAAGGACCTCTTAGATAAGGGTTTCATCAGACCCAGTGTTTCCCCGTGGGGTGCTTAGAAAGATGGCACTCTCAGAATGTGTATAGACTATTGACAGCTAAACAAGGTTACTATCAAGAACAGGTACCCCATTCCTAGGTTCAATAATCTATTCAATCAACTTCAGGGTGCCCGGTGGTTTTCCAAGATCGACATCAGGTCGGGGTACTACCAGTTGAAAGTCGGGGAGAACGACATTTCAAAGACAACTTTCATAATGAGGTATTGTCATTTTGAGTTTGTAGTTATGTCGTTTGGACTAACGAATGCTCCTAAAACCTTTATGGATCTAATGAACAGGGTTGTCAAAAAGTATTTGGACATATTTGTCATTGTTTTCATAGATGACATTTTGGGGTATTCTTGGAGTAAGGAGGAACATGCAGACCATTTGAGGATAGTGTTGTAGACCGACCCTCAAGGACTGATAATTATATGCAAAGTTCAGTAAGTGTGAATTTTGGTTAGAGTCTATTACCTTTTTGGGGCACGACATTTCAGGATTTGGTATTCATGTAGACCCTCAGAAGACTAATGCAGTGAAGAAATGGCCTAACCCATAAATCCATCCGATATTCAAAGCTTTTTGGGTTTAGCTGGGTATTATTGAATATTTATTGAAGGTTTTTCCTCCATATCGGCACCATTGACTATGCTCACACAAAAAAAGTGAAGTTTATTTTGTCAAATAAATATGAGAAGAGTTTCCAAGAATTAAAAGATAGATTGACTTCGACACCAGTGTTAGCTCTGCTAGAGGGGTTATATGGATTCATAGTGTATTTTGATGCTTCCATAGTTGGGTTAGGTTGTGCTTTAATTCAAAATTGGAGAGTAATAACCCATGCCTCCAAACAACTTAAGAATCACGAAAATAACTACCCAACTCATGACTTGGAGTTAACTGTTGTAGTTTCTCTCTGAAGATTTGGAGGATCTATTTATATGGTGTTCATGTTGATGTTTTTATTGACCATAAGAGTCTTCAGTAAGTATTTTCACAAAAGAAACTGAATCTTCATCAAAGGAGGTGGTTGGAGTTGTTGAAAGATTATGATATGAAATGTTCTACCATCCCAGTAAGGAAAATGTGGTGGATGATGCACTGAGTAGGTTGTCTATAGGTAATGTGGCTTATGTAATAGATAAAGAATGACATCTGGCCAAAGAAGTGCATAGATTAACCTCTTTGGGAGTATGTTTTCTTAACATAGATGATAGGGAAGTAGTGGTTCAAAAGAGTTCAGAATCATCTCTGTATTGGAAGTAAAGGAGAAACAACATAATGACCCCATACTTAGCCAAATATTGGAAGCATTCCAGCAATAGAAGGTCGAGGTTTTCTCCCAAGGGGGAGATATTGTACTTCTTTATCAAAGTAGTAGGCTTCATGTTCCCAATGTGGATGGATTCAGGGAAAAAATATTAGTCGAGGCTCACATTTCAAAGTATTCTATTCATCCTGGAGATACTAAGATGTACCTTGATTTGCGAGAAATTTATTGGTGGAATGTTATTAAGAGGGACATAGAAGAGTTTGTAGCAAAGTGTCCAAATTGCTAGCAGGTTAAGGTTGAACATCAGGGGATGGGTGGTACGCTACTAGAGATTAGCATCCCTACATGGAAATGGGAAGTAGTGAATATGGATTTCGTCGTAGGGTTTCCTCGTATAACATGTCAACATGATTCAATTTGTGTCATAGTCGATTGAATGACAAAATTAGCTCATTTCCTACCTTTTAAGACTTCAGATATGGCAGGTGATTATGCTAATATGTATATTTGAGAGTTAGTAAGGCTTCATGAGATTCCCTTGTCCATTATTTCTGATAGAGGCACACAGTTTACTTCCCAGTTTTGGTAGTCTTTTCAGAAGGGCCTTGGTACAAATGTTAAACTTAGCACTATTTTTCATACACAGATCGATGGTCAGGCTGAATGCATAATTAAAATATTGAAAGATATGATAAGGGTGTGTGATTTAGACTTTAACGAAAGGTGGGATGATCATTTACCTTTTATCAAGTTTGGCAATAATAATAATTATCATGCTAGCATTCAGATGGCTCCATTTGAGGCACTGTATGGGCGTAGATGCAGATCACCTATAGGATGGTTTGAGGTTGGTAAAGCAGTATAGATTGGGCCAGACTCTATTACTGAAGATATGGAAAAGGTTCAATTGATTCGTGAAATGTTGAGGATTGCTCAGAGTCGTCAAAAATCATATGTAGATATAAAGAGGAGGGAACTCAAGTTTGAAGTGGGTGACTGGGTATTCTTAAAGGTGTCTCCATATAATACCCCAAAAAAATCCAAACTAATGTTAGCATCATGTTTCAAGATCGTGCATAGTACATTATCATTCTTTGATAGTTTTATGAGTTAGTTTGAGGTATATTAAGGCCCCAAATAACTCCCAGCTATTAGACGAATCAAAATAATCCTTACCGATTGAAATTTTGATAAGAATATTGCTTTAGTCAACTTTAAATGAGAATATCTTTTTCTCTACTCAGAATTTTCCATCTCAAGACCCACCAAGTTGTAGGAAATTGAATTAGCTTTCCAACGATACAAATTTTGCCCAAATTTGATACTCGATTGAGATGTTATGGAGATTTTAGTGAGAGCAGTAGAACACCGCGATAAGTACCACGTCGCGGTGAAGGAAAAAATCACAATTGTCCGATTTCCAGTACAGCACCATGGTTAGCCTGCGTCGCGGTGAAGTTTCAGTTCATGTTCGTCCTTTTCCAGCAAAGCACCGCCATGGCGCCGCATCGCGCCAAGGTGTAATTTCACGATCGTCCATTTTCAAGTGACGCACCGTGTCACTCCAAGGTGCAATTTTGCATCCGTCCTTGGATTACACTTATAGTGAAATTTCAGTGACTCACCGCGTTAGCACTGCGTCGCGGTGATGGTCAAAATTGGGACTTTTAGTGATGAAAATTTAATTTCTCCTAGGGGCAGTTTGGTCTTTTTTCCATGACCCTAATACATGAAAAACACAGGATTAAAGCCTTAATATCCTATTAGGTGATTATTTTATTCAATTTCTCCCAAATCAAAAGTAGTCTCTTTCAAGAACAAAACCTAGCCTTCAAAATTAAAGATCAAGTCTCAAGAATTCACCATCAATTCTCACGAATTCATCAACCCAGGTATGTTAAGTATTCATTCATGGGTCACTTTCACCCATGGAGTCCAAATATCCAAAATTAAATTTAAAGTTGTGATCTTTACAAGTTACCAAGATTTTAAATTGTGATTTTAACCATGAATCTTGACTTTATACCATACTTACATAAAATTGTTATTGTTTATCAAACCTTATATGTTTTAGTGTTGGTATTAACTAATTTAAATCATGATTTAGTGTTATTGATGTCGAAATCATACTATTACTCCAAATTTTATACTATTCCCATGATTAGCTTAAACTATGAATACCAAGTGTTTGATGAAATACCTACAAGAGTGAATTTTGAACAAATGCTTTCATATTATGTTCCCAAAGTTTAGTACTACTTTAATATTACTGCTATCGAGTCCTGGGGGTTATGAATACCCGAAACCATAGTTGTTTACGTAGTCTCAATATCTTTAGAATAGTTTCAAAATATGTTATGCGCATTATCAGTTCAGTCAGTTATCAAAATCAGTTAAACTAAACCTAGAATGGTTCAGTACTCTGAGTCAGTTCAGTTTGGAGTAGGATTTAGCACCGAGCGAACCTGCCAGTTGAGGGTGTGACCTTTAGTAGAAGTTGTTGCGTTCCAGAACTATGTAGCCAGCGTAGGTTGAGATAGTAACCTGCCAGTAGAGGGTTGATCTGATATGGGTACCTTTTAGTTGAGGGTAACCCTTAGTCCTTCGGAAAATACTTTAGTAGATCCACATAGCTATTGTTAGTACCCGTGGCACGATACTGACACCCTTCTAACTAGGGTCACAGGTTAGACCCCAATTTGCTCATTTTGGGGCATGCCGATTAGATTATATCTCCCACAGTCTCAGTCCAATAATCAACTCAGTAATTTAGTTTCAGTTGCTTGACCATATCATACAAATATAAGTAATTCAGTTATCAAATTTCTGTATTTCAGTTTACAGATTATATTCAAAATATGTATTATGCTTATTCATGCATTCTCAGTATTTTCAGATTTCATGCATTCTATTCAGTACTTCATGTTATGCACTCAGTCAGTTATTACTCTTGTACATGAAACCATGCATATCATCCTACCTCATTTAGCATACCAGTACATTCAAAGTACTGATTGCATATTTTTTTCTTGCACTATGATGTATCATATCATAGGTTTGGATGCTCAGTTCCCGGATCGTGCATAAACCTTTGAGATTATCAGCCGTAGAAGTTGTGAGTCCTCATATTTTGAGGATAGACTATATTTACTTTCATGTTTTTAGTTCAGTAGTTAGTTGGAGTTAGTTGGGGCCTGTCTCATCAACTCTCATTCAGTCAGTTTAGAGGCTTTTGGATATTTCAGACAGTTGTCAGATCTCAGATTTCAGTTGTCATTGTTAGATGTTTTATCATTATTATCAGTTTTGTTTATATATTTTATCAGATTTATTACTTAAAACCTTGTGGCATTCCTCTGCTAAATTCTGCATATGACCTTTGGTTATCAATCTTACTTAGTGCTCACAGCAGGTACCATCTCATAGGTTATCTTGTGGGCCCTCAGGACAGTAAACACCATATGGTGCCCAGGGTATACTCTAGGGGCATTACAAACTTGGTATTAGAGCTAGGTTTTAAAGTGTCCTAGGAAGTATCAATGCCTCGTTAATTAGAGTCTTCTGCATGGGTGTGAAGCACGCCATACTTATGGACAAGAGGCTATGAGGCGTTTAAGGAAAAGTTTCCCTTCTTTCAGTGTTCATGTTGTGTGACTGAGCATGATGCTCATGTTAAACTCTCTGTCTAATCTATTATACCTTCTTTTTAAAGAACATGCCTCCTAGAAAGACAAATGGAAGAAGAAACGTAAACCAGCAAACACCTCCGCCCATTCAGGAAGATCCCCTGAATGAGCGTGTTTCTCATGCAGAGTTCAAAGCTACATTCGCTACTCTAGCTCACTTTGAATAGGATCAAAATGCTCAACCAGCCGTTGTTCCATCTAACCCAGTGGCCAATACTACCGCATCTAGGATTCAAGACTTTACCCAAATAAATCCTCCTCTATTTTTGGGATCTAAATCTGAAGAGGATCCACAAAAATTATTAGACATGGTGCAGAAGGCAACAAATATTATGGGGTTAAATTCTAGTGAGAGTTCTGAATTGGCTACTTACCAGTTGCAAGATGTAGCTCATACATGGTTTAAGTAGTGAGAGGTAGATAGAGAGAAAGATACAGGGCCTATAGAATGGGAGAAGTTTGGTACTGCCTTCTTAGATAGGTTCTTTCCTTTGGAGTTGAGAGAGACTAAGGTATTAGAGTTTATTAATTTGAGGTAGGGCAATATGAGTGTGAAGGAGTATTCCCTCAAGTTTACTCAGTTAGCTTGGTATGCTCCTTATGTGGTAGCTGATAGTAGGTCTAAGATGAGTAAGTTTATTTCTGGAGTATCTGATAGTATGGTCATAGAGTGTAGGACCACAATGCTGATTAAGAAGATGGGCTTTTCTAGGTTGATAGTCCATGCTCAATAGATTGAGGAGTAAAAGACTAAGGAGAGAGATGGGGAGAATAAGAGGGCTAGAATAAGTAGCTTTAATTTCACTCATCCGAGGTCAGAAGGTGGTAACCGTCCTTAATTCTTCCAAAAATATTCAGTCCTAGCTCCATCTTCAGCTAGTGCCCCAGTACCCAAATTCAAAAATAATAATAGGGATAGGGCGCCAGGCTCTAATTCCTAAGGTAGTGTTAATAGTGGTTGTACGAATCCTCTTTGTCAGAAATGTGCTATAAATCATCAGGGTGTTGGTAGAGCCGGTAGTGATGTATGTTTTAGGTGTGGTAAGTCAGGCCACCGAATCAGGGATTGTCCAAAGAGTGGTCAGCATGATTAGTCCAATTATCCCCCAGTTCCAGCCGGCCGCCCGACTTAGTAGGGAGCTTATTCCAGTGCTGTTAGTGGTCAGCGTCCAAACAAATTGTATGCTCTTTAGTCCTGAAATCTTAGCTGAGCCCTTTTCAGTGTCTATCCCAGTAGGTGTCTCTATTGTATCCCAGTGGGTATATATAAGAGCTGCTCCATTATAGTGTCTCAGAAAGTTACTTCAATTGATCTTGTGGAGTTAGAGATGATGGATTTTTACATCATTCTCGGCATGGATTGGCTCCACTCATCCTATGCTTTAGTTGATTGTAGAAATATAGTAGTTCATTTTCAGTTTCCAAATGAACTAGTCCTTGAATGGAGGGGTAGTACTACAACGCTTATGTAACACCCCAAAAATCTATCCTGAGATGTCACACGGTGCTTAGGACCACAAGTGATCCCAAGCTAACCCTTTTATTGGCATAACTCATAAGCAATTGAATAATATGTATAAAATGCTGAATTTACTATGCGGAAACATAAAAATGATGGAATCTGTGAAAATACAATACAAATACCATTTTACATTCTAATACAATCTGAAAAGAGGGACTAAAATTTACATAACTGACTCTAACTGACATCTGTGAAGCCTCTACTATACTGACTATAGATAGCTGGGGTGCGACTCTAACTATAACTAATCAATACATATGAGTAAGAAAGTAAAGTACATAAATGTCATCTAACTATAGTCCCGAAGTAGGAGGACTCATCATCTTCTGGCTGGAATCTGCAACTGTCTGCCCTTACTACAACTTGCACCTAAATTATGAGACAATATAGCACATAAACGTATATGTGGATCAGTACTTTGAGGATGTATTGAGTATATGGGGGTGAAATACATAAGTAAAACATCATCTCATATTCATCATTTATAAAACAATGCATGCTAAATGTAAATAACTCACATAAGCTGGAATATCTGAAATACTAAAATCTGAAATCATGAATAATAAATCACACTTCATAAATCTAGTGAGTCACAATATTCTAAAAGCTGTGCTAATATTCTGTCTATAAATCATACTGCCTTAGTGTAAAGAGAGCTCATTCTAAAATCTAAAATCTGAAACTTGGACTCTGTAAATATAATCTTTCTGTAAAGCATAATCTGAAATAAAATCGTGAGCCTTTACACTTAGTTTTCTGAAAACTTTCCTATTACTCTTCTGTTCTAAAATCTGTAGTCTGAAAGCTTTAAAACTTTAAGAAAAACACTTTATCTGAAGGGGGGTTCTCTTAATCAACATAAACCATGTGAGCTACATGGAGTCCAATGTCTTGTCCTCTTAAGAAAGAAATCTCATATCGGGGAGAGGCGTTATACTCTTTCCAGGGAGTATAACCTACCCATGTGATCGATCACAAGCTAAATTTGTAATCCATATAGAAATGGAAATAATCTAATAATCTGTACCTATGTTGGCTATAAAGTTCTGCGGAAGTAGGATGCGCTAAACTCACACTTCCTGCTTGGTGCTAAATACTACTTGCTTTTTATTTTCTCCACTCATTCTATTGGAAATCCACTTTAAAACGAGCATAAGGGTTTATCTAAAACAAATTATGCAATCAGCTGAGTAAATCTAAAATAAAACTCTTCTGAGTTCTGTAATATGTAATAATCTGTAAAGTGGATTCATAGCTAAACTGAGGATCAAAGGATCAAAGATTTTTTTGAAAATCTGTAAATAATCTGTTTATAAGATGCTTAAAGCATCATCTTTCTTAAAATCATAAAATCAATCTTGGAAAAATAGTTCATGCTTCAATCTCATGTTAAAATATCATAATATTCATGCTTGGTAATGTAAACATTCATAATTCAACTTAAAATCTGGAAATTTTAGCAATAGCATGAAAATCTGAACATAATCATGTAATTCAACTTCAAATCATCGAAAATCTCATAATCTTGTAAACAACATTAATGGGCATAAATCCTGACTTCAATTTCATGAAAAATCATATAAAATTCAGTAAATTTGTAATTAAAATAAGTTTTGGGCACAAGGATGAATGGAGTATCCTTGTTCATAACCCCACATACCTTAATTGATGATCTTAGATGAAAAGCTTGAATCTTGGATTCCTATGATGCTTTTGAAGATGAGTTCTTGGAGTTCTTGAATATCTTGTCTTGGGAATCCTCAATTTAAAGCTTTCTTGGAGAATCTATGGTGGAATTTGGTTTCTTGGAGAAGGGGCTTTCGATTTCTAGGGTTTTGCTTTTGAAGAGAATGGTGAATAATGAGCATAGTGCTTAGAATAAGCTTAAATATTATGTTAGGACGGATTGGGGCCTTTGAAATTGACCAAAATTCCCTTTTTAAACTTTAAGTTGGAACTAAAAAATGCAATATTTTCCCTGATTTGGTTGGCCACAGTGACGCGTCACAATCGCGGTGGCTCACTGAAAAAGGATGACTAGGAAATGAGGGACCTCCGTGATGTGGAGCTATCGTGTTATCCCACTGGATTTTGACAATTGGGACCTAGAACTTCAACGCGATGCACCACCATCGCGGTGCCCTATAGTAATGCCAATTTGGCCTTCTGCACAACGCGCCATCATCGCACCGGTCTACTGGAATAGGACAATTGGGAATTTGGCCTTCTCCGTGATGTACGACTATTGTGGAGGGACACTAGAATTGACGATTGTCATTATGCTCATCTCCGCGATGCGCCAAGTGCCTAGATGGTACACTGTTAACTTAAAAATGTTATAACTCCTTCACCGAGTGTCGGATTTGGATGAATCTTATATCGATGGAAAACTTATTCAATTTAGCACACAAAAGAAAGTCTAATTATGGAAAATACCACATAAAATAAAAAAGTTATTCATCTTTGAAGAAAATCTTAGACATTCTAGGGACGATTTTAAGCTAGGAAAAGTATGGAGTATTACAATATCTCCCCTTTAGGAACATTCATCCTCGAATATGGCTAATTAGACTGAAATTACTGAGGAATCTGATGGTATAAGCTATCATGCACAACTTAAATAAACTATATGTCTGAATCCCAACGTAGTGGGCTACTGAACTGATCTGTAAGTGCATGAACTTTCATAAAAATAGTTATATGGCTGAGATCGAATTGGGAGGGTCAACTCAGGGGTAACAATTTCTTTAGTCCGGATTTGATTTCGTGAGGAAAAAGATGAGAGGTTTAAGACATAAAAAACTCGGGGCATTATAATATCTCCCTCTTGGGATCATTCGTCCCCAAATGATATTGACTTAGTTGAGATACTAGTAAAATACTGAGATGATACGTCGAATGCTTATGAATTGAATCATTACTTAATATCTGAATCTGAAACTGATGCATGATGCATATACTGACATGGATCTGCAATTTACATAGATGCGAACAAACTATCTCTTGAAATGGACATACTCATAAAATTTTAGGTAGCAAGACTAGACTAAATTGGAAGATGGAAAACTAAGGAAATTTGTCTGTCAGACTGTTAAGCTGGATTGTTGTCTATACGAACTGAATCATACCAAATGCTTATATCCTGATGGAGTATTTCTCCAATAATTTTCTAAGAAACTCTAATGATATTAAGGAGTAAGGAACTTTGGGAATGTTCTGAAAAAAACATCTGAATAAGGAAGTACAACATTGCTACAGCTCTATAGCATGGAACATAAACTTATAAATCATAAGCCAGGGTAGAATTTCTGGGGCTTAAGCAATGCAACTTCTTATTTTCAAACTTAGTAACACCTCACAAGTTCTCCATAAACTATACTATCCCCCTTGAAAGACCATATTCACTTGATTCAACTTTTAATTCTCACATGGCATTGATAAATCTATCTACTAAAGTCTAAACTGAACTAAATGCTCTCATTGGGGTCAAGCCTAACTTGAAATCACAAGGTACTGCACATAACGCCATAATACTAGTCTTGAACCATGGATTCAATACCTCAAGTGTTGTCATAACTTCTCACCTATAGGATAATTCTCCTTACAACTTTAATAACTAAATTCAACTTCCAACTAGAAATTTGTTAGTGCACAACACACCTATCCCCATATATACTAGCATAACATCCAAGCCTATCTTCTTAACCACATGTGCATTTCTAAACAAATACCCATAAGATCATCTTTCTCATATTCTATAATACCTCTATCAATAACAACTTCCATACACTATTCAATTCTTAGCAAGACACACATACAAATTTTCTCAACTAACCAAATCATACACAAAAATCTTCACCTCAATATTTTCCACCTATAGACTTACATAAAAAAAGCATACAACTATTTTTTTCTCCAATATAACACATTCACTCTCTCTTATCTACATAATATCATCACTCTCTTGACCTAAGAGAGGTCACTGAAAGGCTGAAATGCTAGGGTCTGAAATATGAAGAGATACTAAGCAGAACTTGACACTTTACTGAGGCCTGAGGAATAGAGTATTCACGTCATGGATTTATTAAGGAGATCTAATCTGAGGACATACATTATATAAATTTGAATTTCACTAATCGTTAAGAGTGTTGCATGAGTACTGGAACTGAACATACTGTATAGCATGAGTACATGAGTCATGATCTGCATGACCTAAATTTTGGAGTTCATAACTTATGAAATGTGATTCCAACTGCTGGATGAAATGGAACTCCTCTTACTAGGAACTGAGAGAGTACATAAATCTCTATTATACGCATGAACATGAGCTATGGGCATGGAACTGACATGTGAGGCATGAGTAGATATTGGAAAAACTAAAGTACGAAACTTTGTACTGAGATGAGAATGGGTTGAGAATCATCCTCTCTTACTGACTTTCTATATTACACTAGAATAACTTTCTAGAATTTGGAAGTCTGACTTGGTTACTCATTCTATCATCTCCCCCTTTATATTTAAGCCATCACTCTAAGTCTATGAACTACTAAATAAACTTCAGTCTAAACTGCAATCATTTTACTCTAGAGTCTGGGGTATAATTAGTACACATAAAACTAAACTTACTCTGAAAGACTACACCTGAAAGTGTAAAACCCATTTCCAATACTTCTTCCGAGGTACAACTCTATCTTTCTATAGCCCTCACTAGTCGTCATATAATATCTTGAATACTTGCTAACTTAGAATCTTTACTTAACAGGTATATTAAGGCCCCAAATAACTCCCATCTATTAGACAAATCAAAATAATCTATGCCGATTGAAATTTTGATAAGAATGTTGCTTTAGTTAACTTCAAACAAGCATATCTTTTTCTCTACTCAGAATCTTCCAGTTCAAGACCCATCAGGTTGTATGAAATTGAATTAGGTTTCCAACGATATCAATTTTAGCTAAATTCAATACTCGATTGAGAAGTTATGGCAATTTTAGTCAGAGTAGTAGAAGTACCGCGTCATAGTGAAGGACAAATTCATAATTGTCCGATTTCTAGTGTAGCACCGTGATTAGCCCGCATCGTGGTGGAGTTCCAATTCACATTCGTCCTTTTCCAGTAAAACACCGTGATGGCACCACGTCATGCCAAGGTGCAATTTCACGATCGTCTATTTTCTAGTGACGCGCCGCGATGGCACCGTGTTGTGCCAAGGTGCAATTTCACACTCGTCCTTGGACTATACTTATAGTGAAATTCCAGTGACTCACCATGTTAGCACCGCGTTGTAGTGATGGTCAAAATTGGGATTTTCAGTAACAAAAGTTAAATTTCTCCCAAGGGCAATTTGGTCTTTTTCCCATGACCCCAATCCGTAAAAGCACGGGATTAACGCCCTAATAGCTTATTAGGTGATTATTTTATTCAATTTCTCCCAAATCAAAAGTAGTCTCTTTCAAGAACAAACCCTAGCCTTCAAAATTCAAGATCAAGTCTCTACAATTACCAATATCAATGCTACGACTTAAAAACCTTGATTTTTTCTCTCTAAAAAATCTCTCCCTTCTCTCTAAGAATTTCTCAACTGATTTCCACCAGAATGGCTTTCCAACTACTGGTGGAACTTTATCGGCCATCGGATTGTACTCAAGAGGCCCTCACTAATATTGCGCACCTAACCCAACAAGAATCTGTAGCTAAATTGACCTACAACACTGCGAGATTAAGTAACAAAATAACGATCTCTAAGTCAATTTTAGATGAATAGTGGAGTAGTGTTCAATAATTTATTTCCCTAGTGAATTCGAGTGTTCTTCAAATATTTCCAAGTGGTGGAAATGTTAACAATGATCAAGTTCCACCTAGGAATGCAGAATTAAACATTTCTATTAACCAAAATTAGAATCCTAAAATGGACAATGTAGACGCAATTGCAATAAACCCAAAAAAGATTCAAATTCAAAATTGAGTTACTGTGATACAAAGGGGTCACGATTCAGCTATGAGGATTAAAAGAGGAGGTCTTAGCTCCCCTACCCAAAAAAATTCTGATCAGTTGGGCATAAATGAAAGCTCCGACAATGCGATAGTTTCCGGCGACGTGGTTCCAGTGGGTTAAATGGGGAAAAGTCAACATCAAAATGTTCAACATGATAACACGAACATACCTAATTCAAAATTCCCAATTTATGAGGCTCCAATCAATCCTAATTTGAGAATTAGTGGAGAGCATATTGCGGCAAAGGACCTAGAATTTTGATCTCAAATTCGATCAATTTCTTACCAAGTTTTAGTTGAGTTGAATAATGATATTGGTAGAGAAAATCAAGGCACCCAAACCACTTTGTTCTCAGTTCAAATTTTACATGGTGATATCGACAACATTGCCGAAAAAGGTCAGAATTCCGATGACAATAATCTTCCCGGCGAATGAAAAAATTGGCATTGCCAATCGATTGAGGGTGAGGTAAGGAATGGTAAAATCACAAAAGTCCCAATTTTTAATTCTCCTAAAGTTTCCAATTTTGAAATTAGGGTTCCTAGCCCTAAATTGATGAATTTTGAACAAAATGATAATTCCAAGAAATTGATTAAAAATTCACAACATAATTTGCTTGGAAATGATAAGAGGGGTGTTGTTGATTTAAAATCACTATTAGAAGCTGATCATAACTCTTATGATATTGGTTTATCAATTATTACACATGCCAATTTGGTCGGAAATGGTGTTTTGGTGCATATGAATCAAATCGAGCAGCTGAATTTGACTGTAAAGCATATGGAGAACATGAAATTTGCAAAAGCCACATCAAATTATCCCCAAGGATCATCTAATTTAGAAAATAAGGTTTTGGTAAATTTGGGTACTATTCAAGAATCTGATGACAAGTTTCTGGTACAAGCAGTTCGGATGGTGATGATAAAGTTTCTTTAAATGATAATTTAGGTGATGATCAGGCTAAGGATTTTATGACTAAGGGTAGTCAAGAAAATAACCAGAGAGCTGGTGATAAGGATTCTGCAAATGAATCCACAAACTATGCTATTATTCATGATTCTGATGATGCAAATTCTGGAGAATGTGATCATAATGAGGTTGCTAATGATGTTTCTAGTTCCAAGTTGAAGGTTTCTTCGGGCGAGTATGCTGATAACAATTTTTCTAATGAGAAAAGTAAGAAGTTGCAATCTAATGGTGTTAAGAAAGGCAAAAATATTCAGAAAAATGTTGCTGAGAGAGTTGGTCAGGTTAATAAATCTTCTCATGATGCTCCTAAGTTCATTCCTTTTGTTCCTAATAGTGCTCCTATGGTGGTGTCGAATAACTTTAGGAATGCTGAGAGAGATGATCCCAAAACCACTGGTTTTATAGATAAACCCAAGGAGGCAGATGATAATCCAAAAATGGATAGCAAAAATTAGCCCCCACATAATGCTTGGAACAACAAAGTCCCTGGTCCTAATGCTCCTATTATTTCTCATGCATTGGTGACTAAATTAAGAGCGCAAGAGGCTATGAAGGTATCTGTTATTGAGATTAGTCCTCCAAAAATTACTACCAAGAAGGGACTGCCAGCAGTTGTTTTTAAACTTGAAGATTTTAAGCAAAAATTAGCTGCAGATGTAAATATACTGTGATTGGGAAATTTACCATTACAATGTCCAAGATGGACATTATCAAGAAGAAATTTATTCTTCAAACTGAGCACAAAGGTACTATCAAGTTGACTCATTTAAATTCTAAACATCTATATATTGACTTGGACAATAAATATGATCATTCTACGGTGTGGTCAAAAGGAAAAATGTATATCGAAGGGCAAATGATGAGATTATAGATATGGACACCCACTTTTAAACATGAAATCGAAACCCCTTTGGTTCCTATCTGGGTTGTTCTACCTGAACTTCCATGGCATTGCTATTGTCTGGAAGTTTTAGCTTCTTTAATATCCGTAATTGATAAAACCTTGTTCGTTGACCCGACAACTTACAGGAAGACTAGAGGAAGTATAGCCAAAGTTAAAATTCAGGTTGATCTCACTAAAAATAGACCTCCTGATATTTGGATGGGATATGATAAAGATGAAAATGGTGAATGTAGATGGAAAAATGTGCAATATGAAGGGGTTCCTGATTATTGTTCATATTGTAAACACCAAGGTCACACACCTGTAGCATGCACTGTTAAAAGAAGAGATAATGAAACAAGAAGAAAATGGGAGATGGAAGAAGTTGAAAAACAATATCATATGTAGGGTATTATTTAGAACAATAAAGAAAAACAAGTGCAAAATCAACAGGTTCCTAACAAACAACCAGATCCCTATTACAACAAAGATGCTAAAAATACTCCTGAACAAGATCAATGGTAAATTCAGAAAGGAAGGAACAAGAGAAATAATCAACAACAACAGCAGGTACAACAACATATACAATAGCAAGGACAAAACTAACAACAACAGCTGATCCAGTAACCTCACCAATAGCAGGTTCAACAACAACAACATCACCTGGTACAACAACAACAACATCAGCAGGTCCAATAACAAAATAAAGGTAATTTACAACATCACAATCATGGTAAGACACAACAAGTGTATAGACCAATATGTCCACAGCCTCCAAAGGGTATAAAACAACAAGTTCAAGTACAACAACTGACAAGTAAAAATGCTACCTTTATTAATCAACAACCCTAGAATTGTAATGTTGATTCTGGAGTCCAGAATCAACAACCCCAATCCCAACAATCTACTATTATTTATGTTAATCCCAATCCCTAAAATCCTAGTAAAAATGTTACTATTCAAGCTCCCAACAAGGTAAAATAGATTACGGGAAATGTGATCAACAAAGCTGATGGAGCATTGCAATATCACAGTCATAATGATGCTGATAATATACCCATAAATAGGACCATAGATATTGACTCAATGCTCTAAAAAACCCACCCCAATAATTTTAATATGCAAACAGGTGATGTGGCTGAATTGGAAAAAAATCAATCTCAAAAGTGTGGGAATGCAGAAAATGTCCTTGAAAGGACCTCAGGTATTAACTCAATGCTCCATCAACCCCACCCCATAGTTTTTACAAAAAATAAAGCTAATAGAGGTGAGGATCGTGTGAAGGAGAAAGACACTAACATGTAGAAAGGGGTTTCCAGGGGAAAGAGTGTTAATAATATGGTTGACCCTAGGAGTGACTTTAGAGCCCCTACTACCACTGTTGCTTCTGATTTTAATGTTAAAATACTTGATGCTACTGATCAGATTCCTGCAGATGGTACTTTCGGTAATATTCCTGAACAAGACTTATATAAGGTCAATAGAGACCCTGCTGATAATATTCACGATAGTTAGATGGATGAACATGGTTTTATACTGAAAAAATATCAGAGGGATGGTATGGTTTATGTAAATATGAAGTTGTAGAATATGATAGTGATGAGCCTCAGAAGGGTGCAGAAAGTCTTTTAACTGATGCTATTGGAGGGGTACACAAAGCTCCTAATAATAAATCTTCTGCCTGGTTGAGCAAAAAGAGAAGAGTTGCTATTAAGATATAACAGAAAGCAGAGAAAATAAATAATATATAGAGGGGGAACTACCTAGAGCCTAAAGGTTCTGATAAACCTTCTCAAAATGTTCAATCTGTAGCAAATTCCAAAAATTATGTACCTTGAATGTTGTTCCTAAATTTACTACTGATATGCAAGATAACTATAGGGTTATTAATTTAGAAGATGAGGTTGATTATGATAATGTACCTATTGGTAAAGATGAGCAGGAAGAAGAGAACAGTGAACACTTATTCAAAACTTTTGATCTTTCTATGGATACAGGTATTCATGAGTAAATTTAGTGAGTCACAGACAAGCAAGGATTATCCCCAAAAAGACAGAAACACAAAACCAAATTCTACAGAAGTACCTCTACAAGTAAGTCTGCTAACAGTGAGAGAGGGGTTCTCACTAGGTCTCAAGACAAAGGTTTATTATGATTAGCAAACTCATTTGGAATGCCAAGGGTATTAATACCCAAGGGGAAATGGAAAGACTCAAACCTCTCATTCATATCCATCATCTCTCTCTTATTATCATTCTTTAACCTTTTTTTAATAATTCTCAGCTTCACAATTTCAGAATTTAATTAAACATAAAGAAGGCAACCTACAATGCTAATGGAAAGATATGGATGTTTTGGACTCATGACATCAATGTGATATTGTAGAATCTGATGAGCAACAAATCACTTGCGTTATAAATCATGTGAGGTTGAGTCATTCATAAATAATGACCTTTATGTATGCCAAATGCCAGGACAGTTTAAGAAGACCTCTTTGCGATAGGATGTTACATTTTTCTTCTCTTAATATGCCTTGGTGTGCTGTAGGTGATTTCAACATGATTACTTCTATTGATAAAAATTTGAGGGGTCTTACTTACGACATGAGAAAGAGCTTTAATTTTATTAGGGTTATTGAAGCTTGTGGTATGATAGATATTGTTTTTAGTGATCAATTATTCACCTGGTTCAACTTAAGAGGGATCAATTTTAGAATATGGAAGAGGTTGGATAGAGCCTTAGTCACTGATGCTTGGCTAAAGAAAATCACCCTTACTACTAACACTCATCTTTCTTCTGTGGGTTCTGATTATTGTCCTATTTTGTTAAAAATGCAAGAAAGACATGAGAATCACATAAAATACTTTAAGTTCTTAAATTGTTTGGTTGATAACAAATCTTTCTTGAAAGCAATTGAGAACTGTTGGAGCATGCCTTGTGAGGGTGATCCTATGTGGATTTTTCATCTAAAAAGGAAAAGACTAACCAACACTCTTAGTCACTAGATGATACAGTTGGGACAGCCTCCACAGGTACACGGCCTTTCACACGAAGCCAAGCTCGGGAATTACAAAAACTCCAAGCTTTGTTCATGCAAATGGCCGTGTGTGAGTTGGTGATTGAACCAACCAAGGACCTAAACATTTTTATGTGTGAAGAGAGGTCTTAATGTGTAATAAACTACTCTCCAAGGTTGGCACAAGAAGCAAGGGCGGATGGGTCATTTTACCCCTTTTGTTTGTAGTATAAATAGAACATGTTAGAGAGTTATTCCTTAGTTTTTGAATGCTGATTTTGTAACCTAAAAACACTAAACATTTCGGCTCTCTCTTCCACTCTTAGAAGCCGTCCCTATTATCTCACAAGTAGAGGGATACTTGTGTTGTCTCTTTGGCTAGAAACAAGGGTTTTGAGGTCGTTGAGTGCCTCTTGGTCCTCGTAAGAACTTGGTGTTTATATTCATTAGACTTAGGGTCCTCTCTTGATGATAGGGTTCTTAGTTTCTTGAATGTTATATGTCAAGTTATCTATCTTTCTTTATCTTGTTGTTGATGTTGATTTTGTTATCTTAAAGTCTAGTGAAGCCGTGTGGGGCTCTTTTCGATTCACTAGCATTGTTATCTATCTTGTTGTTCTTATGTTGTTGGACTGAAATCCGAGCCTACTTGAAGCACTTGGTGTTGTTGGTTTGATTTTTTATCATTTGGTATCAAAGCGAGACCGGTTGTGTTCCAACATAACCCATCTTGGGCTAGTTCACGACTTAAACAAACAACACCAAAAAGAAATTCTGAAAATCTGTCCATTAAAAGTTGAAACCAAGAATGATGTTGTATGTTTAGATCTAGGTGTTATTTTGCTTGTTTAGTGAGTTTCTAGTGTTGGTTTCTTTCTCACCAACACTAAGGTGTCTAGATCCAAAAGTTGAGCTTGAAAACTTGAACATTGTGTAGTGACTTGAAGTGGCCGAAAGTTGTATGTTGTTGATAACCAAAAGAAAAATCGGTGGTTGTGTGTTTATGTGCTAAAGAAGTTGATGAAATTTGTTGAGGTGTTCATCTTTTGAACTTGTTCATCTTGTTCATCTTGTTGTGTGCTCACGTTGTAAGACAAGCTATAAAGTTGTTGTGAAAGACTTGCACCCATCACCTTCTAGTCTTGTCAATCACTTTTCCCTAATTCAAGGAGCCTTGTTTTGTGGGATTAGTCAACCAAACCTCACTTTCTTGAGTTTGAAAAGGGTGAAATACTACAAGATTTTACTTTTCCCACCAAAACACTTTGCAAACTATAACAAGTTGTGTGAATATTAAAACAAAAAAAAAAAAAAAAAAGAGAAGAAGAACGTGTGGAACCATTGCATGCTGCCACGTCACTATAAGCTGAACTTAGGATATTCTTTGGTTGCTAATTGTTGATCCTTGGTTTCCCTTACTTGGTCCTAGAACTAATTAACAAACTAGTACATTCCTACTAGGTTTTCAACTAGTTCCTTGAACCGTTTGTTCGTGTCAACGATTATTTGAGTGCTTTTATTCGTTTGAATGAATTGCTGATTTTTGACTCTAGTCCGGCAAGAATTCTTTGAGTCTTCAAACAAGAATCCATTCCGGATAAGAGCTTACTCATACCTTAAAAATTTCACGGTTACTAGCCAATTATACAACACTTGTGGAACACGAACTTGTGGTGAACTAAAGCGGATAATATCTTGACAATGGAAGGAGCTACGTCTCATAATGTGGATACTAATGCCCTTGATTCTATGAGGGTCACTCTTGAGGCCGTTACCCGGACACTTGAAAGGTTGAATTCGGAATTTGGGGCCGTGAGAGGGGACTTGGCAGCAATAAAGGGGGAAGTGTCGACTATTAGTGGGAGATTAGAAAAAGTGGAGAGTCAAAGGAACTCTCGTCCTTCTACTCTTCTACATGTATCTACCAATGGTCATGATAGGACCTCCTCCGCAACCATCACCCCCGAAACAGTCCACCAAATGCTAAATGCACCCCAGGCTCCACTAAATACCGCAAGCCAAACTACCTATTTTCCTCCAAACCGAGACCCCACTAGACCACTACATTTCCAAGCCCCTCCAATTCCACAAGAGGGATTTGGACGCCAAGTACCTCCACTAAATCCGAACCCTCCATTCCAAGCTCCAATAAAGGGGGAAGTGTCGACTATTAGTGGGAGATTAGAAGAAGTGGAGAGTCAAAGGAACTCTCGTCCTTCTACTCCTCTACATGTATCTACCAATGGTCATGATAGGACCTCCTCCGCAACCATCACCCCCGAAACAGTCCACCAAATGCTAAATGCACCCCAAGCTCCACTAAATACCGCAAGCCAAACTACCTATTTTCCTCCAAACCGAGACCCCACTAGACCACTACATTTCCAAGCCCCTCCAATTCCACAAGAGGGATTTGGACGCCAAGTACCTCCACTAAATACGAACCCTCTATTCCAAGCTCCATTAACCCAAAGACCGCAAATTCTAAATCCTCCGAATCAAAACGGCCAAGGCCGACCAGCCCACTTTGAAGGATATGGTAGAGAGGAGTATGAAGGAGATGGAGCCTTTGATGATGCTTATATGAGGGAGGAGGAGTTAAGAGGGGGTCTAGGAGAACTTAGGAGATACCGGGGGTATGGAGATAGGGGAAACCGACACCAAGAGAGAGACGTAGGCATCAACACCATCAAGTTGAGCCTACCCATCTTTAAGGGTGAAAGTGACCCCGAGACCTACTTAACTTGGGAATCGGCTTGTGACAAAGTTTTCCAAGTTAATGACATCTCGGAAGAAAAGAAGAGTTGCTACGCTATAGCTCACCTCGAGGGCTATGCTAACACTTGGTGGGAGTATGTTAAACGATTTGGTAATGAATTAGTTGATGGGCAGCCACCACCTTGGTATCGGTTGAGGTATTTGATGAGACAACGATACCTTCCCGAGAGATATCGTCATGAGTTGCTTGCTAGATTATATGGCTTGCGGCAAGGAGGCAAGAGTGTGATGGCCTATTTTGACGAGTTCCAACAACTCATGTTGAAACTTGATCATCATGGGGAGCAAATCAGTCACGACATCATTTGGTTCAAGTGTGGGTTGAACAAAGAGATCTCCACTCATTTGACCCTTCACCGGTTTGAAACCATTGACGGTATATTCCAAGCGGCCCTTGAGATTGAAAGGGAACTTAAGGAGAGATCATCCTTCAAGGCAAGGGTACAAACCCCCTCGGGTTGGCCAAAACAAGGACCAACCCGCCCCTACGAAGCTGCCCGAGTCCAAAACAGTCCCTAAATTCCCTCCGAAACCGGAGGCTCACAAATATCCCAACCCAAAGGGGTTCCAATGCTTCAAGTGCCAAGGTTGGGGGCATAAGGCCAATGAATGTCCGAACCGGCGCAATGTGATCCTACGAGAAGGGAAAGTATACTACCTTGGTGAGGAGGTGGTTTCCGAAAGGAGGGAGGATGAGGCCGAGCCTCAAGATGGAGAGGGAGCTGAAAATGGGCCGGATGATGATGAATTAGATGATAGCGAAGATGTCTATCCACAAGAAGGGGAGTGTGTGGTTCCAAACTTTGTGGTTAGACGTGTCATGATTAGTAAGGCGATAGATGACCCGAGTCAAAGGGAAAATCTATTCCATACTAAGTGTCTTGTAAAGGGGAGTGTGTGCACCTTGGTGATTAATAGTGGTAGTTGTACAAATGTTGCGAGCCATGCTATGGTAAATTTCTTGAAGCTACCAACTACACTACACTACACACTAGTCCTTACAAGCTACAATGGTTGAACGATTGTGGTGAATTAAAGGTCATAAGGCAATGTGTGATTCGGTTTAAGGTGGGAAACTACCACGATGAAGTGCTTTGTGACGTGATCCCAATGCAAGCATGTCACTTGTTGTTAGGTAGACCATGGCAATATGATAGGTCTACTAAACACGATGGGAGGTCCAACCGGTATACGCTTGAGAAGGAAGGCCGAAAGGTCACACTTCATCCTCTTTCACCCTCCCAAGTAAATGAGTGGCATCAAAAGATGAGAGAGTTGAAGGGAAAGGGGAAGGAATCCGGAAAGGGAGAAAAGGGGGGGAATGCCGTAGGTGAGGAAGTAGGGACATCCGAGGCTGTCCCAACGACAAGGGAGATGGAAAACGTAGTGATGTTGGCTAGGAGGAAAGAACTCTTCGTGGACCATGATGAAAACAAGCCGATGTTACTTTTGGCCCATTGTTTTAATACTAACCCCACTAATTCTTCCATTTCCCCTTTGATTTCTTTTGTGTTGCAGGAGTATGAAGATGTATTTCCTCAAGAACTTCCGCAAGGATTGCCCCCACTTCGGGGAATTGAGCACCAAATTGATTTGGTGCCGGGTTCACAACTTCCAAACAAACCGGCCTATAGGAGCAATCCCATGGACACTAAGGAGCTTGAAAGACAAGTTGAGGAGCTTCTCAACAAGGGATACATCAAGGAAAGCATGAGTCCGTGTGCTGTTCCGGTGCTTTTGGTACCGAAGAAGGACGGAACTTGGCGCATGTGCGTCGATTGTAGAGCCATCAACAAAATCACTATAAGGTATCTTCATCCAATCCCTAGACTAGATGATATGTTAGATGAGCTCCACGGATCTTGTTTGTTTTCTAAAGTGGACCTTAGGAGTGGCTATCACCAAATTCTCATGCAACCCGGTGATGAGTGGAAGACCGCATTCAAGACCAATTTGGTCTATATGAGTGGCTGGTCATGCCCTTCGGCCTTACCAATGCTCCTAGCACCTTTATGAGGCTAATGAATCATGTAATGAAGCCTTATATTGGAAAGTTTGTGGTGGTTTACTTTGATGATGTGTTGGTGTATAGTAAATCTATTGATGATCATGTAATGCATTTGAGATGTGTGTTTGATGTGCTCCGAAAGGAGAAGCTGTATGCCAACATGGAGAAGTGTTCTTTTGGTGTTGATAAAGTTATATTCTTGGGTTTTGTCGTGAGCTCAAGGGGTGTGGAAGTGGACGATTCCAAGATAGACTCTATTCGAAGTTGGCCGACCCCTAAAACTATTGGAGAAATCCGAAGTTTCCATGGGTTGGCAAGCTTTTATAGGAGGTTTGTCAAAGGATTTAGTTCCATAGCAGCCCCCTTGACCGAGGTAATTAGAAAGGACGGACCCTTTAAATGGGGTGATGAGCAGGCTAGGGCTTTTGAGGCCTTGAAAGCTACGCTCATCTCGGCGCCTTTATTGCAATTGCCCGATTTTGATAAGATGTTTGAAGTAGAGTGTGATGCTAGTAAGGTTGGCATCGGGGCTGTTTTGATGCAAGAAGGTAAGCCCGTTGCTTATTTCAGTGAAAAGCTCAAAGGGGCAACTCTTAATTACTCAACTTATGATTTGGAGTTGTACGCCCTTGTCAGAGCTTTGGGAAATTGGCAACATTATTTGTGGCCTAAGGAGTTTGTGATACGAACGGATCATGAGTCGTTGAAACACCTTAAGAGCCAAGACAAGTTTAATAGGCGTCATGCTAAGTGGATTGAGTTCATCGAGACTTTCCCTTATGTAATTCATTACAAAAGGGGAAAGGAAAATGTTGTTGCCGATGCCTTGTCTAGGAAGCATGTGCTTGTTGCTACCTTGTCTTCGAAATTAATCGGTTTTGAGAGCTTGCGGTTGTTGTATCCCGAGGATCCTACCTTTGCTCCTATTTTTAGGGAATGCGAAGAGTGGGGAAGGGACCGTTGGCTTAAGGAGAATGACCATTCCTCCTACTCTCGGTTCGATGGGTATTTGTTCAAAGGGAGGAGGTTGTGTGTTCCTTCTAGTTCTTGGAGGGAATTATTTGTGAGGGAGGCCCATGACGGAGGCCTCATGGGGCACTTTGGGGTAGACAAGACCCTCGGAATCTTAGAGGAGAACTTCTATTGGCCCAAAATGCGCAAAGACGTCGCTAAAATTTGTAGTCAATGCGTGGCCTGCCGGAGTGCGAAATCTCGTCTCGTACCTCAAGGATTATACACCCCACTCCCTACTCCCCTTAGACCTTGGTTGGACATTTCGATGGATTTTGTTTTGGGGCTGCCAAGGACTAGAAAGGGCCGAGATAGCATTTTTGTTATTGTTGATAGATTCTCTAAAATGGCTCATTTTATTCCATGTGCTAAAACCGAGGATGCTCGTAGTGTAGCTTCATTATTTGTGGAACATGTTGTAAAGCTTCACGGGGTACCGAGGACTATTGTGAGCGATAGGGACTCCAAGTTCCTAAGTCTCTTTTGGAAGTCCATGTGGGGTAGGCTTGGAACGAAGATACTTTTCTCCACGTCTTGCCACCCACAAACCGATGGCCAAACGGAGGTAGTAAATAGAACCTTAGGGTCTATGCTACGTTCTATGGTTAAAGGTAAACTGACTTCATGGGAAGATCACCTACCCTTGGTGGAATTTGCATACAACCGGGTAATACATTCGAGCACGGGAATGACTCCCTTTGTATGTGTTTACGGCCTGAATCCCCTTACCCCTTTAGATCTCACTCCTTTGTCTAGTGATCTCATGACCAGCTTAGATGGAAATAAAAGAGCCGAGGCAATGAAGAAAATGCATGAGACGGTGCGGATCAAGCTTGAAAAGAAGAACCAAGAGGTTGCAAAAAGGGTAAACAAAGGGAGAAGAAGGCTTGTGCTTGAACCCGTAGATTGGGTGTGGGTCCATCTTCGAAAGGATCGGTTTCCAGCTCAAAGGAAGTCCAAATTGCTGCCAAGGGGTGATGGTCCTTTCCAAGTACTTGAGAGAATCAATGACAACGCCTACAAGATTGACCTTCCACCGGAATATCAAGTGCACAACACTTTCAACGTTGGTGATCTCTCCCTCGTGGATGCGGTTGAAGATGACCAAATGCTTAATTTGAGGTCAAATTCCTCTCAAGATGGAGAGGATGATACGGTTGGGGCAGCCTCCACAGGTACACGGCCTTTCACACGAAGCCAAGCTCGGGAATTACAAAAACTCCAAGCTTTGTTCATGCAAATGGCCGTGTGTGAGTTGGTGATTGAACCAACCAAGGACCTAAACGTTTTTATGTGTGAAGAGAGGTCTTAATGTGTAATAAACTACTCTCCAAGGTTGGCACAAGAAGCAAGGGCGGATGGGTCATTTTACCCCTTTTGTTTGTAGTATAAATAGAACATGTTAGAGAGTTATTCCTTAGTTTTTGAATGCTGATTTTGTAACCTAAAAACACTAAACATTTCGGCTCTCTCTTCCACTCTTAGAAGCCGTCCCTATTATCTCACAAGTAGAGGGATACTTGTGTTGTCTCTTTGGCTAGAAACAAGGGTTTTGAGGTCGTTGAGTGCCTCTTGGTCCTCGTAAGAACTTGGTGTTTATATTCATTAGACTTAGGGTCCTCTCTTGATGTTAGGGTTCTTAGTTTCTTGAATGTTATATGTCAAGTTATCTATCTTTCTTTATATTGTTGTTGATGTTGATTTTGTTATCTTAAAGTCTAGTGAAGCCGTGTGGGGCTCTTTTCGATTCACTAGCATTGTTATCTATCTTGTTGTTCTTGTATTGTTGGACTGAAATCCGAGCCTACTTGAAGCTCTTGGTGTTGTTGGTTTGATTTTGTATCACTAGTCCTAGAAGGAGTTTGGTGATATTTATGCTAAAGTGAAAGAGTATGAAGATAAGGTTAGAACTGATAAAAAAGAGCTGATTCATAACCACACTGATGAGAATAGTATTAATTTGCACTATTTGAATGCTGAATATATCAGGTTTCTTAAGCTAGAAGAGTCATTTCTCTAGCAAAAAGCCCAATTACATTGGTTCAAAGATGGACATGCTAATTCTAGACATTTTCATACTTTAATCAGAGGTAGGATAAGGAAGTTATTTATCCACAAAATCAAGAATGAAGAAGGCAATTGGGTACAAAAAAGGTAAAATTACTGTAGATTCCTTTGAATATTTTCAAGAGATATTCATCGGTAAAGAGGAAGTGATACCTGAAGATTACCTCAATTGCATTCCCAGAATAGTTGCAGTAGGTCCTGATGGCATGAATGACATTTTTTTTCAAACCTGTTGGCATATTATTAAACATGACCTCTTAAAAATGGTTTAAGCTTTCTTTTGTGGTCATACTATGCCTAAATATTTTTTGCATGCTTGTTTGGTATTACTCCCAAAGGTAGACCATCGTAATAAACTTTCAGAATATAGACCCATAAGCTTGAGTAATTTCACTAATAAAATTATTTCCAAGCTGAATAGTCTCAAACTAGTACCAATTCTTCCCGATTTGATTTCTCCTAACCAATTAGGATTCGTGAAGGGTAGAAATATTTCATAAAATATTATGCTTGCTAAAAAAATCATCCACAGTATCAAGAAGCCTAATGAAGGTGGGAATATTGTTATTAAATTAGACATGGTAAAGGCTTACGACCGGGTTTCTTGGTCCTTTACTCTCCTGGTCCTTAGGAGAATGGGATTCGAGGAAGGTATTATTGATTTGATATGGAGAAATATGTCCAATAATTGGTATTTCTTGATTGTTAATGGGGCTAGACATGGTTTCTTTCATTCTACTAGAGGCTTAAAGCAAGGTGATCCTCTTTCCCCGACTCTTTTCATCTTAGGTGCTGAGGTTCTTTCAAGAATGCTGAACAATTAACATCACCATCATTTGTAACATGGTTATACTATACATCATAAGGGTCTTCAAGTTAATCATCTGAGATTTGCTTATGATGTGATAATCTTTTATCCGGGAAAAAAACTACTTTGAGACTTATTATGCACGTTTTTACTGATTATGAGCAGGTGTCCGATCAACTTATTAAAAGAGAAAAAATTCAATTCATGCTTCATTCAAGCACCTTTCCTAGTATCATCAATAGAATCAAGCAAGAAACTGGTTTCAAGCAGAAGATGAGTCCTATTACTTACCTGGGATTCCCTATTTACACAGGCAGACAGAGAATCATCTACTACTCTGGTTTGGTTTCTAAAGTAGTGTCAAGAATTATTGGTTGGTAGACTAAAATCCTCATTTATGAGGGTAGACCAACTCTTATTAAGTATGTGCTCTAGTGTCTTCCTATTCACATTCTCTCGGCAGTAGTTCCTACTCGAACCACTCTTAAATAAATTTTAAGCTTATTTGCTGATTTCCTTTGGGTCTGGTATGATAAAAAGAAGAAATACCATTCGTATTTAAGGAGAAATGTTAGTTATCTTACAGAAGAAGGGGGTATTGGTACTAGACATCTCAAAGATGTTTGTGTTGCTCTTTAATTTAAGCAGTGATGGATTTTAGATCTAAAGATACCTTGTGGGGTGACTTTCTCAGAGATAACTATTGTCAAAGAGCTCATCCAATTATCACAAAATAGGGTACTGGTAACTCACTGGTTTGAAAGAACATGATGCACAACAAAAAAATTGCTGAAAACCAGATTCGCTAGAAATTGAATTCTGGTACTTGTTCCTTTTGGTGGGATGATTGGTTAGGTATTGGTCCTCTTCATTATTACAGGGGTGAGCCTATTAGATATAATAACATCAAGTTCAATCAACCATGGGTGCAATATGAATGGGATATTGAAAGACTCAATCATCTGCTACCTCCTATTATAGTTCATCAGATCATAGAAACTCAGTTTCACTAGTGGTAATTGATAACGCTCAATCTACAGCTCTCGTTTAAGTGTAAAGCGGTCGTTAGCAAATATAGAACCCAACCTGGGTTGGGTGTCGATCCCACAGGGAATAGCTTGGCCAACAAGTAAGTAAAATTACTAAACTTTTGGTGCAAGTCTCGTAAGAAGGGGGGATTCTTGTCTTGCAAGTAATGTAAACAAAAGCTGAAAATAATAAAGTAAAAAGAGAGAGATTGTTACGTTGGTTGTAAACAATGAGAATTGAAGCGTTGGGGTTATGTCCACCTTCTGAGGTATACGTCTCTATTGGCTATGAGTGTGTAGAATTCTGTCATGCAATTGCTTATAGAGAATTGTAGTCGATGGTAAATCCAAGCGTCTCTCGACCTAAACAAGGACTATTTCACTTTAACTCTCTCGAGCTTAAAGCGTATCTAACGGTACGAATTCTCTATGAGGTTAGTCCAGTTACGACACTAGCTTTTTAATAGGAAAGTGCGTCCTACTACCTTGACATTATCTCTTTTCCAGACAAATAACTTTTCTCTCGAACAAGTTAAATGTTAGACTGGCGTATTCTTGCGTTTGCAACCGCAAAGAATGTAGATTAAGATGAAGAGAATAATGATATAAGCAATATACGTGCCTCGAACTCACAAACTCACAGCAATAGATAGTATCTCATACGGCTTCCATAACCCCAACAGAGAAGTTTAGTTACCCATGAATGTGAAAGAAATCACGATTGACATTGTTATTATATCACGATATTGAGTAATGGCATGTAGATCAAGTGATAGGCGTGAGGCGTGATTCCTTAGCAAGTAACGATTCTCTTGTTGTGGAATTTAAGAATAGAAGAGTAGAAGAAGAAAAATAGACTTAATGGAAAGATTAGAAGAGTTGTAGAGTAATAGAATTGAATTGTAAGATGAGAAGTTAAGAAGATGTTCTAAAATCTCTAGCATGATAGGGTATTTATAATACCCATATCCTAATCCTACTAAGCTAATGAAATAAATAACCAAATCCTATTAGACTAATGAAATCCTTAACCCAAATGTACTAGGTTAAGGTAACATTATCATAATCCACATAAAATAATGAAATATATAACCTAATTGTACTAGGTTAATGTATCATTGTCAAAATCCAGCTTTGTGTCTGTAAGTCCCCAAAGTCTTCAGAATTGTTGTTTTAGCCCGGGACAGATTTTCCATGCAGCAGTTTTGGTCCTTAGGCGTGTAAACTCCCTTCCCTTCCTTCGTGAGCTTTCTTTTGCATCAAGTAAGCCATAAAATGCTGAATTCTGCATCATTTATACCTGAAACTTTACTAATCATGTTCGTTAGCTCATTTACAGGAAAAAGGACTAAAAGTGCAATATATAATTTGTTCTCAAAACTAGGCTAAAATATGGGCAAAATATATTGATATAGGCGTGTAAATCTGCCTATCATCAGTAATTTCACTGTTTCTTAAACCTGGGAACTTTTAAGACCTCACAGAGATAAGAATATGTCAAATAGGTATACTTGGAACAAGTATGTTCCTTTTAAGTGCACCTTTCTTTTATGGAGAGCGCTAAGAGGAAAATTACCTACTGCTGAGAAGTTTTCTTTCAGACAGGAGCCTTCAGATTTCCATTATTGTTACAATCAAGGACCTGATACTGTTGAGATTATAGTTAATGGTCATTTTGTAAGAAATATTTGGAAATTTTTCTCTAACTCCTTGGGGGTTAATCACACCACTACACCCCTTAGAAATCTGATAATAAGATGGTGGATTCTTGGGCAAAAAAATGAAGCGCATAAGAAAGTTCTTCAGGCTATCCCTATTTTCATTTGTTGGAACTTATGGAAGAGTATATGTGTGGTGAAATATGAAGGCAAGGCATCAAACTTGGCTAGAGTGAAATTTTAGATTTTCAAGAATATTTCCATACTATTAATCAACAATTTTCCCTACATCTCTTGGCCCTAAAATTAGAAAGATATGGTGGTATTTCTGGAGGGATGTTACCAGATGACTAGGGTGTAAGAAGTTGCTTGGGTCAAGCCTACTAATTCTATGGTGAAGTTAAATACAAATGGTAGTGCGCTTAACAACCTCGACAGAATTAGAGCTGGGGGTGTGCTAAGAGATTATAATGGAGAACTTATTTTTACCCATGCCATCCCTCTTGGGTTCGGAACTAACAATCAAGCCAAAATAGAAGCAGCTAGTATTAGTCTCAATTGGTGTTTGAAAAATATTTATCCAAAGGTTATTTTAGAGGTCGATTTAGAACTCATTGTTAAGTGGATCAAGCAACATGCTACAGCTTCTTGGAAACTTCAAACTTATCTTGATAAAATTAAAGGAATCAGCATAGCTGGATGAGGTTACTTGTAGGCATACTTATCAAGAAGAAAACTTTTTAGATGATTCTCTATTTAAAATTGTCACACTTATGATACTTCTCAACACTACTTCACCTTTCAGCAGTTACCAGAAGAAACAAGAAGACATTTCGTGCTTGGCTAACTTGGTATGATTAATTTTATAAGAAGAAAGATAAAGAGAATCAAAGAGCCGCCGTGAAGTTCTGTGATTTTGTACTAGATGACTGATTCACCTTCGTTCTTTCGTTTTTTTTCTTGGCTTCTTTATGATAGGCTATTTTATGATCTTTTTGTATGAGTTTCTTCGTTTATTTTGTAAGGAGAGAGTCTCCCTTATTTATGCTTTTCTAGATTATATTGTACTGAGAGGGTTCCTTTCTTCTAGGTGCTTAGATCTAGGTTTCATTTCTAGTATCGGTGATAAGTCGACCGGCCTTAGTAGGCTAGTTAAATTTGAACCACCATAGGATTGGAGCTAAGGTCTATGTCCCCCTCATTGTATTTTTTTTTATTTATGATAAGGCTTGGGTATGTGTGGCTCAACCCCTGACCACCATGGGAGGTGAGATCCCCGGGTAAGGTTCGTTTCTTAAAAAAAAAGTCTCAAGAATTAACCACCAATTCTCATGAATTCATCAACCCAAGTATGTTAAGAGTTCATTCATGGGTCCCTTTAACCCATGGAGTCCAAGTATTCAAACTTAAATTTAAAGTTGTGATCTTTAGTAGTTAACATGATTTTAAATTGTGATTTTAACCATAAATCTCCATGAATCTTTACTTTATACCATGCTTACATCAAATTATTGTTGTTTATCAAACCCCACATAATTTAATGTTGTTATTAATGGATTTAAATCATAATTTAGTGTTATCGATGTTGAAATCATGCTATTACTACAAGTTTTGTACTATTCCCATGATTAGCTTAAACTATGAATACCAAGTGTTAGATGAAATTCCTACAAGAGTGAATTTTGAATAAATGCTTTCATATTATGTCCCCAAAGTTTACTACTACTTTAATATTACTGCTATCGAGTCCTGGGGGTTATGAATACCTTAAACCATAGCTGTTTACATAGTCTTAATATCTTCAAAATAGTTTCAGAATATGTTATGAGCATTATCAGTTCAGTCAGTTATCAAAATTAGTTAAACTAAACTTAGAACGGTTCAGTACTCCAAGTCAGTTCAGTTGGGAGTAGGATTTAGCACCGAGTGAACCCAGGGATGGGGGATCACATGCCAGCTGAGGGTGTGCCCTTTAGTAGCAGTCCCCATATTCCAGAACTATGTATATAACATAGGTTGAGATATTAACCTGCCAGTTGAGGGTTGATATCATATAGGTACCTGCCAGTTGAGGATAACCCTTAGTCCTTCGGGATAACACTTTAGTGGATCCACACAGCCAGTGTTAGTACCCGTGTCATGGTACTGACAACCTTCCAACTAGGGTCACAGGTTGGACCTCAATTTTCTCATATTGGGGTATGTCGATTAGATTATAGCTCCCACAGTCTTAGTACAGTAATCAACTCAGTAATTCAGTTTCAGTTGCTTGACCATAGCATGCAAATTTTAGTAATTCAGTTATCAGATTTTAGTATTTCAGTTTACAGATTATATTCAAAATATGTATTATGCTTGGTCATTCATCCTCAGTATTTTTAGATTTCATGCATTCTATTTAGTACTTCATGCTATGCACTCAGTAAGTTATTACTCTAGTACATGAAGCCACCTACCTTATTTAGCATACTAGTACATTCAAAGTACTAATCACATACTCTTTTCTTGCGCTATGATGTATCATATCATAGGTTCAGATGATCAATTCTCAAATTGCGCATAGACCGTCGAGATTATCAGCCATAGAAGTGGGTCCTCATATTTTAAGGACAAACTACATTTACTTTTATGCTTTTAGTTCTATAGTTAGTTGGAGTTACTTGGGGCCTATCCTATCAACTCTCATTTAGTCAGTTTAGAGGCTTTTAGATATTTTAGACAATTAGTCAGATCTTAGATTTTAGTTGTCATTGTAAGATATTTTATCAGTATTATCAGATTTGTTTACAGATTTTATCAAATTTATTACTTATAATCTTATGGCATTCCTCAATTAAATTCTGCATATGACCTTTTGTTATCAGTTTTACTTAGTGCTCACAACAAGTACCAGCTCATGGGTTAGATTGTGATTCCTTAGGACTGTAAGAACCGTGTGTCACCCAGGGTGTAATCTCGGGGCATTACACACCCATGATAGGGATAATGATATTTGGAAGAAAGGAAAAGTTGAGTTCCCAATTTATTGGTCCGTATGAGCTAATAAGGCGTATTGAAGAGGTTGCATATGAGTTGGACCTCCCACTAGGGTTGGTAGTTGTCCACCCAGTTTTCTATGTATCGATGCTAAGGAAGTAAACTGGGGACCCTTCCCTTGTAGTTCCCCTAGAGAGTATTGGAGTCAAAGATAATTTTTCCTATGAGGAAATTTCGATCGAAATACTAGATAGGCGAGTTCAAAAACTAAGGAAAAAGGGTAAGGCATCAATAAACATTCTTTGAAGAAACCAATTGGTTGAAGGAGCCACTTGGGAAGCAGAAGCGGACATGATGTCCAACTACCCTCATCTCTTTTTTCAAATCCAGTCCCTACTGAAGGTAAATTCTTAATTTCATAAAATTCTTTCTATTTAAGACCATTTAAGTATTCTTATATCGTATCATGAGTCCGTAAGTCATTGAATCCTTTTGATAGTTGTAAGTTTGGTTGTAAACTCTGTATGGAGATGTTGATTTTTCCAAAAATCCTAATCATAGATAGGTCCCATTCGAGGATAAATGTTTCCAAAGGGAGATATTGTAATACCCTATGTCTTTGAGTTTACTATAGAACTTATGACTCACTCATCTGGTCATGAAGACTCCTTACGAGTCATGAGATGTAATCATATCCAAGATTGTATGGGGTGGGTGAGGTTCTACTTTATTTATGACTCATGCTAAGCAAGTCGTAGTGAGATTATACGAGTTAAATAGTCCAGTCATAATCAACTCAGTGGGAAAATTCAAATGCTTTTAGTCACATAAAGTGATACGGGTGTACAAAGCTGTCCAATACGTTCTCGACCATTCACACGAAGCCAAGCTCGGGAGTTACAAAAACTACAAGCCATATTCATGCAAATGGCTGCGTGTGAGTTGGTACTTGATCCGCCAAAGAGCTTCAACGTTTTTAAGTGTGAAAATGAACCTTGAAGTGTAATAAACTACACTCTAAGGGCACCCCATGACTGAAGGGTAGGAAGGTCATTTTTCCTTCATTTTGTGTGTAATATAAATAGATGCTATTAGGGTTATTTTAAGCACTTAGTTCATTCTTCATATTTCACAACAACAAGTCTTGTAACTTTGAATTTTTCTCTCTCTCTTGTTCTTGAGAGTAGAACCTGAAATCTGTCCAACAAGTGTAGTTACACTTGTGTTGTTTCTTGGCTAGAAACTTGAGATCTTGAGGTTCATGAGTTCCTCTTGGTCTAAGTAAGAACTTGGTACTGAAATCTTTTGGTCTTAGGGTCCTATCTTCAAGTTAGGGTTCATAGATTCTAAGATATCTTTGTGTCAAGTTACTATCTTTCATTTTGTACTCTTGAAACTTTGTAGTAACTTAGTGAAGCCGTGTGGGGCTGATTTTCGATTCACTATAGTTACTACCATTTGTTGTTCTTGTTGTTAACATTGTACTCTTGTAATCTATCATCTTGTGTTGTTGAACCATTGTTTAATGTTATTGTTATCTTCTTGTTCTCCTTGTGTAGCTACTGTTTTGGTGTTGGTATTTCTTCAAAATTTCGTGATTGTTGTTGTCTTCACATATTGGAGTTGTTATCTTCAAGCTCTCGGAATTGTAGTGTGTTTGGACTGATTTTGTGGCAGATTTGACACGCTCCAAGTTAGTAGTGTATCATTTGGTATCAAAGCCATCTTTGATTTTGTTCTAACAAGATCAATCTTGGGCTTGAGACTTGAAAACTCCAAAAAAAAAAAAACTGAAATCTGAAAATTTCAGAAATAGTCAAATCTGCTACCTTTGTGTTCTTGGCCAAAAATTGTGATATGTTGTTGTATGGGCCGAGATTTTCTTGTTTTTTTTGGCTAGATCTTGTAGTATTTTTCTTGTATAGAGTGTTTCTAGTGTTGGTTTCTTTCTCACCAACACTAAAGGTGTCAAGATCTAAAGATTGAGCTTATAATATTGACCATAGTTGTGGTGCCTTGTGGCTGGCTGTTTGTTGTTACTTGTTGTTGACAATTGGTGGTGTTGTGTTGTGTTTTGAAGAAGTTGTTGTTGAGTTCTTGAAGGTTGTTGTGGTGTTCATCAAGTTCTTCATCTTTTCTTACAACTTTAGACAACCAAAAAGTGTGATATAAATTCAAGAGTTGAAGCTGAAAATTGTAAAGCATGTTGTGAGAAGCCTTGAACCCATCATTTCTTAGACTAGGCTTCTACTTTTCAGAAACTTTTTTTCTTATTTCAAGAACCTAGTGTTACCTTTTTCTTATTTCAAGAACCTAGTGTTGTGGGATAAGGTACTTTTCTTATTTCAAGATTTATGTTTTCCCTCCAAGACCAATTGTCATCCTTTCCAAATTGTGTAAAGATTTAAATTTCAGAATTGGTGCTTAAATTGTGTGGGACCAAGACCAATTGCATGCTGCCACATCACCCATTTGCTACTGTTCACGTCACCCATTGGCTACTGTTCACGTCATTAATAAGCTCAAATTTAGGTTTTCTAGTTTCTAATTGTTGATTCTTAGTTTCATTACTTGGTTCTAGAACTAATTAACATGCTAGTACACTCCTACTAGGTTGTCAATTAGTCCTTTTGAATTCTCTTGTTCGTGTCCACGTTTAGTTGGGTGCTTTTATTCGTTTGAATACGTTGTAACTTCTTAACTCCAGTCCGTCAAGAATTCTTTGAGTTTCAAACAAGAATCCACTCCGGACAAGAGCTTTACTCATATCTTAAGGATTCACGATTACTAGCCAATCTACAACATTTGTGGAGCTCAAGTGTGAGTGAACCGAGAGTGTGTGAGTGAGGAGAGGTTTAACGCTAACTTGTTTGCTGATTGTGTAGGTAACACCTTGACATGGAAGGAAACACATCCCAAAGTGGGGGTACTACTGAACAAGACACTATGAAGGCCACACTTGAGGCCATTACCAGAAGTTTAGAGAGGTTGAACACGGAAGTTGGGGCAATGAGGGGAGATTTGACTACGATAAGTGGGAGATTGGAGCAAGTGGAGAGTCAAAGGAACTCTCGTCCATCCAATCCTCATCATATTCCTTCAAGTGGGCATGAAAGAACTTCATCCACAACTATCTCACCAGAAACATTGCACCAAATAATGAATCCACCTCTAGCCCCACTAAATGCCACAAATCATACCACTACTTTCCCTCCAAACCAAGAAGCGAAAAGACCACGCCATTCCCAAACTCCTCCAATTCCACAAGAAGGATGTAGCCATCCATTACCTCCATAAAATCTGAATGTACCTTACCAAACTCCACCAAATCAAAGACCACCACCTCCACAACTCCCAATGCCTCCAAATCAGATTCCAAATCACCAAAACTGACCAGCTCACTTTGAGGAACATGGTAGAGAGGAGTATGATGGATATGGAGCCTTTGATGATGCTTACATGAGAGAGGAGGAGCTAAGAAAGGGCCGTATTAATCCAAGGAGGTACCGAGGGTATGGAGAAAGGGGAAATCGACACCAAGAAAGAGACTTAGGCATAAATACCATCAAATTGAGCTTACCTATCTTTAAAGGTGAAAGTGACCCCGAGGCCTACTTAGCATGGGAATCCGCTTGTAACAAAGTTTTTTAAGTTAATGATATCTCGGAAGAAAAGAAAAGTTGTTATGCCATAGCTCATTTTGAGGGTTATGCCAACACTTGGTGGGAGTACGTCAAGCGTTTTGGTGATGAATTAGTTGATGGGCAGCCACAACCTTGGTTTCGGTTAAGGTACTTGATGAGGCAACGGTACCTTCCCGAGAGTTATCGCCATGAATTACTTGCTAGATTATACAACTTACGTCAAGGCAATAAAAGTGTGATGGCATATTATGATGAGTTTCAACAACTCATGTTGAAGCTTGATCATCGTGGGGAACAAATCAGTCATGACATCATACGGTTCAAGTGTGGGTTGAATAAAGAGATCTCCACTCATTTGATGCTTCACAAATTTGATACCGTTGAAGGTATTTTCCAAGCGGCTCTTGAGATTGAAAGGGAGCTTAAAGAGAGGTCGTCGCTCAAGGCAAGGGGACAATCCATCTCGGGTTGGCCTAGAAGCAAGGACGTGGTTCAATCCTCTTCTGGTTTGCCCAAAAACAAGGACCAACCCGCGACTACAAGGCTGCCCGAGCACAGAACAGTCCACAAACTTCCTCTAAAACAAGAAGTTCACAAGTATCCAAACCCAAAAGGATTCCAATGTTTCAAGTGCCAAGGTTGGGGACATAAATCCAATGAATGTCCAAATCGACGCAACGTGATACTATGGGAAGGGAAATTGTATTACCTTGGTGAGGAGGTGGGTCTTGAAAAAGAGGAGGATGAGGCCGAGCCTCAAGATGGAGAGGAAACTGGAAATAGGCCACTTGATGATGATGATGATGATGATGGTGAAGTTATTTACCCACAAGAAGGGGAGTGTGTTATTCCAAACTTTGTAGTTAGACGCGCTATGATTAGTAAGGCAATAGACGACCCTAGCCAAAGGGAAAATCTATTCCATACTAAATGCCTTGTAAAGGGGAATGTGTGCACTTTGGTGATTGATAGTGGTAGTTGTGCGAATGTCGTTAGTGTCGCTATGGTGAACTTTCTGAAATTACCAACTACACTTCATACTAGCCCTTACAAGTTGCAATGGTTGAACGAATGCGGTGAATTGAAGGTCATGAGGCAATGTGTGATACAGTTTAAGGTAGGGAACTACCAAGACGAAGTGCTTTGTGATGTGATACCAATGCAAGCATGTCATTTGTTGTTAGGTAGACCTTGGCAATATGATAGGTCTACCAAACATGATGGGAGGACCAACCGATATTCACTTGAGAAGGATGGTCGAAAGGTCACTCTTTATCCTCTTTTGCCATCACAAGTGAATGAATTACATCAAAAGATGAGGGAGTTGAAGGAGAAGGGAAAGAAACCCGAAAGTGGTGAAAAGGAGGGGAAAACCGTGGGTAGGGCAGTAGGGATTTCCGGGACTGCCTCAACATCAAATGGGCAAGAAAACATGGTGATGTTGGCTAGAAAGAAGGAACTCTTCTTGGATTATGATGTGGACATGCCGATGCTTCTTTTGGCTCATTGTTTTAATACTAACCCCACTAATTCTTCTATTTCTCCTTTGATTTCTTGTGTGTTGCAGGATTATGAAGATGTATTTCCCAAAGAACTCCCGCAAGGATTGCCCCCGCTTCGGGGAATTGAGCATCAAATTGACTTTGTGTCGGGCTCACAATTGCCAAATAAGCCGGCTTACAGAAGCAACCCTACGGACACCAAAGAATTGCAGCGTCAAGTTGAGGAACTCCTCAACAAAGGGTATATCAAGGAGAGCATGAGTCCATGCGCGGTTCCTGTGCTACTGGTGCCTAAGAAAGACGAAACATGGCGTATGTGTGTGGACTGTCGAGCCATCAATAAGATTACGGTAAAATATCGTCAACCTATCCCTAGGTTAGATGATATGCTTGATGAATTGAATGGTTCGTTTTATTTTCCAAGATTGATTTAAGGAGTGGCTATCACCAAATAAGAATGCAACCCGGTGATGAATGGAAAACCGCCTTCAAGACTAAATTTGGTCTCTATGAATGGATGGTTATGCCATTCGGCCTAACAAATGCTCCAAGTACTTTCATGAGGCTAATGAATCATGTGATCAAGCCATTTATTGGAAAGTTTGTTGTTGTTTACTTTGATGATGTCTTGGTTTATAGTAAGTCAATTGATGAGCATGTGATGTATTTACAATGTGTGTTTGATGTCCTTAGAAAGGAAAGGTTGTATGCAAATCTAGAGAAGTGCTCTTTGTCTAGAAAACATGTTCTTGTGTCAACATTATCTTCTAAATTAATTGGTTTTTAGAGTTTGAAAGAATTGTATCCCGAGGACCCTCACTTTGCTCCTATCTTTAGGGAATGCGAAGAAATGGGTAGGGACAAGTGGGATTCGTCTAGGGGTTCAAATACTTATGCCAAGTTTGATGGATACTTGTTTAAAGGTAGACGATTATGTGTACCCTCCAGTTCTTGGACAGAGTTATTTGTGAGGGAAGCACACAATGGTGGTCTAATGGGTCACTTTGGGATCGAAAAAACCCTTGGAATATTGGAGGAGCAATTCTATTGGCCAAAAATGCACAAGGATGTGGCCAAGATTTGTGGCCAATGCATAGATTGCAAAGGAGCTAAATCGCGGCTCCTACCTCATGGGTTGTACACCCCGCTGCCCACTCCTTTACGCCCTTGGCTTGACATATCTATGGATTTCGTGTTAGGTTTGCCTAGGACTAGACGAGGTCGGGACAGTATCTTTGTTGTGGTCGATCAGTTTTCTAAGATGGCACACTTTATTCCTTGCTTTAAATGTGATGATACACCTAGTGTGGCCTCTTTGTTTGTTGATAATGTTGTCAAGTTGCATGGTGTTCCGAGGACCATTGTGAGTGATAGGGACTCTATGTTCCTAAGTCACTTTTGGAAATCCATGTGGGGTAGGCTTGGAACCAAGTTGTTATTCTCTACATCTTGCCACCCACAAACTGATGGTCAAACGGAAGTAGTAAATAGGACTTTGGGTGCTATGCTACGTTCCATGGTAAAAGGAAAATTGACTTCTTGGGAGGAACACTTACCATTGATTGAGTTTGCATATAACCGTGTCATACACTCAAGTACGGGAATGACTCCCTTTGAGTGCATATATGGCCTAAACCCCCTTACCCCTTTGGATTTAACTCCTTTGCCTAGTGATGTTATGATTAGCTTAGATGGAAGCAAGCGGGCTGATTCGATGAAAAAGTTACATGAGAAGGTGCGGCTTCGACTTGAGAAGAAATATCAAGACATTGCAAGGAGAGTCAACAAGGGGAGAAAGAAACTCATTCTTGAACCGGGAGATTGGGTGTGGGTTCACCTTAGAAAGGATAGGTTTCCGTCTCAAAGAAAGTCCAAATTGATGCCAAGAGGCGATGGTCCATTCCAAGTACTTGAGCGGATCAATGATAATGCCTACAAGATTGACCTTCCCCCGGAATACCAAGTGCACAACACTTTCAACGTGTGTGATCTTTCTCTAGTGGATGCGGTTGAGGATGACCAAATGCTGAATTTGAGGTCAAATTCCTCTCAAGATGGAGAGGATGATACGGGTGTACAAAGCTGTCCAATACGTTCTCGACCATTCACACGAAGCCAAGCTCGGGAGTTACAAAAACTACAAGCCATATTCATGCAAATGGCTGCGTGTGAGTTGGTACTTGATCCGCCAAAGAGCTTCAACGTTTTTAAGTGTGAAAATGAACCTTGAAGTGTAATAAACTACACTCTAAGGGCACCCCATGACTGAAGGGTAGGAAGGTCATTTTTCCTTCATTTTGTGTGTAATATAAATAGATGCTATTAGGGTTATTTTCAGCACTTAGTTCATTCTTCATATTTCACAACAACAAGTCTTGTAACCTTGAATATTTCTCTCTCTCTTGTTCTTGAGAGTAGAACCTGAAATCTGTCCAACAAGTGTAGTTACACTTGTGTTGTTTCTTGGCTAGAAACTTGAGATCTTGAGGTTCATGAGTTCCTCTTGGTCTAAGTAAGAACTTGGTACTGAAATCTTTTGGTCTTAGGGTCCTATCTTCAAGTTAGGGTTCATAGATTCTAAGATATCTTTGTGTCAAGTTACTATCTTTCATTTTGTACTCTTGAAACTTTGTAGTAACTTAGTGAAGCCGTGTGGGGCTGATTTTCGATTCACTATAGTTACTACCATTTGTTGTTCTTGTTGTTAACATTGTACTCTTGTAATCTATCATCTTGTGTTGTTGAACCATTGTTTAATGTTATTGTTATCTTCTTGTTCTCCTTGTGTAGCTACTGTTTTGGTGTTGGTATTTCTTCAAAATTTCGTGATTGTTGTTGTCTTCACATATTGGAGTTGTTATCTTCAAGCTCTCGGAATTGTAGTGTGTTTGGACTGATTTTGTGGCAGATTTGACACGCTCCAAGTTAGTAGTGTATCATAAAGACTCAACCCTATGAGTCGTTATGAGTCTATATGAGTCATATAGTGGGAGTTATAAAGACAACAATGTAGGACCCCCAAGTTTCTGTTTAGGTTACAGTTGGAGGTTACGAGTCGTATTGACTGACTACGAGTCATAGGATATGACTCATAGCTAGACTAGTAAGTACCCTTCTAGTTACTTCCAAGGTTACGAGTCACTGGAAAGACTCTTAATATGTATCACGATTTGTAAAGTGACATGTGACGACTGACAGTCAAGTTTCTATTTGTTTATTTAAGGGGACTTTTGGTCTTTTCCCCCTTTTAAACTCCCAACCCACGACTTAAATCATAAAAGAGGCATTATTTTCCCCATTCTCAATCACTTACCAACATTCTTTCTTCTCTCTCTCTCAAGAACATCATGACTAGGGTTTATTCTTCAAAATAATCTCCCAAGTTCCCAAGTCTAAGTTCCTCTCAAGGAAGTCAAGCAAGTCCAGGTATGTGGGGTTTGAAAAAGTATAATCTTTTATCCTTGTTCCCAAAAACTTTATTCAAAATTTGAATTTACATGTTTCCAATTGGGGTTCATACCCAATTCTCATATTGATAAAATTATGACATGATCATGTGTATTTAAAGTTTAAAGTGCATAAGAGTTTGCCTTTATTCATGTTTTGTCTTACATTGTTACTATTATGATATGATTTTATTATCGTGACTTGAAGTTTGATGAATTGTCGAAAGATTATAACTTAAGTTTAGAGCATGGTATTTTGATATAAAGCATGATGCATGAATCTAAAGATTTAAGCATAAGTTATTGAGAACAAAAAGTTCAAGATTATAAGTTCAATTTACAAGCATTGCAACTTGATGGAAGTTCAATTTTGATCTTATGATCTCAGTTAAGATTTGAAATCCACAACTTCTCCCATTTGGGTATGATTTAAGAAATAGATGCATAGTTGGTTTCTACTTACAAACCCATATGCTATTTTAGTGGATTTCCTAAGTATGAGTAATATATATATATATTTTTGTGAGTAGTATTTAGCACCAACAATGAAATGTGGATGAGCGTTTCCTAATTTCTGGAAACTACGAGCCACCGTAAGTTTAAGTGACTTAGCCAGAGAGTGTCTTCTTTTCCCAATATGGATGAAGTTTAGTGGTCATTATAAGTTAAGGTTCTATTCTGATGTCAAGGGTAGGACATCTCTCCCTAATGCGGGTAAGACGTTGGACTCCATGATAGCTCGTATGATTTATATCGGTTATAATAATCTCCCACAAGAAAGAGAAAAAGCAAAGATTTAGAAACTAAGTGTGATGACTCACTAAGTTGTACATTATGGTTTATCATTTATGTTTTATGATCTTTCAATTTCCAGATTTACTTAAGTCCAAGGTAAGTCCTTTTACAATTAGCATGCATGATTTAAAAGTTTATTCAGTTTTGGTTTTACTTATGCATTCACCCTCATATACTCAGTACATTTCAGAAGTACTGACCCACGTATATGTCTATATGCTACATTGTCTTATAATGTAGGTTTTGGTGCTTATTTCCAGTAGCACAATTGTTCACGGGCATCAACTCCTGCATCCCGATATTTGGTAATGCCTCATAGTCCGAGGACAAAGTCTATAAGAGTTTCAGAATTTATGGATGTTGCTTAACTAGTTTATTTCTCTTATGGTTCAGCTGGGGTATGTCCTACTGACTTTTTCAGTTATAAGATTAGAGGCTTGTCGGAAAATGTTTATTTCAGTTAAAGAGATTTTATTGAGATTTCTAAGCTGTAAGATTACTAAAGGGATATTTAAAAGTTAGTTTCTTTCAACAATTATGTATATCCTAGTCCACTTTCCTATGAGTTTAGTGCCAATTAGATATCACGGGTTAACTTAGAACTATTTGTATTATTAAGCACCGTGTGACGTCCAGGGGTACTCCCAGGTCATTATAATGAGTGACATAATCAATATATTTATGTGACTATTTTATTCCTCGATCAGGGGAAACTAAATTTAGTTGATAGCCTAAAGCGGAACTTCTAAATGAGGCCTTAATGAAAAAAAGGATTATTATATGTTTTTTAAATTTGAAGTTCATTTCTATACTTTTTTTAGATGAAAAATTATAAAAAATTTTATTTATAATTGATTTCTTCAATAATTCCTTTTCAATTAATAGTATACGTATATTATTCAATTTCTCTTGAGATGTTGTTAATCTTGAGTAATATTTTTTCAATTTTAATCGTAAAATATTTTTTGAGTGAGTATGCATTTGTAAAATAAACAAATCTAAGAATCAGATTAAAATATTTTTCACTTTTCTTCTCTCTTTGTCCCACTTCAACTATTGTCTTAATTCTCTTCATGTCCATTAAGCAAAATAAGATATCGAAAGTATAGTTTATTAAGTTTCCCCAATTTATTAGTTTATTAAGTTGCCCCTATTTTTATATATTTTTTAGAATATAGGAGTATTAAAAAGAGATCATTAATGTTAAAAGTAAATTAAATTTGAAAATAATTGTCAACTTTAATCTTGAATTTCTAAAGTAATAATTTTTTTGAGCTAAAGAGAAATAAAAATATAATACAGAAGATATTATAAAGTTCTCAATATTTTCTAATGAAAAAAATCTACAAGATTATAAACTTTAATTACTAAACAATGGTGCCCAAAAAAATTGGTAGCAACCTTGGATTCACTTGCTTTAGGTTGATGTTGTCATTGTCCTCGATTAGTGGATACTTGCCCATTTAAGCTAGCATAAAAAGTTTGGAGGATGAATTCGTAGAACCAAAGTGAGCATAGGCCAATTACGACTACGACGAAGGAAATTTCAATATCTGGATATGCAAAAAAGATGCAAAGTGCGACTACTTTGCTTGAAATTGCACTATTTTCACTTCTACGAAACACCCCAAGGAAGAACGAGATGAGAAAAGGGAAAATGGGGAAGCTGTCGGAGCAAGGGAGCTCAGGGGCATTGGCTTGGGAAAATCTGGTGGAAGAAAACCCAGAACTAATTCCCAAACCACCTCTGAGTATGTAGCAATTGAGGAGAAAAATCGTAGGTAGGGATAGGAACGAAGAAGGGTTTGATTTGTAGAATAAAGTAGTGTCTGACACTACGGTCAAGATTACTATGGAAGACATACAAGAGGAAGTGAATTTATGAAAATTGACGGTGATATGCTATGTAATAGGAGTAATTAAAAGAGATCTTCTTTAACGTCAAAAGTAAAGTTGAAAGTAATTGTCAACTTTAGTTTTGAATTCCTAAATTATAAAAAAAAAATCGAGCTAAAGCGATATAAAATGAAATAGAGAAAATATTAAAAAATACTCAATATTTTATATTAAAAAATCTATAAAATTATAAACCTTAATTGCTAAAAAATGGGAACCCCAAAAATTAGGCGCCTAAAGCCTTAGCTTCACTTTCTTTAGATTAAAGCCGATACTGTCCTCAATAAGTGGATACTTGCTCATTTTAAACTAGCATAAACAAATAAGAAAATATTAAATTCAAGATTTTTCCTTACGTAATTTAAATGCTTACCAAGAAACATAAAAAGAAAAAGTATTAAAAATACATTCAAATTTGCGATTAGATAATTGTAAAAAAATTGACATTAGGGAGAATTTCATTGCACTATTCTTAAACCTTTTTTTTGTCGAATAAACTATATTATTAATACCCAACTTTTTACTCACTTTTACAACCTACTCAATCACTTTAAAAAGAAAACACATAAAAAACTAACGAACGACCAAATACAAAATCGATTTTAGCTCTACTTCTACCAGTCCTCTATGTTTCTATTCGTGAAAGAACCATTTCTATCTAACCTTTGTCTTTAAAAAAATTCTTCTTCTGTAAATTATGTACAATTTTTATCTTACTCTCCATCTATATTCATTGGCACACCGTCTAAGGTCTCTTGGTACCTTATGTTTTCATAATTTTGTACTACCTGCTACTCAAATGTGATAAATGTTAGCTACCACCATCGCCCATAGAAAGCCTCTACTTAGCCTACCTTTGCCCTTCCTTCTAGTTTCCTGAGAAACTAAATAAAAAGTGTCATCCAAGTTTGGTTTTAAATATTGGTGACACTTATCTTGATCAAGCTCAAGGGTCAAAGTCACTTAAAAAATTGATCAAGTTAATTAGGGACTCAATTAATATTTTTAAAACTTCTTAATAGTTTTAAAAATACAAATCAACCCACAACTATATTTTCTAATAAAATTAGTTTTTCAAAAATTAAAAATTCCTTCTCCCTCCTCTTAAACATCTCAACTCTCTCTCTCTCTCTCTCTCTCTCTCTCAAGAAACCAACAACTATTGTAAACCATCGATAATAGATCAACCCGACCTTCAATCGCTGACGACTTTCAACTTCTAGTGATAATAGTTTCGAGTTCTTCATTGTTTCTTTTCGACTTTCAACCATGAATTTTCTCCACAATAGATCGACATAACAAATTCTCTTTTGACCTCCGACGATAATAAATTCGAGTTCTTTATTGTTTCATTTCAGCTTTTATAGGTAAAGAATTAATGCTTTTTTTTGTTATGAAGAAAAAGAGGAAGTTGAGTTAACTTCTCTTCTAGTATGGATTAATAATTTTAATATTTGTTGCTTAAAAATGAAATAGGGACTCAAAAAAATTCTAATTTATGGTATTTCTTCTCTTAATATGGCGATTGATGTAAATACGATATTTTTTCAAAGTGAAATATGATTTTTATGTTGTTATTGTAGTTTTTGTTCTCGAACATTATTGTAAAAATAGTGAAATTTAAATTTTAAAATTTTTTAAAGATATCTGTTGTGACCAAACTAACAACTATTGGTTTTATTGGTGTAAGTGAATACTCACTTAAACAACTATTGATTTATTGGTATTTGTTGGAGTTTTTTGTTATTTTTTTGTTGGTGTTGTTAGGTGTGTGTTGGTGTTATTGGGAGTGTTGTATTTTTAAATATTGGTAAATATTTTTGATGTTGGAGTTGAATGTTGGTGTTGTTGGTTTTATTTGTGTTGTTATATTTGTAAATATTGATGTTGTTGGTTTTAATGTTTAGTAAATATTGGTGTTGTTGGTGTGTGTTGGTGTTGTGTGTGTTGATTTGTTTATGTTGTTGTTGGTGGCGTTGATTTGTGTATGTTGTTATTGTTGTTGGTGTCTTGATAAATATTGGTGTTATTGTATTGATTAATATGGTATATTGATAAATGGTGATATGGTAGTTGATGTTCTTATTAATATATGTATGTATGTTATAAAAATATTATTACTATTGATAAATCTAACTACTAGTTTATTTTCTCTACAGATGACTTATCTGTTGCAACTAATGAACTAGATGGTTTATCTGTTGAAAAAAGCATAACAATTATTCCAATAGATAAATGTCAAGATTGTTTTGATTTTTTCTAACAGATCACTCATCTGTTGCAACAGATAGGTAATCTGTTGATGAAATTAAAATACTATATCATACTGTTTTGATTTTTCCCAATCGATGACCGATATTACAATAAATTACGCATTTGTTGGAAGAAATCAAACCAATATTGAAATTGTTTTTATTTCTTCTAACATATCACTCATTTGTTGCAACAAATAAGTGATCTGTTGCAACAAATCATTAATCTGTTGCAACAAATCATTAATCTGTTGCAACAAATGACTCATCTATTAGAACTATTATTTTATAGTGTTGTACTTGTTAGATTTACTATTATCTTTTTTTAATGATGCATGAATCAATTATAATTTTTTTTGCTTTCTTCTTATTTGTAGATAAAATTATTCCCAAAAGAAAAAGAAGTGAATCAACTCCAAGAAAAGGAAGAAGTAACGTAGCTAGGCTACATTCACCACTCTATGATCTTGTTATACAAGTAATATCTCAAAATAGATATGAGAAAGAGGAAATCTTCACAAGAGATAGTGAATTTAGATCAAACAGTCAACATGATCTAAATGCTAATATTGATCATAATAGCCTTTGCACTAAAGAGTTTGTCAAAACCTACTGTATTTATAGTTTTTCGATGAAAATGCAATGTGATAGCGCCACAAATTTAATTGGTGATTGTGTGGTAAAGTCAGCTACGAGAAAATTTTTGATACCTTCAAACAAATACTTCGAGAATAAAAATTGGATATTTATTTCAGGGATAGTTTCTTTGGAAAATATTTTAATTTGAAGGAGAACAATAATGCTTGTTTCCAAATAACCATGGTGCATGGTCTTCTCAAACGTAGATTTATGTATGAAAATAAAATAAGATCGATGAGGTACGGATCAATTACTATGGCATGCCACTTTGTTTTGGTTGGAAGGAATTTTCCATAGTTACTGTATTAAAATTGTAAGACCCCGCAAAAATTGTAAGACCCTGCAAAATCCTAAGCTTAACTCAGTCCTTTAAATCTTGTTAAGGGGTCCTAGACTTAGAAAAATGCAGCTAAGTATTCAGACTTAGTGTTACTTTAGCCTTCGTAGGTTGGAGAATCAATTTCATGACCCTCATATCGTTAAAGTATTGATTTTTAGGTTGAAGCATGATCAGGAATATCAGTAGGTGTTCTCGGACAAGTTTTGGATTTTTCGAACTTCGTTTGAAACATATTTGAAAGCTCAAACTAGTGGATCAATGTGATATCAATGGCGCCGCATTTCCCATTACGTCGATGAGTATTTTTTTCCATCTCCCAGTGCAAATTTCAATGAACCAACGCAGACTCAATATGGCACATTGTCTATCGCATAGATGCCAACGACTTGGCACATCGGTCTGCGCATCGCTAAATCAATTTTTAGTCATTAAAATGTCGTATCCTTAGGGGTAATTGGGTCTTTTCCCACCTTATGTCATCCCCCAAAACATGAGATTAATCCCCTTTAGAGGCAAAATCCATTAATTTTTCTCAAAATTTCTCAAGAAGCAAACCCTAGGATCTCCAATTCAAGATTCAGCCTTCAAGAACACTCCATCATTCTTCGCAAATTTGAATACCAAGGTATGTGAAGTGTTCATCCAAGAGTTTCCTTCCACCCTTGGAGTTCAAGAAACTCTTTTTAAATATAAGATAATTGATTTCATGGATTTCATATTGGATCTTGAGTGTATTAATAATCATGATTTTAATGGTGATCTAATTCCATGATTTGTCCCAAGTTTCATGCAAACTAGTTAATTGTGAATTGAATTTTATGAACTACATGTCGGACTCTTGAATTTCAAGTTGAATGTATAATCCATGATATTACTACAGGTTTATTGATATGTGAAATACCCATGCTCCCAAAGTATTTGTCAGAGTGCTTATGCGATTATACTAGTCAAAGCATACTATGTTATTCTGTGATTTCAATCATGCACAAGCTCATGTATAACAAGTGTTTGACAAAAATATCTAAGTGAATGTATTATTAGCAAGCTAGTACCATTATACTACTAAAGTCATGCAGTGATTTACTTTTCATGCTATCGAGTCCTGGGGGTATTTAATACCCAACAAGTTAGTTGTTTTCCTAGAGCCAGTGTCAGTTACAGAATAATCTCAGTTATGTCACGATCAATAGTACTTTTAGTCAGTTACAAAACTCAGGAAAAACTCAATAGACTCAGTATCAGTCCAGCCTAGTTCAATATTCAGTTCAGACCTCAGTAAATTCAGCCAGTTAATAAAATTCAGTAGTATTCCATCAGTCAATGGAACTCAGTGAATTTAGTTCAGTTCAGTTAGAGAGTATAATTAGTCACATTTCAGTCATGCCTAGTATGAACTAGGAATCAGTTCAGTGTCTATTCAGTTGGGAGTAGGATTCTGATGCTTCGGCTTTGGACGGAACATTTTGCATATTTTTCTCAGGAAAATTATGAGTTTTCAAGCATCTAAAGTTATATTTAATACTGGATTTGAATGATTTCAGGTTGAGGAGTCAACTGTAGGAGAAAACTCAGGAAAACAACATAAAAAGGTCAATGATGGTCCAAATGGCGGACTGTCAGTCATGCGACGGACCGCTAGGCAGACCGTCAATCATGCGATGGACTGCCAGGTAGACCGTCAGAGCTAAACAGATGGTTCTAGGTGGAAGACCCATACGAAGGCCCAAGTGGCAGACTGTGAAGCTTGTGACGAATCATCAACTTGGCCGTCAAACTTAAGTAGAATGCAGGATTTCAGAAGACAGAGTAACGGCCAAAGTGGCGGATCGTCAAGCTTACGACGGACCGCCAACTTGGCTGTCAAACTTAAACAAAATGCAATATTTAAGAAGCCCAAGCGACGGACCATGCAACAGACTGTCGGACCATCAACGGTCCGCCAAAGTAGACGTTAGGATTAAGAAGAACATGAAATGTTGGGCCACTCAGCAATGGTCCACGTGATGGACCGTCAGACTCTCGATGGACCGTCAGTTGGACCATCACTATGGAGGTGGGTTTTATAATTTCAAATTTTAAATCCTTTTTGACTGGGAACATATAAATAGCCAGTTTTAGGTTTTATTGGTTACCTTATCTCTGATTAGGGTTTTCCATACTGAAAATACATTATTACATAGTTTGTCTTTAAGATTCATTGGAGATTTATGGATCTAGATTCCTACATCATATTTTCTATTGAAGATTGAAGAATAATAATTGTGACTTTTGTAAGTAAACTTTGAATTAATTTATGAATAACACAATGGTTTTTTCTCTTTCTTGGGTGGAAATATGTGGCTAAGCTCCCATAACTAGGGTCATGGGAGCCTTGATGTGAAAATATGATTTTGGGTTGTGAATTTAGTAGTTTCCCATGAGTAATTGATATTGCATAAACTCTTCTTCACTTTAATGACTTTTCTTGGTTGCAATCTTGAAAGTGAGCCCAAGAACAACACTTGTTCAAATAGAAAAGTGCTTGTTCGAAAAAGAATGGGTTTACATAAATCTAATGGCATTAACTTTTAGATAGAGGGTAGATTCCTTAACTGGATCAACCCATGTGAGAATATAGTTGAATTAATAATATGTTCATTAAGTTTGAAAGAATTAAGGGATAAGTTACTCATTTAGGTGGAGAAACTAATGGGTAAACCATAGAATTTAATTACTCTTGCAATTAGATTTGTTCATTGGTAGTCCATAATAGTTCAAGATGCTTAAGAATCTTGGTAACCGTAACTCTAGTTTAATTTTTCTTATTGAATTACTTTTTGCAATACAATCAATATTTGGATTACTCTCTGTGACAGACATTTGACAACAATTGATAAATCAAAATCCCCCTCTATTTTAGAACCTTCGATCAACAGTCTAGTAACAACTATAATACATATTGAACACAGTATTCCCTGTGGGATTCAACACCCAACCCAGTTTGGTTCTATATTTGACAGCGACCGCTTACACTCTCTAATGAGAGTTGTAATTTAGGAATATCAAATTTTAGCATCGTTGCTGGGGAATACGATGGTAAATTAAGTTTGTATTGTTTAATTGAACTTTGGTCAAGTTTCCCAAATTTTACTTTCGTTCGTTGCTTTTATTCTGTGTAGGGTAATTATTGTGTGTACCAAGTACATAGAGATCGGGTGCACCATTATTACCAGTACATCTGGAATCGCAGTTAATTGGCAAAATAGCAGACCCCCAAGATACTGAAAGCATACAGCAGAATGACGACCAACAGGTGTGTCATCCTAATCATGATGATGATAATTTGGGAGATGATGATTTGTTAGACCCTTTTAACCCAAGGCGTGTAGAGAATATGGATAGACAAGTGAATCGGAATGTAAACAGGAATCACCCCTTTATGGTGAATTTTGTCAATATTTGCAAGTCTTTTTATAATCCAGGAGTGGGTCAGAATGCTATCTACCTGTATCTGTTTCCATTGTCTCTGTCTGGGGAGGAGACACTATGGGTCAATGGGCTGACTTCTGACTCTATCATCAACTGGAGGCAGTTGAAAGAGGCTTTACTAAAAGTTCTTTCCACCTTCTAGGAGGGTACATTTGAGGGATGAAATTAGTAACTTCTGACAGCTTCCCATTAAAGCTCTTCATGAGACCTGGGAGAGGTTTAAGAAGAAGATAATGTAGTGCCAGAACTATAACATGACAAATATTAATTTGATGAAGACTCTTTATCAGGCTTTGAAATCTATTACAAATCCAGTCATGGATTACTCTGTAGGAGGGTCGTTTGTTGACCTTACTTTTCCAGAGGCTTCAGATATGCTTGATAGGATGACCAAATAGAGTAGAGCTTGGCATACCATGGATTCTATAGAAGCAATCCCTATTATGTCTGGTAGTATGAATACAAAGCACCACAAGAAGGAGAAAGAACATGATCAGGACATGGCACATTTGAAGACACAAATGGATTTATTGACTACGCATCTATTGTCTGGAAAAACTGAGAAGGTGAAAGCTATTGCATCCTAAGGAATAGATGATTCTAACTTAGAAGAAGAGGTGAACTATCTAAATAATTAGGGGGGTTTCCAAGGCTATAGCAAAGGAAATCAAGGTCAGAACTATTACAACAAAGCTGGTTACAAGGATAGAGATCAAGGGAACTGGAAGAGCAAAAATGATAGGAGTAGACTATATGTACCTCTTGGAAGCAGAGATAAGGCTACAACTAGCTCTGGCAAGATGTCCATAGAGGACATGATGGAGAAATTATTAAAGGGAGTTAAGACTACCAACTCTGGGGTGACTACTATGAAAAGTGATTTGTCTTCCATGAGTTAGTTGGTAAACTTACACTTTACTTCTTTCAAATAGTTAGAGCAGTATATGAGCAACCTCTCAGTAGCACTGAATCAGAGGAAGAACGGAACCTTGACAAGTGATACATTTTAGAACCCTTAAAATGATGGCTCTTGCATGGCAATTACCACACGGAGTGGCAAGGTATTACCAGGCCCGTCTGTGGGTAAATATGTGATTGAAGACGTGATTGAAGAGGATATTGAGCATGAATAAAGTTATCTAGTGGAGTCTGAGAAATTGGATGAAGTTGCTGATAATACAACCATCCAACCATCAATAGGTTGACGAGTTGGAAAGGAGCAAGAGAAAGAAGACTGAAGTGGTGGTTACTATGCTCCTAAAATGACCTTCTCCATTTCCCCATCGGTTGAAAAAGAAGCCCGAAGACATAAAATTTAGCAAGTTTATGGCCATACTTAAGTAGTTGACGATTAATTTGCCATTAGTGGAAGTATTAGAGAAGATGCTCGGGTATGTAAAGTTCACGAAAGACCAGGTCACAAGGAAATGGACAGTTAGCTATAATCCAATGGACAATATCCATCATTATAGTTCTATATCTACAAGGTCTTTGGTGCAGAAGAAGGTAGACCCTAGTGAATTTACCATCCCGTGCACTATAGGGTTTTTTGATTTCGTAAAATCTCTATGTGATTCGGGAGATAGTATAAACTTGATGCCGCTTGCTGTGTATAAGAAATTGGGTTTGGGGGATCCTATTCCCACAAACATGAGGTTAGTTATGGTCGACAGGTCTGTGAAGCGGCCCGTGGGGATTCTATATAACGTATTAGTAAAAGTGGCGAGTTTTATATTTCTGGCTGATTTTGTCATTCTTGATTGCGAGGTGGATTTTGAGGTGCCCATAATCTTGGGTCGACTTTTCCTCACAACTGGGAGTGTACTAATTAATTTGAGGGAAAATAAGCTACTATTCAGGTTGAACGATGAAGTAGTTCAATTCGATGTATGTCAGTCCATGAAATAACTTAAAGACATGAGCGTCTTTTCTATTGTGGATGTTTATTATGAAGAGGAGCAGGAAGTGCCTATTGAAGAAAAGTTTGCGGTGGAGACTTTAGCTACTGTATTAATGAATTTTGATCAAAACGGTATTGAAGACTATGAGGAGACTGTGTGTTCCTTGACATGCATGGGGTCTTATTCTTATGCACCTAAGAAGCTGGATTTGGACTTGAAAAATCGTCCAAGTCCACCAGCCAAGATGTCTGTTGAAGATCCACCTACTTTGAAGCTGAAAGAGTTACTCGGTCATTTAAGGTATGTGTTCCTGGGAAATGGGAATACACTACTTGTGATTGTTGCTGCTAATCTGGGTAAGAAACAGGTGAAAGATCTCATCTCTGTCCTTAAGAGATATATGAGGGCCATTGGTTGGACAATTGCAGACATTATCGATATCCCTCCTAGTATATGTACTCATAGGATTTAGCTGGGGGAGAATTATGTTCCAACCATTGAGCATCAACATCGTCTAAAACCACTTATGCAAGAGGTGGTAAAGAAAGAAATCATCAAGTGGCTAGACGCATGAGTAGTATATCCTATTTCAGATAGTAAGTGGTTAAGTTCTTTTCAGTGCGTGCCCAAGAAAAGAGGCATGACAGTGGTGGCTAATGAAAAAAATGAGTTGATTCCACTCAGGCCTGTTACTGGATGGAGGGTGTGTATGGATTATAGAAAACTTTACTCGTGGAAATTGAAGGACCACTTCCCAATGCCTTTCATGGATCAGATGCTTGATCGTTGGTGGGAAAAGGTTGGTACTATTTCTTTGATAGTTATTTTGGTTACAATCAAATTTCTATATCTCCAGAGGATCAGGACAAAATGACATTCACCTACCTATATGGTACTTTTGTATTTAAATAGATGCCGTTTGGATTGTGTAATGCACCCGCTACCTTTCAACAGTGCATGATGTCTATTTTCTCAGATATGGTTGAAGACACCTTGGAGGTGTTTATGGATGATTTTTTAGTGGTAGGAGATTTGTTTGAGCTGTGTTTTGTAAATCTGAGTAGGGACTTACAGCGGTGTGAGGAGTTCAATCTTGTTCTTAATTAGGATAAATGCCACTTCATGTGAAGAAGGGGATTATTCTCGGACATAAAACTTGAGAAAAGGGGATTGAAGTTGATTGATCTAAAGTTGAGGTTATAGAGAAGCTTCCACCTCCTATTTCAATAAAAGGGGGTACATAGTTTCTTTGGTCATGTTGGCTTCTATCGAATGTTTATAAAGGATTTCTCAAAAATTGCAAACACCCTTTGCAAACTTTTGGAGAAAGAAGTCAAATTCTCCTTTGATGATGATTGCTCGAAAGCATTCAAATGCCTTAAAGAGAAGCTGGTTGATCTCCTATTATCGTTGCACCGGATTGGTTAAAAACATTTGAGATCATGTGTGATACAAGCGGTGTTGCCCTTAGAGCTATGCTGGGATAAAAGAAAGACAAATTGTTTCATCCAATCTATTATGCTAGCAAAGCGCTGAATAGAGCTCTAAAAAACTACACCATCACAGAGAAGAAACTTCTTGTAGTAGTCTATGCCTTTGCGAAGTTCCGGGCTTATTTTCTAGGAGCCAAGGTGGTGGACCACACTGACCACGCAGCCTTGAGATATTTGATGGTGAAAAAGGATGCAAAACCAAGGTTGATTAGATGGGTGTTGCTACTTAAGAATTTGATTTTGATGTAAAGGATCGTAAGGGTTGTGAGAACCAAGTTGCAGACCATCTATCTAGACTTAAGGGAAAGGAAACAACCGAAGATGAACTTGAGATTAATGATGTATTTCTAGATAAAGAAATCTTAGCTGTTGTGCTTGAAAAGATACCTTGGTATGCAGATTTCGCTAATTATGTGGTGAGTGAAGTGGTTCGTAAAATCTTTCTTTTCATCAAAGAAAGAAATTTCTTCATGATGTGGCTCATTACTTTTGGAATGAACCATATCTGTTTTGATGGTGTGCGGATGGCATTATTAGGCGGTGCATCCCCGAAGTATATATGTTAAGTATACAATAAGTAAGTCATGCTTCCCCAGTTTGAGGTCACCATGCAGGTGATTGTACTTCTCGAAAAGTCGTCCAAAACAGCTACTATTGGCCCAACTTGTTCAAGGATACTTATGAGTTCGTGAATAGATGTGACCAATGTCAAAGGCAAGGGTCCATCTCAAAGCACCATGAGATGCCAATGTATAAAATGCTGGAGGTAGAATTATTTGATGTCTGGGGGAATTGATTTCATGGGGCCCTTTGTGAGTTCATTTGGGATGAAGTACATATTAGTTGTGGTTGACTACGTGTCAAAATGGGCCGAGGCCATGGCTCTGGTGGATAATGAAGAAAAACAGGTTGTTGTATTCTTAAAGAGAAACATCTTCTCTCGCTTTGAGGTACCACACACTAGCATAAGCAATGGAGGATCACACTTTTGCAACAAGTTATTCAGAGCCACCTTGGAAAAATATAGAGTCAAGCAACATAAGGTGGCTACCCCATACCACCCGCAGACCAGTGGGCAGGAGGAAATCTTTAATCGAGAAATCAAAGTCATCCTTGCCAAGACTGTAAATACTAGCAGGAAAGATTGGTCTAGAAAGATGGATTATGCCTTATGGGCATCTAGAACAATGTTCAAGACACCAATTGTCATGTCACCATACCAATTGGTTTATGAAAAGGCGTATCATTTGCCGATTGAATTGGAGCATAAAGCACTATGGGCACTGAAGCGGCTTAATATAAACTGGAATGAGGCAGCGGATATGAGATTGGGGTAGCTCAATGAGATGGATGAGTTCTGTCTTAGAGCTTATAAAAGAGATGACTTGTACAAAGAAAGAATGAAGAAGTACCATGACTGCAGAATTGAAAAGCAAAATTTTCAGAAAGGTGACTTGGTGCTCCTCTTCAACTCCCAACTCAAGATGTTCCCAGGTAAGCTTAAATCAAAATGGTCAGGCCCATTCCAAGCTAATCAAGTCTACTCGTTTGGAGTGGTTGAACTTCCAAACGAAGAAGGAAGTATCTTTAAAGTGAATGGGTAACGACTGAAGTTTTATATCGGTCCAATGGACTCGATAAAGTGAATAGCCAATATCTATCTCGATGAAGTCTAAGTAATCGAGATGAATTTGTTGTACCGCAACATTAAATCAGGCGCTAGTGGGAGGCGACCCACCAAATGTTGTTATAACTTAGCTAAAGTTCTTTTATTGGTTTCTTTTTGTGTAATCTGATGTCTTTGTGAGGTGTGCAGGAATAAAAAATAGGAAAGAACGGAGTTTCACAGTTGTACAGAGGTTTACAAAGTTACAGATGGACCATCAAGATTTCGATGGACCGACGCTCGTACTGCCAAAGCCATGCCAAAAAGTTGAATGTACTAGATAAGGCTCGATGGTCGATTTGGCGGACCGTCGCAAACCTGGTGGACCGTCACTTCTTCCGTCAACCTGAGGCTGAGAATTTGAGTTTCTGGAAGGAGTTGACAGGCAGCTCAATGGACCATCACGGAATTGATGGACCGTCAGTGTGACCGTCATAAAATAGCCTGGGAGGTACACCTCTGGTAAGACCTGACGGTCAACCTGGCGGACTGGTTGACCATCGGGTTAACCGTCAAGTTAACCCTAGTCATGGGTCAGGTCGGGTTAAGTCGGATGCCTATTTAAGTGACCTGTGCTTGACCCACAAGATCTTAAAGAGATAAAATAGGGCGGTTATATACGTTGTAACATTTTCAAATTCTAAAAACTGTCTAACTCCCTTGGATTCATAGAATCTGAAGGCAGTTACTCCCTCTGGGACTCTCTAACCTCTTTCTTCCCCTCTATTTAAACAAGTATTTTCCCCTCTTTTCTCCTCATCACAACAACAGAAGAAATCACACGTTAAAGTGTTAAGTAAATTTTCTTTCTGAAGTGAAAGCAACTAGAGTGAGACTTCTGCATCATCAAGGAATGATTTTAACTCATTTTCTTGCTTCTCCAAAGTGAAAAACATAATTGACATAGTGTGGGATGTAAAATTTCATCTTTTCTCCTTCTGGGGATTAAATTGTTGATGTTCTAATTTCTGAACTTTGGTATATGCTGTTTGGGTAAAGTCTGAGTAACCCACATGTTTAGACTAGAAAAATGTGTGTGAGAAAACATGAAATCACTATTTTTTCTATGCTAAAAATCGAATAAGGTATACCATCTATTCAACAAAATGCCAAAAAAGTTTGAAATTAAAAATGGGGACTGACGGTCACCTTGACAGACTATCGAATCTGTGACGGACCATCAGGTTGGCTGTCACAAATGTCCAAGGAAAGTTGCTTTCTTGATAAGCTGCAACGGACAACTTGGCGGACCATCAGTGACCTGATGGACTGCCAGTTCGACTGTTGCAAAGCCCTAAAAATCAGAACTCACTGGATAAAGCCTGACGGCACAACCGGCGAACCGTCGCATCATCAACGACCCGTCAGTGTAACCGTTAAGCCAATGTTTATTACTGTTTTTTCAGATTTTTTGTTTTGTAATTGACTCCATACTTCTTTTTCAGGCACCATGGCATGAAAAATCCCATTGACTAGAGGTGGTGGTCGGGCAACAGGCAGAGGCAAACCTTCCAGGAGCAAGGAGCCTTCAACACTCACCAAAGGGATTGGACACTTCCTACACTCTTCCAGTCTGAAGACGAGAGGTAAAGTAGAAACAACACCACTAGTTCGAGCCCTGATGAGGATAGGGTAGTCACATCTTTCCCCAATCCAGTTGGGGCCAAAACTGAGGCTTCCAATATAGAGACACAAACTGAAGCAGACGATGTTGAGACTAAAACTAAGGATACCAACTTGATCAGACGTAAGGATACTCAAATTAGATAGGCCGTTAGATGGAAACTCAATGGAGCAAGGGACAAATTTTATGATGGCTTGGTACCAACAGGAAGTAGGCTAGTCAAAAGGCTATTTGCTGAGGAGAATCAGATTGTAACGATGGAGCTGCACGAGTATCCTGAGTTAGATCTTCATTTTAATGAGTACTAACTAGCATGGATGAGCAAACCCTCAGGATCATATCAGTCGAATATGGTAAGGGAATTCTTTGCTAACTATTTGGTATTGGCAAAAAAAGATGTTCAAAAGGGTTCGAAGATTTTCAATCTCCTGAATAGGGAATCAATGTCAGTTCGTGGAGTTACTATTGATATATCAGCCCGAACCATCAACAAGATACTGTTTAAGCTAGATTATGAAGCCCCACCTACTATTCCAGAACTAGAGTATCGACTGCGTAATGCATCTGCCCAAAGATCCTAGTTGGGTAGAGTGTTAAATGATGAGGGTAATCCTTTATGGGATATAAACCTACGTGAGCTCAAAGCGAAGTCATCCCTTAGCTTCAGAGCTAAATTTTGGTGGGCTGTGGTCCGATTAAGACTTATGCCAATGAAAGGTGATGCTAATCTGGATATTCACCGAGCTGTACTTGTTGCTAGTTTACTGTCAGGATTGAAGATTGATTTCAGTCAGATCATTACCGATGAGTTGTTTGTGAGAGTGCATAAGGTGGCCAGGCTCTACCATTTCCATGCTTAATCACCGAATTATGCAGGTAGGCAGGTGTGTCTCTAATTCGTGGGGTGGATAATGAGGTTCGTGCGACACATAGGCAGGACAATAAGAAGTCCAAGGATGATTCAAAGTTCAAAATGAGGGTCACCAAACCACTAGCCTATCAAACTCAGTCTGCACCAGCCCCAGATACTTCAGAGATTCCAACAGGTATGCCATTACTGATTACCACTTATGTACCCCCTGATTATGTGTTATCAAGTGTATCTACAGGGTCAGAATCTACACTACCAATGGGTGGGCCAGAATTTGTAGAATATAGGTTGACACAGGAAAATTTCGCCTTGTCTGTGAAAGTGCAAAAGAAATTCAAAAGGCAGCTTGGCACTTAGGCTACAGAATTTAAGCCTTTTGTTGACAGAATTGTAGCTGAGGCAATTCGTCCTTTACAAGACATTTAGATGAGGATGGATTATATGGAAGAGAGAATCACTATCTATTCCGAACTTGGCAAGGTTTATGGTAGAGTTTAAAATAGCACAGGCTGACATCGAAGAGTTAAAGAGAGGGTAGCCATACCAACCCACTTTTTATCTAGCCTTAGTAATGAGTGATGATGAAGAAGAAATTATTGATCTGATAGGGAGACTCATGAAAGATAAAGGAAAGTAGCAAACAGATGAACGTGCTTAAAGGAAAGCTAAAAAGAGAAAAAGAAGTGAAGGCATGACACTAGAGGAACAAGAGCAACATGATTTGAGGAAAGCTAGTAGAAGATCAAGAAGGGATGAAAAGACAACAAGGAAGAGGGTTAAAGATGAAGCAGCTAAAGTATCTACCAGTTCCTCCCCAGTTAAGGGGCACACTTTAGACCCAGTCTGGAATGTTATACCTCCGATTCTGTAGAGAGAGTTTTTGAGTACCCCCACCACCATGGGGGTCAACATTACACCAGGTGAGGATGCTAGATCCTTACCACACTTCACAAATGCCTCAGATAAATAAGAGGCAATACAAGTATACCCACTCCTTTATAATTTTATTTGATGCTTTGAGGACAATGTATGTATTTTTTTTAGGGGGTGGTGTACTTGTACCATGGGGGATTGTGTTGCCGTATTGTTTTTATCCCATGTGCTATCTAGGATAATCGACATGTCTAGGACTATGTTTAAGTTTGAATTTTCTTTTCTTTTCTAGGATTACCTTTAGGCTTGCATTTTCCTTTCTTAAATCTTGTTCTGTTGTTAATGTTGGTCTATGAAATAAAAGTGCCATTTCTGTTAGTACCTTGTTGTAAATATGGATAATGAATGATGTTGGTATCAAGCTAGGACTATGTTCATACGACTGTCTTCTTTTGTCTTCTAGTATATGTTATCAACTGTTAATGAATCTGTAGTCGGCATTAACTTGTAAAATGTGCATGGCATGTGATGTAGATCTTAGGAATAGTAGAATGAGTATGACTCAGTTTCTTGTGCGTGCGAGTATTTGTATTAATTTTTACTTAGTATAGTACCTAGAACTTGCCTGGTTCAATTGATTCTATGTTGTTGTTGATGAAATAAGAGATGATAGAAGGCCTCCTTGTGATTTTAGTCCACTTAGGCAAAATAATTAACCACACCAAAATAATTCTACACTTTTGAACCCTTCTTTGAGCCTATGTTAATTCTTTTTCTTCATCACCAATTACTCTAGTTAACTCTCTTTAAGTTGTTAAAAATTAACTCTGGCCCTAGCCTAATAGTGGGCATTGTGAACCTAGACTTAGGCAAAACACTTAAGTTGAGAGTGGCTATTGTCCAAGCTGTTAGTTGTCTAAGGGAAAGTTGGTTTAGAGCATGATTTAGAGTGGTCTACCCAAGACATTGTGTACCATGACATATTACATCAGCATAAGTTGAGGGTGGCTGATGCTTGTGTATGTGTATATATATATATAAAGAGAAAAAAAAGAAAAAAAGGGTGAATAAGCTAGTTCAGAAGTTGTATTGGTAGGAAGAACTTAAGGGCAAAGATAGTTAAATCCTAGTATTGGGTCACTTGTTTCCCAGAAGTCCTTCCTTACCTAACCCGAAGCCTCATTACAAGCCTAAGAAAGACCTGTTTGATCTTGGTGACTCAACTATAAGGGAGCGTTAGATGATAAGGGCAAGCCTATGGGTATGTGTACTATGTTTATAACTTCCTTAACGAATGTGAGTATTCTGATTTGTATCCATAAAATAAAATGAGTGGTGGATTTCCTTGACTGTGAGGGATACCTGAGTCACACTTAATTTGGCTGATCTCTGTAGATTCTTGTATCCATGTTTGTGTATATGTATTGATTGTGAAATAATGCCACTTATGGACTCTGATATGTTGAGGCATATAAGTAGGAGGATAAGTGAATGGTTGTGTGAAAACTGGTTCAGCAAGTTAAATGCATGTCATTTTATTGCTCATATTTGTAATCTGGTGCTGAGTTGCTTGAGGACAAACAATTATCCTAAGTTGAGGGTATTGATGCTCAGCTTTTGATGGAACATTTGTATTTTTTTCTCAGGAAAATTGTGAGTTTTCAAGAAACTAAAGTTGTATTTAATAGTGGATTTGAGTGATTTCAGGTTTAGGAGTCAGCTGAAGGAGAAAACTCAGGAAAACAATAGAAAAAGGTCAATGACAGCCCCAAATGGCGGACCGTCAGTCATACGATGGATCGCCAGGCAGACTGTCAGAGCTAAACATATGGTTCCAGCTGGAAGACCTATCCGACGGCCCAAGTGGCAGACCGTCAAGCTTGCAGCAGACCGCCAACTTGGCCGTCAAACTTAAGAAGAATGCAAGATTTCAGAAGCTCGAATGACGGACCATGCGATGGACCATCGTACCATCAATGGTCCACCAAAGTAGCCATCAGGCTTAAGCAGAAAATGACATCCTGGGACACTCAGCGATGGTCCATGTGATGGACCTTCAGTTGGACCATCAGTTGGACCGTCACTTTGGACGGACCGTCAGTTGGACCGTCACTTTAGACACGGGTTTTATAATTTTGAATTTTAAATCCTTTTTTACTAGGAACATATAAATAACCAGTTTTAGGTTTTATTGGTTACCTTATCTTTGATTAGGGTATTCCATACTGAAAATACATTGTTACATAGTTTGTCTCTAAGATTCATTGGAGATTTGTGGATCTAGATTCCTTTATCATATTTTCTATTGAAGATTGAAGAACAACAATTGTGACTTTTGTAAGTAAACTTTGAATTAATTTATGAATAACACAATGATTTTTTCTCTTTCTTGGGTGGAAATGTGTGGCTAAGATCCCATAACTAGGGTTATGGGAGCCTTGATGTGTAAAGCTGATTGTGGGTTGTGACTCTAGTAGATTCCCATGAGTAATTGATATTGCATAAACTCTTCTTCACTTTAATGACTTTTCTTGGTTGCAAACTTGAAAAATGATCCCAAGAACAACACTTGTTCAAATAGAAAAGTGCTTGTTGGGAAAAGAAAGGGTTTACTTAAATGTAAAGGCTTTAACTTTTAGATAGAGGGTAGATGCCTTAACCGGATCAACCTATGTGAGAATATAGTTGAATTAATAATATGTTCATTAAGTTTGAAAGAATTAAGGGATAAGTTACTCATTTAGGTTGAGAAACTAATGGGTAAACCATAGAATTCAATTACTCTTAGTATAAGAATAGTTCATTGGGAATCCAAAATAGTTCACAACCCTAGCTGCTTAAGCATCTTGGTAACCTTAACTCTAGTTTGATTTCTCTTACTGAATTACTCTTTGCAATACTACCAATATGTGGATTACTCTTTGTGACAAACATTTGACTAGAATTGATAAATCAAAATCCCCCTCTATTCTGAAACCTTCGATCAATAGTCTAGTAACAACCACAATACTTAGTGAACACAATATTCCCTGTGGGATTCGACACCCAACCCTATTGGGTTCTATATTTGACATTGACCACCTACACTCTCTGATACAAAATCAAACCAACAACACCAAGAGCTTCAAGTAGGCTCGGATTCCAGTCCAAAAACACAAGAACAACAAGAGAGATAACAATGCTAGTGAATCGAAAAGAGCCCCACACGGCTTCACTAGACTTTAAGATAACAAAATCAACAACAACAACAAGATAAAGAAAGATAGATAACTTGACATATAACATTCAAGAAACTAAGAACCCTAACATCAAGAGAGGACCCTAAGCCTAATGAATATAAACACCAAGTTCTTACGAGGACCAAGAGGCACTCAACGACCTCAAAACCCTTGTTTCTAGCCAAAGAGACAACACAAGTATCCCTCTACTTGTGAGATAATTGGGGAGGCTTCTAAGAGTGATAGAGAGAGTGAAATGTTTAGTGTTTTTAGGTTACAAAAATCAGCATTCAAAAACTCAGAAATAACTCTCTAACATGTTCTATTTATACTACAAACAAAAGGGGTAAAATGACCCATCCTCCCTTGCTTCTTGTGCCAACCTTGAAGAGTAGTTTATTACACATTAAGACCTCTCTTCACACATAAAAACGTTTAGGTCCTTGGTTGGTTCAATCACCAACTCACACACGGCCATTTGCATGAACAAGGCTTGGAGTTCTTGTAATTCCCGAGCTTGGCTTCGTGTGAAAGTCCTTGTACCTGTGGAGGCTGCCCCAACCGTATCATCCTCTCCATCTTGAGAGGAATTTGACCTCAAATTCAGCATTTGGTCATCTTCAACCGCATCCACGAGGGAGAGATCACCAACGTTGAAAGTGTTGTGCACTTGATATTCCGGTGGAAGGTCAATCTTGTAGGCGTTGTCATTGATTCTCTCAAGTACTTGGAAAGGGCCATTACCCCTTGGAAGCAATTTGGACTTCCTTTGAGCTGGAAACCGATCCTTTCGAAGATGCACCCACACCCAATCTCCGGGTTCAAGCACAAGCCTTCTTCTCCCTTTGATTACCCTTTTTGCAACCTCTTGGTTCTTCTTTTCAAGCTTGATCCGCACCGTCTCATGCATTTTCTTCATTGCCTCGGCTCTTTTATTTCCATCTAAGCTGGTCATAAGATCACTAGAAAAAGGAGTGAGATCTAAAGGGGTAAGGGGATTCAGGCCGTAAACACATTCAAAGGGAGTCATTCCCGTGCTCGAATGTATTACTCGGTTGTATGCAAATTCCACCAAGGGTAGGTGATCTTCCCATGAAGTTAGTTTACCCTTAACCATAGAACGTAGCATAGACCCTAAGGTTCTATTTACTACCTCCGTTTGGCCATCGGTTTGTGGGTGGCAAGACGTGGAGAAAAGTAACTTCGTTCCAAGCCTACCCCACATGGACTTCCAAAAGAGACTTAGGAACTTGGAGTCCCTATCGCTCACAATAGTACTCGGTACCCCGTGAAGCTTTACAACATGTTCAACAAATAATGAAGCTACACTACGAGCATCCTCGGTTTTAGCACATGGAATAATATGAGCCATTTTAGAGAATCTATCAACAATAAAAAAAATGCTATCTCGGCCCTTTCTAGTCCTTGGCAGCCCCAAAACAAAATCCATCAAAATGTCCAACCAAGGTATAAGGGAAGTAGGGAGTGGGGTGTATAATCCTTGAGGTAGGAGATGAGATTTTGCACTCCGGCAGGCCACGCATTGACTACAAATTTTAGCGACGTCTTTGCGCATTTTGGGCAAATAGAAGTTTTCCTCTAAGATTCCGAGGGTCTTGTCTACCCCAAAGTGTCCCATGAGGCCTCCGTCATGGGCCTCCCTCACAAATAATTCCCTCCAAGAACTAGAAGGAACACACAACCTCCTCCCTTTGAACAAATACCCATCGAACTGAGAGTAGGAGGAATGGTCATTCTCCTTAAGCCAACGGTCCCTTCCCCACTCTTCACATTCCTTAAAAATAGGAGCAAAGGTAGGATCCTCGGGATACAACAACCGCAAGCTCTCAAAACCCATCAATTTCGAAGACAAGGTAGCACCAAGCACATGCTTCCTAGACAAGGCATCGGCAACAACATTTTCCTTTCCTCTTTTGTAATGAATTACATAAGGGAAAGTCTCGATGAACTCAATCCACTTAGCATGATGCCTATTCAACTTGTCTTGGCTCTTAAGGTGTTTCAACGACTCATGATCCGTTCGTATCACAAACTCCTTAGGCCACAAATAATGTTGCCAATTTCCCAAATCTCTAACAAGGGCGTACAACTCCAAATCATAAGTTGAGTAATTAAGAGTTGCCCCTTTGAGCTTTTGACTAAAATAAGCAACGGGCTTACCTTCTTGCATCAAAACAGCCCCGATGCCAACCTTACTAGCATCACACTCTACTTCAAACATCTTATCAAAATCGGGCAATTGCAATAAAGGCGCCGAGATGAGCGTAGCTTTCAAGGCCTCAAAAGCCCTAGCTTGCTCATCACCCCATTTAAAAGGTCCGTCCTTCCTAATTACCTCGGTCAAGGGGTCTGCTATGGAACTAAATCCTTTGACAAACCTCCTATAAAAGCTTGCCAACCCGTGTAAACTTCGGATTTCTCCAATAGTTTTAGGGGTCGGCCAACTTCGAATAGAGTCTATCTTGGAATCGTCCACTTCCACACCCCTTGAGCTCACGACAAAACCCAAGAATATAACCTTATCAACACCAAAAGAACACTTCTCCATGTTGGCATACAGCTTCTCCTTTCGGAGCACATCAAACACACATCTCAAATGCATTACATGATCATCAATAAATTTACTATATACCAACACATCATCAAAGTAAACCACCACAAACTTTCCAATATAAGGCTTCATTACATGATTCATTAGCCTCATAAAGGTGCTAGGAGCATTGGTAAGGCCGAAGGGCATGACCAGCGACTCATATAGACCGAATTTGGTCTTGAATGCGGTCTTCCACTCATCACCGGGTTGCATGCGAATTTGGTGATAGCCACTCCTAAGGTCCACTTTAGAAAACAAACAAGATCCGTGGAGCTCATCTAACATATCATCTAGTCTAGGGATTGGATGACGATACCTTATAGTGATTTTGTTGATGGCTCTACAATCGACGCACATGCGCCAAGTTCCGTCCTTCTTCGGTACCAAAAGCACCGGAACAGCACACGGACTCATGCTTTACTTGATGTATCCCTTGTTGAGAAGCTCCTCAACTTGTCTTTCAAGCTCCTTAGTGTCCATGGGATTGCTCCTATAGGCCGGTTTGTTTGGAAGTTGTGAACCCGACACCAAATCAATTTGGTGCTCAATTCCCCGAAGTGGGGGCAATCCTTGCGGAAGTTCTTGAGGAAATACATCTTCATACTCCTGCAACACACAAGAAATCAAAGGGGAAATGGAAGAATTAGTGGGATTAGTATTAAAACAATGGGCCAAAAGTAACATCGGCTTGTTTTCATCATGGTACACGAAGAGTTCTTTCCTCCTAGCCAACATCACTACGTTTTCCATCTCCCTTGTCGTTGGGACAGCCTCAGATGTCCCTACTTCATCACCTACGGCATTCCCCTCCTTTTCTCCCTTTTCGGATTCCTTCCCCTTTCCCTTCAACTCTCTCATCTTTTGATGCCACTCATTTACTTGGGAGGGTGAAAGAGGATGAAGTGTGACCTTTCGGCCATCCTTCTCAAGCGTATACCGGTTGGACCTCCCATCGTGTTTAGTAGACCTATCATATTGCCATGGTCTACCTAACAACAAGTGACATGCTTGCATTGGGATCACGTCACAAAGCACCTCATCGTGGTAGTTTCCCACCTTAAACCGAACCACACATTGCCTTGTGACCTTTAATTCACCACAATCGTTCAACCATTGTAGCTTGTAAGGACTAGTGTGTAGTGTAGTTGGTAGCTTCAAGAAATTTACCATAGCATGGCTCACAACATTTGTACAACTACCACTATCAATCACCAAGGTGCACACACTCCCCATTACAAGACACTTAGTATGGAATAGATTTTCCCTTTGACTCGGGTCATCTATCGCCTTACTAATCATTACACGTCTAACCACAAAGTTTGGAACCACACACTCCCCTTCTTGTGGATAGACATCTTCACTACCATCTACTTCATCATCATTCGGCCCATTTTCAGCTCCCTCTCTATCTTGAGGCTCGGCCTCATCCTCCCCCCTTTCGGAAACCACCTCCTCACCAAGGTAGTATACTTTCCCTTCTCGTAGGATCACATTGCGCCGGTTCGGACATTCATTGGCCTTATGCCGCCAACCTTGGCACTTGAAGCATTGGAACCCCTTTGGGTTGGGATATTTGTGAGCCTCTGGTTTCAGAGGGAATTTAGGGACTGTTTTGGACTCGGGCAGCTTCGTAGGGGCGGGTTGGTCCTTGTTTTTGGGCCAACCCGAGGGGGTTTGTACCCTTGCCTTGAAGGATGATCTCTCCTTAAGTTCCCTTTCAATCTCAAGGGCCGCTTGGAATATACCGTCAATGGTTTCAAACTGGTGAAGGGTCAAATGAGTGGAGATCTCTTTGTTCAACCCACACTTGAACCGGATGATGTCGTGACTGATTTGCTCCCCACGATGATCAAGTTTCAACATGAGTTGTTGGAACTCGTCAAAATAGGCCATCACACTCTTGCCTCCTTGCCACAAGCCATATAATCTAGCAAGCAACTCATGACGATATCTCTCGGGAAGGTATCGTTGTCTCATCAAATACCTCAACCGAAACCAAGGTGGTGGCTGCCCATCAACTAATTCATTACCAAATCGTTTAACATACTCCCACCAAGTGTTAGCATAGCCCTCGAGGTGAGCTATAGCGTAGCAACTCTTCTTTTCTTCCGAGATGTCATTAACTTGGAAAACTTTGTCACAAGCCGATTCCCAAGTTAAGTAGGTCTCGGGGTCACTTTCACCCTTAAAGATGGGTAGGCTCAACTTGATGGTGTTGATGCCAACGTCTCTCTCTTGGTGTCGGTTTCCCCTATCTCTATACCCCCGGTATCTCCTAGGTTCTCCTCGACCCCCTCTTAACTCCTCCTCCCTCATATAAGCATCATCAAAGGCTCCATCTCCTTCATACTCCTCTCTACCGTATCCTTCAAAGTGGGCTGGTCGGCCTTGGCCGTTTTGATTCGGAGGATTTGGAATTTGCGGTCTTTGGGTTAATGGAGCTTGGAATGGAGGGTTCGGATTTAGTGGAGGTACTTGGCGTCCAAATCCCTCTTGTGGAATTGGAGGGGCTTGGAAATGTAGTGGTCTAGTGGGGTCTCGGTTTGGAGAAAAATAGGTAGTTTGGCTTGCGGTATTTAGTGGAGCTTGGGGTGCATTTAGCATTTGGTGGACTGTTTCGGGGGTGATGGTTGCGGAGGAGGTCCTATCATGACCATTGGTAGATACATGTAGAGGAGTAGAAGGACGAGAGTTCCTTTGACTCTCCACTTGTTCTAATCTCCCACTAATAGTCGACACTTCCCCCTTTATTGCTGCCAAGTCCCCTCTCACGGCCCCAAATTCCGAATTCAACCTTTCAAGTGTCCGGGTAACGGCCTCAAGAGTGACCCTCATAGAATCAAGGGCATTAGTATCCACATTATGAGACGTAGCTCCTTCCATTGTCAAGATATTATCCGCTTTAGTTCACCACAAGTTCGTGTTCCACAAGTGTTGTATAATTGGCTAGTAACCGTGAAATTTTAAGGTATGAGTAAGCTCTTATCCGGAATGGATTCTTGTTTGAAGACTCAAAGAATTCTTGCCGGACTAGAGTCAAAAATCAGCAATTCATTCAAACGAATAAAAGCACTCAAATAATCGTTGACACGAAAAAACGGTTCAAGGAACTAGTTGACAACCTAGTAGGAATGTACTAGTTTGTTAATTAGTTCTAGGACCAAGCAAGGGAAACCAAGGATCAACAATTAGCAACCAAAGAGTATCCTAAGTTGAGCTTATAGTGACGTGGCAGCATGCAATGGTTCCACACGTTCTTCTACTCTTTTTTTTTTGTGTGTGTTAATATTCACACAACTTGTTATAGTTTGCAAAGTGTTTTGGTGGGAAAAAAATAAAATCTTGTAGTATTTCAACCTTTTCAAACTCAAGAAAGTGAGGTTTGGTTGACTAATCCCACAAAACAAGGCTCCTTGAATTAGGGAAAAGTGATTGACAAGACTAGAAGGTGATGGGTGCAAGTCTTTCACAACAACTTTATAGCTTGTCTTACAACTTGAGCACACAACAAGATGAACAAGATGAACAAGTTCAAAAGATGAACACCTCAACAAACTTCATCAACTTCTTTAGCACATAAACACACAACCACCGATTTTTTTTTTTCTTTTGGTTATCAACAACATACAACTTTCGGCCACTTCAAGTCACTACACAATGTTCAAGTTTTCAAGCTCAACTTTTGGATCTAGACACCTTAGTGTTGGTGAGAAAGAAACCAACACTAGAAACTTACTAAACAAGCAAAATAACACCTAGATCTAAACATACAACATCATTCTTGGTTTCAACTTTTAATGGACAGATTTTCAGAATTTCTTTTTGGTGTTGTTTGTTTAAGCCGTGAACTAGCCCAAGATGGGTTATGTTAGAACACAACCGGTCTCACTTTGATACCAAATGATACAAAATCAAACCAACAACACCAAGAGCTTCAAGTAGGCTCGGATTCCAGTCCAACAACACAAGAACAACAAGAGAGATAACAATGCTAGTGAATCGAAAAGAGCCCCACACGGCTTCACTAGACTTTAAGATAACAAAATCAACAACAACAACAAGATAAAGAAAGATAGATAACTTGACATATAACATTCAAGAAACTAAGAACCCTAACATCAAGAGAGGACCCTAAGTCTAATGAATATAAACACCAAGTTCTTACGAGGACCAAGAGGCACTCAACGACCTCAAAACCCTTGTTTCTAGCCAAAGAGACAACACAAGTATCCCTCTACTTGTGAGATAATTGGGGCGGCTTCTAAGAGTGAGAGAGAGAGTTAAATGTTTAGTGTTTTTAGGTTACAAAAATCAGCATTCAAAAACTCAGAAATAACTCTCTAACATGTTCTATTTATACTACAAACAAAAGGGGTAAAATGACCCATCCACCCTTGCTTCTTGTGCCAACCTTGAAGAGTAGTTTATTACACATTAAGACCTCTCTTCACACATAAGAACATTTAGGTCCTTGGTTGGTTCAATCACCAACTCACACACGGCCATTTGCATGAACAAGGCTTGGAGTTCTTGTAATTCCCGAGCTTGGCTTCGTGTGAAAGGCCATGTACCTATGGAGGCTGCCCCAACCGTATCACTCTCTAACGAGAGTTGTAATTTGGGCATATTAGATTCAGTAGCGAACAAACCCAGGGATGGGGGCATTTTCGCTAGCAGAGGGTTTGACCCTTAGTAGAAATCCCTGTGTTACAGAACTATGTAAGCCAGCGTAGGTTGAGATATCCTCCTGCCAGATTAGGGTTGATACATCTCATATAAGTTTTCCTGCTAGCGAGGGTAGATGAAAGAGCTTCCTGTTAGAGAGGGTTAACTCGTAGCTTGTCTTTACTCGTGGCACGGTACTGACACCCTTCCAACTAGGGTTATAGGTTGGACACCAATCTATTCAGAAAGGGGCATGTCAGTTAGATGATTACCTCCCATAGTTACAGTTTTAGTCTTCAAAATAGAACTCAATTCAGTTCTACAGAAATTAGTACTTTCAAACACAGTCACTCAGTTCAGTACGAAACTCAGAATAGTTCCACAGAATTAGGACTATCAGACACAGTCACTCAATTAATAATAATACAGTATCAGTAAACTCAGATACAGTAAGTCAGTGATTCAGAACTCAGTATCCAGTGTTATCATGACCTCAATTATAGTTTATGTATTTATGCATGTACTCTCATTTAGTTATATTAATTATATTCAATAGGTTATTATTCATGCATATGAACCCAAGCATATCATCCTACCTCACTTAGCATATAAGTACATTCAAAGTACTGACACGTACCTTTGTGATGCGCTATGGTGTCTTATATTATAGGTTCAGATACACGGGATCTCAATCAAACTTAGCAGCCCGATCCATCCGTGGTAGACCAGTGGTGAGTCATTGTTTGAGGAAAATTTTATTATTCCAGTATTTCAGTTGATACGGTTGGGGCAGCCTCCACAGGTACACGGCCTTTCACACGAAGCCAAGCTCGGGAATTACAAAAACTCCAAGCTTTGTTCATGCAAATAGCCGTGTGTGAGTTGGTGATTGAACCAACCAAGGACCTAAACGTTTTTATGTGTGAAGAGAGGTCTTAATGTGTAATAAACAACTCTTCAAGGTTGGCACAAGAAGCAAGGGCGGATGGGTCATTTTACCCCTTTTGTTTGTAGTATAAATAGAACATGTTAGAGAGTTATTGCTTAGTTTTTGGAAAGCTGATTTTGTAACCTAAAATACTAAACATTTCGTCTCTCTCTTCCACTCTTAGAAGCCGCCCCTATTATCTCACAAGTAGAGGGATACTTGTGTTGTCTCTTTGGCTAGAAACAAGGGTTTTGAGGTCGTTGAGTGCCTCTTGGTCCTCGTAAGAACTTGGTGTTTATATTCATTAGACTTAGGGTCCTCTCTTGATGTTAGGGTTCTTAGTTTCTTGAATGTTATATGTCAAGTTATCTATCTTTCTTTATCTTGTTGGTGTTGTTGTTGTTGATTTTGTTACCTTAAAGTCTAGTGAAGCCGTGTGGGGCTCTTTTCGATTCACTAGCATTGTTATCTATCTTGTTGTTCTTGTGTTGTTGGACTGAAATCCGAGCCTACTTGAAGCTCTTGGTGTTGTTGGTTTGATTTTTGTATCATTTGGTATCAAAGCGAGACCGGTTGTGTTCCAACATAACCCATCTTGGGCTAGTTCATGGCTTAAACAAACAACACCAAAAAGAAATTCTGAAAATCTGTCCATTAAAAGTTGAAACCAAGAATGATGTTGTATGTTTAGATCTAGGTTTTATTTTGCTTGTTTAGTGAGTTTCTAGTGTTGGTTTCTTTCTCACCAACACTAAGGTGTCTAGATCCAAAAGTTGAGCTTGAAAACTTGAACATTGTGTAGTGACTTGAAGTGGCCGAAAGTTGTGTGTTGTTGATAACTAAAAGAAAAATCGGTGGTTGTGTGTTTATGTGCTAAAGTAGTTGATGAAGTTTGTTGATGTGTTCATCTTTTGAACTTGTTCATCTTGTTCATCTTGTTGTGTGCTCAAGTTGTAAGACAAGCTATAAAGTTGTTGTGAAAGACTTGCACCCATCACCTTCTAGTCTTGTCAATCACTTTTCCCTAATTCAAGGAGCCTTGTTTTGTGGGATTAGTCAACCAAACCTCACTTTCTTGAGTTTGAAAAGGGTGAAATACTACAAGATTTTATTTTTCCCACCAAAACACTTTGCAAACTATAACAAGTTGTGTGAATATTAACACAAAAAAAAAAAAAAAGAACGTGTGGAACCATTGCATGCTGCCACGTCACTATAAGCTCAACTTAGGATATTCTTTGGTTGCTAATTGTTGATCCTTGGTTTCCCTTACTTGGTCCTAGAACTAATTAACAAATTAGTACATTCCTACTAGGTTGTCAAGTAGTTCCTTGAACCGTTTGTTCGTGTCAACGATTATTTGAGTGCTTTTATTCGTTTGAATGAATTGCTGATTTTTGACTCTAGTCCGGCAAGAATTCTTTGAGTCTTCAAACAAGAATCCATTCCGGATAAGGGCTTACTCATACCTTAAAAATTTCACGGTTACTAGCCAATTATACAACACTTGTGGAACACGAACTTGTGGTGAACTAAAGCGGATAATATCTTGACAATGGAAGGAGCTACGTCTCATAATGTGGATACTAATGCCCTTGATTCTATGAGGGTCACTCTTGAGGCCGTTACCCGGACACTTGAAAGGTTGAATTCAGAATTTGGGGCCGTGAGAGGGGACTTGGCAGAAATAAAGGGGGAAGTGTCGACTATTAGTGGGAGATTAGAACAAGTGGAGAGTCAAAGGAACTCTCGTCCTTCTACTCCTCTACATGTATCTACCAATGGTCATGATAGGACCTCCTCCGCAACCATCACCCCCGAAACAGTCCACCAAATGCTAAATGCACCCCAAGCTCCACTAAATACCGCAAGCCAAACTACCTATTTTCCTCCAAACCGAGACCCCACTAGACCACTACATTTCCAAGCCCCTCCAATTCCACAAGAGGGATTTGGACGCCAAGTACCTCCACTAAATCCGAACCCTCCATTCCAAGCTCCATTAACCCAAAGACCGCAAATTCCAAATCCTCCGAATCAAAACGGCCAAGGCCGACCAGCCCACTTTGAAGGATACGGTAGAGAGGAGTATGAAGGAGATGGAGCCTTTGATGATGCTTATATGAGGGAGGAGGAGTTAAGAGGGGGTCGAGGAGAACCTAGGAGATACCGGGGGTATGGAGATAGGGGAAACCGACACCAAGAGAGAGACGTAGGCATCAACACCATCAAGTTGAGCCTACCCATCTTTAAGGGTGAAAGTGACCCCGAGACCTACTTAACTTGGGAATCGGCTTATGACAAAGTTTTCCAAGTTAATGACATCTCGGAAGAAAAGAAGAGTTGCTACGCTATAGCTCACCTCAAGGGCTATGCTAACACTTGGTGGGAGTATGTTAAACGATTTGGTAATGAATTAGTTGATGGGAAGCCACCACCTTGGTATCGGTTGAGGTATTTGATGAGACAACGATACCTTCCCGAGAGATATCGTCATGAGTTGCTTGCTAGATTATATGGCTTGCGGCAAAGAGGAAAGAGTGTGATGGCCTATTTTGACGAGTTCCAACAACTCATGATGAAACTTGATCATCGTGGGGAGAAAATCAGTCACGACATCATCCGGTTCAAGTGTTGGTTGAACAAAGAGATCTCCACTCATTTGACCCTTCACCGGTTTGAAACCATTGACGGTATATTCCAAGCGGCCCTTGAGATTTAAAGGGAACTTAAGGAGAGATCATCCTTCAAGGCAAGGGTACAAACCCCCTCGGGTTGGCCCAAAAACAAGGACCAACCCGCCCCTACGAAGCTACCCGAGTCCAAAACAGTCCCTAAATTCCCTCCGAAACCGGAGGCTCACAAATATCCCAACCCAAAGGGGTTCCAATGCTTCAAGTGCCAAGGTTGGGGGCATAAGGCCAATGAATGTCCGAACCGGCGCAATGTGATCCTACGAGAAGGGAAAGTGTACTACCTTGGTGAGGAGGTGGTTTCCGAAAGGGGGGAGGATGAGGCCGAGCCTCAAGATGGAGAGGGAGCTGAAAATGGGCCGAATGATGATGAAGTAGATGGTAGTGAAGATGTCTATCCACAAGAAGGGGAGTGTGTGGTTCCAAACTTTGTGGTTAGACGTGTCATGATTAGTAAGGCGATAGATGACCCGAGTCAAAGGGAAAATCTATTCCATACTAAGTGTCTTGTAAAGGGGAGTGTGTGCACCTTGGTGATTGAAAGTGGTAGTTGTACAAATGTTGCGAGCCATGCTATGGTAAATTTCTTGAAGCTACCAACTACACTACACACTAGTCCTTACAAGCTACAATGGTTGAACGATTGTGGTGAATTAAAGGTCACAAGGCAATGTGTGATTCGGTTTAAGGTGGGAAACTACCGCGATGAAGTGCTTTGTGACGTTATCCCAATGCAAGCATGTCACTTGTTGTTAGGTAGCCCATGGCAATATGATAGGTCTACTAAACACGATGGGAGGTCCAACCGGTATACGCTTGAGAAGGATGGCCGAAAGGTCACACTTCATCCTCTTTCACCCTCCCAAGTAAATGAGTGGCATCAAAAGATGAGAGAGTTGAAGGGAAAGGGGAAGGAATCCGGGAAGGGAGAAAAGGGGGGAATGCCGTAGGTGAGGAAGTAGGGACATCCGAGGCTGTCCCAACGACAAGGGAGATGGAAAACGTAGTGATGTTGGCTAGGAGGAAAGAACTCTTCGTGGACCATGATGAAAACAAGCCGATGTTACTTTTGGCCCATTGTTTTAATACTAACCCCACTAATTCTTCCATTTCCCCTTTGATTTCTTGTGTGTTGCAGGAGTATGAAGATGTATTTCCTCAAGAACTTCCGCAAGAATTGCCCCCACTTCGGGGAATTGAGCACCAAATTGATTTGGTGCCGGGTTCACAACTTCCAAACAAACCGGCCTATAGGAGCAATCCCATGGACACTAAGGAGCTTGAAGGACAAGTTGAGGAGCTTCTCAACAAGGGATACATCAAGGAAAGCATGAGTCCGTGTGCTGTTCCGGTGCTTTTGGTACCGAAGAAGGACGGAACTTGGCGCATGTGCGTCGATTGTAGGGCCATCAACAAAATCACTATAAGGTATCGTCATCCAATCCCTAGACTAGATGATATGTTAGATGAGCTCCACGGATCTTGTTTGTTTTCTAAAGTGGACCTTAGGAGTGGCTATCACCAAATTCGCATGCAACCCGATGATGAGTGGAAGACCGCTTTCAAGACAAAATTCGGTCTATATGAGTGGCTGGTCATGCCCTTCGGCCTTACCAATGCTCCTAGCACCTTTATGAGGCTAATGAATCATGTAATGAAGCCTTATATTGGAAAGTTTGTGGTGGTTTACTTTGATGATGTGTTGGTGTATAGTAAATCTATTGATGATCATGTAATGCATTTGAGATGTGTGTTTGATGTGCTCCGAAAGGAGAAGCTGTATGCCAACATGGAGAAGTGTTCTTTTGGTGTTGATAAGGTTATATTCTTGGGTTTTGTCGTGAGCTCAAGGGGTGTGGAAGTGGACGATTCCAAGATAGACTCTATTCGAAGTTGGCCGACCCCTAAAACTATTGGAGAAATCCGAAGTTTCCACGGGTTGGCAAGCTTTTATAGGAGGTTTGTCAAAGGATTTAGTTCCATATCAGCCCCCTTGACCGAGGTAATTAGAAAGGACGGACCCTTTAAATGGGGTGATGAGCAGGCTAGGGCTTTTGAGGCCTTGAAAGCTACGCTCATCTCGGCGCCTTTATTGCAATTGCCCGATTTTGATAAGATGTTTGAAGTAGAGTGTAATGCTAGTAAGGTTGGCATCGGGGCTGTTTTGATGCAAGAAGGTAATCCCGTTGCTTATTTCAGTGAAAAGCTCAAAGGGGCAACTCTTAATTACTCAACTTATGATTTGGAGTTGTACGTCCTTGTTAGAGCTTTGGGAAATTGGCAACATTATTTGTGGCCTAAGAAGTTTGTGATACGAACGGATCATGAGTCGTTGAAACACCTTAAGAGCCAAGACAAGTTGAATAGGCGTCATGCTAAGTGGATTGAGTTCATCGAGACTTTCCCTTATGTAATTCATAACAAAAGGGGAAAGGAAAATGTTGTTGCCGATGCCTTGTCTAGGAAGCATGTGCTTGTTGCTACCTTGTCTTCGAAATTGATGGGTTTTGAGAGCTTGCGGTTGTTGTATCCCGAGGATCCTACCTTTGCTCCTATTTTTAGGGAATGCGAAGAGTGGGGAAGGGACCGTTGGCTTAAGGAGAATGACCATTCCTCCTACTCGCGGTTCGATGGGTATTTGTTCAAAGGGAGGAGGTTGTGTGTTCCTTCTAGTTCTTGGAGGGAATTATTTGTGAGGGAGGCCCATGACGGAGGCCTCATGGGGCACTTTGGGGTAGACAAGACCCTCGGAATCTTAGAGGAGAACTTCTATTGGCCCAAAATGCGCAAAGACGTCACTAAAATTTGTAGTCAATGCGTGGCCTGCCGGAGTGCGAAATCTCGTCTCCTACCTCAAGGATTATACACCCCACTCCCTACTCCCCTTAGACCTTGGTTGGACATTTCGATGGATTTTGTTTTGGGGCTGCCAAGGACTAGAAAGGGCCGAGATAGCATTTTTGTTATTGTTGATAGATTCTCTAAAATGGCTCATTTTATTCCATGTGCTAAAACCGAGGATGCTCGTAGTGTAGCTTCATTATTTGTTGAACATGTTGTAAAGCTTCACGGGGTACCGAGGACTATTGTGAGCGATAGGGACTCCAAGTTCCTAAGTCTCTTTTTGAAGTCCATGTGGGGTAGGCTTGGAACGAAGTTACTTTTCTCCACGTCTTGCCACCCACAAACCGATGGCCAAACGGAGGTAGTAAATAGAACCTTAGGGTCTATGCTACGTTCTATGGTTAAAGGTAAACTGACTTCATGGGAAGATCACCTACCCTTGGTGGAATTTGCATACAACCGGGTAATACATTCGAGCACGGGAATGACTCCCTTTGAATGTGTTTATGGCCTGAATCCCCTTACCCCTTTAGATCTCACTCCATTGTCTAGTTATCTCATGACCAGCTTAGATGGAAATAAAAGAGCCGAGGCAATGAAGAAAATGCATGAGACGGTGCGGATCAAGCTTGAAAAGAAGAACCAAGAGGTTGCAAAAAGGGTAAACAAAGGGAGAAGAAGGCTTGTGCTAGAACCCGGAGATTGGGTGTGGGTGCATCTTCGAAAGGATCGGTTTCCAGCTCAAAGGAAGTCCAAATTGCTGCCAAGGGGTGATGGTCCTTTCCAAGTACTTGAATGAATCAATGACAACGCCTACAAGATTGACCTTCCACCGGAATATCAAGTGCACAACACTTTCAACGTTGGTGATCTCTCCCTCGTGGATGTGGTTGAAGATGACCAAATGCTGAATTTGAGGTCAAATTCCTCTCAAGATGGAGAGGATGATACGGTTGGGGCAGCCTCCACAGGTACACGGCCTTTCACACGAAGCCAAGCTCGGGAATTACAAAAACTCCAAGCTTTGTTCATGCAAATGGCCGTGTGTGAGTTGGTGATTGAACCAACCAAGGACCTAAACGTTTTTATGTGTGAAGAGAGGTCTTAATGTGTAATAAACTACTCTTCAAGGTTGGCACAAGAAGCAAGGGCGGATGGGTCATTTTACCCCTTTTGTTTGTAGTATAAATAGAACATGTTAGAGAGTTATTGCTTAGTTTTTGGAAAGCTGATTTTGTAACCTAAAATACTAAACATTTCGGCTCTCTCTTCCACTCTTAGAAGCCGCCCCTATTATCTCACAAGTAGAGGGATACTTGTGTTGTCTCTTTGGCTAGAAACAAGGGTTTTGAGGTCATTGAGTGCCTCTTGGTCCTCGTAAGAACTTGGTGTTTATATTCATTAGACTTAGGGTCCTCTCTTGATGTTAGGGTTCTTAGTTTCTTGAATGTTATATGTCAAGTTATCTATCTTTCTTTATCTTGTTGTTGTTGTTTATTTTGTTACCTTAAAGTCTAGTGAAGCCGTGTGGGGCTCTTTTCGATTCACTTGCATTGTTATCTATCTTGTTGTTCTTGTGTTGTTGGACTGAAATCCGAGCCTACTTGAAGCTCTTGGTGTTGTTGGTTTGATTTTTGTATCATCAGTACTCAGTTTACTTCAGCAGTCAGAGTTAGTTGGGGACTTGTCCCATCAACTCCTTATTTAGACTATAGAGGCTTTTCAGACTAGAGTATTTATAGATAGATGTTCAATTTTGGTATTGATGTACCGTAATCAGTATTTATTTGTAGTTTTGATCCTTATGGCAATTTTCTGCCTAATTTCCATATAACTATAGTATTACTATCTAGTTTTTACAGCAGGTACTAGTCATGGGTTAGCTTGTGGTCCCTCGGAATTATGAGCATCATGTAACATTCGGGGTACAGACTTGGGGTGTTAGAAACTTAGTATTAGAGCCAAAGGTTCAATAGAGTCCTAGAATGTCTGAAAGTCGTATCTAGTAGAGTCTTGTGTATGGGTGTGTAGCTCGCCATACTTATGGACAGTAGGCTATGAGATGTTTTAGGAAAAGTTTCCCTTATTTCAGTATCTATGTCGTGTGAGTGAGCATGAGCTCAAGTTAAATTCTCAGTCTAATCTGTTCTCTCCATTTTGTTTATAGAACTTGCCTTCCAAAATACTAATGAAAGGAGAACCGAAAATCAATCAGCACCTCAGCCCGTTTAGGCAGATCCCCTGGATAAACATATCTCCTACACAGAATTCAGAGTAGCTTTCACCACGCAAGCTTATTTTGTGGCAGCATAAAATAAATGCCCAATTGTCATTCGGAAAAACCCAGTGGCTAATACTACTGTAGCCAGGATTCAGGACTTCACCCGAATGAAACCTTTATCTTTTACTAGGTTAAAGTTAGGACCCATAGGAATTTCTTGATCAGGTATAGAAGGTTACAAATATTATGGGGGTTATAGCTAGTGAGAGTACCGAGTTAGCTGCATATCAGTTGCAAGATTTGGCTTACTCATGTTTTAAATAGTAGAAAACAGAGAAGGCTGCAGATGCAGGGACTATAGAATGGGATGAGTTTGCTATTGCTTTTCTGGATAGGTTCTTCCCACTAGATTTGAGGGAAACAAAGGTTTTGGAGTTTATAAATTTGATATAGGGAAACATGATGGTACAAGAGTATTCTCTTAAGTTTACCCTATTATCCAGATATGCCCCTTATGTGGTAGCAGATATCAGAGCAAAGATGAGTAAGTTTATGTCAGAGGTGTCTAGCGATATGGTAAAATAGTGTAGGACCATAATGCTAACTAAGGAGATGGACATATCTAGGATCATGGTCTATACTTAGTAGATATAGGAGGCTAAGAATAAGGAGAATGAGAGGGAGAACAAGAATGCTAGAATAGGTAGCTTTAACTTTACCCAGCCTAAGTCAGAGAGTGGTAATCATTCTCAGTTCTACCTGAAATTAGTTCTAGATCTGGCCTCAGCCAGTGCTCCCATGGTGAAATTCAGAGATGATAATAGAGATAGGGTGTTAGGCCATAAAACCTAAGGTAGTGTCAGTAGCGCTCAAACAAATCCTTTCTGCCAGAAGTATGGTAGAAACCATTAGGGTGTCTGCAAAGCTGGCAGTGACGTATGTTTTGGAGGTGGCAAGACAGGCCACAGAGTTAGACAGTGTCCTCAGGTGGGTTTGCAGAGTTAGCATAACTGTCTCTCAGCTTAATCTGGACACCCAAATTAGCAGGGTGCTGCTTCCAGTGCTACCAGTGGGCAATGCCCAAATAGACTCTATGCACTTTAGTCCTGACAGGATCAGGAAAGTTCTCCTAATATGGTCACTGGAACGTTATAATTTTATCATTTGCATGTTTATGCTTTGCTAGATCTAGGAGCTTCTTTATCTTTTGTAACTCCTTATATAGTTGTTGAATTTGAAGTCAGTCCTGAAATTCTAGCAGAGCCTTTCTCAGTCTCAACCCTAGTGGGTAAATCTATCATATCCCAATGGGTATACAAGAACTGTCGGGTTATGGTGTCTTAGAAAGCCACTTCAATAGACTTAGTCGAATTAGAGATGACTGATTTTTATGTTATTATCAGCATGGATTGGCTTTATTCTTGCTATGCCTCAGTCGAATTCAGAAATAGAATTGTCCAATTTCAGTTTCCGAATGAGCCCATCCTATGCACTTAGGGGTCAGCTTGTTTCATACCTTAGGGCAAGGAAAATGATATCTAAGGGATGTGTCTACCATCTTATTTGAATCCAGGACTCTAGATCAGAAACCCCTACTCTTGAATCAGTATCAGTAGTATGTGAATTCCCAGACGTGTTTCCTGAAGATCTTCTTGGAGTTCCTCCCAATAGGGAAATTGACTTCGGAATAGACCTTCTTCCAGATACTCAGCCTATATCTATTCTGCTATACAGAATGGCTCTAGTAGAATTCAAAGAATTAAAAGTACAGTTGAAAGATATCCTAGATAAGGGATTCATCAAACTCAGTGTATCCCCGTGGGGTACACCAGTTCTATTCATGCATAAAAAAGACGGTTCTGTTAAAATGTGTATAGATTATTGTCAGCTAAATAAAGTCACGATCAAGAATAAGCATATACTTCCCAGAATCGATGAATTATTTGACCAACTTTAGGGTGCCATTTACTTCTCAAAGATAGACCTTAGATCAAGATATCATCATCTCAGAGTTTGGGAATGTGATATTCTGAAAACAGCTTTCAGAACTCGGTATGGTCACTTTGATACACTACTAACTTGGAGCGTATCAAATCTGCCACAAAATCAGTCCAAACACACTACAATTCCGAGAGCTTGAAGATAACAACTCCAATATGTGAAGACAACAACAATCACGAAATTTTGAAGAAATACCAACACCAAAACAGTAGCTACACAAGGAGAACAAGAAGATAACAATAACATTAAACAATGGTTCAACAACACAAGATGATAGATTACAAGAGTACAATGTTAACAACAAGAACAACAAATGGTAGTAACTATAGTGAATCGAAAATCAGCCCCACACGGCTTCACTAAGTTACTACAAAGTTTCAAGAGTACAAAATGAAAGATAGTAACTTGACACAAAGATATCTTAGAATCTATGAACCCTAACTTTAAGATAGGACCCTAAGACCAAAAGATTTCAGTACCAAGTTCTTACTTAGAACAAGAGGAACTCATGAACCTCAAGATCTCAAGTTTCTAGCCAAGAAACAACACAAGTGTAACTACACTTGTTGGAAAGATTTCAGGTTCTACTCTCAAGAACAAGAGAGAGAGAAATATTCAATGTTACAAGACTTGTTGTTGTGAAATATGAAGAATGAACTAAGTGCTGAAAATAACCCTAATAGCATCTATTTATATTACACACAAAATGAAGGAAAAATGACCTTCCTACCCTTCAGTCATGGGGTGCCCTTAGAGTGTAGTTTATTATACTTCAAGGTTCATTTTCACACATAAAAACGTTGAAGCTCTTTGGCGGATCAAGTACCAACTCACACGCAGCCATTTGCATGAATATGGCTTGTAGTTTTTGTAACTCCCGAGCTTGGCTTCGTGTGAATGGTCGAGAACGTATTGGACAGCTTTGTACACCCGTATCATCCTCTCCATCTTGAGAGGAATTTGACCTCAAATTCAGAATTTGGTCATCCTCAACCGCATCCACTAGAGAAAGATCACACACGTTGAAAGTGTTGTGCACTTGGTATTCTGGGGGAAGGTCAATCTTGTAGGCATTATCATTGATCCGCTCAAGTACTTGGAATGGACCATCGCCTCTTGGCATCAATTTGGACTTTCTTTGAGATGGAAACCTATCCTTTCTATGGTGAACCCACACCCAATCTCCCGGTTCAAGAATGAGTTTCTTTCTCCCCTTGTTGACTCTCCTTGCAATGTCTTGATTTTTCTTCTCAAGTCGAAGCCGCACCTTCTCATGTAACTTTTTCATCGAATCAGCCCGCTTGCTTCCATCTAAGCTAATCATAACATCACTAGGCAAAGGAGTTAAATCCAAAGGGGTAAGGGGGTTGAGGCCATATATGCACTCAAAGGGAGTCATTCCCGTACTTGAGTGTATGACACGGTTATATGCAAACTCAATCAATGGTAAGTGTTCCTCCCAAGAAGTCAATTTTCCTTTTACCATGGAACGTAGCATAGCACCCAAAGTCCTATTTACTACTTCTGTTTGACCATCAGTTTGTGGGTGGCAAGATGTAGAGAATAACAACTTGGTTCCAAGCCTACCCCACATGGATTTCCAAAAGTGACTTAGGAACTTAGAGTCCCTATCACTCACAATGGTCCTCGGAACACCATGCAACTTGACAACATTATCAACAAACAAAGAGGCCACACTAGGTGCATCATCACATTTAAAGCAAGGAATAAAGTGTGCCATCTTAGAAAACCGATCGACCACAACAAAGATACTGTCCCGACTTCGTCTAGTCCTAGGCAACCCTAACACAAAATCCATAGATATGTCAAGCCAAGGGCGTAAAGGAGTGGGCAGCGGGGTGTACAACCCATGAGGTAGGAGCCGCGATTTGGCTCCTTTGCAATCTATACATTGGCCACAAATCTTGGCCACATCCTTGTGCATTTTTGGCCAATAGAATTGCTCCTCCAATATTCCAAGGGTCTTTTCGATCCCAAAGTGACCCATTAGACCGCCATTGTGTGCTTCCCTCACAAATAACTCTCTCCAAGAACTGGAGGGTACACACAATCGTCTACCTTTAAACAAGTATCCATCAAACATGGCATAAGGATTTGAACCCCTAGACGAATCCCACTTGTCCCTACCCATTTCTTCGCATTCCCTAAAGATAGGAGCAAAGTGAGGGTCCTCGGGATACAATTCTTTCAAACTCTCAAAACCAATTAATTTAGAAGATAATGTTGACACAAGAACATGTTTTCTAGACAAAGCATCGGCTACTACATTGTCCTTACCCTTTTTGTATTGAATAACATAAGGGATGGATTCAAGAAACTCAATCCATTTTGCATGCCGCTTGTTAAGCTTGTCCTGTGCGCGAAGATGCTTCAAGGATTCATGGTCCGTTCGGATCACGAACTCCTTGGGCCACAAATAGTGCTGCCAAGTGGCCAAAGCTCGAATCAAGGCATACAACTCTAGATCGTACGTGGAGTAGTTTAGAGTTGCTCCTTTGAGCTTTTCACTAAAATAAGCAATGGGTTTTAAATCTTGCATCAAAACAGCCCCTATGCCCACTTTACTAGCATCGCACTCAACTTCGAATATCTTATCAAAGTTGGGCAATTGTAATAAAGGCGCGGAAACGAGCATAGCTTTCAAGGTTTCAAAAGCCTTAGCTTGCTCTTCACCCCACTTGAAGGGTTGGTCTTTTCGAATGACCGCGGTTAAAGGAGCGGCTATGGTGCTGAATCCTTTGACAAACCTTCTATAAAAACTAGCTAACCTGTGGAAGCTTCTTACTTCACTAATGGTTTGTGGGGTTGGCCAATTTTTGATAGCATCTATCTTGGATTCATCCACTTCAACCCCTCTTGAACTAACAACAAAATCCAAGAAAACAACTTCATTAACACCAAAAGAGCACTTCTCCAGATTTGCATACAACCTTTTCTTTCTAAGGATATCAAACACACATTGTAAATGCATCACATGCTCATCAATTGACTTACTATAGACCAAGACATCATCAAAGTAAACAACAACAAACTTTCCAATAAATGGCTTCATCACATGATTCATTAGCCTCATGAAAGTACTTGGAGCATTTGTTAGGCCGAATGGCATAACCATCCATTCATAGAGACCAAATTTAGTCTTGAAGGCGGTTTTCCATTCATCACCGGGTTGCATTCTTATTTGGTGATAGCCACTCCTTAAATCAATCTTGGAAAATAAACACGAACCATTCAATTCATCAAGCATATCATCTAACCTAGGGATAGGGTGACGATATTTTACCGTAATCTTATTGATGGCTCGACAGTCCACACACATACGCCATGTTCCGTCTTTCTTAGGCACCAGTAGCACAGGAACCGCGCACGGACTCATGCTCTCCTTGATATACCCTTTATTGAGGAGTTCCTTAACTTGACGCTGCAATTCTTTGGTGTCCGTAGGGTTGCTTCTGTAAGCCGGCTTATTTGGCAATTGTGAGCCCGGCACAAAGTCAATTTGATGCTCAATTCCCCGAAGCGGGGGCAATCCTTGAGGGAGTTCTTTGGGAAATACATCTTCATAATCCTGCAACACACAAGAAATCAAAGGAGAAATAGAAGAATTAGTGGGGTTAGTATTAAAATAATGAGCCAAAAGAAGCATCGGCATGTCCACATCATAATCCAAGAAGAGTTCCTTCTTTCTAGCCAACATCACCATGTTTTCTTGCCCATTTGATGTTGAGGCAGTCCTGGAAATCCCTACTGCCCCAACCACGGTTTTCCCCTCCTTTTCACCACTTTCGGGTTTCTTTCCCTTCTCCTTCAACTCCCTCATCTTTTGATGTAATTCATTCACTTGTGATGGCAAAAGAGGATAAAGAGTGACCTTTCGACCATCCTTCTCAAGTGAATATCGGTTGGTCCTCCCATCATGTTTGGTAGACCTATCATATTGCCAAGGTCTACCTAACAACAAATGACATGCTTGCATTGGTATCACATCACAAAGCACTTCGTCTTGGTAGTTCCCTACCTTAAACCGTATCACACATTGCCTCATGACCTTCAATTCACCGCATTCGTTCAACCATTGCAACATGTAAGGGCTAGTATGAAGTGTAGTTGGTAATTTCAGAAAGTTCACCATAGCGACACTAACGACATTCGCACAACTACCACTATCAATCACCAAAGTGCACACATTCCCCTTTACAAGGCATTTAGTATGGAATAGATTTTCCCTTTGGCTAGGGTCGTCTATTGCCTTACTAATCATAGCGCGTCTAACTACAAAGTTTGGAATAACACACTCCCCTTCTTGTGGGTAAATAACTTCACCATCATCATCATCATCATCATCAAGTGGCCTATTTCCAGTTTCCTCTCCATCTTGAGGCTCGGCCTCATCCTCCTCTTTTTCAAGACCCACCTCCTCACCAAGGTAATACAATTTCCCTTCCCGTAGTATCACGTTGCGTCGATTTGGACATTCATTGGATTTATGTCCCCAACCTTGGCACTTGAAACATTGGAATCCTTTTGGGTTTGGATACTTGTGAACTTCTTGTTTTAGAGGAATTTTGTGGACTGTTTTGGGCTCGGGCAGCCTTGTAGTCGCGGGTTGGTCCTTGTTTTTGGGCCAACCAGAAGAGGATTGAACCACGTCCTTGCTTCTAGTCCAACCCGAGATGGATTGTCCCCTTGCCTTGAGCGACGACCTCTCTTTAAGTTCCCTTTCAATCTCAAGAGCTGCTTGGAAAATACCTTCAACGGTATCAAATTTGTGAAGCATCAAATGAGTGGAGATCTCTTTGTTCAACCCACACTTGAACCGGATGATGTCATGACTGATTTGTTCCCCACGATGATCAAGCTTCAACATGAGTTGTTGAAACTCATCATAATATGCCATCACACTTTTATTGCCTTGACGTAAGTTGTATAATCTAGCAAGTAATTCATGGCGATAACTCTCGGGAAGGTACCGTTGCCTCATCAAGTACCTTAACCGAAACCAAGGTGGTGGCTGCCCATCAACTAATTCATCACCAAAACGCTTGACGTACTCCCACCAAGTGTTGGCATAACCTTCAAAATGAGCTATGGCATAACAACTTTTCTTTTCTTCCGAGATATCATTAACTTGAAAAACTTTGTTACAAGCTGATTCCCATGCTAAGTAGGCCTCGGGGTCACTTTCACCTTTAAAGATAGGTAAGCTCAATTTGATGGTATTTATGCCTACGTCTCTTTCTTGGTGTCGATTTCCCCTTTCTCCATACCCTCGGTACCTCCTTGGATCAACACGACCCCTTCTTAGCTCCTCCTCTCTCATGTAAGCATCATCAAAGGCTCCATATCCATCATACTCCTCTCTACCATGTTCCTCAAAGTGAGCTGGTCGGTTTTGGTGATTTGGAATCTGATTTGGAGTAATTGGGAGTTGTGGAGGTGGTGGTCTTTCATTTGGTGGAGTTTGGTAAGGTACATTCAGATTTTGTGGAGGTAATGGATGGCTACATCCTTCTTGTAGAATTGGAGGAGTTTGGGAATGGCGTGGTCTATTCACTTCTTGGTTTGGAGGGAAAGTAGTGGTATGATTTGTGGCATTTAGTGGGGCTAGAGGTGGATTCATTATTTGGTGCAATGTTTCTGGTGAGATAGTTGTGGATGAAGTTCTTTCATGCCCACTTGAAGGAATATGATGAGGAGTTGATGGACGAGAGTTCCTTTGACTCTCCACTTGCTCCAATCTCCCACTTATCGTAGTCAAATCTCCCCTCATTGCCCCAACTTCCGTGTTCAACCTCTCTAAACTTCTGGTAATGGCCTCAAGTGTGGCCTTCATAGTGTCTTTTTCAGTAGTACCCCCCACTTTCGGATGTTCTTCCTTCCATGTCAAGGTGTTACCTACACAATCAGCAAACAAGTTAGCGTTAAACCTCTCCTCACTCACACTTGAGCTCCACAAATGTTGTAGATTGGCTAGTAACCGTGAATCCTTAAGATATGAGTAAAGCTCTTGTCCGGAGTGGATTCTTGTTTGAAACTCAAAGAATTCTCGATGGACTGGAGTTAAGAAGTTACAACGTATTCAAACGAATAAAAGCACCCAACTAAACGTGGACACGAACAAGACAATTCAAAAGGACTAATTGACAACCTAGTAGGAGTGTACTAGCATGTTAATTAGTTCTAGAACCAAGTAATGAAACTAAGAATCAACAAGTAGAAACTAGAAAACCTAAATTTGAGCTTATTAATGACGTGAACAGTAGCCAATGGGTGACGTGAACAGTAGCAAATGGGTGATGTGGCAGCATGCAATTGGTCTTGGTCCCACACAATTTAAGCACCAATTCTGAAATTTAAATCTTTACACAATTTGGAAAGGATGACAATTGGTCTTGGAGGGAAAACATAAATCTTGAAATAAGAAAAGTACCTTGTCCCACAACACTAGGTTCTTGAAATAAGAAAAAGGTAACACTAGGTTCTTGAAATAAGAAAAAAGTTGCTGAAAAGTAGAAGCCTAGTCTAAGAAATGATGGGTTCAAGGCTTCTCACAACATGCTTTACAATTTTCAGCTTCAACTCTTGAATTTATATCACACTTTTTGGTTGTCTAAAGTTGTAAGAAAAGATGAAGAACTTGATGAACACCACAACAACCTTCAAGAACTCAACAACAACTTCTTCAAAACACAACACAACACCACCAATTGTCAACTACAAGTAACAACAAATAGCCAGCCACAAGGCACCACAACTATGGTCAATATTATAAGCTCAATCTTTAGATCTTGACACCTTTAGTGTTGGTGAGAAAGAAACCAACACTAGAAACACTCTATACAAGAAAAATACTACAAGATCTAGCCAAAAAAAAACAAGAAAAGCTCGGCCCATACAACAACATATCACAATTTTTGGCCAAGAACACAAAGGTAGCAGATTTGACTATTTCTGAAATTTTCAGAATTCATTTTTTTTTTTTTTGTAGTTTTCAAGTCTCAAGCCCAAGATTGATCTTGTTAGAACAAAATCAAAGATGACTTTGATACCAAATGATACACTACTAACTTGGAGCGTATCAAATCTGCCACAAAATCAGTCCAAACACACTACAATTCCGAGAGCTTGAAGATTACAACTCCAATATGTGAAGACAACAACAATCACGAAATTTTGAAGAAATACCAACACCAAAACAGTAGCTACACAAGGAGAACAAGAAGATAACAATAACATTAAACAATGGTTCAACAACACAAGATGATAGATTACAAGAGTACAATGTTAACAGCAAGAACAACAAATGGTAGTAACTATAGTGAATCGAAAATCAGCCCCACACGGCTTCACTAAGTTACTACAAAGTTTCAAGAGTACAAAATGAAAGATAGTAACTTGGCACAAAGATATCTTAGAATCTATGAACCCTAACTTGAAGATAGGACCCTAAGACCAAAAGATTTCAGTACCAAGTTCTTACTTAGACCAAGAGGAACTCATGAACCTCAAGATCTCAAGTTTCTAGCCAAGAAACAACACAAGTGTAACTACACTTGTTGGACAAATTTCAGGTTCTACTCTCAAGAACAAGAGAGAGAGAAATATTCAATGTTACAAGACTTGTTGTTGTGAAATATGAAGAATGAACTAAGTGCTGAAAATAACCCTAATAGCATCTATTTATATTACACACAAAATGAAGGAAAAATGACCTTCCTACCCTTCAGTCATGGGGTGCCCTTAGAGTGTAGTTTATTATACTTCAAGGTTCATTTTCACACATAAAAACGTTGAAGCTCTTTGGCGGATCAAGTACCAACTCACACACAGCCATTTGCATGAATATGGCTTGTAGTTTTTGTAACTCCCGAGCTTGGCTTCGTGTGAATGGTCGAGAACGTATTGGACAGCATTGTACACCCGTATCAGAACTCAGTTCAGTTCTATAGAAATTAGGACTGTCAGACACAGTCACTCAGTTTGTATAGAACTCAGAATAGTTCTATAGAATTAGGACTGTCAGACATTGTCACTCATTTAACAATAATACAGTATCAGTATACTCAGATATCAATAAGTCAGTGATTTAGAACTCAGTATCCAGTGTTATCATGACCTCGGTTACAATTTATGTTTTCATATATATACTCTCATTCAGTTATGTTTATGCTATTCAGTCATTTATTATTTATGCAAATGAACCCACGCATATCAGCCTACCTCACTTAGCATACCTGTATATTTAAAGTACTGACGCATACCTTTTTTTTGCTCTATGATGTCTTATATCACAGGTTCAGATGCACGAGCTCCCGATCATACTTAGCAGCCCGATCCATCAGCAGCAGACTAGTGGTGAGTCCTTATTGTTCGAGGATAGATTTATTATTCTAGTATTTTAGTACTCAGTTACTTTAATGGTCGGAGTTAGTTGGGGACTTGTCCCATCAACTCCTTATTCAGATAGTAGAGGCTTTTCAGACTAGAGTATTTATAGATAGATGTTCAGTTTTGGTATTGATGTATCGTACTAAGTATTTATTTATAGTTTTGAACCTTATGACAAGTTTCCACGTAATTTTTTCATAACTACAATATTATTATCCAGTTATTGCAGTAGGTACCAGTCATGGGTTAGCTTGTGGTCCCTCAAGATTATGAGCACTGTGTAGCGTCCATGTTACAGACTTGGGGCTTTATAAAATTATTATCCTCCTTCTCAACCTATATCTATTGTAACACAAAAAAACCCTAGCACATAAAAAATAATAACAAAGAAAGAAGCTAAGTTTGTCAAAAAAAAACCCAAAAGACAAGTCAAGCGATGGTGATGACTTGGTGTCCCTTGTTGGTCCAAGCTTTAAAAACACAAATTTGATAGAAGAGTTGAAAGGTAAAGGACTTTCAAAGAAGTAAAATCAATCATTGTGCTTGGTCTAGTTTGTACATAATATTCTTTAGGTGTGAGACGTTAACAACAACATACCACTTGGTTTAATAAATCTTTTCGAGGATCTTGAGGCATTTAACAGTTATCCTTAGGGTCATGAAAACTTCAAAATGACTGTTAAATATTGTTGACTCCATTAACGCCAAAGACGATCAACTTATATGGCTTTTCGTGGTAAATATTTTTTTATATTTTATCTATTTTTTATTAAATAATGCTTTTGATTTATAGACATAATTCTTATAGGCCTAAGCATTTGAATATATTTCTTATCCCAGACAAGAAATGAACTTCCAAGAAGAAGTTTCATGTTCAAGAATCCTAAAATGGTTGCTGATCAAAAATAATAAAAAAGTAAAATTTCTTGATCTTTTCAACTCCTACGAGGAAGAAGATAAATTAATTTTAATTAATTTTTTATTTTAATTGATAATTTATTTTAATAATTTAATCACCGTTCTAATATATGCACTTATTTATTTTAGATTGTGCATCCGTGGCTTGTCCTAACTAATCGAGAGTTGAAGATGTCATTTTTCTTACTTTAAGTTTTGTGAAATTTTTATCAAACTCTAAGATAATTGAAGGAATAAAAATAAATTGGTTGGAGCAACAACAATCAAAAGAAAAGTACGTAGGAAGGATAGGCTTATTCTTGGTGATGTTGTTGTTGGTGGTGTTTCTGTTGGTATTGTTGATGGTGCTACTAGTGGTGTTGTTGTGGTAATGGTACTATTATTGGTGATGGTGACAGTGATAAAGTTATTGTTTGTTATAGTGGTGGTGATGGAGTTGCATTAGTGGTGGTCGTGGTGATTGTACTGTTGTTTTGGTTGGTGGTGGTGATAAACTGGTTGATGCTCCTATTGAAATTTTTGAAACAAAAAATGATCATGATTTTGGTCATACTCGTTTTACTGATTTTGATGGTAGATATACCCCTTTAAGTTATCATACTAAAGATTTCTCACACAAAATGGATAGCCAATCATTTGGAGGTGTTGCCCCACCTAGCTTATATTTTTCTTGCAAATGTCAAGAGTACAAGGAATAACATGATGCATTGATTAATGCTTTTAATAAATTAACTAATGTTATAAATAAATTGACATCTAAGAGGGGTGTCATTCAATCAAAGAGGATTTTAGATCCATTCACTCATTAGAGGCTAAGAGGAGAAAGAAAGCAATTTTCAAGGTATTATCAAATATCAAACAAAGAAAAAGTGCAACTCCTCTTTATTGCATTATTGAGTAATGTTAGAAGCATGAGATGAAAAAGATGAATATTTATCATCTATTGCAACATATTACATATCTTTTGCAATATATTACATATCTGTTGCAATATATTACATATCTGTTGCAACAGATTACCCATTTACTTTATGACTTGCAATGTCTAGATAATATGTTAACAAGTACAGTGATAAGTGTAATAGATTATATATCTGTAGAAATAAATAGATCATTTATTGCAATAGATTATTCATCTACTGCATAACTTATAGTAGCTGGGTAATATGTTAACAAGTAAAAAGATAAGTGCAACAAATATCCCATTTATTGCAACAAACAAATCACCCATTTGTTGTATAACTTGCAATAGGTGGATAATATGTTAACAAGTATAGAGAAAAGTGCAATATATATCTCCTCTACTGTAACAAATTACATATTTATTACAATAAATAGGTCATCTATTATAACAAATTATCCATCTACTTCATAACTTGTAGTAGCTGGGTAATATGTCAAAAAGTATAAAGATAAGTGCAATAGATATCCTATCTGTTGCAACAAATTATCCATCTGCAGCATAACTTGTAGTAGCTAGATAATATGTTAGTAAGTGCAGAGATAAGTGCAATAGATATCCCATCTGTTGCAATAAATTAATAGGTCATCTATTGCAATAGATTACCTATGTTGTATAACTTGTAGTATCTAGGTAATATGTTAACAAGTACAAAGATAAGTTCAATAGATATTTCATCTGTTGCAAAAAATTACCCATATACTACATAACTTATAGTAGTTGGGTAATATATTAACAAGTATAGGGATAAGTGCAACAGATATCCCATCTGTTGTAATAAATTACATATCTATTGGAAAAAATAGTTTATCTATTGCAATAGATTACCCATATACTGCATAACTTATAATATCTAGGTAACATGTTAACAAGTACAGAGATAAGTGCACAAATATTTTATCCATTGCAACAGATTACATATTTGTTGCAATGGATGACCCGTTCATTACAATAGATTACCCATATGTTACGTAGCCTTATTGCTACACCCAATATTATTCTTACTCAATTAAACTTCTGGTTGCATGCAAAAAGGGCTTAAAGCCTGAAAATTTTAGTAAGTGTTGGGGACTTAGTCATTTTAAGGACTCTTAACTTTGAGGATTTTTAAATTCGTCTTCCTGACCCCGAGATGTTGGTTTTTGAGTTAATTCATGTTTAGGAATTTAAGGATCATGTCTTGAAGAATTTTCAAATTTTTTGAACGAGGAATGGGTTACGTTTGGATCACGAATCCAAAAACTAACCGTGATAGTGTTGTATTGAGGTGCTTTTAGTGATGGCACATAAATCGCAATACAATGAGTATGTAAAATGCAATCCAGTTATGAATTTAATTTCCTGAGGGGCAATTGTGTTTTTTCTCCTCAATCTAAGTCATCATATCATGACTTATACCATCAGTTAGGGCATTATTTTCCCTTCTTCTTCAATTCTCCTCTCAAAGAAATCCTATTCAACTCCTAAGATCATTAATTCAATTACTTTCTCTAACTAAGAATTCTAGTTCCCAAATCCAAAAACCTCCAAGAAAGCATCAAGATTGTTGTTTCTCTTCTAAGATTAAGGGTTTAAGGTATGTGTGATGTTCATCCATAGGCCCTTTTCACCCATGGAGTCCAAGAATCCTTTTTGGTTTCAAATCATGAGTTTCTATATGTTCAAGTTGAATTATCTCCATGAAGCTCTTATTGTTTTCAATTATAAGTTATGTTTGTAAATGTTTTCAAGTGGAATGAGCCCTTACACATTTTGAATGTTGTAATTTTCACGTTAAATCCCAAAGTCATGATTTGAATCTTGTATTCTTGTTATTTTCACATGCTTTACTCATTCCCATGCATAAGTTCACGACTCTCATGTGTTTGATAAAATGCCTAAGTGTTGGATTTTGAACAATGATTCCCTATTATCTTTTTCAAAGTTTTTATTTATTTTTATTTCCATTTACTGTTGGTGGGTTATGAACACCCGATACCTAGTTGTTTACATAATTGCAGTATCTTTAGAATAATTCTAGATAAACCATGTGTGTTGTCATTCACTTAGTTATTATGATAATTTGTTTTCTAAGTTAAGCTTAGTTCATTCCAGTAAATAGTATTATTCAGCTGGGAGTAGGATTCAGCATCGAGCAAACCTAGGGATAGGGGGCATTCATTCCAATTTAGAGTTTGACCCTCAGTAGCAATCCCTAAGTTATAAAACTGCGTAGCCAGCATAGGTTGGAGATGTCTTTCTGCCAGTTTAGGGTTGACACATATCTCATAAGTTCTCCTTCCAGTATAGGATGAATCTTTAGTCCTTCAGGACACCAATTTAGTGGATCCACACAGCTAGTGTTAGTACCCGTGGCATGGTACTGACACCCTTCCAACTGGGGTTACAGGTTGGACCCCAATTAGCTCAAATTGAGGCATGTCAGTTAGATGATACCTTCCACAGGCTCAGTAGAGTATTTGGTGTATTCTCAATTCAGGTTTGCTTGACCAAGTATACAGGTTTTTAGTTATTCAGTATTTTTTATCTCAGACTTATTTTAGAAATATTATATGCTTGGTCTTGCATTTCTGATATTACAGTTTTTTTATGCATTCATGTTCAGTTATCTCATGCTATTCAGTTGGTTATTATCTCACATGCACAGTGCCCCATACATTTCAACCTGTCCTCATCTCATATACCAGTATATTTAAAGTACTGATCGCATACTTTTCTTTGCGCTATGATGTCTTAAATCATAGGTTCGTACTCTCAGTTTCTTAATCGTACTTAGACTGTCCAGCTTTACAATAAAAGCAACAGTGGTGAGTCCTTATCCTTTGAGGACAAGTTGATCTTTTATTTAGTTATTTCTGCATTTCTTTCACTTAGTCAATTGGAGTTAGTTGGCATTTGTCCCATCAACTCTACAGTTAGTCAGTTAGAGGCTTTTTAGACATTCAGACAGTTAGTTCATTTTAATAGTTTTTTAATTAATTGTTCAGAGTTGAGATTAAATCATATTTTTAGTATTTAGATCATATGGATTTATTACTCATTTCCGCACATGTCCATTATTATTATTTTATTCAGTGTTCAAAGCAGGTACTGGCTCACGGGTTAGCTTGTGGTCACTTATGACCGTAAGCACCATTGTCGCGACTAGGGGGTAGTCTCAGGTGGTGACAAAACTTGGTATCAGAGCTTAAGGTTTTATAATGTCCTAGGAAGTATGAAAGTCATGTTGAGTCATCTTATGCATGTATGTGAAGCACACCACACTTATGGATAAGAGGCTACAAGACATTTTAGGAAATTTTTTGCTTCTTTCAGTATTTATGTCATGTGAATAAGCATGAGCTCTATTAAAAACCTCTTTGTGACTCAACTTTCTTTCCATTTATAGATAATGCCTCCCAGAAAGAATAACAGAAGAAGGAATGGGAACCATCCCACACCTCCGCCTATTCAGGAAGATTGCCTGGATAAGTATATCTCTTACATTGAAATCAGAGCTGCTTTCACTACCTTAGATTATTTAGTAGCTACTCAGAGCAATCAGCGGGATATTGCCCCTGCCAATCTCGTGGAAAATACAGTTGTAGCTAGGATTTGGGATTTCACCCGAATGAATCCCCCTTTACTTTTGGGATACAAGTTCGTGGAGGATTTCCAGGAGTTTCTTGATATGGTTCAAAAAGTGATGTATATCATGGGTGTCACTTAGAGTGAGAGTGTAGAGTTGGTTGTGTATCAGTTGCAGGATATAGTTCATACTTGGTATAAGTAGTAAAAGGGTGATAGGGGTGTTGAGGCAGGTCCTGTTAAGTGGGAGGAGTTTACCATGACCTTCTTAAATAGGGTCTTTCCATTAGAGTTGAGAGAAGCTAAGGTGTAGGGGTTCATTAATTTAAAAAAAGGTAATATGAGTGTAAAGAAATACTCGCTTAAATTCACCCAGTTAGTAAGGTATGCTCCTTCGATGGTGGCTGATAATAGGTCTAGAATGACTAAGTTTGTTTCTGGTATAGTTGATAGTGTGGTTAAGGAATATAGGACTTCTATGTTTATTAAGGAGATGGTTCTATCTAGGCTTATAGTTCATGCTCAACAGATTGAGGAGCAGAAACATAAAGAGAAAGAGAGAGAATAAGAGGGCCAAAATAGGTAGCTTCAACTTTTCTCAGCCGAGGTCAGAGTGTGGTAAGCGTTCTTAGTTCCATCAAAAATTCTCAGGCTCAACTCTATCTTTAGCTAGTATGTCAGTGCCAAAATTCAAGAATGATAGTCGGGATAAGGCGCCAGGCTCTAAGTCCCAGGGAAGTATGAACAGTGGTCATACTAATCCACTTTGCCAAAAATATATTAGGAATCTTAGGGTATGTGTAGAGTTGGTAGTGATGTGTGTTTTGGACGTGGCAATCCAGGCCACAGAGTCAAAAAATGTCCAAGGGTTGGTCAACATAGTTAACATAGTTGTCCTATAGTTTCGGCCGGTCGCCCGATTCAACAGGGTGCCACATCCAGTGCAACCGGTGGGTAGCGTCAGAATAAGTTTTATGCCCTCTAGACCCGATAGGATCAGGAAAGTTCTCCTGATGAGGTTATAAGTACGTTATTGGTCTTTCATCTTCATGTTTATGCTTTGTTAGATCCCGGAGCTTCACTTTCTTTTGTAACCCCTTATATAGTAGTGGATTTCGGTGTTAGTCCCAAATTTTTAGTAGAACCTTTCTAAATATCTATCTTAGTAGGTAAGTTTATCATAGTCTAATGGGTATACAGAAACTACCTGATTACAGTATCCCAAAAAATTACCTCAATTGATCTTGTGGATTTATAGATGACTGATTTTGATGTTATTCTTAACATGGATTAGCTCCACTCATGCTATGCTTTAGTTGAATATAGAAATAGGGTCGGTCAATTCTAGTTTCCCAATGAACCAGTCATTAAATGGAGGGGTAGTAGTTCATTGCTTAGGGGTCAGATTATTTCTTATCTTAAGGAAAGAAAAATGATATCAAAGGGGTGTGTTTTCCATCTTGTTCGATTCAAAGACTCTAATTCTGAGATTCTAAGTCTTGAGTTAATTTTAGTAGTAAGGGAATTTCTAGATTTTTTCCCTGAAGTTCTTCCTGAAGTTTCTCCTGAAAGGGAAATTGACTTTGGAATAGATCTTCTCCTAGATACCCAACCTATCTCTATTCCACCCTATAGAATGGCTCCAGCTGAACTAAGGGAGTTGAAAGACCAATTGAAAGATCTCTTTGATAAGGCTTTCATCAGTCCCAGTGTTTCCCCATGGGGCACTCCAGTCCTTTTTGTGCATAAGAAAGATGGTTCTCTCAGAATGTACATCGATGACTGTCAGTTGAACAAAGTCACAATCAAGAATAAGTATCTACTCCCCAGTATTGATTACTCGTTCGACCTACTCTAGGGTGCCAGTTATTTCTCTAAGATAGACCTCAGATTCGGCTATCATCAGATCAGAGTTAGAGAATGAGAAGTTTTGAAAATAACTTTCAAAACTCGGTATGGTCACATTGAATTTCTAGTTATATATTTTGGACTAACGAATGCCTCACCAAATTTCATAGACTTGATGAATAGAGTGTTCAACCAGTACTTGGACATGTTTGTCATAGTCTTCATTGATGATATCCTTGTCTATTTTCATAACAAAAATAATTATGAAAACTATCTAAGAATTGTGTTGCAGATCCATAAAGCTCATCAGTTATTCACCAAATTCAGTAAGTGCGAGTTTTAGCTAAGGTCAGTAGCTTTCCATAGCCATATTATTTCCGATAATGGAATTCGAGTTGACCCTTAAAAGACCAAAGTAGTGAGAAACTAGCCGAGACCCATCTCTAAATTAGATATTAGGAGGTTCTTGGGTTTGGCTGGCTATTAAAGATGTTTTATTGAAGGGTTTTCATCTATTTCATCCCTTATGTCTCGATTGACTCAGAAGAAAGTCAAGTTTCAGTGGTCAGATTCTTGCGAGAAGAGTTTTTAGTAGGTGAAAACTCAACTCACCTCAGCTCCAGTCTTGACTTTTCCAGATGGTTCAGAGGGATTTGTTGTTTACTCTGACGCTTCCAAAGTTTGTCTTGGTTATGTATTGATGCAGAGAGGTAAGTTCATAGCCTATGCCTTTAGACAACTATCCTATGAAAATATTACACTACCCATGATCTTGAGTTGAAAATTATTGTCTTTGCCTTGAAGATTTGGAGGCATTATCTTATGGAGTTTATGTTGATGTGTTCATGGATCACAAAAGTTTACGATATGTGTTTTCATAGAAAAATTTGAATCTTTGTCAGAGAAGATAGCTTGAGTTGTTGAAAACTTATGATATGAATGTGTTGTATCATCCGAGAAAGGCCACTGTAGTAGAAGATACCCTTAGCAGATTGTCTATGGGTAGTGTTGCTCATGTTGGGTAAGATAAGAAGAAGTTAGTTTAGGAGGTTCATCTGCTTGCTATATTAGGTATTCAGTTGGCTGATTTAGCTAAGAGTAGTATATGGGTTAAGAATAGTTCAGAATCATCTTTGGTTGCCAAAGTAAAGGAGAAGCAACATAGGGATCCCAGATTAGTTAAGTTAAAGAAATCAGTTAGAGAGCAGAAGGTAAAGGTTTACTCCCAAGGGGGAGATAGTGTGCTACATAATTAGGGTAGGCTGTGTGTATTGTGTGTTGATTGTTTGAGGTAGCGGATTCTCACAGAAGCGCATGGTGTGCGTTACTCTATACACTTAGGAGCCATTAAGATATATTGTGATTTGTAGAAATTCTATTGGTGGAGTGGTATGAAGAGAGATAACACAGAGTTTGTAGCTAGTATTGTAATTGTCAGTAGGTTAAAGTTGAACACCAGAGGCCTAGTGGTACATTGCAGGAGTTCAGTATTCCCACTTGGAAGTGGGAAGTTGTGAACATGGATTTTATGATGGGATTGCTTCATACGCGTCATTAGCATGATTCAATTTTGGTTATTGTAGATAGAATTACCAAATCAACTTATTTCTTGCCAGTTCATACTTCATATTTAGCTGAGAATTATGCCAAACTCTATCTTAGAGAGTTGGTTAGGTTTCATGGAGTCCCGTTTTCTATCATTTTAGATAGAGGTACTCAGTTTACCTCTTACTTTTAGAGAGCTTTTCAGAAAGGTCTTGGAACCCAAGTTCATCTCAGTATAACTTTTTATCCTCAGATAGATGGTCAGGAAGAGAGGACCATTCAAACCTTAGAGGACATGTTAAGGGCTTGTGTAATTTACTTTAAGGGTAGTTGGGATGACAACTTACCTTTAATTGGGTTTGCCTACAATAACAGTTATCACTCAAATATTCAGATGGCTCCATTTGAGGCTCTCTATGGGTGGAGATGTTGATCTCTTATTGGTTGGTTTTATATAGGTAGGGCTGCTTTAATAGGGACATATTTAGTATTTGATACGATGGAGAAAGTTTAGTTGATCAAGGAAAGACTAAAGACAAACCAAAGACGTCAAAAATCCTATACTGATGTCAGGAGAAGAGATCTTGAATTTGAAGTTGGGGATTTGGTATATTTAAAAATCTCACCCATGAGAGGAGTGAAAAGATTTGGCAAGAAAGGGAAGCTTAGTCCCAGATATGTAGGCCCTTACAGAATCTTGAGCTATTTTGGAAAGGTAGCTTATGAGCTAGAGTAGCCTACAGATTTGGCATCGGTGCATCCAGTGTTTCATGTTTCTTTGTTTAAGAAGTATATTGGTGATCCAGAAATTGTAGTTTCTTTAGAAAGTACAGGTGTTTGGGATAGCTTTTCTTTCAAAAAAATCCCAATTGAGATCCTTGATCATCAGATTCATAGACTAAGGAACAAAAAAGTTCCCTTAGTTAAAGTTCTTTGGTGGAATCATTCCATTGAGGGAGCTACTTGGGAAGTAGAAGCAGATATGCGTACTAAGTACCCTCATTTTTTCTCAGTAAACTTACACTCAGCTTAAGGTAACAATTTTTCTTTAATTGTCTCTTTTCCATTCTTAGTTCCAACTATATAATCATTTTATTTTCATTGCATGCATTCACGAAATCAATTTAGTTCATGTGTCATGTTTCAGACTCAGTCATGTAATCATGCTTCAAGTTATGCATGTTCATTATGTGATCACAATTTCCCTTGTATTCCCAGCTTAATAATCTCATTCGAGGATGAATGTTTACAAGAGGGGATATTGTAATACCCCATACCATTCTTAGCTCAGTCCAGTTTCTTATTGCATGCATAAGGGGCTTAAATCCTGAAAAATTAATGAAGTGTTAGAGACTTAGTCATTTTGAGGCCTCTTAACTTCAAGGATTTTTAAATTGGTCTTTTCGACCCCGAGATGCTAGTTTTTAAGTTAATTTATGTTCAGGGATGTAAGAAGCATGTCTCAGAGAAGTTTATAATTTTTTGGATGAGGATTAGGACACGTTTGGATCACGAATCCAACAACTCACCGCGATAGTGCCGTGTTGCGGTGCTTTTAGCGATGGAACATACACCGCATCGCTGCGAGAATGTAAAATGTAGTCCAGTTATGAATTTAAATGCCTGAGGGGAAATTGTATCTTTTCCCCTTAATCCAAGTCATCATATCACGACTTATACCACCAGTTAGGGAATTTTTGCCCTTTTTCTTCTTCAATTCATCAATTCATCAATTCAATTACTTTTTCTCTAAGGAAACCAAGAATTCAAATTCACAAATCCAAGGACCTCCAAGAAAGCATCAGTATTGGTGTTTCTCTTCCAAGATTAAGGGTTTAAGGTATGTGTGATGTTCATCCATGGGCCTTTTCACCCGTGGAGTTCAAGAATCTTTTTTCATTTCAAATCATGAGTTTCTATATATTCAAGATGAATTGTCTCCATGAAGCTCCCATTGTTTTCAATTATATGTTATGTTTATAAATATTTTCAAGTGGAATGAGCCCTTACACATTTTGAATGTTATAATTTTCACATTAAATCCCTATGTGATGAATTGAATCTTGTAATCATGTTATTTTTGCATGCTTTGCTCATTCTCATACACAAGTTCATGACTCTCATGTGTTTGATGAAATGCCTAAATGTTGGATTTTGAACAATGATTTCCTATTATGGTTTTCAAAGTTTTTATATGTCCTTGTTGTTATTTTCATTTAGTGCTGGTGGGTTATGAACACCCGATACCTAGTTGTTTACATAATTTTAGTATCTTTAGAATCATTTCAGATAAACCATGAGTATTTTAATTCACTTAGTTATTATGATCAGTTTTTTGCTCAATTAAGCTTAGTTCAATCCAGTAAACAGTGTTACTCTGTTGGGATTAGGATTTAGCACCGAGCGAACCCAAGGATGGGGGCATTTCTTCCAGTTTAGGTTTTGACCCTTATAGCATCCCTAAGTTACAGAACTTCATAGCCAGAGTAGGTTTGAGATGTCTTCCTACCAGTTTATTGTTGACACATATCTCATGAGTTCTCCTTATAGTATAGGATGAACCTTTAGTCCTTCGAGATACCATTTTAGTGGATCCACATATACAGTGTTAGTACCCGTGGCACAGTACTGACACCCTTCCAATTAAGGTTACAGGTTGGACCCCAATTAGATTAAATTGGGGCATGTTGGTTAGATGATACCTCCCGCAGTCTCAGTATAGCATTCAGTGTATTCTCAGTTCAGGTTTTTAGTTATTCAGTTATATAGTTTTTAGTATTTCAAATCTTAGATTTATTTCATAAATATTATATGCTTGGTCTTGCTTTCTCAGATATTAGAGTTTTTTATACATTTAGGTTCAGTTATCTCATGCAATTCAGTTGGTTATTATCTGGCATACACAGTGCTCCATGCATTTCAGCCTATCCTAATCTTATTTACTTGTACATTTAATGTACTGACCGCATAATCTTCTTTGCACTATGATATTTTATATCATAGGTTCGGACGTAGTTTCTCGATCTTGCTTAGACCATCAATCATTACAACAACAATAACAGTGGTGAGTCTTTATCCTTCGAGGATAAGTTTATCTTTCATTTAGTTATTTCAGCATTTTTTTAACTTAGTCAGTTGGAGTTAGTTGGGGGTTTGTCCCACCAACTTCACAGTCAGATAGTTAGAAGCTTTTCAAACATTGAGACAATCAGTTAGATAGTTAGTTTGTTTTAACGGTTTTATTATCAGTTGTTCAGATTTGAGATTAAATCATATTTTCCGTATTTAGACCTTCTAGATTTATCTATCATTTCCGCACATGTCCATTATTATTATTTTATTCAGTGCTCACAACAAGTACTAGCTCATGGGTTAGCTTGTGGTCACTTGTGACCGTAAGCACCATTATCGTGTCTAGGGGTAGTCTCAGGTCATGACACTTATGTATCTTTTTCTATTTCAGTTTTATCTTTGTGATAACATTGACAATTCTGACTTTTTAGGTCAATGTTACAATTTATGCTACTGCTGAACAATACACTATCACAGTTGATAATCCACCAACTACTTACAATGAGGAAGAAAAAATGAATTCTGTGTTTGGTTCATCTTCCAAAAATAATGATGATGAAAGTTTAGATCTTTGTTAGAATTATCCACTTGAAGAGTTCAATATTTTGGATGAGGCTCCAACACAGTTGATCAACATTTATTTAGGATGATCGAAGATGGACTATTAAAGTATCATGTCAGCAGGTAACATAAATCATTTTTTAAATTCTGATTCATACACTTCTTCTTATACAAATATGATATTAACACATATAAATCATGGAGAAATTAAAAGGATGACCACTATAAATTAAAACAATTGGGTCTTGGATTTTATATGGTCTACTTTATTGTTGCACAGCCCAAAAAAAAGAATTGGTTCTATTTGATATTACAACCCAAAACTTGCTGGAATGATCAGGCTGAAATGCCATATATCATACTATTAATACTATATTTCTGATAGACACACTAAAATGTGAAATTACCATTGTTAATATAATATACATTAATTTTTATTTAATTGTATCTATTTAATAGTTTTTTTATTACTTAATTTTAATATTTGATAATATGTGTAGCATATCTGATACAAAATCAAACCAACAATACCAAGAGCTTCAAGTAGGCTCGGATTTCATTCCAACAACACAAGAACAACAAGTTTAAGTTTCGGTTTTCAGTCCAACAACACAAGAACAACAAGATAGATAACAATGCTAGTGAATCGAAAAGAGCCCCACACGGCTTCACTAGACTTTAAGATGACAAAATCAACAACAACAACAAGATAAAGAAAGATAGATAACTTGACATATAACATTCAAGAAACTAAGAACCCTAACATCAAGAGAGGACCCTAAGTCTAATGAATATAAACACCAAGTTCTTACGAGGACCAAGAGGCACTCAACGACCTCAAAACCCTTGTTTCTAGCCAAAGAGACAACACAAGTATCCCTCTACTTGTGAGATAATAGGGGCGGCTTCTAAGAGTGGAAGAGAGAGAGAAATGTTTAGTGTTTTTAGGTTACAAAATCAGCATTCAAAAACTAAGGAATAACTCTCTAACATGTTCTATTTATACTACAAACAAAAGGGGTAAAATGACCCATCCGCCCTTGCTTCTTGTGACAACCTTGAAGAGTAGTTTATTACACATTAATACCTCTCTTCACACATAAAAATGTTTAGGTCCTTGGTTGATTCAATCACCAACTCACACACGGCCATTTGCATGAACAAAGCTTGGAGTTCTTGTAATTCCCGAGCTTGGCTTCGTGTGAAAGGCCGTGTACCTGTGGAGGCTGCCCCAACCGTATCATCCTCTCCATATTGAGAGGAATTTGACCTCAAATTCAGCATTTGGTCATCTTCAACCGCATCCACAAGGGAGAGATCACCAACGTTGAAAGTGTTGTGCACTTGATATTCCGGTGGAAGGTCAATCTTGTAGGCGTTGTCATTGATTCTCTCAAGTACTTGGAAAGGACCGTCACCCCTTGGCAGCAATTTGGACTTCCTTTGAGCTGGAAACTGATCCTTTCGAAGATGCACCCACACCCAATCTCCGGGTTCAAGCACAAGCCTTCTTCTCCCTTTGTTTACCCTTTTTGCAACCTCTTGGTTATTCTTTTCAAGCTAGATCCGCAACGTCTCATGCATTTTCTTCATTGCCTCGGCTCTTTTATTTCCATCTAAGCTGGTCATGATATCACTAGACAAAGGAGTGAGATCTAAAGGGGTAAGGGGATTCAGGCCGTAAACACATTCAAAGGGAGTTATTCCCGTGCTCGAATGTATTACCCGGTTGTATGCAAATTCCACCAAGGGTAGGTGATCTTCCCATGAAGTCAGTTTACCTTTAACCATAGAACGTAGCATAGACCCTAAGGTTCTATTTACTACCTCCGTTTGGCCATCGGTTTGTGGGTGGCAAGACGTGGAGAAAAGTAACTTCGTTCCAAGCCTACCCCACATGGACTTCCAAAAGAGACTTAGGAGCTTGGAGTCCCTATCGCTCACAATAGTCCTCGGTACCCCGTGAAGCATTACAACATGTTCAACAAATAATGAAGCTACACTACGAGCATCCTCGGTTTTAGCACATGGAATAAAATGAGCCATTTTAGAGAATCTATCAACAATAACAAAAATGCTATCTCGGCCCTTTCTAGTCCTTGGCAGCCCCAAAACAAAATCCATCGAGATGTACAACCAAGGTCTAAGGGGAGTAGGGAGTGGGGTGTATAATCCTTGAGGTAGGAGACGAGATTTCGCACTCCGGCAGGCCACGCATTGACTACAAATTTTAGTGACGTCTTTGCGCATTTTGGGCCAATAGAAGTTCTCCTCTAAGATTCCGAAGGTCTTGTCTACCCCAAAGTGCTCCATGAGGCCTCCGTCATGGGCCTCCCTCACAAATAATTCCCTCCAAGAACTAGAAGGAACACACAACCTCCTCCCTTTGAACAAATACCCATCGAACCGAGAGTAGGAGGAATGGTCATTCTCCTTAAGCCAACGGTCCCTTCCCCACTCTTCACATTCCCTAAAAATAGGAGCAAAGGTAGGATCCTCGGGATACAACAACCGCAAGCTCTCAAAACCCATCAATTTCAAAGACAAGGTAGCAACAAGCACATGCTTCCTAGACAAGGCATCGGCAACAACATTTTCCTTTCCCCTTTTGTAATGAATTACATAAGGGAAAGTCTCGATGAACTCAATCCACTTAGCATGACGCCTATTCAACTTGTCTTGGATCTTAAGGTGTTTCAACGACTCATGATCCGTTCGTATCACAAACTCCTTAGGCCACAAATAATGTTTCCAATTTCCCAAAGCTCTAACAAGGGCTTACAACTCCAAATCATAAGTTGAGTAATTAAGAGTTGCCCCTTTGAGCTTTTGACTAAAATAAGCAACGGGTTTACCTTCTTGCATCAAAACAGCCCCGATGCCAACCTTACTAGCATCACACTCTACTTCAAACATCTTATCAAAATCGGGCAATTGCAATAAAGGCGCCGAGATGAGCGTTGCTTTCAAGGCCTCAAAAGCCCTAGCCTGCTCATCACCCCATTTAAAGGGTCCGTCCTTTCTAATTACCTCGGTCAAGGGGGCTGCTATGGAACTAAATCCTTTGACAAACCTCCTATAAAAGCTTGCCAACCCGGGGAAACTTCGGATTTCTCCAATAGTTTTAGGGGTCGGCCAACTTCGAATAGAGTCTATCTTGGAATCGTCCATTTCCACACCCCTTGAGCTCACGACAAAACCCAAGAATATAACCTTATCAACACCAAAAGAACACTTCTCCATGTTGGCATACAGCTTCTCCTTTCGGAGCACATCAAACACACATCTCAAATGCATTACATGATCATCAATAGATTTACTATACACCAACACATCATCAAAGTAAACCACCACAAACATTCCAATATAAGGCTTCATTACATGATTCATTAGCCTCATAAAGGTGCTAGGAGCATTGGTAAGGCCGAAGGGCATGACCAGCCACTCATATAGACCGAATTTGGTCTTGAATGCGGTCTTCCACTCATCACCGGGTTGCATGCGAATTTGGTGATAGCCACTCCTAAGGTCCACTTTAGAAAACAAACAAGATCCGTGGAGCTCATCTAACATATCATCTAGTCTAGGGATTGGATGACGATACCTTATAGTGATTTTGTTGATGGCTCTACAATCGACGCACATGCGCCAAGTTCCGTCCTTCTTCGGTACCAAAAGCACCGGAACAGCACACGGACTCATGCTTTCCTTGATGTATCCCTTGTTGAGAAGCTCCTCAACTTGACTTTCAAGCTCCTTAGTGTCCATGGGATTGCTCCTATAGGCCGGTTTGTTTGGAAGTTGTGAACCCGACACCAAATCAATTTGGTGCTCAATTCCCCGAAGTGGGGGCAATCCTTGCGGAAGTTCTTGAGGAAATACATCTTCATACTCCTGCAACACACAAGAAATCAAAGTGGAAATGGAAGAATTAGTGGGGTTAGTATTAAAACAATGGGCCAAAAGTAACATCGGCTTGTTTTCATCATGGTCCACGAAGAGTTCTTTCCTCCTAGCCAACATCACTACGTTTTCCATCTCCCTTGTCGTTGGGACAGCCTCGGATGTCCCTACTTCCTCACCTACGGCATTCCCCCCCTTTTCTCCCTTTCCGGATTCCTTCCCCTTTCCCTTCAACTCTCTCATCTTTTGATGCCACTCATTTACTTGGGAGGGTGAAAGAGGATGAAGTGTGACCTTTCGGCCATCCTTCTCAAGCGTATACCGGTTGGACCTCCCATCGTGTTTAGTAGACCTATCATAATGCCATGGTCTACCTAACAACAAGTGACATGCTTGCATTGGGATCACGTCACAAAGCACTTCATCGTGGTAGTTTCCCACCTTAAACCGAATCACACATTGCCTTGTGACCTTTAACTCACCACAATCGTTCAACCATTGTAGCTTGTAAGGACTAGTGTGTAGTGTAGTTGGTAGCTTCAAGAAATTTACCATAGCATGGCTCGCAAAATTTGTACAACTACCACTATCAATCACCAAGGTGCACACACTCCCCTTTACAAGACACTTAGTATGAAATAGATTTTCCCTTTGACTCGGGTCATCTATCGCCTTACTAATCATGACATGTCTAACTACAAAGTTTTGAACCACACATTCCCCTTCTTGTGGATAGACATCTTCACTACCATATAATTCATCATCATTCGGCCCATTTTCAGCTCCCTCTCCATCTTGAGGCTCGGCCTCATCCTCCCCTCTTTCGGAAACCACCTCCTCACCAAGGTAGTACACTTTCCCTTCTCGTAGGATCACATTGTGCCGGTTCGGACATTCATTGGCCTTATGCCCCCAACCTTGGCACTTGAAGCATTAGAACCCCTTTGGGTTGGGATATTTGTGAGCCTCCGGTTTCGGAGGGAATTTAGGGACTGTTTTGGACTCGGGCAGCTTCGTAGGGGCGGGTTGGTCCTTGTTTTTGGGCCAACCCGAGGGGGTTTGTACCCTTGCCTTGAAGGATGATCTCTCCTTAAGTTCCCTTTCAATCTCAAGGGCCGCTTGGAATATACCGTCAATGGTTTCAAACCGGTGAAGGGTCAAATGAGTGGAGATCTCTTTGTTCAACCCACACTTGAACCGGATGATGTCGTGACTGATTTGCTCCCCACGATGATCAAGTTTCAACATGAGTTGTTGGAACTCGTCAAAAAAGGCCATCACACTCTTGCCTCCTTGCCGCAAGCCATATAATCTAGCAAGCAACTCATGACGATATCTCTCGGGAAGGTATCGTTGTCTCATCAAATACCTCAACCGATACCAAGGTGGTGGCTTCCCATCAACTAATTCATTACCAAATCGTTTAACATACTCCCACCAAGTGTTAGCATAGCCCTCGAGGTGAGCTATAGCGTAGCAACTCTTCTTTTCTTCCGAGATGTCATTAACTTGGAAAACTTTGTCACAAGCCGATTCCCAAGTTAAGTAGGTCTCGGGGTCACTTTCACCCTTAAAGATGGGTAGGCTCAACTTGATGGTGTTGATGCCTACGTCTCTCTCTTGGTGTCGGTTTCCCCTATCTCCATACCCCCGGTATCTCCTAGGTTCTCCTCGACCCCCTCTTAACTCCTCCTCCCTCATATAAGCATCATCAAAGGCTCCATCTTCTTCATACTCCTCTCTACCGTATCCTTCAAAGTGGGCTGGTCGGCCTTGGCCGTTTTGATTTGGAGGATTTGGAATTTGCGGTCTTTGGGTTAATGGAGCTTGTAATGGAGGGTTCGGATTTAGTGGAGGTACTTGGCGTACAAATCCCTCTTGTGGAATTGGAGGGGCTTGGAAATGTAGTGGTCTAGTGGGGTCTCGGTTTGGAGGAAAATAGGTAGTTTGGCTTGCGGTATTTAGTGGAGCTTGGGGTGCATTTAGCATTTGGTGGACTGTTTCGGGGGTGATGGTTGCGGAGGAGGTCCTATCATGACCATTGGTAGATACATGTAGAGGAGTAGAAGGACGAGAGTTCCTTTGACTCTCCACTTGTTCTAATCTCCCACTAATAGTCGACACTTCCCCCTTTATTGCTGCCAAGTCCCCTCTCACGGCCCCAAATTCCGAATTCAACCTTTCAAGTGTCCGGGTAACGGCCTCAAGAGTGACCCTCATAGAATCAAGGGCATTAGTATCCACATTATGAGACGTAGCTCCTTCCATTGTCAAGATATTATCCGCTTTAGATCACCACAAGTTCGTGTTCCACAAGTGTTGTATAATTGGCTAGTAACCGTGAAATTTTTAAGGTATGAGTAAGCTCTTATCCGGAATGGATTCTTGTTTGAAGACTCAAAGAATTCTTGCCGGACTAGAGTCAAAAATCAGCAATTCATTCAAACGAATAAAAGCACTCGAATAATCGTTGACACGAACAAACGGTTCAAGGAACTAGTTGACAACCTAGTAGGAACGTACTAGTTTGTTAATTAGTTCTAGGACCAAGTAAGGGAAACCAAGGATCAACAATTAGCAACCAAAGAATATCCTAAGTTGAGCTTATAGTGACGTGGCAGCATGCAATGGTCCCACACGTTCTTCTCCTCTTTTTTCTTGTTTTGTGTTAATATTCACACAACTTGTTATAGTTTGCAAAGTGTTTTGGTGGGAAAAATAAAATCTTGTAGTATTTCACCCCTTTTCAAACTCAAGAAAGTGAGGTTTGGTTGACTAATCCCACAAAACAAGGCTCCTTGAATTAGGGAAAAGTGATTGACAAGACTAGAAGGTGATGGGTGCAAGTCTTTCACAACAACTTTATAGCTTGTCTTACAACTTGAGCACACAACAAGATGAACAAGATGAACAAGTTCAAAAGATGAACACCTCAACAAACTTCATCAACTTCTTTAGCACATAAACACACAACCACCGATTTTTCTTTTGGTTATCAACAACATACAACTTTCGGCCACTTCAAGTCACTACACAATGTTCAAGTTTTCAAGCTCAACTTTTGGATCTAGACACCTTAGTGTTGGTGAGAAAGAAACCAACACTAGAAACTCACTAAACAAGCAAAATAACACCTAGATCTAAACATACAACATCATTCTTGGTTTCAACTTTTAATGGACAGATTTTCAGAATTTCTTTTTGGTGTTGTTTGTTTAAGCCGTGAACTAGCCCAAGATGGGTTATGTTGGAACACAACCGGTCTCGCTTTGATACCAAATGATACAAAATCAAACCAACAACACCAAGAGCTTCAAGTAGGCTCGGATTTCATTCCAACAACACAAGAACAACAAGTTTAAGTTTCGGTTTTCAGTCCAACAACACAAGAACAACAAGATAGATAACAATGCTAGTGAATCGAAAAGAGCCCCACACGGCTTCACTAGACTTTAAGATAACAAAATCAACAACAACAAAAAGATAAAGAAAGATAGATAACTTGACATATAACATTCAAGAAACTAAGAACCCTAACATCAAGAGAGGACCCTAAGTCTAATGAATATAAACACCAAGTTCTTACGAGGACCAAGAGGCACTCAACGACCTCAAAACCCTTGTTTCTAGCCAAAGAGACAACACAAGTATCCCTCTACTTGTGAGATAATAGGGGAAGCTTCTAAGAGTGGAAGAGAGAGAGAAATGTTTAGTGTTTTTAGGTTACAAAATCAGCATTCAAAAACTAAGGAATAACTCTCTAACATGTTCTATTTATACTACAAACAAAAGGGGTAAAATGACCCATCCGCCCTTGCTTCTTGTGCCAACCTTGAAGAGTAGTTTATTACACATTAATACCTCTCTTCACACATAAAAACGTTTAGGTCCTTGGTTGGTTCAATCACCAACTCACACACGTCCATTTGCATGAACAAAGCTTGGAGTTCTTGTAATTCCCGAGCTTGGCTTCGTGTGAAAGGCCGTGTACCTGTGGAGGCTGCCCCAACCGTATCAATATCAATGTCATAGTTTACTATGTTCAAAAGAAGGCCAAGTTGCAAATGTAACAACAATACAGATACACAATTGTCAACAGTTTATTCAAAGTATACTTTGATAAAACCTATAGAAGGTATTATTCACAACACAAGGCTGAAGTACTATCATCGCAAGAGGACAAGTTGCTTAAAATAAGGAATATTTAATCAACATCATCAAAGGTTTTAACATTCCAGCTGGCCTACTTTGGCTTTTGGTCGATGAACTGTACATTGCAGTCAATTCTGATGGTGAATTTCATTAGGTGTTGGCTGTTGTTATTCTAAAAGAGAGGCGTATCCAAGTTTATGACTCGATGTTGGACAAGAGATGTAGTTGTTTTGAGTCATCGTTCGAGATACAAAAGTTGACCATAATGTTGCCTAGTTATTATCATATAAGTGGCTTTATGTCCTAAAAGATTCATAATAATTGTTCAACGATTGAAGCATACCAAGATAAAATGGGTGATAACCACTCCAAAGAAAATTTCTACACACTGCAACTATCTTCTTCAACATACCCCTAGGAAGTAGGAAAACGGTACACCAGTACACATGTAAATGCCTTAGTACTGAATTGATTAGTTGGGTCCTCTCAACATATGAAAATTTCATGCTTACCCATCTATGTTTTCTAAAAACCAGTCTTTCTGTTAGCATTTCACAATCCTTGCCTGATAGCTTGTCTGGTGATATTGGAATCCTAAGATATTTAAAAAGGAGTTTGCCAAGGCAATGTCCAGTCATCTCACATATATCTTGCAACACCTGTGAATTCATGTTTTTTCAAAAGATGCTACACTTTTTGAATTAGTTGACAATCCTAAGCTGCTAAAAGGTACTCAAACCCCTCAATATGAGTATAATTGTAACTAATTCCCTTTTATAGAACACCAACATATCATCTGCAAAACATAAGTGATTTACTTTTAGTTGTTTACACTTAGTGTGAAATATAAACCCTTCCATTATGGCCACTCAATCCATTACCCTATAGAAGTACTCTATGCATACTACAAATAATAGTATGGAGAGATGCACCTTGTCTAATCCCTCTCTTGCATTGTATGTTTCCATAAACTCTAATATTTAAAACTATCATGTATTAAGGAGTAGTGATGCATTCCATGACCATTTTAATGAAACCATAAGGGAAAATTTACCAGTAGAGTATTTCTTCAACAAATTTCCATTCTACAGTATTATAAGCTTTTCTTAGATCAGTTTTAATTAACCTCTTTGTAATGTATTTTCTATTGTATAACCTGGCCAAGTTCTTAAATATCATGATATTTTGTACTATAGATCTTCTAGATACAAATGCACTCTGATTACTAGATAATATTCAAAATAATACTTTTTGAAGTCTTTTTGTAACTCCCTGAGAGTACACCCTAGGCTTCACACGGTGATTACAGTCCCGAGGGACCACAAGCTAACCCATGTACTGGTACCTACTGTGAGTACTAAATAAAATTGATAATACTGATATTACTAAATTTAATTCATAAATTTACTAAAGTTTGTAACACAAAAACTGATAATACTAATAAACATGTGACAATCACAATTGGAAAACTGAAAACAGACTAACAACCTATACTAGTTTGAAAGCCTCTACTTACTAACATGGAGATAATGGGACAAACCCCTATCTAACTCTGACTGAATAGAAAATACTGACACTAATGAAATAACTGAGATAAATAAACTGTGTCCTCAAAATATAAGGATTCACCACTGCTACAACTGATAATTTGGAATGTCTATACACGATTCGGGAACTAAGCATCCAAACCTATGATATGATACATCATAACACAAGAAACAAGTATTTGATCAGTAATTTAAATGTACTGGTATGGTAAATGAGGTAGGCTAATATGCATGGTTTCATGAGCATAAGTAATAGATGTCTGAATGAATAACATGAAGTACTGAACAGAATGCATAAAATCTATAAATACTGAGGATGTATAAAATATGTAAATACTGAGGATGCATAGAATTTGTAAATACTGAGGATGCATGGAATCTATAAATACTGAGGATGCATGACCAAGCATAAAACATGTTCTCAATATAAGATGAAATCTAAAATACTGAAATCTGAATACTGAATAACTGATATTTGTATGCTATGGTCAAGCAAAACTTAAACTAAATTACTAAGTAGATTACTGGACTGAGACTGTGGGAGCTATCATCTAACCAACATGCCCCAATAAGAGAAAATTAGGGTCCAACCTATGACCATAGTTGAAAGGGTATCAGTACCATGCCACGGGCATTAACACTGGCTGTGTGGATCCACTAAAGTGTTATCTTAAAGGACTAAGGGTCACCATCAACTGGCAGGGTCCTACCGAGATATATGTCAACCCTCAACTGGAAGGTTAAAGTCTCAACCTACACTGGCTTTGTAGTTTTGTAACGCAGGAACTGCAACTAAAGGTCACACCCTCAACTGGTAGGTCAGCCACCATCCCTGGATTCGCTCGGTGCTAAATCCTACTCCCAACTAAACTTACTCAGAATACTGAACTGTTCTAAGTTAAACTGATTATGATATCTGACTAAACTGATAATGCTCATAACATATCTGAAGCTATTCTGAAAATACTCAGACTAAGTAAACAACTATGTTTTCGAGTATTAATAACCCCCAAGACTCGATAGAAAAAATAGCAAAATAGTACTAAAGCTTTGTGGACATAATATGAAAGCATTTATCCAAAATCCATTCTTGTAGGCATTTTATCAAACACTTGATATTAATAGTTTAAGCTAATCATGGGAGTAGTTTAATGCTGGTAGTAATAGCATGATTTCAACACCAACATCATTAATTATGATTAAAATCAGCGAATAACATTATTCAAACCTTTGGGGTTTAATAATAACATCAATATCATGTGAACATGGCATAGAATTATAATTCATGGGAGTTCATGGTTAAAATCACAATTAAAATCACAATAACTTATAAAGATCATAACTTTAAATTTAAAAGTGGATACATGGACTCCATGGGTGAAAAGAACCCATGGATGAACACTTAACATACTTGAGTTGATGAATTCGTGAGAGCTCTTTGGGTTTTTCTTGGGATTTGATCTTGAATCTTGAAGACTAGGGTTTTGTACTTGAAAGATAATTAACTTTTTGAAGAGGATTCATGAGTAATGGGGCACATAATGCCCCTTTAGGGTGTTAATTGTGTGTTTTTATCGGATTTAGGCTTTGGGAAATGACCAAATAGTCCCTGGAATTTAAATCACAAAACTGGAAATCTTGATTTTTGGCACCAACACAACACGATGGTTATCGCGTTGGGCCACTAGAAAAGGACAATCATCATTTTGTCCAACGGCGCGACGCAGTGCTATTGCTTTGCGCCACTGGAAAGTAACAACTCCGAACTGGAACCTTGGCATGATGTGATGCTATCGCGGTGCCTTACTGAACATGAAAATGCTCCTTGGGAAATGTGGCATTATCACGATAGACCAATAGAAAAGTACGAATGTGATTTGGCCACCTCCGAGTGCGGCCCTATCGGGTTGGGCAACTATTTTCACTAAAAGTGCCATAACTTCTCACCCGAGTATTAGATTTAGGTAAAATTGGTATCGTTGGAAAAATAATTAAATTTTCTATCATTTGGTGGGTCTTGAGCTGAAAAATTCTGAGTATAAAAAAGATATGCTCATTTGAACTTGTCTATAGCAACATTCTTCTCAAAAACTCAATCGGTAAGGAATATTTTGATTTGTGTAATAGATAGGAGTTATTTGAGGTCTCAAGATACATCAAACTCACTCATAAAACTGCAAATGAATTATAATGTAATATGTATGAGGTTGAAACATGTCTCCAACATTGGTTTGAATTTTTGGGGTATTATAATATCTCCCCCTTGGGATCATTTATCCTCTAATGAGATTGGTTAAGCTGAAAGCACTAAGGAATTTAGGTTACATGCTGAATATACATGATGAAAATGTGATTACATGACTGAGTATGAAATATAACAAATGACTGAATTGGTTCTGTGAATGCATGATTGACATGAGAATGATATGTAGCTGAAACTGAGCATGGAAAAAAGAAATTCTATGAAGATCGTTACCTTAAGATAAATTTGCATTTGCGGAGAAAAGATGAGGGTACTTGGTTCGCATATCTGCTTCTGCTTCCCAAGTGTCTCCCTTAACGGACTAATTCAGCCAAAGAACTTTGACTAGGGGAACTTCTTTGTTCTTTAGTCTACGAATTTGTCGATCGAGGATCTCGGCTGAAATTTCTTCGTAAGAAAGGTTGTTCAGAATATTTACGCTTTCTAAGGGAACAACTTCAGCTGGGTCACCAATACACTTCTTTAACAAAGAGATATGGAATACTGGGTACACTGATGCTAAGTCTGCAGGCAACTCAAGCTCATAAGCCACATTTGCAAAATAGCTCAACACTCTATAAGGGCTATCATACCGGGGACTAAGCTTCCCCTTCTTACCAAATGTCTTTACTCCCTTTATGGGAGAGATCTTTAGATATTCTAAGTCACCAATATCAAACTAAAGATCATTTCTCCTCACATCTGCATAAGATTTCTATCGACTTTAGGCTGACTTAAGCCTCTCCCTGATCAACTGAACTTTCTCTAAAGCATCAAACACCAAGTCTGGCCTCACCTACCTCATACCAACCAATCAGAGATCTATATCTCTTTCTATATAAGGCCTCAAACGGAGCCATCTGAATACTGGCATGATAGCTGTTATTATACGCGAATTCAGTCAAAGGCAAGTGGTCATCCCAACTACCCTTAAACTCAACTACATATGCTCTCAACATATCCTCAAGGGTCTGAATGGTCCTCTTTTGCTGACCATCTGTCTGAGGGTAAAAGGTTGTACTGAGGTGAACTTGGGTACCAAGACCCTTTTGAAAAGCTTTCCAAAAGTGAGAGGTAAACTGAGTACCTTTGTTTGAAATGATGGACAACGGAACACCATGCAATGTAACCAATTCTCTAATATATATATCTTGGCATAGTCCTCAGCTGAATAAGAAGTATGGACAAGCAAGAAATGGGCTGATTTGGTCATCCTGTCTATAATGAACCAAATTAAATCACGCTATTGACGAGTACGAGAAAAACGTAACATAAAATCCATGTTCACTTTCCTCCACTTCCAAGTGGGAATACTGAACTCCTGTATAGACCCACTAGCCTTCAGATGCTCAATCTTAACCTATTGATAAGTGGAGCACTTTAGCCATAAACTCTATAATATCTCTCTTCATCCCACTCCACCAATATATTTCCCATAAATTGCGGTATATCTTTGTGGCCCCTGGATGAATCAAGCAACGTGCACAATGTGCTTCTACAAGAATTCACTATCTCAGCTCATCAACACACGACACGCATAGTCTACCCTGGTAATACAACATAATATATCCGTATTGAGAGAAAACCTCTACTTTTTTATCTCTAACTGACTTATTCAGCTTCATCAAACTAGGATCCCTATCTTGCTATTCTTTTACTTTAGAAACCAAGGAAGATCACGAACTCTTCTGAACCCAAATGCTACCCTCAGCTGAATCAACCAAACAAACACCTAACCTGGCAAGCTGATGAACTTCCTGAACTAACTTTTTTTTGTCATCCTCAACATAAGCAACACTACCCATAGAAAATCTACTTAGGACATCTTCCACTACATTGGCCTTCCTGGGTGATACAAAATACTTATATCATAATCATTCAATAATTCTGACCATCTCCTCTAATGCAGGTTCAAATCCTTTTGCAAAAAAACATACTAAAAGCTTTTGTGATCTGTGAACATATCAATATGAACCCTATACAAATAGTGCCTCAAAATCTTTAAGGAAAAAACAATAAATACTAACTCTAGATCATGGGTAGGGTAATTCTTTTTATAGGGCTTAATATGTCTAGAGGAATAGGACACAACCTTACCCTTCTGCATTAAAACACACCCCAAACCAACTCTAGAAGCATCACAGTACACAACAAACCCATCTGAACCATCTGGTAACGTCAAAACTAGGGTTGTGGTGAGTTGAGTCTTCAATTTCTAAAAACTTTTCTAACAAGAATCTGACCACTAAAACTTAACCTTCTTTTGAGTCAACCTGGACATAGGGATGCAATATAAGAGAAACCTTTAATAAACTATCGGTAATAGCTAGCCAAACCAAAGAAACTCCTGATATCTGATGGAGAGATGGGTCTGGGCTAGTTTCTCACCGCTTTGGTCTTTTGAGGATCAACTCTAATGCCATCACCAAAGATAATATTGCCAAGAAAAGCTACTGATCTTAGCCAAAATTCGCACTTACTAATTTAGCAAACAACTGATGGGCTCTAAGAGTCTGCAATACTATTCTGAGGTGGTTTGCACGATCATTTTCGTTAAGGGAGTAGACAAGAATGTCATCAATAAAAACTATGATGAACATATTAAAGCACTGATTGTACACTCGGTTCATTAAGTCCATGAAGGTTTCTGGGGCATTAGTGAGACCAAAGAACATGACTAGAAACTCGAACATTCTCTGAGTCTAAGCTGATGATAGCCGAATCTGAGGTCTATCTTAGAAAAATAACTGGCACCTTGAAGTAGGTCGAACAATTCATTGATTCTGGGAAGTGAATATTTGTTCTTGATTGTGACTTTGTTCAACTGACAGTAGTCGATACACATTCTAAGAAAACTATCTTTCTTACACATAAATAGGACTGGTGCACCCCACGGGGAAATGCTGGACCTAATGAATCTCTTATCTAGGAAATCTCTCAACTATTCTTTTACCTTTTTGAAATTGGCTGGAGCCATTCTGTATTGTGGAATAGAGATAGGTTGTGTATCTGGGAGAAGGTCTATTCCGATGTTAATTTTCCTTTTGGGAGAAACTCCCGGAAGATCTTCAGGGAACACATCTAGAAATTCCCTCACTACTAAAACTGACTCAAGATTTGAAGTCTCAGAATTAGAGTCCTTGTCTCAAACAAGATGATAAATACACCCCTTGGATATCATTTTTCTCGCTATAAGGAATGGAACAAGCTAACCCCTAAGCGCTGTAGTACTACCCCTCTATTCAAGGACAAGTTCATTTGGAAACTAAAAATAAACTACTCTGTTTCTACAATAAATTGAAGCATAGCATGAGTGAAGCCAATCCATGTCGAGAATGACATCAAAATCCATCATCTCTAACTCCACAAGATCAACTAAAGTGACTTTTTGGGATATTGTGGCCGGACAGTTTCTTTATACCTGCCTTACTATAATAGAGACACATACTGGGGTAGACACTGAAAAAGGTTCTGCTAAGATTTTGAGACTAACTCTGAAGTTGACGTCTATATAAGGGGTTACAAAAGAAAGAGAAGCTCCACTTCTCCAGGGTCTAGTAAAGCATAAACATATAAATGAAAGACTAATAGCATACTAGTAACTACGTAAGGAGAACTTTCCTGATCTTGTCGGGACTGAAGTGCATAGATCCTGTTTTGACGATGACCACTAGTAGCACTGGAAGCGACACCTTGCTGAGTCGAGCGGTCGTCTAGAACTGGGGGACGACTGGACTGACCCTGTTGACCACTCTTTGGACAATCCCTAACTCGGTGGCCTGGCTTGTTATACCCAAAACATATATCACAATTGTATTTACAAATACCCTTATGGTTTCTACCATATTTTTTAGAAAGATGATTCATATGACCACTGTGTACACAACCTTGGGACTTAGAGCCTGGCGTTAGCCCTATTATTATTTTTAAATTTGGGTACTAGTGCACTAGTTTAAGATAGATCTTGGACTAAAGTTTTCTGACAGAACGGATGACGATTACCATCTTCTAACTTCGGCTGAGCAAAACTGAAACTACCTATTCTAGTACTCTTGTTTTGTCTCTCTCTCCTTAATCTTCTACTCCTCAATCTGTTGAGCATGGACCATAAGCCTAGACAAGTCTATCTCCTTTATCAACATTGTAGTCTTGGACTCATTGACCACACTGTCAAATACCCTAGATACAAACTTTCTCATCTTAGACCTGCTATCAGCTACCATATAAGAAGCATACCTAGATAACTGAGTAAACTTAAAGGAATACTCCTTCCCACTCATATTGCCCTGCCTCAAATTGATAAACTCTAACACTTTGGCTTTCCTCAGCTCCAATGGGAAGAATCTATCTAAGAAGGCTATAGTAAACTCCTCCCACTCTAAAGGCCCTGCATCTGCACCTCTATTCCCTTTCAATTACATAAAATAGGTATGGGCTACATCCTGTAGCTGGTAACCAGCCAATTCAGCACTCTCACTAAAAGTCATCCCCATAATGTCTAATACCTTGAGGACCATGTCTAAGAATTCCTGTGGATCCTCTACAGATTTGGATTCCAAAATAGAGAAGGATATATTTGGGTAAATTCCCAAATCCTACCTGCGGCAGTATTGGACACTGGGTTAACGAAAATAGCAGTTGGCTGAATATTTTGAGCCGCTAAAGAGTGAGCTAGAGTAGTGAACGCAGTTTTGAATTCAGCATGAGAAATATGCTCATTCAGGGGATCTTCCTGAACGGGTGAAGGTGCTGGCTGGTTCACATTTCTTCTTCCATTTCTCATTTTAGGAGGTAACGAAAGAGAAAATAGATTAGACAGAAAGTTTTACATGAGCTCATGATTAGTCACATGACATGAACATTGAAAGAAGGGAAAATTTTCTTAAAATTCCTCATAGACTATTGTCCATAAGTGTGGCGCACTTCACACCCATGTATAGGACTCTACTTGACGCGACTTTCAGAATTCCTAGGACACTATAAAATGTTAGGCTCTGATACCAAGTTTTTAATGCCCCAAGAGTACACCCTGGGCATCACACGGTGCTTAAAGTCCTGAGGAACCACAAGCTAACCCATGAGCTGGTACCTGCTGTGAGAACTGAATAAAACTGATACCAAAAGGTCATATGTGGAATCTAATTGAGGAATTCCATAAGGTTTTAATTCATAAATCTAATAAAGTCTATAACACAAAAACTGATACTACTGATAAACGTATGACAATGACAACTGAAAAACTGAAAACTGACTAACTGTCTGTACTAGTCTAAAAGCCTCTACTGACTGACTATGGAGTTGATAGGACAAATCTCCATCTAACTTGAACTAAATAGTAAATACTAAAACTGATGAAATAACTGAGATAAATAAACCATATCCTTAAAATATGAGGACTCACCACTTCTACGACTGATAATCTGGAATGTCTATGCATGATCTACAAACTGAGCATCTAAACTTATGATATGATACATCATATCACAAGAAACAAGTATATGATTAGTACTTTAAATTTACTGGTATGCTAAATAAGGTTGGCTGATATGCATGGTTTCATTGGCATGAGTAATAGCTATCTGAATAAATAACATGAGTAATGAACATAATGCATGAAATCTATAAATTATGAGGATGCATGGAATTTGTAAATACTGAGGATGCATGTAATCTATAAATACTGAGGATGCATGAAATCTATAAATACTAAGGATGCATGACCAATCATAAAATATCTTCTAAATATAATTTAAAATCTGAATACTGAATAACTGATATTTGTATACTATGGTCAAGAAAAATTGAAACTGAATTACTAAAATGATTACTAGACTGAGATTGTGGAGCTATCATCTAACCGACATTCCCTAATATAAGAAAATTGGGGTCAAACCTATGACCCTAGTTGGAAGAGTGTCAGTACTGTCCCACGGGTACTACCATAGGCTGTGTGGATCCACTAAAATATTATCCCAAAGGACTAAGGGTCACTCTTAACTGGCAAGACCCTAATGAGATATGTGTCAACCCTAAATTGGCAGGTTACCATCACAACCTATGCTGACTACGTAGTTTTGTAGTGCAGGGACTGCTACTAAACATCACACCATTAACTGGTAGGTGAGCCCCCATCCCTGGATTCACTCGGTGCTAAATCGTACTCCCTTATGAACTGACTCAGAATACTAAACAATTCTATGTTTAACTGATTTTGATAACTGATTGAACTGATAATGCTCTTAATATGTTTAAAGCTATTTTGAAGATACCGAGACTAATTAAATGACTATGTTTTTGGGTATTTATACCCACCAAGACTCGATAGCAAAAATAGTAAAATAGTACTCAAGCTTTGTAGACATAATGTGAAAGCATTTATCAAAAATTCATTATTGTAAGCATTTATCAAACACTTGATATTCATAGTTTAAGCTAAGCATGGGAGTAGTTTAATACTTGTAGTAATAGAATGATATCAACACCAACATCATTAACTATGATTAAAATCAGCGAATAACATTATTCAAACAATGGGGTTTAATAATAATATCAATATCATGTGAACATGTTATAGAATTACAATTCATGGTTAAAATCATAATTAAAATCACAATAACTTGTAAAGATCACAACTTTGAATTTAAAAGTGGATACTTGGACTCCATGGGTGAAAGAAACCCATGGATGAACACTTAACGTACCTGGGTTGATAAATTCGTGAGAGTTCTTGGGGTTCTTCTTAAGATTTGATCTTGAATCATGAAAACTAGGGTTTTGTTCTTGAAAGATAATTAATTTCTTGAAGAGGATTTGTGAGTAATGGGGCACATAATGCCCCTTTAGGGTGTTAATTACCTGTTTTGGTCAAATTTGGGGCTTTGGAAAATGACCAAACGGTCCCTGGAATTTAAATCACGAAACTGGAAATCCTGATTTTTGGCTCTGGCATGACACAGTGCTTATCGCATTGGGCCACTAGAAAAAGGACAATCCTTATTTTGTTCAATAGCGTGATGCGGTGCTATCGTGTTACACCACCGAAAATTGACAACTCCAAACTACAACCTTGGCGCGACGCGGCGCCATCGCGGTACCTCACTAAACTTGAAAATTCTCCTTGGTGCGATGCGACATAATCGCAGTGTCCCACTGGAAAAGGAAAAACATGATTTTGGCCATCTCTGCGACGCGGCCCTATCGCATTGTGCTATTATTTTTCACTAAAAGTGCCATAACTTCTCACCTGAGTATCAAATTTTAGTAGAATTTATATGCTGGAAAGATAATTCAATTTCGTATCATCTAGTGGGTTTTGAGCTGGAAAATTTTTAGTATAACAAAAGATATTCTCGTTTGAAGTTGTCTATAGCAATATTCTTCTCAAAAACTCAATCGGTAAGGAATATTTTGATTCATCTAATAGCTGGGAGTTTTTTGAGGCCTCAAGAAGCATCAAACTCACTCGTAAAACTACCAAAGAATTATAATGTATTATCCATGAGCTTGAAACATGACTCCCACATTGTTTGGATTTTTGGGGTATTACACTTTTGCACAACACCTTGGATATTATTTTGTATAAGGTATAACAAAAGGATATTGGTCTGAAATTCACCACGAATCTGAATCTAAACTCTTAGAAATAAGAGTGATGACTGGGTTATTTACCCCTTTAAACATTTGACCAGTATACAAAAATTCCAACACTCATGCTGTAGCATCATCTCCCACTATATCCCACAATCCTTAAAGAATTTACTGCCATATCCATTTGGACCTAAAGCTTTATCTCCATCAATTGACCAAAATATTTCCTTTATTTCTGCTGTCTTATAATCTTTCTCAAGCATATGCCTTTGCTTAGTAGAAACTTTGGCCCTCTTCTTATTATGGAATGATGTGCACCAGTCCTTCTAGACATACTAATTCCCTGTAGTTCACTATAATAGTCTATGAAATTTGAGCTAATCCCCTTCATGTCCTTTTGCATACATCCTTTCCTATCCTTAACACCAAATATTATGTTTTTGTTCCTTATACCTTTAATAGCATTATGGAAGAAAGCAGTATACTGATCACCCTTTTTAAGACATTTCAATTTGTATTTTTTCTATAAAAACTGGTTCAGTGGCTTCTACAGTCGATCAATTTTGCTTAATAATCTTATTTACTCATCAATGGAGTTTTCACTTAGCCCCTGTTGGATCCACAATTGACAGTTTATTAGTTCATGTTTTGCTTTCTCAGTCTTCTGTTCCACATCACAAACTTATCCTTATCAATTTCCTAAAAATTTACTCAAGTCTGTGTAGCATTCCCACCACCTAAAAATATTTTTCTCCTGCTAGTTGGTGCCCTCCAGCTATGCTAAACCCTTAATTTGAAATCCAGAGCAAGGATCAACATATTTAAGTACCTAAAATGTGGTTTTGTCATACCTTACATTTGTTCCTATTTTATCATAACAGGACAATGATCATAGAATCCTTCTATCATAAATTGAGCTACTAACACAAGTAGTTCAGCTATTCACTCTACATTAACTAACACTGTATCAATCTTACTATATACCCTATGCTTTCTCTTATGCTTATTTAATCAAGTATAGAAGGAACCAGATATTTAACCACTATCACAGGTCTTCCCAATCTTTCACCTTTTTTATGACACAATTAAAGTCCGTAGCACAATCCAGGGTCCCTTCACTTAGTCACGAGTGCTTATTATGTCCTCTCATACTCTCTTTTATGCTCAGGCTCATTAAAATAATACACAAGGGTGTAATCAAACATCTTCCCTATGTTTCTTGCTTGCCCAATACTATGGATTACCTAGGCAGTAACTTTAAGGATATCTACCACATTTACTTTTGGTTTCCATAACAATCATATTCTACCATTAGTATGAATATGTAAGTTGGTAGGATAATACCACCCACTACAATGATTAAGAGCTGCTTTTTGAGCATTTGACCTTTTAATTTTTCTTTCAAAAAGATCAAATAAACTGAATTTAAGTAATGCTTGAACAAATGCATCTCTCTTTATTTATCAATAATATTCAATCTCTGGCATTCCAAAACCCAAAATTATCCATTAGGTAGGGATGGTCTTCCTCCATCTCTCATACATAGATTGCTCTTTGCACTCCTCTATTATGAAAATTCCCTATATACATGGTCAACTCATTGATTAGGAGTCCTACTCAATGTCAAAGGCATTCTTTCTGATCACAAGGGTATTGTACAATACAATCAACCCCTATTTAGTCTGTTGTGCTCGAAGATAATCCACATACCCCTCTCATCACTTAGATTAAGCTTGGTCCTATTGTTCTTTATGGGGCTTAAATTACCCTCCTTCATCTGGCTTTTATTCCTTAGTCTTTTCCCCTTTCTCTTTCTATAGTAATTTTTGACATTGTCCTATTTTATGCCCAAAATTTTACAATGTGTACATATGATAGGCGTTCACTTATAATCTACATTTTGATAAACTATGCTTCCATCCTTAATATCAAACTATCACCCTAGTATACATCAAATGCCATTATTTATTATTGCATATCTGCCCTCAATGGTGTGCCAATATGGCCTTCTATCTTGGTCAATGAACTTTTGCTCCAATACTTAATATTAAGCCATAAAAATCGCACCCAAATGGGTACTCAAGTGACCTTGTCCTTCGTAACCTCAATATCCGGCTTCTATTCCTTTACGATAATTGGTTTACGGTTAAACTTCAATACTTCTTCCTTCATGATTTGATTTTTTCCTATTTTTAGTTGAGTCTTACTAAAAAATTCCTCGACTACCTAATCTACTTACTCCTTATGTCACGACACAATTTTGAGTCATGATGGCACTTATTTTATCCAGCCAGTAGGTAAGCTAAACCGTCGCCCGAAGCTACACGCAATGGGATAACTTGGTGGAAAATGGCAAGAAATCCGAAAATCAATATTTAATGAGTTAAAATAACAATAAAGCAATCAGAAATGTCTAATAGATAGATAAAGTGGGCAATAACAATCTCATGATTTAGTAATGTCGGCACAAGAGCTACTACAAATTAACCATATGTAATGAATTGTTGCATATAATCTGTCTTGAATATGAAAGACTAGACATAGATAAGTAGAAGGAAAAAGGGTAAATACAACTCCAAGAGCTCACCCAATCTCCTAAATTAACTCTGCATGAGCGTCATGTCAACAATGGAAACTAGTACTCGGATCTGCAACAAAAAGGTGCAATGTGTAGTACGAGTATCAAAACCACAGGTACTTGATGTGCTATCGAAATATAGCACTTTCGACACTTAAAATAAGGAAAATATGAAATTTTCTGAGGTTATTTTGTTATATATGATGCATTTTGGGTATATTTTGTAGGAAATCATGTTTTGGATGCTAAGGTCATGAAAAAGATGAAAAAGGTGTTTTTGGCTACTTTTTGGAGCATTTATAGATGTTCACGAGACTTTTCATCTTGTTTGTGATCAAAGCATGCTTGAGAATTGAAGAAGAGATGAAAAGATGACTTGTGAAACTTACTAAGTCAATATGTGGACAGCAAGTAGGACCTACGGATCGCAAGTAGGCAAAGAAAGTGCCTGAAGTCCAAAATCCGAAGAGCTGTCCTGCAGGATTTTTTCATCTTGGTACCTGCGCCCTGTACCTGTACCCACCTTGCTGACCACAGGTACTACTTATGCCCAGGGTTAAGGCGCAAGTCGGGTCCATAACTGTCCCTCGACCATGTTTTCTCTAATTTCATTTAAGCTTTTGTTTTATGATTTCCTCATGTACTATAAATACCCTTTATGCATTTTTAGTAGGAGTTACACAATTTTGATATCATAAACATATTTTGATTCCAAGATTTGATTTTAATCTAGGAATTCTCTTGTATTAATTTCAATTGATTAATTTAGTCATGGTTGTGGGTTTTTCTACTTCTTATTATTGTGATTTCATCTTTGCACTTGATTATGAATGTTGTTGATTTCGTCACAAGCATGAGTGGGTAGAAACCCATAGCTAAGTTGTGGAAACCCTGGCAGATTGATGAAGTAGGGGAAGTGCCATTGTTGTTCTTAATCGATACCCATGCATGTATGGTTTTATCTTCATTATAACAGATTTCTTAATGGGTTCACACATTAGGATCCCGCCTAAATTATTGCTACTTACTCCAAAAAAGGAGTTTTGACTAGGAAAAGATAAAGACAACAATAATTTGGAGTTTCGTTGTCGATCTACGATTCTATGTTTTTTCTTAGTAAGATGGTTAGGTTTCATCTAATCACTAGAGACTTAAAATGTAATAGTTAACTAGCATCAAGATAAGTGTTAGTAAGGCGACATCCTAAGACTCAAAAGGTAAAGGGTGAAATTCTTCCACTCGTTCAAAAGACTGTAGAAGGTACATAACTTATCGATCCTACATGCAAGGTATCAAATTGGTTCAACAAACTATAATAAGCCGACAGAGTTGAGAAGCCAGGGGGAACACAATCCTAGTGTTCACTTATGATTGATTGCAACTGAATTTGATATCTGCTACTAGTTCGACACTGATATTCAAAACCCCCATTTACTTTTCCAATTCAGCCCACTGATTACAACAACCGAGAACCATGAATCCACGTTTTCCCTTAGGATTCGATACCAACCTTTGTTTGGTTACTATATTTAGCATCGATCGTATCATGTTTTGAGAGGAGGTATAGCTTGTACGTCACCAGTACTCAGTAGGAATCATCAGTTGGCTGAGTTAAATCATGATATAAATATGATAAGACAAAAGATCAAATAACTAGGTCAAGGTTAAAAGACAACTCTGGAAATAAGCTCCAACACCACAGTACATAAGTAAATAAATAAATACAGAAAGTAACCTAAAGATCACCCTATTATAACTGCTAAATTGTCCTTAAAAGACAACAAGTGCAGAAAAGTAAATAACCTAACGCAGGCCACCATAAGCCTAGAGGGTACAAGCAAGGTAATTAAATAACCCAATAACCATAAATTACCAAGTATCCTGCCATAACAAAGAATCAATATGAACTATATTATATTGTAAATATCTCCCAAAATATCAAACTTGAATCGGATCTCAATACTATCATCATCACTACCATCATTTATTGGACTTGAATCAAAACTCATATTATCAACATCATCATCAAACGTCGGACTTGAATTAGAACTCATATATCATTGTCATCATCAATTTTTGGGCTTAAATCAAAAATCATATCTCCTTAGACCTATATCAATAGACCATCTAAATAAATTATAATCATAAGTGATATCACTACGTCATAATAATTACCCACCGAAACTTACTCAAAATTAGCACTAACTCTCAATTACAAAAATAGCAGAACTAACAAGCATATATCTCTTCAAAGTACCAAAATAAGAATTAATAACAGTATATAATGTGAAAATAAGTCTACAATAGATAACATAAGTCTTTACCGAAGATGGACTAGAGGGGTCCACTTCTAATCTCCAGAATCCATTTTAGGCAAATTTTATCCTAGACTAGGCTAATATATCTAAATTCATTTCTAGATATTAAATAAGTTAAAATTAGCCCTAATAAGTAATTCTTCCTAAAACATGAGCAACTAAGTCAATTACTCCTAAATTATGGTTTCACAATAGCCTAAATGGTCTACTAACTGAATTAGTATCAATCATACCTCCAACACCTATATCTCGTATCATATATATCATATTATCATAATAATACTATGAAATATCTCAATCTATGAAGAAGGTAAACCTAGCCTACTTGGACGCTGAAGAAAATCCCAAAGAATTCGCTAAACCATTGATTTTCCTTCTGGAGAAACTTCTCCAAGATGCCACACTTTCAAATCACAATCTACTAATAAAAATGAGAATAATGATACCCATATTTCACTATTGTTCTTCTAATCCAAAATTACATAAGAATCTTATGTGGGACCTGCTTACAGAATCATACTTTCAAAACTAACACAACGTCTATCTATGCTCAAGGAGTATTTAGCTAAAAAATAGGTGAATTATGAGCTCTAATGGTGCTATAATAAATCCACCAATATTCTTGGGATTCTAGAAAAAAAAATGAAGAATTTTATCAAGAAATTAATGAAAGCTTACCACAAATTCAAAGGAGAACCGCGTAATTTGATTTTACCAAGCTCCAAAATCTCGTACAAATGGTTTTCCTAATAATTCCCACTATTTAGGGCTTATATTCTAGAGAAAGGTTGAAGAATGGTGAAAATCGAGTTAAGTGGGGTATTTATATCCTTCACAGGACCACAAATGTTGCTTAGGCGGACATCGGGTTGCTCAAGCGACCAAGTGTCGTATAAGCAACACTCATTGTATCAACACAAGCCGTGTAAGAAATGATGGTGTTGCTTAAGTGGAATTCATTTAGGCGATACACGCCTCACTTATGCGATACGAGTGGGTGCTAGGTCACTTACGCGATTCACCAACACCAGCTGAGACTTGGAATTTTTCAAGTCTCCGCTAAGCCCTCAGGATTTATTCGAAATCCCGTATAGGAAAATAAACATAGATAACTTATAAAAGTCAATGTTCTGGGCTCAATGGCGTAGTCGAAATTTCTATTTGAGGTCATTTTGATGTGAAGTAGGTACTACACCCACTTTTCATTTTTCTTAACATCCGATCAATAGCTCAAAATAAGTTTTGAATCCTCAAGATACGAACCAAGGGTTCACCTAGCCTAATCGATGTTTTGGAGTTATTAGAACAGTCAAAATTGACATACGAGGTAGTTTGACGAGAGTTCTTGCCTGGTAGATAATTTGAACTTGCAAAGACTTCCAATCAGGGAATTGGCTCTAACAACTAGACGAATTGCCCGCTAACCGCACAGTCAGTTCCAGCAAGTCATAAATGACTTGGGACAACTATAGGAAATCTCTAATAGAGAAAATGAGTGGAAATATAGAAAATTATTCTGAGGGTCATTACAATATCAACTTTTAAAAGAACTTTTGTCCGCAAAAGTAAAGGCTTAGGAGGTACCTGAAGCCTCGATCAAGTAAGGATACTCGGTCTATATCTCGCCCTCAATATCCCAAGTATCATCCTATACGGGGTGATTCCTCTACTAAAACATAACTATTGGAACTCTCTAGTTCACAACTGTGTGACATTACTAGCCAATATGAGCATCAACTCCTACACGAAGGTCAACTGCTCATCCAATTGAACCGAGTCCTATCTAAGCACATGAGAAGGGTTAGGAATGTATCACCATAACATAGAAACATGGAAAACCAGATGGAAAACAATGAAATCTGGGAGGTAAGGCTAACTCATAAGACACGTCACTATCTGTGCACAAAATCTCAAAGGGTTTCCAATACATCTGTGGTTGAGCTTGCCTTTCCTACCAAAACTTATCACACCCTTCATGGGAAATACATGGAGGAATACCCTTCATGATCTGCATAAGCCTTCTTCCTACTCTAAGCTGCCCCAACCTAAACTGAATGACCCTGATTTTATCCAATGACTCCTAAAGTAAGTCAGTACCACGGGGTCTAATCTCAAAAGTCTCAAACCACCAAATCTAATAATAAAATTGCCTATCATACAAAGCCTTAAAAGGCTCTATCACAATACTTGTCACGACCCGAGGCTACCCCTTAGTCGTGACAACGGTGCTTACGACACAAGTGACCATAAGCTAACCCATAAGTTAGTACCTAATATGAGTACTGCATAAATGTAAACATAACATATATGCGTAAGATAAACTGAGGAGGTAATATATATCTGAATACTAAAAATAAGAAATACTGAATGTGTAAAACAATTGATAAGAACTGAAAGTAACTAACTGACTATCTAACTATTTTGTCTGAATTTTCTGAAAGCATCTAAACTAACTGAGGAGTTGATAAGGCAGACCCCATCTAACTCCAACTGGCTGAATAAACTAAACTACTAAAATTACTAGATAAACATAAGAATTCCTTGATAGATGAGGACTCACTACTACGGCTGTTGGATTATGCTGAGCTATTTAACTATGGTCGTGAAACTATGCGTCCATACCTATGATATAAGACATCATAGTGTAAAGAAGAGTATGAAGTCAGTACTTTGAATGTACTGGTATATGAGATGAGGTCAGGATAATGTACATGGGTTATTGTGCATATGAAGTAAAGACTAACTGAATAGCATGAGATAACTGAACATAAATGCATGAAAACTACAACATCTGAGAATGCAAGACCAAGTATAAAATATATCTAAAATAATCTATAAACTGAATTACCGAAATTTGATAACTGAATAACTCAGAAACTGTGTGCTTTGGTCAGGAAAAACTGGACTAAAACTATACTGAATACTGTACTGAGAATGTGGGAGGTATCATCTACCCGACGTGCTTTAATCTGACATAATTGGGGTCCAACCTGTAACCCCAGTTTGAAGGGTGTCAGTACCGTGCCACGTTTACTAACACTAGTTGTGTGGATCCACTAAACTAGTGTACCAAAGGAATAATAAGTCACCCTCAACTAACAGGTGCTCTTATATGATATGTGTTTCTCTCAACTAGTAGGTAAACACTTTGTCAACCCTCAACTGATAGGTAGACATCTCTAACCTACACTGGATACATAGTTTTAGAACTCAGGGATTGCTACTAAGGGTCACACCCTCTACTTTAAGGTGAGGCCTCATCCCTGAGTTCGCTCGATGCTAAATCCTACTCCCAACTGAATAGATACTGATACTGGGATAGACTGAGCTAGATTGAACATTATAACATAATTGATAGTACTCATCATGATTATAAACTTGTAAGTATATTGAAAAGAGTCACGGATTAACTGTCTGAGTACTTAAAAAGCTAAATTTATGTAAATCACATAGGTATCGAGTGTTCATAACCCACCAACACTGAATGGAATCAACAATAATGCCATATAAAAGCTTTAGAACCATAGTAGGGGATCATTGTTCAAAACCCAACACTTAGGCATTTCATCAAACATATAAGAAAAATGAACTTAAGCATGGGAATAGGTAAAGAATGCGAGGGTAACATGATTACAAGACTAAAATCATAACTTAGGGATTTAATGTGAAGATTACAACATTTAAAACATATAATGGCTCATCCCACTTGAAAAATACTTATAAACATAGCTTGAAATTGAACTATCAAGAAATTCATAGAGATATTTCAACTTAAACATGAAATCTCATAAGTTAAAAGAAAAAAGGGATTTTTGGACTCCATGGGTGAAAGAAACCCATGGATAAACATCACACATACCTCACTAGATGATTTCAGGAAGATTCTTGAGAATTTTTTGCGATTTGAAGCTTGAATTCATTGATTGCTTGAGTAAGGGTTAGGGTTTATTCTTGAGTGGTAGATAGTTTTTTTGAGAGATTTTAAGATTAATAGGGAAAATAATATTCCTTGAGGACCTAAATTTTGTGTTATAGACGAGTTTGGGTGAGGGAAACTGACCCAAATACCCTTAACAATGAGGAACAAAAACTGGACAAAAAGGGGAGGGGGCGACACGGGCTCTGGCGCATCGGACAGGAGCGGGCGGCACAGGCTCAAGAGCGGCGCACTGGAGGGCACGGTGCGGTCTCTAGAGCGGCGCATCAGAAGATGCGATGCACTTCTACTATGTTGGTGATACAAATAAACCCCTACGCTCATCTGAAAATTTTGTAACTCACCCGAGATGTATTTTGAACAACCCCAATCATAAATTAACTTAAAAATCAACGTTCTGAGGTTGGAAAGGTCAAAATTATAATCATTGGAGATTAGGAGCCTTGGAAATGACTAAGTCCTAACATTTAGTAAAATTCTAAGTCTTGGACCCTCTTAACATACAATCATGAGCTGAACTGAGCTAGGATCTTATGGGGTATTACAATATCTCCCCCCTAGGAACATTCATCCTTGAATAAGACTGGTTAGCTAAGAATACTGTTTAGCTAAGAACACTGCGGAAACTAAGATCATAAACTGAACATGCATGACTGAAAACATGATTGCATAACTGAATGAATGTATACAATGACATGAGATGGATTACATTGCTAAAACTGAGAATGGAAGAATGTCAATCTAAGGAAAATCGTTACCTTAAGATGAATCTGAGTTCGTAAAGAAAAGGTGAGAGTACTTGGTGTGTATATCTACTTCTTCTTCCCATGTGGCTCCCACAATAGACTGATTCCTCCAAAGAACTTTGACCAAGGGAACTTCTTTGTTCCTTAGTCTATGAATCGGACGATAAAGGATCTCAAATAGGAATTCTCCGTAAGAAAGTTTATCCTGAATATCCATACTTTTTAATGGGACAGCAATAGCTAAATCACTAATACACTTCTGTAATAGGGAAACATGAAACACTGGATGCACTTATGCTAAATCTACAGGTAACTCAAGCTCATAAGCTACCTTCCCAAAATAACTCAAGATCTTATATGGGCCAACATAACGGGGAATGAGCTTTCCCTTCTTGCCAAATCTCTTCACTCCCTTTATGGGTGAGATTTTCAGATAAACCAAATCACCAACCTCAAACTAGAGATCTATTCTCCTCACATATGCATAAGATTTCTGATGACTTTGGGTTATCTTCATCCTCTCTGGAATCCATTAAACTTTCTCTACTGCATAAAACACTGCATCTGTCCCTATCAAAGTAGCTTCACCTACCTTAAAGTAACTAATAGAAGATCTATATATCTTTCCATAAAGAACCTTAAATGGAGCCATATGAATATATAAAGTGATAACTGTTGTTAAAAGCAAACTCAATCAAAGGTAAGTGATCATCCTAAGTACCTCTAAAGTTGATAAAACATGTTCTCAACATGTCCTCTAAGGTTTGAATGGTCCTCTCTTCCTGACCATCTGTTTGAGGATGAAAAGTTGTACTAAGATGAATTTGGGTATCAAGACCCTTCTGAAAAGCCTTAAAAAATTAAGAAGCAAACTAAGTACCTCTATCTGATATAAAAAACAAAGGAATCCCATGAAACCTAACCAACTCCCTAAGATAGAGCCTGGCATAATCCTCAGCTTAGTAAAAAGCATGAACTGGCAGGAAATGAGGTGATTTGGTCATTTTGTCTACAATATCCCATATCGAATTATGTTGATTGCGCGTGTGAGGCAACCCTGTCATAAAATCCATGTTCACAACCTCCCATTTCCAAGTGGGGATACTGAACTCCTGCAATGTTCCATTAGGCCTTTGGTGTTCAACCTTGACCTACTGATAATTAGAACACTTAGCTACAAACTCTGTAATATCCCTCTGCATACTTCTCCACCAATAGATTTCTCATAAGTCATAGTATATCTTAATGGCTCCTAGATGAATAGAGTATTGCACACCATGCACTTCTTCAAGTATTCACTATCTCAAGTCATCAACACACGAAACACATAATCTACTCTGACAGCGAAGCACACCATTTCCCCTTGGGAGAAAACTTCCACCTTTTGGTCTCTAACTGTCTCCTTCCACTTAACCGAACTAGGATCTCTGTCTTGTTTTTTTACTTTGGCAACCAAGGAAGATTCTGAACTATTTTGAACCCATACACTACCTTTTGCTGAATCAACCAACCGGACACCTAACCTAGAAAGATGATGAATCTTACTGACTAACTTCTTCTTATCCTCCTTAACATGAGAAACACTACCAATAGATAATACACTAAGGTCATCTGTTACTACATCGGTCTTTCCCGAATGATACAACACACTCATATCATAATCGTTTAACAACTCAAGCCATCTTCTTTGATGAAGATTCAAATCTTTCTGTAAGAACACATACTACAAGATTTTGTGATTTGTGAACACATCAATATGAACCTCATAAAGGTAAAATCTCCACATCTTCAAATCAAACACAAATCTCCTAACTCTAGATCATGAGTAGGATAATTCTTTTTATAGGTCTTAAGCTATCTAGAGGCATAGGCTATGGCCTTACCTCTCTGTGTCAAGACGCTACCAAGATTGACTCTAGAAATATCATATTAAACCATAAATCAATCTTAACCATCTGGCAAAGTCAATACTGAAGTGAAGTGATTTGAGTCTTCAACTCTTGAAAACTCTTCTCCCAAGAATTTGATGACTGAAACTTGACTTTCTTTTAAATCAATCAAGACATAGGGTATGCAATAGAAGAAAATCCCTCAAAAAACCATCTATAATAGCCTTCCAAGCCTGAGAAACTCCTGATATCTGATGAAGCTATGGGTCTAGGCCAGTTTCTCATTGCTTTGGTCTTTTGAGGGTCAACGCTAATGCCATAACCAGAAATAATATGGCCAAACAAAGCTACTGATCTTAGCCAGGATTCACACTTACTGATTTGGCAAACAACTAATGAGATCTTAGGGTCTACAACATAATTCTTAGATGGTCTACATGATCATTCTAACTATGGGACAGGCCAAAAATAACATTAATGAAGACTATGACAAACATGTCCAAGTACTACTTGAACACCCTGTTCATTACATCCCTAAAATTTGCAGGGGCGTTCGTTAGTCCAAAAGACATAACTAAGAATTTAAAGTGACTATACAGGGTTCTAAAGGTTGTCTTCAGAATGTCACATTCTTTGACTCTAAGCTTATGATTGCTAGATTTGAGGTCTATCTTAGAGAAATAACTGTCACCCAAAAGTTGGTTGAACAAGTCATTAATCCTGCGGAGTGGATACTTATTTATTATTGAGAATTTGTTCAACTGAACAATCTTTCTTACTCACGAACAAAACTGGAGCACCCTATGGGGAAATACTGGGCCTAGTAAATCCCTTATCTAAGAGATATTTCAACTCCTTAAGCTTAGTTGGAGCCATTCTGTAGGGTGGAATAAAGATAGTCTGGGTATCTACTCTGAAGTCAATTTCCCTTTTGGTAGGAACTCCGAGAAGGTCTTTAGGGAACATATCTAGAAATTGTCTTACTACTAAAACTGACTCGAGACTTGGAGTTTTAGAACTAGAGTCTTTGACTCAAACAAGATGATAAACACAACCCTTAGAAATCATTTTTCTTGCTTTAAGATAGGAAACAATCTGACCCCTAAACATAGAGGTGTTGCCCCTTCATTCAATGTATGGTTCATTAGAAAACTGAAACTAAACGACTCTATTTCTGTATTTAACTGAGGCATAGCATGAGTAGAGCCAATCCATGACGAGAATAACATCAAAATTCATCATATCTAACTTTGCAAGGTCAACTAAGGTAACTCTTTGGGACATAATAAACAGACAATTCCTGTATACCCACCTAGCTACAATGGAGCTACCTACTGGAGTAGATACTGAGAAAGGTTCTACTAAAGATTTAGGACTGACACCAAAATTGACTGCTTCTAAGGAGTCACAAAAGTGAAGCTCTGGGGTCTAATAAAGCATATAAATAAAGATAAAATACCTATAATGTACCCCTAACTACATCAGTAGAACTTTTTTTATCCTATCTAGACTGGAGTGCATACAATCTATTCTGGCGCTGACCTTGGTTGAGTTGGAAGCGATACCCTGTTGAGTCTGGCGACCAGCTGGAACTGAAGGACGATTAGACTGATCTTGTTTCCCAGCCTTAGGGTAATATCTGACCCTGTGGCCTGGCTTTCCATATCCAACACACACATCATTACCAGCTCAACACACACCACGATAATTCCTTCCATGTTTTCCACAAACCTGATTGGTACGACCGCTATTCACGCTACCCTATGACTTATAGCCTGGTGCTCTTTCCCGACTGTCATTTTTGAACTTAGACACAAGCGCACTAGCTGAAGATGGTGTTGAGGATGAAAACCTTTGGCAGAACTTAGAACGGTTACCACCTTCTGACCTAGGCTGAGAAAAGTTAAAACTACCCTTTCTTGCCCTCTTATTCTCTCTTTCTTTCTCCTTAATCTTCTCTTCCTCAATCTAATAAGAATGAACCATAAGTCTAGATAAATCTATCTCATTATTTAATATTGCGGTTCTACACTTCTTGACCACATTATTATATACACCAGATACAAACTTACTCATTCTAGACCTATTATCAGCCACCATCGAAGGAGCATACCTCGCCAACTGAGTAAAATTAAGTGAGTATTCCTTCACACTCATACTACCCTGCTTCACGTTGATAAACTCCTACACTTTAGCTTTCCTGAACTCTAACGAGAAGAACTTTTCTAGAAAAGCTATGACAAACTCCTCCCACTCTACAAGCCCTACCTCAACACTCTTATCTTCTTTTCACTACTTATATTAGGTGTGATATATATCCTGCAACTAATATGCAGCCATATCTATACTCTTACTTGATGTGAATCCTATAATACTAATCACTTTATGGACCATATAATGAAACTCCTACAGATCCTCCTCAGACTTGGATCTCAAAAACAAAGGAGGATTCATTCGGGTAAAGTCCCAAATCCTAGCTGCAACTATATTTTCCACTAGATTAGCTGGGACAACAACCTACTGATTTTTTTAAGAAGCTACTGAATAAGCTAAAGTAGTGAAAGTTTCTTTTAATTTGGTGTGAGAGACATTTTCATTTAGGGGATCTTTTTTAACAGGCAGTGGTGTGGGATGATTCCTATTCCTTCTTTAGTTGTTTATTTTGGGAGGCATTATCTATAAACGGAACAAAAGATGATATAGAAAGATATTTTAAGTAGAGCTCATGATCTTTCTCACAACATGAATACTAAAATAAAGGAAACTTTTCTTAAAATATCTTGTTGCCTCTTGTCCATAAGTGTGGTGTGCCTAACATCCATGCACAAGACTTTACTTAACGTGACTTTTAGAGTCCCTAGAAAACTTTAAAACTCTGGGCTCTGATACCAAGTTTTTGTCATGACTCGAGCCTAGCTCTAGTTGCGACAATGGTGCTTACGGTCACAAGTGACTACAAGCTAACCCATGACCTGGTACCTACTATGAGCACTGAATAAATATAAACATAACACATATGGGGAAGATAAACTGAGGAGGTAATATATATTTGAATACTAAAAATACAAAATAATGAATATCTAAAACAACAAATAAGAACTGAAAGTAACTAACTGACTGTCTAACTGTTTGGTCTGAATTGTCTGAAAGCCTCTAAACTAATTGAGGAGTTGATGGGACAGACCCCCAACTAACTCCGACTGGCTGAATAAACTTAACTATTGAAATAACTGAATAAACATAACTTGTCCTTAATGGATGAGGACTCACCACTGTGGCTGCTAGTTTACATTGAGTTGTCTAACTATGGTCGGGAAATTATGCGTCTAAACCTATGATATAAGACATCATAGCGAAAAAAAGAGTATATGGTCAGTACTTTGAATATGCTGGTATATGAGATGAGGTCAGGATGATATACATGGGTAATGTGCATATAAAGTAAAGACTAACTGAATAGCATGATATAACTGAACATGAATGAATGAAAACTACAACATTAGAATGCAAGACCAAGCATAAATATATATCTAAAATAATCTATAAACTGAAAGACTAAAATTTGATAACTGAATAACTGAGAATCTGTATGCTTTTGTCAGCCAAACCTGGATTAAAACTATAATGAATATTGTACTGAGACTGTAGAAGGTATCATCTAACCTACATGCCTTAATCTGAGCTAATTGAGGTCCAACCTGTAATCCTAATTTGAAGGGTGTTAGTACTAAGCCACGAGTACTAACACTGGTTATGTGGATCCACTAAACTAGTGTCCCAAAGGACTAATGAGTCACTCTTAACTGGCAGGTGCTCTAATAAGATATGTGTCACCTTCAACTTGAAGTTAAACACTTTATCAACCCTGAACTGGTAGGTAGACATCTCTAACCTACACTAGCTATGTAATTTTGGAACTTGGGGATTGCTACTAAGGGTCACACCTTCTACTATCATGTAATCCCTTATCCCTGAGTTTTCTCGATAATAAATCCTACTCCAAACTGAACTAACACTGATACTGGGATAGACTGAACTAGACTGAACATTATTACATAACTGATAGTCCTTATCATGATTATAAATGTGTAAGTATACTAATAAGAGTCATGGATTAATAGTCTGAGTACTTGAAAAACTGAATTTATGTAAATCACATAGGTATCAGGTGTTCATAACCTACCGACACTAAATGGAATCATCAATAATACCGTATAAAAGCTTTAAAACCATATTAGGGGATAATTGTTCTAAACCCAATACTTAGGCATTTCATCAAACACATGAGTCTTGAACTTAAGCATGGGAATGGGTAAAACATGCAAGGATAACATGATTACAAGACAAAAATCACAACTTAGGGATTTAACGTGAAGATTACAACTTTTAAAATATGTAATAGTTCATCCCACCTGAACAACACTTATAAACATAACTTGTAATTGACTAACAAAAAGTTCATGAAGATATTTCAACTTAAACATGAAAACTCATAATTTAAAACCAAAAAAGGATTCTTGGACTCAATGGGTAAAGGTAAACATGGATGAACATCACACATACCTCACTAGATGATTTTTTGAGGATTCTTAGGAATTTCTTGAGATTTGAAGATTGAATTCCTTGATTGGTTGAGTAAGGGATAGAGTTTGTTATTGAGGTAGAAGATAGTTTTCTTGAGATATTTTATGAGTAGTAGGGAAAATAATGATCCTTGAATACCTAAATTTCATGTTATGGACAAGTTTGGGTGAGGGAAATTAACCCAAATACCCTTAATGATGAGGACCAAAAGATGGACAAAAAAAGAAGGGGCGACGCGGGCTCAAGTGTACCGACTGGAGTGGGTGGCATAGGCTCTAGAGTGGTGTACTGGAGGGCACAACACGGGCTATGGAGCAACACACTGGAGGGAGCGACATAGGCTAATCCCCGTGATCCTACTATTTTAGTGATCTAAATACATCCTATGCTCGTCTAAAAATTTTGAAACTCACCCTATATGTATTTTGAACAACCCCAATCATGAATCAACTTAAAAACCAATGTTCTTAGGTCGGGAAGTCTAAACATTAAATCATCAAAGTTTAGGGGCCTTGGAAATGACTAAGTCCCAACACTTGGTGAAATTTCTAAGTCGTAGACCCTCTTTAACATGCAATCATGGGCTAAATTAAGCTAGGATCTTACGAGGTATTACAATACTTAAATCATAACGAGTAGTAAGGTCTCTTTATGGGTTGTTGGGATCGATTCATAGGGCGACCAGTGAAGGTTGTCTTTGTTTCTACCTTGGTTACGATTTGATCATTACAAGTTGTAAGGTATGACTCATAGGCAAACCAATATTGGTGCAAAACACCCTGTGTTGATCACGATTAGACTCAACGAGTTGTATGGTGTGGTCACGGGTCATTGGGTACGACTCATGACCAAACCAGTGTGATTTTCTAAGCTTCTTCCTAGGGTACGATTAGGACCCTACGAGTCATATCATGTCCTTACGAGTTGTAAGGTGACCCGTGGTCAGTGGCGATAATTTTAAGTGTTTTAATAAGGGTAATTTGGACATTTCCCTCTTTCCCCACTTAAGATCCACTAATTAAAAACATATTGGGAACCCTATTCTTAACACTTAGCAAATCAAAATATACTCTTTTATCTCTCAAATTCCTAAGTCAACAACACGGGGGTTTCTCAATGAATTGGCAATTAGATCTTCCAAGGCTTAATTTTTCTTCATCATTCTTGATATCTCAGGCATGTTACTCTTTTCTCAAACTTGTTTTACTGAAGGCATATATTTAAATGGCTATTCCTATAAATTTAAAGATGGGGTTTGATATGGTTGAGGGTTTTGGAATGAATGTTATTTGAGTTAAATTCCCCTAATTTATATACATTGTTCATGATTTATCAATAATTTTTGAACTAATTAGGTGAATGTGTATGGGAATTGGTGGTTAAGTAATTCCCCTAATTTGATAATTTTGGTTTAGTATTTGGTTTTGTATATTATGTACCCTCAACCCACTTGTGTAATTGGATTTGAGTATAATTATTCACATGGGTTGACTTACACACCTATATTATTGCATTGCATAAAAGGTTAAATGAAAAAATGGTTTTGAATGACTTGTTTGACATGTTTTTTATATTAAATTAAAAGCTTGGGGGTCGAGGAATTTCCCCGAGTTAATTTGATAACTAAAAAAGGGTCGAAAAATTCACCAAATTTGATTTAATGAACAAAGTGAGTTGTGGCATTCCCCTATATTTTTTTGATAAACCAAGGTGGTCGAGGAATTCTCCCAAGTTAATGGAATTGTGATAGCATAATTATTAGCTTGCAAGCGTAAGGGTATGACGATACCTATGATTTGACATAAAGGTTAATTTTGTGGTTAAATGGATGGGTTATCCAAAACTTTTTTAATTGGGATTAGTGGGGTTTATGTAGCTAAGTCGTAAAGGTGGAGGTACCAAAGTACCAATACTGGAAACTCATATTTATTGGCATGAAGGTTGGTCTTAATGACCATGTACATGGTTCACACCATTGATATTTATTTGTATCCTAGATTGACATTTGTTTGGGGCATTACCTAGTCTTCTTTTATACCTCTCATTCATACAACTAATACGTAGTAGGGCCCTTTTAGTAGGGTATATGGACCCACATAGCCCATGGGTACCTTTTATAATGGTTAAGCTACATAGTCCAGGCTAATGTTTTACTTACATGTGAAGCCTTTTTCCCTATCCCAACATCTCATATATATATACATATATATATATGTATGCATGCATATATGTAAACATGTTCATTGAGTTTGGACTGGATTTTAAATTGGCATTACTTTATCCCTTACTTGAGTTATATACTGCTCTTAACCCGCTAACCGTCTCTGGATGCTATATCCCCATAGGATGCAAACACTAGAGACACTTCTATTTTTGATGTTGTAATAGTTGATCTTGGATCATTCATGAGTTAGCTTGAAATGGTGAGCCTCCTCCTTCTGGAAGGCTGTTACTTTTTTATTTATTTGGTGTCATAAACTATTTAGCATTTTTCTTTTGGCTATCTTCTGGGGAACATCCCAACTTAGATTGTTTTTGAATAGTAGAGTTTTTGTTGATTACTTGTGATTGGGATGTTGTTAAAATTCTATTTTTTTTCTGAGTTACCTATCTTGTTATGTGTTTAGAACTCAGATTATTTATACTTTCTATATTCATCCATTATTCTGTATGTGATGTGTTGTTTTTCTAGGTAAAGGGGTATTCTCAGATCCTTAGAGGACTTGAGATACCCCATCATGTCCAGGACCTGGTTTGGGTCATAACAAGTGGGTATTAGAGCCCTAGATTCATGGTTAATTGGGTGTCCACAAAGCCGTGTTGAGTAGAATTGCTTTTATGGGTGTGTAGTGCATCACACTTTTAACTGAGATGCTACAAGGTATTTAGGAATGTTTTGGTTTCTTGTGTTTTTCTTTTGGGATGTAGAGTCTAGAAGGTTGAAATCTCCTCTAATTCTGTTAATTTGCATTTTAGATCATGCCTCCCCAAAGGTCTGATGCTCGTAGAATCTCATCTTTGCCACCTCAGGACAATATGGATAGAGCTAGTCCTACTTACAGAGTACAAACCCAGTCTAGGGTCCCTGCTTATGATTTCCTACATGGAGATCCATCGGTCCCTACTAGTCTATTTTGGGATCCTCGAGCTAATGGTATTCTACCCTAATACCTTAGAAAGATGTGTCTAATACTGCGTTTAACTTTTCAATTCAATTGTTTGTTAGTTGGTGGCCTCTCAGTCGCGCCAGTCTAAGAATGTTGCTTCTATCAGTCATTCTTATAAAGAAACAAAGGCAGGTTATTTCATGAGGTCGAGTCCTTTCACTTTTATTGGTTCTAGGGTTGAGGAGGATCCTCAAGGATTCATAAATGAGATCAAAAAGATTTTTTGAGTGATGCATACTTTTGACTCTAAGGCTGTGGAGTTTGCTACATAACAATTAATAGATATGACATATCAGTGGTATTAGGAGTGGGAACAATTGAGAGGAGATAATGTTGATCCAACTATATGGGTTGACTTCTCTAGTGCTTTCTTAATTGCTTCTTTCCTTAGGATCTAAGAGAAGCAAAGGTTGAGGAGTTTGTGAATTTTAAGCAAGGCAGAATGATTGTGAAGGAGTACACCTTGAAATTCCATCGTTGTCTCTCTATGTCCCAGAGTTGGTGTCTTCTATAAGGGCTAAAATGAGAAAGTTTCCTTTGATCTTGTCTCGAAACTTATTATTTGGGTACAAGGACACCTTGTAGAATAATTACACGGATATGTCTAGGCTTGTGGTATATATGCAGCTGGTGGAGGACGAAAAGAAGAAACAAACAAAAATAAGGAAAAGTCTGAGTAAGAAATTCAGGTAGTCTGAGTGAGGTGGAGGCAAACAAAATAGTGATAGAGATGGTAGGCAGTGGTCCAAGAAGAAGTGGAGGAAATCTCGTTCTTATTCTCGGACTAGTTCTCCATATCCTAAGCCATTTGTCATCATCATTTTTAGAGAAACAGTAGGTTTAAGTTACAAGATGCCTAATCTTAGGCCAGTGGGGCACAGTTAACTCTATTATATCATCCTTGTAGATTTTCTGGATATTTGTACCATAATTTTTGTGATGAGGGGAGAAGTAAGTCCTTTAGATAGGTCCAACCTAGCCTTATTCAGAGGAACTATCCTACAGGAGATGTCTTTATTGGAGCTAATAAGGTTGCAGTTGCTACGTCTTTAACTCCAGCACCAAAGGGTTCTACTTTTGGTATCAACACTAGTTGGAATTGTCTGTATGCCTTTTCCACCTATCAAGAATCTGAGGCTTCTCTTGATATTATCACTAGTATGTTACAACTCTTCTATCGTGATGTGTTTATTTACTTAATTCGGGGTCTACTCTTTCTTATGTGACCCCTAATATGGCTATTTTTTTTGTTTTGGTCTCGAATGTATTTCTAATCCCTTTTTCATATATACCTCGGTGGGTAACTCTATTATGGATAGAAGGGTCTATAGGGGTTGCGTGGTATCTATCTGTGGTAGGGAGATGTTTGGTGGATCTGATAAAGTTAGATATGCTAGATTTTGATGTGATAGCAGGGATGGATTAGATCCATTCATGCTATGAGTCTCTTGATTGTAGAACCCAAAAGGTCAGTTTCCAATTCCAGAATAAACTGATGATTGAGTGGGAAGGGAGTTCCCCAGTGCCTAAGGGAATGTTTATTTCTTATTTTAGATCCTAAAAATTGATTTCCAATGGGTGTTTATATCATCTAGTTTGGGTTAAGGATTTTAATTTTGAGGGACCTTTTTTTAAATTTGTCCCTGTTGTTAATGAGTTTCCTGAAGTGTTTCTCGATAATCATCCTAACATTCCTTCTGATAGGGAAATAGACTTTAGGATTGATCTACTTTCATGTACTCGTCATATCTCTGTCCCTCCTTATAGTTAGGCTTTGACTTAGTTGAAAGATCTTCTTGATAAGGGTTTTATTCGCCCTAATGTTTCCCCATGTAGTACTCTTATCTTTTTATGTTAACAAAGATGGTTGCCTTCGAATGTGCAAAATTTATCAACAGTTAAATAAGGTGACTATGAAGAATAAGTATTCTCTCCCTAGGATTGATGGCTTGTTTGACCAACTTCAGGGTGCTAAGTACTTTTCTAAAGTTGATCTTCGGTCGGGTTATCATCAGTTGAAGATTAGGAAGGTGGATATCCCTAAGACTTCTTTTTGAACCCAATATGGCTAGAATAAGTTCTTGGTCATGTATTTTCGGTTGACTAATGCTTCGACGTTGTTCATGGATCTTATGAATTGGGTATTCTGTCAGTTTCTGGACTTATTCATCATTGTGTTTATTGATGAGATCTTGGTATACTCTAAGAGTGAAGAGGATCATGCCAATCACCTCTGTTAGTAATGAAGACTCTTAAGGATCAACGGTTGTATTCTAAGTTCTTAAAGTATGAATTTTTATTGAATGTTGTGACCTTCCTTGGTCATGTTGTTTCTAGTGAGGGTATCATTGTGGATCTAAAGAAGGTTAAAGTGGTTAAGAAATGGCCTAGGGCCAAACTCCAATCGATATCTGGAGCTTCTTGGGTTTAGTGGGGTATTATAGAATGTTTGTGGAGAGTTTCTCTTCGATCGCTGCTATGTTGACTAGGTTGACTTTGAAGAAGGTGAAGTTTAGGTAGGTCGATGCTTGTGAGGGTAGCATTGAAAAGTTGAAGGATATATTGACTTCATCTTTAGTTTTGACCCTCCCCAAGGGTACTAATTATTTTGTTGTATATTGTGAAGCCTGCCATGTAGGACTGGGTTGTGTGTTGATCCAGTGTGGTAAGGTTGTGGCATATGCATCTAGGTAGCTTAAGTGCACGAGAAGAATTATTCGACTCATGATATGGAGTTGCTGATTGTGATCTTCTCTTTGAAGATTTGGCGCCATTACTTGTATGGAGTCCATGTTGACATATATTCAAACTATAAGAGCTTGCAATATGTAATCACCCAAAAGGATTTGAATCTCAGAAAAAATAGATGGCTTGAGTTACTCAAGGATTATGAAATGAGTCTTCATTATCACCCATTTAAATCTAATGTGGTTGTTAATGCTCATATCTAGTTGTCTATGGGAATCTTAACACTCATTGCTGAGGAGAAGAGAGGTTTAGTGAAGGATATTCACCGTTTGTCTAATCTTGGAGTTCATCTTTTGGACTCTGAGGATGGAGGTATGATTGTACAGAGGTCGTGAAGTTGTCTCTTAGTGCTGAGGTGAGGGAATAGAAGGTTTTGGATACTATCTGGATGCAGATTAAGGATGACGTGGGTCAGCAGAAGGTCATGGCTTTTGACATTGGTGGAGATTGTATCTTGAGGTACCAAGATAGATTATGTGTTCCCTATGATGATGGACTGCTAGAGAGGATCTTGTCTTAGGCTTTGTCATGTCCAAGCTACACTTTCTCACAGAAGATGATAGGACCGCTGCCAAACTAGTAACCCAACAATGGTTGGGGTCGAATCCCAAGGGAATATGTGGACTCATGACTCTCAGTTGTTGTAATCAGCGGGCGGAACTGCAAAAGTAAATGAGGGGTTTTTGAGAATTAATGTCGAACAAGTGGAAAATGCCAGCTTCGGTTGTAATCAATCGTAAGTGAATACTAGGATTATGTTCCCCTGGCTTCTCAGCTCTGTAGGCTTATAGTGCTGTGTTGAACCAACCCAATACTTTGCATGCAGAATCGATAAGTTATTTACCTTCTACAATCTTTTTCACGAGTAGAAGGATCTTAACCTTTACCTTTTGAGTCTTAGGATGTCGCCTTACTAACCCGTATCATGATCACAATTAACCATTACCTTTTGAGTCTCTAGTTATTAGATGAAATCTAACGATCTTACATAGATAAGACCTAGAAGCATGGATTGACATCTAAACTCCAAATTACTATTCTCTTTATCTTTTCCTAGTCAATACTCCTCTTTTAAAGTAAGTAGCAATAATCTAGGTGGGATCCTAACATATGTACCCGTTAAGAAAACTATTATACGGAAGATAAAGTAATACATGCATGGGTATTAGTTCATAACAACAAAAGCACTTACCCTACTTCATCAATCCATCAGGTTTTCCACATGCATGGGTATCAGTACATAACAACAAAAACACTTTCCCTACTTCATTAATCCATCAGGGTTTCCACAACCCTAGCTATGGGTTTTTGTTGCTCATTCTTGTGAAAGGATCAACAACATTCATAATTGAAAGTATAGATGAAATCACAATAATAATAAGTACAAAAACGCACAACCGTAACTAAATTAATCAACTAAAGTCAATACAAGAGAATCCCAAGATCAAAATCTAATCTTAAAATCAAAATATGTTTATGAGTATCAAAAGTGCATAAATTTTACTAAAAACACACATAAAAGGTATTTATAGTACATGAGGAAACCCAAAATCCAAAGCTCAAATGGAATAGGAGAAAACAGGGTCGGTGGCTAATTATGGTCCGTACAACACCCTGACCCTGGGTGCAGGTATTACTTGCGACCTGCAGGGTGGGCGCAAGTGACATGATAGAATTTTCCTATAATTCATCTCTTGAGATTTTGGAATTTTGGCACTTTCTTTGCCCAATTTCTGTCCACATGTCCTACTTACGGTCCACGTGTTGACTTTGTAAGTGCCTAGTGTCATCTATTAGCTCTTCTTTAATTTTTGAACCTACTTTGATCACACGCAAGTCGAAAAGTATCCCTAACATCCATAATTGCTCCAATAAGTAACACCTTTTTCATATTTTTCATGAACTTAGCATCCAAAACATGATTTCCTTCAAAACATACCCAAAACACAACATATCTAAAAAACAACCTCAGAAACTAGAATATTTTCCTCGTTTTAAGCTTCCAAAGTGCTATATTTCTATAGAACATAAACACCCTCAACTTAGAACATTTGCATGTCCTTAAGAAAAAAAATGCAACTAAACAAAATAAAACTAAACACGATGCTTAACTAAGAGATTCTAAGCAATTAAAGGCAATCAATCAATAGTTTAAGGTCAAATCACAACACCCCCTCCAATCTTCCTTTTCAAAACCAATTGTGTATGAATTGAAGAACAAAAAAGTGACGCAATGGGATCAAGGTATGGCATTACATTAGCAACATATAACCACAAATATCTACAAGTTACAATACCCAAAACAAGAAAATATCTAGTAATATGACTCAAGTGCCCTCACAATAAAGTTGTCCCACTCATTCTTATGAAATAATGCATGTTAATGCAGGGACATTAAAGAGACACTCAAAATCAAAAAAGAAGTTTCAATCATTGTTCATCAAATACCATAGGCTTGCCCTTATTTTCTTCACCTTAGTATTCAGATAGTCAAGTTAAGATCACTATAGGACTTTTCTTGGATTGTAATGTAGGCTTGGGAGACGGCATGATAAATATGGACATATGAAGTAACTAAGCCTCCTTGGAACTACACTAACCTTGTGGTCTTACTTACTAGACAATTTTTTCAATTCATTTCCACCCTTATTTCTCCTTTTATATTTCAATGCACATTTAGGTTGGGTATGGTCTTTTGTTCTTTCTTTTTCACTTTTTTTCTTTTCTTTTACTATTACTTCCAGCCTTACAAACTTGTTCTCTTATTTTACTCTTTTACATACCCATTTTATACTACGCATCCCTATGATAGCCATCCTGAACTTAGGCACTTTGCCTAAGTTGAGATGCACAATGTCCAAGAAGCCCTAGGCAAATATAGGTTCATTGTATTACAAATAGGAATGTGAATTGGTGAAAACAAATAAATAGGCTATAAGGCTCAAAATAAGGATCAAGGGATATAAGATACACATAGAAGTTCATTTATGCTAAATGTGGACTAAAATAAAAAATGACCTATGATCCTTTTGTAACCGACTATATTTTAACCTAGGCAAGCCTAACCAGGCAAGTTCTAGATTTAACATACAAAGAGAACTAGGTAGTATCTCTCACACATATGGAATAATTCTGATACGGTTGGGGCAGCCTCCACAGGTACACGGCCTTTCACACGAAGCCAAGCTCGGGAATTACAAGAACTCCAAGCTTTGTTCATGCAAATGGTCGTGTGTGAGTTGGTGATTGAACCAACCAAGGACCTATACGTTTTTATGTGTGAAGAGAGGTCTTAATGTGTAATAAACTACTCTTCAAGGTTGGCACAAGAAGCAAGGACGGATGGGTCATTTTACCCCTTTTGTTTGTAGTATAAATAGAACATGTTGGAGAGTTATTCCTTAGTTTTTGAATGCTGATTTTGTAACCTAAAAACACAAATCATTTCGTCTCTCTTCCACTCTTAGAAGCCGTCCCTATTATCTCACAAGTAGAGGGATACTTGTGTTGTCTCTTTGGCTAGAAACAAGGGTTTTGAGGTCGTTGAGTGCCTCTTGGTCCTCATAAGAACTTGGTGTTTATATTCATTAGACTTAGGGTCCTCTCTTGATGTAGGGTTCTTAGTTTTTTTGAATGTTATATGTCAAGTTATCTATCTTTCTTTATCTTGTTGTTGTTGTTAATTTTGTTATCTTAAAGTCTAGTGAAGCCGTGTGGGGCTCTTTTCGATTCACTAGCATTGTTATCTATCTTGTTGTTCTTGTGTTGTTGGACTGAAAAACCGAAACTTAAACTTGTTGTTCTTGTGTTGTTGGACTGAAATCCGAGCCTACATGAAGCTCTTGGTGTTGTTGGTTTGATTTCGTATCATTTGGTATCAAAGCGAGACCGGTTGTGTTCCAACATAACCCATCTTGGGCTAGTTCATGGCTTAAACAAACAACACCAAAAAGAAATTCTGAAAATCTGTCCATTAAAAGTTGAAACCGAGAATGATGTTGTATGTTTAGATCTAGGTGTTATTTTGCTTGCTTAGTGAGTTTCTAGTGCTGGTTTCTTTCTCACCAACACTAAGGTGTCCAGATCCAAAAGTTGAGCTTGAAAACTTGAACATTGTTGTAGTGACTTGAAGTGGCCGAAAGTTGTGTGTTGTTGATAACCAAAAGAAAAATCGGTGGTTGTGTGTTTATGTGCTAAAGAAGTTGATGAAGTTTGTTGAGGTGTTCATCTTTTGAACTTGTTCATCTTGTTCATCTTGTTGTGTGCTCAAGTTGTAAGACAAGCTATAAAGTTGTTGTGAAAGACTTGCACCCATCACCTTCTAGTCTTGTCAATCACTTTTCCCTAATTCAAGGAGCCTTGTTTTGTGGGATTAGTCAACCAAACCTCACTTTTTTGAGTTTGAAAAGTGTGAAATACTACAAGATTTTATTTTTCCCACCAAAAACACTTTGCAAACTATAACAAGTTGTGTGAATATTAACAAAAAAAAAAAAGGAGAAGAAGAACGTGTGGAACCATTGCATGCTGCCACGTCACTATAAGCTCAACTTAGGATATTCTTTGGTTGCTAATTGTTGATCCTTGGTTTCCCTTACTTGGTCCTAGAACTAATTAACAAACTAGTGCATTCCTACTAGGTTGTCAACTAGTTCCTTGAACCGTTTGTTCGTGTCAACGATTATTTGAGTACTTTTATTCGTTTGAATGAATTGCTGATTTTTGACTCTAGTCCGGCAAGAATTCTTTGAGTCTTCAAACAAGAATCCATTCCGGATAAGAGCTTACTCATACCTAAAAAATTTCACGGTTACTAGCCAATTATACAACACTTGTGGAACACGAACTTGTGGTGAACTAAAGCGGATAATACCTTGACAATGGAAGGAGCTACATCTCATAATGTGGATACTAATGCCCTTGATTCTATGAGGGTCACTCTTGAGGCCGTTACCCGGACACTTGAAAGGTTGAATTCGGAATTTGGGGCCGTGAGAGGGGACTTGGCAGCAATAAAGGGGGAAGTGTCGACTATTAGTGGGAGATTAGAACAAGTGGAGAGTCAAAGGAACTCTCGTCCTTCTACTCCTCTACATGTATCTATCAATGGTCATGATAGGACCTCCTCCGCAACCATCACCCCCGAAACAGTACACCAAATGCTAAATGCACCCCAAGCTCCACTAAATACCGCAAGCCAAACTACCTATTTTCCTCCAAATCGAGACCCCACTAGACCACTACATTTCCAAGCCCCTCCAATTCCACAAGAGGGATTTGGACGCCAAGTACCTCCACTAAATCCGAACCCTCCATTCCAAGCTCCATTAACCCAAAGACCTCAAATTCCAAATCCTCCGAATTAAAACAGCCAAGGCCGACCAGCCCACTTTGAAGGATACGGTAGAGAGGAGTATGAAGGAGATGGAGCCTTTGATGATGCTTATCTGAGGGAGGAGGAGCTAAGAGGGGGTCGAGGAGAACCTAGGAGATACCGGGGGTATGGAGATAGGGGAAACCGACACCAAGATAGAGACGTAGGCATCAACACCAACAAGTTGAGCCTACCCATCTTTAAGGGTGAGAGTGACCCCGAGACCTACTTAACTTGGGAATCGTCTTGTGACAAAGTTTTCCAAGTTAATGACATCTCGGAAGAAAAGAAGAGTTGCTACGCTATAGCTCACCTCGAGGGCTATGCTAACACTTGGTGGGAGTATGTTAAACGATTTGGTAATGAATTAGTTGATGGGCAGCCACCACCTTGGTATCGGTTGAGGTATTTGATGAGACAATGATACCTTCCCGAGAGATATCGTCATGAGTTGTTTGCTAGATTATATGGCTTGCGGCAAGGAGGCATGAGTGTGATGGCCTATTTTGACGAGTTCCAACAACTCATGTTGAAACTTGATCATCGTGGGGAGCAAATCAGTCACGACATCATCCGGTTCAAGTGTGGGTTGAACAAAGAGATCTCCACTCATTTGACCCTTCACCGGTTTGAAACCATTGACGGTATATTCCAAGCGGCCCTTGAGATTGAAAGGGAACTTAAGGAGAGATCATCCTTCAAGGCAAGGGTACAAACCCCCTCGGGTTGGCCCAAAAACAAGGACCAACCCGCCCCTACGAAGCTTCCCGAGTCCAAAACAGTCCCTAAATTCCCTCCGAAACCGGAGGCTCACAAGTATCCCAACCCAAAGGGGTTCCAATGCTTCAAGTGCCAAGGTTGGGGGAATAAGGCTAATGAATGTCCGAACCGGCGCAATGTGATCCTACGAGAAGGGAAAGTGTACTACCTTGGTGAGGAGGTGGTTTCCGAAAGGGGGGAGGATGAGGCCGAGCCTCAAGATGGAGAGGGAGCTGAAAATGGGCCGAATGATGATGAAGTAGATGGTAGTGAAGATTTCTATCCACAAGAAGGGGAGTGTGTGGTTCAAAACTTTGTGGTTAGACGTGTCATGATTAGTAAGGCGATAGATGACCCGAGTCAAAGGGAAAATCTATTCCATACTAAGTGTCTTGTAAAGGGGAGTGTGTGCACCTTGGTGATTGATAGTGGTAGTTGTACAAATGTTGCGAGCCATGCTATGGTAAATTTCTTGAAGCTACCAACTACACTACACACTAGTCCTTACAAGCTACAATGGTTGAACGATTGTGGTGAATTAAAGGTCACAAGGCAATGTGTGATTCGGTTTAAGGTGGGAAACTACCACGATGAAGTGCTTTGTGACGTAATCCCAATGCAAGCATGTTACTTGTTGTTAGGTAGACCATGGCAATATGATAGGTCTACTAAACACGATGGGAGGTCCAACCGGTATACGCTTGAGAAGGATGGCCGAAAGGTCACACTTCATCCTCTTTCACCCTCCCAAGTAAATGAGTGGCATCAAAAGATGAGAGAGTTGAAGGGAAAGGGGAAGGAATCCGGAAAGGGAGAAAAGGGGGGGGATGCCATAGGTGAGGAAGTAGGGACATCCGAGGCTGTCCCAACGACAAGGGAGATGGAAAACGTAGTGATGTTGGCTAGGAGGAAAGAACTCTTCGTGGACCATGATGAAAACAAGCCGATGTTACTTTTGACCCATTGTTTTAATACTAACCCCACTAATTCTTCCATTTCCCCTTTGATTTCTTGTGTGTTGCAGGAGTATTAAGATGTATTTCCTCAAGAACTTCCGCAAGGATTGCCCCCACTTCGGGGAATTGAGCACCAAATTGATTTGGTGTCGGGTTCACAACTTCCAAACAAACCGTCCTATAGGAGCAATCCCATGGACACTAAGGAGCTTGAAAGACAAATTGAGGAGCTTCTCAACAAGGGATACATCAAGGAAAGCATGAGTCCGTGTGCTGTTCCGGTGCTTTTGGTACCGAAGAAGGACGGAACTTGGCGCATGTGCGTTGATTGTAGAGCCATCAACAAAATCACTATAAGGTATCGTCATCCAATCCCTAGACTAGATGATATGTTTGATGAGCTCCACAGATCTTGTTTGTTTTCTAAAGTGGACCTTAGGAGTGGCTATCACCAAATTCGCATGCAACCCGGTGATGAGTGGAAGACCGCATTCAAGACCAAATTCGATCTATATGAGTGGCTGGTCATGCCCTTCGGCCTTACCAATGCTCTTAGCACCTTTATGAGGCTAATGAATCATGTAATGAAGCCTTATATTGGAAAGTTTGTGGTGGTTTACTTTGATGATGTGTTGGTGTATAGTAAATCTATTGATGATCATGTAATGCATTTGAGATGTGTGTTTGATGTGCTCCGAAAGGAGAAGCTGTATGATACAAAATCAAACCAACAACACCAAGAGCTTCAAGTAGGCTCGGATTTCAGTCCAACAACACTCTGAACAACAACTTTAAGTTTCGGTTTTTCAGTCCAACAACACAAGGACAACAAGATAGATAACAATGCTAGTGAATCGAAAAGAACCCCACACGGCGTCACTAGACTTTAAGATAACAAAATCAACAACTACAACAAGATAAAGGAAGATAGATAACTTGACATATAACATTCAAGAAACTAAGAACCCTACATCAAGAGAGGACCCTAAGTCTAATGAATATAAACACCAAGTTCTTACGAGGACCAAGAGGCACTCAACGACCTCAAAACCCTTGTTTCTAGCCAAAGAGACAACACAAGTATCCCTCTACTTGTGAGATAATAGGGGCGTCTTCTAAGAGTGGAAGATAGAGAGAAATGTTTAGTGTTTTTAGGTTACAAAATCAGCATTCCAAAAACTAAGAAATAACTCTCCAACATGTTCTATTTATACTACAAACAAAAGGGGTAAAATGACCCATCCGCCCTTGCTTCTTGTGCCAACCTTGAAGAGTAGTTTATTACACATTAAGACCTCTCTTCACACATAAAAACGTTTAGGTCCTTGGTTGGTTCAATCACCAACTCACACACGGCCATTTGCATGAACAAAGCTTGGAGTTCTTGTAATTCCCGAGCTTGGCTTCGTGTGAAAGGTCGTGTACCTGTGGAGGCTGCCCCAACCGTATCATCCTCTCCATCTTGAGAGGAATTTGACCTCAAATTCAGCATTTGGTCATCTTCAACCGCATCCACGAGGGAGAGATCACCAACGTTGAAAGTGTTGTGCACTTGATATTCCGGTGGAAGGTCAATCTTGTAGGCGTTGTCATTGATTCTCTCAAGTACTTGGAACGGACCATCACCCCTTGGCATCAATTTGTACTTCCTTTGAGCTGGAAACCGATCCTTTCGAAGATGCACCCACTCCCAATCTCCGGGTTCAAGCACAAGCCTTCTTCTCCCTTTGTTTACCCTTTTTGCAACCTCTTGGTTCTTCTTTTCAAGCTTGATCCGCACCGTCTCATGCATTTTCTTCATTGCCTCGGCTCTTTTATTTCCATCTAAGCTGGTCATGAGATCACTAGACAAAGGAGTGAGATCTAAAAGGGTAAGGGGATTCAGGCCGTAAACACATTCAAAGGGAGTTATTCCCGTGCTCGAATGTATTACCCGGTTGTATGCAAATTCCACCAAGGGTAGGTGATCTTCCCATGAAGTCAGTTTACCTTTAACCATAGAACGTAGCATAGACCCTAAGGTTCTATTTACTACCTCCGTTTGGCCATCGGTTTGAGGGTGGCAAGACGTGGAGAAAAGTAACTTCGTTCCAAGCCTACCCCACATGGACTTCCAAAAGAGACTTAGGAACTTGGAGTCCCTATCGCTCACAATAGTCCTCGGTACCCCGTGAAGCCTTACAACACGTTCAACAAATAATAAAGCTACACCACGAGCATCCTCGGTTTTAGCACATGGAATAAAATGAGCCATTTTAGAGAATCTATCAACAATAACAAAAATGCTATCTCGGCCCTTTCTAGTCCTTGGCAGCCCCAAAACAAAATCCATCGAAATGTCCAACCAAGGTCTAAGGGGAGTAGGGAGTGGGGTGTATAATCCTTGAGGTAGGAGACGAGATTTCGCACTCCGGCAGGCCACGCATTGACTATAAATTTTAGTGACGTCTTTGCGCATTTTGGGCCAATAGAAGTTCTCCTCTAAGATTCCGATGGTCTTGTCTACCCCAAAGTGCCCCATGTGGCCTCCGTCATGGGCCTCCCTCACAAATAATTCCCTCCAAGAACTAGAAGGAACACACAACCTCCTCCCTTTGAACAAATACCCATCGAACCAAGAGTAGGAGGAATGGTCATTCTCCTTAAGCCAACGGTCCCTTCCCCACTCTTCACATTCCCTAAAAATAGGAGCAAAGGTAGGATCCTCGGGATACAACAACCGCAAGCTCTCAAAACCCATCAATTTCGAAGACAAGGTAGCAACAAGCACATGCTTCCTAGACAAGGCATCGGCAACAACATTTTTCTTTCCCCTTTTGTAATGAATTACATAAGGAAAAGTCTCGATGAACTCAATCCACTTAGCATGACGCCAATTCAACTTGTCTTGGCTCTTAAGGTGTTTCAACGACTCATGATCCGTTCGTATCACAAACTCCTTAGGCCACAAATAATGTTGCCAATTTCCCAAAGCTCTAACAAGGGCGTACAACTCCAAATCATAAGTTGAGTAATTAAGAGTTGCCCCTTTGATCTTTTCACTGAAATAAGCAACGGGCTTACCTTCTTGCATCAAAACAGCCCCAATGCCAACCTTACTAGCATCACACTCTACTTCAAACATCTTATCAAAATCGGGCAATTGCAATAAAGGCGCCGAGATGAGCGTAGCTTTCAAGGCCTCAAAAGCCCTAGCCTGCTCATCACCCCATTTAAAGGGTCCGTCCTTTATAATTACCTCGGTCAAGGGGGCTGCTATGGAACTAAATCCTTTGACAAACCTCCTATAAAATCTTGCCAACCCGTGGAAACTTCGGATTTCTCCAATAGTTTTAGGGGTCGACCAACTTCGAATAGAGTCTATCTTGGAATCGTCCACTTCCACACCCCTTGAGCTCACGACAAAACCCAAGAATATAACCTTATCAACACCAAAAGAACACTTCTCCATGTTGGCATACAACTTCTCCTTTCGGAGCACATCAAACACACATCTCAAATGCATTACATGATCATCAATAGATTTACTATACACCAACACATCATCAAAGTAAACCACCACAAACTTTCCAATATAAGGCTTCATTACATGATTCATTAGCCTCATAAAGGTGCTAGGATCATTGGTAAGGCCGAAGGGCATGACCAGCCACTCATATAGACCGAATTTGGTCTTGAATGCGGTCTTCCACTCATCACCGGGTTGCATGCGAATTTGGTGATAGCCACTCCTAAGGTCCACTTTAGAAAACAAACAAGATCCGTGGAGCTCATCTAACATATCATCTAGTCTAGGGATTGGATGACGATACCTTATAGTGATTTTGTTGATGGCCCTACAATCGACGCACATGCGCCAAGTTCCGTCCTTCTTCGGTACCAAAAGCACCGGAACAGCACACGGACTCATGCTTTCCTTGATTTATCCCTTGTTGAGAAGCTCCTCAACTTGTCTTTCAAGCTCCTTAGTGTCCATGGGATTGCTCCTATAGGCCGGTTTGTTTGGAAGTTGTGAACCCGGCACCAAATCAATTTGGTGCTCAATTCCCCGAAGTGGGGGCAATCCTTGCGGAAGTTCTTGAGGAAATACATCTTCATACTCCTGCAACACACAAGAAATCAAAGGGGAAATGGAAGAATTAGTGGGGTTAGTATTAAAACAATGGGTCAAAAGTAACATCGGCTTGTTTTCATCATGGTCCACGAAGAGTTCTTTCCTCCTAGCCAACATCACTACATTTTCCATCTCCCTTGTCGTTGGGACAGCCTCGGATGTCCCTACTTCCTCACCTACGGCATCCCCCCCCTTTTCTCCCTTTCCGGATTCCTTCCCCTTTCCCTTCAACTCTCTCATCTTTTGATGCCACTCATTTACTTAGGAGGGTGAAAGAGGATGAAGTGTGACCTTTCGGCCATCCTTCTCAAGCGTATACCGGTTGGACCTCCCATCGTGTTTAGTAGACCTATCATATTGCCATGGTCTACCTAACAACAAGTGACATTCTTGCATTGGGATTACGTCACAAAGCACTTCATCGTGGTAGTTTCCCACCTTAAACCGAATCACACATTGCCTTGTGACCTTTAATTCACCACAATCGTTCAACCATTGTAGCTTGTAAGGACTAGTGTGTAGTGTAGTTGGTAGCTTCAAGAAATTTACCATAGCATGGCTCGCAACATTTGTACAACTACCACTATCAATCACCAAGGTGCACACACTCCCCTTTACAAGACACTTAGTATGGAATAGATTTTCCCTTTGACTCGGGTCATCTATCGCCTTACTAATCATGACACGTCTAACCACAAAGTTTGGAACCACACACTCCCCTTCTTGTGGATAGACATCTTCACTACCATCTACTTCATCATCATTCGGCCCATTTTCAGCTCCCTCTCCATCTTGAGGCTCGGCCTCATCCTCCCCCCTTTCGGAAACCACCTCCTCACCAAGGTAGTACACTTTCCCTTCTCGTAGGATCACATTGCGCCGGTTCGGACATTCATTGGCCTTATGCCCCCAACCTTGGCACTTGAAGCATTGGAACCCCTTTGGGTTGTGAACTAGCCCAAGATGGGTTATGTTGGAACACAACCGGTCTCGCTTTGATACCAAATGATACAAAATCAAACCAACAACACCAAGAGCTTCAAGTAGGCTCGGATTTCAGTCCAACAACACAAGAACAACAAGTTTATGTTTCGGTTTTTCAGTCCAACAACACAAGGACAACAAGATAGATAACAATGCCAGTGAATCGAAAAGAGCCCCACACGGCTTCACTAGACTTTAAGATAACAAAATCAACAACAACAACAAGATAAAGGAAGATAGATAACTTGACATATAACATTCAAGAAACTAAGAACCCTAACATCAAGAGAGGACCCTAAGTCTAATGAATATAAACACCAAGTTCTTACGAGGACCAAGAGGCACTCAACGACCTCAAAACCCTTGTTTCTAGCCAAAGAGACAACACAAGTATCCCTCTACTTGTGAGATAATAGGGGTGGCTTCTAAGAGTGGAAGAGAGAGAGAAATGTTTAGTGTTTTTAGGTTACAAAATCAGCATTCCAAAAACTAAGAAATAACTCTCCAACATGTTCTATTTATACTACAAACAAAAGGGGTAAAATGACCCATCCGCCCTTGTTTCTTGTGCCAACCTTGAAGAGTAGTTTATTACACACTTAGACCTCTCTTCACACATAAAAACGTTTAGGTCCTTGGTTGGTTCAATCACCAACTCACACACGGCCATTTGCATGAACAAAGCTTGGAGTTCTTGTAATTCCCGAGCTTGGCTTCGTGTGAAAGGCCGTGTACCTGTGGAGGCTGCCCCAACCGTATCACTGTATGCCAACATGGAGAAGTGTTCTTTTGGTGTTGATAAGGTTATATTCTTGGGTTTTGTCGTGAGCTCAAGGGGTGTGGAAGTGGACTATTCCAAGATAGACTCTATTCGAAGTTGGCCGACCCCTAAAACTATTGGAGAAATCCGAAGTTTCCACGGGTTGGCAAGCTTTTATAGGAGGTTTGTCAAAGGATTTAGTTCCATAGAAGCCCCCTTGACCGAGGTAATTAGAAAGGACGGACCCTTTAAATGGGGTGATGAGCAGGCTAGGGCTTTTGAGGCCTTGAAAGCTACGCTCATCTCGGCGCCTTTATTGCAATTGCCCGATTTTGATAAGATGTTTGAAGTAGAGTGTGATGCTATTAAGGTTGGCATCGGGGATGTTTTGATGCAAGAAGGTAAGCCCGTTGCTTATTTCAGTGAAAAGCTCAAAGGGGCAACTCTTAATTACTCAACTTATGATTTGGAGTTGTACGCCCTTGTTAGAGCTTTGGGAAATTGGCAACATTATTTGTGGCCTAAGGAGTTTGTGATACGAACGGATCATGAGTCGTTGAAACACCTTAAGAGCCAAGACAAGTTGAATAGGCGTCATGCTAAGTGGATTGAGTTCATCGAGACTTTCCCTTATGTAATTCATTACAAAAGGGGAAAGGAAAATGTTGTTGCCGATGCCTTGTCTAGGAAGCATGTGCTTGTTGCTACCTTGTCTTCGAAATTGATGGGTTTTGAGAGCTTGCGGTTGTTGTATCCAGAGGATCCTACCTTTGCTCCTATTTTTAGGGAATGTGAAGAGTGGGGAAGGGACCGTTGGCTTAAGGAGAATGACCATTCCTCCTACTCTCGGTTCGATGGGTATTTGTTCAAAGGGAGGAGGTTGTGTGTTCCTTGTAGTTCTTGGAGGGAATTATTTGTGAGGGAGGCCCATGACGGAGGCCTCATGGGGCACTTTGGGGTAGACAAGACCTTCGGAATCTTAGAGGAGAACTTCTATTGGCCCAAAATGCGCAAAGACGTCACTAAAATTTGTAGTCAATGCGTGGCCTGCCGGAGTGCGAAATCTCGTCTCCTACCTCAAGGATTATACACCCCACTCCCTACTCCCCTTAGACCTTGGTTGGACATTTCGATGGATTTTGTTTTGGGGCTGCCAAGGACTAGAAAGGGCCGAGATAGCATTTTTGTTATTGTTGACAGATTCTCTAAAATGGCTCATTTTATTCCATGTGCTAAAACCGAGGATGCTCGTAGTGTAGCTTCATTATTTGTTGAACATGTTGTAAAGCTTCACGGGGTACCGAGGACTATTGTGAGCGATAGGGACTCCAAGTTCCTAAGTCTCTTTTGGAAGTCCATGTGGGGTAGGCTTGGAACGAAGTTACTTTTCTCCACGTCTTGCCACCCACAAACCGATGGCCAAACGGAGGTAGTAAATAGAACCTTAGGGTCTATGCTACGTTCTATGGTTAAAGGTAAACTGACTTCATGGGAAGATCACCTACCCTTGGTGGAATTTGCATACAACCGGGTAATACATTCGAGCACGGGAATAACTCCCTTTGAATGTGTTTACGGCCTAATGATACAAAATCAAACCAACAACACCAAGAGCTTCAAGTAGGCTCGGATTTCAGTCCAACAACACAAGAACAACAAGTTTAAGTTTCGGTTTTTCAGTCCAACAACACACAAACAACAAGATAGATAACAATGCTAGTGAATCGAAAAGAGCCCCACACGGCTTCACTAGACTTTAAGATAACAAAATCAACAACAACAACAAGATAAAGAAAGATAGATAACTTGACATATAACATTCAAGAAACTAAGAACCCTAACATCAAGAGAGGACCCTAAGTCTAATGAATATAAACACCAAGTTCTTACGAGGACTAAGAGGCACTCAACGACCTCAAAACCCTTGTTTCTAGACAAAGAGACAACACAAGTATCCCTCTACTTGTGAGATAATAGGGGCGGCTTCTAAGAGTGAAGAGAGAGAGAAATGTTTAGTGTTTTTAGGTTACAAAAATCAGCATTCAAAAACTAAGGAATAACTCTCTAACATGTTCTATTTATACTACAAACAAAAGGGGTAAAATGACCCATCCGCCCTTGCTTCTTGTGCCAACCTTGAAGAGTAGTTTATTACACATTAAGACCTCTCTTCACACATAAAAACGTTTAGGTCCTTGGTTGGTTCAATCACCAACTCACACACGGCCATTTGCATGAACAAGGCTTGGAGTTCTTGTAATTCCCGAGCTTGGCTTCGTGTGAAAGGCCGTGTACCTGTGGAGGCTGCCCCAACCGTATCATCCTCTCCATATTGAGAGGAATTTGACCTCAAATTCAGCATTTGGTCATCTTCAACCGCATCCACGAGGGAGAGATCACCAACGTTGAAAGTGTTGTGCACTTGGTATTCCGGTGGAAGGTCAATCTTGTAGGCGTTGTCATTGATTCTCTCAAGTACTTGGAAAGGACCATCACCCCTTGGCAGCAATTTGGACTTCCTTTGAGCTGGAAACCGATCCTTTCGAAGATGCACCCACACCCAATCTCCGGGTTCAAGCACAAGCCTTCTTCTCTCTTTGTTTACCCTTTTTGCAACCTCTTGGTTCTTCTTTTCAAGCTTGATCGGCACCATTTCATGCATTTTCTTCATTTCCTCGGCTCTTTTATTTCCATCTAATCTGGTCATGAGATCACTAGACAAAGGAGTGAGATCTAAAGAGGTAAGGGGATTCAGGCCGTAGACACATTCAAAGGGAGTCATTCCCGTGCTCGAATGTATTACCCGGTTGTATGCAAATTCCACCAAGCGTAGGTGATCTTCCCATGAAGTCAGTTTACCTTTAACCATAGAACGTAGCATAGACCCTAAGGTTCTATTTACTACCTCCGTTTGGCCATCGATTTGTGGGTGGCAAGACGTGGAGAAAAGTAACTTCGTTCCAAGCCTACCCCACATGGACTTCCAAAAGAGACTTAGGAGCTTGGAGTCCCTATCGCTCACAATAGTCCTCGGTACCCCATGAAGCTTTACAACATGTTCAACAAATAATGAAGCTACACTACGAGCATCCTCGGTTTTAGCACATGGAATAAAATGAGCCATTTTAGAGAATCTATCAACAATAACAAAAATGCTATCTCGGCCCTTTCTAGTCCTTGGCAGCCCCAAAACAAAATCCATCGCAATGTCCAACAAAGGTCTAAGGGGAGTAGGGAGTGGGGTGTATAATCCTTGAGGTAGGAGACGAGATTTCGCACTCCGGCAGGCCACACATTGACTACAAATTTTAGTGACGTCTTTGTGCATTTTGGGCCAATAGAAGTTCTCCTCTAAGATTCCGAGGGTCTTGTCTACCCCAAAGTGCCCCATGAGGCCTCCGTCATGGGCCTCCCTCACAAATAATTCCCTCCAAGAACTAGAAGGAACACACAACCTCCTCCCTTTGAACAAATACCCATCGAACCGAGAGTAGGAGGAATGGTCATTCTCCTTAAGCCAACTGTCCCTTCCCCACTCTTCACATTCCCTAAAAATAGGAGCAAAGGTAGGATCCTCGGGATACAACAACCGCAAGTTCTCAAAACCCATCAATTTCGAAGACAAGTAGCAACAAGAACATCTTCCTAGACAAGGCATCGGCAACAACATTTTCCTTTCCTCTTTTGTAATGAATTACATAAGGGAAAGTCTCGATGAACTCAATCCACTTAGCATGACGCCTATTCAACTTGTCTTGGCTCTTAAGGTGTTTCAACGACTCATGATCCGTTCGTATCACAAACTCCTTAGGCCACAAATAATGTTGCCAATTTCCCAATGCTCTAACAAGGGCGTACAACTCCAAATCATAAGTTGAGTAATTAAGAGTTGCCCCTTTGAGCTTTTCACTGAAATAAGCAACGGGCTTACCTTCTTGCAACAAAACAGCCCCGATGCCAACCTTACTAGCATCACACTCTACTTCAAACATCTTATCAAAATCGGGCAATTGCAATAAAGGCGCGAGATGAGCGTAGCTTTTAAGGCCTCAAAAGCCCTATGACAAACCTCCTATAAAAGCTTGCCAACCCGTGGAAACTTCGAATTTCTCCAATAGTTTTAGGGGTCGGCCAACTTCGAATAGAGTCTATCTTGGAATCGTCCACTTCCACACCCCTTGAGCTCACGACAAAACCCAAGAATATAACCTTATCAACACCAAAAGAACACTTCTCCATGTTGGCATACAGCTTCTCCTTTCGGAGCACATCAAACACACATCTCAAATGCATTACATGATCATCAATAGATTTACTATATACCAACACATCATCAAAGTAAACCACCACAAACATTCCAATATAAGGCTTCATTACATGATTCATTAGCCTCATAAAGGTGCTAGGAGCATTGGTAAGGCCGAAGGGCATGACCAGCCACTCATATAGACCGAATTTGGTCTTGAATGCGGTCTTCCACTCATCACCAGGTTGCATGCGAATTTTGTGATAGCCACTCCTAAGGTCCACTTTAGAAAACAAACAAGATCCGTGGAGCTCATCTAACATATCATCTCGTCTAGGGATTGGATGACGATACCTTATAGTGATTTTGTTGATGGCTCTACAATCGACGCACATGCGCCAAGTTCCGTCCTTCTTCGGTACCAAAAGCACCGGAACAGCACACGGACTCATGCTTTCCTTGATGTATCCCTTGTTGAGAAGCTCCTAAACTTGTCTTTCAAGCTCCTTAGTGTCCATGGGATTGATCCTATTGGCCGGTTTGTTTGGAAGTTGTGAACCCGGCACCAAATCAATTTGGTGCTCAATTCCCCAAAGTGGGGGCAATCCTTGCGGAAGTTCTTGAGGAAATACATCTTCATACTCCTGCAACACACAAGAAATCAAAGGGGAAATGGAAGAATTAGTGGGGTTAGTATTAAAACAATGGGCCAAAAGTAACATCGGCTTGTTTTCATCATGGTCCACGAAGAGTTCTTTCCTCCTAGCCAACATCACTACGTTTTCCATCTCCCTTGTCGTTGGGACAGCCTCGGATGTCCCTACTTCCTCACCTACGGCATTCCCCCCCTTTTCTCCCTTTTCGAATTCCTTCCCCTTTCCCTTCAACTCTCTCATCTCTTGATGCCACTCATTTACTTGGGAGGGTGAAAGAGGATGAAGTGTGACCTTTCGGCCATCCTTCTCAAGCGTATACCGGTTGGACCTCCCATCGTGATTAGTAGACCTATCATATTGCCATGGTCTACCTAACAACAAGTGACATGCTTGCATTGGGATCACGTCACAAAGCACTTCATCGTGGTAGTTTCCCACCTTAAACCGAATCACACATTGCCTTGTGACCTTTAATTCACCACAATCGTTCAACCATTGTAGCTTGTAAGGACTAGTGTGTAGTGTAGTTGGTAGCTTCAAGAAATTTACCATAGCATGGCTCGCAACATTTGTACAACTACCACTATCAATCACCAAGGTGCACACACTCCCCTTTACAAGACACTTAGTATGGAATAGATTTTCCCTTTGACTCGGGTCATCTATCTCCTTACTAATCATGACACGTCTAACCACAAATTTTGGAACCACACACTCCCCTTCTTGTGGATAGACATCTTCACTACCATCTACTTCATCATCATTCGGCCCATTTTCAGCTCCCTCTCCATCTTGAGGCTCGGCCTTATCCTCCCCCCTTTCGGAAACCACCTCCTCACCAAGGTAGTACACTTTCCCTTCTCGTAGGATCACATTGCGCCAGTTCGGACATTCATTGGCCTTATGCCCCCAACCTTGGAACTTGAAGCATTGGAACCCCTTTGGGTTGGGATATTTGTGAGCCTCCGGTTTCGGAGGGAATTTAGGGACTGTTTTGGACTCGGGCAGCTTCGTAGGGGCGGGTTGGTCCTTGTTTTTGGGCCAACCCGAGGGGGTTTGTACCCTTTCCTTGAAGGATGATCTCTCCTTAAGTTCCCTTTCAATCTCAAGGGCCGCTTGGAATATACCGTCAATGGTTTCAAACCGGTGAAGGGTCAAATGAGTGGAGATCTCTTTGTTCAACCCACACTTGAACCGGATGATGTCGTGACTGATTTGCTCCCCACGATGATCAAGTTTCAACATGAGTTGTTGGAACTCGTCAAAATAGGCCATCACACTCTTGCCTCCTTGCTGCAAGCCATATAATCTAGCAAGCAACTCATGACGATATCTCTCGGGAAGGTATCGTTGTCTCATCAAATACCTCAACCGAAACCAAGGTGGTGGCTGCCCATCAACTAATTCATTACCAAATCGTTTAACATACTCCCACCAAGTGTTAGCATAGCCCTCGAGGTGAGCTATAGCGTAGCAACTCTTCTTTTCTTCCGAGATGTCATTAACTTGGAAAACTTTGTCACAAGCCGATTCCCAAGTTAAGTAGGTCTCGGGGTCACTTTCACCCTTAAAGATGGGTAGGCTCAACTTGATGGTGTTGATGCCTACGTCTCTCTCTTGGCGTCGGTTTCCCCTATCTCCATACCCCCGATATCTCCTAGGTTCTCCTCGACCCCCTCTTAACTCCTCCTCCCTCATATAAGCATCATCAAAGGCTCCATCTCCTTCATACTCCTCTCTACCGTATCCTTCAAAGTGGGCTGGTCGGCCTTGGCCGTTTTGATTCGGAGGATTTGGAATTTGCGGTCTTTGGGTTAATGGAGCTTGGAATGGAGGGTTCGGATTTAGTGGAGGTACTTGGCGTCCAAATCCCTCTTGTGGAATTGGAGGGGCTTGGATATGTAGTGGTCTAGTGGGGTCTCGGTTTGGAGGAAAATAGGTAGTTTGGCTTGCGGTATTTAGTGGAGCTTGGGGTGCATTTAGCATTTGGTGGACTGTTTCGGGGGTGATGGTTGCGGAGGAGGTCCTATCATGACCATTGGTAGATACATGTAGAGGAGTAGAAGGACGAGAGTTCCTTTGACTCTCCACTTGTTCTAATCTCCCACTAATAGTCGACACTTCCCCCTTTATTGCTGCCAAGTCCCCTCTCACGGCCCCAAATTCCGAATTCAACCTTTCAAGTGTCCGGGTAAAGGCCTCAAGAGTGACCCTCATAGAATCAAGGGCATTAGTATCCACATTATGAGACGTAGCTCCTTCCATTGTCACGATATTATCCGCTTTAGTTCACCACAAGTTCGGTTCCACAAGTGTTGTATAATTGGCTAGTAACCGTGAAATTTTAAGGTATGAGTAAGCTCTTATCCGGAATGGATTCTTGTTTGAAGACTCAAAGAATTCTTGCCGGACTAGAGTCAAAAATCAGCAATTCATTAAAACGAATAAAAGCACTCAAATAATCGTTGACACGAACAAAAGGTTCAAGGAACTAGTTGACAACCTAGTAGGAATGTACTAGTTTGTTAATTAGTTCTAGGACCAAGTAAGGGAAACCAAGGATCAACAATTAGCAACCAAAGAATATCCTAAGTTGAGCTTATAGTGACGTGGCAGCATGCAATGGTTCCACATGTTCTTCTTCTCTTTTTTTTTTGTTAATATTCACACAACTTGTTATAGTGTGCAAAGTGTTTTTGGTGGGAAAAATAAAATCTTGTAGTATTTCACCCTTTTCAAACTCAAGAAAGTGAGGTTTGGTTGACTAATCCCACAAAACAAGGCTCCTTGAATTAGGGAAAAGTGATTGACAAGACTAGAAGGTGATGGGTGCAAGTCTTTCACAACAACTTTATAGCTTGTCTTACAACTTGAGCACACAACAAGATGAACAAGATGAACAAGTTCAAAAGATGATCACCTCAACAAACTTCATCAACTTCTTTAGCACATAAACATAACCACCGATTTTTTTTTCTTTTGGTTATCAACAACACACAACTTTCGGCCACTTCAAGTCACTACACAATGTTCAAGTTTTCAAGCTCAACTTTTGGATCTAGACACCTTAGTGTTGGTGAGAAAGAAACCAACACTAGAAACTCACTAAACAAGCAAAATAACACCTAGATCTAAACATACAACATCATTCTTGGTCTCAACTTTTAATGGACAGATTTTCAGAATTTATTTTGGTGTTGTTTGTTTAAGCCGTGAACTAGCCCAAGATGGGTTATGTTGGAACACAACCGGTCTCGCTTTGATACCAAATGATACAAAATCAAACCAATAACACCAAGAGCTTCAAGTAGGCTCGGATTTCAGTCCAACAACACAAGAACAACAAGTTTAAGTTTCGGTTTTTCAGTCCATCAACACACAAACAACAAGATAGATAACAATGCTAGTGAATCGAAAAGAGCCCCACACGGCTTCACTAGACTTTAAGATAACAAAATCAACAACAACAACAAGATAAAGAAAGATAGATAACTTGACATATAACATTCAAGAAACTAAGAACCCTAACATCAAGAGAGGACCCTAAGTCTAATGAATATAAACACCAAGTTCTTACGAGGACCAAGAGGCACTCAACGACCTCAAAACCCTTGTTTCTAGCCAAAGAGACAACACAAGTATCCCTCTACTTGTGAGATAATAGGGGCGGCTTCTAAGAGTGAAGAGAGAGAGAAATGTTTAGTGTTTTTAGGTTACAAAAATCAGCATTCAAAAACTAAGGAATAACTCTCTAACATGTTCTATTTATACTACAAACAAAAGGGGTAAAATGACCCATCCGCCCTTGCTTCTTGTGCCAACCTTGAAGAGTAGTTTATTACACATTAAGACCTCTCTTCACACATAAAAACGTTTAGGTCCTTGGTTGGTTCAATCACCAACTCACACACGGCCATTTGCATGAACAAGGCTTGGAGTTCTTGTAATTCCCGAGCTTGGCTTCGTGTGAAAGGCCGTGTACCTGTGGAGGCTGCCCCAACCGTATCAGCCTGAATCCCCTTACCCCTTTAGATCTCACTCCTTTGTCTAGTGATCTCATGACCAGCTTAGATGGAAATAAAAGAGCCGAGGCAATGAAGAAAATGCATGAGACGGTGCGGATCAAGCTTGAAAAGAAGAACCAAGAGGTTGCAAAAAGGGTAAACAAAGGGAGAAGAAGGCTTGTGCTTGAACCTGGAGATTGGGTGTGGGTGCATCTTCGAAAGGATCAGTTTCCAGCTCAAAGGAAGTCCAAATTGCTGCCAAGGGGTGATGGTCCTTTCCAAGTACTTGAGAGAATCAATGACAATGCCTACAAGATTGACCTTCCACCGGAATATCAAGTGCACAACACTTTCAACGTTGGTGATCTCTCCCTCGTAGATGCGGTTGAAGATGACCAAATGCTGAATTTGAGGTCAAATTCCTCTCAAGATGGAGAGGATGATACGGTTGGGGCAGCCTCCACAGGTACACGGCCTTTCACACGAAGCCAAGCTCGGGAATTACAAGAACTCCAAGCTTTGTTCATGCAAATGGCCGTGTGTGAGTTGGTGATTGAACCAACCAAGGACCTAAACGTTTTTATGTGTGAAGAGAGTTCTTAATGTGTAATAAACTACTCTTCAAGGTTGGCACAAGAATCAAGGGCGGATGGGTCATTTTACCCCTTTTGTTTGTAGTATAAATAGAACATGTTGGAGAGTTATTCCTTAGTTTTTGAATGCTGATTTTGTAACCTAAAAACACCAAACATTTCGTCTCTCTTCCACTCTTAGAAGCCGTCCCTATTATCTCACAAGTAGAGGGATACTTGTGTTGTCTCTTTGGCTAGAAACAAGGGTTTTGAGGTCGTTGAGTGCCTCTTGGTCCTCGTAAGAACTTGGTGTTTATATTCATTAGACTTAGGGTCCTCTCTTGATGTAGGGTTCTTAGTTTTTTTGAATGTTATATGTCAAGTTATCTATCTTTATTTATCTTGTTGTTGTTGTTGATTTTGTTATCTTAAAGTCTAGTGAAGCCGTGTGGGGCTTTTTTCGATTCACTAGCATTGTTATCTATCTTGTTGTTCTTGTATTGTTGGACTGAAAAACCGAAACTTAAACTTGTTGTTCTTGTGTTGTTGGACTGAAATCCGAGCCTACTTGAAGCTCTTGGTGTTGTTGGTTTGATTTCGTATCAAAGTCAATATTACAACTACTATCTATCAGATTCATGCAATTTGTCAGCAAGTGATTATCATGCCACTAATGCTAATGCCATAAAAAGATCCACAAAGTTCACACATATATACATTCACATAGTGCTAAAACACAACAATTGGAGGGGTATTAGTTTTCTCAAAAATCAATGAAATACATGATTAGGACCTTAAATACTTACGATCTCCTAATTACACAAAAAACAAAACATACTATAGCACAAAACACAATACTATACAAATTATCCTAGACATGCCAGTTCTACAACTATATCACGATCGATAGGAAGAGAAGCACAATAACAAAAACCCACAACGACTATGGTATATATCACCCCAACTAAAAATTTATGCACTATTCTTAATGCCCTAAAATAATATAAAACAATGGGAATGAGAACATACCTAGGATGCACTATGCACCTATGTTGTGAGCATCCCCAGATAGGGGAATATCTTCTGGCAGATATGGTGGTGGCGGCGGTGCTCTACTAGATAAAGCATCCACTGCTATAGCTGCACGCCTCTACCTATCAATGAATGTAATCTCTATTGAATCATATATATCCCTTTTAACAGCCTGGTCATATGGCATATTAGGATCCTACAAGTCTTCTATGCGACCTCTCTTAGCCACAACTACTGGGATCTCCTTATCACCCTCTGTGAAGAAATCAAACTATCCTAGTATGAGAAAAAGGGTAATATCTAGACCACTGGGGGTATAACTGAGGGAGTGACTGATATATGACTCTCTATAAAAGAGCGTAACTCTACTCATAATATATCTAAATCTTCCCTCATCTGGCCTAATTTGATGCATAGGTCTCTGTGAATCGGGTTGTAGCCTATATCTTAAACTCATCTAGATGTGTCTGGAAGTCAGTACATAGCTCAGATAGTGAAGCTCTCTATGTGGACTCCTATCTAGCCTCTGCCTACTCAAATTTAGTTCTAACCCCTAATATCAGCTTTTTGTAGAAGGTAGTCATCTCGATCTCAACAACTCTTAATCGAACATCAGTGGACCTCTGGCGGTCCACTAAGATCTATATAAAAACTCACTTGATATAGTAATCATACATATAGTAGGAGCTATTATGGATGAACGAGTAGGCTGTAAAGATACACCAACCAACTCTGAGGTTGAAGCCAAGGCTGATGAAGAAGTAGTGATACGAAATCAAACCAACAACACCAAGAGCTTCAAGTAGGCTCGGATTTCAGTCCAACAACACAAGAAAAACAAGTTTAAGTTTCAGTTTTTCAGTCCAACAACACAAGAACAACAAGATAGATAACAATGCTAGTGAATCGAAAAGAGCCCCACACGGCTTCACTAGACTTTAAGATAACAAAATCAACAACAACAACAAGATAAAGAAAGATAGATAACTTGACATATAATATTCAAGAAACTAAGAACCCTACATCAAGAGAGGACCCTAAGTCTAATGAATATAAACACCAAGTTCTTACGAGGACCAAGAGGCACTCAACGACCTCAAAACCCTTGTTTCTAGACAAAGAGACAACACAAGTATCCCTCTACTTGTGAGATAATAGGGACGGCTTCTAAGAGTGGAAGAGAGACGAAATGTTTCGTGTTTTTAGGTTACAAAATCAGCATTCAAAAACTAAGGAATAACTCTCCAACATGTTCTATTTATACTACAAACAAAAGGGGTAAAATGACCCATCCGCCCTTGCTTCTTGTGCCAACCTTGAAGAGTAGTTTATTACACATTAAGACCTCTCTTCACACATAAAAACGTTTAGGTCCTTGGTTGGTTCAATCACCAACTCACACACGGCCATTTGCATGAACAAGGCTTGGAGTTCTTGTAATTCCCGAGCTTGGCTTCGTGTGAAAGGCCGTGTACCTGTGGAGGCTGCCCCAATCGTATCATCCTCTCCATATTGAGAGAAATTTGACCTCAAATTCAGCATTTGGTCATCTTCAACCGCATCCACGAGGGAGAGATCACCAACGTTGAAAGTGTTGTGCACTTGATATTCCGGTGGAAGGTCAATCTTGTAGGCGTTGTCATTGATTCTCTCAAGTACTTGGAAAGGACCATCACCCCTTGGCAGCAATTTGGACTTCCTTTGAGCTGGAAACCGATCCTTTCGAAGATGCACCCACACCCAATCTCCGGGTTCAAGCACAAGCCTTCTTCTCCCTTTGTTTACCCTTTTTGCAACCTCTTGGTTCTTCTTTTCAAGCTTGATCCGCACCATCTCATGCATTTTCTTCATTGCCTCGGCTCTTTTATTTCCATCTAAGCTGGTCATGAGATCACTAGACAAAGGAGTGAGATCTAAAGGGGTAAGGGGATTCAGGCCGTAGACACATTCAAAGGGAGTCATTCCCGTGCTCGAATGTATTACCCGGTTGTATGCAAATTCCACCAAGGGTATGTGATCTTCCCATGAAGTCAATTTACCTTTAACCATAGAACGTAGCATAGACCCTAAGGTTCTATTTACTACCTCCGTTTGGCCATCGGTTTGTGGGTGGCAAGACGTGGAGAAAAGTAACTTCGTTCCAAGCCTACCCCACATGGACTTCCAAAAGAGACTTAGGAGCTTGGAGTCCCTATCGCTCACAATAGTCCTCGGTACCCCATGAAGCTTTACAACATGTTCAACAAATAATGAGCTACACTACGAGCATCCTCGGTTTTAGCACATGGAATAAAATGAGCCATTTTAGAGAATCTATCAACAATAACAAAAATGCTATCTCGGCCCTTTCTAGTCCTTGGCAGCCCCAAAACAAAATCCATCGAAATGTCCAACCAAGGTCTAAGGGGAGTAGGGAGTGGGGTGTATAATCCTTGAGGTAGGAGATGAGATTTCGCTCTCCGGCAGGCCACGCATTGACTATAAATTTTAGTGACGTCTTTGCGCATTTTGGGCCAATAGAAGTTCTCCTCTAAGATTCCGAGGGTCTTGTCTACCCCAAAGTGCCCCATGAGGCCTCCGTCATGGGCCTCCCTCACAAATAATTCCCTCCAAGAACTAGAAGGAACACACAACCTCCTACCTTTGAACAAATACCCATCGAACCGAGAGTAGGAGGAATGGTCATTCTCCTTAAGCCAACGGTCCCTTCCCCACTCTTCACATTCCCTAAAAATAGGAGCAAAGGTAGGATCCTCGGGATACAACAACCGCAAGCTCTCAAAACCCATCAATTTCGAAGACAAGGTAGCAACAAGCACATCTTCCTAGACAAGGCATCGGCAACAACATTTTCCTTTCCTCTTTTGTAATGAATTACATAAGGGAAAGTCTCGATTAACTCAATCCACTTAGCATGACGCCTATTCAACTTGTCTTGGCTCTTAAGGTGTTTCAACGACTCATGATCCGTTCGTATCACAAACTCCTTAGGCCACAAATAATGTTGCCAATTTCCCAAAGCTCTAACAAGGGCTTACAACTCCAAATCATAAGTTGAGTAATTAAGAGTTGCCCCTTTGAGATTTTCACTGAAATAAGCAACGGGCTTACCTTCTTGCATCAAAACAGCCCCGATGCCAACCTTAATAGCATCACACTCTACTTCAAACATCTTATCAAAATCGGGCAATTGCAATAAAGGCGCCGAGATGAGCGTAGCTTTCAAGGCCTCAAAAGCCCTAGCTTGCTCATCACCCCATTTAAAGGGTCCGTCCTTCCTAATTACCTCGGTCAAGGGGGCTGCTATGGAACTAAATCCTTTGATAAACCTCCTATAAAAGCTTGCCAACCCGTGGAAACTTCGGATTTCTCCAATAGTTTTAGGGGTCGGCCAACTTCGAATAGAGTCTATCTTGGAATCGTCCACTTCCACACCCCTTGAGCTCACGACAAAACCCAAGAATATAACCTTATCAACACCAAAAGAACACTTCTCCATGTTGGCATACAGCTTCTCCTTTCGGAGCACGTCAAACACACATCTCAAATGCATTACATGATCATCAATAGATTTACTATACACCAACACATCATCAAAGTAAACCACCACAAACTTTCCAATATAAGGCTTCATTACATGATTCATTAGCCTCATAAAGGTGCTAGGAGCATTGGTAAGGCCGAAGGGCATGACCAGCCACTCATATAGACCGAATTTGGTCTTCAATGCGGTCTTCCACTCATCACCGGGTTGTATGCGAATTTGGTGATAGCCACTCCTAAGGTCCACTTTAGAAAACAAACAAGATCCGTGGAGCTCATCTAACATATCATCTAGTCTAGGGATTGGATGACGATACCTTATAGTGATTTTGTTGATGGCTCTACAATCGACGCACATGCGCCAAGTTCCGTCCTTCTTCGGTACCAAAAGCACCGGAACAGCACACAGACTCATGCTTTCCTTGATGTATCCCTTGTTGAGAAGCTCCTCAACTTGACTTTCAAGCTCCTTAGTGTCCATGGGATTGCTCCTATAGGCCGGTTTGTTTGGAAGTTGTGAACCCGGCACCAAATCAATTTGGTGCTCAATTCCCCGAAGTGGGGGCAATCCTTGCGGAAGTTCTTGAGGAAATACATCTTCATACTCCTGCAACACACAAGAAATCAAAGGGGAATTGGAAGAATTTGTGGGGTTAGTATTAAAACAATGGGCCAAAAGTAACATCGGCTTGTTTTCATCATGGTCCACGAAGAGTTCTTTCCTCCTAGCCAACATCACTACGTTTTCCATCTCCCTTGTCGTTGGGACAGCCTCGGATGTCCCTACTTCCTCACCTACGGCATTCCCCCCCTTTTCTCCCTTTCCGGATTCCTTCCCCTTTCCCTTCAACTCTCTCATCTTTTGATGCCACTCATTTACTTGGGAGGGTGAAAGAGGATGAAGTGTGACCTTTCGGCCATCCTTCTCAAGCGTATACCGGTTGGACCTCCCATCGTGTTTAGTAGACCTATCATAATGCCATGGTCTACCTAACAACAAGTGACATGCTTGCATTGGGATCACGTCACAAAGCACTTCATCGTGGTAGTTTCCCACCTTAAACCGAATCACACATTGCCTTGTGACCTTTAACTCACCACAATCGTTCAACCATTGTAGCTTGTAAGGACTAGTGTGTAGTGTAGTTGGTAGCTTCAAGAAATTTACCATAGCATGGCTCGCAACATTTGTACAACTACCACTATCAATCACCAAGGTGCACACACTCCCCTTTACAAGACACTTAGTATGGAATAGATTTTCCCTTTGACTCGGGTCATCTATCGCCTTACTAATCATGACATGTCCAACCACAAAGTTTTGAACCACACATTCCCCTTCTTGTGGATAGACATCTTCACTACCATCTAATTCATCATCATTCGGCCCATTTTCAGCTCCCTCTCCATCTTGAGGCTCGGCCTCATCCTCCCCTCTTTCAGAAACCACCTCCTCACCAAGGTAGTACACTTTCCCTTCTCGTAGGATCACATTGCGCCGGTTCGGACATTCATTGGCCTTATTCCCCCAACCTTGGCACTTGAAGCATTGGAACCCCTTTGGGTTGGGATATTTGTGAGCCTCCGGTTTCGAAGGGAATTTAGGGACTGTTTTGGACTCGGGCAGCATCGTAGGGGCGGGTTGGTCCTTGTTTTTGGGCCAACCCGAGGGGGTTTGTACCCTTGCCTTGAAGGATGATCTCTCCTTAAGTTCCCTTTCAATCTCAAGGGCCGCTTGGAATATACCGTCAATGGTTTCAAACCGGTGAAGGGTCAAATGAGTGGAGATCTCTTTGTTCAACCCACACTTGAACCGGATGATGTCGTGACTGATTTGCTCCCCACGATGATCAAGTTTCAACATGAGTTGTTGGAACTCGTCAAAATAGGCCATCACACTCTTGCCTCCTTGCCGCAAGCCATATAATCTAGCAAGCAACTCATGACGATATCTCTCGGGAAGGTATCGTTGTCTCATCAAATACCTCAACCGATACCAAGGTGGTGGCTTCCCATCAACTAATTCATTACCAAATCGTTTAACATACTCCCACCAAGTGTTAGCATAGCCCTCGAGGTGAGCTATAGCGTAGCAACTCTTCTTTTCTTCCGAGATGTCATTAACTTGGAAAACTTTGTCACAAGCCGATTCCCAAGTTAAGTAGGTCTCGGGGTCACTTTCACCCTTAAAGATGGGTAGGCTCAACTTGATGGTGTTGATGCCTATGTCTCTCTCTTGGTGTCGGTTTCCCCTATCTCCATACCCCCGGTATCTCCTAGGTTCTCCTCGACCCCCTCTTAACTCCTCCTCCCTCATATAAGCATCATCAAAGGCTCCATCTCTTTCATACTCCTCTCTACCGTATCCTTCAAAGTGGGCTGGTCGGCCTTGGCCGTTTTGATTCGGAGGATTTGGAATTTGCGGTCTTTGGGTTAATGGAGCTTGGAATGGAGGGTTCGGATTTAGTGGAGGTACTTGGCGTCCAAATCCCTCTTGTGGAATTGGAGGGGCTTGGAAATGTAGTGGTCTAGTGGGGTCTCGGTTTGGAGGAAAATAGGTAGTTTGGCTTGCGGTATTTAGTGGAGCTTGGGGTGCATTTAGCATTTGGTGGACTGTTTCGGGGGTGATGGTTGCGGAGGAGGTCCTATCATGACCATTGGTAGATACATGTAGAGGAGTAGAAGGACGAGAGTTCCTTTGACTCTCCACTTGTTCTAATCTCCCACTAATAGTCGACACTTCCCCCTTTATTGCTGCCAAGTCCCCTCTCACGGCCCCAAATTCCGAATTCAACCTTTCAAGTGTCCGGGTAACGGCCTCAAGAGTGACCCTCATAGAATCAAGGGCATTAGTATCCACATTATGAGATGTAGCTCCTTCCATTATCAAGATATTATCCGCTTTAGATCACCACAAGTTCGTGTTCCACAAGTGTTGTATAATTGGCTAGTAACCGTGAAATTTTTAAGGTATGAGTAAGCTCTTATCCGGAATGGATTCTTGTTTGAAGACTCAAAGAATTCTTGCCGGACTAGAGTCAAAAATCAGCAATTCATTCAAACGAATAAAAGCACTCGAATAATCGTTGACACGAACAAACGGTTCAAGGAACTAGTTGACAACCTAGTAGGAATGTACTAGTTTGTTAATTAGTTCTAGGACCAAGTAAGGGAAACCAAGGATCAACAATTAGCAACCAAAGAATATCCTAAGTTGAGCTTATAGTGACGTGGCAGCATGCAATGGTCCCACACGTTCTTCTCCTCCTTTTTCTTGTTTTGTGTTAATATTCACACAACTTGTTATAGTTTGCAAAGTGTTTTGGTGGGAAAAATAAAATCTTGTAGTATTTCACCCCTTTTCAAACTCAAGAAAGTGAGGTTTGGTTGACTAATCCCACAAAACAAGGCTCCTTGAATTAGGGAAAAGTGATTGACAAGACTAGAAGGTGATGGGTGCAAGTCTTTCACAACAACTTTATAGCTTGTCTTACAACTTGAGCACACAACAAGATGAACAAGATGAACAAGTTCAAAAGATGAACACCTCAACAAACTTCATCAACTTCTTTAGCACATAAACACACAACCACCGATTTTTCTTTTGGTTATCAACAACATACAACTTTCGGCCACTTCAAGTCACTACACAATGTTCAAGTTTTCAAGCTCAACTTTTGGATCTAGACACCTTAGTGTTGGTGAGAAAGAAACCAACACTAGAAACTCACTAAACAAGCAAAATAACACCTAGATCTAAACATACAACATCATTCTTGGTTTCAACTTTTAATGGACAGATTTTCAGAATTTCTTTTTGGTGTTGTTTGTTTAAGCCGTGAACTAGCCCAAGATGGGTTATGTTGGAACACAACCGGTCTCGCTTTGATACCAAATGATACAAAATCAAACCAACAACACCAAGAGCTTCAAGTAGGCTCGGATTTCATTCCAACAACACAAGAACAACAAGTTTAAGTTTCGGTTTTCAGTCCAACAACACAAGAACAACAAGATAGATAACAATGCTAGTGAATCGAAAAGAGCCCCACACGGCTTCACTAGACTTTAAGATAACAAAATCAACAACAACAACAAGATAAAGAAAGATAGATAACTTGACATATAACATTCAAGAAACTAAGAACCCTAACATCAAGAGAGGACCCTAAGTCTAATGAATATAAACACCAAGTTCTTACGAGGACCAAGAGGCACTCAACGACCTCAAAACCCTTGTTTCTAGCCAAAGAGACAACACAAGTATCCCTCTACTTGTGAGATAATAGGGGCGGCTTCTAAGAGTGGAAGAGAGAGAGAAATATTTAGTGTTTTTAGGTTACAAAATCAGCATTCAAAAACTAAGGAATAACTCTCTAACATGTTCTATTTATACTACAAACAAAAGGGGTAAAATGACCCATCCGCCCTTGCTTCTTGTGCCAACCTTGAAGAGTAGTTTATTACACATTAATACCTCTCTTCACACATAAAAACGTTTAGGTCCTTGGTTGGTTCAATCACCAACTCACACACGTCCATTTGCATGAACAAAGCTTGGAGTTCTTGTAATTCCCGAGCTTGGCTTCGTGTGAAAGGCCGTGTACCTGTGGAGGCTGCCCCAACCGTATCAATATCAATGTCATAGTTTACTATGTTCAAAAGAAGGCCAAGTTGCAAATGTAACAACAATACAGATACACAATAGTCAACAGTTTATTCAAAGTATACTTTGATAAAACCTATAGAAGGTATTATTCACAACACAAGGCTGAAGTACTATCATCGCAAGAGGACAAGTTGCTTAAAATAAGGAATATTTAATCAACATCATCAAAGGTTTTAACATTCCAGCTGGCCTACTTTGGCTTTTGGTCGATGAACTGTACATTGCAGTCAATTCTGATGGTGAATTTCATTAGGTGTTGGCTGTTGTTAGTCTAAAAGAGAGGCGTATCCAAGTTTATGACTCGATGTTGGACAAGAGATGTAGTTGTTTTGAGTCATCGTTCGAGATACAAAAGTTGACCATAATGTTGCCTAGTTATTATCATATAAGTGGCTTTATGTCCTAAAAGATTCATAATGATTGTTCAACGATTGAAGCATACCAAGATAAAATGGGTGATAACCACTCCAAAGAAAATTTCTACACACTGCAACTATCTTCTTCAACATACCCCTAGGAAGTAGGAAAACGGTACACCAGTACACATGTAAATGCCTTAGTACTGAATTGATTAGTTGGGTCCTCTCAACATATGAAAATTTCATGCTTACCCATCTATGTTTTCTAAAAACCAGTCTTTCTGTTAGCATTTCACAATCCTTGCCTGATAGCTTGTCTGGTGATATTGGAATCCTAAGATATTTAAAAAGGAGTTTGCCAAGGCAATGTCCAGTCATCTCACATATATCTTGCAACACCTGTGAATTCATGTTTTTTCAAAAGATGCTACACTTTTTGAATTAGTTGACAATCCTAAGCTGCTAAAAGGTACTCAAACCCCTCAATATGAGTATAATTGTAACTAATTCCCTTTTATAGAACACCAACATATCATCTGCAAAACATAAGTGATTTACTTTCAGTTGTTTACACTTAGTGTGAAATATAAACCCTTCCATTATGGCTACTCAATCCATTACCCTATAGAAGTACTCTATGCATACTACAAATAATAGTATGGAGAGATGCACCTTGTCTAATCCCTCTCTTGCATTGTATGTTTCCATAAACTCTAATATTTAAAACTATCATGTATTAAGGAGTAGTGATGCATTCCATGACCATTTTAATGAAACCATAAGGGAAAATTTACCAGTAGAGTATTTCTTCAACAAATTTCCATTCTACAGTATTATAAGCTTTTCTTAGATCAGTTTTAATTAACCTCTTTGTAATGTATTTTCTATTGTATAACCTGGCCAAGTTCTTAAATATCATGATATTTTGTACTATAGATCTTCTAGATACAAATGCACTCTGATTACTAGATAATATTCAAAATAATACTTTTTGAAGTCTTTTTGTAACTCCCTGAGAGTACACCCTAGGCTTCACACGGTGATTACAGTCCTGAGGGACCACAAGCTAACCCATGTACTGGTACCTACTGTGAGTACTAAATAAAATTGATAATACTGATATTACTAAATTTAATTCATAAATTTACTAAAGTTTGTAACACAAAAACTGATAATACTAATAAACATGTGACAATCACAATTGGAAAACTGAAAACAGACTAACAACCTATACTAGTTTGAAAGCCTCTACTTACTAACATGGAGATAATGGGACAAACCCCTATCTAACTCTGACTGAATAGAAAATACTGACACTAATGAAATAACTGAGATAAATAAACTGTGTCCTCAAAATATAAGGATTCACCACTGCTACAACTGATAATTTGGAATGTCTATACACGATTCGGGAACTAAGCATCCAAACCTATGATATGATACATCATAACACAAGAAACAAGTATTTGATCAGTAATTTAAATGTACTGGTATGGTAAATGAGGTAGGCTAATATGCATGGTTTCATGAGCATAAGTAATAGATGTCTGAATGAATAACATGAAGTACTGAACAGAATGCATAAAATCTATAAATACTGAGGATGTATAAAATATGTAAATACTGAGGATGCATAGAATTTGTAAATACTGAGGATGCATGGAATCTATAAATACTGAGGATGCATGACCAAGCATAAAACATGTTCTCAATATAAGATGAAATCTAAAATACTGAAATCTGAATACTGAATAACTGATATTTGTATGCTATGGTCAAGCAAAACTTAAACTAAATTACTAAGTAGATTACTGGACTGAGACTGTGGGAGCTATCATCTAACCAACATGCCCCAATAAGAGAAAATTAGGGTCCAACCTATGACCATAGTTGAAAGGGTATCAGTACCATGCCACGGGAATTAACACTGGCTGTGTGGATCCACTAAAGTGTTATCTTAAAGGACTAAGGGTCACCATCAACTGGCAGGGTCCTACCGAGATATATGTCAACCCTCAACTGGAAGGTTAAAGTCTCAACCTACACTGGCTTTGTAGTTTTGTAACGCAGGAACTGCAACTAAAGGTCACACCCTCAACTGGTAGGTCAGCCACCATCCCTGGATTCGCTCGGTGCTAAATCCTACTCCCAACTAAACTTACTCAGAATACTGAACTGTTCTAAGTTAAACTGATTATGATATCTGACTAAACTGATAATGCTCATAACATGTCTGAAGCTATTCTGAAAATACTCAGACTAAGTAAACAACTATGTTTTCGAGTATTAATAACCCCCAAGACTCGATAGAAAAAATAGCAAAATAGTACTAAAGCTTTGTGGACATAATATGAAAGCATTTATCCAAAATCCATTCTTGTAGGCATTTTATCAAACACTTGATATTAATAGTTTAAGCTAATCATGGGAGTAGTTTAATGCTGGTAGTAATAGCATGATTTCAACACCAACATCATTAATTATGATTAAAATCAGCGAATAACATTATTCAAACCTTTGGGGTTTAATAATAACATCAATATCATGTGAACATGGCATAGAATTATAATTCATGGGAGTTCATGGTTAAAATCACAATTAAAATCACAATAACTTATAAAGATCATAACTTTAAATTTAAAAGTGGATACATGGACTCCATGGGTGAAAAGAACCCATGGATGAACACTTAACATACTTGAGTTGATGAATTCGTGAGAGCTCTTTGGGTTTTTCTTGGGATTTGATCTTGAATCTTGAAGACTAGGGTTTTGTACTTGAAAGATAATTAACTTTTTGAAGAGGATTCATGAGTAATGGGGCACATAATGCCCCTTTAGGGTGTTAATTGTGTGTTTTTATCGGATTTAGGCTTTGGGAAATGACCAAATAGTCCCTGGAATTTAAATCACAAAACTGGAAATCTTGATTTTTGGCACCAACACAACACGATGGTTATCGCGTTGGGCCACTAGAAAAGGACAATCATCATTTTGTCCAACGGCGCGACGCAGTGCTATTGCTTTGCGCCACTGGAAAGTAACAACTCCGAACTGGAACCTTGGCATGATGTGATGCTATCGCGGTGCCTTACTGAACATGAAAATGCTCCTTGGGAAATGTGGCATTATCACGATAGACCAATAGAAAAGTACGAATGTGATTTGGCCACCTCCGAGTGCGGCCCTATCGGGTTGGGCAACTATTTTCACTAAAAGTGCCATAACTTCTCACCCGAGTATTAGATTTAGGTAAAATTGGTATCGTTGGAAAAATAATTAAATTTTCTATCATTTGGTGGGTCTTGAGCTGAAAAATTCTGAGTATAAAAAAGATATGCTCATTTGAACTTGTCTATAGCAACATTCTTCTCAAAAACTCAATCGGTAAGGAATATTCTGATTTGTGTAATAGATAGGAGTTATTTGAGGTCTCAAGATACATCAAACTCACTCATAAAACTGCAAATGAATTATAATGTAATATGTATGAGGTTGAAACATGTCTCCAACATTGGTTTGAATTTTTGGGGTATTATAATATCTCCCCCTTGGGATCATTTATCCTCTAATGAGATTGGTTAAGCTGAAAGCACTAAGGAATTTAGGTTACATGCTGAATATACATGATGAAAATGTGATTACATGACTGAGTATGAAATATAACAAATGACTGAATTGGTTCTGTGAATGCATGATTGACATGAGAATGATATGTAGCTGAAACTGAGCATGGAAAAAAGAAATTCTATGAAGATCGTTACCTTAAGATAAATTTGCATTTGCGGAGAAAAGATGAGGGTACTTGGTTCGCATATCTGGTTCTGCTTCCCAAGTGTCTCCCTTAACGGACTAATTCAGCCAAAGAACTTTGACTAGGGGAACTTCTTTGTTCTTTAGTCTACGAATTTGTCGATCGAGGATCTCGGCTGAAATTTCTTCGTAAGAAAGGTTGTTCAGAATATTTACGCTTTCTAAGGGAAAAACTTCAGCTGGGTCACCAATACACTTCTTTAACAAAGAGATATGGAATACTGGGTACACTGATGCTAAGTCTGCAGGCAACTCAAGCTCATAAGCCACATTTGCAAAATAGCTCAACACTCTATAAGGGCTATCATACCGGGGACTAAGCTTCCCCTTCTTACCAAATGTCTTTACTCCCTTTATGGGAGAGATCTTTAGATATTCTAAGTCACCAATATCAAACTAAAGATCATTTCTCCTCACATCTGCATAAGATTTCTATCGACTTTAGGCTGACTTAAGCCTCTCCCTGATCAACTGAACTTTCTCTAAAGCATCAAACACCAAGTCTGGCCTCACCTACCTCATACCAACCAATCAGAGATCTATATCTCTTTCTATATAAGGCCTCAAACGGAGCCATCTGAATACTGGCATGATAGCTGTTATTATACGCGAATTCAGTCAAAGGCAAGTGGTCATCCCAACTACCCTTAAACTCAACTACATATGCTCTCAACATATCCTCAAGGGTCTGAATGGTCCTCTTTTGCTGACCATCTGTCTGAGGGTGAAAGGTTGTACTGAGGTGAACTTGGGTACCAAGACCCTTTTGAAAAGCTTTCCAAAAGTGAGAGGTAAACTGAGTACCTTTGTTTGAAATGATGGACAACGGAACACCATGCAATGTAACCAATTCTCTAATATATATATCTTGGCATAGTCCTCAGCTGAATAAGAAGTATGGACAAGCAAGAAATGGGCTGATTTGGTCATCCTGTCTATAATGAACCAAATTAAATCACGCTATTGACGAGTACGAGAAAAACGTAACATAAAATCCATGTTCACTTTCCTCCACTTCCAAGTGGGAATACTGAACTCCTGTATAGACCCACTAGCCTTCAGATGCTCAATCTTAACCTATTGATAAGTGGAGCACTTTAGCCATAAACTCTATAATATCTCTCTTCATCCCACTCCACCAATATATTTCCCATAAATTGCGGTATATCTTTGTGGCCCCTGGATGAATCAAGCAACGTGCACAATGTGCTTCTACAAGAATTCACTATCTCAGCTCATCAACACACGACACGCATAGTCTACCCTGGCAATACAACATAATATATCCGTATTGAGAGAAAACCTCTACTTTTTTATCTCTAACTGACTTATTCAGCTTCATCAAACTAGGATCCCTATCTTGCTATTCTTTTACTTTAGAAACCAAGGAAGATCACGAACTCTTCTGAACCCAAATGCTACCCTCAGCTGAATCAACCAAACAAACACCTAACCTGGCAAGCTGATGAAATTCCTGAACTAACTTCTTTTTGTCATCCTCAACATAAGCAACACTACCCATAGAAAATCTACTTAGGGCATCTTCCACTACATTGGCCTTACCTGGGTGATACAAAATACTTATATCATAATCATTCAATAATTCTGACCATCTCCTCTAATGCAGGTTCAAATCCTTTTGCAAAAAAACATACTAAAAGCTTTTGTGATCTGTGAACATATCAATATGAACCCTATACAAATAGTGCCTCAAAATCTTTAAGGAAAAAACAATAAATACTAACTCTAGATCATGGGTAGGGTAATTCTTTTTATAGGGCTTAATATGTCTAGAGGAATAGGACACAACCTTACCCTTCTGCATTAAAACACACCCCAAACCAACTCTAGAAGCATCACAGTACACAACAAACCCATCTGAACCATCTGGTAACGTCAAAACTAGGGTTGTGGTGAGTTGAGTCTTCAATTTCTAAAATCTTTTCTAACAAGAATCTGACCACTAAAACTTAACCTTCTTTTGAGTCAACCTGGACATAGGGATGCAATATAAGAGAAACCTTTAATAAACTATCGGTAATAGCTAGCCAAACCAAAGAAACTCCTGATATCTGATGGAGAGATGGGTCTGGGCTAGTTTCTCACCGCTTTGGTCTTTTGAGGATCAACTCTAATGCCATCACCAAAGATAATATTGCCAAGAAAAGCTATTGATCTTAGCCAAAATTCGCACTTACTAATTTAGCAAACAACTGATGGGCTCTAAGAGTCTGCAATACTATTCTGAGGTGGTTTGCACGATCATTTTCGTTAAGGGAGTAGACAAGAATGTCATCAATAAAAACTATGATGAACATATTAAAGAACTGATTGTACACTCGGTTCATTAAGTCCATGAAGGTTTCTGGGGCATTAGTGAGACCAAAGAACATGACTAGAAACTCGAACATTCTCTGAGTCTAAGCTGATGATAGCCGAATCTGAGGTCTATCTTAGAAAAATAACTGGCACCTTGAAGTAGGTCGAACAATTCATTGATTCTGGGAAGTGAATATTTGTTCTTGATTGTGACTTTGTTCAACTGACAGTAGTCGATACACATTCTAAGAAAACTATCTTTCTTACACATAAATAGGACTGGTGCACCCCACGGGGAAATGCTGGACCTAATGAATCTCTTATCTAGGAAATCTCTCAACTATTCTTTTACCTTTTTGAAATTGGCTGGAGCCATTCTGTATTGTGGAATAGAGATAGGCTGTGTATCTGGGAGAAGGTCTATTCCGATGTTAATTTTCCTTTTGGGAGAAACTCCCGGAAGATCTTCAGGGAACACATCTAGAAATTCCCTCACTACTAAAACTGACTCAAGATTTGAAGTCTCAGAATTAGAGTCCTTGTCTCAAACAAGATGATAAATACACCCCTTGGATATCATTTTTCTCGCTATAAGGAATGGAACAAGCTAACCCCTAAGCGCTGTAGTACTACCCCTCTATTCAAGGACAAGTTCATTTGGAAACTAAAAATAAACTACTCTGTTTCTACAATAAATTGAAGCATAGCATGAGTGAAGCCAATCCATGTCGAGAATGACATCAAAATCCATCATCTCTAACTCCACAAGATCAACTAAAGTGACTTTTTGGGATATTGTGGCCGGATAGTTTCTTTATACCTGCCTTACTATAATAGAGACACATACTGGGGTAGACACTGAAAAAGGTTCTGCTAAGATTTTGAGACTAACTCTGAAGTTGACGTCTATATAAGGGGTTACAAAAGAAAGAGAAGCTCCACTTCTCCAGGGTCTAGTAAAGCATAAACATATAAATGAAAGACTAATAGCATACTAGTAACTACGTAAGGAGAACTTTCCTGATCTTGTCGGGACTGAAGTGCATAGATCCTGTTTTGACGATGACCACTAGTAGCACTGGAAGCGACACCTTGCTGAGTCGAGCGGTCGGCTAGAACTGGGGGACGACTGGACTGACCCTGTTGACCACTCTTTGGACAATCCCTAACTCGGTGGCCTGGCTTGTTATACCCAAAACATATATCACAATTGTATTTACAAATACCCTTATGGTTTCTACCATATTTTTTAGAAAGATGATTCATATGACCACTGTGTACACAACCTTGGGACTTAGAGCCTGGCGTTAGCCCTATTATTATTTTTAAATTTGGGTACTGGTGCACTAGTTTAAGATAGATCTTGGACTAAAGTTTTCTGACAGAACGGATGACGATTACCATCTTCTAACTTCGGCTGAGCAAAACTGAAACTACCTATTCTAGTACTCTTGTTTTGTCTCTCTCTCCTTAATCTTCTACTCCTCAATCTGTTGAGCATGGACCATAAGCCTAGACAAGTCTATCTCCTTTATCAACATTGTAGTCTTGCACTCATTGACCACACTGTCAAATACCCTAGATACAAACTTTCTCATCTTAGACCTGCTATCAGCTACCATATAAGAAGCATACCTAGATAACTGAGTAAACTTAAAGGAATACTCCTTCCCACTCATATTGCCCTGCCTCAAATTGATAAACTCTAACACTTTGGCTTTCCTCAGCTCCAATGGGAAGAATCTATCTAAGAAGGCTATAGTAAACTCCTCCCACTCTAAAGGCCCTGCATCTGCACCTCTATTCCCTTTCCATTACATAAAATAGGTATGGGCTACATCCTGTAGCTGGTAACCAGCCAATTCAGCACTCTCACTAAAAGTCATCCCCATAATGTCTAATACCTTGAGGACCATGTCTAAGAATTCCTGTGGATCCTCTACAGATTTGGATTCCAAAATAGAGAAGGATATATTTGGGTAAATTCCCAAATCCTACCTGCGGCAGTATTGGACACTGGGTTAGCGAAAATAGCAGCTGGCTGAATATTTTGAGCCGCTAAAGAGTGAGCTAGAGTAGTGAATGCAGTTTTGAATTCAGCATGAGAAATATGCTCATTCAGGGGATCTTCCTGAACGGGTGAAGGTGCTGGCTGGTTCACATTTCTTCTTCCATTTCTCATTTTAGGAGGTAACGAAAGAGAAAATAGATTAGACAGAAAGTTTTACATGAGCTCATGATTAGTCACATGACATGAACATTGAAAGAAGGGAAAATTTTCTTAAAATTCCTCATAGACTATTGTCCATAAGTGTGGCGCACTTCACACCCATGTATAGGACTCTACTTGACGCGACTTTCAGAATTCCTAGGACACTATAAAATGTTAGGCTCTGATACCAAGTTTTTAATGCCCCAAGAGTACACCCTGGGCATCACACGGTGCTTAAAGTCCTGAGGAACCACAAGCTAACCCATGAGCTGGTACCTGCTGTGAGAACTGAATAAAACTGATACCAAAAGGTCATATGTGGAATCTAATTGAGGAATTCCATAAGGTTTTAATTCATAAATCTAATAAAGTCTATAACACAAAAACTGATACTACTGATAAACGTATGACAATGACAACTGAAAAACTGAAAACTGACTAACTGTCTGTACTAGTCTAAAAGCCTCTACTGACTGACTATGGAGTTGATAGGACAAATCTCCATCTAACTTGAACTAAATAGTAAATACTAAAACTGATGAAATAACTGAGATAAATAAACCATATCCTTAAAATATGAGGACTCACCACTTCTACGACTGATAATCTGGAATGTCTATGCATGATCTACAAACTGAGCATCTAAACTTATGATATGATACATCATATCACAAGAAACAAGTATATGATTAGTACTTTAAATTTACTGGTATGCTAAATAAGGTTGGCTGATATGCATGGTTTCATTGGCATGAGTAATAGCTATCTGAATAAATAACATGAGTAATGAACATAATGCATGAAATCTATAAATTATGAGGATGCATGGAATTTGTAAATACTGAGGATGCATGTAATCTATAAATACTGAGGATGCATGAAATCTATAAATACTAAGGATGCATGACCAATCATAAAATATCTTCTAAATATAATTTAAAATCTGAATACTGAATAACTGATATTTGTATACTATGGTCAAGAAAAATTGAAACTGAATTACTAAAATGATTACTAGACTGAGATTGTGGAGCTATCATCTAACCGACATTCCCTAATATAAGAAAATTGGGGTCAAACCTATGACCCTAGTTGGAAGAGTGTCAGTACTGTCCCACGGGTACTACCATAGGCTGTGTGGATCCACTAAAATATTATCCCAAAGGGCTGGTCGGCCTTGGCCGTTTTGATTCGGAGGATTTGGAATTTGCGGTCTTTGGGTTAATGGAGCTTGGAATGGAGGGTTCGGATTTAGTGGAGGTACTTGGCGTCCAAATCCCTCTTGTGGAATTGGAGGGGCTTGGAAATGTAGTGGTCTAGTGGGGTCTCGGTTTGGAGGAAAATAGGTAGTTTGGCTTGCGGTATTTAGTGGAGCTTGGGGTGCATTTAGCATTTGGTGGACTGTTTCGGGGGTGATGGTTGCGGAGGAGGTCCTATCATGACCATTGGTAGATACATGCAGAGGAGTAGAAGGACGAGAGTTCCTTTGACTCTCCACTTGTTCTAATCTCCCACTAATAGTCGACACTTCCCCCTTTATTGCTGCCAAGTCCCCTCTCACGGCCCCAAATTCCGAATTCAACCTTTCAAGTGTCCGGGTAACGGCCTCAAGAGTGACCCTCATAGAATCAAGGGCATTAGTATCCACAATATGAGACGTAGCTCCTTCCATTGTCACGATATTATCCGCTTTAGTTCACCACAAGTTCGGTTCCACAAGTGTTGTATAATTGGCTAGTAACCGTGAAATTTTAAGGTATGAGTAAGCTCTTATCCGGAATGGATTCTTGTTTGAAGACTCAAAGAATTCTTGCCGGACTAGAGTCAAAAATCAGCAATTCATTCAAACGAATAAAAGCACTCAAATAATCGTTGACACGAACAAACGGTTCAAGGAACTAGTTGACAACCTAGTAGGAATGTACTAGTTTGTTAATTAGTTCTAGGACCAAGTAAGGGAAAGCAAGGATCAACAATTAGCAACCAAAGAATATCCTAAGTTGAGCTTATAGTGACGTGGCAGCATGCAATGGTTCCACACGTTCTTCTTCTCTTTTTTTTTTTTGTTAATATTCACACAACTTGTTATAGTTTGCAAAGTGTTTTTGGTGGGAAAAATAAAATCTTGTAGTATTTCACCCTTTTCAAACTCAAGAAAGTGAGGTTTGGTTGACTAATCCCACAAAACAAGGCTCCTTGAATTAGGGAAAAGTGATTGACAAGACTAGAAGGTGATGGGTGCAAGTCTTTCACAACAACTTTATAGCTTGTCTTACAACTTGAGCACACAACAAGATGAACAAGTTCAAAAGATGAACACCTCAACAAACTTCATCAACTTCTTTAGCACATAAACATAACCACCAATTTTTTTTTTCTTTTGGTTATCAACAACACACAACTTTCGGCCACTTCAAGTCACTACACAATGTTCAACTTTTCAAGCTCAACTTTTGGATCTAGACACCTTAGTGTTGGTGAGAAAGAAACCAACACTAGAAACTCACTAAACAAGAAAAATAACACCTAGATCTAAACATACAACATCATTCTTGGTCTCAACTTTTAATGGACAGATTTTCAGAATTTCTTTTGGTGTTGTTTGTTTAAGCCGTGAACTAGCCCAAGATGGGTTATGTTGGAACACAACCGGTCTCGCTTTGATACCAAATGATACAAAATCAAACCAACAACACCAAGAGCTTCAAGTAGGCTCGGATTTCAGTCCAACAACACAAGAACAACAAGTTTAAGTTTCGGTTTTTCAGTCCAACAACACACAAACAACAAGATAGATAACAATGCTAGTGAATCGAAAAGAGCCCCACACGGCTTCACTAGACTTTAAGATAACAAAATCAACAACAACAACAAGATAAAGAAAGATAGATAACTTGACATATAACATTCAAGAAACTAAGAACCCTAACATCAAGAGAGGACCCTAAGTCTAATGAATATAAACACCAAGTTCTTACGAGGACCAAGAGGCACTCAACGACCTCAAAACCCTTGTTTCTAGCCAAAGAGACAACACAAGTATCCCTCTACTTGTGAGATAATAGGGGCGGCTTCTAAGAGTGAAGAGAGAGAGAAATGTTTAGTGTTTTTAGGTTACAAAAATCAGCATTCAAAAACTAAGGAATAACTCTCTAACATGTTCTATTTATACTACAAACAAAAGGGGTAAAATGACCCATCCGCCCTTGCTTCTTGTGCCAACCTTGAAGAGTAGTTTATTACACATTAAGACCTCTCTTCACACATAAAAACGTTTAGGTCCTTGGTTGGTTAAATCACCAACTCACACACGGCCATTTGCATGAACAAGGCTTGGAGTTCTTGTAATTCCCGAGCTTGGCTTCGTGTGAAAGGCCGTGTACCTGTGGAGGCTGCCCCAACCGTATCAGCCTGAATCCCCTTACCCCTTTAGATCTCACTCCTTTGTCTAGTGATCTCATGACCAGCTTAGATGGAAATAAAAGAGCCGAGGCAATGAAGAAAATGCATGAGACGGTGCGGATCAAGCTTGAAAAGAAGAACCAAGAGGTTGCAAAAAGGGTAAACAAAGGGAGAAGAAGGCTTGTGCTTGAACCCGGAGATTGGGTGTGGGTGCATCTTCGAAAGGATCGGTTTCCAGCTCAAAGGAAGTCCAAATTGCTGCCAAGGGGTGATGGTCCTTTCCAATTACTTGAGAGAATCAATGACAACGCCTACAAGATTGACCTTCCACCGGAATATCAAGTGCACAACACTTTCAACGTTGGTGATCTCTCCCTCGTGGATGCGGTTGAAGATGACCAAATGCTGAATTTGAGGTCAAATTCCTCTCAAGATGGAGAGGATGATACGGTTGGGGCAGCCTCCATAGGTACACGGCCTTTCACACGAAGCCAAGCTCGGGAATTACAAGAACTCCAAGCTTTGTTCATGCAAATGGCCGTGTGTGAGTTGGTGATTGAACCAACCAAGGACCTAAACGTTTTTATGTGTGAAGAGAGTTCTTAATGTGTAATAAACTACTCTTCAAGGTTGGCACAAGAATCAAGGGCGGATGGGTCATTTTACCCCTTTTGTTTGTAGTATAAATAGAACATGTTGGAGAGTTATTCCTTAGTTTTTGAATGCTGATTTTGTAACCTAAAAACACTAAACATTTCGTCTCTCTTCCACTCTTAGAAGCCGTCCCTATTATCTCACAAGTAGAGGGATACTTGTGTTGTCTCTTTGGCTAGAAACAAGGGTTTTGAGGTCGTTGAGTGCCTCTTGGTCCTCGTAAGAACTTGGTGTTTATATTCATTAGACTTAGGGTACTCTCTTGATGTAGGGTTCTTAGTTTTTTTGAATGTTATATGTCAAGTTATCTATCTTTCTTTATCTTGTTGTTGTTGTTGATTTTGTTATCTTAAAGTCTAGTGAAGCCGTGTGGGGCTCTTTTCGATTCACTAGCATTGTTATCTATCTTGTTGTTCTTGTGTTGTTGGACTGAAAAACCGAAACTTAAACTTGTTGTTCTTGTGTTGTTGGACTGAAATCCGAGCTTACTTGAAGCTCTTGGTCTTGTTGGTTTGATTTCGTATCAAAGTCAATATTACAACTACTATCTATCAGATTCATGCAATTTGTCAGCAAGTGATTATCATGCCACTAATGCTAATGCCATAAAAAGATCCACAAAGTTCACACATATATACATTCACATAGTGCTAAAACACAACAATTGGAGGGGTATTAGTTTTCTCAAAAATCAATGAAATACATGATTAGGACCTTAAATACTTAAGATCTCCTAATTACACAAAAAACAAAACATACTATAGCACAAAACACAATACTATACAAATTATCCTAGACATGCCAGTTCTACAACTATATCACGATCGATAGGAAGAGAAGCACAATAACAAAAACCCACAACGACTATGGTATATATCACCCCAACTAAAAATTTATGCACTATTCTTAATGCCCTAAAATAATATAAAACAATGGGAATGAGAACATACCTAGGATGCACTATGCACCTATGTTGTGAGCATCCCCAGATAGGGGAATATCTGCTGGCAGATATGGTGGTAGCGGCGGTGCTCTACTAGATAAAGCATCCACTGCTATAGCTGCACGCCTCTACCTATCAATGAATGTAATCTCTATTGAATCATATATATCCCTTTTAACAGCCTGGTCATATGGCATATTAGGATCCTACAAGTCTTCTATGCGACCTCTCTTAGCCACAACTACTGGGATCTCCTTATCACCCTCTGTGAAGAAATCAAACTATCCTAGTATGAGAAAAAGGGTAATATCTAGACCACTGGGGGTAAAACTGAGGGAGTGACTGATATATGACTCTCTATAAAAGAGCGTACCTCTACTCATAATATATCTAAATCTTCCCTTATCTGGCCTAATTTGATGCATATGTCTCTGTGAATCGGGTTGTAGCCTATATCTTAAACTCATCTAGATGTGTCTGGAAGTCAGTACATAGCTCAGATAGTGAAGCTCTCTATGTGGACTCCTATCTAGCCTCTGCCTACTCAAATTTAGTTCTAACCCCTAATATCAGCTTTTTGTAGAAGGTAGTCATCTCTATCTCAACAACTCTTAATCGAACATCAGTGGACCTCTGGCGGTCCACTAAGATCTATATAAAAACTCACTTGATATAGTAATCATACATATAGTAGGAGCTATTATGGATGAACGAGTAGGCTGTAACGATACACCAACCAACTCTGAGGTTGAAGCCAAGGCTGATGAAGAAGTAGTGATACGAAATCAAACCAACAACACCAAGAGCTTCAAGTAGGCTCGGATTTCAGTCCAACAACACAAGAACAACAAGTTTAAGTTTCGGTTTTTCAGTCCAACAACACAAGAACAACAAGATAGATAACAATGCTAGTGAATCGAAAAGAGCCCCACACGGCTTCACTAGACTTTAAGATAACAAAATCAACAACAACAACAAGATAAAGAAAGATAGATAACTTGACATATAACATTCAAGAAACTAAGAACCCTACATCAAGAGAGGACCCTAAGTCTAATGAATATAAACACCAAGTTCTTACGAGGACCAAGAGGCACTCAACGACCTCAAAACCCTTGTTTCTAGCCAAAGAGACAACACAAGTATCCCTCTACTTGTGAGATAGTAGGGACGGCTTCTAAGAGTGGAAGAGAGACGAAATGTTTAGTGTTTTTAGGTTACAAAATCAGCATTCAAAAACTAAGGAATAACTCTCCAACATGTTCTATTTATACTACAAACAAAAGGGGTAAAATGACCCATCCGCCCTTGCTTCTTGTGCCAACCTTGAAGAGTAGTTTATTACACATTAAGACCTCTCTTCACACATAAAAACGTTTAGGTCCTTGGTTGGTTCAATCACCAACTCACACACGGCCATTTGCATGAACAAGGCTTGGAGTTCTTGTAATTCCCGAGCTTGGCTTCGTGTGAAAGGCCGTGTACCTGTGGAGGCTGCCCCAACCGTATCATCCTCTCCATCTTGAGAGGAATTTGACCTCAAATTCAGCATTTGGTCATCTTCAACCGCATCCACGAGGGAGAGATCACCAACGTTGAAAGTGTTGTGCACTTGATATTCCGGTGGAAGGTCAATCTTGTAGGCGTTGTCATTGATTCTCTCAAGTACTTGGAAAGGACCATCACACCTTGGCAGCAATTTGGACTTCCTTTGAGCTGGAAACCGATCCTTTCGAAGATGCACCCACACCCAATCTCCAAGTTCAAGAACAAGCCTTCTTCTCCCTTTGTTTACCCTTTTTGCAACCTCTTGGTTCTTCTTTTCAAGCTTGATCCGCACCGTCTCATGCATTTTCTTCATTGCCTCGGCTCTTTTATTTCCATCTAAGCTGGTCATGAGATCACTAGACAAAGGAGTGAGATCTAAAGGGGTAAGGGTGTTCAGGTCGTAAACACATTTAAAGGGAGTTATTCCCGTGCTCGAATGTATTACCCGGTTGTATGAAAATTCCACCAAGGGTAGGTGATCTTCCCATGAAGTCAGTTTACCTTTAACCATAGAACGTAGCATAGACCCTAAGGTTCTATTTACTACCTCCATTTGGCCATCGGTTTGTGGGTGGCAAGACGTGGAGAAAAGTAACTTCGTTCCAAGCCTACCCCACATGGACTTCCAAAAGAGACTTAGGAACTTGGAGTCCCTATCGCTCACAATAGTCCTCGGTACCCCCGTGAAGCTTTACAACATGTTCAACAAATAATGAAGCTACACTACGAGCATCCTCGGTTTTAGCACATGGAATAAAATGAGCCATTTTAGAGAATCTATCAACAATAACAAAAATGCTATCTCGGCCCTTTCTAGTCCTTGGCAGCCCCAAAACAAAATCCATCGAAATGTCCAACCAAGGTATAAGGGGAGTAGGGAGTGGGGTGTATAATCCTTGAGGTAGGAGACGAGATTTCGCACTCCGGCAGGCCACGCATTGACTACAAATTTTAGTGACGTCTTTGCGCATTTTGGGCCAATAGAAGTTCTCCTCTAAGATTCCGAAGGTCTTGTCTACCCCAAAGTGCCCCATGAGGCCTCCGTCATGGGCCTCCCTCACAAATAATTCCCTCCAAGAACTAGAAGGAACACACAACCTCCTCTCTTTGAACAAATACCCATCGAACCGAGAGTAGGAGGAATGGTCATTCTCCTTAAGCCAACGGTCCCTTCCCCACTCTTCACATTCCCTAAAAATAGGAGCAAAGGTAGGATCCTCGGGATACAACAACCGCAAGCTCTCAAAACCCATCAATTTCGAAGACAAGGTAGCAACAAGCACATGCTTCCTAGACAAGGCATCGGCAACAACATTTTCCTTTCCCGTTTTGTAATGAATTACATAAGGGAAAGTCTCGATGAACTCAATCCACTTAGCATGACGCCTATTCAACTAGTCTTGGCTCTTAAGGTGTTTCAACGACTCATGATCCGTTCGTATCACAAACTCCTTAGGCCACAAATAATGTTGCCAATTTCCCAAAGCTCTAACAAGGGCGTACAACTCCAAATCATAAGTTGAGTAATTAAGAGTTGCCCCTTTGAGCTTTTCACTGAAATAAGTAGCGGGCTTACCTTCTTGCATCAAAACAGCCCCGATGCCAACCTTACTAGCATCACACTCTACTTCAAACATCTTATCAAAATCGGTCAATTGCAATAAAGGCGCCGAGATGAGCGTAGCTTTCAAGGCCTCAAAAGCCCTAGCCTGCTCATCACCCCATTTAAAGGGTCCGTCCTTTCTAATTACCTCGGTCAAGGGGGCTGCTATGGAACTAAATCCTTTGACAAACCTCCTATAAAAGCTTGCCAACCCGTGGAAACTTCGGATTTCTCCAATAGTTTTAGGGGTCGGCCAACTTCGAATAGAGTCTATCTTGGAATCGTCCACTTCCACACCCCTTGAGCTCACGACAAAACCCAAGAATATAACCTTATCAACACCAAAAGAACACTTCTCCATGTTGGCATACAGCTTCTCCTTTCGGAGCACATCAAACACACATCTCAAATGCATTACATGATCATCAATAGATTTACTATACACCAACACATCATCAAAGTAAACCACCACAAACTTTCCAATATAAGGCTTCATTACATGATTCATTAGCCTCATAAAGGTGCTAGGAGAATTGGTAAGGCCGAAGGGCATGACCAGCCACTCATATAGACCGAATTTGGTCTTGAATGCGGTCTTCCACTCATCACCGGGTTGCATGCGAATTTGGTGATAGCCACTCCTAAGGTCCACTTTAGAAAACAAACAAGATCCGTGGAGCTCATCTAACATATCATCTAGTCTAGGGATTGGATGACGATACCTTATAGTGATTTTGTTGATGGCTCTACAATCGACACACATGCGCCAAGTTCCGTCCTTCTTCGGTACCAAAAGCACCGGAACAGCACACGGACTCATGCTTTCCTTGATGTATCCCTTGTTGAGAAGCTCCTCAACTTGTCTTTCAAGCTCCTTAGTGTCCATGGGATCGCTCCTATAGGCCGGTTTGTTTGGAAGTTGTGAACCCGGCACCAAATCAATTTGGTGCTCAATTCCCCGAAGTGGGGGCAATCCTTGCGGAAGTTCTTGAGGAAATACATCTTCATACTCCTGCAACACACAAGAAATCAAAGGGGAAATGGAAGAATTAGTGGGGTTAGTATTAAAACAATGGGTCAAAAGTAACATCGTCTTGTTTTCATCATGGTCCACGAAGAGTTCTTTCCTCCTAGCCAACATCACTACGTTTTCCATCTCCCTTGTCGTTGGGACAGCCTCGGATGTCCCTACTTCCTCACCTACGGCATCCCCCCCCTTTTCTCCCTTTCCGGATTCCTTCCCCTTTCCCTTCAACTCTCTCATCTTTTGATGCCACTCATTTACTTGGGAGGGTGAAAGAGGATGAAGTGTGACCTTTCGGCCATCCTTCTCAAGCGTATACCGGTTGGACCTCCCATCGTGTTTTGTAGACCTATCATATTGCCATGGTCTACCTAACAACAAGTGACATGCTTGCATTGGGATTACGTCACAAAGCACTTCATCGTGGTAGTTTCCCACCTTAAACCGAATCACACATTGCCTTGTGACCTTTAATTCACCACAATCGTTCAACCATTGTAGCTTGTAAGGACTAGTGTGTAGTGTAGTTGGTAGCTTCAAGAAATTTACCATAGCATGGCTCGCAACATTTGTACAACTACCACTATCAATCACCAAGGTGCACACACTCCCCTTTACAAGACACTTAGTATGGAATAGATTTTCCCTTTGACTCGGGTCATCTATCGCCTTACTAATCATGACACGTCTAACCACAAAGTTTGGAACCACACACTCCCCTTCTTGTGGATAGACATCTTCACTACCATCTACTTGATCATCATTCGGCCCATTTTCATCTCTCTCTCCATCTTGAGGCTCGGCCTCATCCTCCCCCCTTTCGGAAACCACCTCCTCACCAAGGTATTACACTTTCCCTTCTCGTAGGATCACATTGCGCCGGTTCGGACATTCATTGGCCTTATGCCCCCAACCTTGGCACTTGAAGCATTGGAACCCCTTTGGGTTGGGATATTTGTGAGCCTCCGGTTTCGGAGGGAATTTAGGGACTGTTTTGGACTCGAGCAGCTTCGTAGGGGCGGGTTGGTCCTTGTTTTTGGGCCAACCCGAGGGGGTTTGTACCCTTGCCTTGAAGGATGATCTCTCCTTAAGTTCCCTTTCAATCTCAAGGGCCGCTTGGAATATACCGTCAATGGTTTCAAACCGATGAAGGGTCAAATGAGTGGAGATCTCTTTGTTCAACCCACACTTGAACCGGAGGATGTTGTGACTGATTTGCTCCCCACGATGATTAAGTTTCAAGATGAGTTGTTGGAACTCGTCAAAATAGGCCATCACACTCTTGCCTCCTTGCCGCAAGACATATAATATAGCAAGCAACTCATGACGATATCTCTCGGGAAGGTATCGTTGTCTCATCAAATACCTCAACCGATACCAAGGTGGTGGCTGCCCATTAACTAATTCATTACCAAATCGTTTAACATACTCCCACCAAGTGTTAGCATAGCCCTCGAGGTGAGCTATAGCGTAGCAACTCTTCTTTTCTTCCGAGATGTCATTAACTTGGAAAACTTTGTCACAAGCCGATTCCCAAGTTAAGAAGGTCTCGGGGTCACTTTCACCCTTAAAGATGGGTAGGCTCAACTTGATGGTGTTGATGCCTACGTCTCTCTCTTGGTGTCGGTTTCCCCTATCTCCATACCCCCGGTATCTCCTAGGTTCTCCTCGACCCCCTCTTATCTCCTCCTCCCTCATATAAGCATCATCAAAGGCTTCATCTCCTTCATACTTCTCTCTACCATATCCTTCAAAGTGGGCTGGTCGGCCTTGGCCGTTTTGATTCGGAGGATTTGGAATTTGCGTTCTTTGGGTTAATGGAGCTTGGAATGGAGGGTTCGGATTTAGTGGAGGTACTTGGCGTCCAAATCCCTCTTGTGGAATTGGAGGGGCTTGGAAATGTAGTGGTCTAGTGGGGTCTCGGTTTGGAGGAAAATAGGTAGTTTGGCTTGCGGTATTTAGTGGAGCTTGGGGTGCATTTAGCATTTTGTGGACTGTTTCGGGGGTGATGGTTGCGGAGGAGGTCCTATCATGACCATTGGTAGATACATGTAGAGGAGTAGAAGGACGAGAGTTCCTTTGACTCTCCACTTGTTCTAATCTCCCACTAATAGTCGACATTTCCCCCTTTATTGCTGCCAAGTCCCCTCTCACGGCCCCAAATTCCGAATTCAACCTTTCAAGTGTCCGGGTAACGGCCTCAAGAGTGACCCTCATAGAATCAAGGGCATTAGTATCCACATTATGAGACGTAGCTCCTTCCATTGTCAAGGTATTATCCGCTTTAGTTCACCACAAGTTCGTGTTCCACAAGTGTTGTATAATTGGCTAGTAACCGTGAAATTTTTAAGGTATGAGTAAGCTCTTATCCGGAATGGATTCTTGTTTGAAGACTCAAAGAATTCTTGCCGGACTAGAGTCAAAAATCAGCAATTCATTCAAAAGAATAAAAGTACTCAAATAATCGTTGACACGAACAAACGGTTCAAGGAACTAGTTGACAACCTAGTAGGAATGCAATAGTTTGTTAATTAGTTCTAGGACCAAGTAAGGGAAACCAAGGATCAACAATTAGCAACCAAAGAATATCCTAAGTTGAGCTTATAGTGACGTGGCAGCATGCAATGGTCCACACGTTCTTCTTCTCCTTTTTTTTTTTTTTTGTTAATATTCACACAACTTGTTATAGTTTGCAAAGTGTTTTTGGTGGGAAAAATAAAATCTTGTAGTATTTCACCCTTTTCAAACTCAAGAAAGTGAGGTTTGGTTGACTAATCCCACAAAACAAGGCTCCTTGAATTAGGGAAAAGTGATTGACAAGACTATATAAGGTGATGGGTGCAAGTCTTTCACAACAACTTTATAGCTTGTCTTACAACTTGAGCACACAACAAGATGAACAAGATGAACAAGTTAAAAAGATGAACACCTCAACAAACTTCATCAACTTCTTTAGCACATAAACACACAACCACCGATTTTACTTTTGGTTATCAACAACACACAACTTTCGGCCACTTCAAGTCACTACAACAATGTTCAAGTTTTCAAGCTCAACTTTTGGATCTAGACACCTTAGTGTTGGTGAGAAAGAAACCAACACTAGAAACTCACTAAACAAGCAAAATAACACCTAGATCTAAACATACAACATCATTCTCGGTTTCAACTTTTAATGGACAGATTTTCAGAATTTCTTTTTGGTGTTGTTTGTTTAAGCCGTGAACTAGCCCAAGATGGGTTATGTTGGAACACAACCGGTCTCGCTTTGATACCAAATGATACGAAATCAAACCAACAACACCAAGAGCTTCAAGTAGGCTCGGATTTCAGTCCAACAACACAAGAACAACAAGTTTAAGTTTCGGTTTTTCAGTCCAACAACACAAGAACAACAAGATAGATAACAATGCTAGTGAATCGAAAAGAGCCCCCCACGGCTTCACTAGACTTTAAGATAACAAAATCAACAACAACAACAAGATAAATAAAGATAGATAACTTGACATATAACATTCAAGAAACTAAGAACCCTACATTAAGAGAGGACCCTAAGTCTAATGAATATAAACACCAAGTTCTTACGAGGACCAAGAGGTACTCAACGACCTCAAAACCCTTGTTTCTAGCCAAAGAGACAACACAAGTATCCCTTCACTTGTGAGATAATAGGGACGGCTTCTAAGAGTGGAAGAGAGACGAAATGTTTAGTGTTTTTAGGTTACAAAATCAGCATTCAAAAACTAAGGAATAACTCTCCAACATGTTCTATTTATACTACAAACAAAAGGGGTAAAATGACCCATCCGCCCTTGCTTCTTGTGCCAACCTTGAAGAGTAGTTTATTACACATTAAGACCTCTCTTCACACATAAAAACGTTTAGGTCTTTGGTTGGTTCAATCACCAACTCACACATGGCCATTTGCATGAACAAAGCTTGGAGTTCTTGTAATTCCCGAGCTTGGCTTCGTGTGAAAGGCCGTGTACCTGTGGAGGCTGCCCCAACCGTATCAAGTAGCCTATAATACCCCGTACTTTTTCCTAGCATAAATTCATCTCTAGAATGTTAAGGGATAGCTTCCAAAATTAATACCATTTATTTCGTGTGGAATTCCTTAGATTTAAATCATCCATTACGTAGGAAATTGAATTAGCTTTCCAACGATATAAGATTCACATAAATTTGATAACCGGGTAAGAAGTTATGGCTATTTTAAGTGCCAGTCATAAATTTTGGTCAATAGCGCATCGCATAGCTGGTTTAAATGATGATTTTCAATTTCCAGTGGCCCTCCGCAATAATGGAACGTCATGGAGAGGGTCAATTTCCCATTTGTCAATTTCCAGAGCTCCAGCGCGATAATGATGTATCGTGCCATTTGACAAAATAGCATTCCAAAGGGGCACCGCGATGTCTCCTTGTTGCAGAGTCTGCCCATTTTCCATTCGTCGATTTCCAATGAGCCACTGCGATAGTGGCGCATCGTGGTGGCCACCTAGTTTTCCAATTTCATATAAAAGCTTAAAGATGGTATTTTGGTCAATCCCCAGGGCCCCAATCCGTCCAAAACACCTCATTAATCATAGACTAAGGCACTTTATGCTTATTTCATCACTTTTCTCTTAAAAGCAAACCCTAGTTCATCAAACTTTCTCCCCAAGAAATCAAAAATTTCTCCATTAATCCTCCAAGACAATTCAAGATTGAGAATTTTCAATTCAAGAACGTTAATAAGTCATCTCCAAAACATCAATAAAGATCCAAGATTCAAGTTCTAGCATCTAGACCATCCAACAAGGTATGTGGGGTTATGAACGAGGATACTCATTTAATCCTTGTGCCCAAAACTTGCTTTTAATTACAAAAAGTTGATTAATTTTATATGATTTCCATGAAATTCAAGTTAGGGTTTATACCCATTCTTGTTGTTTACAAACTTATGAGATTTTCATTGATTTAGAAGTTGAATTACATGACTATATTCATATTTCTACGCATTATACAGTAATTTCCAGATTTAATGATGAATTATAAGTGTTTACATTATCAATCATGAATTTTTAGATGTTTTAACATGAGATTGATGCCATGGGTCATTATGCCCTAATTAAGATTTCTATTTCAAGATTATTTGTATTATAAGCACCCTTAGATAAGATTATTCTCATATTATTGATAAAGATTTGACCTTTTGGTCCTAAGCTAAGATAAAGAATCCATTTTGTTCATATAACTTGAGATTTAACCATGTTCTATTTTGAAGTGGATTTCTTAAGATTTTGAGCATAAGAATGGGAGTAGTATTTAGCACCGAGATGGATAAGTTACTATGGTTTCATACCCCAGAACTATGAGCCAACATAGGATTCAAATTATTCCTACTTCTATGTGGATGACTCAGATTGTGATCACATTACATAGAAGTTCTATTCTGATGGCAAGGGTAGAACAGCCCTACCTAACGGGGGCCAGTCGTGGGACTTCATGGATGCTCACATGGTGTATTTCGGTTAGAAGAACCTCCCAAAAGATGTCCCCTACTCTTAAAATAGCTTAATGACTAAAAGTTTTAAGATATACAAAATAAGTTTTCAAACTTCACTTAGCCTATGTGATTTGATAAATAGAACAAAAATACAGATTTCAGAACTAAGTATGATGACTCACAATATTTAGATTACATGTTTTATTACTCATGATTTTACTATCAGATTTCAGATTACCCAACCCCAAGTGAGTCATTTACATTTAGCATGCATGATTTTATAAGTTGTGATGATATTGTTTACTTATTGCATGCACCCCCATATACTCAGTACATCCTCAAAGTACTGATCCACATAAATGTATATGTTCTACATTGTCTCATAATATTGGTTCAGGTGCTCAGTAACAACAGCATGAGTTATGTACAAGCATCTTATCTTCATCCCTGTAGTTAGTGAGTCCTCATATTTTGAGGGCTTAGTTATTCAGATTTCCAGTTCATTAGTAGTTGTTCCCTTATTTATTTCAAATAGTTGAGTTATCTGGGGGGTTGTCCCAGTGACTCTCTAGATTCAGCTAGTAGAGGCTTGTCGAACTACTAGATTCAGATTTAGACCTTTGATTTACGATTCAGATTTTCAGTATTTTCTTTAACAGACTATTGAGATTAGTATGATTCAGATTTACCCAGATGATTCAGACAATTCTTCCGCATATATTATGATCTTTTATTTATATTTCCCCTATTTTGAGGTCCAGATTTAGAAAAGGCAGCCAGGGTTAGCTCAGGACTACTTGTAGTTTGGAGCACCGTGTGGCATCTCGAGAACAAGATTTTAGGGCATTACATAGCTGGTGTCCCCTCGACCAACGTACTTAAATTTGGAGCCTCTCTCTACTCCCCTATCTCCATGTTAATACAAATACCCACATTGCCTCTATGTTCATCATTAGGCTCTGTTCAAGCTATTGGTCCCTTATTCTAGGTCCTAGGTACTACAACTGTCTCTGCAGATCTCCTTAGAAGGTCAAGTTATGATAGACCCTTCATACTATTCGTCTACGCATAGTACATACCCTCTCATCTATGTCCGATATCTCAAGTACACTTGCCTCATTAAATAGTCTCTGAATCATGAAAGGAAATAATAGATTAGTTAAATCCCCTAATGCTCGGTCGTGGATCTCATGCCAGAGGATATCTGCAAAATTCATAGCATAACTAGCCATCATATAAGCAACCAGGAATGCTCCTTCCCAAGTCAGCAAATTATCCAAACCAGTAGGGATCAGTGGGTATATGATTAACAACCACCAAAACATGGACTTAAAGGTCAATGAAACCTTCTTGATTATATCATACCTCTCCATCCATGGGGTAGAATCACACAAAGGTGAAATATATTTGGTTATCCACCTATCCACTGTAACCCTCTCTTGTCAGCTATTCACTTATCCATCTCGACCCTCTGGTGTCTGTGCTTAGTCTCCTGTATAGTATGTCGATCACGTATGACTCTTAGTAAATAATCTCACTCAGCTATAAATACAAGAATAATGTAATATGGGCTAAAGATGACTCTCTGGATAGTCTACTAAAATATCAACTCTGACCCCTCTCCCAAGTGTGCAATCAAGTTGTGGCTACTCCATATGCCTCATCAATCATAGAAATTTGCATATGGTAATCTCTACTGTAGATTGGTATGATGCATAAAAATCATGTACCATAGCAGGGTTGTAATAAACGAGTGGTCTGGTCATCCACTCTAACTAATATCGATCAAAGTACGCCTACAACTATGGTAATTTCCTCAATCCCAATAGATCAATCCTGTAATCCTTATAGATAAGTCTCTAAGTCCTGATAGTATCTGAGATACGACTATCTATAACATAAACTTCCCGCATATCATCTACACACCACTTTGGAGGTACGTTTGTCCTATGCGTAGGTGCAGAACTGGACCCCTACTATAATAATGCATCTTTGGAAGCCTGCTCTATACCCTCTTTAGACTGGGGTACATCTGACTACTATACATATATGGCGGTACCCTCCTTATACTGGGGTACCATTGATGACTCCTTTTTCTAAGGATCCTCAAATGAATCCTGGGACCCCTCCTCAGATTGATGGTCTTGAGCTTCAACCTATGGAGTAGACTCAGAATCTATCTCCTCCTCCTTATCATCAGGTGGATGAGTGTGAGGTGGTAACATCCATACTGACTTCATTCTTGGATAGGCTACAATAGACTGAGCAGTATGGCACATCTTCCCTATAGTAACTTTATGTGTCACCTCTACTTCAATGTCTCGACATTGCTACATTGGATACTCCTCCACTGAACAACTAGGCTCAGGAGACCCTACCCATCTCCTTGATGTATCAACCTTCTTCTTCCTAGTAGCTTTAGGTGCCATATGTACCTGAAAAAGTAGTTGTTAGATTCCAACAAAAATAAGGGATAGCTAAATTTAAAGAAAAACTCAGAATTTGAAAAGTTTGAATTTTCCCTCAATTTTCACACCCCTATAACCTACTTGAAATCCTAATAAGTCCAATATGCACTCACTTATATAATAATCATGAATTGCAAAGAAAATAAACATGCTCAACCAGTGATATTACTCAATTCCTTCACGTTCAACTTTCGATTAGGGCCTAACTTTAGATTTCAATTCAAAATAAGGCGCTACATTATGATTTTAGGCTACTTTAAGGCTCCTACTTACAAGCATGATATAATATATATATTTTGCAAGATAATACACATTTAAACTTGTTTAAACATTAAATAAATCAATATATACCATTAGGAGCTGAGAAAGTTACCTTTTTATGATGCATCAGAAGTGAATAATGAAAAACACGAGCAAAATCAAAGTTGGAACTTTTTTAGTGTATTGGACAAAGTTGGTATCTAACACAAGTGTCAATTTAGCCTATACTCAAGTGTGGGGTTATTTTATGTTTTAAGAGGTAAGTTTGAATTAAAAGAGAAAAATTAAGTTTTGAGGAATTGAATGAATTGGAATGAGGTTAAGGACATTAAAATATGGATGGGGGGCTATTGTAAGTAATATATATGTGTTGGTGGGACTGATATTTTAATTAAAATTTGCACCCATTACTAACCTAGCCGTGACAGCCACTTATGCCTGCTACCTGTGGTTAGGCATGGGTCGTAAGTGCCACCTGCGGCCAACAGGTGCAGGGCTAAAAAATTTACCCCGCTTTTCTGCAATCTAGATTTGGTATTTTGATATTTTTCTAGATACTTATGGCCCCATAACTTAAGTTTAAGGTCTTAAAAGTATGATTAGATGCCAAAGTCCATAACTTTCCATTCTCATCCTCAAAATATCAACTTTCAACTCATTGCTGCACTTACCTGGTCCGTGTGGGACATGTGAACATGATAGGTTGATAACACAGTCCCTTTACCTGGAAATCGATGAATGTAGCATTCTTACCATATTCTAAGCAAGTGCATAAGCTAAAACCAACAAAATAAAAGCAACAAAAATATAACACTAAAATAGTAGGTGGCCTCCCACTCAGTGCTTGATATAACGTCGCGGCACAAAGTGGTTGTGTTGGTTAGTCATACTATATCAACAAGCCCATGGGTTGTCTCCCATAAAATGCTTGATTTAACATCACAACACGACGTGGGTATATTAATTATTCAGAATTCATCAAGATACCCATAAGAGTACCCTCCAGGGTCTTCTATACCATCAATCACCGACCCCACCCTCATGTCGGCAGGATGTTTCATTGATTTTTTTGTTGACTTTGAATTTGAACTCTTCTTTCTCCATGTCAACCATCGCTATACTTGTGGCCAAAAATAGTCTTCCCAATGTAATAGTCATCTTAGTGTCAACCTCAGAGTCCAGAATGACAAAGTCAATCAAAAATATGAAATTATCCACTCTAACAATCACATCAAATGAGATGTCGATAGGTTTTTTAACCATGTAGTCATCTATTAATAGTTTCATTTAAGTTGGGTTTGTAGGGTTCAATCCTAATTGATTAAATATGACCAGCGTCATCAAATTAATGATGGATCTTAAGTCACATAAGACTCTAGCAAATTTGGATGACCCAATTATTCATGGTATAGTGAATGCTCGAGGGTCACCCTTTTTCTGAGTCATAAACCTCGTAGTTACTTCACTACAGTAGTGCAAGCCATCAAAATCCTCAATCGTCGCTTCTTTCTTCCTTGAAACCCACTGCTTTATAAACCTAGCATATCTAGGCATCTGCTCCAATGCCTCAAGAAGAGGAATATTCAAGATCAATTATTTTAGCATCTTAATAAATCTCTTAAATTTTCCTTCCTCTCATTTCTGCTTCAGTCATTGAGGAAAAGGTGGGGATGGTCTCAAAATCTTTCTTATTTCCTGCTCAATAATCGAACCCTTACCTCTTTCCATAAAAATTACATCATCACCACCTATTGCCTTATCCATCTCCAAAATAGGTATCTCATCATCATCAGCTTCGATAACAGGCAGTAAGGAATCCATAGTAGTAATACCACTCATCATGGTAATGGCAAGAACATGACCATTGTTTTCCAGATTCTGCATAGTGTTGCTCGGAAGGGTACCCATCTACCTTTGGTTCAGAGTTGCTGACATCTTCCTGAATTGGTGCTCTAACTACATGATAGCAATTGCATCAGATTTGACATTTTGGGTAAACCTGAAATGTCGACCTTAATATCTTTAAGGCTGATCTCCTAATTTTCTTGAACCTTCACAAGCTTAGCCAGCATCTCTTCCATTCTTGATTCTGCATCTCATGTGCTAGGTAGAATGTACCTATCTTGTTTCTCTCTATAGTCATTCTTTTTTTACAGTCACCTTCTCGCTCTCTACTATGGTATCTTTATCTATAATAGTAGTTGTGACTTTATTTCCCTTTCCCTTGGGCTTGGAAACCCGCCAACTGATGATCCAAATAATTTTTTTCCTCCTTTAACTATGACTTATAAGCTTTGGAAGTTGACCCCTGCGCTTCTACTATGTTTACTTTCTCGAAAGTCACTGTTGCTAGTTGCTTTGGTAGTACCCCTAAATAAGTTTATAGAAATTTCTTACACTACTGAATCATCAACTACTTTATAGTCATAGGAGGCACCAATAACATATATGCCAGATCCTCTCATAGCCTCCCAAGTTTGGCACCGTCGGTTAGTGAGTGAAATCTGATCTAGCATCTATGAAGCTGCCTCCCAGCTTAGCCTCATAAAATCTCCTCCATATTTTGTGTCTTCCATGGTTCTATAGTTGATGGTCAAGGCTTGGTAAAATATCTCTAATAAGCTTGTCCCTAACAACTGATGATTGGGAACCATACTTAGCTTTTTCTTGAACCTGAACCATGCCTTATACATAGATTCTGAATACAGCTACCTAAAATTATAGATCTCATCCTTAAGTTGTAACATCCTAGATGGAGAAAAGAGCCTATTCAAGAATTGCCTGCACAACTCATTCCATGCAGTGATAGAGCCTCTTGGAAGCTCCTCTAACAATAAAGATGCTTTTATAAGTGAGAAAGGGAACAACCTTAGTCTAAGTGCTTTTTGATTTACCCCTGGATTTGAATACGAACTATAGATCCCAATGAATATGGATGGTCCAAATTTTCATCAACTATAGGCAGACTGGTAAACACACCCTTTAGATTTAAGAGATGGATCACTGCGCTCGTTATGTCAAACTTGATGCATACAGGTAAAAGGGAGGAATAATGACTCCAATCTCTCTAGCTCAATCTATCCTAGATCTTCTACATCATCTGTATATGGCTGCACATACTGGTAAGTTGGGATCACTTGAACATGGTAACCTCTCACTCTATTCTGATTTTCACTGAGTACTGCTCGAGATTCTGCTTCTTATCTTTGCTCAGCTAGCTCTGCCTCCTGCACTATCCAATGAACTTCTTCTATTGCCCTCCTCTCAGTCTCAGCTTGAGATAAAAGTTGATTGGTCTATCAATTAATAATATCCTATACTCCTTCGGAAGGAAGGGAAGGTACAACATCATGAACCCTTTTAGGATTATCATTGTTTTTCTACCCCACCATCCAATTAGGTATTTGTAGGATCCTCTCTGTATTTAGATTTATAGGGAGTAAAGGATTGCCTTTACTCCGTGTGCTAGGAATACACCAACGTATGCCTAACTAAGAAGAAAAACAAAAAGAAAACCCAAAAACTGCAACAACTTCAAATCACAAATCAATAACATATTTCCTGGTAACTTCGCAAAAACTTGGTGACGACTAAGATACACCTCCTCTCAAAAGATTATACAGTCGCTACAAAATATAGTAACCTAACAAAGGTTAGGGTTGAATCCCAAGGGAATACGTTGACTCACGACACTCAGTTGTTGTAATTAAGTAGGCAGAACTGGAAAAGTAAATAGGGGATTTTGAGTATCAATGAAGAACAAGTGGCAAATACTAGGTTCGGTAGAAATTAGTCGTAAGTGAATATTTGGATTATGTTTCCCTTGGACTCTCAACTCTGTAGGCTTATCATATTATGTTAAACCAACCCAATACCTTGCATGCAGAATCGATAAGTTATGTACTTTTACAATCTTTTGGACGAGTAAAAGGATCTCACCTTTTACCTTTTGAGTCTCGGGATGTCGCCTAACTAACCCTTATCTTGATCTGAGTTAACTATTATCTTCTGAGTCTCTAGTTATTAGATGAAATCTAACCATCTTATGTAGAGAAAATCTAAAAGTATGGATTGATAGCTAAACTCCAAATTACTATTATCTTTATATTTTCCTAGTCACTACTACTCTTTTGGAGTAAGTAGCAATAATCTAGGAGGGATCCTAATGTTTGCACCTGTTAAGAAAACTATTATATTAAAGATATAACAATACATAAAGGGGTGTCGCTTCAGAACAACAATAGCAATTCCCCTACTTCATCAATCTATCTGGGTTTCCAGAATCCTCCTAGCTATGGGTTTTTTTAGCCTCTCATTCTTGTGAAGTAATATAAAACATTCATGATTGAAAGCATAGATGAAATAAAAATAATAAGAAGTAGAAAAATCCCCAAACATAACCTAATTAATCAACTGAAGTTAATACAAGAGAATTCAAAGATAAAAATCTAATCTTGAAAGAAAAATATATTTATGAGTATCAAAAATGCGTAACTCCTACTAAAAACACATAAGGGGTATTTATAGTACATGAGGAAATGGTAAAACAAAAGACCGAACAAAATAGGAGAAAACAAGATTGATGGACACTTATGGTCTACACTTGCACCCTGACCCTAGGTGCAGGTAGCACTTGCAACTTGTACGGTGGGTGCAAGTCACAAGACCGAATTTTTCTTCAAGTTAGATCTAGGATTTTGGACTTCTAGCACTTTCTTTGCCCACTTGTGGTGCACATTTCCTACTTGCGGTCCACATGTTGACTTAAAAAATGTTGTGAGTCATTTTTTAAGCTCTTTTTTCAAATACTGAACATACTTTGATCACGAACAAGTTGAAAAGTGTCCCAAACATCCATAATTGCTCCAATAAGTAGCCAGAAACACCCTTTTAAACTTTTTTATGAACTTAACTTCCAAAACATGATTTCCTGCAAAACATACCCAAAACATATCATATCTAACAAAACAACCTCAGAAACTTGCATATTTTCCTCATTTTAAGCATCGAAAGTGCTATATTTCTATAGGACAACAAGGCTCATGAGTCGAGGTAAACTGTCGATTATGGTTCGACGAAGATATACCATGACTTGAAGGAGATTTATCGGTGGAACAACATGAAGAAAGGTGTGGCCAATTTTATGAACAAAAGTATAGTTTGTTAGCAAGTGAAGGTAGAGCACTTTATGCCTGGTGGTTTGTCTCAAGAGATCGAGTTGCCCGTGTGAAAGTTAGAAGTAATTAACATGGAATTTGTTACTTGTCTTCCTGTATCTTGAAGTTAATTTTATTTAATTTGGGTCATCGTAGATAGGATGACTAAGTCAGCTTATTTCTTGCCTGTAAGGACTAATTATTCTGCGAAAGATTATGCTAAATTTTTTATTCAAGAGATCATCAAGTTACATTGTGCGCCTGTTTCTATTATATCTAATCAAGGTACACAGTTCTCATCGTACTTTTTGCAGTTATTTCAGAGTGATTTGGGAAGTAAGGTAAACCTTAGAACCATTTTCCACCCTCAGATGGATGGACAAGTTGAGAGAACCATCCAGATGTTGGAGGATATGCTAAGGTCTTGCGTGATTGATTTTGGTGGTAGTTAGGTTGAACATTTTCCTCTCATAGAGTTTGTGTATTATAACAACTATTATTCTAGTGTTTAGATGGTTCCATTTTAGGCTTTGTATGGTAGGATATGTTGTTCTTCTGCTGGGTGGTTTGAGGTTGGTGAAATTATATTGTTTGGTCCTGGACTTAGTTCTTCAATCCATAGAAAAGGTGAAGGTTATTTGGGATATACTTAAGACTTCTTAGAGTCGCCACAAGTCCAACGGGGATGTAAGACATAGGGAATTGGAATTTGAGTTACTGATTAGGTGTTCTTAAAGGTGTCTCTCATGAAAGGGGTGATGAGGTTTGGAAAGAATGGGAAGCTCAGTCCCCAATATATTGGCCCGTAGTTGATTGTGAGAAAAGTGGGAAATATTTCTCATGGAGTTGTCTTCATATTTGGGTTCTATCCATCCGGTGTTCCATGTTTTAATGTTGAAGAAGTGCGTGGGTGATCCTTTCTTAGTTGTTCTGTTGGAGAGTGTTGGTGTTTCAGGTTTCTTGTCTTATGAGGAAGTTCCAAATGAGTTTTTGGATATGTAAGTCCATTAATTGAGGGCTAAAGATATGGCTTCGGTGAAGGTTCTATGGAGGAATCATAAGGTTGAATAAGCTATAAGGGAATCTAAAGAGGACATGAAGTCCAAATATCCATTCATGTTTCCCGCTCTGGATAATCTTTCTTAAGGTATGTGTAATCCTAAACGTCTTTGTTTTCTGTCTTTGTTAAAGGTAATTGAGGTTGCATTTTTGTGTTAAATTGTGCTAATGGTTTCCTTGATTCATCATTTGGGGATGAGTGATCCTATGGGGGGAGAATGCAACACCCTAAATTTTGGCCCTGTAAAAATCCTGAGTTTTTGAACTTACGGTTCTGACTACGACTCACCAAATGAGTCGTAAGGTCTCCTTATGGGTCATTAGGATTGAGTCTTTAGGTGACCAATGAAGGTTTTTTTTTCTGAGTTGGTTATGATTTGATCATTACGAGTCATAAGTACTCATCACGAGTCGTAAGGTAAAACTCGCAGGCAAACCAATGTTGGTGCCAAACTCTCTGTCTTGATCACGACTAGACTCAACGAGTCATATAGTGTGGTCATGGATCATAGGATATAACTTGTGATCAAAGAAGTATGATGCTCCAAGCTTCTACCAAGGGTATGATTAGGACCCTACGAGTTGTAAAATGTCCTCATGAGTCATAAGGTGACCCGTGGTCACTGGCGATAATATTTAGTGTTTTAATTAAGGGAACTTTGGACATTTCCCTCTGTCCCCACTTAAGACCCAAGACTTAAAAACATATTGGGAACCCTATTCTCAACACTTAGCAAATCAAAACATGCACTTTTCTCTCTCAAATCCCAAGTTAAGAACACTAGGGTTTCTTAATGAATTGGCAATTAGAGCTTCCATGGGTTGATTTCTCTTCATCATTCTTGATATCTCAGGCATGTTCCTCTTTGCTTAAATTTGTTTACTTAAAGAATGTATGTAAATAGTTGTTCATATGGATTTGAATATAGGTTTTGATGTGGTTGAGGGTTTTGGAATGAATGTTATTTGAATTGAATTCCCAAGATTTTAAATGCATTGTTCATGCTTTATCATTGGTTTTCGAACTAATTGGGTGCACATGGGTATGGGAATTGGAAAGGGGGTCGAGGCATTCCCCCAATTTGATGATTTTGGTTTGGAATTCGGTTTTGTAAATTGTGTTCCTTCAACCCACTTATGTAATTGGCTTCGAATATGATTTGCCACATGGTTTGACTTACACCCCCATTGTCACTACTCAAACCAGGGCCTGTCCATGATGGGGATCTCAAGTCCCACGTAGAATAGAGACTGCCCCTGCACCTAACAAAGTAAACACAACATTCTTAATGTCAGATGAATTCCGAACATATAAAAGATATATTCAAGAGTAATTAATACTTATATGATTAACAACTAAACAACAGCCAAAATAACCAGCCAACACCACCAAAATCCACAGCAATCCAAATCCTTCTAGACACGAACCAAAACGATATATGAATACAGTTTCAGGGCATGCCCCCGGCTATAGCCAAAAAATAGTTGGAACAGTCTAAAACATAAGATACCAAAACATGAAATGCAATATCCTAATAGCCGAGCAAGAGAAGTAGATTTATTGGCAGTTCCTGCATCGCGTGGGGATATAGCATCCTAAGATGGTTAGTAGTTGGAGCGCTAGAATGTAACTCTGGGATACGGGATAACATAATCTCATGATCAACAGTTGAAAATCATTTGATATTCTATCAACATCATCCAATGCATATCCAAACATATAAATATATCACATGCCGAGATAGGGAACGAGGCTTAACATGCATCTTAAAAGACTTAGTTTGGATTGTGTAGCTCAACCGTCATAACATACAAGGCACCTACGGGATATATGTGCCCAGCTCTCCCCCAGCTGGTAGGGCGCCAGTGCGTGTGGACGCACAAACCAGAGGGTAAACATATGCACCATGGAGGACTTGAACCTCCCTTCATATTAAGGTGACATGAGCACCAAATTATGTAATGATATATGTTGGACTCAAAACACCCAATCATACGATAATAATAATAGGGGGACTCAAACCACCCTGTCAAAGAGACAACCATGGTTTCTAGTATTGATCTCTTGGACGTCTACTTTCACGACTCAGCTACACAACCCTCTTTAAAACCTAATTAAAATAATTAACACATAATCCCATTCATTAAACCATATTACACATTTAGGCATGCATTGTTGTTATCGCCATACCAACTACACTTGCAAGGTAACATTAACATGCCAAAACAATTTCATTAAATGGGGAATTCACAGGCCCTCTTGGTTCAATTATGCAATAACTTTTGAAAACACTAACCACCTGGTTCAATTCAACATCATAATGCATAGTTTTCGAATAGTTAAATTCCCATATTTCTCATAACTAAAAACAACTTCACAATTTGGGGTTGGGATCATAACCACTTTAAAAGTCATAAGTTTGGGAAATCATAATTCCCTAGTTCATTCACCATACCCATGAACCCACAAGTTCAAAAGAATAGTTAAAACATGGTAATGCATAATAAAACCATCGGAAAAAAAGTAATTGACCATTCCTGTCAAAACCCTCAATCATGTTAAAACCCTTATTTTAAATCACGTAAATAACTATGTACTTTGGTGAAATAGAGATATTAAGCTTAAGGGTAGAGTCACATGCCTGAAATATTAAGTTTCACAAAGATAATTTAACTCTAGAGCCCTTGGATGATCAACTTGATGAAACCCTAGTTTGACTAACTTGAGGGAATTTAGAGAGCCTTTTGGAGTGTATGAGAAGTTACTTAGATTTTGTTTATGAGTTCTAATGACACCTTTAAGGTTTTATGAGACTTGGGTTTCAATTTGGGTAAGGGGGAAAATGTCCAGAATACCCTTAACTTAAAAGATGAAAAAGTGCCTCTATTGGCTACGGGTCAACCGTTGACTCGTAGCCACTCCTTACAACTCGTCACCACGAGTCGTAAACAAGACAGAATGACCAAGTCACCATACATTGCTGACCTTACGACTCAATGATATGACTCGTAATGGGACCCTACGACTCATAGGGTCCAGTTGTAGCCAGCATAGAACCTAAATTAGGGTATACACTGGACACCCTATGGTTTACACCTAACAACTCATAACAAATCCTTACGGCTCTTAGTGAGCCACTCATAATCAGAGAAGAATCTAGTGAAAAACTTACTAATTTGGTTATGACTTCTTCCAATGACCCATCAAGACTCCCTATGATGCATAGGCTAAGTCATAGTTGAGGCAGTGAGTGAATTCTTTTTAGGAATTTTCAAGGACCAAAAACCTGGGGCATTACATACTCCCCCCTTAGGATCATTCTTCCTTGAATGATAGGACAAGGAATACACTAGCATAATTTAACACATGGCACTCCCACCATTACCTTTAACAAAGACAAAAAACAAAGAAACTAAGGATAACATAATTTACCTTAAGCACGATTTTCCAAATCAGGGAACAAGAATAGATACTTGGAACTTATGTCCTCCTCATCTTCCCAAGAAGTTTCCTTAACCTTTTAGTTCTGGCAAAGAACCTTTATCAAAGCCACATCCTTAGTCCGCAAACAACGGACTTGCCTATACAAGATTTCCATCGGAACTTCCTCATATGACAAAAAATCCAAAATATCTACTTTTTCCAAAGGAACAACCTTATAAGGATCGCCCACACACTTTCTCAATATCGAAACATTAAACAACAGGTGTACGGAGTCCAAACCAGAAGGAAACTCTAATTCATAAGCAACATTACCAACCTTTGGGCGGTCTTAAGCCTATCCCAAATTATCTTCACCCTTTTCATTACTTTGTGAATGAAATCCAGGACAAACATCTCAGCCTTACCAACTTCAAACCACCCGATAAGAGATCTACATCACCTACCATACAAGGCCTCCAAATGAACCATACAAATACTAGAGTCATAATTGTTGTTGTTAGCAAACTCTATCAGTGCCAAGTGGTCAATCCAACTACCACCACAGTAAATTATACAAGCATAATGCATTTTTACCAAAACCTAAATTGTCCTTTCTACTTGCCCATCTATTTATGGGTGGAAAGAGGTGCTAAGGGTCACCTTAGTCCCCAAACCCCTCTAAATTAACCTCTAAAAGTGAGATGAGAATTGAGTAGTTCTATCAGAAATAATGGAAACCGGAGCACTATGCAACTTCACGATCTCCTCAATGAACATCTTAGCATAATACTCAACAGTGAAATTAGTCCTCATAAGAAAGAAGTGAGTAGACGTAGTCATCCTATCCATAATAACCCAGATTGAATCAAACTAATGGCAAAACCGGGGAAGAATGATAACAAAATCCATATTAATTATCTCTTATTTCCACACCAACAGCTTAATCTCTTGAGACAACCCACCAGGCCTCAAGTGTTCCACTTCATTTGCTGACATACCAGTAAATCTCCTTAAGATCATGGTACATTTTCATCAATCTAGGATGAATAGTATAAATACGACTCATGAGCTTCGGCTAAAATTCTTTCTCGCAAACTATCAATGTCAGGGATGCATAATCTACCATGGTACCTCAAGATACCATTACCACAAATCTCTAAAACTAACACCGTCTGCTTACCTACATCATTCTTTATTTACATCAAGATAGGATCCAATACTTGCTTCTCCTTCACCTCAGCTCCAAAAGATGACTTTGCCACCTCTTGAATGATCACACCACTATTCTCAGCATCCAAGAGACAAACTTTTAGATTGTCCATATGATGAATATCCTTTACCAAATATTGCTTATCGTCATCAACATGAGATAATTTTCCCATAGATAACCTGCTAAGAACATCAGCAACTACGTTAGCTTTACCTGTATAGTAGTGAAGACTCATGTCATAGTCCTTGAGCAACATAGTTAAAGGGGAAGCAAAAGAAGAGAATCTTTCAACGAACCTTCTATAATAATCAGCTAAACCTAAAAAGATCTGAATATTGCTTGGAGTCCTTAGGCCACTTCTTTACCACTGCAACCTTTTGTGGATCCACCATGATACCCTCACTAGAAATAATATGACCCAAATAACTCACAACATTTAACTAGAACTCAAACTTAGAGAACTTAGCATACAAACATTCATCCTTTAGGGTCTGCAACACCAGGCGGAGGTGATCAATATGATCTTTCTACTCTTGGAGTACCCCAGAATATCCTCAATAAAGAGAATCACGAACGAATCCAAGAACTAATGGACAACGCAATTCATATGATTCATAAAACACTATCGGAGTTTGGTCAAGCTAAATGACATCACTAAAAACTTAAAATAACTGTACCGGGTCCGAAAAGCAGTCTTAGGGATATTCACTTCCATCATCTTCAACTGATGGTACCCAGATGAAAGATCTATCTTAAAGAAAAATTTAGCACCCTGAAGCTGGTTAAACAAATCATCTATCCTCAAAAGAGGGTACTTATTCTTTACCATCACCTTATTTAATTTCTAGTAATCAATACACATCAAAGGGAACCTTCCTTATTACGCATGAACGAAATAGGTGCACCCTATGAGTACACACTAGGATGGATAAAACCCTTGTCTAGAATATCCATTAACTGCCCCTTGAGCTTCTTCAACTCAGCTAGAGCCATTCTGTAAGGAGGGATAGAGATAGGATGAGTGTCCAGAAAAAATCAATCCCAAAATATCTCCCTATCATGAGGAAGACCAGGAAGATCATCAGGGAAGACTTTAGGAAATTTATTTACCAGGGGACAAAATACAAGGAAGGACTCTCCGAGGTAGAATCTTTTACCTTGACCAAATGATAGAGACACTGATACAAAATCAAACCAACAACACCAAGAGCTTCAAGTAGGCTCGGATTTCAGTCCAACAACACAAGAACAACAAGTTTAAGTTTCGGTTATTCAGTCCAACAACACAAGAACAACAAGATAGATAACAATGCTAGTGAATCGAAAAGAGCCCCACACGGCTTCACTAGACTTTAAGATAACAAAATCAACAACAACAACAAGATAAAGAAAGATAGATAACTTGACATATAACATTCAAGAAACTAAGAACCCTACATCAAGAGAGGACCCTAAGTCTAATGAATATAAACACCAAGTTCTTACGAGGACCAAGAGGCACTCAACGACCTCAAAACCCTTGTTTCTAGCCAAAGAGACAACACAAGTATCCCTCTACTTGTGAGATAATAGGGGCGGCTTCTAAGAGTGGAAGAGAGAGAGAAATATTTAGTGTTTTTAGGTTACAAAATCAGCATTCAAAAACTAAGGAATAACTCTCTAACATGTTCTATTTATACTACAAACAAAAGGGGTAAAATGACCCATCCGCCCTTGCTTCTTGTGCCAACCTTGAAGAGTAGTTTATTACACATTAAGACCTCTCTTCACACATAAAAACGTTTAGGTCCTTGGTTGGTTCAATCACCAACTCACACACGGCCATTTCATGAACAAAGCTTGGAGTTTTTGTAATTCCCGAGCTTGGCTTCGTGTGAAAGGCCGTGTACCTGTGGAGGCTGCCCCAACCGTATCATCCTCTCCATCTTGAGAGGAATTTGACCTCAAATTCAGCATTTGGTCATCTTCAACCGCATCCACGAGGGAGAGATGATACGGTTGGGGCAGCCTCCACAGGTACACGGCCTTTCACACGAAGCCAAGCTCGGGAATTACAAGAACTCCAAGCTTTGTTCATGCAAATGGCCGTGTGTGAGTTGGTGATTGAATCAACCAAGGACCTAAACGTTTTTATGTGTGAAGAGAGGTCTTAATGTGTAATAAACTACTCTTCAAGGTTGGCACAAGAAGCAAGGGCGGATGGGTCATTTTACCCCTTTTGTTTGTAGTATAAATAGAACATGTTGGAGAGTTACTCCTTAGTTTTTTGAATGCTGATTTTGTAACCTAAAAACACTAAACATTTCTCTCTCTCTTCCACTCTTAGAAGCCGCCCCTATTATCTCACAAGTAGAGGGATACTTGTGTTGTCTCTTTGGCTAGAAACAAGGGTTTTGAGGTCGTTGAGTGCCTCTTGGTCCTCGTAAGAACGTGGTGTTTATATTCATTAGACTTAGGGTCCTCTCTTGATGTTAGGGTTCTTAGTTTCTTGAATGTTATATGTCAAGTTATCTATCATTCTTTATCTTGTTGTTGTTGTTGTTGATTTTGTTATCTTAAAGTCTAGTGAAGCCGTGTGGGGCTCTTTTCGATTCACTAGCATTGTTATCTATCTTGTTGTTCTTGTGTTGTTGGACTGAAAACCGAAACTTAAACTTGTTGTTCTTGTGTTGTTGGACTGAAATCCGAGCCTACTTGAAGCTCTTGGTGTTGTTGGTTTGATTTTGTATCATTTGGTATCAAAGCGAGACCGGTTGTGTTCCAACATAACCCATCTTGGGCTAGTTCACGGCTTAAACAATGTTTAGATCTAGGTGTTATTTTGCTTGTTTAGTGAGTTTCTAGTGTTGGTTTCTTTCTCACCAACACTAAGGTGTCTAGATCCAAAAGTTGAGCTTGAAAACTTGAACATTGTGTAGTGACTTGAAGTGGCCGAAAGTTGTATGTTGTTGATAACCAAAAGAAAAATCGGTGGTTGTGTGTTTATGTGCTAAAGAAGTTGATGAAGTTTGTTGAGGTGTTCATCTTTTGAACTTGTTCATCTTGTTGTGTGCTCAAGTTGTAAGACAAGCTATAAAGTTGTTGTGAAAGACTTGCACCCATCACCTTCTAGTCTTTTCAATCACTTTTCCCTAATTCAAGGAGCCTTGTTTTGTGGGATTAGTCAACCAAACCTCACTTTCTTGAGTTTGAAAAGGGTGAAATACTACAAGATTTTATTTTTCCCACCAAAACACTTTGCAAACTATAACAAGTTGTGTGAATATTAACACAAAAAAAAGAGAAGAAGAACGTGTGGAACCATTGCATGCTGCCACGTCACTATAAGCTCAACTTAGGATATTCTTTGGTTGCTAATTGTTGATCCTTGGTTTCCCTTACTTGGTCCTAGAACTAATTAACAAACTAGTACATTCCTACTAGGTTGTCAACTAGTTCCTTGAACCGTTTGTTCGTGTCAACGATTATTTGAGTGCTTTTATTCGTTTGAATGAATTGCTGATTTTTGACTCTAGTCCGGCAAGAATTCTTTGAGTCTTCAAACAAGAATCCATTCCGGATAAGAGATTACTCATACCTTAAAAATTTCACGGTTACTAGCCAATTATACAACACTTGTGGAACACGAACTTGTGGTGAACTAAAGCGGATAATATCTTGACAATGGAAGGAGCTACGTCTCATAATGTGGATACTAATGCCCTTGATTCTATGAGGGTTACTCTTGAGGCCGTTACCCGGACACTTGAAAGGTTGAATTCGGAATTTGGGGCCGTGAGAGGGGACTTGGCAGCAATAAAGGGGGAAGTTTCGACTATTAGTGGGAGATTAGAACAAGTGAAGAGTCAAAGGAACTCTTGTCCTTCTACTCCTCTACATGTATCTACCAATGGTCATGATAGGACCTCCTCCGCAACCATCACCCCCGAAACAGTCCACCAAATGCAAAATACACCCCAAGCTGCACTAAATACCGCAAGCCAAACTACCTATTTTCCTCCAAACCGAGTCCCCACTAGACCACTACATTTCCAAGCCCCTCCAATTCCACAAGAGGGATTTGGACGCCAAGTACCTCCACTAAATCCGAACCCTCCATTCCAAGCTCCATTAACCCAAAGACCGCAAATTCCAAATCCTCCGAATCAAAACGGCCAAGGCCGACCAGCCCACTTTGAAGGATACGGTAGAGAGGAGTATGAAGGAGATGGAGCCTTTGATGATGCTTATATGAGGGAGGAGGAGTTAAGAGGGGGTCGAGGAGAACCTAGGAGATACCGGGGCTATGGAGATAGGGGAAACCGACACCAAGAGAGAGACGTAGGCATCAACACCATCAAGTTGGGCCTACCCATCTTTAAGGGTGAAAGTGACCCCGAGACCTACTTAACTTGGGAATCGGCTTATGACAAAGTTTTCCAAGTTAATGACATCTCGGAAGAAAAGAAGAGTAGCTACGCTATAGCTCACCTCGAGGGCTATGCTAACACTTGGTGGGAGTATGTTAAACGATTTGGTAATGAATTAGTTGATGGGCAGCCACCACCTTGGTATCGGTTGAGGTATTTGATGAGACAATGATACCTTCCCGAGAGATATCGTCATGAGTTTCTTGCTAGATTATATGGCTTGCGGCAAGGAGGCAAGAGTGTGATGGCCTATTTTGATGAGTTCCAACAACTCATGTTGAAACTTGATCATCATGGGGAGCAAATCATTCACGACATCATCCGGTTCAAGTGTGGGTTGAACAAAGAGATCTCCACTCATTTGACCCTTCACCGGTTTGAAACCATTGACGGTATATTCCAAGCGGCCCTTGAGATTGAAAGGTAACTTAAGGAGAGATCATCCATCAAGACAAGGGTACAAACCCCCTCGGGTTGGCCCAAAAACAAGGACCAACCCGCCCCTACGAAGCTGCCCGAGTCCAAAACAGTCCCTAAATTCCCTCCGAAACCGGAGGCTCACAAATATCCCAACCCAAAGGGGTTCCAATGCTTCAAGTGCCAAGGTTGGGGGCATAAGGCCAATGAATGTCCTAACCGGCGCAATGTGATCCTACGAGAAGGGAAAGTGTACTACCTTGGTGAGGAGGTGGTTTCCGAAAGGGGGGAGGATGAGGCCGAGCCTCAAGATGGAGAGGGAGCTGAAAATGGGCCGAATGATGATGAAGTAGATGGTAGTGAAGATGTCTATCCACAAGAAGGGGAGTGTGTGGTTCCAAACTTTGTGGTTAGACGTGTCATGATTAGTAAGGCGATAGATGACCCGAGTCAAAGGGAAAATCTATTCCATACTAAGTGTCTTGTAAAGGGGAGTGTGTGCACCTTGGTGATTGATAGTGGTAGTTGTACAAATGTTGCGAGCCATGCTATGGTAAATTTCTTGAAGCTACCAACTACACTACACACTAGTCCTTACAAGCTACAATGGTTGAACGATTGTGGTGAATTAAAGGTCACAAGGCAATGTGTGATTCGGTTTAAGGTGGGAAACTACCACGATGAAGTGCTTTGTGACGTAATCCCAATGCAAGCATGTCACTTGTTGTTAGGTAGACCATGGCAATATGATAGGTCTACTAATCACGATAGGAGGTCCAACCGGTATACGCTTGAGAAGGATGGCCGAAAGGTCACACTTCATCCTCTTTCACCCTCCCAAGTAAATGAGTGGCATCAAAAGATGAGAGAGTTGAAGGGAAAGGGGAAGGAATCCAGAAAGGAAGAAAACGGGGGGGATGCCGTAGGTGAGGAAGTAGGGACATCCGAGGCTGTCCCAACGACAAGGGAGATGGAAAACGTAGTGATGTTGGCTAGGAGGAAAGAACTCTTCGTGGACCATGATGAAAACTAGCCGATGTTACTTTTGACCCATTGTTTTAATACTAACCCCACTAATTCTTCCATTTCCCCTTTGATTTCTTGTGTGTTGCAGGAGTATGAAGATGTATTTCCTCAAGAACTTCCGCAAGGATTGCCCCCACTTCGGGGAATTGAGCACCAAATTGATTTGGTGCCGGGTTCACAACTTCCAAACAAACCGGCCTATAGGAGCAATCCCATGGACACTAAGGAGCTTGAAAGACAAGTTGAGGAGCTTCTCAACAAGGGATACATCAAGGAAAGCATGAGTCAGTGTGCTGTTCCGGTGCTTTTGGTACCGAAGAAGGACGGAACTTGGCGCATGTGCGTCGATTGTAGAGCCATCAAAAAAATCACTATAAGGTATCGTCATCCAATCCCTAGACTAGATGATATGTTAGATGAGCTCCACGGATCTTGTTTGTTTTCTAAAGTGGACCTTAGGAGTGGCTATCACCAAATTCGCATGCAACCCGGTGATGAGTGGAAGACCGCATTCAAGACCAAATTCAGTCTATATGAGTGGCTGGTCATGCCCTTCGGCCTTACCAATGCTCCTAGCACCTTTATGAGGCTAATGAATCATGTAATGAAGCCTTATATTGGAAAGTTTGTGGTGGTTTACTTTGATGATGTGTTGGTGTATAGTAAATCTATTGATGATCATGTAATGCATTTGAGATGTGTGTTTGATGTGCTCCGAAAGGAGAAGTTGTATGCCAACATGGAGAAGTGTTCTTTTGGTGTTGATAAGGTTATATTCTTGGGTTTTGTAGTGAGCTCAAGGGGCGTGGAAGTGGACGATTCCAAGATAGACTCTATTCGAAGTTGGCCGACCCCTAAAACTATTGGAGAAATCCAAAGTTTCCACGGGTTGGAAAGCTTTTATAGGAGGTTTGTCAAAGGATTTAGTTCCATAGCAGCCCCCTTGACCGAGGTAATTAGAAAGGACGGACCCTTTAAATGGGGTGATGAGCAGGCTAGGGCTTTTGAGGCCTTGAAAGATACGCTCATCTCGGCGCCTTTATTGCAATTGCCCGATTTTGATAAGATGTTTGAAGTAGAGTGTGATGCTAGTAAGGTTGGCATCGGGGCTGTTTTGATGCAAGAAGGTAAGCCCGTTGCTTATTTCAGTGAAAAGCTCAAAGGGGCAACTCTTAATTACTCAACTTATGATTTGGAGTTGTACGCCCTTGTTAGAGCTTTGGGAAATTGGCAACATTATTTGTGGCCTAAGGAGTTTGTGATACGAACGGATCATGAGTCGTTGAAACACCTTAAGAGCCAAGACAAGTTTAATAGGCGTCAAGCTAAGTGGATTGAGTTCATCGAGACTTTCCCTTATGTAATTCATTACAAAAGGGGAAAGGAAAATGTTGTTGCCGATGCCTTGTCTAGGAAGCATGTGCTTATTGCTACCTTGTCTTCGAAATTGATGGGTTTTGAGAGCTTGCAGTTGTTGTATCCCGAGGATCCTACCTTTTCTCCTATTTTTAGGGAATGTGAAGAGTGGGGAAGGGACCGTTGGCTTAAGGAGAATGACCATTCCTCCTAATCTCGGTTCGATGGGTATTTGTTCAAAGAGAGGAGGTTGTGTGTTCCTTCTAGTTCTTGGAGGGAATTATTTGTGAGGAAGGCCCATGACGGAGGCCTCATGGGGCACTTTGGGGTAGACAAGACCTTCGGAATCTTAGAGGAGAACTTCTATTGGCCCAAAATGCGCAAGGACGTCACTAAAATTTGTAGTCAATGCGTGGCCTGCCGGAGTGCGAAATCTCGTCTCCTACCTCAAGGATTATACACCCCACTCCCTACTCCCCTTAGACCTTAGTTGGACATCTCGATGGATTTTTTTTGGGGCTGCCAAGGACTAGAAAGGGCCGAGATAGCATTTTTGTTATTGTTGATAGATTCTCTAAAATGGCTCATTTTATTCCATGTGCTAAAACCGAGGATGCTCGTAGTGTAGCTTCATTATTTGTTTAACATATTGTAAAGCTTCACGGGGTACCGAGGACTATTGTAAGCGATAGGGACTCCAAGTTCCTAAGTCTCTTTTGGAAGTCCATGTGGGGTAGGCTTGGAACGAAGTTACTTTTCTCCACGTCTTTCCACCCACAAACCGATGGCCAAACGGAGGTAGTAAATAGAACCTTAGTGTCTATGCTATGTTCTATGGTTAAAGGTAAACTGACTTCATCGGAAGAGCACCTACCCTTGGTGGAATTTGCATACAACCGGGTAATACATTCGAGCACGGGAATAACTCCCTTTGAATGTGTTTACGGCCTGAATCCCCTTACCCCTTTAGATCTCACTCCTTTGTCTAGTGATATCATGACCAGCTTAGATGGAAATAAAAGAGCCGAGGCAATGAAGAAAATGCACGAGACGGTGCGGATCAAGCTTGAAAAGAAGAACCAAGAGGTTGCAAAAAGGGTAAACAAAGGGAGAAGAAGGCTTGTGCTTGAACCCGGAGATTGGGTGTGGGTGCATCTTCGAAAGGATCGGTTTCCAGCTCAAAGGAAGTCCAAATTGCTGCCAAGGGGTGACGGTCCTTTCCAAGTACTTGAGAGAATCAATGACAACGCCTACAAGAATGACCTTCCACCGGAATATCAAGTGCACAACACTTTCAACGTTGGTGATCTCTCCCTCGTGGATGCGGTTGAAGATGACCAAATGCTGAATTTGAAGTCAAATTCCTCTCAAGATGGAGAGGATGATACGGTTGGGGCAGCCTCCACAGGTACACGGCCTTTCACACGAAGCCAAGCTCGGGAATTACAAGAACTCCAAGCTTTGTTCATGCAAATGGTCGTGTGTGAGTTGGTGATTGAACCAACCAAGGACCTAAACGTTTTTATGTGTGAAGAGAGGTCTTAATGTGTAATAAACTACTCTTCAAGGTTGGCACAAGAAGCAAGGGCGGATGGGTCATTTTACCCCTTTTGTTTGTAGTATAAATAGAACATGTTAGAGAGTTATTCCTTAGTTTTTGAATGATGATTTTTGTAACCTAAAAACACTAAACATCTCTCTCTCTCTCTTCCACTCTTAGAAGCCGCCCCTATTATCCTACAAGTAGAGGGATACTTGTGTTGTCTCTTTGGCTAGAAACAAGGGTTTTGAGGTCGTTGAGTGCCTCTTGGTCCTCGTAAGAACTTGGTGTTTATATTCATTAGACTTAGGGTCCTCTCTTGATGTTAGGGTTCTTAGTTTCTTGAATGTTATATGTCAAGTTATCTATCTTTCTTTATCTTGTTGTTGTTGTTGATTTTGTTATCTTAAAGTCTAGTGAAGCCGTGTGGGGCTCTTTTCGATTCACTAGCATTGTTATCTATCTTGTTGTTCTTGTGTTGTTGGACTGAAAACCGAAACTTAAACTTGTTGTTCTTGTGTTGTTGGAATGAAATCCGAGCCTACTTGAAGCTCTTGGTGTTGTTGGTTTGATTTTGTATCTGTTCTTGTAATTCCCGAGCTTGGCTTCGTGTGAAAGGCCGTGTACCTGTGGAGGCTGCCCCAACCGTATCATCCTCTCCATCTTGAGAGGAATTTGACCTCAAATTCAGCATTTGGTCATCTTCAACCGCATCCACGAGGGAGAGATCACCAACGTTGAAAGTGTTGTGCACTTGATATTCCGGTGGAAGGTCAATCTTGTAGGCGTTGTCATTGATTCTCTCAAGTACTTGGAAAGGACCATCACCCCTTGGCAGCAATTTGGACTTCCTTTGAGCTGGAAACCGATCCTTTCGAAGATGCACCCACACCCAATCTCCGGGTTCAAGCACAAGCCTTCTTCTCCCTTTGTTTACCCTTTTTGCAACCTCCTGGTTCTTCTTTTCAAGCTTGATCCGCACCGTCTCATGCATTTTCTTCATTGCCTCGGCTCTTTTATTTCCATCTAAGCTGGTCATGAGATCACTAGACAAAGAAGTGAGATCTAAAGGGGTAAGGGGATTCAGTCCGTAAACACATTCAAAGGGAGTTATTCCCGTGCTCGAATGTATTACCCGGTTGTATGCAAATTCCACCAAGGGTAGGTGATCTTCCCATGTAGTCAGTTTACCTTTAACCATAGAACGTAGCATAGACCCTAAGGTTCTATTTACTACCTCCATTTGGCCATCGGTTTGTGGGTGGCAAGACGTGGAGAAAAGTAACTTCGTTCCAAGCCTACCCCACATGGACTTCCAAAAGAGACTTAGGAACTTGGAGTCCCTATCGCTCACAATAGTCCTCGGTACCCCGTGAAGCTTTACAAAATGTTCAACAAATAATGAAGCTACACTACGAGCATCCTCGGTTTTAGCACATGGAATAAAATGAGCCATTTTAGAGAATCTATCAACAATAACAAAAATGCTATCTCGGCCCTTTCTAGTCCTTGGCAGCCCCAAAACAAAATCCATCGAAATGTCCAACCAAGGTCTAAGGGGAGTAGGGAGTGGGGTGTATAATCCTTGAGGTAGGAGACGAGATTTCGCACTCCGGCAGCCACGCATTGACTACAAATTTTAGTGACGTCTTTGCGCATTTTGGGCCAATAGAAGTTCTCCTCTAAGATTCCGAAGGTCTTGTCTACCCCAAAGTGCCCCATGAGGCCTCCGTCATGGGCCTCCCTCACAAATAATTTCCTCCAAGAACTAGAAGGAACACACAACCTCCTCCTTTTGAACAAATACCCATCGAACCGAGAGTAGGAGGAATGGTCATTCTCCTTAAGACAACGGTCCCTTCCCCACTCTTCACATTCCCTAAAAATAGGAGCAAAGGTAGGATCCTCGGGATACAACAACCGCAAGCTCTCAAGACCCATCAATTTCGAAGACAAGGTAGCAACAAGCACATGCTTCCTAGACAAGGCATCGGCAACAACATTTTCCTTTCCCCTTTTGTAATGAATTACATAAGGGAAAGTCTCGATGAACTCAATCCACTTAGCATGACGCCTATTCAACTTGTCTTGGCTCTTAAGGTGTTTCAAAGACTCATGATTCGTTCGTATCACAAACTCCTTAGGCCACAAATAATGTTGCCAATTTCCCAAAGCTCTAACAAGGGCGTACAACTCCAAATCATAAGTTGAGTAATTAAGAGTTGCCCCTTTGAGCTTTTCACTGAAATAAGCAACGGGCTTACCTTCTTGCATCAAAACAGCCCCGATGCCAACCTTACTAGCATCACACTCTACTTCAAACATCTTATCAAAATCGGGCAATTGCAATAAAGGCGCCGAGATGAGCGTAGCTTTCAAGGCCTCAAAAGCCCTAGCCTGCTCATCACCCCATTTAAAGGGTCCGTCCTTTCTAATTACCTCGGTCAAGGGGGCTGCTATGGAACTAAATCCTTTGACAAACCTCCTATAAAAGCTTGCCAACCCGTGGAAACTTCGGATTTCTCCAATAGTTTTAGGGGTCGGCCAACTTCGAATAGAGTCTATCTTGGAATCGTCCACTTCCACACCCCTTGAGCTCACGACAAAACCCAAGAATATAACCTTATCAACACCAAAAGAACACTTCTCCATGTTGGCATACAGCTTCTCCTTTTGGATCACATCAATCACACATCTCAAATGCATTACATGATCATCAATAGATTTACTATACACCAACACATCATCAAAGTAAACCACCACAAACTTTCCAATATAAGGCTTCATTACATGATTCATTATCCTCATAAAGGTTCTAGGAGCATTGGTAAGGCCGAAGGGCATGACCAGCCACTCATATAGACCGAATTTGGTCTTGAATGCGGTCTTCCACTCATCACCGGGTTGCATGCGAATTTGGTGATAGCCACTCCTAAGGTCCACTTTAGAAAACAAACAAGATCCGTGGAGCTCATTTAACATATCATCTAGTCTAGGGATTGGATGACGATACCTTATAGTGATTTTGTTGATGGCTCTACAATCGACGCACATGCGCCAAGTTCCGTCCTTCTTCGGTACCAAAAGCACCGGAACAGCACACGGACTCATGCTTTCCTTGATGTATCCCTTGTTGAGAAGCTCCTCAACTTGTCTTTCAAGCTCCTTAGTGTCCATGGGATTGCTCCTATAGGCCGGTTTGTTTGGAAGTTGTGAACCCGGCACCAAATCAATTTGGTGCTCAATTCCCCGAAGTGGGGGCAATCCTTGCGGAAGTTCTTGAGGAAATACATCTCCATACTCCTGCAACACACAAGAAATCAAAGGGGAAATGGAAGAATTAGTGGGGTTAGTATTAAAACAATGGGTCAAAAGTAACATCGGCTTGTTTTCATCATGGTCCACGAAGAGTTCTTTCCTCCTAGCCAACATCACTACGTTTTCCATCTCCCTTGTCATTGGGACAGCCTCGGATGTCCCTACTTCCTCACCTACGGCATCCCCCCCCCTTTTCTCCCTTTCCGGATTCCTTCCCCTTTCCCTTCAACTCTCTCATCTTTTGATGCCACTCATTTACTTGGGAGGGTGAAAGAGGATGAAGTGTGACCTTTCGTCCATCCTTCTCAAGCGTATACCGGTTGGACCTCCCATCGTGTTTAGTAGACCTATCATATTGCCATGGTCTACCTAACAACAAGTGACATGCTTGCATTGGGATTACGTCACAAAGCACTTCATCGTGGTAGTTTCCCACCTTAAACCGAATCACACATTGCCTTGTGACCTTTAATTCACCACAATCGTTAAACCATTGTAGATTGTAAGGACTAGTGTGTAGTGTAGTTGGTAGCTTCAAGAAATTTACCATAGCATGGCTCGCAACATTTGTACAACTACCACTATCAATCACCAAGGTGCACACACTCCCCTTTACAAGACACTTAGTATGGAATAGATTTTCCCTTTGACTCGGGTCATCTATCGCCTTACTAATCATGACACGTCTAACCACAAAGTTTGGAACCACACACTCCCCTTCTTGTGGATAGACATCTTCACTACCATCTACTTCATCATCATTCCGCCCATTTTCAGCTCCCTCTCCATCTTGAGGCTCGGCCTCATCCTCCCCCCTTTCGGAAACCACCTCCTCACCAAGGTAGTACACTTTCCCTTCTCATAGGATCACATTGCGCCGGTTCGCACATTCATTGGCCTTATGCCCCCAACCTTGGCACTTGAAGAATTGGAACCCCTTTGGGTTGGGATATTTGTGAGCCTCCGGTTTCGGAGGGAATTTAGGGACTGTTTTGGACTCGGGCAGCTTCGTAGGGGCGGGTTGGTCCTTGTTTTTGGGCCAACCCGAGGGGGTTTGTACCCTTGCCTTGAAGGATGATCTCTCCTTAAGTTACCTTTCAATCTCAAGGGCCGCTTGGAATATACCGTCAATGGTTTCAAACCGGTGAAGGGTCAAATGAGTGGAGATCTCTTTGTTCAACCCACACTTGAACTGGATGATGTCATGACTGATTTGCTCCCCACGATGATCAAGTTTCAACATGAGTTGTTGGAACTCGTCAAAATAGGCCATCACACTCTTGCCTTCTTGCCGCAAGCCATATAATCTAGCAAGCAACTCATGACGATATCTCTCGGGAAGGTATTGTTGTCTCATCAAATATCTCAACCGATACCAAGGTGGTGGCTGCCCATCAACTAATTCATTACTAAATCGTTTAACATACTCTCACCAAGTGTTAGAATAGCCCTCGAGGTGAGCTATAGCGTAGAAACTCTTCTTTTCTTCTGAGATGTCATTAACTTGGAAAACTTTGTCACAAGCCGATTCCCAAGTTAAGTAGGTCTCGGGGTCACTTTCACCCTTAAAGATGGGTAGGCTCAACTTGATGGTGTTGATGCCTACGTCTCTCTCTTGGTGTCGGTTTCCCCTATCTCCATACCCCCAGTATCTCCTAGGTTCTCCTCGACCCCCTCTTAACTCCTCCTCCCTCAGATAAGCATCATCAAAGGCTCCATCTCCTTCATACTCCTCTCTACCGTATCCTTCAAAGTGGGCTGGTCGGCCTTGGCCGTTTTGATTCGGAGGATTTGGAATTTGCGGTCTTTGGGTTAATGGAGCTTGGAATGGAGGGTTCGGATTTAGTAGAGGTACTTGGCGTCCAAATCCCTCTTGTGGAATTGGAGGGGCTTTGAAATGTAGTGGTCTAGTGGGGTCTCGGTTTGGAGGAAAATAGGTAGTTTGGCTTGCGGTATTTAGTGGAGCTTGGGGTGCATTTAGCATTTGGTGGACTGTTTCGGGGGTGATGGTTGCGGAGGAGGTCCTATCATGACCATTGGTAGATACATGTAGAGGAGTAGAAGGACGAGAGTTCCTTTGACTCTCCACTTGTTCTAATCTCCCACTAATAGTCGACACTTCCCCCTTTATTGCTGCCAAGTCCCCTCTCACGGCCCCAAATTCCGAATTCAACCTTTCAAGTGTCCGGGTAACGGCCTCAAGAGTGACCCTCATAGAATCAAGGGCATTAGTATCCACATTATGAGACGTAGCTCCTTCAATTGTCAAGGTATTATCCGCTTTAGTTCACCACAAGTTCGTGTTCCACAAGTGTTGTATAATTGGCTAGTAACCGTGAAATTTTTAAGGTATGAGTAAGCTCTTATCCGGAATGGATTCTTGTTTGAAGACTCAAAGAATTCTTGCCGGACTAGAGTCAAAAATCAGCAATTCATTCAAAAGAATAAAAGTACTCAAATAATCGTTGACACGAACAAACGGTTCAAGGAACTAGTTGACAACCTAGTAGGAATGCACTAGTTTGTTAATTAGTTCTAGGACCAAGTAAGGGAAACCAAGGATCAACAATTAGCAACCAAAGAATATTCTAAGTTGAGCTTATAGTGACGTGGCAGCATGCAATGGTTCCACACGTTCTTCTTCTCCTTTTTTTTTTTTTTTTTGTTAATATTCACACAACTTGTTATAGTTTGCAAAGTGTTTTGGTGGGAAAAATAAAATCTTGTAGTATTTCACCCTTTTCAAACTCAAGAAAGTGAGGTTTGGTTGACTAATCCCACAAAACAAGGCTCCTTGAATTAGGAAAAAGTTATTGACAAGACTAGAAGGTGATGGGTGCAAGTCTTTCACAACAACTTTATAGCTTGTCTTACAACTTGAGCACACAACAAGATGAACAAGATGAACAAGTTCAAAAGATGAACACCTCAACAAACTTCATCAACTTCTTTAGCACATAAACACACAACCACCGATTTTTCTTTTGGTTATCAACAACACACAACTTTCGGCCACTTCAAGTCACTACAACAATGTTCAAGTTTTTCAAGCTCAACTTTTGGATCTAGACACCTTAGTGTTGGTGAGAAAGAAACCAACACTAGAAACTCACTAAACAAGCAAAATAACACCTAGATCTAAACATACAACATCATTCTCGGTTTCAACTTTTAATGGACAGATTTTCAGAATTTCTTTTTGGTGTTGTTTGTTTAAGCCGTGAACTAGCCCAAGATGGGTTATGTTGGAACACAACCGGTCTCGCTTTGATACCAAATGATATGAAATCAAACCAACAACACCAAGAGCTTCAAGTAGGCTCGGATTTCAGTCCAACAACACAAGAACAACAAGTTTAAGTTTCGGTTTTTCAGTCCAACAACACAAGAACAACATGATAGATAACAATGCTAGTGAATCGAAAAGAGCCCCACACGGCTTCACTAGACTTTAAGATAACAAAATCAACAACAACAAATAGATAAAGAAAGATAGATAACTTGACATATAACATTCAAGAAACTAAGAACCCTACATCAAGAGAGGACCCTAAGTCTAATGAATATAAACACCAAGTTCTTACGAGGACCAAGAGGCACTCAACGACCTCAAAACCCTTGTTTCTAGCCAAAGAGACAACACAAGTATCCCTCTACTTGTGAGATAATAGGGACGACTTCTAAGAGTGGAAGAGAGAGAGAAATGTTTAGTGTTTTTAGGTTACAAAATCAGCATTCAAAAACTAAGGAATAACTCTCCAACATGTTCTATTTATACTACAAACAAAAGGGGTAAAATGACCCATCCGCCCTTGCTTCTTGTGCCAACCTTGAAGAGTAGTTTATTACACATTAAGACCTCTCTTCACACATAAAAACGTTTAGGTCCTTGGTTGGTTCAATCACCAACTCACACACGGCCATTTGCATGAACAAAGCTTGGAGTTCTTGTAATTCCCGAGCTTGGCTTCGTGTGAAAGGCCGTGTACCTGTGGAGGCTGCCCCAACCGTATCAGTATCTCACTAATACTACCCTTCTGATATGGCCTTTTATCCTATGTACCTAGGCATAATCAGAAGTATCAACAAAATACCTACAAATGATAACTAAAATCTAAGTATCCATGCATAGAGGAAGAGTTAGTCCTCTAACAAAACACCAAATCCACTCATACTCGATAGTTAAGATCACCATAGCATGCCTGTCCAACGCATGGAATCCATCATACTGCATAATTGTCATAGAACCTTGCTCCAACTTTGTAAATAAAACTCTCAGGTGCTCTCAATGATTGTAAGGCATATATTTCAACAAAAAAGCCTTGGAGAACTAAGTTGATGTCATAGGGGAAGATCCAGCTGGACTAGAGCCAACATAACCTCTCCATAAGCTTCAAAATCCAATTAAAAAGTAGTTTAGTCGAACCCATGCACCTCTATTGATAATTCATACTCACTTAGGGCTCCACCAAACTTAGATGAAGTCAATCTCAAGAAGTCTCCCAACATCTTTCGGTTCTCGACAGTCATAGCTGGATGAGCAATAATTGGTTGTGGAACCACCAATAATGAGGAATCTCAACTGTAGGAGCTGCAACTATCAGATGCACTCCTAAATCCATACCACTCTAGTCTATATACTGACACCATCAGGTTGTGCACCACCTACTAATCCCAACAACTAAAAAAGGCATCTGCGAGAATTAAAGAAGAAAAAATCCCATTGAATCTAGGCCTACCCCAAGCCCAATAATATCTAGGGTAGTGGAATCTCTAGTTGGCAAAAATAACAGGATCTAGTAAAGGATCACTAGGCAATGCAGACCTAGCATGGGTTTAACCTCTGGGTTGACCACGGCCTCTGGTAGGTGCACTGGTTGTAGACTTGGGGTCCTCATGTCTGGTCATCACAGCTCGAATCATAACCATCTGTGAAAGAGTGATATAAAGAGAAATTTAAAAACCAGCATAGACTCAGTGCATGAAAATGAATAAATTCACGCCTCGATGTATGAGTCATCATGGAACATACTTTACCACCTAGTAAGTAAGCCAAACCGTAGCCCAAATCTGTAAGAAATGGGCTAATTTGGATGAAAATGGCATAGGCTTTGCAAGTAAGGCCTTTAAATAATAGCTCAAGTAATAATAATAATTCAACAGTTAGATAAAATTCTAATAACATCCCATGACCTAGTAGTGTCAGCATAAGAGCCACTAGCAAAAGTAATATAAGTATAGTAATAGTCAAATATACAGCATTCTCAAATAATAAAAGACTAAACATAATAGAAGAAGGAGAAAATAGAGACTCTGGCTCTGAGAACTCACCCTATCACTGAACTCAAATCATCATGATTGCAGCATCAACGATAGAAATTAGTACTTAGATCTACATCAAAAAGGTACAAAAGTGTAGTATGAGTACCAAAGCCATAGGTACTTTATAGTAATTATCGTCCGACTGAGCTAAATCATAATATAAGTATAATAAAAATGTAAGATAAGTAAACTAAGTAGAGAAAAAAGGGCATACATAGAATAATTCTCCAATACTATATATAAATAAGCAAAACTGATATAATATGAAAGAATGTATAACTGATACTATAAGACTATCCCCCATAAGACAGTAATTGCAAAAAAGTAAATAACCCAATGCGAGCCCCCATAAGGCCGAAGGGTGCAAACAAAGAAAGTAGAAAACTAAAATTTCATTAATTAATTATATCTCAAGAAATAACCGTGAATCCATCCATACCATAGAATACCATATATAAACTCACAATGCTTGACTCAAATTCAAACTTAATATCATCATCATTTTTTTGTCTTGAACGAAAACTCATATTATCAATTATTGGACTTGAATTCGAACTCAATATAAATAAATCACCGGACTTGAGCCGAAACTAGAACCAACTCAAAAGTGCCAATCTAGCATAAGTATCATATATCTAGACTATTCAACCTCTCCAATAAACATTTAAAAAGTATACATGCTAAGAGAAGTCTACAAGGAGCGAATACGAGTATTGGCCTAAGGTGGGTCGGAGGAGCCCACTTCTAATACCCATAATTAATTTTAAGGCAATTTTTACCCTGAACTAGGATAAGGTATATAATTTGCCTTATAGATGTTAAGAAAGTTACTTTTATCCCTAAGAAAGCAATTCTACCTGAGGCATAAGAAACTAAGTCAATTATGCCAAATTTATGGTTCCTTAATAGACTAAATAATCCTAATAGTACTAATTATATCTCCAAGACCTAATGCCCAACCCATATCTAAAATAATATCATAAATGTATTATTAATTAGCTCAATCTATTTGGAAGGTAAACCTAACCTACCTGGACATCGAAGAAAGATTGATGAAATTCACTTAGTCGGTGAATTTCCCTTCTGAGAAGCTTGTGCAGGATACCATGCTATCAAAATGATATTTACTCTTCTATACAAGAACAACGGTACCCATATTGAATTTTTGTACTTTGTGTCAAAAATCATATGAAAACCCCACATGGGGCGCGCTTATAGAATTGCACTTTCAAAATAGACAACACATCCTTTTAGGCTAAAGAAACATTTACCCTCAAACATGGGTAAATTCCGCCTAAATAGTGCTATAATCAACACAAAATATTCTAGGGATTTTGGGTAATAATTGAGAAATTAACCATGGAATTGATGAAAACTTATGAAGAATTTTGAGAAGAAATGAGTAATTCACACTTATGAACACCCCACAATCAACTATTAATATCTCTGCATGTTTCCACACATCTCAGAGTTATTCACCCTTTAACTTGCATGAAAGTGGGGGAGAATTCAGGAAAATAGGATATTTAAAGGTCTCTCAGGTGCCGGTAATGCAGGCATTGGACCACTTTAGAGATTAGTGCAAAAGCGCCCAGGTACCGCCTAAGCGATACCCGCACCTACCCTACATGCTGCTAAAGCAGACAAGCCTGCGCTAAAGCATCTTGCACTTTAGCGGTAAGCCTTTCATTAAAGAGTCTCACTGATCTGGATGGGGTCGCTAAGGAACCCTTCTATAGAGCTTCAAAGAGCAGCTTTAGCAGATGCTCCAGCTGATTGCATTAGCTAGAGACTTTGAATTTTTCAAAGTCTTCACTCACCCCCCTCGAAATTCATTCAGAATATTGCATATGCAAAAAAATAATGTTTCCCTATTAAATTTGATGTTTCGGACTCAATGGCATAGGAAAAATTTCCATCTGAGGTCGTTTCGATGAAATTGGGTCCCACACCAAAGTGTTATTTTTCTTAATTTTGGGCTAATATCCCGAAATGAGTCTGCAAGCCTTGAGACCCAAACCAAAGGTCTACCGAGCCTAAAATCAATATTTTGGAGTTGTTGGAACTATCAGAATTTGCATACAAGGTAATTTGACTAATGTTTTTTCCTAATAGACAATTCTAACCAGCGAATACTTCAAAATAGAAACTTGGCTCTAAAGACCAGTTGAACTGCCCGATAACTAAATTGTCTGCTCCAGCAAGTCATAAATTACTTGGAGCAGTTATAGGAAAGCTCTAAATAGAAAAAATGAGAAGAAATGCAAAAAATAAGCTGGAGGGTCATTACAATATCCACTACTAAATGAATTTTTATCTATGAAAGTAAAGGGTTAGGATGTACCTGAAGCCTCAAATAGGTGAGGATACTAGGCTTTCATCTCGCCCTCGATCTGCCAGGTAGCTTCCTCCATAAGGCAGTTTCTCCACTGAACCATAACTACTGGAATCTCTTTAGTGCGCAACAACCTTATTAATACCAGCTCCTTCACAAATGTCAACCGCTCATCCAATTGAATCGAGTCCCACCAAATCACGTGAGACTCATCAGGACTACAACGTAGAAACGTGGAAAACCAGATGAACAATAGTAAAATTTGGGGGCAAGGCTAACTCATGTGCCACTTTCCTAACTATATGAAGGATCTCAATGGGTCCAATATACCTTGGACTGAGCTTACCTTTGCTACTGAACCGCATTACACCCTTTATGGTTGATACTCAAAGAAATACCCAGTCTCCAACTCTAAATCTTAAGGAAAAAATTCTACAATCTGCATAAGTTTTCTACCTACTCTGAGATGCCCTCAACCTTTCTTGGATTACCCTGACTCTATCCAATGACTTCTGAAGCAAGTCAGTACCAAAGGGTCTAATCTTAGAGGTATCAAACCACCCAATCAGAGAATGACATCACCCAACATACAAAGCCTTGATAGGTGTTATCTCAATTCTTGAATGGTAGCTATTATTATATGCAAACTCTTCCAAGATAAGTGTTTCTCCCAATGACATCCAAAATCCATTCCATAGGCAAAGAGTATATCCTTGAGAACATAAATAGTTTGTTTTTACTGCCCATTAGTCTATGGGTGAAAAATAGTGCTAATATCCCCCTAAGTACCCAACTCCTCCGAAAAATCTCTCAGTAGCTAGAAGTGAATACTAAACCTCAAACTAAAATGATAGATATGGGAAATTTGTTCTGTCAAAATATCTCACGGACATAGATATAGGCTAACCATTCAGCAATAAAGGAATTGAATAGGGATGAAATATGCTTATTTGGTAAACTAATCCACAATGACCCAAATAACATCAAAACTAAGAAAGGTATGAGATAAACCATTAACAAAGTCAATATTTGAAATTATGGACACCAACTCTCCATGCAACTTAACTATCTCCTAAATGAACAACATAACATAATCCTCTTCTGAGTAATTAGTGCTCATGAGAAAGAAGTGAGCAGACTTGGTCCTTCTATCCACAATGACCCAAATAGAATCATACTAATTGTGAGACCATAAAAGACCCATAACAAAATCCATATTGATCATCTCCCACTTTTACATGGGTAATTTTGTCCCTTGACATATGCCACTTGGCCTTAAATATTGAACCTTGACTTGTTGACAAACCATACACTTAGCAACGAAATTTTCCACACCTTTCTTCATATTATTCCACCTGTAGATTTCCTTTAAGTCATGATATATCTTAGTCAAACATGGATGAACTGTATATCTAGACTCATGAACCTCATTCAAAATCATTTCTTGCAACCCATTAACATCAGGAACATACAATCTTTCTTTGTACCTTATAATTCCATCTCCCCCAATCTCGAATGACAAAACCTTTTGCGGACCCACATCATCCTTAATCTATATAAGTATGGGATCCAAAACCTACTTCTTTTTCACCTCAGCACCAAGAGATGATTTAAACTCCTATTGAACAATAACTGCCTCATCCTCAAAGTTCAAGAGACGGTCTCCCAAGTTAGACACCTGTGAATATCCTTCACCAACTCTTTTTTCTCCTTATACACATGAGATAAGCTCCCTATAGAAAACCTTATAAGATAATAATCCATAACATTAGCTTTACCTATGTGGTAGTAAAGGCTTATGTCATAATCCTTAACCAACTCGAGCCACCGCCTTTGCCGGAGGTTCAATTTCTTCTACATAAACACATATTGTAAGATACTATGGTCTAAATAAATATATCCACACACCCCATAGAGATAATGATGCTAGATATTTATAGAAAAACCCACAGCCTATAATTCTAGATCATGAGTTGAATAATTTCTCTTATAAACCTTAAGTTACTTGGAAGCATAGGCCACAACCTTACCATGCTACACCGAAACACAACCTAGTCCCACATGGGATGCATCATAGCACACAACAAACCCATCAGTACCCTCGAGCAGGGTCAAAACTAGTGTAAAAGGCAACTTATGTTTCAATTCTCAAAACTACCCCACCAACATAAGACCATACAAACATAACCTTTTTTGAGTTAACTTCATCAGCGGAGCAACAATAGACAAAAATCTCTCCATATATATCCTATAGTCACCTGCCAATCCTAAGAAGCTCCTAATGTCAGTTAGAATAGTGAGTCTGGGCCACTTCTTAACTACCTCAACTTTCTGTGGATCCACCCTGATCCCCTCAATAGACACTATATGCCTAAGAAAGATCACATCACTTAGACAAAATTCCTACTTGGAAAATTGTTCATACCATCTCCGGCCCTTAAGAGTTTGCAACATAACTCGATGGTGATTGGCATGATCCTGCTCACTCTTATAGTATGCCAAGATGTGTTCAATGAAGTTTATAATATATAAATCTAAAAACTACCTAAATACTCAATTCATAAGACCCATAAAAGTAGTCAGAGAATTAGTCAACCTAAATGACATAACCAAAAACTTATAATTACCATACTGAGTATGAAAAGCAATCTTGGGAATATCAAACTTTTTAATTTTTAGCTATTGATAGTCTAAATGAAGATCAACCTTAGAGAAACACCTAGCACCCTGAAGCTGGTTAAATAGATTCATCAATCATGGGAAGAGGGTACTTAATTTTTGATGTAACCTTATTCAACTGACAATAGTCTGTACACATCAAAAGAGACCTGTCTTTCTTTTGCATGAAAAGAATAGGAGCACCAACAAAGAAATGCTAGGTTAGATGAAACCCTTATCAAGATCCTTCAACTTTTCCTTGAGTTCCTATATTTCAGTCAAAGCCATCCTATGAGGAGTAATGGAAATGGGACTGGTATCTGATAAAAGATCAATCCCAAAATCTATTTCCTTATCGGGAAGAATTCCAAGAAGATCTTTGAGAAAAACTTCAGGTAACTCATTAATCATAAGAACAGATTGCAAAGAGGGATCCTCAAATTTAGAATCGTTTACCCAAACTAAATGATACATACACCCTTTGGAAATAAACTTCTGAGTTTTATGACAAAAAATAAACCTGCCTTTGGGAAATAAGGAACCCCCCTCCCATTTGATCACTGGTTCATTAGGAAAATGAAAACTAACCTTTCAAGTCTTGTAGTCCAGAGAAGCATAGCACAAATATAGCAAATCCATCCCTAATATTATATCAAAATCCACTATATCAAGTTTTATAAAGTCCACCCATGTCTTTCTATGAAAGATGGACACCACACGACCCCTATAGATTTTTTAAGAAACAATAGAATCACCCACCAGAGTAGACACAGAAAGGGGTAAAAAATATTTTCAGGACAAAAACCAAAAGTTTATAGCCACAAAATAGATCACATAATATAGGGTTAAACCCAGATCAAGCAGACAATAAATATCATGAGAAAAGTGTTGTAATATACTTGTGACAACATCTGGTGATGGCTCAGATTCTCGATTAGTCGTAAGAGAATAGAGATAATTTCAACTAGTATTAGTAGCTGATATGGCACCCTTAGGTTTAGGAGCCAAAAAGGTGGCTCCAGTGGCAACTTTAGCTATAGGAAAATTTAAAATAATTATGGTGAAGCTTCCCACAAAAATAATAAGAAGGGTAAGGTGGGGCTAACTGAGCTCTAGTATCCTATATTAGGCACCCTATGCCTTAGTACCACTCCTAGCCTGAAAACGACGATCACTGGAACTCTTAGAATAAGGAGAACTAGCCATCGAATATTAATTTCCCTAATTTTTATTCTTAGTCCACTACCTACCATCTCTGTCACTATTCTGTTGACCTACACCATGCTTTGAATATCTAAACTTCTTATTCGGTCTCTCTCTCATTTCTACTTGGTCTAAGATAAAAAATGACCAAGTCTGCTCACTTCTTTCCCATAAGGATTAATTACGTAGGAGACGATTATGCAAAGTTGTTCATTCAGGAGATAGTTAAGTCGAATAGAGCACCAGTGTACATCATTTTAGCTTGCAATCATTTCAGAGTTTTTTAATAACCTTTCATCTTTTTGGTGAAAAATTACAAAAGAAAAAAAATATCCACTAATTAATATACTCGTCATCATAGCATCACCGCTAAACGTGTGTTAGAAAATGTTGTTAGAACCTATTTTGCCATAGATATCTCAAGTAATTTTTGGGAAAAATATTGGCAAAATTTGTTTGGCCATATAATTTGTCAATTTTTGGCAAAACCCCCAATATCCGAAAAACTAGAAAAAGCTGGGTTTGAGACCAAAACCTAGTTTCTGCATTATTTTAAAAATTTAAAACGTACCCAAAACTTTTTTATTTGATAATAAGAACCCACTAATTATAACTCTAATTATAATCTATCTATCCAACCAAACCTTCATTAAACCATTTCTTATTGATGGCTCTTTCTTGTGCCTATGTTTATGGTTATAATATCAAGTTATGATTTTTCGATAATTTATTATATAATTCCTTATAAAATAATAATTTTGTGATAAAATTATGAGTAGTTTTAATAGTTTTTAAAAAATTATGGGTATAAATCATATTTCTTAATTTTTTTTAAAATGTGAAATATTGCTTCCCAAAAACTATGGTCAAACACATATTAAAACTTCACCCAAAAATGACTTGCCAAAAATATTTGGAAACTACGATTAAGAACTATCTTAATGTTCTCCCTTTAGTTAGTAACATTTAACCATATTAAACCAATAATCACGTCTTTATGAAAATAATATCCATTAATTCAACCACTTTATTACTTGCCAACCATGTACACTTGTGCGTGTATTTGGTTGTAGTGTCTAGAAATTATCTAGCTAAGAAGAAGACTCGCGGGCTAAGAATAGGTAGTGGGATGAAAAGTATGTAAAGCTCAAGGCCCATTCAAACACACTACTTACCTTTAGGTATTATCATTTCCCCCACGTTCTTGTTATGCAGTCCCCCTATTGGGATCGAAATCACCAGGGTACATGCAGAAGCTTATAGTTGTATACCATATAGATAATAATTCAGAAAAAAACATACTAAAAATATATTATTAATATAGTTTGGTTAAAAAAGCATATTATTAGTATAGTTTCATTAAACGGCCTACATATTTAAAACTAATATAGAAAGATTCATAAGGTCTATTCGAAGAAATCTCCCCTAAATAAAACTCTTTTAAATGACTACATTGTGGATGTTATTGAGCTTTAGTATGAGAAGAGGGATCTTCAATTTATAGAGGTCTAAACTTTTACTCTAAGAAATAGGTTTGCAAAATATGATAGAGAATTAACTATATTTTTCTTTTAGGAAAAGTATAAGTAAAAAAAATTATGGTATTACTTTGATTACTTAAAAGATAAGTAAAACTCAAATAAGGTAAGAAAATCAGGGCAAAAATCCTAACAAGTCTCACCTTTTTGGCTAAATTTTCTTGATAAAACTTGATCGCCTGCATGATTTTCATTCATCACATAATCTTTATCATTACTTCCTAACATGCTTTAAAATGAAGCCCTTTCAGATTAAAAATGAGCTCTTTTATAGAGTCAAAGTGAGCTTTATTTTCAAAGATTATTGAAAATATGATTGACAATTGTCTTCACATTTAGTTATTTTTAACTATTTTTTGATAAAAAATCTTTATTATCATCAAGTTGGTTGTAACTTTAATCTCAACATGTCATCAATTCGAACCTTCAACTCTGATATCACTTGTTGGGATCAAAATCATTTGGGCGTCATGCGGAAGCTTATAGTTGTAAATCATAGAGAAGATATTTTTGAAAAAGGAAAAACATACTAAATAAAGTAAATGGTTAGTATTATTTGGTCAAATGATCTACAATTAAAGCTAATACTGAAAAAAACATAACTCTTACTAGGTGAAATCTCCACCTAAACGTTTTTTAAATGACTACATTGTGGATGTTGTTGTATTTTGGTTTGAGAAGAGAGATATTCAATTTATTTTAATACCCCGTAAGATTCTAGACACGTTCCCAACCCTTAGTTACATCTTTAAAGGGATCCAAGTCATTATTTTACACTAAGTAAAAGGACTTAGCCATTTTATGACCCCAAGAATGCAAACATTTTATTATTTTGATCTCTCGAGTCCGAAATGTTGATTATTGAGTTGAAACATGTTTAGAGATATTAAAAGGGTCATCAGGGAGAATTTCAGAATTTTCAAAAGAGATTAGGGGTGATTTTTGACCTCATAGGTAGTAAGCCTCTATGATTTGGGAGTGCCACGGTATATAATCTCTGCGATATATAGCGTGTCATGGAGGTTAGCCTCCACGATAAGCAGAATGTCATGGAAGGTAGTCTACGAGATAACATTCGTAACATAAACGTTGTGTTTTCTGCAGTTTTTTTATTAACTTATTGAAGGGTATCTTGGTCCTTTACCCTCTCTTCAACCATCCAAGTGATGAATTAAAACCCCAAAAGGGTCATTAATTGTTCCATTCCCAATTAGTTATCATACGTAAAACCATCCCTCTTTTCCAAGAACATAAAATCAAGCCTATTCCCAAGGTTTCTCCATTCAAAGTTCCAATTCTACGATTTTTATTCAAGGATTCAAGCAATTAAGGCATGTGGATTCATCAATGGGTTCCTTCCACCCATTGAGTCCCAAAATCCTTTTTGTTCATGTATGAATTATTTATCCTATTTTCATGATATTTAAATGTTAAGTTTGAATTTACTCGATGATTTCTTAGTAGTTTTGAATTCAAGCATGCCAAGATGTTTCCCTATGTGAATTATATTATTACATGCTTTGAATTTAAATCACCAATCTCATGTTCAGTTAATACCATGTTAATTTCATAAGTTACAAAATAAACCATGTGATAATGTTGTTCTCATAAGTTTATCACATTCACTAACTCATAATCATGAATTCCATCAGTTTAGTGAAACATACTATATTTTGGGGTTTATGAATCATGAATTCCCTTACAGTGATTTAAATGATGCTTTTGTATTTAAAGAATTATTCAGTGCTGGAGTGTTATCAACACCTGATACTACATGCTTACATATGTTTCAAAATTTTAAGTAGCAAGTTAGTTCGATCATGATTTTACTATCATACGCAGTTTGTTATGATCATGTTGAGAATTATCAATTGTGATGTCCAGTTAACTTTAAATCAGTACCAATGTCATTTTAGTTGGGAGTAAGATTTAGCATCAAGCGAACCAAGGGATGAAGGCTCTCCCGCCAGTAGAGGACTGAAACCTTTAGTAGTAATCCCTAAGTTCCAAAACTGCGTAGTCTCTGTAGGATATGAGATGTCACCCTCCAGTAGGGGATTGACGCTCTCTTAGGTATCACTCACAAGTAGAGGACTGACACCTTAGTACTTTGGGATACCAGTTTAGTGGATCCACACAGACAGTGTTTATTCCCATGTCAAGGTATTGACACACTTTTAAATAGGGTTATAGGTTCGACTCTGATTAGCTCAGATTAGGGCATGTTGGTTACATGATAGCTCCCACAGTTTCAATTTAGTACATAGGTTATATCAGTATAGGTTTGCATGACCAAGTATTCAGTTTATTAGCTATTTAGTTTGTCTATTTTACAGATTATCTCTTTATATGTTTTATTTATTCTTGCATTCTTTTTAGATGTTCACGCATCCATGTTCAGTATTCATATGTATTTTATGTTATTCCCTATCTCACGTGCCAATACATTCAAAGTACTGATCGCATACTCTCTTTTCCGCTATATTGATTTCACAATATAGGTTCACATGCTTATTTCCCCGATTGCCCTTAGTCAGCTTAGTACCTCTCAGTAGCCGTAGTGGAGAGACCTCATCCATCAAGGATAAGTTATGTAAAGTTAATTTTAGGATTTCTTTTATTTCAGTCAGTCAGATTTATTTAGTGGTTTGTCCCATCAACTCCACATGTCATAGAGGCTTTCATACTAGATGTTTAGATAGTCAAATATTCAAACTAAATTTTCAGCTACTCAAACTTATTTTCAGTTTATTCCATAATTTAGACATGTTGGTATTTGCTTTACTTTTATATCTTAGCAGACTTTAACTATCATATTGAGTTTTATCTGATAATGTTGAGCATTATCAATTGTGATGTCCAGTTAACTTTAAATTAGTACCAGTTTCAGTTCAATTGGGAGTAGGATTTAGCACCGAGTAAAACTAGGGATGACGGCTCTCCCGCCATTAGAGGACTAAGACTAAAAGTAGAAATCCCTAAGTTCCAAACTAACGTGGCCAACACAGGATATGAGATTTCACCCGCCAGTAGAGGAGTAACACTCATGTAGGGGTTATCCGCCAGTAGAGGACTGACACCCTAGTCTTTTGGGACACCAATTTAGTGGATCCACACAACCGTGGTAAGGTATTGCCACCTAATAACGCTCAACTTATATGTCAATTTAGTGTAAGGTGGTCGTCGTCAATCTATTTACATAACTTTAGAGTCGGGGTCGAATCCACAAAGAACAATGTTAGTGGCGATTAAACTAACTTGAAATTATTGCTACAAGTTAAATTCAAGAAAATGATACAAAAAGATAAAATGGGGGTTTTTAATAATTGAACAAAAGTTATTAACACTTCAATTCACCTTAGAACTCAAAGATTCAACAACAATATTTTAAATCAGTGATATAGAGAAACTAGAGTTGTGATCACTATGATTAGTAATCCTCCATTGAATAATAGTTGTAGTATTGGATTCTCGTGAATTGTGGGAAACACCAAATTATCAGTATCGATAGTTGATCTAAGTGTTTCTTAACCTACCTATATGTTGAGTTCCCTAATTCTCTTAAACTTAGGAACCTTCTATTCACACTAATTTTATTTTGAGTTGATTAATCTTGTTACAGTATTAATCATTAGATGGGAACTTACCCTTCCCAAATCCTCATTTATAATTCACTACCTTTAGTTTATTTCTCAGTTCGAACAAATCAACATAAGGCGATATCTATTATTTGCAACCAACAAAAAATAATTAATACAAAAGAATTATCAAGATATTCCCACAATCACTCAAACCCTAACCAACTATTAAGATAATACAGGAGTAATCATAGATCCCACAACACTAGTTGTGGGTTTTAGTTCCACATGAAAGAGAAAGCGATAACAATAACTGAATTCATAATTCAAAGTTATTAAACTTACAAAAGATGTAATCAGAAATTGATTCTCTTCCCAAATTCAAGAAGAATATCCCACAACTAAATCAAACAATTGACAATTGAAATCCAAGTTAAGAGACCAAAGAGAAGTAAAGTAGTCTTTGGACTAAGTTCAAGATATTAAGCCCCTTTTTTAATGAAACCCTCAAAGCTGCTATTTATATCCGTAACTTAAGAAAAATCCGAAATTAAAAATTCAGATTTTTGTCCTTAGCTGACAGCTTATCAGAGATATGATAGCTTATCAGACCATGTCGTCAGACATGATTCCCATTTCTTGCCTTCTACTTATGTGTGACAACATGCCTGATGGCTTATCAGAGTTTTGATAACTTATCAGAACATGTCATCAGGCATGCTTCAAATTTTTGCCTTTTGCTTTTAAGTGACGACATACCTGACGGCTTATCAGAGATCTGATAGCTTATCAGGACATATTATCAGAAAATCATCTGCTTCTTAGTGATGATATTCTTGACGGCTTATCAGACACCTAACGGCTTATCAAGGGATGTCATCATACTTCTGTTCCAACTTCCTCACACTATCTATAGTTTATGATGACTCTGATAACTTATCACAAATTTGATGACTTATCAGACAAGTCGTCAACTACACTTTCATGGCCACTTGTTCCAAATTCACCTCTTTTGGTCTTATTGTCTTTAGTTTTCTTGCATCTTGACTTTTCTGCATTAACAAATAGAAAGCAATCAAAAACAACAAAAGTTGCTTAGGACTTTACAATTATTTCTAGTTAAAAGCCTCAAATGTATTAGCATTAGCTCAAACGTCAACACCCTCAACTTAAAGCAATTGCTTGTCCTCAAGCAACTTAAACATAACTAAGAGGATACAAAGAACATTCGGTAGTCAATCATTTATTTTAGCTCCAAACAAATTTACCATCTCCAAGGACAATCATCTCAAACTCAACTTTGTATATTAATGAAAAACAACAATGCAACACAAAGGAATCAAGCTATGGAATCAACTTAGCAACAACAACCATGCATGTACCAATATTACACTACCCACACAAATTAGCAACTAGAAACATAACCCCTGTGCCCTTACAACAAAGAAGTCCCTCCTCACTTATATAAGAAATAACATATGTAATTATGGGGACAATTAATATACACTCACTTTCAAAAAGAAGTTCCAATCAATGTATGCCAAATACCAAGGTTTTCAGATAGGTAAGCTAGGATCACTATAGGTCTTTTTCTTCGGCTTGTAACGTAGGGTAAGTGCTGGTATGATACTCGGTGATATTTAAGGTGACTAAGCCTCTTTGGTACTACACTAACTTTTGGGGTCTCACTTATTTACCTTTACCTAATTCTCTTATTTCTTGATCACACATACTCTGGATGGGTGCGGTCTTTTTGACAATCATTTCTTTTTTTCATAATTTTTCTTTTCTTATTCTTTTTCCACCGCACCCAGTTTTTTATTCTGTTCTTTTATTCTACCTTTCTTCATACTCATTTTACATCGCACACCTCTATGGTAGCCAACCTCAACTTAGGCTATTTGCCTAAGTCAAAGTGCAAAATGTCCAAGGAGGACCAGGGCCAAAACAAGTTTATTGTGATACAAATGGGAAGGTGATAGGTATAATAAAAAGAATAGGCATTTAGGCTCAAAATCAAGATCAAGGGAAATTATTCACACATGGAAGGTCATTTAGTCTAAAAGTGGACTAATATCAACAACGGCCTACGATCCTTTCCTAACCGCTATCCTACAACCAAGGTAAGACCAATCGGGCAAGTTCTGGATTTAACACTAAATGGGAACTAGGTAATATCTCTCACACACATGGCACAAAGGTACATCACAAGCTACTACCCATTCAGTTCATGCAATTGTTAGTAGTGATTATCATGTCCCTAGTACTAATGCCATAAAAAGATTAATAGTAGTCACATATAGATGCACATCACACAGTTACCAGATAGACAATTGGAGAGGTATTTATCATTCCAAGAAAAATCAACAAAAAATATGTCAACTATCCTAGATACTTATTTTCCCCCCAGTTAACCACAACACATCATAAGATAAACACAATATGCCTAAACATGCCAGCTCTACTAGGAACAAGACTCCGGGGAAAAGAGGAATGACAACAAAAACCCCAAGAGTACATCAACAACCACAAGAAGCCCTACTCTCAACTTAAAATCATGCAATATCCCCAATGCGTCAAACTAAATCAAGAGAGTTAGAAACATACCTATGGCACCATAGGTGCAGAGATCTGATGTCAATCATATAATACAAATACAAAAAAAAAATACCTTGGGTTGCCTCCCAAGAAACGCCTGATTTAATGTCGCAGCACGACTATGTTATCTTGACTACTCAGAAATCATTAAGATACCTTAAAAGTGCTTCATCCTTTATCCCTCAACTTAGATGATTTTGAATCATTGGACATCTTTCAATCTTTACATCTTTGAGGTATGTTGGGTAAATGTGAGAGAATGATACGGAAAGTTCTATCACGCCACTTTGAAGACTTGAAACCGCTTGCCTAATTTTGCATCGAACTTTCATGTGGGCTTATTTGGCAACGGTGAGAATCTTAAAAATCCACTAAATGGACATCGATCTTTAAGATTCTTGGCCTTCATGATTGGGGTCGTATTATACCCTTTCGGAAAGACAAACTCCAAAATGTAGGAGTTTTTCTCCTCATTTCCAAAATTCATCATTTGCTTGGGTGATTCGACTTTCATCACATACACCAAGCATAGTGTTGAAAAGTAATTCGAGTGAGGTCTTCTCCCTAATTTTGGGGTTGCATCCTTCTCGAACACTTCACCCCAAATTGGGCTAGAGTCTTTATAAGAGATTGGCTTGGTTTCTTTTTTGCCTCTAGCACCATTTTCTTAATCTTGACATTATCTCTCATGGTTGGTTCGGTTGGTTGGGAAATCACCAAGGGTTGATCATCATCAAGCTCAACATCAATATAGGGTTCTTTCTCCTCATATTCACACTCTTCCATTATTTTAAATGATTCCATAGGTAAGATATCATCTAACCATAATATAGAAGAATGTTTTGAATGATTGACCTCTATATCCATTTCCTCATAAATGATTGGCTTCATGTCTTGACTCATATCACATATGATATCATACATTTCTTTCTGGAGATCCAAAATTCATTGAAACATAGCTACAATGCCACTCTTTCCGGTGTTTCGTTCTTCCTTTTCTTAACCATAAGACCTATCAAACTCATAAGAAGAACTAGAATTTGGGTTAGCGTAATAGGGGAAGGGGGCATTTGGGAAATCACTCCAATGTCCATCTTGACCACCATATAAAGAGCAATAATACTCCTGGTAGGATGGAGATGGTGCACATATCTCTCTCTGGGGAGTGTATATACAATCTAGCCAAAAGTGAGGTCCATCACAATTTGGACATGGATCATCAAGATAAGATTTCCAACCACCAAGATCATGTTCATTCCACGATGCCATAGTAATAAGTAAACTAAAATAAAAATCTACCTAACACAAGAAATAAAAGAAAACTAAAAACAAATATTTACAAGTTTGAATTCAAACAAGTAGGCTAAAATTCCAAACCAACTCAATACGCCAAATTATTCTCCGGCAACGACACCATTTTTGATAACACTCAACTTACACATCAATTTAGTGCAAGACGATCATAGTCAATATATTTACCCAACTTTGGAGTCGGGTCGAATCCATGAGGAACAATGTGAGTGGCGATTAAACTAATTTGAAACTATAGCTATAAGTTAAATTCAAACAAATGATATGAAAAAATAAAATAGGGGTTTTTAATGATTGAACAAAAGTTATTAACACTTCAATTCGCCTTAGAACTCAAACCTTAAACTGTAATATTTCAAATCAATGATATAGAGAGACTAGAGTTGTGATCACTATGATTAGTAATCCTCCATTGAATAATAGTTGTAGTATTAGATTCTCATGAATTATGGGAAACACCAAATTATCAGTATCGACAGTTCATCTAAGTGTTTCTCAACCTACCTATATGTTGAGTTCCCTAATTCTCTCAAACTTAGGAACCTTCTATTTACACTAATTTTATTTTGAGTTGATTAATCTTGTTACAGTATTAATCATTAGATGGAAACTTACCCTTCCCAAATCCTCATTGATAATTCACTACCTTTAGTTTATTTCTCAGTTCGAACAAATTAACATAAGGCGAGATCTATTATTTGCAACCATTAAAAAATAATTAATACAAAAGAATTATCAAGATGTTCCCACAATCACTCGAACCCTAACCAACTATTAAGACAATATAGGAGTAATCATAGATCCCACAACCCTAGTTGTGGGTTTTAGTTCTATATGAAAGAGAAAGCAATAACAATAACTGAATTCATAATTCAAAGTGATTAAACTTACAAAAGATGTAATCAGAAATTGATTCTCTTCCCAAATTCAAGAAAAATATCCCATAACTAAATCAAAGAATTGACTATTGAAATCCAAGTTTAGAGACCAAAGAGAAGTAAAGTAGTCTTTGGACTAAGTTCAAGAGGTTAAGCCCTTTTTTTCAATAAAACCCTCAAAGATGCTATTTATATATATAACTAAAGAAAAAATTGAAATTAAAATTTTAGATTTTTCTCCTTAGCTGACGACATGTCTGACATCTTATCAGAGATCTGATAGCTTATCAGACCATGTCATCAGACATGATTCCTATTTCTTGCCTTCTTCTTATGTGTGACGATATACATGATGGCTTATTAGAGTTCTAATAACTTATCAAAACAAGTCGCCAGGCATGCTTCAAATTTTTGCCTTCGGCTTCTGAGTGACAACATGCCTGATGGCTTATTAGAGATCTGATAGCTTATCAGGACATGTTGTTAGAAAATCTTTTTTATTTGAGTGATGATATTCTTGACGTCTTATCAGACACCTAATGGCTTATCAAGGGATGTCGTCACACTTCTTCTCCAACTTCCTCACACTATCTACAGCTGATGATGACTCTAATAACTTATCAAAAATTTGATAACTTATCAGACAAGTCGTCAACTACACTTTTATGGCCACTTGTTCCAAATTCATCTCTTTTGCTCTTATTGTCTTTGGTTTTCTTGCATCTTGACTTACCTGCATTATCAAAGAGAAAGAAATCAAAAAAGACAAAAGTTTCTTAAGACTTTATAATTATTTCTAGTTAAAAGCCTCAAATGTGTTAGCATTAGTTCACACATCACCACCCTTCCCACTGGGGTTACAGGTTAGACCCCGATTAGCTCAGATTGGGGCATAACAGTTACATGATATCTCCCATAGTTTCAGTTCAGTACATAGGTTATATCAGTATAAGGTTTCATTACCAAGTATTCAATTTATCAACTATTTAGTCAATCAATTTTATAGATTATCTTAGTACATGTTTTGCTTGGTCTTTTATTCTTTTTGCATATTCATGCATCCATATTCAATATCCATATGTATTTTTAGTTAGTCCCTATCTCAATGAAATACCCTAGGTTTTGGCCTTTTCAAATTTTGTGATCTTTGAGCTCACTCATCTTGTAACCACTTACCATTCGAGTCGTATAGTGTAGGTATGGGTTAGGTGACCCAACTCTTATTGTGTCCAGTGATTGGTTGTTGGGTTTCTTAGGTGGGTACAGTTTGGTGGTAGGGGTCGTATGGATTGGTGATGGGGCATTGGGTTGATCCTTTACTTAATTTAAAACTTAGTAACTTGACTTGTCTCTGAGTACGAGTGTCTAACTAAGAGCCGTGAGGATAGGGTACGAGTGGTATAGTCTAATCATATGTTGTCCTGTGTTAACCCTTTTATATTCTGTCTATTGTATAACTAGACCATATGAGTCTTATGGTCTAGTCACGAGTTATGGCAAAGGAGTCATATAGGGGGCAGTGTGTAGGTGTCCAATCTTCTATTCTTGTTAGGATTGGATGGTACCAGTTATATGTTGTGGTGATGAGTTTAGGGGTCAAATCAACCCACCTATGGTGATTTTATAGTTTTAAGTTGGGGGTATTCTGGACATTTCCCCTCTTAACTCCTTTTAAACCCACAACATAAAACATCTTTTGGGAATTCATTAACCTATTATTCTACATCAAACTCTCTTAAAAGTTTCTTAAAATCACTCTCAAGCTCTTGGTTCAAGAAATGGTTAGTGTTTTGATATGCTATAGAAATATAGCACTATTGATGCTTAAAACAAGAAAAATACAAAAGTTTCTGAGGCCTTTTTGGTAGATTTTATCCATTTTGGGTATGTTTTATAGGAATACATATTTTGGATGATAAGTTTGTAAAAATGGTGAATAATGTGTTTTTGGCAACTTTTGGAAAGATTATGGATAATTGGGATGTTTTCCAACTTGATCGTGATCAATGCATGTTCGAGAATCGAGAAAGAGCCAAAAAACTTATCTCAGCACCTACTAAGCTTATCTACAGTCTACATGTATACCTACGGACTGCATATAGACAATGCGGGTTCCATAAACCCAAAATCTCTAAAGCTGACTTGCAGGGAAAGTGTCCACCGCTACCTTCGGTCTGCACCTATTCCCTGTGCCAGACCGTTGGTGCTACCTGTTCCCTACCAGACCGCAAGTACAGGGAGCAGGTGGCCACCAACCCTATTTTCTCTTATTTCATCTGGGCTTAGTTTTTAGGGTTTTCTCTTGTACTATAAATACCCTTTTTGTACTTTTTAGTAGATGTTACGCATTTTTAATACTTAGAAAACATATTTTGATTTCAAGATCCATCATCGATCTTGGGATTTGATTATATTGACTTTGATTGATTATTAAGTTTATGGTTGTAGGTTTTTTTTCATCTTATCATTGATATTTCATCTTTGCTTTCCAATATAAATGTTATTGATTTCTTCACAATCATGACTCATGAGTGGCTAAACCCCATAGATAGGGTTGTGTAAACCCTAGCAAATGGACAAAAGTTGGGGAAAGTGCGATTGTTGATCTTAACCAATACCTATGGAATGTATTTTTTTTATCTTTGTTATGATTGATTTCCTAATGGGTGCATATATTAGGATCTTACCTAGGTATTTATACTTACTCCAAAAGAGGAGTAGTGACTGGGAAAAGATAAAGACAACAGTAATTTGGGAGTTAATTTCTAATCCATTGCAATACAAACGAATATAGTGAATGGCCATTAACTTCCATCTAATAACTTAAGAATCAAAAGGTAATGGTTAATTGTGATCAAGATAAGGGTTAGCAACACTACACCTTGAGACTCAAAAGGTAAAGGGTGAAATCTTCTTACTCGTCCAAAAGACTGTAGGAGGTACATAACTTATCGGTTCTACATGAAAGTTATTGAGTTATTTCAACAATGCATGATAAGCCTACAGAGTTGAGACTCTAAGGGAACACAATCATAGTATTCACCTATGACTAATTTTAAACCAAGTTGATATTGTTCTTTGTTCGAGATCACTATAACCAAATCCCCCCATTTACTTTTCCTATTTTGCCCATAGACTTTAACTACTGAGATCTATCAAACAACGTGTTCCCTTGGGATTCGACCCAGCCTTAGTTGGGTTACTAGATCTTGATAGTGACCATATGATCATCTAAAAAGAGGTGTTTCTTGGACGTCATCAAGAAATTGGCACCATTGCCAGAGAGTATGATATTGATTTATGTATTGAGGTTGTTACAGTTTTTCTTCTTGAGTTTTATTTTTGGCTATTTAGGAATACGTTGATGTATGCATAACACATGGATTAGAGGCAATCCCTTACTCCATGTGAATCCAAATCCACAGAGGATCCTACAAACGCCAAGTAGGATATCTAAGTCAAAAGGAGCTGATAGTCCTGATAGGGTTTGTGATATTGTACCTTTTTCAAAGAAGTACAAGATATTGTTGAATGTCAGACTGGTGAGTTTTTTGCTCAATCTGAAGCTAAAAGGAGGGCAGCAGAAGAATCTTAGAGAATAGCTAGGGATGCGGATCTGGCTGAATAGAATGAAGTAGCAGAACACCAAGAAGTACTTGGTGTGAACCAAAATAGAGCTACAGGTGTCTATGTTCAAATTATCTCAGCATATCAGTATGTGCAGCCATATATAGATGATGAAGAAGATATGGGATATGTTGAGCCGACATAGACTGGAGTCATCGTTCCTTCTATTTTTCCCCCAGGTATCGAATTTGACATTACGAGCGCCATGATCCAACTTCTAAATTTGAAGAGTGTGTTTGTGGGATTTACCATCGATGATGCAAACTAGAACCTTGCAAATTTCCTTAGGATGTGCACCTTGTATACCAATCCACGGGTAAATTAGGAAGAACTTAGACTAAGGCTTTCCCCCTTCTCACTTACAGGAGAAGCATCTTTATGGTTAGAGGAATTGACAAGATGCTCTATCACGACTTGGGACAAGTTGTCCAGGAAATTTTTAAATAGGTTCTTCCCTCCATCAAGGATGTTGAATCTTAAGGATAAGATCTATAATTTTAGGCAGTTGTAGTCAGAGTCCACGTATGAGGCTTGGTTAAGGTTTTAGAAGAAGCTGAGCATAGCACCAAATCATCAGTTATCAGAAAAAAGCTTATCAGAGGTATTCTATAGAGCCCTAAACATTGGCTCCAGATCTATAAAATATACCATATCTAGAGGAGAATTTATGAGACTATGTTGGGAAACAGCTTTGGAGATGTTAGATTGGATTTCACTCACTAACCGAGGGTGGAAAACTTGGGAGACTGAGAGGGGATCTGGTACTTATGTTATTGGTGTCTCCTGTGACCATAGAGCAGATGATGATATAGTAGTATAAGAAATTATGTTACTAAGGACTTATCTAATAGTGCTAGAAAATCAATTTGCAACAACAAATTCTAAGAAAGGGAATGCAGAAGAAGCACAAACTCAGCTTCCAAACCATATTAGTTAGAATTGAAAGAGGAAGCTAACTATATGGGTCAAAAATAGAAGGGTTACGATCACAAGTGAAAGGGAACCAAGGTCAAAACTATTATGATAGATATAAAGACCATAGCAAAAAGCAAGATGATTACTAGAGGAAGAAAGATGACTACAGAAAGAGGGAGATAGGTACATTTCACCTGGTAGACGTGATGCAGAATCTAAAATGGAAGAGATGCTTGCTAAATTTTTGAAGGGTCAAGAAAATCAGGAGACCAGCCTTAAGGAGATTAAGGTTGATATTTTAGGGTTGACCCAGAAGGTCGAGTCATATGCCACTACTATCAAGCAATTGGAGCACCAGTTTGGGCAGATGTCAGTAACTCTGAACTAGAGGCATCCAAATACCTTTTCGAGTAACATAGTGAAAAATTTGATAAATAATGGTCACACACTTGCTATTACAACAAGGAACGGTATCACTACTATAGATCCCCCAATGCCTGCTACAGAAGTTATTGATTATGAGACACCCTGCTACTGAGTCTGAGAAGGTAAAAGGTGATTGAGGTATAGTTTTTAAAGATAAAGGTAATGGTCTGGTTATTGAGCCTGATGTCAGACAAATTCTGAGACCACCCCAAACTTTTCCTCAATGACTGAGGCAGAAGCAAGAGAAAGGTAAGCTCAAGTGATTTATTGAGATGTTGAAATAATTAAGCTTTAACATACCTCTTCTTGAGGCGTTAGATCAATTTCCTGGATATGCCAGGTTCATGAAATCATTTTTCACAAGAAAAAAAGGAGCAGTTTTTGAGGATGTTGATGGTGTACACCACTGCAGTGTAGTCACGATTAGGTCTTTAGCGCAAAAAATGGGTGATCTCGAAGCGTTCACTATACCATGCACTATTGGGTCATCCAGATTTGCCCGAGCCTGGTGTTATTTAGGGGTCAGCAATAATTTGATATCGCTGGCCATATTCAAGCAACTAGGCATGAATCCTCCAGAATCGACTTTGATGTGTCTATTGATGGATGATTGTACAGTGAAGAAGCTTGCGGAATCTCTTTTGATGTGATCGTGAGTGTTGATAACTTTATCTTTCTGACTGACTTTGTCATCATTGACACTGAGATGCCCATTATTTTGGGAAAACCATTCATGGACACAGGCTGATCTATGGTTGACATAAAAAAAGTGAGCTAAAATTTTGAGTCAACGGTGAGGAGGCAACATTCAACATTTAGAAAACCATAAGGCAACCAATGACATAAGGGTAGTGTCACTAATTGATTGTATTGATGACCCTGAAGGATATTCCTATGGACATCTTTATGTATTCTGAATAACCAATAAACCCACATCATGCTACGACGTTAAATCAAGCGGAGCATGGGACGCAACCCATAGGCTTGTTGGTGAAGTCTGAATAGTCAATATAGCCACGTCATGTCACAACATTAAATCAAGAGCTAGTGGGAGGCAACCCACTATATTTTAATGTCCACATTTTGTTGTTTTTGTTTTTGTAGGCTTTTAGCTTTTGGACCTTACCTAGAAAATGGTAAACATTGCTATATTCATTGATTTCCAAGTAAGGGAACTGTGTGATCATCCCATCATGGTCACATGTCCCATACGATAAGTTGAATAGTGAATTGAAAAGTTGAGATTTTGAGGATAAAAAATTGTAAGTTACGTACTTTGGCACCTAATTTTACTTTAGGGACCTAAAACATAGGTAGTGAGACTATAAGTATCTGGAAAAATGTCAACACGCCAAGTCCAGGTTGTTGAAAGTAGGCCAAATATTTTGGCCCAATACTTATGACAGATACTTGTGGGCTGTAGGTACTACCTACTCCCAGTACCTGACCATGCGTATAGGGCGAGGGTACGTGCCACAGGTAGGGTTAGTTTTGGGCCCACTTTTTAATTAAAATTTTGGTCCCACCTATATTTAAATATGACCTAAAATAGCCCCCACCTAAATAAAACATTCTTACCCTCATTCTAACTCATTCAAATCCTCAAAATTTTACTTTTCTTTAAATTCAAACTTCCCACTTAAAATATAAACCAACCCCATACTTAAGTAAAGTCTACTTTGACACTTGTTTAAGATACCAACTTGTCCCAACAGGCTAAAAACAAGTTTCAACCTTAGTTTTGCTTGAGTTCTTCATTATTTTCTTTTGGATTTTTATATAAGAGATAACTTTCTAGGCTCCTAATGGTTATATATTGGTTTATCTTCTGTTGACACAAGTTGATATGCCTAAAATCATAATGTAGGGCCTTGTTTTGAGTTAAAATTCTAAGTTTAGGCCGTAACCGGAATTTGAACTTGAATGAATCTAAGCAATACCACGAGTTGAACATGTTTTTTCTTTGAAATTCATGATTCTTAAGTAGCGTGTATACATTGGACTTGTTGGGATTTTAAATAGGTTATAGGGGTTTGAAAATTGAGGAAAATTTGAACTTTTCAAATTTTGAGTTTTTCATTAACTTTTGCTATCCCTTACTTTTGTTGGAAATTGACTGCTAGTTTTTCATGTTCATATGGTACCTAAGGTAAAGAAGTCCAGTACTTCAAGGAGACGAGCAGATTCTCCCAAACTTAGTGGTTTAGTTGAGAAGTATCTGAGGTAGAATTATATAGATATTGCAATTATAGTGACACGTAGAGTCATGAGAGAATAGACTAGCCAGGTTGTTCAGTCAGCTGCAACCCAGTCAAGGATAAAGTCAGCCAGGATATCACCACCATATACTCCTCTAGCAAATAATGATAATGAGGAGAAGGAAATAGAGTTTGAGTGTAATGCCCCAATTTTCTGAAATCGGAATGCTACAAGGTGCTCATGATCTCGAAGGAACACAAGATAACCCTTTACTGATATCTGTACCTGAAGACTGCATAATATAATATAATAAATGCAAAAAACTGGCGGAAACTTGCCATAAGGTTCAAAACATTTAAAATACTCAAAACTGAACACTGAATACTAATACATCTGACTGAAAAATCTCTAACTGTCTGAACTATGGAGTTGATGGGACATGTCCCAAACTAACTCTGTCCACTAAAAATAAACTGAGTCTAATGCCATAGTAAAATAAGGATCATCCTCGAATGAAGAGGATCACTGCTACGTCTACTGCTGACTGGGACTGGACTGCTAAGGGAGCTTTGGATCTCGCGCTTCTGAACCTATGGTATAATAAACCATAGCGCAAGAGAAAAGTATACGTCAATACTTTGAATATACTAGTATACTAGATGAGGTAAGGCTAAATTCAAGGGCTTATGCATGAACATTGCTTAACTGAATAGCATAAGAGTACTGAATGAGGACATATGCATGAACGCACAAACCAAAACTGGAATCACAGTAACACTGAATACGAACTCTAAATACTGGCTTCTGAATACTGACTTACTGATGACTGAGTCTACTAGTACTGATGTCAGAGTTTACTAATACTGAGAGAAAGAATAACTGAGTCAATTGAGATTGATGTCAATTCTTGCTGATACTGATACTGATTTATTATATCTAAGATCAAGCCTATATAATAGGTGACCTTTAAGTTTACTGGTAATAATGCCTGATACTTGATAAACTGAATCTGAGATCAAGCCTATATAACGGGTGACCTCTAAGTCGACTGATAATGAATATGATTGTTTGAATCTGAGATCAAGCCTATAAAACGAGTGATATATGAGTCTATTGATAATGAATATGATTGTCTAAATTTGAGATCAAGCCTATATAATGGGTCACCTCTGAGTCTACTGATAATGCATATGATTTTCTAAATCTGAGATCAAGCCTATATAACGGGTGACCTCTGAGTCTACTGATAATGAATATGATTGCCTGAATCAGAGATCAAGCCTATATATGGGTGATCTCTGAAAGGTAGTCAATCCTAGTATTATGGGTGACTCCTCAGCTAAATTTTTTTACTGAGACTGAATCTAAAACTGAGACTGAGGGAGGTATTCATCTAACTGACATTCCCCTTCTAGATTCTTTGGGGTCCAACCTGTAACCCCAGTTGGAAGGGTGTCATTATCATACCATGGGTAAAGACTCTTCTCTCTGAACCCAGGATGATATGTCTAATATAACGGGTGACACCCGAGTGGAGCCAAGCCTAATATAACGGGTGACTCTGGGGAGGTAGTCAAGCCTAATATAATACGAATATGAATGTCATAAACATGTAAATGTATAGAGAATGCATACTAATTACTCATAGTTGTTCAATAAGGAATACATATGAATAAGAATGCATGCAATTTATCATAATACATTCACTGAGGCATTTCAACAAATGCTTGGCATGCACTAGTTATCACATAATTGGGGACTTCATGCTTAACATACTATAAAGGGCACTATTCTCTTTACTTAAGCATTCTATCAAACATATAGGGAGCATGATTTGGTTATACCGTTGATTCTATACCTAATTATCATGAATACATCAATATCATGCAACTTAAAGAGGGTTTATCATGAACATCATATAATTCATCACATACTAGAATCAACTCTTGAAATTGGTAGTCTAAATCATGAATTAAAACTCAATAATAACATGAACTTCAATTTCAATTCACATGAATTATGAAAACTCATAAATATAAGATCTTTGAATTTGGAAAAAGATTCTTTAATTTCTTGGGTGGAAAGAACCCAAGAATCAACATCTGCATACCTTGTTATATGATTCTCAAAAGATTTACGGATGAATCTTGATGACTTGGATCTTGAGCTTTCAACCCTAATGGTTGTTCTTAAACAAAATCCTTAGTCTTATTCTTGATTCTTGGATATTGAGAGAAAATATAATGTTCTTGAGAGAAAAGTGAGGAAAATAATGGAATAAGGGCTTATTGGGCATTTTATTTCATGTTTAGGGCTGATAGGGGTCAAGGGAAAAGTCTAAGATGCCCTTGGAATTAAATAACGGAATCTGAAAATCTCAATTTTTCATGCTGTTGTAATGCGCCATAATCGCTCCAGCTTACTGGAAATTGGACAATAAAAAAACCGCTTGATAGAGCGACGCGGTGGCAATCGCGTTACCACCCTGGTTGTACACAAGAAATACACTGTGATGCGGTGGAATAGTAGAGGTTCATTGTATTTTGACAATTGCCATTTTGGCTGGCTCCGATACGCGCTAAAGTACCTGGCGGTACACTGTCTAATTAAAATAGCTCTAACTATTTCCCCGAGTGTTCGAATTGGGAGAATTTGGTATCGAGGGAAATATTATTCAATTCTCCACATTAAAAAAAGTTGATATTAGGAAAATTCTACATGGTTTAAAATATTTCTTATTGGGAAGTCTGCCCTTACTCCCCTTAAGGATGAAACTCGACTTAAAAAAAATTCAGGGTATTACAATATCTCCCTCTTGGGAACATTCTTCCTAGAATGTCTCTTGTTAGGCTAAGAATACTGATCGACTGAGCTTACTTAAGAAATGCGAACACCTGAAACATGACTATGTGACATGGAATTACTGATAGACTAAGATTTCATACTGAACATGCATATTTATTGCATGAATATATATGATTCTTGAATGCATGACTGAGTATGCAATGATAACTGGTGTTAACTTTGTAAGAAGAATATGAACATGTATAGCGCCCCGAATCTATTACTCAAAATGTTACATGATGCTCATGACCTCGAAGAACCATAAGCTAACCAATGACTGATATCTGTACCTATATACTATATAATATACTGTATAATGTGAAAACATAAACTGAAAGGCCATAAGGTTCAACATTGAGATATAGTATCTGATAAAAATATAACATTTGGGTGGGGTATGAAATACCCAAAACAACTAAAATAAAATGTCTGAAATATACTGTAGTCTGAAAAGCCTCTAAATCTTGACTGAACTGTCTGAATAAGGAGTTGATGGGACACGTCCCCAACTAACTCCAACTAATAAATAAATTAATGAGGTAATAAATTAATGATCATGTCCTCAAAAAATGAGGACTCTCTGCTTACTCTGACTGCTGAGACTGGAATCTACTGATGCTCTGGAGCTCGTGTCTCTGAACCTATGGTATAAGACACCATAGCACAAATGTGTTAGTACTTTAAATGTACTGGTATGCATGTGAGGTAGGCTAAATGCATGGGGTTTATATGCATAAACAATACTAACAAACTGACTAATATGAACGTGAGAATGCATGCATGAGTACATAGTAACTATAACTGATATCATGATAACATGAATTTACTGATAAGTAACATGACTGGTAATTGAGTTCTGATGACTGATATAACTGATAACATGAGTGACCGTCTCTAACAGTCCTGAATCTAATGGAACTAGCTGAGTTTCATACAGTTCTGAGTTGACTGTATCTGACAGTTCTGAATTCTGTAGAACTATCTGAGTTTTATTATTGAGACTGAATGATTGTATCTGACAGTCCTGATTTCTATTGCTGAAACTGTGGGAAGTAATTATCTAACTAACATGTACCAAATAACACATTATAGCTGAGTTGGGGTCCAATCTGTAACCTTAATTGGAAGAGTGTCAATACCACGCCATCGGTAAGGATAAACAGTGAGTGACCCCCATCTGACAGTGTCCCAAAAAAAGAATGGTGGGGCCCTCATCTGACAGTGCCTATCCACCTCATCAACCCTCATATGATAGTTTTGATATCTCAACCTATGCTGGCTACATAGTTCTGGAATGCAAGGATGAGTTCTAAGAATCACACCCTCATCTGACAGTGTGTGTTCCCATCCTTGGGTTCACTTGGTGCTAATTTCTACTCCCATCTGAATAGACACTGTACGTGAATTACTGAACTGAACTAGACTGAGTTAACTGAGTTTCTTTGACTGATGGAATATTATTGAGATTTCTGTATTACTGAGCTTTCTGAGATTACTGGGATTTCATAGTTTTACTGATTTTTCCTGAGTTACATGACTAACTGAACTCTACTGAACATGGTTGACTGAGGATATCATCAAAACGTGACACTGGCTCTAGGTACACAGCTAAATTGTTGAGTACAAGTACCCCCAGGACTCGATGGAAAGAAATTAACAAAGCATGACTTTCTTGAATACATGACCAACATCACAATTCATAATTCATTTATTGAGGCATTTCATCAAACATGTGATATGCATAAACTTGTACATACATGAGGATTACATAATATCATACTAGTTGGGAACTTTTCCTTCACATAGGCATTAAATCAAATACATGGTAAGCATAGTATATGTAGACAAAATTATACAACAAATAAACATCAAGATTCAACTCTAATTTTATCATCCAAGGGTTTAATCATAGGTTCACATGAATCTACACATATACTAATCAATTCCACATAAAATTGATCACCCAACATGGATTAAAATTCAATTGGTCATTATTAACATGAACAAAAGCAAACTCAACATGAAATTCATAAAGAAATCCATACACTTGAACCTTGTAAAGAGATTCTTGGGCTTCCTGGACAAAAAGAGTCTGTCAATGAACACTATGCATACCTGATAGTGAGTTTCTTGAAGTTCTTGAACTTGAAGAATTTGAATCTGTTAGTTCTTGAGAAGATTTGGATTTTGTTTCTTAAGGATTGCTCTTAGGGAGAAAACCCTAATTTTTGATGTTGTGGAAGAATAATAAATTTTTGGAGCCTTGATCGGATATTACTAGGTATATAAATGGGTGGTAAAAGACTAAAAAGCCTCTTTAAAAATGACTTAAAAATAACTGAACGGGATGTGCGATGGTGGGTGCGACGTTCCATCACTGGCTCAACGGTCAGTGGTTTCAACCATCGCACGTGGACCAGGAAAAGGACTCACTGCCTAAGTAGCAACAGCTTGGGCGATGGTCCATCGCAAGTTCGACGGTCCGTCAACCTGGCCATCGCACCTGAGCAATTCTGATAGTTCTCTGTAAAACGTCCATAAATTTTCACTCTGATACCAAATTTATACGAAATTGGTATCATTATAAAGATAATTCAATTTCCCACATGATAAAAAGTGAAAATATTAAAAAAAAAATGTGTAAAAAAGTGGATTCATCTTTCAAAGAAATCTTCTAACATTCTTGGGATAATTTCAAGCTAGGAAAAAGTACGGGGTATTACAATATCTCCTCCTTGAGAACATTTATCCTCAAATGAGACTGAGAATGAGGGGAGAATATAAACCAACGTACATACTAAACGTTGATGATCGAAACATGATTTCATGACTAACATGATTGATAACTGAATAAATCATACTGAGCATGCATATCTGATGCTTGTGTAACTGATTCTTGAATGCATGGCTGAGAGTTCTGATGAACCAAGATTATCACAACAAGAATGCATATCTGATGCATGATTATATAATTAAACTGATACAGGAATCCATGAATGAATATACAATGGTATTTAATACCATGTTTGTGAGGAAATTCTGAACATGAACTGTATACTAAGCTTGTAACTGAAGTCTGAACATGAAACTGAAAATCTTAAGGAGAACTATTACCTTGAGCTTGATCTGAGTTGGCAGAAAAGAGGTGAGGATACTTGGTTAACATATCTTCTTCTTCTTCCCAAGTAGCTCCCTCAACGGACTGATTTCACCAAAGAACTTTGTCTAGAGGGACTTTTTTATTCCTCAGTCTGCGAGTCTGATAGTCTAGGAATTCGACTGGAATCTCTTCATAAGAGAGGCTATTCTGAACATCTATGCTCTGAATAAGGACTACGACTGCTGGATCACCTATGCACTTCTTGATCAAAGAGACATGGAAGACTGGATGAACTGAGGCTAGATCTGAAGGCAATTTGATCTCATAAGCTACCTTGCCAAAGCGACTAAGAATTTTGAAGGGACCGACAAATCGAGGATTGAGCTTTCCCTTCTTGTCGAACTCTTTCCTCCCTTCATAGAAGAGATCTTTAGATAGGCATAGTCACTAATCTCAAACTCAAGATCCTTTCTACAAACATCTGCAAAAGACTTCTGTCGGCTCTGGGCAGCCCAAAGTCTTTCCCTGATCAACTGGACTTTTTCTAAGGCACTGAATACTAAGACATGCCCTATAATAGAGCCTCACTAACTTCGAACCAACCAACATGAAATCTACATCTCCTACCATAGAGAGCTCTGAATGGAGCCATCTGAATACTTGAATGATAGTTATTATTATATGCAAACTCAATCAAAGGCAAGTGGTCCTCCCAACTACCCTTGAAATCAATTACACACGCCCTTAAAATATCTTCTAGGGTCTGAATGGTCCTTTCTTCTTGACGATCTATCTGAGGATAAAAGGCTGTACTGAGATGAACTTGGGTACCAAGACCCTTTTGGAACACTTTCCATAAATGAGAGGTGAATTGGGTACCGCTGTATGAGATAATGGATAACGGAACACCGTGCAATCTGACCAACTCTCTAACATAGAGTTTAGCGTAATCCTCGGCTAAATAAGAGGTATGTACTGGAAGAAAATGAGCTAATTTGGTCATCTTGTCTACAATGACCCAAACTGAATCATGCTGGCGATGAGTACGAGGCTAACCCATCACGAAGTCCATGTTCACTTCTTCCCACTTCCAAGTAAGAATACTAAACTTCTGCATGGACCCACTAGGCTTTTGATGCTCAATCTTAACCTGCTGACATGTAGAGCACTTAGCCACAAACTCTGAAACATCTCTCTTCATCATACTCCACTAATAAATTTCCCACAAGTCGTGGAACATCTTTGTAGCCCCTGGATGAATAGAGTAACACGCACTATACACTTCTGAAAGAATTTGCTGCCTTAAGTCATCTACATCTGGAACACACAGATGACCCTGACAACGCAGAACACCGTCTCCCCCTTGGGAGAAAACCTCTACTTTCTGATCCTTAACTGACTCATTCAACTTGACTAGTTTGGGATCTCTATCTTTCTTTACTTTCACCTTAAAAACTAGAGATGATTCTAAGCTACTCTAAACCCATACATCACCATCTTCTAAATCGACTAAGCGAACACCTAGTCTGGAAAGATGATGGACTTCCTGAGCTAACTTTTTCTTACTGTCCTCAACATGAGCAACACTACCCATGGAAACTCTACTAAGAGTGTCGGCCACTACATTAGCCTTGCTCGGATGATAAAGGACACTTATATCTTAATCTTTCAAGAGCTCTAACCACCTTTTTTGATGAAAATTGATATCTTTCTTAGAAAATACATACTGAAGGCTCTTATGATCCGTGAACACATCTACATAAACACCGTATAGATAATGCCTCCAAATCTTCAAGGCAAAAACTACGTCTACTAACTTAAGATTATGAGTAGGATAATTCTTCTCATGGGGTTTAAGATTTCTGGAGGCATAGGCTATGACCTTACCATGATGAATAAGGACACAACCCAAACCTACTTTTGATGCATCACAATACACTACAAAACTAACTGAACCATCTGAAAGAGCTAAGACTGGAGTTAAGGTGATTCGAGTCGTCAACTTCTGAAAACTCTTCTCGCAAGGATCTGACCACTGAAACTTGACTTTCTTCTAAGTCAATTTGGATATAGGGGATGCAACAGAAGAAAATCCCTCAACAAACCATTTGTAATATCCAGCCAAACCCAAGAAACTCCTGATGTTTGATGGAGAGATAGGTCTGGGTCATTTTCTTATCGCTTCAGACATTTGAGGATCAACTCTAATGTCATCACTGAAAATGATATGACCAAGGAATGCTACTGACCTTAACCAAAATTCACACTTATTAAATTTGGAAAACAGCTGATGATCTCTGAGAGTTTGAAGTATGATTCTGAGATGGTCTTCATGATCATGCTCACTGTGAGAATAGACCAGAATATCATCTTTGAAGACTATGATGAACATGTCCAAGTACTGCTTGAACACACGGTTTATCAGGTCCATGAAAGCTAATGAGGCATTAGTAAGACCAAAGCACACAACCAGAAACTCGAAGTGACCATACCGAGTATGAAAACCTATTTTTGGAATGTCATATTCTCTGACTCTGAGCTGATGATAGCCAAATCTGAGGTCTGTCTTAGAGAAATAACTGGCACCCTGAGGTTGGTCAAATAAGTCATCAATTCTGGGTAGAGGATACTTGTTCTTGACTATGACTTTATTGAGCTGACGGTAATCAATACACATTCTGAGAGAACCGTCTTTCTTGCGTACGAATAAAACTGGTGCACCCCACGGGGACATGCTGGGCCTGATGAATCCCTTATCTAAGAGATCCTTCAACTGCTCTATCAATTCTCTAAGTTCTGTTGGTGCCATTTTGTATTTCAAAATAGATATAGGTTGAGTATCTAGAAGAAGATTAATCCCAAATCTATTTCCCTTTCGAGAGGAATTCCTGGAAAATCTTTGGGAAAGACATTTGAATAGTCATTCACTACTAGGACTGATTCAAGACTGGGAGTTTTGGAACTAGTGTCCTTAACTCAAACAAGATGATAGACACATCCTTCAGATATCATTTTTTGTGCCCGAAAGTAGGAAATAAGCTGACCTTTAAAAGCGTATACACTACCCTTCCACTCTAGGATGGGTTCATTCAAAACTTGAAATTGAACTATTTTGTTTCGGAGGTTGACTATGGCATAGCAGGAATAAAGCTAATCCATGCCGAGAATGACATCAAAATTAGTCATGTCTAATTCGACTAAGTCTGCTGATGTGACTTTTTGAAATATCATAATCGGGCAGTTCCTGTATACCCGCCGAGCTATGATGGTTTTACCCACTAGGGTAGAAACTGAAAAGGGCTCTGCTAGAATTTTATGAGTGACTCCAAAATCAATTGCTATATAGGGAGTAACAAAAGACAAAGAAACTCCTGGATCTAGCAAAGCGTAAACATGAACATGAAAGATCTGTAACGTACCAGTAACTGTATCAGGAGAATTTTCCTGATCTTATCTGGACTGGAGAGCATAAAGTTTTTTTGGGCGTTGCCCACTAGTAGTGCTGGAGGTGGCACCCTGTTGGTTTGGGCAACCGGACTGAACTGATAAACGGTTCTGCTGACCCTGATAACCTTACTGGGGACAATCTCTAACTCTGTATCCTGGCTTGCCACATCTGAAATAGACATCGCTACCAGCTCTGCAAGCACCCTTGTGGTTCTTACCATAAGTTTGACAAAGAGGATTAGTTCAGGCATTGCTGGCACTGCCCTGAGACTTTGAGCATGGCGCCTTATCTTTATTACCATCCCTTAACTTCGATGTTGGAGCACTAGCTAAAGAAAGAGCTGGAACTGCTGACTTAGGATGAAATTGAGAACGGTTTCCTCTTTGTGATTTGGGTTGAGCAAAGTTGAAACTACTTGTCCTTGCTCTCTTATTCTGCTTTTCCCTCATCTTAATCTTTTGCTCCTATATCTGCTTAGCATGAGTCATAAGCCTGGCTATGTTCATGTCACTATTTAATATGGCAGACCTGCACTCATTGACCATAATATCATTCACCCCAGAAACAAACTTACTCATCTTAGCCCTGCTATCTGCAACCACATGAGGAGATATCTGGCTAATTGAGTAAACTTAAGAGAATACTCTTTCACCGTCATGTTGCCTTTCCTGAGGTTGATAAATTCTAATACTATAGCTTCTCTTAGCTCTAGGGGAAAGAACCTCTCTAAGAAAGTGGTGACAAACTCCTCCCACTCAATAGGCCCTGCATTATCTGGCCTTTCTGACTTCCACTGGTTTTACCATGTGTGAGAAACATCCTGTAATAGATATGCAGCTAGCTCAGCACTCTCAACAGCTGACACCCCCATAATGTCAGTAACCTTCTAAACCTGATCGATGAATTCCTGAGGTTCCTCATCTAACTTAGACCCGAGAAAGAATAGAGGATTCATTCGGGTGAAGTCCAAAATCCTGGCTGCAGCTGAATTGGCCACTGGGTTGTCCGTAATGATAGCTGGTTGTTCATTCTGAGAAGCAAATGACTGGTCAAGAGTAATAAATGCAACTCTAAACTTTGCATGAGAAACATGTTCTCCCAATGGTACTTCGGGCTGAGGGGCTGACTGATTCCTATTTCTTCTTTTTGGAGGCATATTCTATAGAAGAAAGGGAGAAACGGATTTGACTGAGAGATTGACTTGAGACTATGCTCACTGGCACGACATGAATACAGAAAAAAGGGAAACTATTCCTAAAACATCTTATAGCCTCCTGCATATAAATGTGGCGCGCAACACACCCATGTAAAAGACTCCAGTATATGCGGCTTTCAGACTTCCTAGGACACTATTGAACCTTAGGCTATGATACCAAGTTTGTAACGCCCCAAATCTGGTACCCGAAATGCTACATGGTGCTCAAGACCCCAAAGAACCACAAGCTAACCCATGATTGATATTTGTACATGTATACTGCGTAATATACTATATAATGTGGAAACATGAACTAAAAGGTCATAAGGTTCAACCCTGAGATATAATATCTGATAAAAATATAACATCTGGGTGTGGTAAAAAATATCCAAAACAACATAAATAAACTATCTGAAACATACTGTTGTCTGAAAAGCCTCTAAATCATCACTGAACTGTCTGAATAAGGAGTTGATGGGACATATCCCCAATTAACTCCAGCTAATAAATAAATAAATAAATTAGGTAATACAGTAATGATCATGTCCTCGAAAGATTAGGACTCACTGCTAACTCTGACTGCTAAGACTGGAATCTACTGATGCTCTGGATCTCGTGTCTCTAAGCCTATCGTATAAGACACCATAGCGCAAATGCGTAAGTACTTTGAATGTAATGGTATGCATGTGATGTAGGATGAATGCATAGGGTTCATATGCACGAACAATACTAACTAACTTACTAATATGAACGTGAGAATGCATGCATGAATACATAGTAACTATAACTGAGATCGAGATAGCATGAATTTACAGATAACTAACATAATTGGTAACTGAGTTTTGATGAATGATATAACTAATAAAATTAGTAAATATATCTGATATTCCTGAATCTGATGTATCTAGCCGAGTTTCGTATCGTTCTGAGTTGACTGTATCTGACAGTCCGAAATTCTGTAGAACTATAAGAGTTCTATTATTGAGACTGAATGACTATATCTGACAGTCTTGATTTTTGTAGCTAAAACTATTAGAAGTAGTTATCAAACTGACATGCCCTAAAAAATGCATTATAGATGAGATAGGGTCCAATCTATAACCCCAATTGGATGGGTATCAATACCGTACCACCGGTAAGGACAAGCTGTGAGTGACCCTCATCTGATAGTGTCCCCAAAAGGGAATGGTGGAGCCCTCATCTAACAGTTCTTATCCACCTCATCAACCCTCATCTGACAGTGTTGATGGCTTAACCTATGCTGGCTACATAGTTTTGGAATGCAAGGATGACTTCTAAGAATCACACCTTCATCTGACAGTGTGTGTTCTCATCCTTGGGTTCACTCAGTGCTAATTTTTACTCCTATCTTAATAGATATATTATATGAATTACTAAACTAAACTGGACTGAGTTAACTAAGTTCCGTTGACTAACGGAATATTACTGAGATTTCTGTATTACTAAGCTTTCTGAGATTACTGGGATTTCTTAGTTTTCCTGAGTCACATGACTAACTAAATTCTACTGAACATGGCTTGACTGAGGTTATCGTGAAAACATGACACTGTGTCTAGGAACACAACTAAATTATCGAGTACAAGTACCCCCAGGACTCGATGGAAAGAAATTAACAAAGTATGACTTTCTTGAATACATGACCAATATCACAAACCATAATTCATTTATTGAGGCATTTAATCAAACATGTGATATGCATAAACTTGTACATACATGAGGATTACATAATATCATACTTGTTAGGCACTTTTCCTTCACATAGGTATTTAATCAAACACATGGTAAGCATAGTATATGTAGACAACATTATAGAACAAATAAACATCATGATTCAACTCTAATTTCATCATCCAAGGGTTTAATCATAGGTTCACATGAATCTACGCCTATACTAATTAATTACACATAAAATTGATCACCCAACATGGATTAAAATTCAATTGGTCATTATCAACATGAACAAAAGAAAAGCCAACATGAATTTCATAAAGAAATCCATGCACTTAAACCTTGAAAAGAGATTCTTGGGCTTCATGGACGAAAGGAGTCCATGAATGAACACTATGCATACCTGGTAGTGAGTTTCTTGATATTCTTGAACTTGAAGAATTTTAATCTCTTAGTTCTTGAAGAAGATTTGGATTTTGTTGCTTAAGGATTGCCCTTAGGGAGAAAACCCTAATTTTTGATGTTGTGGAAGAATAATGAATTTTTGGAGCCTTGGTCGGATATTACTAGTTATATAAATGGGTGATAAAAGACCAAAAAGCCTCTTTAAAAATGACTTAAAAATAACTGAACGGGATGCGCTATGGTGGGTGCGATGGTCCATCGCTGGCTCGACGGTCAGTTATTTTGACCATTACATATGGACCAGGAAAAGGGCTCACTACCTAAGTAGTGATGTCTTGGGCGACGGTCCATCTTAAGTTCAATGGTCCATCAACCTGTCCGTCACACCTTATCCAGAAGGTTGCCTCATGCCTTGGCTGCGACGATCAAGGTGACAGTCCATCACTAGATCAACGGTCCGTCAACCTGGTCGTTGCACCTGGGCAATTCTAACAGCTCTCGGTAAAACATCCATAACTTTTCACTCTGATACTAGATTTAAATTAAATTGGTATCGTTGGAAAGATAATTCAATTTCCAACATGATATAAAGTGAAAATCTAAAAAAATTCCACATGTACAAAAGTGGATTCATTTTTCAAAGAAAGACTCTAACATTCTTGGGACAATTTCAAGCTAGGAAAAAGTACAGGGTATTACAACATGCAACTGAATAAGTCTAAGGACATAAAAGCATCAGAATATTATGGGGTATCTCCCCTTTGAGACTCTATGTCCCTCTAACAACACTTCACTGAAATATTAGGGCGGTGCACGGGGCACCTATGAACTGGGTCATGATTGATTGTATGAGATTTGTATCTAATCAGGACTCATGAACTGAACTTATACTCGCAACTACTAGGATACTCTATCTTGGAATAGTTATATTCTGGGAATTTCTGATAGCATGATCAGGTGAAGAGATGAGATAACAAACTATACGGATCTGAATGTCTGACTGCTAAACTGACTTGGTGGCTTTACTGACTAACTCATGCTGAAACTTATGCCTATCTGAAGTACTTTTTCTACACTCTTTCAAGTATACTCTCCTCTTTAGCTTCAAGTTATCACCATAAGTCTGAGAACACTTTACTAAACTCTGAACTAAACTGCAATCATTCTACTCTAGAGTCTGGGGCATAATAATGCACATGAATGATAAAATTAACCGAATAGTCTGCACCTGAAAGTATAAAACTCACTGCTAATACTATCTTTTGGAATACAAATGTTAACATTCTTTAGTTTCTGCCATCATCTTCACATACCTACACCCATTTTTGACTCTTGCTTGTCTCGCTAAACACATCATCTTCTCCAGTTCCTTCATCAACTACTAGGATCACACCTCCTAAGTTACATCTACATCCTCATACTTAGTTTCCGATCAATAATCTTAAATTCTTACACGCATTGCTTAAACCTACTTATTTACCTCTTATACAACTATCCCCATGAATACATAATCTGCCCAATATGGTTAACGATATTCCAACTTTACTACTTCTAAACTCCTGGGTTCATGCTTCTAACTCTAGGTTATATACTATCACAGGATTCTGAGAAAGGATCTGATGGAATATTGTTGAGCCTGTGGGTGATCCCATAACTGTCTACAGGGACGGTCTGAGAAATCCCTATTTCAAGGACTTTGGGCTTTACTATATTTATTAACTTGAAGGTAAGGTGGAGTTGACATGAGTGGAGCATGCTAAGAATCTACATAACTTTCTTAATGGACCTTTCTATAGCATTATTTGAGATATGAAAGAAAGGAAATTGTTCCAAAAAATATCTTATAGCTTCTTGTACAAAAATGTGGCGCACAACACAACCATGCACAAGACTCTATTAGATGCAGCTTTCAGACTTCCTAGGACACTATTAAACCTTAGGCTCTGATACCAAGTTTGTAACGCCCAGATTTTTAAGAATCGAAATGCCACACGGTACTCATAATCCTGAAGGACCATAAGCTAACCCTCTACTTATATCTGTACCTGAGCACTGCATAATATAATATAATAAATATTAAAAACTGGCGGAAACTTGTCATAAGGTTAAAATCATCTAAAATACTCAAAACCGAACACTGAATACTGATACATCTATCTAAAAAGCCTCTAACAGTATGAACTGTGGAGTTGATGTGATATGTCCCCAACTAACTCTATCTACTAAAAATAAAATAAGTCTAATACCATAATAAAATAAGGATCATCCTCGAATGAAGGGGACTCACTGCTACGTCTATTGCTGCTGACTGAGTCTGGACTGCTAAGGGTGCTATGGATCTCGCGCTTCTGAACCTATGGTATAAGACACCATAGAGTGAGAGAAAAGTATGCATCAGTACTTTGAATATACTGGTATGCTAGATGAGGTAAGGCTAAATGCAAGGTATTATACATGAACATAGCTTAATTGAATGGCATGAGAGTGCTGAATGAGGACATATGCAAGAATGTACAAACCAAAACTAGAATGGCAGTAATATTGAATACGAACTCTAAATACTGGTTTCTGATTACCGAATTACTGATGACTGAGTCTACTAGTATAGATGTCTGAGTTCACTAATACAGAGAGATAGAATAACTGAGTCAATTGAGATTGATACCTAATCTTGTTGATACTAATATTGATTTATTATATCTAACATTAAGCCTATATAACGGGTGACCTCTTAGTTAACTGGTAATGAATCCTGATACTTGATAAATAGTATCTAAGATCAAGCCTATATAATGGGTGACCTCTAAGTCTACTGATAAAGAATATGATTGTATGAATCTGAGATCAAGCCTATATAACGGGTGATATCTGAGTCTTCTAATAATGAATATGATTGTCTGAATCTGAGATCAAGCCTATATAATGGGTGATCTCTAAGTCTACTTATAATTAATATGATTGTCTGAATCTGAGATCAAGCCTATATAATGGGTGACCTCTGATTCTACTGATAATGACTATAATTTTCTGAATATGAGATCAAGCCTATATACGGGTGATCTCTAAGAGGTATTCAATCCTAGTATAATGGGTGACTCCTCAGCTAAATTCTTTTACTGAGACTAAATCTGAAACTGAGACTGTAGGAGGTAATCATCTAACCGACATGCCCCTTCTAGCTTCTACGAGGTCCAACCTGTAACCCCAGTTGGAAGGGTATCAGTACCATACCACGGGTAAAGACACTTCTCTCTGAACCCAGGATGATATGCCTAATGTAATGGGTGACACCTAGTTGGAGCCAAGCCTAATATAATAGGTGACTCTGGTGAGGTAGTCAAGCCTAATATGATGGGTGACTCCTCATCCTGCGCTGGCTACGCAGTTCTAGAGTACAGGGATCGATATTAACAACTCTGCCTAAAATAACGGGGAAGTTTTCATCCCTGCCATCGCTCGATGCTAAATCCTACTCCCAACTGAATAGACACAGAACTGATTCTTTGACTGTTCTAGACTGAGTTGAATTTGTTACTGGTCATCTTGCTTGACTGAGCTAATTGAATTTACTTGGTTCTGTTATCTGACTGAATTCTACTAAATTCTTATTAGCATACTGAGTTTCACTGAAGTCTGAACTAAATGCTGGATATTACTGAATACTTTTGAATCATAACTAAATATTGAGTTGGATTAGATTAATAGTGATACTAAATTGAAATAGTACTAAGATTACTGAATTTTCTTAAGTTCTGTACTGGTTGAATTCTATTGATCATAGTATGGCTGAAATTATCTTAAGACCGACTCAGCTCTAAGCACGCAGCTAAATTTTTAGTTATAAATACCCCTAGGACTCGATAGCATAAATAAATAAGATAGGACCACACTTGAGTATCATGACAATGGACTTTCATTCACAACATAATCAATACGATATCTAGTCAATCACTTGAATGTCATAAACATGTAAATGTATAGGGAATGCATACTAATACCTCATAGTTGTTCAATAAGGAATACACATGAATAACAATGCATGTAACTTATCATAATACATTCACTAAGGAATTTCAACAAACGCTTGTCATGCACTAGTTATCACATAATTGGGGATTTCATACTTAACATACTAAAGAGGGCACTATTTTCTTTACTTAAGCATTCAATCAAACATATGGGGAGCATGCTTTGGTTATACCATATACTCTATACCTAATTATCATGAATATATCAATATCATGCAACTTGAAGAGGGTTTATCATGAACATCATACAATTCATCACATACTAGAATCAACTCTTGAAATTTGTAGTCTAAATCATGAATTAAACTCAATAATAACATCAACTTCAATTTCAATTCACATGAATCAAGAAAAATAATAAATATAAGATCTTTGAATTTAGAAAAGGATTCTTGAACTTCTTGGGTGGAAGGAACCCAAGAATCAACATCTGCATACCATGTTATATGATCTCAAAAGATTTACAGAGGAATCTTGATGACTTGGGTCTTGAGCTATGAACCCTAATGGTTGTTATTGAAGAAAATCCTTAGTCTTGTTCTTGATTTTTTAGCTAGGGTTCTTGCCCGTTTGAAAGAAAATATAATGTTCTTGAGAGAAAAAAGAGGAAAATAATGGAATAAGGGCTTATTGGGCATTTTATTTTGTGTTTAGGGTTGATAGAGGTCATGGGAAAAGTCTAAGATGCCCTTAATCTAAAAATCCCAATTTTTCATGCTGGCGCGATGCGCCATAATCATGCTAGCTTACTGGATATTGGATAATTTAGAAACTTCTTGATGGCGCAACGCGGTGGAAATTGCGTTTCCACCCTGGTTGCAAACTGGAAATACACTACGATGAGGTGGAATCACGGAGGTTCACTGGATTTTAACAATTACCATTTTGGCTGGCTACGCGATGCGCTAAAGTACTATGTGGTACACTGTCTCACTAAAATGGCTCTAATTCTTCGCCCGAGTGTTGGATTTGGACGAATTTGGTATCGACGGAAAGCTTATTCAATTCTCCACTTGAAAAAAAGTTAATATTGGGTAAATTATACATGGTTTAAAATATTTCTTACTTGGAAAGTAAGCCCTTACTTTCCTTAAGGATGAAACTCAACTTAAAGAAAATTTGGGGTATTACATTAAGGCTATACCACATGTCGCTCAGGACCCCCAATCTGATGAGAGGTCCTAAGATTCTTTTGAGGAGGTTGAGCAGGAGAAATCATCAGTGGTACCCCAGTATGAGGAGGGTTCCTCCACTCATACACAACAAATAGATGTACCCCAGTCTAAGGTAGGTACAGTACAGGTTTTCCATGATGTAGAGCAGGAGCAGGCACCCTCACCTACCGCAAATACACCTCCTAAGGAGGGATATTTGAGGTGGTGTGTGGAAGGTTTGCGACATATATATGAGCTTGATAGTATGTTTGGGAGTTAGGTAAACCCACGAGATGTATTTATGAGGAGCATTGGATTAACTTATTAGGGCTAGAGCGGTTACCACAGCTGAGGGTAGCATTTGTCAGATATGAACTGCAGTAAATGACTAGGCTACTCATTTCTTATAACTTAGCTATGGTGCAGAAGTTTTATGCATCTTACATATTTGACATAATCCTTCCCATGCGCCATTATTCAGTCTTTATTAGATTTGTACGACAGCACAACTTTATCACACACTACTCAGAGGGGTCAAAGTTGATATTAGAGAGGAGACTATCCGTAGATTCATATTTGGCCAAAATTATATTGCACCTGTATCTACAGTTGAGTGCGACCATAGATTAAGGATTGCACGAGATCTTTACATTATATGAGAAATTGGGCATAGAGCTGAGAGGGTTGAGATAGTTAGGTGTATAGACAATTATATTTAACCACAGGTTGATGAGACCTCTTAGACTAAAGGGAAAGCTGTGATAAAGAAAGGCCTGTTGACACTTGAGGCTAAATTTTGGTGGTTTCTAATTAGATACCACCTGCTACCCACTGCTTCAAATAATACATTGACATGGGAGGAAGTTGAACTAGTTGCCTACTTGATGGCTGGTTATGATATTGATTTTGTTGTCATCCTCAGGTATGAGTTACACAATCAAGCCTTTGGTGAGCTGATTAACCTTCCATTACATTGTATAATCCAGAGGCTATGTGATAAGACAGATATTCCTAAGTTACCACGTATTGATAAGAGGGTGATTGCAACTATGATTGTGAAGATGCAGACCATGAACGGTCTAGCATGTCCAGACACTTCTAGGAGATCTAGACAGTATGCAATAGTACCACAAGCCTAGTCTGAGGGACCGATAATTTCTACATAGCCTGATGAGGCACATATAAATAATGCAGGTGTTGATGTTGATTTGGAGATTAGGGAGTAGAGAAATAATCTGAATTTGAGTACACAGGGTGAGAAGATACAAGCTACTTTTTCTTTAGCCCCGATTTCAATCTCAGAGTCGGTTAGTGCATCTATAAAACATGTTCACCCATCCACTACAACTCATGAAATTGGTATGATTACTATATCTAGTGAGTTTTTACAGAGCCTATATCCAGAGGTCCACAGTCGCTTGGTTGAAGGTTGTCAAGACTTAGATGACTACCCTCTTTGGGCAAATAAGAACAGGGGTCAGGACTAGATTTGAGTAGGCCAAGGCTAGATGGGAGACTACTCAGAGAGACACACTATTAGAACTATGTGTTTATTTTTAGACACTGATTGATGAGCTAGAAAGATAGGTTATATCCCGATATATAGAGATAGGTATGCTAGATCTGTTTTAGATGAGGGAGGATTTTGATATCCTACAAACAAGGGTATTCTTTTTTTTAAGATACGCGTAGTAGCTACTATCTTAAAAATACCCCCTGTAGTCAAGATATCACCTCTGCATGTACCGATATAGTTTAACTTCTTTAAGAAGGATGAGGATGAGGTCTCACCAATTGGGACCAAAAGAGGTCACCTACATAATTTATAGGATCCTGTTATGACAGAGGAGGAGGCCCATAAAAAGGTCAGACTTGATTCTTTAGAGACTGCATTCGTTGATAGGCAAAATCATGACACTATCACAGTGGGTGCATCATCCAGTAGTGCACCACTACAACCACCGTCTCTGCCATTTTATATGCCCTATCTGGGGATTCTCCTAACTCGGGTGCCCAGTGCATCCTAGGTATGTTCTCACTTCCATATTTTTTATTTTGTTTTAGCACATTGAGGACAGTGCACAACTTTTATTTAGGGGTGGCATACCATGCCATTGCAGGTTTTTATTGTTGTGCTTTTTTTCTTGTCGGTCGCGATATGGTTATAGAACCAGCATATCTAGGATAATTATATGTTGTATTTTGTTTTTTTCTTTTTGTATTGTGATGTTTGTAATAAAGAGATTTTGAGTATTTAGGACAATAGTCTTATTTTGACTAATTTTTGATACCCCTCTAAAAATTTATGTTATAAGAATTGTGTTGATGTACATATGTGTGATCTTTGTGGATCTTGTTATGGCATTGGTATTAGGGACATGATAATCATTTTCTAACAATTGCACGAAGTGGATAGGTAATAGTTGGTGCTATTGACTCTATGTTATGTATGTGTGAGATACTACTTAGTTCCCTTTGTATGTTAAATTCAGAACATGCCTGGTTAGTCCTTCCAAGGTTAAAAGATAGTTAGGATAGGATCGTAGTCTATTTTTTATTTTAGTCCACTTTTTGCCTAAATAATCTTCCATGTGTGAATTGTATCCCTTGATCCATGTTTTGAGCCTTATAAGCCTATCGTTCTTGCTTCACTATTCACCTTCCAATTTACATTACAATAAACATATTGACCCTGTTCCTCCTTGGATAGTATACATCTTTACATAGGCAAAAAACCTAAGTTGAGGGTGGCTATCATAGGGGTTCATAGTATAAAATGGGTATAAAGAAGGGTAAAATTAGAGAAAAAGAAAGTAGGGCAAGGTGTGGTGGCAAAAGAAAATGAAAAAGAAAAGAAAAAATGATGAAAAATGAAAAATAAAGAATAAAAGACCTCACCCAACCTGAATGTACAATAAATGAATAAAAGGGAGAAATAAGGGTGGAATAAAAAAGAAATTAGCTAGTAAGTGAGACCCCAAAGTTAGTGTTGTGACAAGGAGGATTAGTCGATTTAAATGTCCATATCTATCATACCATCCCTAAGCCTACATTACAAGCTAAGAAAAGTCCTATAGTGTTCCTGACCTAACTATCTGAATATTAAGGTAAAAAAATAAGGGCAAGCCTATGGTATTTGTCATGCATTGATTGGAACATCTTTGCTGAGTGTGAGTGTCTATTGATTCTCCTTGCATTGACAAACATATTTCATGAATGAGTGGAACATCTTTGTTGTGATAGCACTTGAGTTATGTTGCTAGCTATTTGCCTGTTTCGGGCTATGTAATTTGTACATATGAATGGTTATCTATTGCTAATGATATGCCATAGCTTGATTCCTTTGTGTCACGTTGTTGTGCTTTATATTCATACACGGTTATGAAAAGAGATATAGGTGGGGATGTTATGATTTGAGATAAATGTGATGACTGACTGCCTTGAATATCTTAGATTCTCTTAGTTAAGTGTCATTTTTGTTTTGTTGTGTTTTGTTGCCTCAGGATATGCAAACATTCTAAGTTGAGGGTTTTGATGCTTATTTTCAATATTTTCTAAGCAATTTTGATGCTTAAAACAAGGAAAATATGCAAGTTTCTGAGTCCTTTTTGTTAGATTTTATCTGTTCTGGGTATGTTTTGTAGCAGACCATATTTTTGATGATAAGTTTGTGAAAATAATGAAAGAAAGAGTTTTTGTACACTTTTTGAGTAATTATGGATGATTGGGATGTTTTCCGGCTTAATTGTGATCAATGCATGTTTGAGAGTTGAAGAAGATCTAAGAAACTTACTCTCGGTACTTACTAATTTGACCTATGGACTGTATGTACACCTATGGACCGCATGAAGGCAAAGCGGGTGCTTATCACCAAAAAATACTGAGAGCTAAATTGCACAAAAAGTGTCCATCCTCTACCTGCAGTCTGCACCAGAGGCCCTATGCCAGACCATAGGTACCACCTGCGCCCTACCAAACCACAGGTACAGGGAGCAGGTGGCCACCGACTCTGTTTTCTTCTATTTGTCTAGGCTTAGTTTTTAGGGTTTTCTCATTTACTATAAATACTCCTTATGTACTTTTTAGTAGAGATTACACACTTTGAACACTTAGAAATATATTTTGATTTCAAGATCCATCTTCGATCTTGGGATTTTATTGTATTGACTTTGAATGATTATTCAGTTTAAGGTTGTGGGTTTTCTTTCATCTTATCATTGTGATTTAATCTTTTCTTTCCAATATGAATGTTCTTGATTTCTTTACAATCATGAGGGACTAAAACTCATAGCTAGGGTTGTGGGAACCCTGGAAAATTGATGAAGTAGGGGAAGTGCAATTGTTAATTTAAGCTAATACCCATGGCATGCATTTCTTTATCTTCGTTATGATTGATTTCTTAATGGGTGAACACATTAGGATCCATCCTAGATATTGCTACTTACTTCAAAAGAGGAGTTGTGACTAGGAAAAGATAAAGACAATAGTAATTTGGGAGTTAATTTCTGATCCATTGCAGTACAATAGAATAGAGTGAATGGTCATTAGCTTCTATCTAAAAACTTGAGACTCAAAAGGTAATTGTTAACTGGAATCAGGATATGGTTTAGTAATGCGACACCCTGAGACTCAAAAGGTAAAATGTAAAATCCTCTTACTCATCCAAAACAATGTAGGTGATACATAACTTATCAGTTCTGCATGTAAGGTATTGGGTTTGTTCAATAACGCATGATAAGCCTACGGAGTTGAAAAACCAGGGGAATATAATCCTAGTGTTCACCTATGATTGATTTTCAACCAAATTAATATTATTCTTTGTTCAAGACGACTACAAACAAATCCCCCATTAACTTTTAATTATTTTCCCATAGACTTCAACCACTGGGATCTAGCAAACCATGTGTTCCCTTGGGATTTGACCCCAACCTTAGTTGGGTTACTATATATTGATAGCGACCGTACTATCATCTAAAAAGAGGTATTGCTTGGACGTCATCAGATCTCTATAAGGCAATCAATTATGGGTTTCAAGAGTGAATCTCTCCATATTCATTGGTGTCAAAGGCATGTTACTCCTCCCTCATTGTTTGTTCAACTAAAAGCATATTTTAATGAATGGTTTTCATGATATTATTCTGATATTATTTTGGTTTTGAAATAGATGCTGGGGGTTTTGGTTATTCATGGTTGGATAAAGTTTCCCAATTCCTACTTATGATTTTCGTGTTATAATTATGATTTGAATATGTGGTTGCATGAGAATGGTCAATTGATACTTGGTTTGGATTTTTTAAATTATATGCCATTAACATGCTTGTCAAAATGCCAATCAGAATGATTTTATCCCACTGTTTGACTGTTCTTGAAATTCTTGCATTGCATCAAAGGTAATGGAACCTAAATTTGTTAGGATGGTTTTAAATGGTCTGGAAAAGGCCTTGGTGGCCATGGTTTTTGTTTAATTGTAAACTTTGGAGTCAAATTGGTTTAGTGTCTTTATTATGGCATAAATGTATTGACTTGCAAGCTCTAATTTTTGTATGACGATACCAATGGTTAATGTCCAATTAAAAAGACTCTTATATAAATTGTTGGTTATGTGTGAATGGTTTTAATATGGGCTTAAAGATGGATATGTTAGCAAAGTTGCAGAAGGTGGAGATCCCTAGGGGACCAAAATTTAATGTTATGGAAGGTGGAGATCCCAAGGGGACCAAAATTGAAAACTCATGTTTGTCGATATGAGGTTTGTTCTTGGTGACCATGTAGATGATGTCACACTTATGTTTTGATAGATGTACTAGTCATCTTAGTTTTTTCTCCGATTCATGCGACTAACACATACCGATGCCTTTTCAGCAGGTGAGTTAAACCCATATATCAAGTGGGTGGATTTAGTATGAAAGAGATATCCAATCCAGGTTAAAGGTTTTAAATACATGCTAAACCCAGTTCCCTTTCCTGGCATGTTATATATAAATATATATGTATGTATGTGATTGCATATGGTTATTTACATTGGTTATTAATAATGGCATCTTTGGGTGATGTATCCCTACGCGATGCAGGAACTATACATACTAGTCCTCCTGCTTAGTGACTTGGATTTTGGGATAGCTTTATGTCAGACTGAAGTGGTAAGATTCCATACTCTAGAAGACTCTATTTCATACTATGGACTTCTTTCATTTATCTTTGTTTCTTGGACTTTGGTTTTGGATATGGTAGGGGACATGTCCAGATCGAATATTCTTTAATTTCGAATAGAGGCTTTATGGGACTACTATAGGCATGGGCAGTGTCGGTATTGGTGTTACCCTTGTTATTGGTATTAGCATTGGGGTTGACACTGGTTTGACATTTGGTTGGATATTTGGTTGGTCATGGTTATGGATTTAATTAAATGTCTTTTAATTATTGTTGTGTTATCTTGTTTATGTTTGGAATTCATCCGATATTGGGTAAAGAGCAGTTATAGTTGGGTATTGGGGGCGGTATCTGGTCCTGATCAGACGTGAAATGCCTGACATGACTAGGCCCTGGTTTAGGTTATGTCAGATTGATATTAGAGCCCTAGGTTCATGGTCAATTGGGAGTTCATAAATTCGTGTGGAGTAGAGTCTCTTTTAAGGATGTGTAGTGCACCGCACTTATTAGGGAGAGGCTACAAAGCATTCAATAATGTTTCTCTTTCTTATGTTTTGTTTTCAAGCTATAGAGTCTAAGGTCTTGAAATATTCTCTAATTCTTGTTTATTTGCTTTTCTGATCATCCCTCTTCGATGATCTAAAGCTCACAAGAACTCATTTGTCCTACCTGAGGACAATGTTCATAGGATCCATTGTACTTATGGGGTCCATACTCGATCTAGGAATCCTGACTCGATCTTGGGGTCCAGTTCCTAATTGCCCTCACGGAGTTCCACTGATTCCCTCCAGTCCTTCTCGAGCCCTTCAGTCTAATATGATGAATGCATAGTTTTGTTAATCTATCCATATATTGGCTTAGTTTGTAGTTTCTCAAGATGAGTGTGGTACTTTTGTTACTCCATCTTCTAACTCCACAAAGGTTGGCCAATTTATGAGGTTGAACCCTCTTGTGCTCACTAGTGTTAAAGTTGAGGAGGATCCTCTAGATTTTGTGGATGTTATGAAAAAAAATCTTTTATGTTATACATACTACTAACGTGGAGGGTGTGGAATTTTCTTCCTACCAACTTAAAGATATAGCATACCAATGGCATGAGGAATATGAGCAGGTGAGGGGTGGCGATGTTGAGTCAACTCTATGGGAGGATTTCTCTAATGTTTTTCTGGACCGTTTCTTTCCTCGTGAGTTGAGGGAAGCGAAGGCGGAATAATTTGTTAACCTAAATCAAGGTAAGATGTCAGTCAAGGAGAATACCTAGAAGTTTCACCTAGTATCTTGGTATTCTCCAGAGTTAGTTTCTAGCATAATGTTAGAATGAGAAAGTTTGCTTTTGAGTTGCCTAGAGACCTTATTAAGGAGAGTAAGGTTGCCTTGTTGAACAAGGACATAGATATCTCCATGTATGATATGTACATACAGCAGGCAGATGAAGTGAAGAAAAAGCAAGCTGAGTTAGAGAAGAAGCAGAGAAAGAAGTTTAGATTTTTTCAGTAGGGTGGTGGCCAACAGCTGAGTGGCAGAGATGGTGGTAAGTGGCCCATAAGAATGTGGGGAAATGTTGGGTCTTACTCAACGGCTAGTTCTCTATATCCAAAGTCATTGGATAACAAAAAATTTTATAGTAGCAACAACTATAGGGCATAGGGTGCCCAATCTCAGGCTAGCGGAGTCCAATCAGCTCCATCATATCCTCCATGTAGGTTTTGTCATAGATTGTATTGGGGTTACTATAAATAAAGAAGGGATAAGTACTTTATTTGTGGTCGGCCAGGGCACATGATTATGAAGTATCTAGTGGCCAAGGTTTCTTCGGGGGCAAACAAGTTTCTAGTTGCCTCTTCATCAACTTTGGCACCAATGGGTACACCATCTAGTTCTTGCACTGGTCGGAATCGTTGTTATACTCTCACTACCCGTTAGGATTTCAAGGCATTACCTAATATTATGACTGGTATGTTTAAATTCTTTTCCCATGATGTGTAATGTTTACTTGATCTGGGATCCACTCTTTTTTATGTGACCCGATTTGTGGCTGTGCATTTTTGTTTTGGTCCTAAGTGTATTTCAGACCCTTTTCTTATTTCACCCCAGTCAGTGATGCTACAGGGGGTTTTTGGTATCTGTGGGTGGTCGGGAGACTCTGGTGGATTTATTTGAATTAGACATAATTGATTTTGATGTCATATTAGGGATGGATTGGTTTCACTCATGCTATGCTTCTATAGACTGTAGAACCTATAAGGTTATCTTTAAATTCCCTAATGACTCCGTTGTTGATTAGGAGGGCGGTTTCCAATATCCTAAGGGAAAGTTCATATCGTAACTTAAAGCTCAAAGATTAATATCCAAGGGGTGTTTCTATCACTAGTTCAGGTTAAAGATTCTAACTCGGACGGTTCATCTTTGCATTCCGTCCCATTGGTAAATAAATTTCGTGAGGTTTTCCCTAATAACCTTCCTAGTGTTCCTCCTGATAGGTAGATTGAGTTTCGTATTGATCTTATTTTGGACACCTGATCAATCTTTATTCCTTTGTATAGAATGGCTCCAGCTAAGTTGAAAGAGCTAAAGGAGAAATTCAAGGATATTTTAGACAAGGCTTTCATCCGTCCTAGTATGTCCCCATAGCATGCACCAGTATTATTTATGTGTAAGAAGGATGGTTCCCTTCGGGTATGCATTGATTACCGATAGTTGAATAAGGTAACTGTAAAGATTAAGTATCCGCTTCCAAGGATAGATTATTTGTTTAATCAGCTGCAGGGTGCTAAATTTTTCTCCAAGATTGATCTTCTATCTGGGTATCATCAGTTAAAGATTAGGGAGGTAGATATCACTAAGACTACCTGCCATACTTGGTATGGTAATTTTGATTTCCTGGTTATGTCTTTTGGGCAACCAATGCCCCGGTGGCATTTATGGATTTGATGAATACGGTCTTCTGTCGGTTTCTAGATTTATTCATTACTGTATTCATAGATGACATAGTGATCACCTCTGCACTGTATTGCAAACCCTAAAGGAGAAGCAGTTGTATGCTAAGTTTTTGAAATATGAATTTTGGTTGAATGTTGTCACTTTTCTAGGTCATATCATTTCTAGTGAAGGGATCATGGTAGATTCATAGAAAGTTTTAGTGGTAAAAAAGTGGCCTAGACGCATGAATTAATTGATATTCAGGGTTATCTAGCTACTACAGAAGGTTTGTGGAAAGTTATATTCTATGGCATCCTAGTTGACTAAGTTAACTCAGAAGAAGGTAAAATTCTTGTGGTCTGATGGTTGTGAGGGTTATTTTAAAAAGCTAAAGGATAAGCTTACTTCAGCTCTGGTTTTGACATTGATGGAAGGTATGGATAGGTGTTGCTATATTTTGATGCATCCCGTGTAGGATTTGGTTGGATTTTGATGCAGCATGGCAATGTGATAGCTTATGCCTCTAGACAGTTGAAGGTGCATGAGAAGAATTATCCGACCCATGAGTTGGAATTATTAGTTGTGGTGTTCGTGTTGAAAATCTAGCATCACTATTTGTATAAAGTGCATGTGGATATCTTTTATGATCATAAGAGCCTGCAGTATGTGTTTAATCAGAAGGAGCTCAACCTCAGTCAAAGAAAATGGCTTGAGCTTCCCAAGGACTTTAAAAAAAGTCTTCACTACCACAATGGTAAAGCTAACAGGGTTGCTGATGCCCTTAGCCGGTTATCCATGAGGAGTCTGGATCATGTGGATAAGGAGAAGTAGGAGTTGGTGAAGGATATTCACCATTTTTACCTTGGAATTTGCCTCTTAGACTTTGAGGAGGATGGAATATTTGTACAGGAGGTGGATCAGTCATTTTTTGGTGCTGAAATAAAGGAAAAACAGATATTAGATCCTGTCCTTATAAGGATCAAGGGTGATGTAGGTGGGCAGAAGGTAATGGCCTTCGAGAAAAATGGTGATGGTACCTTGCGGTACCAAGGGATATTATGTGTTCTCTATGTTGATGGTTTGCAAGAGAGGATCTTGGCTGAGGTGCATGAGTCACGCTATGTTGTTCACCCTGGTTCAACAAAAATGTACCATGACTTTAAAGAGATGTATTGGTTGAATAATATGAAGCAGGACGTGGCTAGTTTTATAGATAAGTGCATAGTGTGCCAACAAGTGAAAGTTGAGCACATAAGGCCCAGAGGATTCTGCCAAGTGATTGAGTTACATGTGTGGAAGTGAAAAGTGATCAATATGGATTTGGTTACTGATCTTCCTCTATCTTGGAATCAGTTTGATTTGATTCGTGTCATCGTGGATAGAATTATAAAGTCGGCTTACTTCTTGCTAGTGAGGACTAACTTCTTGGCTGAGTATTATGCAAGGTTGTACCTTCAAGAGATTGTGAAGTTGCTTGGGGTACCAGTTTCTATCATCTCTGATCGTGGTACGTTGTTCTCATCTCACTTTTGGTGGTCCTTTAAGAATGGTTTGGAGACCAAGGTGAGTCTTTCTACAGCTTTTCACCCATAGTCAAATTCGCAAGCAGAAAGGACTATTCAGATGTTGCAGGATATGCTTCGAGCTTGCGTGATTTGCTATAGTTGTAGCTGGGTGGAGCCTTTGCATCTTATAAAGTTTGCCTACAATAATAACCATCACTCTAGTATTGGGATGGCTCTATTTGAGGCATTGTATGGTAGGAGATGTAGGTCTTTGATTGAGTGGTTCAAGGTTCGTGGGGTGGATATATTTGGCCTGGATTTGGTTCACAAAGCCATAGAGAAGGTGAAGGTGATTTGGGATAGATTTAAGGTTGCGTAAAGTCACTAAAAGTCCTATGCGGATGTGAGGCAAAAGAACTTGGAGTTTGAGGTTGGGGATAGTGTATTCTAGATGGTATCTCCCATGAAGGGAGTGATGCAGTTTTGGAAGAAGGGGAAGATCAATCCCCAGTATGTTGGTCCATACTTAATTTTGAGAAAGGTTGGAAATATTGTGTATGAGTTGGAGTTTCCTTCTAATTTGAGTGTTATTAACCCGATATTCTATGTTTCGATATTAAGGAAGTATAAGTGTGATCTATTGCAAATTATGCCTATCAAGGATATTGGTATTTCGTATTTCCTATCTTATGAGGGGATCTTGATAGAGATCTTGGATTGGTAGGTTTATGTATTGCTTACCAAGGATGTGGCCTTGGTAAAGGTTCTACATAGGAACCACAAAGTGGAAGAGGTTACATAGGAAGTTGAAGAAGACATGAAGTCCAAGTATCCGTTCCTATTTTCTACTTCAAAAATTTATGCATAAGGTATGTATTCTTCTTAACATCTTTGTTTTCTAACTTAGTTAAAGAAAAGATTGAATTCCTAGCATTCTAACTTATTTAAAGGTAAGAGTAGAGGTATGTGAAGTCCAAATTACGTTTGCAGTACCTTGTATTATTATTCAAGCATGAATGATCCAAGTGGGGGAGAATTAAAACACCCTGGGTTTTGGACCTTGGAAATTTCCTAATCTTTGAGCTCACTGGTCTTGTAATAACTCATTATACGAGTCATATGGTATGGGTATGGGTGAGGTGATCCTACTCGTGAGGTGTCCAGTGATTATTGGTTGGATTTTTATGGTGGGTACGGTTTGGTGGTATGAGTCGTATGGTTTGGTAAAGGGTCGTTGGGTTGATCCTTCACTTAATCTGAAACTTAGTAACTTGACTTGGCTCTGAGTACGAGTGGCTTACTAAGAGTCATGATGATAGGGTACGAGTGCTATAGTCTAATCATATGTTGTCTAGTGTCAACCCCTTTGTATTTTATCTTAGGTATGACTGGTTCGTACTAGTCATATGATTTGGGCAAGAGTTGGGGCAATGGAGTCATATGGTGGATAGTGTGTAGGTGTCCAACCTTCTATTCTGGTTATGACTTGATGGTACCGGTCGTATGTTGTGGTGATGAGTTGAGGGGCAAATCATACCTACCTGCGGTGATTTTATAGTTTTAAGTTGGGGTATTCTGGAAATTTCTTAAATTACTCTTAAAAATCTCTTAAAATATCTATCAAGCTCTTGGTTTAAGAAAAGGCTAGGGTTTTTACAAGTCAATCAATTAGGGGTTTTCAAGAGTGAATCTCTCCATCTTCCTTGGTGTCTAAGGCATGTTAATCCTCCCTCATTGTTATTTCAACCAATGATTTTCATAATATTATTATGGTATTGTTTTTGTTTTAAAGTAGATATTTGGGGTTTTGGTTGGATAATGTTTCACATGTCTTTCTTATGGTTTTTTGTGTTATAATTATGATTTGAACATGTAGTTGCATGTGAATGGTCAATTGATACTTGGTTTGGCTTTTGGAAATTATATGCCCTTAAAATGTTTGTTAAAATGCCCATGAAAATGATTTTGTCGTATAGTTTGACTATTCTTGTAATCTTTGCATTGCATCAAAGGTAATGGAACCTAAATTGGTTTGGATTGTTCTAAATGGTTTTGAAAATGCCTTGGTTGCCATGATTTTTGTTTAATTGGAAACTTTGGAATCAAATTGATTTAGTGGATTTGGTGTGACATAAATGGATAGACTTGCAAGCTCTAACTTTTATATTACGATTGCAAAAGTTAATACCTAATTAAAAAGACTCCTTGGTAAATGGTTGTTCTGTGTGAATGGTTTTAATATGGGCTTAAAAAGGGATATGTTAGCAAAGTCGTGAAAGGCAGAGGTCTCGGGGGACCAAATTTGGAAACTCATGTTTGCCGATGTGATGTTTGGTCTTTGTGACCATATGCATGATGTCATACTTATGTTTTGGGAGATGTACTAGTCATCTCAGGTTTTTCTCCAGTACGTGTGGCTAACATACACCGGGACCCTTTCAGCAGGGGGAGTTGATGCATATAGCTCATGGGTGGATTTAGGATGGTAGAGCTATACAAACCAGGCTAAAGGTTTTAAATGCATGCTAAACCCGATTCCCTTTTACGGCATGGTATATATATGTGTGTGAGTATGTATGTGGTTGCTTATGGTTATTTACTTTGGTTTTGAATTATGTAATTATTGTATCCTTATTCTTGAGTACATGCTAGCATTCATTCCGCTAACCATTTTCGGGGCGTTGTATCCCCATACGATACAGGAACCGACCTTGCAACTCCTCCTACTCAGTGACTTTGATTCGAGGATAGCTTTGTGTCAGACTGAAGTGGTGAGATTCCATACTCCAGAAGACTCCATTTCATGCTATGGATTTCTTTCATTTATTTTTGTTTCGTGGACTTTCGTTTTGGCTATGGTCGGGGGCATGTTCCGATCGGATGTTTTTTTATTATGGATAGAGGCTTTGTGGGACTAATATGGGCATAGGCAGTGTTGATATTGGTATCATCATTTTTATTGGTATTAGCATTAGGGTTGACACCAGTTGGACATTTGGTCGGATATTTGGTTGTCATGGTTATGGATTTGATTAAATATCCTTCAACTATTGTTGTGTTATCTTGTTATATTTATGGAATTCATCCTACATAGGGTACAGGGCAGTTATGGTTGGGTATTGGGGGCGGTTTCCTATCTCGGTCGGACATGAGATGCCTAACACGACAAGGCCCTGGTTTGAGTCTTGTCACTCACGTACCAGTACATCCAAAGTACTAACCGCATACTCTCTTTTGTGTTGTATTAATTTCACCATATAGGTTGGGATGCTTAGTTCCCTGATAGCCCTTATCCAGCTCAGTGCCTCTCAGCAACAGTAATGGTGAGTCCTCATCCATCGAGGAAAATTTATGTTCAGTTACTTTTAGTATTTATGTCATTTAAGATAGTAGGAGTTAGTTGGGGGTTTGTCATGTCAACTCCATATGTCTTAGAGGCTTTTAGACTAGATGTTTAGATATTTAGATATTCAGACTAGACTTTCAGCTACTTAGACTTGTTTTTTATTTTTTCCATAATTCAAACATGTTGGTATTTACTTTAGTTTTATATCTTACCAGAATTTTATCTATTTAACTTTCGGACATGATGTTTCATTATTACATTACTCAGTGCTTAAAGCAGATACCAAATCATGGGTTATATTGGGTTCACTTGTGGTTTTAAGTACTGTGTTACAACTAGGGGGTATCTTAGGGTCGTGACATTTATAAAGGTCCAAACTTTTTACTTTAAGTAATAGTTTAGCCTAATATAGAAGAGAATTCAGACATGTTGGTATTTACTTTAGTTTTATATCGTACTAGAATTTTATCTATTTAACTTCCGGACATGATGTTTCATTATTACATTACTCAGTGCTCAAAGCAGGTACCAAATCATGGGTTATATTGGGTTCACTTGTGGCTCTAAGTACTGTGTTACAACAAGGGGTATCTTAGGGTCGTGACATTTATAGAGGTCCAAACTTTTTACTTTAAGAAATAGTTTAGCCTAATATAGAAGAGAATTAATTATATTTTTCTTTTAAAAAAAGTAAAAGTAATTATGGTATTACTTTGACTTTACATAAAAAAAAACTAAAACTCAAATATGGTAAGAAAATTAGTTCAAATATCCTGACCACCACCTCCACCATCTTTGGCCTCACATTCTTGGCCTACTCGTCAATATAAAGTATATAGTAAATACATAGATCTCGTATACAATCCGACTAGTGACATGGATTGATAATGGGGAGGGTCACCTGGCAAACACGCCGCCATATGATTTAACTTTAATATTGCAGATATTAACTTAAGAATTTTATGATTTATTGTAAGAATTATATAAATATTTTGTGAATGTATGTGAAGTTTGAAGCAAATTTTTGTAACATATGACTTATGTAACTTTTTCATTCAATTTTGAAGTAGTTTCAAATTGAGTTTGATGCAACGACGTGGATCAGAGGTTTTAATTAGTATATTTATTTTTTGTTGTTTGGTGGATATTTGGCAGCACTTTGAGCTTGGATTAATTGTTTATGTTGTCTATTTATTATTTTGATTGAATTGGCAAGTTACAACTACAAAGATAACATTTTTATTTAGATTTCTCCTTGTTAGCAAGGGTGTTATATATCATGAGAATAAGTACAAGAGGACCTTACCTCAACATACAATATAACTATTACACTTTTATCCTTCACAAATGCAGGGTTAAGAGTTCTATCAACAAAATAACCCCTACGCAAGTATAAAAAAAGAGAATGATCTAGCAAAGAAGTTTGCCTTGTCATATTTGAGACTAATGGATGGCATCTGACTTCTATCCAATCGATAGTGACCTTTTTCCCCATTAGGAATTTGTTGAAAGGAGCCAAAAATATCGCTAATTTAACTCGATTTAGCTATGTTATCCAAGTAATTCAAAACTTTATTGACCTATCTTAGGCATTGTACGACTCTAACAATGGCTTGTATCCTTATTTCTTGAATCTTCTCAATGGTGAAGCTGAGCTTATAGCTGCATTGCCTTTCTCCCTCAATCATTTGAAAAAAAAAAACTTTGAGTCGATCTCCAAAAATAAGTAACTTAGATTTCTTTGTAAGTACGATTACAATCCTTTTTGAGTTGTCAGTTCTTCCTCTTTTATGATATTATTACATTTCAAAGGGGATGAGAAAGTCATTGTGAGTTCACCCCTATAATCTCTCAAAGTTCCTCCCATAACTCCTCTTCTAGTAGTTGTACTAAAGCTCCCATCCATGTTTATCTTTAGAGTCCCATTTATTGAGAATTCCTAGCATACTGGAAAGAATTTAATAATCGATTTCAATTTGAGAAAATCATCAAAAAAATGTGGTCCAAGGTAGTGTCAAAACTAAGTTGGGAAAAGTCTTATTAACAACACTTTGTATATTCCAGCAAATGTGATGAACCATCATATATTTGTTGAAGATTCTCTTGTTCCCATATTTGCATCCGCAACTCTATTTCCAGATTTCTCAACAAATAAAAGTAGGAATTGATTGTAGAACCAAATGATGCATCGTGTTCTTGGGATTCTTCTTCCACCATTCATAAATCATGTGTAAAATGGTTTCTGTGCGTCCTCTGATTTCCAATGTCCATCTAAAGTGATTCCAAGTATGTTCGACTGCTTCTTCGTGCATAAAAACATATTGGATGGACTGTATTCTCAGGATAGTGCAACATTTACAAGTTGACTTCTTGCAGAGCCCAAATCTTACAAAAATAACATTTTGGTGTTAGTTTTTTTGTAGTAAACAAAACTCCTGAATTCCATTTTCCAAGAAAATACAACAATAACGAGCCATATGGGAGCTTAACAAGTCATTATTTAGGAAACAAAATTCATACAGAAAATGGATCTCACGATAGGTATTCTTAAAATAAATAATTTAAAATATATAGATATATAACAGATAACAATCCTATTCCAAAAACTATAATCAAAATGCGTAAACTAAATATGGATGAGATATCAATTAAATAAACTTAATTGAAATCAATTCAAACGCGAAAATAAAGGATATGGGAGAAATAACAGATAATTAGTGAAGAAAGAGAGGCTTAATTGAATCAACAACTAAACTGAGGGGTGGGGAAAGAGAAATTTATTTCAATGATAATAAAGAAACCCAAATTTAATTCAAAAATGAGTAACTCATATAAAAATAAAGGTTAAGAAATTCTAAATCAATATTCGGAATCCACCCATCACTAAACTAGAATTAGCTAAACAAATCTATCCTAAATGGAATCCACCCTTGAACTATACTCTCAAAGGAATTTCTTCAAATCGCAAGAAAAAATATTCTAAGAAATACAATAATAGCCCAAAAGTGACAATTTCGAAAATAATACACAAGGGCCATTCCTGATTGTCCAAGTTGCATCTTGCTCACCTATGGACTTGTGTATATATTTCTCCATTTCTTTCTTTGGGATCTAAGATAATATTCATATTTGGAATCCCCCCTAGTGTGCTCCTAGCTAACCATTCTCATATCATCCTCCCCTTCTTCAAAAGAATTTGTCCTCAAATCTGAATCTTGCAAAAATATAGGAAAGACAAGCAATAAAAAGGTCCTCGTAGTATGACGGTTAGTACCATAGTTAGAATAAAAATCATTGTACCAAGGGGGTATAATCTCAATAAACAACCAAGAATCTCCCATTATCTTGACCATTAAGTCCATAGTTGGAGCACAAGGAAATTGTTTATTCCACTGATCAAGAAAATGGGTCCATCCCAAAGATGGTACCTCTACCCCCCAAAAGGTAAATAAATTCATGTCTAGGTGTAAGCTTGTAAAAAAAAGGTAGATCCAAGTTATGTCCTTCCCAAACAATCTTGGATTTTTGTATGAATAGTTTGATTTATTTGATGTTATTTCTAATCATGAGCAGTTAAGGTCTTTAGCTAGGGTTATGGGAATCTTGTAATCAACAATCTAAACTCTAGGTTTCTGAGTTTATATTAAAGTTGTTTTTATATCCTATTCTCTTCAATTATAATGTATTCTCATGGTTGCAAACTTAAGAGTGTGCCATAAAACACAACTTGCTTGAACAAAGAAGTATTTGTTTGGAAAGGAGAGTAGTGACAAGGATTTAGAGTTTTCGACCTCTAACTTACAAGTTAATGCCTTAATCGGATTAATATATTGGAGATCATGTATAGTTGTCTTTATCACTTTAGGTTTGATAGAATTAAAGTGAATCTTTCCTTAAAGGTTGACAAACACTTGGATTGAATTTCCAAATATGTTTCTCTATAAGTACAACTTATTTATGAATTCATATAACCCATAGTTGGAAAGTATTGAAATAACAAGGTGAACATAACCCTAGTTTACTATTTTTCTATTTTCAAATATTACAAGAAGTTTCTCATTGTTTTCAAACTGGAATAACTAAAGTAACCCTTGAATCAAACCCACTTTATTTTGTGGAAACATATGATTAAAAGTCAAGTAATCTACATACAACTTAATTAGCACTCTATTCCCTGTGGGATTCAACCCCAACCTAGTTGGGTTATATATTTGACAACTACCGCTTACTCTCTTGTAAGAGAAGTGTAATTTGAATGTAATTAATTTTGGAGACATTGCTAGGGAATATGATTGTTAACTAAGTTTATGTGCATTAACTGACTCTTAGTCAAGTTTCCTAATCTTTACTTTTGTTTGTTATTTTGTAATTGCAGGCTATTGATTGTGTATGCCACATACACGACAGTCAATCGAGCCTCTAGCACATTATGATCCTGAATTTCAAAAGACATTTAGAAGGAACATGGAAGCACATCATGAGGCAGATAGGTTGGCCGCATTAGCCAATGCTCAAGTAAACCGGCAGAACATTGATGAACTAGGTCATGTAAGAAATGTAGATGATGATGACCTGGGAGATTTTATGTTGGTTGACACAATAAATAGGAGGCGTACATATAATGTTGCACCAGTTAACCATAATCAGCAAGTATGAGGCAGAGGACTCCAACAACTTGTGGTGAAATTTGATTTAGATGATGATCATAAAGTTGATTTAGATGGAACTGGTTCTATTGGAGAAATCATTGCACCACCATTGGCTGTTGGGTGAAATTTAATAACATGATCACAATGATCCAACTTCTCAACTTGAAGGGGTTATTTGGTTGACGACCAGGGGATGATCCTAATATGTATTTGGTGAACTTTATCAACTTTTTCAAGTCATTTGACAATCCTAAAGTAGGGAAAAATGTCATTCATTTGGGATTATTTCCTTTGTCTCCGTCTTGGGAGGCAACTCTATGGTTGAATGAGCTAGCACCGAATTCTATAACAAACTGGAGGCAATTGAAAGGAGCTTTCCTAGAAAGTCTCTCTCTGCTTTCCAGGATTTTTCAATGAGATATGAGATCAGGAACTTCAGGTAACTACCGAATGAGGACCTTCATGTAATATGGATGAGATTTAAGAAAAAATTAACACAGTGTCCAAAACACAAGCTGAATGAAGAGCATCTAATGGAGACGTTCTATAGGGCTTTGAATTCCATTACAAAGGCAGTATAGATAATACAGAAAAGAGAGTTTTCATGGATCTCATTTTCACCAAGGCTTTGGAGATGTTGGAGAAAATGGCTAAGATAAGGTCTTGGAATACTAAGAATTATGAGGTAAAAATCTGTAACACCCCATATTCAAGTACGTGTATTGGCGTATTCAAGTACGTGTATTGGTATTATTTATATGGAATTAATTTTTTATTTTATTTATACTGGAATTTGCCCATCGATGGTTCCATGCGAAGGTTATTGAATAAGATTTCCAACAATATAAAGATTTCCAAAAACGGATAGGTCTCAGATATAATCTATCACGTTCGAAACAATAAAACTGTGGCCGGGATATTTGGGAATAGTAAATGTGCTGGAAAATTTCCAGCACACAAACTACTGAGGCCAACCGAATTTTTGGGTCAACTTCAAATGATCATAACTCCCTTAATAAAATGAAAAGGGATATATGCAACCTATGAAAAGAAAGATCTTTGAGTCTTCTTTCCAATGCAATTGGTTTCATCAAAATCCAATGTCTGAGTAAGGAGTTATACTCGTTTTACTTCAGCCTATCAAAACAAATTTTTAGGGTCAACTTCAAACGACCATAACTCCTTGTACAGGACGAAATGGGTGGCCTACTTTATATGAAATGAAAGAACTTTGAATTATCCTTCCAACGATACTAATTTAACCAAAATCTGATATCGGATCAAAGAGTTATGGTCGCTCTACTTTAGCTTATCAAAATAGTCCACCAAAGGACAGATTTGACATTATTTAAATTTTAAAGGCATTTTGGTCATTTCCTATTATATTATGGACGGGAATATGTGTATATATACATTTATATGAGTTCAAAAACCCATTTTCATCATCAATCATTGAGAAAGAACAAACCCTAGCCAAATTTGACCTTTAAATTACTTTTGATTCAACCGTAGAAATTCCAAAGTAATTCGATAACTTCGTTTGTCATCTCGAGAGCTTTGAACGGCACCTATTATTTGTGAAAACAGGATTTCATAATCAAGAGGTGAATTCTAAGGTATGAATATTGTTTGTCTTTGTTCTTTTCCATATGTATATATGTGATAGAGGATTATATGTACTGGTTGTTATTGAAAGGTGATGGAAATAGGGTTATGGACTATTTTGCATGGTTTGGTTGTATTGAATTGTGGAAGGTGGATATGGTTATATACTATTTAATTGATGATTATTTAAGTCTATGTCTTAATTTGGTTTAATGGATTGGTTGGAAGGATAAATGAATCCAAACTTGATATTGGAGGATGTTGTATGAATGTGCATGGCATATGAATGTAATTGGAGTATAGGAGGTTTAAAGTGACACCCTTTATAGTGTAATTAAGGCTTACTACTTAACCACTAGTTTGGTGAATTCAAATAATTGAATTGTGACGTTTGGTTGCTAATACTAGATTGTTATATATGTTCATTGTAGATAAGTAATACGAAAAGACGGGAAGTCCATTTGGGACTAGTATTGAAGGTTGACAGTCAGGTATTTAAAGCATACTCTATTCCATATCTTTGGCATGAAAGTGAAAAATTGTTCTATTAAGAAAGTTTCCAAAGTTATTCAATAACATGTGATCCATAATGGTTTTGTATGATGTCCTACGTTACAAATGAACTTGTTTCCACCCTACAAGATGTCAAGACATTCCAATACTTACTTGATTTCCAAATCTTACATGTTTATTGAACTAATGAATGTCAGAAGGTATCCGGTTACTCAAAAAAGATCCATGTGCTATTAATAACTCCAAAATGTTTCATTGATATACCAATAAGTTCCTACTTCATTGTTATGGCATTAATGACTCCAAAAAACTTCATTGATGTGCCAATGAGTTCTTACTTCATTGTTATTGCATTGATGGTCTATTTATATGTCTCTTATTGATGTATCATTGTTTCAAAGTATCAAAAATACGATGGCGACCGAAATAACAATCTCAAAGATTAATTGAACTAAGTGATGGAAATTCTCTCTTATCGGGTGGTATCCCAGAGGCATAAGCCTATCATGGGTCGATCCCTATTTATGTGTTTATAGGTGGTATCCCAGGAGAATAAGCCTATCATGGGTCAATCCCAGTTGATATGTACTGGAGGTAGCCTAATGGTCACACTACAGTACAGTAATGATTACAAAGATGATAAGAACGAAGGTAAAGTGATTGAATAAATACAATGTACAGGTTGTCACAAGTTCTAGTAAGTGTGGTCCACTCCTATTACGATTTATTCACTTGTTTCTGATTTCTATTGAGCTCCTATGTCATATGTGATTATCTACAACTTTACATACTCAGTACATATTTTGTACTAACGTCCCCCATGGGGGACCTGTATTTCATGCTACAGGCACAGGTACCTCAGCTCATACATCGCACAAGTAGGAGCCAGGATATCCAGCTGCTTTTGGTGAGCTCCAGTTTTCTTCGGGGCTTTACATGTCATATCCAGTCACTTTTGTTATTGTATAGAAGTTATTTACATGGCGGGGTGTGTCCCAACCTTAGTTAAACTCTGTGTATTGTCTAGAGGCTTTGTAGACCTAATGTACAGTCAAGGTGGTATTTTGTGAATAGACGTGATGGCTCCAACAGCCAAATGATGTAAATACATATATATGTGTGCTCGAGCTTATACAGGTGATTATTTCCTTTTATATGCGACATGATGTCTGAATTTTGGGTTGTCATAGAGGTATGCATGGGCAGTATAAGGTTATGAGCTGGTTCTCCCGGGCCTCCTCGGTTACGGGTGCCAGTCCGCCCCAATAGGATTTGAGGCGTGACAAAAGTGGTATCAAAGAAGTTCGTCCTAGTGAGTCTACAAAGCCGTGTCTACATAGAGTCTTATTTATCGGTGTGTCGTGAACCTCATCTATAAATAGGAGGCTATGGACATTTAGGAATTGTCTCTTTTCTTCATGTCTTAGATCGTGTGATAGAGCCTATATTGTATATGAAGTCATAGTTGACCACTGAATCTGTTTGTTTTTCTTATTATAGTAATGATGCCGGTTACCAGAAGCAAGAATACCGGTAAGCAAGTCGATGTAGCTGCCGGAGAGGGGACTAGTAAGTCACCCACTATACCAGCTAATCAAAGTGAGGCTCCAGCTGAGCATGTATCAGAAACTTCTTCCACTCCGGAAAAAATAAGGGGGAGGAGAACTATATTCCCAGAGCCACCTATTAATGTTGTTGATCAAGATCTTAGAAATACAGTTCAACTTTTGACTCGTATAGTTGCTGGGCAAGCTCAAGGGCAAGCCATTCCTACCACGGGTCCTAGTGGTACAGATAGGGCGGCTAGTCTTCGAACACAGGATTTTCTTAAGATGGATCCTCCCACTTTTACTGGATCAGATCTTAACGAGGACCCACAGGACTTTATTGAACAAATTCAAAAGGCCTTAGATGTTATGCATATAATGGGTAGAGAGATAGTAGAGTTACGGCGTATAGATTCAAAGGGAAGGCTATTTATTGGTACGAGGACTGGAAACGATCTAGGGGCATTGATGTACCCCCAGTTACTTGGAAAGAGTTCAAAGAGGCATTTCTTCATCATTATCTTCCATTCGAGATTCGTCAGGCCCGTACAGATCAATTTTTAAATCTTTGTCAGGGGAATATGAGCGTGAGAGAGTACAGTCTCCGATTAAATTCTTTGTCGAGATATGCTCCTAATGTTGTAGCTACTATGGATGACAGAGTTCATCAATATGTGGATAGGCTGGATCCATATCTGGTTAGAGATTATACTATTGCCGCTTTGAACAAAGATATGGACATAGCGAGGATCCAAGCTTTTGCACAGAAAATGGAAGATCAGAGACAGAGGAGAAGAACACAAGAATTAGAAAGAGGATATTCCAAGAGGACTAGATCTACAGGGAAGTTCATGGCATCCCAAGGAGGGTTCAGACCACAGTTTTCTGCTAGACCACCTAGGCCATTATCTTCTTATTCTGCAGCTAGTGCCCCACCACAGTTCCAAGGGTCCATAGGAAATCAATTTGGGCACAGAAGTGAGAGTCAGAGATCGTGGACAGAGGGGTACCAAGGGCAAGGGAATATAAGCCAATCGAGACCTCCTCGAGAGCCATGTAATAAATGTGGAAGGTATCATTTGGGCGCATGTCGGCTGGGGACCAATGTTTGCTTTTGGTGTGGTATGTCAGGGCATATGATGAGAGAATGCCCACGAAGGGGCATAGGGGGTATGACATGACCTACGGGGTTATTTTTTGCATCATCATCATCGATGCCTTATTCAGGAAGGGGTGCACAACCAATGGGTCGTGTTATAGGTAATAGAGGAGCCACGAGTTCTAGCGGGGCTTAAAATCATACGTATGCTCTAGCGGATCGACAGAATTTAGAGGCTTCCCCAGATATGGTTATGGGTACGTTGTCTATCTTTTCATTCGATGTATATGCCTTAATTGATCTCGGTTCTACATTATCTTATGTTACTCCATTGGTTGCTAGAAAGTTCGAAAGAATGCCCGAATTGTTAGTTAATCCATTTAAAGTGTCCACACCGGTTGGGGAATCTATTATAGCTAGAAGGGTTTACCGAAACTTCATAGTAACTATTTGTGGTCATGATACGATTGCTGATCTTGTGGAGTTAGAAATGGTAAATTTTGATGTTATAATGGGTATGGACTGGTTGGAGTCTTTTTATGCCACAATTGATTGTTGCACGAAAAATGTATATTTCTATTTTCCAAATGAATCAGTCCTTGAATGGAAAGGTGAAATTGGCACGCCAAGAGGTAGATTTATTTCTTATTTTAAGGCAAGAAGAATGATTTCCAAGGGATACTATATCATTTAGTTAGAGTAAGGGATACAGAAGTGGAACCACCAACTCTTCACGTTGTTCCGGTGGTAAATGAATTTTCTGATGTATTTCCTGAAGATCTTCCAGGTTTACCTCCTGAACAAGAAGTAGAGTTTGGTATTGATGTAATACCAGGCACCCAACCAATGTTCATTCCTCCGTATATAATGGCCCCAGCAGAATTACGAGAATTGAAAGAGCAATTGAAAGATTTGCTAGAGAAGGGATTCATAAGGCCCAGTATGTCCCCCTGGGGAGCACTAGTGTTATTTGTGCGCAAAAAGGATGGCTCGCTGAGGATGTGTATTGATTATCGGCAATTGAATAAGGTGACTATTAAGAATAAATATCCTCTCCCAAGAATTGATGATTTATTTGATCAGTTACAGGGCGCCAAGTGCTTTTCTAAGATTCATTTGAGGTCAGGTTACCACCAAGTGAGGGTCAAAGAGAAGGATATACCCAACACAGCTTTCCGAACACGGTATGGTCATTATGAGTTTCTAGTTATGTCATTTGGGCTAACAAATGCTCCCGTAGCTTTTATAGATTTGATGAATAGGGTGTTTGAGCCATTCCTGGATGTATTTGTGATAGTTTTTATAGATGATATTCTAGTTTATTCTAGATCAGAAGAGGACCATTCCAATCACTTACGACAGGCCAGCAGACTCTTCGTGATTGTAAGCTTTATGCAAAGTTCTCTAAATGTGAGTTTTGGTTAAAGTCGGTGGCATTTTTGGGTCAAAGTCTAGTGAAGGGATAAAGGTTGATACTTAAAAGATAGAAGCTATGAAGAATTGGCCAAGGCCCACAACACCTACGGAGATTTATAGTTTTCTCGGGTTGGCCGGTTATTATAGAAGGTTTGTGGAAGGCTTTTCTTCCATTTCAGCACCTTAACCAATCTAACCCATAAAGCATCCAAATTCCAATGGAATGATGCCTGTGAGAAGAATTTTCAAGATTTAAAGAACAAGTTGATTTCTACACCCGTGTTGGTACTTCCAGAAGGCACCGAAGGGTATATAGTGTATTGTGATGCTTTCAGAATTATTTTAGGATGTGTATTGATGCAGCATGGTAAGGTAATTAGCATATGCTTCTATACAATTGCGGCCACATGAGAAAAATTATCCTACACACGATCTTGAGCTGGCAGCAGTTATTTTTGCTTTAAAGATATGGCGACACTACTTATATGGGGTTTATGTTGATATATATACTGACCATAAAAGCTTGCAATATATTATTAATCAGAAGGATCTAAATTTAAGGAAGCGGAGATGGCTTGAACTATTAAAGGACTACGATATTGATATCTTGTACCATCCATGGAAAGCAAATGTGGTAGCTGATGCGTTAAGTCATAAGGCTATGATGGAACCTATAGAAAGGCAAGGGATGATTAAAGATCTTCACTAGTTATCTAGTTTGGGAGTTTGCCTTCTTGAAACTCCGGATAAAGAGCTTATCGTACATAATGCTGCGGAATCTTCATTAGTAGCTGAAGTAAAAGAGAAGCAATATGCAGATCCTATTTTATTACAGCTTAAGGAGAATGTTCAGAGTGGTGCGACCAAGGCATTTGAGCTTATGCGAGAAAGAGTACTTCAGTGCCAAAACCGATTATGTGTGCCGGATGTAGACGGGCTAAGAAAGAAGATTATGACAGAGGCACATTGTTCAAGGTATTCCATTCATCCAGGATCAACCAAAATGTATCAAAATTTGAAAGATATGTATTGGTGGAATGACATGAAGAAGAGCATTGGAGAATTTGTAGCTGAATGTCCAAATTGTCAAAGAGTTAAGGTTGAGCACCAAAAACCCGGAGGTTATATGCAATGCATTGATCTTCCAAGCTGGAAGTGGGACATGATCAATGATACGGGACAAATGGCCTTCTTATCTTTTGATGACATTTTTGGAGGCCAACACATAGAGACTCAAGACTTGGTCACCTCGAGAAAACAAGAACGTGCATGGAGGACCCGTTTTGAGCATAACTTAAAGCAATCTCGCGTGTGGAAGATTTCTTGGAGAATTTAAGGTTGAGGACTCACGGTTTTTGGGCCTTAATTAAGGGTATTTTGGACATTACACATGGTGTATTTACACACCATGGCCGCCCCTCTCATTAAGGGCAAAGTGGTCTTTTGTCTTCATTTGTAATATAGTATAAATAGGTCCCCTTAGTCTTATTTTCAGTAATTTTTGGAGGATGAAGAATTGAAAACATATTCTCTCTCTTTTGAGAGTGTAACACCTTAGTTATAGGACTTGGAAAAGTCATCTTTAGCATAGGGCTTGGAAAAGCCAATATTGATCTTTGTTTGGAAACGGTAGATCTTGAGGCGAGTTCATTCCCTTGGTGGTCACCGTAAGAGTGTGGTGTTGCTATCGTAAGTTCTAAGGGTCCTTAGATTTAATATATCTTTGGGTTCTTGGGTCTTATATTAGTTTATGTCTCACTATCTATCTCTACAATTTCTTGTAGCCGTGTGTTTGCTATTTCTTAATAATATTGTTATTGTTCTTCATGTTCTTCATTCTCGTGTGGTTAATCTAGTGTGTTGTCCGCTGAAAATAGGTGTTATTCACCTCATTACATTGTGTTCTTGTTGTAGATCTTGAATCCGAGAGGGGTCATTCAAAGGGTCCTCGGTTCTCTTGAACTTGTGGACTGTTTTGGGTGTTTGTTTCGTGCTTCCCTTGTATTTCTTGTATCATTTGGTATCAAAGCATGGCTTGGTCTTGTTCCTACAAGATCAATCTTGGGCTTTCTTGTTAAAAAGAAAAAAAAAAAAAAAAAAAAAGGAAAACTGAAATTTCCAGAAAAATAGCAATCTGTCCGTGTTTGTGTTCTTGGCCAAAATCGTGTTCTTGTTGTGTCTTGGCCGAGATTTGTTGTTGTATGTCTAGATCTAATAGTGTTCTTGTTTGTTTTGTTGTTCCTAGTGTTAGTTTTCTTGTCCACTAACACTTTGAGTCTAGATCTAAACTTGAGCTTGAACTTGTTGAAAGGTTGTTGTGAACATAAGCTTGGCCATTGTGGTGGACTGTTTTGGCCTTGTGGTTTTCATCTTGTTGTTGTTTTAAGCTTGGCCACGTGATATTGTTGTTAATTGGTGGATTGAAAACCATTTTGTTGAAGTTGTAGTTGTCTTGGCCAAGTGTTGGAGATATTGTTATTGTGGATTGGAGTTGGCCGTGTGAAAAATTGTTGGTGTCCTTGAAGATTATTGTTGTAGTTCTTGTTGTTGTTGTTGTTGTTCTTGATGTTCATCACCACCTTCATATATTGTTGAAGATAAAGTGAATGCTAAATCTAAAAAGTTGAAGGAAAAGGGTGTATCATTTGTTAGTCTTGAAAGACACTACAACCAACAAAGACCTATCAATCAAGTCTCAACCACTTTCCAACACTTTTCCATGATTTACGGATCCATGTTTTAAGGAGAAGTACAATAAAGTCAACTCTTGAAAACTTGAAATTGAAAAGGGCTCCAAGACTTGTTTGAATTTCCCTCCTTAAACAAATTCCACCAAAGTCCAAATTGAAAAATTGACCAAGACTTGAAATTGGACAACAAAAGTGTGTGGGACCGAAACCAATACGTGACTGCCATGTCATCACTGCTACTGTTCACGCAATATTTCCGAGCTCAAAATTTTAGATTCTTAGTTTCATCTTTTGTTTCATTAGTTTCATGTCTTGATTCTAGAATTAATTAACAACTAGTAATCACCTACTTAGTTGTAGATTAATTATTGAATCCGTTTCTTCGTGTCTTCGTTGTTTGTGTGCTTTTCTCATTTTTAACTCGTAGTAACTTCTTTGTTTCAAGTTCGTAAGTGAATTTTATTTTCGTGTCTTGAGTCGATCAAACAAGAATCTATTCCGGCCGCCAAGTAGAATTGACATCCTATTGACTACCGGAGTATAAGCAACTTTCAATATTCGCCGCTCCAATTGTGAGAATCACAAAGGTGAGTGTATACGAGTGTTGGTGAGGAGCTTTACTACTAATCTTGTTTGTTCATTTTGTAGGTTTAAAGGGTGATATAAGGGGAACATGTCTTCGATAGCCGGGGATTATTGTGACTACAACATGGGAGACTATGATTGTAGTGAAGGGTTTTATGGCTACGAAGTTGAGGGAGATTGCGGAGGCTATGAAAATAGCCATGATCGAGACTTGGGAAGATTTGAAAGTTACTGTTTTAAGGGAGAAAATGAGGTGAATGAAGTGTCTAGTGCTTATGGTAACTTTGGCGATGATGTAGGACCTCGTGATGGATCTTATGATGATGTTGGGGCATGTGAGGAGTCTTACACTTCTTACTCCGAACCTAGATTTGGTGTTAGGTATAACCCTTTTGTTTGCAAAGCTTATGAGAGCTATGATGAGGGTACACGTGAGGAGTATGAAGATCCATATTCTCCACCTTGTAGTACTTCTTATCAAAGTCGATATAGTGTGAATGGTTATACTAGCTCTAGTGGAGGTTGTCCAATGAGAAGAAGAGGATATGCATCTCCAAAACTAAGGGGTACTCGTATGCCTTACAATGTAGATCCAAGAAGGAGTGTACACTCCGGAAAGGTGACTATTTGTGGGATACCGGGCTGCCTTATGGTGTTGAATGATAGGTACTATGGAAACTACATTCTTCCGTCCATGGTTAATTACTTGGGGTTATTGCGAGAGCCTTTACTTGTTCCATACTACTTGGGCGAGTTCACGGTTACCGAGAGGGTAAAAGTTGTCTTCTCCCAATTTGATTACCATGAGGAGGTGTGGTGCGATGTTTTTTCCTTAACCTACGGTCATATGAGCTTGGGTGCCGATTGGTTTGCACGACATCAAGTTCCTAACGTGCAAAATTGGCCTAATATTGTAAGAGACCAATGGGGAAATCGCCTCATAACATACTTGCTACCCAAACCGCAAAGAGAAATGTTTACCTACTCCAATCCGATTTATGATGAGAGACAAAAGATTGAGAGGCGTAAGGGAGTGCAAGGTGGCAATCCGAGAGTGGAAAAAGGAGAGGATATGTGGAGCGAAGTGAGGGGATTGCCACCAAACCGTGCTAACATTGGTTGTCCTTCTATTTCTAAGGACATTTGTGTAGGTACCAACATGGCAAGCGAAGGCGAACAATGCCAAAAGGAAGTTGCTGCCCAAGCTTGTGGAGGTCCTTCACCTCACGGCAAGGAAGAGTCTACTCAAGATCTTAAAGGTAAAATAGCTAACTCTTACACTTTAGTGCATGTGAATGAAAATTGTGTGGCTAGTAAGCCATTGAGTGTGAGTAGTAGCTTACTTATTTATGAGTCTAATGATTCCGTGCCTCTTGTTGATGATGTACATATTGTGAGTTTGGATACACTAGTTGATCCTATTGATGACGAAATTGACTCTTCTTGTAAGATCAATTTATGTCCACCTAGTGTTGAAGCTTATGTGTTGAACGGAAGTACATCGTCTTGTGTAATTGGTGTTGATCAACTTGTTTGTGAAAATTGTTCCCCACTTGAGTATGTGTGTGATGTGCTTAATAGGACTCAAGTGAGTGAAGTATTTGAAAATGTTGGTCAACAAAGTGGGAGTGAACCCGAGATCTCTTCTTGGGGTAATCTTGTGTTTGGAACATCCTTGAAACCTGATATTGATCATTTAGAGTGCGAGGAACTTGCTTATTCCAAATCTGTCCGTGAGGTAGAACACACTCTCTTTAGGTGTAATGTCTTTTTTGAAGATGATTTAAACACTTCTAATGAACCTAGTGGTGGAAATGACGGTATAGCTTACCTTGGAAGCTATAGCCTATATGCTAACCCACTATGGTGTGACAACATTCCTCCTAAAGAGGGAAATCTCTTCTTGGAAGATGAGAGTACTCTTAAGGGTAAGGAATGTGTAGTTGCGGAAGCTACCTCTTCTTCTACTTTGTGTGATTTCATTGTTGAGAGTACTCATAGTGATTATTGGGAAACTAGTAGTGAGTACACACATGAGGGCACCTTAGTAGAAGTCGATTTGAGTGATACCTTTCTCTACTCTCTATTTGATTTGGATGATATGTATGTTATTGTAGAGAGTATGTCATTTAGTTTAGGTGTAGACCACGGGAAAGGGAAGTGTTGTCGAGACCCGTGTCTATGGCCACTTTTCCCATTTGACCCCGGTGCCAAATTTAGAAATGGTGATGTTGGTGCACCAAACTTGTTGCTTGGTCAACATGACAAGCAAAGTGTTACTTTTGATGTATCCTATAACCAAATCCTTTGTACATCTTTTATTGAGTTTTTAATATTCCTTTCAAAGGATTCTTGGTTATATTGCAAGTATGTGCAACCTTGGCATGTTGAGATGATTTGTTATGCTAACCCTAACCCTCATGCCATGAGGAATTTGTATTTGTTTGTCCTCTCTTCGGTTTTGCAAGGTTTGGATTCGAGGTCGAATCCTTTTCAAGAAGGGGAGGATGATACGGGACAAATGGCCTTCTTATCTTTTGATGACATTTTTGGAGGCCAACACATAGAGACTCAAGACTTGGTCACCTCGAGAAAACAAGAACGTGCATGGAGGACCCGTTTTGAGCATAACTTAAAGCAATCTCGCGTGTGGAAGATTGCTTGGAGAATTTAAGGTTGAGGACTCATGGTTTTTGGGCCTTAATTAAGGGTATTTTGGACATTACACATGGTGTATTTACACACCATGGCCGCCCCTCTCATTAAGGGCAAAGTGGTCTTTTGTCTTCATTTGTAATATAGTATAAATAGGTCCCCTTAGTCTTATTTTCAGTAATTTTTGGAGGATGAAGAATTGAAAACATATTCTCTCTCTTTTGAGAGTGTAACACCTTAGTTATAGGACTTGGAAAAGTCATCTTTAGCATAGGGCTTGGAAAAGCCAATATTGATCTTTGTTTGGAAACGGTAGATCTTGAGGCGAGTTCATTCCCTTGGTGGTCACCGTAAGAGTGTGGTGTTGCTATCGTAAGTTCTAAGGGTCCTTAGATTTAATATATCTTTGGGTTCTTGGGTCTTATATTAGTTTATGTCTCACTATCTATCTCTACAATTTCTTGTAGCCGTGTGTTTGCTATTTCTTAATAATATTGTTATTGTTCTTCATGTTCTTCATTCTCGTGTGGTTAATCTAGTGTGTTGTCCGCTGAAAATAGGTGTTATTCACCTCATTACATTGTGTTCTTGTTGTAGATCTTGAATCCGAGAGGGGTCATTCAAAGGGTCCTCGGTTCTCTTGAACTTGTGGACTGTTTTGGGTGTTTGTTTCGTGCTTCCCTTGTATTTCTTGTATCATTAACCTTAAGGGTGAGCCACTAACCAACTGCTCTAAAAGCTATAGCTGGTAGAGGAAGGCGCATCCCACCCTTTATAGGCCCTGAACCAAAGGGTCACGAACCCGATCACACACCCCCACCAAGGCCAACTCGAGATGGACCCACACCCCCTTTGGGTGTCATCCTTTCCAAACCTGAGATGACTGGCCATCTGCCATCATCCCCCCTTTCTTAGGGAAAGGTTCGCCCTCGAACCTGCGCATGGTGTAAGCGGGATTCGAACCCGTGACCTAGCTTTGATACCAAACCTTAAGGGTGAGCCACTAACCAACTGCTCTAAAAGCTATAGCTGGTAGAGGAAGGCGCATCCCAGCCTTTATAGGCCCTGAACCAAAGGGTCACGAACCCGATCACACACCCCCACCAAGGCCAACTCGAGATGGACCCACACCCCCTTTGGGTGTCATCCTTTCCAAACCTGAGATGACTGGCCATCTACCATCAATCAACATGGATTTCATTATTGGTTTGCCTCGTATATCCCGAAATTTTGATTCTATATGGGTGATTGTTGATAGGCTTACCAAATCCGCATATTTCCTACCAGTTAGGACCACTTACACAGTTGAAGAGTATGTGAAGCTGTACATTAAAGAGATAGTCGGATTTCATGGAGTGCCAATCTCTATTATATCATATTGGGGAACCCAATTTATCGCAAACTTTTGGAAGTCTTTCCAGAGGTGTTTGGGAACACAAGTAAAGTTGAGTACAACTTTTCACCCTCAAACAGATGGACAAGCAAAATGTACCATCTAAACACTTGAAGATATGCTACGATCTTGTGTAATAGAATTTAAGGGCAAATGGGATGATCATTTACCTCTTATTGAGTTTGCCTACAATAATAGCTATCATTCAAGTATCAAAATGACACCATATGAAGCTTTATATGGAAGGAAGTGTAGATCACCAATAGGATGGTTCGAAGTGGGTGAAACTCTTTTGTTCGGACTGGATCTTGTTTATCAAGCCATAGAGAAGGTTAAAGTAATTCAGCAACGACTGAAAATAGCCCAAAGTCGACACAAGTCATATGCGGATAGTAGAAGAAGAGGGCTAGAGTTTTCTATAGGTGATTGGGTATTTTTGAAGGTATCACCAATGAAAGGGGTAATGAGATTTGGCAAGAAAGGGAAGTTGAGTCCACGTTATATAGGCCCGTATAAGATCACTCGAGGGTTTGGACAAGTTGCATATGAATTAGAGCTACCCCAAGAGCTCTCATCAGTACATCTGGTATTTCATGTGTCAATTCTTCGAAAATGCATCGAAGATCCATCACATATCACTTCTACTGAGGATGTGCAAGTTGAGGAAGATCTTACCTATGAGGAAGTGCCTATTGCTATTCTAGATCGCCAAGTTAAGAAGATGAGAAATAAAGAGATAACATCTGTGAAAGTACATTGGAGAAATCGTCAAAGGGAAGAGATTACATGGGAAGTTGAGGAAGTAATGAAATCTAAGTACCCTCATTTGTTCAAAGATGAAGAGGAAGTTCAAGAAACGGAGTTACAACATTAACAAGTAAGTTTTTTTATATATATATATGCATAGTATTTATGTGATGATGTTAATATTAATGATGGACTTGAACTTATTTTGGTTGAATAACTACGCTAACATTTGAGGGCGAATGTCCTAAAGGGGGGAAGGATGTAACACCCCGTATTCAAGTACGTGTATTGGCGTATTCAAGTACGTGTATTGGTCTTATTTATATGGAATTAATTTTTTATTTTATTTATACCGGAATTTGCTCTTCGATGGTTCCATGCGAAGGTTATTGAATAAGCTTTCCAACGATATAAAGATTTCCAAAAACGGATAGGTCTCGGATATAATCGAGCACTTTCAAAATTATAAAACGGTGGCCGGGATATTTAGGAATAGTAAATGTGCAGGAAAAAGGATTATTGTTTTGTGCAAACAGGATTGCATAATAAAGAGGTGAATTCTAAGGTATGAATATTGTTTGCCTTTGTTCTTCTCCATATGTATATGTGTGATAGAGGATTATATGTATTGGTTGTTATTAAAAGGTGATGGAAATAGGGTTATGGACTATTTTGCATGATTTGGTTGTATTGAATTGTGGAAGATGGATATGGTAATTGAGTTATGGAAGGTGGATATGGTGATATACTATTTAATTGATGATTATTTAAGTCTATGGCTCAATTTGGTTTAATGGATTGGTTGGAAGGATAAATGAATCCAAACTTGATATTGGAGGATGTTGTATGAATGTGCATGGCATGTGAATGTATTTGGAGTATAGGAGGTTTAAAGTGACACCCTTTATGGTGTAATTAAGGCTTACTACTTAACCACTAGTTTGGTGAATTCAAATAATTGAATTGTGACGTTTGGTTGCTAATACTAGATTGATATATATGTTCATTGTAGATAAGTAATCCAAAAATACAGGAAGTCCATTTGGGACTAGTATTGAAGGTTGACAGTCAGGTATGTATAGCATACTCTATACCATATCTTTGGCATGAAAGTGAACAATTGTTCTATTAAGAAAGTTTCCAAAGTTATTCAACAACATGTGATCCATAATGGTTTTGTATGATGTCCTACGTTACCAATGAACTTGTTTCCACCCTACAAGATGTCAAGATATTCCAATACTTACTTGTTTTCCAAATCTTACATGTTTATTGCACTAATGAATGTCAGAAGGTATCCGATTACTCAAACAAGATCCATGTGCTATTAATGACTCCAAAACGTTTCATTGATATACCAATAAGTTCCTACTTCATTGTTATGGCATTGATGACTCCGAAACACTTCATTGATGTGTCAATGAGTTCTTACTTCATTTTTTATTGCATTGATGGTCTATTTATATGTCTCTTATTGATGTATCATTGTTTCAAAGTATCAAAAATACGGTGGCGACCGAAATAACAATCTCAAAGATTAATTGAACTAAGTGATAGAAGTTCTCTCTTATCGGGTGGTATCCCAGGGGCATAAGCCTATTATAGGTCGATCCCTGTTTATGTGTTTATGGGTGGTATCCCAGGGGCATAAGCCTATCATGGGTCGATCCCAGTTGATATGTACTGGAGGCAACCTAATGGTCACAGTATAGTACAGTAATGATTACAAAGATGATAAGAACGAAGGTAAAGTGATTGAATAAATACAATGTACAGGTTGTCACAAGTTCTAGTACGTGTGGTCCACTCATATTATGGTTTATTCACTTGTTTCTGATTTCTATTGAGCTCCTATATCATATGTGATTATCTACAACTTTACATACTCAGTACATATTTCGTACTGACGTCCCCCACGGGGGACCTGCATTTCATGCTGCAGGCACAGGTACCTCAGCTCATACACTGCACAAGTAGGAGCCAGGATATCCAGCTGCTTTTGGTGAGCTCCAGTTTGCTTTGGGGCTTTCCGTGTCATATCCAGTCACTTTTGGTATTGTATAGAAGTTAGTTATATGGCGTAGTGTGTCCCGACCTTAGTTAAACTCTGTGTATTGTCTAGAGGCTTTGTAGACCTAATGTACAGTCAAGGTGGTGTTTTGTTAATAGACGTCATGGCTCCAACGGCCAAGTATTGTAAATACATATATATGTGTACTTGAGCTTATACAGGTGATTATTTCCTTTTATATGCGATATGATGCTGTCCAAATTTCGAGTTGTCATAAAGGTATGCATGGGAAGTATAAGGTTATGAGTTGGTTCTCCCGGGCCTCCTCGGTTACGGGTGCCAGTCCGCTCTAATTGGATTTGAGACGTGACACAATCAATACTTATTCTAGTAGGATAAGATCAGAGAGAAGAGGAACGTGATTAAGATATCGCTCATATGAAAACACAGGTTGATTTACTCACTAAACATTTGATGTCAGGTAATGTAGAGAAGGTCAAAGCAGTAGTTGAATTGAATTCTATAGAAGAGGTTAACTACTTGCATAACTAGGGGATTTCTACGTTGGTAGTAAGGAAACCAAGGTTGGAACTATCAGAGGGATAATTATTATGATAAATTTGGTTATAGAGACCGTGATCATAGAGATTAGAAGAATAAAAGTAACTGGAGTGGATTTTATGTGCCGCCTAGGAGCCAAGACAATGCGGCCAATGATTCAGGGAAGATGTCCATGGAAGCTATGATGGCTAAGTTGCTTAAAGTGGTAGAGTCAACTAATGCAGGTGTTAAAGAAATGTGGGGTGATCTATCAACCATGATCCAATTGGTTGATTCTCATTCTAACTCTATTAAGCACTTGGAGTAGCATATGAACCAACTACTAGCTAATTTTAATCAACGAAAAAGTGAAACATTGTTAAGTGATACAGTAAAAAATCCAAGCAATGGTGGTACATGTTTTGTTATTACTTGCAGGAGCGGCAAAATACTTCTGGACCCGTATCTAATAGTGCACCCACAGGTTGATGATTTTTAGCTAGATGATAAAATAAATGATGGTACACCAGCTTATTCTAAAAAGTTGGGAGATTTGGAGGAGAAAAGAACAGAAGTAGAACAACCATCTGTGTTAAAGAATGCTACTAATGTGGAACATGGCAAAGAGAAGGAGGTAGAGGATACACCAATGATAATCCCAAAGCTACCACCTCCCTTTCCATATAGGTTGATACGGGTGTACAAAGCTGTCCAATACGTTCTCGACCATTCACACGAAGCCAAGCTCGGGAGTTACAAAAACTACAAGCCATATTCATGCAAATGGCTGCGTGTGAGTTGGTACATGATCCGCCAAAGAGCTTCAACATTTTTAAGTGTGAAAATGAACCTTGAAGTGTAATAAACTACACTCTAAGGGCACCCCATGACTGAAGGGTAGGAAGGTCATTTTTCCTTCATTTTGTGTGTAATATAAATAGATGCTATTAGGGTTATTTTCAGCACTTAGTTCATTCTTCATATTTCACAACAACAAGTCTTGTAACATTGAATATTTCTCTCTCTCTTGTTCTTGAGAGTAGAACCTGAAATCTGTCCAACAAGTGTAGTTACACTTGTGTTGTTTCTTGGCAAGAAACTTGAGATCTTGAGGTTCATGAGTTCCTCTTGGTCTAAGTAAGAACTTGGTACTGAAATCTTTTGGTCTTAGGGTCCTATCTTCAAGTTAGGGTTCATAGATTCTAAGATATCTTTGTGTCAAGTTACTATCATTCATTTTGTACTCTTGAAACTTTGTAGTAACTTAGTGAAGCCGTGTGGGGCTGATTTTCGATTCACTATAGTTACTACCATTTGTTGTTCTTGTTGTTAACATTGTACTCTTGTAATCTATCATCTTGTGTTGTTGAACCATTGTTTAATGTTATTGTTATCTTCTTGTTCTCCTTGTGTAGCTACTGTTTTGGTGTTGGTATTTCTTCAAAATTTCGTGATTGTTGTTGTCTTCACATATTGGAGTTGTTATCTTCAAGCTCTCGGAATTGTAGTGTGTTTGGACTGATTTTGTGGCAGATTTGATACGCTCCAAGTTAGTAGTGTATCATTTGGTATCAAAGCCATCTTTGATTTTTTTCTAACAAGATCAATCTTGGGCTTGAGACATGAAAACTACAAAAAAAAAAAACTGAAATCTGAAAATTTCAGAAATAGTCAAATCTGCTACCTTTGTGTTCTTGGCCAAAAATTGTGATATGTTGTTGTATGGGCCGAGATTTTCTTGTTTTTTTTATCTAGATCTTGTAGTATTTTTCTTGTATAGAGTGTTTCTAGTGTTGGTTTCTTTCTCACAAACACTAAAGGTGTCAAGATCTAAAGATTGAGCTTATAATATTGACCATAGTTGTGGTGCCTTGTGGCTGGCTGTTTGTTGTTACTTGTTGTTGACGATTGGTGGTGTTGTGTTGTGTTTTGAAGAAGTTTTTGTTGAGTTCTTTAAGTTTGTTGTGGTGTTCATCAAGTTCTTCATCTTTTCTTACAACTTTAGACAACCAAAAAGTGTGATATAAATTCAAGAGTTGAAGCTGAAAATTGTAAAGCATGTTGTGAGAAGCCTTGAACCCATCATTTCTTAGACTAGGCTTCTACTTTTCAGCAACTTTTTCTTATTTCAAGAACCTAGTGTTACCTTTTTCTTATTTCAAGAACCTAGTGTTGTGGGACAAGGTACTTTTCTTATTTCAAGATTTATGTTTTCCCTCCAAGACCAATTGTCATCCTTTCCAAATTGTGTAAAGATTTAAATTTCAGAATTGGTGCTTAAATTGTGTGGGACCAAGACCAATTGCATGCTGCCACATCACCCATTTGCTACTGTTCACGTCACCCATTGGCTACTGTTCACGTCATTAATAAGCTCAAATTTAGGTTTTCTAGTTTCTAATTGTTGATTCTTAGTTTCATTACTTGGTTCTAGAACTAATTAACATGCTAGTACACTCCTACTAGGTTGTCAATTAGTCCTTTTGAATTCTCTTGTTCATGACCACGTTTAGTTGGGTGCTTTTATTCGTTTGAATACGTTGTAACTTCTTAACACCAGTCCGTCGAGAATTCTTTGAGTTTCAAACAAGAATCCACTCCGGACAAGAGCTTTACTCATATCTTAAGGATTCACGGTTACTAGCCAATCTACAACATTTGTGGAGCTCAAGTGTGAGTGAACCGAGAGTGTGTGAGTGAGGAGAGGTTTAACGCTAACTTGTTTGCTGATTGTGTAGGTAACACCTTGACATGGAAGGAAGAACATCCCAAAGTGGGGGTACTACTGAACAAGACACTATGAAGGCCACACTTGAGGCCATTACCAGAAGTTTAGAGAGATTGAACACGGAAGTTGGGGCAATGAGGGGAGATTTGACTACGATAAGTGGGAGATTGGAGCAAGTGGAGAGTCAAAGGAACTCTCGTCCATCCACTCCTCATCATATTCATTCAAGTGGGCATGAAAGAACTTCATCCACAACTATCTCACCAGAAACATTGCACCAAATAATGAATCCACCTCTAGCCCCACTAAATGCCACAAATAATACCACTACTTTCCCTCCAAACCAAGAAGCGAATAGACCACGCCATTCCCAAACTCCTCCAATTCGACAAGAAGGATGTAGCCATCCATTACCTCCACAAAATCTGAATGTACCTTACCAAACTCCACCAAATCAAAGACCACAACCTCCGCAACTTCCAATGCCTCCAAATCAGATTCCAAATCACCAAAACCGACCAGCTCACTTTGAGGAACATGGTAGAGAGGAGTATGATAGATATGGAGCCTTTGATGATGCTTACATGAGAGAGGAGGAGCTAAGAAGGGGCCGTGTTGATCCAAGGAGGTACCGAGGGTATGGAGAAAGGGGAAATCGACACCAAGAAAGAGACGTAGGCATCAATACCATCAAATTGAGCTTACCTATCTTTAAAGGTGAAAGTGACCCCGAGGCCTACTTAGCATGGGAATCAGCTTGTAACAAAGTTTTTCAAGTTAATGATATCTCGGAAGAAAAGAAAAGTTGTTATGCCATAGATCATTTTGAGGGTTATGCCAACACTTGGTGGGAGTACGTCAAGCGTTTTGGTGATGAATTAGTTGATGGGAAGCCACCACCTTGGTTTCGGTTAAGGTACTTGATGAGGCAACGGTACCTTCCCGAGAGTTATCGCCATGAATTACTTGCTAGATTATACAACTTACGTCAAGGCAATAAAAGTGTGATGGCATATTATGATGAGTTTCAACAACTCATGTTGAAGCTTGATCATCGTGGGGAACAAATCAATCATGACATCATCCGGTTCAAGTGTGATACGGGTGTACAAAGCTGTCCAATACGTTCTCGACCATTCACACGAAGCCAAGCTCGGGAGTTACAAAAACTACAAGCCATATTCATGCAAATGGCTGCGTGTGAGTTGGTACTTGATCCGCCAAAGAGCTTCAACGTTTTTAAGTGTGAAAATGAACCTTGAAGTATAATAAACTACACTCTAAGGGCACCCCATGACTGAAGGGTAGGAAGGTCATTTTTCCTTCATTTTGTGTGTAATATAAATAGATGCTATTAGGATTATTTTCAGCACTTAGTTCATTCTTCATATTTCACAACAACAAGTCTTGTAACATTGAATATTTCTCTCTCTCTTGTTCTTGAGAGTAGAACCTGAAATCTGTCCAACAAGTGTAGTTACACTTGTGTTGTTTCTTGGCTAGAAACTTGAGATCTTGAGGTTCATGAGTTCCTCTTGGTCTAAGTAAGAACTTGGTACTGAAATCTTTTGGTCTTAGGGTCCTATCTTCAAGTTAGGGTTCATAGATTCTAAGATATCTTTGTGTCAAGTTACTATCTTTCATTTTGTACTCTTGAAACATTGTAGTAACTTAGTGAAGCCGTGTGGGGCTGATTTTCAATTTACTAGTTACTACCATTTGTTGTTCTTGTTGTTAACATTGTACTCTTGTAATCTATCATCTTGTGTTGTTGAACCATTGTTTAATGTTATTGTTATCTTCTTGTTCTCCTTGTGTAGCTACTGTTTTGGTGTTGGTATTTCTTCAAAATTGCGTGATTGTTGTTGTCTTCACATAGTGGAGTTGTTATCTTCAAGCTCTCGGAATTGTAGTGTGTTTGGACTGATTTTGTGGCAGATTTGATACGCTCCAAGTTAGTAGTGTATCATTTGGTATCAAAGCCATCTTTGATTTTTTTCTAACAAGATCAATCTTGGGCTTGAGACTTGAAAACTACAAAAAAAAAAAACTGAAATCTGAAAATTTCAGAAATAGTCAAATCTGCTACCTTTGTGTTCTTGGCCAAAAATTGTGATATGTTGTTGTATGGGCCGAGATTTTCTTGTTTTTTTTGGCTAGATCTTGTAGTATTTTTCTTGTATTGAGTGTTTCTAGTGTTGGTTTCTTTCTCACCAACACTAAAGGTGTCAAGATCTAAAGATTGAGCTTATAATATTGACCATAGTTGTGGTGCCTTGTGGCTGGCTGTTTGTTGTTACTTGTTGTTGACAATTGGTGGTGTTGTGTTGTGTTTTGAAGAAGTTGTTGTTGAGTTCTTGAAGGTTGTTGTGGTGTTCATCAAGTTCTTCATCTTTTCTTACAACTTTAGACAACCAAAAAGTGTGATATAAATTCAAGAGTTGAAGCTGAAAATTGTAAAGCATGTTGTGAGAAGCCTTGAACCCATCATTTCTTAGACTAGGCTTCTACTTTTCAGCAACTTTTTTCTTATTTCAAGAACCTAGTGTTACCTTTTTCTTATTTCAAGAACCTAGTGTTGTGGGACAAGGTACTTTTCTTATTTCAAGATTTATGTTTTCCCTCCAAGACCAATTGTCATCCTTTCCAAATTGTGTAAAGATTTAAATTTCAGAATTGGTGCTTAAATTGTGTGGGACCAAGACCAATTGCATGCTGCCACATCACCCATTTGCTACTGTTCACATCACCCATTGTCTACTGTTCACGTCATTAATAAGCTCAAATTTAGGTTTTCTAGTTTCTAATTGTTGATTCTTAGTTTCATTACTTGGTTCTAGAACTAATTAACATGCTAGTACACTCCTACTAGGTTGTCAATTAGTCCTTTTGAATTCTGTTGTTCGTGTCCACGTTTAGTTGGGTGCTTTTATTCGTTTGAATACGTTGTAACTTCTTAACTCCAGTCCGTCGAGAATTCTTTGAGTTTCAAACAAGAATCCACTCCGGACAAGAGCTTTACTCATATCTTAAGGATTCACGGTTACTAGCCAATCTACAACATTTGTGGAGCTCAAGTGTAAGTGAGGAGAGGTTTAACGCTAACTTGTTTGCTGATTGTGTAGGTAACACCTTGACATGGAAGGAAGAACATACGAAAGTGGGGGTACTACTGAACAAGACACTATGAAGGCCACACTTGAGGCCATTACCAGAAGTTTAGAGAGGTTGAACATGGAAGTTGGGGCAATGAGGGGAGATTTGACTACGATAAGTGGGAGATTGGAGCAAGTGGAGAGTCAAAGGAACTCTCGTCCATCCACTCCTCATCATATTCCTTCAAGTGGGCATGAAAGAACTTCATCCACAACTATCTCACTAGAAACGTTGCACCAAATAATGAACCCACCTCTAGCCCCACTAAATGCCACAAATCATACCACTACTTTCCCTCCAAACCAAGAAGTGAATAGACCACGCCATTCCCAAACTCCTCCAATTCGACAAGAAGGATGTAGCCATCCATTACCTCCACAAAATCTGAATGTACCTTACCAAACTCCACCAAATCAAAGACCACCACCTCCACAACTCCCAATGCCTCCAAATCAGATTCCAAATCACCAAAACCGACCAGCTCACTTTGAGGAACATGGTAGAGATGAGTACGATGGATATGGAGCCTTTGATGATGCTTACATGAGAGAGGAGGAGCTAAGAAGGGGCCGTGTTGATCCAAGGAGGTACCGAGGGTATGGAGAACGGGGAAATCGACACCAAGAAAGAGACGTAGGCATAAATACCATCAAATTGAGCTTACCTATCTTTAAAGGTGAAAGTGACCCCGAGGCCTACTTAGCATGGGAATCAGCTTGTAACAAAGTTTTTCAAGTTAATGATATCTCGGAAGAAAAGAAAAGTTGTTATGCCATAGATCATTTTGAGGGTTATGCCAACACTTGGTGGGAGTACGTCAAGCGTTTTGGTGATGAATTAGTTGATGGGCAGCCACCACCTTGGTTTCGGTTAAGGTACTTGATGAGGCAACGGTACCTTCCCGAGAGTTATCGCCATGAATTACTTGCTAGATTATACAACTTACGTCAAGGCAATAATAGTGTGATGGCATATTATGATGAGTTTCAAGAACTCATGTTGAAGCTTGATCATCGTGGGGAACAAATCAGTCATGACATCATCCGGTTCAAGTGTGGGTTGAACAAAGAGATCTCCACTCATTTGATGCTTCACAAATTTGATACCGTTGAAGGTATTTTCCAAGTGGCTCTTGAGATTGAAAGGGAGCTTAAAGAGAGGTCGTCGCTCAAGGCAAGGGGACAATCCATCTCGGGTTGGCCTAGAAGCAAGGACGTGGTTCAATCCTCTTCTGGTTGGCCCAAAAACAAGGACCAACCCGCAACTACAAGGCTTCCCGAGCCCAAAACAGTCCACAAAATTCCTCTAAAACAAGAAGTTCACAAGTATCCAAACCCAAAAGGATTCCAATGTTTCAAGTGCCAAGGTTGGGGACATAAATCCAATGAATGTCCAAATCGACGCAACGTGATACTACGGGAAGGGAAATTGTATTACCTTGGTGAGGAGGTGGGTCTTGAAAAAGAGGAGGATGAGGCCGAGCCTCAAGATGGAGAGGAAACTGGAAATAGGCCACTTGATGATGATGATGGTGAAGTTATTTACCCACAATAAGGGGAGTGTGTTATTCCAAACTTTGTAGTTAGACGCGCTATGATTAGTAAGGCAATAGACGACCCTAGCCAAAGGGAAAATCTATTCCATACTAAATGCCTTGTAAAGGGGAATGTGTGCACTTTGGTGATTGATAGTGGTAGTTGTGCGAATGTCGTTAGTGTCTCTATGGTGAACTTTCTGAAATTACCAACTACACTTCATACTAGCCCTTACAAGTTACAATGGTTGAATGAATGCGGTGAATTGAAGGTCATGAGGTAATGTGTGATACAGTTTAAGGTAGGGAACTACCAAGACGAAGTGCTTTGTGATGTGATACCAATGCAAGCATGTCATTTGTTGTTAGGTAGACCTTGGCAATATGATAGGTCTACCAAACATGATGGGAGGACCAACCGATATTCACTTGAGAAGGATGTTCGAAAGGTCACTCTTTAACCTCTTTTGCCATCACAAGTGAATGAATTACATCAAAACATGAGGGAGTTGAAGGAGAAGGGAAAGAAACCCGAAAGTGGTGAAAAGGAGGAGAAAACCGTGGGTGGGGCAGTAGGGATTTCCGGGACTGCCTCAACATCAAATGGGCAAGAAAACATGGTGATGTTGGCTAGAAAGAAGGAACTCTTCTTGGATTATGATGTGGACATGCCGATGCTTCTTTTGGCTCATTGTTTTAATACTAACCCCACTAATTCTTCTATTTCTCCTTTGATTTCTTGTGTGTTGCAGGATTATGAAGATGTATTTCCCAAAGAACTCCCGCAAGGATTGCCCCCGCTTCGGGGAATTGAGCATCAAATTGACTTTGTGCCGGGCTCACAATTGCCAAATAAGCCGGCTTACAGAAGCAACCCTACGGACACCAAAGAATTGCAGCGTCAAGTTGAGGAACTCCTCAACAAAGGGTATATCAAGGAGAGCATGAGTCCGTGCGCGGTTCCTGTGCTACTGGTGCCTAAGAAAGACGGAACATGGCGTATGTGTGTGGACTGTCGAGCCATCAATAAGATTACGGTAAAATATCGTCACCCTATCCCTAGGTTAGATGATATGCTTGATGAATTGAATGGTTCGTGTTTATTTTCCAAGATTGATTTAAGGAGTGGGTATCACCAAATAAGAATGCAACCCGGTGATGAATGGAAAACCGCCTTCAAGACTAAATTTGGTCTCTATGAATGGATGGTTATGCCATTCGGCCTAACAAATGCTCCAAGTACTTTCATGTGGCTAATGAATCATGTGATGAAGCCATTTATTGGAAAGTTTGTTGTTGTTTACTTTGATGATATCTTGGTCTATAGTAAGTCAATTGATGAGCATGTGATGCATTTACAATGTGTGTTTGATGTCCTTAGAAAGGAAAGGTTGTATGCAAATCTGGAGAAGTGCTCTTTTGGTGTTAATGAAGTTGTTTTCTTGGGTTTTGTTGTTAGTTCAAGAGGGGTTGAAGTGGATGAATCCAAGATAGATGCTATCAAAAATTGGCCAACCCCACAAACCATTAGTGAAGTAAGAAGCTTCCACGGGTTAGCTAGTTTTTATAGAAGGTTTGTCAAAGGATTCAGCACCATAGCCGCTCCTTTAACCGCGGTCATTCGAAAAGACCAACCCTTCAAGTGGGGTGAAGAGCAAGCTAAGGCTTTTGAAACCTTGAAAGCTATGCTCGTTTCCTCTCCTTTAGTACAATTGCCCAACTTTGATAAGATATTCGAAGTTGAGTGCGATGCTAGTAAAGTAAGTGGGCATAGGGGCTGTTTTGATGCAAGATTTAAAACCCATTGCTTATTTTAGTGAAAAGCTCAAAGGAGCAACTCTAAACTACTCCACATACGATCTAGAGTTGTATGCCTTGATTCGAGCTTTGGCCACTTGGCAGCACTATTTGTGGCCCAAGGAGTTCGTGATCCGAACGGACCATGAATCCTTGAAGCATCTTCGGGCACAAGACAAGATTAACAAGCGGCATGCAAAATGGATTGAGTTTCTTGAAACCTTCCCTTATGTTATTCAATACAAAAAGGGTAAGGACAACTTAGTAGCCGATGCTTTGTCTAGAAAACATGTTCTTGTGTCAACATTATCTTCTAAATTAATTGGTTTTGAGAGTTTGAAAGAATTGTATCCCGAGGACCCTCACTTTGCTCCTATCTTTAGGGAATGCGAAGAAATGGGTAGGGACAAGTGGGATTCGTCTAGGGGTTCAAATCCTTATGCCAAGTTTGATGGATACTTGTTTAAAGGTAGACGATTGTGTGTACCCTCCAGTTCTTGGAGAGAGTTATTTGTGAGGGAAGCACACAATGGCGGTCTAATGGGTCACTTTGGGATCGAAAAGACCCTTGGAATATTGGAGGAGCAATTCTATTGGCCAAAAATGCACAAGGATGTGGCCAATGCATAGATTGCAAAGGAGCCAAATCGCGGCTCCTACCTCATGGGTTGTACACCCCGCTGCCCACTCCTTTACGCCCTTGGCTTGACATATCTATGGATTTCGTGTTAGGGTTGCCTAGGACTAGACGAGGTCGGGACAGTATCTTTGTTGTGGTCGATCGGTTTTCTAAGATGGCACACTTTATTCCTTGCTTTAAATGTGATGATGCACCTAGTGTGGCCTCTTTGTTTGTTGATAATGTTGTCAAGTTGCATGGTGTTCCGAGGACCATTGTGAGTGATAGGGACTCTAAGTTCCTAAGTCACTTTTGGAAATCCATGTGGGGTAGGATTGGAACCAAGTTGTTATTCTCTACATCTTGCCACCCACAAACTGATGGTCAAACGGAAGTAGTAAATAGGACTTTGGGTGCTATGCTACGTTCCATGGTAAAAGGAAAATTGACTTCTTGGGAGGAACACTTACCATTGATTGAGTTTGCATATAACCGTGTCATACACTCAAGTACGGGAATGACTCCCTTTGAGTGCATATATGGCCTCAACCCCCTTACCCCTTTGGATTTAACTCCTTTGCCTAGTGATGTTATGATTAGCTTAGATGGAAGCAAGCGGGATGATTCGATGAAAAAGTTACATGAGAAGGTGCGGCTTCGACTTGAGAAGAAAAATCAAGACATTGCAAGGAGAGTCAACAAGGGGAGAAAGAAACTCATTCTTGAACCGGGAGATTGGGTGTGGGTTCACCTTTGAAAGGATAGGTTTCCGTCTCAAAGAAAGTCCAAATTGATGCCAAGAGGCGATGGTCCATTCCAAGTACTTGAGCGGATCAATGATAATGCCTACAAGATTGACCTTCCCCCGGAATACCAAGTGCACAACACTTTCAACGTGTGTGATCTTTCTCTAGTGGATGCGGTTGAGGATGACCAAATGCTGAATTTGAGGTAGGATGATACGGGTGTACAAAGTTGTCCAATACGTTCTCGACCATTCACACGAAGCCAAGCTCGGGAGTTACAAAAACTACAAGCCATATTCATGCAAATGGCTGCGTGTGAGTTGGTACTTGATCCGCCAAAGAGCTTCAACGTTTTTAAGTGTGAAAATGAACCTTGAAGTATAATAAACTACACTCTAAGGGCACCCCATGACTGAAGGGTAGGAAGGTCATTTTTCCTTCATTTTGTGTGTAATATAAATAGATGCTATTAGGGTTATTTTCAGCACTTAGTTCATTCTTCATATTTCACAACAACAAGTCTTGTAACATTGAATATTTCTCTCTCTCTTGTTCTTGAGAGTAGAACCTGAAATCTGTCCAACAAGTGTAGTTACACTTGTGTTGTTTCTTGGCTAGAAACTTGAGATCTTGAGGTTCATGAGTTCCTCTTGGTCTAAGTAAGAACTTGGTACTGAAATCTTTTGGTCTTAGGGTCCTATCTTCAAGTTAGGGTTCATAGATTCTAAGATATCTTTGTGTCAAGTTACTATCTTTCATTTTGTACTCTTAAAACTTTGTAGTAACTTAGTGAAGCCGTGTGGGGCTGATTTTTGATTCACTATAGTTACTACCATTTGTTGTTCTTGTTGTTAACATTGTACTCTTGTAATCTATCATCTTGTGTTGTTGAACCATTGTTTAATGTTATTGTTATCTTCTTGTTCTCCTTGTGTAGCTACTGTTTTGGTGTTGGTATTTCTTCAAAATTTTGTGATTGTTGTTGTCTTCACATATTGGAGTTGTTATCTTCAAGCTCTCGGAATTGTAGTGTGTTTGGACTGATTTTGTGGCAGATTTGATACGCTCCAAGTTAGTAGTGTATCATAGGTTAAAGAAGAAATAAGATGGGTACAATTTTACCAAATTCATGGCTATACTTTAACAATTATTGGTAAATGTGCCTTTGGTGGAGGCGTTATAGCAAATTCTGGGATATGCTTAATTTATACAAGTCCTTTGGACAAAGCAAAGAATAGTTAGTCATGAACCTGAGGATAGTCTTTATCATAATAGTGACATTGCTACTAGATTATTAGTGCAGAAAAAGTTGATCAGGGAGCATTCACCATCCCGTGTACGATCGAAGCATTTAATTTTTCTAGAGTGATTTGTGATTTAAGGAAAAGTATCAACCTCATGCCATTATCAATCTTCAATAAATTAGGTTTAGGGATACCTAAACCAATAACTATGTGTTTATTGATGGAAGACCGATCAGTGAAGAGACTGGTGGGTATTCTCTATGATGTACTTGTGAAAGTGGCCAGTTTTATATTCCCTGTAGAGTTTGTAATCCTCAATTGTGAAGTGGATTTTGAAGTACCTATAATCTTTGGTAGGCCATTTTTATAAACCAAAATACTATTGGTTATATGGGGCGAAATGAGCTAAAATTTCAACTCAATAATAAAGAAGTTAGTTTTGATGTCCACCAATATGTTAAGCAATTAAGGGAGATGAGTATAGTTTTAGTCATTAATGTTATTGATAAAGTTGATCTGGATGTACCAGTTGAAGAAAGGTTTGTTGTGGAGACGTTAACTGTTGTATGAATATGATAAGACTGTATATACACTGACTGGAATGGAGTCATACTTATATGCTCCTAATAATCTAGACTTAGATTTGAAAAATAGACCAAAACCACTTGCAAAGTCTTCTATTGAAGAACCACCAGTGTTGGAGTTGAAGAAATTGTCGATCTATCTTCGGTATGTGATTTTGGGTGAAGGCAATACTTTACCGGTGATTGTTGAAGCTGAGTTGGTGGAATATTAGGTTGATGCCCTTATTTAAGTATTGAGGATATATAAAATATCCATTAGGTGGACTATTGCCAACTTTACAAGAATTTTACTTGGGATCTATACTCAAAAGATCCAGTTAGAAGAAGACTTCAATCCTACTATTGAGCATTAACGCAGACTAAATCAACCAATTCAAGAAGTATAGAAGAAAGAGATAATAAAGTGTCTAGTTGCAAGACTGTTTTGCCTAATCTCTAATAGTAAATGGGTAAGCCCAGTACATTGTGTTCCAAAGAAAGAAAGCATGACAATTGAAGACAACAAGAATTATGAGCTAATTCTACTCAAGCTGGTGACAGAGTGGAGGGTTTGTATGGACTACAGGAAGTTAAATTCCTGGACATTAAAAGATCACTTTCCAATACCTTTCATAGACCAAATACTTGACTAGTTGGCACGAAGGGGTTGGTATTGCTTTTTAGATGGATACTCAGGTTACAATCAAATATCTATTGCACTTGAGGACCAAGATAAAATGACATTCACTTGTCCATATAGAACCTTTGCTTTTAAGAGAATGTCATTTGGGTTGTGTAATACCCCTACCACTTACCAAAGATGTATGATGTCCATTTTCTCATACATGGTGGAAGACACTTTGGAAGTGTTTATGGATTATTTTTTAGTGGTTAGTGATTCATCGATTATTTTTTCGTATCCTTAGGCAATGCATTGTAACATTGTGAGGAGTTCAATCTTCTCCTTAACTTGGAAAAATGCCCTTTAGGGTGAAGAAGGGCATAGTATTAGGGCACAAAATCTCAGCCAAATGAATTGAGGTAGATCGAGCCAAGATTGAAGTTATTGAAAAACTACCTCCTCCTATCTCGGTGAAAGGATTTCGTAGTTTCCTTTGACATGTTTGTTTCTACCGGAGATTTATAAAAGATTTTTCTAAAATTGCATACCCACTTTGCAAATTGTTAGAGAAGAAAACCAATTTTTCATTTGATGATGATTGCTTGAAGGTTTTTCAATGCTTTAAATAAAAATTTGTTGCTACACCCATCATTATTACTCCAGATTAGTCAAAATCATTTGAAGTAATGTGTGATGTAAGTGGAGTTTCATTCGGGGCTACCCTTGTGCAAAAGAAATAAAAGTTTTTTAATCCAAATTATTATGCTAGTAAATCCTTGAATGGTGCACAAAAGAACTAAAGGGTGAGTGAGCAAGAGCTCTTAGCCATAGTTTATGCTTTCAAAAAAAATTGGTTGTATTTGCTGGGAACAAAAGTGCTAGTGCATACTAACCACGTAGCACTAAGATACTAAATGGCAAAGAATGATGCCAAACTAAGGCTTATAAGATAGATGCTTCTACTTTAGGAGTTTGACTTTAAATTCGAAGATAGGAAAGGATCTAAAAATAAAGTAGCGGACCATCTATCTCAATTGAAGAGTGAATAGAGAAGCTCAGAGAAGTTTGAAATTGATGACTCTTTTTAAGTGAGCAAGTTCTTGCGGATACTCTTGATTTGGTTCAATGGTATACAGATTTTGCAAGCTATGTGGTCAGTGATATCATTCCAGAAAACCTTAGCTTTCATCAAAAGAAAAAGTTTCTACATGAGGTAAAAAGGAATTTATGGGATGAACCTTATTTGTTTAGATGATGTACTAACAACAATATTAGGAGATATATATCGTAGGTGGAGATTTTGAATATTTTAGACACTTGTCATTCCTCCACAGTTGGAGGACATTATACAGGTGATCGGACTTCCAAAACGATCTTGTAGAGTGGTTATTATTGACCCTCAATTCATAAGGATATGCATGAATTTGTGAGGGCATATGATAACTGTTAGCAACAGGGGGCCATATCTAGAAACCATGAGATACTAATGAAGAAGATGCTAGAGGTGGAGCTGTTTGACATATGGGGCATATATTTCATAAGGCCATTTGTGAGCTCATATGGGCACAAATATATTTTGATAGTTGTGGATTATGTGTCCAAATGGGTAGAAGTTGTGGCTCTAGCAAATAATAAAGGCAAGAGTGTGGTTGCATTCTTGAGAAACAACATTTTCTCCTATTTTAGTGTTCCACGAACCATAATAAGTGAGGGAGGTTCTCACTTTTACAAAAAGATTTTCTGCATTATTTTGGAAAACTATGGGGTGAAATAACATAAGGTAGCCACACCTTATCACCTGAAAACTATAGGGCAAGTGGAATTGTCAAACAGAGAAATCAAGTCTATCTTAGCCAAAACCGTTAATGCAAATAAAAGTGATTGGTCAAGAAAACTTGATGATGCCCTTTGGGCGTATCAAATAGCTTTTAAGACACCCATCAAAATTTCCCCTTGCCAACTAGTTTTATATAAAGCTTGCCATTTGCCAGTGGAACTTGAACACAGGGCATTGTGGGCGCTTAAGAGGTTGAACTTGAGGTCAAAAAAAGTAGCTGATTTCAAGTTATATAAACTGAATGGGATGGATGAGTTTTGTCTATGATCTCTTGAAATGGCTGATCTATATATGGAAAGGATGAAGCGGTACCACGATCAAAGAATTGAAAAGAGATACTTTCAAGTGGGTGATTGGGTGTTGCTCTTTAACTCACGATTTAAGTTTTTTCCTGGGTAGTGTCAAAGTTGTTGGGACCATTTAAAATAACTCGAGTCTTTCCATCTGGTGTGGTTGAACTTGAGAATAAAGATGGAAGTGTTTTTAAGGTTAATGGAAAAAGGATCAAGCATTACATTAGTCCAATGGATGAGGTAAAATATGTGTCAACAATGTATCTTGATAAAGTCTGAGTAGTCAAAATATTCGAGTCGTGCCACGACGTTAAATCAGGTTTTACATAGGAGGCCACCCATGATTGTAATGTGGTTTAATAACATAATAAAAACAAAATAAAAACAATAAAAACAAAATCACAAAAATAAAAGTCAAGCCACAACCAAATCTAAGGCGCTTGGTGGGAAGCAACCCACCTTCAAATTATTTTTACTTGTTTTTGATTGCTTCTAGGTATGTGAAGTGCTAGGGAGATGCAATAGGTACAAATTAATCTTTGGAAATGAATTAAATCAGATTTGGTATGTTTCTGGACTTGAAATTATTTGAAAGGTAAGGCTATTTTGGAAAAATTCCTCTCCTGTAATGGGATCATGCCGCAGAACCTCATATTTGAGTTAAGATTGCACCGCAATGTCAATCGCAACTAGCTATTGGTCAGACATTGTGGTATAGAACGTGTCACCGACCCTTCGCTTTGAGTTTCAATTTTCTTTGCGGAAAAGGGGTTCTATAATTTCTTCACATCGCACAGCCCACCGCAACTTGCTACTACTTTCCAACCGCATCAACTACCACATCGTTCAATACTATTATTTGCAATTAGCTTTGTGGTGCAGACCCTCCTTTTTCCCAATTTAAACCTAACTTAAACCAGGTTAAATCAACCTAGTTCTCCAATATAAAAGTACCTAACATCCAAATTATCATTCTTCCTCCATTCTAAGACCTAATCCACGGCGCAAACAAAATTTTTATTGTCAAATTCATGCCCCAACATCAATCCACTAGACTTTTCCTCTCTTTTTCTTCTAGTTCTTTATTCTAAGGTTTGTTTTATCTTCTTATTATCTTGTTTTTATGACTTTATTATTAGTATTTACTTAGTTTCTTGTGGATTATGGGTGAATACTTACTATTGCTATACAAAATGGTTTCTTGGTAATCTTATGAGGATGAACACCATGGTTGTAGTTGATAAAGCTTATGGTTGCATTTTAATTTTTCATAATTAGCATGATTTGGTGTTGTTGCCATTAGTTCACATTCCAAGTTATCATGAAACATCATGTTGCTTAAATTGTTCTAGCTAATGGTATGTTGTTCTTGTTGACATATTTGAGGCATTAAATCTTGATTTTTAATGGTGGTTAATTTGATATAATTGTTGGGAATTTCATGTGTTTTATGGAAGAATGGTGTTTGCTGTTGAATAATATTGAGAAAGTTGAGGCCACCTATGATATGCTCATTATATTGTGATGAATATTGGTGCACCCTTTTGAAAGTGTACATCGGTGAAGTCTGAGTATCCGATAGTAGCAGTTAAGTGGGTCATGCTAACAAATTAAGTCTAGGATGGTCTTCTACCTCCCTCCTCTTAGTTGTAGTTATCCACATTGTTCTTGACTAATATTCAGTGTTGATGATGATTGCAGAAACCATGGCCCCAAAGGTCAACAAAGGCAAGCGAGTGGAATCTAGCTCTCGTAAAGGTCAAAAAAATCACAAACACGACAATTTTCTGAGGCTAACCATGTTTCCATGTCAACTCTTCAATGCCTCATCGTACATTTGGTATCAAATGTGTTGAAAAAAAAGGTGTCCAATAGTACAAGGATAATAAGGAGCATCACAACTACCCAAGGGAGGTGATTCATAAAGAGAGTTTTGCATGACACTATCCTCGTATCTTAGCCTGTATCATGCAGCTTAAACTTGACTTCATTTTTAAGGATATGGGTGAATGAAATTTGGATTTAGTAAGGGAGTTTTATGTAAACTAGTTCCCTAACACTCAAGGGAATGAGGTAAAGATACGAGGACAGATCCTAAAGATGATGGCTGAGGCACTAAATTCCATTATTGGTACTTCAGCGTGGACAACTCCAAATAAAGGGAAAATATAGTCGACCTTCTTATAGGGATATCAGGCACACCTTCTATGGCTCATGCTCCATGGCTCAGTGGGAGAATCATAAAGAAAAGTGTTACCGTATCACCTTTCCCTATGCTTTCCTAAATAAAGAAGCTCGTATTTGGTTAAAGATAGTTGAAGCTTTCCTTATTCGAGGGTCACACTTCACAAAATCTCTCGTGATTGGGTATGTTTAGTATATGCTCCTATGACTTATATTCCTAACAATATTAGTGTAGTGATCAACACTTCTATGCGCAGTGTAAGGATACACAAAAAGGTAAGATTCAATTTTGGGGTCCTGTTGACCAAATTCTTGAATGCTAATGATATTAAGGAGGATACAATTGATTACAAGCCGCTACAGAATTTAAAGGGATTTAATATCACAAAATTTAATAAATCGGACTCAATCCAAGGGCTAGCCCTAACAAGTGCTAAAAAAATGCACGTGGTGAAAGCTTCTTCCCCCATCTCTATGGAATAACAAAGTTTATGATGATGTGTGGTGGCTATGTACCTAAAAATGATGAGTTGCATCAATTGGATTATGATTATCCAATGAATGAACATGTAAGAGCACTGTGTAGGCTTGGTCATACTTTTCAAGAACCTATGGATGATGATGTACCAACTAATAAGGATCGATTGATAGTGGACTCCAACCTGGAGATTGATTCTGATAAGGAGAATTTTGACATAGGTGGCATAAGCCCTAACATTAAGGAGGAGTACTATTAGTCCCAGGAAGTTCTTCTACCCATCTATTTCTTATTATTATTTTATTGCACTAGGGATGGTGTTATTCTTACATGTGGGGTGGGTAAAAAGTGCTTCTTCTGTATATTCTTGAGACTGCATTTGATTATTTTACTTACTATCTAAACTAGTAACTTCATTTTAGTAGACTTGTTTAATTTGGTTGGAGTAATTATTTTTGTTTGTTCCTTTCTTAAGTTTTATGTTCTTTTATGTTTCATGTTATTTTATTTTTGGATTAGGAGTTGTGAAATAAAGTCATAGTAGGTTTTTTTCTCGATAATCGAGTGATGATGATTGTCTTAAGAAAAAATTAGTCATTTGTAGATATTAGCAAATAGAACTCCCTTTTCACGAAATTAAAACTTAGGTGCTTTTGTGGGGGTAAATGACCATATGACAAAAGTATGAGATAAGTGTTGAAAAAACATTTATGTAAATAGATGAATAATTACTTATGAAACTCCTGGGTTTAACTATATGACTCTTTGGTATTGCTAGTTTGAAGTTGAATGCATGTCATGGCTTAAGTGAGAATCAAACCTAAAGTCCATTTGAATTTGAACATGTGCCATGTGTGAGTAAGTATTTTCTTAATCCATGTTACATTGGAGTTTCTCGAACTTTCCCAGTGTGTGTACAAAGCAAAATAAAGTATGTAAGGTTTAGGAAATGATATAGGCCTTGTTTGGCTTTCCTTGTTAAATGCCTTTGTTAACAACCCACTTTTTATGACCTTAGTAAGCCTGTTGAGACTTTAGTCTATTATTTGGTAGCCTCATTTTTAGCCTATTTCCTTTCATTTATTAACCATTTTTTGATCCCCAAAATTCCCTAATGCTTTAGTTGAAAATTTTAATGGATGGGAGTAGGGAGTGCAAAAAGTATAATTGGTAATGAAGCACAACATAGTAGTGTTTGGTTTGACAAAGAGATTATGCATTATGGATGGTGGACGTGCATAGTAGATATAAAATTAAATTAAATGTTTTTTTTTAAAAAAGAAATAATGGTTCCATTAAACTGAAGTAAATCTCCTACATCCACTTTGTAGTCTAATTCAAAGAGTCGAGGATGAAAGAAAAAAAGTGTAAATTGCAAGTAGTAGAGAAGAAATGTTGTATAGTTGAGTTTCATAGTAATGTGTTGTATGAAAGTTCTTAGGAACTTAGTCACTATTTCTATCCAAAATAGTACCTATCTATCCCTTAGCCTACATTACAACTAACTGAAGTCATACTTGATCTTATCCTTTAACATCCTTTTATTAGTAGAGTATTAAACTAAGGGCAAGTTAATGGGTCACCTAATGTGCATGGGAATTCTTTGAGAGAGTGAGCATAAATTTTTTCTTTACCCCAAAATTGTGATGAGTTGCATGTAGTGAGAAATGTAGGGGGTACTCTATTGTAGTAAGGGGAATATGTTTAATGATGGAATAAGGCTTTATTTAGTTTCTTAATTGAAAAATTTGCATGAGTTTTAAATTATTAAAGAGTATATTCTTGATTGTAGGAGGTTTCGAGTAGTTATTCATAAATCTATATAGCGTGCTCAATAGCAGGACTTGTTCATATATGTTGTGTGCTCTTAAATTGAGTATCTTATTTTTAATTAGTGAGATTGAAGCCCTATGTAGTGAACTCTAAGTAGATAATTGTTAATGGATGAACAAAGCATTAAGTGTGGGGTGGTGATATGGGGGATGTTTATACGCTTAAGCACCATGTTTTACCCATACATGAGCTAAGTTTTAAGAGTAAAATGTCTTGATTCGTATCTTTTTATTGTGCTTTTGATGTAAATGATATAACCTATATGAATACATGAAGCATATGGAGACATGGGGGAATCATGGAATGCAAATAACATAAGACGGGAGCAAAATTTTATGTTAGGAGGTTGTGTTCACATCGCAACCTATAGGGTCTGAGATAAGATTTGTGTTGTAACCCAAAGGGTCTGCAATGAGCTCCACATCGCAACCCATAGGGTTCATGATACGGTTGGGGCAGCCTCCACAGGTACACGGCCTTTCACACGAAGCCAAGCTCGGGAATTACAAGAACTCCAAGCTTTGTTCATGCAAATGGCCGTGTGTGAGTTGGTGATTGAACCAACCAAGGACCTAAACGTTTTTATGTGTGAAGAGAGGTCTTAATGTGTAATAAACTACTCTTCAAGGTTGGCACAAGAAGCAAGGGCGGATGGGTCATTTTACCCCTTTTGTTTGTAGTATAAATAGAACATGTTGGAGAGTTATTTCTTAGTTTTTGGAATGCTGATTTTGTAACCTAAAAACACTAAACATTTCTCTCTCTCTTCCACTCTTAGAAGCCGCCCCTATTATCTCACAAGTAGAGGGATACTTGTGTTGTCTCTTTGGCTAGAAACAAGGGTTTTGAGGTCGTTGAGTGCCTCTTGGTCCTCGTAAGAACTTGGTGTTTATATTCATTAGACTTAGGGTCCTCTCTTGATGTAGGGTTCTTAGTTTCTTGAATGTTATATGTCAAGTTATCTATCTTTCTTTATCTTGTTGTTGTTGTTGATTTTGTTATCTTAAATTCTAGTGAAGCCGTGTGGGGCTCTTTTCGATTCACTAGCATTGTTATCTATCTTGTTGTCCTTGTGTTGTTGGACTGAAAAACCGAAACTTAAACTTGTTGTTCTTGTGTTGTTGGACTGAAATCCGAGCCTAATTGAAGATCTTGGTGTTGTTGGTTTGATTTTGTATCATTTGGTATCAAAGCGAGACCGGTTGTGTTCCAACATAACCCATCTTGGGCTAGTTCACGGCTTAAACAAACAACACCAAAAAGAAATTCTGAAAATCTGTCCATTAAAAGTTGAAACCGAGAATGATGTTGTATGTTTAGATCTAGGTGTTATTTTGCTTGTTTAGTGAGTTTCTAGTGTTGGTTTCTTTCTCACCAACACTAAGGTGTCTAGATCCAAAAGTTGAGCTTGAAAACTTGAACATTGTGTAGTGACTTGAAGTGGCCGAAAGTTGTATGTTGTTGATAACCAAAAGAAAAATCGGTGGTTGTGTGTTTATGTGCTAAAGAAGTTGATGAAGTTTGTTGAGGTGTTCATCTTTTGAACTTGTTCATCTTGTTCATCTTGTTGTGTGCTCAAGTTGTAAGACAAGCTATAAAGTTGTTGTGAAAGACTTGCACCCATCACCTTCTAGTCTTGTCAATCACTTTTCCCTAATTCAAGGAGCCTTGTTTTGTGGGATTAGTCAACCAAACCTCACTTTCTTGAGTTTGAAAAGGGTGAAATACTACAAGATTTTATTTTTCCCACCAAAACACTTTGCAAACTATAACAAGTTGTGTGAATATTAACACACAAAAAAAAAAAAGAACGTGTGGAACCATTGCATGCTGCCACGTCACTATAAGCTCAACTTAGGATATTCTTTGGTTGCTAATTGTTGATCCTTGGTTTCCCTTACTTGGTCCTAGAACTAATTAACAAACTAGTACATTCCTACTAGGTTGTCAACTAGTTCCTTGAACCGTTTGTTCGTGTCAACGATTATTTGAGTGCTTTTATTCGTTTGAATGAATTGCTGATTTTTGACTCTAGTCCGGCAAGAATTCTTTGAGTCTTCAAACAAGAATCCATTCCGGATAAGAGCTTACTCATACCTTAAAAATTTCACGGTTACTAGCCAATTATACAACACTTGTGGAACACGAACTTGTGGTGAACTAAAGCGGATAATATCTTGACAATGGAAGGAGCTACGTCTCATAATGTGGATACTAATGCCCTTGATTCTATGAGGGTCACTCTTGAGGCCGTTACCCGGACACTTGAAAGGTTGAATTCGGAATTTGGGGCCGTGAGAGGGGACTTGGCAGCAATAAAGGGGGAAGTGTCGACTATTAGTGGGAGATTAGAACAAGTGGAGAGTCAAAGGAACTCTCGTCCTTCTACTCCTCTACATGTATCTACCAATGGTCATGATAGGACCTCCTCCGCAACCATCACCCCCGAAACAGTCCACCAAATGCTAAATGCACCCCAAGCTCCACTAAATACCGCAAGCCAAACTACCTATTTTCCTCCAAACCGAGACCCCACTAGACCACTACATTTCCAAGCCCCTCCAACTCCATAAGAGGGATTTGGACGCCAAGTACCTCCACTAAATCCGAACCCTCCATTCCAAGCTCCATTAACCCAAAGACCGCAAATTCCAAATCCTCCGAATCAAAACGGCCAAGGCCGACCAGCCCACTTTGAAGGATACGGTAGAGAGGAGTATGAAGGAGATGGAGCCTTTGATGATGCTTATATGAGGGAGGAGGAGTTAAGAGGGGGTCGAGGAGAACCTAGGAGATACCGGGGGTATGGAGATAGGGGAAACCGACACCAAGAGAGAGACGTAGGCATCAACACCATCAAGTTGAGCCTACCCATCTTTAAGGGTGAAAGTGACCCCGAGACCTACTTAACTTGGGAATCGGCTTGTGAAAAAGTTTTCCAAGTTAATGACATCTCGGAAGAAAAGAAGAGTTGCTACGCATAGCTCACCTCGAGGGCTATGCTAACACTTGGTGGGAGTATGTTAAACGATTTGGTAATGAATTAGTTGATGGGCAGCCACCACCTTGGTATCGGTTGAGGTATTTGATGAGACAACGATACCTTCCCGAGAGATATCGTCATGAGTTGCTTGCTAGATTATATGGCTTGCGGCAAGGAGGCAAGAGTGTGATGGCCTATTTTGATGAGTTCCAACAACTCATGTTGAAACTTGATCATCGTGGGGAGCAAATCAGTCACGACATCATCCGGTTCAAGTGTGGGTTGAACAAAGAGATCTCCACTCATTTGACCCTTCACCGGTTTGAAACCATTGACGGTATATTCCAAGCGGCCCTTGAGATTGAAAGGGAACTTAAGGAGAGATCATCCTTCAAGGCAAGGGTACAAACCCCCTCGGGTTGGCCCAAAAACAAGGACGAACCCGCCCCTACGAAGCTTCCCGAGTCCAAAACAGTCCCTAAATTCCCTCCGAAACCGGAGGCTCACAAATATCCCAACCCAAAGGGGTTCCAATGCTTCAAGTGCCAAGGTTGGGGGCATAAGGCCAATGAATGTCCGAACCGGCGCAATGTGATCCTACGAGAAGGGAAAGTGTACTACCTTGGTGAGGAGGTAGTTACCGAAAGGGGGGAGGATGAGGCCGAGCCTCAAGATGGAGAGGGAGCTGAAAATGGGCCGAATGATGATGAAGTAGATGGTAGTGAAGATGTCTATCCACAAGAAGGGGAGTGTGTGGTTCCAAACTTTGTGGTTAGACGTGTCATGATTAGTAAGGCGATAGATGACCCGAGTCAAAGGGAAAATCTATTCCATACTAAGTGTCTTGTAAAGGGGAGTGTGTGCACCTTGGTGATTGATAGTGGTAGTTGTACAAATGTTGCGAGCCATGCTATGGTAAATTTCTTGAAGCTACCAACTACACTACACACTAGTCCTTACAAGCTACAATGGTTGAACGATTGTGGTGAATTAAAGGTCACAAGGCAATGTGTGATTCGGTTTAAGGTGGGAAACTACCACGATGAAGTGCTTTGTGACGTAATCCCAATGCAAGAATGTCACTTGTTGTTAGGTAGACCATGGCAATATGATAGGTCTACTAAACACGATGGGAGGTCCAACCGGTATACGCTTGAGAAGGATGGCCGAAAGGTCACACTTCATCCTCTTTCACCCTCCCAAGTAAATGAGTGGCATCAAAAGATGAGAGAGTTGAAGGGAAAGGGGAAGGAATCCGGAAAGGGAGAAAAGGGAGGGATGCCGTAGGTGAGGAAGTAGGGACATCTGAGGCTGTCCCAACAACAAGGGAGATGGAAAACGTAGTGATGTTGGCTAGGAGGAAAGAACTCTTCGTGGACCATGATGAAAACAAGCCGATGTTACTTTTGACCCATTGTTTTAATACTAACCCCACTAATTCTTCCATTTCCCCTTTGATTTCTTGTGTGTTGCAGGAGTATGAAGATGTATTTCCTCAAGAACTTCCGCAAGGATTGCCCCCACTTCGGGGAATTGAGCACCAAATTGATTTGGTGCCGGGTGCACAACTTCCAAACAAACCGGCCTATAGGAGCAATCCCATGGACACTAAGGAGCTTGAAAGACAAGTTGAGGAGCTTCTCAACAGGGGATACATCAAGGAAAGCATGAGTCCGTGTGCTGTTTCGGTGCTTTTGGTACCGAAGAAGGACGGAACTTGGCGCATGTGCGTCGATTGTAGAGCCATCAACAAAATCACTATAAGGTATCGTCATCCAATCCCTAGACTAGATGATATGTTAGATGAGCTCCACGGATCTTGTTTGTTTTCTAAAGTAGACCTTAGGAGTGGCTATCACCAAATTCGCATGCAACCCGGTGATGAGTGGAAGACCGCATTCAAGACCAAATTCGGTCTATATGAGTGGCTGGTCATGCCCTTCGGCCTTACCAATGCTCCTAGCACCTTTATGAGGCTAATGAATCATGTAATGAAGCCTTATATTGGAAAGTTTGTGGTGGTTTACTTTGATGATGTGTTGGTGTATAGTAAATCTATTGATGATCATGTAATGCATTTGAGATGTGTGTTTGATGTGCTCCAAAAGGAGAAGCTGTATGCCAAAATGGAGAAGTGTTCTTTTGGTGTTGATAAGGTTATATTCTTGGGTTTTGTCGTGAGCTCAAGGGGTGTGGAAGTGGACGATTCCAAGATAGACTCTATTCGAAGTTGGCCGACCCCTAAAAATATTGGAGAAATCCAAAGTTTCCACGGGTTGGCAAGCTTTTATAGGAGGTTTGTCAAAGGATTTAGTTCCATAGCGGCCCCCTTGACCGAGGTAATTAGAAAGGACGGACCCTTTAAATGGGGTGATGAGCAGGCTAGGGCTTTTGAGGCCTTGAAAGCTACGCTCATCTCGACGCCTTTATTGCAATTGCCCAATTTTGATAAGATGTTTGAAGTAGAGTGTGATGCTAGTAAGGTTGGCATCGGGGCTGTTTTGATGCAAGAAGGTAAGCCCGTTGCTTATTTCAGTGAAAAGCTCAAAGGGGCAACTCTTAATTACTCAACTTATGATTTGGAGTTGTACGCCCTTGTTAGAGCTTTGGGAAATTGGCAACATTATTTGTGGCCTAAGGAGTTTGTGATACGAACGGATCATGAGTCGTTGAAATAACTTAAGAGCCAAGACAAGTTGAATAGGCGTCATGCTAAGTGGATTGAGTTCATCGAGACTTTCCCTTATGTAATTCATTACAAAAGGGGAAAGGAAAATGTTGTTACCGATGCCTTGTCTAGGAAGCATGTGCTTGTTGCTACCTTGTCTTCGAAATTGATGGGTTTTGAGATCTTGCGGTTGTTGTATCCCGAGGATCCTACCTTTGCTCCTATTTTTAGGGAATGTGAAGAGTGGGGAAGGGACCGTTGGCTTAAGGAGAATGACCATTCCTCCTACTCTAGGTTCGATGGGTATTTGTTCAAAGGGAGGAGGTTGTGTGTTCCTTCTAGTTCTTGGAGGGAATTATTTGTGAGGGAGGACCATGACGGAGGCCTCATGGGGCACTTTGGGGTAGACAAGACCTTCGGAATCTTAGAGGAGAACTTCTATTGGCCCAAAATGCGCAAAGACGTCACTAAAATTTGTAGTCAATGCGTGGCCTGCCGGAGTACGAAATCTCGTCTCCTACCTCAAGGATTATACACCCCACTCCCTACTCCCCTTAGACCTTGGTTGGACATTTCGATGGATTTTGTTTTGGGGCTGCCAAGGACTAGAAAGGGCCGAGATAGCATTTTTTATTGTTGATAGATTCTCTAAAATGGCTCATTTTATTCCATGTGCTAAAACCGAGGATGCTCGTAGTGTAGCTTCATTATTTGTTGAACATATTGTAAAGCTTCACGGGGTACCGAGGACTATTGTGAGCGATAGGGACTCCAAGTTCCTAAGTCTCTTTTGGAAGTCCATGTGGGGTAGGCTTGGAACGAAGTTACTTTTCTCCACGTCTTGCCACCCACAAACCGATGGCCAAACGGAGGTAGTAAATAGAACCTTAGGGTCTATGCTATGTTCTATGGTTAAAGGTAAACTGACTTCATGGGAAGATCACCTACCCTTGGTGGAATTTGCATACAACCGGGTAATACATTCGAGCACGGGAATAACTCCCTTTGAATGTGTTTACGGCCTGAATCCCCTTACCCCTTTAGATCTCACTCCTTTGTCTAGTGATCTCATGACCAGCTTAGATGGAAATAAAAGAGCCGAGGTAATGAAGAAAATGCATGAGACGGTGCGGATCAAGCTTGAAAATAAGAACCAAGAGGTTGCAAAAAGGGTAAACAAAGGGAGAAGAAGGCTTGTGCTTGAACCCGGAGATTGGGTGTGGGTGCATCTTCGAAAGGATCGGTTTCCAGCTCAAAGGAAGTCCAAATTGCTGCCAAGGGGTGATGGTCCGTTCCAAGTACTTGAGAGAATCAATGACAACGCCTACAAGATTGACCTTCCACCGGAATATCAAGTGCACAACACTTTCAACGTTGGTGATCTCTCCCTCGTGGATGCGGTTGAAGATGACCAAATGCTGAATTTGAGGTCAAATTCCTCTCAAGATGGAGAGGATGATACGGTTGGGGCAGCCTCCACAGGTACACGGCCTTTCACACGAAGCCAAGCTCGGGAATTACAAGAACTCCAAGCTTTGTTCATGCAAATGGCCGTGTGTGAGTTGGTGATTGAACCAACCAAGGACCTAAACGTTTTTATGTGTGAAGAGAGGTCTTAATGTGTAATAAACTACTCTTCAAGGTTGGCACAAGAAGCAAGGGCGGATGGGTAATTTTACCCCTTTTGTTTGTAGTATAAATAGAACATGTTGGAGAGTTATTTCTTAGTTTTTGGAATGCTTATTTTGTAACCTAAAAACACTAAACATTTCTCTCTCTCTTCCACTCTTAGAAGCCGCCCCTATTATCTCACAAGTAGAGGGATACTTGTGTTGTCTCTTTGGCTAGAAACAAGGGTTTTGAGGTCGTTGAGTGCCTCTTGGTCCTCGTAAGAACTTGGTGTTTATATTCATTAGACTTAGGGTCCTCTCTTGATGTAGGGTTCTTAGTTTCTTGAATGTTATATGTCAAGTTATCTATCTTTCTTTATCTTGTTGTTGTTGTTGATTTTGTTATCTTAAAGTCTAGTGAAGCCGTGTGGGGTTCTTTTCGATTCACTAGCATTTTTATCTATCTTGTTTTCCTTGTGTTGTTGGACTGAAAAACCAAAACTTAAACTTATTGTTCTTGTGTTGTTGGACCGAAATCCGAGCCTACTTGAAGCTCTTGGTGTTGTTGGTTTGATTTTGTATCAGTTCATGATGATCTCTATTCCGCAACCCATAAGGTCCGTGATGAGCTCCGCGTCGTGACCCATATGGTCTGTGATGAGCTTTGTGTCGCGAACCTTGGGGTTCGCAATAAGGTTTGCGCCGCGATGATTTGTTTCAAAGTGAATTATTCTTTTATATTAAACCTAGGGGCTTAGGATTAATTTTTGAAGGCAATTATAAACACCCCAAGCTCTGTTTGAATATTTTATTATGTATTTTTTAAGTAGGGAGGGGGAGGATAAATATTTCCATTAGGGTTCATCTTGTAATTTCAAATAGTCTTTGATTATGGTATGAATAGTTTGATTTACTTGATGTTATTTATAATCATGAGTGGCTAAGATTTTTAGCTAGGGTCATGGGAACCTTGTAATCAACAGTCTAAACTATGGGTTTTAAGTTTATATTATAGTTTTTTAATATCCTATTCTCTTCAATTATAATGAATTCTCATGGTTGCAAACTTGAGAGTGTTCCATAAAACACAACTTCTTGAACAAAAAAGTCGTTGTTTGGAAAGGAGAGTAGTGACAAGGAGTTAAAGTTTTCAACCTCTAACTTACAAGTTAATGCCTTAACTGGATTAATATCTTAGAGATCACGTATAGTTATCTTCATCACTTTAGGTTTGAAAGAAGTAAAGTGAATCTTTACTTGAATGTTGAAAACACTTGGATTGAATTTTGAAATACATTTCTCTAAAATTACAACCTATTTATGAATTCATATAACCCATAGTTGGAAAGTATTGAAATAACAAGGTGAACAGAAACCTAGTTTACTATTTCTCTGTGTTCAAATATTACAAGAAGTTTCTAATTTTTTTCAAACTGGAATCACTAAAGTAACCATTGAATCAAACCATCTTTATTTCGTGGAAACATATGATTTAAAGTCAAGTAATTTGCATACAACTTAATTACCACTTTATTTCCTGTGGGATTCGACCCCAACCTAGTTGGGTTATATATTTGACAAAGACTTCCTATGCTCTTGTAAGAGAGGTGTAATTTGGGAGTATCGGAATGGAATTCACACATGCACCTCAAATAAGAATCACATAATCCCAAATGGGTACCACAAAGAAAGTCTTAGAGTTTGGGTACTCATCTTCATGGATTTAGAAGCCTTGGTATGGTACCCAATAGAAGAATGGTTGAGAACTATCTCATTACTCCTTTTCTTTGAAAAGCATTTTTCTTTGTTAGAGGTTTTTCCCATGCACGACATAAGTCCATCGAGTGGATTGTTAATCTTCAAGAAAGACCTTACATCATAGAAGAAAAGGCCAACAATCTCACCTATGTCTTGCTTGTCATCTTCACATAGTATCATCACAAAAGAGCCACCAATAAATTCATTATGTGGGTCAAATGGAAAGGAATTCCATGAACTTGGATTAAGTAAACACCTATTTTCCTAGTTGGCACTCTCATCATCAGACAACTTACTCCACTTACAAATACAAGTATCATCATATATAATCAAAGTATGGACTCTCTATTTTACACATGTCACTACCACAATCAACTGAATCGTAGCTCAAGTTGGTAAATAAGTTAAACAACTCATCATCATACTTCACAAACATAGGCAGGGTATTATATAAGGGGACATAGTAACCAACATCACAAGTGTGATCTATACTTAGGTTCCCAAGATAAGTAAGCAAAACTGTGTTGTCTTCACCCAAAGGATCACTCCTCTCACATGAAAATGCATTATACCACAAAGCACATGATCAAACATTAGGTGGACACAAATTTATCTCACTAGGAAAAGCAATTAATTCATAAAATGGATCAACTAGTGTTTGCACCTTGAAATCAAAGGCATTATCATCATTCATCATGGTGTTATCACATAGATGCAAACTATCACTCTGTAACGACCCTTCAGGTTATTTTCCCTATTTATGCTTACATTCACTATTTGAGTTTTTCCATACCTGCCCTAAGTAATTTATCACTTGCTGGGACAGACGGTTTGGTTACCGAGCAATTCGTTTGGCTTTTAGAGTCAATTTCCTATTTTGAAGTCTTCGCAAGTTACAAATGGCCACTGGGCAAAAACTTTAGTGAAACAATCTCAAATGCAAATTATGACTATGCCAACAGATTTGGAATATCAATATTAGTCTAGTTAGACCTTTGGTTTGGGTCCTATTTCGACCTATTAGTCAGAAGTTGAAAATAAGAAAGAATGGATGTGGGACCCACATATGGTTGAAACGACCTCGTATTTATAATTTGACTTCTCCATTGCATCCGGAACGCTAATTTTAGGCTAGGTGCCTTGGTTAAGGTCCCTAGGCTCTCAAACTTATATTGGACTATTGAGCAGATTTTATGAAAAGTAATGAAACTATAGGTGTGGGCCTCACTTTTTGCCTAAACGATCTCCAATTAGAGTTTGGATGATTCCAATGCATTTGATAGATGGTTTACACTCAAATTCACTATTGAATCAAGTTTTTTTTTATTCCAGATGAGTTCTGAGGGTCAAAAACTTATTTTTGAGTTTGCTGTCATCTAGTACAACCGTGATCGCGGCCAAGAGTGTGCGATCGTGAGTAGTCTGATCATGGCCAATAGGACTGCGATTACGATATCTGAGTACATATAGGGGCTATATAAAGGCCCCAAGATGCGTTTGGGGTATTTCCCCTTCACCATTTAGACCTAGAAACCTCAAAATGAGTGTAATAACTCAAAATTAGTCATGGGGGTGACTTGGGAGATTAATTATCATCTTGTATTGCGATTATCTTCAGGATTAAGATAAGAATTTCTTGAATTCATGCTTGAATTTCTTAGTTTGGACCAAAAACTCCAATTTAGCTTATGGCTTGATTTTAGCCCAAAGTATGCTTAGTTTTCACACATTCTTTAATGGCTATAATTCCTTATTCATGTGTGAACATTGGGTTGGTCTTAGAAACTCATTTTTCATAGTGGGACCCACTTGGGGTTTTGATGTCATTCTTGGAATCAAAGCACAATAGTACAATATGGGTATCATTAGACTCGTGTTGATGAGTAGATTATGGTTTTGATATTGAAATGGCATTTTGAGGATTGTAAAGTAAAAATGAGCATGTGGTGCATGAAGTGAGGTTTTGTAGTTTGGACATGAGGTAGGCTTCTATTTACTTTTCTTTATAGATGATATTTGATATATGTTGTGTGTGAATATGGATGTTAGGCTTGATTATGAGTACGATAACTTGGCCTTGATTTATTGATGTTTGGGGATTAGATGCGGGTTTTGAACCCATAAGATGGCATGTTTATAACCCTTTTGTATCCTATTACCTTCCCTCTTTAGTTTAGATTATTTATAACATGGATATGATAGAATTCTAAGCTAAAATTATGCTTGAGTAGAGCTAAAATCGTCTCTATAGGAAGGCAATAGGATACATCGTCTCTGTAGTCTTGAAATTATAAGTTGGGTAGAGTTGACTTGAGTACTCTTGTTTCTAGTCGAAGTTGCTATCTTAGGCTTGAATGTGGCTTATTTGACATCTAGAAGTTGTACTAGATATCTTAGCTTAATTTGGGCCATAATTTTCCTAAATATGGGAATTGAGGATTAGAAGTAAGATTGTCTGGCCCACTTAGGCCTAAACTTGCGTTAAGCCTTGTGGACTTGGTTGCGGATGTTAGACATAAATGAGGCTATTAAACCTTAGTATAAGGTTACTTCTTGACTAGGTAATTTGTTTTGATGTTCTTGGATTGTTACTTTTGAGTTATGGTTATGATACTTCTTATGGAAATAATATTGGTATTTAGAGATTATATTCCTCCTAGATACGTTATGAGGCCTATAGAGATACTATTTCCTCTTAGACTTGATTATTGGCCTATAGAGATTCTATTTCCTCTTAGACTCAATGTTTGGCCTATAGAGATGCTATTTTCTCTTAGACTTGATGTTTGGCCTATAGAGATGTTATTTCCTCTTAGACTTGATGATTGGTCGATAGAGTTGCTAGTTTCTTTAGTCATGATTGTTGGACCTATAGAGACGATGTTCCTCTTTGATATGTAAATTAGCCTAGAGAAGTGACATTCCTTATGGTAATAATGTATGACCTATTGATATAATATATCCTATAAACAATTACATGTCTATATTTATTATGCCTCCTAATAGTGAGATTCCTCTTATGTGAGATTTGATTACATGTGTATCTATATTATGCCTCCTAGATGTGAGATGCCTGTTGTGTGAGAGATGATTACATACTTATTGATAATATGCCTCCTATATGTGAGATGCCTTCTATATGTGAGATAATTAGAGATATCCTACCGCTTATAAGTATGATTATTAATATGAGTCTTGGATATGCATATGGGCCTAAGGCCGTGATAATGATATTGTGATTATTTTGGATAAACTAATGGGCCAAGGGACGTAATATGATATTGATTGAATAGCCGATAACTATTTATCATTATAATGACGTGATTATAGTTTATGAATATGAATATGTATATGTTTGTACACATATCTCTCAGGTATGGGACGGAGAAAGATGTGGTATGATGCTTATTATACCACTAATTGAATACTGGTTATGACATGCATAGTTTTGGTATGCTCGTGATTAACATTATAAATAATATGATTGTTACTTAAATGTGATCTTATGACTACTCTTCTTGTTAGATGGTTAAGCTATGTGGTAACTAGTTGTCTATTAGGGGACTATAGCACTTGATGGCTATGAATCTAATGTATTAGTTAATGAATCTTTCTTAGTTGAAACATGGTAGCTAATAATAGTTGGGTAATGAATGGTGTCAGTTAATAAAAGATGGTTAGGTGACAAGTAATAAGGTGTTGTCTAGTAATTATTAACAAATATAGGATGACTAGTTGATAATAATGAATAGTGGATAAATGAAGGTTTTGGTCTAGTGATGAACCTTAACTAGATGTTAGTGTTGGCTAATTAATAAATAGTGTTAGTTTCTATCCCGTGAGTAAGGACTATGTGAAGGTTAATGTTTAGGCTAATAACTAAAGGTTATGAGATGACTAATGACCTAGTGATTCTATTATAATAAGTGTTGGATAACTAAGAGTAGTTGGAAAGTATTGATTAGATAGATATTCTCTGGTGATATGTGTATTTTATGAGTATTTTAGTGTATCTTATTTGGTAATTTTAATTCTGATGATATTGATACCCGACAAGACCGGAGAATACTATTGTGATGATATTGATACTCGGCAAGGACGGAGGATACTATTGTGATGATATTGATACCCGGTAAGGTCGGAGGATACTATTATGTTGATATTGATACCCGGAAAGGTCAGAGGATACTCCTGTGATGATATTGATACCCATCAAGGTCGTGGAATACTATTGTGATGGTATTGATACCCGACAAGGTTGAAGGATACTATTATGATGATGTTGATACCCAGTAAGGCCGGAGGATACTGTTATGATGATATTGATATCCGACAAGACTGGATGATACTGTCGTGATGATGTTGATACCCAGCAAGGCCGGAGGATAAATTATTGATATGTTGATACCTGGCAAAGCCCGAGGTTGATTAAGATGATGATGGTCCCGATGAGGACAGTTATGATGATTTGTGACATTGATTGTGTACTTTTCATTCATTCCTATATGCGCATTGCCTATCACCAGTATGCAGTTATGTCTATTAGCTGGTATGGGATAGTTGCAGAGATATGGGTGAAGAATTGCCTTGTGTTGTTATATGTTGATTGAACCTTCCAATCTTGGGGTGTTGGGGGTACGCATAGGCTCGACTAGATATTTGGTTGTCCGGAGTAGCCGGTTATTCACACTGTTATTAATATTGTTGTTATCATTATTATGATTATTATTATGGCTAGCTTATGATAGATTGGTCTTTGATCTGTTATTAGGATATGAGGTATGTCTTCGTCCTCTCCTATCTATGATTGCATTATTATGCTTGATTATTTGATGTCTAGCCTTGTGGATTAGAAACCCCGAGTATGATAGTATTTAAATCCCGGTTCTATTATAATGAGGTCTCAAAATGAGATTTTGATGATATAGGTTATTCTTTGAGATGACCTCATGTTTATATGTAGATATACCTATATATATCTAGCTATATGAAGCTATGATACTACCGTATATCCCTTCCTTCGTTGTTCATGATGTATAGTCATTTCTTCACCTTGTATATTACTATATCTTTTTTCTTTTGCTCTTTATTTGTATATTAACTTGGGATATATGGTATAGCATTGACGTATATGAATGTAGATGGAATAGGATAGTTCACCCTAATAATTCCTTAGTTTTATTATGTTAGATTCTTGGACATGAACAGGATAGTAGTTTTTTATTATCTCATTGACTTTTCATATGATTTTTGGACTCTTGGGTGTAGTTTCCTTTCTATTTATATGTTCTATATATCTGCTTTATCTTTGGAGCTCATTCGGCAGTAGTCTACTGAGTACCATTCATTTGGTACTCATACTACACTTCTGCAGCATGTAGATCATAGCATGAGTTATCATCATTGATTTAATGCCCCACAAAATCCTCTTCCAGTCTAAGCCTAAGAGAGTATTTGGTAAAGCGAAAATCCAAGTCAAAATGTTTCAGAAATATCCTCCCAAGTATGAAATACTTTGAATCGTGTGGGAATATATTTGATCATGAATTAAGATCATAGAGGTCCCCTAACTCATGAATGAGTTGAAAACATTCCTATCGTTGAAGTTTTAGTGACCGTAAAAAATTGGGTCAAATTAAATCAACAATAACTCGTTGTATATGAAGAACTGCATGGATTTCTATATATCAAATGAAAGATCTTTGAATTAGATTTCCAAAGATACCAATTTCGCCTAAATACGATATTGGAGGAAAGAGTTATGCACATTTTACTCCAGCATGTCAAGCTGGAAAATGGTGATGTCGTTTCTGACGGGCTATCACATTTCTGACGACATTTTTGACGACGTCGTCACATTCTGATGACATTTCTGACGATTTTGTCAGCCCTTGTTAGAAAATCAAGAATTTGGACCCCTTTTGTGATGACCATTCGTGACGGCCTATCACGGACCTGACGACCTGTCATGGATGGCGTCAAGTATATTTTTCCAGCAATTCAAGGGCATTTTTGCAAGGGTATTTTTGTCAATTTCAACCTATTTTGAGCCTCTATAACTATGAGGAACCCTCATTCAAACTCTAATTCCATCATTTTCTTTTCCAATTCTCTCAAGAATATCTAGGGTTTCATTCAAGAACCCTAATCTTCCAAAATTTATCGATAAATTCTTCAAGGTTTCTTCAAGAATAAAGTTCCTCATAGTGTGGGCTTCTGATACACTACTAACTTGGAGCGTATCAAATCTGCCACAAAATCAGTCCAAACACACTACAATTCCGAGAGCTTGAAGATAACAACTCCAATATGTGAAGACAACAACAATCACGAAATTTTGAAGAAATACCAACACCAAAACAGTAGCTACACAAGGAGAACAAGAAGATAACAATAACATTAAACAATGGTTCAACAACACAAGATGATAGATTACAAGAGTACAATGTTAACAACAAGAACAACAAATGATAGTAACTATAGTGAATCGAAAATCAGCCCCACACGGCTTCACTAAGTTACTACAAAGTTTCAAGAGTACAAAATGAAAGATAGTAACTTGACACAAAGATATCTTAGAATCTATGAACCCTAACTTGAAGATAGGACCCTAAGACCAAAAGATTTCAGTACCAAGTTCTTACTTAGACCAAGAGGAACTCATGAACCTCAAGATCTCAAGTTTCTAGCCAAGAAACAACACAAGTGTAACTACACTTGTTGGACAGATTTCAGGTTCTACTCTCAAGAACAAGAGAGAGAGAAATATTCAATGTTACAAGACTTGTTGTTGTGAAATATGAAGAATGAACTAAGTGCTGAAAATAACCCTAATAGCATCTATTTATATTACACACAAAATGAAGGAAAAATGACCTTCCTACCCTTCAGTAATGGGGTGCCCTTAGAGTGTAGTTTATTATACTTCAAGGTTCATTTTCACACTTAAAAATGTTTAAGCTCTTTGGCGGATCAAGTACCAACTCACACGCAGCCATTTGCATGAATATGGCTTGTAGTTTTTGTAACTCCCGAGCTTGGCTTCGTGTGAATGGTCGAGAACGTATTGGACAGCTTTGTACACCCGTATCATCCTCTCCATCTTAAGAGGAATTTGACCTCAAATTCAGCATTTGGTCATCCTCAACCGCATCCACTAGAGAAAGATCACACACGTTGAAAGTGTTGTGCACTTGGTATTCCGGGGGAAGGTCAATCTTGTAGGCATTATCATTGATCCGCTCAAGTACTTGGAATGGACCATCGCCTCTTGGCATCAATTTGGACATTCTTTGAGACGGAAACCTATCCTTTCTAAGGTGAACCCACACCCAATCTCCCGGTTCAAGAATGAGTTTCTTTCTCCCCTTGTTGACTCTCCTTGCAATGTCTTGATTTTTCTTCTCAAGTCGAAGCCGCACCTTCTCATGTAACTTTTTCATCGAATCAGCCCGCTTGCTTCCATCTAAGCTTATCATAACATCACTAGGCAAAGGAGTTAAATCCAAAGGGGTAAGGGGGTTGAGGCCATATATGCACTCAAAGGGAGTCATTCCCGTACTTGAGTGTATGACACGGTTATATGAAAACTCAATCAATGGTAAGTGTTCCTCCCAAGAAGTAAATTTTCCTTTTACCATGGAACGTAGCATAGCACCCAAAGTCCTATTTACTACTTCCGTTTGACCATCAGTTTGTGGGTGGCAAGATGTAGAGAATAACAACTTGGTTCCAAGCCTACCCCACATGGATTTCCAAAAGTGACTTAGGAACTTAGAGTCCCTATCACTCACAATGGTCCTCGGAACACCATGCAACTTGACAACATTATCAACAAACAAAGAGGCCACACTAGGTGCATCATCACATTTAAAGCAAGGAATAAAGTGTGCCATCTTAGAAAATCGATCGACCACAACAAAGATACTGTCCCGACCTCGGCTAGTCCTAGGCAACCCTAGCACGAAATCCATAGATATGTCAAGCCAAGGGCGTAAAGGAGTGGGCAGCGGGGTGTACAACCCATGAGGTAGGAGCCGCGATTTGGCTCCTTTGCAATCTATGCATTGGCCACAAATCTTGGCCACATCCTTGTGCATTTTTGGCCAATAGAATTGCTCCTCCAATATTCCAAGGGTCTTTTCGATCCCAAAGTGACCCATTAGACCGCCATTGTGTGCTTCCCTCACAAATAACTCTCTCCAAGAACTGGAGGGTACACACAATCGTCTACCTTTAAACAAGTATCCATCAAACTTGGCATAAGGATTTGAACCCCTAGACGAATCCCACTTGTCCCTACCCATTACTTCGCATTCCCTAAAGATAGGAGCAAAGTGAGGGTCCTCGGGATACAATTCTTTCAAACTCTCAAAACCAATTAATTTAGAAGATAATGCTGACACAAGAACATGTTTTCTAGACAAAGCATCGGTTACTACGTTGTCCTTACCCTTTTTCTATTGAATAACATAAGGGAAGGTTTCAAGAAACTCAATCCATTTTGCATGCCGCTTGTTAAGCTTGTCTTGTGCCCGAAGATGCTTCAAGGATTCGTGGTCCGTTCGGATCACGAACTCCTTGGGCCAAAAATAGTGCTGCCAAGTGGCCAAAGCTCGAATCAAGTCATACAACTCTAGATCGTACGTGGAGTAGTTTAGAGTTGCTCCTTTGAGCTTTTCACTAAAATAAGCAATGGGTTTTAAATCTTGCATCAAAACAGCCCCTATGCCCACTTTACTAGCATCGCACTCAACTTCGAATATCTTATCAAAGTTGGGCAATTGTAATAAAGGCGTGGAAATGAGCATAGCTTTCAAGGTTTCAAAAGCCTTAGCTTTCTCTTCACCCCACTTGAAGGGTTGGTCTTTTCGAATGACCGCGGTTAAAGGAGCGGCTATGGTGCTGAATCCTTTGACAAACCTTCTATAAAAACTAGCTAACCCGTGGAGGCTTCTTACTTCACTAATGGTTTGTGGGGTTGGCCAATTTTTGATAGCATCTATCTTGGATTCATCCACTTCAACCCCTCTAGAACTAACAACAAAACCCAAGAAAACAACTTCATTAACACCAAAAGAGCACTTCTCCAGATTTGCATACAACCTTTCCTTTCTAAGGACATCAAACACACATTGTAAATGCATCACATGCTCATCAATTGACTTACTATAGACCAAGACATCATCAAAGTAAACAACAACAAACTTTCCAATAAATGGCTTTATCACATGATTCATTAGCCTCATGAAAGTACTTGGAGCATTTGTTAGGCCGAATGGCATAACCATCCATTCATAGAGACCAAATTTAGTCTTGAAGGCGGTTTTCCATTCATCACCGGGTTGCATTCTTATTTGGTGATAGCCACTCCTTAAATCAATCTTGGAAAATAAACACGAACCATTCAATTCATCAAGCATATCATCTAACCTAGGGATAGGGTGATGATATTTTACCGTAATCTTATTGATGGCTTGACAGTCCACACACATACGCCATGTTCCGTCTTTCTTAGGCACCAGTAGCACAGGAACCGCGCACGGACTCATGCTCTCCTTGATATACCCTTTGTTGAGGAGTTCCTCAACTTGACGCTGCAATTCTTTGGTGTCCGTAGGGTTGCTTCTGTAAGCCGACTTATTTGGCAATTGTGAGCCCGGCACAAAGTCAATTTGATGCTCAATTCCCCGAAGCGGGGGCAATCCTTGCGGGAGTTCTTTGGGAAATACATCTTCATAATCCTGCAACACACAAGAAATCAAAGGAGAAATAGAAGAATTAGTGGGGTTAGTATTAAAACAATGAGCCAAAAGAAGCATCGGCATGTCCACATCATAATCCAAGAAGAGTTCCTTCTTTCTAGCCATAATCACCATGTTTTCTTGCCCATTTGATGTTGAGGCAGTCCCGGAAATCCCTACTGCCCCTCCCACGGTTTTCCCCTCCTTTTCACCACTTTCGGGTTTCTTTCCCTTCTCCTTCAACTCCCTCATCTTTTGATGTAATTCATTCACTTGTGATGGCAAAAGAGGATAAAGAGTGACCTTTCCACCATCCTTCTCAAGTGAATATCGGTTGGTCCTCCCATCATGTTTGGTAGACCTATCATATTGCCAAGGTCTACCTAACAACAAATGACATGCTTGCATTGGTATCACATCACAAAGCACTTCGTCTTGGTAGTTCCCTACCTTAAACCGTATCACACATTGCCTCATGACCTTCAATTCACCGCATTCGTTCAACCATTGCAACTTGTAAGGGATAGTATGAAGTGTAGTTGGTAATTTCAGAAAGTTCACTATAGCGACACTAACGACATTCGCACAACTACCACTATCAATCACCAAAGTGCACACATTCCCCTTTACAAGGCATTTAGTATGGAATAGATTTTCCCTTTGGCTAGGGTCGTCTATTGCCTTACTAATCATAGCGCGTCTAACTACAAAGTTTGGAATAACAAACTCCCCTTCTTGTGGGTAAATAACTTCACCATCATCATCATCATCATCATAAGGTGTCCTATTTCCAGTTTCCTCTCCATCTTGAGGCTCGGCCTCATCCTCCTCTTTTTCAAGACCCACCTCCTCACCAAGGTAATACAATTTCCCTTCCCGTAGTATCACGTTGCATCGATTTGGACATTCATTGGATTTATGTCCCCAACCTTGGCACTTGAAACATTGGAATCCTTTTGGGTTTGGATACTTGTGAACTTCTTGTTTTAGAGGAATTTTGTGGACTGTTTTGGGCTCGGGCAGCCTTGTAGTCGCGGGTTGGTCCTTGTTTTTGGGCCAACCAGAAGAGGATTGAACCACATCCTTGCTTCTAGGCCAACCCGAGATGTATTGTCCCCTTGCCTTGAGCGACGACCTCTCTTTAAGCTCCCTTTCAATCTCAAGAGCCGCTTGGAAAATACCTTCAACGGTATCAAATTTGTGAAGCATCAAATGAGTGGAGATCTCTTTGTTCAACCCACACTTGAACCGGATGATGTCATGACTGATTTATTCCCCACGATGATCAAGCTTCAACATGAGTTGTTGAAACTAATCATAATATGCCATCACACTTTTATTGCCTTGACGTAAGTTGTATAATCTAGCAAGTAATTCATGGCGATAACTCTCGGGAAGGTACCGTTGCCTCATCAAGTACCTTAACCGAAACCAAGGTGGTGGCTGCCCATCAACTAATTCATCACCAAAACGCTTGACGTACTCCCACCAAGTGTTGGCATAACCCTCAAAATGAGCTATGGTATAACAACTTTTCTTTTCTTCCGAGGTATCATTAACTTGAAAAACTTTGTTACAAGCTGATTCCCATGCTAAGTAGGCCTCGGGGTCACTTTCACCTTTAAAGATAGGTAAGCTCAATTTGATGGTATTTATGCCTACGTCTCTTTCTTGGTGTCGATTTCCCCTTTCTCCATACCCTCGGTACCTCCTTGGATCAACACGGCCCCTTCTTAGCTCCTCCTCTCTCATGTAAGCATCATCAAAGGCTCCATATCCATCATACTCCTCTCTACCATGTTCCTCAAAGTGAGCTGGTCGGTTTTGGTGATTTGGAATCTGATTTGGAGGCATTGGGAGTTGTGGAGGTGGTGGTCTTTGATTTGGTGGAGTTTGGTAAGGTACATTCAGATTTTGTGGAGGTAATGGATGGCTACATCCTTCTTGTCGAATTGGAGGAGTTTGGGAATGGCGTGGTCTATTCACTTCTTGGTTTGGAGGGAAAGTAGTGGTATGATTTGTGGCATTTAGTGGGGCTAGAGGTGGATTCATTATTTGGTGCAATGTTTCTGGTGAGATAGTTGTGGATGAAGTTCTTTCATGCCCACTTGAAGGAATATGATGAGGAGTGTATGGACGAGAGTTCCTTTGACTCTCCACTTGCTCCAATCTCCCACTTATCGTAGTCAAATCTCCCCTCATTGCCCCAACTTCCGTGTTCAACCTCTCTAAACTTCTGGTAATGGCCTCAAGTGTGGCCTTCATAGTGTCTTGTTCAGTAGTACCCCCACTTTCGGATGTTCTTCCTTCCATGTCAAGGTGTTACCTACACAATCAGCAAACAAGTTAGCGTTAAACCTCTCCTCACTTACACTTGAGCTCCACAAATGTTGTAGATTGGCTAGTAACCGTGAATCCTTAAGATATGAGTAAAGCTCTTGTCCGGAGTGGATTCTTGTTTGAAACTCAAAGAATTCTCGACGGACTGGAGTTAAGAAGTTACAACGTATTCAAACGAATAAAAGCACCCAACTAAACGTGGACACGAACAAGAGAATTCAAAAGGACTAATTGACAACCTAGTAGGAGTGTACTAGCATGTTAATTAGTTCTAGAACCAAGTAATGAAACTAAGAATCAACAATTAGAAACTAGAAAACCTAAATTTGAGCTTATTAATGACGTGAACAGTAGCCAATGGGTGACGTGAACAGTAGCAAATGGGTGATGTGGCAGCATGCAATTGGTCTTGGTCCCACACAATTTAAGCACCAATTCTGAAATTTAAATCTTTACACAATTTGGAAAGGATGACAATTGGTCTTGGAGGGAAAACATAAATCTTGAAATAAGAAAAGTACCTTGTCCCACAACACTAGGTTCTTGAAATAAGAAAAAGGTAACACTAGGTTCTTGAAATAAGAAAAAAGTTGCTGAAAAGTAGAAGCCTAGTCTAAGAAATGATGGGTTCAAGGCTTCTCACAACATGCTTTACAATTTTCAGCTTCAACTCTTGAATTTATATCACACTTTTTGGTTGTCTAAAGTTGTAAGAAAAGATGAAGAACTTGATGAACACCACAACAACCTTCAAGAACTCAACAACAACTTATTCAAAACACAACACAACACCACCAATTGTCAACAACAAGTAACAACAAACAGCCAGCCACAAGGCACCACAACTATGGTCAATATTATAAGCTCAATCTTTAGATCTTGACACCTTTAGTGTTGGTGAGAAAGAAACCAACACTAGAAACACTCTATACAAGAAAAATACTACAAGATCTAGCCAAAAAAAACAAGAAAATCTCGGCCCATACAACAACATATCACAATTTTTGGCCAAGAACACAAAGGTAGCAGATTTGACTATTTCTGAAATTTTCAGGTTTCAGTTTTTTTCTTTTTGTAGTTTTCAAGTCTCAAGCCCAAGATTGATCTTGTTAGAACAAAATCAAAGATGGCTTTGATACCAAATGATACACTACTAACTTGGAGCGTATCAAATCTGCCACAAAATCAGTCCAAACACACTACAATTCCGAGAGCTTGAAGATAACAACTCCAATATGTGAAGACAACAACAATCACGAAATTTTGAAGAAATACCAACACCAAAACAGTAGCTAACAAGGAGAACAAGAAGATAACAATAACATTAAACAATGGTTCAACAACACAAGATGATAGATTACAAGAGTACAATGTTAACAACAAGAACAACAAATGATAGTAACTATAGTGAATCGAAAATCAGCCCCACACGGCTTCACTAAGTTACTACAAAGTTTCAAGAGTACAAAATGAAAGATAGTAACTTGACACAAAGATATCTTAGAATCTATGAACCCTAACTTGAAGATAGGACCCTAAGACCAAAAGATTTCAGTACCAAGTTCTTACTTAGACCAAGAGGAACTCATGAACCTCAAGATCTCAAGTTTCTAGCCAAGAAACAACACAAGTGTAACTACACTTGTTGGACAGATTTCAGGTTCTACTCTCAAGAACAAGAGAGAGAGAAATATTCAATGTTACAAGACTTGTTGTTGTGAAATATGAAGAATGAACTAAGTGCTGAAAATAACCCTAATAGCATCTATTTATATTACACACAAAATGAAGGAAAAATGACCTTCCTACCCTTCAGTCATGGGGTGCCCTTAGAGTGTAGTTTATTATACTTCAAGGTTCATTTTCACACTTAAAAACGTTGAAGCTCTTTGGCGGATCAAGTACCAACTCACACGCAGCCATTTGCATGAATATGGCTTGTAGTTTTTGTAACTCCCGAGCTTGGTTTCGTGTGAATGGTCGAGAACGTATTGGACAGCTTTGTACACCCGTATCAGCTTCAAGAATTTATTTATTTCAAGTGTGGATAAAGTTTCAAGCACTAAAGTTTATCTAATTTCAAAGGTTAAGGTATGTAGATGTTGAATCTTGGGTCCCTTTCATCCAAGAAGCTCAAGAACCCTTTTTAAAACTAAAAGATTTTTATGTTTATGAGTTGAAATGGATTTTTAATGTGCTATTGAGTTTTGATTTATGTTTTCCTAAAAATTTATAAGCTTTGACCCTAGTATGTGGAATTCATGTGATGTTTGTGATAGACCCTCTTGAAGTTGTTTTTCCATCTGATGTGTTCATGACTTTTGGGTGTAAAAATGGTTGAATAAGTGAAGAACGTTCCCCATAGGTTTGATAAAGAGATTAGGTGAAGCATAAGGGCCACTATAGTATGTTGAATAGGAAACCCCAAATTGTGAGCTAGTCCATGCATGTCTAGTGTTTGATAAAAGGCCTTAGTGAGTGAAATGTGCCAAGCTAGCATGAAATCCCCAAGTAGGCGTAAAATCGGTCGTGTCTAGTGGTTGTTGAAAGACCCTAGTGAACAAGTCAAGATATGATGTTGTAAATTCCCCGATTTTGTGTTCTTTGATATATTCTAAGCTTTTAATACATGTCAAGTGGTTAGCAAGTAAATAGTGACGTGTTAGTATGAAGTTTCCCCTAAATCAAGTGATATCCAAAGACTTGACAAGACCGATTTAGGATAAAGTACTTGATGTAAGATCTCGTTGAATGAGGTATAATCTAATAGCATGTCTTCCCTAGGCTAGTATGTGATGGTGAACCGATGTTGATGATCCTTAAAGGTTTGAAGTGACCCTTTTACGGTTGTGATATGAATAGAGGTCTATGTTTCCTAAATGCTTAATGCGATGTCCTAAGGATCTTAAGAGGGAAAGTATGTTATGATGCCCAACTACTTGAAGTGATGCTTTAACTATTGTGATAATACATGAATGATTGTAATGATGAATGAATGCTTGTAATGATGAATGAATGATTGTAGTGACGAATGGATGACCGTGATAATGCATGAATGATTTGTGATGAAGAATGATTATGTCTTACTTTTATGTTATCGAGTCCTGGGGGTATTTATACCTAAAAATAAAGATGTTGTCTAGAGCCCGTGTCAGTTTCTCGATAATTCCAATTGAGCCATGATTCTCAGAACTCAGTGAACTATAAAACTCTGTATCCTCAGACAAGTGTGAAGCTTAATAAAGCTCAGTAATCTCTATTATCTCAATAATCTCTATATCGCTAGTAATCTAGCCTCAGACCTGTAATCAGTTCAGTTCTAATAGTATTCAAGTGATTCAATCCTAATCTAAGAAGAGATTCGAGTAATCTATTCAAGATCTTTATCGTCAGTCAAATACCATGATTCGATATCTTTTCCATCAGATACAAAACCAAGTGATCTCAGCGTAACTCAGTCAGATCTTTTGAGTAATATGATCAGTGTCAGATTCAATTCAGCTAGTGTTCAGTTGAGAATTTAGTTCTTTGTCTTTCAGTTGGGAGTAGAAACTAGCACCAAGCGAGCTCAAGGATGGGAACTCACCTACTAGTAGAGGGTGTGATTCTTAAAAGCAATCCTTATGCTCCAGAACTACGTAGCCAGTGTAGGTTGAGACATCACACCTGTTAGTTGAGGGTGGATGAGAGACATCATACCTGCTAGATGAGGGTAGATGGGGTGGCTTGACCTGCTAGATGAGGGCTCCATCATTCTCGTTTGAGGACCTGCTAGATGAGGGTCACATAGAGTTGTCTTTACTAGTGGCGCAGTAATGACACCCTTCCAACTGGGGCACAAGTTGGACCCCACATGTGGTAGGTCGGGTAATGTCGGTTAAGTGACTACTTCCCACAGTTTCAGTTTTAGATTCAGCCTCAGTTTCAGAATTAGTCTTCAGAAATCATGACTGTCAGATACAGTCATCTATCATTGTGAGGAACTCAGATAGTTCTATTGATTTATGGGCCATCCCATCAGATAGACTTGGTCTCACATACAATTATTTGATATTATATTCAGAGATATGCTGTCAAACAGTCTTGATCACAGTATCAGATTTCTATTGAGTATTTTTGTTGTCAGATTCAGCTATAATCATATTTTTTATCATTGATAAAGCTTCCAAAATCATCCGTTAGAAAGGTTGATCTCTAATCCTGTCAGTCGAAAGCAGTAAGTCCAAGAATTCAGTCATTGATGTAAGTACATCTAGATCCTCAGTTATCAATATCAGATGAGTCAGTGATTCAGTATTTCAGTGTCAGTAGTGAGTTCAGTCTGCAGTAAAATGGTATATGAGTTTCAGTATCTAGAGTTGTGATAATTCTGTTCATGTTCTATGCATTTATGTATGTGTTCTCATGCGGCATTTTCATGATTATTCAGTTTAGATATTGTGCATGCATGAACCCTTGCATTAGCCTACCCCGTCTACATACTCGGTCTATTTTTTTACTGACGCATTTGCATTATGGTGTTTTATTTGACACCATAGGTTCAGAGGCATAGGATCCAGTTTATCCTCAGCAATTTGGTCCCAGTCAGTAGTAGTAAAAGTGAGTCCTCTTCTTTCGAGGACAATTCTCAGTTTACTACTATTGTTTCAGGCTTTGTTTATTTACGGTTTACGAAGTTAGTTGGGGACATGTCCCATTAACTCCACAGTTTATACAGTTAGAGGATTTTCAGACGGATGTATTAGTATTCTGTTTTCAGTTTTGAGTATGTATATGCATTGAACCTTACGGCAAGTTTACAGGTACAGATATCAAAAAAGGGTTAGCTTGTGGTCCTTCGGATCCATAATCACCGTGTGCCATCTCAGGATTGGATCTCGGGGCATTACAAACTTGGTATCAGAACCTAAGGTTCAAAAGTATCCTAGGGAGTCTGAAAAACCGCATCTAGTAGAGTCTTGTACATGGGTGGGTAGCGCGCCACATTTATGTACAAGAGGCTAAAGGATGTTCTTAGGAGCAGTTCCTCTTCTTTCAGTGATCATTTCATGCGAGTGAGCATGAGCTCAAGTTGATCCTCAGTCTAATCCACTTCATTCTTTCATTTACAGAGTATGCCTCCTCGCAGAGACTTTGTCCGTAGGGTTGATGATCATCCCCCTTAGCCTAGATCCTGAAAATGAGAGTGTGTCACATATAGAGTGTCGGTCAGCTTTCCAGGAGTTATCCTAGGTGGTGACTAATGTTCATGGCAACCGTCAGGCTGCACCTCAGCAAGATGGGAATTCTGCCGCAGCCAGGATTAGAAGCTTTATGAAAATAAACTCGCCCGAATTCTTTGGGTCAGTAATAGGTAAGGATCCGCAGTTGTTTCTTAAGGAGGTGAAGAAGATCACCTAGTAATGCATATGTTAGAGAAGGAGAGTTTTGAGCTAGCATCTTATAGGTTGAAAGTTATTGCTTATGATTGGGTAGTGATGTGGGAGAAAAGTAGAGGGGAGAATGTAGCTCCCGTGACTTGGCTAGAGTTTCAGAGTGCCTTTCTAGATACGTTTTCCCCCGTAGAAATGGCAGAAGCTAAGGTAGAATAGTTTGTGAACCTAAGGCAAGGCTCCATGACAGTGAAAGAGTATTGTCTTAGGTTTAACCAACTAGCTAAGTATGTTCCCGACTTGATAGCTGACCCTAGAGTGGGTATGAGTAAGTTTTTGACTGGGGCATCAAGTGATGTGTTGAAAGAGTGTAGAGATTCCATGCTTAATAGATATATGGATCTTTCTAGGCTAATAATTCATGCACAACAAATTGAGGTAGATAAGATGAAGGAGAGAGAGAGAGTGAGTAAGAAAGCCAAGACAGGTAGTCGTGGTTTCTCGCAGTCAGGGTCTCAAGGTGGTAGTAGTTCTCAGTATGGTCGAATATTTTTAGTTCTATCTCCATCTTTAGCTAGTGTACTCGCACCTACGTTTGGGGGTGCCAAATTTGAGGGAGAGTTAAGCTCCAAAGCCCAGAGTAGTACTAGTGGTGTTCGTACCTACCCGTTGTGTGAAAAATATGGTAAGAATCATAAGGGTGTATATAGATCTGGTAGTGATGTGTGCTTTGGATGTTGAGAGACCGGTTACAAAGTTCGAGACTGTCCTAACCCAGGTCCCCGAAGTCAGCATAGTCTTTCTTCAGCTCATAATAGATTGTATGCACTTCAGGCTTGCCTTGATCGGGAAAGATCCCCTGAAATTGACCAGGGTATGTTATGATCCCTTCATCTTTATGTTATGCATTTATAGATCCTTTGCTCTCATTTTGAGCTTATATGTTAGCATGAGTCATGCATAAGTTTCAGATCTTGATCGGTCAATTATGACCCAGTCTGTAAGTTCCCCGTGCATCGCTCCAGTATTTTAGTGAAGTGTGTTTAGAGGGACATAGAGTCCCAAGGGGGAGATACCCTATGGTATTATGATGTTGCATGCCATTAAATTCATCTCGATGCATTTTCAGATTTTCCTTATAAAGTTAGCATCAATCATTGTTGCATTATCAAGTCGTGCTTTCAAAAGTCATCTTGGCCGGACATTCATGCATTAGATATGCCCATTTAGTAGAAAGAGTTCAGCTTGTCAGCGTGTGTTCAGTCGTATATTTATGAGATCATCCCAGTTATGAGTCCATCCATCAGATATACATGTGCATTATGAGAATTCAGCTATGAGTATCATCAGTCGAGTATTCGATGCATCATATATGCATGCCCAGTGTGAGAACTCTATATGTCAGTCGTTCCAGTTGCGTAGTCCTGATCTAAGATGTTTCCATTTCTTGAGTAAGTTTTGTTTATCCATATTCTCAGTCTATCAAATGACATTCGAGGACGAATGTTCTCAAGGGGGAGATAATGTAAGGCCCCGCAAAATCCTCTTCCAATATGAGCCATAGAGCGTATTTGGTAAAGCGAAAATCCAAGTCAAAATATTTCAGAAATATCCTCCCAAGTATGAAATACTTTGAATTGTGTGGGAATCTATTTGAGCATGAATTAAGATCATAGAGGTCCCCTAACTCATGAACGAGTCTAAAACTTTCCTATAGTTCAAGTTTTAGTGACCGTCAAAATTTGGGTCAAATTAAATCGACCATAACTCGTTGTATATGAATAATTGTGTGGATTTCTATATATCAAATAAAATATATTTGAAATAGCTTTCCAAGGATACCAATTTATTTATTTCAAGTGTGGATAAAGTTTCAAGCACTAAAGTTCATCCAATTTCAAAGGTTAAGGTATGTAGATGTTGATTCTTGGGTCCCTTTGATCCAAGAAGCTCAAAAACCCTTTTTAAAACTAAAAGATTTTTATGTTTATGAGTTGTAAATGATTTGTATGAGTTGAAATGTATGCTTAATTTGTTGTTGAGTTTTGATTTATGTTTTCCTACAAAATTTATGAGTTTTGACCCTAGTATGTGGAATTCATGTGATGTTTGTGATAGACCCTCTTGAAGTTATTTTTCCATGTGATGTGTTCATGACTTTTGGGTGTAAAAATAGTTGAATAAGTGAAGAACATTCCTCATAGGTTTGATAAAGAGCTTAGGTGAAGCATAAGGGCCACTATAGTATGTTGAATAGGAAACCCCAAATTATGAGCTAGTCCATGCATGCCTAGTGTTTGATAAAATGCCTTAGTGAGTGAAATGTGCCAAGATAGCATGAAATCCCCAAGTAGGTGTAAAATCAGTCGTGTCTAGTGGTTATTGAAAGACCTTAGTTAACAAGTCGAGATATGATGTTGTAAATTCCCCGATTTTGTGCTCTTTGATATATGCTAAGCATTTAATACATTTTAAGTGGTTAGCAAGTAAATAGAGATGTGTTAGTATGAAGTTTCCCCCAAATCAAGTGATATCCAAATACATGACAAGACCGATATAGGTATGAAGTACTTAATGTAATATCTCGTTGAATCGGGTATAATCTAAGAGCATGTCTTCCCTAGGATAGTATATGATGGTGAACCTATGTTGATGATCCTTAAAGGTTTGGAGTGACACTTTTGCGGTTGTGATGATGAATAGAGTTCTATGTTTCCTAAACGCTTAATGCGATGTCCTAAGGATCCTGAGAGGGAAAGTATGTTATGATGCCCAATTACTTGAAGTGATGCTTTAACGATTGTGATGATACATGAATGATTTTAATGATGAATGAATGATTGTAGTGATGAATGGATGACCATGATGATGCATGAATGATTTCTGATGAAGAATGATTATGTCTTACTTTTATGTTATTGAGTCCTGGGGGTATTTATACCTAAAACTAAAGTTGTTGTCTAGAGCCCGTGTCAGTTTCTCGATAATTCCAATCGAGCCATGATTCTCAGAACTCAGTGAACTATAGAACTTTGTATCCTTAGACAAGTGCGAAGCTTAATAAAGCTTAGTAATCTCAGTTATCTCTGTAATCTCTATATCGCTAGTAATCTAGCCTCAGACCTGTAATCAGCTCAGTTCTAATAGTATTCAAGTGTTTCAATCCTAATCTCAGAAGTGATTCGAGTAATCTATTCAAGCTCTGTATCGTCAGTCAAATAACATGATTCGATATCTTTTCCATCAGATACGGAACCAAGTGATCTCAGCATAACTCAGTCAGACCTTTTGAGTAATATGACCAGTTTCAGATTCAGTTCAGCCAATGTTTAGTTGAGAATTCAGTTTTGAGTCTTTCAGTTGAGAGTAGAAACTAGCACCAAGCAAGCTCAAGGATGGGAACTCACCTACTAGTAGAGGGTGTGATTCTTAGAAGCAATCCTTATGCTCCAGAACTACGTAGCCAGCGTAGGTTGAGATATCACACCTGTTAGTTAAGGGTGGATGGGAGATATCATACCTGCTAGATTAGGGTAGATGAGGTGGCTTGACCTGCTAGATGAGGGTTCCACCATTCTCATTTGAGGACCTGCTAGATGAGGGTCACATAGAGTTGTCTTTACCAGTGGCGCGGTAATGACACCCTTCTAATTGGGGCACAGGTTGGACCCCACATATGGTAAGTCGGGGCATATCAGTTAAGTGACTACTTCCCACAGTTTAAGTTTCAGATTCAATCTCAGTTTTAGAAAGTCTTCAAAAATCAAGACTGTCAGATACAGTCATCTATCATTGTGAGGAAATCAGATAGTTTCATTGATTTATGGGCCATACCATCAGATAGACTTTGTCTCACATATAATTATTTGATATTATCTTTAGAGATATGTTGTCAGATTGGCTTGATCACAGTATCAGATTTCTATTGAGTATTCTTGTTGTCAAATTTAGATATAATCATATTTCTTATCATTGATAAAGCTTTTGAAATTATCTGTTAGAAAGGTTGATATCTAATCCTGTCAGTCAAAAGCAGTAAGTCCACGAATTCAGTCATTGATGTAAGCATATCCAGATCCTCAGTTATCAATATCAGATGAGTCAGTGATTCAGTATTTCAGTGTCAGTAGTGAGTTCAGTCTGTAGTAAAGTGGTATCTGAGTATCAGTAGCTAGAGTTACGATAATTGTGTTCATGTTTTGTGCATTCATGTATGTGTTCTTATGCGACATTTTTATGATTACTCAATTTAGATATTGTGCATGCATGAACCCTTGCATTAGCCTACCCCGTCTACATACTCGGTCTATTTTTGTACTGACGTATTTACGCTATGGTGTTTGATTTGACACCATAGGTTTAGAGGCACATGATCCAGTTTACCCTCAGTAGTTTGGTCCCAGTCAGCAGCAATAGCAGTGAGTCCTCTTCTTTTGAGAACGAGTCTCAATTTACTACTATTGTTTCAGACTTTGTTTATTTTCTATTGACGGAGTTAGTTAGGGACATGTCCAATCAACTCCACAGTTTAGATAGTTAGAGCCTTTTCAGACGGATGTATTAGTATTCAGTTTTGAGTATGTATAGAGATGTGTTGAACCTTATGGTAAGTTTCTGCATTTTTTTTAGATATTATGCTGTGTACAGGTACAGATATCATAATAGGGTTAGCTTGTGGTCCTTCGGGTCCATAAGCACCATGTGACATCTCGGGATGGGATCTCGGGGAGTTACAGTTGATGAGTACCTCATGCGAAGCAGCCTTGGTTCAGAGACTTGGAGCGAGCTCTTGGCATTCAGAGTATTACTTATCTCTCGCTTATGTATTAGACTAGTCTCTAAGTGTTATTCAGAGATAAGTTGTATTTGTATATTTCTCTTGACATTTACTTTTTGTACTCTTTTTATATTAAAAGCTCTTGCACTGATACCACCTGGTTTTGGTATTCTTCTATGTAATGATCTTTATTTTTTATATTCCACATTCTTTTCCTTATATTATTGAGTAGTCCGTTACTAGACGTCTCATACTATGGGTTGTGATACGGTTGGGGCAGCCTCCACAGGTACACGGCCTTTCACACGAAGCCAAGCTCGGGAATTACAAGAACTCCAAGCTTTGTTCATGCAAATAGCCGTGTGTGAGTTGGTGATTGAACCAACCAAGGACCTAAACGTTTTTATGTGTGAAGAGAGGTCTTAATGTGTATTAAACTACTCTTCAAGGTTGGCACAAGAAGCAAGGGCGGATGGGTCATTTTACCCCTTTTGTTTGTAGTATAAATAGAACATGTTGGAGAGTTATTCCTTAGTTTTTGAATGCTGATTTTGTAACCTAAAAACACTAAACATTTCTCTCTCTCTTCCACTCTTAGAAGCCGCCCCTATTATCTCATAAGTAGAGGGATACTTGTGTTGTCTCTTTGGCTAGAAACAAGGGTTTTGAGGTCGTTGAGTGCCTCTTGGTCCTCGTAAGAACTTGGTGTTTATATTCATTAGACTTAGGGTCCTCTCTTGATGTAGGGTTCTTAGTTTCTTGAATGTTATATGTCAAGTTATCTATCTTTCTTTATCTTGTTGTTGTTGTTGATTTTGTTATCTTAAAGTCTAGTGAAGCCGTGTGGGGCTCTTTTCGATTCACTAGCATTGTTATCTATCTTGTTGTTCTTGTGTTGTTGGACTGAAAAACCGAAACTTAAACTTGTTGTTCTTGTGTTGTTGGACTGAAATCCGAGCCTACTTGAAGCTCTTGGTGTTGTTGGTTTGATTCCGTATCATTTGGTATCAAAGCGAGACCGGTTGTGTTCCAACATAACCCATCTTGGGCTAGTTCACGGCTTAAACAAACAACACCAAAAAGAAATTCTGAAAATCTGTCCATTAAAAGTTGAAACCGAGAATGATGTTGTATGTTTAGATCTAGGTGTTATTTTTCTTGTTTAGTGAGTTTCTAGTGTCGGTTTCATTCTCACCAACACTAAGGTGTCTAGATCCAAAAGTTGAGCTTGAAAACTTGAACATTGTGTAGTGACTTGAAGTGGCCGAAAGTTGTATGTTGTTGATAACCAAAAGAAAAATCGGTGGTTGTGTGTTTATGTGCTAAAGAAGTTGATGAAGTTTGTTGAGGTGTTCATCTTTTGAACTTGTTCATCTTGTTGTGTGCTCAAGTTGTAAGACAAGCTATAAAGTTGTTGTGAAAGACTTGCACCCATCACCTTCTAGTCTTGTCAATCACTTTTCCCTAATTCAAGGAGCCTTGTTTTGTGGGATTAGTCAACCAAACCTCACTTTCTTGAGTTTGAAAAGGGTGAAATACTACAAGATTTTATTTTTCCCACCAAAACACTTTGCAAACTATAACAAGTTGTGTGAATATTAACACAAAAAAAAAGAGAAGAAGAACGTGTGGAACCATTGCATGCTTCCACGTCACTATAAGCTCAACTTAGGATATTCTTTGGTTGCTAATTGTTGATCCTTGGTTTCCCTTACTTGGTCCTAGAACTAATTAACAAACTAGTACATTCCTACTAGGTTGTCAACTAGTTCCTTGAACCGTTTGTTCGTGTCAACGATTATTTGAGTGCTTTTATTCGTTTGAATGAATTGCTGATTTTTGACTCTAGTCCGGCAAGAATTCTTTGAGTCTTCAAACAAGAATCCATTCCGGATAAGAGCTTACTCATACCTTAAAAATTTCACGGTTACTAGCCAATTATACAACACTTGTGGAACACGAACTTGTGGTGAACTAAAGCGGATAATATCTTGACAATGGAAGGAGCTATGTCTCATAATGTGGATACTAATGCCCTTGATTCTATGAGGGTCACTCTTGAGGCCGTTACCCGGACACTTGAAAGGTTGAATTCGGAATTTGGGGCCGTGAGAGGGGACTTGGCAGCAGTAAAGGGGGAAGTGTCGACTATTAGTGGGAGATTAGAACAAGTGGAGAGTCAAAGGAACTCTCGTCCTTCTACTCCTCTACATGTATCTACCAATGGTCATGATAGGACCTCCTCCGCAACCATCACCCCCGAAACAGTCCACCAAATGCTAAATGCACCCCAAGCTCCACTAAATACCGCAAGCCAAACTACCTATTTTCCTCCAAACCGAGACCCCACTAGACCACTACATTTCCAAGCCCCTCCAATTCCACAAGAGGGATTTGGACGCCAAGTACCTCCACTAAATCCGAACCCTCCATTCCAAGCTCCATTAACCCAAAGACCGCAAATTCCAAATCCTCCGAATCAAAACGGCCAAGGCCGACCAGCCCACTTTGAAGGATACGGTAGAGAGGAGTATGAAGGAGATGGAGCCTTTGATGATGCTTATATGAGGGAGGAGGAGTTAAGAGGGGGTCGAGGAGAACCTAGGAGATACCGGGGGTATGGAGATAGGGGAAACCGACACCAAGAGAGAGACGTAGGCATCAACACCATCAAGTTGAGCCTACCCATCTTTAAGGGTGAAAGTGACCCCGAGACCTACATAACTTGGGAATCGGCTTGTGACAAAGTTTTCCAAGTTAATGACATCTCGGATGAAAAGAAGAGTTGCTACGCTATAGCTCACCTCGAGGGCTATGCTAACACTTGGTGGGAGTATGTTAAACGATTTGGTAATGAATTAGTTGATGGGCAGCCACCACCTTGGTATCGGTTGAGGTATTTGATGAGACAACGATACCTTCCCGAGAGATATCGTCATGAGTTGCTTGCTAGATTATATGGCTTGCGGCAAGGAGGCAAGAGTGTGATGGCCTAATTTGACGAGTTCCAACAACTCATGTTGAAACATGATCATCGTGGGGAGAAAATCAGTCACGACATCATCCGGTTCAAGTGTGGGTTGAACAAAGAGATCTCCACTCATTTGACCCTTCACCGGTTTTAAACCATTGACGGTATATTCCAAGAGGCCCTTGAGATTGAAAGGGAAATTAAGGAGAGATCATCCTTCAAGGCAAGGGTACAAACCCCCTCGGGTTGGCCCAAAAACAAGGACCAACCCGCCCCTACGAAGCTGCCCGAGTCCAAAACAGTCCCTAAATTCCCTCCGAAACCGGAGGCTCACAAATATCCCAACCCAAAGGGGTTCCAATGCTTCAAGTGCCAAGGTTGGGGGCATAAGGCCAATGAATGTCCGAACCGGCGCAATGTGATCCTACGAGAAGGGAAAGTGTACTACCTTGGTGAGGAGGTGGTTTCCGAAAAGGGGGAGGATGAGGCCGAGCCTCAAGATGGAGAGGGAGCTGAAAATGGGCCGAATGATGATGAAGTAGATGGTAGTGAAGATGTCTATCCACAAGAAGGGGAGTGTGTGGTTCCAAACTTTGTGGTTAGACGTGTCATGATTAGTAAGGCGATAGATGACCCGAGTCAAAGGGAAAATCTATTCCATACTAAGTGTCTTGTAAAGGGGAGTGTGTGCACCTTGGTGATTGATAGTGGTAGTTGTACAAAGTTTGCGAGCCATGATATGGTAAATTTCTTGAAGCTACCAACTACACTACACACTAGTCCTTACAAGCTACAATGGTTGAACGATTGTGGTGAATTAAAGGTCACAAGGCAATGTGTGATTCGGTTTAAGGTGGGAAACTACCACGATGAAGTGCTTTGTGACGTGATCCCAATGCAAGCATGTCACTTGTTGTTAGGTAGACCATGGCAATATGATAGGTCTACTAAACACGATGGGAGGTCCAACGGTATACGCTTGAGAAGGATGGCCGAAAGGTCACACTTCATCCTCTTTCACCCTCCCAAGTAAATGAGTGGCATCAAAAGATGAGAGAGTTGAAGGGAAAGGGGAAGGAATCCGAAAAGGGAGAAAAGGGGGGGAATGCCGTAGGTGAGGAAGTAGGGACATCCGAGGCTGCCCCAACGACAAGGGAGATGGAAAACGTAGTAATGTTGGCTAGGAGGAAAGAACTCTTCGTGGACCATGATGAAAACAAGCCGATGTTACTTTTGGCCCATTGTTTTAATACTAACCCCACTAATTCTTCCATTTCCCCTTTGATTTCTTGTGTGTTGCAGGAGTATGAAGATGTATTTCCTCAAGAACTTCCGCAAGGATTGCCCCCACTTCGGGGAATTGAGCACCAAATTGATTTGGTGCCGGGTTCACAACTCCCAAACAAACCGGCCTATAGGAGCAATCCTATGGACACTAAGGAGCTTGAAAGACAAGTTGAGGAGCTTCTCAACAAGGGATACATTAAGGAAAGCATGAGTCCGTGTGCTGTTCCGGTGCTTTTGGTACCGAAGAAGGACGGAACTTGGCGCATGTGCGTCGATTGTAGAGCCATCAACAAAATCACTATAAGGTATCGTCATCCAATCCCTAGACTAGATGATATGTTAGATGAGCTCCACGGATCTTGTTTGTTTTCTAAAGTGGACCTTAGGAGTGGCTATCACCAAATTCGCATGCAACCCGGTGGTGAGTGGAAGACCGCATTCAAGACCAAATTCGGTCTATATGAGTGGCTGGTCATGCCCTTCGGCCTTACCAATGCTCCTAGCACCCTTATGAGGCTAATGAATCATGTAATGAAGCCTTATATTGGAAAGTTTGTGGTGGTTTACTTTGATGATGTGTTGGTATATAGTAAATCTATTGATGATCATGTAATGCATTTGAGATGTGTGTTTGATGTGCTCCGAAAGGAGAAGCTGTATGCCAACATGGAGAAGTGTTCTTTTGGTGTTGATAAGGTTATATTCTTGGGTTTTGTCATGAGCTCAAGGGGTGTGGAAGTGGACGATTCCAAGATAGACTCTATTCGAAGTTGGCCGACCCCTAAAACTATTGGAGAAATCCAAAGTTTCCACGGGTTGGCAAGCTTTTATAGGAGGTTTGTCAAAGGATTTAGTTCCATAGCAGCCCCCTTGACCGAGGTAATTAGGAAGGACGGACCCTTTAAATGGGGTGATGAGCAAGCTAGGGCTTTTGAGGCCTTGAAAGCTACGCTCATCTCGGCGCCTTTATTGCAATTGCCCGATTTTGATAAGATGTTTGAAGTAGAGTGTGATGCTAGTAAGGTTGGCATCGGGGCTGTTTTGATGCAAGAAGGTAAGCCCGTTGCTTATTTCAGTGAAAAGCTCAAAGGGGCAACTCTTAATTACTCAACTTATGATTTGGAGTTGTACGCCCTTGTTAGAGCTTTGGGAAATTGGCAACATTATTTGTGGCCTAAGGAGTTTGTGATACGAACGGATCATGAGTCGTTGAAACACCTTAAGAGCCAAGACAAGTTGAATAGGCGTCATGCTAAGTGGATTGAGTTCATCGAGACTTTCCCTTATGTAATTCATTACAAAAGAGGAAAGGAAAATGTTGTTGCCGATGCCTTGTCTAGGAAGCATGTGCTTGTTGCTACCTTGTCTTCGAAATTGATGGGTTTTGAGAGCTTGCGGTTGTTGTATCCCGAGGATCCTACCTTTGCTCCTATTTTTAGGGAATGTGAAGAGTGGGGAAGGGACCGTTGGCTTAAGGAGAATGACCATTCCTCCTACTCTCGGTTCGATGGGTATTTGTTCAAAGGGAGAGGTTGTGTGTTCCTTCTAGTTCTTGGAGGGAATTATTTGTGAGGGAGGCCCATGACGGAGGCCTCATTGGGCACATTGGGGTAGACAAGACCCTCGGAATCTTAGAGGAGAACTTCTATTGGCCCAAAATGCGCAAAGACGTCACTAAAATTTGTAGTCAATGTGTGGCCTGCCGGAGTGCGAAATCTCGTCTCCTACCTCAAGGATTATACACCCCACTCCCTAATCCCCTTAGACCTTGGTTGGACATTTCGATGGATTTTGTTTTGGGGCTGCCAAGGACTAGAAAGGGCCGAGATAGCATTTTTGTTATTGTTGATAGATTCTCTAAAATGGCTCATTTTATTCCATGTGCTAAAACCGAGGATGCTCGTAGTGTAGCTTCATTATTTGTTGAACATGTTGTAAAGCTTCACGGGGGTACCGAGAACTATTGTGATCGATAGGGACTCCAAGTTCCTAAGTCTCTTTTGGAAGTCCATGTGGGGTAGGCTTGGAACGAAGTTACTTTTCTCCACGTCTTGCCACCCACAAACCGATGGCCAAATGGAGGTAGTAAATAGAACCTTAGGGTATATGCTACGTTCTATGGTTAAAGGTAAACTGACTTCATGGGAAGATCACCTACCCTTGGTGGAATTTGCATACAACCGGGTAATACATTCGAGCACGGGAATGACTCCCTTTGAATGTGTCTACGGCCTGAATCCCCTTACCCCTTTAGATCTCACTCCTTTGTCTAGTGATCTCATGACCAGCTTAGATGGAAATAAAAGAGCCGAGGCAATGAAGAAAATGCATGAGACGGTGCGGATCAAGCTTAAAAAGAAGAACCAAGAGGTTGCAAAAAGGGTAAACAAAGGGAGAAGAAGGCTTGTGCTTGAACCCGGAGATTGGGTGTGGGTGCATCTTCGAAAGGATCGGTTTCCAGCTCAAAGTAAGTCCAAATTGCTGCCAAGGGGTGATGGTCCTTTCCAAGTACTTGAGAGAATCAATGACAATGCCTACAAGATTGACCTTCCACCGGAATATCAAGTGCACAACACTTTCAACGTTGGTGATCTCTCCCTCGTGGATGCGGTTGAAGATGACCAAATGCTGAATTTGAGGTCAAATTCCTCTCAAGATGGAGAGGATTATATGGTTGGGGCAGCCTCCACAAGTACACGGCCTTTCACACGAAGCCAAGCTCGGGAATTACAAGAACTCCAAGCCTTGTTCATGCAAATGGCCGTGTGTGAGTTGGTGATTGAACCAACCAAGGACCTAAACGTTTTTATGTGTGAAGAGAGGTCTTAATGTGTAATAAACTACTCTTCAAGGTTGGCACAAGACGAAGGGCGGATGGGTCATTTTACCCCTTTTGTTTGTAGTATAAATATAACATGTTAGAGAGTTATTCCTTAGTTTTTGAATGCTGATTTTTGTAACCTAAAAACACTAAACATTTCTCTCTCTCTCTCTCACTCTTGGAAGCCGCCCCTATTAGCTCACAAGTAGAGGGATACTTGTGTTGTCTCTTTGGCTAGAAACAAGGGTTTTGAGGTCGTTGAGTGCCTCCTGGTCCTCGTAAGAACTTGGTGTTTATATTCATTAGACTTAGGGTCCTCTCTTGATGTTAGGGTTCTTAGTTTCTTGAATGTTATATGTCAAGTTATCTATCTTTCTTTATCTTGTTGTTGTTGTTGATTTTGTTATCTTAAAGTCTAGTGAAGCCGTGTGGGGCTCTTTTCGATTCACTAGGATTGTTATCTATCTTGTTGTTCTTGTGTTGTTGGACTGAAATCCGAGCCTACTTGAAGCCTTGGTTGATACGGTTGGGGCAGCCTCCACAGGTACACGGCCTTTCACACGAAGCCAAGCTCGGGAATTACAAGAACTCCAAGCCTTGTTCATGCAAATGGCCGTGTGTGAGTTGGTGATTGAACCAACCAAGGACCTAAACGTTTTTATGTGTGAAGAGAGGTCTTAATGTGTAATAAACTACTCTTCAAGGTTGGCACAAGAAGCAAGGGAGGATGGGTCATTTTACCCCTTTTGTTTGTAGTATAAATAGAACATGTTAGAGAGTTATTTCTTAGTTTTTGAATGCTGATTTTTGTAACCTAAAAACACTAAACATTTCACTCTCTGATACGGGATTGACAAGGGAAGCACGAAACAAACACCAAATCAGTCCACTAATCTTAAGGATTCGAGGACCAAGATGGATACCTCACTCGGATTCGCTACCAACAACAAGAATACAAGATACAAGAGTATATTTTAACACCAAAACAGTTACAAAACGTGATGAACAAGATGAACAACAATAATACAAGTTTCGGATTCAACGAAGACCCCAAAACAGTCCACTACACAACACATACACGATTTGCAAGAAAAATAAAGATAGATAGTGAGACCAAGATTATTACAAGATTAAGAACCAAGTGTATTTCAACACTAACCCCTAATGAATGTAACAATCAAAACCACACTCTTACGGTGACCACCAAGGGAATGAACTCGCCTCAAGATCTACCGTTTCCAAGCAAAGATCAATATTGGCTTTTCCAAGCCCTATGCTAAGGATGACTTTTCCAAGTCCTACATCTAAGGGTGTTACACTCTCAAAAGAGAGAAGTTATGTCTTTCAATTTTTCATCCTTCAAAATCTAGTGAAAATAAGACTAAGGGGGCCTATTTATAATATATTACAAATGAAGATAACAAGACCACTTTGCCCTTAATGAGAGGGGCGTCCATGGTGTGTAAATACACCATGTGTAATGTCCAAAATACCCTTAATTAAGGTCCAAAACTGTGAGTCCTCAACCTTAAATTCTCCAAGCAATCTTCCACACGCGAGATTGCTTTAAGTTATGCTCAAAACGGGTCCTCCATGCATGTTCTTGTTTTCTCGAGGTGACCAAGTCTTCAGTCTCTATGTGTTGGCCTCCAAAAATATCATCAAAAGATAAGATGGCCATTTGTCCCGTATCATCCTCCCCTTCTTGAAAAGGATTCAACCTCGAATCCAAACCTTGCAAAACCGAAAAGAGGACCAAAAAATGCAAACTCCTCATGGCATGAGGGTTAGGGTTAGCATAACAAATCATCTCAACATGCCAAGGTTGCATATATTTGCAATATGACCAAGAATCCTTTGAAAGGAATATTAAAAACTCAATAAAAGATGTACAAAGGATTTGGTTATAGGATACATCAAGAGTGACACTTTGCTTGTCATGTAGACCAAGCAGCAAGTTTGGTGCACCAGCATCACCATTTCTAAATTTGGCACCGGGGTCAAATGGGAAAAGTGGCCATAGACACGGGTCTCGACAACACTTCCCTTTCCCGTGGTCTACACCCAAACTAAATGACATACTTTCTACAATAACATACATATCATCCAAAGCAAATAGAGAGTAGAGAAAGGTATCACTCAAATCGGCTTCTACTAAGGTGCTCTCATGTGTGTACTCACTATTAGTTTCCCAATAATCACCATGAGTACTCTCAATAATGAAATCACACAAAGTAGAAGAAGAAGTAGCTTCCGCAACTACACATTCCTTACCCTTAAGAGTTCTCTCATCTTCCAAGAAGAGATTTCCCTCTCTAGGAGGAATGTTGTCACACCATAGTGGGTTAGCATATAGGCTATAGCTTCCAAGGCAAGCTATACCATCATTTTCACCACTAGGTTCATTAGGAGTGTTTAAATGATCTTCAAACAAGACATTATACATAAAAAGAGTGTGATCTACCTCACGGACAGATTTGGAACAAGCAAGTTCCTCACTCTCTAAATGATCAACATCAAGTTTCAAGGATGTTTCAAACACAGCATTACCCCAAGAAGAGCTCTCGGGTTCATTCTCACTTTGATCAACATTTTCAACATCATCACATACTTGAGGTTCATTAATTACATCATACACATCCTCAAGTGGTGGGTAATTTTCACACATAAGTTGATCAACACAAATTTCAGAAGATAACGTACTTTCATTCAACATAATGGTTTCAACACTAGGTGGACATAAATCGATCTTACAAGAAGAGTCTATTCGATCATCAACAGGATCAACTAGTGTATCCACACTCACAACATGTACATCATCATCAAGTGGCAAAGAAACAATACACTCACATATAGGCAAGCTACAACTCACACTCAATGGGCTACTAGCCACACAATTATCATTCACATGTACAAAAGTGTAAGAGTTTGCCATTTTACCTTGAAGTCCTTGAGTAGATTCTTCTTTGTCATGGTGTGAAGGTCCTCCAAAAGTTTGGGCAGCAACTTCCTTTTGGCATTGTTCTTCTTCGCTTGCCATGTTGGTACCTACACAAATGTCCTTAGAAATAGAAGGACAACCAATGTTAGCATAGTTTGGTGGTAATCCTCTTACTTTGCTCCACACAACCTCTCCTTTTTCCACTCTCGGATTACCACCCTGCACTCCCTTACTCCTCTCAATCTTTTGTCTCTCATAATAATTCGGATTGGAGTAGGTAGGCATTTCTCTTCGTGGCTTAGGCAGCAAGTAAGTAATGAGGCGATTCCCCCACTGGTCTCTTATAATATTTGGCCAATTTTGCACGTTTGGAACTCTATGTTGTGCAAACCAATTGGCACCTAAGCATACATGACCGTATGTCAATGAAAGAATATCGCACCACACCTCCTCATGCTATTCAAATTGGGAGAAGAAAACCTTGACCCTCTCGGTAACCTTAAACCCGTCCAAGAAGTATGGAATAAGTAAAGGCTCACGAAACAACCCCAAGTAGTCAACCATGGATGGAACGATGTAGTTTCTATGGTACCTATCATTTATCTCAATGAGGCAGCCCGGTATCCCACACATGGTCACCTTTCCGGAGTGTACACTCCTTCTCGGATCTACATTGTAAGGCATACGAGTACCCCTTAGTTTTGGAGATGCATACCCTCTTCTTCTCATTGGACAACCTCCACTAGAGCTAGTATAACCATTCACACTATATCGACTTTGATAAGAAGTACTACAAGGTGGAGAATATGGATCTTCATACTCCTCACGTGTACCCTCATCATAGCTCTCATAAGCTTTGCAAACAAAAGGGTTATACCTAACACCAAATCTAGGTTCGGAGTAAGAAGTGTAAGACTCCTCATATGCCCCAACATCATCATAAGATCCATCACGAGGTCCTACATCATCTCCAAAGTTACCATAAGCACTAGGCACTTCATTCACCTCATTTTCTCCCTTAAAACAGTAACTTTCAAATCTGCCCAAGTCTCGATCATGGCTATTTTCATAGCCTCCGCAATCTCCCTCAACTTCGTAGCCATAAAACCCTTCACTACAATCATAGTCTCCCATGTTGTAGTCACAATAATCTCCGGCTATCGAAGACATATTCCCCTTATATCACCTTTTAAACCTACAAAATGAACAAACAAGATTAGTAGTAAAAACTTCTCACTAACACTCGTATTCACTCACCTTTGTGATTCTCACAATTGGAGCGGCAAATATTGAAAGGTTGTTTATACTCCGGTAGTCAATAGGATGTCAATTCTACTTGGTGGCCGGAATAGATTCTTGTTTGATCGACTCAAGACACAAAAATAAAATTCACTTACGAACTTGAAACAAAGAAGTTACTACGAGTTAAAAATGAGAAAAGCACACAAACAACGAAGACACGAAGAAACGGATTCAATAATTAATCTACAACTAAGTAGGTGATTACTAGTTGTTAATTAATTCTAGAATCAAGACATGAAACTAATGAAACAATAAGATGAAACTAAGAATCTAAAATTTTGAGCTCGGAAATATTGCGTGAACAGTAGCAGTGATGACATGGAAGTCACGTATTGGTTTCGGTCCCACACAACTTTTGTTGTCCAATTTCAAGTCTTGGTCAATTTTTCAATTTGGACTTTGGTGGAATTTGTTTAAGGAGGGAAATTAAAACAAGTCTTGGAGCCCTTTTCAATTTCAAGTTTTCAAGACTTGACTTTATTGTACTTCACCTTAAAACATGGATCCTTAAATCATGGAAAAGTGTTGGAAAGTGGTTGAGACTTGATTGATAGGTCTTTGTTGGTTGTAGTGTCTTTCAAGACTAACAAATAATACACCCTTTTCCTTCAACTTTTTAGATTTAACATTCACTTTATCTTCAACAATATATGAAGGTGGTGATGAACATCAAGAACAACAACAACAACACCAAGAACTACAACAATAATCTCCAAGAACACCAACAATTTTCACACGGCCACTCCCAAATTCCACAATAACAATATCTCCAACACTTGGCCAAGACAACTACACCTTCAACAAAATGGTTCTCAGTCCACCAATTAACAACAATATCACGTGGCCAAGCTTATAACAACAACAAGATGAAAGCCACAAGGCCAAAACTGTCCACCACAACAATGTTCAACAACAAATCGGCCAAGTCCAAGTTCACGTAAACAACACCAACAATGTAAGCTCAAACTTAGATTTAGACTAAAGAGTGTTAGAGATGAAGAAAACTAACACTAGAAACAACAAAACAAGTAAAAATCTCGGCCAAGACACAACAATAACACAATTTCGGCCAAGAACACAAAATGGACAGATTTGCTTCTTTTTGATTTTTTTTTCAGTTTTTAACACTTTCCTCTTCTTTTTTTTTGAATTTTCTAACAAGCAAGCCCAAGATTGATCTTGTAGGAACAATATCAAGCCATGATCTGATACCAAATGATACGGGATTGACAAGGGAAGCACGAAACAAACACCAAATCAGTCCACTAATCTTAAGGATTCGAGGACCAAGATGGAGACCTCACTCGGATTCGCTACCAACAACAAGAATACAAGATACAAGAGTATATTTTAACACCAAAACAGTTACAAAACGTGATGAACAAGATGAACAACAATAATACAAGTTTCGGATTCAACGAAGACCCCAAAACAGTCCACTACACAACACATACACGATTTGCAAGAAAAATAAAGATAGATAGTGAGACCAAGATTATTACAAGATTAAGAACCAAGTGTATTTCAACACTAACCCCTAATGAATGTAACAATCAAAACCACACTCTTACGGTGACCACCAAGGGAATGAACTCGCCTCAAGATCTACCGTTTCCAAGCAAAGATCAATATTGGCTTTTCCAAGCCCTATGCTAAGGATGACTTTTCCAAGTCCTACAACTAAGGGTGTTACACTCTCAAAAGAGAGAAGTTATGTCTTTCAATTTTTCATCCTTCAAAATCTAGTGAAAATAAGACTAAGGGGGCCTATTTATAATATATTACAAATGAAGATAACAAGACCACTTTGCCCTTAATGAGAGGGGCGGCCATGGTGTGTAAATACACCATGTGTAATGTCCAAAATACCCTTAATTAAGGTCCAAAACCGTGAGTCCTCAACCTTAAATTCTCCAAGCAATCTTCCACACGCGAGATTGCTTTAAGTTATGCTCAAAACGGGTCCTCCATGCATGTTCTTGTTTTCTCGAGGTGACCAAGTCTTGAGTCTCTATGTGTTGGCCACCAAAAATGTCATCAAAAGATAAGATGGCCATTTGTCCCGTATCACTCTCTCTCTCACTCTTAGAAGCCGCCCCAATTATCTCACAAGTAGAGGGATACTTGTGTTGTCTCTTTGGCTAGAAACAAGGGTTTTGAGGTCGTTGAGTGCCTCTTGGTCCTCGTAAGAACTTGGTGTTTATATTCATTAGACTTAGGGTCCTCTCTTGATGTTAGGGTTCTTAGTTTCTTGAATGTTATATGTCAAGTTATCTATCTTTCTTTATCTTGTTGTTGTTGTTGATTTTGTTATCTTAAAGTCTAGTGAAGCCGTGTGGGGCTCTTTTCGATTCACTAGCATTGTTATCTCTCTTGTTGTTCTTGTGTTGTTGGACTGGAATCCGAGACTACTTGAAGCTCTTGGTGTTGTTGGTTTGATTTTGTATCATTTGGTATCAAAGAGAGACCGGTTGTGTTCCAACATAACCCATCTTGGGCTAGTTCACGGCTTAAACAAACAACACCAAAAAGAAATTCTGAAAATCTGTCCATTAAAAGTTGAAACCAAGAATGATGTTGTATGTTTAGATCTAGGTGTTATTTTGCTTGTTTAGTAAGTTTCTAGTGTTGGTTTCTTTCTCACCAACACTAAGGTGTCTAGATCCAAAAGTTGAGCTTGAAAACTTGAACATTGTGTAGTGACTTGAAGTGGCCGAAAGTTGTATGTTGTTGATAACCAAAAGAAAAAAAAATCGGTGGTTGTGTGTTTATGTGCTAAAGAAGTTGATGAAGTTTGTTGAGGTGTTCATCTTTTGAACTTGTTCATCTTGTTCATCTTGTTGTGTGCTCAAGTTGTAAGAAAAGCAATAAAGTTGTTGTAAAAGACTTGCACCCATCACCTTCTAGTATTGTCAATCACTTTTCCCTAATTCAAGGAGCCTTGTTTTGTGGGATTAGTCAACCAAACCTCACTTTCTTGAGTTTGAAAAGGTTGAAATACTACAAGATTTTATTTTTTTCCACCAAAACACTTTGCAAACTATAACAAGTTGTGTGAATATTAACACACAAAAAAAAAAAAAGAGTAGAAGAACGTGTGGAACCATTGCATGCTGCCACGTCACTATAAGCTCAACTTAGGATACTCTTTGGTTGCTAATTGTTGATCCTTGGTTTCCCTTGCTTGGTCCTAGAACTAATTAACAAACTAGTACATTCCTACTAGGTTGTCAACTAGTTCCTTGAACCGTTTGTTCGTGTCAACGATTATTTGAGTGCTTTTATTCGTTTGAATGAATTGCAGATTTTTGACTCTAGTCCGGCAAGAATTCTTTGATTCTTCAAACAAGAATCCATTCCGGATAAGAGCTTACTCATACCTTAAAATTTCACGGTTACTAGCCAATTATACAACACTTGTGGAACACGAACTTGTGGTGAACTAAAGCGGATAATATCTTGACCACTACATTTCCAAGTCCCTCCAATTCCACAAGAGGGATTTGGACGCCAAGTACCTCCACTAAATCCGAACCCTCCATTCCAAGCTCCATTAACCCAAAGACCGCAAATTCCAAATCCTCCGAATCAAAACGGCCAAGGCCGACCAGCCCACTTTGAAGGATACGGTAGAGAGGAGTATGAAGGAGATGGAGCCTTTGATGATGCTTATATGAGGGAGGAGGAGTTAAGAGGGGGTCGAGGAGAACCTAGGAGATACCGGGGGTATGGAGATAGGGGAAACCGACACCAAGAGAGAGACGTAGGCATCAACACCATCAAGTTGAGCCTACCCATCTTTAAGGGTGAAAGTGACCCCGAGACCTACTTAACTTGGGAATCGGCTTGTGACAAAGTTTTCCAAGTTAATGACATCTCGGAAAAAAAGAAGAGTTGCTACGCTATAGCTCACCTCGAGGGCTATGCTAACACTTGGTGGGAGTATGTTAAACGATTTGGTAATGAATTAGTTGATGGGAAGCCACCACCTTGGTTTCGGTTGAGGTATTTGATGAGACAATGATACCTTCCCGAGAGATATCGTCATGAGTTGCTTGCTAGATTATATGGCTTGCGGCAAGGAGGCAAGAGTGTGATGGCCTATTTTGACGAGTTCCAACAACTCATGTTGAAACTTGATCATCGTGGGGAGCAAATCAGTCACGACATCATCCGGTTCAAGTGTGGGTTGAACAAAGAGATCTCCACTCATTTGACCCTTCACCGGTTTGAAACCATTGACGGTATATTCCAAGCGGCCCTTGAGATTGAAAGGGAACTTAAGGAGAGATCATCCTTCAAGGCAAGGGTACAAACCCCCTCGGGTTGGCCCAAAAACAAGGACCAACCCGCCCCTACGAAGCTGCCCGAGTCCAAAACAGTCCCTAAATCCCCTCCGAAACCGGAGGCTCACAAATATCCCAACCCAAAGGGGTTCCAATGCTTCAAGTGCCAAGGTTGGGGGCATAAGGCCAATGAATGTCCGAACCGGCGCAATGTGATCCTACGAGAAGGGAAAGTGTACTACCTTGGTGAGGAGGTGGTTTCCGAAAGGGGGGAGGATGAGGCCGAGCCTCAAGATGGAGAGGGAGATGAAAATGGGCCAAATGATGATGAAGTAGATGGTAGTGAAGATGTCTATCCACAAGAAGGGGAATGTGTGGTTCCAAACTTTGTGGTTAGACGTGTCATGATTAGTAAGGCGATAGATGACCCGAGTCAAAGGGAAAATCTATTCCATACTAAGTGTCTTGTAAAGGGGAGTGTGTGCACCTTGGTGATTGATAGTGGTAGTTGTTCAAATGTTGCAAGCCATTCTATGGTAAATTTCTTGAAGCTACCAACTACACTACACACTAGTCCTTACAAGCTACAATGGTTGAACGATTGTGGTGAATTAAAGGTCACAAGGCAATGTGTGGTTCGGTTTAAGGTGGGAAACTACCACGATGAGGTGCTTTGTGACGTGATCCCAATGCAAGCATGTCACTTGTTGTTAGGTAGACCATGGCAATACGATAGGTCTACTAAACACGATGGGAGGTCCAACCGGTATACGCTTGAGAAGGATGGCCGAAAGGTCACACTTCATCCTCTTTCACCCTCCCAAGTAAATGAGTGGCATCAAAAGATGAGAGAGTTGAAGGGAAAGGGGAAGGAATCCGAAAAGGGAGAAAAGGGGGGGAATGCCGTAGGTGAGGAAGTTGGGACATCCGAGGCTGTCCCAACGACAAGGGAGATGGAAAACGTAGTGATGTTGGTTAGGAGGAAAGAACTCTTCGTGGACCATGATGAAAACAAGCCGATGTTACTTTTGGCCCATTGTTTTAATACTAATCCCACTAATTCTTCCATTTCCCCATTGATTTCTTGTGTGTTGCAGGAGTATGAAGATGTATTTCCTCAAGAACTTCCGCAAGGATTGCCCCCACTTCAGGGAATTGAGCACCAAATTGATTTGGTGTCGGGTTCACAACTTCCAAACAAACCGGCCTATAGGAGCAATCCCATGGACACTAAGGAGCTTGAAAGACAAGTTGAGGAGCTTCTCAACAAGGGATACATCAAGGAAAGCATGAGTCCGTATGCTGTTCCGGTGCTTTTGGTACCGAAGAAGGACGGAACTTGGCGCATGTGCGTCGATTGTAGAGCCATCAACAAAATCACTATAAGGTATCGTCATCCAATCCCTAGACTAGATGATATGTTAGATGAGCTCCACGGATCTTGTTTGTTTTCTAAAGTGGACCTTAGGAGTGGCTATCACCAAATTCGCATGCAACCCGGTGATGAGTGGAAGACCGCATTCAAGACCAAATTCGGTCTATATGAGTGGCTGGTCATGCCCTTCGGCCTTACCAATGCTCCTAGCACCTTTATGAGGCTAATGAATCATGTAATGAAGCCTTATATTGGAAAGTTTGTGGTGGTTTACTTTGATGATGTGTTGGTATATAGTAAATCTATTGATGATCATGTAATGCATTTGAGATGTGTGTTTGATGTGCTCCGAAAGGAGAAGCTGTATGCCAACATGGAGAAGTGTTCTTTTGGTGTTGATAAGGTTATATTCTTGGGTTTTGTCGTGAGCTCAAGGGGTGTGGAAGTGGACGATTCCAAGATAGACTCTATTCGAAGTTGGCCGACCCCTAAAACTATTGGAGAAATCCGAAGTTTCCACGGGTTGGCAAGCTTTTATAGGAGGTTTGTCAAAGGATTTCGTTCCATAGCAGCCCCCTTGACCGAGGTAATCAGGAAGGACGGACCTTTTAAATGGGGTGATGAGCAAGCTAGGGCTTTTGAGGCCTTGAAAGCTACGCTCATCTCGGTGCCTTTATTGCAATTGCCCGATTTTGATAAGATGTTTGAAGTTGAGTGTGATGCTAGTAAGGTTGGCATCGGGGTTGTTTTGATGCAAGAAGGTAAGCCCGTTGCTTATTTCAGTGAAAAGCTCAAAGGGGCAACTCTTAATTACTCAACTTATGATTTGGAGTTGTACGCCCTTGTTAGAGCTTTGGGAAATTGGCAACATTATTTGTGGCCTAAGGAGTTTGTGATACGAACGGATCATGAGTCGTTGAAACACCTTAAGAGCCAAGACAAGTTGAATAGGCGTCATGCTAAGTGGATTGAGTTCATCGAGACTTTCCCTTATGTAATTCATTACAAAAGAGGAAAGGAAAATGTTGTTGCCGATGCCTTGTCTAGGAAGCATGTGCTTGTTGCTACCTTGTCTTCGAAATTGATGGGTTTTGAGAGCTTGCGGTTGTTGTATCCCGAGGATCCTACCTTTGCTCCTATTTTTAGGGAATGTGAAGAGTGGGGAAGGGACCGTTGGCTTAAGGAGAATGACCATTCCTCCTACTCTCGGTTCGATGGGTATTTGTTCAAAGAGAGGAGGTTGTTTGTTCCTTCTAGTTCTTGGAGGGAATTATTTGTGAGGGAGGCCCATGACGGAGGCCTCATGGGGCACTTTGGGGTAGACAAGACCCTCGGAATCTTAGAGGAAAACTTCTATTGGCCCAAAATGCGCAAAGACGTCACTAAAATTTTTAGTCAATGCGTGGCCTGCCGGAGTGCGAAATCTCGTCTCCTACCTCAAGGATTATACACCCCACTCCCTACTTCCCTTAGACCTTGGTTGGACATTTCGATGGATTTTTTTTTGGGGCTGCCAAGGACTAGAAAGGGCCGAGATAGCATTTTTGTTATTGTTGATAGATTCTCTAAAATGGCTCATTTTATTCCATGTGCTAAAATCAAGGATGCTCGTAGTGTAGCTTCATTATTTGTTGAACATGTTGTAAAGCTTCACGGGGTACCGAGGACTATTGTGAGCGATAGGGACTCCAACTTCCTAAGTCTCTTTTGGAAGTCCATGTGGGGTAGGCTTGGAACGAAGTTACTTTTCTCCACGTCTTGCCACCCACAAACCGATGGCCAAACGGAGGTAGTAAATAGAACCTTAGGGTCTATGCTACGTTCTATGGTTAAGGGTAAACTGACTTAATGGGAAGATCACCTACCCTTGGTGGAATTTGCATACAATCGGGTAATACATTCGAGCACGGGAATGACTCCCTTTGAATGTGTTTACGGCCTGAATCCCCTTACCCCTTTAGATCTCACTCCTTTGTCTAGTGATCTCATGAACAGCTTAGATGGAAATAAAAGAGCCGAGGCAATGAAGAAAATGCATGAGACGGTGCGGATCAAGCTTGAAAAGAAGAACCAAGAGGTTGCAAAAAGGGTAAACAAAGGGAGAAGGAGGCTTGTGCTTGAACCCGGAGATTGGGTGTGGGTGCATCTTCGAAAGGATCGGTTTCCAGCTCAAAGTAAGTCCAAATTGCTGCCAAGGGGTGATGGCCCTTTCCAAGTACTTGAGAGAATCAATGACAACGCCTACAAGATTGACCTTCCACCGGAATATCAAGTGCACAACACTTTCAACGTTGGTGATCTCTCCCTCGTGGATGCGGTTGAAGATGAGCAAATGCTGAATTTGAGGTCAAATTCCTCTCAAGATGGAGAGGATGATACGGTTGGGGCAGCCTCCACAGGTACACGGCCTTTCACACGAATCCAAGCTCGGGAATTACAAGAACTCCAAGCCTTGTTCATGCAAATGGCCGTGTGTGAGTTGGGGATTGAACCAACCAAGGACCAAAACGTTTTTATGTGTGAAGAGAGGTCTTAATGTGTAATAAACTACTCTTCAAGGTTGGCACAAGAAGCAAGGGCGGATGGGTCATTTTACCCCTTTTGTTTGTAGTATAAGTAGAACATGTTAGAGAGTTATTTCTTAGTTTTTGAATGCTGATTCTTGTAACCTAAAAACACTAAACATTTCACTCTCTCTCTCACTCTTAGAAGCCGCCCCAATTATCTCACAAGTAGAGGGATACTTGTTTTGTCTCTTTGGCTAGAAACAAGGGTTTTGAGGTCGTTGAGTGCCTCTTGGTCCTCGTAAGAACTTGGTGTTTATATTCATTAGACTTAGGGTCCTCTCTTGATGTTAGTGTTCTTAGTTTCTTGAATGTTATATGTCAAGTTATCTATCTTTCTTTATCTTGTTGTTGTTGTTGATTTTGTTATCTTAAAGTCTAGTGAAGCCGTGTGGGGCTCTTTTCGATTCACTAGCATTGTTGTCTCTCTTGTTGTTCTTGTGTTGTTGGACTGGAATCCGAGCCTACTTGAAGCTCTTGGTGTTATTGGTTTGATTTTGTATCATTGGTGTTGTTGGTTTGATTTTGTATCAGAGAGAGACGTAGGCATCAACACCATCAAGTTGAGCCTACCCATCTTTAAGGGTGAAAGTGACCCCGAGACCTACTTAACTTGGGAATCGGCTTGTGACAAAGTTTTCCAAGTTAATGACAACTCGGAAGAAAAGAAGAGTTTCTACGCTATAGCTCACCTCGAGGGCTATGCTAACACTTGGTGGGTGTATGTTAAACGATTTGGTAATGAATTAGTTGATGGGCAGCCACCACCTTGGTATCGGTTGAGGTATTTTATGAAACAACGATACCTTCCCGAGAGATATCGTCATGAGTTGCTTGCTAGATTATATGGCTTGCGGCAAGGAGGCATGAGTGTGATGGCCTATTTTGATGAGTTCCAACAACTCATGTTGAAACTTGATCATCGTGGGGAGCAAATATGTCACGACATCATCTGGTTCAAGTGTGGGTTGAACAAAGAGATCTCCACTCATTTGACCCTTCACCGGTTTGAAACCATTGACGGTATATTCCAAGCGGCCCTTGAGATTGAAAGGGAACTTAAGGAGAGATCATCCTTCAAGGCAAGGGTACAAACCCCCTCGGGTTGGCCCAAAAACAAGGACCAACCCGCCCCTACGAAGCTGCCCGAGTCCAAGATAGACTCTATTCGAAGTTGGCCGACCCCTAAAACTATTGGAGAAATCCAAATTTTCCACGGGTTGGCAAGCTTTTATAGGAGGTTTGTCAAAGGATTTAGTTCCATATCAGCCCCCTTGACCGAGGTAATTAGAAAGGACGGACCCTTTAAATGGGGTGATGAGCAGGCTAGGGCTTTTGAGGCCTTGAAAGCTACGCTCATCTCGGCGCCTTTATTGCAATTGCCCGATTTTGATAAGATGTTTGAAGTAGAGTGTGATGCTAGTAAGGTTGGCATCGGGGCTGTTTTGATGCAAGAAGGTAAGCCCGTTGCTTATTTCAGTGAAAAGCTCAAAGGGGCAACTCTTAATTACTCAACTTATGATTTGGAGTTGTACGCCCTTGTTAGAGCTTTGGGAAATTGGCAACATTATTTGTGGCCTAAGGAGTTTGTGATACGAACGGATCATGAGTCGTTGAAACACCTTAAGAGCCAAGACAAGTTGAATAGGCGTCATGCTAAGTGGATTGAGTTCATCGAGACTTTCCCTTATGTAATTCATTAAAAAAGGGGAAAGGAAAATGTTGTTGCCGATGCCTTGTCTAGGAAGCATGTGCTTGTTGCTACCTTTGTCTTCGAAATTGATGGGTTTTTAGAGCTTGCGGTTGTTGTATCCCGAGGATCCTACCTTTGCTCCTATTTTTAGGGAATGTGAAGAGTGGGGAAGGGACCGTTGGCTTAAGGAGAATGACCATTCCTCCTACTCTCGGTTCGATGGGTATTTGTTCAAAGGGAGGAGGTTGTGTGTTCCTTCTAGTTCTTGGAGGGAATTATTTGTGAGGGAGGCCCATGACGGAGGCCTCATGGGGCACTTTGGGGTAGACAAGACCTTCGGAATCTTAGAGGAGAACTTCTATTGGCCCAAAATGCGCAAAGACGTCACTAAAATTTGTAGTCAATGCGTGGCCTGCCGGAGTGCGAAATCTCGTCTCCTACCTCAAGGATTATACACCCCACTCCCTACTCCCCTTAGACCTTGGTTGGACATTTCGATGGATTTTGTTTTGGGGCGGCCAAGGACTAGAAAGGGCCGAGATAGCATTTTTGTTATTGTTGATAGATTCTCTAAAATGGCTCATTTTATTCCATGTGCTAAAACCGAGGATGCTCGTAGTGTAGCTTCATTATTTGTTGAACATGTTGTAAAGCTTCACGGGGTACCGAGGACTATTGTGAGCGATAGGGACTCCAAGTTCCTAAGTCTCTTTTGGAAGTCCATGTGGGGTAGGCTTGGAACGAAGTTACTTTTCTCCACGTCTTGCCACCCACAAACCGATGGCCAAACGGAGGTAGTAAATAGAACCTTAGGGTCAATGCTACGTTCTATGGTTAAAGGTAAACTGACTTCATGGGAAGATTACCTACCCTTGGTGGAATTTGCATACAACCGGGTAATACATTCGAGCACGGGAATAACTCCCTTTGAATGTTTTTACGGCCTGAATCCCCTTACCCCTGTAGATCTCACTCCTTTGTCTAGTGATCTCATGACCAGCTTAGATGGAAATAAAAGAGCCGAGGCAATGAAGAAAATGCATGAGACGGTGCGGATCAAGCTTGAAAAGAAGAACCATGAGGTTGCAAAAAGGGTAAACAAAGGGAGAAGAAGGCTTGTGCTTGAACCCGGAGATTGGGTGTGGGTGCATCTTCGAAAGGATCGGTTTCCAGCTCAAAGGAAGTCCAAATTGCTGCCAAGGGGTGATGGTCCTTTCCAAGTACTTGAGAGAATCAATGACAACGCCTACAAGATTGACCTTCCACCGGAATATCAAGTGCACAACACTTTCAACGTTGGTGATCTCTCCCTCGTGGATGCGGTTGAAGATGACCAAATGCTGAATTTGAGGTCAAATTCCTCTCAAGATGGAGAGGATGATACGGTTGGGGCAGCCTCCAAAGGTACACGGCCTTTCACACGAAGCCAAGCTCGGGAATTACAAGAACTCCAAGCTTTGTTCATACAAATGGCCGTGTGTGAGTTGGTGATTGAACCAACCAAGGACCTAAACGTTTTTATGTGTGAAGAGAGGTCTTAATGTGTAATAAACTACTCTTCAAGGTTGGCACAAGAAGCAAGGGCGGATGGGTCATTTTACCCCTTTTGTTTGTAGTATAAATAGAACATGTTGGAGAGTTATTCCTTAGTTTTTGAATGCTGATTTTGTAACCTAAAAACACTAAACATTTCTCTCTCTTTTCCACTCTTAGAAGCCGCCCCTATTATCTCACAAGTAGAGGGATACTTGTGTTGTCTCTTTGGCTAGAAACAAGGGTTTTGAGGTTGTTGAGTGCCTCTTGGTCCTCGTAAGAACTTGGTGTTTATATTCATTAGACTTAGGGTCCTCTCTTGATACGGGACAAATGGCCTTCTTATCTTTTGATGACATTTTTGGAGGCCAACACATAGAGACTCAAGACTTGGTCACCTCGAGAAAATAAGAACATGCATGGAGGACCCGTTTTGAGCATAACTTAAAGCAATCTCGCGTGTAGAAGATTGCTTGGAGAATTTAAGGTTGAGGACTCACGGTTTTGGACCGTAATTAAGGGTATTTTGGACATTACACATGGTGTATTTACACACCATGGCCGCCCCTCTCATTAAGGGCAAAGTGGTCTTGTTATCTTCATTTGTAATATATTATAAATAGGCCCCCTTAGTCTTATTTTCACTAGATTTGAAAGGATGAAGAATTGAAAGACATAACTTCTCTCTTTGAGAGTGTAACACCCTTAGTTGTAGGACTTGGAAAAGTCATCTTTAGCATAGGTCTTGGAAAAGCCAATATTGATCTTTGCTTGGAAACGGTAGATCTTGAGGCGAGTTCAATCCCTTGGTGGTCACCGTAAGAGTGTGGTTTTGATTGTTACATTCATTAGGGGTTAGTGTTGAAATACACTTGGTTCTTAATCTTGTAATAATCTTGGTCTCACTATCTATCTTTATTTTTCTTGCAAATCGTGTATGTGTTGTGTAGTGGACTGTTTTGGGGTCTTCGTTGAATCCGAAACTTGTATTATTGTTGTTCATCTTGTTCATCACGTTTTGTAACTGTTTTGGTGTTAAAATATACTCTTGTATCTTGTATTCTTGTTGTTGGTAGCGAATCCGAGTGAGGTCTCCATCTTGGTCCTCGAATCCTTAAGATTAGTGGACTGATTTGGTGTTTGTTTCGTGCTTCCCTTATCGTTCCCGTATCATTTGGTATCAAAGCATGGCTTGATATTGTTCCTACAAGATCAATCTTGGGCTTGCTTGTTAGAAAATTCAAAAAAAAAAAAAGGGAAAGTGTTAAAAACTGAAAAAAAAAAATCAAAAGGAAGCAAATCTGTCCATTTTGTGTTCTTGGCCGAAATTGTGTTATTGTTGTGTCTTGGCCGAGATTTTTACTTGTTTTGTTGTTTCTAGTGTTAGTTTTCTTCATCTCTAACACTCTTTAGTCTAAATCTAAGTTTGAGGTTACATTGTTGGTGTTGTATACGTGAACTTGGACTTGGCCGATTTGTTGTTGAACATTGTTGTGGTGGACAGTTTTGGCCTTGTGGCTTTCATCTTGTTGTTGTTATAAGCTTGGCCACGTGATATTGTTGTTAATTGGTGGACTGAGAACCATTTTGTTGAAGGTGTAGTTGTCTTGGCCAAGTGTTGGAGATATTGTTATTGTGGAATTTGGGAGTGGCCGTGTGAAAATTGTTGGTGTTCTTGGAGATTATTGTTGTAGTTCTTGGTGTTGTTGTTGTTGTTCTTGATGTTCATCACCACCTTCATATATTGTTGAAGATAAAGTGAATGTTAAATCTAAAAAGTTGAAGGAAAAGGGTGTATTATTTGTTAGTCTTGAAAGACACTACAACCAACAAAGACCTATCAATCAAGTCTCAACCACTTTCCAACACTTTTCCATGATTTAAGGATCCATGTTTTAAGGAGAAGTACAATAAAGTCAAGTCTTGAAAACTTGAAATTGAAAAGGGCTCCAAGACTTGTTTTAATTTCCCTCCTTAAACAAATTCCACCAAAGTCCAAATTGAAAAATTGACCAAGACTTGAAATTGGACAACAAAAGTTGTGTGGGACCGAAACCAATACGTGACTTCCATGTCATCACTGCTACTGTTCACGCAATATTTCCGAGCTCAAAATTTTAGATTCTTAGTTTCATCTTATTGTTTCATTAGTTTCATGTCTTGATTCTAGAATTAATTAACAACTAGTAATCACCTACTTAGTTGTAGATTAATTATTGAATCCGTTTCTTCGTGTCTTCGTTGTTTGTGTGCTTTTCTCATTTTTAACTCGTAGTAACTTCTTTGTTTCAAGTTCGTAAGTGAATTTTATTTTTGTGTCTTGAGTCGATCAAACAAGAATCTATTCCGGCCACCAAGTAGAATTGACATCCTATTGACTACCGGAGTATAAACAACCTTTCAATATTTGCCGCTCCAATTGTGAGAATCACAAAGGTGAGTGAATACGAGTGTTAGTGAGAAGTTTTTACTACTAATCTTGTTTGTTCATTTTGTAGGTTTAAAAGGTGATATAAGGGGAATATGTCTTCGATAGCCGGGGATTATTGTGACTACAACATGGGAGACTATGATTGTAGTGAAGGGTTTTATGGCTACGAAGTTGAGGGAGATTGCGGAGGCTATGAAAATAGCCATGATCGAGACTTGGGCAGATTTGAAAGTTACTGTTTTAAGGGAGAAAATGAGGTGAATGAAGTGCCTAGTGCTTATGGTAACTTTGGAGATGATGTAGGACCTCGTGATGGATCTTATGATGATGTTGGGGCATGTGAGGAGTCTTACACTTCTTACTCCGAACCTAGATTTGGTGTTAGGTATAACCCTTTTGTTTGCAAAGCTTATGAGAGCTATGATGAGGGTACACGTGAGGAGTATGAAGATCCATATTCTCCACCTTGTAGTACTTCTTATCAAAGTCGATATAGTGTGAATGGTTATACTAGCTCTAGTGGAGGTTGTCCAATGAGAAGAAGAGGGTATGCATCTCCAAAACTAAGGGGTACTCGTATGCCTTACAATGTAGATCCAAGAAGGAGTGTACACTCCGGAAAGGTGACCATGTGTGGGATACCGGGCTGCCTCATTGAGCTAAATGATAGGTACCATAGAAACTACATCGTTCCATCCATGGTTGACTACTTGGGGTTGTTTCGTGAGCCTTTACTTGTTCCATACTTCTTGGACGGGTTTAAGGTTACCGAGAGGGTCAAGGTTGTCTTCTCCCAATTTGAATACCATGAGGAGGTGTGGTGCGATATTCTTTCATTGACATACTGTCATGTATGCTTAGGTGCCAATTGGTTTACACAACATAGAGTTCCAAACGTGCAAAATTGGCCAAATATTATAAGAGACCAGTGGGGGAATCGCCTCGTGACTTACTTGCTACCTAAGCCACGAAGAGAAATGCCTACCTACTCCAATCCAAATTATTATGAGAGACAAAAGATTGAGATGAGTAAGGGAGTGCAGGGTGGTAATCCGAGAGTGGAAAAAGGAGAGGTTGTGTGGAGAAAAGTAAGAGGATTACCCCCAAACTATGCTAACATTGGTTGTCCTTCTATTTCTAAGGACATTTGTGTAGGTACCAACATGGCAAGCGAAGAAGAACAATACCAAAAGGAAGTTGCTGCCCAAACTTTTGGAGGACCTTCACACCATGACAAAGAAGAATCTACTCAAGGACTTCAAGGTAAAATGGCAAACTCTTACACTTTTGTACATGTGAATGATAATTGTGTAGCTAGTAGCCCATTGAGTGTGAGTTGTAGCTTGCCTATATGTGAGTGTATTGTTTCTTTGCCACTTGATGATGATGTACATGTTGTGAGTATGGATACACTAGTTGATCCTATTGATGACCGAATAGACTCTTCTTGTAAGATCGATTTATGTCCACCTAGTGTTGAAACCATTATGTTGAATGAAAGTACGTTATCTTCTGAAATTTGTGTTGATCAACTTATGTGTGAAAATTACCCACCACTTGAGGATGTGTATGATGTAATTAATGAACCTCAAGTATGTGATGATGTTGAAAATGTTGATCAAAGTGAGAATGAACCCGAGAGCTCTTCTTGGGGTAATGTTGTGTTTGAAACATCCTTGAAACTTGATGTTGATCATTTAGAGAGTGAGGAACTTGCTTGTTCCAAATCTGTCCGTGAGGTAGATCACACTCTTTTTATGTATAATGTCTTGTTTGAAGATGATTTAAACACTCCTAATGAACCTAGTGGTGAAAATGATGGTATAGCTTGCCTTGGAAGCTATAGCCTATATGCTAACCCACTATGGTGTGACAACATTTCTCCTAGAGAGGGAAATCTCTTCTTGGAAGATGAGAGAACTCTTAAGGGTAAGGAATGTGTAGTTGCGGAAGCTACTTCTTCTTCTATTTTGTGTGATTTCATTATTGAGAGTACTCATGGTGATTATTGGGAAACTAATAGTGAGTACACACATGAGAGCACCTTAGTAGAAGCCGATTTGAGTGATACCTTTCTCTACTCTCTATTTGCTTTGGATGATATGTATGTTATTGTAGAAAGTATGTCATTTAGTTTGGGTGTAGACCACGGGAAAGGGAAGTGTTGTCGAGACCCGTGTCTATGGCCACTTTTCCCATTTGACCCCGGTGCCAAATTTAGAAATGGTGATGCTGGTGCACCAAACTTGCTGCTTGGTCTACATGACAAGCAAAGTGGAACTCTTGATGTATCCTATAACCAAATCCTTTGTACATCTTTTATTGAGTTTTTAATATTCCTTTCAAAGGATTCTTGGTTATATTGCAAATATGTGCAACCTTGGCATGTTGAGATGATTTGTTATGCTAACCCTAACCCTCATGCCATGAGGAGTTTGCATTTGTTGGTCCTCTTTTCGGTTTTGCAAGGATTGGATTCGAGGTTGAATCCCTTTCAAGAAGGGGAGGATGATACGGGACAAATGGCCTTCTTATCTTTTGATGACATTTTTGGAGGCCAACACATAGAGACTAAAGACTTGGTCACCTCGAGAAAACAAGAACATGCATGGAGGACCCGTTTTGAGCATAACTTAAAGCAATCTCGCGTGTGGAAGATTGCTTGGAGAATTTAAGGTTGAGGACTCACGGTTTTGGACCGTAATTAAGGGTATTTTGGACATTACACATGGTGTATTTACACACCATGGCCGCCCCTCTCATTAAGGGCAAAGTGGTCTTGTTATCTTCATTTGTAATATATTATAAATAGGCCCCCTTAGTCTTATTTTCACTAGATTTGAAAGGATGAAGAATTGAAAGACATAACTTCTCTCTTTGAGAGTGTAACACCCTTAGTTGTAGGACTTGGAAAAGTCATCTTTAGCATAGGGCTTGGAAAAGCCAATATTTATCTTTGCTTGGAAACGGTAGATCTTGAGGCGAGTTCAATCCCTTGGTGGTCACCGTAAGAGTGTGGTTTTGATTGTTACATTCATTAGGGGTTAGTGTTGAAATACACTTGGTTCTTAATCTTTTAATAATCTTGGTCTCACTATCTATCTTTATTTTTCTTGCAAATCGTGTATGTGTTGTGTAGTGGACTGTTTTGGGGTCTTCGTTGAATCCGAAACTTGTATTATTGTTGTTCATCTTGTTCATCACGTTTTGTAACTGTTTTGGTGTTAAAATATACTCTTGTATCTTGTATTCTTGTTGTTGGTAGCGAATCCGAGTGAGGTCTCCATCTTGGTCCTCGAATCCTTAAGATTAGTGGACTGATTTGGTGTTTGTTTCGTGCTTCCCTTGTCGTTCCCGTATCATCTCTTGATGTAGGGTTCTTAGTTTCTTGAATGTTATATGTCAAGTTATCTATCTTTCTTTATCTTGTTGTTGTTGTTGATTTTGTTATCTTAAAGTCTAGTGAAGCCGTGTGGGGCTCTTTTCGATTCACTAGCATTGTTATCTATCTTGTTGTTCTTGTGTTGTTGGACTGAAAAACCGAAACTTAAACTTGTTGTTCTTGTGTTGTTGGACTGAAATCCGAGCCTACTTGAAGCTCTTGGTGTTGTTGGTTTGATTCCGTATCAGGTTGGCTTACCTACTGGTGGGTTATGGTAGATGCCATAATGACTTGAAGAAATAGGGTCGTGACACACTCTCACTCAATTGGCTACTAGCCACACAATAATTTTCCAAGTCTAATAAATGGTAGTACTTAGAATTTATAACTTGTAGCTCATAAAATGAAGTTTCTTCATCTTGATTAATATCATTGGAGCATAATATCTCCTATTCCAAGCCTTCCAAGTTCCTCATGGTTGGTCATATGTTCAAGATTGTCATTAGGCTTACCTCCAAGAACACCTAAATAAATATTAAGGCAACTAGAAAAAAAATAAGTTACAAGGGTTAGTATGAGGTCATGAAACCTCTCACATAACTCCATACTTTTTCTATTCTAGAGTTGTCACTTATCACACCTTAACTTCTCTCAAACTTGTGTCTTTCATTAAAGTTAGGACACGTTCCACGGATTCCATATAAAGATATAGGTGATCCCATTACATATAGTTTCCATTTTGGTGCACAAGGAGTGGATGTGTTGACTTCTACTTTATACTTCTCAGCACCAACATCACTAGGAGTATTTTACTTTGCCTCCAAAAGTAACTCCTTAGGTCCATATTCATGAGGAGTATTACCCTTTAATAGTCTTTCCAACTACTCAGGTGCCTTTTCAGTGATTAATTGAGTGATCTTTCCAATGTCCTTTTTCATTGAATTAAATATTTCTTTTGCTCATAAACTACTAGGATCCTTAATTAGAAGTAGTTCACTTGTATCTTCTTCTTTAAGAGATGTAGGTGGAAAGACAAATTTTCCATTGTAGTTCATGACATACTTGTACCAATCTTTTAATAAGAGATATTATGACTTTGGAACCATTCACGCCACAAATGTAGGTGACAAACATCTAAAAAGCCTAGACCGCACCATACCTCATCTTGATATTCTCTAAGTGAAATATATCTTTACTTGTTGGCTAACCCAAATCACTTATTTATCAAGGAATGGATCCTAAATTGTATGTAAAGGTAGTCTAAGATAGTCCACCACTTCATAGGATATGATATTGGCAAAACTTTGATCTTCAAGTACAAGATCAAATCCCAACACACCATTAACATTCACTCTAGTTCCATAACTTCGCCTCTTTAGGTCATGCCTTTCTTGGAACCTTGGATTCAATCTAACCTCAATAAACCTCTATGGGTTTGTGTTACCCTCCTAGAAGTAGTTAATTTACTTTTTCCTTGACCTGTATAATGACTTAAAATTGGTACCGCCCATACATCGTTACCTCTTTTACTAGGATAGGAAGTAGAACAAGACGAGGAAAAATATTGATACGGTTGGGGCAGCCTCCACAGGTACACGACCTTTCACACGAAGCCAAGCTCGGGAATTACAAGAACTCCAAGCTTTGTTCATGCAAATGGCCGTGTGTGAGTTGGTGATTGAACCAACCAAGGACCTAAACGTTTTTATGTGTGAAGAGAGATCTTAATGTGTAATAAACTACTCTTCAAGGTTGGCACAAGAAGCAAGGGCGGATGGGTCATTTTACCCCTTTTGTTTGTAGTATAAATAGAACATGTTAGAGAGTTATTCCTTAGTTTTTGAATGCTGATTTTGTAACCTAAAAACACTAAACATTTCTCTCTCTCTTCCACTCTTAGAAGCCGCCCCTATTATCTCACAAGTAGAGGGATACTTGTGTTGTCTCTTTGGCTAGAAACAAGGGTTTTGAGGTCGTTGAGTGCCTCTTGGTCCTCGTAAGAACTTGGTGTTTATATTCATTAGACTTAGGGTCCTCTCTTGATGTTAGGGTTCTTAGTTTCTTGAATGTTATATGTCAAGTTATCTATCTTTCTTTATCTTGTTGTTGTTGTTGATTTTATTATCTTAAAGTCTAGTGAAGCCGTGTGGGGCTCTTTTCGATTCACTAGCATTGTTATCTATCTTGTTGTTCTTGTGTTGTTGGACTGAAAACCGAAACTTAAACTTGTTGTTCTTGTGTTGTTGGAATGAAATCCGAGCCTACTTGAAGCTCTTGGTGTTGTTGGTTTGATTTTGTATCATTTGGTATCAAAGCGAGACCGGTTGTGTTCCAACATAACCCATCTTGGGCTAGTTCACGGCTTAAACAAACAACACCAAAAAGAAATTCTGAAAATCTGTCCATTAAAAGTTGAAACCAAGAATGATGTTGTATGTTTAGATCTAGGTGTTATTTTGCTTGTTTAGTGAGTTTCTAGTGTTGGTTTCTTTCTCACCAACACTAAGGTGTCTAGATCCAAAAGTTGAGCTTGAAAACTTGAACATTGTGTAGTGACTTGAAGTGGCCGAAAGTTGTATGTTGTTGATAACCAAAAGAAAAATCGGTGGTTGTGTGTTTATGTGCTAAAGAAGTTGATGAAGTTTGTTGAGGTGTTCATCTTTTGAACTTGTTCATCTTGTTCATCTTGTTGTGTGCTCAAGTTGTAAGACAAGCTATAAAGTTGTTGTGAAAGACTTGCACCCATCACCTTCTAGTCTTGTCAATCACTTTTCCCTAATTCAAGGAGCCTTGTTTTGTGGGATTAGTCAACCAAACCTCACTTTCTTGAGTTTGAAAAGGGGTGAAATACTACAAGATTTTATTTTTCCCACCAAAACACTTTGCAAACTATAACAAGTTGTGTGAATATTAACACAAAACAAAAAAAAAAAAAAGAACGTGTGGGACCATTGCATGCTGCCACGTCACTATAAGCTCAACTTAGGATATTCTTTGGTTGCTAATTGTTGATCCTTGGTTTCCCTTACTTGGTCCTAGAACTAATTAACAAACTAGTACGTTCCTACTAGGTTGTCAACTAGTTCCTTGAACCGTTTGTTCGTGTCAACGATTATTTGAGTGCTTTTATTCTTTTGAATGAATTGCTGATTTTTGACTCTAGTCCGGCAAGAATTCTTTGAGTCTTCAAACAAGAATCCATTCCGGATAAGAGCTTACTCATACCTTAAAAATTTCACGGTTACTAGCCAATTATACAACACTTGTGGAACACGAACTTGTGGTGAGCTAAAACGGATAATATCTTGACAATGGAAGGAGCTACGTCTCATAATGTGGATACTAATGCCCTTGATTCTATGAGGGTCACTCTTGAGGCCGTTACCCGGACACTTGAAAGGTTGAATTCGTAATTTGGGGCCGTGAGAGGGGACTTGGCAGCAATAAAGGGGGAAGTGTCGACTATTAGTGGGAGATTAGAACAAGTGGAGAGTCAAAGGAACTCTCGTCCTTCTACTCCTCTACATGTATCTACCAATGGTCATGATAGGACCTCCTCCGCAACCATCACCCCCGAAACAGTCCACCAAATGCTAAATGCACCCCAAGCTCCACTAAATACCGCAAGCCAAACTACCTATTTTCCTCCAAACCGAGACCCCACTAGACCACTACATTTCCAAGCCCCTCCAATTCTACAAGAGGGATTTGGACGCCAAGTACCTCCACTAAATCCGAACCCTCCATTCCAAGCTCCATTAACCCAAAGACCGCAAATTCCAAATCCTCCGAATCAAAACGGCCAAGGCCGACCAGCCCACATTGAAGGATACGGTAGAGAGGAGTATGAAGGAGATGGAGCCTTTGATGATGCTTATATGAGGGAGGAGGAGTTAAGAGGGGGTCGAGGAGAACCTAGGAGATACCGGGGGTATGGAGATAGGGGAAACCGACACCAAGAGAGAGATGTAGGCATCAACACCATCAAGTTGAGCCTACCCATCTTTAAGGGTGAAAGTGACCCCGAGACCTACATAACTTGGGAATCGGCTTGTGACAAAGTTTTCCAAGTTAATGACATCTCGGAAGAAAAGAAGAGTTGCTACGCTATAGCTCACCTCGAGGGATATGCTAACACTTGGTGAGAGTATGTTAAACGATTTGGTAATGAATTAGTTGATGGGCAGCCACCACCTTGGTATCGGTTGAGGTGTTTGATGAGACAACGATACCTTCCCGAGAGATATCGTCATGAGTTGCTTGCTAGATTATATGGCTTGCGTCAAGGAGGCAAGAGTGTGATGGCCTATTTTGACGAGTTCCAACAACTCATGTTGAAACTTGATCATCGTGGGGAGCAAATCAGTCACAACATCATCCGGTTCAAGTGTGGGTTGAACAAAGAGATCTCCACTCATTTGACCCTTCACCGGTTTGAAACCATTGACGGTATATTCCATGCGGCCCTTGAGATTGAAAGGGAACTTAAGGAGAGATCATCCTTCAAGGCAAGGGTACAAACCCCCTCGGGTTGGCCCAAAAACAAGGACCAACCCGCCCCTACGAAGCTGCTCGAGTCCAAAACAGTCCCTAAATTCCCTCCGAAACCGGAGGCTCACAAATATCCCAACCCAAAGGGGTTCCAATGCTTCAAGTGCCAAGGTTGGGGGCATAAGGCCAATGAATGTCCGAACCGGCGCAATGTGATCCTACGAGAAGGGAAAGTGTACTACCTTGGTGAGGAGGTGGTTTCCGAAAGGGGGGAGGATGAGGCCGAGCCTCAAGATAGAGAGGGAGCTGAAAATGGGCCGAATGATGATGAATTAGATGGTAGTGAAGATGTCTATCCACAAGAAGGGGAATGTGTGGTTCCAAACTTTGTGGTTAGACGTGTCATGATTAGTAAGGCGATAGATGACCCGAGTCAAAGGGAAAATCTATTCCATACTAAGTGTCTTGTAAAGGGGAGTGTGTGCACCTTGGTGATTGATAGTGGTAGTTGTACAAATGTTGCGAGCCATGCTATGGTAAATTTCTTGAAGCTACCAACTACACTACACACTAGTCCTTACAAGCTACAATGGTTGAACGATTATGGTGAGTTAAAGGTCTCAAGGCAATGTGTGATTCGGTTTAAGGTAGGAAACTACCACGATGAAGTGCTTTGTGACGTGATCCCAATGCAAGCATGTCACTTGTTGTTAGGTAGACCATGGCAATATGATAGGTCTACTAAACACGATGGGAGGTCCAACCGGTATACGCTTGAGAAGGATGGCCAAAAGGTCACACTTCATCCTCTTTCACCCTCCCAAGTAAATGAGTGGCATCAAAAGATGAGAGAGTTGAAGGGAAAGGGGAAGGAATCCGGAAAGGGAGAAAAGGGGGGGAATGCCGTAGGTGAGGAAGTAGGGACATCCGAGGCTTTCCCAACGACAAGGGAGATGGAAAACGTAGTGATGTTGGCTAGGAGGAAAGAACTCTTCGTGGACCATGATGAAAACAAGCCGATGTTACTTCTGGCCCATTGTTTTAATACTAACCCCACTAATTCTTCCATTTCCCCTTTGATTTCTTGTGTGTTGCAGGAGTATGAAGATGTATTTCCTCAAGAACTTCCGCAAGGATTGCCCCCACTTCGGGGAATTGAGCACCAAATTGATTTGGTGCCGGGTTCACAACTTCCAAACAAACCGGCCTATAGGATCAATCCCATGGACACTAAGGAGCTTGAAAGACAAGATGAGGAGCTTCTCAACAAGGGATACATCAAGGAAAGCATGAGTCCGTGTGCTGTTCCGGTGCTTTTGGTACCGAAGAAGGACGGAACTTGGCGCATGTGCGTCGATTGTAGAGCCATCAACAAAATCACTATAAGGTATCGTCATCCAATCCCTAGACCAGATGATATGTTAGATGAGCTCCACGGATCTTGTTTGTTTTCTAAAGTGGACCTTAGGAGTGGCTATCACCAAATTCGCATGCAACCCGGTGATGAGTGGAAGACCGCATTCAAGACCAAATTCGGTCTATATGAGTGGCTGGTCATGCCCTTCGGCCTTACCAATGCTCCTAGCACCTTTATGAGGCTAATGAATCATGTAATGAAGCCTTATATTGGAAAGTTTGTGGTGGTTTACTTTGATGATGTGTTGGTATATAGTAAATCTATTGATGATCATGTAATGCATTTGAGATGTGTGTTTGATGTGCTCCGAAAGGAGAAGCTGTATGCCAACATGGAGAAGTGTTCTTTTGGTGTTGATAAGGTTATATTCTTGGGTTTTGTCGTGAGCTCAAGGGGTGTGGAAGTGGACGATTCCAAGATAGACTCTATTCGAAGTTGGCCGACCCCTAAAACTATTGGAGAAATCCGAAGTTTCCACGGGTTGGCAAGCTTTTATAGGAGGTTTGTCAAAGGATTTAGTTCCATAGCAGCCCCCTTGACCGAGGTAATTAGAAAGGACGGACCCTTTAAATGGGGTGATGAGCAGGTTAGGGCTTTTGAGGCCTTGAAAGCTACGCTCATCTCGGCGCCTTTATTACAATTGCCCGATTTTGATAAGATGTTTGAAGTAGAGTGTAATGCTAGTAAGGTTGGCATCGGGGCTGTTTTGATGCAAGAAGGTAAGCCCGTTGCTTATTTCAGTGAAAAGCTCAAAGGGGCAACTCTTAATTACTCAACTTATGATTTGGAGTTGTACGCCCTTGTTAGAGCTTTGGGAAATTGGCAACATTATTTGTGGCCTAAGGAGTTTGTGATACGAACGGATCATGAGTCGTTGAAACACCTTAAGAGCCAAGACAAGTTGAATAGGCGTCATGCTAAGTGGATTGAGTTCATCGAGACTTTCCCTTATGTAATTCATTACAAAAGAGGAAAGGAAAATGTTGTTGCCGATGCCTTGTCTAGAAAGCATGTGCTTGTTGCTACCTTGTCTTCGAAATTGATGGGTTTTTAGAGCTTGCGGTTGTTGTATCCCGAGGATCCTACCTTTTCTCCTATTTTTAGGGAATGTGAAGAGTGGGGAAGGGACCGTTGGCTTAAGGAGAATGACCATTCCTCCTACTCTCGGTTCGATGGGTATTTGTTCAAAGGGAGGAGGTTGTGTGTTCCTTCTAGTTCTTGGATGGAATTATTTGTGAGGGAGGACCATGACGGAGGCCTCATGGGTCACTTTGGGGTAGACAAGACCTTCGGAATCTTAGAGGAGAACTTCTATTGGCCCAAAATGCGCAAAGACGTCACTAAAATTTGTAGTCAATGTGTGGCCTGCCGGAGTGCGAAATCTCGTCTCCTACCTCAAGGATTATACACCCCACTCCCTACTCCCCTTAGACCTTGGTTGGACATCTCGATGGATTTTGTTTTGGGGCTGCCAAGGACTAGAAAGGGCCGAGATAGCATTTTTGTTATTGTTGATAGATTCTCTAAAATGGCTCATTTTATTCCATGTGCTAAAACCGAGGATGCTCGTAGTGTAGCTTCATTATTTGTTGAACATATTGTAAGGCTTCACGGGGTACCGAGGACTATTGTAGGCGATAGGGACTCCAAGTTCCTAAGTCTCTTTTGGAAGTCCATGTGGGGTAGGCTTGGAACGAAGTTACTTTTCTCCACGTCTTGCCACCCACAAACCGATGGCCAAATGGAGGTAGTAAATAGAACCTTAGGGTCTATGCTACGTTCTATGGTTAAAGGTAAACTGACTTAATGGGAAGATCACCTACCCTTGGTGGAATTTGCATACAACCGGGTAATACATTCGAGCACGGGAATAACTCCCTTTGAATGTGTTTACGGCCTGAATCCCCTTACCCCTTTAGATCTCACTCCTTTGTCTAGTGATCTCATGACAAGCTTAGATGGAAATAAAAGAGCCGAGGCAATGAAGAAAATGCATGAGACGGTGCGGATCAAGCTTGAAAAGAAGAACCAAGAGGTTGCAAAAAGGGTAAACAAAGGGAGAAGAAGGCTTGTGCTTGAACCCGGAGATTGGGTGTGGGTGCATCTTCGAAAGGATCGGTTTCCAGATCAGAGGAAGTCCAAATTGCTGCCAAGGGGTGACGGTCCTTTCCAAGTACTTGAGAGAATCAATGACAACGCCTACAAGATTGACCTTCCACCGGAATATCAAGTGCACAACACTTTCAACGTTGGTGATCTCTCCCTCGTGGATGCGGTTGAAGATGACCAAATGCTGAATTTGAGGTCAAATTCCTCTCAAGATGGAGAGGATGATACGGTTGGGGCAGCTTCCACAGGTACACGGCCTTTCACACGAAGCCAAGCTCGGGAATTACAAGAACTCCAAGCTTTGTTCATGCAAATGGCCGTGTGTGAGTTGGTGATTGAACCAACCAAGGACCTAAACGTTTTTATGTGTGAAGAGAGGTATTAATGTGTAATAAACTACTCTTCAAGGTTGGCACAAGAAGCAAGGGCGGATGGGTCATTTTACCCCTTTTGTTTGTAGTATAAATAGAACATTTTAGAGAGTTATTCCTTAGTTTTTGAATGATGATTTTGTAACCTAAAAACACTAAACATTTCTCTCTCTCTTAAACTCTTAGAAGCCGCCCCTATTATCTCACAAGTAGAGTGATACAAAATCAAACCAACAACACCAAGGCTTCAAGTAGGCTCGGATTTCAGTCCAACAACACAAGAACAACAAGATAGATAACAATGCTAGTGAATCGAAAAGAGCCCCACACGGCTTCACTAGACTTTAAGATAACAAAATCAACAACAACAACAAGATAAAGAAAGATAGATAACTTGACATATAACATTCAAGAAACTAAGAACCCTAACATCAAGAGAGGACCCTAAGTCTAATGAATATAAACACCAAGTTCTTACGAGGACCAAGAGGTACTCAACGACCTCAAAACCCTTGTTTCTAGCCAAAGAGACAACACAAGTATCCCTCTACTTGTGAGATAATAGGGGCGGCTTCCAAGAGTGAGAGAGAGAGAGAAATGTTTAGTGTTTTTAGGTTACAAAAATCAGCATTCAAAAACTAAGGAATAACTCTCTAACATGTTCTATTTATACTACAAACAAAAGGGGTAAAATGACCCATCCGCCCTTGCTTCTTGTGCCAACCTTGAAGAGTAGTTTATTACACATTAAGACCTCTCTTCACACATAAAAACGTTTAGGTCCTTGGTTGGTTCAATCACCAACTCACACACGGCCATTTGCATGAACAAGGCTTGGAGTTCTTGTAATTCCCGAGCTTGGCTTCGTGTGAAAGGCCGTGTACTTGTGGAGGCTGCCCCAACCGTATCATCCTCTCCATCTTGAGAGGAATTTGACCTCAAATTCAGCATTTGGTCATCATCAACCGCATCCACGAGGGAGAGATCACCAACGTTGAAAGTGTTGTGCACTTGATATTCCGGTGGAAGGTCAATCTTGTAGGCGTTGTCATTGATTCTCTCAAGTACTTGGAAAGGACCATCACCCCTTGGCAGAAATTTGGACTTTCTTTGAGCTGGAAACCGATCCTTTCGAAGATGCACCCACACCCAATCTCCGGGTTCAAGCACAAGCCTTCTTCACCCTTTGTTTACCCTTTTTGCAACCTCTTGGTTCTTCTTTTCAAGCTTGATCCGCACCGTCTCATGCATTTTCTTCATTGCCTCGGCTCTATTATTTCCATCTAAGCTGGTCATGAGATCACTAGACAAAGGAGTGAGATCTAAAGGGGTAAGGGGATTCAGGCCGTAGACACATTCAAAGGGAGTCATTCCCGTGCTCGAATGTATTACCCGGTTGTATGCAAATTCCACCAAGGGTAGGTGATCTTCCCATGAAGTCAGTTTACCTTTAACCATAGAACGTAGAATAGACCCTAAGGTTCTATTTACTACCTCTGTTTGGCCATCGGTTTGTGGGTGGCAAGACGTGGAGAAAAGCAACTTCGTTCCAAGCCTACCCCACATGGACTTCCAAAAGAGACTTAGGAACTTGGAGTCCCTATCGCTCACAATAGTCCTCGGTACCCCGTGAAGCTTTACAACATGTTCAACAAATAATGAAGCTACACTACGAGCATCCTCGGTTTTAGCACATGGAATAAAATGAGCCATTTTAGAGAATCTATCAACAATAACAAAAATGCTATCTCGGCCCTTTCTAGTCCTTGGCAGCCCCAAAACAAAATCCATCGAAATGTCCAACCAAGGTCTAAGGGGAGTAGGGAGTGGGGTGTATAATCCTTGAGGTAGGAGACGAGATTTCGCACTCCGGCAGGCCACGCATTGACTATAAATTTTAGTGACGTCTTTGCGCATTTTGGGCCAATAGAAGTTCTCCTCTAAGATTCCTAGGGTCTTGTCTACCCCAAAGTGCCCCATGAGGCCTCCGTCATGGGCCTCCCTCACAAATAATTCCCTCCAAGAACTAGAAGGAACACACAACCTCCTCCCTTTGAACAAATACCCATCGAACCGAGAGTAAGAGGAATGGTCATTCTCCTTAAGCCAACGGTCCCTTCCCCACTCTTCACTTTCCCTAAAAATAGGAGCAAAGGTAGGATCCTCGGGATACAACAACCGCAAGCTCTCAAAACCCATCAATTTCGAAGACAAGGTAGCAACAAGCACATGCTTCCTAGACAAGGCATCGGCAACAACATTTTCCTTTCCTCTTTTGTAATGAATTACATAAGGGAAAGTCTCGATGAACTCAATCCACTTAGCATGACGCCTATTCAACTTGTCTTTGCTCTTTCGGTGTTTCAACGACTCATGATCCGTTCGTATCACAAACTCCTTAGGCCACAAATAATGTTGCCAATTTCCCAAAGCTCTAACAAGGGCGTACAACTCCAAATCATAAGTTGAGTAATTAAGAGTTGTCCCTTTGAGCTTTTCACTGAAATAAGCAACGGGCTTACCTTCTTGCATCAAAACAGCCCCGATGCCAACCTTACTAGCATCACACTCTACTTCAAACATCTTATCAAAATCGGGCAATTGCAATAAAGGCGCCGAGATGAGCATAGCTTTCAAGGCCTCAAAAGCCCTAGCTTGCTCATCACCCCATTTAAAGGGTCCGTCCTTCCTAATTACCTCGGTCAAGGGGGCTGCTATGGAACTAAATCCTTTGACAAACCTCCTATAAAAGCTTGCCAACCCGTGGAAACTTCAGATTTCTCCAATAGTTTTAGGGGTCGGCCAACTTCGAATAGAGTCTATCTTGGAATCGTCCACTTCCACACCCCTTGAGCTCACGACAAAACCCAAGAATATAACCTTATCAACACCAAAAGAACACTTCTCCATGTTGGCATACAGCTTCTCCTTTCGGAGCACATCAAACACACATCTCAAATGCATTACATGATCATCAATAGATTTACTATATACCAACACATCATCAAAGTAAACCACCACAAACTTTCCAATATAAGGCTTCATTACATGATTCATTAGCCTCATAAAGGTGCTAGGAGCTTTGGTAAGGCCGAAGGGCATGACCAGCCACTCATATAGACCGAATTTGGTCTTGAATGCGGTCTTCCACTCATCACCGGGTTGCATGCGAATTTGGTGATAGCCACTCCTAAGGTCCACTTTAGAAAACAAACAAGATCCGTGGAGCTCATCTAACATATAATCTAGTCTAGGGATTGGATGACGATACCTTATAGTGATTTTGTTGATGGCTCTACAATCGACGCACATGCGCCAAGTTCCGTCCTTCTTCGGTACCAAAAGCACCGGAACAGCACACGGACTCATGCTTTCCTTGATGTATCCCTTGTTGAGAAGCTCCTCATCTTGTCTTTCAAGATCCTTAGTGTCCATGGGATTGCTCCTATAGGCCGGTTTGTTTGGGAGTTGTGAACCCGGCACCAAATCAATTTGGTGCTCAATTCCCCGAAGTGGGGGCAATCCTTGCGGAAGTTCTTGAGGAAATACATCTTCATACTCCTGCAACACACAAGAAATCAAAGGGGAAATGGAAGAATTAGTGGGGTTAGTATTAAAACAATGGGCCAAAAGTAACCTCGGCTTGTTTTCATCATGGTCCACGAAGAGTTCTTTCCTCCTAGCCAACATCACTACGTTTTCCATCTCCCTTGTCGTTGGGACAGCCTCGGATGTCCCTACTTCCTCACCTACGGCATTCCCCCCCTTTTCTCCCTTTTCGGATTCCTTCCCTTTTCCCTTCAACTCTCTCATCTTTTGATGCCACTCATTTACTTGGGAGGGTGAAAGAGGATGAAGTGTGACCTTTTGGCCATCCTTCTCAAGAGTATACCGGTTGGACCTCCCATCGTGTTTAGTAGACCTATCATATTGAAATGGTCTACCTAACAACAAGTGACATGCTTGCATTGGGATCACGTCACAAAGCACTTCATCGTGGTAGTTTCCCACCTTAAACCGAATCACACATTGCCTTGTGACCTTTAATTCACCACAATCGTTCAACCATTGTAGCTATTAAGGACTAGTGTGTAGTGTAGTTGGTAGCTTCAAGAAATTTACCATAGCATGGCTCGCAACATTTGTACAACTACCACTATCAATCACCAAGGTGCACACACTCCCCTTTACAAGACACTTAGTATGGAATAGATTTTCCCTTTGACTCGGGTCATCTATCGCCCTACTAATCATGACACGTCTAACCACAAAGTTTGGAACCACACACTCCCCTTCTTGTGGATAGACATCTTCACTACCATCTACTTCATCATCATTCGGCCCATTTTCAGCTCCCTCTCCATCTTGAGGCTCGGCCTCATCCTCCCCCCTTTCGGAAACCACCTCCTCACCAAGGTAGTACACTTTCCCTTCTCGTAGGATCACATTGCGCCGGTTCGGACATTCATTGGCCTTATGCCCCCAACCTTGTAACTTGAAGCATTGGAACCCCTTTGGGTTGGTATATTTGTGAGCCTCCGGTTTTGGAGGGAATTTAGGGACTATTTTGGACTCGTGCAGCTTCGTAGGGGCGGGTTGGTCCTTGTTTTTGGGCCAACCCGAGGGGGTTTGTACCCTTGCCTTGAAGGATGATCTCTCCTTAAGTTCCCTTTCAATCTCAAGGGCCGCTTGGAATATACCGTCAATGGTTTCAAACCGGTGAAGGGTCAAATGAGTGGAGATCTCTTTGTTCAACCCACACTTGAACCAGATGATGTCGTGACTGATTTGCTCCCCACCATGATCAAGTTTCAACATGAGTTGTTGGAACTCGTCAAAATAGGCCATCACACTCTTGCCTCCTTACCGCAAGCCATATAATCTAGCAAGCAACTCATGACGATATCTCTCGGGAAGGTATCGTTGTCTCATCAAATACCTCAACCGAAACCAAGGTGGTGGCTGCCCATCAACTAATTCATTACCAAATCGTTTAACATACTCCCACCAAGTGTTAGCATAGCCCTCGAGGTGAGCTATAGCGTAGCAACTCTTCTTTTCTTCCGAGATATCATTAACTTGGAAAACTTTGTCACAAGCCGATTCCCAAGTTAAGTAGGTCTCGGGGTCACTTTCACCCTTAAAGATGGGTAGGCTCAACTTGATGGTGTTGATGCCTACGTCTCTCTCTTGGTGTCGGTTTCCCCTATCTCCATACCCCCGGTATCTCCTAGGTTCTCCTCGACCCCCTCTTAACTCCTCCTCCCTTATATAAGCATCATCAAAGGCTCCATCTCCTTCATACTCCTCTCTACCGTATCCTTCAAAGTGGGCTGGTCGGCCTTGGCTGTTTTGATTCGGAGGATTTGGAATTTGCGGTCTTTGGGTTAATGGAGCTTGGAATGGAGGGTTCGGATTTAGTGGAGGTACTTGGCGTCCAAATCCCTCTTGTGGAATTGGAGGGGCTTGGAAATGTAGTGGTCTAGTGGGGTCTCGGTTTGGAGGAAAATAGGTAGTTTGGCTTGCGGTATTTAGTGGAGCTTGGGGTGCATTTAGCATTTGGTGGACTGTTTCGGGGGTGATGGTTGCGGAGGAGGTCCTATCATGACCATTGGTAGATACATGTAGAGGCGTAGAAGGACGAGAGTTCCTTTGACTCTCCACTTGTTCTAATCTCCCAGTAACAGTCGACACTTCCCCCTTTATTGCTGCCAAGTCCCCTCTCACGGCCCCAAATTCCGAATTCAACCTTTCAAGTGTCCGGGTAACGGCCTCAAGAGTGACCCTCATAGAATCAAGGGCATTAGTATCCACATTATGAGACGTAGCTCCTTCCATTGTCAAGATATTATCCGCTTTAGTTCACCACAAGTTCGTGTTCCACAAGTGTTGTATAATTGGCTAGTAACCGTGAAATTTTAAGGTATGAGTAAGCTCTTATCCGGAATGGATTCTTGTTTGAAGACTCAAAGAATTCTTGCCGGACTAGAGTCAAAAATCAGCAATTCATTCAAACGAATAAAAGCACTCACATAATCGTTGACACGAACAAACGGTTCAAGGAACTAGTTGACAACCTAGTAGGAATGTACTAGTTTGTTAATTAGTTCTAGGACCAAGTAAGGGAAACCAAGGATCAACAATTAGCAACCAAAGAATGTCCTAAGTTGAGCTTATAGTGACATGGCAGCATGCAATGGTTCCACACGTTCTTCTACTCCTTTTTATTTTGTGTTAATATTCACACAACTTGTTATAGTTTGCAAAGTGTTTTGGTGGGAAAAATAAAATCTTGTAGTATTTGAACCTTTTCAAACTCAAGAAAGTGAGGTTTGGTTGACTAATCCCACAAAACAAGGCTCCTTGAATTAGGGAAAAGTGATTGACAAGACTAGAAGGTGATGGGTGCAAGTCTTTCACAACAACTTTATAGCTTGTCTTACAACTTGAGCACACAACAAGATGAACAAGATGAACAAGTTCAAAAGATGATCACCTCAACAAAATTCATCAACTTCTTTAGCACATAAACACACAACCACCGATTTTTTTTTCTTTTGGTTATCAACAACATACAACTTTCGGCCACTTCAAGTCACTACACAATGTTCAAGTTTTCAAGCTCAACTTTTGTATCTAGACACCTTAGTGTTGGTGAGAAAGAAACCAACACTAGAAACTCACTAAACAAGCAAAATAACACCTAGATCTAAACATACAACATCATTCTTGGTTTCAACTTTTAATGGACAGATTTTTCAGAATTTCTTTTTGGTGTTGTTTGTTTAAGCCGTGAACTAGCCCAGATGGGTTATGTTGGAACACAACCGGTCTCGCTTTGATACCAAATGATACAAAATCAAACCAACAACACCAAGTCTTCAAGTAGGCTCGGATTTCAGTCCAACAACACAAGAACAACAAGATAGATAACAATGCTAGTGAATCGAAAAGAGCCCCACACGGCTTCACTAGACTTTAAGATAACAAAATCAACAACAACAACAAGATAAAGAAAGATAGATAACTTGACATATAACATTCAAGAAACTAAGAACCCTAACATCAAGAGAGGACCCTAAGTCTAATGAATATAAACACCAAGTTCTTACGAGGACCAAGAGGCACTCAACGACCTCAAAACCCTTGTTTCTAGCCAAAGAGACAACACAATTATCCCTCTACTTGTGAGCTAATAGGGGCGGCTTCCAAAAGTGAGAGAGAGAGAGAAATGTTTAGTGTTTTTAGGTTACAAAAATCAGCATTCAAAAACTAAGGAATAACTCTCTAACATGTTCTATTTATACTACAAACAAAAGGGGTAAAATGACCCATCCGCCCTTGCTTCTTGTGCCAACCTTGAAGAGTAGTTTATTACACATTAAGACCTCTCTTCACACATAAAAACGTTTAGCTCCTTGGTTGGTTCAATCACCAACTCACACACGGCCATTTTCATGAAGAAGGCTTGGAGTTCTTGTAATTCCCGAGCTTGGCTTCGTGTGAAAGGCCGTGTACTTGTGGAGGCTGCCCCAACCGTATCATAGAGGGATACTTGTGTTGTCTCTTTGGCTAGAAACAAGGGTTTTGAGGTCGTTGAGTGCCTCTTGGTCCTCGTAAGAACTTGGTGTTTATATTCATTAGACTTAGGGTCCTCTCTTGATGTTAGGGTTCTTAGTTTCTTGAATGTTATATGTCAAGTTATCTATCTTTCTTTATCTTGTTGTTGTTGTTGATTTTGTTATCTTAAAGTCTAGTGAAGCCGTGTGGGGCTCTTTTCGATTCACTAGCATTGTTATCTATCTTGTTGTTCTTGTGTTGTTGGACTGAAAACCGAAACTTAAACTTGTTGTTCTTGTGTTGTTGGAATGAAATCCGAGCCTACTTGAAGCTCTTGGTGTTGTTGGTTTGATTTTGTATCAAATATCCTACCTAACTTCCTCTCCTTCTATCATATCTTCTCCTCAGGGATTCATAGGACATATGGGGGAGAGAATTGTAGCTCATATCATCTTTATGGCTATAGTGTACAGCATGAGAACCTTTATTATCAATATAGTACTCACTACTAGGCTCTTCTACTGCTTTGATGTCATCATAAGAGTCATAAGTTATATTCACCTCATGTTCATCTTTGGAGTAGTAGTCCTCACCACCATATAAGTTATTACTATTTGTAACATCACATACTTATAGGACCCTTCATCACACTAATGATCCCCATCACTATTCTCACTAGAACCAACATAGCCCTAGTGTAAATTTTCACCACGTTAAGCACAAACTATTTCACTATAAAAATACTTACTAATGTCATCACCAAATATTTCAAAGTTACAAATGACATTCTTCCTTATATCACCTTGTACCTACCTGTAAAACAAGGAAACAACATTACTAGCAAAATTCCTCACACCTCTCATATTAGAAACTCACAACTTACCTTTGATGTGTCATGGAAACATGTCACTTTTGATGCTTAAAACAAAGAATTTATGCTTGGACTTAGGTTATTTTTGTAGATATGATGTCGTTTTGTGGTTGTTGCAGGTAAAATAGGTAAATAAAGTCTTGTAATAGAATTGGAAGAAAAATTTGTTTAAAAGATGAAATTTGTGCATCATACGAGTCACCTTACTAGTCTCAACATACCATATGGCTCATAGGTAGACTCATAAGGAAAACAGTAACAAAAGCCAAATATAAATAAAATGAAGCTACAACTGGAGCATACGAATCATAAGATGAGGCTACGAGTTTGGAGAAGTAGTCATCAAGAGAACAAAAAACAAATTTAGATTCCAAGTTGAAGTCACAGAAGAAGACGATTCAAAAGATCTATGTATGACTCATATTAACCAACTGTAAGAAGACCAATATCTAGAGCATGGAAAGACGAATGCCCAGGTGGTAATGAGTGAAGACCATAAGCCATATGGTCAACGTACCACTCATAAGAATGAGTCGTAAATACAACAAAAGCCTGAAGCCTTAGAAGATCATTCACTACAAAGCATATGACTAGGACATTACGACTCATAATAATACCTTCGAGCAGATGACGAGAGTCATACCTTGTGCCAACTTACTTTTCCTATTCCATTTTAATTAGGATTTTTGGGTTGTTGTTGTTTATTTCTTTTTATAAACGGACCTTACCCAGGGCTCTCACCTTACGTTATGGTCAGGGGTTGAGCTACACACCCCTAAGACTTATCATAAATAAATAAATAAATAAAAGTACAAGGAGGGGGACATAGACCTTACCTCTAATCCTATGGTGGCCCAAAGTAAACAAGTCTACTAAGGCCAATCGACTCATCACTGATACTATAAATGAAACCTAGATCTAAGCACCTAGAAGAGAGGACTCCTCTCAGTACAATATAATCTAGGAAAGCATAAATAAGGGAGACTCTCCCCTTACAAAGGAAAGGAAAAAACTCATATAAAAAGATTGTAAAATAGCCTATCATAATGAACCCTAGATGAAGAAGGAAAGACCAATGGTGAAACCAGCAAAGAAGCACTACAAATGAGTTACCAACTCCTCTAGTACAAATTCACAAAACTTCATGGTGGCTCTTTGATTCTCTTTATCTTTCTTTTTCTAAAATTGATCATACCAAGTTTGTCAAGCATGAAATGTCCTCTTGTTTCTTATGTAACTGCTGGAAATTAAAGTAGTGTTCAGAAGTATTATAATTATGACTTGATTTTAGGCAGAGAATAGGCTATAAAATTTGCTTCTTGGTAAGTATTCCTACAAGTAACCTTCTCCATATGTTCGATGATTCCTTTGATATTATCAAGAAAAGTTTAAAGTTTCCAAGGAGCTGTAGTATGTTGCTTGATCCACTTAACAATGAGTTCTGAATCGAGCTCTAAAATAACCTTTGTATAACCATTTTGTAAACACCAATTGAGACCAATACTAGTTGTTTCTATTTTGGCTTGATTGTTAGTTCTGAAGCCAAGAGGGCTGGCATATGCAAAAATAAGATCTCCATGATAATCTCTTACTACACCCCCAGATCCAATCCTACCGGGGTTGTCAAGCACACTACCATCTGTATTCAACTTCACCATGGAATTAGTAGGCTTGACCCAACTAACCTCTTGCACTATAGTCATTTAGTCGCACCCTTCTAAAAATATCACCATGTCTTTCCAATTTTGAGGCCAAGAGATGTAGGGAAAATTAATGATTAAAAGCATGGAAATATTCTTGAAGATCGGAAATTTCACTCTAGCCAAGTTTGATGTCTTGCCTCCATATTTCACCGCACATCTATTCTTTCATAATTTCCAGCAAATGAATATAGGGATAGCATGAAGAACTTGCTTATGAGCTTCATTTTTATGTCCAAGGATCCACCATCTCATTATCAAATTTATGAGAGGCATTGTGGTGTGATTAACCCCTAAGGATTTAGAGAAAAATTGCCAGATATTTCTTGCAAAATGACCACTAAAAATTATATGCTCAACTGTATAAGGTCCTGGATTATAACAAAAATGGAAATCTGATGGCTCATGTCCGAAAGAAGTAAACTTCTTATCAGTAGGTAATTTTCCTCTTAGTGGTCTCCATAAAATAAAAGAACACTTAAAAGGAACCTACTTATTCCAAGTATACCTATTTGTCATCATCTTACTTTTATGAGGTCTTATAGGGTCCCAAGTTGAAGAAACAATGAACTTAGCACTAGTAGTAGGCGACCAAATAGGTTGGTCAGCAACCCTATCTTGAAAATGAAATTGAGTTTCCGTGATCTCATGAACTATAACCAGAGGTAGAAGCTGATTGAGCCTTTCAATATCCCATTCACCTTGCACCCATAGATGATTAACTTTTATGTTATTAATCTCTAATAGGCTCTCCTATATAGTAATAAAGAAGACCAATACCTAGCCAATCATCCAACCCAAAGGAACAAGTACCAGATTTCATTCTCTAATGAATGTGATTTTCAGCAATTTGTTTGTTGTGCATCATGTGTTTCCAAACCAGTGAGTTACTAGTATTCTATTTCTTGACAACTGGATGAGATCTTTGACAATACTTTGCTCTAACAAAGTCACCCCACAAGGTATCTTTAGATCTAAAAATCCACCAGTACTTAAATTAAAGAGCTACACAAACATCGTTGAGGTGTCTAGTACCAACACCCCCTTTTTCAGTAGGTTAACTAAGATTTTTCCATGAGGACCAATGATATTTCTTCTTATTATCAGACCACCCTTATAAGAAATCAACAAACAAGCTCAAAATTTGTTTAAGAGTGGTATTAGTATGGACTACTACCGATAGAATATGAATAGGAAGAGACTGAAGCACATACTTAATAAGAGTTGCTCTACCCCTATAGCTATGAATTTTAGACTTCCAACCATTAATCCTTAATGCTAATTTAGAAACTAAACCAGAGTAATAGATGATTGGCATCCCAGGTAAGTAATTGGAATTATCTTCTGCTTGAAACCAATTTATTTCTTGATTCTATTGATGGTATTTGGAAATTCACTTGAGTGCACCATGAAGTGGCTTTTTTCTTTGTAAATAAGCTGGCCAAAAACCTGCTCATAATCAATAAGTACCTGCATAATAAGTCTCAAACTACCTCTTTTCTCAGATGTAAAGATTATTACATCATCTACAAAACTTAGATGATTAACTTGAGGACCTTTCTGCTTCATAGTGAAACCATGATACAACTGATGATTGTGTAAATTATTCAACATTCTTGAAAGAACTTCAGCTCCCAAGATAAATAAAGTCGGGGAAAGGGGGTCGCCTTTCTTTAAGCCTCTAGAAGAGTGGAAAAATACATGTCTTGATCCATTGACTATCACCAAATACCAATTGTTGGACATGGTTCTCCAAATCATATCAATAAGGATCTCACCGAAACCTATTGTGCTGAGCACCAAGCAAATAAAGGACCAAGAAACTCTATCGTAAGACTTTGCTATGTCTAGTTTAATCACAATATTACTCCCTTCATTAGGCTTCTTAATACTGTGTATGATCTCTTGTTCAAGTATAATATTTTTTGAGATGTTTCTTTCCTTAACAAATCCGAATTGGTTGGGAGAAATCAAGGTGGGCATAATAGGGGCTAGTCTAAGACTATTAAGCTTGGAAATAATCTTATTAGTGAATTTACTCAAACTTATGGCTCTAAACTCGGATAATTTATTAGGATGATCTACTTTTGAAAGTAATACCAAACACACATGAGAAAAGTACTTGGGCATAATGTGACCACAAAGGAAAAACCAGACCACTTGTAGCAAGTCATGCTTAATAATATGCCAGCAAGTTTGAAAAAATTTGTCGTTCATGCCATCTGGACCTGCTGCAGAATGAGGGCTCATAGAGAATACCACAGTCTTAAGCTTCTCTAAGGTAGGGTCTTGTTGGAGCATGTTATTCTGATCACCAGTCACCAACCTGGAGATACAGTTAAGTAATTCTTCTGGAACAACCTCCTCTTTTCCAGTAAAAATCCCTTGAAAATGGTCACACACTGCAGTAGCTACATCACTGTCACGTTATACCCATTCACCTTCATCATTCTTGACTTTATGTATAAATAACTTCTTCCTTCTTCCTCTGATTAAAGCTTGGAAGTATCTATAATTAGTATCACCATCCTTGAAGCATTGAAGTTGATCTTTTTACTTAAGAAGGGACTCTTCAAGTTTCAGAAATGTGACGTATTCAGTATTCAAATGATGCAAATTGATCCTATTCTATTCAGTACTATTAAAATTCAGCTCAGATTCTGCATTTTTTACCTTCTCCTCATACTCCCTAACTTTAGCATAAATGTCACCAAATTCCTTCTTGGACCAACGACTAAGAGTGTTGGCCAGCCTTTTAATTTTCTGATGGAAAGACCATATAGGATCTCCCTCACAAGGATTGTTCCAGCAATTCTCCATAGTTTTCAAGTAAGTCTTGTTCTCCACCCAGCAATTTAAAAATTTGAAGTACCTGATGTGATTTTCCTATCTATCTTGTATTTCCAATAAAATGGGACAATGATCTGAACCCACAAAAGAGAGATGAGTATTGGTAGTCAGAGGCATCTACTCTAGACAATCATTCGTGACTAAATCTCTATCCAATCTCTTCCAAATTCTGAAATTTATACATTATATATTGGACCAGGTGAACTTCTGTCCACTAAAACCAATATCTGAGAGACCACAAGCTTCAATAAACCCTATAAAATCAAAAACATTTCTCATAGTATAGGGAACACCCCTAAATTTTTCATATATAGTAGTGATCATGTTGAAATCACCTACAACACACCAAGGTATATTTAGAGAAGAAAAATACAACATTCTATCCCAAAGAGGCCTTCTCAAACTGTCTTGGCATTTTTTGCTTGTAAAATGCCATCATGTAGGTTTGACTCAACCCCACATGAGTGATAACACAAGTGATTTGTTTCTCATCAGATTCTACAATATCACAGTTACAGGCTGCCTTGTCCATTTTTAATTAAATTTTGAAATTTTGGAGCTGATAATTATTAAAAAAAAGGTTCAAGAATTGTAATAAGAGAGAGATGATGGATATTTATAAGAGGTTTGAGTCTTTCCATTTCCCCTTGGGTATTAATTCCCCATTATTCCAAATGTGTTTGCCAATCATAATAGACTCTTGGCTTGATACCTAGTGAGAACCCCCCTCTCACTGTTAGCAGGCGTGCTTGTAGAAGTACTTCTTGAGAATTTAGCTTTATTTTTCTTTCCTCTAAGGGATAATCCTTACATCTGGGTTGTTTTGAGATACTATTAATACCTTAGGGTAATTCCTTTATTAGGTTACATTCTCTTACATACACTTATAAATTTTTACATAGTTTGATCATTATGATTGTTTCTTGAGATTTTTGGGGTTTTATTCCATCCACAGAATATTACAGATCAATAGATGGAGCACTTACTAGTGGATTAAGTGGCTAAATTGGTGGAAGGAGGACTAGCCAGGCCACAACAAGTGGTCGAGCTTTGAGATAGAGTTCAGGGAGGAAAAGCTCCATTGAGCCCTGCATATTAGTATTTGAACCTATATGATGAAGAAGAGGATATGGGTTATGTTGAACCTACTGAGACAGGAGCCATCATTTCTCCTACTCTACCCCTAATGTTAAGTTTGACATTACTAGTGCAATGATCTTATTGTTGAACTTAAAGGGCATATTTTTGGGATCATCTACTGATGATGTAAACATACATCTTACTAATTTTACTAGGATCTATACGTCGTATACTATTCCAGGGGTATACCAAGAATCTTTGAGGTTGAGGTTATTCCTATTTTCACTGAAAAAAGAAGCATCACTATGGTTAGGGGAACTTTTGAGAGGTTCAATCACTACTTTGTATGAGTTGCACAGATATTTTCTAAACATATTCTTCCCTCCTACAAGAATGCTAGAGTTGAAAGATGAAATTTATAATTTCAGACAGTTACCTACAGAGTCCATGTGTGAGGCATGGTTTAGATTCAAGAAGAAGCTGAGCATGGTACCTAATCACAGAATCACAGGGGTCCAACTTGTTAGAAATTTTCTATAGATCACTTAATGTCACTTCACGAGAAATGGAAAATACAATTTCGGGAGGTGCATTTATGTGTCTTCATTAGGATATTGCACAAGATATTCTAGATGATATTTCAGTGACTAATCGAGGATGGAACAATAGAGATGCTGAGCGTGGTGGAAGTACATATGCTATTGTAGTAGCTAATGATTATGGAGCTGGCCATGATTTCATAGCACAGGAGTTTGAACAACATCGAACAAATGTTGGGCTGCTTACAAAATAATTCACAATGATGAGTGTTAAGAAAGTGAATTTGGGGAACAGGGGTCTACTTCTAGAACTGTTGAGACTGAATCTAAAGAGGAGGAAAAATATCTTGATTGGTAGTTGATCTGTTTCCATTCCCAAGGGAAAGGGAATCAAGGTCAAAACTATTACAATGATAGATACAAGGATAGAAGTAGAGAGAGATAGTGATTGGCAAAGGAAAGATGATTAAAATGAAGAGAGTGGAAGGTATGTTCCATAAGGTGGTAGTGATTCAGAATATAAAATGGAGGTACTTTTGTCAAAATTAGTCAAGGGTAAAAAAAGTCAAGACATCTGTCTTAAGGAGATTAAGGCAGATCTATCAAGGCTAAACCAGAAAGTTAAGTCACATTCTACCGCAATCAAACAATTAGAGAAGCACTTTGGTTAGATGTTAGCCATAGAAATCAAAAGTAGCCTGGCACTCTCCCTAGTAACATGGTGGTTAATCAAAAGAATGATAGTCATTGTCATGCCATTACCAGTCAAAGTAGTAAAACCACCTTAAATCCACTTATACCCAATGTAGATGAGCAATAGAATGATGATGATCTTGTTGATGTAGAAAGCAGAAGAAAAAAAAATAATGAAAAGATAAGTTTGAGGAGTCTTTGTTGATGTCCGTCTCAAAATTTCTCCCTTCTTTTCTATAAAGGCTGGAAAAAAAAGCAAGAAGAGGGTAAGTATCATAAATTTTTATCCATGTTAAAGGAGTTGTCAGTCAACATTCTAGTTGTAGAGGCATTAGAGAAAATTTCAATATATGAAAAATTCATAAAAGATCTAATCACCAAGAAAAGGTCAGTCATCTATGAGCCAGTCGATAATATTCATCACTACAGTGCTATAGCTACTTGGTCATTGGTAGAGAAGAAGGAGGATGCTGGTGCTTTTACCATACCTTGCACTATTGGATCTCTCAACTTAGGCGTTATGTTATTTAGGTTTTAGTATCAACCTCATGCCATTAGAAGTGTTTAAACATTTGGGGTTGGGATCTCCTAAACCAACCACCATGAGACTAGTGATGGCAGATTGGATAATGAAAATCTAGTTAGTATTCTATATGATGTATTGGTGAAGATGGTTTCTTTCATTTTTCCTGTTAATTTTATGATATTAGATTGTGATGTGATCTTTCAAGTTCCAATTATTTTAGGAAGACCATTCTTGCCTATATAGAAAGGATGTTGATTAATTTGAAGCTAGGATATTTAATGTTGAGACTCAATGATGAACAGGTGATATTCAATGTTTGCAAATCTATGAAATAGTTAGATGAGTTAAGAGTGATATTCGTGATTGATGTGTGTAATGAAGAGATGGATTCATTCTATGATGTTGATTCAGTGACTATTTGGGATGATGCTACAGATATTATTCCTATTGAAGAAAGGTTGGGTGTTGAAACTCTAGAAGTCGTGATCATGAACTTCGACAACAATGGTATTGATATGGGATAGTATATGAAATCTATCGGAGTGGCTCTTATACTTATGCACAAAAGAAGCCTGATTTAGAGCTGAAAATAAAACCACTCCACCTTTTCACCCATCTATTGAGGAGCCACCCATCTTAGAGTTGAAGGCCCTCCCTTCTCATTTGCAATATGCATTTTTGGGGGCCAATAATACTTTATAGATAATCATTCTAACTGATTTGATGGAGATAGAAATAGAAGCTTTATTATCAATGCTACAAATATTCAAGAGGGCCAATGGTTGGTCCATTAATCATATTATGTGTATAATGCCTGGTCTTTGTACTCATAAGATCAAACTTGAACCGGACTATGTTCCAAGTATAGAACATCAGTGTCGACTCAATCCTCCTATACAGGAGGTGGTGAAGAAATAGATAATTATGTGGTTAGATATTGGTGTAGTGTATCCTATTATTAATAGTAAGTGGGTCAGTCTGGTACACTATGTTTTGAAGAAATGTTATATTACTGTTGTGCCTATTGAGAAGAATGAGCTAGTGCTGATAAGGCCAATCACAAGATAGAGAGTGTGTATATATTATTGAAAATTGAATTCATAGACTCAGAAGGACCATTTTCCAATGCCCTTCATGAACCAGATGCAGGATAGACTTGTGGGCAAAGGGTGGCACTATTTTCTAGATGGGTACTCAAGCTACAACCAAATCACTATTACGCCTGAGGACCAAGAGAAAATGACCTTTACTTGTCTTTTTGGTACCATTTTATTCAGATGTATGCCATTTCTGTTATGTAACGCTTTAGCCACATTTCAGAGATGCATGATGTCAATCTTCTTTGACATGGTAGAAGACACAATTGAAGTGTTTATGGATGATTTCTCAGTCGTTGGTGATTCTTTTGATAACTGCTTAGTTCACTTGGCAAATTCTCATTGAAGGTGTAAAGAATACAACTTGGTACTTAATTCGAAAAAGTGCCATTCATGGTTACAGAAGGTATTATTCTTGGGCACAAGGTTTCAAAAAGGAGTATTGAGGTAGATTGATTGAAGATTGACGTGATTGAGAAATTATCTCCACTAATTTCTGTGAAGGGTGTTTGAAGCTTTTTGGGACACACTGGGTTTTATAGGCGATTCATCAAGGATTTCTCCAAGATTGCCAACCCCTCTTTGTAGGCTTCTTGAGAAAGAGGTGAAATTTGATTTTAGTGAAGCATTCTTTAAGGCTTTTGAATTTCTGAAAGAGAAGATGGCTTCTCATAGCATCATGTCCCCTGGTTGATCTTTGTCATTCGAGATTATGTGTGACCCGAGTGGATTGGCCTTATGTGTTGTACTAGGCCAACGAAAAGAAAAGATCCTTCATCCCATCTAATATGCTATCAAGGCACTAAACCCTTCTCAAGAGAATTAAACAGTCATGGGATAAGAGTGGTTGGTAGTGGTCTTTTCCTTTGAGAACTTTAGATCTTATTTGATTGGGACAAAGGTGATTGTGCACACTGATCATGTAGCATTGCGGTACTTAATGACAAAAAAAGATGCAAAGCCTAGACTGATTAGGTGGGTCCTATTGCTACAAGAATTTAATTTTGAGGTCAAGGACTAAAAAGGCACTGAGAATCAAGTTGCGGATCATTTGTGCAGACTTAAGGAGAAAGCTAGCAGAAAATTAAAGATGGGATCAAGATTGATGACACTTTTTCAGATGAACAGATACTCGCAGCTTTCCAAGATCTAATTCCATGGTTTACTGACTATGCAAATTATCTAGGAAGTGATCAAATCCCAGAGGAGCTTTTCCTTCCAGCAGAGAAAGAAGTTTATGATACAAAATCAAACCAACAACACCAAGAGCTTCAAGTAGGCTCGGATTTGAGTCCAACAACACAAGAACAACAAGTTTAAGTTTCGGATTTCAGTCCAACAACACAAGAACAACAAGATAGATAACAATGCTAGTGAATCGAAAAGAGCCTCACACGGCTTCACTAGACTTTAAGATAACAAAATCAACAACAACAACAAGATAAAGAAAGAGAGATAACTTGACATATAACATTCAAGAAACTAAGAACCCTAACATCAAGAGAGGACCCTAAGTCTAATGAATATAAACACCAAGTTCTTACGAGGACCAAGAGGCACTCAACGACCTCAAAACCCTTGTTTCTAGCCAAAGAGACAACACAAGTATCCCTCTACTTGTGAGATAATAGGGGCGGCTTCTAAGAGTGGAAGAGAGAGTGAAATGTTTAGTGTTTTTAGGTTACAAAAATCAGCATTCAAAAACTAAGGAATAACTCTCTAACATGTTCTATTTATACTACAAACAAAAGGGGTAAAATGACCCATCCGCCCTTGCTTCTTGTGCCAACCTTGGAGAGTAGTTTATTACACATTAAGACCTCTCTTCACACATAAAAACGTTTAGGTCCTTGGTTGGTTCAATCACCAACTCACACACGGCCATTTGCATGAACAAAGCTTGGAGTTTTTGTAATTCCCGAGCTTGGCTTCGTGTGAAAGGCCGTGTACCTGTGGATGCTGCCCCAACCGTATCATCCTCTCCATCTTGAGAGGAATTTGGCCTCAAATTCAGCATTTGGTCATCTTCAACCGCATCCACGAGGGAGAGATCACCAACGTTGAAAGTGTTGTGCACTTGATATTCCGGTGGAAGGTCAATCTTGTAGGCGTTGTCATTGATTCTCTCAAGTACTTGGAAAGGACCATCACCCCTTGGCAGCAATTTGGACTTCCTTTGAGCTGGAAACCGATCCTTTCGAAGATGCACCCACACCCAATCTCCGGGTTCAAGCACAAGCCTTCTTCTCCCTTTGTTTACCCTTTTTGCAACCTCTTGGTTCTTCTTTTCAAGCTTGATCCGCATCGTCTCATGCATTTTCTTCATTGCCTCGGCTCTTTTATTTCCATCTAAGCTGGTCATGAGATCACTAGACAAAGGAGTGAGATCTAAAGGGGTAAGGGGATTCAGGCCGTAAACACATTCAAAGGGAGTCATTCCCGTGCTCGAATGTATTACCCGGTTGTATGCAAATTCCACCAAGGGTAGGTGATCTTCCCATGAAGTCAGTTTACCTTTAACCATAGAACGTAGCATAGACCCTAGGGTTCTATTTACTACCTCCGTTTGGCCATCGGTTTGTGGGTGGCAAGACGTGGAGAAAAGTAACTTCGTTCCAAGCTTACCCCACATGGACTTCCAAAAGAGACTTAGGAACTTGGAGTCCCTATCGCTCACAATAGTCCTCGGTACCCCGTGAAGCTTTACAACATGTTCAACAAATAATGAAGCTACACTACGAGCATCCTCGGTTTTAGCACATGGAATAAAATGAGCCATTTTAGAGAATCTATCAACAATAACAAAAATGCTATCTCGGCCCTTTCTAGTCCTTGGCAGCCCCAAAACAAAATCCATCGAAATGTCCAACCAAGGTCTAAGGGGAGTAGGGAGTGGGTTGTATAATCCTTGAGGTAGGAGACGAGATTTCGCACTCCGGCAGGCCACGCATTGACTATAAATTTTAGTGACGTCTTTGCGCATTTTGGGCCAATAGAAGTTCTCCTCTAAGATTCCGAGGGTCTTGTCTACCCCAAAGTGCCCCATGAGGCCTCCTTCATGGGCCTCCCTCACAAATAATTCCCTCCAAGAACTAGAAGGAACACACAACCTCCTCCCTTTGAACAAATACCCATCGAACCGAGAGTAGGAGGAATGGTCATTCTCCTTAAGCCAACGGTCCCTTCCCCACTCTTCACATTCCCTAAAAATAGGAGCAAAGGTAGGATCCTCGGGATACAACAACCGCAAGCTCTCAAAACCCATCAATTTCGAAGACAAGGTAGCAACAAGCACATGCTTCCTAGACAAGGCATTGGCAACAACATTTTCCTTTCCTCTTTTGTAATGAATTACATAAGGGAAAGTCTCGATGAACTCAATCCACTTAGCATGACGCCTATTCAACTTGTCTTGGCTCTTAAGGTGTTTCAACGACTCATTATCCGTTCGTATCACAAACTCCTTAGGCCACAAATAATGTTGCCAATTTCCCAAAGCTCTAACAAGGGCGTACAACTCCAAATCATAAGTTGAGTAATTAAGAGTTGCCCCTTTGAGCTTTTCACTGAAATAAGCGACGGGCTTACCTTCTTGCATCAAAACAGCCCCGATGCCAACCTTACTAGCATCACACTCTACTTCAAACATCTTATCAAAATCGGGCAATTGCAATAAAGGCGCCGAGATGAGCGTAGCTTTCAAGGCCTCAAAAGCCCTAGCTTGCTCATCACCCCATTTAAAGGGTCCGTCCTTCCTAATTACCTCAGTCAAGGGGGCTGCTATGGAACTAAATCCTTTGACAAACCTCCTATAAAAGCTTGCCAACCCGTGGAAACTTCAGATTTCTCCAATAGTTTTAGGGGTCGGCCAACTTCGAATAGAGTCTATCTTGGAATCGTCCACTTCCACACCCCTTGAGCTCACGACAAAACCCAAGAATATAACCTTATCAACACCAAAAGAACACTTCTCCATGTTGGCATACAGCTTCTCCTTTCGGAGCACATCAAACACACATCTCAAATGCATTACATGATCATCAATAGATTTACTATATACCAACACATCATCAAAGTAAACCACCACAAACTTTCCAATATAAGGCTTTATTACATGATTCATTAGCCTCATAAAGGTGCTAGGAGCATTGGTAAGGCCGAAGGGCATGACCAGCCACTCATATAGACCGAATTTGGTCTTGAATGCGGTCTTCCACTCATCACCGGGTTGCATGCGAATTTGGTGATAGCCACTCTTAAGGTCCACTTTAGAAAACAAACAAGATCTGTGGAGCTCATCTAACATATCATCTAGTCTAGGGATTGGATGACGATACCTTATAGTGATTTTGTTGATGGCTCTACAATCGATGCAAATGTGCCAAGTACCGTCCTTCTTCGGTACCAAAAGCACCAGAACAGCACACGGACTCATGCTTTCCTTGATGTATCCCTTGTTGAGAAGCTCCTCAACTTTTCTTTCAAGCTCCTTAGTGTCCATGGGATTGCTCCTATAGGCCGGTTTGTTTGGAAGTTGTGAACCCGGCACCAAATCAATTTGGTGCTCAATTCCCCGAAGTGGGGGCAATCCTTGCGGAAGTTCTTGAGGAAATACATCTTCATACTCCTGCAACACACAAGAAATCAAAGGGGAAATGGAAGAATTAGTGGGATTAGTATTAAAACAATGGGCCAAAAGTAACATCGGCTTGTTTTCCCCATGGTCCACGAAGAGTTCTATCCTCCTAGCCAACATCACTACGTTTTCCATCTCCCTTGTCGTTGGGACAGCCTCGGATGTCCCTACTTCCTCACCTACGGCATTCCCCCCCTTCTCTCCCTTTTCGGATTCCTTCCCCTTTCCCTTCAACTCTCTCATCTTTTGATGCCACTCATTTACTTGGGAGGGTGAAAGAGGATGAAGTGTGACCTTTCGTCCATCCTTCTCAAGCGTATACCGGTTGGACCTCCCATCGTGTTTAGTAGACCTATCATATTGCCATGGTCTACCTAACAACAAGTGACATGCTTGCATTGGGATCACGTCACAAAGCACTTCATCGTGGTAGTTTCCCACCTTAAACCGAATCACACATTGCCTTGTGACCTTTAATTCACCACAATCGTTCAACCATTGTAGCTTGTAAGGACTAGTGTGTAGTGTAGTTGGTAGCTTCAAGAAATTTACCATAGCATGGCTCGCAACATTTGTACAACTACCACTATCAATCACCAAGGTGCACACACTCCCCTTTACAAGTCACTTAGTATGGAATAGATTTTCCCTTTGACTCGGGTCATCTATCGCCTTACTAATCATGACACGTCTAACCACAAAGTTTGGAACCACACACTCCCCTTCTTGTGGATAGACATTTTCACTACCATCTACTTCATCATCATTCGGCCCATTTTCAGCTCCCTCTCCATCTTGAGACTCGGCCTCATCCTCCCCCCTTTCGGAAACTACCTCCTCACCAAGGTAGTACACTTTCCCTTCTCGTAGGATCACATTGCGCCGGTTCGGACATTCATTGGCCTTATGCCCCCAACCTTGGCACTTGAAGCATTGGAACCCCTTTGGGTTGGGATATTTGTGAGCCTCCGGTTTCGGAGGGAATTTAGGGACTGTTTTGGACTCGGGCAGCTTCGTAGGGGCGGGTTGGTCCTTGTTTTTGGGCCAACCCGAGGGGGTTTGTACCCTTCCCTTGAAGGATGATCTCTCCTTAAGTTCCCTTTCAATCTCAAGGGCCGCTTGGAATATACCGTCAATGGTTTCAAACCGGTGAAGGGTCAAATGAGTGGAGATCTCTTTGTTCAACCCACACTTGAACCGGATGATGTCGTGACTGATTAGCTCCCCACGATGATCAAGTTTCAACATGAGTTGTTGGAACTCGTCAAAATAGGCCATCACACTCTTGCCTCCTTGCCGCAAGCCATATAATCTAGCAAGCAACTCATGACGATATCTCTCGGGAAGGTATCGTTGTCTCATCAAATACCTCAACCGAAACCAAGGTGGTGGCTGCCCATCAACTAATTCATTACCAAATCGTTTAACATACTCCCACCAAGTGTTAGCATAGCCCTCGAGGTGAGCTATAGCGTTGCAACTCTTCTTTTCTTCCGAGATGTCATTAACTTGGAAAACTTTGTCACAAGCCGATTCCCAAGTTAAGTAGGTCTCGGGGTCACTTTCACCCTTAAAGATGGGTAGGCTCAACTTGATGGTGTTGATGCCTACGTCTCTCTCTTGGTGTCGGTTTCCCCTATCTCCATACCCCCGGTATCTCCTAGGTTCTCCTCGACCCCCTCTTAACTCCTCCTCCCTCATATAAGCATCATCAAAGGCTCCATCTCCTTCATACTCCTCTCTACCGTATCCTTCAAAGTGGGCTGGTCGGCCTTGGCCGTTTTGATTCGGAGGATTTGGAATTTGCGGTCTTTGGGTTAATGGAGCTTGGAATGGAGGGTTCGGATTTAGTGGAGGTACTTGGCGTCCAAATCCCTCTTGTGGAATTGGAGGGGCTTGGAAATGTAGTGGTCTAGTGGGGTTTCGGTTTTGAGGAAAATAGGTAGTTTGGCTTGCGGTATTTAGTGGAGCTTGGGGTACATTTAGCATTTGGTGGACTGTTTCGGGGGTGATGGTTGCGGAGGAGGTCCTATCATGACCATTGGTATATACATGTAGAGGAGTAGAAGGACGAGAGTTCCTTTGACTCTCCAATTGTTCTAATCTCCCACTAATAGTCGACACTTCCCCCTTTATTGCTGCCAAGTCCCCTCTCACGGCCCCAAATTCCGAATTCAACCTTTCAAGTGTCCGGGTAACGGCCTCAAGAGTGACCCTCATAGAATCAAGGGCATTAGTATCCACATTATGAGACGTAGCTCCTTCCATTGTCATGATATTATCCGCTTTAGTTCACCACAAGTTCGGTTCCACAAGTGTTGTATAATTGGCTAGTAACCGTGAAATTTTAAGGTATGAGTAAGCTCTTATCCGGAATGGATTCTTGTTTGAAGACTCAAAGAATTCTTTCCGGACTAGAGTCAAAAATCAGCAATTCATTCAAACGAATAAAAGCACTCAAATAATCGTTGACACGAACAAACGGTTCAAGGAACTAGTTGACAACCTAGTAGGAATGTACTAGTTTGTTAATTAGTTCTAGGACCAAGTAAGGGAAACCAAGGATCAACAATTAGCAACCAAAGAATATCCTAAGTTGAGCTTATAGTGACGTGGCAGCATGCAATGGTTCCACACGTTCTTCTTCTTTTTTTTTTTTTTGTTAATATTCACACAACTTGTTATAGTTTGCAAAGTGTTTTTGGTGGGAAAAATAAAATCTTGTAGTATTTCACCCTTTTCAAACTCAAGAAAGTGAGGTGTGGTTGACTAATCCCACAAAACAAGGCTCCTTGAATTAGGGAAAAGTGATTGACAAGACTAGAAGGTGATGGGTGCAAGTCTTTCACAACAACTTTATAGCTTGTCTTACAACTTGAGCACACAACAAGATTAACAAGATGAACAAGTTCAAAAGATGAACACCTCAACAAACTTCATCCACTTCTTTAGCACATAAACACAACCACCGATTTTTTTTTCTTTTGGTTATCAACAACACACAACTTTCGGCCACTTCAAGTCACTACACAATGTTCAAGTTTTCAAGCTCAACTTTTGGATCTAGACACCTTAGTGTTGGTGAGAAAGAAACCAACACTAGAAACTCACTAAACAAGCAAAATAACACCTAGATCTAAACATACAACATCATTCTTGGTCTCAACTTTTAATGGACAGATTTTCAGAATTTCTTTTGGTGTTGTTTGTTTAAGCCGTGAACTAGCCCAAGATGGGTTATGATGGAACACAACCGGTCTCGCTTTGATACCAAATGATACAAAATCAAACCAACAACACCAAGAGCTTCAAGTAGGCTCGGATTTGAGTCCAACAACACAAGAACAACAAGTTTAAGTTTCAGATTTCAGTCCAACAACACAAGAACAACAAGATAGATAACAATGCTAGTGAATCGAAAAGAGCCCCACACGGCTTCACTAGACTTTAAGATAACAAAATCAACAACAACAACAAGATAAAGAAAGATAGATAACTTGACATATAACATTCAAGAAACTAAGAACCCTAACATCAAGAGAGGACCCTAAGTCTAATGAATATAAACACCAAGTTCTTACGAGGACCAAGAGGCACTCAACGACCTCAAAACCCTTGTTTCTAGCCAAAGAGACAACACAAGTATCCCTCTACTTATGAGATAATAGGGGCGGCTTCTAAGAGTGGAAGAGAGAGTGAAATGTTTAGTGTTTTTAGGTTACAAAAATCAGCATTCAAAAACTAAGGAATAACTCTCTAACATGTTCTATTTATACTACAAACAAAAGGGGTAAAATGACCCATCCGCCCTTGCTTCTTGTGCCAACCTTGGAGAGTAGTTTATTACACATTAAGACCTCTCTTCACACATAAAAACGTTTAGGTCCTTGGTTGGTTCAATCACCAACTCACACACGGCCATTTGCATGAACAAAGCTTGGAGTTTTTGTAATTCTGAGCTTGGCTTCGTGTGAAAGGCCGTGTACCTGTGGATGCTGCCCCAACCGTATCAGTTTATACATGAGGTAAGTAAGTTTTTCTAGGATGAGCCTTATTTATTCAGAATTTGTATAGATGGGATTATTCGTAGATGTATACCTGAGGTGGAGATGATGAGTATACTTGAGGCTTGTCACTCTTCACCATTTGGAGATAATAATGGAGGAACCCGCACAACCCATAAAATATTGCAATGTGGGTACTATTGGCCAACAATTTACAAAGATACATATGATTTTTCTTAAGTTTGTGATCAATATCAACACCAAGGTAACATCTCTAGATGCCATGAACTTCCTATGACTCATGTTTTATTACTGGAATTATTTGATGTATGGGGTATATATTTCGTGGGTCCTTTTGTGAGTTTTTTTGGAATGAAATACATCCTAGTGGCTGTGGATAATGTTTCAATATGGATGGAAGAGGTTGCAATCCCCAACTATGAAGCACCTAGTGTCGCCACATTCTTCAAATAGCATATCTTTTCTCGATTTGGCATGCCATGTGCTATCATTAGTGATAGTGGGTCGCACTTTTGTAATCGTCCATTCAAAAGTATACTTGAGAAGTATGGAGTTAAACACAAGGTGGCAACACCCTATCATCCGTAGACCTGTGGACAGGTTGAGGTGTTCAATAGAGAAATCAAGTCCATCTTGGCAAAGAAAGTATATACCAATAGGACTGATTGGTCAACAAAGCTATGTGATGCATTATGGACTTACCGAATAGCTTTCAAAACCCCCATTGGTGCTTCTCCATACTAGTTGGTGTATGGAAAGGTATGTCACTTTCCTGTTGAACTTGAACATAAAGAACTATGGGCACTGAAGAAGCTGAATTTTGAGTGGCAGGATGCAGCTAAGTCAAGGATGAATAATATGAATGAGTTGGAGGAATTCCGACTACGGGCGTATGAAAATTCTGCACTTTACAAAGAAAATATAAAGCTGCATCATGATCACAATATTGAGAAAAGGATATTCAAAAAAGGTGATCGGGTATTACTTTATAATTCTAGACTTTGCTTGTTTCCAGGTAAGTTGATGTCTAGGTGGTATGGTCCATTTACGGTGACAAGTATTTATCCATATGGTGCCTTGGAATTTAAGAGGGATGAAAAATACCAGTTCAAGGTGAATGGTCAAAGAGTAAGGAATTATATAGGTAACACTGAAGAAGTTAGTGTAATTTTTGGGATGGACCTTGGCGAAGTCTGAGTGACCAAGGCAATTACATCCTTCTGCGATGTTAAATCAAGCATTGCATAGAAGGAAATCCATGTTTTTGTACTTAATAATTTATAGGATAATGAGTGTTTTCAGTGTGTAGGAAAAAGATTGCAGAAAAGAGCCAAATATTCAAAAAAAAAGTCATATGGACTAATCACGAGTTGTAAGTTAACGTGATGACTCGTGAGTAAGAGTCGTAAGGACCTAGGAGTAGATTCAGATCCCGATAAAAGTTTTTGGTGTCTTTATGACTCTCAGAATGAGTCATAACCTCAGGTTACAATTTATCACACTGAGTTGTATCGATTCCAGAACTAGGTAAGAAGTTCCCAGCTTTTTACAAAGGAGGAAAATACACGTAAGCATTGGTTATGAGTTATACCATTGACTCGTAACGAAACTTACCAAGTCGAGGGTCGCAGGTCAACTTCTTCCAACTTGCCTATTTTAAGGAAATGATGGTTACCCGATTTGGGTACCCTACATTACAAACCTCCATTGTTGCCTAATTCAAATTTCCTAAAGCACAAAATCTCTCCAAAACACATACAAATTCATTGGGTTCTCTCACATTTCACGAAATTCGCAAGAATTTGGGGCAGAAACTTGGTGAAATCAAAGAAACCTAAAAATCTCAACACTCAAGTAAGTCTTTGAAGTTATATTCTGTACATTTCGAGTTGAAGTTGAAAATAAGTGTAGTTTTTCGTATTTCTTCGAGTTAAATAGCTATGTGTATTGAAAATTTGAACCCTAGTGCTTAGAAATTGAGTTTGAAATGGGATTTGGGGGTGAGCTTGAATTTGTGTACTAAAAATTATGTATTTTTTGACTGAAAAGGGGTGATAATGTTGCACACTAAAGGGTATTTTAGGTATTGTATATTGGAATCATCTCATAAGCTAAACCTCTATATTCCAGTGGATACGATACTCTTTTCAACTCGTACCTACATTTAATAAGTCGTGAAAAAACTCGTAACCACTGACAGCATAGAAGTCTAGCTGGGTGTAGATTCTGATGTGGGTACAACTTGCCCATGTAAGTTGTATCCAACCCCTACGACTCGTAACCAGAAGTCGTAATGACCTAGAGAAGTAACACATAATAGAGTTTTGTTTCTTGTTTACTTATGAGAGTTGGTAATGAGTCGTACACTGTCCTTAAGACTGGTTAGGAGGAATCATAAGTAGACCAGTAAATATACACTATTTAACTAACAACTCTTACATACGACCCATATCCAGTGCATACGACTAAGACCCCCAAGTCGTATGTAGTCCAGTAAGGCACATTGACACAAAATTTTCTTGTTTTCCTTTCCCATTAAATAGATATGACTAATTGATCTTTTGTAATAGGTATACATGGCTCCCAAAGGCACTTCATATTCAAAACAAGTAGCAAAGAATGGAAGTACGAAGAAACTTGCCCCGAAATCTGATTATCAAGTGGTGAACGAGGACACAGAATCATCCAACAGTAGCGGTGAACTCATTAAATATGAAATAAAAGGAAAAGTAGGTGCAAGAGACAAATAATTGATGAGAGGAAATAAAGTGATTTCAGAAGAGGATATATCTCTAAAAGGTCCAAGAAATAAGAACCCTCACACTTCACCACCCCGAACATTGTCCCATTCTAAAGATGACAGTAGAGATAATAAAAATATCATGTTTGAGGATGATGCAGGAACAACAGAGTCTAACTTATATGAAATAGAATTGCAGAATACAAGTGAGGAAGGAGTAGATAGGACTCTCATTGACAAATAGGATCCACTTCTCCCTATCGAGCCTGTTTTGGTGCCTACCGTTGAATGGTGGGGGAACCCTAGTATGCAGGAAACATACAATAATGTGATAAGCATACTCCCATCTAATGAAAGAATCAAGAGAAGTATTTATATTGAAAGAAGGCTAACCACCGCAGGAATGTCTGAGTTGACTAGATTTGAGGCTATATTCCGGTAATCCAGTTTCCAATGGATGACTACAGCACTAGGTGTTGCACTTGTGTGGGAATTTTATGTTGCATATAAGGGAGAGTTAAAGAGGCCGCAGGGAAACTTGTGGAGATATGGTGATCCTATTACATCATTGATAATTCGGGTAGTACGAGTAAACATCATGCCACTTACTATTTCACCGTTGTTGAACAGACCAAGTTTCCAGCTATCAGTAAACACTGGTGAGATTGATTACCGCATGGATGAAATGCAAAAGATTACACAAAAGCAGCCGGTGGATCGCAAGTCGGATTGCTTTGATTAGAGAAGAAGCCATTTAGGTGGTAGGTGGACCAGGAGAGGCATCATAGAAAATTAAGAAACACACTTTTAACTTTGAGGCCCAGGCATGGTGGACTCAGCCTTGCCATAGACTGTGTCCCACTACTAGGGACAACGTGTTATGTCTGGTTCGTATGGCATTGATAGCCGGTTGCGGGGCATGAGTTAGATGTGGGCAAGTATTAGCCCGAGAAATATGCGACCGAGCGGTAGATGGAGAAAAGCTACTTCTAGAATATTTGTGTATGATCGCCCAGATTTGTTTAGCTACTGGGGTGTAGGAACTTCCAGGGATTGACCAGTTCATTAAGCCTACAAACATCACAGATTTGGGGTTGATCTGGGATGTCGCAAACCCCATGTCTAGGCAATCTAGGCGAGGAGATGACATGATAGATGAAATGTACATAAGCCAGTAACACGCCCCGAACTTTGGGACATGTCGTGTGGGAAACTCGAGCACACATGTATCGGAGGTTGCCCCATAACATAACCTAAACACCTCATCATATCATAGGAGTCGAAGGAACTCCAATTCACAAGTTAGATCGCGGAATAATATTATAAGTCAATATTAGATTCATAATAATAATAACTTCTCATGCCCATGTTCAACATTGTTCATAATACCTCTATATAAAACTGAAGTCAATTAGTATATATGTCCGGACAAGCCCCCGACCATAGCCAAACCAAGTCTTAAAGAGACTATGTCTAAAGATAAGGATTAAGAAATGAATGTTTTCTGAATGTAAGGAAGCTCACCCCTTAAATTCAATGCACAAACCGCTTGATCGTCTAATCACTACGCAGGTAAAGAAGAAGATGCTCTGGTCCCTACGTTGCATGGAGATGTAGCTTCCAGAGACAGTTAATGGTTAGAATGCTAGCATATAACTCAAGGATAAGTGATAAGACACATCATTAATCAACAACAAATTTGTATACATATATATATCACAATCCAATACATTCATACACTTATCCATACGTAAAGATATAGATCATGCTAGTCAAGACATCAAGGCTCGTCCCCATTCTTAAGCATCCATTCATTAGACGTAAAGTAGAGGACTACCACCTTACATGCTTATCGATTCACCATGCTTAATACACTAAGGAGTTTATCCACATTCTTATTATTATTAGACCGGGTACTTTACCCATGTACTCACATTCATCATGCTAAGGTCTTTAGTCATACACATCATTATTCAAACTTGAGACTTCAACCACACACATTCATCTAGGAAAGGGACTCCAACCTCATGCCCGTTTGTTAGACAAGGGAATCTAGACACATGTAATATTTGTACTTTACCACAATCCTCTTCATGAGGCGAGCTACTTTTGACCTCAAGAGCTCATCTTAAGCAATGGACTTTACCTTGCATTCACATTGGACGAGGACTTTAACTTCAATCCATCTCATAGGGAAGTGGACATTGAGCTTAAGCAATCACATAAGGCAAGGGACTTTGACCTCAAGCCAACACAACCATCATTAGTTGACATTTGGGACTATACCCTTTTGTCTATGCATCAACACACGTTCAATACAACATTTAGGGACTTTAGACATTTATCTAATTCAACACTATACAAGACCTCATGGTCATTATGGGAGCATTCATTACTAAACCATATCTATAGGCCAATGCCTTCATTCAATTTGTCACACCATTCTTTTTATGGTCCTCAAGACCCTCACAAGACATTCACATTTTAATAGCATTCTCATACCACACTTTAGTTCATTACACTACTCAAGTTTATCTTCATATTAAGGGAGTTCAACTACCTATTGGTCATTTGGAACAACAAGGTTATCAGCATACCTTACATGACTCACCATACTCTTATCATAACATTTATCAAACATTCATACTAATTGGGCCATTTCCCTAGTTCAACCAACACATCATCAACAATTGACAAGATAATTCGTTTAGATATTTTCACGAATACCTTTTGTGTACACTTATAACAAGGTCATTTTCATGGTAGATATCATCAAGACTAGGGTTACTTAAGACACTCATGTTAAAAAACATACAACAAGCATCCACACATGCAATCTACCATCAATAACATGTATCAACACTAGTATAAACAAGAATCATCATTATTCATTGTTAGGTAGTAAAACCTTTTTCATTTGATTCAAAACCACCATGTACACTTACCAATTCAAGTGTGAAATACATGGGTTTAGAGTTATTTAAAGAGTGGAAGAGATACATGCCTTAAATAATATGACAACCAACAATCTTGGCTCTTCCTTCTTAACATAAGATGAACACCTTCAAACCCTAGACTCTAATCTTGTTTCCAAGATCCTTTAGAGTATAGTATTTAGGATGTTTAAGTCTTGTAAAATGAAGACTTAGGAGGATACTATACCTTATATAGGGAAAGTTTTTAGGGTTTTAGGCATGGTAAATGACCAGAAGTTGCTTGGTTAAAAGCTGGACAGCCCACACGTACAGGGGTATGACTCCCCGATACGGGTCCTATGGCAATTGTGAGCTAGGGTACGAGTGGTACCCTAACTCATAACCTAGGTCAACCATACTATTATGGGTATGAAAAGGCACACTTGAGTCGTAACCAAGGGTATGACTCATTCCCCAATCTTGATCTCTACTCGTGACCAAGACAGTCCACGTGGTTTGAGACTTTACTCTATATGGTTGAGTAGTATACAACTCATATGCATTGGTTACGACCAAGGAATGTCCTTGTAGTATGGAGGATAGTATATTAACCTAACATAATGTCTAGTATACAAAAGGGAAGAGGGATAGCGGTACAAATTGTGACCTAGGCTACGACTCAAACACCCTAACCATATCCACTCCAGAGACACAAAATGGTTGTTGTTTTCCAAATGGTCCAAGGTCTAGGTGACTCAATTGTCTCCCACTTTGATAGGAAAGTATAGATACAAATTAAAACCTCAACATACACCAAGGAAATATTTGCTCAAGTTAGAAACAACACACTACAAGGATACAACACAACACACATATCATGATCACTACCAATCAACCAAAAATTTTGCAAGACCACATTCTTAGGTGTTTCATCTACCCCACTTAGGATCAATCATCCGCGAATGATGGGTAAGTCAAGAATGAACAAAAGTAAACACATTAGCACACTTCACAACCAACCTTCGAACAAAAATAGGACCAAGAACACAACAACGTTACAATACAACACAACACATATCGTGATCATCATCAATTAACCATTTCATTTCATTTGTCTTGGGACTCAAACCCATTACTTACCAACACTTACCCATTTCACAACATAGGGACTCCATCCCATCAACTCATCAAAGATATAGAGAACCTCAAAGCATTGGGTACTTTACCCCATCATCTATCAAGGACATGAATTAATTCAAGGTACTAGTAAACTCGTCATAACACAACACACATGATTTCAAAGTATTAATGGCTTGAACCCCTTCTCTAACAAGACACAAATCAATTCACACATTGGGAACTTTAGTCCATGGCCTGGCAAAGCATAAATCAATTCAAAGATTGGGGACCTCAACCCATTGTCTATCAAAGACCTACATCTAAGTAAGAAGTTTAACACATACCTCTGTCAAAATCTTTCGAAATGGGAAAAAAATGTGGGTACTTGTATCCTCTTTTGCCTCCCAAGTAGCTTCCTCAGACTTTTGGTTCCTCCATAGAACCTTTATTGAAGCCACCTCTTTCATTCGCAACCGGAAAACTTACCAATCCAAGATCCTCATTGGGATCTTCTCATAGGACAAGGAGTCTAAGATACCAACATCTTCTGAGGGAATAACCAAGGAAGGATCACCCACATATTTCCATAACATACACACATGGAAAACCAGGTGAATGGAGTCTATACTAGGGGGAAACTCCAACTCGTAGGCAACATTGCCAACCCTCTTCACAATCAAGTAGGGACCAATATACCGGTGGCTAAGCTTCCCATTTTTACCAAACCACATCACTCCCTTTATGGGAGGTACTTTCAAGAATACCCAATTACCTACACTAAACTCTAAGTCCCTACGCCTCACATCTGTATAGGAATTTTGGCGAGTTTGAGTGGTCTTCAATCTATCACGAATTACTCTCACCTTCTCTAAGGCTTGGTTAACTAAATCGGGCTCATGCAACTTACCCCCGCCAACTCCATACCACCCAATAGGAAATCGACATCTTCTACCATACAATTTCTCAAAGGTGTCGTGTCAATGATAGAGTGGTAGCAAATATTATAGGTGAACTCGATCAAAGAAAAGTGGTCATACCAACTACCACCATAATTAATTACACAAGCTTGCAACGTATCCTATAAAGTTTAGATAGTTTTCTCTGCTTGACCATCTATTTGTGGGTAGAAAGCGGTGCTAAGGCACACCTTAGTTCCCAAACCTCTTTGGAATGACTTCCAAAAGTGGGATGAAAATGGAGGACCACGATCCAAGATAATAGACACCGGAGCACCGTGAAACTTCACGATCTCCACAAGAAACAACTTAGTATAATCCTCCGCCGAGAAACTAGTTCTCATGGGAAAGAAATGGGCATACTTGGTCATTCTATCAATGATGACCCAGATAGAATCACATTGATTCTAGGATCTAGGAAGACCTGTAACGAAATCTATATTAATAGACTCCCACTTCCACTCAGGTAATACAATTTCTTAGTATAGGCCATCGGGCCTCAAGTGCTAAGTGCTAAACCTTTACTTATTGTCACACCATGCACTTAGCCACATGGATAGCATCATCGCGTTTTATATTGTTACACCAATAGTACTCCCTAAGGTCATGATACATCTTTTTAGAATCTAGATGAATAGCATAACGGGCTGCATGAGCCTTGGCCATGACCCTTTCCCTCAATCCATCGATGTCGAGAACACATAGCCTACCTTAGTACCTCAGGATACCTCACCACCATTGACAAAGTCTGCAACCTTGTGTTGACCCACATTACTCTTGATCTTCATTATGTTGGGGTCCAATACTTACTTTTCCTTTATCTCAACAACAAGAGATGATTGAGATGCCGGATGCACAAACACACCACCATCCTCAAAGTCTGCAAGTCAAATTCCAAGATTCTCCAAATGGTGAATAACTTTCACCAACTCCCACTTATCCTCCTCAACATGGGCCAAACTCCTCATAGAAAATCTACTAAGAGCATTGGCGACTACATTTTCCTTACCGAGATGGTAATAAAGACTCATATCATAGTCTTTCAATAGCTCAAGACACCTTCTTTTCCAGAGATTCAACTCTATTTAGGTAAACACATATTGGAGGCTTTTATGATTGGAAAAGATATCAACACACCATAGAGATAATGCCGCCAAATTTTCAACTTAAAGACCACGGCTAACAACTCTAAGTCATGGGTAGGGCAGTTCTTTTCATAAATTTTCAATTGCCTAGAAGGATAGGCCACCACACCATAATGTTGCATCAACACGCAACCATGACTGACTCAAGAGGCATAACAATAATCCACAAAACAATCACTACCCTCGAGTAAGGTCAAAATTGGAGTTGAAGTTAATTTATCTTTCGACTTCTCAAAACTATCCTCACACGTATCGGACTACAAGAACTTGACCTATTTTGGGGTCAATTTGGTCAATGGGAATCTTAGCAGAAAAATTCTCCACAAGCCTTCTATAATAACCGGCTAGACACAAGAAGCTCCAAATATCGGTTGGAGTCATAGTTCTAGGCCATTTCTTAACTGCCGTAACCTTTTGGAGATCTACCATGATCCGTTCACTAAAGATGACATAACCAAGAAAAGCTATGTCTTTCAACCAAAACTCACACTTGGAGAACTTGGCATACAAATGATGATCCTTCAAAGTTTGTAACATGGCACGAAGGTGATCTACATGATCCACCTCACTCTTAGAATACACTAAGATATCATTAATTAAGACAATGAAAAACATGTCCAAGTATGGATGAAAGACCTTATTCATCAAATCCATTAATGCCATCGGGGAATTGGTCAACCCAAAGGACATGATAAGAAACTCATAGTGACCATACAGGGTTCTAAAGGTAGTCTTAGTGATATCCGCATCCCTAATTTTAAGTTGATGATAACCCGATCTAAGATCAATTATAGAAAAACACTTCGCATCCTGAAGTTGATCAAATAAATAATCGATCCTAGGGAGAGGATATTTATTTTTTACTATCACTTTATTCAACTGAAGATAATCAATGCAAATAGAAAGGGAATCATCATTTTTGCGCACAAACAACACGAGTGCACCCCAAGGAGACAGGATAAAACATTTATCTAAAAGATCTTTCAATTGTTCCTTAAATTCTTTCAACTCCGCCGAAGCCGTTCTACAAAGAAGAATAGAGATCGGGAAACACCGAGACAAGATCAATCCTAAATACAATTTCCCTATCGGGAGGAACACCAGGAAAATCATTGAGAAATACCTTAGGAAACGCATTCACCATGGGAACAAACTCTAGAGAAGCCTCTTCTGAGTTAGAATCTTTAAATCAAACCAAATGATTCAAACACCCTATTGAAATTAACCTTCAGGCTTTGAGATAAGAAATAAACCTCCCCTTAGGCACTAAAGGACCACCTTCCCATACCATGATCGGATCATTAGGGAATTTAAACATGACCCTATGGGTCCAACAATCTAGGAAAGCATAGCAAGAGTGCAACCAATCCATTCCTAAGATGACATCAAAATAAATAATTTCTAAGTCTACCAAGTCAACAAGGGTGTCTCTATCACCAAAAGATATCACACATACCCTATAGACCCTTCTAACAGTCAAAAGGTCTCCAAATAGGGTAGAAATGGAAAAAGGAACCGACAGACTCTCTAGACCATAATAAAGACAACCATATACGGGGTCACATAAGAAAAAGTAGACCCGGAATCGAGCAACCAATACATGTATCGGGAGAAAAGTCTCAATATACCCATGATGATATCATGAAATGCCTCTAAATCCTGGCGAGTAGCAAGTTCATACAAGAGGTTTCGGCCAGCACCAATGAAAAAAATATAAGAAGCAGTAGACATATCACCCTTAGGTGTGGGAATGGATGGAGTAGCAATAGAGGCCCTTTAACCCAATAAGCTACTAGAATAGGGCACTCATGCTGCATGTGCCCAATATGACCATAATAAAAACATCAATTCTCTCTTTTCTCACACTTACCACATGATACTAACCATAGAATCTGCAAGAAGGGCTGGTTGGAGATGACTAGGCACCACTAGCCTGAATTGGTCACCTTGTGCTTGGGACCCCCCACTAAATTGAGAGCGACGACCACTCGAAAACATTAGGTATGGAGATCGAACACTAGATGAGGAGAACGAACCCGAACTCCCCTACTTCTTTAGTGACCACTTGCCACTATTTCTACCACTACTCTCAGAAGGCCTAAACTTTTTTCCTTATTTCTCACTAAACTCAACTTTTTTGTTCTTTTCATCTTCCACTTGTTGCATATACATAATCAACCTAAAATGTCCCTATTCTAAATCAAAAGGACCACCTTGCTTTCAAAAACTAACTCACGGGACAATCCTGAGACAAACTTATTCATTCTAGCCCTTATTCTAGAAACCATCTCGGGAGCATATCTTGACAATTGATGGAATTTTAAGGCATACTCTTGAATGGACATCCACCCTTGCTTATAGTTCATGAACTCTTCTGCCTTTGCCTCCCTCAACTCTTGAAAAAGGAAATGGTCAAGGAAACCCTGGAAGAAATCCACCTAAGAAGCCGGACTAGCATCAATACCCCTACACAACTCCCACCTGTTGTGCCACTAGTACGCTACATCCTTCAATTGGTAGGAAGCAAGCTTAACACACTTAATTTCTAAAGCATGCATGATTCAGAAGATCTTCTCTATTTTATCAATAAAGCCTTGAAGATTTTCCTCAACATTCATACTGGAGAACATAGGAGAGTTCAACCTCATAAATTGGCCAATTCTTGTGGCCTTAGAAGAAATGGTAGCCAAGGCATCATGCTCTGCTTGAGAGGTTACCAATTGAGTCAAAAAATTAATAGAGCGACGAAACTCAGTCATAGTAGTATCCTTTTGAGATAACAGGAAAGGAATGCCACTCTTATTATCAGGGTTGGTAGGAGGAACCCTAGGAGGATAGCCAGATGTTACATCCTAGACCGAGTCTAAACTCTAGAAGTTGGATGAGCTTCGTCCATAGGACCCTAAATAGTGTTTTTTTGAGTCTTAGAACTCCTTTGAGGCATGATATGAAAGATAGAAAATGGAATTAGAGAAATTCAAGGCCCTAGACTTTATAGCTTGATATTGAAACACAAGAAAGGGAAACATTTCCTAAAATGTCTCAAATCTTCTCTTTTATAAGTGTGGCGATCTTTACATCCATAAAAGAGACTTTAATTGATACGGCATTGTGAACACCCAACTGACCATGAACCTAGGCTCTGATAGCAACTTAAAATGCCTTAAACTTCAAGCTATGTCATGTGGACACCTCAAGCACACATGTACCGTAGGTCACTCCGTAACCCAACCTAAACACCTTATCACATCATAGGAGTCGAAGGAACTCCAATTCATAAGTTAAGATCATGGATTAATATCATAAGTAAACAAAAGATTCATAATAATAATAACTACTCATGCCTAAGCTCACAGTTGTTCACAATACCTCTATACAAAACTAAAGTCAATAAGTATATCTGTCAGGACAAGCCTCGGACCATAGCCAAACCAAGTCTTAAAGAGACTAAATCTAAAGATAAGGACTAAGAGAGGAATATCTTCCAAATGTAAGAAAGTTCACCCTTTAAAGTCAATGCACGAACTGCTTGATCGTCTAATCACTGCACAGGTAAAGTAGAAGATGCTCTGGGCCCTGCGTCATGTGAAGACGTAGCGACTGAAGATGGTTAGCAGTTTGAACGCTAGCATGTTACTTTAGGATAAGTGATAAGATACATCATCAATCAACAATAAATCTATATACATATATATATATCACAATCTAACATATTCATACACTTATACATACATAAAGATATAGCCCAAGATAGTCAAGGCATCAAGGCTCATCACCATTCTCAAGTATTCATTCATTAGACGTTAAGTAGAGGACTACCACCTTCCATACTTATCGATTCAACATGCTTAATATACCAAGGACTTTATCTACATTCACATTATCATTAGACTGGGGACTTTACCCATGTACTCATATTCATTATGCTAAGGGTTTTAGCTACACACACCATCATTCAAACAAGAGACTTCAACCATACACATTCATATAGGAAAGGGTCTCCAACCTCATGCCCTTTTGTTAAACAAGGGACTCTAGCCATATATAATATTTAAACTTTACCACAATTCTCTTCATAAGGCAAGGTACTTCTGACCTCAAGAGCTCTTCTTAAGCAATGGACTTTACCTTGCATTCTCATTGGGCGAGGACTTTAACTTTAAGCCATCTTATAAGGCAAGGGACATTGACCTCAAGCCATCACATAAGGCAAGGGAATTTGACCTCAAGCCAACACAACCATTATTAGTTGACATTTGGTACTATACCCTCTTACCTATACATCAACACACATTCAATCTAACATTTAGGGACTTTAGCCATTTAGCTAATTCAATACTATACAATACCTCATGGTCATTATAGGAGCATTCATTATCCAACCATCTCAATAAGCCAATGCCTCATTCAATTTTTCACACCTTCTTTTTATTGTCCTCAAGACCCTCACAAGACATTCATATTTTAATAGCATTTTCATACCACACTTTAGTTCAATACACTACTCAAGTTCATCTTCATATTAAGGAACTTCAACTCCCTGTTGGTCATTTGGCACAATAAGGTTATCATCGCACATTACATGACTCACCATACTTTTATCATAACATTTATCAAATATTCATACTCATTGGTCCATTTCCCTAGTTCAACACATCATCAATAATTTACTAGACAATTCACTTAAATATTTTCACAAACACCTTTTGTGCACACTTATAACAAGGTTATTTTTATGCTAGATATCATCAAGACTAGGGTTACTCAATACCCTAATGTTAAACAACATACAAAAAGAATCCACATTGCAATCTACCATCAATAACATGCATCAACACAAGTGTAAACAAGAATCATTATTATTCATTGTTAGGTAGTAAAACCCTTTTTATTTGATTCAAAACCACCCTGTACACTTACCAATTCAAGTGTGAAAAACATGGGTTTAGATTTATTTAAGAAGTGGAAAAGATACATGCCTTAAACAAGATGACACACTAAAAATCTTGACACTTCCTTCTTACCACAAGATGAACACCTTCAAACCCTAGCCGCCAATCTACCGTCCAAGAGCCTTTAGAGTGTTTAGGATGTTTAAGTCTTGTAAATTAAAGATTTAGGAGGCTATTATGCCTTATATAAGTATAGGGTTTACATTTTTTGGTATGGGAAATGACCAAAAGGTCCTTGGTTAATAGATGGATATCCTACACATGCAGGGGTACGAATCCCCCATATAGGTTTATGGCAATCGTGACCTAGGGTACGAGTGGTAACCTAACTCGTACCCTAGGTTTTACCTAGGTCAACTACACTATTGTGGGTATGAAAAGTCATTCTTGAGTCATAACCAAGGGTACGACTCATTCCCCAATCATAAGCTCCACTCATGACCAAGACATTCCACATGGTTTGAGACTTTACTATATATGGTTGAGTAGTATACGACTCGTATGCATTGGTTAGACCAAGGAGTGGCCTTGTAGTATGGAGGATAGATTATTACCCTAACATACTATCTAGGATATAAAAGGAAAGGGGTAGAGGAATACGAGTCATGACCTAGGGTATGACTTAAGCGCCCCAACCGTATCCACTCCAGAGACATAAAACGGTTGTTGTTTTCCAAATGGTCCAAGGTAGGTATCTCAATTCTCTCCCACTTTGATAGGTAAGTATAGATACAATTTAACACCTCAACATAGACCAAAGAAATCTTAATAAAGTTAGAAACAACACACTGCAAGGATACTACACAACACACATATCATGATCACTACCAATCAACCAAAAATTTTGCAACGCCATATTCTAGGGTGTTTTAGTCAGGGTGTGCATTCTGAGGCTATAGGGCAAGATAATATGGATGACACCACAGATGGAGGTGTACAGACCAAGCTACAGATACATGATGTAGTGGGCACATCCAGTGCCCCTCCTCCTGCTTATTCTGCACCACCTCGCCCAGCCTCTTCCAAATCTATAGCTCTAGGGTACGAGCTTATTTCCTAGTCTTGTTTAAATGATATTATGCACAGGTTGGGAATAGTGAAAGCAAAGGTGCAGTTAATAAAGGGTGGTGTGAAACCCTGGGTTGAAAATTAGCTAGCAAAACAAAACCGACGGGTACAGGATAGGTTGGAGGCCTTCGAGAAAAAGATAACACGAAAGTTGGGAGGCGGACAAAACCCAACTATTGCGGAGGTAAAATCAAAGGTGGCCGAGATCAATAAAATGGTAAATGAGTTGTATGATAGGTGATACATCCCAGCACCCGTAATTATGAAGGTTGAGCCTGAAATACAAGTTGAAAACATTTGGTGTATTCTGGAACTAGAAGAAAGGAGAGAGAGAAAAAAAAATAAGCACTAAATTGAAAAAAATGGGAATTTAAAGAAGGCTAAGAAAGAAAGCCTACAAAGTGAATGAAACCGGCAGGTGAGGGTCCCAGAGATGCAAGATGGTTCTGATAGCTCAAAATCAGCATCTAATGATGTGGAGAGGGGCAGTGATGCAGCCCCAACACCTGATGTACCACTAAGCACACTGGCCACAACCGGTGCCACGATTATAGAGATAGTCCCTACAACTGATGGGATTCTTATTGAGGATGGTTGGACCCGATCTGAGGGCCCATGTAATGATACGATATGAGCTGGTGCCTTAAGCACCTATGTATGTTCCTGATCCCTTCTATTACATTGCTAGACATTGGAGATAGTGCATAGAATTTAAGTTGGGGGTGGGGGTTTACCAATATTGCAATGGGTCATACATGTCATATTTCAAAACTCGTGGCCACAATCTAAAAAAATAGAGAACCGACATGTTTTGTTATTATTTTTGGTTAGTTTTATTGTGTGTGATGCAAAATAGGGTGAAATTTTTTACTTATGGTAGTATATATGGTTTTGATTGATTATGTTGAGTTTGTGTGATTTTGAATAATTGTACTGAAAAATTGACGCCCCTCCAAAAATTTTGTTGATTGTGTGATATGTGTGGGATGATTGTAAATTTGATAATGGCACTAGAATTAGGTATATAAAAACTAGGAAAAATGATTGCATAACTGGATAAGTAGTACCTAGCAATATGATCATGTGCGAGTGTGTGTGAGGCTTTACTTAGTACCGGGGTGTGTTGAAATCTATAACTTGCTCGGTTGCTCTTACCTAGGGTTCAAGTTAGTCGAATAGGAAATGATCATAGGTTATTATTTTTTTGAGTCCACTCAATCCTAAATGCCTAAGAAGATGTGATATGAATCCCTTGATCCAAAAAGTTGAGCCTAATTGACCCATTTTTTGTTGATTACACCAATTTCACCTCTCATTTCACTTATAATGAACCTGTATTGGCCCTGGTCCTTCTTGGACACTGTGCACCTCAACTCATGAAAAGCGCCTAAGTTGAGGGTGGCTAATATAGGGTGCATAGAAAAAAATAAGTATGAAGAAAGATGTGTAGAAGGAAAAATAAAGAACGGCAGTTGCGGTGAAAATAAAAGATAACAAAAGAAAAAGAAAAATTGCAAGAAAAGAAAAATAAAAGAAAATAAAAGTAAGAAAAGCAAACCTCACCTGGTCCATTATGAATGTGCTTTAAAATAAAAAAAGGCAGACATAAGGGCGGAAATATAATATCAAAAAAGTAGCAAATAAGTGAACCCCAAATAAAGTGTGGTGTCAAGGAGGCGTAGTCACTAAAAAATCCAAAAAGATACCATACCAGCCCAAAACCTATGTTACAAATCAAATAAAGTCCTTTAGTGATCCTATCCTAACTTTCTAAGAACTCAGGAAGAGAGCATATAGGCAAGCCTATGGTAATCTATATACACCGGCTAATACTTCTTTGAGAGTGAGAGCGTCTTTTGTAATATCCCCAAATAACTTGATTGATCTAAACTGAGTGAATGAGGTTTCCTTAATTGTGAGTACACATTGGTTATGTTGTTATATTGCTAGACAGTTCAATGAATGTGATTTGTATATATGCCTATTATTAATTATCATGACCCGAGGCTACCCCCTAGTAGCGACATGGTGCTTAAGGCCACAAGTAACCCTAAGCTAACCCATGATTTGGTACCTGCTGCGAGCACTGAATAAAATGATAATAAAATAAGTTGTGCAGAAGATAATCTGATAAAGTAATGTTAACTGAAATACTAAAGTTTATATATAAAATGACATATCCGAAGTATCTAATAAATACTGAAAACTTGACTATTTGTTTAAAAGGCTCTAAAACATACGGAGTTGATAGAACAAACCCCTAACAAACTCTAAATGACAACATAAAGAAATACAGAAATACTGAAATAACATGTCATATCCTCAATAGATCAGGACTCACCACTACTGTTGTGGGGAGCTGTTGAGTTGTCTAGGTATGGTTAGAAAACTGTGCATTCGAGTTATAAGACAACATAGTGCAAAAAGAAGTATATGATCAGTACTTTGAATGCACTGGTACATGAGGTAAGGACTAACTAGAATACCTATGGCAATTGAACATAAATGCATGGACATGTAACACTGAGAATGCAAGACCAATCAAAGCATGAACTGAATGTAATCTGTAAGACTGACTTACTAAATAATTGAGAGTCTAACTACTTGGTCAAGAAAACCTGAACAGATGTAGACCGAGTACTTACTAAAACTGTGGGAGCTATCATATAACTGACCTGCCCCAATTTGAGCTAATCGGGTTCCAATCTATAACCTCACTAGGAATGGTGTCGGTACTTTGCCACAGGTACTAACATTGGATGTGTGAATCCACTAAACTAGTGTCCTGAGGGACTAAGGAATCACCCTCTACTCGCAGGTTCCCCTAAGAGAATGTCAACCCTCAACTGGCAGGAAGACCTCTCAAAACCTATGCTGGCTACATAGTTTGGAAATTTAGGGATTGCTATTAAAGTCACCCCCTCTATTGGCAGGTGAGCCCTCATTCCTAGGTTCTCTTAGCGCTAAATGCTACTCCCAACTGAAATAACAATGGTTCTAACTTAATTTCAATTGAACACCACAACTGATAGTGCTCTACATGATCATAATGACTAAGTATAATGATGAGAATCATGGTTTAACTGACTTATTACTTAAAAATCTAAAACATGAATAAACATATAGTTATCGGGTGTTCATAACCCACCAACACTTAACAATACTTTAGATGTGATAAAATCATCTACCATATTGGTAGGAAGTCATAATTTGGGGGACCCAAAACATACTACATTTAAATAACTAATAATGTCATGAATTACAACATGCGGGTAAGTTAAACTTGAGGGCATATCATGTTTACAAGATTTAATACATGAATTTGACAACTTGACATGGTATTGGCAAAACATGACATGAAAGTTTAAAATTTAATTCATATATAATCATAACTCACATGAAAAACCTAATAGTATGACTTTAATGTAAAAATTCATAAGGAAACATGGAAAAATTTCATGATTTCACTATGTTAAATCATAATGGAGAGTAAAATTCATACTAAAACCAAAAAGAGGATTTTTGGGACTCAATGGGTGAAAGGAACCCATTGATGAATACCCCCACATACCTGGAATTGCTTGACTTGTTAAGAAAGATTGAATTTTTGAGACTTGAAAGATGACTTCGTGAGGGAAACCCTAATCTTGATGTTCTTAAAGATGAGAGAGTGTAAGTGTTGTTAATCGATTGGAAAGAGGATAAAAATAATGACTCTTTAAGGGTTATAGGCCATGGGTTGAAGTTAAAAGAAAAGAAAAGACCAAAAAGCCCTTAGATGAATTTTATAGAAATGGACCGTCAGTCTTTATGAGTCTACCATAGGACTCGTATGGAAGGGTACAACTAGTCTTCATGACTCGTAAACTTCAAAGCATCTAGGATGGTACACACTGGTTAACATACGAGTTCATCCTACGACTGCTATTATCTCCATACGACTCTTAGACCCCCACTCGTATCTTGGACAAAATCTTAGGGAGTCTAACTTATGAACTTATGACTTACCTCCATACAACTCGTACCTTACTTGATGACTTCTAGGGGTCAAGTCGTACCTATAATAGAATGTCCATCATGCCACACTGTCTGGGATATGGTTTCAACATACCACTTTTATGTTGTTTGTACTACTCAAGGGAATGAGTTATATGTAGTACAGTGGCATTTAGGCATGGGGTATTACAATATCTTCCCCTTGGAAGCATTCATCCTCGAATATTACTAGTTAGACTGAGAGTTTTAAGGAAATTAAGATCATGTATTGAATGCTTATGAACTGAAAAATAATGAAACAACTGGGTCTGAGTCATGATACATGGACTGAATCAAATTCATGAAAACATGATATGACATGAGGATGACTATATGACTAAAATAGAAAATGAGAAAGTCAACTTATGAGTAATCATTACCTCTAACTAGATCTGAGTTCTTGAAGAATAGATAAGGATATTTGGTTTGTATATCTGATTCTTCTTTCAAGTAGCTCCCTCAATGAATTGATTTCTCCATAGAAATTTAACCAAAGGGGAACTCTTTATTCCTCAACCTACAAACCTATCGGTCAAGGATATCAACTGGAATTTCTTTGATAGAGAGACTATCCTTCACCTCCACACTCTCTAAGGACATGACTAAAAATGGATTGTCAATACATTTCTTTCGCAAGGAGACATAAAACACTGAATGCACTGATGCGAAATCTGCAGGCAACTTTAACTCATAAGAAACCTTCCCAAAATGGCCCATAATTCTATATGGTCCAACATAATGGGGACAAAGTTTCCACTTCTTTCCAAATATCTTCACTCCCATCATAGGCAAAATTTTAAAATAAATCAAGTCACCAATATCAAACTTAAGATCCTTTCTCCTTATATCTACGTAAGATTTATGATGACTTTGGGTTGCCTTCATCCTATCTCAAATTAGTTGAACTTTCTCTATTGCCTCAAACACTAAATGTGGACCAATCAAAGCAGCCTCACATACTTCAAACCAACCAATAGGAGATATATATCTCCTCCCATAGAGAACCTCAAATAGAGCTATCTGAATAATGGAGTGATAGTTGTTGTTGTAGGCAAACTCAATAAAGGTACGTGGTCATCCAAACTACCCTTAAAATCAATAACATAGGCCCTCAACATATCCTATAAAGTCTGATTGATCTATATTGTCTGACCTTCTATCTGAGGATGAAAAGTTTTACTGAGATGTACTTGGGTTCGAAGGCCCTTCTAAAAAGCCTTCCAAAAGTAAGAGGTAAACTGAGTGCCTCTATCTGAGATGATAGTCAATGGAACCCCATACAACTTTACTAACACCCTGATATAGAGTCTAGCATAATCCTCGGCTGAATACGAAGTATAAACTGGAAAAAACTGAATGGACTTGGTCATTCTATTTATAATAACCCATATTAAATCATGTTGACGATGCGTATAAGGAAACCCTATCACAAAATCCATGTTCACCACCTCCCACTTCTAAGTGGGGATGCTAAATACCTAAATTGTACCACTAGGCCTTTGGTGCTCAACCTTAACCTACTAACAGTTCGAATACTTATCCATAAACTCTGAAATATATTTCTTCATACCACTCCACCAATAGATCTCCCGTAAATCACAATACATCTTAGTGGCCTATGGGTGAATAGAATACCATGCACCATGCACTTCAGCTAGTACTTATTGTCTTAGATCATCAACACCCAGAACACACAGTCTGCCTTGACAACGAAGCACACTATCTCTCTCTTGGGAGAAAACCTCCACTTTTTGATCCGTGACTGCCTTCTTCAGCTTGACTAAACCAGGATCCCTATCTTGGTTTCCTTTTAGCTCGTCAACCAATGAAGATTCTGAATCCATATGCTACCTTAGGCTAAATCAACGAACTGAACTCCTAATATACCAAGTCAGTGAACCTCGTGGACTAACTCTTTTTCTCATTCTCAACATGCACAACACTACCCATAGATAATTTACTAAGGGCATCCGCCACTATATTGGCCTTGCTCAAATGATATAGCACACTCATATCATAATCTTTTAACAACTCAAGTTATCTTCTCTGATAAAGATTTAGATCTTTCTGCATGAACACATATCGTAAACTCTTGTGATCAGTAAGCACATCTATGTGAACTCCATAAAGATAATGCCTCTAAATCTTTAAGTTAAAGACAACTGCTGCCAACTCAAAATCATGGGTTGGATAGTTCTTCTCATGAAGGTTAATATGTATAGAGGTGTAGGCTATGACCTTACCTCTCTTCTTTAGTACAAAACCAAGACCAACTCTAGAAGCATCATAATACACTACGAACCCATCTATGCTATTTGGCAAAGTCAAGACTGGAGCAGAGGTGAGTCGAGCCTTCAACTCCTGAAAGCTCTTCGCACAAAAATCTGACTACTGAAATTTGACTTTCTTCTAGGTTAATCTAGACATGGGAGAAGCAATAGAATAAAACCCTTCAACAAACCATCTGTAATAGCCGAATAAACCTAGTAAACTCCTGATAGCTATCAGAGAGATGGGTCTATGCTAGTTCCTCATTGTTTTAATCTATTGAGGATCAACTCAAATGCCATTACCAAAAATAATATGACCAAGAAAGGCTACTAACCTTAACAAAAATTTACACTTACTGAACTAAGCAAACAACTGATGATATCTAAGGGACTGTAACATACCCTCAAATAGCTTTCATGGTCCTTCTCACTATGAGAATAGACAAGGGTGTCATCAATAAAGACTATGACAAACCTGTACAAGTACTGCTTGAACATGAAAAACATGTACAAGTACTGCTTGAACACTCTGTTCATCAAGTCTATAAAAGTTGTAGGGCCTTCGTTAGTCCACAGGATATGACTATGAATTCAAAGTGACCATACTGAGTTCTAAAGGCTGTGTCTTTAGAATATCATGTTTTCTGACTCTAACCAGATGATAGCCGGATCTGAGGTCTATCTTAGAGAAATAACTTGCACCCTGAAGCTGGTCGAACAAGTCATCAATCCTAGGGAGAGGATACTTATTCTTGATTATGACTTTGTTCAACTGATGGTAGCCAATGCACATTCTAAGAGAACTATCTTTCTTGCGCATGACTAGAACTGGTCACCCCATAGTGAAACACTAGGCCTGATAAAACCCTTATCCAAGAGTTCCTTTCACTTCTCTTTTAGTTCCTTAATCTTAACTAGAGCAATTTTATAAGGCGGGATAGAGATAGGCTAGGTATTTGGAAGGAGATCTATCCCAAAGTCAATTTCCCTTTTGGGATAAACTCTGGGACTATCTTCTGGAAACACATCAGGGAACTCATTCACTACCAAAACAGACTCTAGACTCAAAGTTTTAGAATTTGAGTCCTTAACTCATAAGAGATGATAAATACACCCCTTGGATATCGTCTTTCTTGCCTTGAGATAGGAAACAAATCAAACCTTAAGCATGAAAGTACTACCCCTCTATTCGACAACTGGTTTATTAGGAAACTGGAACTGAAAAATTATATTTCTACAATCAACTGAGGCATAGCACGAGTATAGCAAATCCATGTCGAGAATGACGTCAAAATTAATCATCCCTAACTCCACAAGTTCAACTGAAGAAACTTTTTAAGATACTATGACTGGATATTTTTGTATACTGGTCTGGATATAATAGACTTATCCCCTAGGGTAGACACTGAGAAAGGCTCTACAAATATTTTGAGACTGACACCGAAGTGTACAACTATATAAGGAGTCACAAAGGAAAGTGATGCTTTGAGGCCTAACAATGTATAAACATAATGATGGAAGACTTGCAACATACCCATAACTACATCAGGAGAACTTTCTTTATCATGTCAAGTCAAAGAGAATATAGTCTATTCTAACGTTGGCCACTGGTGGCACTTGATGTGGCACCCTGCTGAGTCAGGCAACCTATTAGAGCTGATTAAAAGATGGACTAACCCTGCTAGCGAGCATCTTTACCCTTCTGGCCAACCGTCGGGCAATCCCTGATCCTGTGGCCTGACTTTCCAAACCCAACATATCCATCATTACCCTTCACTCTTCGTAATGATTCCTACCATATTTTCTAGAAAGTAAATTGGTTGTACCACTATTCACACTACTATGAGTTTGAGAGCCAGGCCCCTTACCTCAGTTATCTTGCCTAAACTTAGGCTCTGGGACACTAGCTGAAGATGGGGCTGGACGACCTAAAAACTATTAACTGAACTGAGAACGGTTACCACCTTCTAACTTTGGTTGTGAGAAGTTGAAGCTACCGGTCCTTGCCCTCTTATTCTCTTTTTCTTTCTCCTTAAGTTTTTCTTCATTTATCTGTTGAGCAATAAACCATGAGTCTAGATAAGTCCATCTCTTTAATTAACATGGTTGTCCTACACTCCTTGACCATAATATCAAATACACCAGGTACAAACTTACTAATCCTAGACCTAGAGCCAACCACCATAGTAGGAGCATACCTCGCCAACTAAGTAAATTTGAGTGAGTACTCCTTTACACTCATGGTACCCTGCTTCAAGTTTATAGACTCTAGAACCTTAGATTCCCTCAACTCCAGTGGGAAGAACTTGTCTAAGAAAGTTGTGGCAAACTCCTCCCTCTCAATACGTCCCGCATCAATGCCCCTGTCTTGTTTCCATTACATGAACTAAGTGTGGCCTACTCACTGCAACTGATACATAGGTAAATCTACACTCTCTATCAAAGTGACACCCATGATGCTCGTAACCTTCTACACAACATCCAAAAACTTTTGCGGATCCTCCTAAGACTTGGATCAAGAAAATAAAAAGGGATTCATCCAAGTGAAATCCCAAATTATAGTTGTTGCAGTATTCAACACTGGATTGGCTGGAGCAATAGCCTGCTTATTTTTAAAGAAGCTATAGAATAGACTAAGGTCGTAAAAGTAGCCCTAAACTTGGCTCATGCACTTTAGCATGATATGAACACTGAAAGAAGGAAAACTTTCCTAAAATCATTGTGTAGCCTCTTGTCCATAAGTGTAGCACACTTCACACCCATGCATAAGACACTACTCAATGCAACTTCCATACACCCGAGGACACTTTGAAACCTTAGTCTCTAATACTAAGTTTTGTCACAACCTGATACACTACTAACTTGGAGCGTATCAAATCTGCCACAAAATCAGTCCAAACACACTACAATTCCGAGAGCTTGAAGATAACAACTCCAATATGTGAAGACAACAACAATCATGAAATTTTGAAGAAATATCAACACCAAAACAGTAGCTACACAAGGAGAACAAGAAGATAACAATAACATTAAACAATGGTTCAACAACACAAGATGATAGATTACAAGAGTACAATGTTAACAACAAGAACAACAAATGGTAGTAACTATAGTGAATCAAAAATCAGCCCCACACGGCTTCACTAAGTTACTACAAAGTTTCAAGAGTACAAAATGAAAGATAGTAACTTGACACAAAGATATCTTAGAATCTATGAACCCTAACTTGAAGATAGGACCCTAAGACCAAAAGATTTCAGTACCAAGTTCTTACTTAGACCAAGAGGAACTCATGAACCTCAAGATCTCAAGTTTCTAGCCAAGAAACAACACAAGTGTAACTACACTTGTTGGACAGATTTCAGGTTCTACTCTCAAGAACAAGAGAGAGAGAAATATTCAATGTTACAAGACTTGTTGTTGTGAAATATGAAGCATGAACTAAGTGCTGAAAATAACCCTAATAGCATCTATTTATATTACACACAAAATGAAGGAAAAATGACCTTCCTACCCTTCAGTCATGGTGTGCCCTTAGAGTGTAGTTTATTACACTTCAAGGTTCATTTTCACACTTAAAAACGTTGAAGCTCTTTGGCGGATCAAGTACCAACTCACACGCAGCCATTTGCATGAATATGGCTTGTAGTTTTTGTAACTCCCGAGCTTGGCTTCGTGTGAATGGTCGAGAACGTATTGGACAGCTTTGTACACCCGTATCATCTTCTCCATCTTGAGAGGAATTTGACCTCAAATTCAGCATTTGGTCATCCTCAACCGCATCCACTAGAGAAAGATCACACACGTTGAAAGTGTTGTGCACTTGGTCTTCCGGGGGAAGGTCAATCTTGTAGGCATTATCATTGATCCGCTCAAGTACTTGGAATGGACCATCGCCTCTTGGCATCAATTTGGACTTTCTTTGAGACGGAAACCTATCCTTTCTAAGGTGAACCCACACCCAATCTCCCGGTTCAAGAATGAGTTTCTTTCTCCCCTTGTTGACTCTCCTTGCAATGTCTTGATTTTTCTTCTCAAGTCGAAGCTGCACCTTCTCATGTAACTTTTTCATCGAATCAGCCCGCTTGCTTCCATCTAAGCTAATCATAACATCACTAGGAAAAGGAGTTAAATCCAAAGGGGTAAGGGGGTTGAGGCCATATATGCACTCAAAGGGAGTCATTCCCGTACTTGAGTGTATGACACGATTATATGCAAACTCAATCAATGGTAAGTGTTCCTCCCAAGAAGTCAATTTTCCTTTTACCATGGAACGTAGCATAGCACCCAAAGTCCTATTTACTACTTCCGTTTGACCATCAGTTTGTGGGTGGCAAGATGTAGAGAATAACAACTTGGTTCCAAGCCTACCCCACATGGATTTCCAAAAGTGACTTAGGAACTTAGAGTCCCTATCACTCACAATGGTCCTCGGAACACCATGCAACTTGACAACATTATCAACAAACAAAGAGGCCACACTAGGTGCATCATCACATTTAAAGAAAGGAATAAAGTGTGCCATCTTAGAAAATCGATCGACCACAACAAAGATATTGTCCCGACCTCGTCTAGTCCTAGGCAACCCTAACATGAAATCCATAGATATGTCAAGCCAAGGACGTAAAGGAGTGGGCAGCGGGGTGTACAACCCATGAGGTAGGAGCCGCGATTTGGCTCCTTTGCAATCTATGCATTGGCCAGAAATGTTGGCCACATCCTTGTGCATTTTTGGCCAATAGAATTGCTCCTCCAATATTCCAAGGGTCTTTTCGATCCCAAAGTGACCCATTAGACCGCCATTGTGTGCTTCCATCACAAATAACTCTCTCCAAGAACTGGAGGGTACACACAATCGTCTACCTTTAAACAAGTGTCCATCAAACTTGGCATAAGGATTTGAACCCCTAGACGAATCCCACTTATCCCTACCCATTTCTTTACATTCCCTAAAGATAGGAGAAAAGTGAGGGTCCTCGGGATACAATTCTTTCAAACTCTCAAAACCAATTAATTTAGAAGATAATGTTGACATAAGAACATGTTTTCTAGACAAAGCATCAGCTACTACGTTGTCCTTACCCTTTTTGTATTGAATAACATAAGGGAAGGTTTCAAGAAACTCAATCCATTTTGCATGCCGCTTGTTAAGCTTCTCTTGTGCCCGAAGATGCTTCAAGGATTCATGGTCCGTTCGGATCACGAACTCCTTGGGCCACAAATAGTGCTGCCAAGTGGCCAAAGCTCGAATCAAGGCATACAACTCTAGATCGTACGTGGAGTAGTTTAGAGTTTCTCCTTTGAGCTTTTCACTAAAATAAGCAATGGGTTTTAAATCTTGCATCAAAACAGCCCCTATGCCCACTTTACTAGCATCGCACTCAACTTCGAATATCTTATCAAAGTTGGGCAATTGTAATAAAGGCGCGGAAACGAGCATAGCTTTCAAGGTTTCAAAAGCCTTAGCTTGCTCTTCACCCCACTTGAAGGGTTGGTCTTTTCGAATGACCGCGGTTAAAGGAGCGACTATGGTGCTGAATCCTTTGACAAACCTTCTATAAAAAATAGCTAACCCGTGGAAGCTTCTTACTTCACTAATGGTTTGTGGGGTTGGCCAATTTTTGATAGCATCTATCTTGGATTCATCCACTTCAACCCCTCTTGAACTAACAACAAAACCCAAGAAAACAACTTCATTAACACCAAAAGAGCACTTCTCCAGATTTGCATACAACCTTTCCTTTCTAAGGACATCAAACACACATTGTAAATGCATCACATGCTCATCAATTGACTTACTATAGACCAAGACATCATCAAAGTAAACAACAACAAACTTTCCAATAAATGGCTTCATCACATGATTCATTAGCCTCATGAAAGTACTTGGAGCATTTGTTAGGCCGAATGGCATAACCATCCATTCATAGAGACCAAATTTAGTCTTGAAGGAGGTTTTCCATTCATCACCGGGTTGCATTCTTATTTGGTGATAGCCACTCCTTAAATCAATCTTGGAAAATAAACACGAACCATTCAATTCATCAAGCATATCATCTAACCTAGGGATAGGGTGACGATATTTTACCGTAATCTTATTGATGGCTCGACAGTAAAAACACATACGCCATGTTCCGTCTTTCTTAGGCACCAGTAGCACAGGAACCGCGCACGGACTCATGCTCTCCTTGATATACCCTTTGTTGAGGAGTTCCTCAACTTGACGCTGCAATTCTTTGGTGTCCGTAGGGTTGCTTCTGTAAGCCGGCTTATTTGGCAATTGTGAGCCCGACACAAAGTCAATTTGATGCTCAATTCCCCGAAGCGGGGGCAATCCTTGCGGGAGTTCATTGGGAAATACATCTTCATAATCCTGCAACACACAAGAAATCAAAGGAGAAATAAAAAAATTAGTGGGGTTAGTATTAAAATAATGAGCCAAAAGAAGCATCGGCATGTCCACATCATAATCCAAGAAGAGTTCCTTCTTTCTAGCCAACATCACCATGTTTTCTTGCCCATTTGATGTTGAGGCAGTCCCGGAAATCCCTACTGCCCCACCCACGGTTTTCCCCTCCTTTTCACCACTTTCGGGTTTCTTTCCCTTCTCCTTCAACTCCCTCATCTTTTGATGTAATTCATTCACTTGTGATGGCAAAAGAGGATAAAGAGTGACCTTTCGACCATCATTCTCAAGTGAGTATCGGTTAGGCCTCCCATCATGTTTGGTAGACCTATCATATTGCCAAGGTCTACCTAACAAAAAATGACATGCTTGTATTGGTATCACATCACAAAGCACTTCGTTTTGGTAGTTCCCTACCTTAAACCGTATCACACATTGCCTCATGACCTTCAATTCACCGCATTCGTTCAACCATTGCAACTTGTAAGGGCTAGTATGAAGTGTAGTTGGTAATTTCAGAAAGTTCACCATAGAGACACTAACGACATTCGCACAACTACCACTATCAATCACCAAAGTGCACACATTCCCCTTTACAAGGCATTTAGTATGGAATAGATTTTCCCTTTGGCTAGGGTCGTCTATTGCCTTACTAATCATAGCGCGTCTAACTACAAAGTTTGGAAAAACACACTCCCCTTCTTGTGGGTAAATAACTTCACCATCATCATCATCATCATCATCATCATCAAGTGGCCTATTTCCAGTTTCCTCTCCATCTTGAGGCTCGGCCTCATCCTCCTCTTTTTCAAGACCCACCTCCTCACCAAGGTAATACAATTTCCCTTCCCGTAGTATCACGTTGCGTCGATTTGGACATTCATTGGATTTATGTCCCCAACCTTGGAACTTGAAATATTGGAATCCTTTTGGGTTTGGATACTTGTGAACTTCTTGTTTTAGAGGAATTTTGTGGACTGTTTTGGGCTCGAGCAGCCTTGTAGTCGCGGGTTGGTCCTTGTTTTTGGGCCAACCAGAAGAGGATTGAACCACGTCCTTGCTTTTAGGCCAACCCGAGATGGATTGTCCCCTTGCCTTGAGCGACATCTCAAGAGCCGCTTGGAAAATACCTTCAACGGTATCAAATTTGTGAAGCATCAAATGAGTGGAGATCTCTTTGTTCAACCCACACTTGAACCGGATGATGTCATGACTGATTTGTTCCCCACGATGATCAAGCTTCAACATGAGTTGTTGAAACTCATCATAATATGCCATCACACTTTTATTGCCTTGACGTAAGTTGTATAATCTAGCAAGTAATTCATGGCGATAACTCTCGGGAAGGTACCGTTGCCTCATCAAGTACCTTAACCGAAACTAAGGTGGTGGCTGTCCATCAACTAATTCATCACCAGAACGCTTGACGTACTCCCACCAAGTGTTGGCATAACCCTCAAAATGAGCTATGGCATAAGAACTTTTCTTTTCTTCCGAGATATCATTAACTTGAAAAACTTTGTTACAAGCTGATTCCCATGCTAAGTAGGCCTCGGGGTCACTTTCACCCTTAAAGATAGGTAAGCTCAATTTGATGGTATTTATGCCTACGTCTCTTTCTTGGTGTCGATTTCCCCTTTCTCCATACCCTCGGTACCTCCTTGGATCAACACGGCCCCTTCTTAGCTCCTCCTCTCTCATGTAAGCATCATCAAAGGCTCCATATCCATCATACTCCTCTCTACCATGTTCCTCAAAGTGAGCTGGTCGGTTTTGGTGATTTGGAATCTGATTTGGAGGCATTGGGAGTTGTGGAAGTGGTGGTCTTTGATTTGGTGGAGTTTGGTAAGGTACATTCAGATTTTGTGGAGGTAATGGATGGCTACATCCTTCTTGTGGAATTGGAGGAGTTTGGGAATGGCGTGGTCTATTCGCTTCTTGGTTTGGAGGGAAAGTAGTGGTATGATTTGTGGCATTTAGTGGGGCTAGAGGTGGATTCATTATTTGGTGCAATGTTTCTGGTGAGATAGTTATGGATGAAGTTCTTTCATGCCCACTTGAAGGAATATGATGAGGAGTGGATGGACGAGAGTTCCTTTGACTCTCCACTTGCTCCAATCTCCCACTTATCGTAGTCAAATCTCCCCTCATTGCCCCAACTTCCGTGTTCAACCTCTCTAAACTTCTGGTAATGGCCTCAAGTGTGGCCTTCATAGTGTCTTGTTCAGTAGTACCCCAACTTTGGGATATGCTTCCTTCCATGTCAAGGTGTTACCTACACAATCAGCAAACAAGTTAGCGTTAAACCTCTCCTCACTCACACTCTCTCGGTTCACTCACACTTGAGCTCCACAAATGTTGTAGATTGGCTAGTAACCGTGAATCCTTAAGATATGAGTAAAGCTCTTGTCCGGAGTGGATTCTTGTTTGAAACTCAAAGAATTCTCGACGGACTGGAGTTAAAAAGTTACAACGTATTCAAACGAATAAAAGCACCCAACTAAACGTGGACACGAACAAGAGAATTCAAAAGGACTAATTGACAACCTAGTAGGAGTGTACTAGCATGTTAATTAGTTCTAGAACCAAGTAATGAAACTAAGAATCAACAATTAGAAACTAGAAAACCTAAAGTTAAGCTTATTAATGACGTGAACAGTAGCCAATGGGTGACGTGAACAGTAGCAAATGGGTGATGTGGCAGCATGCAATTGGTCTTGGTCCCACACAATTTAAGCACCAATTCTGAAATTTAAATCTTTACACAATTTGGAAAGGATGACAATTGGTCTTGGAGGGAAAACATAAATCTTGAAATAAGAAAAGTACCTTGTCCCACAACACTAGGTTCTTGAAATAAGAAAAAGGTAACACTAGGTTCTTGAAATAAGAAAAAGTTTCTGAAAAGTAGAATCCTAGTCTAAGAAATGATGGGTTCAAGGCTTCTCACAACATGCTTTACAATTTTCAGCTTCAACTCTTGAATTTATATCACACTTTTTGGTTGTCTAAAGTTGTAAGAAAAGATGAAGAACTTGATGAACACCACAACAACCTTCAAGAACTCAACAACAACTTCTTCAAAACACAACACAACACCACCAATTGTCAACAACAAGTAACAACAAACAGCCAGCCACAAGGCACCACAACTATGGTCAATATTATAAGCTCAATCTTTAGATCTTGACACCTTTAGTGTTGGTGAGAAAGAAACCAACACTAGGAACACTCTATACAAGAAAAATACTACAAGATCTAGCCAAAAAAACAAGAAAATCTCGGCCCATACAACAACATATCACAATTTTTGGCCAAGAAAACAAAGGTAGCAAATTTGACTATTTCTGAAATTTTCAGATTTCAGTTTTTTTTTTTTTTTGTAGTTTTCAAGTCTCAAGCCCAAGATTGATCTTGTTAGAACAAAATCAAAGATGGCTTTGATACCAAATGATACACTACTAACTTGGAGCGTATCAAATCTGCCACAAAATCAGTCCAAACACACTACAATTCCGAGAGCTTGAAGATAACAACTCCAATATGTGAAGACAACAACAATCACGAAATTTTGAAGAAATACCAACACCAAAACAGTAGCTACACAAGGAGAACAAGAAGATAACAATAGCTACACAAGGAGAACAAGAAGATAACAATAACATTAAACAATGGTTCAACAACACAAGATGATAGATTACAAGAGTACAATGTTAACAACAAGAACAACAAATGGTAGTAACTATAGTGAATCGAAAATCAGCCCCACACGGCTTCACTAAGTTACTCCAATATGTGAAGACAACAACAATAACGAAATTTTGAAGAAATACCAACACCAAAATAGTAGCTACACAAGGAGAACAAGAAGATAACAATAACATTAAACAATGGTTCAACAACACAAGATGATAGATTACAAGAGTACAATGTTAACAACAAGAACAACAAATGGTAGTAACTATAGTGAATCGAAAATCAGCCCCACACGGATTCACTAAGTTACTACAAAGTTTCAAGAGTACAAAATGAAAGATAGTAACTTGACACAAAGATATCTTAGAATCTATGAACCCTAACTTGAAGATAGGACCCTAAGACCAAAAGATTTCAGTACCAAGTTCTTACTTAGACCAAGAGGAACTCATGAACCTCAAGATCTCAAGTTTCTAGCCAAGAAACAACACAAGTGTAACTACACTTGTTGGACAGATTTCATGTTCTACTCTCAAGAACAAGAGAGAGAGAAATATTCAATGTTACAAGACTTGTTGTTGTGAAATATGAAGAATGAACTAAGTGCTGAAAATAACCCTAATAGCATCTATTTATATTACACACAAAATGAAGGAAAAATGACCTTCCTACCCTTCAGTCATGGGGTGCCCTTAGAGTGTAGTTTATTACACTTCAAGGTTCATTTTCACACTTAAAAATGTTGAAGCTCTTTGGCGGATCAAGTACCAACTCACACGCAGCCATTTGCATGAATATGGCTTGTAGTTTTTGTAACTCCCGAGCTTGGCTTCGTGTGAATGGTCGAGAACGTATTGGACAGCTTTGTACACCCGTATCACAACCCGAGGCTACCCCCTAGTCGTGACATGGTGCTTAAGGCCATACGTGACCCCAAGCTAACCCATGATCTAGTACCTGCTGCGAGCATGAATAAAATGATAATAAAACAATGTGTGTGGAAAATAATTTGATAAAGTACTATTAACTAAAATAATAAAGTTAATATATAAAATGATATGTCTGAAATATCTGATAAATACTAGAAACTAAACTATCTGTCTGAAAGCCTTTAAAACATACGGAGTTAAAGGGAAGACCCCCTAAAAAAACTCCAACTAACTAAACATAAAAAATACTGAAATAATATGTCACATCCTCAATGGATGAGGACTTACCACTACTACTAAGGGGAGTTACTGAGCTGCCTATGTATGGTCGGGACTGTGCGTTCGAGCCAATGTTATAAGACAACATAGCGCAAGAGAAAAGTATGTGATCAATACTTTGAATATACTGGTACATGAGGTAAGGACTAACTAGAATACATATGGAAATCAAGCATAGATGTATGGACATGTAAGACTGAGAATGCAAGACCAAGTAAAGCATGAACTGAATCTACTTTGTATGACTAACCGACTGAATAACTGAAAATCTAACTACTTGGTCAAGAAAACCTAGGATGATGTAGACTGAGTACTGACTGAAACTATGGGAGCTATCATGTAACTGACATGCCTTAATCTGAGCTAATCAGTTGGAATGGTGTCAGTACCTTGCCACGAGTACTAACACTGGCTGTGTAGATCCACTAAACTAGTGCCCCAAAGGACTAGGGATCACCCTCTACTTGCAGGTACCCCTAAGAGAATCTCAACCCTTAACTGGTAGGAAAATCTCTTAAGACCTATGCTGGCTACATAGTTTTGGAACTTAGGGATTGCTACTAAAGTCACACCCTCTATTGGCAGGTGAGCCCCCATCCCTGGGTTCACTAGATGCTAAATGCTACTCCTAACTAACTGACAATAGTACTAACGTAAGTTCAACTGAACATCACAACTGATAGGTCTCAACATGATCAAAATGATGGAGTATAATCATGAGAATCATGGATTAAATGACTTATTACTTGAAAATCTAAATCATGAATAAACATATCGGTATCGGGTGTTCATAGCTAGCAAGCACTGAACAATACATTAAATATGATAACATCATCTAACACACTACTAAGAAGTTATAATTTAGGGGACCCAAAATATACTGCATTTAAATAACTGATAATTTTGTGAATTACAACATGGGGGTAAGTCAAACTTTAGGGGATATTATGTTTACATCATTTAATACATAAATTTGACAAATTGACATTGTCTTGGCCAAACATGACATGGAAGTTTGGAATTTAATTCATATAGAATCATAATTCACATGGAAAAACTAATAGCATAACTTGAATGTAAAAATTCATAAGGAAATATGGATAAACTTCATGATTTCACAAGGTTAAATCATATTGGAGTGTAAAATTCATACTCAAACCAAAAAGAGGATTTTTGGAACTCAATGGGTGGAAATAACCCATTGATGAATACCCCACATACCTAGAATTACTTTACTTGTGAAGAGAGCTTGACTTTTTGAGACTTGAAAGATGACTTGGTGAGAAAAAACCTTATCTTGATGTTCTTAAAGGTGGGAGAGAAGGTAAGTTTTGTTAATCGATTTGAAAGGGAAGAAAAATAATGCCTCTCATGTTCTTAAAGATAAGAGAAGTTAAGTTCTGTTAATCGATTGGAAAGAGGAGGAAAATAATGTTCTTTAAGGGTTATAGGTTGCGGGTGGAATTTATAATAGAGGAAAAGACCAAAAATCCCTAAGATGAGTTTTATAGAAATTGGCCGTCACTCATTACGAGTCTACCATATGACTTATATGGAAGGGTATGACTAGTCTTCATGACTCATAAGCTTGGCAACACCTAGGAGGGTAAACACTGGTCAACAGAAAAGTTCTACCTACGACTAGTATCATCTTTATATGACTCATACCTTACTTGACGACTTCTAGGGGTCAATTCATACCTACAACAGAATGTCCATCATGCCACACTGTCTTCGATATGATTTCAATATACCACTCATATGTTGTTTGTACGACTCAAGGGCATGAGTCGTATGTAGTATAGTGGCATTTAGGAATGGGGTATTACGCTAATATAATGCAATCATTGGATTCCTTTTTGTCATTCCATGTACCAAATCAATATACACAATTGGGTTCTTACAAATTTAATATTAGGAGGGGGAATAAAAATGATAAAAATTGAAATAAAAAGTCTCTGCCATAGATAACTTAGGATTTTCTTATTTAAGCATTGATGTTGTGGTTGGTAATTTTGATTTTTGTTTTCCCTGAGATTATAGAAACTTTATATGTTGAGGGTGTTGATAATTCATGGAAAACATGGCACTTTTGATGCTTAAAACAAAGATTTTATGCTTGGACTTAGGTTATTTTGGTAGATGATGTGGTTTTATGGTTGTTGCAGGTAAAATAGGTAAATAAAAGTCTTGTAATAGAATTGGAAGAAAAGGCTGGTAAAAAGATGAAATATATGTATTATATGATTTACCTTACTAGTCATCAGCACATCATATGACTCATAGGTTGACTCGTGAAGACAACAGTAACAAAAGCCAAGCAAAAGAACTAAGTGATGGAAAGATACGACTGGAGCATACGAATTGTAAGATGAGGCTATAAGTCTGGAGAAGTAGTCATCAAGAGGACAGAAACTAAAGTTAGATTCAAAGGTAAAATCAAAGAAGAAGACAATTCAAAAAATCTGAGTGCAACTCATATTAACCAACCGTACACAGACCAATTTCCAAAGCATGGAAAGATAAATGCCGAGGTGGTAACGAGTGAAGACCATGAGTTGTATGGTCAAGGTAAGACTTATGAGTATGAGTTGTAAAGACAATAGAAGCCTGAATCCTTGGAAGATCATTCACTGGAAAGCATACGACTAGTACAGTATGACTCGTAAGAATACCTTACGAGTGGAAAATGCGAGTCATACCTTATGCTGACTAACTTTTCCTATTCCATTTTAATTAGGATTTCTGGGTTGTTTTGAGATACTATAAATACCTTAGGGTTATTCCTTTATTATGTTACTTCTCTTACAAACTTTACTACATTTTACATAATTTTATTATTACGATTGTGCTCTTGAGATTTTTGGGTATTTTTTCAATTGAAGGCTTCGGATTTTTTCTTTTTATTCTTGTGAGATTAATTACATTTGTTCTTTATTGGTTATCATGTATTGTTGCATGAACATGAGTGGATAATTTCCTTAACTAAGGTTATAGGAACCCTGTTAGATTAACTACGTAGAGAAAGTGGGAGATTTGTCGATTCTAACATAGATACATCTATCTTTATATTTTTCATCTTAATTGACCTCAGAGCTACAACAGAAGCTTAGAGAGAGCTTGGATTTGAGAACATCCTCACATGGGAGTTCGAGATTGGGGAAAAGGGTTTAAGATAGTAATTTAAGATTCGCATCCATCTTATTATTCTGCCACCTCATCTAATAAACTTGAAAACCAAAAGGTGAAAATTAAACTGAAGTCATAGACAAGGAGAAATAAATCGATTCTGTGAGACTCATAAGGTAATGGTTGAGATTTATCAACATGTTCACACGGTGATTGATAATACATATCTTGTCAACTTTACATATAAAGCAGCAGAATAGGTGGGTTGAACACAGGAAATTTACGGAGTTGTGAAGCCCGAAGGAACTCATTCCTAGTGTTTCTGTTACTTACAAACTCATAGCATTCAAGTTCAGTTACTACTTACTATTGATTTCCAAATTCCCCCCATTAATTTTTCTACACTACTCATGAGTTTTGTTAAGTTAAGCAATTGTTCAGCATTTTTCTTGTGGGTTCAACCCTAACCTAGTTCGTTTATATATTTGGCATCGACCATAGCATGCTTCTTTGGAGGTTAGTTTTGGGCAATATCAAATTTTGGCATCGTTGCTCGGGAAGATAGTTTGAATAGTTAATTGAAGTGGTAAAGTTTGTGAGTTTTATTTTTTATTCTTGATTTGGCATACGCCAGTGTATACCCAACATTGGGAGTATAGGCAACCCGTTACTCCCTTTTGATCCAGATCCAGAAAGAATTCTTCGAACACCGTGAAGAATGTCGAAACATATTCATGATCCTATTTCTTCTAGGGTTTGAGAACCTCAGATTTTACCCCCTCATCCACCTGTTGATCTTAATGAAGCACTTCCACATGCCTTAAGTGATCCATAGAATGTTGCAGATCGATAGACAGAGCACTTACTAGTGGAAAAAATGGCTAGATTAGCAAAAAGAGGACCAGCTAGGCCACAACAAATGGCTGAGTATCGAGAAAGAGTTTAGAGAGGCAAAGCTCCATTAATCCCTACATATCAGAATCTGGACCCATATAATGAAGAAGAGAATATGGGTTGCATAGAACCTACTTAGACAGGAGCCATCATTCCTTCTGCTCTACCCCCAATGTTAAGTTTGACATTACTAGTGCAATGATCCAATTGTTGAACTTAAATGGTGTATTTTTTGGATTAGCTACTGATGATCCAAACATGCATCTTGCTAATTTTACTGGGATCTGTTTGTCGTATAATATTTTGGGGGGTAGACCAAGAAGCTTTGAGGTTGAGGTTGTTCCAATTTTCACTGAAAGGAGAAGCATCACTATGGTTAGGGAAACTTTTGACAGGTTTAATCACTACTTGGTATGAGTTGTGTACACAGTTTCTGAACATATTTTCCCTTCTACAAGAATGCTAGAGTTGAAAGATAAAATTTATAATTTTGGACAATTACCTGCAGAAGGCGTGGTTTAGATTCAAGAAGAAGCTAAGCATGGTACCTAATCACAGAATCACATGGTCCAACTTATTGGAAATATTTTATTAATCACCGAACGTCAGTTCAAGAACAATGGCAGATACAATTTTGGAAGGTACATTTATGCGTCTTTAGTGGGACACTGCACAAGATATGTTAAATGATATTTTAGTGACTAATCGAAGATTGCATATTAGAGATGTTGAGTATAGTGCAAGTACATATGTTATTGGAGCAGCTAATAATTTAGATCTGGTCATAATTTAGTAGCACAGGAGGTTGCACAACATCAGATAGATATTGGTCTGCTTACAAACTAATTCGCAATGATGAATGCTGAGAAAGTGAATGCAGTTGGGCCACATGGGTCTACTTCTAGTACTATTGAGACTGAATCTATAGAGAAAGAGAAGTGTTTTGATCAAAAATTGGTAGGTTTTCATTCCCAAGGGCAAGGGAATCAAGGTCAGAACTATTACAATGATAGATACCGAGATAGACGTAGAGAGAGGTATTGATTAGCGATGGAAAGATTATTACAAAAAAAGAGTAACAGGTATGTTCCACCAGGTAGTCGTGATTTAAAATCTAAAATGGAGTTACTTTTGTCAAAATTTATCAAGGGTCAAGAAATTCAAGAGAGCTATCTTAAAGAGATTAAGGCAGATCTATCAGGCTAAGCCAAAAAGTTGAGCCACAAGCTACCGCAATCAAATAATTGGAGCATTAATTTGGTTAGATGTCAGCCACAGTAAATCAAAAGAATACTGGTACTCTCTCTAGTTAAATGGTGGTTAATCCAAAAAATGATATTCACTGTCATGCCATTACCACTCGGAGTAGTAAAACCACCATAGACCAATCTGTACCCATTGTAGATGAGAAAAAGAATAATGATGATCTTGTTGATATAGACAGAAGTAACATGCAAGATAAATTAAAAGATAAGGTTGAGGAGCCTATATTTCCATCCCCAAATCTCTCTCTCCTTTTCCACAAAGGCTAAAAAAGTAAGAAGAGGGTAAGTATCAAAAATTTTTATCTATGATAACGGAGTTGTGAGTCAACATTCCACTTGTAGAGGCATTAGAGTAAATGCCTGAATATGCAAAATTCATGAAGGACCTAATCACCAAGAAGAGGTCAGTTAGTTATGAGCCAATCGATAATAGTCATCACTACAACATTATAGCTACTAGATTATTGGTAGAGAAGAAGGAGGATCCTGGTACTTTCACCATAACTTGTACTACTGAATCTTTCAATTTACTTGAGAATTATATGATTTGAGCACTAGTATCAACCTCATGCCATTAGCAGCATTTAAATAATTGGGATTGGGATCTCCCAAACCAACCACCATGAGACTAGTGATGATGCATCGGATAGTGAAAAAGCCAGTTGGTGTTTTTATATGATGTATTGGTGAAGGTGGCTTCTTTCATTTTTCTTTCTAATTTTGTGATATTAGACTATGAAGTGAACTTTCAAGTCCTAATTATTTTAGGAATACCATTCTTGTCTATAGAAAGTATGTTGATTAAGTGGAGCTAGCATATCTAATGCTGAGACTCAATGATAAATAGGTGATATTCAATGTATGAAAATCCATGAAGTATCTAGATTATTGAAGAGTGATATCTATGATTGATGTGTGTGATGAGGAGATAGACTCACTCTATGATGTTGATTTAGTTACTATTTGGGATGATGTTTCTAATGTTGTTCTTATTAGGTGTTGAAGCTCTAGAAGTCGTGATCATGAACTTCGACATTGATGGTATTGATGACTATGATGAGATGGTATGTGCACTCTATGGGAGTGGTTCTTATTCTTATGCACCAGAGAAGCTTGATTTGGATTTGAAAAATAGAACCACTCCACTAGTTCGCCCCTCTATTGAGAAGCCACCTATCTTAGAGTAGAAACCCCTCCCTTCTTATTTGCGATATGCATTATTGGGGGCCAACAACACTTTGCCTATAATCGTTACATCTAACTTGATGAAGACAGATGTGGAAGCTTTATTATCAGTGCTACAAAGATTCAAGAGGGACATTGGTTGGTCCATTATAGATATTATGGGTATCCCGCTTGGTATTTGTACTCATAAAATCCAACTTGAACCAGACTGTGTTCCACATATAGAACATCAACGTCGACTCAATCCTCCTATGTAGGAGGTAGTGAAGAAAGAGATAATAAAGTGGTTGGATACCGGTGTAGTATATCCCATTGCTAATAGTAAGTGGGTTAGTCTGGTACAATATGTATCGAAGAATGGTGGTATTATTGTTGTATCTAATGAGAAAAATGAGCTAGTGCCAATGAGGCCAGTCACATGATGGAGAGTGTGTATGGATTATAGAAAACTAAATGCATGGACTCAAAAGGACAATTTTCCCATGCTGTTCATGGACCAGATAATAGATAAACTTACGGGCAGAGGGTGGTATTGTTTTTTGGAAGGGTACTCAGGCTACATCCAAATCACTATTACAAATGAGGACCAAGATAAAATGACCTTCACTTGTCCTTATGGGTCCTTTGAATTCAGATGTATACTAGTTAGGTTATGTAACGCTCCAGCCATATTTTAGAGATATATGATATTAATCTTCTCTACATGGTAAAAGACACCATCAAAGTTTATATGGATGATTTCTCAGTCGTTGATGATTCTTTAGATGATGATACGGGACAAACAAGAGAACACAAAACAACTCCAAAACAATCCACTAATCTTAAGGATTTGAGGACTAAGATGGAAACCACTCTCGGATTCACTACAACAACAAGAAGAACGAAATATAAGGGTGTGTTTCAACCCCAAAACAGTAGCAACACAACAAGAACAAGATGAATAAAATGGTTACAAAATTCGGATTCAACAAGTCACAAAAGCAGTCTACTATGAATCTACAAAGTGCAATAAGATAAAGATAGGTAGATAGACCAAATGAGGGAATAATATTAACAACCCAAGACTTGTTACACTCTTGGACCTTTAATACTACTCACAACACAAACCTATCTCTTACGTTGGTACAAGAGTGACCTCGATCTCCCAAGCATCCAACGTTTCAAAGCTTGAATCCAACACGAGTGATTCCAAACTCAAGTTGATTTCCCTAGTTACAAGTTTCAATCCAACACGAGTGATTCCACACTCAAGTTGATTTCCCTAGTTACAAGTTTCAGATTTGTGGTCTTCTCTCCTTAGAGAGGAAATGTTTCTAAGTGTTATACAACATCCATATTCAGCAAAGTCTAATGAATGAAACATTAAAAGGTTCTATTTATAGATATTACAAAAATAGTGTGAAATGTCCATAATAGCCCTTCAAGAGTGGGCTGCCCCTTTAGTTTTTGTAGTGGGCCGTTTTTGGTGTGTATTTGGGCCCTTAATTACGCTTCTCTTGCACACACACTTGGACGACTTCAATACACACCCACAAGAGTCCATCTACGTGGATCGCACTCGTATCAGATGACTACTTAGTTTACTTTGCAAATTCTCTTCGAAGGTGTGAAGAATACAACTTGGTACTTAATTGGGGAAAGCTCTATTTCATGGTTAAAGAAGGTATTGATCTTGGGAAAAAGTTTTCAAAAATGGGTATTGTGGTAGATATAGCAAAGATTGAAGTGATCGAGAAATTACCTCCACCAATTTCTATGAAAGGTGTTCGAAGATTTTTGGTATATGTGGGGTTTTAGGAGACTCCTCAAGGATTTATTCAAGATTGCCAACCCTCTTTGTAGGCTTCTTGAGAAAGAGGTGAAATTTGGTTTTACTAAACATGCTTGAAGGCTTTTGAATGTCCAAAAGAGAAGTTGATAACCGCCCCTATCATCATGTCCCATGATTGGTCCTTGTCATTTAAGATCATGTGCGATACGAGTGGATTGACCTTGGTTGTTGTACTTGGCCTACAAAAATAAAAAGATCTTTCATCCTATATACTATGCTAGAAAGGCACTAAACCCTGCTCAGAAGAATTACACAGTCATGAAACAAGAGTTATTGGTAATGGTTTTTGCCATTAAGAAGTTTGGGTCTTATTTGATTAGGACAAAGGTGATTGTGCACACTGATCATTTAGGATTGCAGTACTTAATGAAAAAAAATGCAAAGCCTAGACTTATTAGGTGGGTCCTATTGCGATAAGAATTTGATTTTAAATTCAAGGACAGAAAAGGCACTAAGAATCAAGTTATGGATTATTTGTCTAGAGTTGAGGAGGAAGCTATGTAGAAAATTGAAGATGGGCTTGAGATTGATGACAGTTTTCTAGATAAATAGATATTAGAAGTTTTTTAAGATCTAATTCTATGGTTTTTTGACTGTGCAAATTATCTAGCAAGTGATCTAGTCCCCAAAGACCTTTCCTTCCAGGAGAGAAAGAAGTTTATGCATGAGGTAAGGAAATTTTTCTAGGATGAGCCTTATTTATTCAGAATTTATGCAGATGGGATTATTCATAGATGTATACCTGAGGTGGATAAAATGAGCATACTTGAGGCTTGTCACTCTTCAACAGTTAAGGGTCATCATGGAGGAACCCATACATCCCACAAAATCTTACAATGTGGGTACTATTGGCCAACAATTTTCATAGATGCACATGATTTCTCTTCATCTTGTGATCAATGTCAATGCCAAGGTAACATCTCTAGACTCCATAAATTTCCTATTACTCCTATTTTAGAATTAGATTTGTTTGATGTATAGCGTGTAGATTTCATAGGTCCTTTTTTGAGTTCTTTTGGCATGAAATACATCCTTGTGGCTATGATGACCCTTAACTGTTCCTCCATGATGACCCTTCTGTAATCGTCTATTTAAAACTCTTCTTGAGAATTATGGAATGAAACACAAAGTGGAAACACCTTATTATCCTAAGACTAGTGGACAGGTCGAGGTGTCCAATAGAGAAACCAAGTCCATCTTGGCAAAGATAGTAAATGCCAATAGGACTGATTGGACAACAAAGTTATATGATGCATTATGGGCTTACCGAACAGCTTTTAAAACCCCCATTATGCTTTTCATTATCAATTTGTTCATGTAAAGATATGTCACTTTCCTATTGAACTTGAACATAAAGCACTATGGGCACTGAAGGATCTAAATTTTTAGTGGCAGGATGTAGCTAAGTCAAGGATAAATAAGTTGGATGAATTCTAACTCCAAGCGTATGAAAGTTTTGCACTTTACAAAGAAAAGATTAAGTTGCATCAAGATCGTAATATTGAGAAATATATATTCAAGAAAGGTGACCGGGTATTGCTTTGTAATTCTAAACTTCGCTTGTTTCTAGGTAAGTTCAAGTCTAGGTGGTATGGTCCATTTATCGTGATAAGAGTTAATCCATATGGTTCTTTGGAATTTAAGAGGGATGGATAAGTCTCGTTCAAGGTTAATGGGCAAAGAGTAAAGCATTATATAGTTAACACTGAAGAAGTTAGTGTAACTTTTTAGATGGACCTTGGTGAAGTCTGAGTAACCAAGGCAATTAGGTCATGCTGTGATGTTAAATCAAGCACTGCATGGGAGGCAACCCATATTTTTATACTTAATAATTTATAGGGTAATGAGTGTGTTCAGTGTGTAGGAATAAAGATTGCAGAAAAAAGCCAAAAATTTAAGAAAACGAGGTCATACGGACTCTTCACGAGTCGTGCCTTAACGTGACAACTTGTGAGTAAGAGTTGTAAGGACCTGGGAGTGATTCAGATCTAGGTAATAGTTTCAGGAGTCTTTACGGCTCTAAGAATAAGTCGTAACCTCAAGTTACAATTCATCACACTGAGTCGTTTTAACTCTAGAACCAGGTAAGAAGTTCCCAGCCTTTATGAAGGAGGAATAGACCTGTTAGCATTGGTTACAAGTCATACACATGACTCGTAACCAAACATACCAAGTCGAGGGTTGTGGGTCAACCCGTTTAAGCTATCCTATTTTAAGCAAAAGAGAGGTACCCGATTTGGGTACCTGACATTCCAAACCTCCATTGTTGCCGAATTCGAAGCTCCCCTAAAGAACGAAATCACTCCAAAACACACACAAATTCGTAGGGTTCTCTCACATTACACGAAATTCACAAGAACTTGGGGTAGAAACTTTGTGAAATCAAAGAAACCTAAAAATCTCAACACTCAAGTAAGTCTTTGAACTTAAATTTTTACATTTTGAGTTGAAAATAAGTTGAGTTTTTCACATTTATTCGAGTTGAATATCTTTGTGTATTTAAAATTTGAACAAAGTGCTTAGAAATTAAGTTTAAAATAGGATTTGGGGGTGATCTTGAATTTGTGTGCTAAACATTTGTGTTTCTGGACTAAAATGAGGTGATAATGCTATACATTAAAGGGTAGTTTGGGGATTGTACATTGGAATCAACTTATAAGTTAAATCTTTATGTTGTAGTGGATACAAGACTCCTTACGACTAGTACCTACACGTGATGAGTCATGACGAGACTCGTAACAACTGACAACATAGAAGTCTAGTTGGATGTAGATTCTGATATGGTTACAACTTACCCATGTAAGTCATATCCAACCCTTATGACTCGTAACCAAAAGTCATAATGACCTCGGGAGGTAACACATAATAGAGTTTTATTTCTGGACTACTTATGAAAGTTGGTAATGATATGGTCTTTACGACTGGTTAGGAGGACTCATAAGCCGACCAATAAACATTTATGTATACACTATTTAACTAATGACTTGTACATACAAGTCATATCCAATGCATGCGACTAAGACCCCCAAGTCTTATGAAGTACAGTAAGGCACATTGACATAGAATTTTCTTGTTTTCCTTTCCCATTACTTAGATATGACTAATTGATCTTTTGTAACAGGTATTCATGGATCCCAAAGTCACTTCATCTTCAAAACAAGTAGCAAAAAAGAGAAGTACGAAGAAACCTGCCCCAAAATCTGATTATCAAGTGGTGAACGAGGACACAGAATCATCCAGCAGTAGCAGTGACCTCATCAAATATCAAATGAAAGGGAAAGTATGGGCAAGAGACAAAAAAGATGAGAGGAAAGAAAGTGACTTCAGAAGAGGATACACCTCCAAAAGGGCAAAAAAAAAAGAACATCCACTTTTCACCACCCCGAACACTGTCCCAGTCTGGAGAGAACAGTGGAAATGATGAAAATATCATGTCTAAAGATGATGCAGTAACAACAACGTTGATATCAGAGGAAGTAGAATTAGAGAATGCAAGTGAGAAAGAAGTAAATGCGACTCCTATTGATAGACAGGATCTATCTCTATCTATTGAGCCTGCTCCGATGCCTACAGTTTAATGGTGGGGGTACTCCCGACTAATAGAAGAGTCAAGAGGAGTGTCTATCTTAAAAGAAGGTTAACCACCGTAGGCATGTCTGAGTTGCCTAGATTTGAGGCTAGATTTCGGATACGATTTCCAATAGATGACTACAGCACCAAGGAAGTATAGTCCTGCACTAGTGTGGGAATTTTGTATTACATATAAGGGAGAGTTAAAGAGGCAGTATCCGCAGGGAAACTTGTGGAGAGTTCGTGATCCTATTACATCGTTTACAATTCGGGGAGTGCAGGTAAACATCTCCCTACTTAATATTTCAAGGTTCTTGAATGGATGAAGCTTCCAGCCACCAGTAAACACCGGTGAGATGGATTACCTCATGGATGAAATGCTATTACATGAAAACGGCTAGGGTCGGAAGACAAAATAAGACATTTTTGGTGGATCGCAAGTCTGATTGCTTTGAAGGAAGAAAAAGTCATTTGGGTGGTAGATGACCAAAGCATGGTGGACTTTGGCTCACCATAGACTATTTCCCACTATTGGGGACAACGTGCTCAGTCAAATTCATGTGGCATTGATATCTAGTTTGATGGAAGGATATGAGTTCAGTGTGGGTGAGTTCTTAGAACGAGAAATATGCGACCGAGCAGTGGGCGAATAAAAGATACTTCGAGCATATTCTTGTATGATTACCCAAATTTCTTTGGGTACTGGGGTGCAGGAACTTCCAGGGATCTACCAGTTCATTAAGCCTACAAACATCACAGATTTGGGGTTTATCCGGGATGTTGCAAACCCCATGGCCAGGAAAACTAGGAAAAGAGCTGACATGATAGCTAAAATATACAGAAGTCAGGGTGGACATTATGAGGCTGCAGGGAAGGATAAGATGGATGACACCATAGGTGGAGGTGTGTTGACTGAGCCACAAACAGCTGATGCAGTGGGCACATCCAGTGCCCCCTCTCCTACTTAGTATACACCACCTCGCCCAGTCTCCTCCAAATATGCACCTCTACGGTACGTGCTTATTTTCTTATCTAGTTTAAATGATATTATGCACAGGTTGAGAACGGTGGAGAAATGGTGCAGCTGATAGAGAGTGGTGTGAAACCCTAGGTTAAAAACTAGCTAGCAGAATAAAATCAATGAGCGTAGGGTAGGCTGGAAGCCTTTGAGAAAAGGATAACGCTAAAGTTGGAAGGTGGCCAAATCTAGGATATTGCAAAGGTAAAAGAGGAAGTGGCTAAGATCAAGAAAATAGTAAATGAGCTGTATGACATGCCATTCATCCCAGCACCCCTGATTATGGAGGTTGAGCTTGAAATACAAGTTGAAAATATCTGGAGTATTCCGAAACTAGAAGAAAGAAGAGAGAAAAAAAAGCACGAAGTACAGAAAAGGATAATTTGAAGAAGGCTAAGAAAGATAGCCCACAGAGTAAAAGGGACCGACAAGTGAGGGTCTAAGATATACAAGCTGGTGTCGGTAGCTCAAAACCTAAAACTAATAATGCAGAGAGGGGCAATGATAATCCCCAACACAGTATGTAACACTGAGCGCACCGGCCAAAATTGGTGCCACTATTACAGAGATAGTACCGGCAGCTGATGGGAATCCTATTGAGAATGATGGGACCGGATCTAAGGGCCCATGTGATAATGCAAAATAAGGTTGGGGCCTTGAGCACCCAGGTATGTTCCTGATCCTTTAAATTACATTGCTAGATTGAAATGACCCAAAATCGCCTCCTGAGGCGTCACATGGTTCCTAGGGCTATAAGTATCCCCAAGCTAACCCATAGAGCCGATTCCTGCTGATAACCCTTAAGTCAAGGAGAAAATTTAAATTCAAACACTAGCATATCCATGTTCATAGAAGGGAATAAAAGAAAGAAGGGGTACTCGGTCCAAAGGGTCATGATAAAGAAGTCCCAACAAAACCACAATCTACCAAATAGTCTGACAAAGCCTCTACAAATCCATAATCTAGAGAGCTGATGGGACAATCCCCTAACTGACTCGGGACGAACTACAGGTAACAACATAGTCTTTCATTCCCTGTAATATCTGAAGATCGGTCCTCGAAACAAGAGGACTCACCACTGTAGGAAAGGTACATGAGGTACTCGGAGATCACGGGCGAGGCTGGGACTGAGCACATGAACCTACATTATGAGACAATGTAGCACATAGACATATATGTAGATCAGTACTTGGGAATGTACTAAGTATGCGGGGGTGAATGCATGTATATAAAACAGTATTAATTTTCATCATTCAAATCATGTTTGCAATATGAGATGACTCACATAGCTTGAATAAGTATGAAATATAAAGTTCATAAATCATATAAGATGAGGCATACTACACAAATCTCGTGAGTCATCATTCTTCAACCTCAAAACCAGAAATCTTCTTTTATTCTCAATACTCAAGGCAAAAAGGGCTTTAGAAAGTACCATCAACTCATGCATATGGGATGGTGGGTAAAACAACTTTTAATGTTCAAGATTTTATATTTCTTCAAACTCAAATACTAGAAATACAACCTTATGATACTTTAGAACATACGTAGAGGCATATCATGAAAGTTAGAAAAATAACTCATTTCAAGCTTTAGGAGAAATCATCTATCTCAAGGCAAAATGCTCTAGTTTAGTGCAAATGATTCATAGGAGGAAAAAAATACCTTAGTTTGCTAAGGAGTAGCTGATTTCAAGTTTAAAAGGGCAAGGGAGGTTCTCGTAACCGACATAAACCATGCAAGCTACATGGAGTCCAACGTTTTGTCCTCCTAAGAAAGAGACCCCACATTAGGGAGGAGCGTCATACTCTTTCCAGGGAGTATAACCTAGGTCTAGTGATCACTAAATGAAACTCGGCCTCGGGCCTAATCATAATCATCATAAACTCTGCCTCAGGCCCAACCTACAGTGGCAAGTAATTTTGGGGTAAGAAATCGTAGTAACTTACCCGTTCGGTGCTAAATACTACTCCCTTTAGATTATATGCGATCATCTCATAAAAATCCACTTTTAGAATAATCTCATGGTTCACCACGAACCCAAATAATCAAATCGATAATCTTATATAGTGAAGTGGATTTCAAAGCTCAAGGACCCTTAGGTTAATTCATTTCTCAATCATCTCGAAATACTCAAATCATGGGTGCTTATAGCACAAAAGTTCATAAATTCACAAGTCTCAAATAGGGCTTACTAACCCATAGTTCAATATCAAGTTAAAGCTCATCAGAAGCATAATATATAGCATATAGATTCATAAATCATATGGAAATCTGGGAATTTCAGCAATTTATCTCAAAGTCTTAATTTAGTCATATGCTTCAATATCTCAAACATTACAAATATTAACTTCTCATGGAGTAAAATCATGGGGTTTATACCCAGCTATAATTTCTCAAGGAAACATGCAAAAATCGTGCCATTTGACTCTTAATTCATGGGGAATATCATGATAATGCATTCAATAATAATGGGTGAAAACCCCCAATTCAAATTTATGTATAACCTTATAGATTTCAAGAAATATGATGTAAATAAGCCTTTTGCACACAAGGGTGAAAGGATTACCCTTGTTCAAAACCCCACATACCTTATCTTAGGAGATTGGATGAACAAGTTTCCTCTAACCTTCCTTTTCTTACTCTTGGGGGAGGGTTCTTGAAGTCTTTGAACTTGGGAGATTCAATTTTTCAACTCACTAGCACAATTTTTGTTGAGTTCTTAGATTTCTTGGGGAAGAATTCTTGCTTTGATATGATTTGGAGGAGAAAACCCTATCCCTTAAGTGTTAGAGATGTGCAAATGAGGCCACCTGGTTCATCTAAAATATATATAAGGGTTTAAAGGAGTAGAAAGGACCGAAATACCCTTTTTTTTTTAAAATGAGTTAAAAATTATTGATCGGGGTCTACGACGGTCAAAATGATGGTCCGTCGGAAGTTTGAAGGTCTGCCAGATCATTCGTCGCTCGAGAGCCAAAAATGAAACACACTACCTCGATGCGACGGTCAGAACGACGGTCCGTCGAAAGTTTGATGGTCCACCAGATCGTCCATCGCACGAGGGCCTGGATGAGGCCATACTGCCTCCGCTTGACGGTCACCGCGATGGTCCGTCGAATTTTTGGCGGTTCACCATTTTGGCTGTCGCACGATGGTTAGAAAAAGGAGTCAGTTCCTTGGTTTGACGGGACGATCGATGGTCCGTCGAAGACTTGACGGTCTGTTGGATCGACCATCAAACCTGGGCGATTCCGACAACTCTTAGGAAAACGGCCATAACTTCTCACCCCGATACCAAATTTTGACAAAATTGATATCGTTGGAAAGCTAACTAAATTTCCCACACCATAGGAAGTCATTTTTATGAAAATTCCACAAGGTTAAAACACTAATCAACTAGGGAGTCCTTTCTCAATCTCTTAGGGCCGAAATTACACTTCATTCAACACGCATCCAAGGTTCAAACTATGAGGGAACTTTGCGGGGTCTTACAATATCTCCCCATTGGGAACATTTATCCTCGAATGTCACTAGTTAGGCTAGGGGTACAGGAAAAACAGAGTACACATAGCTGAAACAATTACTAAACGGTTCCAGATCTTTCTAAACTTCATGACCAATCTGGATATTGCAAGAACTCATACAAGGTTGGATGCATAGCTAAACTTTAGATAAGAAGTGTTGAATTAAGGAAGAATAGTACCTTCAGATTGATTTGAACTCGCGGAAAAGAGGTGCAGATATTTGGCTTGCATGTCTGCTTCCGCCTCCCAAGTAGCACCCACAACAGATTGGTTCTACCACAAAACCTTGACCAAGGGAACTTCTTTGTTCCTGAGTCTACGGATCTGAAAATCTAGGATCTCCACGGGTATCTCATCGACGGAAAGACTATCCTGAATATTGACACTCTCTAAAGCATCAACCACAATAGAATCACCAATATGCTTCTTGAGAATAGAGACATGAAAGATAGGGTGAACGGCGAACAACTCTGAGGGCAACTCAATCTCATATGCTACCCTTCCAACATGGCTCAAGACTCTATACGGGCCAACATAACAAGGAATCAGCTTCCCTTTTTTACGAAATCTTTTCACCCCTTTCATGGGTGAAATCTTCAAGTACACCAAATCACCCACCTCAAACTCAAGATCTCTCCTCCTAACATCGGCATAAGTTTTTTAATAACTTTAAGTCGTCTTCAACCTTTCTCTAATCAACTTAACTTTCTCCATAACTTCAAACACTGCATCGGGTCCAATCGCGGCCGCCTCACCCATTTCGAACCAACCTACGAGTGATCTACACCTCCTACCATACAAGGCCTCAAACAGTGCCATCTCAATGCTAGCATGGAACCTATTATTATAGGCAAACTCAATCAATGGAAAATGCTCATTCCAACTGCCTTTGAAATCAAGAGCACACACCCTCAACATATCCTTCAGGGTCTGAATGGTCCTCTCAGCCTGACCATCTGTCTGCGGATGAAATATGGAACTCAAGAGAACTTGAGAACCAAGACCCTGCTGAAACGCCTTACAAAATTGAGAAGTAAACTGAGTACCCCTATCCAAAATAATAGACAAGGGTACTCCATTCAGCCTGACCAACTCCTGAATATATGATCTAGCATAATCCTCAGTCGTATAAGAAGTATGCACGGGCAAGAAATGTGTGGACTTTGTCAACCTATCCATAATAACCTGAATAGAGTCATAATGACGACGTAAAAAAGGCAATCCGAACACGAAGTCCATATTCACCGCTTCTTATTTCCAAGTGGGTATACAAAACTCTTGCATCACGCCACCATGTCTTTGGTGCTCTACCTTAACCTGTTGATACGTTGCAAACCTCTCTACAAACTCGACTATGTCCTTCTTCATACCGTTCCACCAATAGATTTCCCGCAAGTCGCTGTACATCTTGGTAGTGCCGGGATGAATGGAATAACGTGCGCCATGTGCTTCAGCCAAAACCCTCTGCCTCAAATCATCAACACACGGGACACACAACCTACCATGCAACCTCAGCACACCATCTCCTCTTTGGAAGAAAACCTCGACCTTTTGGTCCTTAACTGACTCCTTCAGTTTGACAAAACTAGGATCCCTATCCTATTTCTCCTTCACTTCTGAGACTAAAGAGGAGTCAGAACTACTCTGCACCAACGTACTCCCTTCTACTGAATCAAGCAACCTAGTACCCAACCTGGCCAAATAGTAAACATCACGAGCCAACTCTCTCTTACCTTACCCTATATACGCAACACTACCCATGGACAATCTGCTAAGGAAGCCCGCCACTACATTGGCCTTGCCCGAGGGATACAACACACTCATATCATAATTTTTCAACAACTCCAACCACCTCCTCTGCCTAAGATTCAACTCCTTCTGGGTGAACATATATTGCAGGCTCTTATGATTATTAAACACATCCACATGGACACCATAAAGATAGTGTCTCCAAATTTTCAAAGCAAAGACCACAACAGCTAGGTCAAGGTCATGGGTCGGGAATTCTTTTCATGCGGTTTCAATTGTCTAGAGGCATAGGCTATAACCTTACCTCTCTGCATCAACACACATCCCAAACCAACTCCAAAGGCATCATAATACAACACAAAACCATCAAAATTATCAGGCAAAGTCAACAAGGGACTGAAGTGAGCCGAGTCTTCAGATCCTGAAAACTCTTCTCATAGGACTCGGACCACTGGAATTTAACATTCTTTTGGGTTAATCGGGTCATAGGAGATGCAAGGGAAGAAAAACCCTCAACAAAATAATGGTAATAGCCAGCTAGACCCAAGAAACTCCTAATGTCATATGGGGAGATAGGTCTAGGCCAATTTCTAATAGCTTTGGTCTTTTGGGGATTAACTCTAACACCCTCAGCTGAATCAACATGACCTAGAAAGGCTACAGACCTTAGCCAAAATTCACACTTACTGAATTTAGTGAATAATTGATGGTCTGTAAGAGTTTGCAAGACAATTCTAAGGTGCCGTGCATGGTAATTTTCATCACGGGAGTACACAAAGATGTCATCTATGAAGACAATGACGAAGATATCAAGATATTGCTTGAACACTCGATTCATAAGGTCCATGAAAGCAGCCGGGGCATTGGTTAGCCCAAAGGACATGACTAGGAACTCAAAGTGACCATAGCAGGTTCGGAAGGCTGTCTTTGGAATATCACACTTCCGGACCTTAAGTTGATGATAGCCGGATCTAAGATCTATCTTGGAAAAATAACTTGTAACTGATCAAACAGGTCGTCAATTCTTGGAAGGGGATAGCTATTTTTTATCGTGACCTTGTTCAGTTGACGGTAGTCAATACACATATGCAAGGATCTATTTTTCTTTCCCATGAATAAAACAGGTGCGCCCTAAGAAGAAATGTTGGGCCTAATGAAACCTTTATCTAGAAGATCTTTGATTTGCTTTTTCAGCTCCTTGAGCTCGGTAGGTGCTATACGGTATGGGGGATAGAAATAGGTTGAGTGTCGGAAAGAAGATCAACTCCAAAATTTATCTCTCTATTAGGAGGTACCCCTGGAAGATCTTCCAAAAAGACGTCTGGGAACTCATTAACAATATCGACTGACTGAATAGTTGGAGTTTCAAACTGGGTGTCTTTGACTCTAACTAGGTGATAGATGCAACCTTTGGATATTAGTTTTCTGGCTTTGATGTAGGAGATGAAATGTCTTTTGGGAGATACCGAACTCCCGGACCACTCAAACACTGGTTCATCAGGAAACTAAAACTTGACTACACGGGTACAACAATCTATAGACGTATAGCAAGAATGAAGCCAATCCATACCCAGAATAAGGTCAAAATCCACCATGTCTAACTCTATCAAGTCCACAAGTATGACTCTTTGAAGCACAGTGAAAGGGGAATCTCTATGCACTTGTTTAGCAACAACTGACTCTCCAACTGGTATAGAAACTAGGAAAGGCTCGGGATCCTTTCGGGACCCCTTTTGAAATTCATAGCCATAAGTGGGATCACGTAAGAGAGATTTGACCTAGGGTCCAACAACATATAAACATCAAGACAAAAGACTCAAAGCATACTAGTAACAATATCAGGGGAGTCCTTCTGCTCCCAACGGGATGGAAAAGCATAGAATCTGTTCTGGCGTTGGACGCCAGCAGTGCTAGAAAAAGTGCCCTGAATAGGGGCAGGACAAGGTACATGAGCTGGTGCACTAGTAGCCGGTGCCGGAGGTCAAGCATCTCCGTTCCCCTATCTGTCATAGGGGTAATCTCTAAGTCTATGGCCTTGCTTTACACAACCAAAACAACCCCTCGCATCACCAAAACACTCCTCGAGATGATTCCTACCATATTTAGCACAAGAAGGATAACGGGGCCGATTACCAACACTGTTCTACAATCCAGATATGAAAGGCCTACCCTCTGGCTCTGTCTTGCCTCTAGGCATGGGATCGCTAGCTGATGAAGACACTGGAGCAGACAGACGTCTCTGAAACTGAAGGCGATTCCCTCCATAGAACAGAGGCCGGCTAAACTCATGTTGATCAAATCTCTCCCTCTTGCTACCCCTCATTCTTTCTCTCTCCCTAAGATTATCCGTCTCTTTCTGTTGGTCATGAATTATCAACCTAGATAGATCCATATCTCTATTCAATATCGTGGTCCTCCACTCTCTTAGCACCATCCCAGAAACACCGGTCATAAATTTACTCATACAAGCCTGGGTGTTGGAGATCAAATCAGGAGCGTATTTGACCAACTGACTGAACTTCAAGCAGTACTCCTTAACATTCATAGAGCCCTTCCTTAAGTTCATGAACTCCTCAATCTTTGCCTCTCTCATCTCAAGCGGAAAGAATCGGTCTAAGAATGTATCTTGGAATACTTGCCAAGTCACAGGAGCGGCATATTTATCCCTACCCTTCCTCCATGACACAACCCAATCATAAAAAATGTCCTTCAGTCTATAAGATGCCAACTCAACACTTTCTTCTTTCAAGACATGCATCACATTAGTGATCTTCCATACCTCTTCCAAGTACAGCTGTGGGTCTTCATCAGTTCTTGACCCATAGAACTCAGGCAGGTTCATCCATAGAAAGTCATAAATTCTAGCCATGGCTATATCACCTCTCTGCTGATTAGCAGTTGGGGCTCGATTATTGGCCCGAACATTTCCAGTGACCGCTTTGGCCAACGCCTTAAAGGCTGCTCTAAATTCAACATGGGACGCCGTCTCATTTGGAGAATCAACGGGTGGGGGATGATCATCATTGTTCCCGTGAACATTCTCCCTTTAAAGAGCTATTTTCCAAAAATAGAGAAGCACAGATTATTAGATAAGGAGGAGACAACCGGAGGCACGATAAAATCTGGAAAAAAACAAGACATAACTTTTCCTAAAATGTCTCGTAGCCTCCTTCCCATAGATGTGGCGCGATACACAACGATGAGCAAGACTCTACTCAACGCAGCTTGTCAGACTCCCTAGGACTCTTTAGAAACCTGGCTCTAATACCACTTTGTAACGACCCAAAATCTCCTCCCGGGGCATCACATGGTGCCTAGGGCTATAAGTAGCCCCAAACTAACCCATAGAGCCGGTTCCTGCTGATAACCCTTAATTCAAGGAGAAATTTTAATTAAAACACTAGCACATCTATTTTCATAGAAGGGAATAAAGGAAAAAAGGGATATTCAGTTCAAAGGGTCATGATAAACAAAACCCAACAAAACCACAATCTACCAAATAGTCTGACAAAGCCTCTACAAATCCATAATCTAGAGAGTCGATGGGACAGTTCCCCAACTGACTCGGGAAGAACTACAGGTAGCAACATGACTTCATTCCCTGGAATATCTGAAGATCGGTCCTCAAAACAAGAGAACTCACCACTGTAGGAAAGGTACGCGAGGTACTCAGAGATCACGGGCGAGGCTGGGACTGAGCACCTGAACCTATATTATGAGAAAATGTAGCACATAGACATATATGTGGATCAGTACTTGGGAATGTAGTGAGTATGTGGGGGTGAATGCATGTATATAAAACAGTATTAATTTTCTTCATTCAAATCATGTATGCAATATGAGATGACTTACATGGCTTGAATAAGTATGAAATATAAAGTTCACAAATCATATAAGATGAGGCATATTACACAAATCTTGTGAGTCATCATTCTTCAATCTCAAAATCAGAAATCTTCTCTTATTCTCAATACTCAAAGCAAAAAGGGCTTTAGACAGTACCATCAACTCATGCATATGGGATGGTGGGTAAAACAACTTTTAATGTTCAAGATTTTATATCTCTTCAAACTCAAATACTAGAAATATGACCTCATTAGACTTTAGAACATACCTAGAGGCATATCATGCAAGTTAGGAAAATATCTCATTTCAAGATTTATGAGAAATCATCTATCTCAAGGCAAAATGCTCTAGTTTAGTGGAAATGATTCAGAGGAGGAAAAAAATACCTTAGTTTTCTAAGGAGTAGCTGATTTCAAGTTTAAAAGGGTTCTCGTAATCGACATAAACCATGCGAGCTACATGGAGTCATACTCTTGACAGGGAGTATAACCTAGGTCTAGTGATCACTAGCACAATCTTTGGTGATTTCTTAGATTTCTTGCTTTGATATGATTTGGAGGAGAAAACCCTAGCCCTTAAGTTTTTGAGATGTGAAAATGAGGCCAGCTGGTTCATCTATAATATATATAAGGGTTTAAAGGAGTGTAAAGGATCGAAATACCCTTTTTTTTAAAAAAAAATGAGTTAAAAATTATTGATTGGGGTCTGCGACGGTCGAAATGTCGGTAGTCCGAAGTTTGAGGTCCGCCAGATCATTCGTTGCTCGAGGGCTAAAATTAGAACATACTGCCTCAATGTGATGGTTGAAATGACGATTCGTCAAAATTTTGAAGGTCCGCCAGATCATCCGTCGCACGAGGGCCAAGATGAGGCCATACTACCTCCGTTTTACGATTACCGCGACGGTCCGTCAAAATTTTTGCGGTTCACCATTTTGACCGTTGCACGATGGTTAGAAAAAGGAGTCACTACCTTAGTTTGACGGGACGATCGACGGTCCGTCGAAGACTTGACGGTCCATCGGATCGACCGTCAAACCTAGGCGATTCTGACAACGCTTAGGAAAACGGCCATAATTTCTCACCCCGATATCGGATTTTGACGAAATTTGTATCGTTGTAAAGATAAATCAATTTCCCACACCATCGGAAGTCATTTTTATAAAAATTCCATAAGGTTAAAAAACTAATCAACTAGGGAGTCCCTTTTTAATCTCTTAGGGCCGAAATTACACTTCATTCAACATGCATCCAAGGTTCAAACTACGAGGGAACTTTGTGGGGTCTTACATAGATACATTGGAGACAGTGCATAGGATTTTAAGTTTAGGGTAGGGGTGTACCAAGGTTTCCAGAGGTTATACTTCAAGGTGGAGGTGTACCAAGGTCACCACAAGTTAAACTTGCCATGTTTCGAAACCTGTGGCCACAATCTAAAAAGTGGAGAACCGGCATATTTTTTTGTTATTTTTGGTTATTTTATTTGTGTGTGATGCGAAAATAGGGGGAAAATTTGATCTTCTGGCAGTAGACATAGTTTTGATTGTTAATGTTGAGTTTGTATGATTTTGAATAATTGTGCTGAAAAATTGGTGCTCCTCCTAAAATTTTACTGATTGTGTGATGTATGTATGTGTTTGGGATGATTGTGAATCTGATAATTGCATTAGAATTAGGGATAGAATAACTAGGGCTAACAATTGCTTAACTGGATAGGTAGTACCTAGAAATATGACCTTGTGCGAGTGTGTGTGAGGCGTTACTTAGTACCCGGTGTGTCAAAATCTAGAACTTGCCCAGTTACTCTTGCCTAGGGTTCAGGATTGTCGAATAGGAAATGATCATAGTTCATTCTTATTTTGAGTCCACTCGAACCTAAATGCCTAACTAGATGTGATATGAATCCCTTGATCCTAAAAGTTTAGCCTAATTGACCCATTTTTGTTGATTACATCGATTTCACCTTCCCATTCACTTACAATGAACCTGTATTGGGCCTAGTCCTCCTTCGACATTGTGCACCTCAACTTAGGAAAATTGCCTAAGTTAAAGATGGCTATTATAGGGGTGCGTAGAAAAAAATGAGTATGATGAAAGACGTGTAGAAGGAAAAATAAAGAAGGATAGGTGCGGTGGAAATAAAAGATAATAAAAGAAAAAAAAATTGCAAGAAAATAAAAAGAAAAGAAAAAAATGCACATGGTCCGGTATGAATGTGCTTTAAAATAAAAAAAAGGGAGACATAAGGGCAGAAATAAAATGAAGAAAAAGTAGCAAATAAGTGGTCCCCAAACAAAGTGTAGTGTCAAGGAGGCGTAGTCACTAAAAAAAATCCCAAAAGATACCATATCAACCCCAAACCTATCCTACAAGTCTAATAAAGTCCTTTAGTGATTCTATCCTCACTATTCAAAAACTCAGGAAGAGAGCATATGGGCAACCCTATGGTATTTTATATACATCGGCCGATACTTCTTTGAGAGAAAGAGCGTCTTTTGTAATATCCCTGAATAACTTGAATGATCTAAATTGAGTGAATGGGATTTTTTTTATTGTGAGTGCACATGGGTTATGTTGTTAGGTTGCTAAACTGTTGGTAAGTGTGATTTGTATATATTCCTAGTTGTTTATTACTAATGTAATGCCATCATTAGATTTCTTTTTGTTATTCCATGTACCAAATCGATATACACAGTTGGGTTCTTGAAAAGTTAACACTAGAGGGGAATAAAAATGATGAAAATTTAAATGAAAAGTCTCTGTCTAGGTATATTAGGATTTTCTTAGTTAAGCATCATTGTTGTTGTTGGTAGTTTTAATTTTTATTTTTCTTGAGGACACATAAACTTTCTAAGTTGAGGGTGTTGATGCAACGTGAAAATATGGCACTTTCGATGCTTAAAACAAAGAATTTATGCTTGGACTTAGGTTATTTTGGTAGATATGATGTGGTTTTGTGGTTGTTATAGGTAAAACAGATGAATAAAAGTCTTGGAATAGAATATGAAGAAAGAAATTTTAAAAAGATTGAATATGTGCATCATACGAGGCACCTTTCTAGTCATCAACACACCATACGGCTCATAGGTAGACTCGTAAGGACAACAGTAACAAAAGCTAGGAAGAAAAGTTATGTGAAGGGAAGATACGACTGGAGCATACGAATTGTAAGATGAGGCTATGAGTCTGGAGAAGAAGTTATCAAGAGAATAGAAAGTAAAGTTAGATTTAGAGGTAAAACAACAGAAGAAGACGAGTCAGAAGATCTGAGTACGACTCGTATTAACCAACCCTAAGCCAACCAGTGTCCAGAGCATAGAAGATGAATGCCCAGGTAGTAACGAGTGAAGACCATGAGTCGTATAGTCAAGGTACAACTTCTGGGTATGAGTCGTAAAGACAATAGAATCCTAAAGCCTTGGAAGATCATTCACTGGAAAACATATGATTAGCATAGTACGACTCGTAAGAATACCTTACGAGTGGACGACGCGAGTTGTAACTTGTGCCGACTTACTTTTCCTGTTCCACTTTAATTAGGATTTCTGGGTTGTTTTGAGATATTATAAATACCTTAGGGTTATTCCTTTATTAGCACTACAAGAATCTTAACTTTTTGTGGCGACTAATGTCGCTGCTAATGTATGAAAAATCGCCACAAATAATTTTTAGTGGCAACAAAAGGGTCGTAGCAATTACTTCCGTAACTAAAAGTTTTTTGTGACGAGATATGTAAGTCGACACAACACATATATTCTGTGGAGACAAAACTTGCCACAAAAAAAAGCAAATACGCCATAAAACAAAGTTTAAAAAATTGATGTTGGGATAGTCACAACTGTAGATGAGGCTTTACCTGCGACCATTGTCACCACAAATTCTTTAGTGGCGATCTTTTGTTGCCACAGAAGGTTGAATTTTTTTTTAAAAAAAAAATTAACTTTTTGTGGCGACTATGGGTCGCCACTAATACTTTCTTTTTATGGAAACTATGGGTCGCCACTAATACTCACGTTTTGCGACGACTATGGGTCGCCACTAATACTCACTTTTTTTCCAAAAAAATATATAAATTATATAATAATACAATTATAGTACTTAAAGGTACAAAGATTATATTAAAATATATTTCTCCACAAGAGAATTATATAGTTTTTAATGGGTAACAAATCAGTGTGATATACATATGAGAAAGAAAATCACAAAATATCTTCAAACTTCTCATGGCTAACAATTCCCATCATGAAATTACCTGTCTCTGAAAAAAAAGTAAAGTTTCAATTCTAACTTATTAAACCAAAATAGACTAAAAGGACAATGAAAGTAACAGAAAGATCTAGCCAGTAAAAAGGAAAGATCTCTATTCAGCTAACACCACCAAACTTATTCATGCTAGACATATAAATTTCTAACATATTTTTTCTTAAGGATTTACTTAAGAATTATCTAAGACAATCATGAGATCATTTACTTAACTTCCACTTTATTTTATCCATTATGTGGTCCTAAAATTTTGTTAACTCTCAAAATTTTCAAAAAAAATTGCCAAAATTTCCTTTGTAAATAGGCCTATCGAAAACCTGTCAGCTAACCAGAATACATATAAATACGCTTCACAGAACGTTACAAAAAATATATTACTCAACGAATAATACACGAGGCTCCACTAGGCCTTATAGTCAAATATTGCGTACAATCAACACAAAATGGATCCATAGAGAACTTTAAACTCATTGGAATTAATTTTTCTTTTAGTGGAACTAAAAGGATAAAAAAATCTTTTAGTGGAATTACTTTTGTTCAATTTTTAATTACTAACACAAAAAAATAAAGAAGCAAAACCAAAAATATTTCAAAGTATCTGAAATTGTACCTTCAAAGCTTTGCAAGCATATAATTTCTCTATTTTTTGGGCGAGTTAGAATGGAAAGAAATATAAGGGTGTTTGCAAGCATATAATTTCAAATGATTTCTCTATTTTCCATGCTTGAGTAACTTAGCTTTCTATGCTTGTTGGCTTCACAATTATGTTTGTAACTTATTTTTGATATTAAGCATGTAACGATGAAGTTGTTGTTAAAATAGAAGTACGTATCACTTTTATCTCTCTCTCTATAAATATATTATGCAGCGATGTACGTAGTCAATAGTTTTTAAAATCAGATCATAATAATCAACTTAAAAGAGGAGAATTTATAGCGTCTGCCATAAATAGGCGCGTACGAAGAGGTATTATTTATTATTTTTCTAAAGAAGAATTAATGCAGGAAAATAAACAAGGCAGGAAAATATTGATATGGGCAGCTTAAGAAAAATGGTAAGGAACTAATCACGTAAAATTAACATGCCAAGTAAAATGATCTACACATTTTAAATAAGGACAAAAGTGGATACCTAGAAATTATATATTAAATAGCAATATATCAATATCAACCCTAATCACAATGAACAAATAAAAGAAATTAACATCAGCTAATTCGCCATAATTGCAAGAAATCTGTCCACAAGAAATAAGTTTTCGACATCCAATGAAATAGCATTTCAGCAGCAACATAATTAGTAATCGAATAAAGGGTCATGAAATCCAAATTTTGGTTAAGAATAAGCACTACCATGACTGAAATTTTCACGCATGACAGTACAGATGATAAAATAAACACAACCAGCAGATTTCACCAGATTCACAACAATCATTTCATCAATTTTTAGATCACGAAAAGTAAACAAACAAAAAGTAAAATTTGAGCTCACACCATAAAATGGACTCTTAACACCCATTGATATTCGGTGAAGAGGGTTATCGGGTCTGGGAATGGAGATATGGGAAGGACGACGGCTGTTGGCAGTATTTTAAAAGGCACCAGATCCGGCTGCTGGCAGCGACAGCGGACTGAGAGGTGGTAATGTCATGGTTGGTGTGTCGATGTTGACGATGGAGAAGAGATCTGAGGGAGAACGATGGATGGTTTGGCGTGACTGATGGCTGGTGGCGGCGGGAGAGGGGAATGGAGGCGGCTTGTGGTGGTTTCGCCGGAGCATCAAAGCAACGGCTCCGATGTAAAGAAAAGATGGAGATATAAGGCCTTGGGGTCATTTCACCAGCCAACGGTGGACGGCGGCGAAGAGGAGGTGGCGGTGGAGGGTTTTTGGAGAGATGAAGAGGGAGAAAAGAGAGGGAGGCGGATGAATTTAGAGAAAAAAATATTTTGGATTAGGGTTTTATTTATTCTTTAAAAGGAAAGGGAGGCTAATCTGATCTCAGCGTTGGATCAATTCAGATCAGTGGCTGAGATTAAAATCATTTAAAAAGATGTCCAGAAATTAATTTGAAATTAAAATGTCATCAATTAGGCTAAAATTGGTATTAAATTAGGTAAAATTGGATAGAAAATGGCTAAAAGATAAATGAATTTAGACAAAGTGATTTTAATTTAGGTTGTTAGTTAAATAATAGTAAATAATAATAAATAATAATAATAATAATAATAGTATAAAATAAATAATAATAATAATAATAATAATAATAGATAATAATAAATAATAATAATATTAATAATAAAATTAATAATACTAAATAATGAAAAAGTAGACAATATATTTGCAAAAATGTGAGTATGCATAGTTACCAATAATTTAATAAAATTATGTAAAAAATGTTATATTTGAATTAATAAATTGTAAAAACTAATATCAAAGAATTAATAAAATAATTTGTGCATTTTAAATCATGAATGTGGCACGTAGAAAATTTGTTTGATGCAAGAAAAATGTGTAAAAGAAGTGGGAGATTCGTCTATTCTGACGTAGCTGCATGTAACTTAATATTCTTCATCTTAATACCTCAGAGCTACTGCAGAAGCTTGGGGATAGCCTGGATTCGATAACGTCCTCACAAGGAAGTTTAGATTGGGAAAAGGGATTAAGACAGTAATTTTAGATTCACATCTATCTTATTATTCCTCCATCTCATCTAATCAACTTGAGACCCAAACGGTGAAAGTTGAGCTGAAGTCATAGACAAGGAGCAATAAGGTGATGCCCTGAGACTCAGAAGGTAAAGGGTAATATTTACCAACACGTTCACTAGACGGTTGACAATACATATCTTGCCAATTTTATATGTAGAGTAGCAGAATAGGTGGGTTGAACACGAGAAATTTATGGAGTTGAGAATCCAAGGGGAACACTGTCCTGATATTCGTCTTTTATTATTTACAAAATCAAAGCATTCAAGTTCGGTTACTACTTACTATTGATTTCCAAATTCCCCCTATTTAATTTTTCGCACTGCTCGTGAATTTCATCAAGTTAAGCAACTGTTCAATGTTTTCCCTGTGGATTTGACCCCAACCTAGTTGGGTTACTATATTTGGCATTGACCGCAGCATACTTCTTTAGAGGTTAGTTTTGGGCGACATCAACCTTCCTAGAGTATCTTTCCAAGGTTGATAGAGAACTATCTTTATCCAATTAATTCACAAGGTTGCATATCCTTTGTAGAGGAATAGATTATCTGGTTGACCAAACAATAGGCGGCTCAAAGAACAATAGAAAAGAGACAATAAGTATTCAATATAATAAAAGAGAAAAGCTTAGAAGGAATTAACTTGAAAGAATAAGAACTCAAAAACTAATCAACAACTATGTAGATCAATTACTAGTTGAAAATTAGTTATAGGAATAAAAAAAGTGATTAGGAAATGAAACTAGACTGTTCGAACCTGAGAAAATTAGATTTTAAGAAGGTTGATCTGTATTGGGTGAAATGTTGGCGCATGTTGAGATATTCCCTCACGGATCAGGGAACAGAGCCTAGGCAGAAACTCACCAGTTGGTCTGCCTTGGTGACCTTCTAGCGCACTTGTTGATCTGTTGGAGCAGATGAAGGTGCAGATCCCCTTGACAGAAGGTTGGCAACTTTTAAAATTGTGGTCTTGTGGTCTTCTTTGCACTTCCTTGACCTAGTACTTGCCCCTTTTGGTAAATTTCTTTTGCACCAACATGTACTTTTTTTTGTTTCTTTGATCTGTTTGGATCTAACAACACCCTTTAAATATTCTTCTTCACAATCTGTGAAGATCATGAAGAACACTTGATCATTCAAAAATTGACCCTCAATTGAACGAGCTCTAAATTCAACGAAATTTTAACCACGATCTCTCTTTGACCTCCCGATCAAAAGCCACTAGTTTTTAGGCTCTAATTCTCAACTAATTGTTCCCAAAAATCAAACCTACTTACAATTGCTTCAAACTCTGAAGAACACACCTTGAACGTGGTGAACTCCAAAATTGGTCCTAGTAAGATTTAACTCCGACTTCGCCCAAATTTTTAGATTCAACTCCAAATGATAAGCAGAACAAATCCTACTACAAATAACCCTTCAATAAACCTACTTTTTTTTTCAAGCTTTATTGACCTTCAACAATAGTGATTTTTTCAAACAACTCCAAATCGAACCAAGTCTCATATCCAATCTTCAAAAACACTAGAAAATACTAATCTAGTGTTAGAAACTCAATCCAAGACTTGATTCAACTTCAAGATTGAAAATTTGTGATTTTTAAAATTTTTAATTTTTTTGGAATTTTTCAACTTATGAACCTAGGATTGAAAGATGTAAGTACGAATCTCTAGCCTAAGCTCTGATACTAAATGATAAGATCCTAATCCGAAAACTAGGATTAAAATATATATACTTAAGATTGAAGAGATTTCAATCAAACAAACCTAATTAAAATCTATTCAAACACAGAATAAAGGATAGGAAGAAATAAGAGATGAGAAGTGGAGAAAGAAAAACTCAAATGAATCCACAAATAAGTAACTCCTTTGAAAATCATGGTTAAGAAGTTCTAAACCAACAATGACAATTCAGCTGTCACTAATCTAGAATTAGCTACACTAATCTAGCCTAAAGGGAATCCACCCTTGAACTATACTCTCAAAGGAGTTTCTTCAAATCTCAAGACAAAAAATTCTAAGAAAGAAAATAAGCTAAGACATTTATTTATACTTATTGCCTTTACAAAAATAGTCTATTACAAAAATAGCCCAAAAGTGACTATTTTGAAAATAGCAAGGGCCCTTCTTGTTTGCCTAAATGACAATAGATCACCTATGGCTTTGTGTATTTATTGCTCCATATCTTCCTCTGGGCTCAAGCTATCATCCATATGTGGAGCTCCTCCTAATGTACTCGAGGTCGGGATGAACAAAAAAAAAGGTTTAATATTTTGAGGTCAGTTTTTGGGTCATTTTTCCATGAATACTGACCTCGTGAGATTTGTTTTCTGTCTATTTTGATGGTTTATTTAGTAGTATATACTATCTTTAATTCTTTATATTCTTATTATATACGTCCTTATAGGTTTCATATGATGGAATTTCGAAAGGTCTAGTAGTTATGTTTATGTATGGCGAAAGGTTTCTTATGTTCCATATGAGCCATATGTTCAACTTTTCAAATTTTGAATGATTCATGAAATGTTACATGTAGGGGTGACAAACGGGCGGATCGAATTGGATTTGGACGGGTTAAATATGGATCGAGCAAAAATGGTTTGGGTTACAATCCGCCCATATAAATATGGGTAAATATAGATTTGGTCAAATATGGATTGGGTAAAAATGATTTCAACCCACTTTAACTCCTAAAGTCAAAAACTTAAAACTTATGTATCATATCAACTTGACTTTTTTTTCGTTTGCTTTTTTTTTTAGTTTTTTTCTCTCTCTCTTCTATATGTAGCCTCTAGTTTTATTTTTTTATTTTTTCATTTCTTTTTTTCTCTCTTCTATCCCTACCCTTTGCATCTCTTTCTTTTTTCTTTTTAGTCTCCTTTTTTTCTATTTTTTTATTTTATTTTGTTTTTACTTCTTTCTCATTGTTTTGATTTTGGGTTGTATTTTATGTTTATAGTTTTTTTATTTTCGAAGTACATGGTGAAACCGAGTACAAATTATGGATGATGACTGAAATATCATAACCACTCAGTATATTTGTATTTACCATCATTTTTTTCATTTTTCTTTTCTCCTTTTTCATTATTTTTCTCTTTTTGATTTTTTTGTATTTTTTTTTCAATTCTTTCTTTACGCTTTTTTTCTCTCTTCTACCTTTTTTTTGTTTTTTTTTCTATTTTTTTTTATGATAACGAAATTACCCTAAGCGCATAGTGATTTATATTCGCCCAACATTTATAATTTGCATAAGTACACTCAAGTGGACTCCACCTAATGGACAGATACAGAGATAGTATCCTGAAAGATCTTGGGATTACATTCGTCAAACCAAATATCATTAGCAGTTGCAAGAAGTAAACAAATCAAGGTTTCTACGTACTTCCTGCTTTGCCTGACCCTAAGCTCTTATACAAATACAAATGTTACATTTGTATCATATGATACATGCTTATACAACTTGAACCATACGCATACTAATGATACTTGTATATATACAAATATATATGATAAATTTGATATACAAATACTAATGACACATTTGCATTGAATGATACATTGTATATTTATATATTTTAGTCTCGAGAAAATACAATTAATTCATACACTTATTTGTATATAAATACAAATGATAAATTGTACATATTGACAACTAAGCTATTCAAATACAAATAATAAAATTATTTGAAATATATAGTACGATACAAATAAATTTAAAGTAAAAAAAAATTAAAATATAAAATGCAATAAAAAAAAGATGAGGAAAAAAATATAAAAAAGAAGAAAAATGACGAACCAAGAATGAAAAAGGGGAAAACAGAAATACAAAAAAAAAAGAATGCGAAGAAAAAAGAAATAAAATTGAAAAAGAAAAAAATTGATGAAATAGAAGGAAAAAAAAGGGTGTAAGAAACGAGTAAAAAATAAGTGGAAAAAAACAAAAAAATGAAAAAGAAAAAAATTAAATTAAAGGAAAAAAGAAAGAAAAAATAGTAAATTAAAGGAAAAAGAAAGGAAAAAAAACTGGAAAAGAAAAAAAAAAGAGAAATAAAAGATTGAAAAAAATAATAATAAAAGAGTGAGACTATGGATTATATTTAATTGATAAGGCATGCTGTAAATTGTATAGGCTAAATGGAATAATTAGAAGCTTAAATTAATTAACTCATGTAGGTCTCAAGCAAATATGAATGATCAAATAAGAATGAGAAAGGGAAAAACGAAAAAAAATATAAAGAAAAAAAAATAGATGAAAAAATGAGAAAAAATAAATAAATTATAAGAAACGAGTAAAAAATGAAAAGCAAAAAAAATAAATTAAAGAAAAAAAGAAAGAAAAAATAAAAAAAGAAGAAGAAAAGAAACTAGAAAAAAAATAAATTAAATATAGGTGGGTGATCTTTATGTTTAAATGGGTACCCATATTTTATCCAATTTATCCATATTTGTATGAGCTTTTAAAATGAGTTGAAGTTCATAGTTAACCATTTGAAATATGAGTGATCCAATTCAATAAATATGGGTTAAATGAATTTTTTTTACAAATATGGGCTGAAATTGTCAGCGCTAATTACATGCATGTAGCTGGTTCGGGGGTAGATATGTCTCTGTGGTTCGTTTGATACAACTCAAATATATTGGATGCCGGTCACTTTCTCCTTCAGATTTGGGGCGTACTGCAGACAAGGCCTTAAGCATTTTTGCGTTCTCCAAATTTTAAAGTTCATAATTTCATTGTATAGGAAGCACTGCTTGTACCTTGATATGTACTCCTTCCCTTATATCGCGAAACACAATATTCCCTCTGAATCATTTAACATACAAAAACAAGAAGTGAGGCATCTCACTTTGTTAATAGCGTTGTGAGCAAGAAAGGCTAAAAAAATAAAGTAGAAGTGTGAGAAATGGAATTTTAATGGTTAAATAACCTTTCATCCTTTAGGTGAAAAATGACACAGAATATATCCATTACTTCCTTCCAACTCCACATTCTCACAACATGGAAAATTGTTTCCTTGATAATTATATATATAGAGAGAGAGAGACTTACAAGTAGGTATACACCCAAAATAAACAACATGATAGAAATGTCACCATCAGCTTGCTCTGTGATATTTGTAGTCGTTTTCTTTTATCTATCAGTATTTTCGTTTACAAATATTCATGCTCATCATTGTAGTGAAAAATTCTTGTCAGAGGCAAAGCAGAGAAATCTAATTAATATAACATTTTGCAAGAAATATGTAGAAAGCAACGGTGTTGAAATAGCCATGTATCTACGCGAAAAATCTCGAAGGCTTGACATAATGGTGGGAGCTATGTTAGAAGAACAAACAGGGTGGCTAGCTTGGGGTTTGAACCCTGGTCCAGTTGCTAGAATGGTTGGGACACAGGCTCTCATAGGTATCAAGACCAGGAACGGGGACTTACTTAAAGATAAATACAATATCACTGGCTATACCAAGATAGGTTGTCAACTATTGCCTTCTCCCATTGACTTGAACATAAGCAACTTCAATTTCAGTTACATTAATTACCTTCAGTATCATGTTATACAAGCAACTATTATTCTTCCCATGAAATATGACGTGTCTAGACTAAATCATGTGTGGCAACTTGGAATTGATGTGGCAGTAGGGAAGGAACAACCAATGATGCATCCCAAAGGCCTCAGAAATTATGATAGCACCGAGACAATTAACTTGAGTACTGGCAAGGGTCGAGGCAATAGAGTTCATACATCTTCCCGAATACGAGAGGTAAGTCAGCCTTCTATTAATTTTGTGTATCAATAAATTGTATTCCTTTTGTCCCAATTTATGTGGCAAAATTTGAATTTCGAGAGTCTAACTATATAGATTAGATCGTGAATTTGGGGATGAAATCTTCAAGTTTTTTGATGTAAAATTTTCATACTTGATAACTACGTAAAAAGTACTATAAGTCACAATAAGTGATATCAAGATATTTGAAAGTTATATGAAAAAAATACGGTAAAAAAATACTTATTTAATTCTCGATAACCAGAAGGTAAAATATATATTGAAATGGAGAAAGTAGAAACTTTTTGCCAACTCCGTATGCATATAGCTGATATATATAAGAATGCGCATCCATCATTTTATGCTATCCTTTTCTTGAAATTCTTCTACGTGTACTAACTGTTTTTGGTATGCGCTATTGCACACCAATCTCATAAGATAAAATGTGGGATGATTTTATCTCGTATATGATTAGAGGAATAAAGCATAATAATTTCATAGAATGTATTAAAATAGTTGATTTTGTTGTCTATATATAGAAGGTAGGATTGCTAATGATCTTTTTGTCTCACATAAATGGATCAAAAGATTAAGATTTTAGTCCACTTTTTTGTAAGACAAAGAGAAGCATCACATAACTAATATCAATTATGATAGAAATAAATATAATATAAAAGTAAGAGAAAAGACATCATTTCACCCCTAAATTTATCTGCACAACTTACTTTAGACCCTTAACTTCACGGATAATTAATATATTCTCCTTAACAACTTTAAAGTGTATTAAATTAAACTCTGTGAAGCTTAACTAAAGTCAAGCTTCAAATACAATTTCATTGGTCCTTCCCTTGTCTTTATCTTTTCATCCATTTTAATTTGTTTCTTATTTTCAGTCTATTATATATTTTAAAAAATATGAAAAAATTCCTGTAAATTACAATAATTAATAACTTAAAACTTTAAAATATATAAAACATTTGGCTAACTCTCAAAATTATATCAGTGCCACTTAAATTGGAATAGTAAAAAATATAATTGACTATCAATGTCACAAAAGTTTGCACAAGGAGAGTGACATGTATTATTTGAAAATTGCACAAAAAGTATTATAAATAACAATAGTTAACAGTTTAAAATAAAAAAATTAATCTGTTATATATTTCAAAAAAGTACGTAAAAAAATACTATAAATCACAATAATTAACAACTTAAATTTTTTTAAAGATATAAGATATTTGATTAAACTGTCGGAATTATATCACTATCACTTAAATTAAAATAAAAAAAGTATTATAAATCTCAATAACTAAAAACTTAAATTATTTAAAAAATATAATTGACTATCAATGCCACAAAAGTTTGAACAAAGAGAGTAACATGTGTTATTTAAAAATTACATAAAAAGTATTATAAATTACGATAGTTAACAACTTAAAATATCCAAAAAACTATTAAAAATATGATTGGTTATCTAAATTTTATTTATTTCACATAACTTGAGACAAAAAATGACATATATTGAGTTCGTGCCAGCACGGGCCAACGACATCTAGTGATACGAGAAAGACAATGGAAGGCACAAAACACACTCCAAATAAGTCCCCAATTTTAAGGATCTGAGGACCAAGATGGAGACCACTCTCGGATTCACTATAAACAAGAAAAACACAAGATACAATGGTGTATATAACACCAAAAACAGCTACAAAACGTGAGGAACAAGATGAATAACAATAATACAAGTTTCAAATTCAATAAAGGACCCTAAACAGTCCACTACACAAGATGACAACAACAAAAGTAAAGGATAGATAGTGCGACCAAGATTATTACAAGATTAAGAACTAAAGAGTGTATTAAACTCAAAACCCCCTAATGAATGTAATAATAAAAACCACACACTTACGGTGACCGCCAAGGGAATCAACTCACCTCAAGATCCACCGTTTCCAAGCAAAGATTAATACTAGCTTTTTCAAGCCCTAATTAAGACTAAGTGTTCTACTCTCAAGAGAGAGGATTTTTAATGTTTCAATCTTTCACCTTTCATAAAACTAATGAGAGAAGACCTAAAAAAATCCTACTTATAGTATATTACAAAAGAAGGCAAAAAAGACTACAATACCCTTAATGACCAAGGGTGACCTTGGTGTGTTGGAAAATAATATGAATTGTCCAAAATGCCCTTAAGGCTAAGTGACCAAAATGCCCTTAATAAAGGGCACCAAAACCGTGAACCAACAAAGGTGGTCCAAAACCGAGAGTCCTTAAGTCTTCAAGGCTCCAAACAATCTTTCACACTCTGGTTTGATCAATGGTAGGCTCAAAACGTCTCCTCCAAGTATGATCTCGTGCCCTCCATGCGACCAAAGCTTGATTCTTCACATAGTGACTTTGAATGATGTCGTCGAAAGCTAAGGCGACCATTATTCTTGTATCATCTAGTCTAGTACTTCCTCCATTTCAAAATAAATGAATTGTTGAGCTATTTTCCAATGTTCAAAATAAATGAATTGTTCATTCTTCAAGAGATATGTTGAATTTTTTTTTCTATTTTATCCTTTCATTTAATGAGGTTGTTAAATACTTCACATTTTCTAGGAGAGTAATTAAAAGAGTAATAGTAGAAAGTAACCTACAATTTATGTCCCAAAAGTTTTTTTTTAAGGGTTGTGTCATACCCCAATAATTTAATTATTTTGGAATGTATGGAGTATAAAGAGAAGTGGTACGTTGTTTTATCCAGCGTCCGAGAAAATTGGTGATATTTTTGTTGCATAATGATCAATTGAGAATATATGTGCAGGTTCATGGGATATTAAATATTATTGGGTGGGGTACGTTGCTTCCTATTGGTGTGATCATAGCAAGGAATTTCAGAGGGTTTCCATTACCTTGGTTGCCTAATTGGGAAAAATACCATATTTCATGCCAGACAGTTGGATACATTGTGGGAGCAACAGGCTGGGCTGTTGGAATTTGGCTTGGCAAAGCATCCAAATATTACTCCTTTCCCAAACATGCAACTTTTGGCACCTGCATCTTTGCATTTGCAACTATACAAATTGTAAGACACTCTCTGTCTATCTTCATTCTTAAACACTACTTGTAGAAGAAATAAATTTTTGGTTTATTTCTTGAATACAAATTATCTTCTGATCTGGTTTGGTTTAATTTAACAGGTGCAGATGGTATTTTTCAACTTTAAACCTGGGAATCATGAAGAAATTCGCATGTATAGGAGGATGTTCCATCATGTTGTTGGGTATTCATTACTCATCGTGAGTTGTATCAACATATTAAAAGGGATAAAGATTATGCATCTGGACGAGACATACTGGCTACCAGCTTATTATGGAATAGGTGGCTGCCTGGCATTTATCTTTCTAGTGTTTGAAATTGTATCCTGGTTCAAATTTCTATGCAACAAGTTTGAGCTTTGGATCCTGTGTCCCGACTGCATACTAAATGATGGTAGCAGAGTTCAGCCTAGTACTGTTACACCAGAAAAATAACAAACAGACATCAGAGCTCAGCCTAGTACTGTTACACCAGAAAAACAACAGACACCAATACAAGGCAATAATTTGCTGAATGCTGTTTATGTTTGGACCATTGATCACTAGTTTAATTTTTCCTTCTGTTTTGGCTCGGTTCTAGCCATTCCGTTTTGTCCAATTATAAGTTTGTGTTGGTAGATATTTTGCATCTTTTGGTATGGTTAAATGCTTGTTATCTTGGCTAGAGCGGTCAATACGGGCTGGTCCAACCCATCCGAGCTAGCTCAGACAGATTTTGGAGTTTGATGGGTCAGGCCGAGCTGACCCATCAACATGATAGGCTAGAAAATAGCAAGCCTAACCCATCACTCTGTGGGCTGCGAGCCTCCACGAGTCAGTCAACTTTTTAAATTATAATATTTTTATAAAACCCTCACGACACTTATGGTGTGTTCAACATTGCCACGTCTTCTTCATCAAACATATTTGATTTCTTAAATTTTTTTGTATTTTTTATTTTAATTATTTATAGATTTTATAAACATAATTAATATTTAAATATTTGTGATGGTCCAAATAGACTTTGAGTTTGAGCACTTTTTTCTAGTCTTAGTACTCTATTCTATTTTTTAATTATTGTTGTTTGGCTCACGGGCCAGCCCAACCCATATTGCTCAAACCTCACGGGTGAACGAACTTATTCGGGGTGGGCTAAAAAGCCTTGTTCTTAAACGAGCTATAAAAATCATAGCCCAAACTTATCAAATTATAGGTTAGGCCGGGCCAGGCCAACAGGCCTGACCCATATTGATGACTCTAATCTTGGCAAAGGCTTCTATCTATATATCGTGCTGGTGATGTAATAATTTGTAATAAAAGCTTATTTGAAGAGACAAGTGCCATAATTCAAATATGGACAGACCATATAAACTAGAATTTTATTTTGTGAATTTAATACCCTGTGTCTTTGAGTTCACTATGGAACCTACGACTCACTCATCGAGTCATGAAGAACCCTTATGACTTGTGAGATGTAATTGTAGTCAAGACAGTGTAGGGTGTTGAGGTTCTGCTTTGGTTACGACTTATGCTAAGAAAATCGTAGTGAGACTATACAAGTCGTATAGTCCAACCGTAATTAACTCGGTGGGAAAAGCCAAATGTTTCTGGTCACACGATGACTCAACTTTATGAGTCATTATGAGTCGTAGAGACAACAGTGTATGACCCCTAAGTTTTTGTTCGGGTTACGATTGGAGGTTACGATTCATATTGACTGACTACGAGTCGTAGGGTACGACTCGTAGCCAGACCAGTAAGTACCCTTCCTGTTACTGCCAAGGATACGAGCCACTGGGAAGACTAGTTATCAGATGTCACAAGTCGTAAGGTGACTCGTGACGACTGACAGTCAAGTTTCTATTTGTTCAGTTAAGGGACCTTTTGGTCTTTTTCCTTTTTAAACTCCCAACCCACGACTTAAAACATAAAAGAGACATTATTTTTCCCCATTCTCAATCACTTAACAACATTCTTTCTTGTCTCTCCCTCAAGAACATCAAGACTAGGGTTTCTTCTTCAAAATCATCTCTCAAGTTCCCAAGTCTAAGTTCCCTTCAAGGAAGCTAAGCAAGTCCAAGCATATGGGTTTTGAGTAAGAGTAATCTTTCATCCTTGTGCCCGAATACTTGATTTAAAAGTTGAATTTATATGTTTTTAATTAGGGTTCATACTAAATTCTTATATTCATGAAGTTATGACATCATCATGTGAATTTAAAGTTTAAAATGCATAAGAGTTTGCCTTTATTCATGTTTTGACTTACATTATTACTATTATGATATGATTTCATTATCTTGACTTGAAGTTTGATGAATTGCCGAAAGATTCTTACTTGAGTTTCGAGCATGTTATTTTGATATGAAGTTTCTAAGACATGATACATGAATTTAAAGATTTAAGCATAAGTTATTGAGAATAAGAAGTTCAAGCTTATAAGTTCAATTTACAAGCATTACAACTTGATAGAAGTTCAATTTTGATCTTATGATTCAATTAAGATTTGAAACCCACAACTTCTTCCATTTGGATATGATTTAAGAAAGAGATGCATATTTGGTTTCTAATTACACACCCATATGCTATTTTAAGGTGGATTTCCTAAGTATGATTTAGCACCGAGAAGAAAATATTATAATACCCCGTACAATTCCTAGCTAATTTCATCTCAAGAATGTCTAGTATTATCTTCTAAATTGAATGATGGTTATTCCATGAGGAATTTTCAAGATTTTCACTTTTTGTCATGTGGGAAATTCAATAAGCTTTCCATCGATATAAGATTGGCTCAAATCCGATAACCGGCTCAGAAGTTACGACTATTTCAAGTTCCCATCGTAAAACAGTGCCATATTAGTCAGTGGCGCGTCGCGCCACAAGAGGGAATGGCATTTGAAAAATTTTAGTAGGGGTCCGCGATTATGGCGCGTCACGCCAGGGCCCAAATTCAGAATTGTCCTTTTCCAGTGTCTTAGCGCGATTTCCTCCGCGTCGCGTCAAAGTTCCAGGTCGCAAAAGAAGGGGAAACGCGATGGCTCCACATTTAGCCATCCCTTAGATTTCCAATTGTCAAATTCCAGTGACACAGCGCAATGGCACCGCATCGCGTCAATTCGGGAAATGTTTACTGAAATTACAAGACGCGTCCAGGGTTAAAAGGGTCAATTTTCCACCCTTATTTAAGCCCTTTAATGATCAGCCACTTTTCACCCAAAATACACTTTCTTCACTCAAAAACCTCTTAAGAACAACCTAGGGATTTTCATAAAAGATTCAGAATTAAGAATTTCCTCTGTCATTCTTCACGAAATCACGAACTAAGGTATGCGTAGTGTTCATTCATGGACTTCTTTCGTCCATGAAGCCCAAGTATCTCTTTTCTAAGTTTAAGTTTATGGATTTCTTTATGAATTTCATGTTGGGTTTGTTTTGTTTATGTTGATAATGATCAATTGAATTCAAATCCATGTTGGGTGATCAATTTTATGTGGAATTGATTTGTATAGATGTATATTCATGTGAAGCTATGAATAAACCCTAGATGATAAAATTAGAGATGAATCATGATGATTAATTGTTGTATAATGTTGTCTACATGTGCTATATCTACCATGTGTTTGATTAAATGCCTAGATGAAGGAACAATGCCCAACTAGTATGATATCATGAAATCCCCATGTATGTACAAGTTATGCCTACCACATGTTTTTATGGAATGCTTCAATAAATGTATTATGGATTATGATGTTAGGTATATGTTCCAGTAAGTTATGCTGGGTCAGTTTTCCTTCCATCTAGTCCTGGGGGTACTTGTACCCGAAATATTAGCTGTGTGCCTAGAGCCATATCATGTTTCCAAGATACTATCAGTTAATCTATGAATCCTTAGACTTCAGACAGTCTTATGACTCAGGAAATCTCCATGATCTCATGAACTCAGTCAGTTTTCAGATATCAGTAATATTCTGCTAGTCAACGGAATTCAGTAACTCAGTGCATGTTTAGTTTAGTAAATTATGTTCAGTGTCTATTCAGATGAGAGTAGAAATTAGCACCGAGTAAACCCAAGCATGGGAACTCACCTGTTATATGAGGGTGTGATTCTTAGAAGCAATCCTTGCATTCCAGAACTATGTAACCAACATAGGTTAAGACATCATAGCCTGCTATATGAGGGTAGATGAGATGGATTAGCCTGCTATATGAGGGTTCCCACCATTCTCACTAGAGTTACCTGTTATGTTAGGGTCACTCACATGTTGTCCTTACCAGTGGCACGGTATTGAAACCCTTCCAATTAGGGCATAGATTGGACCCCAATTCAGCTATAATGTATCATTTGAGGCATGTCGGTTAAGTGACTACCTCACACAGTCTCAGTATCAGTCTCAGTAAAAGAAATCAGATAGTTCTTCAGAATTCAGGACTGTCAGATACAGTCAACTCAGATACAGTACGGAACTCAGCTAGTTCCACTAGATTCAGGACTGTCAGATACAGTCACTCATGTTATCAGTTATCAAAATTCAGTCATTAGTCATGTTAGTCATCAACATACTCATGATATCACGATTTTCAAATATAGTTACTATGTATGTATGCATCTATTCTCACATTCATATTAGTCAGTTAGCCAGTATTATTTATGCATATGTACCCCATGCATTTAGCCTACCTCACATACATACCAGTACATTCAAAGTACTGATGAATTTGCGCTATGGTGTTTTATACCATAGGTTCAGATACACGAGCTCCAGATCAGCAGTAGATTCTAGTTTCAGCAGTTAGAGTTAGAAGGGAGCCCTCATCATTTGAGGACATGATTATTCCCTATTATCTCATTAATTAGTTTATTGGTTGGAGTTAGTTGAGGACATATCCCATCAGCTCCTTACTCAGAGAGTTCAGTCAGTTAGAGGCTTTCTAGACTACCATGTTTCAGACTTTAGTATTTTCAGTTTTGTTTTGGGTATTATATTACCCCACACAGATATTATATCATTCAGATTATGTTTAGTATTGAACCTTAAGTCCTTTCAGTGCATGTTTTCGCGTTATTATGTCATATTATGTAGTGTACAGGTACATATATTAGTCATGGGTTAGCTTGTGGTCCTTTGGGATCATGAGCACCGTGTAGCATTCTGAGTATCAAATCCGGGGTGTTACAAACTTGGTATCAGAGCCTAGGTTCAATAGTGTCCTAGGAAGTCTGAAAGACGCATCTAGTAGAGTCTTGTACATGGGTGTGTTGTGCGCCACATTTATGTACAGGAGGCTATAAGATATTTTTGGAATAGTTTCCCCTCTTTCAGTATCTATGTCGTGCCAGTGAACATAATCTCAAGTCAATCTCTCAGTCTAATTCGTTCTCCATTTCTTTTACAGAACATACCTCCTAAAATAAGAAATGAAAATCAGTCTGCCCCTCAGCTCGAAGATCCTTTGGGTGAACATGTTTCTCATCCAGAGTTCCGAGCTGTATTCACTACTCTTGCTAACTCAGTTGCTACTCAAAATAAACGACCAACTGTCGTTTCGATCAATCTAGTGGCTAATTCAGCTGCAGCCAGGATTCAGGATTTTACCCGAATGAATCCTCCATCCTTTCTCGGGTCTAAGATAGATGAGGACCCTCAAGAATTCCTAGATCAAGTGTAGAAGGTTACATACATAATGGGGGTTACTTTTAGTGAGAGTGCTGAGCTAGATGCATATTAGTTGTAGGATGTGGCTTATACTTAGTTCAAGCAGTGGAAGTCAGAGAAGGAAGATGATGCAGGGGCAGTTGAGTGGGAGGAGTTTGCTTCAGCGTTCCTTGATAGATTCTTTCCCCTAGAGCTTAGAGAATCTAAGGTTCTAGAATTCATCAACCTCAGGAAAGGCAACATGACAATGAAAGAGTATTCTCTTAAGTTTACTCAATTATCTAGATATGGCCCTCATGTGGTTGCACTTAGCAGGGCAAGGATGAGTAAGTTCGTTTCAGGGGTGAATGATAGCGTGGTTAATGAGTGCAGATCCACCATGTTGAATAGTGATATGACTTTAGCCAGTCTCATGACTTATGTTCAATAGATAGAGGAGCAGAAGGTTAAGCAGAGGGAGAAGTAGAATAAGAGAGATAGGACAAGTAGCTTTAATTTTAGTCAGCCTAAGTCAGAGGGAGGCAATCGCTCTGAGATTCGTCCTAAGTCATCTGTTCCAGCTCCTTCTTCAGCCAGTGCTCCAGTTCCTAAGTTCAGAGAGGGTAACAAAGATAGAACGCCAGGCTCTAAGTCCTAGGGCAGTGTTAGTAGTGCCCACACTTATCCTCTTTGCCAGACTTGTGGCAAGCACCATCAGGGTATTTGAAGAGCTGGCAATGGTATTTGTTTTCGATGTGGCAAGCCAGGAAATAGAGTTAGAGACTGGCCTCAGCCAGGTCCTCAGGGTCAATAGAATCGCTCCTCAGCTCAGTTCGGTCGCCCAAATCAGCAGGGTGCCACCTCTAGTGCTACTAGTGGGCAACACCCAAATCATCTCTATGCTCTTCAGTCCTGATAGGATCAGGAAAATTCTCCTGATGTAGTTACTTGTATGTTACAGATCTTTCATGTGGATGTTTATGCTTTGCTAGATTTAGGAGCTTCTTTGTCTTTTGTTACTCTCTATATAGCAGGCAATTTCGGAATCAGTCCCAAAATACTAGCAGAGTCCTTTTCAGTCTCTACCCTACTGGGTAAAACCATCATATCCCAGCGGGTATACAGGAACTGCCTGGTTATGATATCTCAGAAAGTCACCTCAGCAGACTTAGTCAAATTAGATATGACTAATTTTGATGTCATTCTCGACATGGATTGGCTTCATTCCTCCTATGCCACAGTCGACTGCAGAAATAAAATAGTCCAGTTTTAGTTTTTGAATAAACCCATCCTAGAGTGGAAGGGTAGTGTATCCGCTTTTAGAGGTCAGCTTGTGTCCTACCTTCGGGCACGAAAAATGATATCTAAAGGATGTGTCTATCATCTTATTTGAGTTAAGGACACTAGTTTCGAAACTCCAAGCCTTGAATCAGTTCCAGTTGTAGGTGAATATTCAGATGTCTTTCCCGAAGATCTTCCAAGAATTTCTCCCGAAAGGGAAATAGACTTCGGTATTGATCTTCTTCTAGATACTCATCCTATCTCTATTTTGCCATATAGAATGGCACCAGCAGAACTCAGAGAATTGAAAGAACAATTGAAGGATATCTTAGATAAGGGATTCATCAGGCCCAACATTTCCCTGTGGAACACTCCAGTATTATTCGTGCACAAGAAAGATGGTTCTCTTAGGATGTGTGTAGACTACCGTCAACTCAATAAGGTCACGATCAAGAACAAGTATCCTCTTCCCAGAATCGATGACTTGCTTGACCAACTTCAGGGTGCCAGTTATTTCTCTATGATAGACCTCAGATCCGGCTATCATCAGCTCAGAGTCAAAAAATACGACATTCCAAAAACAACTTTCCATACTTGGTATAGTCACTTCAGATTCCTAGTCATGTCATTTGGTCTTACCAATGCACCAGTAGCTTTCATGAACTTGATGAACCATGTGTTCAAGAAGTACTTGGACATGTTCATCATAGTCTTCATAAATGATATCCTGGTCTATTCCCGCAGTGAGCGCAATCTTGCAGACCATTCAGAACAATACTTCAGACTCTTAAAAATCATCAGTTGTTTACCAAATTCAGTAAGTGCAAATTTTTGCTAAGGTCAATAGCATTCCTTGGTCACATCATTTCTGGTGATGGCATTAGAGTAGTCCTCAAAAGACCAAAGCAGTAAGAAACTAGCCTTGCCTTGTCTTTCCATCATATATTAGGAGTTTTTTGGGTTTGGCTAACTATTAAAGTAGGTTTGTTGAGGGATTTTATTTTATTGCATCCCCTATGTCTAGATTGACTCAGAATAAATTCAAGTTTTAGTGGTCAAATCCTTGCGAGAAGAGTTTTCAGGAGTTAAAGACTCGACTCACCTCTGCTCCAATCTTATCTCTCCCAGATAGTTTAGATGGGTTCGTAGTGTATTGTGATACATCCAGAGTGGGTCTAGGTTGTGTCCTCATGTATCATGGTAAGGTCATAGCCTACGCCTCCAGAAATCTTAAACCCTATGAGAGGAATTATCCTACTTATGATCTGGAGTTAACAGTCGTACTCTTTTCCTTGAAGATTTAGAGGCATTATCTCTACGGAGTTCATGTAGATATCTTCACAGATCATAAGAGTCTTCAGTATGTCTTTTCTCAGAAAGATCTCAATCTTCATCATAGAAGGTGGTTAGAGCTCTTGAAAGATTATGACATGAGTGTCCTTTATCATCCGGGCAAGGCCAACGTAGTGGCCGACGCTCTCAGTAGACTATCCATGGGTAGTGTTTCTTAGGAAGTCCATCAGCTTTCCAGACTAGGTGTTCGCTTAGTCGATATTGATGAGGGTGATATATGGGTTCAGAGTAGTTCAGAATCATCTTTAGTTTCCGAGGTGTAAGAAAAGCAAGATAGAGATCCCAACCTTGTTAAGTTGAAAGAGTCAATTCAGGATCAGAAAGTAGAGGTTTTCTCCCAAGGAAGAGATGGTGTTTTGCGTTGTCAGGGTCGTCTCTGTGTTCCAGTTGCAGAGGAATTAAGGCAGCAAATTCTTGTAGAAGCACATGGTGCACGCTACTCTATTTATCCAGGGGCCACAAATATGTGCCGTGACTTGCGGGAAATCTATTGGTGGAGTGGGATGAAGAGAGACATTGCAAAGTTTGTGGCTAAGTGCTCTACATGTCAGCAGGTTAAGATAGGGCATCAGAATCCTAGTGGGTCCATACAGGAGTTCAGTATTCCTACTTGAAAGTGGGAAGTTGTGAACATGGACTTCGTGACGAATTTGCCTCAAACTCGTCATCAGCATAATTCAGTCTAGATCATTATAGACAGAATGACCAAATCAGCTCATTTCCTTCCAGTTCATACCTCTTATTCAGTCGAAGATTACGCCAAACTCTACACCAAGGAGTTGGTCAGATGGCACGGTGTTCCGTTGTCTATTATCTCAGACAAAGGTACCTAGTTTACCTCTTATTTTTGGAAAGTGTTCCAAAAGAGACTTAGTACCTAAGCTCATCTCAGTATACCCTTTCATCCTCAAAAAGATGGTCAAGCAGAAAGGACCATTCAGACATTAGAAGATATGCTTAGGGCGTGTGCAATCGATTTCAAGGGAAGTTGGGATGACCACTTACCTTTGATTGAGTTTGCATACAACAACAACTATCATTCCAGTATTTAGATGGCTCCATTCGAAGCTCTCTATAGTAGAAAATGTACGTCTCCAATTGGTTGGTTCGAAGTTAGTGAGGCCTCAGTTATAGGTCCTGACTTGGTATTCGACGCCTTAGAAAAAGTCCAGTTGATTAGAGAAAGACATTGCACTGCTCTGAGCTGATAGATGTCTTATATAGATGTTCATAGAAAAGATATTGAGTTCGAGAGTGGTGACTATGTCTATCTAAATATCTCTCCCATGAAAAGAGTGAAGCGGTTCGGTAAGAAAAGAAAACTCAATCCCTGATATATCGGTCCCTTTAAGATTCTCAGTCGATTCAGATCTAGCCTCAGTTCATATAGTCTTTCATGTCTCTTTGCTCAAGAAGTTCATAGGTGACCCATCAGTTGTAGTCCCTATTCAAAGCATTGATGTTCAAAACACTCTCTCTTATGAAGAGGTTCTAGTCAAAATCTTAGACTATAAGACTCGTCGATTGAGGAACAAAGAAGTCCCTCTAGTTAAGGTTCTTTGGTGAAATCATTCCATCGAGGGAGCTACTTGGGAAGCAGAGGCAGATATGCATACCAAGTATCCTCACCTCTTCTTTGCCAACTCAGATCAAGCTCAAGGTAACAGTTCTCTTTAAGCTTACTCAGTTTTATGTTCGGTGTTCATCACAAACTTGGTATGCAGCTTCATGATCATGTTCCCATTAGAAACTTGGTATCAAGTACCATTGCATATTCAGTTATGCACGCATGTATCAGTTCAGTTATGTAATTATGAATCAGACATACATTCTCATTGTGAGAAACTTAGTTCTTTAGAACACTTAGTCATGCATTCATGAATAAGTTACATATGGATCAGATATACATGTTCAGTATTATATGTTCAGCTTGTCAGTCATGTCAATCATGAGATCATGTTCTAGTTATTCATGTTCAGTATGTACATCAGTTGTCTTTTCTCCCCTCTCAGTTAGTCTCATTCGAGGATGAATGTTCTCAAGGGGGAGATAATGTAATACCCCATACTTTTCCTATCTAATTTAATCTCAAAAATGTCTAGTATTATCTTCTAAATTTAATGATGGTTATTCCATGAGGAATTTTCAAGATTTACACTTTTTGTCATGTGGGAAATTCAATAAGCTTTCCATCGATATAAGATTCCCCCAAATTCGATAATTGGGTCAGAATTTACAACTATTTCAAGTTCCCATCATAAAATAATGCCATATTAGTCAGTGACGCGCTGTACCACAAGAGGGAATGGCATTTGGAAAATTCTAGTAGGGTCCGCGATTATGGCGCGTTGCGCTAGGGTGATTCAGAATTGTCCTTTTCCAGTGTCTTAGCGCGATTTCCTTCGCGTCATGCCAAAGTTCCAGGTCGCAAAAGAAGGGGCAACGCGATGGCGCCGTGTTGCGCCATCTCTCAGTTTCTCAATTTTCAAATTCCAGTGACACGACGCGATGGCACCGCGTCGCGCCAGGGGTTCAATTTGAATTTTTTTTTCTAAAATTACAAGATGCGTCCAGGGTTAAAAAGATCAATTTCCCACCCCTATTTAAGACCTTTAACATGTTATTCAACCACTTTTCATCAAAAATACACTATCTTCTCTCAAAAACCTCTCATGAACAACCTAGGGCTTTTCATAGAAGATTTAGAATCAAAAATTTACTTCGTCAATCTTCACGAAATCATAAACTAAGGTATGCGTAGTGTTCATTCATGGACTCCTTTCATCCATGAAGCCCAAGAATCTCTTTTATAAGTTTTAGTTTATGGATTTCTTATGAATTTCATGTTGGGTTTGTTTTGTTTTTGTTCAGAATGATCAATTGAATTCAAATCCATGTTGGGTTATCAATTTTATGTGGAATTGATTTGTATAGATGTATATTCATGTGAACCTATGAATAAACCCTAGATGATGAAATTAGAGATGAATCATGATGATTAATTATTGTATAATGTTGTCTACCTGTGTTATGCCTACCATGTGTTTGATTAAATGCCTAGATGAAAGAACAATGCCCAACTAGTATGATATCATGAAATCCCCATGTATGTACAAGTTATGCCTACCACATATTTTGATGGAATGCTTCTATAAATATATTATGGATTATGATATTAGTTATATGTTCTAGTAAGTTATGCTTGGTCAGTTTTCCTTTCATCGAGTCCTGGGGGTACTTGTACCCGAAATATTAGTTGTGTGCCTAGAGCCATGTGATGTTTCCACGATACTCTTAGTCAAGTTATGAATCCTTAGACTTCAGACAGTCTTATGACCCAGGAAATCTCCATGATCTCATGAACTCAGTCAGTTATCATATATCAGTAATATTCCATCAGTCAACGAAATTTAGTAACTCAGTCCATGTTCAGTTCAGTAAATTATGTTCAGTGTCTATTCAGATGGGAGTAGAAATTAGCACCGAGTGAACCCAAGGATAAGAACTCACATGTTATATGAGAGGGTGATTCTTAGAAGCAATCCTTGCATTCCAGAACTATGTATCTAACATAGGTTGAGACATCATAGCCTGCTATATGAGGGTAGATGAGGTGGCTTAGCCTACTATATGAGGGTTTCCACCGTTCTCACTTGAGTTACCTATTATATTATGGTCACTTACATGTTGTCCTTACCAGTGGCGCGGTATTGACACCTTTCCAATCAAGGCATATATTGGACCCCTATTTAGCTATAATGCATCATTTGGGGCATGTCGGTTATATGACTACCTCCCACAGTCTCAGTATCAATCTCAATAAAAGAACTCAGATAGTTCTTCAAAATTCAGGACTGTCAGATATAGTCAACTCAGATACAGTACAAAACTCAGCTAGTTCCATCAGATTCAGGACTGTCAGATACAGTCACTCATATTATCAGTTATCAAAATTCAGACGTTAGTCACTTTCGTCATCAGCATACTCATGATATCACGATTTTCAGAAATAGTTACTATGTATGTATGCATGTATTCTCACGTTCATATTAGTCAGTTATCCAGTATTGTTCATGCATATGAACCCCATGCATTCAGCCTACCTCACATACATACCAGTACATTCAAAGTACTGACACATTTGAGCTATGGTGTCTTATACCATAGGTTCAGAGACACTAGCTCCAGATCAGCAGTAAATTCCAGTTTCAGCAGTCAGAGTTAGAAGCGAGCCCTCATTATTCGAGGACATAATTATTCCCTATTATCTCATTAATCAGTTTATTAGTTGGAGTTAGTTGGGAACATGTCCCATCAGCTCTTTACTCTGACAATTCAGTCAGTTAGAGGCTTTCTAGACTATCATGTTTCAGACTTTAGTATTTTCAGTTTTGTTTTGGATATTCTACTACCCCACACAGATGTTATATCATTCAGATTATGTATAGTATTTAACCTTATGGCCTCAGTGCAGATTTCCGCATTATTATATCATATTATGCAGTGTACAGGTACAGATATCAGTCATAGGTTAGCTTGTGGTCCTTTTGGATCATGAGCATCGTGTAGCATTTTGGGTTCCAGATCCGAGGTGTTACAAATATGGATGAGCGTATCCTAATTTTTAAAAACTATGAGCCACCATAAGTTTAAGAGACCTCACCAGAGAGTGTCTTCTTTTCCCAATATGGATGAAGTTTAGTGATCACTATAAGCTAAGGTTCTATTTCGATGGAAAGGGTAGGATAACTCTCCCCAACATGGGTAAGATGTTGGAATCCATGATAGATCACATGATTTATATCTATTATAAGAATCTCTCACAAGAAAGAGTAAAAGCAAAGATCTTAGAAACTAAGTGTGATGACTCACTAAGTTGTACATTATGCTTTATGATCTTTTAGTTTCAAGCTTTACTCAAGTCCAAGATGAGCCCTTTTACACTTAGTATGCATGATTTGGAAGTTTATTGAGTTTTGGTTTCACTTGTACATTCACCCCAATATACTTAGTAGATTCTTAAAGTACTGACCCATATATATGTCTATGTGCTATATTATTTTATAATATAGATTTTAGTGCTCATTTCCAGCAGCATGATTGATCACGATATCACCTCCTGCATTCTGATATTTGGAGAGTCCTCATAATCTGACGATCGAGTTTATTGGAGTTTTAGACTTTATGGATGTTGCTTATCTAGTTTATTTCTCTTATAGGTGAGCTGGGGTCTGTCCTAGTGACTTTTTTTGTTATAAGATTAGAGGCTTGTCAAAAAATGTTTATTTCAGTTAAAGAGATTTTATTAAGACTTCTAAGTTGTAAGATTTCAATGGGAGAATTAAAGTTTGTTTCTTTCGACAATTATGTATATCCTAGTCTACCTTTATATGAGTTCAGTGCCAATTAGATATCATGGGTTAGCTTGGAACTATTCATAGTCTTAAGCACTGTATGATGTCCAGGGGGTACTCCCGGGTAGTTACAAACTTGCTATTAGAGGCTAAGGTTTTAAAGAGTCCTAAGAAGTCTGACAAGCCACGTTATGTAGTTTCTTGATCATGAGTGTGAAGCACAGCACACCTATGAGCAAGGGATTATGGGACGTATTAGGAATTGTTCTTTCTTTTATAATCTCGATCGTGCTATAAGGTTGTCTGTATCTGCTCTAATTTGTGCTTTTGTATAATAGAGAATACCTCCTCACAGAGGTTAGCACGCAGAAATAGGGACTACCCAACCCCTCAACTACCTATAAACCCTTTGAATGAGAATGTTTCACATACTGAGTTTAGAGCTGCATTCTAAGTGTTCGCTCAGGCTGTGAATGCTAATGTTTAAGGACACTAGCAAACATCAGCCCTGCTCCAGCAGAATGGTAACTTAGATACAACCAAAATTAAGGACTTTATGAGGACGAACCCACCCAAATTCTTCGGGTCAAAGGTGAATGATGACCCCTAGTCTTTCATTGGTGAGGTAAAAAAGATTATGCAAATTATATATGCTACTGAAGAGAAAAGTGTTGAGTTGGTGTCTTATCAATTGAAAGATGTTGCTTATGATTGGGTTATCATGTTGAAGGATGGTAGGGGTGAGGATGCGGCACCTATAAGTTAGTAGGTATTTCAAAGTACTTTTCTGGATAGGTTCTTTCATCGTGAGATGAGGAAGGCCAAAGTAGAGGAGTTCATGAACATGAGGTAGGGCTCTATGTCAATGAAAAAGTATTGCCTTAATTCCACTCAGTTAGCTAAGTATGCTCCGGAGTTGTTGCTTAACTCCAGGGATCGTATGATTAAGTTTTTCACTGGAATGTCTGATTATGGTCAAGGAGTGAAGGAATGCCATGCTGATCAGAGATATGGATATTTCTCAATTGATGAATCATGCTCAATAGATTAAGGAAGAGAAGTTGAAGGAAAGAGAAAGGGGAAATAAAAGAGCTAGGACTGGACAGTTTTAGTACAGTCAACAAAGGTTTAGAGGGGGAAGTCGTTTGTGATTTCTGGGTCACTCTTTAGTACCTGCACTATCCTCAGCAAGTGCCCTTGCACCTAGGACTAAGCAAGAACAGTGGGGGCAGATCTTCAAATTTGAGATCTCAGGTTAGTATGGCCGGGAGACCTATTTATCGACTTGTGCAAAGGCCACATGATCAAGGAATGACCATATGCTAAGTAGAGAAGTATAGATGTATGTCCTCAGACTCAGGAAAGGAATTCAATAGCTCAGCCAAGCCGCCCAGCTCCTCTACAGGGTGTATCATCTAGTACCGGTGACAGTCAGTGCCAAAATTGGTTTTATGCTTTACCATCCCATTAGCAGTAGGAGATTTCCCTAGATAGTGTCACTAGTATGATTTGTGCCTTTCACCTTGATGTATATGTGTTATTAGACCCGGGATCAAACCTCTCTTATATGACCCCACTTGTTGCTGTACATTTTGGGGTGAGCCCTGAAAATCTTCCTAAGCCCTTCTCAGTCTCTACTCAAGTGGGTGATTCAGTTATATCTAGGCGAGTCTATAGAGGGTGTCCTATTATCGTCCTCTATATGTTCATTCTAGTAGACTTGATAGAGTTAGAGATGATAGAATGTGACATTATTCTAGGCATGGATTGGCTCTTTTAATGTTATGCATCAATCAATTATCACACCTGCATATTGAAGTTTTAGTTTCCCGATGAGTCAATTGAGTGAGAGGGTAGTTTGGTGCCTCCCAAGGGTTGTTTCATCACGTACCTTAAAGACAAAATGTTAATATCAAAAGAGTATATCTACTACTTAGTCCGAGTTAAGGATACTAAGTCTAAAGACCCAACCATTCAATCAGTCCATGTAGCCAGTGAATTTCCAGAAGTCTTTCTTCATGATTTACCAGGGGTACCTCCAGACAGAGAAGTCTTTCTTCATGATTTAAGGACCTCTTAGATAAGGGTTTCATCAGACCCAGTGTTTCCCCGTGGGGTGCTTAGAAAGATGGCACTCTCAGAATGTGTATAGACTATTGACAGCTAAACAAGGTTACTATCAAGAACAGGTACCCCATTCCTAGGTTCAATAATCTATTCAATCAACTTCAGGGTGCCCGGTGGTTTTCCAAGATCGACATCAGGTCGGGGTACTACCAGTTGAAAGTCGGGGAGAACGACATTTCAAAGACAACTTTCATAATGAGGTATGGTCATTTTGAGTTTGTAGTTATGTCGTTTGGACTAACGAATGCTCCTAAAACCTTTATGGATCTAATGAACAGGGTTGTCAAAAAGTATTTGGACATATTTGTCATTGTTTTCATAGATGACATTTTGGGGTATTCTTGGAGTAAGGAGGAACATGCAGACCATTTGAGGATAGTGTTGTAGACCGAACCTCAAGGACTGATAATTATATGCAAAGTTCAGTAAGTGTGAATTTTGGTTAGAGTCTATTACCTTTTTGGGGCACGACATTTCAGGATTTGGTATTCATGTAGACCCTCAGAAGACTAATGCAGTGAAGAAATGGCCTAACCCATAAATCCATCCGATATTCAAAGCTTTTTGGGTTTAGCTGGGTATTATTGAATATTTATTGAAGGTTTTTCCTCCATATCCGCACCATTGACTATGCTCACACAAAAAAAGTGAAGTTTATTTTGTCAAATAAATATGAGAAGAGTTTCCAAGAATTAAAAGATAGATTGACTTCGACACCAGTGTTAGCTCTGCTACAGGGGTTATATGGATTCATAGTGTATTTTGATGCTTCCATAGTTGGGTTAGGTTGTGCTTTAATTCAAAATTGGAGAGTAATAACCCATGCCTCCAAACAACTTAAGAATCACGAAAATAACTACCCAACTCATGACTTGGAGTTAACTGTTGTAGTTTCTCTCTGAAGATTTGGAGGATCTATTTATATGGTGTTCATGTTGATGTTTTTATTGACCATAAGAGTCTTCAGTAAGTATTTTCACAAAAGAAACTGAATCTTCATCAAAGGAGGTGGTTGGAGTTGTTGAAAGATTATGATATGAAATGTTCTACCATCCGAGTAAGGAAAATGTGGTGGATGATGCACTGAGTAGGTTGTCTATAGGTAATGTGGCTTATGTATTAGATAAAGAATGACATCTGGCCAAAGAAGTGCATAGATTAACCTCTTTGGGAGTATGTTTTCTTGACATAGATGATGGGGAAGTAGTGGTTCAAAAGAGTTCAGAATCATCTCTGTATTGGAAGTAAAAGAGAAACAACATAATGACCCCATACTTAGCCAAATATTGGAAGCAGTCCAGCAATAGAAGGTCGAGGTTTTCTCCCAAGGGGGAGATATTGTACTTCTTTATCAAAGTAGTAGGCTTCATGTTCCCAATGTGGATGGATTCAGGGAAAAAATATTAGTCGAGGCTCACATTTCAAAGTATTCTATTCATCCTGGAGATACTAAGATGTACCTTGATTTGCGAGAAATTTATTGGTGGAATGTTATTAAGAGGGACATAGAAGAGTTTGTAGCAAAGTGTCCAAATTGCTAGCAGGTTAAGGTTGAACATCAGGGGATGGGTGGTACGCTACTAGAGATTAGCATCCCTACATGGAAATGGGAAGTAGTGAATATGGATTTCGTCATAGGGTTTCCTCGTATAACATGTCAACATGATTCAATTTGTGTCATAGTCGATTGAATGACAAAATTAGCTCATTTCCTACCTTTTAAGACTTCAGATATGGCAGGTGATTATGCTAATATGTATATTTGAGAGTTAGTAAGGCTTCATGAGATTCCCTTGTCCATTATTTCTGATAGAGGCACACAGTTTACTTCCCAATTTTGGTAGTCTTTTCAGAAGGGCCTTGGTATAAATGTTAAACTTAGCACTATTTTTCATACGCAGATCGATGGTCAGGCTGAATGCATAATTAAAATATTGAAAGATATGATGAGGGTGTGTGCTTTAGACTTTAACGAAAGGTGGGATGATCATTTACCTTTTATCAAGTTTGGAAATAATAATAATTATAATGCTAGCATTCAGATGGCTCCATTTGAGGCACTGTATGGGCGTAGATGCAGATCACCTATAGGATGGTTTGAGGTTGGTAAAGCAGTATAGATTGGGCCAGACTCTATTACTGAAGATATGGAAAAGGTTCAATTGATTCGTGAAATGTTGAGGATTGCTCAGAGTCGTCAAAAATCATATGTAGATATAAAGAGGAGGGAACTCAAGTTTGAAGTGGGTGACTGGGTATTCTTAAAGGTGTCTCCATATAATGCCCCAAAAAAATCCAAACTAATGTTAGCGTCATGTTTCAAGATCGTGCATAGTACAATATCATTCTTTGATAGTTTTATGAGTTAGTTTGAGGTATATTAAGGCCCCAAATAACTCCCAGCTATTAGACGAATCAAAATAATCCTTACCGATTGAAATTTTGATAAGAATATTGCTTTAGTCAACTTTAAATGAGAATATCTTTTTCTCTACTCAGAATTTTCCATCTCAAGACCCACCAAGTTGTAGGAAATTGAATTAGCTTTCCAACGATACAAATTTTGCCCAAATTCGATACTCGATTGAGATGTTATGGAGATTTTAGTGAGAGCAGTAGAACACCGCGATAAGTACCACGTCGCGGTGAAGGAAAAAATCACAATTGTCCGATTTCCAGTACAGCACCATGATTAGCCTGCGTCGCGGTGAAGTTTCAGTTCATGTTCGTCCTTTTCCAGCAAAGCACCGCCATGGCGCCGCATCGCGCCAAAGTGTAATTTCACGATCGTCCATTTTCAAGTGACGCACCGTGTCACTCCAAGGTGCAATTTTGCATCGGTCCTTGGATTACACTTATAGTGAAATTTCAGTGACTCACCGCGTTAGCACTGCGTCGCGGTGATGGTCAAAATTGGGACTTTTAGTGATGAAAATTTAATTTCTCCTAGGGACAGTTTGGTCTTTTTTCCATGACCCTAATACATGAAAAACACAGGATTAAAGCCTTAATAGCCTATTAGGTGATTATTTTATTCAATTTCTCCTAAATCAAAAGTAGTCTCTTTCAAGAACAAAACCTAGCCTTCAAAATTAAAGATCAAGTCTCAAGAATTCACCATCAATTCTCACGAATTCATCAACCCAGGTATGTTAAGTATTCATTCATGGGTCACTTTCACCCATGGAGTCCAAATATCCAAAATTAAATTTAAAGTTGTGATCTTTACAAGTTACCAAGATTTTAAATTGTGATTTTAACCATGAATCTTGACTTTATACCATACTTACATAAAATTGTTATTGTTTATCAAACCTTACATGTTTTAGTGTTGGTATTAACTAATTTAAATCATGATTTAGTGTTATTGATGTCGAAATCATACTATTACTCCAAATTTTATACTATTCCCATGATTAGCTTAAACTATGAATACCAAGTGTTTGATGAAATACCTACAAGAGTGAATTTTGAACAAATGCTTTCATATTATGTTCCCAAAGTTTAGTACTACTTTAATATTACTGCTATCGAGTCCTGGGGGTTATGAATACCCGAAACCATAGTTGTTTACGTAGTCTCAATATCTTTAGAATAGTTTTAAAATATGTTATGTGCATTATCAGTTCAGTCAGTTATCAAAATCAGTTAAACTAAACCTAGAATGGTTCAGTACTCCGAGTCAGTTCAGTTTGGAGTAGGATTTAACACCGAGCGAACCTGCCAGTTGAGGGTGTGACCTTTAGTAGAAGTCGTTGCGTTCCAGAACTATGTAGCCAGCGTAGGTTGAGATATTAACCTGCCAGTAGAGGGTTGATCTGATATGGGTACCTTTTAGTTGAGGGTAACCCTTAGTCCTTCAGAAAATACTTTAGTAGATCCACATAGCTATTGTTAGTACTCGTGGAACGATACTGACACCCTTCTAACTAGGGTCACAGGTTAGACCCCAATTTGCTCATTTTGGGGCATGCCGATTAGATTATATCTCCCACAGTCTCAGTCCAATAATCAACTCAGTAATTTAGTTTCAGTTGCTTGACCATATCATACAAATATAAGTAATTCAGTTATCAAATTTCTGTATTTCAGTTTACAGATTATATTCAAAACATGTATTATGCTTATTCATGCATTCTCAGTATTTTCAGATTTCATGCATTATATTCAGTACTTCATGTTATGCACTCAGTCAGTTATTACTCTTGTACATGAAACCATGCATATCATCCTACCTCATTTAGCATACCAGTACATTCAAAGTACTGATTGCATATTTTTTTCTTGCACTATGATGTATCATATCATAGGTTTGGATGCTCAGTTCCCGGATCGTGCATAAACCTTTGAGATTATCAGCCGTAGAAGTTGTGAGTCCTCATATTTTGAGGATAGACTATATTTACTTTCATGTTTTTAGTTCAGTAGTTAGTTGGAGTTAGTTGGGGCCTGTCTCATCAACTCTCATTCAGTCAGTTTAGAGGCTTTTGGATATTTCAGACAGTTGTCAGATCTCAGATTTCAGTTGTCATTGTTAGATGTTTTATCATTATTATCAGTTTTGTTTATAGATTTTATCAGATTTATTACTTAAAACCTTGTGGCATTCCTCTGCTAAATTCTGCATATGACCTTTGGTTATCAATCTTACTTAGTGCTCACAGCAGGTACCATCTCATAGGTTATCTTGTGGGCCCTCAGGACAGTAAACACCATATGGTGCCCAGGGTATACTCTAGGGGCATTACAAACTTGGTATTAGAGCTAGGTTTTAAAGTGTCCTAGGAAGTATCAATGCCTCATTAATTAGAGTCTTCTGCATAGGTGTGAAGCACGCCATACTTATGGACAAGAGGCTATGAGGCGTTTAAGGAAAAGTTTCCCTTCTTTCAGTGTTCATGTTGTGTGACTGAGCATGATGCTCATGTTAAACTCTCTGTCTAATCTATTATACCTTCTATTTAAAGAACATGCCTCCTAGAAAGACAAATGGAAGAAGAAACGTAAACCAGCAAACACATCCGCCCATTCAGGAAGATCCCCTGAATGAGCGTGTTTCTCATGCAGAGTTCAAAGCTACATTCGCTACTCTAGCTCACTTTGAATAGGATCAAAATGCTCAACCAGCCGTTGTTCCATCTAACCCAGTGGCCAATACTACCGCATCTAGGATTCAAGACTTTACCCAAATAAATCCTCCTCTATTTTTGGGATCTAAATCTGAAGAGGATCCACAAAAATTATTAGACATGGTGCAGAAGGCAACAAATATTATGGGGTTAAATTCTAGTGAGAGTTCTGAATTGGCTACTTACCAGTTGCAAGATGTAGCTCATACATGGTTTAAGCAGTGAGAGGTAGATAGAGAGAAAGATACAGGGCCTATAGAATGGGAGAAGTTTGGTACTGCCTTCTTAGATAGGTTCTTTCCTTTGGAGTTGAGAGAGACTAAGGTATTAGAGTTTATTAATTTGAGGTAGGGAAATATGAGTGTGAAGGAGTATTCCCTCAAGTTTACTCAGTTAGCTTGGTATGCTCCTTATGTGGTAGCTGATAGTAGGTCTAAGATGAGCAAGTTTATTTCTGGAGTATCTGATAGTATGGTCATAGAGTGTAGGACCACAATGCTGATTAAGAAGATGGGCTTTTCTAGGTTGATAGTCCATGCTCAATAGATTGAGGAGTAAAAGACTAAGGAGAGAGATGGGGAGAATAAGAGGGCTAGAATAAGTAGCTTTAATTTCACTCATCCGAGGTCAGAAGGTGGTAACCGTCCTTAATTCTTCCAAAAATATTCAGTCCTAGCTCCATCTTCAGCTAGTGCCCCAGTACCCAAATTCAAAAATAATAATAGGGATAGGGCGCCAGGCTCTAATTCCTAAGGTAGTGTTAATAGTGGTTGTACGAATCCTCTTTGTCAGAAATGTGCTATAAATCATCAGGGTGTTTGTAGAGCCGGTAGTGATGTATGTTTTAGGTGTGGTAAGTCAGGCCACCGAATCAGGGATTGTCCAAAGAGTGGTCAGCATGATTAGTCCAATTATCCCCCAGTTCCAGCCGGCCGCCCGACTTAGTAGGGAGCTTCTTCCAGTGCTGCTAGTGGTCAGCGTCCAAACAGATTGTATGCTCTTTAGTCCTGAAATCTTAGCTGAGCCCTTTTCAGTGTCTACCCCAGTAGGTGTCTCTATTGTAGCCCAGTGGGTATATATAAGAGCTGCTCGGTTATAGTGTCTCAGAAAGTTACTTCAATTGATCTTGTGGAGTTAGAGATGATGGATTTTTACATCATTCTCGGCATGGATTGGCTCCACTCATCCTATGCTTCAGTTGATTGTAGAAATATAGTAGTTCATTTTCAGTTTCCAAATGAACTAGTCCTTGAATGGAGGGGTAGTACTACAACGCTTATGTAACACCCCAAAAATCTATCCTGAGATGTCACACGGTGCTTAGGACCACAAGTGATCCCAAGCTAACCCTTTTATTGGCATAACTCATAAGCAATTGAATAATATGTATAAAATGCTGAATTTACTATGCGGAAACATAAAAATGATGGAATCTGTGAAAATACAATACAAATACCATTTTACATTCTGATACAATCTGAAAAGAGGGACTGAAATTTACATAACTGACTCTAACTGACATCTGTGAAGCCTCTACTATACTGACTATAGATAGCTGGGGTGCGACTCTAACTATAACTAATCAATACATATGAGTAAGAAAGTAAAGTACATAAATGTCATCTAACTATAGTCCCGAAGTAGGAGGACTCATCATCTTCTGGCTGGAATCTGCAACTGTCTGCCCTTACTACAACTTGCACTTAAATTATGAGACAATATAGCACATAAACGTATATGTGGATCAGTACTTTGAGGATGTATTGAGTATATGGGGGTGAAATACATAAGTAAAACATCATCTCATATTCATCATTTATAAAACAATGCATGCTAAATGTAAATAACTCACATAAGCTGGAATATCTGAAATACTAAAATCTGAAATCATGAATAATAAATCACACTTCATAAATCTAGTGAGTCACAATATTCTAAAAGCTGTGCTAATATTCTGTCTATAAATCATACTGTCTTAGTGTAAAGAGAGCTCATTCTAAAATCTAAAATCTGAAACTTGGACTCTGTAAATATAATCTTTCTGTAAAGCATAATCTGAAATAAAATCGTGAGCCTTTACACTTAGTTTTCTGAAAACTTTCCTATTACTCTTCTGTTCTAAAATCTGTAGTCTGAAAGCTTTAAAACTTTAAGAAAAACACTTTATCTGAAGGGGGGTTCTCTTAATCAACATAAACCATGTGAGCTACATGGAGTCCAATGTCTTGTCCTCTTAAGAAAGAAATCTCATATCGGGGAGAGGCGTTATACTCTTTCCAGGGAGTATAACCTACCCATGTGATCGATCACAAGCTAAATTTGTAATCCATATAGAAATGGAAATAATCTAATAATCTGTACCTATGTTGGCTATAAAGTTCTGCGGAAGTAGGATGCGCTAAACTCACACTTCCTGCTTGGTGCTAAATACTACTTGCTTTTTATTTTCTCCACTCATTCTATTGGAAATCCACTTTAAAACGAGCATAAGGGTTTATCTAAAACAAATTATGCAATCAGCTGAGTAAATCTAAAATAAAGCTCTTCTGAGTTCTGTAATATGTAATAATCTGTAAAGTGGATTCATAGCTAAACTGAGGATCAAAGGATCAAAGCTTTTTTTGAAAATCTGTAAATAATCTGTTTATAAGATGCTTAAAGCATCATCTTTCTTAAAATCATAAAATCAATCTTGGAAAAATAGTTCATGCTTCAATCTCATGTTAAAATATCATAATATTCATGCTTGGTAATGTAAACATTCATAATTCAACTTAAAATCTGGAAATTTTAGCAATAGCATGAAAATATGAACATAATCATGTAATTCAACTTCAAATCATCGAAAATCTCATAATCTTGTAAACAACATTAATGGGCATAAATCCTGACTTCAATTTCATGAAAAATCATATAAAATTCAGTAAATTTGTAATTAAAATAAGTTTTGGGCACAAGGATGAATGGAGTATCCTTGTTCATAACCCCACATACCTTAATTGATGATCTTAGATGAAAAGCTTGAATCTTGGATTCCTATGATGCTTTTGAAGATGAGTTCTTGGAGTTCTTGAATATCTTGTCTTGGGAATCCTCAATTTAAAGCTTTCTTGGAGAATCTATGGTGGAATTTGGTTTCTTGGAGAAGGGGCTTTCGATTTCTAGGGTTTTGCTTTTGAAGAGAATGGTGAATAATGAGCATAGTGCTTAGAATAAGCTTAAATATTATGTTAGGACGGATTGGGGCCTTTGAAATTGACCAAAATTCCCTTTTTAAACTTTAAGTTGGAACTAAAAAATGCAATATTTTCCCTGATTTGGTTGGCCACAGTGACGCGTCACAATCGCGGTGGCTCACTGAAAAAAGATGACTAGGAAATGAGGGACCTCCGTGATGTGGAGCTATCGTGTTATCCCACTGGATTTTGACAATTGGGACCTAGAACTTCAACGCGATGCACCACCATCGCGGTGCCCTATAGTAATGCCAATTTGGCCTTCTGCACAACGCGCCATCATCGCACCGGTCTACTGGAATAGGACAATTGGGAATTTGGCCTTCTCCGTGATGTACGACTATTGTGGAGGGACACTAGAATTGACGATTGTCATTATGCTCATCTCCGCGATGCGCCAAGTGCCTAGATGGTACACTGTTAACTTAAAAATGTTATAACTCCTTCACCGAGTGTCGGATTTGGATGAATCTTATATCGATGGAAAGCTTATTCAATTTAGCACACAAAAGAAAGTCTAATTATGGAAAATACCACATAAAATAAAAAAGTTATTCATCTTTGAAGAAAATCTTAGACATTCTAGGGACGATTTTAAGCTAGGAAAAGTATGGAGTATTACAATATCTCCCCTTTAGGAACATTCATCCTCGAATATGGCTAATTAGACTGAAATTACTGAGGAATCTGATGGTATAAGCTATCATGCACAACTTAAATAAACTATATGTCTGAATCCCAACGTAGTGGGCTACTGAACTGATCTGTAAGTGCATGAACTTTCTAAAAATAGTTATATGGCTGAGATCGAATTGGGAGGGTCAACTCAGGGGTAACAATTTCTTTAGTCTGGATTTGATTTTGTGAGGAAAAAGATGAGAGGTTTAAGACATAAAAAACTCGGGGCATTATAATATCTCCCTCTTGGGATCATTCGTCCCCAAATGATATTGACTTAGTTGAGATACTAGTAAAATACTGAGATGATACGTCGAATGCTTATGAATTGAATCATTACTTAATATCTGAATCTGAAACTGATGCATGATGCATATACTGACATGGATCTGCAATTTACATAGATGCGAACAAACTATCTCTTGAAATGGACATACTCATAAAATTTTAGGTAGCAAGACTAGACTAAATTGGAAGATGGAAAACTAAGGAAATTTGTCTGTCAGACTGTTAAGCTGGATTGTTGTCTATACGAACTGAATCATACCAAATGCTTATATCCTGGTGGAGTATTTCTCCAATAATTTTCTAAGAAACTCTAATGATATTAAGGAGTAAGGAACTTTGGGAATGTTCTGAAAAAAACATCTGAATAAGGAAGTACAACATTGCTACAGCTCTATAGCATGGAACATAAACTTATAAATCATAAGCCAGGGTAGAATTTCTGGGGCTTAAGCAATGCAACTTCTTATTTTCAAACTTAGTAACACCTCACAAGTTCTCCATAAACTATACTATCCCCCTTGAAAGACCATATTCACTTGATTCAACTTTTAATTCTCACATGGCATTGATAAATCTATCTACTAAAGTCTAAACTGAACTAAATTCTCTCATCGGGGTCAAGCCTAACTTGAAATCACAAGGTACTGCACATAACGCCATAATACTAGTCTTGAACCATGGATTCAATACCTCAAGTGTTGTCATAACTTCTCACCTATAGGATAATTCTCCTTACAACTTTAATAACTAAATTCAACTTCCAACTAGAAATTTGTTAGTGCACAACACACCTATCCCCATATATACTAGCATAACATCCAAGCCTATCTTCTTAACCACATGTGCATTTCTAAACAAATACCCATAAGATCATCTTTCTCATATTCTATAATACCTCTATCAATAACAACTTCCATACACTATTCAATTCTTAGCAAGACACACATACAAATTTTCTCAACTAACCAAATCATACACAAAAATCTTCACCTCAATATTTTCCACCTATAGACTTACATAAAAAAAGCATACAACTATTTTTTTCTCCAATATAACACATTCACTCTCTCTTATCTACATAATATCATCACTCTCTTGACCTAAGAGAGGTCACTGAAAGGCTGAAATGCTAGGGTCTGAAATATGAAGAGATACTAAGCAGAACTTGACACTTTACTAAGGCCTGAGGAATAGAGTATTCACGTCATGGATTTATTAAGGAGATCTAATCTGAGGACATACATTATATAAATTTGAATTTCACTAATCGTTAAGAGTGTTGCATGAGTACTGGAACTGAACATACTGTATAGCATGAGTACATGAGTCATGATCTGCATGACCTAAATTTTGGAGTTCATAACTTATGAAATGTGATTCCAACTGCTGGATGAAATGGAACTCCTCTTACTAGGAACTGAGAGAGTACATAAATCTCTATTATACGCATGAACATGAGCTATGGGCATGGAACTGACATGTGAGGCATGAGTAGATATTGGAAAAATTAAAGTACGAAACTTTGTACTTAGATGAGAATGGGTTGAGAATCATCCTCTCTTATTGACTTTCTATATTACACTAGAATAACTTTCTAGAATTTGGAAGTCTGACTTGGTTACTCATTCTATCATCTCCCCCTTTATATTTAAGCCATCACTCTAAGTCTATGAACTACTAAATAAACTTCAGTCTAAACTGCAATCATTTTACTCTAGAGTCTGGGGTATAATTAGTACACATAAAACTAAACTTACTCTGAAAGACTACACCTGAAAGTGTAAAACCCATTTCCAATACTTCTTCCGAGGTACAACTCTATCTTTCTATAGCCCTCACTAGTCATCATATAATATCTTGAATACTTTCTAACTTAGAATCTTTACTTAACAGGTATATTAAGGCCCCAAATAACTCCCATCTATTAGACAAATCAAAATAATCTATGCCGATTGAAATTTTGATAAGAATGTTGCTTTAGTTAACTTCAAACAAGCATATCTTTTTCTCTACTCAGAATCTTCCAGTTCAAGACCCATCAGGTTGTATGAAATTGAATTAGGTTTCCAACGATATCAATTTTAGCTAAATTCAATACTCGATTGAGAAGTTATGGCAATTTTAGTCAGAGTAGTAGAAGTACCGCGTCATGGTGAAGGACAAATTCATAATTTTCCGATTTCTAGTGTAGCACCGTGATTAGCCCGCATCGTGGTGGAGTTCCAATTCACATTCGTCCTTTTCCAGTAAAACACCGTGATGGCACCACGTCATGCCAAGGTGCAATTTCACGATCGTCTATTTTCTAGTGACGCGCCGCGATGGCACCGTGTTGTGCCAAGGTGCAATTTCACACTCATCCTTGGACTATACTTATAGTGAAATTCCAGTGACTCACCATGTTAGCACCGCATTGTAGTGATGGTCAAAATTGGGATTTTCAGTAACAAAAATTAAATTTCTCCCAAGGGCAATTTGGTCTTTTTCCCATGACCCCAATCCGTAAAAGCACGGGATTAACGCCCTAATAGCTTATTAGGTGATTATTTTATTCAATTTCTCCCAAATCAAAAGTAGTCTCTTTCAAGAACAAACCCTAGCCTTCAAAATTCAAGATCAAGTCTCAACAATTACCAATATCAATGCCACGACTTAAAAACCTTGATTTTTTCTCTCTAAAAAATCTCTCCCTTCTCTCTAAGAATTTCTCAACTGATTTCCACCAGAATGGCTTTCCAACTACTGGTGGAACTTTATCGGCCATCGGATTGTACTCAAGAGGCCCTCACTAATATTGCGCACCTAACCCAACAAGAATCTATAGCTAAATTGACCTACAACACTGCGAGATTAAGTAACAAAATAACGATCTCTAAGTCAATTTTAGATGAATAGTGGAGTAGTGTTCAATAATTTATTTCCCTAGTGAATTCGAGTGTTCTTCAAATATTTCCAAGTGGTGGAAATGTTAACAATGATCAAGTTCCACCTAGGAATGCAGAATTAAACATTTCTATTAACCAAAATTAGAATCCCAAAATGGACAATGTAGACGCAATTGCAATAAACCCAAAAAAGATTCAAATTCAAAATTGAGTTACTGTGATACAAAGGGGTCACGATTCAGCTATGAGGATTAAAAGAGGAGGTCTTAGCCCCCCTACCCAAAAAAATTCTGATCAGTTGGGCATAAATGAAAGCTCCGACAATGCGATAGTTTCCGGCGACGTGGTTCCAGTGGGTTAAATGGGGAAAAGTCAACATCAAAATGTTCAACATGATAACACGAACATACCTAATTCAAAATTCCCAATTTATGAGGCTCCAATCAATCCTAATTTGAGAATTAGTGGAGAGCATATTGCGGCAAAGGACCTAGAATTTTGATCTCAAATTTGATCAATTTCTGACCAAGTTTTAGTTGAGTTGAATAATGATATTGGTAGAGAAAATCAAGGCACCCAAACCACTTTGTTCTCAGTTCAAATTTTACATGGTGATATCGACAACATTGCCGAAAAAGGTCAGAATTCCGATGACAATAATCTTCCCGGCGAATGAAAAAATTGGCATTGCCAATCGATTGAGGGTGAGGTAAGGAATGGTAAAATCACAAAAGTCCTAATTTTTAATTCTCCTAAAGTTTCCAATTTTGAAATTAGGGTTCCTAGCCCTAAATTGATGAATTTTGAACAAAATGATAATTCTAAGAAATTGATTAAAAATTCACAACATAATTTGCTTGGAAATGATAAGAGGGGTGTTGTTGATTTAAAATCACTATTAGAATCTGATCATAACTCTTATGATATTGGTTTATCAATTATTACACATGCCAATTTGGTCGGAAATGGTGTTTTGGTGAATATGAATCAAATCGAGCAGCTGAATTTGACTGTAAAGCATATGGAGAACATGAAATTTGCAAAAGCCACATCAAATTATCCCCAAGGATCATCTAATTTAGAAAATAAGGTTTTGGTAAATTTGGGTACTATTCAAGAATCTGATGACAAGTTTCTGGTACAAGCAGTTCGGATGGTGATGATAAAGTTTCTTTAAATGATAATTTAGGTGATGATCAGGCTAAGGATTTTATGACTAAGGGTAGTCAAGAAAATAACCAGAGAGCTGGTGATAAGGATTCTGCAAATGAATCCACAAACTATGCTATTATTCATGATTCTGATGATGCAAATTCTGGAGAATGTGATCATAATGAGGTTGCTAATGATGTTTCTAGTTCCAAGTTGAAGGTTTCTTCGGGCGAGTATGCTGATAACAATTTTTCTAATGAGAAAAGTAAGAAGTTGCAATCTAATGGTGTTAAGAAAGGCAAAAATATTCAGAAAAATGTTGCTGAGAGAGTTGGTCAGGTTAATAAATCTTCTCATGATGCTCCTAAGTTCATTCCTTTTGTTCCTAATAGTGCTCCTATGGTGGTGTCGAATAACTTTAGGAATGCTGAGAGAGATGATCCCAAAACCACTGGTTTTATAGATAAACCCAAGGAGGCAGATGATAATCCAAAAATGGATAGCAAAAATTAGCCCCCACATAATGCTTGGAACAACAAAGTCCCTGGTCCTAATGCTCCTATTATTTCTCATGCATTGGTGACTAAATTAAGAGCGCAAGAGGCTATGAAGGTATCTGTTATTGAGATTAGTCCTCCAAAAATTACTACCAAGAAGGGACTGCCAGCAGTTGTTTTTAAACTTGAAGATTTTAAGCAAAAGTTAGCTGCAGATGTAAATATACTGTGATTGGGAAATTTACCATTACAATGTCCAAGATGGACATTATCAAGAAGAAATTTATTCTTCAAACTGAGCACAAAGGTACTGTCAAGTTGACTCATTTAAATTCTAAACATCTATATATTGACTTGGACAATAAATATGATCATTCTACGGTGTGGTCAAAAGGAAAAATGTATATCGAAGGGCAAATGATGAGATTATAGATATGGACACCCACTTTTAAACATGAAATCAAAACCCCTTTGGTTCCTATCTGGGCTGTTCTACCTGAACTTCCATGGCATTGCTATTGTCTGGAAGTTTTAGCTTCTTTAATATCCGTAATTGATAAAACCTTGTTCGTTGACCCGACAACTTACAGGAAGACTAGAGGAAGTATAGCCAAAGTTAAAATTCAGGTTGATCTCACTAAAAATAGACCTCCTCATATTTGGATGGGATATGATAAAGATGAAAATGGTGAATGTAGATGGCAAAATGTGCAATATGAAGGGGTTCCTGATTATTGTTCATATTGTAAACACCAAGGTCACACACCTGTAGCATGCACTGTTAAAAGAAGAGATAATGAAACAAGAAGAAAATGGGAGATGGAAGAAGTTGAAAAGCAATATCATATGTAGGGTATTATTTAGAACAATAAAGAAAAACAAGTGCAAAATCAACAGGTTCCTAACAAACAACCAGATCCCTATTACAACAAAGATGCTAAAAATACTCCTGAACAAGATCAATGGTAAATTCAGAAAGGAAGGAACAAGAGAAATAATCAACAACAACAGCAGGTACAACAACATATACAATAGCAAGGACAAAACTAACAACAACAGCTGATCCAGTAACCTCACCAATAGCAGGTTCAACAACAACAACATCACCTGGTACAACAACAACAACATCAGCAGGTCCAATAACAAAATAAAGGTAATTTACAACATCACAATCATGGTAAGACACAACAAGTGTATAGACCAATATGTCCACAGCCTCCAAAGGGTATAAAACAACAAGTTCAAGTACAACAACTGACAAGTAAAAATGCTACCTTTATTAATCAACAACCCTAGAATTGTAATGTTGATTCTGGAGTCCAGAATCAACAACCCCAATCCCAACAATCTACTATTATTTATGTTAATCCCAATCCCTAAAATCCTAGTAAAAATGTTACTATTTAAGCTCCCAACAAGGTAAAATAGGTTACGGGAAATGTGATCAACAAAGCTGATGGAGCATTGCAATATCACAGTCATAATGATGCTGATAATATACCCATAAATAGGACCATAGATATTGACTCAATGCTCCAAAAAACCCACCCCAATAATTTTAATATGCAAATAGGTGATGTGGCTGAATTGAAAAAAAATCAATCTCAAAAGTGTGGGAATGCAGAAAATGTCCTTGAAAGGACCTCAGGTATTAACTCAATGCTCCATCAACCCCACCCCATAGTTTTTACAAAAAATAAAGCTAATAGAGGTGAGGATCGTGTGAAGGAGAAAGACACTAACATGTAGAAAGGGGTTTCCAGGAGAAAGAGTGTTAATAATATGGTTGACCCTAGGAGTGACTTTAGAGCCCCTACTACCACTGTTGCTTCTGATTTTAATGTTAAAATACTTGATGCTACTGATCAGATTCCTGCAGATGGTACTTTCGGTAATATTCCTGAACAAGACTTATATAAGGTCAATAGAGACCCTGCTGATAATATTCACGATAGTTAGATGGATGAACATGGTTTTATACTGACAAAATATCAGAGGGATGGTATGGTTCATGTAAATATGAAGTTGTAGAATATGATAGTGATGAGCCTCAGAAGGGTGCAGAAAGTCTTTTAACTGATGCTATTGGAGGGGTACACAAAGCTCCTAATAATAAATCTTCTGCCTGGTTGAGCAAAAAGAGAAGAGCTGCTATTAAGATATAACAGAAAGCAGAGAAAATAAATAATATATAGAGGGGGAACTACCTAGAGCCTAAAGGTTCTGATAAACCTTCTCAAAATGTTCAATCTGTAGCAAATTCCAAAAATTATGTACCTTGAATGTTGTTCCTAAATTTACTACTGATATGCAAGATAACTATAGGGTTATTAATTTAGAAGATGAGGTTGATTATGATAATGTACCTATTGGTAAAGATGAGCAGGAAGAAGAGAACAGTGAACACTTATTCAAAACTTTTGATCTTTCTATGGATACAGGTATTCATGAGTAAATTTAGTGAGTCACAGACAAGCAAGGATTATCCCCAAAAAGACAGAAACACAAAACCAAATTCTACAGAAGTACCTCTACAAGTAAGTCTGCTAACAGTGAGAGAGGGGTTCTCACTAGGTCTCAAGACAAAGGTTTATTATGATTAGCAAACTCATTTGGAATGCCAGGGGTATTAATACCCAAGGGGAAATGGAAAGACTCAAACCTCTCATTCATATCCATCATCTCTCTCTTATTATCATTCTTTAACCTTTTTTTAATAATTCTCAGCTTCACAATTTCAGAATTTAATTAAACATAAAGAAGGCAACCTACAATGCTAATGGCAAGATATGGATGTTTTGGACTCATGACATCAATGTGATATTGTAGAATCTGATGAGCAACAAATCACTTGCGTTATAAATCATGTGAGGTTGAGTCATTCATAAATAATGACCTTTATGTATGCCAAATGCCAGGACAGTTTAAGAAGACCTCTTTGCGATAGGATGTTACATTTTTCTACTCTTAATATGCCTTGGTGTGCTGTAGGTGATTTCAACATGATTACTTCTATTGATAAAAATTTGAGGGGTCTTACTTACGACATGAGAAAAAGCTTTAATTTTATTAGGGTTATTGAAGCTTGTGGTATGATAGATATTGTTTTTAGTGATCAGTTATTCACCTGGTTCAACTTAAGAGGGATCAATTTTAGAATATGGAAGAGGTTGGATAGAGCCTTAGTCACTGATGCTTGGCTAAAGAAAATCACCCTTACTACTAACACTCATCTTTCTTCTGTGGGTTCTGATTATTGTCCTATTTTGTTAAAAATGAAAGAAAGACATGAGAATCACATAAAATACTTTAAGTTCATAAACTGTTTGGTTGATAACAAATCTTTCTTGAAAACAATTGAGAACTGTTGGAGCATGCCTTGTGAGGGTGATCCTATGTGGATTTTTCATCTAAAAAGGAAAAGACTAACCAACACTCTTAGTCACTAGATGATACGGTTGGGGAAGCCTCCACAGGTACACGGCCTTTCACACGAAGCCAAGCTCGGGAATTACAAAAACTCCAAGCTTTGTTCATGCAAATGGCCGTGTGTGAGTTGGTGATTGAACCAACCAAGGACCTAAACGTTTTTATGTGTGAAGAGAGGTCTTAATGTGTAATAAACTACTCTCCAAGGTTGGCACAAGAAGCAAGGGCGGATGGGTCATTTTACCCCTTTTGTTTGTAGTATAAATAGAACATGTTAGAGAGTTATTCCTTAGTTTTTGAATGCTGATTTTGTAACCTAAAAACACTAAACATTTCGGCTCTCTCTTCCACTCTTAGAAGCCGTCCCTATTATCTCACAAGTAGAGGGATACTTGTGTTGTCTCTTTGGCTAGAAACAAGGGTTTTGAGGTCGTTGAGTGCCTCTTGGTCCTCGTAAGAACTTGGTGTTTATATTCATTAGACTTAGGGTCCTCTCTTGATGTTAGGGTTCTTAGTTTCTTGAATGTTATATGTCAAGTTATCTATCTTTATTTATCTTGTTGTTGATGTTGATTTTGTTATCTTAAAGTCTAGTGAAGCCGTGTGGGGCTCTTTTCGATTCACTAGCATTGTTATCTATCTTGTTGTTCTTGTGTTGTTGGATTGAAATCCGAGCCTACTTGAAGCTCTTGGTGTTGTTGGTTTGATTTTGTATCATTTGGTATCAAAGCGAGACCGGTTGTGTTCCAACATAACCCATCTTGGGCTAGTTCACGGCTTAAACAAACAACACCAAAAAGAAATTCTGAAAATCTGTCCATTAAAAGTTGAAACCAAGAATGATGTTGTATGTTTAGATCTAGGTGTTATTTTGCTTGTTTAGTGAGTTTCTAGTGTTGGTTTCTTTCTCACCAACACTAAGGTGTCTAGATCCAAAAGTTGAGCTTGAAAACTTGAACATTGTTTAGTGACTTGAAGTGGCCGAAAGTTGTATGTTGTTGATAACCCAAAGAAAAATCGGTGGTTGTGTGTTTATGTGCTAAAGAAGTTGATGAAATTTGTTGAGGTGTTCATCTTTTGAACTTGTTCATCTTGTTCATCTTGTTGTGTGCTCAAGATGTAAGACAAGCTATAAAGTTGTTGTGAAAGACTTGCACCCATCACCTTCTAGTCTTGTCAATCACTTTTCCCTAATTCAAGGAGCCTTGTTTTGTGGCATTAGTCAACCAAACCGCACTTTCTTGAGTTTGAAAAGGGTGAAAAACTACAAGATTTTATTTTTCCCACCAAAACACTTTGCAAACTATAACAAGTTGTGTGAATATTAACACAAAAAAAAAAAAAAGAACGTGTGGAACCATTGCATGCTGCCACGTCACTATAAGCTCAACTTAGGATATTCTTTGGTTGCTAATAGTTGATCCTTGGTTTCCCTTACTTGGTCCTAGAACTAATTAACAAACTAGTACATTCCTACTAGGTTGTCAACTAGTTCCTTGAACCGTTTGTTCGTGTCAACGATTATTTGAGTGCTTTTATTCGTTTGAATGAATTGCTGATTTTTGACTCTAGTCCGGCAAGAATTCTTTGAGTCTTCAAACAAGAATCCATTCCGGATAAGAGCTTACTCATACCTTAAAAATTTCACGGTTACTAGCCAATTATACAACACTTGTGGAACACGAACTTGTGGTGAACTAAAGCGGATAATATCTTGACAATGGAAGGAGCTACATCTCATAATGTGGATACTAATGCCCTTGATTCTATGAGGGTCACTCTTGAGGCCGTTACCCGGACACTTGAAAGGTTGAATTCGGAATTTGGGGCCGTGAGAGGGGACTTGGCAGCAATAAAGGGGGAAGTGTCGACTATTAGTGGGAGATTAGAACAAGTGGAGAGTCAAAGGAACTCTCGTCCTTCTACTCCTCTACATGTATCTACCAATGGTCATGATAGGACCTCCTCCGCAACCATCACCCCCGAAACAGTCCACCAAATGCTAAATGCACCCCAAGCTCCACTAAATACCGCAAGCCAAACTACCTATTTTCCTCCAAACCGAGACCCCACTAGACCACTACATTTCCAAGCCCCTCCAATTCCACAAGAGGGATTTGGACGCCAAGTACCTCCACTAAATCCGAACCCTCCATTCCAAGCTCCATTAACCCAAAGACCGCAAATTCCAAATCCTCCGAATCAAAACGGCCAAGGCCGACCAGCCCACTTTGAAGGATACGGTAGAGAGGAGTATGAAGGAGATGGAGCCTTTGATGATGCTTATATGAGGGAGGAGGAGTTAAGAGGGGGTCGAGGAGAACCTAGGAGATACCAGGGGTATGGAGATAGGGGAAACCGACACCAAGAGAGAGACGTAGGCATCAACACCATCAAGTTGAGCCTACCCATCTTTAAGGTTGAAAGTGACCCCGAGACCTACTTAACTTGGGAATCGGCTTGTGACAAAGTTTTCCAAGTTAATGACATCTCGGAAGAAAAGAAGAGTTGCTACGCTATAGCTCACCTCGAGGGCTATGCTAACACTTGGTGGGAGTATGTTAAACGATTTGGTAATGAATTAGTTGATGGGCAGCCACCACCTTGGTATCGGTTGAGGTATTTGATGAGACAACGATACCTTCCCGAGAGATATCGTCATGAGTTGCTTGCTAGATTATATGGCTTGCGGCAAGGAGGCAAGAGTGTGATGGCCTATTTTGACGAGTTCCAACAACTCATGTTGAAACTTGATCATCGTGGGGAGCAAATCAGTCACGACATCATCCGGTTTAAGTGTGGGTTGAACAAAGAGATCTCCACTCATTTGACCCTTCACCGGTTTGAAACCATTGACGGTATATTCCAAGTGGCCCTTGAGATTGAAAGGGAACTTAAGGAGAGATCATCCTTCAAGGCAAGGGTACAAACCCCCTCGGGTTGTCCCAAAAACAAGGACCAACCCGCCCCTACGAAGCTGCCCGAGTCCAAAATAGTCCCTAAATTCCCTCCGAAACCGGAGGCTCACAAATATCCCAACCCAAAGGGGTTCCAATGCTTCAAGTGCCAAGGTTGGGGGCATAAGGCCAATGAATGTCCGAACCGGCGCAATGTGATCCTACGAGAAGGGAAAGTGTACTACCTTGGTAAGGAGGTGGTTTCCGAAAGGGGGGAGGATGAGGCCGAGCCTCAAGATGGAGAGGGAGCTGAAAATGGGCCGGATGATGATGAATTAGATGGTAGTGAAGATGTCTATCCACAAGAAGGGGAGTGTGTGGTTCCAAACTTTGTGGTTAGACGTTTCATGATTAGTAAGGAGATAGATGACCCGCGTCAAAGGGAAAATCTATTCCATACTAAGTGTCTTGTAAAGGGGAGTGTGTGCACCTTGGTGATTGATAGTGGTAGTTGTACAAATGTTGCGAGCCATGCTATGGTAAATTTCTTGAAGCTACCAACTACACTACACACTAGTCCTTACAAGCTACAATGGTTGAACGATTGTGGTGAATTAAAGGTCACAAGGCAATGTGTGATTCGGTTTAAGGTGGGAAACTACCACGATGAAGTGCTTTGTGACGTGATCCCAATGCAAGCATGTCACTTGTTGTTAGGTAGACCATGGCAATATGATAGGTCTACTAAACACGATGGGAGGTCCAACCGGTATACGCTTGAGAAGGATGGCCGAAAGGTCACACTTCATCCTCTTTCACCCTCCCAAGTAAATGAGTGGCATCAAAAGATGAGAGAGTTGAAGGGAAAGGGGAAGGAATCCGGAAAGGAAGAAAAGGGGGGGAATGCCGTAGGTGAGGAAGTAGGGACATCCGAGGCTGACCCAACGACAAGGGAGATGGAAAACGTAGTGATGTTGGCTAGGAGGAAAGAACTCTTCGTGGACCATGATGAAAACAAGCCGATGTTACTTTTGGCCCATTGTTTTAATACTAACCCCACTAATTCTTCCATTTCCCCTTTGATTTCTTGTGTGTTGCAGGAGTATGAAGATGTATTTCCTCAAGAACTTCCGCAAGGATTGCCCCCACTTCGGGGAATTGAGCACCAAATTGATTTGGTGCCGGGTTCACAACTTCCAAACAAACCGGCCTATAGGAGCAATCCCATGGACACTAAGGAGCTTGAAAGACAAGTTGAGGAGCTTCTCAACAAGGGATACATCAAGGAAAGCATGAGTCCGTGTGCTGTTCCGGTGCCTTTGGTATCGAAGAAGGACGGAACTTGGCGCATGTGCGTCGATTGTAGAGCCATCAACAAAATCACTATAAGGTATCATCATCCAATCCCTAGACTAGATGATATGTTAGATGAGCTCCACAGATCTTATTTTTTTTCTAAATTGGACCTTAGGAGTGGCTATCACCAAATTCGCATGCAACCCGGTGATGAGTGGAAGACCGCATTCAAGACCTAATTCGGTCTATATGAGTGGCTGGTCATGCCCTTCGGCCTTACCAATGCTCCTAGCACCTTTATGAGGCTAATGAATCATGTAATGAAGCCTTATATTGGAAAGTTTGTGGTGGTTTACTTTGATGATGTGTTGGTGTATAGTAAATCTATTGATGATCATGTAATGCATTTGAGATGTGTGTTTGATGTGCTCCGAAAGGAGAAGCTGTATGCCAACATGGAGAAGTGTTCTTTTGGTGTTGATAAGGTTATATTCTTGGGTTTTGTCGTGAGCTCAAGGGGTGTGGAAGTGGACGATTCCAAGATAGACTCTATTCGAAGTTGGCCGACCCCTAAAACTATTGGAGAAATCCGAAGTTTCCACGGGTTGGCAAGCTTTTATAGGAGGTTTGTCAAAGGATTTAGTTCCATAGCAGCCCCCTTGACCGAGGTAATTAGAAAGGACGGACCCTTTAAATGGGGTGATGAGCAGGCTAGGGCTTTTGAGGCCTTGAAAGCTACGCTCATCTCGGCGCCTTTATTGCAATTGCCCGATTTTGATAAGATGTTTGAAGTAGAGTGTGATGCTAGTAAGGTTGGCATCGGGGCTGTTTTGATGCAAGAAGGTAAGCCCGTTGCTTATTTCAGTGAAAAGCTCAAAGGGGCAACTCTTAATTACTCAACTTATGATTTGGAGTTGTACGCCCTTGTCAGAGCTTTGGGAAATTGGCAACATTATTTGTGGCCTAAGGAGTTTGTGATACGAACGGATCATGAGTCGTTGAAACACCTTAAGAGCCAAGACAAGTTGAATAGGTGTCATGCTAAGTGGATTGAGTTCATCAAGACTTTCCCTTATGTAATTCATTACAAAAGGGGAAAGGAAAATGTTGTTGTCGATGCCTTGTCTAGGAAGCATGTGCTTGTTGCTACCTTGTCTTCGAAATTGATGGTTTTTGAGAGCTTGCGGTTGTTGTATCCCGAGGATCCTACCTTTGCTCCTATTTTTAGGGAATGCGAAGAGTGGGGAAGGGACCGTTGGCTTAAGGAGAATGACCATTCCTCCTACTCTCGGTTCGATGGGTATTTGTTCAAAGGGAGGAGGTTGTGTGTTCCTTCTAGTTCTTGGAGGGAATTATTTGTGAGGGAGGCCCATGAAGGAGGCCTCATGGGGCACTTTGGGGTAGACAAGACCCTCGGAATCTTAGAGGAGAACTTCTATTGGCCCAAAATGCGCAAAGACGTCACTAAAATTTGTTGTCAATGCGTGGCCTACCGGAGTGCGAAATCTCGTCTCGTACCTCAAGGATTATACACCCCACTCCCTACTCCCCTTAGACCTTGGTTGGACATTTCGATGGATTTTGTTTTGGGGCTGCCAAGGACTAGAAAGGGCCGAGATAGCATTTTTGTTATTGTTGATAGATTCTCTAAAATGGCTCATTTTATTCCATGTGCTAAAACCGAGGATGCTCGTAGTGTAGCTTCATTATTTGTGGAACATGTTGTAAAGCTTCACGGGGTACCGAGGACTATTGTGAGCGATAGGGACTCCAAGTTCCTAAGTCTCTTTTGGAAGTCCATGTGGGGTAGGCTTGGAACGAAGTTACTTTTCTCCACGTCTTGCCACCCACAAACCGATGGCCAAACGGAGGTAGTAAATAGAACCTTAGGGTCTATGCTACGTTCTATGGTTAAAGGTAAACTGACTTCATGGGAATATCACCTACCCTTGGTGGAATTTGCATACAACCGGGTAATACATTCGAGCACGGGAATGACTCCCTTTGAATGTGTTTACGGCCTGAATCCCCTTACCCCTTTAGATCTCACTCCTTTGTCTAGTGATCTCATGACCAGCTTAGATGGAAATAAAAGAGGCGAGGCAATGAAGAAAATGCATGAGACGGTGCGGATCAAGCTTGAAAAGAAGAACCAAGAGGTTGCAAAAAGGGTAAACAAAGGGAGTAGAAGGCTTGTGCTTGAACCCGTAGATTGGGTGTGGGTGCATCTTCGAAAGGATCGGTTTCCAGCTCAAAGGAAGTCCAAATTTCTGCCAAGGGGTGATGGTCCTTTCCAAGTACTTGAGAGAATCAATGACAACGCCTACAAGATTGACCTTCCACCGGAATATCAAGTGCACAACACTTTCAACGTTGGTGATCTCTCCCTCGTGGATGCGGTTGAAGATGACGAAATGCTGAATTTGAGGTCAAATTCCTCTCAAGATGGAGAGGATGATACGGTTGGGGAAGCCTCCACAGGTACACGGCCTTTCACACGAAGCCAAGCTCGGGAATTACAAAAACTCCAAGCTTTGTTCATGCAAATGGCCGTGTGTGAGTTGGTGATTGAACCAACCAAGGACCTAAACGTTTTTATGTGTGAAGAGATGTCTTAATGTGTAATAAACTACTCTCCAAGGTTGGCACAAGAAGCAAGGGCGGATGGGTCATTTTACCCCTTTTGTTATTCACTAGCATTGTTATCTATCTTGTTGTTCTTGTGTTGTTGGACAGAAATCCGAGCCTACTTGAAGCTCTTGGTGTTGTTGGTTTGATTTTGTATCACTAGTCCTAGAAGGAGTTTGGTGATATTTATGCTAAAGTGAAAGAGTATGAAGATAAGGTTAGAACTGATAAAAAAAAGCTGATTCATAACCACACTGATGAGAATAGTATTAATTTGCACTATTTGAATGCTGAATATATCAGGTTTCTTAAGCTAGAAGAGTCATTTCTCTAGCAAAAAGCCCAATTACATTGGTTCAAAGATGGACATGATAATTCTAGACATTTTCATACTTTAATCAGAGGTAGGATAAGGAAGTTATTTATCCACAAAATCAAGAATGAAGAAGGCAATTGGGTACAAAAAAGGTAAAATTACTGTAGATTCCTTTGAATATTTTCAAGAGATATTCATCGGTAAAGAGGAAGTGATACCTGAAGATTACCTCAATTGCATTCCCAGAATAGTTGCAGTAGGTCCTGATGGCATGAATGACATTTTTTTTCAAACCTGTTGGCATATTATTAAACATGACCTCTTAAAAATGGTTTAAGCTTTCTTTTGTGGTCATACTATGCCTAAATATTTTTTGCATGCTTGTTTGGTATTACTCCCAAAGGTAGACCATCGTAATAAACTTTCAGAATATAGACCCATAAGCTTGAGTAATTTCACTAATAAAATTATTTCCAAGCTGAATAGTCTCAAACTAGTACCAATTCTTCCCGATTTGATTTCTCCTAACCAATTAGGATTCGTGAAGGGTAGAAATATTTCATAAAATATTATGCTTGCTAAAAAAATCATCCACAGTATCAAGAAGCCTAATGAAGGTGGGAATATTGTTATTAAATTAGACATGGTAAAGGCTTACGACCGGGTTTCTTGGTCCTTTACTCTCCTGGTCCTTAGGAGAATGGGATTCGAGGAAGGTATTATTGATTTGATATGGAGAAATATGTCCAATAATTGGTATTTCTTGATTGTTAATGGGGCTAGACATGGTTTCTTTCATTCTACTAGAGGCTTAAAGCAAGGTGATCCTCTTTCCCCGACTCTTTTCATCTTAGGTGCTGAGGTTCTTTCAAGAATGCTGAACAATTAACATCACCATCATTTGTATCATGGTTATACTATACATCATAAGGGTCTTCAAGTTAATCATCTGAGATTTGCTTATGATGTGATAATCTTTTATCCGGGAAAAAAACTACTTTGAGACTTATTATGCACGTTTTTACTGATTATGAGCAGGTGTCCGATCAACTTATTAAAAGAGAAAAAAGTCAATTCATGCTTCATTCAAGCACCTTTCCTAGTATCATCAATAGAATCAAGCAAGAAACTGGTTTCAAGCAGAAGATGAGTCCTATTACTTACCTGGGATTCCCTATTTACACAGGCAGACAGAGAATCATCTACTACTCTGGTTTGGTTTCTAAAGTAGTGTCAAGAATTATTGGTTGGTAGACTAAAATCCTTATTTATGAGGGTAGACCAACTCTTATTAAGTATGTGCTCTAGTGTCTTCCTATTCACATTCTCTCGGCAGTAGTTCCTACTCGAACCACTCTTAAATAAATTTTAAGCTTATTTGCTGATTTCCTTTGGGTCTGGTATGATAAAAAGAAGAAATACCATTCGTATTTAAGGAGAAATGTTAGTTATCTTACAGAAGAAGGGGGTATTGGTACTAGACATCTCAAAGATGTTTGTGTTGCTCTTTAATTTAAGCAGTGATGGATTTTAGATCTAAAGATACCTTGTGGGGTGACTTTCTCAGAGATAACTATTGTCAAAGAGCTCATCCAATTATCACAAAATAGGGTACTGGTAACTCACTGGTTTGAAAGAACATGATGCACAACAAAAAAATTGCTGAAAACCATATTCGCTAAAAATTGAATTCTGGTACTTGTTCCTTTTGGTGGGATGATTGGTTAGGTATTGGTCCTCTTCATTATTACAGGGGTGAGCCTATTAGATATAATAACATCAAGTTCAATCAACCATGGGTGCAATATGAATGGGATATTGAAAGACTCAATCATCTGCTACCTCCTATTATAGTTCATCAGATCATAGAAACTCAGTTTCACTAGTGGTAATTGATAACGCTCAATCTACAGCTCTCGTTTAAGTGTAAAACGGTCGTTAGCAAATATAGAACCCAACCTGGGTTGGGTGTCGATCCCACAGGGAATAGCTTGGCCAACAAGTAAGTAAAATTACTAAACTTTTGGTGCAAGTCTCGTAAGAAGGGGGGATTCTTGTCTTGCAAGTAATGTAAACAAAAGCTGAAAATAATAAAGTAAAAAGAGAGAGATTGTTACGTTGGTTGTAAACAATGAGAATTGAAGCGTTGGGGTTATGTCCACCTTCTGAGGTATACGTCTCTATTGGCTATGAGTGTGTAGAATTCTGTCATGCAATTGCTTATAGAGAATTGTAGTCGATGGTAAATCCAAGCGTCTCTCGACCTAAACAAGGACTATTTCACTTTAACTCTCTCGAGCTTAAAGCGTATCTAACGGTACGAATTCTCTATGAGGTTAGTCCAGTTACGACACTAGCTTTTTAATAGGAAAGGGCGTCCTACTACCTTGACATTATCTCTTTTCCAGACAAATAACTTTTCTCTCGAATAAGTTAAATGTTAGACTGGCGTATTCTTGCGTTTACAACCGCAAAGAATGTAGATTAAGATGAAGAGAATAATGATATAAGCAATATACGTGCCTCGAACTCACAAACTCACAGCAATAGATAGTATCTCATACGGCTTCCATAACCCCAACAGAGAAGTTTAGTTACCCATGAATGCGAAGGAAATCACGATTGACATTGTTATTATATCACGATATTGAGTAATGGCGTGTAGATCAAGTGATAGGCGTGAGGCGTGATTCCTTAGCAAGTAACGATTCTCTTGTTGTGGAATTTAAGAATAGAAGAGTAGAAGAAGAAAAATAGACTTAATGGAAAGATTAGAAGAGTTGTAGAGTAATAGAATTGAATTGTAAGATGAGAAGTTAAGAAGATGTTCTAAAATCTCTAGCATGATAGGGTATTTATAATACCCATATCCTAATCCTACTAAGCTAATGAAATAAATAACCAAATCCTATTAGACTAATGAAATCCTTAACCCAAATGTACTAGGTTAAGGTAACATTATCATAATCCACATAAAATAATGAAATACATAACCTAATTGTACTAGGATAATGTATCATTGTCAAAATCCAGCTTTGTGTCTGTAAGTCCCCAAAGTCTTCAGAATTGTTGTTTTAGCCCGGGACAGATTTTCCATGCAGCAGTTTTGGTCCTTAGGCGTGTAAACTCCCTTCCCTTCCTTCGTGAGCTTTCTTTTGCGTCAAGTAAGCCATAAAATGCTGAATTCTGCATCATTTATACCTGAAACTTTACTAATCATGTTCGTTAGCTCATTTACAGGAAAAAGGAATAAAAGTGCAATATATAATTTGTTCTCAAAACTAGGCTAAAATATGGGCAAAATATATTGATATAGACGTGTAAATCCGCCTATCATCAGTAATTTCACTGTTTCTTAAACCTGGGAACTTTTAAGACCTCACAGAGATAAGAATATGTCAAATAGGTATACTTGGAACAAGTATGTTCCTTTTAAGTGCACCTTTCTTTTATGGAGAGCGCTAAGAGGAAAATTACCTACTGCTGAGAAGTTTTCTTTCAGACAGGAGCCTTCAGATTTCCATTATTGTTACAATCAAGGACCTGATACTGTTGAGATTATGGTTAATGGTCATTTTGTAAGAAATATCTGGAAATTTTTCTCTAACTCCTTGGGGGTTAATCACACCACTACACCCCTTAGAAATCTTATAATAAGATGGTGGATTCTTGGGCAAAAAAATGAAGCGCATAAGAAAGTTCTTCAGGCTATCCCTATTTTCATTTGTTGGAACTTATGGAAGAGTATATGTGTGGTGAAATATGAAGGCAAGGCATCAAACATGGCTAGAGTGAAATTTTAGATTTTCAAGAATATTTCCATGCTATTAATCAACAATTTTCCCTACATCTCTTGGCCCTAAAATTAGAAAGATATGGTGGTATTTCTGGAGGGATGTTACCAGATGACTAGGGTGTAAGAAGTTGCTTGGGTCAAGCCTACTAATTCTATGGTGAAGTTAAATACAAATGGTAGTGCGCTTAACAACCTCGACAGAATTAGAGCTGGGGGTGTGCTAAGAGATTATAATGGAGAACTTATTTTTACCCATGCCATCCCTCTTGGGTTCGGAACTAACAATCAAGCCAAAATAGAAGCAGCTAGTATTAGTCTCAATTGGTGTTTGAAAAATATTTATCCAAAGGTTATTTTAAGAGGTCGATTTAGAACTCATTGTTAAGTGGATCAAGCAACATGCTACAGCTTCTTGGAAACTTCAAACTTATCTTGATAAAATTAAAGGAATCAGCATAGCTGGATGAGGTTACTTGTAGGCATACTTATCAAGAAGAAAACTTTTTAGATGATTCTCTATTTAAAATTGTCACACTTATGATACTTCTCAACACTACTTCACCTTTCAGCAGTTACCAGAAGAAACAAGAAGACATTTCGTGCTTGGATAACTTGGTATGATTAATTTTATAAGAAGAAAGATAAAGAGAATCAAAGAGCCGCCGTGAAGTTCTGTGATTTTGTACTAGATGACTGATTCACCTTCGTTCTTTCGTTCTTTTTCTTGGCTTCTTTATGATAGGCTATTTTATGATCTTTTTGTATGAGTTTCTTCCTTTATTTTGTAAGGAGAGAGTCTCCCTTATTTATGCTTTTCTAGATTATATTGTACTGAGAGGGTTCCTTTCTTCTAGGTGCTTAGATCTAGGTTTCATTTCTAGTATCGGTGATAAGTCGACCGGCCTTAGTAGGCTAGTTAAATTTGAACCACCATAGGATTGGAGCTAAGGTCTATGTCCCCCTCCTTGTATTTTTTTTTATTTATGATAAGGCTTGGGTATGTGTGGCTCAACCCCTGACCACCATGGGAGGTGAGAGCCCCGGGTAAGGTTCGTTTCTTAAAAAAAAAGTCTCAAGAATTAACCACCAATTCTCATGAATTCATCAACCCAAGTATGTTAAGAGTTCATTCATGGGTCCCTTTAACCCATGGAGTCCAAGTATTCAAACTTAAATTTAAAGTTGTGATCTTTAGTAGTTAACATGATTTTAAATTGTGATTTTAACCATAAATCTCCATGAATCTTTACTTTATACCATGCTTACATCAAATTATTGTTGTTTATCAAACCCCACATAATTTAATGTTGTTATTAATGGATTTAAATCATAATTTAGTGTTATCGATGTTGAAATCATGCTATTACTACAAGTTTTGTACTATTCCCATGATTAGCTTAAACTATGAATACCAAGTGTTAGATGAAATTCCTACAAGAGTGAATTTTGAATAAATGCTTTCATATTATGTCCCCAAAGTTTACTACTACTTTAATATTACTGCTATCGAGTCCTGGGGGTTATGAATACCTTAAACCATAGCTGTTTACATAGTCTTAATATCTTCAAAATAGTTTCAGAATATGTTATGAGCATTATCAGTTCAGTCAGTTATCAAAATTAGTTAAACTAAACTTAGAACGGTTCAGTACTCCAAGTCAGTTCAGTTGGGAGTAGGATTTAGCACCGAGTGAACCCAGGGATGGGGGATCACATGCCAGCTGAGGGTGTGCCCTTTAGTAGCAGTCCCCATATTCCAGAACTATGTATATAACATAGGTTGAGATATTAACCTGCCAGTTGAGGGTTGATATCATATAGGTACCTGCTAGTTGAGGATAACCCTTAGTCCTTCGGGATAACACTTTAGTGGATCCACACAGCCAGTGTTAGTACCCGTGTCATGGTACTGACAACCTTCCAACTAGGGTCACAGGTTGGACCTCAATTTTCTCATATTGGGGTATGTCGATTAGATTATAGCTCCCACAGTCTTAGTACAGTAATCAACTCAGTAATTCAGTTTCAGTTGCTTGACCATAGCATGCAAATTTTAGTAATTCAGTTATCAGATTTTAGTATTTCAGTTTACAGATTATATTCAAAATATGTATTATGCTTGGTCATTCATCCTCAGTATTTTTAGATTTCATGCATTCTATTTAGTACTTCATGCTATGCACTCAGTAAGTTATTACTCTAGTACATGAAGCCACCTACCTTATTTAGCATACTAGTACATTCAAAGTACTAATCGCATACTCTTTTCTTGCGCTATGATGTATCATATCATAGGTTCAGATGATCAGTTCTCAAATTGCGCATAGACCGTCGAGATTATCAGCCATAGAAGTGGGTCCTCATATTTTAAGGACAAACTACATTTACTTTTATGCTTTTAGTTCTATAGTTAGTTGGAGTTACTTGGGGCCTATCCTATCAACTCTCATTTAGTCAGTTTAGAGGCTTTTAGATATTTTAGACAATTAGTCAGATCTTAGATTTTAGTTGTCATTGTAAGATATTTTATCAGTATTATCAGATTTGTTTACAGATTTTATCAAATTTATTACTTATAATCTTATGGCATTCCTCAATTAAATTCTGCATATGACCTTTTGTTATCAGTTTTACTTAGTGCTCACAACAAGTACCAGCTCATGGGTTAGATTGTGATCCCTTAGGACTGTAAGAACCGTGTGTCACCCAGGGTGTAATCTCGGGGCATTACACACCCATGATAGGGATAATGATATTTGGAAGAAAGGAAAAGTTGAGTTCCCAATTTATTGGCCCGTATGAGCTAATAAGGCGTATTGAAGAGGTTGCATATGAGTTGGACCTCCCACTAGGGTTGGTAGTTGTCCACCCAGTTTTCTATGTATCGATGCTAAGGAAGTAAACTGGGGACCCTTCCCTTGTAGTTCCCCTAGAGAGTATTAGAGTCAAAGATAATTTTTCCTATGAGGAAATTTCGATCGAAATACTAGATAGGCGAGTTCAAAAACTAAGGAAAAGGGGTAAGGCATCAATAAACATTCTTTGGAGAAACCAATTGGTTGAATGAGCCACTTGGGAAGCAGAAGCGGACATGATGTCCAACTACCCTCATCTCTTTCTTCAAATCCAGTCCCTACTGAAGGTAAATTCTTAATTTCATCAAATTCTTTCTATTTAAGACCATTTAAGTATTCTCATATCGTATCATGAGTCCGTAAGTCATTGAATCCTTTTGATAGTTGTAAGTTTGGTTGTAAACTCTGTATGGAGATGTTGATTTTTCCAAAAATCCTAATCATAGATAGGTCCCATTCGAGGATAAATGTTTCCAAAGGGAGATATTGTAATACCCTATGTCTTTGAGTTTACTATAGAACTTATGACTCACTCATCTGGTCATGAAGACTCCTTACGAGTCATGAGATGTAATCATATCCAAGATTGTATGGGGTGGGTGAGGTTCTACTTTATTTATGACTCATGCTAAGCAAGTCGTAGTGAGATTATACGAGTTAAATAGTCCAGTCATAATCAACTCAGTGGGAAAATTCAAATGCTTTTAGTCACATAAAGTGATACGGGTGTACAAAGCTGTCCAATACGTTCTCGACCATTCACACGAAGCCAAGCTCGGGAGTTACAAAAACTACAAGCCATATTCATGCAAATGGCTGCGTGTGAGTTGGTACTTGATCCGCCAAAGAGCTTCAACGTTTTTAAGTGTGAAAATGAACCTTGAAGTGTAATAAACTACACTCTAAGGGCACCCCATGACTGAAGGGTAGGAAGGTCATTTTTCCTTCATTTTGTGTGTAATATAAATAGATTCTATTAGGGTTATTTTAAGCACTTAGTTCATTCTTCATATTTCACAACAACAAGTCTTGTAACCTTGAATATTTCTCTCTCTCTTGTTCTTGAGAGTAGAACCTGAAATCTGTCCAACAAGTGTAGTTACACTTGTGTTGTTTCTTGGCTAGAAACTTGAGATCTTGAGGTTCATGAGTTCCTCTTGGTCTAAGTAAGAACTTGGTACTGAAATCTTTTGGTCTTAGGGTCCTATCTTCAAGTTAGGGTTCATAGATTCTAAGATATCTTTGTGTCAAGTTACTATCTTTCATTTTGTACTCTTGAAACTTTGTAGTAACTTAGTGAAGCCGTGTGGGGCTGATTTTCGATTCACTATAGTTACTACATTGTACTCTTGTAATCTATCATCTTTTGTTGTTGAACCATTGTTTAATGTTATTGTTATCTTCTTGTTCTCCTTTTGTAGCTACTGTTTTGGTGTTGGTATTTCTTCAAAATTTCGTGATTGTTGTTGTCTTCACATATTGGAGTTGTTATCTTCAAGCTCTCGGAATTGTAGTGTGTTTGGACTGATTTTATGGCAGATTTGACACGCTCCAAGTTAGTAGTGTATCATTTGGTATCAAAGCCATCTTTGATTTTGTTCTAACAAGATCAATCTTGGGCTTGAGACTTGAAAACTACAAAAAAAAAAAACTGAAATCTGAAAATTTCAGAAATAGTCAAATCTGCTACCTTTGTGTTCTTGGCCAAAAATTGTGATATGTTGTTGTATGGGCCGAGATTTTCTTGTTTTTTTTGGCTAGATCTTGTAGTATTTTTCTTGTATAGAGTGTTTCTAGTGTTGGTTTCTTTCTCACCAACACTAAAGGTGTCAAGATCTAAAGATTGAGCTTATAATATTGACCATAGTTGTGGTGCCTTGTGGCTGGCTGTTTGTTGTTACTTGTTGACAATTGGTGGTGTTGTGTTGTGTTTTGAAGAAGTTGTTGTTGAGTTCTTGAAGGTTGTTGTGGTGTTCATGAAGTTCTTCATCTTTTCTTACAACTTTAGACAACCAAAAAGTGTGATATAAATTCAAGAGTTGAAGCTGAAAATTGTAAAGCATGTTGTGAGAAGCCTTGAACCCATCATTTCTTAGACTAGGCTTCTACTTTTCAGCAACTTTTTTTCTTATTTCAAGAACCTAGTGTTACCTTTTTCTTATTTCAAGAACCTAGTGTTGTGGGACAAGGTACTTTTCTTATTTCAAGATTTATGTTTTCCCTCCAAGACCAATTGTCATCCTTTCCAAATTGTGTAAAGATTTAAATTTCAGAATTGGTGCTTAAATTGTGTGGGACCAAGACCAATTGCATGCTGCCACATCACCCATTTGCTACTGTTCACGTCACCCATTGGCTACTGTTCACATCATTAATAAGCTCAAATTTAGGTTTTCTAGTTTCTAATTGTTGATTCTTAGTTTCATTACTTGGTTCTAGAACTAATTGTCCTATCTTCAAGTTAGGGTTCATAGATTCTAAGATATCTTTGTGTCAAGTTACTATCTTTCATTTTGTACTCTTGAAACTTTGTAGTAACTTAGTGAAGCCGTGTGGGGCTGATTTTCGATTCACTATAGTTACTACATTGTACTCTTGTAATCTATCATCTTTTGTTGTTGAACCATTGTTTAATGTTATTGTTATCTTCTTGTTCTCCTTTTGTAGCTACTGTTTTGGTGTTGGTATTTCTTCAAAATTTCGTGATTGTTGTTGTCTTCACATATTGGAGTTGTTATCTTCAAGCTCTCGGAATTGTAGTGTGTTTGGACTGATTTTATGGCAGATTTGACACGCTCCAAGTTAGTAGTGTATCATTTGGTATCAAAGCCATCTTTGATTTTGTTCTAACAAGATCAATCTTGGGCTTGAGACTTGAAAACTACAAAAAAAAAAAAACTGAAATCTGAAAATTTCAGAAATAGTCAAATCTGCTACCTTTGTGTTCTTGGCCAAAAATTGTGATATGTTGTTGTATGGGCCGAGATTTTCTTGTTTTTTTTGGCTAGATCTTGTAGTATTTTTCTTGTATAGAGTGTTTCTAGTGTTGGTTTCTTTCTCACCAACACTAAAGGTGTCAAGATCTAAAGATTGAGCTTATAATATTGACCATAGTTGTGGTGCCTTGTGGCTGGCTGTTTGTTGTTACTTGTTGACAATTGGTGGTGTTGTGTTGTGTTTTGAAGAAGTTGTTGTTGAGTTCTTGAAGGTTGTTGTGGTGTTCATGAAGTTCTTCATCTTTTCTTACAACTTTAGACAACCAAAAAGTGTGATATAAATTCAAGAGTTGAAGCTGAAAATTGTAAAGCATGTTGTGAGAAGCCTTGAACCCATCATTTCTTAGACTAGGCTTCTACTTTTCAGCAACTTTTTTTCTTATTTCAAGAACCTAGTGTTACCTTTTTCTTATTTCAAGAACCTAGTGTTGTGGGACAAGGTACTTTTCTTATTTCAAGATTTATGTTTTCCCTCCAAGACCAATTGTCATCCTTTCCAAATTGTGTAAAGATTTAAATTTCAGAATTGGTGCTTAAATTGTGTGGGACCAAGACCAATTGCATGCTGCCACATCACCCATTTGCTACTGTTCACGTCACCCATTGGCTACTGTTCACATCATTAATAAGCTCAAATTTAGGTTTTCTAGTTTCTAATTGTTGATTCTTAGTTTCATTACTTGGTTCTAGAACTAATTAACATGCTAGTACACTCCTACTAGGTTGTCAATTAGTCCTTTTGAATTCTCTTGTTCGTGTCCACGTTTAGTTGGGTGCTTTTATTCGTTTGAATACGTTGTAACTTCTTAACTCCAGTCCGTCAAGAATTCTTTGAGTTTCAAACAAGAATCCACTCCGGACAAGAGCTTTACTCATATCTTAAGGATTCACGATTACTAGCCAATCTACAACATTTGTGGAGCTCAAGTGTGAGTGAACCGAGAGTGTGTGAGTGAGGAGAGGTTTAACGCTAACTTGTTTGCTGATTGTGTAGGTAACACCTTGACATGGAAGGAAACACATCCCAAAGTGGGGGTACTACTGAACAAGACACTATGAAGGCCACACTTGAGGCCATTACCAGAAGTTTAGAGAGGTTGAACACGGAAGTTGGGGCAATGAGGGGAGATTTGACTACGATAAGTGGGAGATTGGAGCAAGTGGAGAGTCAAAGGAACTCTCGTCCATCCACTCCTTATCATATTCCTTCAAGTGGGCATGAAAGAACTTCATCCACAACTATCTCACCAGAAACATTGCACCAAATAATGAATCCACCTCTAGCCCCACTAAATGCCACAAATCATACCACTACTTTCCCTCCAAACCAAGAAGCGAAAAGACCACGCCATTCCCAAACTCCTCCAATTCCACAAGAAGGATGTAGCCATCCATTACCTCCACAAAATCTGAATGTACCTTACCAAACTCCACCAAATCAAAGACCACCACCTCCACAACTCCCAATGCCTCCAAATCAGATTCCAAATCACCAAAACCGACCAGCTCACTTTGAGGAACATGGTAGAGAGGAGTATGATGGATATGGAGCCTTTGATGATGCTTACATGAGAGAGGAGGAGCTAAGAAGGGGCCGTATTAATCCAAGGAGGTACCGAGGGTATGGAGAAAGGGGAAATCGACACCAAGAAAGAGACGTAGGCATAAATACCATCAAATTGAGCTTACCTATCTTTAAAGGTAAAAGTGACCCCGAGGCCTACTTAGCATGGGAATCCGCTTGTAACAAAGTTTTTCAAGTTAATGATATCTCGGAAGAAAAGAAAAGTTGTTATGCCATAGCTCATTTTGAGGGTTATGCCAACACTTGGTGGGAGTACGTCAAGCGTTTTGGTGATGAATTAGTTGATGGGCAGCCACCACCTTGGTTTCGGTTAAGGTACTTGATGAGGCAACGGTACCTTCCCGAGAGTTATCGCCATGAATTACTTGCTAGATTATACAACTTACGTCAAGGCAATAAAAGTGTGATGGCATATTATGATGAGTTTCAACAACTCATGTTGAAGCTTGATCATCGTGGGGAACAAATCATTCATGACATCATACGGTTCAAGTGTGGGTTGAATAAAGAGATCTCCACTCATTTGATGCTTCACAAATTTGATACCGTTGAAGGTATTTTACAAGCGGCTCTTGAGATTGAAAGGGAGCTTAAAGAGAGGTCGTCGCTCAAGGCAAGGGGATAATCCATCTCGGGTTGGCCTAGAAGCAAGGACGTGGTTCAATCCTCTTCTGGTTGGCCCAAAAACAAGGACCAACCCGCGACTACAAGGCTGCCCGAGCCCAGAACAGTCCACAAAATTCCTCTAAAACAAGAAGTTCACAAGTATCCAAACCCAAAAGGATTCCAATATTTCAAGTGCCAAGGTTGGGGACATAAATCCAATGAATGTCTAAATCGACGCAACGTGATACTATGGGAAGGGAAATTGTATTACCTTGGTGAGGAGGTGGGTCTTGAAAAAGAGGAGGATGAGGCCGAGCCTCAAGATGGAGAGGAAACTGGAAATAGGCCACTTGATGATGATGATGATGATGATGGTGAAGTTATTTACCCACAAGAAGGGGAGTGTGTTATTCCAAACTTTGTAGTTAGACGCGCTATGATTAGTAAGGCAATAGACGACCCTAGCCAAAGGGAAAATCTATTCCATACTAAATGCCTTGTAAAGGGGAATGTGTGCACTTTGGTGATTGATAGTGGTAGTTGTGCGAATGTCGTTAGTGTCGCTATGGTGAACTTTCTGAAATTACCAACTACACTTCATACTAGCCCTTACAAGTTGCAATGGTTGAACGAATGCGGTGAATTGAAGGTCATGAGGCAATGTGTGATACAGTTTAAGGTAGGGAACTACCAAGACGAAGTGCTTTGTGATGTGATACCAATGCAAGCATGTCATTTGTTGTTAGGTAGACCTTGGCAATATGATAGGTCTACCAAACATGATGGGAGGACCAACCGATATTCACTTGAGAAGGATGGTCGAAAGGTCACTCTTTATCCTCTTTTGCCATCACAAGTGAATGAATTACATCAAAAGATGAGGGAGTTGAAGGAGAAGGGAAAGAAACCCGAAAGTGATGAAAAGGAGGGGAAAACCGTGGGTAGGGCAGTAGGGATTTCCGGGACTGCCTCAACATCAAATGGGAGGGAAAACATGGTGATGTTGGCTAGAAAGAAGGAACTCTTCTTGGATTATGATGTGGACATGCCGATGCTTTTTTTGGCTCATTGTTTTAATACTAACCCCACTAATTCTTCTATTTCTCCTTTGATTTCTTGTGTGTTGCAGGATTATGAAGATGTATTTCCCAAAGAACTCCCGCAAGGATTGCCCCCGCTTCGGGGAATTGAGCATCAAATTGACTTTGTGCCGGGCTCACAATTGCCAAATAAGCCGGCTTACAGAAGCAACCCTACGTACACCAAAGAATTGCAGCGTCAAGTTGAGGAACTCCTCAACAAAGGGTATATCAAGGAGAGCATGAGTCCGTGCGCGGTTCCTGTGCTACTGGTGCCTAAGAAAGACGGAACATGGCGTATGTGTGTGGACTGTCGAGCCATCAATAAGATTACGGTAAAATATCGTCACCCTATCCCTAGGTTAGATGATATGCTTGATGAATTGAATGGTTCGTTTTATTTTCCAAGATTGATTTAAGGAGTGGCTATCACCAAATAAGAATGCAACCCGGTGATGAATGGAAAACTGCCTTCAAGACTAAATTTGGTCTCTATGAATGGATGGTTATGCCATTCGGCCTAACAAATGCTCCAAGTACTTTCATGAGGCTAATGAATCATGTGATGAAGCCATTTATTGGAAAGTTTGTTGTTGTTTACTTTGATGATGTCTTGGTCTATAGTAAGTCAATTGATGAGCATGTGATGCATTTACAATGTGTGTTTGATGTCCTTAGAAAGAAAAGGTTGTATGCGAATCTGGAGAAGTGCTCTTTGTCTAGAAAACATGTTCTGGTGTCAATATTATCTTCTAAATTAATTGTTTTTGAGAGTTTGAAAGAATTGTATCCCGAGGACCCTCACTTTGCTCCTATCTTTAGGGAATGCGAAGAAATGGGTAGGGACAAGTGGGATTCGTCTAGGGGTTCAAATACTTATGCCAAGTTTGATGGATACTTGTTTAAAGGTAGACGATTGTGTGTACCCTCCAGTTCTTGGACAGAGTTATTTGTGAGGAAAGCACACAATGGTGGTCTAATGGGTCACTTTGGGATCGAAAAGACCCTTGGAATATTGGAGAAGCAATTTTATTGGCCAAAAATGCACAAGTATGTGGCCAAGATTTGTGGCCAATGCATAGATTGCAAAGGAGCCAAATCGCGGCTCCTACCTCATGGGTTGTACACCCCGCTGCCCACTCCTTTACGCCCTTGGCTTGACATATCTATGGATTTCGTGTTAGGTTTGCCTAGGACTAGACGAGGTCGGGACAGTATCTTTGTTTTGGTCGATCGGTTTTCTAAGATGGCACACTTTATTCCTTGCTTTAAATGTGATGATGCACCTAGTGTGGCCTCTTTGTTTGTTGATAATGTTGTCAAGTTGCATGGTGTTCCGAGGACCATTGTGAGTGATAGGGACTCAAAGTTCCTAAGTCACTTTTGGAAATCCATGTGGGGTAGGCTTGGAACCAAGTTGTTATTCTCTACATCTTGCCACCCACAAACTGATGGTCAAACGGAAGTAGTAAATAGGACTTTGGGTGCTATGCTACGTTCCATGGTAAAAGGAAAATTGACTTCTTGGGAGGAACACTTACCATTGATTGAGTTTGCATATAACCGTGTCATACACTCAAGTATGGGAATGACTCCCTTTGAGTGCATATATGGCCTCAACCCCCTTACCCCTTTGGATTTAACTCCTCTGCCTAGTGATGTTATGATTAGCTTAGATGGAAGCAAGCGGGCTGATTCGATGAAAAAGTTACATGAGAAGGTGCGGCTTCGACTTGAGAAGAAATATCAAGACATTGCAAGGGAGAGTCAACAAGGGGAGAAAGAAACTCATTCTTGAACCGGGAGATTGGGTGTGGGTTCACCTTAGAAAGGATAGGTTTCCGTCTCAAAGAAAGTCCAAATTGATGCCAAGAGGCGATGGTCCATTCCAAGTACTTGAGCGGATCAATGATAATGCCTTCAAGATTGACCTTCCCCCGGAATACCAAGTGCACAACACTTTCAACGTGTGTGATCTTTCTCTAGTGGATGCGGTTGAGGATGACCAAATGCTGAATTTGAGGTCAAATTCCTCTCAAGATGGAGAGGATGATACGGGTGTACAAAGCTGTCCAATACGTTCTCGACCATTCACACGAAGCCAAGCTCGGGAGTTACAAAAACTACAAGCCATATTCATGCAAATGGCTGCGTGTGAGTTGGTACTTGATCCGCCAAAGAGCTTCAACGTTTTTAAGTGTGAAAATGAACCTTGAAGTGTAATAAACTACACTCTAAGGGCACCCCATGACTGAAGGGTAGAAAGGTCATTTTTCCTTCATTTTGTGTGTAATATAAATAGATGCTATTAGGGTTATTTTCAGCACTTAGTTCATTCTTCATATTTCACAACAACAAGTCTTGTAACCTTGAATATTTCTCTCTCTCTTGTTCTTGAGAGTAGAACCTGAAATCTGTCCAACAAGTGTAGTTACACTTGTGTTGTTTCTTGGCTAGAAACTTGAGATCTTGAGGTTCATGAGTTCCTCTTGGTCTAAGTAAGAACTTGGTACTGAAATCTTTTGGTCTTAGGGTCCTATCTTCAAGTTAGGGTTCATAGATTCTAAGATATCTTTGTGTCAAGTTACTATCTTTCATTTTGTACTCTTGAAACTTTGTAGTAACTTAGTGAAGCCGTGTGGGGCTGATTTTCGATTCACTATAGTTACTACCATTTGTTGTTCTTGTTGTTAACATTGTACTCTTGTAATCTATCATCTTGTGTTGTTGAACCATTGTTTAATGTTATTGTTATCTTCTTGTTCTCCTTGTGTAGCTACTGTTTTGGTGTTGGTATTTCTTTAAAATTTCGTGATTGTTGTTGTCTTCACATATTGGAGTTGTTATCTTCAAGCTCTCGGAATTGTAGTGTGTTTGGACTGATTTTGTGGCAGATTTGACACGCTCCAAGTTAGTAGTGTATCATAAAGACTCAACCCTACGAGTCGTTATGAGTCTATATGAGTCATATAGTGGGAGTTATAAAGACAACAATGTAGGACCCCCAAGTTTCTGTTTAGGTTACAGTTGGAGGTTACGAGTCGTATTGACTGACTACGAGTCATAGGATATGACTCATAGCTAGACTAGTAAGTACCCTTCTAGTTACTTCCAAGGTTACGAGTCACTGGAAAGACTCTTAATATGTATCACGATTTGTAAAGTGACATGTGACGACTGACAGTCAAGTTTCTATTTGTTTATTTAAGGGGACTTTTGGTCTTTTCCCCCTTTTAAACTCCCAACCCACGACTTAAATCATAAAAGAGGCATTATTTTCCCCATTCTCAATCACTTACCAACATTCTTTCTTCTCTCTCTCTCAAGAACATCATGACTAGGGTTTATTCTTCAAAATAATCTCCCAAGTTCCCAAGTCTAAGTTCCTCTCAAGGAAGTCAAGCAAGTCCAGGTATGTGGGGTTTGAAAATGTATAATCTTTTATCCTTGTTCCCAAAAACTTGATTCAAAATTTGAATTTACATGTTTCCAATTGGGGTTCATACCCAATTCTCATATTGATAAAATTATGACATGATCATGTGTATTTAAAGTTTAAAGTGCATAAGAGTTTGCCTTTATTCATGTTTTGTCTTACATTGTTACTATTATGATATGATTTTATTATCGTGACTTGAAGTTTGATGAATTGTCGAAAGATTATAACTTAAGTTTAGAGCATGGTATTTTGATATAAAGCATGATGCATGAATCTAAAGATTTAAGCATAAGTTATTGAGAACAAAAAGTTCAAGATTATAAGTTCAATTTACAAGCATTGCAACTTGATGGAAGTTCAATTTTGATCTTATGATCTCAGTTAAGATTTTAAATCCACAACTTCTCCCATTTGGGTATGATTTAAGAAATAGATGCATAGTTGGTTTCTACTTACAAACCCATATGCTATTTTAGTGGATTTCCTAAGTATGAGTAATATATATATATATTTTTGTGAGTAGTATTTAGCACCAACAATGAAATGTGGATGAGCGTTTCCTAATTTCTGGAAACTACGAGCCACCGTAAGTTTAAGTGACTTAGCCAGAGAGTGTCTTCTTTTCCCAATATGGATGAAGTTTAGTGGTCATTATAAGTTAAGGTTCTATTCTGATGTCAAGGGTAGGACATCTCTCCCTAATGCAGGTAAGACGTTGGACTCCATGATAGCTCGTATGATTTATATCGGTTATAATAATCTCCCACAAGAAAGAGAAAAAGATAAGATTTAGAAACTAAGTGTGATGACTCACTAAGTTGTACATTATGGTTTATCATTTATGTTTTATGATCTTTCAATTTCCAGATTTACTTAAGTCCAAGGTAAGTCCTTTTACAATTAGCATGCATGATTTAAAAGTTTATTCAGTTTTGGTTTTACTTATGCATTCACCCTCATATACTCAGTACATTTCAGAAGTACTGACCAACATATATGTCTATATGCTACATTGTCTTATAATGTAGGTTTTGGTGCTTATTTCCAGTAGCACAATTGTTCACGGGCATCAACTCCTGCATCCCGATATTTGGTAATGCCTCATAGTCCGAGGATGATACGGTTGGGGCAGCCTCCACAGGTACACGGCCTTTCACACGAAGCCAAGATCGGGAATTACAAAAACTCCAAGCTTTGTTCATGCAAATGGCCGTGTGTGAGTTGGTGATTGAACCAACCAAGGACCTAAACGTTTTTATGTGTGAAGAGAGGTCTTAATGTGTAATAAACTACTCTCCAAGGTTGGAACAAGAAGCAAGGGCGGATGGGTCATTTTACCCCTTTTGTTTGTAGTATAAATAGAACATGTTAGAGAGTTATTCCTTAGTTTTTGAATGCTGATTTTTGTAACCTAAAATCACTAAACATTTCACTCTCTCTTCCACTCTTAGAAGCCGCCCCTATTATCTCACAAGTAGAGGGATACTTGTGTTGTCTCTTTGGCTAGAAACAAGGGTTTTGAGGTCGTTGAGTGCCTCTTGGTCCTCGTAAGAACTTGGTGTTTATATTCATTAGACTTAGGGTCCTCTCTTGATGTTAGGGTTCTTAGTTTCTTGAATGTTATATGTCAAGTTATCTATCTTTCTTTATCTTGTTGTTGTTGTTGATTTTGTTATCTTAAAGTCAAGTGAAGCCGTGTGGGGCTCTTTTCGATTCACTAGCATTGTTATCTATCTTGTTGTTCTTGTGTTGTTGGACTGAAATACGAAACTTAAACTTGTTGTTCTTGTGTTGTTGGACTGAAATCCGAGCCTACTTGAAGCTCTTGGTGTTGTTGGTTTGATTTTGTATCATTTGGTATCAAAGCGAGACCGGTTGTGTTCCAACATAACCCATCTTGGGCTAGTTCACGGCTTAAAACAAACAACACCAAAAGAAATTCTGAAAATCTGTCCATTAAAAGTTGAGACCAAGAATGATGTTGTATGTTTAGATCTAGGTGTTATTTTGCTTGCTTAGTGAGTTTCTAGTGTTGGTTTCTTTCTCACCAACACTAAGGTGTCTAGATCAAAAGTTGAGCTTGAAAACTTGAACATTGTGTAGTGACTTGAAGTGGCCGAAAGTTGTGTGTTGTTGATAACCAAAAGAAAAAAAAAATCGGTGGTTGTGTTTATGTGCTAAAGAAGTTGATGAAGTTTGTTGAGGTGTTCATCTTTTGAACTTGTTCATCTTGTTCATCTTGTTGTGTGCTCAAGTTGTAAGACAAGCTATAAAGTTGTTGTGAAAGACTTGCACCCATCACCTTCTAGTCTTGTCAATCACTTTTCCCTAATTCAAGGAGCCTTGTTTTGTGGGATTAGTCAACCAAACCTCACTTTCTTGAGTTTGAAAAGGGTGAAATACTACAAGATTTTATTTTTCCCACCAAAAACACTTTGCAAACTATAACAAGTTGTGTGAATATTAACAAAAAAAAAAAAAAGAAGAAGAACGTGTGGAACCATTGCATGCTGCCACATCACTATAAGCTCAACTTAGGATATTCTTTGGTTGATAATTGTTGATCCTTGGTTTCCCTTACTTGGTCCTAGAACTAATTAACAAACTAGTACATTCCTACTAGGTTGTCAACTAGTTCCTTGAACCGTTTGTTCGTGTCAACGATTATTTGAGTGCTTTTATTCGTTTGAATGAATTGCTGATTTTTGACTCTAGTCCGGCAAGAATTCTTTGAGTCTTCAAACAAGAATCCATTCCGGATAAGAGCTTACTCATACCTTAAAATTTCACGGTTACTAGCCAATTATACAACACTTATGGAACCGAACTTGTGGTGAACTAAAACGGATAATATCGTGACAATGGAAGGAGCTACGTCTCATAATGTGGATACTAATGCCCTTGATTCTATGAGGGTCACTCTTGAGGCCGTTACCCGGACACTTGAAAGGTTGAATTCGGAATTTGGGGCCGTGAGAGGGGACTTGGCAGCAATAAAGGGGGAAGTGTCGACTATTAGTGGGAGATTAGAACAAGTGGAGAGTCAAAGGAACTCTCGTCCTTCTACTCCTCTACATGTATCTACCAATGGTCATGATAGGACCTCCTCCGCAACCATCACCCCCGAAACAGTCCACCAAATGCTAAATGCACCCCAAGCTCCACTAAATACCGCAAGCCAAACTACCTATTTTCCTCAAAACCGAGACCCCACTAGACCACTACATTTCCAAGCCCCTCCAATTCCACAAGAGGGATTTGGACGCCAAGTACCTCCACTAAATCCGAACCCTCCATTCCAAGCTCCATTAACCCAAAGACCGCAAATTCCAAATCCTCCGAATCAAAACGGCCAAGGCCGACCAGCCCACTTTGAAGGATACGGTAGAGAGGAGTATGAAGGAGATGGAGCCTTTGATGATGCATATATGAGGGAGAAGGAGTTAAGAGGGGGTCGAGGAGAACCTAGGAGATACCGGGGGTATGGAGATAGGGGAAACCGACACCAAGAGAGAGACGTGGGCATCAACACCATCAAGTTGAGCCTACCCATCTTTAAGGGTGAAAGTGACCCCGAGACCTACTTAACTTGGGAATCGGCTTGTGACAAAGTTTTCCAAGTTAATGACATCTCGGAAGAAAAGAAGAGTTGCTACGCTATAGCTCACCTCGAGGGCTATGCTAACACTTGGTGGGAGTATGTTAAACGATTTGGTAATGAATTAGTTGATGGGCAGCCACCACCTTGGTTTCGGTTGAGGTATTTGATGAGACAACGATACCTTCCCGAGAGATATCGTCATGAGTTGCTTGCTAGATTATATGGCTTGCGGCAAGGAGGCAAGAGTGTGATGGCCTATTTTGACGAGTTCCAACAACTCATGTTGAAACTTGATCATCGTGGGGAGCAAATCAGTCACGACATCATCCGGTTCAAGTGTGGGTTGAACAAAGAGATCTCCACTCATTTGACCCTTCACCGGTTTGAAACCATTGACGGTATATTCCAAGCGGCCCTTGAGATTGAAAGGGAACTTAAGGAGAGATCATCCTTCAAGGCAAGGGTACAAACCCCCTCGGGTTGGCCCAAAAACAAGGACCAACCCGCCCCTACGAAGCTGCCCGAGTCCAAAACAGTCCCTAAATTCTCTCCGAAACCGGAGGCTCATAAATATCCCAACCCAAAGGGGTTCCAATGCTTCAAGTGCCAAGGTTGGGGGCATAAGGCCAATGAATGTCCGAACCGGCGCAATGTGATCCTACGAGAAGGGAAAGTGTACTACCTTGGTGAGGAGGTGGTTTCCGAAAGGGGGGAGGATGAGGCCAAGCCTCTAGATGGAGAGGGAGCTGAAAATGGGCCGAATGATGATGAAGTAGATGGAAGTGAAGATGTCTATCCACAAGAAGGGGAGTGTGTGGTTCCAAACTTTGTGGTTAGACGTGTCATGATTAGTAAGGCGATAGATGACCCGAGTCAAAGGGAAAATCTATTCCATACTAAGTGTCTTGTAAAGGGGAGTGTGTGCACCTTGGTGATTGATAGTGGTAGTTGTACAAATGTTGCGAGCCATGCTATGGTAAATTTCTTGAAGCTACCAACTACACTACACACTAGTCCTTACAAGCTACAATGGTTGAACGATTGTGGTGAATTAAAGGTCACAAGGCAATGTGTGATTCGGTTTAAGGTGGGAAACTACCACGATGAAGTGCTTTGTGACGTGATCCCAATGCAAGCATGTCACTTGTTTTTAGGTAGACCATGGCAATATGATAGGTCTACTAAACACGATGGGAGGTCCAACCGGTATACGCTTGAGAAGGATGGCCGAAAGGTCACACTTTATCCTCTTTCACCCTCCCAAGTAAATGAGTGGCATCAAAAGATGAGAGAGTTGAAGGGAAAGGGGAAGGAATCCGAAAAGGGAGAGAAGAGGGGGAATGCCGTAGGTGAGGAAGTAGGGACATCCGAGGCTGTCCCAACGACAAGGGAGATGGAAAACGTAGTGATGTTGGCTAGGAGGAAAGAACTCTTCGTGGACCATGATGAAAACAAGCCGATGTTACTTTTGGCCCATTGTTTTAATACTAACCCCACTAATTCTTCCATTTCCCCTTTGATTTCTTGTGTGTTGCAGGAGTATGAAGATGTATTTCCTCAAGAACTTCCGCAAGGATTGCCCCCACTTCGGGGAATTGAGCACCAAATTGATTTGGTGCCGGGTTCACAACTTCCAAACAAACCGGCCTATAGGAGCAATCCCATGGACACTAAGGAGCTTGAAAGAAAAGTTGAGGAGCTTCTCAACAAGGGATACATCAAGGAAAGCATGAGTCCGTGTGATGTTCCGGTGCTTTTGGTACCGAAGAAGGACGGAACTTGGCGCATGTGCGTCGATTGTAGAGCCATCAACAAAATCACTATAAGGTATCGTCATCCAATCCCTAGACTAGATGATATGTTAGATGAGCTCCACGGATCTTGTTTGTTTTCTAAAGTGGACCTTAGGAGTGGCTATCACCAAATTCGCATGCAACCCGGTGATGAGTGGAAGACCGCATTCAAGACCAAATTCGGTCTATATGAGTGGCTGGTCATGCCCTTCGGCCTTACCAATGCTCCTAGCACCTTTATGAGGCTAATGAATCATATAATGAAGCCTTATATTGGAAAGTTTGTGGTGGTTTACTTTGATGATGTGTTGGTATATAGTAAATCTATTGATGATCATGTAATGCATTTGAGATGTGTGTTTGATGTGCTCCGAAAGGAGAAGCTGTATGCCAACATGGAGAAGTGTTCTTTTGGTGTTGATAAGGTTATATTCTTGGGTTTTGTCGTGAGCTCAAGGGGTGTGGAAGTGGACGATTCCAAGATAGACTCTATTCGAAGTTGGCCGACCCCTAAAACTATTGGAGAAATCCGAAGTTTCCACGGGTTGGCAAGCTTTTATAGGAGGTTTGTCAAAGGATTTAGTTCCATAGCAGCCCCCTTGACCGAGGTAATTAGGAAGGACGGACCCTTTAAATGGGGTGATGAGCAAGCTAGGGCTTTTGAGGCCTTGAAAGTTACGCTCATCTCGGCGCCTTTATTGCAATTGCCCGATTTTGATAAGATGTTTGAAGTAGAGTGTGATGCTAGTAAGGTTGGCATCGGGGCTGTTTTGATGCAAGAAGGTAAGCCCGTTGCTTATTTCAGTGAAAAGCTCAAAGGGGCAACTCTTAATTACTCAACTTATGATTTGGAGTTGTACGCCCTTGTTAGAGCTTTGGGAAATTGGCAACATTATTTGTGGCCTAAGGAGTTTGTGATACGAATGGATCATGAGTCGTTGAAACACCTTAAGAGCCAAGACAAGTTGAATAGGCGTCATGCTAAGTGGATTGAGTTCATCGAGACTTTCCCTTATGTAATTCATTACAAAAGAGGAAAGGAAAATGTTGTTGCCGATGCCTTGTCTAGGAAGCATGTGCTTGTTGCTACCTTGTCTTCGAAATTGATGGGTTTTGAGAGCTTGCGGTTGTTGTATCCCGAGGATCCTACCTTTGCTCCTATTTTTAGGGAATGTGAAGAGTGGGGAAGGGACCGTTGGCTTAAGGAGAATGACCATTCCTCCTACTCTCGGTTCGATGGGTATTTGTTCAAAGGGAGGAGGTTGTGTGTTCCTTCTAGTTCTTGGAGGGAATTATTTGTGAGGGAGGCCCATGACGGAGGCCTCATGGGGCACTTTGGGGTAGACAAGACCCTCGGAATCTTAGAGGAGAACTTCTATTGGCCCAAAATGCGCAAAGACGTCACTAAAATTTGTAGTCAATGCGTGGCCTGCCGGAGTGCGAAATCTCGTCTCCTACCTCAAGGATTATACACCCCACTCCTTACTCCCCTTATACCTTGGTTGGACATTTCGATGGATTTTGTTTTGGGGCTGCCAAGGACTAGAAAGGGCCTAGATAGCATTTTTGTTATTGTTGATAGATTCTCTAAAATGGCTCATTTTATTCCATGTGCTAAAACCGAGGATGCTCGTAGTGTAGCTTCATTATTTGTTGAGCATGTTGTAAAGCTTCACGGGGTACCGAGGACTATTGTGAGCGATAGGGACTCCAAGTTCCTAAGTCTCTTTTGGAAGTCCATGTGGGGTAGGCTTGGAACGAAGTTACTTTTCTCCACGTCTTGCCACCCACAAACCGATGGCCAAACGGAGGTAGTAAATAGAACCCTAGGGTCTATGCTACGTTCTATGGTTAAAGGTAAACTGACTTCATGGGAAGATCACCTACCCTTGGTGGAATTTGCATACAACCGGGTAATACATTCGAGCACGGGAATGACTCCCTTTGAATGTGTTTACGACCTGAATCCCCTTACCCCTTTAGATCTCACTCCTTTGTCTAGTGATCTCATGACCAGCTTAGATGGAAATAAAAGAGCTGAGGCAATGAAGAAAATGCATGAGACGGTGCGGATCAAGCTTGAAAAGAAGAACCAAGAGGTTTGCAAAAAGGGTAAACAAAGGGAGAAGAAGGCTTGTGCTTGAACCCGGAGATTGGGTGTGGGTGCATCTTCGAAAGGATCGGTTTCCAGCTCAAAGGAAGTCCAAATTGCTGCCAAGGGGTGATGGTCCTTTCCAAGTACTTGAGAGAATCAATGACAACGCCTACAAGATTGACCTTCCACCGGAATATCAAGTGCACAACACTTTCAACGTTGGTGATCTCTCCCTCGTGGATACGGTTGAAGATGACCAAATGCTGAATTTGAGGTCAAATTCCTCTCAAGATGGAGAGGATGATACGGTTGGGGCAGCCTCCACAGGTACACGACCTTTCACACGAAGCCAAGCTCGGGAATTACAAAAACTCCAAGCTTTGTTCATGCAAATGGCCGTGTGTGAGTTGGTGATTGAACCAACCAAGGACCTAAACGTTTTTATGTGTGAAGAGAGGTCTTAATGTGTAATAAACTACTCTCCAAGGTTGGCACAAGAAGCAAGGGCGGATGGGTCATTTTACCCCTTTTGTTTGTAGTATAAATAGAACATGTTAGAGAGTTATTCCTTAGTTTTTGAATGCTGATTTTTGTAACCTAAAAACACTAAACATTTCACTCTCTCTTCCACTCTTAGAAGCCGCCCCTATTATCTCACAAGTAGAGGGATACTTGTGTTGTCTCTTTGGCTAGAAACAAGGGTTTTGAGGTCGTTGAGTGCCTCTTGGTCCTCGTAAGAACTTGGTGTTTATATTCATTAGACTTAGGGTCCTCTCTTGATGTTAGGGTTCTTAGTTTCTTGAATTTTATATGTCAAGTTATCTATCTTTCTTTATCTTGTTGTTGTTGTTGATTTTGTTATCTTAAAGTCTAGTGAAGCCGTGTGGGGCTCTTTTCGATTCACTAGCATTGTTATCTATCTTGTTGTTCTTGTGTTGTTGGACTGAAATCCGAAACTTAAACTTGTTGTTCTTGTGTTGTTGGACTGAAATCCGAGCCTACTTGAAGCTCTTGGTGTTGTTGGTTTGATTTTGTATCAGAGGACAAAGTCTATAAGAGTTTCAGAATTTATGGATGTTGCTTAACTAGTTTATTTCTCTTATGGTTCAGCTGGGGTATGTCCTACTGACTTTTTCAGTTATAAGATTAGAGGCTTGTCGGAAAACGTTTATTTCAGTTAAAGAGATTTTATTGAGATTTCTAAGCTGTAAGATTACTAAAGGGATATTTAAAAGTTAGTTTCTTTCAACAATTATGTATATCCCAGTCCACTTTCCTATGAGTTTAGTGCCAATTAGATATCACGGGTTAACTTAGAACTATTTGTATTATTAAGCACCGTGTGACGTCCAGGGGTACTCCCAGGTCATTATAATGAGTGACATAATCAATATATTTATGTGACTATTTTATTCCTCGATCAGGGGAAACTAAATTTAGTTGATAGCCTAAAGCGGAACTTCTAAATGAGGCCTTAATGAAAAAAAGGATTATTATATGTTTTTTAAATTTGAAGTTCATTTCTATACTTTTTTTAGATGAAAAATTATAAAAAAATTTATTTATAATTGATTTCTTCAATAATTCCTTTTCAATTAATAGTATACGTATATTATTCAATTTCTCTTGAGATGTTGTTAATCTTGAGTAATATTTTTTCAATTTTAATCGTAAAATATTTTTTGAGTGAGTATGCATTTGTAAAATAAACAAATCTAAGAATCAGATTAAAATATTTTTCACTTTTCTTCTCTCTTTGTCCCACTTCAACTATTGTCTTAATTCTCTTCATGTCCATTAAGCAAAATAAGATATCGAAAGTATAGTTTATTAAGTTTCCCCAATTTATTAGTTTATTAAGTTGCCCCTATTTTTATATATTTTTTAGAATATAGGAGTATTAAAAAGAGATCATTAATGTTAAAAGTAAATTAAATTTGAAAATAATTGTCAACTTTAATCTTGAATTTCTAAAGTAATAATTTTTTTGAGCTAAAGAGAAATAAAAATATAATACAGAAGATATTATAAAGTTCTCAATATTTTCTAATGAAAAAAATCTACAAGATTATAAACTTTAATTGCTAAACAATGGTGCCCAAAAAAATTGGTAGCAACCTTGGATTCACTTGCTTTAGGTTGATGTTGTCATTGTCCTCGATTAGTGGATACTTGCCCATTTAAGCTAGCATAAAAAGTTTGGAGGATGAATTCGTAGAACCAAAGTGAGCATAGGCCAATTACGACTACGACGAAGGAAATTTCAATATCTGGATATGCAAAAAAGATGCAAAGTGCGACTACTTTGCTTGAAATTGCACTATTTTCACTTCTACGAAACACCCCAAGGAAGAACGAGATGAGAAAAGGGAAAATGGGGAAGCTGTCGGAGCAAGGGAGCTCAGGGGCATTGGCTTGGGAAAATCTGGTGGAAGAAAACCCAGAACTAATTCCCAAACCACCTCTGAGTATGTAGCAATTGAGGAGAAAAATCGTAGGTAGGGATAGGAACGAAGAAGGGTTTGATTTGTAGAATAAAGTAGTGTCTGACACTACGGTCAAGATTACTATGGAAGACATACAAGAGGAAGTGAATTTATGAAAATTGACGGTGATATGCTATGTAATAGGAGTAATTAAAAGAGATCTTCTTTAACGTCAAAAGTAAAGTTGAAAGTAATTGTCAACTTTAGTTTTGAATTCCTAAATTATAAAAAAAAATCGAGCTAAAGCGATATAAAATGAAATAGAGAAAATATTAAAAAATACTCAATATTTTATATTAAAAAATCTATAAAATTATAAACCTTAATTGCTAAAAAATGGGAACCCCAAAAATTAGGCGCCTAAAGCCTTAGCTTCACTTTCTTTAGATTAAAGCAGATACTGTCCTCAATAAGTGGATACTTGCTCATTTTAAACTAGCATAAACAAATAAGAAAATATTAAATTCAAGATTTTTCCTTACGTAATTTAAATGCTTACCAAGAAACATAAAAAGAAAAAGTATTAAAAATACATTCAAATTTGCGATTAGATAATTGTAAAAAAATTGACATTAGGGAGAATTTCATTGCACTATTCTTAAACCTTTTTTTTGTCGAACAAACTATATTATTAATACCCAACTTTTTACTCACTTTTACAACCTACTCAATCACTTTAAAAAGAAAACACATAAAAAACTAACGAACGACCAAATACAAAATCGATTTTAGCTCTACTTCTACCAGTCCTCTATGTTTCTATTCGTGAAAGAACCATTTCTATCTAACCTTTGTCTTTAAAAAAATTCTTCTTCTGTAAATTATGTACAATTTTTATCTTACTCTCCATCTATATTCATTGGCACACCGTCTAAGGTCTCTTGGTACCTTATGTTTTCATAATTTTGTACTACCTGCTACTCAAATGTGATAAATGTTAGCTACCACCATCGCCCATAGAAAGCCTCTACTTAGCCTACCTTTGCCCTTCCTTCTAGTTTCCTGAGAAACTAAATAAAAAGTGTCATCCAAGTTTGGTTTTAAATATTGGTGACACTTATCTTGATCAAGCTCAAGGGTCAAAGTCACTTAAAAAATTGATCAAGTTAATTAGGGACTCAATTAATATTTTTAAAACTTCTTAATAGTTTTAAAAATACAAATCAACCCACAACTATATTTTCTAATAAAATTAGTTTTTCAAAAATTAAAAATTCCTTCTCCCTCCTCTTAAACATCTCAACTCTCTCTCTCTCTCTCTCTCTCAAGAAACCAACAACTATTGTAAACCATCGATAATAGATCAACCCGACCTTCAATCGCTGACGACTTTCAACTTCTAGTGATAATAGTTTCGAGTTCTTCATTGTTTCTTTTCGACTTTCAACCATGAATTTTCTCCACAATAGATCGACATAACAAATTCTCTTTTGACCTCCGACGATAATAAATTCGAGTTCTTTATTGTTTCATTTCAGCTTTTATAGGTAAAGAATTAATGCTTTTTTTTGTTATGAAGAAAAAGAGGAACTTGAGTTAACTTCTCTTCTAGTATGGATTAATAATTTTAATATTTGTTGCTTAAAAATGAAATAGGGACTCAAAAAAATTCTAATTTATGGTATTTCTTCTCTTAATATGGCGATTGATGTAAATACGATATTTTTTCAAAGTGAAATATGATTTTTATGTTGTTATTGTAGTTTTTGTTCTCGAACATTATTGTAAAAATAGTGAAATTTAAATTTTAAAATTTTTTAAAGATATCTGTTGTGACCAAACTAACAACTATTGGTTTTATTGGTGTAAGTGAATACTCACTTAAACAACTATTGATTTATTGGTATTTGTTGGAGTTTTTTATTATTTTTTTGTTGGTGTTGTTGGGTGTGTGTTGGTGTTATTGGGAGTGTTGTATTTTTAAATATTGGTAAATATTTTTGATGTTGGAGTTGAATGTTGGTGTTGTTGGTTTTATTTGTGTTGTTATATTTGTAAATATTGATGTTGTTGGTTTTAATGTTTAGTAAATATTGGTGTTGTTGGTGTGTGTTGGTGTTGTGTGTGTTGATTTGTTTATGTTGTTGTTGGTGGCGTTGATTTGTGTATGTTGTTATTGTTGTTGGTGTCTTGATAAATATTGGTGTTATTGGTGTTATTGTATTGATTAATATGGTATATTGATAAATGGTGATATGGTAGTTGATGTTCTTATTAATATATGTATGTATGTTATAAAAATATTATTACTATTGATAAATCTAACTACTAGTTTATTTTCTCTACAGATGACTTATCTGTTGCAACTAATGAACTAGATGGTTCATCTGTTGAAAAAAGCATAACAATTATTCCAATAGATAAATGTCAAGATTGTTTTGATTTTTTCTAACAGATCACTCATCTGTTGCAACAGATAGGTAATCTGTTGATGAAATTAAAATACTATATCATACTGTTTTGATTTTTCCCAATCGATGACCGATATTACAATAAATTACGCATTTGTTGGAAGAAATCAAACCAATATTGTAATTGTTTTTATTTCTTCTAACATATCACTCATTTGTTTCAACAAATCATTAATCTGTTGCAACAAATCATTAATCTGTTGCAACAAATGACTCATCTATTAGAACTATTATTTTACAGTGTTGTACTTGTTAGATTTACTATTATCTTTTTTTAATGATGCATGAATCAATTATAATTTTTTTTGCTTTCTTCTTATTTGTAGATAAAATTATTCCCAAAAGAAAAAGAAGTGAATCAACTCCAAGAAAAGGAAGAAGTAACGTAGCTAGGCTACATTCACCACTCTATGATCTTGTTATACAAGTAATATCTCAAAATAGATATGAGAAAGAGGAAATCTTCACAAGAGATAGTGAATTTAGATCAAACAGTCAACATGATCTAAATGCTAATATTGATCATAATAGCCTTTGCACTAAAGAGTTTGTCAAAACCTACTGTATTTATAGTTTTTCGATGAAAATGCAATGTGATAGCGCCACAAATTTAATTGGTGATTGTGTGGTAAAGTCAGCTACGAGAAAATTTTTGATACCTTCAAACAAATACTTCGAGAATAAAAATTGGATATTTATTTCAGGGATAGTTTCTTTGGAAAATATTTTAATTTGAAGGAGAACAATAATGCTTGTTTCCAAATAACCATGGTGCATGGTCTTCTCAAACGTAGATTTATGTATGAAAATAAAATAAGATCGATGAGGTACGGATCAATTACTATGGCATGCCACTTTGTTTTGGTTGGAAGGAATTTTCCATAGTTACTGTATTAAAATTGTAAGACCCCGCAAAAATTGTAAGACCCCGCAAAATCCTAAGCTTAACTCAGTCCTTTAAATCTTGTTAAGGGGTCCTAGACTTAGAAAAATGCAGCTAAGTATTCAGACTTAGTGTTACTTTAGCCTTCGTAGGTTGGCGAATCAATTTCATGACACTCATATCGTTAAAGTATTGATTTTTAGGTTGAAGCATGATCAGGAATATCAGTAGGTGTTCTCGGACAAGTTTTGGATTTTTCGAACTTCGTTTGAAACATATTTGAAAGCTCAAACTAGTGGATCAATGTGATATCAATGGCGCCGCATTTCCCATTACGTCGATGAGTATTTTTTTCCATCTCCCAGTGCAAATTTCAATGAACCAACGCAGACTCAATATGGCACATTGTCTATCGCATAGATGCCAACGACTTGGCACATCGGTCTGCGCATCGCTAAATCAATTTTTAGTCATTAAAATGTCGTATCCTTAGGGGTAATTGGGTCTTTTTCCACCTTATGTCAGCCCCCAAAACATGAGATTAATCCCCTTTAGAGGCAAAATCCATTAATTTTTCTCAAAATTTCTCAAGAAGCAAACCCTAGGATCTCCAATTCAAGATTCAGCCTTCAAGGACACTCCATCATTCTTCGCAAATTTGAATACCAAGGTATGTGAAGTGTTCATCCAAGAGTTTCCTTCCACCCTTGGAGTTCAAGAAACTCTTTTTAAATATAAGATAATTGATTTCATGGATTTCATATTGGATCTTGAGTGTATTAATAATCATGATTTTAATGGTGATCTAATTCCATGATTTGTCCCAAGTTTCATGCAAACTAGTTAATTGTGAATTGAATTTTATGAACTACATGTCGGACTCTTGAATTTCAAGTTGAATGTATAATCCATGATATTACTACAGGTTTATTGATATGTGAAATACCCATGCTCCCAAAGTATTTGTCAGAGTGCTTATGCGATTATACTAGTCAAAGCATACTATGTTATTCTGTGATTTCAATCATGCACAAGCTCATGTATAACAAGTGTTTGACAAAAATATCTAAGTGAATGTATTATTAGCAAGCTAGTACCATTATACTACTAAAGTCATGCAGTGATTTACTTTTCATGCTATTGAGTCCTGGAGGTATTTAATACCCAACAAGTTAGTTGTTTTCCTAGAGCCAGTGTCAGTTACAGAATAATCTCAGTTATGTCACGATCAATAGTACTTTTAGTCAGTTACAAAACTCAGGAAAAACTCAATAGACTCAGTATCAGTCCAGCCTAGTTCAATATTCAGTTCAGACCTCAGTAAATTCAGCCAGTTAATAAAATTCAGTAGTATTCCATCAGTCAATGGAACTCAGTGAATTTAGTTCAGTTCAGTTAGAGAGTATAATTAGTCACAGTTCAGTCATGCCTAGTATGAACTAGGAATCAGTTCAGTGTCTATTCAGTTGGGAGTAGGATTCTGATGCTTCGGCTTTGGACGGAACATTTTGCATATTTTTCTCAGGAAAATTATGAGTTTTCAAGCATCTAAAGTTATATTTAATACTGGATTTGAATGATTTCAGGTTGAGGAGTCAGCTGAAGGAGAAAACTCAGGAAAACAACATAAAAAGGTCAATGATGGTCCAAATGGCGGACTGTTAGTCATGCGACGGACCGCTAGGCAGACCGTCAATCATGCGACGGACTGCCAGGTAGACCGTCAGAGCTAAACAGATGGTTCTAGGTGGAAGACCCATACGAAGGCCCAAGTGGCAGACTGTGAAGCTTGTGACGAATCATCAACTTGGCCGTCAGACTTAAGTAGAATGCAGGATTTCAGAAGACAGAGCAACGGCCAAAGTAGCGGATCGTCAAGCTTACGACGGACCGCCAACTTGGCTATCAAACTTAAACAGAATACAATATTTAAGAAGCCCAAGCGACGGACCATGCAACAGACTGTCGGACCATCAACGGTCCGCCAAAGTAGACGTTAGGATTAAGAAGAACATGAAATGTTGGGCCACTCAGCAATGGTCCACGTGATGGACCGTCAGACTCTCGATGGACCGTCAGTTGGACCATCACTATGGAGGTGGGTTTTATAATTTCAAATTTTAAATCCTTTTTGACTGGGAACATATAAATAGCCAGTTTTAGGTTTTATTGGTTACCTTATCTCTGATTAGGGTTTTCCATACTGAAAATACATTATTACATAGTTTGTCTTTAAGATTCATTGGAGATTTATGGATCTAGATTCCTATATCATATTTTCTATTGAAGATTGAAGAATAATAATTGTGACTTTTGTAAGTAAACTTTGAATTAATTTATGAATAACACAATGGTTTTTTCTCTTTCTTGGGTGGAAATATGTGGCTAAGCTCCCATAACTAGGGTCATGGGAGCCTTGATGTGAAAATATGATTTTGGGTTGTGAATTTAGTAGTTTCCCATGAGTAATTGATATTGCATAAACTCTTCTTCACTTTAATGACTTTTCTTGGTTGCAATCTTGAAAGTGAGCCCAAGAACAACACTTGTTCAAATAGAAAAGTGCTTGTTCGAAAAAGAATGGGTTTACATAAATCTAATGGCATTAACTTTTAGATAGAGGGTAGATTCCTTAACTGGATCAACCCATGTGAGAATATAGTTGAATTAATAATATGTTCATTAAGTTTGAAAGAATTAAGGGATAAGTTACTCATTTAGGTGGAGAAACTAATGGGTAAACCATAGAATTTAATTACTCTTGCAATTAGATTTGTTCATTGGTAGTCCATAATAGTTCAAGATGCTTAAGAATCTTGGTAACCGTAACTCTAGTTTAATTTTTCTTATTGAATTACTTTTTGCAATACAATCAATATTTGGATTACTCTCTGTGACAGACATTTGACAACAATTGATAAATCAAAATCCCCCTCTATTTTAGAACCTTTGATCAACAGTCTAGTAACAACTATAATACATATTGAACACAGTATTCCCTGTGGGATTCAACACCCAACCCAGTTTGGTTCTATATTTGACAGCGACCGCTTACACTCTCTAAAGAGAGTTGTAATTTAGGAATATCAAATTTTAGCATCGTTGCTGGGGAATACGATGGTAAATTAAGTTTGTATTGTTTAATTGAACTTTGGTCAAGTTTCCCAAATTTTACTTTCGTTCGTTGCTTTTATTCTGTGTAGGGTAATTATTGTGTGTACCAAGTACATAGAGATCGGGTGCACCATTATTACCAGTACATCTGGAATCGCAGTTAATTGGCAAAATAGCAGACCCCCAAGATACTGAAAGCATACAGTAGAATGACGACCAACAGGTGTGTCATCCTAATCATGATGATGATAATTTGGGAGATGATGATTTGTTAGACCCTTTTAACCCAAGGCGTGTAGAGAATATGGATAGACAAGTGAATCGGAATGTAAACAGGAATCACCCCTTTATGGTGAATTTTGTCAACATTTGCAAGTCTTTTTATAATCCAGGAGTGGGTCAGAATGCTATCTACCTGTATCTGTTTCCATTGTCTCTGTCTGGGGAGGAGACACTATGGGTCAATGGGCTGACTTCTGACTCTATCATCAACTGGAGGCAGTTGAAAGAGGCTTTACTAAAAGGTTCTTTCCACCTTCTTGGAGGGTACATTTGAGGGATGAAATTAGTAACTTCTGACAGCTTCCCATTAAAGCTCTTCATGAGACCTGGGAGAGGTTTAAGAAGAAGATAATGTAGTGCCAGAACTATAACATGACAGATATTAATTTGATGAAGACTCTTTATCAGGCTTTGAACTCTATTACAAATCCAGTCATGGATTACTCTGTAGGAGGGTCGTTTGTTGACCTTACTTTTCCAGAGGCTTCAGATATGCTTGATAGGATGACCAAATAGAGTAGAGCTTGGCATAACATGGATTCTATAGAAGCAATCCCTATTATGTCTGGTAGTATGACTACAGAGCAACACAAGAAGGAGAAAGAACATGATCAGGACATGGCACATTTGAAGACACAAATGGATTTGTTGACTACGCATCTATTGTCTGGAAAAACTGAGAAGGTGAAAGATATTGCATCCTAAGGAATAGATGATTCTAACTTAGAAGAAGAGGTGAACTATCTAAATAATCAGGGGGGTTTCCAAGGCTATAGCAAAGGAAATCAAGGTCAGAACTATTACAACAAAGCTGGTTACAAGGATAGAGATCAAGGGAACTGGAAGAGCAAAAATGATAGGAGTAGACTATATGTACCTCCTGGAAGCAGAGATAAGGCTACAACTAGCTCTGGCAAGATGTCCATAGAGGACATGATGGAGAAATTATTAAAGGGAGTTAAGACTACCAACTCTGGGGTGACTACTATGAAAAGTGATTTGTCTTCCATGAGTTAGTTGGTAAACTTACACTTTACTTCTTTCAAATAGTTAGAGCAGTATATGAGCAACCTCTCAGTAGCACTGAATCAGAGGAAGAACGGAACCTTGACAAGTGATACATTTTAGAACCCTTAAAATAATGGCTCTTGCATGGCAATTACCACACGGAGTGACAAGGTATTACCAGGCCCGTCTGTGGGTAAATATGTGATTGAAGACGTGATTGAAGAGGATATTGAGCATGAATAAAGTTATCTAGTGGAGTCTGAGAAATTGGATGAAGTTGCTGATAATACAACCATCCAACCATCAATAGGTTGACGAGTTGGAAAGGAGCAAGGGAAAGAAGACTGAAGTGGTGGTTACTATGCTCCTAAAATGACCTTCTCCATTTCCCCATCGGTTGAAAAAGAAGCCCGAAGACATAAAATTTAGCAAGTTTATAGCCATACTTAAGTAGTTGACGATTAATTTGCCATTAGTAGAAGTATTAGAGAAGATGCTCGGGTATGTAAGGTTCATGAAAGACCAGGTCACAAGGAAATGGACACTTAGCTATAATCCAATGGACAATATCCATCATTATAGTTCTATATCTACAAGGTCTTTGGTGCAGAAGAAGGTAGACCCTAGTGAATTTACCATCCCGTGCACTATAGGGTTTTTTGATTTCGTAAAAGCTCTATGTGATTCGGGAGATAGTATAAACTTGATGCCGTTTGCTGTGTATAAGAAATTGGGTTTGGGGGATCCTATTCCCACAAACATGAGGTTAGTTATGGTCGACAGGTCTGTGAAGCGGCCCGTGGGGATTCTATATAACGTATTAGTAAAAGTGACGAGTTTCATATTTCTAGCTGATTTTGTCATTCTTGATTGCGAGGTGGATTTTGAGGTGCCCATAATCTTGGGTCGACTTTTCCTCACAACTGGGAGTGTACTAATTAATTTGAGGGAAAATAAGCTACTATTCAGGTTGAACGATGAAGTAGTTCAATTCGATGTATGTCAGTCCATGAAATAACTTAAAGACATGAGCGTCTTTTCTATTGTGGATGTTTATTATGAAGAGGAGCAGGAAGTGCCTATTGAAGAAAAGTTTGCGGTGGAGACTTTAGCTACTGTATTAATGAATTTTGATCAAAACGGTATTGAAGACTATGAGGAGACTGTGTGTTCCTTGACATGCATGGGGTCTTATTCTTATGCACCTAAGAAGCTGGATTTGGACTTGAAAAATCGTCCAAGTCCACCAGCCAAGATGTCTGTTGAAGATCCACCTACTTTGAAGCTGAAAGAGTTACTCGGTCATTTAAGGTATGTGTTCCTGGGAAATGGGAATACACTACTTGTGATTGTTGCTGCTAATCTGGGTAAGAAACAGGTGAAAGATCTCATCTCTGTCCTTAAGAGATATATGAGGGCCATTGGTTGGACAATTGCAGACATCATCGATACCCCTCCTAGTATATGTACTCATAGGATTCAGCTGGGGGAGAATTATGTTCCAACCATTGAGCATCAACATCGTCTAAAACCACTTATGCAAGAGGTGGTAAAGAAAGAAATCATCAAGTGGCTAGACGCATGAGTAGTATATCCTATTTCAGATAGTAAGTGGTTAAGTCCTTTTCAGTGCGTGCCCAAGAAAAGAGGCATGACAGTGGTGGCTAACGAAAAAAATGAGTTGATTCTACTCAGGCCTGTTACTGGATGGAGGGTGTGTATGGATTATAGAAAACTCAACTCGTGGAAATTGAAGGACCACTTCCCAATGCCTTTCATGGATCAGATGCTTGATCGTTGGTGGGAAAAGGTTGGTACTATTTCTTTGATAGTTATTTTGGTTACAATCAAATTTCTATATCTCCAGAGGATCAGGACAAAATGACATTCACCTACCTATATGGTACTTTTGTATTTAAATAGATGTCGTTTGGATTGTGTAATGCACCCGCTACCTTTCAACAGTGCATGATGTCTATTTTCTCAGATATGGTTGAAGACACCTTGGAGGTGTTTATGGATGATTTTTTAGTGGTAGGAGATTTGTTTGAGCTGTGTTTTGTAAATCTGAGTAGTGCCTTACAGCGGTGTGAAGAGTTCAATCTTGTTCTTAATTAGGATAAATGCCACTTCATGTGAAGAAGGGGATTATTCTCGGACATAAAACTTGAGAAAAGGGGATTGAAGTTGATTGATCTAAAGTTGAGGTTATAGAGAAGCTTCCACCTCCTATTTCAATAAAAGGGGGTACATAGTTTCTTTGGTCATGTTGGCTTCTATCGAATGTTTATAAAGGATTTCTCAAAAATTGCAAACACCCTTTGCAAACTTTTGGAGAAAGAAGTCAAATTCTCCTTTGATGATGATTGCTCGAAGGCATTCAAATGCCTTAAAGAGAAGCTGGTTGATCTCCTATTATCGTTGCACCGGATTGGTTAAAAACATTTGAGATCATGTGTGATACAAGCGGTGTTGCCCTTAGAGCTATGCTGGGATAAAAGAAAGACAAATTGTTTCATCCAATCTATTATGCTAGCAAAGCGCTGAATAGAGCTCTAAAAAACTACACCATCACAGAGAAGAAACTTCTTGTAGTAGTCTATGCCTTTGCGAAGTTCCGGGCTTATTTTCTAGGAGCCAAGGTGGTGGACCACACTGACCACGCAGCCTTGAGATATTTGATGGTGAAAAAGGATGCAAAACCAAGGTTGATTAGATGGGTGTTGCTACTTAAGAATTTGATTTTGATGTAAAGGATCGTAAGGGCTGTGAGAACCAAGTTGCAGACCATCTATCTAGACTTAAGGGAAAGGAAACAACCGAAGATGAACTTGAGATTAATGATGTATTTCTAGATAAAGAAATCTTAGCTGTTGTGCTTGAAAAGATACCTTGGTATGCAGATTTCGCTAATTATGTGGTGAGTGAAGTGGTTCGTAAAATCTTTCTTTTCATCAAAGAAAGAAATTTCTTCATGATGTGGCTCATTACTTTTGGAATGAACCATATCTGTTTTGATGGTGTGCGGATGGAATTATTAGGCGGTGCATCCCCGAAGTATATATGTTAAGTATACAATAAGTAAGTCATGTTTCCCCAGTTTGAGGTCACCATGCAGGTGATTGTACTTCCCGAAAAGTCCTCCAAAGCAGCTACTATTGGCCCAACTTGTTCAAGGATACTTATGAGTTCGTGAATAGATGTGACCAATGTCAAAGACAAGGGTCCATCTCAAAGCACCATGAGATGCCAATGTATAAAATGCTGGAGGTAGAATTATTTGATGTCTGGGGGAATTGATTTCATGGGGCCCTTCGTGAGTTCATTTGGGATAAAGTACATATTAGTTGTGGTTGACTACGTGTCAAAATAGGCCGAGGCCATGGCTCTGGTGGATAATGAAGAAAAACAGGTTGTTGTATTCTTAAAGAGAAACATCTTCTCTCGCTTTGAGGTACCACACACTAGCATAAGCAATGGAGGATCACACTTTTGCAACAAGTTATTCAGAGCCACCTTGGCAAAATATAGAGTCAAGCAACATAAGGTGGCTACCCCATACCACCCACAGACCAGTGGGCAGGAGGAAATCTTTAATCGAGAAATCAAAGTCATCCTTGCCAAGACTGTAAATACTAGCAGGAAAGATTGGTCTAGAAAGATGGATTATGCCTTATGGGCATCTAGAACAATGTTCAAGACACCAATTGTCATGTCACCATACCAATTGGTTTATGAAAAGGCGTGTCATTTGCCGATTGAATTGGAGCATAAAGCACTGTGGGCACTGAAGTGGCTTAATATAAACTGGAATGAGGCAGCGAATATGAGATTGGGGTAGCTCAATGAGATGGATGAGTTCTGTCTTAGAGCTTATAAAAGAGATGACTTGTACAAAGAAAGAATGAAGAAGTACCATGACTGCAGAATTGAAAAGCAAAATTTTTAGAAAGGTGACTTGGTGCTCCTCTTCAACTCCCAACTCAAGATGTTCCCAGGTAAGCTTAAATCAAAATGGTCAGGCCCATTCCAAGCTAATCAAGTCTACTCGTTTGGAGTGGTTGAACTTCCAAACGAAGAAGGAAGTATCTTTAAAGTGAATGGGTAACGACTGAAGTTTTATATCGGTCCAATGGACTCGATAAAGTGAATAGCCAATATCTATCTCGATGAAGTCTAAGTAATCGAGATGAATTCGTTGTACCGCGACATTAAATCAGGCGCTAGTGGGAGGCGACCCACCAAATGTTGTTATAACTTAGCTAAAGTTCTTTTATTGGTTTCTTTTTGTGTAATCTGATGTCTTTGTGAGGTGTGCAGGAATAAAAAAATAGGAAAGAACGGAGTTTCACAGTTGTACAGAGGTTTACAAAGTTACAGATGGACCATCAAGATTTCGATGGACCGACGCTCGTACTGCCAAAGCCATGCCAAAAAGTTGAATGTACTAGATAAGGCTCGATGGTCGATTTGGCGGACCGTCGCAAACCTGGTGGACCGTCACTTCTTCCGTCAACCTGAGGCTGAGAATTTGAGTTTCTGGAAGGAGTTGACAGGCAGCTCAATGGACCATCACGGAATTGATGGACCGTCAGTGTGACCGTCATAAAATAGCCTGGGAGGTACACCTCTGGTAAGACCTGACGGTCAACCTGGCGGACTGGTTGACCATCGGGTTAACCGTCAAGTTAACCCTAGTCATGGGTCAGGTCGGGTTAAGTCGGATGCCTATTTAAGTGACCTGTGCTTGACCCACAAGATCTTAAAGAGATAAAATAGGGCGGTTATATACGTTGTAACCTTTTCAAATTCTAAAAACTGTCTAACTCCCTTGGATTCATAGAATCTGAAGGCAGTTACTCCCTCTGGGACTCTCTAACCTCTTTCTTCCCCTCTATTTAAACAAGTCTCTTCCCTTCTTTTCTCCTCATCACAACAACAGAAGAAATCACACGTTAAAGTGTTAAGTAAATTTTCTTTCTGAAGTGAAAGCAACTAGAGTGAGACTTCTGCATCATCAAGGTATGATTTTAACTCATTTTCTTGCTTCTCCAAAGTGAAAAACATAATTGACATAGTGTGGGATGTAAAATTTCATCTTGTCTCCTTCTGTGGATTAAATTGTTGATGTTCTAATTTCTGAACTTTGGTATATGCTGTTTGGGTAAAGTCTGAGTAACCCACATGTTTAGACTAGAAAAATGTGTGTGAGAAAACATGAAATCACTATTTTTTCTATGCTAAAAATCAAATAAGGTATACCATCTATTCAAAAAAATGCCAAAAAAAGTTTGAAATTAAAAATGGGGACTGACGGTCACCTTGACAGACTGTCGAATCTGTGACGGCCCATCAGGTTGGCTGTCACAAATGTCCAAGGAAAGTTGCTTTCTTGATAAGCTGAAACGGACAACTTGGCGGACCATCAGTGACCTGATGGACTGCCAGTTCGACTGTTGCAAAGCCCTAAAAATCAGAACTCACTGGATAAAGCCTGACGGCACAACCGGCGAACCGTCGCATCATCAACGACCCGTCAGTGTAACCGTTAAGCCAATGTTTATTACTGTTTTTTCAGATTTTTTGTTTTGTAATTGAATCCATACTTCTTTTTCAGGCACCATGGCATGAAAAATCCCATTGACTAGAGGCGGTGGTCGGGCAACAGGCAGAGGCAAACCTTCCAGGAGCAAGGAGCCTTCAACAATCACCAAAGGGATTGGACACTTCCTACACTCTTCCAGTCTGAAGAGGAGAGGTAAAGTAGCAACAACACCACTAGCTCGAGCCCTGATGAGGATAGGGTAGTCACATCTTGCCCCAATCCAGTTGGGGCCAAAACTGAGGCTTCCAATATAGAGGCACAAACTGAAGCAGACGATGTTGAGACTAAAACTAAGGATACCAACTTGATCAGACGTAAGGATCCTCAAATTAGATAGGCCGTTAGATGGAAACTCAATGGAGCAAGGGACAAATTTTATGATGGCTTGGTACCAACAGGAAGTAGGCTAGTCAAAAGGCTATTTGCTGAGGAGAATCAGATTGTAACGATGGAGCTGCACGAGTATCCTGATTTAGATCTTCATTTTAATGAGTACTAACTAGAATGGATGAGCAAACCCTCAGGATCATATCAGTCGAATATGGTAAGGGAATTCTTTGCTAACTATTTGGTATTGGCAAAAAAAGATGTTCAAAAGGGTTCGAAGATTTTCGATCTCCTGAATAGGGAATCTATGTCAGTTCGTGGAGTTACTATTGATATATCAGCCCGAACCATCAACAAGATACTGTTTAAGCTAGATTATGAAGCCCCACCTACTATTCCAGAACTAGAGTATCGACTGCGTAATGCATCTGCCCAAAGATCCTAGTTGGGTAGAGTGTTAAATGATGAGGGTAATCCTTTATGGGATATAAACCTACGTGAGCTCAAAGCAAAGTCATCCCTTAGCTTCAGAGCTAAATTTTGGTGGGCTGTGGTCCGATTAAGACTTATGCCAATGAAAGGTGATGCTAATCTGGATATTCACCGAGCTGTACTTGTTGCTAGTTTACTGTCAGGATTGAAGATTGATTTCAGTCAGATCATTACCGATGAGTTGTTTGTGAGAGTGCATAAGGTGGCCAGGCTCTACCATTTCCATGCTTAATCACCGAATTATGCAGGTAGGCAGGTGTGTCTCTAATTCGTGGGGTGGATAATGAGGTTCGTACGACACATAGGCAGGACAATAAGAAGTCCAAGGATGATTCAAACTTCAAAATGAGGGTCACCAAACCACTAGCCTATCAAACTCAGTCTGCACCAGCCCCAGATACTTCAGAGATTCCAACAGGTATGCCATTACTGATTACCACTTATGTACCCCCTGATTATGTGTTATCAAGTGTATCTACAGGGTCAGAATCTACACTACCAATGGGTGGGGCAGAATTTGTAGAATATAGGTTGACACAGGAAAATTTCGCCTTGTCTGTGAAAGTGCAAAAGAAATTCAAAAGGCAGCTTGGCACTTAGGCTACATAATTTAAGCCTTTTGTTGACAGAATTGTAGCTGAGGCAATTCGTCCTTTACAAGACATTTAGATGAGGATTGATATAAGAATAATGACCGCCTTAGCTTTTGACGACATCATTCGAAGTCACAATGTGAAGAATCAAGCTTTGGTCACATGGAGGGCATGGGATCATACTTGGAGGGGATGTTTTTAGCCTACCATTGACCAAACCCAAGTGTGGAAGATTGATTGGAGCCTAGAAGACTTAAGGACTCTCGAATTTGGACCACCTTTGTTGGTTCACGGTTTTGGTGCCTTTACTAAGGGCATTTCGGTCACTTAGCCTAAGGGGCATTTTGGACAATTCATATTGTCTTCCAACACACCAAGTCCGCCCCTCTCATTAAGGGTAATATGGCCTTTTTGTCTTCTTTTGTAATACACTATAAATAGGCCCCTTAGTCTTATTTTCACTTAGTTTTTAGTTGATGAGAAAAATGAGATTTTGAGACTCTTAAAATCCTCTCTCTTGAGAGTAGACCAACTTAGTGTAATTCTAGTATAGGGCTTGGAAAAGCTAACATTGTTCTTTGCTTGGAAACGGTAGATCTTGAGGCGAGTTCGTTCCCTTGGTGGTCACCGTAAGAGTGTGGTTTTGATTGTTACATTCATTAGGGGTTTTTGAGTTTAATATACTCTTTAGTTCTTAATCTTGTAATAATCTTGGTCTCACTATCTATCTTTATTTTTCTTGCAATCGTGTATGTGTTGTTGTAGTGGACTGTTTTGGGCCTTCGTTGGATCCGAAACTTGTATTGTTGTTGTACATCTTGTTCATCACGTTTTGTAGCTGTTTTGGTGTTGAAATACACCCTTGTATCTTGTATTCTTGTTGTTGGTAGCGAATCCGAGAGTGGTCTCCATCTTGGTCCTCAAATCCTTAAGATTAGTGGACTGATTTGGGGTTGTTTCGTGCTTCCCTTGCCGATCTTGTATCATTTGGTATCTAAGCATGGCTTGATCTTGTTCCTACAAGATCAATCTTGGGCTTTCTTGTTAAAAAAAAAAAAAAAGGGAAAACTGAAATTTCCAGAAAAATAGCAATCTGTCCGTGTTTGTGTTCTTGGCCAAAATCGTGTTCTTGTTGTGTCTTGGCCGAGATTTATTGTTGTATGTCTAGATCTAATAGTGTTCTTGTTTGTTTTGTTGTTCCTAGTGTTAGTTTTCTTGTCCACTAACACTTTGAGTCTAGATCTAAACTTGAGCTTGAACTTGTTGAAAGGTTGTTGTGAACATAAGCTTGGCCATTGTGGTGGACTGTTTTGGCCTTGTGGTTTTCATCTTGTTGTTGTTATAAGCTTGGCCACGTGATATTGTTGTTAATTGGTGGATTGAAAACCATTTTGTTGAAGTTGTAGTTGTCTTGGCCAAGTGTTGGAGATATTGTTATTGTGGATTGGAGTTGGCCGTGTGAAAAATTGTTGGTGTTCTTGAAGATTATTGTTGTAGTTCTTGTTGTTGTTGTTGTTGTTCTTGATGTTCATCACCACCTTCATATATTGTTGAAGATAAAGTGAATGCTAAATCCAAAAAGTTGAAGGAAAAAGGTGTATTATTTGTTAGTCTTGAAAGACCCTACAACCAACAAAGACCTATCAATCAAGTCTCAACCACTTTCCAACACTTTTCCATGATTTACGGATCCATGTTTTAAGGAGAAGTACAATAAAGTCAAGTCTTGAAAACTTGAAATTGAAAAGGGCTCCAAGACTTGTTTGAATTTCCCTCCTTAAACAAATTCCACCAAAGTCCAAATTGAAAAATTGACCAAGACTTGAAGTTGGACAACAAAAGTTGTGTGGGACCGAAACCAATACGGACTGCCATGTCATCACTGCTACTGTTCACGCAATATTTCCGAGCTCAAAATTTTAGATTCTTAGTTTCATCTTATTGTTTCATTAGTTTCATGTCTTGATTCTAGAATTAATTAACAACTAGTAATCACCTACTTAGTTGTAGATTAATTATTGAATCCGTTTCTTCGTGTCTTCGTTGTTTGTGTGCTTTTCTCATTTTTAACTCGTAGTAACATCTTTGTTTCAAGTTCGTAAGTAGATTTTGTGTTGTGTCTTGAGTCGATCAAACAAGAATATATTCCGGCCGCCAAGTAGAATTGACATCCTATTGACTACCGGAGTATAAGCAACTTTCAATATTCGCCGCTCCAATTGTGAGAATCCCAAAGGTGAGTGTATCGAGTGTTGTTGAGGAGCTTTACTACTAATCTTGTTTGTTCATTTTGTAGGTTTAAAGGGTGATATAAGGGGAACATGACTTCGATAGACGGGGATTATTGTGACTACAATATGGGAGACTATGATTGTAGTGAGGGTTTTTATGGCTACGAAGTTGAGGGAGATTGCGGAGGCTATGAAAATAGCCATACTCGAGACTTGGGCAGATTTGAAAGTTACTGTTTTAAGGGAGAAAATGAGGTGAATGAAGTGCCTAGTGCTTATGGTAACTTTGGAGATGATGTAGGACCTAGTGATGGATCTTGTGATGATGTTGGGGCATGTGAGGAGTCATACACTTCTTACTCCGAACCTAGATTTGGTGTTAGGTATAACCCTTTTGTTCGCAAAACTTATGAGAGCTATGATGAGGGTACACGTGAGGAGTGTGAAGATCCATATTCTCCACCTTTTAGTACTTCTTATCAAAGTCGATATAGTGTGAATGGTTATACTAGCTCTAGTGGAGGTTGTCCAATGAGAAGAAGAGGGTATGCATCTCCAAAACTAAGGGGTACTCGTATGCCTTACAATGTTGAACCAAGAAGGAGTGTACACTCCGGAAAGGTGACCATGTGTGGTATACCGGGCTGCCACATTGAGCTAAATGATAGGTACCATAGAAACTACATCGTTCCATCCATGGTTGACTACTTGGGGTTGTTTCGTGAGCCTTTTCTTGTTCCATACTTCTTGGACGGGTTTAAGGTTACCGAGAGGGTCAAGGTTGTCTTCTCCCAATTTGAATACCATGAGGAGGTGTGGTGCGATATTCTTCCATTGCCATACGGTCATGTATGCTTAGGTGCTGATTGGTTTGCACAACATAGAGTTCCAAACGTGCAACATTGGCCAAATATTGTAAGAGATCAATGGGGGAATCGCCTCATGACTTACTTGCTGCCCAAGCCACGAAGAGAAATGCCTACCTACTCCAATTCGAATTATTATGAGAAACAAAGGATTGAGAGGAGTAAGGGAGTGAAAGGTGGTAATCCGAGAGTGGAAAAAGGAGAGGTAGTGTGGAGCGAAGTGAGGGGATTACCACCAAGCCATTCTAACATTGGTTGTCCTTCTATTTCTAAGGACATTTGTGTAGGTACCAACATGGCAAGCAAAGAAGAACAATGCCAAAAGGAAGTTGCTGCCCAAGCTTTTGGAGGGCCTTCACACCATGACAAAGAAGAATCTACTCAAGGACTTCAAGGTAAAATTGCTAACTCTTACACTTTTGTACATGTGAATGATAATTGTGCGGCTAGTAGCCCATTGAGTGTGAGTTGTAGCTTACCTATATGTGAGTCTATTGTTTCTTTGCCACTTGATGATGATGTACATATTGTGAGTGTGGATACACTAGTTGATCCTATTGATAACGAAATTGACTCCGCTTGTGAGATCAATTTATGTCCACCTAGTGTTGAAGCCTATGTGTTGAAGGGAAGTACATCGTCTTGTGTAATGGGTGTTGATCAACTTGTTCGTGAAAACTATCCACCACTTGAGTATGTGTGTGATGTGCTTAATAGGACTCAAGTGAGTGAAATATTTGAAAATATTGGTCAACAAGGTGAGAATGAACCCGAGAGCTTTTCTTGGGGTAATATTGTGTTTGAAACATCCTTGAAACTTGATATTGATTATTTAGAGAGTGAGGAGCTTGCTTGTTCCAAATCTGTCCGTGAGGTAGATCACACTCTTTTTAGGTATAATGTCTTGTTTGAAGATGATTTAAACACTCCTAATGAACCTAGTGGTGAAAATGATGGTATAGCTTGCCTTGGAAGCTATAGCCTATATGCTAACCCACTATGGTGTGACAACATTCTTCCTAAAGAGGGAAAACTCATCTTGGAAGATGAGAGTACTCCTAAGGGTAAGGAATGTGTAGTTGCGGAAGCTACTTCTTCTTCTACTTTGTGTGATTTCATTGTTGAGAGTACTCATGGTGTTTATTGGGAAACTAGTAGTGAGTACACACATGAGAGCACCTTAGTAGAAGTCGATTTGAGTGATACGTTTCTCTACTCTCTATTTTCTTTGGATGATATGTATGTTATTATAAAGAGTATATCATTTAGTTTGGGTGTAGACCACGGGAAAGGGAAGTGTTGTCGAGACCCGTGTCTATGGCCACTTTTCCCATTTGACCCCGGTGCCAAATTTAGACATGGTGATGTTGGTGCACCAAACTTGTTGCTTGGTCTATATGACAAGCAAAGTGTTACTCTTGATGTACCCTATAACCAAACCCTTTGTACATCTTTTATTGAGTTTTAATATTCCTTTCAAAGGATTCTTGGTTATATTGCAAATATGTGCAACCTTGGCATGTTGAGATGATTTGTTATGCTAACCCTAACCCTCATGCCATGAGGAGTTTGCAATTGTGTGTCCTCTTTTCAGTTTTGCAAGGTTTGGATTCGAGGTCGAATCCTTTTCAAGAAGAGGAGGATGATATAAGAATAATGACCGCCTTAGCTTTTGACGACATCATTCGAAGTCACAATGTGAAGAATCAAGCTTTGGTGACATGGAGGGCATGGGATCATACTTGGAGGGGATGTTTTTAGCCTACCATTGACCAAACCCAAGTGTGGATGATTGATTGGAGCCTAGAAGACTTAAGGACTCTCGAATTTGGACCACCTTTGTTGGTTCACGGTTTTGGTGCCTTTACTAAGGGCATTTCGGTCACTTAGCCTAAGGGGCATTTTGGACAATTCATATTGTCTTCCAACACACCAAGGCCGCCCCTCTCATTAAGGGTAATATGGTCTTTTTGTCTTCTTTTGTAATACACTATAAATAGGCCCCTTAGTCTTATTTTCACTTAGTTTTTAGTTGATGAGAAAAATGAGATTTTGAGACTCTTAAAATCCTCTCTCTTGAGAGTAGACCAACTTAGTGTAATTCTAGTATAGGGCTTGGAAAAGCTAACATTGTTCTTTGCTTGGAAACGGTAGATCTTGAGGCGAGTTCGTTCCCTTGGTGGTCACCGTAAGAGTGTGGTTTTGATTGTTACATTCATTAGGGGTTTTTGAGTTTAATATACTCTTTAGTTCTTAATCTTGTAATAATCTTGGTCTCACTATCTATCTTTATTTTTCTTGCAATCGTGTATGTGTTGTTGTAGTGGACTGTTTTGGGCCTTCGTTGGATCCGAAACTTGTATTGTTGTTGTACATCTTGTTCATCACGTTTTGTAGCTGTTTTGGTGTTGAAATACACCCTTGTATCTTGTATTCTTGTTGTTGGTAGCGAATCCGAGAGTGGTCTCCATCTTGGTCCTCAAATCCTTAAGATTAGTGGACTGATTTGGGGTTGTTTCGTGCTTCCCTTGCCGATCTTGTATCAAGGATGGATTATATGGAAGAGAGAATCACTATCTATTCCGGACTTGGCAAGGTTTATGGTAGAGTTTAAAATAGCACAGGCTGACATCGAAGAGTTAAAGAGAAGGTAGCCATACCAACCCACTTTTTATCTAGCCTTAGTAATGAGTGATGATGAAGAAGAAATTATTGATCTGATAGGGAGACTCATGAAAGATAAAGGAAAGTAGCAAACAGATGAACGTGCTTAAAGGAAAGCTAAAAAGAGAAAAAGAAGTGAAGGCATGACACTAGAGGAACAAGAGCAACATGATTTGAGAAAAGCTAGTAGAAGATCAAGAAGGGATGAAAAGACAACAAGGAAGAGGGTTAAAGATGAAGCAGCTAAAGTATCTACCAGTTCCTCCCCAGTTAAGGGGCACACTTTAGACCCAGTCTGGAATGTTATACCTCCGATTCTGTAGAGAGAGTTTTTGAGTACCCCCACCACCATGGGGGTCAACATTACACCAGGTGAGGATGCTAGATCCTTACCACACTTCACAAATGCCTCAGATAAATAAGAGGCAATACAAGTATACCCACTCCTTTATAATTTTATTTGATGCTTTGAGGACAATGTATGTATTTTTTTTAGGGGGTGGTGTACTTGTACCATGGGGGATTGTGTTGCCGTATTTTTTTTATCCCATGTGCTATCTAGGATAATCGACATGTCTAGGACTATGTTTAAGTTTGCATTTTCTTTTCTTTTCTAGGATTACCTTTAGGCTTGCATTTTCCTTTCTTAAATCTTGTTCTGTTGTTAATGTTGGTCTATGAAATAAAAGTGCCATTTCTGTTAGTACCTTGTTGTAAATATGGATAATGAATGATGTTGGTATTAAGCTAGGACTATGTTCATACGACTGTCTTCTTTTGTCTTCTAGTATATGTTATCAACTGTTAATGAATCTGTAGTCGGCATTAACTTGTAAAATGTGCATGGCATGTGATGTAGATCTTAGGAATAGTAGAATGAGTATGACTCAGTTTCTTGTGCGTGCGAGTATTTGTATTAATTTTTACTTAGTATAGTACCTAGAACTTGCCTGGTTCAATTGATTCTATGTTGTTGTTGATGAAATAAGAGATGATAGAAGGCCTCCTTGTGATTTTAGTCCACTTAGGCAAAATAATTAACCACACCAAAATAATTCTACACTTTTGAACCCTTCTTTGAGCCTATGTTAATTCTTTTTCTTCATCACCAATTACTCTAGTTAACTCTCTTTAAGTTGTTAAAAATTAACTCTGGCCCTAGCCTAATAGTGGGCATTGTGAACCTAGACTTAGGCAAAACACTTAAGTTGAGAGTGGCTATTGTCCAAGCTGTTAGTTGTCTAAGGGAAAGTTGGTTTAGAGCATGATTTAGAGTGGTCTACCCAAGACATTGTGTACCATGACATATTACATCAGCATAAGTTGAGGGTGGCTGATGCTTGTGTATGTGTATATATATATATAAAGAGAAAAAAAAGAAAAAAAGGGTGAATAAGCTAGTTCAGAAGTTGTATTGGTAGGAAGAACTTAAGGGCAAAGATAGTTAAATCCTAGTATTGGGTCACTTGTTTCCCAGAAGTCCTTCCTTACCTAACCCGAAGCCTCATTACAAGCCTAAGAAAGACCTGTTTGATCTTGGTGACTCAACTATAAGGGAGCGTTAGATGATAAGGGCAAGCCTATGGGTATGTGTACTATGTTTATAACTTCCTTAACGAATGTGAGTATTTTGATTTGTATCCATAAAATAAAATGAGTGGTGGATTTCCTTGACTGTGAGGGATACCTGAGTCACACTTAATTTGGCTGATCTCTGTAGATTCTTGTATCCATGTTTGTGTATATGTATTGATTGTGAAATAATGCCACTTATGGACTCTGATATGTTGAGGCATATAAGTAGGAGGATAAGTGAATGGTTGTGTGAAAACTGGTTCAGCAAGTTAAATGCATGTCATTTTATTGCTCATATTTGTAATCTGGTGCTGAGTTACTTGAGGACAAACAATTATCCTAAGTTGAGGGTATTGATGCTCAGCTTTTGATGGAACATTTGCATTTTTTTCTCAGGAAAATTGTGAGTTTTCAAGAAACTAAAGTTGTATTTAATAGTGGATTTGAGTGATTTCAGGTTTAGGAGTCAGCTGAAGGAGAAAACTCAGGAAAACAATAGAAAAAGGTCAATGACAGCCCCAAATGCCGGACCGTCAGTCATACGATGGATCGCCAGGCAGACTGTCAGAGCTAAACATATGGTTCCAGCTGGAAGACCTATCCGACGGCCCAAGTGGCAGATCGTCAAGCTTGCAGCAGACCGCCAACTTGGCCGTCAAACTTAAGAAGAATGCAAGATTTCAGAAGCTCGAATGACGGACCATGCGATGGACCATCGTACCATCAATGGTCCACCAAAGTAGCCATCAGGCTTAAGCAGAAAATGACATCCTGGGACACTCAGCGATGGTCCATGTGATAGACCTTCAGTTGGACCATCAGTTGGACCGTCACTTTGGACGGACCGTCAGTTGGACCGTCACTTTAGACGCGGGTTTTATAATTTTGAATTTTAAATCCTTTTTTACTAGGAACATATAAATAGCCAGTTTTAGGTTTTATTGGTTACCTTATCTTTGATTAGGGTATTCCATACTGAAAATACATTGTTACATAGTTTGTCTCTAAGATTCATTGGAGATTTGTGGATCTAGATTCCTTTATCATATTTTCTATTGAAGATTGAAGAACAACAATTGTGACTTTTGTAAGTAAACTTTGAATTAATTTATGAATAACACAATGATTTTTTCTCTTTCTTGGGTGGAAATGTGTGGCTAAGATCCCATAACTAGGGTTATGGGAGCCTTGATGTGTAAAGCTGATTGTGGGTTGTGACTCTAGTAGATTCCCATGAGTAATTGATATTGCATAAACTCTTCTTCACTTTAATGACTTTTCTTGGTTGCAAATTTGAAAAGTGATCCCAAGAACAACACTTGTTCAAATAGAAAAGTTCTTGTTGGGAAAAGAAAGGGTTTACTTAAATGTAAAGGCTTTAACTTTTAGATAGAGGGTAGATGCCTTAACCGAATCAACCTATGTGAGAATATAGTTGAATTAATAATATGTTCATTAAGTTTGAAAGAATTAAGGGATAAGTTACTCATTTAGGTTGAGAAACTAATGGGTAAACCATAGAATTCAATTACTCTTAGTATAAGAATAGTTCATTGGGAATCCAAAATAGTTCACAACCCTAGCTGCTTAAGCATCTTGGTAACCTTAACTCTAGTTTGATTTCTCTTACTGAATTACTCTTTGCAATACTATCAATATGTGGATTACTCTTTGTGACAAACATTTGACTAGAATTGATAAATCTAAATCCCCCTCTATTCTGAAACCTTCGATCAATAGTCTAGTAACAACCACAATACTTAGTGAACACAATATTCCCTGTGGGATTCGACACCCAACCCTATTGGGTTCTATATTTGACATTGACCACTTACACTCTCTGATACAAAATCAAACCAACAACACCAAGAGCTTCAAGTAGGCTCGGATTCCAGTCCAACAACACAAGAACAACAAGAGAGATAACAATGCTAGTGAATCGAAAAGAGCCCCACACGGCTTCACTAGACTTTAAGATAACAAAATCAACAACAACAACAAGATAAAGAAAGATAGATAACTTGACATATAACATTCAAGAAACTAAGAACCCTAACATCAAGAGAGGACCCTAAGTCTAATGAATATAAACACCAAGTTCTTACGAGGACCAAGAGGCACTCAACGACCTCAAAACCCTTGTTTCTAGCCAAAGAGACAACACAAGTATCCCTCTACTTGTGGGATAATTGGGGCGGCTTCTAAGAGTGAGAGAGAGAGTGAAATGTTTAGTGTTTTTAGGTTACAAAAATCAGCATTCAAAAACTCAGAAATAACTCTCTAACATGTTCTATTTATACTACAAACAAAAGGGGTAAAATGACCCATCCGCCCTTGCTTCTTGTGACAACCTTGAAGAGTAGTTTATTACACATTAAGACCTCTCTTCACACATAAAAACGTTTAGGTCCTTGGTTGGTTCAATCACCAACTCACACACGGCCATTTGCATGAACAAGGCTTGAAGTTCTTGTAATTCCCGAGCTTGGCTTCGTGTGAAAGGCCGTGTACCTGTGGAGGATGCCCCAACCGTATCATCCTCTCCATCTTGAGAGGAATTTGACCTCAAATTCAGCATTTGGTCATCTTCAACCTCATCCACGAGGGAGAGATCACCAACGTTGAAAGTGTTGTGCACTTGATATTCCGGTGGAAGGTCAATCTTGTAGGCGTTGTCATTGATTCTCTCAAGTACTTGGAAAGGGCCATCACCCCTTGGCAGCAATTTGGACTTCCTTTGAGCTGGAAACCGATCCTTTCGAAGATGCACCCACACCCAATCTCCGGGTTCAAGCACAAGCCTTCTTCTCCCTTTGTTTACCCTTTTTGCAACCTCTTGGTTCTTCTTTTCAAGCTTGATCCGCACCGTCTCATGCATTTTCTTCATTGCCTCGGCTCTTTTATTTCCATCTAAGCTGGTCATGAGATCACTAGACAAAGGAGTGAGATCTAAAGGGGTAAGGGGATTCAGGCCGTAAACACATTTAAAGGGAGTCATTCCCGTGCTCGAATGTATTACCCGGTTGTATGCAAATTCCACCAAGGGTAGGTGATCTTCCCATGAAGTCAGTTTACCCTTAACCATAGAACGTAGCATAGACCCTAAGGTTCTATTTACTACCTTCGTTTGGCTATCGGTTTGTGGGTGGCAAGACGTGGAGAAAAGTAACTTCGTTCCAAGCCTACCCCACATGGACTTCCAAAAGAGACTTAGGAACTTGGAGTCCCTATCGCTCACAATAGTCCTCGGTACCCCGTGAATCTTTACAACATGTTCAACAAATAATGAATCTACACTACGAGCATCCTCGGTTTTAGCACATGGAATAAAATGAGCTATTTTAGAGAATCTATCAACAATAACAAAAATGCTATCTCGACCCTTTCTAGTCCTTGGCAGCCCCAAAACAAAATCCATCGAAATGTCCAACCAAGGTCTAAGGGAAGTAGGGAGTGGGGTGTATAATCCTTGAGGTAGGAGACGAGATTTCGCACTCCGGCAGGCCACGCATTGACTACAAATTTTAGCGACGTCTTTGCGCATTTTGGGCCAATAGAAGTTTTCCTCTAAGATTCCGAGGGTCTTGTCTACCCCAAAGTGTCCCATGAGGCCTCCGTCATGGGCCTCCCTCACAAATAATTCCCTCCAAGAACTAGAAGGAACACACAACCTCCTCCCTTTGAACAAATACCCATCGAACCGAGAGTAGGAGGAATGGTCATTCTCCTTAAGCCAACGGTCCCTTCCCCACTCTTCACATTCCCTAAAAATAGGAGCAAAGGTAGGATCCTCGGGATACAACAACAGCAAGCTCTCAAAACCCATCAATTTCGAAGACAAGGTAGCAACAAGCACATGCATCCTAGACAAGGCATCGGCAACAACATTTTCCTTTCCTCTTTTGTAATGAATTACATAAGGGAAAGTCTCGATGAACTCAATCCACTTAGCATGACGCCTATTCAACTTGTCTTGGCTCTTAAGGTGTTTCAACGACTCATGATCCGTTCGTATCACAAACTCCTTAGGCCACAAATAATGTTGCCAATTTCCCAAAGCTCTAACAAGGGCGTACAACTCCAAATCATAAGTTGAGTAATTAAGAGTTGCCCCTTTGAGCTTTTCACTGAAATAAGCAACGGGCTTACCTTCTTGCATCAAAACAGCCCCGATGCCAACCTTACTAGCATCACACTCTACTTCAAACATCTTATCAAAATCGGGCAATTGCAATAAAGGCGCCGAGATGAGCGTAGCTTTCAAGGCCTCAAAAGCCCTAGCTTGCTCATCACCCCATTTAAAAGGTCCGTCCTTCCTAATTACCTCGTTCAAGGGGGCTGCTATGGAACTAAATCCTTTGACAAACCTCCTATAAAAGCTTGCCAACCCGTGGAAACTTCGGATTTCTCCAATAGTTTTAGGGGTCGGCCAACTTCGAATAGAGTCTATCTTGGAATCGTCCACTTCCACACCCCTTGAGCTCACGACAAACCCCAAGAATATAACCTTATCAACACCAAAAGAACACTTCTCCATGTTGGCATACAGCTTCTCCTTTCGGAGCACATCAAACACACATCTCAAATGCATTACATGATCATCAATAGATTTACTATATACCAACACATCATCAAAGTAAACCACCATAAACTTTCCAATATAAGGCTTCATTACATGATTCATTAGCCTCATAAAGGTGCTAGGAGCATTGGTAAGGCCGAAGGGCATGACCAGCCACTCATATAGACCGAATTTGGTCTTGAATGCGGTCTTCCACTCATCACCGGGTTGCATGCGAATTTGGTGATAGCCACTCCTAAGGTCCACTTTAGAAAACAAAAAAGATCCGTGGAGCTCATCTAACATATCATCTAGTCTAGGGATTGGATGACGATACCTTATAGTGATTTTGTTGATGGCTCTACAATCGACGCACATGCGCCAAGTTCCGTCCTTCTTCGGTACCAAAAGCACCGGAACAGCACACGGACTCATGCTTTCCTTGATGTATCCCTTGTTGAGAAGCTCCTCAACTTGTCTTTCAAGCTCCTTAGTGTCCATGGGATTGCTCCTATAGGCCGGTTTGTTTGGAAGTTGTGAACCCGGCACCAAATCAATTTGGTGCTCAATTCCCCGAAGTGGGGGCAATCCATGCGAAGTTCTTGAGGAAATACATCTTCATACTCCTGCAACACACAAGAAATCAAAGGGGAAATGGAAGAATTAGAGGGATTAGTATTAAAACAATGGGCCAAAAGTAACATCGGCTTGTTTTCATCATGGTCCACGAAGAGTTCTTTCCTCCTAGCCAACATCACTACGTTTTCCATCTCCCTTGTCGCTGGGACAGCCTCGGATGTCCCTACTTCCTCACCTACGGCATTCCCCCCCTTTTCTCTCTTTTCGGAATCCTTCTCCTTTCCCTTCAACTCTCTCATCTTTTGATGCCACTCATTTACTTGGGAGGGTGAAAGAGGATGAAGTGTGACCTTTCGGCCATCCTTCTCAAGCGTATACCGGTTGGACCTCCCATCGTGTTTAGTAGACCTATCATATTGCCATGGTCTACCTAACAACAAGTTACATGCTTGCATTGGGATCACGTCACAAAGCACCTCATCGTGGTAGTTTCCCACCTTAAACCGAACCACACATTGCCTTGTGACCTTTAATTCACCACAATCGTTCAACCATTGTAGCTTGTAAGGACTAGTGTGTAGTGTAGTTGGTAGCTTCAAGAAATTTACCATAGCATGGCTCGCAACATTTGTACAACTACCACTATCAATCACCAAGGTGCACACACTCCCCTTTACAAGACACTTAGTATGGAATAGATTTTCCCTTTGACTCGGGTCATCTATCGCCTTACTAATCATGACACGTCTAACCACAAAGTTTGGAACCACACACTCCCCTTCTTGTGGATAGACATCTTCACTACCATCTACTTCATCATCATTCGGCCCATTTTCAGCTCCCTCTCCATCTTGAGGCTCGGCCTCATCCTCCCCCCTTTCGGAAACCACCTCCTCACCAAGGTAGTACACTTTCCCTTCTCGTAGGATCACATTGTGCCGGTTCAGACATTCATTGGCCTTATGCCCCCAACCTTGGCACTTGAAGCATTGGAACCCCTTTGGGTTGGGATATTTGTGAGCCTCCGGTTTCGGAGGGAATTTAGGGACTGTTTTGGACTCGGGCAGCTTCGTAGGGGCGGGTTGGTCCTTGTTTTTGGGTCAACCCGAGGGGGTTTGTACCCTTGCCTTGAAGGATGATCTCTCCTTAAGTTCCCTTTCAATCTCAAGGGCCGCTTGGAATATACCATCAATGGTTTCAAATCGGTGAAGGGTCAAATGAGTGGAGATCTCTTTGTTCAACCCACACTTGAACCGGATGATGTCGTGACTGATTTGCTCCCCACGATGATCAAGTTTCAACATGAGTTGTTGGAACTCGTCAAAATAGGCCATCACACTCTTGCCTCCTTGCCGCAAGCCATATAATCTAGCAAGCAACTCATGACGATATCTCTCGGGAAGGTATCGTTGTCTCATCAAATACCTCAACCGAAACCAAGGTGGTGGCTGCCCATCAACTAATTCATTACCAAATCGTTTAACATACTCCCACCAAGTGTTAGCATAGCCCTCGAGGTGAGCTATAGCGTAGCAACTCTTCTTTTCTTCCGAGATGTCATTAACTTGGAAAACTTTGTCACAAGCCGATTCCCAAGTTAAGTAGGTCTCGGGGTCACTTTCACCCTTAAAGATGGGTAGGCTCAACTTGATGGTGTTGATGCCTACGTCTCTCTCTTGGTGTCGGTTTCCCCTATCTCCATACCCCCGGTATCTCCTAGGTTCTCCTCGACCCCCTCTTAACTCCTCCTCCCTCATATAAGCATCATCAAAGGCTCCATCTCCTTCATACTCCTCTCTACCGTATCCTTCAAAGTGGGCTGGTCGGCCTTGGCCGTTTTGATTCGGAGGATTTGGAATTTGCGGTCTTTGGGTTAATGGAGCTTGGAATGGAGGGTTCGGATTTAGTGGAGGTACTTGGCGTCCAAATCCCTCTTGTGGAATTGGAGGGGCTTGGAAATGTAGTGGTCTAGTGGGGTCTCGGTTTGGAGGAAAATTGGTAGTTTGGCTTGCGGTATTTAGTGGAGCTTGGGGTGCATTTAGCATTTGGTGGACTGTTTCGGGGGTGATGGTTGCGAAGGAGGTCCTATCATGACCATTGGTAGATACATGTAGAGGAGTAGAAGGACGAGAGTTCCTTTGACTCTCCACTTGTTCTAATCTCCCACTAATAGTCAACACTTCCCCCTTTATTGCTGCCAAGTCCCCTCTCACGGCCCCAAATTCCGAATTCAACCTTTCAAGTGTCCGGGTAACGGCCTCAAGAGTGACCCTCATTGAATCAAGGGCATTAGTATCCACATTATGAGACGTAGCTCCTTCCATTGTCAAGATATTATCCGCTTTAGTTCACCACAAGTTCGTGTTCCACAAGTGTTGTATAATTGGCTAGTAACCGTGAAATTTTAAGGTATGAGTAAGCTCTTATCCGGAATGGATTCTTGTTTGAAGACTCAAAGAATTCTTGCCGGACTAGAGTCAAAAATCAGCAATTCATTCAAACGAATAAAAGCACTCAAATAATCGTTGACACGAACAAACGGTTCAAGGAACTAGTTGACAACCTAGTAGGAATGTACTAGTTTGTTAATTAGTTCTAGGACCAAGCAAGGGAAACCAAGGATCAACAATTAGCAACCAAAGAGTATCCTAAGTTGAGCTTATAGTGACGTGGCAGCATGCAATGGTTCCACACGTTCTTCTACTCTTTTTTTTTTGTGTGTGTGTTAATATTCACACAACTTGTTATAGTTTGCAAAGTGTTTTGGTGGGAAAAAAATAAAATCTTGTAGTATTTCAACCTTTTCAAACTCAAGAAAGTGAGGTTTGGTTGACTAATCCCACAAAACAAGGCTCCTTGAATTAGGGAAAAGTGATTGACAAGACTAGAAGGTGATGGGTGCAAGTCTTTCACAACAACTTTATAGCTTGTCTTACAACTTGAGCACACAACAAGATGAACAAGTTCAAAAGATGAACACCTCAACAAACTTCATCAACTTCTTTAGCACATAAACACACAACCACCGATTTTTTTTTTCTTTTGGTTATCAACAACATACAACTTTTGGCCACTTCAAGTCACTACACAATGTTCAAGTTTTCAAGCTCAACTTTTGGATCTAGACACCTTAGTGTTGGTGAGAAAGAAACCAACACTAGAAACTTACTAAACAAGCAAAATAACACCTAGATCTAAACATACAATATCATTCTTGGTTTCAACTTTTAATGGACAGATTTTCAGAATTTCTTTTTGGTGTTGTTTGTTTAAGCCGTGAACTAGCCCAAGATGGGTTATGTTGGAACACAACCGGTCTCGCTTTGATACCAAATGATACAAAATCAAACCAACAACACCAAGAGCTTCACAAGTAGGCTCGGATTCCAGTCCAACAACACAAGAACAACAAGAGAGATAACAATGCTAGTGAATCGAAAAGAGCCCCACACGGCTTCACTAGACTTTAAGATAACAAAATCAACAACAACAACAAGATAAAGAAAGATAGATAACTTGACATATAACATTCAAGAAACTAAGAACCCTAACATCAAGAGAGGACCCTAATTCTAATGAATATAAACACCAAGTTCTTACGAGGACCAAGAGGCACTCAACGACCTCAAAACCCTTGTTTCTAGCCAAAGAGACAACACAAGTATCCCTCTACTTGTGAGATAATTGGGGAGGCTTCTAAGAGTGAGAGAGAGAGTGAAATGTTTAGTGTTTTTAGGTTACAAAAATCAGCATTCAAAAACTCAGAAATAACTCTCTAACATGTTCTATTTATACTACAAACAAAAGGGGTAAAATGACCCATCCGCCCTTGCTTCTTTTGCCAACCTTGAAGAGTAGTTTATTACACATTAAGACCTCTCTTCACACATAAAAACGTTTAGGTCCTTGGTTGGTTCAATCACCAACTCACACACGACCATTTGCATGAACAAGGCTTGGAGTTCTTGTAATTCCCGAGCTTGGCTTCGAGTGAAAGGCCGTGTACCTGTGGAGGCTGCCCCAACTTGATACGGTTGGGGCAGCCTCCACAGGTACACGGCCTTTCACTCGAAGCCAAGCTCGGGAATTACAAGAACTCCAAGCCTTGTTCATGCAAATGGTCGTGTGTGAGTTGGTGATTGAACCAACCAAGGACCTAAACGTTTTTATGTGTGAAGAGAGGTCTTAATGTGTAATAAACTACTCTTCAAGGTTGGCACAAGAAGCAAGGGCGGATGGGTCATTTTACCCCTTTTGTTTGTAGTATAAATAGAACATGTTAGAGAGTTATTGCTTAGTTTTTGGAAAGCTGATTTTGTAACCTAAAATACTAAACATTTCGGCTCTCTCTTCCACTCTTAGAAGCCGCCCCTATTATCTCACAAGTAGAGGGATACTTGTGTTGTCTCTTTGGCTAGAAACAAGGGTTTTGAGGTCGTTGAGTGCCTCTTGGTCCTCGTAAGAACTTGGTGTTTATATTCATTAGACTTAGGGTCCTCTCTTGATGTTAGGGTTCTTAGTTTCTTGAATGTTATGTCAAGTTATCTATCTTTCTTTATCTTGTTGTTGTTGTTGATTTTGTTACCTTAAAGTCTAGTGAAGCCGTGTGGGGCTCTTTTCGATTCACTAGCATTGTTATCTATCTTGTTGTTCTTGTGTTGTTTGACTGAAATCCGAGCCTACTTGTGAAGCTCTTGGTGTTGTTGGTTTGATTTTTGTATCATCAGTACTCAGTTTACTTCAGCAGTCAGAGTTAGTTGGGGACTTGTCCCATCAACTCCTTATTTAGACTATAGAGGCTTTTCAGACTAGAGTATTTATAGATAGATGTTCAATTTTGGTATTGATGTACCGTAATCAGTATTTATTTGTAGTTTTGATCCTTATGGCAATTTTCTGCCTAATTTCCATATAACTATAGTATTACTATCTAGTTTTTACAGCAGGTACTAGTCATGGGTTAGCTTGTGGTCCCTCGGAATTATGAGCATCATGTAACATTCGGGGTACAGACTTGGGGTGTTAGAAACTTAGTATTAGAGCCAAAGGTTCAATAGAGTCCTAGAATGTCTGAAAGTCGTATCTAGTAGAGTCTTGTGTATGGGTGTGTAGCTCGCCATACTTATGGACAGTAGGCTATGAGATGTTTTAGGAAAAGTTTCCCTTATTTCAGTATCTATGTCGTGTGAGTGAGCATGAGCTCAAGTTAAATTCTCAGTCTAATCTGTTCTCTCCATTTTGTTTATAGAACTTGCCTTCCAAAATACTAATGAAAGGAGAACCGAAAATCAATCAGCACCTCAGCCCGTTTAGGCAGATCCCCTGGATAAACATATCTCCTACAAAGAATTCAGAGTAGCTTTCACCATGCTAGCTTATTTTGTGGCAGCATAAAATAAATGCCCAATTGTCATTCCGACCAACCCAGTGGCTAATACTACTGTAGCCAGGATTCAGGACTTCACCCGAATGAAACCTTTATCTTTTACTAGGTTAAAGTTAGGACCCATAGGAATTTCTTGATCAGGTATAGAAGGTTACAAATATTATGGGGGTTATAGCTAGTGAGAGTACCGAGTTAGCTGCATATCAGTTGCAGGATTTGGCTTACTCATGTTTTAAATAGTGGAAAGCAGAGAAGGCTGCAGATGCAGGGACTATAGAATGGGATGAGTTTGCTATTGCTTTTCTGGATAGGTTCTTCCCACTAGATTTGAGGGAAGCAAAGGTTTTGGAGTTTATAAATTTGAGATAGGGAAACATGATGGTACAAGAGTATTCTCTTAAGTTTACTCTATTAGCCAGATATGCCCCTTATGTGGTAGCAGATATCAGAGCAAAGATGAGTAAGTTTATGTCAGAGGTGTCTAGCGATATGGTAAAATAGTGTAGGACCATAATGCTAACTAAGGAGATGGACATATCTAGGATCATGGTCTATACTTAGTAGATATAGGAGGCTAAGAATAAGGAGAATGAGAGGGAGAACAAGAATGCTAGAATAGGTAGCTTTAACTTTACCCAGCCTAAGTCAGAGAGTGGTAATCATTCTCAGTTCTACCTGAAATTAGTTCTAGCTCTGGCCTCAGCCAGTGCTCCCATGGTGAAATTCAGAGATGATAATAGAGATAGGGTGTTAGGCCATAAAACCTAAGGTAGTGTCAGTAGCGCTCAAACAAATCCTTTCTGCCAGAAGTATGGTAGAAACCATTAGGGTGTCTGCAAAGCTGGCAGTGACGTATGTTTTGGAGGTGGCAAGACAGGCCACAGAGTTAGACAGTGTCCTCAGGTGGGTTTGCAGAGTTAGCATAACTGTCTCTCAGCTTAATCTGGACACCCAAATTAGCAGGGTGCTGCTTCCAGTGCTACCAGTGGGCAATGCCCAAATAGACTCTATGCACTTTAGTCCTGACAGGATCAGGAAAGTTCTCCTAATATGGTCACTGGAACGTTATAATTTTATCATTTGCATGTTTATGCTTTGCTAGATCTAGGAGCTTCTTTATCTTTTGTAACTCCTTATATAGTTGTTGAATTTGAAGTCAGTCCTGAAATTCTAGCAGAGCCTTTCTCAGTCTCAACCCTAGTGGGTAAATTTATCATATCCCAATGGGTATACAAGAACTGTCGGGTTATGGTGTCTTAGAAAGCCACTTCAATAGACTTAGTCGAATTAGAGATGACTGATTTTTATGTTATTATCAGCATGGATTGGCTTTATTCTTGCTATGCCTCAGTCGAATTCAGAAATAGAATTGTCCAATTTCAGTTTCTGAATGAGCCCATCCTAAGCACTTAGGGGTCAGCTTGTTTCATACCTTAGGGCAAGGAAAATGATATCTAAGGGATGTGTCTACCATCTTATTTGAATCCAGGACTCTAGATTAGAAACCCCTACTCTTGAATCAGTATCAGTAGTATGTGAATTCCCAGACGTGTTTCCTGAAGATCTTCTTGGAGTTCCTCCCAATAGGGAAATTGACTTCGGAATAGACCTTCTTCCAGATACTCAGCCTATATCTATTCTGCTATACAGAATGGCTCTAGTAGAATTCAAAGAATTAAAAGTACAGTTGAAAGATATCCTAGATAAGGGATTCATCAAACTCAGTGTATCCCCGTGGGGTACACCAGTTCTATTCATGCATAAAAAAGACGGTTCTCTTAAAATGTGTATAGATTATTGTCAGCTAAATAAAGTCACGATCAAGAATAAGCATATACTTCCCAGAATCGATGAATTATTTGACCAACTTTAGAATGCCATTTACTTCTCTAAGATAGACCTTAGATCAAGATATCATCATCTCAGAGTTTGGGAATGTGATATTCTGAAAACAGCTTTCAGAACTCGGTATGGTCACTTTGATACACTACTAACTTGGAGCGTATCAAATCTGCCACAAAATCAGTCCAAACACACTACAATTCCGAGAGCTTGAAGATAACAACTCCAATATGTGAAGACAACAACAATCACGAAATTTTGAAGAAATACCAACACCAAAACAGTAGCTACACAAGGAGAACAAGAAGATAACAATAACATTAAACAATGGTTCAACAACACAAGATGATAGATTACAAGAGTACAATGTTAACAACAAGAACAATAAATGGTAGTAACTATAGTGAATCGAAAATCAGCCCCACACGGCTTCACTAAGTTACTACAAAGTTTCAAGAGTACAAAATGAAAGTTAGTAACTTGACACAAAGATATCTTAGAATCTATGAACCCTAACTTGAAGATAGGACCCTAAGACCAAAAGATTTCAGTACCAAGTTCTTACTTAGACCAAGAGGAAGTCATGAACCTCAAGATCTCAAGTTTCTAGCCAAGAAACAACACAAGTGTAACTACACTTGTTGGACAGATTTCAGGTTCTACTCTCAAGAACAAGAGAGAGAGAAATATTCAATGTTACAAGACTTGTTGTTGTGAAATATGAAGAATGAACTAAGTGCTGAAAATAACCCTAATAGCATCTATTTATATTACACACAAAATGAAGGAAAAATGACCTTCCCACCCTTCAGTCATGGGGTGCCCTTAAAGTGTAGTTTATTATACTTCAAGGTTCATTTTTACACTTAAAAACGTTGAAGCTCTTTGGCGGATCAAGTACCAACTCACACGCAGCCATTTGCATGAATATGGCTTGTAGTTTTTGTAACTCCCGAGCTTGGCTTCGTGTGAATGGTCGAGAACGTATTGGACAGCTTTGTACACCCGTATCATCCTCTCCATCTTGAGAGGAATTTGACCTCAAATTCAGCATTTGGTCATCCTCAACCGCATCCACTAGAGAAAGATCACACACGTTGAAAGTGTTGTGCACTAGGTATTCCGGGGGAAGGTCAATCTTGTAGGCATTATCATTGATCCGCTCAAGTACTTGGAATGGACCATCGCCTCTTGGCATCAATTTGGACTTTCTTTGAGACGGAAACCTATCCTTTCTAAGGTGAACCCACACCCAATCTCCCGGTTCAAGAATGAGTTTCTTTCTCCCCTTGTTGACTCTCCTTGCAATGTCTTGATTTTTCTTCTCAAGTCGAAGCCGCACCTTCTCATGTAACTTTTTCATCGAATCAGCCCGCTTGCTTCCATCTAAGCTAATCATAACATCACTAGGCAAAGGAGTTAAATCCAAAGGGGTAAGGGGGTTGAGGCCATATATGCACTCAAAGGGAGTCATTCCCGTACTTGAGTGTATGACACGGTTATATGCAAACTCAATCAATGGTAAGTGTTCCTCCCAAGAAGTCAATTTTCCTTTTACCATGGAACGTAGCATAGCACCCAAAGTCCTATTTACTACTTCCGTTTGACCATCAGTTTGTGGGTGGCAAGATGTAGAGAATAACAACTTGGTTCCAAGCCTACCCCACATGGATTTCCAAAAGTGACTTAGGAACTTAGAGTCCCTATCACTCACAATGGTCCTCGGAACACCATGCAACTTGACAACATTATCAACAAACAAAGAGGCCACACTAGGTGCATCATCATATTTAAAGCAAGGAATAAAGTGTGCCATCTTAGAAAACCGATCGACCACAACAAAGATACTGTCCCGACCTCGTCTAGTCCTAGGAAACCCTAACACGAAATCCATAGATATGTTAAGCCAAGGGCGTAAAGGAGTGGGCAGCGGGGTGTACAACCCATGAGGTAGGAGCCGCGATTTGGCTCCTTTGCAATCTATGCATTGGCCATAAATCTTGGCCACATCCTTGTGCATTTTTGGCCAATAGAATTGCTCCTCCAATATTCCAAGGGTCTTTTCGATCCCAAAGTGACCCATTAGACCGCCATTGTGTGCTTCCCTCACAAATAACTCTCTCTAAGAACTGGAGAGTACACACAATCGTCTACCTTTAAACAAGTATCCATCAAACTTGGCATAAGGATTTGAACCCCTAGACGAATCCCACTTGTCCCTACCCATTTCTTCGATTTCCCTAAAGATAGGAGCAAAGTGAGGGTCCTCGGGATACAATTCTTTCAAACTCTCAAAACCAATTAATTTAGAAGATAATGCTGACACAAGAACATGTTTTCTAGACAAAGCATCGGCTACTACGTTGTCCTTACCATTTTTGTATTGAATAACATAAGGGAAGGTTTCAAGAAACTCAATCCATTTTGCATGCCGCTTGTTAAGCTTGTCTTGTGCCCGAAGATGCTTCAAGGATTCATGGTCCGTTCGGATCACGAACTCCTTGGGCCACAAATAGTGCTGCCAAGTGGCCAAAGCTCGAATCAAGGCATACAACTCTAGATCGTACGTGGAGTAGTTTAGAGTTGCTCCTTTGAGATTTTCACTAAAATAAGCAATGGGTTTTAAATCTTGCATCAAAACAGCCCCTATGCCCACTTTACTAGCATCGCACTCAACTTCGAATATCTTATCAAAGTTGGGCAATTGTAATAAAGGCGCGGAAATGAGCATAGCTTTCAAGGTTTCAAAAGCCATAGCTTGCTCTTCACCCCACTTGAAGGGTTGGTCTTTTCGAATGACCGCGGTTAAAGGAGCGGCTATGGTGCTGAATCCTTTGACAAACCTTCTATAAAAACTAGCTAACCCGTGGAAGCTTCTTACTTCACTAATGGTTTGTGGGGTTGGCCAATTTTTGATAGCATCTATCTTGGATTCATCCACTTCAACCCCTCTTGAACTAACAACAAAACCCAAGAAAACAACTTCATTAACACCAAAAGAGCACTTCTCCAGATTTGCATACAACCTTTTCTTTCTAAGGACATCAAACACACATTGTAAATGCATCACATGCTCATCAATTGACTTACTATAGACCAAGACATCATCAAAGTAAACAACAACAAACTTTCCAATAAATGGCTTCATCACATGATTCATTAGCCTCATGAAAGTACTTGGAGCATTTGTTAGGCCGAATGGCATAACCATCCATTCATAGAGACCAAATTTAGTCTTGAAGGCGGTTTTCCATTCATCACCGGGTTGCATTCTTATTTGGTGATAGCCACTCCTTAAATCAATCTTGTAAAATAAACACGAACCATTCAATTCATCAAGCATATCATCTAACCTAGGGATAGGGTGACGATATTTTACCGTAATCTTATTGATGGCTCGACAGTCCACACACATACGCCATGTTCCGTCTTTCTTAGGCACCAGTAGTACAGGAACCGCGCACGGACTCATGCTCTCCTTGATATACCCTTTGTTGAGGAGTTCCTCAACTTGACGCTGCAATTCTTTGGTGTCCGTAGGGTTGCTTCTGTAAGCCGGCTTATTTGGCAATTGTGAGCCCGGCACAAAGTCAATTTGATGCTCAATTCCCCGAAGCGGGGGCAATCCTTGCGGGAGTTCTTTGGTAAATACATCTTCATAATCCTGCAACACACAAGAAATCAAAGTAGAAATAGAAGAATTAGTGGGGTTAGTATTAAAACAATGAGCCAAAAGAAGCATCGGCATGTCCACATCATAATCCAAGAAGAGTTCCTTCTTTCTAGCCAACATCACCATGTTTTCTTGCCTATTTGATGTTGAGGCAGTCCTGGAAATCCCTACTGCCCCACCCACGGTTTTCCCCTCCTTTTCACCACTTTCGGGTTTCTTTCCCTTCTCCTTCAACTCCCTCATCTTTTGATGTAATTCATTCACTTGTGATGGCAAAAGAGGATAAAGAGTGACCTTTCGACCATCCTTCTCAAGTGAATATCGGTTGGTCCTCCCATCATGTTTGGTAGACCTATCATATTGCCAAGGTCTACCTAACAACAAATGACATGCTTGCATTGGTATCACATCACAAAACACTTCGTCTTGGTAGTTCCCTACCGTAAACCGTATCACACATTGCCTCATGACCTTTAATTCACCGCATTCGTTCAACCATTGCAACTTGTAAGGGATAGTATGAAGTGTAGTTGGTAATTTCAGAAAGTTCACCATAGCGACACTAATGACATTCGCACAACTACCACTATCAATCACCAAAGTGCACACATTCCCCTTTACAAGGCATTTAGTATGGAATAGATTTTCCCTTTGGCTAGGGTCGTCTATTGCCTTACTAATCATAGCGCGTCTAACTACAAAGTTTGGAATAACACACTCCCCTTCTTGTGGGTAAATAACTTCACCATCATCATCATCATCATCATCAAGTGGCCTATTTCCAGTTTCCTCTCCATATTGAGGCTCGGCCTCATCCTCCTCTTTTTCAAGACCCACCTCCTCACCAAGGTAATACAATTTCCCTTCCCGTAGTATCACGTTGCGTCGATTTGGACATTCATTGGATTTATGTCCCCAACCTTGGCACTTGAAACATTGGAATCCTTTTGGGTTTGGATACATGTGAACTTCTTGTTTTAGAGGAATTTTGTGGACTGTTTTGGGCTCGGGCAGCCTTGTAGTCGCGGGTTGGTCCTTGTTTTTGGGCCAACCAGAAGAGGATTGAACCACGTCCTTGCTTCTAGGCCAACCCGAGATGGATTGTCCCCTTGCCTTGAGCGACGACCTCTCTTTAAGCTCCCTTTCAATCTCAAGAGCCGCTTGGAAAATACCTTCAACGGTATCAAATTTGTGAAGAATCAAATGAGTGGAGATCTCTTTGTTCAACCCACACTTGAACCGGATGATGTCATGACTGATTTGTTCCCCACGATGATCAAGCTTCAACATGTGTTGTTGAAACTCATCATAATATGCCATCACACTTTTATTGCCTTGACGTAAGTTGTATAATCTAGCAAGTAATTCATGGCGATAACTCTCGGGAAGGTACCGTTGCCTCATCAAGTACCTTAACCGAAACCAAGGTGGTGGCTGCCCATCAACTAATTCATCACCAAAATGCTTGACGTACTCCCACCAAGTGTTGGCATAACCCTCAAAATGAGCTATGGCATAACAACTTTTCTTTTCTTCCGAGATATCATTAACTTGAAAAACTTTGTTACAAGCTGATTCCCATGCTAAGTAGGCCTCGGGGTCACTTTCACCATTAAAGATAGGTAAGCTCAATTTGATGGTATTTATGCCTACGTCTCTTTCTTGGTGTCGATTTCCCCTTTCTCCATACCCTCGGTACCTCCTTGGATCAACACGGCCCCTTCTCAGCTCCTCCTCTCTCATGTAAGCATCATCAAAGGCTCCATATCCATCATACTCCTCGCTACCATGTTCCTCAAAGTGAGCTGGTCGGTTTTGGTGATTTGGAATCTGATTTGGAGGCATTGGGAGGTGTGGAGGTGGTGGTCTTTGATTTGGTGGATTTTGGTAAGGTACATTCAGATTTTGTGGAGGTAATGGATGGATACATCCTTCTTGTCGAATTGGAGGAGTTTGGGAATGGCGTGGTCTATTCGCTTCTTGGTTTGGAGGGAAAGTAGTGGTATGATTTGTGGCATTTAGTGGGGCTAGAGGTGGATTCATTATTTGGTGCAATGTTTCTGGTGAGATAGTTGTGGATGAAGTTCTTTCATGCCCACTTGAAGGAATATGATGAGGAGTGGATGGATGAGAGTTCCTTTGACTCTCCACTTGCTCCAATCTCCCACTTATCGTAGTCAAATCTCCCCTCATTGCCCCAACATCCGTGTTCAACCTCTCTAAACTTCTGGTAATGGCCTCAAGTGTGGCCTTCATAGTGTCTTGTTCAGTAGTACCCCCACTTTGGGATATGCTTCCTTCCATGTCAAGGTGTTACCTACACAATCAGCAAACAAGTTAGCGTTAAACCTCTCCTCACTCACACTCTCTCGGTTCACTCACACTTGAGCTCCACAAATGTTGTAGATTGGCTAGTAACCGTGAATCCTTAAGATATGAGTAAAGCTCTTGTCCGGAGTGGATTCTTGTTTGAAACTCAAAGAATTCTCGATGGACTGGAGTTATGAAGTTACAACGTATTCAAACGAATAAAAGCACCCAACTAAACGTGGACACGAACAAGAGAATTCAAAAGGACTAATTGACAACCTAGTAGGAGTGTACTAGCATGTTAATTAGTTCTAGAACCAAGTAATGAAACTAAGAATCAACAATTAGAAACTAGAAAACCTAAAGTTGAGCTTATTAATGACGTGAACAGTAGCCAATGGGTGACGTGAACAGTAGCAAATGGGTGATGTGGCAGCATGCAATTGGTCTTGGTCCCACACAATTTAAGCACCAATTCTGAAATTTAAATCTTTACACAATTTGGAAAGGATGACAATTGGTCTTGGAGGGAAAACATAAATCTTGAAATAAGAAAAGTACCTTGTCCCACAACACTAGGTTCTTGAAATAAGAAAAAGGTAACACTAGGTTCTTGAAATAAGAAAAAGTTGCTGAAAAGTAGAAGCCTAGTCTAAGAAATGATGGGTTCAAGGCTTCTCACAACATGCTTTACAATTTTCAGCTTCAACTCTTGAATTTATATCACACTTTTTGGTTGTCTAAAGTTGTAAGAAAAGATGAAGAACTTGATGAACACCACAACAACCTTCAAGAACTCAACAACAACTTCTTCAAAACACAACACAACACCACCAATTTTCAACAACAAGTAACAACAAACAGCCAGCCACAAGGCACCACAACTATGGTCAATATTATAAGCTCAATCTTTAGATCTTGACACCTTTAGTGTTGGTGAGAAAGAAACCAACACTAGGAACACTCTATACAAGAAAAATACTACAAGATCTAGCCAAAAAAAACAAGAAAATCTTGGCCCATACAACAACATATCACAATTTTTGGCCAAGAAAACAAAGGTAGCAGATTTGACTATTTCTGAAATTTTCAGATTTCAGTTTTTTTTTTTTGTAGTTTTCAAGTCTCAAGCCCAAGATTGATCTTGTTAGAACTAAATCAAAGATGGATTTGATACCAAATGATACACTACTAACTTGGAGCGTATCAAATCTGCCACAAAATCAGTCCAAACACACTACAATTCCGAGAGCTTGAAGATAACAACTCCAATATGTGAAGACAACAACAATCACGAAATTTTGAAGAAATACCAACACCAAAACAGTAGCTACACAAGGAGAACAAGAAGATAACAATAACATTAAACAATGGTTCAACAACACAAGATGATAGATTACAAGAGTACAATGTTAACAACAAGAACAACAAATGGTAGTAACTATAGTGAATCGAAAATCAGCCCCACACGGCTTCACTAAGTTACTACAAAGTTTCAAGAGTACAAAATGAAAGATAGTAACTTGACACAAAGATATCTTAGAATCTATGAACCCTAACTTGAAGATAGACCCTAAGACCAAAAGATTTCAGTACCAAGTTCTTACTTAGACCAAGAGGAACTCATGAACCTCAAGATCTCAAGTTTCTAGCCAAGAAACAACACAAGTGTAACTACACTTGTTGGACAGATTTCAGGTTCTACTCTCAAGAACAAGAGAGAGAGAAATATTCAATGTTACAAGACTTGTTGTTGTGAAATATGAAGAATGAACTAAGTGCTGAAAATAACCCTAATAGCATCTATTTATATTACACACAAAATGAAGGAAAAATGACCTTCCTACCCTTCAGTCATGGGGTTCCCTTAGAGTGTAGTTTATTATACTTCAAGGTTCATTTTCACACTTAAAAACGTTGAAGCTCTTTGGCGGATCAAGTACCAACTCACACGCAGCCATTTGCATGAATATGGCTTGTAGTTTTTGTAACTCCCGAGCTTGGCTTCGTGTGAATGGTCGAGAACGTATTGGACAGCTTTGTACACCCGTATCACACTTTGAATTATTAGTCATGTCATTTGGTCTTACTAATTCCCTAGCAGCCTTCATGAACTTTATGAACCGTGTGTTCAAATAGTACTTGGACATGCTCATCATAGTCTTCATAGATGACATCCATGCCTACTTCCACAGTGAGCATGATCATGCAGACCATCTCAAAATAGTATTAAAGACTCTCAGAAACCACCAGCTATTCGCCAAATTTAGTAAGTGTTAATTTTGGCTAAGGTCAGTAGCTTTCCTTGGCCATATTATTTCCGGTGATGGCATTAGAGTTGATCCCCAAAAGACCGAAGCAGTGAAAAATTGGCCCAGACCTATCTCTTTATTAGATATCAGAGTTTGTTGGGTTTTGCTATCTATTACCAACGATTTGTTGAGGGAATTTTATATATTGCATCCCCTATGTATATATTAACTCAGAAGAAGGTCAAATTTTAGTGGTCATATTCTTGTGAGAAGAATTTTTAGGAGTTGAAGACTCAACTCACTACAGCCCCAGTTTTGACTCTACCAGATGGTTCAGACAAATTTATGGTATATTGTGAGGCTTCCAGGGTTGGTTTGGGGTGTGTTTTGATGCAAAGAGGTAAGGTCATAGCCTATGCCTCTAGACAACTCAAACCCCATGAAAAGAACTATCCTACTCATGAACTTGAGTTAGCAGCAGTAGTATTTACCTTAAAGATTTGGAGGCACTATTTGTACAGAGTGCACGTTCATATGTTCACTGACAATAAGAGCCTATAGTATGTGTTCTGACAGCAAGACCTAAACCTCTGTCAGAGAAGGTAGATAGAGTTATTGAAGAACTATGACATGAGTGTCCTGTATCATTTGGGTACAGCCAATGTAGTGGCTTATTCTCTAAGTAGGATGTCTATGGGTAGTGTTTCTCACGTGGATGATGGTAAGAACAAATTAGCTCAGGAAGTTCATCAGCTTACCTGACTGGGTGTCCGCTTAGTTGATTCAGCTGAAAGTAGTGTATGGGTGCAGAGTAGTTTAGAATCATCTCTGGTTTCCGAGGTAAAGCAAAAATAGGAGAGGGATCCCAGCCTAGCTAAGTTGAATAAATCAATCAGAGATCAGAAGATAGTGGTTTTCTCCCAAGGAGGAGATGGTGTATTACATTGTCAGGGTCGGCTATGTGTGTCATCTATAGATGACCTGAGACAACAGATTCTTGGAAAAGAACATGGTGTGCGTTACTCTATTCATCCTGGGGCTACTAAGACGTACAGTGATTTGCGGGATATCTATTGGTGGAGTCGGATGAAGAGAGACATTACAGAGTTTGTAGCTAAGTGATCAACATATCAGCATGTTAAGAGTGAGCACTAGAAACCTAGTGGGTATATGCAGGAGTTTAGTATTCCCACTTGGAAGTGGGAAAAGGTGAACAAGGATTTTGTGATGGGTTTGCCTCGTACTCGTCATCATCATGATTCATTTTGGGTCATTGTAGATAGTATGACCAAATTAGCACATTTCCTACCAGTCCATACCTCTTATTCAGCCGAGGACTACGCCAAACTCTATGTAAGAGAGTTGGTCATATTACACGGAGTCCCGTTGTCTATTATCTCAGATAAAGGTACGCAGTTCACCTCATATTTCTGGAAAGCCTTCCAAAAGGGTCTTGGTACCCAAGTCTACCTCAGAACAACTTTTCACCCTTAGACAGATGGTAAAGCAGAAAGGACCATTCAAACTTTACAGGATATGCTGCGAGCGTGTGTGATAGACTTTAAAGTTAGTTGGGATGATCACTTGCCTTTGCTTGAGTTCATATATAACAACAGCTATCATTCCAGCATTTAGATGGCTCCATTTGAGGTACTCTATGGGGGAAGATATAGGTCTTCTATTGGTTGGTTTGAGGTGGGTGAGGCCGCAGTGGTAGGGCCAGACTTAGTATTCGATACCTTAGAGAAGGTTTAGCTGATCAAGGAAAGGCTTAAGACAGCTCAGAGCCGACAGAAATCATATGCAGGTTTGCGAAGAAAGGATCTAAAGTTTGAGATTGGTGATTATGTGTATTTGAGATTCTCTCCTATGAAAGGAGTGAAGAGGTTTGGAAAGAAGGGGAAGCTCAGTCCCTAATATGTCGGTCCTTACTGAATTCTCAACCATTTTGGAAAGGTAGCTTATAAGCTCAGTTTCCTTCATATTTAGCTTCAGTCCATCTAGTGTTCTATATCTCCTTGCTAAAGAAATGCATAGGTGACCCAATAGTTGTAGTCCCTGTAGGAAGTATAGACGTTAAAAATAACCTCTCTTATGAGGAGATTCCAGTCGAAATCCTTGATTATCAGATTCACAGACTGAGGAACAAAGAGGTCCCTCTAGTCAAAGTTCTTTGGTGGAACCAGTTCGTTGAGGGAGCTACTTGGGAAACAGAAGCAGATATGTAGACCAAGTATCCTCACCTCTTCTCCGTAAACTCAGACTCAGCCCAAGGTAATAGTTTTTCCTTGAACTTACTTAGTTCCATGCTCAGATTTTCCTTTATAGACTTGGTACCAGTTACCATTGCATATTTAGTTATGACTTCATGCATCAGATATGCATGTTCAGAATGAGAAACTCAGCTAATTAGCAATCACAGTCATGCATTCATAAATCATGTTCAGCTATGTACTCATGCATTAGATATGCATGTTCAGTATGAAATTTCAGCATATCAGTAGTGTCAGTTATAAAATCATGTTGAAGTTGTGCATATCCAGTATCTAAATTTAGTCTAACAGTATTCCCAGCATAGTCAGTCTCATTCGAGGGAGAATATTCCTATGGGAGAGATATTGTAAGACCCCACAAAATCCTAATCTTAACTCAGTCCTTTAAACCTTGTTAAGGGGTCCCAGACTTAGAAAAATTCAGCCAAGTATTCAGACTTAGTGTTATTTTAGCCTTCGTAGGTTGGAAACACTATTTCACGACCCTCACGACCTTAAAGTAATAATTTTTAGGTTGAATCATGATCAGGAATGTCATTAGGTGTTCTCGGATAAGTTTTGGATTTTTTGAACTTTATTTGAAACATATTTGAAAGCTTAAACCAATGGATCGACGCGATCTCGATGCGCCACGTTTCCCATTGCGTCGATGAGTATTTTTCCCCATCTCCCAATGTAAATTCCAGTGAACCAATGCAGACTCGATGTGGCGCATTGGCTATCGTGTAGATGCCAACGACGCAGCGCATCAGTCTGCACATCGCTTAATCAATTTTCAGTCATTAAAAATCCACGTCCTAAGGGGTAATTGGGTCTTTTCCCACCTTATGTCACCCCCCAAAACATGAGATTAAGCTCATTTAGAGGCAAAATCCATTGATCTTTCTCAAAATTTCTCAAGAAGCAAACCCCAGGATCTCCATTTGAAGATTCAGCCTTCAAGAACACTCCAACATTCTTCACAAATATCAATACCAAGGTATGTGAAATGTTCCTCCAAGGGTTTCCTTCCACCCTAGGAGTTCAAGAAACTCTTTTTAAATACAAGTTAATTGATTTCATGGATTTCATGTTGGATCTAGAATGTATTAAAGATCATGATGTTAATGGTGATCTAATTCCATGATTTGTCCCAAGTTTCATGCAAACTAGTTAATTGTGAATTGAAATTTGTGAACAACATGTCAGACTCTTAAATTTCATATTGAATGTATAATCCATGATATTACTACATGTTTATTGATATGTGAAATCCCATGCTCCCAAAGTGTTTGTCAAAGTGCTTATGCGATTATACTAGTCAAAGCATAACATGTTATTGTGTGATTTCAATCATGCACAAGCTTATTTATAACAAGTATTTGACAAAAATGTCTAAGTGAATGTATTATTAGAAAGCTAGTACCATTATGCTACTAAAGTTATGCAGTGATTTACTTTTCATGCTATCGAGTCCTGGGGGTATTTAATACCCGACAAGTTAGTTGTTTACCTAGAGCCAGTGTCAATTACAAAATAATTTTAGTTATGTCATGATCAGTAGTAATCTCAGTCAATTACAGAACTCAGAAAAACTCAGTAGACCCAGTATTATTCCAGCCAAGTTCAGTATTCAGTTCAGACCTCAATAAATTCAGTCAGCTAATAGAATTTAGTAGTATTTCGTCAGTCAACGAAACTTAGTGAATTCAGTTCAGTTCAGTTAGATAGTATAATCAGTAATAGTTCAATCAAGCCTAGTATGAACTAGAAATTAGTTCAGTGTCTATTCAGTTAGGAGTAGGATTTAGAACCGAGCGAACCCAGGGATTTGGGCATTCCTGCCAGCAGAGGGTTTGACCCTTAGTAGCAATCCCTACGTTACAGAACTACATAGCCAGCGTAGGTTGAGATATCCTCCTGCCAGATTAGGGTTGATACATCTCGTACGAATTTTCCTTCCAGCGAGATTTGATAAAAGAGCTTCCTGTCAGATAGGGTTAACTGATAGCTTATCTTTACTCATAGCTTGGTACTGACACCCTTCCAACTAAGGTTACAGGTTGGACCCTAATCTATTCAGAAAGGGGCATGTCGGTTTGATGATTACCTCCCACAGTTACAGTATCAGTCTTTAGAATAGAACTTGATACACTACTAACTTGGAGCGTATCAAATCTGCCACAAAATCAGTCCAAACACACTACAATTCCGAGAGCTTGAAGATAACAACTCCAATATGTGAAGACAACAACAATCACGAAATTTTGAAGAAATACCAACACCAAAACAGTAGCTACACAAGGAGAACAAGAAGATAACAATAACATTAAACAATGGTTCAACAACACAAGATGATAGATTACAAGAGTACAATGTTAACAACAAGAACAACAAATGGTAGTAACTATAGTGAATCGAAAATCAGCCCCACACGGCTTCACTAAGTTACTACAAAGTTTCAAGAGTACAAAATGAAAGATAGTAACTTGACACAAAGATATCTTAGAATCTATGAACCCTAACTTGAAGATAGGACCCTAAGACCAAAAGATTTCAGTACCAAGTTCTTACTTAGACCAAGAGGAAGTCATGAACCTCAAGATCTCAAGTTTCTAGCCAAGAAACAACACAAGTGTAACTACACTTGTTGGACAGATTTCAGGTTCTACTCTCAAGAACAAGAGAGAGAGAAATATTCAATGTTACAAGACTTGTTGTTGTGAAATATGAAGAATGAACTAAGTGCTGAAAATAACCCTAATAGCATCTATTTATATTACACACAAAATGAAGGAAAAATGACCTTCCTACCCTTCAGTCATGGGGTGCCCTTAAAGTGTAGTTTATTATACTTCAAGGTTCATTTTTACACTTAAAAACGTTGAAGCTCTTTGGCGGATCAAGTACCAACTCACACGCAGCCATTTGCATGAATATGGCTTGTAGTTTTTGTAACTCCCGAGCTTGGCTTCGTGTGAATGGTCGAGAACGTATTGGACAGCTTTGTACACCCGTATCATCCTCTCCATCTTGAGAGGAATTTGACCTCAAATTCAGCATTTGGTCATCCTCAACCGCATCCACTAGAGAAAGATCACACACGTTGAAAGTGTTGTGCACTAGGTATTCCGGGGGAAGGTCAATCTTGTAGGCATTATCATTGATCCGCTCAAGTACTTGGAATGGACCATCGCCTCTTGGCATCAATTTGGACTTTCTTTGAGACGGAAACCTATCCTTTCTAAGGTGAACCCACACCCAATCTCCCGGTTCAAGAATGAGTTTCTTTCTCCCCTTGTTGACTCTCCTTGCAATGTCTTGATTTTTCTTCTCAAGTCGAAGCCGCACCTTCTCATGTAACTTTTTCATCGAATCAGCCCGCTTGCTTCCATCTAAGCTAATCATAACATCACTAGGCAAAGGAGTTAAATCCAAAGGGGTAAGGGGGTTGAGGCCATATATGCACTCAAAGGGAGTCATTCCCGTACTTGAGTGTATGACACGGTTATATGCAAACTCAATCAATGGTAAGTGTTCCTCCCAAGAAGTCAATTTTCCTTTTACCATGGAACGTAGCATAGCACCCAAAGTCCTATTTACTACTTCCGTTTGACCATCAGTTTGTGGGTGGCAAGATGTAGAGAATAACAACTTGGTTCCAAGCCTACCCCACATGGATTTCCAAAAGTGACTTAGGAACTTAGAGTCCCTATCACTGACAATGGTCCTCGGAACACCATGCAACTTGACAACATTATCAACAAACAAAGAGGCCACACTAGGTGCATCATCACATTTAAAGCAAGGAATAAAGTGTGCCATCTTAGAAAACCGATCGACCACAACAAAGATACTGTCCCGACCTCGTCTAGTCCTAGGAAACCCTAACACGAAATCCATAGATATGTCAAGCCAAGGGCGTAAAGGAGTGGGAAGCGGGGTGTACAACCCATGAGGTAGGAGCCGCGATTTGGCTCCTTTGCAATCTATGCATTGGCCACAAATCTTGGCCACATCCTTGTGCATTTTTGGCCAATAGAATTGCTCCTCCAATAATCCAAGGGTCTTTTCGATCCCAAAGTGACCCATTAGACCGCCATTGTGTGTTTCCCTCACAAATAACTCTCTCCAAGAACTGGAGGGTACACACAATCATCTACCTTTAAACAAGTATCCATCAAACTTGGCATAAGGATTTGAACCCCTAGACGAATCCCACTTGTCCCTACCCATTTCTTCGCATTCCCTAAAGATAGAAGCAAAGTGAGGGTCCTCAGTATACAATTCTTTCAAAATCTCAAAACCAATTAATTTAGAAGATAATGTTGACACAAGAACATGTTTTCTAGACAAAGCATCGGCTACTACGTTGTCCTTACCCTTTTTGTATTGAATAACATAAGGGAAGGTTTCAAGAAACTCAATCCATTTTGCATGCCGCTTGTTAAGCTTGTCTTGTGCCCGAAGATGCTTCAAGGATTCATGGTCCGTTCGGATCACGAACTCCTTGGGCCACAAATAGTGCTGCCAAGTGGCCAAAGCTCGAATCAAGGCATACAACTCTAGATCGTACGTGGAGTAGTTTAGAGTTGCTCCTTTGAGCTTTTCACTAAACTAAGCAATGGGTTTTAAATCTTGCATCAAAACAGCCCCTATGCCCACTTTACTAGCATCGCACTCAACTTCGAATATCTTATCAAAGTTGGGAAATTGTAATAAAGGCGCGGAAACGAGCATAGCTTTCAAGGTTTCAAAAGCCTTAGCTTGCTCTTCACCCCACTTGAAGGGTTGGTCTTTTCGAATGACCGCGGTTAAAGGAGCGGCTATGGTGCTGAATCCTTTGACAAACCTTCTATAAAAACTAGCTAACCCGTGGAAGCTTCTTACTTCACTAATGGTTTGTGGGGTTGGCCAATTTTTGATAGCATCTATCTTGGATTCATCCACTTCAACCCCTCTTGAACTAACAACAAAACCCAAGAAAACAACTTCATTAACACCAAAAGAGCACTTCTCCAGATTTGCATACAACCTTTCCTTTCTAAGGACATCAAACACACATTGTAAATGCATCACATGCCCATCAATTGACTTACTATAGACCAAGACATCATCAAAGTAAACAACAACAAACTTTCCAATAAATGGCTTCATCACATGATTCATTAGCCTCATGAAAGTACTTGGAGCATTTGTTAGGCCGAATGGCATAACCATCCATTCATAGAGACCAAATTTAGTCTTGAAGGCGGTTTTCCATTCATCACCGGGTTGCATTCTTATTTGGTGGTAGCCACTCCTTAAATCAATCTTGGAAAATAAACACGAACCATTCAATTCATCAAGAATATCATCTAACCTAGGGATAGGGTGACGATATTTTACCGTAATCTTATTGATGGCTCGAAAGTCCACACACATACGCCATGTTCCGTCTTTCTTAGGCACCAGTAGCACAGGAACCGCGCACGGACTCATGCTCTCCTTGATATACCCTTTGTTGAGGAGTTCCTCAACTTGACGCTGCAATTCTTTGGTGTCCGTAGGGATGCTTCTGTAAGCCGGCTTATTTGGCAATTGTGAGCCCGGCACAAAGTCAATTTGATGCTCAATTCCCCGAAGCGGGGGCAATCCTTGCGGGAGTTCTATGGGAAATACATCTTCATAATCCTGCAACACACAAGAAATCAAAGGAGAAATAGAAGAATTAGTGGGGTTAGTATTAAAACAATGAGCCAAAAGAAGCATCGGCATGTCCACATCATAATCCAAGAAGAGTTCCTTCTTTCTAGCCAACATCACCATGTTTTCTTGCCCATTTGATGTTGAGGCAGTCCCGGAAATCCCTACTGTCCCACCCACGGTTTTCCCCTCCTTTTCACCACTTTCGGGTTTCTTTCCCTTCTCCTTCAACTCCCTCCTCTTTTGATGTAATTCATTCACTTGTGATGGCAAAAGAGGATAAAGAGTGACCTTTCGACCATCCTTCTCATGTGAATATCGGTTGGTCCTCTCATCATGTTTGGTAGACCTATCATATTGCCAAGGTCTACCTAACAACAAATGACATGCTTGCATTGGTATCACATCACAAAGCACTTCGTCTTGGTAGTTCCCTACCTTAAACCGTATCTCACATTGCCTCATGACCTTCAATTCACCGCATTCGTTCAACCATTGCAACTTGTAAGGGCTAGTATGAAGTGTAGTTGGTAATTTCAGAAAGTTCACCATAGCGACACTAACGACATTCGCACAACTACCACTATCAATCACCAAAGTGCACACATTCCCCTTTACAAGGCATTTAGTATGGAATAGATTTTCCCTTTGGCTAGGGTCGTCTATTGCCTTACTAATCATAGCGCGTCTAACTACAAAGTTTGGAATAACACACTCCCCTTCTTGTGGGTAAATAACTTCACCATCATCATCATCATCATCATCAAGTGGCCTATTTCCAGTTTCCTCTCCATCTTGAGGCTCGGCCTCATCCTCCTCTTTTTCAAGACCCACCTCCTCACCAAGGTAATACAATTTCCCTTCCCGTAGTATCACGTTGCGTCGATTTGGACATTCATTGGATTTATGTCCCCAACCTTGGCACTTGAAACATTGGAATCCTTTTGGGTTTGGATACTTGTGAACTTCTTGTTTTAGAGGAATTTTGTGGACTGTTTTGGGCTCGGGCAGCCTTGTAGTCGCGGGTTGGTCCTTGTTTTTGGGCCAACCAGAAGAGGATTGAACCACGTCCTTGCTTCTAGGCCAACCCGAGATGGATTGTCCTCTTGCCTTGAGCGACGACCTCTCTTTAAGCTCCCTTTCAATCTCAAGAGCCGCTTGGAAAATACCTTCAACGGTATCAAATTTGTGAAGCATCAAATGAGTGGAGATCTCTTTGTTCAACCCACACTTGAACCGGATGATGTCATGACTGATTTGTTCCCCACGATGATCAAGCTTCAACATGAGTTGTTGAAACTCATCATAATATGCCATCACACTTTTATTGCCTTGACGTAAGTTGTATAATCTAGCAAGTAATTCATGGCGATAACTCTCAGGAAGGTACCGTTGCCTCATCAAGTACCTTAACCGAAACCAAGGTGGTGGCTTCCCATCAACTAATTCATCACCAAAACGCTTGACGTACTCCCACCAAGTGTTGGCATAACCTTCAAAATGAGCTATGGCATAACAACTTTTCTTTTCTTCCGAGATATCATTAACTTGAAAAACTTTGTTACAAGCTGATTCCCATGCTAAGTAGGCCTCGGGGTCACTTTCACCTTTAAAGATAGGTAAGCTCAATTTGATGGTATTTATGCCTACGTCTCTTTCTTGGTGTCGATTTCCCCTTTCTCCATACCCTCGGTACCTCCTTGGATCAACACGGCCCCTTCTTAGCTCCTCCTCTCTCATGTAAGCATCATCAAAGGCTCCATATCCATCATACTCCTCTCTACCATGTTCCTCAAAGTGAGCTGGTCGGTTTTGGTGATTTGGAATCTGATTTGGAGGCATTGGGAGTTGTGGAGGTGGTGGTCTTTGATTTGGTGGAGTTTGGTAAGGTACATTCAGATTTTGTGGAGGTAAATGATGGATACATCCTTCTTGTCGAATTGGAGGAGTTTGGGAATGGCGTGGTCTATTCACTTCTTGGTTTGGAGGGATAGTAGTGGTATGATTTGTGGCATTTAGTGGGGCTAGAGGTGGATTCATTATTTGGTGCAATGTTTCTGGTGAGATAGTTGTGGATGAAGTTCTTTCATGCCCACTTGAAGGAATATGATGAGGAGTGGATGGACGAGAGTTCCTTTGACTCTCCACTTGCTCCAATCTCCCACTTATCGTAGTCAAATCTCCCCTCATTGCCCCAACTTCCGTGTTCAACCTCTCTAAACTTCTGGTAATGGCCTCAAGTGTGGCCTTCATAGTGTCTTGTTCAGTAGTACCCCCACTTTCGGTTCTTCTTCCTTCCATGTCAAGGTGTTACCTACACAATCAGCAAACAAGTTAGCGTTAAACCTCTCCTCACTCACACTTGAGCTCCACAAATGTTGTAGATTGGCTAGTAACCGTGAATCCTTAAGATATGAGTAAAGCTCTTGTCCGGAGTGGATTCTTGTTTGAAACTCAAAGAATTCTCGATGGACTGGAGTTAAGAAGTTACAACGTATTCAAACGAATAAAAGCACCCAACTAAACGTGGACACGAACAAGACAATTCAAAAGGACTAATTGACAACATAGTAGGAGTGTACTAGCATGTTAATTAGTTCTAGAACCAAGTAATGAAACTAAGAATCAACAATTAGAAACTAGAAAACCTAAATTTGAGCTTATTAATGACGTGAACAGTAGCCAATGGGTGACGTGAACAGTAGCAAATGGGTGATGTGGCAGCATGCAATTGGTCTTGGTCCCACACAATTTAAGCACCAATTCTGAAATTTAAATCTTTACACCATTTGGAAAGGATGACAATTGGTCTTGGAGGGAAAACATAAATCTTGAAATAAGAAAAGTACCTTGTCCCACAACACTAGGTTCTTGAAATAAGAAAAAGGTAACACTAGGTTCTTGAAATAAGAAAAAAGTTGCTGAAAACTAGAAGCCTAGTCTAAGAAATGATGGGTTCAAGGCTTCTCACAACATGCTTTACAATTTTCAGCTTCAACTCTTGAATTTATATCACACTTTTTGGTTGTCTAAAGTTGTAAGAAAAGATGAAGAACTTGATGAACACCACAACAACCTTCAAGAACTCAACAACAACTTCTTCAAAACACAACACAACACCACCAATTGTCAACTACAAGTAACAACAAACAGCCAGCCACAAGGCACCACAACTATGGTCAATATTATAAGCTCAATCTTTAGATCTTGACACCTTTAGTGTTGGTGAGAAAGAAACCAACACTAGAAACACTCTATACAAGAAAAATACTACAAGATCTAGCCAAAAAAAACAAGAAAATCTCGGCCCATACAACAACATATCACAATTTTTGGCCAAGAACACAAAGGTAGCAGATTTGACTATTTCTGAAATTTTCAGATTTCAGTTGTTGTTTTTTTTGTAGTTTTCAAGTCTCAAGCCCAAGATTGATCTTGTTAGAACAAAATCAAAGATGGCTTTGATACCAAATGATACACTACTAACTTGGAGCGTATCAAATCTGCCACAAAATCAGTCCAAACACACTACAATTCCGAGAGCTTGAAGATAACAACTCCAATATGTGAAGACAACAACAATCACGAAATTTTGAAGAAATACCAACACCAAAACAGTAGCTACACAAGGAGAACAAGAAGATAACAATAACATTAAACAATGGTTCAACAACACAAGATGATAGATTACAAGAGTACAATGTTAACAGCAAGAACAACAAATGGTAGTAACTATAGTGAATCGAAAATCAGCCCCACACGGCTTCACTAAGTTACTACAAAGTTTCAAGAGTACAAAATGAAAGATAGTAACTTGGCACAAAGATATCTTAGAATCTATGAACCCTAACTTGAAGATAGGACCCTAAGACCAAAAGATTTCAGTACCAAGTTCTTACTTAGACCAAGAGGAACTCATGAACCTCAAGATCTCAAGTTTCTAGCCAAGAAACAACACAAGTGTAACTACACTTGTTGGACAGATTTCAGGTTCTACTCTCAAGAACAAGAGAGAGAGAAATATTCAATGTTACAAGACTTGTTGTTGTGAAATATGAAGAATGAACTAAGTGCTGAAAATAACCCTAATAGCATCTATTTATATTACACACAAAATGAAGGAAAAATGACCTTCCTACCCTTCAGTCATGGGGTGCCCTTAGAGTGTAGTTTATTATACTTCAAGGTTCATTTTCACACTTAAAAACGTTGAAGCTCTTTGGCGGATCAAGTACCAACTCACACGCAGCCATTTGCATGAATATGGCTTGTAGTTTTTGTAACTCCCGAGCTTGGCTTCGTGTGAATGGTCGAGAACGTATTGGACAGCTTTGTACACCCGTATCAGAACTCAGTTCAGTTCTATAGAAATTAGGACTGTCAGACACAGTCACTCAGTTAGTATAGAACTCAGAATAGTTCTATAGAATTAGGACTGTCAGACATTGTCACTCATTTAACAATAATACAGTATCAGTATACTCAGATATCAATAAGTCAGTGATTTAGAACTCAGTATCCAGTGTTATCATGACCTCAGTTACAATTTATGTTTTCATATATATACTCTCATTCAGTTATGTTTATGCTATTCAGTCATTTATTATTTATGCATATGAACCCACGCATATCAGCCTACCTCACTTAGCATACCTTTATATTTAAAGTACTGACGCATACCTTTTTTTTGCTCTATGATGTCTTATATCACAGGTTCAGATGCACGAGCTCCCGATCATACTTAGCAGCTCGATCCATCAGCAACAGACTAGTGGTGAGTCCTTATTGTTCGAGGATAGATTTATTATTCTAGTATTTTAGTACTCAGTTACTTTAATGGTCGGAGTTAGTTGGGGACTTGTCACATCAACTCCTTATTCAGATAGTAGAGGCTTTTCAGACTAGAGTATTTATAGATAGATGTTCAGTTTTGGTATTGATGTATCGTACTAAGTATTTATTTATAGTTTTGAACCTTATGACAAGTTTCCACGTAATTTTTGCATAACTACAATATTATTATCCAGTTATTGCAGTAGGTACCAGTCATGGGTTAGCTTGTGGTCCCTCAGGATTATGAGCACTGTGTAGCGTTCATGTTACAGACTTGGGGCTTTATAAAATTATTATCCTCCTTCTCAACCTATATCTATTGTAACACAAAAAAAACCTAGCACATAAAAAATAATAACAAAGAAAGAAGCTAAGTTTGTCAAAAAAAAACCCCAAAAGACAAGTCAAGTGATGGTGATGACTTGGTGTCCCTTGTTGGTCCAAGCTTTAAAAACACAAATTTGATAGAAGAGTTGAAAGGTAAAGGACTTTCAAAGAAGTAAAATCAATCATTGTGCTTGGTCTAGTTTGTACATAATATTCTTTAGGTGTGAAACGTTAACAACAACATACCACTTGGTTTAATAAATCTTTTCGAGGATCTTGAGGCATTTAACAGTTATCCTTAGGGTCATGAAAACTTCAAAATGACTGTTAAATATTGTTGACTCCATTAACGCCAAAGACGATCAACTTATATGGCTTTTCGTGGTAAATATTTTTTTATATTTTATCTATTTTTATTAAATAATGTTTTTGATTTATAGACATAATTCTTATAGGCCTAAGCATTTGAATCTATTTCTTATCCCAGACAAGAAGTGAACTGCCAAGAAGAAGTTTCATGTTCAAGAATCCTAAAATGGTTGCTGATAAAAAATAATAAAAAAGTAAAATTTCTTGATCTTTTCAACTCCTACGAGGAAGAAGATAAATTAATTTTAATTAATTTTTTATTTTAATTGATAATTTATTTTAATAATTTAATCACCGTTCTAATATATGCACTTATTTATTTTAGATTGTGCATCCGTGGCTTGTCCTAACTAATCGAGAGTTGAAGATGTCATTTTTCTTACTTTAAGTTTTGTGAAAATTTTATCAAACTCTAAGATAATTGAAGGAATAAAAATAAATTGGTTGGAGCAACAACAATCAAAAGAAAAGTACGTAGGAAGGATAGGCTTATTCTTGGTGATGTTGTTGGTGGTGGTGTTTCTGTTGGTATTGTTGATGGTGCTACTAGTGGTGTTGTTGTGGTAATGGTACTATTATTGGTGATGGTGACAGTGATAAAGTTATTGTTTGTTATAGTGGTGGTGATGGAGTTGCATTAGTGGTGGTCGTGGTGATTGTACTGTTGTTGTGGTTGGTGGTGGTGATAAACTGGTTGATGCTCCTATTGAAATTTTTGAAACAAAAAATGATCATGATTATGGTCATACTCGTTTTACTGATTTTGATGGTAGATATACCCCTTTAAGTTATCATACTAAAGATTTCTCACACAAAATGGATAGCCAATCATTTGGAGGTGTTGCCCCACCTAGCTTATATTTTTCTTGCAAATGTCAAGAGTACAAGGAATAACATGATGCATTGATTAATGCTTTTAATAAATTAACTAATGTTATAAATAAATTGACATCTAAGAGGGGTGTCATTCAATCAAAGAGGATTTTAGATCCATTCACTCATTAGAGGCTAAGAGGAGAAAGAAAGCAATTTTCAAGGTATTAGCAAATATCAAACAAAGAAAAAGTGCAACTCCTCTTTATTGCATTATTGAGTAATGTTAGAAGCATGAGATGAAAAAGATGAATATTTATCATCTATTGCAACATATTACATATCTTTTGCAATATATTACATATCTGTTGCAATATATTACATATCTGTTGCAACAGATTACCCATTTACTTTATGACTTGCAATGTCTAGATAATATGTTAACAAGTACAGTGATAAGTGTAATAGATTATATATCTGTAGAAATAAATAGATCATTTATTGCAATAGATTATCCATCTACTGCATAACTTATAGTAGCTGGGTAATATGTTAACAAGTAAAAAGATAAGTGCAACAAATATCCCATTTATTGCAACAAACAAATCAACCATTTGTTGTATAACTTGCAATAGGTGGATAATATGTTAACAAGTATAGAGAAAAGTGCAATATATATCTCCTCTACTGTAACAAATTACATATTTATTACAATAAATAGGTCATCTATTATAACAAATTATCCATCTACTTCATAACTTGTAGTATCTGGGTAATATGTCAAAAAGTATAAAGATAAGTGCAATAGATATCCTATCTGTTGCAACAAATTATCCATCTGCAGCATAACTTGTAGTAGCTAGATAATATGTTAGTAAGTGCAGAGATAAGTGCAATAGATATCCCATCTGTTGCAATAAATTAATAGGTCATCTATTGCAATAGATTACCTATGTTGTATAACTTGTAGTAGCTAGGTAATATGTTAACAAGTACAAAGATAAGTTCAATAGATATTTCATCTGTTGCAAAAAATTACCCATATACTACATAACTTATAGTAGTTGGGTAATATATTAACAAGTATAGAGATAAGTGCAACAGATATCCCATCTGTTGTAATAAATTACATATCTATTGGAAAAAATAGTTTATCTATTGCAATAGATTACCCATATACTGCATAACTTATAATATATAGGTAACATGTTAACAAGTACAGAGATAAGTGCACAAATATTTTATCCATTGCAACAGATTACATATTTGTTGCAATGGATGACCCGTTCATTACAATAGATTACCCATATGTTACGTAGCCTTATTGTCACACCCAACATTATTCTTACTCAATTAAACTTCTGGTTGCATGCAAAAAGGGCTTAAAGCCTGAAAATTTTAGTAAGTGTTGGGGACTTAGTCATTTTAAGGACTCTTAACTTTGAGGATTTTTAAATTCGTCTTCCTGACCCCGAGATGTTGGTTTTTGAGTTAATTCATGTTTAGGAATTTAAGGATCATGTCTTGAAGAATTTTCAAATTTTTTGAACGAGGAATGGGTTACGTTTGGATCACGAATCCAAAAACTAACCGTGATAGTGTTGTATTGAGGTGCTTTTAGTGATGGCACATAAATCGCAATACAATGAGTATGTAAAATGCAATCCAGTTATGAATTTAATTTCCTGAGGGGCAATTGTGTTTTTTCTCCTCAATCTAAGTCATCATATCATGACTTATACCATCAGTTAGGGCATTATTTGCCCTTCTTCTTCAATTCTCCTCTCAAAGAAATCCTATTCAACTCCTAAGATCATTAATTCAATTACTTTCTCTCCAAAGAAACTAAGAATTCTAGTTCCCAAATCCAAAAACCTCCAAGAAAGCATCAAGCTTGTTGTTTCTCTTCTAAGATTAAGGGTTTAAGGTATGTGTGATGTTCATCCATAGGCCCTTTTCACCCATGGAGTCCAAGAATCCTTTTTGGTTTCAAATCATGAGTTTCTATATGTTCAAGTTGAATTATCTCCATGAAGCTCTTATTGTTTTCAATTATAAGTTATGTTTGTAAATGTTTTCAAGTGGAATGAGCCCTTACACATTTTGAATGTTGTAATTTTCACGTTAAATCCCAAAGTCATGAATTGAATCTTGTATTCTTGTTATTTTCACATGCTTTACTCATTCCCATGCATAAGTTCACGACTCTCATGTGTTTGATAAAATGCCTAAGTGTTGGATTTTGAACAATGATTCCCTATTATCTTTTTCAAAGTTTTTATTTATTTTTATTTCCATTTAGTGTTGGTGGGTTATGAACACCCGATACCTAGTTGTTTACATAATTGCAGTATCTTTAGAATAATTCTAGATAAACCATGTGTGTTGTCATTCACTTAGTTATTATGATAATTTGTTTTCTAAGTTAAGCTTAGTTCATTCCAGTAAATAGTATTATTCAGCTGAGAGTAGGATTCAGCATCGAGCAAACGTAGGGATAGGGGGCATTCATTCCAATTTAGAGTTTGACCCTCAGTAGCAATCCCTAAGTTATAAAACTGCGTAGCCAGCATAGGTTGGAGATGTCTTTCTGCCAGTTTAGGGTTGACACATATCTCATAAGTTCTCCTTCCAGTATAGGATGAATCTTTAGTCCTTCAGGACACCAATTTAGTGGATCCACACAGCTAGTGTTAGTACCCGTGGCATGGTACTGACACCCTTCCAACTGGGGTTACAGGTTGGACCCCAATTAGCTCAAATTGAGGCATGTCAGTTAGATGATACCTTCCACAGGCTCAGTAGAGTATTTGGTGTATTCTCAATTCAGGTTTGCTTGACCAAGTATACAGGTTTTCAGTTATTCAGTATTTTTTATCTCAGACTTATTTTAGAAATATTATATGCTTGGTCTTGCATTTCTGATATTATAGTTTTTTTATGCATTCATGTTCAGTTATCTCATGCTATTCAGTTGGTTATTATCTCACATGCACAGTGCCCCATACATTTCAACCTGTCCTCATCTCATATACCAGTATATTTAAAGTACTGATCGCATACTTTTCTTTGCGCTATGATGTCTTAAATCATAGGTTCGTACTCTCAGTTTCCCAATCGTACTTAGACTGTCCAGCTTTACAGTAAAAGCAACAGTGGTGAGTCCTTATCCTTTGAGGACAAGTTTATCTTTTATTTAGTTATTTCTGCATTTCTTTCACTTAGTCAATTGGAGTTAGTTGGCATTTGTCCCATCAACTCTACAGTTAGTCAGTTAGAGGCTTTTTAGACATTCAGACAGTTAGTTCATTTTAATAGTTTTTTAATTAATTATTCAGAGTTGAGATTAAATCATATTTTTAGTATTTAGATCATATGGATTTATTACTCATTTCCGCACATGTCCATTATTATTATTTTATTCAGTATTCAAAGCAGGTACTGGCTCACGGGTTAGCTTGTGGTCACTTATGACCATAAGCACCATTGTCGCGACTAGGGGGTAGTCTCGGGTGGTGAAAAAACTTGGTATCAGAGCTTAAGGTTTTATAATGTCCTAGGAAGTATGAAAGTCATGTTGAGTCATCTTATGCATGTATGTGAAGCACACCACACTTATGGATAAGAGGCTACAAGATATTTTAGGAATTTTTTTGCTTCTTTCAGTATTTATGTCATGTGAATAAGCATGAGCTCTATTAAAAACCTCTTTGTGACTCAGCTTTCTTTCCATTTATAGATAATGCCTCCCAGAAAGAATAACAGAAGAAGGAATGGGAACCATCCCACACCTCCGCCTATTCAGGAAGATTGCCTGGATAAGTATATCTCTTACATTGAAATCAGAGCTGCTTTCACTACCTTAGATTATTTAGTAGCTACTCAGAGCAATCAACGGGATATTGCCCCTGCCAATCTCGTGGAAAATACAGTTGTAGCTAGGATTTGGGATTTCACCCGAATGAATCCCCCTTTACTGTTGGGATACAAGTTCGTGGAGTATTTCCAGGAGTTTCTTGATATGGTTCAAAAAGTGATGGATATCATGGGTGTCACTTAGAGTGAGAGTGTAGAGTTGGTTGTGTATCAGTTGCAGGATATAGTTCACACTTGGTATAAGTAGTAAAAGGGTGATAGGGGTGTTGAGGCAGGTCCTGTTGAGTGGGAGAAGTTTACCATGACCTTCTTAAATAGGGTCTTTCCATTAGAGTTGAGAGAATCTAAGGTGTAGGGGTTCATTAATTTAAAAAAAGGTAATATGAGTGTAAAGAAATACTCGCTTAAATTCACCCAGTTAGTAAGGTATGCTCCTTCGATGGTGGCTGATAATAGGTCTAGAATGACTAAGTTTGTTTCTGGTATAGTTGACAGTGTGGTCAAGGAATATAGGACTTCTATGTTTATTAAGGAGATGGTTCTATCTAGGCTTATAGTTCATGTTCAACAGATTGAGGAGCAGAAACATAAAGAGAAAGAGAGAGAATAAGAGGGCCAAAATAGGTAGCTTCAACTTTTCTCAGCCGAGGTCAGAGTGTGGTAAGCGTTCTTAGTTCCATCAAAAATTCTCAGGCTCAACTCTATCTTTAGCTAGTATGTCAGTGCCAAAATTCAAGAATGATAGTCGGGATAAGGCGCCAGGCTCTAAGTCCCAGGGAAGTATGAACAGTGGTCATACTAATCCACTTTGCCAAAAATATATTAGGAATCTTAGGGTATGTGTAGAGTTGGTAATGATGTGTGTTTTGGACGAGGCAATCCAGGCCACAGAGTCAAAAAATGTCCAAGGGTTGGTCAACATAGTTAACATAGTTGTCCTATAGTTTCGGTCGGTCGCCCGATTCAACAGGGTGCCACATCCAGTGCAACCAGTGGGTAGCGTCAGAATATGTTTTATGCCCTCTAGACCCGATAGGATCAGGAAAGTTCTCCTGATAAGGTTATAAGTACGTTATTGGTCTTTCATCTTCATGTTTATGCTTTGTTAGATCCCGGAGCTTCACTTTCTTTTGTAACCCCTTATATAGTAGTCGATTTCGGTGTTAGTCCCAAATTTTTAGTAGAACCTTTCTAAATATCTATCTTAGTAGGTAAGTTTATCATAGTCTAATGGGTATACAGAAACTACCTGATTACAGTATCCCAAAAAATTACCTCAATTGATCTTGTGGATTTATAGATGACTGATTTTGATGTTATTCTTAACATGGATTAGCTCCACTCATGCTATGATTTAGTTGAATATAGAAATAGGGTCGGTCAATTCTAGTTTCCCAATGAACCAGTCATTAAATGGAGGGGTAGTAGTTCATTGCTTAGGGGTCAGATTATTTCTTATCTTAAGGAAAGAAAAATGATATCAAAGGGGTGTGTTTTCCATCTTGTTCGATTCAAAGACTCTAATTCTGAGATTCTAAGTCTTGAGTTAATTTTAGTAGTAAGGGAATTTCTAGATTTTTTCCCTGAAGTTCTTCCTGAAGTTTCTCCTGAAAGGGAAATTGACTTTGGAATAGATCTTCTCCTAGATACCCAACCTATCTCTATTCCACCCTATAGAATGGCTCCAGCTGAACTAAGGGAGTTGAAAGACAAATTGAAAGATCTCTTTGATAAGGCTTTCATCAGTCCCAGTGTTTCCCCATGGGGCACTCCAGTCCTTTTTGTGCATAAGAAAGATGGTTCTCTCAGAATGTACATCGATGACTGTCAGTTGAACAAAGTCACAATCAAGAATAAGTATCTACTCCCCAGTATTGATTACTCGTTCGACCTACTCTAGGGTGCCAGTTATTTCTCTAAGATAGACCTCAGATTCGGCTATCATCAGATCAGAGTTAGAGAATGAGAAGTTTTGAAAATAACTTTCAAAACTCGGTATGGTCACATTGAATTTCTAGTTATATATTTTGGACTAACGAATGCCTCACCAAATTTCATAGACTTGATGAATAGAGTGTTCAACCAGTACTTGGACATGTTTGTCATAGTCTTCATTGATGATATCCTTGTCTATTTTCATAACAAAAATGATTATGAAAACTATCTAAGAATTGTGTTGCAGATCCATAAAGCTCATCAGTTATTCATCAAATTCAGTAAGTGCGAGTTTTAGCTAAGGTCAGTAGCTTTCCATAGCCATATTTCCGATAATGGAATTCGAGTTGACCCTTAAAAGACTAAAGTAGTGAGAAACTAGCCGAGACCCATCTCTAAATTAGATATTAGGAGGTTCTTGGGTTTGGCTGGCTATTAAAGATGTTTTATTGAAGGGTTTTCATCTATTGCATCCCTTATGTCTCGATTGACTCAGAAGAAAGTCAAGTTTCAGTGGTCAGATTCTTGCGAGAAGAGTTTTTAGTAGGTGAAAACTCAACTCACCTCAGCTCCAGTCTTGACTTTTCCAGATGGTTCAGAGGGATTTGTTGTTTACTCTGACGCTTCCAAAGTTTGTCTTGGTTATATATTGATGCAGAGAGGTAAGTTCATAGCCTATTCCTTTAGACAACTATCCTATGAAAATATTACACTACCCATGATCTTGAGTTGAAAATTATTGTCTTTGCCTTGAAGATTTGGAGGCATTATCTTATGGAGTTTATGTTGATGTGTTCATGGATCACAAAAGTTTACAATATGTGTTTTCATAGAAAAATTTGAATCTTTGTCAGAGAAGATAGCTTGAGTTGTTGAAAACTTATGATATGAATGTGTTGTATCATCCGAGCAAGGCCACTGTAGTAGAAGATACCCTTAGCAGATTGTCTATGGGTAGTGTTGCTCATGTTGGGTAAGATAAGAAGAAGTTAGTTTAGGAGGTTCATCTGCTTTCTATATTAGGTATTCAGTTGGCTGATTTAGCTAAGAGTAGTATATGGGTTAAGAATAGTTCAGAATCTTCTTTGGTTGCCAAAGTAAAGGAGAAGCAACATAGGGATCCCAGTTTAGTTAAGTTAAAGAAATCAGTTAGAGAGCAGAAGGTAAAGGTTTACTCCCAAGGGGGAGATAGTGTGCTACATAATCAGGGTAGGCTGTGTGTATTGTGTGTTGATTGTTTGAGGTAGCGGATTCTCACAGAAGCGCATGGTGTGCGTTACTCTATACACTTAGGAGCCATTAAGATATATCGTGATTTGTAGAAATTCTATTGGTGGAGTGGTATGAAGAGAGATAACACAGAGTTTGTAGCTAGTATTGTAATTGTCAGCAGGTTAAAGTTGAACACCAGAGGCCTAGTGGTACATTGCAGGAGTTCAGTATTCCCACTTGGAAGTGGGAAGTTGTGAACATGGATTTTATGATGGGATTGCTTCGTACGCGTCATTAGCATGATTCAATTTTGGTTATTGTAGATAGAATTACCAAATCAGCTTATTTCTTGCCAGTTCATACTTCATATTCAGCTGAGAATTATGCCAAACTCTATCTTAGAGAGTTGGTTAGGTTTCATGGAGTCCCGTTTTCTATCATTTTAGATAGAGGTACTCAGTTTACCTCTTACTTTTAGAGAGCTTTTCAGAAAGGTCTTGGAACCCAAGTTCATCTCAGTATAACTTTTTATCCTCAGATAGATGGTCAGGAAGAGAGGACCATTCAAACCTTAGAGAACATGTTAAGGGCTTGTGTAATTTACTTTAAGGGTAGTTGGGATGACAACTTACCTTTAATTGGGTTTGCCTACAATAACAGTTATCACTCAAATATTCAGATGGCTCCATTTGAGGCTCTCTATGGGTGGAGATATTGATCTCTTATTGGTTGGTTTTATATAGGTAGGGCTGCTTTAATAGGGACATATTTAGTATTTGATACGATGGAGAAAGTTCAGTTGATTAAGGAAAGACTAAAGACAAACCAAAGACGTCAAAAATCCTATACTGATGTTCAGGAGAAGAGATCTTGAATATGAAGTTGGGGATTTGGTATATTTAAAAATCTCACCCATGAGAGGAGTGAAAAGATTTGGCAAGAAAGGGAAGCTTAGTCCCAGATATGTAGGCCCTTACAGAATCTTGAGCTATTTTGGAAAGGTAGCTTATGAGCTAGAGTAGCCTACAGATTTGGCATCGGTGCATCCAGTGTTTCATGTTTCTTTGTTTAAGAAGTATATTGGTGATCCAGAAATTGTAGTTTCTTTAGAAAGTACAGGTTTTTGGGATAGCTTTTCTTTCAAAAAAATCCCAATTGAGATCCTTGATCATCAGATTCATAGACTAAGGAACAAAGAAGTTCCCTTAGTTAAAGTTCTTTGGTGGAATCATTCCATTGAGGGAGCTACTTGGGAAGTAGAAGCAGATATGCGTACTAAGTACCCTCATTTTTTCTCAGTAAACTTACACTCAGCTTAAGGTAACAATTTTTCTTTAATTGTCTCTTTTCCATTCTTAGTTCCAACTATATAATCATTTTATTTTCATTGCATGCATTCACGAAATCAATTTAGTTCATGTGTCATGTTTCAGACTCAGTCATGTAATCATGCTTCAAGTTATGCATGTTCATTATGTGATCACAATTTCCCTTGTATTCCCAGCTTAATAATCTCATTCGAGGATGAATGTTTACAAGAGGGGATATTGTAATACCCCATACCATTCTTAGCTCAGTCCAGTTTCTTATTGCATGCATAAGGGGCTTAAATCCTGAAAAATTAATGAAATGTTAGAGACTTAGTCATTTTGAGGCCTCTTAACTTCAAGGATTTTTAAATTGGTCTTTTCGACCCCGAGATGCTAGTTTTTAAGTTAATTCATGTTCAGGGATGTAAGAAGCATGTCTCAGAGAAGTTTATAATTTTTTGGATGAGGATTAGGACACGTTTGGATCACGAATCCAACAACTCACCGCGATAGTGCCGTGTTGCGATGCTTTTAGCGATGGAACATACACCGCATCGCTGCGAGAATGTAAAATGTAGTCCAGTTATGAATTTAAATGCCTGAGGGGAAATTGTGTCTTTTCCCCTTAATCCAAGTCATCATATCACAACTTATACCACCAGTTAAGGAATTTTTGCCCTTTTTCTTCTTCAATTCATCAATTCATCAATTCAATTACTTTTTCTCTAAGGAAACGAAGAATTCAAATTTACAAATCCAAGGACCTCCAAGAAAGCATCAGTATTGGTGTTTCTCTTCCAAGATTAAGGGTTTAAGGTATGTGTGATGTTCATCCATGGGCCTTTTCACCCATGGAGTTCAAGAATCTTTTTTCATTTCAAATCATGAGTTTCTATATATTCAAGATGAATTGTCTCCATGAAGCTCCCATTGTTTTCAATTATAAGTTATGTTTATAAATATTTTCAAGTGGAATGAGCCCTTACACATTTTGAATGTTATAATTTTCACATTAAATCCCTATGTGATGAATTGAATCTTGTAATCATGTTATTTTTGCATGCTTTGCTCATTCTCATACACAAGTTCATGACTCTCATGTGTTTGATGAAATGCCTAAATGTTGGATTTTGAACAATGATTTCCTATTATGGTTTTCAAAGTTTTTATATGTCCTTATTGTTATTTTCATTTAGTGCTGGTGGGTTATGAACACCCGATACCTAGTTGTTTACATAATTTTAGTATCTTTAGAGTCATTTCAGATAAACCATGAGTATTTTAATTCACTTAGTTATTATGATCAGTTTTTTGCTCAATTAAGCTTAGTTCAATCCAGTAAACAGTGTTATTCTGTTGGGATTAGGATTTAGCACCGAGCGAACCCAAGGATGGGGGCATTTCTTCCAGTTTAGGTTTTGACCCTTATAGCATCCCTAAGTTACAGAACTTTATATCCAGAGTAGGTTTGAGATGTCTTCCTACCAGTTTATTGTTGACACATATCTCATGAGTTCTCCTTATAGTATAGGATGAACCTTTAGTCCTTCGAGATACCATTTTAGTGGATCCACATATACAGTGTTAGTACCCGTGGCACAGTACTGACACCCTTCCAATTAAGGTTACAGGTTGGACCCCAATTAGATTAAATTGGGGCATGTTGGTTAGATGATACCTCCCGCAGTCTCAGTATAGCATTCAGTGTATTCTCAGTTCAGGTTTTTAGTTATTCAGTTATATAGTTTTTAGTATTTCAAATCTTAGACTTATTTCATAAATATTATATGCTTGGTCTTGCTTTCTCAGATATTAGAGTTTTTTATACATTCAGGTTCAGTTATCTCATGCAATTCAGTTGGTTATTATCTGGCATACACAGTGCTCCATGCATTTCAGCCTATCCTAATCTTATTTACTTGTACATTTAATGTACTGACCGCATAATCTTCTTTGCACTATGATATTTTATATCATAGGTTCGGACGCAGTTTCTCGATCTTGCTTAGACCATCAATCATTACAACAACAATAACAGTGGTGAGTCTTTATCCTTCGAGGATAAGTTTATCTTTCATTTAGTTATTTCAGCATTTTTTTAACTTAGTCAGTTGGAGTTAGTTGGGGGTTTGTCCCACCAACTTCACAGTCAGACAGTTAGAAGCTTTTCAAACATTCAGACAATCAGTTAGATAGTTAGTTTGTTTTAACGGTTTTATTATCAGTTGTTCAGAGTTGAGATTAAATCATATTTTCCGTATTTAGACCTTCTAGATTTATCTATCATTTCCGCACATGTCCATTATTATTATTTTATTCAGTGCTCACAACAAGTACTAGCTCATGGGTTAGCTTGTGGTCACTTGTGACCGTAAGCACCATTATCGTGTCTAGGGGTAGTCTCAGGTCATGACACTTATGTATCTTTTTCTATTTCAGTTTTATCTTTGTGATAACATTGACAATTCTGACTTTTAGGTCAATGTTACAATTTATGCTACTGATGAACAATACACTATCACAGTTGATAATCCACCAACTACTTACAATGAGGAAGAAAAAATGAATTCTGTGTTTGGTTCATCTTCCAAAAATAATGATGATGAAAGTTTAGATCTTTGTTAGAATTATCCACTTGAAGAGTTCAATATTTTGGATGAGGCTCCAACACAGTTGATCAACATTTATTTAGGATGATCGAAGATGGACTATTAAAGTATCATGTCAGCAGGTAACATAAATTATTTTTTAAATTCTGATTCATACACTTCTTCTTATACAAATATGATATTAACACATATAAATCATGGATAAATTAAAAGGATGACCACTATAAATTAAAACAATTGGGTCTTGGATTTTATATGGTCTACTTTATTGTTGCACAGCCCAAAATAAAGAATTGGTTCTATTTGATATGACAACCCAAAACTTGCTGGAATGATCAGGCTGAAATGCCATATATCATACTATTAATACTATATTTCTGATAGACACACTAAAATGTGAAATTACCATTGTTAATATAATATACATTAATTTTTATTTAATTGTATCTATTTAATAGTTTTTTTATTACTTAATTTTAATATTTGATAATATGTGTAGCATATCTGATACAAAATCAAACCAACAACACCAAGAGCTTCAAGTAGGCTCGGATTTCATTCCAACAACACAAGAACAACAAGTTTAAGTTTCGGTTTTCAGTCCAACAACACAAGAACAACAAGATAGATAACAATGCTAGTGAATCGAAAAGAGCCCCACACGGCTTCACTAGACTTTAAGATAACAAAATCAACAACAACAACAAGATAAAGAAAGATAGATAACTTGACATATAACATTCAAGAAACTAAGAACCCTAACATCAAGAGAGGACCCTAAGTCTAATGAATATAAACACCAAGTTCTTACGAGGACCAAGAGGCACTCAACGACCTCAAAACCCTTGTTTCTAGCCAAAGAGACAACACAAGTATCCCTCTACTTGTGAGATAATAGGGGCGGCTTCTAAGAGTGGAAGAGAGAGAGAAATGTTTAGTGTTTTCAGGTTACAAAATCAGCATTCAAAAACTAAGGAATAACTCTCTAACATGTTCTATTTATACTACAAACAAAAGGGGTAAAATGACCCATCCGCCCTTGCTTCTTGTGCCAACCTTGAAGAGTAGTTTATTACACATTAATACCTCTCTTCACACATAAAAACGTTTAGGTCCTTGGTTGGTTCAATCACCAACTCACACACGGCCATTTGCATGAACAAAGCTTGGAGTTCTTGTAATTCCCGAGCTTGGCTTCGTGTGAAAGGCCGTGTACCTGTGGAGGCTGCCCCAACCGTATCATCCTCTCCATCTTGAGAGGAATTTGACCTCAAATTCAGCATTTGGTCATCTTCAACCGCATCCACGAGGGAGAGATCACCAACGTTGAAAGTGTTGTGCACTTGATATTCCGGTGGAAGGTCAATCTTGTAGGCGTTGTCATTGATTCTCTCAAGTACTTGGAAAGGACCGTCACCCCTTGTCAGCAATTTGGACTTCCTTTGAGCTGGAAACCGATCCTTTCGAAGATGCACCCACACCCAATCTCCGGGTTCAAGCACAAGCCTTCTTCTCCCTTTGTTTACCCTTTTTGCAACCTCTTGGTTCTTCTTTTCAAGCTTGATCCGCACCGTCTCATGCATTTTCTTCATTGCCTCGGCTCTTTTATTTCCATCTAAGCTGGTCATGAGATCACTAGACAAAGGAGTGAGATCTAAAGGGGTAAGGGGATTCAGGCCGTAAACACATTCAAAGGGAGTTATTCCCGTGCTCGAATGTATTACCCGGTTGTATGCAAATTCCACCAAGGGTAGGTGATCTTCCCATGAAGTCAGTTTACCCTTAACCATAGAACGTAGCATAGACCCTAAGGTTCTATTTACTACCTCCGTTTGGCCATCGGTTTGTGGGTGGCAAGACGTGGAGAAAAGTAACTTCGTTCCAAGCCTACCCCACATGGACTTCCAAAAGAGACTTAGGAACTTGGAGTCCCTATCGCTCACAATAGTCCTCGGTACCCCGTGAAGCTTTACAACATGTTCAATAAATAATGAAGCTACACTACGAGCATCCTCGGTTTTAGCACATGGAATAAAATGAGCCATTTTAGAGAATCTATCAACAATAACAAAAATGCTATCTCGGCCCTTTCTAGTCCTTGGCAGCCCCAAAACAAAATCCATCGAGATGTCCAACCAAGGTCTAAGGGGAGTAGGGAGTGGGGTGTATAATCCTTGAGGTAGGAGACGAGATTTCGCACTCCGGAAGGCCACGCATTGACTACAAATTTTAGTGACGTCTTTGCGCATTTTGGGCCAATAGAAGTTCTCCTCTAAGATTCCGAAGGTCTTGTCTACCCCAAGGTTCCCCATGAGGCCTCCGTCATGGGCCTCCCTCACAAATAATTCCCTCCAAGAACTAGAAGGAACACACAACCTCCTCCCTTTGAACAAATACCCATCGAACCGAGAGTAGGAGGAATGGTCATTCTCCTTAAGCCAACGGTCCCTTCCCCACTCTTCACATTCCCTAAAAATAGGAGCAAAGGTAGGATCCTCGGGATACAACAACCGCAAGCTCTCAAAACCCATCAATTTCGAAGACAAGGTAGCAACAAACACATGCTTCCTAGACAAGGCATCGGCAACAACATTTTTCTTTCCCCTTTTGTAATGAATTACATAAGGGAAAGTCTCGATGAACTCAATCCACTTAACATGACGCCTATTCAACTTGTCTTGGCTCTTAAGGTGTTTCAACGACTCATGATCCGTTCGTATCACAAACTCCTTAGGCCACAAATAATGTTGCCAATTTCCCAAAGCTCTAACAAGGGCGTACAACTCCAAATCATAAGTTGAGTAATTAAGAGTTGCCCCTTTGAGCTTTTCACTGAAATAAGCAACGGGCTTACCTTCTTGCATCAAAACAGCCCCGATGCCAACCTTACTAGCATCACACTCTACTTCAAACATCTTATCAAAATCGGGCAATTGCAATAAAGGCGCCGAGATGAGCGTAGCTTTCAAGGCCTCAAAAGCCCTAGCCTGCTCATCACCCCATTTAAAGGGTCCGTCCTTTCTAATTACCTCGGTCAAGGGGGCTGCTATGGAACTAAATCCTTTGACAAACCTCCTATAAAAGCTTGCCAACCCGTGGAAACTTCGGATTTCTCCAATAGTTTTAGGGGTCGGCCAACTTCGAATAGAGTCTATCTTGGAATCGTCCACTTCCACACCCCTTGAGCTCACGACAAAACCCAAGAATATAACCTTATCAACACCAAAAGAACACTTCTCCATGTTGTCATACAGCTTCTCCTTTCGGAGCATATCAAACACACATCTCAAATGCATTACATGATCATCAATAGATTTACTATACACCAATACATCATCAAAGTAAACCACCACAAACTTTCCAATATAAGGCTTCATTACATGATTCATTAGCCTCATAAAGGTTCTAGGAGCATTGGTAAGGCCGAAGGGCATGACCAGCCACTCATATAGACCGAATTTGGTCTTGAATGCGGTCTTCCACTCATAACCGGGTTGCATGCGAATTTGGTGATAGCCACTCCTAAGGTCTACTTTAGAAAACAAACAAGATCCGTGGAGCTCATCTAACATATCATCTAGTCTAGGGATTGGATGACGATACCTTATAGTGATTTTGTTGATGGCTCTACAATCGACGCACATGCGCCAAGTTCCGTCCTTCTTCGGTACCAAAAGCACCGGAACAGCACACGGACTCATGCTTTCCTTGATGTATCCCTTGTTGAGAAGCTCCTCAACTTGTCTTTCAAGCTCCTTAGTGTCCATGGGATTGCTCCTATAGGCCGGTTTGTTTGGAAGTTGTGAACCCGGCACCAAATCAATTTGGTGCTCCATTCCCCGAAGTGGGGGTAATCCTTGCGGAAGTTCTTGAGGAAATACATCTTCATACTCCTGCAACACACAAGAAATCAAAGGGGAAATGGAAGAATTAGTGGGGTTAGTATTAAAACAATGGGCCAAAAGTAACATCGGCTTGTTTTCATCATGGTCCACGAAGAGTTCTTTCCTCCAAGCCAACATCACTATGTTTTCCATCTCCCTTGTCGTTGGGACAGCCTCGGATATCCCTACTTCCTCACCTACGGCATTCCCCCCTTTTCTCCCTTTCCGGATTCCTTCTCCTTTCCCTTCAAATCTCTCATCTTTTGATGCCACTCATTTACTTGGGAGGGTGAAAGAGGATGAAGTGTGACCTTTCGGCCATCCTTCTCAAGCGTATACCGGTTGGACCTCCCATCGTGTTTAGTAGACCTATCATATTGCCATGGTCTACCTAACAACAAGTGACATGCTTGCATTGGGATCACGTCACAAAGCACTTCATCGTGGTAGTTTCCCACCTTAAACCGAATCACACATTGCCTTGTGACCTTTAACTCACCACAATCGTTCAACCATTGTAGCTTGTAAGGACTAGTGTGTAGTGTAGTTGGTAGCTTCAAGAAATTTACCATAGCATGGCTCGCAACATTTGTACAACTACCACTATCAATCACCAAGGTGCACACACTCCCCTTTACAAGACACTTAGTATGGAATAGATTTTCCCTTTGACTCGGGTCATCTATCGCCTTACTAATCATGACATGTCTAACCACAAAGTTTGGAACCACACATTCCCCTTCTTGTGGATAGACATCTTCACTACCATCTAATTCATTATCATTCGGCCCATTTTCAGCTCCCTCTCCATCTTGAGGCTCGGCCTCATCCTCCCCCCTTTCGGAAACCACCTCCTTACCAAGGTAGTACACTTTCTCTTCTCGTAGGATCACATTGCGCCGGTTCGGACATTCATTGGCCTTATGCCCCCAACCTTGGCACTTGAAGCATTGGAACCCCTTTGGGTTGGGATATTTGTGAGCCTCCGGTTTCGGAGGGAATTTAGGGACTATTTTAGACTCGGGCAGCTTCGTAGGGGCGGGTTGGTCCTTGTTTTTGGGCCAACCCGAGGGGGTTTGTACCCTTGCCTTGAAGGATGATCTCTCCTTAAGTTCCCTTTCAATCTCAAGGGCCGCTTGGAATATACCGTCAATGGTTTCAAACCGGTGAAGGGTCAAATGAGTGGAGATCTCTTTGTTCAACACACACTTAAACCGGATGATGTCGTGACTGATTTGCTCCCCACGATGATCAAGTTTCAACATGAGTTATTGGAACTCGTCAAAATAGGCCATCACACTCTTGCCTCCTTGCCGCAAGCCATATAATCTAGCAAGCAACTCATGACGATATCTCTCGGGAAGGTATCGTTGTCTCATCAAATACCTCAACCGATACCAAGGTGGTGGCTGCCCATCAACTAATTCATTACCAAATCGTTTAACATACTCCCACCAAGTGTTAGCATATCCCTCGAGGTGAGATATAGCGTTGCAACTCTTCTTTTCTTCCGAGATGTCATTAACTTGGAAAACTTTGTCACAAGCCGATTCCCAAGTTAAGTAGGTCTCGGGGTCACTTTCACCCTTAAAGATGGGTAGGCTCAACTTGATGGTGTTGATGCCTACGTCTCTCTCTTGGTGTCGGTTTCCCCTAACTCCATACCCCTGGTATCTCCTAGGTTCTCCTCGACCCCCTCTTAACTCCTCCTCCCTCTTATAAGCATCATCAAAGGCTCCATCTCCTTCATACTCCTCTTTACCGTATCCTTCAAAAGTGGGATGGTCGGCCTTGGCCGTTTTGATTCGGAGGATTTGGAATTTGCGGTCTTTGGGTTAATAGAGCTTGGAATAGAGGGTTCGGATTTAGTGGAGGTACTTGGCGTCCAAATCCCTCTTGTGGAATTGGAGGGGCTTGGAAATGTAGTGGTCTAGTGGGGTCTCGGTTTGGAGGAAAATAGGTAGTTTGGCTTGCGGTATTTAGTGGAGCTTGGGGTGCATTTAGCATTTGGTGGACTGTTTCGGGGGTGATGGTTGCGGAGGAGGTCCTATCATGACCATTGGTAGATACATGTAGAGGAGTAGAAGGACGAGAGTTCCTTTGACTCTCCACTTGTTCTAATCTCCCACTAATAGTCGACACTTCCCCCTTTATTGCTGCCAAGTCCCCTCTCACGGCCCCAAATTCCGAATTCAACCTTTCAAGTGTCCGGGTAACGGCCTCAAGAGTGACCCTCATAGAATCAAGGGCATTAGTATCCACATTATGAGACGTAGCTCCTTCCATTGTCAAGATATTATCCGCTTTAGATCACCACAAGTTCGTGTTCCACAAGTGTTGTATAATTGGCTAGTAACCGTGAAATTTTTAAGGTATGAGTAAGCTCTTATCTGGAATGGATTCTTGTTTGAAGACTCAAAGAATTCTTGCCGGACTAGAGTCAAAAATCAGCAATTCATTCAAACGAATAAAAGCACTCAAATAATCGTTGACACGAACAAACGGTTCAAGGAACTAGTTGACAACCTAGTAGGAATGTACTAGTTTGTTAATTAGTTCTAGGACCAAGTAAGGGAAACCAAGGATCAACAATTAGCAACCAAAGAATATCCTAAGTTGAGCTTATAGTGACGTGGCAGCATGCAATGGTCCCACACGTTCTTCTTCTCTTTTTTTTTGTTTTGTGTTAATATTCACACAACTTGTTATAGTTTGCAAAGTGTTTTGGTGGGAAAAATAAAATCTTGTAGTATTTCACCCCTTTTCAAACTCAAGAAAGTGAGGTTTGGTTGACTAATCCCACAAAACAAGGCTCCTTGAATTAGGGAAAAGTGATTGACAAGACTAGAAGGTGATGGGTGCAAGTCTTTCACAACAACTTTATAGCTTGTCTTACAACTTGAGCACACAACAAGATGAACAAGTTCAAAAGATGAACACCTCAACAAACTTCATCAACTTCTTTAGCACATAAACACACAACCACCGATTTTTCTTTTGGTTATCAACAACATACAACTTTCGGCCACTTCACGTCACTACACAATGTTCAAGTTTTCAAGCTCAACTTTTGGATCTAGACACCTTAGTGTTGGTGAGAAAGAAACCAACACTAGAAACTCACTAAACAAGCAAAATAACACCTAGATCTAAACATACAACATCATTCTTGGTTTCAACTTTTAATGGACAGATTTTCAGAATTTCTTTTTGGTGTTGTTTGTTTAAGCTGTGAACTAGCCCAAGATGGGTTATGTTGGAACACAACCGGTCTCGCTTTGATACCAAATGATACAAAATCAAACCAACAACACCAAGAGCTTCAAGTAGGCTCGGATTTCATTCCAACAACACAAGAACAACAAGTTTAAGTTTCGGTTTTCAGTCCAACAACACAAGAACAACAAGATAGATAACAATGCTAGTGAATCGAAAAGAGCCCCACACGGCTTCACTAGACTTTAAGATAACAAAATCAACAACAACAACAAGATAAAGAAAGATAGATAACTTGACATATAACATTCAAGAAACTAAGAACCCTAACATCAAGAGAGGACCCTAAGTCTAATGAATATAAACACCAAGTTCTTACGAGGACCAAGAGGCACTCAACGACCTCAAAACCCTTGTTTCTAGCCAAAGAGACAACACAAGTATCCCTCTACTTGTGAGATAATAGGGGCGGCTTCTAAGAGTGGAAGAGAGAGAGAAATGTTTAGTGTTTTTAGGTTACAAAATCAGCATTCAAAAACTAAGGAATAACTCTCTAACATGTTCTATTTATACTACAAACAAAAGGGGTAAAATGACCCATCCGCCCTTGCTTCTTGTACCAACCTTGAAGAGTAGTTTATTACACATTAAGACCTCTCTTCACACATAAAAACGTTTAGGTCCTTGGTTGGTTCAATCACCAACTCACACACGGCCATTTGCATGAACAAAGCTTGGAGTTCTTGTAATTCCCGAGCTTGGCTTCGTGTGAAAGGCCGTGTACCTGTGGAGGCTGCCCCAACCATATCAATATCAATGTCATAGTTTACTATGTTCAAAAGAAGGCCAAGTTGCAAATGTAACAACAATACAGATACACAATAGTCAACAGTTTATTCAAAGTATACTTTGATAAAACCTATAGAAGGTATTATTCACAACACAAGGCTGAAGTTCTATCATCGCAAGTGGACAAGTTGCTTAAAATAAGGAATATTTAATCAACATCATCAAAGGTTTTAACATTCCAGCTGGCCTACTTTGGCTTTTGGTCGATGAACTGTACATTGCAGTCAATTGTGATGGTGAATTTCATTAGGTGTTGGCTGTTGTTATTCTAAAAGAGAGGCGTATCCAAGTTTATGACTCGATGTTGGACAAGATATGTAGTTGTTTTGAGTCATCGTTCGAGATACAAAAGTTGACCATAATATTGCCTAGTTATTATCATATAAGTAGCTTTATGGCCTAAAAGATTCATAATGATTGTTCAACGATTGAAGCATACCAAGATAAAATGGGTGATAACCACTCCAAAGAAAATTTCTACACACTGCAACTATCTTCTTCAACATACCCCTAGGAAGTAGGAAAACGGTACACCAGTACACATGTAAATGCCTTAGTACTGAATTGATTAGTTGGGTCTTCTCAACATATGAAAATTTCATGTTTACCAATCTATGTTTTCTAAAAACCAGTCTTTCTGTTAGCATTTCACAATCCTTGCCTGATAGCTTGTCTGGTGATATTGGAATCCTAAGATATTTAAAAAGGAGTTTGCCAAGGCAATGTCCAGTCATCTCACATATATCTTGCAACACCTGTGAATTCATGTTTTTTCAAAAGATGCTACACTTTTTGAATTAGTTGACAATCCTAAGCTGCTAAAAGGTACTCAAACCCCTCAATATGAGTATAATTGTAACTAATTCCCTTTTATAGAACACCAACATATCATTTGCAAAACATAAGTGATTTACTTTCAGTTGTTTACACTTAGTGTGAAATATAAACCCTTCCATTATGGCCACTCAATCCATTACCCTAGAGAAGTACTCTATGCATACTACAAATAATAGTATGGAGAGATGCACCTTGTCTAATCCCTCTCTTGCATTGTATGTTTCCATAAACTCTAATATTTAAAACTATCATGTATTGAGGAGTAGTGATGCATTCCATGACCATTTTAATGAAACCATAAGGGAAAATTTACCAGTAGAGTATTTCTTCAACAAATTTCCATTCTACAGTATTATAAGCTTTTCTTAGATCAGTTTTAATTAACCTCTTTGTAATGTATTTTCTATTGTATAACCTGGCCAAGTTCTTAAATATCATGATATTTTGTACTATAGATCTTCTAGATACAAATGCACTCTGATTACTAGATAATATTCAAAATAATACTTTTTGAAGTCTTTTTGTAACTCCCTGAGAGTACACCCTAGGCGTCACACGGTGATTACAGTCCCGAGGGACCACAAGCTAACCCATGTACTGGTACCTACTGTGAGTACTAAATAAAATTGATAATACTGATATTACTAAATTTAATTCATAAAGTTACTAAAGTTTGTAACACAAAAACTGATAATACTAATAAACATGTGACAATCACAATTGGAAAACTGAAAACAGACTAACAACCTATACTAGTTTGAAAGCCTCTACTTACTAACATGGAGATAATGGGACAAACCCCTATCTAACTCTGACTGAATAGAAAATACTGACACTAATGAAATAACTGAGATAAATAAACTGTGTCCTCAAAATATAAGGATTCACCACTGCTACAACTGATAATTTGGAATGTCTATACACGATTCGGGAACTAAGCATCCAAACCTATGATATGATACATCATAACACAAGAAACAAGTATTTGATCAGTAATTTAAATGTACTGGTATGGTAAATGAGGTAGGCTAATATGCATGGTTTCATGAGCATAAGTAATAGATGTCTGAATGAATAACATGAAGTACTGAACAGAATGCATAAAATCTATAAATACTGAGGATGTATAAAATATGTAAATACTGAGGATGCATAGAATTTGTAAATACTGAGGATGCATAGAATTTGTAAATACTGAGGATGCATGGAATCTATAAATACTGAGGATGCATGACCAAGCATAAAACATGTTCTCAATATAAGATGAAATCTAAAATACTGAAATCTGAATACTGAATAACTGATATTTGTATGCTATGGTCAAGCAAAACTTAAACTAAATTACTAAGTAGATTACTGGACTGAGACTGTGGGAGCTATCATCTAACCAACATGCCCCAATAAGAGAAAATTAGGGTCCAACCTATGACCATAGTTGAAAGGGTATCAGTACCATGCCACGGGCATTAACACTGGTTGTGTGGATCCACTAAAGTGTTATCTTAAAGGACTAAGGGTCACCATCAACTGGCAGGGCCCTACCGAGATATATGTCAACCCTCAACTGGAAGGTTAAAGTCTCAACCTACACTGGCTTTGTAGTTTTGTAACGCAGGAACTGCAACTAAAGGTCACACCCTCAACTGGTAGGTCAGCCACCATCCCTGGATTCGCTCGGTGCTAAATCCTACTCCCAACTAAACTTACTCGGAATACTGAACTGTTCTAAGTTAAACTGATTATGATATCTGACTAAACTGATAATGCTCATAACATGTCTGAAGCTATTCTGAAAATACTGAGACTAAGTAAACAACTATGTTTTTGAGTATTAATAACCCCCAAGACTCGATAGCAAAAATAACAAAATAGTACTAAAGCTTTGTGGACATAATATGAAAGCATTTATCCAAAATCCATTCTTGTAGGCATTTTATCAAACACTTGATATTCATAGTTTAAGCTAATCATGGGAGTAGTTTAATGCTGGTAGTAATAGCATGATTTCAACACCAACATCATTAATTATGATTAAAATCAGCGAATAACATTATTCAAACCTTTGGGGTTTAATAATAACATCAATATCATGTGAACATGGCATAGAATTATAATTCATGGGAGTTCATGGTTAAAATCACAATTAAAATCACAATAACTTATAAAGATCATAACTTTAAATTTAAAAGTGGATACTTGGACTCCATGGGTGAAAAGAACCCATGGATGAACACTTAACATACTTGAGTTGATGAATTCGTGAGAGCTCTTTGGGTTTTTCTTGGGATTTGATCTTGAATCTTGAAGACTAGGGTTTTGTACTTGAAAGATAATTAACTTTTTGAAGAGGATTCATGAGTAATGGGGCACATAATGCCCCTTTAGGGTGTTAATTGTGTGTTTTTGTCGGATTTAGGCTTTGGGAAATGACCAAATAGTCCCTGGAATTTAAATCACAAAACTGGAAATCTTGATTTTTGGCACCAACACAACACGATGGTTATCGCGTTGGGCCACTAGAAAAGGACAATCATCATTTTGTCCAACGGCGCGACGCAGTGCTATTGCTTTGCGCCACTGGAAAGTAACAACTCCGAACTGGAACCTTGGCATGATGTGATGCTATCGCGGTGCCTTACTGAACATGAAAATGCTCCTTGGGGAAATGTGGCATTATCACGATAGACCAATAGAAAAGTACGAACGTGATTTGGCCACCTCCGAGTGCGGCCCTATCGGGTTGGGCAACTATTTTCACTAAAAGTGCCATAACTTCTCACCCGAGTATTAGATTTAGGTAAAATTGGTATCGTTGGAAAAATAATTAAATTTTCTATCATTTGGTGGGTCTTGAGCTGAAAAATTCTGAGTATAAAAAAGATATGCTCATTTGAACTTGTCTATAGCAACATTTTTCTCAAAAACTCAATCGGTAAGGAATATTTTGATTTGTGTAATAGATAGGAGTTATTTGAGGTCTCAAGATACATCAAACTCACTCATAAAACTGCAAATGAATTATAATGTAATATGTATGAGGTTGAAACATGTCTCCAACATTGGTTTGAATTTTTGGGGTATTATAATATCTCCCCCTTGGGATCATTTATCCTCTAATGAGATTGGTTAAGCTGAAAGCACTAAGGAATTTAGGTTACATGCTGAATATACATGATGAAAATGTGATTACATGACTGAGTATGAAATATAACAAATGACTGAATTGGTTCTGTGAATGCATGATTGACATGAGAAGATATGTAGCTGAAACTGAGCATGGAAAAAAGAAATTCTATGAAGATCGTTACCTTAAGATAAATTTGCATTTGCGGAGAAAAGATGAGGGTACTTGGTTCGCATATCTGCTTCTGCTTCCCAAGTGTCTCCCTTAACGGACTAATTCAGCCAAAGAACTTTGACTAGGGGAACTTCTTTGTTCTTTAGTCTACGAATTTGTCGATCGAGGATCTCGGCTGAAATTTTTTCGTAAGAAAGGTTGTTCAGAATATTTACGCTTTCTAAGGGAACAACTTCAGCTGGGTCACCAATACACTTCTTTAACAAAGAGATATGGAATACTGGGTACACTGATGCTAAGTCTGCAGGCAACTCAAGCTTATAAGCCACATTTGCAAAATAGCTCAACACTCTATAAGGGCTATCATACCGGGGACTAAGCTTCCCCTTCTTACCAAATGTCTTTACTCCCTTTATGGGAGAGATCTTTAGATATTCTAAGTCACCAATATCAAACTAAAGATCATTTCTCCTCACATCTGCATAAGATTTCTATCGACTTTAGGCTGACTTAAGCCTCTCCCTGATCAACTGAACTTTCTCTAAAGCATCAAACACCAAGTCTGGCCTCACCTACCTCATACCAACCAATCAGAGATCTATATCTCTTTCTATATAAGGCCTCAAACGGAGCCATCTGAATACTGGCATGATAGCTGTTATTATACGCGAATTCAGTCAAAGGCAAGTGGTCATCCCAACTACCCTTAAACTCAACTACATATGCTCTCAACATATCCTCAAGGGTCTGAATGGTCCTCTTTTGCTGACCATCTGTCTGAGGGTGAAAGGTTGTACTGAGGTGAACTTGGGTACCAAGACCCTTTTGAAAAACTTTCCAAAAGTGAGAGGTAAACTGAGTACCTTTGTTTGAAATGATGGACAACGGAACACCATGCAATGTAACCAATTCTCTAATATATATATCTTGGCATAGTCCTCAGCTGAATAAGAAGTATGGACAAGCAAGAAATGGGCTGATTTGGTCATCCTGTCTATAATGAACCAAATTAAATCACGCTATTGACGAGTACGAGGAAAACGTAACATAAAATCTATGTTCACTTTCCTCCACTTCCAAGTGGGAATACTGAACTCCTGTATAGACCCACTAGCCTTCAGATGCTCAATCTTAACCTATTGATAAGTGGAGCACTTTAGCCATAAACTCTATAATATCTCTCTTCATCCCACTCCACCAATATATTTCCCATAAATTGCGGTATATCTTTGTGGCCCCTGGATGAATCAAGTAACGTGCACAATGTGCTTCTACAAGAATTCACTATCTCAGCTCATCAACACACGACACGCATAGTCTACCCTGGCAATACAACATAATATATCCCTATTGAGAGAAAACCTCTACTTTTTTATCTCTAACTGACTTATTCAGCTTCATCAAACTAGGATCCCTATCTTGCTATTCTTTTACTTCAGAAACCAAGGAAGATCACGAACTCTTCTGAACCCAAATGCTACCCTCAGCTGAATCAACCAAACAAACACCTAACCTGGCAAGCTGATGAACTTCCTGAACTAACTTCTTTTTGTCATCCTCAACATAAGCAACACTACCCATAGAAAATCTACTTAGGGCATCTTCCACTACATTGGCCTTACCTGGGTGATACAAAATACTTATATCATAATCATTCAATAATCCTGACCATCTCCTCTAATGCAGGTTCAAATCCTTTTGCAAAAAAACATACTGAAAGCTTTTGTGATCTGTGAACATATCAATATGAACCCTATACAAATAGTGCCTCAAAATCTTTAAGGAAAAAACAATAAATACTAACTCTAGATCATGGGTAGGGTAATTCTTTTTATAGGGCTTAATATGTCTAGAGGAATAGGACACAACCTTACCCTTCTGCATTAAAACACACCCCAAACCAACTCTAGAAGCATCACAGTACACAACAAACCCATCTGAACCATCTGGTAACGTCAAAACTAGGGTTGTGGTGAGTTGAGTCTTCAATTTCTAAAAACTTTTCTAACAAGAATCTGACCACTAAAACTTAACCTTCTTTTGAGTCAACCTGGACATAGGGATGCAATATAAGAGAAACCTTTAATAAACTATCGGTAATAGCTAGCCAAACCAAAGAAACTCCTGATATCTGATGGAGAGATGGGTCTGGGCTAGTTTCTCACCGCTTTGGTCTTTTGAGGATCAACTCTAATGCCATCACCAAAGATAATATTGCCAAGAAAAGCTACTGATCTTAGCCAAAATTCACACTTACTAATTTAGCAAACAACTGATGGGCTCTAAGAGTCTGCAATACTATTCTGAGGTGGTTTGCACGATCATTTTCGTTAAGGGAGTAGACAAGAATGTCATCAATAAAAACTATGATGAACATATTAAAGCACTGATTGTACACTCGGTTCATTAAGTCCATGAAGGTTTCTGGGGCATTAGTGAGACCAAAGAACATGACTAGAAACTCGAACATTCTCTGAGTCTAAGCTGATGATAGCCGAATCTGAGGTCTATCTTAGAAAAATAACTGGCACCTTGAAGTAGGTCGAACAATTCATTGATTCTGGGAAGTGAATATTTGTTCTTGATTGTGACTTTGTTCAACTGACAGTAGTCGATACACATTCTAAGAAAACTATCTTTCTTACACATAAATAGGACTGGTGCACCCCACGGGGAAATGCTGGACCTAATGAATCTCTTATCTAGGAAATCTCTCAACTATTCTTTTACCTTTTTGAAATTGGCTGGAGCCATTCTGTATTGTGGAATAGAGATAGGCTGTGTATCTGGGAGAAGGTCTATTCCGATGTTAATTTTCCTTTTGGGAGAAACTCCGGGAAGATCTTCAGGGAACACATCTAGAAATTCCCTCACTACTAAAACTGACTCAAGATTTGAAGTCTCAGAATTAGAGTCCTTGTCTCAAACAAGATGATAAATACACCCCTTGGATATCATTTTTCTCGCTATAAGGAATGGAACAAGCTAACCCCTAAGCGTTGTAGTACTACCCCTCTATTCAAGGACAAGTTCATTTGGAAACTAAAAATAAACTACTCTGTTTCTACAATAAATTGAATCATAGCGTGAGTGAAGCCAATCCATGTCGAGAATGACATCAAAATCCATCATCTCTAACTCCACAAGATCAACTAAAGTGACTTTTTGGGATATTGTGACCGGACAGTTTCTTTATACCTGCCTTACTATAATAGAGACACATACTGGGGTAGACACTGAAAAAGGTTCTGCTAAGATTTTGAGACTAACTCTGAAGTTGACGTCTATATAAGGGGTTACAAAAGAAAGAGAAGCTCCACTTCTCCAGGGTCTAGTAAAGCATAAACATATAAATGAAAGACTAATAGCATACTAGTAACTACGTAAGGAGAACTTTCCTGATCTTGTCGGGACTGAAGTGCATAGATCCTGTTTTGACGATGACCACTAGTAGCACTGGAAGCGACACCTTGCTGAGTCGAGCGGTCGGCTAGAACTGGGGGACGACTGGACTGACCCTGTTGACCACTCTTTGGACAATCCCTAACTCGGTGGCCTGGCTTGTTATACCCAAAACATATATCACAATTGTATTTACAAATACCCTTATGGTTTCTACCATATTTTTTAGAAAGATGATTCATATGACCACTGTGTACACAACCTTGGGACTTAGAGCCTGGCGTTAGCCCTATTATTATTTTTAAATTTGGGTACTGGTTTACTAGTTTAAGATAGATCTTGGACTAAAGTTTTCTGACAGAACGGATGACGATTACCATCTTCTAACTTCGGCTGAGCAAAACTAAAACTACCTATTCTAGTACTCTTGTTTTGTCTCTCTCTCCTTAATCTTCTACTCCTCAATCTGTTGAGCATGGACCATAAGCCTAGACAAGTCTATCTCCTTTATCAACATTGTAGTCTTGCACTCATTGACCACACTGTCAAATACCCTAGATACAAACTTTCTCATCTTAGACCTGCTATCATCTACCATATAAGAAGCATACCTAGATAACTGAGTAAACTTAAAGGAATACTCCTCCCCACTCATATTGCCCTGCCTCAAATTGATAAACTCTAACACTTTGGCTTTCCTCAGCTCCAATGGGAAGAATCTATCTAAGAAGGCTATAGTAAACTCCTCCCACTCTAAAGGCCCTGCATCTGCACCTCTATTCCCTTTCCATTACATAAAATAGGTATGGGCTACATCCTGTAGCTGGTAACCAGCCAATTCAGCACTCTCACTAAAAGTCATCCCCATAATGTCTAATACCTTGAGGACCATGTCTAAGAATTCCTGTGGATCCTCTACAGATTTGGATTCCAAAATAGAGAAGGATATATTTGGGTAAATTCCCAAATCCTACCTGCGGCAGTATTGGACACTGGGTTAGCGAAAATAGCAGCTGGCTGAATATTTTGAGCCGCTAAAGAGTGAGCTAGAGTAGTGAACGCAGTTTTGAATTCAGCATGAGAAATATGCTCATTCAGGGGATCTTCCTGAACGGGTGAAGGTGCTGGCTGGTTCATATTTCTTCTTCCATTTCTCATTTTAGGAGGTAACGAAAGAGAAAATAGATTAGACAGAAAGTTTTACATGAGCTCATGATTAGTCACATGACATGAACATTGAAAGAAGGGAAAATTTTCTTAAAATTCCTCATAGACTATTGTCCATAAGTGTGGCGCACTTCACACCCATGTATAGGACTCTACTTGACGCGACTTTCAGAATTCCTAGGACACTATAAAATGTTAGGCTCTGATACCAAGTTTTTAATGCCCCAAGAGTACACCCTGGGCATCACACGGTGCTTAAAGTCCTGAGGAACCACAAGCTAACCCATGAGCTGGTACCTGCTGTGAGAACTGAATAAAACTGATACCAAAAGGTCATATGTGGAATCTAATTGAGGAATTCCATAAGGTTTTAATTCATAAATCTAATAAAGTCTATAACACAAAAACTGATACTACTGATAAACGTATGACAATGACAACTGAAAAACTGAAAACTGACTAACTGTCTGTACTAGTCTAAAAGCCTCTACTGACTGACTATGGAGTTGATAGGACAAATCTCCATCTAACTTGAACTAAATAGTAAATACTAAAACTGATGAAATAACTGAGATAAATAAACCATATCCTTAAAATATGAGGACTCACCACTTCTACGACTGATAATCTGGAATGTCTATGCATGATCTACAAACTGAGCATCTAAACTTATGATATGATACATCATATCACAAGAAACAAGTATATGATTAGTACTTTAAATTTACTGGTATGCTAAATAAGGTTGGCTGATATGCATGGTTTCATTGGCATGAGTAATAGCTATCTGAATAAATAACATGAGTAATGAACATAATGCATGAAATCTATAAATTATGAGGATGCATGGAATTTGTAAATACTGAGGATGCATGTAATCTATAAATACTGAGGATGCATGAAATCTATAAATACTAAGGATGCATGACCAATCATAAAATATCTTCTAAATATAATTTAAAATCTGAATACTGAATAACTGATATTTGTATACTATGGTCAAGCAAAATTGAAACTGAATTACTAACATGATTACTAGACTGAGATTGTGGAGCTATCATCTAACCGACATTCCCTAATATAAGAAAATTGGGGTCAAACCTATGACCCCAGTTGGAAGAGTGTCAGTACTGTCCCACGGGTACTACCATAGGCTGTGTGGATCCACTAAAATATTATCCCAAAGGACTAAGGGTCACTCTTAACTGGCAAGACCCTAATGAGATATGTGTCAACCCTAAATTGGCAGGTTACCATCACAACCTATGCTGACTACGTAGTTTTGTAGTGCAGGGACTGCTACTAAACATCACACCATTAACTGGTAGGTGAGCCCCCATCCCTGGATTCACTCGGTGCTAAATCGTACTCCCTTATGAACTGACTCAGAATACTAAACAATTCTAAGTTTAACTGATTTTGATAACTGATTGAACTGATAATGCTCTTAATATGTTTAAAGCTATTTTGAAGATACCGAGACTAATTAAATGACTATGTTTTTGGGTATTTATACCCACCAAGACTCGATAGCAAAAATAGTAAAATAGTACTCAAGCTTTGTAGACATAATGTGAAAGCATTTATCAAAAATTCATTATTGTAAGCATTTATCAAACACTTGATATTCATAGTTTAAGCTAAGCATGGGAGTAGTTTAATACTTGTAGTAATAGAATGATATCAACACCAACATCATTAACTATGATTAAAATCAGCGAATAACATTATTCAAACAATGGGGTTTAATAATAATATCAATATCATGTGAACATGTTATACAATTACAATTCATGGTTAAAATCATAATTAAAATCACAATAACTTGTAAAGATCACAACTTTGAATTTAAAAGTGGATACTTGGACTCCATGGGTGAAAGAAACCCATGGATGAACACTTAACGTACCTGGGTTGATAAATTCGTGAGAGTTCTTGGGGTTCTTCTTAAGATTTGATCTTGAATCATGAAAACTAGGGTTTTGTTCTTGAAAGATAATTAATTTCTTGAAGAGGATTTGTGAGTAATGGGGCACATAATGCCCCTTTAGGGTGTTAATTACCTGTTTTGGTCAAATTTGGGGCTTTGGAAAATGACCAAACGGTCCCTGGAATTTAAATCACGAAACTGGAAATCCTGATTTTTGGCTCTGGCATGACACAGTGCTTATCGCATTGGGCCACTAGAAAAAGGACAATCCTTATTTTGTTCAATAGCGTGATGCGGTGCTATCGTGTTACACCACCGAAAATTGACAACTCCAAACTACAACCTTGGCGCGACGCGGCACCATCGCGGTACCTCACTAAACTTGAAAATTCTCCTTGGTGCGATGCGACATAATCGCAGTGTCCCACTGGAAAAGGAAAAACATGATTTTGGCCATCTCTGCGACGCGGCCCTATCGCATTGTGCTATTATTTTTCACTAAAAGTGCCATAACTTCTCACCTGAGTATCAAATTTTAGTAGAATTTATATGCTGGAAAGATAATTCAATTTCGTATCATCTAGTGGGTTTTGAGCTGGAAAATTCTTAGTATAACAAAAGATATTCTCGTTTGAAGTTGTCTATAGCAATATTCTTCTCAAAAACTCAATCGGTAAGGAATATTTTGATTCATCTAATAGCTGGGAGTTTTTTGAGGCCTCAAAAAGCATCAAACTCACTCGTAAAACTACCAAAGAATTATAATGTATTATCCATGAGCTTGAAACATGACTCCCACATTGTTTGGATTTTTGGGGTATTACACTTTTGCACAACACCTTGGATATTATTTTGTATAAGGTATAACAAAAGGATATTGGTCTGAAATTCACCACGAATCTGAATCTAAACTCTTAGAAATAAGAGTGATGACTGGGTTATTTACCCCTTTAAATATTTGACCAGTATACAAAAATTCCAACACTCATGCTGTAGCATCATCTCCCACTATATCCCACAATCCTTAAAGAATTTACTGCCATATCCATTTGGACCTAAAGCTTTATCTCCATCAATTGACCAAAATATTTCCTTTATTTCTGCTGTCTTATAATCTTTCTCAAGCATATGCCTTTGCTTAGTAGAAACTTTGGCCCTCTTCTTATTATGGTATGATGTGCACCAGTCCTTCTAGACATACTAATTCCCTGTAGTTCACTATAATAGTCTATGAAATTTGAGCTAATCCCCTTCATGTCCTTTTGCATACATCCTTTCCTATCCTTAACACCAAATATTATGTTTTTGTTCCTTATACCTTTAATAGCATTATGGAAGAAAGCAGTATACTGATCACCCTTTTTAAGACATTTTAATTTGTATTTTTTCTATAAAAACTGGTTCAGTGGCTTCTACAGTCGATCAATTTTGCTTAATAATCTCATTTACTCATCAATGGAGTTTTCACTTAGCCCCTGTTGGATCCACAATTGACAGTTTATTAGTTCATGTTTTGCTTTCTCAGTCTTCTGTTCCACATCACAAACTTATCCTTATCAATTTCCTAAAAATTTACTCAAGTCTGTGTAGCATTCCCACCACCTAAAAATATTTTTCTCCTGCTAGTTGGTGCCCTCCAGCTATGCTAAACCCTTAATTTGAAATCCAGAGCAAGGATCAACATATTTAAGTACCTAAAATGTGGTTTTGTCATACCATACATTTGTTCCTATTTTATCATAACAGGACAATGATCATAGAATCCTTCTATCATAAATTGAGCTACTAACACAAGTAGTTCAGCTATTCACTCTACATTAACTAACACTGTATCAATCTTACTATATACCCTATGTTTTCTCTTATGCTTATTTAATCAAGTAAAGAAGGAACCAGATATTTAACCACTATCACAGGTCTTCCCAATCTTTCACCTTTTTTATGACACAATTAAAGTCCGTAGCACAATCCAGGGTCCCTTCACTTAGTCACGAGTGCTTATTATGTCCTCTCATACTCTCTTTTATGCTCAGGCTCATTAAAATAATACACAAGGGTGTAATCAAACATCTTCCCTATGTTTCTTGCTTGCCCAATACTATGGATTACCTAGGCAGTAACTTTAAGGATATCTACCACATTTACTTTTGGTTTCCATAACAATCATATTCTACCATTAGTATGAATATGTAAGTTGGTAGGATAATACCACCCACTACAATGATTAAGAGCTGCTTTTTGAGCATTTGACCTTTTAATTTTTCTTTCAAAAAGATCAAATAAACTGACTTTAAGTAATGCTTGAACAAATGCATCTCTCTTTATTTATCAATAATATTCAATCTCTGGCATTCCAAAACCCAAAATTATCCATTAGGTAGGGATGGTCTTCCTCCATCTCTCATACATAGATTGCTCTTTGCACTCCTCTATTATGAAAATTCCCTATATACATGGTCAACTCATTGATCAGGAGTCCTACTCAATGTCAAAGGCATTCTTTCTGATCACAAGGGTATTGTACAATACAATCAACCCCTATTTAGTCTGTTGTGCTCGAAGATAATCCACATACCCCTCTCATCACTTAGATTAAGCTTGGTCCTATTATTCTTTATGGGGCTTAAATTACCCTCCTTCATGTGGCTTTTATTCCTTAGTCTTTTCCCCTTTCTCTTTCTATAGTAATTTTTGACATTGTCCTATTTTATGCCCAAAATTTTACAATGTGTACATATGATAGGCGTTCACTTATAATCTACATTTTGATAAACTATGCTTCCATCCTTAATATCAAACTATCACCCTAGTATACATCAAATGCCATTATTTATTATTGCATATCTGCCCTCAATGGTGTGCCAATATGGCCTTCTATCTTGGTCAATGAACTTTTGCTCCAATACTTAATATTAAGCCATAAAAATCGCACCCAAATGGGTACTCAAGTGACCTTGTCCTTCGTAACCTCAATATCCGGCTTCTATTCCTTTACGATAATTGGTTTACGGTTAAACTTCAATACTTCTTCCTTCATAATTTGATTTTTTCCTATTTTTAGTTGAGTCTTACTAAAAAATTCCTCGACTACCTAATCTACTTACTCCTTATGTCACGACACAATTTTGAGTCATGATGGCACTTATTTTATCCAGCCAGTAGGTAAGCTAAACCGTCGCCCGAAGCTACACGCAATGGGATAACTTGGTGGAAAATGGCAAGAAATCCGAAAATCAATATTTAATGAGTTAAAATAACAATAAAGCAATTAGAAATGTCTAATAGATAGATAAAGTGGGCAATAACAATCTCATGATTTAGTAATGTCGGCACAAGAGCTACTACAAATTAACCATATGTAATGAATTGTTACATATAATCTGTCTTGAATATGAAAGACTAGACATAGATAAGTAGAAGGAAAAAGGGTAAATACAACTCCAAGAGCTCACCCAATCTCCTAAATTAACTCTGCATGAGCGTCATGTCAACAATGGAAACTAGTACTCGGATCTGCAACAAAAAGGTGCAATGTGTAGTACGAGTATCAAAACCACAGGTACTTGATGTGCTATCGAAATATAGCACTTTCGACACTTAAAATAAGGAAAATATGAAATTTTCTGAGGTTATTTTGTTATATATGATGCATTTTGGGTATATTTTGTAGGAAATCATGTTTTGGATGCTAAGGTCATGAAAAAGATGAAAAAGGTATTTTTGGCTACTTTTTGGAGCATTTATAGATGTTCACGAGACTTTTCATCTTGTTTGTGATCAAAGCATGCTTGAGAATTGAAGAAGAGATGAAAAGATGACTTGTGAAACTTACTAAGTCAATATGTGGACAGCAAGTAGGACCTACGGATCGCAAGTAGGCAAAGAAAGTGCCTGAAGTCCAAAATCCGAAGAGCTGACCTGCAGGATTTTTTCATCTTGGTACCTGCGCCCTGTACCTGTACCCACCTTGCTGACCACAGGTACTACTTATGCCCAGGGTTAAGGCGCAAGTCGGGTCCATAACTGTCCCTCGACCATGTTTTCTCTAATTTCATTTAAGCTTTTGTTTTATGATTTCCTCATGTACTATAAATACCCTTTATGCATTTTTAGTAGGAGTTACACAATTTTGATATCATAAACATATTTTGATTCCAAGATTTGATTTTAATCTAGGAATTCTCTTGTATTAATTTCAATTGATTAATTTAGTCATGGTTGTGGGTTTTTCTACTTCTTATTATTGTGATTTCATCTTTGCACTTGATTATGAATGTTGTTGATTTCGTCACAAGCATGAGTGGGTAGAAACCCATAGCTAAGTTGTGGAAACCCTGGCAGATTGATGAAGTAGGGGAAGTGCCATTGTTGTTCTTAATCGATACCCATGCATGTATGGTTTTATCTTCATTATAACAGATTTCTTAATGGGTTCACACATTAGGATCCCGCCTAAATTATTGCTACTTACTCCAAAAAAGGAGTTTTGACTAGGAAAAGATAAAGACAACAATAATTTGGAGTTTCGTTGTCGATCTACGATTCTATGTTTTTTCTTAGTAAGATGGTTAGGTTTCATCTAATCACTAGAGACTTAAAAGGTAATAGTTAACTAGCATCAAGATAAGTGTTAGTAAGGCGACATCCTAAGACTCAAAAGGTAAAGGGTGAAATTCTTCCACTCGTTCAAAAGACTGTAGAAGGTACATAACTTATCGATCCTACATGCAAGGTATCAAATTGGTTCAACAAACTATAATAAGCCGACAGAGTTGAGAAGCCAGGGGGAACACAATCCTAGTGTTCACTTATGATTGATTGCAACTGAATTTGATATCTGCTACTAGTTCGACACTGATATTCAAAACCCCCATTTACTTTTCCAATTCAGCCCACTGATTACAACAACCGAGAACCATGAATCCACGTTTTCCCTTAGGATTCGATACCAACCTTTGTTTGGTTACTATATTTAGCATCGATCGTATCATGTTTTGAGAGGAGGTATAGCTTGTACGTCACCAGTACTCAGTAGGAATCATCAGTTGGCTGAGTTAAATCATGATATAAATATGATAAGACAAAAGATCAAATAACTAGGTCAAGGTTAAAAGACAACTCTGGAAATAAGCTCCAACACCACAGTACATAAGTAAATAAATAAATACAGAAAGTAACCTAAAGATCACCCTATTATAACTGCTAAATTGGCCTTAAAAGACAACAAGTGCAGAAAAGTAAATAACCTAACGCAGGCCACCATAAGCCTAGAGGGTACAAGCAAGGTAATTAAATAACCCAATAACCATAAATTACCAAGTATCCTGCCATAACAAAGAATCAATATGAACTATATTATATTGTAAATATCTCCCAAAATATCAAACTTGAATCGGATCTCAATACTATCATCATCACTACCATCATTTATTAGACTTGAATCAAAACTCATATTATCAACATCATCATCAAACGTCGGACTTGAATTAGAACTCATATATCATTGTCATCATCAATTTTTGGGCTTAAATCAAAAATCATATCTCCTTAGACCTATATCAATAGACCATCTAAATAAATTATAATCATAAGTGATATCACTACGTCATAATAATTACCCACCGAAACTTACTCAAAATTAGCACTAACTCTCAATTACAAAAATAGCAGAACTAACAAGCATATATCTCTTCAAAGTACCAAAATAAGAATTAATAAAAGTATATAATGTGAAAATAAGTCTACAAAAGATAACATAAGTCTTTACCGAAGATGGACTAGAGGGGTCCACTTCTAATCTCCAGAATCTATTTTAGGCAAATTTTATCCTAGACTAGGCTAATATATCTAAATTCATTTCTAGATATTAAATAAGTTAAAATTAGCCCTAAGATAGTAATTCTTCCTAAAACATGAGCAACTAAGTCAATTACTCCTAAATTATGGTTTCACAATAGCCTAAATGGTCTACTAACTGAATTAGTATCAATCATACCTCCAACACCTATATCTCGTATCATATATATCATATTATCATAATAATACTATGAAATATCTCAATCTATGAAGAAGGTAAACCTAGCCTACTTGGACGCTGAAGAAAATCCCAAAGAATTCGCTAAACCATTGATTTTCCTTCTGGAGAAACTTCTCCAAGATGCCACACTTTCAAATCACACTCTACTAATAAAAATGAGAATAATGATACCCATATTTCACTATTGTTCTTCTAATCCAAAATTACATAAGAATCTTATGTGGGACCTGCTTACAGAATCATACTTTCAAAACTAACACAACGTCCATCTATGCTCAAGGAGTATTTAGCTAAAAAATAGGTGAATTATGAGCTCTAATGGTGCTATAATAAATCCACCAATATTCTTGGGATTTTAGAAAAAAAAATGAAGAATTTTATCAAGAAATTAATGAAAGCTTACCACAAATTCAAAGGAGAACCGCGTAATTTGATTTTACCAAGCTCCAAAATCTCGTACAAATGATTTTCCTAATAATTCCCACTATTTAGGGCTTATATTCTAGAGAAAGGTTGAAGAATGGTGAAAATCGAGTTAAGTGGGGTATTTATATCCTTCACAGGACCACAAATGTTGCTTAGGCGGACATCGGGTTGCTCAAGCGACCAAGTGTCGTATAAGCAACACTCATTGTATCAACACAAGCCGTGTAAGAAATGATGGTGTTGCTTAAGTGGAATTCATTTAGGCGATACACGCCTCACTTATGCGATACGAGTGGGTGCTAGGTCACTTACACGATTCACCAACACCAGCTGAGACTTGGAATTTTTCAAGTCTCCGCTAAGCCCTCAGGATTTATTCGAAATCCCGTATAGGAAAATAAACATAGATACCTTATAAAAGTCAATGTTCTGGGCTCAATGGCGTAGTCGAAATTTCTATTTGAGGTCATTTTGATGTGAAGTGGGTACTACACCCACTTTTCATTTTTCTTAACATCCGATCAATAGCTCAAAATAAGTTTTGAATCCTCATGATACGAACCAAGGGTTTACCTAGCCTAATCGATGTTTTGGAGTTATTAGAACAGTCAAAATTGACATACGAGGTAGTTTGACGAGAGTTTTTGCCTGGTAGATAATTTGAACTTGCAAAGACTTCCAATCAGGGAATTGGCTCTAACAACTAGACGAATTGCCCGCTAACCGCACAGTCAGTTCCAGCAAGTCATAAATAACTTGGGACAACTATAGGAAATCTCTAATAGAGAAAATGAGTGGAAATATAGAAAATTATTCTGAGGGTCATTACAATATCCACTTTTAAAAGAACTTTTGTCCGCAAAAGTAAAGGCTTAGGAGGTACCTGAAGCCTCGATCAAGTAAGGATACTCGGTCTATATCTCGCCCTCAATATCCCAAGTATCATCCTATACGGGGTGATTCCTCTACTAAAACATAACTATTGGAACTCTCTAGTTCACAACTGTGTGACATTACTAGCCAATATGAGCATCAACTCCTACACGAAGGTCAACTGCTCATCCAATTGAACCGAGTCCCATCTAAGCACATGAGAAGGGTTAGGAATGTATCACCATAACATAGAAACATGGAAAACCAGATGGAAAACAATGAAATCTAGGAGGTAAGGCTAACTCATAAGACACGTCACTATCTGTGCACAAAATCTCAAAGGGTTTCCAATACATCTGTGGTTGAGCTTGCCTTTCCTACCAAAACTTATCACACCCTTCATGGGAAATACATGGAGGAATACCCTTCATGATCTGCATAAGCCTTCTTCCTACTCTAAGCTGCCCCAACCTAAACTAAATGACCCTGATTTTATCCAATCACTCCTAAAGTAAGTCAGTACCACGGGGTCTAATCTCAAAAGTCTCAAACCACCAAATCTAATAATAAAATTGCCTATCATACAAAGCCTTAAAAGGCTCCATCACAATACTTGTCACGACCCGAGGCTACCCCTTAGTCGTGACAACGGTGCTTACGACACAAGTGACCATAAGCTAACCCATAAGTTAGTACCTAATATGAGTACTGCATAAATATAAACATAACATATATGCGTAAGATAAACTGAGGAGGTAATATATATCTGAATACTAAAAATAAGAAATACTGAATGTGTAAAACAATTGATAAGAACTGAAAGTAACTAACTGACTATCTAACTATTTTGTCTGAATTTTCTGAAAGCATCTAAACTAACTGAGGAGTTGATAAGGCAGACCCCATCTAACTCCAACTGGCTGAATAAACTAAACTACTAAAATTACTAGATAAACATAAGAATTCCTTGATAGATGAGGACTCACTACTACGGCTGTTGGATTATGCTGAGCTATTTAACTATGGTCGTGAAACTATGCGTCCAAACCTATGATATAAGACATCATAGTGTAAAGAAGAGTATGAAGTCAGTACTTTGAATGTACTGGTATATGAGATGAGGTCAGGATAATGTACATGGGTTATTGTGCATATGAAGTAAAGACTAACTGAATAGCATGAGATAACTGAACATAAATGCATGAAAACTACAACATCTGAGAATGCAAGACCAAGTATAAAATATATCTAAAATAATCTATAAACTGAATTACCGAAATTTGATAACTGAATAACTCAGAAACTGTGTGCTTTGGTCAGGAAAAACTGGACTAAAACTATACTGAATACTGTACTGAGAATGTGGGAGGTATCATCTACCCGACGTGCTTTAATCTGACATAATTAGGGTCCAACCTGTAACCCCAGTTTGAAGGGTGTCAGTACCGTGCCACGTTTACTAACACTAGTTGTGTGGATCCACTAAACTAGTGTACCAAAGGAATAATAAGTCACCCTCAACTAACAGGTGCTCTTATATGATATGTGTTTCTCTCAACTAGTAGGTAAACACTTTGTCAACCCTCAACTGATAGGTAGACATCTCTAACCTACACTGGATACATAGTTTTAGAACTCAGGGATTGCTACTAAGGGTCACACCCTCTACTTTAAGGTGAGGCCTCATCCCTGAGTTCGCTCGATGCTAAATCCTACTCCCAACTGAACAGATACTGATACTGGGATAGACTGAGCTAGATTGAACATTATTACATAATTGATAGTACTCATCATGATTATAAACTTGTAAGTATATTGAAAAGAGTCACGGATTAACTGTCTGAGTACTTAAAAAGCTAAATTTATGTAAATCACATAGGTATCGAGTGTTCATAACCCACCAACACTGAATGGAATCAACAATAATGCCATATAAAAGCTTTAGAACCATAGTAGGGGATCATTGTTCAAAACCCAACACTTAGGCATTTCATCAAACATATAAGAAAAATGAACTTAAGCATGGGAATAGGTAAAGAATGCGAGGGTAACATGATTACAAGACTAAAATCATAACTTAGGGATTTAATGTGAAGATTACAACATTTAAAACATATAATGGCTCATCCCACTTGAAAAATACTTATAAACATAGCTTGAAATTGAACTATCAAGAAATTCATAGAGATATTTCAACTTAAACATGAAATCTCATAAGTTAAAAGAAAAAAGGGATTTTTGGACTCCATGGGTGAAAGAAACCCATGGATAAACATCACACATACCTCACTAGATGATTTCAGGAAGATTCTTGAGAATTTTTTGCGATTTGAAGCTTGAATTCATTGATTGCTTGAGTAAGGGTTAGGGTTTATTCTTGAGTGGCAGATAGTTTTTTTGAGAGATTTTAAGATTAATAGGGAAAATAATATTCCTTGAGGACCTAAATTTTGTGTTATAGACGAGTTTGGGTGAGGGAAACTGACCCAAATACCCTTAACAATGAGGAACAAAAACTGGACAAAAAGGGGAGGGGGCGACACGGGCTCTGGCGCATCGGACAGGAGCGGGCGGCACAGGCTCAAGAGCGGCGCACTGGAGGGCACGGTGCGGGCTCTAGAGCGGCGCATCAGAAGGTGCGATGCACTTCTACTATGTTGGTGATACAAATAAACCCCTACGCTCTTCTGAAAATTTTGAAACTCACCCGAGATGTATTTTGAACAACCCCAATCATAAATTAACTTAAAAATCAACGTTCTGAGGTTGGAAAGGTCAAAATTATAATCATTGGAGATTAGGAGCCTTGGAAATGACTAAGTCCTAACATTTAGTAAAATTCTAAGTCTTGGACCCTCTTAACATACAATCATGAGCTGAACTGAGCTAGGATCTTATGGGGTATTACAATATCTCCCCCCTAGGAACATTCATCCTTGAATAAGACTGGTTAGCTAAGAATACTGTTTAGCTAAGAACACTGCGGAAACTAAGATCATAAACTGAACATGCATGACTGAAAACATGATTGCATAACTGAATGAATGTATACAATGACATGAGATGGATTACATTGCTAAAACTGAGAATGGAAGAATGTCAATCTAAGGAAAATCGTTACCTTAAGATGAATCTGAGTTCGTAAAGAAAAGGTGAGAGTACTTGGTGTGTATATCTACTTCTTCTTCCCATGTGGCTCCCACAATAGACTGATTCCTCCAAAGAACTTTGACCAAGGGAACTTCTTTGTTCCTTAGTCTATGAATCGGACGATAAAGGATCTCAAATAGGAATTCTCCGTAAGAAAGTTTATCCTGAATATCCATATTTTTTAATGGGACAGCAATAGCTAAATCACTAATACACTTCTGTAATAGGGAAACATGAAACAATGGATGCACTGATGCTAAATCTACAGGTAACTCAAGCTCATAAGCTACCTTCCCAAAATAACTCAAGATCTTATATGGGCCAACATAACGGGGAATGAGCTTTCCCTTCTTGCCAAATCTCTTCACTCCCTTTATGGGTGAGATTTTCAGATAAACCAAATCACCAACCTCAAACTCAAGATCTATTCTCCTCACATATGCATAAGATTTCTGATGACTTTGGGTTATCTTCATCCTCTCTGGAATCCATTAAACTTTCTCTACTGCATAAAACACTGCATCTGTCCCTATCAAAGTAGCTTCACCTACCTTAAAGTAACTAATAGAAGATCTATATATCTTTCCATAAAGAACCTTAAATGGAGCCATATGAATATATAAAGTGATAACTGTTGTTAAAAGCAAACTCAATCAAAGGTAAGTGATCATCCTAAGTACCTCTAAAGTTGATAAAACATGTTCTCAACATGTCCTCTAAGGTTTGAATGGTCCTCTCTTCCTGACCATCTGTTTGAGGATGAAAAGTTGTACTAAGATGAATTTGGGTATCAAGACCCTTCTAAAAAGCCTTAAAAAATTAAGAAGCAAACTAAGTACCTCTATCTGATATAAAAAACAAAGGAATCCCATGAAACCTAACCAACTCCCTAAGATAGAGCCTGGCATAATCCTCAGCTTAGTAAAAAGCATGAACTGGCAGGAAATGAGGTGATTTGGTCATTTTGTCTACAATATCACATATCGAATTATGTTGATTCCGCGTGTGAGGCAACCCTGTCATAAAATCCATGTTCACAACCTCCCATTTCCAAGTGGGGATACTGAACTCCTGCAATGTTCCATTAGGCCTTTGGTGTTCAACCTTGACCTACTGATAATTAGAACACTTAGCTACAAACTCTGTAATATCCCTCTTCATACTTCTCCACCAATAGATTTCTCATAAGTCATAGTATATCTTAATGGCTCATAGATGAATAGAGTATTGCACACCATGCACTTCTTCAAGTATTCACTGTCTCAAGTCATCAACACACGAAACACATAATCTATTCTGACAGCGAAGCACACCATTTCCCCTTGGGAGAAAACTTCCACCTTTTGGTCTCTAACTGTCTCCTTCCACTTAACCGAACTAGGATCTCTGTCTTGTTTTTTTACTTTGGCAACCAAGGAAGATTCTGAACTATTTTGAACCCATACACTACCTTTTGCTGAATCAACCAACCGGACACCTAACCTAGCAAGATGATGAATCTTACTGACTAACTTCTTCTTATCCTCCTTAACATGAGAAACACTACCAATAGATAATATACTAAGGTCATCTGTTACTACATCGGTCTTTCCCGAATGATACAACACACTCATATCATAATCGTTTAACAACTCAAGCCATCTTCTTTGATGAAGATTCAAATCTTTCTGTAAGAACACATACTACAAGATTTTGTGATTTGTGAACACATCAATATGAACCTCATAAAGGTAATATCTCCACATCTTCAAATCAAACACAAATCTCCTAACTCTAGATCATGAGTAGGATAATTCTTTTTATAGGTCTTAAGCTATCTAGAGGCATAGGCTATGGCCTTACCTCTCTGTGTCAAGACGCTACCAAGATTGACTCTAGAAACATCATATTAAACCATAAATCAATCTTAACCATCTGGCAAAGTCAATACTGAAGTGAAGTGATTTGAGTCTTCAACTCCTGAAAACTCTTCTCCCAAGAATTTGATGACTGAAACTTGACTTTCTTTTAAATCAATCAAGACATAGGGTATGCAATAGAAGAAAATCCCTCAAAAAACCATCTATAATAGCCTTCCAAGCCTGAGAAACTCCTGATATCTGATGAAGCTATGGGTCTAGGCCAGTTTCTCATTGCTTTGGTCTTTTGAGGGTCAACGCTAATGCCATAACCAGAAATAATATGGCCAAACAAAGCTACTGATCTTAGCCAGGATTCACACTTACTGATTTGGCAAACAACTAATGAGCTCTAAGGGTCTACAACATAATTCTTAGATGGTCTACATGATCATTCTAACTATGGGAAAGGCCAAAAATAACATTAATGAAGACTATGACAAACATGTCCAAGTACTACTTGAACACCCTGTTCATCACATCCCTAAAAGTTGCAGGGGCGTTCGTTAGTCCAAAAGACATAACTAAGAATTTAAAGTGACTATACAGGGTTCTAAAGGTTGTCTTCAGAATGTCACATTCTTTGACTCTAAGCTTATGATTGCTAGATTTGAGGTCTATCTTAGAGAAATAACTGTCACCCAAAAGTTGGTTGAACAAGTCATTAATCCTGCGGAGTGGATACTTATTTATTATTGAGAATTTGTTCAACTGAACAATCTTTCTTACTCACGAACAAAACTGGAGCACCCTATGGAGAAATACTGGGCCTAGTAAATCCCTTATCTAAGAGATATTTCAACTCCTTAAGCTTAGTTGGAGCCATTCTGTAGGGTGGAATAAAGATAGTCTGGGTATCTACTCTGAAGTCAATTTCCCTTTTGGTAGGAACTCCGAGAAGGTCTTTAGGGAACATATCTAGAAATTGTCTTACTACTAAAACTGACTCGAGACTTGGAGTTTTAGAACTAGAGTCTTTGACTCAAACAAGATGATAAACACAACCCTTAGAAATCATTTTTCTTGCTTTAAGATAGGAAACAATCTGACCCCTAAACATAGAGGTGTTGCCCCTTCATTCAATGTATGGTTCATTAGAAAACTGAAACTAAACGACTCTATTTCTGTATTTAACTGAGGCATAGCATGAGTGGAGCCAATCCATGACGAGAATAACATCAAAATTCATCATCTCTAACTTTGCAAGGTCAACTAAGGTAACTCTTTGGGACACAATAAACAGACAATTCCTGTATACCCACCTAGCTACAATGGAGCTACCTACTGGAGTAGACACTGAGAAAGGTTCTACTAAAGATTTAGGACTGACACCAAAATTGACTGCTTCTAAGGAGTCACAAAAGTGAAGCTCTGGGGTCTAATAAAGCATATAAATAAAGATAAAATACCTATAATGTACCCCTAACTACATCAGTAGAACTTTTTTTATCCTATCTAGACTGGAGTGCATACAATCTATTCTGGCACTGACCTTGGTTGAGTTGGAAGCGATACCCTGTTGAGTCTGGCGACCAGCTGGAACTGAAGGACGATTAGACTGATCTTGTTTCCCAGCCTTAGGGTAATATCTGACCCTGTGGCCTGGCTTTCCATATCCAACACACACATCATTACCAGCTCAACACACACCACGATAATTCCTTCTATGTTTTCCACAAACCTGATTGGTACGACCGCTATTCATGCTACCCTATGACTTATAGCCTGGTGCTCTTTCCCGACTGTCATTTTTGAACTTAGACACAAGCGCACTAGCTGAAGATGGTGTTGAGGATGAAAACCTTTGGCAGAACTTAGAACGGTTACCACCCTCTGACCTAGGCTGAGAAAAGTTAAAACTACCCTTTCTTGCCCTCTTATTCTCTCTTTCTTTCTCCTTAATCTTCTCTTCCTCAATCTAATAAGAATGAACCATAAGTCTAGATAAATCTATCTCATTATTTAATATTGCGGTTCTACACTTCTTGACCACATTATTATATACACCAGATACAAACTTACTCATTCTAGACCTATTATCAGCCACCATCGAAGGAGCATACCTCGCCAACTGAGTAAAATTAAGTGAGTATTCCTTCACACTCATACTACCCTTCTTCACGTTGATAAACTCCTACACTTTAGCTTTCCTTAACTCTAACGAGAAGAACTTTTCTAGAAAAGCTATGACAAACTCCTCCCACTCTACAAGCCCTACCTCAACACTCTTATCTTCTTTTCACTACTTATATTAGGTGTGATATATATCCTGCAACTAATATGCAGCCATATCTATACTCTTACTTGATGTTAATCCTATAATACTAATCACTTTATGGACCATATAATGAAACTCCTACAGATCCTCCTTAGACTTGGATCTCAAAAACAAAGGAGGATTCATTCGGGTAAAGTCCCAAATCCTAGCTGCAACTATATTTGCCACTAGATTAGCTCGGACAACAACCTACTGATTTTTTAAGAAGCTACTGAAAAGCTAAAGTAGTGAAAGTTTCTTTTAATTTGGTGTGAGAGACATTTTCATTTAGGGGATCTTTTTTAACAGGCAGTGGTGTGGGATGATTCCTATTCCTTCTTTAGTTGTTTATTTTGGGAGGCATTATCTATAAACGGAACAAAAGATGATATAGAAAGAGATTTTAAGTAGAGCTCATGATCTTTCTCACAACATGAATACTAAAATAAAGGAAACTTTTCTTAAAATATCTTGTTGCCTCTTGTCCATAAGTGTGGTGTGCCTAACATCCATGCACAAGACTTTACTTAACGTGACTTTTAGAGTCCCTAGAAAACTTTAAAACTCTGGGCTCTGATACCAAGTTTTTGTCATGACTCGAGCCTAGCTCTAGTTGCGACAATGGTGCTTACGGTCACAAGTGACTACAAGCTAACCCATGACCTGGTACCTACTATGAGCACTGAATAAATATAAACATAACACATATGGGGAAGATAAACTGAGGAGGTAATATATATTTGAATACTAAAAATACAAAATAATGAATATCTAAAACAACAAATAAGAACTGAAAGTAACTAACTGACTGTCTAACTGTTTGGTCTAAATTGTCTGAAAGCCTCTAAACTAATTGAGGAGTTGATGGGACAGACCCCCAACTAACTCCGACTGGCTGAATAAACTTAACTACTGAAATAACTGAATAAACATAACTTGTCCTTAATGGATGAGGACTCACCACTGTGGCTGCTAGTTTACATTGAGTTGTCTAACTATGGTCGGGAAATTATGCGTCTAAACCTATGATATAAGACATCATAGCGAAAAAAAGAGTATATGGTCAGTACTTTGAATATGCTGGTATATGAGATGAGGTCAGGATGATATACATGGGTAATGTGCATATAAAGTAAAGACTAACTGAATAGCATGATATAACTGAACATGAATGAATGAAAACTACAACATTAGAATGCAAGACCAAGCATAAATATATATCTAAAATAATCTATAAACTGAAAGACTAAAATTTAATAACTGAATAACTGAGAATCTGTATGCTTTTGTCAGCCAAACCTGGATTAAAACTATAATGAATACTGTACTGAGACTGTAGAAGGTATCATCTAACCTACATGCCTTAATCTGAGCTAATTGAGGACCAACCTGTAATCCTAATTTGAAGGGTGTTAGTACTAAGCCACGAGTACTAACACTGGTTGTGTGGATCCACTAAACTAGTGTCCCAAAGGACTAATGAGTCACTCTTAACTGGCAGGTGCTCTAATAAGATATGTGTCACCTTCAACTTGAAGTTAAACACTTTGTCAACCCTGAACTGGTAGGTAGGCATCTCTAACCTACACTAGCTATGTAATTTTGGAACTTGGGGATTGCTACTAAGGGTCACACCTTCTACTATCATGTAATCCCTTATCCCTGAGTTTTCTCGATGATAAATCCTACTCCAAACTGAACTAACACTGATACTGGGATAGACTGAACATTATTACATAACTGATAGTCCTTATCATGATTATAAATGTGTAAGTATACTAATAAGAGTCATGGATTAATAGTCTGAGTACTTGAAAAACTGAATTTATGTAAATCACATAGGTATCAGGTGTTCATAACCTACCGACACTAAATGGAATCATCAATAATACCGTATAAAAGCTTTAAAACCATATTAGGGGATAATTGTTCAAAACCCAATACTTAGGCATTTCATCAAACACATGAGTCTTGAACTTAAGCATGGAAATGGGTAAAACATGCAAGGATAACATGATTACAAGACTAAAATCACAACTTAGGGATTTAACGTGAAGATTACAACTTTTAAAATATGTAATAGTTCATCCCACCTGAACAACACTTATAAACATAACTTGTAATTGACTAACAAAAAGTTCATGAAGATATTTCAACTTAAACATGAAAACTCATAATTTAAAACCAAAAAGGGATTCTTGGACTCAATGGGTAAAGGTAAACATGGATGAACATCACACATACCTCACTAGATGATTTTGTGAGGATTCTTAGGAATTTCTTGAGATTTGAAGATTGAATTCCTTGATTGGTTGAGTAAGGGATTGAGTTTGTTATTGAGGTAGAAGATAGTTTTCTTGAGATATTTTATGAGTAGTAGGGAAAATAATGATCCTTGCATACCTAAATTTCATGTTATGGACAAGTTTGGGTGAGGGAAATTAACCCAAATACCCTTAATGATGAGGACCAAAAGATGGACAAAAAAAGGAGGGGCGACGCGGGCTCAAGTGTACCGACTGGAGTGGGTGGCATAGGCTCTAGAGTGGTGTACTGGAGGGCACAACACGGGCTATGGAGCAACACACTGGAGGGAGCGACATAGGCTAATCCCCGTGATCCTACTATTTTAGTGATCTAAATACATCTTATGCTCGTCTAAAAATTTTGAAACTCACCCTATATGTATTTTGAACAACCCCAATCATGAATCAACTTAAAAATCAATGTTCTTAGGTCGGGAAGTCTAAACATTAAATCATCAAAGTTTAGGGGCCTTGGAAATGACTAAGTCCCAACACTTGGTGAAATTTCTAAGTCATAGACCCTCTTTAACATGCAATCATGGGCTAAATTAAGCTAGGATCTTACGAGGTATTACAATACTTAAATCATAACGAGTAGTAAGGTCTCCTTATGGGTTGTTGGGATCGATTCATAGGGCGACCAGTGAAGGTTGTCTTTGTTTCTACCTTGGTTATGATTTGATCATTACAAGTTGTAAGGTATGACTCATAGGCAAACCAATATTGGTGCAAAACACCCTGTGTTGATCACGATTAGACTCAACGAGTTGTATGGTGTGGTCACGGGTCATTGGGTACGACTCATGACCAAACCAGTGTGATTTTCTTAGCTTCTTCCTAGGGTACGATTAGGACCCTACGAGTCATATCATGTCCTTACGAGTTGTAAGGTGACCCGTGGTCACTGGCGATAATTTTAAGTGTTTTAATAAGGGTAATTTGGACATTTCCCTCTTTCCCCACTTAAGATCCACTAATTAAAAACATATTGGGAACCCTATTCTTAACACTTAGCAAATCAAAATATACTCTTTTATCTCTCAAATTCCTAAGTCAACAACACGGGGGTTTCTCAATGAATTGGCAATTAGATCTTCCAAGGCTTAATTTTTCTTCATCATTCTTGATATCTCAGGCATGTTACTCTTTTCTCAAACTTGTTTTACTGAAGGCATATATTTAAATGGCTATTCCTATAAATTTAAAGATGGGGTTTGATATGGTTGAGGGTTTTGGAATGAATGTTATTTGAGTTAAATTCCCCTAATTTATATACATTGTTCATGATTTATCAATAATTTTTGAACTAATTAGGTGAATGTGTATGGGAATTGGTGGTTAAGTAATTCCCCTAATTTGATAATTTTGGTTTAGTATTTGGTTTTGTATATTATGTACCCTCAACCCACTTGTGTAATTGGATTTGAGTATAATTATTCACATGGGTTGACTTACACACCTATATTATTGCATTGCATAAAAGGTTAAATGAAAAAATGGTTTTGATTGACTTGTTTGACATGTTTTTTATATTAAATTAAAAGCTTGGGGGTCGAGGAATTTCCCCGAGTTAATTTGATAACTAAAAAAGGGTCGAAAAATTCACCAAATTTGATTTAATGAACAAAGTGAGTTGTGGCATTCCCCTATATTTTTTTGATAAACCAAGGTGGTCGAGGAATTCTCCCAAGTTAATGGAATTGTGATAGCATAATTATTAGCTTGCAAGCGTAAGGGTATGACGATACCTATGATTTGACATAAAGGTTAATTTTGTGGTTAAATGGATGGGTTATCCAAAACTTTTTTAATTGGGATTAGTGGGGTTTATGTAGCTAAGTCGTAAAGGTGGAGGTACCAAAGTACCAATACTGGAAACTCATATTTATTGGCATGAAGGTTGGTCTTAATGACCATGTACATGGTTCACACCATTGATATTTATTTGTATCCTAGATTGACATTTGTTTGGGGCATTACCTAGTCTTCTTTTATACCTCTCGTTCATAAAACTAATACGTAGTAGGGCCCTTTTAGTAGGGTATATGGACCCACATAGCCCATGGGTACCTTTTATAATGGTTAAGCTACATAGTCCAGGCTAATGTTTTACTTACATGTGAAGCCTTTTTCCCTATCCCAACATCTCATATATATATACATATATATATATATGTATGCATGCATATATGTAAACATGTTCATTGAGTTTGGACTGGATTTTAAATTGGCATTACTTTATCCCTTACTTGAGTTATATACTGCTCTTAACCCGCTAACCGTCTCTGGATGCTATATCCCCATACGATGCAAACACTAGAGACACTTCTATTTTTTATGTTGTAATAGTTGATCTTGGATCATTCATGAGTTAGCTTGAAATGGTGAGCCTCCTCCTTCTGGAAGGCTGTTACTTTTTTATTTATTTGGTGTCATAAACTATTTAGCATTTTTCTTTTGGCTATCTTCTGGGGAACATCCCAACTTAGATTGTTTTTGAATAGTAGAGTTTTTGTTGATTACTTGTGATTGGGATGTTGTTAAAATTCTATTTTTTTTTCTGAGTTACCTATCTTGTTATGTGTTTAGAACTCAGATTATTTATACTTTCTATATTCATCCATTATTCTGTATGTGATGTGTTGTTTTTCTAGGTAAAGGGGTATTCTCAGATCCTTAGAGGACTTGAGATACCCCATCATGTCCAGGACCTGGTTTGGGTCATAACAAGTGGGTATTAGAGCCCTAGATTAATGGTTAATTGGGTGTCCACAAAGCCGTATTGAGTAGAATTGCTTTTATGGGTGTGTAGTGCATCACACTTTTAACTGAGATGCTACAAGGTATTTAGGAATGTTTTGGTTTCTTGTGTTTTTCTTTTGGGATGTAGAGTCTAGAAGGTTGAAATCTCCTCTAATTCTGTTAATTTGCATTTTAGATCATGCCTCCCCAAAGGTCTGATGCTCGTAGAATCTCATCTTTGCCACCTCAGGACAATATGGATAGAGCTAGTCCTGCTTACAGAGTACAAACCCAGTCTAGGGTCCCTGCTTATGATTTCCTACATGGAGATCCATCGGTCCCTACTAGTCTATTTTGGGATCCTCGAGCTAATGGTATTCTACCCTAATACCTTAGAGAGATGTGTCTAATACTGAGTTTAACTTTTCAATTCAATTGCTTGTTAGTTGGTGGCCTCTCAGTCGCGCCAGTCTAAGAATGTTGCTCCTATCAGTCATTCTTATAAAGAAACAAAGGCAGGTTATTTCATGAGGTCGAGTCCTTTCACTTTTACTGGTTCTAGGGTTGAGGAGGATCCTCAAGGATTCATAAATGAGATCAAAAAGATTTTTTGAGTGATGCATACTTTTGACTCTAAGGCTGTGGAGTTTGCTACATAACAATTAATAGATATGACATATCAGTGGTATTAGGAGTGGGAACAATTGAGAGGAGATAATGTTGATCCAACTATATGGGTTGACTTCTCTAGTGCTTTCTTAATTGCTTCTTTCCTTAGGATCTAAGAAAAGCAAAGGTTGAGGAGTTTGTGAATTTTAAGCAAGGCAGAATGATTGTGAAGGAGTACACCTTGAAATTCCATCGTTGTCTCTCTATGTCCCAGAGTTGGTGTCTTCTATAAGAGCTAAAATGAGAAAGTTTCCTTTGATCTTGTCTCGAAACTTATTATTTGGGTACAAGGACACCTTGTAGAATAATTACACGGATATGTCTAGGCTTATGGTATATATGCAGCTGGTGGAGGACGAAAAGAAGAAACAAACAAAAATAAGGGAAAGTCTGAGTAAGAAATTCAGGTAGTCTGAGTGAGGTGGAGGGAAACAAAATAGTGATAGAGATGGTAGGCAGTGGTCCAAGAAGAAGTGGAGGAAATCTCGTTCTTATTCTCGGACTAGTTCTCCATATCCTAAGCCATTTGTCATCATCATTTTTAGAGAAACAGTAGGTTTAAGTTACAAGATGCCTAATCTTAGGCCAGTGGGGCACAGTTAACTCTATTATATCATCCTTGTAGATTTTCTGGATATTTGTACCATAATTTTTGTGATGAGGGGAGAAGTAAGTCCTTTAGATAGGTCCAACCTAGCCTTATTCAGAGGAACTATCCTACAGGAGATGTCTTTATTGGAGCTAATAAGGTTGCAGTTGCTACGTCTTTAACTCCAGCACCAAAGGGTTCTACTTTTGGTATCAACACTAGTTGGAATTGTCTGTATGCCTTTTCCACCTATCAAGAATCTGAGGCTTCTCTTGATATTATCACTAGTATGTTACAACTCTTCTATCGTGATGTGTTTATTTACTTAATTCGGGGTCTACTCTTTCTTATGTGACCCCTAATATGGCTATTTTTTTTGTTTTGGTCTCGAATGTATTTCTAATCCCTTTTTTATATATACCCCGGTGGGTAACTCTATTATGGATAGAAGGGTCTATAGGGGTTGCGTGGTATCTATCTGTGGTAGGGAGATGTTTGGTGGATCTGATAAAGTTAGATATGCTAGATTTTGATGTGATAGCAGGGATGGATTAGATCCATTCATGCTATGAGTCTCTTGATTGTAGAACCCAAAAGGTCAGTTTCCAATTCCTGAATAAACTGGTGATTGAGTGGGAAGGGAGTTCCCCAGTGCCTAAGGGAATGTTTATTTCTTATTTTAGATCCTAAAATTTGATTTCCAATGGGTGTTTATATCATCTAGTTTGGGTTAAGGATTTTAATTTTGAGGGACCTTTTTTTAAATTTGTCCCTGTTGTTAATGAGTTTCCTGAAGTGTTTCTCGATAATCATCCTAACATTCCTTCTGATAGGGAAATAGACTTTAGGATTGATCTACTTTCAGATACTCGTCATATCTCTGTCCCTCCTTATAGTTAGGCTTTGACTTAGTTGAAAGATCTTCTTGATAAGGGTTTTATTCGCCCTAATGTTTCCCCATGTAGTACTCTTATCTTTTTATGTTAACAAAGATGGTTGCCTTCGGATGTGCAAAATTTATCAACAGTTAAATAAGGTGACTATGAAGAATAAGTATTCTCTCCCTAGGATTGATGGCTTGTTTGACCAACTTCAGGGTGCTAAGTACTTTTCTAAAGTTGATCTTTGGTCGGGTTATCATCAGTTGAAGATTAGGAAGGTGGATATCCCTAAGACTTCTTTTTGAACCCAATATGGCTAGAATAAGTTCTTGGTCATGTATTTTGGGTTGACTAATGCTTCGACGGTGTTCATGGATCTTATGAATTGGGTATTCTGTCAGTTTCTGGACTTATTCATCATTGTGTTTATTGATGAGATCTTGGTATACTCTAAGAGTGAAGAGGATCATGCCAATCACCTCTGTTAGTAATGAAGACTCTTAAGGATCAACGGTTGTATTCTAAGTTCTTAAAGTATGAATTTTTATTGAATGTTGTGACCTTCCTTGGTCATGTTGTTTCTAGTGAGGGTATCATTGTGGATCTAAAGAAGGTTAAAGTGGTTAAGAAATGGCCTAGGCCCAAACTCCAATCGATATTTGGAGCTTCTTGGGTTTAGTGGGGTATTATAGAATGTTTGTGGAGAGTTTCTCTTCGATCGCTGCTATGTTGACTAGGTTGACTTTGAAGAAGGTGAAGTTTAGGTAGGTCGATGCTTGTGAGGGTATCATTGAAAAGTTGAAGGATATATTGACTTCATCTTTAGTTTTGACCCTCCCCAAGGGTACTAATTATTTTGTTGTATATTGTGAAGCCTGCCATGTAGGACTGGGTTGTGTGTTGATCCAGTGTGGTAAGGTTGTGGCATATGCATCTAGGTAGCTTAAGTGCACGAGAAGAATTATTCGACTCATGATATGGAGTTGCTGATTGTGATCTTCGCTTTGAAGATTTGGCGCCATTACTTGTATGGAGTCCATGTTGACATATATTCAAACTATAAGAGCTTGCAATATGTAATCACCCAAAAGGATTTGAATCTCAGAAAAAATAGATGGCTTGAGTTATTCAAGGATTATGAAATGAGTCTTCATTATCACCCATTTAAATCTAATGTGGTTGTTAATGCTCATATCTAGTTGTCTATGGGAATCTTAACACTCATTGCTGAGGAGAAGAGAGGTTTAGTGAAGGATATTCACCGTTTGTCTAATCTTGGAGTTCATCTTTTGGACTCTGAGGATGGAGGTATGATTGTACAGAGGTCGTGAAGTTGTCTCTTAGTGCTGAGGTGAGGGAATAGAAGGTTTTGGATACTATATGGATGCAGATTAAGGATGACGTGGGTCAGCAGAAGGTCATGGCTTTTGACATTGGTGGAGATTGTATCTTGAGGTACCAAGATAGATTATGTGTTCCCTATGATGATGGACTGCTAGAGAGGATCTTGTCTTAGGCTTTGTCATGTCCAAGCTACACTTTCTCACAGAAGATGATAGGACCGCTGCCAAACTAGTAACCCAACAATGGTTGGGGTCGAATCCCAAGGGATATGTGGACTCATGACTCTCAGTTGTTGTAATCAGCGGGCGGAACTGCAAAAGTAAATGAGGGGTTTTTGAGAATTAATGTCGAACAAGTGGAAAATGCCAGCTTCGGTTGTAATCAATCGTAAGTGAATACTAGGATTATGTTCCCCTGGCTTCTCAGCTCTGTAGGCTTATAGTGCTGTGTTGAACCAACCCAATACTTTGCATGCAGAATCGATAAGTTATTTACCTTCTACAATCTTTTTGACGAGTAGAAGGATCTTATCCTTTACCTTTTGAGTCTTAGGATGTCGCCTTACTAACCCGTATCATGATCACAATTAACCATTACCTTTTGAGTCTCTAGTTATTAGATGAAATCTAACGATCTTACATAGATAAGACCTAGAAGCGTGGATTGACAGCTAAACTCCAAATTACTATTATCTTTATCTTTTCCTAGTCAATACTCCTCTTTTAAAGTAAGTAGCAATAATCTAGGTGGGATCCTAACATGTGTACCCGTTAAGAAAACTATTATACGGAAGATAAAGTAATACATGCATGGGTATCAGTTCATAACAACAAAAGCACTTACCCTACTTCATCAATCCATCAGGTTTTCCACATGCATGGGTATCAGTACATAACAACAAAAGCACTTTCCCTACTTCATTAATCCATCAGGGTTTCCACAACCCTAGCTATAGGTTTTTGTTGCTCATTCTTGTGAAAGGATCAACAACATTCATAATTGAAAGTATAGATGAAATCACAATAATAATAAGTACAAAAACGCACAACCGTAACTAAATTAATCAACTAAAGTCAATACAAGAGAATCCCAAGATCAAAATCTAATCTTAAAATCAAAATATGTTTATGAGTATCAAAAGTGCATAAATTTTACTAAAAACACACATAAAAGGTATTTATAGTACATGAGGAAACCCAAAATCCAAAGCTCAAATGGAATAGGAGAAAACAGGGTCGGTGGCTAATTATGGTCCGTACAACACCCTGACCCTGGGTGCAGGTATTACTTGCGACCTGCAGGGTGGGCGCAAGTGACATGATAGAATTTTCCTATAATTCAGCTCTTGAGATTTTGGAATTTTGGCACTTTCTTTGCCCAATTTCTGTCCACATGTCCTACTTACGGTCCACGTGTTGACTTTGTAAGTGCCTAGTGTCATCTATTAGCTCTTCTTTAATTTTTGAACCTACTTTGATCACACGCAAGTCAAAAAGTATCCCTAACATCCATAATTGCTCCAATAAGTAACACCTTTTTCATATTTTTCATGAACTTAGCATCCAAAACATGATTTCCTTCAAAACATACCCAAAACACAACATATCTAAAAAACAACCTCAGAAACTAGAATATTTTCCTCGTTTTAAGCTTCCAAAGTGCTATATTTCTATAGAACATAAACACCCTCAACTTAGAACATTTGCATGTCCTTAAGAAAAAAAATGCAACTAAACAAAATAAAACTAAACACGATGCTTAACTAAGAGATTCTAAGCAATTAAAGGCAATCAATCAATAGTTTAAGGTCAAATCACAACACCCCCTCCAATCTTCCTTTTCAAAACCAATTGTGTATGAATTGAAGAACAAAAAAGTGACGCAATGGGATCAAGGTATGGCATTACATTAGCAACATATAACCACAAATATCTACAAGTTACAATACCCAAAACAAGAAAATATCTAGTAATATGACTCAAGTGCCCTCACAATAAAGTTGTCCCACTCATTCTTATGAAATAATACATGTTAATGCAGGGACATTAAAGAGACACTCAAAATCAAAAAAGAAGTTTCAATCATTGTTCATCAAATACCATAGGCTTGCCCTTATTTTCTTCACCTTAGTATTCAGATAGTCAAGTTAAGATCACTATAGGACTTTTCTTGGATTGTAATGTAGGCTTGGGAGACGGCATGATAAATATGGACATATGAAGTAACTAAGCCTCCTTGGAACTACACTAACCTTGTGGTCTTACTTACTAGACAATTTTTTCAATTCATTTCCACCCTTATTTCTCCTTTTATATTTCAATGCACATTTAGGTTGGGTGTGGTCTTTTGTTCTTTCTTTTTCACTTTTTTTCTTTTCTTTTACTATTACTTCCAGCCTTACAAACTTGTTCTCTTATTTTACTATTTTACATACCCATTTTATACTACGCATCCCTATGATAGCCATCCTGAACTTAGGCACTTTGCCTAAGTTGAGATGCACAATGTCCAAGAAGCCCTAGGCAAATATAGGTTCATTGTATTACAAATAGGAATGTGAATTGGTGAAAACAAATAAATAGGCTATAAGGCTCAAAATAAGGATCAAGGGATATAAGTTACACATAGAAGTTCATTTATGCTAAAAGTGGACTAAAATAAAAAATGACCTATGATCCTTTTGTAACCGACTATATTTTAACCTAGGCAAGCCTAACCAGGAAAGTTCTAGATTTAACATACAAAGAGAACTAGGTAGTATCTCTCACACATATGGAATAAAGTCTGATACGGTTGGGGCAGCCTCCACAGGTACACGGACTTTCACACGAAGCCAAGCTCGGGAATTACAAGAACTCCAAGCTTTGATCATGCAAATGGCCGTGTGTGAGTTGGTGATTGAACAAACCAAGGACCTAAACGTTTTTATGTGTGAAGAAAGGTCTTAATGTGTAATAAACTACTCTTCAAGGTTGGCACAAGAAGCAAGGGCGGATGGGTCATTTTACCCCTTTTGTTTGTAGTATAAATAGAACATGTTGGAGAGTTATTCCTTAGTTTTTGAATGCTGATTTTGTAACCTAAAGACACTAAACATTTCGTCTCTCTTCCACTCTTAGAAGCCGTCCCTATTATCTCACAAGTAGAGGGATACTTGTGTTGTCTCTTTGGCTAGAAACAAGGGTTTTGAGGTCGTTGAGTGCCTCTTGGTCCTCGTAAGAACTTGGTGTTTATATTCATTAGACTTAGGGTCCTCTCTTGATGTAGGGTTCTTAGTTTTTTTGAATGTTATATGTCAAGTTATCTATCTTTCTTTATCTTGTTGTTGTTGTTGATTTTGTTATCTTAAAGTCTAGTGAAGCCGTGTGGGGCTCTTTTCGATTCACTAGCATTGTTATCTATCTTGTTGTTCTTGTGTTGTTGGACTGAAAAACCGAAACTTAAACTTGTTGTTCTTGTGTTGTTGGACTGAAATCCGAGCCTACTTGAAGCTCTTGGTGTTGTTGGTTTGATTTCGTATCATTTGGTATCAAAGCGAGACCGGTTGTGTTCCAACATAACCCATCTTGGGCTAGTTCACGGCTTAAACAAACAACACCAAAAAGAAATTCTGAAAATCTGTCCATTAAAAGTTGAAACCGAGAATGATGTTGTATGTTTAGATCTAGGTGTTATTTTGCTTGTTTAGTGAGTTTCTAGTGTTGGTTTCTTTCTCACCAACACTAAGGTGTCTAGATCCAAAAGTTGAGCTTGAAAACTTGAACATTGTTGTAGTGACTTGAAGTGGCCGAAAGTTGTGTGTTGTTGATAACCAAAAGAAAAATCGGTGGTTGTGTGTTTATGTGCTAAAGAAGTTGATGAAGTTTGTTGAGGTGTTCATCTTTTGAACTTGTTCATCTTGTTCATCTTGTTGTGTGCTCAAGTTGTAAGACAAGCTATAAAGTTGTGGTGAAAGACTTGCACCCATCACCTTCTAGTCTTGTCAATCACTTTTCCCTAATTCAAGGAGCCTTGTTTTGTGGGATTAGTCAACCAAACCTCACTTTCTTGAGTTTGAAAAGGGTGAAATACTACAAGATTTTATTTTTCCCACCAAAAACACTTTGCAAACTATAACAAGTTGTGTGAATATTAACAAAAAAAAAAAAAAAGGAGAAGAAGAACGTGTGGAACCATTGCATGCTGCCACGTCACTATAAGCTCAACTTAGGATATTCTTTGGTTGCTAATTGTTGATCCTTGGTTTCCCTTACTTGGTCCTAGAACTAATTAACAAACTAGTGCATTCCTACTAGGTTGTCAACTAGTTCCTTGAACCGTTTGTTCGTGTCAACGATTATTTGAGTACTTTTATTCGTTTGAATGAATTGCTGATTTTTGACTCTAGTCCGGCAAGAATTCTTTGAGTCTTCAAACAAGAATCCATTCCGGATAAGAGCTTACTCATACCTTAAAAATTTCACGGTTACTAGCCAATTATACAACACTTGTGGAACACGAACTTGTGGTGAACTAAAGCGGATAATACCTTGATAATGGAAGTAGCTACATCTCATAATGTGGATACTAATGCCCTTGATTCTATGAGGGTCACTCTTGAGGCCGTTACCCGGACACTTGAAAGGTTGAATTCGGAATTTGGGGCCGTGAGAGGGGACTTGGCAGCAATAAAGGGGGAAGTGTCGACTATTAGTGGGAGATTAGAACAAGTGGAGAGTCAAAGGAACTCTCGTCCTTCTACTCCTCTACATGTATCTATCAATGGTCATGATAGGACCTCCTCAGCAACCATCACCCCCGAAACAGTCCACCAAATGCTAAATGCACCCCAAGCTCCACTAAATACCACAAGCCAAACTACCTATTTTCCTCCAAACCGAGACCCCACTAGACCACTACATTTCCAAGCCCCTCCAATTCCACAAGAGGGATTTGGACGCCAAGTACCTCCACTAAATCCGAACCCTCCATTCCAAGCTCCATTAACCCAAAGACCGCAAATTCCAAATCCTCCGAATCAAAACGGCCAAGGCCGACCAGCCCACTTTGAAGGATACGGTAGAGAGGAGTATGAAGGAGATGGAGCCTTTGATGATGCTTATCTGAGGGAGGAGGAGTTAAGAGGGGGTCGAGGAGAACCTAGGAGATACCGGGGGTATGGAGATAGGGGAAACCGACACCAAGAGAGAGACGTAGGCATCAACACCATCAAGTTGAGCCTACCCATCTTTAAGGGTGAAAGTGACCCCGAGACCTACTTAACTTGGGAATCGGCTTGTGACAAAGTTTTCCAAGTTAATGACATCTCGGAAGAAAAGAAGAGTTGCTACGCTATAGCTCACCTCGAGGGCTATGCTAACACTTGGTGGGAGTATGTTAAACGATTTGGTAATGAATTAGTTGATGGGCAGCCACCACCTTGGTATCGGTTGAGGTATTTGATGACACAACGATACCTTCCCGAGAGATATCGTCATGAGTTGCTTGCTAGATTATATGTATTGCGGCAAGGAGGCAAGAGTGTGATGGCCTATTTTGACGAGTTCCAACAACTCATGTTGAAACTTGATCATCGTGGGGAGCAAATCAGTCACGACATCATCCGGTTCAAGTGTGGGTTGAACAAAGAGATCTCCACTCATTTGACCCTTCACCGGTTTGAAACCATTGACGGTATATTCCAAGCGGCCCTTGAGATTGAAAGGGAACTTAAGGAGAGATCATCCTTCAAGGAAAGGGTACAAACCCCCTCGGGTTGGCCCAAAAACAAGGACCAACCCGCCCCTATGAAGCTGCCCGAGTCCAAAACAGTCCCTAAATTCCCTCCGAAACCGGAGGCTCACAAGTATCCCAACCCAAAGGGGTTCCAATGCTTCAAGTGCCAAGGTTGGGGGCATAAGGCCAATGAATGTCCAAACCGGCGCAATGTGATCCTACGAGAAGGGAAAGTGTACTACCTTGGTGAGGAGGTGGTTTCCGAAAGGGGGGAGGATGAGGCCGAGCCTCAAGATGGAGAGGGAGCTGAAAATGGGCCGAATGATGATGAAGTAGATGGTAGTGAAGATGTCTATCCACAAGAAGGGGAGTGTGTGGTTCCAAACTTTGTGGTTAGACGTGTCATGATTAGTAAGGCGATAGATGACCCGAGTCAAAGGGAAAATCTATTCCATACTAAGTGTCTTGTAAAGGGGAGTGTGTGAACCTTGGTGATTGATAGTGGTAGTTGTACAAATGTTGCGAGCCATGCTATGGTAAATTTCTTGAAGCTACCAACTACACTACACACTAGTCCTTACAAGCTACAATGGTTGAACGATTGTGGTGAATTAAAGGTCACAAGGCAATGTGTGATTCGGTTTAAGGTGGGAAACTACCACGATGAAGTGCTTTGTGACGTAATCCCAATGCAAGCATGTCACTTGTTGTTAGGTAGACCATGGCAATATGATAGGTCTACTAAACACGATGGGAGGTCCAACCGGTATACGCTTGAGAAGGATGGCCGAAAGGTCACACTTCATCCTCTTTCACCCTCCTAAGTAAATGAGTGGCATCAAAAGATGAGAGAGTTGAAGGGAAAGGGGAAGGAATCCGGAAAGGGAGAAAAGGGGGGGGATGCCGTAGGTGAGGAAGTAGGGACATCCGAGGCTGTCCCAACGACAAGGGAGATGGAAAACGTAGTGATGTTGGCTAGGAGGAAAGAACTCTTCGTGGACCATGATGAAAACAAGCCGATGTTACTTTTGACCCATTGTTTTAATACTAACCCCACTAATTCTTCCATTTCCCCTTTGATTTCTTGTGTGTTGCAGGAGTATGAAGATGTATTTCGCATGCAACCCGGTGATGAGTGGAAGACCGCATTCAAGACCTTAGGAGTGGGTATCACCAAATTCGCATGCAACCCGGTGATGAGTGGAAGACCGCATTCAAGACCAAATTCGGTCTATATGAGTGGCTGGTCATGCCCTTCGGCCTTACCAATGCTCCTAGCACCTTTATGAGGCTAATGAATCATGTAATGAAGCCTTATATTGGAAAGTTTGTGGTGGTTTACTTTGATGATGTGTTGGTGTATAGTAAATCTATTGATGATCATGTAATGCATTTGAGATGTGTGTTTGATGTGCTCCGAAAGGAGAAGCTGTATGATACAAAATCAAACCAACAACACCAAGAGCTTCAAGTAGGCTCGGATTTCAGTCCAACAACAAAAGAAAAACAAGTTTAAGTTTCGGTTTTTCAGTCCAACAACACAAGGACAACAAGATAGATAACAATGCTAGTGAATCGAAAAGAGCCCCACACGGCGTCACTAGACTTTAAGATAACAAAATCAACAACAACAACAAGATAAAGGAAGATAGATAACTTGACATATAACATTCAAGAAACTAAGAACCCTAACATCAAGAGAGGACCCTAAGTCTAATGAATATAAACACCAAGTTCTTACGAGGACCAAGAGGCACTCAACGACCTCAAAACCCTTGTTTCTAGCCAAAGAGACAACACAAGTATCCCTCTACTTGTGAGATAATAGGGGCGGCTTCTAAGAGTGGAAGAGAGAGAGAAATGTTTAGTGTTTTTAGGTTACAAAAATCAGCATTCAAAAACTAAGAAATAACTCTCCAACATGTTCTATTTATACTACAAACAAAAGGGGTAAAATGACCCATCCGCCCTTGCTTCTTGTGCCAACCTTGAAGAGTAGTTTATTACACATTAAGACCTCTCTTCACACATAAAAACGTTTAGGTCCTTGGTTGGTTCAATCACCAACTCACACACGGCCATTTGCATGAACAAAGCTTGGAGTTCTTGTAATTCCCGAGCTTGGCTTCATGTACCTGTGGAGGCTGCCCCAACCGTATCATCCTCTCCATCTTGAGAGGAATTTGACCTCAAATTCAGCATTTGGTCATCTTCAACCGCATCCACGAGGGAGAGATCACCAACGTTGAAAGTGTTGTGCACTTGATATTCCGGTGGAAGGTCAATCTTGTAGGCGTTGTCATTGATTCTCTCAAGTACTTGGAACGGACCATCACCCCTTGGCAGCAATTTGGACTTCCTTTGAGCTAGAAACCGATCCTTTCGAAGATGCACCCACACCCAATCTCCGGGTTCAAGCACAAGCCTTCTTCTCCCTTTGTTTACCCTTTTTGCAACCTCTTGGTTCTTCTTTTCAAGCTTGATCCGCACCATCTCATGCATTTTCTTCATTGCCTCGGCTCTTTTATTTCCATCTAAGCTGGTCATGAGATCACTATACAAAGGAGTGAGATCTAAAGGGGTAAGGGGATTCAGGCCGTAGACACATTCAAAGGGAGTCATTCCCGTGCTCGAATGTATTACCCGGTTGTATGCAAATTCCACCAAGGGTAGGTGATCTTCCCATGAAGTCAGTTTACCTTTAACCATAGAACGTAGCATAGACCCTAAGGTTCTATTTACTACCTCCGTTTGGCCATCGGTTTGTGGGTGGCAAGACGTGGAGAAAAGTAACTTCGTTCCAAGCCTACCCCACATGGACTTCCAAAAGAGACTTAGGAACTTGGAGTCCCTATCGCTCACAATAGTCCTCGGTACCCCGTGAAGCTTTACAACATGTTCAACAAATAATGAAGCTACACTACGAGCATCCTCGGTTTTAGCACATGGAATAAAATGAGCCATTTTAGAGAATCTATCAACAATAACAAAAATGCTATCTCGGCCCTTTCTAGTCCTTGGCAGCCCCAAAACAAAATCCATCGAAATGTCCAACCAAGGTCTAAGGAGAGTAGGGAGTGGGGTGTATAATCCTTGAGGTAGGAGACGAGATTTCGCACTCCGGTAGGCCACGCATTGACTACAAATTTTAGTGACGTCTTTGCGCATTTTGGGCCAATAGAAATTCTCCTCTAAGATTCCGAAGGTCTTGTCTACCCCAAAGTGCCCCATGAGGCCACCGTTATGGGCCTCCCTCACAAATAATTCCCTCCAAGAACTAGAAGGAATACACAACCTACTCCCTTTGAACAAATACCCATCGAACCGAGAGTAGGAGGAATGGTCATTCTCCTTAAGCCAACGGTCCCTTCCCCACTCTTCACATTCCCTAAAAATAGGAGCAAAGGTAGGATCCTCGGGATACAACAACCGCAAGCTCTCAAAACCCATCAATTTCGAAGACAAGGTAGCAACAAGCACATGCTTCCTAGACAAGGCATCGGCAACAACATTTTCCTTTCCTCTTTTGTAATGAATTACATAAGGGAAAGTCTCGATGAACTCAATCCACTTAGCATGACGCCTATTCAACTTGTCTTGGCTCTTAAGGTGTTTCAACGACTCATGATCCGTTCGTATCACAAACTCCTTAGGCCACAAATAATGTTGCCAATTTCCCAAAGCTCTAACAAGGGCGTACAACTCCAAATCATAAGTTGAGTAATTAAGAGTTGCCCCTTTGAGCTTTTCATTGAAATAAGCAACGGGCTTACCTTCTTGCATCAAAACAGCCCCGATTCCAACCTTACTAGCATCACACTCTACTTCAAACATCTTATCAAAATCGGGCAATTGCAATAAAGGCGCCGAGATGAGCGTAGATTTCAAGGCCTCAAAAGCCCTAGCTTGCTCATCACCCCATTTAAAGGGTCCGTCCTTCCTAATTACCTCGGTCAAGGGGGCTGCTATGGAACTAAATCCTTTGACAAACCTCCTATAAAATCTTGCCAACCCGTGGAAACTTCGGATTTCTCCAATAGTTTTAGGGGTCGGCCAACTTCGAATAGAGTCTATCTTGGAATCGTCCACTTCCACACCCCTTGAGCTCACGACAAAACCCAAGAATATAACCTTATCAACACCAAAAGAACACTTCTCCATGTTGGCATACAGCTTCTCCTTTCGGAGCACATCAAACACACATCTCAAATGCATTACATGATCATCAATAGATTTACTATATACCAACACATCATCAAAGTAAACCACCACAAACTTTCCAATATTAGGCTTCATTACATGATTCATTAGCCTCATAAAGGTGCTAGGAGCATTGGTAAGGCCGAAGGGCATGACCAGCCACTCATATAGACCGAATTTGGTCTTGAATGCGGTCTTCCACTCATCACCGGGTTGCATGCGAATTTAGTGATAGCCACTCCTAAGGTCCACTTTAGAAAACAAACAAGATCCGTGGAGCTCATCTAACATATCATCTAGTCTAGGGATTGGATGACGATACCTTATAGTGATTTTCTTGATGGCTCTACAATCGACGCACATGCGCCAAGTTCCGTCCTTCTTCGGTACCAAAAGCACCGGAACAGCACACGGACTCATGCTTTCCTTGATGTATCCCTTGTTGAGAAGCTCCTCAACTTGTCTTTCAAGCTCCTTAGTGTCCATGGGATTGCTCCTATAGGCCGGTTTGTTTGGAAGTTGTGAACCCGGCACCAAATCAATTTGGTGCTCAATTCCCTGAAGAGGGGGCAATCCTTGCGGAAGTTCTTGAGGAAATACATCTTCATACTCCTGCAACACACAAGAAATCAAAGGGGAAATGGAAGAATTAGTGGGGTTAGTATTAAAACAATGGGCCAAAAGTAACATCGGCTTGTTTTCATCATGGTCCACGAAGAGTTCTTTCCTCCTAGCCAACATCACTACGTTTTCCATCTCCTTTGTCGTTGGGACAGCCTCGGATGTCCCTACGTCCTCACCTACGGCATTCCCCCCCTTTTCTCCCTTTTCGGATTCCTTCCCCTTTCCCTTCAACTCTCTCATCTTTTGATGCCACTCATTTACTTGGAAGGGTGAAAGAGGATGAAGTGTGACCTTTCGGCCATCCTTCTCAAGCGTATACCGGTTGGACCTCCCATCGTGTTTAGTAGACCTATCATATTGCCATGGTCTACCTAACAACAAGTGACATGCTTGCATTGGGATCACGTCACAAAGCACTTCATCGTGGTAGTTTCCCACCTTAAACCGAATCACACATTGCCTTGTGACCTTTAATTCACCACAATCATTCAACCATTGTAGCTTGTAAGGACTAGTGTGTAGTGTAGTTGGTAGCTTCAAGAAATTTACCATAGCATGGCTCGCAACATTTGTACAACTACCACTATCAATCACCAAGGTGCACACACTCCCCTTTACAAGACACTTAGTATGGAATAGATTTTCCCTTTGACTCGGGTCATCTATCGCCTTACTAATCATGACACGTCTAACCACAAAGTTTGGAACCACACACTCCCCTTCTTGTGGATAGAAATCTTCACTACCATCTACTTCATCATCATTCGGCCCATTTTCAGCTCCCTCTCCATCTTGAGTCTCGGCCTCATCCTCCCCCCTTTCGGAAACCACCTCCTCACCAAGGTAGTACACTTTCCCTTCTCGTAGGATCACATTGCGCCGGTTCGGACATTCATTGGCCTTATGCCCCCAACCTTGGCACTTGAAGCATTGGAACCCCTTTGGGTTGGGTTATTTGTGAGCCTCCGGTTTCGGAGGGAATTTAGGGACTGTTTTGGACTCGGGAAGCTTCGTAGGGGCGGGTTGGTCCTTGTTTTTAGGCCAACCCGAGGGGGTTTGTACCCTTGCCTTGAAAGATGATCTCTCCTTAAGTTCCCTTTCAATCTCAAGGGCCGCTTGGAATATATCGTCAATGGTTTCAAACCGGTGAAGGGTCAAATGAGTGGAGATCTCTTTGTTCAACCCACACTTGAACCGGATGATGTCGTGACTGATTTGCTCCCCACGATGATCAAGTTTCAACATGAGTTGTTGGAACTCGTCAAAATAGGCCATCACACTCTTGCCTCCTTGCCGCAAGCCATATAATCTAGCAAGCAACTCATGACGATATCTCTCGGGAAGGTATCGTTGTGTCATCAAATACCTCAACCGATACCAAGGTGGTGGCTGCCCATCAACTAATTCATTACCAAATCGTTTAACATACTCCCACCAAGTGTTAGCATAGCCCTCGAGGTGAGCTATAGCGTAGCAACTCTTCTTTTCTTCCGAGATGTCATTAACATGGAAAACTTTATCACAAGCCGATTCCCAAGTTAAGTAGGTCTCGGGGTCACTTTCACCCTTAAAGATGGGTAGGCTCAACTTGATGGTGTTGATGCCTACGTCTCTCTCTTGGTGTCGGTTTCCCCTATCTCCATACCCCCGGTATCTCCTAGGTTCTCCTCGACCCCCTCTTAACTCCTCCTCCCTCATATAAGCATCATCAAAGGCTCCATCTCCTTCATACTCCTCTCTACCATATCCTTCAAAGTGGGCTGGTCGGCCTTGGCCGTTTTGATTCGGAGGATTTGGAATTTGCGGTCTTTGGGTTAATGGAGCTTGGAATGGAGGGTTCGGATTTAGTGGAGGTACTTGGCGTCCAAATCCCTCTTGTGGAATTGGAGGGGCTTGGAAATGTAGTGGTCTAGTGGGGTCTCGGTTTGGAGGAAAATAGGTAGTTTGGCTTGCGGTATTTAGTGGAGCTTGGGGTGCATTTAGCATTTGGTGGACTGTTTCGGGGGTGATGGTTGCGGAGGAGGTCCTATCATGACCATTGGTAGATACATGTAGAGGAGTAGAAGGACGAGAGTTCCTTTGACTCTCCACATGTTCTAATCTCCCACTAATAGTCGACACTTCCCCCTTTATTGCTGCCAAGTCCCCTCTCACGGCCCCAAATTCCGAATTCAACCTTTCAAGTGTCCGGGTAACGGCCTCAAGAGTGACCCTCATAGAATCAAGGGAATTAGTATCCACATTATGAGACGTAGCTCCTTCCATTGTCATGATATTATCCGCTTTAGTTCACCACAAGTTCGGTTCCACAAGTGTTGTATAATTGGCTAGTAACCGTGAAATTTTAAGGTATGAGTAAGCTCTTATCCGGAATGGATTCTTGTTTGAAGACTCAAAGAATTCTTGCCGAACTAGAGTCAAAAATCAGCAATTCATTCAAACGAATAAAAGCACTCAAATAATCGTTGACACGAACAAACGGTTCAAGGAACTAGTTGACAACCTAGTAGGAATGTACTAGTTTGTTAATTAGTTCTAGGACCAAGTAAGGGAAACCAAGGATCAACAATTAGCAACCAAAGAATATCCTAAGTTGAGCTTATAGTGACGTGGCAGCATGCAATGGTTCCACACGTTCTTCTTCTCTTTTTTTTTTTGTTAATATTCACACAACTTGTTATAGTTTGCAAAGTGTTTTTGGTGGGAAAAATAAAATCTTGTAGTATTTCACCCTTTTCAAACTCAAGAAAGTGAGGTTTGGTTGACTAATCCCACAAAACAAGGCTCCTTGAATTAGGGAAAAGTGATTGACAAGACTAGAAGGTGATGGGTGCAAGTCTTTCACAACAACTTTATAGCTTGTCTTACAACTTGAGCACACAACAAGATGAACAAGATGAACAAGTTCAAAAGATGAACACCTCAACAAACTTCATCAACTTCTTTAGCACATAAACATAACCACCGATTTTTTTTTCTTTTGGTTATCAACAACACACAACTTTCGGCCACTTCAAGTCACTACACAATGTTCAAGTTTTCAAGCTCAACTTTTGGATCTAGACACCTTAGTGTTGGTGAGAAAGAAACCAACACTAGAAACTCAGTAAACAAGCAAAATAACACCTAGATCTAAACATACAACATCATTCTTGGTCTCAACTTTTAATGGACAGATTTTCAGAATTTCTTTTGGTGTTGTTTGTTTAAGCCGTGAACTAGCCCAAGATGGGTTATGTTGGAACACAACCGGTCTCGCTTTGATACCAAATGATACAAAATCAAACCAACAACACCAAGAGCTTCAAGTAGGCTCGGATTTCAGTCCAACAACACAAGAACAACAAGTTTAAGTTTCGTTTTTTCAGTCCAACAACACACAAACAACAAGATAGATAACAATGCTAGTGAATCGAAAAGAGCCCCACACGGCTTCACTAGACTTTAAGATAACAAAATCAACAACAACAACAAGATAAAGAAAGATAGATAACTTGACATATAACATTCAAGAAACTAAGAACCCTAACATCAAGAGAGGACCCTAAGTCTAATGAATATAAACACCAAGTTCTTACGAGGACCAAGAGGCACTCAACGACCTCAAAACCCTTGTTTCTAGCCAAAGAGACAACACAAGTATCCCTCTACTTGTGAGATAATAGGGGCGGCTTCTAAGAGTGAAGAGAGAGAGAAATGTTTAGTGTTTTTAGGTTACAAAAATCAGCATTCAAAAACTAAGGAATAACTCTCTAACATGTTCTATTTATACTACAAACAAAAGGGGTAAAATGACCCATCCGCCCTTGCTTCTTGTGCCAACCTTGAAGAGTAGTTTATTACACATTAAGACCTCTCTTCACACATAAAAACGTTTAGGTCCTTGGTTGGTTCAATCACCAACTCACACACGGCCATTTGCATGAACAAGGCTTGGAGTTCTTGTAATTCCCGAGATTGGCTTCGTGTGAAAGGCCGTGTACCTGTGGAGGCTGCCCCAACCGTATCAGCCTGAATCCCCTTACCCCTTTAGATCTCACTCCTTTGTCTAGTGATCTCATGACCAACTTAGATGGAAATAAAAGCGCCGAGGCAATGAAGAAAATGCATGAGACGGTGCGGATCAAGCTTGAAAAGAAGAACCAAGAGGTTGCAAAAAGGGTAAACAAAGGGAGAAGAAGGCTTGTGCTTGAACCCGGAGATTGGGTGTGGGTGCATCTTCGAAAGGATCGGTTTCCAGCTCAAAGGAAGTCCAAATTGCTGCCAAGGGGTGATGGTCCTTTCCAAGTACTTGAGAGAATCAATGACAACACCTACAAGATTGACCTTCCACCGGAATATCAAGTGCACAACACTTTCAACGTTGGTGATCTCTCCCTCGTGGATGCGGTTGAAGATGACCAAATGCTGAATTTGACGTCAAATTCCTCTCAAGATGGAGAGGATGATACGGTTGGGGCAGCCTCCACAGGTACACGGCCTTTCACACGAAGCCAAGCTCGGGAATTACAAGAACTCCAAGCTTTGTTCATGCATTGGCCGTGTGTGAGTTGGTGATTGAACCAACCAAGGACCTAAACGTTTTTATGTGTGAAGAGAGGTATTAATGTGTAATAAACTACTCTTCAAGGTTGGCACAAGAAGCAAGGGCGGATGGGTCATTTTACCCCTTTTGTTTGTAGTATAAATAGAACATGTTGGAGAGTTATTCCTTAGTTTTTGAATGCTGATTTTGTAACCTAAAAACACTAAACATTTCGTCTCTCTTCCACTCTTAGAAGCCGTCCCTATTATCTCACAAGTAGAGGGATACTTGTGTTGTCTCTTTGGCTAGAAACAAGGGTTTTGAGGTCGTTGAGTGCCTCTTGGTCCTCGTAAGAACTTGGTGTTTATATTCATTAGACTTAGGGTCCTCTCTTGATGTAGGGTTCTTAGTTTTTTTGAATGTTATATGTCAAGTTATCTATCTTTCTTTATCTTGTTGTTGTTGTTGATTTTGTTATCTTAAAGTCTAGTGAAGCCGTGTGGGGCTCTTTTCGATTCACTAGCATTGTTATCTATCTTGTTGTTCTTGTGTTGTTGGACTGAAAAACCGAAACTTAAACTTGTTGTTCTTGTGTTGTTGGACTGAAATCCGAGCCTACTTGAAGCTCTTGGTGTTGTTGGTTTGATTTCGTATCAAAGTCAATCTTACAACTACTATCTATTAGATTCATGCAATTTGTCAGCAAGTGATTATCATGCCACTAATGCTAATGCCATAAAAAGATCCACAAAGTTCACACATATATACATTCACATAGTGCTAAAACACAATAATTGGAGGGGTATTAGTTTTCTCAAAAATCAATGAAATACATGATTAGGACCTTAAATACTTAAGATCTCCTAATTACACAAAAAACAAAACATACTATAGCACAAAACACAATACTATACAAATTATCCTAGACATGCCAGTTCTACAACTATATCACGATCGATAGGAAGAGAAGCACAATAACAAAAACCCACAACGACTATGGTATATATCACCCCAACTAAAAATTTATGCACTATTCTTAATGCCCTAAAATAATATAAAACAATGGGAAGTGAGAACATACCTAGGATGCACTATGCACCTATGTTGTGAGCATCCCCAGATAGGGGAATATCTGCTGGCAGATATGGTGGTGGCGGCGGTGCTCTACTAGATAAAGCATCCACTGCTATAGCTGCACGCCTCTACCTATCAATGAATGTAATCTCTATTAAATCATATATATCCCTTTTAACAACCTGGTCATATGGCATATTAGGATCCTACAAGTCTTCTATGCGACCTCTCTTAGCCACAACTACTGGGATCTCCTTATCACCCTCTGTGAAGAAATCAAACTATCCTAGTATGCAAAAAAGGTAATATCTAGACCACTGGGGGTATAACTGAGGGAGTGACTGATATATGACTCTCTATAAAAGAGCGTACCTCTACTCATAATATATCTAAATCTTCCCTCATCTGGCCTAATTTGATGCATATGTCTCTATGAATCGGGTTGTAGCCTATATCTTAAACTCATCTAGATGTGTCTGGAACTCAGTACATAGCTCAGATAGTGAAGCTCTCTATGTGGACTCCTATCTAGCCTCTGCCTACTCAAATTTAGTTCTAACCCCTAATATCAGCTTTTTGTAGAAGGTAGTCATCTCGATCTCAACAACTCTTAATCGAACATCAGTGGACCTCTGGCGGTCCACTAAGATCTATATAAAAACTCACTTGATATAGTAATCATACATATAGTAGGAGCTATTATGGATGAACGAGTAGGCTGTAAAGATACACCAACCAACTCTGAGGTTGAAGCCAAGGCTGATGAAGAAGTAGTGATACGAAATCAAACCAACAACACCAAGAGCTTCAAGTAGGCTCGGATTTCAGTCCAACAACACAAGAACAACAAGTTTAAGTTTCGGTTTTTCAGTCCAACAACATAAGAACAACTAGATAGATAACAATGCTAGTGAATCGAAAAGAGCCCCACACGGCTTCACTAGACTTTAAGATAACAAAATCAACAACAACAACAAGATAAAGAAAGATAGATAACTTGACATATAACATTCAAGAAACTAAGAACCCTACATCAAGAGAGGACCCTAAGTCTAATGAATATAAACACCAAGTTCTTACGAGGACCAAGAGGCACTCAACGACCCCAAAACCCTTGTTTCTAGCCAAAGAGACAACACAAGTATCCCTCTACTTGTGAGATAATAGGGACGGCTTCTAAGAGTGGAAGAGAGACGAAATGTTTAGTGTTTTTAGGTTACAAAATCAGCATTCAAAAACTAAGGAATAACTCTCCAGCATGTTCTATTTATACTACAAACAAAAGGGGTAAAATGACCCATCCGCCCTTGCTTCTTGTGCCAATCTTGAAGAGTAGTTTATTACACATTAAGACCTCTCTTCACACATAAAAACGTTTAGGTCCTTGGTTGGTTCAATCACCAACTCACACACGGCCATTTGCATGAACAAAGCTTGGAGTTCTTGTAATTCCCGAGCTTGGCTTCGTGTGAAAGGCCGTGTACCTGTGGAGGCTGCCCCAACCGTATCATCCTCTCCATCTTGAGAGGAATTTGACCTCAAATTCAGCATTTGGTCATCTTCAACCGCATCCACGAGGGAGAGATCACCAACGTTGAAAGTGTTGTGCACTTGATATTCCGGTGGAAGGTCAATCTTGTAGGCGTTGTCATTGATTCTCTCAAGTAATTGGAAAGGACCATCACCCCTTGGCAGCAATTTGGACTTCCTTTGAGCTGGAAACCGATCCTTTCGAAGATGCACCCACACCCAATCTCCGGGTTCAAGCACAAGCCTTCTTCTCCCTTTGTTTACCCTTTTTGCAACCTCTTGGTTCTTCTTTTCAAGCTTGATCCGCACCGTCTCATGCATTTTCTTCATTGCCTCGGCTCTTTTATTTCCATCTAAGCTGGTCATGAGATCACTAGACAAAGGAGTGAGATCTAAAGGGGTAAGGGGATTCAGGCCGTAAACACATTCAAAGGGAGTTATTCCCGTGCTCGAATGTATTACCCGGTTGTATGCAAATTCCACCAAGGGTAGGTGATCTTCCCATGAAGTCAGTTTACCTTTAACCATAGAACGTAGCATAGACCCTAAGGTTCTATTTACTACCTCCGTTTGGCCTTCGGTTTGTGGGTGGCAAGACGTGGAGAAAAGTAACTTCGTTCCAAGCCTACCCCACATGGACTTCCAAAAGAGACTTAGGAACTTGGAGTCCCTATCGCTCACAATAGTCCTCGGTACCCCGTGAATCTTTACAACATGTTCAACAAATAATGAAGCTACACTACGAGCATCCTCGGTTTTAGCACATGGAATAAAATGAGCCATTTTAGAGAATCTATCAACAATAACAAAAATGCTATCTCGACCCTTTCTAGTCCTTGGCATCCCCAAAACAAAATCCATCGAAATGTCCAACCAAGGTCTAAGGGGAGTAGGGAGTGGGGTGTATAATCCTTGAGGTAGGAGACGAGATTTCGCACTCCGGCAGGCCACGCATTGACTACAAATTTTAGTGACGTCTTTGCGCATTTTGCGCCAATAGAAGTTCTCCTCTAAGATTCCGAAGGTCTTGTCTACCCCAAACTGCCCCATGAGGCCTCCGTCATGGGCCTCCCTCACAAATAATTCCCTCCAAGAACTAGAAGGAACACACAACCTCCTCCCTTTGAACAAATACCCATCGAACCGAGAGTAGGAGGAATGGTCATTCTCCTTAAGCCAACGGTCCCTTCCACACTCTTCACATTCCCTAAAAATAGGAGCAAAGGTAGGATCCTCGGGATACAACAACCGCAAGCTCTCAAAACCCATCAATTTCGAAGACAAGGTAGCAACAAGCACATGCTTCCTAGACAAGGCATCGGCAACAACATTTTCCTTTCCCCTTTTGTAATGAATTACATAAGGGAAAGTCTCGATGAACTCAATCCACTTAGCATGACGCCTATTCAACTTGTCTTGGCTCTTAAGGTGTTTCAACGACTCATGATCCGTTCGTATCACAAACTCCTTAGGCCACAAATAATGTTTCCAATTTCCCAAAGCTCTAACAAGGGCGTACAACTCCAAATCATTAGTTGAGTAATTAAGAGTTGCCCCTTTGAGATTTTCACTGAAATAAGCAATGGGCTTACCTTCTTGCATCAAAACAGCCCCGATGCCAACCTTACTAGCATCACACTCTACTTCAAACATCTTATCAAAATCGGGCAATTGCAATAAAGGCACCGAGATGAGCGTAGCTTTCAAGGCCTCAAAAGCCCTAGCCTGCTCATCACCCCATTTAAAGGGTCCGTCCTTTCTAATTACCTCGGTCAAGGGGGCTGCTATGGAACTAAATCCTTTGACAAACCACCTATAAAAGCTTGCCAACCCGTGGAAACTTCGGATTTCTCCAATAGTTTTAGGGGTCGGCCAACTTCGAATAGAGTCTATCTTGGAATCGTCCACTTCCACACCCCTTGAGCTCACGACAAAACCCAAGAATATAACCTTATCAACACCAAAAGAACACTTCTCCATGTTGGCATACAGCTTCTCCTTTCGGAGCACATCAAACACACATCTCAAATGCATTACATGATCATCAATAGATTTACTATACACCAACACATCATCAAAGTAAACCACCACAAACTTTCCAATATAAGGCTTCATTACATGATTCATTAGCCTCATAAAGGTGCTAGGAGCATTGGTAAGGCCGAAGGGCATGACCGGCCACTCATATAGACCGAATTTGCTCTTGAATACGGTCTTCCACTCATCACCGGGTTGCATGCGAATTTGGTGATAGCCACTCCTAAGGTCCACTTTAGAAAACAAACAAGATCCATGGAGATCATCTAACATATCATCTAGTCTAGGGATTGGATGACGATACCTTATAGTGATTTTGTTGATGGCTCTACAATCGACGCACATGCGCCAAGTTCCGTCCTTCTTCGGTACCAAAAGCACCGGAACAGCACACGGACTCATGCTTTCCTTGATGTATCCCTTGTTGAGAAGCTCCTCAACTTGTCTTTCAAGCTCCTTAGTGTCCATGGGATTGCTCCTATAGGCCAGTTTGTTTGGAAGTTGTGAACCCGGCACCAAATCAATTTGGTGCTCAATTCCCTGAAGTGGGGGCAATCCTTGCGGAAGTTCTTGAGGAAATACATATTCATACTCCTGCAACACACAAGAAATCAAAGGGGAAATGGAAGAATTAGTGGGGTTAGTATTAAAACAATGGGTCAAAAGTAACATCGGCTTGTTTTCATCATGGTCTACGAAGAGTTCTTTCCTCCTAGCCAACATCACTACGTTTTCCATCTCCCTTGTCGTTGGGACAGCCTCGGATGTCCCTACTTCCTCACCTACGGCATCCCCCCCTTTTCTCCCTTTCCGGATTCCATCCCCTTTCCCTTCAACTCTCTCATCTTTTGATGCCACTCATTTACTTGGGAGGGTGAAAGAGGATGAAGTGTGACCTTTCGGCCATCCTTCTCAAGCGTATACCGGTTGGACCTCCCATCGTGTTTAGTAGACCTATCATATTGCCATGGTCTACCTAACAACAAGTGACATGCTTGCATTGGGATTACGTCACAAAGCACTTCATCGTGGTAGTTTCCCACCTTAAACCGAATCACACATTGCCTTGTGACCTTTAATTCACCACAATCGTTCAACCATTGTAGCTTGTAAGGACTAGTGTGTAGTGTAGTTGATAGCTTCAAGAAATTTACCATAGCATGGCTCGCAACATTTGTACAACTACCACTATCAATCACCAAGGTGCACACACTCCCCTTTACAAGACACTTAGTATGGAATAGATTTTCCCTTTGACTTGGGTCAGCTATCGCCTTACTAATCATGACACGTCTAACCACAAAGTTTGGAACCACACACTCCCCTTCTTGTGGATAGACATCTTCACTACCATCTACTTCATCATCATTCGGACCATTTTCAGCTCCCTCTCCATCTTGAGGCTCGGCCTCATCCTCCCCTCTTTCGGAAACCACCTCCTCACCAAGGTAGTACACTTTCCCTTCTCGTAGGATCACATTGCGCCGGTTCGAACATTCATTGGCATTATGCCCCCAACCTTGGCACTAGAAGCATTGGAACACCTTTGGGTTGGGATATTTGTGAGCCTCCGGTTTCGGAGGGAATTTAGGGACTGTTTTGGACTCGGGCAGCTTCGTAGGGGTGGGTTGGTCCTTGTTTTTGGGCCAAACCGAGGGGGTTTGTACCCTTGCCTTGAATGATGATCTCTCCTTAAGTTCCCTTTCAATCTCAAGGGCCGCTTGGAATATACCGTCAATGGTTTCAAACCGGTGAAGGGTCAAATGAGTGGAGATCTCTTTGTTCAACCCACACTTGAACCGGATGATGTCGTGACTGATTTTCTCCCCACGATGATCAAGTTTCAACATGAGTTGTTGGAACTCGTCAAAATAGGCCATCACACTCTTGCCTCCTTGCCGCAAGCCATATAATCTAGCAAGCAACTCATGACGATATCTCTCGGGAAGGTATCGTTGTCTCATCAAATACCTCAACCGATACCAAGGTGGTGGCTGCCCATCAACTAATTCATTACCAAATCATTTAACATACTCCCACCAAGTGTTAGCATAGCCCTCTAGGTGAGATATAGCGTAGCAACTCTTCTTTTCTTCCGAGATGTCATTAACTTGGAAAACTTTGTCACAAGCCGATTCCCAAGTTAAGTAGGTCTCGGGGTCACTTTCACCCTTAAAGATGGGTAGGCTCAACTTGATGGTGTTGATGCCTACGTCTCTCTCTTGGTGTCGGTTTCCCCTATCTCCATACCCCCGGTATCTCCTAGGTTCTCCTCGACCCCCTCTTAACTCCTCCTTCCTCATATAAGCATCATCAAAGGCTCCATCTCCTTCATACTCCTCTCTACCGTATCCTTCAACGTGGGCTGGTCGGCCTTGGCCGTTTTGATTCGAAGGATTTGGAATTTGCGGTCTTTGGGTTAATGGAGCTTGGAATGGAGGGTTCGGATTTAGTGGAGGTACTTGGCGTCCAAATACCTCTTGTGGAATTGGAGGGGCTTGGAAATGTAGTGGTCTAGTGGGGTCTCGGTTTGGAGGAAAATAGGTAGTTTGGCTTGCGGTATTTAGTGGAGCTTGGGGTGCATTTAGCATTTGGTGGACTGTTTCGGGGGTGATGGTTGCGGAGGAGGTCCTATCATGACCATTGGTAGATACATGTAGAGGAGTAGAAGGACGAGAGTTCCTTTGACTCTCCACTTGTTCTAATCTCCCACTAATAGTCGACACTTCCCTTTTTATTGCTGCCAAGTCCCCTCTCACGGCCCCAAATTCCAAATTCAACCTTTCAAGTGTCCGGGTAACGGCCTCAAGAGTGACCCTCATAGAATCAAGGGCATTAGTATCCACATTATGAGACGTAGCTCCTTCCATTGTCAAGGTATTATCCGCTTTAGTTCACCACAAGTTTGTGTTCCACAAGTGTTGTATAATTGGCTAGTAACCGTGAAATTTTTAAGGTATGAGTAAGCTCTTATCCGGAATGGATTCTTGTTTGAAGACTCAAAGAATTCTTGCCGGACTAGAGTCAAAAATCAGCAATTCATTCAAACGAATAAAAGTACTCAATTAATCGTTGACACGAACAAACGGTTCAAGGAACTAGTTGACAACCTAGTAGGAATGCACTAGCTTGTTAATTAGTTCTAGGACCAAGTAAGGGAAACAAGGATCAACAATTATCAACCAAGGAATATCCTAAGTTGAGCTTATAGTGACGTGGCAGCATGCAATGGTTCCACACGTTCTTCTTCTCCTTTTTTTTTTTTTGTTAATATTCACACAACTTGTTATAGTTTGCAAAGTGTTTTTGGTGGGAAAAATAAAATCTTGTAGTATTTCACCCTTTTCAAACTCAAGAAAGTGAGGTTTGGTTGACTAATCCCACAAAACAAGGCTCCTTGAATTAGGGAAAAGTGATTGACAAGACTAGAAGGTGATGGGTGCAAGTCTTTCACAACAACTTTATAGCTTGTCTTACAACTTGAGCACACAACAAGATGAACAAGATGAACAAGTTCAAAAGATGAACACCTCAACAAACTTCATCAACTTCTTTAGCACATAAACACACAACCACCGATTTTTCTTTTGGTTATCAACAACACACAACTTTCGGCCACTTCAAGTCACTACAACAATGTTCAAGTTTTCAAGCTCAACTTTTGGATCTAGACACCTTAGTGTTGGTGAGAAAGAAACCAACACTAGAAACTCACTAAATAAGCAAAATAACACCTAGATCTAAACATACAACATCATTCTCGGTTTCAACTTTTAATGGACAGATTTTCAGAATTTCTTTTTGGTGTTGTTTGTTTAAGCCGTGAACTAGCCCAAGATGGGTTATGTTGGAACACAACCGGTCTCGCTTTGATACCAAATGATACGAAATCAAACCAACAACACCAAGAGCTTCAAGTAGGCTCGGATTTCAGTCCAACAACACAAGAACAACAAGTTTAAGTTTCGGTTTTTCAGTCCAACAACACAAGAACAACAAGATAGATAACAATGCTAGTGAATCGAAAAGAGCCCCACACGGCTTCACTATACTTTAAGATAACAAAATCAACAACAACAACAAGATAAAGAAAGATAGATAACTTGACATATAACATTCAAGAAACTAAGAACCCTACATCAAGAGAGGACCCTAAGTCTAATGAATATAAACACCAAGTTCTTACGAGGACCAAGAGGCACTCAACGACCTCAAAACCCTTGTTTCTAGCCAAAGAGACAACACAAGTATCCCTCTACTTGTGAGATAATAGGGACGGCTTCTAAGAGTGGAAGAGAGACGAAATGTTTAGTGTTTTTAGTTTACAAAATCAGCATTCAAAAACTAAGGAATAACTCTCCAACATGTTCTATTTATACTACAAACAAAAGGGGTAAAATGACCCATCCGCCCTTGCTTCTTGTGCCAACCTTGAAGAGTAGTTTATTACACATTAAGACCTCTCTTCACACATAAAAACGTTTAGGTCCTTGGTTGGTTCAATCACCAACTCACACACGACCATTTGCATGAACAAAGCTTGGAGTTCTTGTAATTCCCAAGCTTGGCTTCGTGTGAAAGGCCGTGTACCTGTGGAGGCTGCCCCAACCGTATCAAGTAGCCTGTAATACCCCGTACTTTTTCCTAGCATAAATTCATCTCTAGAATGTTAAGGGATAGCTTCCAAAATTAATACCATTTATTTCGTGTGGAATTCCTTAGATTTAAATAATCCATTACGTAGGAAATTGAATTAGCTTTCCAACGATATAAGATTCACATAAATTTGATAACCGGGTAAGAAGTTATGGCTATTTTAAGTGCCAGTCATAAATTTTGGTCAATAGCGCATCGCATAGCTGGTTTAAATGATGATTTTCAATTTCCAGTGGCCCTCCGCAATAATGGCACGTCATGGAGAGGGTCAATTTCCTATTTGTCAATTTCCAGAGCTCCAGCGCGATAATGATGCATCGTGCCATTTGACATAATAGCATTCCAAAGGGGCACCGCGATGTCTCCTTGTTGCAGAGTCTGCCCATTTTCCATTCGTCGATTTCCAATGAGCCACTGCGATAGTGGCGCATCGTGGTGGCCACCTAGTTTTCCAATTTCATATAAAAGCTTAAAGATGGTATTTTGGTCAATCCCCAGGGCCCCAATCCGTCCAAAACACCTCATTAATCATAGACTAAGGCACTTTATGCTTATTTCATCACTTTTCTCTTAAAAGCAAACCCTAGTTCATCAAACTTTCTCCCCAAGAAATCAAAAATTTCTCCATTAATCCTCCAAGACAATTCAAGATTGAGAATTTTCAATTCAAGAACTTTAATAAGTCATCTCCAAAACATCAATAAAGATCCAAGATTCAAGTTCTAGCATCTAGACCATCCAACAAGGTATGTGGGGTTATGAACGAGGATACTCATTTAATCCTTGTGCCCAAAACTTGCTTTTAATTACAAAAAGTTGATTGATTTTATATGATTTCCATGAAATTCAAGTTAGGGTTTATACCCATTCTTGTTGTTTACAAACTTATGAGATTTTCATTGATTTAGAAGTTGAATTACATGACTATATTCATATTTCTACGCATTATACAGTAATTTCCAGATTTTATGATGAATTATAAGTGTTTACATTATCAATCATGAATTTTTAGATGTTTTAACATGAGATTGATGCCATGGGTCATTATGCCCTAATTAAGATTTCTATTTCAAGATTATTTGTATTATAAGCACCCTTAGATAAGATTATTCTCATATTATTGATAAAGATTTGACCTTTTGGTCCTAAGCTAAGATAAAGAATCCATTTTGTTCATATAACTTGAGATTTAACCATGTTCTATTTTGAAGTGGATTTCTTAAGATTTTGAGCATAAGAATGGGAGTAGTATTTAGCACCGAGATGGATAAGTTACTATGGTTTCATACCCCAGAACTATGAGCCAACATAGGATTCAAATTATTCCTACTTCTATGTGGATGACTCAGATTGTGATCACATTACATAGAAGTTCTATTCTGATGGCAAGGGTAGAACAGCCCTACCTAACGAGGGCCAGTCGTGGGACTTCATGGATGCTCACATGGTGTATTTCGGTTAGAAGAACCTCCCAAAAGATGTCCCCTACTCTTAAAATAGCTTAATGACTAAAAGTTTTAAGATATACAAAATAAGTTTTCAAACTTCACTTAGCCTATGTGATTTGATAAATAGAACAAAAATACAGATTTCAGAACTAAGTATGATGACTCACAATATTTAGATTACATGTTTTATTACTCATGATTTTACTATCAGATTTCAGATTACCCAACCCCAAGTGAGTCATTTACATTTAGCATGCATGATTTTATAAGTTGTGATGATATTGTTTACTTATTGCATGCACCCCCATATATACTCAGTACATCCTCAAAGTACTGATCCACATAAATGTATATGTTCTACATTGTCTCATAATATTGGTTCAGGTGCTCAGTAACAACAGCATGAGTTATGTACAAGCATCTTATCTTCATCCCTGTAGTTAGTGAGTCCTCATATTTTGAGGGCTTAGTTATTCAGATTTCCAGTTCATTAGTAGTTGTTCCCTTATTTATTTCAAATAGTTGAGTTAGCTGGGGGGTTGTCCCAGTGACTCTCTAGATTCAGATAGTAGAGGCTTGTCGAACTACTAGATTCAGATTTAGACCTTTGATTTACGATTCAGATTTTCAGTATTTTCTTTAACAGACTATTGAGATTAGTATGATTCAGATTTACCCAGATGATTCAGACAATTCTTCCGCATATATTATGATCTTTTATTTATATTTCCCCTATTTTGAGGTCCAGATTTAGAAAAGGCAGCCAGGGTTAGCTCAGGACTACTTGTAGTTTGGAGCACCGTGTGGCATCTCGGGAACAAGATTTTGGGGCATTACATAGCTGGTGTCCCCTCGACCAACGTACTTAAATTTGGAGCCTCTCTCTACTCCCCTATCTCCATGTTAATACAAATACCCACATTGCCTCTATGTGCATCATTAGGCTCTGTTCAAGCTATTGGTCCCTTATTCTAGGTCCTAGGTACTACAACTGGCTCTGCAGATCTCCTTAGAAGGTCAGGTTATGATAGACCCTTCATACTATTCGTCTACGCATAGTACATACCCTCTCATCTATGCCCGATATCTCAAGTACACTTGCCTCATTAAATAGTCTCTGAATCATGAAAGGAAATAATAGATTAGTTAAATCCCCTAATGCTCGGTCGTGGATCTCATGCCAGAGGATAGCTGCAAAATTCATAGCATAACTAGCCATCATATAAGCAACCAGGAATGCTCCTTCCCAAGTCAGCAAATTATCCAAACCAGTAGGGATCAGTGGGTATATGATTAAGAACCACCAAAACATGGACTTAAAGGTCAATGAAACCTTCTTGATTATATCATACCTCTCCATCCATGGGGTAGCATCACACAAAGGTGAAATATATTTGGTTATCCACCTATCCACTGTAACCCTCTCTTGTCAGCTATTCACTTATCCATCTCGACCCTCTGGTGTCTGTGCTTAGTCTCCTGTATAGTATGTCGATCACGTATGACTCTTAGTAAATAATCTCACTCAGCTATAAATACAAGAATAATGTAATATGGGCTAAAGATGACTCTCTGGATAGTCTACTAAAATATCAACTCTGACCCCTCTCCCAAGTATGCAATCAAGTTGTGGCTACTCCATATGCCTCATCAATCATAGAAATTTGCATATGGTAATCTCTACTGTAGATTGGTATGATGCATAAAAATCATGTACCATAGCAGGGTTGTAATAAACGAGTGGTCTGGTCATCCACTCTAACTAATATCGATCAAAGTACGCCTACAACTATGGTAATTTCCTCAATCCCAATAGATCAATCCTGTAATCCTTATAGATAAGTCTCTAAGTCCTGATAGTATCTGAGATACGACTATCTATAACATAAACTTCCCGCATATCATCTACACACCACTTTGGAGGTACGTTTGTCGTATGCGTAGGTGCAGAACTGGACCCCTACTATAATAATGCATCTTCGGAAGCCTGCTCTATACCCTCTTTAGACTGGGGTACATCTGACTACTATACATATATGGCGGTACCCTCCTCATACTGGGGTACCATTGATGACTCCTTTTTCTAAGGATCCTCAAATGAATCCTGGGACCCCTCCTCAGATTGATGGTCTTGAGCTTCAACGTATGGAGTAGACTCAGAATCTATCTCCTCCTCCTTATCATCAGGTGGATGAGTGTGAGGTGGTAACATCCATACTGACTTCATTCTTGGATAGGCTACAATAGACTGAGCAGTATGGCACATCTTCCCTATAGTAACTTTATGTGTCACCTCTACTTCAATGTCTCGACATTGCTACATTGGATACTCCTCCACTGAACCACTAGGCTCAGGAGACCCTACCCATCTCCTTGATGTATCAACCTTCTTCTTCCTAGTAGCTTTAGGTGCCATATGTACCTGAAAAAGTAGTTGTTAGATTCCAACAAAAATAAGGGATAGCTAAATTTAAAGAAAAACTCAGAATTTGAAAAGTTTGAATTTTCCCTCAATTTTCACACCCCTATAACCTACTTGAAATCCTAATAAGTCCAATATGCACTCACTTATATAATAATCATGAATTGCAAAGAAAATAAACATGCTCAACCAGTGATATTACTCAATTCCTTCACGTTCAACTTTCGATTAGGGCCTAACTTTAGATTTCAATTCAAAATAAGGCGCTACATTATGATTTTAGGCTACTTTAAGGCTCCTACTTACAAGCATGATATAATATATATATTTTGCAAGATAATACACATATAAACTTGTTTAAACATTAAATAAATCAATATATACCATTAGGAGCTGAGAAAGTTACCTTTTTATGATGCATCAGAAGTGAATAATGAAAAACACGAGCAAAATCAAAGTTGGAACTTTTTTAGTGTATTGGACAAAGTTGGTATCTAACACAAGTGTCAATTTAGCCTATACTCAAGTGTGGGGTTATTTTATGTTTTAAGAGGTAAGTTTGAATTAAAAGAGAAAAATAAAGTTTTGAGGAATTGAATGAATTGGAATGAGGTTAAGGACATTAAAATATGGATGGGGGGCTATTGTAAGTAATATATATGTGTTGGTGGGACTGATATTTTAATTAAAATTCGCACCCATTACTAACCTAGCTGTGACAGCCACTTATGCCTGCTACCTGTGGTTAGGCATGGGTCGTAAGTGCCACCTGCGGCCAGCAGGTGCAGGGCTAAAAATTTTACCCCGCTTTTCTGCAATCTAGATTTGGTATTTTGATATTTTTCTAGATACTTATGGCCCCATAACTTAAGTTTAAGGTCTTAAAAGTATGATTAGATGCCAAAGTCCATAACTTTCCATTCTCATCCTCAAAATATCAACTTTCAACTCATTGCTGCACTTACCTGGTCCGTGTGGGACATGTGAACATGATAGGTTGATAACACAGTCCCTTTACCTGGAAATCGATGAATGTAGCATTCTTACCATATTCTAAGCAAGTGCATAAGCTAAAACCAACAAAATAAAAGCAACAAAAATATAACACTAAAATAGTAGGTGGCCTCCCACTCAGTGCTTGATATAACGTCGCGGCACAAAGTGGTTGTGTTGGTTAGTCATACTATATCAATAAGCCCATGGGTTGTCTCCCATAAAATGCTTGATTTAACATCACAACACGACGTGGGTATATTAATTATTCAGAATTCATCAAGATACCCATAAGAGTACCCTCCAGGGTCTTCTATACCATCAATCACCGACCCCACCCTCATGTCGGCAGGATGTTTCATTGATTTTTTTGTTGACTTTGAATTTCAACTCTTCTTTCTCCATGTCAACCATCGCTATACTTGTGGCCAAAAACAGTCTTCCCAATGTAATAGTCATCTTAGTGTCAACCTCAGAGTCCAGAATGACAAAGTCAATCAAAAATATGAAATTATCCACTCTAACAATCACATCAAAAGAGATGTCGATAGGTTTTTTAACCATGTAGTCATCTATTAATAGTTGCATTTAAGTCGGGTTTGTAGGGTTCAATCCTAATTGATTAAATATGACCAGCGTCATCAAATTAATGATGGATCTTAAGTCACATAAGACTCTAGCAAATTTGGATGACCCAATTATTCATGGTATAGTGAATGCTCGAGGGTCACCCTTTTTCTGAGTCATAAACCTCGTAGTTACTTCACTACAGTAGTGCAATCCATCAAAATCCTCAATCGTCGCTTCTTTCTTCCTTGAAACCCACTGCTTTATAAACCTAGCATATCAAGGCATCCGCTCCAATGCCTCAAGAAGAGGAATATTCAAGATCAATTATTTTAGCATCTTAATAAATCTCTTAAATTTTCCTTCCTCTCATTTCTGCTTCAGTCATTGAGGAAAAGGTGGGGATGGTCTCAAAATCTTTCTTATTTCCTGCTCAATAATTGAACCCTTACCTCTTTCCATAAAAATTACATCATCACCACCTATTGCCTTATCCATCTCCAAAACAGGTATCTCATCATCATCAGCTTCTATAACAGGCAGTGAGGAATCCATAGTAGTAATACCACTCATCATGGTAATGGCAAGAACATGACCATTGTTTTCCAGATTCTACATAGTGTTGCTCGGAAGGGTACCCATCTACCTTTGGTTCAGAGTTGCTGACATCTTCCTGAATTGGTGCTCTAACTACATGATAGCAATTGCATCAGATTTGACATTTTGGGTAAACCTGAAATGTCGACCTTAATATCTTTAAGGCTGATCTCCTAATTTTCTTGAACCTTCACAAGCTTAGCCATCATCTCTTCCATTCTTGATTCTGCATCTCATGTGCTAGGTAGTGTACCTATCTTGTTTCTCTCTATAGTCATTCTTTTTTTACAGTCACCTTCTAGCTCTCTACTATGGTATCTTTATCTATAATAGTAGTTGTGACTTTATTTCCCTTTCCCTTGGGCTTGGAAACCCACCAACTGATGATCCAAATAATTTTTTTCCTCCTTTAACTATGACTTATAAGCTTTGGAAGTTGACCCCTACGCTTCTACTATGTTTACTTTCTCGAAAGTCACTGTTGCTAGTTGCTTTGGTAGTACCCCTAAATAAGTTTATAGAAATTTCTTACACTACTGAATCATCAACTACTTTATAGTCATAGGAGGCACCAATAACATATGTGCCAGATCCTCTCATAGCCTCCCAAGTTTGGCACCGTCGGTTAGTAAGTGAAATCTGATCTAGCATCTATGAAGCTGCCTCCCAGCTTAGCCTCATAAAAGCTCCTCCATATTTTGTGTCTTCCATGGTTCTATAGTTGATGGTCAAGGCTTGGTAAAATATCTCTAATAAGCTTGTCCCTAACAACTGATGATTGGGAACCATACTTAGCTTTTTCTTGAACCTGAACCATGCCTTATACATAGATTCTGAATACAGCTGCCTAAAATTATAGATCTCATCCTTAAGTTGTAACATCCTAGATGGAGAAAAGAGCATGTTCAAGAATTGCCTGCACAACTCATTCCATGCAGTGATAGAGCCTCTTGGAAGCTCCTCTAACAATAAAGATGCTTTTATAAGTGAGAAAGGGAACAACCTTAGTCTAAGTGTTTTTTGATTTACCCCTGGATTTGAATACGAACTATAGATCCCAATGAATATGGATGGTCCAAATTTTCATCAACTATAGGCAGACTGGTAAACACACCCTTTAGATTTAAGAGATGGATCACTGCGCTCGTTATGTCAAACTTGATGCATACAGGTAAAAGGGAGGAATAATGACTCCAATCTCTCTAGCTCAATCTATCCTAGATCTTCTACATCATCTGTATATGGCTGCACATAATGGTAAGTTGGGATCACTTGAACATGGTAACCTCTCACTCTATTCTGATTTTCACTGAGTACTGCTCGAGATTCTGCTTCTTATCTTTGCTCAGCTAGCTCTGCCTCCTGCACTATCCAATGAACTTCTTCTATTGCCCTCCTCTCAGTCTCAACTTGAGATAAAAGTTGATTGGTCTATCAATTAATAATATCCTATACTCCTTCGGAAGGAAGGGGAGGTACAACATCATGAACCCTTTTAGGATTATCATTGTTTTTCTACCCCACCATCCAATTAGGTATTTGTAGGATCCTCTCTGTATTTAGATTTATAGGGAGTAAAGGATTGCCTTTACTCCGTGTGCTAGGAATACACCAACATATGCCTAACTAAGAAGAAAAACAAAAAGAAAACCCAAAAACTGCAACAACTTCAAATCACAAATCAATAACATATTTCCTGGTAACTTCGCAAAAATTTGGTGACGACTAAGATACACCTCCTCTCAAAAGATTATACAGTCGCTACAAAATATAGTAACCTAACAAAGGTTAGGGTTGAATCCCAAGGGAATACGTTGACTCACGACACTCAGTTGTTGTAATTAGTAGGCAGAACTGGAAAAGTAAATAGGGGATTTTGAGTATCAATGAAGAACAAGTGGCAAATACTAGGTTCGGTAGAAATTAGTCGTAAGTGAATATTTGGATTATGTTTCCCTTGGACTCTCAACTCTGTAGGCTTATCATATTATGTTAAACCAACCCAATACCTTGCATGCAGAATCGATAAGTTATGTACTTTTACAATCTTTTGGACGAGTAAAAGGATCTCACCTTTTACCTTTTGAGTCTCGGGATGTCGCCTAACTAACCCTTATCTTGATCTGAGTTAACTATTATCTTCTGAGTCTCTAGTTATTAGATGAAATCTAACCATCTTATGTAGAGAAAATCTAAAAGCATGGATTGATAGCTAAACTCCAAATTACTATTATCTTTATATTTTCCTAGTCACTACTACTCTTTTGGAGTAAGTAGCAATAATCTAGGAGGGATCCTAATGTTTGCACCTGTTAAGAAAACTATTATATTGAAGATATAACAATACATAAAGGGGTGTCGCTTCAGAACAACAATAGCAATTCCCCTACTTCATCAATCTATCTGGGTTTCCAGAATCCTCCTAGCTATGGGTTTTTTTAGCCTCTCATTCTTGTGAAGTAATATAAAACATTCATGATTGAAAGCATAGATGAAATAACAATAATAAGAAGTAGAAAAATCCCCAAACATAACCTAATTAATCAACTGAAGTTAATACAAGAGAATTCAAAGATAAAAATCTAATCTTGAAAGAAAAATATATTTATGAGTATCAAAAATGCGTAACTCCTACTAAAAACACATAAGGGGTATTTATAGTACATGAGGAAATGGTAAAACAAAAGACCGAACAAAATAGGAGAAAACAAGATTGATGGACACTTATGGTCTACACTTGCACCCTGACCCTAGGTGCAGGTAGCACTTGCAACTTGTACGGTGGGTGCAAGTCAGAAGACCAAATTTTCCTTCAAGTTAGATCTAGGATTTTGGACTTCTAGCACTTTCTTTGCCCACTTGTAGTGCACATTTCCTACTTGCGGTCCACATGTTGACTTAAAAAATGTTGTGAGTCATTTTTTAAGCTCTTTTTTCAAATACTGAACATACTTTGATCACGAACAAGTTGAAAAGTGTCCCAAACATCCATAATTGCTCCAATTAGTAGCCAGAAACACCCTTTTAAACTTTTTTATGAACTTAACTTCCGAAACATGATTTCCTGCAAAACATACCCAAAACATATCATATCTAACAAAACAACCTCAGAAACTTGCATATTTTCCTCATTTTAAGCATCGAAAGTGCTATATTTCTATAGCACAACAAGGCTCATGAGTCGAGGTAAACTGTCGATTATGGTTCGACGAAGATATACCATGACTTGAAGGAGATTTATCGGTGGAACAACATGAAGAAAGGTGTGGCCAATTTTATGAACAAGAGTATAGTTTGTTAGCAAGTGAAGGTAGAGCACTTTATGCCTGGTGGTTTGTCTCAAGAGATCGAGTTGCCCGTGTGAAAGTTAGAAGTAATTAACATGGAATTTGTTACTTGTCTTCCTGTATCTTGAAGTTAATTTTATTTAATTTGGGTCATCGTAGATAGGATGACTAAGTCAGCTTATTTCTTGCCTGTAAGGACTAATTATTCTGCGAAAGATTATGCTAAATTTTTTATTCAAGAGATCATCAAGTTACATTGTGCGCCTGTTTCTATTATATCTAATCAAGGTACACAGTTCTCATCGTACTTTTTGCAGTTATTTCAGAGTGATTTGGGAAGTAAGGTAAACCTTAGAACCATTTTCCACCCTCAGATGGATGGACAAGTTGAGAGAACCATCCAGATGTTGGAGGATATGCTAAGGTCTTGCGTGATTGATTTTGGTGGTAGTTAGGTTGAACATTTTCCTCTCATAGAGTTTGTGTATTATAACAACTATTATTCTAGTGTTTAGATGGTTCCATTTTAGGCTTTGTATGGTAGGATATGTTGTTCTTCTGCTGGGTGGTTTGAGGTTGGTGAAATTATATTGTTTGGTCCTGGACTTAGTTCTTCAATCCATAGAAAAGGTGAAGGTTATTTGGGATAGACTTAAGACTTCTTAGAGTCACCACAAGTCCAACGGGGATGTAAGACATAGGGAATTGGAATTTGAGTTACTGATTAGGTGTTCTTAAAGGTGTCTCTCATGAAAGGGGTGATGAGGTTTGGAAAGAATGGGAAGCTCAGTCCCCAATATATTGGCCCGTAGTTGATTGTGAGAAAAGTGGGAAATATTTCTCATGGAGTTGTCTTCATATTTGGGTTCTATACATCCGGTGTTCCATGTTTTAATGTTGAAAAAGTGCGTGGGTGATCCTTTCTTAGTTGTTCTGTTGGAGAGTGTTGGTGTTTCAGGTTTCTTGTCTTATGAGGAAGTTCCAAATGAGTTTTTGGATATGTAAGTCCATTAATTGAGGGCTAAAGATATGGCTTCGGTGAAGGTTCTATGGAGGAATCATAAGGTTGAATAAGCTATAAGGGAATCTAAAGAGGACATGAAGTCCAAATATCCATTCATGTTTCCCGCTCTGGATAATCTTTCTTAAGGTATGTGTAATCCTAAACGTCTTTGTTTTCTGTCTTTGTTAAAGGTAATTCAGGTTGCATTTTTGTGTTAAATTGTGCTAATGGTTTCCTTGATTCATCATTTGGGGATGAGTGATCCTATGGGGGGAGAATGCAACACCCCAAATTTTGGCCCTGTAAAAATCCTGAGTTTTTGAACTTACGATTCTGACTACGACTCACCAAATGAGTCGTAAGGTCTCCTTATGGGTCATTCATTAGGATTGAGTCTTTAGGTGACCAATGAAGGTTTTTTTTTCTGAGTTGGTTATGATTTGATCATTACGAGTCATAAGTACTCATCACGAGTCGTAAGGTAAAACTCGCAGGCAAACCAATGTTGGTGCCAAACTCTCTGTCTTGATCACGACTAGACTCAACGAGTCATATAGTGTGGTCATGGATCATAGGATATAACTTGTGATCAAAGAAGTATGATGCTCCAAGCTTCTACCAAGGGTATGATTATGACCCTACGAGTTGTAAAATGTCCTCATGAGTCATAAGGTGACCTGTGGTCACTGGCGATAATATTTAGTGTTTTAATTAAGGGAACTTTGGACATTTCCCTCAGTCCCCACTTAAGACCCAAGACTTAAAAACATATTGGGAACCCTATTCTCAACACTTAGCAAATCAAAACATGCACTTTTCTCTCTCAAATCCCAAGTTAAGAACACTAGGGTTTCTTAATGAATTGGCAATTAGAGCTTCCATGGGTTGATTTCTCTTCATCATTCTTGATATCTCAGGCATGTTCCTCTTTTCTTAAACTTGTTTACTTAAAGAATGTATGTAAATAGTTGTTCATATGGATTTGAATATAGGTTTTGATGTGGTTGAGGGTTTTGGAATGAATGTTATTTGAATTGAATTCCCAAGATTTTAAATGCATTGTTCATGCTTTATCATTGGTTTTCGAACTAATTGGGTGCACATGGGTATGGGAATTGGAAAGGGGGTCGAGGCATTCCCCCAATTTGATGATTTTGGTTTGGAATTCGGTTTTGTAAATTGTGTTCCTTCAACCCACTTATGTAATTGGCTTCGAATATGATTTGCCACATGGTTTGACTTACACCCCTATTGTCACTACTCAAACCAGGGCCTGTCCATGATGGGGATCTCAAGTCCCACGTAGAATAGAGACTGCCCCTGCACCTAACAAAGTAAACACAACATTCTTAATGTCAGATGAATTCCGAACATATAAAAGATATATTCAAGAGTAATTAATACTTATATGATTAACAACTAAACAACAGCCAAAATAACCAGCCAACACCACCAAAATCCACAGCAATCCAAATCCTTCTAGACACGAACCAAAACTATATATGAATACAGTTTCAGGGCATGCCCCCGGCTATAGCCAAAAAATAGTTTGAACAGTCTAAAACATAAGATACCAAAACATGAAATGCAATATCCCAATAGCCGAGCAAGAGAAGTAGATTTATTGGCAGTTCCTGCATCGCGTGGGGATATAGCATCCTAAGATGGTTAGTATTTGGAGCGCTAGAATGTAACTCTGGGATACGGGATAACATAATCTCATGATCAACAGTTGAAAATCATTTGATATTCCATCAACATCATCCAATGCATATCCAAACATATAAATATATCACATGCCGAGATAGGGAACGAGGCTTAACATGCATCTTAAAAGACTTAGTTTGGATTGTGTAGCTCAACCGTCATAACATACAAGGCACCTACGGGCTATATGTGCCCAGCTCTCCCCCAGCTGGTAGGGCGCCAGTGCGTGTGGACGCACAAACCAGAGGGTAAACATATGCACCATAGGGGACTTGAACCTCCCTTCATATTAAGGTGACACGAGCACCAAATTATGTAATGATATATGTTGGACTCAAAACACCCAATCATACGATAATAATAATAGGGGGACTCAAACCACCCTGTCAAAGAGACAACCATGGTTTCTAGTATTGATCTCTTGGACGTCTACTTTCACGACTCAGCTACACAACCCTCTTTAAAACCTAATTAAAATAATTAACACATAATCCCATTCATTAAACCATATTACACATTTAGGCATGCATTGTTGTTATCGCCATACCAACTACACTTGCAAGGTAACATTAACATGCCAAAACAATTTCATTAAATGGGGAATTCACAGGCCCTCTTGGTTCAATTATGCAATAACTTTTGAAAACACTAACCACCTGGTTCAATTCAACATCATAATGCATAGTTTTCGAATAGTTAAATTCCCATATTTCTCATAACTAAAAACAACTTCACAATTTGGGGTTGGGATCATAACCACTTCAAAAGTCATAAGTTTGGGAAATCATAATTCCCTAGTTCATTCACCATACCCATGAACCCACAAGTTCAAAAGAATAGTTAAAACATGGTAATGCATAATAAAACCATCGGAAAAAAAGTAATTGACCATTCCTGTCAAAACCCTCAATCATGTTAAAACCCTTATTTTAAATCACGTAAATAACTATGTACTTTGGTGAAATAGAGATATTAAGCTTAAGGGTAGAGTCACATGCCTGAAATATTAAGTTTCACAAAGATAATTTAACTCTAGAGCCCTTGGATGATCAACTTGATGAAACCCTAGTTTGACTAACTTGAGGGAATTTAGAGAGCCTTTTGGAGTGTATGAGAAGTTACTTAGATTTTGTTTATGAGTTCTAATGACACCTTTAAGGTTTTATGAGACTTGGGTTTCAATTTGGGTAAGGGGGAAAATGTCCAGAATACCCTTAACTTAAAAGATGAAAAAGTGCCTCTATTGGCTACGGGTCAACCGTTGACTCGTAGCCACTCCTTACAACTCGTCACCACGAGTCGTAAACAAGACAGAATGACCAAGTCACCATACATTGCTGACCTTACGACTCAATGATATGACTCGTAATGGGACCCTACGACTCATAGGGTCCAGTTGTAGCCAGCATAGAACCTAAATTAGGGTATACACTGGACACCCTATGGTTTACACCTAACAACTCATAACAAATCCTTACGGCTCTTAGTGAGCCACTCATAATCAGAGAAGAATCTAGTGAAAAACTTACTAATTTGGTTATGACTTCTTCCAATGACCCATCAAGACTCCCTATGATGCATAGGCTAAGTCATAGTTGAGGCAGTGAGTGAATTCTTTTTAGGAATTTTCAAGGACCAAAAACCTGGGGCATTACATACTCCCCCCCTTAGGATCATTCTTCCTTGAATGATAGGACAAGGAATACACTAGCATAATTTAACACATGGCACTCCCACCATTACCTTTAACAAAGACAAAAAACAAAGAAACTAAGGATAACATAATTTACCTTAAGCACGATTTTCCAAATCAGGGAACAAGAATAGATACTTGGAACTTATGTCCTCCTCATCTTCCCAAGAAGTTTCCTTAACCTTTTAGTTCTGGCAAAGAACCTTTATCAAAGCCACATCCTTAGTCCGCAAACAACGGACTTGCCTATACAAGATTTCCATCGGAACTTCCTCATATGACAAAAAATCCAAAATATCTACTTTTTCCAAAGGAACAACCTTGTAAGGATCGCCCACACACTTTCTCAATATCGAAACATTAAACAACAGGTGTACGGAGTCCAAACCAGAAGGAAACTCTAATTCATAAGCAACATTACCAACCTTTGGGCGGTCTTAAGCCTATCCCAAATCATCTTCACCCTTTTCATTACTTTGTGAATGAAATCCAGGACAAACATCTCAGCCTCACCAACTTCAAACCACCCGATTAGAGATCTACATCACCTACCATACAAGGCCTCCAAATGAACCATACAAATACTAGAGTCATAATTGTTGTTGTTAGCAAACTCTATCAGTGCCAAGTGGTCAATCCAACTACCACCACAGTAAATTATACAAGCATAATGCATTTTTACCAAAACCTAAATTGTCCTTTCTACTTGCCCATCTATTTATGGGTGGAAAGAGGTGCTAAGGGTCACCTTAGTCCCCAAACCCCTCTAAATTAACCTCTAAAAGTGAGATGAGAATTGAGTAGTTCTATCAGAAATAATGGAAACCGGAGCACTATGCAACTTCACGATCTCCTCAATGAACATCTTAGCATAATACTCAACAGTGAAATTAGTCCTCATAAGAAAGAAGTGAGTAGACGTAGTCATCCTATCCATAATAACCCAGATTGAATCAAACTAATGGCAAAACCGGGGAAGAATAATAACAAAATCCATATTAATTATCTCTTATTTCCACACCAACAGCTTAATCTCTTGAGACAACCCACCAGGCCTCAAGTGTTCCACTTCATTTGCTGACATACCAGTAAATCTCCTTAAGATCATGGTACATTTTCATCAATCTAGGATGAATAGTATAAATACGACTCATGAGCTTCGGCTAAAATTCTTTCTCGCAAACTATCAATGTCAGGGATGCATAATCTACCATGGTACCTCAAGATACCATCACCACCAATCTCTAAAACTAACACCGTCTGCTTACCTACATCATTCTTTATTTACATCAAGATAGGATCCAATACTTGCTTCTCCTTCACCTCAGCTCCAAAAGATGACTTTGCCACCTCTTGAATGATCACACCACTATTCTCAGCATCCAAGAGACAAACTTTTAGATTGTCCATATGATGAATATCCTTTACCAAATATTGCTTATCGTCATCAACATGAGATAATTTTCCCATAGATAACCTGCTAAGAACATCAGCAACTACGTTAGCTTTACCTGTATGGTAGTGAAGACTCATGTCATAGTCCTTGAGCAACATAGTTAAAGGGGAAGCAAAAGAAGAGAATCTTTCAACGAACCTTCTATAATAATCAGCTAAACCTAAAAAGATCTGAATATTGCTTGGAGTCCTTAGGCCACTTCTTTACCACTGCAACCTTTTGTGGATCCACCATGATACCCTCACTAGAAATAATATGACCCAAATAACTCACAACATTTAACTAGAACTCAAACTTAGAGAACTTAGCATACAAACATTCATCCTTTAGGGTCTGCAACACCAGGCGGAGGTGATCAATATGATCTTTCTACTCTTGGAGTACCCCAGAATATCCTCAATAAAGAGAATCACGAACAAATCCAAGAACTAATGGACAACGCAATTCATATGATTCATAAAACACTATCGGAGTTTGGTCAAGCTAAATGACATCACTAAAAACTTAAAATAACTGTACCGGGTCCGAAAAGCAGTCTTAGGGATATTCACTTCCATCATCTTCAACTGATGGTACCCAGATGAAAGATCTATCTTAAAGAAAAATTTAGCACCCTGAAGCTGGTTAAACAAATCATCTATCCTCAAAAGAGGGTACTTATTCTTTACCATCACCTTATTTAATTTCTAGTAATCAATACACATCAAAGGGAACCTTCCTTATTACGCATGAACGAAATAGGTGCACCCTATGAGTACACACTAGGATGGATAAAACCCTTGTCTAGAATATTCCTTAACTGCCCCTTAAGCTTCTTCAACTCAGCTAGAGCCATTCTGTAAGGAGGGATAGAGATAGGATGAGTGTCCAGAAAAAATCAATCCCAAAATATCTCCCTATCATGAGGAACACCAGGAAGATCATCAGGGAAGACTTTAGGAAATTTATTTACCAGGGGACAAAATACAAGGAAGGACTCTCCGAGGTAGAATCTTTTACCTGGACCAAATGATAGAGACACTGATACAAAATCAAACCAACAACACCAAGAGCTTCAAGTAGGCTCGGATTTCAGTCCAACAACACAAGAATAAAAAGTTTAAGTTTCGGTTTTTCAGTCCAACAACACAAGAACAACAAGATAGATAACAATGCTAGTGAATCGAAAAGAGCCCCACACGGCTTCACTAGACTTTAAGATAACAAAATCAACAACAACAACAAGATAAAGAAAGATAGATAACTTGACATATAACATTCAAGAAACTAAGAACCCTACATCAAGAGAGGACCCTAAGTCTAATGAATATAAACACCAAGTTCTTACGAGGACCAAGAGGCACTCAACGACCTCAAAACCCTTGTTTCTAGCCAAAGAGACAACACAAGTATCCCTCTACTTGTGAGATAATAGGGGCGGCTTCTAAGAGTGGAAGAGAGAGAGAAATGTTTAGTGTTTTTAGGTTACAAAATCAGCATTCAAAAACTAAGGAATAACTCTCTAACATGTTCTATTTATACTACAAACAAAAGGGGTAAAATGACCCATCCGCCCTTGCTTCTTGTGCCAACCTTGAAGAGTAGTTTATTACACATTAAGACCTCTCTTCACACATAAAAACGTTTAGGTCCTTGGTTGGTTCAATCACCAACTCACACACGGCCATTTGCATGAACAAAGCTTGGAGTTTTTGTAATTCCCGAGCTTGGCTTCGTGTGAAAGGCCGTGTACCTGTGGAGGCTGCCCCAACCGTATCATCCTCTCCATCTTGAGAGGAATTTGACCTCAAATTCAGCATTTGGTCATCTTCAACCGCATCCACGAGGGAGAGATGATACGGTTGGGGCAGCCTCCACAGGTACACGGCCTTTCACACGAAGCCAAGCTCGGGAATTACAAGAACTCCAAGCTTTGTTCATGCAAATGGACGTGTGTGAGTTGGTGATTGAACCAACCAAGGACCTAAACGTTTTTATGTGTGAAGAGAGGTCTTAATGTGTAATAAACTACTCTTCAAGGTTGGCACAAGAAGCAAGGGCGGATGGGTCATTTTACCCCTTTTGTTTGTAGTATAAATAGAACATGTTGGAGAGTTACTCCTTAGTTTTTTGAATGCTGATTTTGTAACCTAAAAACACTAAACATTTCTCTCTCTCTTCCACTCTTAGAAGCCGCCCCTATTATCTCACAAGTAGAGGGATACTTGTGTTGTCTCTTTGGCTAGAAACAAGGGTTTTGAGGTCGTTGAGTGCCTCTTGGTCCTCGTAAGAACGTGGTGTTTATATTCATTAGACTTAGGGTCCTCTCTTGATGTTAGGGTTCTTAGTTTCTTGAATGTTATATGTCAAGTTATCTATCTTTCTTTATCTTGTTGTTGTTGTTGTTGTTGATTTTGTTATCTTAAAGTCTAGTGAAGCCGTGTGGGGCTCTTTTCGATTCACTAGCATTGTTATCTATCTTGTTGTTCTTGTGTTATTGGACTGAAAACCGAAACTTAAACTTGTTGTTCTTGTGTTGTTGGACTGAAATCCGAGCCTACTTGAAGCTCTTGGTGTTGTTGGTTTGATTTTGTATCATTTGGTATCAAAGCGAGACCGGTTGTGTTCCAACATAACCCATCTTGGGCTAGTTCACGGCTTAAACAATGTTTAGATCTAGGTGTTATTTTGCTTGTTTAGTGAGTTTCTAGTGTTGGTTTCTTTCTCACCAACACTAAGGTGTCTAGATCCAAAAGTTGAGCTTGAAAACTTGAACATTGTGTAGTGACTTGAAGTGGCCGAAAGTTGTATGTTGTTGATAACCAAAAGAAAAATCGGTGGTTGTGTGTTTATGTGCTAAAGAAGTTGCTGAAGTTTGTTGAGGTGTTCATCTTTTGAACTTGTTCATCTTGTTGTGTGCTCAAGTTGTAAGACAAGCTATAAAGTTGTTGTGAAAGACTTGCACCCATCACCTTCTAGTCTTGTCAATCACTTTTCCCTAATTCAAGGAGCCTTGTTTTGTGGGATTAGTCAACCAAACCTCACTTTCTTGAGTTTGAAAAGGGTGAAATACTACAAGATTTTATTTTTCCCACCAAAACACTTTGCAAACTATAACAAGTTGTGTGAACATTAACACAAAAAAAAAGAGAAGAAGAACGTGTGGAACCATTGCATGCTGCCACGTCACTATAAGCTCAACTTAGGATATTCTTTGGTTGCTAATTGTTGATCCTTGGTTTCCCTTACTTGGTCCTAGAACTAATTAACAAACTAGTACATTCCTACTAGGTTGTCAACTAGTTCCTTGAACCGTTTGTTCGTGTCAACGATTATTTGAGTGCTTTTATTCGTTTGAATGAATTGATGATTTTTGACTCTAGTCCGGCAAGAATTCTTTGAGTCTTCAAACAAGAATCCATTCCGGATAAGAGCTTACTCATACCTTAAAAATTTCACGGTTACTAGCTAATTATACAACACTTGTGGAACACGAACATGTGGTGAACTAAAGCGGATAATATCTTGACAATGGAAGGAGCTACGTCTCATAATGTGGATACTAATGCCCTTGATTCTATGAGGGTCACTCTTGAGGCCGTTACCCGGACACTTGAAAGGTTGAATTCGGAATTTGGGGCCGTGAGAGGGGACTTGGCAGAAATAAAGGGGGAAGTGTCGACTATTAGTGGGAGATTAGAACAAGTGGAGAGTCAAAGGAACTCTTGTCCGTCTACTCCTCTACATGTATCTACCAATGGTCATGATAGGACCTCCTCCGCAACCATCACCCCCGAAATAGTCCACCAAATGCTAAATGCACCCCAAGCTCCACTAAATACCTCAAGCCAAACTACCTATTTTCCTCCAAACCGAGACCCCACTAGACCACTACATTTCCAAGCCCCTCCAATTCCACAAGAGGGATTTGGACGCCAAGTACCTCCACTAAATCCGAACCCTCCATTCCAAGCTCCATTAACCCAAAGACCGCAAATTCCAAATCCTCCGAATCAAAACGGCCAAGGCCGACCAGCCCACTTTGAAGGATACGGTAGAGAGGAGTATGAAGGAGATGGAGCCTTTGCTGATGCTTATATGAGGGAGGAGGAGTTAAGAGGGGGTCGAGGAGAACCTAGGAGATACTGGGGGTATGGAGATAGAGGAAACCGACACCAAGAGAGAGACGTAGGAATCAACACCATCAAGTTGAGCCTACCCATCTTTAAGGGTGAAGGTGACCCCGAGACCTACTTAACTTGGGAATCGGCTTGTGACAAAGTTTTCCATGTTAATGACATCTCGGAAGAAAAGAAGAGTTGCTACGCTATAGCTCACCTCGAGGGCTATGCTAACACTTGGTGGGAGTATGTTAAACGATTTGGTAATGAATTAGTTGATGGGCAGCCACCACCTTGGTATCGGTTGAGGTATTTGATGAGACAACGATACCTTCCCGAGAGATATCGTCATGAGTTGCTTGCTAGATTATATGGCTTGCGGCAAGGAGGCAAGAGTGTGATGGCCTATTTTGATGAGTTCCAACAACTCATGTTGAAACTTGATCATCGTGGGGAGCAAATCAGTCACGACATCATCCGGTTCAAGTGTGGGTTGAACAAAGAGATCTCCACTCATTTGACCCTTCACCGGTTTGAAACCATTGACGGTATATTCCAAGCGGCCCTTGAGATTGAAAGGGAACTTAAGGAGAGATCATCCTTCAAGGCAAGGGTACAAACCCCCTCGGGTTGGCCCAAAAACAAGGACCAACCCGCCCCTACGAAGCTGCCCGAGTCCAAAACAGTCCCTAAATTCCCTCCGAAACCGGAGGCTCACAAATATCCCAACCCAAAGGGGTTCCAATGCTTCAAGTGCCAAGGTTGGGGGCATAAGGCCAATGAATGTCCGAACCGGCGCAATGTGATCCTACGAGAAGGGAAAGTGTACTACCTTGGTGAGGAGGTGGTTTCCGAAAGGGGGGAGGATGAGGCCGAGCCTCAAGATGGAGAGGGAGCTGAAAATAGGCCGAATGATGATGAAGTAGATGGTAGTGAAGATGTCTATCCACAAGAAGGGGAGTGTGTGGTTCCAAACTTTGTGGTTAGACGTGTCATGATTAGTAAGGCGATAGATGACCCGAGTCAAAGGGAAAATCTATTCTATACTAAGTGTCTTGTAAAGGGGAGTGTGTGCACCTTGGTGATTGATAGTGGTAGTTGTACAAATGTTGCGAGCCATGCTATGGTAAATTTCTTGAAGCTACCAACTACACTACACACTAGTCCTTACAAGCTACAATGGTTGAACGATTGTGGTGAATTAAAGGTCACAAGGCAATGTGTGATTCGGTTTAAGGTGGGAAACTACCACGATGAAGTGCTTTGTGACGTAATCCCAATGCAAGCATGTCACTTGTTGTTAGGTAGACCATGGCAATATGATAGGTCTACTAAACACGATGGGAGGTCCAACCGGTATACGCTTGAGAAGGATGGCCGAAAGGTCACACTTCATCCTCTTTCACCCTCCCAAGTAAATGAGTGGCATCAAAAGATGAGAGAGTTGAAGGGAAAGGGGAAGGAATCAGGAAAGGGAGAAAAGGGGGGGATGCCGTAGGTGAGGAAGTAGGGACATCCGAGGCTGTCCCAACGACAAGGGAGATGGAAAACGTAGTGATGTTGGCTAGGAGGAAAGAACTCTTCGTGGACCATGATGAAAACAAGCCGATGTTACTTTTGACCCATTATTTTAATACTAACCCCACTAATTCTTCCATTTCCCCTTTGATTTCTTGTGTGTTGCAGGAGTATGAAGATGTATTTCCTCAAGAACTTCCGCAAGGATTGCCCCCACTTCGGGGAATTGAGCACCAAATTGATTTGGTGCCGGGTTCACAACTTCCAAACAAACCGGCCTATAGGAGCAATCCCATGGACACTAAGGAGCTTGAAAGACAAGTTGAGGAGCTTCTCAACAAGGGATACATCAAGGAAAGCATGAGTCCGTGTGCTGTTCCGGTGCTTTTGGTACCGAAGAAGGACGGAACTTGGCGCATGTGCGTCGATTGTAGAGCCATCAACAAAATCACTATAAGGTATCGTCATACAATCCCTAGACTAGATGATATGTTAGATGAGCTCCACGGATCTTGTTTGTTTTCTAAAGTGGACCTTAGGAGTGGCTATCACCAAATTCGCATGCAACCCGGTGATGAGTGGAAGACCGCATTCAAGACCAAATTCGGTCTATATGAGTGGCTGGTCATGCCCTTCGGCCTTACCAATGCTCCTAGCACCTTTATGAGGCTAATGAATCATGTAATGAAGCCTTATATTGGAAAGTTTGTGGTGGTTTACTTTGATGATGTGTTGGTGTATAGTAAATCTATTGATGATCATGTAATGCATTTGAGATGTGTGTTTGATGTGCTCCGAAAGGAGAAGCTGTATGCCAACATGGAGAAGTGTTCTTTTGGTGTTGATAAGGTTATATTCTTGGGTTTTGTCGTGAGCTCAAGGGGTGTGGAAGTGGACGATTCCAAGATAGACTCTATTCGAAGTTGGCCGATATTCCGGTGGAAGGTCAATCTTGTAGGCGTTGTCAAGAAACTAAGAACCCTACATCAAGAGAGGACCCTAAGTCTAATGAATATAAACACCAAGTTCTTACGAGGACCAAGAGGCACTCAACGACCTCAAAACCCTTGTTTCTAGCCAAAGAGACAACACAAGTATCCCTCTACTTGTGAGATAATAGGGGCGGCTTCTAAGAGTGGAAGAGAGAGACAAATGTTTAGTGTTTTTAGGTTACAAAATCAGCATTCAAAAACTCAGAAATAACTCTCTAACATGTTCTATTTATACTACAAACAAAAGGGGTAAAATGACCCATCCGCCCTTGCTTCTTGTGCCAACCTTGAAGAGTAGTTTATTACACATTAAGACCTCTCTTCACAGATAAAAACGTTTAGGTCCTTGGTTGGTTCAATCACCAACTCACACACGGCCATTTGCATGAACAAAGCTTGGAGTTTTTGTAATTCCCGAGCTTGGCTTCGTGTGAAAGGCCGTGTACCTGTGGAGGCTGCCCCAACCGTATCAGACACTCCTTAAAATTAATTTCTAGGCTCTAAGAAATGGTATAAAACTTTCCTTGGGCACTAGGAAACTACCTTCCCATTCAATAACAGGTTCATTAAGGAAATTAAAGATGACCTTACAGTCCTGACAATGTAAAGAAGTATAGCGCGAATGCAACCAATCCATCCTCAATATGACATCAAAATCAACCATGTCTAACTCTATCATATTTACCAGACTTTCTCTATCACCAAGAGACACCACATAATAGAATCTTCTAGCAACCACACAGTTGCCACCGGTGTAAAAATAAAAAAGGGATAAAAAATACACTCAGGATCGTATCCAAAATGCGCAGCCATAAATGGGATCACATAGGATAGGGTTGAACCCAGATCAAGTAAATATTACACATCACAATAAAAGAGTTTCAACATACCAGTAACGATATCAGGGGATGCAAAAGACTCCTAACGAGTAGTGAGGGCATAAAGACAATTTCGACCATTGTCGGAGATAGAAGCAGAAGAGCACCTTTTGGTGTTGAAGCTGATGCAGCAGCAATATGAATCTTGTTTTCCGTAGAAGCAACCTTAGAAGAACAATCTCTTTGGATATAACAAATCTGACCATATCTAAAGCACTTGTTCCTCTCTTCTTCACAAACACCACGATACACCTGACCACTGAATCTACTAGGAGAATATAATAGAGATAACTGAGCCCTACTAGCCCGAGACTAAGTACCCCGCACCTTAATAACATTACCACCTTATATATGACTATCACCCAATGACTTTGAGTAAGGAGCGCTAGTCATAGAGTAGGAACCAGAATTACCCTACTTCTTCTTGAACCATTTTCCTCTATCTTAACCACTTTGCTACTGACCTCTACACTGACCCGAGTAGCAAAAACATATGGAGATGCACAAGAGTAAAGAGAAAAGAAAGGAGCTAAGGATTGATGAGAGGAAAGAAAGGAATTGGAGAAAATTTCCAGTGAAATAATGCCATCTCAATGCATCGCGTCGACTGGCAAGATTTGTGCCTTAGGAAATATTTAAAGAACAAGTTCTACTGCATCAACGCGATGTCAACGCATTGCATTGATGCATAAGTTTTTTACCTTAGAGAATTCTATGAGTGCAACTTCCAGTGCATCGATGCGATGTCAACGCGTCGCGTCGATGCTTAAACTTTGACACTTAGCAAAATTTTGAGGAAAAAATTTTAGTGACATGACGCAATGTCAACGCATCGCGTCGAGTGGTGAAAATTTTGACTTAGTTTGATTTTCAAAGATGACTTCCAGTGTGGCAATGAGATGTTGACATGATGCGTTAGTTGGACCAACACGATTAGCGATGCGTCGTGTTATGGTTTTAGATCTGGTGTAATTTTTCCAAATATAAAAGAAACACGTGAGGACAATTACAAACACTTTTTGGCAAGCATAGCAACGGTGGAAAAGCATAGAATTCTTCTTTTAGGGATCTTATTATTTCTTTTGAACTTCTTTACTTCAAGACAAATTTATTTATGATTAATTACTTGTTTTTGATGTTTAATTCAAACATGAGTGGCTAAATGCCCTTGTTTTGGGGTTGAGGTCAAGAACATGATTACTCTTTGATATTCATTATAGTAGTTTCTTTTTGGATTATCACCTGAGTTGTTCTTAATTTCTTGAGTTTACTATTTTAATGCCTAGCCGCCATTAGAATAAATTTATATTTCTATGTGAATTCAGGAGGACAATCATAGATTCGAATGAGGAAATTAAGGAGCAAAGTTCTTATCCTTTTATAAAATAAAGAATTTGAATTAGCATCTAGGATAGAGATATACCTAGAAGCCTTGTTTAGTTCAATTGCAAGAAGATTACTTAATGAATCTAGAAGAATTTTTGTATCTCTATGGGAGTTGTAGCTACAATGTTAAATAGATAAAAGATTTTAGGTCGGGAGATCAAGATCGTTGCCTAAACCTTGCGAACCAACAACCCGATAACCAATTAGAACATTATAAGAATAGAGATTTGTATTATTGTTCAAGAAGCCTCAACCCTGGAATTCTTATCATAATTGTTTACAACTATTGCTTGCTTTGCTCTAGTCATAAAATTTTATTTCTTGTTTATTAATTTATAATTTTTATTCTCAAATTTAAAATAATCTTGATACTATACAACACCTAATACTCATTATTTGAAACCTAAAATTAGTTAAATTTTTAGTTGTTTAGTCTTTGTGAAAACAATATCTGATTGTCAAAATCACTATATTACTTGAATGATCACGTGCACTTGCGTATGCGTCTAAGTCACAACAAGTTTTTGGCGCCGTTGTCGGGGACCTAATACAATTAGTAAATTGCTAAATTTTTGGTTTTTGATATTAAGTTTAGGTGTTAACAACTTGATCTTAGCGACTAAATTTTTGCAGGTTTAGCTAAATCCAGGATTGGCGAGAGATAAAGAACTAATAGAGCCTTTTGTTAAACCAGAGCAAATATTTCAACAAAGGCGAAAAATGGTTGAACAATGAAATGAATCGGTTGATCCAAATGCTGGGAATGTTCCACCTCCTATCATTCCGGTTATTTCAATTATTCCTGCTCAACAAGCTGCTAGACCTATTTGTGAGGTGGCAATCCCACTAACAAACTATGTGACAAGTAGTATTCCAAAGCCTGAACTAGGAGGTCAATTTGAATTGAAGCAGAATATGGTGTAATTGCTGAATTCAGTAGGGCAATTTCATGGCCTTTCACATGAAGATCCGCAACAGCATATCGAAACCTTCTTGGGAATTAATGATACATACATTCCTGAAGGGGTAAATTCTGATTATATCAGGTTGACACTTTTTCCCTTCTCTCTAATGGGGGAAGCAAAAAGGTGATTTACATGCAGAACCACCACTCTCAATCACTACAAATGAAGATATAGCTTGGAAGTTTCTTATTCAATTCTTTTCATATGGGAAGACAGCATGCTTGAGGAGTGAAATCTTGAGTTTTAGATAGAAGGATGGAGAAAATCTCTACCAAGCTTGGGAGAGATTTAAGGGTATGCTCAGAAATTGCCTTCACTATCACCAATCTAATGATGTTCTTGTGTATACTTTCACAGAAGGATTGGAGTCAAACATGAAGATTCTTTTGGATTCAGCAGCAGGTGGACAGGCTCTTGAGAAGACATATGAAGAATTGTACACACTGTTGAATCGGATTTCACAAGGGAACCCTGACTAGCATGCAGACTCGAGGAGTACTCCTAAAAAGGTCGCACGGGTATTGAAGGGTAGATCAGTTTACTGCATTACAGGAATAGATCGCAGCCATGCAAATTATATGATTACTCAGCTTAATAATGTAAAGTTAGGTGTTACTCAAACAACAGTAACAGTGAATACAGTCCAACATGCAAATTCTTGGTATGAGGTTTATGGAAGTAGTGAGCATATAGCTGATGCTTGCACGGCTAATCCGGATTCTGTCAACTATATGGGAAATGCAAATCGGCAAGGACAACAAAATTTTGGTAATACTATAATCCCAACTGGAAGAACCATCCCAATTTCTTATATGGTGGAAATCAGGCATAAAATGCAAATCAATACAAGGGACAAGGGCAACCAAATCCACAGTCAGCTCAGAATACTCAGGCGACTACTCAATCTAGCAATATAGAGGAATTAATAAATTAGTTTATGCCTCAATAAGCACAATTTGCAATAGAAATTAAGACTCAACAGGCAAAGTTTGCAGCTGAGTTGAAGCATCAACATTTGCTTATGAGAAATCTAAAGTTGTAGTTAGGTTAAATTATAGGGGCACAAAATACATGACCTCAAGGAGCATTACCTAGAGATATAGAGACAAATCCCAAGAAGGTAAATGCGGTTACAACAAGAAGTGGGATGTAAACTAAGAAGACAGTTCAGGAGCCAGTTAGTCCCACAATTATTGATGACAGTGCTAAAGAAAATACCAAAAAAGAAATCAAAGAAAAAATGGCAAGTGATGAAATTCAAGTGGACAAGAAGACTTCCCCTTACCCTTTCCTAAAGGAGAAAGAAAGCACCAAGAGTAGGCAGGTTATAAGAAGTTCTTAGATCTTCTGAAGCAGGTTTAAGTGAATCTTCCTCTTGTTGACATTCTACAAAGTATGCCAAAATATGTAAAATATGTAAAATATTTGAAGGATATAGTTGCAAATAAGAAACGGCTAACCGAGTAAGCTACAGTTGCACTTATTCAAGAGTGCACATCCAAGATTCAAAATAAATTGCCCATGAAGCTTAAATATCCGGGTATTTTTACCTTGCAGATTACTAATGGACAAATTATTTGTGCACGTAGATTGTGTGACTTGGGAGCAAGCATAAATCTTATGCCCACATCGTGGTACCGAAAGATGGGTCTTGGGTATCTCAAACCCACTTCTATTATTTTGCAGCTGGCGGATAGATCACTTGCAAGGCTGGATGGTATTTTCAAGGATTTTTTGGTGCAAGTAGAGTCATTAATATTTATGATGGATTTTGTAATTCTTGACTTTGAGGCTAATCTTGTGGTTCCATTTATTTTGGGACGACTTTTCTTAGTAACAGGGCAGTCACTAATTGATGTAGTAGCTGGAAATTAACCATGCGAGCTTATGATAAAGTAGAATTCTTTGATGTTTAAAAGTTATTGAAACTACCAGCTATATATAAGGAGTTGTCGTCTATATCGGTTATTGATCGTGTTTCTGATTGGCAGTTGTTGTTGTCTGATGATCCAGTAGAGTGAGCTTTGATAGGTCATGATCTTTATGTAGATGTGGAAGCATTGGAATTGGTCCAAGTTATGAATTTGGTAGTGGTTGAATCGATGAAAATGCCTGTTGAACCATTAAATAGGCCAATTGGTCCATCGCCCAAGCCCTCAGTTGAAGAAGCTCCTAACTTAGAGCTTAAGGTTCTTCCTCCTTATTTATAATATGTTTTTCTTGGTGATCAAGAAACTTTGCCTATTATTTTGTCTATAGGATTAATAGATGTGCAGGTAGAGGAAGCCATAGCAGTCCTAAAGAGGAGAGGAAAGGCGATTGGTTGTTAAATGTCCAATATTAAAGGAATTAATCCAGAATTTTACATGCACAACATTTACATGGAAGAGGGTTACAGACCGAGAGTGTAGCAACAAAGAAGATTGAATCCTGTGATGAAGGACTTGGTCAGAAAAGAAGTAATTAAGTGGTTCGATAGTAGTATTGTCTACCCAATTTTCGATAGCAAATGGGTGAGTCCAGTGCACTGTGTATCAAAAAAAGAAGGGATGACTGTGGTAATGAATGATGATAATTAGTTGATCCCCAGACACATGGTAACCGGTTAGAGGATCTGTGCTGACTATCGGATGTTGAATGAAGCAACTCGTAAAGATCACAATACGATTCTTTTCATTAACCAAATACTGGATAGATTAGCGGGACTAGAATAATATTGTATTTTGGATTGGTACTCCGCTATAATCAGATAATCATTGCACCGAAAGACCAGGAGAACACCACTTTCACTTGTCCCTATGGCACATACGTTTTTAGACACATGCCTTTTATCCTATGCAATGCACCTGCTACCTTTCAGAGATGTATGATGGCGATATTTTCTGACATTGTTAAAGACTTTATGGAGGTATTCTGGATGATTTCTCTGTGTATGGTAATTCTTTTGATAAGTGCTTGCAGAATCTTGAAAGAGTCCTAGCTCGATGAGAAGAGACAAACTTAGTGTTGAATTGGGAAAAGTGCCACTTTATGGTTAAGAAAGGAATTTTCCTAGGCCATAAATTTTCATGCAAAGTACTCTAAGTGGACAACGAAAAGGTTGAAGTGATTGAAAAGTTTCCACATCCAGTCACAGTCAAAGGAGAGCGGAGCTTTCTCGGACATATAGGTTTCTATAGGTAATTCATTCAGGATTTTTCAAAGATTGCAAGCCCCATGTGAAAATTATTGGAGAAAGAAGCTAAGTTTGAGTTCGAGGCTAATTGCCATGAAGCTTTTGAAAAGCTAAAGAAGAGGTTGACTGAAGCACGTATTTTGATCGCACCAAATTGGGAGTTACCTTTTGAACTGATGTGTGATGCTAGTAACATTATTCTGGGAGCAGTTTTGGGTTAGAGAAGATATAAGGTATTTTTCTCAATCTACAATGCTAGCAAAGTGTTGAATGATGCTCAAGTTAATTATACGGTTATGGAGAAATAAATGCTGGCAGCGGTGTATGCATTGACAAGTTTAGATCTTATTTAGTTAGCACTAAGGTCATTGTTCATATTGACCATGCTGCTATTAAGTATCTTGTGAACAAGAAGGATTCAAAACCTCGACTGGTTAGGTGGATTCTGTTACTACAAGAATTTGATCTTGAGGTTCAAGATCGGAAGGGAGATGAAAATTAAGTTGCTGACCACTTATCACGGCTGGAAAGTCGAAACCATATTGTTGATGATTCTTTTAGTATTAAGGAAGAGTTTCCTGATGAAAAGTTGTTGTCTTTAAATGCAATTGAGTTCCCATGGTATGCTGATATTATGAATTTGATAGCTTGTCAGGTGTACCCTCCTGATGCCACCATACAATAAAGAGATAAATTGCTTCATGATTCACATGCCTATATTTGGGATGAATCGTATCTCTTTAAGCAGGGTCCAGGTGGAGTCATTCGTAGGTGTATCCCAGAGACTGAATTTTCAAAGGTGGTTGAAGATTGACACTCATCTCCTTATGGTGGACACCATGGGGGTGAGAGGACTACTAGAAAAGTGTTGCAATCAGGTTTTTTCTGGCCTACATTATTTAGGGACGCATTTGCTTTTTTGAAAAATTATGATCAATGTCAAAGGTTGGGTACTATATCTAGGAGTCATGAGATGCCCCTCAATAATGTTTTAGAAGTTGAAGTCTTTGATGGTTGGGGGATCGATTTCATGGGCCCATTCCCACCTTCAAAAGAAAATCTCTATATTCTTGTAGCGGTTGACTACGTCTCTAAATGGGTGGAAGTTGTAGCTAGTCCAACTAATGATGCAAGAGTTGTGCTGAAATTTGTAAAGAAGAACATATTTTCCAATTTGGTACACCTAGGGCGATAATTAATTATGGAGGTACGCACTTTATCAATGCTTGGTTCAAAAATCTTCTTGCTAAATATGGTGTTAGGCACAAGGTTGCTACTGCATACCATCCCCAAACTAGTGGATAAGTTGAGGTGTCCAATCGGGAGATTAACCAAATACTTTAGAAGACTGTGAATGGGTAGCAAAAAGATAGGGCTAAAAAGTTGGATGATGCACTTTGGGCATACCGGACAGCTTACAAGACGTCTATTAGTATGTCCCCTTATCGTTTGGTTTATGATAAAGTATGACATTTGCCTGTGGAGCAAGAATATCAAGCATATTTAGCCATGAAAAAGCTAAATCTTGAGATAACTGCTATAGGAGAAAGACAATTATTACAGCTGAATGAGCTTGATGAGTTTAGGCTTCACGCCTATGAAAATTCCAAACTATACAAGGAGAAAACCAAGAGATGGAAAAATAAAAAAATTAAAGAGAGAGTATTTGAACTGGGATAACTTGTTTTATTGTTCAATTCAAGGCTTAAGTTGTTCCCTAGTAAATTGTGATCGAAATTGTCTGGACCTTTTGAGGTGGTGAGAATGACACCTCATGGAGCTGTGGAGCTGTGGAATAAAGAGAAGAAAGAGAAGTTCCTTGTGAATGGACAGTGTGTAAAACATTATTGGGCTGATCATCTGGATAAGCATAAGGAGTCCATCACCTTTACTGAGGGGTAGGACTGAGTTAAGTCGTGCCATAACGTAAAATAAGGCGCTGTGTGGGAGGCAACCCATGATAGGTAGTTTAATTTTAAGTAGTTGAAGAACAAAAGAAAAATACAAAAAGATGAGTCATGCCACGACCAAAAATAAGGCACTTGGTGGGAGGTAACCCACTTTTACTTACTTGATTTTGTTGTTTTTAATTAATGTGCAGGAATGAGAAATTTGGTGGATATAAAAAAGAAGAGAAGATGGTAAACATGGGCTTTTGAGTAAGTAAATAGTTGTTACATGGTGAGAAAAAGGAAAAGATGCATTAGGTATCAAAAATTTAGCCTTAGAAATGTGTTTGGATGCAATTTCCAGAGGACCGACGCTATCTTGGCACATCACGTCGATGGACATAAATTCCAAAATTAGAAAAAAATTTCAAGGCTATTTCCAATAAACCGATGTGATTCTGACATGTCGCGTTGGTCCATCAACGCGTTTCTCATCACGCCGCTTCGGTTGTCATGTAGGCTATACTTAGATTAGTTATTTGATGTAACTTCCAGAGAATCGATGCAAACTTGATGCGTCGCGTTGATTCTGCAATGCAATTCCTGACGCATCGCATTTCTTGTACCCAGTGGTGAAAAATTTTAAACCTAATTTATTCCTCTATAAATACCTTGCCTTAACCATTTCCCTTCTACTACCTACCCTAGCTGCGCCGCCCTATTTTTCTCCAAAGCCTTTACTTGCTCCCTTTATAATTTTGTCAATTTTGAGCAACAACAACAAGTTCTTAACTGCATCTTCAATCTTGTTAACTAAGACTAGGTAAGTTTTGATTATATTTTATGTTTAAGTCTTATGAATCCATGTGCTTTACTATTGTTATAAATTTTGAGTTCCGCGAATTTGATTTAAACAATAGGGAAATATTCCAGGGTTGGGTTTAATTAATTTGAACTTACATTAAATGTTAATTGTCAAAATTTTGTGAGAACCTTAGGAGGTGATGATGACATGTTGTTGTGGGTTTGATATTTCTCATGTGGGAAATAAGTGTATTCTGAAATAGAAATCATGGTTTTACTGATTTGGTTGCTCTAAGGTTTGAGATATAAATTGATTGACAATTGCGTGTTTTGCTATACTTTGTGTTGAAATTCAATAAATTAGGAGTTGCTTGATTCACCATATAATAGCAACTAAGTGTGAGGTGGATCTCTATTTAACACCACCTTAGAGGTAGCTGCTACGAAATTCCTTGACTGAAGTGTAATTTAAGTGAGCAATGAGAATTATCTGAATTGCCATAACAGTGACATGTTGTGCTATGTTGTGCTATCTGGTATGCTAGTGACTTAACCCTATTTAGCATACCAGTACATTCAAAGTACTGACAACATACTCATTTCTTGTGCTATGTTGTCTCATATCATAGGTTTGGATGCTCAAATTCCTGACCACACTTAGACACTTTAGTGTATCCACAATAATAGCAATGGTGAGTCCTCATATTCTTAGGACCATTTATGTTTGTTTTAATTCAATTAAATAGTCGGTTGGAATTAGTTGGAGACCCGTCCCATTAACTCTACAGTCAGTCAATTATAGGCTTTTGGATATTTCCACTTAGTTATTCAGTTATCAGATGTTATTGACACTCTTACAGATATTATTTTCAGACTGATGTTTTTAGTATTTTGATTTCGTATTGTTTTCATATTTTAAACCTTATGATATTTTCAGCTAAGTTTTGCATATGCTCTTTGTTATTTTATATAGTGCTCACGGCAAGTACCAGTATGGGTTATCTTCTGGTCCTTCGAGGCTGTAGGAACAGTGTGACGCCTAGGGTGTACTCTCGGTGCATTACAAACTTGGTATTAGAGCCTAAGGTTTTAAAATGTCCTAGGAAGTCTAAAAGCCGCATTGAGTAGACTCTTGTGCATGGGTGTGAAGCACGCCACACTTATGAGCAAGAAGCTACAAGATGTTTTAGGAAAGATTTCCCTTCTTTCAGTGTCCATGTCATACAATTGAGCATGAGCTCAATTTAAACACTCTTTCTAATCTAATTTCCTTTCCGTTTAAAGAACATGCCTCCCAGAAAGACTAATCAAAGGAAAAACGGAATGATCCCGCACCTCTACCTATTCAGGAAGATCCCTTAAATGAGCTTGTCTCTCATGCCGAATTTTGAGAGGCATTCACTACCTTAGTTCACTTAGTAGAAGCCTATAATAATCAGTCGGCTGTTATTCCAGTTGTTCTAGTAGCAAATACTATTGCATCTAGGATTTGGGACTTCACCCGTATTAATCCTCCTCTGTTTTTTATATCTAAGTCTAATGAGGATCCACAGGAATTCTACGACATGGTTCAGAAGGTAACTGATATTATGGGTGTGACCTATAGTAAGTGTGCAGAGTTGGGTGCTTACCAGTTATAGGATGTTGCTCACACCTGGTATAAGGTAGTGGAAAGGAAATAGAGGGGCAGATACAGGACTTGTTGAATGGGAGGAGTTTACTTCAGCTTTTCTAGATAGGTTCTTTCCCTTGGAATTAAGAGAAGCTAAGGTGAAGGCATTTATTAGTCTGAGGTAGTGGAACATGAGTATGAAATAGTATTCTCTTAAGTTTACTTGGCTATCCAGTTATGCTCCTAATGTTGTGTCTAATGACAGGTCTAGGATGAGTAAGTTTGTCTCAGGTGTAGCTGATAGCATGGTCAAGGAAAGTAGGACCGCGATATTAATTAAGGAGATGGACTTGTCTAGGTTAATGGTCCACACTCAATAGATCAAATAACATAAGTGTAAGGGAAGAGAGAGGGAGAATAAGAGGACCAGAATAGGTAGCTTTAGTTTTGCTTAGCTGAGATTGGAGGGTGGTAACCATCCTCAATTCCATCAAAAATCTTTAGCCACAGCTCTATCTTCAGCTACTGTTCCAGCACCAAAGCTTAGAAATAATAATTGGGATAGGGAGCCAGACCCTAAACACCATGGAAGTGTGATGAGTGGTTGCACAAATCCTCTTTGCTAGAAATGTAGTAGAAACCATCAGGGTGTGTGTAGAGTTAGTAGTGATGTATACTTTAGGTATGGAAATCCAATCCATAGGATTAGGGATTTCCTAAAGAGTGGTCAGTAGGGTCAGTCAGTCGTCCCCCAGTTCCATCAGGTTGCCCAACTCAGCAGGACACTGCTTTCAGTGCCACCAGTGGCCAGCGCCCAAATAGATTTTATGCACTTCAGTCCCGATAGGATCCAAAAAAATTTTATGATGTGGTTAGCGGTACATTACAAGTCTTTCATTTATATGTTTATGATTTATTAGACCCCAAAGCTTTTCTTTCTTTTGTAACTCACTACATAGATATTAATTTCAGTGTCATTCCTAGGACTTTAGAAGATTCCTTCTTAGTGTCTACCCCAGTAGGTGTCTCTATTGTAGCCAGGCAGGTATATAGGAACTGTCCAGTCATAATATCTCAGAAAGTCACTTGAGTCAATCTTGTGGAATTAGTGATGATTAATTTTGATGTCACTCTCGGCATGGATTGGCTCCACTCATGCTATGCTTAAGTTGATTGAAGAAATAGAGTTGTTTATTTTCAATTTTCAAATGAACCATTCTTTGATAGAAGGTTAGTGCTTCAATATTTAGGGGTCAGCTTGTTTCCTATCTTAGAGAGAGGAAAATGATATCCAAGGGGTGTGTTTACCATCTTGTTCAAGTTAAAGACTCTATTTCAGAGACTCCAAATCTTGAGTTAGTTTTATTAGTAAGGAAATTTCCAGATGTGTTCCCTGAAGATCTTCCTGGAGTTCCTCATGAAAGAGAAATTAACTTCGGAATAGACCTACTTCCAGATACCTAGCCTATCTCTATTTTGCCATACAGAATGGCACTAGCAGAACACAAAGAGTTGAATGAACAATTGAGATACCTTTTATAAAAAGGATTCATTTAGTCCAGTGTTTCCCCATGGGGCGCTGCAGTCTTTTTCGTGTGAAAGAAAGATGGTTCTCTTCGTATGTGTATCAATTACCGTTAGTTAAACAAAGTTACAATAAATAATAAATACCCACTTCCCAAAATTGATAACTTGTTTGAACAACTTTAGGGAGTCAGTTACTTCTCTAAGATAGACCATAGATCCGGCTATCATTAGCTCAGAGTCAGAGAATGCGATATTCCAAAAATAGCTTTCAGAACTCGGTATGGTCACTTCAAATGTCTAGTCATGTTTTTTGGTCTTACTAATGCCCCAACAACTTTCATGGACTTGATGAACAGGGTGTTTAAACAGAACTTAGACATATTCGTCATAGTCTTCATTGACGATATTCTAGTTTATTCCCATAATGAAAATGATCATGCAGACCACCTTAGAATTGTATTACAGACTCTTAGAGCTCATAAGTCATTTGCCAAGTTTAGTATGTGTAAGTTTTGGCTAAGATTAGTAGCTATCCTTGGCCATATTATTTCCGTTAATGGAATTATATTTTACCCTCAAAAGACCAAAGTGTAAGAAACTGGCCCAGACCCATCTCTCTTTTAGACATTAGGAGTTTCTTGGGTTTGGCTGGATATTACCGATGGTTTGTTAAAGGGTTTTGATCCATTGCATCCCCCATGTCTAGACTGACTCAGAAGAACGTCAAGTTTATGTGGTTAAATTCTTACGAGAAGAGTTTTTAGGAGTTAAAGACTCGACTCACCTCAGCCCCAGTTTTAACGTTACCAGATAGTTCATACGAGTTTGTTATGTACTGCGATGCTTCCAAATTTGGTTTTGGTTGTGTATTGATGCAGAGAGGTAAGTTCATAGACTATGCCTCTAGACAACTTAAGCCTCATTCGAATAATTATCCTACCCATGATCTTGAATTAGTAATGATTGTATTTGGCTTGAAAATTTAGAGGCATTATCTGTATGAAGTGCATGTTGATGTGTTCACGGATCACAAGAGTTTACAATACATGTTTTGGAAGAGAGTTGAATCTTCATTAGAGAAGGTGGTTATAATTGCTGAAAGAATATGATGTGAGTGTTTTGTATCATTCAGTCAAGGCAATGTAGTGGCAGATGCCCTTAGTAGATTGTCTATGGGTAGTATTGCGCATGTTGAGAATGATAGGAGGAAGTTGACTCAGGAGGTTCATCAACTTGCCAGATTAGGTATTCATTTGGTAGACTCAACTGAGGGTAGTATATGGGTTCAAAATAGTTCGAAATGTTCCTTAGTTGTCAAAGTGAAAGAAAAGCAAGATAGGGATCCTAGTCTAGTTAAGTTGAAAGATTCAGTCAGAAATCAGAAGGTAAAGGTTTTCTCCCAAGGGGGAGATGGTATGCTGTGTTGACAGGGTAGACTGTGTGTGCCATGTGTAGATGGCTTGAGGTAGCGGGTCCTTGCAGAAGTGCAAGGTGCACATTACTCAATTCATCCAGAGGCCACTAAGATGTACCACGATTTGCGAGAAATCTATAGGTGGAGTGTGATGAAGATGGAAGTTGCAGAGTTTGTAGCTAAGTGCTCTAATTTTCCACAGGTCAAGGTTGAGCCCCAAAAGCCTATTGGTTCTATGTTGGAGTTTTGTATTCCTACTTGGAAGTGGAAAGAGGTAAACATGGATTTTGTGACAGGGTTGCCTCGCTCACGTCGCCAACATGATTTAATTTGGGTTATTATTGACACAGTGACCAAATCAGCCCATTTCTTGCCTGTCCATACCTCTTATTCAGCCGAGGAATATGCCAAGCTTTATATTAAAGAGTTAGTTAGATTGCATGGAGTCCCATTGTCCATCATTTTAGATAGGGGTACTCAGTTCACCTCTCAGTTCTGTATGGATTTTCAGAAGGGCCTTAGTACCCAAGTTTTTCTCATTACATCCTTTCACCCTCAGACAAATGGTCAGGTAGAGAAGAGCATTCAGAACTTAGAAGATATTTTGAGAGTGTGTGTTATTAATTTTAAGGGTAGTTGGGATGACCTATTGCCTTTGAGTGAGTTCACGTATAATAACAGCTATCACTCTAGTATTCAGATAGCCCCATTTGAGGCTCTTTATGAAAGGAGGTGTAGATATCCTATCAGTTGGTTTAAGGTAGGGGAGACCACGTTGATAGGCCCAGATTCAGTATTTAATATAGTGGAGAAAGTTCAGCTAATCAGAGAAAAACTTAAGATAGCCCAAAGCTAATAAAAGTCCTATGCAGATGTGAGGAGGAGAGACATTGATTTTGAGGTTGGTGACTTATTTTATTTGTGAATCTCTCCCATGAAGGGAAAGAAGAGATTTGACAAATAGAGGAATCTCAGTCCCTGATATGTAGGCCTTTATAGGATCTTGAGTCATTGTGAAAAGGTAGCTTATGAGCTTGAGTTGCCGGCAGAGTTGGCATTAGTCCATGCAGTGTTCCACGTGTCCTTGTTAAAGAAGTGTATTGGTGACCCAACGGTTATAGTCCCCTTAGAAAGTGTAGATGTTCGAAACATTCTCTCTTATGAAGAAGTCCCAGTCGAAAGTCTTGACCATCAAATTCGCAGACTAAGGAACAAAGAAGTTCCCTTAGTCAAAGTCCTTTCGTGAAACAAGTCTATTGAGGGAGCCACTTGGGAAGCAGAAACAGACATGTGAACCAAGTACCCCCATCTTTTCTCCAAAAAGTCAGACTCAGCCTAAGGTAACAGTCTTTCTTAGATTTATTCTACTTTATACTCAGTTCCGGCTGCATATCATTCTCATGTCATTCATACATTTACGAATCAGTTCAGCCATGTGTCATGTTTCAAGATTCAGTCATATTTTAGTTGTGCATGTCAGTATATAACCTCGGTCAATAATTATTCTCATCTTAACCAATCTCATTCGAGGATGAATGTTCCCAAGGGGGAGATATTGTAATACCCCGTGTGTTTTTAGCTTAATTCAGCTCTTAGTACTTGCTTAAGACACTTAGAACCTATTTTTAGCTTAATTCAGCTCTTATTACTTGCTTAAGACACTTAGAACCTAAAATAAAACTAAGTGTTGAGACTTAGTCATTTCTAAAACTCCTAAACTTCGATGATTTTGTTCTCGACCTTCCCGTCCTTAGAATGTCAATTTTAAAGTTGATTCATGATGGGGGTTGTCAAAGGTACATCTAGGGTGAGTTTCAGAATTTTTTTGGGCAAGCGTAAGGACTTATTTGGAAGTCCAAAACAATAGCTGCATTTGATTAGCGTGTGACGCACGCTCCAGTCCACCCCTATGGAGCATGCTAGAGAGCATGTGGCACACTCTCTATTCTGTAGCTCCAGATCATGCAACACACGCTCCATAGCACGCTCTTAATTTTTTCCGCTTTTGATTCCACGTATTGGAGAACAATAAAGTCTTTTTTCTCACATCAAAACCATCCTAAACATATAATTTTAGCCTCAAGAAACCCACCAAGAACTTCATGAATTCTTCAAGAAAGGTATGTTAGATGTTGATTCATGGACCCTTTTTATCTATGTAGTTCAAGAACCCTATTTTCAAGTTCAATTAGGATATTAACATATATTTATGAATTTTATCTATGAACTTCCATGAATTTTGACTTTATACCATGTTTACAAGTGTTTTTCATTGGGATTAGTTCATGACATGTTTGAAGAATTAAAAATTCATGTTGAAATCCCTAACCCATGATTTTAGTATTGAATTTATGTTACTATCATGTGTATTAAACCAATTCCATGCTTTAACTCACGACCCCCATGCATTTGATGAAATGCCTCATTGATGAATTTTGAACAATGACTATTTATAATGTTCTCCAAGTTGTATTTAGGTTTCAAATGCTCTCATATCTTCTTATTGATATTACTATTGAGTCTTGGGGGTTATGAATACCCAAAAACTTAGCTGTTTACTTAGTCACATACCTGAAATATCAAGCATCACAGATATTTTAACTCTAGAGCCCTTAGATGATCAACTTAATGAAACCCTCGCTTGACTTGCTTGAGGGAATTTAGAGAGCATTTTGGAGTGTTTCAAATTTTACTTAAGATTTTTTTAAGCACTACTTACACCCTAAAGTGGTTATAAGATTTGAGTTTCATTTTGGGTCAGAGGGGAAATATCCAAAATTCTATTAACTTAGAAGCTAAAAAAGTTCCTCCATTGACTACGGATCAACCATTGACTCATATCCACTCCTTATGACTAATTACCACGAGTCATAACCAAGAAAGAACCACCAAGTCACCATAGAGTATTGACCTTATGACTCAATGACATAACTCGTAATAGCACCCAACAACTCGTAGGCTCCAGTCATAGCCAACATAGAACCCAAATTGGGGTATTTAATGAACACCCTATGATTTACATCTAATGACTCATAACAAATTCTTATGTCTCTTACTGAGCCACTCATATATAGAGAAAAATTTAGCCACAAACTTATTAATTTGGTTATGACTTGTCCCAATGACCCATCAAGACACCTTACTACTCATAGGCTAAGTTGTAGTCAAGGCCATGAGTGCTAAATTTTCAAGAATTTTGAAGAACCAAAAACCCGAGGCGTTATACCTATATTATTGCATTGCATAAAAGGTTAAATGTAAGAATGGTTTTGAAAGCCTTGTAGGTTTTGTTTTTTATATTAAATTAGAATCTCAGGGGTCGATTTATTTCCTTGAGTTAATTTGATAACTAAAAAGAGGTTGAGGCATTCCCTAAATTTGATTTAATGAACAAAAGGGGTTGTGGTATTCCCCCACATTGATCTTAATGACCATGTGCATATTTCATACCATTGATATTTATTTGTATCCTAGATTGATGTAGGGTGGGTGATACGGTTAGGACAGCCACACGGCCTTTCACACGAAGCCAAGCTCGGGAATTACAAAAACTCCAAGCTTTGTTCATGCAAATGGCCGTGTGTGAGTTGGTGATTGAACCAACCAAGGACTTAAACGTTTTTATGTGTGAAGAGGGGTCCTAATGTGTAATAAACTACTCTCCAAGGTTGGCACAAGAAGCAAGGGCGGATGAGTCATTTTACCCCTTTCCTTTTGTAGTATAAATAGAAGATGTGAGAGAGTTATTAGATAGTTTTTGAAATCTGATTTTGTAACCTAAAATATCACAACATTTCCTCTCTCTTCCACTCTTGGAGCCGCCTCCAACATCTCACAAGTAGAGGAATACTTGTGTTGTATCTTTGGCTAGAAACAAGGGTTTTGGGGTCTTTGAGTGCCTCTTGGTCCTTGTAAGAACTTGGTGTTTACATTCTCTAGACTTAGGGTCCTCTCTTGATGTTAGGGTTCTTAGTATCTTGAATGTTATATGTCAAGTTATCTATCTTTTCTTTATCTTGTTGTTGTTGTTGTTGTTAATTTTGTTATCTTTAAAGACTAGTGAAGCCGTGTGGGGCTACTTTCGATTCACTAGCATTCTTGTTCATCTATTTGCTCTCTTGTTGTGTGCTGAAAACTGAAAATGGAACTTGTTATTCTTGTGTTGTTGGACTGAAATCCGAACCTACTTGTAGCTCTTGGTGTTGTTGGTTTGATCTTGTATCATTTGGTATCAAAGCAAGACCGGTTGTGTTCCAACATAACCCATCTTGGGCTAGTTCACGGTCTAAACAAGCAATACCAAAGGGAAGTTCTGAAAAATCTGTCCATTAAAGGTTGAAAACCGAGAATGATGTTGCATGTCTAGACCTAGGCGTTATTTTGCTTGTTTAGTGAGTTTCTAGTGTTGGTTTATTTCTCACCAACACTAAGGTGTCTAGATCCGAAAGTTGAGCTTGAAAACTTGAACATTGAGTAGTGACTTGAAGTGGCCGAAGGTTGTATGTTGTTGATGAGCAAAAGAAAAATCGGTGGTTATGTGTTATGTGCTAAAGAAGTTGATGAAGTTTGTTGAGGTGTTCATCTTTTGAACTTGTTCATCTTGTTGTGTGCTCAAGTTGTAAGACAAGTTATAAAGTTGTTGTGAAAGACTTGCACCCCTCACCCTCTAGTCTTGTCAATCACTTTTCCCTAATTCAAGGAGCCTTGTTTTGTGGGATTGGTCAACCAAACACCACTTTCTTGAGTTTGAAAAGGTTGAAAGACTACAAGATTTTATTTTTTCCCACCAAAACATTTTGCAAACTATAACAAGTTGTGTGAATATTAACACAAAACAAAAAAAAAAAAAAAGATAAGAGGAACGGGTGGAACCATTGCATGCTGCCACGTCACTATAAGCTCAACTTAGGATATTCTTTGGTTGCAAATTGTTGATCCTTGGTTTCCCTTAATTGGTCCTAGAACTAATTAACAAACTAGTACATTCCTACTAGGTTGTCAACTAGTTCCTTGAACCGTTTGTTCGTGTCAACGATTATTTGAGTGCTTTTATTCGTTTGAATGAGTTGCTGATTTTTGATTCTAGTCCGGCAAGAATTCTTTGAGTCTTCAAACAAGAATCCATTCCGGATAAGAGCTCACTCATACCTTGAAAATTTCACGGTTACTAGCCAATTATACAACACTTGTGGAACACGAACTTGTGGTGAACTAAAGTGGATAATATCTTGACAATGGAAGGAGCTACGTCTCATAATGCGGATACTAATGCCCTTGATTCTATGAGGGTCACTCTTGAGGCCGTTACCCGGACACTTGAAAGGTTGAATTCTGAATTTGGGGCCGTGAGAGGGGACTTGGCAGCCATAAAGGGGGAAGTGTCGACTATTAGTGGGAGATTAGAACAAGTGGAGAGTCAAAGGAACTCTCGTCCTTCTACTCCTCTACACGTATCTACCAATGGTCATGATAGGACCTCCTCCGCAACCATCACCCCCGAAACAGTCCACCAAATGCTAAATGCACCCCAAGCTCCACTAAATACCGCAAGTCAAACTACCTATTTTCCTCCAAACCGAGACTCCACTAGACCACTACATTTCCAAGCCCCTCCAATTCCACAAGAGGGATTTGGACGACAAGTACCTCCACTAAATCCGAACCTTCCATTCCAAGCTCCATTAACCCAAAGACCGCAAATTCCAAATCCTCCGACTCAAAACGGCCAAGGCCGACCAGCCCACTTTGAAGGATACGGTAGAGGGGAGTATGAAGGAGATGGAGCCTTTGATGATGCTTATATGAGGGAGGAGGAGTTAAGAGGGGGTCGAGGAGAAACTAGGAGATACCGGGGGTATGGAGATAGGGGAAACCGACACCAAGAGAGAGACGTAGGCATCAACACCATCAAGTTGAGCCTACCCATCTTTAAGGGTGAAAGTGATCCCGAGGCCTACTTAACTTGGGAATCGGCTTGTGACAAAGTTTTCCAAGTTAATGACATCTCGGACGAAAAGAAGAGTTGCTACGCTATAGCTCACCTCGAGGGCTATGCTAACACTTGGTGGGAGTATGTTAAACGATTTGGTAATGAATTAGTCGATGGGCAGCCACCACCTTGGTTTCGGTTGAGGTATTTGATGAGACAACGATACCTTCCCGAGAGATATCGTCATGAGTTGCTTGCTAGGTTATATGGCTTGCGGTAAGGGGGCAAGAGTGTGATGGCCTATTTTGACGAGTTCCAACAACTCATGTTGAAACTTGATCATCGTGGGGAGCAAATCAATCATGACATCATCCGGTTCAAGTGTGGGTTGAACAAAGAGATCTCCACTCATTTGACCCTTCATCGGTTTGAAACCATCGACGGTATATTCCAAGCGGCCCTAGAGATTGAAAGGGAACTTAAGGAGAGATAATCCTTCAAGGCAAGGGTACAAGCTCCCTCGGGTTGGCCCAAAAACAAGGACCAACCCGCCCCTACGAAGCTGCCCGAGTCCAAAACAGTCCACTACGAGTCCAAAACAGTCCCTAAATTCCCTCCGAAACCGGAGGCTCACAAATATCCCAACCCAAAGGGATTCCAATGCTTCAAGTGCCAAGGTTGGGGGCATAAGGCCAATGAATGTCCTAACCGGCGCAATGTGATCCTACGAGAAGGGAAAGTGTACTACCTTGGTGAGGAGGTGGTTTCCGAAAGGGGGGAGGATGAGGCCGAGCCTCAAGATGGAGAGGAAGCTGAAAATGGGCCGAATGATGATGAATTAGATGGTAGTGAAGATGCCTATCCACAAGAAGGGGAGTGTGTGGTTCCTAACTTTGTGGTTAGACGTGTCATGATTAGTAAGGCGATAGGTGACCCGAGTCAAAGGGAAAATCTATTCCATACTAAGTGTCTTGTAAAGGGGAGTGTGTGCACCTTGGTGATTGATAGTGGTAGTTGTACGAATGTTGCGAGCCAAGCTATGGTAAATTTCTTGAAGCTGCCAACTACACCACACACTAGTCCTTACAAGCTACAATGGTTGAACGATTGTGGTGAATTAAGGGTCGCAAGGCAATGTGTGATTCGGTTTAAGGTAGGAAACTACCACGATGAAGTGCTTTGTGACGTGATCCCAATGCAAGCATGTCACTTGTTGTTAGGTAGACCATGGCAATATGATAGGTCTACTAAACACGATGGGAGGTCCAACCGGTATACGCTTGAGAAGGATGGCCGAAAGGTCACACTTCACCCTCTTTCACCCTCCCAAGTACATGAGTGGCATCAAAAGATGAGAGAGTTAAAAGGAAAGGGAAAGGAAACCGGGAAAGGAGAAAAGGGGGGGGATGCCGTAGGTGAGGAAGTAGGGCCATCCGAATCTGTCCCAACCACAAAGGAGATGGAAAACGTAGTGATGTTGGCTAGGAGGAAAGAACTCTTCGTGGACCATGATGAAAACAAGCCGATGTTACTGTTGGCCCATTGTTTTAATACTAACCCCACTAATTCTTCCATTTCCCCTTTGATTTCTTGTGCGTTGCAGGAGTATGAAGATGTATTTCCGCAAGAACTTCCGCAAGGATTGCCCCCACTTCGGGGAATTGAGCACCAAATTGATTTGGTGTCGGGTTCACAACTTCCAAACAAACCGGCCTATAGGAGCAATCCCATGGACACTAAGGAGCTTGAGAGGCAAGTTGAGGAGCTTCTCAACAAGGGATACATCAAGGAAAGCATGAGTCCGTGTGCTGTTCCGGTGCTTTTGGTACCAAAGAAGGACGGAACTTGGCGCATGTGCGTCGATTGTAGAGCCATCAACAAAATCACTATAAGGTATCGTCATCCAATTCCTAGACTAGATGATATGTTAGATGAGCTCCACGGATCTTGTTTGTTTTCTAAAGTGGACCTTAGGAGCGGCTATCACCAAATTTGCATGCAACCCGGTGATGAGTGGAAGACCGCATTCAAGACCAAATTCGGTCTATATGAGTGGCTGGTCATGCCCTTCGGCCTTACCAATGCTCCTAGCACATTTATGAGGCTAATGAATCATGTAATGAAGCCTTATATTGGAAAGTTTGTGGTGGTTTACTTTGATGATGTGTTGGTGTATAGTAAATCTATTAATGATCATGTAATGCATTTGAGATGTGTGTTTGATGTGCTCCGAAAGGAGAAGCTGTATGCCAACATGGAGAAGTGTTCTTTTGGTGTTGATAAAGTTATATTCTTGGGTTTTGTCGTGAGCTCACGGGGTGTGGAAGTGGACGATTCCAAGATAGACTCTATCCGAAGTTGGCCGACCCCTAAAACTATTGGAGAAATCCGAAGTTTCCACGGGTTGGCAAGCTTTTATAGGAGGTTTGTCAAAGGATTTAGTTCCATAGCAGCCCCCTTGACCGAGGTAATTAGAAAGGACGGACCCTTTAAATGGGGTGATGAGCAAGCTAGGGCTTTTGAGGCCTTGAAAGCTACGCTCATCTCGGCGCCTTTATTGCAATTGCCCGATTTTGATAAGATGTTTGAAATAGAGTGTGATGCTAGTAAAGATGGTATCGGGGCTGTTTTGATGCAAGAAGGTAAGCCCGTTGCTTATTTCAGTGAAAAGCTCAAAGGGGCAACTCTTAATTACTCAACTTATGATTTGGAGTTGTACGCCCTTGTTAGAGCTTTGGGAAATTGGCAACATTATTTGTGGCCTAAGGAGTTTGTGATACGAACGGATCATGAGTCGTTGAAACACCTTAAGAGCCAAGACAAGTTGAATAGGCGTCATGCTAAGTGGATTGAGTTCATCGAGACTTTCCCTTATGTAATTCATTACAAAAGGGGAAAGGAAAATGTTGTTGCCGATGCCTTGTCTAGGAAGCATGTGCTTGTTGCTACCTTGTCTTCGAAATTGATGGGTTTTGAGAGCTTGCGGCTGTTGTATCCCGAGGATCCTACCTTTGCTCCTATTTTTAGGGAATGCGAAGAGTGGGGAAGGGACCGTTGGCTCAAGGAGAATAACCATTCCTCCTACTCTCGGTTCGATGGGTATTTGTTCAAAGGGAGGAGGTTGTGTGTTCCTTCTAGTTCTTGGAGGGAATTATTTGTAAGGGAGGCCCATGACGGAGGCCTCATGGGTCACTTTGGGGTAGACAAGACCCTCGGAATCTTAGAGGAGAACTTCTATTGGCCCAAAATGCGCAAAGACGTCACTAAAATTTGTAGTCAATGCGTGGCCTGCCGGAGTGCGAAATCTCGTCTCTTACCCCAAGGATTATACACCCCACTCCCTACTCCCCTTAGGCCTTGGTTGGACATCTCGATGGATTTTGTTTTGGGGCTGCCAAGGACTAGAAAGGGCCGAGATAGCATTTTTGTTATTGTTGATAGATTCTCTAAAATGGCTCATTTTATTCCATGTACTAAAACCGAGGATGCTAGTAGTGTAGCTTCATTATTTGTTGAACATGTTGTCAAGCTTCACGGGGTACCGAGGACTATTGTGAGCGATAGGGACTCCAAGTTCCTAAGTCTCTTTTGGAAGTCCATGTGGGGTAGGCTTGGAACGAAGTTACTTTTCTCCACGTCTTGCCACCCACAAACCGATGGCCAAACGGAGGTAGTAAATAGAACCTTAGGGTCTATGCTACGTTCTATGGTTAAAGGTAAACTGACTTCATGGGAAGATCACCTACCCTTAGTGGAATTTGCCTACAACCGGGTAATACATTCGAGCACGGGAATGACTCCCTTTGAATGTGTTTACGGCCTGAATCCCCTTACCCCTTTAGATCTCACTCCTTTGTCTAGTGATCTCATGACCAGCTTAGATGGAAACAAAAGAGCCGAGGCAATGAAGAAAATGCATGAGACGGTGCGGATCAAGCTTGAAAAGAAGAATCAAGAGATTGCCAAAAGGGCAAACAAAGGGAGAAGAAGGCTTGTGCTTGAACCCGGAGATTGGGTGTGGGTGCATCTTCGAAAAGACCGGTTTCCAGCTCATAGGAAGTCCAAATTGCTGCCAAGGGGTGATGGTCCTTTCCAAGTACTTGAGAGGATCAATGACAACGCCTACAAGATTGACCTTCCACCGGAATATCAAGTGCACAACACTTTCAACGTTGGTGATCTCTCCCTCGTGGATGCGGTTGAAGATGACCAAATGCTGAATTTGAGGCCAAATTCCTCTCAAGATGGAGAGGATGATACGGTTAGGACAGCCACACGGCCTTTCACACGAAGCCAAGCTCGGGAATTACAAAAACTCCAAGCTTTGTTCATGCAAATGGCCGTGTGTGAGTTGGTGATTGAACCAACCAAGGACTTAAACGTGTTTATGTGTGAAGAGGGGTCCTAATGTGTAATAAACTACTCTCCAAGGTTGGCACAAGAAGCAAGGGCGGATGAGTCATTTTACCCCTTTCCTTTTGTAGTATAAATAGAAGATGTGAGAGAGTTATTAGATAGTTTTTGAAATCTGATTTTGTAACCTAAAATATCACAACATTTCCTCTCTCTTCCACTCTTGGAGCCGCCTCCAACATCTCACAAGTAGAGGAATACTTGTGTTGTATCTTTGGCTAGAAACAAGGGTTTTGGGGTCTTTGAGTGCCTCTTGGTCCTTGTAAGAACTTGGTGTTTACATTCTCTAGACTTAGGGTCCTCTCTTGATGTTAGGGTTCTTAGTATCTTGAATGTTATATGTCAAGTTATCTATCTTTTCTTTATCTTGTTGTTGTTGTTGTTGTTAATTTTGTTATCTTTAAAGACTAGTGAAGCCGTGTGGGGCTACTTTCGATTCACTAGCATTCTTGTTCATCTATTTGCTCTCTTGTTGTGTGCTGAAAACTGAAAATGGAACTTGTTATTCTTGTGTTGTTGGACTGAAATCAGAACCTACTTGTAGCTCTTGGTGTTGTTGGTTTGATCTTGTATCAGTGGGGGCATTTCTTGGCCTTTCTTGGTGCCTCTGGTTCAGGTGGCTAACACGTACTAGGGCCCTTTCAGCAAGAGAAACCAGACCCATATAGCCCTTGAGTGTCTTTTATGATGGTTAAGCTATATAGTATAGGCTAATGTTTTACTTGCATACTGAGCCTTGTTCCCTATCCTAGCATATTATATTAAAACACCTTTGCTATAGACCCTTACAAAATTGCCTAAGTTGGAGTTTTTGGACCACATATGACTAGGACATACTAGTTGTATGATAGGGTACGGGTCATGTGACCCAGTAGTATATTTTCTAGTGTTGGGTGGTTGAGTTTATAGAATGGGTATGACTAGGTAGGTACGATTTGTATGGTTGGTGATGGGTTGCTAGGTTAGATTTTTCTTTACTTAATCTAAAACTTAGCAACTTAACTTGGATCTAAGTACGAGTGGCTCACCATGTGTCATGAGGATACGGTACGAGTCGTGTAGTCCAACTTGTATATTGAACAGTGTTCAACCCCTTATGATTATGTTATTGGTATGGGTTAAGGGTACTAGTCATAAGCTTGGGTATGAGTTTTCCTTAGTAGTCATATGTTGGACAGTGCTGGGGGCCAAGGATGCCTAGGGTACGAGTGATGGGTACCACTCGTATGGTAGGGTACAATTGGAGATTGTTGGTCATACCTTCCTGCAGGAAAATTTTATAGTTTAAGTTGGGGTATTCTGGACATTTCTCCTTATAGCTCCTTGGGACCCCATGACTTAAAACACCTTTGGGGATTTATTAACTTATTTGAAATCAATCAAACACTCTTAACTCTCTCCAATCTCTCTCATGGCTCTTAGGTCAAGAAAGGCTAGAGTTTCATCAATAGGATTAATTTGGGGCTTGCAAAGACTGGTTTCTCTCTATCTTCTTCATAATCTAAGGCATGTTACTCCTCACTCATTGTTATATCCAATTAAAGACATATTTTGTTAATTTTTCTCATGGCATAAATCGTGATAATGTTTGGGTTTTTAATTATTCTATGGGGGTTTGGGTTATAATGGTTGGTTATGATTTTACCATGTCTTTTACATATGGTTTTCATAACATAATCTTGGGTGGTTGCATGTAAATGGTTAATTTATGCTTGGTTTTGGTTTTGGAAACTATATTCCCTCAATGTGTTTGATAAAATGCCTAAGAGAATGTTCTTGCTACATAGTTGAACTTTTTATGAAACTATTGCATGGTTTAACTTGGTAATGAAACTTAACTTAGTTTGGATGGTTTTAAAAGGTTAAATGGTAAGGTCTTGGTTTTCATAGATTTTTTTAATTGAAAGCCTTGTGGGTTACATGGGAATCCCCTAAGTAAACTTAATAATAATGTAATCTATGGGTATATGGGAATCCCTTTGCTTCATTTATAAGGTTGGTTAAGGACATTGCTTTCAAGCTATAGTCTGTATGACGATACCACTATTTATACCCTGGGTTAATTATAAATGGAATGTTGGGTTGGTTTTCTGCTAATGGTTTTAATTGGGCAATAATGGTGGGGTATGATAGCTAATCGTGAAGATGTGAGTCCAATGGACGAACATTGAAAACTCATATTTACCGACATGAGGATTATTCATGGCGACCGTTTATGATACTTATGGGGTATACGGGCATCCCCTAAGTTACACTAGTATATATGCATAATGGAGAGTGAAGGGTACACTGGAATCCCCTACTCCTGTACTATCTTCAATTCATGCAGCTATATATATATCGAGGCCTATTTGGGTGGTAACACAGGACCTATATAGCTCGTGGGTGGTTCTAGGATAGTTAAGCTACACATACCCAGGTTAAAGGTTTTAATTGCATGCTAAATACAACCCCCTTATCGACATGGATATATATATGTGTGTGTGTATGGTTGTTTACTTAGTTTTAAAGGTCGGTAATATTTTATTCTTATCCTAAGTGCATGCTAGCAATCATCCATTAAACCGTCTTTGGGAACTGTATCCCCATGCAATGTAGGAACCAACTATTTTATTCCTCCTACTCAGTGATCAAATTTGGGATCGGTTGTTGGATTGAAGTGGTGAGTTTGCATATTTTGGAAGTATCCATTTTATGTCATGGATGTCTTTACATACTTTAGTCATTTTATAGACTATGGTTTGGCTATGGTTGGGGGTGTGTCCCGACCAAATATAGTTTTACTTTTGGATCGAGGCTTTGTGGAACTACTATGGGTTGGTATGGGCGGTGTTGATATTGGTGTAAGCCTTGGCATTGGTATTGGTGTTATGTCTGATAACATTTGACTGTATTTATGATTTTACCATCCTATTATGGTATGGATGTGGACTTGGTTATTATTTTGGGTTGATTATGGTTGTTGGTTTCGCATTGGATGACTTGACTTGTTCGGATTGGTCACGGTCGTGAACCTATCCTAAAGTCTTTGAGTTTCAAATACTCTATCATGTTATATATTCAGAATTCATTAGACTCAAGGTATGTGCTTGGAGATTGGGTTGGGTATCAGGGGTAGTCCCTGGTCCATGGTTGGACTTGGGATTTCTATTATGACAAGGCTTCGGGTTGGGTCCCATCAAGTTTGTATCAGAGCTTTAAGCTCATGGTCAATTGGGAGTCCACAAAGACATGTCGAGTAGAGTCTCTTTTAAGGGTGTGTAATGCTCCAAACTCAAAAGAGAGAGGCTATAAGGCATTTAGGAATGTTTCACTTTTTTGTGTTCTATTTTCAAGCTTGGAGTCTAAGTCATAGAATCATCTCTAATTCCTATTTGTTCACTTTTCATATCACGCCTCGATGATCTAAGACGCACAAAAACTTCTCTGTCCCAACTGGGGATGATGTTGATAAGACATGCTCTACTTAGGGAATCCATAATCGGTCTAGGTGCCTAGTCCCTAAATTTTCTGTAGTTCCACCAGTCCCCTCTAGTCCTCCTCAGGCTCCTAGGACAACGTGACAAATGTTAAGTTTTGCTAGCCAATTCATATGGTTGCTCAATTTGTAGCTTCTCAGGCTAAGCATGGTGCATCTGGTATTCAATCTTCAGAGGCTACAAAGGTTGGATAGTTTATGAGGTTGAGTCCTTCAACTTTCATTGGTGGTAAGATGAAGGAGGATCCTCAGGGTTTTCTGGATGACCTAGAAATAATCTTTAGGGTGATGCATGTCATGAATGTGGAAGGGGTGGATTTTCCTGCCTACCAACTAAAAGATGTAGCGTACCAATGGTATGAGAATGGAATAGAAAGCAGTGATGTTTAGGAGTCATCTTTGTGGGAGAATTTTTCTAATGCATTTCTATATTGCTTCTTTCCTTAGGAGTTAAGGGAAGAAAAAATAGAGGAATTTGTTAATCTGAAGCAGGGGAAGATGTCGTTCAAGGTGTATGCCTTACAATTTCACCAGTTGTCTTGGTATACTCCAGAGATGGTGTTTGATATGAGTGCCCGAATAAGGAAGTTTGCTTCAAGACTGACTCGTGAGTTAATCCTTGAAATCAAGACTGCATTGCTAATCAACAACATAGATATATCTAGGTTGGTTGTTCATATACAATAAGTAGAGGGGGAAAAGAGAAAAATCGCTAAAATAGGGGAGAGGTAGGGAAAGAAGTTTAGGTTCTCTGAGCAGGGTGGTTGCCAATAACAAAGTGGTATATATTAGGGTAAGTGGAAAAATAGGAAGTAAGGGAGTTTTAGTTCTTTCTCTATAGCTAGTGCTCCATAATCTAAGCCATCAAGAGACAAGCATCAGTAGGGTTGCGACATCTTTAGGGAACAGGGTGCCTAATCTCAGACTAGTAGGGCTCAAGTCAGCTTTATTATGTCCTTATTTTAGGTTTTGTAGTCAGTTACATTAGGGTTTTTGTGATGAAAAAAGGGACAGATGCTTCAAATGTGGTAAGCCAAGTCATATCCTTACAAACTATCTAGTTAGTAAGGTTGTTTCAGGAGCGAACAAGGTTTTGGTTTACTCTTCATTTGCTCCTGCACCATAAGGTGTTGCTTCTGCATCTTCTTCTGCTTCTGGTACTGGCACTGGCTGGAATCAATTATATGCTATTGCATCTCGGCAGAAGTCTGAGGCATCACCTGATATCGTGACTAGTATGTTACGAGTATTTTCTCATGACGTGTATTGTTTACTTGATCCGAGATCCACACTTTCCTATGTGACCCTATTTGTGGCATTGTATTTTGGTTTTATACTGAGGTTATTTTGGATCCTTTTTCTATTTCTACTCTGGTAGCTGACTCTGTGATTGCTAAAATAGTTTATAGGGGGTGTGTCGTATCTATTAGTAGTAAAGAGAGTTTGGTGGATTTGTATGAATTAGATATGGTGGATTTTGATGTTATTCTAGGTATGGATTTGTTACACTCATGTTATGTATGTTTAGACTGTCGTACCTATAAGGTTGACTTTAAATTCCCAGATGAGGTAATTATTGAGTGTAAGGGTGGTTCCCTAGCTCCTAAGTAGAAGTTTATATCATATCTTAGAGCTCAGAGATTAATCTCCAAAGGGTGTCTCTATTATCTAGTCTGTGTTAAGGATTCTACTCGGATGGTCCTTCTTTGCATTCAGTTCTAATGGTGAATGAGTTTCCTAAGGTCTTTCCTGATGACCTTCTTGGTGTTCCTCCAGATAGGGAGATTGAGTTTGGGATTTATCTTATTCTGGAAACTCATCTAATTTTTATTCCCCCTTATAGAATGGCTCCAATTGAGTTGAAAGGGCTTAAGGAGAAACTTAAGAATCATTTGGATAAGGGTTTCATCCATCTTAGTGTGACCCCATGGGGTGCGTTGGTGTTATTCATGCGTAAGAAGGATGGTTCCCTTCAGATGTGCATTGACTATCGCCAGTTGAATAAAGTGACAGTTATAAATAAGTATCCTCTTCCAATGATAGACGACTTGTTTGATCAGTTGCAAATTGTTATGTTCTTATCCAAAATTGATCTTTGGTTCTGATACGGTTGGGGCAGCCTCCACAGGTACACGGCCTTTCACACGAAGCCAAGCTCGGGAATTACAAGAACTCCAAGCTTTGTTCATGCAAATGGCCGTGTGTGAGTTGGTGATTGAACCAACCAAGGACCTAAACGTTTTTATGTGTGAAGAGAGTTCTTAATGTGTAATAAACTACTCTTCAAGGTTGGCACAAGAAGCAAGGGCGGATGGGTCATTTTACCCCTTTTGTTTGTAGTATAAATAGAACATGTTGGAGAGTTATTCCTTAGTTTTTGAATGCTGATTTTGTAACCTAAAAACACTAAACATTTCTCTCTCTCTTCCACTCTTAGAAGCCGTCCCTATTATCTCACAAGTAGAGGGATACTTGTGTTGTCTCTTTGGCTAGAAACAAGGGTTTTGAGGTCGTTGAGTGCCTCTTGGTCCTCGTAAGAACTTGGTGTTTATATTCATTAGACTTAGGGTCCTCTCTTGATGTAGGGTTCTTAGTTTCTTGAATGTTATATGTCAAGTTATCTATCTTTCTTTATCTTGTTGTTGTTGTTGATTTTGTTATCTTAAAGTCTAGTGAAGCCGTGTGGGGCTCTTTTCGATTCACTAGCATTGTTATCTATCTTGTTGTTCTTGTGTTGTTGGACTGAAAAACCGAAACTTAAACTTGTTGTTCTTGTGTTGTTGGACTGAAATCCGAGCCTACTTGAAGCTCTTGGTGTTGTTGGTTTGATTTCGTATCATTTGGTATCAAAGCGAGACCGGTTGTGTTCCAACATAACCCATCTTGGGCTAGTTCACGGCTTAAACAAACAACACCAAAAAGAAATTCTGAAAATCTGTCCATTAAAAGTTGAAACCGAGAATGATGTTGTATGTTTAGATCTAGGTGTTATTTTGCTTGTTTAGTGAGTTTCTAGTGTTGGTTTCTTTCTCACCAACACTAAGGTGTCTAGATCCAAAAGTTGAGCTTGAAAACTTGAACATTGTGTAGTGACTTGAAGTGGCCGAAAGTTGTATGTTGTTGATAACCAAAAGAAAAATCGGTGGTTGTGTGTTTATGTGCTAAAGAAGTTGATGAAGTTTGTTGAGGTGTTCATCTTTTGAACTTGTTCATCTTGTTCATCTTGTTCATCTTGTTGTGTGCTCAAGTTGTAAGACAAGCTATAAAGTTGTTGTGAAAGACTTGCACCCATCACCTTCTAGTCTTGTCAATCACTTTTCCCTAATTCAAGGAGCCTTGTTTTGTGGGATTAGTCAACCAAACCTCACTTTCTTGAGTTTGAAAAGGGTGAAATACTACAAGATTTTATTTTTCCCACCAAAACACTTTGCAAACTATAACAAGTTGTGTGAATATTAACACAAAAAAAAAAAAGAACGTGTGGAACCATTGCATGCTGCCACGTCACTATAAGCTCAACTTAGGATATTCTTTGGTTGCTAATTGTTGATCCTTGGTTTCCCTTACTTGGTCCTAGAACTAATTAACAAACTAGTACATTCCTACTAGGTTGTCAACTAGTTCCTTGAACCGTTTGTTCGTGTCAACGATTATTTGAGTGCTTTTATTCGTTTGAATGAATTGCTGATTTTTGACTCTAGTCCGGCAAGAATTCTTTGAGTCTTCAAACAAGAATCCATTCCGGATAAGAGCTTACTCATACCTTAAAAATTTCACGGTTACTAGCCAATTATACAACACTTGTGGAACACGAACTTATGGTGAACTAAAGCGGATAATACCTTGACAATGGAAGGAGCTACGTCTCATAATGTGGATACTAATGCCCTTGATTCAATGAGGGTCACTCTTGAGGCCGTTACCCGGACACTTGAAAGGTTGAATTCGGAATTTGGGGCCGTGAGAGGGGACTTGGCAGCAATAAAGGGGGAAGTGTCGACTATTAGTGGGAGATTAGAACAAGTGGAGAGTCAAAGGAACTCTCGTCCTTCTACTCCTCTACATGTATCTACCAATGGTCAAGATAGGACCTCCTCCGCAACCATCACCCCCGAAACAGTCCACCAAATGCTAAATGCACCCCAAGCTCCACTAAATACCGCAAGCCAAACTACCTATTTTCCTCCAAACTGAGACCCCACTAGACCACTACATTTCCAAGCCCCTCCAATTCCACAAGAGGGATTTGGACGCCAAGTACCTCCACTAAATCCGAACCCTCCATTCCAAGCTCCATTAACCCAAAGACCGCAAATTCCAAATCCTCCGAATCAAAACGGCCAAGGCCGACCAGCCCACTTTGAAGGATACGGTAGAGAGGAGTATGAAGGAGATGGAGCCTTTGATGATGCTTATCTGAGGGAGGAGGAGTTAAGAGGGGGTCGAGGAGAACCTAGGAGATACCGGGGGTATGGAGATAGGGGAAACCGACACCAAGAGAGAGACGTAGGCATCAACACCATCAAGTTGAGCCTACCCATCTTTAAGGGTGAAAGTGACCCCGAGACCTACTTAACTTGGGAATCGGCTTGTGACAAAGTTTTCCAAGTTAATGACATCTCGGAAGAAAAGAAGAGTTTCTACGCTATAGCTCACCTCGAGGTCTATGCTAACACTTGGTGGGAGTATGTTAAACGATTTGGTAATGAATTAGTTGATGGGCAGCCACCACCTTGGTATCGGTTGAGGTATTTGACGAGACAACGATACCTTCCCGAGAGATATCGTCATGAGTTGCTTGCTAGATTATATGGCTTGCGGCAAGGAGGCAAGAGTGTGATGGCCTATTTTGACGAGTTCCAACAACTCATGTTGAAACTTGATCATCGTGGGGAGCAAATCAGTCACGACATCATCCGGTTCAAGTGTGGGTTGAACAAAGAGATCTCCACTCATTTGACCCTTCACCGGTTTGAAACCATTGACGGTATATTCCAAGCGGCCCTTGAGATTGAAAGGGAACTTAAGGAGAGATCATCCTTCAAGGCAAGGGTACAAATCCCCTCGGGTTGGCCCAAAAACAAGGACCAACCCGCCCCTACGAAGCTGCCCGAGTCCAAAACAGTCCCTAAATTCCCTCCGAAACCGGAGGCTCACAAATATCCCAACCCAAAGGGGTTCCAATGCTTCAAGTGCCAAGGTTGGGGGCATAAGGCCAATGAATGTCCGAACCGGCGCAATGTGATCCTACGATAAGGGAAAGTGTACTACCTTGGTGAGGAGGTGGTTTCCGAAAGGGGGGAGGATGAGGCCGAGCCTCAAGATGGAGAGGGAGCTGAAAATGGGCCGAATGATGATGAAGTAGATGGTAGTGAAGATGTCTATCCACAAGAAGGGGAGTGTGTGGTTCCAAACTTTGTGGTTAGACGTGTCATGATTAGTAAGGCGATAGATGACCCGAGTCAAAGGGAAAATCTATTCCATACTAAGTGTCTTGTAAAGGGGAGTGTGTGCACCTTGGTGATTGATAGTGGTAGTTGTACAAATGTTGCGAGCCATGCTATGGTAAATTTCTTGAAGATACCAACTACACTACACACTAATCCTTACAAGCTACAATGGTTGAACGATTGTGGTGAATTAAAGGTCACAAGGCAATGTGTGATTCGGTTTAAGGTGGGAAACTACCACGATGAAGTGCTTTGTGACGTAATCCCAATGCAAGCATGTCACTTGTTGTTAGGTAGACCATGGAAATATGATTGGTCTACTAAACACGATGGGAGGTCCAACCGGTATACGCTTGAGAAGGATGGCCGAAAGGTCACACTTCATCCTCTTTCACCCTCCCAAGTAAATGAGTGGCATCAAAAAATGAGAGAGTTGAAGGGAAAGGGGAAGGAATCAGGAAAGGAAGAAAAGGGGGGGATGCCGTAGGTGAGGAAGTAGGGACATCCGAGGTTGTCCCAACGACAAGGGAGATGGAAAACGTAGTGATGTTGGCTAGGAGGAAAAAACTCTTCGTGGACCATGATGAAAACAAGCCGATGTTACTTTTGACCCATTATTTTAATACTAACCCCACTAATTCTTCCATTTCCCCTTTGATTTCTTGTGTGTTGCAGGAGTATGAAGATGTATTTCCTCAAGAACTTCCGCAAGGATTGCCCCCACTTCGGGGAATTGAGCACCAAATTGATTTGGTGCCGGGTTCACAACTTCCAAGCAAACCGGCCTATAGGAGCAATCCCATGGACACTAAGGAGCTTGAAAGACAAGTTGAGGAGCTTCTCAACAAGGGATACATCAAGGAAAGCATGAGTCCGTGTGCTGTTCCGGTGCTTTTGGTACCGAAGAAGGACGGAACTTGGCGCATGTGCGTCGATTGTAGAGCCATCAACAAAATCACTATAAGGTATCGTCATCCAATCCCTAGACTAGATGATATGTTAGATGAGCTCCACGGATCTTGTTTGTTTTATAAAGTGGACCTTAGGAGTGGCTATCACCAAATTCGCATGCAACCCGGTGATGAGTGGAAGACCGCATTCAAGACCAAATTCGGTCTATATGAGTGGCTGGTCATGCCCTTCGGCCTTACCAATGCTCCTAGCACCTTTATGAGGCTAATGAATCATGTAATGAAGCCTTATATTGGAAAGTTTGTGGTGGTTTACTTTGATGATGTGTTGGTGTATAGTAAATCTATTGATGATCATGTAATGCATTTGAGATGTGTGTTTGATGTGCTCCGAAAGGAGAAGTTGTATGCCAACATGGAGAAGTGTTCTTTTGGTGTTGATAAGGTTATATTCTTGGGTTTTGTCGTGAGCTCAAGGGGTGTGGAAGTGGACGATTCCAAGATAGACTCTATTCGAAGTTGGCCGATATTCCGGTGGAAGGTCAATCTTGTAGGCATTGTCAAGAAACTAAGAACCCTACATCAAGAGAGGACCCTAAGTCTAATGAATATAAACACCAAGTTCTTACGAGGACCAAGAGGCACTCAACGACCTCAAAACCCTTGTTTCTAGCCAAAGAGACAACACAAGTATCCCTCTACTTGTGAGATAATAGGGGCGGCTTCTAAGAGTGGAAGAGAGAGAGAAATGTTTAGTGTTTTTAGGTTACAAAATCAGCATTCAAAAACTCAGAAATAACTCTCTAACATGTTCTATTTATACTACAAACAAAAGGGGTAAAATGACCCATCCGCCCTTGCTTCTTGTGCCAACCTTGAAGAGTAGTTTATTACACATTAAGACCTCTCTTCACACATAAAAACGTTTAGGTCCTTGGTTGGTTCAATCACCAACTCACACACGGCCATTTGCATGAACAAAGCTTGGAGTTTTTGTAATTCCCGAGCTTGGCTTCGTGTGAAAGGCCGTGTACCTGTGGAGGCTGCCCCAACCGTATCAGACACTCCTTAAAATTAATTTCTAGGCTCTAAGATATGGTATAAAACTTTCCTTGGGCACTAGGAAACTACCTTCCCATTCAATAACAGGTTCATTAAGGAAATTAAAGATGACCTTACAGTCCTGACAATGTAAAGAAGTATAGCGCGAATGCAACCAATCCATCCTCAATATGACATCAAAATCAACCATGTCTAACTCTATCATATTTACCAGACTTTCTCTATCACCAAGAGACACCACATAATAGAATCTTCTAGCAACCACACAGTTGCCACCGGTGTAAAAATAAAAAAGGGATAAAAAATACACTCAGTATCGTATCCAAAATGCGCAGCCATAAATGGGATCACATAGGATAGGGTTGAACCCAGATCAAGTAAATATTACACATCACAATAAAAGAGTTTCAACATACCAGTAACGATATCAGGGGATGCAAAAAACTCCTAACGAGTAGTGAGGGCATAAAGACAATTTCGACCAGTGTCGGAGATAGAAGCAGAAGAGCACCTTTTGGTGTTGAAGCTGATGCAGCAGCAATATGAATCTTGTTTTCCGTAGAAGCAACCTTAGAAGAACAATCTCTTTGGATATAACAAATCTGACCATATCTAAAGCACTTGTTCCTCTCTTCTTCACAAACACCACGATACACCTGACCACTGAATCTACTAGGAGAATATAATAGAGATAACTGAGCCCTACTAGCCCGAGACTAAGTACCCCGCACCTTAATAACATTACCACCTTATATATGACTATCACCCAATGACTTTGAGTAAGGAGCGCTAGTCATAGAGTAGGAACCAGAATTACCCTACTTCTTCTTGAACCATTTTCCTCTATCTTAACCACTTTGCTACTGACCTCTACACTGACCCGAGTAGCAAAACTTCTTATTCTACCCCTCCCCAATTTAAATCTACTTCTTTTTCTTTCTTTGGTTTGCTGCATATAAACCACAAGCAAAGAAATATTTATGTTCTTGTTTAACAATACAACCTTACTCTCCATAGTTAAGTCTCAGCACAGCCTAGAAGTGAACTTCCCTATCCTATACCTCATGCTAGTCATGAACACCAGAGCATATCGAGATAGCTGATGGAATTTCAAGGCATACTCATTTACTGGCATCCTATCTTGCCTAATATTTAAGAACTCCTTAGCCTTCGCCTCCATCAACTCCGAAGGAAAAAAATAATCAAGGAAAGCATTAAGGAAGTCAACCCACTAAGTGGACTCTACATTATCACTATTAAGTTGATCCCACTCTTCATACCATTGGTATGCTACATCCTTCAACTAATAAACTGTAAACTCAACACTCTCCACATAAGTAACACTTATTAGACGAAAGATTCGTTCCATCTCATCAATAAAATATTAAGCATCTTCCTAAACTTTAAGACTAGTAAAAAATAGACTCAATCTCATGAACTAACCTAGTCTAGTGAGCTCGAAGGATAAAGCAACAGAAGTAACCCACTCATTCTGAGAGACCACTAACTGAATAAGCAAATAGATCAACTGGAAAAACTCAACATTAGACTTACTAACTTGGGGTGCCTGAGGAGGGACAGGAGGAAATGATGGAGTTCTATCAGGGTAATTAGAAGCAGTGACTATAGATTAGGTCTGATCTTTTGGAGTTGGATGATATCTATCCACGTTGTCCTCAAATGGGATACAAGAGTTTCCATGTTTATCAGATCTTCTTGGAGTCATTTTCTGAAAGGCAGACAAATGATATAGCTCAACAATAGAACAACAAGAAAGGGAAATGGTCCTAAATATCTCGTAGCCTCTCCCTTATAAGTATGAAGCGCTACACACCCATAAATGAGACTCTACTTGACAAAGTTTTGTTAGACACCAAATGAAACTAAATCTAAGCTCTGATACCATTTTTGTCATGACACAAACTAGGGCCTGGCCATGACGGGTATCTCAAGTCTTACGTGGACCTAAGACTACCCCCTACACCTAACTGAGTAAACACAACATTCTCAATATCAAATGAATTTCAAACATATAATAAGATATATTCAAAAGCAATTAATACTTCTATGATTTATTACCAACCATTGACCAAAACAATAGGCCAACACTACCTAAATTAATAGTAATCCAATAAAGCTTTCTAGACACGAACCAAAACTGTATATTAATAAAGTGTCGGGATATGCCTCCGACTATAACAAAAAATAAGTCTAAATAGTCTAAAATATAAAAGACCAAAATATTAAAATATAGTCTCCCGATGTATTGAAGCTCACCACTTTAATTCTAACTCATGAGCTGATCTCGGATCCTAATGATCTTGGGCGTATTTATAAGTCCAAACACCGCTATTTACCCATATTTAGACTTCTTTTGAGAATAAAAAGTGTGCTAATTATATTGAAGTGTGAGTTAAATTTTGTTTCGTGGCTAACCGACATAATTAGAAATATAGGATTAATTTTCCATGGATTTGGAAAAAAATTGGATGCACATAATAAAGAGATGAAAGATCATGTGGATCAAAGTCAAAAACATATGGAGATGCACGAGAGTAAAGAGAAAAGAAAGGAGCTAAGGATTGATGAGAGGAAAGAAAGGAATTGGAGAAAATTTCCAGTGAAATAATGCCATCTCAATGCATCGCGTCGACTGGCAAGATTTGTGCCTAGGAAATATTTAAAGAACAAGTTCTACTGCATCAACGCGATGTCAACGCATTGCATTGATGCATAAGTTTTTTACCTTAGAGAATTCTATGAGTGCAACTTCCAGTGCATCGATGCGATGTCAACGCGTCGCGTCGATGCTTAAACTTTGACACTTAGCAAAATTTTGAGGAAAAAATTTTAGTGACATGACGCAATGTCAACGCATCGCGTCGAGTGGTGAAAATTTTGACTTAGTTTGATTTTCAAAGATGACTTCCAGTGTGGCAATGAGATGTTGACATGATGCGTTAGTTGGACCAACACGATTAGCGATGCGTCGTGTTATGGTTTTAGATCTGGTGTAATTTTTCCAAATATAAAAGAAACACGTGAGGACAATTACAAACACTTTTTGGCAAGCATAGCAACGGTGGAAAAGCATAGAATTCTTCTTTTAGGGATCTTATTATTTCTTTTGAACTTCTTTACTTCAAGACAAATTTATTTATGATTAATTACTTGTTTTTGATGTTTAATTCAAACATGAGTGGCTAAATGCCCTTGTTTTGGGGTTGAGGTCAAGAACATGATTACTCTTTGATATTCATTATAGTAGTTTCTTTTTGGATTATCACCTGAGTTGTTCTTAATTTCTTGAGTTTACTATTTTAATGCCTAGCCGCCATTAGAATAAATTTATATTTCTATGTGAATTCAGGAGGACAATCATAGATTCGAATGAGGAAATTAAGGAGCAAAGTTCTTATCCTTTTATAAAATAAAGAATTTGAATTAGCATCTAGGATAGAGATATACCTAGAAGCCTTGTTTAGTTCAATTGCAAGAAGATTACTTAATGAATCTAGAAGAATTTTTGTATCTCTATGGGAGTTGTAGCTACAATGTTAAATAGATAAAAGATTTTAGGTCGGGAGATCAAGATCGTTGCCTAAACCTTGCGAACCAACAACCCGATAACCAATTAGAACATTATAAGAATAGAGATTTGTATTATTGTTCAAGAAGCCTCAACCCTGGAATTCTTATCATAATTGTTTACAACTATTGCTTGCTTTGCTCTAGTCATAAAATTTTATTTCTTGTTTATTAATTTATAATTTTTATTCTCAAATTTAAAATAATCTTGATACTATACAACACCTAATACTCATTATTTGAAACCTAAAATTAGTTAAATTTTTAGTTGTTTAGTCTTTGTGAAAACAATATCTGATTGTCAAAATCACTATATTACTTGAATGATCACGTGCACTTGCGTATGCGTCTAAGTCACAACAAGTTTTTGGCGCCGTTGTCGGGGACCTAATACAATTAGTAAATTGCTAAATTTTTGGTTTTTGATATTAAGTTTAGGTGTTAACAACTTGATCTTAGAGACTAAATTTTTGCAGGTTTAGCTAAATCCAGGATGGCGAGAGATAAAGAACTAATAGAGCCTTTTGTTAAACCAGAGCAAATATTTCAACAAAGGCGAAAAATGGTTGAACAATGAAATGAATCGGTTGATCCAAATGCTGGGAATGTTCCACCTCCTATCATTCCGGTTATTCCAATTATTCCTGCTCAACAAGCTGCTAGACCTGTTTGTGAGGTGGCAATCCCACTAACAAACTATGTGACAAGTAGTATTCCAAAGCCTGAACTAGGAGGTCAATTTGAATTGAAGCAGAATATGGTGTAATTGCTGAATTCAGTAGGGCAATTTCATGGCCTTTCACATGAAGATCCGCAACAGCATATCGAAACCTTCTTGGGAATTAATGATACATACATTCCTGAAGGGGTAAATTCTGATTATATCAGGTTGACACTTTTTCCCTTCTCTCTAATGGGGGAAGCAAAAAGGTGATTTACATGCAGAACCACCACTCTCAATCACTACAAATGAAGATATAGCTTGGAAGTTTCTTATTCAATTCTTTTCATCTGGGAAGACAGCATGCTTGAGGAGTGAAATCTTGAGTTTTAGATAGAAGGATGGAGAAAATCTCTACCAAGCTTGGGAGAGATTTAAGGGTATGCTCAGAAATTGCCTTCACTATCATCAATCTAATGATGTTCTTGTGTATACTTTCACAGAAGGATTGGAGTCAAACATGAAGATTCTTTTGGATTCAGCAGCAGGTGGACAGGCTCTTGAGAAGACATATGAAGAATTGTACACACTGTTGAATCGGATTTCACAAGGGAACCTGACTAGCATGCAGACTCGAGGAGTACTCCTAAAAAGGTCGCACGGGTATTGAAGGGTAGATCAGTTTACTGCATTACAGGAATAGATCGCAGCCATGCAAATTATATGATTACTCAGCTTAATAATGTAAAGTTAGGTGTTACTCAAACAACAGTAACAGTGAATACAGTCCAACATGCAAATTCTTGGTATGAGGTTTATGGAAGTAGTGAGCATATAGCTGATGCTTGCACGGCTAATCCGGATTCTGTCAACTATATGGGAAATGCAAATCGGCAAGGACAACAAAATTTTGGTAATACTATAATCCCAACTGGAAGAACCATCCCAATTTCTTATATAGTGGAAATCAGGCGTAGAATGCAAATCAATACAAGGGACAAGGGAAACCAAATCCACAGTCATCTCAGAATACTCAGGCGACTACTCAATCTAGCAATATAGAGGAATTAATAAATTAGTTTATGCCTCAATAAGCACAATTTGCAATAGAAATTAAGACTCAACAGGCAAAGTTTGCAGCTGAGTTGAAGCATCAACAATTGCTTATGAGAAATCTAAAGTTGTAGTTAGGTTAAATTGTAGGGGCACAAAATACATGACCTCAAGGAGCATTACCTAGCGATATAGAGACAAATCCCAAGAAGGTAAATGCGGTTACAACAGGAAGTGGGATGTACACTAAGAAGACAGTTCAGGAGCCAGTTAGTCCCACAATTATTGATGACAGTGCTAAAGACAATACCAAAAAAGAAATCAAAGAAAAAATGGCAAGTGATGAAATTCAAGTGGACAAGAAGACTCCCCCTTACCCTTTCCTAAAGGAGAAAGAAAGCACCAAGAGTAGGCAGGTTATAAGAAGTTCTTAGATCTTCTGAAGCAGGTTTAAGTGAATCTTCCTCTTGTTGACATTCTACAAAGTATGCCAAAATATGTAAAATATGTAAAATATTTGAAGGATATAGTTGCAAATAAGAAACGGCTAACCGAGTATGCTACAGTTGCACTTATTCAAGAGTGCACATCCACGATTCAAAATAAATTGCCCATGAAGCTTAAATATTCGGGTATTTTTACCTTGCAGATTACTAATGGACAGATTATTTGTGCACGTGGATTGTGTGACTTGGGAGCTAGCATAAATCTTATGCCCACATCGTGGTACCGAAAGATGGGTCTTGGGTATCTCAAACCCACTTCTATTATTTTGCAGCTGGCGGATAGATCACTTGCAAGGCTGGATGGTATTTTCAAGGATTTTTTGGTGCAAGTAGAGTCATTAATATTTATGATGGATTTTGTAATTCTTGACTTTGAGGCTAATCTTGTGGTTCCATTTATTTTGGGACGACTTTTCTTAGTAACAGGGCAGTCACTAATTGATGTAGTAGCTGGAAATTAACCATGCGAGCTTATGATAAAGAAGAATTCTTTGATGTTTAAAAGTTATTGAAACTACCAGCTATATATAAGGAGTTGTCGTCTATATCGGTTATTGATCGTGTTTCTGATTGGTAGTTGTTGTTGTCTGATGATCCAGTAGAGTGAGCTTTGATAGGTCATGATCTTTATGTAGATGTGGAAGCATTGGAATTGGTCCAAGTTATGAATTTGGTAGTGGTTGAATCGATGAAAATGCCTGTTGAACCATTAAATAGGCCAATTGGTCCATCGCCCAAGCCCTCAGTTGAAGAAGCTCCTAACTTAGAGCTTAAGGTTCTTCCTCCTTATTTATAATATGTTTTTCTTGGTGATCAAGAAACTTTGCCTATTATTTTGTCTATAGGATTAATAGATGTGCAGGTAGAGGAAGCCATAGCAGTCCTAAAGAGGAGAAGAAAGGCGATTGGTTGTTAAATGTCCAATATTAAAGGAATTAATCCAAAATTTTACATGCACAACATTTACATGGAAGAGGGTTATAGACCGAGAGTGTAGCAACAAAGAAGATTGAATCCTGTGATGAAGGACTTGGTCAGAAAAGAAGTAATTAAGTGGTTCGATAGTAGTATTGTCTACCCAATTTTCGATAGCAAATGGGTGAGTCCAGTGCACTGTGTATCAAAAAAAGAAGGGATGACTGTGGTAATGAATGATGATAATTAGTTGATCCCCAGACACATGGTAACCGGTTAGAGGATCTGTGCTGACTATCGGATGTTGAATGAAGCAACTCGTAAAGATCACAATACGATTCTTTTCATTAACCAAATACTGGATAGATTAGCGGGACTAGAATAATATTGTATTTTGGATTGGTACTCCGCTATAATCAGATAATCATTGCACCGAAAGACCAGGAGAACACCACTTTCACTTGTCCCTATGGCACATACGTTTTTAGACACATGCCTTTTATCCTATGCAATGCACCTGCTACCTTTCAGAGATGTATGATGGCGATATTTTCTGACATTGTTAAAGACTTTATGGAGGTATTCTGGATGATTTCTTTGTGTATGGTAATTCTTTTGATAAGTGCTTGCAGAATCTTGAAAGAGTCCTAGCTCGATGAGAAGAGACAAACTTAGTGTTGAATTGGGAAAAGTGCCACTTTATGGTTAAGAAAGGAATTTTCCTAGGCCATAAATTTTCATGCAAAGTACTCTAAGTGGACAACGAAAAGGTTGAAGTGATTGAAAAGTTTCCACATCCAGTCACAGTCAAAGGAGAGCGGAGCTTTCTCGGACATATAGGTTTCTATAGGTAATTCATTCAGGATTTTTCAAAGATTGCAAGCCCCATGTGAAAATTATTGGAGAAAGAAGCTAAGTTTGAGTTCGAGGCTAATTGCCATGAAGCTTTTGAAAAACTAAAGAAGAGGTTGACTGAAGCACGTATTTTGATCGCACCAAATTGGGAGTTACCTTTTGAACTGATGTGTGATGCTAGTAACATTATTCTGGGAGCAGTTTTGGGTTAGAGAAGATATAAGGTATTTTTCTCAATCTACAATGCTAGCAAAGTGTTGAATGATTCTCAAGTTAATTATATGGTTATGGAGAAATAAATGCTGGCAGCGGTGTATGCATTGACAAGTTTAGATCTTATTTAGTTAGCACTAAGGTCATTGTTCATATTGACCATGCTGCTATTAAGTATCTTGTGAACAAGAAGGATTCAAAACCTCGACTGGTTAGGTGGATTCTGTTACTACAAGAATTTGATCTTGAGGTTCAAGATCGGAAGGGAGATGAAAATTAAGTTGCTGACCACTTATCACGGCTGGAAAGTCGAAACCATATTGTTGATGATTCTTTTAGTATTAAGGAAGAGTTTCCTGATGAAAAGTTGTTGTCTTTAAATGCAATTGAGTTCCCATGGTATGCTGATATTATGAATTTGATAGCTTGTCAGGTGTACCCTCCTGATGCCACCATACAATAAAGAGATAAATTGCTTCATGATTCACATGCCTATATTTGGGATGAATCGTATCTCTTTAAGCAGGGTCCAGGTGGAGTCATTCGTAGGTGTATCCCAGAGACTGAATTTTCAAAGGTGGTTGAAAATTGACACTCATCTCCTTATGGTGGACACCATGGGGGTGAGAGGACTACTAGAAAAGTGTTGCAATCAGGTTTTTTCTGGCCTACATTATTTAGGGACGCATTTGCTTTTTTGAAAAATTATGATCAATGTCAAAGGTTGGGTACTATATCTAGGAGTCATGAGATGCCCCTCAATAATGTTTTAGAAGTTGAAGTCTTTGATGGTTGGGGGATCGATTTCATGGGCCCATTCCCACCTTCAAAAGAAAATCTCTATATTCTTGTAGCGGTTGACTACGTCTCTAAATGGGTGGAAGTTGTAGCTAGTCCAACTAATGATGCAAGAGTTGTGCTGAAATTTGTAAAGAAGAACATATTTTCCAATTTGGTACACCTAGGGCGATAATTAATGATGGAGGTACGCACTTTATCAATGCTTGGTTCAAAAATCTTCTTGCTAAATATAGTGTTAGGCACAAGGTTGCTACTGCATACCATCCCCAAACTAGTGGATAAGTTGAGGTGTCCAATCGGGAGATTAACCAAATACTTTAGAAGACTGTGAATGGGTAGCAAAAAGATAGGGCTAAAAAGTTGGATGATGCACTTTGGGCGTACCGGACAGCTTACAAGACGTCTATTAGGATGTCCCCTTATCGTTTGGTTTATGATAAAGTATGACATTTGCCTGTGGAGCAAGAATATCAAGCATATTTAGCCATGAAAAAGCTAAATCTTGAGATAACTGCTATAGGAGAAAGACAATTATTACAGCTGAATGAGCTTGATGAGTTTAGGCTTCACGCCTATGAAAATTCCAAACTATACAAGGAGAAAACCAAGAGATGGAAAAATAAAAAAATTAAAGAGAGAGTATTTGAACTGGGATAACTTGTTTTATTGTTCAATTCAAGGCTTAAGTTGTTCCCTAGTAAATTGTGATCGAAATTGTCTGGACCTTTTGAGGTGGTGAGAATGACACCTCATGGAGCTGTGGAGCTGTGGAATAAAGAGAAGAAAGAGAAGTTCCTTGTGAATGGACAGTGTGTAAAACATTATTGGGCTGATCATCTGGATAAGCATAAGGAGTCCATCACCTTTACTGAGGGGTAGGACTGAGTTAAGTCGTGCCATGACGTAAAATAAGGCGCTGTGTGGGAGGCAACCCATGATAGGTAGTTTAATTTTAAGTAGTTGAAGAACAAAAGAAAAATACAAAAAGATGAGTCATGCCACGACCAAAAATAAGGCACTTGGTGGGAGGTAACCCACTTTTACTTACTTGATTTTGTTGTTTTTAATTAATGTGCAGGAATGAGAAATTTGGTGGATATAAAAAAGAAGAGAAGATGGTAAACATGGGCTTTTGAGTAAGTAAATAGTTGTTACATGGTGAGAAAAAGGAAAAGATGCATTAGGTATCAAAAATTTAGCCTTAGAAATGTGTTTGGATGCAATTTCCAGAGGACCGACGCTATCTTGGCACATCACGTCGATGGTCATAAATTCCAAAATTAGAAAAAAATTTCAAGGCTATTTCCAATAAACCGATGTGATTCTGACATGTCGCGTTGGTCCATCAACGCGTTTCTCATCACGCCGCTTCGGTTGTCATGTAGGCTACACTTAGATTAGTTATTTGATGTAACTTCCAGAGAATCGATGCAAACTTGATGCGTCGCGTTGATTCTGCAATGCAATTCCTGACGCATCGCATTTCTTGTACCCAGTGGTGAAAAATTTTAAACCTAATTTATTCCTCTATAAATACCTTGCCTTAACCATTTCCCTTCTACTACCTACCCTAACTGCGCCGCCCTATTTTTCTCCAAAGCCTTTACTTGCTCCCTTTATAATTTTGTCAATTTTGAGCAACAACAACAAGTTCTTAACTGCATCTTCAATCTTGTTAACTAAGACTAGGTAAGTTTTGATTATATTTTATGTTTAAGTCTTATGAATCCATGTGCTTTACTATTGTTATAAATTTTGAGTTCCGCGAATTTGATTTAAACAATAGGGAAATATTCCAGGGTTGGGTTTAATTAATTTGAACTTTCATTAAATGTTAATTGTCAAAATTTTGTGAGAACCTTAGGAGGTGATGATGACATGTTGTTGTGGGTTTGATATTTCTCATGTGGGAAATAAGTGTATTCTGAAATAGAAATCATGGTTTTACTGATTTGGTTGCTCTAAGGTTTGAGATATAAATTGATTGACAATTGCGTGTTTTGCTATACTTTGTGTTGAAATTCAATAAATTAGGAGTTGCTTGATTCACCATATAATAGCAACTAAGTGTGAGGTGGATCTCTATTTAACACCACCTTAGAGGTAGCTGCTACGAAATTCCTTGACTGAAGTGTAATTTAAGTGAGCAATGAGAATTATCTGAATTGCCATAACAGTGACATGTTGTGCTATGTTGTGCTATCTGGTATGCTAGTGACTTAACCCTATTTAGCATACCAGTACATTCAAAGTACTGACAACATACTCATTTCTTGTGCTATGTTGTCTCATATCATAGGTTTGGATGCTCAAATTCCTGACCACACTTAGACACTTTAGTGTATCCACAATAATAGCAATGGTGAGTCCTCATATTCTTAGGACCATTTATGTTTGTTTTAATTCAATTAAATAGTCGGTTGGAATTAGTTGGAGACCCGTCCCATTAACTCTACAGTCAGTCAATTATAGGCTTTTGGATATTTCCACTTAGTTATTCAGTTATCAGATGTTATTGACACTCTTACAGATATTATTTTCAGACAGATGTTTTTAGTATTTTGATTTCGTATTGTTTTCATATTTTAAACCTTATGATATTTTCAGCTAAGTTTTGCATATGCTCTTTGTTATTTTATATAGTGCTCACGGCAAGTACCAGTATGGGTTATCTTCTGGTCCTTCGAGGCTGTAGGAACAATGTGACGCCTAGGGTGTACTCTCGGCGCATTACAAACTTGGTATTAGAGCCTAAGGTTTTAAAATGTCCTAGGAAGTCTAAAAGCCGCATTGAGTAGACTCTTGTGCATGGGTGTGAAGCACGCCACACTTATGAGCAAGAAGCTACAAGATGTTTTAGGAAAGATTTCCCTTCTTTCAGTGTCTATGTCATACAATTGAGCATGAGCTCAATTTAAACACTCTTTCTAATCTAATTTCCTTTCCGTTTAAAGAACATGCCTCCCAGAAAGACTAATCAAAGGAAAAACGGAATGATCCCGCACCTCTACCTATTCAGGAAGATCCCTTAAATGAGCTTGTCTCTCATGCCGAATTTTGAGAGGCATTCACTACCTTAGTTCACTTAGTAGAAGCCTATAATAATCAGTCGGCTGTTATTCCAGTTGTTCTAGTAGCAAATACTATTGCATCTAGGATTTGGGACTTCACCCGTATTAATCCTCCTCTGTTTTTTATATCTAAGTCTAATGAGGATCCACAGGAATTCTACGACATGGTTCAGAAGGTAACTGATATTATGGGTGTGACCTATAGTAAGTGTGCAGAGTTGGGTGCTTACCAGTTATAGGATGTTGCTCACACCTGGTATAAGGTAGTGGAAAGGAAATAGAGGGGCAGATACAGGACTTGTTGAATGGGAGGAGTTTACTTCAGCTTTTCTAGATAGGTTCTTTCCCTTGGAATTAAGAGAAGCTAAGGTGAAGGCATTTATTAATCTGAGGTAGTGGAACATGAGTATGAAATAGTATTCTCTTAAGTTTACTTGGCTATCCAGTTATGCTCCTAATGTTGTGTCTAATGACAGGTCTAGGATGAGTAAGTTTGTCTCAGGTGTAGCTGATAGCGTGGTCAAGGAAAGTAGGACCGCGATATTAATTAAGGAGATGGACTTGTCTAGGTTAATGGTCCACACTCAATAGATCAAATAACATAAGTGTAAGGGAAGAGAGAGGGAGAATAAGAGGGCCAGAATAGGTAGCTTTAGTTTTGCTTAGTTGAGATTGGAGGGTGGTAACCATCCTCAATTCCATCAAAAATCTTTAGCCACAGCTCTATCTTCAGCTACTGTTCCAGCACCAAAGCTTAGAAATAATAATTGGGATAGGGAGCCAGACCCTAAACACCATGGAAGTGTGATGAGTGGTTGCACAAATCCTCTTTGCTAGAAATGTAGTAGAAACCATCAGGGTGTGTGTAGAGTTAGTAGTGATGTATACTTTAGGTATGGAAATCCAATCCATAGGATTAGGGATTTCCTAAAGAGTGGTCAGTAGGGTCAGTCAGTCGTCCCCCAGTTCCATCAGGTTGCCCAACTCAGCAGGACACTGCTTTCAGTGCCACCAGTGGCCAGCGCCCAAATAGATTTTATGCACTTCAGTCCCGATAGGATCCAAAAAAATTTCATGATGTGGTTAGCGGTACATTACAAGTCTTTCATTTATATGTTTATGATTTATTAGACCCCAAAGCTTTTCTTTCTTTTGTAACTCACTACATAGATATTAATTTCAGTGTCATTCCTAGGACTTTAGAAGATTCCTTCTTAGTGTCTACCCCAGTAGGTGTCTCTATTGTAGCCAGGCAGGTATATAGGAACTGTCCAGTCATAATATCTCAGAAAGTCACTTGAGTCAATCTTGTGGAATTAGTGATGATTAATTTTGATGTCACTCTCGGCATGGATTGGCTCCACTCATGCTATGCTTAAGTTGATTGAAGAAATAGAGTTGTTTATTTTCAATTTTCAAATGAACCAGTCTTTGATAGAAGGTTAGTGCTTCAATATTTAGGGGTCAGCTTGTTTCCTATCTTAGAGAGAGGAAAATGATATCCAAGGGGTGTGTTTACCATCTTGTTCAAGTTAAAGACTCTATTTCAGAGACTCCAAATCTTGAGTTAGTTTTATTAGTAAGGAAATTTCCAGATGTGTTCCCTGAAGATCTTCCTGGAGTTCCTCATGAAAGAGAAATTAACTTCGAAATAGACCTACTTCCAGATACCTAGCCTATCTCTATTTTGCCATACAGAATGGCACTAGCAGAACACAAAGAGTTGAATGAACAATTGAGATACCTTTTATAAAAAGGATTCATTAAGTCCAGTGTTTCCCCATGGGGCGCTGCAGTCTTTTTCGTGTGAAAGAAAGATGGTTCTCTTCGTATGTGTATCAATTACCGTTAGTTAAACAAAGTTACAATAAATAATAAATACCCACTTCCCAAAATTGATAACTTGTTTGAACAACTTTAGGGTGTCAGTTACTTCTCTAAGATAGACCATAGATCCGGCTATCATTAGCTCAGAGTCAGAGAATGCGATATTCCAAAAATAGCTTTCAGAACTCGGTATGGTCACTTCAAATGTCTAGTCATGTTTTTTGGTCTTACTAATGCCCCAACAACTTTCATGGACTTGATGAACAGGGTGTTTAAACAGAACTTAGACATATTCGTCATAGTCTTCATTGACGATATTCTAGTTTATTCCCATAATGAAAATGATCATGCAGACCACCTTAGAATTGTATTACAGACTCTTAGAGCTCATAAGTCATTTGCCAAGTTTAGTATGTGTAAGTTTTGGCTAAGATTAGTAGCTATCCTTGGCCATATTATTTCCGTTAATGGAATTAGATTTTACCCTCAAAAGACCAAAGTGTAAGAAACTGGCCCAGACCCATCTCTCTTTTAGACATTAGGAGTTTCTTGGGTTTGGCTGGATATTACCGATGGTTTGTTAAAGGGTTTTGATCCATTGCATCCCCCATGTCTAGACTGACTCAGAAGAACGTCAAGTTTATGTGGTTAAATTCTTACGAGAAGAGTTTTTAGGAGTTAAAGACTCGACTCACCTCAGCCCCAGTTTTAACGTTACCAGATAGTTCATACGAGTTTGTTATGTACTGCGATGCTTCCAAATTTGGTTTTGGTTGTGTATTGATGCAGAGAGGTAAGTTCATAGACTATGCCTCTAGACAACTTAAGCCTCATTCGAATAATTAACCTACCCATGATCTTGAATTAGTAATGATTGTATTTGGCTTGAAAATTTAGAGGCATTATCTGTATGAAGTGCATGTTGATGTGTTCACGGATCACAAGAGTTTACAATACATGTTTTGGAAGAGAGTTGAATCTTCATTAGAGAAGGTGGTTATAATTGCTGAAAGAATATGATGTGAGTGTTTTGTATCATTCAGTCAAGGCAATGTAGTGGCAGATGCCCTTAGTATATTGTCTATGGGTAGTATTGCGCATGTTGAGAATGATAGGAGGAAGTTGACTCAGGAGGTTCATCAACTTGCCAGATTAGGTATTCATTTGGTATACTCAACTGAGGGTAGTATATGGGTTCAAAATAGTTCGAAATGTTCCTTAGTTGTCAAAGTGAAAGAAAAGCAAGATAGGGATCCTAGTCTAGTTAAGTTGAAAGATTCAGTCAGAGATTAGAAGGTAAAGGTTTTCTCCCAAGGGGGAGATGGTATGCTGTGTTGACAGGGTAGACTGTGTGTGCCATGTGTAGATGGCTTGAGGTAGCGGGTCCTTGCAGAAGTGCAAGGTGCACATTACTCAATTCATCCAGAGGCCACTAAGATGTACCACGATTTGCGAGAAATCTATAGGTGGAGTGTGATGAAGATGGAAGTTGCAGAGTTTGTAGCTAAGTGCTCTAATTTTCCACAGGTCAAGGTTGAGCCCCAAAAGCCTATTGGTTCTATGTTGGAGTTTTGTATTCCTACTTGGAAGTGGAAAGAGGTAAACATGGATTTTGTGACAGGGTTGCCTCGCTCACGTCGCCAACATGATTTAATTTGGGTTATTATTGACACAGTGACCAAATCAGCCCATTTCTTGCCTGTCCATACCTCTTATTCAGCCGAGGAATATGCCAAGCTTTATATTAAAGAGTTAGTTAGATTGCATGGAGTCCCATTGTCCATCATTTTAGATAGGGGTACTCAGTTCACCTCTCAGTTCAGTATGGATTTTCAGAAGGGCCTTAGTACCCAAGTTTTTCTCATTACATCCTTTCACCCTCAGACAAATGGTCAGGTAGAGAAGAGCATTCAGAACTTAGAAGATATTTTGAGAGTGTGTGTTATTAATTTTAAGGGTAGTTGGGATGACCTATTGCCTTTGAGTGAGTTCACGTATAATAACAGCTATCACTCTAGTATTCAGATAGCCCCATTTGAGGCTCTTTATGAAAGGAGGTGTAGATATCCTATCAGTTGGTTTAAGGTAGGGGAGACCACGTTGATAGGCCCAGATTCAGTATTTAATACAGTGGAGAAAGTTCAGCTAATCAGAGAAAAACTTAAGATAGCCCAAAGCTAATAAAAGTCCTATGCAGATGTGAGGAGGAGAGACATTGATTTTGAGGTTAGTGACTTATTTTATTTGTGAATCTCTCCCATGAAGGGAAAGAAGAGATTTGACAAAAAGAGGAATCTCAGTCCCTGATATGTAGGCCTTTATAGGATCTTGAGTCATTGTGAAAAGGTAGCTTATGAGCTTGAGTTGCCGGCAGAGTTGGCATTAGTCCATGCAGTGTTCCACGTGTCCTTGTTAAAGAAGTGTATTGGTGACCCAACGGTTATAGTCCCCTTAGAAAGTGTAGATGTTTGAAACATTCTCTCTTATGAAGAAGTCCCAGTCGAAAGTCTTGACCATCAAATTCGCAGACTAAGGAACAAAGAAGTTCCCTTAGTCAAAGTCCTTTCGTGAAACAAGTCTATTGAGGGAGCCACTTGGGAAGCAGAAACAGACATGTGAACCAAGTACCCCCATCTTTTCTCCAAAAAGTCAGACTCAGCCTAAGGTAACAGTCTTTCTTAGATTTATTCTACTTTATACTCAGTTCCAGCTGCATATCATTCTCATGTCATTCATACATTTACGAATCAGTTCAGCCATGTGTCATGTTTCAAGATTCAGTCATATTTTAGTTGTGCATGTCAGTATATAACCTCGGTCAATAATTATTCTCATCTTAACCAATCTCATTCGAGGATAAATGTTCCCAAGGGGGAGATATTGTAATACCCCGTGTGTTTTTAGCTTAATTCAGCTCTTAGTACTTGCTTACGACACTTAGAACCTGTTTTTAGCTTAATTCAGCTCTTATTACTTGCTTAAGACACTTAGAACCTAAAATAAAACTAAGTGTTGAGACTTAGTCATTTCTAAAACTCCTAAACTTCGATGATTTTGTTCTCGACCTTCCCGTCCTTAGAATGTCAATTTTAAAGTTGATTCATGATGGGGGTTGTCAAAGGTACATCTAGGGTGAGTTTCAGAATTTTTTTGGGCAAGCGTAAGGACTTATTTGGAAGTCCAAAACAATAGCTGCATTTGATTAGCGTGTGACGCACGCTCCAGTCCACCCCTATGGAGCATGCTAGAGAGCATGTGGCACACTCTCTATTCTGTAGCTCCAGATCATGCAACACACGCTCCATAGCACGCTCTTAATTTTTTCTGCTTTTGATTCCACGTATTGGAGAACAATAAAGTTTTTTTTCTCACATCAAAACCATCCTAAACACATAATTTTAGCCTCAAGAAACCCACCAAGAACTTCATGAATTCTTCAAGAAAGGTATGTTAGATGTTGATTCATGGACCCTTTTTATCTATGTAGTTCAAGAACCCTATTTTCAAGTTCAATTATGATATTAACATATATTTATGAATTTTATCTATGAACTTCCATGAATTTTGACTTTATACCATGTTTACAAGTGTTTTTCATTGGGATTAGTTCATGACATGTTTGAAGAATTAAAAATTCATGTTGAAATCCCTAACCCATGATTTTAGTATTGAATTTATGTTACTATCATGTGTATTAAACCAATTCCATGCTTTAACTCACGACCCCCATGCATTTGATGAAATGCCTCATTGATGAATTTTGAACAATGACTATTTATAATGTTCTCCAAGTTGTATTTAGGTTTCAAATGCTCTCATATCTTCTTATTGATATTACTATTGAGTCTTGGGGGTTATGAATACCCAAAAACTTAGCTGTTTACTTAGTCACATACCTGAAATATCAAGCATCACAGATATTTTAACTCTAGAGCCCTTAGATGATCAACTTAATGAAACCCTCGCTTGACTTGCTTGAGGGAATTTAGAGAGCATTTTGGAGTGTTTCAAATTTTACTTAAGATTTTTTTAAGCACTACTTACACCCTAAAGTGGTTATAAGATTTGAGTTTCATTTTGGGTCAGAGGGGAAATATCCAAAATTCTATTAACTTAGAAGCTAAAAAAGTTCCTCCATTGACTACGGATCAACCATTGACTCATATCCACTCCTTATGACTAATTACCACGAGTCATAACCAAGAAAGAACCACCAAGTCACCATAGAGTATTGACCTTATGACTCAATGACATAACTCGTAATGGCACCCAACAACTCGTAGGCTCCAGTCATAGCCAACATAGAACCCAAATTGGGGTATTTAATGAACACCCTATGATTTACATCTAATGACTCATAACAAATTCTTATGTCTCTTACTGAGCCACTCATATATAGAGAAAAATTTAGCCACAAACTTATTAATTTGGTTATGACTTGTCCCAATGACCCATCAAGACACCTTACTACTCATAGGCTAAGTTGTAGTCAAGGCCATGAGTGCTAAATTTTCAAGAATTTTGAAGAACCAAAAACCCGAGGCGTTATACCTATATTATTGCATTGCATAAAAGGTTAAATGTAAGAATGGTTTTGAAAGCCTTGTAGGTTTTGTTTTTTATATTAAATTAGAATCTCAGGGGTCGATTTATTTCCTTGAGTTAATTTGATAACTAAAAAGAGGTTGAGGCATTCCCTAAATTTGATTTAATGAACAAAAGGGGTTGTGGTATTCCCCCACATTGATCTTAATGACCATGTGCATATTTCATACCATTGATATTTATTTGTATCCTAGATTGATGTAGGGTGGGGGCATTTCTTGGCCTTTCTTGGTGCCTCTGGTTCAGGTGGCTAACACGTACTAGGGCCCTTTCAGCAAGAGAAGCTAGACCCATATAGCCCTTGAGTGTCTTTTATGATGGTTAAGCTATATAGTATAGGCTAATGTTTTACTTGCATACTGAGCCTTGTTCCCTATCCTAGCATATTATATTAAAACACCTTTGCTATAGACCCTTACAAAATTGCCTAAGTTGGAGTTTTTGGACCACATATGACTAGGACATACTAGTTGTATGATAGGGTACGGGTCATGTGACCCAGTAGTATATTTTCTAGTGTTGGGTGGTTGAGTATATAGAATGGGTATGACTAGGTAGGTACGATTTGTATGGTTGGTGATGGGTTGCTAGGTTAGATTTTTCTTTACTTAATCTAAAACTTAGCAACTTAACTTGGATCTAAGTACGAGTGGCTCACCATGTGTCGTGAGGATACGGTACGAGTCGTGTAGTCCAACTTGTATATTGAACAGTGTTCAACCCCTTATGATTATGTTATTGGTATGGGTTAAGGGTACTAGTCATAAGCTTGGGTATGAGTTTTCCTTAGTAGTCATATGTTGGACAGTGCTGGGGGCCAAGGATGCCTAGGGTACGAGTGATGGGTACCACTCGTATGGTAGGGTACAATTGGAGATTGTTGGTCATACCTTCCTGCAGGAAAATTTTATAGTTTAAGTTGGGGTATTCTGGACATTTCTCCTTATAGCTCCTTGGGACCCCATGACTTAAAACACCTTTGGGGATTTATTAACTTATTTGAAATCAATCAAACACTCTTAACTCTCTCCAATCTCTCTCATGGCTCTTAGGTCAAGAAAGGCTAGAGTTTCATCAATAGGATTAATTTGGGGCTTGCAAAGACTGGTTTCTCTCTATCTTCTTCATAATCTAAGGCATGTTACTCCTCACTCATTGTTATATCCAATTAAAGACATATTTTGTTAATTTTTCTCATGGCATAAATCGTGATAATGTTTGGGTTTTTAATTATTCTATGGGGGTTTGGGTTATAATGGTTGGTTATGATTTTACCATGTCTTTTACATATGGTTTTCATAACATAATCTTGGGTGGTTGCATGTAAATGGTTAATTGATGCTTGGTTTTGGTTTTGGAAACTATATTCCCTCAATGTGTTTGATAAAATGCCTAAGAGAATGTTCTTGCTACATAGTTGAACTTTTTATGAAACTATTGCATGGTTTAACTTGGTAATGAAACTTAACTTAGTTTGGATGGTTTTAAAAGGTTAAATGGTAAGGTCTTGGTGTTCATAGATTTTTTTAATTGAATGCCTTGTGGGTTACATGGGAATCCCCTAAGTAAACTTAATAATAATGTAATCTATGGGTATATGGGAATCCCTTTGCTTCATTTATAAGGTTGGTTAAGGACATTGCTTTCAAGCTATAGTCTGTATGACGATACCACTATTTATACCCTGGGTTAATTATAAATGGAATGTTGGGTTGGTTTTCTGCTAATGGTTTTAATTGGGCAATAATGGTGGGGTATGATAGCTAATCGTGAAGATGTGAGTCCAATGGACGAACATTGAAAACTCATATTTACCGACATGAGGATTATTCATGGCGACCGTTTATGATACTTATGGGGTATACGGGCATCCCCTAAGTTACACTAGTATATATGCATAATGGAGAGTGAAGGGTACACTGGAATCCCCTACTCCTGTACTATCTTCAATTCATGCAGCTATATATATATCGAGGCCTGTTTGGGTGGTAACACAGGACCTATATAGCTCGTGGGTGGTTCTAGGATAGTTAAGCTACACATACCCAGGTTAAAGGTTTTAATTGCATGTTAAATACAACCCCCTTATCGACATGGATATATATATATATGTGTGTGTATGGTTGTTTACTTAGTTTTAAAGGTCGGTAATATTTTATTCTTATCCTAAGTGCATGCTAGCAATCATCCATTAAACCGTCTTTGGGAACTGTATCCCCATGCAATGTAGGAACCAACTATTTTATTCCTCCTACTCAGTGATCAAATTTGGGATCGGTTGTTGGATTGAAGTGGTGAGTTTGCATATTTTGGAAGTATCCATTTTATGTCATGGATGTCTTTACATACTTTAGTCATTTTATAGACTATGGTTTGGCTATGGTTGGGGGTGTGTCCCGACCAAATATAGTTTTACTTTTGGATCGAGGCTTTGTGGAACTACTATGGGTTGGTATGGGCGGTGTTGATATTGGTGTAAGCCTTGGCATTGGTATTGGTGTTATGTCTGATAACATTTGACTGTATTTATGATTTTACCATCCTATTATGGTATGGATGTGGACTTGGTTATTATTTTGGGTTGATTATGGTTGTTGGTTTCGCATTGGATGACTTGACTTGTTCGGATTGGTCACGGTCGTGAACCTATCCTAAAGTCTTTGAGTTTCAAATACTCTATCATGTTATATATTCAGAATTCATTAGACTCAAGGTATGTGCTTGGAGATTGGGTTGGGTATCAGGGGTAGTCCCTGGTCCATGGTTGGACTTGGGATTTCTATTATGACAAGGCTTCGGGTTGGGTCCCATCAAGTTTGTATCAGAGCTTTAAGCTCATGGTCAATTGGGAGTCCACAAAGACATGTCGAGTAGAGTCTCTTTTAAGGGTGTGTAATGCTCCAAACTCAAAAGAGAGAGGCTATAAGGCATTTAGGAATGTTTCACTTTTTTGTGTTCTATTTTCAAGCTTGGAGTCTAAGTCATAGAATCATCTCTAATTCCTATTTGTTCACTTTTCATATCACGCCTCGATGATCTAAGACGCACAAAAACTTCTCTGTCCCAACTGGGGATGATGTTGATAAGACATGCTCTACTTAGGGAATCCATAATCGGTCTAGGTGCCTAGTCCCTAAATTTTCTGTAGTTCCACCAGTCCCCTCTAGTCCTCCTCAGGCTCCTAGGACAACGTGACAAATGTTAAGTTTTGCTAGCCAATTCATATGGTTGCTCAATTTGTAGCTTCTCAGGCTAAGCATGGTGCATCTGGTATTCAATCTTCAGAGGCTACAAAGGTTGGATAGTTTATGAGGTTGAGTCCTTCAACTTTCATTGGTGGTAAGATGAAGGAGGATCCTCAGGGTTTTCTGGATGACCTAGAAATAATCTTTAGGGTGATGCATGTCATGAATGTGGAAGGGGTGGATTTTCCTGCCTACCAACTAAAAGATGTAGCGTACCAATGGTATGAGAATGGAATAGAAAGCAGTGATGTTTAGGAGTCATCTTTGTGGGAGAATTTTTCTAATGCATTTCTATATTGCTTCTTTCCTTAGGAGTTAAGGGAAGAAAAAATAGAGGAATTTGTTAATCTGAAGCAGGGGAAGATGTCGTTCAAGGTGTATGCCTTAAAATTTCACCAGTTGTCTTGGTATACTCCAGAGATGGTGTTTGATATGAGTGCCCGAATAAGGAAGTTTGCTTCAAGACTGACTCGTGAGTTAATCCTTGAAATCAAGACTGCATTGCTAATCAACAACATAGATATATCTAGGTTGGTTGTTCATATACAATAAGTAGAGGGGGAAAAGAGAAAAATCGCTAAAATAGGGGAGAGGTAGGGAAAGAAGTTTAGGTTCTCTGGGCAGGGTGGTTGCCAATAACAAAGTGGTATATATTAGGGTAAGTGGAAAAATAGGAAGTAAGGGAGTTTTAGTTCTTTCTCTATAGCTAGTGCTCCATAATCTAAGCCATCAAGAGACAAGCATCAGTAGGGTTGCGACATCTTTAGGGAACAGGGTGCCTAATCTCAGACTAGTAGGGCTCAAGTCAGCTTTATTATGTCCTTATTTTAGGTTTTGTAGTCAGTTACATTAGGGTTTTTGTGATGAAAAAAGGGACAGATGCTTCAAATGTGGTAAGCCAAGTCATATCCTTACAAACTATCTAGTTAGTAAGGTTGTTTCAGGAGCGAACAAGGTTTTGGTTTACTCTTCATTTGCTCCTGCACCATAAGGTGTTGCTTCTGCATCTTCTTCTGCTTCTGGTACTGGCACTGGCTGGAATCAATTATATGTATTGCATCTCGGCAGAAGTCTGAGGCATCACCTGATATCGTGACTAGTATGTTACGAGTATTTTCTCATGACGTGTATTGTTTACTTGATCCGAGATCCACACTTTCCTATGTGACCCTATTTGTGGCATTGTATTTTGGTTTTATACTGAGGTTATTTTGGATCCTTTTTCTATTTCTACTCTGGTAGCTGACTCTGTGATTGCTAAAATAGTTTATAGGGGGTGTGTCGTATCTATTAGTAGTAAAGAGAGTTTGGTGGATTTGTATGAATTAGATATGGTGGATTTTGATGTTATTCTAGGTATGGATTTGTTACACTCATGTTATGTATGTTTAGACTGTCGTACCTATAAGGTTGACTTTAAATTCCCAGATGAGGTAATTATTGAGTGTAAGGGTGGTTCCCTAGCTCCTAAGTAGAAGTTTATATCATATCTTAGTGCTCAGAGATTAATCTCCAAAGGGTGTCTCTATTATCTAGTCTGTGTTAAGGATTCTACTCGGATGGTCCTTCTTTGCATTCAGTTCTAATGGTGAATGAGTTTCCTAAGGTCTTTCCTGATGACCTTCTTGGTGTTCCTCCAGATAGGGAGATTGAGTTTGGGATTTATCTTATTCTGGAAACTCATCCAATTTTTATTCCCCCTTATAGAATGGCTCCAATTGAGTTGAAAGGGCTTAAGGAGAAACTTAAGAATCATTTGGATAAGGGTTTCATCCATCTTAGTGTGACCCCATGGGGTGCGTTGGTGTTATTCATGCGTAAGAAGGATGGTTCCCTTCAGATGTGCATTGACTATCGCCAGTTGAATAAAGTGACAGTTATAAATAAGTATCCTCTTCCAATGATAGACGACTTGTTTGATCAGTTGCAAATTGTTATGTTCTTATCCAAAATTGATCTTTGGTTCTGATACGGTTGGGGCAGCCTCCACAGGTACACGGTCTTTCACACGAAGCCAAGCTCGGGAATTACAAGAACTCCAAGCTTTGTTCATGCAAATGGCCGTGTGTGAGTTGGTGATTGAACCAACCAAGGACCTAAACGTTTTTATGTGTGAAGAGAGGTCTTAATGTGTAATAAACTACTCTTCAAGGTTGGCACAAGAAGCAAGGGAGGATGGGTCATTTTACCCCTTTTGTTTGTAGTATAAATAGAACATGTTGGAGAGTTATTCCTTAGTTTTTGAATGCTGATTTTGTAACCTAAAAACACTAAACATTTCTCTCTCTCTTCCACTCTTAGAAGCCGTCCCTATTATCTCACAAGTAGAGGGATACTTGTGTTGTCTCTTTGGCTAGAAACAAGGGTTTTGAGGTCGTTGAGTGCCTCTTGGTCCTCGTAAGAACTTGGTGTTTATATTCATTAGACTTAGGGTCCTCTCTTGATGTAGGGTTCTTAGTTTCTTGAATGTTATATGTCAAGTTATCTATCTTTCTTTATCTTGTTGTTGTTGTTGATTTTGTTATCTTAAAGTCTAGTGAAGCCGTGTGAGGCTCTTTTCGATTCACTAGCATTGTTATCTATCTTGTTGTTCTTGTGTTGTTGGACTGAAAAACCGAAACTTAAACTTGTTGTTCTTGTGTTGTTGGACTGAAATCCGAGCCTACTTGAAGCTCTTGGTGTTGTTGGTTTGATTTCGTATCATTTGGTATCAAAGCGAGACCGGTTGTGTTCCAACATAACCCATCTTGGGCTAGTTCACGGCTTAAACAAACAACACCAAAAAGAAATTCTGAAAATCTGTCCATTAAAAGTTGAAACCGAGAATGATGTTGTATGTTTAGATCTAGGTGTTATTTTGCTTGTTTAGTGAGTTTCTAGTGTTGGTTTCTTTCTCACCAACACTAAGGTGTCTAGATCCAAAAGTTGAGCTTGAAAAACTTGAACATTGTTGTAGTGACTTGAAGTGGCCGAAAGTTGTGTGTTGTTGATAACCAAAAGAAAAATCGGTGGTTGTGTGTTTATGTGCTAAAGAAGTTGATGAAGTTTGTTGAGGTGTTCATCTTTTGAACTTGTTCATCTTGTTCATCTTGTTGTGTGCTCAAGTTGTAAGACACGCTATAAAGTTGTTGTGAAAGACTTGCACCCATCACCTTCTAGTCTTGTCAATCACTTTTCCCTAATTCAAGGAGCCTTGTTTTGTGGGATTAGTCAACCAAACCTCACTTTCTTGAGTTTGAAAAGGGTGAAATACTACAAGATTTTATTTTTCCCACCAAAAACACTTTGCAAACTATAACAAGTTGTGTGAATATTAACAAACAAAAAAAAAAGGAGAAGAAGAACGTGTGGAACCATTGCATGCTGCCACGTCACTATAAGCTCAACTTAGGATATTCTTTGGTTGCTAATTGTTGATCCTTGGTTTCCCTTACTTGGTCCTAGAACTAATTAACAAACTAGTGCATTCCTACTAGGTTGTCAACTAGTTCCTTGAACCGTTTGTTCGTGTCAACGATTATTTGAGTACTTTTATTCGTTTGAATGAATTGCTGATTTTTGACTCTAGTCCGGCAAGAATTCTTTGAGTCTTCAAACAAGAATCCATTCCGGATAAGAGCTTACTCATACCTTAAAAATTTCACGGTTACTAGCCAATTATACAACACTTGTGGAACACGAACTTGTGGTGAACTAAAGCGGATAATACCTTGACAATGGAAGGAGCTACATCTCATAATGTGGATAATAATGCCCTTGATTCTATGAGGGTCACTCTTGAGGCCGTTACCCGGACACTTGAAAGGTTGAATTCGGAATTTGGGGCCGTGAGAGGGGACTTGGCAGCAATAAAGGGGGAAGTGTCGACTATTAGTGGGAGATTAGAACAAGTGGAGAGTCAAAGGAACTCTCCGAATCTGTCCCAACAACAAAGGAGATGGAAAACGTAGTGATGTTGGCTAGGAGGAAAGAACTCTTCGTGGACCATGATGAAAACAAGCCGATGTTACTGTTGGCCCATTGTTTTAATACTAACCCCACTAATTCTTCCATTTCCCCTTTGATTTCTTGTGCGTTGCAGGAGTATGAAGATGTATTTCCTCAAGAACTTCCGCAAGGATTGCCCCCACTTCGGGGAATTGAGCACCAAATTGATTTGGTGCCGGGTTCACAACTTCCAAACAAACCGTCCTATAGGAGCAATCCCATGGACACTAAGGAGCTTGAGAGGCAAGTTGAGGAGCTTCTCAACAAGGGATACATCAAGGAAAGCATGAGTCCGTGTGCTGTTCCGGTGCTTTTGGTACCAAAGAAGGACGGAACTTGGCGCATGTGCGTCGATTGTAGAGCCATCAACAAAATCACTATAAGGTATCGTCATCCAATTCCTAGACTAGATGATATGTTAGATGAGCTCCACGGATCTTGTTTGTTTTCTAAAGTGGACCTTAGGAGCGGCTATCACCAAATTCGCATGCAACCCGGTGATGAGTGGAAGACCGCATTCAAGACCAAATTCGGTCTATATGAGTGGCTGGTCATGCCCTTCGGCCTTACCAATGCTCCTAGCACATTTATGAGGCTAATGAATCATGTAATGAAGCCTTATATTGGAAAGTTTGTGGTGGTTTACTTTGATGATGTGTTGGTGTATAGTAAATCTATTAATGATCATGTAATGCATTTGAGATGTGTGTTTGATGTGCTCCGAAAGGAGAAGCTGTATGCCAACATGGAGAAGTGTTCTTTTGGTGTTGATAAAGTTATATTCTTGGGTTTTGTCGTGAGCTCACGGGGTGTGGAAGTGGACGATTCCAAGATAGACTCTATCCGAAGTTGGCCGACCCCTAAAACTATTGGAGAAATCCGAAGTTTCCACGGGTTGGCAAGCTTTTATAGGAGGTTTGTCAAAGGATTTAGTTCCATAGCAGCCCCCTTGACCGAGGTAATTAGAAAGGACGGACCCTTTAAATGGGGTGATGAGCAAGCTAGGGCTTTTGAGGCCTTGAAAGCTACGCTCATCTCGGCGCCTTTATTGCAATTGCCCAATTTTGATAAGATGTTTGAAATAGAGTGTGATGCTAGTAAGGTTGGTATCGGGGCTGTTTTGATGCAAGAAGGTAAGCTCGTTGCTTATTTCAGTGAAAAGCTCAAAGGGGCAACTCTTAATTACTCAACTTATGATTTGGAGTTGTACGCCCTTGTTAGAGCTTTGGGAAATTGGCAACATTATTTGTGGCCTAAGGAATTCCTTTGACTCTCCACTTGTTCTAATCTCCCACTAATAGTCGACACTTCCCCCTTTATTGCTGCCAAGTCCCCTCTCACGGCCCCAAATTCCGAATTCAACCTTTCAAGTGTCCGGGTAACGGCCTCAAGAGTGACCCTCATAGAATCAAGGGCATTATTATCCACATTATGAGATGTAGCTCCTTCCATTGTCAAGGTATTATCCGCTTTAGTTCACCACAAGTTCGTGTTCCACAAGTGTTGTATAATTGGCTAGTAACCGTGAAATTTTTAAGGTATGAGTAAGCTCTTATCCGGAATGGATTCTTGTTTGAAGACTCAAAGAATTCTTGCCGGACTAGAGTCAAAAATCAGCAATTCATTCAAACGAATAAAAGTACTCAAATAATCGTTGACACGAACAAACGGTTCAAGGAACTAGTTGACAACCTAGTAGGAATGCACTAGTTTGTTAATTAGTTCTAGGACCAAGTAAGGGAAACCAAGGATCAACAATTAGCAACCAAAGAATATCCTAAGTTGAGCTTATAGTGACGTGGCAGCATGCAATGGTTCCACACGTTCTTCTTCTCCTTTTTTTTTTGTTTGTTAATATTCACACAACTTGTTATAGTTTGCAAAGTGTTTTTGGTGGGAAAAATAAAATCTTGTAGTATTTCACCCTTTTCAAACTCAAGAAAGTGAGGTTTGGTTGACTAATCCCACAAAACAAGGCTCCTTGAATTAGGGAAAAGTGATTGACAAGACTAGAAGGTGATGGGTGCAAGTCTTTCACAACAACTTTATAGCTTGTCTTACAACTTGAGCACACAACAAGATGAACAAGATGAACAAGTTCAAAAGATGAACACCTCAACAAACTTCATCAACTTCTTTAGCACATAAACACACAACCACCGATTTTTCTTTTGGTTATCAACAACACACAACTTTCGGCCACTTCAAGTCACTACAACAATGTTCAAGTTTTTCAAGCTCAACTTTTGGATCTAGACACCTTAGTGTTGGTGAGAAAGAAACCAACACTAGAAACTCACTAAACAAGCAAAATAACACCTAGATCTAAACATACAACATCATTCTCGGTTTCAACTTTTAATGGACAGATTTTCAGAATTTCTTTTTGGTGTTGTTTGTTTAAGCCGTGAACTAGCCCAAGATGGGTTATGTTGGAACACAACCGGTCTCGCTTTGATACCAAATGATACGAAATCAAACCAACAACACCAAGAGCTTCAAGTAGGCTCGGATTTCAGTCCAACAACACAAGAACAACAAGTTTAAGTTTCGGTTTTTCAGTCCAACAACACAAGAACAACAAGATAGATAACAATGCTAGTGAATCGAAAAGAGCCTCACACGGCTTCACTAGACTTTAAGATAACAAAATCAACAACAACAACAAGATAAAGAAAGATAGATAACTTGACATATAACATTCAAGAAACTAAGAACCCTACATCAAGAGAGGACCCTAAGTCTAATGAATATAAACACCAAGTTCTTACGAGGACCAAGAGGCACTCAACGACCTCAAAACCCTTGTTTCTAGCCAAAGAGACAACACAAGTATCCCTCTACTTGTGAGATAATAGGGACGGCTTCTAAGAGTGGAAGAGAGAGAGAAATGTTTAGTGTTTTTAGGTTACAAAATCAGCATTCAAAAACTAAGGAATAACTCTCCAACATGTTCTATTTATACTACAAACAAAAGGGGTAAAATGACCCATCCTCCCTTGCTTCTTGTGCCAACCTTGAAGAGTAGTTTATTACACATTAAGACCTCTCTTCACACATAAAAACGTTTAGGTCCTTGGTTGGTTCAATCACCAACTCACACACGGCCATTTGCATGAACAAAGCTTGGAGTTCTTGTAATTCCCGAGCTTGGCTTCGTGTGAAAGACCGTGTACCTGTGGAGGCTGCCCCAACCGTATCAGAACCAAAGATCAATTTTGGATAAGAACATAACAATTTGCAACTGATCAAACAAGTCGTCTATCATTGGAAGAGGATACTTATTTATAACTGTCACTTTATTCAACTGGCGATAGTCAATGCACATCTGAAGGGAACCATCCTTCTTACGCATGAATAACACCAACGCACCCCATGGGGTCACACTAAGATGGATGAAACCCTTATCCAAATGATTCTTAAGTTTCTCCTTAAGCCCTTTCAACTCAATTGGAGCCATTCTATAAGGGGGAATAAAAATTGGATGAGTTTCCAGAATAAGATAAATCCCAAACTCAATCTCCCTATCTGGAGGAACACCAAGAAGGTCATCAGGAAAGACCTTAGTGGAGGTACTTGTCTTCCAAATCCCTCTTGTGGAATTGGAGGGGCTTGGAAATGTAGTGGTCTAGTGGAGTCTCGGTTTGGAGGAAAATAGGTAGTTTGACTTGCGGTATTTAGTGGAGCTTGGGGTGCATTTAGCATTTGGTGGACTGTTTCGGGGGTGATGGTTGCGGAGGAGGTCCTATCATGACCATTGGTAGATACGTGTAGAGGAGTAGAAGGACGAGAGTTCCTTTGACTCTCCACTTGTTCTAATCTCCCACTAATAGTCGACACTTCCCCCTTTATGGCTGCCAAGTCCCCTCTCACGGCCCCAAATTCAGAATTCAACCTTTCAAGTGTCCGGGTAACGGCCTCAAGAGTGACCCTCATAGAATCAAGGGCATTAGTATCCGCATTATGAGACGTAGCTCCTTCCATTGTCAAGATATTATCCGCTTTAGTTCACCACAAGTTCGTGTTCCACAAGTGCTGTATAATTGGCTAGTAACCGTGAAATTTTCAAGGTATGAGTGAGCTCTTATCCGGAATGGATTCTTGTTTGAAGACTCAAAGAATTCTTGCCGGACTAGAATCAAAAATCAGCAACTCATTCAAACGAATAAAAGCACTCAAATAATCGTTGACACGAACAAACGGTTCAAGGAACTAGTTGACAACCTAGTAGGAATGTACTAGTTTGTTAATTAGTTCTAGGACCAATTAAGGGAAACCAAGGATCAACAATTTGCAACCAAAGAATATCCTAAGTTGAGCTTATAGTGACGTGGCAGCATGCAATGGTTCCACCCGTTCCTCTTATCTTTTTTTTTTGTTTTTGTTTTGTGTTAATATTCACACAACTTGTTATAGTTTGCAAAATGTTTTGGTGGGAAAAAAAATAAAATCTTGTAGTCTTTCAACCTTTTCAAACTCAAGAAAGTGGTGTTTGGTTGACCAATCCCACAAAACAAGGCTCCTTGAATTAGGGAAAAGTGATTGACAAGACTAGAGGGTGAGGGGTGCAAGTCTTTCACAACAACTTTATAACTTGTCTTACAACTTGAGCACACAACAAGATGAACAAGATGAACAAGTTCAAAAGATGAACACCTCAACAAACTTCATCAACTTCTTTAGCACATAACACATAACCACCGATTTTTCTTTTGCTCATCAACAACATACAACCTTCGGCCACTTCAAGTCACTACTCAATGTTCAAGTTTTCAAGCTCAACTTTCGGATCTAGACACCTTAGTGTTGGTGAGAAAGAAACCAACACTAGAAACTCACTAAACAAGCAAAATAACACCTAGATCTAGACATGCAACATCATTCTCGGTTTTCAACTTTTAATGGACAGATTTTTCAGAACTTCCCTTTGGTATTGCTTGTTTAGACCGTGAACTAGCCCAAGATGGGTTATGTTGGAACACAACCGGTCTTGCTTTGATACCAAATGATACAAGATCAAACCAACAACACCAAGAGCTACAAGTAGGTTCGGATTTCAGTCCAACAACACAAGAATAACAAGTTCAATTTTCAGTTTTCAGCACACAACAAGAGAGCAACAAGATGAACAAGAATGCTAGTGAATCGAAAGTAGCCCCACACGGCTTCACTAGTCTTTAAAGATAACAAAATTAACAACAACAACAACAACAAGATAAAGAAAAGATAGATAACTTGACATATAACATTCAAGATACTAAGAACCCTAACCTCAAGAGAGGACCCTAAGTCTAGTGAATGTAAACACCAAGTTCTTACAAGGACCAAGAGGCACTCAAAGACCTCAAAACCCTTGTTTCTAGCCAAAGATACAACACAAGTATTCCTCTACTTGTGAGATGTTGGAGGCGGCTCCAAGAGTGGAAGAGAGAGAGGAGATGTTGTGATATTTTAGGTTACAAAAATCAGATTTCAAAAACTATCTAATAACTCTCTCACATCTTCTATTTATACTACAAAAGGAAAGGGGTAAAATGACTCATCCGCCCTTGCTTCTTGTGCCAACCTTGGAGAGTAGTTTATTACACATTAGGTCCCCTCTTCACACATAAAAACGTTTAAGTCCTTGGTTGGTTCAATCACCAACTCACACACGGCCATTTGCATGAACAAAGCTTGGAGTTTTTGTAATTCCCGAGCTTGGCTTCGTGTGAAAGGCCGTGTGGCTGTCCTAACCGTATCACAACCGGGTAATACATTCGAGCACGGGAATAACTCCCTTTGAATGTGTTTACGGCCTGAATCCCCTTACCCCTTTAGATCTCACTCCTTTGTCTAGTGATCTCATGACCAGCTTAGATGGAAATAAAAGAGCCGAGGCAATGAAGAAAATGCATGAGACGGTGCGGATCAAGCTTGAAAAGAAGAACCAGGAGGTTGCAAAAAGGGTAAACAAAGGGAGAAGAAGGCTTGTGCTTGAACCCGGAGATTGGGTGTGGGTGCATCTTCAAAAGGATCGGTTTCCAGCTCAAAGGAAGTCCAAATTGTTGCCAAGGGGTGATGGTCCTTTCCAAGTACTTGAGAGAATCAATGACAACGCCTACAAGATTGACCTTCCACCGGAATATCAAGTGCACAACACTTTCAACGTTGGTGATCTCTCCCTCGTGGATGCGGTTGAAGATGACCAAATGCTGAATTTGAGGTCAAATTCCTCTCAAGATGGAGAGGATGATACGGTTGGGGCAGCCTCCACAGGTACACGGCCTTTCACACGAAGCCAAGCTCGGGAATTACAAGAACTCCAAGCTTTGTTCATGCAAATGGCCGTGTGTGAGTTGGTGATTGAACCAACCAAGGACCTAAACATTTTTATGTGTGAAGAGAGGTCTTAATGTGTAATAAACTACTCTTCAAGGTTGGCACAAGAAGCAAGGGCGGATGGGTTATTTTACCCCTTTTGTTTGTAGTATAAATAGAACATGTTGGAGAGTTATTCCTTAGTTTTTGGATGCTGATTTTGTAACCTAAAAACACTAAAAATTTCTCTCTCTCTTCCACTCTTAGAAGCCGTCCCTATTATCTCACAAGTAGAGGGATACTTGTGTTGTCTCTTTGGCTAGAAACAAGGGTTTTGAGGTCGTTGAGTTCCTCTTGGTCCTCGTAAGAACTTGGTGTTTATATTCATTAGACTTAGGGTCCTCTCTTGATGTAGGGTTCTTAGTTTCTTGAATGTTATATGTCAAGTTATCTATCTTTCTTTATCTTGTTGTTGTTGTTGATTTTGTTATCTTAAAGTCTAGTGAAGTCGTGTGGGGCTCTTTTTGATTCACTAGCATTGTTATCTATCTTGTTGTTCTTGTGTTGTTGGACTGAAAAACCGAAACTTAAACTTGTTGTTCTTGTGTTGTTGGACTGAAATCCGAGCCTACTTGAAGCTCTTGGTGTTGTTGGTTTGATTTCGTATCAGGTTCGGGTATTATCAGCTTAATATTAGGGAGGTGGATATCCTTAAGACTTTTTTCTGTACTTGGTATGGGCACTTTGAGTTTCTGGTTATGTCATCTGGATTGACCAATGCTCATATGACATTCATGGATTTGATAAATTAGGTCTTCTGTTAGTTTCTAGATCTATTTTTTATTGTGTTCATTGATGACATTTTGGTGTACTCTAATAGTGAGGTGGATCATGTCGATCACCTCTGTGTGGTGTTGCATACCTTAAAGGAACGATAGTTGTATGCCAAATTTTCTAAATGTGAATTTTGGTTGAATACAGCCACATTTTAGGAGGTATTATTTCTAGTAAGGGGATCATGGTGGATCCACAAAAGGTTACGTTGGTTAAGAAGTGGCCTAGACCTATGACTCCAACCATTTTTCAGAGTTTCTTGATTTTATCTAGATACAATAGGATGTTTGTAGAGATATTATTGATAAATGTTGACCCATTGACTAAGTTGACTCAGAAGAAGTTAAAGTTATCTTGGTTCGATGCTTGTGAGGGTAGTTTGGAGAAGCTGAAGGATAAGCTAATTTCAGCTCTGGTTTTGACCTTGTCAGAAGGAACTGATGGGTTTATGGTTTACTGTGATCCATCTCGTGTTGGACTTGGTTGTGTTCTGATGCAGATGGTAAGGGGATAGCTTATGCTTCTAGGTAGTTAAAGGTACATGAGAGTAATTATCCTAATATTGATTTAGAGCTATTAGCAGTGGTGTTTGTGTTGAAAATCTAGTGGCACCTTTTGTATGGAGTGCATGTGGACATCTTCTTGGATCATAAGAGTCTACAGTATGTGTTCACTCAGAAAGAGCTTAACCTCAGGCAAAGAAGATAGCTTAATCTTCTCAAGGACTATGATATCAGTCTTCACTACCACCCAGGTAAGGCTAACGTGGTTGCTGATGCTCTTCGAAGGTTGTCCATGGGAATTTTAGCTCATGTGGAAAAGGAGAAATGGGAGATGGTAAAGGATATTCACCGCGTGGTTAACTTTGGGGTTCATCTTTTAGACTCCAAGGAGGGTTATGTGTTTGTACAAGGAGTGGTGCGGTTGTCTCTTGGTGCAGAGCTCAAGTAGAAGCAAATATTAGATCTTGTCTTGATAAAAATCAAGGGTTATATTGGTGGGCACAAGGTAATGGTATTTGAGATTAGTGGTGATGGTAGGTTATATGTTCCTGAAGTCGATGGTTTGCGAGAAAAGATATAGGATGAGGCCATGAGTCATTCTATGTTGTTTATCTCGATTCAACAAAAATGTATCATGACCTCAAGGAAATTTATTGGTGGAATGGTATGAAGAGTGATACGGGAAAGACAAGGGAAGCACGAAACAAACACCAAATCAGTCCACTAATCTTAAGGATTCGAGGACCAAGATGGAGACCTCACTCGGATTCGCTACCAACAACAAGAATACAAGATACAAGAGTATATTTTAACACCAAAACAGTTACAAAACGTGATGAACAAGATGAACAACAATAATACAAGTTTCGGATTCAACGAAGACCCAAAACAGTCCACTACACAACACATACACGATTTGCAAGAAAAATAAAGATAGATAGTGAGACCAAGATTATTACAAGATTAAGAACCAAGTGTATGTCAACACTAACCCCTAATGAATGTAACAATCAAAACCACACTCTTACGGTGACCACCAAGGGAATGAACTCGCCTCAAGATCTACCGTTTCCAAGCAAAGATCAATATTGGCTTTTCCAAGCCCTATGCTAAGGATGACTTTTCCAAGTCCTACAACTAAGGGTGTTACACTCTCAAAAGAGAGAAGTTATGTCTTTCAATTCTTCATCCTTCAAAATCTAGTGAAAATAAGACTAAGGGGGCCTATTTATAATATATTACAAATGAAGATAACAAGACCACTTTGCCCTTAATGAGAGGGGCGGCCATGGTGTGTAAATACACCATGTGTAATGTCCAAAATACCCTTAATTAAGGTCCAAAACCGTGAGTCCTCAACCTTAAATTCTCCAAGCAATCTTCCACACGCGAGATTGCTTTAAGTTATGCTCAAAACGGGTCCTCCATGCATGTTCTTGTTTTCTCGAGGTGACCAAGTCTTGAGTCTCTATGTGTTGGCCTCCAAAAATGTCATCAAAAGATAAGATGGCCATTTGTCCCGTATCATCCTCCCCTTCTTGAAAAGGATTCGACCTCGAATCCAAACCTTGAAAAACCGAAAAGAGGACCAACAAATGCAAACTCCTCATGGCATGAGGGTTAGGGTTAGCATAACAAATCATCTCAACATGCCAAGGTTGCACATATTTGCAATATAACCAAGAATCCTTTGAAAGGAATATTAAAAACTCAATAAAAGATGTACAAAGGATTTGGTTATAGGATACATCAAGAGTGACACTTTGCTTGTCATGTAGACCAAGCAACAAGTTTGGTGCACCAGCATCACCATTTCTAAATTTGGCACCGGGGTCAAATGGGAAAAGTGGCCATAGACACGGGTCTCGACAACACTTCCCTTTCCCGTGGTCTACACCCAAACTAAATGACATACTTTCTACAATAACATACATATCATCCAAAGCAAATAGAGAGTAGAGAAAGGTATCACTCAAATCGGCTTCTACTAAGGTGCTCTCATGTGTGTACTCACTATTAGTTTCCCAATAATAACCATGAGTACTCTCAATAATGAAATCACACAAAGTAGAAGAAGAAGTAGCTTCCGCAACTACACATTCCTTACCCTTAAGAGTTCTCTCATCTTCCAAGAAGAGATTTCCCTCTCTAGGAGGAATGTTGTCACACCATAGTGGGTTAGCATATAGGCTATAGCTTCCAAGGCAAGCTATACCATCATTTTCACCACTAGGTTCATTAGGAGTGTTTAAATCATCTTCAAACAAGACATTATACATAAAAAGAGTGTGATCTACCTCACGGACAGATTTGGAACAAGCAAGTTCCTCACTCTCTAAATGATCAACATCAAGTTTCAAGGATGTTTCAAACACAACATTACCCCAAGAAGAGCTCTCGGGTTCATTCTCACTTTGATCAACATTTTCAACATCATCACATACTTGAGGTTCATTAATTACATCATACACATTCTCAAGTGGTGGGTAATTTTCACACATAAGTTGATCAACACAAATTTCAGAAGATAACGTACTTTCATTCAACATAATGGTTTCAACACTAGGTGGACATAAATCGATCTTACAAGAAGAGTCTATTCGGTCATCAATAGGATCAACTAGTGTATCCACACTCACAACATGTACATCATCATCAAGTGGCAAAGAAACAATACACTCACATATAGGCAAGCTACAACTCACACTCAATGGGCTACTAGCCACACAATTATCATTCACATGTACAAAAGTGTAAGAGTTTGCCATTTTACCTTGAAGTCCTTGAGTAGATTCTTCTTTGTCATGGTGTGAAGGTCCTCCAAAAGTTTGGGCAGCAACTTCCTTTTGGCATTGTTCCTCTTCGCTTGCCATGTTGGTACCTACACAAATGTCCTTAGAAATAGAAGGACAACCAATGTTAGCATAGTTTGGGGGTAATCCTCTTACTTTGCTCCACACAACCTCTCCTTTTTCCACTCTCGGATTACCACCCTGCACTCCCTTACTCCTCTCAATCTTTTGTCTCTCATAATAATTCGGATTGGAGTAGGTAGCATTTCTCTTCGTGGCTTAGGCAGCAAGTAAGTCACGAGGCGATTCCCCACTGGTCTCTTATAATATTTGGCCAATTTTGCACGTTTGGAACTCTATGTTGTGTAAACCAATTGGCACCTAAGCATACATAACCGTATGTCAATGAAAGAATATCGCACCACACCTCCTCATGGTATTCAAATTGGGAGAAGACAACCTTGACCCTCTCGGTAACCTTAAACCCGTCCAAGAAGTATGGAACAAGTAAAGGCTCACGAAACAACCCCAAGTAGTCAACCATGGATGGAACGATGTAGTTTCTATGGTACCTATCATTTAGCTCAATGAGGCAGCCCGGTATCCCACACATGGTCACCTTTCCGGAGTGTACACTCCTTCTTGGATCTACATTGTAAGGCATACGAGTACCCCTTAGTTTTGGAGATGCATACCCTCTTCTTCTCATTGGACATCCTCCACTAGAGCTAGTATAACCATTCACACTATATCGACTTTGATAAGAAGTACTACAAGGTGGAGAATATGGATCTTCATACTCCTCACGTGTACCCTCATCATAGCTCTCATAAGCTTTGCAAACAAAAGGGTTATACCTAACACCAAATCTAGGTTCGGAGTAAGAAGTGTAAGACTCCTCACATGCCCCAACATCATCATAAGATCCATCACGAGGTCCTACATCATCTCCAAAGTTACCATAAGCACTAGGCACTTCATTCACCTCATTTTCTCCCTTAAAACAGTAACTTTCAAATCTGCCCAAGTCTCGATCATGGCTATTTTCATAGCCTCCGCAATCTCCCTCAACTTCATAGCCATAAAACCCTTCACTACAATCATAGTCTCCCATGTTGTAGTCACAATAATCCCCGGATATCGAAGACATATTCCCCTTATATCACCTTTTAAACCTACAAAATGAACAAACAAGATTAGTAGTAAAAACTTCTCACTAACACTCGCATTCACTCACCTTTGTGATTCTCACAATTGGAGCGGCAAATATTGAAAGGTTGTTTATACTCCGGTAGTCAATAGGATGTCAATTCTACTTGGTGGCCGGAATAGATTCTTGTTTGATCGACTCAAGACACAAAAATAAAATTCACTTACGAACTTGAAACAAAGAAGTTACTACGAGTTAAAAATGAGAAAAGCACACAAACAACGAAGACACGAAGAAACGGATTCAATAATTAATCTACAACTAAGTAGGGGATTACTAGTTGTTAATTAATTCTAGAATCAAGACATGAAACTAATGAAACAATAAGATGAAACTAAGAATCTAAAATTTTGAGCTCGGAAATATTGCGTGAACAGTAGCAGTGATGACATGGCAGTCACGTATTGGTTTCGGTCCCACACAACTTTTGTTGTCCAATTTCAAGTCTTGGTCAATTTTTCAATTTGGACTTTGGTGGAATTTGTTTAAGGAGGGAAATTCAAACAAGTCTTGGAGCCCTTTTCAATTTCAAGTTTTCAAGACTTGACTTTATTGTACTTCTCCTTAAAACATGGATCCTTAAATCATGGAAAAGTGTTGGAAAGTGGTTGAGACTTGATTGATAGGTCTTTGTTGGTTGTAGTGTCTTTCAAGACTAACAAATAATACACCCTTTTCCTTCAACTTTTTAGATTTAACATTCACTTTATCTTCAACAATATATGAAGGTGGTGATGAACATCAAGAACAACAACAACAACAACGCCAAGAACTACAACAATAATCTCCAAGAACACCAACAATTTTCACACGGCCACTCCCAAATTCCACAATAACAATATCTCCAACACTTGGCCAAGACAACTACACCTTCAACAAAATGGTTCTAAATCCACCAATTAACAACAATATCACGTGGCCAAGCTTATAACAACAACAAGATGAAAGCCACAAGGCCAAAACAGTCCACCACAACAATGTTCAACAACAAATCGGCCAAGTCCAAGTTCACGTATACAACACCAACAATGTAAGCTCAAACTTAGATTTAGACTAAAGAGTGTTAGAGATGAAGAAAACTAACACTAGAAACAACAAAACAAGTAAAAATCTCGGCCAAGACACAACAATAACACAATTTCGGCCAAGAACACAAAATGGACAGATTTGCTTCTTTTTTGATTTTTTTTTCAGTTTTTAACACTTTCCTTTTTTTTTTTTGAATTTTCTAACAAGCAAGACCAAGATTGATTTTGTAGGAACAATATCAAGCCATGCTTTGATACCAAATGATACGGGAAAGACAAGGGAAGCACGAAACAAACACCAAATCAGTCCACTAATCTTAAGGATTCGAGGACCAAGATGGAGACCTCACTCGGATTCGCTACCAACAACAAGAATACAAGATACAAGAGTATATTTTAACACCAAAACAGTTACAAAACGTGATGAACAAGATGAACAACAATAATACAAGTTTCGGATTCAACGAAGACCCAAAACAGTCCACTACACAACACACACGATTTGCAAGAAAAATAAAGATAGATAGTGAGACCAAGATTATTACAAGATTAAGAACCAAGTGTATGTCAACACTAACCCCTAATGAATGTAACAATCAAAACCACACTCTTACGGTGACCACCAAGGGAATGAACTCGCCTCAAGATCTACCGTTTCCAAGCAAAGATCAATATTGGCTTTTCCAAGACCTATGCTAAGGATGACTTTTCCAAGTCCTACAACTAAGGGTGTTACACTCTCAAAAGAGAGAAGTTATGTCTTTCAATTCTTCATCCTTCAAAATCTAGTGAAAATAAGACTAAGGGGGCCTATTTATAATATATTACAAATGAAGATAACAAGACCACTTTGCCCTTAATGAGAGGGGCGGCCATGGTGTGTAAATACACCATGTGTAATGTCCAAAATACCCTTAATTAAGGTCCAAAACCGTGAGTCCTCAACCTTAAATTCTCCAAGCAATCTTCCACACACGAGATTGCTTTAAGTTATGCTCAAAACGGGTCCTCCATGCATGTTCTTGTTTTCTCGAGGTGACCAAGTCTTGAGTCTCTATGTGTTGGCCTCCAAAAATGTCATCAAAAGATAAGATGGCCATTTGTCCCGTATCAAAGAGGGACGTGGCTGACTTTGTGGACAAATGTATGGTGTGTTAACAAGTGAAAGTTGAGCATATAAGCCTGGGGGGTTGTATAAGGAAATTAAATTATTTGAACGGAAATGGGAAGTGATCAACATGGATTTGATTACTGGTCTTCCCTAATCTCAGAATCAATTTGATTCAATTTTGTTCATCATGTATAGGATGACAAAGCCGACTCACTTTTTGCCAGTGAGGACTAACTTTTTAGCTAAATATTATGCATGGTTGTATCTTTATTAGATTGTGAAGCTGCAAAGGGTACCAATTTCAATCATTATTTATCATGGTATGCAGTTTTCATCTAATTTTTTGTGGTCATTTAAGAAAGGGTTGGGTACAAAGGTTAGTCTGAGTACTGGTTTCCACTCGTAGACGTATGGACAAGCAGAGAGGATTATTCAGACATTGGAGGATATGCTTCATGCATGTGTGATTGACTATGGAGGTAATTAGGTTGAGCATCTACCTCTTGTAGAGTTTTCTAACAATAATAGTTACCATTATAGTATTGGTATGGTCCATTTTGAGGCATTGTATGGTAAGAGGTGTAGATCTCCTACTAAGGGTTTAAACTTGGTGAGGCGGATATGTTTGGCCTGAATTTGGTTTACCAGGTAATGGAGAAGGTAAAGGTGATTTGGGAAAGGATTAAGGCTGCCTAAAGTTGCCAAAAGTCCTATGTAGATATAAGGCGAAGGGACTTGGAATTTAAAGTTGAGGGTAAGGTGTTCCTAAAGGTGTCTCCCATGAAAGGAGTAATGCGGTTTGGGAAAAAAGGGAAGTTTAGTCCCTGCTATGTTGGTCCATATGTGATTTTAAGAAGGGTTGGTAGTGTTGCGTACGAATTGGAGTTGCCTTCTAGTTTGAGCTCCATTCATCTGGTGTTTCATGTCTCTATATTGAGAAAGTGTATAGGTGATCCTTCATCGGTTGTTATTTAGGAAGGATTGGGTATCTTAAATTCCTTATCTTATGAGGAGGTCTCGGTTGAGATCTTGGATCGGATGGTTCATCAGGTAGAAGAGGCTACTTGGGAAGTGGAAGAGGACATGAAGTCCTAATATCCATTCCTATTTTCTACTCCGATAATTCATGCGGAAGGTATTTGTTCTTTATCATACTTTTCTTTTCAAACTTCATTAAAGGAAAGATTTATTCCTTGCATCTTTGTTTTCTAGTTTAGTTAAAGGTCGAAATAGAGGTGTTGGGGTGTAAATTGTGCTTGCCTTACCCTTTATTCGAGGATGAATGATCCTAGTGGGGGAGAATTGAAACACAATGGCATTGGAACCTTAGAAAATTGCCTAAGTTGGAGTTTATAGACCACACATGACTAAGAGGTACTAGTCATATGATAGAGCACGGGTTAGGTGACCTAGTCATATTTTGTCCGGTATTGGGTGGTAGAGTTTCTAGAATGGGTACGACTAGGTGGATACGACTCGTATGGTTGGTGAAGGGTTGTTGGGTTGGGTTTCTTTTACTTAATCTAAAACTTAGTAACTTAACTTGGATTTTAGTACGAGTGACTCACCATGAGTCGTGAGGATAGAGTAGAAGTCATATAGTCCAAATCATATGTTGGACAATGTTCAACCCCTCATGATTCTATTTTGGGTATGGGTTAAGGGTACAAGTCGTAACCGTGGGTATGAGTTTGCCTTGGTGGTTAAATGTTGAACAGTGTTGAGGTCCAAGGGATCCCTAGGGTACGAGTGGAGGGTACCATTTGTATGGTATGGTACGATTGGAGGGGGTTGGTCGTACCTTCCTGCAGGAAAATTTTACAGTTTAAGTTGGGGGTATTCTGGAAATTTCCCCTTATAACTCCTTGGTACCCCATAATTTAAAACACCACTTTGGGTTTTTATTGACCTATTTGCAATCAATTAAACACTTTAAACTCTCTCCAATCTCTCAAAAGTCTCTCGGGTCAAGGAAGGCTAGAGCTTCATCAATAAGATCAATTTGGGGCTTGCAAAGGGTGGTTTCTCTCTATCTTCTTCATAATATAAGGAATTTTGCTCCTCCCTCACTGTTAGTTCTAGTTAAATGCATATTTTAGGAATTGTTCTCATGGAATAAATCGTGATAATATATGGTGGTTTGAACATATGGTTGCATGGGAATGGTTAATTGGTGCTTAGTTTTGGATTTGGAAACTATATTCCCCTAATGTGTTTGATAAAATGACTATGAGAATGTTTTTGCTACATAGTTGAACTTTTAATGAAACTATTACATGGTATAACTTAGTAATGGAACTTAACTTGGTTTGGATGGTTTTGAATGGTTAAATGGTAAGGTCTTGGTGGTCATGTTTTTTTTTTAATTGAAAACCTTGTGGGGTACATATGAATCCCTCAAGTAAACTTAATAATAATGTAATCTATGGGTACATGGGAATCCCTTTGCTTCTTTAAAAAGGTTGGCTAAGGACATTGCTTGCAAGCTATAGTTGGTATGACGATACCACTACTTATAGACTTGGTTAAACATAAATTGAATAGAGTTTGGTTGCGTGCTAATGGTTTTAATTGGAAAATAATGGCAGGGTGTGATAGCTAATCATGAAGGTGTGAGTCCAATGAACGAACACTGGAAACTCATGTTTGCCAACATGAGGATTGGTCATGACAACCATTTATGATACTTATGAGGTACACATACTGGAATTCCCTATGTTACTCTTGTATATATGTATCACAGAGAGTGAAAGGTACACTGGAATCCCCTTCTTTTGTGGTATCTCTAATTTGTGCGGCTACACACATCAAGGCCCATTCAGGGGGTAACACTGGACCCATATAGACAGTTGGTGGTTCTGGGATGATTAAGCTACACATACCCAGGCTAAAGGTTTTAAATGCATGTTAAACCCAATTTTTTTTCCCGGCATGGATATATATATATATATACATGGTTGTGAATGAATATGGTTGCTTACTTGGTTTTAAATATCGGTATTATTTTATCCTTATCTTAGTACATGCTAGCGTTCTCCTGCTAACCTATCTTTGGGTGTTGTATCGACACAAGATGCAGGAACCGACCATTCTATTCTTCCTGCTCAGTGATCTCATTCAGGATCGACTGTTGGATTGAAGTGGTGAGTTTCCATATTCTGGAAGGCTCCATTTCATGTCATGGATGTCTTACATACTTTGGTCATTTTATAGACTATGGTTTTGGCTATGGTCGGGGGCATGTCCCGACCAACTATTGTTTTACTTTCGGATAGAGGCTTTCTGGAACTACTATGGGTTGGTATGGGTGGTGTTGGTATTGGTGTTAGCCTGGGTATTGGTATTGGTGTTATAGATGATACCATTTGACTGTATTTATGATTATTACATCCTATTATGTTATGGACATAGAACTGATTATTATTTTGGGTTGGTTATGGTTGTTGGTTTTGCATTGGATGACTTAGACTTGTTTGGGTTGGTCAAATTCGTGAACCTATCTTAAAGTCTTTGAGTTTCAAATACTCTATCTTGTTATATGTTCAGAATTGATTCGACTAAGGGTATGTGCTTGGAGATTGGGTTTGGTATTGGGGGTGGACCCCGATCCATGGTTGGATTTGGGATGCCCATTACGACAAGGCCCTAGGTCGGGTCATGTCATATATATATGTATATATATGTATGTATGCATGTAAGTCTCTCTTTTCAAACCTTTAGTCGTGATACTTCTTCATTCTCTCCTTGTATAGATCAGCTCTTTCATATGCATGAAGACAAAACTTATCCATCCCATTTAGCTGTTCTAACCTCAAGTCAGTTGCTTCATACCAACTCAAGTTCAACCTCTTCAGTACCCAAGAGTTCAAGAGCTGTCACACCCCTTTTTTCATCACGTACTCCAAAAACATGGAATATTTTTAAAGTTCGAAAGGGTTTTATTATTTAAGTGACAAGAAATAAAATTTTGTTTCGGAAAAGGATTATTTGCATTTTTATTCAGAGTCGCCACTTGGCATAATTTGGTGTGCCAAGTCACCTTTGAAAAATCCCTTTTTCGAAACCAATTGACTCTTAAACCGGTTTGCGCACAGAGATTCCGGCTAAGGAATTCTGTCGACCGATGGGAAGGTGTTAGGCACCCCTCGATCCCGTGGTTCGACCACGGTCGCTTGGTGGAGTGTATCGACTATTTTGGCACTACGAATTGTATAAACCACACAAAAGCACATAAAATAATCAAACAATAAACAAAACAAAACAATCAAAAAATGTAAAGTCCAGTCCAATTATACAGTCCAAAAATAGAAAAATACGAAAGTATAAATCCTATTCTAAACTAAATCTAGCTAAGCTCCAATGCCTTACCCGATGCCGCGGGCCTTCATCACGATCATTCTTCGGGTACATGATACCTCGGGGCATTCCCCGGTGAATAAATATATACAGATGCTTCGGGGCATCCCCGGCCAAATTATACAATTTGATTCAAAAGTGATAAAATCAAACCATTCAATCAACCCACAATTTCTAGATTTGCCTACCCGACCTACATCTATCATGATACTATCCAATTCGACAATATTCAGTAATGAATCGAAACAAACAACCTTCAACTTATTTGATTATCAATTTTCAATCCCGACCCCCAAATCAACAAGTTTAATCCTCAAGCCATGGTTAACAAATTTTCAATTATCAAACCATTTTTTTAAAAGTCTAGAATCAACATCAAACATATACATCCAATGAAGATTCAAACATTTAAGCACATCACTCCTATGTATCCACAACAACGATCAATATTCTACTAAAAATTCAACCAACCACAAAAATCACGGCATTAACCAAAATCCGAGAAAATGAAAGAGTAGAGTTAAAGAGATGGACCTTAATAGAATTCGTTATCGTTGATAATAAAGAAATCTGAGACCGATATCCTCGAATGGGCCTCAACAACGAATGAACCAACTCGAATATAGGAAGACCAAATAGACAGATTTAAACAAACCAAAGCAAACCCACTACGGACCTCTCGAATCACGACTCAACTACGAATGAACCCCGAATCAGCCTTGAAGAATACCATAACTACGAACCAGAATCCAACCCGGTAATCGAGAAAATTGCAGCCTGAAACTAATCACGACAAATAGATCGAGACAAACGGGACCCCAAATTTCAAACTAGTAACAAAGCACGATTAACCCAAATCAAGAAACAGAGCATAACGCAACCCGTACACGAAACTATCGCAAAAATGCGTTAAAAATAGGGCTGATTTCAGTAAAAATCCACTGTTGGTTCATGTTTTCATCGAATCTTAGCGTTTTACAACCAGTTCAACCTAGAAATCTAAGGAAACGAGGAGATTTTGAATTCTGGGACTGAACCGATCGAAATGAAGAGTTAAAAAAAACAATTTCGGTGAGATTTTTGCCAGAATTCCAAAGAAAGATAACCAATTTCTCACATCCTCTTCATTCTCGCTTTCTCGCTCAACGTGTGTGTGTGCACCAGATCTGTGCACGCCTATTAGGAACCCAAAAATGGAAAAGAATCCAGAGTCCCCTTGGTGAGTGATGGTCAAAAAAGAGGGGAGAAGAAGCTAGCCGGTACTGAGCTGGCCGGCGGCAGCCATGGATGCCGATTGTGTCGTTTTTGGTCGCTGGTGTGATGGTTGTGAAAGAGAGAGTGAGAGTCTAGAGAGAGAAGGAGATGATTCCTCTTTTTTATTATGCTCTCTCCTTTTTTTGTTCTAGTTCAACTAGTAGATGACAATCTTTACCAAAAACATACTATTAAGGAGATATTCGTATGGGTGTGATACGAAATCAAACCAACAACACCAAGAGCTTCAAGTAGGCTCGGATTTCAGTCCAACAACACAAGAACAACAAGTTTAAGTTTCGGTTTTTTTTTCAGTCCAACAACACAAGAACAACAAGATAGATTACAATGCTAGTGAATCGAAAAGAGCCCCACACGGCTTCACTAGACTTTAAGATAACAAAATCAACAACAACAACAAGATAAAGAAAGATATATAACTTGACATATAACATTCAAGAAACTAAGAACCCTACATCAAGAGAGGACCCTAAGTCTAATGAATATAAACACCAAGTTCTTACGAGGACCAAGAGGCACTCAACGACCTCAAAACCCTTGTTTCTAGCCAAAGAGACAACACAAGTATCCCTCTACTTGTGAGATAATAGGGACGGCTTCTAAGAGTGGAAGAGAGACAAAATGTTTAGTGTTTTTAGGTTACAAAATCAGCATTCAAAAACTAAGGAATAACTCTCCAACATGTTCTATTTATACTACAAACAAAAGGGGTAAAATGACCCATCCGCCCTTGCTTCTTGTGCCAACCTTAAAGAGTAGTTTATTACACATTAAGACCTCTCTTCACACATAAAAACGTTTAGGTCCTTGGTTGGTTCAATCACCAACTCACACACGGCCATTTGCATGAACAAAGCTTGGAGTTCTTGTAATTCCCGAGCTTGGCTTCGTGTGAAAGGCCGTGTACCTGTGGAGGCTGCCCCAACCGTATCATCCTCTCCATCTTGAGAGGAATTTGACCTCAAATTCAGCATTTGGTCATCTTCAACCGCATCCACGAGGGAGAGATCACCAACGTTGAAAGTGTTGTGCACTTGATATTCCGGTGGAAGGTCAATCTTGTAGGCGTTGTCATTGATTCTCTCAAGTACTTGGAAAGGACCATCACCCCTTGGCAGAAATTTGGACTTCCTTTGAGCTGGAAACCGATCCTTTCGAAGATGCACCCACACCCAATCTCCGGGTTCAAGCACAAGCCTTCTTCTCCCTTTGTTTACCCTTTTTGCAACCTCCTGGTTCTTCTTTTCAAGCTTGATCCGCACCGTCTCATGCATTTTCTTCATTGCCTCGGCTCTTTTATTTCCATCTAAGCTGGTCATGAGATCACTAGAAAAAGGAGTGAGATCTAAATGGGTAAGGGGATTCAGGCCGTAAACACATTCAAAGGGAGTTATTCCCGTGCTCGAATGTATTACCCGGTTGTATGCAAATTCCACCAAGGGTAGGTGATCTTCCCATGAAGTCAGTTTACCTTTAACCATAGAACGTAGCATAGACCCTAAGGTTCTATTTACTACCTCCGTTTGGCCATCGGTTTGTGGGTGGCAAGACGTGGAGAAAAGTAACTTCGTTCCAAGCCTACCCCACATGGACTTCCAAAAGAGACTTAGGAACTTGGAGTCCCTATCGCTCACAATAGTCCTCGGTACCCCGTGAAGCTTTACAACATGTTCAACAAATAATGAAGCTACACTACGAGCATCCTCGGTTTTAGCACATGGAATAAAATGAGCCATTTTAGAGAATCTATCAACAATAACAAAAATGCTATCTCGGCCCTTTCTAGTCCTTGGCAGCCCCAAAACAAAATCCATCGAAATGTCCAACCAAGGTCTAAGGGGAGTAGGGAGTGGGGTGTATAATCCTTGAGGTAGGAGACGAGATTTCGCACTCCGGCAGGCCACGCATTGACTACAAATTTTAGTGACGTCTTTGCGCATTTTGGGCCAATAGAAGTTCTCCTCTAAGATTCCGAAGGTCTTGTCTACCCTAAAGTGCCCCATGAGGCCTCCGTCATGGGCCTCCCTCACAAATAATTCCCTCCAAGAACTAGAAGGAACACACAACCTCCTCCCTTTGAACAAAATACCCATCGAACCGAGAGTAGGAGGAATGATCATTCTCCTTAAGCCAACGGTCCCTTCCCCACTCTTCACATTCCCTAAAAATAGGAGCAAAGGTAGGATCCTTGGGATACAACAACCGAAAGCTCTCAAAACCCATCAATTTCGAAGACAAGGTAGCAACAAGCACATGCTTCCTAGACAAGGCATCGGCAACAACATTTTCCTTTCCCCTTTTGTAATGAATTACATAAGGGAAAGTCTCGATGAACTCAATCCACTTAGCATGACGCCAATTCAACTTGTCTTGGCTATTAAGGTGTTTCAACGACTCATGATCCGTTCGTATCACAAACTCCTTAGGCCACAAATAATGTTGCTAATTTCCCAAAGCTCTAACAAGGGCGTACAACTCCAAATCATAAGTTGAGTAATTAAGAGTTGCCCCTTTGAGCTTTTCACTGAAATAAGCAACGGGCTTACCTTCTTGCATCAAAACAGCCCCGATGCCAACCTTACTAGCATCACACTCTACTTCAAATATCTTATCAAAATCGGGCAATTGCAATAAAGGCGCCGAGATGAGCGTAGCTTTCAAGGCCTCAAAAGCCCTAGCCTGCTCATCACCCCATTTAAAGGGTCTGTCCTTTCTAATTACCTCGGTCAAGGGGGCTGCTATGGAACTAAATCCTTTGACAAACCTCCTATAAAAGCTTGCCAACCCGTGGAAACTTCGGATTTCTCCAATAGTTTTAGGGGTCGGCCAACTTCGAATAGAGTCTATCTTGGAATCGTCCACTTCCACACCCCTTGAGCTCACGACAAAACCCAAGAATATAACCTTATCAACAACAAAAGAACACTTCTCTATGTAGGCATACAGCTTCTCCTTTCGGAGCACATCAAACACACATCTCAAATGCATTACATGATCATCAATAGATTTACTATACACCAACACATCATCAAAGTAAACCACCACAAACTTTCCAATATAAGGCTTCATTACATGATTCATTAGCCTCATAAAGGTGCTAGGAGCATTTTTAAGGCCGAAGGGCATGACCAGCCACTCATATAGACCGAATTTGGTCTTGAATGCGGTCTTCCACTCATCACCGGGTTGCATGCGAATTTGGTGATAGCCACTCCTAAGGTCCACTTTAGAAAACAAACAATATCCGTGGAGCTCATCTAACATATCATCTAGTCTAGGGATTGGATGACGATACCTTATAGTGATTTTATTGATGGCTCTACAATCGACGCACATGCGCCAAGTTCCGTCCTTCTTCGGTACCAAAAGCACCGGAACAGCACACGGACTCATGCTTTCCTTGATGTATCCCTTGTTGAGAAGCTCCTCAACTTGTCTTTCAAGCTCCTTAGTGTCCATGGGATTGCTCCTATAGGCCGGTTTGTTTGGAAGTTGTGAACCCGGCACCAAATCAATTTGGTGCTCAATTCCCCGAAGTGGGGGCAATCCTTGCGGAAGTTCTTGAGGAAATACATCTTCATACTCCTGCAACACACAAGAAATCAAAGGGGAAATGGAAGAATTAGTGGGGTTAGTATTAAAACAATGGGTCAAAAGTAACATCGGCTTGTTTTCATCATGGTCCACGAGAGTTCTTTCCTCCTAGCCAACATCACTACGTTTTCCATCTCCCTTGTCGTTGGGACAGCCTCGAATGTCCCTACTTCCTCACCTACGGCATCCCCCCCCCTTTTTTCCCTTTTCGGATTCCTTCCCCTTTCCCTTCAACTCTCTCATCTTTTGATGCCACTCATTTACTTGGAAGGGTGAAAGAGGATGAAGTGTGACCTTTCGGCCATCCTTCTCAAGCGTATACCGGTTGGACCTCCCATCGTGTTTAGTAGACCTATCATATTGCCATGGTCTACCTAACAATAAGTGACATGCTTGCATTGGGATTACGTCACAAAGCACTTCATCGTGGTAGTTTCCCACCTTAAACCGAATCACACATTGCCTTGTGACCTTTAATTCACCACAATCGTTCAACCATTGTAGCTTGTAAGGACTAGTGTGTAGTGTAGTTGGTAGCTTCAAGAAATTTACCATAGCATGGCTCGCAACATTTGTACAACTATCACTATCAATCACCAAGGTGCACACACTCCCCTTTACAAGACACTTAGTATGGAATAGATTTTCCCTTTGACTCGGGTCATCTATCGCCTTACTAATCATGACACGTCTAACCACTAAGTTTGGAACCACACACTCCCCTTCTTGTGGATAGACATCTTCACTACCATCTACTTCATCATCATTCGGCCCATTTTCAGCTCCCTCTCCATCTTATGGCTCGACCTCATCCTCCCCCCTTTCGGAAACCACCTCCTCACCAAGGTAGTACACTTTCCCTTCTCGTAGGATCACATTGCGCCGGTTCGGACATTCATTGGCCTTATGCCCCCAACCTTGGCACTTGAAGCATTGGAACCCCTTTGGGTTGGGATACTTGTGAGCCTACGGTTTCGGAGGGAATTTAGGGACTGTTTTGGACTCGGGCAGCTTCGTAGGGGCGGGTTGGTCCTTGTTTTTGGGCCAACCCGAGGGGGTTTGTACCCTTGCCTTGAAGGATGATCTCTCCTTAAGTTCCCTTTCAATCTCAAGGGCCGCTTGGAATATACCGTCAATGGTTTCAAACCGGTGAAGGGTCAAATGAATGGAGATCTCTTTGTTCAACCCACACTTGAACCGGATGATGTCGTGACTGATTTGCTCCCCACGATGATCAAGTTTCAACATGAGTTGTTGGAACTCGTCAAAATAGGCCATCACACTCTTGCCTCCTTGCCGCAAGCCATATAATCTAGCAAGCAACTCATGACGATATCTCTCGGGAAGGTATCGTTGTCTCATCAAATACCTCAACCGATACCAAGGTGGTGGCTGCCCATTAACTAATTCATTACCAAATCGTTTAACATACTCCCACCAAGTGTTAGCATAGCCCTCGAGGTGAGCTATAGCGTAGCAACTCTTCTTTTCTTCCGAGATGTCATGAACTTGGAAAACTTTGTCACAAGCCGATTCCCAAGTTAAGTAGGTCTCGGGGTCACTTTCACCCTTAAAGATGGGTAGGCTCAACTTGATGGTGTTGATGCCTACGTCTCTCTCTTGGTGTCGGTTTCCCCTATCTCCATACCCCCGGTATCTCCTAGGTTCTCCTCGACCCCCTCTTAACTCCTCCTCCCTCAGATAAGCATCATCAAAGGCTCCATCTTCTTCATACTCCTCTCTACCGTAGTCTTCAAAGTGGGCTGGTCGGCCTTGGCCATTTTGATTCGGAGGATTTGGAATTTGCGGTCTTTGGGTTAATGGAGCTTGGAATGGAGGGTTCGGATTTAGTGGAGGTACTTGGCGTCCAAATCCCTCTTGTGGAATTGGAGGGGCTTGGAAATTTAGTGGTCTAGTGGGGTCTCGGTTTGGAGGAAAATAGGTAGTTTGGCTTGCGGTATTTAGTGGAGCTTGGGGTGCATTTAGCATTTGGTGGACTGTTTCGAGGGTGATGGTTGCGGAGGAGGTCCTATCATGACCATTGGTAGATACATGTAGAGGAGTAGAAGGACGAGAGTTCCTTTGACTCTCCACTTGTTCTAATCTCCCACTAATAGTCGACACTTCCCCCTTTATTGCTGCCAAGTCCCCTCTCACGGCCCCAAATTCCGAATTCAACCTTTCAAGTGTCCGGGTAACGGCCTCAAGAGTGACCCTCATAGAATCAAGGGCATTAGTATCCACATTATGAGACGTAGCTCCTTCCATTGTCAAGGTATTATCCGCTTTAGTTCACCACAAGTTCGTGTTCCACAAGTGTTGTATAATTGGCTAGTAACCGTGAAATTTTTAAGGTATGAGTAAGCTCTTATCCGGAATGGATTCTTGTTTGAAGACTCAAAGAATTCTTGCCGGACTAGAGTCAAAAATCAGCAATTCATTCAAACGAATAAAAGTACTCAAATAATCGTTGACACGAACAAACGGTTCAAGGAACTAGTTGAAAACCTAGTAGGAATGCACTAGTTTGTTAATTAGTTCTAGGACCAAGTAAGGGAAACCAAGGATCAACAATTAGCAACCAAAGAATATCCTAAGTTGAGCTTATAGTGACGTGGCAGCATGCAATGGTTCCACACGTTCTTCTTCTCCTTTTTTTTTTTTTTGTTAATATTCACACAACTTGTTATAGTTTGCAAAGTGTTTTTGGTGGGAAAAATAAAATCTTGTAGTATTTCACCCTTTTCAAACTCAAGAAAGTGAGGTTTGGTTGACTAATCCCACAAAACAAGGCTCCTTGAATTAGGGAAAAGTGATTGACAAGACTAGAAGGTGATGGGTGCAAGTCTTTCACAACAACTTTATAGCTTGTCTTACAACTTGAGCACACAACAAGATGAACAAGATGAACAAGTTCAAAAGATGAACACCTCAAAAAACTTCATCAACTTCTTTAGCACATAAACACACAACCACCGATTTTTCTTTTGGTTATCAACAACACACAACTTTCGGCCAGTTCAAGTCACTACAACAATGTTCAAGTTTTCAAGCTCAACTTTTGGATCTAGACACCTTAGTGTTGGTGAGAAAGAAACCAACACTAGAAACTCACTAAACAAGCAAAATAACACCTAGATCTAAACATACAACATCATTCTCGGTTTCAACTTTTAATGGACAGATTTTCAGAATTTCTTTTTGGTGTTGTTTGTTTAAGCCGTGAACTAGCCCAAGATGGGTTATGTTGGAACACAACCGGTCTCGCTTTGATACCAAATGATACGAAATCAAACCAACAACACCAAGAGCTTCAAGTAGGCTCGGATTTCAGTCCAACAACACAAGAACAACAAGTTTAAGTTTCGGTTTTTTTTTCAGTCCAACAACACAAGAACAACAAGATAGATTACAATGCTAGTGAATCGAAAAGAGCCCCACACGGCTTCACTAGACTTTAAGATAACAAAATCAACAACAACAACAAGATAAAAAAAGATAGATAACTTGACATATAAAATTCAAGAAACTAAGAACCCTACATCAAGAGAGGACCCTAAGTCTAATGAATATAAACACCAAGTTCTTACGAGGACCAAGAGGCACTCAACGACCTCAAAACCCTTGTTTCTAGCCAAAGAGACAACACAAGTATCCCTCTACTTGTGAGATAATAGGGACGGCTTCTAAGAGTGGAAGAGAGACGAAATGTTTAGTGTTTTTAGGTTACAAAATCAGCATTCAAAAACTAAGGAATAACTCTCCAACATGTTCTATTTATACTACAAACAAAAGGGGTAAAATGACCCATCCGCCCTTGCTTCTTGTGCCAACCTTGAAGAGTAGTTTATTACACATTAAGACCTCTCTTCACACATAAAAACGTTTAGGTCCTTGGTTGGTTCAATCACCAACTCACACACGGCCATTTGCATGAACAAAGCTTGGAGTTCTTGTAATTCCCGAGCTTGGCTTCGTGTGAAAGGCCGTGTACCTGTGGAGGCTGCCCAAACCGTATCAGGGTGTTTTGAAGGTTGTTTGGTACGCCCAAAGGGCATCATCAAGTTTTCTTAACCAATCATTTTTGTTTGCATTTATGATCTTGGCCAAGATAAACTTGATCTCCCTATTTAATGTTTCCACTTTCCCACTAGTTTGCGGATGATAATGTAATGCCCCGAGTCTGGTACCCCAGACTCTACACGATGCTTATAATCCCAAAGGACCACAAGCTAACACATGATTGGTGCCTGCTACAATAACTGTATAATGAAACTGAAATATGCAGAATAATGGGTTGAAATGCCATAAGGATCAAAACTGAACAATACTAAATAAAAAAAAGTTGGAATAAGGTATAACAGTACCCAAAACTAAAATAATTGTCTGAACATGCTATAGTATGAAAAAACCTCTAAATTGTCTGAATAAGGAGTTGATGGGATGATACGGGACAAATGGTCTTCTTATCTTTTGATGACTTTTTTGGAGGCCAACACATAGAGACTCAAGACTTGGTCACCTCGAGAAAACAAGAACATGCATGGAGGACCCGTTTTGAGCATAACTTAAAGCAATCTCGCGTGTGGAAGATTGCTTGGAGAATTTAAGGTTGAGGACTCACGGTTTTGGACCTTAATTAAGGGTATTTTGGACATTACACATGGTGTATTTACACACCATGGCCGCCCCTCTCATTAAGGGCAAAGTGGTCTTGTTATCTTCATTTGTAATATATTATAAATAGGCCCCCTTAGTCTTATTTTCACTAGATTTTGAAGGATGAAGAATTAAAAGACATAACTTCTCTCTTTGAGAGTGTAACACCCTTAGTTGTAGGACTTGGAAAAGTCATCTTTAGCATAGGGCTTGGAAAAGCCAATATTGATCTTTGCTTGGAAACGGTAGATCTTGAGGTGAGTTCAATCCCTTGGTGGTCACCGTAAGAGTGTGGTTTTGATTGTTACATTCATTAGGGGTTAGTGTTGAAATACACTTGGTTCTTAATCTTGTAATAATCTTGGTCTCACTATCTATCTTTATTTTTCTTGCAAATCGTGTATGTGTTGTGTAGTGGACTGTTTTGGGGTCTTCGTTGAATCCGAAACTTGTATTATTGTTGTTCATCTTGTTCATCACGTTTTGTAACTGTTTTGGTGTTAAAATATACTCTTGTATCTTGTATTCTTGTTGTTGGTAGCGAATCTGAGTGAGGTCTCCATCTTGGTCCTCGAATCCTTAAGATTAGTGGACTGATTTGGTGTTTGTTTCGTGCTTCCCTTGTCAATCCCGTATCATTTGGTATCAAAGCATGTCTTGATATTGTTCCTACAAGATCAATCTTGGGCTTGCTTGTTAGAAAATTCAAAAAAAAAAAAAAAAAAAGGGAAAGTGTTAAAAACTGAAAAAAAATCAAAAAGAAGCAAATCTGTCCATTTTGTGTTCTTGGCCGAAATTGTGTTATTGTTGTGTCTTGGCCGAGATTTTTACTTGTTTTGTTGTTTCTAGTGTTAGTTTTCTTCATCTCTAACACTCTTTAGTCTAAATCTAAGTTTGAGCTTACATTGTTGGTGTTGTATACGTGAACTTGGACTTGGCCGATTTGTTGTTGAACATTGTTGTGGTGGACTGTTTTGGCCTTGTGGCTTTCATCTTGTTGTTGTTATAAGCTTGGCCACGTGATATTGTTGTTAATTGGTGGATTGAGAACCATTTTGTTGAAGGTGTAGTTGTCTTGGCCAAGTGTTGGAGATATTGTTATTGTGGAATTTGGGAGTGGCCGTGTGAAAATTGTTGGTGTTCTTGGAGATTATTGTTGTAGTTCTTGGTGTTGTTGTTGTTGTTCTTGATGTTCATCACCACCTTCATATATTGTTGAAGATAAAGTGAATGTTAAATCTAAAAAGTTGAAGAAAAAGGGTGTATTATTTGTTAGTCTTGAAAGACACTACAACCAACAAAGACCTATCAATCAAGTCTCAACCACTTTCCAACACTTTTCCATGATTTAAGGATCCATGTTTTAAGGAGAAGTACAATAAAGTCAAGTCTTGAAAACTTGAAATTGAAAAGGGCTCCAAGACTTGTTTGAATTTCCCTCCTTAAACAAATTCCACCAAAGTCCAAATTGAAAAATTGACCAAGACTTGAAATTGGACAACAAAAGTTGTGTGGGACCGAAACCAATACGTGACTGCCATGTCATCACTGCTACTGTTCATGCAATATTTCCGAGCTCAAAATTTTAGATTCTTAGTTTCATCTTATTGTTTCATTAGTTTCATGTCTTGATTCTAGAATTAATTAACAACTAGTAATCACCTACTTAGTTGTAGATTAATTATTGAATCCGTTTCTTCGTGTCTTCGTTGTTTGTGTGCTTTTCTCATTTTTAACTCGTAGTAACTTCTTTGTTTCAAGTTCGTAAGTGAATTTTATTTTTGTGTCTTGAGTCGATCAAAAAAGAATCTATTCCGGCCACCAAGTAGAATTGACATCCTATTGACTACCGGAGTATAAACAACCTTTCAATATTTGCCGCTCCAATTGTGAGAATCACAAAGGTGAGTGAATACGAGTGTTAGTGAGAAGTTTTTACTACTAATCTTTTTTGTTCATTTTGTAGGTTTAAAAGGTGATATAAGGGGAATATGTCTTCGATAGCCGGGGATTATTGTGACTACAACATGGGAGACTATGATTGTAGTGAAGGGTTTTATGGCTACGAAGTTGAGGGAGATTGCGGAGGCTATGAAAATAGCCATGATCGAGACTTGGGCAGATTTGAAAGTTACTGTTTTAAGGGAGAAAATGAGGTGAATGAAGTGCCTAGTGCTTATGGTAACTTTGGAGATGATGTAGGACCTCGTGATGGATCTTATGATGATGTTGGGGCATGTGAGGAGTCTTACACTTCTTACTCCGAACCTAGATTTGGTGTTAGGTATAACCCTTTTGTTTGCAAAGCTTATGAGAGCTATGATGAGGGTACACGTGAGGAGTATGAAGATCCATATTCTCCACCTTTGATACGGTTGGGGCAGCCTCCACAGGTACACGGCCTTTCACACGAAGCCAAGCTCGGGAATTACAAAAACTCCAAGCTTTGTTCATGCAAATGGCCGTGTGTGAGTTGGTGATTGAACCAACCAAGGACCTAAACGTTTTTATGTGTGAAGAGAGGTCTTAATGTGTAATAAACTACTCTTCAAGGTTGGCACAAGAAGCAAGGGCGGATGGGTCATTTTATCCTTTTTGTTTGTAGTATAAATAGAACATATTAGAGAGCTATTCCTTAGTTTTTGAATGCTGATTTTTGTAAACCTAAAACACTAAACTTTTCTCTCTCTCTTCCACTCTTGGAAGCCGCCACTACTATCTCACAAGTAGAGGGATACTTGTGTTGTCTCTTTGGCTAGAAACAAGGGTTTTGAGGTCGTTGAGTGCCTCTTGGTCCTCGTAAGAACTTGGTGTTTATATTCATTAGACTTAGGGTCCTCTCTTGATGTTAGGGTTCTTAGTTTCTTGAATGTTATATGTCAAGTTATCTATCTTTCCTTATCTTGTTGTTGTTGTTGATTTTGTTATCTTCAAGTCTAGTGAAGCCGTGTGGGGCTCTTTTCGATTCACTAGCATTGTTGTTCATCTTGTTGTTCTTGTGTTGTTGGGCTGAAAAACTGAAAATTAAACTTGTTGTTCTTGTGTTGTTGGACTGAAATCCGAACCTACTTGTAGTTCTTGGTGTTGTTGGTTTGATTTTGTATCATTTGGTATCAAAGCAAGACCGGTTGTGTTCCAACATAACCCATCTTGGGCTAGTTCACGGCTTGAACAAACAACACCAAAAGGAAATTCTGAAATCTGTCCATTAAAAGTTGAAACCGAGAATGATGATGCATGTCTAGATCTAAGTGTTATTTTGCTTGTTTAGTGAGTTTCTAGTGTTGGTTTCTTTCTCACCAACACTAAGGTGTCTAGATCCAAAAGTTGAGCTTGAAAAACTTGAACATTGTGTAGTGACTTGAAGTGGCCGAAAGTTGTATGTTGTTGGTGACCAAAAAAAAGAAATAAAATCGGTGGATGTTGTGTTTATGTGCTAAAGAAGTTGAAGAAGATTGTTGAGGTGTTCATCTTTTGAAATTGTTCATCTTGTTCATCTTGTTGTGTGCTCAAGTTGTAAGACAAATTATAAAGTTGTTGTGAAAGATTTGCACCCCTCACCTTTTAGTCTTGTCAATCACTTTTCCCTAATTCAAGGAGCCTTGTTTTGTGGGATTAGACTACCAAACATCCCTTTTTGAGTTTGAAAAGGGTGAAACACTACAAGATTTTATTTTTCCCACCAAAAACACTTTGCAAACTATAACAAGTGTGTGAATATTAACAAAAAAAAAGAGAGAAGAAAAAAACGTGTGGAACCATTGCATGCTGCCACGTCACTATAAGCTCAACTTAGGATATTCTTTGGTTGCTAATTGTTGATCCTTGGTTTCCCTTACTTGGTCCTAGAACTAATTAACAAACTAGTACATTCCTACTAGGTTGTCAACTAGTTCCTTGAACCGTTTGTTCGTGTCAACGTTTATTTGAGTGCTTTTATTCGTTTGAATGAGTTGCTGATTTTTGACTCTAGTCCGGCAAGAATTCTTTGAGTCTTCAAACAAGAATCCATTCCGGATAAGAGTTTACTCATACCTTACAAATCTCACGGTTACTAGCCAATTATACAACACTTGTGGAACACGAACTTGTGGTGAACTAAAGCGGATAATACCTTGACAATGGAAGGAACTACGTCTCATAATGTGGATACTAATGCTCTTGATTCTATGAGGGTCACTCTTGAGGCCGTTACCCGGACACTTAAAAGGTTGAATTCGGAATTTGGGGCCGTGAGAGGGGACTTGGCAGCAATAAAGGGGGAAGTGTCGACTATTAGTGGGAGATTAGAACAAGTGGAGAGTCAAAGGAACTCTCGTCCTTCTACTCCTCTACATGTATCTACCAATGGTCATGATAGGACCTCCTCCGCAACCATCACCCCCGAAACAGTCCACCAAATGCTAAATGCACCCCAAGCTCCACTAACTACCGCAAGCCAAACTACCTATTTTCCTCCAAACCGAGACTCCACTAGACCACTACATTTCCAAGCCCCTCCAATTCCACAAGAGGGATTTGGACGCCAAGTACCTCCACTAAATCCGAACCCTCCATTCCAAGCTCCATTAAACCAAAGACCACAAATTCCAAATCCTCCGAATCAAAACGGCCAAGGCCGACCAGCCCACTTTGAAGGATACGGTAGAGAGGAGTATGAAGGAGATGGAGCCTTTGATGATGCTTATATGAGGGAGGAGGAGTTAAGAGGGGGTCGAGGAGAACCTAGGAGATACCGGGGGTATGTAGATAGGGGAAACCGACACCAAGAGAGAGACGTAGGCATCAACACCATCAAGTTGAGCCTACCCATCTTTAAGGGTGAAAGTGATCCCGAGGCCTACTTAACTTGGGAATCGGCTTGTGACAAAGTTTTCCAAGTTAATGACATCTCGGACGAAAAGAAGAGTTGCTACGCTATAGCTCACCTTGAGGGCTATGCTAACACTTGGTGGGAGTATGTTAAACGGTTTGGTAATGAATTAGTCGATGGGCAGCCACCACCTTGGTATCGGTTGAGGTACTTGATGAGGCAACGATACCTTCCCGAGAGATATCGTCATGAGTTGCTTGCTAGATTATATGGCTTGCGGCAAGGAGGCAAGAGTGTGATGGCCTATTTTGACGAGTTCCAACAACTCATGTTGAAACTTGATCATCGTGGGGAGCAAATCAGTCACGACATCATCCGGTTCAAGTGTGGGTTGAACAAAGAGATCTCCACTCATTTGACCCTTCACCGGTTTGAAACCATTGACGGTATATTCCAAGCGGCCCTTGAGATTGAAAGGGAACTTAAGGAGAGATCATCCTTCAAGGCAAGGGTACAAACCCCCTCGGGTTGGACCAAAAACAAGGACCAACCCGCCCCTACGAAGCTGCCCGAGTCCAAAACCGTCCCTAAATTCCCTCCGAAACCGGAGGCTCACAAATATCCCAACCCAAAGGGGTTCCAATGCTTCAAGTGCCAAGGATGGGGGCATAAGGCCAACGAATGTCCGAACCGGCGCAATGTGATCCTACGAGAAGGAAAGGTGTACTACCTTGGTGAGGAGGTGGTTTCCGAAAGGGGGGAGGATGAGGCCGAGCCTCAAGATGGAGAGGGAGCTGAAAATGGGCCGAATGATGATGAAGTAGATGGTAGTGAAGATTTTTATCCACAAGAGGGGGAGTGTGTGGTTCCAAACTTTGTGGTTAGACGTGTCATGATTAGTAAGGCGATAGATGACCCGAGTCAAAGGGAAAATCTATTCCATACTAAGTGTCTTGTAAAGGAGAATGTGTGCACCTTGGTGATTGATAGTGGTAGTTGTACAAATGTTGCGAGCCATGCTATGGTAAATTTCTTGAAGCTACCAACTACACCACACACTAGTCCTTACAAGCTACAATGGTTGAATGATTGTGGTGAATTAAGGGTCACGAGACAATGTGTGATTCGGTTTAAGGTGGGAAACTACCACGATGAGGTACTTTGTGACGTGATCCCAATGCAAGCATGTCATTTGTTGTTAGGTAGACCATGGCAATATGATAGGTCTACTAAACACGATGGGAGGTCCAACCGGTATACGCTTGAGAAGGATGGCCGAAAGGTCACACTTCATCCTCTCTCACCCTCCTAAGTAAATGAGTGGCATCAAAAGATGAGGGAGTTGAAGGGAAAGGGGGGGGAATCCGGAAAGGGAGAAAAGGGGGGGGATGTCGTAGGTGAGAAAGTAGGGACATCCGAGGCTGTCCCAACGACAAGGGAGATGGAAAACGTAGTGATGTTGTCTAGGAGGAAAGAACTCTTCGTGGACCATGATGAAAACAAGCCGATGTTACTTGTGGCCCATTGTTTTAATACTAACCCCACTAATTCTTCCATTTCCCCTTTGATTTCTTGTGTGTTGCAGGAGTATGAAGATGTATTTCCACAAGAACTTCCGCAAGGTTTGCCCCCACTTCGGGGAATTGAGCACCAAATTGATTTGGTGCCGGGTTCACAACTTCCAAACAAACCGGCCTATAGGAGCAATCCCATGGACACTAAGGAGCTTGAAAGGCAAGTTGAGGAGCTTCTCAACAAGGGATACATCAAGGAAAGCATGAGTCCGTGTGCTGTTCCGGTGCTTTTGGTACCGAAGAAGGACGGAACTTGGCGCATGTGCGTCGATTGTAGAGCCATCAACAAAATCACTATAAGGTATCGTCATCCAATCCCTAGACTAGATGATATGTTAGATGAGCTCCACGGATCTTGTTTGTTTTCTAAAGTGGATCTTAGGAGTGGCTATCACCAAATTCGCATGCAACCCGGTGATGAGTGGAAGACCGCATTCAAGACCAAATTCGGTCTCTATGAGTGGCTGGTCATGCCCTTCGGCCTTACCAATGCTCCTAGCACCTTTATGAGGCTAATGAATCATGTAATGAAGCCTTATATTGGAAAGTTTGTGGTGGTTTACTTTGATGATGTGTTGGTATATAGTAAATCTATTGATGATCATGTAATGCATTTGAGATGTGTGTTTGATGTGCTCCGAAAGGAAAAGTTGTATGCCAACATGGAGAAGTGTTCTTTTGGTGTTGATAAGATTATATTCTTGGGTTTTGTCGTGAGCTCAAGGGGTGTGGAAGTGGACGATTCCAAGATAGACTCTATTCGAAGTTGGCCGACCCCTAAAACTATTGGAGAAATCCGAAGTTTCCACGGGTTGGCAAGCTTTTATAGGAGGTTTGTCAAAGGATTTAGTTCCATAGCAGCCCCCTTGACCGAGGTAATTAGAAAGGACGGACCCTTTAAATGGGGTGATGAGCAGGCTAGGGCTTTTGAGGCCTTGAAAGCTACGCTCATCTCGGCGCCTTTATTGCAATTTCCCGATTTTGATAAGATGTTTGAAGTAGAGTGTGATGCTAGTAAGGTTGGCATCGGGGCTGTTTTGATGCAAGAAGTTAAGCCCGTTGCCTCTTTCAGTGAAAAGCTCAAAGGGGCAACTCTTAATTACTCAACTTATGATTTGGAGTTGTACGCCCTTGTTAGAGCCTTGGGAAATTGGCAACATTATTTGTGGCCTAAGGAGTTTGTGATACGAACTGATCATGAGTCGTTGAAACACCTTAAGAGCCAAGACAAGTTGAATAGGCGTCATGCTAAGTGGATTGAGTTCATCGAGACTTTCCCTTATGTAATTCATTACAAAAGGGGAAAGGAAAATGTTGTTGCCGATGCCTTGTCTAGGAAGCAAGTGCTTGTTGCTACCTTGTCTTCGAAATTGATGGGTTTTGAGAGCTTGCGGTTGTTGTATCCCGAGGATCCTACCTTTGCTCCTATTTTTAGGGAATGCGAAGAGTGGGGAAGGGACCGTTGGCTTAAAGAGAATGACCATTCCTCCTACTCTCGGTTCGATGGGTATTTGTTCAAAGGGAGGAGGTTGTGTGTTCCTTCTAGTTCTTAGAGGGAATTATTTGTGAGGGAGGCCCATGACGGAGGCCTCATGGGGCACTTTGGGGTAGACAAGACCCTCGGAATCTTAGAGGAGAACTTCTATTGGCCCAAAATGCGCAAAGACGTCACTAAAATTTGTAGTCAATGCGTGGCCTGCCGGAGTGCGAAGGCTCGTCTCCTACCTTAAGGGTTATACACCCCACTCCCTACTCCCCTTAGACCTTGGTTAGACATTTCGATGGATTTTGTTTTGGGGCTGCCAAGGACTAGAAAGGGCCGAGATAGCATTTTTGTTATTGTTGATAGATTCTCTAAAATGGCTCATTTTATTCCATGTGCTAAAACCGAGGATGCTCGTAGTGTAGCTTCATTATTTGTTGAACATGTTGTAAAGCTTCACGGGGTACCGAGGACTATTGTGAGCGATAGGGACTCCAAGTTCCTAAGTCTCTTTTGGAAGTCCATGTGGGATAGGCTTGGAACGAAGTTACTTTTCTCCACGTCTTGCCACCCACAGACCGATGGCCAAACGGAGGTAGTAAATAGAACCTTAGGGTCTATGCTACGTTCTATGGTTAAAGGTAAGCTGACTTCATGGGAAGATCACCTACCCTTGGTGGAATTTGCATACAACCGGGTAATACATTCGAGCACGGGAATGACTCCCTTTGAATGTGTTTACGGCCTGAATCCCCTTACCCCTTTAGATCTCACTCCTTTGTCTAGTGATCTCATGACCAGCTTAGATGGAAATAAAAGAGCCGAGGCAATGAAGAAAATGCATGAGACGGTGCGGATCAAGCTTGAAAAGAAGAACCAAGAGGTTGCAAAAAGGGTAAACAAAGGGAGAAGAAGGCTTGTGCTTGAACCCGGAGATTGGGTGTGGGTGCATCTTCGAAAGGATCGGTTTCCAGCTCAAAGGAAGTCCAAGTTGCTGCCAAGGGGTGATGGCCCTTTCCAAGTACTTGAGAGAATCAATGACAACGCCTACAAGATTGACCTTCCACCGGAATATCAAGTGCACAACACTTTCAACGTTGGTGATCTCTCCCTCGTGGATGCGGTTGAAGATGACCAAATGCTGAATTTGAGGTCAAATTCCTCTCAAGATGGAGAGGATGATACGGTTGGGGCAGCCTCCACAGGTACACGGCCTTTCACACGAAGCCAAGCTCAGGAATTACAAAAACTCCAAGCTTTGTTCATGCAAATGGCCGTGTGTGAGTTGGTGATTGAACCAACCAAGGACCTAAACGTTTTTATGTGTGAAGAGAGGTCTTAATGTGTAATAAACTACTCTTCAAGGTTGGCACAAGAAGCAAGGGCGGATGGGTCATTTTATCCTTTTTGTTTGTAGTATAAATAGAACATATTAGAGAGCTATTCCTTAGTTTTTGAATGCTGATTTTTGTAAACCTAAAACACTAAACTTTTCTCTCTCTCTTCCACTCTTGGAAGCCTCCACTACTATCTCACAAGTAGAGGGATACTTGTGTTGTCTCTTTGGCTAGAAACAAGGGTTTTGAGGTCGTTGAGTGCCTCTTGGTCCTCGTAAGAACTTGGTGTTTATATTCATTAGACTTAGGGTCCTCTCTTGATGTTAGGGTTCTTAGTTTCTTGAATGTTATATGTCAAGTTATCTATCTTTCCTTATCTTGTTGTTGTTGTTGATTTTGTTATCTTCAAGTCTAGTGAAGCCGTGTGGGGCTCTTTTCGATTAACTAGCATTGTTGTTCATCTTGTTGTTCTTGTGTTGTTGAGCTGAAAAACTGAAAATTAAACTTGTTGTTCTTGTGTTTTTGGACTGAAATCCGAACCTACTTGTAGTTCTTGGTGTTGTTGGTTTGATTTTGTATCAACCTTGTAGTACTTCTTATCAAAGTCGATATAGTGTGAATGGTTATACTAGCTCTAGTGGAGGTTGTCCAATGAGAAGAAAAGGGTATGCATCTCCAAAACTAAGGGGTACTCGTATGCCTTACAATGTAGATCCAAGAAGGAGTGTACACTCCGGAAAGGTGACCATGTGTCGGATACCGGGCTGCCTCATTGAGCTAAATGATAGGTACCATAGAAACTACATCGTTCCATCCATGGTTGACTACTTAGGGTTGTTTCGTGAGCCTTTACTTGTTCCATACTTCTTGGACGGGTTTAAGGTTACCGAGAGGGTCAAGGATGTCTTCTCCCAATTTGAATACCATGAGGAGGTGTGGTGCGATATTCTTTCATTGACATACGGTCATGTATGCTTAGGTGCCAATTGGTTTGCACAACATAGAGTTCCAAACGTGCAAAATTGGCCAAATATTATAAGAGACCAGTGGGGGAATCGCCTCGTGACTTACTTGCTGCCTAAGCCACGAAGAGAAATGCCTACCTACTCCAATCCGAATTATTATGAGAGACAAAAGATTGAGAGGAGTAAGGGAGTGCAGGGTGGTAATCCGAGAGTGGAAAAAGGAGAGGTTGTGTGGAGCAAAGTAAGAGGATTACCCCCAAACTATGCTAACATTGGTTGTCCTTCTATTTCTAAGGACATTTGTGTAGGTACCAACATGGCAAGCGAAGAAGAACAATGCCAAAAGGAAGTTGCTGCCCAAACTTTTGGAGGACCTTCACACCATGACAAAGAAGAATCTACTCAAGGACTTCAAGGTAAAATGGCAAACTCTTACACTTTTGTACATGTGAATGATAATTGTGTGGCTAGTAGCCCATTGAGTGTGAGTTGTAGCTTGCCTATATGTGAGTGTATTGTTTCTTTGCCACTTGATGATGATGTACATGTTGTGAGTATGGATACACTAGTTGATCCTATTGATGACCGAATAGACTCTTCTTGTAAGATCGATTTATGTCCACCTAGTGTTGAAACCATTATGTTGAATGAAAGTACGTTATCTTCTGAAATTTGTGTTGATCAACTTATGTGTGAAAATTACCCACCACTTGAGGATGTGTATGATGTAATTAATGAACCTCAAGTATGTGATGATGTTGAAAATGTTGATCAAAGTGAGAATGAACCCGAGAGCTCTTCTTGGGGTAATGTTGTGTTTGAAACATCCTTGAAACTTGATGTTGATCATTTAGAGAGTGAGGAACTTGCTTGTTCCAAATCTGTCCGTGAGGTAGATCACACTCTTTTTATGTATAATGTCTTGTTTGAAGATGATTTAAACACTCCTAATGAACCTAGTGGTGAAAATGATGGTATAGCTTGCCTTGGAAGCTATAGCCTATATGCTAACCCACTATGGTGTGACAACATTCCTCCTAGAGAGGGAAATCTCTTCTTGGAAGATGAGAGAACTCTTAAGGGTAAGGAATGTGTAGTTGCGGAAGCTACTTCTTCTTCTACCTTGTGTGATTTCATTATTGAGAGTACTCATGGTGATTATTGGGAAACTAATAGTGAGTACACACATGAGAGCACCTTAGTAGAAGACGATTTGAGTGATACCTTTCTCTACTCTCTATTTGCTTTGGATGATATGTATGTTATTGTAGAAAGTATGTCATTTAGTTTGGGTGTAGACCACGGGAAAGGGAAGTGTTGTCGAGACCCGTGTCTATGGCCACTTTTCCCATTTGACCCCGGTGCCAAATTTAGAAATGGTGATGCTGGTGCACCAAACTTGCTGCTTGGTCTACATGACAAGCAAAGTGGCACTCTTGATGTATCCTATAACCAAATCCTTTGTACATCTTTTATTGAGTTTTTAATATTCCTTTCAAAGGATTCTTGGTTATATTGCAAATATGTGCAACCTTGGCATGTTGAGATGATTTGTTATGCTAACCCTAACCCTCATGCCATGAGGAGTTTGCATTTGTTGGTCCTCTTTTCGGTTTTGCAAGGTTTGGATTCGAGGTCGAATCCCTTTCAAGAAGGGGAGGATGATACGGGACAAATGGCCTTCTTATCTTTTGATGACTTTTTTGGAGGCCAACACATAGAGACTCAAGACTTGGTCACCTCGAGAAAACAAGAACATGCATGGAGGACTCGTTTTGAGCATAACTTAAAGCAATCTCGCGTGTGGAAGATTGCTTGGAGAATTTAAGGTTGAGGACTCACGGTTTTGGACCTTAATTAAGGGTATTTTGGACATTACACATGGTGTATTTACACACTATGGCCGCCCCTCTCATTAAGGGCAAAGTGGTCTTGTTATCTTCATTTGTAATATATTATAAATAGGCCCCCTTAGTCTTATTTTCACTAGATTTTGAAGGATGAAGAATTGAAAGACATAACTTCTCTCTTTGAGAGTGTAACACCCTTAGTTGTAGGACTTGGAAAAGTCATCTTTAGCATAGGGCTTGGAAAAGCCAATATTGATCTTTGCTTGGAAACGGTAGATCTTGAGGCGAGTTCAATCCCTTGGTGGTCACCGTAAGAGTGTGGTTTTGATTGTTACATTCATTAGGGGTTAGTGTTGAAATACACTTGGTTCTTAATCTTGTAATAATCTTGGTCTCACTATCTATCTTTATTTTTCTTGCAAATCGTGTATGTGTTGTGTAGTGGACTGTTTTGGGGTCTTCGTTGAATCCGAAACTTGTATTATTGTTGTTCATCTTGTTCATCACGTTTTGTAACTGTTTTGGTGTTAAAATATACTCTTGTATCTTGTATTCTTGTTGTTGGTAGCGAATCCGAGTGAGGTCTCCATCTTGGTCCTCGAATCCTTAAGATTAGTGGACTGATTTGGTGTTTGTTTCATGCTTCCCTTGTCAATCCCGTATCATGGGACATGTCCCAAACTAACCCTAACTGCTGAAATAAACTAAGTACTAAAGTACGAAAATAATGAAATAATCATGTCCTCGAACTATGAGGACTCACCACTGACTCTGACTGTAGAAACCTGAGTTGCTAAGTGCGATTGGGTACCTGAGTGTCTGAACCTATGGTATAAAACACCATAGCAAAAGATAAAAGTATTCGTCAGTACATGAGGATGTACTGGTATGTAAAGTGAGAAATGCTGAGTTCAAGGGTTCATATGCAAGAACTATAACTGACTGAATGACATAAACATAACTGTGTGAGAATACATGCATGAATGCATAACTGTAATGAATTATGAGGATTCTTAATACTGAGTTTACTGATAACTGATATGTTGTTTACTGAATGACTGAGTCTGACAGTCCTGATTCTGATAGAACTAGCTGAGTTCCATACTAAGCTGAGAGACTGTATCTGATAGTCCTAAAATCTGCAGAACTATCTGAGTTCTTTACTGAAGACTGAGACTGAGACAGTGGGAGGTGGTCATCTAACTAACATGAATAAGATCATATAGTTGAGTTGGGGTCCAATCTATAACACCAATTGGGAGGGTATCAATATCGCGCCACTGGTATGGACAAGTTATGAGTGACCCTCATCTATTAGGTACTCTAACGAGAATGGTGGGACCCTCATCTAACAGGTTAAACCACCTCATAAACCCTCATCTATCAGGTTTGATGTCTCAACCAACGCTGGCTACGTAGTTCTGGAATGCAAGGATTGCTTCTAAGAATCACACCCTTTGCTAGCAGGTGAGTTTCCATCCTTGGATTCATTCGGTGCTAAATCCTACTCCCATCTGAATAGACACCGAAATGATTATACTGAGATGAACTGGACTGAATTCGCTGAGTTCCATTGACTAATGGAATATTGCTGAATTCTGATAATTGATTGAGTTTACTAAGGATTTAACGGAATACTGAATGGGACTAGACAGATACTGAGATTACTGAATTTTCCTGAGTTCTGTAACTGACTGAATTCTACTGATCATGGCTTGACTGAGAGTATCTTGAAAACTGACATGGGATCTAGGCTCATAGATAAATTTTTGGGTATTAAATAACCCCAGCACTCAATAGTATGGAAATAATAAGACATGACTATTCTTGAACAAAGGACAATAGTCATCCACTCACAATACAATTATTGAGCGATTTCACGAGAATACCAATTCAGGCCCTAAAATTGTGGCCTCACCGACTTCGAACCAACCAATTAGAGATCTGCATCTCCTGCCATAAAGAGCTTCAAATGGGGCTATCTGAATACTGGAATGATTGCTGTTGTTGTACGCAAACTCGATCAAAGGCAAGCGGTCATCCCAACTACCCTTGAAATGAAAATCACCGGCCCTTAGCATTTCTTCCAAAGTCTGAATTGTGCTTTCTGCTTGACTATCCGTCTGAGGATGAAAGGTTGTACTGAGGTGGACTCGGGTACCAAGACCTTTTTAGAATGCTTCCAAAACTGAGAGATAAACTGGGTACCTCTATCTGAGATAATGGACAATGAAATACCGTACAATATGACCAACTCTCTAGTATAGAGCTTGGCATAATCCTCGGTTGAATAAGAGGTATGGACTGGAAGAAAATGAGCTGATTTTGTTATTCTATCTACAATGACCAAAACTAAATCATGCGAGCAATGAGTACGAGGCAAACCCGTCACGAAGTCCATGTTCACTTCTTCCCTTTTCCAAGTAGGAATACTGAACTCCTGCATGGACCCATTAGGCTTATGATGCTCAATCTTAACCAATTGACATGTTGAGCACTTAGCCACAAACTCTACAATATCTCTCTTCATCCCACTCCACCAATAAATCTCCCACAAGTCGCAGAATATCTTAGTGGCCCTTGGATGAATAGAGTAACGCGCACCATGCGCTTCTGCAAGAATTTGTTGCCTCAAGTCATATACACTTGGCACACACAGACGAACCTGATAACACAACACACCAACTCCCCCTTGGGAGAAAACCTCTACCTTCTGATCTCTGACTGACTCTTTTAACTTGAATAGACTGGAATCTCTATCCTATTTTTCGTTCACCTCAGAAACTAGAGATGATTCTGAACTACTCTGTACCCATATACTACCTTCTGCTGAATCAACTAAGCGAAAACTAGTCGGGCAAGCTGATAGACTTCTTGAGCTAGCTTCTTCTTACTTTCCTCAACATGAGCCACACTACCCATAGACAGTCTATTAAGAGCGTCGGCCACTACATTAGCCTTGCCCGAATGATAAAAGACACTTATGTCGTAATATTTTAAGAGCTCAAACCACCTTTTCTGATGGAGGTTTAAGTCTTTCTGAGAGAATACGTACTGAAGGCTTTTGTGATCTATGAACACATCTACATTCACCCTATACAAGTAATACCTCCAAATCTTCAAGGAAAACACTGTTGCTGCTAACTCAAGATCATGAGTTAGATAGTTCTTCTCATGGGGCTTAAGTTGTCTAGAGGCGTAGGCTATGACCTTACCATGATACATGAGGACACAACCCAAATGTACTTTAGATGCATCACAGTACACGACAAACCCATCTGAACTGTCTGGAAGAGTTAGAACTGGGGTTAAGGTGAGTCGAGTCTTCAACTCCTGAAAACTCTTCTCGCATGAATCTGACCATAATAACTTGACTTTTTTTGAGTCAATCTGGACATAGGGGATGCAATAGAACAAACCCCTTCAACAAACCATTTGTAATAGCTAGCCAAACCCAAGAAACTCCTTATATCTGATGGAGAGATGGGTTTGGGCTAGTTTTTCACTGCTTTGGTCTTTTGGAGATCAACTCTAATGCCATAGTCAGAAATTATATGACCAAGGAACGCTATATACCTTAGCCAAAATTTGTACTTACTGAATTTGGCGAATAACTGATGATTTCTAAGAGTCAATAATACTATTCAGAGATGGTCTACATGATCATGCTCACTGTGGGAATAGACAAGGATATCATCTATGAAGACTATGATGAACATTTCTAAGTACTTCTTGAACACACGGTTCATCAAGTCAATGAAGACTGATGGGGCATTGGTAAGACCAAAGGACATGACTAAGAATTCAAAATGACCATACCAAGTTCTGAAGGCTATCTTTAGAATGTCACATTCTCTGACTCTGAACTGATGATCGCCTCATCTGAGGTGTATCTGAGAGAAACAACTGGCACCCTGAAGTTGGTCAAACAAGTCATTGATTCTAGGAAGTGGATACTTATTCTTGACTGTGACTTTATTAAGCTGATGGTAGTCTATGCACATTCTGAGAGAACCGTCTTTCTTATGCATGAATAGAATTGGTGCACCCCATGGGGTCACGTTGGGTCTAATGAATCCCTTATCTAGGAGATCCTTCAACTGTTCTATCAATTTTCTGAGTTCTGCTGGTGCCATTCTGTATGGTGGAATAGATATGGGCTGAGTGTCTGGAAAAAAGTCAATGCCGAAGTTTATTTCCCTTTCGGGAGGAATTTCGGGAAGATCTTATGTAAAGATATCTGAGTATTTATTTACAACTGGGACTGATTAAATATTGGGAGTTTCAGAACTAGAGTCTTTAACTCGAACAAGATGATAGGCACATCCCTTTGAGATCATCTTTCTTGCGCTTAGGTAGGAAATAAGTTGACCCTTGAATATTGAAGAATTACCCCTCTACTCTAGGACGGGCTTATTAGGAAACTGAAACTAAAAAACTCTATTTCTACAGTCGACTGTGACATAGCTGGAATAAAGCCAATCCATGCCGAGAATGACATCAAAATCAGTCATTTCTAATTCGACTAGGTCTGCTGAAGTGACTGTCTGAGATAGCATAACCGGACAGATTCTATATACCAGTTGAGATATGATAGATTTACCCACTGGGTAGATACCGAAAAAGGCTCGGCTAGAATTTTGAGACTTACTCTGAAATCAACGTTATAGAAGGAGTAACAAAAGAAAAAGACGCTCCTGGATCTAGCAAAGCGTAAACATACAAATAAAAGATCTGTAACATACCAGTGACTACATCAGGAGAATTTTCCTTATCTTGTCTGGACTGAAGAGCATAGAGTTTGTTTGGGCATTGCCCACTAGTGGCGTTGGAGGTGGCACCCTGCTGATTCGGGCGACCGGACTGAGCTGAGGAATGGTTATGCTGACCCTGAAAATCGTACTGAGGACAATCTCTGACTCTGTGTCCTGGCTTTCCACATCCAAAATAATATCACTGCCAGCTCTACAAATACCTTGATGGTGCTTGCCACAAGTCTGACAAAGAGGATGAGTTCGAGCACTGCTGACACAACCCTGAGACTTAGAGCCTGGCGCTCTATCTTTGTTACCATTCCTGAACTTAAAGAACTGGAGCACTAGCTGAGGAAAGTGCTGGAACTGAAGACTTTGGGTGGAACTGGGAATGATTACCACCCTCTGACTTAGGCTGAACAAAGTTTAAACTACCTATCCTTGCTCTCTTATTCTATTTTTCTCTCTTCTTTATATTCTACTTCTCTATCTATTGAGCATGGTCCATAAGCCTGGCTATGTCCACCTCACTAATGAGCATTGTGGTCCTGCACTCCTTGACTACACTATCATTCACCCCAGTAACAAACTTACTCATCTTAGATCTACTATCTTCCACTACATGAGGAGCATATCTAGCTAATTGAGTAAACTTAAGAGAATACTCTTTCACTGCCATGTTTTCCTGCCTGAGGTTTATAAACTCTAACACCTTAGATTCTCTCAGGTATAGGGGAAAGAATCTATCTAATAAGGAAGTGGCAAACTCGTCCCACTCAATAGACCCTGTATTTGTGGCCCTCTCTGCTTTCCACTGCTTGAACCATGAGTGGCCACATCCTGCAACTAATATGTAGCTAGCTTATCACTCTCACTAACAGTTACCCCCATGATATTTGTAACCATCTACACATGATCAAGGAATTCCTAAAGGTCCTCATTTGTCCTAGACTCGATGAAATAATGAGGATTTATTCGGGTGAAGTCTCAAATCCCTGCTGCAGTAAAATGGTCCACTGGGTTGGCCAGAACGGCAGTTGGCCATTTATTTTAAGAAGCAACTAAATTATCAAGAGTAGTGAATGCATCTAAAAGAAAGAAAGTTTCATTGTTCATCCATGGTGATATAATTTCACCATTCCAATAGTATGAGAAATATGTTTTTCCAGGGGATCTTCCAGAATGGGCTGAGGTACTAACTGATTCTCGTTTCTCCTTTTGTTAGCCCTTTTGGGAGGCATGCTCTATAAACAAAAGGGAGAAATAAATTAGACTAAGAGTTAAATTTGAGCTCATGTTCACTCACAAGACATAAATACTGAAAGAAGGGAAACTGTTCCTAAAACATCTCATTGCCTCCTGTACACAAAAATGGCGCGCAACGCACCCATTCATAAGACTCTACTAGATACAGCTTTTCAGACTTCCTAGGACACTGTTGAACCTTAGGCTCTGATACCAAGTTTGTAACACCCCAAGTCTGGTACCCCAGACACTACACGGTGCTCATAATCCTGAAGGACCACAAGCTAACCCATGGCTGGTACATGCTACAATAACTGTATAATGATACTGAAATATGTGGAATAATGGGTTGAAATGCCATAAGGTTCAAAACTGAACAATACTGAATAAAACAAATTCTGAATAAGGTATAACAGTACCCAAAACTAAAATAATTGTCTAAACATATTATAGTCTAAAAAAGCCTCTAAACTGTCTAAATAAGGAGTTGATGGGACATGTCCCCAACTAACCCCAACTATTGAAATAAACTAAGTACTGAAGTATGAAAATAATAAAATAATCATGTCCTTAAACAATGAGGACTCACCACTGAGTCTGAATGCTGAAAACTTAGCCGTTAAGTGGGATCGAGAACCTGAGCATCCAAACCTATGGTATAAAGCACCATAGCATAAAAGAAATGTATGCGTCAGTACGTGAGAATGTACTGGTATGCAAAGTGAGGTAGGCTGAGTGCAAGGGTTTATATGTATGAACTATAACAGACTGGATGACATGAATATGACTGCGTGAGAATACATGCATGAATACATAACTGTAACTGGAATCATGAGGATTTTGAATACTGTGTTTACAGATAACATGGATTACTGATAACAGATATGCTATTTACAGATGACTGTGTCTGACAGTTTTGATTCTGACTTAACTAGATGAGTTCCATACTACGCTGAAAGACTGCATTTGTCAGTCCTTAAATCTGTAGAACTATCTGAGTTCTTTACTGAAGACTGAGACTGAGACTGTGGGAGGTGGTCATCTAACTAACATGCCCCAAATAAGATCATATAGTTGAGTTGGGGTCCAATCTATAACACCAATTGGAAAGGTATCAATATCGCGCCACTGGTATGGACAAGTTGTGAGTGACCCTCATCTATTAGGTACTCTAACAAAAATGGTGGGACCCTCATCTAACAGGTTAAACCACCTCATAAACCCTCATCTATCAGGTTTGATGTCTCAACCAATGCTGGCTACGTAGTTCTGGAATGCAAGGATTGCTTCTAAGAATCACACCCTTTGCTAGCAGGTGAGTTTCCATCCTTGGATTCATTCGGTGCTAGATCCTACTCCCATCTGAATAGACATCGAAATGATTATACTGAGCTGAATTGGACTGAATTCTCTGAGTTCCGTTGACTAATGGAATACTGCTGAATTTTGATAACTAACTGAGTTTACTGAGGATTTGACTGAATACTGAATGGGACTGGACTAACACTGAGATTACTGAATTTTCCTGAGTTCTGTAACTGACTGAATTCTACTGATCATGGCTTGACTGAGAGTATCTTGAAAACTGACACTGGCTCTAGGCACAAAGCTAAATTGGTGGGTATTAAGTACCCCCAGGACTCGATAGCATGGAAATAATAGGACATGATTATTCTTAAACACAGGACAATAGTCATCAACTAACATACAATCATTGAGGTATTTCATGAAAATTTGAAAGTCATATATTTGTACATGAATAGGAAGGCATGCATCATATCATAATTTAATAATTTTAATATCATGGGCATTTCAGCAATTCATTATGAAGCATAGCTTTAGCATAAGAGTCAACTTAAACACATGGATATAGCATGGGATCATCATTTAGTTTACAAATGAGTCACAATTTCACAATTCATTCACTTAAGCATTTTGACAAACACTTAGAAGGCATAATCTTGTTTTGGGGCATGGATAACATGGTAAAACATCATGACTATCATCTTAAGTTCATACTTCCAGAGTTCAACATAAGAGAATTCAAATTCAACATGCATGTTATCATAATATCATGAGATACATTAAAGATTTCAACTTGGAAGACATACATTAATATCAACATGGATAAAATACAACCCACAACATGGAAATCACCATTCATGGTTTAAAAATTGGTTTCTTGAACTCCAAGGATGAAAGGGGTCCTTGGATGAACACTTTACATACCTTTGTTGGAGAATTCTTGAAAGTTAATGGAGAAATCTAGAGTTCTTGATTTGAAATTAATCACCTAGGGTTTTCTTGTTCTTGAGCAATTGAGAAATAATGAGCATAATTACCCAAAAGAGGGCTAAATTTCGTGTTATGAGGGCTGAAGGTTGATGGAAAAAGACCTAATTACCATTAAGGATGCGAGTTCAAAAGACAAAAAACGTGCCCAGCGATGCTATAGCCGACTCGGTGCGTCGAGGGTACCAACACGATATAACCGATGCGATGCGCTGATATCACGTTGGTTCACTAGAAATTGCCTTAAGTTGAGGAAAACTTTATCTGTCGATGCGATTAGCAACGTGATGCGCCAACATCTCGTCGACTCACTATTTTGGGACTCCCAACTAGGTCAAAACAAAGTTTGAAAAATCCAAAAATCATCTAGTAACTCCTAATGACATTCTTGATCATGAATTAACTTAAATATAGACATTTGAAGGACATTAATGTCGCGAAGTAAGATCGACAACTTTCGAAGGCCAAAAATATACTAAGTATGGATGCTTAGCTAAAATATTCTAAGTCAGGGACCCCTTGACAAGCATTAATGGACAGAATTAAGCTTAGAGTTTTACGGGGTCTTACAGATAAGGTGTGGCCACCTTATGTTGCTTCACCACATATTTCAATAATGTAGCTCGGAACATCTTGTTGCAGAAATGTGATCCTCCATCACTTATGATAGTTCTTGCAACACCAAAGCGTGAAAATATGTTCTCTCTCAGGAATGCAATTCCATTTTTACCTTCATTATCTTCCAAAGAAACATCTTCCACCCACTAGGACACATAGTCCACAACAACAAAGATATATTTTTGACCATAAGAGCTTATAAAGGGTCCCATGAAATCTATGCCCCAAATATCAAACAACTCAACCTCAAACATCTTAGTCATTGGCATTTTATGATGTCTATAGATAGACCCACATCATTGACATTAAAATCACAAGCCCTCACAAACTCATAAGCATCTTTGTGATATGACGGCAAATAGTAACCACTTTGTAAAATCTTCCTTGTAGTCCGATCACCTGCATTGTGTCTCCTAACTTGGGATAAATGTCATGCCTCTAAAATGCTCAACATTTCTTTTTCTAGTATACATCTTCTGATAATATTATTAGCACAATGTCTAAGTAAATAAGGCTTTTCCCAAAAATACCTGGCCACATCATGTAGAAACTTCTTCTTTTGATGAAATGAGAGGTTTTCTAGGATGATTTCACTGACAACAAAATTAGCAAAATCTGCATACCATGGCACCAAATTAAGAGTAGTGGCAAGGACCTGCTCATCTGGAAGAGAATTATCAACCTTCGGCTCCTCCATGCTCGGTTTTTAATTCTCTAACCTAGAAAAGTGGTTTGCTACTTGATTTACACAACTTTTTTGATCTTTGACTTTGAAGTCAATGTTTTGAAGTAACAACACCCATCTTATAAGATTTGGATGGGCATCTTTCTTTGCCATAAGATATCTCACCGCTGCATGATCAGTGTGAACTACTACCTTAGTTCCTAATAAATATGCCTGAAGTTTCTCGAATGCATAAACCACAGCTAAGAGCTTGTGTTCTATCCCAATGTAATTCTTTTGCGCTCTATTTAAAGCCTTACTAGCATAATAAATGGGGTGAAATAGATTATCCTTCTCTTGCTCAAGCACAGCTCCAACTACTACCCTATTTGCATCACACATCACTTCAAATGGCTTAGACCAATCTGGAGCAATGATGATAGTTGCAATAACCAACTTTTCTTTAAGGAATTGTAACGCCTTCATACAGTCATAACCAAATACAAACTTACTTTTTTTTCCAATCAATTGCAAACAGGGTTTGCAATTTTGGAAAGATCCTTAATAAATCTTTGCCAGAAACTTATATGGCCAAGGAAATTACGTACTTCCTTAACTGAAATATAAGGAGGTAGTTTTTCAATGACTTTGATCTTAGCTCTATCAACCTTAATTCCTTTTGCTGAAATTTTATGTCCCAAAACTATGCCCTCTTTCACCATAAAGTGGCATTTTTTCCAATTTAGGATGAGATTAAACTCTTCACACTGCCGCAATGCATTGCCTAAGTTCATCAAGCAACATTTGAATGAATCTCCTACCACAGAAAAATCATCCATGAAAACTTCTGAAGTATCTTCCACTATTTATGAAAAGATAGACATCATACACCTTTGGAAAGTGGTCGGTGCATTACACAACCCAAATGACATTCTCTTGAATGTGAAGGTTCCATAAGGACAAGTGAAGGTCATTTTCTCTTGGTCCTCAGGTGCAATCGATATTTGATTATATCTTGAGTATCCATCAAGAAAGCAATACCAACTCCTTCCTGTGAACTGATCAAGCATTTGGTCTATGAAGGGCATTGGAAAATGATCTTTCAATTTTCATGAATTCAATTTTCGGTAATCCATGCACACCCGCCAACTAAGCACCTACCTTAATGGATCCATGCACACTCATTCGCCACTATTTTTATGCCTCCTTTCTTGGGCACACATTGCACAGGGCTTACCCACTTATTGTCAGAGATCGGGTAAACCACCCCAACATCCGACCACTTTATTAGATCCTTCTTTACTACTTCTTACATTAATAGATTCAACCTTCATTGATGCTTAATAGGTGGAGTGCATTCCTCTTATAATTGAATCTTGTGAGCACAGATGTCAGGTGGAATGCCTATGATGTCGGCAACTATCTACCTAATAGGTCTCTTATAGCACCTTAATACAGAAATGAGAACATCCACTTGATGCTCTACCAAGTCTGTACCAATAATAACTAGTAAAGTGTTTCCATCACCTAGAAACACATATCGTAGATGACTTAACAACTCTTTCAATTCCAACACTAGTGGCTCTTCAATAGAAGGCTTGGCAGGCGGTGTTGGATGATTCTTCAAATCAAAGTCCAGCTTTTTAGGGGCATATGAATATGACCCCATACTAGTAAAAACACATACAGTCTCATCGCACTAATAAATTCCTTCACTGTTAAAATTTATCAAGACTGCAACTAAAGTATCCACAACAAACCTTTCCTCAATTGGCACTTCTAGATCATCTTCATAACTCACTTCAATGACTGAAACTACACTCATTTCCTTCGGTTTCTTCAAAGATTGACACGCATCAAAACTAACCTCTTTATCATTGAGACTAAAATGTTTGCTCATTCAACTCCAAATGAACTAGTACTATAACGGTTGCCAAAATAGGCCTACCTAAGATTATGGGTACTTCAAAGTCGACAACGCAATCCAGAATTACAAAATCTTCTTAAAATATGAAGCTTCACCTTACAAGTACATCATATAAGATTCCCACAAGTCTCTTTACGGACATGTCTTCCATCAAAAGCCGCATAGTAGTAGGCTTAGGATCCCTTAAAACCACATGTTTGAAAATAGATAATGGCATAAGTTTGATTCTTGATCCAAGATCTCAAAGAGCTTTCTCAAAGCTAAGAGCTCCGATAGTACAAGGGATAGTTAATGCTCAAGAATCAGCTTTCTTCTGCACTGGTGATCTGGTAGTAATAGTGCTACAATGATAAAGGCTATCCATGGGCTCATAGATCACGGTCCTTTACTTTGTTATAAGGTCTTTCATAAATTTGGCGTATCTCAGCATCTGCTCTAGTATGTCAACTAAAGGCACATTCAACTTCAACTTCTTCAGCATAGCCATGAATTTATTAAACTTACCCTCATCTTATTTCTTCTTCAATCTATGTAAAAATAGAGGTGATGGCTTTGGTATTCTTGTTAGAGTAGCCTCAACCTTCTTTACTTTATTTTTCTCCACATCATTAACCTACTTCTTCTCAGATGACTTCTCCATATTTTCTAGCTTCTCAAACTCCACTAGATATCCATCATTCACCTCCTCTTTTAGCTCCACTTCATAATATCTTACTACTCCTAGTGGTAATATCCATAAACGAACTATCATTTCTCAGATTTGCACTGTGTCACTTGGTAAAGTCCCACTCTTTCTTTGATTGAATACTGTAGATTATTGGATCATCTGCTGCATTAATTTTTTAATAGACATAGAGTGCGAGTCAACTAATTAACTCATGGTCGACAAATCATTCTTTATTTCCCTCACTCCAGCATCTGTTGACTGTACTCCCTTTAGAAATTTAGCCATCATATCCTCCATTAACATTTTCCAAGAATTATTTGCAGCATTGTCACAGCTTCTTAGTGGTACAAATAGTCCAACCCTATCATTTTTATTTTTCTAGCTTCCTTGATCATGATCTCTATAACCATCTTTATCATAATAAGTCTGACCTTGATTTCCTTGGCCACTGGCCCAAAAACTCCCCTGGAAATTTAAATATTTCATCTCCTCCCCAGAATTAGATTCAACTCCCTTACTATATGACCTAAAAAATTTAACCTTTTCTACCTTCCCCAATAGCAAGTGTTTTGTAAGTAAATTTGTCTGGGTTTTTATGTGAGACATATCTTGATCATGCTTCTCTTCTTTTCGATGTTGCTCTACTGACATTCTAATAGAATTAGTATTGCTTGCTACCTTAAAATCCCTAGTATGCTAAGCTCTACTTGTTTTAGTCATTTTCTACAATATCTCTGATGATTTAGTAAAAGTAAGATCCCTAAAAGCTCCTTCTACTGTGTTATCCATGGTTGGCTTTGTTAATTCAAAGCTCTATAAAATATCTCCATCAGATGATTTTCAGTTAGCGTGTGATTTGGACACTGTGTTAGCTTCTTTTTTAATCTTATCCATGTTTCATAAAGGTCTTTATTCGATAGTTTCTTGAAGTTGTTGATCTCATCCCTCAACTGTAACGTCCTGGATGGCAAAAAGAACCTTTCTAGGAAAGCTTATTTCTGTTGTCTCCAGTTTGTTATAGAATCAGGTGCCAGCTCATTCAACCATAAGGTTTCCTCCCCAAAAAAAGATAAAGGAAAAACCTCAGATAGATGGTATTTTCCCACACTGCAAGATTATCAAATGATTTTTAAATATATATAAAGTTCACAATATGCATGTTAGGATCATCCCCAGGTAGTCCACCAAATAGTCTCTTTAGATTTAATAGCTAAATCATTGTGCTCGTGATATTAAACTTCACTCCTGGAGCCAATGGTGGTGGAATGATCACTCCAGTAGCACAAACTCCATCCAAATTAGCCCCATCATCATCATCTAGATCAAACTGCACTGTAGGCTGGCAGTTTGCTCTCCCTCTAGCTTACTAATTTTGATTAACTGGTACATCCACATTTTTTGCATATCACCTATTCATAGGGTAAACCGACTCATAATCTCCCAAGTCATCATTGTCTGTATATCCCTACGACTAGGGTTGTATGTATTTTATTGATTAACCTGTGCAATAGCTAAAGAGGCTAGTCTTGCAACCTCTTGTTGTTTAGCCATACTACTATTTCTTTGAGGTTCCAGGTTGAAAGGTAATAATGGCCTTCCTGACCTTTGGGTTTGTGACATACACAAAATTGAGTTTGTGAGTATCAAAAACAACAAATAAAAGTAAGCTTAGGAAACTTAACTAAGAGTCAATTAATTCACATACAATTAATTGACAACCGTATTCCTCAACAATGATGCTAAAATTTGATATGCCCAAATTACAACTCTCATAAAAGAGTGTAAGTAGTCTTTTTCAAATATATAACCCAACTAGGATGGGGTTGAATCCCAAAGGGAATGAGATGTTAACTAAGTCTTATGATTATTAATGGACTGTCAGTCATAAGCTTCAAGAAATAAGTGGGTTTGTGTTGTTAAAAATATTGGTTTGAATGTTGACACAATATTAAGAACTAGTGTTTAAATTGCAATGTATAACAAATGAGAATTGGTAAACTAAGAATATGATCACCAAGGTGTTCCAACACCTGTTGTGGGTTATTGCAAATCCGTACTTAACAATTTCAATTGAATGGTTAATTGTTTAATTAATTTCATCTATTTGTTTCTCAAACTTCAAAGATAGATTCACTTTAATTCCTTCAAACTTAAAGTGATAAAGTTGTTCAACAACTAAATCCTCAAGAGGTTATCCGATTAAGACATCAATCGTAAAGTCAAAGGGTAATTGCTCCAATTATCTTGTAACCCCTCTCTTTTCTCAACACCAACTTCTCTACTCAAGAAAGTTATGTTCATGGACACATCCCTCAAGTTTGAAACCAGCAAGAATCATTAAAGAGAAGAGAAAGTTATTCAATTGAATCTATTTGAAGGATTTTTATCAATCCCACAACCCTACCAATGAATTACCTAGGGCTCTCATAACCCTAGTTATAGTAGATTTAGCCAGACATAATAAACGAGAAGAAATTAAACATATATTCCATAAACAATTAAGAAATACTTACAAAATACAAGATGTTTATCAATTCCGAAATTACTAGTGACAAATGCTGAAATCCCTAGGCTTTCAATTTGTTTCTCAGTAAATTGTGTGTTGCAACTTTTGGCAGTAGCCAAAGATACCTAATCTAGCCCTAAGTAGGGCATTTATAGGATCCCATAAATTGGGGATTCAAAATTCAAATATAGGTTGCCGCATCAATATTTGATGATTGACCTAACGGTCTATCGCTCAAGTGACGGTCCGTCGGTCACGCCATCAACATTATCTAGATCTAAGTTGATTCTATTTTGAAATATTGATGGTAATAGTGAAGGTCAGTCAGAGGCCTGACAATCCGTCAACCCAGCCGTCACTGAACTCTTAAATTTCATTGCTTCTGTTAAAGTGTGACGACTATAGAGACGGTCCGTTGCAGAGGTGACGGCCCATCAGTTTACCCGTCGAGTTTCCATCTAATGTTCCTTTTCCAAGTTATTCTTGCTCCCTAGTTAACTCCCTTAGAACAAACAATCCCAGAATTAAATACTTCAGTAGTTGCTAGAAAACAAACAATTATCCCATGAAAAAATGAAAAAGATCTATCAAATGCCGGAACATCAGAAACCATCCTTCTTCAACACAAATAACATAGGAGCTCCCCAAGGAGACACACTCGATCGAATGAAACCCTTACCAAGAAGATCCTGAAGCTGAGAATTTAGCTCATTAAGCTCGGCAGGAGCCATATGTTAAGGTGCTATATAAATAGGTCGGGTGCCCAGCTCAAGATTAATAGAAAGCTCAATATTACGCTCAGGAGGAAGACCAAGTAGATCGGTAGGGAAAATATTACAAATCTCATGAACTGCAGGATTAGATTCAAACGATAGACTCTCGGTATTAACATCACGAATATAAGAGAGATAAGACTCACAACCCCTCGAAATAATCCTCTTAGAACAAATATAAGAAATAATCCCTGTCGACTCATGGCTAACCTCTCCCTGCCACATGACTAAGGGCACGCCAAGCACAGGACCGCATGATAGTGGGATAACTAATCCATGAATAGAATCACATCAAAATACCCCATGTCTAATATAGCAAGATCAGCATAAGTATCAAGATCTTAAAATGTTACAACACATGATCTGAAAACCCAATCCACTAATAAACGTGGAAGTAGATACATATTATGGCATATAATATTAATCAAAAGATAACCGCTGAGCATAATAAGCATACATATAAAAATAAGTAAGTCTCTGATCAAATAAAGCAAAAGCCAACAGATGGCACACTAATATCGTACATGTGATAACAATATCTGAAGACTCAGCCTCGGTTCTAGTAGGTACTACATACAAGTGACCATGCTAACCACCTGGATTGTCTCTTGACTAATCTCTTGTTCTACCTACTTGAGAACCTCTACGAGCACCCTAGAAACCACCCCTATGACCATGCATACCACTTCTAGCTGGGGGCGGGACTTCCTAATTCGGTGGAATACCCTGAAGTAAAGGAACCATCGCTCCATGGCTGGGGTTACTTTCTAGAGAAATGACCAAAAGATCCACAACCATAACATGCCCCAGGCGCAGTACTGAAGCTAGAAGATTCGACTGACCCTGAATAAACATGACGACTAGAATAACTGGAAGACAAACCTCTAGAAGTCTGACCACTACCCTGACCAGAATGATCAATAAAACTAGAATGGCCTCAATCGATAATCTGAAGTATGGCCTGAATGGTCCTGTTAGACTAACTCTAATGCTGATGCAAAGAGTACCTACCCTGAGAACCACTACATCTAAACTATGAGACACTATGGCTCCTACTAAAACTACTATGATACTATGGCCTCTCATAGATACCCCCCTTAGGCCTCATGATGTATTCCCTTCATAACTTGAGCATGATCAGAAACCTTAGCAAAAGACCTACCCGCAATAACCAAACTCTAAGTAGACATACGAAGAGGAAGAATCAATCCCTGAAAAAGCAACAAACTCTTTGATACTAAGTTTTCAAAATAGAAGTAGCATGCCTAGCCAAGTCATAAAATCGAGCCTTATACTCCATTATAGTAATGGAGCCCTGCTCCAACCTTGATAACTAATCTCCCAAATAATCCCTAAGACTGTGAGGCATATACTTCTCCAAGAAGATCTTGGAGATCTGAGTCCAAGTCAATGGGGAAGATCTAGCTGGCCTTGAATCAAGATGACCTTTCCACTAATGTTGATCTACCAAATCTAACTAAAAAGTAGTGTAATCCACACCATGAGTCTCAACTCGGACAAAAATTACGAAGCCTATCCTTAAAACCAATCAAAAACTCATGTGTATCCTCGTTCGGTGCACTAGAAAACCTAAGCAGAGCCAATCTCAAGAACCCACCCAACATTTTCTTATCCTCAAAAGACATAGCAGGCTGGCCAACCACCGATTGAGCAACTACCAACTAGGAAACCACCAGCACAAGAGGGACCCCAACTCTGAGAACCACAACTATAGGTTGCGGCCTCGCTCTAGTACTAGTCTGATTTGCAGAATGTGCACCATCAAATGGTACACCATCAACCAATCCCAAAAGCTGAATCAAATTACCCCTTAGTAATGAATAAAAAATAAACTCCAGTGGAGCTTGGGCTGGTCCCTGGGCTATCGCTAGCTGGAGCAAAGGAATCTCTGGCTTGGGTACAAGAATAGAGTCTGGCAATGGGCGCCCCCTATCCCGGCCCCTAGCTAGGGATATATCCCTGAGCAGTCTACAACCTCTAGGTCATCTATAAATAGTGATAGGATCTATAGACTCAGTCTCAGGGCCCTCATCTTATGTAGCGGTAACACGTGTCCCAACCATCTGCAAAAGAGTGAATCCAAAGGAATGCTTTAGAAACCTACCCAAACTCTTAGAAATAAATGGGTGAAAGAAGTAAAGAACTCCAAATAATATCCCATAGTATCCGAAAGCTAAGAAACAAGCGCCATCATTCCGATCTGCGAGATTCTACAAGACATTTGCTTTGGTACCAATAATACCGGTGAAACCAAAGCTCTGATACTAATATGTTACAATCTGATTTTGGAGACATGATGGCACCTACTTTGTCCCATCATTAGGTAAGCCAAACCATAGCCCAAAGCTACACGCAATGGGCTAACTTGGTGAAAATGGGTTAAAAGCCGAAAATCAACATTTAAAGAGTTAAAATAGCAATAAAGCGGTCATAAATGTCTAAATAGATAAAGGGGGAAACAACCATCCCAAGAATCAATAATGTTGGTACAAGAGCTACTATAAATGAAACATAAGTACTAAATAGTCGTATACAATCTATCTTAAAAATGAAAGAAGGGTTGGGAGAGTCCGGTGCAGGTTGGTTGAGATCAAATTCAAAATTTGCAGGTGACCTGCATCTAAATAAATTTTCAAATAAATTAAACAAATTGAATTCCCTTCCTCCAAAAAAATTGCCATCCACGTGCAAGCTTCTATAATCGCCAACCAAATCGAGGAGAGAAATAAGAAGACAGATAGGCACTTCAAAACCAAAGAGCCTAAAAATATCTTGGGATCATCGATCTCTTCCTTAAATATGGGATGATTTGATGTCGATCGATAGTGTGAAAACACTTCTCAATGTTGAATTACAAAAACCTGAGAGAGGTTTCCCACTTATCTTTGATTCATCTTAGGATGAAGTGGAAGCCTCGACCTAAGCGGAAGTGCGATATGTCTAGAAACTCGAGATTGCAAATGGATTCGAGTAGCATTTTGATCGCCACTTTCATGATCCTTTATACAGGTACAATAATTGTGAGCGATCTAAACTTTGACTCTATTCTTTCATCATATTGTAAAGGGGGGCAGATCCCTTTTTTGCTCCCTCTATTGATAGAAAAAGGGAACTCCTGCTTTACATAGATAAGTAGAAGGAAAAAGGGTAACTTCAACTCTAAGATCTCGCCTAATCTACTAAATTAACTATGAATGAGTGTCACATCAACGAAAACAACTAGTACTTGGATCTGCAACAAAAAGGTATAGAGGTGTAGTATGAGTACCAAAACCATGGGTACTTAGTAGGCAACACCAGCCAACTGAGATAAATCATGATATAAATATGATAAGATATAAGATAAAATAATTAGGTCAAGATAAAAGGGCAAACCTGGAAATATAATCCAACACCACTGTACATAAGTAAATATATAAATATGGAAAGTAACGTAAATATCATACCATTATAACAACTAAATTGGACCACATAATCCAATAAGTGTGTGTCACGACCCAAAAATGAGGGTCATGATGGCACTTATCGCGGTGTACGTTGACAAGTAAGCCTATCACCAAAACTGATACAAAAGAGGAAAAGACGGAAATACCTCATGGTAAGGCTTCTAGAATGAAGTTGAATCATATAAGTAATTATACCAATATGGAAAGAACATATCCAAATATCATACATTCCTAAAAGCAGGTGTAAATAGTGTAAGAACTACTAATACAAACCATGAGTAAAATACATCATAAATATCCACACAGGGTCAACCTCTATCTCTGAATAAAAATAAATACATAACTATTATAGAAAGATAGAGATGAACTCAGGATGCATGAATGTCCAGCTGCTACCTTGAGAATCTAAAGGCGCTCGAAATCAACCAATCTAAGGCGCACTCGTGCTAGGACCTAAACTGAAAGGGAGCATCAAGCGTAAGTATGGTCCATAGAATAATAAATAAGTCGAACAAGCAAAGTAGTAAATAAGGCATACAAAATATACACTAAGGGAACTTCCTTGCAATTAGAAAATGTCCCGCAATGGTAGCCTACACCGCTTACAATTACAGTTCTAAAATATCCAAACATAATACAAAAACACACCAGATAAGGATATAGATATACATAATATCACATACAAGTAAAACAAAACAGGAGCATGCATAATCAAGACAATGTATATGATGATGATAATGATGCACGAGGTCACTGCACAACCTCCATATACACCCATAGAGGAAAGACTCCCGATGTTGGACCCATGTGGGGTTCATCAACAAATATATAATCCATATATCCATATACATATCTCCTTCCTGGCATATACCTCATGAAGTATTTTATAAGATGTCACATTTTTATTAATAAAAAGGTGTTGCCAGTGTTTCTTAGGTATTGTCATGGTACCATTTGTTTCATGAATGAGTATAATATAAGGATTTAATGCTCACAACCAATCATAATGAGTATTCCCACAACCAACCACATAATATATTTCTATAATCAACCACAATGATACATTTCCATTACCAGTAAGCTAATATTCATATATTATTTCCGTTCAACCATGAATTTCCACATGTTTGATATGCCAATAGAAAATGTCCTGCAATGGTATCCCACACCGCTTGCACTAATAGTTCTACAATATCCATATATAATATAACAACATACCATATAGGGATGCAATTATACACAATATCACATACAAGTAGAACAATAGAGGAACATGTATAATAAAGATCATCAAGCACAAATAAAGAAAGATAGGACAATTAGACATTAACAAGTCAAGATATAGAACAAAAAGATAGATAAAAAGTCAATAAAGCAATACAAACACAATAAAACAAGTGCAATGTATATGATGATAATGATTCATGAGTTCATCACACAACCTCCGTATACATCTACGTAGGCAAGCATCCCGACGTGGAACCCATGGGGGGTTTTCCAACCCATATACAATCCATATATCCATATCCAATCTCCTTCCCGGCACAACCCTTGGGAAGGGTTTTATAAGATGTCATATTTTCTTTCATTAAAAGGTATTGCCACGGTCGTACATATCACATAATATTTCAATTTCAACAATTTCATCACATATAGGCCCCCACAGGCACAACACATAGATAGAAATTTTTCATTATTAGTTCTCACCCATAACATGCATTTCGTATTATCATTGACCACCCATTCCAATTAGAAAGAGTTGAACCAAAACCTACCTCGAATTCCAAAACTAGTTCACTATACTTTGAATCCATGACCTTGATTTTCATGAACAACTCCAAAATTAGATAAAACCAATAAATATAAAATTTATGCATTAAAACAAAAATAATAATACCCATATTGACTAATTTTGGTTCGGGATCAAAACGGACCCCCGAAATGGGTTTTTGAAAAAAAGGAAAAATAGTAACTTTATTTCTAAATGTGTTCCTAAAATATTTAGAAACCTACAGCTAAAAACCCAAGTTAAATCGAGTCAAAAATGAGGTTCAAATCAAAGAAAAAATATTTTTGAGTTTTATCGAGTAAAATCTTTAAAATTTGCGTTAAAATTAGGAATCAAAGTTACTTTGAAGGTTAAATTGATGAAAAGATAGTAATTATAATATTAAAACATTACTCAAGTAAAAGGGGGTGAAATTGGGGTTTAAAACCAAGCCCTAGGATTTTTGGGGTTTTGAAAAAATAATCAAGAATTAGAGTAAGAAAGGATGAAATTTCACCTTAAATCCGTAATATAATAAAGAAATAGATGTTAATCTAGCTTTCCAAGATCCCAAAAGCTTTATTTTTAAGATTTCACACTATTTACGGATTAACTCTCATGAAGAAAGGTGAAATAATGGGCAAAAATAGTTGTTTTTATACTGCACCAGCCTTTTGAAAAATCAAATTTTTTTAGTCCAACCCGGACTTTGATGAGGTTCTCGAGAATCATTCAAAGTTTGATATACGCAAACAAACTATTTACGACTCATTGAAAATATCAATTCTTTTTTTTTAAATGTCATTTTCACAAGTTGACCCCCCCAAAATCCCAAATCACAATTTTACAAATCGAGGATCGAAATGAGATTTAAAAGCCATAAAATCCAACCAAGCATGTTACCACCTTAAAATTGACATTTTGAATGCTTTGAAAAGTTTGATTTTCCATCCAAGGTTGTCTCGATCAAATGTGCGTTCCACACCCATATTTTAAATTTTCTAACTTTTCGACCAACAGGTCAAACTGTACTCGGGTGCATCGGGACCCTAATCAATGGCATACCTAGACTAAAATCGATATTACAGAGTGGTTGTTTTTTTCTGTTCATTCATCCATTGCATAAATAAAAAGATATTCTCATAAGTCCAAAATAAGGCTCTCGAAGCCACAAAAAATCATAAATTTGCACAAAAGGCACCAAAATACATCAAGAACCATGACACTCACACCCATACTCCAAAAATAGCATAATGGAACTATTAAAAGGGGTAAAATAATCAAATCACATAAAATTGCAATTTCACATATTTCATCAAATTTTTAAGTCGTTATAATGCAAAAAATTACCCAATGTAGTCCCCCATAAGCCTGGAGGGTACAAGAAAGGAAATTAAATAACCCAATAACCATAAATTATCAATTATCCTTCTATAACAAAGAATCCATCCGAACATCATGTCATAAATAACTCCTAAAATGTCGGACTTAACCTAAAACTCAATAGTATCATCATCACTACCATCATTTACCGGACTTGAACCAGAACTCATACAACATTGCCATCATCAATTGTCGTACTCAAATTGGGACTCATATATCCTTATACTAAATCAATATACCATGTAAGTAAATCAAAATCATAAGCGATATTACTAAATCACAACAATTATCCACCGAAGCTTACCTGAGATAAGCGCTAACTCTCTACTACCAAACTAGCATAATCAATATGTATCTAATCTATTCAAAGTCCCAAAATAGGCATGTATATCATGAAAAAATAAGTCTACAAAAGCTAACACAAATCGTGTCCTAAGGTGGGCCGGAGGGGCCCACTTCTAATCTTCTAAATCTATTTTAGTAAATTCTATCCCAGACTAGGCTAAGGTATCTAAATTCATTTCTAGATATTAAAGCAGCCATAACTATCCCTAAGATAGCAATTCTCCCTAAAACATGAGAGACTAATTCAATTACGCCTAAATTATGGTTTTACAATAGCTTAAACAGTCTAACTAACACAAACATTATTAATCATACCTCCAACACCTAAATCCCATTGCATATATAGCATATTATCATAATCATACTATGAACTATCTCGATCTATGAAGAAGTTAAACCTAACCTACATGGACGCCAAAGAAAAGCTCGAAGAATTTGCCAAACCATTAATTTTCCTTTCTGAGAAGCTTTTATAGTATGTCATATTATCAAAATCATAATCTACTCATCAAATTAGAAAAATGATGACCATATTGCATTATTGTGATTTGGATCCAAAGTTATGTAAAAATCCCATGTGGGGCTTACTTATAGAATAACACTTACGAAACCAACACAATAACCCTCTATACTCCAGGAACATTTATCCTAAAAAATAGGTGAATTTTAAGCTCTAAAGGTGATACAATCAAGCCACCAAGATTATAGGAATTTTTTTAAAAAAGATGAAGGATTCTATCAAGAAATTAATTAAAGCTTACCATAAATTCGAAGGACAAATGCATAATTTAATTTTACCCATGCTCCAAAATTCCCACAAATGATTGTCCCTAGAATTCCTACTTTTTAGGGCTCAATAGTCTAGGTAATAGTTGAAGATTGGTGAAAATTGGCCAAAATAGTTGTATTTATGTTGGGCTAAATGGTTGTATTATACATTTTCCAGGCCCACATATATCACTTAAGAGGACATCGATTCTCTTAAGTGACCATAGCTTAAGTGACCAAGTGCCTCTTCAGCGACACTTGCTGTCTCAGCACAAGTAGCGTAAGTGATGCTGGTAGCGCTTCAGTAGCATTCAATTATGAATCATGTGCCTTGCTTAATCTATACCAGTAGGACAAGCCAGGTCGTTTAAGCAACCAACTGGTCGCTTATCCGATGCTCCATCACCAGCTGAGACTTATAATTTTTTCAAGTCTTCTCTAATCCTTCAGGATTCATTCAGAGTCCCATATACGCAAATGAACTATGATACTCTATCAAATTCGATGTTTTGGACTCAATGGAACAGTTGAAATTTCCATCTGAGGTCATTTCAAGAAAAATTGGGTCACGCACATACTTGTCATTTTTCTTAACTTCCGATCAATAGTCCAAAATGAGTTTTGAAGCCTCGAAATCCAAACCAAGGGTCTACCCAATCTAAATCTGTTATTTTGAAGCTTTTGGAATAGTCAAAACTGGCATACGGAGTCGGTTGACTAGATTTTTTTCCCAGTAGATAATTTGAACTAGCAAAGATTTCAAAATAAGGAATTGGCTCTAACAACTAGACAAATTGCCTTGCAACTGCACTGTCAGTTCTAGAACGTCATAAATGACATAGGAAAACTATAGGAAAGCTCTGATTGTAGAAATTGAAAATATAAAAAATGATGTGGAGGTTCATTACACCACACTTCGTCCCTTCCATACTTTATTAAAAAACCCTTCCATCATCGACTATGGTGGGTTAGATCCCATCACATAGAAAATGACTACCATTTCACTGAAATTAACCCAATCTTGGATGTTATCCAGTATAATCTTCACCATATTTCTTACCTCACCCTTAGTTTTCAAGCTATGCCACTCTATATGTTTCTCCTCACCAATAATTTTGCTTTATAGTTTTGCCTTTTGTATTGTGTTGATCAAAATTTCATACAATTATTCCTCATCCACCATATTTTCCTATATCTGAGTTCTCAAGATCATAAGATTCACCTTCTCCACCATTTGCCCTTTGTACAATAAGTCTTCCATTTTGGTACCATAGGAGAATGAAAAAAGGTAACATTCCTCATAGGGCATTCACAATTCAAGTCTTCTTTGCATCTCTTAATTATGGGATTGCCTTAATCTCTATTGTTGGCCCATTTTTTTTTTGGGTTTGTGAATTTATCCCACTAAACTTTGATTCATTCGCCATTTCGATAGGAGATAAGAGAAACCATTATTCTAGAAAGAGAATTCTTATGGATTTTTAATCAGTAATAATCAATAATAATAAGATGAAAATATCATATTAGATTATTACTCAGAGCAATGAACTATGTGATAGACCTTATATTAAAGAGGTAGTTGGCCTAGCTTTTAAGGTTCTTGATTCTTTCGATAAGACAAAATATATTGGTGTATAAATTTGGACACTCCTTTAGCGAAATTGATTTTTATGAAACTAGTTGCATGGTATACATAAGAATGATCCCGACCTAGAATCTTATAAGTATTGGGGATATGATCGCTATAAGTGGTTCTAATGGAAATAATGTTTCAATAAAGTGATGCACTATTTATTTCTTATCTCATATTTTAAGAGGTTGTATGCATCGAATAGCTTTACTCCCCATATTGTCACAACCCGAGGCTACCCCTAGTCGCGACAACGGTGCTTACGGTCACAAGTGACCACAAGCTAACCCATGACCAGTATTTGTTGTGAGCACTAAATAAAATATGAACATAACACATGTGTGGAAGATAAACTAAAAAGGGAATGTAAATCTAAATACTATAATAATGAATCAATCATCATCCTAAAGCATCTGATAAAAATTGAAGGTAACTGACTGACTGTCTAACTGACTATCTGAATGTCTGAAAGCCTCTAAACTGACTGAGGAGTTAATAGGACGAACCCCCAACTAACTTTGATCACTAAATAAAATAAATACTATAATAGTTGAATAATCATAACGCATCCTCGATTGATAAGGACTCATCACTATGGTTGGGAAACTGTGCATCCAAACCTATGATATAAGACATCATAGCGTAAAGAAGAGTATGTGATCAGTACTTTGAATGTACTAGCATATGAGATGAGGTTAGGCTATTGTACATAGGGTACCATGCATATGAAATAAGTACTAACTGAATAGCATGAGACAACAGATCATGAATGCATGAGAAACTGAATTATTTGAGAATGCAATACCAAGCATATAATATTTTTGAAATAATTTGTAAACTAAAATACTGAAATTTGATAACTGAATAACTAGTAATCTGAATGTTTTGGACAAGCATGCCTGAACTAAATTTTATTATGAATACTGCACTGATACTTTGGGAGGTATCATCTAATCGACATGCCTCAATCTAAATTAATTGTGGTCCAACCTGTAACCCTAGTTGGAAGGGTGTTAGTTTCGTGCCACGGGTACTAACACTGGCTGCATGGATCAACTAAACTAGCATCTCGAAGGACTAAAGAGTAACCTTATACTAACAGGAGCACTCATGAGATATGTTTCAACCCTAAACTGGAAGGAAGACATCTCAAACCTATGTTGGCTATGTAGTTCTGTAACTCAGGGATTGCTACTAAGGGTCACACACTAAACTAGAAGGAATTCCCCCTCCCCATGTCCGCTCGGTGCTTAATTCTACTCCCAACTAAATGACACTAATTACTGGACTGAACTAAGTTTAACTGAGTAAAAAACTGATCATAATAACTGATTGAATGACAATATTCATGATTTATCTAAAATCATTCTGAGGATACTGACATTATGTAAACAACTAGGTATCTGGAGTTTATAACCCACTAACACTGAATAGAGTAATAGTAATACCATATAAAAGCTTTAAAAACCATAATAGGGACTCATTGTTCAAAACTCAAACTTAGGCAACTCATCAAACACATGAGAGTCATAAACTTAAATATGGGAATGGATAAAGCATGCGATAATAACATACTTACAATACTAAAACCATGAACTAGGGATTTAAATGTGAAGATTTCAATATTCAAAACATGTAATGGCTAATTCCACTTGAAAAATCTTATAATCATAACTTGAAATCAATCTATCAAGATATCCATGGACATAGTTCAACGTAAACATGTAAAACTCATGATTTAAGAACAAAAAGGGGTTCTAAGACTCCATGGGTGAAAAGGCCTATGTATGAACATCACACATCCATCACAAGATAATTTCATAAAGATTCTTGAGAATTTATTAAGCTTGAATTCCTTGATTGTTTGAGAATGGGTTAGGGTTTGTTGTTGAGGAAAGAGAGGTTTTTTTTTTTGAGTAAATATGTGATAGAAAGAGCAAATAATGCTTTTGGGGGAGTTAAATCTCATTTTATTGACTGATTGGGTGAAGGGAAATGACCTAAATACCCTTAATTATCAATGAAAAAAAGTTGGATGGGAAAAGAGGGCGCGCCGCATGCATTAGAGCGGCATACTTGAAGGCTCGGTGCTTGCCCTGGAGTGGAGAATTGAAGGGCTCGGCGCCCACATTAGAGAAGTGCACTGGAGGGGGCGGCACCCACTTAGAGTAGTGATGCTACTGTTTTGGATTCCCAAACATGCCCTTATATTCGTTCAAAAATTCTGAAACTCATCCAAGACGTACTTTGAACTACCCGGATCATGAAATAACTTAAAAATGACGTTCTGAGGTCGGGAACATAAAAAAACCATTAAGTTTTATGGGCATTGGAAATAACTAATTCCCAATACTTGGTGAAATTTTTAAGTCTTAGACCCCTTTAATATAAAATCGTGAGCTGAATTAATCTAGGATCTTATGGGGTATTACAATTATCTCCCACTTGGGAACATTTATCTTCAAATAAGACTAGTTTAGCTGAGAGTAGTGGGGAAACTGAGATCATAAACTGATCATGCATAACTGAAAACATGATTGTATAACTTAGTCTGAAACATGATACATGAATTGATTGAAGGTATGAAATGACATGAGATGGATTACATAGCTGAAATTTAGAACGAAAAAGAGTCAATCTAAGGATAATCGTTACCTTAAGCTCAATCTGAGTTCGCGGAGAAACAATGAGGATACTTGGTTCACATATCTTCTTCTGCTTCGCAATTGGCTCCCTCAACGGACTGATTTCACCAAAGAACCTTGACCAAGGGAACTTTTTTGTTCCTTAGCCTACGAATCTGATGATCAAGGATCTCAACTAGGATTTTTTTGTAATAAAGGTTATCCTTAATGTCCACGTCCTCCAAATGAACAACTACGGTTGAATCACAAATACATTTCTTCAACAACAAAATAAGAAACACGAGATGTACTAACGTCAAAACTGTAGGGAACTCTAGCTCATAGGCTACCTTTCCAAAATAACTCAAGATCTTATATGGGCCAACATATCGAAGACTGAGTTTCTCTTTATTTTTGAATCTCTTCACTCCCTTTATGGGAGAGATTTTCAAATATATCAAGTTTCCAACCTCAAACTTAAGATCTCTTCTCCTCACATATGTATAAGATTTCTAACGGATTTGGGTTGTCTTCAGCCTCTCCCTAATCAACTGAACTTTCTCTATCGCATCAAACACTGCATCTAGACCTATCAAAGTAGCTTCACCTGCCTTGAACCAATCGATAGAAAATCTATATCTCTTTTTATAAAGAGCCTCAAATGTAGCCATCTGAATACTAGAGTGATATTTATTATACTATGACAACTCAATCAAAGGTAAGTGATCATCCCAACTACCTCTAAAATTAATAACTCATGCTCTCAATATGTCTTCTAAGGTCTAAATGGTCCTCTCTATATGACCTTGTACCTGAGGATGAAAAGTTATACTGAGATAAACTTACATACCAAGACCTTTCAGACAATGGAATCCCATGCAACCGAAGCAACTCCCTAAGATAGAGCCTGGAATAATCCTTAGCTAAGTAAGAAGTATGAACTGGTAAGAAATAAGCTGACTTGGTTATTCTATCTACAATGACCTAGATCGAATCATGCTAATGACGCGTATGAGGCAAATCCGTCATAAAATTCATGTTCACCACTTCACACTTCTAAGTAGGGATACTAAACTCCTGCAATATACCACTAGGCCTCTAGTGCTCAACCTAAACTTACAGACAATTAGAACACTTAGATATAAACTCTGCAATATCCCTCTTCATACCACTTCACCAATAGATTTCCTGCAAGTCATGATACATCTTAGTGGCTTCCTGGATGGATAAAATATCATGCACCATGCGCTTCTACAAGTATTTGTTGTCTTGAGTCATTAACACTCAGAACACATAACCTTTCCTGTAAATGCAACACACCATCTCTCCCTTGGGAAAACACCTTTACTTTTTGATAACTAACTGATTCCTTCAACTTAACCAAACTAGGAGCTCTGTCTTGCTTTTCTTTCACTTCGGCAACCAACGAAGAATCTAAACTATTCTGAACCCATACACTACCTTCAGTTAAATAAACTAATCGACCACCTAATCTAGCAAGATAATGAATGTCACGAACTAACTTCTTCTTATCCGTCTCAAAATGAGCAACACTACCCATAGATAACCTGCTAAGAGCATCTGCCAGTATATTAGCCTTACCCGGATGATACAACATACTTATATCATAATCTTTTAAAAACTCAAGCCACCTTCTCTGACGAAGATTCAAATTTTTCTGCAAGAACACATACTGCAAACTTTTTTAATCCATGAACACATCCACATGAACCCCATAAAGATAATGCCTCCAAATTTTCAAGGAAAAAACAATAGTTGCTAACTCAAGATCATGGGTAGGGTAATTATTTTGATGGGGTTTAAGCTATCTAGAGGAATACACAATGACCTTACCTCTCTACATCAATACATAACCAAGACCAACTCTGGAAGCATTACAATAAACTACAAACCCATCTGAACCATCTAGTAAAGTCAAGACTAGGGCTGAAGTGAGTCGAGTCTTCACTCCTAAAAACTCTTCTCACATGAATCTGACCACTCATATTTGACTTTCTTCTGAGTCAATCGAGATATGAGGGATGTAATAGAAGAGAACCCTTTAACAAACCATCTATAATAGCCAGCCAAACTAAGGAAAATCCTGATATCTAATGGAGAGATAGGCTTATGCTAGTTTCTCACTACTTCGGTCTTTTGAGGTTCAACTCTAAGGCCATCACCAAAAACAATATGGCTAAGGAAAGCTACTGATCTTAGCCAAAATTTTCACTTATTTAATTTGGCGAATAACTAATTGGCTCTAAGAGTCTGAAATACAATTCTGAGATGGCCCGCATAATCACTTTCACTATGGGAATCAACAAAGACAATGACAAACATGTCCAAGTACTTCTTGAACACTCTATTCATCAAGTCCATCAAAGATGCAAGGGCATTCGTTAGTCCAAAGGACATAACTAGAAATTCAAAGTGACCATACCGAGTTTTGAAGGATGTCTTTAGAATGCCATATTCTATGACTCTAAGTTGATGATAATAGGATCAGAGGTCTATTTAGAGAAGTAAATAGCACCCTGAATTTGCTCGAACAGGTCATAAATCCTGGGGAGTGGATATTTATTCTAGATGGTGACTTTGTTCAACTAACAGTAATCGATCTACATCCTGAGAGAACTATCTTTTCTACACACAAAAAGGACTGGTGCACCCCATGGGGAAATACTTGGCCAAATGAAACTCTTGTCTAAGAGATCTTTCAACTGCTCTTTCAACTACCTAAGCTCAGTTGGAGCCATTCTGTAATTGTCACTTTGTTCAACAAATGATAATTGATGCACATCATGAGAGAACCGTCTTTATTATGCATGAAAAGGACTGGTGCGCCGTATGGGGAAACACTTGGCCTGATAAAACCCTTGTCTAAGAGTCTTTCAACTCCTTAAGCTTAGCCGGAGCCATTTTGTAAGGTGGAATAGAGATATGCTGGGTATCTGGAAGGAGATCTATTCTAAAGTCAATTTTTCTTTTGGGAGGAACTCCGGGAAGGTCTTTAGGGAATACATCTAGAAATTTCCTTACCACTGAAATTGACTCGAGACTAGGGCTCTCATAACTAGATTCTTTTACTCAAACAAGATGGTACAAATACCCTTTAGATATCATCTTTCTCACTCTAAGATAAGAAATGATTTGACCCCTAAGTACTGAAGTACTACCCCTCCATTCAATAACTAGTTTATTGGGAAACTAAAACTGAATAACTCTATTTCTGCAGTCAACTGAGGCATAACATAAGTGGATCCAATCCATGTAAAAAATGATGTCAATATCAGTCATCTCAACTCCACAAGATCAACTGAGGTAACTTTCTAAGATACTGTGACCAGGCAGTTCCTGTATACCTATCTGGCTATAATAGAGACACCTATAAGGGTAGACACTAAGAGGGTTCTACTAATGTTTCAAGACTAACGCCAAAGTTGATGTCTGTATAAGGGGTTACAAAAGAGGGTGAAGCTCCGGGATCTAATAAATCATAAACATGGAGATGAAAGACCTATAACATACATGTAACTACATTAGGAGAACTTCCCTGATCCTTTTGGGATTGGAGTACATACAACCTATTTTGACGCTGCCCGATGGTTGTACTGGACACGACGTCCTGCTGATTAGGGCGATCGGCTGAAACTAAAGGGCAACTGTGTTAACTTTGTTGACCAACCATTGGACATTCTTTGACTCTGTGTCCTGGCTTGCCACATCTAAAACACACATCACTGCCAACCTTACACATACCCTAATGATTCCTACCATATTTTTCCACAAAGTAGATTGGTACGACCCCTATTCATATTACCCTAATACTTAGAGCCTAGTTCTCTTTCTTGATTGTCATTCCTAAATTTTGGCATTGGCGCACTAGCAAAAAATGGAGCTAGGGTTGAAAATTTCTGATGGAACTGAGAATGGTTTCCATCCTCTAACTTCGATTGAGAAAAGTTAAAACTACCTGTTCTGACCCTCTTATTCTCTCTCTGTTTCTTCTTAAGCTTCTCTTCCTTAATTGCTAAGAATTAGCGATAAACTAGATAGTTCCATCTCGTTAATCAACATAGCAGTCCGACACCCCTTGACCACACTATCAGATACACCAGAAATAAACTTACTCATTCTATACCTATTATTAGCCACCATCGAAGGAGCATACCTTGCCAACTTAATGAACTTAAGCAAGTACTCCTTCACACTCATGTTGCCCTGCTTCAAGTTAATAAACACCTGCACCTTAGATTTCCTTAACTCCAATGGGAAGAACCTATCTAGAAAAGCCATGGAAAACTCCTCCCACTCTACAGGCCCTACATCAATACCCATATCCTCTTTCCACTGCTTATACCAGGTGTGACCTATATCATGTAACTGATATGTAACCAACTCTGCACTCTCACTCAAAGTGACACCCATGATACCTATCACTTTTTAAACCATATCAAAAAACTCTTACAGATCCTCCTCAGACTTGGATCCCAAAAACAAAGGGGGATTCATTCAGGTAATATCCTGAATACTAGCTGCGGTTGTGTTTGCCACTATATTAGCTAGGGAAATATCCTACTGATTGTTCTGAGCACATACTGAGTGAGATAAGGTGGTAAAAACACCTTTAAATTCAAAGTAAAAGACATGATCATTTAGGGGATCTTCCTGAATAGGCGGTGGTATGGGCTGGTTTATATTCCTTCTTCTATTATTTCTTTTGGGAGTCATTGTATATAAAAAGAACGAAGGATAAGTTAGAAAGAGAGTTTAAATAGAGATCATTCTTATTTGCACGATATGAATACTGAAAGAAGGGAAACTTTTCTTAAAATATCTTGTAGCCTGTTGTTTATAAGTGTCACACGCTTCACACCCATGTAAAAAAACTTCACTCAACACGGCTTTCAAACCCCTAGGATACTTTAAGAATCTATGCTCTGATACCAAGTTTTGTCACGATGCGAGGCTACCCCATAGTCGCGACAAAAGTTTTTACAGTTACAAGTGACAACAAGCTAACCCATGACTGGTACCTTCTATGAGCACTAAATAAAATATGAACATAACACATGTGTGGAAGATAAGTTGAAAAAGGAATGTAAATATGAATACTGCAATAATAAATCAATCATAAGTCTGAAGCATCTGATAAAAACTGAAGGTAACTGACTGATTGTCTAACTGACTATCTAAATATCTGAAAGCCTCTAAACTGACAGAGAAGTTGATAGAAAAACCCCCCAACTAACTCCTATGATTGAATAAAATAAATACTAAAATAGTTGAATAATCATAACACGTCATCGATGAATAAGGACTCACCACTAAGGCTGCTAGACTTGTGCTTAACTATCTAACTGTGATCGAGAAACTGTGCATACAAACCTATGATATAAGACATCATAGCTCAAACAAGAGTATGTCATTAGTACTTTGAATGTACCGGTATATGAGATGAGGTTAGGCTATTGTACATAGGGTATTATGCATATGAAATAAGTACTAACTGAATAGCACAAGATAACAAATCATAAATGCATTAGAAACTGAATTATTTAAGAATGCAATACCAAGCATATAATATTTTTGAAATAATTTGTAAACTAAAATACTAAAATCTCATACCTGAATAACTGGTAATCTGAATGCTTTGGTCAAGCATGCATGAACTAAATTCTATTATGAATACTGCACTAAGACTTTGGGATGTATCATCTAACCGACATGCCCCAATCTGAACTAATCGGGATCGAACCTATAACTCAGTTGGAATGTTATTATTATTATGTCACGGGTACTAACACTGGCTACGTAGATCCACTAAACTGGCATATAGAAGGACTAAAGAGTCACCTTATACTAGCAAGAGCACTCATGAGATATGTGTCAACCTTAAAATGCCAGGAAGACATCTCAAACCTATGCTTTCTATGTAGTTCTGTAACTCAGGGATTACTACTAAGGGTCACACACTAAACTAGCAGGAACTCCCCTTCCCCACATTTGCTCGGTGCTTAATTCTACTCCCAACTAAATGACACTGATTACGGGACTGGACTAAGTTTAACTGAGCAAACAAATAATCATAATAATTGATTGAATGACAATATTCATGGTTTATCTGAAATTATTCTGAGGATATTGACATTATGTAAACAACTAGGTATTGGGTGTCCATAACCCACCAACACTGAATGGAGTAATAGTAATTCTATATACAAGCTTTAAAAACCATAATAGGCACTCATTTTTCAAAACTCAAACTTAGGCAATTCAGCAAACACATGAGAGTCATAAACTAAAACATGGTAATGGGTAAAGCATGCAATAATAACATAGTTATAATAATAAAACTATGAACTAGGGATTTAATTATGAAGATTTCAAAATTCAAAACATGTAATAGATCATTCCACTTAGATACACTTATAATCATAACTTGAAATCAAACTATTAAGATAGCCATGGACATAGTTCAACTTAAACATGTAAAACTCATGATTTAAAAACAAACAGGGGTTCTTGGACTCCATGGGTGAAAAAGGCCCATGGATGAGCATCACACAAACCTCACTAGGTGTTTTCTTGAAGATTCTTGAGAATTTCTTGAGGTTTGAAGCTTGAATTCCTGGATTGCTTGATAATGGGTTAGGGTTTGTTCTTGAGGAAAAGGAGGCTTCTTTTTAGTGAATTTGTGATAGAAAAAGAAAATAATGCTCTTTAGCGAGTTAAAACTTATGTTATGGAATGATTGGGTGAGGTGAAATGATATAAATGCTCTTAATTATCAAATTACAAAGAGATAAATGGGCAAGGAGGGCATGGCATGCATATTAAAATGGCATATTGGAGGGCGTGGCACCCTCCCTAGAGTGGTGCACTGAAGGGTGCGGCACCTGCGTTAGAACGGTCCACTGAAGGGGGCAAATCCTACTTAGAAAAGTGATGCTAATATTTTTTATTCCCAAACATGCCCTTACGCTCGTCCAAAAATTCCAAAATTCACCCGAGACGTACTTTGAACTACCCCAATCATCATTAAACTTAAAAATCGACGTTCTGTAGTTGGAAAGATAAAAAATAAAATCATTAAAGTTTGGGGGCATCGAAAATGACTAAGTCACAACACTTAGTAAGATTTCTAAGTCTTATACCCCTTTAACATAAAATCGTGAGCTGAATTGAGCTAGAATCTTATGGGGTGTTACACATATGATATGATTTAATGAGAAAAATAATCACTGAATGTTTTATGTTATCCATCAAATGAGGAGACTTGGAACCATTTTTATAGAACTTTAATAGACTAGAGGACAAGGAGAATGAACAGGGGATGATGACTTAGACGAGGATTAGCTTAACTTATTGACACTTATGCTTTGTAAAGTCATATTTTACACTTTTGACATATTTTGATGAGAAATTAATTTAATTTAGTTTTGCATTTATTTTGAAGTAGTGTGATGTAAATGTAGTTTGTTGTTGTGTTTGTTGCTCTTCAACATGTGTGTTTGGTGATCTTCAACATGTTTTGATCATTTTTAGTTTAATTTGAGTGTTGAGTTTAATTTGAAATAGCGTAACGTAAATGTAGCTATATGTTGTGTTGGTAACTCTTTAAATGGTTTATACCTGTGTAAATATGAATTTTATCCCATTTTATAGGGGATAATATATATGTAACAAATTTTTGGAAAAATTTATGCAGAAAACTAACCTGGTGATAATTTTTTTTGGAGATCGATTTTCTACATAAATTTTTTTAGAAATTTTTGTAAATTGATATGTAAATATCTATTCTTTGGAAAATATTACAAGAAAACCATATCTACCGACCTTCGAACATTAGTTCTTTGGATTTTATTTTTGAAAATTATTATTTATCGACCTCCTGATGTCAATATATCAATTTATTTTATTTTTCTTTTGAAGGTAACAAACCTCTTGAGGTCGGATACCTGAGAAATTTTAAATATATAGATATAGGTAACCAATCTTCGAAGGTCGGTAAATTCTATCCACCCAAGGTCGGGTGAAATATCAACCAAGTTTTTTTTAATCAAGCATTGCAAAACCAACTTTGAAGGACGATTTTTGAGGTTGGTATTTCCTTTTTTTCTATGAAGTAATATCTTGTTAATAATAATAGTAATAATAATATTAATAATAATATTAATAATAATAATTACTTAGTTAGAATCTTATCAACCAATGATACTAAGGTTGCACATCATAATCTTGTAGTAATATTTTCGGTTCAGGCTATATGTAGAAAGTCCTGTTAGAAAACCTACTGACTCCACAAGTGGCATTTAAGGCTATGTATGGACTTGTAATGAAACAAAAATATTATTATTAAAGTTATGCAAAGCGTAAAGTTTCCAATAGTATCATTGAAGCGATCCGATTCTCGTTATGGTATTAGAGCCATATGATTAGTAGTGATAGGTGTTATACGTTCAACACATTCTTAATTATGAATATAATTAAGAAACAAAGTACTGTTAAAAATAGTAGAAAAAAGAATATGATATACCACAACACCTAGCTCTTCTTAATAAGTGAAAAATTCTTGAAGTCCAACCAGGATTAAATATCAAATGGGAACTTTTGAAAAATTGGGTCTTAAACAAGTTGTTAAAACAACTGAAGAAACAACAACTATTGATGATAACATGCTAGTTTTAGAATATTATCTGAAAATAATTTGGCTCCTTATAAAGAAACTCATAGATTTATACATATAGGATTAATACAAGTTGCATTTAAACCACTTACTTTATGAAGTTTACCTGAGAGCTTTATAGCTTCTCTAAAAGATGGACGGGATCAAAATTGAAAAAAGTCTCTTATAGGGACTGTACAAATAAGCCTAGCTTATGGCCCTCTATATTTTAATGCTTATCCTAATTTGCAAATATCTTTAAATGATGAAATTTTTTAAATTCTTTGGTACTAAGTATTAAATTGCATGGCTATAATTATATACCAGGAACTGAAGTTATATGTATATGTTATAGAATTTATTATAAACCTTTGTATACTTTAAATCCTGTGTAAAATTATAGATTTCAAAAATGAAACTATTTTAATAGAAACTTATTTTGGTAAAACAAAAGTAATTACTAGGAGACCTATTAAATGGGATGAAATTGATTTTCCTAAAGAATGGATTTTTGAGGAAGATACCCCCTCCCCCTCAAAATAATATAAATTGTGAAATTACGGAAGTTGAACATACCATAGATGGTATTGTTAAAATTAGATTTTCAGTTGCACACCTTTCATAAATAGATCTAATAATATGAGGTTGCATCTAGGTTAGATCAACTTTTTCTTATATATCCCCCATCGATTATATCATAAATTCTCCATCAAAAGTTTGTACTTATCAAATTAAAGAAATAATAGAGTCTGTAATATCAGACTGGATAGGATAATATAGTGTAATACCCTATGTTTAGAAGTATCTGTGCATCAAACGACTCATTCCCTTGAGTTTTACATACAATATACGAGTCATTTATTAAAGTCATATTTAAGATAGTGTGACATGGTGGACATTCTGTTGTAGGTACATCTATAATACCCCATATATTTCTAAGCTAGAAAATGAACCGTTGTTCCTACACATGAAACCTCCTATCCTGTGATTCATATTAGAGTACATGAATTAGGATGAGTATCCTAGTGATAATAGAGCTTATGATGTGTTAAGCATGTTCATAAGAGTCACTTAGAGTAAGCCAAGCTAAGAACTTTTGAATCCACCAAGTTTTCGTGTGTGATTTCACATAGGTCATCTTTGAACGAGCATAACTTGGTTTATAGGTGGTATTTTGGCAGATTTATAACTTCAAATTGTATATAATTGAATAATCTTTCCGTCGATACCAAATTCGCCTAAAACGAACACCCGGTGAAGAAGTTATGGCGATTTAAAGTTTCAGCAGCGTCATTTCAATCAGTGGCGCGTCGAGTCGTAAGCCAAAATGACGTTTGTCCATTTCCAGTGTCTCTCTGCGATTCCACCGCATCGTGTTGAGTTTCCAGGTCATAATTGGAGGGCAACGCGATATCTCCGCATCGCGTCAGGGGCCCAAATTAGGTAATTTTCATAGAAATTAAATGACGCATATAGAGGGGTATTTGGGTCATCATTCCACCCCTATATATATTCCATAAACATGGAATTAAGCCCTTATTTCACCAAAACATACTCTTTATCTAAAAATCCTCTCAAGAACACATTAGGGTTTTCAATTGAGGATTCAAGTTCAAGCAAATTCCTCCATCAATCATCAAGAATCTTCCATCTAAGGTATGCGTAGTGTTCATCTATGGATCCATTTTGTTCATAGAGCTCAAGAACCATGTTATAATATTATTTTGTGATTTTTTTGTTGTGGTATGACCATGTACATGTTGATGATTGTTGTTTAAGTTTCAAGATGATATCTAAAGGTGTTTTCATGAAGTATATGTGTCCGTTAGTAGAAATCCATGAACTTTATGTCAATTAAAATGGAGAAATTCATGAAAACACACCTAAGCTAAAAAAAATGCATGCAAAGTGTTTGATAAAAGGCCCAGGATGATAGAATTCAAGTCCCATGATTTAATAGTGCTTAAATGACAAGTCCTTGCTCTATGCTTTATGATTTCATATAAATTTCACGTGATTGATATGTATCGTTGTTATGATATAGATTGAGCATGATATTGAAGCTATGCAAGTACACATATGTTGTATGAATTTCCCTTCCATACGTAAGAAGTTGAGAACTATGCTTAGGGTGAAATCCCCTACTTATGATATGGTGAATTGTGGACTCCATTTTATGAACAAGTCAGTTATGTATGTCAGTTTCCTTCCATCGAGTCCTGGGGGTACTAGTACCCAAAAAATATATTTGTGTGCTTAGAGCCATGTCACATTATCACGATAATCTCAGTCAATCCATGATCTATAGAACTCAGTCAGTCATGTGACTCAGGAAATCTCAGAAATCTCATGATCTCAATAAATTCTCAAATAGTAGTACTATTCTATCAGTCTACAGAAGTCAGTTACTCAGTCCATGTACATCCAGTTAAATTATGTTCAATCTCTTCAAATGGGAGTAGAAGTTAGCACTGAGTGAACCCAAGGATGGGAACTCACCTGCCAGTTTAGGGTGTGATTCTTAGTGGTCATCCTTGTGTTCCAGAACTACGTATCCAACATAGGTTGAGACATCTTAACCTGCCAGATTAGGGTTGATGATGTGGCTTAACTTGTTAGTTTAGGGTTTCCACCATTCTCATTCGAGTACCTGCTAGCTAAGGGTCACTCACAGTTGTCCTTACCAGTGGCATGGTATTGACACCCTTCCGGTCGGGGCAGAGATTGGATCCCAACCTAGTTGTATGCGTATTGAGGCATGTCGGTTAAGCAACTACCTCCCATAGTTTTAGTCCCAGACTCAGTAAAAGAACTCAGATAGTTCTTCAAATTTTAGTATATCAGGACTGTCAGTTACATTCAATTCAGTTACAGTACAAAACTCAGGTAGTTCCATCAGATTTAGGACTGTCAAACACAGTCATCCATGTTATCGAAATTTCAGTATCAGTCATGTTAGATAACAGTAAACCATGTATTAGCGTACATATCCAGATATCATGTATTCACGATTTTAGTTACTATGTATGCATGTTTGTACTCTTACGTTCATATCAGTCAGTCAGTTAGCATTGCTCATGCATGTAAACCCTTTTGCATTTAGCCTACCAGTCGTACCGACGCATTTGAGCTATGGTGCTTTCTTTCATATTACACCATAGGTTCAGAGACACGAGTTCCAGATCAGCAGTAGCATTCCAGTCATAGAGTTGCAGTGAGTCCTCATCCATTCGAGGATGATATTATTTTATTTCATTCATTATTTTAGTTCAGTTTTGCTAGACGGAGTTAGTTGGAGACATATTCCTTTAACTCCTTATTTCAGACAGTATTTAGAGGCTTTCAGATTTAGTTCAAATTTTAGATTTAACTTTCAGTTGTTTTGGGTATTTGTTACCCTATATGGATGTTATTATTTATCAGATAATCTATTCAGTTGAACCTTATGGCCTATTGTTCATGTTTTTCGCATTCTACAAGTATATTATGCAGTGTGCAGGTACAGATATCAGTCATGGGTTAACTTGTTGTCCCTCAGGGTCATAAGCACCATGTAGCATTCTGGTTTAGCAAATCGGGGCGTTACAAACTTGGTATCAGAGCCTAAGGTTTAATAGAGTCCTAGGAAGTCTGAAAGCCGCATCTAGTAGAGTCTTTTGCATGGGTGTGTTGCGCTCCACATTTATGTGCAAGAGGATAAGAGATGTTTTAGGAACAGTTTCCCCTCTTTCAGTATTCATGTCATGCTAGTGAACATAATCTCAAGTTAAACTCTCAGTCTAATCTGTTCTTCTCTTATTTTAGAATATGCTTCTAAAGAGAAGAAACCAGCCCGCTCCTCAGCCCGAAGATCCTTTGGGCGAACATGTTTATCATGCGGAGTTTAGGGTCGTATTCACCACACTTGTCAGTCTGTGGCTACCCAAAATGAGCAGCCACCAGTTATTCCGGCCAATCCAGTGCCCAACTCAGTCACAGCTAGGATTCGGGACTTCACCTGAATGAACCCTCCATCTTTCTTTGGTTCTAAGTCTGATGAAGACCCTCAAGAATTCATTGACCAAGTCCATAAGGTCATAGACATCATAGGAGTTACTTCTTGTCAGAGTGTCGAGTTAGCCGCATACCAATTACAGGATATTGCTCACACTTGGTACAAACAGTGGAAGTCCTAGAGGGTAGATAGTGCAGGTCCTATAGAGTGGGAGGAATTTGTCACGGCTTTCTTAGACAGATTCTTTCCCCAAGAGCTGAGGGAGGCAAAAGTTCTTGAGTTCATTAACCTCAGGCAGGGAAATATCATGGTTAAAGAGTATTCTCGCTGATTTACTCAGCTAGCCATATATGTCTCTCATGTGGTTGAGACAACAGGGCTAAGATGAGCAAGTTCGTGTCAGGAGTGAATGATAGCGTGGTAAATGAGTGTAGGTCGGTGATGCTAAATAGTGATATGACTTTATCTAGGCTCATGACCCATGCTCAGCAAATAGAGGAGCAAAAGATTAGGACTAGGAAGAGGCAAAACAAGAGAGCTTGATTAGGCAGTTTCAGTTTTGCTCAACCCAAATTAGAAGGAGAAAATCATTCGCAGTTCTGTCCTATGCTAGCAGTTCCAGCTCCTTCCTCCGCCACTGCCCCAGTACCAAAATTCAGAGACGGTAACAGTGATAGAGCACCAGGCTCTAAGTCTCAGGGGCAGTGTCAACAGTGCCCGAACTATTCACCTGTGTCAGACTTGTGGTAAGAACCACAAGAGTACCTGTAGATCTGGTATCGATGTTTGTTTCGGTTGTGGAAATCTAGGCCACAGGATTAAAGAGTGTCCGCAGTCAGATCTATAGGGTCAGCAGAATCATTCCACAGCCCAGTCCGGTCGCCCAAATCAGCAAGGTGCCACTTCCAGTGGTTAATGAATATTCAGATGTTTTTCCCGAAGATCTTCAGGCATTCATCCCAAAAGGGAAATAGACTTTGACATTGACCTTATTCCAGATACTCAGCCTATTTTTATTCTGCCATATAGAATGGCACCAGCAGAACTCAAAGAACTGAAGGATCAGTTGAAGGATCTCTTAGATAAGGGATTTATTAGACCCAGCATTTTCCCGTGGGGCACACCAGTCTTATTCGTACACAAGAAAGATGGTTCTCTCAGGATGTGTATTGATCTGCTGAACAAAGTTATGGTCAAGAACAAGTATCCTCTTCCCAAAATAGATGACTTATTTGACCAACTTCAGGGTGCCAGTTATTTCTCCAAGATAGACCTCAGATTAGGCTATCATCAGCTCAGAGAATGTGATATCCCAAAGATAGCTTTTCGTACTCGGTATGGTTACTTCGAATTTCTAGTTATGTCCTTTGGTCTTACCAATGCCCCAACCGCTTTCATGGACTTGATGAACCGTGTGTTCAAGCAGTACTTGGACATGTTTGTCATAGTCTTCATAGATAATATCCTGGTCTATTTCCGCATTGGGGGTGATTATTCAGACCATCTTAGAATTGTTCTTCAGACTCTCAGAGATCACTAGCTATTTTCCAAATTCAGTAAGTGTGAGTTTTGTCTAAGGTCAGTAGCATTCCTTGGCCATATTATTTCCGATGATGGAATTAGAGTAGATCCTCAGAAGACCGAAACGGTAAGAAATTGGCCTCGCCCTGTCTTTCCATCAGATATCAGGAGTTTCTTGGGTTTGGCTGGCTATTACAGGCGGTTTTTTGAGGGATTTTCTTCTATTGTACCCCCCATTTCCAGATTGACTCAGAAAAAGGTCAAGTTTCAATGGTCAGATCCTTATGAGAAGAGTTTTTAGGAATTGAAGACTCTACTCACCTCATATCCAATCTTAGCTCTTCCAGATGGTTCAGATGGGTTCATAGTATACTATGATGCATCCAGAGAAGGTTTGGGTCGTGTCCTCATGCGGTATGGTAAGGTCATAGACTATGTCTCTAGGCAGTTAAAGCCCCATGAGAAGAATTATCCTACTCATGATCTTGAGTTAGCAGCCGTAGTATTTGCCTTGAAGATTTCGAGGAATTATCTATACGAAGTTCATGTAGATGTCTTCACAGAACATAAAAGTCTGCAATATGTCTTTTCTCAGAAAGATGTCAAACTTCGTCTGAGAAGGTAGTTAGAGCTCTTGAAAGATTATGACATGAATGTTCTTTATCATCCGGGAAAGGTCAATGTTGTGGAAGATGCTCTCAGTAGACTCTCCATGGGTAGCGTTTCTCACGTTGAGGATAGCAAGAAGAAAATAGCTCAGGAAATCCATCAGCTTGCCAGACTAGGTGTTCGCTTAGTCGATTCTTCAGAGGGTGGTGTGTGTGTTTAGGATAGTTCAGAGTCATCTCTAGTTTCCGAGGTGAAAGAAAAGCAAAACAGGGATCCTAGCCTTGTCAAGCTAAACGAGTCAGTTCAGAATCAGAAAGTAGAGGCTTTCTCCCAAGGGGGAGATGGTGTCATTCGTTTTCAGGGTCATCTCTATGTTCCAGGTTTAGATTATTTAAAGCAGCGAATTCTTGCAGAAGCACATGGTGCATGATACTTTATTCATCTAGGAGACACTAAGATGTAGCGCGATCTATAGGAGATCTATTGGTGGAGTGGGATGAAGAGAGATATTCTAGAATTTATGGCTAAGTGCCCTACATGTCAGTAGGTTAAGATAGAGCATCAGAAACCTAGTGGTTCTATGCAGGAGTTCACCATTCCTACTTGGAAGTGGGAAAAAGTGAACATGGACTTAGTGATGGGTTTGCCTCAAACTCGTTATTAGAATGATTCAGTTTGGGTCATTGTAGATAGAATGACCAAGTCAGCCCATTTCCTTCTAGTCCATACATCTGTCTGGCCGAAGGGAGTTGGCCAGATTACACAGTGTTCCATTATCTATCATCTCAGACAGAGGTACCCAGTTCACCTCTCACTTTTGGAAAGCATTCCGAAAGGGTCTTGGTACCCAAGTTCATCTTAGTACAGCTTTTCATCCTCAGACAGATGGTCAAGCAGAAAGGACCATTCAGACTCTTGAAGATATGCTAAGGGCGTGTGCAATTGATTTCAAGGAAAGTTGGGATGACCACTTGCCTTTGATTGAGTTTGCATACAACAATAGTTATTATTCCAGTATTAAAATGGCTCTATTCGAAACTCTCTATAGTAGGAGGTGCAGATCTACAATTGGGTGGTTCAAAGTTAGTGAGGCCTCAGTTATAGGCCCTTACTTAGTATTCGATGCCTTAGAGAAAGTCCAGTTAATCAGAGAAAGACTCTGGGCTGCTCAGAGCTGACAGAAGTCGTATGCTGATGTTCGTAGAAAGGATCTCGAGTTCGAGGTTGATGACTATGTCTATCTAAAGATCTCTCCCATGAAGTGAGTGAAGCGGTTCGGAAAGAAGGGAAAGCTCAGTCCCGATATATCGGTCCCTTTAAGATTCTCAGTCTCTTAGGCAAGGTAGCTTATGAGCTTGAATTGCCTTTAAATATAGCCTCAGTTCATCCATTCTTTCATGTCTCTTTACTCAAGAAGTGTATAGGTGATCCATCAGTCGCAGTCCCTAATCAGAGCATTGACAGTCAGAACTGTCTTTTCTATGAGGAAATTCTGGTCAAAATTCTAGACTATCACACTCATAGACTGAGGAACAAAGAAGTACAAAGAAGTCCCTCTAGTCAAAGTTCTTTTGCGAAATCAGTCCGTTGAGGGAGTTACTTGGGAAGAAGAAGAATACATGTGTACCAAGTATCCTCACCTCTTCTCTGCCAATCTAGATCAAGCTCAAGGTAACAGTTCTCCTTAAGTTTATTCATTTTCCCGTTCAGTATTCTATACAACTTGGTATTCAGTTCATGCTCACATTTCATCACAAATATGGTATCAAGTACCATTGCATATTCAGTTATGCATTCATGTATCATTCTAGTGTATAATCATGCATCAAATATGCATTCTAATTGGGAAAACTCAGTTATCAAAATCTCAGTTATGCATTCATGAATCAGTTACTCATATATCAGATATGCATGTCCAGCATGATATGTTTAGCTTATCAGTCCTGTTCATCATGAGATCATGTTCCAGTAATGAATGTCTTGCACGTACTCTAGTTTATCGTCTATCCCAGTTTAAGTTAGTCTTATTTGAGAACGAATGTTTCCAAGGGGGAGATATTGTAATACCTCATATATTTCTAAGCTAGAAAATGAACCATTGTTCCTACACATAAACCTCCTATCCTGTGATTCATATTGGAGTACATAAATTAAGATGTGTATCCTAGTGATAATAGAGCTTATGAGATGCATTAAGCATTTTCATAAGAGTCACTTAGAGTAAGCCAAGCTAAGAACTTTTGAAACCACCAAGTTTTCGTATGTGATTTCACATAGGTCATCTTTAAACAAGAATAACTTGGTTTATAGGTGGTATTTTGGCAGATTTAAACCCTTCAAATTGTAGAGAATTGAATAAGCTTTCCGTCGATACCAAATTCGCCTATAACGGACACCCGGTGAAGAAGTTATGGTGATTTAAAGTTTCAGCAGCGTCATTACAGTTAGTGACGGTCGCACCGTAAGCCAAAATGACGTTCATCAATTTCCAGTGTCTCTTGGTGATTCCACCGCATCGCGGTGAGTTTTCAGGTCACAATTGAAGGGCAACGCGATATCTCCACATCGCGTCAGGGGCCCAAATTGGGTAATTTTCATAGAAATTAAATAACGCATCTAGAGGGGTATTTGGGTCATCTTTCCACCCCTATATATATTCCATAAACACGGAATTAAGCCCTTATTTCACCAAAACATACTCTTTCTCTCGAAATTCTCTCAAGAACACATTAGGGTTTTCAATTGGGGATTCAAGTTCAAGCATATTCCTCCATCAATCATCAAGAATTTTCCATCTAAGGTATGCGTAGTGTTTATCTATGGATATATTTCGTTCATAGATCTCAAGAACCATGTTTTAAATATTATTTTGTGATTTTCTTGTTGTGGTATGACCATGTACATGTTGATGATTGTTGTTTAAATTTCAAGATGATATCTAAAGGTGTTTTCATGAAGTATATGTGTTCGTTAATTGAAATCCATGAACTTTATGTCGTTTAAAATGGGGAAATTCATGAAAACACACCTAATCTAAAACAATGCATGCAAAGTGTTTGATAAAAGGCCCAGGATGATAGAATTCATGTCCCAAAATTTAAGAGTGCTTAAATGACAAGTCCTTGCTCTATGCTTTATGATTTCACATGAATTCCACGTGATTGATATGCGTCGTTATTGTGATATGTATTGAGCATGATATTGAAGCTATGAAAGTATACACATGTTGTATGAATTTCCCTTCCATACGTAAGAAGTTGAGAACTATGCTTAAGGTGAAGTCCCCTACTTATGATATGGTAAATTGTGGACTTCATTTTATGATCAAGTCAGTTATGTGTGTCGATTTTCTTCCATCGAGTCCTGGGGGTACTAGTACTCGAAAAATATAGTTGTGTGCCTAGATCCATGTCACATTATCATGATAATCTCAGTTAAGCCATGATCTATAGAACTCAGTCAGTCATGTGACTTAGGAAATCTCAGAAATCTCATGATCTCAATAAATTCTCATATAGTAGTACTATTCCGTCAGTCAACGGAAGTCAGTTACTTAGTCCATGTACATCCAGTTAAATCATGTTCAGTCTCTTCAGATGGGAGTAGAAGTTAGCACCGAGTAAACCCAAGGATGGGAACTCACCTGCCAGTTTAGGGTGTGATTCTTAGTGGTCATCCTTGTATTCCAGAACTACGTAGCCAGCATAGGTTGAGATATCTTAACCTTCTAGATTAGGGTTGATGATGTGGCTTAACTTTTTAGTTTAGGGTTCCCACCATTCTCATTTGAGTACCTGCCAGCTAAGGGTCACTCACAGCTGTCCTTACCAGTGGCGCGGTATTGACACCCTTCCAGTCGTGGCAGATATTGGATCCCAACATAGCTATATGTGTTATTGGGGTATGTCGGTTAAGCAATTACCTCCCAGAGTTTCAGTCCCAGTCTCAGTAAAAGAACTCAGATAGTTCTTCAGATTTCAGTATACCAGAACTGTCAGCTATAGTCAATTCAGTTACAGTACGAAACTCAGGTAGTTCCATCAGATTCAGGACTGTCATACACAGTCATCCTTGTTATCAAAATTTTAGTATCAATCATGTTAGATAACAGTAAACCATGTATTAGCGTACAGATCCAGATATCATGTATTCACGATTTTAGTTACTATGTATGCATGTTTGTACTCTTACGTTCATATCAGTCAGTCAGTTAGCATTGTTCATGCATGTAAACCCTTTTGCATTTAGCCTACCTCACTCGTATACTCATTACTCCCAGTCGTACTGACGCATTTGCGCTATGGTGCTTTCTTTCATATTACACCATAGGTTCAGAGACATGAGTTCCAGATCAGCAGTAGCATTCCAGTTGCAGAGTTGGAGTGAGTCTTCATCTATTTTAGGATGATATTATTTTATTTCACTCATTATTTCAGTTTATTTTTGCTAGACGGAGTTAGTTGGAGACATATTCCTTCAACTCCTTATTTCAGACAGTATTTAGAGTCTTTCAGATTTAGTTCATATTTTAGATTCAGCTTTCAGTTGTTTTGGTTATTTGTTACCCTATATGGATGTTATTATTTATCAAATATCCTATTCAATTGAACCTTATGGCCTATTGTTCATGTTTTCCGCATTCTACAAGTATATTATGCAGTGTACAGGTACAGATATCAGTCATGTAGCTTGTGGTCCCTCGAGGTCATAAGAACCGTGTACCATTCCGGTTCAGCAAATCAGGGTGCTACAACAACTCGACCCTTAGAGTCGTAAGATAACCATACGAGTTGTATAAAGATGATTCATGAGTTCATCAATGTAGGCTCTCTAAGATTTTATCCAAGATACGATTGGGGTTTAAAAATCCTATTGTGTTGTTACTAGTCATAGGTTTTGACTCGTATGGTGACCAGTGTATACCATCTTGATTTTGCCAAGATTACAAGTGATGAGGCTCACTCGTACCTTCACCATACGAGTCGTATGGTAGACTCATAAAGACTGGTGACCAAATTCTGTAATGTTCATTTAAAGGGCTTTTTGGTCATTTCCCTCTTATAATTTCAACCCATGACCTATATAACCCCTAAAAAGGCATTATTTTATTCTATTCCATAATCAATTAACAACATCATCTCTCCTCCCATCATCAAGAACATCAAGACTAAGGTTCCTCACACTAATTCATTTTTCAAGTCCCAAGGTTCTAACTTTCTTCATAAGTCAAGAGATTTCAGGTATGTGGGGTTTATGAACAAGGATAATCTTTCAGCTTTATGCCCAATAAGGCATGATTTATAAGTTGAATTTACTTATTTTGAATTAGGGTTCGTACCCATATAACAATATTCTTGAAGTATGACACTACAATGTAATTGAAAGCTTTAAGTGCAACAAGGTTTACATATATTCATGTCTTTACTTGTGAAGATTTACATTGTGATTTGAATTTTATTATCTTGACTGGGATATTATGGAAAGATTTCAAGGTGATTATTGAGCATAATGTTTTGTTATGAATTTCTATGAAACCAAGCATGAATTCCCTTTCCAAAGTACAAGTACTGAGTTTACAAGAAGCATACTCTTAAGTTCCATTGATATATGTTATAACATGATTTAAAGAAAAGTTTGATCTCTTGATCTAAAGATAACACATAAAATCCACAATTGTTCATCTTGATTATGATCATTTGTAAAGAAAATAATAACTGATTTTCATTCTATAAACCCTTATGCTATTTTGGGGTGGATTTCTTAAGTATGATCATATAAGTATTTTGTGAGTAGTATTTAGCACCGAGAAGGGAATGCGGATGAGTGTATCCTAAATTCCTAGAAACTATGAGTCAGCGTAGGTTAAGTTGTTCCCAATATTAATGAAATTCAGTGATCACTTAAGTTAAGGTTCTATTCCAATGGAAAGGATAGGACTGCTCTCCCCAACATGGGTAAGACGTTGGACTCCATAGTAGCTCACATGGTTTATTTCTATTAGAAAAATCTCCCATAAGAAAGGACAAAAGTAAAGACTTTTAGAAACTAAGTGTTATGGCACACTAAGTTTATTCACATACTTCATTACTCATTTTTTATGATCTTATTGTCCTTTATTTTATTCAAGCTCAAGGTGAGCCATATACGCTTAGCATGCATTATTTCAAAGTTTACTTATATATTCAATTATTGTTTTACATATGCATTTACCCACATACTGTAGTACATTCTAGAGGTACTTACCCACATATATGTCTATGTGCTACATTGTCTTATAATGTAGGTTCTGGTGTTCGTTTCCAATAGCATAATTGACTACGAGCATCATCACCAATATCGGGACTTTTGGTGAGTCCTCATAGTCTGAGGAACCAACTTATTAGACTTCCATTTAGTGATGCAAGTAATTTAGTTATTTGATTTCCGTTTATGTTTGGGTTAGTTGGGGTCTGTCTGAGTGGCTATCTAGTTAGTAGTAGAAGCTTTTCAGACTGTCTATGTTTAATATCAAAAGGGTTATTTAAGGTTTCTAAGTTAAAGAATTTACTTAAGATATGAAATTATTTACCTTTAATTTCTATATATGTTAGTTCACTTTTCATGTGAGTTTAAAGCTAAATAGATATCATGGGTTAGCTTAGGGATATTCGTAGTCTAAGCAATATGTGATGTCCAGGGAGTAATTTTGGGGAATTACAAACTTGGTTTTAGAGCCTAATGTTTTAAAGAATCAGAGAGTTATACAAGCTGCATTACGTAGAGTTTTGATCATGAATGTGAAGCGCACCACATTTATGACTAGGAGGCTATGAAATGATTTAGGAATCATCATTTCTTTCCTGATCTATCGTGCTTATAGTTTTATTTATCTACCTTAACTTGTACTTTTACATGACAAAATTTGACTCTTTGCCGAGCCAACGCACATAGAAATGGTGATCAACTACCACTGCACGCCAACCCTTTGAATGAGAATGTATCTCATGTTGAATTTTAGGCTGCCTTTCAAGCATTGTCCCAAGCTATAAATGTCAATATCCAAGGAAACCAACAAGCAACAGTTCCACTTCAGCAAAATGATAATTCAACTGCAGCCTGGATTCAGGACTTTATGAGGATGAATCCACTTAAGTTCCATAGGTCAAAGGTGGAAGAAGATCCTCAACTCTTTATTGATAAGGTGAGAAAAATTACTCAGATTATGCATGCCACAGAAAAGGAGAGTGTAGAGTTGGCATCCTATGGCTGAAGGATATTGCTTCTGATTGAGTTATTATATGGAAAGAAGGTAGGGGTGAGAATGCAGCTCTTATGTGTTGGGAGGTATTTTAGAATACTTTTCTAGATAGGTTCTTTCCGCCTGAGATGAGAGAGTCTAAGGTGGGGGAGTTCATAAACCTGAGAAAGGGCTCTATGACAATGAAAGAGTATTGTCTTAAGATTACTTAATTATCTATGTATGCTCCCGAGTTTTTATCTGACTCTAGAACTCAAATGAGTAAGTTTGTTACTGGGTGTCTGATTTGGTGGTCAAGGAGTGTAGAATCGCCATGCTAATTATGATATGGATATTGCTCGGTTAATGACTCATGCACAATAGATTGATGCAAAAAAACTAAAGGAAAGAAAGAAGAGAAACAAAAGAGCTAGGACTAGGTAGTTTCAGTTTAGTTAGCCAAGGTTGGAGGGGGAACCGTTCGCAGTTTCGGGGTCATTTATCAGTGCATGTTCCATCTTCAGCCAGTGCTTCTGTGCCCAGGACCAAACAGGAGCAGTGGGGTAGGACTTTGAATTCCAAGTCATAAAATAGTGTTGTTGGGATGCCAAGTTACCTGACATGTGCAAAGTTGACACAACCCAACCATGGGCCTTGTCGGAATGGGCATCCCAAGTCCAACTCGGACCGGGGACCACCCCCTGTTACCCAACCCAATCATCGTTATTTGCATACCTTGAGTCGGTTGAATTTTGAATATATATCAAGATAGAATAACTAGAAAAGGACTGACTGGCGACCAAATTCTGTAATGTTCAGTTAAAGGGCTTTTTGTTCTTTTTCCTCTTATAACTTCAACCCACGACCTACAACCCTCAACGAAGCATTATTTTTCTCTATTCCATAATCAATTAACAATATCATCTCTCCTCTTATCATCAAGAACATCAAGATTAGAGTTCCTCTCACAAATTTATTTTTCAAGTCCCAAGGTTCAAACTCTCTTCACAAGTCAAGAAATTTTACGTTTGCAAGGTTTATGAACAAGTATAATCTTCCATCCTTGTGACCAAAAAGGTACGATTTTATGATTAAATTTACTTGTTTTGAATTAGGGTTCATACCCAAATAACCATTTTCTTGAAGTATGACACTACAATGTGATTGAAAGTTGTAAGTGCAACAAGGTTTACATATATTTATGTCTTTACTTGTGAAGATTAATATTCTGATTTGATGTTCATTATCTTGACTAGGATATTTTGGAAAGATTTCTAGGTGATTATTGAGCATAATGTTTTGTTATGAATTTCTATGAAACCAAGCATGAATTTTCTGTCCTAAGTACAACTACTGAGTTTACAAGAAGTTTGTGCTCTTAAGTTCCATTGATATGTATTATAACATAATTTAAATAAAAGTTTGATCTCTTGATCTAAAAATAAGACATGAAATCCATAACTTTTCATCTAGATTATGATTTAAAGTAAAGAGAAGCATAACTGATTTTTATTCTATAAACCCTTATGCTATTTTAAGGTGTTTTTCTTAAGTATGCACATATAAGTATTCTGGGAATAGTATTTAGCACCGAGAAGGGAATGCAGATGAGCGCATCCTAAATTCCTGGAAACTACAAGCCACCGTAGGTTAAGCTTTTTATAATATGGTTGAAGTTCAGTGATCACTTAAGTTAAGGTTCTCACCCGATGGCAAGGATAGAACATCTCTCCCCAATGTGAGTAAGACGTTGGACTCCATGGTAGCTCACATGGTTTATGCCGGTTAGAAGAATCTCCCATAAGAAAGGACAAGAGTAAAGACTTTTAGAAACTAAGTGTTATGGCTCACTAAGTTTATTCACATGCTTCATTACTCATGTTTTATGATCTTATAGTCCTTTATTTTATTCAAGCTCAAGGTGAATCATTTACGCTTAGCATGCATCATTTGAATGTTTACTTATATATTCAGTTATTATTTTATTTTTGCATTCACCCCCACATACTCATACATTCTATTGGTACTGAACCACATATATGTCTATGTGATACATTGTCTTATAATATAGGTTCTGGTGCTTGTTTGCAGCAGCACGATTGACTACGGGTATCATCACCTACATCCTGACTTTTGGTGAGTCTTCATAGTTTGAGGACCCAGCTTATCAGACTTCCATTCAGTGATGCAAATAATTTAGTTATTTGATTTCCATTTATGTTCGGGTCAGCCGGGGTCTGTCCTAGTGGCTCTCTTGTCAGTAGTAGAGGTTTGTCAAACTGTGTATGTTTAAGATAAAAAGTTTTGTTTAAGGTTTCCAAGTTAAAGACTTTCCTTAATATATGAAATCGTTTACCTTCAGTTTCTATATATGTTAGTTCACTTATCATGTGAGTTTTAAGCTAAATAGATAGTATGGGTTAGCTTAGGGCTATTCATAGTCTTAAGCATCGTGTGACGTCCAAGGGGTACTTCCGGGGCGTTACATATAGGTAATGATATTCCAAATATGGATCCAACTGAATCCAAAATGGATTTTTCTATAGGTTTGAAATGAATCAAAACAAAATTAATTTAGTCGGGGTCATCATCAAGAAAAAAAATCTCAAATGAGTTCTTTAAATCCAGGTGGAAACTTTTTAGAATTTGGTTTTTTAAATGTTTTAATAAAGAAGAAAAGAATTTATTTTAGGAAGAATTTTATCAGGATCTTTCTAACCATAATAAAATTATTATTTTTGTTCCATGGTTCATGAAAAGATATGCTGATAGTTATATCTCTGTGTTAGAAAAAAATTATATATTAAGTAATGGTGAGAGTACCAAATCAGTCTTTCTTCCCCAACAATCCTTTCAGATTGAAAAGGATGATAAAATAGTTTATTTTACTGCTTTTGCAAAGTTACTTGAAAATGATACAACCATCATTACGACTCAGCATGTTAATACTATGATTAAATAAAAAAATTATGCTAATATTTATATTAGTATATTAGGTGAACAAATTTTATCCATCCATGATAGAATTGATAAATTATTTTCTTAATTAAAGAAAATAGAACTTGGTGCTAATAAAAGAAAAGAACCGATCTCTATTGCGGCTACCAGTATTCAACCTCCTCTTGACATCAAAGATTTCAAGTTAAAGTAAGGTCTGGAGGACTTAGAAAAACTATTGAAAGAAAAAATTAATGGATTAAAAATTAGCCCTTTAAGTAGCTATAATAATTTTGAAGATAATAATGAGGTTCCTGGTGAAATTAATAAAATCTCAGAAAAATATGCTAGAAAATCAGTCCAAATGATGTATTACTATCCTAGTCGAACTCCCTAAGATGAAGAGATACTAGTCTTTAACAGTTATAATGAAAATAAAATCTATGAATGAAACATAGATGGTTACACTTAGAGGCAAATTTTCATAGTAGTACGTCGAATGCTTATGTACAGTACAATCTTCAAAGTTAATAAGAACAATGATAGAACTATCCCAAAGATTATTACTACAATATTTATTGGTCAAATAAAAAGTTGGTGGGACAATTATTTACCCTTAGATCAGCGTTCTAGATTATTACAATCTATTAAGACTGATGATGGTCAACCTATTCAAAATGCTATTTATACCTTAATCCTTAATATTATGGAATATTTTTTAGAAAGATGATCTGGTAATAGTGAGACTATTAGAACCATGCTTCAAAACTTAAGATGTAAGACTCTCACATCTTTTAGATTGTACAAAGATATATTTATATCAAGAGTCATGAAATTATCATAGAGTAATAATTCTCACTGAAAGTCTAAATTTATAGATAATTTACCAGCACTCTTCACGGAAAGAGTTAGAAAATCTCTTAGAGGATCCGCAACTAGCATAAATTATAATGAATATACATATGAAAAATTGATTAATATTTGCACTCAAGAAGGGCTATGTTTATGTAATGAGATTAGATTAAATCAACAAATCAAAAGAGATCATCTTAATAAAAGACAATAATTGATTGAATTTTATGAACAGTTTACCATTGACAGTCCTAAGAGTTCTAAAAAGTCTTATAGGCACAAAAAAAAATTATAATAAGAAAAATAAGAGAATTGATAAAAAGTCTAAAAGGAAGAAGAATTTTAAACCAAGAAAAGACTACAAATCCAATAAGTCTAATGTTTGCCACAAATGTGGTAGGATAGGTCATTATGCCAGAGACTGTAGAGTCAAGGATAAGATTAACAATCTTAACATAGATGAGGAGATGAAACAATCCTTGTGCAAAATTCTATTAAATTCTTCCTCAGAAAATTCAAGTCAGGACCAAAGTCATAATGAGGATTCATCTACTGATTAAGACTTGAGAGTCCTTCAAAATGGGGATTATATGACCTCTGAAGATGAGTGTTTACCCTATCAAACAGGACAACCTTGTGAAAACAAGGGTGAGGATGATGTGTTTTATAATATTTACTCCCAATTTCAGGATTTAAAAGTTAATGTCCTTAAAAATGATAAACTAACTGAATTCTTAGAAATGATCAAAGATTCAAGGCTTCAATCTCAAATAATAGAGCTGATGGAAAAGCCTTCCACTAGTTCCCTAAACAGTAATAGGAAATTCCCTCCTAGAAAGAGCCTTATACTATGACGGGAGTTCAAAGACTTCTTAAAGAAAAGGAGCGAGTAGCTAATACTCCTGCAACAACCCATGATCTTAAGTTAGAGATTGATAATCTCAAAAAGGAAATTGTTATTCTTAAAAGTAATCAGATGCTTTTACATAAAAGGATTTCTAATTTAGAGGATCAATGTCTTGTTACAGATACTGAAGAGAATATTCCACGCCTTCCAAAAGAAGAATTTCTTCAAATAGTAAAATTTATAATATGCCAAAAATTTTATGCAAAAATTACCCTATTAATTAATTATAACTTTAAAAATGAATTTACAGCTCTCATTGGTAGTGGGGCAAACAGTATTTGCATACAATAAGGTTTAATATCTTTCAAATATTTTCACAAAACCACCCATGTTCTAAGAAATGATAGTGGTCATACGATGGAAGTTGAATACAAAATTTTCAAGGCATATATTTGTCAAGAAAAATTATGTATGCCAAAAATCTTTATTTTGATAAAAGATATTAGCAATGAAATTATTTTTGGAGTGTCATGGATTGTTCATATATATCCTATATTATGGTGGGATGAAAATGATGTCACTGTTACATTTAATAACAAGGAAATAAAATTTGAATGGTGTTCACCTCCCTATTCAAGATTTTTAAATATAATACAATAAAAAATATTTTTTAAAAATAAACAACTTGATTTTCTAAAGAATGAAATTTATAGTTTAACAATCGAAGAGACTTTAAAAAAAACAATTAAATAAAAAAATTAAATTTTTGAAAAGTCAATTTTAATTAGAAACTTATGGAGACCATCCTCATGCCTTTTGGCAAAGGAAAAAAATATGTGGTTAATCTTCCTTATGAAGAAAACTTTAAAGAGGATAATATTCCCACTAAGTCTCCATGCTAAATGAATTCAAAATATTTAGAACTTTATAAAAAGAAATTGATTCCCTACTAAAGAAAGGACTTATAAGATCTTTCAAATCACTGTGGTCATGCACTGCTTTTTATGTTAATAAATCAGCAGAACACGAGAGAGGAGTTCCAAGATTAATAATCAATTTCAATTATAAACCTCTCAATAAAGTTCTAAAATAGATTCGGTATCCAATTTCTAATAAAAATATTTATTAGACAGATTATACAACGCCATTATATTTTTAAAATTTAACTTAAAATTAGTATATTGACAAATTCAAATTGTAGAAGTTGATAAATACAAAATCTCTTTTATATTTTCGTGCATCAATTTGAATGAAATTTTATACTTTTTGAATTAAAAAATGTCCCCTCTAAATTTTAAAATATCATGAATGATATTTTCATGCCTTACAATAATTTTATAAAAGTTTATATTGATGACATATTGATTTTTTCAAAAGCATTGGAAATACCTTCAAACATCTAGATTTATTCAAGAAAATTATTACACAAAATGGATTAGTAATATGTAAACCCAAGATGTCTCTACAAAGTGAGATTTTTAGGTCATAATATTGACAATGGAAAAATAATTTTCATAAATAGAAGTATTGAATTTTCTTCAAAATTTTCAGATGTTATTACTGATAAAACACAATTACAAAATTTTTGGGATGTTTAAATTATATTTCTCCTTTTATAAGGGACCTTGCTAAGTATAAATTTATTTTATATTATAGATTAAAAAAGAATCCCAAAGCTTGGACTGCAAATCATGCTTAAGCAGTTAAAAATATTAAAGCAAAGGTTAATAACCTGTAGTGTCATACACTGGCCAATCCTAATTGAAAAAAAATAGTAGAAACGAATGCTTCTAATATTGAATATGAAGGAATTCTAAAATAATATTCTCTACAAGATCAACAAGCTTATATTATTCAATTTTATTCGGAAAAAATAAAATAACAGCCAAAAGAATTATGCAACTATTGTAAAAGAAATTCTTGCAATAGTAAAATGTGTTTTAAAATTTCAAGGAGATTTATATAATCAAAAATTTTAATAAAAAATGATTATCAAGAAACAAAATTTATATTTAATAAAGATTGTGAACAGGATGTTTCTAAACAGATGTTTTCAAGATGGCAAGCTTTATTAGCTCAATTTGATTTCGAAATACAATATTTAAACGAATCTAATAATAGTCTTTTCAATTTTCTCACTAGAGAATATTTGAATTAAGATTTTTTCTCTTACACAGGATGAAGTTACAATTTCCAACCTCCTCTAATAGAGGGAGGGGAAGAGGACGATCCGAACTAGGCCTAGAAAATGTCCTAGCCCAAATAGAAAGTAAAAAGTTAATAGCTGCAAATATTGCAAGCACCTCAGATCTTAATAAAGATCAACAGATGTATCAAGAATTTTTGAATTTTATTAAATTCAAAAAAAGGAGAAAATGACACTCCTTCATATTTTAGTGCTTTGGTAGATGATAATAATGAGAACATTGAATTATAAGAACAAAATAAAATAGATAAGGTAATACTTATCCTAGATCAAAATAATTTGAAATGAAAAGATGATCCATGACAAGTAATGCAGAGATATCTAGATACTACATCATATGTCACTACTGCATATAAATATAGAATGCATTTTGAGATGATACTCTTTAATAAAGGATCAACTAAAATTCAGCATTTTTACCCCGCTAATATTATTAGAAAAGTTTATAACTTTTCAAAGATTATTATCAAAAAAAATAAAATTACTCTAGAAGAATGGTGTATCAGTACTCTCAGAAAAAAGAATTATATCCATACTTAATAAAAAATTTCAATCAAGTTTAATTACTGAGATTATGTTGAAAACTTTAATAAAGTTCTTTTATATGAAAATCCTCACAGGAAACACTCATGATTAATAAAAATTTGTGGAAATATTTTTAATTAAAATATTTCTAATTGATTTTAACAATGGTGAATTTATTATGGACCATCCATAAAGATCTTACCAGAACCATTCAAAAGTTTATATACTGAATGGTTAGAGGTATCTCCTACATTAATAAAGTTGGAAAAAGATAATATCTATTTTTTTTAAAAAAATACAATGTATTTTTTTATTGGATTCTCTATTTCGTAGATAATGAAGTGGTCAATTAAAGTAAAACCAAATCTCAATCATTTTTCATGGCTTTAAAAGAATATTTTATACAAAATTCTGGAATAAATTAAATCAAAAGACAGATGAAGGTCATATCCATGGATAAGTAATAATTGACTCCATTAATGTGGCCATTGTAAAATACAAAGAACAAAGAGATATGACACTAATGCAACAAAAGAAAGACATCAATCCCTTCAAGAGTATTTTCAAATGATTTTAAATGAAAAAAAGGCATCATATTTAGGTCAGAAATAATAGCTTCATAGATGGAGGAAGTACAGAAAGATTTAATGAGAAATCTTGACATGAAAAATGCATCGGATGTTTCTATGGCATCTGCTGGTCATACCACCGACAATGAAGATTATTACTCAGCAGGAGAATCATAAAGCATCCAAAGCAATGATAAAATTGATCTTGATGAGTACCCACAAAAAATTAAAGAAAAATCAAAACAATCTTTCACGTTAACAAAGGACAAAGGCAAAGGAATAAAATTACAAGAAATACTAGGCCCTATGTCATAAAATAATTGAGTTCTGTCAGCTTTCATAAAACATTTTTACATGGCTTTTATAAAGCATCTTCAAAAGGATGCGACAAATAAAGTAAGTCAATATAGCTATGATGTATAAGTGGACTAGCAAAACTAAATTTTTAGTGCCTAGTTTGTAAGTTGTCGTTTTCTAAAGAGAATCCTCTATATAAGAATCTCATTCTATGTATGGAGGAGCAGGTTTTTGAAACCACCTTTTTCTTGTTATTCTTTTTTGCTCCCATTGAAAAATATTCGTCCATTAATGAAAGTTTGTTTAGTTTCCAGAAGGCACTGATCAAGTTCTTTTATTTTAAGGTATTTGAAATTTCTATTGTTTCTTTTATTATCTTTACTTTAAATTAGCCTAAATGATAGGTTAAATTTTGTGTTGAATTATAACATACTAAGCTACTAATATAAGATGACATTAAATATTTAATAAGAATCTTATCAACCAACGATACCGAGGTTGAACATCGTAATCTTGTAGTAATAGTTTCGGTTCAGGCTATATGCCGGAAGTCCTGTTAGAAGGCCTATTGACACCAAGAGTGTCATTTAAGTCTATGTATGGATTCGTATCGAACCAGAAATATTATTATTAAGGTTATGCAAACACGTAAAGGTTCTTGTACTATCTTTAAAGCGATCCGATTCTCGTTATAATAATAATAATATATTAAAATCAAATATTTAAAAAATAACAATTGTCCGCCTCAATTTAGGGGAGGACTGAGGTGTACCATGCTCTATAAGAACGCATGAACGACATCGCCATCACGATCATGAAGAAAGAATTTGCCTGCACCAGCAATTGAAAAATCAGTTATATCCAAGTTTTTTACTTCACACCTCGAAAGTAATCTAGAAGATCACTTACACAAATCAAATATGAAAACCACTCTTAGAATGTGTTCTGAATCTGTTGGAGTCATCAAATCACCAATATGAGGTCGTTTTGATCGAATGTCTACTGTGGTCAACTTTAAATTTTCAAATCAACTAAAATGCAATCAATAACCTAAATCACTTTCGAATACCTTGAGATGCATGCGAAACATCTGACCAAGTTATAAATTGCCAGCCTAATGAATTCATCAAAACCAAAAATGACCTCGTTAGCCCAAAATGTTGAATAATGGCAAAACTTTTCAAATTGAAAATCCTCTCCGAACATATTCGCGATGCCATACATCCCTGCATATCATTAACAACACAGTGAAGCTACCGAAAGGGTCAGATAGGCGGGGGGGAGGGGGACTAAAGCACAAATGCCCAGAGTCGTTATAATTTTCTTGTTTAATTAGTTCATGAATTTGGTTGTTCCTTTAAATTTGATGCTTAATATCTCACTTTTTTCGCTACTCTTTTAATCTTGAACACTTTCAAAGATATTAAAAATGTTATTCAATACAAATTTTCCACTTCTAAGACTTTTATCTTCTTTACCATTGCTACTCATCTTTAAATAAAATATGTTGTGCCAAAGAAGATTTATTATCCTAGCTAATATCAAATAATCTATTTAATTATATATTTGGCATTTCAACATGGTAGCTAATTATAATAGCAAGTAAACTAATTTATGGTTTGTTGGATAATTTAATACTCGTAATTTAATTTAATTTATTCATATTTACGGTAAATAAACTTAAATTATTTTGAGTAGAGGTATGAGCTGCGTTCACTATCCTTTTCACAACTTACTTTGTGGGAATATATTGAGTATGTTGTTGTTGTAAGCTTAAATTATCTTTTCACTAGTTAGAATTTCTCATTTTCTGTATTTTTTATTTTTTTTGCAAGCAAATCTAAAATATACTTTGGTTTCAATCTATGTAATGGTGTTTGAGTGGAATTCGGGTACTTGCCCCCATTATGAAAAGCCAATTAGTCTAGGGGCTACGACTTTTTTTTTTTTTGCAGAACAAATCTACAGAGCCAGCTTGCAAAAGATCTCTAGTCTTGATGAAATTGATCAGACTTCTGACATTTGGAGAGAGTTGAATAAAACTAAAGCCCCCTACCGTCAGGTATGGATGTCAAGTGGGCCGGGCCGATCCGGTCCGACTCGACCCTCGTAACTAACCCGGCCTAGTTTGACCCAGCCCGGTAAGCCCTAGGTCTTTAGGGTTCCGGGTTCCGGGCTGGTTATTTTTTTTAAATGGGTCCGGCTAACCCGACCCAGACCAAGCCAGGTCCAGGCCCGCCGGTTAACCGGCCCGGCCCGGCCTGGATACCTTTTTTAAAAAAAAAAAAAAAAATGGGATTTTAGCCCAACGAACGACTATATAGCCGTTTTTGGGTCCAAACGGCTAGTTTGGGCCCATTTATTAAAAAAAAAATTAACTTTAAAAAATATTTTTTAATCCCAAAAAAAATTCTATAAATACCCTCCAACTTCAAATCATTTTTCACTCTCTCAAATCTCATTCTCTCTCAAATCTCAATTCTCAAATATTCAATATATTTAATTTCTTAAAGTGTTCACTTTAATTTTTTAATTTTTCGTTTACAAAGTACGAGCGAAAGTTTCTAAAGTCGCAATCTTCGGATACTTCCAAAATTTGGTATTGTCGTTCCATCTATTACGTTTAATTTTTATTTATTGTATTAATTGTTTAATATTTAATTTTATTATATTTGTGTATTTAGAATATTTTTAGTTTAATTTAATTTATATTATGGATAAATTAAGAAACCTCGCTACAAAAGGTGTTAAAATTTTTTGTCCCGGAAGCTGTAGTGTTAGTAAAAAGAGAATTACTAGCGGTAGAGGTAGTTCAAGTAATAGATATATCCATGTACCTTCGCCTCCGGTACCGCTTGGTACACCTTTTGAGGAAGAAATAGGTGTAGGTGCTCATGATATGGATTATGTAGAAGCTCAAAAAAATTACGGTATAGAAGAAAAAAATGAAGTAGATGCGATTAATTTAGACGAAGATAATGAAAATATTGCTGAGACACCCGCAGTAGGAGATGCTAACGTTAGATCTTAATCGGTTAATCTCCCTCCCCGTCCTCCCAGTGCCCCAAGACCTCGTAAAAGAACTAGTATTGCATGGTAATTTTTTGAACGTATATCAGATATTGAGGTGCAATGCAATATTTGTCAACAAATATATAAGCATAGAAGTAGAGGCAAGCAAGGGGGTACGGGTACGTTAATGAGACATGTAGCTGAAGATCACAAAAGAGAGTTAAATATTGCACAAGGTGGTGGGGATGTTGGTGGGCCAACGCAAACTAGAATGGACCCAACAACCGGTCACGTAGAGAAGAAGTATAATAAATTGAGGGACCGGGAAGAAATAGCTAAAATGGTAGTTGTGGGTTGTTTGCCTTTTAATTTTCCTTCTTCGGATGCCTTTATTCGTTATATACAGGTAATTTATAATCCTATGTTTAACGGTATTCCTAGAACTACTTGTCGGTCTGATATTTTTAGACTTCATTCACAATATTATTTTTATTTATCAACATTGTTAAAAAATATTCAATGTAGATTGTCCCTAACTTCTGATCTTGGTCATGCTGTAAATAAAAATGATTATTTAATCGTTACTTATCATTGGATGGATAGTAATTGCGTGATGCAAAAACGTATTCTTGCTTTTTTATATGATGAAGATCGTAAACATACTGGACAATTTATTGCTGATTCTATTGTTAAAATTGCCGAATATTATGGTATCGAAAATAAAATTTTATGTATTGCTTTTGATAATTCTTCTAACAACAACACTGCTATAAAAAATTAAAATCTACGCTATCTCCGCCCTTGCCTGAAATTTTTCATATTAAGTGTGCATGCCATATATATATAATTTAATTGTAAAAGATGGTCTTGAGTTTTTTGAGTTTTATATTGAAAAAATTCGCCTTGCTGTTGGTTTTATTCAAGGAAATAATCGTAGATCGAGAATTAGAGAATTTAAAGTTAAATGTCAAGAAAATGGACTTACACCGATTTTGATGCCTGAGGAAATTGATACTAGATGGAATTCTACGTATGAATTTTTAAAAATTTGTTATAAATATAGAATTCCTATTACACTAGCTTTTAACCAACATTGCAGTTCATTTGCTGATTCTGCTGATTGCATGCTACATAATTCTGATTGGGTTATAATTAATGATCTTGTTAAGTTTTTAGAAAAAATTTATGTAGCTACGGTTGAATTTTTCGGTGCTTATTATCCTATTGTTTGTAATATTTTGGCATATATAGACGATATTTCTAGTTTGCTCAAAGAACATAAAAATAAAGAAGGTTATAAAGAAGCTGTTGGCGCCATGTTTACGAAATTTTAAAAAAAAAATTCCCGATTCCCCCTATTTACTTGGTTGGTGCTATGCTAAATCTGTGCATGAAATATAATAATATGTGTCACTTTAGTACTTTTATTTATACAAACTTAGAAATAAATACTAACCATGATTCTGAACAAGTACAACCTGATTTGTGGACGACTATGGCTGATGCAAAGGATTACATAGAAAAATTATATAATCACTATGCTGATTTATTTGATTTAGCCGTACCTACAAATATCACTCCAACTGTCGCTCCTCATCCTTCCTAGGAGCCATCATCTTCTAAAAGGTCGGCACATAGTATTTTTCCTGATTCATTTTATGATTTAAATTATTGGAACAGTGCTGATGAGAAAACTTACACATCAACTTATCGAGAAGAGCTGAAATATTATCTTCGGACGGCACCAGAGGATCGCAGACGACAGATCAACATGTTGGATTGGTGGAGGAGTAATGAAACACAATATCCTGTGCTTTCAAGATTAGCTAGAGATATCTTGAATGTTCCAATGTAAAATGTTGCATCAGAGAGCGTCTTTAGTCAGGGACGACAACAGCTTGGAGACAACCGACACTCATTGGGAAGCAATGCAATGAATGTTCTAGTTTGCCTCAGAGATTGAATTAGAGCGGAAAGAAGAAACCAAGGAATGGAACCGGAGCCGAGCGACGAGCTGAAACTTGAAGAAATTATGACTTCACGGGAGAACTCAGCAGAATCAAGTCCAATGCATGGTTTTGCCCCCGTTGACTTCGACTATCCTATGCAAGTTCTCATTAATATTAACATGAATGAGTTGGAAAAATGATGCATAATTTATAGATTTTTCATTCATGTAAATTATAAATTTTGGATCATTTGGCAATCAATAAAATTCCCCAAATTCATTCACTCCTTAGTCCTTGCTTTTTATATTTTTTCATTTAACGATTTAATATATTATTAATTTAGTATCAAATATTATTAATTTATTATATTAAGTAGCATATGTTTTGTATATTTGTGCATATATCTTCTATAGAAGTGTATATTTAACGTATACATGTATATATAATTTATAAATTAGTATATAAGTATATCAATATATATTGTAATGTATATATAATGTAGTATATTTTATAAGTAGTAGTATATATACATTGAATGGTGCGTATACACGTGTATATATCTTCTATAGAAGTATATATTTAACGTATACATGTGTATATGTTTTATAAATTGGATATCTTCTATAGAAGTGTATATATGTATATATATCTTCTATAGACGTATATATTTAACATATACAAGTGTATATGTTTTACAAATTAGTATATAACTATATATATATACATATTGTAGTATATATATATGTATATTGTAGTATATATTTTATTTAAAATAGTACATATATATTGAATGGTGTGTATATATCTTCTACAGATGTATATATTTAATGTATACAAGTGTCTATGTTTTACAAATTAGTATATAACTATATATATATACATATTGTAGTATATATATGTGTATATTGTAGTATATATTTTATTTAAAGTAGTACATATATATTGAATGTTGTGTATATATGTGTATATATCTTCTCTAGACGTATATATTTAACGTATACAAGTGTATACGTTTTACAAATTAGTATATAACTATATATATATACATATTGTAGTATATATATATGTATATTGTAGTATATATTTTATTTGAAGTAGTACATATATTTTGAATGGTGTGTATATATGTGTATATATCTTCTACAGATGTATATATTTAATGTATCCAAGTGTATATGTTTTACAAATTAGTATATAACTATATATATATATATACATATTGTAGTATATATATATATGTATATTGTAGCATATATTTTATTTAACGTATGACATATATTTTGAATGGTGCGTATATGTGTATATATCTTATATAGATGTATATATTTAACGTATACAAGTGTATATGTTTAATAAATTAGTATAATATAACTATCTATGTATTGTAATCCATATATATTGTAGTATATATTTTATTTTAAGTAGTACATATACATTGATAGGTGCCTATATATGTGTATATATCTTATATAGATGTATATATTTAACGTATACAAGTGTATGTGTTTTATAAATTAGTATAATATAACCATCTATACATTGTACTACATATATATGTATATTGTAGTATATATTTTATTTAAAGTAGTACATACATATTGAATGATGCGTATATATGTGTATATATCTTCTATAGACGTATATATTTAACGTATACAAGTGTATATGTTTTATAAATTAGTATATAACTATATATATATATATATATATATATATACATACATAGTATATACATATATATTGTAGTATATATTTTATTTAAAGTAGTACCTATATATTGGTTTAAAATGATTTAAAATGAATTTCTAGTTTAAATTAAAAACTTATTTTTAATATATTATTTATTAACTATCACACACACACATATATATATATATATTATTGTATATACTTTATTTAAAGTAGTACATATATATTGAATGGTGCGTATATATGTGTTTATATCTTCTATAGACTTATATCTTTAATGTATACAAGTGTATATGTTTTATAAATTAGTATATAAGTATATATATATATATATATATAGTAGTAGTAGTATATATATATATATTGTAGTATATACTTTATTTAAAGTAGTACATATTATTGAATGGTGTGTATATATGTGTATATATCTTCTATAGACGTATATATTTAACGTATACATGTGTATATGTTCTATAAATTAGTATGTAACTATATATATATATATATATATATATATATATTGTTGTATATATATATGTATATTGTAGTATATATTTTATTTAAAGCAGTACATATATATTGAATGGTGCGTATATATGTGTATATATCTTCTAAAGTAGTATGCATTTAACTTATACAAGTGTATATGTTTTATAAATTAGTATGTAAGTATATATATATATATATATATATATATATTATAGTATATACATTATTTAAAGTAGTACATATATATTGAATGGTGCGTATGTGTATATATCTTCTATAGACGTATATCTTTAACGTATTCAAGTGTATATGTTTTATAAATTAGTATGTAACTATATATATATACATATTGTTGTATATATATATATATGTATATTGTAGTATATATTTTATTTAAAGTAGTACATATATATTGAATGGTGCATATATATGTGTATATATCTTCTAAAGTAGTATATATTTAACGTATACATGTGTATATGTTTTATAAATTAGTATATAAATATATATGTATATATATTGTAGTGTATATATATATATTATACTATTATAGTATATATTTTATTTAAAGTAGTACGTATAGTCATATATAATTATATATTGAATGGTACATATATATGTGTAATTGTTTATATATTTTTTAAAAAATATATATAGTATATTGGAGTGTATATAGTGTATATTGGATTTTTTGTTTATTTTTTAAATGGGTTTGACCGGTTTTTAACCGGGTTTGACCGGGTTTGACCGGGTTTTGGTGTGTTTGACCGGGTTGGATTAAGTAGGCCGAGTTAGGGTGAATTTTAATTTTTTTACTATTTGGCCCGGCCCGACCAGACTAGCATCACAACCGGCCCTTAACCGGCCCTCAACCCGGTTAAAATAGAAGTGTCGGTTCCGGGTTGGCCCGACCCGGCCCGTGTGACACCCATACGGCGTCAGGTGCATAAAAAATGTTATCATGCAAAGCGGGAAACAGTTAGTGGGAGATCATGTATAACCTTCATATATCACGCACATCTTGATACCTGTTCGTGGTAACCATGATTAATTAAAGAATAAGCAGAAAAATTCGAAGTCTGAACATAAAGATACGATATTATGGCGTTGAACTTGTATAATTAATTAGCTACGCGGGTATAATTTTCACCATGTTAATTTGCCTATAAAAGCTCTTAAAACTACCAACTTCATATGTGCAAGAAAAGAAGATTAATTGAGAAGGGGAAAAAAATGAATTCCTTCAATACTAAGCTTGCAGCAATAGCTCTACTATTTTGTTTGATTCTTTCTCTTTCTGCATTTGCTGAGGCTTCGTCAAAGAAGTATTACAAAAATAAGCCTAAGCCTAAACCCGGAAAGTCAACGTTTGGTGTTGGGTTCTATTCAAGATCATGTCCACCAGCTGAGGGCATTATTAAAAAAGCTGTATTCAAAGCAGTTCTGATGAATCCTGGCATTGCTGCAGGCATTATTCGCATGCATTTCCATGACTGCTTTATCAGGGTACTGCGTTTATCTTCACTTTGCTTCTTCTAACTACTCCCAACGTAGCCACTAATTTGTTTTCTTACTTTCTCTCGTCTTTTATAACCGTCCATGCAGATCTAACGGAAAGGTCAATCTTGGATTTATAGAATAGGGAAAGAAACAATGGGTATTAAAGGATTTATAGAATATGGAAAGAAAAATGTGTATTAAATGAGAATTGATTCCTAATTTTGCAAGTAAATAACTCAACATTCAACCTACAGCAACATCACTCTTCATGTAGCATGGGTGCTAGGAGATAAATATTATACCAATTTTAGAGTTTGTGGGTTTCATGTTAGATAAAAATAAAACCAAATAGTAGCTAAAGGGATTTCCTGAAAACAGCCTCTGACAAAAATGTAAGGTAAGGCTGCGTATGATACACCACTTGTGGTGGGGCCCTTCTCCGGACACCGCGCATAAAGATAGCTTTAGTGCACCGGACTGCCCTTTTTTTTAGTAGCTAAAGGAATTTAAACTCACAAACAAGAGGTAAATAAATTTTTCAGAAGTTTCTCTACTCCACTAAACCAACAATACACTTTATTTATAGATTCTTAATTTATTATTCTTATATATTTGTTAGATTTTTCTATATAAATATTAGATTCACACGTAAGTTACGAAATTTCAGAGATCCACCTAGGCCCCTGGAATTAACCCTTAACCCCATAGTTTAGCCATAAATTCACCCTTGGCCACAGCGGGAAAAAACCTATATAGCCGAGAGGCCGACACCTTGGATATAATGGATTCAACTAATTAAACACATTATTTTAACGGATAATTACATGGAATGTCCAGTCGGAAATTTTTTTCAATAGAAAAATAGCCGACTTTCTTACTCGTTGGACATTTCATTTACTAAAAAAAATGGCCACTCCGCGATCTTCCTCTCCTCCTCCTCATCTTCATTCTTTTTCCCTTTTTGTTAAAAAAAATAAAATTAACGTGCCGCAAACGTGAATCGTTTCAAAAAAATTACCCCAAAAGATTTGAAACGTCGAGAGGAGCTCATATATAAATTTTGAAAGTATTTGGAGGTGATTTTGAATTGATCAAAATTATTGAAAATGTAAAAAAAAAAAGCATTAAATATGGTGTTATTTGCAGGAGCAATAAAAGATCATTTTAAAGTATGGTGGGCATTTGGCCTCATGTGGCATAAGTTTGCACGTTTTTTTTTTATCTAAATCCTTGTTATCTCTACTCATGTTGCATAAGTTCTCTTCACTTCTTTCACTGAAATGTTTGAACACTTCCGTAAAATGGAAAATTCATGAGACATGAGTTTGTTTTAGAATTTCGGTTCTTCCACAATATTATTACATATATATATAAGACAAAAATGCAGAGCACATGTAAAAAAGAATAGTTGGGTTGCTGACGTTAAGAATTATAGTATATACAGGTGTGAAAATAGTAGTCTTATTTTATAGTCATTCTCACCATTTTAAGGCTTTTTATGTGTCTATTATTGGTATGTGATTTATATAATATCGATACATAATTTATATAATATCTATACATATTTATACATTATTTATAAAATATCGACACATTACATAACTATTTATGCAATATCGATAGATGTTTATACTCATTTATACAATACTAATACACATTTAGATACTATCTACACAGTATTGATACACATTTATACACCTTTTATACAATGTCGATACATTACATGACTTTATACAATATTGATACACATTTATACACTATTTATACAATATTAATATATATATTTATACACCATTTATACAGTATTGATACATTATATATACACTAAATAACACTTTACACATCATTTATACATGTTTATACATCATTTATACAATATTGATATATAAAAAAAAGTTGCATGGAAAAAGTTTTTTTTAAAAAAAAAACGAAAAATTTTATTTTCTTAAAAAAAAAAAATCAAAAAGTTTTTTTTTTAAAAAATACCGCTGAAAAAAGAAAGAAAAAAGTAAATAAATAAAAACTTGGCTATATTTGTTGTAAACTTTACTTTTTTTTTGTATATAAATGAAATTTTCTCTTATTTTTAATACAAGATAATCGATATGTAAGTAAAAAATCTCTTAAAAAATGTTAAAAAGATAAAATTTTAAACCCATAATTTTAAGAGTGCAACGGATTCAATTGTAAAAATCATGTTAGTGTGTTTACTTTAGGTCCGATGTTTTTTATGTCATGTCAGCAAAATACATAGTAAAATATAGTGAAATTCTAGTACTTTTTAATTTATTCTATGTAATGTTCGTCTTAAATGAGCTTTGATGGAGCCACAAGCTAAGGTTCTTGAGGATTATGTGACGACTTCAACTTGCTTGAGATTGGGGCACGGTGGTAGTCATTTTGTAACTGCTAGTTATTAACTATTCTTGAGTGCTAACACGTTGTTAGTTTGTTAACTTCATGTTTGTAGGGCTGTGATGGTTCAGTGTTGCTGGATTCGGTTAATGGAAAGGAAACAGCGGAGAAAGATAGTCCCATTAACAACAGCCTTCGAGGCTTTGAAGTTATTGATGAAGCAAAAGCATTGCTAGAAATACTATGTCCACGCACAGTTTCGTGTGCAGACATACTTGCCTATGCCGCTAGAGATAGCGTCTTGTTCGTGGGTGGAATAAACTATGCTCTTCCAGGGGGACGTCGTGATGGACTCGTTTCATTGAGTTCCGAAGTCATTCAGAACCTTCCTCCACCCTTCTTCAATGCCCAACAACTTCAAGACAATTTCAAAAGAAAAGGATTGTCACTCGATGAAATGGTGACTCTATCCGGCGCTCACTCCATTGGTCGAGCTCATTGTTCTTCCTTCTCTAATAGGCTTTATGGTTTCAATGCTACACATCCTCAAGATCCTTCAATTGATCCTAGATATGCTTCATTCTTGAAAAGCAAGTGCCCTCGACCAATTAGTGATACTCAAGTTGATCCAATGGTGAATCTTGATGTTTCATCCCCTAATCACCTTGACAACAAGTATTATCTTAATTTGAGGAACCATAGGGGATTGTTGACTTCTGATCAAACACTGTTTGAAAGTGCTTTAACTTCTAAGTTGGTTATGAATAACGTTAAGTATGCCTCGACTTGGAAACGTAAGTTTGCTGCTGCAATGGTTCATATTGGTTCCATTGAAATCCTCACTGGTAACATGGGGGATATCAGGAAGAATTGCCATTTCGTCAACTGATTTAATTTGCTTAATTGATTTGTTGTATGTTAAAATTTGTGTGAAATTTTGTATTCTTTCGTTCTCTTCCTACTAAATTATTGTGTTGATTGCTAAATGTAATGTAAGTACCATTTGCATCATTCCATATGTTTATCTAATTAAAAGGGAATTTTATATTTAAATCTTCATACCTCTGTAACACCCCGTACGTTTACCTAGCTTAAATTAGTCCCAAATATGTCAAAGACTTTCTTTAAAGATGAATACACTTTTATACATGTGGAATTTTCAAGATTTTGACTTTTCATTGAGTAGGAAATTCAATTAGCTTTCCAACGATATAAAATTCGCTTAAATCTGATAACCGGATAAGAAGTTATGGCGATTTTATGTTTCAGTCGTTAAACATCGTTGTTCAGGCCAGTAGCGCGTCGCGGAGTGTGTCAAAATAGCAATTGTCAATTTCCAGTGTACCAACGCGATTCCACCGCGTCGCGGTGCACTTTCAATTCACAAAAAAAGTGGCAACGCGATACCACCGCGTAGCGCCACCATGCAATTTCCCAATCGTCATTTTCCAGTGGCCTAGCGCGATAACAGCGCGTCGTGCCAGGGGTCCAGATCGAGAAAATTTCTCGAAAATTAAAGTTGCGTCCAGGGTTAAAACAGTCTTTTTCCATGATTTTATTCCGTCCAGATGTGGGATTTAAGTCCTAAAAATGTGTAAAACCCTTCATTATTCACTTTTTTCCAAAATCAAAAGATAATTCTCTCTCAAGAAAACAAACCTCAGCTCTCAAAAATCAAGGTCAATCTCAAGAATTTCTCCAAGAACTCATCAAATTAAGGTATGTTAGATGTTCATCCATGGATCCTTACCTTCCATGGAGCTCAAGAATCCTTTTTTAAAATACAAGATTTATGATTTCCATATTTGAATTAGATTGAATTCATGTTCATGATGTTGTTTGAGTTTTAATCCATGATTTAGATTACGAGTTCCAAGAATTGATTCTAGTATGTGTTGAATTACATGGAATTCATGATAACCCTTCAATTTGCAAGTTGATTGTTGTAGCCATGTTAACCCTAAGTGTTTATGATTTAATGAAACAAGTATGCTTCTTATGTGTTTGATAATTATCTATGAGAATGAAATAATGCCATTATAGTATGCTAACATGTATTCCCCATTCATGTACAGTTAATGCATTACAAGTGTTTGATGGAATGTCTCTATAAATGAATTATGACCAAGTGAACATTGTTATGTTATTCAAGATTATGCTTTTCTTTACTTTTTATGCTATCGAGTCCTGGGGTATTTAATACCCGACAACTTAGCTATTTATTTAGAGCCAGTGTCAATTACAGAATAATATCAGTCATGTCACGATCAATAGTATTCTCAGTCCATTACAAAACTTAGTTGAATTCAGTCAGTTACAAAACTTAAGAAAACTCAGTAATCTCAGTGAATTCAGTGCAGTTCAGTCCAGTATAACAGTTCAGTGTCTTTCAGTTGGGTGTAGGATTCGGCACTGAGTGAACCCAAGGATGGGGGATCACCTGCCAGCAAAGGGTGTAATCCTTATAAACAATCCTTGCGTTCTAGAACTACGTAGCTAGCGTAGGTTGAGACATCAAATCTGCCAGTTGAGGGTTGATGAGGTGCTCTACCTTCCAGTAGAGGGTACTACCATTCTCGTTTAGGGAACCTGTTAGTAAAGGGTTATTCTTTAGCTTGTCTTTACCCGTGGCACGGTACTGACACTCTTCCAATTGGGGTTATAGATTGGACCCCAGCTCAGTTATCTTATCTTATTTGGGGCATGTCGGTTAGATGATTACCTCCCATTATTTCAGTTTCGGTCTCAGTATTCAGAATATAACCTAGTTCAGTTCGACAGAATCAGGAATATCAGATACAATCACTCATTAATATTAATTCAGATTATTAGTGATTCCAGATTATCAGTATATTCAATTATCAGTTATCAGATTCAGTTTCAGTATACTCAGTCATAGTAGGCACAGTATGTTCTGTAGTTATAGATCCTTCATGTATTCTAATCCAGCTCTTGCATATCATTCAGTTAGTTATTGATCATGAATATAAACCCATGCATTCAGCCTTACCTCATTTAGCATACCAGCACATTCCCACATACTGATCGCATACCCGTTTCTTGCGCTATGATGTTTCATATCATAGGTTCGGACGCTCAGGTTCCTAACCGCACTTAGACAGCAGTAGTAGATTTAGAAGTGAGTCCTCATTTATCGAGGATATGCTTTTATTTCAGTACTTCAGTTCAGCAGTATTTTAGTAGATGGAGTTAGTTGGGGGATTATCCCATCAACTTCACTTTCAAACAGATTCAGTTAGAGGCTTTTCAGACTAGATTTTTCAGACAGTATTTCAGATTCAGATGTTATATTTTATCAGTATTTTAGGTGTTTTGAACCTTATGGCATTTCAATCCATTATTCCACATTTATTTCAGTATATTCTTTCAGTGCTTACAGAAGATATTAGTCATGGGTTAGCTTGTAGTCCTTTGGTGTCATAAGCACCGTGTAGCGACTAGGGGGTAGTCCCAGGTCATTACAACCTCTGTGATCCTTTTGTTCTAACTAGATATAGGATTTTGTGCAAGCATAAGCTATTTTTTTTATCCCAATTATATTTATACGACACAAAATCTGGAGTGTCGGTCAAATTTTTTGTATGATTTTAAAATATTATAAGTTGTTAATTGTTAATTTATATTCCCTCTATTTTAAAAAGAATGACCTACTTTCTTTTTTTAATTTATTTAAAAAAGAATGACATTTTTTTTGGCAATACATTAATCTCAATTATCTACCTAACATGTTCAAGACCACAAGATTAAAGAACATTTTGGTACATTTGACATAATTTTAATTTAGGACGACAAGATTCAAAAGTTTCTTTATTTTCTTTAGAGAAAAGGGTCATATTTGCCCCTAAAATTTGCGAAAATATTTAGATATACCATCCATTAAAAGTTTAGCTCACCAATGCCCTTGCCATCCAAGTCTTGGGTCATATATACCCCTGTTATCAAGTTTTAGGTAATATATACCCTGTTTTCAAGTTTTAGGTCTTATATACCCATGTTGCTATTAATTACTTTGCTAAAAATTTTCAACCCCTTTTTTCTCTTTTTTTTTTAAGAAATCATATTTCCACATCACTTTTTAATTGTCATATCGCATATAATTAAATTCACCACTTTTTCTACACATTAACCATCCGTCAAATGCTCTCCTTCACCTTATAATTTCTTTGAATTTTCTCTAATTTATCGAAATTTCCTTATTGTGTTTTTCGATGCTTGCATAATCCCAAGAATAATCAATTAAAAAATAGAAAAAGTCAAGAACACCCATAAAAACTTAATGCATGATTGCGATAAAAATAAAAAATTAAAGTACTTACCAACTGAAAATTATTTTAGTATCACATCAACCAACTTCATCTTTCACACCACCGTCAATTCCAACATTAAGAATAAGAAGAATAAGAAAAACTCAATTGAGAAATTGGGATGTAGAAGTGTAAAAGAGACATCCCATATAGAGACAACAAAAACAAGTTGTCATTTAAGAGGATATTTTTTGTACCTATGTATGTATGTATGAGAGAAACTGCTATGCAAGAATTCAAAAATACAACAAAAAGGTTTCGACAAATTAGAGAAAATCCAAAGAGATTGTGACGTATATGAGAGCATTTGACGGGCGTTTAATGTGTAGAAGAAGGGGTAACTTTAATTATATGTGATGTTGTAATAAAAAAATGATGTGGCAAATATAATTTTGTAAGAAAAAAAAAGAAAAAGTGGGTTGAAAAATTTCAGCGAAGCAATTAACGACGATAGGGGTATATATGGCCCAAAACATAACAACAGGGGTATATATGATTCAAAACTTAACAACAGAGATATATATGGACCAAAACTTGGACGTCAAAGGCATTGATGAGCTAAACTTTTAACGGAGGGTATATCAGAACATTATAGCAAAGTTTAGGGGCATATTTGACCCTTTTTCCCTTTCTTAAACTCCGCGACAAGTTAAAATAAGTCATTCTTTTTTAAATGAAAGGAGTAATACTTTTTAAATAATTTTCAAATACTATATTTTCTCTCTTTATTCAATTTATGTGGCATAAATGGAATTGAAAAAGTCAACCAAGTTTATTATATAATTTTTTTAGATATTTTAAGTTGTATTATATTACGCCTTTTTAGGACTTTTTTTTAGACCTTCTAAGTAATTTTCAAGTAATAGTTACTCCCTAGCTCTGTCCCAATTTATACGATATTGATAGAATTTGGAGAGTGCAAAATAATTTTTTGTACATGTCTTTTAAGTATTTTAACTGTTAATTATTATAAATTTTTGTACTTTTTACATCATTCTGAAATAATATATGTTATTTTCTTTGCCTCAATTTATGTGACACTAATTGAATTTCGAGAGGCAACCAAATTTTTACTTTTTAAATATTTTAAATTATTAATTATTATAATTTATAATACTTTTTACTTTATTTTTAAATATATAATAGATTAAAAAAAGAATTAAATTAATAAATTAAAATGAAAAAATACCAAAATTATAAAATTACCCTCGGCTAGAACTGCGCGACGACCGAGACCTACTTCTGGACACTCTTCTATATAAGATAAGAGATAAGAGAGTTTATACCATACTTACTTTATTTAAATATCCAAAATGTTAAATACTAAATCACTCTTATTGTTATAAAGCAAGAAAGAATAAAGAACAAGAGTAGAGAGAGAAGAGAGAGTAATTCTTATTTCTTCTCTTGAGGATGAGAGATTATATGATTGTAAATACAATGAACAAAACCCCTCTATTTATAGGGGAAATTTACTCCTAGTCTAAGTAAAAGAACGGATGCTTTAAATCCTAATAAATATCAAAGTAGATCTTGATAGATATTCACTATAATGTAAATACATTTATAACACTTTCCCTTGAATGTCTAATTGGTAGATAATGTGCCTCGTTAAAACCTTACTAGAAAAACCCCAGTGGGAAAAAAATCTAGTGAAGGAAAAAGATTACACATCTCTAACAATACGCATATAGGCTGCCTCATTAAAAACCTTACAAGGAAAACCCGGTGGGACAAAACCTTGAAAGGGAAAAAGAGTACAACGCATATTTGCTCCCCTAATGAGAACTTTCTTGAACTTTTGCATCCCGATCTTGTGCAGCATCTTCTTGAAAATTGCAATTGGAGAAGATTTGTTGAATAAATTAATCACATGTCAGTTGAACGAATCTGTTGCACGTTAATATCATCATTCTTTTGTAGCCCATGTATGTAGAAAAGTTTTGGCAAAACGTGCTTCGTTCTATCTCCATTTATGAATCCTCCCTTAAGATGTGCTATGTATGCTGAATTATCTCTGTATAAAATTATGGGTAGATTGTCATATTTCACACCATATTTTTTTCGAATAAGATGTATCATGAACCTCAACCATACATATTCTCAGCTTGCTTCATGAATAGCTATTATCTCAGCATAATTCGATGAAGTGGATACGATAGACTACTTTGTATATCTCCAAGATATGGCAGTACCACCATATATGAACACATAGCCTATTTGAGACCGAGCTTTATGCGGGTCAGATAAGTAACCAACATCAGCATAACCAATAAGATTGGGACTGCAATCTTTAGAATAAAACAAGCTCATGTGTTTTATCCCATTTTGATGTCTCATAGTATGAGCAGAAAGATACCTTGCTAACAAATTGACTGAAAAGGCTATAGGCCTCGTAGTATTTGCAAGGTACATGGGTGCATCAATTGCACTAAGATATGGTACTTCATAACCAATCCAATTCGATATATTTCGAATTTCAGCAAATAATCTATTTCTTTGAAAACTCTCCAAGAGTTCCAATGATGTTCAAGCAATAAGCTTATACAATATAAGGATTATAAATAAGTTTCCCATAAACTTTTATATGCTTCAAGCAGTTTGAATCCTTAAAAGTTTTCACATAAGTTTTTTCAAGTGACAATATTCAACATTTCATGAGTGACATCTTCAAATATCTGGACTGCAAATCAAATAAGTTTTATACTTACCAAGATGCATTCTTTCATGTCACTTGATAAATGTTTCTACGTTGGCATGCTTAAATAAATGTAGAATTTAGATCCTCGTAATCTTTCACAATATTGCGCCAATATTATGTCAAATATATTGATGATATATCATCTCGTATCAGTTCACAATGCAACATAATATTTTGAGATCTCATCACTTCATTATTTTCAGGCACATGAACCTTACATAAGGTTTCATGAAGTGTTATGTCATAGGCTCTTCAAGAGTTCATTGACTTCTTATTATGATTATTTGCTCCTTATTTTTCAAGGACTATTTCATTTGAAATCGATTAGTCTACCACGCTTCACGCATGCATAGACTTTATCCTTTAAGAACACAAAATAAGAGCATTTGCGCTTAATATAAGATGCTTTCGGTATTTGACTTGAATTATCTTTTCGATGAGGATCTGGTGATAATTCCTAACATATTTCATAGCGCTTATAATCTCCCCTTTATGTTAGGAAAACTAACATACATCCTCTACTTTTTTGAGGAATCCATCTTTGTGCATTATAAAATATTCATTAATCGTATACCGCACATCAAAATTATTAGATGGAATAATTGGTTCCCAGCCTTAAACCAATTGAGAGGGAAGAAATAATCATAATTTATTGGTCTGCATACAAGTGTTATTACAATATATCATATTTCAGATCAATACATGAAGTTTTGTTCTCATTAACAATGGTTTAGATATTTATTGAAGGCATTCAATGCTAAACCATCATCATCAAGATGAATTATCTTGATTACACAATCTGAAAGTCATGCTTAACTCAATTTTATTGACCAAGCAACTTTATGAATGTCAATCTGCAGGTTGACAATAAATGTACATGTGATCATCTTATTGATGCATCATTTTAACATATCACATGATAGATGAAGGACCCTTAGTGGTCCTTTTATAATTTTCAGATTTGAAGAAATCCAATCCCAATATTAGTTGGTCCAACCAACTTATCATGAGAACAAACGACATAAATAATTTATGAACTTTTATTCTAGTAAACTCCAAGTTTACCATGGCATGTACTTTTTCTTTAGTAAATTCAGATTTACTATTACATGAATAAATTTTAGATTTACTACTTCAGAAGTAGATTTCAAAATTATTCAACCTCTTTCGGAGGTGAGTTGTGATACAATCACAATCAAGTGCACGTTTGCATTAATAAGTTTCTCATTCTCCAGTAATGGATTATAATCGTGCCTTAAGCCTATCAAATTATGATAGCTTATAACCTCTTTCAAGATTTTGCTACTTCAGAAGCAAATTGAGGCATACATATTATGTAGATAATTTTTTTCTCTAGCATATCTTATAATCATATAAACATGTGAAAGTATCATCACTTTTGATGATCATTATTATATTGTCCCTACACGCGTATATTCGTGCATTCAATCACTTGTCTTTTTTCAGACATATTATGCACTGCTACCACATACACCTTAAGAGTGAAGTAAGTTGTCATATTTCAGACTTATCATATATTGCTACCACATTCATTTCATGGAATGGAGCATATTCAATGAGCCGAATTTCATGACTTTTCATCAAATATCCATTATTTTGCCTTATCCATCATAATATATCAATATGGTGCATTGAGATTCGAACTCAACGTCTTATCCATATAAAGGCATCTTAGGCATAAATCGATGAGACTTGAACCCAACATATTATCATTTCTTTTGATAATATTGTTCTTGAGAAATAAATTCAAAATATAAATGGTTCCAAACCAATTATTTTTCCTCAAATCCAACAATAATTATATTATTAATAGCAAAATACGAATAACATAAGGAATTACTAACCTTGATCTTTAGATTTATAATCTCACCTTACTTGGCAGAGTCTCGTGCTGATAACATGTTATAAAATAAGAAAGAATAAAGAAGAAGAGTAGAGAGAATAGACAGAGTAATTCTTATTTCTTCTCTTGAGGATGAGAGATTATATGATTTTAAATACAATGAATAAAATCCCTCTATTTATAGGGAAAATTTACTCATAATCTGAGTTTAAAACGGATGCTTCAAATCCTAATAGATATCAAAGTATATCTTGATAGATCTTGATAGACATTCACTATAGTGTAAATACATTTATAACACTTATACAATATTTATAAAATAGGTTGAACTCCAAGCCTTAAGAAGGGGGACATCTGCTGGCCCTAAAACACATGCGACCAGTTTATATCGGGGCAAAATTTCTATTAAAGCGGTTAAAAAAATGAGCATACAAATAGTGTTGGTAAATGAACAAGTCAAATAATATATGTACGGATCGAATCATATATAAGCGAGTATATATACACCTTTAAATGATCCATTAATCACTCTTAATCAATATTTATGTTTGCCATGTCATGACAAAGGACTCCATAAATATAAGAAACATCATTGTGTCACCATAAAGACAAAAATTTAAACGGACTTAACATAAATATAAGAATCATCATTGTGTCATCATAAAAAAAAAATTAATTATGGTTACATGAAAATAAAATTGATTTCTTTGAACTCTTTTCAGATAATGTATAACAAGATTAATGCTGGGTTAAAAAATTTTCTCTCTCCTAAAATGACTCATAAAACCTAGATCGATATGAACAATGAGATCTCTGGCCAAATATTTCCTATGTCTAGTTAGAAATTTTCCATAGCAAATTTCCCCCTTCTCAACCCAAATTCTGACGAATCATCTAAAAATCCCAAATAGGTCGATGAAGATTCATTTGTGAATTTGGTGGTTGTAATTCCTAATACGAATTCTATAAATTGTAAAGAAGTTTTCATTGTGGAAGGTGTTCCACATGTTACATGGAAGGAATAAGAAGTTCATAAGATGAACAGAATTGAGAATCTTCAATTTACAGTTATAGGCAAATTCACATACAAATAGACAGATCTTGATGAACTTAGAAAATTGTTCCACAACAATGTGATATAAAGGGTAAGGGTTAAATTGGTCTATTCTGTAGCAAGAATATTCTCATACGTCTTACACAACATGCTGACTTCATTAATCTTATATCAAGAAGAGCTTTCTATATTATGTACAAAGATGGATATTCATATCTAATGCGCTAACTAATTTGTTAGGCATAATCAAGATGAATGAATAAACCACAAAAGGCTTTGGCATGGATCTCTTTATCTAATCTTTTATCCACCTATTTTGTTAAATAATGACCTGAAAAGGGATTTCCCCAAACCAGTGATGATGGATATTGAAAATAAAGACTAGGGAAGTAAGGATGGAAGTGATACAAATTAAATATGATTATGTCCCAAAGTACTTTAATGAATGAAAAATGCAAGGGCATGGTAGAGAAACTGCAGAAATATAAAAAAAAAACACAAATTAAGGTTTCATAGATAGAGTAGAATATTGATAAGAAGCAACAGACTCAAATACAACCACAACAACAACCTTATGTTCATAGATTTTAGAAAGAAAAAGCGAAAATTCTATCTAGTGGAAAAATGGTGGGTGATCCTGGAAATTGGAATGTGGTGAAGGATAGAAACCTAGCAAACAAAAGGTGGTTTCTCCTAAGCCTTTGGTGGAAAATATATTTGTAATGACCCTTAAGGTCACTTTTCATATTTTTGCTTATTTTCCCTGTTAGGGCTTCTCCATAGTTGCCCCAAGTTATTTATGACTTACTGGGACCGACGGTTCGATTATCAGGCAGTTCGTTTAATTTTTATAACCAATTCTCTATTTGAAAGTCTTCGTTGGTTTCAAATGGATATCCAACAAAAACTTTAGTAAAATGATATTGGATGCAAATGCCGACTGCACCAATACCTTTGAAATATTGATTTTAGGTTAGGAAGACTTTTGGTTTGAGTCCCGATGCACCCGAGCTTATTTTCACTTATTGGTTGAAAAGTTGAAAAATCGGTAATATGTATGTGGGACCCACATTTGGTCTAAACGACCTTGTATAGAAAATCCAACTTCACCAACAAATTTAGAACATAGAATTTAGTGGGGTTAGATAGTTCATTTGCAAAAATCAAACTATGAATGAGTTCTGAAGGTCAAAAATAAATTTTGACTTTGCTGGTACTGGTGCCATGGCTATCGCGACAAGACCTATGACGATCGTAGTTCATTTGATGGAGATCTCATCATCATCATGCCTAAAAGGGATATAAATAGGCCCCAAGTCTCGAATTAACCATTTTCTCTTTATCTTGGTAACCTAGAAGCCCTAGAAGGGTGACATAACTCTAAATTGAGTCTTGGGTACTTGAAAGTTTGATTAACATATATTTTCGTGATTGATAACGCTCAACTTACACGTCAATTTAAGTGCAAGACAGTTGTCGTCAATATATTTACCCAACTTTAGAGAGGGGGTCAAATCCATGAGGAACAATGTGAGTAGAAATCAAATTAATTCGAAATAATAGAAATAAGTTAAATTCAAACCAATGGTACAAGAAGATAAAAATGAGGGAGATAGATATCTATACTGATGTTTCTTTTTTTGGGTTTTTCTAGTATAAATTTAGGGCTATGAATAATTAGAGTTTTAACACTTAGGCACGGATCTTGAGATTATGCATTACTAAGGAAATGACATGTAGGGGTTAATAATCAACATCAATTAGTAAATCAAATATGAGTAAGTTCGGTCATAGATTTTGATGCTAGTCTTTCAACAAAACATCAAACTTTCACCCGTTGATTCTTTTGAATACCAAACGGGTGTGTTCAACAATTGATAACCATAACCTCAATCTAGGCATACCTATTTCTAAGATGATACCCATGGTATATTTAACTTCACCATCAACCTTATTTCTAAGATAGTGAAAATTTAGCAAACTACATACATAATTGTCTATTATTGCTTTGGTTTCCACATCTCTCTTTCAAGGATGATGTGGGTTTCTAAATTTCACCCAAAATCTTTCTTTCAAAGATGGCCTTGAACGTTCTAGAATTTGGAGTTTTCACTCATCAAACCAATGTGGGTATTTGGGGATTTCATCCACAAATCCCAATTAAGTTGGCATAGCAATGATAAAACCTATAAGTATGAACTACCAAATAAAGGCTAACAATAACAATCCACACACACTTTAACACCTATTCACACATAACCCCAAGAGGGAGATCTAGCTACATATACGATAAATAAGCATAGATATACCCAAAATCTCTATTGAAATGACTTGTTGAATATTAAGTGAATGTTACTTCAAACATGGAACTCCCAAAAATCAATAATGGAATTGAGCTAATCCTCAACTTTGATAGTCTCCAATATATTCTTCACCCAAAATATATACAATATTTTCTTCTCCAAGTATGGAGGCTATTGATGTGTGAGCAATTGCTAACATATTTAAGAACTTTAACCAAGAATAATTACAAAGTCTTAAGCAACTTTTATCTTTTTTGATTTGTTTATGTCTGATTTTACAGTTTAAGCTGATGGGATAGAGAACCAACAAGAATGGAAGAAAAGAAGTTGAAATCTGGAGGAATCTGAAGAGAAGTATGGCTGACGACATATGTGATAAGTCGTCAGCCCTGTGATAGGCTATCACAGTTGTTATCAGACTTAAGCATGAGTTGAAGCCTGTGATGACATCTGGTGATATGACGTCAAAAGTATGATATGCCATCATAAATGTCGTCATCCTTAAACAGAGAATGAGAGTTGAAGACATTTTTGTGACGACGCTCGTGATAAGTCTTCAGGTTGGTGATAAGGCGCCAACGTCATCGTCAGCCTTAGACAGAAGAAGCCAAAAGTGCAGAGGAGCTGACGACATCCGTGATAAGCCTTCAGACTCCTGATAAGCTGTCACGGATGTCGTCGTCTATTCTGAGAAAAAGCTGCAGCTTTAATTTTATTTCCTTATTTAGGATTAACTATAAGAAACATTGTTTAGGGTTTTTCTAGGGGGTTTGGCACTTTAGTTTTAAGAGACATAATTTGATATTTTCTCTCTTGAGTTTCTTGGCTTGAAAAAACAAATGCTTTGAAAAGATTATTATCATTATTTTGGGATTTCCATTGTGATTTAATCTGAGAATCTCTAGTTTCTATTTATCTTGTGGTAAGTTTATCTTTCAAATCATGAATTCAACTAGTTGCTTCGATTATTACATCATGAGCGGCTAAATTCCTTTAACCTGAATTATGGGATCTAGGGTTAGGTCATGATGATGTGCTAAACACTCAAGATTTAATAGGTGTTAGGATTTCTTGATAATTCTGAGATTTTAATTAACATCTGTTGATTACAAATAGTAGACACACCTAATTTGATTTGCTTGAGAAAGAAATCATATACAGTAGGAAGTGAATTATTAATAGGGACTCGAAAATACTTTGTTTAATAATCAGCACTGTAACAAGGTTGATTAACTTGAGGTAAAATCTGAGCAGTGAATAGTGATTTCCTAAGTCCAAGAGGATTAGGAAATTAGACGCTTAAATAGGTCGAGAGACATTTGAGCATATCATCGATAAAGATAGCTTGTTATCCTAACCACCGTGAGAATCTTGAGTCACCTTTAGCATCTGTCATGTACCGTAAGCCCTAGTGAACATAATTCTGGTTATTTCATAAAATCTTGATTTAGAAACACTGAAACTAAAGTGACTAACAATTATTTGCTGATCATCAAAAAACCCCCATTTTATATTTTCGTATCATCTGTTTGAATTCAACTTGTAGCTATAGTCTCAAATTAATTTAATCGCCACTCACATTGCTCCCTGTGGATTCGACCCCGGCTCTAAAAATTGGGTAAATATATTGAGGACAACTGCCTTGCACTAAATTGACGTGTAAGTTGAGTGTTATCAAAAAATAGCGCCGTTGCTGGGGAACAATTTGGCGTATTGAGTTGGTTTGGAATTTTAGCCTACTTGATTGAATTCAAACTTGTAAATATTTGTTTTTAGTTTTCTTTTATTTCTTGTGTTAGTTAGATTTTTATTTTAGTTTACTTATTACTATGGCATCGTGGAATGAACATGAGCTTGGTGGTTGAAAATCTTATCTTGATGATCCATGTCCATATTGTGATAGACCTTACTTTTGGCAAGATTGTAGATATGCTTCCCGGAGAGAGATGATACGGGACAAATGGCCTTCTTATCTTTTGATGACATTTTTGGAGGCCAACACATAGAGACTCAAGACTTGGTCACCTCGAGAAAACAAGAACGTGCATGGAGGACCCGTTTTGAGCATAACTTAAAGCAATCTCGCGTGTGGAAGATTGCTTGGAGAATTTAAGGTTGAGGACTCACGGTTTTTGGGCCTTAATTAAGGGTATTTTGGACATTACACATGGTGTATTTACACACCATGGCCGCCCCTCTCATTAAGGGCAAAGTGGTCTTTTGTCTTCATTTGTAATATAGTATAAATAGGTCCCCTTAGTCTTATTTTCAGTAATTTTTGGAGAATGAAGAATTGAAAACATATTCTCTCTCTTTTGAGAGTGTAACACCTTAGTTATAGGACTTGGAAAAGTCATCTTTAGCATAGGGCTTGGAAAAGCCAATATTGATCTTTGTTTGGAAACGGTAGATCTTGAGGCGAGTTCATTCCCTTGGTGGTCACCGTAAGAGTGTGGTGTTGCTATCGTAAGTTCTAAGGGTCCTTAGATTTAATATATCTTTGGGTTCTTGGGTCTTATATTAGTTTATGTCTCACTATCTATCTCTACAATTTCTTGTAGCCGTGTGTTTGTTATTTCTTAATAATACTGTTATTGTTCTTCATGTTCTTCATTCTCGTGTGGTTAATCTAGTGTGTTGTCCGCTGAAAATAGGTGTTATTCACCTCATTACATTGTGTTCTTGTTGTAGCTCTTGAATCCGAGAGGGGTCATTCAAAGGGTCCTCGGTTCTGTTGAACTTGTGGACTGTTTTGAGTGTTTGTTTCGTGCTTCCCTTGTATTTCTTGTATCATTTGGTATAAAAGCATGGCTTGATCTTGTTCCTACAAGATCAATCTTGGGCTTTCTTGTTAGAAAATTCAAAAAAAAAAAAAAGGGGGGGTGTTAGAAAACTGAAAAGTTAAAAAGAAGCAAATCTGTCCATTTTGTGTTCTTGGCCGAAATAGTGTTATTGTTGTGTCTTGGCCGAGATTTTTACTTGTTTTGTTGTTTCTCGTGTTAGTTTTCTTCATATCTAACACTCTTGAGTCTAAATCTAAGTTTGAGCTTACATTGTTGGTGTGGTTTTCGTGAACTTGGACTTGACCGATTTGTTGTTGAACATTGTTGTGGTGGACTGATTTGGCCTTGTGGCTTTCATCTTGTTATTGTTATAAGCTTGGCCACGTGATATTGTTGTTAATTGGTGGATTGAGAACCATTTTGTTGAAGGTGTAGTTGTCTTGGCCAAGTGTTGGAGATATTGTTATTGTGGAATTTGGGAGTGGCCGTGTGAAAAATTGTTGGTGTTCTTGGAGATTATTGTTGTAGTTCTTGGTATTGTTGTTGTTGTTCTTGATGTTCATCACCACCTTCATATATTGTGGAAGATAAAGTGAATGTTAAATCTAAAAAGTTGAAGGAAAAGGGTGTATCATTTGTTAGTCTTGAAAGACACTACAACCAACAAAGACCTATCAATCAAGTCTCAACCACTTTCCAACACTTTTCCATGATTTACGGATCCATGTTTTAAGGAGAAGTACAATAAAGTCAAGTCGTCTTGAAAACTTGAAATTGAAAAGGGCTCCAAGACTTGTTTGAATTTCCCTCCTTAAACAAATTCCACCAAAGTCCAAATTGAAAAATTGACCAAGACTTGAAATTGGACAACAAAAGTGTGTGGGACCGAAACCAATACGTGACTGCCATGTCATCACTGCTACTGTTCACGCAATATTTCCGAGCTCACAATTTTAGATTCTTAGTTTCATCTTATTGTTTCATTAGTTTCATGTCTTGATTCTAGAATTAATTAACAACTAGTAATCACCTACTTAGTTGTAGATTAATTATTGAATCCGTTTCTTCGTGTCTTCGTTGTTTGTGTGCTTTTCTCATTTTTAACTCGTAGTAACTTTTTTGTTTCAAGTTCGTAAGTGAATTTTATTTTCGTGTCTTGAGTCGATCAAACAAGAATCTATTCCGGACGCCAAGTAGAATTGACATCCTATTGACTACCGGAGTATAAACAACTTTCAATATTCGCCGCTCCAATTGTGAGAATCACAAAGGTGAGTGTATACGAGTGTTGGTGAGGAGCTTTACTACTAATCTTGTTTGTTCATTTTGTAGGTTCAAAGGGTGATATAAGGGGAACATGTCTTCGATAGCCGGGGATTATTGTGACTACAACATGGGAGACTATGATTGTAGTGAAGGGTTTTATGGCTACGAAGTTGAGGGAGATTGCGGAGGCTATGAAAATAGCCATGATCGAGACTTGGGCAGATTTGAAAGTTACTGTTTTAAGGGAGAAAATGAGGTGAATGAAGTGCCTAGTGCTTATGGTAACTTTGGAGATGATGTAGGACCTCGTGATGGATCTTATGATGATGTTGGGGCATGTGAGGAGTCTTACACTTCTTACTCCGAACCTAGATTTGGTGTTAGGTATAACCCTTTTGTTTGCAAAGCTTATGAGAGCTATGATGAGGGTACACGTGAGGAGTATGAAGATCCATATTCTCCACCTTGTAGTACTTCTTATCAAAGTCGATATAGTGTGAATGGTTATACTAGCTCTAGTGGAGGTTGTCCAATGAGAAGAAGAGGATATGCATCTCCAAAACTAAGGGGTACTCGTATGCCTTACAATGTAGATCCAAGAAGGAGTGTACACTCCGGAAAGGTGACTATTTGTGGGATACCGGGCTGCCTTATGGTGTTGAATGATAGGTACTATGGAAACTACATTCTTCCGTCCATGGTTAATTACTTGGGGTTATTGCGAGAGCCTTTACTTGTTCCATACTACTTGGGCGAGTTCACGGTTACCGAGAGGGTAAAAGTTGTCTTCTCCCAATTTGATTACCATGAGGAGGTGTGGTGCGATGTTTTTTCCTTAACCTACGGTCATATGAGCTTGGGTGCCGATTGGTTTGCACGACATCAAGTTCCTAACGTGCAAAATTGGCCTAATATTGTAAGAGACCAATGGGGAAATCGCCTCATAACATACTTGCTACCCAAACCGCAAAGAGAAATGTTTACCTACTCCAATCCGATTTATGATGAGAGACAAAAGATTGAGAGGCGTAAGGGAGTGCAAGGTGGCAATCCGAGAGTGGAAAAAGGAGAGGATATGTGGAGCGAAGTGAGGGGATTGCCACCAAACCGTGCTAACATTGGTTGTCCTTCCATTTCTAAGGACATTTGTGTAGGTACCAACATGGCAAGCGAAGGCGAACAATGTCAAAAGGAAGTTGCTGCCCAAGCTTGTGGAGGTCCTTCACCTCACGGCAAGGAAGAGTCTACTCAAGATCTTAAAGGTAAAATAGCTAACTCTTACACTTTAGTGCATGTGAATGACAATTGTGTGGCTAGTAAGCCATTGAGTGTGAGTAGTAGCTTACTTATTTATGAGTCTAATGATTCCGTGCCTCTTGTTGATGATGTACATATTGTGAGTTTGGATACACTAGTTGATCCTATTGATGACGAAATTGACTCTTCTTGTAAGATCAATTTATGTCCACCTAGTGTTGAAGCTTATATGTTGAACGGAAGTACATCGTCTTGTGTAATTGGTGTTGATCAACTTGTTTGTGAAAATTGTTCCCCACTTGAGTATGTGTGTGATGTGCTTAATAGGACTCAAGTGAGTGAAGTATTTGAAAATGTTGGTCAACAAAGTGGGAGTGAACCCGAGATCTCTTCTTGGGGTAATCTTGTGTTTGGAACATCCTTGAAACCTGATATTGATCATTTAGAGTGCGAGGAACTTGCTTATTCCAAATCTGTCCGTGAGGTAGAACACACTCTCTTTAGGTGTAATGTCTTGTTTGAAGATGATTTAAACACTTCTAATGAACCTAGTGGTGAAAATGACGGTATAGCTTACCTTGGAAGCTATAGCCTATATGCTAACCCACTATGGTGTGACAACATTCCTCCTAAAGAGGGAAATCTCTTCTTGGAAGATGAGAGTACTCTTAAGGGTAAGGAATGTGTAGTTGCGGAAGCTACTTCTTCTTCTACTTTGTGTGATTTCATTGTTGAGAGTACTCATAGTGATTATTGGGAAACTAGTAGTGAGTACACACATGAGAGCACCTTAGTAGAAGTCGATTTGAGTGATACCTTTCTCTACTCTCTATTTGATTTGGATGATATGTATGTTATTGTAGAGAGTATGTCATTTAGTTTAGGTGTAGACCACGGGAAAGGGAAGTGTTGTCGAGACCCGTGTCTATGGCCACTTTTCCCATTTGACCCCGGTGCCAAATTTAGAAATGGTGATGTTGGTGCACCAAACTTGTTGCTTGGTCAACATGACAAGCAAAGTGTTACTTTTGATGTATCCTATAACCAAATCCTTTGTACATCTTTTATTGAGTTTTTAATATTCCTTTCAAAGGATTCTTGGTTATATTGCAAGTATGTGCAACCTTGGCATGTTGAGATGATTTGTTATGCTAACCCTAACCCTCATGCCATGAGGAATTTGTATTTGTTTGTCCTCTCTTCGGTTTTGCAAGGTTTGGATTCGAGGTCGAATCCTTTTCAAGAAGGGGAGGATGATACGGGACAAATGGCCTTCTTATCTTTTGATGACATTTTTGGAGGCCAACACATAGAGACTCAAGACTTGGTCACCTCGAGAAAACAAGAACGTGCATGGAGGACCCGTTTTGAGCATAACTTAAAGCAATCTCGCGTGTGGAAGATTGCTTGGAGAATTTAAGGTTGAGGACTCACGGTTTTTGGGCCTTAATTAAGGGTATTTTGGACATTACACATGGTGTATTTACACACCATGGCCGCCCCTCTCATTAAGGGCAAAGTGGTCTTTTGTCTTCATTTGTAATATAGTATAAATAGGTCCCCTTAGTCTTATTTTCAGTAATTTTTGGAGAATGAAGAATTGAAAACATATTCTCTCTCTTTTGAGAGTGTAACACCTTAGTTATAGGACTTGGAAAAGTCATCTTTAGCATAGGGCTTGGAAAAGCCAATATTGATCTTTGTTTGGAAACGGTAGATCTTGAGGCGAGTTCATTCCCTTGGTGGTCACCGTAAGAGTGTGGTGTTGCTATCGTAAGTTCTAAGGGTCCTTAGATTTAATATATCTTTGGGTTCTTGGGTCTTATATTAGTTTATGTCTCACTATCTATCTCTACAATTTCTTGTAGCCGTGTGTTTGTTATTTCTTAATAATATTGTTATTGTTCTTCATGTTCTTCATTCTCGTGTGGTTAATCTAGTGTGTTGTCCGCTGAAAATAGGTGTTATTCACCTCATTACATTGTGTTCTTGTTGTAGATCTTGAATCCGAGAGGGGTCATTCAAAGGGTCCTCGGTTCTCTTGAACTTGTGGACTGTTTTGAGTGTTTGTTTCGTGCTTCCCTTGTATTTCTTGTATCAGAGATGTGTGCACCATCTCCATTCTACCAGGAGTATGATTGTTCGTTATGTGGTGGTCAAGATGGACATTGGAGTGATTCCCCAAATTTCCTCTCCCCCGGTATGCTAACCCAAATTTTAGTTCTTCTTATGATTTGATAGGTCTTATGGTCAAGAACAGGAAGAATGAAGCACCAAAAAGAGTGGCACTGAAACTATGCTTTAACTAATGTTGGAGTGTGTGGACACAATGAATGATATCATACATGATATACATCAAGACATAAGGGAAAATAACAAGGAAAGAAGAATGATAGAGGATATGGATACAGAGGTCAAACATTCAAAGCACTTTTCCACATTATGTATAGATGATATATTGTCTGTGAAATCATTTAACATAATGGATGAGTATGAAGATGAGGATCTAGAATTCGATGTTGATGATGAGCTTGATGTTGAACAACCCTCGGTGATTTCCCAACCAATCGAACCATTTATGAATGAAGATGCCAAAGACAAGGAGATGGTACTAGAGTCAAAATAGGAAATCAAGCACAATCCTTGTGAAGACTTTAGTCCATTTCAGGGTAAACATACTAATAGGGATGTTACTCCAAAATTAAGAGTTAGTCATCATTCGAACCACTTTTTAACATTATGTTTGGTGGATGTGATAAAAGTCAAATCACTCAAGCAAATGATGAATTTTGAAAACGAGGAGGAAGATTCTTACATTTTGGAGTTTGTCCTTCCAAAAGGGTATACTACAACCCCAATCTTGAAGGCCAAGAAGCTTAAAGATAGATGTCCATTTAGTGGCTGTTTAAGATTCTCACCGTTGCCAAATGATCCCACACGAAAGTTTGATGCAAAATTGGGCAAGCAATTCAAGTCTTCGAAGTGGCGTGATAGAACATTCCTCATCATGCCCTCACATTTGCCCAATACACCCCGAAGATGTATTGATAAAAAGTTGGGTCGGCGTTTCAAATTTTCCAAGTGGATACATAAATAATTATCAACAAGGTATCTTGATGAAGTCTGAGTAGTCAAGATAACTGAGCCGTACTGCGACACTAAATTAGGCGCTTCTTGGAAGGCAACCCAAGGTATTTTATTATTTGTATTCGTATTATGTGATTGACATCCGATCTTCGCACCCGTGGTGACACAGGTATATTTCTAACTCTTATTTTGATTTGATGCATTAGGGATATTTCATGATTTTAAGTTGAGGGTGGGCTACTTGTGAGTGTTGATATCCTCTGTGGATTTTTATTGTCGTGCCTCTTTTCCCCGGAGTCTTGTTCCTAGTAGAGATGACATGTTTAGGCGTATTGTGTTTTATTTTGTGATGTGTTGTGGTTAAATGGGAGAAAAATAAGTATCTACGACAGTTGACATATTTTTGTTGATTTTTGAACACCTCTCCAAATGTCTTTTTATAACTGTGTGATATGGATTTATGTGTGACCACTGTGCATTTTATTAAGGCATTAGTTCTAGTAACATGATAACCATTGCTAAACAGTTGCATGAACCGAATGGGTAGTAGCTTGTGATGTACCTTTGTGCCATGCGTGTGTGTGATACTACCTAGTTCTCTTTGTATGTTGAAATCCAGAACTTGCATGGTTAGTCTTACCTTGGTTGAAGGATAGGGGTTAGGAAAGGATCATAGGTCGTTTTGATATAAGCTCACTTTTAGCCTAAATAACCTTCCCTGTATGTAGAATATCCCTTGATCCCTGCTTTGAGCCTGATTAGCCTATTTCTTTTTATGACACCTGTCACTTTTCCAGTTTATATCATAATAAACCTGTTTTGGCCCTGATCCTCCTTAGACACTGTGCACCTTGACTTAGGCAAATGGCCTAAGTTGAGGGTGGCTATCATAGGGGTGTGTAATGTAAAATAGTATGAAGAAAGGTAGAGTAAAAGAAAAGAATAAAAAGCTGGGTGCGGTGGAAAAGAGCAAGAAAAGGAAAAGTTGTGAAAAAAAAGTGATTGTAGAAAAGAACTGCACTCATCCTGAATAAGTGTGATCAAGAAAAAAGATGAATAGAAAAAGACTAATGAGTGAAACCCCAAAAAGCTAGTATAGTGTCAAGGAGGCTTAGTCACTTTAAATATCATCGAGTATCATACCGACCCCTAGCCTATATTACAAGCCTTAGAGAACACCTATAGTGATCCTAGATGACTTGTTTGAAAGTCTTGGTAATGAAAATAAGGGCAAGCCTATGGTATTCGGCATACATTGATTAGAACTTCATTCTGAGAGTGAGTATCTAGTGATTGTCCCCATGGTTACATATGTAATGTCTGATATAAGTGACGTGGGACTTCTTTGTAGTGAAGGCACACTGGTTATGTAACTAGTTGCTAACTTGTTTGGGTAGTGTAATTTATACATATGCATAGTTATTGTGTTAAGTTGATGCCATATCTTGATTCCCTTTTGTCACATTGTTGATCTCCATGGATATACACAACTGGGTTTAAAGAGATTGAAAATGGAGAGAGTAACGTGTTTTGAACTAAAATTGATGATCATCTTTCATAGGTATCATATGTGTCTCTTGTTTAAGCATCACAGTGTTGTGTTTTAGTTGCTTGAGGACAATCAATTGTTTTAAGTTGAGGGTGTTGATGTGTGTGCAATTGCTAACACATTTAAGACCTTTAACCAAGAATAATTGCGAAGTCTTAAGAAACTTTTGTCATTTTTGATTTGTTTATGTCTGATTTTACAGTTTAAGCTGATGGGATGGAGAACAAACAAGAATGAAAGCGACGAAGTTGAAATCTGGAGGAATCTGAAGAGAGGTGTGGCTGACGACATCTGTGATAAGTCGTCAGCCCTGTGATAGGCTATCACAGTTGTCGTCAGACTTAAGCATGAGTTGAAGCCTGTGAAGACATCCGGTGATATGACGTCAAAAGTATGATACGCCATCATGAATGTCGTCATCCTTAAATAAAGAATGGGAGTTGAAGATATTTTTGTGAAGACGTTTGTAATAAGTCATCAGGTTGGTGATAAGGCGTCAACGTCGTCGTCAGCCTTAGACAACATAAGCCAAAAGTGGAGAGGAGCTGACGACATCCGTGAAAGCTTTTAGACTCCTGATAAGCTGTCACGGATGTCATCGTCTATTCCGAGAAAAAGCTGCAACTTTAATTTTATTTCCTTATTTGGGATTAACTATAAAAAGCATTATTTAGGGTTTTTCTAGGGTGTTTGGAACTTGAGTTTTAAGAGACGTAATTTGATATTTTCTCTCTCGAGTTTCTTGGCTTGAAAAAGCAAATACTTTGAAGAGATTATTATCATTATTTTGGGATTTCCATTGTGATTTAATCTGAGAAACTCTAGTTTCTATCCATCTTGTCGTAAGTTTATCTTTCAAATCATGAATTCAACTAGTTGCTTCGATTATTACATCATGAGCGGCTAAATTTCTTTAACCTGAATTATGGGATCTAGGGTTAGGTCATGATGATGTGCTAAACACTCAAGATTTAATAGGTGTTAGGATTTCTTAATAATTCTGAGATTTTAATTAACGTCTGTTGCTTACAAACAGTAGACACACCTAATTTGATTTGCTTGAGAAAGAAATCATATACAGTAGGAAGTGAATTATCAACAGGGACTCGAAAATACTTTGTTTAATAATCAGTGTTGTAACAAGGTTGATTAACTTGAGGTAAAATCTGAGCAGTGAATAGTGATTTCCTAAGTCCAAGAGGATTAGGAAATTAGACGCTTAAATAGGTCGAGAGACATTTGAGCATATCATCGATAAAGATAGCTTGTTATCCTAACCACCATGAGAATCTTGAGTCACCTTTAGCATCTGTCATGTACCGTAAGCCCTAGTGAACATAATTCTGGTTATTTCATAAAATCTTGATTTACAAACACTGAAACTAAAGTGACCAGCAATTATTTGCTGATCATCAAAAACCCTCATTTTATCTTTTCGTATCATCTGTTTGAATTCAACTTGTATCTATAGTCTCAAATTAATTTAATCACCACTCACATTATTCCCTGTGGATTCGACCCCGACTCCAAAAGTTGGGTAAATATATTAACGACGACCACCTTGCACTAAATTGACGTGTAAGTTGAGCGTTATCACTATGAACACAAGAGCTAAACCTTAAAAATTAGGGAAGATGGAATATAATGAATGACTTAGGGTTTGAGTCTTTTTGTCAAAATTGGGATTAACCACGTGCATTTCCATATTTTCCCTTGGGTTGAAATCTTTCTCTAAGCCACGATCGCACCATCTTGGCCACGAATGTGGCCTCCGAGACTACGATAAACTTACGCGACCATGGTTGATTGACCCTGTATGACTACCGCGATCGCAGTCAGAAGACCGCGATTGCGGTATCAGAGGCCGTTCTGCTCCAGGTCTTTAGCTGTACTTTTTTGCTCCCTTTTTGATTATTTTAATCTCTAATCCACATCTTTCTATCTCCTCAACTCTATACCTACAAAGAGTGGATATTAATGCATTTAATCATAATTATATCTCATTTATTCATTCAAAATAAGGTAATGTGCACAAATGTTGAGTGTGAATGGGTTGTAAAATCACCACTCATCAATACCCCCAACTTATAGCATTTGCTTGTCCTCAAGCATCACTACCTCTTACCAAGAGACACAATTATTTATGCCCAAAATTCATGCCTTAAAGATCACAATGACTTCAACTTTGGTCACTACCACAAGTTGCTCATTGCACATGGGCTAAGCTAATTTTTACTACTCCCATCATCATAAGATGCACTATCAAAGGATTCATAAGAAATCAATGAGCAATCAAGCAACAACAACTAATGCTCTAGAATTGACTCACTTTTTGACCAAAACTAAGCTATACTCCATTGGTCTTATTATTAGGGAGGTGACACAATCATCCACCTCAACTTGTTCACCTTCCAACCTCATTAGGAAAATTCCACACACCAAACTACCAAATATACAAGGAATTTTATGTGCAAAAACTCTCTCCCTCACAAATAAAATTTCTATGCAACAAGTGTCTACCATAGGCTTGCCCCTATTTTCAATCACCACTACAAAGAAAGTAAATAGTTGGAGATCTTACAGGAATTTCTAAGCTTGTAACATAGGTTCGGGTTAGGGTAGGATATCATTTGAGAACAACATGGCTACACCCTTCCTTGAACAAGGATATCATTTGAGAACAACATGGCTACACCCTTCCTTGAACATCTACATCAAACTTTTCAATCCTTCTTTTTGACTATGGGCCACTCTTCTTTTTTTTTTTCCTCTTTTCATATGCCTACATTTCGCTTCCTTTGTTCACCACCTTTCTTTCATTTATTTTTCTTACAATTCATTCCTTTGTCGGGTCCTCTTTTTTTTTTATTCATTTGATTTCAATACTATGGCAACTAGGCATTTTATTTACAACGTCATGGCCCCAAACTTACTTCCGTTAATATTTATGACCCTCAACTTAGGCTTTTAGCCTCAAATTGCATTTTCAAGTTCAAGGAGGGTATGGTTCAAAAGAGGGATAAAAAGAATGGTTCACGATTTGTAACAAGTTTGCCAACCAAAAGGGCCAAAGGCTTGAAGTGGGTAACTAGGGATTACAATTATGCATGGGAAGGCTTTTTAGGTTAGAGTGGGTTCCAAAATCACAAAGATGGCCTAAGATTATTTCTCCAAAAAAATATAATCAAAATTATCTTTGAAAGACTAACGTGGAAAGTTCTAGATAACATAAGTATACAAGAGATAAATGCAAAGAGCTCACCACACATGGCATGCAAAAACTCGCCAAGGAGGCTCAAATGTCCCTCCCACTAGAGATAATTTTTGAGTATTTATTTCTATTCACAAGTCAAAAATTTACGGAGCCACAAAAATAGAAAAAGTTTTGTTACAAAATTGCTCACGTCCATTCCTTTGATTTTGTTTTGAAAATTTTTGGATGGAGGGGGTTGTTCATTTTACATTAGCACCATATACAATTTGCTAAACTATGGTAACAACCAAAGCCTTAGCCTTACATTTTGGCTCAAAATGGGCAAACCACCCATATGGCTTCTCAGACTTCGCCAATGGTGTATAATGTGATCCCAATTAAACAATGCTATGGGTACTCATAATTCCCATGCATCTATGTCTCAAAACCTAATCATGATGCTTTATCCTTAAGAATATTATCACTTAATCTATCATAGGGCAAAGCTAGTAATGTATCATCAAAATCAAAACAAAACTATAGTAAGAAGAAAAACTAAAACTAAAACCACATGATAATCCATAAAACGTGGGCACCATCAGAGTGCCCAAAATTGTAGTATTCCAAAAAAAACAAAGTAATATCCAAGGTGTCATCCCAAAACAACAACATAAAATGAAATATCTATCAACACAACATCACAATAATATAAATCTGGGGGAACCCCCAACTAAGAAAAAAATGCAGTGTCCTCACTACATGTGTAATAAAGCAAGAGTGAGAGGGGTCTCCCTGAATCTAAATCAAGAGATGCTCTCTCCCGCTGATACGGTTGGGTCAGCCTCCACAGGTACACGGCCTTTCACACGAAGCCAAGCTCGGGAATTACAAGAACTCCAAGCTTTGTTCATGCAAATGGCTGCGTGTGAGTTGGTGATTGAACCAACCAAGGACCTAAACGTTTTTATGTGTGAAGAGAGGTCTTAATGTGTAATAAACTACTCTTCAAGGTTGGCACAAGAAGCAAGGGCGGATGGGTCATTTTACCCCTTTTGTTTGTAGTATAAATAGAACATGTTGGAGTGTTATTCCTTAGTTTTTGAATGCTGATTTTGTAACCTAAAAACACTAAACATTTCGTCTCTCTTCCACTCTTAGAAGCCGTCCCTATTATCTCACAAGTAGAGGGATACTTGTGTTGTCTCTTTGGCTAGAAACAAGGGTTTTGAGGTCGTTGAGTGCCTCTTGGTCCTCGTAAGAACTTGGTGTTTATATTCATTAGACTTAGGGTCCTCTCTTCATGTAGGGTTCTTAGTTTCTTGAATGTTATATGTCAAGTTATCTGTCTTTCTTTATCTTGTTGTTGTTGTTGATTTTGTTATCTTAAAGTCTAGTGAAGCCGTGTGGGGCTCTTTTCGATTCACTAGCATTGTTATCTATCTTGTTGTTCTTGTGTTGTTGGACTGAAAAACCGAAACTTAAACTTGTTGTTCTTGTGTTGTTGGACTGAAATCCGAGCCTACTTGAAGCTCTTGGTGTTGTTGGTTTGATTTCGTATCATTTGGTATCAAAGCGAGACCGGTTGTGTTCCAACATAACCCATCTTGGGCTAGTTCACGGCTTAAACAAACAACACCAAAAAGAAATTCTGAAAATCTGTCCATTAAAAGTTGAAACCGAGAATGATGTTGTATGTTTAGATCTAGGTGTTATTTTGCTTGTTTAGTGAGTTTCTAGTGTTGGTTTCTTTCTCACCAACACTAAGGTGTCTAGATCCAAAAGTTGAGCTTGAAAAACTTGAACATTGTTGTAGTGACTTGAACTGGCCGAAAGTTGTGTGTTGTTGATAACCAAAAGAAAAATCGGTGGTTGTGTGTTTATGTGCTAAAGAAGTTGATGAAGTTTGTTGAGGTGTTCATCTTTTGAACTTGTTCATCTTGTTCATCTTGTTGTGTGCTCAAGTTGTAAGACAAGCTATAAAGTTGTTGTGAAAGACTTGCACCCATCACCTTCTAGTCTTGTCAATCACTTTTCCCTAATTCAAGGAGCCTTGTTTTGTGGGATTAGTCAACCAAACCTCACTTTCTTGAGTTTGAAAAGGGTGAAATACTACAAGATTTTATTTTTCCCACCAAAAACACTTTGCAAACTATAACAAGTTGTGTGAATATTAACAAAAAAAAAAAAAAAAGGAGAAGAAGAACGTGTGGAACCATTGCATGCTGCCACGTCACTATAAGCTCAACTTAGGATATTCTTTGGTTGCTAATTGTTGATCCTTGGTTTCCCTTACTTGGTCCTAGAACTAATTAACAAACTAGTGCATTCCTACTAGGTTGTCAACTAGTTCCTTGAACCGTTTGTTCGTGTCAACGATTATTTTAGTACTTTTATTCGTTTGAATGAATTGCTGATTTTTGACTCTAGTCCGGCAAGAATTCTTTGAGTCTTCAAACAAGAATCCATTCCGGATAAGAGCTTACTCATACCTTAAAAATTTCACGGTTACTAGCCAATTATACAACACTTGTGGAACACGAACTTGTGGTGAACTAAAGCGGATAATACCTTGACTACGTCTCATAATGTGGATACTAATGCCCTTGATTCTATGAGGGTCACTCTTGAGGCCGTTACCCGGACACTTGAAAGGTTGAATTCGGAATTTGGGGCCGTGAGAGGGGACTTGGCAGCAATAAAGGGGGAAGTGTCGACTATTAGTGGGAGATTAGAACAAGTGGAGAGTCAAAGGAACTCTCGTCCTTCTACTCCTCTACATGTATCTACCAATGGTCATGATAGGACCTCCTCCGCAACCATCACCCCCGAAACAGTCCACCAAATGCTAAATGCACCCCAAGCTCCACTAAATACCGCAAGCCAAACTACCTATTTTCCTCCAAACCGAGACCCCACTAGACCACTACATTTCCAAGCCCCTCCAATTCCACAAGAGGGATTTGGACGCCAAGTACCTCCACTAAATCCGAACCCTCCATTCCAAGCTCCATTAACCCAAAGATCGCAAATTCCAAATCCTCCGAATCAAAACGGCCAAGGCCGACCAGCCCACTTTGAAGGATACGGTAGAGAGGAGTATGAAGGAGATGGAGCCTTTGATGATGCTTATATGAGGGAGGAGGAGTTAAGAGGGGGTCGAGGAGAACCTAGGAGATACCGGGGGTATGGAGATAGGGGAAACCGACACCAAGAGAGAGACGTAGACATCAACACCATCAAGTTGAGCCTACCCATCTTTAAGGGTGAAAGTGACCCCGAGACCTACTTAACTTGGGAATCGGCTTGTGACAAAGTTTTCCAAGTTAATGACATCTCGGAAGAAAAGAAGAGTTGCTACGCTATAGCTCACCTCGAGGGCTATGCTAACACTTGGTGGGAGTATGTTAAACGATTTGGTAATGAATTAGTTGATGGGCAGCCACCACCTTGGTATCGGTTGAGGTATTTGATGAGACAACGATACCTTCCCGAGAGATATCGTCATGAGTTGCTTGCTAGATTATATGGCTTGCGGCAAGGAGGCAAGAGTGTGATGGCCTATTTTGACGAGTTCCAACAACTCATGTTGAAACTTGATCATCGTGGGGAGCAAATCAGTCACGACATCATCCGGTTCAAGTGTGGGTTGAACAAAGAGATCTCCACTCATTTGACCCTTCACCGGTTTGAAACCATTGACGGTATATTCCAAGCGGCCCTTGAGATTGAAAGGGAACTTAAGGAGAGATCATCCTTCAAGGCAAGGGTACAAACCCCCTCGGGTTGGCCCAAAAACAAGGACCAACCCGCCCCTACGAAGCTGCCCGAGTCCAAAACAGTCCCTAAATTCCCTCCGAAACTGGAGGCTCACAAATATCCCAACCCAAAGGGGTTCCAATGCTTCAAGTGCCAAGGTTGGGGGCATAAGGCCAATGAATGTCCGAACCGGCGCAATGTGATCCTACGAGAAGGGAAAGTGTACTACCTTGGTGAGGAGGTGGTTTCCGAAAGGGGGGAGGATGAGGCCGAGCCTCAAGATGGAGAGGGAGCTGAAAATGGGCCGAATGATGATGAAGTAAATGGTAGTGAAGATGTCTATCCACAAGAAGGGGAGTGTGTGGTTCCAAACTTTGTGGTTAGACGTGTCATGATTAGTAAGGCGATAGATGACCCGAGTCAAAGGGAAAATCTATTCCATACTAAGTGTCTTGTAAAGGGGAGTGTGTGCACCTTGGTGATTGATAGTGGTAGTTGTACAAATGTTGCGAGCCATGCTATGGTAAATTTCTTGAAGCTACCAACTACACTACACACTAGTCCTTACAAGCTACAATGGTTGAACGATTGTGGTGAATTAAAGGTCACAAGGCAATGTGTGATTCGGTTTAAGGTGGGAAACTACCACGATGAAGTGCTTTGTGACTTAATCCCAATGCAAGCATGTCACTTGTTGTTAGGTAGACCATGGCAATATGATAGGTCTACTAAACACGATGGGAGGTCCAACCGGTATACGCTTGAGAAGGATGGCCGAAAGGTCACACTTCATCCTCTTTCACCCTCCCAAGTAAATGAGTGGCATCAAAAGATGAGAGAGTTGAAGGGAAAGGGAAAGGAATCCGGAAAGGGAGAAAAGGGGGGGGATGCCGTAGGTGAGGAAGTAAGGACATCCGAGGCTGTCCCAACGACGAGGGAGATGGAAAACGTAGTGACGTTGGCTAGGAGGAAAGAACTCTTCGTGGACCATGATGAAAATAAGCCGATGTTACTTTTGACCCATTGTTTTAATACTAACCCCACTAATTCTTCCATTTCCCCTTTGATTTCTTGTGTTTTGCAGGAGTATGAAGATGTATTTCCTCAAGAACTTCCGCAAGGATTGCCCCCACTTCGGGGAATTGATACGGGACAAATGGCCATCTTATCTTTTGATGACATTTTTGGAGGCCAACACATAGAGACTCAAGACTTGGTCACCTCGAGAAAACAAGAACATGCATGGAGGACCCGTTTTGAGCATAACTTAAAGCAATCTCACGTGTGGAAGATTGCTTGGAGAATTTAAGGTTGAGGACTCACGGTTTTGGACCTTAATTAAGGGTATTTTGGACATTACACATGGTGTATTTACACACCATGGCCGCCCCTCTCATTAAGGGCAAAGTGGTCTTGTTATCTTCATTTGTAATATATTATAAATAGGCCCCCTTAGTCTTATTTTCACTAGATTTTGAAGGATGAAGAATTGAAAGACATAACTTCTCTCTTTTGAGAGTGTAACACCCTTAGTTGTAGGACTTGGAAAAGTCATCCTTAGCATAGGGCTTGGAAAAGCCAATATTGATCTTTGCTTGGAAACGGTAGATCTTGAGGCGAGTTCATTCCCTTGGTGGTCTCCGTAAGAGTGTGGTTTTGATTGTTACATTCATTAGGGGTTAGTGTTGAAATACACTTGGTTCTTAATCTTGTAATAATCTTGGTCTCACTATCTATCTTTATTTTTCTTGCAAATCGTGTATGTGTTGTGTAGTGGACTGTTTTGGGGTCTTCGTTGAATCCGAAACTTGTATTATTGTTGTTCATCTTGTTCATCACGTTTTTTAATTGTTTTGGTGTTAAAATATACTCTTGTATCTTGTGTTCTTGTTGTTGGTAGCGAATCCGAGTGAGGTCTCCATCTTGGTCCTCGAATCCTTAAGATTAGTGGACTGATTTGGTGTTTGTTTCGTGCTTCCCTTGTCAATCCCGTATCATTTGGTATCAAAGCATGGCTTGATATTATTCCTACAAGTTCAATCTTGGGCTTGCTTGTTAGAAAATTCAAAAAAAAAAAAAAAGAGGAAAGTGTTAAAAACTGAAAAAAAATCAAAAAGAAGCAAATCTGTCCATTTTGTGTTCTTGGCCGAAATTGTGTTATTGTTGTGTCTTGGCCGAGATTTTTACTTGTTTTGTTGTTTCTAGTGTTAGTTTTCTTCTTCTCTAACACTCTTTAGTCTAAATCTAAGTTTGAGCTTACATTGTTGGTGTTGTTTACGTGAACTTGGACTTGGCCGATTTGTTGTTGAACATTGTTGTGGTGGACTGTTTTGGCCTTGTGGCTTTCATCTTGTTGTTGTTATAAGCTTGGCCACGTGATATTGTTGTTAATTGGTGGATTGAGAACCATTTTTGTTGAAGGTGTAGTTGTCTTGGCCAAGTGTTGGAGATATTGTTATTGTGGAATTTGGGAGTGGCCGTGTGAAAATTGTTGGTGTTCTTGGAGATTATTGTTGTAGTTCTTGGTGTTGTTGTTGTTGTTCTTGATGTTCATCACCACCTTCATATATTGTTGAAGATAAAGTGAATGTTAAATCTAAAAAGTTGAAGGAAAAGGGTGTATTATTTGTTAGTCTTGAAAGACACTACAACCAACAAAGACCTATCAATCAAGTCTCAACCACTTTCCAACACTTTTCCATGATTTAAGGATCCATGTTTTAAGGAGAAGTACAATAAAGTCAAGTCTTGAAAACTTGAAATTGAAAAGGGCTCCAAGACTTGTTTGAATTTCCCTCCTTAAACAAATTCCACCAAAGTCCAAATTGAAAAATTGACCAAGACTTGAAATTGGACAACAAAAGTTGTGTGGGACCGAAACCAATACGTGACTGCCATGTCATCACTGCTACTGTTCACGCAATATTTCCGAGCTCAAAATTTTAGATTCTTAGTTTCATCTTATTGTTTCATTAGTTTCATGTCTTGATTCTAGAATTAATTAACAACTAGTAATCACCTACTTAGTTGTAGATTAATTATTGAATCCGTTTCTTCGTGTCTTCGTTGTTTGTGTGCTTTTCTCATTTTTAACTCGTAGTAACTTCTTTGTTTCAAGTTCGTAAGTGAATTTTATTTTTGTGTCTTGAGTCGATCAAACAAGAATCTATTCTGGCCACCAAGTAGAATTGACATCCTATTGACTACCGGAGTATAAACAACCTTTCAATATTTGCCGCTCCAATTGTGAGAATCACAAAGGTGAGTGAATACGAGTGTTAGTGAGAAGTTTTTACTACTAGTCTTGTTTGTTCATTTTGTAGGTTTAAAAGGTGATATAAGGGGAATATGTCTTCGATAGCCGGGGATTATTGTGACTACAACATGGGAGACTATGATTGTAGTGAAGGGTTTTATGGCTACGAAGTTGAGGGAGATTGCGGAGGCTATGAAAATAGCCATGATCGAGACTTGGGCAGATTTGAAAGTTACTGTTTTAAGGGAGAAAATGAGGTGAATGAAGTGCCTAGTGCTTATGGTAACTTTGGAGATGATGTAGGACCTCGTGATGGATCTTATGATAATGTTGGGGCATGTGAGGAGTCTTACACTTCTTACTCCGAACCTAGATTTGGTGTTAGGTATAACCCTTTTGTTTGCAAAGCTTATGAGAGCTATGATGAGGGTACACGTGAGGAGTATGAAGATCCATATTCTCCACCTTGTAGTACTTCTTATCAAAGTCGATATAGTGTGAATGGTTATACTAGCTCTAGTGGAGGTTGTCCAATGAGAAGAAGAGGGTATGCATCTCCAAAACTAAGGGGTACTCGTATGCCTTACAATGTAGATCCAAGAAGGAGTGTACACTCCGGAAAGGTGACCATGTGTGGGATACCGGGCTGCCTCATTGAGCTAAATGATAGGTACCATAGAAACTACATCGTTCCATCCATGGTTGACTACTTGGGGTTGTTTCGTGAGCCTTTACTTGTTCCATACTTCTTGGACGGGTTTAAGGTTACCGAGAGGGTCAAGGTTGTCTTCTCCCAATTTGAATACCATGAGGTGTGGTGCGATATTCTTTCATTGACATATGGTCATGTATGCTTAGGTGCCAATTGGTTTGCACAACATAGAGTTCCAAACGTGCAAAATTGGCCAAATATTATAAGAGACCAGTGGGGGAATCGCCTCATGACTTACTTGCTGCCTAAGCCACGAAGAGAAATGCCTACCTACTCCAATCCGAATTATTATGAGAGACAAAAGATTGAGAGGAGTAAGGGAGTGCAGGGTGGTAATCCGAGAGTGGAAAAATGAGAGGTTGTGTGGAGCAAAGTAAGAGGATTACCACCAAACTATGCTAACATTGGTTGTCCTTCTATTTCTAAGGACATTTGTGTAGGTACCAACATGGCAAGCGAAGAAGAACAATGCCAAAAGGAAGTTGCTGCCCAAACTTTTGGAGGACCTTCACACCATGACAAAGAAGAATCTACTCAAGGACTTCAAGGTAAAATGGCAAACTCTTACACTTTTGTACATGTGAATGATAATTGTGTGGCTAGTAGCCCATTGAGTGTGAGTTGTAGCTTGCCTATATGTGAGTGTATTGTTTCTTTGCCACTTGATGATGATGTACATGTTGTGAGTGTGGATACACTAGTTGATCCTATTGATGACCGAATAGACTCTTCTTGTAAGATCGATTTATGTCCACCTAGTGTTGAAACCATTATGTTGAATGAAAGTATGTTATCTTCTGAAATTTGTGTTGATCAACTTATGTGTGAAAATTACCCACCACTTGAGGATGTGTATGATGTAATTAATGAACCTCAAGTATGTGATGATGTTGAAAATGTTGATCAAAGTGAGAATGAACCCGAGAGCTCTTCTTGGGGTAATGTTGTGTTTGAAACATCCTTGAAACTTGATGTTGATCATTTAGAGAGTGAGGAACTTGCTTGTTCCAAATCTGTCCGTGAGGTAGATCACACTCTTTTTATGTATAATGTCTTGTTTGAAGATGATTTAAACACTCCTAATGAACCTAGTGGTGAAAATGATGGTATAGCTTGCCTTGGAAGCTATAGCCTATATGCTAACCCACTATGGTGTGACAACATTCCTCCCAGAGAGGGAAATCTCTTCTTGGAAGATGAGAGAACTCTTAAGGGTAAGGAATGTGTAGTTGCGGAAGCTACTTCTTCTTCTACTTTGTGTGATTTCATTATTGAGAGTACTCATGGTGATTATTGGGAAACTAATAGTGAGTACACACATGAGAGCACCTTAGTAGAAGCCGATTTGAGTGATACCTTTCTCTACTCTCTATTTGCTTTGGATGATATGTATGTTATTGTAGAAAGTATGTCATTTAGTTTGGGTGTAGACCACGGGAAAGGGAAGTGTTGTCGAGACCCGTGTCTATGGCCACTTTTCCCATTTGACCCCGGTGCCAAATTTAGAAATGGTGATGCTGGTGCACCAAACTTGCTGCTTGGTCTACATGACAAGCAAAGTGTCACTCTTGATGTATCCTATAACCAAATCCTTTGTACATCTTTTATTGAGTTTTTAATATTCCTTTCAAAGGATTCTTGGTTATATTGCAAATATGTGCAACCTTGGCATGTTGAGATGATTTGTTATGCTAACCCTAACCCTCATGCCATGAGGAGTTTGCATTTGTTGGTCCTCTTTTCGGTTTTTCAAGGTTTGGATTCGAGGTCGAATCCTTTTCAAGAAGGGGAGGATGATACGGGACAAATGGCCATCTTATCTTTTGATGACATTTTTGGAGGCCAACACATAGTGATACGGTTAGGACAGCCACACGGCCTTTCACACGAAGCCAAGCTCGGGAATTACAAAAACTCCAAGCTTTGTTCATGCAAATGGCCGTGTGTGAGTTGGTGATTGAACCAACCAAGGACTTAAACGTTTTTATGTGTGAAGAGGGGACCTAATGTGTAATAAACTACTCTCCAAGGTTGGCACAAGAAGCAAGGGCGGATGAGTCATTTTACCCCTTTCCTTTTGTAGTATAAATAGAAGATGTGAGAGAGTTATTAGATAGTTTTTGAAATCTGATTTTTGTAACCTAAAATATCACAACATTTCCTCTCTCTTCCACTCTTGGAGCCGCCTCCAACATCTCACAAGTAGAGGAATACTTGTGTTGTATCTTTGGCTAGAAACAAGGGTTTTGAGGTCTTTGAGTGCCTCTTGGTCCTTGTAAGAACTTGGTGTTTACATTCACTAGACTTAGGGTCCTCTCTTGATGTTAGGGTTCTTAGTATCTTGAATGTTATATGTCAAGTTATCTATCTTTTCTTTATCTTGTTGTTGTTGTTGTTGTTAATTTTGTTATCTTTAAAGACTAGTGAAGCCGTGTGGGGCTACTTTCGATTCACTAGCATTCTTGTTCATCTTGTTGCTCTCTTGTTGTGTGCTGAAAACTGAAAATTGAACTTGTTATTCTTGTGTTGTTGGACTGAAATCCGAACCTACTTGTAGCTCTTGGTGTTGTTGGTTTGATCTTGTATCATTTGGAATCAAAGCAAGACCGGTTGTGTTCCAACATAACCCATCTTGGGCTAGTTCACGGTCTAAACAAGCAATACCAAAGGGAAGTTCTGAAAAATCTGTCCATTAAAAGTTGAAAACCGAGAATGATGTTGCATGTCTAGATCTAGGTGTTATTTTGCTTGTTTAGTGAGTTTCTAGTGTTGGTTTCTTTCTCACCAACACTAAGGTGTCTAGATCCGAAAGTTGAGCTTGAAAACTTGAACATTGAGTAGTGACTTGAAGTGGCCGAAGGTTGTATGTTGTTGATGAGCAAAAGAAAAATCGGTGGTTATGTGTTATGTGCTAAAGAAGTTGATGAAGTTTGTTGAGGTGTTCATCTTTTGAACTTGTTCATCTTGTTGTGTGCTCAAGTTGTAAGACAAGTTATAAAGTTGTTGTGAAAGACTTGCACCCCTCACCCTCTAGTCTTGTCAATCACTTTTCCCTAATTCAAGGAGCCTTGTTTTGTGGGATTGGTCAACCAAACACCACTTTCTTGAGTTTGAAGAGGTTGAAAGACTACAAGATTTTATTTTTTCCCACCAAAACATTTTGCAAACTATAACAAGTTGTGTGAATATTAACACAAAACAAAAACAAAAAAAAAAGATAAGAGGAACGGGTGGAACCATTGCATGCTGCCACGTCACTATAAGCTCAACTTAGGATATTCTTTGGTTGCAAATTGTTGATCCTTGGTTTCCCTTAATTGGTCCTAGAACTAATTAACAAACTAGTACATTCCTACTAGGTTGTCAACTAGTTCCTTGAACCGTTTGTTCGTGTCAACGATTATTTGAGTGCTTTTATTCGTTTGAATGAGTTGCTGATTTTTGATTCTAGTCCGGCAAGAATTCTTTGAGTCTTCAAACAAGAATCCATTCCGGATAAGAGCTCACTCATACCTTGAAAATTTCACGGTTACTAGCCAATTATACAACACTTGTGGAACACGAACTTGTGGTGAACTAAAGCGGATAATATCTTGACAATGGAAGGAGCTACGTCTCATAATGCGGATACTAATGCCCTTGATTCTATGAGGGTCACTCTTGAGGCCGTTACCCGGACACTTGAAAGGTTGAATTCTGAATTTGGGGCCGTGAGAGGGGACTTGGCAGCCATAAAGGGGGAAGTGTCGACTATTAGTGGGAGATTAGAACAAGTGGAGAGTCAAAGGAACTCTCGTCCTTCTACTCCTCTACACGTATCTACCAATGGTCATGATAGGACCTCCTCCACAACCATCACCCCCGAAACAGTCCACCAAATGCTAAATGCACCCCAAGCTCCACTAAATACCGCAAGTCAAACTACCTATTTTCCTCCAAACCGAGACTCCACTAGACCACTACATTTCCAAGCCCCTCCAATTCCACAAGAGGGATTTGGACGACAAGTACCTCCACTAAATCCGAACCTTCCATTCCAAGCTCCATTAACCCAAAGACCGCAAATTCCAAATCCTCCGACTCAAAACGGCCAAGGCCGACCAGCCCACTTTGAAGGATACGGTAGAGGGGAGTATGAAGGAGATGGAGTCTTTGATGATGCCTATATGAGGGAGGAGGAGTTAAGAGGGGGTCGAGGAGAACCTAGGAGATACCGGGGGTATGGAGATAGGGGAAACCGACACCAAGAGAGAGACGTAGGCATCAACACCATCAAGTTGAGCCTACCCATCTTTAAGGGTGAAAGTGATCCCGAGGCCTACTTAACTTGGGAATCGGCTTGTGACAAAGTTTTCCAAGTTAATGACATCTCGGACGAAAAGAAGAGTTGCTACGCTATAGCTCACCTCGAGGGCTATGCTAACACTTGGTGGGAGTATGTTAAATGATTTGGTAATGAATTAGTCGATGGGCAGCCACCACCTTGGTTTCGGTTGAGGTATTTGATGAGACAACGATACCTTCCCGAGAGATATCGTCATGAGTTGCTTGCTAGGTTATATGGCTTGCGGCAAGGGGGCAAGAGTGTGATGGCCTATTTTGACGAGTTCCAACAACTCATGTTGAAACTTGATCATCGTGGGGAGCAAATCAGTCATGACATCATCCGGTTCAAGTGTGGGTTGAACAAAGAGATCTTCACTCATTTGACCCTTCATCGGTTTGAAACCATCGACGGTATATTCCAAGCGGCCCTAGAGATTGAAAGGGAACTTAAGGAGAGATCATCCTTCAAGGCAAGGGTACAAGCTCCCTCGGGTTGGCCCAAAAACAAGGACCAACTCGCCCCTACGAAGCTGCCCGAGTCCAAAACAGTCCACTACGAGTCCAAAACAGTCCCTAAATTCCCTCCGAAACCGGAGGCTCACAAATATCCCAACCCAAAGGGATTCCAATGCTTCAAGTGCCAAGGTTGGGGGCATAAGGCCAATGAATGTCCGAACCGGCGCAATGTGATCCTACGAGAAGGGAAAGTGTACTACCTTGGTGAGGAGGTGGTTTCCGAAAGGGGGGAGGATGAGGCCGAGCCTCAAGATGGAGAGGAAGCTGAAAATGGGCCGAATGATGATGAATTAGATGGTAGTGAAGATGCCTATCCACAAGAAGGGGAGTGTGTGGTTCCTAACTTTGTGGTTAGACGTGTCATGATTAGTAAGGCGATAGATGACCCGAGTCAAAGGGAAAATCTATTCCATACTAAGTGTCTTGTAAAGGGAGTGTGTGCACCTTGGTGATTGATAGTGGTAGTTGTACGAATGTTGCGAGCCAAGCTATGGTAAATTTCTTGAAGCTGCCAACTACACCACACACTAGTCCTTACAAGCTACAATGGTTGAACGATTGTGGTGAATTAAGGGTCGCAAGGCAATGTGTGATTCGGTTTAAGGTAGGAAACTACCACGATGAAGTGCTTTGTGACGTGATCCCAATGCAAGCATGTCACTTGTTGTTAGGTAGACCATGGCAATATGATAGGTCCACTAAACACGATGGGAGGTCCAACCGGTATACGCTTGAGAAGGATGGCCGAAAGGTCACACTTCACCCTCTTTCACCCTCCCAAGTACATGAGTGGCATCAAAAGATGAGAGAGTTAAAAGGAAAAGAAAAGGAAACCGGGAAAGGAGAAAAGGGGGGGGGGATGCCGTAGGTGAGGAAGTAGGGCCATCCGAATCTGTCCCAACAACAAAGGAGATGGAAAACGTAGTGATGTTGGCTAGGAGGAAAGAACTCTTCGTGGACCATGATGAAAACAAGCCGATGTTACTGTTGGCCCATTGTTTTAATACTAACCCCACTAATTCTTCCATTTCCCCTTTGATTTCTTGTGCGTTGCAGGAGTATGAAGATGTATTTCCTCAAGAACTTCCGCAAGGATTGCCCCCACTTCGGGGAATTGAGCACCAAATTGATTTGGTGCCGGGTTCACAACTTCCAAACAAACCGGCCTATAGGAGCAATCCCATGGACACTAAGGAGCTTGAGAGGCAAGTTGAGGAGCTTCTCAACAAGGGATACATCAAGGAAAGCATGAGTCCGTGTGCTGTTCCGGTGCTTTTGGTACCAAAGAAGGACGGAACTTGGCGCATGTGCGTCGATTGTAGAGCCATCAACAAAATCACTATAAGGTATCGTCATCCAATTCCTAGACTAGATGATATGTTAGATGAGCTCCACGGATCTTGTTTGTTTTCTAAAGTGGACCTTAGGAGCGGCTATCACCAAATTCGCATGCAACCCGGTGATGAGTGGAAGACCGCATTCAAGACCAAATTCGGTCTATATGAGTGGCTGGTCATGCCCTTCGGCCTTACCAATGCTCCTAGCACATTTATGAGGCTAATGAATCATGTAATGAAGCCTTATATTGGAAAGTTTGTGGTGGTTTACTTTGATGATGTGTTGGTGTATAGTAAATCTATTAATGATCATGTAATGCATTTGAGATGTGTGTTTGATGTGCTCCGAAAGGAGAAGCTGTATGCCAACATGGAGAAGTGTTCTTTTGGTGTTGATAAAGTTATATTCTTGGGTTTTGTCGTGAGCTCACGGGGTGTGGAAGTGGACGATTCCAAGATAGACTCTATCCGAAGTTGGCCGACCCCTAAAACTATTGGAGAAATCCGAAGTTTCCACGGGTTGGCAAGCTTTTATAGGAGGTTTGTCAAAGGATTTAGTTCCATAGCAGCCCCCTTGACCGAGGTAATTAGAAAGGACGGACCCTTTAAATGGGGTGATGAGCAAGCTAGGGCTTTTGAGGCCTTGAAAGCTACGCTCATCTCGGCGCCTTTATTGCAATTGCCCAATTTTGATAAGATGTTTGAAATAGAGTGTGATGCTAGTAAGGTTGGTATCGGGGCTGTTTTGATGCAAGAAGGTAAGCCCGTTGCTTATTTCAGTGAAAAGCTCAAAGGGGCAACTCTTAATTACTCAACTTATGATTTGGAGTTGTACGCCCTTGTTAGAGCTTTGGGAAATTGGCAACATTATTTGTGGCCTAAGGAGTTTGTGATACGAACGGATCATGAGTCGTTGAAACACCTTAAGAGCCAAGACAAGTTGAATAGGCGTCATGCTAAGTGGATTGAGTTCATCGAGACTTTCCCTTATGTAATTCATTACAAAAGGGGAAAGGAAAATGTTGTTGCCGATGCCTTGTCTAGGAAGCATGTGCTTGTTGCTACCTTGTCTTCGAAATTGATGGGTTTTGAGAGCTTGCGGTTGTTGTATCCCGAGGATCCTACCTTTGCTCCTATTTTTAGGGAATGCGAAGAGTGGGGAAGGGACCGTTGGCTCAAGGAGAATAACCATTCCTCCTACTCTCGGTTCGATGGGTATTTGTTCAAAGGGAGGAGGTTGTGTGTTCCTTCTAGTTCTTGGAGGGAATTATTTGTGAGGGAGGCCCATGACGGAGGCCTCATGGGTCACTTTGGGGTAGACAAGACCCTCGGAATCTTAGAGGAGAACTTCTATTGGCCCAAAATACGCAAAGACGTCACTAAAATTTGTAGTCAATGCGTGGCCTGCCGGAGTGCGAAATCTCGTCTCTTACCCCAAGGATTATACACCCCACTCCCTACTCCCCTTAGGCCTTGGTTGGACATCTCGATGGATTTTGTTTTGGGGCTGCCAAGGACTAGAAAGGGCCGAGATAGCATTTTTGTTATTGTTGATAGATTCTCTAAAATGGCTCATTTTATTCCATGTACTAAAACCGAGGATGCTAGTAGTGTAGCTTCATTATTTGTTGAACATGTTGTCAAGCTTCACGGGGTACCGAGGACTATTGTGAGCGATAGGGACTCCAAGTTCCTAAGTCTCTTTTGGAAGTCCATGTGGGGTAGGCTTGGAACGAAGTTACTTTTCTCCACGTCTTGCCACCCACAAACCGATGGCCAAACGGAGGTAGTAAATAGAACCTTAGGGTCTATGCTACGTTCTATGGTTAAAGGTAAACTGACTTCATGGGAAGATCACCTACCCTTAGTGGAATTTGCCTACAACCGGGTAATACATTCGAGCACGGGAATGACTCCCTTTGAATGTGTTTACGGCCTGAATCCCCTTACCCCTTTAGATCTCACTCCTTTTATCTAGTGATCTCATGACCAGCTTAGATGGAAACAAAAGAGCCGAGGCAATGAAGAAAATGCATGAGACGGTGCGGATCAAGCTTGAAAAGAAGAATTAAGAGATTGCCAAAAGGGCAAACAAAGGGAGAAGAAGGCTTGTGCTTGAACCCGGAGATTGGGTGTGGGTGCATCTTCGAAAAGACCGGTTTCCAGCTCATAGGAAGTCCAAATTGCTGCCAAGGGGTGATGGTCCTTTCCAAGTACTTGAGAGGATCAATGACAACGCCTACAAGATTGACCTCCCACCGGAATATCAAGTGCACAACACTTTCAACGTTGGTGATCTCTCTCTCGTGGATGCGGTTGAAGATGACCAAATGCTGAATTTGAGGCCAAATTCCTCTCAAGATGGAGAGGATGATACGGTTAGGACAGCCACACGGCCTTTCACACGAAGCCAAGCTCGGGAATTACAAAAACTCCAAGCTTTGTTCATGCAAATGGCCGTGTGTGAGTTGGTGATTGAACCAACCAAGGACTTAAACGTTTTTATGTGTGAAGAGGGGACCTAATGTGTAATAAACTACTCTCCAAGGTTGGCACAAGAAGCAAGGGCGGATGAGTCATTTTACCCCTTTCCTTTTGTAGTATAAATAGAAGATGTGAGAGAGTTATTAGATAGTTTTTGAAATCTGATTTTTGTAACCTAAAATATCACAACATTTCCTCTCTCTTCCACTCTTGGAGCCGCCTCCAACATCTCACAAGTAGAGGAATACTTGTGTTGTATCTTTGGCTAGAAACAAGGGTTTTGAGGTCTTTGAGTGCCTCTTGGTCCTTGTAAGAACTTGGTGTTTACATTCACTAGACTTAGGGTCCTCTCTTGATGTTAGGGTTCTTAGTATCTTGAATGTTATATGTCAAGTTATCTATCTTTTCTTTATATTGTTGTTGTTGTTGTTGTTAATTTTGTTATCTTTAAAGACTAGTGAAGCCGTGTGGGGCTACTTTCGATTCACTAGCATTCTTGTTCATCTTGTTGCTCTCTTGTTGTGTGCTGAAAACTGAAAATTGAACTTGTTATTCTTGTGTTGTTGGACTGAAATCCGAACCTACTTGTAGCTCTTGGTGTTGTTGGTTTGATCTTGTATCACATAGAGACTCAAGACTTGGTCACCTCGAGAAAACAAGAACATGCATGTAGGACCCGTTTTGAGCATAACTTAAAGCAATCTCGCATGTGGAAGATTGCTTGGAGAATTTAAGGTTGAGGACTCACGGTTTTGGACCTTAATTAAGGGTATTTTGGACATTACACATGGTGTATTTACACACCATGGCCGCCCCTCTCATTAAGGGCAAAGTGGTCTTGTTATCTTCATTTGTAATATATTATAAATAGGCCCCCTTAGTCTTATTTTCACTAGATTTTGAAGGATGAAGAATTGAAAGACATAACTTCTCTCTTTTGAGAGTGTAACACCCTTAGTTGTAGGACTTGGAAAAGTCATCCTTAGCATAGGGCTTGGAAAAGCCAATATTGATCTTTTCTTGGAAACGATAGATCTTGAGGCGAGTTCATTCCCTTGGTGGTCTCCGTAAGAGTGTGGTTTTGATTGTTACATTCATTAGGGGTTAGTGTTGAAATACACTTGGTTCTTAATCTTGTAATAATCTTGGTCTCACTATCTATCTTTATTTTTCTTGCAAATCGTGTATGTGTTGTGTAGTGGACTGTTTTGGGGTCTTCGTTGAATCCGAAACTTGTATTATTGTTGTTCATCTTGTTCATCACGTTTTGTAACTGTTTTGGTGTTAAAATATACTCTTGTATCTTGTGTTCTTGTTGTTGGTAGCGAATCCGAGTGAGGTCTCCATCTTGGTCCTCGAATCCTTAAGATTAGTGGACTAATTTGGTGTTTGTTTCGTGCTTCCCTTGTCAATCCCGTATCAGGAATTGAGCACCAAATTAATTTGGTGCCGGGTTCACAACTTCCAAACAAACCGGCCTATAGGAGCAATCCCATGGACACTAAGGAGCTTTACAAGTTGAGGAGCTTCTCAACAAGGGATACATCAAGGAAAGCATGAGTCCGTGTGCTGTTCCGGTGCTTTTGGTACCGAAGAAGGACGGAACTTGGCGCATGTGCGTCGATTGTAGAGCCATCAACAAAATCACTATAAGGTATCGTCATCCAATCCCTAGACTAGATGATATGTTAGATGAGCTCCACGGATCTTGTTTGTTTTCTAAAGTGGACCTTAGGAGTGGCTATCACCAAATTCGCATGCAACCCGGTGATGAGTGGAAGACCGCATTCAAGACCAAATTCGGTCTATATGAGTGGCTGGTCATGCCCTTCGGCCTTACCAATGCTCCTAGCACCTTTATGAGGCTAATGAATCATGTAATGAAGCCTTATATTGGAAAGTTTGTGGTGGTTTACTTTGATGATGTGTTGGTGTATAGTAAATCTATTGATGATCATGTAATGCATTTGAGATGTGTGTTTGATGTGCTCTGAAAGGAGAAGTTGTATGCCAACATGGAGAAGTGTTCTTTTGGTGTTGATAAGGTTATATTCTTGGGTTTTGTCGTGAGCTCAAGGGGTGTGGAAGTGGACGATTCCAAGATAGACTCTATTCGAAGTTGGCCGACCCCTAAAACTATTGGAGAAATCCGAAGTTTCCACGGGTTGGCAAGCTTTTATAGGAGGTTTTTCAAAGGATTTAGTTCCATACCAGCCCCCTTGACCGAGGTAATTAGAAAGGACGGACCCTTTAAATGGGGTGATGAGCAGGCTAGGGCTTTTGAGGCCTTGAAAGCTACGCTCATCTCGGCGCCTTTATTGCAATTGCCCGATTTTGATAAGATGTTTGAAGTAGAGTGTGATGCTAGTAAGGTTGGCATCGGGGCTGTTTTGATGCAAGAAGGTAAGCCCGTTGCTTATTTCAGTGAAAATCTCAAAGGGGCAACTCTTAATTACTCAACTTATGATTTGGAGTTGTACGCCCTTGTTAGAGCTTTGGGAAATTGGCAACATTATTTGTGGCCTAAGGAGTTTGTGATACGAACGGATCATGAGTCGTTGAAACACCTTAAGAGCCAAGACAAGTTGAATAGGCGTCATGCTAAGTGGATTGAGTTCATCGAGACTTTCCCTTATGTAATTCATTACAAAAGGGGAAAGGAAAATGTTGTTGCCGATGCCTTGTCTAGGAAGCATGTGCTTGTTGCTACCTTGTCTTCGAAATTGATGGGTTTTGAGAGCTTGCGGTTGTTGTATCCCGAGGATCCTACCTTTGCTCCTATTTTTAGGGAATGTGAAGAGTGGGGAAGGGACGTTGGCTTAAGGAGAATGACCATTCCTCCTACTCTCGGTTCGATGGGTATTTATTCAAAGAGAGGAGGTTGTGTGTTCCTTCTAGTTCTTGGAGGGAATTATTTGTGAGGGAGGCCCATGACGGAGGCCTCATGGGGCACTTTGGGGAAGACAAGACCTTCGGAATCTTAGAGGAGAACTTCTATTGGCCCAAAATGCGCAAAGACGTCACTAAAATTTGTAGTCAATGCGTGGCCTGCCGGAGTGCGAAATCTCGTCTCCTACCTTAAGGATTATACACCCCACTCCCTACTCCCCTTAGACCTTGGTTGGACATTTCGATGGATTTTGTTTTGGGGCTGCCAAGGACTAGAAAGGGCCGAGATAGCATTTTTGTTATTGTTGATAGATTCTCTAAAATGGCTCATTTTATTCCATGTGCTAAAACCGAGGATGCTCGTAGTGTAGCTTCATTATTTGTTGAACATGTTGTAAAGCTTCACGGGGTACCGAGGACTATTGTGAGCGATAGGGACTCCAAGTTCCTAAGTCTCTTTTGGAAGTCCATGTGGGGTAGGCTTGGAACGAAGTTACTTTTCTCCACGTCTTGCCACCCACAAACCGATGGCCAAACGGAGGTAGTAAATAGAACCTTAGGGTCTATGCTACGTTCTATGGTTAAAGGTAAACTGACTTCATGGGAAGATCACCTACCCTTGGTGGAATTTGCATACAACCGAGTAATACATTCGAGCACGGGAATAACTCCCTTTGAATGTGTTTACGGCCTGAATCCCCTTACCCCTTTAGATCTCACTCCTTTGTCTAGTGATCTCATGACCAGCTTAGATGGAAATAAAAGAGCCGAGGCAATGAAGAAAATGCATGAGACGGTGCGGATCAAGCTTGAAAAGAAGAACCAAGAGGTTGCAAAAAGGGTAAACAAAGGGAGAAGAAGGCTTGTGCTTGAACCCGGAGATTGGGTGTGGGTGCATCTTCGAAAGGATCGGTTTCCAGCTCAAAGGAAGTCCAAATTTCTGCCAAGGGGTGATGGTCCTTTCCAAGTACTTGAGAGAATTAATGACAACGCCTACAAGATTGACCTTCCACCGGAATATCAAGTGCACAACACTTTCAACGTTGGTGATCTCTCCCTCGTGGATGCGGTTGAAGATGACCAAATGCTGAATTTGAGGTCAAATTCCTCTCAAGATGGAGAGGATGATACGGTTGGGGCAGCCTCCACAGGTACACGGCCTTTCACACGAAGCCAAGCTCGGGAATTACAAGAACTCCAAGCTTTGTTCATGCAAATGGCCGCGTGTGAGTTGGTGATTGAACCAACCAAGGACCTAAACGTTTTTATGTGTGAAGAGAGGTCTTAATGTGTAATAAACTACTCTTCAAGGTTGGCACAAGAAGCAAGGGCGGATGGGTCATTTTACCCCTTTTGTTTGTAGTATAAATAGAACATGTTGGAGAGTTATTCCTTAGTTTTTGAATGCTGATTTTGTAACCTAAAAACACTAAACATTTCGTCTCTCTTCCACTCTTAGAAGCCGTCCCTATTATCTCACAAGTAGAGGGATACTTGTGTTGTCTCTTTGGCTAGAAACAAGGGTTTTGAGGTCGTTGAGTTCCTCTTGGTCCTCGTAAGAACTTGGTGTTTATATTCATTAGACTTAGGGTCCTCTCTTGATGTAGGGTTCTTAGTTTCTTGAATATTATATGTCAAGTTATCTATCTTTCTTTATCTTGTTGTTGTTGTTGATTTTGTTATCTTAAAGTCTAGTGAAGCCGTGTGGGGCTCTTTTCGATTCACTAACATTGTTATCTATCTTGTTGTTCTTGTGTTGTTGGACTGAAAAACCGAAACTTAAACTTGTTGTTCTTGTGTTGTTGGACTGAAATCCGAGCCTACTTGAAGCTCTTGGTGTTGTTGGTTTGATTTCGTATCACCCGCTGACTCTGCACCATCACTATCAGTATTATCGGTAGACCAATCAGTAGGGGCCTTATACGCACTGTCCGTCCTAGCTTATTCAAAAATTTATCTCTTTGCTTCTCTCTCTTCACCATCTTCACATGTGACTTCTTGAGGTCCCTATGTGATCCTACTAAGAATGAGTAGGCTCTCTCTAATTCGGCAACAGTGGCTCCCTGCTTCTTCTTCTCCTCATAGTATATGTCATAGTCCAATCGAGTCACATATGAGTGATGGGTGGTAGATGGATCTCCTGGTCCCTGAGGAAATCTGGACACTAGCTCCCTAACTTTCTTTATCTAACTTGAGATGTCATCGAGGGGGTTGGCTGACGAAGGTTTACAAGAATCCGTGTCCTGCTAGACTGATTTTCCGGAGTTCGTCTTTATTTTTTTGCTCTGACCTGGGTCATCCTCATCCCTAAATTTTAAGTGGAAAGATACGGCCACCTGGGTGCACCTAAGTATCTATAGTATACACCTCTACTTTAGCCGTCTTGCAAAGCTCAGTGATAAGGTAAGGGAAAAGAAGATGTGTACCTCCATGATTTTTAAAATACCTCCACTATAAAAGAACAATCTCACCCATATTAAGAGGGATGACAAATAGGATGCAAACAACCATACAATCTCTCAAATATATGACATTGGTCATATGGGTACATGGCGATACTCGACTACATATGTTGTTCTGCCAAAGCCTGACCTCTGCTGTGAAATCGTTCATCAAAATATCTCTCTTGGTGATAGGACAGGGAATTACTTTTACTAGACATAAAATATTTGCCATCCAGGTCCCGGCTCACATGTTTTTGCTTGGAACTGCTCCATGCCCGCATTCGACAGACTATAAGCCTCATTAATCTTCTTATATTTGAAGTTCACTTGCTTTTCTTGAATTGTCATCACTGGGTTTGTGTGAGAAACTAAGCGAAGGTTCACGTAAAACTTACGTACCCAATGGTCGTTTGCATAGTAGGGGTCCAGGGTAAAGCACATGCACCTGGTAGCATTGAGTCGGGCATGGAATATTAGGAGTTTTTCCTCCACTCAAGGAAGATACTCTTTTCAGGGAGTAACTTAATCTTATGAAAATCATCATAGTAGTGTTATTGGCATTGTGCGATCATGAACCTTGTGTCATCAAAATCTCCCATTATTGAGGCTTAGAACCTGTAAGCAATGCAACTCAGGCCTACATCAACATTATCATACAAAAAATATGCCAGATTAAGCTGATAAACTCATGTGGCAGTGTATTAGAAAGTATTGGGGGCCGAAATAGTTGTGTAGAAATTTTAGGTTCCTACAGAAATGACCCTCAGGTATGGCGATCGTAGAGTAGTGACCACGACCGCAGTGCCATAATAGCGATCATCGGGACCGCGATCACAGTACCTGAGACCATATTCAACAAATTCTTCACTCTTTTCGAAACACAATTTTAACCCCAATCTTTGTTTCAACTAGGCATATTTACATTATAAGCAAAGAATTTAAGCCTAGTATGTGTGATCATATCTCCAAACTTGAAATAATTCAAATTGAACTCATTGGGGTATTAAATCAAACACATGATGTACACAATCATTTCAACTGTTTAAAGCATAAATTTGGGTACTCAAGACTTCCCCATTAATGTGTACACCAACTACAACAACTAACCATAGCAATAATCACAAATAAACATGCATTTGATAATGAAAACATCATTTTAGGCCTTTCCTAAACCATAAGTTCTAAACATATAATTATCCAAATCAAGGGAGTTAAGATACTTACCAAGTTAGATGATGCAATTGGACTGAAATGACACTTGGATAGGCAATACAAATCCATAAATTTGAGAAAATTTTATGAGAAATTGAGAGAGAAGTGTTGGAAGAAAGGGTATTCAAATGGTCACTTAAAATGATTTGACCGTGATCACGGTCTTTGTTCCCCGATCACGGTCATACAACCTATGCAATCACGGTAGCATGTACTGTGGTCGCGATAAGTGAGACCAAGCAACCGGGTTTCCTGTACTTCTTGTTCAGTCTAAATTGCCAATTTCACATGTTTCTTTTTTAAATTCAATCAAAAAATACTCTTAGCACAATAATTTCATGGATTATGCATGCACAAATAAAAAAAAATCTACTCTACAATACATGAATTAAAAAGGATATGTTCCACCTTTTGTGGCGTGATAGGGTGACTCCCATCGAGCGCTTGGTTTAACATTGTTGCATGATGCCATCACCACTAATTTTTGTGCTTCCACTTAGAAATTTTGAACCCCTGTCCCTGATTTCATTCAATATGCAATGAGTGGCGGAGGGACAGAAGATTCAGATCTTCCAAGATGAGGCTTAGAAGACGTGATGAAATGGCAAGCAATCTTCGATCTCGCCATTTTGAAAATTTGAACCTTTTACCCAACTTTACATCGAACTTCCAATTTGGCTCCTTGGGTAAAAGTGAGCACATCAACAGGCCATTCCTTGTACATCGGAAGTTGAGTTCCTTGGCCTTTGATAGACGGGGTTCCATATGCTCTTTCAGAATGTCAAATTCTGCAATGTAGGAATCATACTCTGTCTCTCCACAATCCATCATTTGTCTCGATGGATCTCATCACATCCTCGAGGGACAATATTGAAAAGTAGGTTGAATAAGGTCTAAACCCTAACTCCAAAATTTCCTCCTCCATAGCACTTTCACCCCAAAATGAACTAAAGTCTTCATAAGAGATATGCCTTGATTCTTCTTTTGACTCTAGTATCATTTCTTTTATTTTGTATTCTTCTTCCTCATATTATTCAGTTGATTAGAGAGTCACAGAGGAGTCTTCACTACCAAGCTCATCCTCATAGCTTGGTTTCTTTTCTTGATGAACCTCATCTTGTGAAATGGGAAAGGTAATAGTAGTTTCAAGCTTTTCTTCTTTTTCCATTTCCTCCGTCTTGACACTTTTCCATCCTAATGCCTCTTGATACATGTCTTCTAGATTCTCCCCCGTTATATCCAACCAATCCAAAATAGCTAGTAGCCTTGGGTCAAAGCTATTGGACTCGGTATACTGCTCTTCCTTCTTCACATCATAGGCCCTATCAAGCTCATAAGAAGAACTAACAACTTAGTTAGCATAATAGGGAAGGGGCATTTAGACAGTCATCCCAATATCCTTCTCGACCACTACATAGAGAACATCTATAATCCCTATAGGATTGAGATGGTAGATCCATCTCTCTCCGCAAAGCATAGTTATAATCTCTCCTAAAATATGGTCTGTCATAAATCGAACACGAGTCGTCACGATAGGATTCCCAACTACCGACATCATACTCCTCAGAAGATGCCATAGATAAAAGTAAAAATAAAATAAAATCTACCTATAAACAAAATCACAAACAAATTATATACAAGTTTGAATTCAAGTAAGTAACTAAAATTCCAAACTAACTTAATATGCCAAATTGTTCCCCGACAATGACACTATTTTTGATAATGCTCAACTTACACGTCAATTTAAGTACAAGACAGTCGCCGTCAATATTTTTACTCAGCTTTGGAGACGGGATCGAATCCATGAGAAACAATATGAGTGGTAATCAAGTTAATTCGAAATAATAGAAACAAGTTAAATTCAAACCAATGGTACAAAAAGATAAAAATGGGGGAGATATGTATCTACACTAATGTTTCTTTTTTGGATTTTTCTAATATAAATTTGGGCATATGAATAATTAGATTTTTAACAATTAGGCACGGATCTTGGGATTATGCATTACTAAGGGAATGACATGTGGTGTTAATAATCAAGATCAATTTAGTAAATCAAATATGGGTAGGTTCGGTCATAGATTTGATGATAGTCTTTCAACAAAACATCAAACTTTCACCCATTGATTCTTTCGAATACCTAATTGGTGTGTTCAACAATTGGTAACCACAACCTCGATCTAGGTATTCTCATTTCTAGGATGATACCCATGGTATAGTTGACTTCACCATCACACTTATTTCTAAGATACTAAAAATTTAGCAAACTATACACATAATTAGCTATTATTGCTTTGGTCTCCATATCCTTCTTTCAAGAATGATGTGGATTCCTAAAGTTCAACCAAAACCCTTCTTTCAAAAATGGCCTTGAACTTTTAGAATATTGAGTTTTTACTCATCAAACCCATGTGGGTATTTGGGGATTTCATCCATAAATCCCAAACAAGTTGGAATAGCAATGATAAAACCCATAAGTATGAACTACTAAATAGAGGCTAACAATAACAATCCACATACACTTTAACCCCTATTCACATAATACCCTAAGAGGGAGATCGAGCTACACATAAGATAAATAAGTATAGATATGCCCAAAATCTCCATTGAAATAATTTGTTGAAGATTAAGTGAATCCTACTTCAAACTTGCCACTCCCACAAATCAACAAAGGAAGTGAGATAATACTCCACTTAGAAAGTTTCTAATGTATTCTTCACCCAAAATTTATACAATATTTTCTTCTCCAAGTATGGAGGCTATGAATTCAAAAGCTAAACCTAAAAAATTATGAAAGATGGAATATAATGAATGACTTAGGGTTTGAGTCTTTTTGTCAAAATTGGGATCAACCACGTGCATTTTCATATTTTCCCTTGGGTTGAAATCTTTCGCTAAGCCGTGATCGCACCAGCTTGACCCCGACCACGGCCTCCATGACCGCAATAGACTTATATGATCATTATTGATTGACCCTTCTTGACTATCGTGATCGTGGCCATAAGACCGCGACTTTGTTAACTGAGGCCCTTCTGCTCCAAGTCTTCTGCTGCACTTTCTTGCTCCCTTTTTGATCATTTTAAGCTCCAATCCACATTTTTCTATATCCTAAACTCTATGCCTGCAAAGAGTAGATATTAATACATTTAATCATAATTATGTCTCTTTTATTCATTCAAAACAAGGTAATGTGCACAAATGTTGAGTGCGAATGAGTAGTAAAATCACCACTCATCAGTGATTAACAAGGGATTTAAGGTAAAAATCCTTCAATTTCAAGCTTGAATTTCTTAATTATTTGAACAAAACCCCAAATAGCTTGAGGTCTTGATTTTATCTCCAAATAAGCTTAATTTTCACCTATTTCTTCAGAATTATGATTCCTTGATGGTGTATGAACATTGGGTTGACCTTGAAAATATGATTTTCACAAATAGGACTCACTTAGGGTTTTTGGTGTTGTTTTTGGACCCAAATAACAATGGATCAATATGGGTATCGTTATTCTCATGTTGATGAGTAGATTATGTTTTTATAGCTTGGCATCTTGAAAAGGATTATCTGAGAGAGAAAATAAAGGTTTAGTAGATTGATTAGCATTCTTCGGGTTTGAGGTAATTTAGGCTTATTCCTTGTTAGATTGAGCTATGTTATAGTATAATTGTGATATCTTGTTAGATTGAGAGGTGTTTTTGGTATTGGGTTTGATGATTATTCAAGATTTATGGTTAGTTGGATCTTTTAGGTCATTTGGACCCATATAGTGAAATGCCTAGCATGTTGTCTTGAACCTTAGTAGATTAGACTTAATGTACCATGCATAGCATGAGAGTGCTTAGAACTACTCTAGTTAGATAGGAGTGACCTTGTCACTTATGTTTAGGGAAAGATTGGTCGTAGATGCTTACTCTAATGAAGTTGCTTTAGTTCTAATGGACTTAGTGATAGTATTTGAGTAGGATCCCTACCTTGGACTTAATGGTGGCTTGATATACATCTAACAACTGAATTAGATACCTTAGCCTAATTCAGGGTAGAAATAAACTTAGAAAGTATATTGGGGTATTTAGAAGTGGGCCTTTTCCCACCTTAAGCCAAGATTGAGGTACACCTCGTGAGACCCATAAATTCTTATGAAATGCCTAGAAAATGCCCCTTGAGGAATTATTGAGGAACCTTGATAGTAAATTTATTGATGATACAATAATGAGATATTGTTTATTCCATTAAAGAATCCCATGTCCATATTATTCATTAAGCCATTGATGTGGCTATTACTTGGGATACTGATTAGGCCATTGCTTAGATATTGATTAGGCTAATAAACACCTTTTTCAATAGGCCCTTAACCATAGCATGGCTTAACCAATAAAGTATGATATTGACTGTTCTATGAATAAGCTATAGATTATGCCATGGATTTGATATTTCTCAAGTTAGTGATAAACTTTCTTTATGCTAATGGTGGGCCAATAAATAGGTTACTTGTGGGCCATTGCTCATGATAATTCTTATGGTTATGATCATGGACTAATGGGCTAGATTATTAACTTATCACTTATAACATTCATGTTACATATATATACACTTATTGATAATGTGACATTGATGATGAACGAGAAAATATGGAGGTATTCTCTTCCTGCTTCTCCTTTTATGTGTATTTACTTTAGCCTTTGTGGGGCTTGTTCTTTACTTTATGATACGGGTGTACAAAGCTGTCCAATACGTTCTCAACCATTCACACGAAGCCAAGCTCGGGAGTTACAAAAACTGTAATATTCATGCAAATGATTGCGTGTGAGTTGGTACTTGATCTGCCAAAGAGCTTCAACGTTTTTAAGTGTGAAAATGAACCTTGAAGAGAAACTACACTTTAAGGGCCCCCATGACTGAAGGGTAGAAAGGTCATTTTTCCTTCATTTTGTGTGTATTATAAATAGATGCTATTAGGGTTATTTTCAGAACTTAGTTCATTCTTCATATTTCACAACAACAAGTCTTGTAACATTGAATATTTCTCTCTCTCTTGTTCTTGAGAGTAGAACCTGAAATCTGTCCAACAAGTGTAGTTACACTTGTGTTGTTTCTTGGCTAGAAACTTGAGATCTTGAGGTTCATGAGTTCCTTTTGGTCTAAGTAAGAACTTGGTACTGAAATCTTTTGGTCTTAGGGTCCTATCTTCAAGTTAGGGTTCATAGATTCTAAGATATCTTTGTGTCAAGTTACTATCTTTCATTTTGTACTCTTGAAACTTTGTAGTAACTTAGTGAAGCCGTGTGGGGCTGATTTTCGATTCACTATAGTTACTACCATTTGTTGTTCTTGTTGTTAACATTGTACTCTTGTAATCTATCATTTTGTGTTGTTGAACCATAGTTTAATGTAATTGTTATCTTCTTGTTCTCCTTGTGTATCTACTGTTTTGGTGTTTGTATTTCTTCAAAATTTCGTGATTGTTGTTGTCTTCACATATTGGAGTTGTTATCTTCAAGCTCTCGGAATTGTAGTGTGTTTGGACTGATTTTGTGGCAGATTTGATACGCTCCAAGTTAGTAGTGTATCATTTGGTATCAAAGCCATCTTTGATTTTGTTCTAACAAGATCAATCTTGGGCTTGAGACTTGAAAACTACAAAAAAAAAACTAAAATCTGAAAATTTCAGAAATAGTCAAATCTGCTACCTTTGTGTTCTTGGCCAAAAATTGTGATGTGTTGTTGTATGGGCCGGGATTTTCTTATTTTTTTTGGCTAGATCTTGTAGTATTTTTCTTGTATAGAGTGTTTCTAGTGTTGGTTTATTTCTCACCAACACTAAAGGTGTCAAGATATAAAGATTGGGCTTATAATATTGACCATAGTTGTGGTGCCTTGTGGCTGGCTGTTTGTTGTTACTTGTTGTTGACAATTGGTGGTGTTGTGTTGTGTTTTTGAAGAAGTTTTTGTTGAGTTCTTGAAGGTTGTTGTGGTGTTCATCAAGTTCTTCATCTTTTCTTACAACTTTAGACAACCAAAAAGTGTGATATAAATTCAAGAGTTGAAGCTGAAAATTGTAAAGCATGTTGTGAGAAGCCTTGAACCCATCATTTCTTGGACTAAGCTTCTACTTTTCAGCAACTTTTTTCTTATTTCAAGAACCTAGTGTTACCTTTTTCTTATTTCAAGAACCTAGTGTTGTGGGACAAGGTACTTTTCTTATTTCAAGATTTATGTTTTCCCTCCGAGACCAATTGTCATCCTTTCCAAATTGTGTAAAGATTTAAATTTCAGAATCGGTGCTTAAATTGTGTGGGACCAAGACCAATTGCATGCTGCCACATCACCCATTTGCTACTGTTCACGTCACCCATTGGCTACTGTTCACTTCATTAATAAGCTCAAATTTAGGTTTTCTAGTTTCTAATTGTTGATTCTTAGTTTCATTACTTGGTTCTAGAACTAATTAACATGCTAGTACACTCCTACTAGGTTGTCAATTAGTCATTTTGAATTCTCTTGTTCGTGTCCACGTTTAGTTGGGTGCTTTTATTCGTTTGAATACGTTGTAACTTCTTAACTCCAGTCCGTCGAGAATTCTTTGAGTTTCAAACAAGAATCCACTCCGGACAAGAGCTTTACTCATATCTTAAGGATTCACGGTTACTAGCCAATCTACAACATTTGTGGAGCTCAAGTGTGAGTGAACCGAGAGAGTGTGAGTGAGGAGAGGTTTAACGCTAACTTGTTTGCTGATTGTGTAGGTCACACCTTTACATGGAAGGAAGCACATCCCAAAGTGGGGGTACTACTGAACAAGACACTATGAAGGCCACACTTGAGGCCATTACCAGAAGTTTAGAGAGGTTGAACACGGAAGTTGGGGCAATGAGGGGAGATTTGACTACGATAAGTGGGAGATTGGAGCAAGTGGAGAGTCAAAGGAACTCCCATCCACTCCTCATCATATTCCTTTAAGTGGGCATGAAAGAACTTCATCCACAACTATCTCACCAGAAACATTGCACCAAATAATGAATCCACCTCTAGCCCTACTAAATGCCACAAATCATACCACTACTTTCCCTCCAAACCAAGAAGCGAATAGACCACGCCATTCCCAAACTCCTCCAATTCTACAAGAAGGATGTAGCCATCCACTACCTCCACAAAATCTGAACGTACCTTACCAAACTCCACCAAATCAAAGACCACCACCTCCACAAATCCTAATGCCTCCAAATTAGATTCCAAATCACCAAAACCGACCAGCTCACTTTGAGGAACATGGTAGAGAGGAGTATGATGGATATGGAGCCTTTGATGATGCTTACATGAGAGAGAAGGAGCTAAGAAGGGGCCGTGTTGATCCAAGGAGGTACCGAGGGTATGGAGAAAGGGGAAATCGACACCAAGAAAGTGATACGGGACAAATGGCCATCTTATCTTTTGATGACATTTTTGGAGGCCAACACATAGAGACTCAAGACTTGGTCACCTCGAGAAAACAAGAACATGCATGGAGGACCCGTTTTGAGCCTAACTTAAAGCAATCTCGCGTGTGGAAGATTGCTTGGAGAATTTAAGGTTGAGGACTCACGGTTTTGGACCTTAATTAAGGGTATTTTGGACATTACACATGGTGTATTTACACACCATGGCCGCCCCTCTCATTAAGGGCAAAGTGGTCTTGTTATCTTCATTTGCAATGTATTATAAATAGGCCCCCTTAGTCTTATTTTCACTAGTTTTTTTGAATGATGAAGAATTGAAAGACATATTTTTCTCTCTTTGAGAGTGTAACACCATTAGTTGTAGGACTTGGAAAAGTCACCCTTAGCATAGGGCTTGGAAAAGCCAATATTGATCTTTGCTTGGAAACGGTAGATCTTGAGGCGAGTTCATTCCCTTGGTGGTCACCGTAAGAGTGTGGTTTTGATTGTTACATTCATTAGGGGTTAGTGTTGAAATACACTTGGTTCTTAATCTTGTAATAATCTTGGTCTCACTATCTATCTTTATTTTCTTGCAAATCGTGTATGTGTTGTGTAGTGGACTGTTTTGGGGTCTTCGTTGAATCCGAAACTTGTATTATTGTTGTTCATCTTGTTCATCACGTTTTGTCACTGTTTTGGTGTTAAAATATACTCTTGTATCTTGTATTCTTGTTGTTGGTAGCGAATCCGAGTGAGGTCTCCATCTTGGTCCTCGAATCCTTAAGATTAGAGGACTGATTTGGTGGTTGTTTCGTGCTTCCCTTGTATTTCCCGTATCATTTGGTATCAAAGCATGGCTTGATCTTGTTCCTACAAGATCAATCTTGGGCTTGCTTGTTAGAAATATAAACAAAAAAAAAAAATTGTTGAAAAGCTGAAAATTTCAGAAAAAAAATTGCAATCTGTCCATTGTTGTTGTCTTGGCCGAAATTGTGTTCTTAGCCGAGATTTGTTCTTGAGTCTAGGTCTAGAAGTCTTTTACTTGTCTTGTGTGTTTGTAGTGTTAGTTTTGTTCCTCACTAACACTTTGAGTCGATCCAAACTTGAGCTTGAATTGTTAATATTGTTGTTGTGAACAAAGTGTGGCCGATTGGATGTTGTTGTTCTAGCCTTGACCGAGTTGAAGGCCTTGTGTTGTGGTGTTGTTGTAGATCTTGAAAAGAGTATTGTTGTTGTTCTTGAAGTTCTTCACAACCTTCATCTCTTGTTAAAAAAAAAAAAAAAAAAAACTGAAATGCAACACCAAAGAGACTTGGCCGTTGTTGGTTTTGTAATCTTGGCCGTGTGAAAACATTATTATCTTGTTTTTGGCCTTGTGGCTTTCATCTTGTTGTTGTTATAAGCTTGGCCACGTGATAGTGTTGTTAATTGCTGGATTGAGAACCATTTTGTTGAAGGTGTAGTTGTCTTGGCCAAGTGTTGGAGATATTGTTATTGTGGAATTTGGGAGTGGCCGTATGAAAAATTGTTGGTGTTCTTGGAGATTATTGTTGTAGTTCTTGGTGTTGTTGTTGTTGTTCTTGATGTTCATCACCACCTTCATATATTGTTGAAGATAAAGTGAATGTTAAATCTAAAAAGTTGAAGGAAAAGGGTGTATTATTTGTTAGTCTTGAAAGACACTACAACCAACAAAGACCTATCAATCAAGTCTCAACCACTTTCCCACACTTTTTCATGATTTAAGGATCCATGTTTTAAGGAGAAGTACAATAAAGTCAAGTCTTGAAAACTTGAAATTGAAAAGGGCTCCAAGACTTGTTTGAATTTCCCTCCTTAAACAAATTCCACCAAAGTCCAAATTGAAAAATTGACCAAGACTTGAAATTGGACAACAAAAGTTGTGTGGGACCGAAACCAATACGTGACTGCCATGTCATCACTGCTACTGTTCACGCAATATTTCCGAGCTCAAAATTTTAGATTCTTAGTTTCATCTTATTGTTTCATTAGTTTCATGTCTTGATTCTAGAATTAATTAACAACTAGTAATCACCTACTTAGTTGTAGATTAATTATTGAATCCGTTTCTTCGTGTCTTCGTTGTTTGTGTGCTTTTCTCATTTTTAACTCGTAGTAACTTCTTTGTTTCAAGTTCGTAAGTGAATTTTATTTTTGTGTCTTGAGTCGATCAAACAAGAATCTATTCCGGCCACCAAGTAGAATTGACATCCTATTGACTACCGGAGTATAAACAACCTTTCAATATTTGCCGCTCCAATTGTGAGAATCACAAAGGTGAGTGAATACGAGTGTTAGTGAGAAGTTTTTACTACTAATCTTGTTTGTTCATTTTGTAGGTTTAAAGGGTGATATAAGGGGAACATGACTTCGATAGCCGGGGATTATTGTGACTACAATATGGGAGACTATGATTGTAGTGAGGGTTTTTATGGCTACGAAGTTGAGGGAGATTGCGGAGGCTATGAAAATAGTCATGATCAAAACATAGGCAGATTTGAAAGTTACTGTTTTGAGGGAGAAAATGAGGTGAATGAAGTGCCTAGTGCTTATGGTGACTTTGGAGATGATGTAGGACCTCGTGATGGATCTTATGATGAAGTTGGGACATGTGAGGAGTCTCGCACTCCCCACTCCGAACCTAGATTTGGTGTTAGGTATAACCCTTTCGTTCGCAAACCTTATGAGAGCTATGATGAGAGTACACGTGAGGAGTGTGAAGATTCATATTCTCCACCTTGTAGTACTTCTTATCAAGGTCGATATAGTGTGAATGGTTATACTAGCAATAGTGTAGGTTTTCCAATGAGAAGAAGAGAGTATGCATTTCCAAAACCGAGGGGTACTCATGTGCTTTACAATGTTGATCCGAGAAGGAGTGTACACTCCGGAAAGGTGACCATTTGTGGGATACCGGGCTGCCTCGTTGTGTTAAATGATAGGTACTATAGAAACTACATTGTTCCATCCATGGTTGATTACTTGGGGTTATTTTGCGAGCCTTTACTTGTTCCATACTTCTTGGACAGGTTTAAGGTTACCGAGAGGGTAAAAGTTGTCTTCTCCCAATTTAATTACCATGAGGAGGTGTGGTGTGATGTTTTTCCCATAACCTATGGTTATGTGAGCTTGGGCGCCGATTGGTTTGCACAACATAAAGTTCCAAATATGCAAAATTGGCCTAATATTATAAGAGACCGATGGGGAAATTGCCTTGAGACGTACATTCTGCCCGGGCCGCAAAAAGAAGTTCCTACCTACTCCAATTCAACTTATTATGAGAGACAAAAGATTGAGAGGAGTAAGGGAGTGAAAGGTGGTAATCCGAGAGTGGAAAAAGGAGAGGTTGTGTTGAGCGAAGTGAGGGGATTACCACCAAACTATACTAACATTGGTTGTCCTTCTATTTCTAAGGACATTTGTGTAGGTACCAACATGGCAAGCGAAAAAGAACAATGCCAAAAGGAAGTTGCTGCCCAAACCTTTGGAGGACCTTCACACCATGACAAAGAAGAATCTACTCAAGGACTTCAAGGTAAAATGGCAAACTCTTACACTTTTGTACATGTGAATGATAATTGTTTGGCTAGTAGCCCATTGAGTGTGAGTTGTAGCTTGCCTATATGTGAGTGTATTGTTTCTTTGCCACTTGATGATGATGTACATGTTGTGAGTGTGGATACACTAGTTGATCCTATTGATGACCGAATAGACTCTTCTTGTAAGATCGATTTATGTCCACCTAGTGTTGAACCCATTATGTTGAATGAAAGTACGTTATCTTCTGAAATTTGTGTTGATCAACTTATGTGTGAAAATTACCCACCACTTGAGTATGTGTGTGATGTGCTTAATAGGACTCAAGTGAGTGAAATATTTGAAAATGTTGGTCAACAAAGTGAGAATGAACCCGAGAGCTCTTCTTGGGGTAATATTGTGTTTGAAACATCCTTGAAACTTGATATTGATCATTTAGAGAGTGAGGAACTTTCTTGTTTCAAATCTGTCCGTGAGGTAGATCACACTCTTTTTAGGAATAATGTCTTGTTTGAAGATGATTTAAACACTCCTAATGAACCTAGTGGTGAAAATGACGGTATAGCTTGCCTTGGAAGCTATAGCCTATATGCTAACCCACTATGGTGTGACAACATTCATCCTAAAGAGGGAAATCTCTTCTTGGAAGATGAGAGTACTCTTAAGGGTAAGGAATGTGTAGTTGCGGAAGCTACTTCTTCTTCTACTTTGTGTGATTTCATTGTTGAGAGTACTCATGGTGATTATTGGGAAACTAGTAGTGAGTACACACATGAGAGCACCTTAGTAGAAGTCGATTTGAGTGACACCTTTCTCTACTCTCTATTTGATTTGGATGATATGTATGTTATTGTAGAGAGTATGTCATTTAGTTTAGGTGTAGATCTCGGGAAAGGGAAGTGTTGTCGAGACCCATGTCTATGGCCACTTTTCCCATTTGACCCCGGTGCCAAATTTAGAAATGGTGATGTTGGTGCACCAAACTTGCTGCTTGGTCTACATGACAAGCAAAGTGGCACTCTTGATGTATCCTATACCCAAATCTTTTGTACATCTTTTATTAAGTTTTTAATATTCCTTTCAAAGGATTCTTGGTTATATTGCAAATATGTGCAACCTTGGCATGTTGAGATGATTTGTTATGCTAACCCTAACCCTCATGCCATGAGGAGTTTGCATTTGTTGGTCCTCTTTTCGGTTTTGCAAGGTTTGGATTCGAGGTCGAATCCTTTTCAAGAAGGGGAGGATGATACGGGACAAATGGCCATCTTATCTTTTGATGACATTTTTGGAGGCCAACACATAGAGACTCAAGACTTGGTCACCTCGAGAAAACAAGAACATGCATGGAGGACCCGTTTTGAGCCTAACTTAAAGCAATCTCGCGTGTGGAAGATTGCTTGGAGAATTGAAGGTTGAGGACTCATGGTTTTGGACCTTAATTAAGGGTATTTTGGACATTACACATGGTGTATTTACACACCATGGCCGCCCCTCTCATTAAGGGCAAAGTGGTCTTGTTATCTTCATTTGCAATGTATTATAAATAGGCCCCCTTAGTCTTATTTTCACTAGTTTTTTTGAATGATGAAGAATTGAAAGACATATTTTTCTCTCTTTGAGAGTGTAACACCATTAGTTGTAGGACTTGGAAAAGTCACCCTTAGCATAGGGCTTGGAAAAGCCAATATTGATCTTTGCTTGGAAACGGTAGATCTTGAGGCGAGTTCATTCCCTTGGTGGTCACCGTAAGAGTGTGGTTTTGATTGTTACATTCATTAGGGGTTAGTGTTGAAATACACTTGGTTCTTAATCTTGTAATAATCTTGGTCTCACTATCTATCTTTATTTTCTTGCAAATCGTGTATGTGTTGTGTAGTGGACTGTTTTGGGGTCTTCGTTGAATCCGAAACTTTCATTATTGTTGTTCATCTTGTTCATCACGTTTTGTCACTGTTTTGGTGTTAAAATATACTCTTGTATCTTGTATTCTTGTTGTTGGTAGCGAATCCGAGTGAGGTCTCCATCTTGGTCCTCGAATCCTTAAGATTAGAGGACTGATTTGGTGGTTGTTTCGTGCTTCCCTTGTATTTCCCGTATCAGAAAGAGACGTAGGCATCAATACCATCAAATTGAGCTTACCTATCTTTAAGGGTGAAAGTGACCCCGAGGCATACTTAGCATGGGAATCAGCTTGTAACAAAGTTTTTCAAGTTAATGATATCTCGGAAGAAAAGAAAAGTTGTTATGCCATAGCTCATTTTGTGGGTTATGCGTGTGGGAGTACGTCAAGAGTTTTGGTGATGAATTAGTTGATGGGCATCCACCACCTTGGTTTCGGTTAAGGTACTTGATGAGGCAATGGTACCTTCTTGAGAGTTATCGCCATGAATTACTTTCTAGATTATACAACTTGCGTCAAGGCAATAAAAGTGTGATGGCATATTATGATGAGTTTCAACAACTCATGTTGAAGCTTGATCATCGTGGGGAACAAATCATTCATGACATCATTCGGTTCAAGTGTGGGTTGAACAAAGAGATCTCCACTCATTTGACACTTCACAAATTTGATACCGTTGAAGGTATTTTCCAAGCGGCTCTTGAGATTGAAAGGGAGCTTAAAGAGAGATCGTCGCTCAAGGCAAGGGGACAATCCATCTCGGGTTGGCCTAGAAGCAAGGACGTGGTTCAATCCTCTTCTGGTTGGCCCAAAAACAAGGACCAACCCGCCACTACAAGGCTGCCCGAGCCCAAAACAGTCCACAAAATTCCTCTAAAACAAGAAGTTCACAAGTATCCAAACCCAAAAGGATTCCAATGTTTCAAGTGCCAAGGTTGGGGACATAAATCCAATGAATGTCCAAATCGACGCAACGTGATACTACGGGAAGGGAGATTATATTACCTTGGTGAGGAAGTGGGTCTTGAAAAAGAGGAGGATGAGGTCGAGCCTCAAGATGGAGAGGAAACTGGAAATAGGCCACTTGATGATGATGATAATGGTGAAGTTATTTACCCACAAGAAGGGGAGTGTGTTATTCCAAACTTTGTAGTTAGACGCGCTATGATTAGTAAGGCAATAGACGACCCTAGCCAAAGGGAAAATCTATTCCATACTAAATGCCTTGTAAAGGGGAATGTGTGCACTTTGGTGATTGATAATGGTAGTTGTGCGAATGTCGTTAGTGTCGCTATGGTGAACTTTCTGAAATTACCAACTATACTTCATACTAGACCTTACAAGTTGCAATGGTTGAACGAATGCGGTGAATTGAAGGTCATGAGGCAATGTGTGATACGGTTTAAGGTAGGGAACTACCAAGATGAAGTGCTTTGTGATGTGATACCAATGCAAGCATGTCATTTGTTGTTAGGTAGACCTTGGCAATATGATAGGTCTACCAAACATGATAGGAGGACCAACCGATATTCACTTGAGAAGGATGGTCGAAAGGTCACTCTTTATCCTCTTTTTCCATCACAAGTAAATGAATTACATCAAAAGATGAGGGAGTTGAAGGAGAAGGGAAAGAAACCCAAAAATGGTGAAAAGGAGGGGAAAACCGTGGGTGGGGCAGCAGGGATTTCCAGGACTGCCTCAACATCAAATGGGAAAGAAAACATGGTGATGTTGGCTAGAAAGAAGGAACTCTTCTTGGATTATGATGTGGACATGCCTATGCTTCTTTTGGCTCATTGTTTTAATACTAACCCCACTAATTTTTCTATTTCTTCTTTGATTTCTTGTGTGTTGCAGGATTATGAAGATGTATTTCCCAAATAACTTCCGCAAGGATTGCCCCCACTTCGGGGAATTGAGCATCAAATTGACTTTGTGCTGGGCTCACAATTGCTAAATAAGCCGGCTTACAGAAGCAACCCTACCAAAGAATTGCAGTGTCAAGTTGAGGAACTCCTCAACAAAGGTATATCAAGGAGAGCATGAGTCCGGGTGCGGTTCCTGTGCTACTGGTGCCTAAGAAAGACGGAACACGGCGTATGTGTGTGGACTGCCGAGCCATCAATAAGATTACGGTAAAATATTGTCACCCTATCCCTAGGTTAGATGATATGCTTGATGAATTGAATGGTTCGTATTTATTTTCTAAGATTGATTTAAGGAGTGGCTATCACCAAATAAGAATGCAACCCGGTGATGAATGGAAAACCGCCTTCAAGACTAAATTTGGTCTCTATGAATGAATGGTTATGCCATTCGGCCAAACAAATGCTCCAAGTACTTTCATGAGGCTAATGAATCATGTGATGAAGCCATTTATTGGAAAGTTTGTTGTTGTTTACTTTGATGATGTCTTGGTCTATAGTAAGTCAATTGATGAGCATGTGATGCATTTACAATGTGTGTTTGATGTCCTTAGAAAGGAAAGGTTGTATGCAAATCTGGAGAAGTGCTCTTTTGGTGTTAATGAAGTTGTTTTCTTGGGTTTTGTTGTTAGTTCAAGATGGGTCAAAGTGGATGAATCCAAGATAGATGCTATCAAAAATTGGCCAACCCCGCAAACCATTAGCGAAGTAAGAAGCTTCCACGGGTTAGCTAGTTTTTATAGAAGGTTTGTCAAAGGATTCAGCACCATAGCCGCTCATTTGACCGCGGTCATTCGAAGGGACCAACCCTTCAAGTGGGGTGAAGAGCAAGCTAAGGCTTTTGAAACCTTGAAAGCTATGCTCGTTTCCGCGCCTTTATTACAATTGCCCAACTTTGATAAGATATTCGAAGTTGAGTGCGATGCTAGTAAAGTAGGCATAGGGGCTGTTTTAATGCAAGATTTAAATCCCATTGCTTATTTTAATGAAAAGCTCAAAGGAGCAACTCTAAACTACTCCACGTACGATCTAGAGTTGTATGCCTTGATTCGAGCTTTGGCCACTTGGCAGCACTATTTGTGGCCCAAGGAGTTCGTGATCCGAACGGACCATGAATCCTTAAAGCATCTTCGGGCACAAGACAAGCTTAACAAGTGGCATGCAAGATGGATTGAGTTTCTTGAAACCTTCCCTTATGTTATTCAATACAAAAAGGGTAAGGACAATGTAGTAGCCGATGCTTTGTCTAGAAAACATGTTCTTGTGTCAACATTATCTTCTAAATTAATTGGTTTTGAGAGTTTGAAAGAATTGTATCCCGAGGACCCTCACTTTGCTCCTATCTTTAGGGAATGCGAAGAAATGGGTAGGGACAAGTGGGATTCGTCTAGGGGTTTAAATCCTTATGCCAAGTTTGATGGATACTTGTTTAAAGGTAGACGATTGTGTGTACCCTCCAGTTCTTGGAGAGAGTTATTTGTGAGGGAAGCACACAATGGCGGTCTAATGGGTCACTTTGGGATCGAAAAGACCCTTGGAATATTGGAGGAGCAATTCTATTGGCCAAAAATGCACAAGGATGTGGCCAAGATTTGTGGCCAATGCATAGATTGCAAAGGAGCCAAATCACGGTTCCTACCTCATGGGTTGTACACCCCGCTGCCCACTCCTTTACGCCCTTGGCTTGACATATCTATGGATTTCGTGTTAGGGTTTCCTAGGACTAGACGAGGTTGGGATAGTATCTTTGTTGTGGTCGATTAGTTTTCTAAGATGGCACACTTTATTCCTTGCTTTAAATGTGATGATGCACCTAGTGTGGCCTCTTTGTTTGTTGATAATGTTGTCAAGTTGCATGGTGTTCCGAGTACCATTGTGAGTGATAGGGACTCTAAGTTCCTAAGTCACTTTTGGAAATCCATGTGGGGTAGGCTTGGAACCAAGTTGTTATTCTCTACATCTTGCCACCCACAAACTGATGGTCAAACGGAAGTAGTAAATAGGACTTTGGGTGCTATGCTACGTTCCATGGTAAAAGAAAAATTGACTTCTTGGGAGGAACACCTACCATTGATTGAGTTTGCATATAACCGTGTCATACACTCAAGTACGGGAATGACTCCCTTTGAGTGCATATATGGCCTCAACCCCCTTACCTCTTTGGATTTAACTCCTTTGCCTAGTGATGTTATGATTAGCTTAGATGGAAGCAAGCGGGCAGATTCGATGAAAATGTTACATGAGAAGGTGCGGCTTCGACTTGAGAAGAAAAATCAAGACATTGCAAGGAGAGTCAACAAGGAGAGAAAGAAACTCATTCTTGATCCGAGAGATTGGGTGTGGGTTCACCTTAGAAAGGATAGGTTTCCGTCTCAAACAAAGTCCAAATTGATGCCAAGAGGCGATGGTCCATTCCAAGTACTTGAACGGATCAATGATAATGCCTACAAGATTGATCTTCCCCCGGAATACCAAGTGCACAACACTTTCAACGTGTGTGATCTTTCTCTAGTGGATGCGGTTGAGGATGACCAAATACTGAATTTGAGGTCAAATTCCTCTCAAGATAGAGAGGATGATACGGGTGTACAAAGCTGTCCAATACGTTCTCGACCATTCACACGAAGCCAAGCTCGGGAGTTACAAAAACTACAAGCCATATTCATGCAAATGGCTGCGTGTGAGTTGGTACTTGATCCGCCAAAGAGCTTCAACATTTTTAAGTGTGAAAATGAACCTTGAAGTGTAATAAACTACACTCTAAGGGCACCCCATGACAGAAGGGTAGGAAGGTCATTTTTCCTTCATTTGTGTGTAATATAAATAGATGCTATTAGGGTTCTTTTCAGAACTTAGTTCATTCTTCATATTTCACAACAACAAGTCTTGTAACATTGAATATTTCTCTCTCTCTTGTTCTTGAGAGTGGAACCTGAAATCTGTCCAACAAGTGTAGTTACACTTGTGTTGTTTCTTGGCTAGAAACTTGAGATCTTGAGGTTCATGAGTTCCTCTTGGTCTAAGTAAGAACTTGGTACTGAAATCTTTTGGTCTTAGGGTCCTATCTTCAAGTTAGGGTTCATAGATTCTAAGATATCTTTGTGTCAAGTTACTATCTTTCATTTTGTACTCTTGAAACTTTGTAGTAACTTAGTGAAGCCGTGTGGGGCTGATTTTCGATTCACTATAGTTACTACCATTTGTTGTTCTTGTTGTTAACATTGTACTCTTGTAATCTATCATCTTGTGTTGTTGAACCATTGTTTAATGTTATTGTTATCTTCTTGTTCTCCTTGTGTAGCTACTGTTTTGGTGTTGGTATTTCTTTAAAATTTCGTGATTGTTGTTGTCTTCACATATTGGAGTTGTTATCTTCAAGCTCTCGGAATTGTAGTGTGTTTGGATTGATTTTGTGGCAGATTTGATACGCTCCAAGTTAGTAGTGTATCACTTTAGCCCTGGTGAGACTTGTCGTTTACTTTACCCCTTATAGGACTTTCTCTTTATTATTTATATTAATATGGATATTATGATGATAATCAGCAAGACTAAAAGTTATTATGATGATATGATGCTACCCGACAAGGCCGGAGGATATTATAATGATATGATGATACCCGGAAAGGCCGGAGGATATTATGATGATATGATTATACCCAGCGAGCTCAGAGGATATAAAGATAATATGATGATACCTGGTAAGGCTGGAGGATACTATGATGATATGATGATACTCGAAAAAGTCAGAGTATTCTATGATGGTATGATGATACCTGGCAAAGGAAAGAGGATGATTATGATGATATATATACCCGACAAGTCCAGAGAATGATTATTGATGTTCCTAGGAGTAAATCTACCAATTTTTGTCCTGCTAGACCTATTTATGGAAACTATATGCTATTTATGCTCATCTGTAGTTGGGTATAATGTTGATATTTGAGATATTGATTATAGTTTTCTAGTGATCAAGGTATAAAGTGGTATAGTTGTTGATTTAAGGTTGAAAAGATGATTAGTGGCAAATATAAATTAAGAGATTAACTATGACTTATGGATTGTTGAACCTTAGCAATAATATAGACTAGTGGTATTGACGTCTAGTAATTATGTTGATTAAGCTATTATGGTGTTTACTATAAATAAAGACTTATAGCAATGATGATTAGTTGATAGTAATGTTTAGTTGATAATGATGACTAATTGTCAAACTAGGATTTGTGGATTAGTGATGCTAGTTACTAAATAATGTTTAGTCAATAAATTGAATAATGAATAATTGGTGATTAGTGGTTGTTGGATCAATGGTGATTAGTGAGTTTGTGATGGCTAGAAATAAATATTGGCTAGTTGATAAATATGGCTTAGTAATGAATTTTGGCTATGCGTTAGTTACTAACTAATTGGTGAAGAATGACTAGTTGTCGACCTCTGAATAGTGATTACATGGTAAATAGTGTATAAATAATAATTAGAGGGTATATAATGACTAGTGAGCAATTGGATTAGCAAATCAGCATTGGCTAACTAACAAGGAACTATTAGTGTGTATCGAGGATATAGTTGTCTAAATGATGGTATTGTTATGATTATGCATACATTGTCATATGCTGTTTAATTATGAATGTTGATGATAATTCATGAAGGTTGGTGAACTTCTGATTGATGATAATTATGGCATATTGATAAATTGACTGACTGATGGTAAGCGTGGAATGACGGTTGATTAACAACGGAATTTGGATATATTATTGATTAGATTCATTTACATTTCTCTTGGGTGTAATCTCTAGTGGTATGGGACGCTATGATAAGTCCTTTAGTTTATGCACAACTTGGCGTATAGAATCCAACTTTGTACTTGTAATTGCTTGTGTTAATGCCTTATGTTATATTGTTATTCCGATATTTGTTACTTGTTATGTACAGCGATATCGACATGTGTGGATGCCTTACGTAATATTGCTATTCCAATAATTATTACTTGTTATGTACGTCAATATTGGAATGTGTTGATGCCTTATGTTATAATGTTATTTCTTTTTGGTTACTTAATATATACAGTGATGATGGAGATAATTTAGGTTCGATTCTTTACCTTGACTTAGTTATGATTATCTTGCATTATATCATTTCAATATCATGACTTAGCTAAGTCAACCGATGATGCCTACTGAGTACCCGTTGTTTGGTACTCATACTACACTTCTGTAGCTTATAGATCACAGTACGGGTTATCACCACTGATATGTGTGTGTTGTGTAGAGTAACCATGGTTCAAAGACTTAGGCTGAGCTCCTAACATTTTGAGTATTACCTCTCTCTCTTATATATTACACTAGTCTTTATGTTGTATTAGGAGATAAGTTATATCAGTGTACTCAGTTGACTTAACTTTGTATTCGTGTATTATTAACAGCTCTTGTACTGATACCACCAGGTTTTTGGATTATATTTTGTAATTGCTTCTTTATTTCATCTATTTTGTAATTCTTTTCCTATATATTTGGTAGCCCATTAATATCCATTTCAAACAACAGGGTTTGCCTACCTACTAGTGGGATATAGTAGGCACCATCATGACCTAAGAAATTTAGCCGTGACAATATTTGAAGTACTTGTAAGGATCACAACACAAATTCACAGGTTGAGGAAAGCACAATTTCAATACATAACAACACTAGCATTATGGCTATAAATAAGCAGGAAAATAGTAGCAATACAAAGAAAAATAATGATGCAGAAATATCCCAACATGGGGAGTCTTCAAAAGATTGGATCACAAAATCTCTTCGTAAAATAAAATGATGCACATGTTCTTGAAAAACCTGCACAACAATACACCATAATAGATCAAAAACATGTCAAAGAAAATGGGGGAAAATAGAAGAGCAATTCTATTAAGGATAGTTTTATAAGTTTAGATATAGATAAAGGGAAAAATAAAGATTCCAGAAAAATCAATAATCAACAATAGGAGTTCACCTTTAGTAACACAGATAAAGTATATAGTTCAACAAATAATGAAGTTGGGAGCAGTAAAGAATCAGTGGTGATACGGGACAAATGGCCATCTTATCTTTTGATGACATTTTTGGAGGCCAACACATAGAGACTCAAGACTTGGTCACCTCGAGAAAACAAGAACATGCATGGAGGACCCGTTTTGAGCATAACTTAAAGCAATCTCGCGTGTGGAAGATTTCTTGGAGAATTTAAGGTTGAGGACTCACGATTTTGGACCTTAATTAAGGGTATTTTGGACATTACACATGGTGTATTTACACACCATGGCCGCCCCTCTCATTAAGGGCAAAGTGGTCTTGTTATCTTCATTTGTAATATATTATAAATAGGCCCCCTTAGTCTTATTTTCACTAGATTTTGAAGGATGAAGAATTGAAAGACATAACTTCTCTCTTTGAGAGTGTAACACCCTTAGTTGTAGGACTTGGAAAAGTCATCTTTAGCATAGGGCTTGGAAAAGCCAATATTGATCTTTGCTTGGAAACGGTAGATCTTGAGGCGAGTTCAATCCCTTGGTGGTCACCGTAAGAGTGTGGTTTTGATTGTTACATTCATTAGGGGTTAGTGTTGAAATACACTTGGTTCTTAATCTTGTAATAATCTTGGTCTCACTATCTATCTTTATTTTTCTTGCAAATCGTGTATGTGTTGTGTAGTGGACTGTTTTGGGGTCTTCGTTGAATCCGAAACTTGTATTATTGTTGTTCATCTTGTTCATCACGTTTTGTAACTGTTTTGGTGTTAAAATATACTCTTGTATCTTGTATTCTTGTTGTTGGTAGCGAATCCGAGTGAGGTCTCCATCTTGGTCCTCGAATCCTTAAGATTAGTGGACTGATTTGGTGTTTGTTTCGTGCTTCCCTTGTCAATCCCGTATCATTTGGTATCAAAGCATGGCTTGATATTGTTCCTACAAGATCAATCTTGGGCTTGCTTGTTAGAAAATTCAAAAAAAAAAAAAAAATCAAAAAGAAGCAAATCTGTCCATTTTGTGTTCTTGGCCGAAATTGTGTTGTTGTTGTGTCTTGGCCGAGATTTTTACTTGTTTTGTTGTTTCTAATGTTAGTTTTCTTCATCTCTAACACTCTTTAGTCTAAATCTAAGTTTGAGCTTACATTGTTGGTGTTGTTTACGTGAACTTGGACTTGGCCGATTTATTGTTGAACATTGTTGTGGTGGGCTGTTTTGGCCTTGTGGCTTTCATCTTGTTGTTGTTATAAGCTTGGCCACGTGATATTGTTGTTAATTGGTGGATTGAGAACCATTTTGTTGAAGGTGTAGTTGTCTTGGCCAAGTGTTGGAGATATTGTTATTGTGGAATTTGGGAGTGGCCGTGTGAAAATTGTTGGTGTTCTTGGAGATTATTGTTGTAGTTCTTGGTGTTGTTGTTGTTGTTCTTGATGTTCATCACCACCTTCATATATTGTTGAAGATAAAGTGAATGTTAAATCTAAAAAGTTGAAGGAAAAAGGGTGTATTATTTGTTAGTCTTGAAAGACACTACAACCAACAAAGACCTATCAATCAAGTCTCAACCACTTTCCAACACTTTTCCATGATTTAAGGATCCATGTTTTAAGGAGAAGTACAATAAAGTCAAGTCTTGAAAACTTGAAATTGAAAAGGGCTCCAAGACTTGTTTGAATTTCCCTCCTTAAACAAATTCCACCAAAGTCCAAATTGAAAAATTGACCAAGACTTGAAATTGGACAACAAAAGTTGTGTGGGACCGAAACCAATACGTGACTGCCATGTCATCACTGCTACTGTTCACGCAATATTTCCGAGCTCAAAATTTTAGATTCTTAGTTTCATCTTATTGTTTCATTAGTTTCATGTCTTGATTCTAGAATTAATTAACAACTAGTAATCACCTACTTAGTTGTAGATTAATTATTGAATCCGTTTCTTCGTGTCTTCGTTGTTTGTGTGCTTTTCTCATTTTTTAACTCGTAGTAACTTCTTTGTTTCAAGTTTGTAAGTGAATTTTATTTTTGTGTCTTGAGTCGATCAAACAAGAATCTATTCCGGCCACCAAGTAGAATTGACATCCTATTGACTACCGGAGTATAAACAACCTTTCAATATTTGCCGCTCTAATTGTGAGAATCACAAAGGTGAGTGAATACGAGTGTTAGTGAGAAGTTGTTACTACTAATCTTGTTTGTTCATTTTGTAGGTTTAAAAGGTGATAAAAGGGGAATATGTCTTCGATAACCGGGGATTATTGTGACTACAACATGGGAGACTATGATTGTAGTGAAGGGTTTTATGGCTACGAAGTTGAGGGAGATTGCGGAGGCTATGAAAATAGCCATGATCGAGACTTGGGCAGATTTGAAAGTTACTGTTTAAAGGGAGAAAATGAGGTGAATGAAGTGCCTAGTGCTTATGGTAACTTTGGAGATGATGTAGGACCTCGTGATGGATCTTATGATGATGTTGGGGCATGTGAGGAGTCTTACACTTCTTACTCCGAACCTAGATTTGGTGTTAGGTATAACCCTTTTGTTTGCAAAGCTTATGAGAGCTATGATGAGGGTACACGTGAGGAGTATGAAGATCCATATTCTCCACCTTGTAGTACTTCTTATCAAAGTCGATATAGTGTGAATGGTTATACTAGCTCTAGTGGAGGTTGTCCAATGAGAAGAAGAGGGTATGCATCTCCAAAACTAAGGGGTACTCGTATGCCTTACAATGTAGATCCAAGAAGGAGTGTACACTCCGGAAAGGTGACCATGTGTGGGATACCGGGCTGCCTCATTGAGCTAAATGATAGGTACCATAGAAACTACATCGTTCCATCCATGGTTGACTACTTGGGGTTGTTTCGTGAGCCTTTACTTGTTCCATACTTCTTGGACGGGTTTAAGGTTACCGAGAGGGTCAAGGTTGTCTTCTCCCAATTTGAATACCATAAGGAGGTGTGGTGCGATATTCTTTCATTGACATACGGTCATGTATGCTTAGGTGCCAATTGGTTTGCACAACATAGAGTTCCAAACGTGCAAAATTGGCCAAATATTATAAGAGACCAGTGGGGGAATCGCCTCGTGACTTACTTGCTGCCTAAGCCACGAAGAGAAATGCCTACCTACTCCAATCCGAATTATTATGAGAGACAAAAGATTGAGAGGAGTAAGGGAGTGCAGGGTGGTAATCCGAGAGTGGAAAAAGGAGAGGTTGTGTGGAGCAAAGTAAGAGGATTACCCCCAAACTATGCTAACATTGGTTGTCCTTCTATTTCTAAGGACATTTGTGTAGGTACCAACATGGCAAGCGAAGAAGAACAATGCCAAAAGGAAGTTGCTGCCCAAACTTTTGGAGGACCTTCACACCATGACAAAGAAGAATCTACTCAAGGACTTCAAGGTAAAATGGCAAACTCTTACACTTTTGTACATGTGAATGATAATTGTGTGGCTAGTAGCCCATTGAGTGTGAGTTGTAGCTTGCCTATATGTGAGTGTATTGTTTCTTTGCCACTTGATGATGATGTACATGTTGTGAGTGTGGATACACTAGTTGATCCTATTATGACCGAATAGACTCTTCTTGTAAGATCGATTTATGTCCACCTAGTGTTGAAACCATTATGTTGAATGAAAGTACGTTATCTTCTGAAATTTGTGTTGATCAACTTATGTGTGAAAATTACCCACCACTTGAGGATGTGTATGATGTAATTAATGAACCTCAAGTATGTGATGATGTTGAAAATGTTGATCAAAGTGAGAATGAACCCGAGAGCTCTTCTTGGGGTAATGTTGTGTTTGAAACATCCTTGAAACTTGATGTTGATCATTTAGAGAGTGAGGAACTTTCTTGTTCCAAATCTGTCCGTGAGGTAGATCACACTCTTTTTATGTATAATGTCTTGTTTGAAGATGATTTAAACACTCCTAATGAACCTAGTGGTGAAAATGATGGTATAGCTTGCCTTGGAAGCTATAGCCTATATGCTAACCCACTATGGTGTGACAACATTCCTCCTAGAGAGGGAAATCTCTTCTTGGAAGATGAGAGAACTCTTAAGGGTAAGGAATGTGTAGTTGCGGAAGCTACTTCTTCTTCTACTTTGTGTGATTTCATTATTGAGAGTACTCATGGTGATTATTGGGAAACTAATAGTGAGTACACACATGAGAGCACCTTAGTAGAAGCCGATTTGAGTGATACCTTTCTCTACTCTCTATTTGCTTTGGATGATATGTATGTTATTGTAGAAAGTATGTCATTTAGTTTGGGTGTAGACCACGGGAAAGGGAAGTGTTGTCGAGAACCGTGTCTATGGCCACTTTTCCCATTTGACCCCGGTGCCAAATTTAGAAATGGTGATGCTGGTGCACCAAACTTGCTGCTTGGTCTACATGACAAGCAAAGTGTCACTCTTGATGTATCCTATAACCAAATCCTTTGTACATCTTTTATTGAGTTTTTAATATTCCTTTCAAAGGATTCTTGGTTATATTGCAAATATGTGCAACCTTGGCATGTTGAGATGATTTGTTATGCTAACCCTAACCCTCATGCCATGAGGAGTTTGCATTTGTTGGTCCTCTTTTCGGTTTTGCAAGGTTTGGATTCGAGGTCGAATCCTTTTCAAGAAGGGGAGGATGATACGGGACAAATGGCCATCTTATCTTTTGATGACATTTTTGGAGGCCAACACATAGAGACTCAAGACTTGGTCACCTCGAGAAAACAAGAACATGCATGGAGGACCCGTTTTGAGCATAACTTAAAGCAATCTCGCGTGTGGAAGATTGCTTGGAGAATTTAAGGTTGAGGACTCACGGTTTTGGACCTTAATTAAGGGTATTTTGGACATTACACATGGTGTATTTACACACCATGGCCGCCCCTCTCATTAAGGGCAAAGTGGTCTTGTTATCTTCATTTGTAATATATTATAAATAGGCCCCCTTAGTCTTATTTTCACTAGATTTTGAAGGATGAAGAATTGAAAGACATAACTTCTCTCTTTGAGAGTGTAAGACCCTTAGTTGTAGGACTTGGAAAAGTCATCTTTAGCATAGGGCTTGGAAAAGCCAATATTGATCTTTGCTTGGAAACGGTAGATCTTGAGGCGAGTTCAATCCCTTGGTGGTCACCGTAAGAGTGTGGTTTTGATTGTTACATTCATTAGGGGTTAGTGTTGAAATACACTTGGTTCTTAATCTTGTAATAATCTTGGTCTCACTATCTATCTTTATTTTTCTTGCAAATCGTGTATGTGTTGTGTAGTGGACTGTTTTGGGGTCTTCGTTGAATCCGAAACTTGTATTATTGTTGTTCATCTTGTTCATCACGTTTTGTAACTGTTTTGTTGTTAAAATATACTCTTGTATCTTGTATTCTTGTTGTTGGTAGCGAATCCGAGTGAGGTCTCCATCTTGGTCCTCGAATCCTTAAGATTAGTGGACTGATTTGGTGTTTGTTTCGTGCTTCCCTTGTCAATCCCGTATCAAGTGGGGATTGTTGCAATCCAATAAAAGTAGTTTGATTTGGCACTTATGTTGGTATCTAATGTAGTTTGAATAGATGAATACCAATTAATTCAAATGGAGCCTCATAATTCAGTTTTACATGACATCATGACCTATAATTTAGTATAAGTGAAGAGTATTGAATCAGATGAGGACCAAATTGCAAAAGGTATTATTCAAGGCGAGGAACTAGAAGAGATATGAGATTATGTTGATACAAGAATTCCAAGGAACACAAGAATTGGCTCAAAACAGTCCACAAATCAAGAGGAATCCGAGGACCCCTCTTAGAGCTAGTTTCGGCCAACAACAACAACACAAGTATCACGAGTTGACAAGGTGTTTTAACACCAAAACAGCAGCAATACAACAAGAACAAGATGAACACAATGAACACAAGATTCGGATTCAACAAGAACAAACGATTACAAGATACAAACACTAACACAATTGCAAGAAGGGTAAAGATAGACAGTGAGACATAGATTATTACAAAGATTAGGAACTAAAGAGTATATCAAACTCAAAAACCCCTAATGAATGTAACAACAACACCACACTCTTACGGTGACCACCAAGGGAATGAACTCGCCTCAAGATCTACCGTTTCCAAGCAAGAATCAATATTGGCTTTTCCAAGCCCTATGCTAAAGATGACTTTTCCAAGTCCTACCACTAAGTGGGTACACTCTCAAAAGAGAGAAGATATTTCCTTTCAATACTTCATCTTTCTAAAATCTGAAAACTAATGAAAATAAGACTAAGGGGGCCTTTTTATAGTGTATTACAAAGAAGACAAAAGACCACTTTGCCCTTAATGAGAGGGGCGGCCATGGTGTGTAAATACACCATGTGTAATGTCCAAAATACCCTTAATTAGGGTCCAAAACCGTGAGTCCTCAACCTTAAATTCTCCAAGCAATCTTCCACACGCGAGATTGCTTTAAGTAGCACTCAAAACGGGTCCTCCATGCATGTTCTTGTTTTCCCGAGGTGACCAAGTCTTGAGTCTCTATGTGTTGGCCTCCAACAATGTCATCAAAAGATAAGATGGCCATTTGTCCCGTATCATCCTCCCCTTCTTGAAAAGGATTCGACCTCGAATCCAAACCTTGCAAAACCGAAGAGAGGACAAACAAATACAAATTCCTCATGGCATGAGGGTTAGGGTTAGCATTACAAATCATCTCAACATGCCAAGGTTGCACATATTTGCAATATAACCAAGAATCCTTTGAAATGAATATTAAAAACTCAATAAAAGATGTGCAAAGGATTTGGTTATAGGATACATCAAAAGTAACACTTTGCTTGTCATGTTGACCAAGCAACAAGTTTGGTGCACCAACATCACCATTTCTAAATTTGGCACCGGGGTCAAATGGGAAAAGTGGCCATAGACACGGGTCTCGACAACACTTCCCTTTCCCGTGGTCTACACCTAAACTAAATGACATACTCTCTACAATAACATACATATCATCCAAATCAAATAGAGAGTAGAGAAAGGTATCACTCAAATCGACTTCTACTAGGGTGCTCTCATGTGTGTACTCACTACTAGTTTCCCAATAATCACTATGAGTACTCTCAACAAAGAAATCACACAAAGTAGAAGAAGGAGTAGCTTCCGCAACTACACATTCCTTACCCTTAAGAGTACTCTCATCTTCCAAGAAGAGATTTCCCTCTTTAGGAGGAATGTTGTCACACCATAGTGGGTTAGCATATAGGCTATAGCTTCCAAGGCAAGCTATACCGTCATTTTCACCACTAGGTTCATTAGAAGTGTTTAAATCATCTTCAAACAAGACATTACACCTAAAGAGAGTGTGATCTACCTCCCGGACAGATTTGGAATAAGCAAGTTCCTCGCACTCTAAATGATCAATATCAAGTTTCAAGGATGTTCCAAACACAAGATTACCCCAAGAAGAGATCTCGGGTTCACCCCCACTTTGTTGACCAACATTTTTAAATACTTCACTCACTTGAGTCCTATTAAGCACATCACACACATACTCAAGTGGGGAACAATTTTCACCAACAAGTTGATCAACACCAATTACACAAGACGATGTACTTCCGTTCAACATATAAGCTTCAACACTAGGTGGACATAAATTGATCTTACAAGAAGAGTCAATTTCGTCATCAATAGGATCAACTAGTGTATCCAAACTCTCAATATGTACATCATCAACAAGAGGCAAGGAATCATTAGACTCATAAATAAGTAAGCTACTACTCACACTCAATGGCTTACTAGCCACACAATCGTCATTCACATGCACTAAAGTGTAAGAGTTAGCTATTTTACCTTTAAGATCTTGAGTAGACTCTTCCTTGCCGTGAGGTGAAGGTCCTCCACAAGCTTGGGCAGCAACTTCCTTTTGGCATTGTTCGCCTTCGCTTGCCATGTTGGTACCTACACAAATGTCCTTAGAAATGGAAGGACAACCAATGTTAGCACGGTTTGGTGGTAATCCCCTCACTTCGCTCAACACAACCTCTCCTTTTTCCACTCTCGGATTACCACCTTTCACTCCCTTACTCCTCTCAATCTTTTGTCTCTCATAATAATTTGAATTGGAGTAGGTAGGAACTTCTTTTTGCGGCCCGGGCAGAATGTACGTCTCGAGGCAATTTCCCCATCGGTCTCTTACAATATTAGGCCAATTTTTCACGTTAGGAACTTGATGTCGTGCAAACCAATCGGCACCCAAGCTCATATGACCGTAGGTTAAGGAGAAAACATCGCACCACACCTCCTCATGGTAATCAAATTGGGAGAAGACAACTTTTACCCTCTCGGTAACCTTGAACTCGCCCAAGTAGTATGGAACAAGTAAAGGTTCTCGCAATAACCCCAAGTGATCAACCATGGACGGAAAAATGTAGTTTCCATAGTACCTATCATTCAACACCATAAGGCAGCCCGGTATCCCACAAATAGTCACCTTTCCGGAGTGTACACTCCTTCTTGGATCTACATTGTAAGGCATACGAGTACCCCTTAGTTTTGGAGATGCATATCCTCTTCCTCTCATTGGACAACCTCCGCTAGAGCTAGTATAACCATTCACACTATATCGACTTTGATAAGAAGTACTACAAGGGGGAGAATATGGATCTTCATACTCCTCACGTGTACCCTCATCATAGCTCTCATAAGCTTTGCAAACAAAAGGGTTATACCTAACACCAAATCTAGGTTCGGAGTAAGAAGTGTAAGACTCCTCACATGCCCCAACATCATCACAAGATCCATCACTAGGCCCTACATCATCTCCAAAGTTACCATAAGCACTAGGCACTTCATTCACCTCATTTTCTCCCTTAAAACAGTAACTTTCAAATCTGCCCAAGTCTCGAGTATGGCTATTTTCATAGCCTCCGCAATCTCCCTCAACTTCGTAGCCATAAAACCCTTCACTACAATCATAGTCTCCCAAGTTGTAGTCACAATAATCCCCGGCTATCGAAGACATGTTCCCCTTATATCACCCTTTAAACCTACAAAATGAACAAACAAGATTAGTAGTAAAGCTCCTCACCAACACTCGTATACACTCACCTTTGTGATCCTCACAATTGGAGCGGCGAATATTGAAAGTTGCTTATACTCCGGTAGTCAATAGGATGTCCATTCTACTTGGCGGCCGGAATAGATTCTTGTTTGATCGACTCAAGACACAAAAATAAAATTCACTTATGAACTTGAAACAAAGAAGTTACTACGAGTTAAAAATGAGAAAAGCACACAAACAACGAAGACACGAAGAAACGGATTCAATAATTAATCTACAACTAAGTAGGTGATTACTAGTTGTTAATTAATTCTAGAATCAAGACATGAAACTAATGAAACTATAAGATGAAACTAAGAATCTAAAATTTTGAGCTCGGAAATATTGCGTGAACAGTAGCAGTGATGACATGGCAGTCACGTATTGGTTTCGGTCCCACACAACTTTTGTTGTCCAATTTCAAGTCTTGGTCAATTTTTCAATTTGGACTTTGGTGGAATTTGTTTAAGGAGGGAAATTCAAACAAGTCTTGGAGCCCTTTTCAATTTCAAGTTTTCAAGACTTGACTTTATTGTACTTCTCCTTAAAACATGGATCCGTAAATCATGGAAAAGTGTTGGAAAGTGGTTGAGACTTGATTGATAGGTCTTTGTTGGTTGTAGTGTCTTTCAAGACTAGCAAATAATACACCTTTTTCCTTCAACTTTTTGGATTTAGCATTCACTTTATCTTCAACAATATATGAAGGTGGTGATGAACATCAAGAACAACAACAACAACAACAAGAACTACAACAATAATCTTCAAGAACACCAACAATTTTTCACACGGCCAACTCCAATTCCACAATAACAATATCTCCAACACTTGGCCAAGACAACCACAACTTCAACAAAATGGTTTTCAATCCACCAATTAACAACAATATCACGTGGCCAAGCTTATAACAACAACAAGATGAAAACCACAAGGCCAAAACAGTTCACCACAACAAGGTCAACAATCTCACGGCTAAGACCACAAGGATAGCAACAACAATCGACTAAGTCCCCTTTGTTTTGTGTTTTCGATTTTACAAATGGTGAAAGGTGTGATGAACAACAAGAATACAACAACAACCTTTCAAGATCTACAACACCACCACAACACAAGGCCTTCAACTCGGTCAAGGCTAGAACAACAACAACATCCAATCGGCCACACTTGTTCACAACAATAATATTAACAATTCAAGCTCAAGTTTGGATCGACTCAAAGTGTTAGTGAGGAACAAAACTAACACTACAAACACACAAGACAAGTAAAATACTCCTAGACCTAGACTCAAGAACAAATCTCGGCCAAGAACACCACAAGAACACAATTTCGGCCAAGACAACAACAATGGACAGATTGCAATTTTCTGAAATTTTCAGATTTCAACTTTTTTTTTTTTTTTTTTTTTTTTTTTGTAGTTTTCAAGTCTCAAGCCCAAGATTGATCTTGTTAGAACAAAATCAAAGATGGCTTTGATACCAAATGATACAAGAATTCCAAGGAACACAAGAATTGGCTCAAAACAGTCCACAAATCAAGAGGAATCCGAGGACCCCTCTTAGAGCTAGTTTCGGCCAACAACAACAACACAAGTATCACGAGTTGACAAGGTGTTTTAACACCAAAACAGCAGCAATACAACAAGAACAAGATGAACACAATGAACACAAGATTCGGATTCAACAAGAACAAACGATTACAAGATACAAACACTAACACAATTGCAAGAAGGGTAAAGATAGACAGTGAGACATAGATTATTACAAAGATTAGGAACTAAAGAGTATATCAAACTCAAAAACCCCTAATGAATGTAACAACAACACCACACTCTTACGGTGACCACCAAGGGAATGAACTCGCCTCAAGATCTACCGTTTCCAAGCAAGAATCAATATTGGCTTTTCCAAGCCCTATGCTAAAGATGACTTTTCCAAGTCCTACCACTAAGTGGGTACACTCTCAAAAGAGAGAAGATATTTCCTTTCAATACTTCATCTTTCTAAAATCTGAAAACTAATGAAAATAAGACTAAGGGGGCCTTTTTATAGTGTATTACAAAGAAGACAAAAGACCACTTTGCCCTTAATGAGAGGGGCGGCCATGGTGTGTAAATACACCATGTGTAATGTCCAAAATACCCTTAATTAGGGTCCAAAACCGTGAGTCCTCAACCTTAAATTCTCCAAGCAATCTTCCACACGCGAGATTGCTTTAAGTAGCACTCAAAACGGGTCCTCCATGCATGTTCTTGTTTTCCCGAGGTGACCAAGTCTTGAGTCTCTATGTGTTGGCCTCCAACAATGTCATCAAAAGATAAGATGGCCATTTGTCCCGTATCATATGTCCTACTTAAAGTATATTTATCACAAAAGCTTTTGAATTGTACTAGAAAGGGGAATGAGCAGGGTAATGAAGAAAAATCTCAACCCACCAAAGTACAACCAAAGAGATTTAAATCAGTGTCTAATAAATGATGAAGGCTCTCATATGGAATATTAGGTCTACAAAATATCAACAAGCTTTTCATAGAGTTCAAATGCTTTATAATTTCCATAAGTTCACTTTTTATTAGACTATTTAAACCTTTGCAAAATTCTACACATATTTACAAATAAAAGAAAAGAGCGAGGATGTCAGTGGCTACTTCTAATTTTAATGGTAAAATTTGTTTTATTACAAACTATGATTTTACTACTACTGTAGTGAAGGATACTGAGCAGAAACTGACATTACAATTACAACATCAAAGCCAGGCTCTGATATACCAGTAATCGCCAACACATTCGATGATTTTAACTATGAATAAGTATAAGTTATTAAGCCACTTTTGGTAGGTTTGATAGTTTTTTAGTCTATAGTGAAGGAAAATATGCTAAGGAAAGACAGGAGATAACTTATGCTAAAAAAACCAAGTAGATGAGAATTTAGACAGGCAGTAAAACCTTGGACAGACCACTGCCCTCGTCAATCTAAAACAAAATGTCCTAGTTCAAGAATTTAAGTAATAGAGAAACTGATGGGACATTGTACCTTTGATAGAATGTCACCTAGAGCATCCACCTTAAGAAGAATAAACCAAGTTAAGATTCTAAGTGATAAAAATGGATGGACCATCAGTGACTCGATAGAACATTACCCAAGCCGTGGAGCTTATGTAGAATATTAACATATTTACTAGATAGCCACCAAGGAAAATAAATGGGCAGCCGCCTAGTGGATGGGAAATTGTAAAACCCCACAAAATTTAATGAATTTATTTTTGACCCTCATGTGTGAGTAATATCAATTTTTAACTTAAATTATGATTAGAGATGTTAAAAGGATGTTTTGGGAAAGTTTTTGAATTTTTGGAATGGGTTCAGAGCTATTTTGGGACAGTGAGGCAAAAAGCCTCCACGTTATTGGCATGTCACGCTACTTAGCCTTTGCGATAAGGGTATGGAACAGATTCATATTGCTCATCCTTAGCTCAAATTTTATATTGTGGCACTTATTTAATCATTATTCTCGTAATTTTAGTTTATGGATTTGAAAATTATGTTGAGGGCTTTTGAGGGTTATTACTTGAATTGAATTTTTCATGATTTAAATATGTTGTTTATACTTTAATTGATGGTTTTTGAGGATGATTGGATGCATTGTTATGAGAATTGAAATGGTGAACATGGGTTTCCACCAAATTGATGAACATTTTACTTGATAATGACATTAACCTCAACCCAGTTGTATGACTTTGGTTTTGAATATGAAATTTGCTTTATTTAACTTACCTTTGGAACACTGCATTGCATTAAAGGAAAATGGATAAGAAATAGTTTTGTAATTCCCTTGCTGGCCATGGTTTTGGATTTTAAATAGAACTTGAGAGTCTAATGGTTATATGGACTAGATTGGCACAATTGAATTAGCTTGCAAGAATATTGGTATAATGATAAAAAGTTGGTAAATTCCTTTATAAAGACTATTGGGTTAATGGTTGGGTTTATGTACAAACTGTTTTAATTTGGGCTTAAAGGGAATTGTGTAGCTCACCTTGAAAGTCTACTCCCAGGGGAACCAATACTAGAAACCACATTTATCAATGTGGTGTCTATATGACCATGTGTATGGATACACACTATATTTTGGATACACATTATATTTTGGATGGCTATCTCTTGGTATATTTAACCTTTCCTCGATTCGTGTGGCTAACATGCACTGAGGCCTTTCCAGTAGGGGGAACTGGAACCATATAGCCCATGGGTGCCTTTAGGATAGAGCAAATTTTACAGTTTAGGATGATTGTTTAAACTCTCATGATCACAACCCTTGTACCTATCCCAACATCCTATATATGTATATATAAATATTATGCATGTGGTTTTGATTGTTTTTTTACAGTGGCATTATTTTATCCCTTTCCCCTGAGTTACATAACAATGCTCGCACTACTAACCGTCCATGAATGTTGCATCATTTTATGATGTAGGGTCTGAGGTCCTCTTTATTGCTTCTATGTAGTGTTAGGTGATTTGGTACTCCTGTTGATCTGCTGTAAAGTAGTGAGCCTCCATCTTTCAGAAGGCCCGATTATTCCACTTGTTTTTTTTTTTTAGTATCCCTTTTTGGATTCGTTTTGGTCATAGTTGGGGGCATGTCCTGGCTTAGTTGGTATTCTAGTTTAGAGGGTTTTGTGGACAGTATTGGGATGTTTTGGGTTGTTTGTTTGACTCTTAGATTTTCTTTTGTTTTATCTATTTTTATTACTATTTTAGTTGGCTTCTATTTTCCATTTATGGTGTTTTTGAGCTAAGGCCAAATGGGTAGTCTCTAGCCCTCGGTGGGCTTGAGATACCCATCATGGCTAGGCCCTAGTTCAGGTCATGATAATCTTGGTATAGATCACGGTTTAGGTTTGCTGGGAATTCATAAAACTGTGTTGAGTTTTATTTTATGGGTGTGAAGTGCACCACACTTATATGGGGGAGGATACGAAGCATTTAGGAATTTTTCCTTTCTTGTGTCGCGTAGAGTCTCTGAGCCTGACTGTACTGCTTCACGTAGGGTCCCATCTATCCCAACTAGTCCTTCTCAAGCTTTTTGGACTGGTGATACTCACGCTTAGACATTCTAGGGAGATTTCTCTAATATGGAGTCCCGTCAGTATATTCATGTGTTTTCCCAATGGATAGCATCGTAGTCTCATCAGTTTGATCATGTTGGTTATGTTGTTAGTTAATCTGAGGTCACTCGAGTAGGACAGGATAGATGTTGAATCCCCTAACCTTTAGAAGCTCTAAGATTGAGAAGGATCCCCAAGGGTTTATTGATGAGATGGATAAGATTTTCAAGGTGATGGATGCTACTAATTCTTAAGGTGTAAAGTTTGTTGTCTATCAGTTGAAAGATGTGGCTTGCCAGTGGTATGGGGAGTGGGAAGCAGTGAGAGGTGATAATGCTAAGCGGGCGATATGGGATGAGTTTTCACGTGTTTTTCTAGATTACTTCTTTCCTCAAGAGTTAAGGAAAGCAAAGGCAAAAGAATTTGTGAATTTAAAGAATGGTATGATGAGTGTTAAGGAGTATGCCTTGAAATTCCAGCAGCTATCACTCTATGCTCCAGAGTTAGTAGTCAATATGAGATCCAGAATCAGGAAGTTTGCTTCTGGTTAATCCCATGATTTGATATTAAAGTGTAAGACTGCTATGTTGAATAATCATATCGATATATCCAAGTTGGTGGTTTATATACAATAAGTGGAAAATGAGAAGAAGAAGTAGGTGAAGATAAGAGAAATGAAGAGTAAAAAGTTTAGATATTCAGAGTAGGGTGTAAGTCAGTAGAACAATGAGAGAGATGGTAGATAGTGGACCAAGAAAATTAGGGAAATTCATATTTGACATCTGGTGCTTCTTTTCCTAAGCCTTCTGGTGATCATTGTTTTTAGACTAGCAGTGGTTCTAAGGTATAGGGTGCCAAGTCTTAGGTTAGTAGAGGTTAGTCAGCCCAACCTTAGCCTCTTTGCCAATTTTATGGGCAACTTCACCGTAGTTATTATGAGAAAGGGAGGAATTTATGTTTTAATTATGGTCAACCTGGTTATCTGCAGCAAAATTATCCAATATCTAAAGTTTCCATTGGAGCTAATAAGGTTTTGGTCTACATTTTTTTGGCTCCTTTACCTAAGGGCACCACTTTAGGTATCTACACTGGTTGGAATCGTCTCTATACCCTTGCTATTTGTCAGGAATCTGAGGCATCCCATGTTGTTGTCACTGGTATGTTACAGCTCTTCTCTCATAATGTTAAATGTTTGCTTGATCCGTGTTCTACCCTATATCTTATGTGACCCTTTAGGTGGCTGTACAGTTGGGTTTTGGTCCTAAAATTATTTCCGACCCTTTTTTTATTTCTACTTTGGTGGGTGATTTTGATGTTTGTAAAAATATCTATAGGGGCTGTGTGGTGTCCATCTTTCATTAAAAAATATTGGTGGATTTGATAAAACTTGATATGGTGGATTTTGAAGTAATCTTGGGGATGGATTGGCTTCATTCGTGCTATGTTTCTCTAGATTGTCGGACCCAAAAGTCCAGTTTTCATTTTTCTAATGAATCGGTGATTGAATGGGAGGGGAGTTCCTTAGTACCCAAAGGGAAGTTTATTTCTTATCTTAGAGCTCGAAAGTTGATTTCTAAAGGGTCTTTGTATCATATAGTTTGGGTTAAGTATTCTGATGCTGAGAGTCCATCTTTGCAATTTATTCCTGTGGTTAATGAGTTTTCTAAAGTTTTTCCCGGTGATCTTCCAAGAATTCCTCACGATAGGGAGATAGATTCTGGAATTGATCTTCAACCGAATACCCGTCCTATTTATATTTCTCCTTATAGTATGGGTTCAACTAAACTAAAGGTGCTAAAAGAGTAGTTAAAAGATCTTCTTGACAAGTGTTTCATTCATCCTAGTGTTTCTCCTTGCGGTGCTCCTATACTTTTGTGCGAAAAACTGATAGGTTTCATTGGATGTGTATACACTATCGGCAACATAATAAGGTTACAATAAAAAATAAGTATCCTTATTCTTGGATTGATGACCTATTTGATCAACTTTAGGGTACTGGGTATTTCTCTAAGAATGATCTCCATTTGGGCTACCATCAGTTACAAATTAGGGGCGTTGATATTCCCAAGACTACTGTTTGGACACGCTATGACCATTATAAGTTTCTTATTTTGTCATTTAGGTTGACTAAAGATTTGGCTGCTTTCATGGATCTTATAAATCCAGTATTTAGAAAGTTTCTGGATTTGTTTGTTATAGTCTTCATTAATGACATCTTGGTGTACTCGAAGAGTAAGGAGGATCATGCCAATCACCTTCTAATTGTGTTGCAGACTCTTATGGAATAGAAATTGTATGCAAAATTTTGTAAGTGCAAATTTTGGCTAAGTGCTGTGACCGTTCTTGGGCATGTTAGTTCTAGTGAGAGGGTCAAAGTGGATCCACAAAAAATTGAGGCAGTCAAGAAGTGGACTAGACTCATGACTCCAATCGACATTAGGAGCTTCTTGGGTTTGGCAGGCTACTATAGAGGGTTTATGGAGAGTTTTTCATCTATTGTTACCCCGCTGACGAAGTTAACTCAAAAAAAGTTTAAGTTCTTGTGGTTCGATGCTTGTGAAGTAGTTTTAAGTAGTTGAAGGATAAGTTGATTTCTGCGCTAGTTTTGATCCTGCCCGAGGGTACTAATGGGTTTATTGTGTATTGTGATGCATCTTATGTGGGACTGGGCTGTATTTTTATGCAACATGGTAAGGTTTTCCCTATGATTCTAAGTAGATTAAGGTTAATGAAAGGAATTACCCAACTCACGATCTAGAGTTGGCGGCTCTAGTCCATTTATTCAAACCATTAGATCTTGTAGTATGTTCTTACATAGAAGGAATTAAACCTCAGGCAAAGGCGGTGGCTTGAGCTACTTAAGGATTACGATATGAGTCTACACTACCATCTAGGTACAACTAATGTAGTTGGTGGTGCTCTTAGTAGGTTGTCTATGGGAATCCTATCTCACGATAATGAGGTGAAAAAAGGTTGGTCAAGGATATTCATAGGTTGGCTAACTTGGGAGTTCATCTCTTGGACTTTGAGAATGGAGAAGTGATTGTTTAGGAAGTTGTTAAATCATCTCTTGGTGCTGAGGTCTAGGAGAAAAAAGTTAAGGATCCCATTCTTAGGTAGATTAAGCATGATATGTGTTTAAAAAAGGTTATGGATTTTTATATTGGGGGAGATATCATCTTCAGGTATTAGAAAAGGTTGTGTGTTCCTGATGTTAATAGGGTGTGGGAAAGGATTTTAACTGGGGCTTATGAGTCCAGATATACAGTTCATCCAGGTTCAACAAAGATGTATCATAATTTGAAGGAAATCATCTAGTGGAATAATATGAAGAGAGATGTGGCAAATTTTGTTGCTAAGTGTATAGTTTTTCAATAAGTCAAGGTAGAACATTTGAGGCATGGTAGCATGTCTTAAGAGATAGAGTTGCCGATGTGCAAGTAGGAGATGATCATTATGGACCTCATTACGGGTCTTCTGTGGTCAGACAATCAGTATGATTCTATTTTTATCATTGTGGATAGAATGACTAAGTCTGCTCGATTCTTTCCTATAAGGACTAACTTCTCAGGAAAAAATTATGCTAAATTGTTCATTCAGAAGATAGTCAAATTGCATGGAGCACAGTGTTTAGATAGAGGTATGTATTTCTCTTCTCACTTTCGATGCTCGTTTCTAAAAGGTTTGGGTACTCAGGTGAACCTTAGCATTTCTTTCTACCCTAAAATAGATGGACAAGTGGAACAAACTATTTAGAGTTTAAGGGTATGCTAAGGGCCCGTGTAATTGACTTTGAGGGTCGTTAGGTAGACTATTTGCCTCTTATTGAGATTGCTTACAATAATAGTTACCATTCTAGCATCCAAATGGCTCTTTTTGAGGATCTTTATGGTAGGAGGTGTCGATCTCCTATTGGATGGTTAGAGGTGGCTGAGACTAGGTTATTTGGTCCTGACATGGTTCACTAACATGAAGAAGATGAATGTGATTAGAGAAAGACTTAAACTACACATAGTCGCCAAAAGTCTTATATAATGTGATGCAGTGGGAGTTAGAGTTTGAGGTTAGCAATTAGATGTTCTTGAAGGTTTCTCCTATAAAAAGAGTCATGAGATTTTGGAAGAAGGGGAAGCTCAGTCCCTGTTACATTGGTCAATATCAGATTGTGAGAAGAATTAGTAATTTTGTGTATCAGTTAGATTTGGTAGTAAGTTTGGCCTGTTTCATCCTGTTTTCCATATGTGTATGTTGAAAAATATGTGGGTGACCTTTCTTTGATAATTCCTGTTGAGGATGTTGGTGTTTTGGATTCTATATCTTATGAGGAAGTTCTAGTTTAGATATTGGATAGGAAATTTCATAGATTGAGGAAAAGGATGTAGCTTTGATGAAAGTTCTTTGGAGGAATCAAAAGGTGAAAGAAGATACATGGGAACATGAGGAAGTTATGAAGGCCAAACACCCATTCTTGTTCCCTTTGTTGGATGAAAGTGCTTGAGGTATGAGTGTCATTTCCCTATTGTCGCATTTTTAATTTGTCATTTGATTCTGATGTGCTCATATTATTATCATATTAAACATGTCCTAAATTTTCATTCATGGCGAATGATCAAAAGGAGGGGGGATAACGTAAGACCCCACAAAATTTTAAGAATTTATTTCTGACCCTATTGTGTGCTTAATGTCAATTTTTGACTTAAATTATGATTAGGGATGTTAAAAGGGTATTTTGGAGAAGTTTCAAAATTTTTGGAAGGGGTTCGGGGCCATTTTGGGATCTCAAGGCAGTAAGCCTTCGCGATAGTAGCGTGCCACACGTCTTTGCTACGTGCCACACCACTATGTAATTTTCATGTAGTTTTTGTTTTTTCACTTGGGGTTAGGGGATTTTGGTCCTTTTATCCCTTGCACAACTTTTAAATACCAAATAAACCCCTTTTTTCAGTTTTCATAGATTAAAGTGCACTTTTTTTTAACTCTCCAACCAAGTAACTAGGATTTCAAAGAGAATTCACCATTCAAGCTCCAAACTTCAAATTGTCTTTAATTTCTTATGTATTTCAAGCATGTTGCTCATCTTTCACTTGAATTTTACATTTTGGTATTTATTTAATCAATATTCATGTGATTTTAATTGATGGGTTTGAAATTGTGTTGAGGGCTTTTGATGGTTATTACTTGAATTATATTTCCCATGATTTAAATGTGTCATTTATACTTTAATTGATGTTTTTAGAGAATGATGGTGTATTGTTATGAGGATTGGAATGGGGAACAGAGGCTTCCCCAATTTGTCTTGATAATGGCATTAACCTCAACCCACTATTATGACTTTGGTTTTGAATATGGAATTTGCATGATTTATGTTACCTTTGGAACATTGCATTGCATTAAAGTATAAATCATTAAAAAATGGTTTTGGAATGCCCTTTATGTCCATGATTTTGGGTTTTAGATGGAACTTAGGAGTCTAATTCTTATATAGTGTAACACCTCGAGTTTTTGGTCCTTAAAAATTTCTGAAATTTATCCTGACTATCCTAGCTACGTCTCCCTTGATGAGTCGTAGGAGTCATGATGAGTTTTTGAACTCTAATCATGACCAAATTAGTAAGTATATGGGTGAGTTCTGCTCTAAGTACGAGTGGATCACTATGAGTCGTAAGGACTTGTTATGAGTTATTGGGTGCAAATCGTAGGATGAGTATTTACCCTAAATGGTTCCTGGGCTGACTATAATTAGACCCAACGAGTTGTAGGGTCCCACAATGAGTCATATAGGTTGAGTCATAGGGTCAACAGATCATGCGTGTCTTGAAGATTGTCTTGGCTATGACTTGTGGTGAGAGTCGTTATGTGTCCATAAAAGTCGTATAGTGACCCGTAGTCACTAACGACTAAATTTAAGTTTTTAAATTGAGGGCACTTTAGATAATTCTCTTCTCACCTGATACACTACTAACTTGGAGCGTATCAAATCTGCCACAAAATCAGTCCAAACACACTACAATTCCGAGAGCTTGAAGATAACAACTCCAATATGTGAAGACAACAACAATCACGAAATTTTGAAGAAATACCAACACCAAAACAGTAGCTACACAAGGAGAACAAGAAGATAACAATAACATTAAACAATGGTTCAACAACACAAGATGATAGATTACAAGAGTACAATGTTAACAACAAGAACAACAAATGGTAGTAACTATAGTGAATCGAAAATCAGCCCCACACGGCTTCACTAAGTTACTACAAAGTTTCAAGAGTACAAAATGAAAGATAGTAACTTGATACAAAGATATCTTAGAATCTATGAACCCTAACTTGAAGATAGGACCCTAAGACCAAAAGATTTCAGTACCAAGTTCTTACTTAGACCAAGAGGAACTCATGAACCTCAAGATCTCAAGTTTCTAGCCAAGAAACAACACAAGTGTAACTACACTTGTTGGACAGATTTCAGGTTCTACTCTCAAGAACAAGAGAGAGAGAAATATTCAATTTTACAAGACTTGTTGTTGTGAAATATGAAGAATGAACTAAGTGCTGAAAATAACCCTAATAGCATCTATTTATATTACACACAAAATAAAGGAAAAATGACCTTCCTACCCTTCAGTCATGGGATGCCCTTAGAGTGTAGTTTATTACACTTCAAGGTTCATTTTCACACTTAAAAACGTTGAAGCTCTTTGGCGGATCAAGTACCAACTCACACGCAACCATTTGCATGAATATGGCTTGTAGTTTTTGTAACTCCCAAGCTTGGCTTCGTGTGAATGGTCGAGAACGTATTGGACAGCTTTGTACACCCGTATCATCCTCTCCATCTTGAGAGGAATTTGACCTCAAATTCAGCATTTGGTCATCCTCAACCGCATCCACTAGAGAAAGATCACACACGTTGAAAGTGTTGTGCACTTGGTATTCCGGGGGAAGGTCAATCTTGTCGGCATTATCATTGATCCGCTCAAGTACTTGGAATGGACCATCGCCTCTTGGCATAAATTTTGACTTTCTTTGAGATGGAAACCTATCCTTTCTAAGGTGAACCCACACCCAATCTCCCGGTTCAAGAATGAGTTTCTTTCTCCCCTTGTTGACTCTCCTTGCAATGTCTTGATTTTTCTTCTCAAGTCGAAGCCGCACCTTCTCATGTAACTTTTTCATCGAATCAGCCCGCTTGCTTCCATCTAAGCTAATCATAACATCACTAGGCAAAGGAGTTAAATCCAAAGGGGTAAGGGGGTTGAGGCCATATATGCACTCAAAGGGAGTCATTCCCGTACTTGAGTGTATGACACGATTATATGCAAACTCAATCAATGGTAAGTGTTCCTCCCAAGAAGTCAATTTTCCTTTTACCATGGAACGTAGCATAGCACCCAAAGTCCTATTTACTACTTCCGTTTGACCATCAGTTTGTGGGTGGCAAGATGTAGAGAATAACAACTTGGTTCCAAGCCTACCCCACATGGATTTCCAAAAGTGACTTAGGAACTTAGAGTCCCTATCACTCACAATGGTCCTCGGAACACCATGCAACTTGACAACATTATCAACAAACAAAGAGGCCACACTAGGAGCATCATCACATTTAAAGCAAGGAATAAAGTGTGCCATCTTAGAAAACCGATCGACCACAACAAAGATACTGTCCCGACCTCGTCTAGTCCTAGGCAACCCTAACATGAAATCCATAGATATGTCAAGCCAAGGGCGTAAAGGAGTGGGCAGCGGGGTGTACAACCCATGAGGTAGGAGCCGCGATTTGGCTCCTTTGCAATCTATGCATTGGCCACAAATCTTGGCCACATCCTTGTGCATTTTTGGCCAATAGAATTGCTCCTCCAATATTCCAAGGGTCTTTTCGATCCCAAAGTGACCCATTAGACCGCCATTGTGTGCTTCCCTCACAAATAACTCTCTCCAAGAACTGGAGGGTACACACAATCGTCTACCTTTAAACAAGTATCCATCAAACTTGGCATAAGGATTTGAACCCCTAGACGAATCCCACTTGTCCCTACCCATTTCTTCGCATTCCCTAAAGATAGGAGAAAAGTGAGGGTCCTCGGGATACAATTCTTTCAAACTCTCAAAACTAATTAATTTAGAAGATAATGTTGACACAAGAACATGTTTTCTAGACAAAGCATCAGCTACTACGTTGTCCTTACCCTTTTTGTATTGCATAACATAAGGGAAGGTTTCAAGAAACTCAATCCATTTTGCATGCCGCTTGTTAAGCTTGTCTTGTGCCCGAAGATGCTTCAAGGATTCATGGTCCGTTCGGATCACGAACTCCTTGGGCCACAAATAGTGCTGCCAAGTGGCCAAAGCTCGAATCAAGGCATACAACTCTAGATCGTACGTGGAGTAGTTTAGAGTTGCTCCTTTGAGCTTTTCACTAAAATAAGCAATGGGTTTTAAATCTTGCATCAAAACAACCCCTATGCCCACTTTACTAGCATCGCACTCAACTTCGAATATCTTATCAAAGTTGGGCAATTGTAATAAAGGCGCGGAAACGAGCATAGCTTTCAAGGTTTCAAAAGCCTTAGCTTGCTCTTCACCCCACTTGAAGGGTTGGTCTTTTCGAATGACCGCGGTTAAAGGAGCGGCTATGGTGCTGAATCCTTTGACAAACCTTCTATAAAAACTAGCTAACCCGTGGAAGCTTCTTACTTCACTAATGGTTTGTGGGGTTGGCCAATTTTTGATAGCATCTATCTTGGATTCATCCACTTCAACCCCTCTTGAACTAAGAACAAAACCCAAGAAAACAACTTCATTAACACCAAAAGAGCACTTCTCCAGATTTGCATACAACCTTTCCTTTCTAAGGACATCAAACACACATTGTAAATGCATCATCACATGCTCATCAATTGACTTACTATAGACCAAGACATCATCAAAGTAAACAACAACAAACTTTCCAATAAATGGCTTCATCACATGATTCATTAGCCTCATGAATGTACTTGGAGCATTTGTTAGGCCAAATGGCATAACCATCCATTCATAGAGACCAAATTTAGTCTTGAAGGCGGTTTTCCATTCATCACCGGGTTGCATTCTTATTTGGTGATAGCTACTCCTTAAATCAATCTTAGAAAATAAACACGAACCATTCAATTCATCAAGCATATCATCTAACCTAGGGATAGGGTGACGATATTTTACCGTAATCTTATTGATGGCTCGACAGTCCACACACATACGCCATGTTCCATCTTTCTTAGGCACCAGTAGCACAGGAACCGCGCACGGACTCATGCTCTCCTTGATATACCCTTTGTTGAGGAGTTCCTCAACTTGACGCTGCAATTCTTTGGTGTCCGTAGGGTTGCTTCTGTAAGCCGGCTTATTTGGCAATTGTGAGCCCGGCACAAAGTCAATTTGATGCTCAATTCCCCGAAGCGGGGGCAATCCTTGCGGGAGTTCTTTGGGAAATACATCTTCATAATCCTGCAACACACAAGAAATCAAAGGAGAAATAGAAGAATTAGTGGGGTTAGTATTAAAACAATGAGCCAAAAGAAGCATCGACATGTCCACATCATAATCCAAGAAGAGTTCCTTCTTTCTAGCCAACATCACCATGTTTTCTTGCCCATTTGATGTTGAGGCAGTCCCGGAAATCCCTACTGCCCCACCCATGGTTTTCCCCTCCTTTTCACCACTTTCGGGTTTCTTTCCCTTCTTCTTCAACTCCCTCATCTTTTGATGTAATTCATTCACTTGTGATGGCAAAAGAGGATAAAGAGTGACCTTTCGACCATCCTTCTCAAGTGAATATCGGTTGGTCCTCCCATCATGTTTGGTAGACCTATCATATTTCCAAGGTCTACCTAACAACAAATGACATGCTTGCATTGGTATCACATCACAAAGCACTTCGTCTTGGTAGTTCCCTACCTTAAACCGTATCACACATTGCCTCATGACCTTTAATTCACCGCATTCGTTCAACCATTGCAACTTGTAAGGGCTAGTATGAAGTGTAGTTGGTAATTTCAGAAAGTTCACCATAGCGACACTAACGACATTCGCACAACTACCACTATCAATCACCAAAGTGCACACATTCCCCTTTACAAGGCATTTAGTATGGAATAGATTTTCCCTTTGGCTAGGGTTGTCTATTGCCTTACTAATAATAGCGCGTCTAACTACAAAGTTTGGAATAACACACTCCCCTTCTTGTGGGTAAATAACTTCACCATCATCATCATCATCAAGTGGCCTATTTCTAGTTTCCTCTCCATCTTGAGGCTCGGCCTCATCCTCCTCTTTTTCAAGACCCACCTCCTCACCAAGGTAATACAATTTCCCTTCCCGTAGTATCACGTTGCGTCGATTTGGACATTCATTGGATTTATGTCCCCAACCTTGGCACTTGAAACATTGGAATCCTTTTGGGTTTGGATACTTGTGAACTTCTTGTTTTAGAGGAATTTTGTGGACTGTTTTGGGCTCGGGCAGCCTTGTAGTCGCGGGTTGGTCCTTGTTTTTGGGCCAACCAGTAGAGGATTGAACCACGTCCTTGCTTCTAGGCCAACCCGAGATGGATTATCCCCTTGCCTTGAGCGACGACCTCTCTTTAAGCTCCCTTTAAATCTCAAGAGCCGCTTGGAAAATACCTTCAACAGTATCAAATTTGTGAAGCATCAAATGAGTGGAGATCTCTTTGTTCAACCCACACTTGAACCGGATGATGTCATGACTGATTTGTTCCCCACGATGATCAAGCTTCAACATGAGTTGTTGAAACTCATCATAATATGCCATCACACTTTTATTGCCTTGACGTAAGTTGTATAATCTAGCAAGTAATTCATGGCGATAACTCTCGGGAAGGTACCGTCGCCTCATCAAGTACCTTAACCGAAACCAAGGTGGTGGATGCCCATCAACTAATTCATCACCAAAACGCTTGACGTACTCCCACCAAGTGTTGGCATAACCCTCAAAATGAGCTATGGCATAACAACTTTTCTTTTCTTCCGAGATATCATTAACTTGAAAAACTTTGTTACAAGCTGATTCCCATGCTAAGTAGGCCTCGGGGTCACTTTCACCCTTAAAGATAGGTAAGCTCAATTTGATGGTATTTATGCCTACGTCTCTTTCTTGGTGTCGATTTCCCCTTTCTCCATACCCTCGGTACCTTCTTAGATCAACACGGCCCCTTCTTAGCTCCTCCTCTCTCATGTAAGCTGATCATCAAAGGCTTCATATCCATCATACTCCTCTCTACCATGTTCCTCAAAGTGAGCTGGTCGGTTTTAGTGATTTGGAATCTGATTTGGAGGCATTGGGAGTTGTGGAGGTGGTGGTCTTTGATTTGGTGGAGTTTGGTAAGGTACATTCAGATTTTGTGGAGGTAATGGATGGCTACATCCTTCTTGTGGAATTGGAGGAGTTTGGGAATGGCGTGGTCTATTCGCTTCTAGGTTTGGAGGGAAAGTAGTGGTATGATTTGTGGCATTTAGTGGGGCTAGAGGTGGATTCATTATTTGGTGCAATGTTTCTGGTGAGATAGTTGTGGATGAAGTTCTTTCATGCCCACTTGAAGGAATATGATGAGGAGTGGATGGACGAGAGTTCCTTTGACTCTCCACTTGCTCCAATCTCCCACTTATCGTAGTCAAATCTCCCCTCATTGCCCCAACTTCCGTGTTCAACCTCTCTAAACTTCTGGTAATGGCCTCAAGTGTGGCCTTCATAGTGTCTTGTTCAGTAGTACCCCCACTTTGGGATATGTTTCCTTCCATGTCAAGGTGTTACCTACACAATCAGCAAACAAGTTAGCATTAAACCTCTCCTCACTCACACTCTCTCGGTTCACTCACACTTGAGCTCCACAAATGTTGTAGATTGGCTAGTAACCGTGAATCCTTGAGATATGAGTAAAGCTCTTGTCCGGAGTGGATTCTTGTTTGAAACTCACAGAATTCTCGACGGACTGGAGTTAAGAAGTTACAACGTATTCAAACGAATAAAAGCACCCAACTAAACGTGGACACGAACAAGAGAATTCAAAAGGACTAATTGACAACCTAGTAGGAGTGTACTAGCATGTTAATTAGTTCTAGAACCAAGTAATGAAACTAAGAATCAACAATTAGAAACTAGAAAACCTAAAGTTGAGTTTATTAATGACGTGAACAGTAGCCAATGGGTGACGTGAACAGTAGCAAATGGGTGATGTGGCAGCATGCAATTGGTCTTGGTCCCACACAATTTAAGCACCAATTCTGAAATTTAAATCTTTACACAATTTGGAAAGGATGACAATTGGTCTTGGAGGGAAAACATAAATCTTGAAATAAGAAAAGTACCTTGTCCCACAACACTAGGTTCTTGAAATAAGAAAAAGGTAACACTAGGTTCTTGAAATAAGAAAAAGTTGCTGAAAAGTAGAAGCCTAGTCTAAGAAATGATGGGTTCAAGGCCTCTCACAACATGCTTTACAATTTTCAGCTTCAACTCTTGAATTTATATCACACTTTTTGGTTGTCTAAAGTTGTAAGAAAAGATGAAGAACTTGATGAACACCACAACAACCTTCAAGAACTCAACAACAACTTCTTCAAAACACAACACAACACCACCAATTGTCAACAACAAGTAACAACAAACAGCCAGCCACAAGGTACCACAACTATGGTCAATATTATAAGCTCAATCTTTAGATCTTGACACCTTTAGTGTTGGTGAGAAAGAAACCAACACTAGGAACACTCTATACAAGAAAAATACTACAAGATCTAGCCAAAAAAAATAAGAAAATCTCGGCCCATACAACAACATATCATAATTTTTGGCCAAGAAAACAAAGGTAGCAGACTTGACTATTTCTGAAATTTTCAGATTTCAGTTTTTTTTTTTTTTGTAGTTTTCAAGTCTCAAGCCCAAGATTGATCTTGTTAGAACAAAATCAAAGATGGCTTTGATACCAAATGATACACTACTAACTTGGAGCGTATCAAATCTGCCACAAAATCAGTCCAAACACACTACAATTCCGAGAGCTTGAAGATAACAACTCCAATATGTGAAGACAACAACAATCACAAAATTTTGAAGAAATACCAACACCAAAACAGTAGCTACACAAGGAGAACAAGAAGATAACAATAACATTAAACAATGGTTCAACAACACAAGATGATAGATTACAAGAGTACAATGTTAACAACAAGAACAACAAATGGTAGTAACTATAGTGAATCGAAAATCAGCCCCACATGGCTTCACTAAGTTACTACAAAGTTTCAAGAGTACAAAATGAAAGATAGTAACTTGACACAAAGATATCTTAGAATCTATGAACCCTAACTTGAAGATAGGACCCTAAGACCAAAAGATTTCAGTACCAAGTTCTTACTTAGACCAAGAGGAACTCATGAAACTCAAGATCTCAAGTTTCTAGCCAAGAAACAACACAAGTGTAACTACACTTGTTGGACAGATTTCAGGTTCTACTCTCAAGAACAAGAGAGAGAGAAATATTCAATGTTACAAGACTTGTTGTTGTGAAATATGAAGAATGAACTAAGTGCTGAAAATAACCCTAATAGCATCTATTTATATTACACACAAAATGAAGGAAAAATGACCTTCCTACCCTTCAGTCATGGGGTGCCCTTAGAGTGTAGTTTATTACACTTCAAGGTTCATTTTCACACTTAAAAACGTTGAAGCTCTTTGGCCGATCAAGTACCAACTCACACGCAGCCATTTGCATGAATATGGCTTGTAGTTTTTGTAACTCCCGAGCTTGGCTTCGTGTGAATGGTCGAGAACGTATTGGACAGCTTTGTACACCCGTATCATCACCCAATAAAACCCCACATTCATAAAGCACTAAAGAAAGGTTGTTTATCATTCATAATGTACTCGAACACTTCCAAAGCTCTCTTAAATTCCTTCAAGCGACAATACTTAGGGTTTCCAAGAAGTAGGTCTTCCAAGGGCTTAAGGGTTGAATTCTTCCCATGAAACTTGGTATTTCAGAAATGTTACTCTCTCCTATAAATTAATTTGCTAAAAGCATAAATTTTAATGTGTTGTTCATATGGTATTGAGGTTGGTTTTGAAAATATGGGTTAAGTGGTTTTGTATAACTGTTGTTTATGTTATGTTTTATGTTTGTCCTTGCATGGTTTATATTTTAATGTTGGTTTTAAAATGAATTGACGTATGGGATTGGTGAACAAAATAAGAGATTGTGATATCCTGAACTTGTGACTTTTGAAGTGGTTATGACCTAACCGTAACCCCTATTGTGGAATAGGTTTTGAATATGAAAAGTATGCCTATTGAACTACTCTTAAACTATTATATAATCTAAAGAGTCAATGAAGAATAATGATTTTGAATTGAACCTTATAGGGTTGTGAAATTCCCCAGGTTAATGTATAATTGAAAATAAAGGGATTACGATTTCCCCTAAGTGATGATAATTGGTGTGGCATATTTATGTTACCTTGCAAGTGTAGTTGGTATAACGATACCAACAATGTATGCCCTAATGTGTAATATGGTTCAATGAATGGAAATGTGTGATAATTGTCTCAATTGGGCTTTAATGGTGGTTGTGTAGCTGAGTTGTGAAGGTGGAGGTCCCGAGGGACCCATACTAGAAACTGTGGTTGCTGATGCGGGGGTCCATATGACTGAGTGGTTCGAGTCTCCCATATTGTTATCGCTTAATTGGATGGTTCGAGTTCCCAATTATGACTGAGTGTATATGTATACTCTCTGGTTCGTGTGGCCACACACACAGGAGGCCTATAAGCTGGGGGAGAGCTGGGCCCATATAGCCTGTGGTTCCTTCTTATGTTATGATGGTTGAGTTATAAATAGGTTAATGTTTTAAAGTGCATATTAAGCCTTGTTCCTTATCCCAGCACGTGATGTATATTTATATATTTGCATATAATTATGTGCATTAGATTTTGATTGATTTTGAATTGTTGATTACGCTATTATTATGCTCCCTTAACCTTGAGTTTTGTGCTAATGTTCACCCCACTAACAACCTTCAGATGATATATACCTATGTGATGCAGGCATCAGAGAAACTTCTACCTTTCCTGTGCAAAGTTAGGTGGATCAACTCGATTCGTCAATTCACTGCACTGAAGTAGTGAGCTTCCATTCGCTGGAAGACTTAGACATTGCATGAGATCTTATCTTAGATTAGAGTTGAGAGTTTCATTACATTAACATTATCATTGTCATTGTTATCTGTCAGAGTCGGGGACATGTCCAGACCAAGAATAGATTTTGATCTTTTGTTTGAAGGCTTTTATGGATTACTGTGGACTTGGGTGATGTTGATCAGTTGTTTTGGCCAGTTAATGGTTATCGATTATAGACATACCCTTTATTCTTTAAACTTATATTGTTATATATTTGGAATTCATCAGATATGGGGATATTATGTTGTTTGGTTAGGTGCATAGGGGCGCTCTCTGGTCCATGTGGGACTTGAGATACCCCTCATGGAAAGACCCTGGTTAGTATCGTGAAAAAGATGGTATTAGAGCCTAGGTTTAGTGTCATTAAATATCCATAAAGTCGTGTCAAGAAGAGTCTCTTTTATAGGTGTATAGCGCTTCACACTTATAAGGGAGAGGATATGAGGTATTTAGGAATATTTTCCTTTCTTGTTGTTCTATTTCAAGATATAGAATCAAAGGTATTGAATCTCCTCTAATTTTCATATATTCTGTTTTCCAATCGCCTTCAAGAAGATCTGATGCTCATGGAAACTCTTCTGTCCCATTTGAGATAATGTCGAGGAAACTCATCTCTACTGTATGAGTTCAGAACCAGTCAAGGGCCACTGCTTCTTATTGACCTAAGGGAGCTCCACCGGTTCCCCTATCCCTCCTCAGGTACCCCAGGCTGGCGCATCTAATGTTGAGTTTCACCAGTCAATTCATTTGCTTACCCAGTTGGTAGCCTCCCAGATTGAGTATGTTGCTTCTGTTGCTTTATCCTCCAAGGCCACTAGAGTTGGCCAACTTATGAGGTTGAGTCCTCCTACTTTCACTGGTTCTAAAGTTGAGAAAGATCCTTCAAATTTTATTGATGAGAAGGAAAATATCTTTCGTGTGATGCATGGTACTGATGTGGAGGGTGTAGTGTTTGTAGCTTATTAATAGAAGGATGTAGCATACCAATGGTAAGAAGAGTGGGAATAGTCTTAGGGTGATTATGGTGAGTCCTCTCTGTGGGATGACTTCTCTAGTGTTTTTCTTGATCGTTTCTTTCCTCAGGAGTTGAGAAAGGCGAAGGATGAGGAATTCATGAATTTGAAGCAAAGAAGGATGACAGTAAAAGAGTATGCCTTGAAGTTTCATCAGTTGTTGCGTTATGCTCCCGTGAAGTTTACCTCTAGGTTGTCTCATAAATTATCTTGGGTGTAAGGTTGACTTGTTGAACAAGGATATGGATATCTGTAGACTTGTAGTGCATATGCAACAAGTGAAAGAAGAAGAAAAACAATTGGAGATAAGTAGAAGGTAAAATAAAAAGTTTCGCTACTCAGATTAGGATGAGAGACAGCAGAAGAGTGGTAGAGATATTGAGAAGTGGGCTAAAAAGAAATAGGGCAGTTCTGGTTCCTACTCTATGGCTAGTGCTCCTTATCCAAAGTCGCCAGGTGATTGTTGTTCAATTTACAGATTTTGTGGTCAGGTGCATCGTGGTGTTTGTGAAGAGGGGATGAACAAGTGATTTAAATGTGGTCAGATTGGTCATATGCAGAGGGATTATCCTTCTAAGGTTGCTTCTGAGGAAAATAAGATTTTTGTCGCTACTTCATCAACTTCCGCACCAAAATGTGTTGCTTCTAGTTTAGGCTCCGACACTGGATGAAATTATTTGTAGGCTTTTGCCATTTACCAGGATTCTGAAACATCCACCGATGTTATTACTATTATGCTCAAACTCTTCTCTCATGATGTATATTTCCTAGTTGATCCCTGTTGTGCTATCTCTTATGTGACCCCTTATGTGGCTATCTATTTTGGCTTTGATCCTGAATGTATTTTGGACCTTCTCTCTGTGTCCACCCTGGTTAGTGACTCTATTACGACTTAAAGGGTCTATAGGGGTTGTTTGATGTCGTTCTATGGTAGGGAGACCTTGGTGGATCTGATAGAGTTGGACATGTTAGACTTTGATGTGATTTTGGGAATGGCTTGGTTGCATTCATTCTATAGTCTCTTAATTGTCAGACTTGAAGGGTCACTTTCCCTTTTCCAAATGAGCCGGTGATTGAATGGGAAGGTAGTTCCCTAATACCTAAGGAAAGGTTTATTTCGTATCTTAGAGCCTGAAAATTAGTTTTCAAAGGGTGCCTCTACCACTTAGTGCATGTTAAGGATTCTAGATCCAAAGGTCTTTCTTTGTAGCCTGTCCCTGTGTTCAGTGAACTTCTCGAGGTGTTTCCTGATGATCTTCTTAGTATTTCTCCAGATAGGGAAATTGATTTTTAGGATTGATCTTCTTTCGAACACTCGTACTATTTCTTTCCCTCTTTACAAAATGAATCCGATTGAGTTGAATGAACTCATAGAGAAGTTGAAAGATCTTTTTGACAAGTATTTTATCCTCCCTAGTGTGTGCTCTTGTTCTTTTTGTGCATAAAAAGGATGAATTTACTGCCAACTGAATAAGGTGACCGTGAAGAATAAGTATCCCCTTCCAAAAATTTATGATCTGTTCGATCAACTCCAGGGTGCTAATTTTTTTTCTAAGATTAATCTTTAGTCGGGTTATCATCAGTTGAAAATTAGGGTAGTGGATATCCCTAAGACTGCTTTTCGAACATGGTATGGTCATTTTGAGTTTTTGGTGATGACCTTTGGATTGACTAATGCTCCAATAACATTAATGGATCTTATAAAATAGGTTTTTCATCAGTTCTTGGATTTGTTCGTGATTGTAGTTATTGATGAAATTTTGGTGTATTCGGAGAGTGAGTTAGATCATGTCGATCACCTTCTCCTTGTGTTCCACACCCATAAGGAGCAATAATTGTATGCTAAATTCTCCAAGTGTGAGTTTTGGTTAAATGTTGTGACCTATATGGGTCATGTTGTTTCTAGTTAAGGGATTATGGTGGATCCACAAAAGGTTACAGTGGTTAAGAAGTGGACTAGACCCACAAAACTAATCGACGTTCAGAGTTTCTTGGGTTTAGCTGGTTATTAAAGAAGGTTTGTGGAGAGTTCTCTTTTATTGCTGCTGATCTGAGGTGGATTTCTACACCTCAGAATTGTAATCCAGGCTTATTTAGCTTTGTTTTAATGACTTATTGTGTACTTAATGTGCTAATAATGAAATACTTGATCATATAAGTGTTAAAGTACTTGATTGAAATGTTTATGGTGTTTTTTAAAAAATTTTGAACTTAAATTGGTCACTTAAAGTCTAAACTAGAAAACTAGTGTTACTAGCTTGAGCTAGGTGTTGATCTAGTTGATCTCGATGGATTATAGTGTGTGAAAAGATTTCATAATGGTATGATTGTGTAAATATGTTTGAAACAACTTTTTTTTATGTTTAAGGTTCAATTGAAACAAGCCAAGAGTCAAAACTAAGTTAAAGATCAAAAAAGGCAAAACTGGTATTCTTACCTTAAGTTTCTAGTTCACTGTCTCGGATGTTGTGTTGTTTTGAGCTCTAATTCGTGGTGTTTCATTATATAGGATGATTTTTGAGTTGAATATGATGATTTGTGGATGATAAACATGCTGGAAATCAAGTGGAAACACCACCACAAGGTTTGGAATGGATGGAAAAAAGCAAAGGACGATTTGACGTAAAACGGACCCCTTGGAGTTTACTAGCACGTCCCGGGGCGTATCCACTGCTATGGGGTTCATTCCACACATAGGGAGATTCCTAAGGAACCTAAAATAGTGTGTATCCACTATTATAGTGCATCGCGCACCCTAAGTACTGCGATAAGTGGCGTAACGCGGACCCATGTCAACATCGGTAAGATTGTCCTCCTATAAACAGGACACTTGAACTTGATGCAAAATACCTTGGAGGACTTGGAAACTTGGACGTAGGCTGTAAAACACTTCAATAGGGATTTTCATTCTTTACTTTAGTTTGTTTATGGATTTTATCATGTATCTATCGTGATTACAGTTATGTCCATGAGAGGCTAAAAGCCTCTTTTCCGGTGTTAAGGCCAAGAACATGAATACTTTTTCTATGAATTGATTTGGTTTTTATTGTTTATCATTATTTTTTGTCTATTTATCCTTTTTATCACTATTTTAAGGATTATATACCCTTAGAATACATCCATAGTCAACTTGTGAGCTCAAAAGGAGGAACAAAAAGATAGTACGTGGAGATTAATAGAGTAAGATTATAATCTTCTATAGAAAGATGTTGTTATTTTCACTTAGGATAGGAATGTACCTAAGTTCCCCATTTGGTTCATTATGGGATGTAATATAAATGCATTTAGCTTATCTCTCACATTCCTTCTCAACATTACAGTTGTGGGTCTAAGTTAGATAGGTGATTAAAGGCTCGAGAGACCATGAACATAATATAAACCCCATGAATCAATAACCAAGATAAGTAACCTAATCAATAAAGTTTAATAGCACAGTATGATTGTTCGTAGAGCCTTAACTCTGGGTTTCTCCTAATTGATTGTCCAAGCATTTTACTTTACAACATTGTTTACTTTACTTTTACTTTACAACTCTAAAACTTTTTCAATTATTTTTACACCACTTTATTTTCAATAGTGAACTAGAATTGGATAGTTGTTTGACACAAGTCCTTTTGGGATTGATATTCGACTTTATTTAAGGCTATTGTATTACTTGGTGAGACCACATACACTTGTGTGTGCGCTTAGGTGCAACAGCTACCCCATTGACTAAGTTGACTTAGAAGAAGGTGAAATTTTTATGGTCTGATGCTTATGAGGGTAGTTTTGAGAACCTAAAGGATAAGTTGACTTCGGCTCCGATCTTGACTTTACCTGAAGGCACTGATGGGTTTGTTATCTATTGCGATGCATCTCAGGTGGGACTGGGTTGTGTCTTAAAGCAACATGTCAAGGTGGTGGTTGCTTATGTTTCAAGACATCTAAAAGTTCATGATAAGAATTATCTGACACATGATTTAGAATTATCTTACCTGTAGATAGATGGGAAAGCAAAAAGGATAATTCAGGCTTTGGCAGATATGCTTCAGGCTTGTGTTTTTTATTTTTCTGGTAGTTAGGTTGACCACTTTTCTCTCATAGAATTTGCCTTAAACAATAATTTTCACTTTAGCATTGGTATGTCTCTGTTTGAGGCCTTATATGGTAGAAGGTTTAGGTCTTCTATTGGGTGGTTTGAGGTCGGTGAAAATAAGTTATTTGGTCCTAATTTGGTTCACCATACTATGGATGTGGTGAAGGTGATTTGAGATAGACTTAAGGCCGCCCAAAGTTGTGAAAATTCCTATGCAGATGTGAGGTGAAAGAAGTTGGAGTTCATTATCGGTGAATGGGTGTTCTTGAAGGTGTCTCCGATGAAGGGGGTGATGCATTTTGTTAAGAAGGGAAAACTCATTCCCCATTATGTTGGTCCATACTTGGTCTTGAAGAGGGTTGGTAATGTTTCATATGAACTGTAGTTGCGCTCTAGTTTGAGCTCAATTTATTTGGCATTTCTTTTTTTGATCTTGAGAAAGTATGTGTGTGATCCTTCTATTATTGTTCCTTTGTAGGAGGTAGGTACTTTGGATTCCTTGTCTTATGTGGAAGTCCTAATTGAGATTTTGGATCGGCAAGTCTATTGGTTTCAAACCAAGGATGTTGCATTAGTAAAAGTTCTTTGGAGAAACCAAAAGGTTCAAGAATCTACTTGGGAAGCCAAGGAGGACATAAAGTCCAAGTATGCATTCTTGTTTCCCGTTCTGAATAATCGGTCTTGAGGTATGTGTATTTCTTATTTCTATTTTCTGTCTTTGTTAAAGGTAAGTGTGGGTGTGTGTAGTCAAATCATGCTGATAAATGACCTGTCTTATCATTCGAGGATGAATGATCCTAAGGGAGAGAATGTAATGCCCTGAGTTTTTGGTCCTTAAAATTTTCAAAAATTTTATCATCACTGTTCTGACTATGACCCCCTTGACGAGTCGTAGGGAGTTTTAATGACTCATTGGACTTGAATCATAACCAAATTATTTAGTGTGTGGCTGAGTTCTGCTCTGAGTATGAGTGGCTCACTATAAGTCGTAACAACTTGTTATGAGTCGTTAAGTGTAAATTGTAGGATGTCTAGTGTTCACCCCAAATAGTTGCTAGGTTGACAATGACTGGACCTTACGAGTCGTTGACTCCCATTACGAGTCATATAGGTTAAGTCATAGGGTCAATAGATCATGAGTGCCTTGAAGACGATCCTAGCTATGACTTGTGTCGGAGATTCATTATGAGTCTATATGATTCGTTTAGTGACTCATAGTCACTGACGACTAAATTTTAGTTTTTAAATTAAGGACTATTTTAACAATTCTTATCTCACCCAATTAACACCCACGTTCATAAAGAACTTAGGAGGGGTTGTTTCTAATTCATAAAGTACTCAAATACTTCCAAAGCTCTCTTAAATTCTCTCAAGTAGCTTAGGGTTTACAAGAAATAGGTTATATAAGGGCTCAAGTGTTGAATTCTTTTCGTGAAACTTGGTATTTCAGGCATGTTACTCTTCCCTAGATATTAATTTGCTAAAAGCATAAGGTTTAATGTGTTGTTCATATGGTATTAAGGTTGGTTTTGAAAAGATGGGTTGAGGGTTTTATATGTGATGTTTCATGTTAGTCCCTACATAGTTTATGTTTAAATGATGGTTTTAAAATGAATTGATGCATAGGATTGGTGAATACACTAAGGGATTGCGATTTCCCCAAACTTGTGACTTTTGAAATGGTTATGACCTGACCTCAACCACTATTGTGGAATTGGGTTTGAATATGAAAAGTATGCCTATTGAACTACTCTTGAACTATTGCAAAATGTGAAGAGTCAATGAAGTATAATAATTTTGAATTGAACCTTATGGGGATTGTGAATTCCCCTAAGTGATGATAATTGGTGTGGCATATTGATGTTACCTTGCAAGTGTAGCTGGCATGACGATACCAATAATTTATGCCTTAATGTGTAATGTAGTTCAATGAATAGGAATGTGTGATACTTATTTTAATTGGGCTTTAATAGGGATTGTGTAGCTGAGTTGTGAAAGTGGAAGTCCCGAGGGACCTACACTGGAAATCACGATTGCCGATGCAGGGGTGTATATGAATGGGTAGTTTGAATCCCCCTTATTGTTACCACATGATTGTGAGGTTCGAGTCCCCTATATTTTATCACATGATTGGGTGCTTGTGTCACCTTGATATGCTGGGAGGTTTGAGTGCTCCATGGTACAAATATATACCTTTTGGTTCTTGCAGCCACACACACTATGGCCCTACCGGTTGGGGGAGAGTTGGGCCTATATAGCCCATGGGTTCCATCTTATGTTATGATGATTGAGCTACATAATCCATGCTAAAGTTTTAAAGTGCATATTAAGCCTTGTTCCCTATCCCTACACATGATGCATATTTATATATTTGCATATGATTATGTGCATTGGATTTTTACTGATTTTGAAGTGCTGATTATAGCATTATTTTGATCCTTAACCCCAAGTTTCATGCTAGTCTCCACCCCACTAACCGTCTACGGATGCTATATCCTAATGCGATGCAGACATCAAAGATACTTCTACTTTTCCTGTTCAAAGTTATATGGATCAACTCGGTTCGTCGGTTCGCTGCGGTAAAGTGGTGAGCTTCCATTCTCCAGAAGAATTAGGCATTTCATCAGATCTTATCATAGATTATAGTTGAGAGTTTCATTATCATTAATAATATCATTGTCATTGTTATCTGTTAGAGTCGGGGACATATCCCGACCAAGACTGGTTTTTGGATCTTTTGTTAGAAGGCTTTGTTGGATTACTATGGACTTGGGTGATGTTACTCGGTCGATGGTTATCGGTTATAGATATACCCTTTATTCTTTAAACATGTATTGTTATATGTTAGGAATTCATCCGACATTGGGGATATTTTGTTGTTTGGTTAGGTGCACAAGGGTGGTCTTCGGTCCGTGTAGGACTTGAGATACCCATCACGGCCAGGCCCTGGTTTGGGTCATAACATATGTACTAGTTTGGAAGAATTGAATTAGCTTGCAAGCATATTGGTATGACGATACAAAGTTGGTAAATGCCTTAATAAAGAATCCTAGATTAATTGTTAGGTTTATTTGCAAACTATTTTAATTTGGGCTTAAAGGGAATTGTGTAGCTCACTCTGAAGGTGGAGTCCTGAGAGGAACAAAACTGGAAACCATATTTGGCAACGTGGGGGTCTATATAACCGTGTGTATGGATACACACTATATTTTGGATGGATATCGCCTTGGTGTCTTTAGCCTTTCCCCAATTCATGTGGCTAACTATACTAGGGCCCTTCTAGCAGGGGGAACTGGATTCTTATATACTGTGTATTCCTTTAGGATGGAGCAAGCTTCACAGTTAAGGTTAATAGTTTAAAATCTCATGTTCATGACCCTTGTCCCTATCCGACATTCTATATATGTATATATAAATGTTGTGAATATGGTTATGACTATTTTTTGCAATGGCATTATTTTATCCATTCCGTCGTGTTACATGCCAGTGCTCGCCCCACTGACCTTTCCTGGATGCTCCATCATTTTATGATGTAGGGTTCAAGGGTTTTTTATTGCTTCTATGCAACGTTAGGTGATTTGGTACTCTCATGGATCTGCTATGAAGTGGTGAGCCTCTATCTTTTGAAAGAACTAGTTATTTCACTTAATTTCCTTATTCTTAGCAACCCTTTTTGGGTTCATTTTGGTCATAGTTGGGGGCATGTCCCGTCTTTGTTGGTATTTCTGGTTTAGAGGCTTTTGTTGATAGTATTGAAATATTTTGGGTTGTTTGTTTGACTCTTAGATTTTTTTGTTTTATCTATCTTTATTACTATTTTTGTTAGATTCATCTGTTTTCATTTGTGGTGCTCCTAAGGTAAGGTTAAGGAGGTGGCCTCCGACCCTCGGTGGGCTTGAGATAACCGTCACGACCAAGCCCTAGTTCGGGTTGTGATAGAAATCGAATTGACCATGCATTGAGAAACGAGATTTTCTCTAAATTTAATTTGGTATTTAATTCCCTACGCTATATATTTCCATTTTCTAGGATTATTTTACTACCTACAATATATATAGCCACTGCCCAAGCTTATTTTACTATCTTTCAATTTATAGAGCAGACTATTATTGTTCTTATTATATTTCTTGGGTTTTGAAGCAATTAAACTTGGAATTTGAAGACAATTGAGTTCTTGAATCTATCTTTGTAAGATAATTCTTTGCTTATGAAATATATTACTTTATTTGTTTCAAAAGATAAATGTGGGTAATTTCCCACAACTAGTGTAGTGGGATCCATGGAGAATTAACATCTTTAGGGCCAGTATCGAATAGTAGCATCGTTTGTATTGTCAAATCTTTCATCATAACCAAATTTTTAATGGCTGCAAAAACTAAAATCTTCCTTAGGGTTAGATTGATTGATTTCAGAGGTTAAAACTAAAAAAAAAGATTCGATAATAAGGATTCAAGATATTCATGTCCCGTCTAATACCCCCTCCCTTCCATTTTATGTGTCATCATTTCCTTTTTTGTCCGTCCTAAAAGAAATGTCACCTTTCCTTTTTTGGTAACTATTTTAAGGCACAATTCCACCTTTTTCTTATTGTCCCACTTCTAATGCCCCACTTAAATTCAAAATAATAGTTGTACATTATTTTAATAAAGTACAATTTGATAAAAAGCATCAAGTCTTTACTTATTTCTTAAACACCGTGCCCTGTCAAACTATGACATATAAAATGGGATGGAGGGAGTAGTTAATGTTGTAGTGTGAATAGCCAACTTAGGGTAATTATTGAGTTGTGAATTTTCATTACTTGTAGGATGAGATAATTTGAGTAAATATCATCTAATTAGGTTGATAAACGATGTTTCCCAAGATTACATCCCCAAGAAGTAAAATGTGGTCGTTGTCAAATATATAATCCAACAAAGGTTGGGGTCTAACCCCTGAGAATAGAACGAATCTTTATCACGAACTTCCTAAAGTAGCAAAAAATGTAAAAAAATAAATGGGGGGATTTTGTGAGAACAGTAACAGTAGTAATAGATATTGATTGCTTAAGGTTGAAATCAATATGAGATGAATACTAGGACTATGTTCCCTCTGACTTCCTTACTCTGTAGAATTATCGTGCCCATCCAACTCTCCTGAAACCTTTCATGTAGAATATGATAAAATATGTATCACAAACTGTCTTGTGAATGCCTTTGTTGAATTTCACTCATTACCTTTTGAGTCTTAGAGTGTCAGCTTGCTAACCCTTGTCCTAGATCCTAAATCAATTATTACCTTTTGGGTCTCAAGTTAATTAGATAAAGGTTGATAGATTCAATTATTATTATGATCTTCTTTTCCTAATATCAACCTCTCTTATGGAGATGGTGTCGAATATATGCAGGTTCTTAACTTCTGCAGTCGTTAAGAAAGCAATCAAACAGAAGAAAATCACAATACATGCAAAATATCAATCGAGAATGACTTTGCACTTTGTCTTCTTAGTTATTCAATAAGGGTTTCCACAACCCTAGTTAGAGGGTTTAGCTGACCATGTTTGCAAGAACATTCATTGAGTTCGTAGAAGAAAGCATATGAATAATCTTACAATAATTGAAGAATAAAAACCAGAATCTTAAATCAATATCTAACTGTAAAAACTAAGAACAATGGATTCCAAGATCAAAATTCAAATCTCAAAATCAATATAGTGTTGTAAGTATAAAAAGTGCATAAACTAATACAAAAACATACAAGGGGTATTTATAGTTGAACTAGAAAACCTAAGAATACTATCCTAAATGAAATAGGAAAATAATGTCGGCAGTGGTAGTGCCTCAGAAAATGACTCATCTAGACTGACGATGACTCATTCTCAGCTCCGTATTCTATCTCCTATGCTCCTTGGTGATGACTCATCATGTCTCCCTATGAGTCATTGTCTAGACTCATTGCCTCTCCAATAATTTTTTATCTCTCAAATCTTTTCTCTAAATGCTCAAAACGGTCAGCACGATGAGTCATAGTCAAATCCTACAGCTCGTCACCAACATAGTCTCCACTAGGATCATACTTGTATACTTCAGGATTTTGTCACAACTTTTCGTAGAACGATCTTCCCTACAACTCGTAGTCAGATCATATGATTAATAGCTAGTATGAACTTTATTCCTATCTCAAATTTCTTCACTATTCACTCTATGGCTTTGGATGACGAGACGTAGCATAACCCAATGACTCGTTGTCCAAGCATAGCCTTCAATTTTTGGAGTTTTTTTCTTCCTTTATTTCTTTTACTCACTTTCGACCTTGTTTTCCCGCAAAAAAACACAAATCATATTACATCTAACAAAAAGGGCCTAAGTACTTACATATTTTTTGGTTTTAAGCATCAAAAGTGCCATGAAACCATGACACATCAACACCCAAAACATAGAATATTTACATGTCCTCCGGCAACTAACAAAAAAAAACACAACATTATGATGCATAACTAAGAGAAACGTAAGACATCTATGGCAGTCAACTCAATTTCATCTACAAAACTCTCACCTCTCCTATTTTAAACTTTTCAAAACCAACTATGCTGATCTATGTAGCACAACAGTATGCCACAAAGGAATCAAGTTATGGCATTATATTAGCAACAAACAATCAAGCAAATAAGAAAGTTACAGTGTCAAATAGATGAGTACTTGACAACACAACCGACATACTCTCACAGAAAGAAGTCTCATATCTCATAATGTCATCATGAATATAAATACAAGGTGTCACGAACCGAGGTTACCCCCAAGTCGTAACACGGTACTTAAGGCCAAAAGTGGCCCCAAGCTAACCCTTGATCTAGTACCTGCTGTGAGAACTGAATACAATGATAACACAAGCAACATATGTGAAAGATAAACTGATAAAAACTATGTTAAGATAAAATATAGAAACAATACTTAACATGTTTAAAACTACACATAGAATCGATAAATGAGTCTGACTGTCTGAATATTTGATTGTCTAAATACCTGAAAGCCTCTAAGACATGAAGTGCTGATGGGAAAAGCCCCCAACTAACTCCGACTGACTGAAATGAAAGAAATATAGAAAATAACTATAGATATTTGTCCTTGATGGATTAACTCACTATAACTGCTGCTGATTGGTACGAGCTGACTAAGGGAGATTGGGGAACTGAGTGTTTGAATCTATATTATGAAATCAATATAGTGCAAAAGATAGCATACGATTAGTACTTTGAATGTACTAGTATGTAAGATAGGTACAACTAAAATACATATGAACACGAAACATAGATGCATGAACATGTAAAAAGAATGCAAGACTAAGTAAAACATGTATTGAAATAATCTGTAAACTAAATGACTAAAAAGATGATAACTGAATACTTAGTTATGCAAACCTGATTTGATATGGTAAATACTATACCGAGACTGTGGGAGCTAACTACAATCAACATGCCCCAATCTGAGCTATTGAGTTCTAACCTATAACCTAGTTCGAAGGGTGCTGGTACCTTTCCAGGGGTACCAACACATGACTGACAATGTGGATCCACAAGGATGATGTCCAGAAGGACGAGGGTGTCATGCCTCTACTAATGTGTGACCCCTCATAATCTATGGTGGCGTCGTAGATGTAGAACTTAGGGACTACTACTGACGACTAATGCCTAACTAACGGGGGAGCCACCATCCCTGCGTTCACTTGGTGCTAAGTGTTACTTCCAACTAAATAACACTGGTATTATTATTTGTTTAATATGTTATGATACTGTACTGATAAGTGCTCAACATAAACATGGTAATCTAAATATGCTAATGAAATCATGATCTGACTGACTTGTTTCTTTAAAATGGAAATATGTAAAAATATATAGGTATCGGGTGTTCATAACCCTCCAAAATTGAATGATACTTTAAATACAATAATATCATTTAAAAAATTGCAAGGAAATTCATGATTCAAAGACCCAAAACAATATAAATTTCACTAAACTAATGATCCATGAATTTGAATACAGGAATATGATAAACTTAGGAGGACAATATGTTCACATGGTTTGATTCATGAATTGGTGAATTAACATGGTGTCAACTGAATATGACATGGGTGATTTATATTAAAGCATTGAATAACATAATTCATATGGGAAACATATGGGTATTGATTGAATTCAAAACTAGTAAGAAAATTTGACTAAATTCATGATTAACATTAATATTATCATGAAAGAGAATAAGAAGTTCAAACTTGAACAAAAAAGGATTTTGGGACTCAATGGGTGGAAAGAACCCATTGATGAATACCCTATATACGTTAATTGCTTGATTTCTTGAAGAAGAAGCTTGGAATTTGGACCTTGAAAGGTTGAATCCTTGGAAAGATGCTTGAATTTATGTTCTTATGAATGGGGATGAATTTTACCTGTTAACTAATGGGGAATGGGGCAAATAATGCCCTTCTTGGGGCTTTTAATTCATTAATTGAGTGTTTGGTGAGAGGGGAAAGGGAAAAAATACCCCCTTGTACATTTAATGAGGCTATAGAAAAAACACAACCTCCGTGGCACGGAGGCTAGCCTCTATGAAACGACGGTATCACGGAGGCTAACCTCCATGCTGCGCGATGTATGGCAGAGTTCCTGCCTCTGTGACACACCCAATCACGGAGGCATTCTTCCTTAGTGGTTAAAAAATACCTCGAACCTATTTCAAAAAGTCCCAAACTTTCCCTAATAACCCTTTTGACATCCCCAAACATGTTTTAACTCAAAAATAAACATTTTAAACTCGGGCAGGCAAAAATTAAAATCCTCGAATCTTGGAGTCTTAAAATGGCTAAGTCTTTTATACCTCGTGTGAAATTAAAGCCTTGGACTCCTTTAAACATGCATCTAGGAGTTGGAAACGTGTCTAGAATCTTGCGGGGTATTATAATATCTCTCTCTTGGTATCATTCATCCCAGAATAAAACTTTTAAAGCTGATATACTAAGAAAACTGAGATCGTACTCTGAATGCTTATGAGCTAAATTATGATTAAATAACTGAATCTAAAACATGATACATGGACTAAATTGAATTCACTAATGAATGCAACGACCTGTGGATGGTTATATAACTGAGATAGAAAACAAAAGAATCACTTAGGGAAAACCATTACCTCACACTGGATCTGAATTCATAGAGAAGAGATGAGCATACTTGGCTCACATGTCTACCTCGGCTTCCCAAGTAGCTCCCTCAACAAACTGATTTTGCCATAGAACCTTAACTAAATGGACTTCTTTACACCTCAACCTATGAATCTGACGGTCAAGGATTTCAACTGCGAATTCTTCATAGGAGAGACTATCTTTCACATCTACACTCTCTAAAGGAACACTATAGAAGGTGAGTCACCAGTACATTTCTTTAACAAAGAGATATGAAACGCCAAATACATTGAAGCCAAATCTATAGGAAACTTTAACTCATAAGCTAGCTTCACAAAATGGTTCAAAATCTTGTATGGTCAAACATAGCGAGGAATAATTTTCCCCTTCTTGCCAAGTATCTTCAGCCCTTTCATTGGCAAAATTTTTAGATAAACCAAGTCACCAACATCAAACTCAAGATCTCTTCTCCTCATATTAACATAAGATTTTTGATGACTTTAAGCTATCTTTTCCTTTCTTAGATTAACTAAACTTTCTCCATTGCCTCATATACTGAATTTGTCCCTATCATAACCGCCTCACCTACTTCAAATAAACCAATAGGAGATCTGCACCTCTTTCCATAGACGGCCTCAAATGGAGCCATTTGAATACTAGAGCGATAACTGTTATTGTAGGAAAACTAAATCAAAGGTAAGTGGTCATCTAAATTACCCTTAAAGTCGATAACACAAGCCCTCAACATGTCCTTTAAAGTCTAAATGGTGTGCTCTGCCTGACCATCTAAGGATGAAAGTTGTACTGAGATGGACTTAGGTACCAAGACCCTTCTGAAAAACCTTAAAAAATAAGAGGTAAACTGAGTACCTATATCTAAAATAATGGTTAATAAAACCCATAGAACATTACCAACTCCATGATATAGTGTCTAGCATAATCCTCACCTGAATACGAAGTATAAACTAGAAAGAAATAGGATAACTTTGTCATTCTATCTACAATAACCCAAATTGAATCATGCTGATAATGCATACGAGGTAACCCTATAAAAAAATCCATGTTAACCACCCCTCACTTCTAAGTGGGGATACTACACTCCTAAAGCATACCATTAGGACTTTGGTGCTTAACCTTAATCTACTGACAATTCGATCACTTAGCCACAAACTCCACAATATCTTTCTTCATACCACTACACTAATAGATTTCCTACAAATCATGATACATCTTCGTGGCTCCTAGGTAAATAAAATATTGCACACTATGCGATTCAGCTAATATCTGCTATCTCAAAACATCAATACAAGGACACATAACCTGCCTTGATAATGAAGCATACCATCTCCCCTTTGGGAGAAAACCTTAACCTTCTGATCCCTAACTACCTCCTTAAAATTGAATAAAATAGGATACCTTTCTTGCTTTTCTTTCACTTCGACAACCAGTGAAGATTCTGAACCACTCTGAACCCATATGCTACCTTTACTGAATCAACCAACCGAACACCTAACATGTCAAGCTAATGAACCTCACAGACTAACTCTTTCATATCATCCTCAATATGAATGACACTTCCCATAGACAATCTACTAAGGGCATCAACCACTATATTAGCCTTGCTCAGGTGATACAATACACTCATTTCATAGTCCTTTAACAATTCCAACCATCTTCTCTGATAGAGATTCAGGTCTTTCTACATGAACATAAAGTATAAGCTCTTATTATCCATAAACACATCAACATTAACCCCATAAAGTTAAGGCCTCCAAATCTTTAATAAAAAGACAGCTACTGCCAACTCAAGGTCATGGGTCAGGTAATTTTCTCATGAGGCTTCAGCGGTCTAGAGTCATAGGCTATGGACTTACCTCACTGCATCAATACACAACTAAGATCAACTCTAGAAGAATCACAATAAACTACAAACCTATCTGTGCTATCTGGAAAAGTCAAGACTGGGGTGGAACTAAGCCGAGTCTTCAACTCTTGAAAACTCTTCTCGTAGGAATCTGACTAAAGAAATTTGACTTTATTTTGGGTTAATCAAGATATGGGAGAAGCAATAATAGAATATCCTTCAACAAACCATCTGTATTAGCCAACTAAACCCAAGAAACTCCTAATGTCTGATGGAGAGATAAATCTAGGCCAGTTTCTTACTGCCTCAATCTTTTAAGGATCAACTAGAATGCCATCACTGTAAATGATGTGACCAAGGAAATCTGCTGACCTCAACGAAAATTCACATTTACTGAACTTAGAAAATAACTGATGAACCTTAAGGGTCTGAAATATACTCCTGAAATGGTCTACATGATCACCTTCACTACGAGAATAGACAAGGATGTTATCTACAAAGACTATGATGAACATGTCAAAGTACTACTTGAACACCCTGTTCATCAAGTCCATAAAAGCTATAGGAGAGTTCATTAGTCCAAAAGACATAACTAGAAATTCAAAGTGACCATACCGAGTTTGGAAGGTTGTATTTAGGATGTCACATTCTCTGACTCTAAGCTGTAATAGCCTAATCTGAGATCTATCTGCACCTTGAAGTAGGTCGAACAAGTCTCAATTCATGGGAGATGATATTTATTCTTTATTGTGAATTTTTTCAACTGAAGGTCGTCAATGCACATTTTGAGGGAATCGTCTTTCTTGAGCATGAAGAGAACTGGAGCACCCATGGAGAAATGCTAGGCCTGATTAAACCCTTATCTAAGAGATCTTTCAACTGTTCATTTAATTTCTTAAGCTTAGATAGAGAAATTCTATAAGGTGGAATTGAGATAGGCTGGGTATCTGGGATGAGATCTATTCTAAAGTCAATTTCCCTTTCAAGATAGACTCCAGAAAGATCTTCAGGGAACACTTTTGGAAACTCATTCACTACTGGAACTGAATCAAGACTCAAAGATTCAGAATTAGAGTCCTTAACTTCGACTTGATGGTAAAAACATCCCTTGGGTATCATTTTTCTTGTCTCATAATAGGAGACAAACTGGCCCTTAGGCACTGAAGTACTAACCCTCCATTCAATAATGGGCTCATTAGGAAATTAGAATTGGACAATCCTATTTCTACAATCAACTAAATCGTAGCATGAGTGGAGCTAATCCATGCTGAGAATGACATCAAAATCAGTCATCTCTAACTCTAGAAGGTCAACTGAAATAATTTTTTGAGACATCATGATTGGGAAATTTCTGTATACCCATATGGATATAGTTAAACTACTCACTGGGGTAGATACTGAGAAAGGCTCTATTAATATGTCGGGACTAACACCAATGTCTATAGCTATATAATGACTCACAAAGGAAAGTAAACCTATGGGGTCTAACAATGCATAAACATGAAGATGGAAGATTTTTAAAGTCAGATCTGACAATGCCTACTAGTGGCACTAAAGATGGCACCCTACTTAGTATGGTAACCTGTTGGTGTTGCTAAAGAATTAGTCTGGCCTGACTTGCCATATCCAAAGAGCACATTACTACTTGTTCTACACTTACCCTGATGATTCTTACAACACTTCCAACAAAGAGGATTGGTGAGACCACTATTTATACTACCTTGGTACTTAGAGACTGACACACTATCCCTATTGTCTAGTATGAACTTAGGCATTAGCATACTAGCTGAAGATGGGGTTAGAGCTAAAGAATTCTGGTGAAATTGATAATGATTTCCACCATTAGCCCTCCATTGTGCAAAGTTAAAGCTATTGGTTCTGTCCCTCTTATTCTCTTTTTCCTTCTATTTGAGCTTATCCTCCTCAATCTATTAAGCATGGACCACCAACCTAGAGCGATTCATCTTCTTTAATAACATGGCTATTCTGCACTCCTTAACTACTTCCTCAAAAACTCTCGATACGAACTTACTTATCTTGGGCCTAGAATCGACCACTACAGTTTGAGCATACCTGGTTAACTAAGTGAATTTAAGCTAGTATTCTTTCACACTCATTATACCCTACTTTAAATTAATAAACTCCTTCACCATAGACTCCCTCAACGTAAGTGGAAATAATCTGTTTAGGAAACTCGTGGAAAACTCCTTCTATACCATAGGTCCTACCTCAATACCTCTATCCTTCTTCCACTACTTAAACCAAGTATGAGTTACTCCCTATAACTGATAAGCAGCTAAGTCAGCACTCTCACTCAAAGTGACACCCACAATGTTTGTTACCTTATGCATACAGTCTAGAAAATCCTATGGATCCTCCTCAGACTTGGATCTAGAAAACACTGGTAGATTCATCCAAGTAAAGTCTCCAATCATTGGTGAAACTATATTCATCAATAGATTGGCTAGGGCAACAACATGCTGGTTATTCTGAGCAGCCACATAATGGTCCAAAGAAATGAAAAAAACCCTAAATTTAGCGTGAGAAACTTGTTAATTCAGGGTATCTTTCTGAACAGGCTATGGCACGGGCAAATACATGTTTCTTCTTTCGTTGTTTCATCTGGGAGACATTTTTTGAAAATAGATAAAGGATGAGTTAGAAAAGGGATTTCAATAGAGATCATGCTCTTCCGTACGACATGAATACTAAAAGAAGAGAAACATTCTTAAAAGAACTCATAGCCTCTTACCCATAAGTGTGGTGCGTGTAATGCCCTAATTTTCTAAATCAAAATGCTACACGGTGCTTATGACCCCGAGGGACCACAAGCTAACCCATGAATAATATCTGTACCTGTACATTACATATATAATGTAATAATACGGAAAACATGAACATGTAGGCCATAAGGTTCAATTGAATAAAGAATCTGTCAAAATATAATATCTATATGGGTGGAAGATACCCAAAATAGCTGAAAACTGAATCAAATCTGAACATAAGTCTGAATACTGAATCTGAAAGACTCTAAGTACTGTCTGAATAAGGAGTTGAAGGAACATGTCTCCAACTAACTCTGTCTAGCAAAACTGAGCTGAAATAATAAATGAAATAAACTAATATCGCCCTCGAATGGATGAGGACTCACTGCAACTCTGCGGCTGGATGCTACTGCTGATCTGGAGCTCGTGTCTCTGAACCTAAGGTGTAACATAAAAGAAAGCACCATAGATAAAATACGATAGTACAACTGGAGTACTGAGTATACGAGTGAGGCAGGCTAATGGAAAAGGGTTTACATGCATGAAGAATGCTAACTGAATGACTGATATGAACGTGAGAGCTTAAACATACATGCATAGTAACTAAGATCGTGAGTACGTGATAGCTATATCTGTACGCTAATACATGGTTTACTGATAACTGACATGGCTGAAACTGTAGTTCTGATAACATGGGCGACTGTATCTGATAGTCTTAAATCTGATGAATCTATCTGAGTTCTGCACTATAACTGAATTTAACTATATCTGACGATCCTGGGATACTGATATCTGAAGAACTATCTGAGTTCTTTTACTGAGATTGAGTCTAAAATTGTGGGAGGTAGTTGTTTAACTGACATGCCCTATATGTGTCATTATGGCTAAGATGGGGTCCAATCTCTGCCCTGACTGGAAGGGTGTCTGTATCGTGCCACTGGTAAGGACAACATGTGAGCAACCCTCATATAACAGTTAACTCTAGTAAGAACGGTGGGAACCCTCATATAACAGGTTAAGCCACCTCATCTATCCTCATATAATAGGCTGTGATGTCTCAACCAATGCTGGCTACATAGTTTTGGAATATAAGGATGACTGCTAAGAATCACAACCTCATATACAGGTGAGTTCCCATCCTTAGGTTCAGTCTGTGCTAACTCCTACTCCCATCTGAAGAGACTGAATATGATTTAACTGACTGTACGCAAGTGGAACTTACTGAATTCCATTGACTGACGGAATACTACTGATATCTGATAACTGACTGAGACCATGAGGTTCCTGAGTCACATGACTGACTGAATTCTACTGAATTTTGGTTTGATTTTGTATATCGTGAAACATGACATAGATCTAGGCACATAGCTATAGTTTTCGGGTACGAATACCCCCAGTACTCGATGGAAAAAACTGACACAACATGACTGACTTGATCATAAGATTGGAGTTTACAATTCACATTATCATAAATAGAGGATATTATACATCATGTAGTTCATCAACATATTAAGCATGGTAGGGAGTGCATAGCTATATTTCATGTGTATATTGTATATCTCCATTATCATACATGCTTCATACCACAACAATAGCAATACATGAAAAGCATAGAATTTATATTAAAGTATATAGCTAACATGGACTTGTCATTAATACATCATGGAACCATATAAACCTAAATTTCTAGCATCCTAAGAATTTTATCGAACACCTTGCATGCATTCTTTAAGGCATAGGTGTGTTTCATAACTTGTACCATTTTACACCATCTAAGGTTCATAGTTTTCAACTAACAAGCATATATATTCCATGAAAACACCTCTAGATATCATCTTGAAACTTAAACAACAATCATCAACATGTACATGCTCATATCACCACAAAAAGTTCACAAAATAGTATTTAAAACATGGTTCTTGAGCTCTATGAACGGATTGGATCCATAGATGAACACTACGCATACCTTAGTGATTGAATCTTGAAAAAGATCTAATTCTGAAGGTTCTTGAAGAATTCCTTAGGCTTTCCCTTGATTTTTCTTGACTAGGGTTTAACCCCTTTGGGAAAGAATGCTCTTGTTCCTGAGGAGATGATCTTGAGAGGAAACCCTAATCTTATGGTTGAAAGTATAAGAGAGGGTTTTTAAGATGTTTCAACTAAAGAGAATGGAAGATAATACGTTACTTGAGGGTTATAAGTCATGGAAAGTGAAAGGAAAAGACCAAAATATTCTTATGAAATAAATTCCCAGTTGCTGAAAATAATGGCTGACGACATTTGTGAAGAGGCGTCAAAAATGTGGTAAGCTATCAAAAATATCGTCACATAGAAGCTGGAATTGATGGTTTCTTCCTAAGTCTGAGGACCTTTGTGGTAGGGCGTCACAAATGTGGTGAGATACCATGAATGTCGTCACACAGGAGCTAGATTCTTCCTAAGGCTGACGACCTTCGTGATAGGGCATCACAAATGTGGTAAGCTTCCACGAATGTCGTCACTTAGGAGCTGGTTTCTGCTTAAGCCTGACGACCTTCGTGGTAGGGCATCACAAATGTGGTAAGCTACCACAAATTTTGTCACTTAAGAGCTATTTTCTTCCTAAGGCTGACAACATTTGTGGTAGGGTGTCACAAATATGGTAAGCTACCACGAATGTCGTCACACTGTTTCCAGCCTGACATGCTGGAGGAAAATAGGAATAAATCTTTACTCCGATATCGTATTTAGGCAAAATTGGTATAGTTGGAAAGCTAATTCAATTATATATTTGTTGATAGGTCTTGAGCTCAAAAATTCTAAGTATAATGAGAGATATGATCGTTTGAATCTGACTATGGTAATATCTTTCTCAACAATTCGATCGGTGAGGAATGTTTTGATTCGTCTGATAGATGGGAGTTATTTGAAGCCTTAATATACATCTAACTTACTCATAAAACTATTAAATAACCATGATGTACTATGCATGATCTTGGTACATGGCTCTAATATTGGTTTGGATTTTTCGGGGTATTACAATATCTCACTCTTGGAAACATTTGTCCTCGAATAATGGCTTCTTGAGAGAGGAGAAAAGATAAAACAACGCATATACTGATCATGCTCAACTGGCACATGATTTTAGGACTGAATTGAATTCAAAACTGAATATAGCCCAACTGAACATGCATATCTGATGCATGACTGATAAGCTGAACTCATGAATGCATGATAAGCTATGCACTGATACTTGATACAAATTTTATACTGGAATTTTGAACATTTAAATGAATAAGCTTAAGGAAAATGGTTACCTCGAGCTAAGCCTGAATTAGTAGAGAAAAGATGAGGGTACTTGGTTCGCATGTCTGCTTCTGCATCCCTGGTAACTCCCTTCATGGACTGATTCCGCCAAAAAACCTTGACTAGAGGGACTTCTTTGTTCCTCAGCCTACGAGTCTGATAGTCGAGAATTTTGATTGGAATCTCTTCATAAGAGAGGATATTTTTAAAGTCAATGCTCTGAATAGGGACTACAGTTGCTAGGTCACCTATGCACTTCTTGAGCAAAGAGACATGGAAGACTGGATGAACTGAGGCTAGATCTAAGGCAATTCGAGCTCATAGGCTACCTTGCCGAAGCGACTGAGAATCCTGAAGGGACCGACATATCGGGGACTGAGCTTTACCTTTTTGCCGAATCTCTTCACTCCCTTCATGGGAGAGATCTTGAGATAGACATAGTCATCAACCTCGAATTCGAGATTCTTTCTATGAACATCCGCATAAGACTTCTGTCAGCTCTGAGCAGCCCAGAGTCTTTCTCTGATCAACTGAACTTTCTCTAAGGCATCGAATACTAAGTTAGGCCCTATGACTGCCGTCTCACTAACTTTGAACCAACCGATCGGAGACCTACATCTCCTATCACAGAGAGCTTTGAATAGAGCCATTTGAATACTGGAGTGAAAGCTGTTGTTGTATGCGAACTCAATCAAAGGCAAGCGGTCATCCCAGCTTCCCTTGAAATCAATTGCACACGCCCTTAGCATATCTTCTAGAGTCTGAATGGTACTTTCTTCTTGACCATATATCTGAGGATGAAACGATGTACTGAGATGAACTTAGGTACCAAGACCCTTTTGAAATGCTTTCCAGAAGTGAGAGGTGAACTGGGTACCTCTGTCTGAGATGATAGATAGTGGAATACCATGTAATCTAACCAACTCCTTGATATAGAGTTTGGCATAATCCTCAGCTGAGTAAGAGGTACGAACTGGAAGGAATTGAGCTGACTTGGTCATTCTGTCTACAATGACCCAAACTGAATCATGTTGATGACGTGTTCTAGGCAAACCCATCACGAAGTCCATGTTCACTTCTTCCCACATCCAAGTAGGAATAGTGAACTCCTACATGGAACCACTAGGTTTCTGATCCTCTATCTTAACCTGCTGACATGTAGAGCACTTAGCCACAAACTCTGCAACATCCCTCTTCATCCCACTCCACTAATAGATCACCCGCAAGTCGCGGTACATCTTAGTGGCCCCTGGATGAATAGAGTATCATGCACCATGCACTTCTTCAAGAATTTGCTGCCTCAAGTCATCTACACCGGGAACACACAGACGACCCTTACAACGAGGAACACCATCTCCTTCTTGGGAGAAAACCTCTACTTCCTGACTCTGAACTGACTCTTTTAGCTTGACAAGGTTAGGATTCCTATCTTGCTTCTCTTTCACCTCGGAAACTAGAGATGACTCTAAACTACTCTGAACATATACACCACCCTATGAAGAGTCAACTAAGCGAACGCCTAGTCTGGCAAGCTGATGAATCTCCTAAGCTAATTTTTTCTTACTATTCTCAACATGGGAAACACTACCCATGGACAGTCTACTGAGTGTGTCGGCCACTACATTGGCCTTGCCAAGATGATAAAGGACACTCATATCATAATCCTTCAAGAGCTCTAACCACCTTCTCTGACAAAGATTAAGATCTTTTTGGGAAAAGACATACTGAAGACTTTTATGATCTGTGAATACGTCTACATGAACACCGTATAGATAATGCCTCCAAATCTTTAAGGCAAAGACAACTGCTGCTAACTCAAGGTCATGAGTAGGATAATTCTTCTCATGGGGATTTAACTATCTAAAGGCGTAGGCTATGACTCTACCATGCTTCATGAGGACACAACCTAAACCTACTCTGGATGCATCACAATATACTATGAATCCATCAGAATCATCGGGAAGTGCCAAAACTGGAGCTGAGGTTAGTCGAGTCTTCAACTCCTGAAAACTCTTCTCGCAAGGTTCTGACCACTGAAACTTGACCTTCTTCTAAGTCAATCTGGACATAGGAGATGTAATAGAATAAAATCCCTCGACAAATCGTCAGTAATAGCCAGCCAAACCCAAGAAACTCCTGATATCTAATGGAGAGACAGGGCGAGGCCAGTTTCTTACTGCTTCAGTTTTCTGAGGATGTACTCTAATGCCATCACCGAAAATAATGTGGCCAAGGAATGCTACTGATCTTAGCCAAAATTCGCACTTACTGAACTTGGCGAACAACCGGCGATCCCTGAGAGTCTGAAGAACAATTATGAGATGGTCTGAATGATCATGCTCTATGCGAGAATAGACCAGAATATCATCTATGAAGACTATGACGAATGTGTCCAAGTACAGCTTGAACACCCGGTTCATCAAGTCCATGAAAGTTGCAGGGGCATTGGTAAGACCAAAGGACATAACTAAAAATTCAAAGTGACCATACCGAGTACGAAAAACTATCTTCAGAGTGTCACATTCTCTAACTCTGAGCTGATAATAGCCTGATCTAAGGTCTATCTTGGAGAAATAACTGGCACCCTGAAGTTGGTTAAACAAGTCGTTTATCCTAGGCAGCGGATACCTATTTTTGACTCTGACTTTGTTGAGTTGACGGTAATCAATACATATTTTGAGAGAACCGTATTTGTTGCACACGAATAAGAATGGCGCACCTCATGGGGATACACTGGGCCTGATGAATCCCTTATCTAAGAGATCTTTCAACTGATTTTTCAGTTCCTTGAGTTCTGTTGGTGCCATTCTTTATGGCTGAATAGAAATAGGCTGAGTATCTGAGAGAAGGTCTATGCCGAAGTCTATTTCCCTTTTGGGAGGAATTCTTAGAAGACCTTCAGGACAGACGTCTGAATATTCATTAACCACTGGGACTGATTCAAGACTGTAAGATTCAGAACTGGAATCCTTAGCATGCACGAGATGATACACACACCCCTAAGAAATCATTTTCCTTGCCCGGAGGTAGGAAACAATCTAACCCCTGAAAGACGAAGTGCTACCCTTCCACTCTAGGATGGGATCATTCGAGAACTGAAACTAAACTATCTTATTTCTGCAGTCGACTATGGCATAGCAGGAATGAAGCCAATCCATGCTGAGAATGACATCAAAATCAGTTATCACTAACTCGACTAAATTTACTGATGTGGATTTCTGAAATATCATAACCGGACAGTTCCTGTATACCCGCCGAGCTATGATAGTTTTACCCACTGGGGTAGAGACTGAAAAGGGCTCTGCTAAAATTTTGGGACTGATTCTGAAATTGCTTGCTATGTATGGAGTGACAAAATACAAGGATGCACCTGGTTCTAGCAAAGCATAAACATGAACATAGAAAATTTGTAACGTACTAGTAACGACATCAGGGGAATTTTCCTGATCCTGTAGGGTCTGAAGAGCATAGAGTCTATTTGGGAGTTGCCCACTAGTAGCACTGGAAGTGGCACCCTGCAGGTTCGGGCGACCAAACTAAAATGTGGAACAATTCTGCTGACACTAAGGACCTGGCTGAGGACAGTCCCTAACTCTGTGGCCTGGCTTGCCACAACCAAAACAAATGCCTTGACCCGCTCTGCACACACCCTAATGGTGCTTACCGTAGATATGACACTGAGGATAAGTGCGGGAACTGCTAACACTGATCTGAGATTTAGAGCCTGGTGCCCTATCTATATTGTCGTCCCTGAACTTTGGCATTGGGGCACTAGCAGATGAAGGGAATGGAACTGCTGACTTAGGACGAAACTACGAATGATTTCCTCCCTCTGATTTGGGCTAAGCAAAACTAAAACTGCCTGCTCTTGCTCTCTTGTTCTGCCTCTCCCTAGTCTTAAGCTTCTGCTCCTCTATCTGTTGAGCGTGGGTCATGACCCTGGCTAAAGTCATATCGCTGTTCAGCATCGTAGACCTACACTCATTTACCACGCTATCATTTACCCCTGACACAAACTTGCTCATCTTAGCCTTATTGTCTGCAACCACATGAGGGACATACCTGGCTAGCTGAGTAAATCTGAGAGAATACTCCCTAACTATCATATTTCCCTGCCTGAGGTTGATGAACTCAAGAACTTTGGCTTCCCTCAGCTCTTGGGGAAAGAATCTGTCTAAGAAAGCCGTGACAAATTCCTCCTACCTAATGGGACCTGCGCCATCTACCCTCTTGGACTTTCACTATTTGTACCAAGTGTGAGCCACATCTGGTAACTGATATGCGACTAACTCAACACTCTATAAAGAAGTAACACCCGTGATGTCAATGACCTTCTGAACTTGGTCAATAAACTCCTGAGGGTCTTCATCAGACTTAGACTTATGGAAAGATGGAGGGTTCATTCGAGTGAAGTCCCGAATCCTAGCTGCTATTGAATTTGCCACTGGATTGGCCGAAATAGCTGGTGGCCTTTTATTTTGGGTAGCCACAGACTGAGAAAGTATGGTGAATGCGGCTCTAAACTTCGCATGAGAAACATGTTCGCCCAAAGGATCTTCGGGCTGAAGAGCTGGCTGGTTTCTTCTCTTTGGGGCCATATTCTAAAACAAGAGAAGAACAAATTAGACTGGGAGTTTAACTTGAGATTATGCTCACTAGCACGACATGAATACTGAAAGAAGGGAAACTGTTCCTAAAACATCTTATAGCCTCCTGTACATAAATGTGGCGCACAACACACCCGTGTACAAGACTCTACTAGATGTGGCTTTCAGACTTCCTAGGACTCTATTGAACCTTAGGCTCTGATACCAAGTTTGTAACACCCCGATTTTCTGAATCGGAATGCTACACAGTGCTCATGACCCCGAGGGACGACAAGCTAACCCATGACTGATATCTATACCTGTATACTGTATATATAACGTAATAATGCGAAAAACATGAACATGTAGGCCATAGGGTTCAACAGAATAAAGAATCTATCAAAACATAATATCCATATGGTTGGAAGATACCCAAAACAGCTGAAAACTGAATCAAATCTAAACATAAGTCTGAATAATGAATATGAAAGCCTCTAAGTACTGTCTGAATAAGGAGTTGAAGGAACATGTCTCTAACTAACTCCGTCTAGCAAAACTGAGCTGAAATAATAAATGAAGTAAAATAATATTGCCCTAGAATGGATGAGGACTCACTGCAACTCTACGGTTGGATGCTACTGTTGATCTAGAGATCATGTATCTGAACCTATGGTGTAAAATGAAAGAAAGCACCATGGCGCAAATGCGTCAGTACAACTGGAGTACTGAGTATACGAGTGAGGCAGGCTAATGCAAAAGGGTTTACATAGATGAACAATGCTAACTGACTGACTGATATGAACATGAGAGCGTAAACATACATACATAGTAACTAAGATCGTGAGTACATGATAGTTAGATCTGTATGCTAATACATGGTTTACTAATAACTAACATGGCTGAAACTGTAGTTCTGATAACCTGGGTGACTGTATCTGACAGTCTTAAATCTGATGGAACTATCTGAGTTTTGCACTATAACTGAATTTGACTATATCTGACAGTCCTGGTATACTGATATCTGAAAAACTATCTGAGTTCTTTTACTGAGACTAAGTCTAAAACTGTGGGAGGTAGTTGTTTAACCGACATGCCCCATATATGTCATTATGGCTAAGATGGGGTCTAATTTCTACCCTGACTGGAAGGGTGTCAGTACCACGCCACTGGTAAGGACAACATATGAGAAACCCTCATATAACAGGTAACTCTAGTGAGAATGGTGGGAACCTTAATATAACAGGTTAAACCACCTCATCTACCCTCATATAACAGGCTGCGATGTCTCAACCTATGCTGGCTACATAGTTCTGGAACACAAGGATGACTGCTAAGAATCACACCCTCATATACAGGTGAGTTCCCATCCTTGGGTTCACTCGGTGCTAACTCCTACTACCATCTGAAGAGACTGAACATAATTAAACTGACTGTACATAAGTGGAACTTACTAAATTCCGTTGACTGATGGAATACTACTGATATCTGATAACTGACTGAGACCATGAGGTTTCCTGAGTCACATGATTGACTGAATTCTACTAAATCTTGGCTTGATTTTGTATATCGTGAAACATAACATGGCGCTAGGCACAGAGCTATAGTTTTCGGGTATGAATACCCCCAGGACTCGATGGAAGGAAACTGACATAACATGACTGACTTGATCATAAGATTAGAGTCCACAATTCACATTATCATAAATAGAGGATATTATACATCATGTAGTTCCTCAACATATTAAGTATGGTAGGGAGTGCATAGCTATATTTCATGTGTATATTGTATATCTCCATTATCATACATGCTTCATACCACAACAATAGCAACACATGAAAAGTATGAGATTCATATTAAAGTATATAGCTAACATGGACTTGTCATTTAGACATCATGGAACCATATAAACATAAATTTCTAGCATCCTAAGCATTTTATCGAACACCTTGCATGCATTCTTTAAGGCATAGGTGTGTTTCATAACTTGTACCATTTTACACAATCTAAGGTTCATAGTTTTCAACTAACAAGCATATATATTCCATGAAAACACCTCTAGATATCATCTTGAAACTTAAACAACAATCATCAACATGTACATGCTCATATCACCACAAAAAGTTCACAAAATAGTATTTAAAACATGGTTCTTAAGCTCTATGAATGGATTGGATCCATAGATGAACACTATGCATACCTTAGTGATTGAATCTTGAAAGAGATATAATGTTTCTGAAGGTTCTTGAAGAATTCTTTAGGCTTGCCCTTGATTTTTCTTGACTAGAGTTTAACCCCTTTGGGAAAGAATGCTCTTGTTCCTGAGGAGATGATCTTGAGAGAAAACCCTAATCTTGTGGTTGAAAGTGTAAGAGAGGGTTTTTAAGATGTTTTAACTAAAGAGAATGGAATAAAATACGTTCCTTGAGGGTTATAAGTCGTGGGAAGTGAAGGAAAAAGACCAAAATACCCTTATGAAATAAATCCTAGTTGCTGAAAATAATAGCTGACGACATTTATGACAAGGCATCAAAAATGTGGTAAGCCATCAAAAATATCATCACACAGAAGCTGGAATTGATGGTTTCTTCCTAAGTATGACGAACTTCGTGGTAGGGCATCACAAATGTGGTAAGCTACCACGAATTTCATCACACATGAGCTGGATTCTGCCTAAGGCTGACGACCTTCGTGATAGGGCATCAAAAATATGGTAAGCTAACACGAATGTCGTCACTTAGGAGCTGGTTTCTGCCTAAGGCTGACGACCTTCGTGGTAGGGCTTCACAAATGTGGTAAGCTACCACAAATGTCATCACTTAGGATCTGGTTTCTACCTAAGGCTGACGACCTTCGTGGTAGGGTGTCACAAATGCGGTAAGCTACCACGAATGTCGTCACACTATTTCCAGCCTGACATGCTGGAGTAAAATAGGAATAACTCTTTGCTCCGATATCGGATTTAGGCGAAATTGGTATCCTTGAAAATCTAATTAAATTATATGTATTTTGATTGGTCATGAGCTCAAAAATTCCAAGTATAATGAGAGATATTCTCGTTTGAATCTTACTATGGCAATATCTTTCTCAAGAATTCGATCGGTGAGGAATGTTTTGATTCGTCGGATAGCTGGGAGTTATTTGAAGCGTTAATATACATCTAAATTACTCATAAAACTATAAAATAACCATGATGTACTATGCATGAGCTTGGTACATGGCTCTAATATTGGTTTGGATTTTTTGGGGTATTACAGTGCGCTTCACACCTATTTATATGACTCTACTCAATACAACTTTCAGATACCCTAGGACACTTTTAAACATTAGGCTCTGATACCATGTTTTGTCCCCCTAGTCGTAACACGGTGCTTAAGGCCATAAGTGACCCCAAGCTAACCCATAATTTGGTTTCTGCTGTGAGTACTATATACAATGATAACACAAACATCATATGTGGAAGATAAACTAATAAAACCTCTGTTAAGGTGAAATACTACAACAATATTTACCATGTCTAAAACTACTGATAAAACTGATAAAGGTGTCTGACTATCAGAATATTTGAATGTCTAAATATCTGAAAGCCTGTAAAAATATGAGAAATTGAAGGACAAGACCCAACTAACTTCGACTTACTAAAATGAAAGAAATATGAAAAATAACTATAAATACTCAATCTCGATAGATTAGGACTCACCGCAACTACTGTTGGGTGGTACCGATCTTACTAAGACCTATTAAGGAACTAAGCATCTAAACCTATACTGTGAAATCAATATAGCACAAAAGAGAGTATGCATTCAGGACTTTGACTATACTGGTACGTGAGACAGGGACAACTAAAATACATATGAAAGCTAAACATAGATACATGAACTTGTAAAAGGAATGCAAGACCAAGTAAAACATGTATTGAAATAATCTGTAAAACTAAATGACTAAATGGCTGATAACTTATTACTTGGTCATCCAAACCTGATCTGATATGGTTTGAATACTGTACTAAGACTGTGGGAGCCAATTACAATTAACATGCCCCAATCAGAGCTATCGGGGACCAACCTATAACCCTAGTTGGAAGGGTACTGGTACCTTGCCAGGGGTACCAACATATTACTAACGATATGGATCCATAAGGTTGATGTCCCAAAGGATGATGGTGTCATACCTCTGCTGATAGGGGACCTCTCATAATCTACGATGGTGTCGTTGGTCTAGAACTTAGGGACTGCTATTAATGACTCATGTCTAACTGATGGGGGAGCTACCATCCTTGTGTTCACTCAGTGCAAAGTGTTATTCCCAACTGAATGACACTGGTATTATTATTTGTTTAATATGTTATGATACTGTACCAATAAGTGCTCAACATGACATGTTAATCTAAATATGACAATAAAATCAAGATCTGATTGACTTGTTACTTGAAAACAAAAACATGTAAAAACATATAGGTATCGGGTGTCCATAACTCTCCAGCACTTGATGATACTTTAAATACAATAACATTATTTAAAACAATGAAATGAAATTCATAATTCAAAGACCCAAAAGGTAGTACATTTCACAAAATTGACGAAATCTATGAATTTGAATATGGGAGCATGATAAACTTGGGAGGACAATATGTTCACATAGTTTAATTCATGAATTGGTGAATTAACATAGTGTCAACATAATATGATATGGGTGATTTAAATTCAAGCATTTAATAACATAATTCATATGGGGAAGCATATGGGCATGATTTGAATTCAAAACTAGTAAGAAAACATGGATTAAATTCATGATTAACATTGATATTCTCATCAAAAAAGAATAATAAGTTCAAACTTGAACAAAAAGAAATTTTGGGACTCAATGGGTGGAAGGAACCCACTGATGAATACCTCACTTACCTTAATTTCTTGAGTTCTTGAATAAGAATCTTAGATTTTAGACCTTGAATTGTTGAATCCTTTAGAAGATGCTTGAATTAATGTTCTTGGGAATGGAGTTGAGTTTTACGTGTTAACTGATGGGAAATATGGAAAATAATGTCCCTCTTGTGGTTTTTAATTCGTGAATTGAGTGTTTGGGGAAAGGGGAAAGGACAAAAATATCCCCTTGTACGTTTAATGTGGTTGTAAGAAAAACACATCCTCCATAGCATGGAGGATATCACGGAGGCTAACCTCCATGATACGCTGTGTATCGCAGAGGTCTTCACTCGGTGACACGCCCAAATCATAGTGTTATTCTGCCTCCAAGGTCCAAAAACACCCCAAACCTATTCTAAAAATTCTGAAACTCTCCCGGATAACCTGATACGGGTGTACAAAGCTGTCCAATACGTTCTCGACCATTCACACAAAGACAAGCTCGGGAGTTACAAAAACTACAAGCCATATTCATGCAAATGGCTGCGTGTGAGTTGGTACTTGATCCTCCAAAGAGCTTCAACGTTTTTAAGTGTGAAAATGAACCTTGAAGTGTAATAAACTACACTCTAAGGGCACCCCATGACTGAAGGGTAGGAAGGTCATTTTCCCTTCATTTTGTGTGCAATATAAATAGATGCTATTAGGGTTATTTTCAGCACTTAGTTCATTCTCCATATTTCACAACAACAAGTCTTGTAACATTGAATATTTCTCTCTCTCTTGTTCTTGAGAGTAGAACCTGAAATCTGTCCAACAAGTGTAGTTACACTTGTGTTGTTTCTTGGCTAGAAACTTGAGATCTTGAGGTTCATGAGTTCCTCTTGGTCTAAGTAAGAACTTGGTACTGAAATCTTTTGGTCTTAGGGTCCTATCTTCAAGTTAGGGTTCATAGATTCTAAGATATCTTTGTGTCAAGTTACTATCTTTCATTTTGTACTCTTAAAACTTTGTAGTAACTTAGTGAAGCCGTGTGGGGCTGATTTTCGATTCACTATAGTTACTACCATTTGTTGTTCTTGTTGTTAACATTGTACTCTTGTAATCTATCATCTTGTGTTGTTGAACAATTGTTTAATATTATTGTTATCTTCTTGTTCTCCTTGTGTAGCTACTGTTTTGGTGTTAGTATTTCTTCAAAATTTAGTGATTGTTGTTGTCTTCACATATTGGAGTTGTTATCTTCAAGCTCTCGGAATTGTAGTGTGTTTGGACTGATTTTGTGGCAGATTTGATACGCTCCAAGTTAGTAGTGTATCATTTGGTATCAAAGCCATCTTTGATTTTTTTCTAACAAGATCAATCTTGGGCTTGAGACTTGAAAACTACAAAAAAAAAAAAACTGAAATCTGAAAATTTCAGAAATAGTCAAATCTGCCACCTTTGTGTTCTTGGCCAAAAATTGTGATGTGTTGTTGTATGGGCCGAGATTTTCTTGTTTTTTTGGCTAGATCTTGTAGTATTTTTCTTGTATAGAGTGTTTCTAGTGTTGGTTTCTTTCTCACCAACACTAAAGGTGTCAAGATCTAAAGATTGAGCTTATAATATTGACCATAGTTGTGGTGCCTTGTGGCTGGCTGTTTGTTGTTACTTGTTGTTGACAATTGGTGGTGTTGTGTTGTGTTTTGAAGAAGTTGTTGTTGAGTTCTTGAAGGTTGTTGTGATGCTCATCAAGTTCTTCATCTTTTCTTACAACTTTAGACAACCAAAAAGTGTGATATAAATTCAAGAGTTGAAGCTGAAAATTGTAAAGCATGTTGTGAGAAGCCTTGAACCCATCATTTCTTAGACTAAGCTTCTACTTTTCAGTACCTTTTTCTTATTTCAAGAACCTAGTGTTACCTTTTTCTTATTTCAAGAACCTAGTGTTGTGGGACAAGGTACTTTTCTTATTTCAAGATTTATGTTTTCCCTCCAAGACCAATTGTCATCCTTTCCAAATTGTGTAAAGATTTAAATTTCAGAATTGGTGCTTAAATTGTGTGGGACCAAGACCAATTGCATGCTGCCACATCACCCATTTGCTACTGTTCACGTCACCCATTGGCTACTGTTCACGTCATTAATAAGCTCAAATTTAGGTTTTCTAGTTTCTAATTGTTGATTCTTAGTTTCATTACTTGGTTCTAGAACTAATTAACATGCTAGTACACTCCTACTAGGTTGTCAATTAGTCCTTTTGAATTCTCTTGTTCGTGTCCACGTTTAGTTGGGTTCTTTTATTCGTTTGAATACATTGTAACTTCTTAACTCCAGTCCATCGAGAATTCTTTGAGTTTCAAACAAGAATCCACTCCGGACAAGAGCTTTACTCATATCTTAAGGATTCACGGTTACTAGCCAATCTACAATATTTGTGGAGCTCAAGTGTGAGTGAACCGAGAGAGTGTGAGTGAGGAGAGGTTTAACGCTAACTTGTTTGCTGATTGTGTAGGTAACACCTTGACATGGAAGGAAGCACATCCCAAAGTGGGGGTACTACTGAACAAGACACTATGAAGGCCACACTTGAGGCCATTACCAGAAGTTTAGAGAGGTTGAACACGGAAGCTGGGGCAATGAGGGGAGATTTGACTACGATAAGTGGGAGATTGGAGCAAGTGGAGAGTCAAAGGAACTCTCATCCATCCACTCCTCATCATATTCCTTCAAGTGGGCATGAAAGAACTTCATCCACAACTATCTCACCAGAAACATTGCACCAAATAATGAATCCACCTCTAGCCCCACTAAATGCCACAAATCATACCACTACTTTCCCTCCAAACCAAGAAGCGAATAGACCACGCCATTCCCAAACTCCTCCAATTCCACAAGAAAGATGTAGCCATCCATTACCTCCACAAAATCTGAATGTGCCTTACCAAACTCCACCAAATCAAAGACCACCACCTCCACAAATCCCAATGCCTCCAAATCAGATTCCAAATCACCAAAACCGACCAGCTCACTTTGAGGAACATGGTAGAGAGGAGTATGATGGATATGGAGCCTTTGATGATGCTTACATGAGAGAGGAGGAGCTAAGAAGGGGCCGTGTTGATCCAAGGAGGTGCCGAGGGTATGGAGAAAGGGGAAATCGACACCAAGAAAGAGACGTAGGCATAAATACCATCAAATTGAGCTTACCTATCTTTGAGGGTGAAAGTGACCCCGAGGCCTACTTAGCAGGGGAATCAGCTTGTAACAAAGTTTTTCAAGTTAATGAGATCTCGGAAGAAAAGAAAAGTTGTTATGCCATAGCTCATTTTGAGGGTTATGCCAACACTTGGTGGGAGTACGTCAAGCGTTTTGGTGATGAATTAGTTGATGGACAGCCACCACCTTGGTTTCGGTTAAGGTACTTGATGAGGCAATGGTACCTTCCCGAGAGTTATCACCATGAATTACTTGCTAGATTATACAACTTACGTCAAGGCAATAAAAGTGTGATGGCATAGTATGATGAGTTTCAACAACTCATGTTGAAGCTTGATCATCGTGGGGAACAAATCAGTTATGACATCATCCGGTTCAAGTGTGGGATGAACAAAGAGATCTCCACTCATTTGACGCTTCACAAATTTGATACCGTTGAAGGTATTTTCCAAGCGGCTCTTGAGATTGAAAGGGAGCTTAAAGAGAGGTCGTCGCTCAAGGCAAGGGGACAATCCATCTCGGGTTGGCCTAGAATCAAGGACGTGGTTCAATCCTCTTCTGGTTGGCCCAAAAACAAGGACCAACCCTCCACTACAAGGCTGCCCGAGCCCAAAACAGTCCACAAAATTCCTCTAAAACAAGAAGTTCACAAGTATCCAAACCCAAAAGGATTCCAATGTTTCAAGTGCCAAGGTTGGGGACATAAATCCAATGAATGTACAAATCGACGCAACGTGATACTACGGGAAGGGAGATTGTATTACCTTGGTGAGGAGGTGGGTCTTGAAAAAGAGGAGGATGAGGCCGAACCTCAAGATGGAGAGGAAACTGGAAATAGGCCACTTGATGATGATGATGATGATGGTGAAGTTATTTACCCACAAGAAGGGGAGTGTGTTATTCCAAACTTTGTAGTTAGACGCGCTATGATTAGTAAGGCAATAGACGACCCTAGCCAAAGGGAAAATCTATTCCATACTAAATGCCTTGTAAAGGGGAATGTATGCACTTTGGTGATTGATAGTGGTAGTTGTGCGAATGTCGTTAATGTCGCTATGGTGAACTTTTTGAAATTACCAACTACACTTCATACTAGCCCTTACAAGTTGCAATGGTTGAACGAATGCGGTGAATTGAAGGTCATGAGGCAATGTGTGATACGGTTTAAGGTAGGGAACTACCAAGACGAAGTGCTTTGTGATGTGATACCAATGCAAGCATGTCATTTGTTGTTAGGTAGACCTTGGCAATATGATAGGTCTACCAAACATGATGGGAGGACCAACCGATATTCACTTGAGAAGGATGGTCGAAAGGTCACTCTTTATCCTCTTTTGCCATCACAAGTAAATGAATTACATCAAAAGATGAGGGAGTTGAAGGAGAAGGGAAAGAAACTCGAAAATGGTGAAAAGGAGGGGAAAACCGTGGGTGGGGCAGTAGGGATTTCTGGGACTGCCTCAACATCAAATGGGCAAGAAAACAACGTGATGTTGGCTAGAAAGAAGGAACTCTTCTTGGATTATGATGTGGACAAGCCGATGCTTCTTTTGGCTCATTGTTTTAATACCAACCCCATTAATTCTTCTATTTCTCCTTTGATTTCTTGTGTGTTGCAGGATTATGAAGATGTATTTCCCAAAGAACTCCCGCAAGGATTGCCCCCGCTTCGGGGAATTGAGCATCAAATTGACTTTATGCCGGGCTCACAATTGCCAAATAAGCCGGCTTACAGAAGCAACCCTACGGACACCAAAGAATTGCAGCGTCAAGTTGAGGAACTCCTCAACAAAGGGTATATCAAGGAGAGCATGAGTCCGTGCGCGGTTCCTGTGCTACTGGTGCCTAAGAAAGACGGAACATGGCGTATGTGTGTGGACTGCCGAGCCATCAATAAGATTACGATAAAATATCATCACCCTATCCCTAGGTTAGATGATATGCTTGATGAATTGAATGGTTCGTGTTTATTTTCCAAGATTGATTTAAGGAGTGGCTATCACCAAATAAGAATGCAACCCGGTGATGAATGGAAAACCGCCTTCAAGACTAAATTTGGTCTCTATGAATGGATGGTTATGCCATTCGGCCTAACAAATGCTCCAAGTACTTTCATGAGGCTAATGAATCATGTGATGAAGCCATTTATTGGAAAGTTTGTTGTTGTTTACTTTGATGATGTCTTGGTCTATAGTAAGTCAATTGATGAGCATGTGATGCATTTACAATGTGTGTTTGATGTCCTTAGAAAGGAAAGGTTGTATGCAAATCTGGAGAAGTGCTCTTTTGGTGTTAATGAAGTTGTTTTCTTGGGTTTTGTTATTAGTTCAAGAGGGGTTGAAGTGGATGAATCCAAGATAGATGCTATAAAAAATTGGCCAACCCCGCAAACCATTAGCGAAGTAAGAAGCTTCCACGGGTTAGCTAGTTTTTATAGAAGGTTTGTCAAAGGATTCAGCACCATAGCCGCTCCTTTGACCGCGGTCATTCGAAAAGACCAACCCTTCAAGTGGGGTAAGAGCAAGCTAAGGCTTTTGAAACCTTGAAAGCTATTCTCGTTTACGCGCCTTTATTACAATTGCCCAACTTTGATAAGATATTTGAAGTTGAGTGCGATGCTAGTAAAGTGGGCATAGGGGCTGTTTTGATGCAAGATTTAAAACCCATTGCTTGTTTTAGTGAAAAGCTCAAAGGAGAAACTCTAAACTACTCCATGTACGATCTAGAGTTGTATGCCTTGATTCGAGCTTTGGCCACTTGGCAGCACTATTTGTGGCCCAAGGAGTTCGTGATCCGAACGGACCATGAATCCTTGAAGCATCTTCGGGCACAAGACAATCTTAACAAGTGGCATGCAAAATGGATTGAGTTTCTTGAAACCTTCCCTTATGTTATTCAATACAAAAAGGGTAAGGACAACGTAGTAGCCGATGCTTTGTCTAGAAAACATGTTCTTGTGTCAACATTATCTTCTAAATTAATTGGTTTTGAGAGTTTGAAAGAATTGTATCCCGAGGACCCTCACTTTGCTCCTATCTTTAGGGAATGCGAAGAAATGGGTAGGGACAAGTGGGATTTGTCTAGGGGTTCAAATCCTTATGCCAAGTTTGATGGATACTTATTTAAAGGTAGACGATTGTGTGTACCCTCCAGTTCTTGGAGAGAGTTATTTGTGAGGGAAGCACACAATGAAGGTCTAATGGGTCACTTTGGGATCGAAAAGACCCTTGGATTATTGGAGGAGCAATTCTATTGGCCAAAAATGGACAAGGATGTGGCCAAGATTTGTGGCCAATGCATAGATTGCAAAGGAGCCAAATCGCGGCTCCTACCTCATGGGTTGTACACCCCGCTGCCCACTCCTTTACGCCCTTGGCTTGACATATCTATGGATTTCGTGTTAGGGTTGCCTAGGAGTAGACGAGGTCGGGACAGTATCTTTGTTGTGGTCGATCGGTTTTCTAAGATGGCACAATTTATTCCTTGCTTTAAATATGATGATGCACCTAGTGTGGCCTCTTTGTTTGTTGATAATGTTGTCAAGTTGCATGGTGTTCCGAGGACCATTGTGAGTGATAGGGACTCTAAGTTCCTAAGTCACTTTTGGAAATCCATGTGGGGTAGGCTTGGAACCAAGTTGTTATTCTCTACATCTTGCCACCCACAAACTGATGGTCAAACGGAAGTAGTAAATAGGACTTTGGGTGCTATGCTACGTTCTATGGTAAAAGGAAAATTAACTTCTTGGGAGGAACACCTACCATTGATTGAGTTTGCATATAACCGTGTCATACACTCAAGTACGGGAATGACTCCCTTTGAGTGCATATATGGCCTCAACCCCCTTACCCCTTTGGATTTAACTCCTTTGCCTAGTGATGTTATGATTAGCTTAGATGGAAGCAAGCGGGCAGATTCGATGAAAAAGTTACATGAGAAGGTGCGGCTTCGACTTGAGAAGAAAAATCAAGACATTGCAAGGAGAATCAACAAGGGGAGAAAGAAACTCATTCTTGAACCGGGAGATTGGGTGTGGGTTCACCTTAGAAAGGATAGGTTTCCGTCTCAAAGAAAGTCCAAATTGATGCCAAGAGGCGATGGTCCATTCCAAGTACTTGAGCGGATCAATGATAATGCCTACAAGATTGACCTTCCCCCGGAATACCAAGTGCACAACACTTTCAACTTGTGTGATCTTTCTCTAGTGGATGCGGTTGATGATACGAAATCAAACCAACAACACCAAGAGCTTCAAGTAGGCTCGGATTTCAGTCCAACAACACAAGAACAACAAGTTTAAGTTTTGGTTTTTCAGTCCAACAACACAAGAACAACAAGATAGATAACAATGCTAGTGAATCGAAAAGAGCCCCACACGGCTTCACTAGACTTTAAGATAACAAAATCAACAACAACAACAAGATAAAGAAAGATAGATAACTTGACATATAACATTCAAGAAACTAAGAACCCTACATCAAGAGAGGACCCTAAGTCTAATGAATATAAACACCAAGTTCTTACGAGGACCAAGAGGCACTCAACGACCTCAAAACCCTTGTTTCTAGCCAAAGAGACAACACAAGTATCCCTCTACTTGTGAGATAATAGGGACGGCTTCTAAGAGTGGAAGAGAGATGAAATGTTTAGTGTTTTTAGGTTACAAAATCAGCATTCAAAAACTAAGGAATAACTCTCCAACATGTTCTATTTATACTACAAACAAAAGGGGTAAAATGACCCATCCGCCCTTGCTTCTTGTGCCAACCTTGAAGAGTAGTTTATTACACATTAAGACCTCTCTTCACACATAAAAACGTTAAGGTCCTTGGTTGGTTCAATCACCAACTCACACACGGCCATTTGCATGAACAAAGCTTGGAGTTCTTGTAATTCCCGAGCTTGGCTTCGTGTGAAAGGCCGTGTACCTGTGGAGGCTGCCCCAACCGTATCATCCTCTCCATCTTGAGAGGAATTTGACCTCAAATTCAGCATTTGGTCATCTTCAACCGCATCCACGAGGGAGAGATCACCAACGTTGAAAGTGTTGTGCACTTGATATTCCGGTGGAAGGTCAATCTTGTAGGCGTTGTCATTGATTCTCTCAAGTACTTGGAAAGGACCATCACCCCTTGGCAGCAATTTGGACTTCCTTTGAGCTGGAAACCGATCCTTTCGAAGATGCACCCACACCCAATCTCCGGGTTCAAGCACAAGCCTTCTTCTCCCTTTGTTTACCCTTTTTGCAACCTCTTGGTTCTTCTTTTCAAGCTTGATCCGCACCGTCTCATGCATTTTCTTCATTGCCTCGGCTCTTTTATTTCGATATAAGCTGGTCATGAGATCACTAGACAAAGGAGTGAGATCTAAAGGGGTAAGGGGATTCAGGCCGTAAACACATTCAAAGGGAGTTATTCCCGTGCTCGAATGTATTACCCGGTTGTATGCAAATTCCACCAAGGGTAGGTGATCTTCCCATAAAGTCAGTTTACCTTTAACCATAGAACGTAGCATAGACCCTAAGGTTCTATTTACTACCTCCGTTTGGCCATCGGTTTGTGGGTGGCAAGACGTGGAGAAAAGTAACTTCGTTCCAAGCCTACCCCACATGGACTTCCAAAAGAGACTTAGGAACTTGGAGTCCCTATCGCTCACAATAGTCCTCGGTACCCCGTGAAGCTTTACAACATGTTCAACAAATAATGAAGCTACACTACGAGCATCCTCGGTTTTAGCACATGGAATAAAATGAGCCATTTTAGAGAATCTATCAACAATAACAAAAATGCTATCTCGGCCCTTTCTAGTCCTTGGCAGCCCCAAAACAAAATCCATCGAAATGTCCAACCAAGGTCTAAGGGGAGTAGGGAGTGGGGTGTATAATACTTGAGGTAGGAGACGAGATTTCGCACTCCGGCAGGCCACACATTGACTACAAATTTTAGTGACGTCTTTGCGCATTTTGGGCCAATAGAAGTTCTCCTCTAAGATTCCGAAGGTCTTGTCTACCCCAAAGTGCCCCATGAGGCCTCCGTCATGGGCCTCCCTCACAAATAATTCCCTCCAAGAACTAGAAGGAACACACAACCTCCTCCCTTTGAACAAATACCCATCAAACCGAGAGTAGGAGGAATGGTCAATTTCCTTAAGCCAACGGTCCCTTCCCCACTCTTCACATTCCCTAAAAATAGGAGCAAAGGTAGGATCCTCGGGATACAACAACCGCAAGCTCTCAAAACCCATCAATTTCGAAGACAAGGTAGCAACAAGCACATGCTTCCTAGACAAGGCATCGGCAACAACATTTTCCTTTCCCCTTTTGTAATGAATTACATAAGAGAAAGTCTCGATGAACTCAATCCACTTAGCATGACGCCTATTCAACTTGTCTTGGCTCTTAAGGTGTTTCAACGACTCATGATCCGTTCGTATCACAAACTCCTTAGGCCACAAATAATGTTGCCAATTTCCCAAAGCTCTAACAAGGGCGTACAACTCCAAATCATAAGTTGAGTAATTAAGAGTTGCCCCTTTGAGCTTTTCACTGAAATAAGCAACGGTCTTACCTTCTTGCATCAAAACAGCCCCGATGCCAACCTTACTAGCATCACACTCTACTTCAAACATCTTATCAAAATCGGGCAATTACAATAAAGGCGCCGAGATGAGCGTAGCTTTCAAGGCCTCAAAAGCCCTAGCCTGCTCATCACCCCATTTAAAGGGTCCGTCCTTTCTAATTACCTCGGTCAAGGGGGCTTCTATGGAACTAAATCCTTTGAAAAACCTCCTATAAAAGCTTGCCAACCCGTGGAAACTTCGGATTTCTCCAATAGTTTTAGGGGTCGGCCAACTTCGAATAGAGTCTATCTTGGAATCGTCCACTTCCACACCCCTTGAGCTCACGACAAAACCCAAGAATATAACCTTATCAACACCAAAAGAACACTTCTCCATGTTGGCATACAGCTTCTCCTTTCGGAGCACATCAAACACACATCTCAAATGCATTACATGATCATCAATAGATTTACTATACACCAACAAATCATCAAAGTAAACCACCACAAACTTTCCAATATAAGGCTTCATTACATGATTCATTAGCCTCATAAAGGTGCTAGGAGCATTGGTAAGGCCGAAGGGCATGACCAGCCACTCATATAGACTAAATCACCGGGTTGCATGCGAATTTGGTGATAGCCACTCCTAAGTTCCACTTTAGAAAACAAACAAGATCCGTGGAGCTCATCTAACATATCATCTAGTCTAGGGATTGGATGACGATACCTTATAGTGATTTTGTTGATGGCTCTACAATCGACGCACATGCGCCAAGTTCCGTCCTTCTTCGGTACCAAAAGCACCGGAACAGCACACGGACTCATGCTTTCCTTGATGTATCCCTTGTTGAGAAGCTCCTCAACTTGTCTTTCAAGCTCCTTAGTGTCCATGGGATTGCTCCTATAGGCCGGTTTGTTTGGAAGTTGTGAACCTGATACAAGTTCAAACCAACAACACCAAGAGCTACAAGTAGGTTCGGATTTCAGTCCAACAACACAAGAATAACAAGTTCCATTTTCAGTTTTCAGCACACAACAAGAGAGCAAATAGATGAACAAGAATGCTAGTGAATCGAAAGTAGCCCCACACGGCTTCACTAGTCTTTAAAGATAACAAAATTAACAACAACAACAACAACAAGATAAAGAAAAGATAGATAACTTGACATATAACATTCAAGATACTATGAACCCTAACATCAAGAGAGGACCCTAAGTCTAGAGAATGTAAACACCAAGTTCTTACAAGGACCAAGAGGCACTCAAAGACCCCAAAACCCTTGTTTCTAGCCAAAGATACAACACAAGTATTCCTCTACTTGTGAGATGTTGGAGGCGGCTCCAAGAGTGGAAGAGAGAGGAAATGTTGTGATATTTTAGGTTACAAAATCAGATTTCAAAAACTATCTAATAACTCTCTCACATCTTCTATTTATACTACAAAAGGAAAGGGGTAAAATGACTCATCCGCCCTTGCTTCTTGTGCCAACCTTGGAGAGTAGTTTATTACACATTAGGACCCCTCTTCACACATAAAAACGTTTAAGTCCTTGGTTGGTTCAATCACCAACTCACACACGGCCATTTGCATGAACAAAGCTTGGAGTTTTTGTAATTCCCGAGCTTGGCTTCGTGTGAAAGGCCGTGTGGCTGTCCTAACCGTATCATCCTCTCCATCTTGAGAGGAATTTGGCCTCAAATTCAGCATTTGGTCATCTTCAACCGCATCCACGAGGGAGAGATCACCAACGTTGAAAGTGTTGTGCACTTGATATTCCGGTGGAAGGTCAATCTTGTAGGCGTTGTCATTGATCCTCTCAAGTACTTGGAAAGGACCATCACCCCTTGGCAGCAATTTGGACTTCCTATGAGCTGGAAACCGGTCTTTTCGAAGATGCACCCACACCCAATCTCCGGGTTCAAGCACAAGCCTTCTTCTCCCTTTGTTTGCCCTTTTGGCAATCTCTTGATTCTTCTTTTCAAGCTTGATCCGCACCGTCTCATGCATTTTCTTCATTGCCTCGGCTCTTTTGTTTCCATCTAAGCTGGTCATGAGATCACTAGACAAAGGAGTGAGATCTAAAGGGGTAAGAGGATTCAGGCCGTAAACACATTCAAAGGGAGTCACTCCCGTGCTCGAATGTATTACCCGGTTGTAGGCAAATTCCACTAAGGGTAGGTGATCTTCCCATAAAGTCAGTTTACCTTTAACCATAGAACGTAGCATAGACCCTAAGGTTCTATTTACTACCTCCGTTTGGCCATCGGTTTGTGGGTGGCAAGACGTGGAGAAAAGTAACTTCGTTCCAAGCCTACCCCACATGGACTTCCAAAAGAGACTTAGGAACTTGGAGTCCCTATCGCTCACAATAGTCCTCGGTACCCCGTGAAGCTTGACAACATGTTCAACAAATAATGAAGCTACACTACTAGCATCCTCGGTTTTAGTACATGGAATAAAATGAGCCATTTTAGAGAATCTATCAACAATAACAAAAATGCTATCTCGGCCCTTTCTAGTCCTTGGCAGCCCCAAAACAAAATCCATCGAGATGTCCAACCAAGGCCTAAGGGGAGTAGGGAGTGGGGTGTATAATCCTTGGGGTAAGAGACGAGATTTCGCACTCCGGCAGGCCACGCATTGACTACAAATTTTAGTGACGTCTTTGCGCATTTTGGGCCAATAGAAGTTCTCCTCTAAGATTCCGAGGGTCTTGTCTACCCCAAAGTGACCCATGAGGCCTCCGTCATGGGCCTCCCTTACAAATAATTCCCTCCAAGAACTAGAAGGAACACACAACCTCCTCCCTTTGAACAAATACCCATCGAACCGAGAGTAGGAGGAATGGTTATTCTCCTTGAGCCAACGGTCCCTTCCCCACTCTTCGCATTCCCTAAAAATAGGAGCAAAGGTAGGATCCTCGGGATACAACAGCCGCAAGCTCTCAAAACCCATCAATTTCGAAGACAAGGTAGCAACAAGCACATGCTTCCTAGACAAGGCATCGGCAACAACATTTTCCTTTCCCCTTTTGTAATGAATTACATAAGGGAAAGTCTCGATGAACTCAATCCACTTAGCATGACGCCTATTCAACTTGTCTTGGCTCTTAAGGTGTTTCAACGACTCATGATCCGTTCGTATCACAAACTCCTTAGGCCACAAATAATGTTGCCAATTTCCCAAAGCTCTAACAAGGGCGTACAACTCCAAATCATAAGTTGAGTAATTAAGAGTTGCCCCTTTGAGCTTTTCACTGAAATAAGCAACGGGCTTACCTTCTTGCATCAAAACAGCCCCGATACCAACTTTACTAGCATCACACTCTATTTCAAACATCTTATCAAAATCGGGCAATTGCAATAAAGGCGCCGAGATGAGCGTAGCTTTCAAGGCCTCAAAAGCCCTAGCTTGCTCATCACCCCATTTAAAGGGTCCGTCCTTTCTAATTACCTCGGTCAAGGGGGCTTCTATGGAACTAAATCCTTTGACAAACCTCCTATAAAAGCTTGCCAACCCGTGGAAACTTCGGATTTCTCCAATAGTTTTAGGGGTCGGCCAACTTCGAATAGAGTCTATCTTGGAATCGTCCACTTCCACACCCCGTGAGCTCACGACAAAACCCAAGAATATAACTTTATCAACACCAAAAGAACACTTCTCCATGTTGGCATACAGCTTCTCCTTTCGGAGCACATCAAACACACATCTCAAATGCATTACATGATCATTAATAGATTTACTATACACCAACACATCATCAAAGTAAACCACCACAAACTTTCCAATATAAGGCTTCATTACATTATTCATTAGCCTCATAAATGTGCTAGGATCATTGGTAAGGCCGAAGGGCATGACCAGCCACTCATATAGACCGAATTTGGTCTTGAATGCGGTCTTCCACTCATCACCGGGTTGCATGCGAATTTGGTGATAGCCGCTCCTAAGGTCCACTTTAGAAAACAAACAAGATCCGTGGAGCTCATCTAACATATCATCTAGTCTAGGAATTGGATGACGATACCTTATAGTGATTTTGTTGATGGCTCTACAATCGACGCACATGCGCCAAGTTCCGTCCTTCTTTGGTACCAAAAGCACCGGAACAGCACACGGACTCATGCTTTCCTTGATGTATCCCTTGTTGAGAAGCTCCTCAACTTGCCTCTCAAGCTCCTTAGTGTCCATGGGATTGCTCCTATAGGCCGGTTTGTTTGGAAGTTGTGAACCCGGCACCAAATCAATTTGGTGCTCAATTCCCCGAAGTGGGGGCAATCCTTGCGGAAGTTCTTGAGGAAATACATCTTCATACTCCTGCAACGCACAAGAAATCAAAGGGGAAATGGAAGAATTAGTGGGGTTAGTATTAAAACAATGGGCCAACAGTAACATCGGCTTGTTTTCATCATGGTCCACGAAGAGTTCTTTCCTCCTAGCCAACATCACTACGTTTTCCATCTCCTTTGTGGTTGGGACAGATTCGGATGGCCCTACTTCCTCACCTACGGCATCCCCCCCCTTTTCTCCTTTCCCAGTTTCCTTTCCCTTTCCTTTTAACTCTCTCATCTTTTGATGCCACTCATGTACTTGGGAGGGTGAAAGAGGGTGAAGTGTGACCTTTCGGCCATCCTTCTCAAGCGTATACCGGTTGGACCTCCCATCGTGTTTAGTAGACCTATCATATTGCCATGGTCTACCTAACAACAAGTGACATGCTTGCATTGGGATCACGTCACAAAGAACTTCATCGTGGTAGTTTCCTACCTTAAACCGAATCACACATTGCCTTGCGACCCTTAATTCACCACAATCGTTCAACCATTGTAGCTTGTAAGGACTAGTGTGTGGTGTAGTTGGCAGCTTCAAGAAATTTACCATAGCTTGGCTCGCAACATTCGTACAACTACCACTATAAATCACCAAGGTGCACACACTCCCCTTTACAAGACACTTAGTATGGAATAGATTTTCCCTTTGACTCGGGTCATCTATCGCCTTACTATTCATGACACGTCTAACCACAAAGTTAGGAACCACACACTCCCCTTCTTGTGGATAGGCATCTTCACTACCATCTAATTCATCATCATTCGGCCCATTTTCAGCTTCCTCTCCATCTTGAGGCTCGGCCTCATCCTCCCCCCTTTCGGAAACCACCTCCTCACCAAGGTAGTACACTTTCCCTTCTCATAGGATCACATTGCGCCGGTTAGGACATTCATTGGCCTTATGCCCCCAACCTTGGCACTTGAAGCATTGGAATCCCTTTGGGTTGGGATATTTGTGAGCCTCCGGTTTCGGAGGGAATTTAGGGACTGTTTTGGACTCGTAGTGGACTGTTTTGGACTCGGGCAGCTTCGTAGGGGCGGGTTGGTCCTTGTTTTTGGGCCAACCCGAGGGAGCTTGTACCCTTGCCTTGAAGGATGATCTCTCCTTAAGTTCCCTTTCAATCTCTAGGGCCGCTTGGAATATACCGTCGATGGTTTCAAACCGATGAAGGGTCAAATGAGTGGAGATCTCTTTGTTCAACCCACACTTGAACCGGATGATGTCATGACTGATTTGCTCCCCACGATGATCAAGTTTCAACATGAGTTGTTGGAACTCGTCAAAATAGGCCATCACACTCTTGCCCCCTTGCCGCAAGCCATATAACCTAGCAAGCAACTCATGACGATATCTCTCGGGAAGGTATCGTTGTCTCATCAAATACCTCAACCGAAACCAAGGTGGTGGCTGCCCATCGACTAATTCATTACCAAATCGTTTAACATACTCCCACCAAGTGTTAGCATAGCCCTCGAGGTGAGCTATAGCGTAGCAACTCTTCTTTTCGTCCGAGATGTCATTAACTTGGAAAACTTTGTCACAAGCCGATTCCCAAGTTAAGTAGGCCTCGGGATCACTTTCACCCTTAAAGATGGGTAGGCTCAACTTGATGGTGTTGATGCCTACGTCTCTCTCTTGGTGTCGGTTTCCCCTATCTCCATACCCCCGGTATCTCCTAGGTTCTCCTCGACCCCCTCTTAACTCCTCCTCCCTCATATAAGCATCATCAAAGGCTCCATCTCCTTCATACTCCCCTCTACCGTATCCTTCAAAGTGGGCTGGTCGGCCTTGGCCGTTTTGAGTCGGAGGATTTGGAATTTGCGGTCTTTGGGTTAATGGAGCTTGGAATGGAAGGTTCGGATTTAGTGGAGGTACTTGTCGTCCAAATCCCTCTTGTGGAATTGGAGGGGCTTGGAAATGTAGTGGTCTAGTGGAGTCTCGGTTTGGAGGGAAATAGGTAGTTTGACTTGCGGTATTTAGTGGAGCTTGGGGTGCATTTAGCATTTGGTGGACTGTTTCGGGGGTGATGGTTGCGGAGGAGGTCCTATCATGACCATTGGTAGATACGTGTAGAGGAGTAGAAGGACGAGAGTTCCTTTGACTCTCCACTTGTTCTAATCTCCCACTAATAGTCGACACTTCCCCCTTTATGGCTGCTAAGTCCCCTCTCACGGCCCCAAATTCAGAATTCAACCTTTCAAGTGTCCGGGTAACGGCCTCAAGAGTGACCCTCATAGAATCAAGGGCATTAGTATCCGCATTATGAGACGTAGCTCCTTCCATTGTCAAGGTATTATCCGCTTTAGTTCACCACAAGTTCGTGTTCCACAAGTGTTGTATAATTGGCTAGTAACCGTGAAATTTTCTAGGTATGAGTGAGCTCTTATCCGGAATGGATTCTTGTTTGAAGACTCAAAGAATTCTTGCCGGACTAGAATCAAAAATCAGCAACTCATTCAAACGAATAAAAGCACTCAAATAATCGTTGACACGAACAAACGGTTCAAGGAACTAGTTGACAACCTAGTAGGAATGTACTAGTTTGTTAATTAGTTCTAGGACCAATTAAGGGAAACCAAGGATCAACAATTTGCAACCAAAGAATATCCTAAGTTGAGCTTATAGTGACGTGGCAGCATGCAATGGTTCCACCCGTTCCTCTTATCTTTTTTTTTTTTTGTTTTGTGTTAATATTCACACAACTTGTTATAGTTTGCAAAATGTTTTGGTGGGAAAAATAAAATCTTGTAGTCTTCAACCTTTTCAAACTCAAGAAAGTGGTGTTTGGTTGACCAATCCCACAAAACAAGGCTCCTTGAATTAGGGAAAAGTGATTGACAAGACTAGAGGGTGAGGGGTGCAAGTCTTTCACAACAACTTTATAACTTGTCTTACAACTTGAGCACACAACAAGATGAACAAGATGAACAAGTTCAAAAGATGAACACCTCAACAAACTTCATCAACTTCTTTAGCACATAACACATAACCACCGATTTTTTTTTTCTTTTGCTCATCAACAACATACAACCTTCGGCCACTTCAAGTCACTACTCAATGTTCAAGTTTTCAAGCTCAACTTTCGGATCTAGACACCTTAGTGTTGGTGAGAAAGAAACCAACACTAGAAACTCACTAAACAAGCAAAATAACGCCTAGGTCTAGACATGCAACATCATTCTCGGGTTTCAACCTTTAATGGACAGATTTTTCAGAACTTCCCTTTGGTATTGCTTGTTTAGACCGTGAACTAGCCCAAGATGGGTTATGTTGGAACACAACCGGTCTTGCTTTGATACCAAATGATACAAGATCAAACCAACAACACCAAGAGCTACAAGTAGGTTCGGATTTCAGTCCAACAACACAAGAATAACAAGTTCCATTTTCAGTTTTCAGCACACAACAAGAGAGCAAATAGATGAACAAGAATGCTAGTGAATCGAAAGTAGCCCCACACGGCTTCACTAGTCTTTAAAGATAACAAAATTAACAACAACAACAACAACAAGATAAAGAAAAGATAGATAACTTGACATATAACATTCAAGATACTATGAACCCTAACATCAAGAGAGGACCCTAAGTCTAGAGAATGTAAACACCAAGTTCTTACAAGGACCAAGAGGCACTCAAAGACCCCAAAACCCTTGTTTCTAGCCAAAGATACAACACAAGTATTCCTCTACTTGTGAGATGTTGGAGGCGGCTCCAAGAGTGGAAGAGAGAGGAAATGTTGTGATATTTTAGGTTACAAAATCAGATTTCAAAAACTATCTAATAACTCTCTCACATCTTCTATTTATACTACAAAAGGAAAGGGGTAAAATGACTCATCCGCCCTTGCTTCTTGTGCCAACCTTGGAGAGTAGTTTATTACACATTAGGACCCCTCTTCACACATAAAAACGTTTAAGTCCTTGGTTGGTTCAATCACCAACTCACACACGGCCATTTGCATGAACAAAGCTTGGAGTTTTTGTAATTCCCGAGCTTGGCTTCGTGTGAAAGGCCGTGTGGCTGTCCTAACCGTATCAGAACCCGTCACCAAATCAATTTGGTGCTCAATTCCCCGAAGTGGGGGAAATCCTTGCGGAAGTTCTTAAGGAAATACATCTTCATACTCCTGCAACACACAAGAAATCAAAGGGGAAATGGAAGAATTAGTGGGGTTAGTATTAAAACAATGGGTCAAAAGTAACATCGGCTTGTTTTCATCATGGTCCACGAAGAGTTCTTTCCTCCTAGCCAACATCACTACGTTTTCCATCTCCCTTGTCGTTGGGACAGCCTCGGATGTCCCTACTTCCTCACCTACGGCATCCCCCCCCTTTTCTCCCTTTCCGGATTCCTTCCCCTTTCCCTTCAACTCTCTCATCTTTTGATGCCACTCATTTACTTGGGAGGGTGAAAGAGGATGAAGTGTGACCTTTCGGCCATCCTTCTCAAGCGTATACCGGTTGGACCTCCCATCGTGTTTAGTAGACCTATCATATTGCCATGGTCTACCTAACAATAAGTGACATGCTTGCATTGGGATTACGTCACAAAGCACTTCATCGTGGTAGTTTCCCACCTTAAACCGAATCACACATTGCCTTGTGACCTTTAATTCACCACAATCGTTCAACCATTGTAGCTTGTAAGGACTAGTGTGTAGTGTAGTTGGTAGCTTCAAGAAATTTACCATAGCATGGCTCGCAACATTTGTACAACTACCACTATCAATCACCAAGGTGCACACACTCCCCTTTACAAGACACTTAGTATGGAATAGATTTTCCCTTTGACTCGGGTCATCTATCGCCTTACTAATCATGACACGTCTAACCACAAAGTTTGGGACCACACACTCCCCTTCTTGTGGATAGACATCTTCACTACCATCTACATCATCATCATTCGGCCCATTTTCAGCTCCCTCTCCATCTTGAGGCTCGGCCTCATCCTCCCCCCTTTCGGAAACCACCTCCTCACCAAGGTAGTACACTTTCCCTTCTCGTAGGATCACATTGCGCCGGTTCGGACATTCATTGGCCTTATGCCCCCAACCTTGGCACTTGAAGCATTGGAACCCCTTTGGGTTGGGATACTTGTGAGCCTCCGGTTTCGGAGGGAATTTAGGGACTGTTTTGGACTCGGGCAGCATCGTAGGGGCGGGTTGGTCCTTGTTTTTGGGCCAACCCGAGGGGGTTTGTACCCTTGCCTTGAAGGATGATCTCTCCTTAAGTTCCCTTCCAATCTCAAGGGCCGCTTGGAATATACCGCCAATGGTTTCAAACCGGTGAAGGATCAAATGAGTGGAGATCTCTTTGTTCAACCCACACTTGAACCGGATGATGTCGTGACTGATTTTCTCCCCACGATGATCAAGTTTCAACATGAGTTGTTGGAACTCGTCAAAATAGGCCATCACACTCTTGCCTTCTTGCCGCAAGCCATATAATCTAGCAAGCAACTCATGACGATATCTCTCGGGAAGGTATCGTTGTCTCATCAAATACCTCAACCGATACCAAGGTGGTGGCTGCCCATCAACTAATTCATTACCAAATCGTTTAACATACTCCCACCAAGTGTTAGCATAGCCCTCGAGGTGAGCTATAGCGTAGCAACTCTTCTTTTCTTCCGAGATGTCATTAACTTGGAAAACTTTGTCACAAGCCGATTCCCAAGTTAAGTAGGTCTCGGGGTCACTTTCACCCTTAAAGATGGGTAGGCTCAACTTGATGGTGTTGATGCCTACGTCTCTCTCTTGGTGTCGGTTTCCCCTATCTCCATACCCCCTGTATCTCCTAGGTTCTCCTCGACCCCCTCTTAACTCCTCCTCCCTCAGATAAGCATCATTAAAGGCTCCATCTCCTTCATACTCCTCTCTACCATATCCTTCAAAGTGGGCTGGTCGGCCTTGGCCGTTTTGATTCGGAGGATTTGGAATTTGCGGTCTTTGGGTTAATGGAGCTTGGAATGGAGGGTTCGGATTTAGTGGAGGTACTTGGCATCCAAATCCCTCTTGTGGAATTGGAGGGGCTTGGAAATGTAGTGGTCTAGTGGGGTCTCGGTTTGGAGGAAAATAGGTAGTTTGGCTTGCGGTATTTAGTGGAGCTTGGGGTGCATTTAGCATTTGGTGGACTGTTTCGGGGGTGATGGTTGCGGAGGAGGTCCTATCATGACCATTGGTAGATACATGTAGAGGAGTAGAAGGACGAGAGTTCCTTTGACTCTCCACTTGTTCTAATCTCCCACTAATAGTCGACACTTCCCCCTTTATTGCTGCCAAGTCCCCTCTCACGGCCCCAAATTCCGAATTCAACCTTTCAAGTGTCCGGGTAACGGCCTCAAGAGTGACCCTCATAGAATCAAGGGCATTAGTATCCACATTATGAGACGTAGCTCCTTCCATTGTCAAGGTATTATCCGCTTTAGTTCACCACAAGTTCGTGTTCCACAAGTGTTGTATAATTGGCTAGTAACCGTGAAATTTTTAAGGTATGAGTAAGCTCTTATCCGGAATGGATTCTTGTTTGAAGACTCAAAGAATTCTTGCCGGACTAGAGTCAAAAATCAGCAATTCATTCAAACGAATAAAAGTACTCAAATAATCGTTGACACGAACAAACGGTTCAAGGAACTAGTTGACAACCTAGTAGGAATGCACTAGTTTGTTAATTAGTTCTAGGAACAAGTAAGGGAAACCAAGGATCAACAATTAGCAACCAAAGAATATCCTAAGTTGAGCTTATAGTGACGTGGCAACATGCAATGGTTCCACACGTTCTTCTTCTCCTTTTTTTTTTTTTTTGTTAATATTCACACAACTTGTTATAGTTTGCAAAGTGTTTTTGGTGGGAAAAATAAAATCTTGTAGTATTTCACCCTTTTCAAACTCAAGAAAGTGAGGTTTGGTTGACTGATTCCCACAAAACAAGGATCCTTGAATTAGGGAAAAGTGATTGACAAGACTAGAAGGTGATGGGTGCAAGTCTTTCACAACAACTTTATAGCTTATCTTACAACTTGAGCACACAACAAGATGAACAAGATGAACAATTTCAAAAGATGAACACCTCAACAAACTTCATCAATTTCTTTAGCACATAAACACACAACCACCGATTTTTCTTTTGGTTATCAACAACACACAACTTTCGGCCACTTCAAGTCACTACAACAATGTTCAAGTTTTCAAGATCAACTTTTGGATCTAGACACCTTAGTGTTGGTGAGAAAGAAACCAACACTAGAAACTCACTAAACAAGCAAAATAACACCTAGATCTAAACATACAACATCATTCTCGGTTTCAACTTTTAATGGACAGATTTTCAGAATTTCTTTTTGGTGTTGTTTGTTTAAGCCGTGAACTAGCCCAATGATACGAAATCAAACCAACAACACCAAGAGCTTCAAGTAGGCTCGGATTTCAGTCCAACAACACAAGAACAACAAGTTTAAGTTTCGGTTTTTCAGTCCAACAACACAAGAACAACAAGATAGATAACAATGCTAGTGAATCGAAAAGAGCCCCACACAGCTTCACTAGACTTTAAGATAACAAAATCAACAACAACAACAACAAGATAAAGAAAGATAGATAACTTGACATATAACATTCAAGAAACTAAGAACCCTACATCAAGAGAGGACCCTAAGTCTAATGAATATAAACACCAAGTTCTTACGTGATACGGGACAAATGGCCATCTTATCTTTTGATGACATTTTTGGAGGCCAACACATAGAGACTCAAGACTTGGTCACCTCGAGAAAACAAGAACATGCATGGAGGACCCGTTTTGAGCATAACTTAAAGCAATCTCGCGTGTGGAAGATTGCTTGGAGAATTTAAGGTTGAGGACTCACGGTTTTGGACCTTAATTAAGGGTATTTTAGACATTACACATGGTGTATTTACACACCATGGCCGCCCCTCTCATTAAGGGCAAAGTGGTCTTGTTATCTTCATTTGTAATATATTATAAATAGGCCCCCTTAGTCTTATTTTCACTAGATTTTGAAGGATGAAGAATTGAAAGACATAACTTCTCTCTTTGAGAGTGTAACACCCTTAGTTGTAGGACTTGGAAAAGTCATCTTTAGCATAGGGCTTGGAAAAGCCAATATTGATCTTTGCTTGGAAACGGTAGATCTTGAGGCGAGTTCAATCCCTTGGTGGTCACCGTAAGAGTGTGGTTTTGATTGTTACATTCATTAGGGGTTAGTGTTGAAATACACTTGGTTCTTAATCTTGTAATAATCTTGGTCTCACTATCTATCTTTATTTTTCTTGCAAATCGTGTATGTGTTGTGTAGTGGACTGTTTTGGGGTCTTCGTTGAATCCGAAACTTGTATTATTGTTGTTCATCTTGTTCATCACGTTTTGTAACTGTTTTGGTGTTAAAATATACTCTTGTATCTTGTATTCTTGTTGTTGGTAGCGAATCCGAGTGAGGTCTCCATCTTGGTCCTCGAATCCTTAAGATTAGTGGACTGATTTGGTGTTTGTTTCGTGCTTCCCTTGTCAATCCCGTATCATTTGGTATCAAAGCATGGCTTGATATTGTTCCTACAAGATCAATCTTGGGCTTGCTTGTTAGAAAATTCAAAAAAAAAATCAAAAAGAAGCAAATCTGTCCATTTTGTGTTCTTGGCCGAAATTGTGTTATTGTTGTGTCTTGGTCGAGATTTTTACTTGTTTTGTTGTTTCTAGTGTTAGTTTTCTTCATCTCTAACACTCTTTAGTCTAAATCTAAGTTTGAGCTTACATTGTTGGTGTTGTTTACGTGAACTTGGACTTGGCCGATTTGTTGTTGAACATTGTTGTGGTGGGCTGTTTTGGCCTTGTGGCTTTCATCTTGTTGTTGTTATAAGCTTGGCCACGTGATATTGTTGTTAATTGGTGGATTGAGAACCATTTTGTTGAAGGTGTAGTTGTCTTGGCCAAGTGTTGGAGATATTGTTATTGTGGAATTTGGGAGTGGCCGTGTGAAAATTGTTGGTGTTCTTGGAGATTATTGTTGTAGTTCTTGGTGTTGTTGTTGTTGTTCTTGATGTTCATCACCACCTTCATATATTGTTGAAGATAAAGTGAATGTTAAATCTAAAAAGTTGAAGGAAAAGGGTGTATTATTTGTTAGTCTTGAAAGACACTACAACCAACAAAGACCTATCAATCAAGTCTCAACCCCTTTCCAACACTTTTCCATGATTTAAGGATCCATGTTTTAAGGAGAAGTACAATAAAGTCAAGTCTTGAAAACTTGAAATTGAAAAGGGCTCCAAGACTTGTTTGAATTTCCCTCCTTAAACAAATTCCACCAAAGTCCAAATTGAAAAAAATTGACCAAGACTTGAAATTGGACAACAAAAGTTGTGTGGGACCGAAACCAATACGTGACTGCCATGTCATCACTGCTACTGTTCACGCAATATTTCCGAGCTCAAAATTTTAGATTCTTAGTTTCATCTTATTGTTTCATTAGTTTCATGTCTTGATTCTAGAATTAATTAACAACTAGTAATCACCTACTTAGTTGTAGATTAATTATTGAATCCGTTTCTTCGTGTCTTCGTTGTTTGTGTGCTTTTCTCATTTTTAACTCGTAGTAACTTCTTTGTTTCAAGTTCGTAAGTGAATTTTATTTTTGTGTCTTGAGTCGATCAAACAAGAATCTATTCCGGCCACCAAGTAGAATGGACATCCTATTGACTACCGAAGTATAAACAACCTTTCAATATTTGCCGCTCCAATTGTGAGAATCACAAAGGTGAGTGAATACGAGTGTTAGTGAGAAGTTTTTACTACTAATCTTGTTTGTTCATTTTGTAGGTTTAAAAGGTGATATAAGGGGAATATGTCTTCGATAGCCGGGGATTATTGTGACTACAACATGGGAGACTATGATTGTAGTGAAGGGTTTTATGGCTACGAAGTTGAGGGAGATTGCGGAGGCTATGAAAATAGCCATGATCGAGACTTGGGCAGATTTGAAAGTTACTGTTTTAAGGGAGAAAATGAGGTGAATGAAGTGCCTAGTGCTTATGGTAACTTTGGAGATGATGTAGGACCTCGTGATGGATCTTATGATGATGTTGGGGCATGTGAGGAGTCTTACACTTCTTACTCCGAACCTAGATTTGGTGTTAGGTATAACCCTTTTGTTTGCAAAGCTTATGAGAGCTATGATGAGGGTACACGTGAGGAGTATGAAGATCCATATTCTCCACCTTGTAGTACTTCTTATCAAAGTCGATATAGTGTGAATGGTTATACTAGCTCTAGTGGAGGTTGTCCAATGAGAAGAAGAGGGTATGCATCTCCAAAACTAAGGGGTACTCGTATGCCTTACAATGTAGATCCAAGAAGGAGTGTACACTCCGGAAAGGTGACCATGTGTGGGATACCGGGCTGCCTCATTGAGCTAAATGATAGGTACCATAGAAACTACATCGTTCCATCCATGGTTGACTACTTGGGGTTGTTTCGTGAGCCTTTACTTGTTCCATACTTCTTGGACGGGTTTAAGGTTACCGAGAGGGTCAAGGTTGTCTTCTCCCAATTTGAATACCATGAGGAGGTGTGGTGCGATATTCTTTCATTGTCATACGGTCATGTATGCTTAGGTGCCAATTGGTTTGCACAACATAGAGTTCCAAACGTGCAAAATTGGCCAAATATTATAAGAGACCAGTGGGGGAATCGGCTCGTGACTTACTTGCTGCCTAAGCCACGAAGAGAAATGCCTACCTACTCCAATCCGAATTATTATGAGAGACAAAAGATTGAGAGGAGTAAGGGAGTGCAGGGTGGTAATCCGAGAGTGGAAAAAGGAGAGGTTGTGTGGAGCAAAGTGAGGGGATTACCACCAAACGATGCTAACATTGGTTGTCCTTCTATTTCTAAGGACATTTGTGTAGGTACCAACATGGCAAGCGAAGAAGAACAATGCCAAAAGGAAGTTGCTGCCCAAGCTTTTGGAGGACCTTCACACCATGACAAAGAAGAATCTACTCAAGGACTTCAAGGTAAAATGGATAACTCTTACACTTTTGTACATGTGAATGATAATTGTGTGGCTAGTAGCCTATTGAGTGTGAGTTGTAGTTTTCCTATATGTGAGTCTATTGTTTCTTTGCCACTTGATGATGATGTACATATTGTGAGTTTGGATACACTAGTTGACCCTATTGATAACAAAATTGACTCCGCTTGTGAGATCAATTTATGTCCACCTAGTGTTGAAGCCTATATGTTGAATGGAAGTACATCATCTTGTGTAATGGGTGTTGATCAACTTGTTCGTGAAAACTGTCCACCACTTGAGTATGTGTGTGATGTGCTTAATAGGACTCAAGTGAGTGAAATATTTGAAAATGTTGGTCAACAAAGTGAGAATGAACCCGAGAACTCTTCTTGGGGTAATATTGTGTTTGAAACATCCTTGAAACTTGATATTGATCATTTAGAGAGTGAGGAACTTTCTTGTTCCAAATCTGTCCGTGAGGTAGATCACACTCTTTTTAGGTATAATGTCTTGTTTGAAGATGATTTAAACACTCCTAATGAACCTAGTGGTGAAAATGACGGTATAGCTTGCCTTGGAAGCTATAGCCTATATGCTAACCCACTATGGTGTGACAACATTCCTCCTAAAGAGGGAAATCTCTTCTTGGAAGATGAGAGTACTCTTAAGGGTAAGGAATGTGTAGTTGCGGAAGCTACTTCTTCTTCTACTTTGTGTGATTTCATTGTTGAGAGTACTCATGGTGATTATTGGGAAACTAGTAGTGAGTACACACATGAGAGCACCTTAGTAGAAGTCGATTTGAGTGATACCTTTCTCTACTCTCTATTTGATTTGGATGATATGTATGTTATTATAGAGAGTATGTCATTTAGTTTAGGTGTAGATCTCGGGAAATGGAAGTGTTGTCGAGACCCATGTCTATGGCCACTTTTCCCATTTGACCCCGGTGCCAAATTTAGAAATGGTGATGTTGGTGCACCAAACTTGTTGCTTGGTCTACATGACAAGCAAAGTGTTACTCTTGATGTATCCTATACCCAAATCCTTTGTACATCTTTTATTGAGTTTTTAATATTCCTTTCAAAGGATTCTTGGTTATATTGCAAATATGTGCAACCTTGGCATGTTGAGATGATTTGTTATGCTAACCCTAACCCTCATGCCATGAGGAATTTGTATTTGTTTCTCCTCTCTTCTGTTTTGCAAGGTTTGGATTCGAGGTCGAATCCTTTTCAAGAAAGGGAGGATGATACGGGACAAATGGCCATCTTATATTTTGATGACATCTTTGGAGGCCAACATATAGAGGATCAAGACTTGGTCACCTCGAGAATACAAGAACATGCATGGAGAACCTGTTTTGAGCATAACTTAAAGCAATCTCGCGTGTGGAAGATTGCTTGGAGCATTTAAGATTGAGGACTCACGGTTTTGGACCTTAATTAAGGGCATTTTGGACATTACACATGGTGTATTAACACACCATGGCCGCACCTATCATTTAGGGCAAGGTGGTCTTTTTGTCTTCTTTTGTAATACACTATAAATAGGTCATTTTAGCTCATTTCTTGGTAGATTTTTGAAGGATGAAGAATTGAAAGACATAACTTCTCTCTTTGGAGAGTGTAACACCCTTAGTTGTAGGACTTGGAAAAGTCACCCTTAGCATAGGGCTTGGAAAAGCCAATATTGATCTTTGCTTGGAAACGGTAGATCTTGAGGCGAGTTCATTCCCTTGGTGGTCACCGTAAGAGTGTGGTTTTGATTGTTACATTCATTAGGGGTTAGTGTTGAAATACACTTGGTTCTTAATCTTGTAATAATCTTGGTCTCACTATCTATCTTTATTTTTCTTGCAAATCGTGTATGTGTTGTGTAGTGGACTGTTTTGGGGTCTTCGTTGAATCCGAAACTTGTATTATTGTTGTTCATCTTGTTCATCACGTTTTGTAACTGTTTTGGTGTTAAAATATACTCTTGTATCTTGTATTCTTGTTGTTGGTAGCGAATCCGAGTGAGGTCTCCATCTTGGTCCTCGAATCCTTAAGATTAGTGGACTGATTTGGTGTTTGTTTCGTGCTTCCCTCGTCAATCCCGTATCATTTGGTATCAAAGCATGGCTTGATATTGTTCCTACAAGATCAATCTTGGGCTTGCTTGTTAGAAGATTCAAAAAAAAAAAAAATCAAAAAGAAGCAAATCTGTCCATTTTGTGTTCTTGGCCGAAATTGTGTTATTGTTGTGTCTTGGCCGAGATTTTTACTTGCTTTGTTGTTTCTAGTGTTAGTTTTCTTCATCTCTAACACTCTTTAGTCTAAATCTAAGTTTGAGCTTACATTGTTGGTGTTGTATACGTGAACTTGGACTTGGCCGATTTGTTGTTGAACCTTGTTGTGGTGGACTTTTTTGGCCTTGTGGCTTTCATCTTGTTGTTGTTATAAGCTTGGCCACGTGATATTGTTGTTAATTGGTGGATTGAGAACCATTTTGTTGAAGGTGTAGTTGTCTTGGCCAAGTGTTGGAGATATTGTTGTTGTGGAATTTGGGAGTGGCCGTGTGAAAATTGTTGGTGTTCTTGGAGATTATTGTTGTAGTTCTTGGTGTTGTTGTTGTTGTTCTTGATGTTCATCACCACCTTCATATATTGTTGAAGATAAAGTGAATGTTAAATCTAAAAAGTTGAAGGAAAAGGGTGTATTATTTGTTAGTCTTGAAAGACACTACAACCAACAAAGACCTATCAATCAAGTCTCAACCACTTTCCAACACTTTTCCATGATTTAAGGATCCATGTTTTAAGGAGAAGTACAATAAAGTCAAGTCTTGAAAACTTGAAATTGAAAAGGGCTCCAAGACTTGTTTGAATTTCCCTCCTTAAACAAATTCCACCAAAGTCCAAATTGAAAAATTGACCAAGACTTGAAATTGGACAACAAAAGTTGTGTGGGACCGAAACCAATACGTGACTGCCATGTCATCACTGCTACTGTTCACGCAATATTTCCGAGCTCAAAATTTTAGATTCTTAGTTTCATCTTATTGTTTCATTAGTTTCATGTCTTGATTCTAGAATTAATTAACAACTAGTAATCACCTACTTAGTTGTAGATTAATTATTGAATCCGTTTCTTCGCGTCTTCGTTGTTTGTGTGCTTTTCTCATTTTTAACTCGTAGTAACCTCTTTGTTTCAAGTTCGTAAGAGAATTTTATTTTTGTGTCTTGAGTCGATCAAACAAGAATCTATTCCGGCCACCAAGTAGAATGGACATCCTATTGACTACCGGAGTATAAACAACCTTTCAATATTTGCCGCTCCAATTGTGAGAATCACAAAGGTGAGTGAATACGAGTGTTAGTGAGAGGTTTTTACTACTAATCTTGTTTGTTCATTTTGTAGGTTTAAAAGGTGATATAAGGGGAATATGTCTTCGATAGCCGGGGATTATTGTGACTACAACATGGGAGCCTATGATTGTAGTGAAGGGTTTTATGGCTACGAAGTTGAGGGAGATTGCGGAGGCTATGAAAATAGCCTATCTCCATACCCCCGGTATCTCCTAGGTTCTCCTCGACCCCCTCTTAACTCCTCCTCCCTCAGATAAGCATCATCAAAGGCTCTATCTCCTTCATACTCCTCTCTACCGTATCCTTCAAAGTGGGCTGGTCGGCCTTGGCCGTTTTGATTCGGAGGATTTTGAATTTGCGATCTTTGGGTTAATGGAGCTTGGAATGGAGGGTTCGGATTTAGTGGAGGTACTTGGCGTCCAAATCCCTCTTGTGGAATTGGAGGGGCTTGGAAATGTAGTGGTCTAGTGGGGTCTCGGTTTGGAGGAAAATAGGTAGTTTGGCTTGCGGTATTTAGTGGAGCTTGGGGTGCATTTAGCATTTGGTGGACTGTTTCGGGGGTGATGGTTGCGGAGGAGGTCCTATCATGACCATTGGTAGATACATGTAGAGGAGTAGAAGGACGAGAGTTTCTTTGACTCTCCACTTGTTCTAATCTCCCATTAATAGTCGACGCTTCCCCCTTTATTGCTGCCAAGTCCCCTCTCACGGCCCCAAATTCCGAATTCAACCTTTCAAGTGTCCGGGTAACGGCCTCAAGAGTGACCCTCATAGAATCAAGGGCATTAGTATCCACATTATGAGACGTAGCTCCTTCCATTGTCAAGGTATTATCCGCTTTAGTTCACCACAAGTTCGTGTTCCACAAGTGTTGTATAATTGGCTAGTAACCGTGAAATTTTTAAGGTATGAGTAAGCTCTTATCTGGAATGGATTCTTGTTTGAAGACTCAAAGAATTCTTGCCGGACTAGAGTCAAAAATCAGCAATTCATTCAAACGAATAAAAGTACTCAAATAATCGTTGACACGAACAAACGGTTCAAGGAACTAGTTGACAACCTAGTAGGAATGCACTAGTTTGTTAATTAGTTCTAGGACCAAGTAAGGGAAACCAAGGATCAACAATTAGCAACCAAAGAATATCCTAAGTTGAGCTTATAGTGACGTGGCAGCATGCAATGGTTCCACACGTTCTTCTTCTCCTTTTTTTTTTTTTTTTGTTAATATTCACACAACTTGTTATAGTTTGCAAAGTGTTTTTGGTGGGAAAAATAAAATCTTGTAGTATTTCACCCTTTTCAAACTCAAGAAAGTGAGGTTTGGTTGACTAATCCCACAAAACAAGGCTCCTTGAATTAGGGAAAAGTGATTGACAAGACTAGAAGGTGATGGGTGCAAGTCTTTCACAACAACTTTATAGCTTGTCTTACAACTTGAGCACACAACAAGATGAACAAGATGAACATGTTCAAAAGATGAACACCTCAACAAACTTCATCAACTTCTTTAGCACATAAACACACAACCATCGATTTTTCTTTTGGTTATCAACAACACACAACTTTCGGCCACTTCAAGTCACTACAACAATGTTCAAGTTTTCAAGCTCAACTTTTGGATCTAGACACCTTAGTGTTGGTGAGAAAGAAACCAACACTAGAAACTCACTAAACAAGCAAAATAACACCTAGATCTAAACATACAACATCATTCTCGGTTTCAACTTTTAATGGACAGATTTTCAGAATTTCTTTTTGGTGTTGTTTGTTTAAGCCGTGAACTAGCCCAAGATGGGTTATGTTGGAACACAACCGGTCTCGCTTTGATACCAAATGATACGAAATCAAACCAACAACACCAAGAGCTTCAAGTAGGCTCGGATTTCAGTCCAACAACACAAGAACAACAAGTTTAAGTTTCGGTTTTTCAGTCCAACAACACAAGAACAACAAGATAGATAACAATGCTAGTGAATCGAAAAGAGCCCCACACGGCTTCACTAGACTTTAAGATAACAAAATCAACAACAACAACAAGATAAAGAAAGATAGATAACTTGACATATAACATTCAAGAAACTAAGAACCCTACATCAAGAGAGGACCCTAAGTCTAATGAATATAAACACCAAGTTCTTACGAGGACCAAGAGGCACTCAACGACCTCAAAACCCTTGTTTCTAGCCAAAGAGACAACACAAGTATCCCTCTACTTGTGAGATAATAGGGACGGCTTCTAAGAGTGGAAGAGAGACGAAATGTTTAGTGTTTTTAGGTTACAAAATCAGCATTCAAAAACTAAGGAATAACTCTCCAACATGTTCTATTTATACTACAAACAAAAGGGGTAAAATGACCCATCCGCCCTTGCTTCTTGTGCCAACCTTGAAGAGTAGTTTATTACACATTAAGACCTCTCTTCACACATAAAAACGTTTAGGTCCTTGGTTGGTTCAATCACCAACTCACACACGGCCATTTGCATGAACAAAGCTTGGAGTTCTTGTAATTCCCGAGCTTGGCTTCGTGTGAAAGGCCGTGTACCTGTGGAGGCTACCCCAACCGTATCACCCAAGATGGGTTATGTTGGAACACAACCGGTCTCGCTATGATACCAAATGATACGAAATCAAACCAACAACACCAAGAGCTTCAAGTAGGCTCGGATTTCAGTCCAACAACACAAGAACAACAAGTTTAAGTTTCGGTTTTTCAGTCCAACAACACAAGAACAACAAGATAGATAACAATGCTAGTGAATCGAAAAGAGCCCCACACGGCTTCACTAGACTTTAAGATAACAAAATCAACAACAACAACAAGATAAAGAAAGATAGATAACTTGACATATAACATTCAAGAAACTAAGAACCCTACATCAAGAGAGGACCCTAAGTCTAATGAATATAAACACCAAGTTCTTACGAGGACCAAGAGGCACTCAACGACCTCAAAACCCTTGTTTCTAGCCAAAGAGACAACACAAGTATCCCTCTACTTGTGAGATAATAGGGACGGCTTCTAAGAGTGGAAGAGAGACGAAATGTTTAGTGTTTTTAGGTTACAAAATCAGCATTCAAAAACTAAGTAATAACTCTCCAACATGTTCTATTTATACTACAAACAAAAGGGGTAAAATGACCCATCCGCCCTTGCTTCTTGTGCCAACCTTGAAGAGTAGTTTATTACACATTAAGACCTCTCTTCACATATAAAAACGTTTAGGTCCTTGGTTGGTTCAATCACCAACTCACACACGGCCATTTGCATGAACAAAGCTTGGAGTTCTTGTAATTCCCGAGCTTGGCTTCGTGTGAAAGGCCGTGTACCTGTGGAGGCTGCCCCAACCGTATCAGTTGAGGATGACCAAATGCTGAATTTGAGGTCAAATTCCTCTCAAGATGGAGAGGATGATACGGGTGTACAAAGCTGTCCAATACGTTCTCGACCATTCACACAAAGCCAAGCTCGGGAGTTACAAAAACTACAAGCCATATTCATGCAAATGGCTGCGTGTGAGTTGGTACTTGATCCGCCAAAGAGCTTCAACGTTTTTAAGTGTGAAAATGAACCTTGAAGTGTAATAAACTACACTCTAAGGGCACCCTATGACTGAAGGGTAGGAAGGTCATTTTTCCTTCATTTTGTGTGTAATATAAATAGATGCTATTAGGGTTATTTTCAGCACTTAGTTCATTCTCGATATTTCACAACAACAAGTCTTGTAACATTGAATATTTCTCTCTCTCTTGTTCTTGAGAGTAGAACCTGAAATCTTTCCAACAAGTGTAGTTACACTTGTGTTGTTTCTTGGCTAGAAACTTGAGATCTTGACGTTCATGAGTTCCTCTTGGTCTAAGTAAGAACTTGGTACTGAAATCTTTTGGTCTTAGGGTCCTATCTTCAAGTTAGGGTTCATAGATTCTAAGATATCTTTGTGTCAAGTTACTATCTTTCATTTTGTACTCTTGAAACTTTGTAGTAACTTAGTGAAGCCGTGTGGGGCTGATTTTCGATTCACTATAGTTACTACCATTTGTTGTTCTTGTTGTTAACATTGTACTCTTGTAATCTATCATCTTGTGTTGTTGAACCATTGTTTAATGTTATTGTTATCTTCTTGTTCTCCTTGTGTAGCTACTGTTTTGGTGTTGGTATTTCTTCAAAATTTCGTGATTGTTGTTGTCTTCACATATTGGAGTTGTTATCTTCAAGATCTCGGAATTGTAGTGTGTTTGGACTTATTTTGTGGCAGATTTGATACGCTCCAAGTTAGTAGTGTATCATAACCCTTTTAACATCTCTAAACATGTTTCAACTCAAAAATCAATGTTTCAAACTTGGGAAGGCCTAAAATAATATCTTCAAAACCTTAGGGTCGTAAAAAGGCTAAGTTTTTTATTTAGTATGAAATTAAAGCCTTGGACCCCTTTTAACTTGCGTCTAGGAGCTGGGAACATATCTAGAATCTTTTGGGGTATTATAAAGGGACTATGTCAAGTCTCTCATTCTTACTAAAGAAGTTCCAGTCAATGTGCATAAAATACCTTAGGCTTGCCCTTATTTTCTATACCTTTGTTTTTTTGACAGCCGGACTAGGATCATTATAGGACTTTACTTGGCTTGTAATGTAGGTTTAAGGATGGTATGGTATATTTTGGAACTGGTGACTCACCCTCCTTGACACTCCAATTACATTTTTGCTCCACTACTCAATCCTTCCTCTTTTATTCCTCCCTTTTATCCTTTATTAATTTTTTTGGATTGGGTGTTGTTTTCTTTTTCCTATTCATTTATTCAATTTTCTCTTTTTCTTTTTCTTTTTCTTTTCTTTTCACTATTTTTTTCTACCACACCCAACCTTACCATTCAACATACCCAACTTTAACTACACAGCCCTATGATAGCCACCCTCAACTTAGGCGATGTGCCTGAGTTGAGGTGCACAATGTCCAAGGAGGGAGTTGGGCTAAAATAGGTTCATTTAGATCAACTTAGAAAGGTGAAAAGTAAAAACAAGAAAATAGGTCGGTGTAGGCTAAAATTATGGATGAAAGGATACTTATTCATATTTGGATGGTTATTTATGCTAATAGTGGACTACCTCAAAAAGGTCCTATGATCATGTCCTGACAACTATCCTAAAACCTAGGCAAGACCAACTTGGCACATTCTGGATTAAATGCACAAAGAGAACAAGGTAAGTATCTCACACACACATGCTACAGGGTTATATTACTAATTACTTACTATACAACTCATAGAAATGCTAAGCTATGATTATTTTGTCCCTAATCCTAATTCCATAACAAGATTCACAATAGTCACACACATCTTTACATCATATTGTTCACAAAAATTTTGAGGGGTACATTTTTTTTCCAAACACGTATGAACAAACTAACACAAAACATGTCTACTGTCTTTAGGTTTCTTATTTTTGTCCTAATTAAACACAAACAATACAAAACACATAAAACCTAAACATTCCAATTCAACTATGATAGCATAGTCGATGGAATAAAAAAATATGGCAAAAAAAAACCCTCAGCTGTGGTACACCCCCACTCCCAACTTAAAGTCTATACATCATCCCAGTGCCTAAATACAAAGTAAAAACAAGTGATGAAGACATACCTAGGAATACTAGGTGTCAATTAAAGACTTTTCAGTAGGGCCTTAGACTAGGTCTCACTCTCATTAACCGTGGTCTCGTGATCGAAACACTCTTATTGATAGTGTAACTAATCATGGTTAGTGCACTCAAAGGTGTATATCTTTTGGGAGGCAGAATGGTGCTCCCACTCACATCTGTTATAGCTGAATAACAGCACCCAAGCCCATACACAAATGTACGTGGTCTTATCAAGTAGTAAAGTGGCTTCAATAAAACCCAAATATCAATCTCACAGGGACTTGCGTTTGCCGCCTATCCAATTCTAGTTTAACTAATTGAGGAGATTAGAAAATAGAGTTTTAGAATTGTAAGAAAAAAGAAACTAAAATAATGCGGAAAATTAAATGACTTAGGAAAATCTATGGATAGAAGCCCAGGGTTAAGGCTTACGATGAATCATACTGCGTTATTGAACTTCATTAATTAAATTCCATATCTTGGTTGTTGATTTGTTAGATTAATCGCATGATTATGTGTAAGAACCTACAAAAATCTTAAGCATAACTCAGTCCCTTAGAGCTTGATAAGGGGTCCTAGACTTAGGAAATTTAAGCTAAGTGTTAGAACTTAGTCTTTTCTATAGCCCTCAAACTTTGAGGAATTTATTTATGACCTTCCCGACCTCTAAAACATAGTTTCTAAGTGGATTCATGATTGGGAGAGTTAATAGTGCATCTCGAGTGAGTTTTGGAATTTTTGGACAAGAGTAAGGGCATGTTTTAAACTCCAAAATTGCAGCTCAAGGAAATTAGTTCGCGGAGCATCGATCAGTCTAGTGCTAGGTTAATCCCATGATGAAGACCGCGGAGCCTCGCTTAGAGTGTGCTCCAGAGCCCGTGTTGTCCTCACTAGTTCGGCCCGTATATTTTCTGCAGTTTTGTTCCGCATTTTTAATGGCAAATGGGTTATTTTCCTTCAGCCCACAGCTCCATAACACGGAATTAAAACTCCAAATAGAAAAATCACTCATTCTTTTCCCTAAATCATCTCTAGAACAAGCCCTAGCTTCATCTAGTTCAAGAAACAAACCTTAGGAATTCACCCCAATCTCTACGAAGTTAGCAATTAAGGTATGTGAAGTGTTCATCCAAGGGTTCCTTCCACCCTTGGATTTCAAGAAACTATTTTTAAAAATTTCAAGTGTATTGATTTCGTGAATTTCATGTTGGGTTTGATTATAATGATTAATTGGGTTTCTAAGACATGTTTTATTACAAGTTTCATGTGTAGTTAATTGATATATGTGTAGTATCATGTGAATCCATTTTAAACCCTTGAATGTGTAAATTTATTGTGGTAATCATGATGCATTAGCATGTTGTTCATTCCCAAGTATAAGGTTATGCCTTCCATGTATTTGACAAAATGCCCAAGTTAATAAATTGTGCATTGTGGTCCACTGGTGACCTTATGATGAATTCATGCTAGAACTACATGTTCCAAATTTGGTCCCATGTTAAAGCTATACTTTGTAAGTGATTGATGGAATGTCCATGTGAATTTAATAGTGAAATTATGATATCCTAGCATGTATGTCCATTCATTTACAAGCCCAAGATTATGGCAAAAAGGTTTCAGTGAGTACATTGTGAATAGTTGACTATTGTCATGTTATCAAGAAGTATCGTGTCTTAGTATTATCTATGCTATCGAGTCCTGGGGGTATTTAATACCTAACAATTTAGCTTTTTACCTTAAGCCAGTGTAGGCATAGAATAGTATCAGTCATGTCATGATCAGTAGTACTCTCAGTTAGATACAAAACTCAATAGAACTCAGTCAGTTACAGAACCTAGGAAAAATTCAGTAAACTCAGTATTAGTCCAGTTTAGTGTCTTTCAGTTGGGAGTATAATTCAGCTTCGAGTAAACCCAAGGATGGGGACTCACCTTCCAGCAGGGGGTGTCATCCTTAGAAGCAGTCCTTGCATTCTAGAACTACGTAGCCAGTATAGGTTGAGACATTAACCTGCCAGTTGAGGGTTAATGAGGTGTCTTACTTGCCAGTTGAGGGTACCACCACTCTCATTCAGAGCACCTACCAGATGAGGGTGAGTCAGCATTTTTCTTTACCCATGGAATGGTACAGACACCCTTCTAACTGAGGTTACAGGTTGGACCTCAATCAGATCAGAGAAGGGGCATATCGGTTAGATTATTACCTCCCACAGTCTCAGTTTTAGTTCCAGTCTTAGTATAAAACTCAGTTCAGTTCTACATAAATTAGGACTGTTAGGAACACTCATTCAGTTTAGTATAGAACTCAGAATAGATCTACATAATCAGGACTGTCAGACATAGTCACTCGATTATCAGTAATATAGTATTAGTAAACTCAAATATCAGTAAACCAGTGATTCAGAACTCAGTATTCAGTGTTACCATGATCTTAGTTATAGTTCAAGCATTCATGCAGGTATACTCGTTTAGTTATGTTTATGATATTCAGCCTGTTATGGTTCATGCATATGAGCCCATGCACATCAGCCTACTTCACCTAGCATACTAGTACATTCAAAGTACTGACGTATACTTTTCTCTAGCGCTATGATGTCTTATATCATAGGTTCAGATGCACGGGCTCCCGCCCGCACTTAGCAGCCCAATCCATCAACAACAGAGTTAGTGGTGATTCCTTATAGTTTGAGGACAAATTTATCATTTCAGCTATATCACTACTCAGTTTACATCAGTAGTCGGAGTTAGTTTGGGACTTGTCCCATCAACTCCTTGTTCAGATAGTAGAGGCTTCTTAGACTAGAGTATTTCAGACAAATGTATTAGTATTCAGTACTCGATATTGATATTCAGTATTTATTTCATATTTGAACCTTTTGGCAGATTTTTGCCTAATTTTTGCATAATTACAGTATTGTTATTCAGTTATTGCAGCAGGTACCAGTCATGGGTCAGCTTGTGGTCCTTTGGGATTATGAGCACCATGTAGCATCTGGGGTGCAGACTCGGGGCATTAAAAATTTGGTATCAAAGCCTAAGGTTCAACAGAGTCCTTGGAAGTTTTAAAGCCGCGTCTAGTAGAGTCTTGTGCATGGATGTGTAGCGCGCCACACTTATGGGAAGGAGGCTATTAGATGTTTTAGGAAAAATTTCCCTTCTTTCAGTAATCATGTCGTGCGGGTGAGCACAAGCTCAAGTTAAACTCTCTGTCTAATCCAACTTTCTCTTCTATTTATAGAATATGCCTCCGAAAAAGACTAAGGGAAGAGGAACGGGAGACCAGCCAGCACCTCAGCCCATTCGGCCAGATCCCCTGGATGAACATGTCTCCCACACTGAATTCAGAGCAGCTTTCACTACCCTAGCTCATTCTGTGGCAGCCCAAAATAAACGCCCATCTGCCGTTTTGGCCAACCCATTGGCCAATAATACTGCAGCCAGGATTTGAGACTTCACCCAAATGAACCCTCCACCTTTTACTGGGTCTAAGTTAGATGAGGATCCTTAGAAATTTCTTGATCACGTGCAAAAATTTATAGATATTATGGGGGTGACAACTAGTGAGAGTGTTGAGTTGGATGTATATCAGTTGCAGGATATGGCTCACTCATGGTTTAAATAGTGGAAAGCAGAGAGGGTAGCAGATGCAGGGCCCATAGAATAGGAGGAGTTTTCCACTCTTTTTCTTGATAGGTTCTTCCCACTAGAGTTGAAAGAAGCGAAGGTTTTGGAATTTATAAATCTGAAGTAGGGCAACATAACAGTGAAAGAGTATTCTCTCAAGTTTACTCAATTATCTAGATACGCTCCTCATGTGGTGGCAACTAGTAGGTCCAGGATGAGTAAGTTTGTGTCTGAGGTTTCTAGCACTATGGTCAAGGAGTATAGAACAGCATGCTGATTAAGGAAATTGATATATCCAGGCTCATGGTCTATGCTCGGCAAATAGAGGAGGCTAAGACTTGGGAGAAGGAGAGGGAGAATAAGAGGGCGAGAACAGGTAGTTTCAACTTTGCCCTGCCTAAGTCCGAAGGAGGAAATTGTTCTCAGTTCTGCCCAAAATCCTCAGTTCCAGCTCCATCCTCAGCCAGTTCCCCTGTTCCAAAATTCAAAGACGGCAACAAAGACAGGGCACCAGGCCCTAAGCCTCAGGGTAGTGTCAGCAGTGCCCGAACCAATCCCCTTTGCCAGAAATATGCTAGAAACCACCAGGGTATCTGCAGAGATGGTAGTGATGTGTGTTTTGGGTGTGGCAAGCCAGGTTACAGAGTCAGAGATTATCCCCAGTCAAGTTACCAAGGTCAACATAATCGTCCCCTAGTCAAGTCAGGTCGCCCGAATTAGAAGGGTACCTCTTCCAGTGCCACTAGTGGTCAACGCCCAAATAGATACTATGCCCTTCAGTCTCGACAGGATCAGGAAACTTCACCTGATGTGGTCATTGGTACATTATGAGTTTATCATTTACATATTTATGCTTTGCTAGATCCAAGAGCTTCTTTGTCTCTTTTTACTCCCTATATAGCTGTTGACTTTTGAGTCAGTCCCGAAATTCTAGTAGAGCCTTTCTCAATCTCTACCCTAGTGGGTAAATCTATCATAGCCTGATGAGTATACAGGAACTGTACGAGTATGGTATCTCATAAAGTCACCTCAGCAGACTTAGTCAAATTAAAGATGATCGATTTCGATGTCATTCTCGGCATAGATTGGATTCATTCCTTTTATAACTCGGTCGACTGCAAAAATAGAATTATCTAGTTTTAGTTTCCAAATGAGCCCATCCTAGAGTGGAGAATTGTACTTCAGCACTTAGGGGTCAGCTTATTTCCTACTTAAGGACAAGAAAAATGATATCTAAGCGGTGTGTCTACCATCTCATTTGAGTCAAGTACTCTAGCTCAGAAACCCCTAATCTTGAATCAGTGTCTATACCATGTGAATTCCCAGATGTATTTCCCAAAGATCTTCCCGGAGTTCCTCTCGAAAGGGAAATTAACTTCGGAATATACCTTCTTCCAGATACTCAGCCTATCTTTATTTTGCCACATAGAATGGCTCCAGCAGAACTTAAGGAGTTAAAAGAACAGTTGAAGGATCTCTTAGATAAGGAATTCATCAGTCTCAATTTGTTCTCATGGGGTGCACCAGTTCTATTCATGCATAAGAAAGATGGTTCCCCAAGAATGTGTATCGACTACCATTAGCTAAATAAACTTACGGTCAAGAACAAGTATCCACTCCCTATAATCGATGACTTATTTGACCAAATTCAGGGTGCCAGTTACTTTTCCAAGATAGATCTTAGATCAGGCTATCATCAGCTCAGAGTCAGGGAATGTGTCATCCTAAAAATAGCCTTTAGAACTCGGTATAGTCACTTTGAATTCTTAGTCATGTCATTTGGTCTTACCAATACCCCAACAGCTTTCATGGACTTGATGAATAATGTGTTAAAGCAATACTTGGACATGTTTATCATAGTCTTCATAGATGACATTCTTGTCTACTTTCGTAGTGAGCATGATCATGTAGACCATCTCTGAATAGTATTATAGACTCTCAGAAACTATCAACTATTCGCCAAATTCAATAAGTGTAAATTTTGGCTAAGGTCAGTAGCTTTTCTTGGTCATATCATTTCTGGTGATGGCATTAGAGTTGATCCCCAAAAGTATAAAGCAGTAAGAAACTGGATCAAACCCATCTCTCCATCAGATATCTAGAATTTCTTGGGTTTTGCTGGCTATTACCGATGGTACATTGAGAGATTTTCATCTATTCCATCCCTTATGTCTAGATTTAATTAGAAGAAGGTCAAATTTCAGTGGTCAGATTCTTGTGAGAAGAGTTTTCAGGAGTTAAAGACTCGACTCACTACAGTCTTAGTTTTGACTCTACCAGATGGTTCAGATGTCTTTGTTGTGTATTGCGATGCATCCAAAGTTGGTTTGGGGTGTGTTTTCATACAAATAGGTAAGGTCATAGCCTACGCCTCTAGACATCTCAAACCCCATGAAAAAAATATCCTACTCATGATCTTGAGTTAGCAGTAGTAGTATTTACCTTAAATACTTGGAGGCACTATTTGTATGGTGTGCATATTGATATGTTCACTGACCATAAAAGCCCACAATATGTGTTCTCTCAGAAAGACCTAAACCTCTGTCAGAGAAGGTGGTTGGAGTTATTGAAGGACTATGACATGAGTGTTCTATACTATCTGGGCAAAGTCAATGTAGTGGTTAATGCTCTTAGTAGGATGTTTATAGGTTTTATTGCTCACGTGGATGATTGTAGGAAGAAGTTAGCTTAGGAAGTTCATCAGCTTGCCTGACTAAGTGTTCGCTAAGTTTATTCAGCAGAAGGTAGTGTATGGGTAGAGAGTAGTTCAAAATCATCCCTGGTTTACTAAGTGGAGGAAAAGCAGGATAGGGATCCCAACCTAGTTAAATTGAAACAATCAATCAGTGATCAAAAGATAAAGGTTTTCTCCCAAGGAGGAGATGGTGAATTACATTGTTAGGGTCGGTTATGTGTGCTAGGTATAGATGACTTGAGACAACGGATTCTTGCAAAAGCGCATGGTGCACATTACTCTATTCATCCAGGGGGCACTAAGATATACCATGATTTGTGGGAGATTTATTGTTGGAGTGGGATGAATAGGGACATTACAGAGTTTATAGATAAGTGCTCGACATATCAGCAGGTTAAGATTGAGCACCAAAAACTTAGTAGGTTTTTGCAGGAGGTCAGTATTCCCCACTTGGAAGTGGGAAGTGGTGAACATGGATTTTGTGATGGGTTTGCCTCGTACTCATCGTCAGCACGATTCCGTTTGGGTCATTATAGATAGGATGACCAAATAAGCATATTTCCTACCAATTCATACCTCTTATCAGCCGATGACTATGCAAACTCTATGTCAGAGAGTTAGTCAGATTGCATAGAGTTCCGTTATCTATTATCTCATATAGAGGTACGCAGTTCACCTTTCATTTCTAGAAGGCATTCCAAAATGTCTTGGTACCCAAGTCCACCTTATTACAACTTTTCACCCTCAGACAGATGGTCAAGCAGAAAGTACCATTCATACTTTAGAGGATATGCTGTGAGCGTGTGAGATAGACTTTAAAGGTAGTTGGGATGACCACTTGCCTTTGATTGAGTTCACATATAACAACAACTATCATTCCAGCATTCAGATGGCTCCATTTAAGGCGCTCTATAGGAAGAGATGTTGATCTCCCATTAGTTGATTTGAAGTGGGTGAGGCCGCAGTAGTAGGGCCTGACTTGGTATTTGATACCTTAAAAAAGTTCAGTTGATTAGGGAAAGGCTTAAGATAGCTTAGAGCCGATAGAAATCATATGCAAATGTGCGTAAAAAGGATTTCGAGTTCGAGATTGGTGACTATATGTATTTGAAGATCTCTCCTATGAAAGGAGTGAAGAGATATGGCAAGAAGGGGAGTCTCAGTCCCCAATATATTGATCCTTACAAAATTCTCAGCCATTTAAAAAAGGTAGCTTACGAGCTTGAGTTGCCTTCAGACTTAGCTTCAGTCCATCCAGTGTTCCATGTCTCCTTGCTAAAGAAATGCATAGGTGACCCAGTAGTTGTAGTCCCTGTAGGGAATATAGACATTCAGAGCAGTATCTCTTATGAGGAGATTCTAGTCAAAATCCTTGATCACTAGATTTGCAGACTGAGGAATAAAGAGGTCCCTATAGTCAAAGTTCTTTGGCGGAACCAATCCATTGAGGGAGCTACTTGAGAAGAAGAAGTAGATATGCCGACCAAGTCTCCTCACCTCTTCTTTGCGAACTCAGAATCAGCCCAAGGTAAAAAATTTCCTTAAACTTACTCAGTTTCATGCTCAGATTTCCCTTACAAAATTGGTATCAGTTACCATTGCATATTCAATCATACATTAATGAATCAGTTTAGTCATGTATTCATGCATCAGATATGCATGTTCAGTATGAAATTTCAGTATGTCAGTAGTGACAGTCATGTAATCATGTTCAGTTGTGAATGTTTGGTACATGAATTTAGTCTATCACTATTCTCAGCCTAGTCAGTTTCATTCGAGGATGAATGTTCCCAAGGGGTAGATATTATAAGACCCCACAAAAATCCTAAGCGTAACTCAGTCGCTTAGAGCTAGATAAGGGGGAGCCAGACTTAGAAAATTTCAGCCAAGTGTTAGAACTTAGTCTTTTCTAAAGCCCTCAAACTTTAAGGAATTTATTTACGACCTTCCCGACCTACAAAAGTAAGTTTTTAAGTTGATTCATGATCGTGAGAGTCAATAGAACACCTCAGGTGAGTTTTAGAATTTTTGAACAAGCGTAAGGGCTTGTTTGAAACTCCAAAACAGCAGCTCAAGGAAATTAGCCCGCGGCACCTCGCTCAGTCCAGTGCTAGGTTAAGATCGCGATGGAGACCACGACACCTCGCCTAGATCGGTGCTCCAGAGACCATGACACCCTGGCTAGTCCATCTCGTATATTTTTTGCAGTTTTGTTTCACATTTTAAGGGAAAATAGGTGGTTTTCCTTTACCCCACACTCTATAACACGGGATTAAAGCCCCAAATAGAAAAATCACTCATTTATTTCACAAAATCCTCTTAAGAACAAGCCCTAGCATAATCTAGTTCAAGAAACAAACCTCAAGAATTCACCCCCAATCTCCATGAAGTTAGGAATTAAGGTATGTGAAGTGCAGTGTTCATCCAAGGGTTCCTTCCACCCTTGGATTTCAAGAAACTATTTTTAAAAACTTCAAGTGTATTGATTTGATGAATTCCATGTTGGGTTTGATTATAATGATTAATTGGGTTTCTAATCCATGTTTTATTATAAGTTTCATGTGTAGTTAATTGATATATGTGTAGTAGTATCATGTGAATCCATTTTAAACCCTTAAATGTGTAAATTTATTGTGGTAGTCATGATGCATTAGCATGTTGTTCATGCCCAAGTATCAGGTTATGCCTTCCATGTGTTTGACAAAATGTCTAAGTGAATAAATTATGCATTGTGGTCCACTTATGATGAATTCATGCTAGAACTACATGTTCCAAATTTGCTCCTATGTTAAAGATATACTTTGTAAGTGATTGATGGAATATCCATGAGAATTGAATAGTAAAATTAAGATATGCTAGCATACGTTTCCATTCATGTACAAGCCCAAAAATATGGCAAAAATGTTTCAGTGACTCCATTATGAATAGTTGACTGTTGTCATATTATTAAGAAGTGTCCTGTCTTAGTATTATCTATGCTATCGAGTCCTGGGGGGATTTAATACCATACAATTTTGATGTTTACCTAGAGCTAGTGTTCGTACAAAATAGTATCAGTCATGTCATGATAATTAGTACTCTCAGTCAGGTACAAAACTCAGTAGAACTTAGTCAGTTACAAAACTCAGGAAAATTTAGTAAACTCAGTATCAGTCCAGTTCAGTTCAGTACATCAGTTCAGTGTCTTTTAGTTAGAAGTATGATTCAACACCAAGTGAACCCAAGGATGGGGACTCACCTGCCAGTAGAGAGTGTGATCCTTAGAAGCAGTCCTTGAATTCCAGAACTATGTAGCCAGCATAGGTTGAGACATCAACCTACCATTTGAGGGTTGATGAGGTGTCTTACCTGCCAATTGAGGGTACCACCACTCTCATTCAGAGCACCTTCCAAATAAGGGTGACTCAACATTTGCCTTTACCTGTGGCATGGTACTGACACCCTTCTAACTGGGGTTACATGTCAGATCCCAAATCAGTTCAAAGAAGGGGCATGTCAGTTAGATGATTACCTCCCATAGTCTCAGTTTCACTTCCAGTCTCAGTATAGAACTCAGTTCAGTTCTACAGAAATTAGGACTGTTAGGCACAGTCACTCAGTTCAGTACAAAACTCAGAATAGTTTCACAGAATCAGGACTGTCAGACACAGTCACTCAGTTATTAGTAATACAGTATTAGTAAACTCAAATATCAGTATACCAGTGATTCAGAACTCAGTATTCAGTGTTACGATAATCTCAGTTACAGTTCAAGCATTCATGTATGTACTCTCATTCAGTTATGTTCATGTTATTCATTCAGTTATTGTTCATGCATATGAACCCATGCACATTAGCCTACCTCACTTAGCATACCAGTACATTCAAAGAACTGACAAATACTTTTCTCTTATGCTATGATGTCTTATATCATAGATTCAGATGCACGGTCTTCCGACTGTACTTAGCAGCCTAATCCATCTGAAGCAGAGTTAGTGGTGAGTGCTCATAGTTCGAGGACAAATTTATCAGTTTAGTTATATCAGTACTTAGTTTACTTCAGTAATCGGAGTTAGTTGTGGACTTTTCCCATTAGCTCCTTGTTCAGATAGTAGATGCTTTTCAGACTAGATTATTTTAGATAGATGTATCAGCATTCAGTTCTCAGTATTGATATTCAGTATTTATTTCATATTTGAACCTTTTGGCAGATATCTGCCTAATTTTCACATAATTACAGTATTGTTATTCAGTTATTGTAGCAGGTACCAGTCATGGGTTAGCTTGTGGTCCTTTTGGATTATAAGCACCGTGTAGTGTCCGAGTGTAGACTCGTGATGTTACATTATAGTTTCCCAACCTCTAATCCTTTACCTAAGTTAAACCTTACAACTACATCATTGAGTGAGGATGTAATAGTTCACTTAAGTTCTTTACAAATATCATCCTATGTGTGAAACAAGTAAGGCATCTAATTACATTTCTATCCTAGATACTAATTTGAATTCCTTGTTTCATAAAGAAATGCAAACCATACTCTGCTTATTCTCATGTTCTATCTCCCTATTCCCTCTCTCGAGATTACAAGGTTGACAATTGATGTATTCTAAGGATAGCTAATCCTTAAAATAGTTAAAACAAGAATAAACAAACAACCAATAATGATAGGAAAAACAACAAACTTAATTCAATACAAAAGTAATCATGATCACGGCCTTAACCCCGGAAATGGAGTTTTAGCCTTTAATGGAAATATTCATCATCCAATCCTTTGGATTGATGATACAAACCATAAAGAAAACTAAAGTAAAGAGATATTAACCCTAAAAAGAAGTTGTGGTAGCCTCATTAATCCCCTAAGAAATCCAAAAGTAAGTAAAAACGTGTATAAGGTCCTATTTATAATAGAAGAAATAGCCCATGCCTTGTTGAACAAAGAAACAATTTTTGGTCATTTGTGAACCACCCAGTGATTAACACGTTGGAGGGCGTTGAGTTGCATCAAAATCGCATCTGTTCATTGTTTTGGGTGACTTATGAATCCATTATGTGGAGCACATGCCCAGAATCCTTCTCACACATCCAAACTCTCTCAATACTTTTCAGGTATCCAAATTGGCATCAAGCTGCATTTTGTGCTTCCATGATCTATTCCAAGCCTTTTTGAGTTGTTTCCACTTGATTTTTAGATTATAAATACTTTATATATCATAATAATCCATTAAAAATCATAATATATCATTAAACAAAATAATTTAGAGCTCAAAACAATACAACATCCTCAAGATGAACTAGAAACACGAGCTAAGCATAGGCTAAATTCACATTGAGCTTTAACTTATTGTTTTGACTCTTTTCTTGATCCAATTGACCCTTGAACATTATAACTAAATTTTTTTACATATAAATACATAATAACAACCTTATTAAATCATTAAAACACATGAGAACCCAACACAATAGACTAGAAAAACACCTAGCTAAAGCTAGTTATACTAGTTTTCTTGGTTGAACTCTAAATGCTCAAATTGAATCAAAACTCATGTGAAACCACCATTAAACATTGTAAACACATACTTGGACACATAAATTCTCATTTATATCATTCTCAACCCATTAATCACATGAATCATCCTCAAAACAAGGCTAAATAGGCTAGAATAGTAGCACTAGAATGCATAAATACACCCAACATCACTGCAGCTATCATATCACCCATACAGGAGATACCCAATGGTTGTCCAATCTTTTGGACCTGATTGAAAGGGTCTTGATAAGTTTGTAGGCAAGCTACCTGTGCTGCATGTATATCATCTTTCTCTTTTCTCCTCTTTCTTATCTTCCCCTATCTTTCTCCACCCTCATCATCAATAGTTTTTTCTTTACCTATTATTCCCCAATCTGCCACATCCTCAATAGGGATCTTTGCAATGATTAGGTAACTAGGGAACGACTTTAAAGTTATGTCCTCAATAGCAGCTTAGAGTATGACTAACTTCGCATGTATGCCTGCTTGATCTGGAGCCTGAACGCCTGCAGTTTTTTGCAAATCCACTGCTGAAAATTATCAAACTGAGTTTACATACCCTACATATCACTCTTAATCACCTTCTTCACCCAAGGATGCACCCCTCCTTAATATTAGTCACTCATCTCTCGATGGTGACCAATCTCTTTAGTATACTGGTGAGAAAATCTGGGGACCAAAGTATAGCCACCTGGAGAGGATGGGAAGTGGATAGTCTTGATGTTAGAGGAGGCAAGGTCTGTGATGATCCTACAGTATCAGTGGAGGCCTGTGGCTTAGCTCAATCAATCTTATTGGATACATCTCCAAGTCGATAAAACCTCGAGTATCAATATCCATCTGCCGGCTGGACTGGAAAACTGCCTGAAGAAGTGAAGCACCAATTTTGGCCTTTGAGATTAGGTTGGCATTATCCCTAACCAACCCTGAATCAGTGGTTCGATGGACTGTCATATTGTGATCAACCTCTAGGATTATCGACACCTGATGTGCTATAGTTTTATAGCACTTTCAGTTCTTAAAATGATGAAAATAGGCAAGTTACTTAGGGTTTTTGATAGATGTGATGTGTTTTGTGTTATTTTTTGTAGAAAATTAGGTTATGGAAATGTTATGAAGAAAAAGAGTGAAAATTAAAGTTTTGGACCAGTGAAGTAGGCACCTACGAACCATTTATACTACCTACAGGATGTAGCTTCTAGAGTATGTATCAGAGAAGCTGAAAAATAAAGAATCAAAAGTAGAAAAAGTTGACTCTGCCACCTATGGAGGGAACCTATGGAGGTAGGTACCACCTATGATTCATAAGTGACAGAATATGTTGCCGAATAGACAAGTAAAGTGAATATTCAAAATATTTTGAGGCCCTAGTACCTACGTGGGACCACCTATAGCCCTAGTTGCCACCTACGGTCCGTAGGTATAGGTGTCCTAGCAAGTGTCCACCGACCTCATTTTTTCTTCTTTGTTCAGGAGTTGTTTCTGAGGGTTTCCAAGTATTATATATATAGACTTTTTATGTTTTTAGTTAGTTTATGCACTCTTGGTGCTTAAAAAACATATATTTTGATCCAGGATTCAATTTTGATCTTGGAATTGTTTTGTATTGATTTTGGTTGATCATTCTATTGAAGACTTTCGGTTTTATTTGTTAATTATTGTAAGATTGTTTGAATGCTTTCAATTATTAATTCCTTTGATTTTCTCATTACAATGACCATCTAATTCTCTCAACTATGATTTTGGGAACCCTGTCTAAGTAATGAAGTAGGGGAAGTGTTCAATCCTTCTAGATTGTTGTTGCTGCATATGTTATAATTTTTCTTGAGTTTATTGATTTCTTAATGGTTGCAAATTCTAGGATCCAACTTGTATTTATTATGAACCCTAGAGAGAGGTAGATATTGGGGAAAAAAGATCACAATAGTGATTTATATTTAATTGCCAAAATAATCTTATCTGTATTATCTACTTAAGATGATTAACTTACATCGAATCAACTTAAGTATGAAAGGATATAGTTTAAAGTATGGTCTAAGGTAGGGGTTAGTAAGGCGACACTCTAAGATCAAGAGAAAATGAGTGAAATACACAAAAATATGCTGAGAGGAGGTTGGTGATACATAATATTTCAAATTCTACATGTATAACAACTTTATAGTTGGATTGAGAATGAGAAGCCTACAAAGTTATAAGCCAGGGGAATATAAGCCTAGTGTTTGTTTATGACTATTTAAAACCAAAGAATTGAGTTCGGTTAATATCTACAACTGTCAACCCCTCATTTACTTTTTAGTAATGTTGTTGACTTTAGCAAACTAGAGAGAGATAATTCACATAATCCCTTGGGATTCGACCTCAAACTTGTTGGGTTACTATATTTTTCATTGGACTCTTTAGCCTTGTTGGACGCGTAGCTTTGGGTGACATTAAAATTTCGGCACTATTACCGGGGAATACAATATGATTATTTATTTAAGGTTGTTGAAGTTTTTGGGTTTTTATTTTTTATTTTTAGTTGGGTGTATGCCAATGTATGCCTAAAACCAGGATTGATGGCAATCCCTTACTTCCACTGCATCATAACTAAAGAGAATTTTAAAGCCAAATCGTATGATGATAGAATACGTATGTGATGGTTATCTTGAAGGGGCTTGAGATAATCCTAATATTGTGCCTCCCCTTACTGTAAATATTCAAAATATTATTGATCAGAGAATTAAGTAGTTATTAGTGGAAGTTACTAACCAAAGGAGGGAAACAAATTGTCTAGCAGCACTTGGCAGAAATTGAGATAGAGCTAGAGGTGGTAGAGCTCAAGTAATCCTAACCTACTAATACTTACTTCCATATGATAATCCAAAGGAGGATATGTGTTATGTTGAGCCTGCCGAGACAGGATCCATCATTCCTCCTTCTTTGCCACCAAGTGTTAAGTTCGACATTACTAGTGTTATGATCTAACTCTTAAACCTAAAAGGTGTGTTTGTGGGCTTGGATATGGATGACGTAAACATGCATCTTGTAAACTTTATTGGGATCCATATTTCATACACTATACCTAGGGGAGATCAGGAAGCACTAAGACTAAGGTTGTTCCCTTTTTCGTTAACTGGTGAAGCTTTATTGTGGTTACTGGAACTTTTTCGAGGATCAATTACTACTTGGAATGAGTTGCGCAGGCAGATTTTAGATTTTTTTCCCTTTGCCCAGAATGTTGCTATTGAAAGACGAGATATATAAATTCAGGTAGCTACATTCTAAGTCGATGTATGCAGATTGGTTTTGGCTTAAGAAGATGTTTAGCATGGTACCCAATCATTGCATTTTAGGACTAATATGGTTGAAATATTTAAACGAGCCCTGACTATCAATTCTCAAGCTATGGAAAATATGACCACTTGTGGAGCATTCTTATGTCTACGTTGGGAAGTAGCATCAAATAGTTTAGACTAGATCTCTATCACCGACCGAGGATGGCATATGCAGTAGGTGGAGAGAGGTGCTGGAAATTATGACATTGGGGATTCCAATATGCATTGATTGGTTAATGATTCTATGACAAAAGAGATTGCACAGCTTAGAACTGACATTGGGCTCCTGAAAAAGAAATTTGCAACAATGAATCCTGAGAAGGTAAATAAAGTAGGTTCATAGGGTAAGGCCTATATATCAAATGATTCTTTTTTAGAAGAAGGGGAAAAATATCTAGATCATGAGTTGAAGGGTTTCCAAGCCAAGAATCTAGGAAACTAATATTAGAACTATTATTGAGATAGGTACAAAGATTAAAATAAGGAGTGTGATGGTGATTGGAGAAGAAAAGATGACTATAAGGAGAAGAGAGATAGGAATGTTACACCAGGAAGATTCGACACTGAGTTCGGGATTGAAGCTATGCTGTCAAAGCTCTTTAAGGGTCAGAAAAGTCCAGAAAACTTTCCTTAAGGAGATTAAGAAAAACATCTCAGGATTGACCCAAAATATAGAATTGGATGCAACCATAATGCAATTAGAGCAGTAGTTTGGGCAAATGTCGACAACTTTGAATCAGAGGTAGTTGGGTACCCTTTCGAGCAACACAATTAAAAATTCTAAGAATGATAGTCATTGTCTAGATGTCACCACTCAGGGTGGTAAGTCTACCATTGATCCCCCTTTACCTACTACTGATAAGTCGAGGAATTATAGTGATGTGGTTGATGAGAGTCTTAAAGCTGAGTCAGAGAAGGTGACATATGTTAATGCTAATTCTATGAAGGACAAAGGTAAGGGCAAGGTCAATGAGCCTTTAGTAGAGAGAATTCTATGACCCCTTCCATCTTCTCCTCGAGGATGAAGTTGAAGAAGGAAGAAAGGAATTTTAAGAAGTTTATTGCAATGGTGAAAGAGTTGATCTTGAACATCCCTCTTCTTGAGGCTTTGGAGAAGATGATCGGTTCTACCATATTTATGAAGGAGTTTGTTACAAATGACAGAGTTGTGTGTTATGAGGATGTTGGTGGATTGCACCACTATAGTGTAGTTAATTCTAGATCTCTGCCGAAAAGAAGGGTGATCTCGGAGCATTCATGATCCCAGGCGCCATTGGGACATTCAGGTTTGCCAAAGCATTATGTGACTTGGGAGCCAACATTAATTTGATGTTGCTAGCTATATTCAAGAAATTGGGCTTGAGCCCTCCAGAACCGATGATAATGCAGTTATTGATGGTAGACCGCACAGTGAAGAAACCCATTGGCATATCATTTGATGTGTTAGTAAAAGTTGATAACTTTATTTTTTGGTTGACTTTATTATCCTAGATTGTGAAGTTGACTTTGAGTTGCCCATCATATTGGGAAGGCCATTCGTGGACGTGTAGAGCGATAGTTGATATGGAGAAGAGAGAGATCATGTTTAGAGTTAATAATCAGGAAGTCACATTTAATATCCGCTGAACTATGAATCATCCAAGTGACATGAGGGTGATGTTGGTTAGTCATTATGTTGATGACCTAAAAGGTTATTCTTTTGGGTACCGTGGTAAATTCTGAGTAATCATGATACCCACGTCTTATTGTGAAGTCAAATCAAATGCAGCATGGAAGGCAACCATGGTCTTTTTAGTTAAGTCTGAGTAGCCAACTTAGCCATCTCATGCCGCGATGTTAAATCAAGCACTGAGTGGGAGGCAAACCCACTATTTTAGTTTTCATGTTGTTTCTTTTTTAGGTAAAATAGCATGAGGGACAACCAGGAACATGGTAATACTTTGCTCAATTCAAAATATTCCAGGTTAAGGGACTGTATGACTAACTCATGAAGGTCTGAAGTCGCACTAGGGCTAGGTAAGTTGTATATTGAATGACAAAAAGAAATTTTGAGGATTTTTAGGATCTCTGGACTTTAACTTTCGAACAAACTTATGATGTCGTAATTACCACTTACGACCTCATAAGTAGAATAATAAGTATTAGAATGAAAAGTCTAGAGAACAAAAACAGGATCAGAAAATTTTTTGCCACCTACGATCATTGTGGTGTCGTAAGTGCCAAAATTTTAGGCCTATTTTTTTCAGAAACCGGTCCTAATCCGACCCTAACCAGCCTAAACCTGACACCACTAGGGCTATTTAAGTCCCTAAACCAAACCTAAATCCTACTGAACCTCAAAATATCTCTTTCTATCTAAAATACAAACCTCCCCACTTTCCCCACATTTTATATAAGGCATGAACATTAATTTGACTCAATACCAACTTGTCAATATTTCACGTTAAAGCTAGGGTTTCTTAATATTTTCAATTTTCATTTCTGATTCTTGAAACAAAAGGTAAATATTCATGGCTCTTAATAATAGTAATTGTGCTAAATTTGAAATAAGTGAGTTGGTATTTTTATTTTCATTTAAAATACGTGGACATCATCAAACTTGTATGTAGGAGCCTAGAATTTTCCTAAAATATTAAAGTGGACTATTGTTCGTTAATAAATATTCTATAATCATGCCTCGAACAAAAGAAGAAGTTGAAAAGGCCAGGGAATCCCAAGAATTTTGTATGCCATATTTGTTTTTAAAAGTTCATCTTAACGGAATGTGCAAAAATTAGACTTGTTTGGACTGAGTATATGTTATAAGGATGTGAAGTTTTGGAAAACTTTGAAGTTTCACAATTTTGATTTTTTCTTCAAATTTTGCAGCCCCTTATTTTCCTTCGGGTACTAACACTTGGTTATTAAGGTATACATGGAACAAAAGGCTTCAAAAAAGAAGGAAGGACCAGCGAGGCAATGCGGTGAGTCCTCTAAAAGCAGCTCGGTGGAGGAATACCCAATTTGTCCATCTAGAGCCACAGACTAGGGCTTAGAAGAAGGCTACAATGAGATAATTATTAGAGCTACTCTAGGTATCCAGATCCAAATAATGTCATAGTAGGAAAGATAACCTATTTCTACTTATCCTAGGGCTCATCCATAGGTAGCATACAAGTACCCTAGATGAGGATGAAGTCATCCAAGATTTCACCGCCACACTCTTCCCAGTCTGAGGAGGGAGAGGATGATGATGATGCGGAGGTGGAGTCTGAGTCATATTTAGAGGCAGCTAGATAGGACCCCCAGTCTAAGGAAGGGTCCCAAGATTAATCCATAGTATAAATTCTCAAGCCATCATCTATAGTACGTAAGTCTAAGGAGGGTACAACATAGATATCCTATCAGGAGCCATCATCTCAGACAACCTAGGCTTTCGATCCTCCTCACATATCGACTGAGAATCTTGATAAGGTGAGCCAGAGGTGGTGTGTTGATAGTCTACAGACTATTTATGAGTATTTCATCATTGTGACTGTGATCTACCAACTCAAGAGGGCTATTTAGGAGGAGATACTGAGTTATCCGAGTTGGCTGGAGCATTACTTTCGCAGTCTTTGTTTGATAGGTATCAATGGGGGTGGATGACTATACCTCGGGGTTCATATATCTAGGCATTAATGGATGCATTTTATGCTACCTATGGACCACTTCCATAGGCGGTAGAGATATAGAGTATCCCAGTTAGAGTGGACACTAGTGAAGGGGTCATAGTTGATATTTTAGCAATGACCATCCACCGAGTTCTATTTGAACTAAATTATATAGCTCTTATGTCTATAATAGAGTGTGATTGTCGATTGATATTGGTGCATGACAAATACAATATGCAAAATACTGAGTATAAGAGTGAGAAGGTAGTTTAGCGAGATGGATCGCCAGTTATATTTCACCCCTTGGTGACAGATGCCCCATGGGTTGAGGAGAAAGGTATGATTAATAAGGAAATACTAAATTTCACCATAAATTTTGGTGGCTTGTGAGGCGTTATCATTTATGTTCGATACTATAGACAACTTACTCACATGGGATGGTGCAATACTTATTGCGCGCACAATGTCTCATTATAATATTTATTTTTCAGCCATTATTAGATTTGAGCTTCATGAGTGGGCATTTGGTGATATAATGACGCTGCTCTTTCCCTTTCTTGTACAGTTACTGTGTAATAAGGTCGGTTTGCTTGAGATTCTAGGAGTTTACCACAGGTTTAAGGTGAGGGATGTGGACTAGAAGTGTATGATCAAGGATCCAGCAAACTTAATCATTGCCCAGAGATCTCGTGCACCTTCGATAGTGATTCCAACCCGATCTGAGGGCCCATTAGTTTCTGCGAAGCAGAGTGATAGACAAGGTTGAGATATTAATGTATGGATTTTGAGATGGGGGAGCAGAGAGAGGCACATTAAATGAGCACTCAGGGTGAGGGGACTCCATCTATATCTTCTTCAGTCCCAGCTTTCACTTCAGAGCCAGTTGGGATATCTTTAGTGCCCCCTCGCCCCTCTACTAAAACTACTGCCACAGGGATGGTGTTGATATCCCAAGAGTGTTTATAGAGCATAGTAGAGAGTCAGCATGCTAATACCACCAAGATAGAGAATGTTGAGGCCAAGGTGGCATGATAGTATGTGCAGATTCGGCCTTAGGTCCGAACGACACTAAAGGCGGTAGAGACTAAATTACTGGTTGTATACAACGCTAAGCTATCAAATCTTTGAGTTGAGTTGCATGACCATTATATATTTTTAAGGGACGAGTGTCAGCCTAATTTAGTGAAATTAAGTCACTAAATCTATGTGATATTTGGGAGGAGGTGGCCATAATACGGGCAGAGATACACTCTCTTACTAAGAGCAATATTCTGGCCATCCCTCCATTTATATCTCCAGTTGTTTAGTCGGCACCTCCACGTGGACCTAGAATTTTTTATTTACTTATGGAGGATGATGATACGGTACCTATAGTTGGGACTAAGAGAGGAAGAAAGGAGGTTTTGTAGGATCCCGACTTACCACTTGATCAGGCCATAAAATATGTCACACATAATTCGAGGGATATTTACTTTGTTGATAGGTAAATGTATGTTGATCTAGCTATTATTGTATCCTCTAGTAGTGCACCACCAGCACCACTACTATCTCTTCTAGTCGAGATACCCCCACACGGAGATGAGCATGACACGAATGCCTAGCACATCCCAGGTATGTCCTCACTCCCTTATTTTATATTTGTTTTCACGTACTGAGATGGTGTGTAGTCTTTTAGTTAGAGGTGGGATAGTAGAACCGATATGTCTAGGTTAATATTGTATCATATCATGTTTTGTTTCATATTGTATTATGTTTTAGTGTACTTAGGAGATTTTTGAGTATCTAGGGAAGTTGACATATTTTTTTTATGATACCCCTCCAATAATATGTTTTAGAATTATGGATGTGTATATGTATGTGTCACGCCTCAAATACTATTGGGGCAGACAGGCACCCGTAGCCGTAAAGGCCCGAGAGAACCAATTCATAACCTTATACTTCCCATGCATGTAACTGTAACAACCAAATGTTCTGACAACATAATATTATGCATCGATGAAATTAACTACACATACACTCCCAAAACTGATATGTACAGCACTTGGCCGGTGGGGCCACCATGTCTAAAATCAGGACACTACCATAACTTTACATTAGTCTACAAAGCCTCTAGAAGATACATAGACTTAGTCAGGGTCGGGACAAACCCCCGCCCTACTCTTGACTTACTGTACAATACCAAAATATATGGAGCAGACTCGGAAAGCCCCGAATCAACCTGGAGCTCACCAATAGTCCTTGAACAACCTGCGCTCCTACTAGTGAGTTGTATGAGCTGAAGTGCCTCTGCCTGCAGCTTGAAATGCAGGTCCCCCGTGAGGGACGTCAGTACAAAAATATGTACTGAATATGTAAGGCAGAAAGTAGCAACACACTTGATACAAAAGCTCAATAGAAATCCGATACAAGTGTATAAGGAGTACTAGTAGACCACCTTTATAAATACTTGTGGGACAATGTACATTACATTCGTTCTTCATTTTACCTTCTTACTTCATAATCTTTGTAATCCATATAATGCAAATGACCAGCTAATCAGTGGTAAAAAGATAAATTAGGATCGGCCCATGCTAGGCTTACGCCCCTGAGCTGCCACCTATATAAAGATTGGGATCGGCCCATGCTAGGCTTATGCCCCTGAGCTACCACCCACAAATAAAGGTATCGAGATCGGCCCATGCTAGGCAAGTGCCCCTGAGCTGCCACTCATCATTTTACAGATTTGCATTACTTAGTTTATTTAGCCTTTGAGATTGTTACTTTGGTGGTCATCACATTATGGTACCTTGAACCAGTAATACGTTAATAAGAGACATGTAAATAGACACTTAATGCAACAACAATGAGGTAGGGAGCTGTTGGCACACAAATAAAGTGTTTAGGAGCTGAAATAACACATGGGTCTTATTTGAACAAACGGAGAACTCCTGAAATTTTCTAGTGAAGATAGACGCGCAATTTAATAATAAGCACGTATTGAGGTGTTCTAATGCGTTAGAGAGTGGGAACAAGGTCATTGGATACATGGAGTTTAATATGCTACCATTATGTATCACTTTGTTATAGGATAACCTCGGAAACTTGCTTGAGGGAACAATGGTACGACTTCATGCCAAAGAGTGTGAAATAAGTATGCCTTACATACCTGGTTATTTGACTCCGAAACTAGCCCGACTTGACTTCTCGCCTCTTAGATTACTTATCTACAATAGAATATATGGTAAACTAGTATTAGTAACCAATAAACACATTTGAGGTACTTAATTTCACCCAAAACAGTAACCGGGCAGCAACTATTACTCTATCAAACAAGGTTGTTATTTTAACCCTTTTTCTTTCCTCCAATTACACCCACATACCATATAGGTTCTTATAAGGTTCACCAAAACCACCTCGACTTCATTACACATTCCAAACAATACACAAAATAGATTGGACAGCAAGCATTAGTTCGGTGGTGTATCACCACATCTTTCTTCTATAATTCATTACAAACTCATCACACCTTTATCCAACTTGAACCTGGCAGCCCATAACATACACATACAAAACAGTCCACAAAACAGTCCCAAACCACTTTTATTGTAGCAATCAATTATTGAACTCTTCATCTCTTGAGTTCTCAATAACAAGACATCCATAATCCCCTCTCAAATTCACATATAAGAAAAATAAAATGGGGCAGTCACCTTACCTCAATTCAGCAACTTATTCTTTTAATTGAACTCTTCAAGAGCTTGAACTTTCCTTCACACTTAAACCAAAGAAGAAGAAAAAAAGTTCCTCAATAACAAGGAAACATGAACAAACAGCTTGTTCTATAATCAGCCATATACTTATAGTCAAACACTTATAACTTGTTTCCCTAATCTCCCATGAGATAATTAAATAAAACCTTAAGTGTTTTTCACTTAACTTGGGCTGCAAAGGGGAGGGTTTCTTCAAGAACCCTAGAAGGAAAAATAGGGCTGCTGCTCTTGTTGTTTTTGAGAGAGTAGAGAGATTTGTTGAAATATACTCCTTTTTTGTGACTTAAAAGTGAAGTAAAATGACCAGCAACTTGGCCTTTTAAAGGCCCTATCTTGTCCACCTCCTTAGCTACATTTTGGACCATAAAATTGGTCAAATTGGTCCAAGTAGGTGATGCACCTACTTAAGGGTCCAAGCTGCTAAAACTTCAAAGTAGGTGATGCACCTACTTGCATAATTTCTTGTTGGGCTCAATTATATTTGGGCCTTGGTAGATTGGTGTGTTGGGTTACTTATCCATTTTTTTTCTTTTTTGTTCAATTTGGCCCAAATGAGTATATTAGCATAGACCCAAATCTGATCCATAGCCATGGGTCCATAAATTTGGTTCAAACAACTTAAGTAGGTGACTCACCTACTAGCTTAAATAAGTCAAGCAAGCACCTCAATATTTTGCTCCATTTTCAGCTTCTAATCCCTTTAGTCTAACCTTCAACTTATACACACTTGGTCACTTTAAACTTTAGATTCAAATACTAGCTTACGATTCCAAGTTTAAATAGTTATCTTAACGTTAACTTAGTCGCATCACACTAAACTATACGGGCATCCTCTATAATTCCATCTACACCATTAATAATTGCATAACAAATCTCATCCGTTACCTATACCAGATGATGGACCAGGTTCCATATAATTAGAATAAGTACAATCAAGATACGGGATGTTACAGTATGACCATTATAAATATCATTATGGCATTAGGATTAGGGATATGATAATCATAGCTAACTTGTGCATGAACCAGATATGTAGTAGCTTGTGATGTGACCTTGTGCCATATGTGTGTGAGATACCATTTAGTTCTCTTTGTGTGTTAAATCCAAAACTTACCTGATTAGTCTTGCCTACGTTGTACAATAGTCGGTTAGGAAACGATCCTAGGACATTTTTAAAATAAGTGCACTTTTAGCCAAAATGACCTTCCATGTGTGAATAATTTCCCTTGATCTCGATTTTGAGCCTGTATAGCCTATTTTTTCTAGTTATACCTTTCACCTTCCTATTTTTATTGCAATGATCCTATTTTGGCCCTGGTCCTCCTTGGACATTGTGCACCTCAACTCTAGAAAATCTTCTAAGTTAAGGATGGCTATTATAGGGGTACATAATTTAAAGTGGAGATGAAGAAATGTAAAATAAGAAAAATGATAGTAGGGATGGGTGTGGTAGAAAAGAAAAATAAAATAGATAATTGTCAAAAAAAAAAAGAATGAATAAAAGAAATCACACCCAACCTGAAGGAAAATGGTTGAAAAGTGGGCCCCACAGTAAGTGTAGTGCCAAGGAGGCTTAGTCACTCAAAATATCCATATGTATTATACCAACCCCCAAGTCTACATTTTAAGCTGAATAAAGTTCTATAATGATCCTATCCTGACTATCGTAAATCTAAAGTAAGCAAATTAAGGGCAAGCCTATGGTATTTGATGTACATTGGTGGAACTTCTCTTATGAGTGTAAGTTTCTCTTGACCGTACCTGCATTGACATTCTTGATTTCATATGAGTGATTGGAACTTTTTTGTTGTGAGGGCACATGGGTCGTATTGCTAGCTGCTTACTTATTTGGGTAGTGTAACTTGTACATATACATCATTGTTTGTTGATAATGTAATGCCATATCTTGATACCCTTGTGTCACATTATTGTGTTTTATGTATATAGACAGTTGGGTTTGATGTGTTAGAATAGTATGGGGTAATGTTTTGAGCTTAAAGTTGATGATTGACTGCCATAGATAGCTTAGATTTCTCCTAGTTAAGAGTCGCTGTTGTGTTTATTTGTATTATGTTTCTTCTGGACATGCAAATGTTCTAAGTTAAGGATGCTGATGTGCTATGGTTTCATAGAACTTTCTATGCTTAAGACGATGAAAATATGCAAGTTACTTAGGTCTTTTTGTTAGATGTGATCTATTTTGTATTATGTTTTGTAGGAAATCAAGTTTTGGAACTGTTCTGAAGAAAATAATTGAAACTTGAAGTTTTGGACCACTGAAGTGGGCATCTAGCACTCATGTACTACCTATAAGGCATAGGTGACAGAGTATATGTTAGAGAAGATGATAAACAGAGAATCAAAATTAGAAAAACCTGACCCTTCCACCTATGAAGGGCATCTACGGCCATAGGTACCACCTATAGTATAGAGGTGATAGAATATGTTTTATAAGATCTAAGTCCAGAGAGTATTCAGAAGATTTTGAGGACCTGACCCTATACGGTATCACCTATAATTGTAGGTTCCACTTACAGCCCGTAGGTGGCCGATATGTGGCCACTGACCTATGTTTTTACTTCTTTGTTTAGGAGTTGTTTCCTAGGGTTTCCTTGTACTCTATATATATACCCTTTTGATGTATTTTAGTTAGGTTACGCTCTTGATACTTAATTACATATATTTGATTCCAGGATACAATTTTGATCTTGGGATTTTTTTGGAAGTGTTTAATCCTTCTAGATTGTTGTTTCTACATGCATTGTGGTTTTCTTTGAGTTTATTGCTTTCTTAACAGTTTCAAACATTAAGATCTAACCTGAACTTACTATGAATCCAAGAGAGAGGCAGAGATTGGGAAAAGAAGATCACAACAGTGATTTGGAGTTAAATATCAAAATAAGCTTATCTGATTTATTTACTTAAGACAATTAAAATACATCTAATAAACTTGAGACTGAGAGGAAAGAGTTTAAACTAGGGTCCAAGGTAAGGGTTAGTAAGGCGACACTCTGAGAACGAGAGAAGATGAGTGAAATTCACCAAATTATACTGAGAAGTGGTTAGTGATACATAACTTGCCAGATTCTACATGCACACAACTTGATAATTGGATTGAGAATGAGAAGCCTACAGAGTTAAAAACCAGCAGAAATATAAGCCTAGTGTTTATTTCTGACTGCTTACAACCTAAGAATTTGAGTTCAGTTAATATCTACAACTTCAAACCCCTATATAGTTTTTAGTGCTACCTGTTGACTTCGACAAACTAGAGAGATAATTCATGTATTCCCTTAGGATTCGTCCCCACCTTGTTGGGTTACTATATTTTCCATCGATTGTAATTTACTATATACTGAGTACTGATAGAGATGCATTGGTCGATGGGTATTATGGAAGGAAACAAGATTGATGTATCCAAGATCCTTTGTGAGGGAGATTCATAATCACGCTGTGAATGTGGATACTAACCTGGCTTCCCCTGCTTGTTGACTCTACTTTTCTTCGTCTTCCACATTTCCTCTATATGGTGATCAATCTATGTGGTATCCGTGGAGATATGAAATTCTACTCAGCGAAGAAACATGGATATAGTCTGAGTGGAGATATTCATTCGAACACCTCAAATCACCAATAAATTTAGGGGGTCACCTGCCTTCCATAACATCCCTTGTGGGTACGTCCTTTTCAGCTCCATTTGTTACTCTTCATAAAACTCCTAGACTAGTGTTGAGTTGTAACTACTAGAGGCCTTCGTCATCCATTCACACTTATATTTTTAAACCGAGCCTCAAACTCTAGCATCTCATACATGCCCACTATGCTTAACTTGGGCTCAAGGTAGAACGCTCTCTTCATCTTTTGTGTGTTGGGGACAATTGCGCTATTCAGATCATATAATTCCTACATCTCGAGGTACCCCCACCAATTAACGATGGGTACTGGGGAAGGATCAATCTATACAATTGGTTGGATTGGTGGTGGAAGAGTAATGTCCACTGAAATGCTGTCACTAGAATCCCCATCATCCTTTAAACCCGACTGAGAACCTCCACTACTAGATTTGCTGCTAGATACAATATCTCTCTCCCTTTCTCCACCCTTTTTGGGGCCGCACATTGACTCAGACTCTTCTCTCTCTTCTAAATGGGGTGGGGAGTGTAGTGACTCACTTGGGTTCTTCATCTGGGGCCTTGCAGATGGTTGTGACTGGCCCAGATTCTCTATTCCATCCTTACCATTCTTGACCCGAGGTAAGATGCTCCTTGGTTCCGAGATGGAATATTCCTCCATGAAATTGATGGACTTGTCATTAGTGGGATCGTCCCTTTGTTGATGAGTGATGAGATGATCTTGCTTCTTTGGGGTTAGCTTTGTGCTTTTAATAGATTCATTCTTCGGTGCCATTATACCACAGGGAAGACACATTTTACTTAATACTACGAAAAGGAAAGAAAAAACAAGGAAAAACTAAGAATCTTTACAATGGTGTGGCACCCTACAAGTCTTTACCAGAGGCTACAGGTTATCTTGAGACTCTTAGGGTAGCATATCACAAAGGATCTTGGTACCAGTTACCCTGTTAGTCCACCCTATAAGTTGTGGGGTCACTCGACGACTTGTCTAGTGACTCATATTTGACCAAAAAATAATATTTTAGGACATATCTGTGCATAGTGACTACGAGACTACAAGTCGTCAAGGGAGACAACGACTCATAGAGTGAGTCATAAAATATACAGTAGACTTCAATACTTACCCGCCTATATACCAGTGGATACGAGTCTCTCAATGACTTATTAGGTTACCCTACGAGTTGTTACATGACTCATCGCTATTTGGTAAAAGAAATGGTAAGATAGTCCTTTGGGCACTCATTTTTCCCCGAGGGTAATCATACTTCCCCTCTTAGTTTCTACACATAATTTAACTTTTTAATTTGTTCCCCAAGGCAAGTTCCATTCAAACAATGCTATTACTTCAAATTTTCCATTATTTCAACTTAAATTGGAACCCTAGGAAAGTTGTAACCTAGAATCCAAAGCACTTCTATAGATTAAATCAAGTATGAATTTTTTAATTAGTAATAGAATTAGAACACTTACTTTGAGATATACAAAAATGATGGATTCCTTAGTTACACTTTGTCCAAGTTCATGTGATGCAAACCTTTAATCCCTTTTAAGTGATTAGAACTTAAAGTGGAGTGTATTTGAATGATTAAGAGCATATTTAGTGTATTTTAAGGTGATTTTTGGAATGGAGGGAGCCAGACTGGTTTAAATATGAAAGGGGAATCAATCCGTGGTTTTAAATTCCTCTTATTCCACATGAATCAGGTTGGGTCAGCCTGTTAGGTCTGCGAGTTTTTATTTTGACGACGAGTCAAGAAACAACTTATAGTTTGTTGCTACGAGTCATTGTCACACACTAATTATAATTTAGTCTTACCTGGGTCTCTTTTCATGATTAGTCAAGGTGATGAGTCATTGTCACTGGCAATGACTCAGTCTGGGAGTTGTCAAGACTCCAGAGACCACTTATTTTGTAGCTTTCACTTGAGCTCCTCCTGATGAGTCTGGTGATGAGTCATAGAGAGTGCATACGACTCGTAGGGTACCTCACTGGGACCTAGGCACCAGAAAGTGATCTGATCTTTTCTTGCATTTTTTAGCCCTGCACACTAAATACACTAATTACCCAATAATATGGCACACAAAACTTGGGTGGCCTCCAACATAGTGCTTGATTAAATGTCGTCATATGACGTGGCTATGCTGGATACTAAGACTTCCCCAACAATCCCCATAGGTTGCCTCCCATGCAATTCCTGATTTAATATCGCGACATGACTCGATATCCTTGGCTACCTAGATTTTTCCAATGATCATTTCAACACAGACCTTCAATTCCTCCATATTCCCCCTATAGTGCTTAACACACTGACCTTTCACCTTGAATGGGTCCTTTCTTTCTCATTTCAGCTCAACTACACCATGTGGAAGCACTCTAACCATGGTTAAAGGTCCATACCACCTAGACTTTAACTAGCCAAGAAACAAGTGGTCTCAAATTATACAATGATGCTATATTACTAGGCTGGAATAACTTTCTTTCAATCTTCTTGTCACGGTAAGACTTTATTTTCTCCTTGTACAAAGAAGAACTCTCATAAGATCAGAGCCAAAATTCATCTAACTCATTCATCGTACTCAATCTCAGGGATGCTATATCACTCCACTAAAAATTCAACTTCTCCAATGCCTATAGTGCCTTATACTCAAGTTTAACCTGTATATGGCATGACTTGCCATACACAAGATGATATGGAGAGGCACTGTAACGCACCGAAAATGGGTCCCGATACATCACACGGTGCTTAGGGTCACAAGTGATCCCAAACTAACTCTTCTACTGGCATAACTCATAAATAACTGAATAAAACACATAAATCTAAAGAAAATGCAGAAAAACATAAATCTCTTCCGAACTTGATCAATACAAATCTGTATTAATATGATTACAACTCTGCTTTTACAAAACAACATTGGATTCAAATACATTAACTCTACTGATTGTCTATGAAGCCTCTACTAGTATTGACTATAGGTAGCCAGGACATGACCCCCAACTATCCCAAATTAATACGACTGAATAAAGAAAAATAAAATATTGATCGAATTGTATAACTAACTCGAGACCTTGAATCAAAAGGACTCATCACCTACTAATTGGAAGCAGCAAACTGTCTGAATATGGATGTGTGCTACAACTCGTACCTACATTATGAGACAATGTAGCACATAGACGTATATGTGGATCAGTACTTTGAGCATATACTGAGTATATGGGGGTGAATGCATAAGTAAAATATTATCTCATCATCATAATTTGTAAAAAAAAATGCATGCTAAATGTAAATGACTCACATAAGCTGAATTATCTGAAATATTGAAAACTGAAGTCATGCATAGAAAATCAAACTTTATAAATCTAGTGAGTCATAAAATTTAGTTCTAAAAGTTGTACTTATGTTCTGTCTATAAATCATATTATCTAAATGTAGAAAGGACTCACTCTTAAATCTGAAATTTGAAAGCTGAAGTCTGGAGCTAATATCTTTCTGTAAAGCATAATTTGAGTAAAACTTGTGAGCCTTTACACTTAGTTTTCTAAAAGCTTTTATATCATTCTTTTCCTTTAAAACTTAGAGACTTTGGGAGCTTTGGAAATTTGAAACTTTGGGACTTAGGGAGTTTCTTCTAACCAACATAAACCATGTGAGCTAACATGAAGTTCAACGTCTTGCCCACGTTAGGGAGAGCTATTCTACCTTTGCCATCTGAATAGAACCTTAACTTAAGTGATCACTATCTTAGCCCACTATGGGCAAATCAGAAACCTATGGTGGCACGTAATTTTGGGGCATAAGACCTTGGAATTATACCCAACTTGGTGCTAAATACTACTCCCATACTTATTTCTCAGAACTTTTAGGAAATCCACCTTAAAATAGCACAAGGGTTCAAAATTAAAACCAATTATGCTTCTCATTGCTTCAAATCATAAACTGTACGAATAATGAGGATTCATATCTTAGCTTAGGATCAAAACATCAATCTTTCTTTAAAAATATGAATACTTACTTGTCAAAGCATGCTAATAATATACTCTTCTTTAAATTTCAAATCTCATACTTGGGTTTTAAAGCATATGTACTTAAATATTTAGAATTTCATAATAAAGCTTCATTCCTAACAATCATCTTGAAATTCATTCAACAATATCAATTCACAATTGGGAAGTAGAATTCATAATATAAATCTTCAAGTCAAAACATAAGTAAATGAGATAACATGCACTGAATATTCAAATCACTTGTAAATTCAAAAACTCAAAACGAGATGGTTTGGGTGTAAACCCTAACTTACAAATCATGTAATCTTTAATAAAAAATAAGTTTTTGGGCACAAGGATGAAAGATTTATCCTTTTTCAAACCCCACATACATTAGATGATGAACTAGATGAAGAAATTTGGTTTTGAGGTCCTATTTGTGCCCTTGAAAGTTGACTCATGGAGCTTTTGACTTGGAAATCTTGAAATTTGAACTATTTTAGAATAAAAATGGTGGACTTTTGTGGATTCTTGAAGTTGGAGATTAAAGCTTAGGGTTTTTACTTGAGAAAAATTTATGAAGAATGAGCATATTTTGCTCAATAATGCCTTTAATTGTCTATTTTCACGATTTGGGAGAGTAGGCAAAAGACCAAACTACCCTTGGAATTTAAAATTCGTAACTGGAATGGCATTTAAGGCTTCACCGCGATGCGATGGAATCGCAGTGACTTATTGGATATAGACAATTGTTGTTTTTAGGTTCACCACAACGTGGTGGAATTGCGATGATCTACTGGAAATTGATGAATGTAGATTTGTGCTCCATCGCGACGCGACGACTGCCCAGTTCGCACACTGCTTACTAAAAATACCCTAACTTCTTCACCGAGTATCAGTTTTGGGCGAATTTGGTATCGATGGAAAGCTTATTCAATTTCCCACACAATGGAAAGTCGAAATCAAGTATATTCTATATTAATTAAAAATTATTCATTTTTGAAGCCATCCCTTAACATTCTAGGAATGAAATTCAGCTACAAAAAGTTTGAGATACTACAATATCTCCCCCCGGGACCATTCGTCGTCGAATGTGGCTAGAAAAACTGAGATGCTAAAAAATAAGGCTATAACTGGCATGCACTACTGAAATAAATTGAAATACTAAATCTTAAACATTATGAGCTACTGAACTTGTCTGCGAGTGGATGAATTCTTATGAAAACATCTATATAGCTGAGATAGAAATGAGGGAGTCAACTTATGAGTAACCATTACTTTAGGCTGGATCTAATTTTGTGAGGAAAAAGATGAGAGGTTTATGACATAAAAACTCCATGAAAACTCGAGGCATTACAACATCTTCCCCTTGGGATCATTCAGCCCCAATGATACTAATTTGGTTGAGATACTAGGAAAAGACTAAGAAGATATGCAGGATACTTATGAATTGAATCTTGACTTAATATCTGAATCTGAAACTGATGCATGATGCATATACTGAGATGGATCCACAATTTACATATATGCGAACAAACTATCTCTTGAAATGACCATACTCACTAAATTTCCGGTAGCAAGACTAGACTAAATTGGAAGATGGAAAACTAAGGAAATTTGTCTGTCGGACTGTTAAGCTGATTGATGGCTATATGGACTGAATCATACCGAACGCTCATATCCCGATAGAGTATTTCGCCAACACTTTTCTAAGAAACTCTAACGATATTAAGGAGTAACTTTGGGCATAATCTGAACAAAACATCTGAATAAGGAATTACAACATTGCTACGACTCTATAGCATGGAACATAAACTTGTAAATCATAAGCCAGGATAGAATTTCTGGGCCTTAAGAAATGAAACTTCTTACTTTCAAGCTTAGCAATACTTCTCTAACACTCTCTCTTAACTATACTAATCCCCTCAAATATTATACTCGCTCAATTCAACTTATAATTCCCACATGACATTGATAAGTTCGCCTACTAAAGTCTAACTAAACTAAATTCTCTCATCGTGGTCAAGCCTAACTCGAAATCACAAGGTGCTACACATAAAACCACACCATAATACTAATTTGAACTATGAATTCAATACCCCAAGTACTGTCATAACTACTCACCTCTAGTATAATTCTCCGTACTGTTTTAACAACTAAATTCAACCTATTACATACCAATCATGACATTCAAGCCTATCTTCGTAACCATATCTGCACTTCTAAACAAACACTCATAAAGCATCCTTCTCATATTCTCTAATACATCCATCAATAACAACTTTCATGCACTATTAAATTCTTAGGAAGACACACATAAAATATTCTCAACTGACCAAGTCATACACAAAACTTCACCTCCATATTCCTTTACATACCTACCTAAAACAAGCATACGATAATCTTCCCAAACATAACACATTTACTCTCTCCTATTTACACAATTATTCATCATCACTATCTTGACCTAGGGAAGGTCATTAAAATGTTGGAATACTAGGGCCCGAAATATGAAGGGATACTAAGCATAAATTGACACCTTATTGAGGCCTGACGAATAGAGTATTCACGACATGGATTTATTAAGGAGATCTAATCTGAGGATGTATATAATATAAATCTCAATTTCGCTGATCATTAAGAGTGTTGCATGAGTACTGGAACTGAACATACTGTAAGGCCTAAATTTGGAGTTCATAATTTATGGAATGTGATTCCAACTGTTAGATGAACTGGAACTCCTCTTACTAGGAGCTGGAGAGTACATGACTCTCTATTATACACATGAATATGAGCTATGGTCAGGGAACTGACACGTAAGGCATGAGTAGGTATTGGGATAACTGAAAATACTAAAATAAAAATGGGGTGAGCCTCATCCTCACTTTCTGATGTTCTATAACATACTGGCAATACTACTAAAATCTGAGAGTCTAACTTGGTTACTAATTCCATCATATACCCCTTAGCTTTAAGCCATTACTCTAAGTCTGTGGAATCTCTTACTAAACTCTAAACTGAACTACACTCACTTCACTCTGGAGTCTGAAATACGGCAATACATGCAAATGTATTGCAAATAATAAACTTACTCTGAAAGACTACACCTAAAAGTGTAAAACCCACTTCTAATACTTCTTTCTGAGGTACAACAATATCTTTCTATAGTCCCACTAGTCATCACATAATATCTTGAACACTTACTAACTTAGAATCTTCATGAGTATCACTACATCCTGAGTTCACACCATCTAGAACATCAAATCTCATTTCTATTCGCTAAATCTTCAAAGATTTAAACTTAGATTCTAACAGCTAACATGGATATTCCCAACCTTTTAATAAACTATACTAACTTCATTCCTGAACACTCTCTTGATACATACTGTTCTTAACTTTTTACCTTCAATACTCATCATCAAGGACTTACACTCTCGTTAGCAAACATATCTACCTCCCTACACACATAATCATAGCCTAGAAAGATTACACTTATATAATAGTAGGAATAAAACTCATACTTAAAAAACTCAACACCAACTATCCATAACTCCTCAACTTATCTACTAATAACACTATGTACAAAATAGTTAGCCTTCTTCCACTTAACCACTCAAGGGTACTATTAACCACACACAATACTTAATAAACTTCAAAAATACTGCAACCCCATATCACTTTGGGCACCTTTACGTCATACTTACGTCATCATACTAAGTTACAAATAAATCAACTAAACTCTTGCATACACTGTTCAAGCATACTAGATCACTTACGTATAATTAGCACCACCAACCAAGAAATCACTATTTTCACCTTTATGGTCATCCACTGTTCAAACTTAATGTCTAGTGCTAGCCACGATTAATCACGCAATCTCACATACTATTCTCACTTGGAATCTATAAAATAAGACATTAAGATAAACCATTCCACAAAAGCCTTATAATAATAATAATCGATCATGACCTTACAATTTTCCTTATTATAATCCATTAGCACATACTACTTCTACACATTACTACTATTCACCCATCCATACACTTAAATTAACAGTACTCAACCACCAGATACTTCCATTGATATCGTATACCTTCCTACCACAACAAATACCATCAATGACTCCTTCCATACTTTAAGCACACAATAATTCACCTAAACTAATAAATCCTTCTCCACCCTCCACAGATTTAAAACACAAGGACATATCTATCACCTTAACATATTTTAATAACATTCATAAGTTCATCTCTATACATTCTATCAATCATCATTCACACTTTCTTGTTACTATAGTTCTATCCCATACTTCTAACTATAAGAAGGTTCAACTACATATGAATCATAACACTCCAGGTTATGATATCCCTCGAATGCAAACTCTATTCAACAATCTAGGTTCATACTCTCTATTCTTATGAGCACTATAAATATTAAAAGGATAAAGAGGAATCTGAATACATATCTTACTCTATCTTAATAGGACAAATCATAAGGATGAGGATAAAATTTTAACTTGAGAAACTTATAACACACTGGTGAGCTCCTTTCAAGCCCTTTATATGACTTCTGAACTTACTAATAGTAAATATGAAAGCATCATCTTGGGAGGACTTGGAACTTGCTAATTATGTTATCTCAAGAATAAGTCATAGATGAAGAATTTTTGGGCAACACACCAGTAGACAGGAATTTCTGTGAGAACAAATTTACTGCACGATCTAGAGTATGAAAGGAGGGAAACTTTTCTTAAATGCCTTGTAGCCTTTCAAAGAAAAGTATAGATGTCTCCGTACCATTTCAAAAAACTCTACTAGACATGGCTTCATAGACACCCTATGAAACTTGAACCTTGTGCTCTGATACAAAGTTTGTAATGCCTCAAAAATGGATCCGAGATGTCACACGGTGCTTAAGGTCACAAGTGATCCCAAGCTAACCCTTCTATTGGCATAACTCATAAGCAACTGAACAAAACACATAAATCTAAAGAAAATACAGATAAACATAAATCTCTTCTGAACTTGATCAATACAAATCTGTATTAATATAATTACAACTCTGCTTTTACAAAACAACATTGGATTCAAATACATTAACTCTACTGACCGTCTATGAAGCCTCTATTAGTATAGACTATAGGTAGATGGGACATGACCCCCAACTATCCAAATCAATATGACTGAATAAAGAAAAATAAAATATTGCTTGAATTATATAACTGACTCGAGCCCTTGAATCAAAAGGACTCATCACCTGCTGACTGGAAGATGCAAACTGTTTGAATATAGATGCGTGCTATAACTTATACCTATATTATGAGATAATGTAGCACATAAATGTATATATGGATCAGTACTTTGAGGATGTACTGAGTATATGGGGGTGAATGCATAAGCAAAAGATCATCTCATCATTATAATTTGTAAAACAATGCATGCTAAATGTAAATGACTCACATAAGCTGAAATATGTGAAATACTAAAAACTGAAGTCATGCATAGAAAATTAAATTTTATAAATTTAGTGAGTCATAACATTTAGTTCTAAAAGTTGTACTTATGTTCTGTCGGTACATCATATTATCTAAGTGTAGTAACGACTCACTCTTAAATCTGAAAGTTGAAGTCTGGATCTAATATCTTTCTGTAAAGCATAATCTGAATAAAACTTGTGAGCCTTTACACTTAGTTTTCTAACAGGTTTTCTATCATTCTTTTCCTTTGAAACTTAGAGAATTTGGGAGCTTTGGAAATTTGGAACTTTGGGACTTATGGAGTTTCTTCTAACCGACATAAACCATGTGAGCTGACATATAGTCCAATGTCTTGCCCACATTGGGGAGAGTTGTTCTACCCTTGCCATCAGAATAAAACCTTAACTTATGTGATCACTATTTTAGACCACTATGGGAAAATCATAAACCTATGGTGGCACATAGTTCTAGGGCATGAGACCTTGAAATCAAACCCAACTCAGTGCTAAATACTACTCCCATACATATTGCTCAGAACTTTTAGGAAATCTACCTTAAAATAGCACAAGGATTCGAAATTAAAACCAATCATGCTTCTCATTATTTCAAATCATAAACTGTACGAATTATGTGGATTCCTATCTTCGCTTAGGATCAAAAGATCAATCTTTCTTTAAAAATCTGAATACTTACTTGTCAAAGCATGCTAATAATATACTCTTCTTGAAATGTCAAAACTCATACTTGGGTTTTAAAGCATATGTACTTAATTATTCAGAATTTCATAATAAAGCTTCATTCCCAACAATCATCTTGAAATTCATTCAACAATATTAATTCACAATAGGGAAGTGCAATTCATAATAGAAATCTTCAAGTCAAAGAATAAGTAAATGAGATAACATGCACTTCAACATTCAAATCACTTGTAAATTCAAAAAATCAAAATGAGATGGTTTGGGTGTAAACCCTAACTTGTAAATAATGTAATCTTTAATAAAAATCAAGTTTTTGGGCACAAGGATGAAAGATTTATCCTTGTTCAAACCCCACATACCTTAGATGATGAACTAGATGAAGAAGCTTGGTTTTGAGGTCCTATGTGTGCCCTTGAAAGTTGACTCTTGGAGCTTTTGACTTGGAAATCTTGAAATTTGAACTAGTTTAGAAGAAGAATGGTGGACTTTTGGGAATTCTTGAAGTTGGAGATTGAAGCTTAGGGATTTTACTTAAGAGAAATTTATGAAGAATGAGCATATTTTTCTCAATAATGCCTTTAATCATCTGTTTTCATAATTTGGGGGAGTTGGCAAAAGACCAAACTGTCCTTGGGATTTAAAATTCATAACTAGAACATCATTTAAGGCTTCACCATGATGCGGTGAGTGTGTCATCGCGATACCTACCGCGACATGGTGGAATCGCGGTGACTTACTGAATATAGACAATTGTTGTTTTGAGGCTCACCGCGATGCGGTGGAATCACGATGAGCTACTTGAAATTGAAAAATGTAGATTTGGCCTCTATTGTGACATGACGACTACCTAGTTGGCATATTGCTTACTAAATATGCCCTAACTTCATCACCGAGTGTCGATTTTGGGTGAATTTGGTATCGATGGAAAGCTTATTCAATTTCCCACATAATGAAAAGTCAAAATCAATAAAAATCTTTATGAATTAAATATTATTCATTTTGGAATCCATCCCTTAATATTCTAGGAATGAAATTAAGCTAGAAAAAATTTGGGGTATTACAATATCTCCCCCTTGGGAATATTCATCCCCAAATGTGGCTAGTGAAATTGAGATGCTAAAAACTGAGGCTATAACTGGCATGCACTACTGAAATAAATCGAATGACTGAATCTTAACCATAATGAGCTATTGAACTTATCTATGAGTGCATGAATTCTCATGAAAATAGCTATATGGATGAGATAAAAATGAGGGAGTCAACATAAGAGTAACCATTACTTTAGGCTGGATCAGATTTCATGAGGGAAAAGATGAAAAGTTTACGACATGAAAACTCCATTAAAACTAGAGGCATTACAGGAACCTATGGGAGTTTTAAAAGCTGCCCAGTAAGACCAAAGTGCATCATCTAGATTCCTTGACCAATCAGACTAGTTGTCATTCATAGTAGTCGCCAATATGGATTTGACATCAGGATTTTAGATCTCAACCTGCCTACTTGTTTGTGAATGGTTAGATGTTGCTACCTAATATTTCACACCATATTTTTCAAGTATGACCTTAAATAGATTATAGTAAAAATTGGACCCACCATCACTAATAATAGCACGTGGAGTACCAAATCGAGAAAATATGCTCTTCTTAAAAAGTATTGTGACACTATGACCTTTATTATTGGGAAGTGCACATTCTTCCACCCATTTAGAAACATAGTCAAAAACCACCAATATATACTTTATAGCATAAGAACTTACAAACAGACCCATGAAATCAATGGCTCCACATGTCAAACAACTATTTTTTAAGAATAGGTGTCATGGGGAGCTCATGCTTCAGTGAGATATTTCCTCAGTACTGGCATTGGTCACATGCACGAGCATAGTTTTGTTTATATTTATTAATAGTTAGCCAATAATAACCACACTTCAAGATCTTATGAGCCATGTGAGTGCCACCATAGTGACCCCAAACTGGAGATGAGTGACAAGCCTTAAGAATATGCATCATCTTAACTTTGGGAATACACCTCCAAATCACACCATCCTTGCATGCCCAAAATAAGAACGACTTATCCTAGAAAAAATTAGGTACCTCATGCATAAATCTCTTTCTCTACTGAAATGATAAGTCTATTGGGATGAGGTCACTTGCCAAACAATTGGCAAAATCAACAAACCAGGGGATTAAGTATCGTGATGCTCCAAGATCCGCTCATATGGAAAAGTATCATCAATATCAAGGTTATCCCCCAATTTGAGCATTTTATCTTCTTCGAGACGGGGTAGATGGTCTACAACCTAATTATATGTACCCTTTCGGTCCTTAACATCAAAGTTAAACTCCAACAACAATATTATCTACCGAATAAAACTAGGCTTTGTATCCTTCTTCTCCATAAGGAATCTTAACACTGCATGATCAGTATGCATAAAGACTTCGGTCCCAATCAGATAGGACCAAAATTTCTCAAAAGTAAAGATCACTGCAAGTAAATCCTGCGTAATCACAATATAATTTTTCTTTGCGGGGTTGAGTTCTTTGTTGTCTATTAAATAGGATGAAGTATTTTATAATGTATTTAGCCCAGGAAAGCTTCTAGGGACACATCACTGGCATCACACATCATCTCTAATAGAAGGGACCAATCTTGAGACACAATAAGGGAGCAGAAATCAACCTCTCTTTTAGGCACTTAAAGGCCTTGAGACAAGAATCATCAATCATAAACTTTACCTCCTTCTCTAATAGCTTGCATAATGGATTTGCAATATTCGAGAAGTCCTTGATCAACCACCTATAGAACCCTGCATCATCCAAAAAACATTGAATACCTTTTACTTAAATTAGTGGAGGTAATTTTTCAATCGCCATAATTTTCACTTTGTCAACCTCTATACCCTTCTTCAAAATTTTGTGCCTCAAGACTATGCCCTATTTCATAATAAAGTGACGCTTCTCCCAGTTCTACACCAACTTACACTCCTTACACCTATGAAGTGCATTGGCTAAATGGTTCAAATAGTCATCAAAAAAAATTCCCATGACCAAGAAATCATCCATAAAGACCTCTATAGTATCCCCAACCATATAAGAAAGATGGACATCATACAACCATAAAAGGTGGTGGAAGAATTAAAAAGTTTTAAAGGGCATCCTCTTGAACATGAACACACCATATGGTCAAGTGAAAGTTGTCTTCTCTTGGTCTTCAGGGGTAATAGATATCTAATTATACCCTAAATGACCATCAATAAAACAACATCATCCTCTACCAACAAGACGGTCTAACATATGATCCATGAATGGCATAGAAAAGTAATCCCTATGCGTCCACGTGTTCATCTTTTGATAATTCATACAAACTCTCCATCTCATAATTAGTTGTAATACCCTGAAATTTTCTTAGCCTAATTTCACTCCAAGAATATCAAAGGTTAACTTTAAAAATGAATACCTTCTTATGCAAGTGAAATTTTCTAGATTTAGACCATTCATAGTATGGAAAATTGAATAAGCTTTCCATCGATACCAAATTCTCCAAAATTTGATACTCCGTTGAGAAGTTAGGGCATTTTTAGTGTCGACTGTATGCTACCTGGGCAGTCACCGTGTCACGGTGAAGGGTGATTTCCTATTTGCCATTTTCCAGTGAACCTCTGTGATAATCTAGCATCACGAAGAGGTTCAAATACCCAATTATCAATTTTCAGTAGCACAATGCGATAGCACCACGTGCGCCAGAGTGCAAATTTGCACTCATTCTTTTCCAGTAGCTTAACATGATTTCACCGCATCGTGGTGGAGGTATAATTGTCGTACTCTTGATCCATAATTTGAATGCTTGTGTAATGAATTTAATCCTAAGCATTTGAAGTTCTTATTAGGTGTATAATGCTCATAGAAGTCACTTAGAGCCAAGTGGAGCTAAGAGCATTAGATTCGTCTAAAATTTGGCATTTGATTCTAAAAGGGTCTACTTTAAAGGTGTATAAATTTTTATATATATGAAATTTTTCATCTCAAGATCCACCAAATTGTATATAATTGAATTAACTTTCCAGCGATATCAATTTTTCCTTAATCCAATACCCGAGTGAAAAGTTATAGCTATGTTCGTGTGAGGTAGTAAGCTGCCGCGATGGTACCGCATCGCGGCAAAGAGAAAAATCGGGATACGGGTTATGAATTTATACTTTATATGAAAGAGGGGAAACGGGGTCTTTCCCCCCTACAACCTAGATCATAATATAGAAATGTATAGACGCCATTGGGGCATTATTTTTCCCCAATATCCTACTTTACTCCCAAGAACAAACCCTAATCAATTCTCTTCAAGATTCATCCATTCCATCACCTTCTATTCAAGAAAACAACTTTGAATTAAGATTTCTATTCCAAGAATTTCCAGAAAATCATTCAAAAACATCAATTTGATTCATCTTCTTCAAGGAACAATCTTCAAGAACATAAATAGAAATTGAAGTCAAACTTATTCATCAATTCTCTCTCAAAAGAAAACCCTAAAGCTCAAACTTACTCTCCAAGGAATCCAATTTTCCTCATCAATTCTCCAATATAGTTCAAGATTAAGAATTTTTAATTCAAGAACTCATCTTCAAAATCATCATCGGAATCCAAGATTCAAGCTTTCTCATCGAAGATCATCGATTAAGGTATGTGGGGTTATGAACAAGGACAATTCTTTCGTCCTTGTGCCCAATAATATATTTCTAAGTTAAATTCACATGATTTACAATTAGGGATAATTCTTGAGCTCTATGAATGAAATGGATCCATAGATGAACACTACACATACCTGACTCAAGGGTTCTTGATGTTTTTCTTTAACTTGAATGATTTGAAATCATTTGATTTTTGAAGAAGATTGGGTCTTTTTCTTGGAGATTAAAGTTAGAGAGAAACCCTAGTTTTTGTTTGTGAAATAATAATGAGCAAAATGGCTGAATTCGGACTCATCTGGGTATATATAGGCGAGTGGTAAGTGACCAAAATACCCCTATTAAAATGGCCTAGAAATAAACTGAACGTGGCGTGTGGCAACCCGACTGACGGTCTTTCAGAAACTTGACGGTCCATCATTTTGACCGTCATACGTGGACCAAAAATGGGGTTCACTAGATAAGAATTGACGGCCTGGATGGCGGTCCATCAAAAATCTGATGGTCCGTCAACTCGTCCCTCAATCCTTATCCAGAACGTGGCCCTACTTCCTTGGTTATAATGGTAAAAGTGGCGGTCCTTCACTTGTTTGGTGGTCCATCAACTTGGACGTCGCACCTGGGCATATCAGTCAGTTCTGAGTAAAACATCCATAACTTCCTCATCTGGTGTCGGATTTGGACAAAATTGGTATCGTTAGAAAGCTAACTCAATTTCCCCGCGTGATAGAAAGTAGAAATCTCATAATTACCATGGTTACAAAAATAGATTTGTATTTCAAAGCAAGTACTAGCATCCTTAAGATGATTTCTAGCTAGGAATAAGCACGGGTATTACAATATCTCCCTTTGAGAACATTCATCCTCGAATGAGACTAACTAAGAGGGAAAATAATAAATGAACAAGAACTGAACATGAGTGACTAAGACATGACTTCATGACTGACATGCTAAATATACTAAACTCATACACATCTCATGCATGGCTAACTGAGTGTTCTGATAAACTGAGTTTCTCAAGACGAGAATTCATAGATGATTCATGATTTTATAAATGAACTAATACATGAATGCATGACAGAGAATGAAATGGTAGTAGATACCACGTTTATAATGGGAACATGAATATGAAACAGAATAAGCTTAAGACAAACTATTACCTTGAGCTTGACCTGAATCGGCGGAGAAGAGGTAAGGATACTTGGTACGCATATCTGCTTCTGCTTCCTAAGTAGCTCCCTCGACGGACTGATTTTGCCAAAGAACCTTAACTAGAGGGACCTCTTTGTTCCTCAATCGACGATCTGATAATCTAAGATTTTGACTGGAATCTCTTCATAAGAGAGACTGTTCTGAACATCAACGCTCTGAATAGGGACTATAACTGCTAGGTCACCTACGCACTTCTTGAGCAAGGATACATGGAAGACCGGATGAACTGAGGCTAAAATTTGGAGGTAATTCGAGCTCATAAGCTACCATGCCTAAACGACTAAGAATCCTGAAGGGATCGATATAGCGGGGACTGAGTTTCCCTTTCTTGCCGAACCTCTTCACTCCCTTCATGGGAGTGATCTTGAGATACACATAGTCATCGACCTCGAACTCGAGATCCTTTCTACGAACATCAGCATAAGACTTATGTCGGATCTGAGCAGCCTGGAGTCTCTCTCTGATCAACTGAACTTTTGTGTAAGGTATCGAAAACCAAGTCAGGACCTATGACTAAGGCCTCACTAAATTCAAACCAACCAATTAGATATCTATACCTCCTGCCATAGAGAGCTTCGAATTGAGCCATTTTAACACTGGAATGATAGCTATTGTCATATACAAACTTAATCAAAGGCAAGTGGTCATCCCAACTTTCCTTGAAATCAATTGCACACGCCCTTAGCATATCTTCAAGAGTCTGAATGGTCCTTTTTGCTTGACCATCTGTCTGAGGATGAAAGGTTGTACAGAGATGGACTTGGGTACCAAGACCCTTTTGGAATGCTTACCAGAAATGAGAGGTAAACTGGGTACCTCTTTCTAAAATAATAGCTAATGGAATACCGTGTAATCTAACCAACTCCCTGATATAGAGTTTGGCGTAATACTCGGTTGAATAAAAGGTATGAACTGGAAGGAAATAAGCTGACTTGGTCATCCTGTCTACAATAACCCAAACTGAATCGTGTTGATGAAGAGTTTGAGGCAAACCTATCACGAAATCCATGTTCACTTCTTCCCACTTCCAAGGAGGAATGGTGAACTCCTGCATGAGTCCACTAGGCTTTTGATGCTCAATCTTAACTTGATGACATGCAGAGTACATAGCCACGAACTCTACAATATCTCTCTTCATCCCACTCCACCAATAGATTTCCCGCAGGTCGTGGTACATCTTAGAGGCCCCTGGATGAATAGAGTATCACGCACCATGCATTTTTTCAAGAATCAATTACTTTAAGTCATCTACATCTGGAATGCACAGGCGACCCTAACAACGAACTAACTCTTTTAGATTGGCAAGACTAGGATCCCTGTCTTACTTTTATTTCACCTCTTAAACTAGAGATGACTCTGAACTACTCTGAACACATACACAACCCTCCAAAGAATCGACTAAGCGAATACCTAGTCTGGTGAGCTGATGGATTTCCTGAGCTATCTTCTTTTTGCTATCCTCAACGTGAGAAACACTACCAATGGAGAGTCTAATGAGAGTTTCGGCCACAATGTTGTCCTTGCCCGGATGGTAAAGGACACTCATGTCATAATTTTTCAAAAACTCTAACCACCTTCTCTAACGAAGATTGAGATCTTTCTGAGAAAAGACATACTGGAGACTCTTATGATCCGTGAAGACATCTATATGAACTCTGTATAGATAATGCCTCCAAATCTTTAAGGCAAATACTACGACTGCTAACTCAAGATCATGAGTAGGATAATTCTTCTCATGGGACTTTAACTTTCTGGAGGCGTAGGCTATGACCTTACCATGCTACATGAGGACATAATCTAAACCCACTCTGGATGCATCACAATATACCACGAACCTATCTGAACCATCTGGAAGAGCTAGAACTGGAGCTGAGGTGAGTCGAGTCTTCAACTCTTGAAAACTCTTCTCACAAGGATCTGACCACTGAAACTTGAACTTCTTCTAAGTCAATCTGGACATGGGGGATGGAATAGAAGAAAATCCCTCAATAAACCATTTGTAATAGCCAGCCAATCGCAAGAAACTCCTAATATTAGATGGAGAGATGGGGCGAGGCCAGGTTCTTACTGCTTTGGTCTTCTGAGGATCTACTCTAATGCCATCATCGGAAATAATATGGCCAAGAAATGCTACTGATCTTAGCCAAAACACGCACTTACTGAATTTGGCGAATAGCTGGTGATCTCTGAGAGTCTGAATAACAATACTGAGATGATCTGATCACGCTCTGTGCGGGAATAGACTAGGATATCATCTATGAAGACTATGGAAAACATGTCCAAGTACTGCTTGAACACACGGTTTATTAAGTCCATGAAAGTGGCTGGGGCATTGGTAAGACCAAAGGACATAACTAGAAACTCAAAGTGACTATACCGAGTATGGAAAGCTGTCTTTGGGATGTCATATTCTCTAACTCTGAGCTGATGGTAGCCTGATCAGAGGTCTATTTTAGAGAAATAGCTGGCACCCTAAAGTTAGTCAAACAAGTCATCTATTCTGGGAAGAGGATACTTGTTCTTGAACATAACTTGGTTGAGTTGACGGTAATCAATACACATCCTGAGAGAATAGTCTTTCTTGCGTACGAATAAGACTGGTATACCCCATGGGGATACACTGGGCTTGATGAACCCCTTATCTAACAGATCCTTCAATTGATCTTTCAGTTCCTTGAGTTATGCTGGTGCCATTCTATATGGCGGAATAGAAATAGGCTGAGTATCTGGAATAAGGTCAATGCCGAAGTCTATTTCCATTTTGGGAGGAATGCCTGGAAGACCTTCAGGAAACACGTCTAAATACTCCTTTACAACTAGGAATGATTCAAGACTAGATGATTCAAAACTGGAATCTTTAATATGAATGAAATGATACACACACCCCTTAGAAATCATTTTCCTTGCTCGTAGGTAGAAAACAAGTTGACCCCTGAATGATGAAGTACTACCCTTCCACTCTAGGATGGGCTTATTCGAGAACTAAAACTGAACTACCCTGGTTCTGCAGTCGACTATGGCATAGCAGAAATGAAGCCAATCCATGCCGAGAATGACATCAAAATCAGTCATCTCTAACTCGACTAAATCTACTGACGTGGCTTTCTAAAATATTATAACTGGGAAGTGCCTGTATATCCACCGAGCTATGATGGTTTTACCCATTGGGGTAGAGACTAAAAAGGGCTCTGCTAAAATTTCGGGACTGATTCTGAAATCGCCTTCTATATAAGGAGTAACAAAAGACAAGGATGCACTTGGATCTAGCAAAGCGTAAACATGAACGTGGAAAATCTGTAACGTACCAGTAACAATATCAGGAGAATTTTCCTGATCCTGTCGGGTATGAAGAGCATATAGTCTGTTTAGGCGTTGCCCACTAGTAGCACTGGAAGCGGCACTCTACTGATTTGGGCAACCGAACTGGGCTATGGAGCGATTCTGCTGACCCTGTAGACCTAAATGTGGACACTCTCTAATCCTATGGCCTGGTTTGCCACAAACGAAACAAACATCACTACAAGCTCTACAGGTACCCTTGAACCACAAGTCTGACACAGGGGATTAGTTTGGGCACTACTGACACTGCCCTGAGACTTAGATCCTGGTTCTCGATCTCTGTTGCCATCTCTGAATTTTGGCACTGGGGCACTGGCGGAGGAAGGATCTAGAATTGTTCGCTTAGGACAAAACTACGAACGGTTTCCTCCTTCTGATTTTGGTTGAGCAAAACTGAAACTACCTGACCTTGCTCTCTTGTTTTGCCTCTCCCTAGTCCTAATATTCTTCTCCTCTATTTGTTGAGCATGAGTCATGAGCTTGGCTAAAGTCATGTCACTGTTCAGCATCACAGACCTACACTCATTTACCATGCTATCATTCACCCCTGACACAAACTTGCTCATCTTAGCTTTGTTGTCTGCAACCACATGAGGGGCATATCTGGTTAGCTGAGTAAATCCGAGAGAATACTCCTTAACTGTCATATTTCCCTGCCTGAGGTTGATGAACTCTAGAACTTATGCCTCCCTCAGCTCTTGGGGAAAGAATCTATCTAAGAAGGTCGTGACAAATTCCTCCCACTCTATAGGACCTACATCCTCTAACCTCTCGGACTTCCACTGTTTTTACCAAGTGTGAGAAATATCCTGTAACTGGTATACAGCTAACCATGACTCTAACAAGGAGTAACTCCTATGATGTCTATGACCTTCTGGACTTGGTCAATGAATTCCTGAGGGTCTTCATCAGACTTAGACCCAAAGAAAGATGGAGGGTTCATTCGGGTAAAGTCCCAAATCTTAGCTGCGGCTGAGTTGGCCTCTGGATTAGATGGAATAACTGGTGGCTGTTCATTTTGGGAAGCCACAAACTGAGAAGGTGTGGTGAATGCGACCCTAAACTCCACATTAGAAATATTTTTGCCCAAAGGATCTTCAGGCTGAGGAGGTGGCTGGTTTCTTCTCTTTGGAGGCATATTTTGAAATAAGAGAAGAACGAATTAGACTGAGAGTTTAACTTGAGATTATTCTCACTAGCATGATATTAATACCGAAAGAAGGGAAACTATTCCTAAAACATCTTATAGCCTCCTGCACATAAATGTGGCGCCCAACACACCCATGCCCAAGACTCTACGAGATGCGGCTTTCAGACTTCCTAGTACTCTATTGAACCTTAGGCTCTGATACCAAGTTTGTAACGCTCCAATTTTCTAAACCAGAGCGCTACACGGTGCTTATGACCCTAAGGGACCACAAGCTAACCCATGACTGATATCTATACCTGTACACTGCATAATATACTTGTAGATTACGGAAAAAATGAACAATAGGCCATAAGGTTCAACTGAATAGAATATCTTGATAAATAATAACATCCATATAGGGTAACAAATACCCAAAACAACTGAAAGCTGAATCTAAAATCTGAGCTAAATCTGAAAGCCTCTAAATACTATCTGAATAAGGAGTTGAAGAAATATGTCTCCAACTAACTCCGTCTTGCAAAACTGAACTGAAATAATAAATGAAATAAATAATATCGTCCTCAAATAGATGAGGACACACTACAACTCTATGACTGGAATGCTACTACTACTACTGATTTAGAGCTCGTATCTATGAATCTATGGTGTAACGTGAAAGAAAGTACTGAGTGTTTTGATAAACTGAGTTTCTCAAGATGAGAATGCATTGCTGATGCATGATTTTATAATTGAACTGATTCATGAATGCATGACAGAGTATGAAATGGTAGTAGATACCACGTTTGTAATGGGAATATGAATATGAAACTGAATAAGCTTAAGGAAAACTATTACCGTGAGCTTAATCTGAATCGGCGGAGAAGAGATAAGGATACTTGGTACGCATATCTGCTTCTGCTTCTGCTTCCTAAGTAGCTCCCTCGACGGACTGATTTTGCCAAAGAACCTTAACTAGAGGGACCTCTTTGTTCCTCAATCGACAAGTCTGATAGTCTAAGATTTTGACTGGAATCTCTTCATAAGAGAGACTGTTCTGAACATCAACGCTCTGAATAGGGACTACAACTGCTAGGTCACCTACGCACTTCTTGAGCAAGGATACATGGAAGACCGGATGAACTGAGGCTAAATTTGGAGGCAATTTGAGCTCATAAGCTACCATGCCTAATTGACTGAGAATCTTGAAGGGACTGACATAGCGGGGACTGAGTTTCCCTTTCTTGCCGAACCTCTTCACTCCCTTCATGGGAGAGATCTTTAGATAGACATAGTCATTGACCTCAAACTTGATATCTTTTCTACGAACATCATTATAAGACTTTTGTCAGCCCTGAGCAGCCTGGAGTCCCTCTCTGATCAACTGAACTTTCTCTAAGGAATCAAAAACTAAGTCAGGACCTAAGACTGAGGCCTCACTAACTTCAAACCAACCAATTGGAGATCTACACCTCCTTCCTTAAAGAGCTTTGAATGGAGCTATTTTAATACTGGAATGATAGCTATTATTGTATGCAAACTCAATTAAAGGCAAGTGGTTATCCCAACTTCCCTTGAAATCAATTACATACGCCCTTAGCATATCTTCAAGAGTCTTAATGGTCCTTTCTACTTGACCATCTATCTGAGGATGAAAGGCTGTACTGAGATGGACTTGGGTACCAAGACCCTTTTGGAATGCTTTTAAAAGGTGAGAGATGAACTGGGTTCTTCTGTCTAAAATAATAGATAATGGAACACCGTGTAATCTGACCAACTCCCTGATATAGAGTTTGGCATAATCCTCGGCTGAATAAGAGGTATGATTGGAAGGAAATAAGCGGACTTGGTCATCCTGTCTACAATAACCCGAACTGAATCATGTTGATGACGAGTTCGAGGCAAACCCATCACGAAGTTAATGTTCACTTCTTCCTACTTCCAAGAAGGACTGGTGAAATCCTACATGGGTCCACTAGGCTTCTGATGCTCTATCTTAACTTGATGACATGTAGAGTACTTAGCCACGAACTTTGCAATATCTCTCTTCATCCCACTCCGCCAATAGATTTCCCGCAGGTTGTGGTACATCTTAATGGCCCCTGGATGAATAGAGTATCACGCACCATGGACTTTTGCAAGAATCTGCTGCTTTAAGTCATCTATACCTGGAACGCATAGATGACCCTGACAACGAAGAACCTCATCTACCCCTTTGGATAAAACCTCTACTCTCTGAATCTAAACTGACTCTTTTAGCTGATAAGGCTAGGATCTCTATCTTGCTTTTATTTCACTTCAGAAACTAGAGATGACTCTGAACTACTCTGAACACATTCACCACCCTCCGAAGAATCGACTAAGTGAACACCTTGTCTGGAGAGATGGATTTCCTGAGTTATCTTCTTTTTACTATCCTCAACTTGAGAAACATTACCCATAGAGAGTTTACTGAGAGCATCGGCCATAATATTGGCCTTGCCCAGTTGGTAAAGGACACTCATGTCATAATCTTTCAAAAGCTCTTACCTTCTCTGATGAAGATTGGGATCTTTCTGAAAAAAGACATACTGGAGACTCTTATGGTCCATGAAGAGATCTACATGAACTCCGTATAGATAATGCCTCCAAATCTTTAAGGCAAATACTACGGCTGCTAACTCAAGATCATGAGTAGGATAATTCTTCTCATGGGGCTTTAACTTTCTGGAGGCGCAGGCTATGACCTTACCATGCTGCATGAGGACACAACCTAAACCCACTCTGGATGCATCACAATATACCACAAACCCATCTGAACCATCTGGAAGAGCTAGAACTAGAGCTGAGGTGAGTCGAGTCTTCAACTCTTAAAAACTCTTCTTACAAGGATCTGACCACTGAAACTTGACCTTCTTCTGAGTCAATCTGGACATGGGGATACAATAGAATAAAATCCCTCAACAAACCGTCTGTAATAGCCAGCCAATCCCAAGAAACTCCTGATATCAGATGAAGAGACAGGGCGAGGCCAGGTTCTTACCGCTTTAGTCTTCTGAGGATCTACTCTAATGCCATCACCTGAAACAATATGGCCAAGGAATGCTACTGATCTTAGCCAAACCTCGCACTTACTAAATTTGGCAAATAGCTAGTGATCTCTGAGAGTCTAAAAAATAATCTTGAGATGATCTGAACGATCACGCTCTGTGCGGGAATAGACCAGGATATCATTTATGAAGACTATGATGAACATATCTAAGTACTGCTTTAACACACGATTCATCAAGTCCATGAAAAAGTATGGGGCATAGGAAATACCAAAGGACATAATTAGAAACTCAAAGTGACCATACCGAGTACGGAAAGCTATCTTCGGTATGTCATATTCTCTAACTCTGAACTGATGGTAGCGTGATCTGAGGTCTATTTTTGAGAAATAGCTGGCCCCCTGAAGTTGTCAAACAAGTCATCTATTCTGGGAAGAGGATACTTGTTCTTGACCGTAACTTTGTTGAGCTGGCGGTAATCAATACACATCCTGAGAGAACCATCTTTCTTATGCACGAATAAGACTGGTGCACCCTATGGGGATACACTAGGCCTGATGAACCCCTTATCTAAGAAATCCTTTAACTGATCTTTTAGCTCCTTGAGTTCTGCTGGTGCAATTCTGTATGGCGGAATAGAAATAGGCTGAGTATCTAGAATAAGGTCAATGTCGAAGTCTATTTCCCTTTTGGGAGGAATTCCTGAAAAATCTTTGGGAAATACGTCTAAATACTTCTTTACAACTGGGACTGATTCAAGACTAGGAGATTCAAAACTGGAATCTTTAATAAGCACGAGATGATACACACACCCCTTAGAAATTATTTTCCTTGCCCATAGGTAGGAAATAAGTTGACCCCTGAATGATGAAGCCCTTCCACTCTAGGACGGGCTCATTCGGGGACTAAAACTGAATTATCCTTATTTTGCAGTCGACTGTGGCATAGCAGGAATGTAGCCAATCCATGATGAGAATGACATCAAAATTAGTCATCTCTAACTCAACTAAATCTGCTAATGTGGCTTTCTAAAATATCATAATTGTGCAGTGCCTGTATACCCGCCAAGCTATGATGGTTTTACCCATTGGGATAGAGACTGAAAAGGGCTCTGCTAAAATTTTAGGGCTGATTCCGAAATCGCCTTCTATATAAGGAGTAACAAAAGACAAGGATGCACCTGGATCTAGCAAAGCGTAAACATGAACAGGGAAAATCTTTAATGTACCAGTAACGACATCAAGAGAATTTTCTTGATCCTGTCGGGTCTGAAGAGCATAGAGTCTATTTGGGCATTTCCTACTAGTAGCACTGGAAGCAGTACTCTATTGATTTGGGCAACCGGACTGGGTTGTAGAGCGATTCTTCTGACCCTGTAGACCTAACTGCGGACACTCTCTAATCTTGTGGCCTGGTTTTCCACAACCAAAATAGTTCAGTCAATTTATACATATTTAATCAGTTGCTTAACAGTATGCTAGTTCATGGGTTAGCTTGGGATCACTTGTGGTCCAAGCAGCATATGACGTCTCGGGATAGATTTTCGGGGCGTTTTAAACTTAGTATCAGAACACAAGGTTCAAGTGTCCTAGGGTGTCTGTGAAGTCGTGTCTAGTAAAGTCTTGCAGAATGGTACGGAGACGTCTGTAGTTTTCTTCGAGAGGCTACAAGGCATTTAAGAAAAAGTTTCCCCTTTTTCCTACTCTAGACGTGCAGTAAAGTTGTTCTCTCAGAATATACTGTCTATTCATGTGTTACCCTTAAATTCCTCATCTATGACTTATTATTAAGATAACACGATTAGCAAGTTCCAATTTCCTCCCCAAATATTACTCTCAAATTTGCTAGAAGAAGTTTCAGAAGTCACAGAAAGGGCTTGAGAGAAGCTCTTTAGTGTGTCATGAGTCTCTCAAGTTGAAATTTATGTCCTCCTCCATATGAGTTTTTCAGTTTAGACAGAATAAGATATGCATTTAGATTCCTTATTATTTCTTCAATACAAATAGTGTTTTTGCTCATAAGAGGAGATAGTTTGAACCAAAATTATTGAATAGAGTTTGCATTGAGGGATATTGCAACCTGGAGTGTTATGATTCATAAGTAGTAGAACCTTATTATAGTTAGATTTATGGGTATAGAAGTGTAGTGACAAGAAAAGTGGGAATGACTATTGATAGAAACTATTGAGATAAACTTATGCATGCTATAGATTTTACATTATGGTGATATGTCCTAGTGTGTTCATTTAGTAGAAGGTAGAGAAGGAGTTATTAGTTAATGTGAATTATTGTTTGCTTAAAGTATGAAAGGAGTTATTGATGGTAATTATTGTGTTAGATAAGTATAGATTATTAGTGAAGTATTTGGTGGTTTAGTATTATTAATTTAGGCTTCCCTTGAGGTTGCAAAAGTGAGTTTAGTTGAATCTTATAGAGCTATGATAGTAATTCAGGTGTATAGAAGGGTAAATAGTAGTGATGTGTAGAGGGATGATGTTCTAATGGATTATAATAAGATAGGCCATACGCTCGTGATCAGTTATTATTATTATGGGGTTCTAGTGGACTAGTGTGTTCTTGATGTCTTGTTTTATAGCTTCCAAGTGAGAATAGTATGTGAGGTTGGGTTTTTAATAATGTCAAGCCCTAGTCACTAAGTTTGAGAAGTAGAGTATTATAAAGGTGAGAATAATTATTGTTCGGTTGTTGATCCTAGTTATATGAAGGTGATCTAGTGGTCTTGTTCAGTGAATGCAACACCTTAAGTTTATTGATTTGAGATTAAGTATGATTTTGTAAGTATGATGTTGATGTATGCCCAAGGTGATATAGGGATTGAATTATATTTTTCTAAGGTTATTAAGTGTTGTTTGAGGTTAGTAGTACCCTTAAATTAATGAGCATGAATGAGGCTATGTGGTATACAATGTCCTTGTCAGTTAACTTATGGGTTACAGGTTGATGATTTGGTGTAAGGAAAAATATAAGTTAGAGATATGATATTAGTAGAGTATGAAGGAAGTTAGTATGGTTCAGCAAGGGTTTAGAGATATCCATGTTAAGTGTTAGATTCTAAGTTAGTGAGTGTTTAAGTTGTTATATGATTACTTTTGGAGCTATTGAAATCTAAGAGTTGAATCTCCGAAGGAGGTATTAGCATTGGGTGTTACATGTGAAGATATAGTCCTTCGGGGCAAGTTTAGTTTTTTATGTATTGATTATACCCTGGGATCTAGAGTAAAGTGGTTGTAGTTTTGTTAGAGTTTAGTAAAGGGGTTCCACAGACTTAAGAATGATAGCTTAAAGTTAAGGGGGAGATTATAGGATAAGTAACCAAGTCAGATTCTCAGATTCTAGTAGTGCCGCCATTGTAGGAGGAAGATGCCCGATTTATTCTTATTTCAGTATTTGTACCTCAGTCATCATGATGTCTACTCATACCTTACGTGCCAGTTCCATGATTATAGTTTTGTTCATGCATATCATAGAAAATCATGTACTTTCCTAATCTCTAGTATGAGGAGTTCCATTTCATTCAACAGTACGAATCATGTTCTAGGAATTTATGAACTCCAAACTCAGGTCATGCAGCTCATGACTTATGTACTCATGATTTATAGTATATTTAGTTCCAGGTACTCATGCTACACTCTTAATGATTATCGAAATTCAGATTATGTTATGGGTGTCCTCAGTTTTGATCTCCTTAATGAATTCCTGCATTTGATACCCTATTCCTCATACCTTAGTAAAATGTCAAGTTATACATAGTATCCCTTCATGTTTTAGGTTCTCATGTTCTAACTTTTAAGTTACCTTTCCTTAGTCAAGATAATAATGATGAAAAGTTGTTTAGATTGGAGATATTAAATGGTTCTTGTTGATGAAAGGTTGTTGTATGCTTATTTTAGCTAAGGCTATAACTGTGAAGTAAGATTGAGTCCAAGTCTTTGATACATTTTGTGGTTAGTTGAAATTTTATATGTCTTCTTAAGAATAGTAAAAGAAATCTGTTGTTGATAGAGGTTGAGGGAATATGAGAAGTATGTCTTTATGGGTGTTTGCCTGGGAGTTCATATGTGGTTATATGATAAGCTTGAATGTCATGTTTGTATATATGTGGATAGATGAATTGCGCGTTAGTGAGTTCCTAGTAAAAGGTTGAATGTTGTTGTTGAAGTGGAATATACAGTATGAGTTAACCTGTTTAGCCAGTAATTCAGTCTAGAAGCCATACAGGTAAGTTTCTATGGTTTTCAATCTTCTCATCTAATCATATTATTTTAAGAGGAAATTTGTTCATTTCATGTATTCAGTTCAATTCATGCATCATGCATTAGTTTTAAAATATAGATGTTTAGTGATGATTCAACTCTTAAGTTTTCCATGCATCATCTCAGTCTTTTTCTAATATTTCAACCAAAGCAGTATCATTTGGGGACGAATGATCCCAAGAGGGAGATGTTGTAATACCCCAAGTTTTCATGTCATAAGTCTCTCATATTTTTTCCACGAAATCAGATTCAGCCTAAAGTAATGGTTACTCATAAGTTGACTCCCTCGTTTCTATCTCAGCCATATAACCATTCTTATGTCAGTGCATATATTCAAGAAATCAGCTCAGTCATGATATTCAGTTCATGTAGCATGTTTCAAACTCAGTTAAGAAATCATGTTCCTAGTCATGCATGTTCAGTATGGGATTTTAGTTTTCCAGTACTCTCAGTTTAACCAATCTCATTCGAGGACGAATATTCCCAAGAGGGAGATATTGTAATGTCCCGTAATTTTCTTAGCCTAATTTTGCTCCTAGAATATCAAAGGTTAGCTTAAAAAATGAATACCTTTTTATACAAGTGAAATTTTCCAGATTTAGACCTTCCATGGTGTGGTAAATTGAATAAGCTTTCAATCGATACCAAATTCTCCCAAATTCGATACTCGATTGAGAAGTTAGGGCATTTTTAGTGTCGACAGTATGCCACCAATGGATCTCCATGATAAATTCATGTCGTGAAGAGGTCCAAATTCCCAATTGTCAATTTCCAGTAGCACAACAGGATAGCACTGCGTCACACCAGAGTGTAAATTTGCACTCGTTCTTTTCCAGTAGTTTAACACGATTTCACCGCGTCACGGTGAAGGTGTAATTTTCGTACTCTTGATCTATAATTTGAATGATTGTGTCATGACTTTAATCCTAATCATGTGAAGTTCTTATTAGGTGAATAATGTTCATAGAAGTCACTTAGAGCCAAGTGGAGCTAAGAACATTAGATTCGTCCAAAATTTGGCATTAGATTCTAAAGGGGTAAACTTTAAATGCGTATAACTTTTTATATACATGGAACTTTTAATATCAAGACCCACCAAATTGTATATAATTGAATTAACTTTCCAACGATACCAATTCTTCCTTAATCCAATACCCAAGAGAAAAGTTATAGCCATTTTCATGTGAGGCAGTAAGTTGCCGCAATGGTACCACATTGCGGCAAAGAGAAAAATTGGGATATAGGTTACGAATTTTTTATTTAAATGAATAAGGGGCAATGGGGTCTTTTCTCTCTCCAACCCAGGTCATAATATAGCAAAGTATAGCCGCCATTGGGGCATTATTTTGCCCCCATTATCCTACTTTACTCCCAAGAACAAACCTTAATCAATTCTCTTCAAGATTCATCCATTCCATCACCTTCCATTCAAGAAAACAAACAAGAGTTAAGCTTTATATTCCGAGAAGTTCAAGAAAACCATTCAAGAACATCAATTTGATTAATCTTCTTCAAGGAACAATCTTCAAGAACACAAATAGGAATTCAAGTCAAACTTATTCAGCTATTCTCTCTCAAAAGAAAACCCTAAAGCTCAAACTTAATCTCCAAGGAATCCAATTTTCCTCATTAATTCTCCAAGATAGTTCAATATTAAGAATTTTTAATTCAAAAACTCCAAGAACTCATCTTCAAAATCATCATAGGAATTTGATTCAAGCTTTCTCATCTAAGATCATCAATTAAGATATGTGGGGTTATAAAAAGGAAAATCCTTTCGTCCTTGTTCCCAAAACTATCTTTTTAAGTTAAATTCACATGATTTGCAATTAGGACTCATACCCTGAAAATCTATCCTGAGATGTCACACGGTGCTTAGGACCACAAGTGATCACCAGATAACCCATGAACTGGCATACTGTTAAGCAACTGATTCAATATGTATAAATTGACTGAGTTTACTGTGCAAAAACATATTAATGATGGAATCTATGAAAAATACAATACTGATACAATTGTACATTCTGATAAATTCTGAAAAGAGGGACTAAAATTACATTACATACTCTAATTAACATCTATGAAGCCTTTACTATACTGATTATAGATAGTTGTGATGCGACTCCAACTATCAATAATCAATACATATGAATAAGAGAGTAAAGTAGATAAATAACATCTAACTAAAGTCCCTGAAGTAGGAGGACTCATTATCTGCTGGGCTGGAATCTGCAACTGTCTGATTCTGACTGTACATACGGCAACTTGTACCTACATTGTGAGACAATGTAGCACATAAACATATATATGGATCAGTACTTTTAGGATGTACTGAGTATATGTGATACAAAATCAAACCAACAACACCAAGAACTACAAGTAGGTTCGGATTTCAGTCCAACAACACAAGAACAACAAGTTTAATTTTCAGTTTTTCAGCTCAACAACACAAGAACAACAAGATGAACAACAATGCTAGCGAATCAAAAAGAGCCCCACACGGCTTCACTAGACTTGAAGATAACAAAATCAACAACAACAACAAGATAAGGAAAGATAGATAACTTGACATATAACATTCAAGAAACTAAGAACCCTAACATCAAGAGAGGACCCTAAGTCTAATGAATATAAACACCAAGTTCTTACGAGGACCAAGAGGCACTCAACGACCTCAAAAACCTTGTTTCTAGCCAAAGAGACAACACAAGTATCCCTCTACTTGTGAGATAGTAGTGGCGGCTTCCAAGAGTGGAAGAGAGAGAGAAAAGTTTAGTGTTTTAGGTTTACAAAATCAGATTTCAAAAACTAAGGAATAGCTCTCTAATATGTTCTATTTATACTACAACAAAAAGGATAAAATGACCCATCTGCCCTTGCTTCTTGTGCCAACCTTGAAGAGTAGTTTATTACACATTAAGACCTCTCTTCACACATAAAAGCGTTTAGGTCCTTGGTTGGTTCAATCACCAACTCACACACGGCCATTTGCATGAACAAAGCTTGGAGTTTTTGTAATTCCCGAGCTTGGCTTCGTGTGAAAGGCCATGTACCTGTGGAGGCTGCCCCAACCGTATCATCCTCTCCATCTTGAGAGGAATTTGACCTCAAATTCAGCATTTGGTTATCTTCAACCGCATTCACGAGGGAGAGATCACCAACGTTGAAAGTGTTGTGTACTTGATATTCCGGTGGAAGATCAATCTTGTAGGCGTTGTCATTGATTCTCTCAAGTACTTGGAAAGGGCCATCACCCCTAGGCAGCAACTTGGACTTCCTTTGAGCTGGAAACCAATCCTTTCGAAGATGCACCCACACCCAATCTCCGGGTTCAAGCACAAGCCTTCTTCTCCCTTTGTTTACCCTTTTTGCAACCTCTTGGTTCTTCTTTTCAAGCTTGATCCGCACCGTCTCATGCATTTTCTTCATTGCCTCGGCTCTTTTATTTCCATCTAAGCTGGTCATGAGATCACTAGACAAAGGAGTGAGATCTAAAGGGGTAAGGGGATTCAGGCCGTAAACACATTCAAAGGGAGTCATTCCCGTGCTCGAATGTATTACCCAGTTGTATGCAAATTCCACCAAGGGTAGGTGATCTTCCCACGAAGTCAGCTTACCTTTAACCATAGAACGTAGCATAGACCCTAAGGTTCTATTTACTACCTCCGTTTGGCCATCGGTCTGTGGGTGGCAAGACGTGGAGAAAAGTAACTTCGTTCCAAGCCTACCCCACATGGACTTCCAAAAGAGACTTAGGAACTTGGAGTCCCTATCGCTCACAATAGTCCTCGGTACCCCGTGAAGCTTTACAACATGTTCAACAAATAATGAAGCTACACTACGAGCATCCTCGGTTTTAGCACATGGAATAAAATGAGCCATTTTAGAGAATCTATCAACAATAACAAAAATGCTATCTCGGCCCTTTCTAGTCCTTGGCAGCCCCAAAACAAAATCCATCGAAATGTCTAACCAAGGTCTAAGGGGAGTAGGGAGTGGGGTGTATAACCCTTGAGGTAGTAGACGAGCTTTCGCACTCCGGCAGGCCACGCATTGACTACAGATTTTAGTGACGTCTTTGGGCATTTTGGGCTAATAGAAGTTCTCCTCTAAGATTCCGAGGGTCTTGTCTACCCCAAAGTGCCCCATGAGGCCTCCGTCATGGGCCTCCCTCACAAATAATTCCCTCCAAGAACTAGAAGGAACACACAACCTCCTCCCTTTGAACAAATACCCATCGAACCGAGAGTAGGAGGAATGGTCATTCTCCTTAAGCCAACGGTCCCTTCCCCACTCTTCGCATTCCCTAAAAATAGGAGCAAAGGTAGGATCCTCGGGATACAACAACCGCAAGCTCTCAAAACCCATCAATTTCGAAGACAAGGTAGCAACAAGCACATGCTTCCTAGACAAGGCATCGGCAACAACATTTTCCTTTCCCCTTTTGTAATGAATTACATAAGGAAAAGTCTCGATGAACTCAATCCACTTAGCATGACGCCTATTCAACTTGTCTTGGCTCTTAAGGTGTTTCAACGACTCATGATCAGTCCGTATCACAAACTCCTTAGGCCACAAATAATGTTGCCAATTTCCCAAGGCTCTAACAAGGGCGTACAACTCCAAATCATAAGTTGAGTAATTAAGAGTTGCCCCTTTGAGCTTTTCACTGAAATAAGCAACGGGCTTACCTTCTTGCATCAAAACAGCCCCAATGCCAACCTTACTAGCATCACACTCTACTTCAAACATCTTATCAAAATCGGGCAATTGCAATAAAGGCGCCGAGATGAGCGTAGCTTTCAAGGCCTCAAAAGCCCTAGCCTGCTCATCACCCCATTTAAAGGGTCCGTCCTTTCTAATTACCTCGGTCAAGGGGGATGCTATGGAACTAAATCCTTTGACAAACCTCCTATAAAAGCTTGCCAACCCGTGGAAACTTCAGATTTCTCCAATAGTTTTAGGGGTCGGCCAACTTCGAATAGAGTCTATCTTGGAATCGTCCACTTCCACACCCCTTGAGCTCACGACAAAACCCAAGAATATAATCTTATCAACACCAAAAGAACACTTCTCCATGTTGGCATACAGCTTTTCCTTTCGGAGCACATCAAACACACATCTCAAATGCAATACATGATCATCAATAGATTTACTATATACCAACACATCATCAAAGTAAACCACCACAAACTTTCCAATATAAGGATTCATTACATGATTCATTAGCCTCATAAAGGTGCTAGGAGCATTGGTAAGGCCGAAGGGCATGACCAGCCACTCATAGAGACCGAATTTGGTCTTGAATGCGGTCTTCCACTCATCACCGGGTTGCATGCGAATTTGGTGATAGCCACTCCTAAGATCCACTTTAGAAAACAAACAAGATCCGTGGAGCTCATCTAACATATCATCTAGTCTAGGGATGGGATGACGATACCTTATAGTGATTTTGTTGATGGCTCTACAATCGACGCATATGCGCCAAGTTCCGTCCTTCTTTGGTACCAAAAGCACCGTAATAGCACACGGACTCATGCTTTCCTTGATGTATCCCTTGTTGAGAAGCTCCTCAACTTGCCTTTCAAGCTCCTTAGTGTCCATGGGATTACTCCTATAGGCCGGTTTGTTTGGAAGTTGTGAACCCGGCACCAAATCAATTTGGTGCTCAATTCCCCGAAGTGGGGGCAAACCTTACGGAAGTTCTTGTGGAAATACATCTTCATCTTCCTGCAACACACAAGAAATCAAAGGGGAAATGGAAGAATTAGTGGGGTTAGTATTAAAACAATGGGCCACAAGTAACATTGGCTTGTTTTCATCATGGTCCACGAAGAGTTCTTTCCTCCTAGCCAACATCACTACGTTTTCCACCTCCCTTGTCGTTGGGACAGCCTCGGATGTCCCTACTTCCTCACCTACGGCATTCCCCCCCTTTTCTCCCTTTCCGGATTCCCCCTCTTTCCCTTCAACTCCCTCATCTTTTGATGCCACTCATTTACTTGGGAGGGTGAGAGAGGATGAAGTGTGACCTTTCGGCCATCCTTCTCAAGCGTATACCGGTTGGACCTCCCATCGTGTTTAGTAGACCTATCATATTGCCATGGTCTACCTAACAACAAATGACATGCTTGCATTGGGATCACGTCACAAAGTACCTCATCGTGGTAGTTTCCCACCTTAAACCGAATCACACATTGTCTCGTGACCCTTAATTCACCACAATCATTCAACCATTGTAGCTTGTAAGGACTAGTGTGTGGTGTAGTTGGTAGCTTCAAGAAATTTACCATAGCATGGCTTGCAACATTTGAGTGATACGTTTCTCTACTCTCTATTTTCTTTGGATGATATGTATGTTATTATAAAGAGTATGTCATTTAGTTTGGGTGTAAACCACGGGAAAGGGAAGTGTTGTCGAGACCCGTGTCTATGGCCACTTTTCCCATTTGACCCCGGTGCCAAATTTAGACATGGTGATGTTGGTGCACCAAACTTGTTGCTTGGTCTATATGACAAGCAAAGTGTTACTCTTGATGTACCCTATAACCAAACCCTCTGTACATCTTTTATTGAGTTTTAATATTCCTTTCAAAGGATTCTTGGTTATATTGCAAATATGTGCAACCTTGGCATGTTGAGATGATTTGTTATGCTAACCCTAACCCTCATGCCATGAGGAGTTTGCATTTGTGTGTCCTCTTTTCAGTTTTGCAAGGTTTGGATTCGAGGTCGAATCCTTTTCAAGAAGAGGAGGATGATATAAGAATAATGACCGCCTTAGCTTTTGACGACATCATTCGAAGTCACAATGTGAAGAATCAAGCTTTGGTCACATGGAGGGCATGGGATCATACTTGGAGGGGATGTTTTTAGCCTACCATTGACCAAACCCAAGTGTGGAAGATTGATTGGAGCCTTGAAGACTTAAGGACTCTCGAATTTGGACCACCTTTGTTGGTTCACGGTTTTGGTGCCTTTACTAAGGGCATTTCGGTCACTTAGCCTAAGGGGCATTTTGGACAATTCATATTGTCTTCCAACACACCAAGGCCGCCCCTCTCATTAAGGGTAATATGGTCTTTTTGTCTTCTTTTGTAATACACTATAAATAGGCCCCTTAGTCTTATTTTCACTTAGTTTTTAGTTGATGAAAAAAAAATGAGATTTTGAGACTCTTAAAATCCTCTCTCTTGAGAGTAGACCAACTTAGTGTAATTCTAGTATAGGGCTTGGAAAAGCTAACATTGTTCTTTGCTTGGAAACGGTAGATCTTGAGGCGAGTTCGTTCCCTTGGTGGTCACCATAAGAGTGTGGTTTTGATTGTTACATTCATTAGGGGTTTTTGAGTTTAATATACTCTTTAGTTCTTAATCTTGTAATAATCTTGGTCTCACTATCTATCTTTATTTTTCTTGCAATCGTGTATGTGTTGTTGTAGTGGACTGTTTTGGGCCTTCGTTGGATCCGAAACTTGTATTGTTGTTGTACATCTTGTTCATCACGTTTTGTAGCTGTTTTGGTGTTGAAATACACCCTTGTATCTTGTATTCTTGTTGTTGGTAGCGAATCCGAGAGTGGTCTCCATCTTGGTCCTCAAATCCTTAAGATTAGTGGACTGTTTTGGAGTTGTTTCGTGCTTCCCTTGCCGATCCCGTATCACCCGGTATCTCCTAGGTTCTCCTCGACCCCCTCTTAACTCCTCCTCCCTCATATAAGCATCATCAAAGGCTCCATCTCCTTCATACTCCTCTCTACCGTAACCTTCAAAGTGGGCTGGTCGGCCTTGGCCGTTTTGATTCGGAGGATTTGGAATTTGTGGTCTTTGGTTTAATGGAGCTTGGAATGGAGGGTTCGGATTTAGTGGAGGTACTTGGCGTCCAAATCCCTCTTGTGGAATTGGAGGGTCTTGGAAATGTAGTGGTCTAGTGGAGTCTCGGTTTGGAGGAAAATAGGTAGTTTGGCTTGCGGTATTTAGTGGAGCTTGGGGTGCATTTAGCATTTGGTGGACTGTTTCGGGGGTGATGGTTGCGGAGGAGGTCCTATCATGACCATTGGTAGATACATGTAGAGGAGTAGAAGGACGAGAGTTCCTTTGACTCTCCACTTGTTCTAATCTCCCACTAATAGTCGACACTTCCCCCTTTATTGCTGCCAAGTCCCCTCTCACGGCCCCAAATTCCGAATTCAACCTTTCAAGTGTCCGGGTAACGGCCTCAAGAGTGACCCTCATAGAATCAAGAGCATTAGTATCCACATTATGAGACGTAGTTCCTTCCATTGTCAAGGTATTATCCGCTTTAGTTCACCACAAGTTCGTGTTCCACAAGTGTTGTACAATTGGCTAGTAACCGTGAGATTTGTAAGGTATGAGTAAACTCTTATCCGGAATGGATTCTTGTTTGAAGACTCAAAGAATTCGTGCTGGACTAGAATCAAAAATCAGCAACTCATTCAAACGAATAAAAGCACTCAAATAAACGTTGACACGAACAAACGGTTCAAGGAACTAGTTGACAACCTAGTAGGAATGTACTAGTTTGTTAATTAGTTCTAGGACCAAGTAATGGAAACCAAGGATCAACAATGAGCAACCAAAGAATATCCTAAGTCGAGCTTATAGTGACGTGGCAGCATGCAATGGTTCCACACGTTTTTTTTTTCTTCTCTTTTTTTTTTTTGTTAATATTCACACACTTGTTATAGTTTGCAAAGTGTTTTTGGTGGGAAAAATAAAATCTTGTAGTGTTTCACCCTTTTCAAACTCAAAAAGGGATGTTTGGTAGACTAATCCCACAAAACAAGGCTCCTTGAATTAGGGAAAAAGTGATTGACAAGACTAAAAGGTGAGGGGTGCAAATCTTTCACAACAACTTTATAACTTGTCTTACAACTTGAGCACACAACAAGATGAACAAGATGAACAATTTCAAAAGATGAGCACCTCAACAATCTTCTTCAACTTCTTTAGCACATAAACACAACATCCACCGATTTTATTTCTTTTTTTGGTCACCAACAACATACAACTTTCGGCCACTTCAAGTCACTACACAATGTTCAAGTTTTTCAAGCTCAACCTTTGGATCTAGACACCTTAGTGTTGGTGAGAAAGAAACCAACACTAGAAACTCACTAAACAAGCAAAATAACATTTAGACCTAGACATGCATCATCATTCTCGGCTTCAACTTTTAATGGACAGATTTCAGAATTTCCTTTTGGTGTTGTTTGTTCAAGCCGTGAACTAGCCCAAGATGGGTTATGCTGGAACACAACCGGTCTTGCTTTGATACCAAATGATACAAAATCAAACCAACAACACCAAGAACTACAAGTAGGTTCGGATTTCAGTCCAACAACACAAGAACAACAAGTTTAATTTTCAGTTTTTCAGCTCAACAACACAAGAACAACAAGATGAACAACAATGCTAGCGAATCGAAAAGAGCCCCACACGGCTTCACTAGACTTGAAGATAACAAAATCAACAACAACAACAAGATAAGGAAAGATAGATAACTTGACATATAACATTCAAGAAACTAAGAACCCTAACATCAAGAGAGGACCCTAAGTCTAATGAATATAAACACCATGTTCTTACGAGGACCAAGAGGCACTCAACGACCTCAAAACCCTTGTTTCTAGCCAAAGAGACAACACAAGTATCCCTCTACTTGTGAGATAGTAGTGGCGGCTTCCAAGAGTGGAAGAGATAGAGAAAAGTTTAGTGTTTTAGGTTTACAAAATCAGATTTCAAAAACTAAGGAATAGCTCTCTAATATGTTCTATTTATACTACAACAAAAAGGATAAAATGACCCATCCGCCCTTGCTTCTTGTGCCAACCTTGAAGAGTAGTTTATTACACATTAAGACCTCTCTTCACACATAAAAGCATTTAGGTCCTTGGTTGGTTCAATCACCAACTCACACACGGCCATTTGCATGAACAAAGCTTGGAGTTTTTGTAATTCCCGAGCTTGGCTTCGTGTGAAAGGCCGTGTACCTGTGGAGGCTGCCCCAACCGTATCAATATGGGGGTGAAATGTGTAAGTAAACATTATCTCATCATCATAATTTGTAAAACAATGCATACTAAATGAAAATGACTCACAAGCTGGAATATCTAAAATACTGAAATATGAAATCATGAATAACAAATCATGCTTTAGAAATCTAGTGATTTGTTATGACTAGTGATTTCAGTATTTTCTAAATCTAGTGATTTGTTATGACTCACTCTCTCTTTAAATCATACTATCTAAGTGTAGAAAGAACTCACTCTTAAATCTGAAATCTAAAAGCTAAAATTTGTAGCTAATATCTTACTATAAAGCATTATCTGAGTAAAACTTGTGAGGCTTCACACTTAGTTTTCTAAAAGTTTTTTCTATTAATCTTTTTCTGAAAGTCTTTACTATTAGGGAGGTTCTCTTAACCGACATAAACCATGCGATCTACATGGAGTCCAACGTCTCATCCTCCTAAAGAAGAAACCTCATGTCAGGGAGAGGTGTCATACTTTTGCTATGAAGTATAACCTGTTGTCCATGTGATCAATCACAAGCTAAGTCTGTCATCCACTTAGAAATTGGAATAATCTGATAATCTTTACCTATGTTGGTATGTAGTTCTGTGGAAGTAGGATGCGCTAAATGCACATTTCATGCTCGGTGCGAAATAATACTCCCTTTTTATTTGCTATGCTCATTCTGCTAGAAATCCACTTCTAAAATAGTATAATGGTTTATAATGAAAACCAACTGTATATCTGTAAAGCTAAATCTGTAATCTGAATCTGTAAAGTGGATTTCATATCTATTCTGAGACCAAAAGATCAAACCTCTTTATCAATAATTTGAAAAGAATCTAGTCATAAAATGCTCATAGAACAATCAATCTTGAAATAACAATACTCATTAAGGCTTAATGACCCATGCTTCAAACTCATGTAAAATTATCGCAAAACATCTTTCTCAATATGCTTCTTGAAAATACTTCAACAATATCAAAATAATAAAATTAAGAATCTCAATATCATGCTTAAACTCAATTGGGAAAATATGGAAAATCGCATTATAGACATAATTATATGAAAATAGTCATGCAATTCAACATTCAATCACTTGAAATTACATAATCTTCAAATAATAAAACTTGGGCATGAGACCTAATTGCAAATCATATGAATTTAACTTAAAAATATATTTTTGGGCACAAGGAAGAAAGGATTGTCCTTGTTCATAACCCCACATACCTTAATTGATGATCTTAGATGAGAAAGCTTAAGTCTTAAATTCCTATGATGATTTTGAAGATGAGTTCTTGGAGTTCTTGAATAGGAAATTCTTAATCTTTAATATCTTGGAGAATTAATGAGGAAAATTGGATTCCTTGGAGAGTAAGTTTGAGCTTTAGGGTTTTCTTTTGAGAGAGAATTGATGAATAAGTTTGACTTGAATTCCTATTTATGTTCTTGAAGATTGTTCCTTGAAAAAGATGAATCAAATTGATGTTCTTGAATGATTTTCTTTAACTTCTTGGAATAGAAAGCTTAATTCTTTGTTGTTTTCTTGAATGGAAGGTGATGGAATGGATGAATCTTGAAGAGAATTGATTAGGGTTTGTTCTTGGGAGTAAAGTAGGATAATGGGGGCAAAATAATACCCCAATGACGGCTATACATTGTTATATTATGATCTAGGTTGGAGGGGAAAAAGACCTCATTCTCCCTCATTGAAGAAGATGAATCAAATTGATGTTCTTGAATGATTTTCTTTAACTTCTTGGAATAGAAAACATAATTCTTTGTTGTTTTCTTAAATGGATGAATCTTGAAGAGAATTGATTAGGGTTTATTCTTGGGAGTAAAGTAGGATAATGGAGGCAAAATAATGCCCCAATGGAGGCTATACATTGCTATATTATGACCTAGGTTGGAGGGGAAAAAGACCCCATTGCCCCTTATTCATTTAAAGAAAAAATTCATAACCCGTATCCCGATTTTGCTCTTTGCCGCGATGCGGTACCATCGCGGCAGCTTATTGCCTCACACAAAAATGGCTATAACTTTCCCTCGGGTATTGGATTAAGGCAAAATTGGTATCGTTGGAAAGCTAATTCAATTATATATAATTTGGTGGGTCTTTAGATGAAAAATTCCATGTATATAAAAATTTATACACGTTTAAAGTAGACCCTTTTAGAATTGAATGCCAAATTTTGGACGAATCTAATGTCCTTAGCTCCACTTTGCTCTAAGTGACTTCATGAACACTATTCACTGATAAGAACTTCACATGCTAAGGATTAAACTCATGAAAAAAGAATTCAAATTATGGATCAAGAGTATGAAAATTACACTTTCACCGCGACGCGGTGAAATCGTGTTAAGCTACTGGAAAAGGACGAGTGCAAATTTGCACTCTGGCACAACACAGTGCTATCGCGTTGCACTACTGGAAATTGAAAATTAGGAATTTGGACCTCTTTGCGATGTGAGCTTATCGCGGAGGTACACCGAAAAAGGACAAATAGGAAATCACCCTTTACCACGACGCGGTGACTGCCCAGGTGGCATACTGTCGACACTAAAAATGCCCTAACTTCTCAACGGAGAATCAAATTTGGGAAAATTTGGTATCGATGGAAAGATTATTCAATTTCTCACACCATGGAATGTCTAAATCTGAAAATTTTTACTTGCATAAGAAGGTATTCATTTTTGAAGGTAACTATTGACATTCTAGGAGCGAAATTAGGCTAAGAAAATTACAGGGGATTACAATATCTCCCCCTTGGGAATATTCGTCCTCAAATAAAATAGGTTAAACTGAGAGTACTGAGGAACTGAAATCCCATACTAAACATGCTTGACTAGGAACATGATTTCTTAACTGAGTCTAAAACATGCTACATGAACTGAATATCATGACTGAGCTGATTTCTTGAATACTTGCATTGACATGAGAATCGTTATAAGGCTGAGAGAGAAACGAGAGATTCAACTTATGAGTAACCATTACTTTAGGATGAATCTGATTTCGTGGGAAAAATATGAGAGTTTTATGACATGAAAACTCGGGGTATTACATTAGTCTCATGGGCACTATCTCATTCTTTTCATTTAGGACCACAGTGATCCCACCCTTCTTAGGTGTACACTAAATTGAGCTTACCTATTTGCTATCGAGAATAAGGTAAACCACACTTATCTAACCACTTTTTAATTTCACTCTTCACCATCTTTTGCATAAGCAGGTTCAGAAAAAGCTTATGTTCAATTCTAGTTATACACTCCGGTTCTAGATGAAGCTTATGAGTATAAATTTTAGGTCTCCCAAAAATATTTGCAATGGTCCTACTAATGAACTTTTGAAACCCCCATAAAGTTTTAATATGTGTATCAACAAAACCAACTACAATGATAACCGATAAGGTATTATTGTTCCCAAAAAATGCATACCATAAATGAGAAGGGATGTCCTTCAATTCCAAGATCGGTGGATCCTCAATAGATGGCCAAGCTGGTGGAGTCACTATATTCTTCAAGTCCAAATCCAACTTCTTTGGCGTATAACAATAAGTTTACTCACCATCTCATTATACGCATCAATGCCATTACTATCAAAGTTTATGATCACCGCATCTAATGCCTCTACACCATTTCTCTTCTCAATGGGCACGCTTATCGTATCATCCTCAACGGTGTCTATCAAAGACACACCATGCATATATTTTGGCTATTTCATTGACTAACCTACATTGAAGATAACATATTCATCATTGAGTCTAAATTTTATATGTCCCATCTCCATGTCAACTAATGCCCTACATGTGTTTAGAAAGGGCCTTCCTATGAAAATAGGAACATCAAAATCCATCTCACAATCAAAGATCACAAAATCAGCCTATAATATGAAGGAAGCTACCTTCACCAAACATCACACAAAATACCAACCAGTTTCTTTACAGTCCAGTCAGCAATCAACAATCTCATCGACGTCTGCTTAGGTGACCCAACCCCAGCTATGATACAAGATCAAACCAACAACACCAAGAACTACAAGTTGGTTCGAATTTCAGTCCAACAACACAAGAGCAACAAGCTTAAATTTCAGTTTTTTTTCAGCTCAACAACACGAAAACAACAAGATGAACAACAATGCTAGTGAATCGAAAATAGCCCCACACGGCTTCACTAGACTTTAAGATAACAAAATCAACAACAACAACAAGCTAAAGAAAAGATAGATAACTTGACATATAACATTCAAGATACTAAGAACCCTAACATCAAGAGAGGACCCTAAGTCTAATGAATGTAAACACCAAGTTCTTACGAGGACCAAGAGGCACTCAAAGACCTCAAAACCCTTGTTTCTAGCCAAAGAGACAACACAAGTATCCCTCTACTTGTGAGATATTGGTGGCGGCTCCAAGAGTGGAAAAGAGAGAGAGAAATGTTTAGTGCTTAGGTTACAAAAATCAGATTTCAAAAAGTGAAGTCTAACTCTCTAACATGTTCTATTTATACTACAAACAAAAGGGGCAAAATGACCCATCCGCCCTTGCTTCATGTGCCATCCTTGAAGAGTAGTTTATTACACCTTAGGACCCCTCTTCACACATAAAAGCGTTTAGGTCCTTGGTTGGTTCAATCACCAACTCACACACGGCTATTTGCATGAACAAAGCTTGGAGTTTTTGTAATTCCCGAGCTTGGCTTCGTGTGAAAGGCCGTGTACGTGTGGAGGCTGTCCCAACCGTATCATCCTCTCCATCTTGAGAGGAATTTGACCTCAAATTCAGTATTTGGTCATCTTCAACCGCATCAACGAGGGAGAGATCACCAACGTTGAATGTGTTGTGCACTTGATATTCCGGTGGAAGGTCGATCTTGTAGGCGTTGTCATTGATTCTCTCAAGTACTTGGAAAGGACCATCACCCCTTGGCAGCAACTTGGACTTCCTTTGAGCTGGAAACCGATCCTTTCGAAGATGCACCCACACCCAATCTCCGGGTTCAAGCACAAGTCTTCTTCTCCCTTTGTTTACCCTTTTTGCAACCTCTTGGTTCTTCTTTTCAAGCTTGAGCCGCACCATCTCATGCATTTTCTTCATTGCTTCGGCTCTTTTATTTCCATCTAAGCTGGTCATGAGATCACTAGACAAAGGAGTGAGATCTAAAGGGGTAAGGGGATTTAGGCCGTAAACACATTCAAAGGGAGTCATTCCCGTGCTCGAATGTATTACCCGGTTGTATGCAAACTCCACCAAGGGTAGGTGATCTTCCCATGAAATCAGTTTACCTTTAACCATAGAACGTAGCATAGACCCTAAGGTTCTATTTACTACCTCCGTTTGGCCATCGGTTTGTGGGTGGCAAGACGTGGAGAAAAGTAACTTCGTTCCAAGCCTACCCCACATGGACTTCCAAAAGAGACTTAGGAACTTGGAGTCCCTATCGCTCACAATAGTCCTCGGTACCCCGTGAAGCTTTACAACATGTTCAACAAATAATGAAGCTACACTACGAGCATCCTCGGTTTTAGCACATGGAATAAAATGAGCCATTTTAGAGAATCTATCAACAATAACAAAAATGCTATCTCGGCCCTTTCTAGTCCTTGGCATCCCCAAAACAAAATCCATCGAAATGTCCAACCAAGGTCTAAGGGGAGTAGGGAGTGGGGTGTACAATCCTTGAGGTAGGAGACGAGATTTCGCACTCCGGCAGGCCACGCATTGACTACAAATTTTAGTGACGTCTTTGCGCATTTTTGGCCAATAGAAGTTCTCCTCTAAGATTCCGAGGGTCTTGTCTACCCCAAAGTGCCCCATGAGGCCTCCGTCATGGGCCTCCCTCACAAATAATTCCCTCCAAGAACTAGAAGGAACACACAACCGCCTCCCTTTGAACAAATACCCATCGAACCGAGAGTAGGAGGAATGGTCACTCTCCTTAAGCCAACGGTCCCTTCCCCACTCTTCGCATTCCCTAAAGATAGGAGCAAATGTAGGATCCTCGGGATACAACAACCGCAAACTCTCAAAACCCATCAATTTCGAAGACAAGGTAGCAACAAGCACATGCTTCCTAGACAAGGCATCGGCAACAACATTTTCCTTTCCCCTTTTATAATGAATTACATAAGGGAAAGTCTCGATGAACTCAATCCACTTAGCATGACGCCTATTCAACTTGTCTTGGCTCTTAAGGTGTTTCAACGACTCATGATCCGTTCGTATCACAAACTCCTTAGGCCATAAATAATGTTGCCAATTTCCCAAAGCTCTAACAAGGGCGTACAACTCCAAATCATAAGTTGAGTAATTAAGAGTTGCCCCTTTGAGCTTTTCACTGAAATAAGCAACGGGCTTACCTTCTTGCATCAAAACAGCCCCGATGCCAACCTTACTAGCATCACACTCTACTTCAAACATCTTATCAAAATCGGGCAATTGCAATAAAGGCGCCGAGATGAGCGTAGCTTTCAAGGCCTCAAAAGCCCTAGCTTGCTCATCACCCCATTTAAAGGGTCCGTCTTTTCTAATTACCTCGGTTAAGGGGGCTGCTATGGAACTAAATCCTTTGACAAACCTCCTATAGAAGCTTGCTAACCCGTGGAAACTTCGGATTTCTCCAATAGTTTTAGGGGTCGGCCAACTTCGAATAGAGTCTATCTTGGAATCGTCCACTTCCACACCCCTCGAGCTCACGACAAAACCCAAGAATATAACCTTATCAACACCAAAAGAACACTTCTCCATGTTGGCATACAGCTTCTCCTTTCGGAGCACATCAAACACACATCTCAAATGCATTACATGATCATCAATAGATTTACTATATACCAACACATCATCAAAGTAAACCACCACAAATTTTCCAATATAAGGCTTCATTACATGATTCATTAGCCTCATAAAGGTGCTAGGAGCATTGGTAAGGCCGAAGGGCATGACCAGCCACTCATATAGACCGAATTTGGTCTTGAATGCGGTCTTCCACTTATCACCGGGTTGCATGCGAATTTGGTGATAGCCACTCCTAAGGTCCACTTTAGAAAACAAACAAGATCCGTGGAGCTCATCTAACATATCATCTAGTCTAGGGATTGGATGACGATACCTTATAGTGATTTTGTTGATGGCTCTACAATCGACGCACATACGCCAAGCTCCGTCCTTCTTTGGTACCAAAAGCACCGGAACAGCACACGGACTCATGCTTTCCTTGATGTATCCCTTGTTGAGCAGCTCCTCAACTTGTCTTTCAAGCTCCTTAGTGTCCATGGGATTGCTCCTATAGGCCGATTTGTTTGGAAGTTGTGATCCCGGCACCAAATCAATTTGGTGCTCAATTCCCCGAAGTGGGGGCAATCCTTGCGGAAGTTCTTGAGGAAATACATCTTCATACTCCTGCAACACATAAGAAATCAAAGGGGAAATGGAAGAATTAGTGGGGTTAGTATTAAAACAATGGGCCAAGAGTAGCATCGGCTTGCTTTCATCATGATCCACGAAGAGTTCTTTCCTCCTAGCCAACATCACCACATTTTCCATCTCCTTTGTCGTTGGGACAGCCTCAGATGTCCCGACTTCCTCACCTAAGGCACTCCCCCCCTTTTCTCCCTTCCCGGATTCCTTCCCCTTTCCCTTCAACTCCCTCATCTTTTGATGCCACTCGTTTACTTGGGAGGGTGAAAGAGGATGAAGTGTGACCTTTCGGCCATCCTTCTCAAGCGTATACCGGTTGGTCCTCCCATCGTGTTTAGTAGACCTATCATATTGCCATAGTCTACCTAACAATAAGTGACATGCTTGCATTGGGATCACGTCACAAAGTACCTCATCGTGGTAGTTTCCCACCTTAAACCGAATCACACATTGCCGTGTGACCCTTAATTCACCACAATCATTCAACCATTGTAGCTTGTAAGGACTAGTGTGTGGTGTAGTTGGTAGCTTCAAGAAATTTACCATAGCATGGCTCGCAACATTTGTACAACTACCACTATCAATCACCAAGGTGCACACATTCTCCTTTATAAGACACTTAGTATGGAATAGATTTTCTCTTTGACTCGGGTCACCTATCGCCTTACTAATCATGACACGTCTAACCACAAAGTTAGGAACCACACACTCCCCTTCTTGTGGATAAACATCTTCACTACCGTCTACTTCATCATCATTCGGCCCATTTTCAGCTCCCTCTCCATCTTGAGGCTCGGCCTCATCCTCCCCCCTTTCGGAATCCACCTCCTCACCAAGGTAGTACACCTTTCCTTCTCGTAGGATCACATTGCGCCGGTTCGGACATTCATTGGCCTTATGCCCCCAACCTTGGCACTTGAAGCATTGGAACCCCTTTGGGTTGGGATATTTGTGAGCCTCCGGTTTCGGGGGAAATTTAGGGACTGTTTTGGACTCGGGCAGCTTCGTAGGTGCGGGTTGGTCCTTGTTTTTGGTCCAACCCGAGGGAGTTGGTACCCTTGCCTTGAAGGATGATCTCTCCTTAAGTTCCCTTTCAATCTCAAGGGCCGCTTGGAATATACCGTCAATGGTTTCAAACCGGTGAAGGGTCAAATGAGTGGAGATCTCTTTGTTCAATCCGCACTTGAACCGGATGATGTCGTTGCTGATTTGCTCCCCACGATGATCAAGTTTCAACATGAGTTGTTGGAACTCGTCAAAGTAGGCCATTACACTCTTGCCTCCTTGCCGCAAGCCATATAACCTAGCAAGCAACTCATGACGATATCTCTCGGGAAGGTATCGTTGTCTCATCAAATACCTCAACCGATACCAAGGTGGTGGCTGTCCATCGACTAATTCATTACCAAATCGTTTAACATACTCCCACCAAGTGTTAGCATAGCCCTCGAGGTGAGCTATAGCGTAGCAACTCTTCTTTTCGTCCGAGATGTCATTAACTTGGAAAACTTTGTCACAAGCCGATTCCCAAGTCAAGTAGGCCTCGGGATCACTTTCACCCTTAAAGATGGGTAGGCTCAACTTGATGGTGTTGATGCCTACGTCTCTCTCTTGGTGTCGGTTTCCCCGATCTCCATACCCCCGGTATCTCCTAGGTTCTCCTCGACCCCCTCTTAACTCCTCCTCTGATACGGTTAGGACAGCCACACGGCCTTTCACACGAAGCCAAGCTCGGGAATTACAAAAACTCCAAGCTTTGTTCATGCAAATGGCCGTGTGTGAGTTGGTGATTGAACCAACCAAGGACTTAAACGTTTTTATGTGTGAAGAGGGGTCCTAATGTGTAATAAACTACTCTCCAAGGTTGGCACAAGAAGCAAGGGCGGATGAGTCATTTTACCCCTTTCCTTTTGTAGTATAAATAGAAAATGTGAGAGAGTTATTAGATAGTTTTTGAAATCTGATTTTGTAACCTAAAATATCACAACATTTTCTCTCTCTCTTCCACTCTTGGAGCCGCCTCCAACATCTCACAAGTAGAGGAATACTTGTGTTGTATCTTTGGCTAGAAACAAGGGTTTTGGGGTCTTTGAGTGCCTCTTGGTCCTTGTAAGAACTTGGTGTTTACATTCTCTAGACTTAGGGTCCTCTCTTGATGTTAGGGTTCTTAGTATCTTGAATGTTATATGTCAAGTTATCTATCTTTTCTTTATCTTGTTGTTGTTGTTGTTGTTAATTTTGTTATCTTTAAAGACTAGTGAAGCCGTGTGGGGCTACTTTCGATTCACTAGCATTCTTGTTCATCTATTTGCTCTCTTGTTGTGTGCTGAAAACTGAAAATGGAACTTGTTATTCTTGTGTTGTTGGACTGAAATCCGAACCTACTTGTAGCTCTTGGTGTTGTTGGTTTGATCTTGTATCATTTGGACAGCCACCACCTTGGTTTCGGTTGAGGTATTTGATGAGACAACGATACCTTCCCGAGAGATATCGTCATGAGTTGCTTGCTAGGTTATATGGCTTGCGGCAAGGGGGCAAGAGTGTGATGGCCTATTTTGACGAGTTCCAACAACTCATGTCGAAACTTGATCATCGTGGGGAGCAAATCAGTCATGACATCATCCGGTTCAAGTGTGGGTTGAACAAAGAGATCTCCACTCATTTGACCCTTCATCGGTTTGAAACCATCGACGGTATATTCCAAGCGTCCCTAGAGATTGAAAGGGAACTTAAGGAGAGATCATCCTTCAAGGCAAGGTTACAAGCTCCCTCGGGTTGGCCCAAAAACAAGGACCAACCCGCCCCTACGAAGCTGCCCGAGTCCAAAACAGTCCACTACGAGTCCAAAACAGTCCCTAAATTCCCTCCGAAACCGGAGGCTCACAAATATCCCAACCCAAAGGGATTCCAATGCTTCAAGTGCCAAGGTTGGGGGCATAAGGCCAATGAATGTCCTAACCGGCGCAATGTGATCCTACGAAAAGGGAAAATCTATTCCATACTAAGTGTCTTGTAAAGGGGAGTGTGTGCACCTTGGTGATTGATAGTGGTAGTTGTACGAATGTTGCGAGCCAAGCTATGGTAAATTTCTTGAAGCTGCCAACTACACCACACACTAGTCCTTACAAGCTACAATGGTTGAACGATTGTGGTGAATTAAGGGTCGCAAGGCAATGTGTGATTCGGTTTAAGGTAGGAAACTACCACGATGAAGTGCTTTGTGACGTGATCCCAATGCAAGCATGTCACTTGTTGTTAGGTAGACCATGGCAATATGATAGGTCTACTAAACACGATGGGAGGTCCAACCGGTATACGCTTGAGAAGGATGGCCGAAAGGTCACACTTCACCCTCTTTCACCCTCCCAAGTACATGAGTGGCATCAAAAGATGAGAGAGTTAAAAGGAAAGGGAAAGGAAACCGGGAAAGGAGAAAAGGGGGGGGATGCCGTAGGTGAGGAAGTAGGGCCATCCGAATCTGTCCCAACCACAAAGGAGATGGAAAACGTAGTGATGTTGGCTAGGAGGAAAGAACTCTTCGTGGACCATGATGAAAACAAGCCGATGTTACTGTTGGCCCATTGTTTTAATACTAACCCCACTAATTCTTCCATTTCCCCTTTGATTTCTTGTGCGTTGCAGGAGTATGAAGATGTATTTCCTCAAGAACTTCCGCAAGGATTGCCCCCACTTCGGGGAATTGAGCACCAAATTGATTTGGTGCCGGGTTCACAACTTCCAAACAAACCGGCCTATAGGAGCAATCCCATGGACACTAAGGAGCTTGAGAGGCAAGTTGAGGAGCTTCTCAACAAGGGATACATCAAGGAAAGCATGAGTCCGTGTGCTGTTCCGGTGCTTTTGGTACCAAAGAAAGACGGAACTTGGCGCATGTGCGTCGATTGTAGAGCCATCAACAAAATCACTATAAGGTATCGTCATCCAATTCCTAGACTAGATGATATGTTAGATGAGCTCCACGGATCTTGTTTGTTTTCTAAAGTGGACCTTAGGAGCGGCTATCACCAAATTCGCATGCAACCCGGTGATGAGTGGAAGACCGCATTCAAGACCAAATTCGGTCTATATGAGTGGCTGGTCATGCCCTTCGGCCTTACCAATGCTCCTAGCACATTTATGAGGCTAATGAATCATGTAATGAAGCCTTATATTGGAAAGTTTGTGGTGGTTTACTTTGATGATGTGTTGGTGTATAGTAAATCTATTAATGATCATGTAATGCATTTGAGATGTGTGTTTGATGTGCTCCGAAAGGAGAAGCTGTATGCCAACATGGAGAAGTGTTCTTTTGGTGTTGATAAAGTTATATTCTTGGGTTTTGTCGTGAGCTCACGGGGTGTGGAAGTGGACGATTCCAAGATAGACTCTATCCGAAGTTGGCCGACCCCTAAAACTATTGGAGAAATCCGAAGTTTCCACGGGTTGGCAAGCTTTTATAGGAGGTTTGTCAAAGGATTTAGTTCCATAGCAGCCCCCTTGACCGAGGTAATTAGAAAGGACGGACCCTTTAAATGGGGTGATGAGCAAGCTAGGGCTTTTGAGGCCTTGAAAGCTACGCTCATCTCAGCGCCTTTATTGCAATTGCCCGATTTTGATAAGATGTTTGAAATAGAGTGTGATGCTAGTAAAGTTGGTATCGGGGCTGTTTTGATGCAAGAAGGTAAGCCCGTTGCTTATTTCAGTGAAAAGCTCAAAGGGGCAACTCTTAATTACTCAACTTATGATTTGGAGTTGTACGCCCTTGTTAGAGCTTTGGGAAATTGGCAACATTATTTGTGGCCTAAGGAGTTTGTGATACGAACGGATCATGAGTCGTTGAAACACCTTAAGAGCCAAGACAAGTTGAATAGGCGTCATGCTAAGTGGATTGAGTTCATCGAGACTTTCCCTTATGTAATTCATTACAAAAGGGGAAAGGAAAATGTTGTTGCCGATGCCTTGTCTAGGAAGCATGTGCTTGTTGCTACCTTGTCTTCGAAATTGATGGGCTTTGAGAGCTTGCGGCTGTTGTATCCCGAGGATCCTACCTTTGCTCCTATTTTTAGGGAATGCGAAGAGTGGGGAAGGGACCGTTGGCTCAAGGAGAATAACCATTCCTCCTACTCTCGGTTCGATGGGTATTTGTTCAAAGGGAGGAGGTTGTGTGTTCCTTCTAGTTCTTGGAGGGAATTATTTGTAAGGGAGGCCCATGACGGAGGCCTCATGGGTCACTTTGGGGTAGACAAGACCCTCGGAATCTTAGAGGAGAACTTCTATTGGCCCAAAATGCGCAAAGACGTCACTAAAATTTGTAGTCAATGCGTGGCCTGCCGGAGTGCGAAATCTCGTCTCTTACCCCAAGGATTATACACCCCACTCCCTACTCCCCTTAGGCCTTGGTTGGACATCTCGATGGATTTTGTTTTGGGGCTGCCAAGGACTAGAAAGGGCCGAGATAGCATTTTTGTTATTGTTGATAGATTCTCTAAAATGGCTCATTTTATTCCATGTACTAAAACCGAAGATGCTAGTAGTGTAGCTTCATTATTTGTTGAACATGTTGTCAAGCTTCACGGGGTACCGAGGACTATTGTGAGCGATAGGGACTCCAAGTTCCTAAGCCTCTTTTGGAAGTCCATGTGGGGTAGGCTTGGAACGAAGTTACTTTTCTCCACGTCTTGCCACCCACAAACCGATGGCCAAACGGAGGTAGTAAATAGAACCTTAGGGTCTATGCTACGTTCTATGGTTAAAGGTAAACTGACTTCATGGGAAGATCACCTACCCTTAGTGGAATTTGCCTACAACCGGGTAATACATTCGAGCACGGGAATGACTCCCTTTGAATGTGTTTACGGCCTGAATCCCCTTACCCCTTTAGATCTCACTCCTTTGTCTAGTGATCTCATGACCAGCTTAGATGGAAACAAAAGAGCCGAGGCAATGAAGAAAATGCATGAGACGGTGCGGATCAAGCTTGAAAAGAAGAATCAAGAGATTGCCAAAAGGGCAAACAAAGGGAGAAGAAGGCTTGTGCTTGAACCCGGAGATTGGGTGTGGGTGCATCTTCGAAAAGACCGGTTTCCAGCTCATAGGAAGTCCAAATTGCTGCCAAGGGGTGATGGTCCTTTCCAAGTACTTGAGAGGATCAATGACAACGCCTACAAGATTGACCTTCCACCGGATTATCAAGTGCACAACACTTTCAACGTTGGTGATCTCTCCCTCGTGGATGCGGTTGAAGATGACCAAATGCTGAATTTGAGGCCAAATTCCTCTCAAGATGGAGAGGATGATACGGTTAGGACAGCCACACGGCCTTTCACACGAAGCCAAGCTCGGGAATTACAAAAAACTCCAAGCTTTGTTCATGCAAATGGCCGTGTGTGAGTTGGTGATTGAACCAACCAAGGACTTAAACGTTTTTATGTGTGAAGAGGGGTCCTAATGTGTAATAAACTACTCTCCAAGGTTGGCACAAGAAGCAAGGGCGGATGAGTCATTTTACCCCTTTCCTTTTGTAGTATAAATAGAAGATGTGAGAGAGTTATTAGATAGTTTTTGAAATCTGATTTTGTAACCTAAAATATCACAACATTTTCTCTCTCTCTTCCACTCTTGGAGCCGCCTCCAACATCTCACAAGTAGAGGAATACTTGTGTTGTATCTTTGGCTAGAAACAAGGGTTTTGGGGTCTTTGAGTGCCTCTTGGTCCTTGTAAGAACTTGGTGTTTACATTCTCTAGACTTAGGGTCCTCTCTTGATGTTAGGGTTCTTAGTATCTTGAATGTTATATGTCAAGTTATCTATCTTTTCTTTATCTTGTTGTTGTTGTTGTTGTTAATTTTGTTATCTTTAAAGACTAGTGAAGCCGTGTGGGGCTACTTTCGATTCACTAGCATTCTTGTTCATCTATTTGCTCTCTTGTTGTGTGCTGAAAACTGAAAATGGAACTTGTTATTCTTGTGTTGTTGGACTGAAATCCGAACCTACTTGTAGCTCTTGGTGTTGTTGGTTTGATCTTGTATCATCCTCCCTCATATAAGCATCATCAAAGACTCCATCTCCTTCATACTCCTCTCTACCGTATCCTTTAAAGTGGGCTGGTCGGCCTTGGCCGTTTTGATTCGGAGGATTTGGAATTTGTGGTCTTTGGTTTAAGGGAGCTTGGAATGGAGGGTTCGGATTTAGTGGAGGTACTTGGCGTCCAAATCCCCCTTGTGGAATTGGAGGGGCTTGGAAATGTAGTGGTCTAGTGGAGTCTCGGTTTGGAGGAAAATAGGTAGTTTGGCTTGCGGTATTTAGTGGAGCTTGGGGTGCATTTAGCATTTTGTGGACTGTTTCGGGGGTGATGGTTGCGGAGGAGGTTCTATCATGACCATTGGTAGATACATGTAGAGGAGTAGAAGGACGAGAGTTCCTTTGACTCTCCACTTGTTCTAATCTCCCACTAATAGTCGACACTTCCCCCTTTATTGCTGCCAAGTCCCCTCTCACGGCCCCAAATTCCGAATTCAACCTTTCAAGTGTCCGGGTAACGGCCTCAAGAGTGACCCTCATAGAATCAAGGGCATTAGTATCCACACTATGAGACGTAGTTCCTTCCATTGTCAAGATATTATCCGCCTTAGTTCACCACAAGTTCGTGTTCCACAAGTGTTGTATAATTGGCTAGTAACCGTGAAAATTTTAAGGTATGAGTAAACTCTTATCCGGAATGGATTCTTGTTTGAAGACTCAAAGAATTCTTGTCGGACTAGAGTCAAAAATTAGCAACTCATTCAAACGAATAAAAGCACTCAAATAAACGTTGACACGAACAAACGGCTCAAGTATCTAATTGACAACTTAGTAGGAATGTACTAGTTTGTTAATTAGTTCTAGGACCAAGTAAGGGAAACCAAGGATCAACAATTAGCAACCAAAGAATATCCTAAGTTGAGCTTATAGTGACGTGGCAGCATGCAATGGTCCCACACGTCTCTTTTTTTTTTTTTTTTTTTTTTTCAATATTCACACAACTTGTTATAGTTTTCAAAGTGTTTTTTGGTGGGAAAATAAAATCTTGTAATATTTCACCCTTTTCAAACTCAAGAAAGGGATGTTTGGTAGACTAATCCCACAAAACAAGGCTCCTTGAATTAGGGAAAAGTGATTGACAAGACTACAAGGTGATGGATGCAAGTCTTTCACAACAACTTTATAGCTTTTCTTACAAATTGAGCACACACAAGATGAACAAGATGAACAAGTTCAAAAGATGAACACCTCAACAATCTTCTTCAACTTCTTTAGCACATAAACACAACATCCACCGATTTTTATTTTCTTTTGGTCATCAACAACATACAACTTTCGGCCACTTCAAGTCACTACACAAAGTTCAAGTTTTCAAGCTCAACTTTCGGATCTAGACACCTTAGTGTTGGTGAGAAAGAAACCAACACTAGGAACTCACTAAACAAGAAAAATTAACACTTAGATCTAGACATGCAACATCATTTTCGGATTCCACCTTTAAAGGACTGATTTTCAGAATTTCCCTTTTGGTGTTGTTTGTTTAAGCCGTGTACTAGCCCAAGATGGGTTATGTTGGAACACAACCGGTCAAGCTTTGATACCAAATGATACAAGATCAAACCAACAACACCAAGAACTACAAGTTGGTTCGAATTTCAGTCCAACAACACAAGAGCAACAAGCTTAAATTTCAGTTTTTTTTCAGCTCAACAACACGAAAACAACAAGATGAACAACAATGCTAGTGAATCGAAAATAGCCCCACACGGCTTCACTAGACTTTAAGATAACAAAATCAACAACAACAACAAGCTAAAGAAAAGATAGATAACTTGACATATAACATTCAAGATACTAAGAACCCTAACATCAAGAGAGGACCCTAAGTCTAATGAATGTAAACACCAAGTTCTTACGAGGACCAAGAGGCACTCAAAGACCTCAAAACCCTTGTTTCTAGCCAAAGAGACAACACAAGTATCCCTCTACTTGTGAGATATTGGTGGCGGCTCCAAGAGTGGAAAAGAGAGAGAGAAATGTTTAGTGCTTAGGTTACAAAAATCAGATTTCAAAAAGTGAAGTCTAACTCTCTAACATGTTCTATTTATACTACAAACAAAAGGGGCAAAATGCCATCCGCCCTTGCTTCATGTGCCATCCTTGAAGAGTAGTTTATTACACCTTAGGACCCCTCTTCACACATAAAAGCGTTTAGGTCCTTGGTTGGTTCAATCACCAACTCACACACGGCTATTTGCATGAACAAAGCTTGGAGTTTTTGTAATTCCCGAGCTTGGCTTCGTGTGAAAGGCCGTGTACGTGTGGAGGCTGTCCCAACCGTATCATCCTCTCCATCTTGAGAGGAATTTGACCTCAAATTCAGCATTTGGTCATCTTCAACCGCATCAACGAGGGAGAGATCACCAACGTTGAATGTGTTGTGCACTTGATATTCCGGTGGAAGGTCGATCTTGTAGGCGTTGTCATTGATTCTCTCAAGTACTTGGAAAGGACCATCACCCCTTGGCAGCAACTTGGACTTCCTTTGAGCTGGAAACCGATCCTTTCGAAGATGCACCCACACCCAATCTCCGGGTTCAAGCACAAGTCTTCTTCTCCCTTTGTTTACCCTTTTTGCAACCTCTTGGTTCTTCTTTTCAAGCTTGAGCCGCACCGTCTCATGCATTTTCTTCATTGCTTCGGCTCTTTTATTTCCATCTAAGCTGGTCATGAGATCACTAGACAAAGGAGTGAGATCTAAAGGGGTAAGGGGATTTAGGCCGTAAACACATTCAAAGGGAGTCATTCCCGTGCTCGAATGTATTACCCGGTTGTATGCAAACTCCACCAAGGGTAGGTGATCTTCCCATGAAGTCAGTTTACCTTTAACCATAGAACGTAGCATAGACCCTAAGGTTCTATTTACTACCTCCGTTTGGCCATCGGTTTGTGGGTGGCAAGACGTGGAGAAAAGTAACTTCGTTCCAAGCCTACCCCACATGGACTTCCAAAAGAGACTTAGGAACTTGGAGTCCCTATCGCTCACAATAGTCCTCGGTACCCCGTGAAGCTTTACAACATGTTCAACAAATAATGAAGCTACACTACGAGCATCCTCGGTTTTAGCACATGGAATAAAATGAGCCATTTTAGAGAATCTATCAACAATAACAAAAATGCTATCTCGGCCCTTTCTAGTCCTTGGCATCCCCAAAACAAAATCCATCGAAATGTCCAACCAAGGTCTAAGGGGAGTAGGGAGTGGGGTGTACAATCCTTGAGGTAGGAGACGAGATTTCGCACTCCGGCAGGCCACGCATTGACTACAAATTTTAGTGACGTCTTTGCGCATTTTTGGCCAATAGAAGTTCTCCTCTAAGATTCCGAGGGTCTTGTCTACCCCAAAGTGCCCCATGAGGCCTCCGTCATGGGCCTCCCTCACAAATAATTCCCTCCAAGAACTAGAAGGAACACACAACCGCCTCCCTTTGAACAAATACCCATCGAACCGAGAGTAGGAGGAATGGTCACTCTCCTTAAGCCAACGGTCCCTTCCCCACTCTTCGCATTCCCTAAAGATAGGAGCAAATGTAGGATCCTCGGGATACAACAACCGCAAACTCTCAAAACCCATCAATTTCGAAGACAAGGTAGCAACAAGCACATGCTTCCTAGACAAGGCATCGGCAACAACATTTTCCTTTCCCCTTTTATAATGAATTACATAAGGGAAAGTCTCGATGAACTCAATCCACTTAGCATGACGCCTATTCAACTTGTCTTGGCTCTTAAGGTGTTTCAACGACTCATGATCCGTTCGTATCACAAACTCCTTAGGCCACAAATAATGTTGCCAATTTCCCAAAGCTCTAACAAGGGCGTACAACTCCAAATCATAAGTTGAGTAATTAAGAGTTGCCCCTTTGAGCTTTTCACTGAAATAAGCAACGGGCTTACCTTCTTGCATCAAAACAGCCCCGATGCCAACCTTACTAGCATCACACTCTACTTCAAACATCTTATCAAAATCGGGCAATTGCAATAAAGGCGCCGAGATGAGCGTAGCTTTCAAGGCCTCAAAAGCCCTAGCTTGCTCATCACCCCATTTAAAGGGTCCGTCTTTTCTAATTACCTCGGTTAAGGGGGCTGCTATGGAACTAAATCCTTTGACAAACCTCCTATAGAAGCTTGCCAACCCGTGGAAACTTCGGATTTCTCCAATAGTTTTAGGGGTCGGCCAACTTCGAATAGAGTCTATCTTGGAATCGTCCACTTCCACACCCCTCGAGCTCACGACAAAACCCAAGAATATAACCTTATCAACACCAAAAGAACACTTCTCCATGTTGGCATACAGCTTCTCCTTTCGGAGCACATCAAACACACATCTCAAATGCATTACATGATCATCAATAGATTTACTATATACCAACACATCATCAAAGTAAACCACCACAAATTTTCCAATATAAGGCTTCATTACATGATTCATTAGCCTCATAAAGGTGCTAGGAGCATTGGTAAGGCCGAAGGGCATGACCAGCCACTCATATAGACCGAATTTGGTCTTGAATGCGGTCTTCCACTCATCACCGTGTTGCATGCGAATTTGGTGATAGCCACTCCTAAGGTCCACTTTAGAAAACAAACAAGATCCGTGGAGCTCATCTAACATATCATCTAGTCTAGGGATTGGATGACGATACCTTATAGTGATTTTGTTGATGGCTCTACAATCGACGCACATACGCCAAGCTCCGTCCTTCTTTGGTACCAAAAGCACCGGAACAGCACACGGACTCATGCTTTCCTTGATGTATCCCTTGTTGAGCAGCTCCTCAACTTGTCTTTCAAGCTCCTTAGTGTCCATGGGATTGCTCCTATAGGCCGGTTTGTTTGGAAGTTGTGATCCCGGCACCAAATCAATTTGGTGCTCAATTCCCCGAAGTGGGGGCAATCCTTGCGGAAGTTCTTGAGGAAATACATCTTCATACTCCTGCAACACATAAGAAATCAAAGGGGAAATGGAAGAATTAGTGGGGTTAGTATTAAAACAATGGGCCAAGAGTAGCATCGGCTTGCTTTCATCATGATCCACGAAGAGTTCTTTCCTCCTAGCCAACATCACCACATTTTCCATCTCCTTTGTCGTTGGGACAGCCTCAGATGTCCCGACTTCCTCACCTAAGGCACTCCCCCCCTTTTCTCCCTTCCCGGATTCCTTCCCCTTTCCCTTCAACTCCCTCATCTTTTGATGCCACTCGTTTACTTGGGAGGGTGAAAGAGGATGAAGTGTGACCTTTCGGCCATCCTTCTCAAGCGTATACCGGTTGGTCCTCCCATCGTGTTTAGTAGACCTATCATATTGCCATGGTCTACCTAACAATAAGTGACATGCTTGCATTGGGATCACGTCACAAAGTACCTCATCGTGGTAGTTTCCCACCTTAAACCGAATCACACATTGTCGTGTGACCCTTAATTCACCACAATCATTCAACCATTGTAGCTTGTAAGGACTAGTGTGTGGTGTAGTTGGTAGCTTCAAGAAATTTACCATAGCATGGCTCGCAACATTTGTACAACTACCACTATCAATCACCAAGGTGCACACATTCTCCTTTATAAGACACTTAGTATGGAATAGATTTTCTCTTTGACTCGGGTCACCTATCGCCTTACTAATCATGACACGTCTAACCACAAAGTTAGGAACCACACACTCCCCTTCTTGTGGATAAACATCTTCACTACCGTCTACTTCATCATCATTCGGCCCATTTTCAGCTCCCTCTCCATCTTGAGGCTCGGCCTCATCCTCCCCCCTTTCGGAATCCACCTCCTCACCAAGGTAGTACACCTTTTCTTCTCGTAGGATCACATTGCGCCGGTTCGGACATTCATTGGCCTTATGCCCCCAACCTTGGCACTTGAAGCATTGGAACCCCTTTGGGTTGGGATATTTGTGAGCCTCCGGTTTTGGGGGAAATTTAGGGACTGTTTTGGACTCGGGCAGCTTCGTAGGTGCGGGTTGGTCCTTGTTTTTGGTCCAACCCGAGGGAGTTGGTACCCTTGCCTTGAAGGATGATCTCTCCTTAAGTTCATGTGCCATCCTTGAAGAGTAGTTTATTACACCTTAGGACCCCTCTTCACACATAAAAACGTTTAGGTCCTTGGTTGGTTCAATCACCAACTCACACACGGCCATTTGCATGAACAAAGCTTGGAGTTTTTGTAATTCCCGAGCTTGGCTTCGTGTGAAAGGCCGTGTACGTGTGGAGGCTGTCCCAACCGTATCAAGCTATTTATACACAATGAGTGACTTCATATTTGTACTAGCTCCTAAATCACACAATGCTCGTGAGAAATTCAGTGACTCAATATTGTAAGGAATAATGAAATCTCCAGGATTTCTTTTTTCTTAACCAAAGATAAAAAAACAATAGAACTACAATGGTACATATTATCAGTGATCTTAAAACTCACCATCCATTTCTTTATCACTAAGTCCTTTATGGACTTTGCATAAATGGGCATCTAATCTAATGCTTCTAAAAGAGGGATATCCACAGACAATTCTTTCAACATAGAAAAGAATTTTTTATATTTCCCTTCTTCTTGATTCTTCTTTAGTCTTTGAGGAAAAGGTGGGGGAGGTTGTGAAATTGTCTTTAATACTAGTTTGACCTCCTTACCCTTTTCTATCTTAGTATTAGCTCTTTTCTCAAAACCCATCAATTTTTGTGACGTCTCAGTATTATTCACCAACTTTTTAGTTTCTACTTCGAGTGCATCTTCAATATTAATAGTATCATTTCTCACCTTATCACTACCGCCATAGGAGGATCAATAGTAGCCTTACCACTCCAAGTTATAATGGCTAAATAGTGACTGTTATTCTTTAAATTTTGCATAATATTACTTGGAATAATGCTGATTCAATGTAACCGACATTTGAACAAAATGGTGCTCTAGTTGCATAATCGTAATAGCATACAATTTTACCAATTGGCTCAGTCCTAAAATATCTGACTTAATCTTCTTAAGGCAACTTTCTTGATTCTCTAAACCCTTAATTAGATTTTCAAGTAAACTTTCATCATCAAATTAGAATCACAATTACCTGGCAGAACATACACATCACTCTTCTCCTTATAGTCATCATTTTGCCTCCAATTATCATCTCTCTTTCAACTCTGATCTCTATACCTCCTGTCCCCATAATAGTTCCAACCTTGATTACCTTGACTCGAGTTCCAAAAGTCCTAATTGGACCCTTATCCCTTTGGCTCAAAAATCCGCCAGTTCTCTACCCAAGTACTTAGCCTTCTAGAGTGAGACTCATCATGTCTAGCCAACTTACCTTGTGTGCCCACTTCTTTCACTTTCTCAACATTCATAGTTGCAAATTGCTGGGTAAGTAACCAATTCTCAATCCTCAGTTGTGTAACTTGTTTAGCCACTGTATCATCTAGGGATTTTTGCTAACTAGAAGAACATATAACATAAGTATTGACTCCTTTTTCTGCCTCTTAAGTATGCCACCCTTGGTCGGTATTAGAGACCCTATTTAAGATCTCCATAGCTAGCTCCCACCAAAGGCTCATAAAATCCCCACAAATAATAGTATCAACAACAACTTTGGTATTTGCATTCAGGACTCTATAGAATATGATACGGTTGGGGCAGCCTCCACAGGTACACGGCCTTTCACACGAAGCCAAGCTCGGGAATTACAAGAACTCCAAGCTTTGTTCATGCAAATGGCCGTGTGTGAGTTGGTGATTGAACCAACCAAGGACCTAAACGTTTTTATGTGTGAAGAGAGGTCTTAATGTGTAATAAACTACTCTTCAAGGTTGGCACAAGAAGCAAGGGCGGATGGGTCATTTTACCCCTTTTGTTTGGAGAGTTATTCCTTAGTTTTTGAATGCTGATTTTGTAACCTAAAAACACTAAACATTTCGTCTCTCTTCCACTCTTAGAAGCCGTCCCTATTATCTCACAAGTAGAGGGATACTTGTGTTGTCTCTTTGGCTAGAAACAAGGGTTTTGAGGTCGTTGAGTGCCTCTTGGTCCTCGTAAGAACTTGGTGTTTATATTCATTAGACTTAGGGTCCTCTCTTGATGTAGGGTTCTTAGTTTCTTGAATGTTATATGTCAAGTTATCTATCTTTCTTTATCTTGTTGTTGTTGTTGATTTTGTTATCTTAAAGTCTAGTGAAGCCGTGTGGGGCTCTTTTCGATTCACTAGCATTGTTATCTATCTTGTTGTTCTTGTGTTGTTGGACTGAAAAACCGAAACTTAAACTTGTTGTTCTTGTGTTGTTGGACTGAAATCCGAGCCTACTTGAAGCTCTTGGTGTTGTTGGTTTGATTTCGTATCATTTGGTATCAAAGCGAGACCGGTTGTGTTCCAACATAACCCATCTTGGGCTAGTTCACGGCTTAAACAAACAACACCAAAAAGAAATTCTGAAAATCTGTCCATTAAAAGTTGAAACCGAGAATGATGTTGTATGTTTAGATCTAGGTGTTATTTTGCTTGTTTAGTGAGTTTCTAGTGTTGGTTTCTTTCTCACCAACACTAAGGTGTCTAGATCCAAAAGTTGAGCTTGAAAACTTGAACATTGTTGTAGTGACTTGAAGTGGCCGAAAGTTGTGTGTTGTTGATAACCAAAAGAAAAATCGGTGGTTGTGTGTTTATGTGCTAAAGAAGTTGATGAAGTTTGTTGAGGTGTTCATCTTTTGAACTTGTTCATCTTGTTCATCTTGTTGTGTGCTCAAGTTGTAAGACAAGCTATAAAGTTGTTGTGAAAGACTTGCACCCATCACCTTCTAGTCTTGTCAATCACTTTTCCCTAATTCAAGGAGCCTTGTTTTGTGGGATTAGTCAACCAAACCTCACTTTCTTGAGTTTGAAAAGGGTGAAATACTACAAGATTTTATTTTTCCCACCAAAAACACTTTGCAAACTATAACAAGTTGTGTGAATATTAACAAAAAAAAAAAAGGAGAAGAAGAACGTGTGGAACCATTGCATGCTGCCACGTCACTATAAGCTCAACTTAGGATATTCTTTGGTTGCTAATTGTTGATCCTTGGTTTCCCTTACTTGGTCCTAGAACTAATTAACAAACTAGTGCATTCCTACTAGGTTGTCAACTAGTTCCTTGAACCGTTTGTTCGTGTCAACGATTATTTGAGTACTTTTATTCGTTTGAATGAATTGCTGATTTTTGACTCTAGTCCGGCAAGAATTCTTTGAGTCTTCAAACAAGAATCCATTCCGGATAAGAGCTTACTCATACCTTAAAAATTTCACGGTTACTAGCCAATTATACAACACTTGTGGAACACGAACTTGTGGTGAACTAAAGCGGATAATACCTTGACAATGGAAGGAGCTACGTCTCATAATGTGGATACTAATGCCCTTGATTCTGTGAGGGTCACTCTTGAGGCCGTTACCCGGACACTTGAAAGGTTGAATTCGGAATTTGGGGCCGTGAGAGGGGACTTGGCAGCAATAAAGGGGGAAGTGTCGACTATTAGTGGGAGATTAGAACAAGTGGAGAGTCAAAGGAACTCTCGTCCTTCTACTCCTCTACATGTATCTACCAATGGTCATGATAGGACCTCCTCCGCAACCATCACCCCCGAAACAGTCCACCAAATGCTAAATGCACCCCAAGCTCCACTAAATACCGCAAGCCAAACTACCTATTTTCCTCCAAACCGAGACCCCACTAGACCACTACATTTCCAAGCTCCTCCTATTCCACAAGAGGGATTTGGACGCCAAGTACCTCCACTAAATCCGAACACTCCATTCCAAGCTCCATTAACCCAAAGACCGCAAATTCCAAATCCTCCGAATCAAAACGGCCAAGGCCGACCAACCCACTTTGAAGGATACGGTAGAGAGGAGTATGAAGGAGATGGAGCCTTTGATGATGCTTATCTGAGGGAGGAGGAGTTAAGAGGGGGTCGAGGAGAACCTAGGAGATACCGGGGGTATGGAGATAGGGGAAACCGACACCAAGAGAGAGTCGTAGGCATCAACACCATCAAGTTGAGCCTACCCATCTTTAAGGGTGAAAGTGACCCCGAGACCTACTTAACTTAGGAATCAGCTTGTGACAAAGTTTTCCAAGTTAATGACATCTCAGAAGAAAAGAAGAGTTGCTACGCTATAGCTCACCTCGAGGGCTATGCTAACACTTGGTGGGAGTATGTTAAACGATTTGATAATGAATTAGTTGATGGGCAGCCACCACCTTGGTATCAGTTGAGGTATTTGATGAGACAACGATACCTTCCCGAGAGATATCGTCATGAGTTGCTTGCTAGATTATATGGCTTGCGGCAAGGAGGCAAGAGTGTGATGGCCTATTTTGACGAGTTCCAACAACTCATGTTGAAACTTGATCATCGTGGGGAGAAAATCAGTCACGACATCATCCGGTTCAAGTGTGGGTTGAACAAAGAGATCTCCACTCATTTGACCCTTCACCGGTTTGAAACCATTGACGGTATATTCCAAGCGGCCCTTGAGATTGAAAGGGAACTTAAGGAGAGATCATCCTTCAATGCAAGGGTACAAACCCCCTCGGGTTGGCCCAAAAACAAGGACCAACCCGCCCCTACGAAGCTGCCCGAGTCCAAAACAGTCCCTAAATTCCCTCCGAAACTGGAGGCTCACAAGTATCCCAACCCAAAGGGGTTCCAATGCTTCAAGTGCCAAGGTTGGGGGCATAAGGCCAATGAATGTCCGAACCAGCGCAATGTGATCCTACGAGAAGGGAAAGTATACTACCTTGGTGAGGAGGTGGTTTCCGAAAGGGGGGAGGATGAGGCCGAGCCTCAAGATGGAGAGGGAGCTGAAAATGGGCCGAATGATGATGAAGTAGATGGTAGTGAAGATGTCTATCCACAAGAAGGGGAGTGTGTGGTTCCAAACTTTGTGGTTAGACGTGTCATGATTAGTAAGGCGATAGATGACCCGAGTCAAAGGGAAAATCTATTCCATACTAAGTGTCTTGTAAAGGGGAGTGTGTGCACCTTGGTGATTGATAGTGGTAGTTGTACAAATGTTGCGAGCCATGCTATGGTAAATTTCTTGAAGCTACCAACTACACTACACACTAGTCCTTACAAGCTACAATGGTTGAACGATTGTGGTGAATTAAAGGTCATAAGGCAATGTGTGATTCGGTTTAAGGTGGGAAACTACCACGATGAAGTGCTTTGTGACGTAATCCCAATGCAAGCATGTCACTTGTTGTTAGGTAGACCATGGCAATATGATAGGTCTACTAAACACGATGGGAGGTCCAACTGGTATACGCTTGAGAAGGATGGCCGAAAGGTCACACTTCATCCTCTTTCACCCTCCCAAGTAAATGAGTGGCATCAAAAGATGAGAGAGTTGAAGGGAAAGGGGAAGGAATCCAGAAAGGGAGAAAAGGGGGGGGATGCCGTAGGTGAGGAAGTAGGGACATCCGAGGCTGTCCCAAAGACAAGGGAGATGGAAAACGTAGTGATGTTGGCTAGGAGGAAAGAACTCTTCGTGGACCATGATGAAAACAAGCCGATGTTACTTTTGACCCATTGTTTTAATACTAACCCCACTAATTCTTCCATTTCCCCTTTGATTTCTTGTGTGTTGCAGGAGTATGAAGATGTATTTCCTCAAGAACTTCCGCAAGGATTGCCCCCACTTCAGGGAATTGAGCACCAAATTGATTTGGTGTCGGGTTCACAACTTCCAAACAAACCGGCCTATAGGAGCAATCCCATGGACACTAAGGAGCTTGAAAGACAAGTTGAGGAGCTTCTCAACAAGGGATACATCAAGGAAAGCATGAGTCCGTGTGTTGTTCCGGTGCTTTTGGTACTGAAGAAGGACGGAACTTGGCGCATGTGCGTCGATTGTAGAGCCATCAACAAAATCACTATAAGGTATCGCCATCCAATCCCTAGACTAGATGATATGTGATACGGGACAAATGGCCTTCTTATCTTTTGATGACATTTTTGGAGGCCAACACATAGAGACTCAAGACTTGGTCACCTCGAGGAAACAAGAACATGCATGGAGGACCCGTTTTGAGCATAACTTAAAGCAATCTCGCATGTGGAAGATTGCTTGGAGAATTTAAGGTTGAGGACTCACGGTTTTGGGCCTTAATTAAGGGTATTTTGGACATTACACATGGTGGATTTACACCCCATGGCCGCCCCTCTCATTAAGGGCAAAGTAGTCTTTTGTCTTCATTTGTAATATAGTATAAATAGGCCCCTTAGTCTTATTTCTCATCAGATTTTTGATAATGAAGAATTGAAAGAAATATCTTCTCTCTTTTGAGAGTGTACACACTTAGTGGTAGGACTTGGAAAAGTCATCTTTAAGCATAGGGCTTGGAAAAGCCAATATTGATCTTTGTTTGGAAACGGTAGATCTTGAGGCGAGTTCATTCCCTTGGTGGTCACCGTAAGAGTGTGGTGTTGCTATCGTAAGTTCTAGGGGTCTTTAGATTTAATATATCTTTGGGTTCTTGGGTCTTATGGTAGTTTATGTCTCACTATCTATCTTTATTTTTCTTGCAAATCGTGGACTGTTTTGGGGTCTTTGTTGAATCCGAAACTTGTGTTATTGTTGTTCATCTTGTTCATCACGTTTTGTGGCTGTTTTGGGTGTCAAATACACCATTGTTATCTCGTATTGTTGTTGTTGTAGTGAATCCGAGAGTGGTCTCCATCTTGGTCCTCAAATCCTTAAGATTAGTGGACTGTTTTTGGAGTGTGTGTGGACTGTTTTGAGACAATTCTTGTGTTCCTTGGAATTCTTGTATCATTTGGTATCAAAGCCATCTTTGATTTTGTTCTAACAAGATCAATCTTGGGCTTGAGACTTGAAAACTACAAAAAAAAAAAAAGTTGAAATCTGAAAATTTCAGAAAATTGCAATCTGTCCATTGTTGTTGTCTTGGCCGAAATTGTGTTCTTGTGGTGTTCTTGGCCGAGATTTGTTCTTGAGTCTAGGTCTAGGAGTATTTTACTTGTCTTGTGTGTTTGTAGTGTTAGTTTTGTTCCTCACTAACACTTTGAGTCGATCCAAACTTGAGCTTGAATTGTTAATGTTATTGTTGTGAACAAGTGTGGCCGATTGGATGTTGTTGTTGTTCTAGCCTTGACCGAGTTGAAGGCCTTGTGTTGTGGTGGTGTTGTAGATCTTGAAAGGTTGTTGTTGTATTCTTGTTGTTCATCACACCTTTCACCATTTGTAAAATCGAAAACACAACACAAAGGGGACTTAGTCGATTGTTGTTGCTATCCTTGTGGTCTTAGCCGTGAGATTGTTGACCTTGTTGTGGTGAACTGTTTTGGCCTTGTGGTTTTCATCTTGTTGTTGTTATAAGCTTGGCCACGTGATATTGTTGTTAATTGGTGGATTGAAAACCATTTTTGTTGAAGTTGTGGTTGTCTTGGCCAAGTGTTGGAGGTATTGTTATTGTGGATTGGAGTTGGCCGTGTGAAAAATTGTTGGTGTTCTTGAGGATTATTGTTGTAGTTCTTGTTGTTGTTGTTGTTGTTCTTGATGTTCATCACCACCTTCATATATTGTTGAAGATAAAGTGAATGCTAAATCCAAAAAGTTGAAGGAAAAAAGTGTATTATTTGTTAGTCTTGAAAGACACTACAACCAACAAAGACCTATCAATCAAGTCTCAACCACTTTCCAACACTTTTCCATGATTTACGGATCCATGTTTTAAGGAGAAGTACAATAAAGTCAAGTCTTGAAAACTTGAAATTGAAAAGGGCTCCAAGACTTGTTTGAATTTCCCCCCCCCCCCCCCTTAAACAAATTCCACCAAAGTCCAAATTGAAAAAAAAATTGGCCAAGACTTGAAATTGGACAACAAAAGTTGTGTGGGACCGAAACCAATACGTGACTGCCATGTCATCACTGCTACTGTTCACGCAATATTTTCGAGCTCAAAATTTTAGATTCTTAGTTTCATCTTATTGTTTCATTAGTTTCATGTCTTGATTCTAGAATTAATTAACAACTAGTAATCACCTACTTAGTTGTAGATTAATTATTGAATCCGTTTCTTCGTGTCTTCGTTGTTTGTGTGCTTTTCTCATTTTTAACTCGTAGTAACTTCTTTGTTTCAAGTTCGTAAGTGAATTTTATTTTTGTGTCTTGAGTCGATCAAACAAGAATCTATTCTGGCCGCCAAGTAGAATTGACATCCTATTGACTACCGGAGTATAAGCAACTTTCAATATTCGCCGTTCCAATTGTGAGGATCACAAAGGTGAGTGTATACGAGTGTTGGTGAGGAGCTTTACTACTAATCTTGTTTGTTCATTTTGTAGGTTTAAAGGGTGATATAAGGGGAACATGTCTTCGATAGCCGGGGATTATTGTGACTACAACATGGGAGACTATGATTGTAGTGAAGGGTTTTATGGCTACGAAGTTGAGGGAGATTGCGGAGGCTATGAAAATAGCCATGATCGAGACTTGGGCAGATTTGAAAGTTACTGTTTTAAGGGAGAAAATGAGGTGAATGAAGTGCCTAGTGCTTATGGTAACTTTGGAGATGATGTAGGACCTCGTGATGGATCTTATGATGATGTTGGGGCATGTGAGGAGTCTTACACTTCTTACTCCGAACCTAGATTTGGTGTTAGGTATAACCCTTTTGTTTGCAAAGCCTATGAGAGCTATGATGAGGGTACACGTGAGGAGTATGAAGATCCATATTCTCCACCTTGTAGTACTTCTTATCAAAGTCGATATAGTGTGAATGGTTATACTAGCTCTAGTGGAGGTTGTCCAATGAGAAGAAGAGGATATGCATCTCCAAAACTAAGGGGTACTCGTATGCCTTACAATGTAGATCCAAGAAGGAGTGTACACTCCGGAAAGGTGACTATTTGTGGGATACCGGGCTGCCTTATGGTGTTGAATGATAGGTACTATGGAAACTACATTCTTCCGTCCATGGTTGATTACTTGGGGTTATTGCGAGAGCCTTTACTTGTTCCATACTACTTGGGCGAGTTCAAGGTTACCGAGAGGGTAAAAGTTGTCTTCTCCCAATTTAATTACCATGAGGAAGTGTGGTGTGATGTTTTTCCCATAACCTATGGTCATGTGAGCTTGGGCGCCGATTGGTTTGCACAACATAAAGTTCCAAATATGCAAAATTGGCCTAATATTGTAAGAGACCGATGGGGAAATTGCCTCGAGACGTACATTCTGCCCGGGCCGCAAAAAGAAGTTCCTACCTACTCCAATTCAAATTATTATGAGAGACAAAAGATTGAGAGGAGTAAGGGAGTGAAAGGTGGTAATCCGAGAGTGGAAAAAGGAGAGATTGTGTTGAGCGAAGTGAGGGGATTACCACCAAACCGTGCTAACTTTGGTTGTCCTTCTATTTTTATGGACATTTGTGTAGGTACCAACATGGCAAGCGAATGCGACCAATGTCAAAAGGAAGTTGCTGCCCAAGGTTATGGAGGACCTTCACCTCACGGCAAGAAAGAGTCCACTCAAGATCTTCAAGGTAAAATAGCTAACTCTTACACTTTAATGCATGTGAATGATAATTGTATGACTAGTAGTCCATTGAGTGTGAGTAGTAGCTTACTTATTTATGAGTCTAATGATTCCTTGCCTCTTATTGATGATGTACATATTGTGAGTGTGGATACACTAGTTGATCCTATTGATGACGAAATTGACTCCTCTTGTGAGATCAATTTATGTCCACCTAGTGTTGAAGCCTATATGTTGAATGGAAGTACCTCGTCTTGTGTAATGGGTGTTGATCAACTTGTTCGTGAAAACTGTCCACCACTTGAGTATGTGTGTGATGTGCTTAATAGGACTCAAGTGAGTGAAATATTTGAAAATGTTGGTCAACAAAGTGAGAATGAACCCGAGAGCTCTTCTTGGGGTAATATTGTGTTTGAAACATCCTTGAAACTTGATATTGATCATTTAGAGAGTGAGGAACTTTCTTGTTCCAAATCTGTCCGTGAGGTAGATCACACTCTTTTTAGGTATAATGTCTTGTTTGAAGATGATTTAAACACTCCTAATGAACCTAGTGGAGAACTTGACGGTATAGCTTGCCTTGGAAGCTATAGCCTATATGCTAACCCACTATGGTGTGACAACATTCCTCCTAAAGAGGGAAATCTCTTCTTGGAAGATGAGAGTACTCTTAAGGGTAAGGAATGTGTAGTTGTGGAAGCTACTTCTTCTTCTACTTTGTGTGATTTCATTGTTGAGAGTACTCATGGTGATTATTGGGAAACTAGTAGTGAGTACACACATGAGAGCACCTTAGTAGAAGTCGATTTGAGTGATACCTTTCTCTACTCTCTATTTGATTTGGATGATATGTATGTTATTGTAGAGAGTATGTCATTTAGTTTAGGTGTAGACCACGGGAAAGGTAAGTGTTGTCGAGACCCGTGTCTATGGCCACTTTTCCCATTTGACCCCGGTGCCAAATTTAGAAATGGTGATGTTGGTTCACCAAACTTGTTGCTTGGCCAACATGACAAGCAAAGTATTACTTTTGATGTATCCTATAACCAAATCCTTTGTACATCTTTTATTGAGTTTTTAATATTCCTTTCAAAGGATTCTTGGTTATATTGCAAATATGTGCAACCTTGGCATGTTGAGATGATTTGTTATGCTAACCCTAACCCTCATGCCATGAGGAATTTGTATTTGTTTGTCCTCTCTTCGGTTTTGCAAGGCTTGGATTCGAGGTCGAATCCTTTTCAAGAAGGGGAGGATGATACGGGACAAATGGCCTTCTTATCTTTTGATGACATTTTTGGAGGCCAACACATAGAGACTCAAGACTTGGTCACCTCGAGGAAACAAGAACATGCATGGAGGACCCGTTTTGAGCATAACTTAAAGCAATCTCGCATGTGGAAGATTGCTTGGAGAATTTAAGGTTGAGGACTCACGGTTTTGGGCCTTAATTAAGGGTATTTTGGACATTACACATGGTGGATTTACACCCCATGGCCGCCCCTCTCATTAAGGGCAAAGTAGTCTTTTGTCTTCATTTGTAATATAGTATAAATAGGCCCCTTAGTCTTATTTCTCATCAGATTTTTGATAATGAAGAATTGAAAGAAATATCTTCTCTCTTTTGAGAGTGTACACACTTAGTGGTAGGACTTGGAAAAGTCATCTTTAAGCATAGGGCTTGGAAAAGCCAATATTGATCTTTGTTTGGAAACGGTAGATCTTGAGGCGAGTTCATTCCCTTGGTGGTCACCGTAAGAGTGTGGTGTTGCTATCGTAAGTTCTAGGGGTCTTTAGATTTAATATATCTTTGGGTTCTTGGGTCTTATGGTAGTTTATGTCTCACTATCTATCTTTATTTTTCTTGCAAATCGTGGACTGTTTTGGGGTCTTTGTTGAATCCGAAACTTGTGTTATTGTTGTTCATCTTGTTCATCACGTTTTGTGGCTGTTTTGGGTGTCAAATACACCATTGTTATCTCGTATTGTTGTTGTTGTAGAGAATCCGAGAGTGGTCTCCATCTTGGTCCTCAAATCCTTAAGATTAGTGGACTGTTTTTGGAGTGTGTGTGGACTGTTTTGAGACAATTCTTGTGTTCCTTGGAATTCTTGTATCAATATGTTAGATGAGCTCCACGGATCTTGTTTGTTTTCTAAAGTGGACCTTAGGAGTGGCTATCACCAAATTCGCATGCAACCCGGTGATGAGTGGAAGACCGCATTCAAGACCAAATTCGGTCTATATGAGTGGCTGGTCATGCCCTTCGGCCTTACCAATGCTCCTAGCACCTTTATGAGGCTAATGAATCATGTAATGAAGCCTTATATTGGAAAGTTTGTGGTGGTTTACTTTGATGATGTGTTGGTGTATAGTAAATCTATTGATGATCATGTAATGCATTTGAGATGTGTGTTTGATGTGCTCCGAAAGGAGAAGCTGTATGCCAACATGGAGAAGTGTTCTTTTGGTGTTGATAAGGTTATATTCTTGGGTTTTGTCCTGAGCTCAAGGGGTGTGGAAGTGGACGATTCCAAGATAGACTCTATTCGAAGTTGGCCGACCCCTAAAACTATTGGAGAAATCCGAAGTTTCCACGGGTTGGCAAGCTTTTATAGGAGGTTTGTCAAAGGATTTAGTTCCATAGCAGCCCCCTTGACCGAGGTAATTAGAAAGGACGGACCCTTTAAATGGGGTGATGAGCAGGCTAGGGCTTTTGAGGCCTTGAAAGCTACGCTCATCTCGGCGCTTTTATTGCAATTGCCCGATTTTGATAAGATGTTTGAAGTAGAGTGTGATGCTAGTAAGGTTGGCATCGGGGCTGTTTTGATGCAAGAAGGTAATCCCGTTGCTTATTTCAGTGAAAAGCTCAAAGGGGAAACTCTTAATTACTCAACTTATGATTTGGAGTTGTACGCCCTTGTTAGAGCTTTGGGAAATTGGCAACATTATTTGTGGCCTAAGGAGTTTGTGATACGAACGGATCATGAGTCGTTGAAACACCTTAAGAGCCAAGACAAGTTGAATAGGCGTCATGCTAAGTGGATTGAGTTCATCGAGACTTTCCCTTATGTAATTCATTACAAAAGGGGAAAGGAAAATGTTGTTGCCGATGCCTTGTCTAGGAAGCATGTGCTTGTTGCTACCTTGTCTTCGAAATTGATGGGTTTTGAGAGCTTGCGGTTGTTGTATCCCGAGGATCCTACCTTTGCTCCTATTTTTAGGGAATGTGAAGAGTGGGGAAGGGACCGTTGGCTTAAGGAGAATGACCATTCTTCCTACTCTCGGTTCGATGGGTATTTGTTCAAAGGGAGGAGGTTGTGTGTTCCTTCTAGTTCTTGGAGGGAATTATTTGTGAGGGAGGCCCATGACGAAGGCCTCATGGGGCACTTTGGGGTAGACAAGACCCTCGGAATCTTAGAGGAGAACTTCTATTGGCCCAAAATGCGCAAAGACGTCACTAAAATTTGTAGTCAATGCGTGGCCTGCCGGAGTGCGAAATCTCGTCTCCTACCTCAAGGATTATACACCCCACTCCCTACTCCCCTTAGACCTTGGTTGGACATTTCGATGGATTTTGTTTTGGGGCTGCCAAGGACTAGAAAGGGCCGAGATAGCATTTTTGTTATTGTTGATAGATTCTCTAAAATGGCTCATTTTATTCCATGTGCTAAAACCGAGGATGCTCGTAGTGTAGCTTCATTATTTGTTGAACATGTTGTAAAGCTTCACGGGGTACCGAGGACTATTGTGAGCGATAGGGACTCCAAGTTCCTAAGTCTCTTTTGGAAGTCCATGTGGGGTAGGCTTGGAACGAAGTTACTTTTCTCCACGTCTTGCCACCCACAAACCGATGGCCAAACGGAGGTAGTAAATAGAACCTTAGGGTTTATGCTACGTTCTATGGTTAAAGGTAAACTGACTTCATGGGAAGATCACCTACCCTTGGTGGAATTTGCATACAACCGGGTAATACATTCGAGCACGGGAATAACTCCCTTTGAATGTGTTTACGGCCTGAATCCCCTTACCCCTTTAGATCTCACTCCTTTGTCTAGTGATCTCATGACTGATATAAGAATAATGACCACCTTAGCTTTTGACGACATCATTCGAAGTCACAATGTGAAGAATCAAGCTTTGGTCACATGGAGGGCATGGGATCATACTTGGAGGGGATGTTTTTAGCCTACCATTGACCAAACCCAAGTGTGGAAGATTGATTGGAGCCTTGAAGACTTAAGGACTCTCGAATTTGGACCACCTTTGTTGGTTCACGGTTTTGGTGCCTTTACTAAGGGCATTTCGGTCACTTAGCCTAAGGGGAATTTTGGACAATTCATATTGTCTTCCAACACACCAAGGCCGCCCCTCTCATTAAGGGTAATATGGTCTTTTTGTCTTCTTTTGTAATACACTATAAATAGGCCCCTTAGTCTTATTTTCACTTAGTTTTTAGTTGATGAAAAATTTAAAGACATATTTTTTCTCTCTCTTTGAGAGTGTAGCACCATTAGTTGTAGGACTTGGAAAAGTCACCCTTAGCATAGGGCTTGGAAAAGCCAATATTGATCTTTGCTTGGAAACGGTAGATCTTGAGGCGAGTTCGTTCCCTTGGTGGTCACCGTAAGAGTGTGGTGTTGCTATCGTAAGTTCTAGGGGTCTTTAGATTTAATATATCTTTGGGTTCTTGGGTCTTATTGTAGTTTATGTCTCACTATCTATCTTTATTTTTCTTGCAAATCGTGGACTGTTTTGGGGTCTTTGTTGAATCCGAAACTTGTGTTATTGTTGTTCATCTTGTTCATCACGTTTTGTGGCTGTTTTGGGTGTCAAATACACCATTGTTATCTCGTATTGTTGTTGTTGTAGTCAATCCGAGAGTGGTCTCCATCTTGGTCCTCAAATCCTTAAGATTAGTGGACTGTTTTTGGAGTGTGTGTGGACTGTTTTGAGACAATTCTTGTGGACTGATTTGGTGGTTGTTTCGTGCTTCCCTTGTATTTCCCGTATCATTTGGTATCAAAGCTTGGCTTGATATTGTTCCTACAAGATCAATCTTGGGCTTGCTTGTTAGAAAATTCAAAAAAAAAAGTGTTAAAAACTGAAAAATCAAAAAGAAGCAATCTGTCCGTGTTTGTGTTCTTAGCCAAAATCGTGTTCTTGTTGTGTCTTGGCCGAGATTTGTTGTTGTATGTCTAGATCTAATAGTGTTCTTGTTTGTTTTGTTGTTCCTAGTGTTAGTTTTCTTGTCCACTAACACTTTGAGTCTAGATCTAAACTTGAGCTTGAACTTGTTGAAAGGTTGTTGTGAACATAAGCTTGGCCATTGTGGTGGACTGTTTTGGCCTTGTGGTTTTCAACTTGTTGTTGTTATAAGCTTGGCCACGTGATATTGTTGTTAATTGGTGGATTGAAAACCATTTTGTTGAAGTTGTAGTTGTCTTGGCCAAGTGTTGGAGATATTGTTATTGTGGATTGGAGTTGGCCGTGTGAAAAATTGTTGGTGTTCTTGAAGATTATTGTTGTAGTTCTTGTTGTTGTTGTTGTTGTTCTTGATGTTCATCACCACCTTCATATATTGTTGAAGATAAAGTGAATGCTAAATCCAAAAAGTTGAAGGAAAAAGGTGTATTATTTGTTAGTCTTGAAAGACACTACAACCAACAAAGACCTATCAATCAAGTCTCAACCACTTTCCAACACTTTTCCATGATTTACGGATCCATGTTTTAAGGAGAAGTACAATAAAGTCAAGTCTTGAAAACTTGAAATTGAAAAGGGCTTCAAGACTTGTTTGAATTTCCCTCCTTAAACAAATTCCACCAAAGTCCAAATTAAAAAAAAATTGACCAACACTTGAAATTGGACAACAAAGGTTGTGTGGGACCGACACCAATACGTGACTGCCATGTCATCACGGCTACTGTTCACGCAATATTTCCGAGCTCAAAATTTTAGATTCTTAGTTTCATCTTATTGTTTCATTAGTTTCATGTCTTGATTCTAGAATTAATTAACAACTAGTAATCACCTACTTAGTTGTAGATTAATTATTGAATCCGTTTCTTCGTGTCTTCGTTGTTTGTGTGCTTTTCTCATTTTTAACTCGTAGTAACTTCTTTGTTTCAAGTTCGTAAGTAGATTTTGTGTTGTGTCTTGAGTCGATCAAACAAGAATCTATTCCGGCCGCCAAGTAGAATTGACATCCTATTGACTACCGGAGTATAAGCAACTTTCGATATTCGCCGCTCCAATTGTGAGAATCACAAAGGTGAGTGTATCGAGTGTTGGTGAGGAGCTTTACTACTAATCTTGTTTGTTCATTTTGTAGGTTTAAAGGGTGATATAAGGGGAACATGACTTCGATAGCCGGGGATTATTGTGACTACAATATGGGAGACTATGATTGTAGTGAGGGTTTTTATGGCTACGAAGTTGAGGGAGATTGCGGAGGCTATGAAAATAGTCATGATCAAAACATAGGCAGATTTGAAAGTTACTGTTTTGAGGGAGAAAATGAGGTGAATGAAGTGCCTAGTGCTTATGGTGACTTTGGAGATGATGTAGGACCTCGTAATGGATCTTATGATGAAGTTGGGACATGTGAGGAGTCTCGCACTCCCCACTCCGAACCTAGATTTGGTGTTAGGTATAATCCTTTCGTTCGCAAACCTTATGAGAGCTATGATGAGAGTACACGTGAGGAGTGTGAAGATTCATATTCTCCACCTTGTAGTACTTCTTATCAAGGTCGATATAGTGTGAATGGTTATACTAGCAATAGTGTAGGTTTTCCAATGAGAAGAAGAGAGTATGCATCTCCAAAACCGAGGGGTACTCATGTGCTTTACAATGTTGATCCGAGAAGGAGTGTACACTCCGGAAAGGTGACCATTTGTGGGATACCGGGCTGCCTCATTGTGTTAAATGATAGGTACTATAGAAACTACATTGTTCCATCCATGGTTGATTACTTGGGGTTATTTTGCGAGCCTTTACTTGCTCCATACTTCTTGGACGGGTTTAAGGTTACCGAGAGGGTAAAAGTTGTCTTCTCCCAATTTAATTACCATGAGGAGGTGTGGTGTGATGTTTTTCCCATAACCTATGGTTATGTGAGCTTGGGCGCCGATTGGTTTGCCCAACATAAAGTTCCAAATATGCAAAATTGGCCTAATATTATAAGAGACCGATGGGGAAATTGCCTTGAGACGTACATTCTGCCCGGGCCGCGAAAAGAAGTTCCTACCTACTCCAATTCAACTTATTATGAGAGACAAAAGATTGAGAGGAGTAAGGGAGTGAAAGGTGGTAATCCGAGAGTGGAAAAAGGAGAGGTTGTGTTGAGCGAAGTGAGGGGATTACCACCAAACTATACTAACATTGGTTGTCCTTCTATTTCTAAGGACATTTGTGTAGGTACCAACATGGCAAGCGAAGAAGAACAATGCCAAAAGGAAGTTGCTGCCCAAACTTTTGGAGGACCTTCACACCACGACAAAGAAGAATCTACTCAAGGACTTCAAGGTAAAATGGCAAACTCTTACACTTTTGTACATGTGAATGATAATTGTGTGGCTAGTAGCCCATTGAGTGTGAGTTGTAGCTTGCCTATATGTGAGTTTATTGTTTCTTTGCCACTTGATGATGATGTACATGTTGTGAGTGTGGATACACTAGTTGATCCTATTGATGACCGAATAGACTCTTCTTGTAAGATCGATTTATGTCCACCTAGTGTTGAAACCATAATGTTGAATGAAAGTACGTTATCTTCTGAAATTTGTGTTGATCAACTTATGTGTGAAAATTACCCACCACTTGAGTATGTGTGTGATGTGCTTAATAGGACTCAAGTGAGTGAAATATTTGAAAATGTTGGTCAACAAAGTGAGAATGAACCCGAGAGCTCTTCTTGGGGTAATATTGTGTTTGAAACATCCTTGAAACTTGATATTGATCATTTAGAGAGTGAGGAACTTTCTTGTTCCAAATCTGTCCATGAGGTAGATCACACTCTTTTTAGGTATAATGTCTTGTTTGAAGATGATTTAAACACTCCTAATGAACCTAGTGGTGAAAATGACGGTATAGCTTGCCTTGGAAGCTATAGCCTATATGCTAACCCACTATGGTGTGACAACATTCCTCCTAAAGAGGGAAATCTCTTCTTGGAAGATGAGAGTACTCTTAAGGGTAAGGAATGTGTAGTTGCGGAAGCTACTTCTTCTTCTACTTTGTGTGATTTCATTGTTGAGAGTACTCATGGTGATTATTGGGAAACTAGTAGTGAGTACACACATGAGAGCACCTTAGTAGAAGTCGATTTGAGTGATACCTTTCTCTACTCTCTATTTGATTTGGATGATATGTATGTTATTGTAGAGAGTATGTCATTTAGTTTAGGTGTAGATCTCGGGAAAGGGAAGTGTTGTCAAGACCCATGTCTATGGCCACTTTTCCCATTTGACCCCGGTGCCAAATTTAGAAATGGTGATGTTGGTGCACCAAACTTGCTGCTTGGTATACATGACAAGCAAAGTGGAACTCTTGATGTATCCTATAACCAAATCCTTTGTACATCTTTTATTGAGTTTTTAATATTCCTTTCAAAGGATTCTTGGTTATATTGCAAATATGTGCAACCTTGGCATGTTGAGATGATTTGTTATGCTAACCCTAACCCTCATGCCATGAGGAGTTTGCATTTGTGTGTCCTCTTTTCAGTTTTGCAAGGTTTGGATTCGAGGTCGAATCCTTTTCAAGAAGAGGAGGATGATATAAGAATAATGACCACCTTAGCTTTTGACGACATCATTCGAAGTCACAATGTGAAGAATCAAGCTTTGGTCACATGGAGGGCATGGGATCATACTTGGAGGGGATGTTTTTAGCCTACCATTGACCAAACCCAAGTGTGGAAGATTGATTGGAGCCTTGAAGACTTAAGGACTCTCGAATTTGGACCACCTTTGTTGGTTCACGGTTTTGGTGCCTTTACTAAGGGCATTTCGGTCACTTAGCCTAAGGGGCATTTTGGACAATTCATATTGTCTTCCAACACACCAAGGCCGCCCCTCTCATTAAGGGTAATATGGTCTTTTTGTCTTCTTTTGTAATACACTATAAATAGGCCCCTTAGTCTTATTTTCACTTAGTTTTTAGTTGATGAAAAATTGAAAGACATATTTTTTCTCTCTCTTTGAGAGTGTAGCACCATTAGTTGTAGGACTTGGAAAAGTCACCCTTAGCATAGGGCTTGGAAAAGCCAATATTGATCTTTGCTTGGAAACGGTAGATCTTGAGGCGAGTTCGTTCCCTTGGTGGTCACCGTAAGAGTGTGGTGTTGCTATCGTAAGTTCTAGGGGTCTTTAGATTTAATATATCTTTGGGTTCTTGGGTCTTATTGTAGTTTATGTCTCACTATCTATCTTTATTTTTCTTGCAAATCGTGGACTGTTTTAGGGTCTTTGTTGAATCCGAAACTTGTGTTATTGTTGTTCATCTTGTTCATCACGTTTTGTGGCTGTTTTGGGTGTCAAATACACCATTGTTATCTCGTATTGTTGTTGTTGTAGTGAATCCGAGAGTGGTCTCCATCTTGGTCCTCAAATCCTTAAGATTAGTGGACTGTTTTTGGAGTGTGTGTGGACTGTTTTGAGACAATTCTTGTGGACTGATTTGGTGGTTGTTTCGTGCTTCCCTTGTATTTCCCGTATCAATGACCAGCTTAGATGGAAATAAAAGAGCCGAGGCAATGAAGAAAATGCATGAGACGGTGCGGATCAAGATTGAAAAGAAGAACCAAGAGGTTGCAAAAAGGGTAAACAAAGGGAGAAGAAGGCTTGTGCTTGAACCCGGAGATTGGGTGTGGGTGCATCTTCGAAAGGATCGGTTTCCAGCTCAAAGGAAGTCCAAATTGCTGCCAAGGGGTGATGGTCCTTTCCAAGTACTTGAGAGAATCAATGACAACGCCTACAAGATTGACCTTCCACCGGAATATCAAGTGCACAACACTTTCAACGTTGGTGATCTCTCCCTCGTGGATGCGGTTGAAGATGACCAAATGCTGAATTTGAGGTCAAATTCCTCTCAAGATGGAGAGGATGATACGGTTGGGGCAGCCTCCACAGGTACACGGCCTTTCACACGAAGCCAAGCTCGGGAATTACAAGAACTCAAAGCTTTGTTCATGCAAATGGCCGTGTGTGAGTTGGTGATTGAACCAACCAAGGACCTAAACGTTTTTATGTGTGAAGAGAGGTCTTAATGTGTAATAAACTACTCTTCAAGGTTGGCAGAAGAAGCAAGGGCGGATGGGTCATTTTACCCCTTTTGTTTGTAGTATAAATAGAACATGTTGGAGAGTTATTCCTTAGTTTTTGAATGCTGATTTTGTAACCTAAAACACTAAACATTTCGTCTCTCTTCCACTCTTAGAAGCCGTCCCTATTATCTCACAAGTAGAGGGATACTTGTGTTGTCTCTTTGGCTAGAAACAAGGGTTTTGAGGTCGTTGAGTGTCTCTTGGTCCTCGTAAGAACTTGGTGTTTATATTCATTAGACTTAGGGTCCTCTCTTGATGTAGGGTTCTTAGTTTCTTGAATGTTATATGTCAAGTTATCTATCTTTCTTTATCTTGTTGTTGTTGTTGATTTTGTTATCTTAAAGTCTAGTGAAGCCGTGTGGGGCTCTTTTCGATTCACTAGCATTGTTATCTATCTTGTTGTTCTTGTGTTGTTGGACTGAAAAACCGAAACTTAAACTTGTTGTTCTTGTGTTGTTGGACTGAAATCCGAGCCTACTTGAAGCTCTTGGTGTTGTTGGTTTGATTTCGTATCAGAATATCTCAAGAAAATTTCTCCCTAAAATTTGATGATTAGGAATAGCCATTAATTTCTTCTTGAACCTCAACCATATCTTGTATAATGCTTCAGAATGCAATTTCTTATAATTGAATATCGCATCTATCAACTATAATATTCAAGAAAGCAGAAAGAATTAGTCCAATAATTATTTTCGTAACTCATTACAATTAGTGATGGACCCACGAGGTAGTTCTCTTAACAACAATATCACTTCGCTAGTAAGAGAGTGAGAAAAATTTGAGTCTTATAGATTCCCAACTCACCCCAGGTAAATTATACGATATGCAAATCCCAACAAAATTCATGATGTGCATATTTGTGTCATCAGTCGGCAAACTAACAAACACACATTTTAGACTTAGCAGATGAATCATAACACTCATATTTTAAAACTTTACCCCTTAGGGAAACTCATAAGTAATGATAGGTCCTATCTCGATAGGCTCAACATACCCTAAATCTTTCTCCAGATCACCAAATATTGGGAAGTACAAAAAAACTTGGGGTGCATGAGTTCTATCTCTTCTATCTTTATCGTGTGCTACTCAATGCTCTTAATTAAGTCTAACTTTTTATTCATAAGATGCATAATGATTAGCAACATCCCTCCTCACATTCTCTTTATCTAATAATCGAGCAATAGTCTATGCGGCTATTTCTTTAACACCATGCAGAGGTGGAAGAATTAGTTTAGGGTCATCATGAACCCCATGCTCCTACTCTTCCATCTTATAATTCTATCATAAAGTTAGTACAAACTCAATATCAAGTAGGAACAAGAGATTGCATTGACTCAGAGTACTGGGCATACAGTAGCGTACACCCCATGAACAAAAAAAGCTAAAAACCAAAAACCTTAATAACTCCAATCAATCAATACATATCTATATTCCCTAGTAACAATTCCAAAATTTGATGTTGCCCAAGATTACACCTCCAAAAAGTATATCATAGTTGGTATCAAATACATAACCCAACAAAGGTTGGAGTTGAACCCACTAGGAATAGGCCTAATCTTTATCACGAACTTGCTAAAGTAGATGGAAAATATAGAAAAGTAAATGGGAGATTTTGTGAGGGAAGTAAGGTAGTATCATATCTTGATCGGTTTAGGTTGAAATTAATATGATATGAATACCAGGAATGTTTTCCCCTGACTCCCTAACTCTGTAGAATTATCTTGCTCGTCCGACTCTCTCAATGCCTTACAAGTAGAATCTAATAAGATATGTATCACCAGCTATCTTGTGAATGCCTTTGGTTAATTTCACTCATCACCTTTTGAGTCTCAAAGTGTTGCCTTGCTTACCCTTTTCCTGCATCTCAAATTAACTATATCATTTTCGGTCTCAAGTTAATTAGATGAAGGTTGATAACTTTAAATTATTATTATGATCTTCTTTTCCTAATCTCAACCTCTATTTTGGAGATGGTGTCGAATACAGGCAGGTTCTTAACTTCTGTAGTTGTTAAGAAAGAAATAAAATTGAAAAAAAATCATAGTGCAAGAACATCAATTGAGAATGACACTGCACTTTTTCTACTTTGTTATTCTATCAAGGTTCCCACAACCCTAGTTAGGTGGTTTAGCCACCCATGCTTGCAAGAAAATCCATGGAATTCATAGAAGAAAGCATATAAATAATCTTACAATATTAAAGAATAAAAACCAGAATCTCAACTTAATATCCAACCGTAAAAACCAAGGCCAATGGATTCCAAGATCAAAAGTCGAATCTCAGAATCAATATAGTTTGGTAAGTATAAAAAGTGCATAACCTAACACAAAACTTCCAAGGGGTATTTATTTACACAACAAAACCTAAGAATATTATCCTAAATAAAATTGGAAAATATGGTCGGCTGTGGAAATGCCTCAAACAATGAGTCATTTAGACTGACGATGACTCATTGTAATCTCCATATTCTATCTTCTTTTCTCTTTGGTACTGACTCATCATGTCTCCCTATGAGTCATTGGGCAGACTCATTGCCTCTCCAATAAGTTTTCAGCTTACAGATATTTTCTTTAAATGCTTAGAACGATTGTCACGCCTAGTTGTATTTAGATCCTACAACTCATTACCAGCATTGTCTCCATAAGGCTCAGACTTGTAATCTTTCAAGAATTTCTCATAATTTTTCTTAGAACAATCTTCCCTATGACTCGTAGTCAGATCATCCAATGTTAACTTTATTTTTCTTCTAACATTTCATCACTATATACCCTAAGACATGGACGGTAGTGTAGCATCACCCAACGACTCGTTGTCCAAGCACAGACTTTACTTTTTGGAGCTTTTTTTCTTCTTTTGTTTCTTCTTCTCATGTCCAATCTTGTTTTCTTACACATCACACCTGATAAAAAGGGCCTATGTACTTGCATATTTTTTGCTTTTAAGCATCAAAAGTTCTATAAAACCATGGAAAATCAATAAACATTTAGATATATTAAATGAGTCAATAGCCATGCATGCTTAGCATTAGAGTAATTTATTCTCATTAACAACCCGATTGTGTTATTAAGCTATGAGTCAAACCTAGTTCTCTCTATTAGTTGATTATAGTTACTAAAAATTGCGACATTATTAATTAAACATATTTAGAAATTGGATAACTAACACTTTTCACAAACCCCCTTTTTATTGAAATAAATGACTAGTTGGGTTCTATATTTGACAATGACCACTATATACTTAAAAATTGAGGTGTAATTTGGGCATATAAATTTAGTGTTGGTAATGTTTAACCTTAAGGGTTTGCTCAGAGGTGTGGTTGGTGATGACCCAAATTTTCATTTGATGAACTCTGTGGGAATATGCAAGTCTTATGAGATGCAAAAATTTACCTAGAACACCATCTAATTGTAGTTATTCCAACTATCTTTATCTTGGGATTCAACCTTATGGATGACAAAAGCTGTAACCTGATTCTATTACTAACTAGAGTAGTTTAATAGAGCTTTCATAGATAGGTTCTTTCCAATATGTAGGATGTTGTAGCTAAGGGACGAGATTAGTAATTATAGGTAGATGCCTTGTGAGATATTACATGAAGCATGGTTGCATTTTAAGAAAAAGATGAATCAATGTCCCAATTATAAGCTGATGAATGAGCATTTGATAGAGACTTTTCACATGTGTTAGAATTCAGTAACTAAACCAATAATTGAAAATACCACTGGGGGAGCCTTTATTCTCTTATTTATGCAGATGAAACTGTAAACTTAGGCAGGCTCATAAAACCAATAGACCTTAGCATACCAAATATTTTGAGGTTGTAAGTAGTGTATTATACGGGATGTCTTTTGAACATCAAAGAAATAAAGAATACGATCAATACATAGCCCATTTGAAGACACATATGGACTTAATCACAAAATATTTATTAGAAAGTGGTACTGAAAAAGTTAACACTATAGGTTTACACAACAAAATAGTTAAATCAGATCCTAAGGAGGAGGTAAGCTATCTAAATAATCAATAGGGGTTTTCCAAGCAAACACCCAAAGGAACTAAGGTCGGAACTATCCGAAAAATAGTTATTACTATAAGGATATTTATAAGGATAGGAATCAAGGTAGTTAGAGAGAAAGAATGATAGAAGTAGGCTCTACATACCACCCAAAAAATATGACAAAGTTAGTAATGATGTAGGGTGTTCGAGGATGCATGATATACTGGCTAAAATATTACAAAGGGTCAACTCTATTCAATTTAAGATAAGAAAATAAAGGGAGAAATCTCTAACATTAGCCAACTAGTGGACTCAAACTTCACTTCCATCAAATAATTGGAATATCAAATGGGTCAAATATATGCAACTTTGAATCAGCGAAAGAATAAGACATTACTGAGCAGCCCCATCTAAATGTAACACCTTGTATTTCCCTAGCATAATCTAAGTCCCAATACATGAGTATTCAATATATGAAAATTTTGAAAAACTTATTAATTTTTAGTTTAGAGCCTTTCATTGTGTAGGAAATTGAATTAGCTTTCCAACGATATAAAATTTTTCTAAATCCGATAACCGAGTAAGAAGTTATGGTGATTCTAAGTTTCAATTGTAAAACATCATCATCTTAACCTTCAGCGCATTATGTAGATAGCCCAAATGACAATTGTCGATTTCTAGTACGACTCCATAATCATGGAGCGTCGTGGAGCAAGCCTATTTGCCATTTATCTATTTCCAGTGGGCCTCCGTGATCATGGCGCATCGCGCCGTCTGTCCAGGTCCCAGTTGTCCCTTTTCCAATGGCTTCGTGCGATAGTGGCACGTCGTTCCAAGGCTAAAAATTGTGATAGTCAGCTTTTAGCTTTTGTTTTAAAATTTGTTCAAGGGTATTTGGGTATTTTCCATAACCCTAATTAACCTAAAACACAAAATTTTACCCCTAAACACCCTAAGTAGTCATCATTATTTCAATTTCTCTCACAATCAAAAATCCCTTTTATAAGAAAAAGAAACCCTAGCTCTAAAATTCAAGGTAATTTCTTAAGAACTCTCCATTCATCTCTTCAAATTCTCAAGTTATCATGTTTTAAATTATGATTTCATCCATGAATCTCCATGAACTATGATTCTATACCATGTTACCATGAAACTATTGTTGTTATTCAATATTCTATGTTTTAATATTATGATCTACTGAATTAAACCATGATTTAATGCTATTATGATGAATTCATGCTATTTCTACAAGTTCCATGACATTTCTATGATTATTTTAAAACCATGAACTATAAGTGTTTGATAAAATTCCTACAAGAGTGATTTATTTATCAAGAGCCTTAATGTTTTGGCCTTCAAGATTTAGTGTCCTTTTAGTATTGTTGTTTTGAGTCCTGGGGGTATTGCATAGCCGAAAACCATAGCTGTTTATTTAGTCTAGCCTCAGTACATTACAAAATAGCCTTTAGATTATATTATGAGAATTATCACAATAGTCAGATATCAGTTGTTCAACTCAGAACAATCTAGTATCTCAATATCTTTCAATTGGGAGTAGGATTTAGCACCGAGCGAGTGTAGGGATGACAGCTTCCCCTTCAGATACGCAGGGTCGTTAGTAGCAGTCCCTATACTCCGGAACTATGTATCCAGCATAGGATATGAGTAGACACCCATCAAATTAGGATTGACTATCTCACAGGGGTCACCCGTCAGTTCATGCTTTACACCCTTAGTACTTTGGAGATTATATAAGTTTAGTGGATCCACACAGCCATTGTTAGTACCCATGGCATGGTATTAACATCCTTTCAGCTGGGGTTACAGGTTTGACCTTGATTAACTCAAATTAGGGAATGTCGGTTAGATGATACCTCCCAAAGTCTCAGATATGGTCTCAGTTACAATCCCAGATCAGTTATTCAGTCTTAGTGTTACTTGACCCAAGCATACAGATTTCAGTAGTCTCAGTATTTAAGTTTATAGATTTTACTCAGTTATGTTATATGCTTGGTCATGTATCCTGAACATTTATAGATTTCCATGCATTATAAGTATCTATAGATTCCATGTTATCTACTTAGTACTCCATGCTTTACATACATGTCCAATTAATCATTTGTTCTATTCATAAAACCATGCATATCAGTCTACCAATACATTTAAAGTAGTTATCGCATACCTTTTCTTTTGTGCTATGATGTATTTTATCATAGGTTCTGATGCTCAGTTCCCAGCTCGTGATTAGACTTATCAGATCCTTAGCAGTAGCAGTGGTGAGTCCTCATACTTTGAGGATAAGCTCAATTTATTTTACATCTCAATTATTAGATAGTTAGAGTTAGTTGGGGCCTGTCCCATCAACTCATATCCAGTCAGTCAGTTATAGAGGCTTTTTAGACATTAGAGTTAGTTATTTAGTATTCAGATATTACAGTTAGTGATCCAGTTTATCTTTATTTTGTCAGATTCAGTCAGTTGATTTTATAGACTCATATTTAAGTTTTAAATTCAGTTATTAAAACCTTATGGCACTTCAATTATTCTTCCGCATTCATGACTATATTATTTAGTGCTCACAGCAGGTACCAGCTCATGGGTTAGCTTATAGTCTCTCAGGATTGTAAGCATCGTGTAACAACTACGGGGTAGTCTCAGATCGTTACAAACTTGGTATCAAAGTCTAAGGTTTTAAAGTGTCCAAGAAAGTCTGAAAGCTGCCTCGAGTAGAGTCTTATGAATTGGTGTGTGGCGCGCCACACTTATGGATGAGAGGCTACAAGGAGTTTAGGAAAAAAAAGTTCCCCTTCTCTCAACTATTCATGTTGTGCGATTGAGCATGAGCTCAAGTTAAACTCTCAGTCTAATTCGTTTCTTCCTTTCGTTTATAGAACATGTCTCCCAAAAAGAATAGAAGAAGAATAGGAACTCAGCCATCCCCTCAGCCCGTCTAGGCAGATCCTCTAGACGAGCATGTCTCTCACGCAGTATTCAAGGCTGTGTTTACTACTCTAGCTAATTCTATAGCAACATAAAATGAGCGGCCAGCTGCTGTTCCATCCAACCTAGTGGCCAATACTGCTACAACTAGAATTCTAAATTTCACCCGAATAAATTCTCTTTCTTTCACGGCATCCAAGTCTAAAGAGGAACCACAAGAATTCTTAGATATGGTTCAGAAGGTCACAGATGCTATAGGGGTGACGTCTAGTAAGAGTGCCGAGTTGGCTACATATCAATTGCAGGATGTAGCCCATACTTGGTTTAAGAAGTGGAAATTTGATAGAGGTGTTGATGCAGGGCCTATAGAATGGGAAGAGTTTTCCATCTTTCTTAGATAGATTCTATCCATTAGAGTTGAGGGAGGCTAAAGTGTTAGAATTTATTAATTTAAGGCAAGTCAGCACGAGTGTGAGGGAGTAATCTCTCAAGTTCACTCATTTAGCTAGATATGCTCCTCATGTGGTAGCTGACAATAGGTCCAAGTTGAGTAAGTTTTTGTTTGGCGTGTCTAATAGTATGGTCAAGGAGTGTAGGACCGCAATACTAATTAGTGAGATAGACTTTTCTAGGATAATAGTTCATGTTCAATAGATAGAAGAGCAGAAGATTAAGGAGAGAGAGAGAGAAAAAAAGAAAGCTAGGATGGGTAGTTTTAATTTCAATTAGACAAAGTCAGAAGGTGTTAACCGTCCCCAGTTTCATCAAAGGTCTTCAGCCCCAGTACTTTCTTCAGCCAGTGCCCCAGTACCCAAATTTAGAAATTACAATAGGGATAGGGCACTAAGATCTAGGTCCCAAGTCAGTGTTAGCAGTTCTCGTACAAATCATTTATGTCAGAAGTATGGTAGATATCATCAGGGTGAGAGTAGAACGGGTAGTGATGTGTGCTTCGAGTGTGGAAAGCCAGGCCATCGGATTCGGAAGTGTCGTGTAGTTGCATAGAAAGGTAGGGATGCCCACTAATAGGACTAGTCCCATCTGTCGTCAGTTTTATTCGGTCGCCCGACTCAGCAGGGTACCGCTTCCTGTGCTACCAGTGGTCAGCGTCCGAACAAATTATATTCTCTTCAATCCTGCCAAGATTAGTAAAATTCTCCTGACGTAGTTACTGGTACGTTATAGGTCTTTCACTTACATGTTTATACTTTAATAGACCCTGGAGCTTTTCTTTCTTTTATAGCACCATATATAGCCATCAATTTTGGAGTCAGTCCAAAAAATCTACTAGAGCCCTTTTCAGTGTCTACTCCAGTAGGCATTTCCATTGTATCCAAACAGGTATACAGGAACTATCCGGTCATAATATCTCAAAAAGTTACTTCAGTTTATCTCGTGGAGTTAGAGATGATAGATTTTGACGTCATTCTCGGCATGGATTGGATCCATTCATTCTATGCCTCAGTTGATTGTAGAAATAGAATAGTTCTTTTTCAGTTTCCATATAAACCAGTCCTTGAATGGAGGGGTAGTACTACAGCTCTTTGGGGTCAGTTGATTTCTTACCTTAGAGCCAGAAAGATGATGTCTAAAGGGTGTGTCTACTATGTTGTACGAGTCAAAGACTCTAACTCAAAAACTTTTTCTCTTGAGTCAGTCCTAGTAGTAAATGAATTCTTAGATATTTTTCCTGAAGATCTTCCCAGAGTTCCTCTCGAAAGGGAAATCAACTTCAGAATAGACCTTCTCCCAGGTACTCAGCCTATATCTATTCAACCATACAGAATGAGCTGAACTCAAAGAACTGAAGAATAGTTGAAGGATCTCTTAAATAAGGGATTCATCAGAGGAAGTATCTCCCCGTGGGGCGCATCCTTATATTCATGCATAAGAAAGATGTTTCTTTCAGAATATGCATAAACTACCGCCAGCTAAAGAAGGTCACAATCAAGAATAAATATCCACTTCATAGAATCGATGACTTGTTCGACCAACTTCAAGGTGCCAGTTACTTTTCCAAGATAGACCTCAGATCAGGCTATCATCAGCTTAGAGCCAGAGAACGTGACATTCCAAAAATAGTTTTCCAAACTCAGTATGGTCACTTTAAATTTCTAGTCATGTCCTTTGGTCTTACAAATGCCCCAGCAGCCTTCATGGACTTGATGAACTGAGTGTTCAAGAAGTACTTGGACATGTTCGTCATAGTCTTCATTGATGACATTCTTGTCTATTCTGGTAGCAAAAGTGATCATGTAGACCATCTCAGCATAGTGCTTTAGGCTCTTAAAGCTCATCAATTGTTTTCTAAATTTAGTAAGTCTCATCATGCAGACCATTTTGTTTCTTAAAGCTTTTCAACAATTTTTTTTTTTAATTTTCTAACAAGGAAGCCCAAGATTGATCTTGTAGGAACAATATCAAGCCATGCTTTGATACCAAATGATATGAGAAAGACAAGAGAAGGCTCAAAAACTACTTAAAACAGTCCACAAATCAACTAGAACCCGAGGACCCCTTTGAGAGCAACTTTCGGCCAACAATAACAACACAAGGATTACAAGATACAAGGTGTATTTTAACACCAAAACAACAACAATGACACAAGATGAAACAAGTCACAGATTCAACACAAACACAAGGGAAATTGCATAGAAAATAAAGATAGATAGTGAGACCAAGATTATTACAAGATTAAGAACAAAGTGTATTTCAACACTAACCCCTAATGAATGTAACAATCAAAATCACACTCTTACGGTGACCACCAAGGGAATGAACTCACCTTAAGATCTACCGTTTCCAAGCAAAGATCAATATTGGCTTTTCCAAGCCCTATGCTAAGGATGGCTTTTCCAAGCCCTACAACTAAGGGTGTTACACTCTCAAAAGAGAGAAAATATATCTTTCAATTCTCCATCATTCAAAATCTCCAAAGAAATGAGCTAAAATGACCTGTTTATAGTGTATTACAAAAGAAGACAAAAAAGACCACTTTGCCCTTAATGATAGGTGCGTCCATGGTGTGTAAATACACCATTTTTAATGTCTAAAATTCCCTTAATTAAGATCCAAAACTGTGAGTCCTCAATCTTAAATGCTCCAAGCAATCTTCACACGCGAGATTGCTTTAAGTTATGCTCAAAACGGGTCCTCCATGCATGTTCTTGTATTCTCTAGGTGACCAAGTCTTGAGCCTCTATATGTTGGCTTCCAAAGATTTCATCAAAAGATAAGATGGCCATTTTTCCCGTATCATGAAGAGAGTGGGCCATCTCGGCTTAAGTCTTTATCCTTGGATCCCATTTGACCCCGGAATACTCTTGAGGTGTGAAGGTTATAATTGCTGGTCATGCTCCCTTATCTTTGATATTAATGCTATTCATGTCTTTATTTTCATTTATGCTAAGCTTTTCATGTCAAATACTAAGGATATATGGGTTTATGTAAGGTGTGAGCAACCATGGGTTGATGATATGAGTGTGTTACTAATACTAACCCTCCTACCAAGAGGATTGTATGTTTGTTTTGCTCTCTCTTTGGATTTTTCAAGATTTGAATTTGAGGACAAATTCCTTCAAGATGGAGAGGATGATACAAGCACAAGGAGCATCAAAAGTACAAGGAATTATCTAAGGGGTTAAGGCTTCGGAATAAGTAAGCAATTGAAGACTTTTTGGAGTATTTTGAAGCCTTGGTCAAGTGAAGGAAGGAGGGGAACTTATTCACTCAATAGTTGCCTCAAGTGAAGGTTAATGAAGACATTTTGCACTCCAAGGAAACACTCAAGAGGCGCCCAATTCCCTTAGCTCATTAAGGGTAGTTTTGTCATTTGGCATGTAATAGTATAAATAGACCATTTTGCTTCTCTTTTCATTAGACTTTGATGAAATTATTGAGAGATACTCTTTAGTTGTAGTTTTCTTCCTCTCTTAGAGAGAGAATCTGAAATTAGGGTTTCCACTAAGTGATGGATTTCACTTGTGTTAACAAATTGGCAAGAAAGGTTGGTTCTTGGGGAAGGTAGTCCCTTTGTGTCTACCTAAGAGAGTGGTTTGAACTTTCATTTGTGAGGTGTGATTGGAGATTTGATACATCTCCTTTTGTTAATCATCTAGTGGAAGTAAGGGTCGCTATACTATGTTTACATTTGTGCAATCTTTCTTCTTCATCTCCTTTCTAAGTGTTATTTTCTCTTTGTGTGCTTGCTGATTTTTGCATATCTAATGTCAATTTCGTGTTTTAGCCTTTCTTTAGGCTATCAAAAACCTTGGAAACTTACTTGATGGAACAAATGTTCGATTTCATACCAAAGAGTACAAAATAGAGTATGCCTTACATACCTGGTTTTATAACTCCAAAACTATTCCGACTTGACTTCCTGCCTTTTAGATTACTTATCTACAATAAAATATATGGTAAACTAGTATTAGCAACCAACCAACATGTTTAGGCTACTTAACTTTACCAAAACAGTAATCGGGCAGTACACACGTAATCCATCAATCAAGGGCGTTATTTTAACCCTTTCCTCCTCCAATTACACCCACATACCACACATGTCCTCATAAGATCACCAAAACCACATCAACTTCGTTACACCCTCCAACCAACACACAAAATAAATTGGGCAGTAACAAATGCAACAATTAGTTCGGTGGTGTACCACCACACCTTTCTTCTATATTTCATTACAAACTAACCACACCTTTCTCCAACATCAACCTGGAATCCCATAACACAAACACACAAAACAGTCCGCAAACAACACCCCAATCATCCTTTAATAACAACCAAATATGTGCAATTCTCTACCAACACATGTATATAGAAAAAGGACAAAAGTGGACAGCAAACATACCTTGATTTTCTTGTTAGTTTAGCCTCTTAATTTGTATCTCTTCAATAGCTTAATCCCTTCACACATACACCAAAAGAGAAAGAAAGAAATCCCTTAATAACTAAGAACAATTGATACAAGAATTCCAAGGAACACAAGAATTGTCTCAAAACAGTCCACACACACTCCAAAAACAGTCCACTAATCTTAAGGATTTGAGGACCAAGATGGAGACCACTCTCGGATTCACTACAACAACAACAATACGAGATAACAATGGTGTATTTGACACCCAAAACAGCCACAAAACGTGATGAACAAGATGAACAACAATAACACAAGTTTCGGATTCAACAAAGACCCCAAAACAGTCCACGATTTGCAAGAAAAATAAAGATAGATAGTGAGACATAAACTACAATAAGACCCAAGAACCCAAAGATATATTAAATCTAAAGACCCCTAGAACTTACGATAGCAACACCACACTCTTACGGTGACCACCAAGGGAATGAACTCGCCTCAAGATCTACCGTTTCCAAACAACCATCAATATTGGCTTTTCCAAGCCCTATGCTAAAGATGACTTTTCCAAGTCCTACCACTAAGTGTGTACACTCTCAAAAGAGAGAAGATATTTCCTTCAATTCTTCATTATCAAAAAAACTGATGAGAAATAAGACTAAGGGGCCTATTTATACTATATTACAAATGAAGACAAAAGACTACTTTGCCCTTAATGAGAGGGGCGGCCATGGGGTGTAAATCCACCATGTGTAATGTCCAAAATACCCTTAATTAAGGCCCAAAACCGTGAGTCCTCAACCTTAAATTCTCCAAGCAATCTTCCACATGCGAGATTGCTTTAAGTTATGCTCAAAACGGGTCCTCCATGCATGTTCTTGTTTCCTCGAGGTGACCAAGTCTTGAGTCTCTATGTGTTGGCCTCCAAAAATGTCATCAAAAGATAAGAAGGCCATTTGTCCCGTATCATCCTCCCCTTCTTGAAAAGGATTCGACCTCGAATCCAAACCTTGCAAAACCGAAGAGAGGACAAACAAATACAAATTCCTCATGGCATGAGGGTTAGGGTTAGCATAACAAATCATCTCAACATGCCAAGGTTGCACATATTTGCAATATAACCAAGAATCCTTTGAAAGGAATATTAAAAACTCAATAAAAGATGTACAAAGGATTTGGTTATAGGATACATCAAAAGTAATACTTTGCTTGTCATGTTGGCCAAGCAACAAGTTTGGTGCACCAACATCACCATTTCTAAATTTGGCACCGGGGTCAAATGGGAAAAGTGGCCATAGACACGGGTCTCGACAACACTTCCCTTTCCCGTGGTCTACACCTAAACTAAATGACATACTCTCTACAATAACATACATATCATCCAAATCAAATAGAGAGTAGAGAAAGGTATCACTCAAATCGACTTCTACTAAGGTGCTCTCATGTGTGTACTCACTACTAGTTTCCCAATAATCACCATGAGTACTCTCAACAATGAAATCACACAAAGTAGAAGAAGAAGTAGCTTCCACAACTACACATTCCTTACCCTTAAGAGTACTCTCATCTTCCAAGAAGAGATTTCCCTCTTTAGGAGGAATGTTGTCACACCATAGTGGGTTAGCATATAGGCTATAGCTTCCAAGGCAAGCTATACCGTCAAGTTCTCCACTAGGTTCATTAGGAGTGTTTAAATCATCTTCAAACAAGACATTATACCTAAAAAGAGTGTGATCTACCTCACGGACAGATTTGGAACAAGAAGGTTCCTCACTCTCTAAATGATCAATATCAAGTTTCAAGGATGTTTCAAACACAATATTACCCCAAGAAGAGCTCTCGGGTTCATTCTCACTTTGTTGACCAACATTTTCAAATATTTCACTCACTTGAGTCCTATTAAGCACATCACACACATACTCAAGTGGTGGACAGTTTTCACGAACAAGTTGATCAACACCCATTACACAAGACGAGGTACTTCCATTCAACATATAGGCTTCAACACTAGGTGGACATAAATTGATCTCACAAGAGGAGTCAATTTCGTCATCAATAGGATCAACTAGTGTATCCACACTCACAATATGTACATCATCAATAAGAGGCAAGGAATCATTAGACTCATAAATAAGTAAGCTACTACTCACACTCAATGGACTACTAGTCATACAATTATCATTCACATGCATTAAAGTGTAAGAGTTAGCCATTTTACCTTGAAGATCTTGAGTGGACTCTTTCTTGCCGTGAGGTGAAGGTCCTCCATAACCTTGGGCAGCAACTTCCTTTTGACATTGGTCGCATTCGCTTGCCATGTTGGTACCTACACAAATGTCCATAAAAATAGAAGGACAACCAAAGTTAGCACGGTTTGGTGGTAATCCCCTCACTTCGCTCAACACAATCTCTCCTTTTTCCACTCTCGGATTACCACCTTTCACTCCCTTACTCCTCTCAATCTTTTGTCTCTCATAATAATTTGAATTGGAGTAGGTAGGAACTTCTTTTTGCGGCCCGGGCAGAATGTACGTCTCGAGGCAATTTCCCCATCGGTCTCTTACAATATTAGGCCAATTTTGCATATTTGGAACTTTATGTTGTGCAAACCAATCGGCGCCCAAGCTCACATGACCATAGGTTATGGGAAAAACATCACACCACACTTCCTCATGGTAATTAAATTGGGAGAAGACAACTTTTACCCTCTCGGTAACCTTGAACTCGCCCAAGTAGTATGGAACAAGTAAAGGCTCTCGCAATAACCCCAAGTAATCAACCATGGACGGAAAAATGTAGTTTCCATAGTACCTATCATTCAACACCATAAGGCAGCCCGGTATCCCACAAATAGTCACCTTTCCGGAGTGTACACTCCTTCTTGGATCTACATTGTAAGGCATACGAGTACCCCTTAGTTTTGGAGATGCATATCCTCTTCTTCTCATTGGACAACCTCCACTAGAGCTAGTATAACCATTCACACTATATCGACTTTGATAAGAAGTACTACAAGGTGGAGAATATGGATCTTCATACTCCTCACGTGTACCCTCATCATAGCTCTCATAGGCTTTGCAAACAAAAGGATTATACCTAACACCAAATCTAGGTTCGGAGTAAGAAGTGTAAGACTCCTCACATGCCCCAACATCATCATAAGATCCATCACGAGGTCCTACATCATCTCCAAAGTTACCATAAGCACTAGGCACTTCATTCACCTCATTTTCTCCCTTAAAACAGTAACTTTCAAATCTGCCCAAGTCTCGATCATGGCTATTTTCATAGCCTCCGCAATCTCCCTCAACTTCGTAGCCATAAAACCCTTCACTACAATCATAGTCTCCCATGTTGTAGTCACAATAATCCCCGGCTATCGAAGACATGTTCCCCTTATATCACCCTTTAAACCTACAAAATGAACAAACAAGATTAGTAGTAAAGCTCCTCACCAACACTCGTATACACTCACCTTTGTGATCCTCACAATTGGAGCGGCGAATATTGAAAGTTGCTTATACTCCGGTAGTCAATAGGATGTCAATTCTACTTGGCGGCCGGAATAGATTCTTGTTTGATCGACTCAAGACACAAAAATAAAATTCACTTACGAACTTGAGACAAAGAAGTTACTACGAGTTAAAAATGAGAAAAGCACACAAACAACGAAGACACGAAGAAACGGATTCAATAATTAATCTACAACTAAGTAGGTGATTACTAGTTGTTAATTAATTCTAGAATCAAGACATGAAACTAATGAAACAATAAGATGAAACTAAGAATCTAAAATTTTTTTTTGAGCTCGGAAATATTGCGTGAACAGTAGCCGTGATGACATGGCAGTCACGTATTGGTTTCGGCCCCACACAACTTTTGTTGTCCAATTTCAAGTCTTGGTCAATTTTTTTTTCAATTTGGACTTTGGTTGAATTTGTTTAAGGAGGGAAATTCAAACAAGTCTTGGAGCCCTTTTCAATTTCAAGTTTTCAAGACTTGACTTTATTGTACTTCTCCTTAAAACATGGATCCGTAAATCATGGAAAAGTGTTGGAAAGTGGTTGAGACTTGATTGATAGGTCTTTGTTGGTTGTAGTGTCTTTCAAGACTAACAAATAATACACCTTTTTCCTTCAACTTTTTGGATTTAGCATTCACTTTATCTTCAACAATATATGAAGGTGGTGATGAACATCAAGAACAACAACAACAACAACAAGAACTACAACAATAATCTTCAAGAACACCAACAATTCTTCACACGGCCAACTCCAATCCACAATAACAATATCTCCAACACTTGGCCAAGACAACTACAACTTCAACAAAAGGGTTTTCAATCCACCAATTAACAACAATATCACGTGGCCAAGCTTATAACAACAACAAGATGAAAACCACAAGGCCAAAACAATTCACCACAACAAGGTCAACAATCTCACGGCTAAGACCACAAGGATAGCAACAACAATCGACTAAGTCCCCTTTGTGTTGTGTTTTCGATTTTACAAATGGTGAAAGGTGTGATGAACAACAAGAATACAACAACAACCTTTCAAGATCTACAACACTACCACAACACAAGGCCTTCAACTCGGTCAAGGCTAGAACAACAACAACATCCAATCGGCCACACTTGTTCACAACAATAATATTAACAATTCAAGCTCAAGTTTGGATCGACTCAAAGTGTTAGTGAGGAACAAAACTAACACTACAAACACACAAGACAAGTAAAATACTCCTAGACCTAGACTCAAGAACAAATCTCGGCCAAGAACACCACAAGAACACAATTTCGGCCAAGACAACAACAATGGACAGATTGCAATTTTTCTGAAATTTTCAGATTTCAACCTTTTTTTTTTTTTTTTTTTTGTAGTTTTCAAGTCTCAAGCCCAAGATTGATCTTGTTAGAACAAAATCAAAGATGGCTTTGATACCAAATGATACAAGAATTCCAAGGAACACAAGAATTGTCTCAAAACAGTCCACACACACTCCAAAAACAGTCCACTAATCTTAAGGATTTGAGGACCAAGATGGAGACCACTCTCGGATTCACAACAACAACAACAATACGAGATAACAATGGTGTATTTGACACCCAAAACAGCCACAAAACGTGATGAACAAGATGAACAACAATAACACAAGTTTCGGATTCAACAAAGACCCCAAAACAGTCCACGATTTGCAAGAAAAATAAAGATAGATAGTGAGACATAAACTACAATAAGACCCAAGAACCCAAAGATATATTAAATCTAAAGACCCCTAGAACTTACGATAGCAACACCACACTCTTACGGTGACCACCAAGGGAATGAACTCGCCTCAAGATCTACCGTTTCCAAACAACCATCAATATTGGCTTTTCCAAGCCCTATGCTAAAGATGACTTTTCCAATTCCTACCACTAAGTGTGTACACTCTCAAAAGAGAGAAGATATTTCCTTCAATTCTTCATTATCAAAAAAACTGATGAGAAATAAGACTAAGGGGCCTATTTATACTATATTACAAATGAAGACAAAAGACTACTTTGCCCTTAATGAGAGGGGCGGCCATGGGGTGTAAATCCACCATGTGTAATGTCCAAAATACCCTTAATTAAGGCCCAAAACCGTGAGTCCTCAACCTTAAATTCTCCAAGCAATCTTCCACATGCGAGATTGCTTTAAGTTATGCTCAAAACGGGTCCTCCATGCATGTTCTTGTTTCCTCGAGGTGACCAAGTCTTGAGTCTCTATGTGTTGGCCTCCAAAAATGTCATCAAAAGATAAGAAGGCCATTTGTCCCGTATCAACAATGGACTGTCCAACTTATAGAGAGGGCTGTCCAAAAATTAATCTTGAAGGACACATAGTTTCCTTAGTACAAGCTCATGAATTTCTCACTTACCTTTTTATCTTGGGAGGAAGGTCAATTCCAAGAACCCTTGTGGGAATATAGGGTTACTTCATAGCCAAGAGAGAATGATACCAAACTCCCCAAGAACACAACAACAGAAACACCAAAATTAGTCCACTAGTTCAAGAACTATGGACCCTTTTGATGACCTTTCTCGGATTCGCAAGAAGAACAAGAAGGAAAGTGATATCAAGAGTAAAACACACTAAAACAGCAACAACACTTGATGAACAAGATGCAATAACAACAACACACGGTTACGAGACAAGAACACAAACGGATTACACTAGATATAGACAAACGATTACAAAAAATATAAAGATAGCTAGATAGATAAAGTGAAGGTATAATCTTAAGAACCCATGAGCCTATTCCACTCTTGGACCCTTAACACTACACACTACAAATACCTATCTCTTTGGTGAGCACAAGAGATACATCAACCTCCTCTAGCACCCAACGTTCCAAGCATGATTCCAACACGAATGATTCCACACTCAAGTTGGAAATCCTAGTTATAATGTTTCGGCCATAGGTCTTTCTCACAAGAGAGAAATGTTCTACTTACAACTTTCAATATCAATAAACATCTAAGACTAAAATCCCTAAGAGATTCTATATATAGTGTATTACAAAATGACCATAATACCCCTTAAGGGTGAGGTACCCATCAAGTGTAACTTAGGGGCTGTTTTTAGTGCATTTAGGCCCTCTTTCACACTTTACTTGTGCATTTCCTTGGACAGATTCAATACGCACTCGTTCTCGTCCATCCTCGTGGTCGTACTCGTATCATCCTTCCCTTCTTGAAAAGGATTCGACCTCGAATCCATACCTTGCAAATCAAGAGAAGACAAACAAGCACGCATCCTCATGATATGAGGGCTTAGGGTTAGCCAAAATAACACATTAAGCCTTGCCATGATGGATTTAACCTAACTAGGCATTTCAGCTTCATTAGTCATTGTACCCATCAAGAGCTACTAAGTAAACAACACGAAAATAACAAACACATTAAAGATTAGCAAAAATCAGTCCACAATTCATCACAAAACAGTCCACAATACGTCTCAAAATAGTCCACAATCCCTCACTTTCACTCTATTGGCCTTACAAGTGTTGATAACTCGCTTATACTCCAATGAGGTTACTTGGTCCCAATTGTGGCTTGAGATCGGAGTAGATTTTTATTTGAAACGACTCAAATAAGTAATGTACGAACTTGAACCAAAAAATATACTACGACTCAAAAAAAGAAAAGGACACAACAAACATAACACAAAGAACGTACACAAAACTAACTTACAAGCTAGTAGGGTATTACTAGGTTGTCAATTAGTGTCGAGCAAACAAACAAAACTAGGAAATAATAAAATGAAACTAAGAAATCTAAAATTTGAACTCAAAAATGTTGTGTGAACAGTACTTTAGTGACGTGGAAGTCCACTATTGGCCTCGAGTTTTTATCAAAATTTTATTTCCCAATTTCAAGTCTTGATCAATATACAATTTGGAATTGGTCGAATTGGTTAATGGAGGGAAAAGTGGTCTTTGAGCCTTTTTGTTCAAATTTCAAAAGCAAAACTTGACTTCTTTGAACTTTCTCCATGAAACAAGGTCCTTAAATCAAGAAAAAGTAGATGAAAAGTCATTGAAGTGATAGGGACAAGTCTTTCACTAACAACTACTACAAGCTTGTCTTTCACCTTTTAAGATCTAGTTTGCACTTTAAGGATTAACAAGATGATGAAAGGGTGAAGAACCTTAAAAACACAACAAGTCCAAGAACAACAACAATTTCAGTTTCCAACTCCATTATGATACGGGTATACAAAGCTGTCCAATACATTCTCGACCATTCACATGAAGCCAAGCTAGGGAGTTACAAAAACTACAAGCCATATTCATGCAAATGGCTGCGTGTGAGTTGGTACTTGATCCGCCAAAGAGCTTCAACGTTTTTAAGTGTGAAAATGAGCCTTGAAGTGTAATAAATTACACTCTAAGGGCACCCCATGACTGAAGGGTAGGAAGGTCATTTGTCCTTTATTTTGTGTGTAATATAAATAGATGCTATTAGGGTTATTTTCAGTACTTAGTTCATTCTTCATATTTCACAACAACAAGTCTTGTAACATTGAATATTTCTCTCTCTTGTTCTTGAGAGTAGAACCTGAAATCTGTCCAACAAGTGTAGTTACACTTGTGTTGTTTCTTAGCTAGAAACTTTAGATCTTGAGGTTCATGAGTTCCTCTTGATCTAAGTAAGAACTTGGTACTGAAATCTTTTGGTCTTAGGGTCCTTTCTTCAAGTTTAGGGTTCATAGATTCTAAGATATCTTTGTGTCAAGTTACTATCTTTCATTTTGTACTCTTGAAACTTTGCAGTAACTTAGTGAAGCCGTGTGGGGCTGATTTTTGATTCACTATAGTTACTGCCATTTGTTGTTCTTGTTGTTAACATTGTACTCTTTGTAATCTATCGTCTTGTGTTGTTGAACCATTGTTTAATGTTAATGTCATCTTCTTGTTCTCCTTGTGTAGCTACTGTTTTGGTATTGGTATTCCTTCAAAATTTCGTGATTGTTGTTGTCTTCACATATTGGAGTTTTATCTTTAAGCTCTCGGAATTGTAGTGTGTTTGGACTGATTTTAAGGCAGATTTGATACGCTCCAAGTTAGTAGTGTATCATTTGGTATCAAAGCCATCTTTGATTTTGTTCTAACATGATCAATCTTGGGCTTGAGACTTGAAAACTACAAAAAAAAAAAAACTGAAATCTGAAAATTCTAGAAATAGTCAAATCTGCTACCTTTGTGTTCTTGGCCAAAAATTGTGATGTGTTGTTGTATGGGCCAAGATTTTCTTATTTTTTTTGGCTAGATCTTGTAGTATTTTGCTTGTCTAGAGTGTTTCTAGTGTTGGTTTCTTTCTCACCAACACTAAAGGTGTCAAGATCTAAAGATTGAGCTTATAATATTGACCATAGTTGTGGTGCCTTATGGCTGGCTGTTTGTTGTTACTTGTTTTTGACAATTGGTGGTGTTTTGTTGTGTTTTTGAAGAAGTTGTTGTTGAGTTGTTGAAGGTTGTTGTGGTGTTCATCAAGTTCTTCATCTTTTCTTACAACTTTAGACAACCAAAAAGTATGATATAAATTCAAGAGTTGAAGCTGAAAATTGTAAAGCATGTTCTGAGAAGCCTTGAACCCATCATTTCTTAGACTAAGCTTCTACTTTTCAGCAACTTTTTCTTATTTCAAGAACCTAGTGTTGTGTGACAAGATACCTTTTCTTATTTCAAGAACCTTGTGTTGTGGGAAAAGTACTTTTTCTTATTTCAAGAACCTAGTGTTGTGGGACAAGGTACTTTTCTTATTTCAAGATTTATGTTTTCCCTCCAAGACCAATTGTCATCCTTTCCAAATTGTGTAAAGATTTAAATTTCAGAATTGGTGCTTAAATTGTGTGGGATCAAGATCAATTGCATGCTGCCATGTCACCCATTTGCTACTGTTCACGTCACCCATTGGCTACTGTTCACGTCATTAATAAGCTTAAATTTAGTTTTTCTAGTTTCTAATTGTTGATTCTTAGTTTCATTACTTGATTCTAGAACTAATTAACATGCTAGTACACTCCTACTAGGTTGTCAATTAGTCATTTTGAATTCTCTTGTTCGTGTCCACGTTTAGTTGGGTGTTTTTATTCGTTTGAATACGTTGTAACTTCTTAACTCCAGTCCGTCGAGAATTCTTTGAGTTTCAGACAAGAATCCACTACGGACGAGAGCTTTACTCATATCTTAAGGATTCACGGTTACTAGCCAATCTACAACATTTGTGGAGCTCAAGTGTGAGTGAACCGGGAGAGTGTGAGTGAGGAGCGGTTTAACGCTAACTTGTTTGCTGATTGTGTAGGTAACACCTTGACATGGAAGGAAGCACATCCCAAAGTGGGGGTACTACTGAACAAGACACTATGAAGGCCACACTTGAGGCCATTACCAGAAGTTTAGAGAGGTTGAACACGGAAGTTGGGGCAATGAGGGGAGATTTGACTACGATAAGTGGGAGATTGGAGCAAGTGGAGAGTCAAAGGAATTCTCGTCCATCCACTCCTCATCATATTCCTTCAAGTGGGCATGAAAGAACTTCATCCACAACTATCTCACCAGAAATATTGCACCAAATAATGAATCCATCTCTAGCCCCACTAAATGCCACAAATCATACCACTACTTTCCCTCCAAACTAAGAAGCGAATAGACCACGCGATTCCCAGACTCCTCCAATTTCACAAGAAGGATGTAGCCATCCATTACCTCCACAAAATCTGAACGTACCTTACCAAACTCCACCAAATCAAAGACCACCACCTCCACAAATCCCAATGCCTCCAAATCAGATTCCAAATCACCAAAATCGACCAGCTCACTTTGAGGAACATGGTAGAGAGGAGTATGATGGATATGGAGCCTTTGATGATGCTTATATGAGAGAGGAGGAGCTAAGAAGGGGCTGTATTGATCCAAGGAGGTACCTAGGGTATGGAGAAAGGGGAAATCGACACCAAGAAAGAGACGTAGGCATCAATACCATCAAATTGAGCTTACCTATCTTTAAGGGTGAAAGTGACCCCGAGGCCTACTTAGAATGGGAATCAGCTTGTGACAAAGTTTTTCAAGTTAATGATATCTCGGAAGAAAAGAAAAGTTGTTATGCCATAGCTCATTTTGAGGGATATGCCAACACTTGGTGGGAGTACGTCAAGCGTTTTGGTGATGAATTAGTTGATGGGCAGCCACCACCTTGGTTTCGGTTAAGGTACTTGATGAGGCAACGGTACCTTCCCGAGAGTTATCGCCATGAATTGCTTCCTAGATTGTACAACTTGTGTCAAGGCAATAAAAGTGTGATGGCATATTATGATGAGTTTCAACAACTCATGTTGAAGCTTGATCATCGTGGGGAACAAATCAGTCATGACATCATCCGGTTCAAGTGTGGGTTGAACAAAGAGATCTCCACTCATTTGACACTTCACAAATTTGATACCATTGAAGGTATTTTCCAAGCGGCTCTTGAGATTTAAAGAGAGCTTAAAGAGAGGTCGTCGCTCAAGGCAAGGGGACAATCCATCTCGGGTTGGCCTAGAAGCAAGGACGTGGTTTAATCCTCTTCGGGTTGGCCCAAAAATAAGGACCAACCCGCCACTACAAGGCTGCCCGAGCCCTAAACAGTCCACAAAATTCCTCTAATACAAGAAGTTCACAAGTATCCAAACCCAAAAGGATTCCAATGTTTCAAGTGCCAAGGTTGGGGAAATAAATCCAATGAAGGCTCAAAAACTACTCAAAACAGTCCACAAATAAACTAGAACCCAGGACCCCTTTGAGAGCAACTTTCGGCCAACAATAATAGCACAAGGATTACAAGATACAAGGTGTATTTTAACACCAAAACAGCAACAATGACACAAGATGAAACAAGTTACGGATTCAACACAAACACAAGGGAAATTGCATAGAAAATACAGATAGATAGTGAGACCAAGATTATTACAAGATTAAGAACCAAGTGTATTTCAACACTAACCCCTAATGAATGTAACAATCAAAACCACACTCTTACGGTGACCACCAAAGGAATGAAATCACCTCAAGATCTACCGTTTCTAAGCAAAGATCAATATTGGCTTTTCCAAGCCCTATGCTAAGGATGGTTTTTCCAAGCCCTGCAACTAGGGTGTACACTCTCAAAAGAGAGAAAATATGTCTTTCAATTCTTCATCATTCAAAATCTCCAAAGAAATGAGCTAAAATGACCTATTTATAGTGTATTACAAAAGAAGACAAAAAAGACCACTTTGCCCTTAATGATAGGTGCGGCCATGGTGTGTAAATACACCATGTGTAATGTCTAAAATGCCCTTAATTAAGGTCCAAAACCGTGAGTCCTCAATCTTAAATGATCCAAGCAATCTTCCACACGCAAGATTGCTTTTAAGTTATGCTCAAAACGGGTCATCCATGTATGTTCTTGTATTATCGAGGTGACCAAGTCTTGATAATCTATCTGTTGGCCTCCAAAGATGTCATCAAAAGATAAGATGGCCATTTGTCCCGTATCATCCTTCTCTCCTTGAAAAGGATTCGACCTCGAATCCAAACCTTGCAAATCCGAAGAGAGGACAAACAAATACAAACTCCTCATGGCATGAGGGTTAGGGTTAGCATAAAAAATCATCTCAACATGCCAAGGCTGCACATATTTGCAATATAACGAAGAATCCTTTGAAAGGAATATTAAAAACTCAATAAAAGATGTACAAAGGATTTGGTTATAGTGATATGGGACAAACAAGAGAAAACAAAACAACTCCAACACAGTCCACTAATCTTAAGGATTTGAGGACCCTTTTGAAGACCACTCTCGGATTCGCTATCAACAACACAATAACAAGATAAAGAGGTGTGTTTTCAACACCAAAACAGCCACAATATAAGATGAACAAGATGAACACAATGGTTACAAAATTTGGACTCAACAAGTCACAAAAATAAAATAGTCCACTATGAATCTACAAAGTGCAATAAGATAAAAGATAGGTAGATAGACCAAATGAGGGAATAATATTAACAACCCAAGACTTGTTACACTCTTGGACCTTTAATACTACACACAACACAAACCTATCTCTTACGTTGGTACAAGAGTGACCTCGATCTCCCAAGCATCCAATGTTTCCAAGCTTGAATCCAACACGAGTGATTCCACACTCAAGTCGATTTCCCTAGTTACAAGTTTCAGATTTGTGATCTTCTCTCCTTAGAGAGAAAATATTTCTAAGTGTTATACAACATCCATATTCAGTAAAGTCTGCCTAACAAATGACCTAAAAGGTTCCTTATATAGTAGTTTACAAACAAGGTGTGAAATGTCCAAAATGACCCCTTAGTCTCAAGTCTTCAAGTGGGTGTCCTTGGAGAGCATTATATGGACGGTTTTGGACCCTTTTTAAGTCCTCATTTGCACTTCACTTTCACACTCCAAGTCTCGGGTTTAATACATCTCACAAACATGCATCCTCGTGGTCGTACCCGTATCATCCTCCCCTTCTTGAAAAAGATTCGACCTCGAATCCATGCCTTGCAAAATCAAGTGAAGACAAACAAGCACACATCCTCATGACATGAGGGTTAGGGTTAGCAAAATACACATATCAATATGCCATGCCGAGGTGGAACAAACTTGAAGTACATCCATGGATCCTTTGTGTTGAACATAAAAAACTTAGTACAAATGTCACAAAGGAAGTGGCTATGACGAACATCAATAAATAATGAGCATGGGCCAAGACAACTCCTACCATACCCTAAGATGGTACCGGGATCGAATGGGAGAAGTAGCCATGGACATGGGTTTCGGCCACTCTCACTTTTCCCTAAGGTGTTGTCCTTAAAATTAGGCATACCCTCTATATCATTAGTGGAAATATCATGAGCACAAAGAGGGTAGAGAAAGGTATCACACAATCTAACTTCAGTTATGGTGTCCGTATGCATGTACTCACTAGCTTCAAGTCCATCACCACTAGTATGCTCAACATAGGGAACACATAAAGAAGAAGTAGATGGAATTTCTAAGCATGCACCACCTTTTATTTCAAGAGAATAATCCCCACATAGATATAAATCACCATGGGCAGCAAAGGAATCATTCATAAAAACATTCTTACAAGAACAATCACATTTCGGTTTTCTTGAGTAATCAAGCAAATCATGGTCATCTTTACCTGATTGACTATTCCTTTTCAAGACTACAAATTCCCTACCCTTAAGAGTACTCTCATCTTCCAAGAAGAGATTTCCATCTTGAGGAGGAATGTTGTCACACTATAGTGGGTTAGCATATAGGCTATAGCTTCCAAGACAAGCTATGTCGTTAACATCACTTGCACCACTAGGTTCATTAGGAGTAAATAAACTATCTTCAAACAAGACATTGTGCCTAAAGAGTGAATTATCTAACCCGCTATCTAACCCGTGGATAGATTTGGAACTTTCACTCTCTAAGGAATCATCATCAAGTTTCAAAGATATGTCAAGCACATGATTAACCCTATGAGCCAAACAAACATTAGCATCTTTACAACAACATAGGCTCATAGGTTCACTCCTTTTTCCTTGGCCAACATCCTTAAATCCTTCACTCACTGGAGGTTCATTAATCACATCACACATATCCTCAAGTGGTGGGCAAATTTTACTCACAAGTTGGGCAGCAACTTCCTCTGGGAAGATCTCAACGCAAGGTGCTTGGACAATTGGATTTTGTGGGTATAGTTTGGGTAGCAATTGGCGTATAATTTTAATGTGCCATTTCATATCTTCAATATTGTCATTGATACGATCACAGGCATTGAAATTATGGGCAGCCATTGTACCTAACAAAAAGACACAACAAACAAAGAAAACAAACAAACTTGTTAGATAAAAATGCCTCACCACACTCTCACTCTCGGTTTTACCTCACACTTGGTTTCACAAGTGTTGAAAGCCGGCTTGTACTTCGTGAGTGATTGAGTGTCGAGTCTACTCTTGTCCCGGAATGAATTTTTGTTTGAAACTCAAATAAAATCTTGTAGGACTTGAGTCAAGAACTAACAACGAATTCAAAAAGATAAAAGTACACAACAAACGTAAACACGAGCAAACGGACACAAAACTAACTTACAAGCTAGTAGGATATTACTAGGTTGTCAATTAGTATTCGAACCAACAAACGAACTAAGAGAAAATAAAATGAAACTAAGAAATCTAAAATTTGAGCCAAAATTGTTGCGTGAACAGTAACAAGGATGATGTGGCAGCACGAAATTGGTTGCGGTTTCTAACAATTTTTGTTGTCCAATTTCAAGTCTTGGTCAATTTACAATTTAGGAATTGGTGGAATTTGTTTTAAGGAGGGAAATTCAAACAAGTCTTGGAGTCTTTTCAAATTCAAGTTTTCAAGACTTGACTTTTACAGTACTTTTCCTTAAAACATGGACCCTTGTTTCATGGGAAAGTGGTTGAGAAGTGATGTAAAGTCTTTAGTGTGTAGGAAAATTCTTTGAGTCACAAGTACTATACCATGAAACTTGGATCTATGTCTTGAAAGACTAACACAATACACACTCTTTTTTCTTCAACTTCTAAGATCAACAATCACTTTTTTTTTTCAACAATATATGGAGATGGTGAAGAACACCAAGAACACAAACTTTGAGTCTTGAAGTTCTAAGGTTCAAGTTGGGCCTCCCAAACAACAACAACAACTTTCCAAGCTTAAATTCCACAACACAATCTCCATAATACACGTTCAAAACTTGAACCAACAACACATCACACGTTCAAGTCTTGAACCCGCAACAACAATACCAACAACAATCGGCCAAGTCCAAGTTCACAATAACAACATCAACAACAAAGGCTCAAATCAAGATATAGACTCAAAGTGTTAGTGAAGAACAATACTAACACTAGAAACACTTAAGACAAGTAAAAATCTCGGCCAAGATACAACAAGAACACAATTTTCGGCCAAGAACAAAAAGTGGACAGATTGCTATTTTCTGGAAATTTCAGTTTTCAGTTTTTTTTTTTTTTTTTTTTTTTTGTAGTTTTCAAGTCTCAAACCCAAGATTGATCTTGTTAGAACAAAATCAAAGATGGCCCTGATACCAAATGATATGGGACAAACAAGAGAACACAAAACAACTCCAAAATAGTCCACTAATCTTAAGGATTTGAGGACCCTTTTGAAGACCACTCTCGGATTCGCTATCAACAACACAATAACAAGATAAAGAGGTGTGTTTTCAACACCAAAACAGCCACAATATAATATGAACAAGATGAACACAATGGTTACAAAATTCGGATTCAACAAGTCACAAAAACAGTCCACTATGAATCTACAAAGTGCAATAAGATAAAAGATAGGTAGATAGACCAAATGAGGGAATAATATTAACAACCCAAGACTTGTTACACTCCTGGACCTTTAATACTACACACAACACAAACCTATCTCTTACGTTGGTACAAGAGTGACCTCGATCTCCCAAGCATCCAATGTTTCCAAGCTTGAATCCAACACGAGTGATTCCACACTCAAGTCGATTTCCCTAGTTACAAGTTTCAGATTTGTGGTCTTCTCTCCTTAGACAGGAAATATTTCTAAGTGTTATACATCCATATTCAGTAAAGTCTGCCTAACAAATGACCTAAAAGGTTCCTTATATAGTAGTTTACAAACAAGGTGTGAAATGTCCAAAATGACCCCTTAGTCTCAAGTCTTCAAGTAGGTGTCCTTGGAGAGCATTATATGGACGGTTTTGGACCCTTTTTAAGTCCTCATTTGCACTTCACTTTCACACTCCAAGTCTCGGGTTCAATACATCTCACAAACATGCATCCTCGTGGTCGTACCCGTATCATATAGGATACATCAAGAGTGATACTTTGCTTGTCATGTATACCAACCAACAAGTTTGGTGCACCAACATCACCATTTCTAAATTTGGCACCGGGGTGAAATGGGAAAAGTGGCCATAGACACGGGTCTCGACAACACTTCCCTTTCCCGTGGTCTACACCCAAACTAAATGAAATACTCTCTATAATAACATACATATCATCCAAAGCAAATAGAGAGTAGAGAAAGGTATCACTCAAATCGACTTCTACTAAGGTGCTCTCATGTGTGTACTCACTACTAGTTTCCCAATAATCACCATGAGTACTCTCAACAATGAAATCACACAAAGTAGAAGAAGAAGTAGCTTCCGCAACTACACATTCAAGCCCTTAAGAGTACTCTCATCTTCCAAGAAGAGATTTTCCTCTTTAGGAGGAATGTTGTCACACCATAGTGGGTTAGCATATAGGCTATAGCTTCCAAGGTAAGCTATACCATCATTTTCACCACTAGGTTCATTAGGAGTGTTTAAATCATCTTCAAACAAGACATTATACCTAAAAAGAGTGTGATCTACCTCACGGACTGATACGGGACAAATGTCCATCTTATCTTTTGATGACATCTTTGGTGGCCAACATATAGAGGCTCAAGACTTGGTCATCTTGAGAATACAAGAACATGCATGGAGGACCCGTTTTGAGCATAACTTAAAGCAATCTCGCGTGTGGAAGATTGCTTGGAGCATTTAAGATTGAGGACTCACGGTTTTGGACTTTAATTAAGGGAATTTTGAACATTACACATGGTGTGTTTACACACCATGGACGCACCTATCATTAAGGGCAAAGTGGTCTTTTCATCTTCTTTTGTAATACACTATAAATAGGTCATTTTAGCTCATTTCTTGGCAGATTTTGAATGATGAAGAATTGAAAGACATATTTTCTCTCTTTTGAGAGTGTAACACCCTTAGTTGTAGGTCTTGGAAAAGCCATCCTTAGCATAGGTCTTGGAAAAGCCAATATTGATCTTTGCTTGGAAACGGTAGATCTTGAGGTGAGTTCATTCCCTTGGTGGTCACCGTAAGAGTGTGGTTTTTATTATTACATTTATTAGGGGTTTTAGTGTATGATATACACTTGGTTTCTGATTCTTGTCATAATATTGGCCTCACTATCTATCCTTTACTTTTCTTGTTGTTCACTTGTGTAGTGGACTGTTTTTGGGTTCTTTTTGAATCCAAAAATTTATGTTCTTGTTGTCATCTTGTTCTTCACGTTTTGTGGCTGTTTTGGGTGTCAAATACACCATTTTTATCTCGTATTGTTGTTGTTGTAGTGAATCCGAGAGTGGTCTCGATCTTGGTCCTCAAATCCTTAAGATTAGTGTGTATTGGACTATTTTGGAGGGTGTATTGGACTGTTTTGGAGTTGTTTTGTATTTCCCTCGTCTTTGTCGTATCTTGGGCTTGTTAGCTGAAAAATTAAAAAAAAAGTGTTGAAAAACCAAAAATCTCAAAAAAAGAAATCTGTCCCGTTTTTGTGTTTGAGCTGAAATTTGAGACTTAGATTTAGGATATTTTAGTGTGTTTTATTTGTTTCTAGTGTTAGGTTCTTGTTTCCTAACACTAGGTGAGTCTAGATCTTGGATTTGAGCTTAATCCGGGTGGTTTTGATTTGTTCACCATTGTTGAGTTTAAGGTTGAAGAAACTAGTAAGGTGAAGCTCAAAATTGGAAGGCTTGTTGTTAATATTCTGGCTTGAAAATTGAATGGTTGTGTTATGGAGTTTAACGTGAGCAAAAGGAATCCAAAATCATTCAATTTGGAGTTCATTTGGTTTAGTTTCAATCTATTGAGTGTTCTTGTTGTTCTTCATGTTCATCATTTATTGTTGAACAAGAACATTCAATAGGTGTGGTTTGATCTTAAAGAGTGGAGAAAAGAGTGTAGTCTTTTGTTAGTCTTGAAACATATCCCAAAGAACATACAAAAAAAGAAAGGAGACAATAGGACTTTCAAAAAGACTCATTACCAAAAGAGAGTAAGGGCACATACCAAGACAAACAAAAGAGGAAAGGAGACAAAGGCTTTCAAAAAGGTGCAAGGAAAGTCAAAGTCTTTTGAATTTTGAAAAAGGCTCTAAGTCTTGTGCTTTTCCATCCTTTAGCTGATTTTTCACTCTCCCAAATTAAAAATTTGACCAATCCAAATTGCAAAATGCCATGTCACCAAATTTCCACGTCATCTAAGTGCCACATCATCAACGTTCCCAAAAAAAACTTGAAGCTCAAATTTCAGATTTTAAAGTTTCTTTTCTTTGTTTCGTTAGTTTCATTTCTTGATTCTAGTACTAATTAGCAACTAGTAATCACCTACTAGATTGTGAATTAGTTTTTGAATCCGTTTTTGTCGTGTCTTCGTTATTTGTGTGCTTTTCTCATTTTTAATTCGTCATAACTTTTTGTTTCAAGTTTGTAAGTAGAATTTTCTGTCTTGTGTCTTGAGTCGATCAAACAAGAATCTATTCCGGCTGCCAAGTAGAATTGACATCCTATTGACTACCGGAGTATAAGCAACTTTCAATATTCGCCTCTCTAATTGTGAGGATCACAAAAGTGAGTGAATACGAGTGTTAGTGAGAAGTTTTTACTACTAATCTTGTTTGTTCATTTTGTAGGTTCAAAGGTGATATAAGGGGAATATGTCTTCGATAGCCGGAGATTATTGTGATTACAACATGGGAGACTATGGTTGTAGTGAGGGGTTTTATGGATACGAAGTTGAGGGAGATTGCGGAGGCTATGAAAATAGCCATAATCGAAACTTGGGCAGATTTGAAAGTTACTGTTTTGAGGGAGAAAATGAGGTGAATGAAGTGCCTAGTGCTTATGGTGACTTTGGAGATGATGTAGGACCTCGTGATGGATCATATGATGAAGTTGGGGCATGTGAGGAGTCCTACACTTCTCACTCCAAACCTAGTTTTGGTGTTAGGTATAACCCTTTCATTGGCAAAGCTTATGAGAGCTATGATGAGAGTACACGTGAGGAGTGTGAAGATTCATATGAGAACCTGTTAGTACTTCTTATCAAGATCAATATAGTGTGAATGGTTATACTAGCTCTAGTGGAGGTTGTTCAACGAGAAGAAGAGGGTATGCATCTCCAAAATCGAGGGGTACTCGTATGCCTTACAATGTTGATCCAAGAAGGAGTGTGCACTCCGGAAAGGTGACCATTTGTGGGATACCGGGCTGCCTCATTGTGTTAAATGATAGGTACTATAGAAACTACATTGTTCCATCCATGGTTGATTACTTGGGGTTATTTTGCGAGCCTTTACTTGTTCCATACTTCTTGGACAGGTTTAAGGTTACCAAGAGGGTAAAAGTTGTCTTCTCCCAATTTAATTACCATGAGGAGGTGTGGTGTGATGTTTTTCCCATAACCTATGGTCATGTGAGCTTAGGCGCCGATTGGTTTGCACAACATAAAGTTCCAAATATGCAAAATTGGCCTAATATTGTAAGAGACCGATGGGGAAATTGCCTCGAGACGTACATTCTGCCCGGGCCGCAAAAAGAAGTTCCTACCTACTCCAATTCGAATTATTATGAGAGACAAAATATTGAGAGGAGTAAGGGAGTGAAAGGTGGTAATCCGAGAGTGGAAAAAGGAGAGGTTGTGTTGAGCGAAGTGAGGGGATTACCACCAAACCATGCTAACTTTGGTTGTCCTTCTATTTCTATGGACATTTGTGTCGGTACCAACATGGCAAGTGAAGGCGACCAATGTCAAAAGGAAGTTTGCTGCCCAAGCTTATGGAGGATCTTCACCTCACGGCAAGAAAGAGTCTACTCAAGATCTTCAAGGTAAAATAGCTAACTCTTATACTTTAATGCATGTGAATGATAATTGTATGGCTAGTAATCCATTGCGTTTGAGTAGTAGCTTACTTATTTATGAGTCTAATGATTCCTTGCCTCTTGTTGATGATGTACATATTGTGAGTGTGGACACACTAGTTGATCCTATTGATGACGAAATTGACTCCTCTTGTGAGATCAATTTATGTTCACCTAGTGTTGAAGCCTATATGTTGAATGGAAGTACATCATCTTTTGTAATGGGTGTTGATCAACTTGTTTGTGAAAACTGTCCACCACTTGAGTATGTGTGTGATGTGCTTAATAGGACTCAAGTGAGTGAAGTATTTGAAAATGTTGGTCAACAATGTGAGAATGAACCCGAGAGCTCTTCCTGGGGTAATATTGTGTTTGAAACATCCTTGAAACTTGATATTGATCATTTAGAGAGTGAGGAACTTGCTTGTTCCAAATCTGTCCGTGAGGTAGATCACACTCTTTTTAGGTATAATGTCTTGTTTGAAGAGGATTTAAACACTCCTAATGAACCTAGTGGTGAAAATGATGGTATAGCTTGCCTTGGAAGCTATAGCCTATATGCTAACCCACTATGGTTTGACAACATTCTTCCTAAAGAGGGAAATCTCTTCTTGGAAGATGAGAGTACTCTTAAGGGTAAGGAATGTGTAGTTGCGGAAGCTACTTCTTCTTCTACTTTGTGTGATTTCATTGTTGAGAGTACTCATGGTGATTATTGGGAAACTAGTAGTGAGTACACACATGAGAGCACCTTAGTAGAAGTCGATTTGAGTGATACCTGTCTCTACTCTCTATTTGCTTTGGATGATATGTATGTTATTGTAGAGAGTATGTCATTTAGTTTGGGTGTAGACCACAGGAAAAGGAAGTGTTGTCGAGACCCGTGTCTATGGCCACTTTTCCCATTTGACCCCGGTGCCAATTTTAGAAATGGTGATGTTGGTGCACCAAACTTTTTGCTTGGTCTACATGACAAGAAAAGTGTCACTCTTGATGTATCCTATAACCAAATTCTTTGTATATTTTTTATTGATTTTTTAATATTCCTTTCAAAGGATTCTTGGTTATATTGCAAATATGTGCAACCTTGGCATGTTGAGATGATTTTTTATGCTAACCCTAACCCAACCCTCATGCCTTGAGGAGTTTGTATTTGTTTGTCCTCTCTTCGGTTTTACAAGGTTTGGATTCGAGGTCGAATCCTTTTCAAGAAGGGGAGGATGATACGGGACAAATGGCCATCTTATCTTTTGAGGACATCTTTGGAGGCCAACATATAGAGGCTCAAGACTTGGTCACTTCAGAATACAAGAACATGCATGGAGGACCCGTTTTGAGCATAACTTAAAGCAATCTCGCGTGTGGAAGATTGCTTGGAGCATTTAAGATTGAGGACTCACGATTTTGGACCTTAATTAAGGGTATTTTGGACATTACACATGGTGTGTTTACACACCATGGCCGCACCTATCATTAAGGGCAAAGTGGTCTTTTTGTCTTCTTTTGTAATACACTATAAATAGGTCATTTTAGCTCATTTCTTGGCAGATTTTGAATGATGAAGAATTGAAAGACATATTTTCTCTCTTTTGAGAGTGTAACACCCTTAGTTGTAGGTCTTGGAAAAGCCATCCTTAGCATAGGGCTTGGAAAAGCCAATATTGATCTTTGCTTGGAAACGGTAGATCTTGAGGTGAGTTCATTCCCTTGGTGGTCACCGTAAGAGTGTTGTTTTTATTATTACATTTATTAGGGGTTTTAGTGTATGATATACACTTGGTTTCTGATTCTTTTCATAATATTGGCCTCACTATCTATCCTTTACTTTTCTTGTTGTTCACTTGTGTAGTGGACTGTTTTTGGGTTCTTTTTGAATCCAAAAATTTATGTTCTTGTTGTCATCTTGTTCTTCACGTTTTGTGGCTGTTTTGGGTGTCAAATACACCATTTTTATCTCGTATTGTTGTTGTTGTAGTGAATCCGAGAGTGGTCTCCATCTTGGTCCTCAAATCCTTAAGATTAGTGGACTGTTTTGGAGGGTGTATTGGACTGTTTTGGAGTTGTTTCGTATTTCCCTTATCTTTCTCGTATCACGGACAGATTTGGAACAAGCAAGTTCCTCACTCTCTAAATAATCAATATCAAATTTCAAGGATGTTTCAAACACAATATTACCCCAAGAAGAGCTCTCGGGTTCATTCTCACTTTGTTGACCAATATTTTCAAATACTTCACTCACTTGAGTCCTATTAAGTACATCACACACATACTCAAGTGGTGGACAATTTTCACAATCAAGTTGATCAACACCCATTACAGAAGACGATGTACTTCCATTCAACATATAGGCTTCAACACTAGGTGGACATAAATTGATCTCACAAGAGGAGTCAATTTCGTCATCAATAGGATCAACTAGTGTATCCACACTCACAATATTTACATCATCAACAAGAGGCAAGGAATCATTAGACTCATAAATAAGTAAGATACTACTCACACTCAATGGATTACTAGCCATACAATTATCATTCACATGCATTAAAGTGTAAGAGTTAGCTATTTTACTTCAGTAGACTCTTTCTTGCCGTGAGGTGAAGGTCCTCCTTAAGTTTGGGCAGCAACTTCCTTTTGACATTGGTCGCCTTCGCTTGCCATGTTGGTACCTACACAAATGTCTATAGAAATAGAAGGACAACCAAAGTTAGCACGGTTTGGTGGTAATCCCCTCACTTCGCTCAACACAACTTCTTCTTTTTCCACTCTCGGATTACCACCTTTCACTCCCTTACTCCTCTCAATGTTTTGTCTCTCATAATAATTCGAATTGGAGTAGGTAGGAACTTCTTTTTGCAGCCCGGGCAGAATGTACGTCTCGAGGTAATTTCCCCATCGGTCTCTTACAATATTAGGCCAATTTTGCATATTTGGAACTTTATGTTGTGCAAATCGGCACCCAAGCTCACATGACCATAGGTTATGGGAAAAACATCACACCACACCTCCTCATGGTAATTAAATTGGGAGAAGACAACTTTTACCCTCTAGGTAACCTTAAACCTGTCCAAGAAGTATGGAACAAGTAAAAGGCTCGCAAAATAACCCCAAGTAATCAACCATGGATGGAACAATGTAGTTTCTATAGTACCTATCATTTAACACAACGAGGAAGCCCGGTATCCCACAAATGGTCACCTTTCTGGAGTGTACACTCCTTCTCAGATCAACATTGTAAAGAACATGTGTACCCCTCGGTTTTGGAGATTCATACCCTTTTCTTCTCATTGGACAACCTACACTATAGCTAGTATAACCATTCACACTATATCGACCTTGATAAGAAGTACTATAAGGTGGAGACTATGAATCTTCACACTCCTCATGTGTACTCGCATCATAGCTCTCATAAGGTTTGCGAACGAAAGGGTTATACCTAACACCAAATCTAGGTTCGGAGTGGGGAGTGCAAGACTCCTCACATGTCCCAACTTCATCATAAGATCCATCACGAGGTCCTACATCATCTCCAAAGTCATCGACCTCGAATCCATACCTTGCAAACAAGAGAAGACAAACAAGCACGCATCCTCATGATATGAGGGCTTAGGGTTAGCCAAAATAACACATCAAGCCTTGCCATGATGGATTTAACCTAACTAGGCATTTCAGCTTCATTAGTCATTGTACCCATCAAGAGCTACTAAGTAAACAACACGAAAATATCAAACACATTAAATATTAGCAAAAATCAGTCCACAATTCATCACAAAACAGTCCACAATACGTCTCAAAATAGTCCACAATCCCTCACTTTCACTCTATTGGCCTTACAAGTGTTGATAACTCGCTTATAATCCAATGAGGTTACTTGGTCCCAATTGTGGATTGAGATCGGAGTAGATTTTTATTTGAAATAACTCAAATAAGTAATGTACGAACTTGAACCAAAAAAGATACTACGGCTCAAAAAAAGAAAAGGACACAACAAACATAACACAAAGAACGTACACAAAACTAACTTACAAGCTAGTAGGGTATTACTAGGTTGTCAATTAGTGTCGAGCAAACAAACAAAACTAGGAAATAATAAAATGAAACTAAGAAATCTAAAATTTGAACTCAAAAATGTTGTGTGAACAGTACTTTAGTGACGTGGAAGTCCACTATTGGCCTCGAGTTTTTATCAAAATTTTATTTCCCAATTTCAAGTCTTGATCAATATACAATTTGGAATTGGTCGATTTGGTTAATGGAGGGAAAAGTGGTCTTTGAGCCTTTTTGTTCAAATTTCAAAAGCAAAACTTGACTTCATTGAACTTTCTCCATGAAACAAGGTCCTTAAATCAAGAAAAAGTAGATGAAAAGTCATTGAAGTGATAGGGACAAGTCTTTCACTAACAACTACTACAAGCTTGTCTTCCACCTTTTTAGATCTAGTTTGCACTTTAAGGATTAACAAGATGATGAAAGGGTGAAGACCTTTAAAAACACAACAAGTCCAAGAACAACAACAATTTCAGTTTCCAACTCCATTATGATACGGGCGTACAAAGCTGTCCAATACTTTCTCGACCATTCACACGAAGCCAAGCTAGGGAGTTACAAAAACTACAAGCCATGTTCATGCAAATGGCTGCGTGTGAGTTGGTACTTGATCCGCCAAAGAGCTTTAACGTTTTTAAGTGTGAAAATGAGCCTTGAAGTATAATAAATTACACTCTAAGGGCACCCCATGACTGAAGGGTAGGAAGGTCATTTGTCCTTCATTTTGTGTGTAATATAAATAGATGCTATTAGGGTTATTTTCAGTACTTAGTTCATTCTTCATATTTCACAACAACAAGTCTTGTAACATTGAATATTTCTCTCTCTCTTGTTCTTGAGAGTAGAACCTGAAATCTGTCCAACAAGTGTAGTTACACTTGTGTTGTTTCTTAGCTAGAAACTTGAGATCTTGAGGTTCATGAGTTCCTCTTGATCTAAGTAAGAACTTGGTACTGAAATCTTTTGGTCTTAGGGTCATTTCTTCAAGTTAGGATTCATAGATTCTAAGATATCTTTGTGTCAAGTTACTATCTTTTATTTTGTACTCTTGAAACTTTGCAGTAACTTAGTGAAGCCGTGTGGGGCTGATTTTTGATTCACTATAGTTACTGCCATTTGTTGTTCTTGTTATTAACATTGTACTCTTTGTAATCTATCATCTTGTGTTGTTGAACCATTGTTTAATGTTAATGTTATCTTCTTGTTCTCCTTGTGTAGCTACTATTTTGGTGTTGGTATTCCTTCAAAATTTCGTGATTGTTGTTGTCTTCACATATTGGAGTTGTTATCTTCAAGCTCTCGGAATTGTAGTGTGTTTGGATTGATTTTAAGGCAGATTTGATACGCTCCAAGTTAGTAGTGTATCATTTGGCATCAAAGCCATCTTTGATTTTGTTCTAACAAGATCAATCTTGGGCTTGAGACCTGAAAACTACAAAAAAAAAAACTGAAATCTGAAAATTCCAGAAATAGTCAAATCTGCTACCTTTGTGTTCTTGGCCAAAAATTGTGATGTGTTGTTGTATGGGCCGAGATTTTCTTGTTTTTTTGGCTAGATCTTGAAGTATTTTGCTTGTCTAGAGTGTTTCTAGTGATGGTGCCTTGTGGCTGGCTGTTTGTTGTTACTTCTTTTTGACAATTGGTGGTGTTGTGTTGTGTTTTTGAAGAAGTTGTTGTTGAGTTGTTGAAGGTTGTTGTGGTGTTCATCAAGTTCTTCATCTTTTCTTACAACTTTAGACAACCAAAAACTATGATATAAATTCAAGAGTTGAAGCTGAAAATTGTAAAGCATGTTGTGAGAAGCCTTGAACCCATCATTTCTAAGACTAAGCTTCTACTTTTCAGCAACTTTTTCTTATTTCAAGAACCTAGTGTTGTGTGATAAGATACCTTTTCTTATTTCAAGAACCTTGTGTTGTGGGACAAGTACTTTTTCTTATTTCAAGAACCTAGTGTTGTGGGACAAGGTACTTTTCTTATTTCAAGATTTATGTTTTCCCTCCAAGACTAATTGTCATCCTTTCCAAATTGTGTAAAGATTTAAATTTCAGAATTGGTGCTTAAATTGTGTGGGATCAAGACCAATTGCATGCTGCCACGTCACCCATTTGCTACTGTTCACGTCACCCATTGGCTACTGTTCACGTCATTAATAAGCTCAAATTTAGTTTTTCTAGTTTCTAATTGTTGATTCTTAGTTTCATTACTTGGTTCTAGAACTAATTAACATGCTAGTACACTCCTACTAGGTTGTCAATTAGTCCTTTTGAATTCTCTTGTTCGTGTCCACGTTTAGTTGGGTGCTTTTATTCATTTGAATACGTTGTAACTTCTTAACTCCAGTCCGTCGAGAATTCTTTGAGTTTCAGACAAGAATCCACTCCGGACAAGAGCTTTACTCATATCTTAAGGATTCACGATTACTAGCCAATCTACAACATTTGTGGAGCTCAAGTGTGAGTGAACCGGGAGAGTGTGAGTGAGGAGAGGTTATACGCTAACTTGTTTCCTGATTATGTAGGTAACACCTTGACATAGAAGGAAGCACATCCCAAAGTGGGGGTACTACTGAACAAGACACTACGAAGGCCACACTTGAGGCCATTACCAGAAGTTTAGAGAGGTTGAACACGGAAGTTGGGGCAATGAGGGGAGATTTGACTATGATAAGTGGGAGATTGGAGCAAGTGGAGAGTCAAAGGAGTGGATGGATGAGAGTTCCTTTGACTCTCCACTTGCTCTAATCTCCCACTTATCGTAGTCAAATCTCCCCTCATTGCCCCAACTTCCGTGTTCAACCTCTCTAAACTTCTAGTATTGGCCTCAAGTGTGGCCTTCATAGTGTCTTTTTCAATAGTACCCCCACTTTGGGATGTGCTTCCTTCCATGTCAAGGTGTTACCTACACAATCAGCAAACAAGTTAGCGTTAAACCTCTCCTCACTCACACTCTCTCGGTTCACTCACACTTGAGCTCCACAAATGTTGTAGATTGGCTCGTAACCGTGAATCCTTAAGATATGAGTAAAGCTCTTGTCCGGAGTGGATTCTTGTTTGAAACTCAAAGAATTCTCGACGGACTGGAGTTAAGAAGTTACAACGTATTCAAACGAATAAAAGCACCCAACTAAACGTGGACACGAACAAGAGAATTCAAAAAGACTAATTGACAACCTAGTAGGAGTGTACTAGCATGTTAATTAGTTCTAGAACCAAGTAATGAAACTAAGAATCAACAATTAGAAACTAGAAAACCTAAATTTGAGCTTATTAATGACGTGAACAGTAGCCAATGGGTTACGTGAACAGTAGCAATTGGGTGATGTGGCAGCATGCAATTGGTCTTGGTCCCACACAATTTAAGCACCAATTCTGAAATTTAAATCTTTACATAATTTGGAAAGGATGACAATTGGTCTTGGAGGGAAAACATAAATCTTAAAATAAGAAAAGTACCTTGTCCCACAACACTAGGTTCTTGAAATAAGAAAAAGGTAACACTAGGTTCTTGAAATAAGAAAAGGTAACACTAGGTTCTTGAAATAAGAAAAAAAGTTGCTGAAAAGTAGAAGCTTAGTCTAAGAAATGTTGGGTTCAAGGCTTCTCACAACATGCTTTACAATTTTCAGCTTCAACTCTTGAATTTATATCACACTTTTTGGTTGTCTAAAGTTGTAAGAAAAGATGAAGAACTTGATGAACACCACAGCAACCTTCAAGAACTCAACAACAACTTCTTCAAAAACACAACACAACACCACCAATTGTCAACAACAAGTAACAACAAACAGCCAGCCACAAGGCACCACAGCTGTGGTCAATATTATAAGCTCAATCTTTAGATCTTGACACCTTTAGTGTTGGTGAGAAAGAAACCAACACTAGAAACACTCTATACAAGAAAAATACTACAAGATCTAGACAAAAAAAATAAGAAAATCTCGGCCCATACAACAACACATCACAATTTTTGGCCAAGAACACAAAGGTAGCAGATTTGACTATTTCTGAAATTTTCAGATTTCAGTTTTTTTTTTTTGTTGTTGTTTTCAAGTCTCAAGCCCAAGATTGATCTTGTTAGAACAAAATCAAAGATGGCTTTGATACCAAATGATACACTACTAACTTGGAGCGTATCAAATCTGCCACAAACTCAGTCCAAACACACTACAATTCCGAGAGCTTGAAGATAACAACTCCAATATGTGAAGACAACAACAATCACGAAATTTTGGAGAAATACCAACACCAAAACAGTAGCTACACAAGGAGAACAAGAAGATAACAATAACATTAAACAATGGTTCAACAACACAAGATGATAGATTACAAGAGTACAATGTTAACAACAAGAACAACAAATGGTAGTAACTATAGTGAATCAAAAATCAGCCCCACACGGCTTCACTAAGTTACTACAAAGTTTCAAGAGTACAAAATGAAAGATAGTAACTTGACACAAAGATATCTTAGAATCTATGAACCCTAACTTGAACATAGGACCCTAAGACCAAAAGATTTCAGTACCAAGTTCTTACTTAGACCAAGAGGAACTCATGAACCTCAAGATCTCAAGTTTCTAGCCAAGAAACAACACAAGTGTAACTACACTTGTTGGAAAGATTTCAGGTTCTACTCTCAAGAACAAGAGAGAGAGAAATATTCAATGTTACAAGACTTGTTGTTGTGAAATATGAAGAATGAACTAAGTGCTGAAAATAACCCTAATAGCATATATTTATATTACACACAAAATGAAGGAAAAATGACCTTCCTACCCTTCAGTCATGGGGTGACCTTAGAGTGTAGTTTATTATACTTCAAGGTTCATTTTCACACTTAAAAATGTTGAAGCTCTTTGGCGGATCAAGTACCAACTCACACGCAGCCATTTGCATGAATATGGCTTGTAGTTTTTGTAACTCCCGAGCTTGGCTTCGTGTGAATGGTCGAGAACGTATTGGACAGCTTTGTACACCCGTATCATCCTCTCCATCTTGAGAGGAATTTGACCTCAAATTCAGCATTTGGTCATCCTCAACCGCATCCACTAGAGAAAGATCACACAAGTTAAAAGTGTTGTGCACTTGGTATTCCGGGGGAAGATCAATCTTGTAGGCATTATCATTGATCCGTTCAAGTACTTGGAATGGACCATCGCCTCTTGGTATCTATTTGGACTTTCTTTGAGATGGAAACCTATCCTTTCTAAGGTGAACCCACACCCAATCTCCCGGTTCAAGAATGAGTTTCTTTCTCCCCTTGTTGACTCTCCTTGCAATGTCTTGATTTTTCTTCTCAAGTCGAAGCCGCACCTTCTCATGTAACTTTTTCATCGAATCTGCCCGCTTGCTTCCATCTAAGCTAATCATAACATCACTAGGCAAAGGATTTAAATCCAAAGGGGTAAGGGGGTTGAGGCCATATATGAACTCAAAGGGAGTCATTCCCGTACTTGAGTGTATGACACGATTATATGCAAACTCAATCAATGGTAGGTGTTCCTCCCAAGAAGTCAATTTTCCTTTTACCATGGAACGTAGCATAGCACCCAAAGTCCTATTTACTACTTCTATTTGACCATCAGTTTGTGGATGGCAAGATGTAGAGAATAACAACTTGGTTCCAAGCCTACCCTTCATGGATTTCCAAAAGTGACTTAGGAACTTAGAGTCCCTATCACACACAATGGTCCTCGGAACACCATGCAACTTGACAACATTATCAACAAACAAAGAGGCCACACTAGGAGCATCATCACATTTAAAGCAAGGAATAAAGTGTGCCATCTTAGAAAACCGATCGACCACAACAAAGATACTGTCCCGACCTCGTCTAGTCCTAGGCAACCCTAACACGAAATCCATAGATATGTCAAGCCAAGGGCGTAAAGGGGTGGGAAGCAGGGTGTACAACCCATGAGGTAGGAGCCGCGATTTAGCTCCTTTGCAATCTATGCATTGGCCATAAATCTTGGCCACATCCTTGTGCATTTATGGCCAATAGAATTGCTCCTCCAATATTCCAAGGGTCTTTTCGATCCCAAAGTGACCCATTAGACCGCCATTGTGTGCTTCCCTCACAAATAACTCTCTCTAAGAACTGGAGGGTACACACAATCATCTACCTTTAAACAAGTATCCATCAAACTTGGCATAAGGATTTGAACCCCTAGACGAATCCCACTTGTCCCTACCCATTTCTTCACATTCCCTAAAGATAGGAGCAAAGTGAGGGTCCTCGGGATATAATTCTTTCAAACTCTCAAAACAAATTAATTTAGAAGATAATGTTGACACAAGAACATGTTTTCTAGACAAAGCATCGGCTACTACGTTGTCCTTACCCTTTTTGTATTGAATAACATAAGGGAAGGTTTCAAGAAACTCAATCCATTTTGCATGCCGCTTGTTACGCTTGTCTTGTGCCCGAAGATGCTTCAAGGATTCATGGTCCGTTCAGATCACAAACTCCTTGGGCCACAAATAGTGCTGCCAAGTGGCCAAAGCTCGAATAAAGGCATATAACTCTAGATCGTACGTGGAGTAGTTTAGAGTTGCTCCTTAGAGCTTTTCACTAAAATAAGCAATGGGTTTTAAATCTTGCATCAAAACAGCCCCTATGCCCACTTTACTAGCATCGCACTCAACTTCGAATATCTTATCAAAGTTGGGCAATTGTAATAAAGGAACGGAAACGAGCATAGCTTTCAAGGTTTCAAAAGCCTTAGCTTGCTCTTCACCCCACTTGAAGGGTTGGTCTTTTCGAATGACCGCGGTCAAAGGAGCAGCTATGGTGCTGAATCATTTGACAAACCTTCTATAAAAACTAGCTAACCCGTGAAAGCTTCTTACTTCGCTAATGGTTTGCGGGGTTGGCCAATTTTTGATAGCATCTATCTTGGATTCATCCACTTCGACCCCTCTTGAACTAACAACAAAACCCAAGAAAACAACTTCATTAACACCAAAAGAGCACTTCTCCAGATTTGCATACAACCTTTCCTTTCTAAGGACATCAAACACACATTGTAAATGCATCACATGCTCATCAATTGACTTACTATAGACCAAGACATCATCAAAGTAAACAACAACAAACTTTCCAATAAATGGCTTCATCACATGATTCATTAGCCTCATGAAAGTACTTGGAGCATTTGTTAGGCCGAATGGCATAACCATCCATTCATAGAGACCAAATTTAGTCTTGAAGGCGGTTTTCCATTCATCACCGGGTTGCATTCTTATTTGATGATAGCCACTCCTTAAATCAATCTTGGAAAATAAACACGAACCATTCAATTCATCAAGCATATCATCTAACCTAGGGATAGGGTGACGATATTTTACCGTAATCTTATTGATGGATCGACAGTCCACACACATACGCCATGTTCCGTCTTTCTTAGGCACCAGTAGCACAGGAACCGCGCACGGACTCATGCTCTCCTTGATATACCCTTTGTTGAGGAGTTCCTCAACTTGATGCTGCAATTCTTTGGTGTCCATAGGGTTGCTTCTGTAAGCCGGCTTATTTGGCAATTGTGAGCCCGACACAAAGTCAATTTGATGCTCAATTCCCCGAAGTGGGGGCAATCCTTGAGGAAGTTCTTTGGGAAATACATCTTCATAATCCTGCAACACACAAGAAATCAAAGGAGAAATAGAAGAATTAGTGGGGTTAGTATTAAAACAATGAGTTAAAAGAAGCATAGGCATGTCCACATCATAATCCAAGAAGAGTTCCTTCTTTCTTGCCAACATCACCATGTTTTCTTGCCCATTTGATGTTGAGGCAGTCCCGGAAATCCCTACTGCCCCACCCACGGTTTTCCCCTCCTTTTCACCATTTTCGGGTTTCTTTCCCTTCTCCTTCAACTCCCTCATCTTTTGATGTAATTCATTCACTTGTGATGGAAAAAGAGGATAAAGAGTGACCTTTCGACCATCCTTCTCAAGTGAATATCGGTTGGTCCTCCCATCATATTTGGTAGACCTATCATATTACCAAGGTCTACCTAACAACAACTGACATGCTTTCATTGGTATCACATCACAAAGCACTTCATCTTGGTAGTTCCCTACCTTAAACCGTATCACACATTGCCTCATGACCTTCAATTCACCGCATTCGTTCAACCATTGCAACTTGTAAGGGCTAGTATGAAGTGTAGTTGGTAATTTCAGAAAGTTCACCATAGCGACACTAACGACATTCGCACAACTACCACTATCAATCACCAAAGTGCACACATTCCCCTTTACAAGGCATTTAGTATGGAATAGATTTTCCCTTTGGCTAGGGTCGTCTATTGCCTTACTAATCATAGCGCGTCTAACTACAAAGTTTGGAATAACACACTCCCCTTCTTGTGGGTAAATAACTTCACCATTTTCATCATCATCATCAAGTGGCCTATTTCCAGTTTCCTCTCCATCTTGAGGCTCGGCCTCATCATCCTCTTTTTCAAGACCCACCTCCTCACCAAGGTAATACAATCTCCCTTCCCGTAGTATCATGTTGCTTCGATTTGGACATTCATTGGACTTATGTCCCCAACCTTGGCACTTGAAACATTGGAATCCTTTTGGGTTTGGATACTTGTGAACTTCTTGTTTTAGAGGAATTTTGTGGACTGTTTTGGGCTCGGGCAGCCTTGTAGTGGCGGGTTGGTACTTGTTTTTGGGCCAACCAGAAGAGGATTGAACCACGTCCTTGCTTCTAGGCCAACTCGAGATGGATTGTCCCCTTGCCTTGAGCGACGACCTCTTTGGTGGCCAACATATAGAGGCTCAAGACTTGGTCACCTTGAGAATACAAGAACATGCATAGAGGACCCATTTTGAGCATAACTTAAAGCAATCTCGCGTGTGGAAGATTGCTTGGAGCATTTAAGATTGAGGACTCACGGTTTTGGACCTTAATTAAGGGAATTTTGAACATTACACATGGTGTGTTTACACACCATGGACGCACCTATCATTAAGGTCAAAGAGGTCTTTTCGTCTTCTTTTGTAATACACTATAAATAGGTCATTTTAGCTCATTTCTTGGCAGATTTTGAATGATGAAGAATTGAAAGACATATTTTCTCTCTTTTGAGAGTGTAAAACCCTTAGTTGTAGGTCTTGGAAAAGCCATCCTTAGCATAGGTCTTGGAAAAGCTAATATTGATCTTTGCTTGGAAACGGTAGATCTTGAGGTGAGTTCATTCCCTTGGTGGTCACCGTAAGAGTGTGGTTTTTATTATTACATTTATTAGGGGTTTTAGTGTATGATATACACTTGGTTTCTGATTCTTGTCATAATATTGGCCTCACTATCTATCCTTTACTTTTCTTGTTGTTCACTTGTGTACTGGACTGTTTTGGGGTTCTTTTTGAATCCAAAAATTTATGTTCTTGTTGTCATCTTGTTCTTCACGTTTTGTGGCTGTTTTGGGTGTCAAATACACCATTTTTATCTTGTATTGTTGTTGTTGTAGTGAATCCGAGAGTGGTCTCGATCTTGGTCCTCAAATCCTTAAGATTAGTGTGTATTGGACTATTTTGGAGGGTGTATTGGACTGTTTTAGAGTTGTTTTGTATTTCCCTCGTCTTTGTCGTATCATTTGGTATCAAAGCAAGGATTGATTTTGTTGGTTGTTCCAACAAAATCAATCTTGGGCTTGTTAGCTGAAAAATTAAAAAAAAAAGTGTTGAAAAAACCAAAATCTCAAAAAAAGAAATTTGTCCCGTTTTTGTGTTTGAGCTGAAATTTGAGACTTAGATTTAGGATATTTTAGTGTGTTTTATTTGTTTATAGTGTTAGCTTCTTGTTCCCTAACACTAGGTGAGTCTAGATCTTGGATTTGAGCTTAATCCGGGTGGTTTTGAGTTGTTCACCATTGTTGAGTTTAAGGTTGAAGAAACTAGTAAGGTGAAGCTCAAAATTGGAAGGCTTGTTGTTAATATTCTGGCTTGAAAATTGAATGGTTGTGTTATGGAGTTTAACGTGAGCAAAAGGAATCCAAAAGCATTCAATTTGGAGTTCATTTGGTTTAGTTTCAATCTATTGAGTGTTCTTGTTGTTCTTCATGTTCATCATTTATTGTTGAACAAGAACATTCAATAGGTGTGGTTTGATCTTAAAGAGTGGAATAAAGAGTGTAGTCTTTTGTTAGTCTTGAAACATATCCCAAAGAACATACAAAAAAAGAAAGGAGACAATAGGACTTTCAAAAAGACTCATTACCAAAAGAGAGTAAGGGCACATACCAAGACAAACAAAAGAGGAAAGTAGACAAAGGCTTTCAGAAAGGTCCAAGGAAAGTCAAAGTCTTTTGAATTTTGAAAAAGGCTCTAAGTCTTGTTCTTTTCCATCCTTTAGCTGATTTTTCACTCTCCCAAATTAAAAATTTGACCAATCCAAATTGCAAACTGCCATGTCACCAAATTTCCACGTCATCTAAGTGCCACATCATCAACGTTCCCAAAAAAAACTTGAAGCTCAAATTTCAGATTTTAAAGTTTCTTTTCTTTGTTTCGTTAGTTTCATTTCTTGATTCTAGTACTAATTAGCAACTAGTAATTACCTACTAGATTGTGAATTAGTTTTTGAATCCGTTTTTGTCGTGTCTTCGTTATTTGTGTGCTTTTCTCATTTTTAATTCATCATAACTTTTTGCTTCAAGTTTGTAAGTAGAATTTTCTGTCTTGTGTCTTGAGTCGATCAAACAAGAATCTATTCCGGCTGCCAAGTAGAATTGACATCCTATTGACTACCGGAGTATAAGCAACTTTCAATATTCGCCTCTCTAATTGTGAGGATCACAAAAGTGAGTGAATACGAGTGTTAGTGAGAAGCTTTTACTACTAATCTTGTTTGTTCATTTTGTAGGTTCAAAGGTGATATAAGGGAAATATGTCTTCGATAGCCGGAGATTATTGTGACTACAACATGGGAGACTATGGTTGTAGTGAGGGGTTTTATGGATACAAAGTTGAGGGAGATTGCGGAGGCTATGAAAATAGCCATAATCGAAACTTGGGCAGATTTGAAAGTTACTATTTTGAGGGAGAAAATGAGGTGAATGAAGTGCCTAGTGCTTATGGTGACTTTGGAGATGATGTAGGACCTCGTGATGGATCATATGATGAAGTTGGGGCATGTGAGGAGTCCTACACTTCTCACTCCAAACCTAGTTTTGGTGTTAGGTATAACCCTTTCGTTGGCAAAGCTTATGAGAGCTATGATGAGAGTACACGTGAGGAGTGTGAAGATTCATATGAGAACCTGTTAGTACTTCTTATCAAGATCAATATAGTGTGAATGGTTATACTAGCTCTAGTGGAGGTTGTTCAACGAGAAGAAGAGGGTATGCATCTCCAAAATCGAGGGGTACTCGTATGCCTTACAATGTTGATCCAAGAAGGAGTGTGCACTCCGGAAAGGTGACCATTTGTGGGATACCGGGCTGCCTCATTGTGTTAAATGATAGGTACTATAGAAACTACATTGTTCCATCCATGGTTGATTACTTGGGGTTATTTTGCGAGCCTTTACTTGTTCCATACTTCTTGGACAGGTTTAAGGTTACCAAGAGGGTAAAAGTTGTCTTCTCCCAATTTAATTACCATGAGGAGGTGTGGTGTGATGTTTTTCCCATAACCTATGGTCATGTGAGCTTAGGCGCCGATTGGTTTGCACAACATAAAGTTCCAAATATGCAAAATTGGCCTAATATTGTAAGAGACCGATGGGGAAATTGCCTCGAGACGTACATTCTGCCCGGGCCGCAAAAAGAAGTTCCTACCTACTCCAATTCGAATTATTATGAGAGACAAAATATTGAGAGGAGTAAGGGAGTGAAAGGTGGTAATCCGAGAGTGGAAAAAGGAGAGGTTGTGTTGAGCGAAGTGAGGGGATTACCACCAAACCGTGCTAATTTTTGTTGTCCTTCTATTTCTATGGACATTTGTGTCGGTACCAACATGGCAAGTGAAGGCAACCAATGTCAAAAGGAAGTTTTCTGCCCAAGCTTATGGAGGATCTTCACCTCACGGCAAGAAAGAGTCTACTCAAGATCTTCAATGTAAAATATCTAACTCTTATACTTTAATGCATGTGAATGATAATTGTATGGCTAGTAATCCATTGAGTTTGAGTAGTAGCTTACTTATTTATGAGTCTAATGCTTCCTTGCCTCTTGTTGATGATGTACATATTGTGAGTGTGGATACACTAGTTGATCCTATTGATGACGAAATTGACTCCTCTTGTGAGATCAATTTATGTTCACCTAGTGTTTAAGCCTATATGTTGAATGGAAGTACATCATCTTGTGTAATGGGTGTTGATCAACTTGTTTGTGAAAATTGTCCACCACTTGAGTATGTGTGTGATGTGCTTAATAGGACTCAAGTGAGTGAAGTATTTGAAAATGTTGGTCAACAAAGTGAGAATGAACCCGAGAGCTCTTCTTGGGGTAATATTGTGTTTGAAACATCCTTGAAACTTGATATTGATCATTTAGAGAGTGAGGAACTTGCTTGTTCCAAATCTGTCCGTGAGGTAGATCACACTCTTTTTAGGTATAATGTCTTGTTTGAAGAGGATTTAAACACTCCTAATGAACCTAGTGGTGAAAATGATGGTATAGCTTGCCTTGGAAGCTATAGCCTATATGCTAACCCACTATGGTTTGACAACATTCTTCCTAAAGAGGGAAATCTCTTCTTGGAAGATGAGAGTACTCTTAAGGGTAAGGAATGTGTAGTTGCGGAAGCTACTTCTTCTTCTACTTTGTGTGATTTCACTGTTGAGAGTACTCATGGTGATTATTGGGAAACTAGTAGTGAGTACACACATGAGAGCACCTTAGTAGAAGTCGATTTGAGTGATACCTGTCTCTACTCTCTATTTGCTTTGGATGATATGTATGTTATTGTAGAGAGTATGTCATTTAGTTTGGGTGTAGACCACGGGAAAAGGAAGTGTTGTCGAGACCCGTGTCTATGGCCACTTTTCCCATTTGACCCCGGTGCCAATTTTAGAAATGGTGATGTTGGTGCACCAAACTTTTTGCTTGGTCTACATGACAAGAAAAGTGTCACTCTTGATGTATCCTATAACCATATCCTTTGTACATTTTTTATTGAGTTTTTAATATTCCTTTCAAAGGATTCTTGGTTATATTGCAAATATGTGCAACCTTGGCATGTTGAGATGATTTTTTATGCTAACCCTAACCCAACCCTCATGCCTTGAGGAGTTTGTATTTGTTTGTCCTCTCTTTGGTTTTGCAAGGTTTGGATTCGAGGTCGAATCCTTTTCAAGAAGGGGAGGATGATACGGGACAAATGGCCATCTTATCTTTTGAGGACATCTTTGGAGGCCAACATATAGAGGCTCAAGACTTGGTCACTTCAGAATACAAGAACATGCATGGAGGACCCGTTTTGAGCATAACTTAAAGCAATCTCGCGTGTGGAAGATTGCTTGGAGCATTTAAGATTGAGGACTCACGATTTTGGACCTTAATTAAGGGTATTTTGGACATTACACATGGTGATACGAGAAATACAAGGGAAGCACGAAACAACCACCAAATCAGTCCACTAATCTTAAGGATACGAGGACCAAGATGGAGACCTCACTCGGATTCGCTACCAACAACAAGAATACAAGATACAAGAGTATATTTTAACACCAAAACAGTGACAAAACGTGATGAACAAGATGAACAACAATAATACAAGTTTCGGATTCAACGAAGACCCCAAAACAGTCCACTACACAACACATACACGATTTGCAAGAAAATAAAGATAGATAGTGAGACCAAGATTATTACAAGATTAAGAACCAAGTGTATTTCAACACTAACCCCTAATGAATGTAACAATCAAAACCACACTCTTACGGTGACCACCAAGGGAATGAACTCGCCTCAAGATCTACCGTTTCCAAGCAAAGATCAATATTGGCTTTTCCAAGCCCTATGCTAAGGGTGACTTTTCCAAGTCCTACAACTAATGGTGTTACACTCTCAAAAGAGAGAAAATATGTCTTTCAATTCTTCATCATTCAAAAACTAATGAAAATAAGACTAAGGGGGCCTATTTATAATACATTGCAAATGAAGATAACAAGACCACTTTGCCCTTAATGAGAGGGGCGGCCATGGTGTGTAAATACACCATGTGTAATGTCCAAAATACCCTTAATTAAGGTCCAAAACCGTGAGTCCTCAACCTTAAATTCTCCAAGCAATCTTCCACACGCGAGATTGCTTTAAGTTATGCTCAAAACGGGTCCTCCATGCATGTTCTTGTTTTCTCGAGGTGACCAAGTCTTGAGTCTCTATGTGTTGGCCTCCAAAAATGTCATCAAAAGATAAGATGGCCATTTGTCCCGTATCATCCTCCCCTTCTTGAAAAGGATTCGACCTCGAATCCAAACCTTGCAAAAACCGAGAAGAGGACCAAAAAATGCAAACTCCTCCTGGCATGAGGGTTAGGGTTAGCATAACAAATCATCTCAACATGCCAAGGTTGCACATATTTGCAATATAACCAAGAATCCTTTGAAAGGAATATTAAAAACTTAATAAAAGATGTACAAAGGATTTGGTTATAGGATACATCAAGAGTGCCACTTTGCTTGTCATGTAGACCAAGCAGCAAGTTTGGTGCACCAACATCACCATTCCTAAATTTGGCACCGGGGTCAAATGGGAAAAGTGGCCATAGACATGGGTCTCGACAACACTTCCCTTTCCCGAGATCTACACCTAAACTAAATGACATACTCTCTACAATAACATACATATCATCCAACTCAAATAGAGAGTAGAGAAAGGTGTCACTCAAATCGACTTCTACTAAGGTGCTCTCATGTGTGTACTCACTACTAGTTTCCCAATAATCACCATGAGTACTCTCAACAATGAAATCACACAATGTAGAAGAAGAAGTAGCTTCCGCAACTACACATTCCTTACCCTTAAGAGTACTCTCATCTTCCAAGAAGAGATTTCCCTCTTTAGGAGGAATGTTGTCACACCACAGTGGGTTAGCATATAGGCTATAGCTTCCAAGGCAAGCTATACCGTCATTTTCACCACTAGGTTCATTAGGAGTGTTTAAATCATCTTCAAACAAGACATTATTCCTAAAAAGAGTGTGATCTACCTCACGGACAGATTTGGAACAAGAAAGTTCCTCACTCTCTAAATGATCAATATCAAGTTTCAAGGATGTTTCAAACACAATATTACCCCAAGAAGAGCTCTCGGGTTCATTCTCACTTTGTTGACCAACATTTTCAAATATTTCACTCACTTGAGTCCTATTAAGCACATCACACACATACTCAAGTGGTGGGTAATTTTCACACATAAGTTGATCAACACAAATTTCAGAAGATAACGTACTTTCATTCAACATAATGGTTTCAACACTAGGTGGACATAAATCGATCTTACAAGAAGAGTCTATTCGGTCATCAATAGGATCAACTAGTGTATCCACACTCACAACATGTACATCATCATCAAGTGGCAAAGAAACAATACACTCACATATAGGCAAGCTACAACTCACACTCAATGGGCTACTAGCCGCACAATTATCATTCACATGTACAAAAGTGTAAGAGTTTGCCATTTTACCTTGAAGTCCTTGAGTAGATTCTTCTTTGTCATGGTGTGAAGGTCCTCCAAAGGTTTGGGCAGCAACTTCCCTTTGGCATTGTTCTTCTTCGCTTGCCATGTTGGTACCTACACAAATGTCCTTAGAAATAGAAGGACAACCAATGTTAGTATAGTTTGGTGGTAATCCCCTCACTTCGCTCAACACAACCTCTCCTTTTTCCACTCTCGGATTACCACCTTTCACTCCCTTACTCCTCTCAATCTTTTGTCTCTCATAATAAGTTGAATTGGAGTAGGTAGGAACTTCTTTTTGCGGCCCGGGCAGAATGTACGTCTCAAGGAAATTTCCCCATCGGTCTCTTATAATATTAGGCCAATTTTGCATATTTGGAACTTTATGTTGTGCAAACCAATCGGCGCCCAAGCTCACATAACCATAGGTTATGGGAAAAACATCACACCACACCTCCTCATGGTAATTAAATTGGGAGAAGACAACTTTTACCCTCTCGGTAACCTTAAACCCGTCCAAGAAGTATGGAACAAGTAAAGGCTCGCAAAATAACCCCAAGTAATCAACCATGGATGGAACAATGTAGTTTCTATAGTACCTATCATTTAACACAACGAGGCATCCCGGTATCCCACAAATGGTCACCTTTCCGGAGTGTACACTCCTTCTCGGATCAACATTGTAAAGCACATGAGTACCCCTCGGTTTTGGAGATGCATACTCTCTTCTTCTCATTGGAAAACCTACACTATTGCTAGTATAACCATTCACACTATATCGACCTTGATAAGAAGTACTACAAGGTGGAGAATATGAATCTTCACACTCCTCACGTGTACTCTCATCATAGCTCTCATAAGGTTTGCGAACGAAAGGGTTATACCTAACACCAAATCTAGGTTCGGAGTGGGGAGTGTGAGACTCCTCACATGTCCCAACTTCATCATAAGATCCATCACGAGGTCCTACATCATCTCCAAAGTCACCATAAGCACTAGGCACTTCATTCACCTCATTTTCTCCCTCAAAACAGTAACTTTCAAATCTGCCTATGTTTTGATCATGACTATTTTCATAGCCTCCGCAATCTCCCTCAACTTCGTAGCCATAAAAACCCTCACTACAATCATAGTCTCCCATATTGTAGTCACAATAATCCCCGGCTATCGAAGTCATGTTCCCCTTATATCACCCTTTAAACCTACAAAATGAACAAACAAGATTAGTAGTAAAAGCTTCTCACTAACACTCGTATTCACTCACCTTTGTGATTCTCTGATACGGGACAAATGGCCTACTTATCTTTTGATGACATTTTTGGAGGCCAACACCTAGAGACTCAAGACTTGGTCACCTCGAGAAAACAAGAACATGCATGGAGGACCCGTTTTGAGCATAACTTAAAGCAATCTCGCGTGTGGAAGATTGCTTGGAGAATTTAAGGTTGAGGACTCACGGTTTTGGGCCTTAATTAAGGGTATTTTGGACATTACACATGGTGTATTTACACACCATGGCCGCCCCTCTCATTAAGGGCAAAGTGGTCTTTTGTCTTCATTTGTAATATAGTATAAATAGGCCCCCTTAGTCTTATTTTCACTTAGTTTTTGGAGAATGAAGAATTGAAAACATATTCTCTCTCTTTTGAGAGTGTAACACACTTAGTGGTAGGACTTGGAAAAGTCATCTTTAGCATAGGGCTTGGAAAAGCCAATATTGATCTTTGTTTGGAAACGGTAGATCTTGAGGCGAGTCATTCCCTTGGTGGTCACCGTAAGAGTGTGGTGTTGCTATCGTAAGTTCTACGGGTCCTTAGATTTAATATATCTTTGGGTTCTTGGGTCTTATTGTAGTTTATGTCTCACTATCTATCTCTACATTATCTTGTAGCCGTGTGTTTGTTGTCTCTTAATAATATTGTTATTGTTCTTCATGTTCTTCATTCTCGTGTTGTTAATCTAGTGTGTTGTCCGCTGAAAATAGGTGTTAATCACCTCATTACATTGTGTTCTTGTTGTAGATCTTGAATCCGAGAGGGGTCATTCAAAGGGTCCTCGGTTCTCTTGAACTTGTGAACTGTTTTGAGTGTTTGTTTTGTGTTTCCGTTGTTTTTCTCGTATCATTTGGTATCAAAGCATGGCTTGATCTTGTTCCTACAAGATCAATCTTGGGCTTGCTTGTTAGAAAATAAACAAAAAAAAAAAAAAAAAAATTGTTGAAAAGCTGAAAATTTCAGAAAAATTGCAATCTGTCCGTGTTTGTGTTCTTGGCCAAAATCGTGTTCTTGTTGTGTCTTGGCCGAGATTTGTTGTTGTATGTCTAGATCTAATAGTGTTCTTGTTTGTTTTGTTGTTCCTAGTGTTTGATACAAGAATTCCAAGGAACACAAGAATTGTCTCAAAACAGTCCACACACACTCCAAAAACAGTCCACTAATCTTAAGGATTTGAGGACCAAGATGGAGACCACTCTCGGATTCACTACAACAACAACAATACGAGATAACAATGGTGTATTTGACACCCAAAACAGCCACAAAACGTGATGAACAAGATGAACAACAATAACACAATTTTCGGATTCAACAAAGACCCCAAAACAGTCCACGATTTGCAAGAAAAATAAAGATAGATAGTGAGACATAAACTACAATAAGACCCAAGAACCCAAAGATATATCAAATCTAAGGACCCGTAGAACTTACGATAGCAACACCACACTCTTACGGTGACCACCAAGGGAATGACTCGCCTCAAGATCTACCGTTTCCAAACAAAGATCAATATTGGCTTTTCCAAGCCCTATGCTAAAGATGACTTTTCCAAGTCCTACCACTAAGTGTGTTACACTCTCAAAAGAGAGAGAATATGTTTTCAATTCTTCATTCTCCAAAATCTGAAAACTAATGAAAATAAGACTAAGGGGGCCTATTTATAGTGTATTACAAAGAAGACAAAAGACCACTTTGCCCTTAATGAGAGGGGCGGCCATGGTGTGTAAATACACCATGTGTAATGTCCAAAATACCCTTAATTAGGGTCCAAAACCGTGAGTCCTCAACCTTAGATTCTCCAAGCAATCTTCCACACGCGAGATTGCTTTAAGTAGCACTCAAAACGGGTCCTCCATGCATGTTCTTGTTTTCCCGAGGTGACCAAGTCTTGAGTCTCTATGTGTTGGCCTCCAACAATGTCATCAAAAGATAAGATGGCCATTTGTCCCGTATCATCCTCCCCTTCTTGAAAAGGATTCGACCTCGAATCCAAACCTTGCAAAACCGAAGAGAGGACAAACAAATACAAATTCCTCATGGCATGAGGGTTAGGGTTAGCATTACAAATCATCTCAACATGCCAAGGTTGCACATATTTGCAATATAACCAAGAATCCTTTGAAATGAATATTAAAAACTCAATAAAAGATGTGCAAAGGATTTGGTTATAGGATACATCAAAAGTAACACTTTGCTTGTCATGTTGACCAAGCAACAAGTTTGGTGCACCAACATCACCATTTCTAAATTTGGCACCGGGGTCAAATGGGAAAAGTGGCCATAGACACGGGTCTCGACAACACTTCCCTTTCCCGTGGTCTACACCTAAACTAAATGACATACTCTCTACAATAACATACATATCATCCAAATCAAATAGAGAGTAGAGAAAGGTATCACTCAAATCGACTTCTACTAAGGTGCTCTCATGTGTGTACTCACTACTAGTTTCCCAATAATCACTATGAGTACTCTCAACAAAGAAATCACACAAAGTAGAAGAAGGAGTAGCTTCCGCAACTACACATTCCTTACCCTTAAGAGTACTCTCATCTTCCAAGAAGAGATTTCCCTCTTTAGGAGGAATGTTGTCACACCATAGTGGGTTAGCATATAGGCTATAGCTTCCAAGGCAAGCTATACCGTCATTTTCACCACTAGGTTCATTAGAAGTGTTTAAATCATCTTCAAACAAGACATTACACCTAAAGAGAGTGTGATCTACCTCACGGACAGATTTGGAATAAGCAAGTTCCTCGCACTCTAAATGATCAATATCAAGTTTCAAGGATGTTCCAAACACAAGATTACCCCAAGAAGAGATCTCGGGTTCACCCCCACTTTGTTGACCAACATTTTTAAATACTTCACTCACTTGAGTCCTATTAAGCACATCACACACATACTCAAGTGGGGAACAATTTTCACCAACAAGTTGATCAACACCAATTACACAAGACGATGTACTTCCGTTCAACATATAAGCTTCAACACTAGGTGGGCATAAATTGATCTTACAAGAAGAGTCAATTTCGTCATCAATAGGATCAACTAGTGTATCCAAACTCTCAATATGTACATCATCAAAAAGAGGCAAGGAATCATTAGACTCATAAATAAGTAAGCTACTACTCACACTCAATGGCTTACTAGCCACACAATTGTCATTCACATGCACTAAAGTGTAAGAGTTAGCTATTTTACCTTTAAGATCTTGAGTAGACTCTTCCTTGCCGTGAGGTGAAGGTCCTCCACAAGCTTGGGCAGCAACTTCCTTTTGGCATTGTTCGCCTTCGCTTGCCATGTTGGTACCTACACAAATGTCCTTAGAAATGGAAGGACAACCAATGTTAGCACGGTTTGGTGGTAATCCCCTCACTTCGCTCAACACAACCTCTCCTTTTTCCACTCTCGGATTACCACCTTTCACTCCCTTACTCCTCTCAATCTTTTGTCTCTCATAATAATTTGAATTGGAGTAGGTAGGAACTTCTTTTTGCGGCCCGGGCAGAATGTACGTCTCGAGGCAATTTCCCCATCGGTCTCTTACAATATTAGGCCAATTTTTCACGTTAGGAACTTGATGTCGTGCAAACCAATCGGCACCCAAGCTCATATGACCGTAGGTTAAGGAGAAAACATCGCACCACACCTCCTCATGGTAATCAAATTGGGAGAAGACAACTTTTACCCTCTCGGTAACCTTGAACTCGCCCAAGTAGTATGGAACAAGTAAAGGTTCTCGCAATAACCCCAAGTGATCAACCATGGACGGGAAAATGTAGTTTCCATAGTACCTATCATTCAACACCATAAGGCAGCCCGGTATCCCACAAATAGTCACCTTTCCGGAGTGTACACTCCTTCTTGGATCTACATTGTAAGGCATACGAGTACCCCTTAGTTTTGGAGATGCATATCCTCTTCTTCTCATTGGACAACCTCCACTAGAGCTAGTATAACCATTCACACTATATCGACTTTGATAAGAAGTACTACAAGGTGGAGAATATGGATCTTCATACTCCTCACGTGTACCCTCATCATAGCTCTCATAAGCTTTGCAAACAAAAGGGTTATACCTAACACCCAATCTAGGTTCGGAGTAAGAAGTGTAAGACTCCTCACATGCCCCAACTTCATCATAAGATCCATTACGAGGTCCTACATCATCTCCAAAGTCACCATAAGCACTAGGCACTTCATTCACCTCATTTTCTCCCTCAAAACAGTAACTTTCAAATCTGCCCAAGTCTCGATCATGGTTATTTTCATAGCCTCCGCAATCTCCCTCAACTTCGTAGCCATAAAACCCTTCACTACAATCATAGTCTCCCATGTTGTAGTCACAATAATCCCCGGCTATCGAAGACATGTTCCCCTTATATCACCCTTTAAACCTACAAAATGAACAAACAAGATTAGTAGTAAAGCTCCTCACCAACACTCGTATACACTCACCTTTGTGATTCTCACAATTGGAGCGGCGAATATTGAAAGTTGCTTATACTCCGGTAGTCAATAGGATGTCAATTCTACTTGGCGGCCGGAATAGATTCTTGTTTGATCGACTCAAGACACAAAAATAAAATTCACTTACGAACTTGAGACAAAGAAGTTACTACGAGTTAAAAATGAGAAAAGCACACAAACAACGAAGACACGAAGAAACGGATTCAATAATTAATCTACAACTAAGTAGGTGATTACTAGTTGTTAATTAATTCTAGAATCAAGACATGAAACTAATGAAACAATAAGATGAAACTAAGAATCTAAATTTTTTTTGAGCTCGGAAATATTGCGTGAACAGTAGCCGTGATGACATGGCAGTCACGTATTGGTTTCGGCCCCACACAACTTTTGTTGTCCAATTTCAAGTCTTGGTCAATTTTTCAATTTGGACTTTGGTGGAATTTGTTTAAGGAGGGAAATTCAAACAAGTCTTGGAGCCCTTTTCAATTTCAAGTTTTCAAGACTTGACTTTATTGTACTTCTCCTTAAAACATGGATCCGTAAATCATGGAAAAGTGTTGGAAAGTGGTTGAGACTTGATTGATAGGTCTTTGTTGGTTGTAGTGTCTTTCAAGACTAACAAATAATACACCTTTTTCCTTCAACTTTTTGGATTTAGCATTCACTTTATCTTCAACAATATATGAAGGTGGTGATGAACATCAAGAACAACAACAACAACAACAAGAACTACAACAATAATCTTCAAGAACACCAACAATTTTTCACACGGCCAACTCCAATCCACAATAACAATATCTCCAACACTTGGCCAAGACAACTACAACTTCAACAAAAGGGTTTTCAATCCACCAATTAACAACAATATCACGTGGCCAAGCTTATAACAACAACAAGATGAAAACCACAAGGCCAAAACAGTCCACCACAAGGGCCAAGCTTATGTTCACAACAACCTTTCAACAAGTTCAAGCTCAAGTTTAGATCTAGACTCAAAGTGTTAGTGGACAAGAAAACTAACACTAGGAACAACAAAACAAACAAGAACACTATTAGATCTAGACATACAACAACAAATCTCGGCCAAGACACAACAAGAACACGATTTTGGCCAAGAACACAAACACGGACAGATTGCAATTTTTCTGAATTTTTCAGCTTTTCAACATTTTTTTTTTTTTTTTTTGTTTATTTTCTAACAAGCAAGCCCAAGATTGATCTTGTAGGAACAAGATCAAGCCATGCTTTGATACCAAATGATACAAGAATTCCAAGGAACACAAGAATTGTCTCAAAAAAGTCCACACACACTCCAAAAACAGTCCACTAATCTTAAGGATTTGAGGACCAAGATGGAGACCACTCTCGGATTCACTACAACAACAACAATACGAGATAACAATGGTGTATTTGACACCCAAAACAGCCACAAAACGTGATGAACAAGATGAACAACAATAACACAATTTTCGGATTCAACAAAGACCCCAAAACAGTCCACGATTTGCAAGAAAAATAAAGATAGATAGTGAGACATAAACTACAATAAGACCCAAGAACCCAAAGATATATCAAATCTAAGGACCCGTAGAACTTACGATAGCAACACCACACTCTTACGGTGACCACCAAGGGAATGACTCGCCTCAAGATCTACCGTTTCCAAACAAAGATCAATATTGGCTTTTCCAAGCCCTATGCTAAAGATGACTTTTCCAAGTCCTACCATTAAGTGTGTTACACTCTCAAAAGAGAGAGAATATGTTTTTCAATTCTTCATTCTCCAAAAACTGAAAACTAATGAAAATAAGACTAAGGGGGCCTATTTATAGTGTATTACAAAGAAGACAAAAGACCACTTTTCCCTTAATGAGAGGGGCGGCCATGGTGTGTAAATACACCATGTGTAATGTCCAAAATACCCTTAATTAGGGTCCAAAACCGTGAGTCCTCAACCTTAGATTCTCCAAGCAATCTTCCACACGCGAGATTGCTTTAAGTAGCACTCAAAATGGGTCCTCCATGCATGTTCTTGTTTTCCCGAGGTGACCAAGTCTTGAGTCTCTATGTGTTGGCCTCCAACAATGTCATCAAAAGATAAGATGGCCATTTGTCCCGTATCAGTGTTAGTTTTCTTGTCCACTAACACTTTGAGTCTAGATCTAAACTTGAGCTTGAACTTGTTGAAAGGTTGTTGTGAACATAAGCTTGGCTATTGTGGTGGACTGTTTTGGCCTTGTGGTTTTCATCTTGTTGTTGTTATAAGCTTGGCCACGTGATATTGTTGTTAATTGGTGGATTGAAAACCATTTTGTTGAAGTTGTAGTTGTCTTGGCCAAGTGTTGGAGATATTGTTATTGTGGATTGGAGTTGGCCGTGTGAAAAATTGTTGGTGTTCTTGAAGATTATTGTTGTAGTTCTTGTTGTTGTTGTTGTTGTTCTTGATGTTCATCACCACCTTCATATATTGTTGAAGATAAAGTGAATGCTAAATCCAAAAAGTTGAAGGAAAAAGGTGTATTATTTGTTAGTCTTGAAAGACACTACAACCAACAAAGACCTATCAATCAAGTCTCAACCACTTTCCAACACTTTTCCATGATTTACGGATCCATGTTTTAAGGAGAAGTACAATAAAGTCAAGTCTTGAAAACTTGAAATTGAAAAGGGCTCCAAGACTTGTTTGAATTTCCCTCCTTAAACAAATTCCACCAAAGTCCAAATTGAAAAATTGACCAAGACTTGAAATTGGACAACAAAAGTTGTGTGGGGCCGAAACCAATACGTGACTGCCATGTCATCACTGCTACTGTTCACGCAATATTTCCGAGCTCAAAAAAATTTTAGATTCTTAGTTTCATCTTATTGTTTCATTAGTTTCATGTCTTGATTCTAGAATTAATTAACAACTAGTAATCACCTACTTAGTTGTAGATTAATTATTGAATCCGTTTCTTCGTGTCTTCGTTGTTTGTGTGCTTTTCTCATTTTTAACTCGTAGTAACTTCTTTGTTTCAAGTTCGTAAGTGAATTTTATTTTTGTGTCTTGAGTCGATCAAACAAGAATCTATTCCGGCCGCCAAGTAGAATTGACATCCTATTGACTACCGGAGTATAAGCAACTTTCAATATTCGCCGCTCCAATTGTGAGAATCACAAAGGTGAGTGTATACGAGTGTTGGTGAGGAGCTTTACTACTAATCTTGTTTGTTCATTTTGTATGTTTAAAGGGTGATATAAGGGGAACATGTCTTCGATAGCCGGGGATTATTGTGACTACAACATGGGAGACTATGATTGTAGTGAAGGGTTTTATGGCTACGAAGTTGAGGGAGATTGCGGAGGCTATGAAAATAGCCATGATCGAGACTTGGGCAGATTTGAAAGTTACTGTTTTAAGGGAGAAAATGAGGTGAATGAAGTGCCTAGTGCTTATGGTAACTTTGGAGATGATGTAGGACCTCGTGATGGGTCTTATGATGAAGTTGGGGCATGTGAGGAGTCTTACACTTCTTACTCCGAACCTAGATTGGGTGTTAGGTATAACCCTTTTGTTTGCAAAGCTTATGAGAGCTATGATGAGGGTACACGTGAGGAGTATGAAGATCCATATTCTCCACCTTGTAGTACTTCTTATCGAAGTCGATATAGTGTGAATGGTTATACTAGCTCTAGTGGAGGTTGTCCAATGAGAAGAAGAGGATATGCATCTCCAAAACTAAGGGGTACTCGTATGCCTTACAATGTAGATCCAAGAAGGAGTGTACACTCCGGAAAGGTGACTATTTGTGGGATATCGGGCTGCCTTATGGTGTTGAATGATAGGTACTATGGAAACTACATTCTTCCGTCCATGGTTGATTACTTGGGGATATTGCGAGAGCCTTTACTTGTTCCATACTACTTGGGCGAGTTCAAGGTTACCGAGAGGGTAAAAGTTGTCCTCTCCCAATTTGATTACCATGAGGAGGTGTGGTGCGATGTTTTTTCCTTAACCTACGGTCATATGAGCTTGGGTGCCGATTGGTTTGCACGACATCAAGTTCCTAACGTGCAAAATTGGCCTAATATGGTAAGAGACCAATGGGGAAATCGCCTCATAACATACTTGCTGCCCAAACCGCAAAGAGAAATGTTTACCTACTCCAATCCGATTTATGATGAGAGACAAAAGATTGAGAGGAGTAAGGGAGTGCAAGGTGGCAATCCGAGAGTGGAAAAAGGAGAGGATATGTGGAGCGAAGTGAGGGGATTGCCACCAAACCGTGCTAACATTGGTTGTCCTTCCATTTCTAAGGACATTTGTGTAGGTACCAACATGGCAAGCGAAGGCGAACAATGCCAAAAGGAAGATGCTGCCCAAGCTTGTGGAGGTCCTTCACCTCACGGCAAGGAAGAGTCTACTCAAGATCTTAAAGGTAAAATAGCTAACTCTTACACTTTAGTGCATGTGAATGACAATTGTGTGGCTAGTAAGCCATTGAGTGTGAGTAGTAGCTTACTTATTTATGAGTCTAATGATTCCGTGCCTCTTGTTGATGATGTACATATTGTGAGTTTGGATACACTAGTTGATCCTATTGATGACGAAATTGACTCTTCTTGTAAGATCAATTTATGTCCACCTAGTGTTGAAGCTTATATGTTGAACGGAAGTACATCGTCTTGTGTAATTGGTGTTGATCAACTTGTTTGTGAAAATTGTTCCCCACTTGAGTATGTGTGTGATGTGCTTAATAGGACTCAAGTGAGTGAAGTATTTGAAAATGTTGGTCAACATTGTGGGAGTGAACCCGAGATCTCTTCTTGGGGTAATCTTGTGTTTGGAACATCCTTGAAACCTGATATTGATCATTTAGAGTGCGAGGAACTTGCTTATTCCAAATCTGTCCGTGAGGTAGAACACACTCTCTTTAGGTGTAATGTCTTGTTTGAAGATGATTTAAACACTTCTAATGAACCTAGTGGTGAAAATGACGGTATAGCTTACCTTGGAAGCTATAGCCTATATGCTAACCCACTATGGTGTGACAACATTCCTCCTAAAGAGGGAAATCTCTTCTTGGAAGATGAGAGTACTCTTAAGGGTAAGGAATGTGTAGTTGCGGCAGCCACTTCTTCTTCTACTTTGTGTGATTTCATTGTTGAGAGTACTCATAGTGATTATTGGGAAACTAGTAGTGAGTACACACATGAGAGCACCTTAGTAGAAGTCGATTTGAGTGATACCTTTCTCTACTCTCTATTTGATTTGGATGATATGTATGTTATTGTAGAGAGTATGTCATTTAGTTTAGGTGTAGACCACGGGAAAGGGAAGTGTTGTCGAGACCCGTGTCTATGGCCACTTTTCCCATTTGACCCCGGTGCCAAATTTAGAAATGGTGATGTTGGTGCACCAAACTTGTTGCTTGGTCAACATGTCAAGCAAAGTGTTACTTTTGATGTATCCTATAACCAAATCTTTTGTACATCTTTTATTGAGTTTTTAATATTCCTTTCAAAGGATTCTTGGTTATATTGCAAATATGTGCAACCTTGGCGTGTTGAGATGATTTGTTATGCTAACCCTAACCCTCATGCCCTGAGGAATTTGTATTTGTTTGTCCTCTCTTCGGTTTTTGCAAGGTTTGGATTCGAGGTCGAATCCTTTTCAAGAAGGGGAGGATGATACGGGACAAATGGCCTACTTATCTTTTGATGACATTTTTGGAGGCCAACACCTAGAGACTCAAGACTTGGTCACCTCGAGAAAACAAGAACATGCATGGAGGACCCGTTTTGAGCATAACTTAAAGCAATCTCGCGTGTGGAAGATTGCTTGGAGAATTTAAGGTTGAGGACTCACGGTTTTGGGCCTTAATTAAGGGTATTTTGGACATTACACATGGTGTATTTACACACCATGGCCGCCCCTCTCATTAAGGGCAAAGTGGTCTTTTGTCTTCATTTGTAATATAGTATAAATAGGCCCCCTTAGTCTTATTTTCACTTAGTTTTTGGAGAATGAAGAATTGAAAACATATTCTCTCTCTTTTGAGAGTGTAACACACTTAGTGGTAGGACTTGGAAAAGTCATCTTTAGCATAGGGCTTGGAAAAGCCAATATTGATCTTTGTTTGGAAACGGTAGATCTTGAGGCGAGTCATTCCCTTGGTGGTCACCGTAAGAGTGTGGTGTTGCTATCGTAAGTTCTACGGGTCCTTAGATTTAATATATCTTTGGGTTCTTGGGTCTTATTGTAGTTTATGTCTCACTATCTATCTCTACATTATCTTGTAGCCGTGTGTTTGTTGTCTCTTAATAATATTGTTATTGTTCTTCATGTTCTTCATTCTCGTGTTGTTAATCTAGTGTGTTGTCCGCTGAAAATAGGTGTTAATCACCTCATTACATTGTGTTCTTGTTGTAGATCTTGAATCCGAGAGGGGTCATTCAAAGGGTCCTCGGTTCTCTTGAACTTGTGGACTGTTTTGAGTGTTTGTTTTGTGTTTCCGTTGTTTTTCTCGTATCATTCTCACAATTGGAGCGGCAAATATTGAAAGGTTGTTTATACTCCGGTAGTCAATAGGATGTCAATTCTACTTGGTGGCCGGAATGGATTCTTGTTTGATCGACTCAAGACACAAAAATAAAATTCACTTACGAACTTGAAACAAAGAAGTTACTACGAGTTAAAAATGAGAAAAGCACACAAACAACGAAGACACGAAGAAACAGATTCAATAATTAATCTACAACTAAGTAGGTGATTACTAGTTGTTAATTAATTCTAGAATCAAGACATGAAACTAATGAAACAATAAGATGAAACTAAGAATCTAAAATTTTGAGCTCGGAAATATTGCGTGAACAGTAGCAGTGATGACATGGCAGTCACGTATTGGTTTCGGTCCCACACAACCTTTGTTGTCCAATTTCAAGTGTTGGTCAATTTTTCAATTTGGACTTTGGTGGAATTTGTTTAAGGAGGGAAATTCAAACAAGTCTTGGAGCCCTTTTCAATTTCAAGTTTTCAAGACTTGACTTTATTGTACTTCTCCTTAAAACATGGATCCGTAAATCATGGAAAAGTGTTGGAAAGTGGTTGAGACTTGATTGATAGGTCTTTGTTGGTTGTAGTGTCTTTCAAGACTAACAAATAATACACCCTTTTCCTTCAACTTTTTAGATTTAACATTCACTTTATCTTCAACAATATATGAAGGTGGTGATGAACATCAAGAACAACAACAACAACACCAAGAACTACAACAATAATCTCCAAGAACACCAACAATTTTTCACACGGCCACTCCCAAATTCCACAATAACAATATCTCCAACACTTGGCCAAGACAACTACACCTTCAACAAAATGGTTCTCAATCCACCAATTAACAACACTATCACGTGGCCAAGCTTATAACAACAACAAGATGAAATCTACAAGGCCAAAAACAGTCCACCACAACAATGTTCAACAACAAATCGGCCAAGGCCAAGTTCACGTATACAACACCAACAATGTAAGCTCAAACTTAGATTTAGACTAAAGAGTGTTAGAGATGAAGAAAACTAACACTAGAAACAACAAAAAAAGTAAAAAAAATCTCGGCCAAGACACAACAATAACACAATTTCGGCCAAGAACACAAAATGGACAGATTTGCTTCTTTTTGATTTTTCAGTTTTTAACACTTTTTTTTTTTGAATTTTCTAACAAGCAAGCCCAAGATTGATCTTGTAGGAACAATATCAATCCAAGCTTTGATACCAAATGATACGAGAAATACAAGGGAAGCACGAAACAACCACCAAATCAGTCCACTAATCTTAAGGATTCGAGGACCAAGATGGAGACCTCACTCGGATTCGCTACCAACAACAAGAATACAAGATACAAGAGTATATTTTAACACCAAAACAGTGACAAAACGTGATGAACAAGATGAACAACAATAATACAAGTTTCGGATTCAACGAAGACCCCAAAACAGTCCACTACACAACACATACACGATTTGCAAGAAAATAAAGATAGATAGTGAGACCAAGATTATTACAAGATTAAGAACCAAGTGTATTTCAACACTAACCCCTAATGAATGTAACAATCAAAACCACACTCTTACGGTGACCACCAAGGGAATGAACTCGCCTCAAGATCTACCGTTTCCAAGCAAAGATCAATATTGGCTTTTCCAAGCCCTATGCTAAGGGTGACTTTTCCAAGTCCTACAACTAATGGTGTTACACTCTCAAAAGAGAGAAAATATGTCTTTCAATTCTTCATCATTCAAAAACTAATGAAAATAAGACTAAGGGGGCCTATTTATAATACATTGCAAATGAAGATAACAAGACCACTTTGCCCTTAATGAGAGGGGCGGCCATGGTGTGTAAATACACCATGTGTAATGTCCAAAATACCCTTAATTAAGGTCCAAAACCGTGAGTCCTCAACCTTAAATTCTCCAAGCAATCTTCCACACGCGAGATTGCTTTAAGTTATGCTCAAAACGGGTCCTCCATGCATGTTCTTGTTTTTTCTCGAGGTGACCAAGTCTTGAGTCTCTATGTGTTGGCCTCCAAAAATGTCATCAAAAGATAAGATGGCCATTTGTCCCGTATCACATGGTGTGTTTACACACCATGGCCGCACCTATCATTAAGGGCAAAGTGGTCTTTTTGTCTTCTTTTGTAATACACTATAAATAGGTCATTTTAGCTCATTTCTTGGCAGATTTTGAATGATGAAGAATTGAAAGACATATTTTCTCTCTTTTGAGAGTGTAACACCCTTAGTTGTAGGTCTTGGAAAAGCCATCCTTAGCATAGGGCTTGGAAAAGCCAATATTGATCTTTGCTTGGAAACGGTAGATCTTGAGGTGAGTTCATCCCCTTGGTGGTCACCGTAAGAGTGTTGTTTTTATTATTACATTTATTAGGGGTTTTAGTGTATGATATACACTTGGTTTCTGATTCTTTTCATAATATTGGCATCACTATCTATCCTTTACTTTTCTTGTTGTTCACTTGTGTAGTGGACTGTTTTTGGGTTCTTTATGAATCCAAAAATTTATGTTCTTGTTGTCATCTTGTTCTTCACGTTTTGTGGCTGTTTTGGGTGTCAAATACACCATTTTTATCTCGTATTGTTGTTGTTGTAGTGAATCCGAGAGTGGTCTCCATCTTGGTCCTCAAATCCTTAAGATTAGTGGACTGTTTTGGAGGGTGTATTGGACTGTTTTGGAGTTGTTTCGTATTTCCCTTGTCTTTCTCGTATCACGGACAGATTTGGAACAAGCAAGTTCCTCACTCTCTAAATAATCAATATCAAATTTCAAGGATGTTTCAAACACAATATTACCCCAAGAATAGCTCTCGGGTTCATTCTCACTTTGTTGACCAATATTTTCAAATACTTCACTCACTTGAGTCCTATTAAGTACATCACACACATACTCAAGTGGTGGACAATTTTCACAAACAAGTTGATCAACACCCATTACAGAAGACGATGTACTTCCATTCAACATATAGGCTTCAACACTAGGTGGACATAAATTGATCTCACAAGAGGAGTCAATTTCGTCACAATAGGATCAACTAGTGTATCCACACTCACAATATTTACATCATCAACAAGAGGCAAGGAATCATTAGACTCATAAATAAGTAAGATACTACTCACACTCAATGGATTACTAGCCATACAATTATCATTCACATGCATTAAAGTGTAAGAGTTAGCTATTTTACTTGAGTAGACTCTTTCTTGCCGTGAGGTGAAGGTCCTCCTTAAGTTTGGGCAGCAACGTGATACAAAATCAAACCAACAACACCAAGGCTTCAAGTAGGCTCGGATTTCAGTCCAACAACACAAGAACAACAAGATAGATAACAATGCTAGTGAATCGAAAAGAGCCCCACACGGCTTCACTAGACTTTAAGATAACAAAATCAACAACAACAACAAGATAAAGAAAGATAGATAACTTGGCATATAACATTCAAGAAACTAAGAACCCTAACATCAAGAGAGGACCCTAAGTCTAATGAATATAAACACCAAGTTCTTACGAGGACCAAGAGGCACTCAACGACCTCAAAACCCTTGTTTCTAGCCAAAGAGACAACACAAGTATCCCTCTACTTGTGAGCTAATAGGGGCAGCTTCCAAGAGTGAGAGAGAGAGAGAAATGTTTAGTGTTTTTAGGTTACAAAAATCAGCATTCAAAAACTAAGGAATAACTCTCTAACATGTTCTATTTATACTACAAACAAAAGGGGTAAAATGACCCATCCGCCCTTGCTTCTTGTGCCAACCTTGAAGAGTAGTTTATTACACATTAAGACCTCTCTTCACACATAAAAACGTTTAAGTCCTTGGTTGGTTCAATCACCAACTCACACACGGCCATTTGCATGAACAAGGCTTGGAGTTCTTGTAATTCCCGAGCTTGGCTTCGTGTGAAAGGCCGTGTACTTGTGGAGGCTGCCCCAACCGTATCATCCTCTCCATCTTGAGAGGAATTTGACCTCAAATTCAGCATTTGGTCATCTTCAACCGCATCCACGAGGGAGAGATCACCAACGTTGAAAGTGTTGTGCACTTGATATTCCGGTGGAAGGTCAATCTTGTAGGCGTTGTCATTGATTCTCTCAAGTACTTGGAAAGGACCATCACCCCTTGGCAGCAATTTGGACTTCCTTTGAGCTGGAAACCGATCCTTTCGAAGATGCACCCACACCCAATCTCCGGGTTCAAGCACAAGCCTTCTTCTCCCTTTGTTTACCCTTTTTGCAACCTCTTGGTTCTTCTTTTCAAGCTTGATCCGCACCGTCTCATGCATTTTCTTCATTGCCTCGGCCCTTTTATTTCCACCTAAGCTGGTCATGAGATCACTAGACAAAGGAGTGAGATCTAAAGGGGTAAGGGGATTCAGGCCGTAGACACATTCAAAGGGAGTCATTTCCGTGCTCGAATGTATTACCCGGTTGTATGCAAATTCCACCAAGGGTAGGTGATCTTCCCATGAAGTCAGTTTACCTTTAACCATAGAACGTAGCATAGACCCTAAGGTTCTATTTACTACCTCCGTTTGGCCATCGGTTTGTGGGTGGCAAGACGTGGAGAAAAGTAACTTCGTTCCAAGCCTACCCCACATGGACTTCCAAAAGAGACTTAGGAACTTGGAGTCCCTATCGCTCACAATAGTCCTCGGTACCCCCGTGAAGCTTTACAACATGTTCAACAAATAATGAAGCTACACTACGAGCATCCTCGGTTTTAGCACATGGAATAAAATGAGCCATTTTAGAGAATCTATCAACAATAACAAAAATGCTATCTCGGCCCTTTCTAGTCCTTGGCAGCCCCAAAACAAAATCCATCGAAATGTCCAACCAAGGTCTAAGGGGAGTAGGGAGTGGGGTGTATAATCCTTGAGGTAGGAGACGAGATTTCGCACTCCGGCAGGCCACGCATTGACTACAAATTTTAGCGACGTCTTTGCGCATTTTGGGCCAATAGAAGTTTTCCTCTAAGATTCCGAGGGTCTTGTCTACCCCAAAGTGCCCCATGAGGCCTCCGTCATGGGCCTCCCTCACAAATAATTCCCTCCAAGAACTAGAAGGAACACACAACCTCCTCCCTTTGAACAAATACCCATCGAACCGAGAGTAGGAGGAATGGTCATTCTCCTTAAGCCAACGGTCCCTTCCCCACTCTTCACATTCCCTAAAAATAGGAGCAAAGGTAGGATCCTCGGGATACAACAACCGCAAGATCTCAAAACCCATCAATTTCGAAGACAAGGTAGCAACAAGCACATGCTTCCTAGACAAGGCATCGGCAACAACATTTTCCTTTCCTCTTTTGTAATGAATTACATAAGGGAAAGTCTCGATAAACTCAATCCACTTAGCATGACGCCTATTCAACTTGTCTTGGCTCTTAAGGTGTTTCAACGACTCATGATCCGTTCGTATCACAAACTCCTTAGGCCACAAATAATGTTGCCAATTTCCCAAAGCTCTAACAAGGGCGTACAACTCCAAATCATAAGTTGAGTAATTAAGAGTTGCCCCTTTGAGCTTTTCACTGAAATAAGCAACGGGCTTACCTTCTTGCATCAAAACAGCCCCGATGCCAACCTTACTAGCATCACACTCTACTTCAAACATCTTATCAAAATCGGGCAATTGCAATAAAGGCGCCGAGATGAGCGTAGCTTTCAAGGCCTCAAAAGCCCTAGCTTGCTCATCACCCCATTTAAAAGGTCCATCCTTCCTAATTACCTCGGTCAAGGGGGCTGCTATGGAACTAAATCCTTTGACAAACCTCCTATAAAAGCTTGCCAATCCGTGGAAACTTCGGATTTCTCCAATAGTTTTAGGGGTCGGCCAACTTCGAATAGAGTCTATCTTGGAATCGTCCACTTTCACACCCCTTGAGCTCACGACAAAACCCAAGAATATAACCTTATCAACACCAAAAGAACACTTCTCCATGTTGGCATACAGCTTCTCCTTTCGGAGCACATCAAACACACATCTCAAATGCATTACATGATCATCAATAGATTTACTATATACCAACACATCATCAAAGTAAACCACCACAAACTTTCCAATATAAGGCTTCATTACATGATTCATTAGCCTCATAAAGGTGCTAGGAGCATTGGTAAGGCCGAAGGGCATGACCAGCCACTCATATAGACCGAATTTGGTCTTGAATGCGGTCTTCCACTCATCACCGGGTTGCATGCGAATTTGGTGATAGCCACTCCTAAGGTCCACTTTAGAAAACAAACAAGATCCGTGGAGCTCATCTAACATATCATCTAGTCTAGGGATTGGATGACTATACCTTATAGTGATTTTGTTGATGGCTCTACAATCGACGCACATGCGCCAAGTTCCGTCCTTCTTCGGTACCAAAAGCACCGGAACAGCACACGGACTCATGCTTTCCTTGATGTATCCCTTGTTGAGAAGCTCCTCAACTCTTCTTTCAAGCTCCTTAGTGTCCATGGGATTGCTCCTATAGGCCGGTTTGTTTGGAAGTTGTGAACCCGGCACCAAATCAATTTGGTGCTCAATTCCCCGAAGTGGGGGCAATCCTTGCAGAAGTTCTTGAGGAAATACATCTTCATACTCCTGCAACACACAAGAAATCAAAGGGGAAATGGAAGAATTAGTGGGGTTAGTATTAAAACAATGGGCCAAAAGTAACATCGGCTTGTTTTCATCATGGTCCACGAAGAGTTCTTTCCTCCTAGCAAACATCACTACGTTTTCCATCTCCCTTGTCGTTGGGACAGCCTCGGATGTCCCTACTTCCTCACCTACGGCATTCCCCTCCTTTTCTCCCTTTTCGGATTCCTTCCCCTTTCCCTTCAACTCTCTCATCTTTTGATGCCACTCATTTACTTGGGAGGGTGAAAGAGGATGAAGTGTGACCTTTCGGCCATCCTTCTCAAGCGTATACCGGTTGGACCTCCCATCGTGTTTAGTAGACCTATCATATTGCCATGGTCTACCTAACAACAAGTGACATGCTTGCATTGGGATCACGTCACAAAGCACTTCATCGTGGTAGTTTCCCACCTTAAACCGAACCACACATTGCCTTGTGACCTTTAGTTCACCACAATCGTTCAACCATTGTAGCTTGTAAGGACTAGTGTGTAGTGTAGTTGGTAGCTTCAAGAAATTTACCATAGCATGGCTCGCAACATTTGTACAACTACCACTATCAATCACCAAGGTGCACACACTCCCCTTTACAAGACACTTAGTATGGAATAGATTTTCCCTTTGACTCGGGTCATCTATCGCCTTACTAATCATGACACGTCTAACCACAAAGTTTGGAACCACACACTCCCCTTCTTGTGGATAGACATCTTCACTACCATCTACTTCATCATCATTCGGCCCATTTTCAGCTCCCTATCCATCTTGAGGCTCGGCCTCATCCTCCCCCCTTTCGGAAACCACCTCCTCACCAAGGTAGTACACTTTCCCTTCTCGTAGGATCACATTGCGCCGGTTCGGACATTCATTGGCCTTATGCCCCCAACCTTGGCACTTGAAGCATTGGAACCCCTTTGGGTTGGGATATTTGTGAGCCTCCGGTTTCGGAGGGAATTTAGGGACTGTTTTGGACTCGGGCAGCTTCGTAGGAGCGGGTTGGTCCTTGTTTTTGGGCCAACCCGAGGGGGTTTGTACCCTTGCCTTGAAGGATGATCTCTCCTTAAGTTCCCTTTCAATCTCAAGGGTCGCTTGGAATATTCCGTCAATGGTTTCAAACTGGTGAAGGGTCAAATGAGTGGAGATCTCTTTGTTCAACCCACACTTGAACCGGATGATGTCGTGACTGATTTGCTCCCCACGATGATCAAGTTTCAACATGAGTTGTTGGAACTCGTCAAAATAGGCCATCACACTCTTGCCTCCTTGCCGCAAGCCATATAATCGAGCAAGCAACTCATGACGATATCTCTCGGGAAGGTATCGTTGTCTTATCAAATACCTCAACCGAAACCAAGGTGGTGGCTGCCCATCAACTACTTCATTACCAAATCGTTTAACATACTCCCACCAAGTGTTAGCATAGCCCTCTAGGTGAGCTATAGCGTAGCAACTCTTCTTTTCTTCCGAGATGTCATTAACTTGGAAAACTTTGTCACAAGCTGATTCCCAAGTTAAGTAGGTCTCGGGGTCACTTTCACCCTTAAAGATGGGTAGGCTCAACTTGATGGTGTTGATGCCTACGTCTCTCTCTTGGTGTCGGTTTCCCCTATCTCCATACCCCCGGTATCTCCTAGGTTCTCCTCGACCCCCTCTTAACTCCTCCTCCCTCATATAAGCATCATCAAAGGCTCCATCTCCTTCATACTCCTCTCTACCGTATCCTTCAAAGTGGGCTGGTCGGCCTTGGCCGTTTTGATTCGGAGGATTTGGAATTTGCGGTCTTTGGGTTAATGGAGCTTGGAATTGAGGGTTCGGATTTAGTGGAGGTACTTGGCGTCCAAATCCCTCTTGTGGAATTGGAGGGGCTTGGAAATGTAGTGGTCTAGTGGGGTCTCGGTTTGGAGGAAAATAGGTAGTTTGGCTTGCGGTATTTAGTGGAGCTTGGGGTGCATTTAGCATTTGGTGGACTGTTTCGGGGGTGATGGTTGCGGAGGAGGTCCTATCATGACCATTGGTAGATACATGTAGAGGAGTAGAAGGACGAGAGTTCCTTTGACTCTCCACTTGTTCTAATCTCCCACTAATAGTCGACACTTCCCCCTTTATTGCTGCCAAGTCCCCTCTCACGGCCCCAAATTCCGAATTCAACCTTTAAAGTGTCCGGGTAACGGCCTCAAGAGTGACCCTCATAGAATCAAGGGCATTAGTATCCACATTATGAGACGTAGCTCCTTCCATTGTCAAGATATTATCCGCTTTAGTTCACCACAAGTTCGTGTTCCACAAGTGTTGTATAATTGGCTAGTAACCATGAAATTTTAAGGTATGAGTAAGCTCTTATCCGGAATGGATTCTTGTTTGAAGACTCAAAGAATTCTTGCCGGACTAGAGCCAAAAATCAGCAAATCATTCAAACGAATAAAAGCACTCAAATAATCGTTGACACGAACAAACGGTTCAAGGAACTAGTTGACAACCTAGTAGGAATGTACTAGTTTGTTAATTAGTTCTAGGACCAAGTAAGGGAAACCAAGGATCAACAATTAGCAACCAAAGAATATCCTAAGTTGAGCTTATAGTGACGTGGCAGCATGCAATGGTTCCACACGTTCTTCTACTCTTTTTTTGTGTTAATATTCACACAACTTGTTATAGTTTGCAAAGTGTTTTGGTGGGAATAATAAAATCTTGTAGTATTTCAACCTTTTCAAACTCAAGAAAGTGAGGTTTGGTTGACTAATCCCACAAAACAAGGCTCCTTGAATTAGGGAAAAGTGATTGACAAGACTAGAAGGTGATGGGTGCAAGTCTTTCACAACAACTTTATAGCTTGTCTTAGAACTTGAGCACACAACAAGATGAACAAGATGAACAAGATGAACAAGTTCAAAAGATGAACACCTCAACAAACTTCATCAACTTCTTTAGCACATAAACACACAACCACCGATTTTTTTTTTTCTTTTGGTTATCAACAACATACAACTTTCGGCCACTTCAAGTCACTACACAATGTTCAAGTTTTCAAGCTCAACTTTTGGATCTAGACACCTTAGTGTTGGTGAGAAAGAAACCAACACTAGAAACTCACTAAACAAGCAAAATAACACCTAGATCTACACATACAACATCATTCTTGGTTTCAACTTTTAATTGACAGATTTTCAGAATTTCTTTTTGGTGTTGTTTGTTTAAGCCGTGAACTAGCCCAAGATGGGTTATGTTGGAACACAACCGGTCTCGCTTTGATACCAAATGATACAAAATCAAACCAACAACACCAAGAGCTTCAAGTAGGCTCGGATTTCAGTCCAACAACACAAGAACAACAAGATAGATAACAATGCTAGTGAATCGATAAGAGCCCCACACGGCTTCACTAGTCTTTAAGATAACAAAATCAACAACAACAACAAGATAAAGAAAGATAGATAACTTGACATATAACATTCAAGAAACTAAGAACCCTAACATCAAGAGAGGACCCTAAGTCTAATGAATATAAACACCAAGTTCTTACGAGGACCAAGAGGCACTCAACGACCTCAAAACCCTTGTTTCTAGCCAAAGAGACAACACAAGTATCCCTCTACTTGTGAGATAATTGGGGCGGCTTCTAAGAGTGGAAGAGAGAGTGAAATGTTTAGTGTTTTTAGGTTACAAAAATCAGCATTCAAAAACTAACAAATAACTCTCTAACATGTTCTATTTATACTACAAACAAAAGGGGTAAAATGACCCATCCGCCCTTGCTTCTTGTGCCAACCTTGAAGAGTAGTTTATTACACATTAAGACCTCTCTTCACACATAAAAACGTTTAGGTCCTTGGTTGGTTCAATCACCAACTCACACACGGCCATTTGCTTGAACAAGGCTTGGAGTTCTTGTAATTCCCGAGCTTGGCTTCGTGTGAAAGGCCGTGTACCTGTGGAGGCTGCCCCAACTGTATCACACTCCCCTTTACAAGACACTTAGTATGGAATAGATTTTCCCTTTGACTCAGGTCATCTATCGTCTTACTAATCATGACACGTCTAACCACAAAGTTTGGAACCACACACTCCCCTTCTTGTGGATAGACATCTTAACTACCATCTACTTCATCATCATTCGGCCCATTTTCAGCTCCCTCTCCATCTTGAGGCTCGGCCTCATCCTCCCCCTATCGGAAACCACCTCCTCACCAAGGTAGTACACTTTCCCTTCTCGTAGGATCACATTGCGCCGGTTCGGACATTCATTGGCCTTATGCCCCCAACCTTGGCACTTGAAGCATTGTAACCCCTTTGGGTTGGGATATTTGTGAGCCTCCGGTTTCGGAGGGAATTTAAGGACTATTTTGGACTCGGGCAGCTTCGTAGGGGCGGGTTGGTCCTTGTTTTTGGGCCAACCCGAGGGGGTTTGTACCCTTGCCTTGAAGGATGATCTCTCCTTAAGTTCCCTTTCAATCTCAAGGGCCGCTTGGAATATACCGTCAATGGTTTCAAACCGGTGAAGGGTCAAATGAGTGGAGATCTCTTTGTTCAACCCACACTTGAACCGGATGATGTCATGACTGATTTGCTCCCCACGATGATCAAGTTTCAACATGAGTTGTTGGAACTCGTCAAAATAGGCCATCACACTCTTGCCTCCTTGCCGCAAGCCATATAATCTAGCAAGCAACTCATGACGATATCTCTCGGGAAGGTATCGTTGTCTCATCAAATACCTCAACCGAAACCAAGGTGGTGGCTGCCCATCAACTAATTCATTACCAAATCGTTTAACATACTCCCACCAAGTGTTGGCATAGCCCTCGAGGTGAGCTATAGCGTAGCAACTCTTCTTTTCTTCCGAGATGTCATTAACTTGGAAAACTTTGTCACAAGCCGATTCCCAAGTTAAGTAGGTCTCGGGGTCACTTTCACCCTTAAAGATGGGTAGGCTCAACTTGATGGTGTTGATGCCTACGTCTCTCTCTTGGTGTCGGTTTCCCCTATCTCCATACCCCCGGTATCTCCTAGGTTCTCCTCGACCCCCTCTTAACTCCTCCTCCCTCATATAAGCATCATCAAAGGCTTCATCTCCTTCATACTCCTCTCTACCGTATCCTTCAAAGTGGGCTGGTCGGCCTTGGCCATTTTGATTCGGAGGATTTGGAATTTGCGGTCTTTGGGTTAATGGAGCTTGGAATGGAGGGTTCGGATTTAGTGGAGGTACTTGGCGTCCAAATCCCTCTTGTGGAATTGGAGGGGCTTGGAAATGTAGTGGTCTAGTGGGGTCTCGGTTTGGAGGAAAATAGGTAGTTTGGCTTGCGGTATTTAGTGGAGCTTGGGGTGCATTTAGCATTTGGTGGACTGTTTCGGAGGTGATGGTTGCGGAGGAGGTCCTATCATGACCATTGGTAGATATACATGTAGAGGCGTAGAAGGACGAGAGTTCCTTTGACTCTCCACTTGTTCTAATCTCCCACTAATAGTCGACACTTCCCCCTTTATTGCTGCCAAGTCCCCTCTCACGGCCCCAAATTCCGAATTCAACCTTTCAAGTGTCCGGGTAATGGCCTCAAGAGTGACCCTCATAGAATAAAGGGCATTAGTATCCACATTATGAGACGTAGCTCCTTCCATTGTCAAGATATTATCCGCTTTAGTTCACCACAAGTTCGTGTTCCACAAGTGTTGTATAATTGGCTAGTAACCGTGAAATTTTAAGGTATGAGTAAGCTCTTATCCGGAATGGATTCTTGTTTGAAGACTCAAAGAATTCTTGCCGGACTAGAGTCAAAAATCAGCAATTCATTCAAACGAATAAAAGCACTCAAATAATCGTTGACACGAACAAACGGTTCAAGGAACTAGTTGACAACCTAGTAGGAATGTACTAGTTTGTTAATTAGTTCTAGGACCAAGTAAGGGAAACCAAGGATCAATTAGCAACCAAAGAATGTCCTAAGTTGAGCTTATAGTGACGTGGCAGCATGCAATGGTTCCACACGTTCTTCTACTCCTTTTTTTTTGTGTTAATATTCACACAACTTGTTATAGTTTGCAAAGTGTTTTGGTGGAAAAATAAAATCTTGTTGTATTTCAACCTTTTCAAACTCAAGAAAGTGAGGTTTGGTTGACTAATCCCACAAAATAAGGCTCCTTGAATTAGGGAAAAGTGATTGACAAGACTAGAAGGTGATGGGTGCAAGTCTTTCACAACAACTTTATAGCTTGTCTTACAACTTGAGCAGACAACAAGATGAACAGGATGAACAAGTTCAAAAGATGAACACCTCAACAAACTTCATCAACTTCTTTAGCACATAAACACACAACCACCGATTTTTTTTTCTTTTGGTTATCAACAACATACAACTTTCGGCCACTTCAAGTCACTACACAATGTTCAAGTTTTCAAGCTCAACTTTTGGATCTATAAACCTTAGTGTTGGTGAGAAAGAAACCAACACTAGAAACTCACTAAACAAGCAAAATAACACCTAGATCTAAACATACAACATCATTCTTGGTTTCAACTTTTAATGGACAGATTTTTCAGAATTTCTTTTTGGTGTTGTTTGTTTAAGCCGTGAACTAGCCCAAGATGGGTTATGTTGGAACACAACCGGTCTCGCTTTGATACCAAATGATACAAAATCAAACCAACAACACCAAGGCTTCAAGTAGGCTCGGATTTCAGTCCAACAACACAAGAACAACAAGATAGATAACAATGCTAGTGAATCGAAAAGAGCCCCACACGGCTTCACTAGACTTTAAGATAACAAAATCAACAACAACAACAAGATACAGAAAGAAAGATAACTTGACATATAACATTCAAGAAACTAAGAACCCTAACATCAAGAGAGGACCCTAAGTCTAATGAATATAAACACCAAGTTCTTACGAGGACCAAGAGGCACTCAACGACCTCAAAACCCTTGTTTCTAGCCAAAGAGACAACACAAGTATCCCTCTACTTGTGAGCTAATAGGGGCGGCTTCCAAGAGTGAGAGAGAGAGAGAAATGTTTAGTGTTTTTAGGTTACAAAAATCAGCATTCAAAAACTAAGGAATAACTCTCTAACATGTTCTATTTATACTACAAACAAAAGGGGTAAAATGACCCATCCGCCCTTGCTTCTTGTGCCAACCTTGAAGAGTAGTTTATTACACATTAAGACCTCTCTTCACACATAAAAACGTTTAGGTCCTTGGTTGGTTCAATCACCAACTCACACACGGCCATTTGCATGAACAAGGCTTGGAGTTCTTGTAATTCCCGAGCTTGGCTTCGTGTGAAAGGCCGTGTACTTGTGGAGGCTGCCCCAACCGTATCATTTTACCCCTTTTGTTTGTAGTATAAATAGAACATGTTAGAGAGTTATTCCTTAGTTTTTGAATGCTGATTTTGTAACCTAAAAACACTAAACATTTCTCTCTCTCTTCCACTCTTAGAAGACGCCCCTATTATCTCACAAGTAGAGGGATACTTGTGTTGTCTCTTTGGCTAGAAACAAGGGTTTTTAGGTCGTTGAGTGCCTCTTGGTCCTCGTAAGAACTTGGTGTTTATATTCATTAGACTTAGGGTCCTCTCTTGATGTAGGGTTCTTAGTTTCTTGAATGTTATATGTCAAGTTATCTATCTTTCTTTATCTTGTTGTTGTTGTTGATTTTGTTATCTTAAAGTCTAGTGAAGCCGTGTGGGGCTCTTTTCGATTCACTAGCATTGTTATCTATCTTGTTGTTCTTGTGTTGTTGGACTGAAATCCGAGCCTACTTGAAGCTCTTGGTGTTGTTGGTTTGATTTTGTATCAGTATCCAAACCCAAAAGGATTCCAATGTTTCAAGTGCCAAGGTTGGGGACATAAATCCAATGAATGTCTGATACGGGACAAATGGACATCTTATATTTTGATGACATCTTTGGAGGCCAACATATAGAGGATCAAGACTTGGTCACCTCGAGAATACAAGAACATGCATGGAGAACCTGTTTTGAGCATAACTTAAAGTAATCTCGCGTGTGGAAGATTGCTTGGAGCATTTAAGATTGAGGACTCACGGTTTTGGACCTTAATTAGGGGCATTTTGGACATTACACATGGTGTATTAACACTCCATGGCCGCACCTATCATTAAGGGCAAGGTGGTCTTTTTGTCTTCTTTTGTAATACACTATAAATAGGTCATTTTAGCTCATTTCTTAGGGATTTTTCAGATTTGAGAGGATGAGGAATTGAAAGACATAACTTCTCTCTTTTGAGAGTGTAACACCCTTAGTTGTAGGACTTGGAAAAGTCATCTTTAGCATAGGGCTTGGAAAAGCCAATATTGATCTTTGCTTGGAAACGGTAGATCTTGAGGCGAGTTCATTCCCTTGGTGGTCACCGTAAGAGTGTGGTTTTGATTGTTACATTCATTAGGGGTTAGTGTTGAAATACACTTGGTTCTTAATCTTGTAATAATCTTGGTCTCACTATCTATCTTTATTTTTCTTGCAAATCGTGTATGTGTTGTGTAGTGGACTGTTTTGGGGTCTTCGTTGAATCCGAAACTTGTATTATTGTTGTTCATCTTGTTCATCACGTTTTGGTGCTGTTTTGGTGTTAAAATATACTCTTGTATCTAGTATTCTTGTTGTTGGTAGCGAATCCGAGTGAGGTCTCCATCTTGGTCCTCGAATCCTTAAGATTAGTGGACTGATTTGGTGTTTGTTTCGTGCTTCCCTTGCCGATCCCGTATCATTTGGTATCAAAGCATGGCTTGATATTGTTCCTACAAGATCAATCTTGGGCTTGCTTGTTAGAAAATTCAAAAAAAAAAGTGTTAAAAACTGAAAAATCAAAAAGAAGCAAATCTGTCCATTTTGTGTTCTTGGCCGAAATTGTGTTATTGTTGTGTCTTGGCCGAGATTTTTTTACTTGTTTTGTTGTTTCTAGTGTTAGTTTTCTTCATCTCTAACACTCTTTAGTCTAAATCAAAGTTTGAGCTTACATTGTTGGTGTTGTATACGTGAACTTGGACTTGGCCGATTTGTTGTTGAACATTGTTGTGGTGGACTGTTTTTGGCCTTGTGGCTTTCATCTTGTTGTTGTTATAAGCTTGGCCACGTGATAGTGTTGTTAATTGGTGGATTGAGAACCATTTTGTTGAAGGTGTAGTTGTCTTGGCCAAGTGTTGGAGATATTGTTATTGTGGAATTTGGGAGTGGCCGTGTGAAAAAATTGTTGGTGTTCTTGGAGATTATTGTTGTAGTTCTTGGTGTTGTTGTTGTTGTTCTTGATGTTCATCACCACCTTCATATATTGTTGAAGATAAAGTGAATGTTAAATCTAAAAAGTTGAAGGAAAAGGGTGTATTATTTGTTAGTCTTGAAAGACACTACAACCAACAAAGATCTATCAATCAAGTCTCAACCACTTTCCAACACTTTTCCATGATTTAAGGATCCATGTTTTAAGGAGAAGTACAATAAAGTCAAGTCTTGAAAACTTGAAATTGAAAAGGGCTCCAAGACTTGTTTGAATTTCCCTCCTTAAACAAATTCCACCAAAGTCCAAATTGAAAAATTGACCAAGACTTGAAATTGGACAACAAAAGTTGTGTGGGACCGAAACAAATACGTGACTGCCATGTCATCACTGCTACTGTTCACGCAATATTTCCGAGCTCAAAATTTTAGATTCTTAGTTTCATCTTATTGTTTCATTAGTTTCATGTCTTGATTCTAGAATTAATTAACAACTAGTAATCACCTACTTAGTTGTAGATTAATTATTGAATCCGTTTCTTCGTGTCTTCGTTGTTTGTGTGCTTTTCTCATTTTTAACTCGTAGTAACTTCTTTGTTTCAAGTTCGTAAGTGAATTTTATTTTTGTGTCTTGAGTCGATCAAACAAGAATCTATTCCGGCCACCAAGTAGAATTGACATCCTATTGACTACCGGAGTATAAACAACCTTTCAATATTTGCCGCTCCAATTGTGAGAATCACAAAGGTGAGTGAATACGAGTGTTAGTGAGAAGTTTTTACTACTAATCTTGTTTGTTCATTTTGTAGGTTTAAAAGGTGATATAAGGGGAATATGTCTTCGATAGCCGGGGATTATTGTGACTACAACATGGGAGACTATGATTGTAGTGAAGGGTTTTATGGCTACGAAGTTGAGGGAGATTGCGGAGGCTATGAAAATAGCCATGATCGAGACTTGGGCAGATTTGAAAGTTACTGTTTTAAGGGAGAAAATGAGGTGAATGAAGTGCCTAGTGCTTATGGTAACTTTGGAGATGATGTAGGACCTCGTGATGGATCTTATGATGATGTTGGGGCATGTGAGGAGTCTTACACTTCTTACTCCGAACCTAGATTTGGTGTTAGGTATAACCCTTTTGTTTGCAAAGCTTATGAGAGCTATGATGAGGGTACACGTGAGGAGTATGAAGATCCATATTCTCCACCTTGTAGTACTTCTTATCAAAGTCGATATAGTGTGAATGGTTATACTAGCTCTAGTGGAGGTTGTCCAATGAGAAGAAGAGGGTATGCATCTCCAAAACTAAGGGGTACTCGTATGCCTTACAATGTAGATCCAAGAAGGAGTGTACACTCCGGAAAGGTGACCATTTGTGGGATACCGGGCTGCCTCATTGTATTAAATGATAGGTACTATAGTAACTACATCATTCCATCCATGGTTGACTTCTTGGGGTTGTTTCGTGAGGCTTTACTTGTTCCATACTTCTTGGATGGGTTTAAGGTTACCGAGAGGGTCAAGGTTCTCTTCTCCCAATTTGAATACCATGAGGAGGTGTGGTGCGATATTCTTCCATTGACATACGGTCATGTATGCTTAGGTGCCGATTGGTTTGCACAACATAGAGTTCCAAACGTGCAAAATTGGCCAAATATTGTAAGAGATCAATGGGGGAATCGCCTCATGACTTACTTTCTGCCCAAGCCACGAAGAGAAATGCCTACCTACTCCAACCCGAATTATTATGAGAGACAAAAGATTGAGAGGAGTAAAGGGGTGCAAGGTGGTAATCCGAGAGTTGCAAAAAGAGAGGTTGTGTGGAGCAAAGTGAGGGGATTACCACCAAACGATGCTAACATTGGTTGTCCTTCTATTTCTAAGGACATTTGTGTAGGTACCAACATGGCAAGCGAAGAAGAACAATGCCAAAAGGAAGTTGCTGCCCAAGCTTTTGGAGGACCTTCACACCATGACAAAGAAGAATCTACTCAAGGACTTCAAGGTAAAATGGATAACTCTTACACTTTCGTACATGTGAATGATAATTGTGTGGCTAGTAGCCCATTGAGTGTGAGTTGTAGTTTTCCTATATGTGAGTCTATTGTTTCTTTGCCACTTGATGATGATGTACATATTGTGAGTTTGGATACACTAGTTGACCCTATTGATAACAAAATTGACTCCGCTTGTGAGATCAATTTGTGTCCACCTAGTGTTGAAGCCTATATGTTGAATGGAAGTACATCGTCTTGTGTAATGGGTGTTGATCAACTTGTTCGTGAAAACTGTCCACCACTTGAGTATGTGTGTGATGTGCTTAATAGGACTCAAGTGAGTGAAATATTTGAAAATGTTGGTCAACAAAGTGAGAATGAACCCGAGAGCTCTTCTTGGGGTAATATTGTGTTTGAAACATCCTTGAAACTTGATATTGATCATTTAGAGAGTGAGGAACTTTCTTGTTCCAAATCTGTCCGTGAGGTAGATCACACTCCTTTTAGGTATAATGTCTTGTTTGAAGATGATTTAAACACTCCTAATGAACCTAGTGGTGAAAATGACGGTATAGCTTGCCTTGGAAGCTATAGCCTATATGCTAACCCACTATTGATACAAGAATTCCAAGGAACACAAGAATTGTCTCAAAACAGTCCACACACACTCCAAAAACAGTCCACTAATCTTAAGGATTTGAGGACCAAGATGGAGACCACTCTCGGATTCACTACAACAACAACAATACGAGATAACAATGGTGTATTTGACACCCAAAACAGCCACCAAACGTGATGAACAAGATGAACAACAATAACACAAGTTTCGGATTCAACAAAGACCCCAAAACAGTCCACGATTTGCAAGAAAAATAAAGATAGATAGTGAGACATAAACTACAATAAGACCCAAGAACCCAAAGATATATTAAATCTAAAGACCCCTAGAACTTACGATAGCAACACCACACTCTTACGGTGACCACCAAGGGAATGAACTCGCCTCAAGATCTACCGTTTCCAAACAAAGATCAATATTGGCTTTTCCAAGCCCTATGCTAAAGATGACTTTTCCAAGTCCTACCACTAAGTGTGTACACTCTCAAAAGAGAGAAGATATTTCTTTCAATTCTTCATTATCAAAAATCTGAAAACTAATGAAAATAAGACTAAGGGGGCCTTTTTATAGTGTATTACAAAGAAGACAAAAGACCACTTTGCCCTTAATGAGAGGGGCGGCCATGGTGTGTAAATACACCATGTGTAATGTCCAAAATACCCTTAATTAGGGTCCAAAACCGTGAGTCTTCAACCTTAAATTCTCCAAGCAATCTTCCACACGCGAGATTGCTTTAAGTAGCACTCAAAACGGGTCCTCCATGCATGTTCTTGTTTTCCCGAGGTGACCAAGTCTTGAGTCTCTATGTGTTGGCCTCCAACAATGTCATCAAAAGATAAGATGGCCATTTGTCCCGTATCATCCTCCCCTTCTTGAAAAGGATTCGACCTCGAATCCAAACCTTGCAAAACCGAAGAGAGGACAAACAAATACAAATTCCTCATGGCATGAGGGTTAGGGTTAGCATTACAAATCATCTCAACATGCCAAGGTTGCACATATTTGCAATATAACCAAGAATCCTTTGAAATGAATATTAAAAACTCAATAAAAGATGTGCAAAGGATTTGGTTATAGGATACATCAAAAGTAACACTTTGCTTGTCATGTTGACCAAGCAACAAGTTTGGTGCACCAACATCACCATTTCTAAATTTGGCACCGGGGTCAAATGGGAAAAGTGGCCATAGACACGGGTCTCGACAACACTTCCCTTTCCCGTGGTCTACACCTAAACTAAATGACATACTCTCTACAATAACATACATATCATCCAAATCAAATAGAGAGTAGAGAAAGGTATCACTCAAATCGACTTCTACTAGGGTGCTCTCATGTGTGTACTCACTACTAGTTTCCCAATAATCACTATGAGTACTCTCAACAAAGAAATCACACAAGGTAGAAGAAGGAGTAGCTTCCGCAACTACACATTCCTTACCCTTAAGAGTACTCTCATCTTCCAAGAAGAGATTTCCCTCTTTAGGAGGAATGTTGTCACACCATAGTGGGTTAGCATATAGGCTATAGCTTCCAAGGCAAGCTATACCGTCATTTTCACCACTAGGTTCATTAGAAGTGTTTAAATCATCTTCAAACAAGACATTACACCTAAAGAGAGTGTGATCTACCTCACGGACAGATTTGGAATAAGCAAGTTCCTCGCACTCTAAATGATCAATATCAAGTTTCAAGGATGTTCCAAACACAAGATTACCCCAAGAAGAGATCTCGGGTTCACCCCCACTTTGTTGACCAACATTTTTAAATACTTCACTCACTTGAGTCCTATTAAGCACATCACACACATACTCAAGTGGGGAACAATTTTCACCAACAAGTTGATCAACACCAATTACACAAGACGATGTACTTCCGTTCAACATATAAGCTTCAACACTAGGTGGACATAAATTGATCTTACAAGAAGAGTCAATTTTGTCATCAATAGGATCAACTAGTGTATCCAAACTCTCAATATGTACATCATCAACAAGAGGCAAGGAATCATTAGACTCATAAATAAGTAAGCTACTACTCACACTCAATGGCTTACTAGCCACACAATTGTCATTCACATGCACTAAAGTGTAAGAGTTAGCTATTTTACCTTTAAGATCTTGAGTAGGCTCTTCCTTGCCGTGAGGTGAAGGTCCTCCACAAGCTTGGGCAGCAACTTCCTTTTGGCATTGTTCGCCTTCGCTTGCCATGTTGGTACCTACACAAATGTCCTTAGAAATGGAAGGACAACCAATGTTAGCACGGTTTGGTGGTAATCCCCTCACTTCGCTCAACACAACCTCTCCTTTTTCCACTCTCGGATTACCACCTTTCACTCCCTTACTCCTCTCAATCTTTTGTCTCTCATAATAATTTGAATTGGAGTAGGTAGGAACTTCTTTTTGCGGCCCGGGCAGAATGTACGTCTCGAGGCAATTTCCCCATCGGTCTCTTACAATATTAGGCCAATTTTTCACGTTAGGAACTTGATGTCGTGCAAACCAATCGGCACCCAAGCTCATATGACCGTAGGTTAAGGAGAAAACATCGCACCACACCTCCTCATGGTAATCAAATTGGGAGAAGACAACTTTTACCCTCTCGGTAACCTTGAACTCGCCCAAGTAGTATGGAACAAGTAAAGGTTCTCGCAATAACCCCAAGTGATCAACCATGGACGGAAAAATGTAGTTTCCATAGTACCTATCATTCAACACCATAAGGCAGCCCGGTATCCCACAAATAGTCACCTTTCCGGAGTGTACACTCCTTCTTGGATCTACATTGTAAGGCATACGAGTACCCCTTAGTTTTGGAGATGCATATCCTCTTCTTCTCATTGGACAACCTCCGCTAGAGCTAGTATAACCATTCACACTATATCGACTTTGATAAGAAGTACTACAAGGGGGAGAATATGGATCTTCATACTCCTCACGTGTACCCTCATCATAGCTCTCATAAGCTTTGCAAACAAAAGGGTTATACCTAACACCAAATCTAGGTTCGGAGTAAGAAGTGTAAGACTCCTCACATGCCCCAACATCATCACAAGATCCATCACTAGGCCCTACATCATCTCCAAAGTTACCATAAGCACTAGGCACTTCATTCACCTCATTTTCTCCCTTAAAACAGTAACTTTCAAATCTGCCCAAGTCTCGATCATGGCTATTTTCATAGCCTCCGCAATCTCCCTCAACTTCGTAGCCATAAAACCCTTCACTACAATCATAGTCTCCCATGTTGTAGTCACAATAATCCCCGGCTATCGAAGACATGTTCCCCTTATATCACCCTTTAAACCTACAAAATGAACAAACAAGATTAGTAGTAAAGCTCCTCACCAACACTCGATACTCTCACCTTTGTGATTCTCACAATTGGAGCGGCGAATATTGAAAGTTGCTTATACTCCGGTAGTCAATAGGATGTCAATTCTACTTGGCGGCCGGAATAGATTCTTGTTTGATCGACTCAAGACACAAAGAAAAAAAAAAAATTACTTACGAACTTGAAACAAAGAAGTTACTACGAGTTAAAAATGAGAAAAGCACACAAACAACGAAGACACGAAGAAACGGATTCAATAATTAATCTACAACTAAGTAGGTGATTACTAGTTGTTAATTAATTCTAGAATCAAGACATGAAACTAATGAAACAATAAGATGAAACTAAGAATCTAAAATTTGAGCCAAAATTGTTGCGTGAACAGTAGCAGTGATGACATGGCAGTCACGTATTGGTTTCGGTCCCACACAACTTTTGTTGTCCAATTTCAAGTCTTGGCCAATTTTTTTTCAATTTGGACTTTGGTGGAATTTGTTTAAGGGGGGGAAATTCAAACAAGTCTTGGAGCCCTTTTCAATTTCAAGTTTTCAAGACTTGACTTTATTGTACTTCTCCTTAAAACATGGATCCGTAAATCATGGAAAAGTGTTGGAAAGTGGTTGAGACTTGATTGATAGGTCTTTGTTGGTTGTAGTGTCTTTCAAGACTAACAAATAATACACCTTTTTCCTTCAACTTTTTGGATTTAGCATTCACTTTATCTTCAACAATATATGAAGGTGGTGATGAACATCAAGAACAACAACAACAACAACAAGAACTACAACAATAATCCTCAAGAACACCAACAATTTTTCACACGGCCAACTCCAATCCACAATAACAATACCTCCAACACTTGGCCAAGACAACCACAACTTCAACAAAAAAAATGGTTTTCAATCCACCAATTAACAACAATATCACGTGGCCAAGCTTATAACAACAACAAGATGAAAACCACAAGGCCAAAACAGTTCACCACAACAAGGTCAACAATCTCACGGCTAAGACCACAAGGATAGCAACAACAATCGACTAAGTCCCCTTTGTGTTGTGTTTTCGATTTTACAAATGGTGAAAGGTGTGATGAACAACAAGAATACAACAACAACCTTTCAAGATCTACAACACCACCACAACACAAGGCCTTCAACTCGGTCAAGGCTAGAACAACAACAACATCCAATCGGCCACACTTGTTCACAACAATAATATTAACAATTCAAGCTCAAGTTTGGATCGACTCAAAGTGTTAGTGAGGAACAAAACTAACACTACAAACACACAAGACAAGTAAAATACTCCTAGACCTAGACTCAAGAACAAATCTCGGCCAAGAACACCACAAGAACACAATTTCGGCCAAGACAACAACAATGGACAGATTGCAATTTTCTGAAATTTTCAGATTTCAACTTTTTTTTTTTTTGTAGTTTTCAAGTCTCAAGCCCAAGATTGATCTTGTTAGAACAAAATCAAAGATGGCTTTGATACCAAATGATACAAGAATTCCAAGGAACACAAGAATTGTCTCAAAACAGTCCACACACACTCCAAAAACAGTCCACTAATCTTAAGGATTTGAGGACCAAGATGGAGACCACTCTCGGATTCACTACAACAACAACAATACGAGATAACAATGGTGTATTTGACACCCAAAACAGCCACCAAACGTGATGAACAAGATGAACAACAATAACACAAGTTTCGGATTCAACAAAGACCCCAAAACAGTCCACGATTTGCAAGAAAAATAAAGATAGATAGTGAGACATAAACTACAATAAGACCCAAGAACCCAAAGATATATTAAATCTAAAGACCCCTAGAACTTACGATAGCAACACCACACTCTTACGGTGACCACCAAGGGAATGAACTCGCCTCAAGATCTACCGTTTCCAAACAAAGATCAATATTGGCTTTTCCAAGCCCTATGCTAAAGATGACTTTTCCAAGTCCTACCACTAAGTGTGTACACTCTCAAAAGAGAGAAGATATTTCTTTCAATTCTTCATTATCAAAAATCTGAAAACTAATGAAAATAAGACTAAGGGGGCCTTTTTATAGTGTATTACAAAGAAGACAAAAGACCACTTTGCCCTTAATGAGAGGGGCGGCCATGGTGTGTAAATACACCATGTGTAATGTCCAAAATACCCTTAATTAGGGTCCAAAACCGTGAGTCTTCAACCTTAAATTCTCCAAGCAATCTTCCACACGCGAGATTGCTTTAAGTAGCACTCAAAACGGGTCCTCCATGCATGTTCTTGTTTTCCCGAGGTGACCAAGTCTTGAGTCTCTATGTGTTGGCCTCCAACAATGTCATCAAAAGATAAGATGGCCATTTGTCCCGTATCATCCTCCCCTTCTTGAAAAGGATTCGACCTCGAATCCAAACCTTGCAAAACCGAAGAGAGGACAAACAAATACAAATTCCTCATGGCATGAGGGTTAGGGTTAGCATTACAAATCATCTCAACATGCCAAGGTTGCACATATTTGCAATATAACCAAGAATCCTTTGAAATGAATATTAAAAACTCAATAAAAGATGTGCAAAGGATTTGGTTATAGGATACATCAAAAGTAACACTTTGCTTGTCATGTTGACCAAGCAACAAGTTTGGTGCACCAACATCACCATTTCTAAATTTGGCACCGGGGTCAAATGGGAAAAGTGGCCATAGACACGGGTCTCGACAACACTTCCCTTTCCCGTGGTCTACACCTAAACTAAATGACATACTCTCTACAATAACATACATATCATCCAAATCAAATAGAGAGTAGAGAAAGGTATCACTCAAATCGACTTCTACTAGGGTGCTCTCATGTGTGTACTCACTACTAGTTTCCCAATAATCACTATGAGTACTCTCAACAAAGAAATCACACAAGGTAGAAGAAGGAGTAGCTTCCGCAACTACACATTCCTTACCCTTAAGAGTACTCTCATCTTCCAAGAAGAGATTTCCCTCTTTAGGAGGAATGTTGTCACACCATAGTGGGTTAGCATATAGGCTATAGCTTCCAAGGCAAGCTATACCGTCATTTTCACCACTAGGTTCATTAGAAGTGTTTAAATCATCTTCAAACAAGACATTACACCTAAAGAGAGTGTGATCTACCTCACGGACAGATTTGGAATAAGCAAGTTCCTCGCACTCTAAATGATCAATATCAAGTTTCAAGGATGTTCCAAACACAAGATTACCCCAAGAAGAGATCTCGGGTTCACCCCCACTTTGTTGACCAACATTTTTAAATACTTCACTCACTTGAGTCCTATTAAGCACATCACACACATACTCAAGTGGGGAACAATTTTCACCAACAAGTTGATCAACACCAATTACACAAGACGATGTACTTCCGTTCAACATATAAGCTTCAACACTAGGTGGACATAAATTGATCTTACAAGAAGAGTCAATTTTGTCATCAATAGGATCAACTAGTGTATCCAAACTCTCAATATGTACATCATCAACAAGAGGCAAGGAATCATTAGACTCATAAATAAGTAAGCTACTACTCACACTCAATGGCTTACTAGCCACACAATTGTCATTCACATGCACTAAAGTGTAAGAGTTAGCTATTTTACCTTTAAGATCTTGAGTAGGCTCTTCCTTGCCGTGAGGTGAAGGTCCTCCACAAGCTTGGGCAGCAACTTCCTTTTGGCATTGTTCGCCTTCGCTTGCCATGTTGGTACCTACACAAATGTCCTTAGAAATGGAAGGACAACCAATGTTAGCACGGTTTGGTGGTAATCCCCTCACTTCGCTCAACACAACCTCTCCTTTTTCCACTCTCGGATTACCACCTTTCACTCCCTTACTCCTCTCAATCTTTTGTCTCTCATAATAATTTGAATTGGAGTAGGTAGGAACTTCTTTTTGCGGCCCGGGCAGAATGTACGTCTCGAGGCAATTTCCCCATCGGTCTCTTACAATATTAGGCCAATTTTTCACGTTAGGAACTTGATGTCGTGCAAACCAATCGGCACCCAAGCTCATATGACCGTAGGTTAAGGAGAAAACATCGCACCACACCTCCTCATGGTAATCAAATTGGGAGAAGACAACTTTTACCCTCTCGGTAACCTTGAACTCGCCCAAGTAGTATGGAACAAGTAAAGGTTCTCGCAATAACCCCAAGTGATCAACCATGGACGGAAAAATGTAGTTTCCATAGTACCTATCATTCAACACCATAAGGCAGCCCGGTATCCCACAAATAGTCACCTTTCCGGAGTGTACACTCCTTCTTGGATCTACATTGTAAGGCATACGAGTACCCCTTAGTTTTGGAGATGCATATCCTCTTCTTCTCATTGGACAACCTCCGCTAGAGCTAGTATAACCATTCACACTATATCGACTTTGATAAGAAGTACTACAAGGGGGAGAATATGGATCTTCATACTCCTCACGTGTACCCTCATCATAGCTCTCATAAGCTTTGCAAACAAAAGGGTTATACCTAACACCAAATCTAGGTTCGGAGTAAGAAGTGTAAGACTCCTCACATGCCCCAACATCATCACAAGATCCATCACTAGGCCCTACATCATCTCCAAAGTTACCATAAGCACTAGGCACTTCATTCACCTCATTTTCTCCCTTAAAACAGTAACTTTCAAATCTGCCCAAGTCTCGATCATGGCTATTTTCATAGCCTCCGCAATCTCCCTCAACTTCGTAGCCATAAAACCCTTCACTACAATCATAGTCTCCCATGTTGTAGTCACAATAATCCCCGGCTATCGAAGACATGTTCCCCTTATATCACCCTTTAAACCTACAAAATGAACAAACAAGATTAGTAGTAAAGCTCCTCACCAACACTCGATACTCTCACCTTTGTGATTCTCACAATTGGAGCGGCGAATATTGAAAGTTGCTTATACTCCGGTAGTCAATAGGATGTCAATTCTACTTGGCGGCCGGAATAGATTCTTGTTTGATCGACTCAAGACACAAAGAAAAAAAAAAATTTACTTACGAACTTGAAACAAAGAAGTTACTACGAGTTAAAAATGAGAAAAGCACACAAACAACGAAGACACGAAGAAACGGATTCAATAATTAATCTACAACTAAGTAGGTGATTACTAGTTGTTAATTAATTCTAGAATCAAGACATGAAACTAATGAAACAATAAGATGAAACTAAGAATCTAAAATTTGAGCCAAAATTGTTGCGTGAACAGTAGCAGTGATGACATGGCAGTCACGTATTGGTTTCGGTCCCACACAACTTTTGTTGTCCAATTTCAAGTCTTGGCCAATTTTTTTTCAATTTGGACTTTGGTGGAATTTGTTTAAGGGGGGGAAATTCAAACAAGTCTTGGAGCCCTTTTCAATTTCAAGTTTTCAAGACTTGACTTTATTGTACTTCTCCTTAAAACATGGATCCGTAAATCATGGAAAAGTGTTGGAAAGTGGTTGAGACTTGATTGATAGGTCTTTGTTGGTTGTAGTGTCTTTCAAGACTAACAAATAATACACCTTTTTCCTTCAACTTTTTGGATTTAGCATTCACTTTATCTTCAACAATATATGAAGGTGGTGATGAACATCAAGAACAACAACAACAACAACAAGAACTACAACAATAATCCTCAAGAACACCAACAATTTTTCACACGGCCAACTCCAATCCACAATAACAATACCTCCAACACTTGGCCAAGACAACCACAACTTCAACAAAAAAAATGGTTTTCAATCCACCAATTAACAACAATATCACGTGGCCAAGCTTATAACAACAACAAGATGAAAACCACAAGGCCAAAACAGTTCACCACAACAAGGTCAACAATCTCACGGCTAAGACCACAAGGATAGCAACAACAATCGACTAAGTCCCCTTTGTGTTGTGTTTTCGATTTTACAAATGGTGAAAGGTGTGATGAACAACAAGAATACAACAACAACCTTTCAAGATCTACAACACCACCACAACACAAGGCCTTCAACTCGGTCAAGGCTAGAACAACAACAACATCCAATCGGCCACACTTGTTCACAACAATAATATTAACAATTCAAGCTCAAGTTTGGATCGACTCAAAGTGTTAGTGAGGAACAAAACTAACACTACAAACACACAAGACAAGTAAAATACTCCTAGACCTAGACTCAAGAACAAATCTCGGCCAAGAACACCACAAGAACACAATTTCGGCCAAGACAACAACAATGGACAGATTGCAATTTTCTGAAATTTTCAGATTTCAACTTTTTTTTTTTTTGTAGTTTTCAAGTCTCAAGCCCAAGATTGATCTTGTTAGAACAAAATCAAAGATGGCTTTGATACCAAATGATACAAGAATTCCAAGGAACACAAGAATTGTCTCAAAACAGTCCACACACACTCCAAAAACAGTCCACTAATCTTAAGGATTTGAGGACCAAGATGGAGACCACTCTCGGATTCACTACAACAACAACAATACGAGATAACAATGGTGTATTTGACACCCAAAACAGCCACCAAACGTGATGAACAAGATGAACAACAATAACACAAGTTTCGGATTCAACAAAGACCCCAAAACAGTCCACGATTTGCAAGAAAAATAAAGATAGATAGTGAGACATAAACTACAATAAGACCCAAGAACCCAAAGATATATTAAATCTAAAGACCCCTAGAACTTACGATAGCAACACCACACTCTTACGGTGACCACCAAGGGAATGAACTCGCCTCAAGATCTACCGTTTCCAAACAAAGATCAATATTGGCTTTTCCAAGCCCTATGCTAAAGATGACTTTTCCAAGTCCTACCACTAAGTGTGTACACTCTCAAAAGAGAGAAGATATTTCTTTCAATTCTTCATTATCAAAAATCTGAAAACTAATGAAAATAAGACTAAGGGGGCCTTTTTATAGTGTATTACAAAGAAGACAAAAGACCACTTTGCCCTTAATGAGAGGGGCGGCCATGGTGTGTAAATACACCATGTGTAATGTCCAAAATACCCTTAATTAGGGTCCAAAACCGTGAGTCTTCAACCTTAAATTCTCCAAGCAATCTTCCACACGCGAGATTGCTTTAAGTAGCACTCAAAACGGGTCCTCCATGCATGTTCTTGTTTTCCCGAGGTGACCAAGTCTTGAGTCTCTATGTGTTGGCCTCCAACAATGTCATCAAAAGATAAGATGGCCATTTGTCCCGTATCATCGATGATGGCAGATGGCCAGTCATCTCAGGTTTGGAAAGGATGACACCCAAAGGGGGTGTGGGTCCATCTCGAGTTGGCCTTGGTGGGGGTGTGTGATCGGGTTCGTGACCCTTTGGTTCAGGGCCTTTAAAGGGTGGGATGCGCCTTCCTCTACCAGCTATAGCTTTTAGAGCAGTTGGTTAGTGGCTCACCCTTAAGGTTTGGTATCAGAGCTAGGTCACGGGTTCGAATCCCGCTTACACCATGCGCAGGTTCGAGGGCGAACCTTTCCCTAAGAAAGGGGGGATGATGGCAGATGGCCAGTCATCTCAGGTTTGGAAAGGATGACACCCAAAGGGGGTGTGGGTCCATCTCGAGTTGGCCTTGGTGGGGGTGTGTGATCGGGTTCGTGACCCTTTGGTTCAGGGCCTTTAAAGGGTGGGATGCGCCTTCCTCTACCAGCTATAGCTTTTAGAGCAGTTGGTTAGTGGCTCACCCTTAAGGTTGATCTTGTTAGAACAAAATCAAAGATGGCTTTGATACCAAACCTTAAGGGTGAGCCACTAACCAACTGCTCTAAAAGCTATAGCTGGTAGAGGAAGGCGCATCCCACCCTTTAAAGGCCCTGAACCAAAGGGTCACGAACCCGATCACACACCCCCACCAAGGCCAACTCGAGATGGACCCACACCCCCTTTGGGTGTCATCCTTTCCAAACCTGAGATGACTGGCCATCTGCCATCAACTATGGTGTGACAACATTCCTCCTAAAGAAGGAAATCTCTTCTTGGAAGATGAGAGTACTCTTAAGGGTAAGGAATGTGTAGTTGCGGAAGCTACTTCTTCTTCTACTTTGTGTGATTTCACTGTTGAGAGTACTCATGGTGATTATTGGGAAACTAGTAGTGAGTACACACATGAGAGCACCTTAGTAGAAGTCGATTTGAGTGATACCTTTCTCTACTCTCTATTTGATTTGGATGATATGTATGTTATTGTAGAGAGTATGTCATTTAGTTTAGGTGTAGATCTCGGGAAAGGGAAGTGTTGTCGAGACCCATGTCTATGGCCACTTTTCCCATTTGACCCCGGTGCCAAATTTAGAAATGGTGATGTTGGTGCACCAAACTTGTTGCTTGGTCTACATAACAAGCAAAGTGTTACTCTTGATGTATCCTATACCCAAATCCTTTGTACATCTTTTATTGAGTTTTTAATATTCCTTTCAAAGGATTCATGGTTATATTGCAAATATGTGCAACCTTGGCATGTTGAGATGATTTGTTATGCTAACCCTAACCCTCATGCCATGAGGAATTTGTATTTGTTTCTCCTCTCTTCTGTTTTGCAAGGTTTGGATTCGAGGTCGAATCCTTTTCAAGAAAGGGAGGATGATACGGGACAAATGGCCATCTTATATTTTGATGACATCTTTGGAGGCCAACATATAGAGGATCAAGACTTGGTCACCTCGAGAATACAAGAACATGCATGGAGAACCTGTTTTGAGCATAACTTAAAGTAATCTCGCGTGTGGAAGATTGCTTGGAGCATTTAAGATTGAGGACTCACGGTTTTGGACCTTAATTAGGGGCATTTTGGACATTACACATGGTGTATTAACACACCATGGCCGCACCTATCATTAAGGGCAAGGTGGTCTTTTTGTCTTCTTTTGTAATACACTATAAATAGGTCATTTTAGCTCATTTCTTAGGGATTTTTCAGATTTGAGAGGATGAGGAATTGAAAGACATAACTTCTCTCTTTTGAGAGTGTAACACCCTTAGTTGTAGGACTTGGAAAAGTCATCTTTAGCATAGGGCTTGGAAAAGCCAATATTGATCTTTGCTTGGAAACGGTAGATCTTGAGGCGAGTTCATTCCCTTGGTGGTCACCGTAAGAGTGTGGTTTTGATTGTTACATTCATTAGGGGTTAGTGTTGAAATACACTTGGTTCTTAATCTTGTAATAATCTTGGTCTCACTATCTATCTTTATTTTTCTTGCAAATCGTGTATGTGTTGTGTAGTGGACTGTTTTGGGGTCTTCGTTGAATCCGAAACTTGTATTATTGTTGTTCATCTTGTTCATCACGTTTTGGTGCTGTTTTGGTGTTAAAATATACTCTTGTATCTAGTATTCTTGTTGTTGGTAGCGAATCCGAGTGAGGTCTCCATCTTGGTCCTCGAATCCTTAAGATTAGTGGACTGATTTGGTGTTTGTTTCGTGCTTCCCTTGCCTATCCCGTATCAATGTCCAAATCGACGCAACGTGATACTACGGGAAGGGAAATTGTATTACCTTGGTGAGGAGGTGGGTCTTGAAAAAGAGGAGGATGAGGCCGAGCCTCAAGATGGAGAGGAAACTGGAAATAGGCCACTTGATGATGATGATGATGGTGAAGTTATTTACCCACAAGAAGGGGAGTGTGTTATTCCAAACTTTGTAGTTATACGCGCTATGATTAGTAAGGCAATAGACGACCCTAGCCAAAGGGAAAATCTATTCCATACTAGATGCCTTGTAAAGGGGAATGTGTGCACTTTGGTGATTGATTGTGGTAGTTGTGCGAATGTCGTTAGTGTCGCTATGGTGAACTTTCTGAAATTACCAACTACACTTCATACTAGCCCTTACAAGTTGCAATGGTTGAACGAATGCGGTGAATTGAAGGTCATGAGGCAATGTGTAATACGGTTTAAGGTAGGGAACTACCAAGACGAAGTGCTTTGTGATGTGATACCAATGCAATCATGTCATTTGTTGTTAGGTAGACCTTGGCAATATGATAGGTCTACCAAACATGATGGGAGGACCAACCGATATTCACTTGAGAAGGATGGTCGAAAGGTCACTCTTTATCCTCTTTTGCCATCACAAGTGAATGAATTACATCAAAAGATGAGGGAGTTGAAGGAGAAGGGAAAGAAACCCGAAAGTGGTGAAAAGGAGAAGAGAAAGAAACCCGAAAGTGGTGAAAAGGAGGGGAAAACCGTGGGTGGGGCAGTAGGGATTTCCGGGACTGCCTCAACATCAAATGGGCAAGAAAACATGGTGATGTTGGCTAGAAAGAAGGAACTCTTCTTGGATTATGATGTGGACATGCCGATGCTTCTTTTGGCTCATTGTTTTAATACTAACCCCACTAATTCTTCTATTTCTCCTTTGATTTCTTGTGTGTTGCAGGATTATGAAGATGTATTTCCCAAAGAACTCCCGCAAGGATTGCCCCCGCTTCGGGGAATTGAGCATCAAATTGACTTTGTGTCGGGCTCACAATTGCCAAATAAGCCGGCTTACAGAAGCAACCCTACGGACACCAAAGAATTGCAGCGTCAAGTTGAGGAACTCCTCAACAAAGGGTATATCAAGGAGAGCATAAGTCCGTGTGCGGTTCCTGTGCTACTGGTGCCTAAGAAAGACGGAACATGGCGTATGTGTATGGACTGTCGAGCCATCAATAAGATTATGGTAAAATATCGTCACCCTATCCCTAGGTTAGATGATATGCTTGATGAATTGAATGGTTCGTGTTTATTTTCCAAGATTGATTTAAGGAGTGTCTATCACCAAATAAGAATGCAACCCGATGATGAATGGAAAACCGCCTTCAAGACTAAATTTGGTCTCTATGAATGGATGGTTATGCCATTCGGCCTAACAAATGCTCCAAGTACTTTCATGAGGTTAATGAATCATGTGATGAAGCCATTTATTGGAAAGTTTGTTGTTGTTTACTTTGATGATGTCTTGGTCTATAGTAAGTCAATTGATGAGCATGTGATGCATTTACAATGTGTGTTTGATGTCCTTAGAAAGGAAAGGTTGTATGCAAATCTGGAGAAGTGCTCTTTTGGTGTTAATGAAGTTGTTTTCTTGGGTTTTGTTGTTAGTTCAAGAGGGGTTGAAGTGGATGAATCCAAGATAGATGCTATCAAAAATTGGCCAACCCCACAAACCATTAGTTATATTGCAAATATGTGCAACCTTAGCATGTTGAGATGATTTTTTATGCTAACCCTAACCCAACCCTCATGCCTTGAGGAGTTTGTATTTGTTTGTCCTCTCTTCGATTTTGCAAGGTTTGGATTCGAGGTCGAATCCTTTTCAAGAAGGGGAGGATGATACGGGACAAATGGCAATCTTATCTTTTGAGGACATCTTTGGAGGCCAACATATAGAGGCTCAAGACTTGGTCACTTCAGAATACAAGAACATGCATGGAGGACCCGTTTTGAGCATAACTTAAAGCAATCTCGCGTGTGGAAGATTGCTTGGAGCATTTAAGATTGAGGACTCACGATTTTGGACCTTAATTAAGGGTATTTTGGACATTACACATGGTGTGTTTACACACCTGGCCGCACCTATCATTAAGGGCAAAGTGGTCTTTTCGTCTTCTTTTGTAATACACTATAAATAGGTCATTTTAGCTCATTTCTTGGCAGATTTTTGAATGATGAAGAATTGTAAGACATATTTTCTCTCTTTTGAGAGTGTAACACCCTTAGTTGTAGGTCTTGGAAAAGCCATCCTTAGCATAGGGCTTGGAAAAGCCAATATTGATCTTTGCTTGGAAACGGTAGATCTTGAGGTGAGTTCATTCCCTTGGTGGTCACCGTAAGAGTGTTGTTTTTATTATTACATTTATTAGGGGTTTTAGTGTATGATATACACTTGGTTTCTGATTCTTTTCATAATATTGGCCTCACTATCTATCCTTTACTTTTCTTGTTGTTCACTTGTGTAGTGGACTGTTTTTGGGTTCTTTTTGAATCCAAAAATTTATGTTCTTGTTGTCATCTTGTTCTTCACGTTTTGTGGCTGTTTTGGGTGTCAAATACACCATTTTTATCTCGTATTATTGTTGTTGTAGTGAATCCGAGAGTGGTCTCCATCTTGGTCCTCAAATCCTTAAGATTAGTGGACTGTTTTTGGAGGGTGTATTGGACTGTTTTGGAGTTGTTTCGTATTTCCCTTGTCTTTCTCGTATCACGGACAGATTTGGAACAAGCAAGTTCCTCACTCTCTAAATAATCAATATCAAATTTCAAGGATGTTTCAAACACAATATTACCCCAAGAAGAGCTCTCGGGTTCATTCTCACTTTGTTGACCAATATTTTCAAATACTTCACTCACTTGAGTCCTATTAAGTACATCACACACATACTCAAGTGGTGGACAATTTTCACAAACAAGTTGATCAACACCCATTACAGAAGATGATGTACTTCCATTCAACATATAGGCTTCAACACTAGGTGGACATAAATTGATCTCACAAGAGGAGTCAATTTCGTCATCAATAGGATCAACTAGTGTATCCACACTCACAATATTTACATCATCAACAAGAGCCAAGGAATCATTAGACTCATAAATAAGTAAGATACTACTCACACTCAATGGATTACTAGCCATACAATTATCATTCACATGCATTAAAGTGTAAGAGTTAGCTATTTTACTTGAGTAGACTCTTTCTTGCCGTGAGGTGAAGGTCCTCCTTAAGCTTGGGCAACAACTTCCTTTTGACATTGGTCGCCTTCGCTTGCTATGTTGGTACCTACACAAATGTCCATAGAAATAGAAGGACAACCAAAGTTAGCACGGTTTGGTGGTAATCCCCTCACTTCGCTCAACACAACTTCTTCTTTTTCCACTCTCGGATTACCACCTTTCACTCCCTTACTCCTCTCAATGTTTTGTCTCTCATAATAATTCGAATTGGAGTAGGTAGGAACTTCTTTTTGCAGCCCGGGCAGAATGTACGTCTCGAGGTAATTTCCCCATCGGTCTCTTACAATATTAGGCCAATTTTGCATATTTGGAACTTTATGTTGTGCAAATCGGCACCCAAGCTCACATGACCATAGGTTATGGGAAAAATATCACACCACACCTCCTCATGGTAATTAAATTGGGAGAAGACAACTTTTACCCTCTCGGTAACCTTAAAAACCTGTCCAAGAAGTATGGAACAAGTAAAGGCTCGCAAAATAACCCCAAGTAATCAACCATGGATGGAACAATGTAGTTTCTATAGTACCTATCATTTAACACAACGAGGAAGCCCGGTATCCCACAAATGGTCACCTTTCTGGAGTGTACACTCCTTCTCAGATCAACATTGTAAAGATTATGTGTACCCCTCGGTTTTGGAGATGCATACCCTCTTCTTCTCATTGGACAACCTACACTATAGCTAGTATAACCATTCACACTATATCGACCTTGATAAGAAGTACTATAAGGTGGAGACTATGAATCTTCACACTCCTCATGTGTACTCGCATCATAGCTCTCATAAGGTTTGCGAACGAAAGGGTTATACCTAACACCAAATCTAGGTTCGGAGTGGGGAGTGCAAGACTCCTCACATGTCCCAACTTCATCATAAGATCCATCACGAGGTCCTACATCATCTCCAAAGTCACCATAAGCACTAGGTACTTCATTCACCTTATTTTCTCCCTCAAAATAGTAACTTTCAAATCTGCCTATGTTTTGATCATGGTTATTTTCACAGCCTCCGCAATCTCCCTCAACTTCATAGCCATAAAAACCCTCACTACAATCATAGTCTCCCATAGTGTAGTCACAATAATCTCCGGCTATCGAAGTCATGTTTGATACGGTTGGGACAGCCTCCACACGTACACGGCCTTTCACACGAAGCCAAGCTCGGGAATTACAAAAACTCCAAGCTTTGTTCATGCAAATGGCCGTGTGTGAGTTGGTGATTGAACCAACCAAGGACCTAAACGTTTTTATGTGTGAAGAGGGGTCCTAATGTGTAATAAACTACTCTTCAAGGATGGCACAAGAAGCAAGGGCGGATGGGTCATTTTGCCCCTTTTGTTTGTAGTATAAATAGAACATGTTAGAGAGTTAGACTTCACTTTTTGGAAAGCTGATTTTTGTAACCTAAATACTAAACATTTCTCTCTCTCTTTTCCACTCTTGGAGCCGCCACCAATATCTCACAAGTAGAGGGATACTTGTGTTGTCACTTTGGCTAGAAACAAGGGTTTTGAGGTCTTTGAGTGCCTCTTGGTCCTCGTAAGAACTTGGTGTTTACATTCATTAGACTTAGGGTCCTCTCTTGATGTTAGGGTTCTTAGTATCTTGAATGTTATATGTCAAGTTATCTATCTTTTCTCTATCTTGTTGTTGTTGTTGATTTTGTTATCTTAAAGTCTAGTGAAGCCGTGTGGGGCTATTTTCGATTCACTAGCATTGTTGTTTATCTTGTTGTTCTCGTGTTGTTGAGCTGAAAAACTGAAATTTAAGCTTGTTGTTCTTGTGTTGTTGTACTGAAATTCGAACCAACTTGTAGTTCTTGGTGTTGTTGGTTTGATCTTGTATCATTTGGTATCAAAGCTTGACCGGTTGTGTTCCAACATAACCCATCTTGGGCTAGTACCCATCTTTAAAAGTGGAATCCGAAAATGATGTTGCATGTCTAGATCTAAGTGTTAATTTTGCTTGTTTAGTGAGTTCCTAGTGTTGGTTTCTTTCTCACCAACACTAAGGTGTCTAGATCCGAAAGTTGAGCTTGAAAACTTGAGCTTTGTGTAGTGACTTGAAGTGGCCGAAAGTTGTATGTTGTTGATGACCAAAGGAAAATAAAATCGGTGGATGTTGTGTTTATGTGCTAAAGAAGTTGAAGAAGATTGTTGAGGTGTTCATCTTTTGAACTTGTTCATCTTGTTCATCTTGTGTGTGCTCAATTTGTAAGAAAAGCTATAAAGTTGTTGTGAAAGACTTGCACCCATCACCTTGTAGTCTTGTCAATCACTTTTCCCTAATTCAAGGAGCCTTGTTTTATGGGATTAGTCTACCAAACATCCCTTTCTTGAGTTTGAAAAGGGTGAAATATTACAAGATTTTATTTTCCCACCAAAAAACACTTTGAAAACTATAACAAGTTGTGTGAATATTGACAAAAAAAAAAAAAGAGAAAGAGGCGTGTGGGACCATTGCATGCTGCCACGTCACTATAAGCTCAACTTAGGATATTCTTTGGTTGCTAATTGTTGATCCTTGGTTTCCCTTACTCGGTCCTAGAACTAATTAACAAACTAGTACATTCCTACTAAGTTGTCAATTAGATCCTTGAGCCGTTTGTTCGTGTCAACGTTTATTTGAGTGCTTTTATTCGTTTGAATGAGTTGCTGATTTTTGACTCTAGTTCGACAAGAATTCTTTGAGTCTTCAAACAAGAATCCATTCCGGATAAGAGCTTACTCATACCTTAAAATTTTCACGGTTACTAGCCAATTATACAACACTTGTGGAACACGAACTTGTGGTGAACTAAGGTGGATAATATCTTGACAATGGAAGGAACTACGTCTCATAGTGTGGATACTAATGCCCTTGATTCTATGAGGGTCACTCTTGAGGCCGTTACCCGGACACTTGAAAGGTTGAATTCGGAATTTCGGGCCGTGAGAGGGGACTTGGCAGCAATAAAGGGGGAAGTGTCGACTATTAGTGGGAGATTAGAACAAGTGGAGAGTCAAAGGAACTCTCGTCCTTCTACTCCTCTACATGTATCTACCAATGGTCATGATAGAACCTCCTCCGCAACCATCACCCCCGAAACAGTCCACCAAATGCTAAATGCACCCCAAGCTCCACTAAATACCGCAAGCCAAACTACCTATTTTCCTCCAAACCGAGACTCCACTAGACCACTACATTTCCAAGCCCCTCCAATTCCACAAGGGGGATTTGGACGCCAAGTACCTCCACTAAATTCGAACCCTCCATTCCAAGCTCCATTAAACCAAAGACCACAAATTCCAAATCCTCCGAATCAAAACGGCCAAGGCCGACCAGCCCACTTTGAAGGATACGGTAGAGAGGAGTATGAAGGAGATGGAGTCTTTGATGATGCTTATATGAGGGAGGAGGAGTTAAGAGGGGGTCGAGGAGAACCTAGGAGATACCGGGGGTATGGAGATCGGGGAAACCGACACCAAGAGAGAGACGTAGGCATCAACACCATCAAGTTGAGCCTACCCATCTTTAAGGGTGAAAGTGACCCCGAGACCTACTTGACTTGGGAATCGGCTTGTGACAAAGTTTTCCAAGTTAATGACATCTCGGACGAAAAGAAGAGTTGCTACGCTATAGCTCACCTCGAGGGCTATGCTAACACTTGGTGGGAGTATGTTAAACGATTTGGTAATGAATTAGTCGATGGACAGCCACCACCTTGGTATCGGTTGAGGTATTTGATGAGACAACGATACCTTCCCGAGAGATATCGTCATGAGTTGCTTGCTAGGTTATATGGCTTGCGGCAAGGAGGCAAGAGTGTAATGGCCTACTTTGACGAGTTCCAACAACTCATGTTGAAACTTGATCATCGTGGGGAGCAAATCAGCCACGACATCATCCGGTTCAAGTGTGGATTGAACAAAGAGATCTCCACTCATTTGACCCTTCACCGGTTTGAAACCATTGACGGTATATTCCAAGCGGCCCTTGAGATTGAAAGGGAACTAAAAGAGAGATCATCCTTCAAGGCAAGGGTACCAACTCCCTCGGGTTGGACCAAAAACAAGGACCAACCCGCACCTACGAAGCTGCCCGAGTCCAAAACAGTCCCTAAATTTCCCCCGAAACCGGAGGCTCACAAATATCCCAACCCAAAGGGGTTCCAATGCTTCAAGTGCCAAGGTTGGGGGCATAAGGCCAATGAATGTCCGAACCGGCGCAATGTGATCCTACGAGAAGGAAAGGTGTACTACCTTGGTGAAGAGGTGGATTCCGAAAGGGGGGAGGATGAGGCCGAGCCTCAAGATGGAGAGGGAGCTGAAAATGGGCCGAATGATGATGAAGTAGACGGTAGTGAAGATGTGTATCCACAAGAAGGGGAGTGTGTGGTTCCTAACTTTGTGGTTAGACGTGTCATGATTAGTAAGGCGATAGGTGACCCGAGTCAAAGGGAAAATCTATTCCATACTAAGTGTCTTATAAAGGAGAATGTGTGCACCTTGGTGATTGATAGTGGTAGTTGTACAAATGTTGCGAGCCATGCTATGGTAAATTTCTTGAAGCTACCAACTACACCACACACTAGTCCTTACAAGCTACAATGGTTGAATGATTGTGGTGAATTAAGGGTCACACGGCAATGTGTGATTCGGTTTAAGGTGGGAAACTACCACGATGAGGTACTTTGTGACGTGATCCCAATGCAAGCATGTCACTTATTGTTAGGTAGACCATGGCAATATGATAGGTCTACTAAACACGATGGGAGGACCAACCGGTATACGCTTGAGAAGGATGGCCGAAAGGTCACACTTCATCCTCTTTCACCCTCCCAAGTAAACGAGTGGCATCAAAAGATGAGAGAGTTAAAGGGAAAGGGGAAGGAATCCGGGAAGGGAGAAAAGGGGGGGAGTGCCGTAGGTGAGGAAGTTGGGACATCCGAGGCTGTCCCAACGACAAAGGAGATGGAAAATGTGGTGATGTTGGCTAGGAGGAAAGAACTCTTCGTGGATCATGATGAGAACAAGCCGATGCTACTCTTGGCCCATTGTTTTAATACTAACCCCACTAATTCTTCCATTTCCCCTTTGATTTCTTATGTGTTGCAGGAGTATGAAGATGTATTTCCTCAAGAACTTCCGCAAGGATTGCCCCCACTTCGGGGAATTGAGCACCAAATTGATTTGGTGCCGGGTTCACAACTTCCAAACAAACCGGCCTATAGGAGCAATCCCATGGACACTAAGGAGCTTGAAAGACAAGTTGAGGAGCTGCTCAACAAGGGATACATCAAGGAAAGCATGAGTCCGTGTGCTGTTCCGGTGCTTTTGGTACCAAAGAAGGACGGAACTTGGCGTATGTGCGTCGATTGTAGAGCCATCAACAAAATCACTATAAGGTATCGTCATCCAATCCCTAGACTAGATGATATGTTAGATGAGCTCCACGGATCTTGTTTGTTTTCTAAAGTGGACCTTAGGAGTGGCTATCACCAAATTCGCATGCAACCCGGTGATGAGTGGAAGACCGCATTCAAGACCAAATTCGGTCTATATGAGTGGCTGGTCATGCCCTTCGGCCTTACCAATGCTCCTAGCACCTTTATGAGGCTAATGAATCATGTAATGAAGCCTTATATTGGAAAATTTATGGTGGTTTACTTTGATGATGTGTTGGTATATAGTAAATCTATTGATGATCATGTAATGCATTTGAGATGTGTGTTTGATGTGCTCCGAAAGGAGAAGCTATATGCCAACATGGAGAAGTGTTCTTTTGGTGTTGATAAGGTTATATTCTTGGGTTTTGTCGTGAGCTCAAGGGGTGTGGAAGTGGACGATTCCAAGATAGACTCTATTCGAAGTTGGCCGACCCCTAAAACTATTGGAGAAATCCGAAGTTTCCATGGGTTGGCAAGCTTCTATAGGAGGTTTGTCAAAGGATTTAGTTCCATAGCAGCCCCCTTAACTGAGGTAATTAGAAAGGACGGACCCTTTAAATGGGGTGATGAGCTAGCTAGGGCTTTTGAGGCCTTGAAAGCTACGCTCATCTCGGCGCCTTTATTGCAATTGCCCGATTTTGATAAGATGTTTGAAGTAGAGTGTGATGCTAGTAAGGTTGGCATCGGGGCTGTTTTGATGCAAGAAGGTAAGCCCGTTGCTTATTTCAGTGAAAAGCTCAAAGGGGCAACTCTTAATTACTCAACTTATGATTTGGAGTTGTACGCCCTTGTTAGAGCTTTGGGAAATTGGCAACATTATTTGTGGCCTAAGGAGTTTGTGATACGAACGGATCATGAGTCGTTGAAACACCTTAAGAGCCAAGACAAGTTGAATAGGCGTCATGCTAAGTGGATTGAGTTCATCGAGACTTTCCCTTATGTAATTCATTATAAAAGGGGAAAGGAAAATGTTGTTGCCGATGCCTTGTCTAGGAAGCATGTGCTTGTTGCTACCTTGTCTTCGAAATTGATGGGTTTTGAGAGTTTGCGGTTGTTGTATCCCGAGGATCCTACCTTTGCTCCTATCTTTAGGGAATGCGAAGAGTGGGGAAGGGACCGTTGGCTTAAGGAGAGTGACCATTCCTCCTACTCTCGGTTCGATGGGTATTTGTTCAAAGGGAGGCGGTTGTGTGTTCCTTCTAGTTCTTGGAGGGAATTGTTTGTGAGGGAGGCCCATGACGGAGGCCTCATGGGGCACTTTGGGGTAGACAAGACCCTCGGAATCTTAGAGGAGAACTTCTATTGGCCAAAAATGCGCAAAGACGTCACTAAAATTTGTAGTCAATGCGTGGCCTGCCGGAGTGCGAAATCTCGTCTCCTACCTCAAGGATTGTACACCCCACTCCCTACTCCCCTTAGACCTTGGTTGGACATTTCGATGGATTTTGTTTTGGGGCTGCCACGGACTAGAAAGGGCCGAGATAGCATTTTTGTTATTGTTGATAGATTCTCTAAAATGGCTCATTTTATTCCATGTGCTAAAACCGAGGATGCTCGTAGTGTAGCTTCATTATTTGTTGAACATGTTGTAAAGCTTCACGGGGTACCGAGGACTATTGTGAGCGATAGGGACTCCAAGTTCCTAAGTCTCTTTTGGAAGTCCATGTGGGGTAGGCTTGGAACGAAGTTACTTTTCTCCACGTCTTGCCACTCACAAACCGATGGCCAAACGGAGGTAGTAAATAGAACCTTAGGGTCTATGCTACGTTCTATGGTTAAAGGTAAACTGACTTCATGGGAAGATCACCTACCCTTGGTGGAGTTTGCATACAACCGGGTAATACATTCGAGCACGGGAATGACTCCCTTTGAATGTGTTTACGGCCTAAATCCCCTTACCCCTTTAGATCTCACTCCTTTGTCTAGTGATCTCATGACCAGCTTAGATGGAAATAAAAGAGCCGAAGCAATGAAGAAAATGCATGAGACGGTGCGGCTCAAGCTTGAAAAGAAGAACCAAGAGGTTGCAAAAAGGGTAAACAAAGGGAGAAGAAGGCTTGTGCTTGAACCCGGAGATTGGGTGTGGGTGCATCTTCGAAAGGATCGGTTTCCAGCTCAAAGGAAGTCCAAGTTGCTGCCAAGGGGTGATGGTCCTTTCCAAGTACTTGAGAGAATCAATGACAACGCCTACAAGATCGACCTTCCACCGGAATATCAAGTGCACAACACTTTCAACGTTGGTGATCTCTCCCTCGTTGATGCGGTTGAAGATGACCAAATGCTGAATTTGAGGTCAAATTCCTCTCAAGATGGAGAGGATGATACGGTTGGGACAGCCTCCACACGTACACGGCCTTTCACACGAAGCCAAGCTCGGGAATTACAAAAACTCCAAGCTTTGTTCATGCAAATGGCCGTGTGTGAGTTGGTGATTGAACCAACCAAGGACCTAAACGTTTTTATGTGTGAAGAGGGGTCCTAATGTGTAATAAACTACTCTTCAAGGATGGCACAAGAAGCAAGGGCGGATGGGTCATTTTGCCCCTTTTGTTTGTAGTATAAATAGAACATGTTAGAGAGTTAGACTTCACTTTTTGGAAAGCTGATTTTTGTAACCTAAATACTAAACATTTCTCTCTGTCTTTTCCACTCTTGGAGCCGCCACCAATATCTCACAAGTAGAGGGATACTTGTGTTGTCACTTTGGCTAGAAACAAGGGTTTTGAGGTCTTTGAGTGCCTCTTGGTCCTCGTAAGAACTTGGTGTTTACATTCATTAGACTTAGGGTCCTCTCTTGATGTTAGGGTTCTTAGTATCTTGAATGTTAAATGTCAAGTTATCTATCTTTTCTCTATCTTGTTGTTGTTGTTGATTTTGTTATCTTAAAGTCTAGTGAAGCCGTGTGGGGCTATTTTCGATTCACTAGCATTGTTGTTTATCTTGTTGTTCTCGTGTTGTTGAGCTGAAAAACTGAAATTTAAGCTTGTTGTTCTTGTGTTGTTGTACTGAAATTCGAACCAACTTGTAGTTCTTGGTGTTGTTGGTTTGATCTTGTATCAATGTTACCCTTATATCACCCTTTAAACCTACAAAATGAACAAACAAGATTAGTAGTAAAGCTCCTCACCAACACTCGTATACACTCACCTTGCTGATTCTCACACTTCGAGTGGCGAATTTTGAAAGTTGCTTATACTCCGGTAGTCAATAGGATGTCAATTCTACTTGGTGGCCAGAATAGATTCTTGTTTGATCGACTCAAGACACAAAATAAAATTTACTTACGAACTTGAAATAAAGAAGTTACAACGAGTTAAAAATGAGAAGAGCTCACAAATAACAAAGACACAAAAGAAACGAATTCAACAATTAATCTACAACTAAGTAGGTGATTACTAGTTGTTAATTAATTCTAGAATCAAGACATGAAACTAATGAAACAATAAGATGAAACTAAGAATCTAAAATTTGAGCCAAAATTGTTGCGTGAACAATGCATATGGTGATGTGGTGGTCCACGTGGCAGTCCACTAGTGGTTCAAATCTTGACAAATTTTAATTTCACAATTTGAACTTTGGTGGAAATTGTTCAATGGAGGGAAATACAAACTAGTCTTTGGAGCTCCTTTTTCAATTCAAATTTCAGGACTTAAAAGTCTTTGACTAGACTTGTACTTCTCCTTAAAACATGGACCCTTGTTTTATGGAAAAAGGTTGAGATGTGATGTAAAGTCTTTTTGGTGGTTGGGGGTCTTTCAAGATTCAACAAATACTACTACACCTTGTCTTTCACCTTTTTAAGATCTAAGTTCACTTTAATATTAACAAGGTGATGAATATGGTGAAGAACTTCAAGAACACAACAACCACAACAAGAACAACCAATAACAATCTCCCAAGAACAACAAGTCCAACACCCAACTACAAGGTCACCTTCGGCCAAGATATAACAACAACATCAACACGGCCAACTTCAAATCCATAACAACAAGAACAACAACAATTGGCCAAGCTTATGTTCACAGCAACAACTTTCAACAAGTTCAAGCTCAAGTTTAGATCTAGACCCAAAGTGTTAGTGGACAAGAAAACTAACACTTGAAACAACAAAACAAACAAGAACACTACTAGATCGAGACATACAACAAAAAAATCTCGGCCAGGACACAACAAGAACACAATTTTGGCCAAGAACACAAACACGGACAGATTGCAATTTTTCTGAAATTTTAAGCTTTTCAACAATTTTTTTTTTATTTTCTAACAAGGAATCCCAAGATTGATCTTGTAGGAACAATATCAAGCCATGATTTGATACCAAATGATATGAGAAAGACAAGAGAAGGCTCAAAAACTACTTAAAACAGTCCACAAATCAACTAGAACCCGAGGACCCCTTTGAGAGCAACTTTCGGCCAACAATAACAACACAAGGATTACAAGATACAAGGTGTATTTTAACACCAAAACAGAAACAATGACACAAGATGAAACAAGTCAGGGATTCAACACAAACACAAGGGAAATTGCATAGAAAATAAAGATAGATAGTGAGACCAAGATTATTACAAGATTAAGAACCAAGTGTATTTCAACACTAACCCCTAATGAATGTAACAATCAAAATCACACTCTTACGGTGACCACCAAGGGAATGAACTCACCTTAAGATCTACCGTTTCCAAGCAAAGATCAATATTGGCTTTTCCAAGCCCTATGTTAAGGATGGCTTTTCCAAGCCCTACAACTAAGGGTGTTACACTCTCAAAAGAGAGAAAATATATCTTTCAATTCTTCATCATTCAAAATCTCCAAAGAAATGAGCTAAAATGACCTATTTATAATGTATTACAAAAGAAGACAAAAAAGACCACTTTTCCCTTAATGATAGGTGCGTCCATGGTGTGTAAATACACCATTTGTAATGTCCAAAATGCCCTTAATTAAGGTCCAAAACCGTGAGTCCTCAATCTTAAATGCTCCAAGCAATCTTCACACGCGAGATTGCTTTAAGTTATGCTCAAAACGGGCCCTCCATGCATGTTCTTGTATTCTCTAGGTGACCAAGTCTTGAGCCTCTATATGTTGGCTTCCAAAGATTTCATCAAAAGATAAGATGGCCATTTTTCCCGTATCATGAAGGGAGTGGGCCATCTCGGCTTAAGTCCTTATCCTTGGATCCCATTTGACCCCGGAATACTCTTGAGGTGTGAAGGCTATAATTTCTGGTCATGCTCCCTTATCTTTGATATTAATGCTATTCATGTCTTTGTTTTCATTTATGCTAAGCTTTTCATGTCAAATACTAAGGATATGTGGGTTGATGATATGAGTGTGTTACTAATACTAACCCTCCTACCTAGAGGATTGTGTGTTTGTTTTGCTCTCTCTTTGGATTTTTCAAGATTTGAATTTGAGGACAAATTCCTTCAAGATGGAGAGGATGATACAAGCACAAGGAGCATCAAAAGTACAAGGAATTATCTAAGGGGGTCAAGGCTTCGGAATAAGCAAGCAATTGAAGACTTTTTGGAGTATTTTGAAACCTTGGTCAAGTGAAGGAAGGAGGGGAACTTATGCACTCAATAGTTGCCTCAAGTGAAGGTTAATGAAGACATTTTGCACTCCAAGGAAACACTCAAGAGGCGCCCAATTCCCTTATCTCATTAAGGGTAGTTTTGTCATTTGGCATGTAATAGTATAAATAGACCATTTTGCTTCTCTTTTCATTAGACTTTGATGAAATTATTGAGAGATACTCTTTAGTTGTAGTTTCCTTCCTCTCTTAGAGAGAGAATCTGAAATTAGGGTTTCCACTAAGTGATGGATTTCACTTGTGTTGACAAATTGGCAAGAAAGGTTGGTTCTTGGGGAAGGTGACTCCCTTAGTGTCTATCTAAGAGAGTGGTTTGAACCTTCATTTGTGAGGTGTGATTGGAGATTTGATACATCTCCTTTTGTTAATCATCTAGTGGAAGTAAGGGTCGCTATACTATCTTTACATTTGTGCAATCTTTCATCTTCATCTCCTTTCTAAGTGTTGTTTTCTCTTTGTGTGCTTGCTGATTTTTGCATATCTAATGTCAATTTCGTGTTTTAGCCATTCTTTAGGCTATCAAAAACCTTGGAAACTTACTTGATGGAACAAATGTTCGATTTTATACTAAAAAGTACAAAATAGAGTATGCCTTACATACCTGGTTTTATAACTCCGAAACTATTCTGACTTGACTTCCTGCCTTTTAGATTACTTATCTACAATAAAATAAATGGTAAACTAGTATTAGCAACCAACCAACATGTTTAGGCTACTTAACTTTACCAAAACAGTAACCGGGTAGTACACACGTAATCCATCAATCAAGGGCGTTATTTTTACCCTTTCCTCCAATTACACCCACATACCACACATGTCCTCATAAGATCACCAAAACCACATCAGCTTCGTTACACCCTCCAACCAACACACAAAATAAATTGGGCAGTAACAAATGCAACAATTAGTTCGGTGGTGTACCACCACACCTTTCTTCTATATTTCATTACAAACTAACCACACCTTTCTCCAACATCAACCTGGAATCCCATAACACAAACACACAAAACAGTCCGCAAACAACACCCCAATCATCCTTTAATAACATCCAAATATGTGCAATTCTCTACCAACACATGTATATAGAAAAAGGACAAAAGTGGACAGCAAACATACCTTGATTTTCTTGTTAGTTTAGCCTCTTAATTTGTATCTCTTCAATAGATTAATAGGGAGGGTTGTCCAGAAATTAATCTTGAAGGACACATAGTTTCCTTAGTACAAGCTCATCAATTGCTCACTTACCTTTATCTTGGGAGGAAGGTCAATTCCAAGAACCCTTGTGGGAATATAGGGTTACTTCATAGCCAAGAGAGAAATGATACCAAACTCCCCAAGAACACAACAACAGAAACACCAAAATCAGTCCACTAGTTCAAGAACTATGGACCCTTTTGATGACCTCTCTCGGATTCGCAAGAAGAACAAGAAGGGAAGTGATATCAAGAGTAAAACACACTAAAACATCAACAACACTTGATGAACAAGATGCAATAACAACAACACACGGTTACGAGACAAGAACACAAACGGATTACACTAGATATAGACAAACGATTACAAAAAATATAAAGATAGCTAGATAGACAAAGTGAAGGTATAATCTTAAGAACCCAAGAGCCTATTCCACTCTTGGACCCTTAACACTACACACTACAAATACCTATCTCTTTGGTGAGCACAAGAGATACCTCAACCTCCTCTAGCACCCAACGTTCCAAGCATGATACGAAATCAAACCAACAACACCAAGAGCTTCAAGTAGGCTCGGATTTCAGTCCAACAACACAAGAACAACAAGTTTAAGTTTCGGTTTTTCAGTCCAACAACACAAGAACAACAAGATAGATAACAATGCTAGTGAATCGAAAAGAGCCCCACACGGCTTCACTAGACTTTAAGATAACAAAATCAACAACAACAACAAGATAAAGAAAGATAGATAACTTGACATATAACATTCAAGAAACTAAGAACCCTACATCAAGAGAGGACCCTAAGTCTAATGAATATAAACACCAAGTTCTTACGAGGACCAAGAGGCACTCAACGACCTCAAAACCCTTGTTTCTAGCCAAAGAGACAACACAAGTATCCCTCTACTTGTGAGATAATAGGGGCGGCTTCTAAGAGTGGAAGAGAGAGAGAAATGTTTAGTGTTTTTAGGTTACAAAATCAGCATTCAAAAACTAAGGAATAACTCTCCAACATGTTCTATTTATACTACAAACAAAAGGGGTAAAATGACCCATCCGCCCTTGCTTCTTGTGCCAACCTTGAAGAGTAGTTTATTACACATTAAGACCTCTCTTCACACATAAAAACGTTTAGGTCCTTGGTTGGTTCAATCACCAACTCACACACGGCCATTTGCATGAACAAAGCTTGGAGTTCTTGTAATTCCCGAGCTTGGCTTCGTGTGAAAGGCCGTGTACCTGTGGAGGCTGCCCCAACCGTATCATCCTCTCCATCTTGAGAGGAATTTGACCTCAAATTAAGCATTTGGTCATCTTCAACCGCATCCACGAGGGAGAGATCACCAACGTTGAAAGTGTTGTGCACTTGATATTCCGGTGGAAGGTCAATCTTGTAGGCGTTGTCATTGATTCTCTCAAGTACTTGGAAAGGACCATCACCCCTTGGCAGCAATTTGGACTTCCTTTGAGCTGGAAACCGATCCTTTCGAAGATGCACCCACACCCAATCTCCGGGTTCAAGCACAAGCCTTCTTCTCCCTTTGTTTACCCTTTTTGCAACCTCTTGGTTCTTCTTTTCAAGCTTGATCCGCACCGTCTCATGCATTTTCTTCATTGCCCGACTCTTTTATTTCCATCTAAGCTGGTCATGAGATCACTAGACAAAGGAGTGAGATCTAAAGGGGTAAGGGGATTCAGGCCGTAAACACATTCAAAGGGAGTTATTCCCGTGCTCGAATGTATTACCCGGTTGTATGCAAATTCCACCAAGGGTAGGTGATCTTCCCATGAAGTCAGTTTACCTTTAACCATAGAACGTAGCATAGACCCTAAGGTTCTATTTACTACCTCCGTTTGGCCATCGGTTTGTGGGTGGCAAGACGTGGAGAAAAGTAACTTCGTTCCAAGCCTACCCCATATGGACTTCCAAAAGAGACTTAGGAACTTGGAGTCCCTATCGCTCACAATAGTCCTCGGTACCCCGTGAAGCTTTACAACATGTTCAACAAATAATGAAGCTACACTACGAGCATCCTCGATTTTAGCACATGGAATAAAATGAGCCATTTTAGAGAATCTATCAACAATAACAAAAATGCTATCTCGGCCCTTTCTAGTCCTTGGCAGCCCCAAAACAAAATCCATCGAAATGTCCAACCAAGGTCTAAGGGGAGTAGGGAGTGGGGTGTATAATCCTTGAGGTAGGAGACGAGATTTCACACTCCGGCAGGCCACGCATTGACTACAAATTTTAGTGACGTCTTTGCGCATTTTGGGCCAATAGAAGTTCTCCTCTAAGATTCCGAAGGTCTTGTCTACCCCAAAGTGCCCCATGAGGCCTCCGTCATGGGCCTCCCTCACAAATAATTCCCTCCAAGAACTAGAAGGAACACACAACCTCCTCCCTTTGAACAAATACCCATCGAACTGAGAGTAGGAGGAATGGTCATTCTCCTTATGATACGGGACAAATGGCCTTCTTATCTTTTGATGACATTTTTGGAGGCCAACACATAGAGACTCAAGACTTGGTCACCTCGAGAAAACAAGAACATGCATGGAGGACCCGTTTTGAGCATAACTTAAAGCAATCTCGCGTGTGGAAGATTGCTTGGAGAATTTAAGGTTGAGGACTCACGGTTTTGGACCTTAATTAAGGGTATTTTGGACATTACACATGGTGTATTTACACGCCATGGCCGCCCCTCTCATTAATGGCAAAGTGGTCTTGTTATCTTCATTTGTAATATATTATAAATAGGCCCCCTTAGTCTTATTTTCACTAGATTTTGGAAGGATGAAGAATTGAAAGACATAACTTCTCTCTTTTGAGAGTGTAACACCCTTAGTTGTAGGACTTGGAAAAGTCATCCTTAGCATAGGGCTTGGAAAAGCCAATATTGATCTTTGCTTGGAAACGGTAGATCTTGAGGCGAGTTCATTCCCTTGGTGGTCACCGTAAGAGTGTGGTTTTGATTGTTACATTCATTAGGGGTTAGTGTTGAAATACACTTGGTTCTTAATCTTGTAATAATCTTGGTCTCACTATCTATCTTTATTTTTCTTGCAAATCGTGTATGTGTTGTGTAGTGGACTGTTTTGGGGTCTTCGTTGAATCCGAAACTTGTATTATTGTTGTTCATCTTGTTCATCACGTTTTGTAACTGTTTTGGTGTTAAAATATACTCTTGTATCTTGTATTCTTGTTGTTGGTAGCGAATCCGAGTGAGGTCTCCATCTTGGTCCTCGAATCCTTAAGGTTAGTGGACTGATTTGGTGTTTGTTTCGTGCTTCCCTAGTCAATCTCGTATCATTTGGTATCAAAGCATGGCTTGATATTGTTCCTACAAGATCAATCTTGGGCTTGCTTGTTAGAAAATTCAAAAAAAAAAAAAGGGCAAGTGTTAAAAACTGAAAAAAAATCAAAAAGAAGCAAATCTGTCCATTTTGTGTTCTTGGCCGAAATTTTGTTATTGTTGTGTCTTGGCCGAGATTTTTACTTGTTTTGTTGTTTCTAGTGTTAGTTTTCTTCATCTCTAACACTCTTTAGTCTAAATCTAAGTTTGAGCTTACATTGTTGGTGTTGTATACGTGAACTTGGACTTGGCCGATTTGTTGTTGAACATTGTTGTGGTGGACTGTTTTGGCCTTGTGGCTTTCATCTTGTTGTTGTTATAAGCTTGGCCACGTGATATTGTTGTTAATTGGTGGATTGAGAACCATTTTGTTGAAGGTGTAGTTGTCTTGGCCAAGTGTTGGAGATATTCTTATTGTGGAATTTGGGAGTGGCCGTGTGAAAATTGTTGGTGTTCTTGGAGATTATTGTTGTAGTTCTTGGTGTTGTTGTTGTTGTTCTTGATGTTCATCACCACCTTCATATATTGAAGATAAAGTGAATGTTAAATCTACAAAGTTGAAGGAAAGGGGTGTATTATTTGTTAGTCTTGAAAGACACTACAACCAACAAAGACCTATCAATCAAGTCTCAACCACTTTCCAACACTTTTCCATGATTTAAGGATCCATGTTTTAAGGAGAAGTACAATAAAGTCAAGTCTTGAAAACTTGAAATTGAAAAGGGCTCCAAGACTTGTTTGAATTTCCCTCCTTAAACAAATTCCACCAAAGTCCAAATTGAAAAATTGACCAAGACTTGAAATTGGACAACAAAAGTTGTGTGGGACCGAAACCAATACGTGACTGCCATGTCATCACTGCTACTGTTCACGCAATATTTCCGAGCTCAAAATTTTAGATTCTTAGTTTCATCTTATTGTTTCATTAGTTTCATGTCTTGATTCTAGAATTAATTAACAACTAGTAATCACCTACTTAGTTGTAGATTAATTATTGAATCCGTTTCTTCGTGTCTTTGTTGTTTGTGTGCTTTTCTCATTTTTAACTCGTAGTAACTTCTTTGTTTCAAGTTCGTAAGTGAATTTTATTTTTGTGTCTTGAGTCGATCAAACAAGAATCTATTCCGGCCACCAAGTAGAATTGACATCCTATTGACTACCGGAGTATAAACAACCTTTCAATATTTGCCGCTCCAATTGTGAGAATCACAAAGGTGAGTAAATACGAGTGTTAGTGAGAAGTTTTTACTACTAATCTTGTTTGTTCATTTTGTAGGTTTAAAAGGTGATATAAGGGGAATATGTCTTCGATAGCCGGGGATTATTGTGACTACAACATGGGAGACTATGATTGTAGTGAAGGGTTTTATGGCTACGAAGTTGAGGGAGATTGCGGAGGCTATGAAAATAGCCATGATCGAGACTTGGGCAGATTTGAAAGTTATTGTTTTAAGGGAGAAAATGAGGTGAATGAAGTGCCTAGTGCTTATGGTAACTTTGGAGATGATGTAGGACCTCGTGATGGATCTTATGATGATGTTGGGGCATGTGAGGAGTCTTACACTTCTTACTCCGAACCTAGATTTGGTGTTAGGTATAACCCTTTTGTTTGCAAAGCTTATGAGAGCTATGATGAGGGTACACATGAGGAGTATGAAGATCCATATTCTCCACCTTGTAGTATTTCTTATCAAAGTCGATATAGTGTGAATGGTTATACTAGCTCTAGTGGAGGTTGTCCAATGAGAAGAAGAGGGTATGCATCTCCAAAACTAAGGGGTACTCGTATGCCTTACAATGTAGATCCAAGAAGGAGTGTACACTCCGGAAAGGTGACCATGTGTGGGATACCGGGCTGCCTCATTGAGCTAAATGATAGGTACCATAGAAACTACATCGTTCCATCCATGGTTGACTACTTGGGGTTGTTTCGTGAGCCTTTACTTGTTCCATACTTCTTGGACGGGTTTAAGGTTACCGAGAGGGTCAAGGTTGTCTTCTCCCAATTTGAATACCATGAGGAGGTGTGGTGCGATATTCTTTCATTGACATACGGTCATGTATGCTTAGGTGCCAATTGGTTTGCACAACATAGAGTTCCAAACGTGTAAAATTGGCCAAATATTATAAGAGACCAGTGGGGGAATCGCCTCGTGACTTACTTGCTGCCTAAGCCACGAACAGAAATGCCTACCTACTCCAATCCGAATTATTATGAGAGACAAAAGATTGAGAGGAGTAAGGGAGTGCAGGGTGGTAATCCGAGAGTGGAAAAAGGAGAGGTTGTGTGGAGCAAAGTAAGAGGATTACCCCCAAACTATGCTAACATTGGTTGTCCTTCTATTTCTAAGGACATTTGTGTAGGTACCAACATGGCAAGCGAAGAAGAACAATGCCAAAAGGAAGTTGCTGCCCAAACTTTTGGAGGACCTTCTGATACAAGAATTCCAAGGAACACAAGACTTGTCTCAAAACAGTCCACACACACTCCAAAAACAGTCCACAATCTTAAGGATTTGAGGACCAAGATGGAGACCACTCTCGGATTCACTACAACAACAACAATACGAGATAACAATGGTGTATTTGACACCCAAAACAGCCACAAAACGTGATGAACAAGATGAACAACAATAACACAAGTTTCGGATTCAACAAAGACCCCAAAACAGTCCACGATTTGCAAGAAAAATAAAGATAGATAGTGAGACATAAACTACAATAAGATCCAAGAACCCAAAGATATATTAAATCTAAAGACCCCTAGAACTTACGATAGCAACACCACACTCTTACGGTGACCACCAAGGGAATGAACTCGCCTCAAGATCTACCGTTTCCAAGCAAGAATCAATATTGGCTTTTCCAAGCCCTATGCTAAAGATGACTTTTCCAAGTCCTACCACTAAGTGTGTACACTCTCAAAAGAGAGAAGATATTTCTTTTCAATACTTCATCTTTTTAAAATCTGAAAAACTAATGAAAATAAGACTAAGGGGGCCTTTTTATAGTGTATTACAAAGAAGACAAAAGACCACTTTGCCCTTAATGAGAGGGGCGGCCATGGTGTGTAAATACACCATGTGTAATGTCCAAAATACCTTTAATTAGGGTCCAAAACCGTGAGTCCTCAACCTTAAATTCTCCAAGCAATCTTCCACACGCGAGATTGCTTTAAGTAGCACTCAAAACGGGTCCTCCATGCATGTTCTTGTTTTCCCGAGGTGACCAAGTCTTGAGTCTCTATGTGTTGGCCTCCAACAATGTCATCAAAAGATAAGATGGCCATTTGTCCCGTATCATCCTCCCCTTCTTGAAAAGGATTCGACCTCGAATCCAAACCTTGCAAAACCGAAGAGAGGACAAACAAATACAAATTCCTCATGGCATGAGGGTTAGGGTTAGCATTACAAATCATCTCAACATGCCAAGGTTGCACATATTTGCAATATAACCAAGAATCCTTTGAAATGAATATTAAAAACTCAATAAAAGATGTGCAAAGGATTTGGTTATAGGATACATCAAAAGTAACACTTTGCTTGTCATGTTGACCAAGCAACAAGTTTGGTGCACCAACATCACCATTTCTAAATTTGGCACCGGGGTCAAATGGGAAAAGTGGCCATAGACACGGGTCTCGACAACACTTCCCTTTCCCGTGGTCTACACCTAAACTAAATGACATACTCTCTACAATAACATACATATCATCCAAATCAAATAGAGAGTAGAGAAAGGTATCACTCAAATCGACTTCTACTAGGGTGCTCTCATGTGTGTACTCACTACTAGTTTCCCAATAATCACTATGAGTACTCTCAACAAAGAAATCACACAAAGTAGAAGAAGGAGTAGCTTCCGCAACTACACATTCCTTACCCTTAAGAGTACTCTCATCTTCCAAGAAGAGATTTCCCTCTTTAGGAGGAATGTTGTCACACCATAGTGGGTTAGCATATAGGCTATAGCTTCCAAGGCAAGCTATACCGTCATTTTCACCACTAGGTTCATTAGAAGTGTTTAAATCATCTTCAAACAAGACATTACACCTAAAGAGAGTGTGATCTACCTCACGGACAGATTTGGAATAAGCAAGTTCCTCGCACTCTAAATGATCAATATCAAGTTTCAAGGATGTTCCAAACACAAGATTACCCCAAGAAGAGATCTCGGGTTCACCCCCACTTTGTTGACCAACATTTTTAAATACTTCACTCACTTGAGTCCTATTAAGCACATCACACACATACTCAAGTGGGGAACAATTTTCACCAACAAGTTGATCAACACCAATTACACAAGACGATGTACTTCCGTTCAACATATAAGCTTCAACACTAGGTGGACATAAATTGATCTTACAAGAAGAGTCAATTTCGTCATCAATAGGATCAACTAGTGTATCCAAACTCTCAATATGTACATCATCAACAAGAGGCAAGGAATCATTAGACTCATAAATAAGTAAGCTACTACTCACACTCAATGGCTTACTAGCCACACAATTGTCATTCACATGCACTAAAGTGTAAGAGTTAGCTATTTTACCTTTAAGATCTTGAGTAGACTCTTCCTTGCCGTGAGGTGAAGGTCCTCCACAAGCTTGGGCAGCAACTTCCTTTTGGCATTGTTCGCCTTCGCTTGCCATGTTGGTACCTACACAAATGTCCTTAGAAATGGAAGGACAACCAATGTTAGCACGGTTTGGTGGTAATCCCCTCACTTCGCTCAACACAACCTCTCCTTTTTCCACTCTCGGATTACCACCTTTCACTCCCTTACTCCTCTCAATCTTTTGTCTCTCATAATAATTTGAATTGGAGTAGGTAGGAACTTCTTTTTGCGGCCCGGGCAGAATGTACGTCTCGAGGCAATTTCCCCATCGGTCTCTTACAATATTAGGCCAATTTTTCACGTTAGGAACTTGATGTCGTGCAAACCAATCGGCACCCAAGCTCATATGACCGTAGGTTAAGGAGAAAACATCGCACCACACCTCCTCATGGTAATCAAATTGGGAGAAGACAACTTTTACCCTCTCGGTAACCTTGAACTCGCCCAAGTAGTATGGAACAAGTAAAGGTTCTCGCAATAACCCCAAGTGATCAACCATGGACGGAAAAATGTAGTTTCCATAGTACCTATCATTCAACACCATAAGGCAGCCCGGTATCCCACAAATAGTCACCTTTCCGGAGTGTACACTCCTTCTTGGATCTACATTGTAAGGCATACGAGTACCCCTTAGTTTTGGAGATGCATATCCTCTTCTTCTCATTGGACAACCTCCACTAGAGCTAGTATAACCATTCACACTATATCGGCTTTGATAAGAAGTACTACAAGGTGGAGAGTATGGATCTTCATACTCCTCACGTGTACCCTCATCATAGCTCTCATAGGCTTTGCAAACAAAAGGGTTATACCTAACACCAAATCTAGGTTCGGAGTAAGAAGTGTAAGACTCCTCACATGCCCCAACATCATCATAAGATCCATCACGAGGTCCTACATCATCTCCAAAGTTACCATAAGCACTAGGCACTTCATTCACCTCATTTTCTCCCTTAAAACAGTAACTTTCAAATCTGCCCAAGTCTCGATCATGGCTATTTTCATAGCCTCCGCAATCTCCCTCAACTTCGTAGCCATAAAACCCTTCACTACAATCATAGTCTCCCATGTTGTAGTCACAATAATCCCCGGCTATCGAAGACATGTTCCCCTTATATCACCCTTTAAACCTACAAAATGAACAAACAAGATTAGTAGTAAAGCTCCTCACCAACACTCGTATACACTCACCTTTGTGATTCTCACAATTGGAGCGGCGAATATTGAAAGTTGCTTATACTCCGGTAGTCAATAGGATGTCAATTCTACTTGGCGGCCGGAATAGATTCTTGTTTGATCGACTCAAGACACAAAAATAAAATTCACTTACGAACTTGAAACAAAGAAGTTACTACGAGTTGAAAATGAGAAAAGCACACAAACAACGAAGACACGAAGAAACGGATTCAATAATTAATCTACAACTAAGTAGGTGATTACTAGTTGTTAATTAATTCTAGAATCAAGACATGAAACTAATGAAACAATAAGATGAAACTAAGAATCTTAAATTTTGAGCTCGGAAATATTGCGTGAACAGTAGCCGTGATGACATGGCAGTCACGTATTGGTTTCGGCCCCACACAACTTTTGTTGTCCAATTTCAAGTCTTGGTCAATTTTTCAATTTGGACTTTGGTGGAATTTGTTTAAGGAGGGAAATTCAAACAAGTCTTGGAGCCCTTTTCAATTTCAAGTTTTCAAGACTTGACTTTATTGTACTTCTCCTTAAAACATGGATCCGTAAATCATGGAAAAGTGTTGGAAAGTGGTTGAGACTTGATTGATAGGTCTTTGTTGGTTGTAGTGTCTTTCAAGACTAACAAATAATACACCTTTTTCCTTCAACTTTTTGGATTTAGCATTCACTTTATCTTCAACAATATATGAAGGTGGTGATGAACATCAAGAACAACAACAACAACAACAAGAACTACAACAATAATCTTCAAGAACACCAACAATTTTTCACACGGCCAACTCCAATCCACAATAACAATATCTCCAACACTTGGCCAAGACAACTACAACTTCAACAAAAGGGTTTTCAATCCACCAATTAACAACAATATCACGTGGCCAAGCTTATAACAACAACAAGATGAAAACCACAAGGCCAAAACAGTCCACCACAAGGGCCAAGCTTATGTTCACAACAACCTTTCAACAAGTTCAAGCTCAAGTTTAGATCTAGACCCAAAGTGTTAGTGGACAAGAAAACTAACACTAGGAACAACAAAACAAACAAGAACACTATTAGATCTAGACATACAACAACAAATCTCGGCCAAGACACAACAAGAACACGATTTTGGCCAAGAACACAAACACGGACAGATTGCAATTTTTCTGAAATTTTCAGCTTTTCAACATTTTTTTTTTTTCTTTTGTTTATTTTCTAACAAGCAAGCCCAAGATTGATCTTGTAGGAACAAGATCAAGCCATGCTTTGATACCAAATGATACAAGAATTCCAAGGAACACAAGACTTGTCTCAAAACAGTCCACACACACTCCAAAAACAGTCCACAATCTTAAGGATTTGAGGACCAAGATGGAGACCACTCTCGGATTCACTACAACAACAACAATACGAGATAACAATGGTGTATTTGACACCCAAAACAGCCACAAAACGTGATGAACAAGATGAACAACAATAACACAAGTTTCGGATTCAACAAAGACCCCAAAACAGTCCACGATTTGCAAGAAAAATAAAGATAGATAGTGAGACATAAACTACAATAAGATCCAAGAACCCAAAGATATATTAAATCTAAAGACCCCTAGAACTTACGATAGCAACACCACACTCTTACGGTGACCACCAAGGGAATGAACTCGCCTCAAGATCTACCGTTTCCAAGCAAGAATCAATATTGGCTTTTCCAAGCCCTATGCTAAAGATGACTTTTCCAAGTCCTACCACTAAGTGTGTACACTCTCAAAAGAGAGAAGATATTTCTTTTCAATACTTCATCTTTTTAAAATCTGAAAAACTAATGAAAATAAGACTAAGGGGGCCTTTTTATAGTGTATTACAAAGAAGACAAAAGACCACTTTGCCCTTAATGAGAGGGGCGGCCATGGTGTGTAAATACACCATGTGTAATGTCCAAAATACCCTTAATTAGGGTCCAAAACCGTGAGTCCTCAACCTTAAATTCTCCAAGCAATCTTCCACACGCGAGATTGCTTTAAGTAGCACTCAAAATGGGTCCTCCATGCATGTTCTTGTTTTCCCGAGGTGACCAAGTCTTGAGTCTCTATGTGTTGGCCTCCAACAATGTCATCAAAAGATAAGATGGCCATTTGTCCCGTATCACCTTCACACCATGACAAAGAAGAATCTACTCAAGGACTTCAAGGTAAAATGGCAAACTCTTACACTTTTGTACATGTGAATGATAATTGTGTGGCTAGTAACCCATTGAGTGTGAGTTGTAGCTTGCCTATATGTGAGTGTATTGTTTCTTTGCCACTTGATGATGATGTACATGTTGTGAGTGTGGATACACTAGTTGATCCTATTGATGACCGAATAGACTCTTCTTGTAAGATCGATTTATGTCCACCTAGTGTTGAAACCATTATGTTGAATGAAAGTACGTTATCTTCTGAAATTTGTGTTGATCAACTTATGTGTGAAAATTACCCACCACTTGAGGATGTGTATGATGTAATTAATGAACCTCAAGTATGTGATGATGTTGAAAATGTTGATCAAAGTGAGAATGAACCCGAGAGCTCTTCTTGGGGTAATGTTGTGTTTGAAACATCCTTGAAACTTGATGTTGATCATTTAGAGAGTGAGGAACTTGCTTGTTCCAAATCTGTCCGTGAGGTAGATCACACTCTTTTTATGTATAATGTCTTGTTTGAAGATGATTTAAACACTCCTAATGAACCTAGTGGTGAAAATGATGGTATAGCTTGCCTTGGAAGCTATAGCCTATATGCTAACCCACTATGGTGTGACAACATTCCTCCTAGAGAGGGAAATCTCTTCTTGGAAGATGAGAGAACTCTTAAGGGTAAGGAATGTGTAGTTGCGGAAGCTACTTCTTCTTCTACTTTGTGTGATTTCATTATTGAGAGTACTCATGGTGATTATTGGGAAACTAATAGTGAGTACACACATGAGAGCACCTTAGTAGAAGCCGATTTGAGTGATACCTTTCTCTACTCTCTATTTTCTTTGGATGATATGTATGTTATTGTAGAAAGTATGTCATTTAGTTTGGGTGTAGACCACGGGAAAGGGAAGTGTTGTTGAGACCCGTGTCTATGGCCACTTTTCCCATTTGACCCCGGTGCCAAATTTAGAAATGGTGATGCTGGTGCACCAAACTTGCTACTTGGTCTACATGACAAGCAAAGTGGCACTCTTGATGTATCCTATAACCAAATCCTTTGTACATCTTTTATTGAGTTTTTAATATTCCTTTCAAAGGATTCTTGGTTATATTGCAAATATGTGCAACCTTGGCATGTTGAGATGATTTGTTATGCTAACCCTAACCCTCATGCCATGAGGAGTTTGCATTTGTTGGTCCTCTTTTCGGTTTTGCAAGGTTTGGATTCGAGGTTGAATCCCTTTCAAGAAGGGGAGGATGATACGGGACAAATGGCCTTCTTATCTTTTGATGACATTTTTGGAGGCCAACACATAGAGACTCAAGACTTGGTCACCTCGAGAAAACAAGAACATGCATGGAGGACCCGTTTTGAGCATAACTTAAAGCAATCTCGCGTGTGGAAGATTGCTTGGAGAATTTAAGGTTGAGGACTCACGGTTTTGGACCTTAATTAAGGGTATTTTGGACATTACACATGGTGTATTTACACGCCATGGCCGCCCCTCTCATTAAGGGCAAAGTGGTCTTGTTATCTTCATTTGTAATATATTATAAATAGGCCCCCTTAGTCTTATTTTCACTAGATTTTGGAAGGATGAAGAATTGAAAGACATAACTTCTCTCTTTTGAGAGTGTAACACCCTTAGTTGTAGGACTTGGAAAAGTCATCCTTAGCATAGGACTTGGAAAAGCCAATATTGATCTTTGCTTGGAAACGGTAGATCTTGAGGCGAGTTCATTCCCTTGGTGGTCACCGTAAGAGTGTGGTTTTGATTGTTACATTCATTAGGGGTTAGTGTTGAAATACACTTGGTTCTTAATCTTATAATAATCTTGGTTTCACTATCTATCTTTATTTTTCTTGCAAATCGTGTATGTGTTGTGTAGTGGACTGTTTTGGGGTCTTCGTTGAATCCGAAACTTGTATTATTGTTGTTCATCTTGTTCATCACGTTTTGTAACTGTTTTGGTGTTAAAATATACTCTTGTATCTTGTATTCTTGTTGTTGGTAGCGAATCCGAGTGAGGTCTCCATCTTGGTCCTCGAATCCTTAAGGTTAGTGGACTGATTTGGTGTTTGTTTCGTGCTTCCCTAGTCAATCTCGTATCACCTTAAGCCAACGGTCCCTTCCCCACTCTTCACATTCCCTAAAAATAGGAGCAAAGGTAGGATCCTCGGGATACAACAACCGCAAGCTCTCAAAACCCATCAATTTCGAAGACAAGGTAGCAACAAGCACATGCTTCCTAGACAAGGCATCGGCAACAACATTTTCCTTTCCCCTTTTGTAATGAATTACATAAGGGAAAGTCTCGATGAACTCAATCCACTTAGAATGACGCCTATTCAACTTGTCTTGGCTCTTAAGGTGTTTCAACGACTCATGATCCGTTCGTATCACAAACTCCTTAGGCCACAAATAATGTTGCCAATTTCCCAAATCTCTAACAAGGGCGTACAACTCCAAATCATAAGTTGAGTAATTAAGAGTTGCCCCTTTGAGCTTTTCACTGAAATAAGCAACGGGCTTACCTTCTTGCATCAAAACAGCCCCGATGCCAACCTTACTACCATCACACTCTACTTCAAACATCTTATCAAAATCGGGCAATTGCAATAAAGGCGCCGAGATGAGCGTAGCTTTCAAGGCCTCAAAAGCCCTAGCCTGCTCATCACCCCATTTAAAGGGTCCGTCCTTTCTAATTATCTCGGTCAAGGGGGCTGCTATGGAACTAAATCCTTTGAAAAACCTCCTATAAAAGCTTGCCAACCCGTGGAAACTTCAGATTTCTCCAATAGTTTTAGGGGTCGGCCAACTTCGAATAGAGTCTATCTTGGAATCGTCCACTTCCACACCCCTTGAGCTCACGACAAAACCCAAGAATATAACCTTATCAACACCAAAAGAACACTTCTCCATGTTGGCATACAGCTTCTCCTTTCGGAGCACATCAAACACACATCTCAAATGCATTACATGATCATCAATAGATTTACTATACACCAACACATCATCAAAGTAAACCACCACAAACTTTCCAATATAAGGCTTCATTACATGATTCATTAGCCTCATAAAGGTGCTAGGAGCATTGGTGAGGCCGAAGGGCATGACCAGCCACTCATATAGACCGAATTTGGTCTTGAATGCGGTCTTCCACTCATCACCGGGTTGCATGCGAATTTGGTGATAGCCACTCCTAAGGTCCACTTTAGAAAACAAACAAGATCCGCGGAGCTCATCTAACATATCATCTAGTCTAGGGATTGGATGACGATACCTTATAGTGATTTTGTTGATGGCTCTACAATCGACGCACATGCGCCAAGTTCCGTCCTTCTTCTGTACCAAAAGCACCGGAACAGCACACGGACTCATTGATACAAAATCAAACCAACAACACCAAGAGCTTCAAGTAGGCTCGGATTTCAGTCCAACAACACAAGAACAACAAGTGTAAGTTTCGGTTTTTCAGTCCAACAACACAAGGACAACAAGATAGATAACAATGCTAGTGAATCGAAAAGAGCCCCACACGGCTTCACTAGACTTTAAGATAACAAAATCAACAACAACAACAAGATAAAGAAAGATAGATAACTTGACATATAACATTCAAGAAACTAAGAACCCTACATCAAGAGAGGACCCTAAGTCTAATGAATATAAACACCAAGTTCTTACGAGGACCAAGAGGCACTCAACGACCTCAAAACCCTTGTTTCTAGCCAAAGAGACAACACAAGTATCCCTCTACTTGTGAGATAATAGGGGCGGCTTCTAAGAGTGGAAGAGAGAGAGAAATGTTTAGTGTTTTTAGGTTACAAAATCAGCATTCCAAAAACTAAGAAATAACTCTCCAACATGTTCTATTTATACTACAAACAAAAGGGGTAAAATGACCCATCCGCCCTTGCTTCTTGTGCCAACCTTGAAGAGTAGTTTATTACACATTAAGACCTCTCTTCACACATAAAAACGTTAAGGTCCTTGGTTGGTTCAATCACCAACTCACACACGGCCATTTGCATGAACAAAGCTTGGAGTTCTTGTAATTCCCGAGCTTGGCTTCGTGTGAAAGGCCGTGTACCTGTGGAGGCTGCCCCAACCGTATCATCCTCTCCATCTTGAGAGGAATTTGACCTCAAATTCAGCATTTGGTCATCTTCAACCGCATCCACGAGGGAGAGATCACCAACGTTGAAAGTGTTGTGCACTTGATATTCCGGTGGAAGGTCAATCTGGTAGGCGTTGTCATTGATTCTCTCAAGTACTTGGAACGGACCATCACCCCTTGGCAGGAATTTGGACTTCCTTTGAGCTGGAAACCGATCCTTTCGAAGATGCACCCACACCCAATCTCTGGGTTCAAGCACAAGCCTTCTTCTCCCTTTGTTTACCCTTTTTGCAACCTCTTGGTTCTTCTTTTCAAGCTTGATCCGCACCGTCTCATTCATTTTCTTCATTGCCTCGGCTCTTTTATTTCCATCTAAGCTGGTCATGAGATCACTAGACAAAGGAGTGAGATCTAAAGGGGTAAGGGGATTCAGGCCGTAAACACATTCAAAGGGAGTTATTCCCGTGCTCGAATGTATTACCCGGTTGTATGCAAATTCCACCAAGGGTAGGTGATCTTCCAATGAAGTCAGTTTAGCTTTAACCATAGAACGTAGCATAGACCCTAAGGTTCTATTTACTACCTCCGTTTGGCCATCGGTTTGTGGGTGGCAAGACATGGAGAAAAGTAACTTCGTTCCAAGCCTACCCCACATGGACTTCCAAAAGAGACTTAGGAACTTGGAGTCCCTATCGCTCACAATAGTCCTCGGTACCCCGTGAAGCTTTACAACATGTTCAACAAATAATGAAGCTACACTACGAGCATCCTCGGTTTTAGTACATGGAATAAAATGTGCCATTTTAGAGAATCTATCAACAATAACAAAAATGCTATCTCGGCCCTTTCTAGTCCTTGGCAGCCCCAAAACAAAATCCATCGAAATGTCCAACCAAGGTCTAAGGGGAGTAGGGAGTGGGGTGTATAATCCTTGAGGTAGGAGACGAGATTTCGCACTCCGGAAGGCCACGCATTGACTACAAATTTTAGTGACGTCTTTGCGCATTTTGGGCCAATAGAAGTTCTCCTCTAAGATTCCGAAGGTCTTGTCTACCCCAAAGTGCCCCATGAGGCCTCCGTCATGGGCCTCCCTCACAAATAATTCCCTCCAAGAACTAGAAGGAACACACAACCTCCTCCCTTTGAACAAATACCCATCGAACCGAGAGTAGGAGGAATGGTCATTCTCCTTAAGCCAACGGTCCCTTCCCCACTCTTCACATTCCCTAAAAATAGGAGAAAAGGTAGGATCCTCGGGATACAACAACCGCAAGCTCTCAAAACCCATCAATTTCGAAGACAAGGTAGCAACAAGCACATGCTTCCTAGACAAGGCATCGGCAACAACATTTTCCTTTCCCCTTTTGTAATGAATTACATAAGGGAAAGTCTCGATGAACTCAATCCACTTAGCATGACGCCTATTCAACTTGTCTTGGCTCTTAAGGTGTTTCAACGACTCATGATCCGTTCGTATCACAAACTCCTTAGGCCACAAATAATGTTGCCAATTTCCCAAAGCTCTAACAAGGGCGTACAACTCCAAATCATAAGTTGAGTAATTAAGAGTTTCCCCTTTGAGCTTTTCACTGAAATAAGCAACGAGCTTACCTTCTTGCATCAAAACAGACCCGATGCCAACCTTACTAGCATCACACTCTACTTCAAACATCTTATCAAAATCGGGCAAGCAAATAAAGGCACCTAAACGTTTTTATGTGTGAAGAGGGGTCCTAATGTGTAATAAACTACTCTTCAAGGTTGGCACAAGAAGCAAGGGCGGATGGGTCATTTTACCCTTTTTGTTTGTAGTATAAATAGAACAAGTTAGAGAGTTAGACCTCACTTTTTGAATGCTGAAATTTGTAACCTAAAATACTAACATTTCTCTCTCTCTTCCACACTTGGAAGCCGCCACTATTTCCTCACATGTAGAGGGATACTTGTGTTGTCTCTTTGGCTAGAAACAAGGGTTTTGAGGTCTTTGAGTGCCTCTTGGTCCTCGTAAGAACTTGGTGTTTATATTCATTAGACTTAGGGTCCTCTCTTGATGTTAGGGTTCTTAGTTTCTTGAATGTTATATGTCAAGTTATCTATCTTTCTTTATCTTGTTGTTGTTGTTGATTTTGTTATCTTGAAGTCTAGTGAAGCCGTGTGGGGCTCTTTTCGATTCACTAGCATTGTTATCTATCTTGTTGTTCTTGTGTTGTTGGGCTGAAAAACTGAATGTTAAACTTGTTGTTCTTGGTGTTGTTGGACTGAAATCCGAGTCTACTTGATGTTCTTGTTGTTGTTGGTTCGATTTTGTATCATTTGGTATCAGAGCTTGATCGGTTGTGTTCCAACATAACCCATCTTGGGCTAGTACACGGCTTAAACAAACAACACCAAAAAGGAAATTCTGAAAATCAGTCCCTTACAAGTGGAATCCGAGAATGATGTTGCATGTCTAGATCTAAGTGTTAATTTTGCTTGTTTAGTGAGTTCCTAGTGTTGGTTTCTTTCTCACCAACACTAAGGTGTCTAGATCCGAAAGTTGAGCTTGAAAACTTGAACATTGTGTAGTGACTTGAAGTGGCCGAAGTTGTATGTTGTTGATGACCAAAAGAAAATAAAATCGGTGGATGTTGTGTTTATGTGCTAAAGAAGTTGAAGAAGATTGTTGAGGTGTTCATCTTTTGAACTTGTTCATCTTGTTCATCTTGTTGTGTGCTCAAGTTGTAAGACAAGCTATAAAGTTGTTGTGAAAGACTTGCACCCATCACCTTGTAGTCTTGTCAATCACTTTTCCCTAAGTCAAGGAGCCTTGTTTTGTGGGATTAGTCTACCAAACATCACTTTCTTGAGTTTGAAAAGGGTGAAATACTACAAGATTTTATTTTCCCACCAAAAACACTTTGAAAACTATAACAAGTTGTGTGAATATTGACAAAAAAAAAAAAAAGAGAAAAGAAAACGTGTGGAACCATTGCATGCTGCCACGTCACTATAAGCTCAACTTAGGATGTTCTTTGGTTGCTAATTGTTGATCCTTGGTTTCCCTTACTTGGTCCTAGAACTAATTAACAAACTAGTACATTCCTACTAGGTTGTCAATTAGACCATTGAACCGTTTGTTCGTGTCAACGTTTATTTGAGTGCTTTTTATTTGTTTGAATGAGTTGCTGATTTTTGGTTCTAGTCCGGCAAGAATTCTTTGAGTCTTCAAACAAGAATCCATTCCGGATAAGAGCTTACTCATACCTCAAAATTTCACGGTTACTAGCCAATTATACAACACTTGTGGAACACGAACTTGTAGTGAACTAAAGCGGATAATATCTTGACAATGGAAGGAACTACGTCTCATAGTGTGGATACTAATGCCCTTGATTCTATGAGGGTCACTCTTGAGGCCGTTACCCGGACACTTGAAAGGTTGAATTCGGAATTTGGGGCCGTGAGAGGGGACTTGGCAGCAATAAAGGGGGAGGTGTCGACTATTAGTGGGAGATTAGAACAAGTGGAGAGTCAAAGGAACTCTCGTCCTTCTACTCCTCTACATGTATCTACCAATGGTCATGATAGGACCTCCTCCGCAACCATCACCCCCGAAACAGTCCACCAAATGCTAAATGCACCCCAAGCTCCACTAAATACCGCAAGCCAAACTACCTATTTTCCTCCAAACCGAGACTCCACTAGACCACTACATTTCCAAGCCCCTCCAATTCCACAAGAGGGATTTGGACGCCAAGCACCTCCACTAAATCCGAACCCTCCATTCCAAGCTCCATTAAACCAAAGACCACAAATTCCAAATCCTCCGAATCAAAATGGCCAAGGCCGACCAGCCCACTTTGAAGGATACGGTAGAGAGGAGTATGAAGGAGATGGAGCCTTTGATGATGCTTATATGAGGGAGGAGGAGTTAAGAGGGGGTCGAGGAGAACCTAGGAGATACCGGGGGTATGGAGATAGGGGAAACCGACACCAAGAGAGAGACGTAGGCATCAACACCATCAAGTTGAGCCTACCCATCTTTAAGGGTGAAAGTGATCCCGAGGTCTACTTAACTTGGGAATCGGCTTGTGACAAGGTCTTCCAAGTTAATGACATCTCGGACGAAAAGAAGAGTTGCTACGCTATAGCTCACCTTGAGGGCTATGCTAACACTTGGTGGGAGTATGTTAAACGATTTGGTAATGAATTAGTTGATGGGCAGCCACCACCTTGGTATCGGTTGAGGTATTTGATGAGACAACGATACCTTCCCGAGAGATATCGTCATGAGTTGCTTGCTAGATTATATGGCTTGCGGCAAGGAGGCAAGAGTGTGATGGCCTATTTTGACGAGTTCCAACAACTCATGTTGAAACTTGATCATCGTGGGGAGCAAATCAGTCACGACATCATCCGGTTCAAGTGTGGGTTGAACAAAGAGATCTCCACTCATTTGACCCTTCACCGGTTTGAAACCATTGACGGTATATTCCAAGCGGCCCTTGAGATTGAAAGGGAACTTAAGGAGAGATCATCCTTCAAGGCAAGGGTACAAACCCCCTCGGGTTGGACCAAGAACAAGGACCAACCCGCTCCTATGAAGCTGCCCGAGTCCAAAACCGTCCCTAAATTCCCTCCGAAACCGGAGGCTCCCAAATATCCCAACCCAAAGGGGTTCCAATGCTTCAAGTGCCAAGGTTGGGGGCATAAGGCCAATGAATGTCCGAACCGGCGCAATGTGATCCTACGAGAAGGAAAGGTGTACTACCTTGGTGGGGAGGTGGATTCCGAAAGGGGGGAGGATGAGGCCGAGCCTCAAGATGGAGAGGGAGCTGAAAATGGGCCGAATGATGATGAAGTAGACGGTAGTGAAGATGTCTTTCCACAAGAAGGGGAGTGTGTGGTTCCTAACTTTGTGGTTAGACGTGTCATGATTAATAAGGCGATAGGTGACCCGAGTCAAAGGGAAAATCTATTCCATACTAAGTGTCTTGTAAAGGAGAATGTGTGCACCTTGGTGATTGATAGTGGTAGTTGTACGAATGTTGCGAGCCATGCTATGGTGAATTTCTTGAAGCTACCAACGACACCACACACTAGTCCTTACAAGCTACAATGGTTGAATGATTGTGGTGAATTAAGGGTCACAAGGCAATGTGTGATTCGGTTTAAGGTGGGAAACTACCACGATGAGGTACTTTGTGACGTGATCCCAATGCAAGCATGTCACTTGTTGTTAGGTAGACCATGGCAATATGATAGGTCTACTAAACACGATGGGAGGACCAACCGGTATACGCTTGAGAAGGATGGCCGAAAGGTCACACTTCATCCTCTTTCACCCTCCCAAGTAAACGAGTGGCACCAAAAGATGAGAGAGTTGAAGGGAAAGGGAAAGGAATCCGGGAAGGGAGAAAAGGGGGGGAGTGCCGTAGGTGAGGAAGTCGGGACATCCGAGGCTGTCCCAACGACAAGGGAGATGGAAAATGTAGTGATGTTGGCTAGGAGGAAAGAACTCTTCGTGGATCATGATGAAAACAAGCCGATGTTACTCTTGGCCCATTGTTTTAATACTAACCCCACTAATTCTTCCATTTCCCCTTTGATTTCTTGTATGTTGCAGGAGTATGAAGATGTATTTCCTCAAGAACTTCCGCAAGGATTGCCCCCACTTCGGGGAATTGAGCACCAAATTGACTTGGTACCGGGTTCACAACTTCCTAACAAACCGGCCTATAGGAGCAATCCCATGGACACTAAGGAGCTTGAAAGACAAGTTGAGGAGCTTCTCAACAAGGGATACATCAAGGAAAGCATGAGTCCGTGTGCTGTTCCGGTGCTTTTGGTACCAAAGAAGGACGGAACTTGGCGTATGTGCGTCGATTGTAGAGCCATCAACAAAATCACTATAAGGTATCGTCATCCAATCCCTAGACTAGATGATATGTTAGATGAACTCCACGGATCTTGTTTGTTTTCTAAAGTGGACCTTAGGAGTGGCTATCACCAAATTCGCATGCAACCCGGTGATGAGTGGAAGACCGCATTCAAGACCAAATTCGGTCTATATGAGTGGCTGGTCATGCCCTTCGGCCTTACCAATGCTCCTAGCACCTTTATGAGGCTAATGAATCATGTAATGAAGCCTTATATTGGAAAATTTGTGGTGGTTTACTTTGATGATGTGTTGGTATATAGTAAATCTATTGATGATCATGTAATGCATTTGAGATGTGTGTTTGATGTGCTCCGAAAGGAGAAGCTGTATGCCAACATGGAGAAGTGTTCTTTTGGTGTTGATAAGGTTATATTCTTGGGTTTTGTCGTGAGCTCAAGGGGTGTGGAAGTGGACGATTCCAAGATAGACTTTTTTCGAAGTTGGCCGACCCCTAAAACTATTGGAGAAATCCGAAGTTTCCACGGGTTGGCAAGCTTCTATAGGAGGTTTGTCAAAGGATTTAGCTCCATAGCAGCCCCCTTAACCGAGGTAATTAGAAAGGACGGACCCTTTAAATAGGGTGATGAGCAAGCTAGGGCTTTTGAGGCCTTGAAAGCCACGCTCATCTCGGCGTCTTTATTGCAATTGCCCGATTTTGATAAGATGTTTGAAGTAGAGTGTGATGCTAGTAAGGTTGGCATCGGGGCTGTTTTGATGCAAGAAGGTAAGCCCGTTGCTTATTTCAGTGAAAAACTCAAAGGGGCAACTCTTAATTACTCAACTTATGATTTGGAGTTGTACGCCCTTGTTAGAGCTTTGGGAAATTGGCAACATTATTTGTGGCCTAAGGAGTTTGTGATACGAACGGATCATGAGTCGTTGAAACACCTTAAGAGCCAAGACAAGTTGAATAGGCGTCATGCTAAGTGGATTGAGTTCATCGAGACTTTCCCTTATGTAATTCATTACAAAAGGGGAAAGGAAAATGTTGTTGCCGATGCCTTGTCTAGGAAGCATGTGCTTGTTGCTACCTTGTCTTCGAAATTGATGGGTTTTGAGAGCTTGCGGTTGTTGTATCCCGAGGATCCTACCTTCGCTCCTATCTTTAGGGAATGCGAAGAGTGGGGAAGGGACCGTTGGATTAAAGAGAATGACCATTCCTCCTACTCTCGGTTCGATGGATATTTGTTCAAAGGGAGGCGGTTGTGTGTTCCTTCTAGTTCTTGGAGGGAATTATTTGTGAGGGAGGCCCATGACGGAGGCCTCATGGGGCACTTTGGGGTAGACAAGACCCTCAGAATCTAAGAGGAGAACTTCTATTGGCCAAAAATGCGCAAAGACGTCACTAAAATTTGTAGTCAATGCGTGGCCTGCCGGTGTGCGAAATCTCGTCTCCTACCTCAAGGATTGTACACCCCACTCCCTACTCCCCTTAGACCTTGGTTGGACATTTCGATGGATTTTGTTTTGGGGCTGCCAAGGACTAGAAAGGGCCGAGATAGCATTTTTGTTATTGTTGATAGATTCTCTAAAATGGCTCATTTTATTCCATGTGCTAAAACCGAGGATGCTCGTAGTGTAGCTTCATTATTTGTTGAACATGTTGTAAAGCTTCACAGGGTACCGAGGACTATTGTGAGCGATAGGGACTCCAAGTTCCTAAGTCTCTTTTGGAAGTCCATGTGGGGTAGGCTTGGAACGAAGTTACTTTTCTCCACGTCTTGCCACCCACAAACCGATGGCCAAACGGAGGTAGTAAATAGAACCTTAGGGTCTATGCTACATTCTATGGTCAAAGGTAAACTGACTTCATGGGAAGATCACCTACCCTTGGTGGAGTTTGCATACAACCGGGTAATACATTCGAGCACGGGAATGACTCCCTTTGAATGTGTTTACGGCCTAAATCCCCTTACCCCTTTAGATCTCACTCCTTTGTCTAGTGATCTCATGACCAGCTTAGATGGAACTAAAAGTGCCGAGGCAATGAAGAAAATGCATGAGACGGTGCGGCTCAAGCTTGAAAAGAAGAACCAAGAGGTTGCAAAAAGGGTAAACAAAGGGAGAAGAAGGCTTGTGCTTGAACCCGGAGATTGGGTGTGGGTGCATCTTCGAAAGGATCGGTTTCCAGCTCAAAGGAAGTCCAAATTACTGCCAAGGGGTGATGGTCCTTTCCAAGTACTTGAGAGAATCAATGACAACGCCTAGAAGATTGACCTTCCACCCGAATATCAAGTGCACAACACTTTCAACGTTGGTGATCTCTCCCTCGTTGATGCGGTTGAAGATGACCAAATGCTGAATTTGAGGTCAAATTCCTCTCAAGATGGAGAGGATGATACGGTTGGGGCAGCCTCCACACGTACACGGCCTTTCACACGAAGCCAAGCTCGGGAATTACAAAAACTCCAAGCTTTGTTCATGCAAGTGGCCGTGTGTGAGTTGGTGATTGAACCAACCAAGGACCTAAACGTTTTTATGTGTGAAGAGGGGTCCTAATGTGTAATAAACTACTCTTCAAGGTTGGCACAAGAAGCAAGGGCGGATGGGTCATTTTACCCTTTTTGTTTGTAGTATAAATAAAACAAGTTAGAGAGTTAGACCTCACTTTTTGAATGCTGAAATTTGTAACCTAAAATACTAACATTTCTCTCTCTCTTCCACACTTGGAAGCCGCCACTATTTCCTCACAAGTAGAGGGATACTTGTGTTGTCTCTTTGGCTAGAAACAAGGGTTTTGAGGTCTTTGAGTGCCTCTTGGTCCTCGTAAGAACTTGGTGTTTATATTCATTAGACTTAGGGTCCTCTCTTGATGTTAGGGTTCTTAGTTTCTTGAATGTTATATGTCAAGTTATCTATCTTTCTTTATCTTGTTGTTGTTGTTGATTTTGTTATCTTGAAGTCTAGTGAAGCCGTGTGGGGCTCTTTTCGATTCACTAGCATTGTTATCTATCTTGTTGTTCTTGTGTTGTTGGGCTGAAAAACTGAATGTTAAACTTGTTGTTCTTGGTGTTGTTGGACTGAAATCCGAGTCTACTTGATGTTCTTGTTGTTGTTGGTTCGATTTTGTATCAAAGGTGCACACACTCCCCTTTACAAGACACTTAGTATGGAATAGATTTTCCCTTTGACTCGGGTCATCTATCGCCTTACTAATCATGACACGTCTAACCACAAAGTTTGGAACCACACACTCCCCTTCTTGTGGATAGACATCTTCACTACCATCTATTTCATCATCATTCGGCCCATTTTAAGCTCCCTCTCCATCTTGAGGCTCGGCCTCATCCTCCCCCCTTTCGGAAACTACCTCCTCACCAAGGTAGTACACTTTCCCTTCTCGTAGGATCACATTGCGCCGGTTCGGACAATCATTGGCCTTATGCCCCCAACCTTGGCACTTGAAGCATTGGAACCCCTTTGGGTTGGGATATTTGTGAGCCTCCGGTTTCGGAGGGAATTTAGGGACTGTTTTGGACTCGGGCAGCTTCGTAGGGGCGGGTTGGTCCTTGTTTTTGGGCCAACCCGAGGGGGTTTGTACCCTTGCCTTGAAGGATGATCTCTCCATAAGTTCCCTTTCAATCTCAAGGGCCGCTTGGAATATACCGTCAATGGTTTCAAACCGGTGAAGGGTCAAATGAGTGGAGATCTCTTTGTTCAACCCACACTTGAACCGGATGATGTCGTGACTGATTTGCTCCCCACGATGATCAAGTTTCAACATGAGTTGTTGGAACTCATCAAAATAGGCCATCACACTCTTGCCTCCTTGCCGCAAGCCATATAATCTAGACAGCAACTCATGACGATATCTCTCGGGAAGGTATCGTTGTCTCATCAAATACCTCAACCGATACCAAGGTGGTGGCTGCCCATCAACTAATTCATTACCAAATCGTTTAACATACTCCCACCAAGTTTTGGCATAGCCCTCGAGGTGAGCTATAGCGTAGCAACTCTTCTTTTCTTCCGAGATGTCATTAACTTGGAAAACTTTGTCACAAGCCGATTCCCAAGTTAAGTAGGTCTCGGGGTCACTTTCACCCTTAAAGATGGGTAGGCTCAACTTGATGGTGTTGATGCCTACGTCTCTCGCTTGGTGTCGGTTTCCCCTATCTCCATACCCCCGGTATCTCCTAGGTTCTCCTCGACCCCCTCTTAACTCCTCCTCCCTCATATAAGCATCATCAAAGGCTCCATCTCCTTCATACTCCTCTCTACCGTATCCTTCAAAGTGGGCTGGTCGGCCTTGGCCGTTTTGATTCGGAGGATTTGGAATTTGCGGTCTTTGGGTTAATGGAGCTTGGAATGGAGGGTTCGGATTTAGTGGAGGTACTTGGCGTCCAAATCCCTCTTGTGGAATTGGAGGGGCTTGGAAATGTAGTGGTCTAGTGGGGTCTCGGTTTGGAGGAAAATAGGTAGTTTGGCTTGCGGTATTTAGTGGAGCTTGGGGTGCATTTAGCATTTGGTGGACTGTTTCGGGGGTGATGGTTGCGGAGGAGGTCCTATCATGACCATTGGTAGATACATGTAGAGGAGTAGAAGGACGAGAGTTCCTTTGACTCTCCACTTGTTCTAATCTCCCACTAATAGTCGACACTTCCCCCTTTATTGCTGCCAAGTCCCCTCTCACGGCCCCAAATTCCGAATTCAACCTTTCAAGTGTCCGGGTAACGGCCTCAAGAGTGACCCTCATAGAATCAAGGGCATTAGTATCCACATTATGAGACGTAGCTCCTTCCATTGTCAAGATATTATCCGCTTTAGTTCACCACAAGTTCGTGTTCCACAAGTGTTGTATAATTGGCTAGTAACCGTGAAATTTTTAAGGTATGAGTAAGCTCTTATCCAGAATGGATTCTTGTTTGAAGACTCAAAGAATTCTTGCCGGACTAGAGTCAAAAATCAGCAATTCATTCAAACGAATAAAAGCACTCAAATAATCGTTGACACGAACAAACGGTTCAAGGAACTAGTTGACAACCTAGTAGGAATGTACTAGTTTGTTAATTAGTTCTAGGACCAAGTAAGGGAAACCAAGGATCAACAATTAGCAACCAAAGAATATCCTAAGTTGAGCTTATAGTGACGTGGCAGCATGCAATGGTTCCACACGTTCTTCTTCTCTTTTTTTTTTGTGTTAATATTCACACAACTTGTTATAGTTTGCAAAGTGTTTTGGTGGGAAAAATAAAAACTTGTAGTATTTCACCCTTTTCAAACTCAAGAAAGTGAGGTTTGGTTGACTAATCCCACAAAACAAGGCTCCTTGAATTAGGGAAAAGTGATTGACAAGACTAGAAGGTGATGGGTGCAAGTCTTTCACAACAACTTTATAGCTTGTCTTACAACTTGAGCACACAACAAGAAGAACAAGATGAACAAGTTCAAAAGATGAACACCTCAACAAACTTCATCAACTTCTTTAGCACATAAACACACAACCACCGATTTTTCTTTTGGTTATCAACAACATACAACTTTCGGCCACTTCAAGTCACTACACAATGTTCAAGTTTTCAAGCTCAACTTTTGGATCTAGACACCTTAGTGTTGGTGAGAAAGAAACCAACACTAGAAACTCACTAAACAAGCAAAATAACACCTAGATCTAAACATACAACATCATTCTCGGTTTCAACTTTTAATGGACAGATTTTCAGAATTTCTTTTTGGTGTTGTTTGTTTAAGCCGTGAACTAGCCCAAGATGGGTTATGTTGGAACACAACCGGTCTCGCTTTGATACCAAATGATACAAAATCAAACCAACAACACCAAGAGCTTCAAGTAGGCTCGGATTTCAGTCCAACAACACAAGAACAACAAGTTTAAGTTTCGGTTTTTCAGTCCAACAACACAAGGACAACAAGATAGATAACAATGCTAGTGAATCGAAAAGAGCCCCACACGGCTTCACTAGACTTTAAGATAACAAAATCAACAACAACAACAAGATAAAGAAAGATAGATAACTTGACATATAACATTCAAGAAACTAAGAACCCTACATCAAGAGAGGACCCTAAGTCTAATGAATATAAACACCAAGTTCTTACGAGGACCAAGAGGCACTCAACGACCTCAAAACCCTTGTTTCTAGCCAAAGAGACAACACAAGTATCCCTCTACTTGTGAGATAATAGGGGCGGCTTCTAAGAGTGGAAGAGAGAGAGAAATGTTTAGTGTTTTTAGGTTACAAAATCAGCATACAAAAACTAAGGAATAACTCTCCAACATGTTCTATTTATACTACAAACAAAAGGGGTAAAATGACCCATCCGCCCTTGCTTCTTGTGCCAACCTTGAAGAGTAGTTTATTACACATTAAGACCTCTCTTCACACATAAAAACGTTTAGGTCCTTGGTTGGTTCAATCACCAACTCACACACGGCCATTTGCATGAACAAAGCTTGGAGTTCTTGTAATTCCCGAGCTTGGCTTCGTGTGAAAGGCCGTGTACCTGTGGAGGCTGCCCCAACCGTATCACTCATGCTTTCCTTGATGTATCCCTTGTTGAGAAGCTCCTCAACTTGTCTTTCAAGCTCCTTAGTGTCCATGGGATTGCTCCTATAGGCCGGTTTGTTTGGAAGTTGTGAACCCGGCACCAAATTAATTTGGTGCTCAATTCCCCGAAGTGGGGGCAATCCTTGCGGAAGTTCTTAAGGAAATACATCTTCATACTCCTGCAACACACAAGAAATCAAAGGGGAAATGGAAGAATTAGTGGGGTTAGTATTAAAACAATGGGTCAAAAGTAACATCGGCTTGTTTTCATCATGGTCCACGAAGAGTTCTTTCCTCCTAGCCAACATCACTACGTTTTCCATCTCCCTTATCGTTTGGACAGCCTCGGATGTCCCTACTTCCTCACCTACGGCATCCCCCCCCTTTTCTCTCTTTCCGGATTCCTTCCCCTTTCCCTTCAACTCTCTTATCTTTTGATGCCACTCATTTACTTGGGAGGGTGAAAGAGGATGAAGTGTGACCTTTCGGCCATCCTTCTCAAGCGTATACCGGTTGGACCTCCCATCGTGTTTAGTAGACCTATCATATTGCCATGGTCTACCTAACAACAAGTGACATGCTTGCATTGGGATTACGTCACAAAGCACTTCATCGTGGTAGTTTCCCACCTTAAACCGAATCACACATTGCCTTGTGACCTTTAATTCACCACAATCGTTCAACCATTGTAGCTTGTAAGGACTAGTGTGTAGTGTAGTTTGTAGCTTCAAGAAATTTACAATAGAATGGCTCGCAACATTTGTACAACTACCACTATCAATCACCAAGGTGCAAACACTCCCCTTTACAAGACACTTAGTATGGAATAGATTTTCCCTTTGACTCGGGTCATCTATCGCCTTACTAATCATGACACGTCTAACCACAAAGTTTGGAACCACACACTCCCCTTCTTGTGGATAGACATCTTCACTACCATCTACTTCATCATCATTCGGCCCATTTTCAGCTCCCTCTCCATCTTGAGGCTCGGCCTCATCCTCCCCCCTTTTCGGAAACCACCTCCTCACCAAGGTAATACACTTTCCCTTCTCGTAGGATCACATTGCGCCGGTTCGGACAATCATTGGCCTTATGCCCCCAACCTTGGCACTTGAAGCATTGGAACCCCTTTGGGTTGGGATACTTGTGAGCCTCCGGTTTCGGAGGGAATTTAGGGACTGTTTTGGACTCGGGCAGCTTCGTAGGGGCGGGTTGGTCCTTGTTTTTGGGCCAACCCGAGGGGGTTTCTACCCTTGCCTTGAAGGATGATCTCTCCTTTAGTTCCCTTTCAATCTCAAGGGCCGCTTGGAATATACCGTCAATGGTTTCAAACCGGTGAAGGGTCAAATGAGTGGAGATCTCTTTGTTCAACCCACACTTGAACTGGATGATGTCGTGACTGATTTGCTCCCCACGATGATCAAGTTTCAACATGAGTTGTTGGAACTCGTCAAAATAGGCCATCACACTCTTGCCTCCTTGCCGCAAGCCATATAATCTAGCAAGCAACTCATGACGATATCTCTCGGGAAGGTATCGTTGTCTCATCAAATACCTCAACCGATACCAAGGTGGTGGCTGCCCATCAACTAATTCATTACCAAATAGTTTAACATACTCCCACCAAGTGTTAGCAAAGCCCTCGAGGTGAGCTATAGCATAGCAACTCGTTTTTTCTTCCCAGATGTCATTAACTTGGAAAACTTTGTCACAAGCCGATTCCCAAGTTAAGTAGGTCTCGGGGTCACTTTCACCCTTAAAGATGGGTAGGCTCAACTTGATGGTGTTGATGCCTACGTCTATCTCTTGGTGTCGGTTTCCCCTATCTCCATACCCCCGGTATCTCCTAGGTTCTCCTCGACCCCCTCTTAACTCCTCCTCCCTCAGATAAGCATCATCAAAGGCTCCATCTCCTTCATACTCCTCTCTACCGTATCCTTCAAAGTGGGCTGGTCGGCCTTGGCCATTTTGATTCGGAGGATTTGGAATTTGCGGTCTTTGGGTTAATGGAGCTTGGAATGGAGGGTTCGGATTTAGTGGAGGTACTTGGCGTCCAAATCTCTCTTGTGGAATTGGAGGGGCTTGGAAATGTAGTGGTCTAGTGGGGTCTCGGTTTGGAGGAAAATAGGTAGTTTGGCTTGCGGTATTTAGTGGAGCTTGGGGTGCATTTAGCATTTGGTGGACTGTTTCGGGGGTGATGGTTGCGGAGGAGGTCCTATCATGACCATTGGTAGATACATGTAGAGGAGTAGAAGGACGAGAGTTCCTTTGACTCTCCACTTGTTCTAATCTCCCACTAATAGTCGACACTTCCCCCTTTATTGCTGCCAAGTCCCCTCTCACGGCCCCAAATTCCGAATTCAACCTTTCAAGTGTCCGGGTAACGGCCTCAACAGTGACCCTCATAGAATCAAGGGCATTAGTATCCACATTATGAGACGTAGCTCCTTCCATTGTCAAGGTATTATCCGCTTTAGTTCACCACAAGTTCGTGTTCCACAAGTGTTGTATAATTGGCTAGTAACCGTGAAATTTTTAAGGTATGAGTAAGCTATTATCCGGAATGGATTCTTGTTTGAAGACTCAAAGAATTCTTGCCGGACTAGAGTCAAAAATCAGCAATTCATTCAAACGAATAAAAGTACTCAAATAATCGTTGACACGAACAAACGGTTCAAGGAACTAGTTGACAACCTAGTAGGAATGCACTAGTTTGTTAATTAGTTCTAGGAACAAGTAAGGGAAACCAAGGATCAACAATTAGCAACCAAAGAATATCCTAAGTTGAGCTTATAGTGACGTGGCAGCATGCAATGGTTCCACACGTTCTTCTTCTCCTTTTTTTTTTTGTTAATATTCACACAACTTGTTATAGTTTGCAAAGTGTTTTTGGTGGGAAAAATAAAATCTTGTAGTATTTCACCCTTTTCAAACTCAAGAAAGTGAGGTTTGGTTGACTAATCCCACAAAACAAGGCTCCTTGAATTAGGGAAAAGTGATTGACAAGACTAGAAGGTGATGGGTGCAAGTCTTTCACAACAACTTTATAGCTTGTCTTACAACTTGAGCACACAACAAGATGAACAAGATGAACAAGTTCAAAAGATGAACACCTCAACAAACTTCATCAACTTCTTTAGCACATAAACACACAACCACCGATTTTTCTTTTGGTTATCAACAACACACAACTTTCGGCCACTTCAAGTCACTACAACAATGCTCAAGTTTTCAAGCTCAACTTTTGGATCTAGACACCTTAGTGTTGGTGAGAAAGAAACCAACACTAGAAACTCACTAAACAAGCAAAATAACACCTAGATCTAAACATACAACATCATTCTCGATTTCAACTTTTAATGGACAGATTTTCAGAATTTCTTTTTGGTGTTGTTTGTTTAAGCCGTGAACTAGCCCAAGATGGGTTATGTTGGAACACAACCGGTCTCGCTTTGATACCAAATGATACGAAATCAAACCAACAACACCAAGAGCTTCAAGTAGGCTCGGATTTCAGTCCAACAACACAAGAACAACAAGTTTAAGTTTCGGTTTTTCAGTCCAACAACACAAGAACAACAAGATAGATAACAATGCTAGTGAATCGAAAAGAGCCCCACACGGCTTCACTAGACTTTAAGATAACAAAATCAACAACAACAACAAGATAAAGAAAGATAGATAACTTGACATATAACATTCAAGAAACTAAGAACCCTACATCAAGAGAGGACCCTAAGTCTAATGAATATAAACACCAAGTTCTTACGAGGACCAAGAGGCACTCAACGACCTCAAAACCCTTTTTTCTAGCCAAAGAGACAACACAAGTATCCCTCTACTTGTGAGATAATAGGGGCGGCTTCTAAGAGTGGAAGAGAGAGAGAAATGTTTAGTGTTTTTAGGTTACAAAATCAGCATTCATGATACGGGATCGACAAGGGAAGCACGAAACAACTCCAAAACAGTCCACTAATCTTAAGGATTTGAGGACCAAGATGGAGACCACTCTCGGATTCGCTACCAACAACAAGAATACAAGATACAAGGGTGTATTTCAACACCAAAACAGTACCAAAACGTGATGAACAAGATGTACAACAACAATACAAGTTTCGGATCCAACGAAGGCCCAAAACAGTCCACTACAACAACACATACACGATTGCAAGAAAAATAAAGATAGATAGTGAGACCAAGATTATTACAAGATTAAGAACTAAAGAGTATATTAAACTCAAAAACCCCTAATGAATGTAAAAATCAAAACCACACTCTTACGGTGACCACCAAGGGAACGAACTCGCCTCAAGATCTACCGTTTCCAAGCAAAGATCAATATTGGCTTTTCCAAGCCCTATGCTAAGGGTGACTTTTCCAAGTCCTACAACTAATGGAGTTACACTCTCAAAAGAGAGAGAGAATATTTCTTTCAATTCTTCATCATCCAAAAACTAACTGAAAATAAGACTAAAGGGCCTATTTATAGTGTATTACAAAAGAAGACAAAAAAAAGACCATATTACCCTTAATGAGAGGGGCGGCCATGGTGTGTAAATACACCATGTGTAATGTCCAAAATACCCTTCATTAAGGCCCAAAACCGTGAGTCCTCAACCTTAAATTCTCCAAGCAATCTTCCACACGCGAGATTGCTTTAAGTTATGCTCAAAACGGGTCCTCCATGCATGTTCTTGTTTTCTCGAGGTGACCAAGTCTTGAGTCTCTATGTGTTGGCCTCCAAAAATGTCATCAAAAGATAAGTAGGCCATTTGTCCCGTATCATCCTCCCCTTCTTGAAAAGGATTCGACCTCGAATCCAAACCTTGCAAAAACCGAAGAGAGGACAAACAAATACAAATTCCTCATGGCATGAGGGTTAGGGTTAGCATAACAAATCATCTCAACACGCCAAGGTTGTACATATTTGCAATATAACCAAGAATCCTTTGAAAGGAATATTAAAAACTCAATAAAAGATGTACAAAGGATTTGGTTATAGGATACATCAAAAGTAACACTTTGCTTGGTATGTTGACCAAGCAACAAGTTTGGTGCACCAACATCACCATTTCTAAATTTGGCACCGGGGTCAAATGGGAAAAGTGGCCATAGACACGGGTCTCGACAACACTTCCCTTTCCCGTGGTCTACACCTAAACTAAATGACATACTCTCTACAATAACATACATATCATCCAAATCAAATAGAGAGTAGAGAAAGGTATCACTCAAATCGACTTCTACTAAGGTGCTCTCATGTGTGTACTCACTACTAGTTTCCCAATAATCACTATGAGTACTCTCAACAATGAAATCACACAAAGTAGAAGAAGAAATAGCTTCCGCAACTACACATTCCTTACCCTTAAGAGTACTCTCATCTTCCAAGAAGAGATTTCCCTCTTTAGGAGGAATGTTGTCACACCATAGTGGGTTAGCATATAGGCTATAGCTTCCAAGGTAAGCTATACCGTCATTTTCACCACTAGGTTCATTAGAAGTGTTTAAATCATCTTCAAACAAGACATTACACCTAAAGAGAGTGTGTTCTACCGCACGGACAGATTTGGAATAAGCAAGTTCCTCGCACTCTAAATGATCAATATCAGGTTTCAAGGATGTTCCAAACACAAGATTACCCCAAGAAGAGATCTCGGGTTCACTCCCACTTTGTTGACCAACATTTTCAAATACTTCACTCACTTGAGTCCTATTAAGCACATCACACACATACTCAAGTGGGGAACAATTTTCACAAACAAGTTGATCAACACCAATTACACAAGACGATGTACTTCCGTTCAACATATAAGCTTCAACACTAGGTGGACATAAATTGATCTTACAAGAAGAGTCAATTTCGTCATCAATAGGATCAACTAGTGTATCCAAACTCACAATATGTACATCATCAACAAGAGGCACGGAATCATTAGACTCATAAATAAGTAAGCTACTACTCACACTCAATGGCTTACTAGCCACACAATTGTCATTCACATGCACTAAAGTGTAAGAGTTAGCTATTTTACCTTTAAGATCTTGAGTAGACTCTTCCTTGCCGTGAGGTGAAGGACCTCCACAAGCTTGGGCAGCAACTTCCTTTTGGCATTGTTCGCCTTCGCTTGCCATGTTGGTACCTACACAAATGTCCTTAGAAATGGAAGGACAACCAATGTTAGCACGGTTTGGTGGCAATCCCCTCACTTCGCTCCACATATACTCTCCTTTTTCCACTCTCGGATTGCCACCTTGCACTCCCTTACTCCTCTCAATCTTTTGTCTCTCATCATAAATCGGATTGGAGTAGGTAAACATTTCTCTTTGCGGTTTGGGCAGCAAGTATGTTATGAGGCGATTTCCCCATTGGTCTCTTACAATATTAGGCCAATTTTGCACGTTAGGAACTTGATGTCGTGCAAACCAATCGGCACCCAAGCTCATATGACCGTAGGTTAAGGAAAAAACATCGCACCACACCTCCTCATGGTAATCAAATTGGGAGAAGACAACTTTTACCCTCTCGGTAACCGTGAACTCGCCCAAGTAGTATGGAACAAGTAAAGGCTCTCGCAATAACCCCAAGTAATTAACCATGGACGGAAGAATATAGTTTCCATAGTACCTATCATTCAACACCATAAGGCAGCCCGGTATCCCACAAATAGTCACCTTTCCGGAGTGTACACTCCTTCTTGGATCTACATTGTAAGGCATACGAGTACCCCTTAGTTTTGGAGATGCATATCCTCTTCTTCTCATTGGACAACCTCCACTAGAGCTAGTATAACCATTCACACTATATCGACTTTGATAAGAAGTACTACAAGGTGGAGAATATGGATCTTCATACTCCTCACGTGTACCCTCATCATATCTCTCATAAGCTTTGCAAACAAAAGGGTTATACCTAACACCAAATCTAGGTTCGGAGTAAGAAGTGTAAGACTCCTCACATGCCCCAACTTCATCATAAGATCCATCACGAGGTCCTACATCATCTCCAAAGTTACCATAAGCACTAGGCACTTCATTCACCTCATTTTCTCCCTTAAAACAGTAACTTTCAAATCTGCCCAAGTCTCTATCATGGCTATTTTCATAGCCTCCGCAATCTCCCTCAACTTCGTAGCCATAAAACCCTTCACTACAATCATAGTCTCCCATGTTGTAGTCACAATAATCCCCGGCTATCGAAGACATGTTCCCCTTATATCACCCTTTAAACCTACAAAATGAACAAACAAGATTAGTAGTAAAGCTCCTCACCAACACTCGTATACACTCACCTTTGTGATTCTCACAATTGGAGCGGCGAATATTGAAAGTTGCTTATACTCCGGTAGTCAATAGGATGTCAATTCTACTTGGCGGCCGGAATAGATTCTTGTTTGATCGACTCAAGACACAAAAATAAAATTCACTTACGAACTTGAGACAAAGAAGTTACTATGAGTTAAAAATGAGAAAAGCACACAAACAACGAAGACACGAAGAAACGGATTCAATAATTAATCTACAACTAAGTAGGTGATTACTAGTTGTTAATTAATTCTAGAATCAAGACATGAAACTAATGAAACAATAAGATGAAACTAAGAATCTAAAATTTTTTGAGCTCGGAAATATTGCGTGAACAGTAGCAGTGATGACATGGCAGTCACGTATTGGTTTCGGCCCCACACAACTTTTGTTGTCCAATTTCAAGTCTTGGTCAATTTTTCAATTTGGACTTTGGTGGAATTTGTTTAAGGAGGGAAATTCAAACAAGTCTTGGAGCCCTTTTCAATTTCAAGTTTTCAAGACTTGACTTTATTGTACTTCTCCTTAAAACATGGATCCGTAAATCATGGAAAAGTGTTGGAAAGTGGTTGAGACTTGATTGATAGGTCTTTGTTGGTTGTAGTGTCTTTCAAGACTAACAAATAATACACCTTTTTCCTTCAACTTTTTGGATTTAGCATTCACTTTATCTTCAACAATATATGAAGGTGGTGATGAACATCAATAACAACAACAACAACAACAAGAACTACAACAATAATCTTCAAGAACACCAACAATTTTTCACACGGCCAACTCCAATCCACAATAACAATATCTCCAACACTTGGCCAAGACAACTACAACTTCAACAAAATGGTTTTCAATCCACCAATTAACAACAATATCACGTGGCCAAGCTTATAACAACAACAAGATGAAAACCACAAGGCCAAAACAGTCCACCACAATGGCCAAGCTTATGTTCACAACAACCTTTCAACAAGTTCAAGCTCAAGTTTAGATCTAGACTCAAAGTGTTAGTGGACAAGAAAACTAACACTAGGAACAACAAAACAAACAAGAACACTATTAGATCTAGACATACAACAACAAATCTCGGCCAAGACACAACAAGAACACGATTTTGGCCAAGAACACAAACACGGACAGATTGCAATTTTTCTGAAAATTTCAGCTTTTCAACAATTTTTTTTTTTTTTTTTGTTTATTTTCTAACAAGCAAGCCCAAGATTGATCTTGTAGGAACAAGATCAAGCCATGCTCTGATACCAAATGATACGGGATCGACAAGGGAAGCACGAAACAACTCCAAAACAGTCCACTAATCTTAAGGATTTGAGGACCAAGATGGAGACCACTCTCGGATTCGCTACCAACAACAAGAATACAAGATACAAGGGTGTATTTCAACACCAAAACAGTACCAAAACGTGATGAACAAGATGTACAACAACAATACAAGTTTCGGATCCAACGAAGGCCCAAAACAGTCCACTACAACAACACATACACGATTGCAAGAAAAATAAAGATAGATAGTGAGACCAAGATTATTACAAGATTAAGAACTAAAGAGTATATTAAACTCAAAAACCCCTAATGAATGTAAAAATCAAAACCACACTCTTACGGTGACCACCAAGGGAACGAACTCGCCTCAAGATCTACCGTTTCCAAGCAAAGATCTGATACGGGACAAATGACCTTCTTATCTTTTGATGACATTTTTGGAGGCCAACACATAGAGACTCAAGACTTGGTCACCTCGAGGAAACAAGAACATGCATGGAGGACCCGTTTTGAGCATAACTTAAAGCAATCTCGCATGTGGAAGATTGCTTGGAGAATTTAAGGTTGAGGACTCACGGTTTTGGGCCTTAATTAAGGGTATTTTGGACAGTACACATGGTGGATTTACACCCCATGGCCGCCCCTCTCATTAAGGGCAAAGTAGTCTTTTGTCTTCATTTGTAATATAGTATAAATAGGCCCCTTAGTCTTATTTCTCATCAGATTTTTGAGAATGAAGAATTGAAAGAAATATCTTCTCTCTTTTGAGAGTGTACACACTTAGTGGTAGGACTTGGAAAAGTCATCTTTAGCATAGGGCTTGGAAAAGCCAATATTGATCTTTGTTTGGAAACGGTAGATCTTGAGGCGAGTTCATTCCCTTGGTGGTCACCGTAAGAGTGTGGTGTTGCTATCGTAAGTTCTAGGGGTCTTTAGATTTAATATATCTTTGGGTTCTTGGGTCTTATTGTAGTTTATGTCTCACTATCTATCTTTATTTTTCTTGCAAATCGTGGACTGTTTTGGGGTCTTTGTTGAATCCGAAACTTGTGTTATTGTTGTTCATCTTGTTCATCACGTTTTGTGGCTGTTTTGGGTGTCAAATACACCATTGTTATCTCGTATTGTTGTTGTTGTAGTGAATCCGAGAGTGGTCTCCATCTTGGTCCTCAAATCCTTAAGATTAGTGGACTGTTTTTGGAGTGTGTGTGGACTGTTTTGAGACAATTCTTGTGTTCCTTGGAAATCTTGTATCATTTGGTATCAAAGCATGGCTTGATCTTGTTCCTACAAGATCAATCTTGGGCTTTCTTGTTAAAAAAAAAAAAAAAAAAAAAGGAAAACTGAAATTTTCAGAAAAATAGCAATCTGTCCGTGTTTGTGTTCTTGGCCAAAATCGTGTTCTTGTTGTGTCTTGGCCGAGATTTGTTGTTGTATGTCTAGATCTAATAGTGTTCTTGTTTGTTTTGTTGTTCCTAGTGTTAGTTTTCTTGTCCACTAACACTTTGAGTCTAGATCTAAACTTGAGCTTGAACTTGTTGAAAGGTTGTTGTGAACATAAGCTTGGCCATTGTGGTGGACTGTTTTGGCCTTGTGGTTTTCATCTTGTTGTTGTTATAAGCTTGGCCACGTGATATTGTTGTTAATTGGTGGATTGAAAACCATTTTGTTGAAGTTGTAGTTGTCTTGGCCAAGTGTTGGAGATATTGTTATTGTGGATTGGAGTTGGCCGTGTGAAAAATTGTTGGTGTTCTTGAAGATTATTGTTGTAGTTCTTGTTGTTGTTGTTGTTGTTATTGATGTTCATCACCACCTTCATATATTGTTGAAGATAAAGTGAATGCTAAATCCAAAAAGTTGAAGGAAAAAGGTGTACTATTTGTTAGTCTTGAAAGACACTACAACCAACAAAGACCTATCAATCAAGTCTCAACCACTTTCCAACACTTTTCCATGATTTACGGATCCATGTTTTAAGGAGAAGTACAATAAAGTCAAGTCTTGAAAACTTGAAATTGAAAAGGGCTCCAAGACTTGTTTGAATTTCCCTCCTTAAACAAATTCCACCAAAGTCCAAATTGAAAAAAATTGACCAAGACTTGAAATTGGACAACAAAAGTTGTGTGGGGCCGAAACCAATACGTGACTGCCATGTCATCACTGCTACTGTTCACGCAATGTTTCCGAGCTCAAAAAAAAATTTTAGATTCTTAGTTTCATCTTATTGTTTCATTAGTTTCATGTCTTGATTCTAGAACTAATTAACAACTAGTAATCACCTACTTAGTTGTAGATTAATTATTGAATCCGTTTCTTCGTGTCTTCGTTGTTTGTGTGCTTTTCTCATTTTTAAACTCGTAGTAACTTCTTTGTCTCAAGTTCGTAAATGAATTTTATTTTTGTGTCTTGAGTCGATCAAACAAGAATCTATTCCGGCCGCCAAGTAGAGTTGACATCCTATTGACTACCGGAGTATAAGCAACTTTCAATATTCGCCGCTCCAATTGTGAGAATCACAAAGGTGAGTGTATACGAGTGTTGGTGAGGAGCTTTACTACTAATCTTGTTTGTTCATTTTGTAGGTTTAAAGGGTGATATAAGGGGAACATGTCTTCGATAGCCGGGGATTATTGTGACTACAACATGGGAGACTATGATTGTAGTGAAGGGTTTTATGGCTACGAAGTTGAGGGAGATTGCGGAGGCTATGAAAATAGCCATGATCGAGACTTGGGCAGATTTGAAAGTTACTGTTTTAAGGGAGAAAATGAGGTGAATGAAGTGCCTAGTGCTTATGGTAACTTTGGAGATGATGTAGGACCTAGTGATGGATCTTGTGATGATGTTGGGGCATGTGAGGAGTCTTACACTTCTTACTCCGAACCTAGATTTGGTGTTAGGTATAACCCTTTTGTTTGCAAAGCTTATGAGAGCTATGATGAGGGTACACGTGAGGAGTATGAAGATCCATATTCTCCACCTTGTAGTACTTCTTATCAAAGTCGATATAGTGTGAATGGTTATACTAGCTCTAGTGGAGGATGTCCAATGAGAAGAAGAGGATATGCATCTCCAAAACTAAGGGGTACTCGTATGCCTTACAATGTAGATCCAAGAAGGAGTGTACACTCCGGAAAGGTGACTATTTGTGGGATACCGGGCTGCCTTATGGTGTTGAATGATAGGTACTATGGAAACTACATTCTTCCGTCCATGGTTGATTACTTGGGGTTATTGCGAGAGCCTTTACTTGTTCCATACTACTTGGGCGAGTTCAAGGTTACCGAGAGGGTAAAAGTTATCTTCTCCCAATTTGATTACCATGAGGAGGTGTGGTGTGATGTTTTTTCCTTAACCTACGGTCATATGAGCTTGGGTGCCGATTGGTTTGCACGACATCAAGTTCCTAACGTGCAAAAGTGGCCTAATATTGTAAGAGACCAATGGGGAAATCGCCTCATAACATACTTGCTGCCCAAACCGCAAAGAGAAATGTTTACCTACTCCAATCCGATTTATGATGAGAGACAAAAGATTGAGAGGAGTAAGGGAGTGCAAGGTGGCAATCCGAGAGTGGAAAAAGGAGAGGATATGTGGAGCGAAGTGAGGGGATTGCCACCAAACCGTGCTAACATTGGTTGTCCTTCCATTTCTAAGGACATTTGTGTAGGTACCAACATGGCAAGCGAAGGCGAACAATGCCAAAAGGAAGTTGCTGCCCAAGCTTGTGGAGGTCCTTCACCTCACGGCAAGGAAGAGTCTACTCAAGATCTTAAAGGTAAAATAGCTAACTCTTACACTTTAGTGCATGTGAATGACAATTGTGTGGCTAGTAAGCCATTGAGTGTGAGTAATAGCTTACTTATTTATGAGTCTAATGATTCCGTGCCTCTCGTTGATGATGTACATATTGTGAGTTTGGATACACTAGTTGATCCTATTGATGACGAAATTGACTCTTCTTGTAAGATCAATTTATGTCCACCTAGTGTTGAAGCTTATATGTTGAATGAAAGTACGTTATCTTCTGAAATTTGTGTTGATCAACTTATGTGTGAAAATTACCCACCACTTGAGTATGTGTGTGATGTGCTTAATAGGACTCAAGTGAGTGAAATATTTGAAAATGTTGGTCAACAAAGTGAGAATGAACCCGAGAGCTCTTCTTGGGGTAATATTGTGTTTGAAACATCCTTGAAACTTGATATTGATCATTTAGAGAGTGAGGAACTTTCTTGTTCCAAATCTGTCCGTGAGGTAGATCACACTCTTTTTAGGTATAATGTCTTGTTTGAAGATGATTTAAACACTCCTAATGAACCTAGTGGAGAACTTGACGGTATAGCTTGCCTTGGAAGCTATAGCCTATATGCTAACCCACTATGGTGTGACAACATTCCTCCTAAAGAGGGAAATCTCTTCTTGGAAGATGAGAGTACTCTTAAGGGTAAGGAATGTGTAGTTGTGGAAGCTACTTCTTCTTCTACTTTGTGTGATTTCATTGTTGAGAGTACTCATGGTGATTATTGGGAAACTAGTAGTGAGTACACACATGAGAGCACCTTAGTAGAAGTCGATTTGAGTGATACCTTTCTCTACTCTCTATTTGATTTGGATGATATGTATGTTATTGTAGAGAGTATGTCATTTAGTTTAGGTGTAGACCACGGGAAAGGGAAGTGTTGTCGAGACCCGTGTCTATGGCCACTTTTCCCATTTGACCCCGGTGCCAAATTTAGAAATGGTGATGTGGGTGCACCAAACTTGTTGCTTGGCCAACATGACAAGCAAAGTATTACTTTTGATGTATCCTATAACCAAATCCTTTGTACATCTTTTATTGAGTTTTTAATATTCCTTTCAAAGGATTCTTGGTTATATTGCAAATATGTGCAACCTTGGCATGTTGAGATGATTTGTTATGCTAACCCTAACCCTCATGCCATGAGGAATTTGTATTTGTTTGTCCTCTCTTCGGTTTTGCAAGGTTTGGATTCGAGGTCGAATCCTTTTCAAGAAGGGGAGGATGATACGGGACAAATGACCTTCTTATCTTTTGATGACATTTTTGGAGGCCAACACATAGAGACTCAAGACTTGGTCACCTCGAGGAAACAAGAACATGCATGGAGGACCCGTTTTGAGCATAACTTAAAGCAATCTCGCATGTGGAAGATTGCTTGGAGAATTTAAGGTTGAGGACTCACGGTTTTGGGCCTTAATTAAGGGTATTTTGGACAGTACACATGGTGGATTTACACCCCATGGCCGCCCCTCTCATTAAGGGCAAAGTAGTCTTTTGTCTTCATTTGTAATATAGTATAAATAGGCCCCTTAGTCTTATTTCTCATCAGATTTTTGAGAATGAAGAATTGAAAGAAATATCTTCTCTCTTTTGAGAGTGTACACACTTAGTGGTAGGACTTGGAAAAGTCATCTTTAGCATAGGGCTTGGAAAAGCCAATATTGATCTTTGTTTGGAAACGGTAGATCTTGAGGCGAGTTCATTCCCTTGGTGGTCACCGTAAGAGTGTGGTGTTGCTATCGTAAGTTCTAGGGGTCTTTAGATTTAATATATCTTTGGGTTCTTGGGTCTTATTGTAGTTTATGTCTCACTATCTATCTTTATTTTTCTTGCAAATCGTGGACTGTTTTGGGGTCTTTGTTGAATCCGAAACTTGTGTTATTGTTGTTCATCTTGTTCATCACGTTTTGTGGCTGTTTTGGGTGTCAAATACACCATTGTTATCTCGTATTGTTGTTGTTGTAGTGAATCCGAGAGTGGTCTCCATCTTGGTCCTCAAATCCTTAAGATTAGTGGACTGTTTTTGGAGTGTGTGTGGACTGTTTTGAGACAATTCTTGTGTTCCTTGGAAATCTTGTATCATTTCAATATTGGCTTTTCCAAGCCCTATGCTAAGGGTGACTTTTCCAAGTCCTACAACTAATGGAGTTACACTCTCAAAAGAGAGAGAGAATATTTCTTTCAATTCTTCATCATCCAAAAACTAACTGAAAATAAGACTAAGGGGCCTATTTATAGTGTATTACAAAAGAAGACAAAAAAAAGACCATATTACCCTTAATGAGAGGGGCGGCCATGGTGTGTAAATACACCATGTGTAATGTCCAAAATACCCTTCATTAAGGCCCAAAACCGTGAGTCCTCAACCTTAAATTCTCCAAGCAATCTTCCACACGCGAGATTGCTTTAAGTTATGCTCAAAACGGGTCCTCCATGCATGTTCTTGTTTTCTCGAGGTGACCAAGTCTTGAGTCTCTATGTGTTGGCCTCCAAAAATGTCATCAAAAGATAAGTAGGCCATTTGTCCCGTATCAATTCAAAAACTAAGGAATAACTCTCCAACATGTTCTATTTATACTACAAACAAAAGGGGTAAAATGACCCATCCGCCCTTGCTTCTTGTGCCAACCTTGAAGAGTAGTTTATTACACATTAAGACCTCTCTTCACACATAAAAACGTTTAGGTCCTTGGTTGGTTCAATCACCAACTCACACACAGCCATTTGCATGAACAAAGCTTGGAGTTCTTGTAATTCCCGAGCTTGGCTTCGTGTGAAAGGCCGTGTACCTGTGGAGGCTGCCCCAACCGTATCAAAGCATGATTCCAACACGAATGATTCCACACTCAAGTTGGAAATCCTAGTTATAATGTTTCGGCCATAGGCGTTTCTCACAAGAGAGAAATGTTATTCTTACAACTTTCAATATCAATAAACATCTAAGACTAAAATCCCTAAGAGGTTCTATATATAGTGTATTACAAAATGACCATAATACCCCTTAAGGGTGAGGTACCCATCAAGTGTAACTTAGGGGCTGTTTTTAGTGCATTTAGGCCCTCTTTCACACTTTACTTGTGCACTTCCTTGGACAGATTCAATACGCACTCGTTCTCGTCCATCCTCGTGGTCGTACTCGTATCATCCTTCCCTTTTTGAAAAGGATTCGACCTCGAATCCATACCTTGCAAATCAAGAGAAGACAAACAAGCACGCATCCTCATGATATGAGGGCTTAGGGTTAGCCAAAATAACACATCAAGCCTTGCCATGATGGATTTAACCCAACTAGGCATTTCAGCTTCATTAGTCATTGTACCCATCAAGAGCTACTAAGCAAACAACACGAAAACAACAAACACATTAAAGATTAGCAAAAATCAGTCCACAATTCGTCACAAAACAGTCCACAATACGTCTCAAAATAGTCCACAATCCCTCACTTTCACACTTTGGATTTTTCACTCTATTGGCCTTACAAGTGTTGATAACTCGCTTATACTCCAATGAGGTTACTTGGTCCCAATTGTGGCTTGAGATCGGAGTAGATTCTTATTTGAAACGACTCAAATAAGTAATGTACGAACTTGAACCAAAAAAGAGACTACGACTCAAAAACAAGAAAAGGACACAACAAACATAACACAAAGAACGTACACAAAACTAACTTACAAGCTAGTAGGGTATTACTAGGTTGTCAATTAGTGTCGAGCAACAAACAAAACTAGGAAACAATAAAATGAAACTAAGAAATCTAAAATTTGAACTCAAAAATGTTGTGTGAACAGTACATTAGTGACGTGGAAGTCCACTATTGGCCTCGAGTTTTTATCAAAATTTTATTTCCCAATTTCAAGTCTTGATCAATATACAATTTGGAATTGGTCGATTTGGTTAATGGAGGGAAAAGTGGTCTTTGAGCCTTTTTGTTCAAATTTCAAAAGCAAAACTTGACTTCTTTGAACTTTCTTCATGAAACAAGGTCCTTAAATCAAGAAAAAGTAGATGAAAAGTCATTGAAGTGATAGGGACAAGTCTTTCACTAACAACTACTACAAGCTTTTCTTCCACCTTTTTAGATCTAGTTTGCACTTTAAGGATTAACAAGATGATGAAAGGGTGAAGACCTTTAAAAACACAACAAGTCCAAGAACAACAACAATTTCAGTTTCCAACTCCATTATGATACGGGCGTACAAAGCTGTCCAATACTTTCTCGACCATTCACACGAAGCCAAGCTAGGGAGTTACAAAAACTACAAGCCATGTTCATGCAAATGGCTGCGTGTGAGTTGGTACTTGATCCGCCAAAGAGCTTTAACATTTTTAAGTGTGAAAATGAGCCTTGAAGTATAATAAATTACACTCTAAGGGCACCCCATGACTGAAGGGTAGGAAGGTCATTTGTCCTTCATTTTGTGTGTAATATAAATAGATGCTATTAGGGTTATTTTCAGTACTTAGTTCATTCTTCATATTTCACAACAACAAGTCTTGTAACATTGAATATTTCTCTCTCTCTTATTCTTGAGAGTAGAACCTGAAATTTGTCCAACAAGTGTAGTTACACTTGTGTTGTTTCTTAGCTAGAAACTTGAGATCTTGAGGTTCATGAGTTCCTCTTGATCTAAGTAAGAACTTGGTACTGAAATCTTTTGGTCTTAGGGTTCTTTCTTCAAGTTAGGATTCATAGATTCTAAGATATCTTTGTGTCAAGTTACTATCTTTCATTTTGTACTCTTGAAACTTTGCAGTAACTTAGTGAAGCCGTGTGGGGATGATTTTTGATTCACTATAGTTACTGCCATTTGTTGTTCTTGTTATTAACATTGTACTCTTTGTAATCTATCATCTTGTGTTGTTGAACCATTGTTTAATGTTAATGTTATCTTCTTGTTCTCCTTGTGTAGCTACTATTTTGGTGTTGGTATTCCTTCAAAATTTCGTGATTGTTGTTGTCTTCACATATTGGAGTTGTTATCTTCAAGCTCTCAGAATTGTAGTGTGTTTGGACTAATTTTAAGGCAGATTTGATACGCTCCAAGTTAGTAGTGTATCATTTGGTATCAAAGCCATCTTTGATTTTGTTCTAACAAGATCAATCTTGGGCTTGAGACCTGAAAACTACAAAAAAAAAAGTGAAATCTGAAAATTCCAGAAATAGTCAAATCTGCTACCTTTGTGTTCTTGGCCAAAAATTGTGATGTGTTGTTGTATGGGCCGAGATTTTCTTGTTTTTTTTGGCTAGATCTTGAAGTATTTTGCTTGTCTAGAGTGTTTCTAGTGTTGTTTCTTTCTCACCAACACTAAAGGTGTCAAGATCTAAAGATTGAGCTTATAATATTGACCATAGTTGTGGTGCCTTGTGGCTGGCTGTTTGTTGTTACTTGTTTTTGACAATTGGTGGTGTTGTGTTGTGTTTTTGAAGAAGTTGTTGTTGAGTTGTTGAAGGTTGTTGTGGTGTTCATTAAGTTCTTCATCTTTTCTTACAACTTTAGACAACCAAAAAGTATGATATAAATTCAAGAGTTGAAGCTGAAAATTGTAAAGCATGTTGTGAGAAGCCTTGAACCCATCATTTCTTAGACTAAGCTTCTACTTTTCAGCAACTTTTTCTTATTTAAAGAACCTAGTGTTGTGTGACAAGATACCTTTTCTTATTTCAAGAACCTTGTGTTGTGGGACAAGTACTTTTTCTTATTTCAAGAACCTAGTGTTGTGGGACAAGGTACTATTCTTATTTCAAGATTTATGTTTTCCCTCCAAGACTAATTGTCATCCTTTCCAAATTGTGTAAAGATTTAAATTTTAGAATTGGTGCTTAAATTGTGTGGGATCAAGACCAATTGCATGCTGCCACATCACCCATTTGCTACTGTTCACGTCACCCATTGGCTACTGTTCACGTCATTAATAAGCTCAAATTTAGTTTTTCTAGTTTCTAATTGTTGATTCTTAGTTTCATTACTTGGTTCTAGAACTAATTAACATGCTAGTACACTCCTACTAGGTTGTCAATTAGTCCTTTTGAATTCTCTTGTTCGTGTCCACGTTTAGTTGGGTGCTTTTATTCATTTGAATACGTTGTAACTTCTTAACTCCAGTCCGTCGAGAATTCTTTGAGTTTCAGACAAGAATCCACTCCGGACAAGAGCTTTACTCATATCTTAAGGATTCACGATTACTAGCCAATCTTAAACATTTGTGGAGCTCAAGTGTGAGTGAACCGGGAGAGTGTGAGTGAGGAGAGGTTAAACGCTAACTTGTTTCCTGATTGCGTAGGTAACACATTGACATGGAAGGAAGCACATCCCAAAGTGGGGGTACTACTGAACAAGACACTATGAAGGCAACACTTGAGGCCATTACCAGAAGTTTAGAGAGGTTGAACACGGAAGTTGGGGCAATGAGGGGAGATTTGACTATGATAAGTGGGAGATTGGAGCAAGTGGAAAGTCAAAGGAGTGGATGGATGAGAGTTCCTTTGACTCTCCACTTGCTCCAATCTCCCACTTATCGTAGTCAAATCTCCCCTCATTGCCCCAACTTCCGTGTTCAACCTCTCTAAACTTCTAGTAATGGCCTCAAGTGTGGCCTTCATAGTGTCTTTTTCAATAGTACCCCCACTTTGGGATGTGCTTCCTTCCATGTCAAGGTGTTACCTACACAATCAGCAAACAAGTTAGCGTTAAACCTCTCCTCACTCACACTCTCTCGGTTCACTCACACTTGAGCTCCACAAATGTTGTAGATAGGCTAGTAACTGTGAATCCTTAAGATATGAGTAAAGCTCTTGTCCGGAGTGGATTCTTGTTTGAAACTCAAAGAATTCTCGACGGACTGGAGTTAAGAAGTTACAACGTATTCAAACGAATAAAAGCACCCAACTAAACGTGGACACGAACAAGAGAATTCAAAAGGACTAATTGACAACCTAGTAGGAGTGTACTAGCATGTTAATTAGTTCTAGAACCAAGTAATGAAACTAAGAATCAACAATTAGAAACTAGAAAACCTAAATTTGAGCTTATTAATGACGTGAACAGTAGCCAATGGGTGACGTGAACAGTAGCAATTGGGTGATGTGGCAGCATGCAATTGGTCTTGGTCCCACACAATTTAAGCACCAATTCTGAAATTTAAATCTTTACACAATTTGGAAAGGATGACAATTGGTCTTGGAGGGAAAACATAAATCTTGAAATAAGAAAAGTACCTTGTCCCACAACACTAGGTTCTCGAAATAAGAAAAAGGTAACACTAGGTTCTTGAAATAAGAAAAGGTAACACTAGGTTCTTGAAATAAGAAAAAAAGTTGCTGAAAAGTAGAAGCTTAGTCTAAGAAATGATGGGTTCAAGGCTTCTCACAACATGCTTTACAATTTTCAGCTTCAACTCTTGAATTTATATCACACTTTTTGGTTGTCTAAAGTTGTAAGAAAAGATGAAGAACTTGATGAACACCACAGAAACCTTCAAGAACTCAACAACAACTTCTTCAAAAACACAACACAACACCACCAATTGTCAACAACAAGTAACAACAAACAGCCAGCCACAAGGCACCACAGCTGTGGTCAATATTATAAGCTCAATCTTTAGATCTTGACACCTTTAGTGTTGGTGAGAAAGAAACCAACACTAGAAACACTCTATACAAGAAAAATACTACAAGATCTAGCCAAAAAAAAACAAGAAAATCTCGGCCCATACAACAACACATCACAATTTTTGGCCAAGAAAGAACACAAAGGTAGCAGATTTGACTATTTCTGAAATTTTCAGATTTCAGTTTTTTTTTTTTTTGTAGTTTTCAAGTCTCAAGCCCAAGATTGATCTTGTTAGAACAAAATCAAAGATGGCTTTGATACCAAATGATACACTACTAACTTGGAGCGTATCAAATCTGCCACAAAATCAGTCCAAACACACTACAATTCCGAGAGCTTGAAGATAACAACTCCAATATGTGAAGACAACAACAATCACGAAATTTTGGAGAAATACCAACACCAAAACAGTAGCTACACAAGGAGAACAAGAAGATAACAATACCATTAAACAATGGTTCAACAACACAAACGATAGATTACAAGAGTACAATGTTAACAACAAGAACAACAAATGGTAGTAACTATAGTGAATCGAAAATCAGCCCCACACGGCTTCACTAAGTTACTACAAAGTTTCAAGAGTACAAAATGAAAGATAGTAACTTGACACAAAGATATCTTAGAATCTATGAACCCTAACTTGAAGATAGGACCCTAAGACCAAAAGATTTCAGTACCAAGTTCTTACTTAGACCAAGAGGAACTCATGAACCTCAAGATCTCAAGTTTCTAGCCAAGAAACAACACAAGTGTAACTACACTTGTTGGACAGATTTCAGGTTCTACTCTCAAGAACAAGAGAGAGAGAAATATTCAATGTTACAAGACTTGTTGTTGTGAAATATGAAGAATGAACTAAGTGCTGAAAATAACCCTAATAGCATATATTTATATTACACACAAAATGAAGGAAAAATGACCTTCCTACCCTTCAGTCATGGGGTGACCTTAGAGTGTAGTTTATTATACTTCAAGGTTCATTTTCACACTTAAAAATGTTGAAGCTCTTTGTCGGATCAAGTACCAACTCACACGCAGCCATTTGCATGAATATGGCTTGTAGTTTTTGTAACTCCCGAGCTTGGCTTCGGGTGAATGGTCGAGAACGTATTGGACAGTTTTGTACACCCGTATCATCCTCTCCATCTTGAGAGGAATTTGACCTCAATTCAGCATTTGGTCATCCTCAACCGCATCCACTAGAGAAAGATCACACACGTTGAAAGTGTTGTGCACTTGGTATTCCGGGGGAAGAGCAATCTTATAGGCATTATCATTGATCCGTTCAAGTACTTGGAATGGACCATCGCCTCTTGGCATCAATTTGGACTTTCTTTGAGACGGAAACCTATCCTTTCTAAGGTGAACCCACACCCAATCTCCCGGTTCAAGAATGAGTTTCTTTCTCCCCTTGTTGACTCTCCTTGCAATGTCTTGATTTTTCTTCTCAAGTCGAAGCCGCACCTTCTCATGTAACTTTTTCATCGAATCTGCCCGCTTGCTTCCATCTATGCTAATCATAACATCACTAGGCAAAGGATTTAAATCCAAAGGGGTAAGGGGGTTGAGGCCATATATGCACTCAAAGGGAGTCATTCCCGTACTTGAGTGTATGACACGATTATATGCAAACTCAATCAATGATAGGTGTTCCTCCCAAGAAGTCAATTTTCCTTTTACCATGGAACGTAGCATAGCACCCAAAGTCCTATTTACTACTTCCATTTGACCATCAGTTTGTGGATGGCAAGATGTAGAGAATAACAACTTGGTTCCAAGCCTACCCCACATGGATTTCCAAAAGTGACTTAGGAACTTAGAGTCCCTATCAAACACAATGGTCCTCGGAACACCATGCAACTTGACAACATTATCAACAAACAAAGAGGCCACACTAGGTGCATCATCACATTTAAAGCAAGGAATAAAGTGTGCCATCTTAGAAAATCGATCGACCACAACAAAGATACTGTCCCGACCTCGTCTAGTCCTAGGCAACCCTAACACGAAATCCATAGATATGTCAAGCCAAGGGCGTAAAGGGGTGGGAAGTGGGGTGTACAACCCATGAGGTAGGAGCCGCGATTTGGCTCCTTTGCAATCTATGCATTGGCCACAAATCTTGGCCACATCCTTGTGCATTTTTGGCCAATAGAATTGCTCCTCCAATATTCCAAGGGTCTTTTCGATCCCAAAGTGACCCATTAGACTGCCATTGTGTGCTTCCCTCACAAATAACTCTCTCCAAGAACTGGAGGGTACACACAATCATCTACCTTTAAACAAGTATCCATCAAACTTGGCATAAGGATTTGAACCCCTAGACGAATCCCACTTGTCCCTACCCATTTCTTCACATTCCCTAAAGATAGGAGCAAAGTGAGGGTCCTCGGGATATAATTCTTTCAAACTCTCAAAACCAATTAATTTAGAAGATAATGTTGATACAAGAACATGTTTTTTAGTCAAAGCATCGGCTACTACGTTGTCCTTACCCTTTTTGTATTGAATAACATAAGGGAAGGTTTCAAGAAACTCAATCCATTTTGCATGCCGCTTGTTAAGCTTGTCTTGTGCCCGAAGATGCTTCAAGGATTCATGGTCCGTTCAGATCACAAACTCCTTTGGCCACAAATAGTGCTTCCAAGTGGCCAAAGCTCGAATCAAGGCATATAACTCTAGATCGTACGTGGAGTAGTTTAGAGTTGCTCCTTTGAGCTTTTCACTAAAATAAGTAATGGGTTTTAAATCTTGCATCAAAACAGCCCCTATGCCCACTTTACTAGCATCGCACTCAACTTCGAATATCTTATCAAAGTTGGGCAATTGTAATAAAGGTGCGGAAACGAGCATAGCTTTCAAGGTTTCAAAAGCCTTAGCTTGCTCTTCACCCCACTTGAAGGGTTGGTCTTTTCGAATGACCGCGGTCTAAGGAGAAGCTATGGTGCTGAATCCTTTGACAAACCTTCTATAAAAACTAGCTAACCCGTGAAAGCTTCTTACTTCGCTAATGGTTTGCGGGGTTGGCCAATTTTTGATAGCATCTATCTTGGATTCATCCACTTCGACCCCTCTTGAACTAACAACAAAACCCAAGAAACAACTTCATTAACACCAAAAGAGCACTTCTCAAGATTTGCATACAACCTTTCCTTTCTAAGGACATCAAACACACATTGTAAATGCATCACATGCTCATCAATTGACTTACTATAGACCAAGACATCATCAAAGTAAACAACAACAAACTTTCCAATAAATGGCTTCATCACATGATTCATTAGCCTCATGAAAGTACTTGGAGCATTTGTTAGGCCGAATGGCATAACCATCCATTCATAGAGACCAAATTTAGTCTTGAAGGCGGTTTTCCATTCATCACCGGGTTGCATTCTTATTTGATGATAGCCACTCCTTAAATCAATCTTGGAAAATAAACACGAACCATTCAATTCATCAAGCATATCATCTAACCTAGGGATGGGGTGACGATATTTTACCGTAATCTTATTGATGGCTCGACAGTCCACACACATAAGCCATGTTCCGTCTTTCTTAGGCACCAGTAGCACAGGAACCGCGCACGGACTCATGCTCTCCTTGATATACCCTTTGTTGAGGAGTTCCTCAACTTGATGCTGCAATTCTTTGGTGTTCGTAGGGTTGCTTCTGTAAGCCGGCTTATTTGGCAATTGTGAGCCCGACACAAAGTCAATTTGATGCTCAATTCCCCGAAGTGGGGGCAATCCTTGAGGAAGTTCTTTGGGAAATACATCTTCATAATCCTGCAACACACAAGAAATCAAAGGAGAAATAGAAGAATTAGTGGGGTTAGTATTAAAACAATGAGCCAAAAGAATCATAGGCATGTCCACATCATAATCCAAGAAGAGTTCCTTCTTTCTTGCCAACATCACCATGTTTTCTTGCCCATTTGATGTTGAGGCAGTCCCGGAAATCCCTACTGCCACACCCACGGTTTTCCCCTCCTTTTCACCATTTTCAGGTTTCTTTCCCTTCTCCTTCAACTCTCTCATCTTTTGATGTAATTCATTCACTTGTGATGGTAAAAGAGGATAAAGAGTGACCTTTCGACCATCCTTCTCAAGTGAATATCGGTTGGTCCTCCCATCATGTTTGGTAGACCTATCATATTGCCAAGGTCTACCTAACAACAAATGACATACTTTCATTGGTATCACATCACAAAGCACTTCATCTTGGTAGTTCCCTACCTTAAACCGTATCACACATTGCCTTATGACCTTCAATTCACCGCATTCATTCAACCATTGCAACTTGTAAGGGCTAGTATGAAGTGTAGTTGGTAATTTTAGAAAGTTCACCATAGCGACACTAACGACATTCGCACAACTACCACTATCAATCACCAAAGTGCACACATTCCCCTTTACAAGGCATTTAGTATGGAATAGATTTTCCCTTTGGCTAGGGTCGTCTATTGCCTTACTAATCATAGCGCGTCTAACTACAAAGTTTGGAATAACACACTCTCCTTCTTGTGGGTAAATAACTTCACCATTTTCATCATCATCATCAAGTGGCCTATTTCCAGTTTTCTCTCCATCTTGAGGCTCGGCCTCATCCTCCTCTTTTTCAAGACCCACCTCCTCACCAAGGTAATACAATCTCCCTTCCCGTAGTATCATGTTGCGTCGATTTGGACATTCATTGGATTTATGTCCCCAACCTTGGCACTTGAAACATTGGAATCCTTTTGGGTTTGGATACTTGTGAACTTCTTGTTTTAGAGGAATTTTGTGGACTGTTTTGGGCTCGGGCAGCCTTGTAGTGGCGGGTTGGTCCTTGTCTTTGGGCCAACCAGAAGAGGATTGAACCACGTCCTTGCTTCTAGGCCAACTCGAGATGGATTGTCCCCTTGCCTTGAGCGACGACCTTTCTTTAAGCTCCCTTTTAATCTCAAGAGCCGCTTGGAAAATACCTTCAACGGTATCAAATTTGTGAAGTGTCAAATGAGTGAAGATCTCTTTGTTCAACCCACACTTGAACCAGATGAAGTCATGACTGATTTGTTCCCCACGATGATCAAGCTTCAATATGAGTTGTTGAAACTCATCATAATATGCCATCACACTTTTATTGCCTTGACACAAGTTGTATAATCTAGCAAGTAATTCATAGCGATAACTCTCGGGAAGGTACCGTTGCCTCATCAAGTACCTTAACCGAAACCAAGGTTGTGGCTGACCATCAACTAATTCATCACCAAAACGCTTGACATACTCCCACCAAGTGTTGGCATAACCCTCAAAATGAATAGCATAACAACTTTTCTTTTCTTCCGAGATATCATTAACTTGAAAAACTTTGTTACAAGCTGATTCCCATGCTAAGTAGGCCTCGCGGTCACTTTCACCCTTAAAGATAGGTAAGCTCAATTTGATGGTATTGATGCCTACGTCTCTTTCTTGGTGTCGATTTCCCCTTTCTCCATACCCTCGGTACCTCCTTGGATCAACACGGCCCCTTCTTAGCTCCTCCTCTCTCATGTAAGCATCATCAAAGGCTCCATATCCATCATACTCCTCTCTACCATGTTCCTCAAAGTGAGCTTGTCAGTTTTGGTGATTTGGAATCTGATTTGGAGGCATTGGGATTTGTGGAGGTGGTGGTCTTTGATTTGGTGGAGTTTGGTAAGTTACATTCATATTTTGTGGAGGTAATGGATGTCTACATCCTTCTTGTGGAATTGGAGGAGTTTGGGAATGGCGTGGTCTATTCGCTTCTTGGTTTAGAGGGAAAGTAGTGGTATGATTTGTGGCATTTAGTGGGACTAGAGGTGGATTCATTATTTGGTGCAATGTTTCTGGTGAGATAGTTGTGGATGAAGTTCTTTCATGCCCACTTGAAGGAATATGATGAGGAGTGGATGGATGAGAGTTCCTTTGACTCTTCACTTGCTCCAATCTCCCACTTATCGTAGTCAAATCTCCCCTCATTGCCCCAACTTCCATGTTCAACCTCTCTAAACTTCTAGTATTGGCCTCAAGTGTGGCCTTCATAGTGTCTTTTTCAGTAGTACCCCCACTCTGGGATGTGCTTCCTTCCATGTCAAGGTGTTACCTACACAATCGGCAAACAAGTTAGCATTAAACCTCTCCTCACTCACACTCTCTCGGTTCACTCACACTTGAGCTCCACAAATGTTGTAGATTGGCTAGTAACTGTGAATCCTTAAGATATGAGTAAAGCTCTTGTCCGGAGTGGATTCTTGTTTGAAACTCAAAGAATTCTCGACGGACTGGAGTTAAGAAGTTACAACGTATTTAAACGAATAAAAGCACCCAACTAAACGTGGACACGAACAAGAGAATTCAAAAGGACTAATTGACAACCTAGTAGGAGTGTACTAGCATGTTAATTAGTTCTAGAACCAAGTAATGAAACTAAGAATCAACAATTAGAAACTAGAAAACCTAAATTTGAGCTTATTGGTCTTGGTCCCACACAATTTAAGCAACAATTCTGAAATTTAAATCTTTACACAATTTGGAAAGGATGACAATTGGTCTTGGAGGGAAAACATAAATCTTGAAATAAGAAAAGTACCTTGTCCCACAACACTAGGTTCTCGAAATAAGAAAAAGGTAACACTAGGTTCTTGAAATAAGAAAAGGTAACACTAGGTTCTTAAAATAAGAAAAAAAGTTGCTGAAAAGTAGAAGCTTAGTCTAAGAAATGATGGGTTCAAGGCTTCTCACAACATGCTTTACAATTTTCAGCTTCAACTCTTGAATTTATATCACACTTTTTGGTTGTCTAAAGTTGTAAGAAAAGATGAAGAACTTGATGAACACCACAGAAACCTTCAAGAACTCAACAACAACTTCTTCAAAAACACAACACAACACCACCAATTGTCAACAACAAGTAACAACAAACAGCCAGCCACAAGGCACCACAGCTGTGGTCAATATTATAAGCTCAATCTTTAGATCTTGACACCTTTAGTGTTGGTGAGAAAGAAACCAACACTAGAAACACTCTATACAAGAAAAATACTACAAGATCTAGCCAAAAAAAAACAAGAAAATCTCGGCCCATACAACAACACATCACAATTTTTGGCCATGAACAGCACAAAGGTAGCAGATTTGACTATTTCTGAAATTTTCAGATTTCAGTTTTTTTTTTTTTTTGTAGTTTTCAAGTCTCAAGCCCAAGATTGATCTTGTTAGACCAAAATCAAAGATGGATTTGATACCAAATGATACACTACTAACTTGGAGCGTATCAAATCTGCCACAAAATCAGTCCAAACACACTATAATTCCGAGAGCTTGAAGATAACAACTCCAATATGTGAAGACAACAACAATCACGAAAATTTGGAGAAATACCAACACCAAAACAGTAGCTACACAAGGAGAACAAGAAGATAACAATACCATTAAACAATGGTTCAACAACACAAGATGATAGATTACAAGAGTACAATGTTAACAACAAGAACAACAAATGGTAGTAACTATAGTGAATCGAAAATCAGCCCCACACGGCTTCACTAAGTTACTACAAAGTTTCAAGAGTACAAAATGAAAGATAGTAACTTGACACAAAGATATCTTAGAATCTATGAACCCTAACTTGAAGATAGGACCCTAAGACCAAAAGATTTCAGTACCAAGTTCTTACTTAGACCAAGAGGAACTCATGAACCTCAAGATATCAAGTTTCTAGCCAAGAAACAACACAAGTGTAACTACACTTGTTGGACAGATTTCAGGTTCTACTCTCAAGAACAAGAGAGAGAGAAATATTCAATGTTACAAGACTTGTTGTTGTGAAATATGAAGAATGAACTAAGTGCTGAAAATAACCCTAATAGCATCTATTTATATTACACACAAAATAAAGGAAAAATGACCTTCCTACCCTTCAGTCATGGGGTGACCTTAGAGTGTAGTTTATTATACTTCAAGGTTCATTTTCACACTTAAAAATGTTGAAGCTCTTTGGTGGATCAAGTACCAACTCACACGCAGCCATTTGCATGAATATGGCTTGTAGTTTTTGTAACTCCCGAGCTTGGCTTCGTGTGAATGGTCGAGAATGTATTGGACAGCTTTGTACACCCGTATCAGCTTGGAAACGGTGGATCTTGAGGTGAGTTGATTCCCTTGGCGGTCACCGTAAGAGTGTGGTTTTGATTATTATTTTCATTAGGGGTTTTTGAGTTTAATACAATCTTTAGTTCTTAATCTTGTAATAATCTTGGTCTCACTATCTATCCTTTACTTTTGTTGTTGTTATCTTGTGTAGTGGACTGTTTTGGGTCATTTATTGAATCCGAAACTTGTGTTATTGTTATTGATATTGTTCATCGCATTTTGTAGCTGTTTTGGTGTTGAAATACACCCTTGTATCTTGTATGCTTGCTGTTGGTAGCGAATCCGAGTGTGGTCTCCATCTTGGTCCTCGAATCCTTAAGATTAGTGGACTGATTTGGAGTGTGATTTCATGTTTCTGTTGTCATTCCCGTATCACAAAATACGGGATGTTACATAATGAGAGCTTCCCAAAGGAACAAATAGGATGCCATGATCCAAACCTAGGTGAAGGCCATGCCTCATATGAGCTAAAAGGTAACAATGCTATCTCCTACACTCCTATAAACTTAGAATGCCGTGATGTGGCTAGTAGTAGCCAAGTGGATGTAGTTGATGGTTTTCTTGGAGGAGAATTGCATGAGTCTTCCCTTTGTGATACTCTTGATGTTGTTATGTTGAATAAGGATCAAACTCTTGTTGTGAGTATGCAAGCACTAGTTGATCCTTTAGATGAAAAAATCAATTCTTTTCCTAAGAATGATTTGTGTCTATCTAGTGCTAGCACTTATAACTTGAATAAGGTTCCATTACCAAGTGATAAGAGTATTCACACACTAGTTGACCCTTGTGAAAACCAAGGTGAGTCTACATTGGTATGTGAGTTGCCAACAACTAGTGACGATGTGAATGATGATCAACCTACTAGGAATGTAGCCCACTACTTGAGCATATGTGTGGTGCATTTGATAAGTCTCGAGTTAGTAATGAAGTTGATGGAGTTGATCATGGGATTGGAGATGATTCTTTGAGAATGTTGTGTGATGAAAGCCATATTGATAGATTTGCTCAAAGAAACCAAGAAAAGGCACAATCGGGTGAAGGTAACCTTGAATTGCTTGAATATTTAGGAAACCCAAATTGTGATTCTTCTTGTGAATATGTTTTTGTGTGTGATACCTGTGCTTCTCATGGTGATTTATATCTATGTGGGGATTACTCTCTTAAAATAAAATGTGGTGCATGCTTAGAAATTCCATCTATTTCTTCTTTGTGTGTTTCCTATGTTGAGCATCCTAGTGGTGATGAACTTGGAACTAGTGAGTACTTCCATAAGGGCACCATAGTTGAAGTTGATTTGTGTGACACCTTTCTCTACTCTCTATTTGCCTTTAATGATGTGTATGCTATTGTAGAGAGTATGTCTTTTAGATTGGGTGAAGCCTATGGGGAAAAAGAGTGTTGTCTAGATCGATGTCTAAGGCCACTCTTTCCATTTGACCCCGGTGCAAAATGTGGATATGATGATGTTGGCACAAATAATAGCCTAAATACTACCAAACACACGAAATTGGCTACTAAGATGCAAATTCCAGCAACCAAACAAAGAGAAAACAACACATAGAATGGAGATAAAGAAGAAGATTACTTGAAATTGAAAGATAGATAGAAAGACCCTTACCCTTATTAAGTTATTAGAACTAGAAGATGTTTCAAATCTTCAAACACACTTCACAAACAAGAGTTCAAACCTTCCTCTTAGGTGACCCAAAGGAAACACTCTTTCTCAAACCACCTTTCTTGACAAATTATCCAAAACAAGTGAAACCCTAACTTCAAATGTTCTTGGACCACTTTCGGATTCTAAGAGCTAAAACTAGAGACTAAAAACTACAATATAAGAGTAATATCCAATTTCATCAAAGTCTAATGAAAAGAGAAGCAAAATGGTCTATATATACTATTATATGTGATACAAGAATAATGGCCACCTTAGCTTTCGACGACATCATTCAAAGTCACTATGCGAAGAATCAAGCTTTGGTCACATGGAGGGCACGGGATCATACTTGGAGGGGACGTTTTGAGCCTACCATTGATCAAACCCGAGTGTGGAAGATTGCTTGGAGCCTTGAAGACTTAAGGAATCTCGGGTTTGGACCACCTTTGTTGGTTCACGGTTTTGGTGCCCTTTATGAAGGGAATTTTGGTCACTTAGCCTTAAGGGCATTCTGGACAATTCATATTATTTTCCAACACACCAAGGCCACCCTTGGTCATTAAGGGTAGTGTAGTCTTTTTTTCCTTCTTTTGTAATATACTATAAGTAGGATTTTTTTAGGTCTTCTCTCATTAGTTTTATGAAAGATTGAAACATTAAAAATCCTCTCTCTTGAGAGTAGAACACTTAGTCTTAGTTAGGGCTTGAAAAAGCTAGTATTGATCTTTGCTTGGAAACGGTGGATCTTGAGGTGAGTTGATTCCTTGTCAGTCACCGTAAGAGTGTGATTTTGATTAATACATTCATTAGGAGTTTTTGAGTTTAATACACTCTTTAGTTCTTAATCTTGTAATAATCTTGGTCTCACTATCTATCCTTTACTTTTGTTGTTGTCAGCTTGTGTAATGGACTGTTTTGGGTCCTTTATTGAATCCAAAACTTGTATTATTGGTATTCATATTGTTCCTCACGTTTTGTAGATTTTTTTGGTGTTATATATACCATTGTATCTTGTATTCTTCTTGTTGATAGCAAATCCGAGAGCGGCCTCCATCTTGGTCCTCGGATCCTTAAGATTGGAGACTGATTTGGAGTGTGTTTTGTGCCTTCCGTTGTCTTTCTCGTATTATTTGGTATCATAGCATGTCTTGATCTTATTCTCACAAGATCAATCTTGAGATTGTTATTTAAAAAGTAAAAAAAAAATGTTTAAAAAAAAAGTTAAAATCTGAAAATTTCAGAAAAATAGCAATCTGTCCATTTTGTGTTCTTGGCTGAAAATTTTGTTATTGGTGTGTATTGTCCAATATTTTTAATTGTCTTTGTTGTCTCTAAGTGTTAGTTTTGTTCCTCACTAACACGTTGAGTCTATATCTTAGATTTGAGCTTGAAATGTTGATGTTGTTAATGTGAACAAAGTGTGGCCGATTCTTGTTGGTATTGTTATTGCGGGTTCGAGACTTGAACGTGTGATGTGTTGTTGGTTTAAGTTTTGAACGTGTATTGTGGAGATTGTGCTGTGGAATTTAAGCTTGGGAAGTTGTTGTTGTTGTTTGGGAGGTCCAACTTGAACCTTAGAACTTCAAGACTCAAAGTTTGTGTTCTTGGTGTTCTTCACCATCTCCGTATATTGTTGAAAAAAAAGTGGTTGTTGATACCAAATGATACAAAATCAAACCAACAACACCAAGAACTACAAGTAGGTTCGGATTTCAGTCCAACAACACAAGAACAACAAGTTTAATTTTCAGTTTTTCAGCTCAACAACACAAGAACAACAAGATGAACAACAATGCTAGTGAATCGAAAAGAGCCCCACACGGCTTCACTAGACTTGAAGATAACAAAATCAACAACAACAACAAGATAAGGAAAGATAGATAACTTGACATATAACATTCAAGAAACTAAGAACCCTAACATCAAGAGAGGACCCTAAGTCTAATGAATATAAACACCAAGTTCTTACGAGGACCAAGAGGCACTCAACGACCTCAAAACCCTTGTTTCTAGCCAAAGAGACAACACAAGTATCCCTCTACTTGTGAGATAGTAGTGGCGGCTTCCAAGAGTGGAAGAGAGAGAGAAAAGTTTAGTGTTTTAGGTTTACAAAATCAGATTTCAAAAACTAAGGAATAGCTCTCTAATATGTTCTATTTATACTACAACAAAAAGGATAAAATGACCCATCCGCCCTTGCTTCTTGTGCCAACCTTGAAGAGTAGTTTATTACACATTAAGACCTCTCTTCACACATAAAAGCGTTTAGGTCCTTGGTTGGTTCAATCACCAACTCACACACGGCCATTTGCATGAACAAAGCTTGGAGTTTTTGTAATTCCCGAGCTTGGCTTCATGTGAAAGGCCGTGTACCTGTGGAGGCTGCCCCAACCGTATCATCTTAGAAGTTGAAAAAAAAGAGTGTGTATTGTGTTAGTCTTGCAAGACATAGATCCAAGTTTCAAGGTGTAGTACTTGTGACTCAGACTTTTCCTACACACTAAAGACTTTACTGTAACATCCCGTATTTTGCTTGTACTTATTCTAATTATATGGAATCTGGTATTGTCTTATAGGATAGGTAACGGGTGAGGTTTGTTATGCAAGTATTAATGGCATAGATAGAATTATATATTCTGCCCGTGCAGTTTTTATGTGATGCGACCAAGTTAACGTCGATACAACTATTTAAACTTGGGATAGTAAGCTAGTATTTGAATCGGAAGTTTAAAGTGACCAAGTGTGTATAAGTTTAAGGTTAGATTAAAGGGATTAGGAGCTGAAAAGGGAACAAAATATTGAGGTGCTTGCTAGACTTAATTAAGCTAGTAGGTGAGTCACCTACTTGAATTATTTGGACCAAATTAATGGACGTCTATGGACCATATTTGGGCCTATACTAATGTAATGTACTCATTTGGGATCAAATTGAATAGAAGAGAAATAAAATGGGTATATGGCCCAACACACACAATCTGCCAAGGCCCAAATATAATTGAGCCGAACAAGAAATTAAGAAAGTAGGTGCATCACCTACTTTGAAGTTTCAGCAAGCTTGGACCCTTAAGTAGGTGCATCACCTACTTGGGCTAATTTGTGGCTGAAAATGAGGTCAATAAGAAAGGTTCTAGAGGGCCCAATATAAGCTCGATATTGCTGGCAATTCTATTCATTTTAAACACAATTTCACCCTTTTAAACTTCAGTTTTCTCTCTTTCTTAACAAAGGTTAAGAACAGCAGCCCTAAAACTCCTTTTAGGGTTCTTGAATAAACCCTCACTTTTGCCGCCCAAGGTAAGTGAAAACCCTTTAGTTTTTGTTTAATTATCTCATGGAAGATTATGAAAAGATGTTATAAGTTCTTAATTATAAATATATGGTAGAATATAGAACAAGCAATCTGTTCACTTTTCTTTGGTATTAAAGAACTTCTCTTTTCTTCTTTGGTTTAAAGTGTGAGGGAAAGTTCAAGTTCTTGAAGAGTTCAATTAAAGGAATAAGTTGCAGAATTGAGGTAAGGTGACTGCTCCATTTTGTTCTCCTTGTATATGAATTTGAAAGAGAGTTATGGATGTGTTGTTATTGAGAACTCAAGAGATGATGAGTTCAATAATGGGTTGCTACAATAAGAGTGATTTGGGACTGTTTTGTATGTTCATGTTATGGGCTGCCATGTTGATGTTGGAGAAGAGTGTGATTAGTTTGTAATGAAATATAGAAGAAAGATGTGGTGGTACACCACCGAACTAATTGTTGCCCTTGCTTACTGCCCAATGTGTTTTTGTGTGTTGTTTGGAGAGTGTAATGAAGCTGAGGTAGTTTCAGTGATCTTATAAGGACATGTATGGTATGTGTGTGTAATTGGAGGAGAAAAGGGTTAAGATAATGCCCTTGACTGACAGATTACGTGTTTACTGCCCGGTTACTATTTTGGTGAAGTTAAGTAGCCTAAATGTGTTGGTTGGTTGCTAATACGAGTTTACCATATATTCTATTGTAGATAAGTAATATAAAAGGCGAGAAGTCAAGTCAGGTTAGTTTCGGAGCTATATAACCAGGTATGTAAGGCCTCCTCCATTTTGTACTCTTTGGCATGAAATCGAACATTTGTTCCACCAAATAAGTTTCCAAGGTTGTCCTGTAACAAGTGACACATAATAGTAGCGTATTATATACCAAGAATCCAACGACCTTGTCCCCACTCTTTAACATATCAAAACACCTCAATACGTGTTTATTATTAAACCTGCACATCTATCTTCATTTGAAAATTTTAGAAGTTTTCCATTTACTCAATTAAGACCCATGTGTTATTTTAATCTCCTAAACACTTCATTGGTGTGCCAACAACTCTCTACTTCATTTATGTTGCATTAAGTGCCTATTTACATGTCTCTTAGTGGCAGGTTATTATTTCAAGGTACCATAATGTTATGACCACCAAAGTAACAATCTCAAAGGCTAAATAAACTAAGTAACGTAAATCTGTAAAAGGAGTGGCAGCTCAGGGGTATAAGCCTAGCATGGGTCGATCTCGATACCTTGATATGTGGGTGGCAGCTCAGGGGCATAAGCCTAGCATGGGTCAATCCCAATCTTTATATGTAGGTGGCAGCTCAGGGGCATAAGCCATGGGCCGATCCTAATTTATCTATTTACCACTGATCAGCTGGTCATTTGCATTACATATGGCTTACAAAGATTATGAAGTAAGAAAGGTAAAAATGAAGAAAGGAACGTAATATATCTAGTCCCACAAATATGTATATAAAGGTGGTCTACTAGTACTACTTATACACTTGTATTTGATTTCTATTGAGCTCTTGTATCGTGTGTTGTTACCTTCAGCCTTACATATTCAGTACATATTTTCGTACTGACGTCCCTCACGGGGACCTGCATTTCATGCTGCAGGCACAGGTACTTCAGCTCATACACCCCACCCGTAGGAACCTAGGCTATTCCGTGCATATTGGTGAGCTTCAGGTTCATTCGGGGCTTTTCGAGTCTGTTCCATATGTTTTGGTGTTGTGCAGTAGGTTAAGAGTAGGACGGGGGAGGGGGGTTTGTCCCGACCCTAACTAAGTCTATGTATTTTTTAGAGGCTTTGTAAACTAATGTAAAGTTATGGTAGTGTCTTGTTTGTAGACATGGTGGCCCCAACGGCCAAGTGTTGTATATATCATTTTGTGCTTACATGTGTAATTATTTTCATTGATACATAATATCATGTTTGTCAGAACATTTGGTTGTCATAGTTACATGCATGGGAAGTACAACGTTATGAATTGGTTCTCTCGGGCCTTTATGGATACGGGTGCCTGTCCGCCCCAATAAGATTGAGGCGTGACATTTAAATCACTTCTTAACCACTTTTCCATGAAACAAGGGTCCATGTTTTAAGGAGAAGTACAAGAAAAAGTCGAGTCTTGAAAATTGAAAAAGGCTCCAAGACTTATTTTCCCTCCTAAAACAAATTCCACCAATCTAAATTAATTTTTGACCAGGACTTGAACCTTTGAGAATAACCACTTGATAAAACCGACCCAATACGTGGCTGCCACGTCATCACTTCTACTGTTCACGCAATATTTTTGAGCTCAAATTTTAGATTCTTAGTTTCATCTTATTGTTTCATTAGTTTCATGTCTTGATTCTAGAATTAATTAACAACTAGTAATCACCTACTTAGTTATAGATTAATTATTGAATTCGCTTCTTCGTATCTTCGTTATTTGTGTGCTTTTCTCATTTTTAACTCGTAGTAACTTCTTTGTTTCAAGTTCGTAAGTAAATTTTGTTTTTTTTCTTGAGTCGATCAAGCAAGAATCCATTCCTGCCACCAAGTAAAATTGACATCTTATTGACTACCGGAGTATAAGCAACTTTCAATATTCGCCGCTCCAATTGTGAGGATCACAAAAGTGAGTGAATACGAGTGTTTGTGAGGAGCTTTTACTACTAATCTTGTTTGTTCATTTTGTAGGTTCAAAAGGTGATATAAGGGGAATATGTCTTCGATAGCTGGGGATTATTGTGACTATAATATGGAAGACTATGGTTATAGTGAGGGGTTTTATGGCTATGAAGTTGAGGAAGATTGCGGAGACTATGAAAATAGTCATGATTGAAACTTGGGCAGATTTGAAAGTTACTGTTTTGAGGGAGAAAATGAGGTGAATGAATTGCCTAGTGCTTATGGTGACTTTGGAGATGATGTAGGACATCGTGATGGATCTTATGATGACGTTGGGGAATGTGAGAAATCCTACACTTCTCACTCCAAACCTAGATTTGGTGTTAGCTATAACCCTTTCGTTCACAAAGCTTATGAGAGTTATGATGAGAGTACATGTGAGGAGTTTGAAGATTCATATTCTCCACCTTGTAGTACTTCTTATCAAGATCGATATAGTGTGAATAACTATACTAGCTCTAGTGGAGGTTGTTCAATTAGAAGAAGAGGATATGCATCTCCAAAACCGAGGAGTACTCGTGTCCTTTACAATGTTGATCCAAGAAGGAGTGTACACTCCGGAAAGGTGACCATTTGTGGGATACCGGGCTTCCTCATTGTGTTAAATGATAGGTACTATAGAAACTACATCGTTCCATCCATGGTTGACTACTTGGGGTTGTTTTGCGAGCCTTTACTCGTTCCATACTTCTTAGACGGGGTTAAGGTTACTGAGAGGGTCAAAGTTGTCTTCTCCCAATTTGAGTACCATGAGGAGGTGTGGTGTGATATTCTTCCATTGACATATGGTCATGTATGCTTAGGTGTCAATTGGTTTGCACAATATAGAGTTCCAAATGTGCAAAATTAGCCTAATGTTGTTAGAGACCGGTGGGGAAATCACCTCATGACATACATGCTGCCCGAGCTGCAAAGAGAAGTGAATACTTACTCCAATCTAAATGCTTATGAGAGAAAAAAGATTGAGAGGAATAAAGGTGTGCAAGGTGGTAATCCGAGAGTGGAAAAATGATATGGGACAAATGGCCATCTTATCTTTTGATGACATCTTTGGAGGCCAACATATTGAGGCTCAAGACTTGGTCACCTCGAGAATACAAGAACAGGCATGGAGGACCCATTTTGAGCATAACTTAAAGCAATCTCGCGTGTGGAAGATTGCTTGGAGCATTTAAGATTGAGGACTCACGGTTTTGGACCTTAATTAAGGGAATTTTGGACATTACACATGGTGTATTTACACACCATGGCCGCACCTATCATTAAGGGCAAAGTGGTCTTTTTGTCATCTTTTGTAATACACTATAAATAGGTCATTTTAGCTCATTTCTTGGCAGATTTTGAATGATGAAGAATTGAAAGACATATTTTCTCTGTTTTGAGAGTGTAACACCCTTAGTTGTAGGGCTTGGAAAAGCCAATATTGATCTTTGCTTGGAAACGGTAGATCTTTAGGTGAGTTTATTCCCTTGGTGGTCGGCGTGAGAGTGTGGTTTTGATTGTTACATTCATTAGGGGTTAGTGTTGAAATACACTTGGTTCTTAATCTTGTAATAATCTTGGTCTCACTATCTATCCTTATTTTCTATGCAATTTCCCTTGTGTTTGTGTTGAATCTGTGACTTGTTTCATCTTGTGTCATTGTTGCTGTTTTGGTGTTAAAATACACCTTGTGTCTTGTAATCCTTGTGTTGTTATTGTTGGCCGAAAGTTGCTCTCAAAGGGGTCCTCAAGTTCTAGTTGATTTGTGGACTGTTTTGAGTAGTTTTTGAGCCTTCTCTTGTCTTTTCTGTATCATTTGGTATCAGAGATAGTTTGATTTTGTTCCTGCAAGATCAATCTTGGGCTTGAGACCTTGAAAACTACAAAAAAAAAAAAACTGAAATCTGAAAATTCCAGAAACAGTCAAATCTGCCACCTTTGTGTTCTTGGCCGAAAATTGTGTTCTTGTTGTGTCTTGGCCAAGATTTGTTTGTTGTGTGACTATATCTAGTAGTTTTTTTGTTTGTTTTGTTGTTTCTAGTGTTAGTTTTTGATACACTACTAACTTGGAGCGTATCAAATCTGCCACAAAATCAGTCCAAACACACTACAATTCCGAGAGCTTGAAGATAACAACTCCAATATGTGAAGACAACAACAATCACGAAATTTTGAAGAAATACCAATACCAAAACAGTAGCTACACAAGGAGAACAAGAAGATAACAATAACATTAAACAATGGTTCAACAACACAAGATGATAGATTACAAGAGTACAATGTTAACAACAAGAACAACAAATGGTAGTAACTATAGTGAATCGAAAATCAGCCCCACACGGCTTCACTAAGTTACTACAAAGTTTCAAGAGTACAAAATGAAAGATAGTAACTTGACACAAAGATATCTTAGAATCTATGAACCCTAACTTGAAGATAGGACCCTAAGACCAAAAGATTTCAGTACCAAGTTCTTACTTAGACCAAGAGGAACTCATGAACCTCAAGATCTCAAGTTTCTAGCCAAGAAACAACACAAGTGTAACTACACTTGTTGGACAGATTTCAGGTTCTACTCTCAAGAACAAGAGAGAGAGAAATATTCAATGTTACAAGACTTGTTGTTGTGAAATATGAAGAATGAACTAAGTGCTGAAAATAACCCTAATAGCATCTATTTATATTACACACAAAATGAAGGAAAAATGACCTTCCTACCCTTCAGTCATGGGGTGCCCTTAGAGTGTAGTTTATTACACTTCAAGGTTCATTTTCACACTTAAAAATGTTGAAGCTCTTTGGCGGATCAAGTACCAACTCACACGCTGATACGGTTAGGACAGCCACACGGCCTTTCACACGAAGCCAAGCTCGGGAATTACAAAAACTCCAAGCTTTGTTCATGCAAATGGCCGTGTGTGAGTTGGTGATTGAACCAACCAAGGACTTAAACGTTTTTATGTGTGAAGAGGGGACCTAATGTGTAATAAACTACTCTCCAAGGTTGGCACAAGAAGCAAGGGAGGATGAGTCATTTTACCCCTTTCCTTTTGTAGTATAAATAGAAGATGTGAGAGAGTTATTAGATAGTTTTTGAAATCTGATTTTTGTAACCTAAAATATCACAACATCTCCTCTCTCTCTTCCACTCTTGGAGCCGCCTCCAACATCTCACAAGTAGAGGAATACTTGTGTTGTATCTTTGGCTAGAAACAAGGGTTTTGAGGTCTTTGAGTGCCTCTTGGTCCTTGTAAGAACTTGGTGTTTACATTCACTAGACTTAGGGTCCTCTCTTGAGGTTAGGGTTCTTAGTATCTTGAATGTTATATGTCAAGTTATCTATCTTTTCTTTATCTTGTTGTTGTTGTTGTTGTTAATTTTGTTATCTTTAAAGACTAGTGAAGCCGTGTGGGGCTACTTTCGATTCACTAGCATTCTTGTTCATCTTGTTGCTCTCTTGTTGTGTGCTGAAAACTGAAAATTGAACTTGTTATTCTTGTGTTGTTGGACTGAAATCCGAACCTACTTGTAGCTCTTGGTGTTGTTGGTTTGATCTTGTATCATTTGGTATCAAAGCAAGACCGGTTGTGTTCCAACATAACCCATCTTGGGCTAGTTCACGGTCTAAACAAGCAATACCAAAGGGAAGTTCTGAAAAATCTGTCCATTAAAAGTTGAAAACCGAGAATGATGTTGCATGTCTAGATCTAGGTGTTATTTTGCTTGTTTAGTGAGTTTCTAGTGTTGGTTTCTTCTCACCAACACTAAGGTGTCTAGATCCGAAAGTTGAGCTTGAAAACTTGAACATTGAGTAGTGACTTGAAGTGGCCGAAGGTTGTATGTTGTTGATGAGCAAAAGAAAAATCGGTGGTTATGTGTTATGTGCTAAAGAAGTTGATGAAGCTTGTTGAGGTGTTCATCTTTTGAACTTGTTCATCTTGTTCATCTTGTTGTGTGCTCAAGTTGTAAGACAAGTTATAAAGTTGTTGTGAAAGACTTGCACCCCTCACCCTCTAGTCTTGTCAATCACTTTTCCCTAATTCAAGGAGCCTTGTTTTGTGGGATTGGTCAACCAAACACCACTTTCTTGAGTTTGAAAAGGTTGAAAGACTACAAGATTTTATTTTTTTCCCACCAAAACATTTTGCAAACTATAACAAGTTGTGTGAATATTAACACAAAACAAAAACAAAAAAAAAAGATAAGAGGAACGGGTGGAACCATTGCATGCTGCCACGTCACTATAAGCTCAACTTAGGATATTCTTTGGTTGCAAATTGTTGATCCTTGGTTTCCCTTAATTGGTCCTAGAACTAATTAACAAACTAGTACATTCCTACTAGGTTGTCAACTAGTTCCTTGAACCGTTTGTTCGTGTCAACGATTATTTGAGTGCTTTTATTCGTTTGAATGAGTTGCTGATTTTTGATTCTAGTCCGGCAAGAATTCTTTGAGTCTTCAAACAAGAATCCATTCCGGATAAGAGCTCACTCATACCTTGAAAATTTCACGGTTACTAGCCAATTATACAACACTTGTGGAACACGAACTTGTGGTGAACTAAAGCGGATAATATCTTGACAATGGAAGGAGCTACGTCTCATAATGCGGATACTAATGCCCTTGATTCTATGAGGGTCACTCTTGAGGCCGTTACCCGGACACTTGAAAGGTTGAATTCTGAATTTGGGGCCGTGAGAGGGGACTTGGCAGCCATAAAGGGGGAAGTGTCGACTATTAGTGGGAGATTAGAACAAGTGGAGAGTCAAAGGAACTCTCGTCCTTCTACTCCTCTACACGTATCTACCAATGGTCATGATAGGACCTCCTCCGCAACCATCACCCCCGTAACAGTCCACCAAATGCTAAATGCACCCCAAGCTCCACTAAATACCGCAAGTCAAACTACCTATTTTCCTCCAAACCGAGACTCCACTAGACCACTACATTTCCAAGCCCCTCCAATTCCACAAGAGGGATTTGGACGACAAGTACCTCCACTAAATCCGAACCTTCCATTCCAAGCTCCATTAACCCAAAGACCGCAAATTCCAAATCCTCCGACTCAAAACGGCCAAGGCCGACCAGCCCACTTTGAAGGATACGGTAGAGGGGAGTATGAAGGAGATGGAGTCTTTGATGATGCCTATATGAGGGAGGAGGAGTTAAGAGGGGGTCGAGGAGAACCTAGGAGATACCGGGGGTATGGAGATAGGGGAAACCGACACCAAGAGAGAGACGTAGGCATCAACACCATCAAGTTGAGCCTACCCATCTTTAAGGGTGAAAGTGATCCCGAGGCCTACTTAACTTGGGAATCGGCTTGTGACAAAGTTTTCCAAGTTAATGACATCTCGGACGAAAAGAAGAGTTGCTACGCTATAGCTCACCTCGAGGGCTATGCTAACACTTGGTGGGAGTATGTTAAACGATTTGGTAATGAATTAGTCGATGGGCAGCCACCACCTTGGTTTCGGTTGAGGTATTTGATGAGACAACGATACCTTCCCGAGAGATATCGTCATGAGTTGCTTGCTAGGTTATATGGCTTGCGGCAAGGGGGCAAGAGTGTGATGGCCTATTTTGACGAGTTCCAACAACTCATGTTGAAACTTGATCATCGTGGGGAGCAAATCAGTCATGACATCATCCGGTTCAAGTGTGGGTTGAACAAAGAGATCTCCACTCATTTGACCCTTCATCGGTTTGAAACCATCGACGGTATATTCCAAGCGGCCCTAGAGATTGAAAGGGAACTTAAGGAGAGATCATCCTTCAAGGCAAGGGTACAAGCTCCCTCGGGTTGGCCCAAAAACAAGGACCAACCCGCCCCTACGAAGCTGCCCGAGTCCAAAACAGTCCACTACGAGTCCAAAACAGTCCCTAAATTCCCACCGAAACCGGCGGCTCACAAATATCCCAACCCAAAGGGATTCCAATGCTTCAAGTGCCAAGGTTGGGGGCATAAGGCCAATGAATGTCCGAACCGGCGCAATGTGATCCTACGAGAAGGGAAAGTGTACTACCTTGGTGAGGAGGTGGTTTCCGAAAGGGGGGAGGATGAGGCCGAGCCTCAAGATGGAGAGGAAGCTGAAAATGGGCCGAATGATGATGAATTAGATGGTAGTGAAGATGCCTATCCACAAGAAGGGGAGTGTGTGGTTCCTAACTTTGTGGTTAGACGTGTCATGATTAGTAAGGCGATAGATGACCCGAGTCAAAGGGAAAATCTATTCCATACTAAATGTCTTGTAAAGGGGAGTGTGTGCACCTTGGTGATTGATAGTGGTAGTTGTACGAATGTTGCGAGCCAAGCTATGGTAAATTTCTTGAAGCTGCCAACTACACCACACACTAGTCCTTACAAGCTACAATGGTTGAACGATTGTGGTGAATTAAGGGTCGCAAGGCAATGTGTGATTCGGTTTAAGGTAGGAAACTACCACGATGAAGTGCTTTGTGACGTGATCCCAATGCAAGCATGTCACTTGTTGTTAGGTAGACCATGGCAATATGATAGGTCCACTAAACACGATGGGAGGTCCAACCGGTATACGCTTGAGAAGGATGGCCGAAAGGTCACACTTCACCCTCTTTCACCCTCCCAAGTACATGAGTGGCATCAAAAGATGAGAGAGTTAAAAGGAAAAGGAAAGGAAACCGGGAAAGGAGAAAAGGGGGGGGATGCCGTAGGTGAGGAAGTAGGGCCATCCGAATCTGTCCCAACAACAAAGGAGATGGAAAACGTAGTGATGTTGGCTAGGAGGAAAGAACTCTTCGTGGACCATGATGAAAACAAGCCGATGTTACTGTTGGCCCATTGTTTTAATACTAACCCCACTAATTCTTCCATTTCCCCTTTGATTTCTTGTGCGTTGCAGGAGTATGAAGATGTATTTCCTCAAGAACTTCCGCAAGGATTGCCCCCACTTCGGGGAATTGAGCACCAAATTGATTTGGTGCCGGGTTCACAACTTCCAAACAAACCGGCCTATAGGAGCAATCCCATGGACACTAAGGAGCTTGAGAGGCAAGTTGAGGAGCTTCTCAACAAGGGATACATCAAGGAAAGCATGAGTCCGTGTGCTGTTCCGGTGCTTTTGGTACCAAAGAAGGACGGAACTTGGCGCATGTGCGTCGATTGTAGAGCCATCAACAAAATCACTATAAGGTATCGTCATCCAATTCCTAGACTAGATGATATGTTAGATGAGCTCCACGGATCTTGTTTGTTTTCTAAAGTGGACCTTAGGAGCGGCTATCACCAAATTCGCATGCAACCCGGTGATGAGTGGAAGACCGCATTCAAGACCAAATTCGGTCTATATGAGTGGCTGGTCATGCCCTTCGGCCTTACCAATGCTCCTAGCACATTTATGAGGCTAATGAATCATGTAATGAAGCCTTATATTGGAAAGTTTGTGGTGGTTTACTTTGATGATGTGTTGGTGTATAGTAAATCTATTAATGATCATGTAATGCATTTGAGATGTGTGTTTGATGTGCTCCGAAAGGAGAAGCTGTATGCCAACATGGAGAAGTGTTCTTTTGGTGTTGATAAAGTTATATTCTTGGGTTTTGTCGTGAGCTCACGGGGTGTGGAAGTGGACGATTCCAAGATAGACTCTATCCGAAGTTGGCCGACCCCTAAAACTATTGGAGAAATCCGAAGTTTCCACGGGTTGGCAAGCTTTTATAGGAGGTTTGTCAAAGGATTTAGTTCCATAGCAGCCCCCTTGACCGAGGTAATTAGAAAGGACGGACCCTTTAAATGGGGTGATGAGCAAGCTAGGGCTTTTGAGGCCTTGAAAGCTACGCTCATCTCGGCGCCTTTATTGCAATTGCCCAATTTTGATAAGATGTTTGAAATAGAGTGTGATGCTAGTAAGGTTGGTATCGGGGCTGTTTTGATGCAAGAAGGTAAGCCCGTTGCTTATTTCAGTGAAAAGCTCAAAGGGGCAACTCTTAATTACTCAACTTATGATTTGGAGTTGTACGCCCTTGTTAGAGCTTTGGGAAATTGGCAACATTATTTGTGGCCTAAGGAGTTTGTGATACGAACGGATCATGAGTCGTTGAAACACCTTAAGAGCCAAGACAAGTTGAATAGGCGTCATGCTAAGTGGATTGAGTTCATCGAGACTTTCCCTTATGTAATTCATTACAAAAGGGGAAAGGAAAATGTTGTTGCCGATGCCTTGTCTAGGAAGCATGTGCTTGTTGCTACCTTGTCTTCGAAATTGATGGGTTTTGAGAGCTTGCGGTTGTTGTATCCCGAGGATCCTACCTTTGCTCCTATTTTTAGGGAATGCGAAGAGTGGGGAAGGGACCGTTGGCTCAAGGAGAATAACCATTCCTCCTACTCTCGGTTCGATGGGTATTTGTTCAAAGGGAGGAGGTTGTGTGTTCCTTCTAGTTCTTGGAGGGAATTATTTGTGAGGGAGGCCCATGACGGAGGCCTCATGGGTCACTTTGGGGTAGACAAGACCCTCGGAATCTTAGAGGAGAACTTCTATTGGCCCAAAATGCGCAAAGACGTCACTAAAATTTGTAGTCAATGCGTGGCCTGCCGGAGTGCGAAATCTCGTCTCTTACCCCAAGGATTATACACCCCACTCCCTACTCCCCTTAGGCCTTGGTTGGACATCTCGATGGATTTTGTTTTGGGGCTGCCAAGGACTAGAAAGGGCCGAGATAGCATTTTTGTTATTGTTGATAGATTCTCTAAAATGGCTCATTTTATTCCATGTACTAAAACCGAGGATGCTAGTAGTGTAGCTTCATTATTTGTTGAACATGTTGTCAAGCTTCACGGGGTACCGAGGACTATTGTGAGCGATAGGGACTCCAAGTTCCTAAGTCTCTTTTGGAAGTCCATGTGGGATCAATGACAACGCCTACAAGATTGACCTCCCACCGGAATATCAAGTGCACAACACTTTCAACGTTGGTGATCTCTCCCTCGTGGATGCGGTTGAAGATGACCAAATGCTGAATTTGAGGCCAAATTCCTCTCAAGATGGAGAGGATGATACGGTTAGGACAGCCACACGGCCTTTCACACGAAGCCAAGCTCGGGAATTACAAAAACTCCAAGCTTTGTTCATGCAAATGGCCGTGTGTGAGTTGGTGATTGAACCAACCAAGGACTTAAACGTTTTTATGTGTGAAGAGGGGACCTAATGTGTAATAAACTACTCTCCAAGGTTGGCACAAGAAGCAAGGGAGGATGAGTCATTTTACCCCTTTCCTTTTGTAGTATAAATAGAAGATGTGAGAGAGTTATTAGATAGTTTTTGAAATCTGATTTTTGTAACCTAAAATATCACAACATCTCCTCTCTCTCTTCCACTCTTGGAGCCGCCTCCAACATCTCACAAGTAGAGGAATACTTGTGTTGTATCTTTGGCTAGAAACAAGGGTTTTGAGGTCTTTGAGTGCCTCTTGGTCCTTGTAAGAACTTGGTGTTTACATTCACTAGACTTAGGGTCCTCTCTTGAGGTTAGGGTTCTTAGTATCTTGAATGTTATATGTCAAGTTATCTATCTTTTCTTTATCTTGTTGTTGTTGTTGTTGTTAATTTTGTTATCTTTAAAGACTAGTGAAGCCGTGTGGGGCTACTTTCGATTCACTAGCATTCTTGTTCATCTTGTTGCTCTCTTGTTGTGTGCTGAAAACTGAAAATTGAACTTGTTATTCTTGTGTTGTTGGACTGAAATCCGAACCTACTTGTAGCTCTTGGTGTTGTTGGTTTGATCTTGTATCACACGCAACCATTTGCATGAATATGGCTTGTAGTTTTTGTAACTCCCGAGCTTGGCTTCGTGTGAATGGTCGAGAACGTATTGGACAGATTTGTACACCCCGTATCATCCTCTCCATCTTGAGAGGAATTTGACCTCAAATTCAGCATTTGGTCATCCTCAACCGCATCCACTAGAGAAAGATCACACGCGTTGAAAGTGTTGTGCACTTGGTATTCCGGGGGAAGGTCAATCTTGTAGGCATTATCATTGATCCGCTCAAGTACTTGGAATGGACCATCGCCTCTTGGCATCAATTTGGACTTTCTTTAAGACGGAAACCTATCCTTTCTAAGGTGAACCCACACCCAATCTCCCGGTTCAAGAATGAGTTTCTTTCTCCCCTTGTTGACTCTCCTTGCAATGTCTTGATTTTTCTTCTCAAGTCGAAGCCGCACCTTCTCATGTAACTTTTTCATCGAATCTGCCCGCTTGCTTCCATCTAAGCTAATCATAACATCACTAGGCAAAGGAGTTAAATCCAAAGGGGTAAGGGGGTTGAGGCCATATATGCACTCAAAGGGAGTCATTCCCATACTTGAGTGTATGACACGGTTATATGCAAACTCAATCAATGGTAGGTATTCCTCCCAAGAAGTCAATTTTCCTTTTACCATGGAACGTAGCATAGCACCCAAAGTCCTATTTACTACTTCCGTTTGACCATCATGTAACATCCCGTATCTTGCTTGTACTTATTCTAATTATATGGAACCTGGTATGGTCATATGGTATAGGTAACGAATGAGATTTGTTATGCAATTATTAATGGTGTAGATGGAATTATAGAGGCTGCCCGTATAGTTTAGTGTGGTGCGACTAAGTTAACGTTAAGATAACTATTTAAACTTGGAATCGTAAGCTAGTATTTGAATCTAAAGTTTAAAGTGACCAAGTGTGTATAAGTTGAAGGTTAGACTAAAGGGATTAGAAGCTGAAAATGGAGCAAAATATTGAGGTTCTTGCTTGACTTATTTAAGCTAGTAGGTGAGTCACCTACTTAAGTTGTTTGAACCAAATTAATGGACCCATGGCTATGGATCAGATTTGGGTCTATGCTAATATACTCATTTGGGCCAAATTGAACAAAAAAAGAAAGAAAATGGGTAAGTGACCCAACACACCAATCTAACAAGGCCCAAATATAATTGAGCCCAACAAGAAATTATTCAAAGTAGGTTGGGAAGTATAAGGTTATGAATTGGTTCTCTCGGGCCTTTATGGCTACGTGTGCCTGTCTGCCCCAATAAGATTTGAGGCGTGACAAAAGTGGTATCAGAGCGGTCGTCCTAGGGTGTCTACAAAGCCGTGTCTATATAGAGTCTTGTTTATGGGCGTGTTGTGCACCACATCTATAAATAGGAGGCTATGTGACATTTAGGGGTTTTCTCGTTTTCTTCATATCTTAGATCGTGCAATAGAGCCTATGTTGTAGGTTAAGTCATATTTAACCATTAAACCTATTTTTTTTCCTCTTATTATAGTAAAGATGCCGGTTACAAGAAGGAGTAAGAATACAGGTAGGCGGATAGACGAGGCTGCTGGGGAGGGGACCAGTAAATCTCCACCTAGACGAGCTAATCAAAGTGAGGCTCAAGCTGAGTTTGTGTCCCAAACTTCTCCTACCCTTCCAACTCCAGAAGAGCTAAGAAGGAGAAGAACCGCATCCTCAGAACTACCTACCAATGCTGTAGATCAAGATTTAAGGAGTGCAGTACAATTGTTGGCTCGTATAGTTTCTGGACAAGCTCAAGGACAAGCCATTCCAACTACAGGTTCTAGTGGTACAGATAGGGCAGCTAGCCTACGAACGCAGGATTTTCTCAAATTGGATCCTCCCATCTTCACCGGATCAGATCTTAATGAAGACCCACAGGACTTTATTGATCAAATCCAAAGGGCTCTAGATGTTATGCATGTGTCGGGTAAAGAGACAGTTGAGCTAGCAGCATATAGATTCAAAGGGGAGGCTATATTGTGGTATGAAGACTGGAAACGATCTAGGGGTATCGATGCACCTCCAGCTACTTGGAAAGAGTTCAAAGAGGCATTTCTTGGTCATTACCTTCCATATGAGATTCGAGAAGCCCGTGCAGATCAGTTCCTGAATCTTCGCCAAGGAAATATGAGTGTGAGGGAGTACAACCTTCAGTTTAACTCTTTGGCTAGGTATGCTCCTAATGTTGTGGCTACAATGGATGATAGAGTTCATCGATATGTGGATAGATTGGATCTATATCTGGTTAGAGATTGTACCATTGCTGCTTTGAATAAGGACATGGACATAGCAAGGATACAAGCATTCGCACAAAAAATGGAGGATCAGAGGCAAAGAAGAAGAACACAAGAGTTAGAAAGGGGGTATTCCAAGAGGTCTAGATCTACGGGGCAGTTTATGGCATCCCAAGGAGAGTTTAGGCCTCGGTTTTCTAATAGACCACCTAGGACATTATCTTCTTATCCTGAAGCTAGTGCTCCATCACAATTTCAAGGGTCTAAAGGTAACCAGTTTGGTCAAAGAAATGAGAGTCAGAGTTCGCGAACAACAGGGTATTAAGAGCAAGGGATTATGAGCCAATTAAGGCCTCCTCGACAGCCATGTAGACAATGTGGAAAGCTTCATTTAGGTGCATGTCGGTTCGGAACAAATGCTTGCTTTTGGTGTGGTATGTCAGGACATATGAAGAGAGAATGCCCTCAAAGGGGCATAGGTGGTGTGGCACGACCTACTGGATCAGCCGTTGCATCATCATCATCGGTGCCTTATTCAGGTAGGGGTGTACAACCTATGGGTCGTGGTAGAGGTTCTAAAGGAACAGCTAGCTCTAGTGGAGTTCAGAATCGTACATACGCTTTAGCAGATCGACAAAATTCAGAGGCTTCTCCAGATGTGGTTACAGGTACATTGTCTATCTTTTCACATGATGTCCATGCATTAGTTGATCCAGGTTCTACAATATCATATGTCACTTCATTGGTTGCTGAAAAGTTCAAAAGAACACCAGAACTGCTAGTTAAGCCATTTGAAGTATCTACGCCAATTGGTGAATCTGTTATAGCTAAGAGAGTATCGAAATTGTATAATAACTATTTGCGGTCGTGATACAATGGCTGACCTAGTTGAGTTAGAAATGGTAGATTTTGATGCTATAATGGGTATGGATTGGTTGGCTTCTTGTTATGCCACATTAGATTGCCGAACTAAGAGGGTGTGTTTCCATTTTCCAAGGGAGGCAGTCCTAGAATGGAGAGGTAATATTGGTGCGCCAAGAGGCAAATTTATTTCTTATTTTAAGGCGAAAAAAATGATTTCCAAGGGTTACATATGTCATCTGGTTAGAGTGAAGGATACAAATGCGGAGACACCAACTCTTCCAACTATTCCAGTGGTAAGTGAATTTCCCGATGTATTTCCTGAAGATCTTCCGGGTTTGCCTCCAGAACGAGAAGTGGAGTTTGGTATTGATGTGATCCCAGGTACTCAACCAATCTCAATTCCTCCGTATAGAATGGCCCCGGCAGAACTACGGGAGTTGAAAGAGTAATTGAAAGACTTTCTAGAAAAAGGATTCATAAGGCCTAGTGTCTCCCCTTGGGGCGCACCAGTGTTATTTGTGCGTAAGAAGGATGGCTCGTTAAGAATGTGTATTGACTATAGACAACTGAACAAGGTGACTATTAAGAACAAATATCCCCTTCCGAGAATTGATGACTTATTTGATCAGTTGCAAGGCGCCAAGTGGTTTTCAAAGATTGATTTAAGATCTGGTTACCACCAAATGAGGGTCAAAGAGAATGACATACCCAAGACAGCTTTTCGAACACAGTACGGTCATTACGAGTTCCTAGTCATGTCCTTTGGGCTAACTAATGCACCTGCAGCTTTTATGGATTTGATGAATAGGGTGTTCAAGACATACTTGGATGTGTTTGTGATAGTTTTTATAGATGATATTCTGGTTTATTCGAGATCAAATGAGGACCATGCCAATCACTTACGACAGGTGTTGCAGATTCTTCGTGATCGTAAGCTATTTGCAAAGTTCTCTAAATGTGAGTTTTGGTTAAAATCTGTGGCATTCTTAGGTCATATTGTATCTGATGAAGGAATAAAGGTTGATACTCAAAAGATAGAAGCCGTGAAGAACTGGCCAAGACCTATAACGCCTACAGAGGTTCGTAGTTTCCTTGGGTTGGCAGGTTATTATAGAAGGTTTGTGGAAGGATTTTCTTCAATTTCTGCACCTTTAACAAAGCTAACACACAAAGCATCCAAGTTTCAATGGAATAATGCATGCGAAAGAAGTTTCCAAGATCTGAAGAATAAGTTGACTTCTACACCCGTATTGGTGCTTCCAGAAGGCACAGAGGGGTATGCAGTGTATTATGATGCTTCAAGAATTGGGTTAGGGTGTGTATTGATGCAGCATGGTAAAGTCATAGCATATGCCTCGAGACAATTGCGGCCACATGAGAGAATTTATCCAACACATGATCTGGAGCTAGCAGCGGTTATATTTGCCTTAAAGATATGGCGTCACTACCTGTACGGGATTCATGTTGACATATACACTGACCACAAGAGTTTGCAGTATATCTTTAATCAGAAGGACTTGAATTTGAGGCAGCGAAGATGGCTTGAATTATTAAAAGACTATGATGTTGATATCTTATATCATCCGGGAAAAGCAAATGTGGTGGCAGATGCATTAAGTCGCAAAGCTATGGAGCCATCTATAGAAAGACAAGGGATGACTAAGGATCTACACCAATTAGCCAATTTGGGGGTTCGTCTTCTTGAAACTCCAGATGAAGGGTTTATTGTGCATAATACAGCAGAATCTTCACTAATAACTGAAGTAAAAGAGAAGCAATATGCAGATCCTATTTTATTACGGCTTAAGGAAAATGTGCAATGTGGTATGACAAAGGCATTTGAGCTTACGCAAGAAGGGGTACTGCGGTGCCAAAACAGATTGTGTGTACCTGATGTAGACGGGCTAAGAAAGAGGATTATGACAGAAGCACATCATTCAAGGTATTCTATCCATCCAGGGTCAACAAAAATGTACCATGATTTGAGAGGGATGTATTGGTGGGGTGACATGAAGAAGAACATTGCAAAATTTATAGCCGAATGTCCAAATTGTCAAAGAGTTAAAGTAGAGCACCAAAAGCCCGGGGGTTATATGCAATGTATGGATCTTCCAATATGGAAGTGGGACATGATCAACATGGATTTCGTCACTGGTTTGCCTCGTACATTTCGAAGGTTTGATTCCATATGGGTGATAGTTGATAGGCTTACCAAATCAGCACACTTTCTACCGGTTAGGACCACTTACACAGTTGAAGAATATGCCAAGTTATATATTAAGGAGATAGTTCGACTACATGGAGTTACAATCTCTATTATATCGGATCGAGGAGCTCAATTTACTGCAAATTTTTGGAAGTCTTTTCAGAGAAATTTGGGGACACAAGTGAATCTAAGTACAGCTTTTCACCCTCAAACGGATGGACAAGCAGAACGTACCATTCAAACACTTGAAGATATGCTACGAGCTTGTGTATTAGACTTTAAAGGTAGTTGGGATGATCATCTACCTCTCATCGAGTTCGCCTACAACAATAGCTATCATTCAAGTATCAAAATGGCACCATATGAAGCTTTGTATGGAAGAAAGTGTAGATCACCCATTGGATGGTTTGAAGCGGGTGAAACTGCCTTATTCGGGCCAGATCTTGTTCATCAAGCTATGGAAAAGGTTAAGGTGATCCAACAGCGACTAGAAACAGCCCAAAGCAGACATAAGTCATATGTGGATGTTAGGAGAAGGGGGCTAGAGTTTGCTATAGGTGATTGGGTATTCTTGAAGGTATCACCAATGAAGGGGGTTATGAGATTTGGTAAGAAAGGAAAATTAAGTCCACGTTATCTAGGCCCATACCAGATTACTCGGAGGTTTGGACAAGTTGCTTATGAATTAGATCTACCCCAAGAGCTCTCAACAGTTCATCCGGTATTTCACGTCTCAATGCTTAGAAAGTGCATTGGAGATTCATCTTATATTACCCCTACTGAAGATGTACAAATTAGTGAAGATCTCACTTATGAGGAAATACCTATTGCTATTCTAGATCGACAGGTTAAGAAGTTGAGGAATAAAGAAATAGCTTCTGTAAAAGTGCTTTGGAGGAACCAACAAGTAGAAGAGATCACGTGGGAAGCTGAAGAAGCGATGAAATCCAAGTACCCCCATTTGTTCAAAGACGAAGAAAAAGTCCAAGATGCTGAATTGGAACAATAACAAGTAAGAGTAAAATATATAGGTACTATATGGTAATAAGGATATTAACTTAGTCTTGAACTTGCTTTGGTTGGACAGTTATGCTAACATTCGAGGACGAATGTTTCTAAGGGGGGAAGGATGTAACATCCCGTATCTTGCTTGTACTTATTCTAATTATATGGAACCTGGTATGGTCATATGGTATAGGTAACGAATGAGATTTGTTATGCAATTATTAATGGTGTAGATGGAATTATAGAGGCTGCCCGTATAGTTTAGTGTGGTGCGACTAAGTTAACGTTAAGATAACTATTTAAACTTGGAATCGTAAGCTAGTATTTGAATCTAAAGTTTAAAGTGACCAAGTGTGTATAAGTTGAAGGTTAGACTAAAGGGATTAGAAGCTGAAAATGGAGCAAAATATGGAGGTGCTTGCTTGACTTATTTAAGCTAGTAGGTGAGTCACCTACTTAAGTTGTTTGAACCAAATTAATGGACCCATGGCTATGGATCAGATTTGGGTCTATGCTAATATACTCATTTGGGCCAAATTGAACAAAAAAAGAAAGAAAATGGGTAAGTGACCCAATACACCAATCTGCCAAGGCCCAAATATAATTGAGCCCAACAAGAAATTATGCAAGTAGGTGCATCACCTACTTTGAAGTTTCAGCTGCTTGGACCCTTAAGTAGGTGCATCACCTACTTGGACCAATTTGACCAATTTTATGGTCCAAAATGCAGCTAAGGAGGTGGACAAGATAGGGCCTTTAAAAGGCCAAGTTGCTGGTCATTTTACTTCACTTTTAAGTCACAAAAAGGGAGTATATTTCAGCAAATCTCTCTACTCTCTCAAAAACAACAAGAGCAGCAGCCCTATTTTTCCTTCTAGGGTTCTTGAAGAAACCCTCCCCTTTGCAGCCCAAGGTAAGTGAAAAACACTTAAGGTTTTGTTTAATTATCTCATGGGAGATTAGGGAAACAAGTTATGAGTGTTTGACTATAAGTATATGGCTGATTATAGAACAAGCTGTTTGTTCATGTTTCCTTGTTATTGAGGAACTTTTTTTCTTCTTCTTTGGTTTAAGTGTTAAGGAAAGTTCAAGCTCTTGAAGAGTTCGGTTAAAAGAATAAGTTGCTGAATTGAGGTAAGGTGACTGCCCCATTTTATTTTTCTTATATATGGATTTGAGAGGGGATTATGGATGTCTTGTTATTGAGAACTCAAGAGATGAAGAGTTCAATAATTGATTGCTATAATAAAAGTGGTTTGGGACTGTTTTGTGGACTGTTTTGTATGTGTATGTTATGGGCTGCCAGGTTGAAGTTGGATAAAGGTGTGATGAGTTTGTAATGAATTATAGAAGAAAGATGTGGTGATACACCACCGAACTAATGCTTGCTGTCCAATCTATTTTGCGTATTGTTTGGAATGTGTAATGAAGTCGAGGTGGTTTTGGTGAACCTTATAAGAACCTATATGGTATGTGGGTGTAATTGGAGGGAAGAAAAAGGGATAAAATAACACCCTTGTTTGATAGAGTAATAGTTGCTGCCCGGTTACTGTTTTGGGTGAAATTAAGTACCTCAAATGTGTTTATTGGTTACTAATACTAGTTTACCATATATTCTATTGTAGATAAGTAATCTAAGAGGCGAGAAGTCAAGTCGGGCTAGTTTCGGAGTCAAATAACCAGGTATGTAAGGCATACTTATAACAAAGTGATACATAATGGTAGCATATTAAACTCCATGTATCCAATGACCTTGTTCCCATTCTCTAACGCATTAGAACACCTCAATACGTGCTTATTATTAAATCTGCGTGTCTATCTTCACTAGAAAATTTCAGGAGTTCTTCGTTTGTTCAAATAAGACCCAGGCGTTATTTCAGCTCCTAAACACTTTATTTGTGTGCCAACAGCTCCCTACCTCATTGTTGTTGCATTAAGTGTCTATTTACATGTCTCTTATTAGCGTATTACTGGTTCAAGGTACCATAATGTGATGACCACCAAAGTAACAATCTCAAAGGCTAAATAAACTAAGTAATGCAAATCTGTAAAATGATGAGTGGCAGCTCAGGGGCACTTGTCTAGCATGGGCCGATCTCGATACCTTTATTTGTGGGTGGCAGCTCAGGGGCATAAGCCTAGCATGGGCCGATCCCAATCTTTATATAGGTGGCAGCTCAGGGGCGTAAGCCTAGCATGGGCCGATCCTAATTTATCTTTTTACCACTGATCAGCTGGTCATTTTCATTATATGGATTACAAAGATTATGAAGTAAGAAGGTAAAATGAAGAACGAATGTAATGTACATTGTCCCACAAGTATTTATTAAGGTGGTCTACTAGTACTCCTTATACACTTGTATTGGATTTCTATTGAGCTTTTGTATCAAGTGTGTTGCTACTTTCTACCTTACATATTCAGTACATATTTTTGTACTGACGTCCCTCACGGGGGACCTGCATTTCATGCTGCAGGCCGAGGCACTTCAGCTCATACAACTCACTAGTAGGAGCGCAGGTTGTTCAAGGACTATTGGTGAGCTCCAGGTTGATTCGGGGCTTTCCGAGTCTACTTCATATATTTTGGTATTGTACAGTAAGTCAAGAGTAGGGCGGGGGTTTGTCCCGACCCTGACTAAGTCTATGTATCTTCTAGAGGCTTTGTAGACTAATGTAAAGTTATGGTAGTGTCCTGATTTTAGACATGGTGGCCCTACCGGCCAAGTGCTGTACATATCAGTTTTAGGAGTGTATGTGTAGTTAATTTCATCGATGCATAATATTATGTTGTCAGAACATTTGGTTGTTACAGTTACATGCATGGGAAGTATAAGGTTATGAATTGGTTCTCTCGGGCCTTTACGGCTACGGGTGCCTGTCTGCCCCAATAGGATTTGAGGCGTGACACATCAGTTTGTGGGTGGCAAGATGTAGAGAATAATAACTTGGTTCCAAGCCTACCCCACATGAATTTCCAAAAGTGACTTAGGAACTTAGAGTCCCTATCACTCACAATGGTCCTCGGAACACCATGCAACTTGACAACATTATCAACAAACAAAGAGGCCACACTAGGTGCATCATCACATTTAAAGCAAGGAATAAAGTGTGCCATCTTAGAAAACCGATCGACCACAACAAAGATACTGTCCCGACCTCGTCTAGTCCTAGGCAACCCTAACACAAAATCCATAGATATGTCAAGCCAAGGGCGTAAAGGAGTGGGCAGTGGGGTGTACAACCCATGAGGTAGGAGCCGCGATTTGTCTCCTTTGCAATCTATGCATTGGCCACAAATCTTGGCCACATCCTTGTGAATTTTTGGCCAATAGAATTGCTCCTCCAATATTCCAAGGGTCTTTTCGATTCCAAAGTGACCCATTAGACCGCCATTGTGTGCTTCCCTCGCAAATAACTCTCTCCAAGAACTGGAGGGTACACACAATCGTCTACCTTTAAACAAGTATCCATCAAACTTGGCATAAGGATTTGAACCCCTAGACGAATCCCACTTGTCCCTACCCATTTCTTCGCATTCCCTAAAGATAGGAGAAAAGTGAGGGTCCTCGGGATACAATTCTTTCAAACTCTCAAAACCAATTAATTTAAAAGATAATGTTGACACAAGAACATGTTTTCTAGACAAAGCATCGGCTACTACGTTGTCCTTACCCCTTTTGTATTGAATAACATAAGGGAAGGTTTCAAGAAACTCAATCCATTTTGCATGCCGCTTGTTAAGCTTGTCTTGTGCCCGAAGATGCTTCAAGGATTCATGGTCCGTTCGGATCACGAACTCCTTGGGCCACAAATAGTGCTGCCAAGTGGCCAAAGCTCGAATCAAGGTATACAACTCTAGATCGTACGTGGAGTAGTTTAGAGTAGCCCTTTGAGCTTTTCACTAAAATAAGCAATGGGTTTTAAATCTTGCATCAAAACAGCCCCTATGCCCACTTTACTAGCATCGCACTCAACTTCGAATATCTTATCAAAATTGGGCAATTGTAATAAAGGCGCGGAAACGAGAATAGCTTTCAAGGTTTCAAAAGCCTTAGCTTGCTCTTCACCCCACTTGAAGGGTTGATCTTTTTGAATGAACGCGGTCAAATGAGCGGCTATGGTGCTGAATCCTTTGAAAAACCTTCTATAAAAACTAGCTAACCCGTGGAAGCTTCTTACTTCGCTAATGGTTTGTGGGGTTGGCCAATTTTTGATAGCATCTATCTTGGATTCATCCACTTCAACCCCTCTTGAACTAACAACAAAACCCAAGAAAACAACTTCATTAACACCAAAAGAGCACTTCTCCAGATTAGCATACAACCTTTCCTTTCTAAGGACATCAAACACACATTGTAAATGCATCACATGCTCATCAATTGACTTACTATAGACCAAGACATCATCAAAGTAAACAACAACAAACTTTCCAATAAATGGCTTCATCACATGATTCATTAGCCTCATGAAAGTACTTGGAGCATTTGTTAGGCCGAATGGCATAACCATCCATTCATAGAGACCAAATTTAGTCTTGAAGGCAGTTTTCCATTCATCACCGGGTTGCATTCTTATTTGGTGATAGCCACTCCTTAAATCAATCTTGGAAAATAAACACGAACCATTCAATTCATCAAGCATATCATCTAACCTAGGGATAGGGTGACGATATTTTACCGTAATCTTATTGATGGCTCGACAGTCCACACACATACGCCATGTTCCTTCTTTCTTAGGTACCAGTAGAACAGGAACCGCGCACGGACTCATGCTCTCCTTCATATACCCTTTGTTGACGAGTTCCTCAACTTGACGCTGCAATTCTTTGGTGTCCGTAGGGTTGCTTCTGTAAGCCGGCTTATTTGGCAATTGTGAGCCCGACACAAAGTCAATTTGATGCTCAATTCCCCAAAGCGGGGCAATCCTTGCAGGAGTTCTTTGGGAAATACATCTTCATAATCCTGCAACACACAAGAAATCAAAGGAGAAATAGAAGAATTAGTGGGGTTAGTATTAAAACAATGAGCCAAAAGAAGCATCGGCATGTCCACATCATAATCCAAGAAGAGTTCCTTCTTTCTAGCCAACATCACCATGTTTTCTTGCCCATTTGATGTTGAGGCAGTCCCGGAAATCCCTACTGCCCCACCCACGGTTTTCCCCTCCTTTTCACCATTTTCGGGTTTCTTTCCCTTCTCCTTCAACTCCCTCATCTTTTGATGTAATTCATTCACTTGTGATGGCAAAAGAGGATAAAGAGTGACCTTTCGACCATCCTTCTCAAGTGAATATCGGTTGGTCCTCCCATCATGTTTGGTAGACCTATCATATTGCCAAGGTCTACCTAACAATAAATGACATGCTTACATTGGTATCACATCACAAAGCACTTCGTCTTGGTAGTTCCCTACCTTAAACCGTATCACACATTGCCTCATGACCTTCAATTCACCGCATTCGGTCAACCATTGCAACTTGTAAGGGATAGTATGAACTGTAGTTGGTAATTTCAGAAAGTTCACCATAGCGACACTAACGACATTCGCACAACTGCCACTATCAATCACAAAAGTGCACACATTCCCCTTTACAAGGCATTTAGTATGGAATAGATTTTCCCTTTGGCTAGGGTCATCTTGCCTTACTAATCATAGCGCGTCTAACTACAAAGTTTGGATTAACACACTCCCCTTCTTGTGGGTGAATAACTTCACCATCATCATCATCATCATCAAGTGGCATATTTCCAGTTTCCTCTCCATCTTGAGGCTCGGCCTCATCCTCCTCTTTTTCAAGACCCACTTCCTCACCAAGGCAATACAATCTCCCTTCCCGTAGTATCACGTTGCGTCGATTTGGACATTCATTGGATTTATGTCCCCAACCTTGGCACTTGAAACATTGGAATCCTTTTGGGTTTGGATACTTGTGAACTTCTTGTTTTAGAGGAATTTTGTGGACTGTTTTGGGCTCGGGCAGCCTTGTAGTGGCGGGTTGGTCCTTGTTTTTGGGCCAACCAGAAGAGGATTGAACCACGTCCTTGCTTCTAGGCCAACCCGAGATGGATTGTCCCCTTGCCTTGAGCGACGACCTCTCTTTAAGCTCCCTTTCAATCTCAAGAGCCGCTTGGAAAATACCTTCAACGATATCAAATTTGTGAAGCGTCAAATGAGTGGAAATCTCTTTGTTCAACCCACACTTGAACCGGATGATGTCATGACTGATTTGTTCCCCACAATGATCAAGCTTCAACATGAGTTGTTGAAACTCATCATAATATGCCATCACAATTTTATTGCCTTGACGTAAGTTGTATAATCTAGCAAGTAATTCATGGCGATAACTCTCGGGAAGGTACCGTTGCCTCATCAAGTACCTTAACCAAAACCAAGGTGGTGGCTGCCCATCAACTAATTCATCACCAAAACGCTTGACGTACTCCCACCAAGTGTTGGCATAACCCTCAAAATGAGCTATGGCATAACAACTTTTCTTTTCTTCCGAGATATCATTAACTTGAAAAACTTTGTTACAAGCTGATTCCCATGCTAAGTAGGCCTCGGGGTCACTTTCACCTTTAAAGATAGGTAAGCTCATTTTGATGGTATTTATGCCTAGGTCTCTTTCTTGGTGTCGATTCCCCTTTCTCCATACCCTCGGTACCTCCTTGGATCAACACGGCCCCTTCTTAGCTCCCCCTCTCTCATGTAAGCATCATCAAAGGCTCCATATCCATCATACTCCTCTCTACCATGTTCCTCAAAGTGAGCTGGTTGGTTTTGGTGATTTGGAATCTGATTTGGAGGCATTGGGATTTGTGGAGGTGGTGGTCTTTGATTTGGTGGAGTTTGGTAAGGTACATTCAGATTTTGTGGAGGTAATGGATGGCTACATCCTTCTTGTGGAATTGGAGGAGTTTGGAAATGGCGTGGTCTATTCGCTTCTTGGTTTGGAGGGAAAGTAGTGGTATGATTTGTGGCATTTAGTGGGGCTAGAGGTGGATTCATTATTTGGTGCAATGTTTCTGGTGAGATAGTTGTGGATGAAGTTCTTTCATGCCCACTTGAAGGAATATGATGAGGAGTGGATGGACGAGAGTTCCTTTGACTCTCCACTTGCTCCAATCACCCACTTATCGTAGTCAAATCTCCCCTCATTGCCCCAACTTCCGTGTTTAACCTCTTTAAACTTCTGGTAATGGCCTCAAGTGTGGCCTTCATTGTGTCTTGTTCAATAGTACCCCCACTTTGGGATGTGCTTCCTTCCATGTCAAGGTGTTACCTACACAATCAGCAAACAAGTTAGCGTTAAACCTCTCCTCACTCACACTCTCTTGGTTCACTCACACTTGAGCTCCACAAATGTTGTAGATTGGCTAGTAACCGTGAATCCTTAAGATATGAGTAAAGCTCTTGTCCGGAGTGGATTCTTGTTTGAAACTCAAAGAATTCTCGACGGACTGGAGTTAAGAAGTTACAACGTATTCAAACGAATAAAAGCACCCAACTAAACGTGGACACGAACAAGAGAATTCAAAAGGACTAATTGACAACCTAGTAGGAGTGTACTAGCATGTTAATTAGTTCTAGAACCAAGTAATGAAACTAAGAATCAACAATTAGAAACTAGAAAACCTAAATTTGAGCTTATTAATGATGTGAACAGTAGCCAATGGGTGACGTGAACAGTAGCAAATGGGTGATGTGGCAGCATGCAATTGGTCTTGGTCCCACACAATTTAAGCACCAATTCTGAAATTTAAATCTTTACACAATTTGGAAAGGATGACAATTGGTCTTGGATGGAAAACATAAATCTTGAAATAAGAAAAGTACCTTGTCCCACAACACTAGGTTCTTGAAATAAGAAAAAGGTAACACTAGGTTCTTGAAATAAGAAAAAGTTGCTGAAAAGTAGAAGCTTAGTCTAAGAAATGATGGGTTCAAGGCTTCTCACAACATGCTTTACAATTTTCAGCTTCAACTCTTGAATTTATATCACACTTTTTGGTTATCTAAAGTTGTAAGAAAAGATGAAGAACTTGATGAACACCACAACAACCTTCAAGAACTCAACAACAACTTCTTCAAAACACAACACAACACCACCAATTGTCAACAACAAGTAACAACAAACAGCCAGCCACAAGGCACCACAACTATGGTCAATATTATAAGCTCAATCTTTAGATCTTGACACCTTTAGTGTTGGTGAGAAAGAAACCAACACTAGAAACACTCTATACAAGAAAAATACTACAAGATCTAGCCAAAAAAAACAAGAAAATCTCGGCCCATACAACAACACATCACAATTTTTGGCCAAGAACACAAAGGTAGCAGATTTGTCTATTTCTGAAATTTTCAGATTTCATTTTTTTTTTTTTGTAGTTTTCAAGTCTCAAGCCCAAGATTGATCTTGTAAGAACAAAATCAAAGATGGCTTTGATACCAAATCTTAAGAGTGAACCGCTAACCAACTGCACTAAAATCTATAGCTAGTAGTGCGAGGCGCAACCCACCCTTTTATAGGCCCTGAACCATACGGGGCACGAACCCGACCCACACCCCCAACCAATACGCGCGCATGGTGTAAGAGGGATTTGAACCCGTGACCTCCGCTTTGATACCAAACCTTAAGAGTGAACCGCTAACCAACTGCACTAAAAGCTATAGCTAGTAGTGCGAGGCGCAACCCACCCTTTTATAGGCCCTGAACCATACGGGGCACGAACCCGACCCATACCCCCAACCAATACGCGCGCATGGTGTAAGAGGGATTCGAACCCATGACCTCCGCTTTGATACCAAACCTTAAGAGTGAACCGCTAACCAACTGCACTAAAAGCTATAGCTAGTAGTGCGAGGTGCAACCCACCCTTTTATAGGCCCTGAACCATACGGGGCACGAACCCGACCCACACCCCCAACCAATACGCGCGCATCGTGTAAGAGGGATTCGAACCCGTGACCTCCGCTTTGATACCAAATGATACACTACTAACTTGGAGCGTATCAAATCTGCCACAAAATCAGTCCAAACACACTACAATTCCGAGAGCTTGAAGATAACAACTCCAATATGTGAAGACAACAACAATCACGAAATTTTGAAGAAATACCAACACCAAAACAGTAGCTACACAAGGAGAACAAGAAGATAACAATAACATTAAACAATGGTTCAACAACACAAGATGATAGATTACAAGAGTACAATGTTAACAACAAGAACAACAAATGGTAGTAACTATAGTGAATCAAAAATCAGCCCCACACGGCTTCACTAAGTTACTACAAAGTTTCAAGAGTACAAAATGAAAGATAGTAACTTGACACAAAGATATCTTAGAATCTATGAACCCTAACTTGAAGATAGGACCCTAAGACCAAAAGATTTCAGTACCAAGTTCTTACTTAGACCAAGAGGAACTCATGAACCTCAAGATCTCAAGTTTCTAGCCAAGAAACAACACAAGTGTAACTACACTTGTTGGACAGATTTCAGGTTCTACTCTCAAGAACAAGAGAGAGAGAAATATTCAATGTTACAAGACTTGTTGTTGTGAAATATGAAGAATGAACTAAGTGCTGAAAATAACCCTAATAGCATCTATTTATATTACACACAAAATAAAGGAAAAATGACCTTCCTACCTGATACGGGACAAATGGCCTTCTTATCTTTTGATGACATTTTTGGAGGCCAACACATAGAGACTCAAGACTTGGTCACCTCGAGAAAACAAGAACATTCATGGAGGACCCGTTTTGAGCATAACTTAAAGCAATCTCGCGTGTGGAAGATTGCTTGGAGAATTTAAGGTTGAGGACTCACGGTTTTGGACCTTAATTAAGGGTATTTTGGACATTACACATGGTGTATTTACACACCATGGCCGCCCCTCTCATTAAGGGCAAAGTGGTCTTGTTATCTTCATTTGTAATATATTATAAATAGGCCCCCTTAGTCTTATTTTCACTAGATTTGGAAGGATGAAGAATTGAAAGACATAACTTCTCTCTTTTGAGAGTGTAACACCCTTAGTTGTAGGACTTGGAAAAGTCATCCTTAGCATAGGGCTTGGAAAAGCCAATATTGATCTTTGCTTGGAAACGGTAGATCTTGAGGCGAGTTCATTCCCTTGGTGGCCACCGTAAGAGTGTGGTTTTGATTGTTACATTCATTAGGGGTTAGTGTTGAAATACACTTGGTTCTTAATCTTGTAATAATCTTGGTCTCACTATCTATCTTTATTTTTCTTGCAAATCGTGTATGTGTTGTGTAGTGGACTGTTTTGGGGTCTTCGTTGAATCCGAAACTTGTATTATTGTTGTTCATCTTGTTCATCACGTTTTGTGACTGTTTTGGTGTTAAAATATACTCTTGTATCTTGTATTCTTGTTGTTGGTAGCGAATCCGAGTGAGGTCTCCATCTTGGTCCTCGAATCCTTAAGATTAGTGGACTGATTTGGTGTTTGTTTCGTGCTTCTCTTGTCAATCCCGTATCATTTGGTATCAAAGCATGGCTTGATATTTTTCCTACAAGATCAATCAATTGCTTGTTAGAAAATTCAAAAAAAAAAAAAAAAAAAAAGGGAAAGTGTTAAAAACTGAAAAAAAAAATCAAAAAGAAGCAAATCTGTCCATTTTGTGTTCTTGGCCGAAATTGTGTTATTGTTGTGTCTTGGCCGAGATTTTTACTTTTTTTGTTGTTTCTAGTGTTAGTTTTCTTCATCTCTAACACTCTTTAGTCTAAATCTAAGTTTGAGCTTACATTGTTGGTGTTGTATACGTGAACTTGGCCGATTTGTTGTTGAACATTGTTGTGGTGGACTGTTTTGGCCTTGTGGCTTTCATCTTGTTGTTGTTATAAGCTTGGCCACGTGATATTGTTGTTAATTGGTGGATTGAGAACCATTTTGTTGAAGGTGTAGTTGTCTTGGCCAAGTGTTGGAGATATTGTTATTGTGGAATTTGGGAGTGGCCGTGTGAAAATTGTTGGTGTTCTTGGAGATTATTGTTGTAGTCTTGGTGTTGTTGTTGTTGTTCTTGATGTTCATCACCACCTTCATATATTGTTGAAGATAAAGTGAATGTTAAATCTAAAAAGTTGAAGGAAAAGGGTGTATTATTTGTTAGTCTTGAAAGACACTACAACCAACAAAGACCTATCAATCAAGTCTCAACCACTTTCCAACACTTTTCCATGATTTAAGGATCCATGTTTTAAGGAGAAGTACAATAAAGTCAAGTCTTGGAAACTTGAAATTGAAAAGGGCTCCAAGACTTGTTTGAATTTCCCTCCTTAAACAAATTCCACCAAAGTCCAAATTGAAAAATTGACCAAGACTTGAAATTGGACAATAAAAGTTGTGTGGGACCGAAACCAATACGTGACTGCCATGTCATCACTGCTACTGTTCACGCAATATTTCCGAGCTCAAAATTTTAGATTCTTAGTTTCATCTTATTGTTTCATTAGTTTCATGTCTTGATTCTAGAATTAATTAACAACTAGTAATCACCTACTTAGTTGTAGATTAATTATTGAATCCGTTTCTTCGTGTCTTCGTTGTTTGTGTGCTTTTCTCATTTTTAACTCGTAGTAACTTCTTTGTTTCAAGTTCGTAAGTGAATTTTATTTTTGTGTCTTGAGTCGATCAAACAAGAATCTATTCCGGCCACCAAGTAGAATTGACATCCTATTGACTACCGGAGTATAAACAACCTTTCAATATTTGCCGCTCCAATTGTGAGAATCACAAAGGTGAGTGAATACGAGTGTTAGTGAGAATTTTTTACTACTAATCTTGTTTGTTCATTTTGTAGGTTTAAAAGGTGATATAAGGGGAATATGTCTTCGATAGCCGGGGATTATTGTGACTACAACATGGGAGACTATGATTGTAGTGAAGGGTTTTATGGCTACGAAGTTGAGGGAGATTGCGGAGGCTATGAAAATAGCCATGATCGAGACTTGGGCAGATTTGAAAGTTACTGTTTTAAGGGAGAAAATGAGGTGAATGAAGTGCCTAGTGCTTATGGTAACTTTGGAGATGATGTAGGACCTCGTGATGGATCTTATGATGATGTTGGGGCATGTGAGGAGTCTTACACTTCTTACTCCGAACCTAGATTTGGTGTTAGGTATAACCCTTTTGTTTGCAAAGCTTATGAGAGCTATGATGAGGGTACACGTGAGGAGTATGAAGATCCATATTCTCCACCTTGTAGTACTTCTTATCAAAGTCGATATAGTGTGAATGGTTATACTAGCTCTAGTGGAGGTTGTCCAATGAGAAGAAGAGGGTATGCATCTCCAAAACTAAGGGGTACTCGTATGCCTTACAATGTAGATCCAAGAAGGAGTGTACACTCCGGAAAGGTGACCATGTGTGGGGTACCGGGCTGCCTCATTGAGCTAAATGATAGGTACCATAGAAACTACATCGTTCCATCCATGGTTGACTACTTGGGGTTGTTTCGTGAGCCTTTACTTGTTCCATACTTCTTGGACGGGTTTAAGGTTACCGAGAGGGTCAAGGTTGTCTTCTCCCAATTTGAATACCATGAGGAGGTGTGGTGCGATATTCTTTCATTGACATACGGTCATGTATGCTTAGGTGCCAATTGGTTTGCACAACATAGAGTTCCAAACGTGCAAAATTGGCCAAATATTATACGAGACCAGTGGGGGAATCGCCTCGTGACTTACTTGCTGCCTAAGCCACGAAGAGAAATGCCTACCTACTCCAATCCGAATTATTATGAGAGACAAAAGATTGAGAGGAGTAAGGGAGTGCAGGGTGGTAATCCGAGAGTGGAAAAAAGAGAGGTTGTGTGGAGCAAAGTAAGAGGATTACCCCCAAACTATGCTAACATTGGTTGTCCTTCTATTTCTAAGGACATTTGTGTAGGTACCAACATGGCAAGCGAAGAAGAACAATGCCAAAAGGAAGTTGCTGCCCAAACTTTTGGAGGACCTTCACACCATGACAAAGAAGAATCTACTCAAGGACTTCAAGGTAAAATGGCAAACTCTTACACTTTTGTACATGTGAATGATAATTGTGTGGCTAGTAGCCCATTGAGTGTGAGTTGTAGCTTGCCTATATGTGAGTGTATTGTTTCTTTGCCACTTGATGATGATGTACATGTTGTGAGTGTGGATACACTAGTTGATCCTATTGATGACCGAATAGACTCTTCTTGTAAGATCGATTTATGTCCACCTAGTGTTGAAACCATTATGTTGAATGAAAGTACGTTATCTTCTGAAATTTGTGTTGATCAACTTATGTGTGAAAATTACCCACCACTTGAGGATGTGTATGATGTAATTAATGAACCTCAAGTATGTGATGATGTTGAAAATGTTGATCAAAGTGAGAATGAACCCGAGAGCTCTTCTTGGGGTAATGTTGTGTTTGAAACATCCTTGAAGCTTGATGTTGATCATTTAGAGAGTGAGGAACTTGCTTGTTCCAAATCTGTCCGTGAGGTAGATCACACTCTTTTTATGTATAATGTCTTGTTTGAAGATGATTTAAACACTCCTAATGAACCTAGTGGTGAAAATGATGGTATAGCTTGCCTTGGAAGCTATAGCCTATATGCTAACCCACTATGGTGTGACAACATTCCTCCTAGAGAGGGAAATCTCTTCTTGGAAGATGAGAGAACTCTTAAGGGTAAGGAATGTGTAGTTGCGGAAGCTACTTCTTCTTCTACTTTGTGTGATTTCATTATTGAGAGTACTCATGGTGATTATTGGGAAACTAATAGTGAGTACACACATGAGAGCACCTTAGTAGAGGCCGATTTGAGTGATACCTTTCTCTACTCTCTATTTGCTTTGGATGATATGTATGTTATTGTAGAAAGTATGTCATTTAGTTTGGGTGTAGACCACGGGAAAGGGAAGTGTTGTCGAGACCTGTGTCTATGGCCACTTTTCCCATTTGACCCCGGTGCCAAATTTAGAAATGGTGATGCTGGTGCACCAAACTTGCTGCTTGGTCTACATGACAAGCAAAGTGGCACTCTTGATGTATCCTATAACCAAATCCTTTGTACATCTTTTATTGAGTTTTTAATATTCCTTTCAAAGGATTCTTGGTTATATTGCAAATATGTGCAACCTTGGCATGTTGAGATGATTTGTTATGCTAACCCTAACCCTCATGCCATGAGGAGTTTGCATTTGTTGGTCCTCTTTTCGGTTTTGCAAGGATTGGATTCGAGGTCGAATCCCTTTCAAGAAGGGGAGGATGATACGGGACAAATGGCCTTCTTATCTTTTGATGACATTTTTGGAGGCCAACACATAGAGACTCAAGACTTGGTCACCTCGAGAAAACAAGAACATGCATGGAGGAACCGTTTTGAGCATAACTTAAAGCAATCTCGCGTGTGGAAGATTGCTTGGAGAATTTAAGGTTGAGGACTCACGGTTTTGGACCTTAATTAAGGGTATTTTGGACATTACACATGGTGTATTTACACACCATGGCCGCCCCTCTCATTAAGGGCAAAGTGGTCTTGTTATCTTCATTTGTAATATATTATAAATAGGCCCCCTTAGTCTTATTTTCACTAGATTTGGAAGGATGAAGAATTGAAAGACATAACTTCTCTCTTTTGAGAGTGTAACACCCTTAGTTGTAGGACTTGGAAAAGTCATCCTTAGCATAGGGCTTGGAAAAGCCAATATTGATCTTTGCTTGGAAACGGTAGATCTTGAGGCGAGTTCATTCCCTTGGTGGCCACCGTAAGAGTGTGGTTTTGATTGTTACATTCATTAGGGGTTAGTGTTGAAATACACTTGGTTCTTAATCTTGTAATAATCTTGGTCTCACTATCTATCTTTATTTTTCTTGCAAATCGTGTATGTGTTGTGTAGTGGACTGTTTTGGGGTCTTCGTTGAATCCGAAACTTGTATTATTGTTGTTCATCTTGTTCATCACGTTTTGTGACTGTTTTGGTGTTAAAATAAACTCTTGTATCTTGTATTCTTGTTGTTGGTAGCGAATCCGAGTGAGGTCTCCATCTTGGTCCTCGAATCCTTAAGATTAGTGGACTGATTTGGTGTTTGTTTCGTGCTTCTCTTGTCAATCCCGTATCACTACCCTTCAGTCATGGGGTTCCCTTAGAGTGTAATTTATTACACTTCAAGGTTCATTTTCACACTTAAAAACGTTGAAGCTCTTTGGTGGATCAAGTACCAACTCACACGCAGCCATTTGCATGAATATGCTTGTAGTTTTTGGAACTCCCGAGCTTGGCTTCGTGTGTGATACAAAATCAAACCAACAACACCAAGATCTTCAAGTAGGCTCAGATTTCAGTCCAACAACACAAGAACAACAAGATAGATAACAATGCTAGTGAATCGAAAAGAGCCCCACACGGCTTCACTAGTCTTTAAGATAACAAAATCAACAACAACAAGAAGATAAAGAAAGATAGATAACTTGACATATAACATTCAAGAAACTAAGAACCCTAACATCAAGATAGGACCCTAAGTCTAATGAATATAAACACCAAGTTCTTACGAGGACCAAGAGGCACTCAACGACCTCAAAACCCTTGTTTCTAGCCAAAGAGACAACACAAGTATCCCTCTACTTGTGAGATAATTGGGGCGGCTTCTAAGAGTGGAAGAGAGAGTGAAATGTTTAGTGTTTTTAGGTTACAAAAATCAGCATTCAAAAACTAACAAATAACTCTCTAACATGTTCTATTTATACTACAAACAAAAGGGGTAAAATGACCCATCCGCCCTTGCTTCTTGTGCCAACCTTGAAGAGTAGTTTATTACACATTAAGACCTCTCTTCACACATAAAAACGTTTAGGTCCTTGGTTGGTTCAATCACCAACTCACACACGGCCATTTGCATGAACAAGGCTTGGAGTTCTTGTAATTCCCGAGCTTGGCTTCGTGTGAAAGGCCGTGTACCTGTGGAGGCTGCCCCAACCGTATCATCCTCTCCATCTTGAGAGGAATTTGACCTCAAATTCAGCATTTGGTCATCTTCAACCGCATCCACGAGGGAGAGATCACCAACGTTGAAAGTGTTGTGCACTTGATATTCCGGTGGAAGGTCAATCTTGTAGGCGTTGTCATTGATTCTCTCAAGTACTTGGAAAGGGCCATCACCCCTTGGCAGCAATTTGGACTTCCTTTGAGCTGGAAACCGATCCTTTCGAAGATGCACCCACACCCAATCTCCGGGTTCAAGCACAAGCCTTCTTCTCCCTTTGTTTACCCTTTTTGCAACCTGTTGGTTCTTCTTTTCAAGCTTGATCCGCACCGTCTCATGCATTTTCTTCATTGCCTCGGCTCTTTTATTTCCATCTAAGCTGGTCATGAGATCACTAGACAAAGGAGTGAGATCTAAAGGGGTAAGGGGATTCAGGCCGTAAACACATTCAAAGGGAGTCATTCCCGTGCTCGAATGTATTACCCGGTTGTATGCAAATTCCATCAAGGGTAGGTGATCTTCCCATGAAGTCAGTTTACCTTTAACCATAGAACGTAGCATAGACCCTAAGGTTCTATTTACTACCTCCGTTTGGCCATCGGTTTGTGGGTGGCAAGACGTGGAGAAAAGTAACTTCATTCCAAACCTACCCCACATGGACTTCCAAAAGAGACTTAGGAACTTGGAGTCCCTATCGCTCACAATAGTCCTCGGTACCCCGTGAAGCTTTACAACATGTTCAACAAATAATGAAGCTACACTACGAGCATCCTCGGTTTTAGCACATGGAATAAAATGAGCCATTTTAGAGAATCTATCAACAATAACAAAAATGCTATCTCGGCCCTTTCTAGTCCTTGGCAGCCCCAAAACAAAATCCATCGAAATGTCCAACCAAGGTCTAAGGGGAGTAGGGAGTGGGGTGTATAATCCTTGAGGTAGGAGACGAGATTTCGCACTCCGGCAAGCCACGCATTGACTACAAATTTTAGCGACGTCTTTGCGCATTTTGGGCCAATAGAAGTTTTCCTCTAAGATTCCGAGGGTCTTGTCTACCCCAAAGTGCCCCATGAGGCCTCCGTCATGGGCCTCCCTCACAAATAATTCCCTCCAAGAACTAGAAGGAACACACAACCTCCTCCCTTTGAACAAATACCCATCGAACCGAGAGTAGGAGGAATGGTCATTCTCCTTAAGCCAACGGTCCCTTCCCCACTCTTCACATTCCCTAAAAATAGGAGCAAAGGTAGGATCCTCGGGATACAACAACCGCAAGCTCTCAAAACCCATCAATTTCGAAGACAAGGTAGCAACAAGCACATGCTTCCTAGACAAGGCATCGGCAACAACATTTTCCTTTCCTCTTTTGTAATGAATTACATAAGGGAAAGTCTCGATGAACTCAATCCACTTAGCATGACGCCTATTCAACTTGTCTTGGCTCTTAAGGTGTTTCAACGACTCATGATCCGTTCGTATCACAAACTCCTTAGGCCACAAATAATGTTGCCAATTTCCCAAAGCTCTAACAAGGGCGTACAACTCCAAATCATAAGTTGAGTAATTAAGAGTTGCCCCTTTGAGCTTTTCACTGAAATAAGCAACGGGCTTACCTTCTTGCATCAAAACAGCCCCGATGCCAACCTTACTAGCATCACACTCTACTTCAAACATCTTATCAAAACCGGGCAATTGCAATAAAGGCGCCGAGATGAGCGTAGCTTTCAAGGCCTCAAAAGCCCTAGCTTGCTCATCACCCCATTTAAAAGGTCCATCCTTCCTAATTACCTCGGTCAAGGGGGCTGCTATGGAACTAAATCCTTTGACAAACCTCCTATAAAAGCTTGCCAACCCGTGGAAACTTCGGATTTCTCCAATAGTTTTAGGGGTCGGCCAACTTCGAATAGAGTCTATCTTGGAATCGTCCACTTCCACACCCCTTGAGCTCACGACAAAACCCAAGAATATAACCTTATCAAAACCAAAAGAACACTTCTCCATGTTGGCATACATCTTCTCCTTTCGGAGCACATCAAACACACATCTCAAATGCATTACATGATCATCAATAGATTTACTATATACCAACACATCATCAAAGTAAACCACCACAAACTTTCCAATATAAGGCTTCATTACATGATTCATTACCATCATAAAGGTGCTAGGAGCATTGGTAAGGCCGAAGGGCATGACCAGCCACTCATATAGACCGAATTTGGTCTTGAATGCGGTCTTCCACTCATCACCGGGTTGCATGCGAATTTGGTGATAGCCACTCCTAAGGTCCACTTTAGAAAACAAACAAGATCCGTGGAGCTCATCTAACATATCATCTAGTCTAGGGATTGGATGACGATACCTTATAGTGATTTTGTTGATGGCTCTACAATCGACGCACATGCGCCAAGTTCCGTCCTTCTTCGGTACCAAAAGCACCGGAACAGCACACGGACTCATGCTTTCCTTGATGTATCCCTTGTTGAGAAGCTCCTCAACTTGTCTTTCAAGCTCCTTAGTGTCCATGGGATTGCTCCTATAGGCCGGTTTGTTTGGAAGTTGTGAACCCGGCACCAAATCAATTTGGTGCTCAATTCCCCGAAGTGGGGGCAATCCTTGCGGAAGTTCTTGAGGAAATACATCTTCATACTCCTGCAACACACAAGAAATCAAAGGGGAAATGGAAGAATTAGTGGGGTTAGTATTAAAACAATGGGCCAAAAGTAACATCGGCTTGTTTTCATCATGGTCCACGAAGAGTTCTTTCCTCCTAGCCAACATCACTACGTTTTCCATCTCCCTTGTCATTGGGACAGCCTCGGATGTCCCTACTTCCTCACCTACGGCATTCCCCCCCCTTTTCTCCCTTTTCGGATTCTTTCCCCTTTCCCTTCAACTCTCTCATCTTTTGATGCCACTCATTTACTTGGGAGGGTGAAAGAGGTTGAAGTGTGACCTTTCGGCCATCCTTCTCAAGCGTATACCGGTTGGACCTCCCATCGTGTTTAGTAGACCTATCATATTGCCATGGTCTACCTAACAACAAGTGACATGCTTGCATTGGGATCACGTCACAAAGTACTTCATCGTGGTAGTTTCCCACCTTAAACCGAACCACACATTGCCTTGTGACCTCTTATTCACCACAATCGTTCAACCATTGTAGCTTGTAAGGACTAGTGTGTAGTGTAGTTGGTAGATTCATGAAATTTACCATAGCATGGCTCGCAACATTTGTACAACTACCACTATCAATCACCAAGGTGCACACACTCCCCTTTACAAGACACTTAGTATGGAATAGATTTTCCCTTTGACTCGGGTCATCTATCGCCTTACTAATCATGACACGTCTAACCACAAAGTTTGGAACCACACACTCCCCTTCTTGTGGATAGCCTTCTTCACTACCATCTACTTCATCATCATTCGGCCCATTTTCAGCTCCCTCTCCATCTTGAGGCTCGGCCTCATCCTCCCCCCTTTCGGAAACCACCTCCTCACCAAGGTAGTACACTTTTCCTTCTCGTAGGATCACATTGCGCCGGTTCGGACATTCATTGGCCTTATGCCCCCAACCTTGGCACTTGAAGCATTGGAACCCCTTTGGGTTGGGATATTTGTGAGCCTCCGGTTTCGGAGGGAATTTAGGGACTGTTTTGGACTCGGGCAGCTTCGTAGGGGCGGGTTGGTCCTTGTTTTTGGGCCAACCCGAGGGGGTTTGTACCCTTGCCTTGAAGGATGATCTCTCCTTAAGTTCCCTTTCAATCTCAAGGGCCGCTTGGAATATACCGTCAATGGTTTCAAACCGGTGAAGGGTCAAATGAGTGGAGATCTCTTTGTTCAACCCACACTTGAACCGGATGATGTCGTGACTGATTTGCTCCCCACGATGATCAAGTTTCAACATGAGTTGTTGGAACTCGTCAAAATAGGCCATCACACTCTTGCCTCCTTGCCGCAAGCCATATAATCTAGCAAGCAACTCATGACGATATCTCTCGGGAAGGTATCGTTGTCTCATCAAATACCTCAACCGAAACCAAGGTGGTGGCTGCCCATCAACTACTTCATTACCAAATCGTTTAACATACTCCCACCAAGTGTTAGCATAGCCCTCGAGGTGAGCTATAGCGTAGCAACTCTTCTTTTCTTCCGAGATGTCATTAACTTGGAAAACTTTGTCACAAGCCGATTCCCAAGTTAAGTAGGTCTCGGGGTCACTTTCACCCTTAAAGATGGGTAGGCTCAACTTGATGGTGTTGATGCCTACGTCTCTCTCTTGGTGTCGGTTTCCCCTATCTCCATACCCCCGGTATCTCCTAGGTTCTCCTCGACCCCCTCTTAACTCCTCCTCCCTCATATAAGCATCATCAAAGGCTCCATCTCCTTCATACTCCTCTCTACCGTATCCTTCAAAGTGGGCTGGTCGGCCTTGGCCGTTTTGATTCGGAGGATTTGGAATTTGCGGTCTTTGGGTTAATGGAGCTTGGAATTGAGGGTTCGGATTTAGTGGAGGTACTTGGCGTCCAAATCCCTCTTGTGGAATTGGAGTGGCTTGGAAATGTAGTGGTCTAGTGGGGTCTCGGTTTGGAGGAAAATAGGTAGTTTGGCTTGCGGTATTTAGTGGAGCTTGGGGTGCATTTAGCATTTGGTGGACTGTTTCGGGGGTGATGGTTGTGGAGGAGGTCCTATCATGACCATTGGTAGATACATGTAGAGGAGTAGAAGGACGAGAGTTCCTTTGACTCTCCACTTGTTCTAATCTCCCACTAATAGTCGACACTTCCCCCTTTATTGCTGCCAAGTCCTCTCTCACGGCCCCAAATTCCGAATTCAACCTTTCAAGTGTCCGGGTAACGGCCTCAAGAGTGACCCTCATAGAATCAAGGGCATTAGTATCCACATTATGTGATACGGGACAAATGGCCTTCTTATCTTTTGATGACATTTTTGGAGGCCAACACATAGAGACTCAAGACTTGGTCACCTCGAGGAAACAAGAACATGCATGGAGGACCCGTTTTGAGCATAACTTAAAGCAATCTCGCATGTGGAAGATTGCTTGGAGAATTTAAGGTTGAGGACTCACGGTTTTGGGCCTTAATTAAGGGTATTTTGGACATTACACATGGTGGATTTACACCCCATGGCCGCCCCTCTCATTAAGGGCAAAGTAGTCTTTTGTCTTCATTTGTAATATAGTATAAATAGGCCCCTTAGTCTTATTTCTCATCAGTTTTTGGATGATGAAGAATTGAAAGAAATATTCTCTCTCTCTTTTGAGAGTGTAACTCCATTAGTTGTAGGACTTGGAAAAGTCACCCTTAGCATAGGGCTTGGAAAAGCCAATATTGATCTTTGCTTGGAAACGGTAGATCTTGAGGCGAGTCATTCCCTTGGTGGTCACCGTAAGAGTGTGGTGTTGCTATCGTAAGTTCTACGGGTCCTTAGATTTAATATATCTTTGGGTTCTTGGGTCTTATTGTAGTTTATGTCTCACTATCTATCTCTACATTATCTTGTAGCCGTGTGTTTGTTGTTTCTTAATAATAATGTTATTGTTCTTCATGTTCTTCATTCTCGTGTTGTTAATCTAGTGTGTTGTCCGCTGAAAATAGGTGTTAATCACCTCATTACATTGTGTTCTTGTTGTAGATCTTGAATCCGAGAGGGGTCATTCAAAGGGTCCTCGGTTCTCTTGAACTTGTGGACTGTTTTGAGTGTTTGTTGTGTGCTTCCGTTGTATTTCTTGTATCATTTGGTATCAAAGCCATCTTTGATTTTGTTCTAACAAGATCAATCTTGGGCTTGAGACTTGAAAACTACAAAAAAAAAAAAAAAGTTGAAATCTGAAAATTTCAGAAAATTGCAATCTGTCCATTGTTGTTGTCTTGGCCGAAATTGTGTTCTTGTGGTGTTCTTGGCCGAGATTTGTTCTTGAGTCTAGGTCTAGGAGTATTTTACTTGTCTTGTGTGTTTGTAGTGTTAGTTTTGTTCCTCACTAACACTTTGAGTCGATCCAAACTTGAGCTTGAATTGTTAATATTATTGTTGTGAACAAGTGTGGCCGATTGGATGTTGTTGTTGTTCTAGCCTTGACCGAGTTGAAGGCCTTGTGTTGTGGTGGTGTTGTAGATCTTGAAAGGTTGTTGTTGTATTCTTGTTGTTCATCACACCTTTCACCATTTGTAAAATCGAAAACACAACACAAAGGGGACTTAGTCGATTGTTGTTGCTATCCTTGTGGTCTTAGCCGTGAGATTGTTGACCTTGTTGTGGTGAACTGTTTTGGCCTTGTGGTTTTCATCTTGTTGTTGTTATAAGCTTGGCCACGTGATATTGTTGTTAATTGGTGGATTGAAAACCATTTTTGTTGAAGTTGTGGTTGTCTTGGCCAAGTGTTGGAGGTATTGTTATTGTGGATTGGAGTTGGCCGTGTGAAAAATTGTTGGTGTTCTTGAGGATTATTGTTGTAGTTCTTGTTGTTGTTGTTGTTGTTCTTGATGTTCATCACCACCTTCATATATTGTTGAAGATAAAGTGAATGCTAAATCCAAAAAGTTGAAGGAAAAAGGTGTATTATTTGTTAGTCTTGAAAGACACTACAACCAACAAAGACCTATCAATCAAGTCTCAACCACTTTCCAACACTTTTCCATGATTTACGGATCCATGTTTTAAGGAGAAGTACAATAAAGTCAAGTCTTGAAAACTTGAAATTGAAAAGGGCTCCAAGACTTGTTTGAATTCCCCCCCCCTAAAACAAATTCCACCAAAGTCCAAATTAAAAAAAAAAAAAATTGGCCAAGACTTGAAATTGGACAACAAAAGTTGTGTGGGACCGAAACCAATACGTGACTGCCATGTCATCACTGCTACTGTTCACGCAATATTTTCGAGCTCAAAATTTTAGATTCTTAGTTTCATCTTATTGTTTCATTAGTTTCATGTCTTGATTCTAGAATTAATTAACAACTAGTAATCACCTACTTAGTTGTAGATTAATTATTGAATCCGTTTCTTCGTGTCTTCGTTGTTTGTGTGCTTTTCTCATTTTTAACTCGTAGTAACTTCTTTGCTTCAAGTTCGTAAGTGAATTTTATTTTTGTGTCTTGAGTCGATCAAACAAGAATCTATTCCGGCCGCCAAGTAGAATTGACATCCTATTGACTACCGGAGTATAAGCAACTTTCAATATTCGCCGCTCCAATTGTGAGGATCACAAAGGTGAGTGTATACGAGTGTTGGTGAGGAGCTTTACTACTAATCTTGTTTGTTCATTTTGTAGGTTTAAAGGGTGATATAAGGGGAACATGTCTTCGATAGCCGGGGATTATTGTGACTACAACATGGGAGACTATGATTGTAGTGAAGGGTTTTATGGCTACGAAGTTGAGGGAGATTGCGGAGGCTATGAAAATAGCCATGATCGAGACTTGGGCAGATTTGAAAGTTACTGTTTAAAGGGAGAAAATGAGGTGAATGAAGTGCCTAGTGCTTATGGTAACTTTGGAGATGATGTAGGACCTCGTGATGGATCTTATGATGATGTTGGGGCATGTGAGGAGTCTTACACTTCTTACTCCGAACCTAGATTTGGTGTTAGGTATAACCCTTTTGTTTGCAAAGCCTATGAGAGCTATGATGAGGGTACACGTGAGGAGTATGAAGATCCATATTCTCCACCTTGTAGTACTTCTTATCAAAGTCGATATAGTGTGAATGGTTATACTAGCTCTAGTGGAGGTTGTCCAATGAGAAGAAGAGGATATGCATCTCCAAAACTAAGGGGTACTCGTATGCCTTACAATGTAGATCCAAGAAGGAGTGTACACTCCGGAAAGGTGACTATTTGTGGGATACCGGGCTGCCTTATGGTGTTGAATGATAGGTACTATGGAAACTACATTCTTCCGTCCATGGTTGATTACTTGGGGTTATTGCGAGAGCCTTTACTTGTTCCATACTACTTGGGCGAGTTCAAGGTTACCGAGAGGGTAAAAGTTGTCTTCTCCCAATTTAATTACCATGAGGAAGTGTGGTGTGATGTTTTTCCCATAACCTATGGTCATGTGAGCTTGGGCGCCGATTGGTTTGCACAACATAAAGTTCCAAATATGCAAAATTGGCCTAATATTGTAAGAGACCGATGGGGAAATTGCCTCGAGACGTACATTCTGCCCGGGCCGCAAAAAGAAGTTCCTACCTACTCCAATTCAAATTATTATGAGAGACAAAAGATTGAGAGGAGTAAGGGAGTGAAAGGTGGTAATCCGAGAGTGGAAAAAGGAGAGATTGTGTTGAGCGAAGTGAGGGGATTACCACCAAACCGTGCTAACTTTGGTTGTCCTTCTATTTTTATGGACATTTGTGTAGGTACCAACATGGCAAGCGAATGCGACCAATGTCAAAAGGAAGTTGCTGCCCAAGGTTATGGAGGACCTTCACCTCACGGCAAGAAAGAGTCCACTCAAGATCTTCAAGGTAAAATAGCTAACTCTTACACTTTAATGCATGTGAGTGATAATTGTATGACTAGTAGTCCATTGAGTGTGAGTAGTAGCTTACTTATTTATGAGTCTAATGATTCCTTGCCTCTTATTGATGATGTACATATTGTGAGTGTGGATACACTAGTTGATCCTATTGATGACGAAATTGACTCCTCTTGTGAGATCAATTTATGTCCACCTAGTGTTGAAGCCTATATGTTGAATGGAAGTACCTCGTCTTGTGTAATGGGTGTTGATCAACTTGTTCGTGAAAACTGTCCACCACTTGAGTATGTGTGTGATGTGCTTAATAGGACTCAAGTGAGTGAAATATTTGAAAATGTTGGTCAACAAAGTGAGAATGAACCCGAGAGCTCTTCTTGGGGTAATATTGTGTTTGAAACATCCTTGAAACTTGATATTGATCATTTAGAGAGTGAGGAACTTTCTTGTTCCAAATCTGTCCGTGAGGTAGATCACACTCTTTTTAGGTATAATGTCTTGTTTGAAGATGATTTAAACACTCCTAATGAACCTAGTGGAGAACTTGACGGTATAGCTTGCCTTGGAAGCTATAGCCTATATGCTAACCCACTATGGTGTGACAACATTCCTCCTAAAGAGGGAAATCTCTTCTTGGAAGATGAGAGTACTCTTAAGGGTAAGGAATGTGTAGTTGTGGAAGCTACTTCTTCTTCTACTTTGTGTGATTTCATTGTTGAGAGTACTCATGGTGATTATTGGGAAACTAGTAGTGAGTACACACATGAGAGCACCTTAGTAGAAGTCGATTTGAGTGATACCTTTCTCTACTCTCTATTTGATTTGGATGATATGTATGTTATTGTAGAGAGTATGTCATTTAGTTTAGGTGTAGACCACGGGAAAGGGAAGTGTTGTCGAGACCCGTGTCTATGGCCACTTTTCCCATTTGACCCCGGTGCCAAATTTAGAAATGGTGATGTTGGTGCACCAAACTTGTTGCTTGGCCAACATGACAAGCAAAGTATTACTTTTGATGTATCCTATAACCAAATCCTTTGTACATCTTTTATTGAGTTTTTAATATTCCTTTCAAAGGATTCTTGGTTATATTGCAAATATGTGCAACCTTGGCATGTTGAGATGATTTGTTATGCTAACCCTAACCCTCATGCCATGAGGAATTTGTATTTGTTTGTCCTCTCTTCGGTTTTGCAAGGTTTGGATTCGAGGTCGAATCCTTTTCAAGAAGGGGAGGATGATACGGGACAAATGGCCTTCTTATCTTTTGATGACATTTTTGGAGGCCAACACATAGAGACTCAAGACTTGGTCACCTCGAGGAAACAAGAACATGCATGGAGGACCCGTTTTGAGCATAACTTAAAGCAATCTCGCATGTGGAAGATTGCTTGGAGAATTTAAGGTTGAGGACTCACGGTTTTGGGCCTTAATTAAGGGTATTTTGGACATTACACATGGTGGATTTACACCCCATGGCCGCCCCTCTCATTAAGGGCAAAGTAGTCTTTTGTCTTCATTTGTAATATAGTATAAATAGGCCCCTTAGTCTTATTTCTCATCAGTTTTTGGATGATGAAGAATTGAAAGAAATATTCTCTCTCTCTTTTGAGAGTGTAACTCCATTAGTTGTAGGACTTGGAAAAGTCACCCTTAGCATAGGGCTTGGAAAAGCCAATATTGATCTTTGCTTGGAAACGGTAGATCTTGAGGCGAGTCATTCCCTTGGTGGTCACCGTAAGAGTGTGGTGTTGCTATCGTAAGTTCTACGGGTCCTTAGATTTAATATATCTTTGGGTTCTTGGGTCTTATTGTAGTTTATGTCTCACTATCTATCTCTACATTATCTTGTAGCCGTGTGTTTGTTGTTTCTTAATAATAATGTTATTGTTCTTCATGTTCTTCATTCTCGTGTTGTTAATCTAGTGTGTTGTCCGCTGAAAATAGGTGTTAATCACCTCATTACATTGTGTTCTTGTTGTAGATCTTGAATCCGAGAGGGGTCATTCAAAGGGTCCTCGGTTCTCTTGAACTTGTGGACTGTTTTGAGTGTTTGTTGTGTGCTTCCGTTGTATTTCTTGTATCATTATGAGACGTAGCTCCTTCCATTGTCAAGATATTATCCGCTTTAGTTCACCACAAGTTCGTGTTCCACAAGTGTTGTATAATTGGCTAGTAACCGTGAAATTTTAAGGTATGAGTAAGCTCTTTTCCGGAATGGATTCTTGTTTGAAGACTCAAAGAATTCTTGCCGGACTAGAGCCAAAAATCAGCAAATCATTCAAACGAATAAAAGCACTCAAATAATCGTTGACACGAACAAACGGTTCAAGGAACTAGTTGACAACCTAGTAGGAATGTACTAGTTTGTTAATTAGTTCTAGGACCAAGTAAGGGAAACCAAGGATCAACAATTAACAACCAAATAATATCCTAAGTTGAGCTTATAGTGACGTGGCAGCATGCAATGGTTCCACACGTTCTTCTACTCTTTTTTTTTTGTGTTAATATTCACACAACTTGTTATAGTTTGCAAAGTGTTTTGGTGGGAAAAATAAAATCTTGTAGTATTTCAACCTTTTCAAACTCAAGAAAGTGAGGTTTGGTTGACTAATCCCACAAAACAAGGCTCCTTGAATTAGGGAAAAGTGATTGACAAGACTAGAAGGTGATGGGTGCAAGTCTTTCACAACAACTTTATAGCTTGTCTTACAACTTGAGCACACAACAAGATGAACAAGATGAACAAGATGAACAAGATGAACAAGATGAACAAGTTCAAAAGATGAACACCTCAACAAACTTCATCAACTTCTTTAGCACATAAACACACAACCACCGATTTTTTTTTTCTTTTGGTTATCAACAACATACAACTTTCGTCCACTTCAAGTCACTACACAATGTTCAAGTTTTTCAAGCTCAACTTTTGGATCTAGACACCTTAGTGTTGGTGAGAAAGAAACCAACACTAGAAACTCACTAAACAAACAAAATAACACCTAGATCTAAACATACAACATCATTCTTGGTTTCAACTTTTAATGGACAGATTTTCAGAATTTCTTTTTGGTGTTGTTTGTTTAAGCCGTGAACTAGCCCAAGATGGGTTATGTTGGAACACAACCGGTCTCGCTTTGATACCAAATGATACAAAATCAAACCAACAACACCAAGAGCTTCAAGTAGGCTCGGATTTCAGTCCAACAACACAAGAACAACAAGATAGATAACAATGCTAGTGAATCGAAAAGAGCCCCACACGGCTTCACTAGTCTTTAAGATAACAAAATCAACAACAACAACAAGATAAGGAAAGATAGATAACTTGACATATAACATTCAAGAAACTAAGAACCCTAACATCAAGAGAGGACCCTAAGTCTAATGAATATAAACACCAAGTTCTTACGAGGACCAAGAGGCACTCAACGACCTCAAAACCCTTGTTTCTAGCCAAAGAGACAACACAAGTATCCCTCTACTTGTGAGATAATTGGGGCGGCTTCTAAGAGTGGAAGAGAGAGTGAAATGTTTAGTGTTTTTAGGTTACAAAAATCAGCATTCAAAAACTAACAAATAACTCTCTAACATGTTCTATTTATACTACAAACAAAAGGGGTAAAATGACCCATCCGCCCTTGCTTCTTGTGCCAACCTTGAAGAGTAGTTTATTACACATTAAGACCTCTCTTCACACATAAAAACGTTTAGGTCCTTGGTTGGTTCAATCACCAACTCACACACGGCCATTTGCATGAACAAGGCTTGGAGTTCTTGTAATTCCCGAGCTTGGCTTCGTGTGAAAGGCCGTGTACCTGTGGAGGCTGCCCCAACCGTATCAGTGTGAATGGTCGAGAACGTATTGGACAGCTTTGTACACCCGTATCAGTTTTCTTGTCCACTAACACTTTGAGTCTAGATCTAAACTTGAGCTTGAACTTGTTGAAAGTTGTTGTTGTGAACATAAGCTTGGCCTATTGTTGTTGACCATTGTTGTGGTGGAATGTTTTGGCCGTGTGGTTGTATTGTGGATATTGGTAATTATTTTTTATTGTTCTTGTTGCTATTGAAGTGTTCTTGATGTTCTTCCCAACCTTCATACCTTGTTAAAATAAAGTGAATGCTAGATCTATAAAGGTGTAGGGAAAGAGGTGAAGAATTGTTAGTCTTGAAAGACCCCCAACCACCAAAAGACTAATACATCACATCTCAACCACTTTCCTTGAAACAAGGGTCCATGTTTTAAGGAGAAGTACAAGAAAAAGTCAAGTCTTGAAAATTGAAAAAGGCTCAAAGACTTGTTTTCCCTCCTAAAACAAATTCCACCAATCTAAATTAATTTTTGACAAACACTTGAACCTTTGAGAATAACCACTTGATAAAACCGACCCAATACGTGGCTGCTGATATAAGAATAATGACCGCCTTAGCTTTTGACGACATCGTTCGAAGTCACAATGTGAAGAATCAAGCTTTGGTCACATGGAGGGCATGGGATCATACTTGGAGGGGATGTTTTTAGCCTACCATTGACCAAACCCAAGTGTGGAAGATTGATTGGAGCCTTGAAGACTTAAGGACTCTCGAATTTGGACCACCTTTGTTGGTTCACGGTTTTGGTGCCTTTACTAAGGGCATTTCGGTCACTTAGCCTAAGGGGCATTTTGGACAATTCATATTGTCTTCCAACACACCAAGGCGGCCCCTCTCATTAAGGGTAATATGGTCTTTTTGTCTTCTTTTGTAATACCCTATAAATAGGCCCCTTAGTCTTATTTTCACTTAGTTTTGAGTGGATGAAAAAAATGAGATTTTGAGACTCTTAAAATCCTCTCTCTTGAGAGTAGACCAACTTAGTGTAATTCTAGTATAGGGCTTGGAAAAGCTAACATTGTTCTTTGCTTGGAAACGGTAGATCTTGAGGCGAGTTCGTTCCCTTGGTGGTCACCGTAAGAGTGTGGTTTTGATTGTTACATTCATTAGGGGTTTTTGAGTTTAATATACTCTTTAGTTCTTAATCTTGTAATAATCTTGGTCTCACTATCTATCTTTATTTTTCTTGCAATCGTGTATGTGTTGTTGTAGTGGACTGTTTTGGGCCTTCGTTGGATCCGAAACTTGTATTGTTGTTGTATATCTTGTTCATCACGTTTTGTAGCTGTTTTGGTGTTGAAATACACCCTTGTATCTTGTATTCTTGTTGTTGGTAGCGAATCCGAGAGTGGTCTCCATCTTGGTCCTCAAATCCTTAAGATTAGTGGACTGTTTTGGAGTTGTTTCGTGCTTCCCTTGTCTTTCCTGTATCATTTGGTATCAAAGCATGGCTTGATCTTGTTCCTACAAGATCAATCTTGGGCTTTCTTGTTAAAAAAAAAAAAAAAAAAAAGGAAAACTGAAATTTCCAGAAAAATAGCAATCTGTCCGTGTTTGTGTTCTTGGCCAAAATCGTGTTCTTGTTGTGTCTTGGCCGAGATTTATTGTTGTATGTCTAGATCTAATAGTGTTCTTGTTTGTTTTGTTGTTCCTAGTGTTAGTTTTCTTGTCCACTAACACTTTGAGTCTAGATCTAAACTTGAGCTTGAACTTGTTGAAAGGTTGTTGTGAACATAAGCTTGTCCATTGTGGTGGACTGTTTTGGCCTTGTGGTTTTCATCTTGTTTTTGTTATAAGCTTGGCCACGTGATATTGTTGTTAATTGGTGGATTGAAAACCATTTTGTTGAAGTTGTAGTTGTCTTGGCCAAGTGTTGGAGATATTGTTATTGTGGATTGGAGTTGGCCGTGTGAAAAATTGTTGGTGTTCTTGAAGATTATTGTTGTAGTTCTTGTTGTTGTTGTTGTTGTTCTTGATGTTCATCACCACCTTCATATATTGTTGAAGATAAAGTGAATGCTAAATCCAAAAAGTTGAAGGAAAAAGGTGTATTATTTGTTAGTCTTGAAAGACCCTACAACCAACAAAGACCTATCAATCAAGTCTCAACCACTTTCCAACACTTTTCCATGATTTACGGATCCATGTTTTAAGGAGAAGTACAATAAAGTCAAGTCTTGAAAACTTGAAATTGAAAAGGGCTCCAAGACTTGTTTGAATTTCCCTCCTTAAACAAATTCCACCAAAGTCCAAATTGAAAAATTGACCAAGACTTGAAGTTGGACAACAAAAGTTGTGTGGGACCGAAACCAATACGGACTGCCATGTCATCACTGCTACTGTTCACGCAATATTTCCGAGCTCAAAATTTTAGATTCTTAGTTTCATCTTATTGTTTCATTAGTTTCATGTCTTGATTCTAGAATTAATTAACAACTAGTAATCACCTACTTAGTTGTAGATTAATTATTGAATCCGTTTCTTCGTGTCTTCGTTGTTTGTGTGCTTTTCTCATTTTTAACTCGTAGTAACTTCTTTGTTTCAAGTTCGTAAGTAGATTTTGTGTTGTGTCTTGAGTCGATCAAACAAGAATATATTCCGGCCGCCAAGTAGAATTGACATCCTATTGACTACCGGAGTATAAGCAACTTTCAATATTCGCCGCTCCAATTGTGAGAATCCCAAAGGTGAGTGTATCGAGTGTTGTTGAGGAGCTTTACTACTAATCTTGTTTGTTCATTTTGTAGGTTTAAAGGGTGATATAAGGGGAACATGACTTCGATAGCCGGGGATTATTGTGACTACAATATGGGAGACTATGATTGTAGTGAGGGTTTTTATGGCTACGAAGTTGAGGGAGATTGCGGAGGCTATGAAAATAGTCATGATCAAAACATAGGCAGATTTGAAAGTTACTGTTTTGAGGGAGAAAATGAGGTGAATGAAGTGCCTAGTGCTTATGGTGACTTTGGAGATGATGTAGGACCTCGTGATGGATCTTATGATGAAGTTGGGACATGTGAGGAGTCTCGCACTCCCCACTCCGAACCTAGATTTGGTGTTAGGTATAACCCTTTCGTTCGCAAACCTTATGAGAGCTATGATGAGAGTACACGTGAGGAGTGTGAAGATTCATATTCTCCACCTTGTAGTACTTCTTATCAAGGTCGATATAGTGTGAATGGTTATATACTAGCAATAGTGTAGGTTTTCCAATGAGAAGAAGAGAGTATGCATCTCCAAAACCGAGGGGTACTCATGTGCTTTACAATGTTGATCCGAGAAGGAGTGTACACTCCGGAAAGGTGACCATTTGTGGGATACCGGGCTGCCTCGTTGTGTTAAATGATAGGTACTATAGAAACTACATTGTTCCATCCATGGTTGATTACTTGGGGTTATTTTGCGAGCCTTTACTTGTTCCATACTTCTTGGACGGGTTTAAGGTCACCGAGAGGGTAAAGGTTGTCTTCTCCCAATTTAATTACCATGAGGAGGTGTGGTGTGATGTTTTTCCCATAACCTATGGTTATGTGAGCTTGGGCGCCGATTGGTTTGCACAACATAAAGTTCCAAATATGCAAAATTGGCCTAATATTATAAGAGACCGATGGGGAAATTGCCTTGAGACGTACATTCTGCCCGGGCCGCAAAAAGAAGTTCCTACCTACTCCAATTCAACTTATTATGAGAGACAAAAGATTGAGAGGAGTAAGGGAGTGAAAGGTGGTAATCCGAGAGTGGAAAAAGGAGAGGTTGTGTTGAGCGAAGTGAGGGGATTACCACCAAACTATACTAACATTGGTTGTCCTTCTATTTCTAAGGACATTTGTGTAGGTACCAACATGGCAAGCGAAGAAGAACAATGCCAAAGGGAAGTTGCTGCCCAAACCTTTGGAGGACCTTCACACCATGACAAAGAAGAATCTACTCAAGGACTTCAAGGTAAAATGGCTAACTCTTACACTTTTGTACATGTGAATGATAATTGTGCGGCTAGTAGCCCATTGAGTGTGAGTTGTAGCTTACCTATATGTGAGTCTATTGTTTCTTTGCCACTTGATGATGATGTACATATTGTGAGTGTGGATACACTAGTTGATCCTATTGATAACGAAATTGACTCCGCTTGTGAGATCAATTTATGTCCACCTAGTGTTGAAGCCTATGTGTTGAAGGGAAGTACATCGTCTTGTGTAATGGGTGTTGATCAACTTGTTCGTGAAAACTATCCACCACTTGAGTATGTGTGTGATGTGCTTAATAGGACTCAAGTGAGTGAAATATTTGAAAATGTTGGTCAACAAGGTGAGAATGAACCCGAGAGCTCTTCTTGGGGTAATATTGTGTTTGAAACATCCTTGAAACTTGATATTGATTATTTAGAGAGTGAGGAGCTTGCTTGTTCCAAATCTGTCCGTGAGGTAGATCACACTCTTTTTAGGTATAATGTCTTGTTTGAAGATGATTTAAACACTCCTAATGAACCTAGTGGTGAAAATGATGGTATAGCTTGCCTTGGAAGCTATAGCCTATATGCTAACCCACTATGGTGTGACAACATTCTTTCTAAAGAGGGAAAACTCGTCTTGGAAGATGAGAGTACTCCTAAGGGTAAGGAATGTGTAGTTGCGGAAGCTACTTCTTCTTCTACTTTGTGTGATTTCATTGTTGAGAGTACTCATGGTGTTTATTGGGAAACTAGTAGTGAGTACACACATGAGAGCACCTTAGTAGAAGTCGATTTGAGTGATACGTTTCTCTACTCTCTATTTTCTTTGGATGATATGTATGTTATTATAAAGAGTATGTCATTTAGTTTGGGTGTAGACCACGGGAAAGGGAAGTGTTGTCGAGACCCGTGTCTATGGCCACTTTTCCCATTTGACCCCGGTGCCAAGTTTAGACATGGTGATGTTGGTGCACCAAACTTGTTGCTTGGTCTATATGACAAGCAAAGTGTTACTCTTGATGTACCCTATAACCAAACCCTTTGTACATCTTTTATTGAGTTTTAATATTCCTTTCAAAGGATTCTTGGTTATATTGCAAATATGTGCAACCTTGGCATGTTGAGATGATTTGTTATGCTAACCCTAACCCTCATGCCATGAGGAGTTTGCATTTGTGTGTCCTCTTTTCAGTTTTGCAAGGTTTGGATTCGAGGTCGAATCCTTTTCAAGAAGAGGAGGATGATATAAGAATAATGACCGCCTTAGCTTTTGACGACATCGTTCGAAGTCACAATGTGAAGAATCAAGCTTTGGTCACATGGAGGGCATGGGATCATACTTGGAGGGGATGTTTTTAGCCTACCATTGACCAAACCCAAGTGTGGAAGATTGATTGGAGCCTTGAAGACTTAAGGACTCTCGAATTTGGACCACCTTTGTTGGTTCACGGTTTTGGTGCCTTTACTAAGGGCATTTCGGTCACTTAGCCTAATGGGCATTTTGGACAATTCATATTGTCTTCCAACACACCAAGGCCGCCCCTCTCATTAAGGGTAATATGGTCTTTTTGTCTTCTTTTGTAATACACTATAAATAGGCCCCTTAGTCTTATTTTCACTTAGTTTTGAGTGGATGAAAAAAATGAGATTTTGAGACTCTTAAAATCCTCTCTCTTGAGAGTAGACCAACTTAGTGTAATTCTAGTATAGGTCTTGGAAAAGCTAACATTGTTCTTTGCTTGGAAACGGTAGATCTTGAGGCGAGTTCGTTCCCTTGGTGGTCACCGTAAGAGTGTGGTTTTGATTGTTACATTCATTAGGGGTTTTTGAGTTTAATATACTCTTTAGTTCTTAATCTTGTAATAATCTTGGTCTCACTATCTATCTTTATTTTTCTTGCAATCGTGTATGTGTTGTTGTAGTGGACTGTTTTGGGCCTTCGTTGGATCCGAAACTTGTATTGTTGTTGTATATCTTGTTCATCACGTTTTGTAGCTGTTTTGGTGTTGAAATACACCCTTGTATCTTGTATTCTTGTTGTTGGTAGCGAATCCGAGAGTGGTCTCCATCTTGGTCCTCAAATCCTTAAGATTAGTGGACTGTTTTGGAGTTGTTTCGTGCTTCCCTTGTCTTTCCTGTATCAGCTGCCACATCATCACTGTTACTGTTCACGCAATATTTTATAGCTCAAATTTTAGATTCTTAGTTTCATCTTATTGTTTCATTAGTTTCATGTCTTGATTCTAGAATTAATTAACAACTAGTAATCACCTACTTAGTTGTAGATTAATTATTGAATCCGTTTCTTCGTGTCTTCGTTATTTGTGTGCTTTTCTCATTTTTAACTCGTAGTAACTTCTTTGTTTCAAGTTCGTAAGTAAATTTTGTGTTGTGTCTTGAGTCGATCAAACAAGAATCTATTTCGGCCGCCAAGTAGAATTGACATCCTATTGACTACCGGAGTATAAGCAACTTTCAATATTCGCCGCTCCAATTGTGAGAATCACAAAGGTGAGTGTATACGAGTGTTGGTGAGGATCTTTACTACTAATCTTGTTTTTTATTTTGTAGGTTTAAAGGGTGATATAAGGGGAACATGACTTCGATAGCTGGGGATTATTGTGACTACAATATGGGAGACTATGATTGTAGTGAGGGTTTTTATGGCTACGAAGTTGAGGGAGATTACGGAGGCTATGAAAATAGACATTATCAAAACATAGGCAGATTTGAAATTACTGTTTTGGGGGAGAAAATGAGGTGAATAAATTTACCTAGTGCTTATGGTGACTTTGGAGATGATATAGGACCTCATGATGGATATTATGATGACGTTGGTGTTAGGTATAACCATTTCGTTTGCAAAGCTTATGAGAGATATGATGAGAGTACATGTGAGGAGTGCGAAGATTCATATTCTCCACCTTGTAGTACTCCTTATCAAGATCGATATAGTGTGAATGGTTATACTAGCTCTAGTCGAGGTTGTCCAATGAGAAGAAGAGGGTATGCATCTCCAAAACCGAGGGGTACTCGTGAGCTTTATAATGTTGATCCAAGAAGGAGTGTACACTCTTGAAAGGTGACCATTTGTGGGATACCGGGCTGCCTCATTGTATTGAATGATTGGTACTATAGTAACTACATCATTCCATCCATGGTTGACTACTTGGGGTTGTTTCATGAGCCTTTACTTGTTCCATACTTCTTGGATGGGTTTAGGGTTATCGAGAGGGTCAAGGTTGTCTTCTCCCAATTTAAATACCATGAGGAGGTGTGGTGCGATATGTTTCCATTGACATACGATCATGTATGCTTGCTTAGGTGCCGATTGGTTTGCACAACATAAAGTTCCAAACATGCAAAATGGTCAAATGTTATAATTGACCAATGGGGGAATCGCCTCATGACTTACTTGCTGCCCAAGCCATGAAGAGAAATGCCTACCTACTCTAATCCGAATTATTATGAGAGATAAAAGATTGAGAGGAGTAAGGGAGTGCAAGGTAGTAATCTGAGAGTGGAAAAAAGAGAGGTTGTGTGGAGCGAAGTGAGGGGATTACCACCAAACCATGCTAACATTGGTTGTCCTTCTATTTCTAAGGACATTTGTGTAGGTACCAACATGACAAGTGAAGGCGAACAATGCCGAAAGGTAGTTGCTTCCCAAGCTTGTGGAGGACCTTCACACCATGAAAAAGAAGAATCTACTCAAGGACTTCAAGGTAAAATAGCTAACTCTTACACTTTCGTGTATGTGAATGATAATTGTGTGGCTTAGCTTGCCTATATGTGAGTCTATTATTTCTTTGCCACTTGATGATGATGTACATGTTGTGAGTGTGGATACACTAGTTGATCCTATTGATGACCGAATCAACACTTCTTGTAAGATCGATATGTCCACCTAGTGTTGAAACCATTATGTTGAATGAAAGTACATTATCTTCTGCAATTTGTGTTGATCAACTTATGTGTGAAAATTACCCACTACTTGAGGATGTGTATGATGTAATTAATGAACCTCAAGTGTGTGATGATGTTGAAAATGTTGATCAAAGGAATAGGAGTGAACTCGAGAGCTATTCTTGGGATAATCTTGCACTTGAAATCTCTTTGAAACTTGATATTTATCTTTTATAGAGTGATGAATGTGTTTGTTCCAAATTTGTCTGTGAAATAGATCATGCTCTCTTCAGGTATAATGTCTTGTTTAAAGATGATATAACCACTCCAAATGAACATAGTGGTGAAAATAATGGTATAGCTTGCAGTACAATTGTTGGCTCGTATAGTTTCTGGATAAGATCAAGGACAAACCATTCCAACTACAGGTTCTAGTGGTGTAGATAGGGCAGCTAGCCTACGAACGCAGGATTTTCTCAAATTGGATCCTCCCACGTTCACCGGATCAGATCTTAATGAAGACCCACAGGACTTTATGGATCAAATCCAAAGGGCTCTAGATATTATGCATGTGTCAGGTAAAGAGACAGTTGAGCTAGCAGCACATAGATTCAAGGGGGAGGCTATACTGTGGTATGAAGACTAGAAATGATCTAGGGGTATCGATGCACCTCTAGCTACTTGGAAAGAGTTCAAAGAGGCATTTCTTGATCATTACCTTCCATATGAGATTCGAGAAGCCTGTGCAGATCAATTCCTGAATCTTCGCCAAGGAAATATGAGTGTGAGGGATACAGCCTTCGGTTTAACTCTTTGGCTAGGTATGCTCCTAATGTTGTGGCTACAATGGATGATAGAGTTCATCGATATGTGGATAGATTGGATCTATATCTGGTTAGAGATTGTACCATTGCTGCTTTGAACAAAGACATGGACATAGCAAGGATACAAGCATTCACACAAAAAATAGAGGATCAGAGGCAAAGAAGACGAACACAAGAGTTAGAAAGGGGGTATTCCAAGAGGTCTAGATCTACGAGGCAGTTTATGGCATCCCAAGGAGAGTTTAGGCCTTGGTTTTCTAATAGACCACCTAGGACATTATCTTCTTATTCTGCAGCTAGTGCTCCATCACAATTTCAAGGGTCTAAAGGTAACCAGTTTGGTCAAAGAAATAAGAGTCAGAGTTCGCGAACAACAGGGTATCAAGAGCAAGGGATTATGATCCAATTAAGGCCTCCTCGACAGCCATGTAGACAATGTGGAAAGCTTTATTTAGGTGCATGTCGGTTCGGAACAAATGTTTGCTTTTGGTGTGGTATGTCAGGACATATGATGAGAGAATGCCCTCAAAGAGGCATAGGTGGTATGGCACGACCTACTGGATCAACCATTGCATCATCATTATCGGTGCCTTATTCAGGTAGGGGTGTACAACCTATGGGTTGTGGTAGAGGTGCTAAAGGAACAGCTAGCTCTAGTGGAGTTCAGAATCGTACATACGCTTTTGCAGATCGACAAAATTCAGAGGCTTCTCCAGATGTGGTTACAGGTACATTGTCCATCTTTTCACATGATGTATATGCATTAGTTGATCCGGGTTCTACAATATCGTATGTCACTCCATTGGTTGCTGAAAAGTTCAAAAGAACACCAAAACTGCTAGTTAAGCCATTTGAAGTATCTACGCCGATTGACGAATCTGTTATAGCTAAGAGAGTGTATTGAAATTGTATAATAACTATTTGCGGTCGTGATACAATGGTTGACCTGGTTGAGTTAGAAATGGTAGATTTTGATGCTATAATGGGTATGGATTGGTTGGCTTCTTGTTATGCCACAGTAGATTGTCGAACTAAGAGGGTGTGTTTCCATTTCCCAAGGGAGGCAGTCCTAGAATGGAGAGGTAATATTGGTGCGCCAAGAGGCAAATTTATTTCTTATTTTAAGGCGAAAAAGATGATTTCCAAGGGTTACATATGTCATCTGGTTAGAGTGAAGGATACAAATGCGGAGACACCAACCCTTCCAACTATTCCAGTGGTAAGTGAATTTCTCGACGTATTTCCTGAAGATCTTCCGGGTTTGCCTCCAGAACGAGAAGTGGAGTTTGGTTTTGATGTGATCCCAGGTACTCAACCAATCTCAATTCCTCCGTATAGAATGGCCCCGGCAGAATTATGGGAGTTGAAAGAGCAATTGAAAGACTTGCTAGAAAAAGGATTCATAAGGCCTAGTGTCTCCCCTTGGGGCGCACCAGTGTTATTTGTGTGTAAGAAGGATGGCTCGTTAAGAATGTGTATTGACTATAGACAACTGAACAAGGTGACTATTAAGAACAAATATCCCCTTCCGAGAATTGATGACTTATTTGATCAGATGCAAGGCGCCAAGTGGTTTTCAAAGATTGATTTAAGATCTGGTTACCACCAAATGAGGGTCAAAGAGAATGACATACCCAAGACAGCTTTTCGAACACGGTACGGTCATTACGAGTTCCTAGTCATGTCCTTTGGGCTAACTAATGCACCTGCAGCTTTTATGGATTTGATGAATAGGGTGTTCAAGCCATACTTGGATGTGTTTGTGATAGTTTTTATAGATGATATTCTGGTTTATTCGAGATCAAATGAGGATCATGCCAATCACTTACGACAGGTGTTGCAGATTCTTCGTGATCGTAAGCTATTTGCAAAGTTCTCTAAATGTGAGTTTTGGTTAAAATCTGTGGCATTCTTAGGTCATATTGTATCTGATGAAGGAATAAAGGTTGATACTCAAAAGATAGAAGCCATGAAGAACTGGCCAAGACCTATAACGCCTACAGAGGTTCGTAGTTTCCTTGGGTTGGCAGGTTATTATAGAAGGTTTGTTGTAGGATTTTCTTCAATTTCTGCACCTTTAACAAAGCTAACACACAAAGCATCCATGTTTCAATGGAATAATGCATGCGAAAGAAGTTTCCAAGATCTGAAGAATAAGTTGACTTCTACACTCGTATTGCTGCTTCCAGAAGGCACATAGGGGTATGCAGTGTATTGTGATGCTTCAAGAATTGGCTTAGGGTGTGTATTGATGCAACATGGTAAAGTCATAGCATATGCCTCGAGACAATTGCGGCCACATGAGAAAATTTATCCAACACATGATCTGGAGCTAGCAGCGGTTATATTTGCCTTAAAGATATGGTGTCACTACCTGTACGGGATTCATGTTGACATATACACTGACCACAAGAGTTTGCAGTATATCTTTAATCAGAAGGACTTGAATTTGAGGCAGCGAAGATGGCTTGAATTATTAAAAGACTATGATGTTGATATCTTATATCATCCGGGAAAAGCAAATGTGGTGGCAGATGCGTTAAGTCGCAAAGCTAGCCATCTATAGAAAGACAAGGGATGACTAAGGATCTACACCAATTAGCCAATTTGGGGGTTCGTTTTCTTGAAACTCCAGATGAAGGGTTTATTGTGCATAATACAACAGAATCTTCACTAATAACTGAAGTAAAAGAGAAGCAATATGCAGATCCTATTTTATTACGGCTTAAGGAAAATGTGCAATGTGGTATGACAAAGGCATTTGAGCTTACGCAAGAAGGGGTACTGCGGTGCCAAAATAGATTGTGTGTACCTGATGTAGACGGGCTAAGAAAGAGGATTATGACAGAAGCACATCATTCAAGGTATTCTATCCATCCAGGGTCAACAAAAATGTACCATGATTTGAGAGGGATGTATTGGTGGGGTGACATGAAGAAGAACATTGCAAAATTTATAGCCGAATGTCCAAATTGTCAAAGAGTTAAAGTAGAGCACCAAAAGCCCGGGGGTTATATGCAATGTATGGATCTTCCACTCTGGAAGTGGGACATGATCAACATGGATTTCATCACTGGTTTGCCTCGTACATTTCAAAGGTTTGATTCCATATGGGTGATAGTTGATAGGCTTACTAAATCAGCACACTTTCTACCGGTTAGGACCACTTACACAGTTGAAGAATATGCCAAGTTATATATTAAGGAGATAGTTTGACTACATGGAGTTCCAATCTCTATTATATCGGATCGAGGAGCTCAATTTACTGCAAATTTTTGGAAGTCTTTTCAGAGAAATTTAGGGACACAAGTGAATCTAAGTACAACTTTTCACCCTCAAACGGATGGACAAGCAGAACGTACCATTAAAACACTTGAAGATATGCTATGAGCTTGTGTATTGGACTTTAAAGGTAGTTGGGATGATCATCTACCTCTCATCGAGTTCGCCTACAACAATAGCTATCATTCAAGTATCAAAATGGCACCATATGAAGCTTTGTATGAAAGAAAGTGTAGATCACCCATTGGATGGTTTGAAGCGGGTGAAACTGCCTTATTCGGGACAGATCTTGTTCATCAAGCTATGGAAAAGGTTAAGGTGATCCAACAACGACTAGAAACAGCCCAAAACAGACATAAGTCATATGCGGATGTTAGGAGAAGGGGGCTAGAGTTTGCTATAGGTGATTGGGTATTCTTAAAGGTATCACCAATGAAGGGGGTTATGAGATTTGGTAAGAAAGAAAAATTAAGTCCACGTTATATAGGCCCATACCAGATTACTCGGAGGTTTGGACAAGTTGCTTATGAATTAGATCTACCCCAAGAGCTCTCAACAGTTCATCCGATATTTCACGTCTCAATGCTTAGAAAGTGCATTGGAGATTCATCTCATACTACCCCTACTGAAGATGTACAAATTACAGAAGATCTCACTTATGAGGAAATACCTATTGCTATTCTAGATCGACAGGTTAAGAAGTTGAGGAATAAAGAAATAGCTTCTGTAAAAGTGCTTTGGAGGAACCAACAAGTAGAAGAGATCACGTGGGAAGCTGAAGAAGCGATGAAATCCAAGTACCCCCATTTGTTCAAAGATGAAGAAAAAGTCCAAGATGCTGAATTGGAACAATAACAAGTAAGTGTAAAATATATAGGTACTATATGGTAATAAGGATATTAACTTAGTCTTGAACTTGCTTTGGTTGGACAGTTATGCTAACATTCGAGGACGAATGTTTCTAAGGGGGGAAGGATGTAACATCCCGTATCTTGCTTGTACTTATTCTAATTATATGGAACCTGGTATGGTCATATGGTATAGGTAACGGATGAGATTTGTTATGCAATTATTAATGGTGTAGATGGAATTATAGAGGCTGCCCGTATAGTTTAGTGTGATGCGACTAAGTTAACGTCAAGATAACTATTTAAACTTGGAATCGTAAGCTAGTATTTGAATCTAAAGTTTAAAGTGACCAAGTGTGTATAAGTTGAAGGTTAGACTAAAGGGATTAGAAGCTGAAAATGGAGCAAAATATTGAGGTGCTTTCTTGACTTATTTAAGCTAGTAGGTGAGTCACCTACTTAAGTTGTTTGAACCAAATTAATGGACCCATGGCTATGGATCAAATTTGGGTCTATGCTAATATACTCATTTGGGCCAAATTGAACAAAAAAGAAAGAAAATGGATAAGTGACCCAACACACCAATCTGCCAAGGCCCAAATATAATTGAGCCCAACAAGAAATTATGCAAGTAGGTGCATCACCTACTTTGAAGTTTCAGAAGCTTGGATCCTTAAGTAGGTGCATCACCTACTTGGACCAATTTTACCAATTTTATGGTCCAAAATGCAGCTAAGGAGGTGGACAAGATAGGGCCTTTAAAAGGCCAAGTTGCTGGTCATTTTACTTCACTTTTAAGTCACAAAAAAGGAGTATATTTCAGCAAATCTCTCTACTCTCTCAAAAACAACAAGAGCAGCAGCCCTATTTTTCCTTCTAGGGTTCTTGAAGAAACCCTCCCCTTTGCAGCCCAAGGTAAGTGAAAAGCACTTAAGGTTTTATTTAATTATCTCATGGGAGATTAGGGAAACAAGTTATAAGTGTTTGACTATAAGTATATGGCTGATTATAGAACAAGCTGTTTGTTCATGTTTCCTTGTTATTGAGGAACTTTTTTTCTTCTTCTTTGGTTTAAGTGTGAAGGAAAGTTCAAGCTCTTGAAGAGTTCAATTAAAAGAATAAGTTGCTGAATTGAGGTAAGGTGACTGCCCCATTTTATTTTTCTTATATGTGAATTTGAGAGGGGATTATGGATGTCTTGTTATTGAGAACTCAAGAGATGAAGAGTTCAATAATTGATTGCTACAATAAAAGTGGTTTGGGACTGTTTTGTGGACTGTTTTGTATGTGTATGTTATGGGCTGCCAGGTTGAAGTTGGATAAAGGTGTGATGAGTTTGTAATGAATTATAGAAGAAAGATGTGGTGATACACCACCGAACTAATGCTTGCTGTCCAATCTATTTTGTGTATTGTTTGGAATGTGTAATGAAGTCGAGGTGGTTTTGGTGAACCTTATAAGAACCTATATGGTATGTGGGTGTAACTGGAGGGAAGAAAAAGGGTTAAAATAACACCCTTGTTTGATAGAGTAATAGTTGCTGCCCGGTCACTGTTTTGGGTGAAATTAAGTACCTCAAATGTGTTTATTGGTTACTAATACTAGTTTACCATATATTCTATTGTAGATAAGTAATCTAAGAGGCGAGAAGTCAAGTCGGGCTAGTTTCGGAGTCAAATAACCAGGTATGTAAGGCATACTTATTTCACACTCTTTGGCATGAAGTCGTACCATTGTTCCCTCAAGCAAGTTTCCGAGGTTATCCTATAACAAAGTGATACATAATGGTAGCATATTAAACTCCATGTATCCAATGACCTTGTTCCCACTCTCTAACGCATTAGAACACCTCAATACGTGCTTATTATTAAATTGCGCGTCTATCTTCACTAGAAAATTTCAGGAGTTCTCCGTTTGTTCAAATAAGACCCATGTGTTATTTCAGCTCCTAAACACTTTATTTGTGTGCCAACATCTCCCTACCTCATTGTTGTTGCATTAAGTGTCTATTTACATGTCTCTTATTAGCGTATTACTGGTTCAAGGTACCATAATGTGATGACCACCAAAGTAACAATCTCAAAGGCTAAATAAACTAAGTAATGCAAATCTGTAAAATGATGAGTGGCAGCTCAGGGGAACTTGCCTAGCATGGGACGATCTCGATACCTTTATTTGTGGGTGGCAGCTCAGGGGCATAAGCCTAGCATGGGCCGATCCCAATCTTTATATAGGTGGCAGCTCAGGGGCGTAAGCCTAGCATGGGCCGATCCTAATTTATCTTTTTACCACTGATCAGCTGGTCATTTGCATTATATGGATTACAAAGATTATGAAGGAAGAAGGTAAAATGAAGAACGGATGTAATGTACATTGTCCCACAAGTATTTATAAAGGTGGTCTACTAGTACTCCTTATACACTTGTATCGAATTTCTATTGAGCTTTTGTATCAAGTGTGTTGCTACTTTCTGCCTTACATATTCAGTACATATTTTCGTACTGACGTCCCTCACGGGGGACCTGCATTTCATGCTGCAGGCAGAGGCACTTCAGCTCATACAACTCACTAGTAGGAGCGCAGGTTGTTCAAGGACTATTGGTGAGCTCCAGGTTGATTCGGGGCTTTCCGAGTCTGCTCCATATATTTTGGTATTGTACAGTAAGTCAAGAGTAGGGCGGGGGTTTGTCCCGACCCTGACTAAGTCTATGTATCTTCTAGAGGCTTTGTAGACTAATGTAAAGTTATGGTAGTGTCCTGATTTTAGACATGGTGGCCCCACCGGCCAAGTGCTGTACATATCAGTTTTGGGAGTGTATGTGTAGTTAATTTCATCGATGCATAATATTATGTTGTCAGAACATTTGGTTGTTACAGTGCATGGGAAGTATAAGGTTATGAATTGGTTCTCTCGGGCCTTTACGGCTACGGGTGCCTGTCTGCCCCAATAGGATTTGAGGCGTGACACTCCTCAACTTGTCTTTCAAGATCCTTAGTGTCCATGGGATTTCTCCTATAAGCTGGTTTTTTTGGAAGTTGTGAACCCGGCACCAAATCAATTTGGTGCTCAATTCCCCAAATCGGGTGCAATCCTTGTGGTAATTCTTGTGGGAATACATCATCAAACTCCTGCAAAACAAGTGAAATAGAAGGGGAAAGAGAAGAAGAAAAAGTAGAAAAAGAAGAAGAGATGTTAGTATTAAGGGCATGAGCTAGGAGGAGCATAGGAGTGTCCATGTCTTGTTCCTTGAACAAATCCTTCCTCCTAGCCAACATAACCATGGGTCCTTGACCCTTTTGAGCCTTAGAATCAGCAACTTCTCCCTTAGAAGAGGTAGAACCGGAGACCTCCCCTTTTTGCCTCTTTTCGGTTTCTTGTCTTTTGCTCCTCTTTTCTTTCAACTCTCTTAATTTTTGATGCATCTCATTCACTTGGGAGGGTGATAGTGGGTGTAATGTGAAATTCTTCCCATCATGCACAAGTGAGTAAGTGTTCAACCTCCCATCATGCTTGGTAGATTTGTCATATTGTCATGGTCTACCAAGTAGCAAATGTCACGCTTGCATTGGAATGACATCACAACAAACTTCATCTCGGTAGTTTCCTACCATGAACTTGATCATGCATTGTCGGGTCACTTTTAACTCACCACATTCATTGAGCCATTGTAGTTTGTAAGGATTAGCATGAGGAGTGGTAGGAAGTTTCAAGAAATCCACCATTGTTGAACTATCAATATTTGTGCAACTTCCACTATCAATCACCATAGTACACACCCCTCCCTTAATCAAGCATTTGGTGTGAAACAAGTTCTCTCTTTGGCTCGGATCTTCAAGTGCCTTACTTACCATAGCCCTCTTCACCACATAATTAGGAACTAGACACTCTCCATCTTGTGGCCAAGTGTCTTCTTCCTCACAAGTATCACAAGTAGTTTCGGGTTCACCATCACAAAACTCTCCATTTTACACACCAACATCATCAACCTCGGGTTCAAGCTCAACTTCCTCACAAGGTAGTACAACCTACCTTCTCTTAGGATCACATTCCTATGAGTAGCACACTCACTTGACCGATGACCCCATCCTTGACACTTGAAACATTGAAGGCCTTTCGGATTAGGAGTAGGAAGCTTATTACCTTCGGGTCTTGCAGGGTATTTTCGCACTTGTTTGACCTCGGATTTCTTGACAAAATTTGAGGGTTCCTTACCTTTACCTAAACCCAAAACTTTCTGATTTGGACCTTTGGAGTGGACCCAACCCGAATTGGGTGTTTGTAGTCTTGGCTTGTACCTTTCTTTGTTCTCTTTCTCAATTTCCATGGAGGCTTGGAAGACTTCCACCACGGTTCCAAACTTGTGAAGAGTCAAACGGGAGGAGATATCCTTGTTCAACCCAACCTTGAAGCGAATAACATCATGTTGCACTTGTTCACCTCTATGGTCAAGTTTCAAGACAAGTTGCTGAAATTCATCATAATAGGCCATGACACTCTTGTTTCCTTTCCTTAGATTGTAAAGCTTGGCAAGAATCTCATGCCTATAATGGTCCGTTACATATCTTTCCTTAATAACTCTCTTCAACATCTCCCAAGAAGGTGGTTGGCCATCAACCAATACATCATCAAATCTTTTGGTGTAATCCCACCAAGTGTTTGCATATCTTTCAAAGTGAGCAATAGCATAGCAGCTTTTCTTTTCTTTGGAAAGGTCATTCACTTGAAAAATCTTTTCACAAGAGGATTCCCAAGCTAAGTACACTTCCGGATCACTCTCACCTTTGAAAATTGGAATGCCAACCTTTATTGAATTAATGTCAATGTCCTAGATTCTTGGTTGATCACCATGCCCATGCCTTGCATCTTGCCGCCGAAATCTACCATAAGTCCCTCTTTGATCATGTCTTGCCCTCATTTCTTCTTCAAAACAATAATCATCATTAGAAACATCATAACCTTCTTGCTCCCCTCTACCATAATCCTTAATTTGGATGGGTGGGTTTCAGATTTGAGGCCTTTGGGGAAGTGGGTTTGGTATTTTGATACAAAATCAAACCAACAACACCAAGAACTACAAGTAGGTTCGGATTTCAGTCCAACAACACAAGAACAACAAGTTTAATTTTCAGTTTTTCAGCTCAATAACACAAGAACAACAAGATGAACAACAATGCTAGTGAATCGAAAAGAGCCCCACACGGCTTCACTAGACTTGAAGATAACAAAATCAACAACAACAACAAGATAAGGAAAGATAGATAACTTGACATATAACATTCAAGAAACTAAGAACCCTAACATCAAGAGAGGACCCTAAGTCTAATGAATATAAACACCAACTTCTTACGAGGACCAAGAGGCACTCAACGACCTCAAAACCCTTGTTTCTAGCCAAAGAGACAACACAAGTATCCCTCTACTTGTGAGATAGTAGTGGCGGCTTCCAAGAGTGGAAGAGAGAGAGAAAAGTTTAGTGTTTTAGGTTTACAAAATCAGATTTCAAAAACTAAGGAATAGCTCTCTAATATGTTCTATTTATACTACAACAAAAAGGATAAAATGACCCATCCGCCCTTGCTTCTTGTGCCAACCTTGAAGAGTAGTTTATTACACATTAAGACCTCTCTTCACACATAAAAGCGTTTAGGTCCTTGGTTGGTTCAATCACCAACTCACACACGGCCATTTGCATGAACAAAGCTTGGAGTTTTTGTAATTCCCGAGCTTGGCTTCGTGTGAAAGGCCGTGTGGCTGTCCTAACCGTATCATCCTCTCCATCTTGAGAGGAATTTGGCCTCAAATTCAGCATTTGGTCATCTTCAACCGCATCCACGAGGGAGAGATCACCAACGTTGAAAGTGTTGTGTACTTGATATTCCGGTGGAAGATCAATCTTGTAGGCGTTGTCATTGATTCTCTCAAGTACTTGGAAAGGGCCATCACCCCTTGGCAGCAACTTGGACTTCCTTTGAGCTGGAAACCGATCCTTTCGAAGATGCACCCACACCCAATCTCCGGGTTCAAGCACAAGCCTCCTTCTCCCTTTGTTTACCCTTTTTGCAACCTCTTGGTTCTTCTTTTCAAGCTTGATCCGCACCGTCTCATGCATTTTCTTCATTGCCTCGGCTCTTTTATTTCCATCTAAGCTGGTCATGAGATCACTAGACAAAGGAGTGAGATCTAAAGGGGTAAGGGGATTCAGGCCGTAAACACATTCAAAGGGAGTCATTCCCGTGCTCGAATGTATTACCCGGTTGTATGCAAATTTGGTGATAGCCACTCCTAAGATCCACTTTAGAAAACAAACAAGATCCGTAGAGCTCATCTAACATATCATCTAGTCTAGGGATGGGATGACGATACCTTATAGTGATTTTGTTGATGGCTCTACAATCGACGCACATGCGCCAAGTTCCGTCCTTTTTTGGTACCAAAAGCACCGGAACAGCACACGGACTCATGCTTTCCTTGATGTATCCCTTGTTGAGAAGCTCCTCAACTTGCCTTTCAAGCTCCTTAGTGATACGGTTAGGACAGCCACACGGCCTTTCACACGAAGCCAAGCTCGGGAATTACAAAAACTCCAAGCTTTGTTCATGCAAATGGCCGTGTGTGAGTTGGTGATGGAACCAACCAAGGACTTAAACGTTTTTATGTGTGAAGAGGGGTCCTAATGTGTAATAAACTACTCTCCAAGGTTGGCACAAGAAGCAAGGGCGGATGAGTCATTTTACCCCTTTCCTTTTGTAGTATAAATAGAAGATGTGAGAGAGTTATTAGATAGTTTTTGAAATCTGATTTTGTAACCTAAAATATCACAACATTTCCTCTCTCTTCCACTCTTGGAGCCGCCTCCAACATCTCACAAGTAGAGGAATACTTGTGTTGTATCTTTGGCTAGAAACAAGGGTTTTGGGGTCTTTGAGTGCCTCTTGGTCCTTGTAAGAACTTGGTGTTTACATTCTCTAGACTTAGGGTCCTCTCTTGATGTTAGGGTTCTTAGTATCTTGAATGTTATATGTCAAGTTATCTATCTTTTCTTTATCTTGTTGTTGTTGTTGTTGTTAATTTTGTTATCTTTAAAGACTAGTGAAGCCGTGTGGGGCTACTTTCGATTCACTAGCATTCTTGTTCATCTATTTGCTCTCTTGTTGTGTGCTGAAAACTGAAAATGGAACTTGTTATTCTTGTGTTGTTGGACTGAAATCCGAACCTACTTGTAGCTCTTGGTGTTGTTGGTTTGATCTTGTATCATTTGGTATCAAAGCAAGACCGGTTGTGTTCCAACATAACCCATCTTGGGCTAGTTCACGGTCTAAACAAGCAATACCAAAGGGAAGTTCTGAAAAATCTGTCCATTAAAGGTTGAAAACCGAGAATGATGTTGCATGTCTAGACCTAGGCGTTATTTTGCTTGTTTAGTGAGTTTCTAGTGTTGGTTTCTTTCTCACCAACACTAAGGTGTCTAGATCCGAAAGTTGAGCTTGAAAACTTGAACATTGAGTAGTGACTTGAAGTGGCCGAAGGTTGTATGTTGTTGATGAGCAAAAGAAAAATCGGTGGTTATGTGTTATGTGCTAAAGAAGTTGATGAAGTTTGTTGAGGTGTTCATCTTTTGAACTTGTTCATCTTGTTGTGTGCTCAAGTTGTAAGACAAGTTATAAAGTTGTTGTGAAAGACTTGCACCCCTCACCCTCTAGTCTTGTCAATCACTTTTCCCTAATTCAAGGAGCCTTGTTTTGTGGGATTGGTCAACCAAACACCACTTTCTTGAGTTTGAAAAGGTTGAAAGACTACAAGATTTTATTTTTTCCCACCAAAACATTTTGCAAACTATAACAAGTTGTGTGAATATTAACACAAAACAAAAAAAAAAAAAAAAGATAAGAGGAACGGGTGGAACCATTGCATGCTGCCACGTCACTATAAGCTCAACTTAGGATATTCTTTGGTTGCAAATTGTTGATCCTTGGTTTCCCTTAATTGGTCCTAGAACTAATTAACAAACTAGTACATTCCTACTAGGTTGTCAACTAGTTCCTTGAACCGTTTGTTCGTGTCAACGATTATTTGAGTGCTTTTATTCGTTTGAATGAGTTGCTGATTTTTGATTCTAGTCCGGCAAGAATTCTTTGAGTCTTCAAACAAGAATCCATTCCGGATAAGAGCTCACTCATACCTTGAAAATTTCACGGTTACTAGCCAAAGATACAACACTTGTGGAACACGAACTTGTGGTGAACTAAAGTGGATAATATCTTGACAATGGAAGGAGCTACGTCTCATAATGCGGATACTAATGCCCTTGATTCTATGAGGGTCACTCTTGAGGCCGTTACCCGGACACTTGAAAGGTTGAATTCTAAATTTGGGGCCGTGAGAGGGGACTTGACAGCCATAAAGGGGGAAGTGTCGACTATTAGTGGGAGATTAGAACAAGTGGAGAGTCAAAGGAACTCTCGTCCTTCTACTCCTCTACACGTATCTACCAATGGTCATGATAGGACCTCCTCCGCAACCATCACCCCCGAAACAGTCCACCAAATGCTAAATGCACCCCAAGCTCCACTAAATACCGCAAGTCAAACTACCTATTTTCCTCCAAACCGAGACTCCACTAGACCACTACATTTCCAAGCCCCTCCAATTCCACAAGAGGGATTTGGACGACAAGTACCTCCACTAAATCCGAACCTTCCATTCCAAGCTCCATTAACCCAAAGACCGCAAATTCCAAATCCTCCGACTCAAAACGGCCAAGGCCGACCAGCCCACTTTGAAGGATACGGTAGAGGGGAGTATGAAGGAGATGGAGCCTTTGATGATGCTTATATGAGGGAGGAGGAGTTAAGAGGGGGTCGAGGAGAACCTAGGAGATACCGAGGGTATGGAGATAGGGGAAACCGACACCAAGAGAGAGACGTAGGCATCAACACCATCAAGTTGAGCCTACCCATCTTTAAGGGTGAAAGTGATCCCGAGGCCTACTTAACTTGGGAATCGGCTTGTGACAAAGTTTTCCAAGTTAATGACATCTCGGACGAAAAGAAGAGTTGCTACGCTATAGCTCACCTCGAGGGCTATGCTAACACTTGGTGGGAGTATGTTAAACGATTTGGTAATGAATTAGTCGATGGGCAGCCACCACCTTGGTTTCGGTTGAGGTATTTGATGAGACAACGATACCTTCCCGAGAGATATCGTCATGAGTTGCTTGCTAGGTTATATGGCTTGCGGCAAGGGGGCAAGAGTGTGATGGCCTATTTTGACGAGTTCCAACAACTCATGTTGAAACTTGATCATCGTGGGGAGCAAATCAGTCATGACATCATCCGGTTCAAGTGTGGGTTGAACAAAGAGATCTCCACTCATTTGACCCTTCATCGGTTTGAAACCATCGACGGTATATTCCAAGCGGCCCTAGAGATTGAAAGGGAACTTAAGGAGAGATCATCCTTCAAGGCAAGGGTACAAGCTCCCTCGGGTTGGCCCAAAAACAAGGACCAACCCGCCCCTACGAAGCTGCCCGAGTCCAAAACAGTCCACTACGAGTCCAAAACAGTCCCTAAATTCCCTCCGAAACCGGAGGCTCACAAATATCCCAACCCAAAGGGATTCCAATGCTTCAAGTGCCAAGGTTGGGGGCATAAGGCCAATGAATGTCCTAACCGGCGCAATGTGATCCTACGAGAAGGGAATGATATAAGAATAATGACCGCCTTAGCTTTTGGACGACATCATTCGAAGTCACAATGTGAAGAATCGAGCTTTGGTCACATGGAGGGCATGGGATCATACTTGGAGGGGATGTTTTTAGCCTACCATTGACCAAACCCAAGTGTGGAAGATTGATTGGAGCCTAGAAGACTTAAGGACTCTCGAATTTGGACCACCTTTGTTGGTTCACGGTTTTGGTGCCTTTACTAAGGGCATTTCGGTCACTTAGCCTAAGGGGCATTTTGGACAATTCATATTGTCTTCCAACACACCAAGGCCGCCCCTCTCATTAAGGGTAATATGGTCTTTTTGTCTTCTTTTGTAATACACTATAAATAGGCCCCTTAGTCTTATTTTTCTCTTAGTTTTTAGTTGATGAAAAATTGAAAGACATATTTTTCTCTCTCTTTGAGAGTGTAGCACCATTAGTTGTAGGACTTGGAAAAGTCACCCTTAGCATAGGGCTTGGAAAAGCCAATATTGATCTTTGCTTGGAAACGGTAGATCTTGAGGTGAGTTCGTTCCCTTGGTGGTCACCGTAAGAGTGTGGTTTTGATTGTTACGTTCATTAGGGGTTTTTGAGTTTAATATACTCTTTAGTTCTTAATCTTGTAGTAATCTTGGTCTCACTATCTATCTTTATTTTCTTGCAATCGTGTATGTGTTGTTGTAGTGGACTGTTTTGGGCCTTCGTTGGATCCGAAACTTGTATTGTTGTTGTACATCTTGTTCATCACGTTTTGTAGCTGTTTTGGTGTTGAAATACACCCTTGAATCTTGTATTCTTGTTGTTGGTAGCGAATCCGAGTGAGGTCTCCATCTTGGTCCTCGAATCCTTAAGATTAGTGGACTGATTTGGTGGTTGTTTCGTGTTTCCCTTGTCGATCCCGTATCATTTGGTATCAAAGCATGGCTTGATCTTGTTCCTACAAGATCAATCTTGGGCTTTCTTGTTAAAAAAAAAAAAAAAAAAAAAGGAAAACTGAAATTTTCAGAAAAATAGCAATCTGTCCGTGTTTGTGTTCTTGGCCAAAATCGTGTTCTTGTTGTGTCTTGGCCGAGATTTGTTGTAGTGTGTCTAGATCTAATAGTGTTCTTGTTTGTTTTGTTGTTCCTAGTGTTAGTTTTCTTGTCCACTAACACTTTGAGTCTAGATCTAAACTTGAGCTTGAACTTGTTGAAAGGTTGTTGTGAACATAAGCTTGGCCATTGTGGTGGACTGTTTTGGCCTTGTGGTTTTCATCTTGTTGTTGTTATAAGCTTGGCCACGTGATATTGTTGTTAATTGGTGGATTGAAAACCATTTTGTTGAAGTTGTAGTTGTCTTGGCCAAGTGTTGGAGATATTGTTATTGTGGATTGGAGTTGGCCGTGTGAAAAATTGTTGGTGTTCTTGAAGATTATTGTTGTAGTTCTTGTTGTTGTTGTTGTTGTTATTGATGTTCATCACCACCTTCATATATTGTTGAAGATAAAGTGAATGCTAAATCCAAAAAGTTGAAGGAAAAAGGTGTATTATTTGTTAGTCTTGAAAGACACTACAACCAACAAAGACCTATCAATCAAGTCTCAACCACTTTCCAACACTTTTCCATGATTTACGGATCCATGTTTTAAGGAGAAGTACAATAAAGTCAAGTCTTGAAAACTTGAAATTGAAAAGGGCTCCAAGACTTGTTTGAATTTCCCTCCTTAAACAAATTCCACCAAAGTCCAAATTGAAAAATTGACCAACACTTGAAATTGGACAACAAAGGTTGTGTGGGACCGAAACCAATACGTGACTGCCATGTCATCACTGCTACTGTTCACGCAATATTTCCGAGCTCAAAACTTTAGATTCTTAGTTTCATCTTATTGTTTCATTAGTTTCATGTCTTGATTCTAGAATTAATTAACAACTAGTAATCACCTACTTAGTTGTAGATTAATTATTGAATCCGTTTCTTCGTGTCTTCGTTGTTTGTGTGCTTTTCTCATTTTTAACTCGTAGTAACTTCTTTGTTTCAAGTTCGTAAGTAGATTTTGTGTTGTGTCTTGAGTCGATCAAACAAGAATCTATTCCGGCCGCCAAGTAGAATTGACATCCTATTGACTACCGGAGTATAAGCAACTTTCAATATTCGCCGCTCCAATTGTGAGGATCACAAAGGTGAGTGTATACGAGTGTTGGTGAGGAGCTTTACTACTAATCTTGTTTGTTCATTTTGTAGGTTTAAAGGGTGATATAAGGGGAACATGTCTTCGATAGCCGGGGATTATTGTGACTACAACATGGGAGACTATGATTGTAGTGAAGGGTTTTATGGCTACGAAGTTGAGGGAGATTGCGGAGGCTATGAAAATAGCCATGATCGAGACTTGGGCAGATTTGAAAGTTACTGTTTTAAGGGAGAAAATGAGGTGAATGAAGTGCCTAGTGCTTATGGTAACTTTGGAGATGATGTAGGACCTCGTGATGGATCTTATGATGAAGTTGGGGCATGTGAGGAGTCTTACACTTCTTACTCCGAACCTAGATTTGGTGTTAGGTATAACCCTTTTGTTTGCAAAGCTTATGAGAGCTATGATGAGGGTACACGTGAGGAGTATGAAGATCCATATTCTCCACCTTGTAGTACTTCTTATCAAAGTCGATATAGTGTGAATGGTTATACTAGCTCTAGTGGAGGTTGTCCAATGAGAAGAAGAGGATATGCATCTCCAAAACTAAGGGGTACTCGTATGCCTTACAATGTAGATCCAAGAAGGAGTGTACACTCCGGAAAGGTGACTATTTGTGGGATACCGGGCTGCCTTATGGTGTTGAATGATAGGTATTATGGAAACTACATTCTTCCGTCCATGGTTAATTACTTGGGGTTATTGCGAGAGCCATTACTTGTTCCATACTACTTGGGCGAGTTCACGGTTACCGAGAGGGTAAAAGTTGTCTTCTCCCAACTTGATTACCATGAGGAGGTGTGGTGCGATGTTTTTTCCTTAACCTACGGTCATATGAGCTTGGGTGCCGATTGGTTTGCACGACATCAAGTTCCTAACGTGCAAAATTGGCCTAATATCGTAAGAGACCAATGGGGAAATCGCCTCATAACATACTTGCTGCCCAAACTGCAAAGAGAAATGTTTACCTACTCCAATCCGATTTATGATGAGAGACAAAAGATTGAGAGGAGTAAGGGAGTGCAAGGTGGCAATCCGAGAGTGGAAAAAGGAGAGGATATGTGGAGCGAAGTGAGGGGATTGCCACCAAACCGTGCTAACATTGGTTGTCCTTCCATTTCTAAGGACATTTGTGTAGGTACCAACATGGCAAGCGAAGGCGAACAATGCCAAAAGGAAGTTGCTGCCCAAGCTTGTGGAGGTCCTTCACCTCACGGCAAGGAAGAGTCTACTCAAGATCTTAAAGGTAAAATAGCTAACTCTTACACTTTAGTGCATGTGAATGACAATTGTGTGGCTAGTAAGCCATTGAGTGTGAGTAGTAGCTTACTTATTTATGAGTCTAATGATTCCGTGCCTCTCGTTGATGATGTACATATTGTGAGTTTGGATACACTAGTTGATCCTATTGATGACGAAATTGACTCTTCTTGTAAGATCAATTTATGTCCACCTAGTGTTGAAGCTTATATGTTGAATGAAAGTACGTTATCTTCTGAAATTTGTGTTGATCAACTTATGTGTGAAAATTACCCACCACTTGAGTATGTGTGTGATGTGCTTAATAGGACTCAAGTGAGTGAAATATTTGAAAATGTTGGTCAACAAAGTGAGAATGAACCCGAGAGCTCTTCTTGGGGTAATATTGTGTTTGAAACATCCTTGAAACTTGATATTGATCATTTAGAGAGTGAGGAACTTTCTTGTTCCAAATCTGTCCGTGAGGTAGATCACACTCTTTTTACGAATAATGTCTTGTTTGAAGATGATTTAAACACTCCTAATGAACCTAGTGGTGAAAATGACGGTATAGCTTGCCTTGGAAGCTATAGCCTATATGCTAACCCACTATGGTGTGACAACATTCCTCCTAAAGAGGGAAATCTCTTCTTGGAAGATGAGAGTACTCTTAAGGGTAAGGAATGTGTAGTTACGGAAGCTACTTCCTCTTCTACTTTGTGTGATTTCATTGTTGAGAGTACTCATAGTGATTATTGGGAAACTAGTAGTGGGTACACACATGAGAGCACCTTAGTAGAAGTCGATTTGAGTGATACCTTTCTCTACTCTCTATTTGATTTGGATGATATGTATGTTATTGTAGAGAGTATGTCATTTAGTTTAGGTGTAGACCACGGGAAAGGGAAGTGTTGTCGAGACCCGTGTCTATGGCCACTTTTCCCATTTGACCCCGGTGCCAAATTTAGAAATGGTGATGTTGGTGCACCAAACTTGTTGCTTGGTCAACATGACAAGCAAAGTGTTACTTTTGATGTATCCTATAACCAAATCCTTTGTACATCTTTTATTGAATTTTTAATATTCCTTTCAAAGGATTCTTGGTTATATTGCAAATATGTGCAACCTTGGCATGTTGAGCTGATTTGTTATGCTAACCCTAACCCTCATGCCATGAGGAGTTTGCATTTGTGTGTCCTCTTTTCAGTTTTGCAAGGTTTGGATTCGAGGTCGAATCCTTTTCAAGAAGAGGAGGATGATATAAGAATAATGACCGCCTTAGCTTTTGGACGACATCATTCGAAGTCACAATGTGAAGAATCGAGCTTTGGTCACATGGAGGGCATGGGATCATACTTGGAGGGGATGTTTTTAGCCTACCATTGACCAAACCCAAGTGTGGAAGATTGATTGGAGCCTAGAAGACTTAAGGACTCTCGAATTTGGACCACCTTTGTTGGTTCACGGTTTTGGTGCCTTTACTAAGGGCATTTCGGTCACTTAGCCTAAGGGGCATTTTGGACAATTCATATTGTCTTCCAACACACCAAGGCCGCCCCTCTCATTAAGGGTAATATGGTCTTTTTGTCTTCTTTTGTAATACACTATAAATAGGCCCCTTAGTCTTATTTTTCTCTTAGTTTTTAGTTGATGAAAAATTGAAAGACATATTTTTCTCTCTCTTTGAGAGTGTAGCACCATTAGTTGTAGGACTTGGAAAAGTCACCCTTAGCATAGGGCTTGGAAAAGCCAATATTGATCTTTGCTTGGAAACGGTAGATCTTGAGGTGAGTTCGTTCCCTTGGTGGTCACCGTAAGAGTGTGGTTTTGATTGTTACGTTCATTAGGGGTTTTTGAGTTTAATATACTCTTTAGTTCTTAATCTTGTAGTAATCTTGGTCTCACTATCTATCTTTATTTTCTTGCAATCGTGTATGTGTTGTTGTAGTGGACTGTTTTGGGCCTTCGTTGGATCCGAAACTTGTATTGTTGTTGTACATCTTGTTCATCACGTTTTGTAGCTGTTTTGGTGTTGAAATACACCCTTGAATCTTGTATTCTTGTTGTTGGTAGCGAATCCGAGTGAGGTCTCCATCTTGGTCCTAGAATCCTTAAGATTAGTGGACTGATTTGGTGGTTGTTTCGTGTTTCCCTTGTCGATCCCGTATCAGGGAAAGTGTACTACCTTGGTGAGGAGGTGGTTTCCGAAAGGGGGGAGGATGAGGCCGAGCCTCAAGATGGAGAGGAAGCTGAAAATGGGCCGAATGATGATGAATTAGATGGTAGTGAAGATGCCTATCCACAAGAAGGGGAGTGTGTGGTTCCTAACTTTGTGGTTAGACGTGTCATGATTAGTAAGGCGATAGGTGACCCGAGTCAAAGGGAAAATCTATTCCATACTAAGTGTCTTGTAAAGGGGAGTGTGTGCACCTTGGTGATTGATAGTGGTAGTTGTACGAATGTTGCGAGCCAAGCTATGGTAAATTTCTTGAAGCTGCCAACTACACCACACACTAGTCCTTACAAGCTACAATGGTTGAACGATTGTGGTGAATTAAGGGTCGCAAGGCAATGTGTGATTCGGTTTAAGGTAGGAAACTACCACGATGAAGTGCTTTGTGACGTGATCCCAATGCAAGCATGTCACTTGTTGTTAGGTAGACCATGGCAATATGATAGGTCTACTAAACACGATGGGAGGTCCAACCGGTATACGCTTGAGAAGGATGGCCGAAAGGTCACACTTCACCCTCTTTCACCCTCCCAAGTACATGAGTGGCATCAAAAGATGAGAGAGTTAAAAGGAAAGGGAAAGGAAACCGGGAAAGGAGAAAAGGGGGGGGATGCCGTAGGTGAGGAAGTAGGGCCATCCGAATCTGTCCCAACCACAAAGGAGATGGAAAACGTAGTGATGTTGGCTAGGAGGAAAGAACTCTTCGTGGACCATGATGAAAACAAGCCGATGTTACTGTTGGCCCATTGTTTTAATACTAACCCCACTAATTCTTCCATTTCCCCTTTGATTTCTTGTGCGTTGCAGGAGTATGAAGATGTATTTCCGCAAGAACTTCCGCAAGGATTGCCCCCACTTCGGGGAATTGAGCACCAAATTGATTTGGTGGCGGGTTCACAACTTCCAAACAAACCGGCCTATAGGAGCAATCCCATGGACACTAAGGAGCTTGAGAGGCAAGTTGAGGAGCTTCTCAACAAGGGATACATCAAGGAAAGCATGAGTCCGTGTGCTGTTCCGGTGCTTTTGGTACCAAAGAAGGACGGAACTTGGCGCATGTGCGTCGATTGTAGAGCCATCAACAAAATCACTATAAGGTATCGTCATCCAATTCCTAGACTAGATGATATGTTAGATGAGCTCCACGGATCTTGTTTGTTTTCTAAAGTGGACCTTAGGAGCGGCTATCACCAAATTCGCATGCAACCCGGTGATGAGTGGAAGACCGCATTCAAGACCAAATTCGGTCTATATGAGTGGCTGGTCATGCCCTTCGGCCTTACCAATGCTCCTAGCACATTTATGAGGCTAATGAATCATGTAATGAAGCCTTATACTGGAAAGTTTGTGGTGGTTTACTTTGATGATGTGTTGGTGTATAGTAAATCTATTAATGATCATGTAATGCATTTGAGATGTGTGTTTGATGTGCTCCGAAAGGAGAAGCTGTATGCCAACATGGAGAAGTGTTCTTTTGGTGTTGATAAAGTTATATTCTTGGGTTTTGTCGTGAGCTCACGGGGTGTGGAAGTGGACGATTCCAAGATAGACTCTATCCGAAGTTGGCCGACCCCTAAAACTATTGGAGAAATCCGAAGTTTCCACGGGTTGGCAAGCTTTTATAGGAGGTTTGTCAAAGGATTTAGTTCCATAGCAGCCCCCTTGACCGAGGTAATTAGAAAGGACGGACCCTTTAAATGGGGTGATGAGCAAGCTAGGGCTTTTGAGGCCTTGAAAGCTACGCTCATCTCGGCGCCTTTATTGCAATTGCCCGATTTTGATAAGATGTTTGAAATAGAGTGTGATGCTAGTAAAGTTGGTATCGGGGCTGTTTTGATGCAAGAAGGTAAGCCCGTTGCTTATTTCAGTGAAAAGCTCAAAGGGGCAACTCTTAATTACTCAACTTATGATTTGGAGTTGTACGCCCTTGTTAGAGCTTTGGGAAATTGGCAACATTATTTGTGGCCTAAGGAGTTTGTGATACGAACGGATCATGAGTCGTTGAAACACCTTAAGAGCCAAGACAAGTTGAATAGGCGTCATGCTAAGTGGATTGAGTTCATCGAGACTTTCCCTTATGTAATTCATTACAAAAGGGGAAAGGAAAATGTTGTTGCCGATGCCTTGTCTAGGAAGCATGTGCTTGTTGCTACCTTGTCTTCGAAATTGATGGGTTTTGAGAGCTTGCGGCTGTTGTATCCCGAGGATCCTACCTTTGCTCCTATTTTTAGGGAATGCGAAGAGTGGGGAAGGGACCGTTGGCTCAAGGAGAATAACCATTCCTCCTACTCTCGGTTCGATGGGTATTTGTTCAAAGGGAGGAGGTTGTGTGTTCCTTCTAGTTCTTGGAGGGAATTATTTGTAAGGGAGGCCCATGACGGAGGCCTCATGGGTCACTTTGGGGTAGACAAGACCCTCGGAATCTTAGAGGAGAACTTCTATTGGCCCAAAATGCGCAAAGACGTCACTAAAATTTGTAGTCAATGCGTGGCCTGCCGGAGTGCGAAATCTCGTCTCTTACCCCAAGGATTATACACCCCACTCCCTACTCCCCTTAGGCCTTGGTTGGACATCTCGATGGATTTTGTTTTGGGGCTGCCAAGGACTAGAAAGGGCCGAGATAGCATTTTTGTTATTGTTGATAGATTCTCTAAAATGGCTCATTTTATTCCATGTACTAAAACCGAGGATGCTAGTAGTGTAGCTTCATTATTTGTTGAACATGTTGTCAAGCTTCACGGGGTACCGAGGACTATTGTGAGCGATAGGGACTCCAAGTTCCTAAGTCTCTTTTGGAAGTCCATGTGGGGTAGGCTTGGAACGAAGTTACTTTTCTCCACGTCTTGCCACCCACAAACCGATGGCCAAACGGAGGTAGTAAATAGAACCTTAGGGTCTATGCTACGTTCTATGGTTAAAGGTAAACTGACTTCATGGGAAGATCACCTACCCTTAGTGGAATTTGCCTACAACTGGGTAATACATTCGAGCACGGGAATGACTCCCTTTGAATGTGTTTACGGCCTGAATCCCCTTACCCCTTTAGATCTCACTCCTTTGTCTAGTGATCTCATGACCAGCTTAGATGGAAACAAAAGAGCCGAGGCAATGAAGAAAATGCATGAGACGGTGCGGATCAAGCTTGAAAAGAAGAATCAAGAGATTGCCAAAAGGGCAAACAAAGGGAGAAGAAGGCTTGTGCTTGAACCCGGAGATTGGGTGTGGGTGCATCTTCGAAAAGACCGGTTTCCAGCTCATAGGAAGTCCAAATTGCTGCCAAGGGGTGATGGTCCTTTCCAAGTACTTGAGAGGATCAATGACAACGCCTACAAGATTGACCTTCCACCGGAATATCAAGTGCACAACACTTTCAACGTTGGTGATCTCTCCCTCGTGGATGCGGTTGAAGATGACCAAATGCTGAATTTGAGGCCAAATTCCTCTCAAGATGGAGAGGATGATACGGTTAGGACAGCCACACGGCCTTTCACACGAAGCCAAGCTCGGGAATTACAAAAACTCCAAGCTTTGTTCATGCAAATGGCCGTGTGTGAGTTGGTGATGGAACCAACCAAGGACTTAAACGTTTTTATGTGTGAAGAGGGGTCCTAATGTGTAATAAACTACTCTCCAAGGTTGGCACAAGAAGCAAGGGCGGATGAGTCATTTTACCCCTTTCCTTTTGTAGTATAAATAGAAGATGTGAGAGAGTTATTAGATAGTTTTTGAAATCTGATTTTGTAACCTAAAATATCACAACATTTCCTCTCTCTTCCACTCTTGGAGCCGCCTCCAACATCTCACAAGTAGAGGAATACTTGTGTTGTATCTTTGGCTAGAAACAAGGGTTTTGGGGTCTTTGAGTGCCTCTTGGTCCTTGTAAGAACTTGGTGTTTACATTCTCTAGACTTAGGGTCCTCTCTTGATGTTAGGGTTCTTAGTATCTTGAATGTTATATGTCAAGTTATCTATCTTTTCTTTATCTTGTTGTTGTTGTTGTTGTTAATTTTGTTATCTTTAAAGACTAGTGAAGCCGTGTGGGGCTACTTTCGATTCACTAGCATTCTTGTTCATCTATTTGCTCTCTTGTTGTGTGCTGAAAACTGAAAATGGAACTTGTTATTCTTGTGTTGTTGGACTGAAATCCGAACCTACTTGTAGCTCTTGGTGTTGTTGGTTTGATCTTGTATCACTTAGTGTCCATGGGATTGCTCCTATAGGCCGGTTTGTTTGGAAGTTGTGAACCCGGCACCAAATCAATTTGGTGCTCAATTCCCCGAAGTGGGGGCAAACCTTGCGGAAGTTCTTGTGGAAATACATCTTCATACTCCTGCAACACACAAGAAATCAAAGGGGAAATGGAAGAATTAGTGGGGTTAGTATTAAAACAATGGGCCACAAGTAACATTGGCTTGTTTTCATCATGGTCCACGAAGAGTTCTTTCCTCCTGATACGGGACAAATGGCCATCTTATATTTTGATGACATCTTTGGAGGCCAACATATAGAGGATCAAGACTTGGTCACCTCGAGAATACAAGAACATGCATGGAGAACCTGTTTTGAGCATAACTTAAAGCAATCTCACGTGTGGAAGATTGCTTGGAGCATTTAAGATTGAGGACTCACGGTTTTGGACCTTAATTAAGGGCATTTTGGACATTACACATGGTGTATTAACACTCCATGGCCGCACCTATCATTAAGGGCAAGGTGGTCTTTTTGTCTTCTTTTGTAATACACTATAAATAGGTCATTTTAGCTCATTTTCTTGGCAGATTTTGGGGAGGATGAAGAATTGAAAACATATTCTCTCTCTTTTGAGAGTGTAACACCTTAGTTATAGGACTTGGAAAAGTCATCTTTAGCATAGGGCTTGGAAAAGCCAATATTGATCTTTGTTTGGAAACGGTAGATCTTGAGGCGAGTTCATTCCCTTGGTGGTCACCGTAAGAGTGTGGTGTTGCTATCGTAAGTTCTACGGGTCCTTAGATTTAATATATCTTTGGGTTCTTGTGTCTTATTGTAGTTTATGTCTCACTATCTATCTCTACATTATCTTGTAGCCGTGTGTTTGTTGTCTCTTAATAATATTGTTATTGTTCTTCATGTTCTTCATTCTCGTGTTGTTAATCTAGTGTGTTGTCCGCTGAAAATAGGTGTTAATCACCTCATTACATTGTGTTCTTGTTGTAGATCTTGAATCCGAGAGGGGTCATTCAAAGGGTCCTCGGTTCTCTTGAACTTGTGGACTGTTTTGAGTGTTTGTTTTGTGTTTCCGTTGTTTTTCTTGTATCATTTGGTATCAAAGCATGGCTTGATCTTGTTCCTACAATATCAATCTTGGGCTTTCTTGTTAAAAAAAAAAAAAAAAAAAAAAAAGGAAAACTGAAATTTCCAGAAAAATAGCAATCTGTCCGTGTTTGTGTTCTTGGCCAAAATCGTGTTCTTGTTGTGTCTTGGCCGAGATTTGTTGTTGTATGTCTAGATCTAATAGTGTTGTTGTTTGTTTTGTTGTTCCTAGTGTTAGTTTTCTTGTCCACTAACACTTTGAGTCTAGATCTAAACTTGAGCTTGAACTTGTTGAAAGGTTGTTGTGAACATAAGCTTGGCCATTGTGGTGGACTGTTTTGGCCTTGTGGTTTTCATCTTGTTGTTGTTATAAGCTTGGCCACGTGATATTGTTGTTAATTGGTGGATTGAGAACCATTTTGTTGAAGTTGTGGTTGTCTTGGCCAAGTGTTGGAGATATTGTTATTGTGGATTGGAGTTGGCCGTGTGAAAAATTGTTGGTGTTCTTGAAGATTATTGTTGTAGTTCTTGTTGTTGTTGTTGTTGTTCTTGATGTTCATCACCACCTTCATATGTTGTTGAAGATAAAGTGAATGCTAAATCCAAAAAGTTGAAGGAAAAAGGTGTATTATTTGTTAGTCTTGAAAGACACTACAACCAACAAAGACCTATCAATCAAGTCTCAACCACTTTCCAACACTTTTCCATGATTTACGGATCCATGTTTTAAGGAGAAGTACAATAAAGTCAAGTCTTGAAAACTTGAAATTGAAAAGGGCTCCAAGACTTGTTTGAATTTCCCTCCTTAAACAAATTCCACCAAAGTCCAAATTGAAAAATTGACCAAGACTTGAAATTGGACAACAAAAGTTGTGTGGGGCCGAAACCAATACGTGACTGCCATGTCATCACTGCTACTGTTCACGCAATATTTCCGAGCTCAAAAAAAAATTTTAGATTCTTAGTTTCATCTTATTGTTTCATTAGTTTCATGTCTTGATTCTAGAATTAATTAACAACTAGTAATCACCTACTTAGTTATAGATTAATTATTGAATCCGTTTCTTCGTGTCTTCGTTGTTTGTGTGCTTTTCTCATTTTTAACTCGTAGTAACTTCTTTGTCTCAAGTTCGTAAGTGAATTTTATTTTTGTGTCTTGAGTCGATCAAACAAGAATCTATTCCGGCCGCCAAGTAGAATTGACATCCTATTGACTACCGGAGTATAAGCAACTTTCAATATTCGCCGCTCCAATTGTGAGAATCACAAAGGTGAGTGTATACGAGTGTTGGTGAGGAGCTTTACTACTAATCTTGTTTGTTCATTTTGTAGGTTTAAAGGGTGATATAAGGGGAACATGTCTTCGATAGCCGGGGATTATTGTGACTACAACATGGGAGACTATGATTGTAGTGAAGGGTTTTATGGCTACGAAGTTGAGGGAGATTGCGGAGGCTATGAAAATAGCCATGATCGAGACTTGGGCAGATTTGAAAGTTACTGTTTTAAGGGAGAAAATGAGGTGAATGAAGTGCCTAGTGCTTATGGTAACTTTGGAGATGATGTAGGACCTCGTGATGGATCTTATGATGAAGTTGGGGCATGTGAGGAGTCTTACACTTCTTACTCCGAACCTAGATTTGGTGTTAGGTATAACCCTTTTGTTTGCAAAGCTTATGAGAGCTATGATGAGGGTACACGTGAGGAGTATGAAGATCCATATTCTCCACCTTGTAGTACTTCTTATCAAAGTCGATATAGTGTGAATGGTTATACTAGCTCTAGTGGAGGTTGTCCAATGAGAAGAAGAGGATATGCATCTCCAAAACTAAGGGGTACTCGTATGCCTTACAATGTAGATCCAAGAAGGAGTGTACACTCCGGAAAGGTGACTATTTGTGGGATACCGGGCTGCCTTATGGTGTTGAATGATAGGTACTATGGAAACTATATTCTTCCATCCATGGTTAATTACTTGGGGTTATTGCGAGAGCCTTTACTTGTTCCATACCACTTGGGCGAGTTCACGGTTACCGAGAGGGTAAAAGTTGTCTTCTCCCAATTTGATTACCATGAGGAGGTGTGGTGCGATGTTTTTTCCTTATCCTACGGTCATATGAGCTTGGGTGCCGATTGGTTTGCACGACATCAAGTTCCTAACGTGCAAAATTGGCCTAATATTGTAAGAGACCAATGGGGAAATCGCCTCATAACATACTTGCTGCCCAAACCGCAAAGAGAAATGTTTACCTACTCCAATCCGATTTATGATGAGAGACAAAAGATTGAGAGGAGTAAGGGAGTGCAAGGTGGCAATCCGAGAGTGGAAAAAGGAGAGGATATGTGGAGCGAAGTGAGGGGATTGCCACCAAACCGTGCTAACATTGGTTGTCCTTCCATTTCTAAGGACATTTGTGTAGGTACCAACATGGCAAGCGAAGGCGAACAATGCCAAAAGGAAGTTGCTGCCCAAGCTTGTGGAGGTCCTTCACCTCACGGCAAGGAAGAGTCTACTCAAGATCTTAAAGGTAAAGTAGCTAACTCTTACACTTTAGTGCATGTGAATGACAATTGTGTGGCTAGTAAGCCATTGAGTGTGAGTAGTAGCTTACTTATTTATGAGTCTAATGATTCCGTGCCTCTTGTTGATGATGTACATATTGTGAGTTTGGATACACTAGTGGATCCTATTGATGACGAAATTGACTCTTCTTGTAAGATCAATTTATGTCCACCTAGTGTTGAAGCTTATATGTTGAATGAAAGTACATTATCTTCTGAAATTTGTGTTGATCAACTTATGTGTGGAAATTACCCACCACTTGAGTATGTGTGTGATGTGCTTAATAGGACTCAAGTGAGTGAAATATTTGAACATGTTGGTCAACAAAGTGAGAATGAACCCGAGAGCTCTTCTTGGGGTAATATTGTGTTTGAAACATCCTTGAAACTTGATATTGATCATTTAGAGAGTGAGGAACTTTCTTGTTCCAAATCTGTCGGTGAGGTAGATCACACTCTTTTTAGGTATAATGTCTTGTTTGAAGATTATTTAAACACTCCTAATGAACCTAGTGGTGAAAATGACGGTATAGCTTGCCTTGGAAGCTATAGCCTATATGCTAACCCACTATGGTGTGACAACATTCCTCCTAAAGAGGGAAATCTCTTCTTGGAAGATGAGAGTACTCTTAAGGGTAAGGAATGTGTAGTTGCGGAAGCTACTTCTTCTTCTACTTTGTGTGATTTCATTGTTGAGAGTACTCATGGTGATTATTGGGAAACTAGTAGTGAGTACACACATGAGAGCACCTTAGTAGAAGTCGATTTGAGTGATACCTTGATACGGGACAAATGGCCTTCTTATCTTTTGATGACATTTTTGGAGGCCAACACATAGAGACTCAAGACTTGGTCACCTCGAGGAAACAAGAACATGCATGGAGGACCCGTTTTGAGCATAACTTAAAGCAATCTCGCATGTGGAAGATTGCTTGGAGAATTTAAGGTTGAGGACTCACGGTTTTGGGCCTTAATTAAGGGTATTTTGGACATTACACATGGTGGATTTACACCCCATGGCCGCCCCTCTCATTAAGGGCAAAGTAGTCTTTTGTCTTCATTTGTAATATAGTATAAATAGGCCCCTTAGTCTTATTTCTCATCAGATTTTTGAGAATGAAGAATTGAAAGAAATATCTTCTCTCTTTTGAGAGTGTACACACTTAGTGGTAGGACTTGGAAAAGTCATCTTTAGCATAGGGCTTGGAAAAGCCAATATTGATCTTTGTTTGGAAACGGTAGATCTTGAGGCGAGTTCATTCCCTTGGTGGTCACCGTAAGAGTGTGGTGTTGCTATCGTAAGTTCTAGGGGTCTTTAGATTTAATATATCTTTGGGTTCTTGGGTCTTATTGTAGTTTATGTCTCACTATCTATCTTTATTTTTCTTGCAAATCGTGGACTGTTTTGGGGTCTTTGTTGAATCCGAAACTTGTGTTATTGTTGTTCATCTTGTTCATCACGTTTTGTGGCTGTTTTGGGTGTCAAATACACCATTGTTATCTCGTATTGTTGTTGTTGTAGTGAATCCGAGAGTGGTCTCCATCTTGGTCCTCAAATCCTTAAGATTAGTGGACTGTTTTTGGAGTGTGTGTGGACTGTTTTGAGACAATTCTTGTGTTCCTTGGAATTCTTGTATCATTTGGTATCAAAGCATGGCTTGATCTTGTTCCTACAAGATCAATCTTGGGCTTTCTTGTTAAAAAAAAAAAAAAAAAAGTGTTAGAAAACTGAAAAATTAAAAAGAAGCAAATCTGTCCATTTTGTGTTCTTGGCCGAAATAGTGTTATTGTTGTGTCTTGGCCGAGATTTTCACTTGTTTTGTTGTTTCTCGTGTTAGTTTTCTTCATATCTAACACTCTTGAGTCTAAATCTAAGTTTGAGCTTACATTGTTGGTGTGGTTTTCGTGAACTTGGACTTGACCGATTTGTTGTTGAACATTGTTGTGGTGGACTGTTTTGGCCTTGTGGCTTTCATCTTGTTGTTGTTACAAGCTTGGCCACGTGATATTGTTGTTAATTGGTGGATTGAGAACCATTTTGTTGAAGGTGGAGTTGTCTTGGCCAAGTGTTGGAGATATTGTTATTGTGGAATTTGGGAGTGGCCGTGTGAAAATTGTTGGTGTTCTTGGAGATTATTGTTGTAGTTCTTGGTGTTGTTGTTGTTGTTCTTGATGTTCATCACCACCTTCATATATTGTTGAAGATAAAGTGAATGTTAAATCTAAAAAGTTGAAGGAAAAGGGTGTATTATTTGTTAGTCTTGAAAGACACTACAACCAACAAAGACCTATCAATCAAGTCTCAACCACTTTCCAACACTTTTCCATGATTTACGGATCCATGTTTTAAGGAGAAGTACAATAAAGTCAAGTCTTGAAAACTTGAAATTGAAAAGGGCTCCAAGACTTGTTTGAATTTCCCTCCTTAAACAAATTCCACCAAAGTCCAAATTGAAAAATTGACCAACACTTGAAATTGGACAACAAAGGTTGTGTGGGACCGAAACCAATACGTGACTGCCATGTCATCACTGCTACTGTTCACGCAATATTTCCGAGCTCAAAATTTTAGATTCTTAGTTTCATCTTATTGTTTCATTAGTTTCATGTCTTGATTCTAGAATTAATTAACAACTAGTAATCACCTACTTAGTTGTAGATTAATTATTGAATCCGTTTCTTCGTGTCTTCGTTGTTTGTGTGCTTTTCTCATTTTTAACTCGTAGTAACTTCTTTGTTTCAAGTTCGCAAGTGAATTTTATTTTTGTGTCTTGAGTCGATCAAACAAGAATCTATTCCGGCCGCCAAGTAGAATTGACATCCTATTGACTACCGGAGTATAAGCAACTTTCAATATTCGCCGCTCCAATTGTGAGGATCACAAAGGTGAGTGTATACGAGTGTTGGTGAGGAGCTTTACTACTAATCTTGTTTGTTCATTTTGTAGGTTTAAAGGGTGATATAAGGGGAACATGTCTTCGATAGCCGGGGATTATTGTGACTACAACATGGGAGACTATGATTGTAGTGAAGGGTTTTATGGCTACGAAGTTGAGGGAGATTGCGGAGGCTATGAAAATAGCCATGATCGAGACTTGGGCAGATTTGAAAGTTACTGTTTTAAGGGAGAAAATGAGGTGAATGAAGTGCCTAGTGCTTATGGTAACTTTGGAGATGATGTAGGACCTCGTGATGGATCTTATGATGATGTTGGGGCATGTGAGGAGTCTTACACTTCTTACTCCGAACCTAGATTTGGTGTTAGGTATAACCCTTTTGTTTGCAAAGCCTATGAGAGCTATGATGAGGGTACACGTGAGGAGTATGAAGATCCATATTCTCCACCTTGTAGTACTTCTTATCAAAGTCGATATAGTGTGAATGGTTATACTAGCTCTAGTGGAGGTTGTCCAATGAGAAGAAGAGGATATGCATCTCCAAAACTAAGGGGTACTCGTATGCCTTACAATGTAGATCCAAGAAGGAGTGTACACTCCGGAAAGGTGACTATTTGTGGGATACCGGGCTGCCTTATGGTGTTGAATGATAGGTACTATGGAAACTACATTCTTCCGTCCATGGTTGATTACTTGGGGTTATTGCGAGAGCCTTTACTTGTTCCATACTACTTGGGCGAGTTCAAGGTTACCGAGAGGGTAAAAGTTGTCTTCTCCCAATTTAATTACCATGAGGAAGTGTGGTGTGATGTTTTTCCCATAACCTATGGTCATGTGAGCTTGGGCGCCGATTGGTTTGCACAACATAAAGTTCCAAATATGCAAAATTGGCCTAATATTGTAAGAGACCGATGGGGAAATTGCCTCGAGACGTACATTCTGCCCGGGCCGCAAAAAGAAGTTCCTACCTACTCCAATTCAAATTATTATGAGAGACAAAAGATTGAGAGGAGTAAGGGAGTGAAAGGTGGTAATCCGAGAGTGGAAAAAGGAGAGATTGTGTTGAGCGAAGTGAGGGGATTACCACCAAACCGTGCTAACTTTGGTTGTCCTTCTATTTTTATGGACATTTGTGTAGGTACCAACATGGAAAGCGAATGCGACCAATGTCAAAAGGAAGTTGCTGCACAAGGTTATGGAGGACCTTCACCTCACGGCAAGAAAGAGTCCACTCAAGATCTTCAAGGTAAAATAGCTAACTCTTACACTTTAATGCATGTGAATGATAATTGTATGACTAGTAGTCCATTGAGTGTGAGTAGTAGCTTACTTATTTATGAGTCTAATGATTCCTTGCCTCTTATTGATGATGTACATATTGTGAGTGTGGATACACTAGTTGATCCTATTGATGACGAAATTGACTCCTCTTGTGAGATCAATTTATGTCCACCTAGTGTTGAAGCCTATATGTTGAATGGAAGTACCTCGTCTTGTGTAATGGGTGTTGATCAACTTGTTCGTGAAAACTGTCCACCACTTGAGTATGTGTGTGATGTGCTTAATAGGACTCAAGTGAGTGAAATATTTGAAAATGTTGGTCAACAAAGTGAGAATGAACCCGAGAGCTCTTCTTGGGGTAATATTGTGTTTGAAACATCCTTGAAACTTGATATTGATCATTTAGAGAGTGAGGAACTTTCTTGTTCCAAATCTGTCCGTGAGGTAGATCACACTCTTTTTAGGTATAATGTCTTGTTTGAAGATGATTTAAACACTCCTAATGAACCTAGTGGAGAACTTGACGGTATAGCTTGCCTTGGAAGCTATAGCCTATATGCTAACCCACTATGGTGTGACAACATTCCTCCTAAAGAGGGAAATCTCTTCTTGGAAGATGAGAGTACTCTTAAGGGTAAGGAATGTGTAGTTGTGGAAGCTACTTCTTCTTCTACTTTGTGTGATTTCATTGTTGAGAGTACTCATGGTGATTATTGGGAAACTAGTAGTGAGTACACACATGAGAGCACCTTAGTAGAAGTCGATTTGAGTGATACCTTTCTCTACTCTCTATTTGATTTGGATGATATGTATGTTATTGTAGAGAGTATGTCATTTAGTTTAGGTGTAGACCACGGGAAAGGGAAGTGTTGTCGAGACCCGTGTCTATGGCCACTTTTCCCATTTGACCCCGGTGCCAAATTTAGAAATGGTGATGTTGGTGCACCAAACTTGTTGCTTGGCCAACATGACAAGCAAAGTATTACTTTTGATGTATCCTATAACCAAATCCTTTGTACATCTTTTATTGAGTTTTTAATATTCCTTTCAAAGGATTCTTGGTTATATTGCAAATATGTGCAACCTTGGCATGTTTAGATGATTTGTTATGCTAACCCTAACCCTCATGCCATAAGGAATTTGTATTTGTTTGTCCTCTCTTCGGTTTTGCAAGGTTTGGATTCGAGGTCGAATCCTTTTCAAGAAGGGGAGGATGATACGGGACAAATGGCCTTCTTATCTTTTGATGACATTTTTGGAGGCCAACACATAGAGACTCAAGACTTGGTCACCTCGAGGAAACAAGAACATGCATGGAGGACCCGTTTTGAGCATAACTTAAAGCAATCTCGCATGTGGAAGATTGCTTGGAGAATTTAAGGTTGAGGACTCACGGTTTTGGGCCTTAATTAAGGGTATTTTGGACATTACACATGGTGGATTTACACCCCATGGCCGCCCCTCTCATTAAGGGCAAAGTAGTCTTTTGTCTTCATTTGTAATATAGTATAAATAGGCCCCTTAGTCTTATTTCTCATCAGATTTTTGAGAATGAAGAATTGAAAGAAATATCTTCTCTCTTTTGAGAGTGTACACACTTAGTGGTAGGACTTGGAAAAGTCATCTTTAGCATAGGGCTTGGAAAAGCCAATATTGATCTTTGTTTGGAAACGGTAGATCTTGAGGCGAGTTCATTCCCTTGGTGGTCACCGTAAGAGTGTGGTGTTGCTATCGTAAGTTCTAGGGGTCTTTAGATTTAATATATCTTTGGGTTCTTGGGTCTTATTGTAGTTTATGTCTCACTATCTATCTTTATTTTTCTTGCAAATCGTGGACTGTTTTGGGGTCTTTGTTGAATCCGAAACTTGTGTTATTGTTGTTCATCTTGTTCATCACGTTTTGTGGCTGTTTTGGGTGTCAAATACACCATTGTTATCTCGTATTGTTGTTGTTGTAGTGAATCCGAGAGTGGTCTCCATCTTGGTCCTCAAATCCTTAAGATTAGTGGACTGTTTTTGGAGTGTGTGTGGACTGTTTTGAGACAATTCTTGTGTTCCTTGGAATTCTTGTATCATACCTTTCTCTACTCTCTATTTGATTTGGATGATATGTATGTTATTGTAGAGAGTATGTCATTTAGTTTAGGTGTAGATCTCGGGAAATGGAAGTGTTGTCGAGACCCATGTCTATGGCCACTTTTCCCATTTGACCCCGGTGCCAAATTTAGGAATGGTGATGTTGGTGCACCAAACTTGTTGCTTGGTCTACATGACAAGCAAAGTGTTACTCTTGATGTATCCTATACCCAAATCCTTTGTACATCTTTTATTGAGTTTTTAATATTCCTTTCAAAGGATTCTTGGTTATATTGCAAATATGTGCAACCTTGGCATGTTGAGATGATTTGTTATGCTAACCCTAACCCTCATGCCATGAGGAATTTGTATTTGTTTCTCCTCTCTTCTGTTTTGCAAGGTTTGGATTCGAGGTCGAATCCTTTTCAAGAAAGGGAGGATGATACGGGACAAATGGCCATCTTATATTTTGATGACATCTTTGGAGGCCAACATATAGAGGATCAAGACTTGGTCACCTCGAGAATACAAGAACATGCATGGAGAACCTGTTTTGAGCATAACTTAAAGCAATCTCACGTGTGGAAGATTGCTTGGAGCATTTAAGATTGAGGACTCACGGTTTTGGACCTTAATTAAGGGCATTTTGGACATTACACATGGTGTATTAACACTCCATGGCCGCACCTATCATTAAGGGCAAGGTGGTCTTTTTGTCTTCTTTTGTAATACACTATAAATAGGTCATTTTAGCTCATTTTCTTGGCAGATTTTGGGGAGGATGAAGAATTGAAAACATATTCTCTCTCTTTTGAGAGTGTAATACCTTAGTTATAGGACTTGGAAAAGTCATCTTTAGCATAGGGCTTGGAAAAGCCAATATTGATCTTTGTTTGGAAACGGTAGATCTTGAGGCGAGTTCATTCCCTTGGTGGTCACCGTAAGAGTGTGGTGTTGCTATCGTAAGTTCTACGGGTCCTTAGATTTAATATATCTTTGGGTTCTTGTGTCTTATTGTAGTTTATGTCTCACTATCTATCTCTACATTATCTTGTAGCCGTGTGTTTGTTGTCTCTTAATAATATTGTTATTGTTCTTCATGTTCTTCATTCTCGTGTTGTTAATCTAGTGTGTTGTCCGCTGAAAATAGGTGTTAATCACCTCATTACATTGTGTTCTTGTTGTAGATCTTGAATCCGAGAGGGGTCATTCAAAGGGTCCTCGGTTCTCTTGAACTTGTGGACTGTTTTGAGTGTTTGTTTTGTGTTTCCGTTGTTTTTCTTGTATCACCTCCTAGCCAACATCACTACGTTTTCCACCTCCCTTGTCGTTGGGACAGCCTCGGATGTCCCTACTTCCTCACCTACGGCATTCCCCCCCTTTTCTCCCTTTCCGGATTCCCCCCCTTTCCCTTCAACTCCCTCATCTTTTGATGCCACTCATTTACTTGGGAGGGTGAGAGAGGATGAAGTGTGACCTTTCGGCCATCCTTATCAAGCGTATACCGGTTGGACCTTCCATCGTGTTTAGTAGACCTATCATATTGCCATGGTCTACCTAACAACAAATGATACGGTTAGGACAGCCACACGGCCTTTCACACGAAGCCAAGCTCGGGAATTACAAAAACTCCAAGCTTTGTTCATGCAAATGGCCGTGTATGAGTTGGTGATTGAACCAACCAAGGACTTAAACGTTTTTATGTGTGAAGAAGGGACCTAATGTGTAATAAACTACTCTCCAAGGTTGGCACAAGAAGCAAGGGCGGATGAGTCATTTTACCCCTTTCCTTTTGTAGTATAAATAGAAGATGTGAGAGAGTTATTAGATAGTTTTTGAAATCTGATTTTTGTAACCTAAAATATCACCACATTTCCTCTCTCTTCCACTCTTGGAGCCGCCTCCAACATCTCACAAGTAGAGGAATACTTGTGTTGTATCTTTGGCTAGAAACAAGGGTTTTGAGGTCTTTGAGTGCCTCTTGGTCCTTGTAAGAACTTGGTGTTTACATTCACTAGACTTAGGGTCCTCTCTTGAGGTTAGGGTTCTTAGTATCTTGAATGTTATATGTCAAGTTATCTATCTTTTCTTTATCTTGTTGTTGTTGTTGTTGTTAATTTTGTTATCTTTAAAGACTAGTGAAGCCGTGTGGGGCTACTTTCGATTCACTAGCATTCTTGTTCATCTTGTTGCTCTCTTGTTGTGTGCTGAAAACTGAAAATTGAACTTGTTATTCTTGTGTTGTTGGACTGAAATCCGAACCTACTTGTAGCTCTTGGTGTTGTTGGTTTGATCTTGTATCAACAAATGACATGTTTGCATTGGGATCACGTCACAAAGTACCTCATCGTGGTAGTTTCCCACCTTAAACCGAATCACACATTGTCTCGTGACCCTTAATTCACCACAATCATTCAACCATTGTAGCTTGTAAGGACTAGTGTGTGGTGTAGTTGGTAGCTTCAAGAAATTTACCATAGCATGGCTTGCAACATTTGTACAACTACCACTATCAATCACCAAGGTGCACACATTTTCCTTTACAAGACACTTAGTATGGAATAGATTTTCCCTTTGACTCGGGTCATCTATCGCCTTACTAATCATGACACGTCTAACCACAAAGTTCGGAACCACACACTCCCCCTCTTGTGGATAGACATCTTCACTACCATCTACTTCATCATCATTTGGCCCATTTTCAGCTCCCTCTCCATCTTGAGGCTCGGCCTCATCCTCCCCCCTTTCGGAAACCACCTCCTGACCAAGGTAGTACACCTTTCCTTCTCGTAGGATCACATTGCGCCGGTTCGGACATTCGTTGGCCTTATGCCCCCAACCTTGGCACTTGAAGCATTGGAACCCCTTTGGGTTGGGATATTTGTGAGCCTCCGGTTTCGGAGGAAATTTAGGGACGGTTTTGGACTCGGGCAGCTTCGTAGGGGCGGGTTGGTCCTTGTTTTTGGTCCAACCCAAGGGGGTTTGTACCCTTGCCTTGAAGGATGATCTCTCCTTATGTTCCCTTTCAATCTCAAGGGCCGCTTGGAATATACCATCAATGGTTTCAAACCGGTAAAGGGTCAAATGAGTGGAGATCTCTTTGTTCAACCCACACTTGAACCGGATGATGTCGTGACTGATTTGCTCCCCACGATGATCAAGTTTCAACATGAGTTGTTGGAACTCGTCAAAATAGGCCATCACACTCTTGCCTCCTTGCCGCAAGCCATATAATCTAGCAAGTAACTCATGACGATATCTCTCGGGAAGGTATCGTTGCCTCATCAAGTACCTCAACCGATACCAAGGTGGTGGCTGCCCATCGACTAATTCATTACCAAACCGTTTAACATACTCCCACCAAGTGTTAGCATAGCCCTCAAGGTGAGCTATAGCGTAGCAACTCTTCTTTTCGTCCGAGATGTCATTAACTTGGAAAACTTTGTCACAAGCCGATTCCCAAGTTAAGTAGGCCTCGGGATCACTTTCACCCTTAAAGATGGGTAGGCTCAACTTGATGGTGTTGATGCCTACGTCTCTCTCTTGGTGTCGGTTTCCCCTATCTCCATACCCCCGGTATCTCCTAGGTTCTCCTCGACCCCCTCTTAACTCCTCCTCCCTTATATAAGCATCATCAAAGGCTCCATCTCCTTCATACTCCTCTCTACCGTATCCTTCAAAGTGGGCTGGTCGGCCTTGGCCGTTTTGATTCGGAGGATTTGGAATTTGTGGTCTTTGGTTTAATGGAGCTTGGAATGGAGGGTTCAGATTTAGTGGAGGTACTTGGCGTCCAAATCCCTCTTGTGGACTTGGAGGGGCTTGGAAATGTAGTGGTCTAGTGGAGTCTCGGTTTGGAGGAAAATAGGTAGTTTGGCTTGCGGTATTTAGTGGAGCTTGGGGTGCATTTAGCATTTGGTGGACTGTTTCGGGGGTGATGGTTGCGGAGGAGGTCCTATCATGACCATTGGTAGATACATGTAGAGGAGTAGAAGGATGAGAGTTCCTTTGACTCTCCACTTGTTCTAATCTCCCACTAATAGTCGACACTTCCCCCTTTATTGCTGCCAAGTCCCCTCTCACGGCCCCAAATTCCGAATTCAACCTTTCAAGTGTCCGGGTAACGGCCTCAAGAGTGACCCTCATAGAATCAAGAGCATTAGTATCCACATTATGAGACGTAGTTCCTTCCATTGTCAAGGTATTATCCGCTTTAGTTCACCACAAGTTCGTGTTCCACAAGTGTTGTATAATTGGCTAGTAACCGTGAGATTTGTAAGGTATGAGTAAACTCTTATCCGGAATGGATTCTTGTTTGAAGACTCAAAGAATTCGTGCCGGACTAGAATCAAAAATCAGCAACTCATTCAAACGAATAAAAGCACTCAAATAAACGTTGACACGAACAAACGGTTCAAGGAACTAGTTGACAACCTAGTAGGAATGTACTAGTTTGTTAATTAGTTCTAGGACCAAGTAAGGGAAACCAAGGATCAACAATTAGCAACCAAAGAATATCCTAAGTCGAGCTTATAGTGACGTGGCAGCATGCAATGGTTCCACACGTTTTTTTCTTCTCTATTTTTTTTTTGTTAATATTCACACACTTGTTATAGTTTGCAAAGTGTTTTTGGTGGGAAAAATAAAATCTTGTAGTGTTTCACCCCTTTCAAACTCAAAAAGGGATGTTTGGTAGACTAATCCCACAAAACAAGGCTCCTTGAATTAGGGAAAAGTGATTGACAAGACTAAAAGGTGAGGGGTGCAAATCTTTCACAACAACTTTATAACTTGTCTTACAACTTGAGCACACAACAAGATGAACAAGATGAACAATTTCAAAAGATGAGCACCTCAACAATCTTCTTCAACTTCTTTAGCACATAAACACAACATCCACCGATTTTATTTCTTTTTTTGGTCACCAACAACATACAACTTTCGGCCACTTCAAGTCACTACACAATGTTCAAGTTTTTCAAGCTCAACCTTTGGATCTAGACACCTTAGTGTTGGTGAGAAAGGAACCAACACTAGAAACTCACTAAACAAGCAAAATAACATTTAGACCTAGACATGCATCATCATTCTCGGCTTCAACTTTTAATGGACAGATTTCAGAATTTCCTTTTGGTGTTGTTTGTTCAAGCCGTGAACTAGCCCAAGATGGGTTATGTTGGAACACAACCGGTCTTGCTTTGATACCAAATGATACAAAATCAAACCAACAACACCAAGAACTACAAGTAGGTTCGGATTTCAGTCCAACAACACAAGAACAACAAGTTTAATTTTCAGTTTTTCAGCTCAATAACACAAGAACAACAAGATGAACAACAATGCTAGTGAATCGAAAAGAGCCCCACACGGCTTCACTAGACTTGAAGATAACAAAATCAACAACAACAACAAGATAAGGAAAGATAGATAACTTGACATATAACATTCAAGAAACTAAGAACCCTAACATCAAGAGAGGACCCTAAGTCTAATGAATATAAACATCAAGTTCTTACGAGGACCAAGAGGCACTCAACGACCTCAAAACCCTTGTTTCTAGCCAAAGAGACAACACAAGTATCCCTCTACTTGTGAGATAGTAGTGGCGGCTTCCAAGAGTGGAAGAGAGAGAGAAAAGTTTAGTGTTTTAGGTTTACAAAATCAGATTTCAAAAACTAAGGAATAGCTCTCTAATATGTTCTATTTATACTACAACAAAAAGGATAAAATGACCCATCCGCCCTTGCTTCTTGTGCCAACCTTGAAGAGTAGTTTATTACACATTAAGACCTCTCTTCACACATAAAAGCGTTTAGGTCCTTGGTTGGTTCAATCACCAACTCACACACGGCCATTTGCATGAACAAAGCTTGGAGTTTTTGTAATTCCCGAGCTTGGCTTCGTGTGAAAGGCCGTGTACCTGTGGAGGCTGCCCCAACCGTATCATATTTGGTTATGTGGTACTTGAACTTGTGGCATTGGAGGTAGTGATGGTAAGGTCTTTGGTACATGGGATTTGGCATTTGGTAAGTGGTATTTTGTGGAGGTATTTGGTTCGGATTTAGTGGTGGAGTTTGAGTTCCAAGTCCCTCTTGTTGGACTTGGTTCATTTGGTGAGGTATTGGCCTTTGTAAGGTCCCGTTAGGAGAGGTTTGGGATTGGTTTAGTGGATGGTTTTGTGGAGCTCTTGGAGGATTAAGCATTTGGTGTAGGGTTTCGGGTGTTATAGTCATGGAAGAGTTATTCTCTTGGATACTAGAGAATGCATGGTAGGGATTAGGAGTATAAAGTCGTGAGTTCCTCCTATTTTCAACACAATCAAGTCTTCGACTAAAAGTGGAAATTTCACCCTTCATTGTCACCATTTCACTCCTCAAGGCATCATGATTTTCTTCCATTTTTCAACCCAAGTCATCAATCCGAGCCATCAAGGCTCCAATAGCATCATTTCCCAAAGGTTGGGAAATAGTACCTTCGGATTCCATGGAAAATGTACCTAAAAAGTGCAAAAAACAGCAAGCAAACAACCTACAAAACGAGCAAACAAGTTAGTTAAAAAACCTCACTTCACTCACACTCAACCTCACCTCACACTTGGCTTCTCAAGCATTGGAGAATTGGCACTACTTGTGATACGGTTAGGACAGCCACACGGCCTTTCACACGAAGCCAAGCTCGGGAATTACAAAAACTCCAAGCTTTGTTCATGCAAATGGCCGTGTGTGAGTTGGTGATTGAACCAACCAAGGACTTAAACGTTTTTATGTGTGAAGAGGGGTCCTAATGTGTAATAAACTACTCTCCAAGGTTGGCACAAGAAGCAAGGGCGGATGAGTCATTTTACCCCTTTCCTTTTGTAGTATAAATAGAAGATGTGAGAGAGTTATTAGATAGTTTTTGAAATCTGATTTTGTAACCTAAAATATCACAACATTTCCTCTCTCTTCCACTCTTGGAGCCGCCTCCAACATCTCACAAGTAGAGGAATACTTGTGTTGTATCTTTGGCTAGAAACAAGGGTTTTGGGGTCTTTGAGTGCCTCTTGGTCCTTGTAAGAACTTGGTGTTTACATTCTCTAGACTTAGGGTCCTCTCTTGATGTTAGGGTTCTTAGTATCTTGAATGTTATATGTCAAGTTATCTATCTTTTCTTTATCTTGTTGTTGTTGTTGTTGTTAATTTTGTTATCTTTAAAGACTAGTGAAGCCGTGTGGGGCTACTTTCGATTCACTAGCATTCTTGTTCATCTATTTGCTCTCTTGTTGTGTGCTGAAAACTGAAAATGGAACTTGTTATTCTTGTGTTGTTGGACTGAAATCCGAACCTACTTGTAGCTCTTGGTGTTGTTGGTTTGATCTTGTATCATTTGGTATCAAAGCAAGACCGGTTGTGTTCCAACATAACCCATCTTGGGCTAGTTCACGGTCTAAACAAGCAATACCAAAGGGAAGTTCTGAAAAATCTGTCCATTAAAGGTTGAAAACCGAGAATGATGTTGCATGTCTAGACCTAGGCGTTATTTTGCTTGTTTAGTGAGTTTCTAGTGTTGGTTTCTTTCTCACCAACACTAAGGTGTCTAGATCCGAAAGTTGAGCTTGAAAACTTGAACATTGAGTAGTGACTTGAAGTGGCCGAAGGTTGTATGTTGTTGATGAGCAAAAGAAAAATCGGTGGTTATGTGTTATGTGCTAAAGAAGTTGATGAAGTTTGTTGAGGTGTTCATCTTTTGAACTTGTTCATCTTGTTGTGTGCTCAAGTTGTAAGACAAGTTATAAAGTTGTTGTGAAAGACTTGCACCCCTCACCCTCTAGTCTTGTCAATCACTTTTCCCTAATTCAAGGAGCCTTGTTTTGTGGGATTGGTCAACCAAACACCACTTTCTTGAGTTTGAAAAGGTTGAAAGACTACAAGATTTTATTTTTTCCCACCAAAACATTTTGCAAACTATAACAAGTTGTGTGAATATTAACACAAAACAAAAAAAAAAAAAAAGATAAGAGGAACGGGTGGAACCATTGCATGCTGCCACGTCACTATAAGCTCAACTTAGGATATTCTTTGGTTGCAAATTGTTGATCCTTGGTTTCCCTTAATTGGTCCTAGAACTAATTAACAAACTAGTACATTCCTACTAGGTTGTCAACTAGTTCCTTGAACCGTTTGTTCGTGTCAACGATTATTTGAGTGCTTTTATTCGTTTGAATGAGTTGCTGATTTTTGATTCTAGTCCGGCAAGAATTCTTTGAGTCTTCAAACAAGAATCCATTCCGGATAAGAGCTCACTCATACCTTGAAAATTTCACGGTTACTAGCCAATTATACAACACTTGTGGAACACGAACTTGTGGTGAACTAAAGTGGATAATATCTTGACAATGGAAGGAGCTACGTCTCATAATGCGGATACTAATGCCCTTGATTCTATGAGGGTCACTCTTGAGGCCGTTACCCGGACACTTGAAAGGTTGAATTCTGAATTTGGGGCCGTGAGAGGGGACTTGGCAGCCATAAAGGGGGAAGTGTCGACTATTAGTGGGAGATTAGAACAAGTGGAGAGTCAAAGGAACTCTCGTCCTTCTACTCCTCTACACGTATCTACCAATGGTCATGATAGGACCTCCTCCGCAACCATCACCCCCGAAACAGTCCACCAAATGCTAAATGCACCCCAAGCTCCACTAAATACCGCAAGTCAAACTACCTATTTTCCTCCAAACCGAGACTCCACTAGACCACTACATTTCCAAGCCCCTCCAATTCCACAAGAGGGATTTGGACGACAAGTACCTCCACTAAATCCGAACCTTCCATTCCAAGCTCCATTAACCCAAAGACCGCAAATTCCAAATCCTCCGACTCAAAACGGCCAAGGCCGACCAGCCCACTTTGAAGGATACGGTAGAGGGGAGTATGAAGGAGATGGAGCCTTTGATGATGCTTATATGAGGGAGGAGGAGTTAAGAGGGGGTCGAGGAGAACCTAGGAGATACCGGGGGTATGGAGATAGGGGAAACCGACACCAAGAGAGAGACGTAGGCATCAACACCATCAAGTTGAGCCTACCCATCTTTAAGGGTGAAAGTGATCCCGAGGCCTACTTAACTTGGGAATCGGCTTGTGACAAAGTTTTCCAAGTTAATGACATCTCGGACGAAAAGAAGAGTTGCTACGCTATAGCTCACCTCGAGGGCTATGCTAACACTTGGTGGGAGTATGTTAAACGATTTGGTAATGAATTAGTCGATGGGCAGCCACCACCTTGGTTTCGGTTGAGGTATTTGATGAGACAACGATACCTTCCCGAGAGATATCGTCATGAGTTGCTTGCTAGGTTATATGGCTTGCGGCAAGGGGGCAAGAGTGTGATGGCCTATTTTTACGAGTTCCAACAACTCATGTTGAAACTTGATCATCGTGGGGAGCAAATCAGTCATGACATCATCCGGTTCAAGTGTGGGTTGAACAAAGAGATCTCCACTCATTTGACCCTTCATCGGTTTGAAACCATCGACGGTATATTCCAAGCGGCCCTAGAGATTGAAAGGGAACTTAAGGAGAGATCATCCTTCAAGGCAAGGGTACAAGCTCCCTCGGGTTGGCCCAAAAACAAGGACCAACCCGCCCCTACGAAGCTGCCCGAGTCCAAAACAGTCCACTACGAGTCCAAAACAGTCCCTAAATTCCCTCCGAAACCGGAGGCTCACAAATATCCCAACCCAAATGGATTCCAATGCTTCAAGTGCCAAGGTTGGGGGCATAAGGCCAATGAATGTCCTAACCGGCGCAATGTGATCCTACGAGAAGGGAAAGTGTACTACCTTGGTGATGAGGTGGTTTCCGAAAGGGGGGAGGATGAGGCCGAGCCTCAAGATGGAGAGGAAGCTGAAAATGGGCCGAATGATGATGAATTAGATGGTAGTGAAGATGCGTATCCACAAGAAGGGGAGTGTGTGGTTCCTAACTTTGTGGTTAGACGTGTCATGATTAGTAAGGCGATAGGTGACCCGAGTCAAAGGGAAAATCTATTCCATACTAAGTGTCTTGTAAAGGGGAGTGTGTGCACCTTGGTGATTGATAGTGGTAGTTGTACGAATGTTGCGAGCCAAGCTATGGTAAATTTCTTGAAGCTGCCAACTACACCACACACTAGTCCTTACAAGCTACAATGGTTGAACGATTGTGGTGAATTAAGGGTCGCAAGGCAATGTGTGATTCGGTTTAAGGTAGGAAACTACCACGATGAAGTGCTTTGTGACGTGATCCCAATGCAAGCATGTCACTTGTTGTTAGGTAGACCATGGCAATATGATAGGTCTACTAAACACGATGGGAGGTCCAACCGGTATACGCTTGAGAAGGATGGCCGAAAGGTCACACTTCACCCTCTTTCACCCTCCCAAGTACATGAGTGGCATCAAAAGATGAGAGAGTTAAAAGGAAAGGGAAAGGAAACCGGGAAAGGAGAAAAGGGGGGGGATGCCGTAGGTGAGGAAGTAGGGCCATCCGAATCTGTCCCAACCACAAAGGAGATGGAAAACGTAGTGATGTTGGCTAGGAGGAAAGAACTCTTCGTGGACCATGATGAAAACAAGCCGATGTTACTGTTGGCCCATTGTTTTAATACTAACCCCACTAATTCTTCCATTTCCCCTTTGATTTCTTGTGCGTTGCAGGAGTATGAAGATGTATTTCCACAAGAACTTCCGCAAGGATTGCCCCCACTTCGGGGAATTGAGCACCAAATTGATTTGGTGCCGGGTTCACAACTTCCAAACAAACCGGCCTATAGGAGCAATCCCATGGACACTAAGGAGCTTGAGAGGCAAGTTGAGGAGCTTCTCAACAAGGGATACATCAAGGAAAGCATGAGTCCGTGTGCTGTTCCGGTGCTTTTGGTACCAAAGAAGGACGGAACTTGGCGCATGTGCGTCGATTGTAGAGCCATCAACAAAATCACTATAAGGTATCGTCATCCAATTCCTAGACTAGATGATATGTTAGATGAGCTCCACGGATCTTGTTTGTTTTCTAAAGTGGACCTTAGGAGCGGCTATCACCAAATTCGCATGCAACCCGGTGATGAGTGGAAGACCGCATTCAAGACCAAATTCGGTCTATATGAGTGGCTGGTCATGCCCTTCGGCCTTACCAATGCTCCTAGCACATTTATGAGGCTAATGAATCATGTAATGAAGCCTTATATTGGAAAGTTTGTGGTGGTTTACTTTGATGATGTGTTGGTGTATAGTAAATCTATTAATGATCATGTAATGCATTTGAGATGTGTGTTTGATGTGCTCCGAAAGGAGAAGCTGTATGCCAACATGGAGAAGTGTTCTTTTGGTGTTGATAAAGTTATATTCTTGGGTTTTGTCGTGAGCTCACGGGGTGTGGAAGTGGACGATTCCAAGATAGACTCTATCCGAAGTTGGCCGACCCCTAAAACTATTGGAGAAATCCGAAGTTTCCACGGGTTGGCAAGCTTTTATAGGAGGTTTGTCAAAGGATTTAGTTCCATAGCAGCCCCCTTGACCGAGGTAATTAGAAAGGACGGACCCTTTAAATGGGGTGATGAGCAAGCTAGGGCTTTTGAGGCCTTGAAAGCTACGCTCATCTCGGCGCCTTTATTGCAATTGCCCGATTTTGATAAGATGTTTGAAATAGAGTGTGATGCTAGTAAAGTTGGTATCGGGGCTGTTTTGATGCAAGAAGGTAAGCCCGTTGCTTATTTCAGTGAAAAGCTCAAAGGGGCAACTCTTAATTACTCAACTTATGATTTGGAGTTGTACGCCCTTGTTAGAGCTTTGGGAAATTGGCAACATTATTTGTGGCCTAAGGAGTTTGTGATACGAACGGATCATGAGTCGTTGAAACACCTTAAGAGCCAAGACAAGTTGAATAGGCGTCATGCTAAGTGGATTGAGTTCATCGAGACTTTCCCTTATGTAATTCATTACAAAAGGGGAAAGGAAAATGTTGTTGCCGATGCCTTGTCTAGGAAGCATGTGCTTGTTGCTACCTTGTCTTCGAAATTGATGGGTTTTGAGAGCTTGCGGCTGTTGTATCCCGAGGATCCTACCTTTGCTCCTATTTTTAGGGAATGCGAAGAGTGGGGAAGGGACCGTTGGCTCAAGGAGAATAACCATTCCTCCTACTCTCGGTTCGATGGGTATTTGTTCAAAGGGAGGAGGTTGTGTGTTCCTTCTAGTTCTTGGAGGGAATTATTTGTAAGGGAGGCCCATGACGGAGGCCTCATGGGTCACTTTGGGGTAGACAAGACCCTCGGAATCTTAGAGGAGAACTTCTATTGGCCCAAAATGCGCAAAGACGTCACTAAAATTTGTAGTCAATGCGTGGCCTGCCGGAGTGCGAAATCTCGTCTCTTACCCCAAGGATTATACACCCCACTCCCTACTCCCCTTAGGCCTTGGTTGGACATCTCGATGGATTTTGTTTTGGGGCTGCCAAGGACTAGAAAGGGCCGAGATAGCATTTTTGTTATTGTTGATAGATTCTCTAAAATGGCTCATTTTATTCCATGTACTAAAACCGAGGATGCTAGTAGTGTAGCTTCATTATTTGTTGAACATGTTGTCAAGCTTCACGGGGTACCGAGGACTATTGTGAGCGATAGGGACTCCAAGTTCCTAAGTCTCTTTTGGAAGTCCATGTGGGGTAGGCTTGGAACGAAGTTACTTTTCTCCACGTCTTGCCACCCACAAACCGATGGCCAAACGGAGGTAGTAAATAGAACCTTAGGGTCTATGCTACGTTCTATGGTTAAAGGTAAACTGACTTCATGGGAAGATCACCTACCCTTAGTGGAATTTGCCTACAACCGGGTAATACATTCGAGCACGGGAATGACTCCCTTTGAATGTGTTTACGGCCTGAATCCCCTTACCCCTTTAGATCTCACTCCTTTGTCTAGTGATCTCATGACCAGCTTAGATGGAAACAAAAGAGCCGAGGCAATGAAGAAAATGCATGAGACGGTGCGGATCAAGCTTGAAAAGAAGAATCAAGAGATTGCCAAAAGGGCAAACAAAGGGAGAAGAAGGCTTGTGCTTGAACCCGGAGATTGGGTGTGGGTGCATCTTCGAAAAGACCGGTTTCCAGCTCATAGGAAGTCCAAATTGCTGCCAAGGGGTGATGGTCCTTTCCAAGTACTTGAGAGGATCAATGACAACGCCTACAAGATTGACCTTCCACCGGAATATCAAGTGCACAACACTTTCAACGTTGGTGATCTCTCCCTCGTGGATGCGGTTGAAGATGACCAAATGCTGAATTTGAGGCCAAATTCCTCTCAAGATGGAGAGGATGATACGGTTAGGACAGCCACACGGCCTTTCACACGAAGCCAAGCTCGGGAATTACAAAAACTCCAAGCTTTGTTCATGCAAATGGCCGTGTGTGAGTTGGTGATTGAACCAACCAAGGACTTAAACGTTTTTATGTGTGAAGAGGGGTCCTAATGTGTAATAAACTACTCTCCAAGGTTGGCACAAGAAGCAAGGGCGGATGAGTCATTTTACCCCTTTCCTTTTGTAGTATAAATAGAAGATGTGAGAGAGTTATTAGATAGTTTTT